>OY743163.1:5393451-15393451 GCA_963555695.1 Dasypolia templi
AATAACTAACTTCCATACAAGTCTTCATCCCCTGTTTAGCTTATTTAGGGGAATAATGAATTCCAAAAAATCTTTTCTTAAAGCTATCCTTTGCTATAAATAAATTCTTGCATTACATGTTTCTAGACACAGCTGTAAAGGTTGTATGTTGTCTCTAAGTGAATGAATTAAAAAGCTTCAAGATTAGATTTAACGGCACTAATTTGTTTTTAAAATTTTAGAAGATGCAAAAAGTCTTTGTTTATGGTACATTAAAACGAGGAGAACCAAATCATTATTGGTTGCAAGATGTGAAAAATGGCGTTGGTAAATATGTAGCTGACGGCATCACCAAAACTCTGTACCCTCTCATTATTGCAACTAAGTATAATATACCATTCTTGTTGCATCACCCCGGGTTGGGGTACAATATTAAAGGTGAGAGATTCATTCATGATTATCCTGTGACATGGGTGGCACAAGTCATAAGCTTTGTAATGTCATATGTATAAATCAAGTTTATTTTTATTTTTATGAGAATTCAGTGCCTTCTGGGTGACTATGCCAGTCTCATAGGGTCCAAAATATCATAGCAAAATTGATAGCATGCAGCCTGCAGAGTCAACTCTAATAATAAACGTTACATACAATGTTACCAATTCTATCAACAATAAAGGACATGTAATGATTTCTACAAAAATGGCCAAATTTGCCATGTTCACGTCACACCAAGGCTGGAAGGAGGGGGGGTGGGGGGAGTCGCCGGTACGAACCTGGGCTATAATTTGTGCAGTTTCAGAAAAAACATTATAGCAACTTTGCAGGTATTACATGCTGCCTTTCTTTTTTTTTTAGGTGAAATATTTGAAGTAGACAACACTATGCTTGGCAAACTAGACCTTCTAGAGGATCACCCGAATTATTATATACGTGAAAAAGATGAAATCTTGATTTATAATCGAGAGAAGTAAGTCTGAAAATATTTTCTTTAGAGCAAAATTCAAAATAATCTAAATGTCTAAATCTTTCTAAGCATGACGATCATCATTTCTTTAAGGGGAACAAAATCAAAATACAACCCCCTAAGTTGATATAATCCTATTGATTGGTTTTATGAAATGTTTTATTTTTTTAATGATTATAATTCTGTAAATACCTACATACTTTTTACGGTCGTAATACTTTATTCAACATACAACCTGGCACTGACCTGCAAATGGCAAAAAACGTAAGAAAATTTTAATTTCGCGGGCAATCAGTCGCTTCCTTCTTAACTAAATATCGAAGGTTATTTCGATCTGTCTTGTAATAACCAACCCACCGTTAGCTAGCATGGTGAAAATCAATCTCAAAGCATTTATTTCAAATAAACCAATTACAAGCACTATTGAATTGTCATAAAATGAAGCTAGTTGCCCATTCCAAAGCGTAGTAGGTACCTATGGAGAAGAACGGGCAAAAAACTCCACGGACACTCTTTTAAATCAAATTATGGTTACAAAATATTGGTAACATCATTCACGTTGAAATTATGCATGTGAGAACGATGCAGACCGTTAAAAGCGTCCACAATATAAAGATAAAAACAATTAAAAATAAAATTTAATTAAAACCCCGTGGCAGCTAAGAGATGACCAGTCCCTACTGACGGCGCCCGTTCACGAACATGACGCATGGATTAGCACCATTCAACTCAACCATTTTGAAGGGAGCTAAATAATCCAACAAACGCGCCGCCATCAGCGAAACATTAGAGTGAGCATGACATACTCTCAGCCGCCAGGACACATTCAAGTCAATGAAAGACGTACCCAGTAAATGGTAGCTTTAAAGCATGTACATAGTACTCACATATGGCTTAAAGCAATTATACAGTACTAAAATATTGAGTTTATACAATGCAAAGATTCTTGTTTTTAATCTTCAGCAGCTCCAACAGTATTTTCAAATGCTAATCAATTAGTTGATGCGTTCTTGAGGAGCAGGACCAGCGATTAGCCAAGCATTTTTATCAGCAATGTAATCCCATATCTTATAATATGCTCGGCTGCATAGTGTGTGTTTTATAAAAGATTTAAATTTGGTTTCATTTAGTTGATGTATGTGGGGAGGTATTTAAAATTTTGTAACATTTTGAACAGTACCCCATGAAAGATGAGTCTACTTTAGCCAGCCTGAAACCTGGTTGAACTAATTGGTCCCTATTTCTAGTGATATAATTGTGTCTTTCACCTCTTTAACTAAAAATACATATGTAGATTTTTCCTTACGTACATGATGTTTTCATGGATATATTGACAAAGTACCGTCATGATGTTAATATCTTTGAACAATTACCTTAGAAAGTCGCGCCTGCGAAGGCCATATATGGCTCTTTTCTGCAGAATGAAAATAGACTAGATGTCTGCAGCCCGTCCCCATGGTAAAATATAACTCCGCAAACTAGCTCTCTATGTGAATCATATTCCACCGGAAAATTTCTCAGGAAACTTTCATATTTGTATCGTTTTTTCAGTTACTATTCCTTTATTTCAATGTTAAATTACATTCTTTATAAGCAGCACTCCATTTTTATGTATATTAAACAGCTAAAATAAAAAAAGATCTGCGTAGAATGTTGATTTACTCTAAAAAACGACGGAAAGCATTGACCCCGTGGCGGAGAGGGCGGCTGAAGGCTCGCTGCGCTGCCATGCCGTTCGCTACGATACATTGCGTGTGTGGTATTAAAACACATCAGCAGCCTAATTGCGTAACAAATTTTCGTAAACGATTACGACTAATTTGTTTGATTTTGACAGTTCAACAACATTCATTGCGTCATTTACATTGTTGAGCAGATTTTTTATCGAACTTATGAAGCAATGGATTAGCAATCAGTTTCAAAACGATTCAGATTCCGATTGATTTTGTATTACGCAATTAGGGTACGGGTTTGTTGGATACCCATAACGTTCCTAAAATATTTTCATATTCCGGTCATATTAGTATGATATAATGAATTCACCCCATCAGTTTGCGGAGGGTTGTCCCTTACACCCTGTGTGCTAGTCCTATGGAGCAGGACCAGTTTCCAAGCATTCTCATCTAGGATATAATCCTCTAATTTGTAATAAGTTAAGTACGCTACGATACATTGCGTGTGTGGTATTAAAACACATCAGGTTGGTTGGATACCCATAACGTTCCTAAAATATTTTCATATTCCGGTCATATTAGTATGATATAATGAATTCACCCCATCAGTTTGCGGAGGGTTGTCCCTTACACCCTGTATGTAAAGTATTAAAAAAATTGTACGGAAGCCAACTCCATATTTTTCGCGACGAGCAAGCGTTCGGAACGGACGTGTCGCTAACTTAATTTCGAAATTATGAAATTGTCAAAGTCAAAGCATTTATTTCAAAGCCCATAAAAGGCACTTTTGAACGTCAATATTTACATTAAAAATAGAACTGATTCTAGGCGCCACTTCCAAAAGGTAGTTTTGTATACCACAATTGGTAAAAATAATTAAAAATAAAGCAAAGACAGATAAATTAATCACGTGATAGGTACATTGTGCTCACATATTTACAAACATTGTAAAAATATATGATTTTCCTAAAATATATACTAGGAATAAGTCAGTGTGTGAGTAAAGTAAAAATTACAAATTATACAATACAATAAGCAGCTAGTATGATTTTGTCTAGCCTCTAGATTGTCCTATGGAGCAGGACCAGTTTCCAAGCATTCTCATCTAGGATATAATCCTCTAATTTGTAATAAGTATGCTTGTTTACAAAGAGTTTTTTTAACATGAGTTTTAAACTTTCTTTCATTTAATTGCAATATATCACAAGGTATTTTGCTGTAACATTTAACACCATAAAAGATGTATGTACTTTAGATAGTCTGAAAAATGGTTGATCTATTTTATTTTTATTTCTAGTGTTAATATTATGTCGTATCACTTATTTTATTAAATAGATGCAGAATTTTTCTTATATACATAATATTTTCATAAATGATCCGGCAAGTTACCGTCATTACGAGTATATTAATCTTCTTAAATTGTTCCCTAAGAGATTCGCGGCGACATAGATTGTAAATGGCTCTGACAGCTCTCTTTTGCAAAATAAAAATGGATTCAATGTCCGCAGCCCGACCCCACAGTAAAATGCCGTATGACATGTCGTCAGAGAAAAGTAAAACAGTGCTGTTGCCTTAATCTTGATTGCCAATTAAGTGTGACTAATAACGCATCAACATTAAAATCCAGTGTGGGCATTAGGATTTCCCGCGCTTCACCACCGGGTGAAAGAAACAGGCTACGAAGCAGCGATCATTCATCTCGCCCCTTCGCCACTGCACGCAGCGACTCAACAAAGTAACGCACTTATTATTATGTACGGTACACAACACACTACGTAGGTATAATAGCAATTGCCATACGTCGATCACTAACTAAGTGCCAATTTCACCAATGAAACTGAACGCTATCAGCACATCTAAAACCTTCCGCCCAGTTTATACACAGATGAATTGAGAACCTCCTCCTTTTTTAAGAAGTTAGTTAAATACTTTTAAAAAAAACTTAAAGTATTACCAACTCTATCATAGTTATTGAAAGGTTTATTTTGAACTAGCTTCTGCCCGCGATTTCGTTTACGTTTACGGGATAGAAAGTATCCTATGTGTTACTCGAAGTTGTAAACTGTCTGCGTGCCAAATCTCATCCAAATACGTTCAGACGTTTTTGCATGATTGAGTAACAAACTATACAACCTTTCACATTTATATTATCAGTAGGATTTAGGATAGTAGGAAGTAGGATCGCAAAATATGTGATGTCACACTAGGGTATGGGACGGGTTACACAAATATGAAAAGAAAGGGGACAGGGCTCGGGGGGTTCTCCAGAAACATGAAATTCGTGTGACTTAAATTATGAAAGGCCCCTAACACCATGTATATTAATTTTCAGTAGTGAAGAAAAGCCAGAATCAATGCAATGCTGGGTGTATTTTCTGAAGAACTTCAAACCGGAACTGTTGCAGAGGCAACGTTATGAAACCTACAGCTCAACAGGCTCCCACGGACTGGTTTACATGGACAGGTCTCAAAGAGATCCTTCATATAATTATAAAATCGAAACTAAGCCTTCTAATGGCTGAACCATCAGCTTACATAGTACAGATAAAGGTCAGTAGATTAATTTCCACATTTTCTTTTCTTTTCTGCAGTAGATTGTTTAACAATTTTTTTAAATAAAGTATTTTAATCGTTATCAAAGAAGTGGCTAAGTTCTAAGAGTTGCAAAATAACTCGTTAGACAGCATGTTGCTACTCTGTCAAGAAAGAACCGGGAAAATATCAATAATACACAAAATGTTAGTTATTCATTTAAATTTATTTTTTCGCCTGCAAAGTTAGCTCCTTCTTATACTATACACTTACGCCAATGATCCAATGATCAAAACATTTTTAAACGCTCATTTCGGAATTGAGTTCAGTTCTCGCCGCGAATTCTCATTTATGTGTTCTACCGAATGAGAACGGGTGCCACGAAGTAGTAATTTGAGTTTAGGAAAAAAAAGGAAGTCGGCTGGAGACATATCTGGTGAATAAGGTGCGCGATCGTATTTGTTGAGTTTTTGGTCAAAATTCGTTGATAATGATGACCTTGTCTTTGCAAAAGGTCAAAATTATGAATGAATTTTTTGCTCTCATAACGCCGCATAACGCTCAAATATTATTCTTAATTTACCGTTTGATTTTCCGGCAAGAATTCCGAGTGCATAACACCACGATAGTCAAAGAAAACAGTTTTATCGACTTTGGCATGGTTTTTTCGGTTTCGGTCCAGTTGAAAAACGCCACTCAGAAGCTTGTTGACTCATATGCGATTGAATTTTAAAGAAAATTCTTGTCTTTTGGGTAGTCCCAAAAGACCAGAATTTTCTTTAAAACAGTTGCCGAGTGGCAACATCCTTCATACATAGTCAGCCTATAATGTTCCCATTGCACACTGCTGGGACGGCGGCCTTCTCTCTGTGAGAGGGAGTGGGCCGTACCCACCACGCGGGCCCAGTGCGGGTTGGTAGATGTCACAAAATTTCGAATTTTTGGTTCTAAGACATGCCGGTTATCTGGCGATGCAAAATTTAAGACAAACTCTTTGTTCGATGTGTTTGTCCATTATGAAATTCGCAATACACACTAAATATGATCTAACTAAAAGCAGTACTTTATTTTTATTAATCTAAATGGGAGATGCAACTCAAACTCCGCGCGAAAATAGAAAACAGTTGTGCCAATCTAACAACAAAAAAAAATGGCACCATAAACAAATGATCCATTCCCGATACTTTTTTGACAGAATGTATTTCCCTTAACGCATTCCGCTTAGAACTGTCAAATACTGCCGTCATTCTTGTTTGCAAAACCATTCCAGACTATTTATTTTGCTTTTAAGAAGAAAAAAAACCGTGTATTTTATTTAACTCAATAGGTTCACTGCCATTTCTTTTTTATTTAAATAATTTTAAATTGATCTACTGAACTTTTTCTGTACGCCGCGCTGCGCCGGCCGGGGTGACTTTCCATACCTCGGTCCAATAAAATTCTATCGTGCGTTTCTGAATAGTTGGTAGTTGTGAGAAAAAGCGGCTGGTTAGAACGATCTTACTACAAATACGTTTAAATTGTACATTGAAACGTACCGATCCCGATGACCACATAACTCTCATTCAGGAGAGCAGTAGGGCCACCAGTACAGTGCACAAACACAGACCGATATTCCGACCTCGCCGCCGAGGTTCCTCGCGAAGATCCCGACGTAATTGTCCCCCCCGACCCTTGCTCGACGAAGTGCCAGCCCGCGCCGTAGCTGAGCCTGTAGCTTTAAATTCCCCGATTAATAATAATCAACTAAACTTGATCCAGCCTGTCCCATCTTGCTGTCCTCCCGTCAGCGACGCCCTAAGCCGAGGTCCGTACCCCACAGGGGGTGCCCTTAGCGAGCGTTCGCTTAATAATATAAGTAGTTTTACGCCCCTGGCTGGAGGCTTTGAGTCCGCTTAAGGCAGCCACAGGATAGTCCGGTTAAGTAGTCACGACCTCTCAAGGTCAACTACGAGATGCCATACAAAAAAAAAAAAAAAAAGTAAACATTGAAACGTATTTGTAGTAAGATCGTTCCAACGTCACGAGCATAAATAAATTACTATGAACAGCAACCTAATTGCGTAACACATTTTCGTAAACGATTACGACTAATCTGTTGTATTTTGACAGTTCAACAACATCCATTGCGTTAT
Organism: Dasypolia templi; assembly: GCA_963555695.1. NCBI lineage: Eukaryota > Metazoa > Arthropoda > Insecta > Lepidoptera > Noctuidae > Dasypolia > Dasypolia templi. Next base: position 5,400,735 of record OY743163.1, read on the forward strand.
TTACATTGTTGAGCAGATTTTTTTATCGAACTTTTAAGCGATGTATTAGCAATCTGTTTCATAACGATTCAGATTCCGATTGATTATGTATTACGGAATTTGGGTACTGGTCGACAATTATATCTATTCATTCATTTTCATGACTCGTCCATTGGATTTTATATCTTTCGTCAAGTTGACGGCAATAAATGTGATCATTTGTGGAAGATGCACAATAGGAAAGGCAATTGCATGCAGCTGAGATGAGAATGCTAAGAGGGATGTGCAGTGTTGCACGAATGGGTAGAAAAGAAATAAGTACCTACATAAGAGGAAATCTGAAACTGGCACCGGTAACTGAAAAGTTGTGTGAAAATCGGTTGTAATGGTATGGGCATGTGTTACGGAGGAATCAGCAAAATATCGTGAGAAAAGGTTTGAGTATTAATGTCGATGGCTATAAGAGTAGAGGACGATCAAAGAAACGATAGATGGACTGTGTGAAAGAGATGGCGAATACCGAGATGACGACTAAAAGAGAAGTATGTTGCGGCGGCCACAAGTAAATTTGAAAAATTGCAGGAGAATGACTTAAACAAGTGACAGCACAAATAATGTGACATCGGAGGAACACCAAAACTATATCGACGAGATAAAAGTGATGCCATAATATACGATGCTGCCAAATTATAATAAAATAATTCTAACTTAATATTGTATGTCCTAAGTAATAGGGGGCAAGCTTATTGTCATCAACCGGGCACGAATGCAACTTAAGCCTAATTGGCGAAATGCGGGTGTACTACACCGGATTACACCTCTGCCTCACCCTTCTGGGATTACAGGCGTGATGTATGTTAATATTATAAATTGGAAAGTAGTTTGTTACGCTTTCACGCTAGAACGGCTGATCGGCTTTGGATGAAATTTGACAGATTGCATTGCATTGCTAGACCATGACATGAGTTAGGATATAGGATGCAGCTAGTATCGTTATAAAAAAGGGGTGCCACATCTTTTTGACCCGTCGCTTGTCCCGTCAGATCGTTTTTGTGTTCTTGCATACTTGTATCTGCATTGTGTTGTGACTGTACCTAGTATTGCTCAAATACTCGTAGTCAACCCAAATGTATATCATTGATATTCCTATTATGAACAAAGTCCTTTGTGTACGCACTAAGTTATATGCGTAGCGTGACTACCAGTGGTTTGGCTGCGAATTTGCTTCTGAAGAGTTCTATAAGTGATGTGAAGAAATTTTTTTTTCAAATACAGGCCGATCTTTCAATCTTCAGATAACTTTTATCTGCGGAATAAAAATTGTACTTTGACACTTAGTACAGACAAACTGTCATAAAAAAAACTCCTTTTTATTAATTCAGAGCCGATTTTCCAATTGTTTATAATTAACTTTTAACGTTAACTTAAAATGGCATTCAAGTAATATCTTAACAGTTATTATATATTTTTTTTCATAATCGCAAAGCTTGCAAGGCGGGTTGGCGATCGCAGTTACAAAATGCTTAGAGAACGCTGCTGCCTACTCTCATAGTACATATGTATTATGTATTAAAAGTAATATCATTAGTATTAATCTTTTATTTGCAGCAAATCTTCCTTACATGAAATAGAGGAAATGAATGATTTATTAATGAAGAAAAAATAATAATGAGTTTTTTGAAACGTACTTGGAAATTACTGAAATTAGTACAGTAGTTATTAAATAATTTGAATATATGTATGTCACTACCAATGTGAAATTAATTATACGTTTCATTTAAGTTTAGGTTGTTAAACAAGGTAAACAATCTTGATGTGTCCTTTTAATCATTCACTCAGCCTGTCACTCAGTTTAAAATAAATACAACAATAATGATTACTAAATCAATTGAACCATTCGTTTATGCAGTAGTTATTGGTTTATTATGTGTTTGTAAAAAAGGTCACATCAAGATTGTTTACCTTTTTTTAACTACCTAAACCTTTGTAGTATAAGTATTCGTGGGAGCACTACTGGCCCAGTGCTAAAGGCCTCAAGCACATGAATAAATCATGCGATTGTACAATACGCACACAAAGCATTTCGCCTCACGTTTAAGAGAGCCGTAGAGCGGCTTCAGACTGGTGTTTTTTCTGTACGTCGTGTATAAGATCGTTTAGGTACAAGCGTAGACGCGCATCGTATAAATACGAGCGTCGCTATGACTGACACAAACAGGTTAATGCAAGCATTGCAAAAATCCTAAGTAAATGATAACTATCGTACATTTTGTATGAACCAACGCACACTACAGGCCGCACCGTGCTTTTTTGTAGGAAAATATGTTGCACTTTGGCCTGATGCGGCTGTAATGTGCGCTTAGCTTTATATTTGTATAGTGCAATGCCTTAAGCGCAATGGTGAGGTGTTTATGACTGAATTATTCCTCGTAGATACACTTTTGTAAAATTCTCACTTCTGCTTCTTAGAGGTTTAGTACTTACAGCAAAACAGAAAAGAGTGAGTGAATTTTTGTCACGTAATATATAAATATGACGGTGTCAGCGTCGGTTGAGCGATAGCGCCGCCGTCATCTTTTGGGTTCGGTGGTATCGGGTTCATTGCGTAGAGTAATAATATTCACTTCAGTTATAACACTTTATTTACCGTGATCACAATCCTTAATTTAAATGGTAAACCTAAACCGACAGTTTCGTTCTTGAGGAGTGTCTTGGTTGGCATCTCGAGTCAAAGTGCGCTCGGCGCAGTCCTCACTCTCGAATACGACTCTGTCTAAGTGCCGCCATTACAAATGAAAACTGACGGTACGGCGTTTACACTTCCTCAGTAGGTACTACAGTAGTCAAATCAGCAAATTATTATTTAACAATATCGTTTTCCACGACAAATATAATAAAATTTAACTTCTTATTCATTTAAATAAAAGGAGAAACTGACTGAGTGACTGACTGATATTTTAATGCACAGCCGAAACTACTGGGTCAAGGAACGTGAAATTTTTCACACCTCTGGCTCTGATATTGTTGGTGAGCAATCAGAAAGGGTTTTTGGAATTTCGACCTCTTAAGGGGAGAAAAGGGCGTGAAACGTTTTATGTATGAAAAATCTTATTCCTTGAGTTAATAAACTTGAAACTTTGCACTAATAAAAAATCTAAGTAAATTATGAACTCAGTCATTTTTGTTTTTCTAAACTACTTTATTAGGGGAATTGGGGGTGTCAAAGTTCGAATGGAAGAATTTTTAACGAGCAGTCCAATTAACTCAAAACTCAGTATTTTTACTTAAGACCAAAAATAAAGAATACTTGTATTTGGGTTTCTAGAAAATCTCCAAACGGTGTGGAAAAAGAAGAAATAAAGCTTTGTCGTGATAACGAGGGAGGACACTGTTTATTTGAAAAATCTTATTACTTTGATCTATAAACTTAAAAAATGGTCCGAATACCTTATTTTTTTAAGTAGATGGTGGGGATCGTAAACACTATTGTTTATTAAGAAAATAAAACGTTATATAGCAGTTTTTTTAATAGCTTGTCCCACTAGCAAAAAAAAAAAGTTTCTACTTATCTCAAAAATAACAGCAAATTAAAATGAATCACTTTTTGCTTTTTTCCATAATGCTTTGGAGTAATGAAATGAACAGCCCCCTTACATCGATTCCAGGGACACAACCTTGGCGGCATTCACTAAGCCAACTTGATTTTTTTAACTGCAAGACTTAAATAAATTATAAATAATTTTAAAAAAAACCTTTTTGTTTACGACAGCCAGTAACTATAGAGGTCTATTACGTGTCTATACATGTAATGGGCATACGATTGCATTTACTTTCAAGTCATCGTTCATCACCAACATTAAAAGTGTATAAAAGAAGATTATCTGTTCAGTAGTGCTATTTTGAAACCATCTCACCGTGAAATCGTAGGTGAAGTGAGCGTGGAGTGAGCTGTCAGTGCCACTGATACTAGGGATTGACCAAGACGGGATGACGCTGACAGCTCTTTTCAGCAGTCTTCACGGTGAGATTTTTACAGAATCGACATGCAAATCATTCACTTGAGTTCCTGTAAGATAAACGATCCTGTGTATCTTACGTATTTACTTTCAATTCATCGTTCATCACCAACATTAAAAGTGTATATAAGAAGATTATCTGTTCAGTAGTGCTATTTTGAAACCATCTCACCGTGAAATCGTAGGTGAAGTGAGCGTGGAGTGAGCTGTCAGTGCCACTGATACTAGGGATTGACCAAGACGGGATGACGCTGACAGCTCTTTTAAGCAGTCTTCACGGTGAGATTTTTACGGAATCGACATGCAAATCATTCACTTGAGTTCCTGTAAGATACGCGATCCTGTGTATCTTACAGGAACTCAAGTGAATGATTTCCAAAAGAGTTCCTCAAGGAAAGTGTATCTATCTATGAGGAATAATTCTTATGACGCACTGAATTTTTAACCCTCGGTGTTGAGCCGAGCATTGAGAACTCAACAGAGTGATCCCAGCGTGTCAAAATAACACTGCTAATACCGGGTTCACACGGTTCAGTTTTTTGAGGGATTACTCTTCAGAAGCAGGCTTAGTTCAGGATAGTTCTGTGTTACCTACATGAAAACAAGAAAGATGACGTGACAGTTTTTTTTTCTTTTTTTTCAGTAACAATGAATCCGTTTTAGAAGATTTGGATGATGATGACGTATTGCTGAAAAACTAAAAAAGAATTATTTTTAAATTGAAAATATTAAATAGCATTCTTAAAGTAGTATGACCATGTTTTTTTTTGCTTATACTGTGACATTTAGTTTTTGCATCAAGTAGTAGTAAAGGCTCCCGCAAAAAGGCGCGCCGCCACAGCGCGACACAAAGGCACCGCTCGTAGCGCGACACGCGGTGCCTTTGTGTCGCGCCAGTGTGTACGAGCCTTGACATGATTTTTTTGCCTACAGTTACTGTGACCATGTTTTTAAGTTTATTTTAATATTTACACTTGTTACTTATTAAGTATATATTTTTCAATAAAATGTCGTTTATTTATTTCAAGCTCAACCCTGTATCAAAATTAAACTTTAATTCTGAGTTGGAACTGACTTTTTTTGTCCAACGCCTAACTTTATTAAAAAAATAAGATGAGCAAGACATGAGCAGACAACATAGACAATATTGCATTATCAGCCTATAACATTCCCACTGCTGGGACACAGGCCTCCTCTCTGTGAGAGGGAGTGGGCCGTAATCCACCACGTGGGCCCAGTGCGGGTTGATAGATGTCACGTGTCTTTTTTGTTCTAGGACATGACGGTTTCCACACACACACACAACACGCAAACAACACACTATTCAAATGGTTTTTTTTAAATTAGTTTGTTAATGTGTATAAAATCTTTATATTCTGTCTATACTACTTACACTGTAAACTTCCGAACGTCTGTTTACTTGTCTGACTGGTGTTAACTTGAGAGCCCTGTCGATTTTAGGCTGCATCCAGATTATCTGAGGAACGATAAATCTTCGGTACTAAAGTAGAGAAATGTCAAAGTTAGTCTGAGTGTACGGTTCGGTTGTAGTCTTTAGAAAATAATAGCAAATAATACTAGTGGAAAAAAAAACAGTTAAAATAAGTAGGCACACTAAAGTGGTAAAAGCAGCAACTTTATTACAAAATTCTGTTATTTCGCAAAAGTGTGCTACTCTCACGTAACTTGTAATTTGAAGACATTAAATTAAATTTTTTTTTATGGGCGACTTTAGGCTACTTGAAGCAATGGGGAAGGCAACTGTCAAAGTGGCGCTGCACACGATTGTTCCAAATTATCTGTCAAATTGTATAGCATCTTATAAAATATGTTCAAAAATAACATAGAAATTTCAAAGTGTTGTGTAATTGGGTGTTAAAACGTAGGCCAACACAAATTTCCAATAAATCGTATTAAAAGAAGAAAGTGGATAACTGCCGTAAGGATTAAAAACTGAGCCTACTATGACTACGAGGTTATGTCGAGATCATTTTCACGAAAATTATTACCAAACATTAAGTGTGAGTACAGGTGGGTGTTTTAAACGATAGTTCTTCTATTTAAGCAAGTATCTATATACCTAAATTGTTAACATTACATAATATCTTCATATACTTATCATTGTTCATCTTGTTTTAAGGTTTGCCCTGTGTACACAAACTTTTAAAGAAAGAAGCAGTACCAAGTCTCTTTTCATGGAACCAGAAAAGGATATCAGCCAGTGCTAGTGTGGGAGAGGAAAGACATGCTAAGAGAAACATTCAAAAGAATCTTTTCCAACATCTTTCAAGCAATCAAAACCCACATCCTTCTATTTCTCGAGAGTGTATCACAAATAAAACTCATAAATAACTTTTAGGTGTCTTTATTATATTATAATAATCTTTATACAGATATTTATTCATAATTTCAGCCTTTATATTGTTATTGTAAAATAATCTAACTTTATAATATGTTTTCTATGAACAACTCATCTTTTTCAATATAAATAAATTACAGAATTTTCTGCCACTGCAGTACATATGTCCCTGTACTTGAAAATCATATAGGCAGGTTTTTTAAATAGTAATTCCCCATTTTGATTCTGTATATAAGGTACAGATTCAGGGCTAATAAGTCCGTTTCTGCTTACATGCCATGCCACCCTGGTCATCTATCTTGATGTCAACTTGATAGTTGAGTTTTTTCATTGTCTTCTTGACAAATCCTTTTATTAAAAAAATGTGGATCATATCAATATGAGGAATCTGTCTTCATATAATTTTTCTGATGCATCTGTTTTTTGTTGAATCTTCAAAATGACAGAAATATTTCGTATTAGTAAAATAGAAACTACCTACCATCACATAAAATAAAACCGATAAGAAATATTCACCTTTCAAAATAATCTAATACATTGTCTTTCAAGAGGAGGTAAAATAGAGTTAATATTTATGTCATGGTACATCTCCAATGGTAGAAGTATGATAGAGGGTTCTGTTGGATTTGGAGAGAGTTGTGGTGTACTAAAGTTAAAGTTTTTGTCATACAGCTCATACCTGGAAAAATATAACCAATTATTCATCTCTGTTTAACTCCAAAAGTAAAAAGAACTATTACTTAATTAAAGTTATGCATTAGTTAAGCTGTTGTAAATATAATCCTGAATTTTGATTCAATGATTTTAACATATATACATACAAAACATGACAGTATTCACCATCAATATAAAATTTAAAAATTTATAATAAATATGCATACTAACGACTAACAAGTTATTTAATTATAAAATTATTCGTTCAAACATTGTAAGCGTATTGATTTCAAAGGTCTACGTTGAACTAGGTCTAGGCAAACAGCTCCTAAAAAGTTTTTTTCAAGAGTCCTACCTTTCCACTTAATCGGCTTTTCTACGTTTAACAGACGCCCCTCTTCGATTTAACTCGGCTTTAAGTTCACGCAAGCTCCAAGTAGAATACATTTTCGCGTCCATGTTATCAAATAAACTACACTAACCGCCCACAATGTTCGTTTTTTCGTTTGTTTACACGATTCAAGAAATGTCATACTGACGCCATTGAGAACAACTGTACGCAGCGCCATCTGAGATTAGCTTTAACTTGCCATCCCCATTTGGCGACTTGGAGCGCGCAACGTCTGGCAACACTGCTGGTTACGATAGCAGCAGCTGCTGTCAATCTGTCATATCGTAAAAAGCAATAGAGCATGTTTCACAAATAGGTTATGTTTAGATTCTGTTCTTATTTATTATTTTGAGAGTTATAAGTATAAGTAAAACAAATGTGAAAATAGCCCATCACGTTACCAAAAAATGGATTTTGCTCGTAAACAACTAGAGAAATACGGCTGGACCGACGGTAATTATTTCGTTCCGAGCTAAGTTTGATAAGTGCTTTATTCACATCTATCTTTCTTCATTTTATTATCTAAATTGTTAAAGAGTTTACCTACTTATTTGTGACAATTTTTAGTTACTATTTGTAAACTTCAGTCTGTGACCACAAGTTATTAAAAGAAAAACTTCGTTTTTTTTTCAGGCAAAGGACTTGGTAAACATGAAAATGGTATATCACAGGCTTTAAAGCCCAAACTGAAGCGTAGCGTGGCGGGCGTGGGTCACGATGCTGCGGCCGAGTTCAATGAGCACTGGTGGACTACGTTGTATGATAAGGCTGCTGCTAATGTTGAGGTATGTACTTTATGATGCCGTTAATTTTGATAGAGAAGATTTTATTGTTTTTGTTTGAGTGTACCTTACCATTGTGATGTGTAGCATTTGAAGGCCTCCTACAAGGTGGACCAATGATCTCCCACCGGTCGAAGTGGAGATGCTTTGGTGAGGCATGCCAGCAGTAGGCGTCTTTTGGCTAAAATGATGATGATATTGTACCATTGTCAAAAGTCAAATAAAAAAGGGGTAAAATTTAGTATCGTTTGGCAGGAGGATGGGGTGGGGAGGTGGTGGGGGGGTGCTCTGGCCCCCTTGGTACCACTCCCATGAAAAGGTAACGCACCATTCTTGAGAAAAACTAATTACTGTAACCTAACCTCAAAACACTTTAATGACGCTTTTTCAACGTCTCCGGCGCTGCGGGAAGTGCAACCCCTTCGCCCTTACGTAACAAAGGATGCTTACAGCGGGCGGGGGTTGCCCTCCCTTCGCGCCTCCAAATTTTTATAAACACTCTAGGGGTAGGAGCCATCCTTGCCGGATTGCCGCCATGGGATCTGGAGGCAAAAGCCCTCGCGCACGTATGGGAGTGGCGCGAGGAGGCAAAACGCCGGGGTGTAACTCCGCTGCCGCGAGAAATCACGGTACAGCGGACAGAGCTCCGGCGGGATCTCATGGCGACATGGAGGGTGCGATTGTCGCAACCTAGTGCTGGGCACGCCACAATAGCGGCGGTAAGTCCCCTCTTTGAGGAGTGGTTGGAGAGGCGCCACGGCGTCCTCACCTTCCGCCTGACACAGGTCCTCACCGGACACGGATGTTTCGGGAGGTTCCTGTTTCGCATAAGGCGGGAGGAAACGCCCGGGTGTCACCATTGTGTGGATCGCCCGAAGGACACGGTGGAGCATACGGTGGAGGTATGCCCAGCTTGGGCGGAGCACCGCAGTGTCCTCGCGCAGGCGATTAGCGGCGGCGATCTCTCGCGTCCGGCCCTGGTCCAGGCCATGGTACGGAGCGAGAGGGAATGGCAAGCCGTCACCTCCTTCTGCGAAGCAGTAATGCTCGCGAAGGAGGAGGCGGAGCGGGTGAGGGAGAGAGCCTTGCGCCCTCACGCCCCCACTAGCCGCCGCAGGAGACGCCCTGGGCGTCGGGAGTCGCCTGCAGATTCCCGGCCACCGTAGGCGTGGGCTTGCGGACGGCGAGCAATGGGTAGCTTGCCGTCCGGTAAGGACCAGGCCCGGGTCGACGGCGCGTTGTGTTCCACGCGCGCCTCAAAGAGATGTCAGCACAAAGTGACGGGGTCCGATAGGGCCGACGCCTCAGGGTCGCGGGTTATTCCACAGAGAAAACCGTGGCCCTGGCACAGGCAACTGAAGGAACACGGGTGGGTTTTAGTCAGTAAAAGTCTGACACGCCCTCCCGCTCCACCCAGAGCGGGAGAAGTCATTTGATGATTTCCCACCCAAAAAAAAAAAAAAAAAAGGTGTAGGAGCCAAAAGACTACGTGGAGTCGGGGTGCCCTGATTCGGTTTTGGAACAATGTCGACCTATTTTAACCATGAAGTGGGGGTACCCTAACTTCTCACTAGTTCTCACAACTCTGGGAGAAACGGAATGAACGTAAACAAATGACACTGACACATGACGCAGATAGCGTTTTTGTTTTACGTTCCGTTTCATAGATTTTGCACGACAATTTACACCACAGACAATACACTAGTACAGATTTGGTTGTCAACCGCCGATTTTAACGTTTCGTTACCCTGTAAATCTAATTTGAGGTTAGAAACATTTGTAGCGCTTGGTAGGTATTCAAGTGAAACTCCAGATGATAGTGTTTGATATGTATTCTAGTGCTAAAATATGTACAGACTTAATGCTAAAATTCTACACAAGTAGTGGTTACGTACAAATCTTATATGAATAAACTAACCAATAGGAGCTAAGTAATACGAAATTATTATAGTTATGATTAGTACATCATCAATCCGTATGGTGGCGTACCGACGCAGCGCTCGCGAGCTGTGTCGATCATATAAATATTGCGTGGCTCCACCTACTCATCATTCAGAGCACATTAAGGCGGCTCGTTCGCGCGCCGCCTTCGCTCTAGGTAGACTTCACTTTGTCCTCAATGCACGTAGCAAATTGTCACTGAAGTGCAAAATGCGTATCTACACAGCGTGCATCCGCCCGATCATGACCTATGCCAGTGCAGTCTTCGCACACGCCAAGCCCGTTCGCTTCAATAGAATGCAGACCCTCCAGAACAAGTTCCTCCGTAGGATAACAGGCTCCCCCTGGTACGTTCGCAACGAAATCCTCCACGTAGACCTCAGGATTCCCACTATCCGTCAGTTCATGAAACGCATTTCAAAGCGTTTCTTCGAGACCGCCGCGAATCACCGCAACCCTCTGGTTGTGAAAGCCGCTAGCTATATTCCCTCCTCCATTAGTCAAGTCCGCCGTCCCAAGCATGTCCTCACCGATCCCGATGACCACATAACTCTCATTCAAGAGAGCAGTAGGGCCACCAGTACAGTGCACAAACACAGACCGACATTCCGACCTCGCCGCCGAGGTTCCTCGCGAAGATCCCGACGTAATTGTCCCCCCCGACCATCGATCACTAATAAAAAACTAGATACACAATCCCATGCAAAAGTTCTCTTAAAACTGTCCCCAATTATGTTTACGAAATTCTAGTTGAAATAAATATACGTAATGGAAATTCATCCTTAAACGCTACGCTCAAAGTTGTATTCACAAAGCTATGTACAAAAAGCAATAATTTTTTACGAGCGATACTGGCTGGTCAACATACATCAAAACAAATTCAACCTTACAAGCATGTTTCAAAGTCGGAAATACAATGTGCCAAACGAAAGCAATAAAACTTTACGACCGAGGGTCGCCGCTAGGACAAGGAGTGAGTGGAGTTGAACTGTTCAATTATTATTTTTTAGTTTGTAATGGTAAATGTTTTTTTTTGTCAATGCATCAAAAAGTTGGTGTAGGTAATAAAGCATATCTTAGTCTATGTTGCATAAGTGTTATGATTATAATTTACCTGAAAAGTAAATATGGTTTTGTACATATACGTATGGCGCTTAGTAAATAATTTATAAAAAGAAAATGTAAAGGGTGATCCTGGTGTCCTGAAACACAGGCCTACACAGCCTAGCTTAGGCACCAGTCTCCCACAATATATAAACTTACCAGAATTATGTATCTTTCTCGAATCTGACCAATGTAAAATAATTTATGTATATTGTGGTCAGAAAAAATAAAGTTGATTGATGGTTTTGGATAGGGCACCACATTAAATTAATAATTAAACTAAAAATTATATTATTTATTTTTTCTTTAATTTGTGATAAAATAATAAAGGTATTGCTTGACAAACAACTTATATCAAAATTCAATAGTTACTTAATATAAAAAGTAGGTACAGAAAGTTCTTGTAAAATCAAAAAGAAATTGTTGACGTAATATTCAGAAAAAAAAAAAAATACAGCTACAACTGACTTACATAGGTAATTAACTTATGTTATTATTTTTCATGAAATGAAATGAGTTTATTATATAATCGTCTTTTCGATAGATTTTTATGTTTTCCGTGTATTGTATAGCCTTGTCATTTTTTTCGTAGTCACACTCACCATCACTCGTCATCACTTTCTAAAAAAATCCTCGAACATACAACGCTTCCTTGGGTCAGCTTTTAGACTGATATCCATTCTCCACACCTCACTGGTTCTCGTGGAAAGCAAAAAAGACAAAAATAAAAATCTATGAAATAATACTATAATATTTATAGAAGCAGTAAAGAAGTCTCATAATACAAAAAAACCAAACAATCATTCTTTAATAATAAAATAAAAAAAGAAACAATAGCGTCTCCAACAATGGAACAGAGTCAACGCACGTAACCCGAACAATTTAAGTGGGCATGCGATAGTACTAGTAAATACGTTAACTAAGAGTCTTTACAATTAAGATGCTTTATAACTCGTGCTATTTATTAGGATTTAATTTAAAAAAATGTTTTACGATGATTTCTTGACAAAATATCAATATTTACAATAAAGTGATAACAATAATATAATGATAATATTATTACTTACCGAAAACATAAAACTCCATCCTTTTTTAGCGTTCTAGATGTGTTATTTTTACAGTTTTTATACGAGCAATGAGGCGTGTTTACCGTTCGAGCGTTCGAATTCCACTAGATTAAAAGCGCACCCCAATGTTCAAATGGGTGCGCGTTTGGTGAGCACACTTTTTGTCGCTGATTGTGTATCTAGTTCTTTATTAGTGATCGATGCCCCCGACCCTTGCTCGACGAAGTGCCAGCCCGCGCCGTAGCTGAGCCTGTAGCTTTAAATTCCCCGATTAATAATAATCAACAAAACTTGATCCAGCCTGTCCCATCTTGCTGTCCTCCCGTCAGCGACGCCCTAAGCCGAGGTCCGTACCCCACAAGGGGTGTCCTTAGCGAGCGTTCGCTTAATAATATAAGTAGTTTTACGCCCCTGGCTGGAGGCTTTGAGTCCGCTTAAGGCAGCCACAGGATAGTCCGGTTAAGTAGTCACGACCTCTCAAGGTCAACTACGAGATGCCATACCCAAAAAAAAAAAAAAACCTACTCATCAGTGAAGCGTTCGCTGTGCCGACGGACGGATGTTTTGATGTTTTGCAGCTAGCAGCTACAGTACTCCCCTCCGAGCGAAGCGTACTGGCAATTTGACGATTCTGCCTGATCTGGTGCGATGTGCAACGTCGCTTTTGCTCGTCGGAAGATGGCTTGAGTGATCTTCTGTGGTAGCTGGTGCTGGATCTGGTGCTGATGGTGGTGTATGTCTGGTACTGTGTTCGTGATGATCTTCAGTGTTGATCATGTATGCCGGTTTTAGTCGGTCGATCGATATGTTTGCGGCTCGTCCAGGCAACTGTATCGTGAAGTACTTCTCGTTCCTTTCCATAATCTGGTACGGACCTTTATACGGACGTTGCAGCGGCTTGCGGACAGTGTCATCACGTACGAACACGTGACTGCATGTTTGTAAATCCTTGTGCACGAACATACATTTCTTGTTTGAATGCGGTTGGTATGTCGGCGTGAGTTTCGTGATAATGTGATGGAGGTTATCAACATAGTTAGGGTCCATCTTTGTTGCAGTTGGCGATGGTGATAAGAAATCGCCTGGTAGTCGTAATGCTTGTCCGTTGGTGAGCTGCGCAGCGCTAGTGTTGGTGTCAGTACGCGTCGCGGCTCGTAGTCCCATCAATACAGTAGGTAGTTCGGTAATCCACTTGTTGCTATTCTCTAGTCGTGTCATGAGCGCGGCTCATGTTACTCTGCGGGTGGTAAGCAGTAGTACGGGTTTTTTCCACTCCTAGTAATAGTGCGAGGTCTTGAAACAGTCGACTCTCAAATTGTCGCCCTTGATCGGTTGTTATTCTGATAGGGCAACCAAAACGTGCAATCCAGGTTTCGTACAGCTTTCTTGCGACGACTTCGGCTGATATTTCCTGCAGAGGTACTGCTTCTGCCCAACGTGTGCATCGATCAATGATGGTGAGCAGGTACCGGTGTCCATACGACGATGTAGGTAGAGGTCCAACAATATCAACGTGGATGTGTTGAAATCGTTCACTTGGCGGGAACGTTGTGATTTCACTGTGGCTGTGACGCTGTACTTTCGATTGTTGACACGCGGTACATGTCTTCGCCCACTCGCCAACGTCGGTATTCATTGCTGGCCAGAAGTAACGCTGTTGCATTTGTTTGCGCGTAGTTCGTAATCCAGGGTGACTTGTATTATGCACGGCGTTAAATGCGATGCGACGATAGTCATCTGGTAGGTATGGACGAATGTGTGACGTTGATGTTTCACAGATGATTGGTTTGTTAGTACCGGGTACGATGATTTTCTTGAGTTGAATGTTTGTTTGTTTTGATAATAATAATAATAATTTATTTATTCATGAATATGAGACAACCGTACAGAGTATCTTAATAAAAACTTAATAATACGACCAGGACAGACAAAATCGTTTAAAGATATTTTTACAATACAATTTGGGCTGGTTTGGAATGGTACATTGTAAAAGAAAAAATGGTTTGGTTGTCTTTGGATTGATTCGCCCTATCCCCTCGTACTAGTTTAAAACTGTATCACGAGCGGATAGTCTTCCTCAACTTTAGATCATCAGAATTCCACAAGGTTCCAGTTACAAGCCCAGTTATGTAATTTGATTACATATTGATGTATAGGTAACAAATCATAGTGCAGTTATTTAATTAAGTTACATAATTGGAATTATTATCTGTGTTGTTTTGTGTTTGGGTATAGGTGAATGTATATGTGTATGTGTTTCTGTATGCTTGCAGTCATGTGTGCTTTATTATTTATGTACCCTGTTTATTCCAACTTTGTGAGTAGATTTTCGGTGCTGTTGTAGTCCAGTGTTTTCAAATATTTATCTATAGTCTTGTTACATGTTTGCCCATCAAGATGTTTCAATTTCAGATTTTTACTAACTTTGTTGTAAAGGCTAGGACCGAGATAATTGTGAAAATTGTGTGCAAAAGATGTACTATATCTAGGTACGTTATAAACTATATCTAATCGTCGCCTTTTTGCAAAGTGCGGTTTTACTTTATGTTGTGCCATGATCTCGAGTTTTATAAATAGTTTTCGTACCGAGAGGACTCCCAATTCCGAGTACAGTAGGTGTGTCGGATACGTGTACTTTTTGCGAGAAATAACTTTAAGTACCATGCGTTGGGCTCTTTCTACGAGCAACATGGAGGTTTTTGAAGTTCCTCCCCATACATTCAAACCGTATATTAGTATAGACTGACATAGTGCTAAATAGATTTTTATAAGTAGCTTAATGTCACATGCATTTCTAATTGTTTTAAAAATATAAATTAACTGTCTTGCGCGATTACTTACTTTCATGACGTGTTCTTTCCAGTTTAAGTTTTGGTCTACTATCACACCAAGATATCGAATAGAATTAGTTCTGTTGATTGGGTTACATCCACAGGTACTTGGATTGTTGCAATAGTGAGTTTGTATAATTATAGAATTAGGAATAGGTTGAGTTCTGCCGTTAATTGTGAATGTAATAAATTTTGTTTTGTCAAGATTAAGAGTCAACATATAAGGTGGGTATGTTGTTGTCCTTGTCTTGCGCTTGTGCTAATTCGTCGTAATCAATTGGAGATGGCAGTTCGATGGTTTCGATGCGTGAGAGTGCGTCGGCGACGACATTGTTTACTCCGCTCACGTGACGTATGTCCGTCGTAAACTCGCTGATAAATAACAGCTGACGAGTGCGCCGCTGTGTATCGCTATCCGATGGTGGCTTGCGTATGGCGTAGGTTAGCGGCTTGTGATCCGTGTAAACTGTAAGTTCTCTTCCCTCAAACATTTTTCTGAAGTGTTTGATAGCCATGTATATTGATAATAATTCTCTGTCAAATGTGCTATATCGCTGTTGTGTGTCAGAGAATTTCTTCGAGAAATAGCCAAGGGGTATCCATTTCTGGTTTACACGTTGTTGTAGCACGGCTCCGGCGCATGTATTTGACGCGTCGCACATTAGGGAAATTGCGTCCGTTGGTGATGGAGATGGGTGAGCGAGTAAAGCTGCGTTTTGAATGCTGACTTTACATAACTCGAAAGCTTGTAGTGCTTCTGTGTTCCAGTCGATTTTCGTCTTGTCACGCTTTTTGGAATTGTGCAAAAACGCGTTGAGTGGTGCTTGTATGTGAGCTGCATTTGGTACACTGTCCCGGTAAAAGTTTACCATACCAATAAATCGTCGTAGGTCTTGTATCGTTTCGGGTTTGGGGTAAGCAGTGATAGCGTTGACCTTGTCTAGCGGTGGTTTGATTCCATCGCTTGACACTCCGTATCCTAGGAACTTGACGTTTTCTTTGCCGAAGACGCATTTTGAGGGGTTTATGGTGATACCGTACTTGTCTAATCTGTGCAACACTTCTTGTAAATCTTCAATATGTCGTGCTTCATTTTCTGATGCTATTATGACGTCATCAATGAATGGGAATGCGTAGTCCAATCCGATGAGTACTTGATGAATGAACCGTTGGAATGTCTGTCCGGCATTTTTCAATCCTGGACACATTCGTGGAAATTCGAATAGGCCAAAGGGTGTTGTGATGGCTGTCTTCTCGATGTCCGGTTCATATACTGGTAGTTGTTGGTAAGCACGATTTAGGTCAAGAGTAGTGAAGATTTTCTTCCCATGTAGTAGGTAGGTGAAATCTTTGAGGCGTGGTACTGGATATCGGTCCGGTTTGGTAACGTCGTTCAAGCTTCTGTAGTCACCACATACGCGAATGTCACCATTTTTCTTAGGTACGACGTGCAGTGGTGTGGACCAGGGACTTTTGCTTGGACGGCATATTCCTTGCTGCATCATCGTCTCAAATTCCTTCTTCACGGACAGGTATCGATGTGGGGGTAATGGTCTAGTTTTGCTGTATAGTGGTGGTCCGGTGGTTTCTATGTGGTGTTCCACACGGTGTTTTGGAGTATCCTTTATGCATGATGGCCTCAAGATGTCTGGGAACTTGCTGATTAGTTGGTGATATGGCTGGTCAACGTCGATACTCCTTATTGATGGCTCGGCGGAATATGTGACTGGTGCCTTAATAATGAGGTTGGTAACCTTGTCGACGAGACAACGGCTGGCTATGTCGACAAGTAGTTGGTGATGTTTTAGGAAGTCAGCACCGATGATGGGCTTGCTGACTGCAGCGACGATGAACTTCCAGGTGTATGGTCTTCGCAGGTTTAAGTCCAACTGTAGTGTTTGTTCACCGTATGTTGGGATGACTGTATTGTTCGCTGCGTACAAGCAAAAATCGGTCGGCGTTGCTTTCCCGCCTTTTCTTCTCGGTATGACGGAGACGTTCGCACCAGTGTCAATTAAAAATGACAGACGTGAGTTTCTGTCTGTTATGAATAGGCGGTATGATGTATTGTTTGCGCCGGTTCCCGCCTCGTCCAACGCACGTTTTAGTTTCCCGAAGGAGCTTTTCCCTCTTCGAAACTGCATGGACGCGTGCATCTTTGTGCTTCCTTTCCGAACTTGCGATGGTAATAGCAGATTCCTGTTTGTTCAGTTTGTCGTGGCGTATTGCTGCGCTGTGTGCGATGTTGATTGGGCCTGCTTGACGAACGTGATTTTGAGCGGTATCTGCTGAATTGTCTGCCTCGCTGATGGTTCGACTGACTTGCCTTGAGTTCTGCGATTTCTCTTGTAAGTATGTCGATCTTCTCCTCGATAGATGTAGGTAGAAGTTGTGGAGAGGTATGTGTTGTGGCTACTGCAGCGATCGCGCCTTGTGCTTGTGTTTGTTCGAGGATCTTGTCCGCCATCATCGCTAGCTCATGAAAATCGGAGTATTTCGCGATGGTATCGCTGACGGCGAGGACTGCTCGTACGGATTGTGGTAGATGATTAGTCCACATAATACGCAGCGCTGAGTCTTTTATGTTGTCAGCGGCGAGATTCTTCATGCGACGTAACAACTGCGATGGTTTTAAGTCGCCGAGTTCCATTTCGGATAGTAATCGCTGTACTTGTCGTTGCTCGGATTCTTCATAAACCTGGAGCAATCGGTTTTTCAGTGCTTCGTACCGATTTTTTTCCGGTGGATGGAGAATGATGTCTGCTATTTCGTCGAGGTCTTGCCGCTCAAGTTGACCGATGACTAGCTCGAACATTGTTTGGTCCCCCCTCTTTTGTGGAGATATGACGGCTTCGAATTGCGCGAACCACAGTCGTATCCTGTCGCGCCAGATAGGTGGGATGCGCAGCGACGTCGAAACACCACAGAGTTCTTGAACTTGGTCGTTGTTGTTCGCCATGGTTTGATACAGCTGGTTGAAGTATGCAGTAGCGGTTTCGAAAAATTCGAATCTGGAGTTCCTTGACGGTTATCACGTCGGGGTCACCACTGTAGCGCTTGGTAGGTATTCAAGTGAAACTCCAGATGATAGTGTTTGATATGTATTCTAGTGCTAAAATATGTACAGACTTAATGTTAAAATTCTACACAAGTAGTGGTTACGTACAAATCTTATATGAATAAACTAACCAATAGGAGCTAAGTAATACGAAATTATTATAGTTATGATTAGTACATCATCAATCCGTATGGTGGCGTACCGACGCAGCGCTCGCGAGTTGTGTCGATCATATAAATATTGCGTGGCTCCACCTACTGATCAGTGCAAGTCCGCTTAAGCAGACGACAACCGCATAGGTTGACCTGCGAGATGCCAAACAAACAAACAAAACCTACTCATCAGTGAAGCGTTCGCTGTGCCGACGGACGGATGTTTTGATGTTTTACAGCTAGCAGCTACACATTTATTATTTATTTCTATAAAAATATGCATTACCTTGTAATAAGAGTGGTAGCGTTACAATCACCCCTACCATATTTAACCCTTTTTACCTCCAAACTCCTGCCAAATGATACTAGACCCAACCCAAAAAAGGACCGTCAAAAAGAAAAGAAGTACTTATTTGTGTAAGAAATGATAATTGTTTTTGTGAAAGAATAAACCTCACGCAGGTCAAGAGACA
Organism: Dasypolia templi; assembly: GCA_963555695.1. Taxonomy (NCBI): domain Eukaryota; kingdom Metazoa; phylum Arthropoda; class Insecta; order Lepidoptera; family Noctuidae; genus Dasypolia; species Dasypolia templi. Next base: position 5,419,542 of record OY743163.1, read on the forward strand.
TAATAAGTTAGAATAACCAGTATTTTAAAAAAAATGCTCTTTCAATGTTAACTCTATAAACAGTATAATCAGGCACAGATCTAGGCATTCGCTCAAGTGTGGGCAAATGTTTATTTCTGAGAGGATGGGGGGGTGGTTGAATGGCTGACGCCATAGAAGCCCTTGAAAAAAACTATTGGCACTCTGAAACACAACAATGTGCCCCCATTTTTGAGGATGACTACGACTTATTACCTTAGTAATATACTGTAAACCAAGTAAAAATACAGGTCATAAAACTATGTTCACGTCCAATTTAGTGCTGATTTCACCAATGTTACTGAACTGAATGTGATTGAAAAAATACATTTTATTTAACATCACAGAGCAGAGTAAAGGAAAAAGAGGCAGACGAAATGCTAAGCGAAAACGAAGTTATAGCGCGGGGCGGGCGATGCTATGGGACAGGGCAGACGAAGTCGCGGGCACAAGCTAGTATAATATATATTTCAATTGAACTAATTTAAATAAACTCTTATGTTTTAGGTCAAAGAAAAAAACGGTAAAACAAAGAAAATCAAAACGAAAGACGAAAAAGAATTCGTCATCACAAACAGTACCTGGAAACTAAACAAGAAGCAAAATGACACTGACAATGAAGAACAATACGCGGATTACTTCGTCAGAACTGCAGTGCTAACTAATGGTGCTAATAATGTAGAGAGAGTACGGGAATATGAGTCAGAGGAGGAAGGAGATAAGAAAGATGTGTTTAGGATGACTGATGAAGAGCTGTTTGCGAAGTGTGAGGGAAGAACTGCTCATAAGTCAGTATTTTGAAGAGTCTGTTTTATTTGTTTTCAGTTTACTGCCATGTAGTTTAATGAGGGTTTTCTGAAATGACTTTCACTAGGTGGCAGCACTGAGACGTCAGGTCTGGGCACCTGTCAAGTGTTGAAGAGTCTAATAAATATTTTCCTTGGATGTGACTGAATGATGAACAAATCAATGAAAACTCAAAGTGGCGTCAACTGGTGGCTAGAATTTTCATGAAAACCCTCATTGTTTTGGTTGTAGTAAGTAATAAATATGAGTACCTAAGTACTATTTTCAAGTTTCAGTTAGGTTAGGTCAGGTCTAGACTAAATATTTAAACTGAAAACTCTGGAAATCATAGAAGGAATGCTTTTGCCAAGCAATAGGATATTTAAAGGTGTATAATAACTAGCAGTTATGTTGACAGAGAGCTTCAACAGCTTCAGCTGTTCAACATAACTGACAACATAACAACATATGATAACATAACCCTTGTTTCAATAGTTTAAAGGAGAAGTCTCAATTGGCCTAAATCTTTCTTACTCCTTGATTTTCATGTTAATAATAAAATTGTATTGTACAGGGGCGCACGCCATGGCTTGAAGGCTACCGGAAAACTAGCAAGAATAGCTCAACAAGAAGCATTATTACTGACCCAATCAAAATACAGGGACTATTCACACGCCAAGAAATTAAAAGAACAAGTTGAAGACATTAACTTACATAGTGACTCTGATAGCACAGAACATAAAAAGAAGAAGAAGAAAAGAAAACGCTGTAATAGCAACGAAAAAACTGGAAGCAAAGTAGAATGTACTTTGGCTGAATCAGATGGAGTTCCTTTGCCAGGAAAAAATGAAGAGACAGACGATGACGGTGCTGCCAGTGTGATAAAAATTGGAAAAAATAGTAGAAAATCTAGAAAGTCGAAGAAGAAAGATTTTCGTGACATTGAAATGATTCCCGAAGAAGATGAAAGCGTTTCAAAGCCTAAGAAAATAAAGACGGATGAGGATGATGAAACAGCTGAAATTATGGAAACGAATAATACAGAAAATAAAATATGTACTGAAAATAAATCTAACAAAAAGAAAAAAAAGAAAAAGAATAAAAGTGTAGAATCATAACATTAAATAAGTGGTGACAACTTTATAATTTAAATAATGATTAAATAGTGTATGTTTTTAAAGCTGATTATACCTTATTTCCACTCTTATCCAAACTAAAATATAATGATATAAAAGGGGTGGGGCTGTGTCGTGGACACAGCCGTGTGTTTTACGTGAACACGTAAACAAAACTAGTAAAATTTTCTGAGGAAGAGGTAGAGGTCGTGCCGTTACAGTCCTGGCTCGACGTAACCAATTGTCCAATAATTTGATTTTCTAGCTATCAAATTGTTTAATCATATTTTGGATGTAGAAAATAGATATGTAGCTTCAGCACCAAACTGTATCCGATCCACCTTTTCGTTATCATCAGTTTTTTTTAATGGCCTTATACTTACTGAATGAATGTAAAATTCACTTTACACACAAGTTCAGAGAACACTATTATAAGTATTCTTGGGACCCAAACTCGGCACAGTAGCGCCTGTATTTTGGTGGCCCACAGAGCCGATTGTATTGACATTGTAATCGAGCTATTCCTACTTGTATACCCAAAAAACACAAAAGCCGTCATTTTGTGTACAATTAAGAATATTCTATGTTCTATCTATCTTTATAGATAGACAGAGATATGTAGATAGGATAGCTGCATGACTGCCTAGCTGTTCGGATGGGATGTAAAATTTAAACAATGTTACAAATGGACAATAAAAAACCAATATTTTATAATTTATAGTTGCAACACCAAGTTTTCTATCTGTAAAAGTTGGAAGTTGTTAAAGACTTAAAGTCACAAGTCAATGTCAATCAATATTTTACTGAAATACGAAAACGAAAAATTTATTAGAAATGTCCCTAGGGAAGATATTCGCACTTGATAAAGTCGGAAATTTCTTCAATAGCATCCGCCAGCACGGTGGAATTAGAGGATCCTTGTATAAATTGTTCAGGTAAGGAGTAATTTAGTTTATTATGTAATTTGCTTATAGGTTATGTTTATGCTAGATTTTTACACAGCTGATAGAGGTAGTTTAGCAGATTCTCTAATATGGCTTAAAATTCGCTTCATCCGTGCTTCATATCCTTGAAATTGCTATTACAAGTTAAAACAATTGACTGCGCCATCGTTAATTGAACTTGTACTTAAATGTTTTTATAGCTTGTAGCTGGGAAACTACGTCTTTCGTTCAAGTAATGATCAAAATATCTTAATCTTAGCGTTTGCTACACTGGTCGACGTCATACAACACCGGCTGTCGCTAAAAACCAGCGCTGGGGCTCTGTCTTGCATATTTCAGTCACTGTGACAAATAAGCATTTTATAGAAAAAGGTACCTGGAACAAAACATTAGCTTGTAACTGCTCACATGTACATTCTCCTACCAACCTACATTCTAAAAAAATCACATATTTTCCATTCTGTTTCATATCTCAATGTCAAATACTTATATTTCCAGACAAGATGACCTGAAAGACGGCAAGCTAGTAGGAGAAGACAAATATGGCAACAAATACTTCGAGAACCCTCGCTTCTTCTATGGAAGGAACCGCTGGGTGGAGTACAATGACAAGACCTACTTAGACTATGATGGTAGCCAGGTGAGATAAACAACTAATGTATGTTGTGTCGTCTTCTGTCTTTCAGTCTATCTGAATACAGCTGAATACCAATATTTTACATGGAGCACCTGCCTATCTCACCTCCACACATAGTTACTAGGCTTACCCTTTGACAACCTGTAACAACTGTCAAACATCCACAAATGAGAGCCGGGACCAAGGGTTTATCATGCTTTCTGAGGCACAGAGGGTTCTTTGTTTGTAAAGATGGTCACGCATCCACGGACCAAACTCGGCGTTGCTTAACCGATTAGATTGACCTGTGCAGCTGTTTACTTAGCCACTATCAACAAGAAATAACTTCTTGTAGAGTTTCCCCATTTAAAACCGATGGGCTACTGCTGATAACATTTGAAACTGGAAATTGTAAATAGTGTATTTAGTAGATATTTGAAATACATACACAGCCTCAGCAAGTCACATAACATGGGACTTAACCATAACTGGCGATATGTGGGTGTACTATAGGCACACCTCTGCCTAACCCTTCTGGGATTACAGGCGTGATGTTATGTTTATGTGTTATGTGTATTTGAAATAATTTTAGAAGCTACTTTTCATACAATAGATAAACATTTTTTTTAAACCATGCTTACCATTCACTGTGTGATGGTAATTTTAATACCACCCTAGGTTTCTTCACAATAGTATATTCTGATTAAAGAATCCCCAATCCCCAATAAAAATATTGTGTATTTATTTATCTTTTGAATGTGTTTGTCATTGTATTACAGGTCCCCGCTGAATGGTTTGGCTGGCTCCACTACAAAACTGACCTTCTCCCACACCAGGTAATCAAGAAATTCATATCCATTTTCAGAGAATATTTATTTTAACCCTAGAACCCTACCCATAATCGAAGTGGACTTATCCGACCCTGGGTGCCTGGGTGGTTTAAATCTACTCTTGATGCTTGCCACAGATGGCCATTTGAACTTGCTGCAAAAAAAAAACCTGTTTCTGTACTCTGAGTACCGACAAAACCTGTATTGTCCATGTTTTGGAACATCAGGTGTTGGTGGTGTTGGCATATCAGGTTTCTTCGGAATTCCATATACAAATAAAATTTGGCTGATATTAGTGTGTATACTAGGCAAGTTTACAGAGCAGTAAATTCATCTTCAACCACTACACTTCGATTAGTATACGCAATTTTGTCAAAAACAAAAAAAAGTGAATATTCAAAGGAATAAATACCATAAAAAAACGCGAAACTATTCAATAATGATGACCGATTCTACTACCCAAGGTTGCTACAGCATCCGATGATGATGAATTACATATGAATTACATATTTAAATTACTTACCGGTTCAACAGCCAATTGACTACTAGCACTAACTGGTGGGCTCAAGACTCAAGAAACAAGAGAATAGAAAAAATAACAAAGCTGTGTTGTACCCAAAAAAAAAACAATTAAAGTTTTAATATCACAGGATACAGCACCCTGCGTAGGTTTCTAGGGTTGAAAGACTGTGAAACGGCCTTTTGACCACCCTAAAACTGTTAAGACTAACAATTTACAAATCGTTTAAAATGCTCAGAGAGTGTGGAATAGTTACTAGCCAATTTTATCTTGGAAACTTACTTAACTCACAGGTCATCACTCACAGATCTCTTAGTTATTAAGCCCTTGAAGCTTTCATAGCCTCACATTACATTAGTTCCTTGACATTAAGTCAATAATAAATTTTTTCATCATCATTATTGTTGAAATTGGCAGTCTTGTTTTTGAAGTGAAAACTTCTTTAGCGGCGTTGTACACTTTTTTTTGTAATGGGTAAAAAATGTTAAACTCGCGTCAGGACACGTGACCTGATCGAAAATTCGTAAGACGGATGATTCTTGATTTTTGATTTTTATTCATTGATTTTTCTGAGAGATAAACTTTTTAATGTAGTATATGTCGGATTAAGCCCAGACATCAGAAGTAAGAGTCAGGTATGACAATACATTTTCAATTGAACAATCGGTTAATAAGTATCATGAATCTCGAAGTATAGAAATAGAATTAAATAACTAATAATTTTAGTGAGGGCGGTCACATAGGGCAGTACTGACTGTCAGGGACAGTGGTCCATGCACCCACCGCAATAAGGACAGTACTAATTGTCAGAGACATCGTTCCACGTCCAATAACCGGGCAGTACTGACTGACATTCGAAATGCGTGCTGATTGTTTTTTTTTTTTTTTTGGTATGGCATCTCGTAGTTGACCTTGAGAGATCGTGACTACTTAACCGGAATATCCTGTGGCTGCCTTAAGCGGACTCAAAGCCTCCAGCCAGGGGCGTAAAACTACTTATATTATTAAGCGAACGCTCGCTAAGGGCACCCCCTGTGGGGTACGGACCTCGGCTTAGGGCGTCGCTGACGGGAGGACAGCAAGATGGGACAGGCTGGATCAAGTTTTGTTGATTATTATTATTCGGGGAATTTAAAGCTACAGGCTCAGCTACGGCGCGGGCTGGCACTTCGTCGAGCAAGGGTCCGGGGGGACAATTACGTCGGGATCTTCGCGAGGAACCTCGGCGGCGAGGTCGGAATATCGGTCTGTGTTTGTGCACTGTACTGGTGGCCCTACTGCTCTCATGAATGAGAGTTATGTGGTCATCGGGATCGGTGAGGACATGCTTGGGACGGCGGACTTGACTAATGGAGGAGGGAATATAGCTAGCGGCTTTCACAACCAGAGGGTTGCGGTGATTCGCGGCGGTCTCGAAGAAACGCTTTGAAATGCGTTTCATGAACTGACGGATAGTGGGAATCCTGAGGTCTACGTGGAGGATTTCGTTGCGAACGTACCAGGGGGAGCCTGTTATCCTACGGAGGAACTTGTTCTGGAGGGTCTGCATTCTATTGAAGCGAACGGGCTTGGCGTGTGCGAAGACTGCACTGGCATAGGTCATGATCGGGCGGAACGTGCTGATTGAACAGCACAGCTCCTTTTAAAGGCGATCGCTTGACATCGAAACGTCACAACATTTTATTAGATTGGATTCAAGTCTATTATGACTAATGATCTATAGAGTGAATGATTTCTTTATGATGCGTCTGGTGCACGTTCCACTAGCGCCATCTAGTCGCCGTCTCTCGCAGCTGCTAATCAATATGGCTGCCGTCATATAAATTGTCATGTTTGTGTACGAAAGCGCATTAAATAAATATTGTATTCTACCACATAAATGATAGTACTTTTACACTGATAATTAAAGCAATTCGTTCAAAATTATTCCCTAACCATTCCAAAATATCAAAAATGCACAACGTTAATATTCAAGTTTTCACTTCTGCCGGCACTCCCGGAGTGCAACCCGTCGTTTTTTTATTTTTAAGGAAGCTTGGAGACTAATGTCAAAAAATTATTAATTTTGCGGGAAAATTGCTTATATATGGACACTCCCTCCAACCTTCCCATGACCCTTCCAACATGTGTTATACGGGCCGAAGCGTGGGGCGGCTGCGGACATAGCACCCTTGGCAATCTTATTTTGACGGTCCGCAGGCGCTTCTTGATCCCTTACAAGTTGTACCATGTGTGTCCCTAATAGCAACTCTCCCCCTAACGGACATGCACGACACACAACAATGTGGTGTTGTCTTCGTCGCCGGGCAGCCAGGCTAGCGAAGGCTAGCCAACATATACATAAACATAATACTTGGTGTTACTTTTTACCTTCTTTGACCTTGTTACTGGTATTGCATTATCTTTTTTTTATGAAATAATTTGTTGGTGCATTCTTTTAAACTTTTTTTTTTTAATAAATATTTTGGTGTATTCTTTTTACCTTTTTTAATTTTTTGTCACAAATTTTATACTACTTTTATTTTATTTCTATAGCCGCTCGTCTTCCTGCTCCAGCTTACTCCGGGCGGCATGCCACACGTGCGCGTACTCTTTTAGCCGGTCAAAGGTCTTATATATGGACAGTAGCTTAAATTTGCTTATATGTGGACAATCTGTCCACAATCAAAGTTTGTTCCACCCACTAATGAATATAAGGGTTGCATCATCCCCCTTTTTGTGCCGTGCTTCTGTCTGTCCAAGTCTCTTCCAGTTATTTTGAGGTTGAATAATTGTTTAATCAATATTTCAGGATCCCAGCAGACCTAAATACAAGTGGATGTTAGACTTCACAGAGAACATGTCAGGCACGACCGGTCAGTACGTTCCCTACAGCACCACCCGACCGAAGGTGGAGCCCTGGGAGCCCAAGAGTAAGAGCGCCTAGGTCTTTAAAAGAAGACATTTGATAACAAAACGTTACATCTTTCGTGGAATATGTTATTATGAGTTAGTTGTAATTTTAAGTAGAAAATGGAATAAATCATATTTTGAGTTCATTGTTGATTTTTGTTTTATTTTGGTTGCTTTGGTGATAATGATGACGGAATAGCGGAGCAAATAGCTTTTGAGCATCGGTGACTGCTCTTGTCTTCGATTTCTAGACATGGAACGATTTGGATAGATATTCCAAAATTCCTTTGTTTACGCCAAAACCAATTATATTTCGCCTTTTATGCACTGCTACATAGATGACACGCTGGTGTCCCACGAAAGGAACTGACCCTATCGTGGGACACAAGCGTGCTGTTATCTGAGGTGAACAGAATAAGTAGATAAGGGACATTTTCCCAGTTTTGTTTCAGTCCTATGTAATAGTGCCATATCTACATTTTATAGATATATTTCGCTCCGCATGATCGTCATGCATATGTCAAAATTCAACTTCAATCATTTTAGCCAAGCAGCTTAGTTTTTGTGGCAACTTAATGATGACATGATAGAACCCATCATTGACGCAGTGAAATTACTGTTACTGGTTGCAGGTTCGACTTTCGTACGGAACACATTGGTACTCGTTATTTGCACCCACATTCAACAGATACTGTTCTGCATTTGTGCACGTAAACCGACTACCTTCTCAAGGGGTGGCGTGCTACCCAGTTAAGTACTGGGTTGTGAAAATGAGGCAAGCAGTCGCTCCTTAAACCATACTGCTATTCGGCTGTAACCGGTTACACTGGAAACTAACCTCAACAGAGTTAGGGAAACCGAAGGGAGATGCTGATGATGAAACCCACTACTACAGCGATAAAAATCCTAACTTTCAAATAAAAATTACTTACTTGTGATCTTAAATCATCTGCGGGCTTCTGTAGGCTCTCACGGCGACAATTTATTTAAGCCATAACAATGGCTCGTAACGGCAAACCGGTTGCCACCTCATCGGTTAAGTAGTTAGTCAGGTTTTAACTTGAAAATGTGCAATTGTCACTCTTGTGGATCTTGCTAAAACAGACACGTGGCTATATCCTGTCTCTTTTCGTATGTAACTTCATTGTATAACATTACGACTGTATACCTCAAAGGGCAAAGCTGAGCAGAAGACCGTTAATCCGTTGATCGTTAATTAAAGAAGTTACAGACATTTCGAGTAACGGATTAACTTTAAATAGTTAACGCACTCATTAATATACCAAACTTCCGATAATATACCAAAAGTCCGTTAATCGTTGATTAAGTACTTAGCTAGGTACTATTTGCCAAAAAAGGACACCGTGCGGACCGCGCCGCGCTATGAAAAACACGCCATCTAGTAATCTGGTTCTGTAAATTTAAGGCAAATAATTCACATAGCACTCAATAGAGGTCTCTACAAAACGACTTATACTTGTTGTTTAAAATTGCTATTTTGATTTCTTATTTATTTTCAATAAGTTTAATTGCAATTGTTAAGTTAAATGTAAGACTTAAATTTAAATTACGGGCAGATGCAGCTTTTTGGGTTTTTCGATTCATTCAATCGATTGCTATAAAAAATCCAAATGTCAAAATTCGAAACTGTCAAAAGAAAGCAAAAAATGGCCGATACGTTTTATAATTTGCAAACGTGAATATATATTCGTTTTGAATATTCTTAAGCAACTTTGTTTCATTAAAAACTAAATTAACCTTTACAAACTATCTAAAATACTAAATGTGCACATTTTCCATGCTTGTACAGTGATTATATTTAATGTGGAGCAGATTTTATTTACAAACTACTGTAAAATCAATCTACAACCACGGAAAATATATTTAAAAGCAATGAAATGAAAATAGTATAGAGTACAAGTAATATATGTATATAAAAGGATAATAGTATGGAACATGAAATCCAGGTGGCGCTACTTGTGACAGGTTGGCATAAAAATCCCTTGAGATGGCACTCTATACCATTATGATATGATGCTCTGTGCACGTTCTGTCAATCTCTAAACTAAATTATTATTATTACAAACTCTAATGATCCAAATGTCTTTTTTTGAATTTTTCATGTCGTGCTTAAATTTTCATAGCCCATACCATTTTTTTTTTACAAGTCCATGGACATAAAAGATGCAATTTCAATTTATACTTTTAACGAAGTTAACTTTTTAATTAACGTTTGCAATTAACGAAGCTAATTATGGTTGGGTAGACGAACCTTTTACACGCACGGTAGGCCGCACGTCAGTGGTGACAACAAAACCAGTAAAAAAGCTGGCCTCTTATTCAATTGAAACTTTGTGAGTAATACATTAAGCTAGCACAAGGCGTCACCTCCGACGTACGACCTACTGTACACCTTACTCCCATATTTCGCGAGTTATGGTATTTCATAAATACCATGTAATTGGGGGCGAGACTATTGACATATACTGGGTACAGGCTCTGCACTTGTACGAGTATTATGTAAATGTTCATAGTAAATACTATTATGTACTATGAACGGAGAAATCCTCGATGGTACTTAACCAAAAAGTTGCTGCGGTGTTCCCTGTCCTGGCTGATCGATTCCTAGAACCATATGCCCAGCAGTGGCGTTTGCGACCGGTATACCAACGATTCTATGAGTACCTAAGTGGCTAATTTGGCGTCCCAGATAACCTCTAATATATAAAATTCTCGTCTCGCAATGTTTGTCACCAAACTCCTCCGATACGGCTGGACCGATTTGTTTAAAATTTTGTGTGCTTATCCGGTAGGTCTGAGAATCGGCCAACATCTATTTTTCAACAAAAAAAAGAAGCAAAACAACGTTTAGGGGCCAGTTAGTAACTCTACAAAATAATAACAACTTACTTAGCGTTAGGTATTGTGTCGACTTGTGTGTATTGCCAAGTGTGGTGATGAAAGTTTCTTTAAGGTCTTGAAAGGTTTGGCAGTAGGTACCTAGACATTTATGGTAGGGAACGGGCATTTGATTGGATGTAATATCACAGGATTTGTTACAAAAATCTTTATAATAGAAACCATTGTAACTTGGTCGTTTCAATGTTTCACTAGCACAGTTAAAAGGATGGTAGGCAGATATGTAGGTACCTATGTGAAGTGGGAAAACTGTACGCTCGTCACTTTTTCCTAGATGCAATAAATAAGATAGGTCTCTATGAACATAAGCACTTAATTTATTGGAGTGCGGTTTTAGTCTCCACGACCGATCTTTGACAGTAATTACGGGTAGTTGGAAGCCCGAAAGTCTGATTACCAAGGAGTATCGTACGTACCTGTTACCCAGTAACTTGGTTGTGATTGTGGAGGTCACTCCATGTGAATTACTGGTGCATCCGATTACACTGGAAGCCAAACTCAGTATATATAGTTGAGAAAAGGATAGGCAGATGATTTAGGCTCCACGAGCATACATACAAAAATTGGTATACCCTGAGCTGATATGCCTGTTATATCCTTGAATTAGCTTTAATACAAGGGACAGATACAGGGACTGTTACCATGGATTCAGTACATCATTGTGAAACGCAGGGGCGTTAAACATTTTCGTCCGTTATAAAAAAAACTTTGACCGCGTAAGTATTGCACTTTTCTATGAAACAGCAGTTTTTTTTTGCTAACCGACGAAAAATGTCTACACTAGAATACATCTAGAATAGAATCATATGAATCATCATATCAAATCATAGAATCGTAAATATCATTCTAGACTAGAATCATTTATGCTGAATTCATATTTACAATTAACGCGTCAATGTTCCTGCCACCATTTGTATGTATATACCTGTGGTATGTACCACGACTAACTCAAAGCATTTATTTCAACTAAAACAATTTGGTACAAGTACTTTTGAATGGTGAAGAAGTCGGTAGGTCAGAAAGATGAACTACTACTATCTAAGGACTTAGTTCATCTTTCTAAAGTTTTTCTTTCTTTTTTCAAAGTAGGTAGTAACCACAGATAATATAATACTACGTAGTAGTAACCTTCTTTGAGTTCTACTAGTTAGTAGTTCCCATGGAGAAGAACGGGCAAGAAAATCCATGAACACTCTTTTTGATAAATGTATTGACACATCATGTTGAAATTATACATATAATATGTGAGCAGCTAAGAGATGTCCCTGCTGACGGCGCCCGTTCACGAACACGACAAACAGATCAGCACCATTCAGCTCTCTCATCTCATCGGCTATCCTCAAAATTGTGCTGAAACGAGAGAAAAACTAGAACATCTCACGAGGTTATAAGCAGCTGACATCATTGTTTTTCTACCTTGCAAGTCGGATCTGCGTGGCCGAAGTGTAGATAGCATTGGGAACGGTTTAATTCGTATTATGCCGCCACTTATTACTTCTACTTAAAACCTGTTTGCATTGCCACGGGTCCTGGCGAGTGGCTCTCAAAGTATTTCACTTAGCCGAGTTTTAGAAAGGAGGTTCTTGGTTCCATGTGTTTGTAACGCACACAGTTATTACTCCACTAGGTATCGCTAACTAGCTCTGGTTAAGTTTTAGACTAATCGAGCTCGAAATAAAATCTAGTACCTCAGTAAAAATAATTATAATAATTGTAATTTAAGGGTATAATTAGGTATGAAGTATTCGGCGTTGTGAAACCATTCAGAGGGGTCTGTTGCGTAACACACAAATGACAATTCATCACAAGGGATTTCATTTAACAGTTCAACTAAGTTCATTGCGTAATTTACGTTTGTGAAGACGATTTTTTTGAACCCATGAAGCAATGGATTAGCAATATCCTGCAAAACGCATATTACGCAAATATGGTGCTGCACCCTTATTGATATTAATCCCAATCTGAATGATCTTGAAGGTTTTTGCTAATCCATTCCGAAAAAATAATCTTTTCAACAGCGTAAACAACGCAATGAAGGTTGTTGAACGGACAAAATGAAAGCGTTATCTACTGATAGTGTGTCACGCAATTACCCCGCTGGAGTAGAAAAACGGGACTCAATACAGGATACGTTTTTACCAGTGCGCAAACTGTAGGTTACCATGATTTCAGCACATGATTCTAGACATAGATATTTTTCGTCGGATATTAAAATAAAAAAATGCTGTTCAGTACATTTTGACCGCGCAGGTATTGCTTTTTGTTGTTGCTGTTTTTTTTTAAAAATATTTGACGAAAATGTCTATGCTGAATTAATGGTTAGATACAGTTTGCGCACTGGTTAAAAATGTATCGTGTCTAGCCTCGTAAATGTACCTTACGCGGTATTTTATTCCAATTTGTTCGGAATCTTATTTGAGAGAAGAAACATAGAATCACGGCAGGCCTTTGCCCAACATTGGGATGATGCAGTTTGCAGGCTGATAGTTACCAGTATTACTTGTTTAATAAAGTTCAGCGTTCTCTGGGGAGACACCGCTTCAAACCTAGCTGACTAGACTGGTATTGCGTCAGCCGATAGAAAAAGATTGGTACAGTCCGCAAGGCCGCTTGAGCTTGCATTTGCGATCGCGCGTCCGCGCCTCATGCTGATTGTCCGATTGGCCGATTGCCAAGCAAATGACGCGTCAGTGCACTCACACAAATGCGAAGCTCAGCTAAAGCCTCGCGGACTGTACAGTCAATCGCACACCAGTGTGCATAGCAATTTGACAGTGGAGTGACCTAAATGCACTTGGACCTTTGACGACCTAATTAAATCAACGAGATCTCCTGGGATCGAACAGAACCGAAGAAGAAAACTACAATCGAGACGATAAGAAGAAGACGTTGATCCCCTTTTTGTCGTAGGATTAAGGGTTGTTTTCGTAGTACCAGTGGTAACTGATTACCTAAAGGCCATAGAGCTAATCGTAGAAGTTGAATTTATTTCTCCGACTTCATTTCGCCCTTTGCGGGAGATTCTTGTCCATTTGTGCCCTATATAAGGTGACATTGATTGATGTGTCGATATTTTTAAACACACACATTACGGATGTGGTGCAATAAACAGATAATGGTAGTTTTGTTGTGAGTATTGTGCAATGGTGAGGTGGATTTGATGAATGTTTGGCAAAGATTTTTGGAACGAAGTTCCTGCGAAGTGACAAGTAGAAATCTGCACTGAAAAAGCGTTAATGTGCCCCCGCCATGCGACTTTTTCTCTCTATCTCTCTCCGTCTCTTTCTATTATATACGAGTGTGTCTGTGCGGGCGAGTTTCGCGTAAGGAACTTCCATAGAGGGAACTTTTTTCCTGACGGGGGTCCTCCTACCGCAGACGTTTTATTTTTTAATTGTTTTTTATTCACGGCAGGTGAGTATGCCACGAGAGATATGGGCATGCTGTGTTTAGTTACCTAAGTAAGTATTGAGTATGTCTAGATTAAGTTGTAATTAACAGTTTACCTAAATACAATAGATTGTACACTTAAAAGATAATTATTATAAAATAAAGGTAAGAAAAGAACTTTGTCCGCATCGTCTTCAGTGGAATAAATAAAATGGGAAACATCAAACTACGCGGCATGTTTAATGGATTTATTTGTCACAGAAACACGTGCATACAAAATAACTCGATGACAAAGCTAAAAAAACAATGCAGATTTATTCTTAAGGACACAGAACATAAATAGTCGGCAACGAGAACCAACAGCATTGCGCTGATTTTCAGTGGTCACCCAAAAATGACGTACGGAAACCAAGTCAGGTTTAGGGATTAAACTTATTAGACTTAAAAGTACATAATAAAAAATAAAACAGAAAGTAAGTAGGTTCTCATTTGAACAAGCTAGATATCAAAAAACAAAAAATCATCTAAGAAATGAGATGAAAATAATTAAATGCAGGCGTAGGATGGTATCTATTTTTTTTTTGTATAGGCTGATAGTTTTATCGTATGTGACCGTGACCCACTTGGTAGGTACATAAGAAATCCATTGTAAATATTTTGGAAATTTATTTTATAGAAATAAAAAAATAATTTAACCAAATATTTAATTTACCCAGCAAATTAGTTAATCACAAAATCCTGCCTACCTACTTCTTGGAAGCGCAGTAGTGCACACCGTCGAGTTCATGTTATTTTGTAACTATTTTACTTTTCTAGTTTTCTCTAATTCGCTTTTTAAAACATACGAAATTCTTGTGTCTGCCTCCCAAAGCGTGGTAATTAAACAATCCGACTCCAAAATGGTCGAAATGGTAATAAAAAACTTTTAGAAACTTTGTAACGAACCAACTGCCCACAATATATCTACAGGCACACGGTTCAAAACCAAGCTTTTGGCTTATAACGATACAAATTGAACCTTATGTCATGGTGATAGCAGTCAGATTTGACCAGCAATGTTTTCAACTATGGTCACACTAATGCAATTTGTCAACTGTAAAAAGAAATGGACTTTAGGCCAATTGAAATAAGGTTTGAAGTTGTTTGAGCCAGTCAATTAAGCTCAAGTACGAACTAAACTTTTTTTGCCATCACAGGTAAAAATATCTTTTAACTCGACTCAAATCCAGTGAAAATGCGACGCGGCGCGGTTCGTACGCGTCTTTATAAAAACTTATTTGTAGTTGTATAACTTAAAATGTTAGTTTTCAATGAAAAATGCACAAGTATACGTAATCTTTGTGTTTCAACTCAGTGTATGTGCAACCGTGAGCCGTCTGACATGTGTTCCCATTTATAAATCAGTTTCGAAATTCAAAATAGTTGTGTGGTGTGCAAAAGGTGTGCTGTTACGTTTGGAAAACAGGATTTCGTGATTTTTTTAAACTTTATGGTGAGTTTTAAGGTTATAATTTGATGGTAAATCATTGTTTTAGTTAGGGCGTGTAATTTGAATTATGAACGGTGAAGAACAAAGAAAACGTAAACTAGTTTTGAAAGTAAGCGGCATAAAATTTCGTTAGTTGTTAGGAGGACCGGTAACGAGGATGTTTTGTGTGTGCAGGATCTTTGGCTTATTTTTTTTATAAAAAAAATTGGAGTGGGCGCTAAAATGGGTGGCATTCTACGTAGTACATATAATATTTCTACATGAACTACTGATTTATTTGTCATCATGGACTGTGTATTTAGTGTTAATTATATGTCTAGACAAAGTTTCTTCTTACTAACCTAATCACTTACATAGGTGCCTATCCTATAAGTTAAGTATTGATGTCGGAAACTTAATCGAGAAAACAAAACTTTTTGTTTGAACTTCCTTTCGCGATAAACTTTGACCTTCACTCATTAAGAACCCTTTATACTGAGCTGCAATTTAGTACCTACGCTAATTTAGATTATGGCTAGACCTTAGGGTTAGAGTCAAAGTCATGAATGAATGTCTAACTAGAGGATGGTTAGCACTAGAACAATGAAAAAACTTCATAATCTAAGCATTCTCTTGTTTCGAGAGCCTTAACTAGGAAAATGGGGCACTCTTCTGCTGTAGGCAGATGTGAAACTGCTACCAATCATAATCAACAAAATGATTCGCCTTAAAAAATTGAGTACCTACCTAACCTTACTCCAATCACCATTTTGCCTCACCGTGAACCAGTTATGGCTGTGAATAGTTTTAGTTCTAAAGGCGTATAGAATTATGTCTATAAACTTTAAAGTGCGCAAAAAGTTTCTAATCGCTTCTGTGCAAAATTGTAAACGTAGACAATATAGAAAGATGTTCATAAAATGATCGTTCGTCGATCACTGTTTGCTAGAACTATACAAAATATACTAGATATAACAAGAAATTATTACTTTTGGCAACAATAAAATGTAAATGTGGATTTTGGGTCGTAGGATCCAGAGACTTTAAAGGAAGACAGGCTTTTTGCCAAGGGAGAAAGGTCTCTTTCTTACATTTCACCATGATAATTTAACATGGCTGAGTTATTTATAACAGTTGAGAGTAAAGATATCGTCTACGAAAAGAAACAGGGTTAGTCCAAATATGGAACCCTGCGGTGTTCCGAATTTTATTAGTAGTAGGCGACTGGCTAAGATTGTTAATCTACATGTGTTTTGTTGTTCAGAAGTTAACTTTGACCCATTATAACAGGACTTCCCTCCCTCATCTACTCTTCAAGTTTATCTACGAGAAGATCGAACAAAACATGGTCAAAAGCATAACTAATTCTTCAATGCAGTGTTAATTCTTGTGAATAGGGTAAAATGAATGTAACACTTTTCAAATCACACAACTTCGAGTACCAATTAAAGTGCAGGCTTCTCTATTGAGTTAATTTTCTCTGAATTCTTCCGTCTTCCTTATCCAGTTAACTCCAGCTGCTTACAGATCCACAACGATCTGTAAGCAGCTGGAGGATGAATGCGTTGCGTAGTCGCAAGACCATTTGGCGAGTTTTTTTTTTTTGTATGGCATCTTGTAGTTGACCTTGAGAGGTCGTGACTACTTAACCGGACTATATTATGGCGAGTTTGAGATACACTTGGATATTATACAGGTAAGCATGGGTAAGTTCTAAACTACAGTTCTAGAGAAAAACACCGAAAGGAATAATCACCTCAATTTCAAACAACAAAAATCACTATATGTATAGTTAACTCCGCTACCATTCTCGGGCAAGCCATTATTTTCATAGCTTTTCGCATTTACGCAGATTGTAGCAACAATTCATCAACAAAACCGCTGACCCAAAGCATTTCCCTCGCCAAATATACAATTCTTATCAATTAGTTGTTAGTTATGTACAACTTTTTATCAACAATTCTGTAGAACTAATAATTTCTTATTAGTTCTACAGAATTGTCGATAAAAAGATGATAAATTCCAAAGTTCCCTTTGGAATTTATCATCTGTCATTCTCTGCAAGCTGTAAGCTCCCGTACGTATTGCTGCACGCATTCCGAGTTCTGTCCATGTTGCCTTGTTTGATACAAGTCACTTTGTTGCTAGGCTTGTGCATTATCCAACTAAGCCGTTGCCAGATGCGGGTAATCATCAGTATTGTACGGAAGGCTACACTGTGACAGTCACTTTCGCAATCGCAAATAAATTTATCATTAAGGAAAAGAAGGATAAGGAAGGGAAAGGGCGGTAAATTCGAGAATAAAGTTTCTAGCATAACTTGGAACTATTGAACCTACCAAAGTGTATGTGACAAAGATGGAGGCAGAACTACTTTCAGAAGCTTTATTAATCCTCACACTGATAAAAACTATTTTAAAAGATGTTTACCTAAATACAGGAAGTTTTCTTAGGGCCCATAACTTCCATAGCGAGTCTTTGTAAAATTTTGGTAATTAAAACTATGTATTGAAAATAGAAATGAATCGTAAATGATCTTTAATATCTTTATTCGAAGTGCTGGGGTCAAGCAAAGGGTGCCTGATGCATTTTTAAACTTTAGATCTTCGGCGCAGTGCATCCGTGCCCTCAATTATTGAACTGGGCCCGCTCAGTACAAAAACTCGTCTGCTGTCGCCTATCACCAAAAAGAGTTATCAAGTTTGAAATAATTATTGAATCAAACTCATAGCGACAGGCAGTTCTTATAGCTTCCACGTTCCATCTAACCACTAAACTTATTTTCAAATTCTAAGCCGGCTTACGCTTTCAATCCCAATTACATCTTGTCTACCCATCACTTTGAATCTTTATGGAACTTTATCAGGTAACAACTTTTTTTCTTAACAAGGGATGCTGGTCAAAATTCCTATCGAAGTTTTTTTTTGGTTTATGGGTGGTAGTTGAGGGTGAATATTTTACGCACCCCGTTGAGTTTAATAATGGTTCTTGTTAAGAATTGTTCTCATTGGCTACACTTAAAAGTCCACAGAAATCGTAGGAGCATCGTCACGGTATAATTTTTCAATAAGCATTGAATAGCCTGTCCTGTGCTTCTGTACACATAATTGTACAAAAAAGAAAAGTGATTAATGATTATTTTGTTTTGTCCTAATATATTTTACTACTATTGTTGATTACCAAAGACTCCCTGTCTTCTTCAAGTCATCATAACATTTGAATAATTGATTTGAGTTTTTCTTTCTGATGATAGTATGGCTTCTTAAACTTATTCGCTTATGCTAAATACAATCTAATAACTAATCCGTGGGTTACAAGCGTACACCTAACTATGTGTATAAAAATTGATGGAAATAGTTAATGAATACTTTAGTCTTTCCAAGTGCGAAATTCTAGAAATCATTACGATGGCTGATGGAATCTTCTAAAATCTAAATAGATCATCGGTTCGGTGCAAACAAATCATGCTACCACCACGAAAAAAACTATCTCTCAACAAGGCATAAAAACAATTTATATCTCTCTCATTGCCAAATTAAAAAAAGAACCTCAACAACAATGGCCACCGCTGTTATTCGCCGCTGTCATTGCGCGCGCTATTGCAATAATAAATGTTATGGCTACGTTCTCACAGTCATCAAGCGTTAAGTGTTGGGTTACTTCGCTCTTCGCTCCGAACTAATAGTCCGGCCATTGGCTTCTGTTGGGCATGACTTAGTTACAATAATGGACATTCCATTGTACAGTAGGGAATATTTTCCAAAGCATTTGGGTCAGCTGGTTTTGTTGTTAAATTGTTGCTAGAATCTACTTACATGCGAAAAGCGGAGAAAATAATGGCTTGCCCGAGACTATTCCTACTATATGTATTTTACATAGGCTACATCATGGCTATTTATGTAAACTAAGAACCCACTGTAAATTACAGTTGACCAACCTACAGATTTCCAAAAAAAAAATTTACAGCGAATGAAATCGCGGTGTTGGTAATAAATTTATGAAATGGCCTATTGGTCTTTTGGAAGACGAAAACGGTACAGGATTTTCTTCACTTGGATAATTCTTTTCCCGTGACGGCTTTACTGAAAGTGAGGAAAGATGGATGCGGTGTTAACTATCCATACAGTGTATTTTTTTTTTCAAAACAATACGTTTTGTTGTTGCTTAAAATTGAGGCCATGATTCCTTTCGGTGTTTTTCGTGTACCTAGTTAAGAACTTACCCATACTCACCTGTATAATATTCAAGTGTATCTCAAAACTCGCCAAACGGACTTGCGACTACGCAACACAGTCTAAAAGTTGCTTATGATCATTGCTACCGTGCCTCGCCGTCCGCCGATGTGTGCGGGCCTAAGATTAACTGGTGGAGGCTCTTAAAAACACCTTTATTATAATGGAACACTAAGGTTTAGAAAACCATTATATCACCACAAATTCTATCGGAGGTCACAAGACTGAAGACAGTTACAATAATTTTCCCACAAGTTCATGTTGTTTCCTCGGAAACATTGTGTAATATGATCCCGCAGTTGTTACATCGAAATCGTGACTCGATAGCACCTAGCCACCTTCTATTTCACGAAAGTGTATTTGAAACTCGCCGACATGAAAGGCAAAAACACGAGGAACCAAACTATTATATATTTATTCTTTATTTCGGACCAGTGTACTCATAATCCACAACGTATTAGTAACAATGACTTAAAAACGCGTGCATTGGATAGCAAAATAACAAAAATCAATCAGCTTTGTCTAGATTCCCGAAAAGTTTAATATCAGACGGTCAGAGAAGGAACCTAGTTAAATGTGTGTTGGCGATTTCAGATGATCCTTCAACATACAACGATCCAGTGTTGTCTCAATATAGTATGTTTTTTTGTTAAATGTCTTTAAGGACTAAAAATTATTAATATGTAAGTACATTGATTCCGAACCACACTTATTCTTCGTCCGTATACTTTTGGACTATCATAATATTCCCAAAGGTCTGACCTATATGCAAAAAGAAAACATGGCTAACATGTACCTAACTACTTAATATCGCAAAATATCATCTTCCCTCTTACATCAGTTATTGACCTGAGATCAAATGACGCACAAAACACAAAGAATCATTGAACAGAACAGAGAGTGCTCAGTAGTAGTTCCTGCTAAATTCAGAGACCCTCTGGCCTCTTTAGAGTTACAGTATATATGATATGTCTTGTGCGAAATCGGGTGACCAGAAATACACTTGGTACGTATTAAGAAAGGAAGCTTCAAAAGAGTGAGAGAGGTCATTCATGAGTTCCAAATGAAGAAAAAGGCTAGTTCCTTATAAAACACGCCATTTAAAAATGTTTACTAATTATCGCATTCCATGCCCTTATCTGTAGCTTCCACCAAGTCCTTCTGGGAGCAGATGGTAAAGAAAAGAGGAATATTTGCTTAGTTATTGTCACTCTGAGTGTGTGAGTACGGATAGAGGAGAATTAAAATTGTAAGTAAACAAAAATAAAACCCGACTACTGAAAAATTACGCTGTAGAAAGTAAGAAACTAGAAAAAAATTCAGAGAGAAATCAAGACACATATACAGAAAATGGTCGGGGTAAAGCCGTGGCCACAAGCCTGTATGGGTATACCATGTGGGTACCCGGAACACCTACTTTTTTTTAGTTCACGACTTCATGTGACGTCATATAGCCCATAACAAGCGGACGATCAAGACGCTTCCAACAATCATTTGTCAAATAATGATAAGTAGTTTAGAAGTTATGAGGGAACAGATGAACTAACATACATACATATAATACCGGTCAAACCATAACCCTCTTTCTTGCTTCGCCGTAGTCGGGTAAAACAACGGTGAAGCATTGTGTTAAAAAAATGGTATGGATAACTAGACCAGGGATACATGAGATGATCGCTGGTAGAGATGTATGAAATAAGAAAATGCTCTGATCCAGATCCTTTCCAATTAAAACCACAAAAACTTGGTCAAAATATTTTTGATTTTTGACCAGTCTTATTTATGGGCACACTGCCTGCTCTGCAAGCATTTCCGGTACGGCTCGCAATCCTTTCCTATCCTAAGGGCCCGTCTTCCCTACCATTACGGCGCCTCCCGGTCTAATCCTTGCTATGCAATGGTCTCTGTAGCACCATGAAACATGAGGCTTCAGGGGCTAGTGCAAATCTTGGTTGCATACGATTCATTCAGTCTAATGGCCACGCTCCAGAAGAAATAAATAAATTATAGTGACTTAGTGAGAACCTCTTTTAGTTGAAAGTTATGAAACTTTGGACATCGCAGTGTGGCAAACGTTAACAGCATCCATTAGTGCGGAATGCGTTTTGTTTAATCAATTCTAAAATTAACAGGGTGTGATGTCTGTGTGTGGGGTCGTTTTTGTTTTTAAGCTACTCTCGATCCAGACTACAGAGTCGTCTAAGTTCTTGATAGTTGAGCTCCAGACTATTATGTCGATTGTCCACTGCTACGTAGAATGTTCATGGAGAGGTGTAACACGTTGACTGCGCGGTTCACTTGTGTTTGCGGCGTGTTTCTGTGACAAATGTAACTGTCAAACCACTCTGTGCACACCTACGTAGCAGTGCACGTTATTTTACTGGCAGATCTTTTCCTATTCCATCTTTATCATCAGGCTTTAGGATTGTGGATTTTGTATCTGATGTTGTTTAAAATTATTGACATTTTTTCTTTAGAGTGCTAATTTCCGTCCATCTAACCCTAAAACAAAAGATTAGGTAGGTTGGTGCTGCATCAACTTGGACTGCCTCGTTTGTCGTCGCAAGCGCCACTGCTGAGCATGAGGTCCTGGGTTCAATTCCCAGTTCGGCAAAGTGTAATTGGCCTTTTCCATCTGGAATTTCTCAGTAGTCACCCGGAGTTTGGATTTGTGCCCGGTTGATTGCAATAGGCTCGCCCCCAATATATGTATAACTGACGAAATGTCTGTGTACTAAAGGTACACTTCTGCCTAACCATTTGAGAGTACAGCCGTGATGTTATGTTATGTTACTTCATTTTAGCAAACATGGCAGCTTTAGCCTTTTTCAACTTGTTAACTACTTACTTAAAAGAATAGCATTTCAAAACATTTACGTAAGTTAACCGTTTGCAAAGAAACAAGTTATCCATTGTTTATTTTATATTAACTTCTGTATTGTGCAAGCTTGAAAGTTTCCTCATTTTGTTTTAAATATGTTTTGCTACTTACAATGCTCTCAAAACGGTGAAGGAAAACATCGTGAGGAAACCGGCATGTCTTAGAACCAAAAATTCGAAGACATGTGACATCTACCAACCCGCACTGAGCCCGCGTGGTGGATTACGGCTCACTACCTCTCATAGAGAGGAGGCCTGTGTCTCAGCAGTGGGAACGTTATAGGCTGATTATATGCTATACTTACAATGGAATGGTCACACAAGGTGGATGGGCAGAAATATTTTGCTGACCTAGCTCGTGATGTAAAGACTCTTGACAAGGCATGTTTCTATAATGCCAGTTTGCAAGTTTGCAGTAATGAAGTAACACCTAAGTCAATAACCTAAGCGAATGATTTTGGGATGACAGAGTAGGTGCATACAATTTTTTCTTTCACAGTCCATACATTTTCTACAAGGACGGATACAGAAACACTTGCAACAGCACACGAACACTCCTTACTCGACTACACACACCCTCCCACACACACCCCCACACACACACACACCCACACACATCCTCCCACTAAACACCTGCCCCCTTTCATACACCACACTACATCCCTCAGACCCTAACAGCTATCGCCCCCTTTACACGTATACATAACACACATAAATAAATAAAGGTCTCTTTTACACGAAGTTACAGTAGAACACTGACTCCTAGGTCACAGGGTTTTCCTAGTTTAGGAGACAGGGTTTTTATAGTAGATTATGCACCGAGGGGCTAAAGTTGTGTCTTATGTCACGGGCGTCATATTGAATCTCGAGCGCAATGAAGGATTCGGGATTTAACTCACGAGCGAAGCGAGGGAGTTAATACAAGAATCCTGAATGCAGCGAGGGATTCAAGCTAGCCCAAGGCAAATACACCTTTAGCCCAGAGGAGGATACTCTACTTTTTACACCTACTGTGAGAAAATAATAGCCATAGTACGAAAAACAAAGTATTTACTAAATAAACAAACAGTAAGAATAACATATTTGGAACTAGTTAGTTATATGCAACATGGTTTTGGATGATTGGCTGTATGCATTTTGAATTTAGAACGTCATTGGAGACGCTCGTGAAAATAGAGTATTTTTTATAAAATGTGATAAATAGAATGTAGTCTAGATAGGTTTTATTATTTATTTATTCACAAAATCCACAGCAATCTTAGCGCAGTTTACTTAAAAAAAAAAAACTAATGTTACAGCCAATTATGTAAGTAATGCAAGTTTTAATGTTATTCCATTCCTTTTAAAAAATGGTTCGTAGTTATCTAGATATTATTACAATATTATGTCTTCGAAAACATGGCAACGATATGAAGAAGCAGTCGTTATGATTTTGTAGGAAATCGAGAATAGCTTTCCTCTTTCTGGCACTAAAGAGTGTTAGTTAGTACTATACTGCCAATTTAGCTGAGCATGTGAGATTCCAAATTCAAATCACATTATTGACCACCGGGTCATAATGAAATCCAGTACAACATTATTGACCGGCTGTGCCTCCGGCCACTAACGACTCACTTTAGGTTAAGGTTGCTTGACATATAATTTGACATTTTCGAGCAGGTGATGTGAAAAACTATTTGTGCAGCCTTTTCCCAAAATACAATGTAGGTATCTGTGAAATGTATTTGTATTGTAATTGTATGCAAAGGTATTTTGTGTCAATAAACTTATTTTATTGTTATTATTTTTATTAGTTTACATCTTGCAGATATCACTTTTTACCCGACTACGGCAAAACCAAAAGGAAGTAAGTATGTTTGAATTTACGTGTATTTCACCGTAGCGAATGAACTACTATTTTAATGAATGAGGTATCAATAGATTCGTAATAATGGTCTGGGTGACATAGGCTGTGTAAATTCTCTTAATATGGTGAACTTTAGAGGAAAATTTCAGTCCTCGAAAGAATATATATTGAGATAATTATTACATGTTTGTTTTGCGTTGACCATGTTTTCTGTTTTCTTCATTGCTACTTCTTTGTATTTCAACTATAACTGGATAGGTTTAAGTTTATTTTTTCGAGGATAAAGCACTGGGAAGTGGCGAATGTTGGGCGTATTGCGGCACTGTCTTGTTATTATGACTTTAAAAGTACAAATTCTCAGCCTAATTTGAATTTTTTTAACTTTTTAAGCTTTTGATTTATTTAACTTTTTTCATCCATGATTTTCATAAAGTTTAATAGAAGCTAATGTTATTGCGTAATAACTAATAAGCCTAGAACGACAACGTTAGGATTGCTAAAGGTAGTGAATAAATGAAAAGCAACTTTCAAAATCTTGTATTTGAAGCTTTTCCATAAAGGTAATGGACAAAAAAATCATTTTGTTTTCGAAATGTTCTCACCAAACTCGACAGTAAACAGTGCCAAGGAATTCTGTAAGACACAGAATAATTTTAAGTAATACTCGTACTGGGCAGAAAGTACTGAAATATGTATTTCCAAGCACAACAATTTAGTCTTGCAATTCTTTGCTGTTTATGTTTATTTTTTATTTACCTTAGTTTGCACTGCAATCATAAATTTAATTAATGAGTGATCAGCCCTTTTTGCAATTTGGCCATATCGTGCCGAGTGCCGATAAGTAAGAGAAAAGTAATAAGTATACTTTGAAACTTGTTTTTTAGATCACAGATTGTATGTTGTAGCGGTACTTCGGTGCTACATAAGAATGTTCCTAAATAAAGCTCACTTCTTTTCAAAAGCCAATTTTGTGTTCCAATTTACGCGCCACACACGTAGAACTTATAAATGGAAAAACTATGCTCTAATTTAAAGTCCTCGGTAGAAAGTGACAGTTGGTAATGTGACACAATTTTGCCAATTGTCTCGCAGTGTTAATTGACCCCACAACATGTAGACACAGGCCAGTGGCCTCGAGGAGGGACAAGGAAGGGAGATACTTTAGTAAGCATGTTATTTGATATGTGGGTGTACCTCTACCTCTGCCTAACCCTTCTGGGATTACAGGCGTTGTTTATGTTATTTGATATTCATTCTTCTGGTAGTGCAACGGGGTATTTGCGTGACATACTAACAGTAAGATGGCTTTCATTTTGACAGTTCGACAACATTCATTGTTCGTTAATTACGTTGTTGAGCCGACTTAAATGAAGCAATGGATTAGCAATATCCTTCAAAATGATTCGGACGGTGATTGATCGTGTGTTACGCAAGTATGGTGCAGCATATCGATTCTGTAAAAATCTCACCGTGACGACTTGCGTGGAGTGAGCTGTCAGTGTCATTCCGTCTTGGTCAATCCCTAGTATCAGTGGCAATGAGAGCTCACTCCACGCTCACTTCACCTAAGTTTACACGGTGAGTTGGTTACAGAATAGCACTACTGATGTCCTAAGGAGGCCATCAGATGGGCCTTAGGCAGTCATCCAATATCATAAAAGTTAATTTCAAGAGGTGTCTCTTGGTGAGAAAGTATCCATTCTAAATTAAGGTCGGAGTAGAATATGTGGTCGTTTTCACCGGTGTTCCCGATGTTCATGTTGAAGTTTAAAGGATAACAACGAGTTACGGGTTTTTAGCATCCAATTGGTGTCACACCGAAACGCATAAGTGCTCCTTAAAACCGAATGGTCCGAACATTCAGCCCCATTCAGCAACGATGTTGGTCAAATCGCTCCCAAGGACAGATAGAATAGACAAAATAACAGATTTTTTATCTGTTACTTTCATCTGTCACTTTGTCTATGCTACGCCTGCTAGGGTAAGCATTTACCCTGTAGTGGGTAAAATGAACTTAGAAACAATTATAAATGTAACGGCGACCAAGCTTCGCGTGCTGTTCCTCCCTCCGGTGTTGATGTGTTAAAAATTGTTCAGTTTGCTGTAGGAGTGCCATTAGTAGTTCATACTTTACAAGTATATAACCATTAAAACAGACTTTACAAGTATACAATCAGCGTCGCTCTAACATGCCAAAAATACATTGACTTTGTTTCTTTTTATGCGTTTTCTTAAATTGTACTCCAATTTGATTCGCCTTTCATAACTCAGTTCCCACAAGCATTGTTTTTATAAGCTCATAAATTGCCCCAACTACGTATGTAGTATGCTTTGAATGTTTAACTTCCTTAGTGAAAGTATTCTGTCCTATGTTATTAAGGTAGTAATTGCAATGTAGGTATTATCCGTACAATGGTGGATTAGTTCGCATGTCAGAGGCCAGTGAAAGTACTTTTTATGGGCGTTTTATGGGTAGTAGATATATTGTTTGTTTGTTTTGAGAGGTTGGATTTAATAGAGATGTTTTAGTTAATTATTAGGGTAGTTTTTTTGGGTGGGAAATCATCAAATGACTTTTCCCGTGCTGGTGGAGCGGGAGGGCGTGTCAGACTTTTACTGACTAAAATCCACCCGAGTTCCTTCAGTTGCATGTGCCAGGGCCACGTACCTATAGATATACAAGACAAGAGTAGCGAATTTTTCGTTGTGTAAAAAAAAAACAGAAATAAAAACAAAAGATTATCTAATTCTGACAGAACACAAAATCACTCCTTTATTTCAGTTACGAATTCCGTGTGACTGGGACGACTCCATTGCAAAAGTCCAGAATCCTGATATGACTGAGGAAATTATTGATAGAAAAACCTAGTAGCACTTGCTTGATCAAGGAATCAAACCCTTACTTCGCATAAATTGTCTAGAATCAAGTTCTTGACGTGATACTGGGGAGTTTCTGGCATCACTATTCTTCCCAGCTAAAACATTTGGTAGTATTGGTTGACCGTCATATACCTAATGTTGACATTCAAACAGCGCTGATTTTCAGCCTTCTTTAAATAAATTAATTTCGATTTTGTTCTTGATTACTCACGCTTGGCAATCGTGCTGGCGACCAAACCAACGCGGCAGTCGCCAAAACGATTTCATAGATTACGCAAACAAAAAATCATCTTTCCATTCGGAAAACGTTTGAAAACAAGAAATAATAACAATACGATGGTCCATTGAGTACCAGGGCTTGGAGTCGTGACAGTCAACGTTTGTCAAGACGTTTAGAAAGTCTCTTGTGTTCACACAAAGCAAAAAGGTACAGGTATAATCAACCAAAATGGCAGGTAATTGTCATCCTGCGTTTAGTGGACGTACGTAATATGGACATACTTGGCATTTTTTTGGGTGGGAAATTATCAAATGACTTCTCCCGTTCTGGGTGGAGCGTGGGTGTCAGACTTTTACTGACTTAAACCCACCCGTGTTCCTTCAGTTGCCTGTGACAGGACCACGGTATCTTTTTCATATATTTTTAGTGAGCCCATTGTACATATCACGTGATTAATTTATCTGCCCTTGCTTTATTTTAATTATTTTTACCAATTGTGGTATAGTATTTTTATTCTTGGTAATTAATTTATGTATACAAAATATTGTAAAACATTTGAAAAGAGTAACGGTTAAGTTTCCTACCACTTCTCCTCCATACGAAACTACTTTTTAGAAGTGGCGCCTAGAATCAGTTCTATTTTTAATGTAAATTTTGACGTTCAAAAGTGCCTTTTATGGGCGTATTTGAAATAAATGCTTTGACTTTGACTTTGAACAACCCTTGACCCTGGCAGGGACATGTTAGGCTGTAATAGTCCACTTTTAAAAGTGTTTTTTAGGGTTCCGTACCTCGAAAGGATAAAACGCAAATAAAGGAAATAGTCCGAAAATCGTTTATTTGTACTTTTATACAATTTTTTTTTGCGATTACAAACTTACTTGCGACGTATATCGATGTATGGGAGAACATGTTTTTCAACTACAATCTTAAGTTTGTTTTTGGGATAAATTCATCCCAACCTATTCAACCCTTTTATTGTGCGTGGTCAGGCTTGCCCGGTAAAAAAAAAAACTTACTTCGTTATTATATGAAGCAGAGTTGCTATTATCGCAACTCTTACTATTTAGATTGTTCGAATTGTACCATTAAGATTGGATGATCGTACCAAGTACACTCAATGAAGAATCTCGGATCCTTCTGATGGATGTCTGATGATGGAATTTTATGATTCTTCTTCTTCTATCTGGGGTCGGGTCTTCTTGTACAGCGGCGCCACGCAGGAAGATCGGCAGTAACGTTCTGCGCTTTCATCTCCCTCTCGATACTGGACCACCATGTCCAATGTCCAGAACGCGTATTATTATGACCGGGTTTTGTCGACAGAAGAATAGATAGAATAGACAAAATGACAGACTTATTTTATTCAGTTTTTTCAGTCCGTCTTTTTCTCCATTCTTCCGTCGAGAAAACTCGTTTCTATGATTGCCATGCTACGCTTGCTGTCTCTCAGATCTCAATTGGGATGATGACTATTTTTTTTTATCTCAAAAAACTTTTACTTTCCAAATAGCGCAAACTATATTACAAAAAGTGTAAAAGCTACAAAAATTGCCAAGTTATAAACGTTTTAAGATAATCTTTAGACAAGGACAGCACTATCGTAGAAGTGACTATGTAACTTCATACTGGCGCCGTATATTGTCAGTACCGCGCGACAAGGACGGCAATAATCCCCCCCAAAATCTTTAAAAGCGTGTACTACATCTTCTTCATATTTACACGGATTTAACAGATTTTTTCGATTATCTGATTAATACTAAGCCTTCTTTGAAATTACATTATTTCTATGAACATTTTTAATATTAGTCATCATCCCAATTATAAGAATACAAAACAATAATGTAACCTAGTCTGGATGCTAAGCTACTGCGTATCACAAACTGCTATTCTGGTAGTTAATTAAAAAGGGGTTTTTATGATTTAACACGGACCCACCGGCTGCCATCTGGCCTCTGCAACCTGATATTTTAATGCTAGACCGGTTTCCAGACTTTCGGGCTTCTCATTCTACATACAAGTAACATGTTTTTAGGTCTAACAGGTTATTTAGTGCATATGCGTTAAAAAGCATATGATTTTAGTGCTTTTAGATTTCGAGATGTCTTGTCTTAGTATGGTAACCAATGCAGCACTGCTCCGTCTTTAAAATTGATTAACTGAGTGGCTATTACTTGGCCACGAGCCGCTCATAAACATCAAGTGAACCGTGTACCTATATCTACTTAGGCACGTACTCTATCCATCTGTGAGATATCAATCAATCCATCAGAAGGCCAATTCTAGTACATTAAAAACGTTCTCATTCAAGTCGCAGTGCCGCAAAAGCTCCGAAATGTCACAAAAGGTATTCTGCTAAACAAAAAAACTACGTCAAACATAATGTTTTCTGCACTGAGATTGCGACTAAACCGAAAACAAGAAATGTACCAAAACGGTATTCTGTTAAAGTCGACATGACACGGTAAAAAAATTGTATTCTAGGAAATGTAAGTACGTCTAAACTGACGTAAGCATGACATTAATAGTTGAGTTAATTGAGATAAAAAAAAATTGCTTCTTCAGTTGTTTTTTATTTACTTTGATTAATAACTGATCTGATTGCAGCGTAGCAACGAGCACCTCAAAAACCCAGATTGTCTTGATCTTAAATGCGAAAGTGTTAACCTGTTACTCAATCATTTCATCACTTCCAGGGTAATTTCGTACAAACCACATTGCGGTTGAGCTAGTTGAGTATAAATGAAAATATTTATGCTCAATTTAATGCGTGATTGGTGTGAAGGATAAATTGGCCTGTTCCCAGGCCAATCTTTGCAAATTCGGACTCTTTCTGGTAAATCTCAAACCTAATAATATGAATATCTAAATCTTTATTTAAAGTGAATAAATGTTAGGAAGATAATATTCTATTTTGTCCATTATTTGAAGAATAATAGGGACAGGTTTCTCTGACTAACAAGATATAAAAAAATGGACAGTTTACCTGCTCGAAAATCCATTTTTGAAATGGTCCTTTTCGGTTAATCTTTTGCTTTTATGTTGTTTCACCGCTTTTATCATCCTTTTATGAAGTTTTATGAATAGGTGTTCTTGTTCTGTTTATTAAATTTATTTACTGTTTCCTCGGCTTAGAATTGCAAGCTCGACTGCTGAGTCACTGGAATCAGTCGCCTCCCGTCATGACATAGGACTTAATCTTATCTGGCGAAATGTGGGTGTGCTATAGTTGCAAACTCTGCCTAACCCTTCGAGGATTACAGGCGTGATGTTATATAATTTGAAATGCTCAGTTGAACTCCGGGGTCCGAATTTGAGCCTGGTTTAATGTAATAGGCTCGCCTCCTAGTACATTCCTAGTCAGTCCGATGCGTAGTTCGCATGTGATTGTGTGTGTGTGAGATGCCGCCACAAACTTGTAAATTGTAAAATATCTTCTGAAATATTCGTGTCAGCAATACAGCACTGCCCACTTCTTTTACAGGCGATAATATCTTAGACATGTACTAACATACTTTTCCTTTAAAAACTAGTTGTAGCACATTGTTTAATATTAAGACTAGTCTCCAACTATTTGAAGCGGAGTTATTCAATTCACTCATTTTGAGCTTGATGAAACGCGAAAAACTTGGTTACTAGTCATTTATTTGTAACCATGTAAACTTCTCGTTAAGTTGCACCAGCACCGGCCGTTGTCAGAAGCCCTAGAAGCTCCAAAAATGGAAATGCAAGTTGGTAATGACAGCTGTCAGAAATGAATTAAATACAGGCACGATTGTACCTACTACTTACCTTTCACCAAGTGATTGACAAGAGTACTTGACGAAACTGTTGTTTTGTCACCGTTAAAATTATAAGCTGTTTTCTCATATAAATTTCATCAGCCAACCATAAACTTTTAAAATTGTTTTTGCAATGAAAAACCACTTTTCATAGCAAAACACTGAAAACTATTTTTTTGTGTGTCATGCCTTTATTCAATACTCGTATGTATTGTGTGCAGTTTTTTAACCTATGTATTTTTTTTCTTTCTTAGGCGTTACGCTAGCTTGTTTTATGTTAAGTACTATGGTTAATATTGGCATATATCATGGTCTACTTTATTGGATGAACGTTTCTTACAGTATTTCGAGATTTCAAAATGCCTCAGAAATAAATTGCACATTGAGATTTTGAATTTTCGAATTGCTCAGAATAAGTTTTATTCCTACATAAGCTGTGTTCCACAGCTGGAAAAAGGCATTATTTCGTTGTCCAAATTATGTATTCTGTGGTTTGGCATCTTCAGGGTAAATCCGTCAGCAGGAATAACCTACACATATTGATTTGATTGTGTTTTCCGATAATCTCAGTTGCATTCATTATTTTAGAAGCTCACGATATTTTCCTACACCGTCTGTAATCTACCGTGCTTTTACCTTAATAGCAAGCAAAAAAAGAGCAGCTATTTACTTTAGCCAATAAAAAATAAGAATCATACGACTAACAGCAAAAATCTAGCCCAAAATCTAGGCTGAATAACAGCCTTCACAAACAACTAGGCATTATCGCGTCTTCCCACGCTTAAAAACAATAAAAAAACACTCGAATTGTTGACTAACCGCTTCGCCGAGGTCAATGACCGCGCGTAATCGTTCAATCATTCATTCACTGAGTGAATGATCTGTGTCGATAGTCGTTCAAAAAGATGTTTTGATTCGCTCGTTGTGAGATTTCGCTAATAAGTTTTGGTGTTTATTCTTATTTGATGGGGTATTTTAGATATTAAATTATGCAGGCTATTTAACATTGTGTTTTTAATGGAAGTATGGAAGACTTACGATTTATTTTAAGCCTACTGTTTCGCTTCTGGTAGTAGTAGGTGGTTTAAGGACATTTTAAGCCAGACACATTTGTTTTTAATTAAATTAATACATTAATAAAAAGTAAATATTTCGATATAATAATAATATTTATTTATATTTACAGTAAATTTTATTATTAAGTTAATATTTATTAAGTTAATGTATTATTAATTAACGGCAGCATTAACTATAATTCTAATAAAGTCCGCCTCGAAATAAGTAGAGATAGAAAAGCTATTTCAAGGAGTGCCTTAGTTTAGAGAGGCAAAAGGATACTACTGACCTGGCATGAAATTACCACTAAAGGGACTGCGGCCTTCAACACTAGGTAAATAGACAATAATAATTACAGCACTAAATCCACCACCCAACGACATTTAAAGTCCGAGACAGGACAACACAGTTTATTAGATCGTCGAGTGATATCCTGACCCTATTTGATCTCCATTTTAAATGCCATCTGCGCTCGGCGACATTCTAAAAAAAAACTTTGATCGTTTTGTTTGGCTAGTATAAAGATGGTTGAATACGGTGGCTTTACTTACAAATAATCACAAAAAATTATTCCAATTATTTATGAATACAATGTCGCCCTGTGACTTCTAGTTTACGAAATGAGCATTGATCACCACGCTTGCTGAAAATAAGCTCGTGCCTAAATAATAGTTAATAATAGTTACGCTGCGCTAGCCGGGGTATATCCGTGGATGGGTGGCCATCAATTAGATATCGAGACCGCTCTGTGGCTTGGGATGCAAGTTAAGCCGTTGGTCCCGGCTGTCTTTCGTTGATTTTTGACAGTCGATAAGGGTAATCAAAAGCACCAAAAGTCCGACATCTAGTCTTCAGGTACTGGGTAGTCGCTCCATGTAAAATACTGGTGTTCTAGTGCTTTCGGTTAGACTAAAAACCGACCCTAACATAATTAGTTTAAGGTGATTTCATAAAGCTCAATCTTTTCCAGTACCGGTAATAATGAAATTCAGTAAGTACATTTCTTTGCCTTCCATATCGCCATATGCCAAGAAATACCGGTTCCTTTGAATATCGATATCAAACCGACAAAGCTGATTACAAAACTTGAATGACTAATTTAATTTATTTTTGCCATTCAATAAAATACAGCTGTAAACACGACCCTCTTTTGTTGACGAGTCTGTTAAAACAGCTGTTTGCGCCGGATGTGGCCATAGAGACCGGATGTAGATGGATTAACTGTTGTTTTTGCTGCCTTAGAGCGCGCATTTATGTTTGTTTTTGCACGCCATTCCAGATGGAGTATGGCAAAGGTATTTATGGCAGAGTTATGTGGAAATATCATCTTGTTTGATCGCACTAGTTTCTTTGATGAGACGTTCCTTTATAAAGTTACCTTCACGTGTCTTCACAATATATTAATATAATTGTTATTTTATTAGAATTAGATGGATGTTTTTAATGGTGTTATTGAAGTGAAAACTTCTTTAGCGGCGTTATACACTTTTTTTGTAATGGGTAAAAATGTTAAACTCGCGTCAGGACACGTGACCTGATCGAAAATTCGTAAGGCGGATGATTGTTGATTTTTATTGATTGATTATTCTGAGAGATAAACTTTTTAATGTAATATAAATTGTCATGTTTGTGTACGATAGCGCAATAAATAAATATTGTATTCTACCACATAAATGATACTACTTGTATACTGATAATTAAAGCAATTCGTGCAAAATTATTCCCTATCCATTCCAAAATATCAAAAATGCACAACGTTAATATTCAAGTTTTCACTTCTGCCGGCACTCCCGGAGTGCAACCCGTCGTTTTTTTTTATTTCATTACGTGTATACCAGCAGACCTGTAACGAACTGTAATCTGAGGATTATCTTATAACCCTTCTTGCTATCCTTTGTCTGTCGCTTGGTGAAGTAGTGATAGACGTGTAAGCTGAGGATTATCTTTTACATCAACTCTTGCTATTCCTTTTCAGCATCAACACGTGGAAGATGTCGCTGGGTGACGTCACGTCAGCTCGCAGCTCGCCGGCGCCTGAAGCGTGCCCCGAGTGTGATACCAGCGCTTCTGTTACTTCTGATTTGCACAAGGTATGGATAGAATTCTTCTGATTCTAAAAAACCTACTTCCTTCTGAATGGGTTCCGCTTCCGACCAAAAACAAAAGCATAGTCGTTTATAACAAAACTGTGGGGTAATTGCCTAACACATTTACAATTACTATGCCTTTAATTTTGACGACTGAACAACATTGTCGATCAGACGAATTAAGGTGCAGGAAACAGTGATGGGGAAACTCAATCCCGTCGTAGCGACAGTCAATGTAAATAACAAACTATCTTATTCTGGTACATAATCATATCGTGAAATCTTAAGTGAAATGATCTTGCAGTGAGCTGTCAGTAGTGTCAATTAGTAGCTCCAGGCGCAATGACAGCACACTTCACCTATGTTTCCACGGTGAGATTTTTACAGAGTATACAAACTTGGAAAAAGTGTCGGTCAAGAATATTACAGGTATTCTTGACAGTTTGAGACTGAGATAAGAATGCGAACGTTGTTGAAAATACGGGAGTTGCCCCCAAAAAGTCATCGGTCACTCCATGACTTCTGGAGGGCGTAGTAGTAATAATTAAGTAGCTCAAGACCGTTTGAGTTGAAGGATTTTATATCTGTTCGTCCCATTTATTTCCACTTCCCATAAGACCATAGGATCATAAGTCAAGTTACTGACTCGAAGGTAAGGATAAAGGCTCCACGCCAGGCTCGACGCCACATTGCGACAAAAAGGCACCGCTCTTCGCGCGACACTCGGTGCTTTTGTGTCGCGCTGTCGCGTCGCGCCAGTGTGTACGGTACCAGTGTGGTCAAATGTTTAAATATCTGTATTTTAAACAGCAGCCTAATTGAGTAACACCGTTTTGTAAACGATTACGACTAATCTGTTTCATTTTGACAGTTCAACAACATTCATTGTGTTATTTACATTGTTGAGCAGTTTTTTTTATCGAACTTATAAAGCAATGGACTAATCCATTGCTTTATAAGTCTGTTTCAAAACGATTCAGATTACGATTCATTGTATATGCAATATTAAGGTACGGATTCAATTCTCGTGTTATGTAAGTATCAGTATTTGACAGTCACTGAGAGATCACGAAGTGAAAATGTGGGAGACACAAGGATACCCTCATCTTTCATATCAATATAGAAAACAATAACGGAGTCACTGGTACTCACCGTCCTTGTTATCACTTTTTTGCACTGGACCATACCCGGGAACCTGCACGCGGAAAATGATCACGGGAGAATGGACAAAATGAAGATGAAAAAAAAAATGTAATTTTGTCCATTTTATCTGTAATTTTATCTATTTTATCTGTAATTTTGTCTATTCTTCTGTTGTTGTCGGGCAAAGTGTTATTGGGTTTTTCTATCTGGAATTTCTCAGTAGCAGCCAGGAGTCTGGATTTGTGCCCGGTAGATGGCAATAGGCTCGCCCCCTATTACATGGGACTTAAACATAACTGGTGAAATGTGGGTGTACTATAGGTATACCTCTGCCCAACCCTTCGGGGATAGGCGTGATGTTATGTGTTTATGTCTTCTGTTGCTACGCGTGCTGGTTACGGAGACATTGAAGGTCAAAATTCCAACTTTTACCAGCTGTAGTTTTTTACAAAAGCAAGTTTTTCATGTTATAACAGAACTTTTAATACCCTAACGACCCTTGTAGCGTTGCATGCATCCATAAGCACCATGTTTTGCGTGTGTAACATTGCGCGCTACCGCAAACAGCTTTTAACACCAACAATAAGTAGTTTTCCGACAATTTTTTTTGTGCTATGGTTAGGCCCGGTTCCAGCAAAGCCGAGAGGAGCGGAGAAGAGAGGAGATGTGTTTGAATAACCAATCAGATTTAGTTATATTATATCCACATCTTCTCTCCGCTACCGGGCCGATTTAGTTATATTATATCCACATCTTCTCTCCGCTACCGGGCCGGGCCTAAACCTGATTGGTTATTCAAACCACATCTCCTCTCGTCTCCGCTCCTCTCCGCTTTGGAGGAAACTGGGCCTTAGTTTGATGTGAAGAATGCGTAGTTGACGGCTATGTGGTCAGTATTTTTATACCCTTTATACGTGGTAACGGTCCCGACTTACGAGTTGTAGGTCGTGAGTTCGAACCCAAGCAGGCGCTTTACTTTGTGTAAATAATTTAATCACCACTGCTCTCAAAACGGTGAAGGAAAACATCGTGAGGAAACCGGCATGTCCTAGAACCAAAAATTCGAAGACATGTGACATCTACCAACCCGCACTGAGCCCGCGTGGTGGATTACGGCTCACTACCTCTCATAGAGAGGAGGCCTGTGTCCCAGCAGTGGGAACGTTATAGGCTGATTATGATACGGTTTGATATGACAGCAGTTTTATGACAGACATTAAGTCTCCAGTCCTCTCACAGTTATTTTATGCGTCGCTGTCATAATCACAGTGATTCTCGTCACAATAAGGTTCCTGTTGGGTTGCTATTGTCTAAGATAAAATAACTTGAAAGGATAAGGTCCCATCTACGTTCTTTCCACCCTCTAATATTTCTCTTTCTCAATTCCAGTACCAAGTAGCATGCACATGCAAACCAGCATCAGCGCAGTACGCATGCGCAGACGACCCTGGGCCGCCTCCTCCCGCGAAGCCTGACACACCCCCCGCGCTGCCCCCGCGACCACCTACCAGCGTGCTTGCAGCTACCAACAGGAGGAATAATGGTGGGTTTGGGATCAATGTATGGAGGTTAAGAAAAATGTAACTGTCATACGTCAGATGCTGCTAAGTAGAAGTTACT
The DNA here is from genome assembly GCA_963555695.1 of Dasypolia templi. NCBI lineage: Eukaryota > Metazoa > Arthropoda > Insecta > Lepidoptera > Noctuidae > Dasypolia > Dasypolia templi. Next base: position 5,456,786 of record OY743163.1, read on the forward strand.
CATGTAAGGAATGGGAAAGAAGTGCGTTCTTACTTTTTTTGCTTGGATCTTATGGTAGAGTTCTGCTGTGGGTGGGCTACCTATTATACTAAAATCAATAAATGAAGAACAATCATTGCATTGGTCTTGTGACTCCTGTAAAAAATGTGGGTAGAGGCTGTACGCTTTTTTAGTTTCTCTTCGCTCGGCCGTATGGATATAAAAAAAAAATGTAGAACAGCAAATTTTGTGCGAAAAGAAAAAAAAATTGTTTCCAATTTTGATATTATAAATTGAATTGACGTTTAGACCGGTGGGAGACTTATTTCAATTTCTTTTTGTTGCGAATTTTGAACAGAAGCTTCTATTTGCCACGCTACCTTTCATAAAAGTCTTAAATCATGACAGGTTATCGGTCCAAAAATGTCAACTCTAGCAGAATAGGTTTCTTTTCTGCTATTTGAAAGGCTCTGCGAAATTCGGCGGCATACAATTTTATTGTTACTCAATGCTTAATGTTTTCCTGGCTATGATCTACGTTTTTGCTGTCAATTTCTAAATAAGAAACCATTCGAGTCCATTGAGATGAATTCAATGTGTGGGCGAAAATAGTTCCCACCAATACAAAACCGAAATGTCATTCAATCAATACAAAGATTCTAAAATAAAACTCACATTACGTCAAACCTTTTTGCACAAATCTACCTGTTCTATGGAAAAAAATATATCTATAACTATACAGTGATACAGTACACTACACAATCTCTATAACACATTCCCATACATTTAATTTAAGACCGCTCTACCTGAGTCACATAAAGAACCCATTGCTTCTGCGCGAAACGGCCATTGTCAAATCACATAACCTTACAACGTAAACTCAATAATGCAACGAGAATTTGTTTATTGTAAAAATAAAATCGAATAATACGTGAATTGATAATATTCGTGTTAAATAACAGTTTTTTCGTTAAAAATAAAACTTGGTTTGTGTTTTACAGTGATAAAACAAAAGAACGGAGGGAAAAGTAAGAGACGAATTTGTGGAATTAAATTGAAGGAATTGATAAGTTTTAAACCAGGAAGTGGAAGTGTAGACCTTTATTTAACCAGTGCTTGTAAATAACATTGTTGTTATATGTAAAGAGGTCATTGTTCTTTACGCTCGGCTACCTTGGGGTGTAAATATCGATTTTATAGAAAAGGCGCGGAATTTGAACATTGTGTCTGTATAAGAAGAGAAATAAAAAAAGTGACAGGGCGGGAAAATAAATGTGACGTTATTTATGAGAAAAGTGGAATTTTGTCTTTGTTTATTTTAAATTGACTGGATTAGTCTTGTTCTAAGTGATAGTGGGATTCTTAAAATGGGTGACTGTTTAGTCAATTTGTGATGCAAGCGTGTGGTGTTATGCAAGTAGTACAATACCAAGTATCAACACCAAGATCTACAATAGCAGCTGAAGTACCTCAACACTATGTGCCACCGCCACCATACTTTGGTAATTTTTATTATTTTTGAATATTAGAAAGCTTATAATAATGTATTTATTTTATTTACTATAGTAACCTGCTTCTAAAAGGCAGCACAAAAATTAATACGCAAACAGACTCCTTATTTAAACGTAACTTTGACTGACCAAAATAACGTCCATGTCCTACTCTGAGGGAACAACAAAAGCTTAGATTTTGACAGTTGTTAGAGTTGATTAGCCTTTCAATTTTGACAGTTGTTAGTGTTGATTAGCCTTTCAATTTTGACAGTTGTTAGTGTTGATGATCGCTAACGTATTCCCGCTGTTTTGATAAAAAATAAACTAGCTTCTGCCCGCGACTTCGTCCGCGTGAAATTTCGTCGCAACGCATCGCCTGCCCGCGCTATTATTATTTTTCTTTTTGCTCGGCTTTTAAGAGGCCTAGCGTGATGTTAAATAGTCTATAGGAAATAACCTTCCTCAAGAATAGGGAATATTACGCAAAGCTGATACAGCAGCTGACTCCACTTTGACACGAGGTAAACGAACTGTCAAAGGCGCGCGGTAAATTTTTCGGCTCCAATATTTTATAATAAAAATAATACCAAATGGTTGAAAACATGCATATTTTATGTATTTCAAACTGATTTGTTTTTGTGATTTTGAACTAATTTCTATTATACTTTTAAAAGTGAACATAACTAAAAATATTGTGTTTCTACGTTGGTTGGTGGTTTAAACTATGAACAGTAAAAAAAAACTTTATCCTTCTTCTTTAAAAGTCTTTAGTCCTAAAATGATCAGAACACAAACTTGAATGTTTTGTCTGTAAAATGCTTGCGACTTACCAATTTCCCATTGCGATGTTTTTCGTTATTAGTGAATAAATGAACGCCTTCGTTCCTGCTGAACTACCCAATGGCCCGACACTGAAACACTGAGTGATGCATTCAATACAGATTATTTCTGACAAACGGCTACCACCAAAGTACCATTACAATCCGTGATTACAATGGTTTGTAAACACACGGGATTTCTAAATAACAGTTACCACACCATAGATATTTATTTTTAATACATATAACCATAGATTACAGAAGAGTCCCAAACTCCATGTTTTTCTGTTTATGTCATTTAATTCGAAGACATGTGACATCTACCAACCTGCACTGGGCCCGCGTTTTGGATTACGGCCCACTCCCTCTCACAGAGAGGAGGCCTGTGTCCCAGCAGTGGGAACATTATAGGCTGATTATGCTTGTGCTTATTATAACTATCATTGCCTTTTTTCATCACGTAATGCGATTGTACGAATGTATTTAAATTTATTTGCAATTTAATATTATGTAGTTTGAAGTTCATTAAAAGTAAGTTTTTTGTTATCTAGTTCAACAGTGCCATCTAGCGGGAGCAATTGTCAGTAAGGTTCTTTAATGGGCAATAAATACAAACAAAACACAGGTGACACAGGCCACGAGCCTAGCTTAGGCACCAGTCTCCCACAAAATATATACCTACCAGAATTATGTATCTTTCTCGAATCTGACCAATGTAAAATAATTTATGTATATTGTGGTTAGAAAATAAACTTGATTGATTGATTGATTGAAAAAGAATTGTTCAATTTCGACTGGTAGTTCCATAGACTATCGCGTTCAAAGAAACAAACAAACACTTTAGTTTTATTATCAGTTAAGTATAGATATGTGGCGGCATCCACACCGCCACATGCGAACTACGCATCATACTGATGTCACGCAAAAAATCCTATATCTTGCAAGCAGAGTTTACCGCGCAACTAGCTTAAATATGTATAAACAACGTCCCTCGTTGGTCTAGTGGTCGCAATCGCTACTGCTGAGCGTGAGGTCCTGGGTTCGATTCCCAGGTCGGGCAAAGTGTTATTGGGTTTTTCTATATGGAATTTCTCAATAGCAGCCCGGAGTCTGGATTTGTGCCCGGTTGATGGCAATAGGCTCGCCCCCTATTACATGGGACTTAAACATAACTGGCGAAATGTGGGTGTACAGGTACACCTCTGCCCAACCCTTCGGGGAAACAAGGCGTGATGTTATGTTATGTTACAACGTCCCGACATCAATTGTCGGGCAGTTGCCCACCAGACACGACACCCGTCTGGTTGAAGGATCCTCCCTTTTTTTGTTTCAGTATGAGTGAACTTTACACCCTGTTCAGTATGATGCCTCTAGGTGTCATGGCTGATAAAAATCCTTACATAATGAAAACTACATAACAACTTTTTTTTTGTTATTCTACACAGTAAAATCTTTTTACGACAAAAAAATAGGCTTGTTATATTTATATAAAAAAAACTGTTCGCTTCTGATCACGCTCGCCGCATCTTTTGAATGGCAATAAAAAAACAGTCAGTCGAGATCGTGGTAAAAGTATTTGTGTTTCGTGCGTTCAATGTTTAAGAGACCAATACTTATTGTAAAAGTTCAGTGTCACGGCGAGTTAACGATTTGTCGTTTTACGTTAAAAAGTTTAAGCACAGAAGGTACAAGTTTATGGAAGTTAGATGAATTCATCATCAGCAACATCATTCTCCTGCCCTGCGGCGCAACATGTTTATTCTTCCTGCTCTATTAGTCATCTCGGTAGTCACTCCTTTTCTAGCCTAATGTACTTTGAACTATGAAAGAGACAGGTATCGGATTAACATATTCGTAACTGTAACTGGACGGCGGCGGCAAAAAAAGGAGTATTTTATTCGAGCTCATTCAGCTCATGGTCGCCGCCGCCGAGGCCGGCCTAGGAAGAGGTGGCGAAATGACCTGGACGCGTACCGCGAGGGCTGGTTCGCAGTGGCACGGGAAAGAGTTCCTGGAAGTGCTTGGCGTAGGTCTCTGCCCAGCAGTGGGACAGCATTTTAGGCTAATAAAATTAAAAATAAACTGCTCCTCATTTTCCAACTCCTGCTCGCGTAACACGACCACCACAGAAACGGGGTTTGTCGACGGAAGAATAGACAAATGCACAGATTGTCTAAAGAAATCTGTCGTTTTATCTACTCAAACGGGCGTGAGAAGGACAGGGCTATTTGAAGTAATCCATGACGCGAGCCAAGTCGTCTAGGTCGTCGTTCAAGGTCTAGGACACTGACGGTTTCCATACGGTGTTTCAATCTCATGATCATAAAAAAGTAATACTCATTACTTCGTATATTGAAACTTGGTGTTGAATTTGGTAGGGCAAAGTGTTATTGGGTTTATACAACAGGAATTTCTCAGTAGCAGCCCGCGGTCTAGATTTGTGCTTGGTTGGTGAATGATAAATTAAGAAAATTGATGTCTAAAACACTTATACAATTTTTTTTTTAACTAGACGATGCCGGTGTTTCCTCTCTGACTAGTTTGAGAAGAATGGCCAAAACAAACTCAGAGGTCACGATCTCTTTTAAAGTCCAGACATAATCTTGGTCAGATCATGTGAAGACCATGTGGATTGATGTCTGAAATGGTCTTTTAAGGAAAGAATCACACAGATTGAGTGGACCTGCTATGGTTATTGGCTCGCCCCATTTAACATGTGTGTACTGTAGGTACGCCTCAATCTAACCCTTCAGGCATTACAGGCGTGGTGTTATGTATGTCTTACGACAGTTACCCCATTCCTCATTCTGAATGTATAAGAAAATCGTTAAGTGTTTAATAACATAATTGTCATTCCAGCTTCGGTCGGATGCAACGGGAATGAGGGAACGTGCCGTCGGCGTAAATACGCATGGTGGTGTGTGGGATGCGGAGCCCTGGCGGCCGCGCTGGGCGGTCTACTGGCAGCGCAACACATCCTGCTGCGGGCTTACACTGCTTCTCCACAACATCTGGAGACTGTGCCCGCCGCTGTTCCGGCCGCTATGGTGAGCAAGGCATAAGCCAACTGCTGAGCTACGGCAAAAGCCCTCTCCGTGTCCAAAGTAGAGAGCAAGCCTGCCTGTTTCACCTGTGAAGAGGAAGGAACTTTCAGCCAAACTGACGATATTGTAGGCGGGCTCAGGTTTCTGTTTATAAAACTTCACAAACGAATGATGCTTGTGCGGTGAAAAAACGTCTACAGTCTATTTATTAGGTCATTCCATCTTTGAGGACAACTGCTGTCCCGCTTTTTTCATAGATGCCTAAAAGAAAAGTATGTTGTAAGGGGGTACAGCTCATTCGGGATGCCGTTTATTTAATTTAATTTAATTGCTCATTTATTTCGGACTGAATTCGTATAAGCATTAGTATTTTTTTCTTAAGATCTATGTTAGTAGGTACGGTACATACGTAATATAAGAAAGAAAGTAACATTTTATCATTACAATTTCCCCGTAACTATTACCACCCGGTGTGCTTAATCATAATCATTTTTTTGTCGGAATATGGTACATAATGGTCTTAAGACTAGTCAATGGTATCATCAAATTCTGCCAAGTGTGGCATGCAAATATTGGGTACAAAACAGATATTATTATGGTTAGTCTTCACATTAATAATATTGATCTCTTAATTACGAGTTAGAATTGCAATTATCATGTTTAAGATATGTCAGATTAGAAATAATAACACAAACAAATTATTAAGGATGTCAAAAATATCAATAAATGTCAGAGTATCAAAGAGTAAAATGTCAAAGTATAAAAGATTACAAGTAGGATGTCAAAGTATCATTCATAAAGTCGTTTAAATTATAATAACATTTAATACATAGCAAGTCTTTAAATTTAACTCTTTGATAGATTTTGGAATTTTGTTAAAACTTGCGGGGCTATGCAGAATATGCTTTTCCACATTAGGGCTGTTTTGGCTCTCCGAATTGTATGGGACACTCATAACGGGATGCAATCATTTGCAAATGACAATGCCAGATCCTGCCCCAGCTATTTACAGGAAATGAAAATAATTGTAATGATTAAAGGTCCTTTTCATAATACATTGTTTTACAGTAGAACTTGCCGATTACAGATGATTGATAAAAGGAATTCAACCCATGAATTTTCTATTGCGTTACTTATTACGCATGATACACAACAAAAAAAGTTCTAAATACCTGTAAAACAAAAACTCATATTACGATTATAATAATTAAGATAATGCGTAATGTATATATTATGTTGTTTAAATAGTTTTTTAACAGTTATAAACTGAACCTAACCTATAATCAATGTCATTATTGTTTTAAGATTTTAACAGAAACCGCAAGTTCTACAGGCATTAGGACAAATGTTTAGTCAACAGTAATAAATAAGCTTTAAGATGCTGCATATTACATTCTTGTAAATGACTTTTTGATTTGAGTGGGGCAAAGTTCTATAGAGTTTCTGGCATTGTCCTTTAGCGCAGTCTTTAAAATAATGACGCTTTTGCGACATTTGCGATGCACTACAATGCCGCGGCAGCCGCAACAACATTATTATACTAAATACGCAGGACGTTGTGGGCTCGTTGCGTATACCGAACCTCGAGTCAGTCAGTCAGGTATAATCGTTCAAGTCCTATTACAGTTTCTGATGAGCAGCCACCTAAGCCTGAATGATTATATCGCTAACTATACTTCTCTTGTTACAGTTGGTGTTAACGGGCGTCTGTATCATGAGCCTAGCCCGTCGTCGCAATAGATACAGCTATATGGTAAGAAAAGTATGTTCGATGTCATTCATTATATCACTGCTTGATAGTGCATACTGCATGCTACGTCTTTGACACTGCATGGGCTTTTTTGTCTTTTCAACAAACTTCTTTCTACTCGTTTCAGAACCACTTACATTACAGTATACGAGAATCGGTCATTCTGTGGAATCACCACAGAATGACCGATTCTTAACGCTTAAGTACGGTTTTTTGGGGTTGGGGCGTATTGTCGATGTTGTTGGTATTTTTAATGTGTCTTTAGATTGTAATGCATGTTGAAGACATCTATTCTCTTTTTTTATGATTCATGTGTCAAATTAGTCACATAGGGTAAGACACTTATCTATAGTAGCCTACTAATACCAATAGATTTTAAAACGAAATCATTGAATCTTTTTAATTTCTCATTTCTTACCGAGTTTTAACTCCACATTTTTTTTTTGTTGGCCTGTCGATATTATTCTATGCTCGTAAATCAGTTGGAGTACTGTTTCCCCTAAAATAATATTTGATGGCATCGTTATAATATCGGTCGGTATTGGTACTGTCGCATGTCAATTGAGCCATAAAGACGCTTCTGCAAAGTTCGCGTGTACTATGCTAATCATTTTTGACTTTCATCGCCTCATTTCATGGTTCCGAATCTTGTTTTTGGAAGCATCGTAATGGTTTTTGTTTTGGCTTAAGTTCTGTTTAAACATCACACTATTTATTTTGCTTTTTCAATTCCATGTGTGTTTTCCATGTGTTGTGTACCACCTATAAAATTAATGTGAAGTTAATGCATATCAAATTATTATGATCGGCATAAGCCTCAAAGATCAACTTTAGGGGTGTGAGTTCAAATCTCATTATTAGCGACCTTTAAATTTAATTTTTATGGAAAAACTGCAGCATCATTGTTAAAGTAAAAGTATCTGTCAATGTGAACAACGAGAACAAAAATATTGAAGACTAACTACAGTTGAATCATTTAATTTTGAATGTTCTTTTGAACCAGATCAAAGTAGTGGGAGCTTGCTGCCTGGTATGTGCGCTGACCTGCGTGCTAGTCACCATTACAACCACCGTCATACATATGAACAAGTGAGTATTTGAACATGACGTAATATTATTAGCATCGGTAGGGTAGAAGCTGGATGAGTAAGAGAAGCCGAGGACCGAGTTATGTGGCGTCTGATTGAAGAGGCCGGCAATGCTATGTCCAGCTGTGGACTGCTGACATGCGTGGAGTGAGCTGTCAGTGTCATCCCGTCTTGATCAATTCCTCGCACCAGTAGCACTGACAGCTCACTCCACGCTCACGTCACCAAAGTTTTCACGGTGAGATGGTTACAGAATAACACTCCAGGTCAGATATCATAAACTGTTCAGCATTGCTATTCTCTAACCAGCTCACGGAGATTTTTACGAAGTCGACATGCTGGTAATGTATGTCCATTTGTAGTACATTTGCAGTCAGGCCAACAAAACATATGAGTGTGTGATCGCCGCTTTTTAGACGCCTGGCCACGATCTTAATCATCTATAATATCTCATGTCTCTACTAAGTTACTTACATACATACTTCCCCTTTAAAACAAACAGTAGGTACAATACTGCTTTGTAACAGCCAGATAATATAAATCACATCTCGAAAAGATGCTGAGATTTAAAAAAAATGTTGCGGCACACTTAAATAATTATCTCCTCTTTTGTTCTCCATTTTTATTAATCTTATTACCACCGAACTTCGGGTTGCGTATCATCTTTATGCTGACGATTTGCAGCTTTACTACCAGGCAAGTGTGGACAACATATCCGATGCGATTGAGCAGCTTAACCGGGATTTAGGTGTAGTTAAAAACTGGTCTGATCGATTTGGCGTGGCGGTTAACCCTACGAAGTGTCAGGCTATCATTGTAGGGAGCCCCTACAGTATGAGGAAATTGAAAAGCGTTACTGTACCACCTGTAATGTTTGATAACTCCGTCATCCCGTTTAGCTCCGATGTTAAGGATCTTGGTCTGCATGTCGACACATGTCTTGACTGGCGAAAGCAGGTCACGACTGTTAGTAAAAAAGTCACCGGAACGTTGCGGGCGCTCTACCGGTTGAAAAACCTCCTCCCATCACACATAAAGAGTATGCTTGTACAGTCCCTAATCTTTCCCATTATAGACTATGGCGATGTGTGTTACTATGACCTGAATGCAGATCTCCTCAATAAACTTGACCGCCTTCTAAATAACTGCATTCGATTTGTCTTCAATCTACGTAAGTATGATCATGTGTCTGCGCACCGATTGCTTTTAAAATGGTTACCCATACGTCAGCGTAGAGAGTTGAGGGCTCTGTCTATGTTATATTCTATACTTTACAAACCTACTTCTCCTTCTTATCTGACCCCCCATGTTCAATACTTATGCTCTGCTCATAGTAAAAATCTTCGTTCCACCAACAATCGTCTTCTACGATGTCCTTCTCACCGCTCTGGTTTTATTCACTCTTCTTTCTTTGTTCAGGCGGTCTTTCTTTGGAATGCGCTCCCTCTGAACATCAGGATGGCAACCAGTCGGTTATCTTTCAAAGTGAAGGCTCGTGAACATATTCGTGAGAAGTTTGTTAAATCATCTCAACGCTGATTTGCTGGATTCGTTTTCTCATCTACCTATCGTTATTTCTCCTGACAAAGTTTAATCAGTTTATATGTATGTATTTAAGTATTTATGTTTTAGTAGTGTATTCTTTTTCGAGTTATCTATCCCCTTTGTTGCACCTGCCATGTTTTGTCTCTGCATCACCCTAAGGTTGACTGGTAGAAAATGCCTCAGGCATTAAGTCCGCCTTTGTACAGTATTTTTTTACTTGTGCATAAAGTTTTAATAAATAAATAAATAAATAAATATTCAATTAAATAAAAGTTTATCCGGCAGTATGATTGGTTCAAGTATCCTAACTAACAATCTTGTTTCAGACTGCAAACCCTCAAGTTCTGCGAGTATACCAAGTTGACCCGCACGTGCACGTGCTTCTCAATGCCGCCGGACACACAGCACAGTGCGACTGATGATGAGGGTAAGTGGACTCTAATGATAAATAATATATTATAATATATAAGGTCGGCCTTTCGTATCTGACTACTCTGAGAAGAAAGGCCGAAACAAACTCGGAGGTCACAGTCTCTTTTAAAGTCCAGACTAATCTTGGTCAGATCATGTGAAGACCATGTAGATCGATGTCTAAAATGGTATTTTGAGGAAAGAACCACACAGGTTGTTTGGACCTGTCTAGTCGTGCAGCTCAACTCAGAACTTCTGAAACTCAACTCAACTTAAGTATTTGAACTATATGAAGATAGCTTTTGTGACCGATGACCTTGTGAAGTTCATGGGTCACAAAAACGGTTTTGGGGCCAGCAATGGACGTCTCTTGGGCTGAAATGATTATGATGATGATGATCTATAAGCTTTACTTTTGTACCCAGGAGTACGCTGCGTATTCGAAGGCGTATCAGAATGCGGCGTAGTGCACGGCGCGCTGTACTGGTGCCTGCGCGGTGTGTTTGCGTTGTCGGTCAGCGCGGTGCTCGTGTGCATCTTCAGCTGCATGCTGGCGTATCAACTGCTGAGGTGAGTCTTTTGCCTTCTTTCTCAGACTGCGTCAGAGTGCGTAAGCATTGTACTGGTGCTTATTTAGAAGGTGTATAGAGTAACGAGTTCAGACACACATAGGGTATATAACTTCAAGCTGGTATTCCCCGAAGGGTATAGTAGTATTGTATAGCACGGCATTTCGGCAGTTATGTTCTAGGTCCCATGTAACAGGAGGAAGCCTATTGCTATTAACGCTATAACAATTATCAACCAAGTACATGACCCATCTTGGTTGTAAGACATCCTACTATCCTACTTACTAATATTATAAATGTGGATGTTTTTGAATGTTTGTTACTAAAACACGGATGAACGGATTTAAATGAAATTTGTAACACATATAGTTGGAAATCTGGATTAACACCCGATAGTACGTTCCTGTGGGATATGTCCCTACATCCACGCGGGCGAAGCCACGAACAAAAGCTAGTTAATAATTGTTATTAAATACTCACATACAAACATCAACTGGCGCCTTCTTCACATGGAGGTGGCAGAAACAGATCTATCCTACTTCCATAATGCCTAATCAGCCTATATTGTTCCCACTGCTGGGACACAGGCCTCCTCTCTGTGAGAGGGACTGGACTGGGCCGTACCTAATCCACCACGTGGGCCCAGTGCGGATTGGTAGATGTCACATGTTTTCGATTTTTTGGTTCTAAGACATGCCGGTTTCCTCACGATGTTTTCTCTCACCGTTTTGTAAGCAGTGGTGATGAAATAATTTTACACAAAGTAAAGCGCCTGTCTGGGTTCGGACCTAATTCTTAAATACTTATCTATCTATACTAATTAAAAAGCTAAAGATTTTGTTTGTTACCAGTCGGATTTGAACAATTATTTTTGCATTTACTGCTCATTTCTTGAGGGAGGCTTTTAACATAGCGCCAGGATCCTTAGGAGACGAGAAAAAAAAAGAACACTAAGGGAAACTAAGAGTAAAAAAAGAGAAAGAAAAAAAAAAAACGAAACGCTAAGAGTAATAGCGCGGGCAGGCGATACGATGCGACGGGGTGAACGAACGACGAACGAATGAATGAACGACGGGAACAAGAGATTTCACGCGGACGAAGTCGAGGATCAATAAAACGCAGATGCAAACAAAACTATATGTAACAAAACAAATATTTAATTGGAAATTATAAAGATATTACAAAAAAAAAAACCTAACACCTTTTTATCAAGTAACATTACCAAATAAATATTCAATTTCGATTTGTTTCAAAAGTTATAAAAAATAAATAACATTTAATACAATTGTTTAAGACTGCTGCTGAAAAAGGCCTTTCCTATTGAAAAGTTTTTCTAATGCCTCCCAACGTCAACATTATCAAAAAATACATAATTCCAATTTTACACGCAAAAAAAAAAACATTAAATTGAAATCGGAACGGATTATTGCAATCTTAGTAAGTAGTGAACAAACTTGTCGTCATTTTCACATTCCTATCTAAGACTTTACATTAAATTTTTTCGATAATGTTTTCGATTTATTTGGACGGTCTTCAGATGTGTTCCTCATGTCATTTTTCGCTGCAATGTCATTTAAAGTCTGCAGCTTCCGATTAATAGATGCTAAAGCTATCTGTTGGATATGCTTTCTCGTATCCAGGATCTTAATTGAATGCTTCAAGCCTGTCAGCATCCATTTGACTTCCACATACTCCATTATGTTCGGTACGTGATACTTTAGTCTCACTTTTTGTATTTCATTCAGCCTTTGAGATAGTATGTCCACCTGGACTTGGATTAAATCGCTTTCCTTATCCAGTCGCACAGTCATATTTTCCTTATTCTTGATAGTCGACAACACTTTGTTCAAGTAACAGTTTTGCTCCATCATTGCCTTTTTATGGATTGTCAAGTTCAAATTAGCGTCGCCAGTCATTTTTTTCAACTCCCCTAGCTGTTGGAACTTGTGATCTATCAGTTTCAAACTTTCTCCGTTCTCTATTTTAAGTTTCTCGAAGTCAACTGGTCTGAGGCTCTCGCTGAGCTCAGCTTTCACTTTAATCTGGCCTTTCAGTTTGCTGTACTGAGTGTTCAAAGTACTGGTTCTCAATCGCAGCTTCCCTATCTGACTATCCGATATCTTCACCCATTCCGTCATGAATCTTATCCATATTTCAGCCCGGATTCGTTGGGCTATTTTGTCCCAGCCATCTACTAAGACCTCCTCACGGAACATTTCATTCGCCCTTTCTATATCAGTTTCTTTCAATCCTACTTCTTCCAATTTTGCTTTTAAAAGAGCACGCTGCTTCGCCCCTCTGTTCCTTGACTTGTTCAGGTTACTGACCAGGACTTCCATTTCTTTGTTGACTAATTCGGCTCTTTCTAGAACGTTGATCCTTGCCCCAGCTCCGAAGACGATCGTGCCGCTGATTCTGGTTTTGGAGTCTCCTCTCCGAGTGGAAATTCGAGAAGGGCTCGTCAGCATCCTTGAGGGAGTAGAAAGGTGCCTCGAAGGGCTAGCCAGCATTTTCGAAGGGCTTGTAAGCGCGTCAGTGAGACCGAATTTTGTTACGCCCGATTTCAGCAAGCTTACTGAAGTGCCGGAAGGGATTCTGGTGGCGTACTCTACGGCTTGATACACGCCGTTCATCAACGAAGGTTCTAATCTTATAATAGCATTTTCTAGGATTTCATTTTCTAGGGTTAATATACTGACTTTTACTTTTAGTTCAGTCACAAGCTTCACGAGTTCCTCGTCAGTAAGAACGTCCGTATCCGTCTCCCATCGGCTGATGCTCATTGACCGAGAGTTCTGGCTCATAATACAGCTCCGTCCTCCCGTGTACCCCATCGACATTTTTACGTTTCTTAAAATAATTAACAACAAAATAAAATATTATAAAAGCCACATTATAAGCTCAGATTGCTATTAGTGTTTGGCTGATATGACACCTGCCATATGTGAGGAGGTTGGAGTTATTCATATGTGGTAACTAGGCAACGGTTGCCATGGTAATAGGTTTCGAATGAAGTGTCAGTTTAAAAGTTTAAATTGGCCAATTTTATTTGGTGTTTGACCAAAAGATGACCAAAAGATGCCTCGTGACTGAAATTGATGCAAGGTTTTGGTTTATTGCATTTATTCGTTTCAATTTTATGGTTTTGCTGTTTCGACGTATCAATGTCTGCTTTACATTATTCCAGTCGAGTAATCCAGCGAGTCAATCCAGTCCAGTGATAGACTGGATCATATCGTCTACATTATTCCACTCGAACGAGTGCTCGCATTGTCGTGACTGACTTATTCAGTCAGCAGTGAACTCGCATCACGGACACATGATATCAGGTCCTGCGTGTCCTGTCAGATGCACGTTCCAGGAACTGATGGACGCTATTGATTGCGCCAAACACGTAGCCGAATTGGGATGATGACTAATATTAAAAATGTTCATAAAAATAATGTAATTTCAAAGAAGGCTTAGTAAAAATGAGATAATCTATTTATTTATTTATTAATCGAAAAAATCTGTTAAATCGGTGTAAATTTGAAGAAGATACATGCTTTAAAAGTTTTTGGAGGGGATTATTGCCGTCCTTGTCGCGCGGTACGGACAATGTACGGCGCTACTATGAAGTTACATAGTCGTGACGTCAGTTCTACGATAGTGCTGACCTTGTCTAACTATTATCTTAAAACGTTTATAACTTGGCCATTTTTTAAGCTTTTACACTTTTTGTAATATGGTTTGCGCTATTTGGAAACAAAGTCTTTTAAGACAAGAATAAAAAAAATAGTCATCATCCCAATTCTGGGCAGAGTCCATTTAGATTGCCATCGACACGCTAAGAAGAAGAACTTTTCATCCAGCACTGGTTTGGCCGTCTACACTATTCCAGTGGCGCTGGATTGGGAGAGCTGAAATAAAAAAGTCGACTATCAATAGAATGGGTACATTAAGTACATTCGAGTCCCGGTTCACATTATTCGAGTGGCATTCCAGCGCTGGTTTCAATCGCTGGACTGGAACGCTACTGGAATAATGTGAACCGGCACTGGAAGGCACGGCATAAAGGTACTTTGCTGAAAGTAAGAACTCTAATATCGTTGCCACTAAAGTTCATGAAACATCTTAGGAGTATAACTTTTCCAAGTTTAGAGTGCCTTTTGTAAAGCAGAGTACGAACAATAATCAGTAGCTTAGAATTAACTCTGTATTTTGTTCTAAGAAGAAGTTTTTCACTGGGATTAAACAAAATAAAATGTAACACTTGAATCAATATTTATTAAAAAAATAAACTAAAATTAGCTTTCCATAAAATTAAAATTAAGGTTATACATACTTCAGAGAAAAAAATAGCCACTATTATACAAAATATTTCGCAAACAAAATCAATAATAATATACTAAACGGAACATTGTTCCTAGAACTATTTGCAATAAATTACTAAATGAGCCACTTCACTTCAGCCACCCGACAGACGATGATTATTATTTAAACATAACACATAACATCACGCCTGTAATCCCAGAAGGTTTAGGCAGAGGTCCTATTGTGGCGAGCCTATTGCCATCAACCGGGCACACATCCAGACTCCGGGTTGCTACTGAGAAATTCTAGATAGAAAAACCCAATAACACACTGCCCGACCTGGGAATCGAACCCAGGACCTCATGCTCAGCAGTAGCCCTTGCGACCACTAGACCAACGAGGCAGTATTATTTAAAGCAAACGCATAAAAACATCCCATAAGTCATCAATGCTGAGATGCCCACTAATGCGACGATTGCGTTGCGGCATCTCTTTCTACCATTGCAAGTGACATAACAATCGATGACGCCTGTATTCCCTGAAAAGTTAGGCAGAGGAGTGCCTAATAGTACACCCACATTTTGCCAGTTATGTTTAAGTCCCATGTAATAGGGGGCGAGCCTATTGCCATCGCGCACCGGCACAAATCCAGACTCCGGCCTGCTACTGAGATATTCCTGATGGAATAACCCAGTACCACATTGCCACTTTGGCACAATACCAAAGAGGCAATCACTTGAGTTGCAACAAGCCCGATTGACAGCAAATCTTCTTCGTTGCATTCCAAGTCAAGCGCGAGGCAACAGGCCGCATGGGCTGCAGCGCTTCTTCACTGCATTCAATTCAGTTACCCTTAATTCTAGCTCACACGCATCTGAGGCATTTGTTGACTCTCCCGTACTAGTCAACTTCTTCTTATTTAATAATATCTTAGACAGGTTTAGACTTTTCATTTTAAAACTAGTTATAGCGCATTGTTTAATACTAAGACTAGTCTGTAACCGTTTAATGGAGTTATTCAATTCACTCATTTCAAGCTTAACCCTTACATAATCTAGCACATCTAGATCAAAATAAGCCTTCCTTTGTTCCTGAATCCAATTTAAGTTTTGCTCTAAAATGTTTACTTGTGCTTCCAGCGAAGTTCTTTCAGCATTCAACTTTACAGTCTGGCTTTTCCTTAGAACTGTCAGCTTTTGAACTTTTTTTAGGTAGTTGGATAGAGTCAGCAAGTCATACTTGTGCAAAGTTAGATTCAAGTTGGCGTCGCCCATCATCGCTTTCAGTCCGATTATGTCTTTATTTTTGCGTTCTATAACTTTCATCGCTTCTGTGATTTCTAATGTTTTTATTTGAAAGTCCACGGGTACCAGGCGTGATACCAAGTCTTTTTTGCGTTTAATATCTTCTCTCAATTTTCTGTGATGAATATTTGCTGTGCTCGTTCTTAGCCGCAACTTGTCTATTTGTCTGTCAATTTTCTTGCCATGCTCTGTCATGGATCTGATCCATGTCTCGGCGGGGATTCGTTTAGTTATCGCGTCTACGCCTTCAATGACCACCTCCTGTTTGAACTCCAGAGTCCACTTTTCGAAGTCAATAGTCCGAAGACTAATTTCTTCTAACTGAGCCTCTAAGTAAGCATTTCGCTTCGTCGCAGTGCTTTTAAATTTATTTAAATCTTTCCCTTGGTTTTCCATAACGGCGTGTACCAGCTCCAGCCTTTCTTCGACATTGATCTTTGGTCCAATGCCGCCCATGATGGACCTGGACATTTTAACTGAAGATGGTCTGAGCGAGGGTTCTAATTTCCGATGAAAAATCCTGGACTGGCTCTTGATATATGAGGAGCTTTGCGCGGAGTCTGTCAGGGCGAATCTCGACCGACTTGTACCGTCCATAGTAAGTGCAGATTGTGATAGTTTCTTAGCATATTCTAAAGCTGAGTAGGCACCGGTCATTAAGGATGGTTGTACTCTCATGATACTTGCCTCCAACACTTCGTTCTCTAAGCGAAGAATTCTGACTTTTTTCTTGAGGTTTTCCACAAATCTTATTATATCAGCGTCGGATAGGGCTTCGATCGCGAATAAGCTTAAAGTATCTGATTCTCGGCCTAGGGTACTGCAGATGCCGTACACCATTTTTATAAGATACGTACACAAGCAGAAATCTGTGATTAAATATCAAAATCTCGGATCATAAATTGTTTTTAGAACAAATTGCACAGAATTTGAAACAACTTCGTCTGTCAGAATGACTTGTCTGTGCTTACAACCACCGTACAACTATGGTACCTACTCTTTGCTGTTGTTCGCAGAATATTTTTTTTCGTTAGAAGAAAGCACTATTTTTCATGCACGAAAAACGAGGTCTTTTTCAAAATCTATCTACGAAAAACGAGGTCTTTTTCAAAATACATGGTCCGACCAGATGAGTGAATTTACCCGAAACGATGAGAAAAATATCATCAATACAACCATATAATCCTAATATCAATACGACTATATAAACTTAGAGGGTTGTTTTATGATTATAATTCAGTAAATACATACTTATTACGGTCTCGAATAAAAATAAAAAAACAAAATCAAAAGCCATTTAATCAAACTAGGCTGCAAATCAGCCCTTTTTGAACGTCATAATTACATAAGACAGTCCCCGGCATGCCCGCCCTTCACCACTTCCTAGTCACAGATTACTAATATGTAGCAGGCTATTCCTAGTGCATTAGCTAGGAATCATATTTGGTTTAACATACAACCCGACACCACAGATAATATAATACAGACACTGACCTGCAAATGCAAAAATATCCCCCATAACTACAACTCCAAGTCATCGTGACGTCACGAAATCGGTTACCTACTACTTATTGTGATGTCTGATTGATGTGGAGCTGAGTCACAAACTATGCTCCACCTCCTATCCTGCCCACTGTGCCCCTAAACGTGCAGCTGAAGTAACCTCTGTGCTGCAACCGCTAACGCAATCGAAGTGGCTTGGTTCTGGACCATCAAAATTTGAACTATGATCTGTTTGTGGACTTACATAATCAGCCTATTATGTTCCCACTGCTGGGACACAGGCCTCCTCTCTGTGAGAGGGAGTGGGCCGTAATCTACCACGGGGGGCCAGTGCGAGTTGGTAGATGTAACATGTCTTCGAATTTTTGGTTCTGAGACATGCCGGTTTCCTCACGATGTTTTCCTTCATCGTTTTGAGAGCAGTGGTGATGAAACAATTTACACAAGTAGAAGCAAAGCGCCTGTCTGGGTTCGAACCTACGACCTTACAACTCGTAAGTCGCGGCCGTTACCACTGTGTCGCCACTGCTCTCTTGTGGACTTATTTATAACAAAATACCAAATAGTTAAAGAGAGTTACCAATTTCTTTTTTGTTGAAATTATGGATGCTGGAAAAACTATTCTAAACTTTAAATTAATTTATTATTTATAAATTGATTTAAAGTTAAATTATCTTTTTTAAATTAATGTGTCGATAATATTGAATGTATGTATGGCAAAATTAACGAATAATATACTAGCATTTAAAGCATGCTATTGGACATAAATATTATATTAAATGTATTGATTAACTTGTAATGTTTTGCATGTAAAATATCTGACTATGTATAAGCAACTTAATAACTAACTTTAAGACCAACACTGTACTATGGCAAATAAATGATTATGATTATGAAGAACTGTCGTGCCAGCGTCACGAAGAAGAAGATGATTGTTAGACTATTGTTGTATGACGAATTTCCATACAAGCTTTCATTACCTATTTAACCTCCTGAAGGGATGAGTTTTCAATAATTTCCATAGTGGTCACATTCGCTAATACAAGGAACTCTTGTGCAACAATTCCAAGCCTTTAGATCCAGCAGCTTAGACTGTGCGATGTCTGTCAGTGAATGAGAATGAATTTAAAAATTAATTTAATACTAGCTTTTGACCGTGGCTTCGCTCGCTAGGTATGTCAATAAAAGTAGCTTATGTCCTTCCCCAGAATTCAAAGTATCTCCATACCAAATTTCATCTAAATCGGTTCAGCCGTTTAGCCGTGAAAGCGTAACAAATACAAACTCACATTCGTATTTACAATATTAAGTTAGGTATTTTGTTTTCTAGTCATGAACGTAAGAAGATGTATTGGGAGCAGCTGGAGCTTCGCTGCAGGTCGCTGTACAGACCCTCCACCGGACAGGCCGCGCCCTCTGCCGGGAGACAAGTGCAGGTAAGAATACAACATTGTATTGTATTGATTATTAGGGCTTTGTGAAAGTGTTCGTATAGTATTTTTGTGTTCGGGTTTGGTAGGCTAACGGCCGAACCCAATAACGTTTCTTTCACCAATTTTTACGTACTGGAGATAGAAAAACGTATGAATCTCTGGTTTTTACGTCCCAATATCGCTAATGTGTGCGTCCCTATAACATGTTGACTATTTTTTTGACAGGGACATTTAGAAATATACCGTCTATCATCAATAGCGACCTGTCCATCATTGAAAATAGGTTATTGGGTTCAGCCTGACGCACAGATGTAAAGGTCCAAATCCCGAAGGTGACGGCAGACTGCAGACGGCAGAGTCGTTGCGGGTGACAGTAAAAACAAGCAACAGTGCCGCTGCAGTTTTGATATCGCTTGCGACGTCACATCTACGACCGCAGCGGCACTTCTCTTCTTAAGTCAAACAATAATATTGTCTTGTTTGGTTTTGTTGCTCTGTTAGTGACAGCCATTGTAGTACTACTGGTATGCCGTCTGCGGCCATAGGAAGGGTTTACATAGAAATCAATAGTGTCGCTGCGGCCTGTCATTGCTTTTGGGAGGTACTACCGCTGTCGTCTGCGGTCTGCATTCGAATTCGGAATTATACCTCTACGGTCACACACACCGCATGACAACGCTCTACAAATAAGAACTTTTTTTAAAAGTTGATGCGCCATAAATACAGAGTAGTGGTTACCTATATAGTAAAAGTACTCTATGGTAGTGGTCAAGATTGTAGGGAATGATTGACTTTTGAAAGTGCTCTAGAAAATAAATAACTTCTACCCGCGAATTCGTCCCTCGAAATGTATTGTTTTTACATTAAATGTATCATTCGAAACTTGGCAATACTGTAGTTTCCCATTAACGCAAGAAATTTCGGAATCGGATCAGCGGTTCCGCAGAGAACCCACTACACACAAACTCTCAAATTTTACCTCCTTAGAATATTTGTAAAGATAGCATAATGTTAAGTGTGAAAGATACCCTTCGCAGAATGTGTTATGTAACAGCTGCAGTACTGTTTTTTGTGATTATAATTTTCAGAGCAACTGTAGTTGTTGTGCACAGTGTCACCCCACCCAGCCAGCGTGGGACATCAGCCTTCAGCATCGGTTCTGGGCGCCGGGTAAGTTGAAATTCAAATTGAATATCATACGACTAGGAATACGACCATCCGTTTCATAACAAAAGATAAATGACGTCACTTGGAAAGCTGTCACGCTGAAATGGGTTTGGGCTGGACACACCAATGGACCAGACTTACGACCCAATAGGTCCCTCTTAATGACAAAAGACATCGTGGTAGGCCCACACGGAGATGGCAGGATGAGCTGGAGTCCTTCAACAAGAACTGGTCCTTAGCAGCTTTAAACAGAGAGAAGTGGAAAGAGAGTAGGCCTTTGCCCTGCAGTCGGACATCACAGGCTTTTAATAATAATGATTATATATACACAAAACGTACCAGAATTACAGGATAAAAGTTAAAATGAAAAACCATGCAAAAATTGTCAAAAAGTTTGCTCACGATGTTTTCCTTAACCGTTTTGAGAGTAGTGGTCATGAAATTAAATATACAAAGTAAAGTGCCTTCCTGTGTTCGAACTCACAACATACAACTTGTAAGTCGGGGCCGATACCACTGGGCTACCACTGGTCTTACGTCGATTGGCATTAAACACTAAAAAAGATAGTTAGGATGTTCATCGTCGATATGCTCTAAAGACTTGCAAAAATAATAATATTTCCCCCTTAGGTCGTATAGGCAACCTATACTCGCCGAACCCTGGGACTGGTAGGAAGACTTCTGCGTGGAGCTGGTTCCCCTGGCCAAGGAGTAACAGTGAGAAGTAAGTTACCTATTCCTTAGGGTTTTCTATTCTGTGCATCTTCAAAATATTACTTACCAGCTAAAGCCCGCGAGCGGCATGCGTTGCAATGCCCTTTAAAACCATCTCCGGCACGCACACAACTACTTACCAAAGTTTCAACACAATCGGTCGAGCCATTTTCGAGTTTTAGCGAGACTTACGAACTGCAACAGATTTTTATTATTAACTACTTAATTAAAAAAATTACAAAGTTCTTCCAGTACTCGATATGTCTTGCTTCTTAAATCTTTATAATAATGTGGTTCATAGGGGATATTGTAAATACCAGTATCCAGTATGTCTTACTGATAATACCAGTGATTCGTTTTTAATTTCATTGATTTTATTTGTATGATAAACTTGATGAGAAAGTTACTTCCTTGATACAGCATGAAGGACGTTTACATACACATACATACATAAACTCACGCCTTCTTCCCAAGGGGGTAGGCAGAAACCACAGAACGCCACAAAACAAAAGCTATAACCAATGAATTATCTTTGTTCAAAAACCATGGTTCTCCTGTATTTTGGATCCGTTCAGGAATCGCTTTGCAAAGTTGGCAACTGTCCCTTCTCCAGCTCCCGCTGCCGCATGGGCGTCCCTCAGTCCGGCGACAGCGCGTACGGGTTCTGCGACACCTCGTCGCCGGCCGCGCCACCCGCGCAGGCCTACGACGACCGCTACCCGCACTCCTTCAACCAGACGCCCTTCACGCGGGCACAGAGCTCTGGGACGTTCGCTCAGGGGACCAGCTTCGCGCAGGGGCAGGGGAACTTTGCTCAGGGATCCGGGAATTTTGTTCAGGTTTGTATCTATCTATATTTTCCGAGGATTCGTAAATATTTCCTGGTTTAAAAGTAAGTTTTTCGAACTATAATCTATTTCTATGCAAAAAATTATGTCAATCCGTCACTCCGTGGTTGCGTGATACAAGGACAAAACACCCTTTTTTTTTTGCATTAAATGACCATCTTGTTAAAGGAGCCTGTTCTTTCAAGATATCGGAAAAAAAAATCGGCATAAACCAATAGAGTTATATGAAAACAATGTATTACGGAATTCATACATATATTGTTTACCCGGATTAACACCCATGGCCCATAGGGTACTTAATCCCGGTAGTACGTTCCCGTGGGAGGTTTTCCTACATCCACGCCGGCAAATACGAAATAAAAAGAAGTTTGAGTCCCATTAAAATGATTGTAACAATCTTACTTCTTCTTTTCAGGGTCAAGGCAACTTCCCTCAGCCAAACTTCTCTGGGGAAGGCTTCGGTGAAGCGAGCGGGAGCTTCGATGCGGCCACGGGAGTGTGGGGACCTCCTCCTCCCTATAGTCCTCAAGGAAGGAGTGGCAGCAGGTGGGTTTCCAACGGATCTACGAGGATTTGATCGAAGTGTACGAGTGTGATGTACCAAGTTGTTACTAAGCTAAATTTCAACCACGTCACGGGCTCATTGTGCTGATTATGTGGGTAGATAAAGAAGCACAATTGGGATGATGATTAATATTAGAAATGTTCGAAAACATTGTGTGATTTCAAAGAAGGCATAAGAAAAAAGATAATTGAAAAAAATCTGTAAAATCGATGAAGTTATGAAGAAGTTACACGCTTTAAACGTTTTTGGAGGGGATTATTACCGTCTTTATCGCGCGGTACGGACATATAAATTAGCAACTGGGCTCTTTTTAATTGTTTTGGTATTATTTATTGGAAATGTGTCCCTTTTTATATAAATAAACGATTTTATTATTATTGTAATATATTATTATGTTTTCCTTTAACATATGTAATAATAATATATTATTATTATTACATATGTAAATGGGCGCTAGTATGAAGTTACATAGTCTACGTCACTTCTATGATAGTGCAGTTATTTTAAAACGTTTATGACTTGGCATTATTTTAAGCATTTACACTTTTTATAATATTTGCAAACAAATATTATTAGAGTTCAAAATTTATAAAAAAGGTCATGGTCCATATTATATTATCAATAGAGAGTTAGAGACATTCGCATCTTTTTACATAACAAGCTACCGATTTGTGTTGTCCTAGTTTATCATTTCTGATTTCATGTAACAGCTGTATTGAACATAATGCAACATTGCATTGTAAGCGGGCCCGCCCTTTATGCAAGGAGGCTTTTATTCACGTTTTAATTATTTGTTTCTGCTTGAATATAGTTTTCTGTTTTTGTTGGTATATTTGCGTGTGCCTAGCTGATATTATGGCAAATAATTTAATATACCAATATTGCTATTTCTTACTATTGTATAGAATTAAGTTCTTATAACAGACAGCTGTGGTGCTGGACAGTTTGTTGCGCCACTTCTTCTCCCCAGCTGAAGCACTAGGAAGTGGTGAAGGGCGGGCGTGCCGGGGACTGTCTTATGTCATTTTGACGTTTAAAAAGTGCTGATTCACAGCCTAGTTTCAATCAATGTGACCGATTTATTTTGAGAAAAACAAAATAGTTGAGACTGCGGTAGTAAATTCTACCAATGTCGTTTTATAATGTCGATGTGACCAAGCGTGGTCATCCATGTTTGCTCCTTTGTATGAGATAAGGAACCTTCATCATGCAATGAATGAATACACAGTAAAATGACTATAGAATTTCGCACATGATTCTACTTACATCATGTATAAAATTCCTGAGTAATTTTTAAATAATATGTGATACTAATCTCAAATTTTCTTTTCCCAGACACCATTTGCACCACCAAGACCCAGCGGCCGCGACTCTCCTGCACCACCACCACATGGAGCCACGCACGGCCATGCACGACCATCCCGCGGCCATGCACGACCATCCCGCGGCCATGCAGCCCCACACCTGCGCCAGGAACAGCTACCTCATGCAACAGCACATACCACCAAACGACATCAGAATCACCAACCCGGAACTAGCCAGAATCAACCCGGAGTTAGCACGAATAAATCCCGAACTGGCCCGAATGAACCCGGAATTGGCCCGAATCAACCCGGAATTAGTCGAATTTGCGCGATTAAATCCAGAGTTGGCGCGTTTAAATCCGGAATTGGCGCGTTTAAATCCAGAATTGGCGCGATTAAATCCAGAATTAGCGCATATGGGGCAGATGTATCCTCAAGACGTGGCGGAAATGGCTCGCTTGCAGGCGGAATTGGCTCATATGCCGCCGGAAGCGAGGTTCAATACGTTGAGAGGACATTTAGTGCCGTATCGGTGTCAACGGTTGGGTATGAGCGCTAGTAATTTGCATAGAGATTGTAGGATTGATGATACGGTGGCCATTGAGTGCTTGCATCAGAAGACTGGGAGTAAAGGTTAGTGAAGTTCCAAAACTAATGTCTACGTTTTTTTGCGAATTGTGATAAGGTAAAGTTTGATTTTTGTAATGTGGTAATGTCATGCTCCTATACACTGACTGCTCTTGAACGCGGTTAACATGTGCTGATTGCGTTTAGTTTCATCGGTGAAAAACATATTTGTATTATTTACTCGCATTGCTCTTTCAGGTGGCTAGATTGAAAAAAATGCTGCTTTTAAGATTGCATCTTAAAAGCAGCATTTACTGAAACAGCGTTCACCTATGACCGTATTTAGATATTTCATGTTTTTTTTTTCTTATCAATATCCAAGAATGCTAACTATAAAAGTTATAGTTTTACTTTCAATTAAATTTTAAAATGACTTCAAAAAAAGGAGGTTAGGGCTCCTTCGACACGAGACGCGACACAAACGCACCGCGTGTGTCGCGCGCGATTTGTATCGCGTGTCGCGCCAGTCTTCTCGAACCTTTATTTATACAATCCGTATGTCTGTATGTTTTTCCTAATTTAATGTGTTTAGTTTCAGATCAAAGCACAGACTCGTGTCAGAAGCAAGGCAAGGAGAACCTGGGCTTTCAGAATGACAAACATTCTCCTATAACGTGAGTAGCATGTATCATCTATGTATTAAATACTACTTTCTTCTCTGTTACCATGGATTCAGTACATTATTTTGAACGTAGAAATTTTCGCCGGTTATCAAAAAAATAAATAGCTGTTCCATACATTTTGACCGCGTAGATATTCCACTTTTTAATTAAAAAAAAAAAGCGTACTATAAGATTAAAGACTACGTCGAAGACAAGAAAGTTTGGCAATAATTCCCTCTGCACATGTGGCTTCCCTGGTACCTCATAAACGGCATCACTATGTAAATTTCTAATAACTGCTCCCAAATAATGGTGTTTAATTTATTATTTTTTTATTATTAGATATTGACTTATAAATAACTCTGACATTATATTTTCATTATTTGACATTATATACCTACAACTTTTAATTAGTTTTGATTTTATTCTATTAGATTATTTCTATATTTTGTAAATGTGAGAACGTCGTAGGCCTTGTGGATTGTAAATTTATATACCATTGTCTATTTGTTTAACAGATGGTACTTTTTGACAGGCCTACACTGTCCTCTCATACCTATTAACACTGTAACTAAAAAATATTGTAAAAGACAAATACTTTTAAAAGAGTAACCATGGAGTTTCTTGCCGGCTCTTCTCCATAGCAAACGACCAATTGGAACCGTGCACCTAGAATCTGACGTTTCATAAGTGCCCATGTAGGTTTATGTGAAATAAAATATTTTGATTTTGATTTTGAAATGAAAGTAATGAAGTAAAGATTTTATTTGTTTAAACATGGTATATTGCATGCAAGATAATGTTGAGGTACAGAAAAGTTCTAACATGTTAAGCCGCATATCGTGGCGTACAAATTGGTTGGTACAAACATTTAAGGGGGATTTACCAGGTTGCCCGCGAAATTCAAATATAACATCAATCAATAGGATTCTATGAACTTAGAGGGTTGTTTGATAAATTTAATAAATACGTTGTTACGGTCGCGAATCAGTTTTTAATCAACATACCACCTGACGCTGAACTGCTAATTACTATAAACGTAAGAATATTTGTATTTCGCTGGCTACCTGGCGCATGTGGATAAAATGAATGTGAATTGCAAAGATATGGACATCTATGTCTGTAATTTATAAGGTGAACATATTAAAGAGTATTCTATCCATCTATCTATCTATTATTATTTGAACTTGTGGTATGGTCAGCCAGGGTAATTGTAAACAGGGTGACTGGAAACATCTGTCATAATCATAATGGGGATGATGACTTATATTAAAAATTTTCGAAAAAAAAAAATATAAAGAAGGCACAGTTAAAATGAGATAATCGAAAAAAACTGTTGAAAATTTGAAGAAGCTACTCGCTTCAAAACTTTTTGGAGAGGATTATTGGGGCTAGTATGAAGTTACATAGTCGTGACGTTACTTCTACGATAGTGCTGTCCTTGTCTTACACTTGCTTTAAAACGTTTATAACTTGGCATTTTTTAAGCTTTTACACCTCATTTAATAGTTTGCATTATTTGGAAACGAAACTTTTTTATTGAGTTAATAATAAAAAATAATGTCATCATACCTATTATTTATTTAATTTTTATGAGAGTTGTATCCAATTACCACTATTTACAGGTACCCTGGCTGATATTTTGAGTTTGTGAGGACAGAAATTGATTAATAAAATTGAGATAATGGTTTTTCGTTTTTTTTAAGCCGAAAACGCTGATATTTCGTTTCAATATTTACCCCTTCACCAAAGATCACCACCGGTATACAGAAATATTTTAATTCTCCCAAAGAAGCTAAACGAAATAGCCTCCATTTTCTACGATACTCGTTTATTTTTCAGATCATCAATGCAGGACTGCCGTGCAGCCAGCAATCAGAACGCGGAGTCTGAAGTATACTTCGCAGACGTGTCGAGCTGCTGCAATGTGAGTGTCAAGGTATGCAGCATTTTATGGCTAAATGCTCGTAACGGGTGGAATAAGACACTTATGTCTTACGAAGACGAGAGTCACTTAGTAGTACTCTCCGTATTGTATTGTTTTTTTTTTTGTACTGGACCATACTATGGAACCTTCTGGTTACGATATATTGAATGTCAAAATTCAAACTTTTGACGGCAATGTGATGGGTCTTATTACACTCTGTGAAATATAAAAGATTACTATCTGAGAAAATTTTGCAAGATTACAAAAAAAAACTACTCTGAATAATATGAATCTTCATACTCAGCCGCACGGGTCGGTCGAAGGTGAAGCTACGCTTATAGCAGGCTGTTCTTCAATGGGTGACCATCCAGACCCCTCCGCGCCTCGGAAAGCACGTTAAGCCGTTGGTCCCGGATGTCATTCGTAGATCTTTGACAGTCGTTATGAAGTCAGAAGTCTAACAGTCAGTCTTACCAAGGGGTGTCGGGCTACCCAGTAACTGGGATGTGCAGGTCTGATGGTCAGTCACTCCATGTTAAATGGCGATAGGCTCGCCCCCTATTACCTGGGAATTAAGCTTATCTGGCGAAATGTGGATGTACTATAGGTACACCACTGCCTAAACCTTCTGGGATTACAGGCGTGATGATGTTATGTATGTCTTTCATTCTTTCCAGGCGGACTGCTGCATGAACGCAAACGTCTCGGCTCTAGTAGGAACCATAGAGAATCATCCCGAGTCCACATCAGAATCAGACACCGGCTCCTTCACACTAACGCGTCAGCAGCGCCCCCAGCCGCAGGTCGGCTCCAAGCGGAGACCGCGACAAACTGATAAACACATGAAGAACCAGGAAAAAATGAGACAGGTACTCAACAACTCTATAAGGCTGACTGAACATCAAATAGAACAGCTTAACAACTCTATGAGAATGAATGAAAGAGTTGAACGTGAACGAATGAGTGATAGAATGAATGAGACGAGGTTGAGTGAGAGGATGAATGATTCGAGGGATAGGTTGAATGATAGAGAACGGATTGAGCGTATGAATGATGTGAGAATCAGTGACAGGATGAATGAAACACGGTTGAGTGAGAGAATGAATGATTCAAGAGATAGATTGAATGAAGGAAGGGTGTGTGAGCGAATGGAGAGGTTAAATGATTCACGCATAAGTGACAGAATGAATGATTCTCGCATCAGTGACAGAATGAATGACACTAGGATGAGTGAGCGGATGAATGACTCTAGGGACAGATTAAACGATTCTAGAAGTTGCGACGTCATAGACCCGAGAATAGAACGAATGAACGACTCCAGAATTAGTGACAGAATGAACGAGACACGACTAAGTGAACGCCTCAACGATCCCCGCGTTTGCGAGCGGATGGCTGAAGCAAGAATAGAAAGAATGAACGAATCAAAACTAAGTGACACTCGCCACAGTGACCGTATGAACGACTCCCGTCTTGAACGAATAAACGATTCACGCCTCGAACGGATGAGCGACATAAACTCAAGCATCAGAATTGATGGTAGTCCAAAAATGCGTTCACACATAAGTCCTTTACGGATCGCTAGATCTAGTCCCAAAAACGTACCTAAAGACCATCCTAGGCAATCAAGTTCAGACTCAAACAAGCCCGATTTCAGGCAAATCTCACCCTTATCTCCTAATACTGAAGAATCATTATTGTCTGATGATGATAGGCCTCAGGATACAGTATATTCGAACGACCCTGAGACTTCTAAATGTCTGGGGCCTGATTCTCAGTATGAGCCTGTGAGGGATGGTAAAGAGGAGATTTTGAAGACAAATCATCATCATTGTTATAGTGATACTAATACTATGGACTCTGGGTGGCAGAGTGGCTCTGAAAAACAGGTTACAGACTAATACAGGATAAAAACTTTTTAACTTTAAGATTTTCTTAAGTAAAATTAGAGTTGTAAGAAACACAATTACAACACTCCTGTATTCCACAATAGGTTAGATAGAGCTGTACCTATAGTACACCCACATTCCGCCAGTTATGTTAATGTCCCATGTAATAGGGGGCGAGCCTATTGCCATCAACCGGAACTACTGTCTATTGAAATCTCGTTATATGGAGGACTTTCGTGAGAGACTGAAAAAATAAAATTCACTTTATTATTACACTTTATAAAAGAATAATAAAGTGAATTTTATTTTACAGACTACAGAATTAAAAAATGAAGAGGTTATGAAATCGAGTGAATGTTTTTTTTTTAAGTATTAAACTTTGGCTCTCGCAATGAATATGACTTTTGTGTGAGTGTGAGGAAGGGTAAAATTGAATTTTAATTCTTATCTATGAATAAATAATAAATTCTATCGTTCTCGGTTCAAGCGTTCAATGTGCTGTCCTAAAAACTATGAAGTTTCTGTAAAATGAAAGACGTATTACTAGATTTTAATTAATTGTCCGCAATATTCTACAATTTGTCGTGTATGTGGAGTTTACTAAAATTTTGCTATTTGTTCTAAACGATAAGATATTGAAGAAAAAATTTGATTTTTCCAATAATTCATTGAAAAAATCCTTGTGTAAATAATTCATTGATTGCGAATTTAATCATTCGTTCATCTCATTACAATTCATTCATCATTCACTTTTCATTCACCGTAATTTTTATTAAACATTCATTCATTTACCGCTTATTCATCATTCATTCATCTTTCATTATTCATCCATTCGTCTATGGATTATTTTGCGAAGGAATATATTTAAATAATGAAGTAGTTTTGCGTTTTGACTCCAATAAACGCAAGACTTGCCGTTTTCTAAATGTGACGTTATAATAATTAATTTCTGATTAATAATAAATAATTATTATGTAAAAATTATAAAGTAGGTGTGTCAATAACGCTCTCTAAAAAGTAAAATAATATTGTGATTATTATTTGTAATAAAAAAAACTCGAATTTGTAGATCGCGTAGATAAGTTTTTAAAAGAACTTTGTTTGAATGATAGGATTATTAGTACTATTAATAATACCAAATTAGGACTTTGTCAGGTGTCAAAAGAAACTTTTATTGAATTCAGAATCTTTGCTAATTTACATGCATTGCCAATCAACTATCTACTTTAGTATTAGGTTGTCGAAGTTGATTTTTGAGTAATAAAAGGTTTTGGTTGCAATAGAATTTATCTTTACCGTGTATGTCTGTGAGTCTATTGTTCCAAAACTCAATAATTATCTCAGATTCTGAATCCAAGTTTATGCCAATGCCAATATTGCCAATAATCGATTTCGAGAAATAAATTTCTATGTTGCGTAAATGTAGATGTTGTGATCGTGCCAAGTAGATAATAACTAAAAACTTCTGATAATTATGTGACTATGTGAAGTGAAACTAGTTTTACAAGAAGATGTCCCGTCCCATGCTTGTAAAAGTTAACTCCATTTAGGGCATGAGAGAAAACGTGGGTAATTGCTTTTAGACCAATTTCCTCATAAGAAAGTAGTGGCATCACAGACCTTCATTGGCCTGTATGTTCAATAAGTTAAAAAAAAACAATCCTCCTACCTCTATAACTCAGTTACAGTGTAACTTTTTATGTTCAATATGTTAATTCCTACAAATATTGGACTATAACTTATCTTCAAATAATTTATCGGATTTTGGTACTGCAGTAAAGCTTTATGCAAACCATTAAGTTCCTCATAATTAATAAAGATGTGTCGGTAGAAATGTCGGTTCAAAATGATCTTCTTCTGTAAACTAGTTTCATTTTAAACGAATACTGTTTTATAATAAAAACGACCAAACTTAGATTCGTATGATCATGATTCAATGGGGTACTCAGTTTTGCGTTACTGCTGAAATATGTGTTAAGGCGCTTCTATCCCCGGACCTTTACCTGCGACTCTTACTAGCATGACCACCGTAGAGACTAGTTGCATTGTTACATTACAGGTGAATGCTCCCGGTGAGGGAGCCCCTTAAATAATGATTAGAAAGGAATTTGGTACCTTTTACGGAATCTACAATGATATATTTCGTAAAAGTATTTGATTTCAACTGTCTTGTTTGTTGTAATGTTCAGTTGTCCCTCTACTGTACAATATATTTTCTTTATATTCATCCGTCCACCCATTTGTTGTTTATTAATTCATTCATGAATTTCACAGTAAGTACTAGTGAACGAAATAATATCCATTCTTCCAATCATCGTTCCGTTCATTCATCATTCATTCGCTCATGGTTATTTTTACATTAATACAAAAACAGGTACCTCGTATACTTCATAGCCATTTAGGCTATTTTCCTAATAGCCTACAACATCAGTCTATAAAAAGTATTATTTTTATCAAACTATTGTTGCCATAAAGGTCTTTTTTTATTTTATTTTTCCATTTAAAGCAATAAGTTTTGTAAATATTTTATAATTATAAGTATGTGTAGTGTAATTTTTGTCTATTATTGACATACAGGATGCAGTAATATTTTACTGAATGAAATTCAATTTAAACGAAGCTAAAGGATTATGTAAGGATCGTAGCAGGTGGGGTTCTGTGGTTTCTGCTTATGCCTATGAGAAGACGTGAGTTAATGTATGTAAAATCAATTAACAATTTAGTTTTGGTAGGTATTTTAGAAAAATAACATAATTCACATTTTCTTTAATCACTATTCATTATTGTTTTAAACAAAAAAAACCTGCTTCTGTGAGAAATGACTTTTATTTTCATTAAAATATTACTGCACCACGATTTCATAGTTGCTAGATTTGTCACTGTAATGCCAATATGGAATTGTTTTAATATTATTATGTATACAGAGTGAACCAAATAGGATTTGGTCTCTGTTTCAAAAAACATGGCTCGCTCTCTTAATATTCAACAAAAAAATATCGTGCAAAAGCTATACCTATTTGTCGCGTTTTAGTATGGCAATACAGTAAACAGTTTATGGTTTTTCGTTATTGGAACATGTTGGAGATCACGATGGACATTGATTCAGGACGTTAACGGACTTTATTTCAGTTTTTGAAATAAAAAGAATCTAGAAAATGTATGGGTCAATAACCGCTAATGCCATGCTTAAACGCGATTATAATCACTAATGTAGGAATTAGGGATTTACATGAGATGAAACTTATCCTTGTGATCACCCTGTATACACTTGTCTATAACTTGAACATTTTGTGTATATTCGTTATACTCGTACATTTAGTGTGTTAGCGTTGACATAAGTTTTAAATGTTAAGTTATATTTGACTACTCGCTTCAAATAACGTTTGAAAGAATTCACTCATTTTGACCTCGGTAATTAAAGAAAATTTACAAAATTATGTTATTATTAAAACGTTCAATTGGTCACCGTTCGCATCTAGCGTAGGAGTTTTTCCGCATAAATACGCTGCGTAAACGCGATGGAAACGCCGCGTCATTGTGATGTTTCCGACGTCAGATGTGAAGTCACCTTTACTCTAAAACAAATTATATATATATTCTAATGTTTAAAAGAATCCTAAAGTTTTTCGATTTTATTATTAACTATTTTTAATAACTCAAGGAATTATAATGAAAATTATATTAAAGTATTGTACGGATATAGTTGTGATTTTCATTTACTATTAGATTTAAATAAGACTACTTTAATTGCTATGTACCTATATTGTTAGATCATTTATTGATAACGGTTCTATTAAAAGACTGAAATCTCAACTTGGATTTTTTATTTATAAACTTACCTATAGGCATTGGTAAGTTGCCCGCCACATTCGAAACCCCATCACACGATGACCTAACGTCACGCAAAGGCGACATCGTACAAACAACCGTCGGTCACTCGGTCGGGCAGTAGCCCACCAGATATAATAATAATAATAAGGTACGCATGCCCAGCGAGTTTTTTTTTGGGTGGATAAACAGAATAAGAAAGAAAAAATGTTTATTTGCGGTAAACATGACGCAAAAAAAGAACAAATACTCAAAAAATGTTTAAGGTTGTGGGAAACATGCATCCACGCAAAACAGCTATCGATCAGCATAATGCTGCGACCCTATGCAAGACACGAGTCCTAGCATTGGTTTTATCGTGCAGCGCGTTATGACGTCGACCGATGCAGAAAACAATTATTAATACGCTGTATCGGTACAGCGTACTTTAAGAAAATTAATATAATATAATAAAACCTACACGATTACCTGACTTCACACAAATCCAACATCGTGCAAATATACTGTTTGCCTGTTAGTAGCACACATTTCACATGTTATCAGTTTCATGTTTAACATAACATATTAAGACCCGTCCGTGCCTTGGCAAGCTCGATAAGCCATTGGTTCCGGCTGTCGTTCGTAGATCTTTGACAGTCGTTACACGCATATATCTCTAGTTTTGGCGTACTGGAGATAGAACCTATCAATCTTTCTGGTTTTAAAGTCTCAAAAAAGCCAAAGTATGCGACCTTATAACGTGTTGACAGCTATTTGTTTCACATATAGAATTGTACTGTAGACAGTCAATAGCAATCAATAGCGATCTGTGTTATGTTAGGCCGTAAAGGGTATCGTGTTACTGAGTAACTTGAGTACCCAGTAACTGGGTTGTGCAGGTCAGATAAGGCTCCATGTAAAATAATGTTATTCAGCTGCATTCGATAAGACATGCATACTTAACAATTGTGAATTCATATGCTTTGAGAAAAATATGGGAAACTTAAAATAAAACGACAGCCAATTTCGAAATATTCTTTTTATTTTTTAATTTCCTAATAAATTCCTTAACTTATAGTTAGGCAAAGGACCCTCTTTACAAATTAACAATATTAGTTTTAAAATAAAATTATTTAGAAGAAACCCTAACCTTGATGGTATATTTAAAACCTCTTTCCCGTTATGTTAGTTCAAAAAATAAAAATATGGAAGATAACCCTTTTTCTATTTATCATTAATGACGCATGACGTTAGGTTGAACATGAGACAAAATCCGTCTTCCAAGCTTAAAGTCAGTTTTTGTATTTCGAACCTTATTCCTACTGAGATAAAGTTCTTAACACAAAATTGGCAGTTTGAAATAAGTATTGTATAACTTTAACGTGTTTATGTAAAACATTTCGTTTGCTTAAATCCTTAAGACTTAGGACTGTGGGTGATATTATTTATACCTTACTATAGTAATTATGCTAAATGAACGCAGCTAACCCAATCAGGCAACTCACAAAAAGTACTTAAAATCTTTGATTAAGTACTATTCGAAGTAAAACCAAAGAAAAAAGCAATACTTTATTTGTAAAAAGGGTCCCTTAAAAGCTAGTTTCAAAATTGGAATCACAAAGAGTGAAAGTAAGTATCGCAAGCACCAAAAATATACTATTTAGTTAAAACTTATAAAATATGGCCGATGACAGAGATTCAAAAAAATCTTGAAATTGTTTTTTATTTATGTATTAACTTACAATACGGCATATGAATCACGGTAAACTCTCACAAACACTCGCCTCATGTCACCATTTGGTTTCTAAAAAATGTTATTGCGCAGTCTTCTGCGCAAAGTTCGGACCGGCCATGATTCTTCGGCCGTATTGTAAATAAGCATTCTTTTGCGATTAAAATAATTTTTACCATTTTCTAAACAAAAAACGATCATGAAATGTAAAATTTACTCATTAAACAGACTTTCAAAAAAAAAAAAATAACACTAATCGAAATCAAGACGATATGAAATATATGTTTTGTTTATAAAAGCAGCGGTGCAGAAGATTAAAAAAAAAACCATTATTCTTTTACAAAAAGTCACAACTCCAAAAAGACATGTTTTTCTTGCACTATGTTTAATATTCACAATTAATGGACCGAGGCTATCTATGGAACAGTTATCATAAGACTAGTGGACTTAATGCATCTGCATTACGATTTAGTAAAGCGCACATTACTGTAAGATATTACAAAAAAAAAAAAAAACGGTATAAAAGGTTAGAGTTGGCCTAACTTTTGCCACGCCGACCAAGGCATACTTTAATCGCCCCCGACGACGCCACTACCCTCCTCCAGGAGAGCAGTAAGGCCACCAGCACCTTACACAAGCGCAAAATCCGATCGCCGTCTTACCGTCCTCGCCGCAGAGGCCCGCTGCGACGCCCAAATCTACGCCCCTCCCGACCCTTGCTCGAGCCAGCCCGCGCCGCTGAGCCTGTAGCTTTAAATTCGTCCCTAAATCACTCAAATCCTGATCCAGCTAGTCCCTTGCTGCCCTCTTCCAGCGACGCCCTGAGCCGAGGTTCGTACCCCACAGGGGGTGCCCTTAGCGTTGTCGGTTAGTTTTTAGTTAGTATTTAAGTTTAAGTCCTGGCTGGAGGCCTTAATTTATTAGGGCACCACAGGCAAGTCCGCTTAAGCAGACGACAACCTTACAGGTTGACCTGCGAAATGCCATACAAAAAAAAAAAACTAACTTTTGCCACACCCCTCCCGACCCTTGCTCGAGCCAGCCCGCGCCGCTGAGCCTGTAGCTTTAAATTCGTCCCTAAATCACTCAAATCCTGATCCAGCTAGTCCCTTGCTGCCCTCTTCCAGCGACGACCTGAGCCGAGGTCCGTACCCCACAGGGGGTGCCCTTAGCGTTGTCGCTTAGCTTTTAGTTAGTATTTAAGTTTAAGTCCTGACTGGAGGCCTTAATTGAGACGACTTAATTGGAGGGCGAGATGCCATAAAAAAAAAACTTTTGCCACAGTGGTATTAAATTTTGCCAGTGTTGGCATCTAGCCAAAGATATCATGACATTTATCCAAACTTGGCATTATATTCAGCCCGACTTGGCATTATATTAAGCCAGACTTGGCATTATTTTGAAAGAGTCGGCGTGACTTCTATCTAAACTTCGCATATTTTTTGCCTGAATTGGAATGACATCGAGCCAAACTTGGCATAAAGTTTAGCCAGAGTTCGCATGACATTTTGCCAAATTTCGCATAATATTTTGCCAGTCGGCATTACATTTAGCCGGTACAACATGTAGCAGGAAATGTACCTAAAAACATTAATTTGAAAGAAAAGAGGATAGCGGTTGTTCTAAATAATGTGCGCTTACCTTACACTGGAAATAATTCATTAAAATCTAAACTACATTAATTACGTCCTTAGCATTACGTTATTATAGTTAAATCACTTTATTTTTAATCTAAGTTCGATGTTTAGTGTCTACGGAATGGTTCAGAGCAATAAAGTACTTTTTTTATTAAGTTTTTTGGCAAAAATAATAAGTACTCTCGTAAAGAAATATGTAAAAAGTTAGCGAAAAGTAAAAAAAAAACAGATCTTAAAGACAAACAGACACACACAGACAAGAGGCGCGACTCGACAGCGCGACACAAAGGCACGGCTCGTCGCCCGACATGGGTGCCTTTGAGTCGCGTTACGCCAGTCTGTACGAGCCTTAACTCTAAAAAGTTTTAAAGTCTTTGTTTGGGCGGATCCGGAAATAGTTCCAAAAGCTACCACAACAATGGCGCTAGTAGCACAAGAGAATTTATTCATTTTTCTAAATTTAAAATTACCAGTCAACAACAATTTTGCTAATTTTTTTCCCAAAATTTCCTCATGGTATGTTCCTTTCATTATTGTCATGTTTAAAAATCATTTTATTTGAACATAATAAGCAAACTAATAAGGACTAATAGACTGCTTGTAAGAATGCTCGCTTTGCTTTCGATGAAAGTATCTTGCTCATAAACGAGCACGTTTTTCGAAGTATGCTCGGCGACTGTGGCTGGGGTTCCGTCCATATCTCCTAGACGCTGGTTCGCGACCTTTAGGTTCCTTAGAAGGGCTAGTACGTCTTCTGTAAAAATATAAAAGAAAATAATTATAGGTAAGAAGGTAATTATAGTTCAGTCTGGCTCTTCACTTAAGAAATGATTTTGCCCTGCAGCAGGAAAAGTCAATGCTTAAAATAATTCTACCTAGATAGAATGCATATTACATTTAGGAATAATTATGTTTAAGGTACCCCGCGAAACGAATACAATACAATGTATTTAGAGAATTACAATCATCAGAACCATCAACTACAATTCTCTAACTTGTGTTGGTGATTATCATTCTGTGAATACTTCTTTCTTACGATCACGAACCGTATTTTGAT
This sequence comes from Dasypolia templi, assembly GCA_963555695.1. Classification (NCBI taxonomy): domain Eukaryota; kingdom Metazoa; phylum Arthropoda; class Insecta; order Lepidoptera; family Noctuidae; genus Dasypolia; species Dasypolia templi. Next base: position 5,493,889 of record OY743163.1, read on the forward strand.
CAACATTTGCAGGTTATTACCTGCAAATTGCAAAAAACTGAAGAAAATTTGAATTTCGCGGTCCACCCTTTCGCTTTCGCTTCAAGGTTTGCCAACGCAAGGACCACATAGGATTGGGATGGATATGATTAATGAAGGCTTTTAAAAGTCTTTTAAAAACGATATGAAGACTCTATCATCTATACTAATATTATGAATGAATGAATGAATGAATGAAATGCACCAACTCCAGCCTGGTTTGACCAGACTCGATTAATCGAACCCCAAGATTTGCACTAGCAACTGAATCCTCATGCTTCATGGTGCTACAAAGACCATTGCTTAACAAGGAATAGACCGGGGGGCACTGTTATGGTAGGGAAGACGTGCCCTTAGGATAGGAAGGATTGAGAGCCTACGGAGCATGCACTCTAGCGTAAGCAAATCTATACTAATATTATGAAGAGGTAAAATTTGTTTGTAAGTTTGAATGTAGGGAGTAATCTCTGAAACGGTGGAGTTTCTTGCCCATTCTTCTCCATACAAAACAACCTCTTGGAAGGGGTGACTAGAATTAATTATATTTAATGACGTTCAAAAGTGCCTTTTATGTGCCTATTTGAAATAAATGCTGTGACTTTATAACTACCGGTCGGAGTCGAAAAAACCTTTTTGCATTTGATATTCCCTATTCTTCAGGAATGCTATAGGCTAATTACATCACGCTATGACCTTTAAGAGTCGGGCTAAAATAAAAAAAGTCTGAAATAACGCCAAGTGAAAACGAAGTGATGGCAAGGGCAGGTGATGCGATGCGATGCGACGGGTCGAGGAAACAAGAAATTTCACGCTGACGAAGTCGCGAGCGCTAGCTAATATGAAATAATGTGGCCTAATTTATTTGCCGCAAACATAACTCGTCTATGTATTGTGTAGTACCTGAAGAGATATGAAGAATAGGGTGTAAAGTTCACTTATAGTCTTTGGAAAAGGGAGGATCCTCCGACCAGATGGATGTCGTATCTGGTGGGTAACTGCCAGATGATCGTTGTCGGGAAGTTGTATATATGCTAGCTTCGCGGTAAACTCTGATTGCGCGATGCAGGATTTTTTTGAGGTCAGTGTGATGCGTTGTTCACATGTGGCGGTGTAGATGCCGCCACATACCTAGCCACATAAATAATGTAATTTTTAAGCTATATAGGTCACCATGGCAGCCGCGAAAATACCAAAAGCTTTTAAATTTTAATTTCAAAATGAGTTATATCGCACTCAAATCCCTTTCAGAGTAATAAATATTAAACCACACTGATAGCGGCTTTTAACTCATTCATCATAGGAGAAATCCTTTTAAATATTTGATGTTGAAATGTATTTTCATTAAATAAAAGTAGTGAACTATACAACATACAATAACGTAGTTATTCTTCAAAGGATTAGACTGAAGTGTAGCAATGGTACCCCCACCGGTCAAGAATCCAGACTCCGGGCTGCCACTGAAAAAAATCCTCTTGGCACAACCCAATTACACTTTGCTCGACCTGGGAATCGAACGCAAGCATCGAGCTCTGTTTAATATTTAAAAATAACTACTCAGTGGATCCCATCAGGCAGAAAACGATAACGCGGCCATCCTAGAAGGTGATGGCGGGATGAAGACTCCTTTTCAAAGGATTGGCCCACAACTGTATTTGAACTCGAAAAGTGGACGGAGGGAGGCCTGCGTTCTGCAGTGGGACAACATACGCTTATATTTAATAAGATAATAATTACATAGTAAAAGCCAGGTAAGGTAAGCAGAAGCGGCAATATTCCAGGGCATCAGAAGAGTGAGCGAAAAGTCGCTTTATTTTTCGTATTGCCCTTTTAAGGCCATATCAGATAGGGGCGCAACGTGCCGCTACGCAAAGTATTACAAATTTCCTACATTTTCTATGAACCAACGCACATTACAGGCGGGTTGCTTTGCGCCCCATGGCGGTTATAATGTGCGTTTGGTTTTAAGAGGGAAATAGTAGAAATAGAAAGAGAATAAGTTCCACAAACCTGCCTCTTTCTGCCCCTCCTCATAGTCCACCTTGATGAAGGTGGTCAGCGAAACTTCGTACACCTTGTTGGAGTCAGCCCCCGAGCTGATCGAACGACGCTTTCTGCCGTACGCTATTTGACCGTTGCTGCATTGTACCTGCAAATATATTCATAAAACAATTAAATTATTTCAAACGGACTTAAAGTTTTAATACTTTTTGACTACCGATATTTTAGATCGATCGATAGAGATCTTGTGGAATTAAATAAAGATTTTTTTTTTGCGATCACCAATCCATATCTCAAACGTGGTAATGGCCATAAAAGCATCCATCTATGTCCAACTTTTCACATTCATGTCATAGGGGTCCAAACATTTAAAATGAATGCAGTTTGACAATTATTGGCTTAGCTGTGTATTTAGTTTGGAACCAGGTTCAAGGCGTTACTTAAGTGTTAAAGATAACTAGCTGTAGGGACCCATGGTTAAAATTACTTTAAAAACTCCATAAAAGAGCCCCACTTCCAACAAGAACAGTTTTTTATTAACAGATTAAATAATGCAAAATAATTTTTTTTCGTGGCATTACTATGCTATGAGCAATCAACAATCTACATAATATTTGTCAATAATCACCATTGTGACATTATGTCCTTTATCTTGTCTGTTCGCCTTTCAAATAAACTAAAGTTTTTGTCAAAACATTACCTTCAACCAAAACAGAAATACGTCCAATTTCACAGTGATAATTTTTATTGTGATGACAACCCAACTCGTGCACTACTCACCCCCTGGCACTTGTCGAGGCACACGGTCACGGTTCCCTTGAACTGCACGTAGGAAGTGTCGGGGAACTTGAACGCCTTGAACTTGGCAGTGAGCGTGTCGCCGTCAGCTGTCACGAAGTTATCGAACAGGTACGTGTCCACTGAGCAACTGGAAAAAAGATAAAAGATTTCTTTAAGGTAGAAGTACATCAGGTGTCTGTTACCAATTTTCATCTGAGCTGGGCCGTCGTCGGTTATTTTACTCTGTAACTGAGCGACATGGGGCGATGACCAAATTCCTTTTTAGAGCGGTTAGGTAAGCCGTTCATTCTTTAACAAAGGTCTTTAACGAGCTGAACTCTTCAAACAACCAAAATATACGTAGTGATAGTTGTAGTCGTGAAGACTTGCTGATCCGCTTTACGGATTCGTGAAAGGGTGCCGTCGCGTCAGTTGGGACTGGTCATCTCTTAGCTGGCTTCTTATTTAAGAACAAAAATTTGGCTTGTTTTTTTGTTGTTTCTATTTGCTGTACTCTGGACGCTTTTGACGTGTAAGTACGTCTTTTTTCAACGTTGTCATATATCCATAATTATACACTTGGGAGCAAATAAATCGAGCCACTACCTTTTTTCACGTAAAATGGTAAATATTTTTGGGAATATGGAACGTATCAATTCGAACTATATATCGCCTAAAAGTTAAGTTAATAACCTTAACAATGAGGGTAAATTATTGAATAATAACCTTATTGAATGATAAATTATTGGCTCTGCAAGAAAAATGGTAATTTTGATAGAAAATTTAGTAGGGCTAAAACAGTCCATAAAAACAATAAAAAACAAAATTATTGCAAAAAAAATATTCTTAATAACTGGTATTACCCCCCCGTGCCCTGATGCATTCTTGTAGCCTATTAGTCATCGATCTGATCAGAGTTACGATGACATATTGTGGTATGTTCTCCCACTCTTCAAGCACAGCGACTTTAAGCTCGGGAATGGATGAAACAGCGGGAACCCTGGCTCGGACTCTCCGCTTTAGCTCGTCCCATAGGTGTTCGATCGGGTTCAAATCGGGACTTCGTGCTGGCCATACCATTTGTTGAATCCCGATCGCAGACAAGTATTCCGTAACGATCTGCGCGGTATGAGGTCTCGCATTGTCATGCATAAACAAGAAATTTTCTCCGACAAAACCAGCATACGGCATTACGTGGTCTTCAAGAATGTCAGTTATGTATCGGTCAGCTGTTAATCCACGTCTACCACTGCCATCGTTGGCGGGGTCGACGAAGACAAGTTCCGTTTTTCCGTCTAGAGAAATTCCTCCCCACACCATACAAGAACCACCACCAAAACTCACAGTTTCTCGAATGCAACATTGGGCAAATCTTTCACCAGGACGTCTATACACTCGGTTTCTCCCGTCATTGCTAAAAAGACAGATTCTTGAGTCGTCAGAAAACAAAACTGACGTCCAGTCTTCTAACGTCCAATTAATGTGTTCTCGAGCAAACTCCAAGCGAGATCGGCGATGAGCTACAGTCAATTTTGGGCCAGTTGCTGGTTTGTGTGATGTTAAATTTCGTTCCTTTAGTCTTCGTCTCACTGTCCACCTACTGATTGCGACACCTCGAACGTCACGTAACGCTTGCTGTAGCTGAACAGCATTAAGTCCACGGTCGCGCAACGAATTGGTTGCAATAAAGCGGTCGTCACGTTCTGTTGTTGCCCGTGGTGGGCCAGTTCCAGGTCGCCGAACAAAAGCACCAGTCTCCAGATACCTGCGGTATACCCGCTGTACCTTTGAACGACTCAAATGAAGTCTGCGTGCCACTTCACGTTGTCCGTGTCCAACCTCAAGTAAAGCTACAACTTGGGCAGCTTCCGTCGGTGTAGTATCCGTTTTATCAGGTTATTTTGATTACACAGACACAGATAAAGACAACAATAACAAGTAATATGGGTATGATTAACAAAAACCTCAAATTTAATCTTTTCTTAACAGAGTACAATAAAAATTTCATAAGCAAATTAAATGCGATAATTTTATTCTACCCTTTAAACTTTAATTAAAATGAAATTTTGACAACTAACTACCCTCATTGTAAAGGTTATTAAATACCCTTTTAGGCGATATATGTTTCGAATCGATGCGTTCCATAATACCAAAAATAATAACCATAATGCGTGAAAAAGGAAGTGGCTCGATTTATTTGCTCCCAAGTGTATGTTCAACATTTATTACAATTTAAAAGTGTCCTTGGAGTTTCTTGCCCGTTCTTCTCCCTAGGTACCTACTACGCTTTGGAATGAGGAACTAGCTGTATATTTCTGACTAATCGACTCCTTGACAAATCAAAAGTCAAAAATGAAAGTATGTAAATGGATTAATTGAAATGAATGCTTTTAGTTTGAGTTAAAAAAAATAAACTTCACAAGGAAAACTGGACAGCGAATTTGACAATAAATGGTTTTTCCTTCTGTGTATGACCCGGCAGTAGAACAAGTCTACATTCTACAGTCTACATGTTGATTGTAAAACGCCTCTTCTCACACCCAGACGTAATTAAAACTTAGTGTATATTCATGTAAGACTTTAAGCCTGTTGTAAATAAAAAATATCGATCTTACTGGTGCGTGTCACTTTCGCCTACACTAGTGTCTTCCCTGACAATGGAATCTCGTAGAAAGCAGCATAAGCCAGCTCCTTAACGACATGTATGTATTATCAAAATGTCAAATAGCCACACTTACCCATTCAATATAATAGTCTCTTGCTGTTTCCCAGTATCAGTGACGTGCATATAATTGACCAGCAGTCCGTAAATCGGCGCTGACTTCTCATTCAAGAAGATCTCCATCGTCAGAGGAGTACCAGGGGTGACTGAGATCTCGCCGGATACCCTGGAAAATTGTAAGTTCAAACATATATTACGATGAGGAAAATACTTGTTTTTTTGTGGTGTCTAGAGGAGGAAGTTATGTAGCACCTCTAGGGAGACATACCTGCGATTAGCAGACCTGATAAACTAAAAAGCTACATAGTGTAATATCATGCCTGTAATACCGGAAGAGTAGTTTAGAGGTGTAGCACATCCACATTCCGCCAGTTATGTTTAAGTCCCATCAAGTCCCATGTGATAAACGGGGTGAGATTATTGCCATCAACGGGGCACGAATCCGGAAATTCTGCTACTGAGGAATTCCTGTTGAAAAAACTCAACAATACTTTGCCCGACCTGGGAATCGACCCCAGCACCTCATGCTCGGTATTAGGGCTTGCGACCACTTGACCAACGAAAAAGTTCCTAACTTTAAAAGGATTTGCCAATTACCATTGCTGTTCGGTAACCAGACTATAAACTCTACCTGATCTCGAGCAGGCTGTTTAATGCGTGATGTGCTGATGTGTCTAGATCATCATCATTTCATCAGAAAGACATCGACCGCTGGACATAGGTCTCCCGGTGTTCCCTTCCTACTTTTAAAACGGGGGTCATGAGAACTTGTGCGGGACATAGGTTTCCTCGTAGCACTGCCACTTCGACCGGTTCTGTGCTTCCCGCATGCAGCGGATTCCTGTAGTAATAGGCAAACTCACTGTTTTCCATTCTGCTTCACGATAGCTCCTAGTACTGGTTCAGGCGCCTTGCCTTCTTCATAACGCGTAATATTGAGCACACTGAAACATAGAATATACTAAGATAAGTTTCAAAAATCTAGACACGTAGACTTGGTGGAGGGACCACGAGAACTGGCTAATTGTTGTGTCTGATCTAGAGAACAGGGCAAGATTTATTTCCAAAAGACTATGCCAAGCATCTTGGCCAAGGCATAAAACAATAGACCAAGAGATTGGGTTAAGGAAAAAGCCAGTCTCCCAAAAAGCCAGTCAAATGAACCTTATGCTGTACTAAATAAAGCGCATGAAAGTCCAACGTTAAGGGAGTGCACCCCTTTCTTCTTCTGAGCCTGATTTAGTCTCTCCTGCCAAGAGCACATGCCAAGAGTTTTATGAAAAAAATCCCCAAGAGATTTATACAAGATACTCCTCTGTATAAATATAAATATGTCTGTCATGCCATAATCGACTTCCATTGCACCCTACCCTAAAGAACCAACACTAAAACGTCTAAATAAACCATGGTATACACTAACTCAGGCTCATTGAAGTCCAGCGGGAAGGGATGCACGTCTCTCTTGGTGAGCGCGCGCAGTTTGCCCGCCACCTCGCACCGCGCTGTCAGTGTCTCCACGCCACCTAAAGTGTTTTCTATCACGATCGTGCGGTAGAATGAGCGCTTGCCCTGGAACGGAGAAATAGATAATGTTAAAATTTGTCCGGAAACAATCCAACAATGATGCAAGAGCGAGCGAAGTGGGCTCGAAATTTTGCTATCAATAGTAGATAAAAGGAGGCCCCATGAATCGCGGGGCCCTGGGCTCTTGCCCAGGGTGGCCAATGGAAAAGACAGCCTTGGATATACCCGACAAAGAGTCGATCACAGCCTTAAAAGTAAGTCTTCTGATGAGGACTGACTTTTAAGGCTGTGCTGTCTCGTGTATAGGCTTATGCCTATATTTTAGTCGTACCAAGCGAGCCACATGCAGATTGCCTAGAATGGGCCTTAGCGCCCTATGATTTTCTTACTGCTGTGACTCAGGCTTTCTCTCTATGAGTGGGAGTGTGCCATAATCGATCACACTGGCACTGTGCGGTTTGGTGGGAATCTTTACTTTTTTTTTTACAATAATAATGAACACCAACAGCAAATACATTCGACATTGGGTTTCAATATGATAAGTCTCATTTAGACTAAAAACAATATAATAACGTAACGAGATTGCTACTTACAGTCCCAGTATTCAGCACTCTGACGACTGCACAACTGTGAGGGTCTTGTAGGTCCAGCACAAACATAGCGACGTTGCCGATCATCTCGGGCTGGCACGGTTTGTACTCTGGAAATAGATGGAAAAACTTGTTTGTGAAAGATTTATGGAAAGTGTTCGAATGGGTACCTCACTCGGTCCTTGTGATTCATATAATACTGTTAATTAAGTGCTCCATAAACTTGATAAGCCAAGCGTAATAAGTTGGGGATTACATCGCTGATAAAAATGCTTGGCTAAACACTGGCGCTGCTGAAGATTTTAAAGACAATTTTTGCATTGTATAAAATCAATCAATTAGTATTGTATAATTGCATAGCACGTGAGAGTACTATGTATATACTATAAAGCTACCGTTTACTGGGTACGTCTTTCATTAACAAGATTGTGCCCTGGCGGCTAGAGAGTATGTCATGCTCACTGTAATTTGTGGCGCATGTGTTGGATCATTTAGCTCCCTTCAAAATGGTGCTAATCCATGCGTCATGATCGTGATCGTCAGTAGGGACCGGAGGTCATCTCTTAGCTGCCACGGCTTATTTTATTTTAATTTAATATTCGAATTGTTTTTATCTCTTTGACGCCTTAAAAAAGAAAGAAAAGAAATAAAAATTGTTTATTTAAACGTTCTGCATCGTTCTCACATGAAATATTTTGTTACCAAATTTTTCTTTAAATGAGCGTATCCGTGGCGTTCTTCTCCATAGGTACCTACTACGCTTTGGAATGGGCAACTAGCTTCATCTTTCTAACCGACCGACCTTGACAATTCGAAAGTCCCTGTGATTCGTTTATTTGAAATAAATGCTGCGAGTTTCAGTTTGAAATATGATTATGTAGGAATTTAACATAGGGAGACCGAATAAGTAGTCTTATCGAGAAAAAGAGACTGTGACCTCTGTGTTTGTTTCAGCCTTTCTTCACAGAGTAGTTAGATAGGAAACGCCGATCTCATCTAGTTTTTAAAATATGATACTTACAGAAATAAAATTATTTAACATTTATCAATAGCGATCTTTTAAAGACAACCTAAGTAAGACTTTTTCTGCAGAAGTATTACACATTTTAACATTTCTGTGGCCAAGCACCATTACTCTGTCATGGTTAAACGTCAGGGACGTGAGCTTTGTTTTTGGGCTGTTTTATATCTCATAGCGCACGACTTTATTGAAAATGAGCTATGAGGTAGAGTTTTTTTTTAAATGGAGAGGGAGAGGATGGAGTATGGTGTTTGGGGATGCTTGAAAACGAATTAATTAATTATTTGATTTGATTTTGAGGTCCCCACATTATCAGGGCCTCATCACTCAGATAAAAAATTGCATCTAGCTAAAATAACACGGAAGAATTCTTAACTATCATGACGAACATTAACAAACGTTTCGTTATTTATACCACGGAATAGTTTTTTTTTTTTTTAAGTTATCTACTAAGCTAGATATTATCCCATTGTAAGGTGGTAAGGTAAATTAGAACAGGGTAGGCTGTTCTGATCTTTAAAAGAAGCGAAAACTGAGTACAACGCTAGGTTTTCCTGTCTTAATTGTCACATGATTAATTATTAATATTAACAATACACGCTGGTAAAAGTCGTGACTGCGTCCCGGGACCGGATTTAATTATAACAGGACGTGACAAGACTATGAAGTTGTGCCGTGTAATAGGGACATTATTAGTTGAGTTGGATTTAAAGTAGCTTGTGAAAATGGGAATAAAGACTTGTAAAGATTTATATAATGGTTAATAGGTGAGGTTGTATTAAATTCATATTATTTCTCAATTGTATTTCAGTTCCGCCCTACCCGTCCCAAGATCGTGAGGAATCAATCCCTTCGTTCCTAAAGCTGGGAGCGCCATCAAAATTCAGCCCCGTTGATATATCTGCCGTCAGCTCCGCCGCATTGAGACGTCAGTACCGCTTCTCTTTGGCTGACGTTTTTTATTTTTAGATGGCTGTTATTTAGAGCTGTTTGAAGCTGTTTTTTTTTAAATTTCTTCATAAGGAAGGATTTGAAATATTAATCCGGTCTGGGTACTGAATAATTTTGTTGCTGAAGACTGAGACTTCCAGCCAATCGGTGATTTGCCGCAAAAACAAATTACCTAGCCTTTTCTTATATATATTGAGGTCGGCGGCGGAATAAGGTTCGAAATACAAAAAACTAACTTTAAGTTTAAGACGACGGATTTTGTCTCGTTTGGGTTCAACCAAGCGTCATGCACACTATTGAAAAAGAAAAAGGTTTTTTTTAATATTTTTATTTTATAAACTAACATAACGGGTAAAACCCTTTCTAAATCATTTCAATTTAAAACTATTATTGTTAATTTGTAAAGAGCCTCCTTTGCCTAATTATAAGTTAAGGAAAAAATCGCATAAAAAAAAACTACGGGTTGCACTCCGGGAGTGCCGGCAGAAGTGAAAACTTGAATATTAACGTTGTGCATTTTTGATATTTTGGAATAGTTAGGGAATAATTTTGCACGAATTATCAGTATAAAAGTACTATCATTTATGTGGTAGAATAAAATATTTATTTATTGCGCTATCGTACACAAACATGACAATTTATTTTACATTAAATAGTTTATCTCTCAGAAAAATCAATCAATAAAAATAAAAAATCAACTACACTTGGGAGCAAATAAATCGAGCCACTACCTTTTTTCACGTAAAATGGTAAATATTTTTGGGAATATGGAACGTATCAATTCGAACTATATATATCGCCTAAAAGTTAAGTTAATAACCTTAACAATGAGGGTAAATTATTGAATAATAACCTTATTGAATGATAAATTATTGGCTCTGCAAGAAAAATGGTAATTTTGATAGAAAATTTAGTAGGGCTAAAACAGTCCATAAAAACAATAAAAAACAAAATTATTGCAAAAAAAATATTCTTAATAACTGGTATTACCCCCCCGTGCCCTGATGCATTCTTGTAGCCTATTAGTCATCGATCTGATCAGAGTTACGATGACATATTGTGGTATGTTCTCCCACTCTTCAAGCACAGCGACTTTAAGCTCGGGAATGGATGAAACAGCGGGAACCCTGGCTCGGACTCTCCGTTTTAGCTCGTCCCATAGGTGTTTGATCGGGTTCAAATCGGGACTTCGTGCTGGCCATACCATTTGTTGAATCCCGATCGCAGACAAGTATTCCGTAACGATCTGCGCGGTATGAGGTCTCGCATTGTCATGCATAAACAAGAAATTTTCTCCGACAAAACCAGCATACGGCATTACGTGGTCTTCAAGAATGTCAGTTATGTATCGGTCAGCTGTTAATCCACGTCTACCACTGCCATCGTTGGCGGGGTCGACGAAGACAAGTTCCGTTTTTCCGTCTAGAGAAATTCCTCCCCACACCATACAAGAACCACCACCAAAACTCACAGTTTCTCGAATGCAACATTGGGCAAATCTTTCACCAGGACGTCTATACACTCGGTTTCTCCCGTCATTGCTAAAAAGACAGATTCTTGACTCGTCAGAAAACAAAACTGACCTCCAGTCTTCTAACGTCCAATTAATGTGTTCTCGAGCAAACTCCAAGCGAGATCGGCGATGAGCTACAGTCAATTTTGGGCCAGTTGCTGGTTTGTGTGATGTTAAATTTCGTTCCTTTAGTCTTCGTCTCACTGTCCACCTACTGATTGCGACACCTCGAACGTCACGTAACGCTTGCTGTAGCTGAACAGCATTAAGTCCACGGTCGCGCAAGGAATTGGTTGCAATAAAGCGGTCGTCACGTTCTGTTGTTGCCCGTGGTCGGCCAGTTCCAGGTCGCCGAACAAAAGCACCAGTCTCCAGATACCTGCGGTATACCCGCTGTACCTTTGAACGACTCAAATGAAGTCTGCGTGCCACTTCACATTGTCCGTGTCCAACCTCAAGTAAAGCTACAACTTGGGCAGCTTCCGTCGGTGTAGTATCCATTTTATCAGGTTATTTTGATTACACAGACACAGATAAAGACAACAATAACAAGTAATATGGGTATGATTAACAAAAACCTCAAATTTAATCTTTTCTTAACAGAGTACAATAAAAATGTCATAAGCAAATTAAATGCGAAAATTTTATTCTACCCTTTAAACTTTAATTAAAATGAAATTTTGACAACTAACTACCCTCATTGTAAAGGTTATTAAATACCCTTTTAGGCGATATATGTTTCGAATCGATGCGTTCCATAATACCAAAAATAATAACCATAATGCGTGAAAAAGGAAGTGGCTCGATTTATTTGCTCCCAAGTGTATTTCGATCAGGTCACATGTCCTGACGCGATTTTAACATTTTTACCCATTACAAAAAAAGTGTACAACGCCGCTAAATAAGTTTTCACTTCAAAAAAGACTAAATTGGTTGTCGTTTTATTTTTTGTCCCATTTTTTTCTTAAAGCTTATTAATTTACAATTGATATTTATACATGTCTAACTGGATGCAGCTGACTACCAGTATTTTAAGTGAAGCGATAAACTGTCCAGCGGTTTGGTAAGACTGGCTGTTAGATTTTCGGGCTTCTGACGACCTGTAACGACTGTCATAGATCCACGAATGACAGCCGGGACCAACGGCTTATCGTCCTTTTTGAGCACGGAGGGGTCTGGGTATTAAAAGATGGTCACCCATCCACGGCCCAACCGTGGCAAGTGTAGCTTAACCTGATCGATCGACCTGTGCGGCTGTTATTACTTATCCACAAGACCCTAACATAGTACCTATAATCATAATGATCGTCTTATCATCGTGTTAAATATTTGGGTCCTTTTGAAACTAAAGAATGTAGAAAAGTTTACTAAGGTACATACAGGTAGGTCCAGCACTTCCAGGCAGGGTTTCGTTTCCCCCTAATAAGCAGAGGTTAATAATAATAATACACCCACGTTTCTCCAGTTTCCTTTAAGTCCCGTGTAATAAGAGTTATCCGGCCATTAACCGGGCTGCTACTGAGAAATTCGTGAAAAATAAACCCAACACACACTTTGCCTGAGCTGGAATGGAACCAGCCACCGCTTTCGCCTGCGTAGGGTTCGAAAATTATCCTACGGAAACGTACTATCGGGATAAAAAATCAAGAGGTTTTAATCAGCGTGTGTGCGTGTGTATCGAAATTCGTTAAGACAGGAAAAATTAACAGACAGTAAAATAGAATTACTTTCAATAAGCTGCCATAACAATACGCTAGATAAGTTTATAAATTGTTGTACCTAACACCGTTTACAGCCGTACTTAAACACAATAATTAACAACGTAGTTAAGGATCATAAACACAGAATTATACCCCATTCAACTACTAACAAGCTTACTTCTCATATTTTCACAATTTCGCACAGTACAATAGGGAAATTTAGATTAACAATATGACGACCTCATTTGTTTTAATTACGAACAAGCCACTTTCAATGACTGCTTGTGACGATGCGATGTGAGAGCAAAGAAGGCGTTGTAAGTTGACACTTTTGCGTGATAGTGCTAGATTCATTTGTTCACATGTTTAGTGCAGTAAGATTCGATATGTTCTATATGGTCTATTAACTTAAATAACAAAGCTCTTAGTTTGTCCAGTTGGGCAAATGCTACCACTGAGTTTGCTAAGAAGGCGCGCTAATACCAATCCTGCAATTGCATAGCAAAACTCACCCCCAATCACTATTCCCATGTATTCATCTGGGATTCTAAATAATTCTGTACGACATCTTGAATATAATACCGATATTAAACAAAATTGAAACTTTCAAAAAAGAAGTGATTGTGATTGTGTCTCGCAATTAGGCTGCAGGGTTCGATTCGCAGGTAAATTGACGTGTTGTTCAGTTTTTTCATTAGGAATTTCTTATAATTTGATTGATGCCATAGTTTCACTCTCTTTTACATGTGACATCAATATATCTGGCGGAAGGTAAGGTACACACGACACCCACCCACCCCTTCACTAAATTGAAGTTCTACAGGATATTAAACTTACCTTTGAGCTGTTCCAAGTAGGTGATACTCCTGTCTCCATCCATGGGGATGGTCACCTTCATGACCTCGGGAGTGCATTCTACCTTCGATTCTGATCCTGTAACAATAGGAAAAAGGTTTTATTAAAGTGGTTAAAAAATTGTTAAAAGTTTGTAAACGTTCGATTTCAGAACAAAGGTTTTAATCAATACGACTAGTGCTATGACGATGTATTTGAAGGTATATTGAAATTAGAAAAACTACATTGGAAGGTACAGTTACAGGGGTATCGTGTTACCCAGTAACTGGGTTCTGGAGGCAGTCGCTCCTTGTAAAATACTGGTTTTCAGCTGCATCCTGTTAGACTGGAAGCCCATGTCCGCACGGATTTCATCACACTGGATTTTCAACACTCATCTTAGCCCTGAGAGTAAAAAATCCAACAGTGTTTTTTCGACGCGCTGGGATGCACTCTGTTAGATTCTCAGCACTCGACTTAATACCAAGAGTTGAAAATCCTGTGCGCAATTAAATCTCACCGAAATATTTGTCGTCCAGGTGTACCTCGATCAACAAAGTTGGAACAAGGCTCGGCAGATTGAATGGTAGGTCTGTGGTAAACTCGTTTACGTTGGTTTTGTTAAGTGCCGATTTCACCAGTGAAACTGAACGCGATCGGCATTTTTAAACCAAGTTCCAGAGCTCTCAGTCGTCTCAATATTCCATAACAATTTTGACACGTCACAGCTCTTGAGCGCGTTGTTTTAGATGTGCTGAAGGCGTTCAGTTTCATTGGTGAAATCGGCACTTATTTAACGACAAAAGTATTTGTTTTATACTATTACGACATTGTTCAGACACTATGTAATTTAAAAGCGTGCAGTGTAATACTTTTCCGAAAACCGAACCACATAATTAGTTCATCAAACATTGCAATTTAAACCTTATGCCAACGACGTTAAAAGCCACATACGACGTTCGTGATTGGCAACGACTATACCAATACTCGATCAATATTTGGAAACCCGAAAGATAGCCATTCAAACCGGTAACCAGCCATCTTGTTTTGCAGGTTATGTGTAGGGTTGCCAACTTTATTTTGAACGTTACTTTTGTTTTAGTAGGTACATGAAATATAGTGGGTGAAAGAAAAATAAACTGTATTTTCAGTATTTCTATTGAATGTTTTAAATAGATAGGTACATAACAAATTAGTACTTCTTGAACAACTTATCAATTTAGAACCAATTTCGAAGGCTTCGTAAGCCTCACCAAATAAATGAGGAGCAAATTTTTTATTAAATGTCTCAAGACCTATTTCCGTCGTTCCACCACTTAGCATTCAAAACATTAATTCTGTTAATACTGACTAGTACCTATCAAATACGTTGTTACAAAAAGATAACAACCGACTTCAAAAAAACACTACAAAGTGAAAAATTACTTTAATTTCGGAGGTCGGTAGCAAAAAACTAAAAAACATGACCAAATAAACCGATCTCCGAAATTTGAGTTATTTTATAATTTTTTGGGACGACGGTTTATTTTTTTGAGATGTTTTAGATATTACTATTATAGTTAGTTGTCTGCTGCCTCAGTATTCACAGAGATAACGTTTTCAGTGATAGATGTTTTTTTTTTTTTGTAAAAAAATTGTTTATTTTTCACTTTTTTGTCCCTCCTCTTTTTTGAAAACGTAAGAGCATTCTGATAACCATTATCTGATTACATAGTCCCGAAAAATTCGAGATACAGATTCATTCCGAAATTAAGGCTAGACGAACTACAGCGCCACGCTCACCTGAGCATGAACATCATGTCATACTCATCACAAATAAGTATCAACAATGTTCTACGTTAGTAGATGAAACGTTTATAGGTTTATCTCTGGATATCAGTCAAAACATTAAATTCACAATTATACTTTATTTTTGTAGAACAGTTGACAATACTTATTTTAGACTCTAAAGTATCTTTTGGCTCTAAAATGTTGAGTGAAAAACAGTACTTATAATATTGTTTTTAACAGTGTGGTTGCCAACCCTAGTTTTGAGACGGCTTGACCCCTTGCATTTGTTATGTCATGCACAAAAATATAACCAAGGTGAGGTTGTTAGTTTTAGAGCATTTGGTGATAATATGTTAGCGGTGTTTGTTAATAGATGTTGTGTTGTTAGGCAAGGATAGGCATTCTAGGTAGGTATGACAAATTGTTGAGACTGTTCTGTACAATTTTTGTATTCTCTGAAGTTCATCTGTTTTAAAGTTAGCATTTAGGTACCTTTATTATTTCTGCGGGAAACCTTCAAAGGGCCCCTGGGTTTTGGGGATAAGACCGGGAAATGTGTAGATTATTACCTCACTTAAACTACCCGGTGGTCACCATCTGCACGTGGAAGGGAAGGAAGGGAAAAGACCGATCCGAAAACCCTTCTGTGCAACGCCTGCTAAGGCGCATCCCTGGGAAGACTGTAAAGGGGTCTCCCCAATAATAATAATAATAAAGCATTTATTTCAGGCTACAATAGACATGTACCTAACTGACTAACGTAATAAAGTATGAAAAATTTGTTTCTGAAAAATATAGCTGAAAACTATGTTAGTAGAATTTCTCTAGCATGCTCTTGTGCTGTCCTGTGGTACTTGTCCGCGGAAGCGACGGAACACCACGTCCTGCGGCCTAGTCTCCTTCCATGACGACGGGCAGATAGCAATTCGGTACGCGCACCACGAACGCCTTGAAGTTAACGTTGCGTTGCCTAACTGAGCAAGAGTGCAAGGCAGCAGGTGATGACGTGACCATTGCGTGTCGTCTTTGATATTACGAGGTGGGTGGCGTACAGAGTCCCCCCCCCCACTCTAAACACCCGTGACCCCAAATTCCCCAATGCAGGTACTACCTACTTCTTTTAAAATGATAATGTTTTTTTTTAAATCTCGTTCCCGAAAATACCTCGGGGTCAGCTGAACTGAATGACATGTTGAGATTTTGCATGATCAATACACTTACAATTCTAATTTCAACTCATTGCTAGTGGCTTTTGTGAACACGATAATTCAGATTTGTTACAGTTGAAATGGCATTCATGTCATTTGGTTTTAATAGGTTTTTAATTTTATTATTTTATTTTTCTTATATAAGACTCTTTTATATTTGTGAATTTGAGAAGGTTGTAGGCCTGTAGACTGTAGATTTGTAGATCATTGTTTATTTGTTAAACATATGGTACTTGTTGACAGGCCTACACTGTCCTCCCATACCTATTTACACTGTAATTTGAAAACATTGTAAAAGTCAATTATTTTTAAACTCTTCTCCCTATGAAATTACCAGTTGAAACCGTGCGACTAGCTTGTGACGTTTCATAAGTGCCCATGTATGTGAAATCAAGTATTTAGACTTTTTGATTTTGATGCAATAGTCGTTTGAATTAACTGAATTCTGAATATACTTATATTAAAATTCATGTTTTTTTTTCTTTGTTTGCGCGTCTATGTACCTAGGTTCTCACCCTGAATATCTCATTCCTAGGCAATAACGATATATCATTAAAATATTATGTTAGCCTGACTAGCTACGTGGAAAAACTGCCATGGATTTTGTTACTTTATCATAATTTTGCTCTGTAAGCCACTCCGTTTAAAGAATGGTCCACCCAGCCTCGGGACAATAATGGCTGCGTAGCTTTACCTCTCGGAAAGGTTATACTTAGTTACCAGGCACTTTTTTCTGACTCTTATAATAACTTTAACCACTTCGTTCACATAATTTCGTCGTACATAAAAAGACAATGTCTAACCTAGGCCTCTGCCTACCCACAGAGCGTGAAGCTAATCACATTGTGCTCAAACCAAGGGCATCTATACATGTACGTCCATTATTTAGATAACATAAAGCTGGTTCACACGCGAGCGCCGCCGCCCGGAACGAGCGACGAACCGACAGCGACATCGCGATGGACCGTGTGGAGGGGCCATTATGTTGGGTGTTATGAGGATAAATAGTGAACCACTGAAAAAAAATGGGGGATGAACCAGCAGGCTACCCTCCTGTCCCGAATGCGAAGCGTGATCACTTCTATCTCAAATCTACGAAGAGAAGACAAAATAACTTTCTTTCAAATCTGTAATTTTGTCTTATATTTCTATAGACGCCATGTTTCGTATGCTGATGGCAGTGGTTTCTCCTATAGACGTCTTCTACTATAAGTATCACAGGTGCATATACATCCCAGAGACAGGACAGCTGTAATGTCTCAAAGACAGGCACCCATACCCTGCGAACCGGAACATAACAATGCTCCCTGGTGGCAGAAATAAGAATGCTGCTAGAATGAAGGTGCAATGGACATTTTATTTACTTTCCCATAATCACTAGCAGTTCCACTTTAATGAAAAGATACTCAAAAGTATTTTTTTACAGACTGGAGCTAGACAAGAGATATTTATTGAAATCCTATTTCAGTTGTTTTATTCCAATAATTGTCCTGATTAAAACCTCTGTCATGGCCACCGCAGTAATTCTAAGAATGTTACTATTGGGCGAACCGGACAAACGATTCATTGCAAATCATTTGGGCCTCCATGCCCATCTTAGGCTTTTAGAAACGGCTTTATCTCTGTTTTGTGTGATGTGTGGACCCCTACTGAGAACGAGCTACCTTGTCCATGTCTGGATTATTTTTGTAATAGTTCGGTATTTGAAATTAAGGTGAATACACGATGGATCAGAAATGTGGGGTCAAATTTAAGGGCGTGGTACGGACTATCAAACTGAACAACATCCTCTACGGGACCAACAAGGAAATCGAGAAAAAAAAAATCAATTGTCCGAATAATCAATACCTAGGCGATCCAAATGTATGGCACCGCAGTTTTTATTTTGACTACATCTTTTTAATACAGCCTGTAGAATTGCAGGTTTAGAGAGTCATCAGCTAATAACGTTGAGCCATAATATTATTCTCATCTTTGGTGTTACATGCTAAAGTATGATGTGGAAAATAATAATCTCAAAGTCTTAAATAACCCTGTACTTACCTAAACTTATCAATAAAACTTTTTCTAGGGACCTAGAAAACCCACTAAAATGAGTTGAAAGTTTATGCTTTTCTATTGTTTTATGTTTATTGACAGCCGAATGGCGCATTATCAAATCTCACTTACACATAACATAACATCACGCCTTGTTTCCCCGAAGGGTTGGGCAGAGGTGTACCTATAGTACACCCACATTTCGCCAGTTATGTTTAAGTCCTATGTAATAGGGGGTGAGCCTTTTGCCATCTACCGGCCACAAATCCAGACTTCGGGCTGCTACTGAGAAATTCCTGATAGAAAAACCCAATAACACGTTGCCCGACCTGGGAATCGAACCCAGGACCTCATGCTCAGCAGTAGCGATCGCGACCACTAGACCAACGAATTACTAAACCAAATTATTTTACCAAATCTCACTTCTTTTTATTATTTATTCATTAATTCACTCATTTATATAAAGTAAAAAAAACATACTTTCATACAATTTACCCTCACATTCTTGCTTACGGTCTATTAACTTTTAAACCAATTCCCCGGACGTTCCCACTTCCTTGTCACACTACACTATCTAAAGAATGCTACCTCTAGTCGAAACATAAATGTTTAATTGCAAATCATTTCAAGTTCATTATAAACTTCCGTGTTGGACTGCGAATAGATGAAAATTGTGATATTTTCTGAGGAAGAATTGTTAATAAGTACTATTAAAGACACAATACTTTTACACGTCGGCGACCGGTAGTCCACCAGCAGGCTTAGAACGGCGTTTTCTGTTTCTACTCTACTGTAGAATAGAAATCGCTTTCTACGCTCCTCGAAATCTCTTTTTCGCGAGCACGAGGACACACTTAGACTCAGGTTGCTTTATAGACAGTGATTTTCCATAGCAACGGGTTAGTTGCTAGTGATGTGTATAACTACCCATTTTTACCGTACAATTGCGTTTCGTTTCTGTGTAGACAGTAGAAAACTTTCTACTGTCTACACAGAAACGCCATTTTTGTCTTCTCTTCCGTCGACAATACGCTTCTCTAGGGCGCTCGTGCTAAGCCTGCAGCCCGCACCTACACCATGTCTTCCTTTTTGACAGTTCAACGACATTCATTGCGTTACTTACGTTGTTGAGCAGGCGTAGCTTTCAAACATATGGAGCAATGGTTTAGCAATATCCTATAAAATCTTTTGGATTGTGATTGAATGTGATACGTAACTTGGGTGCTGCACTATGCTCTATTGGCCCACTCATTCTCAGAGGAGAAATGCGTTGCATCAGTAGGAATGTTCTATACTGATCATGCTATGATTGTATCTCAAAAAAACAGCCTCATAATTCGTTATGTCTGTCTTTCACGCTCAGCAAACTTAAGTTTTACTATTGTTTTTTTGTGATGCGAAAACTATTACGTTTTTTTCTAGGTACGTCAAGGATCATAACCATTCTTAAACGATCCTCGCCTACTAATCTTGTCTATTCTTCTTGACTTACACATTATTTTTCATATAATCTATGGGTTTTTTAGCGCAAAACGTAACATTCACTATATCATATAAGATAGTGAAACTTATAAGTATTCCCGGAAGTTAAGCAGACTTTACGGTTCGCGTAACATAAACCGCCTTTATTGGTGTGCAGACTGCAGTCGGGGCCTATATTCGTGTGCAGTCGCTTTTGGAACAATGAGTTTTAACATAGACAAATAAATATAATTTAACTACCGTGTGAGGGCAATAGCTAACAAAGTGCGGGACATTTCAATTTTAAAAAATGAGTTTGAGATTTATTTCTTGGCTGCTTAAACATCACTCTGGATGAAAAACGCACGAAAGGTTTCTTGTACACACGGCTACATATCACGCTAAAAACTATACATTTCCAGTATAAACTGACCTCTCATTTTACGGAAATCCTATATAATTTGATCAAATCGCTTTTCGATAAAAATGGTGTCTAAATGTTATGCCGGGCAAAATTATAGCAAAAAGAAAAAAGTCGGCCATTTTCGTCGTATAAAAACATTAAAAGGATTGCACTGTATCAGGTGTCTCATCCCTTCCACAGCGTCATAAAAATATATTAGCGGTGAAAGGGTTATCTACGATGTTTACCTCCATTTATGGTAATGCGGTGTTTGCTGTAAAAGCTTTGTTTTTCTGTTACCCACGATCGTGTATACCCTTGGCATTTGTTTATTTCACATACATACCATAACGTCAAGCCTGTTTCCTCGAAGGGTAAGGCAGAGGTGTGCCTATTGCCACCAACTGGGCACGAATCTGGACTTTGGGCTGCTACTGTGACTTTCACGATGGAAAAACCAAATAACGCTTTGTCGGACATGGGAATGAAACCCAAGACTTTGCGCTCAGCAGTAGAGTTTGTGACCACTTGATCAACGAGGCAGTTTTTAGGGTTCCGTACCTCAAAAAGAAAAAAAAACGGAACCCTTATAGCATCACTTCGTTGTCCGTCTGTCTGACCGTCTGTCTGTCTGTCTGTCAGTCCGTCAAGTTTCTTTTTCTCAGGAACGCGTGGGGGTATCAAGTTGAAATTAATATAAAATACGTAAGTCAACAGTCCCTTGAAGTCAACGCAAAAAAAAAAATACATTCTGTCAAAAAAGTATCGGGAGTGGATGATTTGTTTATGGTTCCAATTTTTTTTTGTTGTGAGATTGGCACAACTGTTTTTCATTTCGGCGCGGAGTTTGAGTTGCATCTATTATTTAGAATAAATACAGTGCTGTTTTTAGTTAGATCATAACTAGTGTGTATTGCGTATTTCATTTTGGACAAAAAAATCGAACAAAGTGTTTGTATTAAAATTAATCGCCAATGCAATTTTGTGGTCGGAGTCATTGAAAATGTTACATAAGGTGAGTCGACTTTATCAAAAACACGTTCTTATGACTGGTACAAAGCGTTCAAAAGCGGTCGAGATGTGATGGAAAATTTGCCTCGCTCTGGCAGGCCATAAACGTCTTCAGCTGAAGTTAACATCGCAAAAGTGAAGGAAATAGTGATTGAAAATCGTCATTCAAGTTTGAGAAAGATAGCCGCTGAATTTTCTGTGTCTCACGATTCGATCCGTAACATTTTTCAAATCATTTGGGTATGAAACATGTTGCCGCTCAGTTAGTCCCAAAATACCTGAATCTTCTCCAAAAACTCAATCTCATAAGAGTCGCTGAGGACAAGCTAGAACGAGTGAATTAGATATGGCGCCTTCCAACTGAACCGAAACCGAATAAGCCACGCCAAAGTCGATGAAAAGTCAAAGTCTTGTTGACTATCGCGGGTTTGTGCACTCAAATTCTTGCCGGTAGGTCAAACGGTAAATAAAGAATATTATTTAAGCTATATGCGGAGTTTAAGAGAGAAAATTCGACAAAAAGGCCAGATTTGTGGAAAGAAAATTCTTGGATTTTGCATCACTATAATGCGCTTCGCACAAGGCCATCATTGTGAACGAATTTTTGACCAATAACTCAACAAATACCATCGAGCAAGCACCTTATTTATCAGTTAAGTCTCCAGCCGACTTCTTTCTTTTTCCTAAATTCAAATGACCACTTCATCATGTTTTGATGATTGGATTATTTGTTGGTGTAAATGTATCGTTTCTGTAGGAGCATACTTTGAAGGCGATAAAATACATTTTGATGAATAACTAACATTTTGTGTAGTATTGATCCCAGTACATTCTTGACAGTAGACGGCGATTTATGCGACATATTTTGTTACTCGTAAATAAATCAAAAACTTTAGAGTACTTCTCGTTGGCCTAGAATCATGATATTTGGCAAGAAGCAAGGTCTCACAGCACAAGTAAAGGAAAAAAGTCCGAAAATCGTAAATTTGTAGTGTAATCACTTAAAAACAAAATGCGATTACAAACTTATATTTGCAGTTGAAGAAATCTTGACGTACGAGTATGTCGATGTATGAGAGAACATGTTTTTCAACTACAATGTTAAGTGTGTTCTTGGGATAAATTCATCCCAACTACGTAACCCTACATTGTGCGTGGTCCGACACGCACTGTAAACAAAATACAAAAAAAAGAGTAAAATTTCCACATTTAAATCTGTAAATTTTAAGATGTATTGAATAAAGAGTACTTATTTATTTATATCCCACTAGCTGCTCCCCGCGGGTTCACCCGCATAAATCTTGATGTGGGAATATCGGGATAAAAAGTACTCTATGTGTTAATCCAGGTTATAAAATATATCTGTGCCAAATTTCATCCAAATCCGTTCAGTAGTTTTTGCGTGAAAGACTAACAAACATCCATCCATACTCACAAACTTTCGCGTTTATAATATTAGTAGGTTTCTATCGGAATGGCCGTTGCACGCCGTGTTAAAAAAAACTGAGGGTTTCAATATTTCCTGTCCTCAGAAGACAAGAAGAAATGGCGAAACGGAAATGGGTTGGAAGTTGGAAGACTGCAAGAGCTATACCAGAATAGGTCGTACCGAAGAAACAAAAATAGCCTAATTAAGTAACTCGATCGATATTCGAAATAGATTTTATTTAGAGACTTTATCGATCAATGATATCTTCTAAAAGCATTGCGTTATGCGGAATTATTTTATATTAGCTTGCGCCCGCGGCTTGTTTGTCGATATGGTTGATATAATATGTCGATAAAAAGTAGCCTATGTTCTTACCCAGGGTTCAAAGTATTCCCTTACCCCTTAGTCCACTGTGGCATCTTTACTTTACTTTGATGCCACCATTTAATATCAAAGCGATACAAAAGTTGTAAAAACAGTTTGTAACAGATTTTTATAATCGTTTTAATCGAAACATATTTAGGTACCTATTAGGTACTAATGGAAAATAAAGATGCCACAGTTGACGGTACCAATTTCATCAAAATCGGTCCGCCGTTTCGGAGATTAACCGGAACAAATAGACAGAAAGAAAGACAGACAAAAAAAAAAAAGTTTATTAATTACCAAGAATTAGGTAGCTATGAGGACTACTACCACCAGCTTCTAATTGTGTACAGCAATCACAATCTTAATACATTTTAAGGATATTGCTAATCCATTGCATCATATGTTCGAAAATTTGTCTGCTCAACAACGTAAAAATCGCAATGAATGTTGTAGAACTGTCATAATCAAAGCGATTGCTGTAAGGGCCGGTTTCACCAAGACGCTTCTTATTGAGTTTATTTTAAACTTGATGTTAATTCTAAATGTCGGGACATTTGATGGATTGCCTCACTACGAAAAATTTTCTGCCAAAATGCTTAACGTGACATTTGATTAATGTACTCTGTTAGTTAGTAGTCCCCACAGAAGTATCAGCTACCCTTTTAAAAATAAATTCCTCTTCTGCTAGGGACTGGACCTGCAACCTTTACATCCAAACCCCCACTTGCCACTGAACCAGTGGTGATGGCCTTCTTGATAAGCCACTAATTTCGGAGAGGGTCGTTATCGTGTACCAATCCTGCTTGTTATCATCATCTGCTTTAGACCGTCAGGTTTGCAGCCATTTCTGGTAACCGACTGGTCACTAGTATTGTTTCCGTGTTGTATGGAGCAATGCATAAGCGGTTGCGGGTTTAAGTAACTGATGACCTTCCGTGAAGTATTTACACCGTACCAAGGGTTTTTTTTCTACAGAGAAAACTACAATTATCGTTTTTCTAAAGTGTATGACTAATAGAGTGAATAATTAAATATTATACATATTAATTTCGTAACTAAAGATTAAGAAATGACGATGCAGCAAGGGATCAAACGAACGCAATTATTTCACAACAACTTATCGTTACCTCGATGTGCTCAGACATCAAAATCATTGTAAGGTAACTCTCTCGGTAAGGTAAGGTATAAATTAGAACGATTGCCGAAATCATTCTATCATTCTAATATTTGTTTTATTATAATGAACTAAGAGTTACATTCCGATGAATTCCTAATGCTTTTACGTCATATTTGAATCGTGAATAAAAATAAAGTGAAATATCGGAAGAAGCGGAAAGGTAGCGCCTTTCTGCCTCTTCCGATAGTGGAGGCTCTATGGTCCATTCTTCTTCGTGTCGATGGCACTACGGTTATCTACATTCTGTTGGCCCAAAACTTCGTCACTTCCACTGGTCTGATTGGGCATGTGTGTTTTGTTTCCAATGATCAGAGTTATGCCACTAAAGAAATTCAGTTGGTAGGTCTCCTTGCTACGTAAATGTATGTAAACGAAGTCCACAGCTCATTGAATTTAAACTTCCCGCGCGTATTATTTAAGTATGACATTTTTGAACTATGGTAGCAACTCTGTAGTGCCGGTATAATGGAGAGCCAATGTTACAAACGTACGAATGAAAGTTAATAAGATCAAAATAACAAAACTAAAAGGATTACCGAAATATTGATGATGTTGTATTCTGCTTTTCATTTGTTAAGATTGGATTTCATTTTGGTTTGATTAGGGTCTCTATATCTCCGTTGTCCTGTCGGCTCATAAGCTCCTCTGCAGTCTGAATTTTAAGCAAAAATCTTTATGAATTTGTTAGGGTAGTTATTTTTATACCTGCCCGCTCATGCCTTGATCCACGTTCACAGTTAACGTTTAACCCGGCGGGCGCTCCGATAAGGCGCGTCCCTGTATTTATGTGAGAGCGAGCCAGGGACCATAAATCTGTGCATGCGACCTGCCTTATGCGGCCGAATAAATTAACTGTTCTCTTTCTATTATACCTAGAACTTCAAAAAGTTTCAGCTTTGTAATAAGTCCCTTATTAGGTTCCATCGAGCATTTAAGTTGCGTTTGAAAGGCCAGTCGGCAATTGTTTTGTTGGATTTTGCATATGAATATTTAGTAATTATTTTGTTTATTTATTTGACTTCGATGGTCCTAGTTTATCATTGAATAGGTAAACTGTCACATGCCCTATGCCTGGAGGCTTTTATTTAGGTGCTAAGTATTTTTAATTTTAATTTTTGTTTGAGTATATTGGCATTGTATTTGTTGATATATTGGCGTGGCTAGCTGAGATATGGCAAATAATTTAATAAAATGTTCTGTGTCTCTTAATGTTTATTACTTTGAATACAATATTGCTTTAAATCATGTTTTCTCTAACTGAACTGACAACTGTGCTGCTGGACAGTTTGTTGCGCCACTTTCTCAGCCTAATTTCAAATAGATGACTTTTGATTTTGACTTTTGTTTTAGAATATTCACATCTTATTCTTGTAAAAGTGCAGTTTTTCTGTTATAGGTAATAATATCTGTAGTAAGTAATAGCATAATTAACCTTTGATGTTTCCCAATGCTGGGACACAGGCCTCCTCTCTGCGAGAGGGAGTGGGCCGTAATCCATCACACGGGCCCCAGTGCGGGTTAGTGGATGTCACATGTGTTTGATTTCTGTTTCTAGGCCATGCTGGTTACCTCACGATGAAATAATTCACACAAAGTATAGCGCCTTGCCTCCGTTCGAAACCACGACCTACAATACTTGTAAGTCGGTGCCGTTACCACTGTGCCAGCACTGCTGCTGATAGACAACGCACAGCATACACTGCTGGATCTAGACGCATGAGTTTTTGCGCTTGAGTTCCTTATGACAATGATGAGCACGAAGGGGGGAGTTTGAAAATGTATCCCCTAATGGAAATAAGGGATGAAAGTTTGTATGAAAAATCTTCATATTTGCCGATAGGATATCAAGCCACGCCTCACGCATTGTCCTGCAATAAAATATTCACTTATTTCGAAGATTTTAAAATAAATTAATAAAGAGTAATATGATTAATTACACAAAGTAAAGCGCCTGCTTGAGTTCGAAAGGTAATGGCAGAATATACATAACATAAAATAACAATACGCCAGTATTCCCAGAAGAGTAACGCAGAGGTGTACCTATAGTACACCCACATTTTCGCCAGTTATGTTTAAGTCCCATGTAATAGGGGGCGAGCCTATTGCCATCAACCGGGCACAAATCCAGACTCTGGGCTGCTACTGAGAAATTATTTACCCAGCCCAGAATCCAACACCTTATGCTTAGGCAGATAATGTCTTTTAATAGTAATCATAACAATGATTAATTATTAATGAGGTTAACATCGGCTGTCTCACAAAATCCACCGCGGTTACATCAAAGCCTCGTTACGTCACACCCAGACGTTAATAGTTTATTCAGAACACATCAGATGGCGCTTTTGCACGCCGCCGGATGTGATGCGTGTGCGCACGGCCGGTGACTACATTATCGAGCAGCGACCTATTTTATGGCGGTGTTTAATTTATTTCGTACTTACTCTATAAAAGGGCTATAGCTGTTTTGTAAGCTGTTGGATTGTTTGGAGGTTGAAGTATGAATAAGAAATACAACTCGATTTAACCATTTTAGTCTATCGATAAACATGTCTTTAAAAGGAGATGACAACAGTATTTTTTGTACATACGATACCATTGCAGTGTCCCAATTCGGTGATGATGGTTTAATACCTAGTAGGTTACGTCCACATAGATTGTTGTAACCCTGTCGCTGCATTGCGTCCCTAATGTAGAATCCTAGATACCTAATGCCTACAGACCATACAAGTTTTTATGAAGGCCCTTTGTTACTTCGTCTAATAGCTTATGCTTATTGCATACTTATCCTAAGTAAGTAGTGTATGATCGCAATGTTTGAGTTTGAATATCTATTTTCCGCTCCGGACATAAGACCAGCAGGGCTAACATGACAGACGCGACAATTACTTACTCTCGTATTTTCTCGTCGCGTCTATACCGTCACTTTACTCGTTTTATGACAGCACTGCCATACAAAATACTTGACTTGTTCTGTCAAACTTGATGTTTTCTCGTTAAACCCTAACATGACCACCTAATTTATCTCGCATTTTGACAATTCAACATGAGAAAATCGTGATTTTCTCTAATTTACTCGTCCTCGATTTTGACGACGAGAAGAGTAGACAAAATTATGATCCAAAAAGAAAATTTTTAATATCCAAAATAACATGGCAAATTCATAATTATACTTATTTTCGTTCTACTTCTATTAGAGAACATGAAAAAACTTAATTGAAATACTGAATTGACATAATTGATTTGATTGAATTGAATAAAAATACTTAGTTTTAAACAGTCTACTGTACACATTGGAATGAAGTTACTTTCGGCGGCTGCGAGAGAAAGTTTGGCGCAGGGAAGCACTATTACGTAGATCAACATCAAGTGCAGTAATAATCAGTCTAGTTTGTCAATTATAGTGATTAACGAAATCTAGGGAGTTATGGCTGTACCTGCTTAAGCAACATAATTAAGAAAATCGCCAGTTGAGTCCGCAAAGTTGGTGAGTAAAAGCAATATCATGTGTTTTATGGTGATTGTTACAATATCAACCTTCGCTTTGTCGAATAGTGACCTTCGGCCGATTTATTAATTGTGGTGGATTATCTAGTGAGTATAATAAGTGCCACTAATTGTATATTTTAATTTTAGCATGCCAAAGAAAAACTGTAAAAAAGTCGGTTTCATGGAACTAAACAAAAATTAAAAGAGGTGGACGTTAAATCAATACAGAACATACTTATTCCATGCGTAAAATCGACCGATGTTGCAGTGACAAAAATGATTTGTTTTTAATAACTTGCTACATCGGTTTCTCGTCGCGAGATACAGAAGTGTCAAAGTGCCTTTTTCGAGTTTACTCGAGCTTGGCGGTCATGTTAGGTGTAAGGATGACGTCAAAATCGTAGACAAATTTCGAGAAAACGAGATATCGAGCGTTCTCGCGCTTGTCATGTTAGCCCTGCTGGGAAGTATTGCACCAAAGGGATGAGGCCTATATTCGGCATTAGGTAGAACAGGGCTGTCAATAATCATAATGATGATAGCCTTGAAAATTCTGTGTCCAATATTGCCTTGGACAATCCATGATGGGCATGCGCACACATGGCCTTATGTTTAATTAAAACGGAAGTCCCGTAACAGTTATTTTTAACGAAAAGGAAACAGTCTCCAAACGATAAACATATTTTGGAAACTAGATTAAATGCCTACAGGTGTATTACCTGTTACTCGCACGTTTGACTAGAAGCAGGCCTCGACATACATTTCTAGAGGCACGTGACCTGCAAATAGGCACACAAGATTCGTGTAGTGTCTTAACCTAGTCTGGGTCAATAAGTCGCGTAAATAAAGGTCTGTAGCATAAGAGATCCCCTTAAATGGTTCAGTCCATACCTATAACTGGAGCTATGTTTTAAAGGCGACTGGTAGTAGTTGGATAAGACCTAGAGGGTCGAGTGAGATGGCATGAGATTGGATGCGCATATTTCCAGCTGAAGACAGCTACGGGCTATTGTGATTGATACTTATGTTAGTGGCAGTATTGACATAATTGTAGACTTGCGGGGTAATGGTGTAACAAACTAACAGTAGCAATGGCTTTCATTTTGACAGTTCAACAACATTAGTTAAGCTATTTACGTTGTTGAGCAGACAAAGGAGATGTTCCAAAATGTATGGAGCCTGGGACAGGTCTTTTTTTTTTTTTGGGAATGGCATCTCGCATTGCAACCTATGAGGTTGTCGTCTGCTTAAGCGGACTTACCTGTGGTTGTCCTAATAAATTAAGGCCTCCAGCCAGGACTTAAACTTGAATACTAACTAAAAACTAAGCGACTACACGCTAAGGGCACCCCCTGTGGGGTACGAACCTCGGCTAAGGGCATCGCTGGAAGAGGGCAGCAAGGAACTAGCTGGATCAGGATTTGAGTGATTTTGGGACGAATTTAAAGCTACAGGCTCAGCGGCGCGGGCTGGCTCGAGCAAGGGTCGGGAGGGGCGTGGATTTGGGCGTCGCGGCGGCCCTCGGCGGCGAGGACGGTAGGATCGGGTCTGGGCCAGTTCCTTGAACAGTATACTTTTAAACAAGGAAACACATTTAAAACAGTTCTCAACTATCCAATTACTTTAAAATGGCTTTGTTTGCTGGTAAACACAAAAAATTACACTCACAAATTCAACACAAAAACAAAACCCGTCATAGCGGTAAGCTGTCATTTGTATAGATTATTGACGTTTGATATGACGAAAGTGACTCTGTTGTGACAGCTGACACTTCTCTATCTATGTTCAATGGTCTATCTATGGTTTAATGTCATGATTCTAAGCACAGAGTAACTAAATCCGCCATTACGCAATGTTAAAAGCCGATAAAAATAATTGATAAATATTAATTAACCACCACAACAGTAATATACATACATTTAAATAAAGTATCTGTATTTTTTCCCCAATTCTACGGACTTTTTCTCTTTTTTCAGGAAGTGCACATAGACCTGGCGCGCTTTGAAACATCTCCTTTTTTGAACATATGACGCAATGAATTAGCAATATCCTTCAAAATGATTCAGATTGTGTTTGATAGCGTGTTAAGTCTCGTACACACTGGCGCGACGCCACAGCGCGAAACAAAGGCACCGCGTGTCGCGCGACAAGTGGTGCCTTTGTGTCGCGCTGTGGTGTCGCGCCGTTTTGCGGGAGCCTTTACGCAATTGAGGTGCTGATGTTAATCGTGACCTCTTCCGATTACCTACTACACGACAAAATCAAATCACATAGATTTGATTCGATTTAATGCCTAGTAGGTACCGTCCACATAGAATGTTCTAACCGTGTCACTGCATTGCGTCCGTATTACTAGAAAAAATTCTATATCAAGGCAAAAAAAGTCCGGAATACAACAATGTTTGTAGACCACACAAGTTTTTAAGTTAGTAGTGTATGATAGAAAAACCCATAGCTTCCCGGACGAGACATATCTGGGACAGGTATACAGGTTACCGCCTCACTTGGCCATATGTGGACAGGTCTAGGAACAAGTCTTGAACCTGCTCCCACTGGGGTAATGGCAGAATTATCTTTTTATCATAGGTGCATGTTTTAACGGCCTGCATTTGCATAGTAATGGGATATTTGTGAATAAGTTAGTAACAAAATAGTGGAGAGGCGAACAGGGTTCAGGTTTCCATATTATTTTTTTACCGCTTACTCGTTCTTGTCGGTCACTAGTACTGAATATGGGTCCTTGGTACGATACCCGGGTCGGGAAATTTCTGAGGTGGTTTTTTTTTTCTCTGTATTTGTGCCCTGTTAGTCGTTAGTGACAAAATGTGGCAAGATGGTGTGGCCTAGATAGTAGGCATCTTGCAAGCACAATACCCGACACCAAGCATCGGGCAGCAACTCACCAGACACAACACCCATCTGGCCGGAGGATCTCAACCTACATTGAAAGTTCCTACCCTGTTCCTCTTTCCTCTAAACTCCTCTGCCTACCCTTTCGGGAAAACAGGATGAAGATTTAATGTATGCTGCCGATTCAAGGTTGATTTGTGCTAAACCAGGCCGGGTGCGAGCCGTGCCATATACGAGACGTGGGCCAGGCACGGATCCAAAAGTTTATATGAAGCAGTTCATCTACCAACCCGCACTGGGCCCGCGTGGTGGATTAAGGCCCACTTCCTCTAACAGAGAGGAGACTTGTGTCCCGGCGGTGGGAACACTAAAGGATGATTATGCTTATGCTAGGAGACATCGCCGTGTTACAAAGTTCTACCATGAAGTCAGTACATGACACACCATCTTTGAAATTTGCCATCGGTTATCAAACAAAAATCTGCCGTTCCATGCAATTTTACCGTGTTGGCACTGCGCATTTGTTTGAAACAGCTTGTTTACAGCCTGCATGTCAAGGATGCTACTCAGATATAAAACAGTCACTTCAAATAATACTGCGTTATATAAAAGCCGTTGAGGGTCCAACGTTTGTTTCGAACAATTTGCGGAACCCTAATCAATATCGTCTGTGTCAACAACCTACTGACAAGGCAGGTGCTGCCGTAATAGAATTTAGAGTCCGATATCTTATCGAAACAGGTACTTACAATAAATAGTATGATACAGTACTATACTGTGCTGTGTGACTGAGTCTGTGTTCTTGTACTTTATTGTTTGTTTGCGACTATTTATAATATGTGAAGGCCAATTCTCGTTCATAAAAAAACTTCCAAATTCAAGATTCAATGTCATCTGAGCGACAAACAATGTATGTTCATTTATTGTATTTTTTGACAGATTGAGACTCAGATTTAAATGCTAATGTTCTTAAAATACGGGAACTGCCCCACTGGGTACTAAGCTAGTAGTAACTTAAGTGCGTTCAGCGAAAAAGACGATTGAAGGCTCCTCCGAACAGGCGAGACACACGACGCGAATCGCGCAACGCTTGTCGCGAGACGCGCGAGCACGCGGCACGAGCCTCAACACAGCTACTACTTTTTTTGGTGATGGTATACTATAATTAATGACAAAGAATGAAACTATGGCAAATGGAGAAAAAATTCTTAAAATGGTCAATCCTTATAATTATAAATGCGAACGTTTGTATGTTTGTTGTATGTTGGGATGTTTGGATGTTTGTTACTCAATCACGCAATAACGGCAGACTTGGCGGCGAATTTGGATGAAATTTGGCACGCAGATAGTTTGTAACTTATAAACAGCTACTTTTAATCCCGGTAGTACGTTCTCGTGGGTTTTTTTCCGACATCCCCGCGGGAGAAGACGCGAGCAAAAGCTAATTTATTTGGTAAAAATGATGAATTCACTGATAGACAACATAATTAGCCTACAATGTTCCCACAGCTGGGACACAGGCTTCCCCTCCGTGAGAGGGAGTGGGCCATAATCTAGCACGTTTCCTCACGATGTTTTCCTTCACTGTTTAGAGAGCAGTGGTGATGAAATAAATCACACAACGTAAAGCGCCTTGCCTGGATTCGTATCCCCGGCCTACAACTCGTAAGTTGGTACTGTTACCACAGGGCTACCACTGTTGCTGATAGACAACGCACAGCCAAAGCTGCTCGGTCTAGCATGACATTTTGCGCAAGAGTTACTTTTGGCAAAAGTGAGCACGAATGAAGGTTTTGTGAAGATTCATCCCCTACTGGAGTCAAATAAGGGATGAAATTTGTATGATAAATAAATAATAATAATAATAAAATGTTATTGTTTAAACTAAGACTAGATAAATGGTAAAGTAAATAAAATAGTAAAATGAAAGATCGTCATTTTCGTCAATGGGAAATCCCATCGGGCCACGCCTCACGCATTGTCCTGCAATAAAATATTGACTATAATCACGCAAGCAGGTAAAAAAGAGAAACAAACAGAATTTTTGGTGATGATGGAAGTTTGGAACGGAAAGCGCTATTTGCAGTTCTCACGCTATAAATACATATTGTAGATGGGCCGAAAGGTTCTGGAGTGGCGACCACGTACCGGAAGACTTAGCGTTGGAAGGCTTCCAACAAGGTGGACCAATGACCTAGTGAAGGCCGCAGGAATCCGCTGGATGCGGCAAGCACAGAACCGGTCGAAGTCGTGGTGCTTGAGGGAGGCCTATGCCCAGCAGTGGACGTCGTCGTAAAAACACTATGCTCACAAAGAAACTTATAGTGACTTAGTATCGATCGTCACATTATCGCAAGCATCGCGATATAAATTACAATATTTGTAAATAGAGCGGTAGTTTATGGGCGCAGCAAAAAGGCTCAGCCGTAACGGTACTTTAGCGGTAGTAATGGGAAAAATGTCGATAAATTATAATGTCGAAATAGAAATGAAAGAAAGTAAATACGTTTATTAGCCGTAAAAACACAAATACAAAAAAAGAACTCGTCATATTCACGCAAAACGGGTATCGCTCAGCATAATGCTATGATCCTGTATGAGACAGAGCCATAGCACTGGTTTGCAGCGACAGCTAGCGTTGACATGATGAGGTCAACCGGTGCTGCATAAAATGAGATGAAAAAAATATGAAATTTAAAGGTACACAAAACGGTTTTGGTTTATTATGGAGTAAAAGAGAGAAGTGGACAAAGTAGTCAACACTAAATAAAAGTCGGTGACTTTTCTTCAAACATATTTAAGAATCCTTTCAGTATTCTGTTTAGAATTGTATTGCAAGTTTTACTTTCTCTGGGAAGACTCAACTTGTCTGCGGTTGTCGTAAATCGACTGGGGTATTAAACTGGAAAGTGGAACCGGCTCATACATAGTGATTTCTTAAGGGAAAACTTAGGACCTGATTTCCCAAAAGAGTGCAGAGAGCAAAGACAATGAGAAGATGGTGGTAACAATGAAAATAAGTCTAGCAATTGGGTGCTTCATGAAGGGAATTGAGCTTTTTTTTTGCAAAAAAATATTTTAACAAACCGCTTCCATACTTTCATAGTAAAAATTTAATTTAGGTAAACATGCGCCAAAATATCCGATCTCTAATTATCAACCATCTCAGCTTAAATAAAATGATAATTAATAATGATAATGATTATTAATATATCGAGTTTATTTTTTATCGATACGTGTCCTTATTATGTCCCATCACTACCAATTCTTTCACGACCGCCACTTTCATAAAGTAACATACACTATTCTGTCATTACATAGGAATATACCTACCTACATGTAGCTAGACTTAATTGCTTTATTTTTCTTCCAATTATAAAGCCACTTAAGGCCCCAAGATCCAGACTTGAGCCGAAGCCTACTGAAGTAGGGTCGCGTGTGGTTGCGCACACGCATTTTGGCAGGTATTTAAACATAATCATTATTAATTTATCAAGACAAACTCACCGAATTGTAATTGAAACAATTACTACCTTGTCATTTATATAAAAAATAAGAAAAAAAACGTTTGTTATGTATCTATGAGGTTGATAAAACACTGCGAAAAGGGGTAACTTTGGTTTTTATTTCTAAACAGCAAAGTTTACCTAATCGTGTTATTAAAGTATCCGCAACATCCTTAAATTAGATAAATATTTTTTAACATATTTTTAATACTAGTAAGCGTGGTCTCTTTCGGATCATAGTGCCTTAGGTGTGATGTTATTTCCGTATTGCATTGCTTAGGTCGCTGTCCTTATTCCCATGGGTACAATGGTTACCCAGGCAGAGGAAAGTGCCCTTAATTTAAACAATTATACATGTATTTGTTGGTCAAGTGGTCGCAAGCAGTACTTCTGAGCCTGAGGTCGAATCCTGGGTCGGGTAAAGTGTTATTGGTTTCATCTGGAGTTTCTCAGTAGCAGCCCGGAGTCTGGATTTATGTCAGGTTGATGGCAATAGGCTCGCGCCCTATTGTGGAGAAAAGTGGGTGTACTATGGGCACACCTCTGCCAAATCCTTCGGAGATTACAACAACCGTAGAATGAGCACTCATATCTCTACTCAACGAAGAGAAGACAAATCACTATCTGAACAAAAACGATTATTTTTTTGAATTTTGACATCGCGCCGTAGAAATATTTCTACAATTTGTCATTTTGTCTTATGTTTCTACTTAAAGACTTAAGTGCTAATTTTACCAATGAAACTGAACGCGATCAACACATCTAAAACGCGTTCAAGAGCTGTCAGAGTCAATATTCCACAGAAAATAATGACACTGACAGCCCTTATACCTAGTTTATGTGCTGATCGTTCAGTTTTATTGGTGGAATCCACTTTAAGCGACTACACCTCAGATTAGAGCGTCGCTGAGGGAGTCTAAACGATCTGCCTATCTAGAAAAAAAGAAAATAAGGAAAAAACGTTTATTTGCGGTAAACATGACGACATGGCCACATGCACATGGTACATGGTGACATGACCTTCACAACCCAGTTACTGGGTAACACGGTCTCCCTTTAGTAAGACTGGTTGTCAAATTTTTTGGCTTCTGTCTACCCATAACGACTGTCAAAGATGTAGAATTGATACGAGTACTTACATACATTTATACCTTGATGTAAACGCGGGGTTTCATATCTAAATAGGCATAGCATGTGGCATGACAATCGTCATTAACTGAACAATGTATAGCGATGGTTAATTGTACAAAAATGTTGCCACAACAAACAAACAAAAAATGACACAATTCCAAAGGGCCCGGTTTTCCATTGCCACTTAAGGGAGTCTCGAGTCATAAAAATGCATATGAGTCAGGTGTGACCAACTGGACCAACAACTATTACTATTAACAGAATAAATTAATAGTACGGTATGTGGGTAGTAAAAACTTACTATGTTACAGCTGCTTGATGTACCCAGTTAATGAAGATATGGGTAAAATATGAGAGCTTGTAGCTATTTTAAGATTACTAGGAATATAAGTTGATGACTAGAGTAAATTAAGTAAGTAGCCTTCTCAAGTATGTCTTAACACACAAACACAACATCACGCCTTGTTTCCCCGAAGGGTTGGGCAGAGGTGTACCTACAGTACACCCGCATTTCGCCAGTTATGTTTAGGTCCCATGTAATAGGGGGCGAGCCTATTGCCATCAACCAGGCACAAATCCAGACTCCGGTCTGCTACTGAGAAATTCCAGATAGAAAAACCCAATAAGACGTTGCCCGACCTAAGAATCGAACCCGGGACCTCATGCTCAGCAGTAGCGATAGCGACCACTAGACTAGAAGTACCTATGTCTTTTGTGTTAAAATATATGTTGGTACAGTCAGGGAATTAAATATTAAGCAAATCGAAACCCAACGTCAATTTGTCTTGTTACGAGTATATGTTACTATTTCCTACAACTATTCAAGAAAGACAGTTGAGATTTAAACTGACAATTTAAGTTGGTAGTCAGTCTTAGCAAATAGACTGATTTTACGTACGGCTCTCTGGATATTCAACCTTGCTTGCTGCATAATCAGCCTATGATGTTCTGATTGCTGGGACACAGGCCTCCACTCATCGAGAGCGAATAGGCTGTTATCTACCACGCGGGTCCAGTGCGGGTAGGTAGATGTCACACGCCTTTGAATTTTTGGTTCAAGATTCTCACGATGTTTTTCTTCACCGGTTTGACAGCAGTTACGAATTATTTAAACAAAGTAAAGCGCCTGCCTGGGTTCGAACCCACGACATAAAACTCTAAGTCGGTGCCGTTACTTCTAGGCCACCACATTTTGCTGCCTCGCTAGTGTTATTTATCATTGCATAAGATACTTTCATACTTAGTTCGTGCATACGAGAGAAGAAAATGCCTCTTGAGCAAACTAGTTGCAAGCGTGACTGCTTCTTGAGTAAACCGGCATGTCCTAGCACCAAAATTCGAAGACATATGCCATCTTTATCCCGCACTAAGCCCACGTGGTGGATTACGGCCCACTCCGTCTCTCAGAGTGGAGGCCTGTGTCCCAGCAGTGTGAACATTATAGGCTGATATTATAGGCTAAGCGCGACTGCATGCCGTATTGTGTTTTTCCGTTAGCAGATTCTCAGTCTTCAGTTTGGAGAGTAGATTTGAGGACGGTCAATGTTAATAGACTCGCTCTTTTTTACATGGGTTACTTATTAACAAAACTGGCGACATGTAGACTTTTGAATTCTAAGGAATATACAAGTATGATAAGTCAAGATTTAAGACCGATGTTTTCCACACACACAAATAAATATACATATTATTAAAACGTTTGATAAATCATAGCATCCAAGAATTAATACCTAGCTATGACATTGAAAAGTCACATAAGCATGCTCAGTTTACGACTTTTGAGGTTACGGTTCTATGCGTTACTTCAAAAGTCGTAAAAATATTAACAGCGCATAAAAACTTTAATTCGTAGTGTTGCTAGTTTTTATTATTAAATACCAAGTGCTCACGTAGCATTGCGGGCGTAAGCCTGGCTTAAACGACCCTTGGCTATTATTTAGTCCAAGATTATTACCGTTAAATGTTTTGAAGTTCGCTCTTTCACTGTAATAGAGCAATTAAAGCTAGGTTATAATTACTACGTTGTTGGTTAAAGATGTATTCTTTAATTCTTAACTAACTTTTCGACATTTTGAAGGTTATTAAGAGAAAAATTCAATAACTAAAAACATTTAATTTCCAAAGAATTCTTGGCAATTACCAGGATCGTTAGTTTTTTATATTTGTCAATCCATTAAAAAGGCTACCAAGAGATTTGATCTTCATGGCAAAAAAACACTTAATAGTAAATGTAAGTATTGTAAAACATTTTAAAGAATAACTGTGGAGTTTCGTGCCTTTATTATTGTTGGTCGATTCGTCGAATCGTTGAGCTCCTTGACATCGAAGTTGACTGGACAGGTCTACTCAATCTGTGTGGTTCATTCCTCAAAAGACCATTTCAGACATCAATCTTAAAATAATACTTTAAAAGAGACTACACCTCTGAGTTTGTATTTTTCCAAACATACTTGAAGAAATTAAATCATTTATCTCCATAAAAAACTACCTTTTGGGAGGGGCAATATTATTATGGTCCACATTATTATTACTATAAGCCTGTGTTGTCCCACTCAAACTCAAAGCTTTTATTTCAACTAAACCATTTACAGGCACTTTTGAATTGTCAAAGGAGTCGGTCAGTCAGAAATATGAAGCTAGTTGCCCATTCCACAGCGTACTAGGTTCCTATGGAGAAGAACGGATAAAAAATTACTTCACAAACAACTTTCTTTTGTTTTGCAGAAAACTGAATTATGCATCATCATCATCATTTCAGCCGGAAGACTGAGCCGCTGCTTGATATAGACCTTCCCAAGCACCGCCACTTTGACCGGTTGTGCGCTTCTCGCATCCAGCGGATTCCTGCACTCGTGGGAGGCCTTACAACGCTATGTCATCCGGCACAACGTCGCCACTCCAGAACCTTTCGGCCCCATCGGCAATCTGTTCTGCAAGCAATATGCCCGCCCATTGTCGCTTAAGTTTGGCAATCCATTACAAGTTTGGTTACCTTAGTTCTCCTGTGGATGCGGATTGCTTCGTATCTGATTCGATCACGCAGGAAAACTCTAGACATAGCCCTCTCCATTGCCCTTTGGGTGACTTACAGCCTTATAATAAGGCTTTGAGCGAGCACGTTTCAGTGCCCTAGGTCACAGACAACACGCACTAGTCAAAGACCAAAATGATGAATATCCACCACTTGCCTTAAACTGCCTATCATGTCTTTGTCAAGAATGTCCTATGAACTTTGCAAGCAATATGAAAATACAGTACTAAGCAATCCATCATCTTCCGAATCTTTTCCCAGCCATGTCTGAGTCTCCTTCCAGCCTAAATGGATGCAGCTGAATACCAGTATCTTACATGGAGCAACTGCCTATCTTCTCTACAAACCAGTTACTGAGTAACACGATACCCCTTGGTAAGACTTGTTGTCAGAATTTTTTGGCTTCTGACATACTGACACATGCTTTTCGAGGCACGGAGGGCTCTCGGTATGTAAACATCTACGGGCTGACCGCGGCAGGCACACCTTTACCTGACAACCCGTGCTGTAATGACTTAGTCACGAGCATCTCACATACTCGGCAATCCATATCTACGATTAAGTTTGCTTCAAGTCGCTACAATAATGATTACAAGGTAACCCTCAGGCAGTCATACGTATTCCAAGCACTGTAATAATCATAGTTTTTAACTACATATTTAAAATCCTTCTGTGTAGTACATACTAATTCCATGCATCCTACACACAAATGACAACGGCTGTTTATAAACTAGTGACGTGCAAGCGTTTGTCGATAAAGGACAATGCTATAAAAAACCCAAGCTAGACGCAAACAAAATATACGTATCTCAGATTTTTAATGATAATGAGTAATTAAATATTGTAAAGAGGGCATCATCGGAATCGATGGCTAAATGTGTTAAATTGCTATTTTTCCTTAGCGGGGTCGACTAAAATAATAAATCAAAATTTTTAACAATTTTTTTTTCCATACGAAATAAGCATTCTTCTTTGATAGTCTTGTGACGTTACAATTTTATATCTTGAAGTTTTAATAATAAAAACATGTTTTTAGTATTGCATGTTTGTGTATATCATTTTGTCAATGAGTAAGCACTACAAAATAATCTGCAAAATACTTTTACATTAAAAGTGTTGAATTATTTATAAAATGGTTTGCTTTAGAAAACAGAACTAAACGCATTCATGAAAGTGTTTGTGAGGTTCCAAGTTCAAGTACTCTATTTGAGCAGTGTTATTTTTGTTATTTATTTAACAATCTATGTGCACACATATATAAACAGTGAAGACGAAAGGAACAGAAAAATACGTACAAAGGTTAGGCTTTTCTAAATAAATCTCTTCCACCATACTTGCGATAGGAGAGTGGATAAAAAGAGATGTAGGAAAAAAACAAAAAACTATCTACTAATTTAAAATTATACATACTCTATGAGAAAGTCCTTACATACTTCCAAAATAATATCACTAAAATATTTATAATTACAATGTATTGTTCATCTTCCAAAATAAAAGGGTTCCTGGTTACGCTTATCTGTCACCAAAAAAAGGGGTCACCCGTATCTTGAAAAAAATATTAAACTCTTGTATCCATGGACTGTTAAATATGTAAAAATGTCTACGATAGCCAAGACAGATAGTATGAAGCCCGAAAGTCAGAAAAATTCGGCCCGAATCTTAGAATTGCTTCGTCATTGAGTTCACGGGGTCGGAAATGGCTTAACCTTCATGTTTAATGTTGATATTGTGCCAGATAATATGCATACCTCATTCTACTTAGCTTACCTATGTAAGTTAATGATTTACACCAATAGGTAATAAACCTTATGGCTATGAAAATGAAGTTTCAATAAAACAGGTATTTATTGAGGTAATAGCTACACAGGCTAGCTACTATCTAAATTTGCCCTACCTAATGTCTAACTGAAAATATCATTACCCTAACAGGTATATCTAGGTGTTGGTAATAGCCAGTCATAAAACACTAGGGATGTGGATGTGGGCGGAGTCGATTTTAAGAATCTAGTTCTAATAGTTTCTTGGCAATTGGGTATCGAAATTAGCACCCCAACGTAACACACTTGCTTTCGCAACCTGTAGGATTTTTAACGAAATTCCTAATCTATTGCTTCATATGTTTGACAAATTCGTCTGCTCGACATCGTAAATTACACAATTAATGTTGTTGTTTTTTTTATGAAGAACTTGGCAATGATAAATGATAATGATAAATGATTTTATTTCTGTAAATAGGTTTGTACAAACACTTTTACACGTCAATCATATTTTAAAAACTAGGTGAGATCGGCATTTCCTATATGGCTACTCTGAGAAGAAACGCCGAAACAAACTCAGAGGTCACAGTCTCTTTTAAAGTCCAGACATAATCTTGGTCAGGTCATGTGAAGACCATGTGGATTGATATCTGAAATGGTCTTTCGAGGAAAGAACCACACAGAATGAGTGGACCTGTCCAGTCAGTGCACGCATTTGTCAGTTGTCATGCAGCTCAACACAGAACTAAAGGAGCTAAACGATTCGACGAACATTACCAAAGAAAGGACATTTGGGTAGGCCGCATAAATTACTCAAACTGCCAGACCATGATTAAAACTAATAATTAAAAAAAATATGCATTAAAAAAAACAACAAATCCACAATGTCTTCACATTCACAATAATTGAAATAGTATAATCCTTTACAAAGTAAATGTCATTGCATATATAAAGTGCATCAATGTCAAAGTGTAAATAAAATATGAAAATAATCTTGGTCATATCATTTGAGGACTATGTAGACTGGTGTCTGAAATGGTCTTTTGAGGAAAGAACCACACGGATTTGAGTGGACCTGTCCAGTCAGTGCACGCATTTGTCAATCATCGTGCAGCTCAAGTCAGAACTAAGGAGCTCAACGATCCGACGAACAATACAAAAGAAAGGACATTTGGGGAGGCCGCGTAAAGTACTCAAACAGCCAGACCATCATCATTAAAAGAAGAAAAAAAAATGCAATGACCCACATAGTCCTCACATTCACAAAAATTTAAACAATATTATACTTTATACAGTAAATATATACATGTCATTGTTTAGATAAAAAGGTACGTATATAGAAAAAAAAAGAAAAAATAGCAAATTACACATCAATTATGTCTGTGTAAACTTATTGGAGCAGCTCAATCCCAAGCCTTCTTGTCCTCAATGTAGTCCTTGACAGTATAATAGGCTTTCTGGCATAATTTCCGCTTTATAAAAGTTTTAAATTTATTAAGGCTTAGTTCTTGAATGTGGCTAGGAAGTTTATTATAAAAACGTATACATTGACATTTAAACGAGCCACCTATTTTCTTGAGCCTGGTAGTGGGAACAACAAATTTGTGTTTATTCCTAGTATTTTTGTTATGGATATCACTGTATTTTTTAAACAGATTAATATTTTTATGTGCATATAAAAGATTTTCATAAATGTACTGAGAAGGCACAGTCATTATATTAATCTCTTTAAATTTGTCTCTGAGGGAGTGTCTGGGACTTAATTTATAAATTGAACGAATTGCCCTTTTTTGTAAAACAAAAACTGTTTGAATGTCGGCGGCATTTCCCCACAAAAGAATACCGTACGACATCACACTATGAAAATAACTAAAGTAAACTAATCGCGCTGTCTCTAAATCAGTTAAATTACGAATTTTTCTAACGGCGTATGCTGCAATTGTTAATGTCTTATGTTATTTACCCTTCAGGAAAGATAGGGAACTCTTTTTTTTCGTTTCTTTTGTTATCACAATATCCTATTAATATCTTGCTTTTTATCTTCAACGTTTAAGTAAATTTTTTGTCCTGTATTTTTTTTTAAATTGCTACATTTAGTTCATTTTTTCTCAGAAAACGAATAGAAGCTAACAGTATTTAGCCAACGTCGTAAGTGTCATATGAAACCCACATTCCGCGCAATTTTAAAAATAATGGATAAAAATCCAGCTTTTTCAAAACTTCAAAAACAATCGACTGCAACCTCAAAACGATCGACAAAACTGGATTAAAAAACTAACCTCACCCCATCCCTATAATTACAGTACTGCGCATACTTTATAGTTAGTAGTTGGTAGTGAGTAGTTACGATATCTAGGTAACACAGAGACATACAAACCGGGACAGTGCTGGGCTGATTGCCCACACTGACCTAGGGGCCAGTTGAAATTGCCGTGAACTATTAGCCACACTAGTTGACGGACTGGTTAGAAACTGGGGAAAATGTAGTGTGGTAAAGATAATTTGGTGTTTGTTATACGTGTCGTTGGGTCAATTTAAGTGTGAGAGGTCATAAAAGTCAAAGCATTTATTTTATTTTAAATAATACTACATAAGTCTTGTGCTGGATTCGCTTGCAGGTTAAATTCCATGATTGATTGACTCATAGAAGTGACTGCTACTGTGAATACACTCATACATTGCAAGTTGATTCATTTTGGCAGCAATAATTCCCATTTTAAGATCCTAAAAAGATATCGAACAATCTAGTATAATGATTACTCCTATTTTTTTGAATCTCAAATAATTCCTATTTTGTTTACCTAAAAGTATTATTGAACTCTAATCTAATGATTGCACCTCGTTTTGTGTGCTTGAAATTATTCCTATTTTGGTCCTAAAAAACTAAATAGCCAAGTAACTGCAAACAACTGTAAGGGTAAGGACAGGTCACAAATTAAAAAGAGGCTCAATTACTTTTAAAAGTGAGCAGCTTTAGAAGCACAAAAAGTTGTTAGAGGTTCATTTAAAAAAGTGTCCATCATTAGCAAGTCAATAAGTTTTAGAGGATCACTTATATATTTTCCATTCGTTTTTAAAAACATGGAAAATTGTGCTTTATGTAAACTAACAGAGATCTACGTGTATTTAAGGCCGAACCGAACGTAGTTCCTTATTTTCTGAGATGCAAAGTGACTTTACTTTAGGTAGATAGAAACGGACAGACAGATGAACCAAACATATTTTCGTATCTGAAGATTCTTGAAATAAAACGGGAAGATTTCTACTTTTAGGCTCGTGTCCACTGGCGCGACGCAACAGCGAGACACAAAGGCACCCTGTGTGCGTGGGCCTTCATCCTTAAAGACGTAAGTAGGTACTTAAAAAACTGTGAGAGGTGGTTGTAAGCCGTCTATTGTAATTTTTTGACAGTCGAAAAGTTCTGATTCTTACTCTTGTTTGAAAACCTATTTGCTTAATTCATAACAAAATGGTTTTCTAAAGTGCCTGCCAAACTCGTAGCCAAATTTTGGGTAGACTGAGATTGCTAACATAGAAATATTTCTATGATAGCTATCGAAACAAAAAAAATACCGAATTATTAAGGCTCGTGCCGACTGGCGCGACGCAACAACACGGCACAAAGGCACCGCGTATAGCGCGACGAGCGGTGCCTTTGTGTCGCGCTGTCGCGTCGCGCCTGGAGCCTTTAAACAGTTTTTTTTGTCATACTTTAAATAGTTATAATGTGTATTTTATGTACCTATGGACAGAAAGTCTAAAATAAACGTTTATTTTAATATTATTATTATATATTATTGGTATACTTCCTTCCAAACATACAACCTTCCTTTGTTTTGTCTCTAAGGCCGAAATCTATAATCGTCACTTAGCATGGTTATTTGGCTTCGACATGTTTCCGTCTCTATCTTGCACTTGAAGTTTGGCCTTACACTTGGTCGTTGCCCAAATTCGATTTAAGATTTATTTAATTAAAACTTTATGCACAGAAGCCCGCCTATGGATTTCGGGCAAACGACCAAATGTAAATGAACAGTGTCGAGTACGCCCGTTTTCGGAAAATCTAGTCCAGCTTCATCTTCCAATGCCAGTGTACCAGTTTTATTACTGCACCAGGTGCCCGAATTGCAGTAAAGTCTTTCGAGACAACGAATAGGGGCTAATAACTAAGTCTTTAGACTAAACAACAAGAAAACCAGAAACACCTTCCCTTAAACAAATTTTAGCAATTTCCGAGAGTTACCTCTAAATTCTATTTGCGTAATATAATTGAAAACAAAACCATGTTCCTGGTTGAGTACATATACATACGGTGGATATGTCTGAGTGTTATGATTTCAAATTAAGCCCCCGGGCTAGTCGTGGGTCTTAATATCTTAGGAGATTAGGCTGGGTGCACGC
Source organism: Dasypolia templi (assembly GCA_963555695.1). Lineage (NCBI taxonomy): Eukaryota > Metazoa > Arthropoda > Insecta > Lepidoptera > Noctuidae > Dasypolia > Dasypolia templi. Next base: position 5,538,567 of record OY743163.1, read on the forward strand.
GAGCGGTTAAGGTACGCGTGATTGCTATAATATGGCAAGGAAATAATCCTGTATTAAATACTTATGCGAAAGTGACAGATTAGATGAATTTGGCACAGGTAGACCAACTGGGCTATTCTGTAAAAATCTCACCGTGAAAACTAAGGGAGCTGTCATTCCACTGTTGCCAGGGATTGGCACTGTTGACAGCACACTTCAAGGTCATTTCATCTAAGTTTTTCTCGACGAGATTTTTACTGAATAAATCGGCTGGACTTGCTTTAGGACATAGGCGTACTGCAGCCTAATTGCGTAACACATTTTCGTAAACGATTACGTTTGATTTTGATAGTTCAACAACATACGTTGCGTTATTTACATTGTTGAGCAGAATTTTTTATCGAACGTATGAAGCAATGGATTTGCAATCTGTTTCAAAATGATCAAGTTTCCGATTGGTTGTGTAGTACGCAATAAGGGTACTGTTTAGACTTTATATCCCTTGAGTACGCTCGATAATTTCCGACCTTCAAGAGAGCGATGCCGCGGGAAAAATGCTATATTCATGATATTTGTCAAAAAAACAATGATTACGGTTTGTTCTAAAAGTTGTTCTATAGGTTGTGATATTATTAGATATAACTTTACTTTGAAAAATGTCGAAAGCAATACGTAAAAATGTACTTTGAAAAGTTTTTATAACAAATTGAAAACGCGAAATTGTTTCACATCATTACAAAGCACTCAAATAATGTGGATTTTATGGAATTGACATTCAAATCTGCAAAGAGTTTAAACGTGGCATTGATTAAACCATTTACAGGCACTTTTGGGTTGTCAAGAAGTTTGTGAGAGAATGGCGGGCGTTTTGGGGGACTGATTTTCAGCCTAATTTGAATAAACGACTTTTGCCCGTTGCACAGTGTTTTAAGAAGCCACTTTTTCGAACATCGCAGTTTAATTAAAAACTCTGACAAATTTAGCCAGCATGAATAGTTTTTTTTTTCTTTGGAAATACTCCAATTTTGTACAAAAAAAAAGCATACCATACTTCAAGAGTAATATTTTTTTATAACGCAAAAACTATATTACAACTGCGTCTTTTATTCTGCATATTTCAGAGCACAAATGAACCTCGTATCTTTGTTACATCCAGATATACGACTTTTTGGTTTATAGTTTTTCTTATTCTTCTTCTAAAAAAAAACGCCGTATTGGGATAACTTATTTAAACTGAATCTGATGCTCTTACTTCCCCTACACACAACCGTAAATGTATCATTAATTATCTATGGAATCTTAAAACAACAACCTTATTAAATTTGAAAACTGTATACGTTGTTTTTAGTCATTTTAACTTCGGAACGCTAAAAATAACATGAGCGTTAAATTTTAAATAATCGAATCTATTTCGAATAAAATGTAGTCAGTAAAATCCGAACCAAAATTAGGCATATGGAAATAATTAACTAGATTGCATGGTGTGTTGGGGAAGTCAAGGGAATAACTTTTTCCAATACAGTAGTTTTTGTCAACGGTTTTTTGTTTATTAGAGAAAAACTAAAAACCAAAAATTTGTATAGGATCTACCAAAGAGGTAGGTACGAGGTCCATTTGTGGTTTAAAATATGTAGCATAAGAGACGCCATCGATGCTTCTTACATTATTTTGACCTAACATGCTTACTTTCAGAGTTTTTTTTCTAGATATCCGGATGAAAACTTTTCTATTTTCAAAAAAAAACATTAAACTAGACGTGCTAGCTTAATGGAGATCCGAAATCTTGCATCTAAATGATAAATTTCTATCGGCTTGATAATAAAAATGCGATGTCCGAAAAATGGGCTTCTTAAAACACTGTGCGTTGCCCGTGCCAAAACGTAGATCTATAAGAGGTGATAAATTGATATCGATTACTTTTCTCCTTGTTTAAAAGTGTAAACTTGTGTATACCTACAAAATGCAAATAACATCACTAACAAGACGATTCGCCGAGATCTGACTAAATGTTTGTAGAAAGTCGCCGGTCTCTCCCGACCCTATGACCTAGGGCCAGTTATCTGGTACAGGACCAGTACATGTACATGTCGGCCGAGTGTGATTGATGACCCACTGCCTGTGAAAGTACTGGGAGACCTAGACTTGCCAAAGCCAAGGCTTCACTTGCGCGAAAGGTTAGGTTATACAATTTTTGGTTGACATTTCTTCAATCGGCTGCCATTCGTAGATCGCTGACAGACGTTACGGGTCGTCAGAAGCACGAAAGTCTGCCAACCAGTCTCATCAAGACGCGAGTCAGATAGAATGCTCCTGGTATTCTTATTGCTTACTGGTATTCAGCTGCATCTGGTTAGATCGGAAGCCGATCCCAACGTAGTAAAATAAATCTCACTGTGAAAACCGAGGTGAAGTGAGCTATCATTAGACTTGATGCTTGACATTATTGACAGCTCACTTAAAGCACACTTCACGTAAGTTTTCACTGTGAGATTTTTACAGAATAGCGCTACAGCACGCGTAACATGGCCACCATATTAACGGGTTATGTCGAGGGAAGAATAGACAAAATAAAAGCTGAAAAAAAATTACATTTAGTCCATTCTTCTGTCGAAAAAAGTTGGTACGCGTGCAGGTAGCTAAAATACTTTTATGAGAATATCGCGATTGTTCCGAGTTGTCGAGTCCTTCTCATATCTCCACTTTTCTTAAGTATGCATGGTATTAAACTAATTATATTCGGGTATTAACTTCACTAGATACCAAAAATACTAGCCTATACATAATTTGCAGTGTTGCGAAGTCACTTCTCGATCCTTACCTGGGAACAAATGAAAATAAATATTAGTTACTTGTTATTAACAAAATAATTCACAATTGTACAATACTGGTTAATTATTCCTATAATCCCATTATCTAGTCATAAATCTCAATTCAAAACTCAGAAGTACATACAAATGCTTGCCGCCATGAATGAATAAATGAATGAATTAACTCCAGCGTGGTTTGACCAGCACCCTAATTGCTTCACGCACTACTAATCAAAATCTGAATACATTTGAAGAAAATTGCTAATCCATTGATTCATAAGTTCAAAAATTTGTCTGCTCAACTACGTAAGTAACGCAATTAATGTTGTTGAACTGTCAAAATGAAAGCGATTGCTACTGATAGTGTGTTACGCAAATTACCCCGCAGATTAGATTAATCGAATGAAACCCAAGATTTGCACTAGCCCGTGATGCCTCATGTTTTATGGTGCTACAAAGACTTGCATATCAAGGAGTAGACCGGGGGCGCCGTAATGGCAGGGAAGACGGGCCCTTAGGATAGGGAAGGATTTGTTAGCGATACCGAATATGTATCCTAGAGTAAGCATTGGACTAGTGGAGAGATAGGTGATATTTGTCTATGGGTGTGAGCATCTTTTAACGACGCAGCGACGTTGCCGCCGGGTTCGTACACATCTATGCCGACATCTTGATAATTTATAAATGATGATGTTTATTAATGATATTTGTAAATTGGCTCAAAAGAAACACATTTACAGGTCAACATTAAACTACATTTTAAAACTAGATGAGTTTGGTGTTTCATAACAGACTACTCTGAGAAGAAAGACCGAAACAAACTCAGATCTTAGGCTTGAAATCTGACAGTTTCGAAGTTAGTGCCTTATCCTTGTGAAATTTGGGCTTTAGAGCTGCCGATGCTGCCAAGATCTCTTGACAATAACACTATCTCTTTCTAGTCACACTTAGTTAATAGTTTAAACTCTGTGTATTTTAAAAGTTAGGTTTAATTAAAAAAAAAACTACCAGTTTCCACTCGAAAGATTTTATCTATATTTTAAGCCCCTTACATCTATCCTAACTCTTCTAAGTCGAACTACTCGAGCTAATTGTCATCTTTAACACAAAACATACAACTTAGACCTCTTTCCATCTTCGACACTATCTCATCCAAATCATGTTCCCATACAAATATGTTCACACAATTATTAAGATGTCGCTGATAGAATCTTAAAACTAGATAAGATTTTAATACTGTAATTTAGATAAAGTCCCACGACTTATCTCACATCTTAGAGGGTTATATTATTATACTTATTTAAGTCAGTCTGGGAAAGAAATATAGGAAAGAAAGAATGAGTTTATGCCATTTGCAAATGCCTATGTTTAGTCTGTAGTTTGGTCATTAGGCTTGATAGGTTTGGATTTAAGAAAAATGATTTTATTTCTGTAAATAGGTTTGTACAAACACTTTTAAAAACTAGGTGAGATCGGCATTTCCTATCTGACTACTCTGAGAAGAAACGCCGAAACAAACTCAGAGGTCACAGTCTCTTTTAAAGTCCAGACATAATCTTGGTCAGGTCATGTGAAGACCATGTGGATTGATATCTGAAATGGTCTTTTGAGGAAAGAACCACACAGAATGTGGACCTGTCCAGTCAGTGCACGCATTTGTCAGTTGTCATGCAGCTCAACACAGAAGGAGAGAAGAAAAAAACAATATATCATAACATCGAAATTGTAACTTTTAACAAAACACTGCTTGTGGTTTCCGAAGAGTAGGCAGTAGTGTGTAGTTTAAGTATGGTACATCAACATTTCGGCACATAGATGATTCACATTTAAGAGGGCTTAAGGGGCGAACCTCTTGTTATTTAACATAACTAATATGTCTACTATAAACAAGTATGGAAATACCTACAAAATAACGGAATAACAGGATATCAACTATTACCGTATACTTTACCATATTGTGGTAATTTTTCAAGGAAATGTAACAACTCAGTACAGACCAACAAACTTTTTCGTGCATGTCATGGTAGCGCCACTAGGATAAAATAAGCGTCAAATCCAGTAGGTCTCTTTTTCGCCACACGCACTGATAAGTGTGTCGGTCTACTGTTGTGGTTATTAAGTTGACAGCTGAAGCGTGTTGTCTATGGTAAATTATGTTGTCTATGACCGTTCGTTTAGCGGTAGGGGACGCCTGAAGACGCCCATATCCAACTGTGGACATGTTTGAACTGTAAGTCAGTAAGTAGGTAACGATAATTATTATTTTGTTCTGTTGTCGCTTTTGCTTGAGAAGATCGATCTACGACGAAGATCTCAATCATAAACGAACTCAATCGGAATCTGAATCGTTATGAAACAGAGTGCTAATACATTGCTTCACAAGTTCGATAAAAAAACTGCTCAACAATATAAATAACTCAATCTATGTTGTTGAACTGTCAAAATACAACAGATTAGTCGTAGTCATAACGAAAATGTGTTACGCAATTAGGCTGCTGATTTCATTAAAAGCAGTACATAACGGAATAATCATTTTTGTAATAGAATAAGGTTTTCTTTGGTGATGAGACAACGTTATTTTTAAGAAAATGATGAGTAGTTTAATTTGTTTGTACTATTATGTACGTAGGGATGCCACGTAGTAATGGATTTTGTGCACATATATCGTAAAAGCTTTATTTTTACGATTTTAGCATACAAGTGTGCGAAAATTGACTGACACGCAATTATATGTCTATTTCACAAGTCATTGGATAACGTTTTAGGGCACATAATAATTAGAAAAACTATCACAATACAACTTTTGTAGCTTTAATACAACCTGTATTTCTCTTCACAGCCATAAAACATCTTTGAGAACGCCTTAATAAACAATTAAACAAAAAAAATCGCTATTATTACATCTTGACAGGCCGCCATTTTATGCCACAGATAATAGAACGCCTATAGATTGATATCGGTTTCACACGATCTGCCTACGACCCCGATTACTATCACGATGGTACAGAACCTCCTTTAAATATTAATTGACTGAGAAAGTTATTAACAATGAGTGACGTATAGTGCAGTGATTTATCAAAATTACAAGTTAAATAGAGAAATGTTACTTGTTGTATGTATGTTGTTGTTTTTTGTTTTGATTAAGTTGTTGACTGTTGTGGTGTCATTCAACTGTATCAGTGCGAGACAAATTAAATTAGAAGGGACGAAGTCCGGCTGTGTTAACTTAAATTTATTGGTTACCACGATAAATCAATATGGTCCATTAGATTAGCGTTTGACAAGTGGATTTTTAATTAAGTATTCCTCGTTATGCCTCAAACTGAGTATTATGGACATGTGCATTCTCCCTATATTCACTTTTAAATCTTTGATGTACACTGAGATCGCGGCAGACCAAGACGAAGATGGAGGGAAGAACTTGACTACTACCGAAAGGACTGGCCCGCATTGGCAGGGGACAGTCGTGTGTGGAAAATGGAAAGGAAGGACTTCTCACAGCAGTGGGACATTGCGGGTTGGATATACAGGGTCCAATGAAATTAGCTAGCGAAACTCTGCAGTTTATAATTTAAAAAAAATGGTGTTTTTTTGGGGACAACGACCGCTGTTATTGTACTTGAAGTAGGTATGAGTAGAGAGAGAGAGAGAGAGTGCCAAACTTAAGTGGCAGTGGGCAGGGCACATTGCTCGCAGAACAGATGGCCGATGGGGCCGAAAGGTTCTGGAGTGGCGACCGCGTACCGGAAAACGTAGCGTTGGAAGGCCTCCCACAAGGTGGACTGATGACCTTGTTAAGGCCGCAGGAATCCGCTGGATGCGTGAAGCGCTGAACCGCTCAAACTGGCGATGCTTGGGGGAGGCCCCTATGTCCAGCAGTGGACGTGTTTCGGCTGAAATGATAATGAGGATGATGACTAATCTCGTATGTGATACTTTATTTCAAGTTATTTTTTATACTTTTTTATACTAATTGCGGTCGTTGACCGTACAAAACATCATCAAAAATTTAATTTCACTCTTTATAGATATTCGTACCTATAACTATACTAGAATTTATAAAATTGTGTGAAAGCTTGTTAAGGTGTTTGGTGGATTATCACAAAGAATACTTCTATCCAAGTATGTAGTTACCTTTTCTCTAGGATGCGGATGAAATCGCGGGAAACAATTAGTTTAAAAATAATATTTAGTTACCGCATCAATTCTAGTTACACTGGAAACTAACTCTGTTTTGTTAGTCTATGCGAATTACTGACAATAGCAATAGTTGTTTAAAAACATCAGTTCATGTTCATTCCTCATTTCTCAGTAACTAGACCATGGCAATGAATATTATTAAGCTGTCAAAATAAAGGCTTTAACAATTACGAGAGTCTAACAATAATATATTACACTGCATCTCCTTACTGTGTTTTTTTTTTAATTTTGAAACGGGCTAAAACATCTCAGAAAATTAATCCTCACGAACTACTTGCTTTTCGAATCATAGAAACAACTGATTAATTACGTTATTTTATTCGATACCCATACTATACAAAAATAATAAATAAACATTCAACAAATACACCAATAAGCATAAATAAATTCAAGATGTCCTATCTAAAAATGGCGCGCACAGGTGCGTTAAACGAGTTCTGTAAAAAGCCTGGATTACACACGACTTTAAACGTAAAACACTTGCGAATTTAAGACCTGCCATTAAAGAAATAAAAGGTAAAAGTCACCATACTCGTAATAACTCGAGACCCAACAAATTGCGATGATGCTTTCATGATGTGCAATGACACCGTACATTAAAGTTCTTTTTTAAAGTAACAATGTAAAAAGACCGGGCTCCGGAGAAAATATTAATGTCGCTTAAAAAAAAGCAATGGCGGCGGGAACGCGTTCTATTTTTAAACCGGTGTAAATTTTACTTTTTTCCCGCGTTGCGGTGTCATGGACAGTGTTACAATGAAGCGTTTAGAACATTTTAACTGAAATCGAAGAGGTTCTTTTGTATCTATTTTTGAAGAACTTTTCTACTTTTCTTTTCGAGATCTCTTAAGCTTTGAAGTAATTTTAGCAATGGTTTATTTATAAAGTTCGTTCTACTTTGATCCGCTCAGCGTTTAAAAAAACGAGTTTAAAAAACAAAGCCATTCATAACGTTTCTTCCTACAATGGTTCAGGATATACATTGTCTGTCAGTCACTCACTCACTCACGGATCTTCTTGTAAAAAAAGAATGCAAGATACATTTCAATTTCCACGTCCCACATCCTAGTTTTTTTTTAAATCTACGTAATTTTCTTGTATCTTGTCTGTCAAAACTACAGTTTTAAGTATCGCTCAAGTTAACTTTATTCAAAGTATGTAGGGACGTTCTGTTTCATACCACAATTGTGCATAAATAATGTTAGGTTGTTTGTCCATGGTAGGTTGTCTATGGAGTCGGAACACGATAATGACATAATTTTCTTAGTCAGCCACAGGAAGAAGCACTCATTATTGTTGTTGTTACATTTGAGAGTTTTCTTTCTTACGTAGTGAGGAGTGGCGTTAGTTTAATTGGAATGGGAAATCTCAAATAATTCCCATTTTGCTTTGCTAAAAGTATTATTTAACAATCTAATATAATAAATGGGCCTCTTTTTGTGAACCTCAAATATATATTTCCTATTTTCGGGTCCTCATCATAATGTTCTAACTGCTGGGAAACAAGTATTCGATCTTTGAGAGGGAGTGGACTGTAATCTACCACAAGAGCCAAGAGATGTTTTCCTTTACCATTTTGAGAGCAGTGGTGATGAAGTTATTTAAACAAAGTAAAGCGCCTGCCTGGGTTTTAACTCACGACCTACGCATGTTGGGGCCCTTTCCACTACGTCACCACTGCTCTTTTGGGGGCCTAAAAATACTAAATAGCCAAGTAACTGCGACCAACCAAATTGGATGTAAAGTTCGCCGGCCGCTGCCGCGTCTGGTCACAGTTCTAACCTAACCCAACGGTCGAGGTGCCTCTACCCTTTTTTTTTTTTTTGTTTTTTTTTTTGTTTCCGGGGTGGAAAATGCTCATGGATGTCCTCCGCCCTGGTGCGGGCGGAGGGGTCTGTCAGACTCTTACTGACTAAAAACCACCCCGGTGTTCCATCTCACACCTACGTCGGTGTCGCGGGAATATGATTCTTCCGCGACCCCGACTGGTGCTGGCCCTAAATTAAAAAAAGAATCCATCAGTTAAATATTTCGCACAGCTTCCTAGACCTAGAGTAGAAATATTTCGTCGAATAAAAAAAAAAAACGCTGTGCAAAATGGCATTGCCATACATTTTGACCGCGCACTTTTCTATGAAACAGCGTTTTTTTTCTTTCTTTCTTTAGATGAAGTTTGCTTCATCGAAAGAAAGAAAAATGCGTTTATTGTCATATCAACAAAAAAAACACCTTAAAACTATTTAAAAAATGAAACAAAGACCACAAGGTCCTACCAAAAACTTATCAATCTGTCTAGCCCTTTCCCAACTTCATTAGGTTCGGGTTCCAGTCTAACCGAATGCAGCTATAGATACCACTATTTTATATGAAGCAGTCGCTCCTGCCTTTCTGACAGGATATCCCTTAGTAAGACTGGTTGTTAGACTTTTGACGACCGTAAAAGATCTACGAATGACAGCCAACGGGCCAACGACTTAACGTGATTTCTGGGGCACGGAGGAGTCTCGAATGGGTGGTCATCCATCCAAGGACCGACCTCGACAAGCGTTGCTTAACCACAATCCGTGCTTTTTATTATTTATCCACGAACAACAAAACCCTACTTATAAGCTTTAAATTCCATCCAAGTCCGAATCAGTTTTGTGTCCCCGTGAAATATTAACGCCCATATTATACAGACGTCACGGGGTGAATTATTTATCGACTAGTTTATTGGAAGCACGCCCATTGCGTAGTAATAAGACTGTCGTAGCCCCAGGTGTATCAATAACTGATGTAAATGGGACTTCAAAGCATGTATGAATTGCATATGTTCACTCGATGTTCAATCGTTGAGTCTTTATGTTTGAGCTACACATGCGTGCAGTGACTGGGCGGGTCCACTCATATCTGTGTAGCTCTTTCCTCAAAAGACCTTCCAGACGCTAATCGGCATGATCCTCACATGATCTGCCCAAGACAATGTCTCGACTATAAAAGAGACTGAGGCTTCTATGTTTGTTTTATCAGACAAATAAATTTCAGTTATCATTTGTAATTACGTAAATTGGATGCTAAAGAAGAAACGATATGGAAGGTTTAGGCGAAGATAGCGAGATGATGAAGAGTTTTTTTTTCCACATACTTTGCCATAAATTTTTGCCTGCTGACTCTTTCTTGCCAATCAGTCAAGAAAGAGTCTAGGTCATCGCGCCAGTGTTTCTTAGGCCTGCCTCGGTGACGACCGTCTGCAGGCACCCACTGCGTGACGTCTTGGCCCATCTGTCCAGAGCATCCCGTACATGTGGCCCGCTCAGTCCCATTTTAGCCTCGCGGTTTTATCGCCTAAGCGTATTACTTTGTTGCGAATTCGATCCGTTGGTTATAAATATTCAAAATGCTACGCTCCATCCCTCCTTGACAACCCTTAAGCTTGGACTTCTGGGCCTCAGTCAAAAACCAAATCTGATAGCCATCGGTTAGGCCAGGCAGGATACACGTGTACACAAGTTTATGCTTTAGAGAGATTGGAAGGTAACCCTTCATTGGCACCTTCATAGACCAGTAGCTCCTCCAGGTATTTTCGACGCGACGATAAATTTCTTTGTCTTGTATGTTTTGTAAGGAAACTAGCTGACCCGGGTAGATAAATTCGTCGACGTAATGTATATCCTACCCATCGACCATCCACTTTATGTTTTGCGGCATTGATCACGACTTTAGTCTTTAACCAATTCATCATCAGTCCAACAAGGCTCCTCCAACAAGTCCTCAAGGCTTGCAGTGCTCAGTTCTTTAAGCATTTGTTGCAGTAGATCTACAGAAGAGAGCAGAGAAGAAATCGTCTGCAAAACAGAGGTTTGATAGCATTTTGCTGCCAACTCGGATGTCCTTCAGTGCCCACGACTCTGTGAGTTGTTAGAATATCTCCTCCAAAGTAACAGTGAAAAGTTTAGGAGAGAGCTGATAACCTAGTTTTACTCCTTTGGTAATTTTGAATGTTTGGTGGCTAGCTTAGGTTAATAAAGTAGTCGCTTTCAGGACAGATTTGACCAAAACAGCAAACATTATTATGTTCCCAATGCTGGGACTCAGACCTCCTCTCCGTTAGACGGAGTGGGCCGTAATCGCTGTTTGGCGCAACGAACAGCGTGAGAATGGTAGACGTCTTTGCCCACCTGTGGGCTAATATGAGCTTACAAAAACTTGTGATGAGTTGTTACACACAGAAGAAATAATAACATGCAGGAAAAAAAAAGAATTGAAAACAACATAAGGAAGGTTACAATATAAAGTTGAAACCTAAAACCATTTCAATGGAATGCGTTTAAACTATCTGGCATCACTACACTCGCTAGGGAAGCAAAATACAGCAGTAAATCGATTGCCATATCGATACGGATCTGATGATAGGTTTATATCGATATCATTGGCTGTTATCGCATTCCTTATTGAACTTACTGCGGTGTAACATCGATACTTCAGTTCTCTATAGCCAATGCTATAATTTCAAAAGATATTTTAACTTAAGCCTGGTAAAGCTTTTTTCTTCGAGTTATTTTTTTGTATTCAGTTATTTTAATAGACTGTCTAGTTGGTCGCAAGCGCTACTGCTGAGCATGAGGTCCTTGGTTGGATTCCCCTGTCGGGCAATGTGTTATTGGATAGGGGCATACTCCCTATGCACGAAGTTCGTAGTTTCGGTCGAAGTTACGGTCATCTCCTACTCCGTAGCAGTTAAGGACATAAAAATTATTGACAACACGATTTAACAGTTGTCCTTACTCCCGATGTGTCTTTGACCATCCGAAAAAGTTAATTAATCTGGAGAAGGGTTCACTCCGAAGTCTCGAACGGATAAGACAAAGAAACTGTCCTGCTGTTTGGCAGAAGATTTGTGTAATACCCATTTATGTAATTTTTTCCGTATCTTCGTTGGCGGACTTAGAGAGTCGCCCACCTGGATTTGTGCCCGGTTGTTGGCGTTAGGCTCGCCCCCTATTACATGGGACTTAAACATAACTGGCGAAATGTGGGTGTACTATAGGTACATCTCTGCGTTACCCTTCGGGGAATGCATACTGTGAAGTTATGTTATGTTATTTTTATAGAGAAGTATCTTTATTTGCATAAAGGCTGGCTGCATGCAAATTGAGTTAAAACAGTTTGATGAAATATAAGAGATAGTAATGTTTATTTAAGCTTGTTAAATGTAATAATGGTTGCGCAAGATTTTTGTTGTACAGGTCGTATTTTTATTAGGTTAGTATTTTTCTATTAGATGTTGGTTTTTTATAAAGTTACACAGTTATGAATCTTATTGCCTAATATTGCTTTCATGATATGTATCTCTGTTCGCATGTGGCGGCATCTACACCGCCACATGCGAGCAACGCATCACACAAATCCTGCATCGCGCAATCAAAGTTTAGCAGCCTTCGTGCAACTACTTCAGCGTGACGTCATCATCATTACTCCCGCAAGTCACCAGCCAGCCAGCAATCACGGCTTGAACGGTTGTCCCGACCATCAGCATGCAGCGCAAGCGCATACCTGGTCATCACCCTCAGCCTCATCAGCAACCTTGGCACAGCACACTGCACATTCGACCGGTCCACAAGCAGAGCGCTTAATCCCTCTCCTGGTCGACACCAGCAGTCAGCAGCCCCGACTCACTGGGGCATCTTCGCAGACAGTTCCGACGCACCGCGAACTATGCGACACCCGATTCCAACCCACTGGAACCCAACTGGCATTGGCAAGCATCGCAAGATACAAGATTTAGTCCACTATCGACCTCCGGTTTTCGGAGGGGAGTGGTGTGGCGGCATCTACACCGCCACATGCGAACAACGCATCACACAAATCCTGCATCGCGCAATCAAAGTTTACCGCGCAGCTAGCATATATACAACTTCCCGACAACAATCATCAGGCAGTTGCCCACCAGATACGATATCCATTTGTTCGGAGGATCCTCCCTTTTCCAAGAGTATGAATGAACTTTACACCCTGTTCCTCATATCCCTTCATGTATAGGTTGTATTTTCTGATTGTGAGGATTTACAGCTAATAAAAACAGACAAAAAAGGAGACCGTAGTCACCAGAAAGCCAATTACAAATCCTCGCGTAATAGACTCATAATAGTTATTTATGGTGTGAGCACAAACACAAAAAATACAACGCCTTATTTAAATGAAGGAGCTATTTCACTATTAGATTTACAATTTTATGGTTATATTGCCGCTACTTAAAAAAATTGAGGCTTAAGCACCTTCTGGCCGAATTCACACTAATTATGAATGGATGAAATTGGATGGACTAATGGATCAAATCAAATTCCTTGATGTTTGTAAAAGTTACCAATGATGTACGGTTTATTGTACTCGATTATAATCACCATTTTCTTACTGTGTATTTTGTAACCATTTCTAAAGTAAGAGGGATGCGATAAGGCAGCCCGCAAAATTCATATTTTCTTACTCTTTTTGCAACTTACAGGTCACTGTCAGGTTGTGTGTTAACAAAACTACGATTCGCAACCGTAACAAATGTGTATTTCTAAAATTACAATCACTTGAATCTTATATACAACTCACACACAGCACACAACTCTCGGTAGAGAGTAGTTATATTCTTTGGCACACAACGTTTACACACATGTCAACTCACCGTTGCGATCACAGATAAAAACCAACATAATCAATTTATAACCAAGTAAACTACTAGTAAGTAAATAGGTTACTAAGCTACCCTATCCAAGCTACCATAGACACGGAGTGTAAGTCTATAAGCATCGTGTAGATCGTTATCTTGTTATTTACTGCGTATCCGAAGCTTTGATGGTGCCGACGACCGATGCTAATTTTATTTAAAAGCAGGGCTATTCTGGAAAAACTTGATAACATGGAGTGGGTTACTTTTTACGGAATAGCCTGGATGTGGGTCTACTTTTATTGCACCTAAATTAATAATAGTTTACATTTTGATAAATCAAGATGTGGTACACCGTACAGTGCTACAAAGGTCTTTTGCCTGCCCAAAAACTAAATGTCAGAAATAAAAGGTCTATAACAATAAATCGAAGAACTGTCACAGCTCGGTAACCATCCAGTTTTATCTTTAGTTAAGTTGTCATTAATTTCCCTGTCCTCCTGTGGGCCCAGGGAAAGAAAAGTACCTACAACTGGATTTTGGAACGGGTTGATTTTACTTCAACTTTTTCTAATGTTATCAAATTATAAACTTTTATCAAATTTTTTTTTTAATTTTGTTTAGTTCTATGTAATTTAACCTAGTTTTGTGATTGTATGTACTAGTGATTAATTGATAAATTGTATGTGTGGTGCTGACTGAAATATTTTATTTATTTAGTGTTATTTAACAAAACTTGATTCCCATAAAACATGGATTCTGTGCCTACAAGAACATGAAAGTGTATTTCAAAATGCTGTATTACAAATTAAAAAAACACATAACATGACATCATATAACGCCTTTTTTCCCAAAGGGTTAGGGTTAGTTAATTAAAAAAATTAATTAAATGTCTCGGTCTGAAATAATCCACGCATCTACTACATAACAGCATTAATTACTCTTGTTACAAAATCCACTCACGTTTACAGTTTTTTTGTTCCATTTTCGTTTTATCATTCTTCTCAAACGCGCGTTATTCTCTAAAAATAAACTTAAGTAACGTCTTGCTCACAAACAAACGCGGGCAGTCGCACATTTCTGAGAAGGCACATTGTTTGTTAGCCTATAATTAGAGTAGCAAGCAGGCAGGATGTGCAAAATATTCCCTAATGACGATAAACCGAATGCGCTTTCGCGACACGAAAAAAATCGTTGGTTTTTATTTTTAGTCTGTGATTTAAAGATGGCGGCGTTTTGTGTGGCTTTTGTTGTTGTCGCTTTGTTTAATCCTGACTCCTGTTTTATCGCGTTATCCTCGCGTCTTGTTAAAAATGATCACGACCATCCTTTATTTTTGCCCTCAAGAAGTATAATTTCTGTTACAGACAGGGTGAGTGTTAAAATAAATGATTTATTTCTGCAAGTAAGTAGGTTTGTACAAACAGTTATACACGTCAACCCTATTTTAAATCCCGACGTGGTCGAAATTTCCTATTCTAAATTTGGCGACTACTCTTAGAAGAAAAGCCAAAACAAACTCGAGAGAACACAGTCTAAAGTCCAGACATAATATAGGTTAGATTTTGTGTGGACCATGTGGATAAGTGTCTGAAATGGTTTTTTGAGGAAAAACCCACACAGATTTCATTGGATCTGTCCAGTCAGTGCAAGCATTTGTCAGTATTCGTTACTTTGGTAACGAGGAAAAGTTACTGTGGCTTACCTACTGCAGGGTAACGTCCCTAATATCGGAAAAACGTTAATTATTGTAATCGCAATCGCTTTTACGAACGATATTCATGGCGCTGACCTAGTAGTTGATCAGACAAACTTTTAACCCATTTTATGAGGTCTGATGGACTCACCGGGCGGCATGTGCGACACTCGTCAACCGCGGGACGGTTGACGTGTCGGGCATGCCGCCCTTCATAATATGTCTTCGATAGTTTTTCGTCAAGATAACTTCGTCCTTCACAGACGAAAACTTCATTTTCTCCGGAAAGGTCGCCAAAACGTAGTCAGGATACGGACGCTAAGAAATCTACACCAAGCTCATGAAGAGCCCGATAGAAGCGCCCATAAAGCTCCTTGCTTTACCATACCGCCTTGCGATCATCTCTTGTAAGTACTACAGGTTTGCGCCAGTTCTCTTTAGCCATGGAGGGCTTTGTTAGTCCCTTGTCCACTGCGATCACATCACGGTGCATACCCACTTCGGCTTTTACAAAATATTCCCTGAGACTTCACACCTCGCGATTGTGGAGAGTCTTCGCATTTAAAAACCCCCGCACTTCCGCGGGATGTACAGTCGCATCAACGATGATCGAGGGTGATGCATCCGGTTTGCGGTCAGCAGTGTACGAACCCTCCTATCCAGGGCGTCGAGCTCGGTCTACAGGTAAAGAGTACATCAAAACCGTCATGACATAACCGTTGAAGGCGCGCACCTTGTTTCCGCCCGAAAGAAAACTAAATAACACCTTCTTCAGGCGGCCAAAGAAACGCACCTTCAACGATTGCTTCATGTCAGTAGCGTTGATACCTAACGCTTCTGACATACCCAAATAATTGTAGCTTTCAGATGAGGAGCGGCATCTAAGGTGTATGGAATCCGAAAGTTGTATTCCCTCGGATTCCATAATCTCACCTCGCCTTACATGCATGACTGCACATTTTCCTACAACAAATTCCATCCTGATGACGTTACTGAATGTTTCAGCCGCCTTGCCATGCCTTCAGTAGCTCTGTTAGTCGCGATTTGTTAGGGGCAAAGAGTTTCAAGTCATCCATGTACAGGAGGTGAGATATAAACCTGACCACCTCTCTTCAACCGATAGCCTAGACCTGAATCCTCCAGCAGTGTGCTTAGAAGATTCAGAGCTAAGCAGAAACAAAGTGGACTCAAATTGCCGCCCTGAAATATTCCCCGTTTAAAACATACAGGCTCGTCATTCCCCTGAATCTGTCGAGACCTCGCATAGCGAAGGACCGTCCTCCATTGCCCCATACAGGACTTTAGTAAGGTGCGTAGAATTGCATCTATCTTGTATAACTCCAGCGCACTCAAGAGCCATGAATGTGGCACCGAGTCGTAGGCCTTCTTATAATCTATCGGCGACGAATCTGTTGGCTAATGGACATGTAAATGAGGAGGAGGTCCTTAGTACCGCGGTACCTGTTCTTATATCCATTTTGAGAGGCAGATATAATCGAGTTACTTTCAATGTGCGTATTTTATAAATATTAATTATTATTCTAATTAATATTTATTATTTTAAATTATTATTATTGTAATCGCAACTGTAATTCTTGAAAGTTGTAGGGTGTATGAACTGGCCATGATGACTGTGCTACACGTCATATTCCTACTAACACAGCCTGTTCCTCAAAGTCTTACATCATTTAAAATGTTAATTATGTTCGATCGTTTAAATCATACTTTTTAATGGATTCGTGACCGCTCATAATGTGTGAACCACTTAAGTCAGTGGTGCAGTGTATGTTCACGCTATTGTGCGCAGATGAGGGTCGACAGAACTCTTTGTAGTGATAGTGATCGGTGCTTTAAGAGTAGGTGTTTATATTGAGATTATACAGGCTGAGGGACATCACCGCGCACCCTGTTACAATGGGTCCAGATTGGTACATGATTCTAAACTGAACCTGCAACTGAGCGTTGAATTTTTACGTTGGTTATAAAAAAAAGCCGTTCCATACAATTTGACCGCATAATGTTTGTATAATACGATATGGTATGACATATGCATTGCGCTATTGCTAGATTTTGGAACGCAGGTAAGTTAAAAGTAACACAAAATGTAACACAGTAAAAACAAATTCGGCTAGCTTTTGTGTGGACTGCCTTGTTGGTCTTGTGGTCGCTTTCGCCAATGCTGAGTATGAGGTCCTGGGTTCGATTCCCAGGTCGGGCAACGTGTTATTGGGTTTTCCTATCTGGAATTTCTCAGTAGCAGCCCGGAGTCTGGATTTATGCCCGGTTGAAGGCAATAGGCTCGCCCCCTATTACATGGGACTTAAACATAACTGGCGAAATGTGGGTGTACTATAGGTACACCTCTGCCCAATCCTTCGGGGAAACAAGGCGTGATGTTATGGGTTTCTGTTTTTTGTGTTAAATTTCATGTTGCATTGCATATACCTGGACAGTGTATTTTTGTTACAGTCCACAGCTGGACGTAGGCCTCTCCCTGGCTGTGCCATAATACCCCGTCCTCCGCCTTCTGCGTCCAGTCTGTCCCATCCGTCTTTTTAATGTCGTCGGTCCATCTAGCTAAGGAGACGCCCTTTAGCTAGCCCACACTACGCTAGCCGACTCCAGGATTATTCTGCTATGGCCATCGGTCTTTCGACGATATTCTATGAAACAGCAATTTTTTTTTTTTGATAACCTTTTTTTGCACGCTGGAATATAATTTATGTTTACAGTTACTATTTCTCTGAGCTAACAATGCAAACGCATGTCAACGACGACAGATAATCTTTTTTTTTTCAGTTTTTTTTTTTACATTATTCGATAATCTGCCAACTATTCGATATTCGATTGTTCTGGTGTGAAGACTCATCGATCATTGTGGTTATAGTCGTTGTAGCTATAGCCAAATAAAATCTAAGAAGCAAAACCAGGACTTGAGGGTTCTCTCTTTAGGCTGTTGGGTCAGCGAATAGGTAAAAATACATATTTAACATAATAAATTCAAAAGTAACTCTGTCTGTAAGTCAACTATTCGCGCTTAAATCACTGAACGAATTTCGATCAAATTTACCGGAAGCACGTTCTCGTGGTATAATGTGTAATACAGATAGTAAATACATTTATTCAGCTCAGACTCAGACACAGAAGCAAAACTTTTTAAATAAAAAAAGTTATGTACTTTAAAATAATTTTGTATGTTGTTAAAAAATATAAAAAGTTACCAGTTTTCTGAGCAAATTGATAAAAAAGCGAGACCAGTCCCTTCTCTAGTTTAAAGATGAAAACGTATAAAGCATTCCTCTTTTAAATTAATTTCTTTGCCTGGTCATTTTGTAAGCAATTAGTGTACGGACACACATTACGACTAGTCGCAACGTTTTAAATTAAAACAATGTGGCGAGTGTGCGCGGGTTTACATGGAACTGGCATCCATTAGAGATGTGCCGAATATGAGTTGTGACGAAGGCCAAATTTTCGGCCGTATAAGTTCGGTTTTGGCAAATATTGGTAGAAACTAAATTGGTCTTCCTATTACATTGGAATTAAAGTTAATTGGCGAAATGATGGTTTACTATTCACCAGTCCACCCTTGCGGGAAATACAGGTGTGATGGTATTATGTGTAGTTATTTTTGTTTTTAATACGAATAAAAACCTGATTTACATGCTGCGATATAACAAAAAAATACGCGTCGGCTTGAGCTGCTCGGCGGCTCCTTTTTTAGTCGGTGTAAAAGAAAAAAGAACGAACAAATAAAACTTTTTTTTAAAGCATTTTATTTCTAGCTATATTAATTTTTAAAACTAATTTGAATATTTTGCCGAAACCAATACGCCGAATGCCGAAACCAGCCCCAGTATTAAGTCCATCTCTAGCACTGGTATTTATTAAGGCCTTACTACTAAAATTATGGTGACACTGACACTAAAGTGATTCGCCTAATTGCTGCGATAAATCCTGTGTCCAATTATATCAACGTACAATGTACAGTTCCTTACTTAATCTGTGACGTCAATGTTTGTTTATCATAATCAGCCTATAATGTTCCCACTGCTGGGACACAGGCCACTTCTCTGTACGAGGGAGTGGGCTGTAATCCACCACATCCACCACGCGGGCCCATTGCGGATTGGTGGCTTTCATTTTTTTTGGTTTTCGGACATGCCTTCTTCCTCACGATGTTTTCATTCACTGTTTTGAGGGGAATGGTGATGAGATAAATTACAAAAAGTAAAGCGCCTGGGTTATAAGACCTACAACTCGTCAGTCGGGGCTGATACCGCTGGGCCACCACTGCGAAGTGCAACTTAACCTGACAAATCGATTTGTTCGCGCAGCTTTTATTCAGCTACGAACGCCTCGAAAGTCATGAAATCTATATATTTTCCTAAAATGCTGTTACAATCTAAATCCTTGTAAATAAACCTAACAAAGAAACTTTATTTAGGCAATATACCAAAAGATTTGAACCAATGACGCCATCGAGTAGGCCGCAGCAAGGCTTTGAGTGGGTTCCAAACCAACATTACATTATTACCTGAGAAATTTAAAATAGTCCTTATTTCTTTAGTTTAAGGTTTAATTTCGAGTTCAGTAGTGTTACCGAACAAGTTGCCTTTTTCGGCAAGGAGGCCGTTCTTTTAAAGTGGGAGTCGAAATTGCTTGAATAACGAACACAGTCTTTGCTTAAGTTTTTTAGTCACAGAAAGTATAGAATAAATTTAAAGTTTTTGTGCTTATATAATACCAGCCTGTATGTGTCGTTCTGCAGGGCAAAAGCCTCTTCTCACACAGAGAAGGCACGAGCAATGATCGCCACGCCACGCAATGCTCAAGACGGGTTGGCGATTATAAACTTATAAATTAGGTACATTATGAACTGTAAAATTCACATTGGTACTTGCCCGGATATGAGCCCACAACCACAACCAGGCTTTCTTACCGAATAAAAATGCGTGACAACAGTCGGATATTTGGCTATGCCGAAATCACCTCCCTTGTGCCGAAATTAGGGGCACACCTAAATCTATTTTTCGGTTACATTCGGTCCACTTTTGTACAATTTTAATGACGAGGAGTGGTCAAGCTCCAATTGGTCAAATGTAACCAGTTAAGGCTTATTGAACACCGTCCGACCAAGACCGGAACTGATGGACGTTATTTGGGTTAACCGTAGCGACAGTTCTGTTGCAAATGTGGACGAGACCTAATTCGATTTTTTTTACTTATGAAGCGCGTCTTGGTCTGCATCGATTTCACGTTTTTATTCTAAGAATATTTGCAAGTAAACGCTGCCAGTAATCACTGGCAATTCTCACTGGCAGTCCACAGTACTAGCTGCCAGTGCTCGCCGCCAGTTCTAACTGGCATCCTAGTATATAATATATTATCCTTAGTTCCCGAGCCATGGATTATAACTAAATATTAGACCGTTAACGGTAATATTAAATGCTGAATAGGTCACATACGAAACCGTTATTCGGAAATACTAGTAGCCGACATTTTCCGATAATTGACTATAGGGTTACCCCTTAAATCGTGAAACCGAATAACACCTTCGCAACCTGTGGGTGGTGTTATTTTTTCGGGTAACTCTAGCTTAACATTTCTTTTTGTTATTTGTGTGTGCCTACCTATATTTGTAGTTGGGTACTGCAATGAATTTCGAGGAGTTCATGGCTGAGTGAAAACTTCGTGAATAAATCAGTTTGTGAAGTTAAGCTTCACTTGCTGCGATCAGTTAGTCGTTTGTTGGTCACCTGCTGGAATAGAGGAAGATCGCAAATCTTTCATGATGACCAATGAAACACCCGAGTAAAGTCTGGAATACACTTTTAACCTTCTCCACGCTATTGGTTGTTATCCACAATGACTTCGAGAAGAAACAATAACGGGCTAGACAATTATTTTGGATGAAGAACCGGGGGTTGCTTGTGGCGAAGCTTGGGAGAGGCATACGTTCAGCGTTGACCATATTTACCCTCCCAAGAGTCTATGCTTAGCGGTCTTACTTGCAACCGCTACATCACTAGTTTTTGCGTACCACAACAAGGAAACTTAGAAAAAGGCTAAGTTACGATTGATACGGTCAAAGCTTATGAATAACAAAGGGAAGCACGGTCAAAGAACTTTTGCAGTAAAAGCAGACCTCAGGGTGTCAAACATAATACGGTGTCTAGGGCTGTCACTGAGGACCAGGCCCGGGTCGACGGCACGTCGTATTCCACGCGCACCTCAAAGAGATGTCAGCACTAAGTGACGGGGTCCGATAGGGCCGACGCCTCAGGGTCGCGGTAATTCGAAAGAGTAACCGTGGCCCTGGCACAGGCAATTGATGGAACACGGGTGGGTTTTAGTCAGTAAAAGCCTGACACGCCCTCCCGCTCCACCCAGAGCGGGAGAAGTCATTTGATTTCACAAACAAAAAAGTCAAAAAAAAAAACAGGATAAGTTTATAAAACAGTGCGCAAACTGTAACCATGAATTCAGAACTTGATTCTAGATTCTACCTAGCATAGACCAATTTCCACGGTTAAAGAAAAATACAGCTGTTCAGTACATTTTGAGCTCGTAGTTATTGCATTTTTCTAAGAAACAGCTGTTTTTTTTTAAATATCCGACGAAAAATTTCTATTACACTTTGCGCACTGGTTAAAAACTCACCTGTATATCGTGATTTCCTCTTATTTGATTGATTGCTTCTTAAAACTCTTTGCTTTACCTGAAATTTAATTTATTTGGGAAACCCAACAAAATAAATTGTCATAAGTAAGAATTCAGTAATATTTTCTTCTTCTGGTTCATATTAAATTCATCGGGTCACCACAATTTTTAACATAACAAAACATCCCACCGTTTCCCCGAAAGATTGCCAGTTAATTTTCTTCAAGTCCAACATAAAATAAATAAACTCCTGTGTTTTTAAAAACGTTCACATTCTAATATCTCTATCTGCCAAAAATACAAAAAAATTACATACATTTTTGACAAGCTTTTGACATTGATTGTCGCTTAGATGATGACTTTAATTTGAACGCTTTTTAAGTACGAGAATAGGCCTTTAGGTGAAACTTCAAATTTAAGAAACAGCCGATCTATTCTCTAAAACTGTCACCGTGAAAACTTAGCTGAAGTGATCTGTCTTTCCAGCTGTCAGGGGTTGACACTATTGACAGTTCAAAATCAAAATCAAAATATTTTATTTCACATAAACCTACATGGGCACTTATGAAACGTCAGATTCTAGGTGCACGGTTCCAATTGGTCGTTTCCTATGGAGAAGAGCCGGCAAGAAACTCCATGGTTACTCTTTTAAAAGTATTTGTATTTTACAATGTTTTTTAATTACAGTTTTAATAGGTATGGGAGGACAGTGTAGGCCTGTCAACAAGTACCATATGTTAAACAAATAGACAATGGTCTATAAATTTACAATCCACAAGGCCTACGACGTTCTCACATTTACAAAATGTCAGTGTTCACTCACACACAATGTTAGGTGTTCACTTCACCTAAGTTATCATGGTGAGACTTTTACAGAATGTATCAGCTGGACTGTAATTCTGCAGACCACCACGACGAAAGAGTTCATAAAAAGTTCCCAAAAACCATTTCTCTAACGTACCAACCTTAAAACACTCCATTTGATCCCCAGTGTTACAATCTACCAAAATTTGTGGACAAAAAAGAGCTTTGTCCGAACCAAGTAGAGCGTGGAGGGACTAACGTATCATAGCCGAAATTATAGCCTTTTGTGGAATTAAGCGGATCAAGATTATAGGGGGCCACGATTTGGGGGACAAAAATGGAGGAAAAAACGTTGATTGATTGAGTGAAGACGGACGTTAGAGGAAATGGCTGATTTTACGGGTTGTGGCGTTTGTTTTACTTTGTTTCCGGTTTTTTTGGTAGATGGAAAATATATTTAGGGTAATATTTGTGTTGTGATAACGCTTTGAGTTTGATGTCTTTATTTTGTATTATATTATCAATAATATTCTTTCGTAATATTTACAGTCATTAAATTGGCTATTCTTCCCGCTTTATGCAGTTTTAAACTGTTTTTGAAAATGGGATCAAAAAGTTCCTTACGAAAAGCACACAACATCTCTGTGTTTTAACCGAATTCAAAGAAGCAGGACTTAATGCTTTCAATGCGAATTATTTGTTAGATGTTTTATTGAATACAGATAAAAATTAAAGCCAGCTCGTTCATCGGACGTATTGTTCGTAGATTTTTTCATCTAAACGACTGTTTGTACTGACTTTTCTTGAAATAAAATAATTTTGATGTTAATTCATAATGCCTTCTTTTATGATACGACGAAACACGGGGACACCATTTTCTTTCCAAGAACCGACAAAATTCAAAAGCCTCATTACCGTTTCCTATTAAAATATTTTATTCCAAATAATTTTCCTATTAATTGTTTCTGAGACACGAGTCAAGTTGAAACTCTTAGAACGCTGACAGAATACATTAACGTATTTTCACTAATTGTTTCGGAATGAAAGCTTTCATGCATCGTTTAGCGAATTCTTGGGAATTTTACCTGAAATTAAACAGTTGGTAATGGAGCGAATTTTGAGTTTTAACGAGAATTAATTTAGTGTTGATGTACTCACAGAATGTATAATTAATGTTAAAAAAATACCTTATAAAATTACTGTTCGAACAAATAGTGTAATTTCAAAGAAGAAGATAATCAAAAACATCTGTAAAACCGATGAAAATAAGGAGAAGGTACACGCTTTAAAAGTTTTGTGAATGGATTTTTGCAGTGCATGGCGCTAATATGAAGTTACATAGTCAGTACAGCGTGGCAAAGACATCGATGCGCCTCATGGTTACCATTGATTCAGTATCTAGAAATTTTTCGTCGGTTATTAAAAAAAATGGTATTTAAAGAAAAGTCTAAAATAAACGATTCTGCAAATGCTTTGATTAAAGCCTCCTTGACCTGTTTTTCTTTAGAGCGTTGCGTAATTAATGCGTGGTTTACCAGTAACTTGGCGTTTTGTTATATTTACAGCAGACCAAGGAGACAGTAATAGTTACTCCACATCAATCAGCCTAGTTTTTTCCCATCTGTGTTGGTCCACAGAGCAGAAGATCGCATAACTTGGAGACGCCGCGTATGTGGTCGCGATCCTCAGCATTAAGTGATCGACGAAGAAGAGAAGAGAAGAGATGTCGGGGTTTACTCCAGTCCAAACAGATGCAGCTGAATATCAGTATTTTTCATGGAGCGACTGCCTACCTGACCTTCACAACCCAGTTACTGGGTAACACGATAACCCTTGGTAAGGCTACTTGTTAGACTTGGGTTTCTGACTACCCGTAACGACTGTCAAAGATCCACGAATGACAGCCGGGACCAACGGCTTAACGTGCTTTCCGAGGCACGGAGGGTCTCGGTATGTAATGGATGGTCACCCATCTTCAAATCGACCGCTGCAAGAGTAGCTTACCCTTCGGTCGAGCCGTTCGGTTGTTCTCATTTAGACCCGAATCCCTCCTAACCTATAAATAATCAAGTTGCAATAATTCTACGCCCAGGAATGCAGCACAGTAATTAACACGCCTTCATTTTGAATAGTGAACCATTTCTGACGTAGTCCTTATTAAAATTCGGATCACTTAACGCCCAGTGTGCAGAATTGAATATTAATGAAAAATAAACATGGGTAGGTACTTGAAGAAGTTGGTAGTGAGACAAATTATTAAAATTCCTATCTCGTGCAAAATAGCGTTTTAAGTTCTCGAGTGATGGAATATTATGGAAAATATAAATGTGATCTAAAAGGCATATTTTCATTATTTTTGTCACCTACTTCTATTTCGAAATGCAACTAATTTTAATTTAACTTGATTTGACTTAATTTCAGCTACGAGATTTGAATTAAGTTCTGCTGCTTTTAGAAAAGACCGTTATAGGCAACTACATTTTGTAGTAGGTAGGTAGCTACAGATTTTAAAGAGCACGAAAAACTATTTATTAACTAATATTATAGAGAGAAAGGATTTGATTTTTTGTATGTTTGTATGTACTACTCTGTCAAGAAAGTACCAGGAAAAGATCAAACATACGAAAAACGGTTATTATTTTATCGCCTTCGAAGTATGCCCTTTCAGAAACGAAACACTTATGCCAACAAATTATCCAATCATCAAAACATTTATAAACGCTTTTTTCGGAATTCAGTTACTGTACGTACTCGCTGCAAATTCTGCTTTGCGTCTCTGTCTACCGTAAGAAAACGGGTGCCACGAATTGGTAATTTTAGTTCAAAAGCGTAAACCCGCGTCTCGTCACCAGTAACAATGCGTTTCATGAATGTTGGGTCGGAATTGACTCGGTCTACCATGTCCACAGCGACTCTTATGCGATTGAGTTTTTGGAGATAATTCAGGTCTCAGCTTCAGGACTAGCCGAGCGGCAACATGTTTCATACTCAAGTGATTATTTAAAATTAAAATGGTACGTATCGACTCGTGAGACACAGAAAGATCAGCGGTTATCTCTCTTAAACTTGAATGAGGATTTTCAGTCACTATTTCCTTCACTTTTGCGATGTTAACTTCAATTGAAGACGTTGATAGCCTACCAGAGCGAGGCAAACCTTCAATCACATCTCGACCGCTTTGAAACGCTTTTTACCATAAGTACGTGTTTTTGATAAAGTCGATTCACCGTAAGCCTTCTGTCACATTTTCAGTGACTCCGAACACGAAATACCATTGGTGATGAATTAAAACAGCACTGTATTTATTTAATCTAAATAACAGACGCAACTCAAACTCCGCGCCAAAATGGAAAATAGTTGTGCCAATTTGACAGCAAAAAAAAAATATTGGCACCATAAACAAATCATCCATTCCCGATACTTTTTTTGACAGAATGTATTTACCGTTTCACGCTAAAACGGCAGAACAGATTTGCATTACATTTGGCGAATAGGTAAACCATGACTTTGAAAAGAACAGGCTACTTTTCATCTTGGATGGCAGACGAAGTCGCGGGCAACGGTTAGTCGTAAGTAAAGATGATAATTATCATATTTACACGCATACCGTGGTTGTTCTCTCCAGCACTTCCGATCATGACTATGGTTTCCGACTATGGTTTTATGACTATGGTTTCCGGTTGAGTCTGAATCTATCTCAATATTAATTCTAAATACCTACACGATTTAAGGGACATTGACGCATAAACGGTAAACATGAATTCAGCACAAGATTTGTTTAGTTGGTTATTTTATCAAAAATCTTCTGTTTTAAACAAAAGTGCAACTCCTAGGACATGACATGTATGAAACAAGTACCTATATTTTTGTCTAACAACCGGAAAAAGATACTACCCCACCGTCAATTATTATTGACGGTGGGGTAGTAGCCTACCCCAGCGTAGAATATTTTTACCTATTGTTAGATAAAAATATAGGTACTTTATTTCAACAGTTTGCGCGTCGATGTACACCCGCTATAAAAATAATTGTTTAATCCATCACACAACCATTCTTCTTCATCAAGATTTAATGTCACAAAACTAATCACTATACCTTCAAATAACCGTTAATAAATGGTACTGATGAGGTCACGTAACGAACCCCACCCACCTACCCGCACAGTGGTAGGTAGGTACGCGCTCATGTATTGTGAACAAAATTCGCCAAGTCACCGACCATTTAGCACTGTGTGCCAAACCAGTTAGCTAAGTGGACAAAAAACTTCATGTGCTATGTTTGATTTGTAGTGCAATAACCTTGGCAGCCAGAAAAAGTTTACCTACGTGTATACATAACAGTCTATTGGTCTGTTAAAGAACCGTTGTAATTAATCTGTACTATATCTTTATTTATATTCTTTCTACTGGCTATAGATTATTTAACACTACGCTATGAGCCGAGCAAAAAGGAAAAAAGTCAGAAAACTAAGTGATAGCGCGGGCCGACAAACTGATACGACGGGGTGTAGTATAAGTACCTACGTGCTTGTGTAATAATATGATTAAATCGAGCACAATATTAGAGCTTGCAATTATATTTGATCGGATCAAAATGGTTAAAATTGAATATTAATCATCACAATGGTGTGAGGAACTAGTGGCTAAAGAAAGCAGCTCCTGCTGCGGTTAATTCATGGATGGGACGTAATTCTTTACAAATGAAGGCCACAACTTGAAGACATTTAACTGGTTACGTAGGTCAACAATAAAACATTCTTAATCAGATTTTAGGAATCTTGAGAAAGGCCTAAGCTGGATGCCATGGCTAATAAATACACAAATGCTAGAGAATTTAGTCTTCAACCTTAAGAGCCAATCCATCATCTACTAGCCTTTTTCCGACTATGTTTAAGTTGGTATTCAGCCTTACTGAATGAAGCTGAATATCAGAATTTTACATAGATCAACTGCGTATCTGACCTTAAAACTTCTTGAAAAGCAACCAATCGGAAATAATTATGAGCTTATATAAACAAATCCCTTTGATAAAACCACTAACTTGTTAAGCCCATTACGCAGCATCGCAACTAATTAACAAAATCACAACTAAGTTAGTCGACATTTAAATACATAATAATACCTTTATCAACGAAACTTGTGACAATAAATGGAAAACTCCGCCTCTTCACAAACCGCCTCAGAACTTCTAATTTGAACGTTAGGAAAACAAAAAGTTTTGCACGAGAAAGTTTGTATCTCGTTACTGTGACTGGCTCAAAAGGAAATAATAAGTACGATAAAAAAAACAGGAAGAAAACAATAAAAGCAGATACAGTAGTATAGTTATTTTGCCGCTAGAAAGTTATATGGCGCGTGGCCAAAATCAGAACGCCCAAAAATATGTACATTAAGGATGATGAGTAATATTGATATTGATGGATTGGTATTGATGATGATGATTAATAAAATGTTATTTCAAAGAAGCCATAGTAAAAAAGAGAAAAAACTGTTAATTAGATGTAAATATGAAGAAGATACACGCTTTATAAGTTTTTGGAGGCGATTTTTCCTGTCCTTGTCGCGCGGTATGGACAATGTACGGCGCTAGTATGAGGTTACATAGTTGTGACGACACTTCTACGATAGTGCTGTCCTTGTCTAACACTTATTTTAAAACGTTTATAACTTGGCAAATTTTTAAGCTTTTACACTTTTTGTAATATTGTTTGCACTATATTGATACAAAAAAAAATTTGAGATTTAAAAAAAAATATTTTCATGATCCCTATTCTGATTTCAAGTCTTTATGAGTGGTTGTAATGTCAATCATGTCATTTGGTTTATAATTTTATTTATATTCAAAATAGATTCTTTTATACTTGTGAATGCAGACCATTTTCTATTTTATTTTGTACCTGGTACTTATTGACAGGCTCTACATTGTTCTCACATTCCTTTAAACACTGTAATTTGAAAACATTGAAAGCTAACTATTTTTAAAAGAGTAACCCTGGAGATTCTTGCTGGCTCTCTTCCATAGGAAACGACCAATTGGAACCGTGCACCTAGCTTCTGATGTTTCCTAAGTGCTTAAGTAGGATTTTGTGAAATAAAATATATTGATTTTGATTTTAAGGATATTAACGTCTTTCTGGGGGGCTTTCGATAAACATGTTTGAAATGGTTTTGTAAAATCGGATTTTTGTCACGCTCCAAAAGATTCTTGTACAGCAATGTACCTTTTAGATCTGTAACTCCTTCTGCAGTGTAAAGACCTCTTCTCATACAGAGAAGGGTCACCACACTAAATTACAGCTTGTTGGCTTTTGAAGACCATTATAAGTCCAGCATTCTTCAATTTGTTTTATCTTTGCCGTTGCTCTGTGACGTCTAATTAATGTCTGGTCTCCTGGTTTTTTTGGCGTTTCTTCTCAAATATAGAAAATGACGATTCTAGCTTGCTAATAAAAATATTGAGGAGGAAAAGTGACTATAATATCCTATTTACAGATTTTATAATTTAATAACATTAAAAATTATGTTTGTAAATATACGTCTATAAAAAGTCAGTTTTATATTTATTTCTGAAACGCGGTGGCATTTAACCCACGGGTGAGAGAGATATTAATAAAAGATAACATGTTTTTTTCCACTCCCACGCGCGCTCGACCCACTGTGCGGTGTTAATCTTCTTATTACCTATTATATTAGATTGATTGCCGTTTTTTGTCGGAACTGTCTAGAGTTTAGTGACTTCTAAAGAGGGCTTTCACATTTATTTTGTGTGTTGTATCTAGTTGATACATTTTGCTACCTATTTGTTCGGGCGCCTTAAATAAAACCTTTTTAGCAGCAATATCAAGATCAGGAGAGATTATAAAGATCATTGTCAGTAACCCAATGGCAACCTTATTGCAACGACAATAAAGATCACTGTGATTTTGACAGTGATGCAAACTCAAAGGAAATCACATGGTGAATGGACTTTATCGGTGATTTGACAATTCTCTTAATCTCATTAAAAGAATAATATTATAAGACAAGTGTTGAATGTTATTTATGAGAACACGAACAGCTTTAAAAAAAGTAAAAGATAACAACAATAGGGTAAAGAGAACAAACCATAACTTTTTGTATATACACACCCTACATCTATATACAACACCTCTTTTGAATGTCGTGGAGTATTTCGGGAATTTCGAAAATAAAACAGAATATAGGGGTCACAAATAATGTTGAAATTACATATATTAATATCTGCAGACAGATCTTCTAACACCCGTATTTATAAACAAGCAATTACTTGCAGCTAAATAATTTCTTAGTGAAGTCATTATTTGAGGATAGAATTCTTCATTTTAAATTCTATATAACTCTATCCTTATGTAATTTCGTAGTGAAGGTAATGACTTCAGTCATTACCTTCACTACGAAATTACTTCATCATCATCATCATCATCAGCCTATTTTAGTCCACTGCTGGACATAGGCCTCCCCTAATGAGCACCATAGCGCCCTGTCTTCAGCTTGACGCATCCAGCATCTGCCTGCAGTCTTTCGCAGATCGTCATCCCACCTGGCCGGAGGGCGTCCTACACTACGTTTGCCGAGTCGCGGTCTCCACTCAAGAACTCGTTTACCCCAGCGGTTGTCGGTTCTTTCGAAATTACTTAGCAGCAAGCAATTGCTTGTTTATAATATACGGGTGTGAGACACTTTTGCATTTCAATTATTTGGTTAATACTTTAAAAACAGATAGCGCTGGCCAAAGTTTACCCTGCAACTTGCAGTAGTTTGAAAGGGTACGCTGGTGCATTTATTCAGCTCAGCCTCATCCAGATATCAAAACAGCACGTACTCTTTTGATATCTGTGATTAGCTCTATTAGTTAATTAGGTACCTTGCAGAGAGAACAGTCCAATTTTTGATTGCTTGCATTTCGTTTTTATATCGGCGTGTGGTAGCTGACATAAGGTAAACAATTTAATATAGTTTTGTGTTTTGTATTGTAATTACTTTACATACATCATTTGTATAGCATCAAGTGCTTTTATGTGAACAGACAGCTGGGCTGTTTGTTCTTCTTGCCGGCTATGACACTAGGAAGTGGCGAGGGGCGTTATGGGGGACTGACTTTTGTAACCTTGACGTTCAGTGCGAATTCTCAGACAATTTTGAAGAATTGACATTGATTTTGAACACTTTATACTCATAAAGTAACAAGGAAGAAACCTTACAAGGGTCAGAAAAAATACGTACGACTCTCAGCCCTATTAAGGAACCCACAAGTTTAAAAGAATGATGTAGTACCTACGCTACATTTCTTTCACAATGGGTGCCAGCCACCGTATAAGGTTGCCGGAACGACCGCGAAGAATGAGTAACCGATGAACCAAAAAGTCCCGTAAGGATCTCCAGTGGTTGCAAAAAGTTTTTTGATTTTAATTACGTTCTTCATGTGGGCGATATATTTTTATGGTGTGGGCGGTGTTTCTTTTAACTTTGGTGTGTTTAAAAAAATTAAAAAGCTGTTATTATCGTTGGCATGACTAAAGAATATTATTATAACGGAGTCGGGCAAAACTTGTACCTAATTGATTTTGAAAATGTACTCGACTCCTTAATGTAAGATCTCATCTCTACATTTTTGAGGATTGCTGTTTTGGGCAAGAGCTGACACTTGACTTTATATCTGATTTCCTGTTCTGAATTCATTGACCGAGGGGAGAATACTTACAAGGGCATACTTAAATAAAAATACATGGAAATAAGCAGACTAAGGTTTTGAAGAGATATGAGGAACAGGGTGTAAAGTTCACTCATACTCTTGGAAAAGGGAGGATCCTGCGACCAGATGGATGTCGTATCTGGTGGGCAACTGCCCGGTGATTGTGTTTGTTTGTTTGTTTGGCATCTCGCAGGTCAACCTATGAGGTTGTCGTCTGCTTAAGCGGACTTGCGCCCGGTGATTGTTGTCGGGAAGTTGTATATATGCTAGCTGCGCGGTAAACTGTGATAGCGCGATGCAGGATTTGTGTGACGTCAGTGTGATGCGTTGTTCGCATGTGGCGGTGTAGATGCCACCACAGTTTGATTACAGATGTTTTAAGAGTGGTTCGACATGTTTCAACCTCATTATTCAACAAGTGAGGAGGTAAAAAATGTATGTATGCGGGCTTTGATATTTTATCTGGGTCTCTTGATCATTTTCTTTTTCCCTCATCTCCTACCATGACTGTCCGTCAGGGCAAGTTATAATCCTAATCATATCTTCCTAACTAATATTATAAATGCGAAAGTAAGTTTGTTTGTTAATCTTTTACGCTAAAACGACTTAATGGATTTGGATGAAATTTGGTACACAGATAGACCATGACATGGGTTACGGCAAAGGCTAGTTTTCATCCTGGATCTAAGACGAAGTTGCGGGCAATAGCCAGTAATATAATAATTACGTCCCATCTATAACTAGACAAACTCAATAACATAGCGAACATGCCCTGAAGGCAATTGGTAATTGCGTGTTAGTAATGTTAGTAATTGCCAATTACTTGGTAATGCCACGGTGTGGGTTGAAACAATGTTATATTACCTACTCGTCACGTTGCTTCTGTGAATATTAACATGCTTTATGGTTGCTAATAAGGATATTAAGAACATGCTCGATATGAAATATGGATCTGGGAAATGATAGCAAAGTCATAATTTACAGCAAAGTGTGTATATTATCCGGAAAAGAACCGGAGTTACCGACGTAGCTTGCAGAGTTAGCAAGCTGAAGTGGCAGTGTCCAGCACACTGCCACTTCAGCTGGCCGAGGGACTGTGACGACTTGTTTGTCGAAGGACCGAAGGCCGGTGGAGCAGACGATTTTGCTATATGGGATGTCCTCCAGCTACCGACGAGTTTAAAAAGGTGGCTGGGATAGAATGGACTGAAGCTTTCCTTCGATCGGAAGCTGCGCTCCGGTTGGCAAGGGCCAATCGGCGCACGCGGTCGAAACGTTAAGTTGAGATGGTTAGCAGAAACTCACACTAGGGCTTCAGAGTGTTGTGGCGCAGCCTGGGAGAGGTCTATGTCCCGCTGTGGACTGCGATATGCTGAGTTGATTGTGAAGTTGATGTCTACTCTGCCCGTGGTGGGTGGAAAATCAGAAGATCTGCTCTACGGATACCTCTTACCTACCAGCATCTACCTATATGGAATTATCTGATCACCATAACCTAGTTATTTAATGAGTAACACGATACCCCTTTGTAAATCCTCAGATGTCAGAAGTATGTTGTTGGTTTTGTTATTATTTAACAAGAGAAACCTCATAAGGAGAAGCTCATTCTTTAGACGTTAACCTGTAGTCATGTTTTATGTCATAACGATATTTTTCTTATTTCGTAGGTATTCTAAATGTGTTATATGCCAAACATTGCCAGGTGCATGCTATGCAGAATGGCACCAAACACAAAAAAATAACTTTTAAGTCGACTAGAACACTAAAGTACAAAATAAGCTCACTTTTTAAGTAGTCCGATGAAGTTGGTGACAGTTATTTTTGTTCAATCTTAGATTTGGTGCTAGCCTTCACACGAACCAGACCGGTCGAAAAATAACTGATGTATTAAATACATCAAGCTGACAGGATGCCCAGCCGACAGGATGCTTCGATAAATGATGAGATGATAGATAAATAACATAACATAACATCACGCCTTATTTCCCCGAAGGGTTGGGCAGAGGTGTACTTGTACACCCACATTTCGCCAGTTATGTTTAAGTCCCATGTAATAGGGGGCGAGCCTATTGCCACGTGAAAAACATAACCCTGTCTTTGCTTTCGCGCAGTCGGGTAATAAGGTAAGTCCCAAACATCGACACAAACCATTTATTCTCTTACTCTATAATTATACAACGTTATCTTCAATTAATCGCAAAACATGAATTAAAATATTAATCGCCCTCTCATCAACCACAAATTTCATACAACGGTAAACAGCAGTTCAAGAAAATTAATGTTTTCACGCTAAAATCATACAAAACATGAGTCTAACGGCACCGTAAAATGTATGAAGACTATTAAATTACACGGCTTTGATTTTTGGCCACGAGTTAACACGGCTTGGCACAGTGACCGACTAATATACTGCTATGGTCTTTTCGTCCACGGCCACTGTACTCTGTTTAGATTCTCAACGCTCTGCTCAATACCGATAGTTGAAAATCCAGTGGGCGATAAAAACCGCCACGATATTTTGGCGTCCGTGCTAACGTGGACTTATTTAACTAGATTTTGAACGCGTTGTGGATTAAAATGGATTGTAACACTGATAAAAAGTGGGTACATTCATACATTGTACGTTTTTCATAGAAAGATTGAGTCTCTTAAGGGCTCGAGACTAAATAATAACAACCGCATGGGTTTATTTTCAAGGTTAAGCAACAGTTTTCGAAGTCGGTCCGTGGATGTGTGGCCATCCATTACACGGAGGGATCCGTGCCTCTTAAAGCACGTTAACCCGAGACCAACGGCTGTCATTTGTAGATCTTGTTACAGGTCGTCAGAAGCCCAAAGTTCTAACAACCAGTCTTACCAAGTGGTATTAATTGCACAGTAACTGCGTTGTGGACAACAGATAGATAGCTCCCTGTAAAATCCAAGCCGACCTCAATGTAGTTGGGAAAAGGCTATGTCGATGGTGATGAAGAAGCAAGAAAAGGAAGAAGAAGAAAGAAATGATGCCTCCATACAACATAGTGAACGAACAACAATCACCATTCGTCAAGGGCGGATCCAGGGAACCGTCCAGACCCGGCCTGGCCCTCCAAGGGCCCCCCCGTGACCGACTCTGCCTTGAGTGACCCCTGACCCGACGTAGTTTAGGAAAGGATCGGCTGATGATGATTGTGTCTCTAAGTTTTCTCTTCAGCCTGTTACGTCATATCCTGATAAGTTTTTATTACATTATGACGCAGACAATTTTAAAGAAATTCTGTTCCGTTTCTTGTTAATAGAGCTTTTTCGGAGACTGTGAAATATGCCCGTATTTTTTTATACCAACGTGATTATTTATTTATGGTAAATTTACTGTAATCTTCAACTCAACGAACGTTTTTTTTTATTTTTTATTGTAATATACCGCTCTTGACCTCGATCACGTCTGGTGGAAAGCGATGGATGAGGTCTATGAGGGAGTTAAGTGTGCCCAGAAGATGCCTGTTCAGTCTGGCTTTGAAGGCTGTCTGGTTGTAATAACATGGAAGGGAACACAGATTTATAATGCATTAGAAGTAAAACAGTGACTTACCTTTAGCCAAAGCAGCATGTACGAAGCATAGACACAGGAATAACTTTAGAGCCGCCATTTTGAATATTTTACAAGGTTTTTGTTTATGGAAATCACAAATCACTTGACACTGTATTTACCTGAAAAAAGAAAATAAATATAATTCAATTACATTCTTGTAGCATCTGTTCTTCTCTTTATGGAAGCATTTGATCCACTTTGGGACCAGCATGTCGATTCTGTAAAAAAATCACGGGGAAGACTTGCGTGTTGAGCTGTCAGTGTCATCCCGTCGTCTTGATAAATCCCTATCATTAGTGGCACTGACAGCTTACTCCACGATCACTTCACCTAAGCACATATAATATAATACTACATACAGATGGGTATCTGTACGTAGTATATCTTTGTATAATCCCATACAAAGAAATGAAAACTCCCTAAGTCTGGCTATTGAGCTGGCAATTTTTCTTCGTCTAATTTTTCAACAGATGGCAGCATCAGCGACTCACTAATTGCCAATGACTGTAGTTTTATAACGCCATCTAGGAGTCGACTACGTTTAAAACGTTTCGTGTTATATAGAGTTTTATAGAAAAATAGATAGGTACAGAAAAACATGTCATTAGATTTCTTTTGTATTTCTATGTAAAAAATAAAGTTGTTTGATTTAAATAAGTAACAATATTGGAAACTGTGGAGACAAGACCAATTGAGTAAAACGCCATCTATTGCAAAAAGCTCTAAATAAAATGATTAACAGATGGCTACGTATATCATTTAAAGGGTTCGAATTGAAGTTAAAGGCTTCATTTTTACTATATTTTTAAAATACTTGCATTTTGAGTGGAAATTGATAAATCAGCACTAAATAAGGAAGTTTTGACTTATACCAATCACAATTCAGCCAAAAATCTGCCATATATCGTTTTTTAATGATTGTTAATTTCTAAATGGTTACCTATGCTGCCATTTATGATTTTTTTCAAGTTGAGTATAGTTAAGTATAATTTGTTCGAGTTGAGACCCCATGACCTTTAGTTTCCACGGTGATATGGATACAGAATAGCACTACAGGTACGGCTACATACATACATAAACTCACGACTCACGACTTATTCCCATGTGGGCAGGCAAAAACTACAGAACGCCACCTGCTGCGATCCTTACATACTCCTATTGCTTCGTTCACGTTCACACATCAGCCGATCTATTCTGATTTAATTGTACCCGTGAAAAGTGAGATGAAGTGAGCTTAGAGTGAGCTGTCATCAGTGTCAATCCCTATCATCAGATGCAAAGACAGCCCTGTTCAAGCTCTCTTCACCTAGGTCATAATATAATTAAGGACCTACGTTTTCACGGTTCGTTTTTTGCAGAATAGACCGGCTGTTCTACGCACCTGACCTTCTTGAAGAGCATCGTTAATAAAGTAACTAGGTACTGGTAATATGATCGTTTATGTAATTTCCGCTTTAGGTAGAGTTCTTTAGCCTGGGTCTACGGCGCGTTCGTGTTCCACGCGTGCCTCAAAGAGATGTCAGCACTAAGTGACGGGTTCCGGTAGGGCCGCTGCCGGCCAAGGTCGCAGGTTGTTCGAAAGAGTTACCGTGGCCCTGGCACAGGCAACTGAAGGAACACGGGTGGGTTTTAGTCAGTAAAAGTCTGACACGCCCTCCCGCTCCACCCAGAGCGGGGAAAATCATTTGATGATATCCCACCCAAAAAAAAAAGTTTGGGCTCGTTCACAAAGAGCTCTCAAAGAGCTCTTTCAAAAAGAGCTCTTAGACGTGAACTCTCCCGAGGAAGCACTACTAGCATGCCTATTGGATATTGCCACCATCCAGCGTTCTTGTGTTCAGGTGCCGTTGAAATATTTGTTACATGAGACATTAGCTTCTGTCTGCGACTCTGCCCGCGAGAAACGTATCATTTTAACATAAAATATATCATATGACACTCGGCAATACTGTAGCTTTCGGTTAGTGAAAGAATTTTTGGAATCGGATCAGTGGTTCCGAAAATTATCCCCTACAAACAAACTCACAAATTTTAAGGCTTCATAATCATCATCTGAGTACCCTGTCTCCAACTATGTTTGGGTTAGCTTCCCGTCTAACCAGATGCAGCCAAATACCAGTATGTTACATGGAGCGACTGCCTACCTTACTACCGCAACCTAGTTACTGGTTAATACGATACGCCTTGGTAAGACTGGTTGTCAGACTTCCGAGCTTCTGACGACCCGTAACGACTGTCAAAGATCCACGAATGACAGCCGGGACCAACGACTTTACGTGCTTTCCGAGTCACCGGGTGTCCTGATATGTAAAGACCAACCTCTGCAACCTGATCGATTGACCCGTGCTGATGTGATAACTTAGCCACAAGCCATTCTTAACCTCTTCATAATATAAGTACTTATACATTTTCAGATTGGTCTTCACTATTATTTTGATACAGATAAGTCGGCGGTTGGCGGTGATAACCTATAAAAGCCGTTTGTTTGCATCCCAAACTGCCTTGTTGGTCGAGTGGTAGCGAGCGCTACTGCTGTGCATTGATGCCATGGGTTCGATTCCCAGGTCGTTCAAAGTTTTTCCATCTAGAATTTCTCAGTAGCAGCCCGGAGTTTGGATTTGTGGGGTACGAACCTCGGCTTAGGGCGTCGCTGGAAGAGGGCAGCAAATGACTAGCTGGATCAGGATTGGTATTATTTACGGACGAGTTTAAAGCTACAGGCTCAGCGGCGCGGGCTGGCTCGAGCAAGGGTCGGGAGGGGCGTCGATTTGGGCGTCGCAGCGGGCCTCGGCGGCGAGGGCGGTAGGACGGCGATCGGGTTTTGGGCTTATGTAGCGTGCTAGTGGCCTTACTACTCTCCTGGAGAAAGGTAGTGGCGTCGTCGGGGTCGATTTAAGTATGCCTTGGTCGGCGAATACTGCTAATGCGAGAGGGAGTGTAGCGGGCGACCGCTGTAATCAGAGGGTTAAAATGTTTGATGCCGCAGTCGAAGAAACGCTTTGATAAGCGTTTCATGAACTGTTTTATGGTTGGCATTTTGAGGTCGACGTGAAGATCTATATTACGGACATAGAAGGGGGCACCCGTGACCCTTCTGAGGAAACGGTTTTGGAGGGTCTGCATCTTATGGATATGACGTGGGTGGGCGTGCGCAAATACAACGCAGGCATAGGTCATGATGGGACGGATGACTGCGGTATAGATGCGGAGCTTGCATTTGAGCTTGGATTTGTTTATGGTGCCAAATTCTTGTGTTTAAATTGGCACAACTGTTTTCCATTTCGGCGCGAAGTTTGTATTGCATCTGTTGTTTAGATTAAATACAGTGCTGATTTAAGTTAGATCATGTCTAGTGGGTATTGTGAATTTCATAATGGACAAAAACATCGAATAAAGAGTTTGTCTTAAATTTTGCATCGCCAATGGAATTTCGTGTTCGGAGTCACTGAAAATGTTACAGAAAGAAGGCTTACGGTGAATCCACTTTATCAAAAACACGTAGTTATGGTGCAAAACGTTTCAAAGCGGTCGTGATGTGATGGAAGATTTGCCTCGCTCTGGTGGGCCATCAACGTCTCCAATTGAAGTTAACATCGCAAAAGTGAAGGCAATGGTGACTGAAAATCCTCATTCAAGTTTGAGAGAGATAGCCGCTGAACTTTCTGTGTCTCACAAGTCAATCCGTGCCATTTTAATTTAAACAATCATTTGGGTATGAAACATGTTGCCGATCGGCTAGTCCTGAATTTTCTCCAAAAAATTAATCGCATAAGAGTCGCTGAAGCCATGCTAGAAAGAGTGAATTCCGACCCAACATTCATGAGACGCATTGTTACTGGTGACGAGACGTGGGTTTACGAGTTGACATGCAAGCTAGTCGACAAGCTTCGGATATAAATGAGAATTCGCGGCGAAAATTGAATCTATTCCGGAAAAGCAGCCAAACTGACGATTGGACTTATCGTTTACGTGAGTATATCGTTTTTGAAGGAGCATACTTTGAAGTCGATAAAATAAATTTTAATGAATAACTAACATTTTGTGTATTATTGATCTTTTCCCGGTACTTTTTTGACAGAGTAGTAAGAAAAAATTAACCGCGGAAGTCCCTTTTCCGTGTAACCGAGTTTCTTTCAAACTTAATGAGTTCACTATTCCACTACGTAATTATGTATGTCCGTCTGCACACTTTAAGTAGTACCGTAAATTGTTCAGCCTACGCATCGCTGGCTGCCACCAGAGCGTGGCGGGTTCGATTCCCGGGCACTGATTGATAATTAAAATAATTATTACCTTTGTGTGAACGAGTTAGTTTATTTGTTGGCAACATGAGATGTGATTTTGATGTTAATTAAATGGTTGAAGTTCCGGGTCAAGTGAGGATAGACGAAAGATTTATTTTTTATATGACGAAGTGTAATTTCGCAGGCCAGTGCGTGTTCAAAAAGTTTGCATTTCGAAAATAAAACGGTCTGTTTTCAGCTGTTTCTCAGAAATTGAACTCTGGATTCATTGAACAAATTTTTGTCAATTTAATTTAATTTATTTTATTAACAATGTTTAGATTGTGTCGAAATGTGGCAAAGGCCTTCTCCTTCATGTCGATGGTACGACAGTATATAGAATTTTGCATGCATGCATAATCACCAATCATGTTCCCACTGCTGGTACACAGGCCTCCTCTCCGTGAGAGAGAGTGGGCTGAAAGCTACCTCGCGATGGCTCAGTGCGGGTTGGTAGATGTTGTGAGCAGTGTAAATGAAATTATTCATACAAAGTAAAGCGCATGTCTGGTTTCGAACCTACGGCATACAACCCGTAAGTCCGGTCCGTTACCACTGGTCAAATGCTCCATCAAATATTAATTGCCCAAAACTTTGCCGATCGTCTTTCAGATCGTCGAAGCGACGGTGGCAGGCTGGCAACGCAGAGGTAATTGAAGCTGTTTTTTAGGGCACAGAGGGCAGCATAGGAGGTGGAGCATAGTTTGCGACACAGCTCCATATTTACACCTGCTGCCGTTCCGTCGAGGTAACTCCTCCACTTTACGAGGTTGTAGGTACGTCTTCCTACTTAGGTTCGGAGGCTGTTCAGACTTCCAATCAGGCCACGGAAGGTTAGACTCTGCGGGAAAATACTCGCTTAGTGGAAGAGTAAGTTGTGAGTGGGTGGAAGGAGAATGGAAAGGTGAACGGCTATCCAAAAAGCACTTCCCACAATATTTGCGTAACAGACTTCGTAAGAGATTACATTGTGTGCGGTCGCTTGAGTGAGGTTTCAAGTGAACTTTACAAAATAGCACGACCGGCCAATTGGCAAGCAGTTTTTTTTGCAGCCTTTGAACATCCTCTTTCGCCCCCACAAAATAGTTGCTTCATTTATTTATCGCGCCCTGTCAGAGCAAACGCACGAAAGATGAAAGATGGATACATCCACAAGACTTTAACTGTCTACAATGTTTGTTCTTTATTAGGGATGAGGTTTTTTTTTTTACTCAATTTTTTTCTTAATAGTGCAAACCATATTAAAAAAAAGTGTAATTGCTATATTTGGCCAAGTTATAAACGTTTTAAAATAAGTGTTAGACAAGGACGGCACTGTTGTAGAAGTAACTTCATGGTAGCGCCATACATTTGCCTGAACCGCGCGACAAGGACGGGAATAATTTCCTCCAAAATCTTTTAAAGTGTGTTGTTTCTTCATTTTTACATACATTTAACAGTTTTTTTTTGGATTATCTATTCTGCTGTCTTCTTTGAAATAACATTATTTTTCTAACATTTTTAAAATTAATCATCATCCCTATTTTGTAATAATATCTATCCACCAAACATAATTACTAATTAAAGCTACACATTGTCGTGTTACCCCAGTGTAACTACTTAGACCTTTTTGAAAATTTGAATTTGTTCATTAATTTTATAAATAGTGCTATAATATTCCTCTTAAATAATTATAATATGACTGACATTGTAATGTGTAACAATGTCTGAATAAAGACTGATTTAATTTGATACGGTACGATAGAACACAAATTGTTGTCAGTTTTATGAATTCTTGAATCTCGAAAGCCTGACAACCAGTTTTACCAAGGGAATTCGTGTAAAGTCAGAAAGGCAGCGTACTATAAGAATAAAGACTACGTCGAAGACAAGAAAGTTTGGCAATAATTCCCTCTGCACATTTGGCTTCCCTGGTACCTCATAAACGGCATCACTATGTAAATTTCTAATAACTGCTCCCAAATAATGGTGTTTAATTTTTATTTTTTATTATTAGATTATGACTTATAAATAACTCTGACATAATATTTTCATTATTTGACATTATATCCCTACAATTTTTAATTAGTTTTGATTTTATTCTATTAGATTATTTCTATATTTTAGGTAAATGTGAGAACGTCGTAGGCCTTGTGGATTGTAAATTTATATATCATTGTCTATTTGTTTAACATATGGTACTTTTTGACAGGCCTACACTGTCCTCCCATACCTATTAACACTGTAACTAAAAAATATTGTAAAAGAGAAAT
The DNA here is from genome assembly GCA_963555695.1 of Dasypolia templi. NCBI lineage: Eukaryota > Metazoa > Arthropoda > Insecta > Lepidoptera > Noctuidae > Dasypolia > Dasypolia templi. The sequence goes on from OY743163.1 coordinate 5,580,165, forward strand.
ATTTTTAAAAGAGTAACCATGGAGTTTCTTGCCGGCTCTTCTCCATAGGAAACGACCAATTGGAACCGTGCACCTAGAATCTGACGTTTCATAAGTGCCTATGTAGGTTTATGTGAAATTAAATATTTTGATTTTGATTTTGGTCAGACTGGAAGCCGACCTCAAGATAATTTAAAAAGGCTAGGCAGATTGACTGTTATGAATTCTTGTCGATTTAAACATGTTTTTGAAGTTGACTATACCTACGCACAAAAATAAAAATAAAAAACTTTAGGGCGTGTTAAACATAGTACCTACTCGTACTATTAAATGAGTAACGATAATCGACCACCGTAGAAACAGCTGCTCCTTGGAGCTTGTAATTGAAATATATAAATAAGAGTGGCCTGGCCTGTATACAGGATACATTTTTAACAATTGCACAAAATGTAACCATGAATTTAGCATACACCCCCTAGCGTAGATCTTTTTTGTCGGTTATCAAAAAAAAAAAAAAAAACTGCTGTTTCAAACCTACGTGGTCAAAATGTACTGAACATAAATTTTTGTTATAAGTAACCGACGAACAATGTCTACGTTAGTAGTCTCTTCGCTGCTACTGACAAATTGTTAATGGAAAAACTGAATAACCTTTTGCGCGACCAGAGGATCGGAACCAAGACCTCATGCTTCGCAGTCTACTAGACCAGCAAGGCAGCTACTTATCTACTACAAGCTTCTGCTCACATCTTTGTTCGCATGGAAGTCGTTAGACGCACAATATACTAAAATAACAGCCACGGTTTTATAATCCGGGAAATGTTTGTCAGAATTAGCCATGTATGAGGGTTTGCGCACTAGATCCGAAATCACTCCGTCCGAATTTAGTACATTTGCAATTCGGATTGAACTCGGATCTTGAATTCGGATTCGGATCGGATCCAGTGCAGAATCGCTCTAACTACTGCACAGGAAAACATTGTAAGATAACCTCAATGGATCTGATATCGCCAACAAGCAGTGGACAAGCGTGGTGGCTGATTGATCACCACGCTTGCCCACTGCTTGATTGTTCCTTCTCTATTTATGAATGCATTTCTTGATTGCATTCTCAATTCAAATATGAGAAGAGAAACGTTTTTGTTTTGTTTTTATAGTCGAAGTTAATCAAAGTTTAAAAATCTGTTTCAATTAGTCAAAATTTACTAGGAAATAGAATTGATTCTAGTTGCCCCTTGCAAAAGGTAGTTTTTCATGCAGCAGAATGGGCAAAAAACTCCATAGCTATAAATAACGCTTTTATTAAAATATTAAATAATTGTAATATATGTATAATATATATGTAAAGACGATGTATGTAAGTAACTAGAATAAAATGAATATACTGCAATAGGGTACTGCAATAAGGTTCAAAGAATAATGAAACAATAACGAATAAAATAATTTTGTGATAAACTCATGGGGCTCACTTAATTACAAATATTGTAACCGAGACGATTTTTATTTAAAAAAAAAGTACAATTATTTTCTCACTTTGCATTTCGTATCTTTTTTGAGATTTTGTGATAAATGATATAGAAGATATACTGATTGTCGTTTTTTAAAACAAGAATCTTAGGTCAGAGTGCGAGTTTCTTTTAACCATTTCGACTTTACGCATCGCCCGCGTTCGGCGCTCTGATTGGCCCTTCACCATCCGAACGCGGTTGATGCGTAAATTCGAGACGGCTAAAATAATCTCACACTAGGGCCAGTTCTCTCAAGAGTTATTTAACTACCAAATTGGTGAAGTGGTAAAAAATGACCTTTACAGCAATAAGCAACATTCATACATTTAGTTTTTTCTTCACTCCAGAAGCGGAAATGGTTTTTGTGGTAAATACATATTTCTTTGTATAGAGATGAGTCTTTAAGATTTCGAACTATAGGAACTATATATATGAGTCTTTAATATATTACCGAGGTAATTGCGTTACATAGGTACTATCTATAGCAGACCCCGCAAACGTTGTTATGCTTCTTTTTTTATATATATGTTGGCCGAATCTCAGACCTACCCGATTAGCGCACAAAATTTCATAAAATCGGTCCAGCCGTTTCGGAGGAGTTTGGTATCAAACATTGCGACACGAGAATTTTATATATATATAAGTAGACTAGACTAGCTGACCCTGCAAACTTTGTTTTGCTTCTATTTTATTTATTCATTTTAAAAATAGATTATGGCCGATTCTCAGACCTACCCGATATGCACACAACATTTCATACAAATCGGTCCAGCCGTTTCAGAGGAGTTTGGTAACAAACATTAAGGCACGAGAATTTTATATTTCAATAGATATAACTGCAAATACTTTCATTTAGACAATTCAACAAACAAAAAAACTGGAGTTTCCCCGCTGTAAAAATAACTGGTTTAGTAGCCCTGCTTGAGGTTCTAACTTGTATTGTAAGTAATGAAGTGAAACTATAAGGAAAAATCCTTCTAAAATCTCTTAGTCTTTGCTTACTTGCATGAAGTGTAAGATATAACTTATACATTTATTTATTAGATAAGTAAAATTACTTAATTATCTGAACAAACTGGTTTCTTTGATTGCAAATGTAGGATGGGACTTTATTTTTCTTATCGACACGAACTTATGAGAACAGCTATCTCGTACCGTGGTCAACAATTAAGCCTTTCAGCAAGATGGTAGTGAAGCTATATTGGTATGAGGAACAGGTTGCAAAGTTCACTCATCCTCCATAGAAAAGAGAAGACCTTCCGACCAGACGGATGTTGTGTCTGGTGGGCTATTGCCCGATGAGTATTGTCGGGACGAGGATTATACTCCGTTCACCTAATATACCCTAATTTTTTCAAGACGGAAAAAAATCTTCCGGTATATGTTAGCTGCGCGACGCAGGATTTTACGCGACGTCAGTATAATGCGTAGTTTGCATGTGGCGATGTAGATGCCGCCACAAGGCTGACTGTCCGGGATGCAACTTATGTTGTTTATATGTCGTCACTCTTCAATCAATCAATTGAACCTATCACAGTCCACTGCTGGAGCTGGACAAGGCCCTCTCCCAGGCTGCGCCACAATGCTTTTTCCAACGACTTCCGCATTCGGCCTGTCCCAGCTCGGTCCATCTAGCTGGGTCCCACACTGCGCTTGTCCATAAGCGGTCTCCACTCTAGGACTCGTCTGCTCAACCGGCCATCGGTCCTTCGACAAACATGGCCAGCCCACTGCAGTTTCAGCTTGCTTATGGGGGATTCACAAGAGGTCGATTTTTTCGCATTACCGAGTTCATAGGTAAAGCTGGAATGTCTCATGAGCCCGTAATTAACTGGCACCCATTTTTCGCTGGGATCAAACAGTGTGCCGTTATATTTCGCTTATTATTATGAGCATCATTATAATTATGAACTTACATTGAGCCATGGGAGGTCGCTCATAATTAATATATTAGGAGATGTATTTCATGAGATTTTTCCCCTTGCAAGTGCTTGATGGTATTATAAATTTTAATAATTATCACAGGAGAGATGTAATAATAGGCTTCTTGCAAGCTTGTAATAAAGTTTAATACCTAACTTCAAAGAGAATGAGAGAAGGGAAGAATCTTGTGACAACTAGTCTTACCAAAGGGTGTTGTAAAACAGAGAAAGCAGAGCAGCATCGGAGAGCAGTGGTGGCCCAGTGGTAACGGCGGCGACTTACGAGTTGTAAGACGTAGGTTCGAACCCAGACAGACGCTTTACTTTGTGTAAATTATTTAATCACCACTGCTCTAAAAACGGTGAAGGAAAACATCGTGAGGAAACCGGCATATTTTATAACCAAAAATTTTAAGACATGTGACATCTAACAACCCAGTTGTGGTCAGCTAGGCAGTCGCTCCACGTAAAATACTGTAACTTTGCTGAGTCAGGTTATACTGGAAGCGAAGCCGACCCTAATGCCGTTTTGAAAAGACAATGTAGATGATGATGGCAAAGAAAGAAAGAAAATGTTGCTTCCCTTCCATACAAAAAATGTGAACGAACATTGATCACCATTCATGCAGCGAATCACAGCGGTTTTGGATCAATTCCAGATTGTGTCTTAAGTCGTTGAACAGATTGTTACAATCTTACAAGTATTGTTGTTATAAACTTAGAACTAGGTAATTACTGTGTAGTTATTTCATTTCATAACGTGGTATTTAATATTAGCGTTTGCTGCAACGGTTGACGTCATCGCGTCACACAGAGTCACAGCGCTGGTTTTTAGCCAAAGCCTAAGGTTGTAGCATTATGTTGAGCGATGGGCGTTTTGCGTGGATGTGACGCATATTTCTCCCCAACTTGTTCCTTTTTGTGTTTGGTTTCGTTTTCTGCGTCGTGTTTACCGCAAATAAACGTTTTTTTCTTTCTAATTCCAATTTATTTGGCATCCTGCCTAGCGCATCCCCAGCTTCGATGGGGCCGGCTTCCAATATTACTTTATACACCTGAGTACCGGTATTCTACATAGAGAGACTGCCTATTATATATTCAACACGTTGTATTGTAGTTTAAGTATTATTCTTACATATATCTCTATGCGTTCCTTGCGGAGCATGTGTGGTGTGACTATGAATGATAGGCTGAGGAATGATGTAATAAGGCAACGGTGCGGTTTAAAAGAAGATGTAGTGACAACAATTGAAAAGCATGCTTAGATGGTTTGGTCATGTTGAGAGGATGAATGAAAGGAGACTAAAAAAAGGTATTTAGTTTTAACACAAGGCAGATATGAGTGGAAATGCAGGGAGGTGACGCTCTAGGAGGACATATAGTGAACTTATTGGTGATGTTCTTTAGAAAGGTCAGGTGCGTAGTACTCCCAACCGGCGTGCGTGTATGACCAGATGTGTGAACGTAAACGAGGCAAAAGGAGTATGCAAGGATCGTAGCAGGTGGCGTTCTGTGGTTTTTGCCTACCCGCATGGGAAGAAGGCCTGGGTTTATGTATGTATGTATCTCTATAAGCTATCATGTGAGTATTCAACTCCTTTCTATGTTATCTTTCATACAATCCCTACATCATTCCTTTGGTCGTCTTCCTCTAGTGTGAAGAATAAATAATAATCATCACAAGTTACGACTTTTCCATTTCCTAAGTCTTTATTAAACGTTTTCCGACTTTCTAACAAATACCTCGTAATTAAACTTCAAATAATATAGGATTTGTGTTAAAATACTTAATAACTTTTAGAAATAACAACTTTTGATGTGTATTTTATTATAAACTTTATGACTGAAGTGTTAAATTTTATGACAGACACTTGATTATCATTTATATTATTATCTTTAACTGTATTTTATGGGGTACTAGTATCTGCCCACGGCTTCGCCGGCATAAATGTCGAAAATTCTCCCACTAGAACGTGCTACCAGGGCAAAATGTAGCTTATGACACTCCCCAGGCGGCCATCTATCTCCTCGCCATATTTTATCTAAATCCGTTCAATGGTTTAGGCATGAAAAGGTAACAGACTATTATTAGACCCGGCTGACCTGGCGAACTTCGTACCGCCTCAGAATTTTACCTTCATATATTTGTTTGTGAAGTTTCCCCTTGTTTTAATAGTTATTCTGCTATCCGGGGCGGAGACAAATCCAACAAATCTAAGATGTGATTGGCGTGTAAGAGTTTGGAGAAACCAACTTGCAGAATTATCAGGCCACTCAGAAATTATTGCGTATAAAAGTTTTTATGTATGAAAGACTGGTCATTTATAGTCTATTTTGAAAATATGATTAATTGTTAGTAAAAATAGGTAAGCTCCAATTTCATTCCCTCCAAATTGTTTGCGAGCTAATTTATATTATCGTGTCTCAGATCTGCGCCGGGAACATTTTCACGCTATGATTTTTTACGATTTCAACTGTCGCCTGAAACCGGACGAATCGAACGATAGACTTCAAATGCCATTCATGGATGAAGGCCCTTTTAAGACAACCGTGTATTGTTGGTATAACGAATTCAAGTGTGGTCGAGTAACTTTGGGGGATGAAGAAAGAAGTGGTCGCCCTTTAACGGCTGTTACGGAAGAAAACGCGCTATCAGTGAAAAATTTAATCCCAGACACTAAGCGAGTTACGTATCAAGAGATCGGGAAGCTTTCACGAAATTCTACAAGTGCATCTTCGCGTGAGGAGGATGGAGCAGGCCCGGGTGGAATAGTAAACAAATTTGAAGCAGGCACGTTTCGGCGTGATTACGACAACATTACAGGTGATGAATACTTCGTAGGACCGACATTCCTGTCGCAAATACACAAGGAGGCCCGACCCCATATAAAATGCAGGAGACGAGGTTTTTTATAAAAATCTTTCCCATAGACTTCTTTCTTATTTGTCTTTGAAGGAAACGTTTAAGATGCAAATATTTTAAAGTGTGATCGTGAGGTGACATCATTGACCGGTCACCGGCATTTCCTTATTACCAGTTAACTTTATTGACTTTTGTAGATATCGTATGTGCTATGTCAAAACTGTCTTACGCGACTGTCGGACAGTCGATATTTAGTTGAAAGTTCTTTGCAGGCCGAACTTAACAATCTTCTTCTCCTGTAAGTGGGCGGTTTGGTTGCCACATTATGATCATACCGATATCTTCTCTGGGGCATAACAAAGGTTTAACATATAAATGGTTTTATCCATACGTGCTCAAGACAGTCATCGGGTGGTTATAGTTAGTAGGATCCACTTCCGTTTCGTTAGTATGTTTCACTTCCCATACGGAAAAGTAACGATCATTGATCTTCAACAATCTTTTTCTCTTCCATTCTGTTATGCCAACCACCTTATCATTCACTCATTTTCCCTTTACACAATCCATCCATCTTTTCTTTGATCCTTCTCCTTGGACTTACTACGCTTTTCAATGTGCTTCATATTTCTGACTGGCCGACTCCTTAACATTTCAAAAGTGCCTGAAAATGCTTTGAGTTTGAGTTTGATTTCTCTTTACCTCTCCATCAACATTTACATTCATCACTCTCTTAGTCACACGTTTCTGCTGAACATAAGGTGGGCTTATTAAGCAGGTTTCAAGATTATGGTCATGTATGCAGAGCGAGTGGGATACAGAAACAGCAATCACGATGAGTCACTGGCCTTGATCAGTTCTCATGACTTGTAAGCACACATTACCGTTGAGGTCATTTCAAGGTCCATTCATTTGTACAACCCAACCTTTTGAGGTCCACAGCTGGACTAGTTAACTCTTGCGTTGAAAGTTAATTATTAGGTTCTTTGAGAGGGTAGACTCTTGCAATAACATCACTCTTGTAATCCTAAAGGGTTAAACAGTGGTGCACCTATAGCACACTCACATTTTGCTAGTTATGTTTAAGTCCCATGTAATAGGGGACTTCATCAGATGATGCAGTCCCCAAGAAGATTCTTGACTTGACTTTTGAGAAAAAAAAACCAGTATCAGCTGATGAAATTAGATAAAAGCTATATTATTACCTAGTTCTTGACTGACTTGTGGTATACCCAAACGTGCACAATACTTTTCAACATCAAAATCTCTAAATAAAATCTATTTGATCCATTTACATGTGAAATAGATTGCTTTACTGTTTTCACTTGAACTCAGTTACATTATTAGCAGCAGATTAATACTATACTATCGTTATCCCTTTCACTCTCACCTGTTGTATCACACAACTGTTTCTCCCACATGTTAACAATTCAACAAAGTTCCTGGAACGAACCGTTTGACAGCTTGATTTCTTAAAAGCTTAAAAAAGAACGAAGAAAGGTTATGTTTAGAAACTCGTCAAAGCTTTAAGTTGAAAATTAAACTTGTTTGTTTCATTTAAAAGGTTTTGTCAATCTAATTAAAGTTAACAACGGTTGGTACGTATAATTTAACGATAGTAGTTATAAAGTGTTCACACCTCAAAGTTTACGTCGTTAGAACTTTGCTTGTGTAGAAGTTAACTTAGGTAGTTAACTAAATTTAGCATCAAAGTCCTTCAAACACATTTTAGTCTCCAACCAAATTCTTCTACACTTACGTAATCTTATTAAACAGGTAAGACCACGACAAAAAAAAACAAGAAAATACTTACAAAACAGACAAAACCATTCACATCACTTGCACTGCACCAAAAAGTTTTGATAACCTCAAAATTTTGACAGCTGATCAAACAGAAATCGAATTTGGAACTTAATTAAAAAGATTCTAATTACAAATACATGTTAGATGTATTTTTTTTACGTTTTTCGGGGGTGTTTTTGTTGTTTGACGGGAGCACACACGTCCGTTCCGTGCGGCGGTTGCAAGGCGACTGGTTTTTCTCCTTGACTTGAATGCTTGATTGAGTTAGGCTGCGTTTACGCAGGTGGCTTGGCTCTTGGGTGTTATGTATAAGGAATGCGCTAAGGCATATGCAGGTTACGTGCTGTTTATTAGTCATTTGGGTCGGGTTTTAAAACCTATATTAACTATTTTATGTGTGGACTGTGAGTTTGGTTTTATTATCGTATTTAAAGTTAGTGTGATTGCTTAATATATCTCGTTGTTTATGAATAATTTTTAAAGAGATGTAGGTATGGAAGTAAAGTACATGTTGTGCTGACTCCAAATAAATGGGGATAAAGGCAGTAGAATCATGCCCATAATGTATTATGAAAGATTTTTCACTTAAGCAGGATGAAGATTGAAGACGACTCATCGTGTTAAAAAAAATTGCAATTCTGCCTGGAGTTCGCAAACTTACTAAAAATAAAACTCACACGGTAAGACGTCAAAGTAACAGACTGACTGACATACTGACAGACAAGTTACTTTCGCTTTATTAAGTACAGTATGCATTGTCACTACAGCCTGTTGTCTCTGCAATATTTCAATCAGTTGTAGCGTCTGATTATTCTCTCTTCCATAAAAAGATGTTGAGTTGTTGACCCTAATTTGCAAATAATAATAAAAAAAATCAAATAAAATAAGAAAACACCTGCCTTCTAAACTAGGGGAACCCTTTCACCTAGGAGTCAGTGTTCTACTGTAACTTCGTGTACAAAAGAAATAAATTGATCAAATATTTTATCTTTACTGTGTTGAAGGTTATAGATTCTATTGCAATACCAGATTCAATATTTGTTTTGTCTACTATTATCAATTCATGGTTTAAAGCTTAATTTAATTTAATTTTATTAGGGACTAAACTATAGTCACAGGTTAATTCACTAACGGACTATAGTTCATTATTTTCTCTAAGCGTCAGGGTAGTCCACTAAATTCAAATTATCTTACAGTTTTTGCAATTTGCAATATGATTCACGGGCGTACCAAATATTTATAAATTTTTTCATAGAATTATAATAATAAAAATCAATAATACTCTTAAGTTATATACATATTACCCTCTTAAATAACTATTTCAAGCATGACATTTGAAGCCAGTTCTAACTTAACATAACATCACGCCTGTAATGCCAGAAGAGTTAGGCAGTAGTGTACCTATAGTACACCCACATTTTGCTAGTTATGCTTAAGTCCCATGTAATAGGGGGTGAGCCTATTGCCATCAACCGGGCATAAAAGACTCCGGGCTGCAACTGCGAGGTTCAATATAAAAAAACTCAATAACACTTTGTCCGACCTGGGAATCGAACCCAAGACCTCATGCTCAGCAGTAGCTCTTGCGACCACTGGACCAACGAGGCAGTCTAACTTAAGGAGTTGTGATGCTGATTGTTATGATTACTATTCTGTAAAGTCATATTTGTTACTGTCGCGTTACTGTCGCGAATCATATTTTAATCCCCCCTATAGATATTCTCTATGTTTGGCGATACTCAAATACTCAAACTCTACGTCGTTCATTGTAACCTGGACAGTCAGTCCCGCTACATTGCTGACTGTCAAATATTTTTCCTACGACCATAACTGTTCTCAGAGGCAGTTAGCGTCGGTTCGAAAGAGGAGGAAGTAATTATAGTAAAATAATTCAATGAGACTTCATTATGTAACCGCCTTTATTAACACGATTGCGAAGTGAGCCTTCGTAGTCTGAGCTTTTGAACAATTCTATAACATCCTTACTTAATCCATCCTCCAGATGAAATTCAACCTTATTTCTCGGCTTTGAAGACTGAATTTTCCTTGCTCTTTTACTTTGTTTGTAATGACAATGGAAATTGGACTGAGTCTTTTTACTTGTTAGGTAGGTTTTGGGTTCTAACTCGTTATAGCCACAAAAGTTTTGAGAGCCACCGCGTTATTACAAGCCTCCTTTGGTTTACCGACTTTAGAAAGAGTGGTAATGAGTGTTACACGGTTTCTTTGCTATTTTTATGGCGGTTTCGTAGGTCACGGTTTCACGGAGTTGTGGGAATTTGTAAAGTAGGTGTCTGGGTAAAGATCGGGACTCTCGGATGTAAAGGCCAAAGGGCCGATTTTACATTTTTGCTTTTCGCGAAAATACCTTCACAGAACTTTTAAATATTTTGAGTTTTATTTTTTCTACTGTAATATTATATAAAATAAAATCTATCGTAATTGACTAATAAACAAAAGTAACTTAATATTTTACGTAATATTTCTGTATCTAATAATTATGTCAATTTGCACTTTTACAAAATTCCGAAGCATTTTCTTAGAATATGATACATGATAAAAATACTTTTTTGAGGTATGTGCACAGCATCTAGAGTTGTTTTTCCGTTTGACTTTGTTAAGGCCAAAAATGTTCAATGGGAATTCGTTGTAAAGTGTCATTAATTAAAAGGTGCCTATAAATAACTAGTTTCGTATTAACATAAGTTAAACTTATAAGAGACTGTATTATAAGAAAAACAAAGAAAAGTAATAAAGAAAAGAAAGAATTTTTTTAACTTTTTTACATAAACATTTACAAGGTAGCCAAAGGCTTCATACTTAGAGTACAATAGTTTTACAAATATATCCATTGCTTGATGTCACTCTCATTGAGCACCAACGACAGTACACAATATATATAAGACACACACACACACACACCCAGCACAGACTAAAAGCCAAAAAGAAAAGAGAAAGAAAAGAAAGAAAGAAAAGAAAGAAAGATGATATGGCTAGAAAGGGGGTAACTACCGAGATGACGACTAATAGTGAATTATGGAAGGAAAAGATATGTGGCCGACCACAAATAAATTGGGAGACGGGCAGAATGATGATCATGAAATAACTAGTTTTGTGAAATAAAATAATAATTTGTCCTTGACAAAGATTTTCTACTAATTTTAACTCTCTGCTATGAAAATAGCGGCCAAGAAACTGATACAAAAAAGGCCAGAACGTACACTTAGATTTTGATAAGCCCAATTCTTAGAATATTGCCTGGCCGTAAGCTGTATTGCGATAATAAAAACTTTTTTGATAACCTTCTTGCAAACTTAATCCAGGCCAAAGGCTAAGGGATTAAGTTTGTCTAGCCCAAATTATGTCCTAGGATTTCGAACTAGGATCACACCAGTAATTTACTACGTAATTTAGTTTTATAGTGTTTTTTATCACACATTCTCAGTAGTAATAATTGTAGTGTTCTTTGCCTTTAATTTTTTTGTCTCATATTGATGAGAGGGGGCGATTCCCGTAATTTTAAGAACGTTCACAGTCTGAGGAGCAAGGAGCTCTCAGTATGATCTGAGTATCAATCTGTCAAGAATACCTATAATTTCCTTAAATTTTTGACAAGTAAAACTACTAACAACTAAGCGAGGCAAAAGGAGTATTTAGGATCGTTGTGGGTGGTATTCTGTCGTTTCTGCCTACCCTCATGGGAAGAAGTTGTGAGTTTGGCTATGTATGTAGGTATGTATGTTTATTTGTTTATTTTAAGGTATTTTTGCTTTAGTTATTAGTAAGCAAATGTTCCATATTTATAAAAATAAAGATATTCTGATATTGAAGGTACGAGTATCTAATCTATTTAAAAGATGTACAGAAAATAAGTTTTTATCAGCCGCCATGTTGGTGATGGCTTATTAATCTTCTTCAGATAATTAAGTGTTTTTTTTTTTTTGAATGGTATCTCTTAGGTCAACCTATGAGGTTGTCGTCTGCATAAACGGACTTGCATGTGGTTGCCCTAATAAATTAAGGCCTCCAGCCAGTTAAGGCCTCCAGCCAGTTAAGGCCTTCAGCCAGATAAGGCCTCCAGCCAGTTTTGTATGTTACATTGCCTCGTTGATTAGTAGTCACAAATGCGACTGTTGAGCGCGGGGTTCTGGGTTCAATGCCCAGGTCGGGCAAAGTGTATTTATTCATCAGACAATTTTAGTAGCATCTCGGAGTCGATACGGGGTACTAATACACCTCTGCCGCCGTCTCTGGAAAATACAGGCGTTATGTTATGCATGTTATACGATCCACGGAATTACCACATTAAATGCTAAGTTACCGTTTATTCATGCATTCGCAAACCGCTTTACCAAACTTAACAGATTCGACGACATTTGCATAATGTATGGGAATGGGGTCACATTCATCCTTCTTAATACATTTTACGACGAGTTACGGAAATAGCCGAAGAGAGAAGATGGCTTACCGAAGATGATTCACTGTCATTTTGACATAGAGGTCCCAAAATTTGGGAGTTTGTAATTCAAGGGATAATCTTCGGAACTAGGTACTGATCATTTAAAAAATTCTTTTAAATGTAGAAAACTACAACGTTGCCGAGTGATAAAGGATCAAAGTCGCAGGCGGTGTCTAGTCGCTTATAAATGGCATGTTTATCACCTCCGCCTAAGTTTCGATTAACTCATCTTTCAGCTTATTTCTTACAAATTCTGTGTCATTTTTGGATTTATCTGGAAGAGTAGATAGAGCTAGTCTGGGCACTGTGAAACAGGGAATCATCATTTGCACGGTAGGTATTCATAAATACAAAAGACACCAAAACAAAACTACAACCAAAACTTCTTGACACTTAAATTTTCGTCTTATATTGACCTGATAAGGGTCAAAATACTCGACCAATTTTGATTGAAAAATAGATAATCATCATAATCATAATCATCATTTATTGCATTCATGTAGTTTATAAGTTCTTACAAGTATACTGAGGTTTCATACATGAACCCTGCTAGGGCACAGCAATATAAATACATAGTTTAAGGTTCTACAGTGTCACAATAATAAACAATCCACTGTGCTTATACAAAAATACTTATTTTGACATGTTTAATTTAGGTGTCTATAATGGTAGGTAGGTAGGTAACTGTAATATAAAAATTATAAGATAGGGTAAGAACAATTAATTGGTCATCACTTCCATTCATTAATCAAACAAGATAATATTTAAATTGAAACAAAATAGCAATAACAATAATAATTATAAAATAAAAATATCATAGGTAGTCAAAATTGTAGGCGATGTGTGTATTGTGTATAGAGGTATGAATTTCAATGTCAAAATTTACGTATCGTCAAAGAATTCCTTTACAGTGTAATACTATTTTGGTATAAGGTATTTTTGGAGACTTTTATTAAATTTATTTTCGTACTCTATGTCCTTAATTGAATTTGGAAGTTTATTATATATTTTAACGCACATGGCTAAAGGTCCTGAATGGAACATAGTTAATTTTGAGCTTGGTAAGGCTAATTCATTTTTATTCTGGCGTCTAACACTTCGATGTTGTGGGCGAACGTCCTTAGTGAGTGGGAATAGTGACTGGTGTTTTCTGACAAATTTGCCAACTTCTAAAATATAGATACCAGTTAGTGTAAGGACCTTGTACTTTACAAAGAATGGCTTGCAGCTTTCTGTGTTATCTATATTGGCAAGAATTCGTATACATTTCTTTTGTAGAATAAAGAGTCTATTTTTGTCTACACTATTTCCCCACACCACGATTCCGTAATTTAGCCAGGAGTGTGCGTAGGCATAATATGCTGTTTGAGCTGTTTTAAAATCGGTAGCTCTTTTAAGCTCCTTTAAGGCATACGTAAAGCTGGCTAGTTTGTTTGCTAAAGTATCTATATGGGCTTTCCAGTTTATATTGGTATCTATAGTCAAACCTAACAGTTTAAACTCATTTATGCATTGCAGCTTAATGTTGTTGTATGAGTAATTTATATCCAATTTGCGTTTTTGGTATGTTCTAAATTGCATTATTTTTGTTTTGTCAAAATTTAATTCTAAGTTATGATCTTTTAACCATGCTATTAAAAGGAAAATTATTGAAATATCGTCAGCAAACAAAATACTTTGAGCGTCAATTTCTCCAGGGAGGTCATTTACATAAACTAGGAATAGTAAGCATCCCAAAACGCTGCCTTGCGGTATTGACATTATTGTTTTATTAGTTTTTTTTTATTAGATTATGAATTGAATCACAACTACAATAGAGCCCAACATAATGCGTGCAAGAGATGATTCTCAATGACGTGTGTTCGTTTTTGCTCTCGCATATTTTTAACATACTGCAAAGAACATAATAATAATTATACAAGCGTATTACTGTTAAAACCTCTTCACATACATTGAAGGCTGAACAATGGCGAAACCACATTTTGGAAGGGGCGACTATTATTAATCTTTTTTTTTTTTTGTAAATGTTGAAATTTAAAAGTGCCATTAATGTGCCTATTTGAAATAAACGATTTGACATTGACTTTGAAAGATATATCAATTCTTTCAAATATCCCTCTCAGGTCATTGTTTTTTCAACACTGTCACTTTAGAGGCTCAGGTGCGTTTCCACAACTTGTTGCCCTTGAAGCCTCTAACTATCGAATTACTGGAACCAACGGGGATCGAGCGTACTTCAGAAACAGTAACAATATTCCGACATGTTTTTTTTCTTGTGGCAACCCTGCGACATTGGGAAGGATTATGTCACTTTGCCGTATGTAAGCACCACGCTTGCTCAAAGTCCGTTTCTACACGTTGTTTTATATTCACCAATATCAGTGATGTTCAAGATAAACTCTGAAAGTACATAAAAATATGCATTTATAACATAACATCATGCCAGTTAGGCAGAGATGCTCCCACATTTCGCCAGTTATGTTTAAGTCCCATGTAATAGGGGGCGAGCCTATTTCCATCAACCGGGCACTAATCCAGACTCCAGGCTGTTACTGTGACATTCCACACAGAATCCAGGACATTCCCAGCATTGGCTATTGCTACCACTAGACCAACGAGGTAGTGCCTTAATAACGCTATTCAGATGCAATCGTTTTAAGACGACACTGTGAATCTGTACGTGTTATCCTAAAAACCTGTCGAGTGCAATGACCTACAGAGTGGTTTCACAAGCACTGCGACTGTAGGGAGATAAAAATATTGTCTGTCAGTTGCGAAATTTTGGAAAGACATTTAAAAAATAGCAGTTTTTTACTTTTGTAGGTTATACTGTTGTAGCAACTTAATTATGCAGGTTATTTACGATAGTTGACAAATGCGAGCACTGACTGGAGAGTTCCACTCAATCTGTGTGGTTCTTTCCTCAAAAGACCATTTCAGACACCAATCTAATACATTGTCTGGACTTTAAAAGAGACCTCTGAATTTGTTTCGGCCCTTCTTCTCGACCTCGTGTAAAAGTGTTTGTGAAATGCAAAAATCATTTATCATTTCTTTAGGTACTTCCCCATAATCATCGTGCTGATGGGAATCCTTGGCACAATCACGAAGTGCAGCTGCCGATCTGTGCTCGTGATTAGGTTTTTTTTTTTTTTTTTAAATCTCTTTTTTCAATTATCTTGTCTTTGTATAAGCACGTGTTTATGTGACAAATAAACCAATTTTTCTTCATTTCATTCACAGTTTAATCTTAACAGATCTATAGGTAATCATACTCGTTTCTTTTTCATCCGATCAATACCCAATCAATGCCACTTTATTATTGAACCAACATTTTGATTATTACAACAGGATGATGATCAAAAGAAAAAAAGTGTCGATTGCGCGCAAAGGAAGTATTACTCCATCCAATATTGTTGAACAAACCAACATAGTTTGACACGTGGTAAAATGAGAAACCAAATCAAAATGAATTTGAATGGAAGTTGCTTAGTCTTTGCAAGTAGCGCCACCCGAAGGCTCAAGATTTATTGGTCGTGTTATGTGCAATTCGTGTTTTTGCAACATAAGATGGGGTTGCAGTACCGGATGGTATTGAAATATATATGACAAGATTTTGTTCGTGTCTTCGCCCGCGTGGATGTCGAAAGTTATCCCACTGGAACGTGCTACCGGGACAAAAAGTAGCGTATGTCCTTCCCCAGAATACCATCTATCTCCTTGCCAAATTTTATCGAAATCCGTTCAGTGGTTTAGGAGTGAAAAGGTAAGGTAAAGGTACCTACATACAGAGCTACTTTCGAATTCATAATATTAGTATGGATTGTAAAGTTGTTTCTCATAGTTGTCTGTGGGCTTAATTACGCGATGAGTTGATTGGCATATAGAATAATAATTGCGATGATTTCTGTGCTATCAAATGCTCTAGCTAAGGTTTCCTAGATGAACAGTGGCCGCCACACATTGTTCGCAATTTACCGGCGAATGACGTCACTGAATTTTTAATTGGTGTGTTTTCCTAGTGAGCGTTTTTTGGCACCTTAAAGTCAAAAAGCGTGGGTTTCAAAGGCACCGCTCGTCGAGCGACACGCGTTCGCGTGCGATTCGCCTCGCGTGTCGCGTCAGTCTGAACGAGCTTTGAAACAATTTTGACGTTCAAAAGCGCCTTCTAATGGCTTCTTTTAAATAAATATTCGTATTATGAAGTGATTGAATATAAATAAAATACATTTAAGAAGCGATGGATGAATGAACAAGAGATGATAATTTATGGCAAAAAAGTGGGTGACTGCAGAGATGACGACTAATAATAAGACAGGAGACACACACACACACAGACAGAGAGGTATGGAATAATAAGACATGCATGGTTTTGATAACATGTAAATATGGTCACCCATCTATGGACCAACCGTGGCAAGCGTAGCTTAACCTGATTAATCGATCTGTGCGTCTGTTATGGCTTAGCAACTAGTCCCATAAGGAAGTTGCTTTAGCCAGTTACTTGAAAGTACTTACTTTAGTAATTTATATTCCAAAATAAATAGAATAAATAAAAATTCAAGAAGAACTCGACCTTTAGGTACTTACTATATGTTAGCCTAGTCTACCCACTTAAGCTAACTGAACCCTGGACTTTAAGAATTCTACAAAACAGAGGCAGATTTACATTTAATTTTCAGCAACAAACCTCAAGGGCTTTCAAGAACCGGGTTACTTATGTTTGAAGAAACACAATTATCTTGGTAGCGCCTACAGTAAATGGTACAGCAAAATTGCCGTGACGTTATTAAGTTTTCTTTGCTCGTGGGGAATGTGTAGGCGGTTAAGTTAACATTAAGTTACTTGCAATAACAGTTGTATTCTGCCTTTTTTGTCAAAATCAACAAATAATTGTGCTTGGCTAGCATTGGATATTCGTAGAATGTTGACTCAGAACACTGTGCAGGCGATGTTTGGATCGTATTGCGAGAGGGTAAACGAAAGAAAGAAGTCTGATCCCGTCAGATCTGGCCGATAAGTTCAAATCGCTAAAACGGACGATCACACGGCCCCGAAATTGGTGTTTCAAAATCTCCGTCGTTGAGTCATGAGCTGTGTGACTGTGTGTATCGCTCCATTGCATTGTCAACTAATTCTCTATCTGTCTACAAAATAATTATTTATCAAATCACAATGCCATAATAACGCAAAACATTATGGCACATTTACATTATGCCATGGCTTTTTCCCCACCTTGTATTACCCTATTTATAGTCTAGGTACGCTACAAAATGTCAACCAACCTATATACCCACGTATTTCATCACAAATACCATCGGAGTATACATCCTACGCAATTAACTCGGTATCCTACCCCCTTTCCTGTCCCCGCCTCCTTGCTCACCTAGTGACGTAAGCCCGGTGTCCGGGGCCCGGGATCGCTGCATTGATTGCACTGGCGCACTGCAGATGCGCTAGATGTGACGTTGCGTTGAAAGGATAGGATTTGGTCGGTAAAAATCTGTAATATCGATAGTTGCACCGCCCCAGCTCGGCTGGTGGGTGGAACATACTTTATAGGTTGATTAACGATTCATGAGTAGGTAGTACACCCTTTAAAAGTATGACCCTCGTTAAACCTATCAGATAGACGGATGTCTTTAATTTATGTAGTGCGTTTTCCGCGAGAGAACTCTATTTTGGTTTTATATATTACTACTAGACGCGCTTATGCGCTTCGCGGTTGCACCCGCATAAGTCTCCTATGACCTTTTTTTTTTTTTCCCGGGGTGGAAAATCCTCATGGATGTCCGCCCTGGGGCGGGCGAAGGGGTCTGTCAGACTCTTACTGACTAAAAACCACCCCGGTGTTCCATCTCACACCTACGCCGGGGTCGTGGGAACACATAATTCTTCCGCAATACCGGCTGGTGGGTGCCGGCCCGCTTGCGCGGGCCCCGTCTCGGGCGGGGGGAGTGAGGTGTACTCCCCCCGCAACGTCTGTGAGCGGCGCACGGGGAACACTACGCGCGCCGCCTTCTTAAATCCTGATGTTGGGCCCATTTAGGGGGGCCGGAAGAGGGCGTTGTCCGCCCTCCTCCGACGCCCGGTGCGTCTGCTGCGGGCCGGGTCGAGAGTCGAGATCTCTCTCTCCCTTTCCGCAGCCTCCTTCTGCGAGATGACCGTCTCGCAGAAGGAAACCACCGCGTCCCAGGACTCGACGCTGCCGACCATCGAACTCACTACGGTCGGCAGCGACAGGTCACTGCCTACTTCTGAGATAAGTCTCCTATGACCAAATCCAAGTCATGGTCTACCCATGTGCAATATTTGTAACAAACAAGCATACACGAAATGAATTATTTTCTGTTTATAATATTAAGTTTAGGCTGACTGAAAGACAACATAGCCTCAGCTACTAGTGATAAAACAAAATAATCTATTCTATAGTTATGTTATTCTATGGAATATAATCCTCTCTGTTCATCTAAATCTGTTTAGCCGAGGTTGAGTAGACAATATCTAATCTAAACAAACGAATATCGAAACTTTGCAACAACAATTTTGGTGGAATCAGAAATAAGCAAAGTTATGAATAGTCAAGTGAAACAATGTTTTATTTTTATACTACAGAGTGTGGAGTCAAAAGTTTCAGAACTAGGCTGGGGAACAAACTTCTTTATCCAAACATAGTGTAGTGTGGTAAGAGACAAGTTTACACGCATTAACACCAAATCGCTCATACCTATGTCAAATGAAAAAGTTACAACTTATGAATTGTAAAAAAAATGTTTTATAACTCAAAGACGCGCAAAACAGCAACAGTTTTCTTAATAATAGATTAATTTAATCGAAAAGTATAAAAAGGAATTAATTTTATGTTTTAAAGTTAGCAAAGAATAAACCCACACTACTTTTAGCTCGCAAAATGGCGATTGATTCACGTTATCTGCTATCACCAACCCGTCTTGCAAGCATGGTGATGATGGCAATTTTCGGTACCGGCTAAGTATTTCTTTATAGTTTGTATTTCTACTAAACAATTTCTTTCACAATGCAAGGGTTTAAAAAAATCCAACACATTGCTTCATAGCCTCGCAAAATTCGTCTGCTCAAAAACATGAAAAACGTGTGGATCGGTGGACCCCCTTCACGAACGAAGTTCCTTACGCAGCCGGCATCTTTCATTTATATACTTACATGCGTCAGCTGTCGCGCACCATACCCTGTACACGTCGACTGTATACACATAAATGATTTCAACATGAAAGGTGAGCAAGGTACACGAAGCGCTTTTGAGTTAACGCTTGTATTTATTTCACTCCACATAAATTTTCCATACCGGAGGGGCCTTATACATGAAAATCGAATTTTAAGGAGTGAACTCCAAAAAGTCGCATGGAGGGCATAACGCTTTTTCGTTACGTGACGATTTTTACAAGTATACAGAAGTGAAGTTCTTTTCGAACTTCAGAACTTCAGTTCAAAAGTTCGTTCCAAAACTTCGTTCCAATAAAGCAATGAACGGAAAATGAAAGGAATTGCAGTCAATTGTAATTTAATGTCTTTTTCGCAATTTCACAGGTTGCCCAAAATACAATATCGATAGTTTTCATAGAACATCACTATTCGTCCTGTTTAAGTCATCGCTCCTGACCCCGTGATATCTTACGGTGAATTTAATCAAAGCACTCATGAGTCCAAACTACACCTTATTTACCTGCAATACAGTTAAATTTCGCTTGGTAGAATTTCTGTTCAGGAATAACTTTCAATGTAAATGAGACCCTTACAAGAATAAATAGGGTTTATTCTCCTGTGGCAGATATAATCGATGCCTTAGTTCACAATTGTACTAACTGCCAAATTTTAAATTTTCGCTTTTTTTGTGCAAAATACACTAAATGTCGTGCTCTTTCGTTTGCGCGTATCGAAATATCGATAAGTCTACTCTTTCTACCAAAAACGTAGTTAACAGTTGTATTAAAAAGTTTCATGAATGCTCTACTGTACTAATGACCTTTATTTTCGTAAATCCAAACAATACATCCCTTAACTGATTTTAAATGTCTTAACTGCAGAAAATTTCAAATCACAAACGTATTATATACATTTGCAATATCTGCTCATACTTTTTAGCAGTGCTTTATTAGTGTACTATATATGTGTTGGTAGTACAAAATAATCAAGAATGTTGGATGTACAAGTGTGTTAAGTACTTTGACTTTTAAAGGTTTGGATTTTTTTAAGTGCAGAAATGCATAATTTAATCCTTTTAAGCTATAGTCCCTTTGTACTATTAGAGAAATTATATCTTTGAACAGTGCTGGAGCCTAGGTGATGCAAAATAACGTAAAATCATGTTCAATAGACTGATTACACACGCTGAAGTCTTACGTCAGTCATTCGGGGGTATCGCACGATCTCCTTCGAGGCGGGTTGTGCACTGGCCGGATCACCGCCCTGGGACGTGGAGGCGAAGGTGCTCGCGTCACTGTACCGGTGGCGCGAGGAAGCGCGGGAGCGGGGCGAGCGACCGATGCAGCAACATGTCGAGCAGCGTCGGTTGCAGCTCCGCGAGGTCCTGGTGGCGGAATGGCGGGTGAGGCTGTCACGCCCTACCGCCGGCCTCAGCACCATCGAGGCGATCCGGCCAGTGCTCGACCGCTGGCTCGGGAGAAGGCACGGCTCCCTGACGTTTCGGGCGACGCAGGTGCTCTCGGGGCATGGTTGCTTCGGGAAGTACCTGTGTCGCATAAACAGGGAGCCGGACGCCCGGTGTCACCACTGCGTCTACTGCCGGGAGGACACGGCGTGGCACACGCTGGCAGAGTGTGCCGCTTGGGAGGAGCCGCGCCGTGCCCTCATCTCAGAAGTAGGCAGTGACCTGTCGCTGCCGACCGTAGTGAGTTCGATGGTCGGCAGCGTCGAGTCCTGGGACGCGGTGGTTTCCTTCTGCGAGACGGTCATCTTGCGGAAGGAGGCTGCGGAAAGGGAGAGAGAGATCTCGACTCTCGACCCGAGCCGCAGCAGACGCACCGGGCGTCGGAGGAGGGCGGACAACGCCCTCTTCCGGCCCCCCCTAATTGGGTCCAGGGGCGACGGATTCGGGGACATCCGTCGCCCCCCAACATCAGGACCCGAGAAGGTGGCGCGCGTAGTGTTCCGCGCGCGCCGCTCACAGACGTTGCGGAGGGAGTACACCTCACTCCCTCCGCCCGAGACGGGGCCCGCGCAAGCGGGCCGGCACCAGCCGGGGATGCGGATGAATTATGTGTTCCCGCGCCCCCGGCGTAGGTGTGAGATGGAACACCGGGGTGGTTTTTAGTCAGTAAGAGTCTGACAGACCCCTCCGCCCGCCCTAGGGCGGAGTACATCCATGAGGATTTTCCACCCCGGGAACAAAAAAAAAAAAAAAAAGGTGGATAACCTGTGTTACAAGAGCCAGTGTCCACTCCCGGCAGGAAATATTATTCAAAACATTTGCAATAAGATTTACGAAGATAAAAAAATAATAACGTAAAGATTGTAATAATGCAAAATAATAAAAATAAAATGGTTAGAAAAAAAGCCTGTAGTAGTGACTGTGTGCATGCGTGTACGCGTGTGTGTGTTTGTATGTGGGAGTGTGTGTGTGTGTAAATTGAATTGAATTTTCCGTATAAATTTATTGGGATTGCGAGTAAGGGGAGAGGTTGAGTGGCTCTCTTAAGGTACAACCGGTGTTACGAAAGAGTAACAACAATTTGATCTCTTTCGTCGTAATGTAGGGTTTGTAGCCATGGTTTAAGACTCGTAGATAGTTTCTTGTTAAGTTTATATACCTACCTGTTAAATATTTTGAGTTTTTCACTTAATGCATGTCACATAATCAATCTTAGTGTTAGTTTAGTTAATGTTTATTTAGCTATTTTTTAAATGTTATGTTTATACTAATATTACAATATTGAGATATTATTATTGTTAAAGGACTCTTGTGAATAGATGCATAATTTATTTATTAATTTAATTTTTTTTTCGTATTGTTCACGTTTAAACTTTAAAATGATCTCCTGAAAATTGTCAATTTTGATGTTATGACAATTGTGAACTAAGGCATCGTTATGCTTGCTGTGGCTTGTATAGAAAACATAGTACTTTTAATTCAACTAGTTCAGTGTATCTCAGGAATAGAAATTGCTGGTCTTTAGTCACAATGTCAGACGTCGAGTTTGGTTATTGCATAGTAGGTAGCTTGACAAATTCTAGTATCTATTGTACTGGTATTATGTGGTTTCTTTTTAGTCTGACTGAATTTCGTTTCTGAATCCATTTTTGTGATTTCGGGCGAAAACAAATACGGGATGGCACAACATGTTACCATGAATTCTAGACCCTGCGTTGAAATTTGTCGGCTGTTATCCAAAAAAAAAGCTGCTTTTTCGTAAAACGTCGGAAATGCTCCACGAAGTTCCACCGGCTGTCGAGGACGAGTCCCAGGTACTTCATCGTCGACTCGACGCCAATGTGAACCCTTCCTGCCGTTATCTGGGAACTCGACTATGGCGCGTTCCGCAGACCATGAAAACACATGGCCTAGGACTTGTGCAGGGCCACTTCGAGTCCCAATTGCCGCCGGATCCTTTCGACGGTTGTCGCAAACCCGCGTGTCACTTGTTCAGCCGCCGCCTGTTGCGACCTCCCCTGTGACAGGACCAGCATGTCGTCAGCGTAGTGTCAAACCTGAACGTCGCTAGGGAGGTCGGCGCGCAGCACCCAGTCGTATCCGATATCCAACAGAAGCGGCCCCAGGACCGATCCCTGTGCGACACCGAACGATATCTCTCGCCGGTTCTACTCTCCGTGGTGACCGGGGTAGAGGACGGCCCTGTCCGTCAAAAAGGCCTCGACCACGCGACAGAGGTAGGGCGGCATCCGGTGATACCAAAATGCCATGCAATTTCCAATTGCATCAGGGAGGCATTTTGGTCATTTGGGCTTTGAGGCTAGGAGGGGTTCACGTCGAAGACAAGAAAGTTTGGCAATAATTCCTTCTGCACATGTGGCTTCCCTGGTACCTCCTAAACGGCATCATGTAAATTTCTAATAACTGCTCCCAAATAACGGTGTTTAATATTATTTATTATAAGATATTAACTTTTTACATAAATCTGACATTATACTATCATTATTTGACATTATAAACCTGCAATTTTAATTTCAACCTTCCATTATTGGCTTTTGGTTTAAATTAGTTTTTTATTTTACTTTATTAGATTATATATTTTGTAAATGTGAGAACGTTGTAGGCCCTGTAGATTGGAAATTTATAGACCATACTCTATTTGTTAAACATATGGTACTTGTTGACAGGCCTACACTGTCCTCCCATATCCTATTAACACTGTAATTTGAAAACATTGTAAAAGGCAAAAAATAAATCTCCATAGGAAACGACCAGATGGAACCGTGCACCTAGATAATGACGTTTCATAAGTGCCCATGTAGGTTCATGTGAAATAAAATATTTTGATTTGATTTGGCGATGTCTAAAAACACCGCCAAGATCCCATCCCGGGCCACAGCATCCCCGTCGTGACGGCTTGCATGCGCATGATGGCGTGCACCGTAGAGCACCCCCTGCGGTAAACAAACTGGGTCGCCGCCAAATCCGACCCCACCTACACCAGCCGCCCGACAAGGCGGTTTGCAATGCCTCTTTCAAAGAGCCTGCCCACCTCATTGAGCAGCACGATGGGCCGGTGAGCGGACGGAGAGTCCGCAGGGCGCCCCGGCTTCTTAATGAGGACCAGATTCCCCATCTTCCAACGAAGCGGGAACTAGCCCCCTTCCAAGCATGCGCTTAGGAGCCCCCTTAGTCAAGGCCCGAGAGCCTCCAAGGCCAGAACCCAGGCTTTCCCGGGTAAGATGTCGGGCCACTCTCAGCTCTACCTCGGTCACCTCCGAAGCATCGTCGTCGTCGGCACTGTGGTCCACATCCGGCACCGCAGTAGGCGGAAAAAATAATGCGCTCACCGCGTCCTCCACGAGCTGGGGCCGGAGACTCTGCATCAGTGGGGGAGCCCATGCACAAAGTATTGCTCAGCGACGGACCATGCTCTGGAGCAACAGATCCTGAGCAGTGGCGCAGTGGTTGATGTTCGCCTGGAGGAGGCGTAATGGGACTGGACAAAAGCCTTGTGCATCAACACCCTTAAACATACAATATGTCGGCACGTCATTCTCATTTCACCTGATGTTCAAATGTGTATACATACAGACAGTAATTATTTCTGAAGTTTCAGCAAAATCAGCCGGACGACTCGTCTACTATGCGAAATATGCATCTCTGCCTACCACTTCAGCGTATATAGACAAAGAGTTTATTTGAATTGGAACATGTTGTGATCGATGTGATTGCTTTTTATTCATATTTTAGCAGTAAGTATAACATACGATCATCTTCCTGACTTCAAGATAAAAATTGCTATGTCTCTAAAACTGGACCTTATTTTTGCCCATGTTGCAAAATAAACAGGCTATATTGTTTCAAAATTTCAGCCAAATTGGTTGAACGTTTTTAATAATATTTTGAGCTTGGTCCTTTGCACCCATTCTGGAACAGTTATTCGGACAAAATCCAACTGCACCGCATTTGTTGGAGTCTTCATGTCTATTCAGTAATATTCTCGTAGTGTAGATTTGCGTGGAGTGAGCTGTCAGTGTCATACCGTCTTGGTCTATCCCTATCATCAGTGGCACTGAACGCCCACTCCACGCTCACTTCACCTAATCTAAGTTTTCACGGTGAGATGTTAGAAAATAGCACTACAGCTCAGTAGATTACATGCCTTCCATAGCCTTTTGGTTTGACCGTACTCGGGTAAAAAACCATTTCTTTTCAAATCTCATGTCTGACTGTCGACAATTTACTGTAACTACCGTATCCATGTTTCTCTTGATCAAAAATCAATGTTACCACCATGGTGAATTAGTTGTTAATAACTGTGACACTGAATTAGGGGTATTAGCTACATTTTCTCATGCATACATATTGCATGTACTTACACAACATAACATTTATCTTCACGCCTGATTTCCTGAAGGGGTTAGCAGAGATGTAGCTACACCTTACCTACCACCTTGAACTAGCATTTCAACATTAATATTTTTGGTACACACATACATAACATCACGCCTGTAATCCCAGAAGGGTTAGGCATTGGTGTACCTATAGTACACGCACATTTCACTAGTCATGTCTTAAGTCGGGGACGAATCTATTAAAATACTGGGCTGTTACTATGAATTTCCTCAATTAGATATAGAGGAATGTACTTACACAGGGTGGCAGGAGCATGGATTCTAGACCCTAGAAAGTGTTCGTAGGTAAAAAAAAAACTGCTGTTTTATATAAAACTGCAATACCTACAAGGTGATAATGTATGGGCATATACAGCTATATTTTATTTTTCGAACAAAAAAGTTTACGAAGAATCCTGTACTGAATCCATGGCAACAGGTTGTTGATGGTGTCAGGAAAACATGAAAAACATGTCACAAAAGGGAATAGACCTTTTCAGAAACAGGTGGAACAAAGCTGTCAATAATTACGAGTGAAAACTGTTCTATGAAGTAAAATAAATCACATATTTCTAAATAACTTTATTTACAAGTCATGCAATCTATCCAGCGCGCGGGGGTCACCACCTCAAGGGATTGGCTCGCGGGGGTCTGCGGTTGTAGAACGAGCGAGAAACCAGTGAGTTAGTGACGTAACGGTTGAAGTTGGCTCGGTCTTCTATTCTAAACTCTGGGAAGTCCCCCCATTGGGCGTCTATGTGCTGAAAAGGAGAAAAAAAAATAGTGTTAGGACTAGAGGCGAGATGGGCGGGCGACATTGTTACTATCGCGAGTAGAACCTGGATGAGGCTAGCACAGGAGCGTGGGGATTTGTCTTCGGATCAGTATTTTAGTTTTTTGCCACCGACTTCCGAAATTAAAGTTATTTATCACTTTGTACTATTTTTGGAAATCGTTTTTCTTTTTTTTTTTTTTGGAAAAAAGTTATTTTATTTTTTCACATTTTTGTTATGGTATCTACTGTACACCAATTCGTATACTACTACATGCGATGTAAACAACAGTGACAGGAAGTATATAATAACCTCATCCAGATACACAAAGTTGATTAAAGTTCGTATTATCGAAACAAACTTAAAAACTACCCAAGCAAAGTTACTAAAATTTATAAGGGGCCGCGCAAGCTTCCTCCTCTACCTAATGAAAAATATTTTTTATCGGCCCACAATTTACGAAAATATCTTTGAAAAAAAAATACCTACAGACGAACATATGACCTCTTCATTTTTAAAGTTGGTTACAGAGAGGCTATGCTCATCAGTGGGTGAAGGCGGGCTGTGTTAGTAAGAAGCTCAAAAGTCTTACAACCAGTCTACCAAGGAGTATCTTAAATACTGGTATTCAGCTGCATCCGATAAGGTTGGAAGCTGACAACAACAGAGTTGGGAAAAAGGATACAAAGATTTAAAAAAAAAACGTTAAACGTTTACAAAAAGTGTACATTTAGCCAACAGAAGTAAGATTTACCATTCAATAATAGTGCCAAAAATAATTAAAACTAAAATTGTATTACAGGTGCAAGTAATGTCCAACACGCACTTGGCCAGTTTTTCTTTAAACCTGATTCCATAGTTTTATTCTGCTTAGCTGTTAGCTTTAGTATTGTTCTACTTAACAGACAGGCTAAGGCGCTGCCCAACCGGGAGCATTTGCCTATAATGTGGCCTTCACCTGCAACCTAGCCGTGCTACTTCTGCTTATTATATGTAATAATTTATCTCCGTATGCTCCGGGGTAATTAATTAAAGCAATGGCTTTGATTTTGACAGTTCAACAACATTCATTGCGTAACACACTAACAGCAGCAATGGCTTTCATTTTGACAGTTCAACAACATTCATTGCGTAACACACTAACAGCAGCAATGGCTTTCATTTTGACAGTTCAACAACATTCATTGCGTAACACACTAACAGCAGCAATGGCTTTCATTTTGACAGTTCAACAACATTCATTGCGTAACACACTAACAGCAGCAATGGCTTTCATTTTGACAGTTCAACAACATTCATTGCGTAACACACTAACAGCAGCAATGGCTTTCATTTTGACAGTTCAACAACATTCATTGCGTAACACACTAACAGCAGCAATGGCTTTCATTTTGACAGTTCAACAACATTCATTGCGTAACACACTAACAGCAGCAATGGCTTTCATTTTGACAGTTCAACAACATTCATTGCGTAACACACTAACAGCAGCAATGGCTTTCATTTTGACAGTTCAACAACATTCATTGCGTAACACACTAACAGCAGCAATGGCTTTCATTTTGACAGTTCAACAATATTCATTGCGTAACACACTAACAGCAGCAATGGCTTTCATTTTGACAGTTCAACTACATTCTTTGCGTAACACACTAATAGCTGAAATGGCTTTCATTTTGACAGTTCGAAATACAAAATTGCGTTATTTACGTTTTTGAGCAGACAAATTTTCGAACATGAAGCAATGGATTAGCAATATCCTTCAAAATCATTCACATAATATACCTACAATTTTTAATTAGTTTTTGATTTTACTTTATTAGATTATTTTATATTTTGTAAATGTGAGAACGTCGTAGGCCCTGTGGATTGTAAATTTATAGACAATTGTCTATTTGTTTAACATATGGTACTTGTTGACAGGCCTACACTGTCCTCCCATACCTGTTAACACTGTAATTGGAATATATTGTAAAAGACATATTTTTAAAAGAGTAACCATGGAGTTTCTTGCCGGCTCTTCTCCATGGGAAACGACCAATTGGAACCGTGCACCTAGAATCTGACGTTTCATAAGTGCCCATGTAGGTCTATGTGAAATAAAATATTTTGATTTTGATTTTGATTCAGATAGTGATTGATCGTGTGTTGCGCAATTAGGGTGCTGGTTTCAATTTATTTTCTTCATTTGTGGAATCTTGGATTATTACATTACAGGGAGCATTTGCCTGCCAGCCAAGGATGATGACTAATATTGGAAATGTTTGAACAAATTAGGAAATCTCAAGGAAGGCGTCGTAAAAGGAGATAATCGAAAAAATCAGTAAAATCGATGGATAAGCTAAAAAGTTTTTGATGGGGATTATTCCAGTCCTTGTCGTGCGGTACAGACAATATATGGCGCTAGTATGAAGTATCATAGTCGTGATGTCACTTCTATGATCGTGCTGTCTTTGTCTGTTATTTTTAGTGATAGTCAATTGTATCATACTTAAAGGGTTTTCCAATAAGAGGTGTTATTTTGAATAGCCCGCTATTTCGGTAGATGTCACTTTTGAAGCTGTCATTTTTTGACATTTGACAAGTAGAAATTACGCCATTAATAAAAATGGGACGATACACGCTTCAACAACGCATTGAAATTATTAAAATTCTCACTATAAAAATGGTGAAAATTTGGCAGAGATGGTTCGTAGAACTCGAACATTTTTGGGTCGTCGTGAAGGACCTTGTCTGTTGTGTGCCTGTTGTGTTGTGAAATTGGTGAAAAAATTCGAGCTGTTGGGACAACTTATTGATGTGTAGAATAAAACCCGTGCACGTCGCTCAAGAACAGCCGAGAATATTGCTGCTGTAGCCGAAAGTGTTGAAGAATACCCAGGTTTGTCCATTCCTCGTCGTTCTTTGGAATTAGGCATTCCACAAACGTCATTACACCGAAACGTCATTATATTTTGTCTAGATAAGTAGACGTACAACAAATCTTGACGATGTAAATTATGCCCTGCTGCAGGTACAAAATTGGTTTACTGCTAATAATTTAGTATTAAATGGGAAAAAACAAAATGCATAAGGTTTGCCGAATGTTGAAAGTACTGAATGTGACATAGTATTGAATCAAGAGAAACTAGAATTCGTTGATAAAACGGTTTTCTTGGGGATCACGCTCGACTCAAGGCTGCAATGGGGTCCACATTTAACATCTCTTGCAGGACGGCTAAGTTCAGCAGCATATGCTGTAAGAAAAATCCGTCAGTTTACTAATGTAGATACCGCGAGGCTAGTCTATTTCAGTTACTTTCACAGTAACATGTCTTACGGTATCTTATTATGGGAACGCACTGCAGACATCGAGTCTATTTTTATTCTGCAAAAAGAGCCATCAGAGCAATATATGGCCGCGATTCTTTAAGGGAACAGGGTTTAAAGATATTAACATCATGACCGTGACCTCGTCAATATATATATGAAAACATCATGTACGTAAGGAAAAACTTAAATCTTTTCAGTAAAAGAGGTGAAAGACACAACTATGGGACTAGAAATAGGGACCAATTGGTTCAATCGGGTTTCAGGCTGGCTAAAGTAGATTCATCCTTCATGGGGTACTGTTTAAAATATTATAATAAAATACCTCCCCACATACTCCAACTGAATGAAACGAAGTTCAAAACTTGTATCAAACGCACACTATGCAACCAAGCATATTATAAGTTGGGGGATTACATCTCTGACAAAAATGGGCGCCTAAACAATTGATTAGCATTCGGAAATATTGTTGGAGCTGCTGAAGATTGTAAAAACTATCTTTGCACTGTATAAATTCAATCTTTTAATATTGTATAATTGCAAAGCACACGTGTGAGCACTATGTAGTACCTACTATAAAGCTACCCTATACTGGGCACGTCTGTCATTGACTTGAATGTGCCGTGGCGGCTGAGAGTATGTCACGCTCACTCAAATGTCTCGCTGGTGGTGGCGTGTGTGTTGGATCATTAAGTTCCCTTCAAAATGGTTGAGCTGAATGGTGCTGATCCATACGTCATATTCGTGAACGGGCGCCGTCAGGGAGTGGTCATCTCTTGGCTGCCTCGGCTTTTTTTAATTTGTATTTCCGTTTTTTTTTTTAATTTTTTCTACATCGTTCTCACATGTATAATTTCAACAAGACTGATATAACAAATTTTCTGTAACTATATTATTTAAAAGAGTGTCCATGGAGTTTCTTGCCCGTTCTTCTCCATAGGTACCTACTGCGCTTTGGAATGGGCAACTAGCTTCATATTTCTGACTGACCGACCCCTTGACAATTCAAAAGTGCCTGTAATTGGTTTATTTGAAATAAATGCTTTGAGTTTGAGTTTGAGTTTCTCTATCTTCAACGTGTGACTGTTTGGTGCTGTTTGACATTACTTTTTCGAAAATGAGGCTGGAGCAACATTTACGGTGAATGGATTGCGCTAACGAGAGATGATTAATGATATTTTATGGCCGGAATTGGATAGTATTGATCTGGACATTCACTTTCAATAAGACGGCGCTACGTGCCACACAAGCAAAGAAACCATTGATCTTTTACGGGAAAAGTTTCCGGACCGTGTTATCTCTTGAAGAGGTGATCACAATTGGCCACCGAGATCTTGTGACTTAACACCTTGCGACTTCTTCCTTTGGGGCCACATGAAAGAGAAGGTCTACGCCAACAGCCCAGCGTCGATTCACGACCTCAAAGATGGAATTAGTGAGGCTATCGAGGCCATAGGGCAGCCACTTTGCGATTTGGTTATGGAAAATTTCATGAAAAGGATATGGTCCTGTAAGCGTGGTCGTGGTGATCATTTTCCTGATGGTATTTTCCACTATTTAAATCATACCTTCCTCTTTATAATAAAATAAACATTTATATAAAAAAATGGATTTTTTTAATATAAATGTTGTTCTTTGAATATCAAAATGACACCTCTTATTGGAAAATCCTGTATAATCTTATTTTAAAAGCAAGCAGTCCTTATCTAATAATATGACCAATTACATAAAAATGGAGCGAAAAGAATCACAAGGCATCAAAAAAAAAATATGAAAAAAGAATGAACAAACCTGAATCAAAGCAAGGATACTTAAAATAAAGCCTAAAACTTTTGTCACAGACACCATTTCCGACCGAAACACTTTTAAAATAGCAAGCAAAAACCCACTCGTTTTCACATTTATACCAACATTAACCGATTTAGACTGAACATTGGTGAAAGGCCTGGCTTTTACGCCTAATTAGGAGGGCATAGAGTTTATAATTAAATAGCATTATATTATGTAGATAATTATGTTAGACGAATTGTATTGCTGTACTTGATTTGGCATGGCATATAACCTACAAGTAAAACAATTTCTTTTTAATTAAAACAGCGCCAATTCCCACTTGAGTCAGTCGATTCACGTTCCTTCTCTGTATGATGAGAAATTTTTCATACTGTACCATAGGACCAGTGCGCAGAAAGAGATTTCTATGCAAGTAAATTTTATAAATTTTGAATGATCAAAATGTATACAAATACTTTTATTTAATAAAATACAATGAAAAATTATCAATGACTACGGTAATGTTTAATTATTGATTAATTAACTTATAGTAGAATTTCTTATTTATTCATCGCGATCACGTCTTCTCATTTCGTCGGCCGCATCCACATCAGTCTTGTCTAGGTAGGGCTGTTCCATCGTCAAACCCGAATAACTTGGTTATTGACATGATGATTCTTGATTTTAGCCAACCCATCACTACGCTTAAGGACCTATTCCAGCGGTCAGCGTTTGCAGCTCCAAGATGTTTTATGATGGTAGACATTTGTGAAGCGAAGACTCCTTGGATGATGCAACAAGGTGTTTGAACTTTGCATGTCACAATTTTTTTTCCTGTTTCCTTTTTCGGCGGATTTAAGTGCAGAGGCGGCAGTACGTGAAATAAAAGAAGAAGCGTCAGTGTATAGATACTGACGCTTCTTCTTATATTTCTTTTTGGGATGCTCTGAGTGAGGCCTTATTTGAAATTCGTGTCATAGGACACGGATTTCAAATAAGGCCTCACTCAGAGCATCGCAAACGCCCCTGGCAAGAAAAGCCTCCACCTTTAAAAATTCTGTTTATTTTTTACAAATCATCATCATCATCATTATTATCCACAGCCCGACTTCACCCACTGCTGGGCATAGGCCTGTCTTTTCTTGTGCCTATCTCAACGCCTTGCTTCTTGGTAATTTTACACACTGACTTACTTGATTTTTTTCTATCAAATAGCGCCCGATGGGATTTCCTTACGGCAAAATTGCCGAACTTTCATGCAATCTTATATTTCCTCTTTGGGGGCCCATTTTTAAAAGTCCTCCTTTAAAAAGCCCCAGAGGTTTAGGTTTTATGTTTTCTGTCAGTGAATTTAAGTGTTACAAGTAGATTTATTGTGAAAACATGGCGTATGCCTGTTGTGATTGCCCATCGACAAAAAAGGCGAACTTCCATACAGGCTTTCATTCCATATTTAACCACATTTTTTTTTTTTTAAAAACGTTGCCCCACACTAGGAATTACTCCTGTATCGTGGGTGCGTTCACAAACATGAAAACTCACATACACAAGACACCCAGACCCGGAACAACTATTTGTAGGTCATACAAATATTTGTTCCGTGCGGGAATCGAACCCGCGACACGGAGCGCAGCAGCCGATCGCTCAAGGGGATGCATTTAAAAAAATCCTTTCTTATTGGTCACTTACGTTATAGAAGGAACTCTTGGTGTTTGTCAGGGAATTAAATAATGAATTAAAGATGTTAATTCAGTAGACAAGCTGTGGCCCGATCAGATTTCCTATTGGCAACTTCTCATGAGCCTCAAGGAATGAGAAGTCTAAGAACCAACTTTCGCGTTCCCCTAACTTAAAAAAATAACGCAACTTCCATACAAACTTTCATACCCGAATTAATTCCTTCAGGGGACGAATTTTGAGAAATCCTTCCTTCTGTGTTTTGCGTATTTTCTTTCTGTCTTTCTTTAAGTGCTCACCTTCGATACATAGATTTCTCCCACAAAACCTGCTACTGAATGGAGGAGATACTACTTCACGGCATGAGCCAATACAAAGGTCAAGAGTTCGATATAAGATGACTTTGCTGGCCAATGACTGTGTGTGTTTTTTAAAGGATTCTACGTACCTACCTACAAGCAGTCGAATTCAGGGTAATTTAGTGTTAAGTAAATGGACACCCTACGTAAATGAGGCGTAGTATTTCATAGAATTGTCAAAGAATTACAGTTGTGATTTGAATATACAGACATGTGGCGCAACCTACAACGCCACATGCGAACTACCCTGTACACTGACGTCACGCAATAGGCTGGGTTTGGCGAAAGGCCGAAGGCCGGTGGAGCAGACGAGTCTTCGCGTAATGACGGCGTGTCGGCAAGCGTAGTGTGGGATGCCACCCAGCTAGATAAGCCGACGACCTGAAGAAGGTAGCTGGGACTGCCTTGTTGCGGAAGGCGGAGGACAGGAGGTTGTGGCGCAGCCTGGGAGAGTCCTATGTCCAGCTGTGGCCTGCGATAGGCTGCGATGATTAAAGAGTTCCTTGTGAAAGAGTTCAGTTGCAAAGGAAATGTCCACCTGTTGCTGCCTCCGAGCAGCGTTGCTGTGATACAAAACCTTTTTGGTTTAGTTGGCTAACTTTGAAAAAATTTAGGAAAATTAGAAGTACTTTTGACTGATTGCGACTGCGATTAGAAAGCAATCGTTCTTCAAAATACTAGAATTGTCGTCTGATTGCTTATGGGTGCGATCTTTTACTATTCGTCATTCAGATAGAGCGCTTTGGTTCCAGTGTCTGAGTAGGTAGGTATATGAAATTTTGCTTTGTTTTGGTTTTTCAGTTGTGTTTCAAAGGACAGTGGGCGGAATAATAACGACATTGCTGACATAATTCATGTAATTTAACACATTTCAATACACAAGGTACATATAATGTAATCTTATGATAGCTATAACAACAGTACATTAAGAGACGTTAGGCCATCAACACAAAACAATCGGAGAAGATATTTCATATCTTTAACAAATGTTATGGGCGAAAAAATATCTCGACATATCATTAAATAGTTTCAGAAAATAGACACACATCACAGTATTTAGGCTATATTTTTTTTTATTTAATTATTTCGACAAACATCAACGGATTTGAAAACAGTGAATATACGATAAAAATGTGATAACAATTAGATTTTTTTATTAAAAAAAACTTTTTTTTTCGCTTGATATGTATTTCCTAGGCACCTAGCATAGTTTGAAAGTTTCACTAAAATTTAAGCGAGAAATTTAAAATTATTTTCTTACGTTAATCTTATCCTTAAGACTAGATACATGATATGTTTAGTAATAGATTTTATTAATTTTAACATCAATATTTACTAATATAAATGCCTCAGCCAGTAAGATATGTATATGTTTCATTGAAGACTTATTAATTAATGTTATTTTTAAATCTATTCATAATATTTAGAGATTAAACACTTTAAAATTGTTTTTATAATAAGATGTGACATCTATCACCATAAATACTAATTTTTAAATAACATTCATAAGTATTTAATATTGAAACATTTATCTTCATAATTCTAATTCTACACAATAAATTAAAAACTAAAAATGATATGTCTCAGCTTTGCCTATCTTTGTATTTTTTTTTCAAAGCCGCTTTATTACAAATAAAATGTAGCGTATCAGTTGACCGTTTTTCGAAGCGAAATTTCATATTTTTTTCTCCATTTTTCGTTTTGCAATTACGCTCACACAAAAGAATAGAAAAAAAGATTTACCTTATTTATTTACTGAATATTAAAAGTAGGTTAAACGAAAGGGCAAACCGTAAAAAGAAAGAGCATAAGTAATAATAAAACTGATTTATTTTTATGAAACTTATGGGCGTAATCACAAAACTTTAGTCGTTAATGAGAATGACATAAAATTTTACGAGTACCTGTTCGTGGCAATGGAGAAACTCGTAAAAGATTTGTTACCTTTTTTACTAATAAAAATCTAAAAAGAAGGGGTGAAGTTTTGGTTTTTGCAAACTAAAGAGGTTCTGTAATAACTTTTATTAGTAAAAATGATGTGTTTTTTTATCAGGTTGCGTAAAATGGTATAACGTTTGTAAATTCTATAATTCTGACGCAAATATCTATCCTTCACACCGTCTTTTACCTTTAATCTTTGGTAAAATAATTTCTTTACAATTAATTTCCAAAAATAATACTCCAGCCAATATTTAAGATCGCACTGAATAAACCAAGACAAAAGAAAAGCAAATTGACGCACTGGACTATATACCATTTTACGCGACGCAAAACACGAACAAATCAATGAAGTCTGTAAACGCCAATGCGTTTCTCCCCAGCGGTGTGCTGCACAAACTCGCGGATCTGGTCAGTGGCAACGGGTCCAATGCACACCAGGGGTTCCTTGAAGTATCCGCAACTCTGTTGACAAAAATATACATGTCATTACCTTCCTAAAGTCCACCTCACGAGAGAAGTCCAGAAGAAATAAGTGGAACTAATTATTAATAACATGTCCCGGAATTTACGCACACCACTAAATACCCTATTAGAATGCTTCTTATGTTACTAGCTGCGCCCCACGGTTTTGCCCGCACAAGTTAAGATCCCGTAAGAATATATAAGAAGTACCCTATGTTCAAATCCAAGTCATGGTCTACCGACATGGTCATGGTCTACCTTGTCCTGGCGGCTGAGAGTATGTCATGCTCACTCTGTTTCGCTGATGGTGGCGCGTTTGTTGGATCATTTAGCTCCCTTCAAAATGGTTGAGTTGAATGGTGCTAATCCATGCGTCATGTTCGTGAACAGCCGCCGTCAGTTGAGACTGGTCATCTCTTAGCTGCCACGGCGTATTTTAATTAAATTTTATTTTTGAATTGTTTTTATATTTTTATTGCGGACGCTTTTAACGTCCTGCATCGCTCTGCAAAATATTGGCAACATGAATGATGTAACCAATATTTTGTAACCATATTTTGTTTTAAAAGTGTGTCCGTAGAGTTTCCTGCCCGTTCTTCTCCATAGGTACCTACTACGCTTTGAAATGGGCAACTAGCTTCATATTTCTGATCGACCGACCTTGACAATTCAAAAGTGTCTGTAATTGGTTTATTTGAAGTAAATGCTTTGAGTTTGAGTTAATGTGCCAAACATCTAAATCCGTTCATCCATTTGAAATATTATGAATATGAAATATTAAAATATTAGTTTATACAAACATAATACATACACTGATAAGAGATAAAAAGGAAAAATGGACAAGACAAATAACTGAATGGTACCCACGAGACAAAAAAGAAACCGAGGTAGACAGACTAAGAGATGAGAGGATGACATCAGGAACACAGCGGGTTCAATTTGGACTCGTACAGCAAAATACAGGACATATTGGAAATCTTTATCTTTGAGGAGGCCTTTGTCGGAAGACGACCTGATATTTATTTTCTTTGTTTTTTAAAGTATCAGGCACACTTCATATTTTAAAATTCCTATGTTACATTATGTACAGCAATGAAGGCTTTTTATTTAATTTAATACACTAAATTTTAGTGTTATAAATAAAATATTGTTTATTTATTAAATTCGTTATACCTGATTGTGGGAAACAATTGTGTTCACATTACAAATTTACGTAAGCACATAGTCGCACACGATGTAAGAGTAGGCTTGTAGGTAGCTAGGGAAGGTAGTAGGGTACCCTTGTGGGTACTTCGTCCATTATGGTTTGTTTTGAATGTACAACGAAATTGTGACAGTAGTTAAAAAAAAAATTGGAATCACAAATTACCAAGGTAGGTTTATTAAAAATAACAGTAATCAAGTCATTCAGTTACACATTGTATAGTTTGAAATTCAGATACCCCTCAGATCCTTTCTCTATTGAGAATTAGTTGTTTAATTACTGCCATGCCTTTGTGGGGACTCATGGCTATAATAATAACAGCCGCACCGGGTCGATCGAAGGTTGAGCTACGCTTGCTGCTTACGATTCCTGGATGAGTGGCCATCCACTACATGTAGAGACCCCGTGCTCCGTAAAGCCATTTAAGCCGTTGATCCCGGCTGTCATTCTTAGAGCTTTGACAGTCGTAACGGGTAGTCAGAATCCCAAAAGTCTGATAACCAATCTTCGTAAGACCTGGTCAGGTTGGCAGTCACAACACACATAACATCACGCCTTGTTTCCCAGAAGGGTTGGGCAGAGGTGTACCTGTACACGCACATTTCGCCAGTTAGCGAGCCTATTGCCATCAACCGGGCACAAATCCATACTCCGGGCTGCTACTGAGAAATTCCATATAGAAAAACCCAAACACATTGCCCGACCAGGGAATCGAACCCAGGAACTCATGCTTAGCAGTAGCGATTGCAACCACTAGACCAACGAGGCAGTCACTCCATGTAAAATACTGGTATTCAATCAGTTGAATCTGATTAGGTTAGGCTCCCCCCCTGTGGGTTCCTGCATTATCGAGTTAGGGGAGACCGAGGAGGGGCCGCTCGTCAGGGATTTTGCCGACAAGCCGACGACGAAGCGGCCAAGGTTGCGGTTTCGCTTGAGCGACATCGCAACTGAGGCCACAGCGGGAGAGGAGTACTGGTTTTGCGGTGCGCCGCTCTCCCTACCTTCTGCGGCCTTAACGGGGTCGCCACCGTATGATGGCCGACGCGGTGGGGCCGCAGGGGAAGAGGAGTGTCGGTGTGTTGTTGGCCGCTCTGCCTGTCCTCTGCGGCCGAAAAATTGTATGGTTGATGGCAATAGGCTCGCCCCCTATTACATGGGACTTATATATATCTGCAGCATATCTGGCGGCATATCTGGTGAAATGTGGGTGTACTATAGGTACACCTCTGCCATTCCCTTCTGGGATTACAGGCGTGATGTTATGTATGTATGTGCGTAGGTTGGAGAAAAGGCTAGGCAGATTGTTTGATCTGCAATATTATGACAGTATTATGAGGTTGAATATAATAATATTTTTCCTCGAATATTCACAATTTTCGTTATATGTCTCAACCAAGTAAATTCATCGTATTTTTTCCACTAAACCCTATTCAATATTCCATCTCAGTTTTTATTTTCTAAGAACCAATTTGGGATTCAAAAAACTTCTGATATAAGAAACTTTTATGATAATGTTGAAAAATATTTCTATTTGAATTATTTATTAAACTTATAGGTTTAGAAAAAAAATCTTTACTTGTCTCTTGAAAATCACGTAAGCCTGTGCAAAAAATGATGCACGCTGCACATCATTAGGAGGTTTTTTTTATCAATTTGATAAACCTCCAAAAACTTTTTGAGTTTCTAATGATGCACACTTTTTTAAATAAATGAGCTTCTTTTTCAGTGTCTGTTTCAGTTGGTCGCAGTAACTAAGCTGTCCCTAGCTTATTTACTGCGACCAACTCGTTACGTTCGCTACTATACAATTTTTTTACACTTACACTTTGTGAAAATTCCAAGTGTCTACCTATTACGGTTCATGAAATACAGCCAGCTGAAAGATAGACGGATGACGGTTGGCAGCGAAAACTTAGTAATAGCGGTACCCTATTACTAAGTTTTGCACCCTTTGGATACGGATTGCAAAATAATGAAAGAAAGTAAGGTAGGTTTGAAAAACAAGCCTTTGTTGGTAAAAACCTTTTGTCGTTTAGAAAATAAAATCTTGTCAAACAGAACAAATGAACGCTTTTAGTTTCAAATAAAAAGTCATGGATTTATCGAAACACACATGGAACATTCGTGCGTGTGAGGATTATTTGGGTATAAATTTCTCTTTCTCGTTTAATTTTAATATTGGTGACAACAAGATATGAAATACAGTCGTTAACATAACGTTAGAGTAATTTATACGACCTACTAAAATATCCTTTCTTTAGTATTGCTCGTCGATTACTGAAAAATGCTCGCACTGACTGGATCCATTAAAATCTGTATGGTTCTTTCATCAAAAGACTTCAGACCCCAAGATTAAGTCTGAACTTTAAAATTTCTTCTTAGGTGGAGTCAGATAGGAAATGTCGACTCCATCTAGTTTATTTTTTTTGTAATATGATGTGAAAGGGATTCCGCCATCCTATTTAAATAATAAACAATTTACCTTCACACAAAAATTTATCAAGACACAACTTTTTAGCACAAAACCACAAAATCAAGAAAAGCTCCTTCTTGAGCCTTTTAACTTAATAGGTCCGGAGTATTTTGAGTTAATATTTTTATTGAAACTCCGACGTCCCCTAAATTTATAAAGGACTGTACTGCCTTTGTAACTCGATTTTATTGAGGAAAACGAAAATTCATAAGGCTTTGACAAAAACAATGGTCCTTCTTCTTTTGTTATTTATTTTGAGGAGAAATTGGATAAACGGTAACTGTCTGGTAAATAAAAGTTGTAGATTATTTTGAACAAGTGGAGAATTGTGGTACGTTCATAATATTTTTTTGGGCCATTGACTTCCTTGTTATTGATGTCAGTTGTTTTAGGAGCTTTCAACTCAACCCTACGGGTAATTGATTAAATTAGGCCCGTTTCTTAGATAGTACAAAAAAAAACTAGCGTGTTCCAAACTCAAAAAAACAAATCAGACTAACATTGAGATAGGTTGCGGCGCGTACGGCCCGCCGCGCCATTTAAATACTAGTGCTGTGACATGTGACATCTAGCAACCCGCGCTGGGCCCGCGTGGTAGGTAATGGCCCACTCCTTCTCATAGAGAAGAGGTCTGGGTCACAGCAGTGACATTTTGCCTACTAATTGGTCGCTCACAATAGGCCTTATAAGAAGGTTTAAAGTCACCCAAAGGGCAGTGGAGAGAGCTATGCTTGGAGTTTCCCTACGTGATCAATTGAAGATATCCGCAGCAGAACCAAGGTAACCGTCAGAGCCCGAAGAATTGCCAAACCTAAGTGGCAGTGGGCAGGGCACATTGCTCGCAGAACAGATAGCCGGTGGGGCCGGAAGGTTCTGCAGTGGCGACTGCTTAACAGAAGTAGCGTTGAAGGCTTTCCACAAGGTGAACCGATGACTTTGTGAAGTCCGCAGGAATCCTCTAGATGCGAGAAGTACAGAACCGTTCGAAGTTTCGGTGCTTGGGGGAGGCATAAGCCGAGTAGTGGACGTCTTTCAGTAGAAATAATGATGATGATGATGATCGGTGATTCGAGTTTGTGACTGTTTACTTTAAGAAGCGTGGTGAACGACATCTTTGGTTGGCAAAGACACCGGTGAACGTACACACAATATCTGGACTCAGATACAGAGCGTTTTCTGACATCTTAATGCAAATACTGGTGAAAATTACAGATTTTCATGCTGGCCGTGATAATATGGCGAAATAATAACAATATTTCTAGGAAACCAAAGTTTTGCAGTTTAAATTCAAATTTCCTCTCAAATTGAAACCAACCAACAAGAAATCGAACAAATTGTTTCACGATCAGAATCATTTTAACACCATTTCTCGCTTCCAAAGCCCAAATTCAGAGTAAAACCTTTTTCAACAAAATCCCTGTTCATTAAAAGACAATAAGGTAAGTATAAAAAGAAAGTATCTTTTAAAAGGAATCTTTCGTAATCTTGTTTATTTCCACGACTAAGTAAAAGGCTTCCTGTCTCAAAATATTTTTTGGAAGTATGTTTGAATATAAATCATATTTTTCTGAATCTTAAATGGGTTGTTTTTGCATTTGATATTTTACTTATCTTTTATAGCGCGCAACGGTGGCCCAGTAGGATCGGGCTCGACTTACTCGTACGAGTTGTAGGTCAAACACAAGCAGTTCCATTTAACTTATTCATAGCACAATCAGCCTATAATTTTCTCACATCTGTGACACACCCCTCCTTCTAAATAGGCCATAATCAACCACGCGGGCCCAGTGCAGGTTGTTAGATGTCACATTTTTTTTTGTGTACATTATTCCATCACCACAGTGTACTCAAAACGGTGAAGGAAAAAATCTTGAGGAAAGCGTCGGCCCTATCGGACCCCGTCATTTTGTGCTGACATCTCTTTGAGGCGCGCGTGGAAACGACGCGCCGTCGACATGTATCTATGGACCGACCTGGGTTATCGTTTTATATGTTTGAAAAACGACCAGTGCGGCTGTTATTTTCAGCCAATATTTGTAATATATAGTTCAATTGTACCCAAAAGAGCCATTGTGTAAAAGCCGACCTTACACATGAAATTTCAACACGAATTGATCATAACGCCAGAGCATATTAGGACACATATATGGGTGCTGTTGGGTGCCTCTTTTTATGGCAGTTGAAAAAAAAACGCAGATTTTTAAATCTTGTAGAGTTGACTGGGTTCGCATGTGCTATGCTACCCAATGGACTGCCATATGAAATACCAGAACTAAAATTTTGCCAACAATTAGGATACAAAAAAGGAGGCTTTGTGTGTATGTGCCTTGATTTGGTAGTTGGTATTAAAAATCATCTCGATTTGGTAGTAAAAAATCATCTCTTAAGGAACCTCTTGAAGGCCTAACCTTTTAGAGTCAAGTTTTTATGGGCGTTAACTATCGCGTGACACATAACGCAGATTAATTATATACCGTCACTGTTGTTTTCCTGGTACCTATTGGTTAGAAGTATATTTTCTCCTCTCTAAAACAAGTAATTTGTTTCAATTTGCTTCAAATATCCAGGATATCTCACCTTCCTAGGCTTCTGCCGGTGTCGTCGCTGCATGATGCAGCACAGGCCCCTGGTGACGTCACATTCGCTGGAAGAGTTGCAGTCCTCATTGTATTGCTTGCGGCCGGCGGTAGGTGGGCGGCAGACGTGCATCTCGCCTGAGTGGGGGGGAGAAAATTATGGGTCGTCTGTTTTACTATAGAAAGCTGGCTTTTTGAGGAGTAAAATTGGGTGGAATCAAAAAGACGTCTGACATATTTTGTTAAATTGAGAAAATAATAATAATCTTTGCGTCTTCTCAGTTTTTACATGCTAAGCTGAGAATGAAAACAATATTAAGCTTCAATTCTTTACAACACGATTACGTAGTTCAGATATCAAATTTGGTCTCCATATTACTTTTAGACCAATAGTTTAGGATCTTTCCAGTTTGCAGACACTTTAGCAAATTGCAAAAGAAAGAATATCGGTCACCAGCATATGTGACTTACCAGGCACCACTTCCTCACACACTAGTCCAGCATCACATTGGTTTTCTCGGTTGCAGATCTCGCCCAGTTTCCTGCCCGCGAAGGCTGGCAGGCAGCGACCTCCATCCTCTGAGGACAAATGATTGGTATTAACATTTCTTCCTATATTGATATTCTGTAAAGTTCACTCTGAACCTCACTCAAGTGACCGCACACAATTCAAAAGCCAACTCATTTGTTTTTCATCATCGCCGGCTAACAACGTTCGAATTTCGAAGTGACGTTTTTCAGTAGTGCTATTCTGTAACCATCTCACCGTTAAAACTTAGGTGAAGTGAGCTGTCAGTGCCACAAATGTTAGGGTTTAAACAAGACGAGATGACACTGACAGCTCACTTCACCTAAGAAACCGACCCTAAAATAGTTGGGAAGAGGCTAGGCAGATTGATTGATATTGCGATATATTTTGCCAGTGACGATGATTTTTCCCATCAATAATTTCTGCCAGCGATGATTTTTACCCGCAATAATTTCTACCAACCATGATTTTTACCAGCAATAATTTCTACTAAAGATGATTTTTACGAGCAATAATTTATACCAAACTGGATTTTTCTCCATCAATGATTTCTGCCAAAGATGTTTTTTTCCAGCAATAATTTCTACCAACTATGATTTTTACCAACAATAATTTCTACCAACCATGATTTTTACCATCAATAATTTCTACAAAAGATGATTTTTACCATCAATGATTCAAAACAAAAGATGATTTTTACCATCATTTGGCAGAACCAAAGACGTTTTTTTCCAGCAATAATTTCTACCAACGATGATTTTTACCAACAATAATTTCTACCAACGATTATTTTTGGTCAACACTTAAGACCTTAATTTCCAATTAAAGTCAAAGCCGAATTATCTCTTTACAAAGAACCATGTAGTTATCCCAACATAAAACAAGTCGTTTCCGACTCAGAAAGCTATTTCCTGCACGTTAATGAAACGCCGATTTCTGTTGAACGATTTCGTATTTACATTAGTAATATCCGTTCGGTAAAGGAAAAAGGGTGCCATTTTCGTGAACTTCGGATAAGTAATGGGGAAAACCCGCAGCAAACGTGTGTTTATCAAAAAAGCTTATTTGATTAAAGACTACGTTGATGACACGGAAGTTTGGCAATAATTTCTTCTGAACATGTGGCTTCCCTAGTACCTCATTTACGGCTAAACTATGTCAATACCTATT
Source organism: Dasypolia templi (assembly GCA_963555695.1). NCBI lineage: Eukaryota > Metazoa > Arthropoda > Insecta > Lepidoptera > Noctuidae > Dasypolia > Dasypolia templi. The sequence goes on from OY743163.1 coordinate 5,623,986, forward strand.
AACTCCCAAATACATTGCTTTTTTTTGGCTAACTTCTTTGAAATAATTCTCATTATTTGACATTATATTATCAACTCTAATTCAACCCTTCATTAGTGGTTGTAATAGCGTTTGGTTTAAATCGGTTTTTCTAATTATATTTTATTTAACTTTTATTTCTATTCTTTTATATCTTGTGAATGTGAAAACGTCGTAGGCCTTGTAGACTGTAGATTTGCAGACGGTTTTCTATTTCATAAAGTATCTGGTATTGGTGGACAGGCCTACACTGTCCGTTCATACCTATTTACACTCTTCGCCATAAACCGTGCACCTAATTTCTGACATTTCTTAAGTGCCCGAGTAGGTTTATGTGAAATAATTATTTTGATTTGATTGATTTTTGATCTGACGCAATTGGATTCGTATCCTAACCTTAGTGGACCTTAGTTACCTTGTAGGATTACAAGAGATGACGGGGGTCAACCGTTTCAGACAAAATTTTAATCATGGCCAAGAATGGAATGATGTTAAATTCTGAAACGGGATCAAACAGAAGTTAACATCAAATAACCCACATTATCATTTAATTTCAAACACCAAAAACTACCTTTCCTAATTCACTCACGAAAATATGAAAAATTTGAAACGCTTACGCCACCAATATTTTTTTTATTATCTCGCAGTAATCTCTAAACGTACGTAATTATTCATTTCATTTATTTACATGAAATCCTTTTAAAGTTATTAATTTAAACCTTATAATTTTCAATGTACAGTCTAACGAACTGTGAATTCTTTATCAAAAGGGATGACCCCGTTCCACGCTGTTTAGAGGCGATGAATATTATGTTAGTTAGTAATTTCCTTTTGAATTTTTCAGTTCAGGGGTAGACGGAAAATTTAATTATGTACGCCTTTGAACGTAGTCTGGTGAACGCGAACGAAGCTGGCTTATTACGAGAATTAGAAGTGCCTAGAGGGACTTGTCTGAATAACAAGTACGCAGACTGTGCTTAGCAAAATTCTTTTTTATATTATTTTAATCTCAGTCAGCAATTGTACAATTTGTAAAGAGCAAAGCCCTCATCGCTAACAGAGGAGGATCATTTGGTTCGTTTACTTACTCCGTGTTGTGAATTTCTGACGTCCTTAAATTAATATTGGAAGTTTTAGGTTTGGGTAAAAATAAAAGACACAAAGTCACTTTCATGAGAACAAATAACAAGAATAATCGTCACTGCATACATTTTGATACATTTAGTTGTTAGTAAGGATGTTATTAGCAGTTATGTAATCAGCTAAACTGAGTTTGAATGCATTAATGAACGCAAATTAGCAGAATTAATAGAAGATAAAAAAGTGGATTTTTGTAAGACATGAGGGATTTCCAATATGTCATTCGGTTTTTCATGTTAAGAGATACACTGAGGAAGTTTGGATATGAGTATGGATTGAACAACAGAAGGAGCAATACTCCTGCCCCAACGCCTACAAAGTCGCGCTCAATCCACCTAGAACTGTTTCCAATAGAAGTTTTATTCTTTTTCCTATGCCGAAAACCTAGTTTCTGTAATAAGAGTTTATGTAATACCTTAAATTTCGGCCTCCCGCTTGTTCGCAAACAGTTACAGCTATTGGACATTACTAAAGGCAAAAAAACCTGATCGAATACCACCTTGTTTTCTAAAATGGTCTGAAGATACTATTTGTAAACCTGTTACGTTATAATTCAATAAATGCATTCATGATATAGAAAAACGTTTTGTTTCCGCTCTACAAAAGTGACTCTAGACAAAATGTCGAGAATTAGAGACTTATCAATTTACTTTGTAATTTTGCTAAACTAATTGAAAAACTTGTCCATTTAAAATGTATCCTCTTATTCAACAACAGTTAATTCCTGAAACACAAGGGTTTGATAAAAATAAAATTGGCTAAAAATCTAAAGATATTTACGAATCACTTGTTTATACATACTTTACTACTACTACATACTTTTTTACTAAACAAAATTGTATTCAACGGTACTAGTACTAGAGACAACTTGCTGCGCTGGTTCCAGTCTTACATCTGCAACCGCAATCAAACTGTAATAACGGGTACCATTCTGACACCTTCCATGCTACCTCAGGTGTCCCTCAGGAATCAATTCTTGGCCCTTTATTGTTTTTAATTTACAGAAATGACATCGGAAACTGCTTTCATAATACTGATTTTCTGTTGTACGCTGATGACCTCAAAGTTTACAGGAAAATTGTAACGATCGATGACTGTTATCTTTTACAATATGATTGAAATAAATTACCTGACTATTGCGATATAAATTAATTAAAATTAAGTATGGCTCTAAGTGCAGGTAAATGAATTTCACCATATATAAAACAATGTTAGTTTTAGTTATTCTTTATGCAATGAATTACTTTTAAGAGAGACTCAGATAAGTGATTTGGGTGTCCTATTGGACTGCCAACTGCACCTAAATCGACACATTGATAAGATTATTGCTATGGCATTTCAAATATTACCTTGTAATAAGATCAGCCGTGGATTGCGACCAACCACTTTCCTTTATCTCTTTAACTCCTTGATTCGACAACAAATTGAGTATGCCTGCATGATATGGGATCAATACTACGCTAAATACAATCTTGCTATAGAAAAAGTTCAACGCAAATTCTTGGAATCAAGGCGTCAGTTGCTTCAAGTCTTGATGATTTTTGATCTGTTGCACAACGAGATTGACAGCTCAGAACTAGTTAATAATATATTTGATGTAGTGCCCAAAACAGTTTTACGACGAGAGGTACGCGTTTACCCGCCTTTTGTCGCGACACCTTGTCGTACCAACGTAGGTGAACCTCTTCATAGATTAGCCAAAATTTATAACAAACACTTCGTGAATTTGGATATAATCGCTTTAGGTCGGCAATTTTTTTTGAGATTATTTAGTGCGTAGCCTGCATTTGCGTGATGTGTAGTGTCTTTTCCTTTTTGTTTGTTTTCGTAATAATTACTGTATATCCAGTACTATTTGTTTTGGTTTAAGAGAAGTACATCTCCTTTTTTTTGCTCTTCATGTCTTCTTCTTCGTGTTTATGTTACTTGAATATTGTCTTCACTGTATCCTTAACCTAGGTAATCTGTGGTAACGTCGTGGATTGTACATTTACCCACATACAATTATTTTTTTATCTTAGATGTGTTATTTAATGTACACTTGTTTGTTTTTTAACAAAATAAAAGCAACCTAAAGTGGCAACGGGCCGGCCATATTCAGCCGCGGTCTCACGGTCCGTTGAAAGACGCCCGTTGGCCGCACCAGGCGTTGCTGCACGGAATTTGGAGTTCAATTTGCATGTATCGGATTTTTTGCCGAATATCGTTTCTATTAGTTATTACTATACATTCTGTCAAAAAAGTATCGGGAATGGATGAATTATTTATGGTTCCAAGTTCTTTTTCTTTGTTGTTAGATCGGCACAACCGTTTTCCATTTTGGCGAGGAGTTTGAGTTTCGTCTGTTATTTAGATTAAATACAGTTCTGTTTAGTTAGATCATATCTAGTGTGTTTTGCGAATTTCATAATGGACAATAACAAAGAGTTTGCCTTAGATTTTGCATTACAAACTTCCATTTTAAATATACAGCGTGTTTATTCACAACTGAATTAAACACAAACAAGTTGTATAGAAAAGTAAGTATTGGAATAAAAAGGTTCGATTTAAAAACATTCCGCCACAAAAGCTTGTTTTATTTTTATACGAACACACACAACAATGAAAAAACACATCACCCGTTTCCCTTTTAACGGAAAACCAGAGATAAAGGAGAATTAAAATAAATATTTTATACGTTACGTTCATTTAACGTTCGTTTTTTAATGGCTTGTCCTACGTGCTACGTGTTTGCAAAAGTAGGTTTATAAACTGCAAGAAAGGTGATAATGGTAGGTCAGAAAAAGGGTCATGAGGTTTCAATGTATTACTAATCCATTTGAGAAGAAAATGGCGTGGAAGAAAAATAGAAAAATACATGTAATTTTGTAAAAGGGGCCTCACGCCAAGCATATTTAAAATTGTGAACGAAAAAACCATTAATTATAGGTTATTATATAGAGATAATTTATAATTAGTGGAACAAAGAGCATTGTATTGAAATAAAATGCGAAAATAAACCTCTTAGCGAAGGAAGTTACGGCTAAATAAATAAATAATATATTTACACTGATATTAATAAAGAGGTAAAAATATAAGTTTGGATGTAGGAGATAATCTCTGAAAGTCCTGATCCGACTTCGAAAGTTCTGTCACTGGCAGAAAGGGGCATTTGTGTATGTGTTTTTAAAAGAAAAATTTGTATGATGAGTGTTGTCCTTTGTAATTGTATTTAAGTACTAACAATAGTTTCTAAGATATTATATACCTATTTTTAATTAGTTTTTGATTTTACTTTATTAGATTATTTTATATTTTGTAAATGTGAGAACGTCGTAGGCCCTGTGGATTATAAATTTATAGACAATTGTCTATTTGTTTAACATATGGTACTTGTTGACAGGCCTACACTGTCCTCCCATACCTGTTAACACTGTAATTGGAAAACATTGTAAAAGACATATTTTTAAAAGAGTAACCATGGAGTTTCTTGCCGGCTCTTCTCCATGGGAAACGACCAATTGGAACCGTGCACCTAGAATCTGACGTTTCATAAGTGCCCATGTAGGTCTATGTGAAATAAAATATTTTGATTTTGATTTAAGTTTTTGTATACGTTGTATACGAACGTTTTGTACCTAGTTGTCCCGAAATAAATAATTTTGAATTTGAATTTGAATTATTAAGTGCCATAGGGAATGTTTTAAAATGTTGTTGACTACACGCGGCCCAAGTCGCAGTTAGAAAGAAGCTAGTCTATATTTATGTTATAGAGAGGGAAAAAAAAATGTTTGTAGGGGGGATTTTACTACCAGACGTATTTCAAAAATTATTTTTGAATTTGATAGCCCAATTCTTGAGAAAGAATCTAAGCCATTTAATATTTAAACTGTTAAGGGCCGACCAAAATGGCGATGCGAAGCCACGGGCTGGGTCGGGGGAAGAGTTGAGGGGAGAATTTACACGCGGAGATGTAACGTGCAGAAGATAGTAGATTAAAGAAATAAATGGAAACTTTTTTTTTTAAACCGTCTAAGCACTTATCCATAAATAGTTCTTACTGCAAGTAACAACTGTTACTAATTGGCAGCTATTAACTTTATTTGCGCATTAACAACATAGTTTACGTTAAAGGTAACGCGGAAAGTTCAAGGGATGTTTATTTTAAGCAAAGAAAATTACTGCCAAAATAAGGATAGTCGTAACACAGGTATTGTGGTGGTTGTTTTATTGTTCAATTATGAATGTTATTATTGAATCTGTAACAAAAGTTTACGATTACAACACAAGTTTAGTTTGTATAATGTGGTCTGTTGTACTGCACTACACAAAAAATAATTACATTTTATTTCGTTGCAAGCCATCCTGCGTATCATTAAGACTAAGTCTCTTCTAGCCAACTTTGGATATTCTTTTTTTTTAGGTCAGGGGTCCAAGTTTAGTTTTTCTAGCTTAGGAGGAAAGTTTTAATGTTTGAATGTTGTCATGTCTACTTCATACTTATTGTTAGAAACCAGTTAGGCATACTGCAAATAAGTCATTGAATCTATTCATTTAATTAAAAGAAATAGGACTGGAAAAAACGCTTAGGTAGTATTGAAGCCAACGGAAAATGTGTCAATTTGTGTTCGCCGTTTTTGTTTGTTAAATGTATTTGTGATTGTACATATCTACATCCCTCAGACCCTCACAGCTATCGCCCCCTTTACACATATACATAACACACATAAATAAATAAAGGTCTCTTTTGTACACGAAGTTACAGTAGAACACTGACTCCTAGGTCACAGGGTTTTCCTAGTTTAGGAGACAGGGTATTTAAACTATTTGTGCAGCCTTTTCCCAAAATACAATGTAGGTATCTGTGAAATGTATTTGTATTGTTATTGTATGCAAAGGTATTTTGTGTCAATAAACTTATTTTATTTATTATAATTATTTATTGTAATTGACAAAATGAAGGACAAACAAACTCGTCTGATGACAACGCACAGTGAGGGAGCGTATTGATTATACCGAGAAAGAGAACGGCCAAGCCGTAGACAGGTATTCACTTTGGGTCCATTTAGATGCTTTGATGGTTTGGTCATGTTGAGAGGATAAATGAAAGAAGACTAACAAAAGGTATATTTACAAAGCAGATGTGAGTTGAAACGCCGGGAGTGGACGCCCTAGTAGGACATATAGTGACCTTATTGGTGATGTTATTCAGAAAGGTCAGGTGCGTAGCACTCGCAACCGGCGTGCGTGTATGACCAGATGTTTGAACGTAAACGAGGCAAAAGAGTATGTAAGGATCGTAGCAGGTGGAGTTCTGTGGTTTCTGCCTACCCCCATGGAAAGAAGGCGTAAGTGTATGTATGTCTGTAAATTATACAAAATATATATTAACATAAATAAAACTTTTAACGAAACGGCATCAGTGTGCAGGCTGATCAGAAATACTTCACGTGTAATAAAAAATAACAGTACATTCTGGATTCTTTCATTTCGAGGCAGGGGAGGTGGAGGAGTTAATCCCCAAAATAGCAAACAAAGCAACCCAACCCTCAAGCCATGTAAATATGCTGATTATATTTTGATCACTTTTCCACTTCAGTAAAAACAGATTGCTAGATTTTCCTGTGCCACAAAATGAGTGGACAAGACACAAAAAAAAAAATTCAGAAACATCAACATGAAATATGAGAGCTCTTCGTTAACTTATGTGAAAATATTTTGTAAGTCCCTTACTATTTGTTTCAGGCAAAAACTCGGAAACTTCAAAGAAATAAAGAAAACAAGGTTTATTTTTCTCAGAAACACGTGCATACAAAAAGATCAGTTACCTCGAATAACAAAGAAAATTAAAATAAAATAGACATTCATTCACGAGTACAGTACAGAAACAGTCGGCCACTGCACGCCGTGTTCATGACAAGAAGGTTTCCACTCAGCATTATGCTGTGCTATGGGGATCCACAGCACAGCGCTGATTTTCGTGACGAGCACAGCGCTGAAGTGAGATGTACGATATTCTTATGTGGTTGTCTCTTACTATCGTGTTTTCATTAAAGGAATGAAGATTTCCCATCTTGACAATTTTACACCGTAGCATTTTAGGATATCGGTATAGTACGGTATTGGTGCCGATTCTCTTGTCACAAATGCCTCTAAACTAGACTAAAAATCACTAAAATTTGGTTTAATCCCGTCAAATGACTGTTTTCCATTGTGAAATTGACTAAAGTGACACAACTTAGCTATATTTTAGTTGATATTTGAGTTGTAAGATGGCACTGAGTTTTTAGTTTAGTGAAAATGGCAATTTTGCCATTCAGAATTTTACGTTTTTCACCAAAAAATTTGATTGTCTAATTAATTCTGAACATGAATCTGACCACTTTTAATCGCGATTAAAAAGGTGTGGAATAAAATTTGTTGGCGTGAACTAAAATTCACACCAACACCTCGACTTCAGACGTGCAAAAACTACTTTAACTTTTTTCTTTTTTGCTCATATCTCAAAAACGGTGTGTCCTATCACAAAAATTATGAAAATTTCGACCCCCTGTGTAAGCCAGAAACCTCCAATACTCTTAATGTAGAAATTTTGATTTTATATTTTCCATCCAAACAGTAAAAACTTCCATACAAAAAAACGTCGAGGGTGCCCCAGGCTGCCTCTGGCTCTAACAAAGACGTTGTAAAACCAATAGAAAAAAAAACACGTGGACTCGCGATTGTCAAATTCGATTATAGTTGTGTCAAAATTATTTTTAAATTTAGAGATTTTTTTTCGCAGAATAGCTTCAAGATTTTCTTAGTAAAAAGTAAGGAATTTTAGTGATAGTTTAGTTCGGTGTACAAGAGAATCGGCACCATTATCGAAATTATACGGTTTTGGGTGAAAAAGAGTGGGTAATTGAGCGATGACCGCAAATCGGCAAGCTTCTCGTGCGCTTTCATAGTGATGATGGTGACACTATTTATTCTGTCTTTTAGGAGTTACAAGTTGGTTGAAAAAATGAAACGGGTTTGCCCCATAAAAAAAACTTATAACCAAAAACAGGAGCTGATTGTGACGTCATTGCTGCAAGGTGACAGGCCCAGCCGAAACCTTGCAGCAGTTTATGATAGCATTTAGAGTTACAGGTTGGACGGAAAAATGTGACAGGTTTGACCCATTAAAAAATGATTACAATGGCGGTCATAGTTACGTAATTCCACGAGAAAAAGAAATCCTTCTATGGTTCAACTAAACAAGATTAGTTTTTCAGACTAACAACATAGATTGGCTGTTTGAAGATCACTACTTTTAATATGAAAATGTTCACTACACTTGAAGTGAAAATCCGTCGAGTTTCACTAGTACTTCACAATATTTCATTTTAGCTCGTATTTGGCGGCACAAGCGTGCTACAGTTTTCCTCACGATTTTTATATTTCATACCACTAATGAAAATAAAGTAGCTGCTGAAAATGTTGAAATAATTTGTGAGCTGTGAGAGCGGAAGGGAAAGGAGCTGTATTACATTTTAAAACACGTGTCACACTCGTTTTTTCCGAGTGAGGTTGTGCTGGTGTGTAAAAATTGGTTTTCATATTATGGGCGTGGGATCCTGAGATCGTGGGATAGAGAGCAATGGTGGCCCAGTGGTAACGGCCGCGAATTACAAGGTGTAAATTATTTCATCACCACTGCTCTCAAAACGCTGAAGAAAAACATCGTGAGGTAACCGACATGTCTAAGAACCAAAAATTCGAAGACATTTGACATCTACCAACCCACACTGGGCCCACGTGGTGGATTACGGCCCACTCCCTCTCATAGAGGGGACGCCTGTGTCCCAGCAGTGGGAACATTATAGGCTGATTATGGGCGTGGGATCCGGAGGAATGAGGAAGATGCCTTGAGGATGGCTTTGAGAATTAATCATCATCATCTTCCCTTCCCTGTTCCATGTGACTTGGGGTCAGCGCAACACGTTTTTAACCGACTTCCAAAACGAGGAGATACTCAATTCGTCTGTACGTTTTTTTTGTATATTTGTGATATCTCCGGCTATTTTGGATAGAATCCAATAATTCTTATTTTAATGGATAGGGTACGCTTCAGCAGTGGTCCCATTTAAATTATAATAACTTGCTGGGGTCGTTTTTAGTAAGCTTCAATAATACGTATTTTTACACTTAGTCTATTTATCCACTTTGTGTTATAATAACTTCCTCTCACTGTTATTTACATACAACGCCCGATCCACCCTCCAGGGGATCAAAGTGACCGTCCCTACATCTGCGGACTTTAGGGATCTCTCCCGAGCCCTGCGTGAAAGGAACTATTCCTTTCATACGTACTCCCTTCCGGAGGAAACCCCCACTCGCGTCGTTATTAGGCGCGTACCCCAAGAAATCTCCACCGAGGAGATTAAGACCGACCTTGTCGCACAAGGCATACCAGTTTCCGCCGTCCATCGCTTACATAAAGCGAGACAGGGCCTAGTCTACGACATGGTCCTGGTCATCTGTGACCCCACAGACGGTCACCACCCGATTTTTAAAGTTAAGTCGGTGTGTTCGCTCTCAGGCATCTCAATAGAGAAGCCTTACAGAGCTCAATTAATTGGACAGTGTCATCGCTGCCAATTATATGGTCACTCGCAGTCCAACTGCTATGCCACCCCTAGATGCGTCAAGTGTCTAGGAGAGCATGGCACCGCCGACTGTACCCGCCCTAAAGATAGGGAACTATGTTTAGAGCCTCCCAGCTGTGTACTCTGCGGCCAATCGGGACACCCGGCAAATTACCGGGGCTGTCCTAAGGCCCCGAAGTCCTCCTCTCCCAAACTCGCGAAACGCGCGAGCGACCGCCAGCACAGGGAAAGCCCCTGGGGAAAGCCTCCTTCCGCGCTGATGCCGGAGCGGCTCAGTCCGCAGAGGCCGTCTCCCTGGGCTAACCTAAATCACCTGAAGGCTCCCGCAGCCTCGGTGCCCTCTATCCCCGCGCAACCGGCGCAACCCGCTCAACTTCCAGCGCTGATGGCTTCCGCCATCCCAGCGCCTTTGGTAGCCCCCGCGGCCCCTACGGCCTCTCCAGCGAAACCTCAGGGAACCCAGGGCCGAAACAGCGCCCAAATTATACTTAGTACATACGCGGCTCTCTTCACCACCGCCGCGGACAAAATGGCGGAAGAAATCGTTGCTGCAAACGGCAACGCACTCCGCCTTATGGAAATCCTCAGCGCGTATCCCGAGATCGCGCAAGTTCTACACTCACTCAAATATTAATTCTCAATGGATAATACGAGAGTAAACAGTAACAAACCCCGATCCCTTAAATTAGGCTTCTTCAACGCAAATGGCGTTTCAGGTCAACGCGATGAGATCGCCGCTTTCCTCCGCGACCATCAGCTTGACATCCTTCTCATACAGGAAACCTTTTTAAAACCGCATCACCGAAACCCGAATATTGCCAACTATAAACTAGTTCGCAATGACAGGTCTCGATGCCACAAGGGTGGCACACTAATATACTTTAGGAAATCTTTGTATTGCATCCCTATCGACCCACCTTCTCTCTTCTCCCATCTGGAGACCTCTATCTGTCGGCTCGGCATGACTGGTCATCAACCGATCACCATCATCTCTGCTTATATTCCACCAGACAATGGTCCGGAGGATCCCATCTCTCTCCAAAAGGACTTCACTGCCCTCTTCGGTATGAGTGACTCCGTCATCTTGGCGGGGGATCTTAATGCCAAGCACCCGGCGTGGAATAGTAGCACAACCTCAACCAGAGGTAGGTTAGTTTTCAAGTTAGGCGAATCCCTTAACTTTGACGTCATCGCTCCAATGAGCCCGACTCACTTCCCAGGTAATCCTTATCACCTTCCCGATGTTCTCGATGTAGCGCTGCTCAAGAATGTAAACCTCCGTTTGCAATCGATTGAGACGTTCCACGAGCTAAATTCTGACCACCGCCCTGTAGTCATGCATCTTGCACCCTACTCGGGCCCGATCGACCCCAACCGCCCCCCTCAGACCCAGACGATAACCGACTGGAGGAAAGTAAGCGAAAGACTGAAATCCACCACGTCGCCTCACTTAGACACCATCCCCGATCACTTAGTGTCAGTCGCCGACACGACGGCCGCAATTGACTCGTTTACAGAGCACGTACAATCCGTTTTGACGGATTGTTCGCGGGAAGTTCCGGTGATGGAAGACCATCGCTGGAAACTACCTACTGACGTACGTGACCTGATAACCGAGAAGAACGCGGCCATCCGTGCCTACGACTCCTTCCCTTGTGACGCGAACAAAGCCCACATGCGCCATTTACAGCGTGCTGTAAAGAAACGCATAGGGGAGGTTCGCTCTGAGGGCTGGAACAAGATGCTCAGCGAACTCGAGCCCACTCATCAAGCCTTCTGGCAATTACAGAGGAAATTGCCTTCCTCAGAAGAGGTCTCTATGCCTCCTCTCATCCGCCCCGACAATAGTGTCGCTTTCGACAGTCCCGATAAGGCTGAATGTCTTGCCGACAGCCTAGAGTCCCAATGTTCTCCCAGCTCCCAACCAGTAGACCAAGCTCACCTGAACACGGTCGACGCTGAAGTCGAACGAAGAGCCTCCCTCCCTCCCGTCGAAGACCCTGATGATCCTCTGCCTCCCGTCACTCCAGACGAAGTGCACGACATCATTAAAGGGCTCCACGCTCGTAAGGCCCCCGGTTCGGATGGTATTACCAATAAGGTATACAAACTCCTTCCTGCCCCGCTAATAATGCTTATGACCGCCATCTTCAATGGCGCCTTGAGCAACAACATCTTCCCACAAGCATGGAAAGAAGCCACCGTCATCGGTATCCCAAAGCCAGGCAAGCCAAAGTCTGAGCCCTCCAGCTACCGCCCTATTAGCTTACTCAATGTCCTCGGCAAAATCTACGAGAGGCTTATTTATAAGCGTCTCAAAGACTACGCAGAAGCAAAGAGCCTCATACCCAACGAGCAGTTTGGATTCCGTAGCCAACACTCGGGCACCCAACAGGTCCACCGTATCGTGGAGCACTTATGCGCTGGTCTGCAGCGTAACGCGACGACGGGTGTGCTATTCTTCGACATAGCGAAAGCCTTCGACAAAGTCTGGCACAACGGCTTGATATACAAGCTCTACCAACTAGGAGTGCCAGATCGTCTCGTGCTCATCTTACGAGACTTTTTGTCGAACCGAACCTTTCGCTATCGCGTCGAGGGAGCACTCTCGTCCCCTCATCCTATTCGCGCCGGTGTCCCTCAGGGTTCCGTACTATCTCCTCTCGCCTTCACGCTGTTCACTAGCGATATCCCAAAAAGTAAAAAGGCTCAGTTGGCTCTCTTCGCCGACGACACTGCCGTTTACTATACCGGTCACTGTCCCAACGCTATAGCTCGTACTCTCCAAACCTCCGCAAACGTCTTAGGCGCTTGGTTCCGGAAATGGAGAATCGACGTCAACCCCGATAAGAGTCAGGCGGTTCTCTTCTCGAGACGTCGTCGACTCCCTCCCCCACTTCCCAGCCCGATCACTATGTACGGCAAGCCAATCCCTTGGGTGAAGCAAGCCAAATACCTAGGCGTGATCCTCGATGAGAACCTTACCTTTAAGGCTCATATTAAGGCGGTTCGCGCGCGCGCCTCCTTCGCTCTTAGCAGGCTGCAATTCGTACTGACAGCCCGTAGTAAACTGTCCCTCAAATGCAAGCTCCGCATCTATACCGCAGTCATCCGTCCCATCATGACCTATGCCTGCGTTGTATTTGCGCACGCTCACCCACGTCATCTCCATAAGATGCAGACCCTCCAAAACCGTTTCCTCAGAAGGGTCACGGGTGCCCCCTTCTATGTCCGTAATATCGATCTTCACGTCGACCTCAAAATGCCAACCATAAAACAGTTCATGAAACGCTTATCAAAGCGTTTCTTCGACTGCGGCATCAAACATTCTAACCCCCTGATTACAGCGGCCGCCCGCTACACTCCCTCTCGCATTAGCAGTATTCGCCGACCAAGGCATACTTTAATCGACCCCGACGACGCCACTACCCTCCTCCAGGAGAGTAGTAAGGCCACTAGCACGCTACATAAGCCCAAAACCCGATCGCCGTCCTACCGCCCTCGCCGCCGAGGCCCGCCGCGACGCCCAAATCGACGCCCCTCCCGACCCTTGCTCGAGCCAGCCCGCGCCGCTGAGCCTGTAGCTTTAAATTCGTCCCTAATTAATACCAATCCTGATCCAGCTAGTCATTTGCTGCCCTCTTCCAGCGACGCCCTAAGCCGAGGTTCGTACCCCACAGGGGGTGCCCTTAGCGTTGTCGCTTAGTTTTAGTTAGTATATAAGTTTAAGTCCTGGCTGGAGGCCTTAATTTATTAGGGAATCCACAGGCAAGTCCGCTTAAGCAGACGACAACCGCATAGGTTGACCTGCGAGATGCCAAACAAACAAACAAACAAACATGTTATTTACATAGCAAGTAGAGTTATACAAATTTGTGTAGGGTAGTTACCATAACTGATAAGCGATAAATTAAAACTTTTTACAAATAAAAGCAACAGACTTTCACAAAAAAAAAAAACTACAAAGTGAAAAATAACTTTAATTTCGGATGTCGGTGGCAAGAAACGAAAATACAACACCAAAGACGACTTCCGAAATTAAAGTAATTTTTCACTTTGTAGTGTTTTTTTTTAATTGATAATTGGTTGTTTTTGAAAACATTTTTTTCTTTTTCATTGTCGTCGGTTTCACTTCCTTGTATGAATATGGATAGCTATTAATAGTAGGGAAAGACCTAATAAACGATTGTGTGGAGAAGAAAATGACGAGAAAAGAGTTGAATACTGAAATGACAGCTGCCACATGAATACAGAGTGTAAGGGACATCGACATACAAACTGTAACCACGATGTTGCATAAAAGAAAGAAAGAAAAATATTTATTTGCACACAGGTTGTGAAGCACAATAAACTACAAATAACAACAACAATAGTGTGTGCCTCACGGCTGCGCCAAAAAGGTTCATTTCAGCATTAATGCCAGACAGATGCTGTCTGACGCTGGTTTTCTAATGAACCTGTAGGGACAAGTGACAGTTAGTAGAAACAGTTTCAACATACCTAAATGTAATGTTTATACTAATAAATAAATAAATAAACTAGCAATTGAAACATTTAAAAACACTAAAACAACAAGAACTGTCTCAATACATGCATGATTCTATAACCAGCGTTGAAGTTTTCAGCTGATTAAAAAAAGGCGTTTACTGGCGGCATTTTATTTGTACACCGTGTATGTAATTGAGCTTCTGTGATTAACCAAAAAGTTCAAGGGTATGCCCACTACGTAGAATTAATAATATGAAAGCACATACATGTAAGTAATTGCCTGAATTACCATTTATTTACCTCTCATTTACATTGCAAATTATTTTAATTAGATTACCTGTTTGCTAGCTTATATAAGCACTTTTTGATTATGTTCTTATTAACATAAATTTACATAAGTACGTACCTAAATTATGGTGAAAATCGGTAGTCGGAAGTAACAATGTTTATTGTATATTACTTTTCAAAAATTACGAGTAGAAATCGAAATTTTAATGCAATCTTTATTTTGTATACTCTTATAACGATACAAGACTCATCTTATTTTTCTGATCGATATATTTTTGCTGAAACATTAACGTTCAAAGGTTTTTTTAATTTAATATATGTTAAATTTACACAACTGGCGAAATGTGAAAGGTGTACTATAGGTACACCTCTGCCCAACCCTTCGGGGAAACAAGGCGTGATGTTATGTTTTGTTAAGTTATGATATATTTACCAGGAGGTATAATATCCCATTATCTCAAACCCAAATCGTTGCTAATACGACACTTTTGCAAAATATCGTTTCCTATGGAGAAGAATGTAGTTTTCTATGGAGAATTATAAACATATTATATACATTTTGACAAATAGATAATTTACCAACTTTGAACAAGAGAAGACAAATAAAATACACATTTCTTTTCAAATAAATTAGAAGACAGCAAAAACATTTATGAGATTGATACTCAACGCTTGCAGTCTGAAATTCAGGTACTGGAAGAGTCAATTCATTCACTGTATACTAAGTATGTAAGGTCTGAAAAACAAATTCAGGAGCACATCCTTGCTGCAAATGAGTTAGTGGACATGTGCAATTCTAAAGCAGTCAAAGTGGACCTGCTGACTCTCAGCGGCCCTCAATGTTCATTGCAAAGGAAATCCGAACTTGGCAAGCTCCAACCTGAGGCAACGGAGAACCCGTCCCAGTCAGAACTTGCTCAGGTCTCCATTCCTAATATAGATACTCCAGATATTGAACAAGGTCCAGTGCAAGTAGTGCAGACGGAAGCTAGCTCTCTCCCTTGTACTAGTAAAGTTGGTTCCTTATCCATTATGTTTTCTGATAGTTTTGGAAGAGGGTTAGGAAAATTACTTAGCAACAACCTGAGTCATTCTTCTCAAAACTTCTGTATGCCACAGACTTCCTACACACAAATAATGTCTTCAATAATTAGGAATGAATATGATCCAAATGGCATTATTACAGTACTTATAGGTAATAGTTATAATGTAACAAAAGATGACATCACTGATAGTGTCACCAAACTACTAAAGTTAAATTGCAAGAAAGTAATTTTGTGTGCTTTCCCATACTTTGAGCAATTGTCAAATAGGCAAAACAACTACATTCACATGCTAAATAATTACATGCATTTCTTAGTTAGTCACCATAGTGACAAGTTTGTATTTTTTGACACCAACATTTTTGTTGAAAAGCTAAAGTCGACTAGAGATACTGTGTATCTGCCGATTAGTTTTAGACGTCAAATAGCTAGACTATTAGCTTTTATTATTAACCCAGACATAAGTAGTATGTCGAAGTCACCTTTAGTTAGCACCACTATTAGTAATAGTACTAATGTTGAGGTGGTTAGCTCAGATAATTTAAACTAGTTTGTAAGACAACAGAAGGTACCAATAATACTACAGTTCCACTTAAAAACAAAAAGGTATTTTCTAGCACTACAATAGTTAACTGTAGAAAAGGGGCTAAGCAGAAATCCTTGAAATTATTTCATCAAAATATTCAAGGATTTAACTCCAAACAATTGGAAATTGAATTGTTTTTAGAAAAAACAATGTTTGACATTATTTGCATAACTGAGCATTGGTTAAAAGATTCTGAAATGTTAATTAATTACGAGAATTATAATGTGGCCAGTTGTTTTAACCGAAAATCAATGCTGCGTGGTGGTTCACTAATCCTAATTAAACGTTGTATAAAATCAAAAGCTCGTAAAGACATAGTTGAACTATCGGTTGAACATAGCGTTGAACTGTCTTGTGTTGAGCTAGATAAGCATGTTATAGTGTGCGTTTACAGACCCCCAAATTATCAAAACTTCTCTATATTTGAGTCAGTAATGGAAGATGTTTTGGCTAAACTTGCAACTGGTAATAAATCAGTTATTATCTGTGGAGACTTTAACATTAATATTTTAGAAAATAATTCAAATACCAGTAGATTATTGAATTTGTTTAAATCATTCAATTTGTCAAATGTGTTTTTGGAACCAACCCGAACAACTACAACTTCTGTTTCATGTATTGATAATGTATTTTGTTGCTGCGACTATTTAGATAAAGCTATCGTTAATTATCTCCCTTCAGATCACAGCGGTCAAACCGTAACTTTTGAGTCCAACATAGCGATACAAAAAGTGCAGATACAATCCAGACCAATAACATTTGTCAATTTAAATAAATTTAAAAGCACTTTAATTTGTAAGTTAAGGAATCAGGACCTTACAATGAATAATGTTAATAGCTTGTATAAAGAATTCTTTTCGGTAGTTCAAACCGAGTTTAATAATATTTTTAAGAAGAAGTCTAAAAGTATCAGCCCTAAGTTTTTATTTAGTGACTGGGCAACTAAAGGACTTAGGAAAAGTAGGGAAAAACTTTTCGAGCTGTATGGCCTTAAGCCTTATATTAACACGGAAACTTTTAATAAGTATGTTGCTTCTTACTCAAAAATTTTTAAGAACACTTGTAAGGCTGCTAAAGCCTTATACATTAGCAACAAGGTAAAATCAGCAGACAATAAAATAAAGACGGTTTGGAAAATTATCAATAATGAAACGAACAGGATCAAAAAGCAAAATTCTGATTACACACTGGACACGTCACGTGGTCTCATTTGCGATAACAAAAAAGTTGCTCAGGAATTTGTGAATTTCTTTACCAGTGTCCCACTAAAAACCACTGAAATCTTAAATTCTTCGCCCTCGCGTGCTTTTGATTTAATGAGGGCGAATATTTCTGCCTGCCCGATTGAATTTAACTTTAAGCATATTAACCCCTTAACAGTAATAAAATCTTTTAAGCAAATCAAGATCAAATTGACCGAAGATCTTTGGGGAATGTCTATTAAAGTCTGTACCTCCATAATTGAAACTATAGCACCTTACTTAGCCTTAATATTTAATTTGTGTGTGGATCAAGGAGTCTTCCCGGATCTAATGAAATACAGTAAGGTAATACCACTTTTCAAATCCGGGGACAGTAAAGACACTAATAATTATAGACCTGTGTCCGTGTTGCCGGTTTTCAGCAAGGTTTTTGAAAAGATAATGATTAGTCAGATGCTCAATCATTTTAATACTAATAAAATCCTTCACGAGCAACAGTATGGTTTCACCAAAGGGCGTTGTACGACCGACGCTGGTGTTACCTTATTAAAACATATTTTTAACGCGTGGGAAGATGCTCAAGACGCCATAGGAATCTTTTGTGACCTCTCCAAGGCATTTGATTGCGTCGATCACGAAACCCTGCTTTTGAAACTTGAGCATTACGGACTTGGAAAACTTGCGCTTAGTTTAATAAAATCTTATTTAAATGATAGACAACAGCAAGTTCAAATAAATGGTGTCAATTCACTTGGTTTAAAGGTAAAAATGGGTGTTCCACAAGGCTCGATATTGGGTCCTTTCCTCTTTTTAGTATATATTAATGACCTACTCCATTTATTAATAAATCAACCACAAATGGTGTTATTTGCTGACGATACTTCCTTAATTTTTAAGGTAGATAGACGTGCTTCAAATTTTGACGACGTAAATAACGCCCTACTGCTGGTCCAAAATTGGTTCACGGCTAATAATTTAGTACTAAATGGAAATAAAACTAAGTGTATAAGATTTTCTTTACCAAACGTCAAGAGTAGTGATTGTGAGATAGTATTGAATCAAGAGAAGCTAGAATTCGTCGATAAAACGGTTTTCTTGGGGATCACGCTCGACTCAAGGCTACAATGGGGTCCTCATTTAACATCTCTAGCAGGACGGCTAAGTTCAGCAGCTTACGCTGTCAGAAAAATCCGTCAATTTACTGATGTAGATACCGCGAGGCTGGTCTATTTTAGTTACTTTCATAGTATCATGTCTTACGGTATTTTGCTTTGGGGACGGGCTGCAGACATCGAGTCTATTTTTATTCTGCAGAAAAGAGCCATCAGAGCCATATATAATCTCCGCAGGCGCGATTCTCTAAGGGAATTGTTTAAGGATATTAACATCATGACTGTACCTTGTCAATACATCTATGAAAACATCATGTACGTAAGAAAAAATTTACATCTTTACAGTAAAAGAGGTGAAAGACATAATTATAGTACTAGAAATCGGGACCTATTAGTTCAACCAGGTTTCAGACTGGCTAAAGTAGACTCATCTTTCATGGGGTACTGTCTAAAATGTTATAATAAAATACCTCCCCACATACTTCAACTGAATGAGACAAAATTCAAATCCTTTGTTAAACGCACACTATTCAGGCAGGCATATTATAGGTTGGAGGACTACATAACTGATAAAAATGCCTGGCTTAATGCCGGTCCTGCTCCACACCACAACTAATTAATTGACATTCGAATCACTGTTGAAGCTGCTGAAGATAGTAAGAATTTATTTGCATTATATAAACTCAATCTCCTTTTTATTATATAGATGCATTGCACAGATGTGAGTACTTTGTACTATAGAGCTACCATTTACCGGGTAATGTCATAGATTGACTTGAATGTGCCTTGGCGGCTGATAGTATGTCATGCTCACTCAAATGTCTCGCTGACGGTGGCGCGTGTGTCGGATCATTTCGCTCCCTTCAAAATGGTTGAGCTGATTGGTGCTGATCCATGCGTCATGTTCGTGAACGAGCGCCGTCAGTTGGGACTGGTCATCTCTTAGCTGCCAGGGCTTATTTTAATAAATTATTAGCTGGATTGTTTTTAATTATGTTTTGATGCACTCTGGACGCTTTTAACGTGTACGGTTTTTTGTACATCGTTCTCACTTATAGTGAACAACATTAATCGATGTAACTAAGATATATGTAAAAACATTATTATTTAAAAGAGTGTCCATGGAGTTTCTTGCCCGTTCTTCTCCATAGGTACCTACTACGCTTTGGAATGGGCAACTAGCTTCATATTTCTGACTGACCGACTCCTTGACAATTCAAAAGTGCCTGTAAATGGTTTAATTGAAATAAATGATTTGAGTTTGAGTTTGAGTTTGAGTTTGAGAAATAATATTCTAATTCAGTTGAGTTCAGCTCATATATAACCCATTTCCAAAGTTGCCTGTAAGAAATCGCAAAAAGCTATAAAGCCGCTCATTGTATGTTTTGCAATGTTAGTTAAGGTATACGGGGTGACTTTGAAAGCAATCGACAAAAATTAAAAGACTGTTCTTCTAGCCATCGATGTGAAGAACTTTTAATAAAAAAAAATCGAGCTTCCCATTTAAAGGTTCGTTCCCGATTCGACCATTTTGTACAAGAAGCTCATAATTGGTCCCATAGTCAAAGTTGTTCATATCGATACTAATATAGTTGGGATAGCAACTAATATATTCAATACACATGATAAACTTAATCACAACAGTTTAACTTTTCTTCACCATCTTCAATCTTCGACGTCGGTTGAATGTGCTAACATAACGAGTGTTTTTGCTATAGTGCATATGTTATAATATATGCAAAAGATTTAGAATTATTGAAGACGTAGATCATCATTTCATCATTCTGCTGCCCATATTCCAATTCATTTGTACATAAATATTCTAATATAAAAGAAAAGTTAAAAAGTTTTACACACACCTTTTCATAAAATGACATTATGTCAGCTAAGATTTTCTTCGACGTCCGTTGAATGCGCTGACATAACTAGTTTTTTTGCGATAGTGCATAATATGTGCAATAATATATGCAAATCGTAAAAGAATAAGCTACATTAGCATTACTGAAGACGAGGACCAGGGTTTTGTAATTATTTTATCCTGTAAAACCGCATGAAATAGACATTAAAGAATCCCGGTGACTAATCTGATAATGATTGGCATTTTAAAGCAAAAGTGCGGCTTAAGTGATATTTAAAAATCAATCGTCATAATATTGATTGCATTCCACAGTGTCAACATGTGGTAGGTTTAAAAAACATGATCATTGTTGACCCTGTTGGTCACCGAAAAGTAGGAGAGAAGACGAGGGCTTATTATATGTACACTGGCTTCTCCCCGCGACTTTTTCCTCGTGAAATTTATTTCATTTAGCATTTCGGTTAGCGTTCTTTCTGACGTGTTTTCAACTTTTTAAAGTAGCGTGTAGCGTGAGTTGGGCTATGAAATGCAAAAATAATTACTCAAATCCGACTAATAGTTCCAGAGATTAGCCAATTATATAAATTGCTGTAGTTTATTCATGTAAATAGAATATTTTATAGATTGGATCATGCAAACAAATCAAATGCATATGTCAAATTGGTCACCAAGATTAGATACACTCACTATATTAAGGAGTAAATCGTGACAATAAAAAAAACTCTTCTTACTTCACGATATCTTCGAAGACCGTTGTTTTCAGATAACATCACTATTTTTTTTGCGATAGTGCATAGTATTTCATATATTCAATCATGCAAATCGCAAAAGAAGTAGCGACATTAGCTTATGAAGACGAAGACCAGGGAAACAGTAGCAGTAAGTTTAGCTGTAATGAATGTGATATTTACACGTCAAATCACAGAAATAATCAAAATTTCCAACTGTGTTGATATATATAGAGATATAGAAATGCAGTGGCTCCATGTAAAATATTCGTATTTATATGAATCCAGTAAGACTCGAACCCGACCCCAACACAGTTGGTGATGATCATGATTACCACGAACGGAGAAAGGCATGTTTTACTGAATGTGCATATTACAGAAATTTCAGTTTCTTCAAAACGACCTCAGTGTTGTTCGCTCGAAGTTGAAGCTTGAAGTCTGCAGAACCTTAAACGCCAATAAAAATCCATATTGGACATGGACTTTTATTGGGGTCTACGACTCTGGCCGAAGATATCCCCTTCATTTTCTTTCTCCTTTTGTACTCTTTTGTATTTTTTCTAAAAGGTAGGTTTTTGTAATTTTTGATGATTTTGGAAAGTGCCTACAAGTGCTATAAATAAATCAGCTTTGTTTTTTTTTTAGTTTTGTAATCGATTTTTTTTTTCTTTCCTCTGAATAGAGCAAGGTACTATCAGAAATTGTTTTATTTTACTTTTAAAAAGCATGACAATATACATTGGAAAAATTATTGATGCATAATTTACAAAATGAAATACACGCTAAAGCGATTTACGTAGAAAGTAGTAAAAAGAGTATATACGTAGTTTGGAATGCCTCAGATAAAGAAACTCCGATGTAACGTAACAATAGACTTTCTTCTGAAGAAAAAAATCTGAAGAAAACGACATAACTACTAGACCTAGGTACAATTTTTTTTTTAAAACATCTGCTGTTTCATAGAAAAGTGCAATACGTACGTGGTCAAAATGTATGGTATAGCATTTTTTTTAAACCGACGAAAAATTTCAATTATTTCATTTATCTTTTATATAGATGCTTTAATATTTTGTGAATGTGAGGACGTTGGAGGCCTTGTAGACTGTAGATTTGTAGACCATTTTCTATTTTGTTAGGTACCTCTCCACTATTGTATACTGTACTGAGAACTGTTCTTATTCCATACTGTTTTGAAAACATTGTAAGAGCCAATTATTTTTCAAAGATTCACCGTGGAGTTTCTTCTTCATCTATGATACGATTCAATTGTTGTTGTTTGTTGTTCGATTTCAATTGTTCGTTTCTAAACGAACAATTGAAATCGTGAATCTAGTTTCTGAAGTTTCATGATTGCCCGAGTAGGTATATGTGAAATGAAATATTTTGATTTTCATCTTTCGGCTTTTATTCGTCTCGGCACAACTCGAACTAAGCCATATACGTTAATAGTAAAATGCTTCATGGAGGTTCTACCTTGTGGAATAGAGGAGTGGACTGTACAAACGCTGGTTGTAGATTGAAAATAGGTGCTCCAAACGTAGCTTCTGCTAGTTCACCGAATCAAGAAACAAACTCAAGACACACAAATACAGGTACAACTCCTCTTTGTCCAGCTACGGCACTGCTTCTCAATTGTTATAGACGGTCTTTTGAGTAGACCATTAATCACGGAAACTGGCACGAGTAACAAAACACGGGTAAGTACAATTTCTCCTTGGATTATAGATTTTCACTCAAGGAGTCAAAAAATGTATAGCCTGTTTAGCGAACTTCCGTGACAAACTATCTCGCCACGTTTTCGCGATGGTCCACAACACGGCATGAGTACGGAACTGCCAATCGCGTGTCGACTAAGCGAGAATACAGTAGTACTCATTATTTTATTCGTCCAATCATAGGCTATGTACAGAACATTTCTAATTCTAAGTACTTACCGGTATCCAAACACAATAGACCGCGGCAGCAGTCACCGTTGGTAGTACAGGGGGCGCTGTAGCAATGACCCGGCTCGTCGATGACGTCATCGATACGGTTGCCTTCGAGAGCTTCGGCATACACCTCCTCGGGTTCCTAGTAAAGATTGGGTGGTTAGAAATTAGCTGGAGAAACTATCTATATAATTTTTACAGTTGCTAGGGTAATCATGTCATTTGGTTTAAATAGGTTTTTATGTTAGTTATTTTATTTGACGTTTACATAGATTCTCTAAAATTTTGTGAATGTCAGAACGTTGCAGGCCTTGTAGACTGTAGATTTGTTGATCATTGTCTACATTGTTTAGTACCTGGTACTTGTTGACAGGCCTATACTGTCCTTTCATACCTATTGACACTGTTATTTGAAAACATTGTAAAATCCAATTATTGGCTCTTCTCCATAGGAAACGATCAATTGGAACCGTGCACCTAGCTTCTGAAGTTTCATAAGAGCCTATGTAGATTTATGTGTTTTATTTTTGTTTTTTATCAATCAGTCTAGAGCAGTGGTGGCCCAGTGGCAACGGCCGCGACTTATGAGTTGTAGGTTCAAACCCAGACAGGTGCTTGACTTTGTGTAAATTATTTCATCACCACACTTTCAAAACAGTGAAGGAAAAAATCGCGTGGAAACCGGCATGCCTAGGACCAAAGATTTGAAGACATGTAACATCTACCAACCAGCACTGGACCCGCATGGTGGATAACGGCCCACTCCCTATCAAAGAGAGGAGGCCCGTGTCCCAGAAGTGGGAACGTTATTGGTTGATTATGGTATGCTATGCTATGTGCGGCTGAATGTGCTCTCTCAGCTATGTTAAGCACAAAAGCGCTACCACGCAAATAGCGTATTGTTCGCTTACAACTGACACCCACTGAAAACTGGCGTTAACTCAAGGCACTTAGTTAACCCGTAACCTCATGCCAGGTGTTCTGTTTGATCTATGACAGTGGTTCTTAGCTCCGCTACTGCTTCCTTGTCTATAAAAATCTGCGTAACGCCCATTTATGTAAACCCTTCTTCCCAGCTTTAATCAGGGCCATCCACGAGGATATATCTAAGCGTTACTAAGCAAAAAATCACAATAGATTACCTACTAACTTCCTTTTACTAAAAACATAAATTAAATAGGCTCATGATTATAGGTCAGGACCTTTACGTCAGTATAACTCGCAATGACCCGTTAAGAGCCACGGATTTACTCGCGTAATTACGTGGTAAGAATTGAATGTATGTGTTTTTAATGTAGGTGTTATTGCTGCTTTAGTGTGTTAGTAAGAGAGGTTAATGTTTTTAGGGATTTAGCACGAATTAGGAGCTCAACTTACTTCGTCAGCTTTACACATCGATGCGAAGCTTGGCGTGGTCGTTTTGGTTTTGGTTTTTATGTGTGGTTTTCTATGGTGGTACTTCAATGATAAAATACTGTCAAAGTAATTGAATTGTTTAAATAGAAGGCATGAGTTTAATTCCTTCTTTCCATGGGGGTAGGCAGAAACTATAGAACACCATCTGCTACGATCCATTAGTCCTTTTGCGTCGTTTACGTTCATACTGACACACACGTTGATACACGCACGCCGGTTGCGATTACTACGCACCTGACCTTTCTGTAGAACATAATAAGGTATATAATAAGGTATAATTATGTCCTCTTTGGCCGTCCTGGCGTTTCCATTTACATCTATCGTGTAAATATGTTTTATTGGTCGCCTTTCATTCATGCTCGCAACATGACCAAAAAATCAATGCGTAGGTTCTCTTTTTTTTTATTTTGTCACTACGTCTTCTTTTAATCCGCACCGTTGCCTTAGCACATCAATGACCAGCCTATGTTATGGCAATATTCTGTGAATATTAGCAATTTCTTATTTTTACATGCTATATAAATTATCAAATATTAAGTGTGTCCGATACTTTAAAAACGAAGAAAATTTATGTCGACAGCCGGTAGTTAATATTAAACAGCTTGTTTTCCGACAAAGGCCTTCTCTAAAGATTTCCATTGTGTCCTGTCTTTTGCTGTACGAGTCCATATTGAGCCTGCTGTGTTCCTGGTGTTTTTTTTTTTTTTGTGTATGGCATCTCGCAGGTCAACCTATGAGGTTGTCGTCTGCTTAAACGGACTTGCCTGTAGTTGCCCTAATAAATTAAGGCCTCCAGCCAGGACTTAAACTTAAATACTAACTAAAACTAAGCGACAACGCTAAGGGCACCCCCTGTGGGGTACGGACCTCGGCTTAGGGCGTCGCTGGAAGAGGGCAGCAAGGGACTAGCTGGATCAGGATTTCTTTGATTTATGTTTTGGGCTTATGTAGTGTGCTGGTGGCCTTACTAATCTCCTGGAGGAGGGTAGTGGCGTCGTCGGGGGCGAAATGTGTTCCTGGTGTCATCCTCCCATCTCTTAGTCTGTCTACCTCTGTTTTTTCAGTTATCTCGAGGGTACCATTCAGTTATTAGTCTTGTCCATTAATTCTTCTTATCTCTTAATATATGCCCTGTCCATCTCCACTTTATTTGTTTCTACGTTTTGTATGCATTCTTGAAATCTGTTTTACTTTTAATTTTTTAATTTGACTCGGTCCTTTCTTTTAACTCTGTGCTTCGCTCCATTCCGTTCCATTTTTTATATATTTTGTTTGCTAGTTGTTATGTCAATGCTCAGAGAGCCTAGACAAATGGACAACATTCGCTTCGGAGCGATTTTATTTCTACAATCGCTATCGCTTCACTATGATACTACTATGAAATATAAATATATGACCGCTAGTACTAGTACGTTCCTGTTGTTTATATTGATATGATGTCGTCTACCGGCTTCCACGCGGATTCACCACTTCTGATACAAGCAAAAACACACACTGCTGCCGCTGCATAAAAATGCAAAAAAAAACTACGTGCTGGCCTTGTTGTTCTCGCTAGTGGACGCAAGCGCTTCTGCTGGTCCTGAGCAAAGAGTTATTGGGTTTTTCTATCTGAAAATTTTCAGTGGTAGCTTGGAGTCTGGATTTTTGCCCGATTGATGGTAATAGGCTTGCCCCTCTTCTTCTTAGCATGTCGATGGCAATCTAAATTGACTCTGCCCAGAATTCGGCTACGTGTTTGGCGCCATCACTAGCGTCCATCAGTTCCTGTAACGTGCAACTGACAGAACACGCAGGACATGATATCATATGTCCCATAGTTTGTGGGACAGTACCACATTAACACTGCAAGGCTGAGTCGTTTATCAATCTCCACCTGTACTGGCCCCCTATTCGTAATCGTTCGGGAAAACAAGGCGTGATGTTATGGAATGTTAACAACTACATTGAAACACTCACCTGTCCATACGGATAATGGCGGTACGGCGAGCGGCCGTACCCCAAGTTGGCCAACATGTCCGAGCTGAAACGGTTGAACAGCCCGCCCCATGCGTGGGCCGCGCCGGCCACGCTCAGCACCAGCACTGCGGTCACAGCCATCGTGGTGCTGTAGGCAAGTGAGAGAGATAGGGTTAGTGCATATAATACAGAAGATATTGTAGGAACAGAGTGCGAATCAGTAGCTTTTAAGTTGAGTAAAAGCTTTCTATTTTCCATTTCGTATGTTCCAAAAGTAACGAAGTTTGTTTTCTTCGTAATCTGTCACCGAAGTAACACATCACATCTGTATTTAGAGAGTGTCTGCTTTATGTCGCACCACTTTAAAAAAAAAGTTGAGGTAACAATATTTTAAATGTTAATCCAAAAATCATCGTTGAAAATTTATTACATTGACCACAATTGTCTTGGAGAGGGAGTGAGCTGTAATCCACTACGCGGACTCAGTCCGGGTTGGTAGATGCCCCACGTTTTAGATTTTTTGTTCTAGGACATCGGGTTGCCTCACGGTGTTTTCCTACAATGTTTCGAGAGCAGTGATGATGAAATTATTTACACAAAGTAAAGGTTCGAACCTACGACCTTCAACTCGTAAGTCACGACCGTTACCACTGGGCCACCACTGCTCCAAGATTGTAAAATTTGCATCCACAGGTAAATTATCTGATCCATTTCTTAACATTTTTGTCAGATACGTTTGGTACAGACCATACAAATATTGGCCCCCTGTTTCAACCCGGTTCACCCCCTAACACTTTTGTAGGCTACTGTCAGCTTTAGCCAACAAATGGAAAAAGTGCTCTGGACGCCCAACGATGGCAATAATAGCCGTCATAGTCCTGTAAGTCGTAGTAAAGTATTATTTCGTGAACCATGTCTTGTCGAGAAAAGGTTAATAAAGGTTTCGTTATCCTTCCGTAGGTAATTTCAATTAATGAATGTAGGTGAATTGCGTAGCGTTTTGCGTGTAGGCACCATAAAAATCTTGTCATGTGGGTAGGTATCTAAGCCCACTGCCTATTTCGTTGATTTAATTAGTTAGCGCTTCGACAAACGTGTGCAAAAAATTAACTTAATATGGGTTGATTCTCACACGTTCAACCCAATGTATCTAAATTAAATTCAGGCAACCAGATTCAATCAAGTAGCTGAGTGAAAATACCCATATAATTTGATTGATATTAATCACCCCAATCAAGAATATTGGGACGTACATAATGTTCTGTTTGAGAAGGGATGCTCATAAATAATAATCCAAGTGGCGAGCCAACTAGAACGCTTCTATTCGGATGACAGCCTGGTTTCCGAATAAAAATATTTCGGACAGCAATCGAATCAGTGCATCTTTTTTTTGAAAATTCGAGCAGCTGTTTATTTTAAATCCAAGCATAATCGTCTGAAACGCTTCCGTGCTGAATCGAATTTTCAAATCAATCATTGTTATAATGCTGTTCACAAATCCAAAACCCGATGTTGTTGTCAATGTTGACAACATTTTCGGGTTTTTTCCGACAAATATTTGCTGACAAGGGCAATGTAAATTAGTATTTTTTTATTCCGAGTCGGCGACTCGACAACCGGTCGAGTTGCCGACATAACTTGCAGAAACTAAAGTGGCATTGGGCTGCTCATGTTCGTCGCAAGACCGATTGGCCGGTGGAGCAGTCAAGTCCTCGAGTAGAGACCGCGCATCGGCAAGCGTAGCGTGGGACGCCTCCCAGCTATAAGCACCGACAACCTTAAGGTAGTGACTGGGATGGACTGGATGCGGAAGGCGGAAGAGGGGGTGTTGTGGTGCACCCTAGAAGTGGCCTTTATCCAGCAGTGGACTAAGACAGGCTGAGTTGTTTGATTGATTTAGATGTCAACTGGTTGTGAATCAGCTTTACTATCGGGAAACAAACTCTGGCACGTAGTATCATTTTAAGCGGTTACCCCATCGAGCATTTCTCGGATAGTTATTAAAATCTCTTTTCTATTTTTCTTCTCTATAATAGCTGCCAATTATGTTTAAATAAAATTGCATTCTACAGATTCAACCCACACTAAATTGTTTCGCCCCGCAGCCAATTCCAGAACCTTATTAATATTTAACAAATTGAAGGAAGTCGTTTCCTTAATATGGCTATGTTCAGTCGCCTCCGGGGTCTATCGGTCTTTTGATAATTAGATACGTACAATTTCTTTAGTAAATGTTTGTTGAACCCTTAGGGTTTTCTCTAAATAAATTATCTTGAAGACGGTAACTGTAGTACCCAAATAGAGCATTAGGTATTCATAACGACCTTTTGTAAGTTACTTTACATAAATCTTATTTTAATAATATTTTTATCTATTTCGTAATTGTCCGTGACATCACAGCGGGCACTTATTTATAAGTGTCGCAGCATTATGCTGAGATAGGGGCATTTTGGCCTCGTACAGGACAATCTTTTTATTTTCATTTTTAGTTTTGTTTGCTATATTTTGTTATTATTAATGTTCTTGATGCTGCGTATCACACTATGTACTGCGTATTCCTGTGCGAGTCACAATAAATGTTTTTTCTTTCTTTCTTTGTAAAGGTTGTAAACTTACAAGTTTATTTGAATAAAATGAACAATTTTATGTAGGGGTGAAAGTACCTATGCGTGAAAAAGAATCTTTCGCCCCTTGGGGTCGTTTTATTTTGCTCTTCACAATTTAGTTCCATTTTCTTATTTTTAAAACATGTTTGGCTGAGGATTTGTTTTTACTATTTGCTGTATCTAATACAATCAATCTGCACAGCGTTTTCCTGATTATTTTGAGATCGGCTCCAGTTTAAGGGATTCAGCTAAATACTAGTAATACACATACATAGCGCTACTTCCTATCTGCCCTCTAAAACCCAGTTACTGAGTAACACGATTCCAATTTTAAATATGACATAGCAGACAGCAAGCTGACACTTTTTGAGACAACTAAAGCGAAGATACAACCCTCCTGACTGCCGTGTAGGTCGAGAGATCGCAAGCGCTACTATAAAGCTTGAGGTCTTGTGTTATATTCGCAGGTCGTACAAACTGATATTGGGTTTTTACTTCTGGAATTTCTCGATAGCAGCCCGGAGCCGGGATTTGCGCCCGGCTGATGGCAATAGGCTCTCCTCTTATTACATGGAACGTAAACACAACTGGCGAAATGTTGGTGTACTTTAGGTTCACCTCTGCCTTTACCTTTCGGGAATACAGGCGTTATATTATGTATGTTAAAACCTGACACACTAATTTTTCTTCCGACAAATGCTGCTAAACATCAAGATTGTTAATCTACACCCCCTTGAGACTAAACCAGCAGTACTTTACATAAGTGTATGTAATAGGACCCAAAGGGGCGTTTCAACAAGAAACAAACGAAAGTTACAAATACTAGGATCTTTTTATTGCATGATAAAACAATAAACTGAGCCAATCTGGTTGCCTTAACGGTTAGTTAGGTACGAGGCTAAGAACATGTTTTTGTTCAATTGTTTTAGAATTGAATACCTTTTATTAAACATTCGCATGTCGCAATCATACACATAATACCCGTCTTTTAAGTCACGAGTAGATGTACTTATGGTAAAACGGGCAAAATCGTACAATCTTTAATTTCTCAAATTTTACAAATAACACTATACTTAACATAAAACTGAAGAGTATGTTTGAACGCGCTAGACTCTGGGAATACTAGTTTTATTTGTAAAAATCTTTTTGAATTTGACAGGCCATTTCTTGAGGAAGGCTATAGGATATTAAACATCACGCTAAGATCCTTACAAAGCTGAGCAAAAAAGAAAATGAGACAACAGCGCGGGCAGGTGATGCGATGCGAAAGGGTGGTCTTGAGGAACAAGAAATTTCACGCGAACAAAATCGCAGTCAGAAGCCAGTTATTTATATACCTACAAATGTAATTATTGTGCAAACGTATGAGATAGCTATAACAATCTGCTCAACAATCCGCTTATCCCTGACTTTACAATCTCTCACTATTCCAATTTCAAATATGCAACAGAAAAAAGTTTCAACCCGCTTCCGCCATTTTGAATTCAGTAGAGTGCTTTTATATTAAAGGCAATGCGGTGTTTACGGTACTCAAAACATCAAAGCTTTACTAGAGAGGCGTTTAATTACAGAATTAATAACAGAACATGCTGGTTTTCAATTAAAACGAGAAGCAACATGTAAAGTTGTTGAAAATATACAGTATTTACAATTGTTTGGTTACATGGAAGCTTTCAGCGGCTTGTGTACAAGTAAAAAAAATATTATTGAAGGTTAAAGTACCTCTTTTATCTGTTTTATTATAATTTTCGTAATTTTGCTCTACTTTTTGACTAATTAATTGAGTTGCTAATCTTTTTGGCGTAAGTTTGTCCTCTTCATGTCTGTTGTAAATAGCTAGATGAACGCCAAAAAAGAAAAAATAAAACGCAAACATTTTTTTTTTGTGCCCGGTAGATGGCAATAGGCTCGCCCCCTGTTACATGGGACTTAAACATAACTGGCGAAATGTGGGTGTACTATAGGTACACCTCTGCCCAACCCTTCGGGGAAACAAGGGTCATGTTATGTTATGTATATAAGTAACTGATAAACACTTAAATATGAAAGTCTTTGGCAAAGCAGCATTTTTAAACATGATTTCGCTTACCAATTGTTCTATTTCCAATGATGCAATATGATCTTCAAATGCAATTCAACTCAAGACTGCGCTCCACTATGAACACTAGTTGCACACCTGACGACTCATTGCCAACTAACAGACCACTACCGGTAAAATATTATCTAGGTACCCTACACAATCATGCGTACTGGAGCCTTTGGGCCCCTCCCGTTGCAATATCGATCCACCATCCGGGGCCCTACAGTCTGGGGTCATTGGTACTTCGATAGAGCAGGAAGGTAGGACTCGTCAAAATGACCGGTAATTTATAGGAACCGTGCACAACCACGCGTCGTCTCTCCAGCGTTCGAGCCTCGCCCGATGCAGTATTGATCCGCTATTCGGGACATATACACCCTTGGGTTATTGGTACTTTGATAAAGCAGGACAGTACAAGTCGTCAAAGTTACGAGAAATTGACGGTAAAATAAAAGTACCATGCACAATCACGCGTACACTTTCTAGCGTTCGAGCGACACCCGATGCAATATTCATTCCGACATTCGGGACCTAGCTGGCTAGCTTAGGTAAGTTATTGACCTGCGGTTGTTGGTAGCACAAGTACGACTCGTCAAATTAAGGCAAAGCGAGTTTTTTTTGTAAATTGCACGTCAGCGCATCGTGAAGTATGGCACTGCCATACTTCATCACGGGTGATTCTAGGCTGAAATTATGAAGATGCAGATCATCAGGTTGTATATTGATCAAAATATGATTTGTGAGCATTAGAATCATCAATACGACTCTTTAAGATATAACTGGTCTTCAATATTTGCCTGGCTTCTAGACAACTGTTTCTATCCAGTTTACGAATTTATAATTGTTCATTTTGATATTACATTTGATTGAAACTGATATATTATTTAAAAAAAAAATTATATTTTACATTTATTTTAACTATTTGATATTATTAGTCAATGGTGACATTCCATTAACAAATTGCATTGTATTAAAAAATTACTCATTTTCATATCAAAAATTTTTTTTTTTTTTTTTTTCATACGGGATATTAATTGCATTTAAATTTTTATACATCTACACCGGCAAAGGTAGTATATGTGAAGCTTTTTGATTATATTAAGATCTCAATATACCATATGCTCAAAATAAATTACATGAAAACGAGTATGAATGTCATGGTTTTATGGCATAGTCAAATCTGACTATAGGGCAATTTGACATATACAAATTTCCATTAACGTAAGAAAATTATAATTTCACGAGCTACCTTAGCGTAAAGGAACCATGCATAATCACGCGTACTACCTTTTCCGTTCGAGCCCCACCCGATGCAATATTGATCTGACATCCGGGCCTCAGACAGCCTGCGCCAGTGATATATTACAAGGTAGATATAGCTCTATGGCCTACGCCCTACGCGCATCAGTACTTAATGCTGACACAACTAGTAATTTATAGGTAGTGTATACAGTCACACGTACTGAAACAGGTGAGGTCGTTGCACCGATGTATTGATCTGATCTGAATGCTATGCAGCCTTTCGTCTAGCCGTTATTAAGTACGCATTTGATAAGTCTGTTTGACTAAAGGTCAGTTTCACGAACGAAAATTATCGCAAATTGAATGGCACAAATTGTCTGAAATGGAATTACCTAGGTCCAGCCTAGGTAATTCCAAAGGAAGCAAGGCAAAATGTTATGATTAAAATAACTTTTTCAACACACTTGCTCATAAAGTGGCTCTATGGTCACCGCAATTAGACACAGAATGACACCCATAATCAAACTGTGACTTTTTCATTGCTATGTGTTCATTGTAATGTGTGTGAGTATCTCACTAGTGAATTATAGATATATTTTTTTATTTATTGGTGGAGTGGCGTTGTAGACATTTTAATTAATAAATAACTATAAATTCAATAGTGACAACGAGTTGTGTAAATTTTTTCACTATGGCGGGAAAAATTAATCAGTTTTCCTATGCGCGCGCATTGCGATCGGCCACAGACTAAAGGGATGAGGTTTTTTTTTTATTTTCAGCGCATAGGGTTTGCGCCTATTCTGCCACGTACAAAATGGGGAATTAAAAGTTTTCTGCTATTACAGAGGAAACAAAAGTTATATTTGAGTGAAAGTTTTATTTATTAAACACGTACGAGTTAAAATTATCTATTTAAATAAGAAGTTGCATGAAATGAGCAAGCAATAGGAACATTAATTTATTTGTTCTATTGAACACGATATTTTTTTGAATAAAATGAGTTTTTATTGATATTTTATTCACAAGAGTGTTGAAAAACGTCGTATGATACACGTGTGTATTGATAATTACCGTCCTCGGCTCTCTTAAGACGTCGGCCCTCGGCGCCATAATCACCAATGTTACACACTAGTACCATAATGTACTATTGTAACACTGCATGTTTATTTTGTTTATTATTTTTACACGACTGTCTTCAAATTAGATTACCCCCCCCCAAAACTACCTGGTGTATAATAATCTTTATTTATAGGACCTAGTAGCTTAAGCAGTGGTGGCTCAGTGGTAGTGGCCACGAATTACGAGTTGTAAGTCGTAGGTTCAAACCCAGACGGGCGCTTTACTTTGTGTAAATTATATTTTCATCACCACTGCCCTCAAAACGGTGAAGGAAAACATGTGGATTACGGCTCATTTCCTCTCACCAGGAGGAGGCCTGTGTCCCAATAGTGGAAACATTGTGGGCTGATTATGCTGTATGCTCATGCTATACGACCTAGCATAATGCTAGAATCTAAAATAAATAAAAAAACTACATCATCTGCCCTGCATCCTCCTAAGTTGTTGGGGCGGCTTCCAGTCTACCCTGATGAAGCTGAATACCAGTATTTTCCAATTCATATTCAAATTCCAAAATCATTTTTTCAATCCATTGGATCATAATCAAGTTGAACCCACATTGTAAATATTGTTTTTTTTTAATTGCAATAAAAAAAACTAATCAAGTGATCAAAATTAAAATTATAAAATTAAATTAAAATCAGTAAATAAAATTAAAATTATTATCTAATAATACGCCTGCCTCTGAGTCATTTGTTTGTTTGTCATTACAATAATCATATAACAGTGGTTAATTTCCTGATCCACAACCCAGTTATTGGGTAACACAATACCCCATGTCAAAATACAAAATATTTACCTTTACGTACATCAATTCTATGATTTACCTTCTTTCGTACCTAAATCTTAAGACTTACAAGTAAGCTTTGACATTAATAAAGCACACAATTTCAGGCATGTAAAAGAGTGTCTATTAGCGAAGTGCTCTGTTAATACTGCTCTTAGCACAAACTAAGTGTAACACTACATTAAAATTAATGTATTCCTACGATCTAGTGCTCTAATTTATTATTAAGTACAGTTGGAACACGAAAACCTTAACCCGATTAACTTAATGTTAGTCTTAAACATAACATAACATCACGCCTGTAATCCCAGAAGGGTTAGGCAGAGGTGTACTCCCACATTTCGCCTGTTGTGCTTAAGTCCCATGTAATAGGGGGCGAGCCTATTGCCATCAACCGGGCACAAATCCAGACTCCGGGCTGCTACTGAGAAATTCTAGATAGAAAAACCCAATAACACTTTGCCCCACCTGGGAATCGAACCCAAGACTTGCTCAACAATAGCTTGCGACCACTAGACCAACGAGGCAGTCAGTATTATATTAATAGAGAAAAAATGTTATTTAATTATTTTAAGATGATATCTATTCTAACAAACCATCAAATGGTTGTTTTGTAATTAATATTAGAACATATTTAAGAGTTTGGTAGTGTGTGTCTTGTAATTTATACAAGTTGGTACTGTCAGCACCGAAAAGACAAGGTACCGTTTTTGAATACTTTTTATTTTTTTTATTATTCCTTTGTTCCATCACATTGTATCCACCGTGTGGGTTAAAACACAGTCTACAATTTATTTTAACAAAACAATGTAAACATTTTGTCCCAAAACAGCCGAAGTCTGTAGTTATGCAAGATTAATTGCAATAGGCTCTATTATATGGGACTTATTTATAACTGGCGAAATGAGGTTGTGTTAAAATATGTACACCTCTGCCTAATCCTTCGATTAATACAGTAGTGATTTAAATAAATGATAAGTAACATTATTAGGAAAGTAAGGGTATAATTTATCCCCTTTTTCAGAAAAGCACTTCAATTTGATTCGTTGCTAAAACTCACGTTAACTAATTTGATTTGACAGTGGTCCGGTCTCAATCTGTGTCCAAATCTCTCAAGTGCTTGATAGCTTGATGTGAGATTAAACATTAAGTTAACAGAATAAAAGCAATGGATATTGTTTTTATTCTGTTGGGATTCTGTGGTGCACAAGCTGAACTTACATAATTTAGGCTGTTTCCATCTTCTTTTCTCTTATTAGACAAGAAAGAGAAAACATAATAAGAGCTGTCAATTTTAGTTGACCGGCTCAATACACACATACCAGGCCACTCAGAAATTATTGCGAAAAAAGATTTTATGTATGAGAGACTGGTCAGTTATAGTCTATTTTGAATATAAGATAAAAAGTATATTTTGAAAGTAGGTAAAAATAGGTACGTCCCAATTTAAAAAATCCCTCCACATTGTTTGCGAGCTGATTTAAATGATCGTGTCTCATTAAAATTAATCTGATCCGGGAACATTTTCGCACTATGATATTTTACGATTCCAAGTGTCGCCTGAAACCGGACGAATATCGTACGATAGACTTCAAATGGCATTCATGGATGAAGGCTCTTCCGAGGCAACCGTGTATCGTTGGTATAACGAATTCAAGCGCGTTCGACTAACTTTGGTGATAAAGAAAGAAGTGGTCGCCCTTTGACGGCTGTTACGGAAGGAAACGTGCTAGCAGTGAAAAATTTAATACAAGACAATAGGCGATTTACGTATCAAGAGATTCAGCACATACTTCAGGTTGGATCGGGAAGCCTTCACAAAATTCTACACGTGCATCTTCGCGTGAGGAGGATAGTTTCACGCTGGGTACCGCACACCTCACCGATGCTCAGAAGCAGGCCTGGGTGGAATGGTGCCGTGATATGAGAAACAATTTATCAATACCATCCAGAAAAAAAGCGCAAGTCGATGGCTTGGGTGTTTCAAAACGAATCAACGCCTACCAACGTGAAGCGATATAGCAGCGGCGGGAAGATTTTGATCGCGATATTTTTCAATTTAGCTGGCATGAAACATTGTGTGGAGGCTAGTGGAGAGTACTTTGAAAAGATTTAATAAAACAAAATGTACCTTTAGAACATTAATTTATTTTCGCAAAACATTCTAAGTGTCCCAGGTAATCGAAAAAGCGTAAACTCGATGGAAATATGAAGAAGCTACACGCTTTAAACGTTTTTGGAGTGGATAATTCCGTCCGTACCGCGCGACTATTCTTGGCGCGCGATACAGTGCGGTACATACAAGTTACATAGTCGTGACGTCACTTCTATGATAGTGCTGTCATTGTCTAACAGGTGTTTTAAAACGTTTATAACTTTCTAATTTTGTAACCTGAACTTTTTGATAATATTGTTTTTATTATTTCATGCATCATAACACGAGATACAACAATGATTTATTATTAGGGATTTATTAAGGAATTTTTCAGAGCCTTGCCTACATTTGAGCCCAGTTGATGGGAGAAGGCTCGCCAATTTTATTATATTGAACTTAAAACATTTAAAAAAATCATCCTACCTAGCGATATATGGGTGTACTAATCATGTCTGCCACCCTGGTGTGATCAGTTCACCCCTGTGTGTAACGATACTTTACAAATAAAACAGTTTAGGTCAATATCCTAAAATGTTATTTTTGTAAAGTATCGTTTTTCTTTTAGGTAAAATTAGGTAAAACATAACAAAAACAAAGCTGTATGTAGGCCTTTTTGAAGTTTGCCTTTTTATTATTATTTTCATGAATAGAAACCGAGCCGAGGCGCGGTTGCATCTAGTCTATACAAACTGCACCTACATACAGTGCAGGGACGTCGAATTGGTGCAACTTGTCACCATGGATTCAGTACATCATTCTGGACTCCCCTGCGTTTACGAGCAGTGGTGGCCAGTGGTAACGGTCCCTACGACTTGTAAGTCGTAGGGACGAACCCAGACAGGCGCTTTACTTTGAGTAAATCATTTCATCACCACTACTCTCAAAATTTTGAAGGAAAATTCTGCAAACAGAGTTCGAAGCCGAGCGAGGCTCTGATGAACATATGGCCATAGTATCTTCATAACAAATTGTGAAAAAGAAAGCTTATTTTGCTCCGTACATTTACGAATCGCTCTTAACTTTGTTGAAAGCGCCCGGCGGCGGCGGCGCGTGTGTTTTAAAAAAACCTACGTTACGTCTAAGATTGATGCGAGTTGATGCTTTTATTTTATTCTTTGAAAACCATGCTTTTTAACTTCACGATTCGATAGTACTACTGAGAGCAAAATTATAAGCAGACGCGCGAGGGGATAAGGAACTAAATGCAATGTATCACGTTGTTTGCTTTATGCTGTGGCTAGTGGCGCCACTCAGAGAGACCAAGATATGTTGGAGATGGTCTAACTATAGATCATGTTACCCGCCTTATCTTTATATCGTGGTATAGATTGGCTTGGGTAGTTTGAGTCTTATTGCATAGTTTACACTGGAATATTGATTTTTATTCAAGACTTGGAAGTATGAATGAAAGGCGAAAATTTACAGGACATTTGTGAGTGGAAACGCTTCAGAATGACAAGTGGCCTTCTTCGGAAAGATCTGGTGAGTACTTGCGACCGGCGTGCGTGTACGACAGATGTATGAACGTAAACGGAGCAAAAGGAGTATGTAAGGATCGTAGCTGGTGGCTTTGTGGAGTTTCTGCCTACCCCCATGAGAAGAAGGCGTGAGTTTGAGTATGTGTGGTTGGCAATTCGGCCTGGCGCCTATACTTTGAAAAAAATCTTTAATTAATTCAATGAGTTTATAGAAAAGTTGTGTAAAGATTTACGCGCGAAATTAATATTTTTATGTGTTTTTCAGCACACTGTCTGTGTGAAGTACGAAATCTTTATTATTATAAAAACAAACGCAGATTTTATAAAATTATTTTGGAAGTGATTTCTGAAGCAATCAAATCCTATTCAATAACTTTCCAGCGCGTATTAATTTATGAAAGTCATAAGTTTAAACGCTTTTGTCACATAAAGGTCAAAGGTTATATTTTGCACAAAACGTAAAATAAACATAATTATGTTACGATCATCACGCGACCGCTAAACTCAATTATTTCTAATATCAAACAGAAACAAAACATGGTGAAAAAATAATAATAATAAAAAACTGAATAAAACAGCAGGTACATAAATCGTTGCCGAACCGCAAACATTCTAAATTCAAAACTTTATTGTCGACACAAAATTCAAAAATAAAAAGCTAAACTTTTGAATCAAAATTCGAAATTCAAAACCCAAAAAAAGAAAAACTAATTCCCTAAAGACTCAAGACTCGTCAATAGAAATACTATGCCTAAGATTCACGAATAAAGCTCCCCATTAAATCCTTAACAAAATAATGTTGAAAATCAAAGCAGAAATAGGATTTGAGGGACTTACCGATGCATGACTGCTGTGTTCGGCGTTCCGTGGAGAACTGGCGATCCATACCAGGCTTCCCACTGCGCATGGTGGGGAGGGTGTAGGGTGCGGCCAGGTGGGCGGGTAAGGCAGTGCGATTTACGGGATGTTCGCAAGATGGGGGCGATTTTACAGTCGCGAGTTTTTCGTTTTGGTGTAGTGATTAAATGGACGAATTATATGCACATGATAGATTTTAGCTTTGTCTCTGGGATGGCAACCCACTGGCGAAACATATACAAAAAGTTTAACGCATTAAAAATAAAGTCATATTTTTCCAAGCATATTTTTTAAGACGCGCTTTTGTCGAAACCGAGCTACGCCGTAGCACATATGGGCTACGGCGTAGCTGGGCACGTAGCAAATAAAGACGGAACGGATTCAACAGTTTTTGAAATTTGATCTTATTGTGTGAATTTTTTACCAAGTCTATTTCGAGTGAATGATTTTTATTTGACCACAGTTCTAAGTGTTCTCTAGAACAAATTCTATTATGTAATGTCAGAAAATTGATTAATATTTCTTAAGCTTTGGTTTCCTAGGTCATGAAAATCTGTCATTTTCAGAAGTATTTGACATAAAATTGACAAAAACGCGTGTGACAAAAACCTAAGCTTAACCGAATTTCGCAAACGAGGCTACGACCGATATTTGTATAGTAGCATTTTACCCGCAAAGTC
Source organism: Dasypolia templi (assembly GCA_963555695.1). Classification (NCBI taxonomy): domain Eukaryota; kingdom Metazoa; phylum Arthropoda; class Insecta; order Lepidoptera; family Noctuidae; genus Dasypolia; species Dasypolia templi. The sequence goes on from OY743163.1 coordinate 5,663,366, forward strand.
TTATCTCCAAATTCTCCTGTATGTCAGATTCCTTACTTTTCAGTAATGGAGGCATGAAAATATACATGACGTCAGTTGAATGAGCGTCATCGTATGCTTCTAGTCTTTATAAAACGGGGTGAGCAGAGATTCAGGTTATGGTAGTAATTTTTGATGAATCAAGACATTCATTTAATTACTTAGTAAATAAAATAATTGTGGTCCATTTGTATACCACTAGTCTACGCTAAAGAAGACATTTAGTTTTGTCATAATACCCATTGGATACTACTTTTTTTACTATTCGGATGACGACTAGCCACAAGCCCCTCCATAGGATTTTGCACATTGACGAGAGTTGTGAGAGAAATGTTTCAGTCCAAACAACGGTTAATTTAAAACTGGTCCGTAACGATTGTCAAAGATCAACAGATGACAGCCGGGCTCAACGGCTTTTCGTGCTTTCTGTGGCACGGCGGGGTGAGTTTGTTAGCGAAAGTTGTTTAGTTTTAATGACGTGTAGAATCGCCCCCTTGACGGTTGCAAGTGACTAAATCGCCACACAGAAATTAAACGCTATTATATCTTGATAAGTGTGAAGAGATATGTGGAACAGGGTGTAAAGTTCACTCATACATTTGGAAAATGGAGAATACTCCGACCAGATGGATGTCGTATCTGGTGGGCAACTACCCGATGATTGTTGTCGGGAAGTTGAATATATTCTAGCTGCGCGGTAAACTCTAATTGCGCGATGCAGGATTTGTGTGACGTCAGTGTGATGCGTTGTTCGCGTGTGGCGGTGTAGATGCCGCCACAATTGCATCACTTGATAATGGCTGGACCTATGTGTTTTATTTTATGTACGTTATTGTCCGTAAATAGGTTTAAATATAAGAAAAGATTGAAAACTTGCCCGGAAAAATGAAAATGATCGAATAAACTGAAAGTCCTTTTTTCTCCACGGGTTTGTTTTAGCTTTCATCTTGTTACAATCAATAATCGTTCTACTGAATGCCGATGTGACTTCCACTTTCATGAAGATCGGAGACTCTACACTCGAAGTTACCTAGGACAAACAGTCCAGTTCGGTAGGTCCAAATTCGAGAAAGATTTCGAGAAGCTACGCAATATCTCCTCGTCTCACATAGATCCGCAGGAGAACAAGGGTAACAGACATAGCCCGAAGAATTGGCAAACATAAGTGGCAGTGGGCAGGGCACATTGCTCGCGGAACAGATGGTCGATGGGGCCGAAAGGTTCTGGATTGGAAGGCGTAGCGTTGGAAGACCTCCCATAAGGTGGACGGATGACCTTGTACAGGCCGCAGGAATTCGCTGGATGCAAGAAGCACAGAACTGGTCGAAGTGGCAATGCTTGGGGAAGGTATATGTCCACTATCTAGCACTGGACGGCGTTACGTCTAAGATTACTAATGTTTCTCAAGATAGTACTACTGAGAGCAAAATTATAAGTAGACGCGCGAGGGGATAAGGAACTAAATGCAATGTATCACGTTGTTCGCTTTATGCTACGGCTGGTGGCGCCTCTCAGAGAGACCAAGATATGTTAGACATGACACACATACTATTCTCAATGATTACAACTGAGAACATTGTACGGTCTCATAGCCGTACATTTTTCTGTTTACTCTGTAATATACGTAATGTCAACGATGCGTGTCTTAATTCAGCATTATAAAATTATAGGAATATCGAATTTAAATGTAGTAAACCTAATAACTGTGTAGCTATCAATAATTGAGAGAAATAATCGCCTTCCACTCTAATACTGTGTAGGATCGCCGTACCTTTTTGTAGGACAATCCTACCTTATCTATATTGCCTTATTTAAATTTTGTGTGTACCATAAAGATTATAATGGTATTAAATGTAGGTATGAAATAAATGTACTAAGCTTGGTTTCACAAAATCACATTTTATTATATTAAGTAACACAAACATTCAAAACCAGAACAATGTTGCATATAAAAGAAACAATAAATCATAGTACTTACATTTAAGTCTACAATCAGAGGTGTGCTCCAACTCAACTCACCGTTTGTTTTTTTTTATTTTACTGATGACATCTCGTAGTTGACCTTGAGAGGTCGTGACTACTTAACCGGACTATCCTGTGGCTGCCTTAAGCGAACTCAAAGCCTCCAGCCAGCACCGTTTGCTTGTCCAACAACTGCTTACGCTTACTCAGTGGCGGGAGTTATGAATCACACAACACGTGCGTTTGCAGTCGCAGAAGCACGTTTCGTTTTACGTTGAGCACAAACATACCGCGTTTTTACATTTGTTCATTTCAGCATTTCATATTTAATTATACATCTATATTGACAACCCTAGTATTAAATTTTACATTCTGACAACTGACACTTACTCTTAACTTAAATAAACTTAGCCCATTCTGGCACGACACGTAAATTTAAGTATCGAAACTCGTAAATAACAATGTTTTCAGGTCGCATGACTATCAGTCACGTTATATAACGCCATACGCAGTAATAATTTTCTATTTTAGTTTTCACATGCATATGACGTCATCGTTATTTCAGCATAGCCGTTGTAATTGACAATCATTGTAATTTAACTTTATTCCAGTTGGAATTAAGTTACCTTTTGCACGTTCGTGTGCTGCGTCGGCTATCTCTGTAGCTTCAACTTGATTGTGACACGCTGTGACGTAGAACTTAAGTTATTTATACATTTGCCGATTGATTTTATTTCTACACAACCATGTGTTCGATGGATGGTTTTCATTGGAAAAAGTGACGAACTTTCACACTGACTTTCGGGCTCTGTTTTTCCCATATAAGGATACATTTTTAATAATATTTTCTTTGTGCTCACCTTTGTAACATACGGAACTTGGAAGTTTTGGCTGTGCATTGATTTTTATTTGTACAAGTTCAGACAAGTTCTTAATGTTATTGCACAGCTTTGAATACCCCACGACCCCTGTGCCGTTGCATGTACCCATAAGCACAATGTTATTCAACGTGAGTTATAAAGCTCACTACCGCAAACAGCTTGTCACACCAAATTTTAAAAATCATTTCTCAACAGTTATTTCTGTGCAATGTTACTTAGTTTGAAGTACAGTAGCGCTCATAAGTCCATAGGCAATCTCACAAAGCAATAGATTGACGCTTCGGTTTCACTTACGACCTTCTTCTATAAGTTGTTTCTATACTATAGACACGCACACACACTCACTTTGTCTGTAATTGATAGTAGTTCATAATTTCAACTAACTTAATATATAGCATGCTAGCTTAGTCGTTACCGTGCTTGGGTAGGAGCGATTGTGGTAAGCCTTCAGATCGAATCCTTAATAAAAATATCTATTTATAGTTTTTGATATGTTATTAATAATACCTAAAATGATTGTTTAATAAAATTACTTGGAGTGGTTCGATAATCATTCGATACTTGTCTTGTTCATCTTGTTTACTTAGATAATAAAAGTTTGTAGGTAGAACACAGAAAACTGAGTAAATTATTTCGGTTCCTGTGAGGTAGACGCAATTTGTTACGACTATTCACAGAAATATAAATATTGAAGGGTTGGGAATATTATTGCGCTGCGTAAAAGTGGACGTAAATTATGTGATAACACAAATGGACTAAATGTGAGTGTTCTCATTTAAATATTTCATATTTTACTAAATATAAATTACATACATACATTAACTCACGCCTTCTTCCCATGGGGGTAGGCAGAAACCACAGAAAGCCACCTGCTACATTCCTTACATAATCCTTTTGCCTCGTTTACGTTCATACATCTGGTCATACACGAGCGCCGGTTGGGAGTACTTCGCACCTGACCTTTCTGAAGAACATCACCAATAAGGTCACTATATGTCCTCCTAGGGCGTCCCCTCGCGGCGTTTCCACTCACATCTGCCATGTAAATACCTTAGTCTCCTTTCATTCATCCGCTCAACATGACCAAACCATCTAAGCATACTCTTTTCAATTTTTGTCACTACATCTTCTTTTAAACCACACTTTTGCCTTATCACATCATTCCTGAGCCTATCATTCAAAGTCACACTACACATGCTCCGCAAGGAACGCATTTCCACAGCATTTATTCTGCTTTCATGCTTCTTTTGCCACACCCAACATTCACTTCCATACATAAGCGTAGGCACCACACTAACGTAACCAGCACACTATTGTGAACAGCCAGTCGTGCCTTCTTGGACATCAACTCTCCTTTCGACATCTCCATCAATCTTTCCATCCCTTGTAAACAGACTCCCCAAATATACGAACTCACTCACTTGCTCCACACTCTTACCATTTATAAATTATTATTTGTTTAAATTTGTGAATGATGAGTAAAGTGTTTTGTAAACATATTTTTTTTAAATTTAACATGGTCAATAAAATTGCGCTGCATCTTATGAGATCGGAACCTAAGCCGAAATCCTCTCAGTCCAACGCTTGGCGCCTACTGCTACCAGTTCATATTAGAATAATTCGAATTTTAGCAATGCCAGAAACCGCCCAGGTCTCGAGCATGGTGCGTGTCTAACAAAAGCGACGAAAATTTATTTTTGTTTCGTGTATTGCGATGCGAGTGCGCGACTAAGTCAGTGTGTGCCGTCCAAAACTGCGATCTTTGTGGTGTGTGTCGTTTAAACACATACAGTCGTACCGAGAATTCACAGCAATACGACTCTTAACTTGCCTATGCACTTTTTAACGCTTACTGTACAGAATGCGTAGTTGACAGCTACGAGTATGTGATGGTTTTCTTTACAGCCTCTATATAATACGAAGTTTTATCTTATTTTCCAAATCGCGCTTCTCTTTCTTCTACGGCACTTTATCACTTGATCAGGTTTAGTTACGCTTACCGCGGTGGGTCCGTGAATGGGTGACCATCTTTACATAGGTATCAAGAACCCTCCCCTCAAAAAGCAAGTTAAGCCGTTTGTCTCGGCTGTCATTCGTGGATCTTTGACAGTTGTTACGGGTCGTCAGATTCCCTAAAGTCTGACAACCAAAGCCTAGGCAGGTGCTGACCTAGCGTACTGCATAATATTATTGTATATTTCTCAATCACTGTATAGTAACAGAAATTATCTGCCTCGTTTTGATTCCCAGGTCGTGCATAGTGTAATTGGGTTTTTCTATCACGAATTTCTCAGTAGCAGCCATGAGTCACACTTCATCCTTCATCCTTATGCCCGGTTGAGTGCAATATGCTCGCCCCCTTTTATATGGGAGTCAAAACATCGAAAAATCAGAGGCGTGACTTTGTTATGGAAACAAAATAAGCATTCCTGATATTAAAAACCAAACACAAAAATACAACAACAAAAATTTATTTAAATAAAACACAAAACGCTAAACTTAACTACAACAACAGACTCAACAACGCTTGGACAACCATCAGGACCAGCTGGAGTAACCCTGGCAACAACGCACCACCGATGCCCGTCAACACATCATCTGTCAAATCTGTGACAGACGATATCAGAGTTGTCAACAAACCTTGAAGGTTGACCACATTCGCAGGTGGAGTATTAGGGTTAGCTCCTGCAGCATACTCAGGCAAAGATCTCAGGAAGTTAACAATAGCGAGGGCCTGCGAATACAGTTTTAGTAAGGAGGTTTCCAAAGCCCCTAAGTCTACTGGTATCATGCAGCTGATGTTTGAAGGTAGGGTGTCGAAGATTGAGAGTAGGGAGAGAAGGAGGTTGTAAACGTTGTTCAGGAGTGGTAGTAGGATGTTCACGAGGGGGTAGACTGCTGGTAATTGCACGCTGGTGGCTGATACTGGTTGCTGTAACAAAGGAAAGTTTTTGGTTAGCTCAAAAAACTGCAAAGATTCTGGCATGTTATTTCAAAGTATCTGATTGATACTATATTTAAACACAGTAAGGAAAGGACTCTATGACCCAGAAACTGGGTTGTGGACGACAGCTCACCCCGACATATTTAGATAATGGTGATGACTGTCGAAGGTAATTTAAGGTAGGGAAGGTACCTAATTGGTGGATTAATGATCAATATTCGTTCAGTCTCTGTATAGAAAGAGACGTCAAGAAACGATTTCAGATTTTACTCTTTCGATGTAAATGTATAGTTCTGAGATATTTTTTTAAATAACGCCACCTGTTAGTCAAATGATTTATCAGATCTACGTGCAAGAATCAAAAGAGATCGAGATTTGATATTTAGATAAAAAATATTATTATCTTCATCTTCACACATCCTTGTAAAACCATAGTGATCACACCCATTGAAAGTGAACCTATGTTAAAAAAAAACTTGACTTTTTCAGTTCTGTTGGAACTATGTTATTAAAAATGTTTATTTTGTCTTACCGTAGCAAAAACTGCTACAACGCACAGAAAAACTAAACCAATCTTCGACATTATTCAAAAGAAATGTTGCACCTTTCCTAAAATTATATTTACAATGTTTATTTCTCGTAAAAACAGTTTTATATACTTATAAGTTACTTCACATATTTCCAATATGGACACGATAATGGCTGGTAATCTTTTATCGTTTAATTTCACAAATTAGTTACCTAATTAAAATAATCAAAACGAACGAATGACACAGGATTTTTGCGTAACACTTTTTCTAGCTATACACAATATCCATGTTTCTATGCTGAAATAATGTTTATCATCATTCACTTGCACTCTAATTGCGTATTACGCTATCAAATACAATCTGAATCCTTTTGAAGGATTTTGCTAATCCATTGCTTCAAATTTTCATAAAATTTGTCTGCTCAACAACGTCAGTATTCATTTATTTATTTATTTGCTCTCATGCACATCACAAATTTTACATAATATGTTATATTATTGTAGGTTTCTGTACATGAACCCTGTCAGGGCACTGCAAACATAAATATCACATAAACAATAAGTTATCGTAAATGGAGTCTAAATTTATCAAATCACAATACGATACTTTACGATATTTTAGATTGTCTTACACTATTTGCATACCCATTTGATGGTAAAATACTTATGGAGAACTTTATTATAAGGGAAAATATCTGTGTATCTCTGACCCATGTTTGCAAACAAATAAATGATTATGATTATGATACATTTTAGAAATTTAGATGTCTAGAATATGATGTCCAATAATGTCTTATACAATGTACAATATCACAGATATATTGTGCTGTTGTTGCGATTCTATAGTTGGGGCTATTTTTCATTATTTTTAATATTGGTGTCGGTGTAATTACCTTGTTTTTTTTTTTCTTCGATTATAGTTTTGGTTTGCTTCTATGTTTGATCGAAAGCAATACCTGTGTTTACGTTTTTTTTATTTTTTAAATTGTGCAATGATTTTTGTTGAACTGTGAAAATGAAAGCGATTACTACTGGTAGTGTGTTACGCAATAACCCCGTGTATTGCAACTTATTTGTGGTAGGCGAAACATATATTAAAAAAAAAAACTTTTTTTCTTCCCTAATGCTCTATATGTCGTCATCTCGGCTGAAAGATGATATTATGGCTAGAAAGAAGGGGACTACCCTTCTTTCTAGCCATATCATCTTTCACTCAGGCCATCCACCGTTTCTTTGATGTTCCGCTACTCATATAGCCATCCACATTTTAAAACTTTCCTCAGAACTTGTGAAACTTTCCTCTCCTATGCAGAATTATGTTGACAAAAACAGACTAACGTATTTCATGGAAAGTTCACATTCATACCCATTCATAAACTGTAAGAGTAACCATTGGCATCTTTCCAAGGGGTGAAAGTCCTCATGAATGTAAACAACTGTTGCTATAGGACCTACTCTGAAACATCTGCTGCCAACCACTTCTATTTCAACTCAACGAAGAGAAGATAAATCACTTTCTTAACAAAAAGTAATTCTTTTTTTTAAACCTGACATTTTGTCTTCAGTTTCTCTAGTGGATGGCCACTACTAATACTAGCATACAAAAGTTGAATACGGTAGGTGTTGTCAAAATGCATGAAGGGGGCCATTTGTTTTTCCGCTATAAAATTTTCTATTAATGCCTTGTTAGTCTACTGCTGCGTTACTGCTGGCCAAGGGGACCTTGGGTTTAACTCCCAAGTCTATCAATATATCAGATATTTTCCAACCAAAAAAACTAATTACTGTTTAGGTACTGTTTTGTTTGATTTTAAGTTTTTCAGTTCCGTTAAGAAATTCCCAAAAGCTGCTTGAATTCTAAATTTATGCTCGGTTACTTTGCTCGCCCCGACTTGAATCCCCTGTAATATAGGATTCATACCGTAACTGTTGAAATGTGCGTGTTCTACAACATCAACCGACCCGTTCGGGTATTACATGAGTTATGTTACATACAGTCACATAATATGATGATGATTGGAACGGGAAGAAACCATAATATTGCCCTGAATCAAAAATCCGTGCTGCAACTGATTAATTTTCCAAGACCTAAAATTTTAATACTTCCCGAGGTGAATTATTTTACAAAGAGCCTACTACTACAACAGTAGTACTTACATAAAGTCACGCCTTTTCCCATGGCAAGTCAGAAACTACAGTCCGCCACCTGTTATGATCCTTACATACTCCTCTTGCTTCTTTTTCGTCTATACATCTGAGGGGCAAACCCTTTTTTACAAGAAAATTGGGATGATGACTAATGTTAGAAAAAATAATGTAATAACAAAGAAGGCATTGTAAAAATGAGACATTCGAAAAAAATCTCTTAAGTCGATGTAAATATGCAGAAGCTACACGCTTTGAAAGTTTTCGGACAATTTTTGGCGCTAGTATAAAGTTACATAGTCGTGACGTCACTTCTACGATAGTGGTGTCTTTGTTTAACACTTATTTTAAAACGTTTATAACTTGGCATTTATTTAAACTTTTAAACTTTTTATAACTATTTGACATCAAATATTTTTTTTATTAAAAAAAGAAATTGTCATCATCCCAATTTGCATTCTAATCTCAATCTGAACTCGTCAAAAATACAATAAATTTACATTCATTTTTAATTTGAAGGTTTTTTAAGGACGAGAATGTCATAAACACGCACGCGAGATGCAATATCTATTTGTAATCTTCAAATTATGTAAAAATTAATGTTTCTTTATTTGGTTCATAAACATGCCCATACTAATTTTCTGGTAACGATGAAACTTCGGTAGGTAACAAACGCTCATTCGCGTAAGTTTCTGAATTGGTAAAACCATTCTATTCTCCACGCAATCTAACCCGCTGACAAAAGTTTGTTAGATGTAATTCCATTATTCCTTTCTAGCCCCACCCTTGGCAATGATATTAATCTAGTTTATTCCAAGACTCAGCAAATTACCTGTCATCAAAAATACATTTGGTTACTTTAATTTTATTACTTTTAAGGTCATTTAACTCTAGAAGCGTAAACAATCATCATCATATTATGTGACTGTATGTAACATAACTCATGTAATACCCGAACGGGTCGGTTGATGTTGTAGAACACGCACATTTCAACAGTTACGGTATGAATCCTATATTACAGGGGATCGAAGTCGGGGCGAGCAAAGTAACCGAGCATAAATTTAGAATTCAAGCAGCTTTTGGGAATTTCTTAACGGAACTGAAAAACTTAAAATCAAACAAAACAGTACCTAAACAGTAATTAGTTTTTTTGGTTGGAAAATATCTGATATATTGATAGACTTGGGAGTTAAAATCAAGGTCCCCTTGGCCAGCAGTAACGCAGCAGTAGACTAACAAGGCATTAATAGAAAATTTTATAGCTGAAAAACAAATGGCCCCCTTCATGCATTTTGACAACACCTACCGTATTCAACTTTTGTATGCTAGCATGGCCACTAGAGAAACTGAAGAAACTGAAGACAAAATGTCAGATATAAAAAAAAATAATTACTTTTTGTTAAGAAAGTGATTTATCTTCTCTTCGTTGAGATAGAAGTGGTTGGCAGCAGATGTTTCAGAGTAGGTCCTATAGCAACAGTTGTTTACATTCATGAGGACTTTCACCCCTTGGAAAGATGCCAATGGTTACTCTTACAGTTTATGAATGGGTATGAATGGGAAACTTTCCATGAAATAGGGCGTTAGTCTGTTTTGTCAACATAAAGAAAAATAACATAATTCTTGATAGGAGAGGAAAGTTTCACAAGTTCTGAGGAAAGTTTTAAAATGTGGATGGCTATATGAGTAGAGGAATATCAAAGAAACGGTGGATAAAACATAAAATATAGTACTACTAAAGCACGGAACTCTTCCGTAGTGCGTCTCACTCTCACTTAGCCTTTTTTTGTTATTTGGCTCTAAAAAGGGCCGCTGGTAATGACTCAGAGGAGAGCCGTTTGGGTGTATCATCGTGGTGAAAGGTGCGTTTGAATCACATTATGATTTAGATTCATGCCGCGCGATGAGGCTCCTGCCTGCCTGACTTAAACATAACTGACGTAAATTTGGTAGGTATAAAGGCAATACTATAAACACCTCTACTTGACCTTTTGAGGGATGCAGGCGAGATGTTATGTTAAGTCTTTACATACATACTCACCATCATAGTGCACGTAGTTTAGACATTATACTACATAAAACCATGCCTATGCTTAACAAAATAAATGATTGATTGATTGATTGAGAGGCTAGGCCGATGATCAATCATTGATTTATTTGACTTTCCAAACTATGCTGGGATCGGCTAATAGTCTAACCGAATACAACTGAATACCATAATTTTTAAAAGAACAAGATAAATGCGTTTACTGGCATTACAACACAAATCAAAATGACACCTTAAATTAATCAAAAAAAGAAAACAATAATAGCAATGCCAGTAATGAAAAACTTAAACTTGAACTTGAACTTGACCCCTGTTTAAAAGTGCTGCTTATACAAAAATAGTTGTTTATCATGAGTCAGAACGAGCTAAGCTTAGTACAGCGGAATTTGCAGTTTTGATTAGTTTGCGATTCTTGTACTAACCTACTTTCTGTAAATGAGACTGTTTTGGCTCGTCCCCTATTACATGGGACTAAAGCATAACTGGCGAAATGTTGGTGTACTATAGGTACACCTCTGCCTAACCCTTCTGGGATTACAGGCGTGCTGTTATGTTACGTGTGTTTTGTTGAATTTGCAGATTTTGACTTCATATATTGTCGCCTAAAATTCCTTTTCTCAAATTATACAAACCTACATTAATTCACGCATTCTTCCCATGCGTGCCCCCGTGGGAAGAAGGTGTGAATTAATGTATGCAAATGGCAGAAATTATAGAACGCCACCTACTACGATCCTTACGTACTCATTTGCTTCATTTACGTTCATATATCTGGTCACACAAATCAGTTGCGAGTACTGCGCACCTGACTTTTATAAAGAACATCACCATTATGGTTACTATAATTAGGTCTTCCTGAGGCGTACCCTCTCGGTTTAAAAAAAAACTCACAAAATTGTTAAGCCCGGGTCCCGGGTTAATCAGCCCCATTGGAACTTAGCTTTATGTCAGCAAGAAAATAATTTGCCTATAATTTTCCCACTGCTGACACAGGCCTCCAAAGAGAAGGCCTCCATAGAGGAGGCCTGGGCCACAACAGTGAAAAAATGGATGAGATCAAATGATGGGCCGTTATCCACTACGCGGGCACAACGCAGGTTGATAGATGTTGGCTGTAAACATAGAGGAAAACGAAGTTATCAATAAGTGCCATTTCACCAATGAAACTGACAGCTCTCAAACCTAGCTGATGCGTTCAGTGTCATTATTTTCTGTGGAGTATTGACACTGACAGCTCTTAAAAGTTTTTTCTAGGTGCTGATCGCGTTCAGTTTCATTAGTGAAATCCACCCTTTTTTTTGTTTTGGGTGGGTAAACATGAAATGACTTCTCCCGCTCTGGGTGGAGCGGAAGGGCGTGTCAGACTTTTACTGACTAAAACCCACCCGTGTTTCAATTGCATGTGCCAGGGCCACGGTTAGTGAAATCCACCCTAAGATCTATATTTTGGCAAACCTTGAAACATTGACTACGACTATCTGCGGAGAAGGACGTTGGTAAGGTATAAGTAATGTATCATTGAGTCCCTAGGTACTGTACTCAGCATAATTCAAGGATATTTGGGATTTCCCACAGAACTTTCAAGGACCATCATGTTTTATGTGGAATATACATGTTGTCAGCCTTACTAAAATAATTTTTACAAGCTTTTGCCTGCGACTTCGTCCGCGTGGAACTTCTTATTCCCCCGACCCACCCCGTCGCATCGCATCGTTATTTCAGACTTTCATACTTTTGCTCGGGTCATAGCGTAATAATAAATAGCCTATCGCCTTCCTCAAATATTGGCCTATTGAATGCAAAAAGAACTCTTCAAATCCGATCGGTAGTTCCAGAAATTACCCCCTACATACAAACTTACTAACAAACAAATTTGACTTCTTTATAATATTTGTGTAGATAATGTGACATCATGCTTGTATCCTCTGAAGGGTTGGCGAGGTGTGTAACACCACCTGCGACTTGTCGCTGCCGGCTGTCGCTCGTAAGATGGTCGGGAGCGCCAAGTCGTGGAATGCGGTGATCTCCTTTTGTAAAACCGTAATTTCGCAGAAGGAGGCTGCGAAAAGGTTGAGGGAAGTTGGAACCACTCTCCCGATCCGCAGCAGACGTGCCGGGTGACGGTGGAGGGCGAACAACGCCCTCTTCCAGCCTCATAGATAGGTCCAGAGGGACGGTGGACCTGGGGACGTCCGCCGCCCCCCATATAACTGGACCTGAGGCGGCGGCTCGTGTTGTCCGATGCGCGCCCCTATTGGACGTCGCGGGGAGAGTTTCACGCCTCACTCCCTCCGCGTCCATGAGGAAGCCCGCAGATGCGGGCCGGCACTTGCCGGGGATCGTGGAAGGCGCACAAGTTCCTATGATCCCCGGTCAAAGTGTGAGAAGGGTACACCGGGGTGGTTTTTTGTCAGTAAGAGTCTGACAGACCACTCCAACCGCCCCAGGTCTGGGGACATCCATGAGGATTTTCCACCTCTCGGAACAAAATAAAAGAAAAATAGGTGGACAAAAAGGCTTGGGACTGACCTGCTCCAATTTTTGCAACCTGAGTGTTTTTTTTTTTTTTGTTTGGTATGTAACTTTTGTTTTATTTTATACTTTGAAATTTCATGATTATGACATGAATATTTACTTTGTATAATATTATTATTATTTTAATTTCGTGTGAGGACTTAGTGGGTATTATTTCTATATATTTTGTCTATCTCAGTTATTTCATAATTTTTTTATATCTGGCAGTTTGAGTACTTAAAGCGGCCTACCCAAATGTCCTTTCTTTGGTATTGTTCGTCGAATCGTTGAGCTCCTTACGTTTTGAGTTGAGCTGCACGATTAATGACAAATGCGTGCACTGACTGGACAGGCCCACTCAAATCTGTATGGTTCTTTCCTCAAAAGACCATTTCAGACACCTACCTACATGGTCCTCATATGATCTGTAAAATAAACAATGACATGAATACTTACCTAGGTATTATTTTATTGTTATTATTGTGAATGTTAAGACTATGTGGGTCATTTTATTTTTTACTTTTGTTTTTTTTATATTTTATTATCTCAGTGAATTTTAATTGTAACTTGGTCTGGCGGTTTGAGTAATTATGCGGCCTATCCAATGTCCTTTCTTTGGTATTGTTCGTCGAATCGTTGAGCTGACAAATGCGTGCACTGACTGGACAGGTCCACTCAATCTGTGTGGTTCTTTCCTCAAAAGACCATTTCAGACATCAATCCACATGGTCTTAACATGATCTGACCAAGATTATGTCTGGACTTTAAAAGAGACTGTGACCTCTGAGTTTGTTTCGGCTTTTCTTCTCAGAGTAGTCAAATAGGAAACACCGACCTCATCTAGTTTAAAAAAAAATGTTTGACGTGTAAAAGTGTTTGTACAAACCCAGTTACAGAAATAAAAATCATTTATCATTTATAATTTTAGCCGCAGTGGAACCCAGGACCCCATACTCAACAGGCACAACTTTCGACCAACAAACCTTACCTTACATAACAACATTTCTTCACACATAATCAAATGCAAACTGATATCATTATTAAACAAATTATGTAAAAGAATTGCACATAACTTTTGTTAAAGATAACAGGTGTATTTATAAAGACTAACTTCGGAAATTATACACAAATATAATTTATATCTAGATTTAGTGTTAACGTTAAACATGCGTCCCTCTGTTGTTGTCTTTGGATTGTCTGTGGCTGTGTTGGTTAGTTTTCATTTTTACTAATTTTTACTTGTATTCGGAAATAAGAATTTACTCATTAGTGGCAGATTTTTGCTGAAAAACAAACAAAAAAATATACAAACAAATTCCACTTCCACCATATTATTTCTTCCGATCAGCACTGCATTGCTCACTGGTTTGAAAAGTGTCGGTAAAATTACAGGTATATTAGACAATGTAACACCGACTGTAAAATTCTCAACGCAGTATCAGACAGAAAATCCCTAAGTGATATCGGTTACCATTTTCTATCATCTTGTACGTAAGTCCTAAAAAATAAGGATCTAAGTAAGAAATCATAATAACCTTTGATTGGTACCCGCATTAAGTTTTTGAATGGCGCCTCTTTCCAATACTTACGCATTTCTTTTGTTTTCAGATCGGCCAAACCCACGCAATGATCCCCGCATATTCAGTCTCCGCTCTCCGACTCGCTTTCGACGAAATCTCCACCGTTCTACCGATAGCCAACCAGCTCGCTTGTCTTCTTTTACCTTTCTTGATAAACCTTATCAACAATTTGAACAATTTGTCCAACATCGTCCAGAATTTGACACCAGCGTTGTTGCCATACTTTGGATGTACTTTGCCATTACTGTATGCGACACTGACAGATCTTGCGTCTGTGTTGTTCTTGTATATAAGTGTATTAATCTCTCTATTTAGATCCAATGTGTTGGCAGCCCCTGGTCTGTTGTTGGGGTTGGTTGCTCAAGTGCTCAACCTAGTGCTCAACTTGTTAAGCGGTTTGACAGACGGTACTGGGTTACTGAGCAGTCTGATCAAACTGATTACTAGTATTGTCGTTGAGTTGGAGAAGTTGTTGGTTTAGTTGTTTTTTGTTGTTATGTAAATAAAGTTTTGTTGAAAAAATACCGTATTCTTTTTATTGCTCTTTTGCCTTTAAATTGTGGTGTGGTGTAACTCTCGGTTTATGTTTATTTTTAATTTCTATAAATCCGTTTTCAAATCGCATAACATATGATTATAATAGGTTTTTTTTTTCAAAAAGATCTCCAATTTTATACTTATTATTATGGTTGTCTGATGTTGTTTCAGTCCGCCAATAGTATGTTAGCTTAATCTTGTGTTAACGAGAAGCAAGTAATAATAAGTTGGCGAACTACGATCACGACGACCGATTACACGCTGGTATGCTGTACCAAGCGTGAGTCTTTCAGCGAGTGTTGACTGCTCGCCAAGCGAGCATCGCTGAGCGGGTATTCTTATTCATAGCTCTTGTCGCTGCGACAAACGAGTATTCGCCGGCGACTATTAATATTATAAGTAAAAGTAATAAAAATAAAAAGTAAAAAGTAGTAAGTATAAAGTAGATATATACGAGTATATCTCTGCCAGTGCAATGTTAATTTTTCAATGCCCTTCTTGAAGTAGTCAGGTGTACGGGAGCTACCAAACTCTTAAAAGGCATTTTGTACTGCCTCTTGGGTATTGATTTTTTTCCCTGCCAAGAAGTTATCGAAATTTTGGAAAAAGTAAAAGTCTGGTCGGCACAAGGTCTGGTGAGTACGGTGGATGACCCAAAACTTCCAGCACTCTTTTAGCTTAGAGACCGTCTGTTATACCGTATGAGGACGAGCGTTGTCGTGTAGGAGCGATTGACCAATAACGAGTTGTGCGTTCGTTTGTAGTGTTCACTCCGTGCAAGTAATTAATGTTGCAAGCCGTTTGTGCGGCATTGCTACCGGGACGGAACCGTATTTTTTTATCGAGTCCATATTGATGAAAAAGATACAAATTTAGTGAAACCAAAACACTATTCAATAAACAAATTACTGAATTTAGAAATAGAATTCCGTATTTTTTCAACAAAATACATTTAAATTTATAATTTATTGCCAGCCATACATAAATTACGTTTCAAATGGCAAGAATTGTGATACGGCAACATCATAGGTAAATACCTAATAATTACCTATTTATTTACACGGGATCTACAATCTTTTGGAGGTTTCTTGACCGAAAAAACGTTGATAGCTACTCGTTTTCTCTTCGGTCATCGGTGGGCCAGGTAAGTGGGCTTTAAAGAAACAAGCATGCTCGCTGTACTCAGCTCCAAACCCGTACTGGTACTGTAATCCTGCATCATACCACTTCTGACCAAAGGTCTCTCTCCATCCGTTCCACTAAACCTATGTATAATAATATAATAGGTATACTAAATCCTCCCTCCCTTACTCCTGCCTCGTTGGTAGCAAGCGCTACTGCTAAGCATGAGGTGCTGGATTCGATTTCCAGGTCGGACAAAGTGTTATTGGGTTTTTCCATCAGGAATTTCTCAGTAACAGACCGGATTCTGGATGTGTGCCCGGTTGATGGCAATAGGCTCGCCCCCTATTACATTGGAATTGAACTGGCGAAATATGGGTGTACCATAGGTGCAACTGTGCCTAACTCTTCGGGGATTGCAGGCGTGATGTTATGCTAATTTACCAGACTAGCTGCTTATTTCCCAAGAGCGTTAAGGTTATTAGCGAAAGGTAAGTGCCAACACTCAGAATCAATTAATTTTCTATGAGAACTCAACGGGGCTTAGACGCACTAAATAATAGATTGAAAAGCATGGGCACTTAAAAATAAGCATTTAGGGAACGTAAGTAAGCCTTAAGTAATTAAGTGCTTACTTAATTATATTTCCAATAATTCAGAGGCAAAAGTGTACTTTGTCACTTTTGCCTCTGAATATTTCAGAAAAGCTATAAGAACTTTACAAAAAATAATGATTTAACAAAACACAAAGAACAAAGTCGCTTTTCGTGTCTGTGTCTGTGTGGCTTCTGATTCAGTTTTCACAATCATTAAAAGAGTTTATTTATAAGTTAATGTGTATAATTCATGTCATTTAACTAGGCATAGAAATCTCGATGTGTTTACATGTCAATTGCACCCGTGCGAAAAAGGTATGGGACACTAGTAAATGAATAAATAAATCTAAACACAGACTGGGCAAAGAAGTTCAGTACGAAATTAAAATGATACACAAAATGACAGTCAAAAAACAAATAAGTTCGATTCGTTGTTAAATTAAAAAAATAAAACAATTTTGGTAAATTAAAAAAAATGTATATGTCATAGCTGATCGTTGATTAGTCAATTTTTTTTTTTTTTTGAATGTATATGGCATGGCTACGAGGCCTTTATGCCAAGATTAGTCAATTACTGTCCGTTCGATGTTGCCCGATTAAAACTTTGGCATTATGCCACTGTATTCCTTTAACCTTTCTACGTATGTACGTACGCCTTTAACGTGCACGTCTTTCTACATCGTTCAAACATAAATCATTTCAACATGACTGATGGAACCAATGTTATGTAACAATATTATTTAAAAGAGTGTCCGTGGAGTTTCTTGCTCTTTCTTCTCCATAGGTACCTACTACGCTTTGGAATCGGCAACTAGCTTCATCTTTCTGACTGACCCGACCCCTTTACAATTCAAACGTGCCTGTAATTGGTTTATTTGAAATGAATGATTTGAGTTTGAGTTTGAATTTCCTACTTTTGACAATAATTCCCAGTAAATTTAAACTTCACGAAAGCTTATGTGGTGTGTGCCCGTTCACCGCTGTAATAGAGACGTCCGTCCAAAAAGAAAGCGCAACTCCTCGGTAACTCATTTAAAAATAAATGGCTTTTACAATGTTTTCAATTTACAGTGTTAATAGGTATAGGACGAAAGTTTAGGCCAGTCGACAAGTAGCAGATCCTTATCAAAATGGTCTATAAATCTACAATCTACAAGGCCTACAACTATCTCACATTCACAAAAAATAAAAGAATCCATGCATTACACAAATAAAATAATAAAAATAAAAACTTACTTATTGAAGCATATGCTATGAGGTTGCAACTATTATTTCACCAATGAAACTGAATGCGATCAACCCATATAGACCACGTTCAAGAGCTATCAGTGTCATCATTGTTATGGAATATTGACACTGACACTTTCAACTTCATGGTCGTGTTTAGTTTCGTTGATGAAATTCGCCCTTATTCGTCTAATGACGTGCAAGTGACCCTTAACCTCAGGGAGTCGTACAGCAATAACGACCCAGCCCGATCACTATGTACGGCAAGCCGATCCCTTGGGAGAAGCAAGCTAAGTACCTAGGCGTGATCCTAGACCAAAACCTCCCCCTCTCCCTTTAAGCAGCACATTAAGGCGGTTCGCGCGCGCCTCCTTCGCTCTTGGTAGACTCCATTTCATACTGACAGCCCGTAATAAACTGTCAATTAAATGCAAGCTGCGCATCAATACCGCAGTCATCCGTCCCATCATGACCTATGCCTGCGTTGTATTTGCGCACGCTCACCCACGTCATCACCATAAGATGCAGACCCTCCTATGTCCGCAATATAGATCTCCACGTCGACCTTAAAATTCCAACCATAAATCAGTTTATGAAACGCTTATCTAAACCTTTCTTCGACTGTGACTCCCTCCCGCATATGCAGTATTCGCCGACCAAGGCATACCCTAATCACCCCCGACGCCGCCACTACCCTCCTCCAGGAGAGCAGTAAGGCCACCAGCACTATACACAAGCGCAAAACCCGATCGCCGTCACCGTCCTAGCCGCGACGCCCAAATCCACGCCCCTCCCGACCCTTGCTCGAGCCAGCCCGCGCCGCTGAGCCTGTAGCTTTAAATTCGTCCCAGAATCACTCAAATCCTGATCCAGCTAGTCCCTTGCTGCCGCCTTCCAGCGACGCCCTAAGCCGAGGTTCGTACCCCACAGGGGGGGTGCCCTTAGCGTGTGGTCGCTTAGTTTTTTGTTAGTATTTAAGTCTAAGTCCTGGCTGGAGGCCTTAATTTATTAGGGCAACCACAGGCAAGTCCACTTAAGCAGACGACAACCTCATAGGTTGACCTGCGAGATGCCATACAAAAAAAAAGCAATAACCAGGTCGGCTATACTTTTTGTTTTAAACGCCATTACATCTTATTTAAGTAGGTGTTTGGATAAGATAATACGTACTTAGTGCCTTATAAAGTTATATTACCTAGAGCTCCAAGGTAACGTTGAAGCACAAGGTAGAGTGCTTCTAGACGTTACTAGGCCGCATAATGGGTCATGAAGATTTTATGGAGTACCTAACACTTTGTCCGTGAGCTAACCAGTTGTTGTATAAAACGCACACTATGCAGCCGAGCATATTATAAGTTAGGGGATTACATTGCTGATAAAAATGCTTCGCTAATCGCTGGTCCTGCTCCTCAAGGACGCATCAACTAATTGATTAGCATTTGAAAATACTGTTGGAGCTGCTGAAGATTAAAAACAAGATTCTTTGCATTGTATAAACTCAATTTTTTTGTACTGTATAATTGCTATATGCCATATTATGTGAGTACTATGTACATGCTTTAAAGGTACCATTTACAGGGTACGTCTTTCATTGACTTGAATGTGTCCTGGCGGCTGAGAGTATGTCATGCTCACTTTAATGTTTCCCTGATGGTGGCGCGTGTGTTGGATCATTTAGCTCCATTCAAAATGGTTGAGTTGAATGGTGCTAATCCATGCGTCATGTTCGTGAACGGGCGCCGTCAGTTGAGACGGGTCATCTCTTAGCTGCCACGGCGTATTTTAATAAAATTTTATTTTCGAATTGTTTTCATATTTAAATAACGGACGCTTTTAACGTTCTGCATCGTTCTCACATGCATAATTTCAACATGAATGATGTAACCAATCTATTGTAAACATAATTTGATTTAAAAGAGTGTCCGTGGAGTTACTTGCCCGTTCTTCTCCATAGGTACCTACTACTCTTTGGAATGGGCAACTACCTTCATTTTTCTGACCGACCGACCTTGACAATTAAAAAGTGCCTGTAATTGGTTTATTTGAAATAAATGCTCTGAGTTTGAGTTTGACCTAGCGTAGAACGGAGTTACAATATAATCAGAGGCTAGCTATTTCTGGATTTGTTTCTGATGTGTGGCCTGTACCCAAAAACTACATGATTATCGAGAGAATGGTTAACCGCAGCATCGCACGTCCATTTTTATCCGACTACGAGGAAGCAAAAGGAGGGGTATGATTTTCATCGGTTATTAGGTATGTATGGATGAATATATGTATGTGGGGATGTATGTATGTTTATCTGTTGCCTCATAACTTCTAAGCTACAGTCCGGTTAAGTAGTCACGACCTCTCAAGGTCAACTACGAGATGCCATACATTAAAAAAAAAAAAAAACTAAGCTACTTATCATAATTTGACAAACACATACAATTGAATATGGCGCCCTCTAGCGAACGTAATCATAAAATGTATATTAAACCCCCAAAATAATTCAAGTAAAAAGTTGGCGTGTAAATTTAATTTTAATATAATAGATTTTTGCACACCTTAAGGTAGGATATGGTTTAAAGAACTCTTATTGTAATTATGTACCAACTCATGTACCTACTCATGATCCAGCAAATAAATCATTTGATTTGATTTAGGTTTAAAAAATAAAAACCCGACTTCTGAAAAATCACGCTCTAAAAAGAACGAAACAAGAAAATATTTACTATTACTTTTTAAAGTGTGATTTTTTTGTAGTTGAGCTCTAACAATTTTATGTTACTAGTAGGTAAGAGTGGATTTCGTAGTTTATGACGTGTTAACACGGGCAAGGCGTGCGGGTGCGTTTCCAACGACTATATCTGTTTTGGAGAGTGAAGGGTCTTACGCACATTTACGGGTCGGCGAATTTGATTCGGCAGTATTTGTTGCTTGTTTGTTTTGTATCTTTGTTGTTATCGTATAAATGTGCAGTGAACCGTTTGTGCCCCAACAAAGCCGGTCCGAAGCAATTTCTAAAAATGTCATATTCGGGGTTCAATATGTTGTTTTTTTTATATTTATTCTTTATTGTTTTTTTTTGTTTTCTTTTTTGGGTATATTGGCGTGGCTAGCTAAGATTTATGGCAGATAATTTAATATGATGCTCTGTGTCTCAAAATGTTTATTCCTTTCATACCATATTGTAAAGGTTCAAGTTTTTTCTAACTGAACAGACAGCTGTGCTGCTGGGGAGTTTGTTGCGCCACTTCTTCTTCCCAGCTAAAGCACTAGGAAGTGGTGAAGGGCGGGCGATTTGAGGGACTGTCTAATGTAATTTTGACGTTCGAAAAGTGCTGATTCTCAGCCTTATTTGAATAAATGACTTATATTTATTTATTAATTTATATAAGGCAACTTCACATCTGACAGTAAATATAACATGTGTATTCTTTTAAACATTACGCCAATTACGAAGTACACAGAAAAAAATATAGAGAGTGACTATTTATAATATTATTATGTGAGTGCGTGTATTTGATTTTGATTTCATTTGGCTATGTGCCAATCGGCATAGTTCATTCGGCAACTACCTTCACTTAATTATGTTCGGATCGACTCGGCACAGTTCAAGCTAAGCCGAGCGGATTTTTCCGAACGTATATATCACTAGCTTCTGGCCGTGGCTTCGGCCGCGTAGCTGTCGAAAATTATCCCACGTGCCGTATCCTTCCTCAGTCTGCCATATTCTATCTCCATGCCAAATTTTATAGAAATTCGTTTAATGGTTGAGCGCACTTGAGTGTCTCCTGGTAAAAAAGTTATTTTTATGTGGTAGGTGTTTTATCCGTTTTGAATCTTAACATATTTCAAAATAAGACTTGATTTCGAAAGCGATACCATTAAACCACCATCTTTCTAGGTAGTGTAGATAACCTTTACAATATATAAAACCCTTTGATCTGATTTTCATAATTCATTTGAGTATGTAAAGTAAGATGTATACCTCGTACCTACTTTGCCATCCTTGAAAATATGAATCTTTTAGATTCATGGATTTGTGGGCACAGCCAGCCTAGATCAATCATTAGAGTAGTACCTACAGACTAGGTACATCAGCCTTTTTTATACAAACCTCTATCAGTCCCTCCGTTAGTTTAAGCGAACAGTGTCGCCATCAGCACATCTATTCAAGAGCTTGCTGCTCAGTTCTTGAAAGCGATTTTAAAGTGATGATCGACTTTAATTTCATGGTGATACTATAGATAGGTATATTTCTAACGGTGATAAATATTTTAAAAGTAAAGACGAATATTATCATCATGGTGAGAGCATCGAAGTATGTAAGTTAGGACGCCCTCAAGCTTGGGCACGCCACAATAGCGGCGGTAAGTCCCCTCTTTGAGGAGTGGTTGGAGAGGCGCCACGGCGTCCTCACCTCCGCCTGACACAGGTCCTCACCGGACACGGTTGTTTCGGGAGGTTCCTGTTTCGTATAAGGTGGGAGGAAACGCCCGGGTGTCACCATTGTGTGGATTGCCCGGAGGACACGGTGGAGCATACGGTGGAGGTCTGCCCAGCTTGGCGGAGCACCGCAGTGTCCTCGCGGAGGCAATCGGCGGCGGCGATCTCTCGCGTCCGGCCCTGGTCCAGGCCATGGTACGGAGCGAGAGAGAATGGAAAGCCGTCACCTCCTTCTGCGAAGCAGTAATGCTTGCGAAGGAGGAGACGGAGCGCGTGAGGGAGAGAGCTTTGCGCCCTCACGCCCCTAGTCGCCGCAGGAGACGCCCTGGCGTCGGGAGTCGCCTGCAGATTCCAGGCCACCGTAGGCGCGGGCTTGCGGACGGCGAGCAATGGGTAGCTCGCCGTCCGGCAGGGACCAGGCCCGGGTCGACGGCGCATCGTATTTCACGCGCGCCTAAAAGAGATGTCAGCACAAAATGACGGGGTCCGTTAGGGCCGACGCCTCAGGGTCGCGGGTAATTCGATAGAGATAACCGTGGCCCTGGCACAGGCAACTGAAGGAACACGGGTGGGTTTTAGTCAGTAAAAGTCTGACACGCCCTCCCGCTCCACCCAGAGCGGGAGAAGTCATTTGATGATTTTCCACCCAAAAGATCGAGTGACATAGCGTGTGATTGAAGAAGCCAATGTAATAATAATGATTATGTGTGATAATTCCAATATGATGTTAGACGAACACAGCTAGCAGATGTATTACGTAATAGTTAAGAAAGTAATCGAACAGTGAGAAAATGATAAGCCTACTGCGTGCCTAATCGAGAAAACTCATCGATCTTAACATCGGTAATCGAAATCATTATCATTCGATTTTAGTTGATATAAATGCAATATGTCTATCACGGGCACGTATTTGAATAGTAGATTTTGTAACGGACAGTGATATTTTATTGAAAGTGTTTTAATGTTCGATTCGAGTTTTTGTGAATAATGACTATAGAAGAAGATGATTTTAAGAATTGTTTTGTTTCTCTCATATGGAATTTTGGTACGTACTTACGTTGTTAATTTTATTAATTTCTCAGCAGTCAGTAATCAGCAATTTTCTAAACAGTATTATATCGCATAACTAGCACAAAATTTCATAGTGTACTGTTATTTTATGTTATTTGGGAAAATAAATGGTTACGCATTACAAATTTATGGTATATAACTTAAAACTAAAATGGGAGTGTACATTTATAACCAACAACAAAGACAGCAACAACAAAACAGCAAAGAATTATAAATCCCGGAAAATCTAATTGAACTGAGTAGTGAGACGTCATAGTGATGCTCGCGATCTTGCGTTTGATCGACAAGACGTTAGTTTTACACAAGCGGTAGGAATTCTAACTAAGGGATCCATTAAACTGAAACGGTTTCATAGAAAAGCAGTAAACGGTCACACAATAATGTCTGTCCAAATACTGAGCATTCTTGACACCAATTTCATATACTTTTGAAAATAACAGATTTTAATGACGGCTGTTGTTATATGACGGGATCGGTTGCCTAGGGAACCAAAGCCTTCTATGGTTTACTAGAAGAGTGGTGATCGCTACATGCGTCTGTAATGTTCAAATACACAGGTTTTTTTGACAACTTATGTCAAATACTGGTGAAAATGTCAGATTCTCATCCGGTAGACATATGACGGAAACATAAATCCTAGCTTTATAGACACTGTTTATTCCAATATGGCGGCGGTAACAACAGGCGTGTCGTTAGAAAAGGGTTGTAGTACCAACAGAATACAACATTTACTCACTGCCTCGTTAGTCAAGTTGTCGTGTGGGATCCTGGGTTCGATCGTCGCGAGTGTGACTGGGCGTTATGTCATGCAGAAACTTACAAAATGATAATTTGAACTGTCTTTTTTGTAGTTAAGTTATAGAAACACTATGCACGTGTAACACATGTTCAACCTGTTTTATGTGTCTTAAATACCTCTTTTCTCAAGTGAGAACTTTCACTTCGGTGAACGACGTCGAACTTTTTTTGTGAAAATAATGTACACAAATATATATTTTTATGTAGCCCACATAAAAGATTATGTTATTTGTAGGTAGAATTATTTGTTCGTTTTCAACTACACAATACAGTTGTTATAAATAATCAATCATCCTTTCATTCCAGGTATCGT
The DNA here is from genome assembly GCA_963555695.1 of Dasypolia templi. NCBI lineage: Eukaryota > Metazoa > Arthropoda > Insecta > Lepidoptera > Noctuidae > Dasypolia > Dasypolia templi. The sequence goes on from OY743163.1 coordinate 5,688,084, forward strand.
CCAACAACGGATATCCGATAATACCTGCTCAAACATATCCTATTTACCAACAGAATGGATACACGAACCCCCCTGCTAACCAGCCAAGCGACGTCACATCCTATTTACAAAGCATGATGGTTCAAAATCAGTCCCCATCATTGGACTTATCACCTTCTAATATAAGGCAAATTTTACTGAACAAAATATTATCGAGTAAATCAATACAATCGATTTTCGACCAAAATTCAAAAGGATATAGTGCGAATTTGGTTGAACATTCTAATAATGCGATTATACCGAATACCGCAACCAACTATTTCGCAGCTCCTATGGCAAATGAGCATGTGAATAAACAACTGACGAGAACAGATAAAGGAAAAGGAGCGGATATTAAAACAAAAGAAGAACGTAATAAAAGTAAAAAAAGAAAGTCAAAATCTAGAAGAAACCGTGACGACTCTGAAAAGAATCAAAATGATAAAGCCAATGATTTACAAGGTGATGGTAGAGAACTCCTTAAAAAGTCAAAAAAACGTTCTCGTAAACCAAAAGCAGACACTGTTTCTCAAGACAATCACACACAAAATATTAAAAATCAAAACAATAAGAAAACTAAGAAGAAAATACGAAAAAATAAAGAAAATGTTTTGATAAATCCTGTTGCAGAAGAAAGTAAAGTTGAAGAAACTAAACCACGAAGACGTCATAAGAAAAAACTGAAACCAGATAAAGATAATGCAGAGAAAGTGCTTTCAGAACAACAAACAACGACTAAATCAAACCAAATACAGGAAGGTATAAACTTGGCTCACTTTAACGAAGGAATTGTTGAAGAGAATAGAGTGCCGAGAAATCTTCTATCAAGCAATGATTTATTTAAATCAATTCCAAACTTACCAGAAAATATCGGCAACAGTTTTAACTTCAAAGGACTGCCGCAATTTAATAATCCTGCTATGAGCAATTTCTTTGCTAACTATGAAAATATTTACCAGTCTATGATGGCTAATAAGGGTACCAATGATCAGAGAGAGGTAATAAGAAAAAAACCTAAGAGAAGAAACAATAATAAAACTAAAAACGTAGTAAAAAACAAAAAATCCAATCTAACTGATACTACTGTTCAAGCAAATCCTCCAAAGTCAGTAGTTAGTCCAAAAATTAATGTAGTAACTACAGAAAAAACAATATACATAAAAGAAAAAACACGTACAAATATCGACCCAATTCCAAAAGATGAAATTTTAAAATCTATTGATAAACCTTTTGAAGTGAAAGAAGCTATACATGAATTTGAGAATGAAAAAATCAAAGGTATGGAATCAAATGTTAACGACCCTGCTCCCAGCTATGGATACATAGATGATTATTACCCACAGTTTACAGACAGTGCAGCTTATCCTACTGCAAACAATAGAGAGGTGTACATTAAAAACTTAGGCGATAATAAATATTATTATGCAGTAGATAAAGGAAACCCGGAATTCATAAACCGAATGCGATTCGAAGGCTTCGGACTCCCTGAACGCGTTACAAAAGATTATGAAGTAAATAAAAAATATGATGATGCAGAACAAGAGGGTGTAAAAAATGCTATTAAACCAGACTTCAAAAATATAAAAGAAGAGATAATACAATTTCGTAGTCCACCACAATTAGAAATACCTGATTTCCAAACTAGAGAAATTGAAAGGAGTGAAATTATCTCACAACCTTTCTACGATGTTGATGAAAATGACGACTTTGATCCAAAATTTCTAGGGGATAAGTCATCAATCTATTCCGAAGGTAAATTCCCATACTATTCAGGGGCTAAAGAAAATGGTAAAAAGGTACATAAAGAACAACACAAAGACGTAGAAACAGTATTCGCTAGATCAAAAGTTGTAAACTACGGTCCAGTGTACAAACCAGAGGATGATTCTACTTCAGCAGGAACTAGTAATCAAGATTTGAATGATGACAGCCATTTTAAAGACGGCGGTACCACATATGTTCTGGCAACATCTTTGGATTACCCAGAGTCATTTTGGTAGAGAAATCTATTACAATTTGAAATCAAGAATAAGATAAAAAAATGTAAGACCACTTAAGATGAAAAAAAAGGTTTAATTTTTTAATAATTTATTGCTATAATTTCTAATGTAAGTATTAAATTATTTCACTACTTTTTCTTGATTTAAGCTCTGACTACACTGCAGCACTGAGGCGAAACCCGTGCGGAATGCGGCTGTCAATAGTTTTAATGATTAAGAAGTTACGCGACTGTTTGCCAGTTTGAACACCATTACACACACTGCACAGTTGACTCAATCCGCACAAGCGATTTCATCCCGCATCCTGCATGGGGTCCACCTGAGTGTGGCCAGAGCTTAACAGTTTTTTTATTATATAACCTACTTATCCAATCACCCGTCATACAAAATAATTTCGATCTGTATTATCAACCTTCACACATTACATATCTCATACTCCTTTTTCGCCCAATATAAATTTCAATTGACACCTTTATATATAACAGACAGATAATGGCAGCATTCAAATACAGATTCTAGTGCCCATAAATTATAACACTCTTCTTAGAAATAATACGCACTTCGATTTATTCCACCTCCAGGATACAGACTGTAATAAAATAATTGTTCATGGCTATTGAAGCCTACAACATAAAGAAATATATATTTTACATTATTTCTAAGATTATAATTTAAAAGAATATAATTTCTAGGGATGATGACTAATTTTGAATATGAAGATTAAAAATGTTCGAAAAAATAATGTAATTTCAAAGAAGGCATAATGAAAATGAGAAAATGAAAAAAAATCTGTTAAATCGATGTGAATATGAAGAAGCTACACGTTTTAAAAGTTTTTTGAGGGGATTATTCCCGTCCTTGTCGCACGGTATGGACAATGTATGGCGCTAGTTTGAAGTTACATAATCGTGACGTCACTTCTACGATTTAGCGTAAAAACGTTTATAACTTGGCAATGTTTTAACCTTTTACATTTTTCATAACAATGTTTGCACTATTTGGAAACAAACATTGTTTTGAGATAAAAAAAATATGTCATCATCCCTATTCTGACCTAACCTTATAAGATAAATAAATAACTTGTTACATTGCTTTGGTAGTTTTGATTGTTTAGTATTTATGATTTATTTATTAAGTATCTATTACCTGGCTGTTAGTTTGCTAACGTATATATTCTCTTGGTGAAGTTAAGTAAATACTGTACATGAAATTATAATCAGCGAATACCATGGAAATTCCAAGTAACCCGATAACATTTTTATTAAATAAAACAGCAAAATAATGTTAACAGAACGATTTTATTAAACAGTACATGTTCAACTTAACTTATGTTTAAAATATCCTTACAGGTCTTCCAGCCTATACATTGGATCCCATTATTATTATTTGAATTGATACTTGCACATTGCATTTTTAGCTAACAGATAAAAATGCTAACAATGTATCTAAGTCGTCCCAATCAAAGCTCTCATCATTATTTAATATTTCGGCCAATAACATCAACTCGATCAATTTTTCTATATCAGAATCTTTTTTCGATGAACTTACTTTAAAGACAGGAGCCTCCATATACAATGGTGATGGTATAGTAGGGTATGAAGGCAAAGTTGGTGATGGTAAGTGTGATGGGCAGAGTTGAGGTGAACAAGTGATCATTGATGTTGAAGGTAATGCAGTTGCGGTAGTCTGTGGTAAAGAAATGAATAAAGGTTGATTTGAAGTTTCTTCGAATGCTGATGATTTACAAGGTGCACTTGATGATAAAATAGTGGGTACGTCGACTGCTGGTAGATTTATAGAATCTGCTGTACTTATAACGGGTAATATTGATTGCCTATTTATTGAGTTTATTTGTGGCATTGGCAAAACTGGTAATATTTGTTTAGGTATGAACTCAGTAGTATCAGAAGGGTTTGATTGAATTGTATAAGTCGGCCTTTGAGATACATTTGGAAGAGCAGAATCTATGTACGATTTATACGAAGATAGTATATTTTGAGCTATTTTTGACACCAAATCGTTAATAGATGATACCATATTTGCAGTAGATTGAGCAATAGAAGAAGGAGGAGACTGGTTTATGTAAGAGGTAGACGAAGGATTTTGTGATATTTGAGAAGGAAAATAGGTGATTGGAGAAAAGGCAGAAGATCGAGAAGAAATAGCGGTTATTGGTTCAAGTGGAATTACTGGCGGCGAATACTTCAGCGGGCTTATAACACATTCTTCAGTAAATATAGGATGATGGTAAGAAGTTAATTTAGGTTCAAACGAGCTGGAAAGATTTATTCGTTCCAAACTGGGGACATCTTTTGAATCAACGCATGTTTGACAAGTGCTACTACTACTAGGTCTATTTGTATTAAAATTTTCTATGGTCTCTACGCAAGCACCTATGATAGGAAACATGTGAGGTGTATTAATATTTTTTGAATAGTCGATACTACTCAGTCTGTCAACGATTGGAGAAGATTGAGAAATTGGTGCCAAAGAACTTGCTGGACAATTTAAAAAGTATGGCTTAATTTTAAGAGGAGTACAAGGTTTCAGTTTGAAGTCGGGTATTTTATCGGCCATTAGGTATGGTATAGAACTACGTGGCATTTTCGTATCTGCACAATATTTCAAACCAGCAGATGACAAAAACTCTGGATCTAATGCGGATTCAAAAGCCACGAAAGCTGAGCCAGAATTTGCATCTAAAGATGGCCATAGATTTTTTGCCGCTGCAGTTTGTGCAGGTACATTTGAAGGTGTTTTCGGAAGCTGTTTTGTATTAGTAGGTTTCGGGATCTCTGCAGTTTTGATTGGGTTTACATATGTTGAATATGGGCCATTTCTGCCAGCTAGCGAATTTCGACTGTTGTCAGAAGTTAAGGTTTTTGGACTTAATAAATTACAGGAACCAGATTGACTTGGAAAATCGATATTGTCAGTTGCCTTGTATGAGATAGGCCTGCAACTTAAAGGCAACATTTCAGAAGGAGTCCTTACTCCAGGTAAAAACATAGATTTATAGTACAATTGATATGGCGATGAACAAGCAGATAATGGGGAAAAAGTAATGGAATTTAATTGTTCTGAAAAAAAAGCTTTTCTAGCTTCCAAAGTCAGTGGTGTATCTAAAGTTCTAGATCTTGATAATGGTGTGATGCTTGGTAGTGCTAAAACGTTATTATTTTTTGATGCTGAACAAGGAACATCTGTGCCAATACTTTTTAAAGGTTTTACAGGAACAATTGGCAATGACTTAATGTTTGATAGCGATGATATTTTATTTAAAGAGCTTGAACATAGAGCTGAGTTCTCTGATAGTGTTGAGCTTGAGCTTGAGCTTGACATATCCCATAAAGAATACGCAGGAAAAGCATTTGATGGCTTAGTAGAGGGTGATAAAAATGGGTATTTATGTGGCAATGATACGTTTGGTGTAACGGTTTCTTTCTTAGCATTACTTACGGGAGCGTTACGTAGTTTTGTTAATAAAAACTTTTCTCTTAATTTTTCTGGCATTTTTACATCTGCAATTGATATTGAATCAATCTTAGGTACCGGTAAAGCTCTAGATGATGACGTAAACGCCAGTGGTGATGAAAATGCTTGAATTCCTGGAGCTGGTGAAAACAATTTAGGTAATATATCTTTCCCGTCACATACTAGTGATGATTTTGTGACTGATGATGACACGGCTGAAGGAGACAAGAGCTTGGGTTTTACTGGCGTCACTTTTCCTACCAAATCCGAGAATGGCAACGTGACTCCACCCAGGGATTCTGTGATGACCGTCTGAAAACAAGACGATTTGTTAAAATTGTATTATGAAAATTTTATAAGGGTCCCTATTTACTGTACTCTACCCTACTTATATAAACATTTTTAAAAGATAATGGCATAAATGTATATTACATATAATAGAACCTCAAATTAGTCCTATTTATGAAACTCTAAAAACACTAAATAGCTGTGTAACTGCGACGAACTTGGACCTAACCCATTTGGTGCCTAGCTTAGTAAGTGTGACCAACTGTGAGAAAAGGTCAGAAAAGTAAAACGTGCTGGTATATTTTTTTTCAATGTGCATAATTTGAAGCCTATAAAGTTTTAAGAGATTTATTCATATAAAAACGCGATAGTTCGTTTTGACAGTATCAGTTACATTTTTCCCAAATTTATAAAGATATCAGTGTTTCTACATACTTAAAGACATAGTCTCTATCCTTTTATTTTGCTTAATGGCCTGAGACGTTTTCCTGTTGGAGCTCATCTTAAAATTAATTCAGTAATTGTTACTTGGTTCTTTTTGCTTTTACGGCCCTCTTGGGTAACGTTGAATAGATAGTGTCCTTACGTGCTATTCGCCCATTAGAATAAATAGTTACTGCAAAAAGGTTTTTTTGAATTGTATTTTAGGACAGGATTTTGCAGCTTGTAAACATGTACCTAATTAGATGATATTACAGTTTTAAATGTAATATAGGTAGAAACTACTCGTAGTACACACTAGTATTTCAATGCGAAAATTACTCTGCCAGTTACCTACTTTTCACACCTACACCACAAAAGTGAGCGTTATGTTTGACAGATAGTAACTATCCGAGAACCTGGAGAAGCACTTAAACTATAAATATAGGACTAAAAATGGAGACCAATTAGTTCAACCAGGTTTCAGACTGCCTAAAGTAGATTCATTCTTCGTGGGGTACTGTTTAAAATTTTACAATAAATACCTCCCCACGTACTCCAATTAAATGGAACGAAGTTTAAAACTTGTATCAAACGCACACAATGCAGCCAAGCGTATTATAAGTTGGGGCATTACATCGCTGACAAAAATGCTTGACTCAACGCTGGTTCTGATCCACAAGGGCGTGTATACTAAATAATTAGCATTCGAAAATATTGTTGGAGCTGCTGAAGATTGTAAAAACTATATTTTGTTTAAATTGAATCTTTTAGTATTGTGTAATTGCAAAACATATGTGTGAGCACTATGTACCTACTATGAAGCTACCATTTACTGGGTACGTCTGCGGCTGAGAGTATGTCACGCTCACCACCAGCGAGACATTTGAGTCTCGCTGGTGGTGGCGTGTGTGTTGGATCATTAAGCTCCCTTCAAAATGGTTGAACTGAATGGTGCTGATCCGTCTGAACGGGGGCCGTTAGTGGGGAGTGGTCATCTCTTGGCTCCCACGGCATATTTTAATTTCAGTTCATTTTTTTGTTGCCTTTAACATGCACGCTTTTCTACATCTTTCTCACATGTATAATTTCAACATGACTAATGTAACAAATTTTCTGTGACAATGTTATTCAAAGAGTATGGACACTCTTTTAAATAATATTGTTTCTTGCTTGTCTTCTCCATAGGTACCTACTACGCTTTGGAATGGGCAACCAGCTTCATCTTTCTGACGGACCGACCCCTTGACAATTCAAAAGTGTCTGTAATTGGTTTATTTGAAATAAATCCTTTGAGTTTGAGTTTGCTACTTTTCGACCAAAACACATTAAAAGAAGAAAAAAACACACACACACACTTAATCGCAGAAGAAACAACTCTACAAATTACATAAACACAACACAATATTTTGCACTACTTTAAATGAAGGAATGGCTAACTTACTGTCCCAGAAAATAATGAGACTAAATAATGACATACCTGACATATCACAAAGAGTAACAATCTCGTCCCCATACTGACAACTTGAAAATGAAACATAGCACACTTACAATTATTTATAACCATAAAATAAAAGTAATTATAAAACCAATTCCTGGAAAATTATTTGTGTAAATACATGTGTTTTAATGTTTGTAATACTTTTGTGTGTAAGGTGATAAATTGTGGAATTACGACAGTGATTTCATAAATTAAGTGCCTAATATATAAAAATACGACAGAGTTTGTATACGAATTTGGATGTATTGTCAACTCATGTCTACAGCTTTTATACAGACGGGATGAAGTGTAATTTGCAGACAGAGTGATGCTGTTATCCACTTAATTAATAACCCTTCAACGCTACGCTATTTTATGATAATCCAAACCTCTAATACAGCCAGGTATTGTTGAACTCTTATTTTAGACTTTATTTTTGGCATAAAGAAGGCATTAAAAAAAATAGACCAATCTATACCAACAGGTGTGCTGAATAGAATGCTAGTTTTCCTATGTTGAAAGGCAATTGAATGCGACCTAAATGCAATTTTGTTTCTTACTTACTTTCACGACATACTGCTGGGGGTGATAGCTTTGGTCAATACCTACCAAAACAACAATATATGTTCAGCAAAATCTTACGAATATACAGTTTTACAAAAAGTTCCGTTCGTGTTTCGTTCTGTGAAAATTTCAACAAAAATACTATTTCTTGAAAACATTCTTGTTTTTGATAGTAAAAAGACTTAACAATCAGTAAAGTAACAATTTACGAATATTTTTGATGTAAAAAAATTACAAAATTAATTTTTCAGTACTGAGATGCTTAAAAATCAGTTTCAAGGTCAAAACCCGTGTCGAATATTTTCACAAGGAAACGCGGAACAAAATGTAGTCCACAGGATGCCATCAGTCCGTTTATACAAAGTTAGTAGACCTTTGCAAAGTTTAAATGATTAAATGAGCTATCAATGTTAATATCTAAATTCTTTATATCCTTGCCAAATTGTCTCGAAATCCGTTCAGTGGTTTCGGCGTGAATAGGTAACATTCATACAGAATTACTTCCGAATCGATAATATTACTATGGATTTATTTATTTCCGTATTTGCCCGTGGCATCACAGACAGAGATATCAGATTAATATAATAATATCGCTGCGACGTAGTATGTGTTTTTAAATATTGTGGCAGCATACTGAGGGTATTTTGGCATACTGAGGTGTTATGGGTCTTTTGGCATCGTATAGAACCTTATTTTATGTAATGTATTTTTTTCTATGTTTCTAAATTTCTAATCAAAATAATCTAGTATGGACTAGATTATTTTGATTTTATCCTCCTATGCGAGTCGCAATAAATACGTTTTCTTTCTTTCTTCTTTTATTTTGGTAAAGTAAAAAATCGGCCGAGTCTACCAGCGATCTAAACCTGAATGTACAAAAGATATTAAGATTTCCCTTTTTCATATTTTTTATCTAATAGATACGAATTATTTCGTTACAGAAAAAATGCTTACACAAAATCAATAATAGATAACAATCGTAGGTACATAGGTAAGTTCATTGCATTACAATACAATAATTATTATATCGAAATAGTAATATACTTAATAAGTAATAATTGACAGATTAGGTCGATTGCATACAGCGTACGTGACTTTATTATGAGATAAATATATTATCTAAATATTATTTCTTAATGTTACAAAAGAACGATTGTGACATTAAGTACGTTGAAGGAAGGAAAGGTTCAGTAAATTCAAAGTCAAAACCTTTATTTCAAGGCACATATGTGGCACTTTTAAACGTCAGTAGACAGTACACAGTAGTACAGTATGTCATCTTCTTCCAACCTCTATTAGTTTTCGTCTCGGTAGTCACTACCTTTGTATCCATATATTTGACACAGTCCATCCATGGATTCTTTGGTCTTCCACTACTCAAATCTATAACCTGTTTTTCATAATAATATTATGTGATCAAAAGTTTGTTGTTTTTTATACAGTTCTTTGCATCATAAAGAAACTTATACATTTATTTGAAAAATCAGACAGTACTACTATATCTCAAACACATTTTTATTTGAAGTAAAACTCACTTCAAAAGGCAAACATCTTAAATGTATAGATAGATACACATCGATAAAGACGTCTTATAGGGCTCGCCTCACGTAATCAATCACTAGTCGAAGTTCTTCCTATACGTTTCTGGGGTGAAAATATATTTGTACAGGATATAAAAAAGCGGTCACCCACTTTTTTATTCATATTGGAGCTCCTTGCAAACGAGCACATCCAGAGGAAGTGCTACCTCCTGACACGCATCGTTGCTGAAGTCCGGTGAGAAGTGTAGGAGTGAATGCACCGCTCCACTGCGACCTACAGCCACGCTACGCACAAAAGCGAGGCTGTGAAATAAATGAACCGCATTACTAACATGGTCAACCTCTCCGTACTCAATCCACGTATGGCATTTTTATCTCACGTAGCGTCGCACGCTTGACTTGACGCTTGACTTGTGATTGTGAGTGTAGGAGCAGGAGCCTTCGGTACCGTTCGACTCAATGGCGAGGGCTGAAGGGTGTGTGTGGGGTTGTGTGTGTGTGCGTGTGCGTGTGTGTGTTATGTGCTGATGCTACTCGTCTTATTGCACACATTCACAAAGTGTTTGTACACTTGGTTACCACAAGAAAAGTGCGCGTCGCTTCGTGAGATTAAAATACTGTAGCAGTAGACTCTGTGACGGCAACGCATCTGTGATATCTGTAGGTATATAAGACAAATGTATGGTTTTTACATTTTCACGACAACTGAAGAGCCATAGTTGACAGCGTTTCTATCCATAATCTTTCTCCGTATATTTCATCGTATTGAATATATATATATATAAAGCTAGAGGTCATGTAATATCGATACAACTCCCACGCGTCTGGTATACAGATGAGCCAAACTTTCAGTATGTTGCTGTACTGTTTATTTCATCAAAATATATGATCATTCGGATAGTTAACAATGGATAGACAATCAGCTTACAGAGTTGAAAAGCTAAAATATATTATGCAACATTAAGTTAAGGTGGCGTTGGGCTGGCCTTGTTCGTCAAAGAACCCATAGCTGGTGAAGACTGGAAATCAACAAACACTTGTTGTTAAAAACACTTTCAGTTTGATGGCGTCGTGAAGTTTGTGTCAACCCCTTAGGAAAAGATAAAGAGCTTTATGTATGAATATATATAGGTAGTTTGTCTGGTATAGAAACGATTTTTTCCAAAACAGGTATAAAAATTGTGACCCAAATAACTCAGGGCCATTCGAGCCCCGGGACTTAAGGGCTTCGGGCCTACCGGGCCCCGGGATGTCAAGGCAATACTGCTCCCGGCCCTGACTAGGCTCTCGGGCTGGAGTCTCTGACCCAGATTTGTGGATGGACCTTCATAGTTAAATTTATTTATTTATTAAGGACCTCTTGTATGTTTTTTTTGTTCGATTTAGTTATAATCATGATTTAGCAGTTTGGGTAGGTAATTTATGCGGCCTACCCAAATGTCCTTTTCTTGGTTCGTCGAATCGTTCACAGCAACAGCAGCAGCTCAACTCAGAACTTATGGACGATAATCACGATAATCTTAATCACGATTATCACTGTGCACTGACTGGATAGGTCCACTCAATCTGTGTGGTTCTTTCCTCAAAAGACCATTTCAGGCATTCATGGTCTTAACATGATCTGACCATGATTATGGACTTTAAAAGAGACTGACCTTTGTTGCGGCCTTTCTTCTCAGACTAGTGAGATAGGAAACGCCGACCTCATATAGTTTTAAAAACATGATTGGCGTGTAAAATTGTTTATGCAAACTTGAAAAATGATGAATGATTTATCATTTAATGTCAAATTCATGTTATTCGACAAACAAATTCTGTTATATTTTGATGTCCCAAGGGCGATAAGGAACCATTCATTTGTAGGGAACCTTCTGGTTACGGAGATATTGAAGGTCAAAATTCCAACTTTTGCGGACGTATTTTTTACGAAAACAAGTTTTTTATGTTACAACACAATATTCAAAACACCTCCACGACCCCTGCTCCGTTGCATGCACCCGAACAATGTTTTGTGTGTGTTACATTTGCACACTACCGCAAACAGAAAATTTTCACACCAAAAAGCTTGATGTACCGAATGCCAAGTTGACGGCTACTCGTATCTGATTGGTCTTTTTACACCCTCTATGTTAGTACTTTTGCAAAAATTCGATTATTTGAACATTTTGCATGCATTTAACGGAACTATTAAAAAAAAACATCTTGTCACAAATTAAAAATTTATATTTTTAGCTTTTAACGTTTTTCTATAAGGTGGTGGCAGTGTTGATCGGGCAGATTGCACAGAACACAACTTAGTTCTTATTACGTACTGCTTAAAATTCCTACCGGCGTAAAATGGTTATCCTCACTTACATCCTAATTATCAGATAACGAGGGTAATAAAATAACAACAACAATTTAATCAAATAATAATATATTTATTAACAATACTTATCATTTAAAAATAAATAAGAAAAACCAAATCAATAAATATAATTATAAGGGCTGAATCCGCAAGAGCTCATGGGAGACATAACTGGATTAATTGGTGACATAACAGGACTAACGGGTGACATTAGTCCATAGTCCAATGGAGACCCGAAGCCTAAACCTGGAACTATGACTTCTGGAGGCGACAACGGTAAAGTGTTACTAAGGAGGTTGCTGACCACCAAAAGCTGCAAAGCATTTGCCAAATTATTGGCTACAGTACTATCCTGAATGATAGTCGCAGCTGGCATCTGATTGGTCATTAAAGTCTCCACGCCGTAAGGAACTTCCATAATTGGCGGGCCGTAGTTCGGACCAATGATCATCTGGTTTTGCAGTAGGGTTTCAGCTACTGGAAGAGACATTGGTAGAAGGTTCTGTTGCAGGCCAGGCATGAAGCGGTTTACGCAGTTTGCGTTTATGGCCTGGAAAAAAAAGTTTTTATTAGTTAGAGGCAGCGTTGGAAGGCTTCCCATAAGGTGGACCGATAACTTGGTGGCGGGAAGCACAGAACCAGTCAAAGTGGCGGTGATTTAGGGAGGCATTATGTCCAGTGAACGTCTTTCGGCAAAAGGATGAGTAAGACACATGAGGTCACACATTTCTAGTGTCTTATCGCAATTGACTTAATGGTTAAAGTCGTAATTACAAGCTATAGTTTATTGTCTGAAAGCATGTTGATCAAAGCTTAAGCTTAGGGGTTACAAGTTCACGGTAACAAAACATTTTACGTATTCCCTTGAAACCCCTTTTACGACGGTACTGTTAGGAATCGATCGTTACTTAAACAGGAAAAGTCTCACAAAGAAACGGTGTGAGTTTAATAAATTAACATAATATAATCACGCATGTACTCCCCCCTAAAGTTATGTTTCGCAAGATATGTTATGAGTCACATGTAATGGGGGGCAATCTCACCGACATTATATTGTATGCTTGTGTCTTTTTCCAGTGTAACTGGATACAGCTACCTTACATAAAGCGTTTGCCTACACCCAGTACCTGGGTAACACGATACCCCGTGGTACTCGTAACTTAAATTAAATTAAAACATTAAAATACTTACGTTGAACAATGCAAATTGCAAGCAGACAAAAGCAATTATTTTAGAAGCCATTTTAAAGGGTAAATGTTTCGAATAAGTGATCGAATTGAATACTATGTACAATTTAGGTTTTAATCAAGCTTATATACTACTGCATTCATTATCTAGTATGATATGAAATAATTGAGTTTTATCTGATGTTAAGTAATAAGTAAATTAAATGCGTGATAAAGAGTGAAATGCTTTTGTAACACATGAACTAAGTATGCTCCGTTATTTGACTTGAGAAATACTTTGTTGAACGATTTCTCTAGATTTTTTACAAAAGATCGAGAATCATATTTCCATTTTCCAAATAGATCTGCATCAATATTACTATACCTTGTAAATGATGTTTTCTTAACTTGAACTCATTCAACTGTTCAGCAAAAACTTGCCCGCCTTCTGGAGCCGCGTCGTGTAAATAGGTAACAAAACCAAGTCTGGTCTTCTATAAAATTAATTTATTTTACATAATAATGATTCCTATCTCCTAGGTAATATCGTGGGATGCGCGGTTCCATATGTGGATGCATGGGCTAAGGCCAATGTGTTGAACCCCTAAGTGAATACATGGGCTATTGCCTATTTGTTGGACCCATGTGTCCTGGCCATGGCCCATGTGTTGGACTAATGTGTGGTTGCATGGACCACTGCCCATTTATTGAACCGAAGTTTAGAGGTACGGGCATTGGTGATCTTCCAGGATGCCCAGTTAACATACCGTTTAGGTACACAGGCGGGTATCCCCAAGGTAAGAAAAAGTTTGGGGATCCGAAAAGATGGTTTGCAATGGATTCAGCCAGTTGTCAACGCCCTGAGAAGAAAAGAAAGATAGTTAAAGACAACATAAAACGCGCCTTGTGTCCTCTTAGGGGGAAACAAACAAAAAAAAAATGCGGAAAAAAACCCGGAAAAAATAAAAATTAAAACCACATTTCAAGTTAAAATAAAAATGTCTAATAATAGGGAGTGAGCCTATTTGGGAAAAAATCTGACTCCGGGCTGCTACTGAACATTTTTAAATGGAAAACCCCAAAAACACTGCCTAGTCCTTTGGGGATCAAACTGCAACTAACTAACAACAACTAACTTCAATGAGTTAGAGCTGTTTCGAAAATATTTACTACATAAAGGAATCTTTGGGTGCTGTTTACTACTACTTGTTAAACCTTTGACCACCAATAACTGCTTATTCTCAGTCTTACTTAAATTTATGATATTTGGTAACGTAGGTCTGTACCTGAAGAAGGTGCCCGTAAAATCTTTTGATGCATTGCAACTTTTGGCTACGTATTTAGTGTAAACCTCCTGTTGTGACAGACTTGAAAATTTTGATGAGGTGGCGGTAAGCAGTGCAGCCACCTTCCATTATGGTCCTTCCATTTGTTTGAAAATTCATTGACACTCTTGCTTTTCAATCCGAAATACAGCACAGCGGTCACAATATTTTTTTGGAGAAACATAGATTTTTATTTGGTTATTATCTAGCTTGTAATAGGAATTTGTATCGTCTAAGCAAAATCAAATCTAAAATGTTCCTGGGACACAGGCCTCCTCTCTGTGAGAGGGAGTGAGCCGTAATCTACCACGGGGGCCCAGTGCGGGTTGGTAGATGTCACATATCTCCGAATTCTTGGTTCTAGGAAATTCCGTGAAAAATATCGTGACAAAACCTCACGATGTTTTTCTGTACCATTTTGAGAGCAGTGGTCATGTAATCATTGACACAAAGTAAAGCGCCTGTCACGAATCTACAATCTACAGTTAGTATCGTATCGTCTAGGTACCTACAAAACTAAGTTTGAGAAGACCCTAATAATTAAGAACTGTTTTTGGATGTAAGCACGTTTTAAGTAAGTTGTACCTAATTGAAGTAAAAGAGTCGGTTGACTTGCCTGTGGATTCCCTAATAAATTAAGGCTTCCAGCCAGGACTTAAACTTATATACTAACTAAAACTAAGCGACAACGCTAAGGGCACCCCCTGTGGGGTCCGAACCTCGGCTTAGGGCGTCGCTGGAATAGGGCAGCAAATGACTAGCTGGATCAGGATTGATATTATTTAGGGACGAATTTAAAGCTACAGGCTCAGCGTCGCGGGCTGGCTCGAGCAAGGGTCGGGAGGGGCGTGGATTTGGGCGTCGCGGCGGGCCTCGGCGGCGAGGACGGTAGGACGTTGATCGGGTTTTGGGCTTATTTAGCGTGCTGGTGGCTTTACTACTCTCCTGGAGGAGGGTAGTGGCGTCGTCGGGGGCGATTAAAGTATGCCTTGGTCGGCGAATACTACTAATGCGAGAGGGAGTGTAGCGGGCGGCCGCTGTAATCAAGGGGTTAGAATGTTTGATGCCGCAGTCGAAGAAACGCTTAGATAAGCGTTTCATGAACTGTTTTATGGTTGGCATTTTAAGGTCGACGTGAAGATCTATGTTTCGGACATAGTAAGGGGCACCCGTAACCCTTCTGAGGAAACGGTTTTGGAGGGTCTGCATCTTATGGAGATGACGTGGGTGAGCATGCGCAAACACAACGCAGGCATAGGTCATGATGGGACGAATGACTGCGGTGTAAATGCGGAGCTTGCATTTAAGGGACAGTTTACTACGGGCTGTCAGTACGAAGTGGAGCCTGCTAAGAGTGAAGGAGGCGCGCGCGCGAACCGCCTTAATATGAGCCTTAACCTTACCTGGTTTTCATCGAGGATCACGCCTAGGTATTTGGCTTGCTTCTCCCAGGGGATCGGCTTACCGTACATAGTGATCGGGCTGCGAAGTGGGGGAGGGAATCGACGACGTCTCGAGAAGAGAACCGCCTGACTCTTATCGGGGTTGACCTCGATTCTCCATTTCCGGAACCAAGCGCCTAAGACGTTTGCGGAGGTTTGGAGAGTACGAGCTATAGCGTTGGGACAGTGACCGGTATAGCTGACGAACAGAAGTTACAACACGTGGACTTATATCGTGGACAACTATATTTAGCGGATTTCCATGACCTTCGCCTAGGCGTCATTTAAATTCCCCAGGCAGAATCTTTGATGATTATTTATGTAATCTCAGTCCAGTTTCCAGCAAAGGCTATTTTTCCGTTGAAGTATCATACTATATATGAGCTACATACACTTTTGAGTTTTGTTGAAGTTACTGCAAAAAAAATATAGCGACATCTATGAGTGATAAATCGTAGTTATTTGAATACCATGTCTACGCGTCCAATGTGATTTAATCTTACATGGGTACGTAGTACAATTACTGGCAGCCAATACGAATTAGAAGCGTGAGTAAATAAGATACATTTTACGTATTACCAACGTAGTCTATGAAATTACAGTCTGAAATCTTTATCAGGATTTTTGTATAAATGAAGAGCGTAAAGGGGTAACTTCTACGCTACACTTTCTTCATGAGATCTCACATCATTTAGGATGAAAATTAAAGACATATTTTGTGTACTATATGCATTTTTGAATATATATAATAAATAAAAATCATCAACACATTCCTTAATCCATAATTTTAACAACAATTATTAAAATAAGACGTTTTTATTAAGTTTCAATTAAGTTTAAACATAGAAGTTCCACGACCATGTTTTGAGTTTAGACCATCCATTTAAGTTTTCCGTGTTACAGTATTGTGTAGTCGCTTGGGGTATATTCCAGATTTATCGGCTATTTACGGATTACCCAGTTAACAGGTTCTAATGGCAATGAAAATGGTGAGCCGCAACATGCTGAAAAAATAAATTTTGGTTTACTTATTGCTGGTTTCTAGCTTGTCTTTTTTTTTGGCTATGGGTATTTATATGGGACAAAACTTATTCCTGAATCGCTTAGTTTTTTGTTAGTATTTAAGTTTAAGTCCTGGCTGGAGACCTTTATTTATTAGGGCACCGCAGGCAAGTCCGCTTAAGCAGACGACAAACTCATAGATTGACCTGCGAGATGCCATTCAAAAAAAAAACCCTCATATTGGTTCACTAATTCCTTTATGATAAAATTGTTGTGCACCGTGGTACTCTCACATGGAGATAACCTTTTCCAAACTAACAACTACAAGAATTCCAAAACATATAGTTAGTCGTGTAGTTTTTTATGGACATCCGCTTGAGCAGGTTCCAACATTACATATAATTAATTTATTGGCGTGGTAATTTTAGGGTATTCCAATAATAATTATTAACAATCAGATTGTACAAGAACGGCATCCCCTAGGCATTTGCCTGTATCTTGGGAGTCAATAATTGTGGAAATGAAAAAGTGGTATCGTAATGTTGATGAGTTATGTTGTAATGTGTCAAAGTTTACGCATGTCTTGAATACTGCACAATAACTAGCTTATAGTCTTTCCTAAATTACTTAGAGCCCATCAATTGCTGGACTAGCATGCCAAAAATTGAGAAAAACCGATCAAAAACGAGTACAGACGGTAAGAAGCAGGTATTAAGTTTAGTGCAATTTGAAATTCTTTTGTTTTGTTTTTGAATACACTTTTCAAAGTACTTTTTTTCTTACTAGTTCCGCCAACGTGATTGGCGCCTATTCTGTTTCTCAACCTCTTCCATACCAGTTCTCGCTTACATGCCTTTCGTACTTCCATGCTTCGTACTTTGTCTTTCTTCTACAGAAGGGGTTAGGGTGCAACCAAACTGCAGTGAATTGATATCTGGAGCAATTATGTCACGATTGTGTCGTCTAAGTCTGGCTGCACGCATTTCGCCGCGCTGACCTGGCAGCGCAGCGAAATGCATTGGGCATTTTCATCGCTGTCAACTTATGAATTCAAGTATGCGCTAACATGCTCGAACACACACCAGAGAGAATGATCTCATACACGGTATTTGAACTCTGTTTTAGTTGTGACTGAGTTCATTTTCAATTTATAAATATTAATAAAAACTGGTTAAGCCGTTCTTACTGCGCTGTCCCTTAATATAATAAGAGCAGTGGTTCATGGTCAGCATCGAAAATTTACGTGTTGGTGATGATGATAATGGTGAGGGATCAGAACAATGACTCCGGTCCTGTAGGTATTGTCTGCTGTTCGATGAAGATGCAGGTGATGAGTGGTCGATCACACGGTTATCGACAAAAAAAAAATGCAACTGTGTTTTTTTTTTTTTAATTTTGGTTATCAAAGTTGAATAATTTGACATGATAGCGTCAAACCTACGGCAAATGTTGACAGTTTCGTAAATGCACCTTGTGGAACTCAAAATGCACCAGAACACACTCCTCATGTGCCCATTTCTAGTTAGAGACTTCCTCTAACCTCTATTTTTATGATCCTAAGCCAGTTTTATTCAGTTCCACACTGCTATCTTCCCGAATACGTATAATAAGAAGGGAGCCTTAACAATGATCTGACTTCTTTCCACTATCATGCAGACTTTGACAAGATCTATGCATCTTCTTTCATGTGACGTTTGAATTTAAGCGAGATTTTCGATATGGCATACGTCTTTGGGCTAACAACCGTGACTAATGACTATGACAAGTCTCGCCCTGCACCGAAGACACTACCTTCTCTTCTTGCTTTCAAAATAGCAGTAAGTACTTCATCGTCATCGTAATTGGCAGCCTTATTTCACCCACTGCTAAATATAGACCTCCTCCCTTTGTGCAATGCTTCCCTGGTCTGTGCGAGTCTTATCCAAGTCTTCCTCGCGATCTTCTGTAGGTCGTTTACCCTGGCTTGTACGTACTTACTTTTTTTTTTAAGCAGTCTTGAAAAAAGTGCCAGATAGAAACAGAAGAAACAAGTGCTCACAAATAAGAATTTTAAAGTTACACAGTTCTGTTTATGTGTTATTTTATTAAATTGCCTTTATTTAACCGTAGTTAGGTGGTGGTGCTCCGGGGAATTCAAGGACAATGGGTAATCCATGTATATAGGGGTTATATCCGGGGTTAAATCTGGGGATATAGCCCGGGTAGTAAGGGGGTATCCAGGCTTCGATACTCTGAAAATAGAAAAGAGAAATGTTTATTTAGGACCATTGTTTTAATAAAACTAGAAATATCTGATGAAAGACACACTAAATAGAGTCCTTGAATAGATACCACGATGCCGTTCCATCAAGTAAGTGTGGGCTCCCCAATATTTATTAATTGCCAAAGAAATTATTTTAAGTTATAAGCAGAGGTAAAACCGATACGCATGCATGTGAAGTTGCTGTTTCGTGTTTCCATTTAAATCCAAGAAACCATTTCAGTTACAAGCTGCAGCGAAAACATACAAAAAGCTAAGGGCTAAGTGCGAGTCGGACTCTCCAATGAAGGGTTCCGTAGCAGCAAGTAACATAATATAAAAATTCTTGTAGTTCGTTGTAACTTTGATCGATGTTTTAATAATAGAGTATTTTTGTTTTATTTGCAATTTACGATTTATGACGTAAAAAACTTAATTAGATACTAGATCTCATTCAAACCGGTGTTTTTCGGTGGAAGTTTGCATGGTAATGTAAATCATGTATTTTTTTAGTTTTAACATTCTCTTATTTGACTTTGGAAGTGTCTCTCGCGCAAACTATTTAGTTTAGAAAAAAATGATATTAAAACCTCAATATCATTTTTGAAGACCTATCCATAGATACCCCAAAACTGAAACTCTTTTTTTTATTTCATCAAACCCATACGTTTCATGAAAAAAAAAAGAGTTTCTGTTCTAAGTTAATTTTATTTTTTTTGTGAAAATCTTAATGCGGTTCACAGAATACATCTACTTACCAAGTTTCAACAGTATAGTTTCGGAAAAAAGTGGCTGTGACATACGGACGGACAGACAGACAGACAGACATGAAGAATCCATTCCGTTCCGTTTTTTGCCATTTGGCTACGGAACCCTAAAATTACACGCACTATACATAAAATGCTGAATTTAATACTATTACTCAACAAACCAATGATTTTGTTGGGTAAACGAAAGAATTCATCAAGGTCACATGTGCAGTTTAGATGGCAGTGACTTAATGTCAGCAGAATTTGGTTAGAAGCCGATTCTAACCTAAGAAGATCACATAACGTCATGATGTATTTGCGAAGGGGTATGAAGAGATGTTGGTACACCCACATTTCAGCAGTTTTGTTTAAGCCCGACATAATAGTGGAAGAGCCTATATTGCCATTATCTAATAACACATTGGCTGACCTGGAAATCGAACCCAGGACACCATACTAAGCATTCGCACTTGCGACCGCTAGACCACCGAGGCACTCATAGTCAGCCGATTATGGGATCATCATAAGATATCCATTAGGTTTACTATCAAGATTTTTATTTTGGCTGCCGTGATCCAAGTTGACCAGGAGATTTTACCACAATTTTTGAAGCAAATCTTAAAGACAGTATTAGGTCGTATTCCGTCCAGGTCCCATTCCTGTGATCAGTTCATCAGTTTCTTACAATCCATCTACCGGAGTTAACAAAAAAAAAAAAAAAAAAACACGCACCTGAACCAAAGCGAGGACAGCCACTAATAAGACAATAAAACGGGGCGTGGAGGCCATCTTGAATTATCACTCCATCAATTCATATTCAGAACTTCGACATCGCACGAAGTAGCCGCTGATACTGAAATTGTCGCTCAATCTCCACATTGTAGTTAATGTTAACAAAACACGGGACTAATATCACGGTTGATATAGCGACGAACAATACAAACTGTTTAGTGGTTAGATAACAGTAACTTTAGATTCGATGAAATTAGGCGTGAGGTATTGAAGTAAGTGGTTTGATAGGTAAACATTATGGATATCGAACGGTCAAATCGGCTGCGCTTTAAAATTTCAAATATATCAGCATTCTTTCCTCATGAAAAGTAAGAAACAAATGAAACCTAATTATGAAAAATTCTTCTGTTGTCTGTCAGTAAATATCGTCATTAACTTTAGAAGAAAATGAAAAACCTTCCTTTGCAACAATAATTTATTTAAACACTTATAAAATAAATAACCTTAAAATTAAGTTGTAGACGTTAAGCAATCAGAAAAAGCTATATCTTTAAAATAAACATTTTAGACAAAAACATACGCTTTTCGCAAGCCATTAAAATTTTGAGAGAGTTGTCACACACAATTAAAAAATTAGATTAACAAAATCGTAGCAAACTGTGTCAAAAAACAAACACTCTCTAATGGTCTTAGACACGTTGGTCCTGCAATGTAACAATTTCATGATGATGACGAAGAGCGTTGTAGAAGAACTAAGTAAAAAAATGACCTTTGAATAATCAAAACAGATCATTCATAGAAAACAAATCCTTATCTGCCATCATGGAATAAGGACTCTGAAAGTCCTGCCTCGGATTCACAGACCCATACTGAGTCAAAATCGGATCTGAATAAGATGAACCTGGACCTAAAGCTTCATAAGGCGACATTAAAGACATGCTATTTCTTGTAGGTTTATAAATCTGAGCTATATTGGGTTCAGAATAACTGGACGAACCTACGAAATTAGAATTTGGCATAGCAACTTGAGCTTGAGAATAATAAGGGCTTGAATTGGGTTCTGAACATGGAATTTCCTTCGACTTTGCTACCGGGGAATCCACTGGAGGTGGTGCATTTAAAATGTTACTTACTATAAGTAACTGCAATGCTATAGCTAAATTGTTAAGTAAGTTAGAATCTATGCTTGATGGATTTGCTGGTTTTACTTCAGCTGGTCTTTGAGTAGGTAATTGTTGTAAACTAGTAACCAGGTTAGGAAGTCCTAGAGCAGAAAATGAAGATAACCCAGTTGGGGGTCTAGCTTGATTGGCTAAATGGTTAGGAGGTGCTGGTGTCTGTTGAATGGCCGGTAGTTGTTGTAACCTTGAAACCAGGTCAGGAAGAGCTAAGGCTGAGAATGATGGTAGTCCAGTAGCAGGTCTGGGTTGGTTGGTCGGTGCAATGTTGGGTGGTGGTGCAGTTTGCTGGGTGGTTGGTACGGTTATTGTGTGAGCTGAATGAGGTGTCCCTGTTAGCTGGAGGTATTGCTGGATCGTTGGCTGCGCGTATATCGATAAGACCTGGAAATAAATAGGATTAAGATAGATTTTCAGATATTTAATTTTGTTACCGTTAGTCAAACTTTATTTTCTGACCTTCTTTTAAGTTTCTCCGAGGGGTTGGGTAGAATTGTCACTATAGGACACCCACATTTCGCCAGTTATGTTTTTTAAGTCCGATGTGGTGGATTACGGCCCGCTCTCCCGCACAAAGAAGAGGCCTATGTTCCAGCAGCAGGAACATTGCTGTTGCAATAGAGCGCGAGCTCATTGCCATCAACCGGGCATAAATCTAGAGTTCGGGCTGCTATTGAGAAATTCTTAATTTAAAAACCCAATAACACTTTCTCCGACCTGGGAATCGAACCCAGGACTTCATGCTGCATGTGACCTGACTATATTATTACTAATTGAAATTCCTGTTTTGTTATGTTGACATAATTTTGTTAGTATTAATATTTTAATTTATGTAATAATTTGCACGCCGTAAGGTAGACTGTAGCTGATCTCATTAATTCATGTACAACATCTTATAACTGTACCTACATTGTTAGCAAATAATGTTCTTCTGACTCTGATTCAGATTCTGCACAGCAGTAGCGTCTGCGACTAGACCAAAGAGGTAGTCAGTACGAACGAGTCAGTAACTTCTTAGAAACATATTGCTTCAAATATACGCAAGTTATTATATTGCATAATAACGCCGCTTATTACACCAATAGACACAAACACACACACACAATATCACGACTGTAATCCCAGAAGGGTTAGGCAGAGGTGTACGTATAGTACACCCACATTTCGCCAGTTATGTTTTTAAGTTCCATGTAATAGGTGGCGAGCCTATTGCCATCAACCGGACACAAATCCAGACTCCGGGCTGCTACTGAGAAATTCTAGAAAGAAAAACCCAATAACACTTTGCACGATCTGGGAATCGAACCCAGGACCTCATGCTCAACAGTAGCTCTTGCGACCACTAGACCAACGAGGCAGTCAATAGAAACTGACGTTTGTGAATTGTGAATTTACATAATTATTTTGCTTTGGTAAGGCCAACACTAATATGTGATCCAGGACATAGGCGTTTTTAATTAAATGAAGTTGTCAAACGGAAAAGAAGTTATTATGAGACAGTCATTGTTTTTATACCGTCGCTCAAATTCATTACTCTATCATAATTAAAATAAGCAACACATACCTTACAAACAAAACTCTGCATCAATAAAAAAGAAATGAACCTTCGCGCCATGTTAGCACAGAACAATAAATTAACGAATTACTATCAAATCAATAATGTAACTCATTGATATAGAAGCTGTTATCGTCCATCTAAATTCACTGACGTAATTATAATCTTAAGTGCATCTACAGATATGATGATGCGTGATTTATCTGCTATTGAAGTTGGTACGATTTCCAAGAGATTTTGATTAGACTCTATCTCTGTGCATGGTTGATCGACAGACGGATCGATAGAGTAACAGGAATCATGATATTTGTATACGTTTCTTGTTTACCCTACTATTTTAGTGTCGGCTTCCAGTCTATTAGACCTCCACAACCCAGTTACTGGGTCAAAGACTACTCAGTCTACGAATGAAAGCTGGGACTAACGAGGCACGGAGGGGTCACGATTTGTAATAGATATCCTCATCATTTAGCCGCGAGCCCTGCGTTTATCTTTCTCTTTACTGTTAACTCTTTCGATCGTCACTTATTATATTGAATGTAGTCTGTTTCAAATTCAAACTCAAAGCATTTATTTCAAATAAACCAATTACAGGCACTATTGAATTGTCAAGGTCGGTCGGTCAGAAAAATTAAGCTAGTTGCCCATTCCAAAGCGTAGTAGGCACTTAAGGAGAAGAACGGGCAAGAAACTTCACGGACACTCTTTTAAATAAAATTATGTTTACAATAGATTGGTTACATGATTCATGTTGAAATTATGCATGTGAGAACGATGCAGAACGTTAAAAGCGTCCGTTATATAAATATGAAATCAATTCGTAAATAAAATTTAATTAAAATACGCCGTGGCAGCTAAGAGATGACCAGTCTCAACTGACGGTGCCGGTTCACGAACATAACGCATGGATTAGCACCATTCAATTCAAACATTTTGAAGGGAGCTAAATGATCCAACACACGCGCCACCATCAGCGAAACATGTGGCGGCTGAGAGTATGTCATGCTCACTCTAGAGCATGACATACTCTCAGCCGCCAGGGCACATTCAAGTCAATGAAAGACGTAGACTTTACTAATATTGTGTAAGCCGTTTTATTCCTTATTACTTTCACATTTTTTAAAAAAATGTTCAGAAATTGGCAATTCATAACTAGAATACTAGAATTGGCGATTGTTAACGGGGCTCAGGCAAAGTACCTGCCATTTTATTAGAAAAATCTCTTCTCCTTTTTGTAAACCCTTCCTTGCTTATTTCTGTTAAGTACCTACTCGAGGAATGTATCGTAAGAAAGAAAAGAGACGTACCTACCTATACATAACAGTGTTTTTTCACAACAAACAAACAATTCACATCGATGTCGCATACATTTAAAGTTATTATAACCTCATTTACAAGTCCGGAACGGAATTTGGATTCAGTTTCCGGAGTCACTTCGAAAGCATTCATAATGAAAATTTCGTGGGTCGTAAGCATAACTTACCTTCTGTTGGACTATTAGTAATAAAATATGATTTCTGTTCTGATCGGAGTTTCTTGTCCGTTCTTCTCCATAAGGGCCTATTGTCGTTGCAGACTTGACTTCCAAGATATTTACAGTACCTTTTCCAGTGGTTTAGAATGCAGCTTAATGGTCGAGCTGTCAGCATCATATCCCCTTGGTGGCTGCTTTAGGATTTGGGTCTTTTTCACGCGAACTACTAGTCCAAATCTACAACTAGATTTGGAGTGTTTCCATTCAGTCAGACAACAAACAAGTG
The DNA here is from genome assembly GCA_963555695.1 of Dasypolia templi. Taxonomy (NCBI): domain Eukaryota; kingdom Metazoa; phylum Arthropoda; class Insecta; order Lepidoptera; family Noctuidae; genus Dasypolia; species Dasypolia templi. Next base: position 5,713,364 of record OY743163.1, read on the forward strand.
TGTTCCCAACACGGAAGTATTGAGGCGCAATGGAATGGTGGGCATGGAAGCGTTTTTGATGAAAATCCAGCTGAGATGGTGTGGTCATGTGCAGCGTATGGATACCAGAAGACTACCTAAAACTGCTTTCTGGGCGAAACCCTCACAGGGCGGGCAATACCTGCTCTACAAAGACTTCCTTAAACGTCATCTTACGACTTGTGGTATACTCGTACCCGTTGATCGAAGGCAGGAGCTTGCCCGAAACCGAGAAAGGTGGCGCACTTCAATTCACAAAGCAACTGAATGCTTTGAAACAAATCGTCTTTAAGTCCTAGACAAGAAACGCGAAATACGTAAAAGTCGCCAAAAGCCTTATATTTACACATATAACAATACTGATCAACTCTTCTCTAGTGGGACGACGATCTGCGAAAGACTGCAGGCAGATGCTGGATGCGTCGAGCTGAAGACAGGGCGCTATGGCGCTCATTAGGGGAGGCCTATGTACAGCAGTGGACAACTATAGGCTGATGATGATGATGATGATGATCAACTCTTCTGTACGCGGTGTCACCGGGTTTTCAAGACCAAATTTGGTTTTGCTAGACACCAGAGAACTCACGAAAGGAAAGAGAAGTAGTCTGGGTCGATGTCGCCGGATACGGTGAAGTGGACTATATACAGGGTGTCCAGTAAATAGCACGACATACTGCAGGGGGTAGTAGCTTGAGTCAATACCAAAACAACACAATATAGGTTCAGCAAAAATTTTCGAAATATCGAAAAATCTCTACCTTGAAACAGACTTTTAAACATCTCGTAATGAAAAATTATTTTTCTAATTTTTGTTTAAAATCCAATTATTCGTTAAAAAAAGATTACCAATGAATGAATTGTTACTTTATTCATTGGTAATCTTTTTTTCTATCAAAAACAAGAATGATTTCAAGAAATTGTATTTTTTGTTAAAATTTTCACAGAACGGAACACGAACGGATTTTTTTGTAAATTTGTAAGATTTTCCTGAACATATATTGTGTTGTTTTGGTAGGTATTGACTAAAGCTATCACCCCCTGCAGTATCCGTGCTATTTACTGGACACCCTGTACATAGGGCCTACTACCTACGCTTTGGAATGGGCAACTCGCTTCATCCTTCCGACTGACTCGATACTAGCTCAGGCTCCAAAGTAATCTTATGTCCGTAGGTGGTCAAATCGTGTTGTCACACGACGACGTCATTCATTCCAGTATTTTTAAGAACGTTCGCATTCTACTCTCAGTCTCAATCTGTCAAAATTTTATAAATTTTTACATATATTTTTGAAATTTTTTTGACATTGATTGTCGCTGAGATGTGATTGTGACTTGAATTTGAACGTTTTTAGTACGAGAATTGGCCTTCAGTTGTGAGGGACAACTTGCGATGGGTTTTCACTCGTTCGAATTTTTTTATTGTCACTTTTTTTGACGGATCGCCTATTTTCGGACGGGCCGCATCTTCGTTCACGGACTTAGAGAGTAGACTCCCTGATGCGGGAAGAATCAATAATTAAATCAATTGACACGCGTAGTCACGTCCCGCATCCGGGGTGGAATTCGCATCAAATTCAAAATGTTTTATAACACATAAACCCATGGTTCCAATTGGTCGTTTCTATGTAGAAGAGCTGACAAGAAACTCCACGGTTAGTTTTAAAAAAATAATTGGCATTAACAATGTTTTCAAATTAAAGTGTTAATAGGCATGGGAGGACAGTGTAGGCCTGTCATCAAATACTAAATAGGAAATGTCAACAAAGCGAAATTTCTATGAGTCTACAAGGTTACAACGGTCTCACATTCACTAAGTTATTGAACTTTATCGATTGATGACTATGTGTAACTTGACTGTTACAAGTTACGATAAGCAACTAATATTACGAAATAATTTTTATTTTGTATAATTTACATAGGTACTTTCGTAGAACGTAATTTTGTTATCTTTTTTTTTCGAAATAAATTTGATGTCAATGTGTTAATATTTTTTGGAAATCCTTGTAACTGTGGTATATAAAGAGATTGTACGTTGTCTTTATTAGATTTAACAAGATGACCGCTTTATTATTACTTGTTTCCGCAGTTTTGGCTTGCCAGGTAAACTTTTAAATAATTAAGAAAACTTAATTAGTGTCCATGCCGTTAGTCGATTTTACTTCACGCATTTCCTAGACCAAAATTAAACTAATAATCAAAATTCTTTTTTTCAGACGCAAGCCCAATTTCTGCCACGTCCTCCGTTTTCATCACGAGTGCCGCCACTAAACTGCAACCCACCACCTCAGTTATGTAACCCACCGCCAGTAATTTGTAACGAACCACCAGTAATCTGTAACCCACCACCACAAATCTGTAACCCACCAACAGTAATCTGTAACCAACCACCACAAGCCTGCAGCACTTCACCACAAGTGATCACGACTATTGTAGACAATTCGGTTTCCAATTCCCTTGCTAATGCCATCCAGCTTCTCATAGTTAGTAATCTGATAGAAAATACTAAGAAACCACAATGTGGTTGTGAACCTATCCAAACTATCTACTCTCCTGTCATTGACTGTCTAGCTCCGCAAATAGACTACATCAACCCATACAACCCAATCATCACCCCTTGTGACATTATTGCTCCATGTCCCTGTGACCCCATAGAAATTATACCAAATGTATGCTACCCGGAAGTGTTGCCAATGGCCAATGTTGTTTGTGGTTGTGGGTGTGATGGGCCAAATTATGGTCTAGCGACTGTTGTGCCAAGCTATGGATGTGGCTGCGATGGATTTGGACCTAACCTTGGACTACCGAATATCGGGTGTGGATGTGATGGACCAAATTATGGTGTTGCGACTGTTGTGCCGAATTATGGATGTGGATGTGATGGTTTCGGACCTAGCTTTGGAGTACCGAATGTCGGGTGTGGATGTGATGGACCAAGTTATGGTCTTGCGACTGTTGTGCCGAATTATGGATGTGGATGTGATGGTTTCGGACCTAGCTTTGGACTACCGAATGTCGGGTGTGGATGTGATGTACCAAATTATGGCTTAGCGACTGTTGTGCCGAATAATGGATGTGGATGTGACGGTTTCGGTTCTAACTTTGGACTACCGAATGTCGGGTGTGGATGTGATGGACCAAAATATGGCCTCCCTAACTCGGGTTTTGGATGTGACAGTTGCGGTTCAAAGTACGGTCTACCTAACGGATGTGGTTGTGACAAGTTTAATATCCAGAACATCTTGCCAAACGTTGGTTGTGGGTGCGATTCTTGTGGACCAAAGAACATTGGTTACGAACTTTTGGCCAATATATTGGGACCAAGGTGTGGTGGTTGTGATGGACCATTGTTTCCTACACAGAACTGTAATTGTGGTTTCCCCAACCTGCCAGTGGGAATCAATGTGGAGTCTTTAGGTTATATTGATTCTTGTTCTTGTCCTAATAGAGCCTATTATTAAATTTTTAAGTGTTTTCTTAAGCCTGTTCTATTTCAATAGTAAATAATATTAAGGTAAAAAATATCATCTTTTGTTTTTTATAAATAATTTTCCTTTTTTTAATCATAGCTGTTGATATTTCCTTGTATGAAAGTGAATACTACCTTGTTTGCCTATAATAATATGGTGCGACTGCTTATGGCCGATTCCTATAATTTACGGACCGTTATTGGTTAAAAATTAACTCTTATTGTAACTTTACCCATATTGAAGCGAAGAACTCATAGCTTCTCATAGTAGACCCTCCCATATGGATGTAGCTATCACAGGAAAAATAAGCTTACGAATCTCTTTAAATGCTTAGTTTGGCAAAAAAATGCTACCATTGGTAAGCAAAACGGTTCGTTTTTGTAACAGCATAAGTTGTCCTGTTTAAGATACCCTGGTTGAGCAAAACTGTTATTGGGTTTTCCACTAGGAATTTCTCAGTCAGCTACTCTGGGAAATAGGTACTCGATTGATGACATTAGGCTCTCATTACATGGAGCTTAAACGCAACTGTCGAAACCCCCGACAAACGCTACCTCGACATACACGAATTCGGAGTTATACGATTTTTTTAAATTTTCTCGTCTATTCATTTTTTTGTGAACGCCGTGAAAACACGAAAACTTTAAATGTCGTCTGGAAAAAACTCTGTACATTTTTTTTCTCCACTGAGACTCAGGCAGAATCAGTGCCAGGGCCTGAGGAAATTGGTAATGTGATCAAAGACGTTGTCGAACTTGGTAGACAAATAAATTTAAATGTGATGAAGTTCAAGAACTGCTGGATTCACACAATCAGGAGCTTACAATTGATGAGCTCATAAAAATGCGTGAACAAGAGGAAGACATTGAGAATCTTGATTCTTTGGATCCAGTTCAATTAAAATATCAAATGACAATTGGAAACTTGACAGAAGCAAGTCTGTTACAAAACAAGGAATAAAAAAATTACTAGCATGCTACGACGAGATATTACGGGAGAAAAAAAAATCATTGACTCGTCAGACGACTTTGTTAGATTTTATGATACCTACATCAAAATAACCTCGGAATGTGTTTATACAGTTTATAATAATATAATTTTTCATACTATCTACAATTAGTTACACATTAATTTCCTAAATTATTGTTTTATTAAGTCTCCGGTCCCAATTAAACATACTTTGTATGTCTCTATATGCAAAATTGTGCCCCGACTTACGCGAATTCGAGTTACACGGATGGCGCTCGGTCCCACCTATCGCGTAAGTTCGTAGTACTGTACTATACCTACGCCACTGCCTACTATATCAGGAAAAAACTACGTGGTACAAGGTTCTTTTCCATAAGTAACTACTACGCTCTGGAATGGACTTACTAGCTTCATATTTCTGACTGACCGACTCCTTGAAAATACAAAAGTGTCTAAATGCTTTGAGTTTGAGTTAAAATTGTAGGTATAATGCAGTTTTAGTCCTCTTAATAATAAAAAAATGCGCCGATTTCCAAAATCTAATCGTACCTACCTGCCGTGGGAGCTGGTAATCAACTCATTTTCTTTGAATTTTTGTGAACTAAAATCTAGAAGTCGTTGTACCCATTCAAAACATTTTTTAGCGAATTTTCACAAGAAATATTTATGTCGTTTCCCAACAATTATTTTTGCAGTTGCTTAGTTTGATGTACCGAATGCTTAGATAATGGTTTCGTAAAGGGTCTTTTAATACCCTCTATAACCCCGTTTGCAAGTCTACCCTCCTATGCCTACAGTGACTTTTCAATGGCAGGCTCATGTAAATGACAGGTTCGATTTTATGGATTGCTAAAAATATTAACGACACAGCCATTAAAAAAAGTTTGAACTGCCTCGTTCATCTACTGGTCGCAAGAGCTACTGCGGAATATGACGTCCACGGTTCGATTCCAGATCAGGCAAAGTGATATCACTCCACTTTCACTTCTGGAGTTATTCAGTAGCAACCCGGAGTCTGGATTAGTGTCCGGTTGATGATAATAAGCTTGTCCCCTATTACATGGGACTTAAACATAACTGGCGAAATGTGGGGGAGTACCCCCATAGGTATAGGTATGGGTTAACCACTGTCTTACCCTGGCCTTCGAGAAAACCAGACCTGAAGTTATGTTTTATAAATTAGACGCAATATTTTAGTTTGGCAATAATTTAATATTCGATAAATTATCAGTTAAAATAAACTGCTCTTAAAATTAACCCTGAATATTACCTAACATACTCATAATAGTGTTGAGTAATCCATTAAAATTTGCAGGACTTTGTTGAGGTGCATTAAGACAAGGATTTGAAGGAGCAACGGCTCTAGGAGGCAACGGCAACATATTAGGAGAAAACACGTTAGGCGTAGGAGAAATCAAGTTAGGATTAACAAAATTAGGAGGATAAATATTGGGACCAACTATGTTAGGAGGAATGTAGTTAGTGATGACGTTAGGAGAAAAATTAGGACCAGCAATGTTAGGAGCAATAATGCTAGGAGAAATGCCGTTAGGAGAAAAGGGGTTATTACAACCACAAGACAGAATAGGCGAAGACATTATTTCATTCAAAATCGGAGCTGCGAACTGTCTACCTACATCAGAATTCTGACTATTCTGCAGTAAATTACTGACGATCATTAGTTGTATAGTATTTGCTAGGTTTTGACAGATTGCAGGTGAACAGTCAGTGATGATTGTAGTGCTAGGCGCTGCGACGTCAGGCATAGGAACAATGCTGTTGCAAGGAAGCTCGCTGATCACTGTAGGCGGTAGCTGATTGATAAAGTTGCCGGTTTCAATAATCTTCTCTCCGATTGGTCTGTTGATGAAGTTGTATGGTGGAGGGCGAAGCATCTGTGGTGTGGCCATCTGGAAAAAGTAGTTGCTTTAGTTAATTGATTTATTTTTCAATCTTCAAAACACTTTTATATTATTAGACACACTGTTTACTGTTATTATTTTATTCATACCCATGGAGACAATTTTAATAATAATATTATGGAAAGTCTATAAAGCGATAAATTACATACAATAATATAATATTTTTTTGCATAATAACAATATAATCTACCTGATCATGTAAAACCAGTGAAACAAAGATTAAAAACTTCATTTTGAAAATACCTATTACAAAATGGTCTTAAATCAACTGCTTTTATTGAAATAAACCATTTAAAACTTTACTCCATTATTTATCCTGTGGTTATCTAAGAATCGTGTCTTATCTTTAATGTTTAATTGATATAGATAATAATTATGTGAGTATTGTTGTAACGGTAGGAAAAATCACAGAAATATTGATTATAAAGTTAACGTTTTCCGTAACACATTATCATAAAACTTTTTTATTAATATCTTTTTATGTACCTAAATACTGTGTCACGTCAGAAACAAAAGATAATCGCTGTTGCTGTTATAGAAAATCTTAAAGTGTAAACTTAGGTACTTACTTACATAGCTGAAAACCAACTAATGACCTGAGTTTATTTTCCATTATAAAGTACCTACAGAAATACCTTAATTGCGGAACACACTGTATATAGCAATCCGAATCATTTTGAAGGATACTGATAAACCATTGCTTTATTTGTTCGTAAAATATGTCTGCTCAACAATGTAAATAATGCAATGAATGTTGTTGAACCGATCATCGTTTATAATAAGAACCATCACATTGCCGTCAACTACGTATTCTTTACATCAAATTAAGTAACATTGCACAACAAAAATGGTAGAAATTGTGAAAATTCTGCTTTTTTCGGTAGTGCGCAATGTAACACAACACACTCAAAACATTGTGCTTATGAGTGCACGCAACGGTACAGGGGTCGTGGGGTATTCAAAATTGTGTTATAAAATTAAAAACTTTTCTTCTTTTTTAACTTCAATATCTCTGTAACCAGAAGATTCCCGGATATGATCCTGTACAAAAAATTATAACAATGTCGAGACAAGTGATTCTCGGCTTCATTAAGTGTCTACAGGTACCTGTAGAAAGTGCTTTACCCACCTCCATATTGAAACATTCTGACCTGTCGGTATTTTGTAGTAGATGAACACGAGCCATGGAACTTGGTAACACGTCATGGAACTCATGTGTTAATGTCCAAAATAAAACAATAAAATTATGGAATCACAAACATTTATATTCACAAAATAAGTGACTTCACCAAAGGGGCAATATCAGGGCTCACAGGCGCCGCTAATATAAAGGAATCGCAAGGCGACGCAATCGGAATGTATGCTCCAGTTGTCAAGAAATTTAGTGCAGGAGCAAAATACTTGGCCACCAATGCCGAAGCTGACGGAAAGTATCCTAGACCACACGGTAACTCAACTGTCAAAGGAGGCAGAATGAGTTGGTCGTTGCAACCACAGTTGCAAGGTTTGCGACAGTTAGGGAGGTAGTTTAAGGATTCGATGAAGGCGGGACACGGTGTTGCCATATTAGAAAAGTTAACTGTTTCTTGTGGACACTTTCATTGGCCCCGACGGGGAGTGCAACGTGGACGGGCTGTTGCCATCTGCAAAAGATAGATATTTAATGAGAAGTGTTGTTATTAACATAACATAACATCACGGCTGTAATCCCAGAAGGGTTGGGCAGAGGTGTACCTATAGTAGGTACACCCACATTTCGCCAGATATGTGTGTTGTGTTGTTTTTCTCACAATAAAATCTTCATAATGAATAGAATAGAAATATGGCAAATACTCACACTTATTGCAGAAATAACTATTAACAAAAATAAAAGCCGTTTGACCTTCATAATGAATAGAGTACACATAAAAAGAAAAAAAAGTGGTGGCAAGTTGTTTATATCCTTGTTACATATTACAGATGTCCTAACAAACGCTGTTTATCGACTGCATTCTATGATTGTGTAATTTTGGTTTAGAAACCCATTTGTACACTATTTTGTTTGAAAAACAAGCGATTGTAGACACCACAAGAGGTTTTCACCGACTTTGTTTTCTCGGTATGTATTTCCATATGCCTCATAACCTACCTACCTACATTGTCATGTACAATAAAGGATAAACTTTGGGGACCTAATCATATTGATTGTAATTTTAGTACGCATTATACCTGAGAGAGAATTTAAGCTTGTACACGAACGAATTTGTGGACACCAAGTTATGTACCAACCAACTAGCAAAACCTTACAAAATCATGGTCAAAGATAATGGTAACTTTGAAGTCCTGCAATTAGATTACAAAAAGTTCTAATCGATGATTGCACCTTGTTTTCAAACAGATAGGTAATTTTATCTTTTATAAACAAAATGCAATACGTTTATGCTTTCTCCAATAAATTAGCATGAAAATGATTAAATGTGTTTTTTTCTTTGTGGGACTAGTCAGAAAATGACGAAGATTTTGTTATTTGTCATGCATTATTTTATATTATCTGAGGTAAATGTAAAGCTGTCTCTAAAGATACTAATTATTTGTTGAATTTCTACTTTTCGCAGTGTTAGCCAACACTGCGAAAAGTAGGATTGAAATTGCTGGAAAAAAAGTATTTATTGACATTAAGAATTGAGAATTGACTAATCTTAGAATACATAAATGATTGAATAAGTTTAAAATTGGCTAATCTTCTAATACTTAATTCCACGCATACCATAAATTTTAGAGAAAGACAAAAAGTCTGGAATAAATAGCTTTTTATATTGAAATTAAGTTTAATAATAAAACAAAGAATCGCTGTCCACACATAATTAATAAAATGTTATCAATATCGTACTTACGTTAGTTAACTTTTGATAACTATTTTGAACGCGTTTTGTAACAGTTTCTTATTTTACAGATAACTCACGCCGAGTATACCAACCGAGACTGGCACAATGCACCACCAATACCTACTGCCAAAGCGCCAACTCCCGCGATAGCTGCACCAACACCAGCGGCAACAAATGCACCAATACGTGACAGATTATCGCCAAAATGTTACCCTGAAACTGCCATAGCATATTTCTTGCCAGCGACACCATCATCACCAAAAATAACTGTTTTAAATCCAAATAAAAAAGATGTCCCAACTAATTTAAACCAAAATGTGCGAGAAAAACCTTTAAATCTTTTCAAAGAAGTCCCAGCAACTTTGTCTTTCCCGCCTCCCAGTGAAATATCAAGGCGTGTAGCCTTCCCGCCACCACCGCCATGTTCGACTGGACTGCCAGATTTAATTGATGAAATTCCTGCCAAAACACAAGAAAGAATCAGTCGATTAGCAGAATCGGCAGAGACGGCTCCAGTATGCGAATCATGTGCGGCTTTAACAAAAAATTTGCCCATTTTTAATTTTGATCAAGAGTTGTTAGATGGATTTTTAGCTGGTATTGGAATATAGTTTTAAGTATTTTTCTGGGCTTTTTAAATAAATAGTTTTAGTATAATTATAATGTGGTGTTAAACCTTATTTTTCATGTTTACCTTTACCCTAATTTGGATTAAGCAAAATACCAAGATTCCAATACTAAGGCTGCTTTCCGAATTAGGATGTAATCGATTTGAGCGGGCTTACGTCCGTACCGAATTAGCGTGAGCGCGAAAACGATGTCATGTGAATCGTCATAGATGACGTCATGACATGCGTCATCTTGCGATAACGCCGACCATGCCCTTTAGAAATATCACTGTGAGCGAAATATTGACAGCTCTCAGCTGCCATAATCGTGATATCTAAATCGGTACGCAAATTATTGATGTAAGCGCTGTCAGCGATTATGGTTTAACTCGGAATGATTATGGTTTAACTCGGAATGCGGCCTAAATAAATAAGTAAAAGGTACAACCGCTGTCATTAGTGTCATTAGCCTTGACACAATGACTGATAAGGTAGCTCCTGTCAAAAAGTTTATTGAATGTGGCTGTCATTCTAATCGCAAATTGTAAATCCCAAAATTGTGATATTACTCATAATTCCTGAATCAAAGGCAACAAAATGGTTGAGGCACAGAAGTATAGGGTCGAGCAGGAGATGACGAACCTCGTCAATGAATTGGACAAAAGTTATTTACGGAAGATGCAAGTAAGTGAGGTTATGTTCCCGATATCCCGCATGCAAGTCTTATGCAATAATTTTAGGGCGGAGATAATTAATACTTTACACTTCAAAAGTGAAGACCATGACCCCAGTCACGCAACGATAAAGAAAGAAAATAAAATGTCAGATGGTTTTGTACTGAAAATAGTTAAGAAAAAAGATTAAGTTGACTCAAGGATATTGGTCTTTTTACCATTGGTTTTTTGGTTTTTTAACAGGCAGCCCAAGTTTAATTTAATTCATGAACCATAACCTAAAATAAAATATGCCAAGACCTCATCTGCCATAGAATATTCATACAATTATGTTTTTTTCAGGGTGATATGCATAGATGTGCCGCTAAATGTTGTGATGACCCACAAACCTCGTTAGAACGGGTGCATGGCTGCATAGATTCCTGTACTGGACCTCTTAATCAAGCCAATAACTATGTGCAGGTAATATTATTCAGTTTCGTGATATTGAAACTAAAAGGTAAAAATGAAGGAATGAAAAATGTAGGAAAAGGTTTCTAGAAGTTCATTCAAATCTCAGATCAGTAAAACAGCTGTTGAATCAAATAATTAATTGTTGTTGGTGTTATCAATACGTTGATTAACAAATTAGGTGTCAGATTTAATTAATTAATTTAGTTATGTAGTATGTGGAGGACTTACAGCTAATAAAAACAGACTAAAAAGGAGATGATATTCACCAGAAAGCCAATTACAAATCCTCACATATAAACACAATAGTAATTTATGGTGTGAGCACAAAAATGACAACAACAACCATAAATATTGATTTCTTAAACATTAATTGCAACAATTAGCTTTGCGACTTCACAAAGCAAAATCGAGCAGTTTATGACCAGCAGTGGACTTCTTCTTCGTAGTGTGTTGAAGGCAAAAAGTCTAAAATTCAGCTGAGTGAACTCTGCTTACTGACACTGTCATTAGTTTATCAAGCAGTGGAACTGTACTGATGATAATTATGAAAACAAAATTGTTTTAAATAGAAAACGATTTCTTGAAGAGCTGCTTTATCCAAAAAAAAGTTGTATTGGCATCATTTCAAGAAAAAAAATTATGGTAAATAAAAATGAATACCAATGTCAATACCCCGTTGTTCACCTTACATTAAAATAATTTCCAGGGCGAGATCAGCCACTTACAGAATAGACTACAGAGATGTGTGATGGACTGCAATGATTATGCACGAGATAGACTGGGCTCTGATCCTAATCAGGAGAAGGTGTGTAATCTCATAATTGACCTATTTATTAATTTGTTTATTAATTACTTCTATGCACAAAAATGGTAAGTAACTGGTGAACTTCATGAGGAAAGTTTGAGTATGAATGTTGATGGCTATAAGAGTAGAAGACAAAAGAAACGATGAATGGACTGTGTGAAAGATTATATGGCTGGAAAGGGAGGTGACTATGGAGATGATGACTAAAAGAAAGTATGGATGACATACACATCAAAACAAACAATACAGAAGAAGACATGATGCCTCAACCACAAATAAATTGAGCTAAGTTCAGAAATCGATGGTATTGGTGAACTTAATACAATAAATTAGTCAGTCAACCATTGGGTTTAAAAGGAATGTTAATCAAATAAAAGAAGTACAAAAAAAAATTCAGAAATATTTTACAACAAGTAGTTAAATGCTACCTGTAATTTGTCCGGCTTTATTTATTTGTTTAACCGTTAATGTACACACAAATTATTAACAAGAAAAATGTGTTGTTACTCTTCCTGGTTGCGCACTTGGCTAAATTCGGTCTATATGAATTTAGAATGATTACAATTTGATTTGAACTTGGATCTCATATTTGGATTCAAATCACTGCGCTAATACTCTTTAAAAAATTAAAATAAATTAACAACAATAATAAACTAAAACTATTTTAACTAACTAAAATACATTTTCTATTAGTAAAGGACATTCTCAGTTTTGGTCCAAGTGTGTTGCAGATTTGCATTGTAACTTAAACAAAAGGTCTCAACCAGTGCAACATTTTTTATTATGTCAGCAAAAAAAAAGAAAATGTCCCAGAGGAACTGATATTTTTGTACTTATGCTTGTATCTATATACAGGGTGTCCGGTGGCAGAATTCGGATTTCATATTTAAATAAGAAAAAAAATACATGACATAAAAAAATCGTTCAATATTTATTATGAAGAAGAACAGTGCGGGTTTCATTTCTTAAAAATGATTTCATCTAAATGTTCACCATCGCGTCGGACACACTCTTGGAATCTGGCCTCAGTATTCCTTGCCACTCCCTGAAGAAGTGATGTTGGGATAACATTAACCTCGCGAACGATATTTTCTTTTAGTTCTGAGATGGTCGCTGGGTTTGTTTCATAAACTTTACTCTTAAGGTACCCCCACAGGAAAAAATCAATGGGGGTGAGATCCGGCGACCTGGGTGGCCAGGGGATGTCACCAAAACGACTAATCCATTTTTCTAGGAAGAAATCTAGAAGAAGTGACGTAGTCTCTCTAGCAGTGTGAGGGGTGGCGCTATCTTGCTGAAACCATGAATGCGAACTATAGGAAGGATGTGCTCTTAGTAATGGTAGAAAGTAATCGTTCAAGCATTCACCGATAAGAAACACCGCTCACACTTGTTGCTTGCCCTCGACGATTTTCGAAAAAATAAGTCCCATTTTTACCACGGCTTTAAAATGCACACCAAACCGTCATTTTGGGACTGTGAAGTGGCTGCTGATGCTTAAAACGTGAGTTCTGTCCCTTAGAAGACCAATATCGGCAATTTTGTTTATTAACACTTCTGTTCAATTGAAAATGTGCTTCGTTACTTCAAATGACAGTGTTTACTGTACGAAATCGCTGTAACATTGTCTAACAGAAATTTTGACCCAAATGGACGTCATTTGCCTTGAGCGCTTGCACAATCTGAATCTTAAAAGGATGAAAGTTTAGGTCCTTCTTCATTATTTCATGCACAATACTCTTTGGGAGTCCTAGGACAGCCGCACTCTTGCGCACGGAATGACGTGAATTGTCGCAGAAACTTTTTGCGACGCGTTCAATGTTTTCAGTTGTCCTCGATGTCCGGCTGGGCCCTGGCCGTGGATTGTTTTTTGCCGAACATGTTGCTCGGAATCTCCGCACCCACAAACAAATCAGTTCTTCACTTGGAGCATCACGTAATCGTCGAATATTGTATCATGAACAAAATCTTCGACGTGCAGTAGCACACTAATCATTTGCCTTCAAATACGCTTCGATTGCGAACCCGCGTTGTTCTCTCTTCCAATGCGAAATTGCGACTAAAAAACCCGCACAAAAGACGAAGCTAGCGCGGTATTTTTCCCCCGCCCACGCCCAACGGTTACAGAGAAAACGGAATTTGAAATCCGAATTCTGCCACCGGACATCCTGTATATGAAGCAAAATTAGGTTACTTACACCATTTATAACTCAGGCTGGTCCGATTTTTATGGTCGTCGATTTCTTGGATTTCTCTCAGCTCCGAATAGCAGAAAAACTATTGAAACATGGAAAAAATTATCAAAAAGTTATCATAATATTCTGAGTCGGTGCGAAGTTCAGTTCAATGTGGATAAATAAAGTCTAGAGAAATACCCAAGTTGTTATAACTTGGGCGAATTAACATGACACTTGGCTCGAATGTCTTTTTTGTTATTTTTGTTTCATATCGCGAGACCTCTTACCTTTATAAATATATTTTTAATATCCATACGCTTATGTCCAAAAATATCAGTGCCTCTGGGTTTTTTTTTCTGCTGTAATAAAAAAAAATTGCACTGGTTGAGACCTTCCGTTTAAGGTACAATACACTTGGAGCTGTACCCATAGTAAAACTGACATTCTCCTTTGTCTCATCATCCACGCAAAGCTAATTTTCAAATACTGCTATATTTTCCTGTTTATCTATTTAAAACACCATTTCCATCCACAGATCGATAAAGCCACAATAGAATTTGAGAAATGCGCAGTGAAGTGCGTAGACAAGCATGTCGGTATAATTCCTAACATGTTGAAGACCATGAAGTCTGTCCTCGCCAGTGGTAAACCTCCTCCACCGAGGAGTGACTAAATGAAGTAAAGTGACTAAATGTGAGATGGTGATAAGTTAAATGATGGTAAGAGGGTTTAATGTAAGGATCTGCCAATCTATTCCTTTAAAATCTCATCGTAAAACGTTGTGAAATAAGCTTGAATTGAGCTGTCAATGGTGTCAATATCTTGCATCAAGTGGAATGACAGCTCACTTCACCTAGGTTTTCACTGTGAGATTTTTACGGAATAGATTCTTAAAGCTGTTATCAAATAATCTGTCATCAAATCTTATGTTGCAAAGCACTTCCGCTAAGCATGGGGTCCTTGGTTCGATTTACTTGTCTGGATCGAACAAAGTATTGAATGAAAGTGCTATTGTTCGGAGTCTGCATTTGAACCCAGTGAACGGCAAAAGGCTTGCACCCTATTACTGGTTCTAATTCCATTATTGGTATGTGCGTATAATGAACTCAATATTTTTATGCAATAATATAATGCAGATCTATGCAAGCCAAATAATGCAGCATTCTAGAGGTAAAACCATATAAAGAAGCTTTAGTTGTCAGATTTGACAGCAGATTAACATAGGAAACTTTTAAAGCCAGGTGATGAGTTGATCATGTTTGTGTCTCGGCATTTACTTAGGTATTGAAATTACATTTATGTATTTATTTTATGTCAGTGGCAAAATGGTGACGAACAATTTATATTGTTATAATATTTGCGTTTTTTTTGTTATGTTTTGTTATTTAGTAGTTTGCGCTGTGTGTTCAGTCTAGATACTATAGAAGAGCTTTAATGTAAGAATCTAGCATCATTCTAAAAAAGTGAAACTATGTAATGTTATTTTGGTTTTTCTGGTAATTCTACCATTGAGATGTTTTATGCCCGCGACTGTTAAATTACAGGTTACATTTAAAATTTAATCATTTTTCACAAAGGTATGAAAATGACACACGGAAGACTTATTAAAATAAATTATAAAAAATTACTCTATGTAATTGTTTAGCTCATTTAAAACGACTACATATTTACAAGTATGCACTTGTGCTCAAACCAGTTACTATTTTGTTACTCAATGTTGCCATTGTATAAAAATGTTTAGTAGGTTTTAATTATGTGTACAGTTTAGAAAATAATAAATGTTGAATCATAATATTTTTGTTTTTAATTCTTATATTTATACATGCATAATATTAGCATTTCATTCGATTCATATACAGTCTACAGAACGGCTGTGGTTACATATTAGGTTGCCAGCGCCTTCGCAGTAAAAGTCCATCTCACAAATAAAGTCACGCAGACGGGACCACAAGCATGCGATGTAATCATAAATCTTTATTTTTGTATTTATCTAAGCTTAATACAGGCACTGGTTAATAAAATGCACAGTCTTACATAGAAAAAGGTGGTAGGAATTATACTAACTTTGCATTTCTAAGAACATTTACAAAAACAACATGAAAGGTCCATAATAAAGATGTTAGATTTATGTCAACTTTATGAAGTGCTGTGGAGAAGCAAGAAATTATCGTTTCACCATTTTAACTATTTGACAAAACTCAACCAAGATAACTTTATGAGATTTATGATCACATGTTTACTTAAAATCTATGATTGGTGAAAAGTTCACCAATAAATAAATTAGCATAATCATGCTTAAAAACGTACTGCAGGCGTTGTTTAGGCTACGGTGGTTTTCGCCCTGGCTTGTCGCTCACACGGCCTATCCTGGCTATCACGTACGTAGTATCTCTACTTAGTCTGTGCTATCACGCGTCCTTGAGTGCAATGGTATAGTCCGCGAGGCCTAAGCTGAGCTTTGCATTTGTATGAGTGATTACCAATCGCACCAATGTGATCGCGCGCGCGCGTTCGCGCGATTTCGTTCAGCGCCTCAGGCCGATTGCCAAGTAATGGACGCGTCGCTATGCGCTATACGTACATACACACACACACACACAAGAGCATGGATGCATTTAATTCTATTAATTTTTCATTATAATTGATTGCATAAATTGTTAATGTTTTACAAACGGCTGAAGACACTGGCTCCTGTAATACAGGTACATTTCGATCAACTGATCTGTTCAATGGCCCCTTTTCGAACTAACATTTTGAATGGGACATACGATCGGTTTTTGTTTTCGTTTACAACCAGCGCCACCAATAGCTGCACACTTTGTCGTACAATACCACCTAGCTCAAGAGTCAGGGCCTCAATTGAAAATAAACACCTTTTTCATGTCAATAAAACATATTTTTTTTTAAACTCTTGTGTTTTGACGGAAGCTGTGAAAGGCGACATACAGTCCGCGATGCCTAAGCTAAGCTTAGCATTTGTGTATGTGCACATAGCGACGCGTCCTTTGCTTGGCAATCGGCCTGAGGCGCTGTGCGTCCTTCGCTCGATCTCATTGGTGCGATTCGTAATCCCTCACACAAATGCAATGCTCAGCTAGGCCTCGCGGACTGTACGGTGTCGTCTGCATAACTGAATATTTTACCTTTAGAGATTGCTGGCACAGGTCATTCACGTAGAGCAAGAAGAGGCACGGGAATAGACAGCTAACCTGAGGGACACCATAATCTACTCTGTCTTCATTGCCAATTACTTCACCAATCTTTACTTTTTGTGTCAGGTCATTAAGAAAATCTGTTAATATGCATAGAGTCCTTCCACGGATTGCAGCATGTTCTACCGTGGTCACAAGAGTAGGAATACTGACAGTGTAAAACGCCTTGACTAGGCCCAGAAAAACACTCAGACATTTTTGCTTCGAATCAATATTTTCAGTCACATTATCAACGACTTGGTTAACTGCGTCTACAGTGTTTTTGAAGATAGAAGTTTGTTAGCTGATGTTTGATTCCTGGCTTGGTTGGTCATGGACTTTATTATATTCCATGTTTCTTTACTGTCCCTGGAATTTTTTAAAGCAGAACTTTCGTAATTTGTTTTTTATTTCCTAACAAATAGATCATAATCATTACGTGATCGGGGATGTTTCGGTAAAAGGCCCATTTCTGCAGTAAGATATAGATAGCATGATCTATTCCTATCTGTACTACTTATTAAGCTCTAAGTCTTTTAATTTACTTTAAGAGATGTTTTACAGAGAGTTAAAGAAGCTATCTATCTGTACCTACAACATGGTGATGGGGATCTATAGGAAGCCAGAATATAAGTGTCGGAATAAAATAAGCACCTATTGGGTCGGGTTCTTCTAAGTAATGTACGGTACATTGAAGATTGCTTTTAACATTGTAATGCCGTCGCTTTGATGAAGTTTTTATTTTACTGGAGTGTGTCACATAATTATTGTTTTCCATAGACGGTATCAGTTTGTCATCACTTAGCTAACACTCTGTCAGGAATCAAAATTATGATGTCGATTTCACACGATAGCCTAGCCAATTGAGCCTTTAAACCATCTAAGTTTTTCTAATTATTTCGGATGTTTTTAATTATAATTTTTAGCGATGCTTCAGGGGTTTCATGATTTGCTAAAGGAGTTTAAACGGTCGGTTGTTCTGCCAAAAGTGTGGCACAATGATGTCAGACTGTCGACAAATGATTGATCTGACAATTTATAATACGATTATTGTTTGTGTGTATAGAGTACCTAAGTTTAATAACTTACCTGTATTTTTTGAGCAATTAGAGAAAGTGTTTATGTACTATTTGTAACAAAATTTCAAAAAGAAATGTCGTAATTGCAGGTGACTATAATATTGACTATCTTAAGCGTAGCAATACTTTGATAGATCTAGAATGTTTGCTATTGGTGCCTCTAAACTAGACTAAAAATCACTAAAATTTGGTTTAATTCCGTCAAATGACAATTTTCCATTCTGTAATTGACTATAGTGACACAACTTAACTATATTTCAGTTTGACAGCACTAAGATTGCACTGAGTTATTAATTTAGTGAAACTGGCAATTTTGCTATTCTTGAAGAAATTTCTAACGTTAACAGTTAGAAATTTCTGCATATTGTTTACGTTTTTTAATACCAAAAAAGAAGAAAAATTTGCATAAAAAGTATAGTTAAATATGGAGTCCCGCAAGGTAGCGTATTGGGTCCTTTGTTATTCATAATCTACATTAATGACTTGCCATTAAGCATAATCAGCCTATAACGTTCCCACTGCTGGGACACAGGCCTCCTCTCTATGAGAGGTAGTGAGCCGTAATCCACCACGCGGGCTCAGTGCGGGTTGGTAGATGTCACATGTCTTCGAATTTTTGGTTCTAGGACATGCCGGTTTCCTCACGATGTTTTCAAGAATTTTCTATAAATATTTCTATACAATATTCTCCCTCTATAGACTTGCCATTAGTAACTAATTATCCATTATCACTTTTTGCAGATGACAGCATAGTCACTATTAATTCAATAAATAAAGATACATAAGATAATGAAATTAATAATACAATCAATTCAATAATTAACTGGTTAGCAAATAATAATTTAAAAATTAATCTTGAAAAAACAAAAACTATGTTCTTCAGTCAACGTTAAGAAGCACCAAATATTAATGCTCAACACAAATTAACTGTTATAAAAAAGGTAGAAACAGCTAAATAGTGAAGAATTTTAGGTGTTACTATTGACAAACGTCTGAACTGGAAAGCACACACAGAAGAATTAAATAAAAAAATATGTTCTTCTGCCTATGCCCTCTATAAACTTTAATCTATTATAAGTACCAATGCGCTTATAACCGCCTACCATGGTGTTGTCGGCTCCATATTTTAAGGTTTGGAGTTATATAACTCTACTAATAAAGTAATCATTTTTAAGTCACAAAAAAGATACATTAGGGCTATGTTTGGTTTGAAAATGACTGATAGTTGCAAACAGTATTTTATTAAATACAACATTTTAAGTCTGCCTTTCTTATTTATTTGTGAAATAGCTAATTTTATAAAAAACCTATTCGTAATCGGCGGAATAATAATAAATTATGCAAACTAAGATCAACCACCGCATTGATGCGTAAAAGTATTTTTGTTTAGCACCAATCATTTATAATAAATCCCAAAATCTTCTGCTCTGTTTAAAATACATTTAAAAGAATATCTCATAGCCAAATGCTATTAAACCATATCGGAATTTTTAAATGACCGCAGTTAATTAAATAGATTCCTAGAATTACGACCTTTTCACAATTTGACCATAAAATCGGAGAAAAAAACATACATTCTTTATTTTTTCTACTTTTGATTATCATTATATATTAAGTTATTTAATTTTTATAGTTTGCTGTGTAGACTCAAATAATTTTCTCTATTTTTGATTTATTCTAAACCAAAAATATGTTGTTTTTGTACGCCATATATGGCAAGACATGCAGAACTACCTGTTATTTTAAGACCTTGCACATATTATTTGATGTTTACTCATGTTTTTACAATTAATTTATGCTATTCTATTCTAATGTACCATTTGTCTGAAGTTAAACAAAATAAAACAAAACTCAAAGGAGAGTGAGTGATAGTGTCATAAACTAACGTTTCCGACAACAGTAAAGATTTTCCCTTGATACGGGGCTATCAACATGGTCTTCCAGCTCAACCATACACCATCCATCCCCTCTCTCTGCGAGACCACACACAATATGTCAGCCATGTGACCCAGCATGGGTTTTCATACCTGTAAGCTCAGACCAAAACAATAAGACTCGCATGTCTCTGCACGCACATGTCAGTCATATGACCCACCGTTGGGATTTCATACTTGAAGGCTCAGGCCAAAAACAGTAGGACTCGTATGTCTGTTTTGTCAATTCATACCTTTAGGATCAGACCAAAACCGGTAAGACTCACAAGGCAGTCGTGTCAATCTAAAATTATAATTTTACACTTTTTGCCTACACTAGTATCTTCGCTGATAACCTGTAGTGCTATTCTGTAACCATCTCACCGTGAAAACTAAGGTGAAGTGAGCGAAAACAACATAAGCCATCGCCCATTACGACATACCTAACACATTACAACAGTTATGTAACTGTTTATATAGTAGATAACCTTTTATAAATACTCTATTTAATAACTTATAATCGATTACCGAATATTATGAAAATCGATAAGCTTTTTAAACGCAATATGTATTTCAACTTATTCAAAATATTAACAAATAATGAACTATATAAAGGAAAACATCCGTTTTGTTTTTACATTGTAGTCTTTGGTATTTATTGCTTATAGAAGTTAATTAAATTATTTAATAATAAAAAATGTATTTCGGAAAGTTATCGATTATTCTGCTGATTGTGTCATGCGTTGTCGTGAGTATTCTTTTTATTAAACATTTAGATTAAGTCTATTCCTCCTGCAAACCTACTTAGGAAAGAATTTGTGACACTTTATATTGGTATAGTTCTGTGAATCTCGTAATTTGATTTTGAATAAAACTACCAAACCGTCCGTTGCAACAAGGTTGCTGTTGAGTTGCAGCCACTGACAAGTCTGTCAAAATCACAGTGATCTTTATTGCTGTCGCAATAAGGTTTCTGTTGGGCTGCTGCCATTGAGACAACCCTATACCAACTTAAAACACTATATACTTCTGCTTCTTCTTCTACTTGTTGATATACTTCTGTTCATCTCGTAATTTGATTTACCACATTTGACCAAAAAAAAAACAGTATTTTAAACTTCACTAAATTTGAAACTACAGCCTGTTCAGTTATTTTACCTCAGCTTACATGACTGTCAAAATCACAATGACCTTTAACACCGTTTCAATAAGGTTGTTGTCGAAAGTAAAAATAACTGTGAATGGACTATATGTACATAACCATATTGAAAACTACATTTGGTCACTGATACCTATTATGTCTGCAAAGGCCTCATTTTTTACATACCAAGCCAATGTTTTCTCGTCTTTTAACAAAAATATTTTATTACAGATCAACGCCCAAAGATCAACGAAACGAAAAATGGCGAAGAGCAAACCAAAAATTAAAAAAAATATTCTTCAGAACCTCGGTCTCACTGGCTGTGGATGTCAGAATACTCTTATAGACATCATCAACTGTGGATGTCGGGGCCCTGTAATTGAACCTATTTACGTCCCTGTACCTTCCGGCCCTGGACCTGTAATAGACGTACCTAACTACAGGTATGCAGAGCCTATGGAAATTAATCCTTTAGGATGCCTATTCCCAACCTTTGATACTTACGGCATTCTTGCTTCACCCATGTCAGTACCAGGTATTGAGATCATAGCACCTGTTCTAGAGGTTCCCTGTGGATGTTCGGGTCCCTGTGGATGTCCTGACCCCAAGTGTGGATGTAATAGAGTACCTGCTGTCAAACTCCCAGCCTGCCCTTATGGGTCTCCAGTAGCTACTGATGTCTCGAAATGTGGATGTCAAAGTCTTCAGCAACCTACATACTCTTATGGTATTAGTTCCGTCATTGAAATTCCTTCCTATGGACCGATGGCCGCTTGTGGGTGTCAGGGTCCCTGTAGCTGTGCAGGCATACCTATGTCTTCATGTGAATGTCTGGGCCCTTGTAGCTGCTCCGGTATCCAGTTATCATCGTGTGGTTGTTCAGGCCCCTGTGGCTGTGTGAGTATACCGTTATCCGCCTGTGAATGCATGGGTCCCTGTTCATGCGCTGCAATGCCGGTATCTTCTTGCGGTTGCAACGGGCCCTGTGGTTGTGCAGGTATTCCTGTAACGTCTTGTGGTTGTAACGGGCCCTGTGGTTGTGCAGGTATTCCTGTAGCGTCATGTGGTTGTAACGGGCCCTGTGGTTGTGCAGGTATTCCTGTAGCGTCTTGTGGTTGTAACG
Organism: Dasypolia templi; assembly: GCA_963555695.1. Taxonomy (NCBI): domain Eukaryota; kingdom Metazoa; phylum Arthropoda; class Insecta; order Lepidoptera; family Noctuidae; genus Dasypolia; species Dasypolia templi. The sequence continues at coordinate 5,735,768 of OY743163.1, forward strand.
GGCCTTGTGGTTGTTCTGGAGTACCAATGTCATCCTGTGGATGTTCTGGTACCTGTGGATATTCTATGATGCCGGTTTCAACATGTGGTTGCTCAGGCCCATGTGATTGTTTAAGTATGGCTGTATCATCCTGTGGTTGTTCTGGCCCTTGTGGTTGTTCAGGGATACCAGTCCCATCCTGTGGTTGCTCCGGCCCCTGCGGTTGTGCAGGGCTTTCCGTCCCTTCCTGTGGATGTTCTGGGCCCTGTGGATGTCTCGACATACAGATGCCTACCTACGGATGTCAGTTACCTGCGATAGAGGTGCCATCTTGCGGATGTGGATGTGGCGTGCCTGGATGTGGATGTAACCCCAAGTACTTACGTCAAGTTACTTTGCAACCGCCTTTCTTGTGATTTTTGTTAAATATGTATAAATGTAATTAGTGTAAATAAATGATGTGATATTATAATAATTTGTTGTTTTTCTTGGTATTAAACTTTCGTCATCGTGAACCTGATATGGCGCTAAGTCCAGCAGTGGACTGAAATTGTTCCTCAAAAAAACTTTGTTAACTAATGAAAACGATAGGTAGGTAAATTGTAGTTGGTTATTTTGGAACATAGAAGGATATTGTTCGGCCATTATTTATTTAGAACGACAATAGGGGCAAAATGTAAAACAACTATGACTAAGGGCAAGATGCACATTTACACTACACAGTTTACTTTGTTAAGTAAAATAAGCGTTTTAAGCTAATATGAACCTTACATAATGTCAATAATATCTATAGTCGTATTAATAAGCTAATGTGAACCCTATTTTATATGAAAAATGATTACATTCGTGAAATGTTTAATAAGGATAGTTAGTTAACGGAGGATTATCCGAAATTGTCTATTAGTATTTTGGTCTTGAAAAAATATAATATGTCACAGATACATCCTTGTTTTAGGTAAATTAATGAAACACGATAAATTGTAATTTGGTATATGTAACAAAAAACCGAAACGGTCGATTTCAAAAGAGCATAAAACAATATGGAAATTGCATGTACCCTGAGGCAATCGTATTTAGGACGGAATGTTGGAATTCTTTTTTTTTTAATTCGCGCTCCCTCCTTTTGTAAAAAAAAAATTTAGAATAAGACAACACATTTGATAATTATACAACTTTCACTGGTAACAACAAAAACATAAAAACTGCTTCAAATAAAGAACAAGAGCAAATGTATGGAACACGATAAAAGTCGTAATGATATTTCTCGAATGGCGCAGCACAAGATTTTTTCGCGAATTTTTGATTTTTATTGGCTCTGTGTGAACAATATCCCATAAACAAAAATGGCGTCGTGTGAACTTAGCCTGTTTAGGCGGTAACCATGTTAATGCCCATGTTTTAAAGCAAGTCCGACGATGACGTATATTTTCTTTGTTGGCTTCGTACTTTTAACACATTGATAATATCTCCAGACTTCTATGCCAATTAGGTTTTGGTAAAAAGTCTGATAGTACAGTTTTCTGACATGACCGGGGACGGTTAAAAATATACTAAATTAATTTTGATGTCCTAAAATAATAGATTCGATAAATTATAGCTGTAGCAGTGGGTACGTCACTTGACAATAAAGTACAGCAATTGTTCTTTCTTATGTAGCTGTCAATATTTACGAATCTTCATGAGCGGTGGCAAATATCAAAAAACAAAAGAATATGGTTACAGTTGTACTAAACAGTAAGACCATTTAAGCCCCTTCTTCTTATTTATTTTATTTTATTGGACGGAAATGGATACGCATGTTTTGGTTAAAACAAGAAAGCCTCAAGGTAGATGCCGACATAACATAACATAACATCACGCCTGCAATCCCTGAAGGGTTAGGCAGAGGTGTACCTATAGTACGCCCACATTTCGCCAGTTATGCTTGTAATAGGGGGCGAGTCTATTGCCATCAACCGGGCACAAATCCAGACACCAGGCTGCTACTGAGAAATTCTAGATAGGAAAACCCAATAACACACTGCCCGACCTGGGAATCGAACCCAGGACCTCATGCTCAGCAGTAGCTCTTGCGACCACTATACCAACGAGGTAGTCGTATTGCCGACAGTCAGTAGACGCCGACGTCCCTTATATATCACAGTTGTTTCCTCAACTCAAACTCACCTTGACTGAGGAAACTGTTTGACATGAGGAGTGAAATTGCAACTATGAATATCGAACCACCCAAGTGAGGTTGAGTCAAGTTGAGGACATCATGAGCTTTTGAATTACAACATGGGTACTTTCCTATATTAAATTTTGCGCAAAAATTCGGAACATCTGGCAACGCTGCCAGACGTTAGCACTGTGGTCGTTTAGAGCATCGCAATGCTCTTCGAAATTCACCAATATGATCGTGCCGATAATAATTAAATCGGTATCGAATTGGTGTGGTGGGTATTGCTGCCGGCACATGGGTATGGGGTTGGTATCGTTATCTGACAATGTGAATACACCCATTACGACACCATTTACGACGCCACATACGACATTTTAAGTAACAATTTTAGTTCACTACGCCGTTCACTACCTTAAAATGGAAAAGGAAAAAAAAATTAACCTCAGAAAAACTTTTGGGATGATTTGACGCATAGTCCGCTGATAAACAGGTGGTCGGTCATTTCTCTTTCGAAAATAAACATCATTTAGAGATAAAACACGATTTGAATAGATAAACAATCAATTCTGTAACCTCACTCTATCTGACACTCGAATCGATTGCTGCAATGTAGCAGATAAATGAACTAGAACTTTTTATATAAACGCACATATACGTGACCACGACTACATTCATTTGTACTGCGTAGAAAATGTAAGATCGTTAACTTTTTGAGATTTCTCTCTCAAGCTTAGCCGAGATCTTTAAGTAACTTAGCACGTTCTTTGACTAGGCGTTATTTCTGTCATTTTGGCACAACTGTTAAACTGTCTTAGTCAAAGCACGTGATACGTAACGTATAAAGAACTTGGCCTTACAGATGATTATAATATTGAAGACCATAATTAGTTATTTACGCAATATATTTGTGTTTTTATCATTCATATAATTACAAAATTATTCTTATTCTTTTGTTTCAGATAAAAATGCAGTTAACATACCTAGCACTTCTTTTATCAATAACGCTAGCATCAACATTAAGTCAGAAACTAACTCAAAATGCAGTAACATCGCTTTTACAAGGTATCCTATCACCGAAAAACACAGGACAAGTAATGCAAATGCTATCAGCTACATCCAACTTGAAACGAAGACAGACAAATGTGCCTGGAACTGTCAACAGAAAATTTGTTATCGCTGACAATGTGCCAAAAACTGTCGTAAGAACTGAAGCTCCTAATAGGAAGGCACAATTTGTACAAAGACCCCAAGAAATGTGTATGAAAAAGAATGCAATGGTTCAAAACCCGAATAATGTCATTATACAAAATGGTAATCAAATGGCTTTTCCAAAAAATATGGTCGTTCAACGAAGACACGAAGCAGTTTACCCGAAAAATGTGATGCTACAAAATGGTGGAGATGTGACATTGCCAAGAAATGTGGTTGTAAGGAAAAATAAAATGCCGAAAAAAGTGGTTGTACAGAACAACGAATATGCTTCTATAGTACCACAAATGAGAGCTCATGAGGTTGTCCAACAAAATGTATTTGTTAATCCACAAAATATGAGACCTGCAGAGATCCAGCAAAAAGTATTCATAAGTGAACCTCAATTGACAGAATATGTGACTGTACCTCGACAAAAAGCATTGAAAAGTCAACCTCAAACCACTGAATATGTGACAGTCCCTCAGCAAAAAGTCTTGATTCGTAATGAAAATCCTTTCCTGCCAGCTGCTTCCCCAGTTTCAGCATTAACAGCATCTTCAAGTGCATTCCCACCAGCAATGCCACAATCGAGAGGACAATTTTTGAGGAAAATTCCTATTCCTCCACCATTTTTGTGACTGAGAATAGGTAGGGTTAGCAGGGTAATTGCGTAACACACACATTGCGTGAAATTGCAGCTGATCGCATTTTTTTTATTTTGACAGTTCTGCCACGTGCATTGTGTTAATTATGTGGCTGAACAGACGAATGTTTCAAACATACGAAGAAATGGATTAGGAATATCCTTCAAAACCCCGGATTTCTATTCAAAGTGTTACTCACTTATAGTGCAGCTGAGAAGTGATGATTTCTTGTTTTTTTTTTGTTTATTTATTCTGTATTATTATTTTGCAACGAATGGCAATGAAGTTGTCAAATTTTTGTAGTGGTCAATAAGTTCGTTAGTTTTTAAGATAATTTATTTGTATTTATGTTTGAAGAAATAAATTGATTGTGCTGTAATGTTTCTGTGAATTTCCTATAAAACTTAATCAAAAACCATTAGTCATGAGAAAAAAGAAAGATAAAAATAAAACGTCATGGCATCCCACGAATTTTATTTTCTGAAAATGAACAGTAGCCGATGTAATTATAAATAAAATTAGCGGTTGAATAAACCTACCAAGGCCAGCTTGCTCTACAAATCTATACGTGTAGTGCGAAACTTGATTTAGTTTTACAATACAAATTTTCTTATTGTTGTGTTTATTTTTATCAGAGTACAATGTATCTTTATGTCTATAGCTATCGATCTGTTTTGTCCCTTTCTGTCAAACTTCATTTTAACTTGACAGAAAGGGACAAAACAGTTCGATTGCTAAAATAGGTTTTTAAAGCGCACACAACCAACGTCTGAGATTTGCATTTGGTATTCGATTGCCCAACTTACAGTTGCTTACTTTTCTTGAAATCATTTGTTTCAGCTTTACATTCCGTAGTGACAGTGTAGAACATGCTTTTTGTTTTGGTTGGGAAATCATCAAATGACTTCTCCCGCTCCACCCAGAGAGGCGTGTCAGCCTTTTACTGACTAAAACCCACCCGTGTTCCTTCAGTTGCCTGTACCAGGGCTACGGTATCTCTTTCGAATTTCCCGCGACCTTGAGGCATAGACCCTATCGGACCACGTCATTTAGTGAGTTCTCTTTGAGGCGCCCGTGGAACACGACGAACCGTCGACCCGGGCCTGGTCCTTACCGGACGGCGAGCTACCCATTGCTCGCCGTGCGCAAGCCCGCGCCTACTGTGGCCGGGAATCTGCATCCCGACGCCCAGGGCGTCTCCTGCGGCGACTAGGGGCGTGAGGGAGCAAGGCTCTCTCCCTCACGCGTTCCGCCTTCTCCTCCGCGAGCATTACTGCTTCGCAGAAGGAGCTGACGGCTTTCCATTCCCTCTGGCGCCGTACCATGACCTGGACCAGGGCCGGACGCGAGAGATCGCCGCCGCCGATCGCCTCCGCGAGGACATGGCGGTGGTCCGCCAAAGCTGGGCAGACCTCCACCGTGTCCTCCGGGCGATTCACAAAATGGTGACACCCAGGATGTAGAACATACTAAAGATAAGTTCTACGACACTACTGTTGAAGTTCTACCAGCCAGATGTAACATCACCTTCACTCCGGTTAACACTTTCGATGAGTTTGATCTCGCCGAGGGCTACTTGGCCATGGGATACATCACGGCGATCCGGCTGTAAGTTAATAAAAACAGCAGTAACTGGGTCGTACTCAGTGAGGTTAGATATTTTCTTTAAACTGTGTCATTTGTGCCATTGATTCATTTTTCTCTCATTTTGTGTCCAGCATCTAAAATCTCTCATAACAACACTGAGGAAGATTGGTTAGTGTTTTGAATTGTTTATCAGAGTTGTATATATATGTAAGTTAGGTTCTAAGCCGACATGTAATATTGTAAATTTACATATGCCACCAACTTTGCACCTACCATGTCATCGTGTTTAAAACTAAAAAGCCGCTCTGCGACTTGTAACCTGGACATGATGACCTAAGTGCCTGTGCATGTGATGGTTTGCTGGGAGGTTAAAAAGTAATGAGATGGCCTAAACCAGTTAATGAGTTCGATTATCGCTCAATTTTTTAATATTTTAACAATTTGTAAATTTGTCCATCGCCAGCATTATCGACTGTTTGCTCGGTACCTCTAAATATTTTTTAACTTTTGTACCTCGATATTTATCTAATTAAATGAAGATGCACATATTTCCCGTATGTTGTACGCTTAATGCCATAGCAAAGTTTTGATATATCTGGTGTCAAAGTTCATGCAGGTAGAAGATTTTTAACCAACAGTGCCAACAGGACCCGACTGACGGCCAAACCCAATAACCTAAGACAGATCGCTACTGCTGATAGACAGTATAATTCTATCTTCTCTGTCAAACAAATAGCTGTCAACACGTTACAGAGCCGCATACTTCGGCTTTATTGTGACGTTAAAACCAGAGATTGAAAGGTTTTTCTATCTCCAGTACGCCAAAATTGGAGATTGATAGGTTATTGGGTTCGGCCGTTAGCCTCCGCTGCCCGGGCTTCCATCCATCCATTCGTCTGTCAGCGGGCTGCATCTCATGAACAGGATAGGCAGCCAGTTGAAATGTTCACAGTGTGTATTTTTATTTTCGCGATAACAACCAATAATAAATAACACGGTGGTACGGAACCCTACAGGCTTACGATAGATGTAAGTCAACTTCAAAATTCGTACCTTATCAAAAAAGAAGAAAATAACTAACAAAATAATTTATTCAAAGCTAAATTAACAACTTAAATACAAGGAGGAGGAATTGGTATCTTCTTCAAATACTGGCATCTGCTGCAAGTTTCGGCAGGTGGCAACAGTGGAGAAAATGGTGCCAAAGCAGATACTGGCGACGCTGCTGGCAGGAACGGATTCCCGAATGGCAGGCCAGCTAGCAACGCGGCTTCGTATGCTTCCAAGCAACCGCAGGGTGCATTTGCCACAGCTTTAGGCACGGCTGCCGGGACTGGCAGGGAGAGAGGTAATTCGTAGGGAACCTTCATGAGTGGCAATGGGCCTGGATTACCACATGGGCAACCAGGCATCATACCTGGTACTGTTCGTGGGTATGGCGCGAATATTTGGGATTGTGCCTGTAAATTAAAAGGAAGGATTGATTATTTTATTCGGAAGGATAGGAAGGTCTGCCTCATTCGTCTAGTAGTTGCAATCGCTTCTGCTGACCATGAGGTCCTGGGTTTGATTCCCAGGTCGGGCAACGTGTTATTGGGTTTTTCTATCTGGAATTTCTCAGTAGCAGACCGGAGTCTGGATTTGTGCCCGGTTGATGGCAATAGGCTCGCCCCCTATTACATGGGACTTAAACATAACTGGCGAAATGTGGGTGTACTATAGGTACACCTCTGCCCAACCCTTCGGGGAAACAAGGCGTGATGTTATGTTATGGATAGGAAGGATCAGGATAGAAAAATAAAAGAAAATACTTACGCTAACGAAAATAGAGAAAATAACGAAAATAATAAAATTCATCTTGTATTACTGTACTTCTAACACTGTGACTAATAAAACTAAAGCATTCGTTTAAGTACTGATTTTTTATCAAGACTTTTGTAATGGATCCATTAAAGGTTTTCAACATTTTGATTGTGATAATGTTTCTATTGCAAATATCTTTTACATTCTGATAGTACATTATAAGTTTTCTATACGAATGACGATAACAGCTCTCATCCCTAACATGAGAAAACGAAGAACAATAAATAGTAAAATTCATCTCACGGTACGGTAAGCTCAGTGTTTTAGCTATTGGCAATTGCGCTACAGGTTGTTTCTAGCCTACTTAGTTTTTCGTATCTTATCGGTATAAAGTTGTAGTCAAATCTTTTTAGCTGTACTCTTTGTATGTGGCTGGTTTTGATACCTGGTTTTATTTTTTTAAAGCCTTGAAAAAAATATGTGACGTTTAAAACGAAGTGTCAGTAAGAGTACTTTAGTAGCACAAAGTTGGTTCAAGCGTTTTCTGTCCGGAAATTTTGATGTTAAAGATGCAGCTAGCTCGCTTTGGTCACCCTGTTACGGATAAAGGTGAAGCAAGATCAGCATATTATTACTTACGACATAGCTGAAGAGTTAGGGGTTGACCACTAAACAGTTTTGACCCATTTGAAAATGTCTGGGTATACAAAAAAACGAGATCACTGAAAGAAACGTAATTAATGTGTACTCATTTCCGATTCTATAATGAAACGTAATGAAACCGAACCATTTTTGGTGGTGTGTGGTCGCAAGAGCTACTGCTGTGCATGAGGTCCTGGGTTCGATTCCCAGGTCGGGCAAACTGTTATTCAGTTTTTCTATCTAGAATTTCTCAGTAGCAGCCCGGAGTCTGGATTTGTGCCTGGTTGATGGCAATAGGCTCGCTCCCTATTACATGGGACTTAAGGTTATCTGGCGAAATGTGGCTGTACCATAGGTACACCTCTGCCTTACCCTTCTGGGGTTACAGGCGTCATGTTTTGTACATAACATTACATAACATGAAGCCTGGGGAACTTCAACATTTTAATTTATAAATATATTTTGATCAATTTTACCAATTATCAGCTTGATGTAAGCTTATATATCACCGAATGTCTAGATTGATCGGACTAAGAATTCTGAAAGTAGTGTTAGGTTAGCATCAAGAGAGGACTGTCAAAAGTACTTGTCGCAGTTATTGTTGTTTTTATCTGATGTCTCAACATTTATACAGTAATAGGATTATGTCAAAAGGCATCAAGTTATCAGAAAAAATTGCACTTACATTATAATATGATCAAATGTACCTAATAAACTATAAATAAAAAGGGCTTGAATTTGTATTAAAATACGAAAATGATTTTTCCTCGACCTAGTATAGAATAGAATATTGTTTATTTTTGCTGCAGGTGGTCAAGAGGGAATGGCCAGATTGCACGCGAAATTAAAATTTGCTTAATTTTCTTGGAATTTGAAGGTCTGCAGTGTCAGGTTGCATGTTGGACAAAAATATATTCGCTACCGTAACAAGACGTATTAACGGAATTAAAATCAACCAAATCATCAATACAAACCTCTAAGTTCAAATAGTAATTCATAAGTTAAGTTCTTATAGTAAAGCGTAAGTTAAGTTCATATAGTATTCCATTAGTTAAGTTCTTATAGTAATCGTAGTTCATACAGTAATACTAATGAATGACTATTTCATGTGGGCTACCTGGCGCTTTAACCTTAAAAATTAAATTTGTTGAAAATAAAAAAAATCTCTACGATGTACTGTCTAATAACAGAAATAATAGAACAAAAAATATTCTAACATAGATAAGGTTAACAGAAATTTAAACTATGTAGGAGTACTGTTCCATCTCACGGCCTTAAGAGGAGGTTTTGAAGGTCATATAGGCAGTCGCTCCATGTTAAATCCTAGTTCAGTTGCATCCAGTAAGACTGGAAGCCTACCCCAGAATTGTTTAAAAAAAAGTATTGTAACGGGGAAGTAGGGAGGAAGGGGGAGTGGGGAGGAAGGAGGAGCGGGGAGGAAGGGGGAGTTGGGAGGAAGGAGAAGCGGTAGGAAGGGAGAGCGGGGAGGAAGGGGCAGCGGGGATTAAGGGGGAGTGGGGAGGAACGAGAAGCGGTAGGAAGGGGGAGTGGGTAGGTAGGAGCAGCGGGGGGAAGGGGGAGTGGGGAGGAAGTAGAATCGGTAGGAAGGGGGAGCGGGGAGGAAGGCGGAGTGGGGAGGAAGGGGGAGTGGAGAGGACATGAAGCGGGGAGATTTATTAAACAATACTCCATGATTGCATCACCTTTCCAAGTTTCTATCTGGCGTTTCTAATGTTGAAATTAACAATAATCTTATCATAAAATACATGCAATACTAAATATTACATCATATTTGATGCTAAAGATAGCGTTCCAAGATAAATATTCATACATAAATAGTGGACACAACTGTCAGTTATTCATTAAATCAGTTACTGGTAGGTAAGGTACCTAATAAGATACCTAGTAAATCCAACTACTGTTATAACTAAAATACTCATTCATACGTTATATAAGAAACATTCAGAGTAAAGCAAAGAAAGAGAGTGCAAAGCTGGAGCAGAACCTTAATTTTGCATTTATTGTAGTTTCAAACATAACGAATTTCAATTCGATAAAACAATGGCCATAATGATGAAGATCTGTGGTGTGTTGCTGATTCAAACTTTTATATTGAGCGTGAGTAAATTTCACTATTTAACCGAATATTATGTTCCCTAACACGATCACGGGTCGATCGATCGATCTTGCTGCAGTCGGTCTGTGGAGTCCCCTCCTTACTTCGGAAAGCACTTTAAGCCGTTGATCCCGGCTGTCATTCGTGGATCTTTGACAGTCGTTACGGGTTGTCAGAAGCCCGAAAGTATGACAACTAGTCTTACCAACGGGAATCGTATTACCCGATATCTGGGTTGTGAAGTTGTAGTCAAAAAAATGGTTAGACTGGAAGCTGACCCCGACATAGTTGTGAAAAGCCTAGGCAGATAATGATATACCTACTTACCTTAGTTAACAAAATTATCTATTGTCTTCATAATGACAGTCATTCTCTAAAAATCGGTGTTAAAATATCACGATCCTAAATTCCAATTATTTCAAACCACGTTTAGCAAATACACTTAGGTAAAGTACCGGTGATCACAGTACGGTGTAGGGAGGACTACAGAATGCGTTCTTGACACCTGTCAATTTCATACAAACGAATGCGTGTAGTGCTTTTCTGTAACCATCTCACCGTGAAAACTTAGGTGAAGTGAGCTGTTATATCGACGGCCGCACTATAACTATGTTCTGTTACTAGCAATCCAATAAGGCTGCTGCCCTCTGCCTGACATAATTCTATGTTGCCTGTAACCTCACTCAAATGACGAGTGACTAAGTATAATAATTTAATTTTCTTTTCCAGAATGTCTTCGGCCAATATCGTCCAGTCCAGAACTTGCCATACGGACCACAGATTCAAAATGCACCCCAGAACCAACCTAAGCCGCCATTAATAAATTCACTTCTGTCAACATACGCATCAAACATGCCTTTCGTTGACAAACTGAACACAATTGCAGCTGTCATTCAAAAGTTACCGCCAAAAAATCCAGGAATGCCTCAAAAAAGGATTTATATGGCAGAAGCGTTAAAAAAGACAGCCTTGGAAAGTTTAATGTATGCGGCCAATGCTTGCAAGCGTTTGCAGAAAGCTGAAGGCCAAGTTCCTCTGCCGAATCCTCAAATGACAGTTGGAAATGACGTTTTAGCTAATAGGGCGGTAAATGTCAGATATGACAGGTATGCTTGATTTGGGGAGAAATCAATTGTGTTTATTTTAGAATATGGTTTGTTGTAAAATATTTATTGAAATTAAATTATTTCTTTGATTGATATTAGTTCTTTATAATTTATCACAATATATTATAAAACAAAAAAATTAAAAAGTTGCAAAACAAAAAAGAAATCCCCACTTCATGGATGGTTATAACTACTCGTAACATGACTTCTAATAACAGTCTTATTCATAAACGTGTCTTAAATTTTAATCAATTGCTAAGCAAATGTTTAGCCAAATTCTTATTCATAAACGTTGTTTAGCGCTAAGAGTTCGCTAACCAATTGATTAGTAGCTGTCAAATTTAAACACCATCGGTAGCTTGTTAAGAGGATGCTAAGAGGCAATATGGCGGTTTTTATTTGAGTCAGCTGATCGATTCAATGGGATTATTGTTTGCCTCGAGGTTATTTTGTGCCTATTATCGAGCTGTGCCTTAGTAAATATGGAATTCGACAATCTTTTACGATCTTTCAGAACGACGCAGAAAAAAGTTGAATCGTTTTTAAACGCTAGTGGGAAGTAGACCAAGGAAGACCTACAAAGCTCGTTAAAATCTGTTACGAGAATGATTATCTACATTACATTTTCTTCATTCGAAGTATACATGATGAAAGGATTTATAGGGACAACTCAAACAGGAGTAGGCTCAGTAGGTACCTACTCATGAGGTTTGAAGAGTATGAGTTTGTAAGGAAGCTCATAGGAGATAGTTATTATCCAATGGGTTATCCCATGTGCCCTTAATCTTATGACGCCAGTTCTAAGGCCAGAAACTATAAGAATAGCCACGTAGCACACAAATAACAAGAGACATTTTGTAGAAACTATTTATTTTGATATTTAATAAAGTTACATTTTTGTTATAAATTCCCTATTTTTGATTTCCAATATTCTTCTTACAAAGACATGGACTGTGCCATTCTTTTCTCATGCCCCTCTCATTTCTCATCAATTCCACGTAGCCTCAGCCCTAATGGTCTCCTCCCTCCCCGTCTTTGCGGTCGAATAGTATTGGTGCTAGGTGCTAATAGTGGCTTTCATAGCAGCAGCCAACTTGTACCTGTAAACAAGTATAATAATTGTTATTAAAAGACACTGAAACCCTGTTGCAACAGCGATAGGAATTAGGAAGTAATATATAATAGACACAAGTACCTACATACATTTCCAAAAGAGTATATTCAAGCTAGGACATGAAAAAAATATAGCTATAATCGGCTACTGATGTTTCATCAGTTTTACATTCATTTGTTCAGTTTACATTAGTAAGTGTATATAAATTCAGGGATAAATACCTTTTCCAGTTTACTCCAATTATTGTAGCTAATTATTTTCAATGCTAACATGTCAAATACAATGAAATAACGTAACAAATAATTATATTCAAATTCAAATTTTCCGATGAAATTTTTGACATACGTCTGTTAAAGTCACGACAGATACAAAAATCGTGGGTTTGACAACTTTATTCTTGAAATACTGTTTTGTAGTCGACTATTTTGTTTATAATCTGTGCTGAATACATAATTTCACCTCTATTCCGTTTCTCTACTAATCACCCGCTAACTAGCGTTTATAAATAAAGAAAAGTTAAGCATTGATTCAGAGCTAACTAATTGGTTAGCTAAGCAATGGCTAACTAATGGTAAGCGAGATTTTTATAAATAAGGCTGTTAGTTAATGTTTCAAAGTTTCAAAATTAATTTTTCTGTTTTCAAAAGAAGTTTTAATAAAAATATGAAGAGGTTGCTTTTGACTGAAAACGGCCAGACTTTGCCGGTCTGATAATAAATAAACACAAAAAGGAAGAATCAAGCTGAAAAAATATAAATTGGGTATTTTTAGAGTTGCACTTAGGTGGTTATGATCTGCACAATTTGCAATTTTTTTTAGAAGTGAAATAACCTTTGACTTAATAATTGTATTTTTTTTATTGGCAATCTTAAAAAAAAAACAATTGAATCGATTCATTTAAAAACGAAACTATGACACTACAAACCAAATGAATGGCGCCGACTTTGGATGCTGTTTTTTGTTTTATAAATTATTATAATCTAAATAACTGTTTACAAATAAGTAGATACTAATAATTTAATTACTTTCAAAGTTGTTTTTGATTCCGGCGAGCTCCCTTTCTGCACTATAAAAAACTTTAGATAAAATATATCCCAAAAACATTCCAACACAAGGTCCCAGAGCTATGTCTTTCCCCGAAGGCCTAACCTTGTTGCGAAGGTCGAGGTCATTCTGTCTCCTTGAATGTGACCATTGTGACCTCGAGTCAAGGAAAGGTTTTGTGTTGACCTTGGAACGAGGACGTGTCGGCCTCAATGTTATACAGACAGTACAGCCTTGATGTTATTCAATGCCTTTGTTGGCAGATTCAGACAATAGGTAGGATTAATAGATTAATCTACCTATACAAATTAAAATGAAATGCGGTCCATTGTCATTTGAGAACGGCCGGAACCCCTAAAGGATCACTTCGTTGTCCGTCTAGGTGCTTACACCGTACCGTATAGGGTACTTCCCGTTGATCTAGAATCATGAAATTTGGCAAGAAGCAAGGTCTCACAGCACAGGTAAAGGAAAAAGTTCGCAAACGTTTATTTGTATTTTATCACGTCTTTTTTTTGCGATTACAAACTTACATTTGCAGTTGGAGAATGGACCGTGACCTATATCGATGTTTGGGAGAACATGTTTTTCAACTACAATGTTAAGTTTGTTCTTGGGATAAATAATAAATCATCCCAACTACGTATCGCTTCTTTGGGCGTCGTCCGACACGCACTTGGCCGGTGTATTTATGATGTTCGTAATAGACCGATCAGAAAATTTGAAAATTAGGGAAAACTGAATGTGATTGAAAACTGAATGTGACACAATGTACCATCACGTGGTTAATTTAGCCTTTGCTTTATTTTTAATTCTTTTTACCAATTGTGGTATAATATTTTTATTCTTGGTGATGCGTTTTCACATACACACATCAACAAAATCTAGGGATATTTTATATTTAATCAAATATCTATAAATCTATGAAGAATTTGCTGATAATTATAGTAAATTGAAGAATGGTAGGTTATTTTAAGGTCTTTAATAATAAAAAAAACTATTTCGTGATTCTTTTGTTTTAAATAAAAATAAATATTTTTAAAATGGCCGTAGATTATTATTATGAAAAAAAACTTCTTTTTTTCTTATAAAACTATTATACTATTTAGACACGAGACACGCCGTACGGGAAGGAGCATTTTCGTGCATGAGTAGAAATTCCTGACCCATTTGGATTCTGTGTGGGACAATAACAGGTTATACTACTTCCTCATGGTATTTTTGTGCAGTCATTTTGCCTTGGATCCAAACGAGCTGGGTTCGTCCGCCAAAACGAATTCCTGCCCACACCATGATTGTCCGGCATTGGTATGAGTGGACCTCCTGAGGGTGCCGTAGACGGCTAACTCTCCCTGGAGATCTCCAAACGTGTGTTCTTCGTGAATCCGGATGAAACTCAAACCGGGACACATCGGTAAACAGCATCAAAGACCATTGTTCGTCACTCCATGGAATACTCCCGAGCCCACGAAAGCCGCCGACCGTGATTGCCGCTTCGCAATGCTGGAACACGGAGCGATCTTCGAGCATGAAGACCAACTTCATGCAACCTCCCTCGCATGAATTGGTCGCTTACCAGCAGCTGACGGTCCTCCTGGAGCCTTTGTACTAGTTGCATCGCTGTGATATTGGGTTGTCTTCTGGCGGTCATTTGGAGATATCGATCCTGTCTCTGCGTAGTAACACGATATCTACTAGTGTGCCGTTCAGTCACATCCCCAGAACTGCGATAACGTGACCACACCACAACCTTGATATCACATTTTGGCTGGTGTATAGGGCCTCAGCAACGATGCGTTGAATAGCACCATTTTCTAACATGACGGTTCGTAACATTTCATCTCGACTCAAATGACGACGTGACATGACTTTTGAAGCTCACACGACACGTTAAATTAAAAAAGAAAATCAATCAATTCCCTTTTCATAAATTAATATTAATAAAACAATTTAAACTTTTCTTAGCGTAATGAATTACTAACAATTTTGCCGTCGTAATTTGTTGTTACTTTTGTTTTTTTTTTCCATTTTTAAATTTACAGAATATAATAAATGAGGTTTCAATCTGTATATAAACTTTTTATAGAAACTAAACAGATTTTATACTATAGATTCGTAAA
This sequence comes from Dasypolia templi, assembly GCA_963555695.1. Taxonomy (NCBI): domain Eukaryota; kingdom Metazoa; phylum Arthropoda; class Insecta; order Lepidoptera; family Noctuidae; genus Dasypolia; species Dasypolia templi. Next base: position 5,751,275 of record OY743163.1, read on the forward strand.
TAATTTAGGATTAAGGTATCCCTAGATTCTGTTGATGTGTGTTTATAAATGTAATTAGTGTAGACAAAATATTGTAAAACATATTAAAAGAGTAACGGTGGAGTTTCTTGCCCCTTCTTCTCCATCCGAAACTACCTTTTGGAAGGGGGGCCTAGAATCAATTCTATTTTTAATGTAAATGTTGACGTTCAAAAGTGCCTGTTTATGGGCCTATTTGAAATAAATGCTTTGACTTTGACTTTGATTTTTTCAGTGGGTTTCAAGTTTGAGCAGAACAACGTCTGGCGGGTTCTTGATTTATTATTACTCACATCAAATTTCTTACATCATGGAAACACAAATAACAATTTGAATTTCTTCGCACTGCTGTGTGCGAAGAAATTCACGTGCACACTTATAAATGCCGAAAGTTACCTACTTTTTACCTATTATTTCATAAATATGTACTGGAATACCAGCCCCGACTAGAAAATTAATCGTTATGGGAAGCATAAAAATATCAAAGAGATTCTCATTTTAAATCGAACTTTTTTATTTTATAAGAATTGACTAACTAAGACCAATTCTCGTTATTAAAAATGTTCAAAATCTAGTCGTAATTCCGTTACAGCGACAGTTAAAATATTGTTTTTTTCAAACATGTAATGAAATTATAGGTATTTTTTAAAGATTGAGACTGAGATCAGACTGTCAACGTTCTTAAAATTACAGGAATTGGCCCTCTGGGTAGGTTTCCCTCAAAATAATTGTGATGTTATAAAATATGCTTTTTGAAAAAAAATAAAGACTTTTGTATGTATTTCAGCAGGTTATTACAGTCATGCATTCGGAGTTACTTATTTTATAATGAAGATTCAATTCGGACTTCATTTACCTACATCATTTGTAATACTCAAAAATATTCATAAAATACCTACGTACAAAAGTTTTAGATTGTCGTTGTTTAAAGTTACAACTGCTCGCAAACTTAAAATGTAATTAAGTAAAAGTTGTAGTATGTAATATAATAAAACCCAATCCCTTATAAGCGAGAAAAACATAAAAATCACGTCTTCAATGATAGAGAGATGACATTAAACTCATCTTTAATCAAGATAAAACGCGTATTCTTATATATATCATTAGGATATTGATAACTACGTCTATATAACTAGATGAGTTACTGCATAGATTTTAGTTACACAATAATAGAGGCAGTTATGGAAACTAAAATAGCAAAATGATTTCAAAACTTTATGGTGTTCTTCAAGTTATTTTAATTCAGGTAATTATGTCAACTTTCATATTTTATGTGACAAATTAGATTAATGGATACTATTATAATAATTTAACTGAAACAAAAAACTAAATTATACCTTTCGGTTGAACCTTTACTGAATAAAGCTGACAATACTGTGAGTCTTTAAATAGCATTATTGTTCGTACCATAATAATTATTATGTCACTTGGCGGAATTACAGCTAACTACAAGATCACTTCACATAAATTGACACGTTTAAGATGTTTACAGAATCAATGTACCTACCTACCGACTGCTGGTTTTATTAGCTGTGATCGCTTTCTAAAAATCTATTTAGGTTATTCTGTTTTCCACTATTTGTTTTTTGTTCACAGGTAATTTCTGCTCAGCTCTCGCACCGAGATCTGGCAAGCCAGAATGTATTGAATACCTTGGCAAATACGCCACCTGCAGGATATGGTAGATCTAGAAGACAGATCGATAACCCGCCTGTCGGTGACCCAGGAAATAAGAACTTGCCAGTAAATGGGTTTGCCAATAGTTTGCCGTTTGGCAATTTACCTCGTAGCAATATATTGAAAAACAGTTTTGAATTGAACAATGGATTTCCAAATAACCTGGCTTTTAATTATGAATTGCCACACAGTTTTGGACATAACAGTGGAATGGCATTGCCAAATAATTCACCATTTAACCTACCATTTTCAAATATGAATATTGCGCCACAGAACAGTTTACTACCAAACGTAAATGACATAAATATTAACGGATTACCTATTAATATCCCAAACGGATTGCCAAGTTTTAATCATGTGCCAAACGCTTTGCCAAATTCTATATTTATGCCAAATGCATTGCCGAATTTTAATATTATGCCAAACGTATTGCCGGGTTTTAATAATGTGCCAAACGCATTGCCAACTTTTAATAATATGCCTTATCCATTGCCAAGTTTAAATAATGTTCTAAACGTATTGCCCAGTTTGAATAATGTGCCAAACGGATTGCCAAATATTAATAATCTGCCATTTCCAAATAAGTTCCAAAACTTAAACATTGAGCCATTTGGAAAAAATAATTTACCAGCTGCGAACTCATTGTCAAATATTAATAACATGCCAATTCTCAATGGTTTGCCAAGTTTTAATAACTTACAATGTAGAAACGCCTTACCACCTTTGCAACTTAGAAACGGATTGCCACTAAATAGTTTGGCAAGTGACAATCTATTGGAACCAAAAAACAATCAACTGCCGTATTTTGGTAACTTTCGAGTAACTGAAATTGGTATTGGAAATGGAGTATCAGACATTAACAGATTTCCCCGTAATGGTTTGCCAAATGGCATTATGTTGCCCATTGCCAATAATTTGCAAAGTGGTGATGGTTTTGCACAACAGATTTCTGATGAATTGTCGAACATAAATAACTACCAAAATCAAAATGGATTTTCGGGCGTCATCAATTATACGCCTCCTGCTAGTACGTTGAAAAATAATGTGCCAGTTGATAACAGATTTTCAAGTATCGACAATTTTCCTAAAGACAGCAGTGTTAGTAACTTTGCTGTTGAAGCACAAAATATTAACAATATGCAATTTAATAATGACCTGCAAGATATCAGGAATTTTCACAACTTCAACGTTATGCCTGTCAATGAACAAAGATTTTTAAATAATGTGCCTTTTAATAATGGTTTTGCAGATGCCATTAATTTTCCAGCCGATGTGGCTAAGCCAAACGCAAATAGCAGACTGGTGAATGCCATCAACAGTGGCATTCCACTTTCTAATGGAGGATATTTAAATGACATATTCTTTGCTAACAATGGCATGGCACTCAATATACCAGAAACATACATCCAAAACAGTGATGACAACGGATTTTCAAGCAACAATTTCCAATTTGGCAATGCTCAAGTTCCAGTCAACAACCATGACTTTGAAGGGGCAAAGATGCCAGCTAACCAGAATTTACTGCCAGAAGGAGTGCAAATGTTTTCAAATGTGCCAAGCGATTACCAATCAGTTTTGATGCCTAATAATTTGAATTTGGCACAGGAGTTGGTTAAGAATTTGAAAATAGAAGGTAATATGCCATTTTTAAATGGCTTGCCAGTTGCTGGTATTACTGAAACAGTGACTGTTTTAAATGGACCTTCTAGTAAATAGTTTTGTAACAGAGTGTACTTTTGTAAATAAATTATTTATTTTGCTTAAATTACTGTGTTGCGGTATTTAATGAAAGAATACGTAATGCTGTGTTTTGGGATTCAGTTGTAAATAGTTAAGTTATTTTTCGTAATTAACTTCTGTTTTTGTTATTGAAAATAAAAGTCATCTAAATAGTATTTCTTTACTTTATGTCTTTCCTAAGTAGTTCTTGTATTTCAGCAGGAAACAGTTTATAATTACATACATAAACTCACTCATTCTTCCCATAGGGGTGGGCAGAAACCAGAAATTTTGATAGCTTTCTCCAAGCATGACCAAACCATCAACGCATTCTCTTTCTCGTTTATGATTATATTGTTATTTAAAAAAAAAAATAAGCTACAGGCCCGCAGTCCATATTATGATGAACGAAAGTAATATTCCGTAATTATAATCCTTTTTAACAAACTAAGTAAAATAACAAAGGATATGAATGTTTTAAAATATTTCAACATATGCACTGATACTAAAAGTATTATTTGTTCCTGGTCACGTATTGTTTGTGCAGTAAGTTTAAGTTAAACACACGGTTTCACTTGTATTTATTTTGGATATAAAGAAGTAAAGGGAAGCAATAATTGTAGTAGGCCAGGTTTCTTACGCCAAGGGCGACGATAAGATTTTTTGTCCCTTCCAAGGCACCTGTGCCACCACCGGCGATTAACCAGCTAGCGACAAGCAGCGAGTGCTCGACGGTGACGAGCCATAACTCCCTGGGCTACATATGTACCAAGTGTGAGTCTCCCAGCAAGTGTTCTGCCCGCCAATCAAGCGTTGCTGGCGAACTCTCTTTTATAGCTCTTGTCAATGCAACAAACGAGTACTCACCGGTGGTGGTGTGAACAGTCAGCGATCAACTCTATCCGCAACCCTTTAAAATGGATCTAGTAGGTACATGATTCTGAAACCGTTGAACTTTTTTGCCGGTTATTTAAATAAAAATGTTTTTCCATTCATATAGTTTTTTTTTTTGAGAACCGTCGAACAATTTCTGTGATCAGCACATCATTTTAGACCCCCTAGTCTAAAGTGATGTGCTGAATACTTGATTACAATTCGCTCGTCGATGTGCCTGCTACCCTGTAGGTATTTCTTTTACTTACACGGGACCTACAATCTTTTGTACGCTCCTAGAGCTAGAAAATCGTCAAGTTGATAGCTAGTTGCTTTCTTGTCGGCGTTGAACAAGTGTCTAAAGGTGGTCACGATTTAGAGAGGGATTACTGAGACTGGTTAGGAAATCCTATTAATATTATGTAAGTGAAAGTTTGTATGTTTGGATGTTTGTTACTCAATCATGCAAAAACGTCTGAATTCTCTGGTTTTGGACACAGATAGTTCATAACCTGGATTAACACATAGGATACTTTTTATCTCGTTAGCACGTTCCCGCAGAATAAATACCGGCATCAACGCGGGCGGAGTCGCTAGCAAAGCAAGAAAAGTGTTGAATACGCGCCTTACAGTGAATAAAATCAAGGCTGCTCTGTCATTTATTATTCAACATACAGACGTCTTTTACTTCTATGTTTATTCCTATGCTTTAACTTTAGATAATACAGGACGTTCCATATAAAAGTGGGTCACGTAAAAGACTCTTGTTTTGTGTAATTGTGTTTCAAGACCTACAAAATGTGTCTTCCATTGATTTTCATTGTTTTACAAGTGCTTACGTTAGAGGCAAGTTATTTATTATTATTTTCTGGCAGACACCAAACCACGAAATGATTGCAAAAATGCCTTGGAAGTAATAGTTGTAGTGATTCCATGGCTATGCCAGGTCAGCGGGGTAATTGCGTAACACACACACACACACAATCAGTAACAATGGTTTTCTTTTGACAGTTCATTAACATTCATTGCGTTATTTACTTTGTTGAGCAGACAAATTTTCGAACTTAAGCAGCAATGGATTAGCAATATCCTTCAAAATGATTCACATTGTGATCGAAATTGTGTTGCAATTAGGGTACAGGTCATAAGTGATTTCTTAATCTAATGATTATGCTTTAAATAATTAGCATCCATCCATATTAAAGAGGTGTGCCCCAACGCTCAATGCTACGCTTTGAGATTGTTACTTAATTTTAAAATTAGGATGTATAGAACATTGTTTTAAACTCAAACAAACATGTGTTAACAGTATGCAACATCCTACCCATACAAAGACTACATAATTGCGTACATACCAGTTGAAGAACTAGCTAACTTATCATCAGAGGTAAGACAGATTCAAATATTTTTCTTCTAATTACACAGACCTAGATAGAAAGGCTTTAAAATGAAGAAACCGTGATTTCCCAAATATTTTCACCACAAAATAAAGACACATTCATCTGAGTTCGCTTAGAAAGTGCTTAAAACGAAAGAACCGAGATCTTCCAAATATTTTCACCACAGTATTAAGAAACTTTCGGTGAATTAAATGAATTTGCTTAAATTTCAACGATTTTGTTGTGATTTCATATTGAAAACACCTAAACATGTCAATTTAAGGTTCATTATTACATTCACAACAGCAAAAAACTTCACTGTTTGCAGAATATAGAAGCAACACCCGTACCATATTACAACAACGCCCTCTTCTACTACCCTTGGTACTATCAAAGCATGATGATGCAGAATATCAGGTCACAATACCAGCAGACTTCAGGACCTGTGACCTTCGGAGGTCAGGTCAAAGCTAAGGGAGGGGTCACTATTACAGGAGCGTTTGGAAATGACGGATATGAAAGTGAGTGACTCATTTTTTTCAACTCTCGATGTTAAGCCGAAACTTGAAAATCCAATAGTGTCTTTTTTTGAAGCACTTGTATGCGCATCCCAGTGCGTCAAAAAAATACACTTGGATATTCAAGTCCCGGCGCTAACCAGTTATAAATCGCCCGTGCGTACTTGGGCTATAAATATAATTATTTTGGACACTAACTTATCATAAAAACTAATACCCATTACCTTAACCTTCGATTACTGCTGTCATCAAACTCAAAGCATTTATTTCAATCAAAGAGTCGGTCAGTTAGTCAGAAAGTTGAAGCTAGTTGCCCATTCCAAAATGTAGATCTCTATGGAGAAGAACGGGCAAGAAACTCCAAGAACACTTTATAAAATCAAGATATCACAAAATCCGGGATACTAAGTTAAATTAATATTGCCCATATTGGAACTGCGACTATCACGTGATGTTACAATCGAAATAAGAAAAGTTATGATAAATACTTAATTAAGAATTTGTGAGGGAACTGATGAACAAACATACATACCCACATACATACATTCATACATACATAGCGGTCAAAATCAAAATCCTCCTTTTTGCTTCGCCATAGTCGGGTAAAAAGAAAAAGAAATCTACTTCTGCCAGTGGTCATAAATAAAAATGAGTGTGCAATGGACAGTGGTGGGCATAAGCATAAGCATAATCAGCCTATAAAGTTCCCACTGCTGGGACACAGGCCTCCTCTCTATGAGAGGTAGTGAGCCGTAATCCAGCACGCGGGCTCAGTGCGGGTTGGTAGATGTCACATGTCTTCGAATTTTTGGTTCTAGGACATGCCGGTTTCCTCACGATGTTTTCCTTCACCGTTTTGAGAGCAGTGGTGATTAATTTTTTTACACAAAGTAAAGCGCCTGCTTACGTTCGAACTCACGACCTACAACTCGTAAGTCGGGACCGTTACCACTGGGCCACGACTGCTCGTGGCCGTGGGCATAACATGGGTAATAATTACCCTTCTTATTTTCGAAATAAATACGCGCATATGATGAATACATGGAATGACTACTCGACTATGGAATTAGCGAAGGACTGGTCGCTGTGGCAATCCCTATAGGATACCTATGTCTAGTATTAGGTATTTTGTAGCTGCAATGATTATGATCACAATGACACAACATTTCTAAGACTCTGTCTCTGAGTTTTTATTTAAGGAGTCTTCCTCTCACATTATACATGTATGAGTAACATAAAACTTTCTATTCACAGCTTTCACATCATACTCAACACCTCCCACACCACTTTCCGTAACATCTCAACCATCATTGCAGACCACGTCAAGTTTACTGACAAGCACAACTTTTCCAAGATCTACAACTTTGCCAACCATCACAACTTTGCCAGCAGTTACCTTGCCATATACAACAACGAACCAGCCGTTTATAGACACCATGCCATCTACAGTCTCCGTGCCAACTACACCCATGTCATTTATAGTTGTAACAACGACAGTTTCTAATGATGTTTTGGTAAATGGCAAGAGGGCTAGCCCGGTAAAGTTTAGTGGCATGGTGCCTGCATCTGGCCGAGTAAAGATTTCTGCTCATTTTTGTTGATGATTTAAAATGCATTGTGAATAATTTGGAAGCTTAATTTTATGTTTTATTATTAAGCACTGTTTACTTATGTATAATAAAATATTATTTTAAATGTAGTTCCGCTTTCATTTATAATGTTAGAATTTATTATTAGACCATACCAGTTCGTATTCATAATAATTCATATCTAAATAGATTGTTTATTTGGTTCGTTTTTTTATTTGATAGGCTAATACTGCTATTAATGACTATCGAGTTGTTTTTTAATTATTTACGGCTTGTGTCTCTTTATGAACCAATGCGGTGTTACTGCAATTGATTTCGTTGTTGAGATCTTTTGATAATATTTACATATTAAATTACCACATCCTTCATCTATATTATCAATTTGTTGATCAATCGAATATTGCTCGTACATGTCCTATCATTTGATTGTTATCAAATATCCAGTTAGCAGTATTTTTTTTTGTAATCGATTAACAAATACGTTACCTATATTGTTTCTTTTTCAGTTGTAATTATTCATAATACGTCTCTCCCTCCAAGAATAAGGTCTAAAATTAATAGAATTAGTTTTTTCTTATTCTGATTAGGTTTGATACACGTCGTTATATTATTCCTTGTCTATACGTTAGTTGTCACCAGGGGAATTGTGATTATAATAACTCAATTCATTACTTGAAATGATTACTTGGTGCTGTTTATTTTTGGCAGTTTTCATACAGGTAAATAATGTTTTTTTTTTCTTAAATCATCAGCAAATATTTTAAGAAACCAAATCAATCATAATTAAATAGTAAATATAATAACGTAGAAGCTCATATACAGGTTGGCAGGGAAAATTAACGCGCAAACTGAAACCACGAAGTCAGCCCATGATTCTGGACCCCCGTAGCGTAGCAAAGTCAATATTTATGGCACAGCATTTTTTTTTAAATTATCGATGAAAATTTTAAACGCAGGGGGTTCAGAATCATGTACTGAATCCATGGTAATAGGTTGAGCGACGATGTACCACATTCCACCCACATTTCGCCATTATGCTTAAGTCCCACGTAAATTTAAGTGTAATTCCTTAAATCATTTTTGTTTTCCCTTGCAGTACATAGCAGCACAAGTAATACCATATGGCGTGCCAAACAGATCCATAAATATTGGCAATAATGTCAGAGGTGTGCCAAACGGCATGGCAATGGGTAGAGGCATTGCTAATGGAATCGGCAGAACCCAGCCAGTTGCTGCCAATAATATGGCAAGAGGAAATATTATTAACCGTCAGAATTTAGCAAATCCATACTATGCAAATAATAATTTAGCAAACAACTATGCTTTTGGAAATATAGAGAATGGAAACTTGGCTAATATTGTTGAGACTAACTTAGCAAATCCTTTAATTTCTGCCAATCAAGTTTTGGCAAATGATATCACCGCTGCAGCACTCGAAAACTTTTCCAATGCCAATCAGATGCCTAACATTGGCTCAGCTACTGTTATAGCCAGCATACCAAAAGGGGCAACATACAACTTTGGCAATAATCCCATTCCTGTAACAGTTACTGGCTCATCACAATATGCTAACCAACCTGTTGGCATAAGTATTCTGGCAGATAACTTGGAAGTGAAGGGGTTGGTGACTGTGGTTGGTAGAATGCCAATCTTTGGCACAGTGGCAATAGATGGTAATGTGCCATCAGATGGTAAGGCGTCTGTGAATTATAGCTGTGGTTCACCAGCTGGGGTTTTGTGATGTTAAGTTATTAATTTATAATAGAAATAAAGTTATTTATTGATTTAAGTTGATTACGTTATTTTTTTGTATTTTTTACTCAGCCATATCTTTCTGAGTGTTTGATGTCCTTTACCCAATTCCTTATCCCATACCTATACACTCACACACACACATACTTTAAGTAGTATGTACTTTTCTAAACAAATGAGACGATGATTTTTTGTGAGAAACAGTTGATGGCGAGAATCTTTCGAGCATTAATTTTACAAAATATTAACTATTGTTTGGTGGGGCAATACCTGCCTTTTCTCGAAGCGTTTTGTCGTATTTTGTAACCCTCATAGCTTCGACCTGGATAATGGATAACTCATCATAACACTGTCGGCGATGACACCTGGCTTGACCTGATCCTCACCTCGTATCCTTCTCTCGTTTCCCCCTACGGTCAACATTACGCTTCTGGATTTTCTCATCACGATATGATTTTCCTTGCGTGAAACCTCCCAAACCTAAGGTTCTGTACATGCGTTCTTTTGCGCTGATGAATGTCGAGAAGCTCAAGGATGAAACATTTGTGAATGATTGGGAGCTAATGATGGAAGACACTTCAGTTGACGACAAGGTCATAAAGGACATTTTCAATGATGTTGTAGTCAACCTGTTTAACATCCATGCTCACGTCTAAAAAGTTGAGTTAAAACGCCCACTATGGATGACTAGAGGTACACACATGGCAATGCGACGTGGAGACTACGCGTTCCATTAATTTAAAAGGGTTCGTACTGATGAGAACTGTACATTATTCAATGCTTTAAGGAATACATGTAGTCACATGATACGCAATGCTAGACGCCGCCATATTCTTGACAGTATAAATTCTTCCTCTTCTGTAGATATTTGGTAATTTCTTGTAACAGTCGGTATCGGCAAATCGCAACGTTTAGACCTTGTCTAATTGACATTGACGATCTCAACCGGAACTTCTCCACCGTTTCTATCATGGATCGTCTAACGAAGCAAAAACTGTCTTTGTTTTCTGTTCTAACGCGTCCTCATATTAATACTTTCAGTTTCATTCATATCAGTAAGATCATTCTCTCCATAAAATCGAAAGTGGTGGGATGTGACAATATCAGCAGTAGTATGATCATACTTACTATTCTAGATCAACTCTTACCTGCGATTACCCACATTATACATTTTTCCTTGTACAACTGGGTATTCCCTTGTGGCGCAAAGCCTATGTTCGTCCACTACCTAAGGTTTCTAATTTTCTTCTCTTCCTGCCGACTTCCGTCTAATTTCTATCCTTCCTTTCCTATACAAAGTGGTATTGCTGTAGGTCTCTCCCGAAGAACTGGAATGGTTCTCTTCTAACCTTCATGAGCATCAGCAGTCGGTTAATGTTGGGGATTCTTCTTCTTGCTGGTTTGATTTGGAAACTGGCGTTCCTAAAGGCTGTATACTTTCTCCTCTTCTGTGTTTTTTATAACTTTCGATCTTCAGTGTGCGTATCTATCTGTATGCAGATGACTTACAGTTGTACTGTCAAAGGAAGGTTGAGGAATACCTGATGCTATCGAAGAATTATATAGGGACTTGCTGGCCGTAGAAACCTGGGCTGACAGATTTGTGGCTGTAAACCCTACGAAGTGTCAGGCGATCATCATTGGCAGTTCTCGTAGTACAAGCAAGGTGGATGGTACAATCTTGCCACCAGTTCTTTTTAATAGTACGATTGTTCCTTTTAGCACTGACGTGGAGGACCTAAACTTGCACGTAGATAGTCCCGAAATGGTGTACTCAAGTCGCTAGAGTAAGCGAGAAGGTTACCGGAACGCTGCGGGCTCTGTACCGATTGAAAACTTTATCAACATGCGAGGACAATGCTTGTGAAAATGCAGATCTCTTCGATAAACATCACCGCCTTCTAAATAACTGTGTTTTCAATCTGGGTAAATGTGATTATAGTATTAAGTCTCTGCGCATCAATCGCTTCTAAAGTGGTAGCCTATACGCCAGGCGCTGACCACCTTGTTTTCATTTCTTAATTCTCTCACTTATTCTGGTTATCTAGCCCTACACTTTCAGTACATCACCGCCTACCACAATAGAAATCTACGTTCTTCCCACAATCGTCTTTTTCAATGTCTCACTCACCGCACAGGCTTCATTAAATCTTCCTTCTTCATTCAGTCTATCCCTCTGTGGAATGCGCTCTCCCAGGATTTCAGTATGGCAACCAACCGATTATCCTTCTCAGTTAAAGTTTGTGAGCACATTCGCAAGAAGCTGGCAGTATTATCACGACGGTAATGTTTTGTCATTGTTTGTCTTATTTGGTTTTAGTAAAATCGTGTATTTATGTAGTTTTATTTGTGCTTATATTTATATTTAATGATGTATATATCTTATATTTTGTTTTAATAAGTTAGGTTAGGGTAGAATGGTCGACTGGTGGAAAATGCCTATGGCATTATGTACATTTGTTTTTTGGGTTTGGGTTTAGTAGAACTCGATCGTAGCGCCACCTACTGGGTTTAATTATGAACGTAAACCACATGTATACCATCCAGAAACCCACTCAAATACACACATCACATTTCGGTCCAGCCGTTTAACAGGAGTTCAGTGACATATAGAAGTAAAGAAGAGTTATAAACAGGGTGGCAGGGACATCGAAGCGCAACCTGTTAATAAGGATTCAGTTCATGATTCTGAACCCTGCTGCTTTAAAAATTCTTGTCTATAATTTAAAACTTGCTGTTCCATAAACTTCTACGCGAATTCATGTTTGCTCATCGATGTCACCCTGTGTATAAAGGCGACAATCGTTTGTCGCCTTTTGAACCTTCAGTGTGTACTTGAGATCTAAATCATACATACCTAAGGGTAAATAAAAATCATGAATAAATTCATAAATTAAAACCATTTATTAAACAACTAAATAAATGAACATCAATAACATACGATACTCTTTAAATTGTGACTCACAAGAACTTTATAACCACATTGAAAACATCTAGTACTGCTGGTTGCAACCACAATTATTATTGTTACTGGCAACACTCACTAAGCCACCGGCTGGCACGGTGCCCTCAAACGTAACATAGCCAATGACTGGCACATTGCCAGATACAGCCGTGTTGCCACCTACTGGCAACTCGCCAATTACTGCCACATCACCGTACCCAACATTTCCAGCGTTTTGTATACCGGCCAAGCCATTGTTTAAAGCATTGTTGGTAGCTGCTAGGCCATTGAATGCCAAGTTGTTGTTGAGTGGACGGTTTGCCAAATTAGCGCCAGCAAAATTTCCTGTGGCTAAGTTGTTAGCGGCAAAGTTGTTGGCGGCCAAGTTGTTTGCGGCAAAGTTGTTGGCAGCGAAGTTGTTTGCGGCAAAGTTGTTAGCAGCCAAGTTATTTGCGGCAAAGTTAGCGTTAGCCAAGTTGTTGCCAGCACAATTTCCAGGAGCCAAGTTGCTTGCGGCAAGGTTTCCGGCAGCCATCTTATTTGCTGCAAAGTTGTTGAAACCGAAATTAGGACCTAGGCCATTTGCGTTCAGTCCGTTTTCTAATAATCCGTTAGGTCCCCGACCAGCGCCAAGTCCAAATCCATTTGATGGAAGTCCGTTTGATCCGAATCCATTACCAAAACCAAAATTTTGACCAAATGCATTCTGCGAAAAAACAAATACTTGGTATGAGAAACTGTTGCGGGATAAAATAACTATAGAAATAGAATAGGTTTTATGCATAATTTATAGTTAAAAGTTACCATATAACAGCATTTCAATGATTGGACGAATCATTTATTTTAAATAATAAACTTAGACATATAAACATCACGCCTGCATTCCACGAAGGGTTAGGCAAAGGTGCACCTATATAATAGTATACAAACATTTCGCGAGTTAGTCCCATGTAATAGGGGCTGAGTCATTTGCCATAAACCAGACACAAATCCAGACTCAAGGCTGCTACTGAGAAATTCTATAATGAAAATACGAATTACTGCCTGACCCGGGAATTAATCATTGCCGGTCTTCATGCTCAGCGCGCTCGAGAACTGGAGAACACTAGACCTACGAGGTAGAATTTACTGTTTTTACAGAAGATTATAAATGCAATACATACCTGGATTAAACAGAAGACTGATACAATAATAATTAAAGACGACATGATGATAAATTTAAAATAATTGTAATGAATCACACAACTCGATCTACAATTTATATACTTCATTATTTCATAACATAAATATGTAATGGTTAAAAGATAACTTAATAGATAGTTAGTGAATGCGATTACTAGATTTTAAAATAAGCGAAATGTCACGGAGAGAGATAAGAAGCTTTTTTATATGTTGTGTCATCAAAAACTTTGTTTCTTTTAATGCACAATAGCATAATAGCATAATCAGGATGTAACGTTCCCACTGGTAGGACACAGGTTGGTAGATGTCACAATTCTTCGAATTTTTGGTTCCAGACTTCCAGTCGTTGCACGATGTTTTCGTTCTCCGTTTTGAGAACAGTGATTTTAAAACAAATTACTCAAATTCAAGGGCCTGCTTGGGTTCGAACCCACGACCTATACTCGTATCTACCACCGGGCCGCCGCTGCTCTTAGTCAAAGGCATAAATGAAATATGTTTTTTTAATGATGTGAAAATTCACGAATATTTATCTTTTATTAATAATACGGAGAGGAGGATCCAGCTAGGTTGGGCAGCGTTTGGGAAACTACGCCGAGTCTTCTCGTCATCCATACCACAATGCTTGAAAACTAAAGTTTTCAATCAGTGCGTCCTACCCGTCATGACCTACGGAGCTGAGACGTGGACACTCACGATAGGGCTGGTCCACCAGTTTAAAGTCGCTCAGCGAGCTATGGAAAGAGCTATGCTCGGAGTCTCTCTGAAGGATAGAATTCGCAACGAATACATCCGACAGAGAACCAAAGTTATCGACATAGCTCAAAGAATTAGCAAACTGAAGTGGCAGTGGGCCGGCCATATCTCGCGAAGAACCGACAACTGCTGGGGTAAACGAGTTCTTGAGTGGAGACCGCGACTCGGCAAACGTAGTGTAGGACGTCCTCCGGCCAGGTGGGATGACGATCTGCGAAAGACTGCAGGCAGATGCTGGATGCGTCGAGCTGAAGACAGGGCGCTATGGCGCTCATTAGGGGAGGCCTATGTCCAGCAGTGGACTACTATAGGCTGATGATGATGATGATGATTAATAATACATACTTTAACATCACGCCAGTTTCCCCAAAAGGTTAGGGAGCATAGGTGTTAAACTACACCCACATTTCGCCAGTTATGTTTAGGTCCCATGTTATAGACGGCAAGCCTATTGCCATCAACCAGGCACAATTCCAAACTACGGGATGCTACTGAGAAATTCCTGAAAGAAAGTCCCAATAACACTTTGCCCGACCTGGGAATTGAATTCCACTAGACGCACGTGGCAGTCGTTTATTAGTGTTTTCTCGTTGGTCTAGTGTTCGCAATCGCTACTGCTGAGCACGAGGTCCTGGGTTCGATTCCCAGGTCGGGCAACGTGTTATTGGGTTTTTCTATCTGGAATTTCTCAGTAGCAGCCCGAAGTCTGGATTTGTGCCCGGTAGATGGCAATAGGCTCGCCTTCTATTACATGGGACTTAAACATAACTGGCGAAATGTGGGTGTGCTATAGATACACCTCTGCCCAACCCTTCGGGGAAACAAGGCGTGATGTTATGTTATGTTATGAAACCGATACCTACCAACAATCCGAAAAACAAAGTCAAAGATGATCCCATCCTCGTCGCCACTTGTGGTGTCTTGGTATAGGTTAGGTTAGATAATGTACAATTAGGCGTAATTCTTCGTTAGGCGATTACGGTGTATCGCCCTGCACTCCATATACCGCGAAACCACAACCACAGCTCACAACACTTATTTATTTATTGAACGTCACAGAAAGGTTACCGCAAAACTTTAAAACTGTGGCGTAGCTACCAATGCTCAAATCTTGGTAAGAGGGTTCAGTTCACGAATTCATAAGTAGGTACCTACCTAAAAAAAAGGGGGAGGAATGGGTCATAGGTTTCATGACGTAACATGTAATATTCTAAAGTATAATGTGGTTAATTTATGTACGTTGCTCATAGTTATGTAATGATTTGCGTATGTTTAACCATCGATTGTTGACGTTCAAACTTCTCCTAACTTTAAGCAACATATTTATATAAAGGAGAAAAACACTAACCAAAAAACTTTCCAATTCTATCAACAATTTTATCAGGTTTCAAATCATGCATTTTGTGTGTCGTAATTTAATGGATGGCCTCAAACTAGTTTTTAAAAGCCCAGGTAATATATTAACTTATAATACCTAGGTAATCATTCTACAGTCATAGAAATAGAATATATAAGTAGTTTTTGACATTAAAACATGGTAAAATAATGGTCTTAATAATAGGAGTATGAACTTTAAATGATAAGAGCCACATAGGTAGATAGAAGAATAATAATTGAAAACAGTAATTCAAGATAATCGCGCAATCTATAGGTACGTTTAACATAAATTAGTTATAGGGTAACAATGAATAAATAAAATAAAAATAATTTAATAAAAAATATATTGCAATTAATAATACATTTTATAATTAAAGAATAATAATTAAATAATATGGCCATATCAACTATTCAAAGAAAACAATTTAATTAATTTATAAACAGGATATATGAGATGTACAGGTATCTAAAAATAATCTAAAATATTGTAGTACATTTTGCAGATAAAGTACAAAATAATGGTTAAGCGAATTGCTATTACCTTATTCGCGATCTCCTGACTTTGTTTATATTATAGTTAAAATTTGCTCTTATAAATACTACTTAATTGTCTCCTGAAACAGGGCTTCCTCTCTCCCAAAGTTTTGCTGTGACCTACAGGGTCCATAATGTTCTAAATTATATAGTTACCACCTAAGTACACATTATGGCATAGCAATGAAGATATTGAGTATTGAGTATTGAAGGTCACTTGTCAAGGTGGATTGGTGACAATCCATTACTCCTCCGTGCCTCGGAAAGCACGTGAAGCCGTTGGTTGTCATTCGTAGATCTTTGACAGTCGTTACGGGTCATCAGAAGCCCGTAAGTCTGACAACCAGTCTTACCAAGGGGTATCGTGTTACCCAGTAACTGTGTTTTAGAGGTTAGATAGGCAGCCACTCCATGTTAAATGCTGGTATTTAGCTGCATCCGACTGTTCAGACTGGAAGCTGACCCCGACATAGTTAGGAACAGGCTAAACAGATTGGTTTGTGATAGAACAAGTTTTTTTAAAATGTTTATATGAAAAAGTTATATTATTATTAATTGATTGATCTCCATGTCTCGCTGTGGATTGTCATAGAAATATTTCAAAGAAAACAAGATACAATTATGTAACATAGCTTCTGCCCGCGACACACGTGAATTTTCTTATTTTAACATAAAACGTCAAACTGACTAGAAATTATAAATGCAACTTTGGCAAAAAGTTTATTTGTTGTTCCTCAAAATTAAGTCTAATTACAACTATTGAATGTTTTTATTATTTTGCATGTCCATATCAATAAAGACATTTTGCCAACTCGCAATAAAATTCGAAAAATCAACAACTTGTTCAACTACTTAACGCTAGAGGGCGATGTTACCAAGTTACACAATTTAGCTTTGTATCAGTGAAAGATCTTTAGAAATCAGATGAGTAGTTTGCGAGATTAATTAATTAATTTATATATACTTTATTGTACACCACAAAATGACATAACAAAAAAAATATCATACTAAAAACATACAATGGGCGGCCTTATCGCTTTCTGCGATCTCTTCCAGGCAACCTTAGAATTAATAAATTAACTCTTAATAATAGATTAACTCCTTCATACAAACATACAAACTGTACCTCTTTATAATATTAGTCTAGATCAACAATAACAGTGTTTTTACCTACAATTATAACACTATAGCAACGTTGTAATTCGAAAATGCTTACTTAGTTATTTAATAATAAAACGGTGAATGAAATGGTATGCAGTTTGACGAAAAACAATCGTTTTCATCTAATATCAAATCTGTACCCTAATTGCGTAATACACAATCAATCGGATCTGAATCGTTTTGAAACAGATTGCTAATCCATTGCTTCATTAGTTCTATAAAAAAATCTGCTCAACCATGTAAATAACGCAATGGATGTGTTTGAACTGTCAAAATCAAACAGATTAGTCGTAATCGTTTACGAAAAAGTGTTACGCAATTAGGTTGCTGAACTCAGTATGTTTTTTATCATCTCCTTTAATCCGTCATACGCATACGCATAGCTTGACTGAAAAGCCTACGAAGTGCCTATATTTAGCAGATTGCATCTTCAATTTGAGTATATCGCAACAGTAGCTACATTTTAATATAGTCTATATTGTAATATCATTATATTATTGGGTAGTAAGAAACACTCAATTCAATAATTAATTTCCATAATTATAATTAAAATTCAAATGAAAAATCAACAACATTACAAAAATTTCTTAAAACTAGTAGACTCCGTTGTACCCACAGCCGGCGCCAACACGACCATTGTATCCCAGACCAGGGGCACCCAGACCGAGACCAGGGGCTCCCAGACCGGCCAGACCAGGGCCGTAACCAGGTCTGCCGGGAGCAACACCAGCAGCACTAGGGCCATAAGGACCAGCAGCAGCACCAACACCTTCGCTCACAATACCAACAACGCCATTCCCGCAGCCGTAGTTGATACCACCAGCGCCATTACTGGGTAAAGCTCCCTCCACAGCCACAACACTCAAGAATGGCAGCTCTCCGTTCACAGCGAGAGCTCCTTCGATAGCGTTCTCAGAGAATACGGTGATGCCGGTGGGGGCGATGGGGGACACGCTGGTGACTGCGAAGCCGCCGCCGCTTGAAGGAACGAAAGAGTTACCAGCCAGGCCATAGCTTCCCGGATAACCTAAGGATCCTGCTGCCAAGCCTCGTCCTGCTAGATTGGAGCCATAAGCAAGCGCGTTGCCAGCTAAAACGAGCTCTTCAGCGGCTAAGGCAGTGCCGGCCATGCTGTTGCAGGCACCGATGGCTTGGCTTGAGATGGTCTGGAAAAGATAATAATAAATATAAGTTTGACCATTGTAGTTCTTGAAGTGCAGGGATTTTTGATCCTGATTATGTAAACATATCGTAGCAGGGAAATAATTACAATATATGGTCACTTGGACCTATTTAATTAAAAGACAGCGATTCGGACGAGTACTTCCACGCCTAAGGGCGAATTTCACCAATGAAAATGAAAGCGTTCAGTACCTCTAAAACGCATTTAAGTGCTGTCAGCGTCAAAATTGTTATGGGATATTGACACTAACGGCTCTTGAACTGGGTTTAAAAGTGCAGATCTCTTTCAGTTTAATTTGTGAAATCGGCAATAAGTTACCAAAAAACAAATGATTAGGTGAATTTTTCGTATTGTTAGATTTTATTTTGCATTTAAGATTTTGTATTAAAAAAAAGCTATAATTAAGTAGGTGCCTAATATGTTTGGCTATATACGTACACGTTAACACAATATTGTAAAAGAAAGATTGTAGACCATTAAATGAAGAGTAGAAGAATAATTAAAAATTATTTATTACCTTGACGAAAAGTGCAGAAGCAAACAAAAGCACAATTTTGCTGGCCATTATGTTATTTTTTTTTTTTTGGTGAAGTGGTGTAGGTACTGAGTAACAAATCGATGAATGATATTTTCGAAGCAATTCTGTACTTTTTATAATAAACTGTTTCGTAAAATTATAATCTATGTATGTGCTAAGAAGTACGTAAGTACCTATTACAATGAAATTATTACATAATACGAATGAGGGAAATCAAAGAAATATATTGATGTAATTTCCCCAACGATAATGACTGCAAAGAGTAGATAGATATTGAATTACAGCAATTTTATTTTTTTAGTTTCGGAAGAGACGGGAACTTTCCACTTTAAACATAATTATGCAATAACATACAGGTCACGTAAGTATTTAGATGTCCATGTCGTGTAATTATGACCTTTGTATTATGAACTTGCACCTTCACCCAATACGTATTTTTTGCTTATATCAGACGATTCGATGTCGATTTGTCGATTTTGTGTTAATTAAAATATTAATATGAGTTGCATGCCTATGTAACAATAAAACATCTATGCACAATATATATTTACTACTAGCTAACCCCGCAAACGTTGTTTTACATTTTTTTTTTAATATTTGTTTGCCGATTCTCAGACCTACCCGATATGCAAACAAAATTTCATACAAATCGGTCCAGCCGTTTCAGAGGAGTTTGGTAACAAACATTGCGACACGAGAATTTTATATTTTAATAGACTAGCTGACCCCGCAAACGTTGTTTTGCTCTTTTTTAAATATATGTTGGCCGATTCTCAGACCTACCCGACATGCAAACAAAATTATCATACAAATCGGTACAGCCGTTTCGGAGGAGTATGGCAACAAACATTGCGACTGCGACACGACAATTTTATATATTAGTAGATGTTTGCAAACCATTATAATGTTTTGATTTGATTTTGATTTTTTGTTAGTTTTTGTATTTCATTCGACAACTTTGTCTCGAAGTAAAACGTTTGAACATAAAATAATCAAAAGTGAAAAATTAATTTGTTATTGGACCGATTCAACGACATTGGATTTTGGCACTCGCCATTCTTTTACTCCTTCTACATTTAATTCGATCGAGAAATTAAATGGAATCTTAATGAATTGTGAGCAGATGAACGCCGCCATTTTGTCTCAAATGTTAACCAACAACTCCCTCCTGTCTTTGCCATTCAGGCGCCAACAGATCTTTTTACAGTCCGTTAACAGTTATTTTACCACAGAGTTTGCATCACAGTCAAAATTACAGTGATCTTTATTGACATTACAATAAGGTTGCTATTGGGTTGCTTTTAGAGTTAATTTAAATGTAAATGGACTGTGTAGCACTCTAATTTTGTCGCAGTCGGAGTTCTATGAGTATGAAATGAAACAAAAACATTCACTCGAGTGGCAGGCTGTGACAGACAAATGGACACACACAGACAAATGTAGTAGACTTTGTAATATGCTCCTGTTTCCAGGATTTGGGTAACTACGTAATTCTAAAAATAAAACTAACAAATTCCACTGTTATGGTTATGGTTAGATAGCCTCAGGGTCGCGGGTAATTCGATAGAGATAACCGTGGCACTGGCACAGGCAACTGAAGGAACACGGGTGGGTTTAAGTCAGTAAAAGTCTGACACGCCCTCCCGCTCCACCCAGAGCGGGAGAAGTCATTTGATGATATCCCACCCAAAAAAAAAAAATGGTTATGGTTAGAAGGACCTACTTAGACATCGGCTTAATCTTCCAAATTGTTTCACAAAACTAACAACATAAGTACATAACTTAACATATATATACTCGTATCTATATAAAACAATTGCACAAATGTTTACCAATCCCCAGCCCGATCACTATGTACGGCAAGCCAATCCCTTGGGAGAAGCAAGCCAAATACCTAGGCGTGATCCTTGATCAAAACCTAACATTTAAACAGCACATTATGTCGGTTCGCGCGCGCGCCGCTTTCGCTCTTGGTAGACTCCACTTCATTCTGACAGCCCGTTGCAAACTGTCACTTAAATGCAAGCTCCGCATCTATACCGCAGTCATCCGTCCCATCATGACCTATGCCTGCGTTGTATTTGCGCACGCTCGCCCACGTCATCTCCATAAGATGCAGACCCTCCAAAACCGTTTCCTCAGAAAGGTCACAGGTGCCCCCTACTATGTCTGTAATATAGATCTCCACGTAGACCTTAAAATGCCCACCATAAAACAGTTCATGAATGCTTATCTAAGCGTTTCTTCGACTGTCGCATCAAACACCCAAACCCCTTGATCTCAGCGGCCGCCCGCTACAATCCCTCCCGCAATAGCAGTATTCGCCGACCAAGGAATACCTTAATCGCCGCCGACGACGCCACTACCCTCCTGCAGGAGAGTAGTAAGGCCACCAGCACTATACGTAAACCCAAAACCCGAGGCCGCCGCGACGCCCAAATCCACACCCCTCCCGACTCTTGCTCGAGTCAGCCCGCGCTGCTGAGCCTGTAGCTTTAAATTCGTCCCAAAATCCAATAAATCCTGATCCAGCTAGTCCCTTGCTGCCCTCTTCCAGCGACGCCCTAAGCCGAGGTTCGTACCCCACAGGGGGTGCCCTTAGCGTGTAGTAGCTTAGTTTTAGTAAGTATTTAAGTTTAAGTCCTGGCTGGAGGCCTTAATTTATTAGGGCACCACAGGCAACTCCGCTTAAGCAGACGACAACCTTACAGGTTGACCTGCGAGATGCCATTCCCAAAAAAAAAAAAATGTTTACCAATCACGACCTCCTGTCAATGTCATTCAGGCGACAGCAGAGATCCTTGTACTGCCCGTTCGCAGTTATTTTACGTCTGATTCACCCCAATTTCTTCCCGTGGGTATCCTAAAAGGGACTAACAAACTTACTAGAGAATGGGCAGTAGCGTTCTCTATACATTCTAAAACTATACTGCGATCGCCAACCTGCCTGCCAAGCATGGCGATTACGGCAAATCAAATCACAAGCACAAAAAACAAATGCCCCCTAGTTTCCGGCGGCCCTTGGCTTTGCTAGCGATCAAGGCTACGTTGAGGCAATGGGTGCTAGACTCGCCGGAAGAAATCCGTTGGATGCGGATAACACAGAACCGGTTGAAGTGGCGGTGCTTGGTGGACGTATTTCGGCTGAAATTATGATATTTACGTTGATTACGGGCCCACTCTCTCTCACAGAGAGGAGGCCTGTGTCCCTGCAGTTGGAAAATTGTAGACTGATTATGAGTATGTATGTATATAGACGAAATCAAAAGTTAAGGGAAAATGAATATTTTTAAAACATTTTTAAACAATCACCATGCCTTGACACTTTAAACTATGGTCGGCTTCCAGTCTAACGAGATGTAGCTACATGGAGCGACTGCCAATCCAAGCTCCATAACCCAGTTACTGCAATGCCCATCTTATTCATATGCGTGGAGTCAAGTTACAACTAGTATAACGTTCAGATTATAACCATTCACTTGTCTAGATTCAAGCTTGGCACATCTTTACTCTGGGTTTATTAATAAAGGGTTTTTATTTTTCATCAAATCAGATGTCGTGCACAGCAGGGCTAACGTGACCGAGAACGCTCTCTATCTCTTTTCTTCGAATTTGTCTATGATTCTGACGTAATCCTCATGTCTAACATGACTGCTAAGCTCGAAAAAACTCGATAAAAGCACTTTGACACGTCTTTATCTGGCGACGAGATACCGATGTAGCAAGTTATTGAAACCAAATCATTTTTATCATTGCAACAGCGGTCGGATTTCACGCATGGGATTAGTGTGTGCTGATTTTAAATCCATATTTTTAAATTTATGTTTAGTTTCTTAGTAACCGACTATTTTGAATAAATTAAATGGTTTTGTTTGGCATGCAAAAAATAAAATATAAAGTTAGTGGCACTTAGTATACTCACTAGATAATCACCACAATTGGCAAATGGGCCGACGATCACAATTCGACAAAGCGAAGGTAGATATTGTCACAATCACCATAACACCCATGATATTATTGATTATCACCAACTTTGGGAATTAACGGGTGTTTTAAACAATTATGTTACGAAGGTTTGATAGCGCTCCCCTTCGCCACAGTTTCGCGGCCGCCTTAAGGAACTTAAGTATTTTCTATAAAATGATGACTTCTTATTTATGAATTTGCCATGTTATTTTGGAGTTTTTTTTTTGTATCATAATTTTGTTTCCTCTTCTCGTCATTAAAATCAAGGACTGCAAAATAAGAGAAAATCGGTGATTTTATCACGTTGCATTGTCAGAATTCGAGATAACTTAAGTGCCATGTTAGCGTTTGTTGAGAAAACATCAAGTTTGACAGAACGATTCGAGTATTTGAATGGCAGCGCTGTTAGAAAACGAGAAATGTGGCAGATATTATAGAAGCTACGAGATATACGAGAGTGAGTAATTATTGTAGCGTGAGTCATGTTAGCCACGGTGAAGAGGACGTGACGTGCAATTTTAAATTAGACGATCTCTACATGTACCTACATGAGGCCGATAAAAAATAAAAAAAATGTGATGAAAGCATGACTGTCATGGTGATTTGTCAGAAACTTTTTCAAGAAGACGTGTAATGGTATCTATCCGCGATCAAAAATCAGTTCTTTAAGCTGTGATTGAAATCAACCGTCTGTTTGGGCAATAAATAAAACTGACACTGAATTGGATTTTTTAAAATAAATAGCTACTGGTAGATTTGCCTTTTTAATGTGTCTATAGCTCAAGTAAAATCCAACCTTTGTTCTACTTACATGAACGATATGAATAGTTGGTCGCTGTGATTAACACTTCAGAATTAGCTTACCTACTGACAGGTTATATGAGTTCATACAAATGTTTATTTTATTTGACTTTATGAGTCAATTCATTTAAGTTACTTTCATTTATTACTTATTCTTATTAAATCATCTACTAATTTCAATGTTTTTTAATGAGTAATCCATTAGGTGGAAAGGTAGCGACCGCGTCACGTGATCTCATTGTTCTTGCCTGAGCAACTGGCAGCGAGTTCGTCATGCTCCCTTAGATATTAGTGCTTGCGGTAGCGTCGGGGGTCGGGTTGCTTCCTTCCCTCAAATATAGTGAGAGGGGTATGGGCAGATTTTTGCGTTACGCTCGTGAACGGGTGCTGCTTGTTATGACTCGCCAATATACGAAATATTGGCGAGTCTAGCTGACATATGCAAATAATTTAGTTTAATGTTTTTTGTCTCGTAATGTTTTTATTTTTGCATACCTATTTAAGTGTGTAATCAAGTTTTTTTCTAACTAAACAGACAGCTGTGCAGAGGGGAGTTTGTTGCGCCATTTCTTCTACCTAGCTAAAGCACTAGGAAGTGGTGAAGTGCGGGCGTTTTCGGGGACTGTTTTATGTAAATTTGACGTTCGAAAAGTGCTGATTCTCAGACATGTTTGAACGAATGACTTTTGGTATCTGCGACATATGTCGCATCTTTGCAGAAATTCTATTTTTAACTTTGGCTATGAAAAGGTCGGAATGTAAAAGAATCCCATAGTGCAAATCAAACACATGTAAAAAAAAAATGGGACAAACAATATAATAGTCCTATGCTGGAGCGTATACAAAATAAATTTACATGGTTTCCTAAGGTGGTATGGTATATACCCATTTTTTCCATTGATGTAACCAACTTGGCTTGTTATAGGCATGGTGGGATACAATAAATTAAACACAAGGAGGGACATAGCTATTACTACCTATATTTTTAAATTATTGCGTGGCAAAACTTCGAACCCAAGTATATTACAAGAAATAAACCTGTGTGTGCCCGACCATTATGTATTGTGCAGGCGACGGCCACGGCTATTGGCATATATTATGGTAAAAACGAAAACTGTAATTATGGCCACACTATTGAGTTGGGAAATTCCGGTAATGATAGTAACTATGAGTTAATAAACAAATAAATAAATCAAATAAATAAATTTTTATTCATGTGAACCTACATGGGCAGTTATGAAGCGTCAGAAACTAGGTGCACGGTTCGGAATGATCGTTTCCAATGGAGAAGAGCCGGCAAGAAACACCACGGTTATTCTGTTAAAAATAATTAGCTCTTGCAACGTTTCCAAATCACATTGTTAATAAGTATGGGAGGACAGCGTTGGCCTGTCAACAAATACCATGTACTTAATAAAATAGAAAATGGTCCCAACAACTACCGTCTACAAGGCCAAAAACGAGTTTCTCGCAGAGTTTTTTTTAAAGATATTGGTATTCTCACGGTGGCATCTCAATTCATCTTCGCCAACATGTTAACACTAGAAATAAGAACAAACTACGTGCTCCCTTTCACCGGCTTCATAAGGTCCATAACTCATTTGTTGGGCTTGGTATAACCTTTTATAACAAATTGCCCTCTTCTTTACTAGATTTACCTTTTAATGCGTTTAAGGCTCAAGTAAAATCCAACCTTTCTTCAAAAGCATATTATTCCATTAACGACTACTTAAACGATAAGAACTGTTGGTCGCTGTGATTAACTCAAGACAATGTTCGTGTTCTTTCTCCAGAATCAGCTTACCTACTGACAGGGTATATGAGTTCATATATTTGTTTATTTTTATTTTATTTGACGGTATAAGTCAATTATTTTGTTATTTTCATTTATTATTGACATGATCTACTCATTACAATGTTTTTTAATGAGCTGTATTGCAATATGTGATTAGCTAGCGACCTCGAAAATTGATAATATTATTCTTGCCTGAGCTACCGGCAGCAAGTTCGTCATGCTGCCTTAGATGTCACTGCTTGCGGTAGCGTCGGGGGTCAGGTTTCCGCCTTCCCTCAAATATGGCGAGGGGGGTAATGGCTGACCTTTGCGTTATGCTCGTGAACAGGTGCTGCTTGTGGTGACTGGTCGTCTTGCTGTCTATGGTTTTATTACTGTTACAGTAATTGTTATGTTAATTTATTTTACTTTGATGGTCCTAGATTAATATTTATTTATTTTATTTATTTGTATAATAAATCCAGTATTGCATATGTAAGCTGCCATGCCCTTAGGGCCTGGAGGCTTTTATTAATTTTTTAAGTTTTATTTACATTCATTTTTTTGTATTTTTTTTGGAATTGGCGTGGCTAGCTTACGTATGGCAATTTAATTTAATGTTTTGGTAATTGCTTACAATTGTTTAGAATCCAGTTCTTCTAACAGAACAGACAGCTGTGCTGCTGGGGAGTTTGTTGCGCCACTTCTTCTTCCCAGCTAAAGCACTAGGAAGTGGTGACGGGTGGGCGTTTTGGGGGACTGTCTTATGTAATTTTGACGTTCGAAAAGTGCTGATTCTCAGCCTAATTTGAATAAATGACTTTTGATTTTGATTTTGAACGATCTCATGTAGAGTCATCTGTAGGACACTGCATTGATTGGTTACCCATTTTCTTAGGAACTGGGATTCGTAAGGATTACTCTATGCAGGCGTCTGTGTGTGGCGTCTATTCGCTTTGTGAAATAAGGAAGATAATATTGGAAATCAAAATACAATATACGTACTTAAAATAACTTTTATTTATACATAAACAACAAACATCAATTACACTCCTAATAAACAGCCCCGCATCCACCCAGACCGAGTCCAGGGCGTCCATTGTAACCCAGTCCATTACCCAGACCTGCGCCATATCCAACACCACCAACCATACCGTTGGCATAGCCCAGACCAGCTGGGTAAGCGGCAGAACCAACAGAAGGGGAGATGCCTTCGCTCACAATACCCACAGCGCCATTGCCGCACCCGTAATTAATGCCACCAGCACCAGCAGTGGGCAAAGCACCTTCCAATGCAATAGCTCCCAAGAATGGCAAGTTACCGTTAACAGCTAGAGCACCTTCGATGGTATTCTCAGAGATGACGGTGATGCCAGTGGGGGCAATGGGGGAGACGCTCTGGACGGCAAAGCCACCGCCGCTGGTTGGAGCAATAGCGTTAGCTGCGTAGCCATAGCCCAATGCGGGGCCGGCGAAGGGAGCTCCAAAACCTATGCCGCCAGCTCCGTAGGCTAGTGCGTTGCCAGCAAGGGCGTTGCCAGCTAGTGCCAACTCTTCAGCTGCTATAGCAGTGCCGACAACGTTGTTGACGGCGCCCAGGCATTGCTGGGCTGCGATGATCTGTAAAATGAAAATGGAATTTAGCTAAATGCTCTTCTGTGCCATTTTTGGAGAAGGCTTGAACATGAGATTTACCAAGAAGGTAGGTACTGTACTCAAAACGATGATAATGACTGAATATTTAACAATGTTTACTTTTAATTTATTTACCATAGATCCTCAAAATTATAGGGCAGTCGTTGATGATCATGATGTTCTTAGTAAAACAACGAAATAATATGATTGGACTTTTAATTGCAATCTTGAAATACTAATGGTGCAATGAATGGCAAATGGTTTGTTATTTTAACTCACCTTAACAAAGCAAGCTGAAGCGCAAAGGACAAGGAAATACTTGGCAGCCATTTCGGATTTGTATGTTTGTCTGTGGGATACAAACTTGTGAATGATTTCTGTTTCGAATATCGAACAATTTATACTGACTAGTTTCCTTAGTATTTAGTCATTTTATTTTGAAAGATGTCACATTGCGTCGTTGATAAGGGTTTACGAACTGTTACGTGATTTAAAAAAAAATCATATCATGCACTTTGAAGTAATACCTAGCAGAATGAAAATGTGTATTACCTAAGTGGGCTTGGCTTAGCAAAGAAATAATCTCCCCAACTAATTTCCATAAGATATTATAGTGCACTTATGTGTGCACAATCGAAGCTGCACTTTCTGTTCCTTTAGTCTTCAAGCCCAATGAGACGGCAATCCGATGCGACCGGAGACAGATCACACGCAGGACCAACGGCTTACCGTACTTTCCGGAGCACGAGGGTTTCACCAGCAACTTCCAAACTCCGGCTGCTACTGAGAAATTCCTAATGGAAAAACTCAATAACTCTTTGCACGACCTGTGAATCGAAACAAAGACCCAGGTCAGCGGTCGCGTTTGAAACCACGAGACCAACGGAGCAGAGCAGTAAAAAAAAAAAACATGCACATTTGTCCTGTGAAGTACTACCTCACAGAGTTGCTTTATTCCAGTTTTAAAGATTTAGGTGTCACAGTAATTACAAGCAAAAGTGACATTTTGAAGCTTTGTCTTTTGGGTTGGTAACGCTCCAGACATTACGTCTGGAGTTTAAGATGACCATAGGCTGCTGTAACCAACAGACTCTGGGGGCTACTCCAAAGCGTCTCTTCGGCATAACCTTTACCCAACTATGTATGAGTCAGCTTCCTGACTAGCCGAGCAGCTGCATGTCTGACTACCACGACCCAGTTACTGAGTAAGACGATACCCTATTACAAAGCGAATTCCTCGTTGATCTAGTGATCCGACTAATTTTGAAGGAAATGGCTAATCCATTGCTTCATATGTTCGAAAAATTTGTCAGCTCAACGACGTAAACAACGCAATGAATGTTATTGAACTGTCAAATTGAAAGCGATTATTACTGATAGTGTGTACGATTCCCAGTTCGGGCAAAGTGTTAGCCCGAATGGTGTTTCTCTATCTCGAATTTCTCAGTGCAACCGGAGTCTAGATTTGTGCCCGGTTGATTGGAATAGGCTCGCGCCCTGTTACATAGCACTTAAACATGACTGGAGAAATGTGGGGGACACTACTGCCTAAGCCTTTGAGGAATACAGGGAACACAGGGACGTGATGTCATGTCTATTACAAAGTGTACCTACCTAAATTAATACTCGGTATGTGCTGCCATCTATTCATTAACTAGAAAACTTAGATCAACTTATGGTAAATCATTATTTCTCTCAGATAGCAACAGATGTCGTCCAGATTATAATAAATTTATTTTATCTTTCTCTCGGTGGTCTTGTGGTCGCTAGCGTTACTACTAAGCTTTAGTTTCTGGGTTCAATTCTAATTGATACTGGGTTTTTCCATCAGGAATTTCTCAGTAGCAGCCCGGAGTATGGATTTGTGACCGGTTGATGGCAATAGGCTCACCCTCCATTACATGGGACTTAAACAAAACCGTCTAAATGTGGGTGTACTATAGGTACACCTCTGTCTAGCCCTTCGGCGATTACATGCGTAATGTTTTGTTATGTTATCTTTATCAAGATCATTATCGATTGTTCTAAGAAAATCATTGATAAATTACGTGATTTATCAAATTATTATTAATTGGATTTCAAAATGTTTAAGATTGAATATAAAAGGTGTTTGAAGATCGGTTTGTAGTCATTAGAGATTTTCATGTTCATCAATAACGTCATGTCTTCTTCTTTTGTCGTCTTTTGTATCCAGATTTGCTTGATTCAGGTTGGTTTCTTTGATTTAACTATACTATTATGAAAATTTGTATATTTGGATGTTTGTACTCGATTGCTCAAATACGACTTAACGGATTTGAATGAAAGTAGAATGACCATGAGCATTTTCCTTTGGCACACAGTTTATAACTTGGATAACACATAGGGTACTTTTCATCCCAGTTGTTATGGGCTATTATTTATTATGGGCTTATATTATATATTATATTATTATTATGGGCTATTAGCGCTTTGGGGTCCTCATCACGCGGGAGAAACCGCTAGCAAAAGATAGTGTACAATAATAATATACAATTATGTTCATTATTACAACCTAGTTTATTTTTTTGTTATCAGAGTTCAATTTTTTTAACACTCTTAATAGAAGAGAAAAAGATAATTAATTTTGATTTCTTTCAGTATGCGTTCGGTCAACGAGTCAACGGACCCACAATGGTGAACAATGGACTCCAATACGGACAAAATACAGCGAGCTCATTACAAGGGCAAACACAACTTGGCGGTGTGATGAATGGACCCGGAATAGGCACAATGGGACCTAATCAAGCAATTGGATCATACGGTCAAATTATGCCAAATGGTCAAGCATTTACTGGCATACCAAACCAAGCATTTGCTGGAATGCCAAATCAAGCTTTTTCCGGTACGGGCATACCAAACAAAGCATATGGAGGTGCTGGCATGCCTAATCAATTCTATGGAAGCGCTGGCACCCCAAGCCCGGCGGCATACGGCGGAGCTGGCAACGGTGAAGTAGCTGTCATTGGCGAGTTGCCAGTCTCTGGCATGACTTCTGTAACTGGGCATGTGCCATTGACTGGCAAAGTGGCATTCAATGGCAACTTGCCTTGTGGCGGTATTGTCACAATTACTGGTAGCTGTGCATCTTGTGGGCTGAATGCACCTTATGGTCAAAGCCAAATGCCAACGTACGGCAATAAGCCTTATGGGTATTAGGTTTAGGTACCTTGTATTAAGTTATTTTATATTATTTTATTTATGCGTAGTGTGTAATAAAATACATATTTTTTTTAAATAAACGAATGGTGATGAAACAATTTTACGAGCTTGATATTTTGCATTCGCCTACATACTCCTGTAACTGATCATAATAAGTTGTGCGCCTTGAAGTAAGCCAAGAAGGGCCTTGAATAGGGTGTTTGCTATACTGTTTAACGACCCCGACAATGCACCCCCCGCAGCGTGGCGGTAACATCAAAGGGATAGTAGCAATCGACCGTTCGTTTGCTCGACCACTAAATGTATTTGGACTACCTTCGAAGGTCAACGAATGTGCGGTAGCCAACGCCGAATACACTTCGATGGTATTCGTTGGGCCGGTGTGTACGCATCATTTTCGACATAACATGACGCCTGTGATGGCATGCCACAGTTACCATTACAAAGCGAATTGATTGCTTTTGGTTAAAGGGTGGCAGGGACATCGTCGCGTTACCACTAAGTGACGGGGTCCGCAAGGTCCGATGCCTGCCAGGGTCTTGAGTTGTTCAAAAGAGATAACGTGGCCTTTGGTACAGGCAACTGAAGGAACACGGGTGGGTTTTAGTCAGTGAAAGTCTGACACGCCCTCCCACTCCTACATGGTTCTGGACCCCCTAGCGTAAAAATGTATCGTCAGTTATCGATTAAAATGAATCAGTTAATGTAACAGCTTCTAACTTCTAAGTCAACGCAATCAAAAGATACAGCTGTTTATGCCACAAATTTCCGCAATTTTCGACACACGCTAGGGAATCAAAACCTACAGGGTACTTCCCGTGAACTCAGAATCTTGACATTTGGTACGAAGCAACGTCTTATAGCACAGATAAACAAAAAATTTCGAAAATCGTAAATTTTTAGTTACATCATTTAAAAAAATATTTTTAATATTTTTAAACTTACTACCCCTTTCCTCATGAAATTGATATAAAATACTCAGGACTTATATACCTACAGGTTTGTATGGAACACTCGGTGCGCGAGTCCTACTCGCACTTGGCCGGTTTTTTTTTAATAATGGACTAAAACAATATTGTTTAAAAATATAGCCGCGGAATTAAGTAACGCACTGAATTTTCAACTCTCGGTGTTCAGCCGAGCGTTGAAAATCCAGTGTGCGATAAAATCCCACCGTTATATAATTACGTCCGTCCGTACGTGGACTTACTGTTGATACACACGAGCAGCACGCGTCGGAAGGAAGGAACGGAACAACTGCAGCCATCGATGCGTTGACGTCTGCAATTGCTTCTGCCGACACTAAGACTGATGGCATGGTACCCTTTGCTGATTTGCAGCCTACTCTCAAAAGCAAGTTTACATTTTTGGTTACCGGTTCAACTACTAATATCGCTGCTTAAAATCAAAAGGGCCACAAATAAAAAAAAATACGAATCCTTTTTAAAGCAAAAATCGTAATAATTCTGTTTATATTTTTATATTCGAAAAAGACACTCAGTAATTTCGCATTAAAAATGGCTTAATCACACAACTGCCCCTTTTGCATTTTTACGCTTTGGTGTCTAATTTCAGAGCAAAGCTGCCATCTTCTCAGTTGCGACCCAGCTTTCAGCGTGAGTGCAAGTATTTTTTGTGAAAAAGGGCCACATTCCAAAAAAGACCTCAACTTTGTTAGAAATTTTATAGTAAAAAGTGCCACATTTTGAAATACGACCTTATTGAATTAAAATCACATGTAAGTATAACATTATATTTTAAGAAAAAGTGCAGTATTTTGTGATGTGTCCATTTTGAATTAAAATAAAATGTGTTTTAATTATTATTGTATTAAAGATAAGTGCAGTATTTGAAATGCTTCTGTTTTGCATATAAAATTATAGTGATTATGGTAGTATTTTTATACTAATGTGCAATATTTGTTTAGGTTGTTATTATGTTTTAAGTTTTAAATGAAATATTTTGTGCAAATAGTGTATTTGCTAGAAGTTACTAAATATTTGCAAGGTCACTGACAGATGAAGCAAAATGTTGGACCAAACTAATTATAAAATTAGTTTCCAAATTTTCTATAATTGTTTTGTCGTGTGATCATCATATTGTAGTACGCATGAATTGGGTCTGTCATTTTAACTCATAACTTTATTTATTTATTTATAGAATGAATCTGAAATGAGAAAGGGCTCGCCGGATTTTAAATATTATTGAAGCCAAAAACAGGAAATGTCAAACAACTTCCAAAAGTTTGACACGCAATTTAGCTCAATTCTCAAATTAGTTGAGCCCGATGAATGTTTACCGCAGCAGCTAGTAATGTCAGATGACGTTCAAGTGGAACCTGACCACTCAACATGAGGGCGATGCTGTTCACTCCATCATTCAGAGGAATATCAATAGTGCACTAAAATCTTCGCCAATTTATGTACCTGATCAGTACATCACCTTGATTAAAACAGCCAAGAAAAAAGGAACACCGTTTACAGTAAAGGAGAGATTTTAAATTCATAAAACACATGAGTGTTTTATGAATTTAAAATCTCTGGCTGTTGGCAACTACACTACCAATGAAGATGGCGACATGGTGAAATGGATCTCTCAAAGTTATTAAAACTGACCAAGATGTTAAAAACATGTTTTTTTATAAGACTTCCTACGAACGCGCGGAGTTTGCCAAAGTTACAACATTGAAAAGAAGGCAAAATTCACCCTGAGCTGGTCTGCGAATAAAAAAAAAAACTTTATACCAATAAACTACAAGTTTCCGGAGCGAAAAAACAAGGAATTTTAAACCTAATTGAAAAGAATGTGATTCCTAAGTAATATAAAACTTTGTATACAAATCCTTAATTTAAGTTTTCTCAAATGATAATAAGTTAGAATAATTACTATTATAAACCAGGATTTGATAAGACTGATTGAAACCTATAGACTTATTTCAGTAGAGTAATCATAAGTTTTTTAAGAGAAGTTACTGTGATGATTTAATTAATATTAATCATTATTATTCTCATTGAAATGTAAGTCAAAGATTTACGTCGGCTTTTAATTTGTGATTTATCATAGGAGAAGATTTAATTTACGAAATAAGCATTTTTAGATACGAAAATAAGCATTTTAATAATTTGTCAACATGGTGGGCTAGAGATTTATAAACTATTTGAATTTTGTAAACTTTCTGAGAAGTTGATTTAATTTTTAGTTTTTACAAGACATGGTGAGGTTAGGTTAATCCACTCAAAATACTGGATAACTTGATAAAAGCTCTAAAAGCACATTTCAATTTTTATGTTATTTTTTTGTTTCATTATTATCTACGTTTTCTATTTGTGTTTGAATTTTTTATGGTTGATATTTTGTAATTTTATTGCAAGGTATTGCTACCATTTAGTTCTAATTACATATTTTTTGCACATTAAATAAAACATTACACGAAAAGACCTAATAAAACTTATTTTCAGTTTGAGTTGTGAATTTTATTTATAAAATTCATGAACGTTATGGTATTTTTTATAAGCAAAAGGGTCTTATGCGATGTTTTACTTAACTGGGTAAAACTTATAGTATATATCAAAATATAGGCAAATAGAGGCTTAAAATATACATCCGATGATATATAACACATAAATATACAAAATTAGATTGATAAAAATATAAACAAAAAACCGCCCTAAAAATTTTGACGGCCTCTCCTGTAAAAAAATGACTTTTCGATTTATGGCCCCTTTGAATTTAAGCAGCGATATGGCCGGACTATTGCGACTATGGCATAATATTCTGTTGACTTGGTCTATTATTCTGGTTCACTGTCGGATCTATTCATATCAACTGGGACAAGGCCTAACAAAGAACGGAATACTCCTTACTCCTTGTACTGCAATGGCTCTCAGCTAATCTTTTAACTCTCAATATTGAGAAGACCAAACTCAACCTACCGAGTCTAGTATAGTATAGCCCATTTCTGCTCAGAGCATGATAACAGATGCAGTTGTCTTACTCCATAGCTTCGAGTATCAAATACCTTGGGTTATATTGATAAAAAACTAACCTGGCGCTCCCACATCGAGGCATTGTGCACACGGGCAAGGAAGCTCATCTTCATATTTTAAGAGTTGAGACATTCAGCTAACCCCGCTACTTTGTTATTGGTCTACCAGAGTCTATGTGCATCAATTATCACCTAGGTACTGCATTACAGTGTGGGGAGGCACCTATATATAAAAAGTTTCGATCGTGCTCAGAGGGCGATTCGTAAGGTTATGCATTTTTAGCGTAGAGACTATCCAACCGCCCTGCTGTACTCTGAATGCCGAGTCGACACAGTGCGTCAACTCTTCATCTTACGTGTAGTCTTACGCCGTCAAACCATCCTACCTATTGACGTAAATGTAATTACACTGAGTCACTTTAATTTGAAATAATAATCAAAAATTTGAGGAATTTTGGATTCTGAGATACAAGTATCACTTTACTTTTAGTTCATGAGCCAGTTGTTTTTGACCTCGACTTGTACAATAATGTTTAGTTTATACTAGAAACTTATTATTTAAAAAAACACATTATATTTTCATGTGCGAAATATGTGTCGTAATACACACAGCAGAGCACAATAATTATAATTTAACCTGACAATGCAGTCGCGAAGGAATGCAATACTATGCGTTACTTAAACGTACGGATCAGCAGAAAAAAATGCACTGCTGCGACCTTTAGTAAATCATGCGTCTGCAAGGTTATGGATTGTGTAATGTTTATTATGATTTTGTTATATTGTGCTCTAATTATAAAATGACAGACTGGCAACTTGTAACAACGATGCCCCGTATTTATTGTTACCAAAATAAACGTACTAAACGTAATATAGGAACCATAACTGATGGGTCATTGAAGGTACGCTCGAATGCAATCATGGGAACGTGTCAACGAAGGTTTTATTTACATAATTGTTATTAATTACGGTTATTGCGAATACCAACACACATATTTAAAAAAAAAAAAACCGGCCAAGTGCATGTCGAATCACGCACAATGAAGGGTACCGCTTGGGATGAATAATTCATCACAAGAACAAACTTGACTTTTTAGTTAAAAATCTGTTCCTCATAACGTCAACGATAAGGTCCTTCCTATTAGGTTTCCGTATTTTTTCCTTTTGAGGTAAGTACGGAACCCTTAAAACAATTCTTTAGAAAATGTTGCGATAGTTACCACAATTTGCGAAAAAAGTGACGATTCAGGCATATTATGCACACACACATACATATAGTATACCTCTCTCTACCTACATACCTCTTTTGCTTCGTCTCTGTTCATACATCTGATCATACATGCACGCCGGTTTGTAGTACTTCGCACCTGACTTTTCTGAAGAACATCACCATTAAGGTCAGAGTTTATCCTTCCAGGCCGTCCCCTTCCGGCGTTTCCACCGCGTGTATGTAATAACGTTTGTATTAACATAATTGGCGAATAAATGAATGCTTAAAAGCGTATAAAGTAACTAAATAGAGTAATCAACCTTTTTCAACTATCTTTGAACTTCCAACTAGTTGCAGCTGAATTTAAAAACGGAGCAACTGCAATTCTGTACAAAAAAAGATAACCCTTTCAAAATCAATGACATGGAGCAAGCCCATAAGGTCCTTACCATTACTTATTCTAAGGCGCTATTTGATGAACAGTTTTATTTTTTACTAAAATACAGAAGTAGGTCTACATAGACGGAATAAATGTTCATCGTGGTCCGAGCGCTTTTTTAATACTTCCCTTATTATTAAAAAAAAAAAAAAAAAAATTTTTTTTCACTCAAAATGGTTTAGTAGTAGTTCACAGTTTTGAACTATATTGTGAGAGCTGGTAGCTAAAGTAGGTTTTAGAAAAAAACCTGTATCACAGGTCACCAGACAACTCACTGGATAAGTATTTTGTAGGACAACCTATAGAGCAATGTTGTGGCACATCTGGAATGACTCCTTGAGAAAAGAACCATGTAACATCCAATGGAGTGTTCATGTAGTTTGGTGGACCTCAACCCTTTCTTAGGCAGCTCAACGACCCTAAACATGCCATGTAATTTCATACCCAATGACATAATCAAAAGACGCCTAACTATAATTAGCTAAAAAACGTGACTTTCCATCAAGTTCGATTGAAAAATCAAGTGCAGTATATTCAACAAAAAAAAAACAGGTTATTTCGTATTCTACCAACTGCTATCTAAATCACGTAACATTTATATTTATTTCCTTACCATAGATTGCGTAGAAATATTGTAATAAATTAGTATAAAACGTTCGTGCGTTCCATTCAAAACCATTCTCTTGTTTGTCACCAATACAAACGTTAACAAAAAACAAAATGGCCGCCAAAGCTTTCTTTGTCTTCTGCGCTTCTGCTTTATTGGTCCAGGTGAGCATTTTCTTCTTTTCAATGTTATTTTTTCGACTTTTTGTTAAATATAATCATAAAATAATGTATAGAAGTCCATCATCATCATCATCATTTGAGGACCAATAAGTGCAATTAATAATCTATAGAATGACAAATTGTTTAACTCTTACACTTTCTATTTTCAGACCATCTCAGGCCAAGCCATCGGTTCTTGCAACAGCATTGCTGGCACCGCCTTAGCGGCTGAAGAACTTGCTTTAGCTGGCAACGCGCTGGCTTACGGCTCCAACCTGGCAGGCCGTGGCTTAGTAGCAGGACCTATAGGCTACCCAGGATCTAACAGCTACTCCCTGGCTGCTAACTCTTTCGTGCCCTCAAGCGGTGGCGGCTTTGCAGTCACCAGCGTGTCCCCCATCGCCCCCACCGGCATCACCGTGTTCTCTGAGAACGCTATCGAAGGAGCTCTCGCTGTGAACGGAGAGCTGCCGTTCTTGAGTGCTGTGGTTGTGGAGGGAGCTTTACCTTCTGCTGGCGCTGGTGGTATCAACTACGGCTGCGGGAATGGTGCTGTTGGTATTGTGAGCGAAGGTGTTGGTGCTGCTGTTGGTCCTTATGGTCCTATTGCTCCTGCCGCTGGTAGAGTCGGTTACGGCTCTGGTCTGACTGGTCCCGGTCTGGTCGGTTTGAGCGCCCCTGGTCTGGGTTTTAGTGCCCCCGGACAGGGATTCAATGGTCTCGCCCCCAGCTGTGGCTGCAAAGGAATCTTCTAAGTTATGAGTTTGTTCTACATTGTTAATGTTGATTTTTCATTTGTGTTTTAATATATGAAAATTTTAATTCCTGTGTTTGTTAATTCCCATACTTTATAATCTAATACACTTTACATTAAAATAAATGAAGATTAATAAAGAGAAATTCAAGTTTTTACGCACGTGAAAAAATTAAAGGCATGTTTCTTAATGACCAAGGGTAGAAAGACAAATGGAATAAGGCGTAGCTTCATAGTAATTGCAATATTTTGTATTTTGCACTATGTGTCCATGTGCAAAATACAAAATATTGTAATCTGTAATCCATAATGATTAGTAATTATGACTCTGTGCACCTAACTAACTGCAACTGAGCATTAACCCGAATGGGTTACCTGGTCTTACAAATTATGAGAGCCTAGTATTACTTATTATTTTAGGTTATTATGTATTATTAGCTGTGCCCGCGATTTCGGTCGCGTGCATGACGGAAAACAATAATGTATCGCTTAGAAAAGGTGTATGTAGACTCATTATTTCAATGGAGGAGTGGTCCTCCATTGAAATAATGAGTCTGCCAATCTTGCCTGCTGGGTAGCGCTATCTGGGGTTCTCTACCACAGTCCTTTCGAATGCAGTTACTGCGTCTTCGGGGTTTATAATGTCAATCGACTGCCCGTTTGGAGGAGTGTGCTGAAGCGTTATCATGGCGAGGAAGGATCACGCATTAAGAGCGCTGTTTAAAAATGTACATCAAAACCAGGCTTAAAACGACATAGGACATAATCAAAATAATATTATTGTGATTTCTATTGTATCTGTGTATCCTTTGCTGGATTTGTTTTAATTAAGAAAATGCTTCTCTCTATAAACGATGTTAGAACCTCTCTAACACCTGCTTTAACGTCGAAAGACCTCCTACATACAGTTGCCCTTGTGAAAAGACACCCATTTACTAAGATTTACGAGTACTTCTGGCTATGGTTTTAATCTCTGATTTTCGGCACCGGCCTTTATAACGGCGAAGATGACACCCATAACGAGAACGTTGTCTACTTTTCGCCCGAAAAAAACATAAATTACATGCCCAGTATTTAATGTAATACCGTTAAATAAAACTTATTATAACAATACATCCGACTTCTATGAAAAAAATACTGCAATGTGCAAATAACTTTAATTTGGAAAGTCGTTAGTAGGGAAACATATATATTTGGAAGCCGGTAAAAAAGTTTTAAATTTTTCAATTATGAAACCTACCAAACAATAATTCGTATAGGTACTGCTTCATATTGATGGCAATTTTTTAGCACATACCGTACAATAACCCAGTCAGAATAGGTACTGTTTATCATTGAAGAGTTCCGCGACACTAGGGTTTCTTAGCAGTCCATGATCAGTTAACGACTGTTAAGTACTTAAACAGCTACCTACAGTGTTTCATCTTCCGTACGATTACCCATTTACAAAACAATAATTCGCCGTGCTAATTGGATGTTTGACATACGGACGGACAGACGGACGGGAAAAAATTATAAGAGTTCCGTTTAAATGTCCTATTTGGCTACCGCCCTTAAAACAAACGAATTTAGAAATTCTTCAATTTTCTTCAAAAGATTGAGAACCGAGTGAGAACTTAAATGAGGTGGTTGGTTCTAGAGCGAAATCCAGAACCAAATATTCTAAGACTCTAGTCCAGACTACCGTAACCCAGAACAGCGTCTACCTACGAAGCTACTTTATTTCCGGTAATGTTATTACAAAAAAGTTCAATTGGTTCAATAACAACACAGCAATTCAGAAAATGACGCCCTTGGCTCAACGCCATCTATCAATTACTTACACAAATGTAAGACTCGCTCAGCATACAATTACCTTTTTTAAATCAAACTGAACAATTGTTGTTATCTTACATTATCACCACTTTTTATTTGAAATTCTTTTAGCGCCA
Organism: Dasypolia templi; assembly: GCA_963555695.1. Classification (NCBI taxonomy): domain Eukaryota; kingdom Metazoa; phylum Arthropoda; class Insecta; order Lepidoptera; family Noctuidae; genus Dasypolia; species Dasypolia templi. The sequence continues at coordinate 5,790,918 of OY743163.1, forward strand.
CTAATCAACCACCAATGTTAAGCGATTTTTTTAACATTATAATCATTAACATTACTTTTTTTTTCTGTATTCATAATAATCATAAACATCACAAGACGTGATAATAGTAAATTATGGTACTAGTGTGTAACATTGGTGAATATCAATACACACGTGTATCATACGACGTTTTTCAACACCCTTGTGAATAAAATATCAATAAAAACTCATTTTATTCAAAAAAATATCGTGTTCAATAGAACAAATAAATTAATGTTCCTATTGCTTGCTCATTTCATGCAACTTCTTATTTAAATAGATAATTTTAACTCGTACGTGTTTAATAAATAAAACTTTCACTCAAATATATTTTTTTTTTCTCTGTAATAGAAGAAAACTTTTAATTCCCCATTTTGTACGTGGCAGAATAGGCGCAAACACTATGTGCGGAAAATAAAAAATAAACCGAATAGTCTGTGGCCGATCGCAATGCGCGCGCATAGGAAAACTGATTAATTTTTCCCGCCATAGCGAAACATTTTTCACAACTTGTTTTCACTATTGAATTTATAGTTATTTATTAATTAAAATGTCTACAAGTACTAGTTACGAAGAAAATGATTTAAGAACAACGCCACAACTCACTAGTGAGTTATAGCAATGAAAAAGTCACAGTTCGATTATGGGTGTCATTCTGTGCCTAATTGAGGTGACCATAGAGCCACTTTATGAGCAAGTGTGTTGAAAACAATATTTTTAACACATTTGTTTGTTAGTACCATTTGGCGTCAATAGATGTCATTAGGTACCTCTATGTGTAATGAAAAGTCCTTCTTTAACACTTCATATTGATTATGTATTTTGATAGACCGAAGCGATTGCGATGAAAAAAATAACTAATAATTACTCCGAGATATACACAATATTTGAGTTTAAAAGTTAACCATATTGGTTTCGGACTTTTTACGTGATACTTGATCTAATTAATCTCTCACATTTAAACAGACTAACAGACATAAATTTCCTTATATGATAGAAATGGCACCTGTTAGTTATCCTTTAACACCCCAACTATTTCTGATTTAGAAATATTTTCAATGTACAGAAACGACTAGTTTACAGATTTATCATAATGTATGTATAGAAGAAGTGTATAGAGTAGATATAGAATAGAATAGAAGACAGATTTTTCTTTTTTTTTTGCAAAATGCCGTAAACATAAGTTTTAATATTAACAAATAGATACTCAGTGCCTATTAACAAATGGCCATATTAACAACTTAAAAAAAAAAGATTTTTATTCATTATTGAGTTGTGAACACGATTTTTTTTATAGAATTAGTCTGATTTATCTCCATTGGTCCTGAAAGACTCAAGAGTAGGGCTCATGGTAAGGGTGGTTTTGGTAACTCTAGTTTTGCTCCAATTTATTTTTAAATGAACACGTAACTTTCGTCCATTAAATTTTAAGTGCATTTGTATTGCTAAGAAAACTTTTAAAATAAACATGGGTTCGGAATTGGCAACACACACCCGTCTCCAACCAAAATGTTTACTCGGTAAGAACGGCACCAACGATTGACAAACAAGAAAGTAGAGTGAAGTCTCAAAGTAATTTGTATTTTTCTCAATGAGTTACTGTAAGACCGCGAGTCATGTTATGTTAAAACGTATAAGCTGCTCCTTGACTTGTGATCTGGTCATGACGGCCTGGATGCCTAACATGTGATGGATTGCTCAAATTAAATTATTCTGATATTATATTCTCTGATATTTAATTACATAATATATTATTGAGGAGGTAAGAAAGTCATAGTAAAATTTAATTTTGAGAAAAGTTGTATGAAAGTTCATGTCACGATTTTCATAAACCACTACGGTTTATGAAAATCGTTAGTAAACTTCTTCCTTAATATTTAACAGTTTGATGTATTAAAGAATTTGGTTACATTGAAAGGTTTCTTAAAGTATTAGGTTTCCAATGGAATAGCAATAAAAGCCATTCAATTTGAGAGTTCAGAGAAAAATTATATTAGCGACGTTTCGCCTACTCATGATGGGGGGCTTCATTATTGCAAATGGGTCACACTTTCAGGGTCCTGGAAGGAATACGTCATATTGCAAGTCACTCTGTATATATGCTGTTTTTGAATGAAGAAGAAAGCTTAGAATATTTTCAAGCAGATTTTGAATAAATAAAATTAATAAATTGGTTAACATGTTTATTTTTTTAACAATTGCACGTGCTCTACTAGATTGCAGTGCATCCACAAGCACAGTTACCGAAGATAGACACAGCACCAGCACCCGGAACAGAGCCGCTGAAGCCCACAAAACCAATGATCGGCCCCTGACCTGCGAGCGCGGTCTCACTAGTGATTGGTAGCTCACCTATGATGGCCACGTTGCCTTCACTGCCGCCGTAAGCAGCAGTAAAAGCAGGAGAGTATGCAGTGGCGCCAGGTCCATAGGCGATAAAACTAGGAGCGTAAGCCAAAGGAGCGTAAGACGCAGCAGGAGCCAGGGCATCGCCACAAGCAGCAGAAGTCAGGGAAGTGATAGGAGCCGCTGACATGAGACCCGCTCTGGACGAACAGTAACTTAATACGTTCTGTGGAAACAAATTAATAATATTTACCAGAAGAATTTAACCTTTCTTTTTCTCAAATCTCAGTTCTAAAAGACACTATCCGTTTGCCGGTATATTAATTAAAAAACTGTAGAAGGACACAATTTCAAATTCTCTCACCAGGACCAAGCAAGCTTGAAAACAGAGCAACAAAACAGTGAAAGTAGACATGTTTGATGATTGTGATCAACGAGAAAGTGAAGACTATTTGATAAACTGGAACTGTTCACAAGCTTTTACACTCAACTCACTCTTCTAGTCCTAGATTCGCACGCATTATCTTCATCCGTGACTTAAAATGTTTTGTAAAAAAATGGCACTATGTATCGCGAATTACACAAACAATATTTCAAAGGTAATGAAATAGTTCTGATAACCCAGTTAAGTATAAAATCACCAGCAGTGATGCTGAACATCATTCTTGTGTCTGTACTTGAAACAGTCGATAAGGCAGCAACTGCAATGTTGTCAAGGCTCTCCTCGTCTTTCGTGCTCACGAACTTTTGGTTATAGGTCGTGTCATTAATTTTTGAAATAACTTCATAAGTATTTTATTGGCCTCACACTATAACCTAATAATATATTCACATAACATCACCCTTGTACGAAGGGTTAGACAACGGACCTATAGTACACCCACATTTCGCCAGTTATGTTACGCAAACAACCACCACAACTTATCATTCCTTATTCATTCAGTTATTTATTGCATTTCCGGTGGTAGCTTTGGCGTTGGACTAGCAGGCCATGGTTTGGGAGCCCCAGCTTTGACTGTCCCTGAAATAGCTATAGCTGGCAGTGGTCTGGCTTGCGGGGCTGGTCTCGGCTGCGGCTCTGGCGCAGGCAATGGTGGTCTTGCTATTGAAATGATTCCCACCATTAGCGATGGACTGCATGTCTGCAGCGCCTCTGCTATCGCTCCCAGTGGCCTCTCCGTAGTGTCTGAGAATGTGTATGAGGGTGCTCTGTCCGTAGTTGATGAGCTGCCGTTCGTGAGTGCAGTAGATTTGGTTTGGCATGTTGACAAGTGCTGGTGCAGGCGCCGTCCGCAACAGCTGCGGTAACGGTGTAACTGCTATTCAGAGCATCACTCCTTCTGCTGCTGCTTACCCTCTCTCCAGTGCAGCTGCCAGCTAGCCTCTGAGCCTTGAGCCCTACTTCCAGCCCCTCCGACACCGTGATCATGTTCATCATGTTCAGCAGCTAAAAATGCATGCCCGCCATTGGAAGTATTTATAAAAACTAAAGTTTACAAAAACATGATGAGAGTTAATAAAGATGATTTATGAAGAAGAGTTATGGCTAGCTTAATGAAGTGCTCAGGGAAAGGAACAAATTATAATTTTACTATTTTAACTTATTGACAAAATTTAACCAAGATAACGATATGAGATTTATGATGAAATGTGTACTCTAATATTGGTCAATTTTACAAAGTAAATAAATAGCATGTGAGTAATCGCTCTGGCCTGGCGTACTGTGGGCTGGATTCCGGCTTTCATAGACTTATAATCTTAATGATTCAAGTGTTGACTTTTATGCTTGAATATGATTTAAAAGACCAACTACATGCCTAAATATATCATGATTATGGAATAATATAGGAAACAGCACTAACAGATTTTTTTTTGAAAAATTTGTATGAAGTTGGTAAGAAAAATCATCATATCTCTATCGTTATTCTTTTTCAGGGGATTAATACATATATTATTTGGTTTTTTTTGACATACGCCATGACACGGCCAAAGGTGCGAGTTTTTTTTTTAAATTGACAAAGATTATTTTGATTTTCAAAATTAATTTTGTATTTATAATATAAACTTTACGTCTATATGCATTGCTTAAATGATTTATCAGACCACAAATTTTAATTACCGCGTCAAGAAATGGTAATTAACTTAAAAATATTACATACAAATAAAACAATAATGAATCACTTTTCTAATAACTCCGTAACTATTACTACAATGACTGATAATCACGACGAAAAACGTTAGAAATAAAATAATTGTTAAGTATGTCATTAATAGGTTTGCATAGAGAAAAAAGTATTTAATAAATTAGTTCTATTTTATTGTACACGTAAGAAATTAAATAAAAATAGTACATACAAAACAAAAATGGTAATAACTCACCGAAACCAACAGAAAAAAGAAAGGAGTTCCATAATATTATAGAATGGTATCTATTCTGCATCATTGTTATAGGAGTCCGACTCCGACTCAGAATCAGAGGCCGATTCAGAGTCTGAGTTTAGCTGGGAAACATCTACAAAATCGAACTCAGTTTCTTGAAGTTTTAATAAAGTTTTTGTATCCTCAATGAAAGTTTTATTTTGCTTAAAGTCCGAAGTGGGTCTTGTTGATGACATAAGTGGATCCGACAAAAGAAGAAGGAAATTTAAAATATCCACATTGGAACTCACTCTGCTCTTCTTGCGGGAATTGTGTTCCCTGAATCTACGGAAGTCCTTGTTCCGGGCTTCCGATGCCTCTTCAGAAAGACTCCCGATTGGTACGATTAAGTTACAACCAATAATATCAGCTCCATGAAGAAGCCCTTTATGTACTGTTGCCGACATGTAGAACCAATTATATAATGCCACGTATCTTTCAGCAGTTTTGTAAGCATAATCTTTGAATTTCTCAACATTTACTTGCTCTCCAGAAGTTATTGCCTGTAAGATGACAGCAAATCTACGGATCAGCTCTATATCCAAACCTGCGCTGGCAGCAGTTTTCTCTGGATCTTTAAAGAATCTTTTTGCGGTATTTCCGTCTTTTAAGATTATGATTGATCGTATTGCAGTTCCACTTTGTTGGTCGAAGAGCGGATATTTCTTCTTTCATTTGTCTTTCTTCTTCCTTCATGACTGCCTCACTTTCTTTTACAAATGTAAACTGCATCGGACGACAAAATGCTGCTGAACAAGGTTTCGGATTTTCCCAAACGGTCTTCCCCTCACATGTGATTTTCAATGGTGCTAGTGAAGTCATGAAAATACTGGAGTCATCTTGGGCAGAATCCAATTTTTGCTTATACCTGCTCTGGCTGGATGCTCCGTCAAAACCCCATTTGGATATTAAAACCATTTCTTTCCCTTTTAAGTCATCGCGTAGGGATTTTAGTATTCTATTTGCTGTGATATCAAGTAAAGCTTGCTAAGTAATTCTGGCGGATGAATCTGTTACTGTGATAAAGTTACCTTGTTGAGGTGGATAACACTCCTTCTTTCCATTTTGCACTCGGTAGTAAGAAGGGTATAAGTCACACAAACATACTTAGCAATTATTTTATTTCTTACCTCTTTCGTCGTGATTATCAGTAATTGTAGTAATAGTTACGGAGTTATTAGAAAAGTTAGTCATTATTGTTTTATTTATAAGTTATATTTTTAAGTTAATTACCATTTCTTGACGCGGTAATTAAAATTTGTGGTCTGATAAATCATTTAAGCAATGCCTATAGATGTAAAGTTTATATTATAAATGCAAAATTAATTTTGAAAATCAAAATAATCTTTGTCAATTTAAAAAAAAAAAATCGCACCTTTGGCCGTGTCATGGCGTATGTCAAAAAAATCCAAATAATATATGGATTAATCCCCTGGAAAAAAGTATAACGAGAGAGATAAGATGATTTTTCTTACCAACTCCATACAAATTTTTCAAAAAAAAAATCTGTTAGTGCTGTTTCCTATATTATTCCATAATCATGATATATTTAGGCATGTAGTTGGTCTTTCAAATCATATTCAAGCATAAAAGTCGTCACTTGAAACATTAAGATTATAAGTCTATGAAAGCCGGAATCCAGCCTACAGTGTGGCGCCTACATACATTTTTAAACAGACTATTGATTAATACAGTTTGCATGCTTCACTGCTAGATGGCAGTGCAAGTCTAATTATCTTATCAAAAAACATCGTTGCACGTGATTTATTTTTATTGACGAACCGATAGCTCTGTACCTGTGGAGACCGTTAATTGCTGAACACTATTTTTCTATTTATGTCTCCGTCAAAAATTGTAACTATATTAAAATAAAGGAAAAAAATAGTTACGTATCTAATCCTTAGAAGTCGATTTTATAGAGTTTTTCTTTGTTTCTGACGATGCTGATTAAGAGAGGGAGCTGAGGGCGGTGGTGGTTCGACGTAATATGTAACATGGTAGCCCACAGGTTTGCGTGTTGTAGTAAGGATGTTAAAGTCGCAATTTTCAAGGCATATTGCCAAACCTACTACACGTGCAGCTTGTGGGTGAAATATACGCAGAGAGCCTACAACGTTCTGCGCATACAATAAAATACTGGAATTAGGATGTTGATGGGGCTTCCGCGGTTCTGCAGCGCTTCGCATATGTTTGTGGAAGCTCGTGTTGACGATTTTCTTGGTATTATGAGGAAGAGAACAGCGTCAATAATGGGTACGTTGCGCGGAAGCTCCAACAGCATACTAAATTTTTTTATGACAAAGAAGAAAGTGCCTTTATAAGGCACTGGGTACGGAGGCACCTGCCAACGTGTGTTGGGCCACGTATTTTTAGTTTGTAAATGTTTTTAATAACATTGTTGTTAAGTCATTGTTACTAATACTACATAGTTATAAATTGTGAGTAATCTGGTCCGAAATAAAGAATATACATACACTCATCGAACTGATAGATACTATTATTTACCTTTAGGGAATAATTGATAAGCAGTGTTATAGTTACAGAAAATATCGACTAATGAGCAATTCAGATTACTGAGAGTTTATCATCATTATTAAAAATTACAATTTTAGGGTTGTTTAATATATTGATATAGTAGTTGCATTTTGCAACAACAGTTGAAAAAAAACATTTCATTTGCTGAAAATATTTATTTATTAATGTTCGTTACTCTAAACAATGCAGAAATCCCTCTAGTATAGGTAATCATAAGGGGAGCCACAGCCGCAAGCGCACTTGCCGGAGATGGACACGGCACCAGCAGCTGGCACAGCACCGCCGAAGCTCACAGCGCCCATGATGGGGACCTGACCAGCAACAGCGGTGTTACCGGCTACTGGCAGCTCACCAGCTACAGCCACGTTGCCTTCACCGGCGCCGCCGTACGCGGAAAGTCCGGCACCACAACCAGCAGTGGGATACGCAAGTCCATCATAAGCCAAACCCGGAGCAGCCAAGCCGTTAAACCCGTACGAGCCAGCTAGCATGGGAGAAGCACAAGCTGGAGCGATCGCCGGGCCGTAAGCACCACATACCTGACTGAATACATTCTGCAAAAGTAAAAATAATTATTTATCTACAAAAACTTTTACACATATAAACCCATACAAAAAAGCCTTTGAAAATGCAAACAAATACACTGCAAAAGAAGTTCGAATTCAAAACAGCAACCACTCACCTGGACCAAGCAAGCTTGCATGCAGAGCAACAGAACAGTGAAGGATGACATGATTAAAGTTTGATCAACAGCTGAAGACTGAATGATGACCCAAAATTAATGTCACATTTTATACTCAAACATACCAACTTAGTTTACGAAATTTTAGAAAACGTGATGATATGTGTCCAATAAAATAAAGTGTTTCTTTGTTAGTAAATAGTAGGCTTATCGTGCTTGCACAAGCTAATAATTAATAACACTTACCTACATACAAATATTCTCGGAACTTGATAACTTAACGTAAAACTCCATCAGTAACTGAACACCGATCGTGTGTGTGGTGTCAGCATTCAAAACAAACTACGTCTGTCATAGCTATCCTCGTCCTCTGCGCTCAGGCTTTCCTGCTCAAAGTACGTGTATTTTTTATAAGATAAGATATTGTTTTATTAATAAACTATTGTAATAGACTGTCTCCAAAAATATCAATGGGTAATGTGTAATAGCATAATAGTTTTTTATATTTCAGTCTGCACTCGGACAGTCATACACCAACCGCGCTGCAGTTGCTGATCTATCTTCATGAATTTTGATATTGATTGTGTTTATGATTTTTATTTTGGTGAATTTATTATCTTTTATCACGTTTTTGTATTGTTCCTGTAAATTGATGTTAACATAAGTGGATGAAATGAAACCTATTAATTTGTTATAGATAATTAGCATAGCATAATCAGTCATAATGTTCCCACTGCTGGGACACAGGCCTCCTCTCTATAAGAGGGATAATAATTATTGTACAGTGAGGAGGCCTGTGATATAGATAATTATTGTACAGTAACTACACTTATATCCTGATACTGTTTCAAACTATAAATTTTAAACACAATATTTAAAAAATACCTATCCTATTACCTTTGTACGTACTCGTACTTTTCTGTTCTCCTTATTCTTCTGGTCTGTTTATATGTGTGTACATTTATGGTTAAATAAATAAATCAATAATAATCCGCCAATCAGGAAACATTGAGTTCAGTCCCACCAGTGGCGGCACTCTCCCTATCTTCAGCACCTCCGCCATCGCTCCCGTCGGTATCTCCGTAGTGTCTGACAACGTTTATGAGGGTGCTCTGGCTGTGGGTGGTGAGCTGCCATTCGTGGGTACTGTTGCTCTGGAAGGTGTGGTGCCTTCTGCTCGCGCTGATGCCGTCAACCATGCCTGTGGTTATGGCAAAAATGCCATCATCCGCGAGACTGCTAACTTTGCCCCAGCTGCCGCCACGGCTCCTCTTGCTGCTTACGGTTCTGGTGCCGCCTTCGCTCCCGTTGCTCTTGCTGCTCCTGGCCTCGGTTTTCTTGGTGGTATGGTTAAATGATAAATGATAAATGATTTTATTTCTGTAAGTAGGTTTTTACAAACACTTTTACACGTCAATACTATTTTAAAAGTAGATGACTACTCTGAGAAGAAACGCCAAAACAAACTCAGAGGTCACAGTCTCTTTTAAAGTCCAGACATAATCTTTGTCAGGTCATGTGAAGACCATGTGGATTGATGTCTGAAATGGTATTTTGAGGAAAGAACCACACAGAATGAGTGGACCTGTCCAGTCAGTGCACGCATTTGTCAGTAATCATGCAGCACAACACAACGCATATGGAGCTCAACGATTCGACGAACATTACCAAAGAGAGGACATTTGGGTAGGCCGCATAAATTACTCAAACTGCCAGACCATGATTAAAACTAATTTTAAAATATAAAAATAGATTGAGATAAAAAAAAACAACAAATCCACACACCCTTCACATTCACAATAATTAAAATATTATAATATTCAAAGTAAATTTTCACGTCATTGTATAGTATGTCAAAGTGTAAAAATCCGAGAATAAACTTGGTCAGATCATATGAGGACTCTGTAGACTTGTGTCTGAAATGGTCTTTTGAGGAAAGAACCACACTGAATTGAGTGGACCTGTTCAGTCAGTGCATGCATTTGTCAATCATGGTGCAGCTCAACTCAGAACTAAGGAGCGCAACGATTCCACGAACAATACAAAAGAAAGGACATTTGGGTAGGCCGCGTTAAGTACTCAAACAGCCAGACCATGATTAAAACAACTGAAAGAACAAAAAAACAATGACTCACATAGTCCTCACATTCTCAAAAATTAAAACAATTTTATACTTTAAACAGTAAATATAAAGATGTCATTGTTTATCTAAAAAATCTAAAATGAAAGTTTAACAGCAAATTAAACATCAAGAATATCTGTGTAAACTTATTGGAGCAGCTCAATCCCAAGCCTTCTTGTCCTCAATATAGCCTTTGACAGTATAATAGGCATTCTGGCATAATTTCCGCTTTATAAAAGATTTGAATTTATTAAGGCTTAGTTCTTGAATGTGGCTAGGAAGTTTATTATAAAAACGAAAACTTTGACATTTAAACGAGCTACCTATTTTCTTGAGTCTGGTAGTGGGAACAACAAATTTGTGTTTGTTCCTAGTATTTATGTTATGGATATCACTGTATTTTTTAAACAGATTAATATTTTTATGTGCATACAAAAGATTTTCATAAATATACTGAGAAGGCACAGTCATTATATTAATCTCTTTAAATTTGTCTCTGAGGGAGTGTCTGGGACTGAGTTTATAAATTGAACGAATTGCCCTTTTTTGTAAAACAAAAATTGTCTGAATATTGGCGGCATTTCCCCACAAAAGAATACCGTACGACATCACACTATGAAAATAACTAAAGTATACTAAACGGGCTGTCTCTAAATCAGTTAAATTACGAATTTTTCTAACGGCGTATGCTGCAGAGCTTAGTTTTTTTGAAAATTTATCTATTTGGGGGCCCCATTGAAGCTTGGCATCCAAAGTTATGCCTAAGAATACTGTGGTGTTTTCGGGTTTCAACTCTTCACCCTTTATAAGAACACTAGTATCTACTTGCCTAACATGAGGTATCGTAAACTTAATGCATTTAGTTTTTCTCTCGTTTAGAAGTAAGTTATTAACATTAAACCAGTTAACTACTTTAGCAAGGGCGCTATTTACATTGTCAGTAACCAGCTGCTGACGTTTGAGTTAAAATAAAAGTGAAGTGTCGTCTGCAAACAACACTATATCTTTTTAAGGACATCATGGAAAGTTTCTACCCCAACCTGACCAAAATTCATAGAGTCAACGTTTGTCTGATAGGCCTCCTCTTCTTTGATCCATTCTGCTTCAGTATTATGACAGACTGGATTTTCCCAAATTCCTGCCCAGAATTGCTGCAACTCGTCTGTAGCCGGCCCCGTTGTATGTGTTACGTTTCGGTGTAGTGTGGTTAATTGTTGATGCCTTTAGTTTTCGGTAAAATAGTTTTTCATTCTTTCTATATTGGTTATTTTGTGTTTTACGGAGTGTGCATTTAGTGTATCTATCTATCTAGTCTGCTTTTAACAACTGTTAGTTTCAGTTTAAGAGTGTAAGATGTGGAATAATAATGATTATTATTATGAACATACGTAACATCACGCCTGTAATCCCTGAAGGGTTAGGCAGACGTGTACCTTTAGTACACCTTAATTTCGGCAGTTTTGCTTAAGTGCCATGTAATTGGGGTGAGCCTATTGCCATCAACCGGGCAAAAATACAGACTCCAGGCTGCTACTGGTAAATTCTAGATACAAAAACCCAAAAACACTTTGCCCGACCTGGGAATCGAACCCAGGACCTCATGCTCAGGAGTAGCTCTTGCGACCACTAGACCAACGAGGCATTCGAGGCGTATTATTATGAAATTGCAGGAAATAAAAGTAAGTAGTGATATAAAATTTCATTTATTGAATACACAACAGAAATATAAAAACACTTAATAAGCACAACCGCATCCTCTGCCAGCACCACCACGGTAACCGAATGCAGAAGCACCAAAACCAGGAGCAAAAGCAGATGGTGCGAAGGCAGCACCTTGACCGTAAGCACCCATAGAGGCATACGCACCCGCTGGACCAAAAGCAGAAGTCTCACTGATCATGGCGTTCCTACCATTACCACAGGAATGGTTGACGGAGCCAGCACCGGCAGAAGGCACCACGCCTTCCATAGCGACAGTACCCACGAATGGTAGCTCACCACCCACAGCCAGAGCACCTTCATAAGCGTTGTCAGACGCTACAGCAATACCAGTGGGAGACATGGCAGAAGCGCTGGACACAGGCAGAGCACCACCACTAGTGGGAGTAAATTCAATGCCGTCAAAGGGAGAACCATACGTGAGACCGTCGCAGGCCAGACCTCTGCCGCTCCGTGTAGCGTCGGCGTATGACAAAGTATCGTATGCCATGACGGGAGCTGCGAAACCACGGGCCGTCAATCGGTCGTATCCGAAAGCATTGGCACCGAAACCTGAACCGGCCAAACCGGAGCCATAGAGTCCATCGTAGGCTAAACCATCGTAGGCTACCGAAGCAGGGGTGGAAGTACCACTGAGAGCAGACTGAAAATAAAAGAAGTTTGTTAATGTTATGAATAAGTAATGATTTAAAATTCAATGTGGTCTTTAATTGCAAAACAGTAAAAAAATATTGATATACCAAACAAATCAGAAAAAAAAAACTGAACTTACCATAGCATAAAGCCCGTTTCCGCAAGCATGGTTGATAGCACCAGACCCAGCAGTGGCCAACATGCCTTCAAAAGCAGTGGTACCCACAAACGGCATCTCTCCAGCCACGTTCAGAGCACCTTCATACACATTCTCGGACACAACAGAGATGCCGACAGGAGCCATTGCTGATGAGCTGGTGACAGGCAAAGCTCCACCACTGGTAGCAGCGAACTCTAAAGCAGGAGAGTAGAATCCATCATAAGCTAGTCCTCTGCCTGCACAGCTAGTTCCAGGGTATGCTAGTCCATCGTATGCCAATGTTGGAGCGGCGAATCCGTCATATGCCAAACCAGTAAAGCCAGGGGCAAATGAGCCAGCATATCCGAAAGGATAACCGATTCCTGATGCTTCGACTGCAGCGCGGCTGGTGCATGCGCTGAAAGCAGACTAGACAAAGAAACAAATTAGAATGTAAGGAATATTTTTTGGAGTACTGTGAAAACAGTAGTATTAGAGTAACAAATAACATCCATTTTCGAACAAAATATAACGTGGAAGAAGTGAGACACAAAAAGTGCAACAAAAGCATTATAACTAAATGAGTCAACTCAGCAAAATATACGACTGAACTGACATTGCGATGAATGCTTTTGATGCAAAACATAAACATCAACAAAAACATAAATATTATTCAATCATCTCACCGAATACGTTTAAACATTCTTGGATCCAAATAAGCTTTTAACTTTGGAATTTGACAAAAATATATGAAGTGTATATATATTTATAATACTTAAAGGGAACAATTAAAAAAAATAGGTATGTTTACCTGAATGAAGAGCGCTTGAGCGCAGAGAATAAGGATAGCCTTGGCTGCCATTGCAGTAAATGAACTTGGTACTACTGCAAACACTGACAATTTAATGATTTCCGTTCCACCTTCCAAACGTTTTATACTAAGCTACGATGTAATTTTCCAGGTATCATTGGTATATAGGTAATTGTAATACTCGTAAATAAATGATAAGCCTAATATTTGACGAATATAAAATAACTCAATACTTAAATACTGAAGACAGAATGGTGAAACTAAATAGAAATATTATGTACTTTAAAGCAGATAAGAAAGTGCGTTAGGTATAAAAGTGTAATGGAGTAAAAATAAATTATTCAGTCTTCTGATTTTTCTTGAATAAACATCAAACATGTCTTCCTTCACGGTTCTGTTGCTCTGCATCCAAGCTTGCTTGGTCCAGGTGAGGGGTAACTTCTCTCTTTGGTTCTATTATTTAGATTTAATTTGAACTATTTACTTTAGAAGATGGAGTTTATACACCTTGTTCATAAGAATTCTTTTTTACCTTGAAAGCTTGATATCCTCATCATTAGAGCTTATTTTCTCTAGATTTTAGATGAGTCATCAGAAGCAAAAGACTTTTACGCAACTTGATTTAAATTACTATGATTTAATGATTTTTTTTTTGCTTTCAGAACGTTTTTAGCCAGGCTTGCCTTGGTGCTTACGGCCCGGCCATTGCCCCAGCATGTGCTTCTCCCGTGCTGGCTGGTCCTTACGGCTTCAACGGCTTGACTGCTCCAGGTTTGGCTTATGATGGACTTGCGTACCCCGCTGCTGGTTTTTCTGGCGCATATCCCGTTGCTAGCTATGGTGCTGCCGGCTATGGTGCTGCCGGCTATGGTGCTGCCGCGTACGGCGGCGCCGGTGAAGGCAACGTGGCTGTCGCTGGTGAGCTGCCAGTCGCCGGTAATACCGCTGTTGCTGGTCAGGTCCCCATCATGGGAGCTGTGAGCTTCGGCGGCGCTGTGCCGGCTGCTGGTGCTGTGTCTATCTCGGGCAAGTGCGCTTGCGGCTGTGGTACGCCTTACGACTATCTTTACTAGGAAATATCTCAACATAGTTTGAAGTTATGATTGATTCATAAATAAATAAACATTTTCAACAAGTTTTCTTCTGTTTGTGTTTCCTGTAACCCTGAAAAAACGCATCTACTGCAAATATCCAAAGTGTTGACACAACCATTAAAACTGTTGTATTGCTTATGATTAGATGTTTTGGAAAAACTTTCCACCAATTTTTTATTATTATTATTTTTATTGCACTTACTTATTATTTTGTTGACAGATAAAGATAGATTAATATTGTCCCAAGTAAGTACGTCATTAAGTATGTATTTCTAAGCTTGATTTTTACCGAATTCATATTTTTACTATGGAAGCAAAATCCAAAAGTAAATTATTCAAATCATAATAATATCAGATGACTGTGGGGTGTGCCAAACGCTAGCTGTACAGCGATATAGTTGGATATACATTTCTACATTATGTAATTTCTAGTTCATTCAAACTCACGAACAAACATGCTTGGATGCAGAGCAAGTGAACAGTGAAGGAACACATGTAGTTTGTTTAAAGCTGAACACTAAATGATGAGCCAAAATTATCGTCAAATTTTATACTATGCCGTTTGATCATACGTGTGACACTCAGAAAGTTTTGCGAAAAAAAAAATGTTCTAAAGGTAAATATTTTTTTTTTAAATCTTTTCAAAGTAGTCTGCACTAGCCTCTATACAAATTGCCAAACTCATGAAAATTTGTATAGAGGCTAGTGGAGACTTCCACTAGCCTCTATACAAATTTTCATGAGTCTGAACGAATTTTCGAAACACTTTTTCCAGTCCGCAGTAGACACCTCGTTTACAGCCTCCATCGTCCATCCGCACTTCCAATTACTTAACACTATCCACCCCAGAATTTACCTGACATTTACATGCATAATGGCAATCGGAAATAAGTGCTTTTATAGAGCAATCAGGAGGGGGTTTACTACTAGTTCTCAGAGCGATGGGTAGGAAGTTGGTTTTGTTAAGGTTTAGTGAAGTAGTGAGTAATTTTTTTCTTAGCCATGGCATAATTTTGGAAAGGGAAAATTCTGCGTTCTCCATGACCACTTGCCAGTTTGGTCCCTATAAAAGTGCAGCGGTATCATCTGCAAATGTGAAAATAGCAGTGTTTGAAAGGGACATTGTGCAGAGATCATTTATGCTAATCTGAAATAGAAAAGGGTCCGAAATTCTCCCTTGTGGTACTTCGAAGAAGATTAGATTAAAACCTATTCTGGCACTTTATTTTCGCTGAAAAAAATAGTCTTTAAGTATGTTATGCGTTATACCTCGTACGCCCAATATTTTCTTGCTTGGTCAGATGAGTGGGAACAAAAACCACGTCAAACGATTTGGAAGGTCCAATATAATGAAAAATAAAAAATATGTAGAATAAAAATGAACATAATTTAACACGGCGTTCTCGGTTGAGACAACTGACCTAAATCCATATAAATGGCGCGCAATTAGCGAGGCCTATGTTCAGCAGTGGACTGCTGTAGGCTGATGATGATTAAGCTACTGCGTTTCCAGTAGCAACTATGGCGCTGGACTAGGAGGCAATGGTTTGTGAGACCCTGCTTATAAAATGATTTAAAATAATTGCCCCTGCCGCGGCTAGGCATTGGCCCGACCTATGGGGCTGGCCCCAGCTATGGCGCTGGTGCTGGCGACGGAGGTGTTGCTATTGAAGTTATTCCCATCAGTGGTGGTGTACAACCTATCTCCAGCACCACTGCTCTCCGTAGCGTCTGAGAATGTGTTTGAGGGTGCTCTGTCCGTGGCTGGTGAGCTGCCGTTCGTGGGTGATAGACTTCGGAAGCCGTGTTGCCCAGTGCTGGTGCAGGTGCCATAAGCTACAGATTTTTTTGTACAAATAGTTGCGTTATGTGATCAGACCCTGGCGCTTTCCAGTTTTGTATCTTTTTAAGGAAATCATGGAAAGTTTCTACCCCAACCTGACCAAAATTCACCGATTCAACGTTTGTCTGACAGGCCTCCTCTTCTTTGATCCATTCTGCTTCAGTATTATGACAGACTGGATTTTCCCAAATTCCTGCCCAGAATTGCTGCAACTCGTCTGTAGCCGGCCCCGTTGTATGTGTTACGTTTCGGTGTAGTGTGGTTAATTGTTGATGCCTTTAGTTTTCGGTAAAATAGTTTTTCATTCTTTCTATAATGGTTATTTTGTGTTTTACGGAGTGTGCATTTAGTGTATCTATCTATCTAGTCTGCTTTTAACAACTGTTAGTTTCAGTTTAAGAGTGTAAGATGTGGAATAATAATGATTATTATTATGAACATACGTAACATCACGCCTGTAATCCCAGAAGGGTTAGGCAGACGTGTACCTTTAGTACACCTTAATTTCGCCAGTTATGCTTAAGTGCCATGTAATTGGGGTGAGCCTATTGCCATCAACCGGGCACAAATACAGACTCGAGGCTGCTACTGGTAAATTCTAGATAGAAAAACCCAAAAACACTTTGCCCGACCTGGGAATCGAACCCAGGACCTCATGCTCAGGAGTAGCTCTTGCGACCACTAGACCAACGAGGCAGTCGAGGCGTATTATTATGAAATTGCAGGAAATAAAAGTAAGTAGTGATATAAAATTTCATTTATTGAATACACAACAGAAATATAAAAACACTTAATAAGCACAACCGCATCCTCTGCCAGCACCACCACGGTAACCGAATGCAGAGGCACCAAAACCAGGTGCAAAAGCAGATGGTGCAAAGGCAGCACCTTGACCGTAAGCACCCATAGAGGCATACGCACCCGCTGGACCAAAAGCAGAAGTCTCACTGATCATGGCGTTCCTACCATTACCACAGGAATGGTTGACGGAGCCAGCACCGGCAGAAGTTACCACGCCTTCCATAGCGACAGTACCCACGAATGGTAGCTCACCACCCACAGCCAGAGCACCTTCATAAGCGTTGTCAGACGCTACAGCAATACCAGTGGGAGACAAGGCAGAAGCGCTGGACACAGGCAGAGCGCCACCACTAGTGGGAGTAAATTCAATGCCGTCAAAGGGAGAACCGTACGTGAGACCGTCGCAGGCCAGACCTCTGCCGCTCCGTGTAGCGTCGGCGTATGACAAAGTATCGTATGCCATGACGGGAGCTGCGAAACCAGGGGCCGTCAATCGGTCGTATTCGAAAGCATTGGCACCGAAACCTGAACCGGCCAAACCGGAGCCATAGAGTCCATCGTAGGCTAAACCATCGTAGGCTAAACCACCATAGGCTACCGAAGCAGGGGTGGAAGTACCACTGAGAGCAGACTGAAAATAAAAGAAGTTTGTTAATGTTATGAATAAGTAATGATTTAAAATTCAATGTAGTCTTTAATTGCAAAACAGTATAAAAATATTGAAATACCAAACAAATCAGAAAAAAAAACTGAACTTACCATAGCATTAAGCCCGTTTCCGCAAGCATGGTTGATAGCACCAGACCCAGCAGTGGCCAACATGCCTTCCAAAGCAGTGGTACCCACAAACGGCATCTCTCCAGCCACGTTCAAAGCACCTTCATACACATTCTCGGACACAACAGAGATGCCGACAGGAGCCATTGCTGATGAGCTGGTGACAGGCAAAGCTCCACCACTGGTAGCAGTGAACTCTAAAGCAGGAGAGTAGAGTCCATCATAAGCTAGTCCTCTGCCTGCACAGCTAGTTCCAGGGTATGCTAGTCCATCGTATGCCAATGTTGGAGCGGCGAATCCGTCATATGCCAAACCAGTAAAGCCAGGGGCAAATGAGCCAGCATATCCGAAAGGATAACCGATTCCTGATGCTTCGACTGCAGCGCGGCTGGTGCATGCGCTGAAAGCAGACTAGACAAAGAAACAAATTAGAATGTAAGGAATATTTTTTGGAGTACTGTGAAAACAGTAGTATTACAGTAACAAATAACATCCATTTTCGAACAAAATATAAGGTGGAGGAAGAAGTGAGACACAAAAAGTGCAACAAAAGCTTTATAACTAAATGAGTCAACTCAGCAAAATAAACTACTGGACTGATATTGCGATGAATGCTTTTGATGCAAAACATAAACATCCACAAAAACATAAATATTATTCAATCATCTCACCGAATACGTTTAAACTTTCTTGGATCCAAATAAGCTTTTAACTTTGTAATTTGACAAAAATATAGGAAGTGTATATATATTTATAATACTTAAAAGGAACAATTTAAAAAAAATAGGTATGTTTACCTGAATGAAGAGCGCTTGAGCGCAGAGAATGAGGATAGCCTTGGCTGACATTGCAGTAAATTAACTTGATACTACTGCAAACACTGACAATTGAATGATTTCCGTTCCACCTTCCAAACGTTTTATACTAAGCTACGATGTAATTTTCCTGGTATCAATGGTATATAGGTAATTGTAATACTCGTAAATAAATGATAAGCCTAATATTTGACGAATATAAAATAACTCAATACTTAAATACTGAAGACAGAATGGTGAAACTAAATAGAAATGTTATGTACTTTAAAGCAGATAAGAAAGTGTGTTAGGTATAAAAGTGTAATGGAGTAAAAATAAATTATTCAGTCTTCAGCTTTTTGTTGAATAAACATCAAACATGTCTTCCTTCACTGTTCTGTTGCTCTGCATCCAAGCTTGCTTGGTCCAGGTGAGGGGAACTTCTCTTTTTGGTTCTATTATTTAGATTTAATTTGAACTACTCGTATTTACTTTAGAAGATGTAGTTTATACACCTTGTTCATAATAATTCTTTTTAACCTTGAAAGCTTGATACCCTCATCAATAGAACTTATTTTCTCTAGATTTTAGTTGAGTCGCCAGAAAGAAAAGACTTTTACGCAACTTGATTTAAATTACTATCATTTAATGATATTTTTATGCTTTCAGAACGTTTTTAGCCAGGCTTGCCTTGGTGCTTACGGCCCGGCCATTGCCCCAGCATGTGCTTCTCCCGTGCTGGCTGGTCCTTACGGCTTCAACGGCTTGACTGCTCCTGGCTTGACTGACTGGTTTGGCTTATGATGGACTTGCGTACCCCTCTGCTGGTTTTTCTGGCGCATATCCCGCTGCCGGCTATGGTGCTGCCGCGTACGGCGGCGCCGGTGAAGGCAACGTGGCTGTCGCTGGTGAGCTGCCAGTCGCCGGTAACACCGCTGTTGCTGGTCAGGTCCCCATCATGGGAGCTGTGAGCTTCGGCGGCGCTGTGCCGGCTGCTGGTGCTGTGTCTATCTCTGGCAAGTGCGCTTGCGGCTGTGGTACCCCTTACGACTATCTATACTAGGGAAGATCTCAACATACTTTGAAGTTATGATTGATTCATAAATAAATAAACATTTTCAACAAATTTTCTTCTGTTTATGTTTCCTGTAACCCTGAAAAAAACGCATCTACTGCAAATATCCAAAGTGTTGACACAACCAATAAAACTATTGTATTTCTTATAATTCGATGTTTTGGGAAAACTTTCCAACATTTTTTTATTTTTTTGCACTTCTTAGTTATTATTTTATTTATTATTTGTAGATCTGTTGACACATAAAGATAGATTAATATTGTCCCAAGTAAGTACGTCATTAAGCATGTATTTCTAAGCTTGATTTTTACCGAATTCATACTTTTACTATGGAAGCAAATTACAAAAGTAAATTTTTCAAATCATAAGAATATCAGATGAATGTGGGGTGTGCCAAACGTACGCTTATATAGAGTATAGTGCTGTTTTTCGCGTAGGCGTACAACCCTTTGCTTCTTTATAAGCTACAAATTCAATACTTTTTGAGTCTTACTGTATTTTGACTCTTTGCATTTAACAAACTCCTGCCACTTCAGGGTCACAGCTAGATTCTGTCTAAACAAACCTTAACCCCTGGTGGGGTGCTAAATTTTCGTAATAGCTTAAACTAAAACTTTTCGAAATATTCGACAAAGTACATTTATCTAAATGAAAGCTCAAAAGAAAACCTACCCTATCGGAGGCGGGTTGCTATAAGTATAAATTTCGAGCTCGCTTCGCTTACTCTTGCATCTCGCATTATTCAAAGGATCAAATTATATTATTCTTAAGTGCCCAGGGCCTCCAACTTCATTCAGCAACAATAAAAAGGGTTATTTTTGTGCTAGCTGTACAGCGATTAAAGTTGCATACACTTTTCTACATTATGTAATTTCTAGTTCATTCAAACTCACGAACAAACATGCTTGCATGCAGAGCAAGAGAACAGTGAAGGAACACATGTAGTTTGTTTAAAGCTGAACACTAAATGATGACCCAAAATTATCGTCACATTTTATAATATGCTGTTTGATCATACGTGGGACACCCAGAAAGTTATGAGAAAAATAAAATGTTCAAAAGGTAAATATTTTTTTATTAAATCTTTTCAAAGTAGTCTCCACTAGCCTCTGTACAAATTGTCATGAGTCTGAACGAATTTTCGAAACAATTTTTCCAGTCCGCAGTAGACACCTCGTTTACAGCCTCCATCGTCCATCCGCACTTCCAATTACTTAACACTATCCACCCCAGAATTTACCTGACATTTACATGCATAATGGCAATCGGAAATAAGTGCTCTTATAGAGCAATCAGGAGGGGGTTTACTACTAGTTCTCAGAGCGAAGGGTTTCTTAGCCATGGCATAATTTTGGAAAGGGAAAATTCTGCGTTCTCCATGACCACTTGCCAGTTTGGAGAAATGTAAAAATAGCAGTGTTTGAAAGAGACATTGTGCAGAGATCATTTATGTTAATCTGAAATAGAAAAGGGTCCAAAATTATGTTAACCTGGAATAGAAAAAGACCCAAAATGCTCCCTTGTGGTACTTCGAAGAAGATTAGATTTAAGCCTATTCTGGCATTTTATTTTCGCTGAAAAAGATAGTCTTTAAATATGTTATGCGTTATACCTCGTACGCCCAATCTTTTCTTGCTTGGTCAGATGAGTGGGAACAAAAACCACGTCAAACGCTTTGAAAGGTCCAATATAATGAAAAATAAAAAATATGTATAATAAAAATGAACATAATTTAACACGGCGTTCTCGGTTGAGACAACTGACCTAAAGCCATATAAAAGGCGCGCAATTAGCGAGGCCTATGTTCAGCAGTGGACTGCTGTAGGCTGATGATGATTAAGCTACTGCGTTTCCAGTAGCAACTATGGCGCTGGACTAGGAGGCAATGGTTTGTGAGACCCTGCTTAAAGAATGATTTAATTTAACTGCCCCTGCCGCGGCTAGGCATTGGCCCGACCTATGGGGCTGGCCCCAGCTATGGCGCTGGTGCTGGCGACGGAGGTGTTGCTATTGAAGTTATTCCCACCAGTGGTGGTGTACAACCTATCTCCAGCGCCACTGCTCTCCGTAGCGTCTGAGAATGTGTTTGAGGGTGCTCTGTCCGTGGCTGGTGAGCTGCCGTTCGTGGGTGATGGACTTCGGAAGATGTGTTGCCCAGTGCTGGTGCAGGCGCCATAAGCTACAGATTTTTTTGTACCAATAGTTGTGTATTTGATCAGACCCTGGTGGTTTCCAATTGTGTAATTGTTTGTCTGACAGGCCTCCTCTTCTTTGATCCATTCTGCTTCAGTATTATAACAGACTGGATTTTCCCAAATTCCTGCCCAGAATTGCTGCAACTCGTCTGTAGCCGGCCACGTTGTATGTGTTACGTTTCGGTGTAGTGTGGTTAATTGTTGATGCCTTTAGTTTTCGGTAAAATAGTTTTTCATTCTTTCTATATTGGTTATTTTGTGTTTTACGGAGTGTGCATTTAGTGTATCTATCTATCTAGTCTGCTTTTAACAACTGTTAGTTTCAGTTTAAGAGTGTCTAGAAAGTGTGTAAGATGTGTTATGAATATACGTAACATCATGCCTGTAATCCCAGAAGGGTTAGGCAGACGTGTACCTTTAGTACACCTTAATTTCGCCAGTTATGCTTAAGTGCCATGTAATTGGGGCGAGCCTATTGCCATCAAACGGGCACAAATACAGACAGGTAAATTCTAATGCAAAAACCCAAAACAACTTTGCCCGACCTGGGAATCAAACCCAGGACCTCATTCTCAGGAGTAGCTATTGCGACCACTAGATCAACGAGGCAGTCGAGGCGTATTATTATGAAATTGCAGGAAATAAAAGTAAGTAGTGATATAAAATTTCATTTATTGAATACACAACAGAAATATAAAACCACTTAATAAGCACAACCGCATCCTCTGCCAGCACCACCACGGTAACCGAATGCAGAAGCACCAAAACCAGGTGCAAAAGCAGATGGTGCGAAGGCAGCACCTTGACCGTAAGCACCCATAGAGGCATACGCACCCGCTGGACCAAAAGCAGAAGTCTCACTGATCATGGCATTCCTACCATTACCACAGGAATGGTTGACGGAGCCAGCACCGGCAGAAGGCACCACGCCTTCCATAGCGACAGTACCCACGAATGGTAGCTCACCACCCACAGCCAGAGCACCTTCATAAGCGTTGTCAGACGCTACAGCAATACCAGTGGGAGACATGGCAGAGGCGCTGGACACAGGCAGAGCACCACCACTAGTGGGAGTAAATTCAATGCCGTCAAAGGGAGAACCGTACGTGAGACCGTCGCAGGCCAGACCTCTGCCGCTCCGTGTAGCGTCGGCGTATGACAAAGTATCGTATGCCATGACGGGAGCTGCGAAACCAGGGGCCGTCAATCGGTCGTATTCGAAAGCATTGGCACCGAAACCTGAACCGGCCAAACCGGAGCCATAGAGTCCATCGTAGGCTAAACCATCGTAGGCTAAACCACCATAGGCTACCGAAGCAGGGGTGGAAGTACCACTGAGAGCAGACTGAAAATAAAAGAAGTTTGTTAATGTTATGAATAAGTAATGATTTAAAATTCAATGTAGTCTTTAATTGCAAAACAGTATAAAAATATTGAAATACCAAACAAATCAGAAAAAAAAACTGAACTTACCATAGCATTAAGCCCGTTTCCGCAAGCATGGTTGATAGCACCAGACCCAGCAGTGGCCAACATGCCTTCCAAAGCAGTGGTACCCACAAACGGCATCTCTCCAGCCACGTTCAAAGCACCTTCATACACATTCTCGGACACAACAGAGATGCCGACAGGAGCCATTGCTGATGAGCTGGTGACAGGCAAAGCTCCACCACTGGTAGCAGTGAACTCTAAAGCAGGAGAGTAGAGTCCATCATAAGCTAGTCCTCTGCCTGCACAGCTAGTTCCAGGGTATGCTAGTCCATCGTATGCCAATGTTGGAGCGGCGAATCCGTCATATGCCAAACCAGTAAAGCCAGGGGCAAATGAGCCA
The DNA here is from genome assembly GCA_963555695.1 of Dasypolia templi. Classification (NCBI taxonomy): domain Eukaryota; kingdom Metazoa; phylum Arthropoda; class Insecta; order Lepidoptera; family Noctuidae; genus Dasypolia; species Dasypolia templi. The sequence continues at coordinate 5,814,751 of OY743163.1, forward strand.
GCATAACCGAAAGGATAACCGATTCCTGATGCTTCGACTGCAGCGCGGCTGGTGCATGCGCTGAAAGCAGACTAGACAAAGAAACAAATTAGAATGTAAGAAATATTTTTTGGAGTACTGTGAAAACAGTAGTATTAGAGTAACAAATAACATCCATATTCGAACAAAATATAAGGTGGAGGAAGTAAGACACAAAAAGTGCAACAAAAGCATTATAACTAAATGAGTCAACTCAGCAAAATATACGACTGAACTGACATTGCGATGAATGCTTTTGATGCAAAACATAAACATCAACAAAAACATAAGTATTATTCAATCATCTCACCGAATACGTTTAAACATTCTTGGATCCAAATATGCTTTTAACTTTGAATTTTGACAAAAATATACGAAGTGTATATATATTTATAATACTTAAAGGGAACAATTTAAAAAAAATAGGTATGTTTACCTGAATGAAGAGCGCTTGAGCGCAGAGAATGAGGATAGCCTTGGCTGCCATTGCAGTAAATTAACTTGGTACTACTGCACACACTGACAATTTAATGATTTCCGTTCCACCTTCCAAACGTTTTATACTAAGCTACGATGTAATTTTCCAGGTATCAATGGTATATAGGTAATTGTAATACTCGTAAATAAATGATAAGCCTAATATTTAAAGAATATAAAATAACTCAATACTTAAATACTGAAGACAGAATGGTGAAACTAAATAGAAATGTTATGTACTTTAAAGCAGATAAGAAAGTGTGTTAGGTATAAAAGTGTAATGGAGTAAAAATAAATTATTCAGTCTTCAGCTTTTTGTTGAATAAACATCAAACATGTCTTCCTTCACTGTTCTGTTACTCTGCATCCAAGCTTGCTTGGTCCAGGTGAGGGGAACTTCTCTTTTTGGTTCTATTATTTCGATTTAATTTGAACTACTCGTATTTACTTTAGAAGATGTAGTTTATACACCTTGTTCATAAAAATTCTTTTTAACCTTGAAAGCTTGATACCCTCATCAATAGAACTTATTTTCTCTAGATTTTAGATGAGTCACCAGAAAGAAAAGGCTTTTACGCAACTTGATTTAAATTACTTTAATTTAATTATTTTTTTTTGCTTTCAGAACGTTTTTAGCCAGGCTTGCCTTGGTGCTTACAGCCCGGCCATTGCCCCAGCATGTGCTTATCCCGTGCTGGCTGGCCCTTACGGCTTCAACGGCTTGACTGCTCCGGGTTTGGCTTATGATGGACTTGCGTACCCCGCTGCTGGTTTTTCTGGCGCATATCCCGCTGCCGGCTATGGTGCTGCCGCGTACGGCGGCGCCGGTGAAGGCAACGTGGCTGTCGCTGGTGAGCTGCCAGTCGCCGGTAACACCGCTGTTGCTGGTCAGGTCCCCATCATGGGAGCTGTGAGCTTCGGCGGCGCTGTGCCGGCTGCTGGTGCTGTGTCTATCTCTGGCAAGTGCGCTTGCGGCTGTGGTACCCCTTACGACTATCTTTACTAGGGAAGATATCAACATAGTTTGAAGTTATGATTGATTCATAAATAAATAAACATTTTCAACAAATTTTCTTCTTTTTGTGTTTTTTGTAACCCTGAAAAAAACGCATCTACTGCAAATATCCAAAGTGTTGACACAACCATTAAAACTATTGTATTTCTTATGATTCGATGTTTTGGAAAAACTTTCCACCATTTTTTTTTTTGCACTTCTTACTTATTATTTTATTTATTATTTGTCGATCTGTTGACACATAAAGATAGATTAATATTGTCCCAATGAATGTGGGGTGTGCCAAACGTACGCTTATATAGAGTATAGTGCTGTTTTTCGCGTAGGCGTACAACCCTTTGCTTCTTTATAAGCTACAAATGCAATACTTTTTGAGTCTTACTGTATTTTGACTTTTTGCATTTAACAAACTCCTGCCACTTCAGGGTCACAGCTAGATTCTGTCTAAACAAACCTTAAACCCTGGTGGGGTGCTAAATTTTCGTAATCGCTTAAACTAAAACTTTTCGAAATTTTCGACAAAGTACATTTATCTAAATGAAAGCTCAAAAGAAAACCTACCCTATCGGAGGCGGGTTGCTATAAGTATAAATTTCGAGCTCGCTTCGCTTACTCTTGCATCTCGCATTATCCACAGGATCATATTATATTATCCTTAAGTGCCCAGGGCCTCGAACTTCATTCAGCAACAATAAAAAGGGTTATTTTTGTGCTAGCTGTACAGCGATTAAAGTTGCATTCACTTTTCTACATTATGTAATTTCTAGTTCTTTCAAACTCACGAACAAACATGCTTGCATGCAGAGCAAGAGAACAGTGAAGGAACACATGTAGTTTGTTTAAAGCTGAACACTAAATGATGACCCAAAATTATCGTCACATTTTATAATATGCTGTTTGATCATACGTGGGACACCCAGAAAGTTTTGCGAAAAATAAAATGTTCAAAAGGTAAATATTTTTTTATTAAATCTTTTCAAAGTGGTCTCCAATAGCCTCTGTACAAATAGTCATGAGTCTGAACGAATTTTCGAAAAAAAAAATTCAGTCCGCAGTAGACACCTCGTTTACAGCCTCCATCGTCCATCCGCACTTCCAATTACTTAACACTATCCACCCCAGAATTTACCTGACATTTACATGCATAATGGCAATCGGAAATAAGTGCCCTTATATAGCAATCAGGAGGGGGTTTACTACTAGTTCTCAGAGCGAAGGGTTTCTTAGCCATGGCATATTTTTGGAAAGGGAAAATTCTGCGTTCTCCATGACCATTTGCCTGTTTGGAGAAATGTGAAAATAGCAGTGTTTGAAAGAGACATTGTGCAGAGATCATTTATGTTAATCTGAAATAGAAAAGGGTCCAAAATTATGTTAACCTGGAATAGAAAAAGACCCAAAATGCTCCCTTGTGGTACTTCGAAGAAGATTAGATTTAGGCCTATTCTGCCACTTTATTTTCGCTGAAAAAGATAGTCTTTGAATATGTTATGCGTTATACCTCGTACGCCCAATCTTTTCTTGCTTGGTCAGATGAGTGGGAACAAAAACCACGTCAAACGCTTTGGAAGGTCCAATATAATGAAAAATAAAAAATATGTATAATAAAAATGAACATAATTTAACACGGCGTTCTCGGTTGAGACAACTGACTTAAATCCATATAAAAGGCGCGCAATTAGCGAGGCCTATGTTCAGCAGTGGACTGCTGTATGGCTGATGATGATTAAGCTACTGCGTTTCCAGTAGCAACTATGGCGCTGGACTAGGAGGCAATGGTTTGTGAGACCCTGCTTAAAGAATGATTTAATTTAACTGCCCCTGCCGCGGCTAGGCATTGGCCCGACCTATGGGGCTGGCCCCAGCTATGGCGCTGGTGCTGGCGACGGAGGTGTTGCTATTGAAGTTATTCCCACCAGTGGTGGTGTACAACCTATCTCCAGCGCCACTGCTCTCCGTAGCGTCTGAGAATGTGTTTGAGGGTGCTCTGTCCGTGGCTGGTGAGCTGCCGTTCGTGGGTGATGGACTTCGGAAGATGTGTTGCCCAGTGCTGGGTCAGGCGCCATAAGCCACAGATTTTTTTGTACCAATAGTTGTGTATGTGATCAGACCCTGGCGCTTTCCAATTGTGTAATTGTTTGTCTGACAGGCCTCCTCTTCTTTGATCCATTCTGCTTCAGTATTATAACAGACTGGATTTTCCCAAATTTCTGCCCAGAATTGCTGCAACTCGTCTGTAGCCGGCCACGTTGTATGTGTTACGTTTCGGTGTAGTGTGGTTAATTGTTGATGCCTTTAGTTTTCGGTAGAATAGTTTTTCATTCTTTCTATATTGGTTATTTTGTGTTTTACGGAGTGTGCATTTAGTGTATCTATCTATCTAGTCTGCTTTTAACAACTGTTAGTTTCAGTTTAAGAGTGTCTAGAAAGTGTGTACCTTTAGTACACCTTAATTTCGCCAGTTATGCTTAAGTGCCATGTAATTGGGGCGAGCCTATTGCCATCAAACGGGCACAAATACAGACAGGTAAATTCTAATGCAAAAACCCAAAACAACTTTGCCCGACCTGGGAATCGAACCCAGGACCTCATGCTCAGGAGTAGCTCTTGCGACCACTAGACCAACGAGGCAGTCGAGGCGTATTATTATGAAATTGCAGGAAATAAAAGTAAGTAGTGATATAAAATTTCATTTATTGAATACACAACAGAAATATAAAACCACTTAATAAGCACAACCGCATCCTCTGCCAGCACCACCACGGTAACCGAATGCAGAAGCACCAAAACCAGGTGCAAAAGCAGATGGTGCGAAGGCAGCACCTTGACCGTAAGCACCCATAGAGGCATACGCACCCGCTGGACCAAAAGCAGAAGTCTCACTGATCATGGCATTCCTACCATTACCACAGGAATGGTTGACGGAGCCAGCACCGGCAGAAGGCACCACGCCTTCCATAGCGACAGTACCCACGAATGGTAGCTCACCACCCACAGCCAGAGCACCTTCATAAGCGTTGTCAGACGCTACAGCAATACCAGTGGGAGACATGGCAGAGGCGCTGGACACAGGCAGAGCACCACCACTAGTGGGAGTAAATTCAATGCCGTCAAAGGGAGAACCGTACGTGAGACCGTCGCAGGCTAGACCTCTGCCGCTCCGTGTAGCGTCGGCGTATGACAAAGTATCGTATGCCATGAAGGGAGCTGCGAAACCAGGGGCCGTCAATCGGTCGTATCCGAAAGCATTGGCACCGAAACCTGAACCGGCCAAACCGGATCCATAGAGTCCATCGTAGGCTAAACCACCGTAGGCTACCGAAGCAGGGGTGGAAGTACCACTGAGAGCAGACTGAAAATAAAAGAAGTTTGTTAATGTTATGAATAAGTAATGATTTAAAATTCAATGTGGTCTTAAATTGCAAAACAGTAAAAAAATATTGATATACCAAACAAATCAGAAAAAAAAACGGAACTTACCATAGCATTAAGCCCGTTTCCGCAAGCATGGTTGATAGCACCAGACCCAGCAGTGGCCAACATGCCTTCAAAAGCAGTGGTACCCACAAACGGCATCTCTCCAGCTACGTTCAGAGCACCTTCATACACGTTCTCGGACACAACAGAGATGCCGACAGGAGCCATTGCTGATGAGCTGGTGACAGGCAAAGCTCCACCACTGGTAGCAGCGAACTCTAACGCAGGAGAGTAGAATCCATCATAAGCTAGTCCTCTGCCTGCACAGCTAGTTCCAGGGTATGCTAGTCCATCGTATGCCAATGTTGGAGCGGCGAATCCGTCATATGCCAAACCAGTAAAGCCAGGGGCAAATGAGCCAGCATATCCGAAAGGATAACCGATTCCTGATGCTTCGACTGCAGCGCGGCTGGTGCATGCGCTGAAAGCAGACTAGACAAAGAAACAAATTAGAATGTAAGGAATATTTTTTGGAGTACTGTGAAAACAGTAGTATTAGAGTAACAAATAACATCCATTTTCGAACAAAATATAAGGTGGAGGAAGAAGTGAGACACAAAAAGTGCACCAAAAGCATTATAACTAAATGAGTCAACTCAGCAAAATATATGTCGGCGTCACCGTTAGCGGTAGGTACAGCGGGCCGAGTTTCGCTGTGCAAAGCGGGACGTTCGCCTCCCCACTCTCCCCACTTCTCAAGCAACTTAATGTAAGCTAGTGCGCAGCGAAGAGGGGGAGCATTCTTGTGGCAGGTTCGGCCCGGTGCGCCTGCCGTAGCGCCTAGAGCTATTATCGCGATCTATTTAATTAATTAACAGGCTGTCGGATTAAAAGAGTTGGTTACTGCTATATCTCATACTTTCATTTAATATGTCGGACCTCTGCCTTCAGGTTATTTCATGGTGATTATTTTATAAGAAATTGTGAGTGAAATAAAGTGATTGTGCTGTTACTAGTATCTCTATTTTCTTCGCCCGACAATCCACGCCTACTTACAAAGTGCAAGTGTAATATCGCTGATGAGGGCCTATCCCGATATCAGAATTGGGATTCGAAGGGCAAAAACCTGAAGAAAATAATGACGACAGTGAAGTGTGGGCCAACGTCTAATCTATTCAAAATATGGAGTTTTTGCTATCACGACTTCCGGCAACCACTTAACCGCAAAACTCAAACTCAAACTCAAAGCATTTATTTCAAATAAACCCATTACAGGCACTTTTGAATTGTCAAGGGGTCGGTCAGTCAGAAATATGAAGCTAGTTGCCCATTCCAAAGCGAAGTAGGTACCTATGGAGAAGAACGGGCAAGAAACTCCATGGACACTCTTTTAAATAATATGGTTACAGAAAATTTGTTACATCAGTCTTGTTGAAATTAAACATGTGAGAACGATGTAGAAAGACCCGTAATAAAAAACATAAAAATCGGAAAAGAAAAATTAAAAAAAACAAAAAGGCGTGGCAGCCAAGAGATGACCAGTCCCCACTGACGGCGCCCGTTCACGAACATGACGTACGGATCAGCACCATTCAGCTCAACCATTTTGAAGGGAACTTAATGATCCAACACACACGCCACCACCAGCGAGACATTAGAGTGAGCGTGACATACTCTCAGCCGCCAGGGCACATTCAAGTCAATGACAGACGTGCCCAGTATAGGGTAGCTTTATAGTAGGTACCACATAGTGCTCACACGTGTGCTTTGCAATTATACAATACTAAAAGATTGAATTTATACAGTGCAAAGACAGTTTTTACAATCTTCAGCAGCTCCAACAATATTTCCGAATGCTAATCAATTGTTTAGGCGCCCTTGTGGAGCAGAACCAGCGTTGAGCCAAGCATTTTTGTCAGAGATGTAATCCTCCAACTTATAATATGCCTGGCTGCATAGTGTGCGTTTGATACAGGTTTTGAACTTCGTTTCGTTCAGTTGGAGTATGTGGGGTGGTATTTTATTATAACATTTTAAACAGTACCCCATGAAGGATGAATCTACTTTAGCCAGCCTGAAACCCGGTTGAACCAATTGGTCCCTATTTCTAGTCCCATAGTTGTGTCTCTCACCTCTTTTACTGAACAGATTTAAGTTTTTCCTTACGTACATGATGTTTTCATATATATATTGACAAGGTACGGTCATGATGTTAATATCTTTAAACAGTTCCCTTAAAGAATCGCGCCTGCGGAGGCCATATATTGCTCTAATGGCTCTTTTTTGCAGAATAAAAATAGACTCGATGTCTGCAGCGCGTCCCCATAATAAGATACCGTAAGACATGATACTATGAAAGTAACTGAAATAGACCAGCCTCGCGGTATCTACATTAGTAAACTGACGGATTTTTCTTACAGCATATGCTGCTGAACTTAGCCGTCCTGCAAGAGATGTTAAATGGGGACCCCATTGCAGCCTCGAGTCGAGCGTGATCCCCAAGAAAACCGTTTTATCAACGAATTCTAGTTTCTCTTGATTCAATACTATGTCACAATCAGTACTTTTAACATTCGGCAAAGCAAACCTTATGCATTTTGTTTTTTTCCCATTTAATACTAAATTATTAGCAGTAAACCAATTTTGTACCTGCAGCAGTGCGTTATTTACGTCGTCAAGATTTAATGAACGTCTACTTATCTTAAAAATTAAAGAAGTATCATCAGCAAATAACACCATTTGTGGTTGTTTTTTTAATAAATGGGGTAGATCATTAATATATACTAAAAAGAGGAAAGGACCTAATATCGAGCCTTGTGGAACACCCAATTTTACTTTTAATCCAAGTGAATTGACACACGCAACGCAAACGTCAAATTTCACCGCAACTGCGCGACTGATACGGTTTGATCCTGATAATGACAATCGCTTCAATAGCACATATCATCGTTAAAGCACAACAGTCCAAAAATCAAGTGATTGAAGCAAGTGGCAGTACGAACCTTTGACCGAAGTGAAGAATTCGAATCGAGCACCAGCACCGAAGAGTCGTGATACGAACCGTCTCACCTGCTACGTGTATGGATAACCACATCATCCGGTGAGCTCGTTCCTTTTCTTTTTAATAGATAATCTGGTAGTTCGTTTGTAGCTTTTAGCTTTGTCAAAAATTCCAGGGCACCATGCGCTGTGATTTAGTTTACCTTACAGGTATAGGCAAAGAAAACGTTAAATATGAATCGCAGAATACTGAGCCGTGGTGAAATTCAACACGTCAGTGTCCTTTTTGTTTCATGTTGTACCTGTTAACTCAATTACAGAACCAGTTATTATAGGTAGGGATCTATTAGATAGTAGATCCATGTACGTACGGATATTGACAAAATAACATTCTATTTGGGGTAAGAAAGTTAACGTTACTAAAGAGTTTCATTATCATATACCACAACATCAAAACTGACCTACATGGTGAAGACAAACTCGCATTAGTTCAGTGCGAAAGGATAATTGATTCTTTATTGGTGGTATGGTGTTTATGGTTAAAGAAATTTATTTCTCGATAAGAAATTACAAAGATTTCACTTACTTGAGAACGTTTTTAAACTTAAAATATAACTTGGACACACAAACTAAGCAGCTATTGTTTGAATTTATATTGAATCATCTAAGTTGTAATACCATTTCTTTTCGTACGCAAATAACATTATTAACTAACACAAAACTTAAAACTTTTCGATCCACCCGCAAAAGAAATAATCACCGTAGATAAGGAATGCGATGCCGGTGCCACAATAAAGCAATGCAGTAGTAGGGCAAGTCTGTTTAATGGAGTAGTGTTTGATCACTTAGAAAGTGATTTAAAAAAAAAAAAAAACAAACGTTTAGTTTGCATTCTTTACTTCTACAGGTAGCTTATTACATTGTTGCACTCCCGCAAAAATAATTGTTCTCTCGCCATTGACAGTTTGCACTCGCGGTAGTAAAATGTGATCCTTCCTACTATTGCTGCGATTGTGTACCTGATGTATTTTTGTGTGAATGAACTTACTTAGAATTTTTAAGTATTCTGGTGGAATATGCAGGAAGTTGTTTAATATTCATGAGTTTCGTTTCCCTGTAAATTTTAACTGTAGGTGTAAGGTAATCATAGTGAAATAATAGTTTAATAATTTTATTTTGAGCGATGTGTAGGTCCTTTAGATTGGTTTTTGGCGGTTTGCCCCAAATTTCACGTGTTTTACGTTAAGAATCTTGAATCAAATTAAAAGGGCATAACAAATGGACAGACAAGATATTTACAAGAAAGTGATCGAAATACTAACATCAGAACGGGTTCTGACTAAAATGATTAGACTGGAACGCACTGATTGAACTTCACACTTGTGTGCTGGGCCTCAAGGGATTGTTCGGTGCTCACTCCATCCTATGCTTAGGGTTTCTGCACAATGTTATACTGTACATTTAGACATCGCGGAGAAGTTGTGGGGAGAAATCGATGGTAGGGAGTATTCTTGTCATTGTTGACTCTTTCACTAAATGAGTCCTTCTCGAGTGCACTTCTTAGTTGCAGCAGGTGCAGATGAAGCACTAAAGGAGGCTCTGTCTTTTCGGTGCGACTTCGCGGATCATTTCGGATCGGGGTGGGTATTGTATTGGCGCAGACACAGCAATTTTTTGGTGAACATGGTGTAGAGTTGCACCTTCTTGCTAACGGTTCTGGCAGGGCATGTGTTCGGGTAGAGAGAGTCATGAGGACATTGAGGTGCTTACTTGTTATAATCGAAAGTGAATCTGGTGGGACCTGGCGCGGCGAGCTTCTCGAAGTGCAGCTAGCGACGGATGGTGCAAGGTCTAGGGTAACACAAACAGAACTTGTGTTTGGGACTCGGGCGCGGTTTTTAAGTGTGGCTTCATATTCTGAGTCTGGGTTTCGGTTAGATTTGGGTGAAATTCGTAAGATAGCATCGGAGAATATTGGGAGAGTTGCTGCGTCACAGTAGGAAAAATGGGACCGTTCTATAGTGGTGATTCCTACTTCATTGTATGTGGGGGAAGTGAGGGCTTGGTGCATTTAGCTACCACTTTGACGGGTAGCTTGAAGGAGGCCGAGGTGGCGGCAGTCCGCGATTGAAGAATGGAGTGGGCGTCATCAGGTGGTTTTAGTGTTGCTTTGTCTATTTGTAGTTCACGTACGTTATCCGCCAGCTCTGAAAACCTCTCGGCCTCTGAGAGTGAAGAAACGTAATTAAACGTAAAATTGGTACTAATCTGTGAGATAAAGTAAGGGTCCGACTCATGCGGGTTGACGTCCTATGGTGTGAGTTATTGGGTAGTCTAAAGAACTGGCTTATGCAGGCCGATGTTCTGGGTCATATTATAAAGTGATCGTCTAGTCTGAGAGGCTATGAGATCAATGGAGATATGTGTGGTACTAGTGAGTGATCGGAGAGACGCTGATTAGCTGCCTGGTCCATGTTATCTGGAGAGATAACTAGCTCAAGGGAGGCCTATTTAAGTTGTCCGGCTCAGCTCCTAAAGGTCGATATTGTGGGTTATAAAACGTTGTAATGTATGTCACCGATGTTGGAGCGTACAAAGTAATGTATCTACCAGTTTTATTATTTTTACAGAAAAATGGGCCCGCGGTGACTTTAAGGGGATGGAGACGCACAAAGAAGTGTGAATGTCAGTCTGGCCGTGACGGCGCTTCAATACTTAAATTAGTGTTATTTAGTTTTCATAGATGTCGTTTGTAAGTTTAGAGTGTTATGTGTGTGTGAACATGAATTATGTGTCTGCTACGACACATTCAATGACATGACACTCAGTGACATTTTGCTGGCTGTATGACATGAGACTCGGTCGGCATCGCACAGGCGTGCTACGCATTCGGTGGAGTGTCTAAGTCAAGTCTATTCTTAAGATTAAAATAGTTTGTTTCTGTTATAGGCTCTAAAGTAAATGACTTTGGTGGTAGTGAAACTACCAATGAACATAGCATGTGTGGATTGTTGAGACAAGTACTTTAATACATTTGATTATATAATCTACAGGGACCATTTTAGTCCGGACTAAAAAAGAGACAAAAAAAAAGAGACAAAAAAAAAAGACTAAAAAGAGACTAAAAAGGAGACAAAAGAGAGTCAAAAGAGAGACAAAAGAGAGACAAAAAGAGACCAAAAAAGACCAAAAAAAAGCAAAAAAAAAGAGAGAAAAAAAAACTGTATAAACTGGAATGATCTTGAAGGGTCATTCATGACCGGACCAAGCAGTAACAATCCTGAAGGGTTTGTTATAACCGGACCAGGAGATTATAACTCTGTAGGGTCGTAAGACCGGACCAGGAGGTTATAATTCTGAAGGGTCATTTGACCGGACCAGGCGGTTATAATTCTGAAGGGACGCTGGACCGGGCCAGAAGATTATAACTCTGAAGGGGTAAACCGGACCAGATTGCTAAAGTTCTGAAGGCTCAATAACGAGCGGTCCAGAATTAGTAGTAAACTCTGCAGGGCTGAACCGGACCAGATTACTAGTATAAGTTCTGAAGGCTCAATATTGAGCGGTCCAGAGTTGGATGCACAGTCTGTAGGGATGACCTGCATTTTTTTGCTCATCGAGATTGCTAGTCAGGATGAACGAACATTAATAATAACGTTATGTCTTCTCGTTGCTCGTTATGTTAGACAATGCTTGATGAGTCTACGCGTACGAGGACGTCCGCACGTCAGTATGGCCGTGTCGGCGTCACCGTTAGCGGTAGGTACAGCGGGCCGAGTTTCGCTGTGCAAAGCGGGACGTTCGCCTCCCCACTCTCCCCACTTCTCAAGCAACTTAATGTAAGCTAGTGCGCAGCGAAGAGGGGGAGCATTCTTGTGGCAGGTTCGGCCCGGTGCGCCTGCCGTAGCGCCTAGAGCTATTATCGCGATCTATTTAATTAATTAACAGGCTGTCGGATTAAAAGAGTTGGTTACTGCTATATCTCATACTTTCATTTAATATGTCGGACCTCTGCCTTCAGGTTATTTCATGGTGATTATTTTATAAGAAATTGTGAGTGAAATAAAGTGATTGTGCTGTTACTAGTATCTCTATTTTCTTCGCCCGACAATCCACGCCTACTTACAAAGTGCAAGTGTAATATCGCTGATGAGGGCCTATCCCGATATATACGACTGAACTGACATTGCGATGAATGCTTTTGATGCAAAACATAAACATCAACAAAAACATAAATATTATTTAATCATCTCACCGAATACGTTTAAACATTCTTGGATCCAAATAAGCTTTTAACTTTGGAATTTGACAAAAATATACGAAGTACGAATACTTAAAGGGAACAATTAAAAAAAATTGGTATGTTTACCTGAATGAAGAGCGCTTGAGCGCAGAGAATGAGGATAGCCTTGGCTGCCATTGCAGTAAATTAACTTGGTACTGCAAACACTGACAATTGAATGATTTCCGTTCCACCTTCCAAACGTTTTATACTAAGCTACGATGTAATTTTCCAGGTATCAATGGTATATAGGTAATTGTAATACTCGTAAATAAATGATAAGCCTAATATTTAAAGAATATAAAATAACTCAATACTTAAATACTGAAGACAGAATGGTGAAACTAAATAGAAATGTTATGTACTTTAAAGCAGATAAGAAAGTGTGTTAGGTATAAAAGTGTAATGGAGTAAAAATAAATTATTCAGTCTTCAGCTTTTTGTTGAATAAACATCAAACATGTCTTCCTTCACTGTTCTGTTACTCTGCATCCAAGCTTGCTTGGTCCAGGTGAGGGGAACTTCTCTTTTTGGTTCTATTATTTAGATTTAATTTGAACTACTCGTATTTACTTTAGAAGATGTAGTTTATACACCTTGTTCATAAAAATTCTTTTTAACCTTGAAAGCTTGATACCCTCATCAATAGAACTTATTTTCTCTAGATTTTAGATGAGTCACCAGAAAGAAAAGACTTTTACGCAACTTGATTTAAATTACTTTCATTTAATTTTTTTTTTTTGCTTTCAGAACGTTTTTAGCCAGGCTTGCCTTGGTGCTTACAGCCCGGCCATTGCCCCAGCATGTGCTTATCCCGTGCTGGCTGGCCCTTACGGCTTCAACGGCTTGACTGCTCCGGGTTTGGCTTATGATGGACTTGCGTACCCCGCTGCTGGTTTTTCTGGCGCATATCCCGCTGCCGGCTATGGTGCTGCCGCGTACGGCGGCGCCGGTGAAGGCAACGTGGCTGTCGCTGGTGAGCTGCCAGTCGCCGGTAACACCGCTGTTGCTGGTCAGGTCCCCATCATGGGAGCTGTGAGCTTCGGCGGCGCTGTGCCGGCTGCTGGTGCTGTGTCTATCTCTGGCAAGTGCGCTTGCGGCTGTGGTACCCCTTACGACTATCTTTACTAGGGAAGATATCAACATAGTTTGAAGTTATGATTGATTCATAAATAAATAAACATTTTCAACAAATTTTCTTCTTTTTGTGTTTTCTGTAACCCTGAAAAAAACGCATCTACTGCAAATATCCAAAGTGTTGACACAACCATTAAAACTATTGTATTTCTTATGATTCGATGTTTTGGAAAAACTTTCCACCATTTTTTTTTTTGCACTTCTTACTTATTATTTTATTTATTATTTGTCGATCTGTTGACACATAAAGATAGATTAATATTGTCCCAATGAATGTGGGGTGTGCCAAAAGTACGCTTATATAGAGTATAGTGCTGTTTTTCGCGTAGGCGTACAACCCTTTGCTTCTTTATAAGCTACAAATGCAATACTTTTTGAGTCTTACTGTATTTTGACTCTTTGCATTTAACAAACTCCTGCCACTTCAGGGTCACAGCTAGATTCTGTCTAAACAAACCTTAAACCCTGGTGGGGTGCTAAATTTTCGTAATCACTTAAACTAAAACTTTTCGAAATTTTCGACAAAGTACATTTATCTAAATGAAAGCTCAAAAGAAAACCTACCCTATCGGAGGCGGGTTGCTATAAGTATAAATTTCGAGCTCGCTTCGCTTACTCTTGCATCTCGCATTATCCACAGGATCATATTATATTATCCTTAAGTGCCCAGGGCCTCGAACTTCATTCAGCAACAATAAAAAGGGTTATTTTTGTGCTAGCTGTACAGCGATTAAAGTTGCATACACTTTTCTACATTATGTAATTTCTAGTTCATTCAAACTCACGAACAAACATGCTTGCATGCAGAGCAAGAGAACAGTGAAGGAACACATGTAGTTTGTTTAAAGCTGAACACTAAATGATGACCCAAAATTATCGTCACATTTTATAATATGCTGTTTGATCATACGTGGGACACCCAGAAAGTTTTGCGAAAAATAAAATGTTCTAAGGTAGGTAAATATTTTTTTATTAAATCTTTTCAAAGTGGTCTCCAATAGCCTCTGTACAAATTGTCATGAGTCTGAACGAATTTTCGAAACAATTTTTCCAGTCCGCAGTAGACACCTCGTTTACAGCCTCCATCGTCCATCCGCACTTCCAATTACTTAACACTATCCACCCCAGAATTTACCTGACATTTACATGCATAATGGCAATCGGAAATAAGTGCCCTTATAGAGCAATCAGGAGGGGGTTTACTACTAGTTCTCAGAGCGAAGGGTTTCTTAGCCATGGCATAATTTTGGAAAGGGAAAATTCTGCGTTCTCCATGACCACTTGCCAGTTTGGAGAAATGTGAAAATAGCAGTGTTTGAAAGAGACATTGTGCAGAGATCATTTATGTTAATCTGAAATAGAAAAGGGTCCAAAATTATGTTAACCTGGAATAGAAAAAGACCCAAAATGCTCCCTTGTGGTACTTCGAAGAAGATTAGATTTAAGCCTATTCTACCACTTTATTTTCGCTGAAAAAGATAATCTTTAAATATGTTATGCGTTATACCTCGTACGCCCAATCTTTTCTTGCTTGGTCAGATGAGTGGGAACAAAAACCACGTCAAACGCTTTGGAAGGTCCAATATAATGAAAAATAAAAAATATGTATAATAAAAATGAACATAATTTAACACGGCGTTCTCGGTTGAGACAACTGACCTAAATCCATATAAAAGGCGCGCAATTAGCGAGGCCTATGTTCAGCAGTGGACTGCTGTATGGCTGATGATGATTAAGCTACTGCGTTTCCAGTAGCAACTATGGCGCTGGACTAGGAGGCAATGGTTTGTGAGACCCTGCTTAAAGAATGATTTAATTTAACTGCCCCTGCCGCGGCTAGGCATTGGCCCGACCTATGGGGCTGGCCCCAGCTATGGCGCTGGTGCTGGCGACGGAGGTGTTGCTATTGAAGTTATTCCCACCAGTGGTGGTGTACAACCTATCTCCAGCGCCACTGCTCTCCGTAGCGTCTGAGAATGTGTTTGAGGGTGCTCTGTCCGTGGCTGGTGAGCTGCCGTTCGTGGGTGATGGACTTCGGAAGATGTGTTGCCCAGTGCTGGTGCAGGCGCCATAAGCTACAGATTTTTTTGTACCAATAGTTGTGTATGTGATCAGACCCTGGCGCTTTCCAATTGTGTAATTGTTTGTCTGACAGGCCTCCTC
Organism: Dasypolia templi; assembly: GCA_963555695.1. NCBI lineage: Eukaryota > Metazoa > Arthropoda > Insecta > Lepidoptera > Noctuidae > Dasypolia > Dasypolia templi. Next base: position 5,830,260 of record OY743163.1, read on the forward strand.
TTCTTTGATCCATTCTGCTTCAGTATTATAACAGACTGGATTTTCCCAAATTCCTGCCCAGAATTGCTGCAACTCGTCTGTAGCCGGCCACGTTGTATGTGTTACGTTTCGGTGTAGTGTGGTTAATTGTTGATGTCTTTAGTTTTCGGTAAAATAGTTTTTCATTCTTTCTATATTGGTTATTTTGTGTTTTACGGAGTGTGCATTTAGTGTATCTATCTATCTAGTCTGCTTTTAACAACTGTTAGATTCAGTTTAAGAGTGTCTAGAAAGTGTGTAAGATGTGTTATGAATATACGTAACATCATGCCTGTAATCCCAGAAGGGTTAGGCAGACGTGTACCTTTAGTACACCTTAATTTCGCCAGTTATGCTTAAGTGCCATGTAATTGGGGCGAGCCTATTGCCATCAAACGGGCACAAATACAGACAGGTAAATTCTAATGCAAAAACCCAAAACAACTTTGCCCGACCTGGGAATCGAACCCAGGACCTCATGCTCAGGAGTAGCTCTTGCGACCACTAGACCAACGAGGCAGTCGAGGCGTATTATTATGAAATTGCAGGAAATAAAAGTAAGTAGTGATATAAAATTTCATTTATTGAATACACAACAGAAATATAAAACCACTTAATAAGCACAACCGCATCCTCTGCCAGCACCACCACGGTAACCGAATGCAGAAGCACCAAAACCAGGTGCAAAAGCAGATGGTGCGAAGGCAGCACCTTGACCGTAAGCACCCATAGAGGCATACGCACCCGCTGGACCAAAAGCAGAAGTCTCACTGATCATGGCATTCCTACCATTACCACAGGAATGGTTGACGGAGCCAGCACCGGCAGAAGGCACCACGCCTTCCATAGCGACAGTACCCACGAATGGTAGCTCACCACCCACAGCCAGAGCACCTTCATAAGCGTTGTCAGACGCTACAGCAATACCAGTGGGAGACATGGCAGAGGCGCTGGACACAGGCAGAGCACCACCACTAGTGGGAGTAAATTCAATGCCGTCAAAGGGAGAACCGTACGTGAGACCGTCGCAGGCCAGACCTCTGCCGCTCCGTGTAGCGTCGGCGTATGACAAAGTATCGTATGCCATGAAGGGAGCTGCGAAACCAGGGGCCGTCAATCGGTCGTATCCGAAAGCATTGCCACCGAAACCTGAACCGGCCAAACCGGACCCATAGAGTCCATCGTAGGCTAAACCACCGTAGGCTACCGAAGCAGGGGTGGAAGTACCACTGAGAGCAGACTGAAAATAAAAGAAGTTTGTTAATGTTATGATTAAGTAATGATTTAAAATTCAATGTGGTCTTTAATTGCAAAACAGTATAAAAATATTGAAATGCCAAACAAATCAGAAAAAAAAACTGAACTTACCATAGCATTAAGCCCGTTTCCGCAAGCATGGTTGATAGCACCAGACCCAGAAGTGGCCAACATGCCTTCCAAAGCAGTGGTACCCACAAATGGCATCTCTCCAGCCACGTTCACAGCACCTTCATACACATTCTCGGACACAACAGAGATGCCGACAGGAGCCATTGCTGATGAGCTGGTGACAGGCAAAGCTCCACCACTGGTAGCAGTGAACTCTAAAGCAGGAGAGTAGAGTCCATCATAAGCTAGTCCTCTGCCTGCACAGCTAGTTCCAGGGTATGCTAGTCCATCGTATGCCAATGTTGGAGCGGTGAATCCGTCATATGCCAAACCAGTAAAGCCAGGGGCAAATGAGCCAGCATAACCGAAAGGATAACCGATTCCTGATGCTTCGACTGCAGCGCGGCTGGTGCATGCGCTGAAAGCAGACTAGACAAAGAAACAAATTAGAATGTAAGAAATATTTTTTGGAGTACTGTGAAAACAGTAGTATTAGAGTAACAAATAACATCCATTTTCGAACAAAATATAAGGTGGAGGAAGTGAGACACAAAAAGTGCAACAAAAGCATTATAACTAAATGAGTCAACTCAGCAAAATATACGACTGAACTGACATTGCGATGAATGCTTTTGATGCAAAACATAAACATCAACAAAAACATAAATATTATTCAATCATCTCACCGAATACGTTTAAACATTCTTGGATCCAAATATGCTTTTAACTTTGGAATTTGACAAAAATATACGAAATGTATTTTTATTTTTAATACTTAAAGGGAACAATTAAAAAAAATAGGTATGTTTACCTGAATGAAGAGCGCTTGAGCGCAGAGAATAAGGATAGCCTTGGCTGCCATTGCAGTAAATGAACTTGGTACTACTGCAAACACTGACAATTTAATGATTTCCGTTCCACCTTCCAAACGTTTTATACTAAGCTACGATGTAATTTTCCAGGTATCATTGGTATATAGGTAATTGTAATACTCGTAAATAAATGATAAGCCTAATATTTGACGAATATAAAATAACTCAATACTTAAATACTGAAGACAGAATGGTGAAACTAAATAGAAATGTTATGTACTTTAAAGCAGATAAGAAAGTGCGTTAGGTATAAAAGTGTAATGGAGTAAAAATAAATTATTCAGTCTTCTGATTTTTCTTGAATTAACATCAAACATGTCTTCCTTCACGGTTCTGTTGCTCTGCATCCAAGCTTGCTTGGTCCAGGTGAGGGGTAACTTCTCTCTTTGGTTCTATTATTTAGATTTAATTTGAACTACTTACTTTAGAAGATGGAGTTTATACACCTTGTTCATAAGAATTCTTTTTTACCTTGAAAGCTTGATATCCTCATCATTAGAGCTTATTTTCTCTAGATTTTAGATGAGTCATCAGAAGCAAAAGACTTTTAGGCAACTTTATTTAAATAACTATCATTTAATGATTTTTTTTTTGCTTTCAGAATGTTTTTAGCCAGGCTTGCCTTGGTGCTTACGGCCCGGCCATTGCCCCAGCATGTGCTTCTCCCGTGCTGGCTGGTCCTTACGGCTTCAACGGCTTGACTGCTCCAGGTTTGGCTTATGATGGACTTGCGTACCCCGCTGCTGGTTTTTCTGGCGCATATCCCGCTGCAAGCTATGGTGCTGCCGGCTATGGTGCTGCCGGCTATGGTGCTGCCGGCTATGGTGCTGCTGCGTACGGCGGCGCCGGTGAAGGCAACGTGGCTGTCGCTGGTGAGCTGCCAGTCGCCGGTAACACCGCGGTTGCTGGTCAGGTCCCCATCATGGGAGCTGTGAGCTTCGGCGGCGCTGTGCCGGCTGCTGGTGCTGTGTCTATCTCTGGCAAGTGCGCTTGCGGCTGTGGTACCCCTTACGACTATCTTTACTAGGGAAGATATCAACATAGTTTGAAGTTATGATTGATTCATATATAAATAAACATTTTCAACAAATTTTCTTCTGTTTGTGTTTCCTGTAACCCTGAAAAAAACGCATCTACTGCAAATATCCAAAGTGTTGACACAACCGTCAAAGTGTCAACCATTAAAACTATTGTATTTCTTATGATTCGATGTTTTGGAAAAACTTTCCACCAATTTTTATTATTATTATTTTTATTGCACTTACTGATTATTTTATTTATTATTTATCGATCTGTTGACAGATAAAGATAGATTAATATTGTCCCAAGTAAGTACGTCATTAAGTATGCATTTCTAAGCTTGTTTTTTACCGAAATCATATTTTTACTATGGAAGCAATATCCAAAAGTAAATTATTCAAATCATAATAATATCAGATGAATGTGGGGTGTGCCAAACGCTAGCTGTACAGCGATAAAAGTTGTATATACATTTCTTCATTATGTAATTTCTAGTTCATTCAAACTCACGAACAAACATGCTTGGATGCAGAGCAAGAGAACAGTGAAGGAACACATGTAGTTTGTTTAAACCTGAACACTAAATGATGAGCCAAAATTATCGTCACATTTTATACTATGCCGTTTGATCATACGTGTGACACTCAGAAAGTTGACCGAAAAAAAAAAGTTCTAAAGGTCAATATTTTTTATTAAATCTTTTCAAAGTAGTCTCCAATAGCCTCTTTACTTAATTTCGGGAATAAAAAGAAGTCACACGGTGCTATGTCAGGGCTGTAAGGACACGGCCGCCGGTCAAACTCCTTGAGTTTGACCGGCGCGGCGTGCTGTGTAATAAAACGTTTAGCCGGCTGACTAAACGTGGTTGCATGTTAATTTAATTTTAAAATATAAAATGCAAAAAGTATGTAGAAAAAGATATTAAGAATTAGAAATTAAATCGATCAGTAGCAGCTCGCGTAGGCTGCTGCTCTGGCCCGAAGTCTGACACGAGGGAGCTCACGTTCGCGAAGCAGCTCGAGGTTGAACCGGCTCGCGTCGGTCGCTCCTCCGGCCCGCAGTCTGTCAAGTGGGAGCTCGCAGCAGCCGCTCCACCAGCCCGCAGCCCATTAAGGGAGCTCGCGTCGGTTGTTGTTAGACAGGGAGGAACCCGCGTGGCGATCAATCTTAGAAATAAAAAAAAATATGCTAAAAGTGGGGACATCAGGACCTCTCGTCCCAGTGTACTGGGGGCTGCGTCTCACACCTCGTTATTTGTTCTCTCAAAAACGTCTCGAACTCCTCTCGTAGACGCAAGTCAGAGGGTCGGAGATGATCGAGTGAGTCGAACACCTTCAGGCGGCGGCATCTCACGCCACGTTTTTAGATCTCTCCAATACGTCTCGAACTCCTCTCGGAGACGCAAGTGGGAGGGTCGGCCGTAATCGAGTGAGTCGAACACCTTCACGCACACACGATGTTAATAATAAATAAATTCAGTGAGTTTCACTTTTAGAAATGTTTTATATTTTAAGTGGTTTAGTAAAACATAGACTGGTGAGTGTCGAGCAAAGGAAAAGAAAAGAAGGAACCTGGTAAAAACGAATGGTTGCCTTTTATAGTCCCTGGCCGAACTTCTAGAAGTGACTTTTTAGTTTTAAATCCAAATACTTTATTGGTTATCGGCCAGGTACAATAAAGATGGCTTTCAGTGAGAACCTGGCTTTACACTAGTTTTACGATAGCTTTACAATAAATAGCTGGCCTGTGACTCTATAGCATAGAAAAAGAAAAACTGACAGATGACAATGTAAGAAAATGTCAAAGCATATAACAAAAACATTTAATTGACACAGAACGCCAGGAGCAGCAAGAGCAGCAGGAACGAAGGCGGTACCAGGAACATGAGCAGCAAAAGGGACCATGGTGACAGCCGGGGCAAAAGCAGCAGTCGGCAGACCAACCTGTAAGCCCAGGGTCCCTATAGTACACCCACATTTCGCCAGTTATGCTTAAGTCCCATGTAATAGGGGCGAGCCTATTGCCTTCAACCGGGCACAAATCCATACTCCGAGCTGCTACTGAGAAATTTTTGATAGAAAAACACTTTGCCCGACCTGGGAATCGTACCCAGGACCTCGTGCTCAGCAATAGCTCTTGCTACCACTAGTCCAACGAGGCAGTCTCTATCGCACAATCTTTTTAATATTTCAACAATTTGCAAACTCCACATTTGCCAGCATTATTAACTTTCTTGAGAAACCCTAAAAACGTTTTATAAATGTTTTAACTCCTTAAATTACGGAGAAGACATTTTCATTTAATCCATAGCGGATTAAATGAAAATGTCTTCTCCGTAATTTGTACGCTTAATGACATAGTAAAATTTAGAGATTACAGGTGTCAAAAGTTTATTTACGTAGAAGTTTTTTGAAAGTTGACAAACTTCTTCCTTTAACTTTTAACTTTTTGATGTTTTAGATTTGGTAACATAGAAAGAACAGATTGTGAATGTGAGACAAATAATTGAGAAAAGTCGAGAGTTCAACACGGTATTTATGTGCTTCATCGATTACTCTAAGGCGTCTTGATTGCGTCAGATGGGATTGCCTGTGGACCATATTGCAAGAGATGGGCGTACCTCAACACCTCGTCTCGTTGATCGCTAATCTGTACCAGGACGGGCTATCCATGGTAAGGGTAAATGACGTCCTCTCAGGCCCTTTCAAGCCAGAGAAAGGGGTAAGACAAGGATGTATTCTTTCTCCCATTCTCTATAACATATATGTTGAATACATAATGAGGAAAGCCTTCGAAGATTGGGAGGGAGGCGTCTCTATCGGGGGAGTAAAGATCAGCAACTTGAGATCTGTGGACGACACTACACTCTTTGCATGTTCAGAGAAGGAGCTAGCTGATCTGGTTCGCAGAGTAGAATGCGAGAGTGGACTGGTTGGACTCACCATAAATAAGTCGAAGACAAAAGTCATGCTCATCGGCAGAACCGGTCAACTAACCAGAACGGGAGAACTCGCAGATCTAGAATTTGTCAGCTAGTTTATATACCTAGGATCGCTACTTACTGACCAGGGAGGAAGCGAAAGAGAGATTGAGAGAAGGACTCAAATGGCCAAAGCTGCGATGAGTAAGCTCACACGTATCTGGCAGGACAGAAAAGTCTCAAATGTCACCAAGATGAGACTAGTCCGGACACTTGTTTTCTCGATATTCCTTTACGGCTCAGAGTCGTGTACGATTCGGGCAATAGATCGGAAAAAGATTGAGGCTTTTGAGATGTGGTGTTGGCGAAAAATGCTCCGCATACCATGGACCGCCGAGAGAACGAACAAATCTATCCTCGATCAACTTCGAATAAGAGATAGACTATCCACGATCTGTTACCAAAGGATTCTCGGTTACATTGGTCACATTGCCCGTCGGGAACCAGATAACCTTGAAAAGTTCGTGGTAATGGGCACGGTAGATGGGAAAAGACCTCGCGGCCGGTCACCTCATCGTTGGACAGACCAAGTAACCGCCCTCACGGGAGTCTCTGTCACAACCGCCCTGAGAGAAGCTGAGAACCGAGCGAAGTGGAAGGACATCATATATAAAGCTATGAAGGCCTTTCAGGGACACGACCTTCAGTAATGAAAAAGTATTAGGTATCCAATGGAATAGCAATAAAGGCAATTCAGTTGGACAGTTTAGGAAAAGTGATATTTAGTGACAAATTCTGGGTATTTTATAAAAAATACATAAATATAGGGTTTTATCGAATTCAATGATTTTTTTGCCTAGACTTTATGCTACGCTTTATTGTTGCAAATTCGTCACACTATCACGTTTTGTAAGGAATACGTAAAAATATAAGTCACCCTGTATAATAACAGACCACTTTTATCTGAACAATTAAAAGCTTTGACAGATTTTATACTAGCTTCTACCCACAGTTTGACCTGTGGGGATGTCGGAAATCATCCCTCGAGAATGTGCTACCGGGAACAAAAGTAGTTGATGTCCTTCGACAACGTCTTCTTTATCGAAATTAATTGAGTTGTTTAAGCGTGAAAATGTAACATACAGACAGAGTTACTTTCCAAGGACTAGGAAACCATTGTATTTTTTTTAAATCAATGACGCCAACAATGCGGCGTAGTGTTAGCTAACTCAAATCGTGACAGAAATGTTCGACAGATAAAATATGGAAATAAACAGCCTACGAGCTGGTCCTAATAGAAAGTGATGGTTGCGTGAATACGTATAAAGATCGCAACGGTAGCCTGAGCTGGACAAACGCCTTGTTCATCAACACCCATAAATATACAATAAATGTCGGCACGTCATTCAAATTTCACCTGTTGTTCAAATGAAGAATAAAGACTGTAATTATTTCTAAAGTTTCAGCAAAATCGGCCGGACGACTTTTCTACTATGCGTACAACAAAGAGTTTATAGGAATTGGAACTTGTTGTGATAGTAACATCATCTTCCAGATTTGATTTTGGACTCAAAATCAAAAATGTATAAAACTTTAGGATATTAGTTTGTGCCACTTAATTTTTATTCATTTAGTTTTTACCTAAGATTTAATTGTATTTGAGAATGTTGGTTCTCCTGTTATTGGCAATGATATAAGGCCATTATTTAGTGTTATTTGAAATTTTTTCATACAGAAGCTGTTTGTGTACCTTTATAAATAAATAAAGAAATAGCTGAAATTATGATCGTAGAGATGGGGCGCAATACTAATAAATGTTAAGGGGGACTTCCCGAACAGGTAAACACATTCTTTTTCGCTGGCGGCGGCACTTTGACTTTAGGGCCCAACTTTGTATGAAAAGTGATTGGTCTCCTATGGCTATATGCTGTATCCCAAAAACTGGCCAGTATTTTATTTTGCGCTCATATAAACTCTCAATCGGCATGTTGCAGACTATTTCGTTCAAAAATTTCAGCAAAATTGGCCGCACGGCTTTTTCACAACACTTTGTGCAGGGTACTTTAAAATATATCGATTAATGTAATTGTATAATTAGGGAGAATGGATACGAAACTGCCAAACTACCAGATTTACACTTCAGAGGTCATTTGATTAACACACAAAAACCGACCGTAAGTAAAATACGTCAACAAGTTTGAATTAACTAGAAATTATATAATGTAGAAAAGTGTGTACAACTTTAATCACTGTACAGCTAGCACAAAAAACAAACTTTTAATTTTTTAAATCTTTTTTAATTGTTGTACGAAGCAATACATCCTATCTTTAAATAAGGTGGAGACCCTGGGCAATTAAGGATAATATGAAAATGTGGATTATGCGAGATGCAAGAGTAAGCTAAGCGAGCTCGAAATTTATATATATATTTTCCATTAATCTCAGGCTCAAAATTCGTTGGCAAGACTCTAGCTAAAATTCAGTTTGGACGTAGTTTTGGTGTAGTTGATGTAATTGCATCGAATCCTTCGACCAAAGGAGAATGGCGAGCTTGCATGTAATTTGGGAGCAACCCCTATCAGGGGTTGCGTATATTATGCGAAACCTATGAATAGTTAAATAACGAAAAAAGACTAACAAAAAAGCAAATGGTAAGTAGGTTAGAGAAGTTGGGAGAGAAAAGATATGAAAGGTAGAAGATTATAACCTAAAATAAACAAAAGTAGTTTGGGCATGGACTTATTGTTTATTATTTAGTAGCAGAATGGCTTATTTATACATATTTACTTAAACTCACACATATTTCCCGTGGGGGAATCAGTATCGCCTGCTACGTTTCTTACATACCTACTCCTTTTGCTTCGTCCACGTTTATACATCCAAGTCATAAACGTGCGTTGCAGTATTACTTACCTGACTTTTTAAGGACATCAGGGTGTCTTCTCCTGGCCAATAAAAACAATGCTGAATAAAAATCTCTATCAATAGGTAGGTATGTATAGGTTCCTTCTACATTTGTTTAGCCAGATAAACCTGGTGTTTAAGGAGGTCTAAGGTTACTTTTGCATAATATAGTGGAAGAGTTGCATCGCTGTTATTTTCTATATTCAAACTATATTCAAACTCGTATACTTAAAAACATATACGTTGCCGTCTAAAACTGCTAACATACGTGTCCGGATTAAACCAAGCTGAAAATTGCAGGTATCAGATAGTTTTAACAGCATTATCCTCCTCTCCGCCCTTTCAAATGAACAAGGGGTTTGTTAAATACAAAATCTCTTTCATTTCCTTCCTTTCCTGTACTTATAAAATATTCAAGACATAGAATCACTGTACATAATTAAATTCCTTTTATTTTCTTATTCAATCCTAGATAACCTTTTAATTAAAAGAAACAAGTTGGTGTAGAGACAAAGCACAGGTTTCTTGCATCGCCCATGTACCACATTATGCTCATAATATGAGATTTTTTTTCGACCCATCAGCCTCTTATCGACTGAGATGTACGTGTGATAAGACTTGCTACCTATCTGTGGTTGCCAACAAATATCCCTTCTAGAGGAGTCTCGTCCCGGCAACATTCTATTGCATACATTCCGTAGGCTCTTAAGTGCATCAGCATCTACATATGCACATTATCACTTGCAAATCGTTATCCAGAAGTAAATGCTGTAGTCTAGGTTGGTGTGCAGAATAGTCCGTACAAAGGTAAGCCAACTCGTCAAGAATCCAAAAATCGCAAAAATTGCATATAAATACGCTAGAGTGCACACTCCGTAGGCTCTTAATCCTTCCTATCCTAAGGGAACGTCTTCCCTACCATTACAAAGACCATTACATATCAAGGAATAGACCTTGATATGCAATGGTCTTTGTAGCAACATGGAGCATGAGGCTTCAGGGGCTAGTGCAAATCTTGGAGTTCATTCGATTAATCGAGTCTGGTCAAACCACGCTGGGGTCGGTGCATTTCATTCATTCATTCAACAAGTCAACAGAAAACACCCATAAGATTTAAAAAAAGAACATTGAGTGAAGGAATATTTGTTGTCATACAATAAAAAATAATCAAACAACCTTAAAATTTAAAAGGGATGAGGATCTACTTGTTACGAGTATTGCAAGACAAACTATTGTGGTGGCATTTTGAGTTACAAAGGTAACCATTTTTCTTGCAGAGACACTTTTTTGACATACATCATTTCACGCATACCCGTAAATCCCGGGCCTGTTACTATGGCTGCTTCCTTAGCAACAGTTCTCAAAAGGTAAAAATGTATTTTGAACATCTCCGTCACTTCTTTTGAACTTATGTAACGATAACTTATTTATAAATAAATTAAAATCATTAATAACTTTTAATTAACATCACCTAGTCAAGCAATTTTTTTTTATATAGAACACCTCTAAACTTGTATTAAAATTAATATAAACTTGCCCGTGAACGGTGCTTCCGAAAATTAATCTGATGTGTGAAATTCACTTCAATAAGCTTCCGCAAGCGTTCTAAGCAGGAGTTACCTACAATTTTCTTAATGAGTTGTATTGCAATATGGAAATTCATTGAATCCAATGTTGTGTTTTACTTTGTTTTGTAATGTTAATTGCTTCGCACATTGTTATGGAGAATCCAACTCTGCTACAGACATAATGTGTTGCTGGAGCGTTTGTAGCACCACTTCTCCCAGCTAAAGCAAGTGGTGTAGGGCGGGCGTTTTGGGGGACGGTCTTATGTAATTTTGACGTTACTAAAGTTCTGATTCTCAGTTTGATTTGAATAATTTACATTTGGATTTTGATTCCATAGTAAAAATTCGAATTTGGTTAAAATAACGACGTACTAACTTGTTACAATATTAATCTATCTCTATCTGTCAAAAGATCGATAAATATTGTATAAAATAATAAGTAAGAAGTGCATTAAAAAGTATAATTAAAAAAAAATTGGTAAAGTTTTGCCTGAACATCGAATCATAAGAAATAAAATATTTTTTAAGGTTGTGTCATCAATTAGGATATTTGCACTCGATGCATTTTTTCCGGGTTACTGAAATCACAAACACAAGAAAATTTGTTGACAATGTTTATTTATTTATTTAAGAATCAATCATAACTTCAAACGATGTTGAGATCTTCCCTAGTATAGGTAGTCGTAAGGGGAACCACAACCGCAAGCGCAGTTGCCAGATATAGACACAGCACCAGCAGCCGGTACAGCGCCGCCGAAGCTCACAGCTCCCATGATGGGGACCTGACCAGCAACAGCGGTGTTTCCGGCGACTGGCAGCTCACCAGCGACCGCCACGTTGCCTTCACCGGCGCCGCCGTACGCGGCACCACCATAGCCGGCAGCGGGATATGCGCCAGAAAAACCAGCAGCGGGGTAAGCAAGTCCATCATAAGCCAAACCCGGAGCAGTCAAGCCGTTGAAGCCGTAAGGACCAGCCAGCACGGGAGAAGCACAAGCTGGGGCAATGGACGGGCCGTAAGCACCAAGGCAAGCCTGGCTAAAAACATTCTGAAAGCCAAAAAAATAATCGTTAAATGATGGTTACTTAAATCAAGTTACGTCAAAGTCTTTTGCTTCTCATGACTAATCTAAAATCTAGAGAAAATAAGCTTTAATGATGAGGATATCAAGCTTTCAAGGTTAAAAGAATTCTTATGAACAAGGTGTATAAACTACATCTTCTAAAGTAAATAGTTCAAATTAAATCTTAATAAGTTACCCCTCACCTGGACCAAGCAAGCTTGGATGCAGAGCAGCAGAACCGTGAAGGAAGACATGTTTGATGTTTATTCAACAAAAAGCTGAAGACTGAATAATTTATTTTTACTCAATTACACTTTTATACCTAACGCACTTTCTTATCTGCTCTAAAGTACATAACATTTCTATTTAGTTTCACCATTCTATCTTCAGTATTTAACTATGTCATAATAAGTGTTGAGTTATTTTATTCAAGTTACAAAATATTAGGGTTATCATTTATTTACGAGTATTACAATTACCTATATACCAATGATACCTGGAAAATTACATCGTAGCTTAGTATAAAACGTTTGGAAGGTGGAACGGAAATCATTCAGGGTTTTCAGCGTTTGCAGTAGTACCAAGTACATTTACTACAATGGCAGCCAAGGCTATCCTCATTCTCTGCGCTCAAGCGCTCTTCATTCAGGTAAACATACCTATTATTTGTCATTGTTCTCTTTAAATATTACATAATATATTTATACTTCGTATATTTTTGTCAAATTCCAAAGTTAAAAGCTTATTTGGCTCCCGTAATGTTTCGTTATCGGTGAGATGATTGAATAATATTTTTGTTTTCGTTTACGTTTTGCATCAAAAGCATTCATCGCAATGTCAGTTCAGTCATATGTTTTGCTGAGTTGACTCATTTAGAATGCTTTTGTAGCACTTTTCGTGTCTCACTTCTTGCTCCACCTTATATTTTGTTCGAAAATGGATGTCATATGTTCCTCTAATACTCCTGTTTCCACAATAATCCAAAAACTATTTGTTACATTCTAATTTGTTTCCTTGTCTAGGTTGCTTTCAGCGCATGCACCAGCCGCGCTGCAGTCGAAGCATCAGGAATCGGTTCTCCTTTCGGATATGCTGGCTCATTTGCCCCTGGCTTTACTGGTTTGGCATATGACGGATTCACCGCTCCAACATTGGCATACGATGGACTAGCATACCCTGGAACTAGCTGTGCAGGCAGAGGACTAGCTTATGATGGATTCTACTCTCCTGCTTTAGAGTTCGCTGCTACCAGTGGTGGAGCTTTGCCTGTCACCAGCTCATCAGCAATGGCTCCTGTCGGCATCTCTGTTGTGTCCGAGAATGTGTATGAAGGTGCTCTGAACGTGGCTGGAGAGATGCCGTTTGTGGGTACCACTGCTTTGGAAGGCATGTTGGCCACTGCTGGGTCTGGTGCTATCAACCATGCATGCGGAAACGGGCTTAATGCTATGGCAAGTTCAGTTTTTTTTTCTGATTTGTTTGGCATTTCAATATTTTATACTGTTTTGCCATTAAAGACCACATTTAATTTTAAATCATTACTTTAATCATAATATTAACCAACTTATTTTTTTTTCAGTCTGCTCTCAGTGGTACTGCCACCCCTGCTTCGGTAGCCTACGGTGGTTTAGCCTACGATGGACTCTATGGGTCCAGTTTGGCCGGTTCAGGTTTCGGTGCCAATGCTTTCGGATACGACCGATTGACGGCCCCTGGTTTCGCAGCTCCCGTCATGGCATACGATACTTTGTCATACGCCGACGCTACACTGAGCGGCAGAGGTCTGGCCTGCGACGGTCTCACGTACGGTTCTCCCTTTGACGGCATTGAATTTACTCCCACTAGTGGCGGTGCTCTGCCTGTGTCCAGCGCTTCTGCCGTGTCTCCCACAGGTATTGCTGTAGCGTCTGACAACGCTTATGAAGGGGCTCTGGCTGTGGGTGGTGAGTTACCATTCGTGGGTACTGTCGCTATGGAAGGCGTGGTGCCTTCTGCCGGTGCTGGCGCCGTCAACCACGCCTGTGGTAATGGTAGGAACGCCATGATCAGTGAGACTTCTGCTTTTGGTCCAGCGGGTGCTTATGCCTCTATGGGTGCTTACGGTCAAGGTGCTGCCTTCGCACCATCTGCCTTCGCACCTGGTTTCGGTGCTTCTCCCTTCGGCTACCGTGGTGGTGCTGGCAGAGGATGCGGTTGTGCTTACTAGTTATTTAATTAAAATTATTTATATTTTTTTTGTGAATTCAAAAAATAAAATTTTATATTACTACTTACGTTTATTTCCTGTTATTTCATCTTACTCGTACCCATAAACTCAAGCCCATAAACTCATGAGGGTAGGCAGAAACCACAGAACGCTACCTGCCACGATCGTTAGTGTGTGTACATACTTTTGTGGAAACAATTGCTGCGTTTTGGTGGTATTTTATATATGTACAGGATATATTAATCAAATTTTTATTCGAATCCTAACTTAAATAAAAATATTTTATTTTGTTATAAGCAATCGATAAACATGGCTCGTTTGGATTGCTTTACTCGTTTTCCATAGTTTAAACTAGTTTTTACTAAACGCCTTTGTTAATACTAGATATACCTAGTCAGAACTAGAATTTACCACTAATATATTTGATTTTAAGATAAAACTAGTTGTCACTCCTAGCTTTAGGTAAAACTACCACTAGAGAAACTAATTTGGGATTGAAAACAAGATATACACTCGGTTTCAAAAATAACGGGTCAGTCACATAAGTTCGAATATCTACAAAACTGTAAGATTTAGATCAATGAAATAAAAAACACCAGAAAGACTATTTAGTTGCGCTTCTTATTACATCCTTTTTATACTGGCCTAGAATGAAACTCTTTTACAAAAAATCTAAATTTGGAAAATGGAATTTTTTATTCTGTGAGGCGGAGCATGGCAGTCACGTTAAATGAATGTACCAGAATCCTGACTTTCTTGGAAATTGGGCGGAGCCAGCGTGAAACAGCAAGAAACATTGGTGTATCTTTGTCGACTGTTCAGCGGGTAGTCCAGCGGTACCGAGAGTCCGGATCGCACATTCGGAGACCAGGAAATGGCAGGCCAAGATGCACAACGGCCAGGGCTGACAGATACCTGGTGGCTACAATGCTCCGAAATCGTTTTCAAACTGCAGTTGGTCTAAAAAACCACTTTGAATTGCAAGACAGACATACGTGTGCGAGCACCAACACTGGGCACTGGACGATTGGTCTAGGGTAATGTTCACGGACGAATCGAAATTCATGCCTTATAAGCATTATGGTAGGCAGTTGGTGTACAGAAGACCAGGGGAACGCATCCATGAAGAATGTGTGGAGGAAAAAGTGCCACACGGCGGAGGCTCAGTACTTGTTTGGGCTGGAATTTCTGCGGAGGCCCGCACCGAGCTCGTGCTAATTCAAAATGGCACTCTGAATGCAGAGAGGTACGTGGAGGAGACCCTGAATGAGCACGTGGGACCTTTCATGGCGAGTATGGACCGGGATGGCATATTAATGGATGATAATGCGCGTCCCCATACCGCCGGAATTGTAAATGAATACCTTGGCGAGGTCGGTATCGAACTGATGCAGTGGCCAGCGCGAAGCCCTGATTTAAACCCTATAGAGCATGCATGGGACGAGCTTGAGCGTTGCGTAAAACGTCGTAACTCCCCACCAATCACGCTACCCGAGCTCAGACAATCACTGGTGGAGGAATGGGAAGCCATTCCTCAGAACTGGCTCTGAAATTTGGTGTTCAGCATGCCGAATCGCCCGGAAGCTGCAAGAGCTCGGGGACGCAATACGAAGTATTAAAATTATGCATGTAATGATAAAAAGCAAAAAAAAAAAAACTTAATTTTTTTTTAAGTTTCAGAATAAAATGTCTTACTTTAGTTTTATTTTATTTTGAGAATAAGAATGAAGGTTAGACATAAGTTTCAAGTTATTCATTTTTTGTATCATTAAATTCCCAATCGAACAGTATTCGTTTCATTATGATAGCATACGTAGTTCGGGAGATATTCGGGCTTTTGTGACTGGCGTTATTTTTGGGATCGAGTGTACTTTTAACACTGTGATACAAGTGTGCACTTTTGGTCATTTTGTGCACGAGGCAGTTTTGTTCGCGCGAGCCGTAGCAGAGCGCGATAAGGGAGCCGAGTGGGTAATGATCAATGCACACACTTGCGAGGAAAAATACAGTCTCGTATTGTTATTATCTTTAATTATTGAAACAATTAGTGAAAACATAATTCTCTAAATGGTACCGAACAGTTTTTGTTGGCATTTTTACAGTTTGTGATATGGTATTGGTATTATTAATAACGTCATTGTTTTCATTTTCTTGGGTATATGTCGGAGATGATAAAAATATTTATTGTATTTAGACATAAAAAACTCTTTACTTAGATATAAGAAAAAAAAAGTGTGAAAGTTAAATATAAAACACGAGTGCGGTAATGTGAAGTAAAAAGCTCGCGTGTTTAAAACACTTCATAATGAACCTAAAAGCGGTGTAATAAGAGCCACTTTAGGCGCAACTGGGTTGAAAAAATATTTTCTAAACATTATCTAGGGCACAGAGTCAACATCTTAGTAAAAATAATAATCTTACACTAAAGGAACATTTTAGGGAAAATCGACCTAAAGAAGTTGCAAAGGTGACACTATTAATTAAACGTAAAAAAAATTATCGAACAAGTCAACAGAACACACCCATAAAATTTTAAAAAAGACCATTGATTGAAGGAAAATTTGTTAACATACAAAAACAAATTATGAAACAACCTTAAAAATTAAAAAAGATGAGGATCTACTTGTTACGAGTATTGCAAGACAAACTATTGTGGCATTTTAGTTACAAAGGTAACCATTTTTCTTGCAGAGACACCTTTTTGACATACATCATTTCACGCATACCCGTAAATTCCTGGCCTGTTCATATGGCTGCTTCATTGGCAACAGTTCTCAAAAGGTAAAAATGTATTTTGAACATCTTCATCATGCAAATATTTTTCTTTGCACTTGTCGAATTCTGACCTAAAAAGTTAACTATTTCAATGTATAGTTAGCTTTTACCTAATTTTGATATAGTTATATCATGAAACAATTAAGCAATACACACACACAGGTACATACCTGAAATATAATTTGTCGAACATTCCATATTTCGTTCCCATCTTGTCAAAACCCTGATCAACCTATTGAAAAACCACTCCGAATATATTACGTAGATCCGCTTTTGCTCTGTTGACATCAGGGATTTGTATAATTACACTATCACCGATTTCTACTGATTACTAGCAGTATTGCATCTGAAGCCTGTATCATACTCTTGGCCTGTTTTTTTAAGTTTTGACGACCTGTTTCTCTGGATGCTATTATTTGTCGATTCACATTTATTACAACTTCGAGGTCTTTGTCATTTGGTGGTATTATAAGAGGCTCTAGAGTCGTAGATGTTTAATCTTCAATGTCATATTCACTGGCTTCTGCTGCGATTGGGTATCCTCTACTTGTTTCGGCTGAACTTTCTGCGTCTTTTTGTTTGGCTCCGATTATAATCTGATGCTGTCCACTGCAACTAGCTACAGGCTAAGTGTCTGCATTATGTGTACTATCCGTCATATTTATTTTATTTAACGCATTTTCGAGATCATCTTCATCTCGTATATCCTAAATAACCTCTCGAGGCAAAGTCGAAGTCATAAGCCCTACTCGTGGTTCTATACCAAACATTGTCTTGTATGGTGACTGTTTAGTACTGGAATGCAGAATTGAAACTTAAACTGTACAAACCGAATACCATTTCATTGGGCTCAATCGGGACTTTATAATGAAATAATTTGTGGACTGTATTAAAATAGGTTTAATACCGTAAATAACAATGATTCATCGTATAGTGGAAATAGAACAAAGAAATGTCCATAGTGGCGCGCGTCTGTGCGCTGAGTGGTTTGGAGGGCGCGCAGTGGCCGTCGCGTACGGGTTTGGTACCCCGATACCCCGCACCTTTCCGCCGTCAATCACTCGCATATGTGGTGGTGGCACGACGAATGGTGCCTCGCTTTGTCCACTGTCGTGACCCCGTCTGCGCCGGGATAGGTCTTCGTGACCCGGCCCAGGGACCAGAGCAGAGGAGCTCCATAGTTCAAGCCTGAGTATCGTCGTTGGCTTGATGGGCGCTACACGATTTCTAGAGACTAGAAGAACGAATATGGATCCATTACAGGACTCAATGTACACACAAGCGCCATACGTCCTCTCGGACGCATCGGTAAAGACGTGAACTTCATGCGTAGTAGAGTCTTCACGCAAACCCCAACGAGGCATTTTCAGGTGATTTAATGCTGTTGTGCAATTGTGCCTTCAAATATAGACCAAAGGTTTCTGACTTCGTGCCATACTTCGTCGTCCCAGTCATACTTATCTAGCCATAGACGCTGCATAATTATCTTTGATCCAACGATGCACGGACCTACGAGGCCTAGAGGGTCAAAGATTTGACTGATAACAGAAAGAAAATGTCGTTTGGTGACTTTAGTAGTGGAAGTGACATTTATGGTATAAGTAAGTGAATCAGAGTCACAAACCCAGTTAAGACCTAAAGTCTTAGATTGTGATGAGCTTGGACCTTGCTCAGAAAAATATAAAGTATTATTTAACTCGTAACAATGTGTTCTTTAAGAATTTGAGGATTATTTGAACGCCATATAAGTAAATTAAATTTTGCTGATGATAGAACAGAATGTATCTTTTTTGAAATGTCAACAGCTTCAGCTATGTATCCCCTCGACTAAGAAAGACACCTACGTAGAAGTCACGTCGTATGGCACATTGGGCATGACTGTCCTCAATGTTATCAGCCAGACTTACTTAACACTTAGTGGCTAAATAGGGTGCAGAAGCGGTACCATAGGTAACCGTATTTAAAGTGTAGGTCCTAAGAGGTTCTGAAGGTTCGTGAGGTGACACCACCAAACCGGTAGAAGCTGATGCTTCGAATACTACGCCTAGTTGTGTAATGGTGCTAGAATTGCGAATGAATCCATGATGTGGAATGTATTATTTACTCATCGAGTTTTCTGGTGATGGAGTACAGTCTGAAGGCGCTCATGTTCTCTCATGAATTCATTATATTTATTGTGAAATAAAGGATCGCGTTTAAATCGCCGTTCAAGGGAAAGATAACGATTTCTAGCATTCTTAAATGAATGACCTAATGTACTAGGATCCCCTTTTAAAGGCATAGTGACAACGAATCCCCCATAATCATTACCAATGGTGGTTTGAGCAAAAGACTGCTCACACATTCTCTCCTCATGTGATAGTGAATGACGCGACGTTGTCAAGCTCCCAAAATTGAGTGACTTCGGGAGTAAAATTGGAATGATGGCAAAAATGATCAGCGGAAAAACATTTTTGGCGCGAAATACTACCTGAATAACTACCTAACCATCCTAACTTGGTCTCGCATAATTTAGGTAGGTTTTCCCTAAGTCTATTGTTTTGCTACCTAAGACATTCCTGAAAACTTCAACTCCTACCAGGATATATACGAGCGACGGAACGTTAATGTTGGGGTCTGCTAGCTTAAGACCTGAAGGAATAGGGACGTGATTGATTTGCACGAATGAAGACGGAAGAACCTTTGTAATTTCAGGCAAAATGTTATACTCGAAATCTACAGTAAAGGCACAGCATAAAGACTCTATTGTGAGGTGACAAGACTGTGTACTGGTGGATATGTGATTATTAAGACCCGTTACCTTGGTGCTCGTACAGCGTCGTAACAAACCCAGCATTTACGACAAACTCTGCTTAATAAAGTTCGCCGTTCTACCGTTGTCCAAAAATAGCCGCGCAGTGTATTTCTTACCCGACACACCAGTCACGTTCACCATAGCTGTGGACAGTAAAACATGCGCAGAAGTGGCAAGCTGCATGGAATTGGCTGAAAGCACAACATTTGAAGAAGGCGAAGCAGAAGGCAGTGCACAAGGCATGGCAGAAGGCAATGGATTGGATTGGAAATAAGTTTGGGCTCAGTGCCCATGAATATTTGACAATTCAAGGAGTCGGCCAATTGTTCCATTACCTTTTTTTCCAAAACATTCATCAATTTTTAGGGAGTGCAAGGATAGGGCAATGACCTAGGTATAAGTATATTTATTACTCAAAATGAACTAGCAACAATAAGTATGTTTAATGTATTGGTAAAGATATAAACTCACACTGTTCTGCAGCTAGTGCTGATTCCGACAGATCTGTCTGTGTGATCAGTTAATTATTCATTATTATGAATATAGGTTCTTATACTTAAGTTTCTTAAAGAATGCTTTGATCTTTAATATTTAAACCTCTCCGAGTAAAGAGGATCACATAAGAAGAGAGACACTCACAATCATGAACTAAAAAGATATCTTGTATAGGTACTTGCCAACGACTGTTCCTCACAATAAGTTCTCTAAATCATAAAGACTACATGTACTTCTTATTTCTTGTTTATTCTCAGAAAAGATTCGTCATATTTTATTATCTAGTACAGATAGTTGAAGGGAGCATCGCAGCCACATGCGCACTTGCCGGCGATGGACACGGCACCAGCAGCAGCCACCGGACCACTGAAGCTCACAGCGCCCATAATGGGGACCTGACCAGCTACAGCGGTAGTACCGGCGACTGGCAGCTCACCAGCGACCGCCACGTTGCCTTCACCGGCGCCACCGTACGCGGCAAGTCCGGCACCACAACCGGCAGCGGGGTAAGCGCCAGCGAAGCCAGCGGCGGGATATGCAAATCCATCATAAGCCAAACCGGGAGCATTGAATCCGTAAGGACCAGCTAGCATGGGAGAAGCAAAAGCTGGAGCGATCGCCGGGCCGTAAGCACCACATGCCTGGCTGAATACATTCTGCAAAAGTAATAATCATGATTCACCACAATGCATAAACATTATATGTGTAATAAGCCATAAACGACGGACATCAAACTTATAGGGATGATTACAAAAGAATGCTTGTTTCCAAATAGTGCAAATAATATTTAAAAAAAATGAAAAATCTTAAAAAACTGACAAGTTGTAAACGTTTTAAAATAAACGATAGACAGGGACAGCACTATACTAGAAGTGACGTCAGGACTATGTAACTTCATACTAGCGCCGTATATTGTCCGTACCGCGCTAAAAGGACGGTAATAATCTCCTCCAAAAACTTCTAAAGCGTGTATTATTATAAACGTATATATTTACGTCGATTTAACAGATTTTCTCGTTTATCTCATTTTACTATGTTTTCATTGAAATTACATTATTTTTACGAACATTTTATATTAGACCTAATCTCTATTAAAAACAAAAAGTCACTCACCTGGACCAAGCAAGCTTGGATGCAGAGCAATAGAACAGTGAAGGAAGACATGTTTGATGTTTGTTCAACGAGCAGCTGAAGACTGAATGATGACCCAAAAATTTTGTCACATTTATACTCAGTCCCGAGTTGATACCTTATTATACTTTCGAAATTTTGTAAAACGTGACAGAAATTGTGTTCATAAAAATATGCGTGTCTTTGTTGATAAACAGTGGGCTTATCGTGCTTGCTCAAGCTATTAATTAATTACATTCACCTATATACCAATTATTCTCGGAAGTTGATAACACAGTGGAGTATATAACTACGAATAGTTACACCGTTCTTGTGTCAGCACTCGAAACAAACTACAATGTCTGCCAAAGCTATCCTCGTTGTCTGCGCTCAGGCGCTCCTGCTCAAGGTAAGAAGTATTTCATTTTATGATTTAACGATATTATTAACATTATTGTGTTACAATTCACTGCTGTGTAAGATTTTTGTCAAAAAAATTATAAAAATTATGTGAATTTTTGGATGTAGGAGTACCTTACAAGATATTCTTTCAATTTCAGTCCGCACTCGGGCAGTCATGCACCAGCCGCGCTGCAGTTGCTGATCTCTCTGGATTTGCTGCTCCTTACGGCTTGTCTGCTTCCGCATTAGCCACCCCTTGCGGCTCGGCTACTCCTGCCAGGGCATACAATGGACTCACTTACCCTGGTGTTGGGTGTGCAGGCAGAGGTCTGGCTTTTGATGGACTGGCCGCTGGTTATGCAGGCAGAGGCCCGGCCTACGATGGAATCTACACACCCGCCATGGAGTTCAGTCCCACCAGTGGCGGCGCTCTGCCTGTCTCCAGCGTCTCCGCCATCGCTCCCATTGGTATCTCTGTGGCGTCTGACAACGTTTATGAGGGTATTCTGGCTGTGGGTGGTGAGCTACCATTCGTGGGTACTGTTGCTATGGAAGGTGTGGTGCCTTCTACCGGTGCTGGTGCCGTCAACCATGCCTGTGGTAATGGCAGGAACGCCATGATCAGTGAGACTGCTGCATTTGGCCCGACTTACGGTTACGGTTCCGCATTCGCTCCTGCTGCTTTTACTGCTCCTGGTCTCGGTCTTCGTGGTGGTTCGGCTAGCAGGGGTTGCGGTTGCGCCATCTAAGAATTTATCTACCAAGAAAACAATCTATTTGAAATGACTGAATAAATCAATATGCATCAAACTGTTTCTGCTTTTATTTGTGAACTTATTCGTATTTATCGTGATAACGTGGAATGCGTTATTCCATTTAGATTTAATGTTTATGTAGTGCACAAGCAATTATTTTTTCTAATAAAAGTAAAAAATAATGTTCCGTTGGAAACCTTTGGCTTAATTCTTATCAATCAATATATAAGAGAATGCTCTGAATCATTTAATACATAAGAGAATGGTAGGGCAATTTAAATTTAACGTGAACGTTAAACACATAATTTTTAACTGTACATGGTTTCGCCATCGTTACAACACAACTTTACCTTATTTTTGCAGAAATCTTTTCCAAGTGAATTATGGACGAACTCTGATATCTCCTTTCAACCACATCATTAACATCATCATTCGGCATACCTAAATTGGTTTTGGAGAACAAAAATCAAGTATTACTACAAGAATAAAGCGAAGTAGACAAAAGCAAATCTATTAAAAGAGCAAACTGAATGTTACCTGATTTAATATCTTGATAATTGATTTAAAAAAACAACTATGTAAGTAAGATTGAACAAACACTTTTACAGGTCAATCAATTTTTTTAAATTGATAAGCGCGGCTTTTCCTATCTGACTACCTACTCTGAGCAGAAAGGCCGAAACAAACTCAGTGGTCACAGTCTCTTTTAAAGTCTAGACATAATCTTGGTTAGATCATGTGAAGACCAGATTCATCACTACGCTATTAAATACGATA
This sequence comes from Dasypolia templi, assembly GCA_963555695.1. Classification (NCBI taxonomy): domain Eukaryota; kingdom Metazoa; phylum Arthropoda; class Insecta; order Lepidoptera; family Noctuidae; genus Dasypolia; species Dasypolia templi. Next base: position 5,853,308 of record OY743163.1, read on the forward strand.
AATTTAGGATGGTGGGCATCGCTGTAATGTTCTCATTTCTATTGTGACCATCACCTTCAGTTGCTGAGGATCCAAAATCGTTGACGTCCACGTTGTCGATCCGGAGCAGCGATACAAGTGAAGTAAGTGGACACCTCGACTGCGTGCGAGTCCTTGTTCCTCCACTCTCGCGTTCATTTTGTCATAACTACGTTTACATAATTGATTAGTTTTCATTTGCATTGTTAATTTTAAACATCTATTAATTTTTGTAAATCAAGTTACTCATCATTATTTCAATCTCTTACGGGTTTTTTTGCTAGTTTATTTCAGTGCATCGAGATCTTAGGTGAATAGAATCCAAAAGTTGTATTCCTTGGGATTCTATAATCCCCCTTCGCTTTAAATGCATGACTGAACATTTGTACACACCAAATTCTATCATGATGGCGCTACTGAAAGTTTCAGTTATCTCCAGTAGCTCCATCAGTCGTGATTTGTTGGGGGCAAGGATTTTCAAGTCATACATGTACAGGAGGAGTGATATCACCTGACCACCTCTTCTCAACCGACAGCCTAGACCTGAATCCTCCAATTGTGTGCTTGCAGGATTCAAGGCTAATCAAAACCAAAGCGGACTCAAACTATCGCCCTGAAGTATTCTCCTCTAAATCCTGATCAGTTCATCGATCCTTCGGATCTGTTGACACCCTTTTTTTTTGTGGGAAATCTTCAAAAGACTTCTTCCGGTCTAGGTGGAGCGGGAGGGCGTGTTAGACTTTTACTGACTACTGACCCACCCGTGTTCCTTCACTTGCCTGTGCCAGGGCCATGGTTACTCTTTCGAATTACCCGCGACTCTGAGGCATCGGCCCTATCGGACCCGTCATTTTGTGCTGACACCTCTTTGAGGCGCGTGATAGATTATGCGGATAATTACAGTTTATTTATTACAATAATTCACGTCTGTTTCTTTAATTGAACACGAATAAAACCATCACTGTAATAATTATAACCTTGTTTAAGTGTGTTATACAACATTCAATAGTTTCTCATCAAAATCTTATCAGCATTATTACGAAATACTGTTATTTCATTGTTGTTTTGTATAATATCACATCTACCCGTTACTTAAACAAATAACATGACTTGTTTACTAATTTATGCCATTGTAATACCAAGTATGTAATGCAAATAATTAATTCAGTATATTTTTATATAATTCAATCATAGTTTCATGATAAAATAAAAATATTAACGAATTTGAAATGAAATCGTACGATGTGACGTCACTTGTTTACCACCGGCTTTAAAAGCCGCTGCTCCGCCGTAATCGGCCCATTCTCTCCGGAGCAGTCACACCGAACGGACCTAAGTTAAGTAAACTTATCTTCTTGTAAACTCTTGTGTATTTTGGTAAAATATTCTCTTATGTCGTAATACTCATCCGCCCCGACAATAGTGTCGCTTTCGACAGTCCCGATAAGGCTGAATGTCTTGCCGACAGCCTAGAGTCCCAATGTTCTCCCAGCTCCCAACCAGTAGACCAAGCTCACCTGAACAAGGTCGACGCTGAAGTCGAACGAAGAGCCTCCCTCCCTCCCGTCGAAGACCCTGATGATCCTCTGCCTCCCGTCACTCCAGACGAAGTGCACGACATCATAAAAGGGCTCCACGCTCGTAAGGCCCCCGGTTCGGATGGTATTACCAATAAGGTATACAAACTCCTTCCTGCCCCGCTAATAATGCTTATGACCGCCATCTTCAATGGCGCCTTGAGCAACAACATCTTCCCACAAGCATGGAAAGAAGCCACCGTCATCGGTATCCCAAAGCCAGGCAAGCCAAAGTCTGAGCCCTCCAGCTACCGCCCTATTAGCTTACTCAATGTCCTCGGCAAAATCTACGAGAGGCTTATTTATAAGCGTCTCAAAGACTACGCCGAAGCAAAGAGCCTCATACCCAACGAGCAGTTTGGATTCCGTAGCCAACACTCGGGCACCCAACAGGTCCACCGTATCGTAGAGCACTTATGCGCTGGTCTGCAGCGTAACGCGACGACGGGCGTGCTATTCTTCGACATAGCGAAAGCCTTCGACAAAGTCTGGCACAACGGCTTGATATACAAGCTCTACCAACTAGGAGTGCCAGATCGTCTCGTGCTCATCTTACGAGACTTTTTGTCGAACCGGACCTTTCGCTATCGCGTCGAGGGAGCACTATCGTCCCCTCATCCTATTCGCGCCGGTGTCCCTCAGGGTTCCGTACTTTCTCCTCTCGCCTTCACGCTGTTCACTAGCGATATCCCAAAAAGTAAAAAGGCTCAGTTGGCTCTCTTCGCCGACGACACTGCCGTTTACTATACCGGTCACTGTCCCAACGCTATAGCTCGTACTCTCCAAACCTCCGCAAACGTCTTAGGCGCTTGGTTCCGGAAATGGAGAATCGAGGTCAACCCCGATAAGAGTCAGGCGGTTCTCTTCTCGAGACGTCGTCGACTCCCTCCCCCACTTCCCAGCCCGATCACTATGTACGGCAAGCCAATCCCTTGGGAGAAGCAAGCCAAATACCTAGGTGTGATCCTCGATGAGAACCTTACCTTTAAGGCTCATATTAAGGCGGTTCGCGCGCGCGCCTCCTTCGCTCTTAGCAGGCTGCAATTCGTACTGACAGCCCGTAGTAAACTGTCCCTCAAATGCAAGCTCCGCATCTATACCGCAGTCATCCGTCCCATCATGACCTATGCCTGCGTTGTATTTGCGCACGCTCACCCACGTCATCTCCATAAGATGCAGACCCTCCAAAACCGTTTCCTCAGAAGGGTCACGGGTGCCCCCTTCTATGTCCGTAATATCGATCTTCACGTCGACCTCAAAATGCCAACCATAAAACAGTTCATGAAACGCTTATCAAAGCGTTTCTTCGACTGCGGCATCAAACATTCTAACCCCCTGATTACAGCGGCCGCCCGCTACACTCCCTCTCGCATTAGCAGTATTCGCCGACCAAGGCATACTTTAATCGACCCCGACGACGCCACTACCCTCCTCCAGGAGAGTAGTAAGGCCACTAGCACGCTACAAAAGCCCAAAACCCGATCGCCGTCCTTCCGCCCTCGCCGCCGAGGCCCACCGCGACGCCCAAATCGACGCCCCTCCCGACCCTTGCTCGAGCCAGCCCGCGCCGCTGAGCCTGTAGCTTTAAATTCGTCCATAAATAATACCAATCCTGATCCAGCTAGTCATTTGCTGCCCTCTTCCAGCGACGCCCTAAGCCGAGGTTCGTACCCCACAGGGGGTGCCCTTAGCGTTGTCGCTTAGTTTTAGTTAGTATTTAAGTTTAAGTCCTGGCTGGAGGCCTTAATTTATTAGGGAATCCACAGGCAAGTCCGCTTAAGCAGACGACAACCGCATAGGTTGACCTGCGAGATGCCAAACAAACAAACAAACAAACTATGTCGTAATATATTTTAGATGATGAATAATGTTTTATTTATACGTATGTGGATACTTCTTATTTTTTATACATAAAGCAACTATATAATATTTCGATGTCTATAAAATAAATTGTTAGCCTAAAACTCCCTTCGAAAAATTGTGTATTTTCTTTACAAATAAATAATTAAATTGGTTAATATTATAATCCATTCTAAATGCCAATATTTTTAATAAATTCAGTTTCTCTATGTACGTCTATTATTTTTATCTCTGTGTAGTATTTTTATATTACATCAGAAGTGGGATCGGAACCTGTTTTACATACTTAAAAAAAAAAAAAAAAAAATGTTTTTCAGATGAACCCTGCTGTGTTGAAGAGTCTCCTGAGAGCCATCCGTGATGGTATATCTGGTAACCACAGTGAAGATGATGTGGTGTTGCCGCCGTTTGATCCGGAAAAGAACGACAACGGTGCGGAAAGCTGGTGCAACAACATCGACACCGTAGCCAAGGACCGTGGATGGAGCAGCATTACTACAGTCAGTAAAGCAGGTAAAGCCCTTAGGGCTCTGCTCTTTTATGGTTTGAGACTTCGGACCCAGACGAGGGTAGTACATGGAATAACTTTAAGACATATATTAAACATTTGTACCCCGAGAAAAAGAACCAATCGGAAAAACTTTCAAGAGCCGTACTCTTCACCTCGGACGTAGCAGAAACCTATTGTGAATACGCTAGGGAAGGGAAAAAATTAGGTCAGCTTGTCGAGCTTGTTTGTGGAGGTATATCCGATATAATAGTCGTGTTAATAGTACGTCAGGACTCATTTCTCTTTTTACAACCTATATTAAAAAAAGCTAGAAAACGCCCATCCGAAACGAATAACTTACTTCACTCTTCAACTACTAAGCGCCTTAAGCCTGAAAATTCAAAGCCACCTTTTTGTATTGTGTTATAAAACTGGTCATGTTAGATCTGTGCTTCAAAAATAAAATCATAGATACCCTAAATTCTGAAACGCTTGAGATTCAATGTTCCTACGGCAAAAAAAAAAAAAAAAAAAAACGGGTCATGATGAGTCAATTTCTTTTTTCAAGAAAAGAGATGCGACAAAAAATAATAACTCTAATAGCGTCAATTGTTCCACAAATGGTAACTTATCGGTTACTGATGTAGACATTTGTGAAAGACCAATTAAAGCCCTAATAGATTCGGGTGCTAGTTGCAATATTTTGAAAGAATCGATTGCAAATAGCTTTGGCCGTGGTTTAGAAGCCTGTTCGACATCATTAAAAGGAATAGTAAATGAAATGATTCTGATCACCTCAAAAGTTAGTTTACCTGTCAGATTAAGTGACGACAATTTAGAAATCGAATTCTGTGTAGTTAATGATTCAGATTGCTATTATGATTGTTTGATAGGTAGAAATGCGGTTCAAAATCCAAACGTGGTTATTGTTTTCGATTCCAGTGGTTGTAGATTGGAACAAGTAAGCTATACAGTTACGAATCTTCAGAGGTAGTTAATATAATTAATGAACCAGATCCTCCTCCATCTTAGCTACACTCGGCGCAAAGTAACGACCCTGAGACACAAAATCACTTAGAATAGGTTAGGGCCGGTGATATATATACAAATTATGAGATCAGAAATGGCTTGTTGCTTCATGAGAATGAGGATGGGGATCCACCTACACTTTTCATACCAAATGGATATCGACTCAGTTTATTGCGGTTTTTTTTTTCATGACGAAAATTGTCACGTTGGTTATAACAAAACCCTAAACAAAATATCAGAACTTTTTCCTAGTCATGCTGCTTTTACATCAAAATATATATGTAATTCTATAGTGTGTGTAGAGGGTAAAGGTCATTCAGGGCCAAAACAAGGACTCCTTCACCCTGTAGAGAAAATTACACCATTTCACTATCTTCGGAAGGTTTTAAACTTATTTTAATAATAGTGGATGGCTTTACCAAATACTGTATAATTAAACCATTAAGACGCTTAACGGTCAAGAATTAGTCGCAATCTTGCGAGAAAACTTAACTTTGTTCGGTACACCTACCATGATAGTAACTGATAATGCCATAAATTTTACTTCTGATCATGTACGATCATTTCTTAGGCGTATGCGAATAAATCACCATATGATAGCCACGGGTACTCCTAGATGCAACAGCCAAGTTGAAAAATATGTTGTTAGTACAATTTATATGTTAACCACTATTGCTAGCGATTCTTCAGAATGGCCAAGCGTTTTATTGCAAATATAACTCTCTTAATACTACGATACAAAAATCAACGGAAATATAACCCCAATACAGGCTCGGCTAGACGAAGTACAGGATAATGATTCCGTTCGGGACATTGATGCTGAAGCTGATGGGGACTTAGCTAGGCAACATCTTAGACAAACCGCAGAAAAGTATAAAAAACGATTTGATAGTACTCGTAAATCAAGACCACAGAAGACATGTCATATTAAGTCCTAAATTCAAAGGTCCTTACGAAATAATTGATACGATTTCCTTGAAGGGTCTTAACACATTAAGAAATCTTACTGTGGCACAAGAAAAAGTAAGGCTTTGGCCGGGGGAATGGGTTGTACAAAATTCTTCTTTTGAAGTGTCCCTGTAGCTCCAGCATCATTAGCCATGATAGATTATTGTTCTTTGTTATTTACTATTGTTAATATTGTTAGATTCTCGTTTATGCTATTATTTAATTATGTTATTCTTATAATGATTGTTGTCGTTTTGTGATAAAAATGAATAAGTAGTGTGATGACATGTTTATACTTAGGGATACATATAAGTTAATAATTATAAATTTCCATGGCTAAAAATTTGTGTTCAATTAACATTGGATGTTTGAAATTATTAAATGCTTTATACTTATAACAAAACAGTTTTAACATTACTGCTGGTCGGTCACTGCCCTGATATCAGTCTGAAATTCACTAGCAGCATGTGATAGGACTGATATATCAAGGCCAGAGGCTATTGTAGGGATTGCTGTTTGGTCACTGCCCTGATATTAGTTTGAAATTCATGTGCAGCAAGTGATAGAACTAATATGCCAAGGCCAGAGACTCTTTGAACAAATATATATACATAATATAAAAATAGGTATATATATAATTAGTTAGGTACTTCGAGAACGAAGTACAGGTCAGTCTGGCCGTGATAGATTATGCGGATAATTACAGTTTATTTATTACAATAATTCACGTCTGTTTCTTTAATTGAACACGAATAAAACCATCACTGTAATAATTATAACCTTGTTTAAGTGTGTTATACAACATTCAATAGTTTCTCATCAAAATCTTATCAGCATTATTACGAAATACTGTTATTTCATTGTTGTTTCGTATAATATCACATCTACCCGTTACTTAAACAAATAACATGACTTGTTTACTAATTTATGCGTTGTTTACCAAAATACAAATATTAACGAATTTGAAATGAAATCGTACGATGTGACGTCACTTGTTTACCACCGGCTTTAAAAGCCGCTGCTCCGCCGTAATCGGCCCATTCTCTCCGGAGCAGTCACACCGAACGGACCTAAGTTAAGTAAACTTATCTTCTTGTAAACTCTTGTGTATTTTGGTAAAATATTCTCTTATGTCGTAATATATTTTAGATGATGAATAATGTTTTATTTATACGTATGTGGATACTTCTTATTTTTTATACATAAAGCAACTATATAATATTTCGATGTCTATAAAATAAATTGTTAGCCTAAAACTCCCTTCGAAAAATTGTGTATTTTCTTTACAAATAAATAATTAAATTGGTTAATATTATAATCCATTCTAAATGCCAATATTTTTAATAAATTCAGTTTCTCTATGTACGTCTATTATTTTTATCTGTGTAGTATTTTTATCTTACACGCGCGTGGAACACGACGCGCCGCCGACCCGGGCCTGGTCCCTACCGGACGGCGAGCTACCCATTGCTCGCCGTCCGCAAGCCCGCGTTACGGTGGCCGGGAATCTGCAGGCGACAGCCACATTACAGACTTATCATGCATTTGGACCAATACTGCGTTATGGTATACTAGTATGGGGAAACTGGGTGCATCTGAGAATAGTTTTCGTCGCACAAAAGAGGTGTATACGTGCGATTTGTAATGTAGACCCACTTATATCATGTAAAACACTGTTTAGAAAACTGAGAATACTTACATTAACAGGTATTTATATTGAGGAAATGTGTAAATTTACCAAATCTCACCCTGAGATGTTTGATAAACTTGGAGATAAATGTCTGTTCAAAACTAGATATCCCAATCGATTAATTATGCCTGGAACGAGAACGAAGTATAGGCGAAGTTGCTATCCTATGTGTGTTCAAATATATAACAAGATTCCTAACCAAATTAAAGAACTTCCAATGGTCCGCTTCAGAAGGGCTTTTACACAGGTGGCTTGTTAAGAATCCCTTCTATACTTTAATAGTTATTCGTTGTACAAGAGTGCAAAGTTGCTTTTTAACCGCGTGCTCAATTTTGATTACCACCAAGCGAAGGATTCTAAAATTGAATCACGAGTGCAACGAGTGATTCAAAAATTAGGATCCTGAGCGTTAGCGACGGAATCAAAAGAGCACAAGGTGAAAAATCTTTGCACTCGAGTGCAACACGTAACTTTTCATCCCACCTCAGCGAGGGAATGACTAAATGCAAAAAAAAAACACGTTTACAGGATGCTTTTCTTTCAGTTTAGTTAATAACTAATCCATTATGATAGGTTAATACGTATTACAGAATAATCTTTAAATTAGGGATGTATAACAAATAATACTTAGGTATAATTAAGAAAACTTGCAAGTAACGTTGCTACAGTTACTTAAGTTTACTGTAATATTTTTGTTAGGTACTGTATTGTTGGTGCTAGTGACTTTTGTACTATTTTTATTTAAACTATCTGTCATACTTAATAGTTGTACTGATTCATTGGATACCCTTGGCGTAAATGTTGGCGAAAGAGGGCGATCGCTAGGTGTTTCGTAACGGATCATTTTTTATGTAGGCCATAAGGGCCAGTCCAAGGCCATTACACTGAAAGAGCCTAAGTCAGATGACTTAGGCTCTTTCAGTGTAATGGCTCCTACGATGCCTTCACATATTTTAGACTTATTTTGGATGGAATAATCTATGTATCCGTCTACAACCGCAATGGACTTCCAGCCTCCATGGCGCTTAAGGGATAGGAGATCAGCTCCTAAATCGGCCAAAAGTGTGGCTGAAGTTCGTCGGAAACAATAACCCGTGTAAAACATGGGTTCTGGAAGTTCTAGAAATGTTGCTATGTCTTGTGGGATACTGCCACCCATAGGCTGTCTTATACACTTTCCGTTGCGGTATTGTAGAAAAATTCGATTGATTGGAGTGTTAGTCGGGCGTAAGGCTTGAAATTTCTCAACAATTGTTACATATTCCTTGCGAATGACGAAGTTGCGGTCTCTTTTTGTCTATGTGTTAGGTAAATTAATTAATAGTAAGTTATCTGCATGTTTCTCAATATTGTTGATATTAAGTTGTGTTAATTCATTGGTGTTGATATGTATGTATTTTTTCATTTTTATTGTTGCTTTAAGCATTGAATATGTACTCCATAGAGTGCTTGACTTCTTGGTCTCGGATAATTCAATAAAATATGCCAACAATACGTTTTCCGAGAAAGATTTGGCTCCTTTAGCTAGTCGGCACGTGTTAAACATATCGTACTGTTTTAAATACTTCTCACGTGATTGTTGAGGGAGAAAACTCGTTTGCGCATTGTTAACAGTTTCAATCAATTCTGTAGGCGTCAAATAAACTTCCTCGTCGCTTGAATCACTCATTTTTGGTTTTACACTGGTTTTCAAGTTTATTTTTAACTTGGTTTGTTTTAACAATAAATATGATCAACGTGAAAAGAAAAACGCGCGAAGCAATTTTTTTTTAAAGTTCCGAATCAAATTCCGAACAATAGAGCATCATAGAGGTTTAATAATGTTTCGAATTCACAAACTTCGTGCACACGATGTTCTAAATTCAATTTACTTTATCCACTATAGAAAAAATAGTCTTTCCGAGATGGGGGGTTGAAAAAGTTTTTTTTTAGTTTAATTAAATGTAAATGAACTAATTGTACCTGCACAAAATTTGCATGTCATTATGTTATGATAAATATGCCAAGCTACTATTCTACTCCCATTTTAACAGCTTTTGTAACCATATTTATCCGGAAATAAATCTTTGACTTTGACTTTTACTTCGACTTCCGACGCCCAGGGCGTCTCCTGCGGCGAGTAGGGACGTGAGGGCGCAAGGTTCACTCCCTCACGCGCTCCGCCTCCTCCTTCGCGAGCATAACTGCATCGCAGAAGGAGGTGATGGCTTTCCATTCCCTCTCGCTCCGTACCATGGCCTGGACCAGGGCCGGACGCGAGAGATCGCCGCCGCCGATCGCCTCCGCGAGGACACTGCGGTGCCCCTCCCAAGTTGGGCAGAACTCCACCGTATGCTCCACTGTGTCCTCCGGGTGACACCCGGGCGTTTCCTCCCGCCTTACGCGAAACAGCAACTTCCCGAAACAACCGTGTCCAGTGAGGACCTGTTTCAGGCGGAAGGTGAGGACGCCGTGCCTGGTGCCTCTTCAACCACTCCTCAAAGAGGGCACTTACCGCCGCTAATGTGGCGTGCCCAGCACTGGGTTGCGACAAGCGCACCCTCCATGTCGCCATGTGATCCCGCCAGAATTCTGTCCGCTAGTCCGTTGTACCGTGATTTCTCGCGGCAGCGGAGTTACACCCTGGCGTTGTGCCTCCTCGCGCAATACGTGCGCGAGGGCTTTTGCCTTCAGATCCCATGGCGGCAATCCGGCAAGACCTGTTAACACCCTGGATAGAGAAGGACCGTCCTATAATGCACATAAAAAAAGGTGTTATGAGTTGCGTCTATTTTACACAACTCCAGCACCCTAATAAGGCCATGTATTTGGAAAATATCAATCCAACATGTCGACAAACCCTTCCGGGATCTACGAACCAGTTGGCTTATGTCTATAAGGAGCAGGCTTCATCCAGTGGACTAATGTTAATAGCTCTCATGTCTGTTATTGAATCACACGCCTGGTCAACAACACGCATCCCATCACCTTCAGTGTAACCAACGGGCACCGACCAAATACTTCGCCAAAAAGCACTCATAGCATCACTATCCGGTGGATGCGCGTCAGTCGCACTTTGAGAGGAATGGGCCGCTCCCAAGCTCTGTATTCCCACCTATCATGATTCGAACGCACAAACATACACACCAATACGTCACATACACATTCGTATTTAGGAACATGCGATTTTGAGTGTACCGATCCACTCTTCGCCTATTCCGACGGATACGGTTTGCCCATGCATAAAACTTTTTGGTTCAGGAAGTCGATGCGATCTGTGACACAAGATACATATTCTCCAGGACTAACTACTACACGAATATTAGTTCCCGTGAACGCCTGTCCACAAAGCACCCTTGGGCGTGCATTGCTCTCCCTGAAGCTGGTGAGCTTCCCGATGAGTCCCTGGCCTCATTAACATACGACGCTCAATCCTGCATTGCCAGGCTGGGCAGCGGGTTTCAGTCGTGCGGCTCGGTCAGTGTTTGGAAACTTAACACGAGCTATACGACATGCCGCAACTGCCGTACAATACAAGATTGAGTGTGAATTGTGATTTGTGTAACTGTGTGTACTATACATACGTACATATTTTATTATAAAGTCATATTTCGTTTACCACGAAATTATAAAGTCTATTTAGTTCGCTTTTAAACCGACTTCCAAGACGGTTAAGCGGTTAAACGTACGACGGTGAACATAAAGGGGCAATTGGTACAAATTGCATCTCCCCCCCTCCCCCCCCCCTAACATGCAGATAAAACATAACTGGCAAATGTGTGTGTACGATAGGTTCACCTCTGCCTAACCCTTGGGGAAAAACAGGCGAGTTATTTGTATATAGTGGCACGAACCCAGAGTAAATAAACGAATGAGGAAGTTTTTTTCAGATATTGTAGTAGGAGCCGACCAAATAATGTTGTAAGAGAAGAATGCATCTATGCAAGAGTGTATGTGTTTCAGACAGATTCAAATTTGGAATTTGGACTGTTTCCACTCCATACTTTGGAATGGAAACGATTTTTTATCTATGGCAAAAGTTTATATTGCCAAGAAAGTTTTCTTCCATCCTCTCTGTGGTACGAGCAAGCCGGCGTCAATAGTGGTAGTTCTTTTAATGAAGGCAATGACACTCTAAAAGTGGGTCAGAAATAGGTCACCGTTAACTACCTCAATCAACAAGGTAAAACCATAACTCAAAAATTGAACTGCTACGACTACGTAACTTACTTAGAAGACAGGGCCATAGCTTTGAAAACAGCCAAAACGCACTCTTAAACTCAGCAATAGAGCCATTTATTATCATGTGCATTATATATAAATTAAAAATTTAGTAATGTAGAAAAAAAAATGGTAACATTTATTTAATTTCCCTGGTTGTATTCATCATTACAACTCTTCATTTAGTACATATACTAGTATAGTGCACCACAACCACACGCGCACTTGCCGGAGATGGACACGGCACCAGCAGCAGGCACAGCTCCACCGAAACTCACAGCGCCCATGATGGGGACCTGACCAACAACAGCAGTGTTACCGGCAACTGGCAGCTCACCAGCGACCGCCACGTTTCCTTCACCGGCGCCGCCGTACTCGGCACGTCCGCCACCACAGCCAGCAGCGGGATATGCGCCAGTGAAGCCAGCGGCGGGATATGCAAATCCATCATACGCCAAACCGGGAGCATTCAATCCGTAAGAACCAGCCAGCATGGGAGAAGTAAAAGCTGGAGCGATCGCCGGGCCGTAAGCACCACATGCCTGGCTGAATACATTCTGCAAAAGTTATAATCATGATTCACCACAATGCATAAACGTTATATGTGTAATAAGCCATAAACGAAGGACATCATACTAATAGGAGGGATGATGACAATTATTTTATTATTTTATCAAAAGAATGCTTGTTTCCAAATAGTGCAAACAATATTACAAAAATTTGAAAAATCTTAAAAAACTGACAAGTTATAAACGTGTTAAAATAAGTGATAGACAAGGACAGCACTATAGTAGAAGTGACGTCAGGACTATGTAACTTCATACTAGTGCAGTACGTTGTCCGTACCGCGCGACAAGGACGACAATAATCCCCTCCAAAAACTTTTACAGCGTGTATCTTCTTTATATTTACATCGATTTAAAATATTTTGTCGATTATCTCATTTTACTATGTTTTCATTGAAATAACATTATTTTTACGAACATTTTTATATTAGACTTCATCCCTATTGTAAATAAATTTAGAGCTCAAATACGAAAAAAATGAATCGCAAAACACAATCTCGTTTTTAAGCTACAAGAATATACAACAGTGCAACGATGTTAAAAACAAAAATTCACTCACCTGGACCATGCAAGCTTGGATGCAGAGCAATAGAACAGTGAAGGAAGACATGTTTGATGTTTGCTCAACGAGCAGCTGAAGACTGAATGATGACCCAAAAATTTTGACACATTTTATACTCAGTACCGAGTTGATATCATAATACACTTTCGAAATTTTGTAAAACGTGATAGAAATTGTGTTCATAAAAATATGCTGCTATTAATTAATTACATTCACCTATATAGCAATTATTCTCGGAAGTTGATAACACATTGGAGTATATAACTAGGAATAGTTACACCGAACATCATTCTTGTGTCAGCACTCGAAACAAACTACAATGTATGTCAAAGCTATCCTCATTGTCTGCGCTCAGGCGCTCCTGCTCAAGGTAAGAAGTATTTCATTTTATGATTTAACGATATTATTAACATTATTGTGTTACTATTCACTACTGTGTAAGATTTTTGTCAAAAAATGTATAGAATTATGTGAATTTTTGGATGTAGGAGTACCTAACACCATATTCTTTCAATTTCAGTCCGCACTCGGACAGTCATGCACCAGCCGCGCTGCAGTTGCTGATATCTCTGGATTTGCTGCTCCCTACGGCTTGTCCGCTTCCGCATTAGCCACCCCTTGCGGCTCGGCTACTCCTGCCAGGGCATATAATGGACTCACCTACCCTGGTGTTGGGTGTGCAGGCAGAGGTCTGGCTTTTGATGGACTGGCCGCTGGTTATGCAGGCAGAGGCCCGGCCTACGATGGAATCTACGCCCCCGCCATGGAGTTCAGTCCCACCAGTGGCGGAGCTCTGCCTGTCTCCAGCGTCTCCGCCATCGCACCCGTTGGTATCTCCGTAGCGTCTGACAACGTTTATGAGGGTGTTCTGGCTGTGGGTGGTGAGCTACCATTCGTGGGTACTGTTGCTATGGAAGGTGTGGTGCCTTCTGCCGGTGCTGGTGCCGTCAACCATGTCTGTGGTAACGGCAGGAACGCCATGATCAGTGAGACTGCTGCATTTGGCTCGACTTACGGTTACGATGCCGCATTCGCTCCTGCTGCTTTTACTGCTCCTGGTCTCGGTCTTCGTGGTGGTTCAGCCAGTAGGGGTTGCGGTTGCGCCATCTAAGAATTCTATCTGCCAAGAAAATGATCTTTTTTAAATGACTGAATAAATCAATATGCATCAAACTGTTTCTGCTTTTATTTGTGAACTTATTCGTATTTATCGTGATAACGTGGAATGCGTAATTCCACTTAGATTTAATACTTCTACCAAAAAACTGTTTATGTAGCACACAAGCAATTATTTTTCAAATATATTTACCAAACCAGGAGTAAAAAATAATGGACCGTTGGAAACCCTTGGCTTAAATCTTTAAAGGAATTCTTGAATCATTTAATACGTAAGAGAATGGTAAGGCAATTTAAATTTAACATCAACGTTAATATTTATTATTTATTTTAAATGGTAATTAAATAACTTATAAACTAAGCCCCACAAAACCTTAGTAATGGTTTAACTGTGGGGTCGGTGAGTCTACACACTCATTCTTAAATTTTGTACTTAATACTAATAATTATTTCGAGGTAGCACTTTAACACGTTTCTAAATAATACCTATTTAATTTATTTTTAAAAATATTTATACTCGCTTCATTCCTTATGTCTGCCGGCAGACTGTTCAATAAATATGGTATTCGTTTTTTATAGGGTTCTGTCACCAAAGTAATTAGTGACTCTGGGTACATTGAATCTACCAACAGCCATAGATCGCGTGTTATGGTTGTTGAATATGTGAGTTAAGCTGTGCTCTTGGGTACCATGGTGGCTAACTGCTAAAAGATACTTATGCTTGTGACTGATCGGTAGAATTTTACATATTTTAAATAGTTTACTATAATCTCCTTTACAACTTTTTTTCGTTTTTTGAGTAACAAGTAGTTACAAGAATCGAATTTGAAGAGCTTAAAATTTTTCCAAGTTAGTTTTGAATGTTAATCCATAGCTGTCAAGAGCATAACTCATAATTGAATCTACTAATGACATGTATATACATCTTAATATGCTAATAGGAACCTTAAAGCTTAGGTGGTACATTTTACTAAATAATATTCTTAATTTACTACAAATGTAGTCTACGTGTTGGGACCAAGAAAAGTTCTCATCTATTTTCATGCCAAGGTAGGTTACACAGTCAACTCTCTCAATAGGTTTACATTTACAATCCAGTAAGTTATTATGGTGGCACATATAATCGTGCGTAAATATGGTGAATGAATAAGCAATAATTGAGTTTTATCAGCGTTTAATACAATGCCATTGTCGTGAGACCATTTAACAACCGCGTCTATATCTTGTTGAACTAGCTGGTAGGTATCGTAAAAATTAGTTCCGGAGCTAAGTATGCACAAGTCATCTGCAAACATATACGCTGAACAATGCTTTAGCACTCGGCACAAGCTGTTAACATGCATAAGATAACAAATTGGCCCACATCCTGAGCCCTGCGCCACCCCAATCCGTACCTCGACTCTGTCACTAAGCACGTCCTCCACCCTCACACGGTACGAGCGCGTGGTGAGGTAATCACGGAACCATGGGTTCAGTGGTTCTCTCACCCCGCACTCCTCCATTGCATTGAGGATGGTATCTGACAGCAAAGTGTCGAATGCTTTTTATAGTCAAAAAATATAGTAATAACAATTTTTTTATCATTAAGGTAACTGTTAATTTCGTCTGTGAATTTTGTTAGCAATGTATTTGTACTTTTTCCTTTTAAAAAACCGTGTTGACACTCGTTAATGATGTTGTTTTTTGCAGATAGTTACTTAATTGGTTGACGATACACTTTTCTATAATTTTATCTATACTAGATAAAATTGATATAGGTCTGAAGTTTGAAACATTTTTGCGATCACCTTTTTTGTGAATTGGGCGGATTATTGCCTCTTTCAGCTTGTTCGGTAATTTGTAGTTCTTGACAGTTAGGTTTATTAGTTTAGCTAAAACGGGGTTCACTTTATCCATAACTATTCTAAGGTCGGACATTCGCACAAGATCGCTACCCGGTGATTTATTTGTATTCATGTTTTTTATTATGTTTTTGACATATTTCGAGCTTACTGGATGCCACCTCATGGACAAGTCCGTGGCTTTTACATAGGTATGCCTGTCCAACCAAATCTCATGACACTTATGTTTTATATCTTCTATTTCTTTACTGAATGTAGACGCAAATTTATTACTTATGTCTATAATACTTCCTTGTCCGACCATATTTGATAGAATTAATTCATCTACCGATTGTTTATGGTTTCCCATCGTAGTATTTATCCTATCCCAATTTTTTTAAATGTTTTTATTACACTCTAATATACAATTTTTATCATAAATATGTTTACTTTTAATTTTAGCTTTTTGGCATTTATTTCTAAATTTGGTATAATTAAGTCTCTTTAGCATACTCTTTGGCTCATTGCTCCATAACTCAAATAATCTGTCTTTTTCTTTTATCATAGACTTCAACTTATTGTCAATCCATTTTTTGTTGTTCCTGTTACTGTTAGAAATACGTTTATTTACGTAACAATCAGAGTAAATACCCACGAATATTTGTTTAAATGCTCTATATAATTTAATAGGACACTCTAATGACATCAGGTGGTCAAAATCAGTGCTTAATAATTTCTCTCGAACTTTGTTATTGTCAAGGACGCGCTTAGTGGTCACGAGTCGTAGCGGAGACGGTTGTGCATCGCATGGATTGCGAGTTTGTGACGACTGCCTCGACGGTGCGCGTCTCCACTGCACGTTGGCCGCAACGAAATAGTGATCTGATATTTTTGTTTTATTACAGCTGAATGCATGACGGCATTATTTGCTCGAATATAAATATGATCGAGACAAGATTTGGCTACTTTTCCCGATACAATTTCCTTTCTAGTAATTTCATTTATGCACTTTATGAAACCATGTTCAGATAATAGATTTTCGTACGATATCACAAATTTGTCATTACAATTTAACAGGTTTATATTTATATCCCCGCAGAAGACTACTTTAGAATTTATAGGTATTTTTTCAATAAGGTTCCGGAATTCATCCATAAATTGGTTTAATTTAGTCTGTTTATTTAGTCGCGGTGGTCTGTAAATTGCTATTAAATGTACTTTCTCATTATTGAACTGGAGTGTTATGGAGACGCACTCTGCCGAACACATTCCTGTAGACTGTGTCAATTCACACACACGCGCACTCAGCCCCTCGCGCGTGTACACCAACACCCCTCCACCGCTTCGGTCCACTCGCGTATACGTATTTACACTATAACCCTTTATTGGAATTATTGACACTAAGGCTTGGTTAATATTTGGTTCAGTAAGTACAATTACATCTAGTTGATATATACATGAATTTATAGTCAAAAGTAGTTCACTGAAGTGTTTTTTTAGAGAGCGAATATTTACATGCAGTATACATAGTCCTTTATTGCGTACAATTGAACTTATCCAATTACCCAGGTCGTTAGCACAGGTATAGTTTACTGTATTATCAGTTATGACATCAAAATGATTAAAGTCAGCGAATTTTGTGTATTACGACTAATCACGGCTAAGCTTAGTTTTAATTTTTAACATTATTTAAAGCCTAGAACTAAATATTTATTTTACTTTGAAAACTGACTCAGTTCGTTTTCGCTTCTTATCCATATTGTATTGTCGCCATCCTTTCACTTCGCCAGTATTTTTCCATTTGTCACCCATTTATACTTGTATACACCTTTAAGTTGTATTTTTGTTTTCCACAGCAGTGTCTTAGTAGCTTTAGTTAGGTCTTCATTGATATATAATTTATTTGTTGTTGATCCGCCGGTAAAGATGCTGCTATTTAACTCAATCAATTTGCGACGATTGGCTAGCCATTCCTCCCTTGATTCAATGCCTGACGCTTTGAAGCCTACCATTATTGAAGACGGTTTATTTTCTTGTTTGGAATGTCTGTTCCGTTTTACCCATTCTATTTCAGTGCTTTTGACGCCCATCTCATCTCCAATTTTGTTCACGATCTCTCTCAAGTTTTCGCCAGGTATATATTCAACGCCTACAATTTCGAGGTTTTGTTTAAGGGATGATTGCTCAGCGTCTTGTAGTTTTTGCTCGAGTGCAATGTTGCATTTCTCTAAATACACACATCTGTTGTTAATATTTGTCACAGTTTTTTCAAGTTTCGATATTTTTCCTTTAGATTCTTCGTGTTCAAATATTAGTGTATCGTACTTGTCTGATAATACGCTTATGCTTTGTTGAATTGTGTCTAAATGCTTCTTTAGTCCGGATATGGCACTGACCTTTTTTTGAATATCCTTTAGTATTTTTTCAAAGTCTTGTACATCTTCCTCCACTTCTTCTTCATCAGAGCCCTCGTCTTCACAGTTGTTACAGTAGATCCTGTTTATTCCCGCCTTCATGTTTGCAGCTAGGCCTTTGACGCAGCTTCTATGAAAATTTCCTTGACAGGATCCTTGACACATGAAGTGGGCTCCTTTTTTCGATAGTACCTTTTTACACTTTTGGCACTCCATTATTTATGTTTATTACTACAATATTTTTTGGTGTTTTATTATTTATTAAGTAAGTAGGTATATTGAGTTAAGTACGAATTCGTGAACATTAGGTAAGAAAGCGGTTAAGCACTTTGAGTGTGTGCGAGCGAACTGCGAGTTGCCCTAGGTCAGGGACACTAGTTTATGCAAAAGTTTTAAGAAGATTTTTGCTTATGATTCAATCATATGTTAGTGTTTTGAAAAACTGAAACCAGCACTCCACAGTACAGTTCAATAACTTTACAATAATATATGCCACTATAGTTTTTAACCACTTTTTCTATTAATTAGTTTAGAGAAGAAACAAACACGTGCTACCGCGTTCCGTTCCGCGTACAATCATCCTTTTGTCTACTTCGCTTTATTCTTGTGGTAAATCTTGGTTTTTGTTCTCCAAAACCAATTTAGGTATGCTGAATGATGATGTTAATGATGTGGTTGATAGGAGATATCAGAGTTCGTCCATAATTCACTTGGAAAAGATTTCTGCAAATATAAGGTAAAGTTGTGTTGTATCGATGGCGCAACCATGTACATTTAAACATTATGTGTATAAATTTTTTTTTTTTGAATGTATATGGCATGGCAACGAGGCCTTTATGCCAATATGTGTATAAAAGAACAAACTAAATGTTACCTGATTATATATCTTGATAATTGATTTAAAAAAAAAACATTTATGTAAGTAAGATTGAATAAACACTTTTACAGGTCAATAAACTTTTTAAAATAGATTAGCGCGGCTTTTCCTATCTGACTACCTACTCTGAGAAGAAAGGCCGAGACAAACTCAGTGGTCACAGTCTCTTTTAACTAGACATAATCTTGGTTAGATCATGTGAAGACCAGATTCATCACTACGCTATTATGTACAATAAAGGACAATGCCAGAAACTCTATAGAACTTTGCCCCACTTAAATAAAAAAATCATTTACAAGCCTGCAATATGCAGCATTTTAAAACTTATTTATCACTGTTTACTAAACATTTGTCCTAATGTCTGAAGAACTTGCGGTTTCTGTTAAAATCTTAAAACAATAATGGCACAGATTATAGGTTAGGTGCAGTTTATAATTGTAAAAAGCGATTTAAACAACATAAACGTAACGCATTATCATAGTTATTATAATCGTAATATGAGTTTTTGTTTCACAGGTATTTAAAACTTTTTTTTGTTGTTTAACATGCGCAATAAGTAACGCAATAGGAAATTCAGGGGTTAAATTCCTTATACCATTGATTTGTAATCGGCAAGTTCTACAGAAAAACAATGTATTTTGAAAAGGTCCTTTAATCTTTACAATTATTTTTATTAATTAACATTTCCTGTAAATAGCTGGGGCAGGATCTGGCATTGTCATTTGGGACAGTGGGCATCGCTGCAATGTTCTCATTTCTATTATGACCATCACCTTCAGTTGCTGAGGAACGATATCGTTGACTGCCCCGTTATCGATCCGGAGCAGCGATACAAGTGAAGTAAGTGGACACCTCGACTGCTTGCGAGTCCTTGTTCCTCCACTCTCGCGTTCATATAGGGATTTTGTCATAACTACGTTTATATAATTGATTAGTTTTCATTTGCGTTGTTAATTTTAAACATCAATTCATTTTTATTAATCAGGTTCCTCAGCATTATTTCAATCTCGTCCGGTTAAAATGATTTTTGCTAGTTTATTTCAGTGCATCGAGATTCCGTTCTTTTGTAAACATTTAAAATATTTTTTTATTTTCTTTTACAATTATTTCATCATTTATCAAAAAGTCAGCAAGATTCGTTTTCTTCCATTTCAACTTAACACATATATTATTTGCAAACATGTGCTCGTACAATGCTTATGAATTAAACATACTAACTTGAATAAAAAATGATTGGTTCAGTATTAGTATCAAAACTTTATCTTATATAAACTAATTGATGCCTAATGCTTCCGACATACCCAAATACGAGGTTTCGGTTGAGGAGGGGGATCTTAGGTGAATAGAATCCAAAAGTTGGATTCCTTGGGATTCCATAATCCCCCCTCGCTTTAAATGCATGACTGAACAATTGTACACACCAAATTCCATCATGATGGCGCTACTGAAAGTTTCAGTTACCTCTCAACTCAGTACCCGTTCGGGGCGGACATGTTTTTGGTTTCTGAGAATATAGAAATAATCTTTAGTTTATTTTAATTTTTAAATTGTACCGACAATCGGACCCTCCTCTTTCTTCTTGGGGAAGTACCCGTAAGGGGCGGCGGCCATATTGGTTGGTGTCGATGGTCTCGCTTTCTCACGTGCAGCTGCAGTGGACGGAATGTTGCTGTTGATATTTGGTGAGTCAAGATCAAGATTTTAATAAACACGAAAAAGTCCTGCGCCTGCTGAGACTCGAACCACCGACAGCACGCACCGAGGCAACGCTCTCTATGTCGGAGCCATATTAACATTACGTCATCACAGCAAAATACTTTCCTACTTTCTGACACGCTGCTACGGGGCTCGCAAGCATCGGCTACTATCAAGAACCGCTACGAGCGCTACGAATACTTTATCTGCTACTTGTTGTCTGTAGAGTTGTGCTACGCGGGACTACTTGTTAGATGCTTGTTGGTATTTAGGACATTGAAATACTGTAAGACAAATATTCTCACTTAAGAATGCCTAAATAAAATAGAACGCCTCCCCCTACTTCTAATAAAGAAGTACAACGTGCGACATCAAATCCAAACATCGCGGCTCCATCGAGTGAGTGTGAGTTTATCAACACACAACAAAGATGTACAAAGCGCCCGTGTTTGTATTTTAGTCCCACAAGCGAACTTGAGGATTTTAAAGAGGAAATTCGAGCAATGCTTACTAAACGGAACACAAATCAGGAAACTGTTTTGCAAAATTTTATGTCTAAAATTTCGCTGGAGTTGTAGAATTAAAAGAACAAAATGATGAGCTACAGAACATCAAGACGGAGATTGAGGATTCTGCTCAGTTAATGAATTCCAAATATGAGGAGATAAGAACTAGTGTGGGAAGGCTGGAAACTGAACCCTCCGAGCAACGCAAATATATAGACCAGCTAGAAAAACAAATAAAAGATTTTCAAGAAAATCATAGGTCTGCCGTAATCGAGCTGCGTGATATCTCGACAAAGCCAAATGAAAACGAAAGTGACTTAACGGAAATAGTCGTGCGTGTGTGTGGATTACTGGAAGTGCAGGTAAAACCGGAAGAGATTCGGGACATTTACCGAGTGCAGAGTAGCCAAGGCCAAATTATTGCAGAATTTCATTCAGTTACTCTGAAAAACACAGTGCTTCGCGCAGTGCGTGATTTTATCAAAGGAAAGCCCCTCTCCGGAAAATTAAATAGTGAACATTCTGGCTTGAATGGTGAATGCACCCCAATATACGTCGCTGATCGTCTTCCAGCAACTGCCAGAAAACGTTTCTTTGAGGCACGAAAATTCGCGAAAAGTAATGGATGCCAATACTGCTGGACGGCAAATGGAAGAATTTTTATTCGAAAGACAGAAGGCGAAAAACCGGTACCTATAATCTCAGAATCCAGCTTTCAAAACATACTGCATGATAAGTAATATGTCAACTGTTCGCGTGTCATTTGCCTCCATAATATTATGTAAGTATAGTCCTATTTGTTATTTTTTAAACTTTTTTATCTTCTCTGTACAGTTACATTCATACACTTACAAAAACCAAATACATAACACAACTATAAAATACACCACAACACACTCACGTGCATTCATAACACTCACATGTCACAAAGTTTATTAATTGTAGGAAAATGTTGTTATCATACGATACAATATCGTGTGGGAAGACATTATCGAACATATTGCTTATCCCGGGTTATTTTAGGGAATAATAATGAGCAGGTTTGTACTGCCCTAAAGCTAAATATGAGACTTAACGGAAAATCTGTAAGTGCACGTGTTGATTATGTGTATAAAGAAGTAAACCAATGGTCATTTAATTTAGTCGCAATAAAGGTGTCGCCAAATAAGCACGTATTTTATTCTCACAAAAATCTAATCAAACAATTTAAAAATCTTACTACCATCACAACATGGTCGGATGTCGTAATGATATCACTTTAAAACGCACTGTTTTGAGCATGTCTATTGCGTCAATTTTACACAACTCCAGCACCCTAATTAGGACATGTATTGGGCAAAAATCTATCCAACATGTCGACAAATCCTTTCGGAATTTACGAACCAGTTGGCTTATGGCCATGTCTGTAAGGTCCTCTTCATCCAGAGGACTAATGTTAATAGTTTTCATGTCTGTTATCGAATCACACGCCTGTTCAACAACACGCATCCCATCACCTTCAGTGTATCCAACGGGCACCGACCAAATGCTTCGCCAAAAAGCACTCATGGCATCACTATCAGGTGGATGCGCGTCAGTCGCACCTTGAGTGGAATGGGCCGCTCCCAAGCTCTGTATTCCCATCTGTCATAATTCGAACACACACACATACACACCCATACATCACATACACATTCGTATTTTGGAACATGCGATTTTGAGGTGGAACATGGTATGGGCGAGGAGTGAGAGGGGAGGGAGTGAGTAAGGGAGAGGGATACAACTTGCCTATGCAAAAACTTTTTGCTTCAGGAAGTCGATGCGCTCTGCGACACTGGATACATATTCTCGAGGACTAACTACTATACTAGTATTAGTTCCCGCGAACGCCTGCCTCACAAAGCGCATCACCCTTGGGCATGTATTGCCCTCCCTGAAGTAGGTGAGCTTCCCGATGAGTCCCTGGCCTCATTAATATACGACGCTCAATCCTGCATTGCCAGGCTGGGCAGCGGGTTTCAGTCGTACAGCTCGGTCAATGTTTGGAAACTTGACACGAGCTATACGACATGCCGCAACAGCCGTACAATACAAGATTGAGTGTGAATTGTGGTTTGTGTAACTGTGTGTACTATATATACAAACTAAGTGTAAAAAGCTCATAAAAGTTTTTATGCACTTTTAGTGTTTTTTTTTTAATTTTTATATATCACTTTTTAGTTGCAATACCTACCCCACACAAATTCGTTTACCACGTATATTTAGTTCGCTTTTTAATCGACTACCAGGACGGTAAAAAGAGAACTTCCCAGAGTAAATAAACGAATGATCAAGTTTTTCAGATATTGTAATAGGAGCCGACCAAATAATGTTGTAAGTGAAGAAAGAATCTATGCAACAAATATGTGTTTCAGACAGATTCAAATTTGGAACTTGGACTCGTTGAAATCGTTTCCACTCCATGCATTGGCGTGGAAACGATTTTTTATCTATGGCAAAAGTTTATCTTGCCAAGAAAGTTTTCTTCCATTCTCTCTGTGGTACGAGCAAGCCGGCGTCAATAGTGGTGGTTCTTTTAATGAAGTCCGGCAATTAGACTTTAAAAGTGGGTCAGAAATAGGTCACCGTTAACTACCTCAATGACTAATTTAATCAACAAGGTAAAACCATAATTCAAAAATGGTACTGCTACAAGTATGTAACTTACTTAGAAGACAGTGCCATAGCTTTGAAAACAGCCAAAACGCACTCTTAAACTCAGCAATAGAGTCAGTTATTTTCATGTGTATTTTATATTAATTAAAAATGTAATGAAATGAAGAAATGTAGAAAAATAATTGGTTATATTTATTTAATTTTTCTGGTTTTAATTATCATTACATCTCTTCATTTTGGACATATACTAGTAGAATGCACCACAACCACACGCGCACTTGCCGGAGATGGACACAGCACCAGCAGCAGGCACAGCTCCACCGAAGCTCACAGCGCCCATGATGGGGACCTGACCAGCAACAGCAGTATTACCGGCAACTGGCAGCTCACCAGCGACCGCCACGTTACCTTCACCGGCGCCGCCGTATGCGGCACGTCCGCCACCACAGCCAGCAGCGGGATATGCGCCAGTGAAGCCAGCGGCGGGATATGCAAATCCATCATAAGCCAAACCGGGAGCATTGAATCCGTAAGAACCAGCCAGCATGGGAGAAGCAAAAGCTGGAGCGATCGCCGGGCCGTAAGCACCACATGCCTGGCTGAATACATTCTGCAAAAGTAATAATCATGATTCGCCACAATGCATAAACATTATATGTGTAATAAGCCATAAACAACGGACATCAAACTTATAGGGATGATTACAAAAGAATGCTTGTTTCCAAATATGTAGTGCAAATAATATTAAAAAAATTGAAAAATCTAAAAAAACTGACAAGTTATAAACGTTTTAAAATAAACGATAGACAGGGACAGCACTATACTAGAAGTGACGTCAGGACTATATAACTTCATACTAGCGCCGTATATTGTCCGTACCGCGCTACAAGGACGGCAATAATCTCCTCCAAAAACTTTTAAAGCGTATATTATTATAAACGTATATATTTACGTCGATTTCACAGATTTTCTCGTTTATCTCATTTTACTATGTTTTCATTGAAATTACATTATTTTATATTAGACATCATCCCTATTAAAAACAAAAAGTCACTCACCTGGACCAAGCAAGCTTGGATGCAGAGCAATAGAACAGTGAAGGAAGACATGTTTGATGTTTGTTCAACGAGCAGCTGAAGACTGAATGATGACCCAAAAATTTTGTCACATTTATACTCAGTCCCGAGTTGATACCTTAGTACACTTTCGAAATTTTGTAAAACGTGACAGAAATTGTGTTCATAAAAATATGCGTGTCTTTGTTGATAAACAGTGGGCTTATCGTGCTTGCTCAAGCTATTAATTAATTACATTCACCTATATACCAATTATTCTCGGAAGTTGATATCACAGTGGAGTATAAAACTATGAATAGTTACACCGAACATCATTCTTGTGTCAGCACTCGAAACAAACTACAATGTCTATCAAAGCTATCCTCGTTGTCTGCGCTCAGGCGCTCCTGCTGAAGGTAAGAAGTATTTCATTTTATGATTTAACGATATTATTAACATCATTGTGTTACAATTCACTGCTGTGTAAGATTTTTGTCAAAACATGTATTAAAATTATGTGAATTTTTGGATGTAGAAGTACCGAACAAGATATTCTTACAATTTCAGTCCGCTCTCGGACAGTCATGCACCAGCCGCGCGGCAGTTTCTGATATCTCTGGATTTGCTGCTCCCTACGGCTTGTCTGCTTCCGCATTAGCCACCCCTTGCGGCTCGGCTACTCCTGCCAGGGCATATAATGGGCTCACCTATCCTGGTGTTGGGTGTGCAGGCAGAGGTCTGGCTTTTGATGGACTGGCCGCTGGTTATGCAGGCAGAGGCCCGGCATACGATGGAATCTACACACCCGTCATGGAGTTCAGTCCCACCAGTGGCGGCGCTCTGCCTGTCTCCAGCGTCTCCGCCATCGCTCCCATTGGTATCTCCGTGGCGTCTGACAACATTTATGAGGGTATTCTGGCTGTGGGTGGTGAGCTACCATTCGTGGGTACAGTTGCTATGGAAGGTGTGGTGCCTTCTACCGGTGCTGGTGCCGTCAACCATGCCTGTGGTAATGGCAGGAACGCCATGATCAGTGAGACTGCTGCATTTGGCCCGACTTACGGTTACGGTCCCGCATTCGCTCCTGCTGCTTTTACTGCTCCTGGTCTCAGTCTTCGTGGTGGTTCGGCTAGCAGGGGTTGCGGTTGCGCCATCTAAGAATTTATCTACCAAGAAAACAATCTATTTGAAATGACTGAATAAATCAATATACATCAAACTGTTTCTGCTTTTATTTGTGAACTTATTCGTATTTACCGTGATAACGTGGAATGCGTTATTCCATTTAGTTTTAATGTTTATGTAGTACAAGCAATTATTTTTCAAATATATTTACCAAACCAGGAGTAAAAAATAATGTTCCGTTGGAAACCCTTGGCTTAATTCTTATCAATCAATATATAAGAGAATAGTCTGAATCATTTGATACATAAGAGAATGGTAGGGCAATTTAAATTTAACGTGAACGTTAAACACATAATTTATAACTGCACATGGTTTCGCCATCGATACAACACAACTTTACCTTATTTTTGCAGAAATCTTTTCCAAGTGAATTATGGACGAACTCTGATATCTCCTTACAACCACATCATTAACATCATCATTCGGCATACCTAAATTGTTTTTGGAGAACAAAAATCTAGTTTTACTACAATAATAAAGCGAAGTAGACAAAAGCAAATCTATTAAAAGAGCAAACTGACTTATATATCTTGATAATTGATTTAATAAAACAACTATGTAAGTAAGATTGAACAAACACTTTTACAGGTCAATCAATTTTTTTAAATTGATGAGCGCGGCTTTTCCTATCTGACTACCTACTCTGAGCAGAAAGGCCGAAACAAACTCAGTGGTCACAGTCTCTTTTAAAGTCTAGACATAATCTTGGTTAGATCATGTGAAGACCAGATTCATAACTACGCTATTAGATACGATAAATTTAGGATGGTGGGCATTGCTGCAATGTTCTCATTTCTATTATGACCATCACCTTCAGTTGCTGAGGATCCAAAGTCGTTGACGTCCACGTTGTCGATCCGAAGCAGCGATACAAGTGAAGTAAGTGGACACCTCGACTGCGTGCGAGTCCTTGTTCCTCCACTCTCGCGTTCATTTTGTCATAACTACGTTTACATAATTGACTAGTTTTCATTTGCATTGTTAATTTTAAACATTTATTCATTTTTGTAAATCAAGTTACTCATCATTATTTCAATCTCTTATTATTTCAGTGCATCGAGATTCCGTTCTTTTGTAAACACACAATTATTTCATCATTTATCAGGAAGTCAGCAAGATTCGTTTTCTTCCATTTCAACTTAACACATATATTATTGTCAAGCAAGTGCTCGTACAATGCTTATGAATTAAACATAATAATTTGAAATAAAAAATGATTGGTTCAGTATTAGTATCAAAACTTTATCTTGTATAAACTCATTGATGCTTAATGCTTCCGACATACCCAAATACGAGGTTTCGGTTGAGGAGAGGGATCTTAGGTGAATAGAATCCAAAAGTTGGATTCCTTGGGATTCTTTAATCCCCCTTCGCTTTAAATGCATGACTGAACATTTGTACACACCAAATTCTATCATGATGGCGCTACTGAAAGTTTCAGTTATCTCCAGTAGCTCCATCAGTCGTGATTTGTTGGGGGCAAGGATTTTCAAGTCATACATGTACAGGAGGAGTGATATCACCTGACCACCTCTTCTCAACCGACAGCCTAGACCTGAATCCTCCAATTGTGTGCTTGCAGGATTCAAGGCTAATCAAAACCAAAGCGGACTCAAACTATCGCCCTGAAGTATTCTCTTCTAAATCCTGATCGGTTCATCGATCCTCCGGATCTGTTGACACCCTTTTTTTTTTTCTTTGTGGGAAATCTTCAGAAGACTTCTTCCGGTCTAGGTGGAGCGGGAGGGCGTGTCAGACTTTTACAGACTAAAACCCACCCGTGTTCCTTCACTTGCCTGTGCCAGGGCCATGGTTACTCTTTCGAATTACCCGCGACTCTGAGGCATCGGCCCAATCGGACCCCGTCATTTTGTGCTGACACCTCTTTGAGGCGCGCGTGGAACACGACGCGCCGCCGACCCGGGCCTGGTCCCTACCGGACGGTGAGCTACCCATTGCTCGCCGTCCGCAAGCCCGCGTTACGGTGGCCGGGAATCTGCAGGCGACTCCCGACGCCCAGGACGTCTCCTGCGGCGACTAGGGGCGTGAGGGCGCAAGGCTGTCTCCCTCACGCGCTCCACCTCCTCTTTCTCGAGCATAACTGCTTCGCAGAAGGTGGTGATGGCTTTCCATTCCCTCTCGCTCCGTACCATGGCCTGGACCAGTGCCGGACGCGAGAGATCGCCGCCGCCGATCGCCTCCGCGAGGACATTGCAGTGCTCTGTCCAAGCTGGGCAGAACTCCACCGTATGCTCCACCGTGTCCTCTGGGTGATCCACACAATGGTGAGACCCGTGCGTTTCCTCCGAAACGACCGTGTCCGGTGAGGACCTGTGTCAGGCGGAAGGCAAGGACGCCGTGGCTCCTCTCCAACCACTCCTCAAAGAGGGGCCTTTCCGCCACTATTGTGGCGTGCCCAGCACTGGGTTGCGACAATCGCACCCTCCATGTCGCCATGAGATCCCGCCGGAGCTCTTTCCGCTGTACCGTGATTTCTCGCGGCTGCGGAGTTACACCCCCGGGATTTTGCCTCCTCGCGCCATACGTGCGCGAGGGCTTTTGCCTCCAGATCCCATGGCGGCAATCTGGCAAGATCTGTTGTCACCCTGGATAGAGAAGGACCTTCCTATAATCCACATAAAAAAGGTGTGAAGAGTTACGTCTATTTTACACAACTCCAGCACCCTAACTTGGCCATGTATTTGGCAAAAATCTATCCAACATGTCGACAAATCCTTTAGGGATTTACGAACCAGTTGGCTAATGGCCATGTCTGTAAGGTCCTCTTTATCCAGAGGACTAATGTTAATAGCTTCCATGTATGTTATTGAATCACACGTCTGTTCAACAACACGCATCCCATAACCTTCAGTGTAACCAACGGGCACCGACCAAATGCTTCGCCAAAAAGCACTGATGGCATCACTATCCGGTGGATTCGCGTCAGTCGCACCTTGAGTGGAATGGGCCGCTCCCAAGCTCTGAATTCCCACCTTTCATGATTCGAACACATACACACTCATACATCACATACAAATTCGTATTTTGGAACATGCGATTTTGAGTGTCCGATCCACTCCTCGCCCATACGTCGGACGGATACGATTTGCCTATGCCTAAACTTTTTGCTTCAGGAAGTCGATGCGCTCTGTGACACTAGATACATATTCTCGAGGACTAACTACTATACTAGTATTAGTTCCCGAGAACGCCTGCCTCATTTAATATATCACTTTTCAGTTGCAACTAACCTAACCTAACCTTTTTTTTTTTCTTGTTCCCGTGGTGGAAAATCCTCATGGATGTTCTCCGCCCTGGGGCGGGCGGAGGGGTCTGTCAGACTCTTACTGACTAAAAACCACCCCGGTGTTCCATCTCACACCTACGCCGGGGTCGTGGGAACACATAATTCTTCCGCAAACCCGGCTAGTGCCGGCCCGCTTGCGCGGGCCCAGTCTCGGGCGGGGGGAGTACACCTCACTCCCCCCGCAACGTCTGTGAGCGGTGCACGCGGAACACTACGCGCGCCGCCTTCTCGGGTCCTGATGTTGGGGGGCGACGGATGTCCCCGAATCCGTCGCCCCTGGA
Source organism: Dasypolia templi (assembly GCA_963555695.1). Lineage (NCBI taxonomy): Eukaryota > Metazoa > Arthropoda > Insecta > Lepidoptera > Noctuidae > Dasypolia > Dasypolia templi. Next base: position 5,883,138 of record OY743163.1, read on the forward strand.
CCCATTTAGGGGGGCCGGAAGAGGGCGTTGTCCGCCCTCCTCCGACGCCCGGTGCGTCTGCTGCGGGCCGGGTCGAGAGTCGAAATCTCTCTCTCCCTTTCCGCAGCCTCCTTCTGCGAGATGAACGTTTCGCAAAAGGAGACCACTGCGTCCCAGGACTCTGCGCCTCCGACCATCGCGTTCACGACGGCCGGCAGTGACAGGTCGTTGCCTACTTCGGTGATGAGGGCACGGCGCGGCTCCTCCCAAGCGGCACACTCTGCCAGCGTGTGCCACGCTGTGTCGCCCGAAATGTCAGGGAGCCGTGCCTTCTCCCGAGCCAGCGGTCGAGCACTGGCCGGATCGCCTCGATGTTGCTGAGGCCGGCGGTAGGGCGTGAAAGCCTCACCCGCCATTCCGCCACCAGGACATCGCGGAGCTGCAACCGACGCTGCTCGATATGTTGCTGCATCGGTCGCTCGCCCCGCTCCCGCGCTGCCTCGCGCCACCGGTACAGTGACGCGAGCACCTTCGCCTCCAGGTCCCAGGGCGGTGATCCGGCCAGTGCACAACCCGCCTCGGAGGAGATCGTGCGATACCCCCGAATGACTCTGACGGCCATCGCCCGCTGCGGCTTGCACAGGACAGCTATGCTGCCGGCCGTCAGGTCAGACGCCCAGATCGGCGCTCCGTAGAGCGCCATGGATTGCACGATCCCCATATAGAGCCGCCTACAGGCGGCGCTCGGGCCCCCCAGATTGGGAAGCAGCGTTGCCAGCGCCCCGGCCGCGCCCAACAACTTGGGCGCCAGCCGCCGGAAGTAGGGTCCGAAGTCCCACCGGCTGTCGAGCACCAATCCCAGATATTTCAATGGTGGGCTCGACAGCGATCCGGACCCCCCCGACCACAATGTGTGATCCGGCCGGCGGCGCCCGCCGGGGGCCATGAAACACCATGGCCTCCGACTTGCTGAGGGCCACCTCCAGGCCGAGACGCCGTATGCGGCTCACCGTTAGTGAGACCGCCGCCGTCGCGAGCAACGCAGCCTCCCTGTGCGAACTCCCCCGGGCCGTGACCAGCGTGTCGTCCGCGTAACACGTCAGGTCCGCAACCTTTTTTTTTTTTTTTCTTTGTTCCCGGGGTGGAAAATCCTCATGGATGTCCTCCGCCCTGGGGCGGGCGGAGGGGTCTGTCAGACTCTTACTGACTAAAAACCACCCCGGTGTTCCATCTCACACCTACGCCGGGGTCGCGGGAACACATAATTCGTCCGCATCCCCGGCTGGTGCCGGCCCGCTTGCTCGGGCCCCGTCTCGGGCGGGGGGAGTGAGGTGTACTCCCCCCGCAACGTCTGTGAGCGGCGCGCGCGGAACACTACGCGCGCCGCCTACTCGGGTCCTGAGGTTGGGGAATCCGTCGCCCCTGAACCCATTTAGGGGGGCTGGAAGAGGGCGTTGTCCGCCCTCCGCCTGCGCCCGGTGCGCCTGCTGCGGATCGGGAGAGTGGACGAGATCTCTCTCTCCCTTTCCGCAGCCTCCTTCTGCGAGATGACTGTTTCGGAGAAGGAAACCACCGCGTCCCAGGACTCGGCGCTGCCGACCATCGAACTCACTACGGTCGGCAGCGACAGGTCACTGCCTACTTCTGAGATGAGGGCATGGCGCGGCTCCTCCCAAGCAGCACACTCTGCTAGCGTATGCCATGCCGTGTCCTCCCGGCAGTCGACGCAGTGGTGACACCGAGCGTCCGGCTCCCTGTTTATGCGACACAGGTACTTCCCGAAGCAGCCATGCCCCGAGAGCACCTGCGTCGTTCCAATTTGGACTGTTTCCACTCCTTGCATCGGAGAGATTTTTTAATCTATGGTAAAAGTTTATCTTGCCAAGAAAGTTTTCTTCCATTCTCTCTGTGGTACGAGCAAGCCTACGTCAATAGTGGTGGTTCTTTTAATGAAGTCCGGCAATGAGACTCTAAAAGTGGGTCAGAAATAGGTCACCGGTTACTACCTCAATAACTAATTTAATCAACAAGGTAAAACCATAATTCAAAATTGGAACTGCTACGAGTATGTAACCTTCTTAGAAGACAGTGCCATAGCTTTGAGAACAGCCAAAACACACTCTTTAACTCTGCAATAGAGTCAGTTATTTTCTTGTGTATTAATTAAAAATATGATTATGTAAAAAAAAAAATGGTAACATTTATTTAATTTTCCTGGTTTTATTCATCATTACATCTCTTCATTTAGTATATATACTAGTAGAGTGCACCACAACCACACGCGCACTTGCCGGAGATGGACACGGCACCAGCAGCAGGCACAGCTCCACCGAAGCTCACAGCGCCCATGATGGGGACCTGACCAGCAACAGCAGTATTACCGGCAACTGGCAGCTCACCAGCGACCGCCACGTTACCTTCACCGGCGCCGCCGTATGCGGCACGTCCGCCACCACAGCCAGCAGCGGGATATGCGCCAGTGAAGCCAGCGGCGGGATATGCAAATCCATCATAAGCCAAACCGGGAGCATTGAATCCGTAAGGACCAGCCAGCATGGGAGAAGCAAAAGCTGGAGCGATCGCCGGGCCGTAAGCACCACATGCCTGGCTGAATACATTCTGCAAAAGTAATAATCATGATTCACCACAATGCATAAACATTATATGTGTAATAATCCATTAACGGCGGACATCAAACTATTTTATTCAAAAGAATGCTTGTTTCCAAACAGGGCAAACAAAAAATTTAAAATCTTAAAAAACTGACCAGTTATAAACGTTTTAAAATAAGCGACAGACAAGGACAGCACTATAGTAGAAGTGACGTCAGGACTATTGATATACAACTTCATACTAGCGCCGTATATTGTCCGTACCGCGCTACAAGGACGGCAATAATCCCCTCCAAAAACTTTTACAGCGTGTATCTTCATCATATTTACATCGATTTAATATATTTTGTCGATTATCTCATTTTACTATGTTTTCATTGAACTAACTTTATTTTTACGAACATTTTATATTAGACTTCATCCCTATTATAAATAAAGTTTTTGGGGGGGTTCCCCCAAAAACTTTTAAAGCGTGTATCTTCTTCATATTAACGTCGATTTAACAGATTTTCTCGTATTCTCATTTTACTATGTTGTCATTGAAATTACATTATTTTACGAACATTTTATATTAGACATCATCCATACTATAAATTAATTTTGAGCTTAAATACGAAAAAAAATATACCCAATAACTCTCATTTCGATTCTTTTTTTTTCGTATTTAAGCTAGAAGAATACAAAACAGTGCAACGATATTAAAAACAAAAATTCACTCACCTGGACCAAGCAAGCTTGGATGCAGAGCAATAGAACCGTGAAGGAAGACATGTTTGATGTTTGTTCAACAAGCAGCTGAAGACTGAATGATGACCCAAAAATTTTGTGACATTTATACTCAGTCCCGAGTTGATACCTTAGTACACTTTCGAAATTTTGTAAAACGTGACAGGAATTGTGTTCATAAAAATATGCGTGTCTTTGTTGATAAACAGTGGGCTTATCGTGCTTGCTCAAGCTATTAATTAATTACATTCACCTATATACCAATTATTCTCGGAAGTTGATAACACAGTGGAGTATAAAACTATGAATAGTTACACCGAACATCATTCTTGTGTCAGCACTCGAAACAAACTACAATGTCTGTCAAAGCTATCCTCGTTGTCTGCGCTCAGGCGCTCCTGCTCAAGGTAAGAAGTATTTCATTTTATGATTTAACGATATTATTAACATTATTGTGTTACAATTCACTACTGTGTAAGATTTTTGTCAAAACATGTATTAAAATTATGAGAATTTTTGGATGTAGGAGTACCTAACAAGATATTCTTACAATTTCAGTCCGCACTCGGGCAGTCATGCACCAGCCGCGCTGCAGTTGCTGATCTCTCTGGATTTGCTGCTCCCTACGGCTTGTCTGCTTCCGCATTAGCCACCCCTTGCGGCTCGGCTACTCCTGCCAGGGCATACAATGGACTCACTTACCCTGGTGTTGGGTGTGCAGGCAGAGGTCTGGCTTTTGATGGACTGGCCGCTGGTTATGCAGGCAGAGGCCCGGCCTACGATGGAATCTACACACCCGCCATGGAGTTCAGTCCCACCAGTGGCGGCGCTCTGCCTGTCTCCAGCGTCTCCGCCATCGCTCCCATTGGTATCTCCGTGGCGTCTGACAACGTTTATGAGGGTATTCTGGCTGTGGGTGGTGAGCTACCATTCGTGGGTACTGTTGCTATGGAAGGTGTGGTGCCTTCTGTCGGTGCTGGTGCCGTCAATCATGCCTGTGGTAATGGCAGGAACGCCATGATCAGTGAGACTGCTGCATTTGGCCCGACTTACGGTTACGGTCCCACATTCGCTCCTGCCGCTTTTACTGCTCCTGGTGTCGGCCTTCGTGGTGGTTCGGCTATCAGGGGTTGCGGTTGCGCCATCTAAGAATTTTTCTACCAAGAAAACAATCAATTTGAAATGACTGAATAAATCAATATGCATCAAACTGTTTCCGCTTTTATTTGTGAACTTATTCGTATTTATCGTGATAACGTGGAATGCATCCATTTAGATTTAATACTTCTACCAAAAAACTGTTTATGTAGGGCACAAGCAATAATTTTTCAAATATATTTACAAACCAGGAGTAAAAATAATGGACCTTTGGAAACCCTTGGCTTAAATCTTTTAAGGAATCCGTGAATCATTTAATACATAAGAGATTGGTAGGGCAATTTTAATTTAACATCAACGTTAAACAAATAATGTTTAAATGTACTCGTACATGGTTGCGCCATCGATACAACAGAACTTTACCTTATATTTACATAAATCTTTTCTAAGTTAATATATGGACGAACTCTGATTTCCACTATCAACCACATCATTAACATCATCGTTCAGCATACTTAACTTGATTTTGGGAACAAAAATCAAGATTTACCACAAGAATAAAGCGAAGTAGACAAAAGGAAATCTATTAAAAGGCAAACTAAATGTTACCTAATAATACAGCATGTAACGAAAACCCTGTCCGATCCTGAAGGGTATTATTTGGTATCGTAGTGCGTACACAAATACGTAATCATTTAATGGATACGAGATAATTATTTTTCCCCAATGAAAACAATTAATTTAAAAAATTAAAAATAATCATACCAAAGGCAACACTGATCGCTCGACAGGGTTCACCAGAGTTCACCTAAAGTTTCGTGTCAAAGAAGCCGCCTGAGCGCGGTGGACTTTTGTCGCATGCCGCCAAAGAATAGTAGGACTAAAGACATCTACGTTTTGCCTATGCGTAGGTATCAGCTGATATTTTATTGTAGGCTTACGCACAATGACCCCGATTTCTGACCTTCTGTTTATCAAGAAACAATTATTATTGAGTTAATGTGATTTGCTTTTGGCAATGTACCCACTGTAGGTATCAGTTTATTAAAACATTTACTTGTTACATACCTCTATCTATCTAGAACATTAGTACACATTCGACACCTTTCTATTAAATTTGCACGTACTCTACGCAGCGCACATGTGTACGATTTGAGTGACTCGAAAGCTTCCACAATCCGAGCTGTTACTTCGATTTCCGAATCACACATTCACTCACAAATAAAAATTAACATATTCAAATATTCCTGATTGGTATACGACATTGTTCGCGATACGATAGCGGCACGTGATACGTACGGACATCCGATCGCAAGCTATCTCCACGTGAGACTGGCAACCAAGTCGGCTACATCAAAGGGTCGAGGACTCGTTATGAGTACTTACAATGCGGCTAGAGCACGGCGGTGTTGTTTGAAATAAAAATAGGCAAAAAATAAAAGATTTCGCCGGCCGGTGGAGTGTTGTCAACTTATGAAAATTTACCATATTTAGTGTTACATTTCGCATGGTAACTAAAAATAAAAAAATCAATAAGTTTTGGTTTTTATGAGTTTCTTTTTTTTTACTATTTTTTCTAGTACGTATGTTAAACCTGGAATACGCCTTTTTTGGATCGGACAGGGTTTTTGTTACATATTAAATATCTTGACAATTGATTTAAAAAATACATTTATGTAAGTAAGTTTGAACAAACACTTTTATAGGTCAATCAATTTTCTAAAATAGATGAGCGCGGCTTTTCCTACCTGACTACCTACTCTGAGCAGAAAGGCCGAAACAAACTCAGTGGTGACAGTTTCTTTTAAAGTCTAGACATAATCTTAGTTAGATCATGTGAAGACCAGATTCATCACTACGCTAGGTAATAGGTAATACGGGCTGGTGTACGCAACTCCACGACAATGCGCGTATTTTGCGTACGGTGGGAAAATCGATCATTCGATCCACCCCAGCTCCTCGTGGAAGGCCAGCAACACCTTGGTGTTACTGACAACCTCGCGTAGGTGGGTTACCGAAGTACTTTGCCCTGTAAGTGGCGACCACCGGGCAGTGTAGAAGCACATGAGCTGCTGTCTCGCCACCTCCATGCAGGCCCTGCAAAGCGGACTGTCTGTGACTCCTATGACAAAGAGGTGTTTATTAAAAGACCCGTGGCCAGTTATAGCTGCCGTAACTATACGCAGCTGTTGTTTGGTTAGTCGGAGAACCTGTTTCGTGATGCGGCCGTCTATAGCAGGGAGTGCTTCCCTAGCCTGCCTGCACTCACCTTGTTCCGACTATTTTGTTTGTGATGTTGTTCCCTGGTGCGTTTCCTTACCAGAGTGCGTAAGTACCCGAAGGGGAGTGGCAAGATGGGTTCAGGTACCACTGGTGCCTCACTCGACCCCCTTCTGGCAAGTTCGTCGGCTGCATCGTTGCCCAGCGAATCGCTGGGCAACGATGTCCTTTGATCCATTGAATGGTTATGCTATTGAGGCTGCCCACCTGATTAAGGCGCAGGTGACACTCGTATATTAGCCCAGATTCAACCGTGTGGCTGTTCAGCGCTTGCAAAACAGCCCTGCTGTCTGAGAGTATCCGGATCGAGTGGTCCCTACCTTCCCTGACCATGATGGCCGAAGGAGCCAGAGAAATACCCATGCATTCGGCCTGGAACACTGTGTTATAGGCCCCCAATGGTGTGGCTATGCGAATGTTGAGGTCCTCTGAGAAGACACCAGCACCTGTGCCATTACCTGTTTTGGATCCGTCTGTGAAGATACGCAGCTCTGCAGGGCACAAACCCTCGCACCTACGATCCTCGTGAAGCTGGATCTTGTATTTTTTATCAAAGATAAATTGTTTGGGTACCCGATCATTAATAGCTTTCGTAATGGGGAACTCCTTGTTGAGTCCCTCAAGTAGCACGGTGTGTGGTGTGGCTCTCTTACCCCAGAGATCTAGTGCCTTAAGACGTACCGCCGCCAGTGTCGCTTCCTGCTGTATGAACAGGTGAAGCGGTGGCTGTTCCAGCATGGCTTCAACTGCTGCAGTCGGAGTGGTCCTCATGCAGCCCGTAGCCACCATGCAGGCTAGTCGTTGCATGCGTTGTAGTTTGTTTGAGGCTGTAGCCAGCTTGGTTCGGGGCCACCATACCGCGGCCCCATAGGTGATCATGGGGCGGATCACTGTGGTGTACAGCCATAGTATAATTTTAGGGGATAGTCCCCACTTTTTACCTATCATTTTCCTGCACTGCCAGAAGGTTATGCAGGCCCTGTTTAGTTTGTTGTCCAAATGACTACTCCAGTTTAACTTACTGTCTAGAATGACCCCCAGGTATTTGACCTCGTTGGCCAACTGAAGTTCTGTATTGAACAGTTTCGGTAGGCGAAAAGGGCCTAATGCTCGTTTTTGGGTAAACATGACTAGTTCAGTTTTAGTGGGGTTCACTGATAGGTCATATTCCTTGCACCAATTTTCTACGATACGTAGCGCTTGCTGAGTGAGGTTGCAGATCGTACCCGTCACCTTCCCCGAAACAAGGATTGCGAGGTCGTTTGCATACCCTATTGTGTAATAGCGGCTGGCGTTGAGTTTGGTGATGAGGTCATTAATCACCAGATTCCATAGAAGAGGTGACAACACCCCTCCCTGGGGGCACCCTCTGGCTATCATGGCCAGTTGCTGCTCATCCTCAAGGCCAACCACTCGTTTACTTAGCATTTTTGTAATCCAGTCCGTTAGTACCTGTTCTACTCCATGTCTGGAGAGGGCGCTGCTGATGCTGGAGAAGTTAGTTTTATCGAAAGCTCCTTCGATGTCTATGAAAGTGCCCAGGCAGGTGCCTTTTTGATGAATCGCTTCCTCTATCTGGCTGACTACCAGGTGGAGAGCAGATTCGGTCGACTTACCCGAGCTGTATGCATGTTGGTTACCGTGAAGCGGTATGGTTTTCAGAGCGCCGTCCCTTAGCTCCCTATCACACAGCCTTTCCAGCGTCTTTAGTAGAAAGGAGGTCAGGCTGATTGGTCGGTAGGATTTGGCGTTTGTGTAGTCACCCTTACCTGGCTTAGGGATGAATATTTCTTTCACTTCCCTCCATCCTTTGGGAACGTATCTAAAGGCCAGGCATGCCCGCATCAAAGGCAGCAGTCTTATTGCGACACCGGTGTCACCCCACTGTAGTAAGGCGGGGAACACACCGTCAGGACCAGCAGCCTTAAAAGGATGGAAGCTCTGGATGGCCCATTGGAGTTTCTCCAACGTGATCACCCTGCTGGCGTAAAGTCGATCATTGTCTGATGGTGTTTGAATTACCTCTTGCCAGTCGATACCCTGCGCGAAGATACATCCAGGGAAGTGAGTTTCAATAAGGATGCATCTCGCTTCTTCTGGCGAGGAAACCCCGAGGTTTCCGGATGGTAACGGGCCCAGGTGTGTGCTGTTGCGCCAGTACTTTCCTTACCCTGTTTGCTTGCTGACAGGATTCAATGCTACCACAGAATTTGCGCCATCCCGTAGTACTTCTGAATCTGATGCATTTTTTGTAGCTGGATTTGGCTGCGTAATATTTATCCCAGTCCTCATCCGCACATGTGTTCATGGCTCTATTAAGTGCTTTCCTTACGTTGCGCTTGCGCTCCAGATCAGCGCCCCACCAGGGTTGTTTGCCTGGTGTATTACGTGGGGTGGTCTCTGGGCAGGCAGTTTGGTAGCAGTCTAGCATTGATTTAGTAAGATGACTTACTTGTACCTCAATTTGTGTCGTATACGCAATAGTCGTCGGAACGCTTGATAACGCCAGCTTGGATTCAAGGCTGCGTGTGTAGGTGGCACGGTCCGTGCTCCGCGGATTGCGCCGTGGTGGTTTTGGGGTGACACAGACCTGGATGTCGAAGCGGATACACCTGTGATCGGAGCAGGAGGCCTCCTTAGAGACCTGCCACCCCGTGGCAATTTCCGCCGCGCCCTCTGTTGCCAGAGTGAGATCTATGATTGTGCGGCTTCGCCTGGTTACGAATGTTGGTTCGGAGCCAGTGTTTAGTAGGGATAGGTTAGTCGAGAATAAGTAGTCAACTAAGGCCTTACCCCTCTCTTTTTGCGTGTCCATACCCCAAAGTTGGTGGTGAGCATTGGCGTCGGCCCCAACGAGGGCCTCAAACCCACTTTTCTCGCAATGGCTCACGAGGCGGGCGAGGTCGTGTGGAGGCGGTGCCTCCGCCTCGAGCATGTAGGCCGAGGCGAAAACGATCACTATCTCCTCGGCTTCGCCACGCTGTATTTGCAGCTTTACTGCAGAGAAATCTCTGCAACAGAAGTCATTTAAAAGCTGTGTTTTAAGGTTACCTGTGACATAGATGCACGATCTAGGATGAACGTGATCTGTGGTGACCAGGAGCTTCCCGCCAAGATTGGAGAGTCCTTGTATGTGGCCCGCCCTGACCCACGGCTCCTGGATCAGGGCAATGGCTGTGTGTTGAACCTCCAGCCACTTGCGAAGCTGAGCCGTCGCGGTATGACTGTGGTGTGGACAAAGTCGTTGACTGCCACGTTATCGATCCGGAACAGCGATACAAGTGAAGTAAGTGGACACCTCGACTGCTTGCGAGTCCTTGTTCCTCCACTCTCGCGTTGTTATAGGGATTTTGTCACAACTACGTTTATATAATAGATTAGTTTTCATTTGCGTTGTTGATTTTAAACGTCAATTCATTTTTGTTAATCAAGTTACTCAGCATTATTTCAATCTCTTCCGGGTAAAATGTTTTTGCTAGTTTATTTCAGTGCATCGAGATTCCGTTCTTATGTAAACATGAAGTTACAATTAATTAATCATTTATCAAGAAGTCAGCAAGATTCGGTTTCTTCCATTTCAACTTAACACATGTATTATTTTCAAGCAAGTGCTCGTACAATGCTTATGAATTAAACAAAATAATTCGAAATAAAAAAGTGATTGGTTCAGTATTAGTATCAAAACTTGAAGAAAAAATGGAAGAAAACGAATCTTGCTGACTTCCTGATAAATGATGAAATAATTGTGTGTTTACAAAAGAACGGAATCTCGATGCACTGAAATAAACTAGCAAAAAAACCCGTAAGAGATTGAAATAATGATGAGTAACTTGATTTACAAAAATGAATAGATGTTTAAAATTAACAATGCAAATGAAAACTAATCAATTATGTAAACGTAGTTATGACAAAATGAACGCGAGAGTGGAGGAACAAGGACTCGCACGCAGTCGAGGTGTCCACTTACTTCACTTGTATCGCTGCTTCGGATCGACAACGTGGACGTCAACGACTTTGGATCCTCAGCAACTGAAGGTGATGGTCATAATAGAAATGAGAACATTGCAGCAATGCCCACCATCCTAAATTTATCGTATCTAATAGCGTAGTTATGAATCTGGTCTTCACATGATCTAACCAAGATTATGTCTAGACTTTAAAAGAGACTGTGACCACTGAGTTTGTTTCGGCCTTTCTGCTCAGAGTAGGTAGTCAGATAGGAAAAGCCGCGCTCATCAATTTAAAAAAATTGATTGACCTGTAAAAGTGTTTGTTCAATCTTACTTACATAATTGTTTTATTAAATCAATTATCAAGATATATAAGTCTGTTTGCTCTTTTAATAGATTTGCTTTTGTCTACTTCGCTTTATTATTGTAGTAAAACTAGATTTTTGTTATCCAAAACCAATTTAGGTATGCCGAATGATGATGTTAATGATGTGGTTGAAAGGAGATATCAGAGTTCGTCCATAATTCAAAAGTAAAGTGTAAAGTTGTGTTGTATCGATGGCAAAACCATGTGCAGTTAAAAATTATGTCGTTCACGTTAAATTTAAATTGCCCTACCATTCTCTTATGTATTAAATGATTCAGACCATTCTCTTATATATTGATTGATAAGAATTAAGCCAAGGGTTTCCAACGGAACATTATTTTTTACTCCTGGTTTGGTAAATATATTTGAAAAATAATTGCTTGTACTACATAAACATTAAATCTAAATGGAATAACGCATTCCACGTTATCACGGTAAATACGAATAAGTTCACAAATAAAAGCAGAAACAGTTTGATGCATATTGATTTATTCAGTCATTTCAAATAGATTGTTTTCTTGGTAGATAAATTCTTAGATGGCGCAACCGCAACCCCTGCTAGCCGAACCACCACGAAGACCGAGACCAGGAGCAGTAAAAGCAGCAGGAGCGAATGCGGGACCGTAACCGTAAGTCGGGCCAAATGCAGCAGTCTCACTGATCATGGCGTTCCTGCCATTACCACAGGCATGGTTGACGGCACCAGCACCGGTAGAAGGCACCACACCTTCCATAGCAACAGTACCCACGAATGGTAGCTCACCACCCACAGCCAGAATACCCTCATAAACGTTGTCAGACGCCACAGAGATACCAATGGGAGCGATGGCGGAGACGCTGGAGACAGGCAGAGCGCCGCCACTGGTGGGACTGAACTCCATGGCGGGTGTGTAGATTCCATCGTATGCCGGGCCTCTGCCTGCATAACCAGCGGCCAGTCCATCAAAAGCCAGACCTCTGCCTGCACACTCAACACCAGGGTAGGTGAGCCCATTATATGCCCTGGCAGGAGTAGCCGAGCCGCAAGGGGTGGCTAATGCGGAAGCAGACAAGCCGTAGGGAGCAGCAAATCCAGAGATATCAGAAACTGCCGCGCGGCTGGTGCATGACTGTCCTAGTGCGGACTGAAATTGTAAGAATATCTTGTTCGGTACTTCTACATCCAAAAATTCACATAATTTTAATACATGTTTTGACAAAAATCTTACACAGTAGTGAATTGTAACACAATAATGTTAATAATATCGTTAAATCATAAAATGAAATACTTCTTACCTTGAGCAGGAGCGCCTGAGCGCAGACAACGAGGATAGCTTTGACAGACATTGTAGTTTGTTTCGAGTGCTGACACAAGAATGATGTTCGGTGTAACTATTCATAGTTTTATACTCCACTGTGTTATCAACTTCCGAGAATAATTGGTATATAGGTGAATGTAATTAATTAATAGCTTGAGCAAGCACGATAAGCCCACTGTTTATCAACAAAGACACGCAAATTTTTATGAACACAATTTCTGTCACGTTTTACAAAATTTCGAAAGTGTACTAAGGTATCAACTCGGGACTGAGTATAAATGTGACAAAATTTTTGGGTCATCATTCAGTCTTCAGCTGCTCGTTGAACAAACATCAAACATGTCTTCCTTCACTGTTCTATTGCTCTGCATCCAAGCTTGCTTGGTCCAGGTGAGTGACTTTTTGTTTTTAATAGGGATGATGTCTAATATAAAATGTTCGTAAAAATAATGTAATTTCAATGAAAACATAGTAAAATGAGATAAACGAGAAAATCTGGTAAATCGACGTAAATATATACGTTTATAATAATACACGCTTTAAAAGTTTTTGGAGGAGATTATTGCCGTCCTTGTAGCGCGGTACGGACAATATACGGCGCTAGTATGAAGTTACATAGTCCTGACGTCACTTCTAGTATAGTGCTGTCCCTGTCTATCGTTTATTTTAAAACGTTTATAACTTGTCAGTTTTTTAAGATTTTTCAATTTTTTAAATATTATTTGCACTATTTGGAAACAAGCATTCTTTTGTAATCATCCCTATAAGTTTGATGTCCGTCGTTTATGGCTTATTACACATATAATGTTTATGCATTGTGGTGAATCATGATTATTACTTTTGCAGAATGTATTCAGCCAGGCATGTGGTGCTTACGGCCCGGCGATCGCTCCAGCTTTTGCTTCTCCCATGCTGGCTGATCCTTACGGATTCAATGCTCCCGGTTTGGCGTATGATGGATTTGCATATCCCGCCGCTGGCTTCACTGGCGCATATCCCGCTGCTGGCTGTGGTGGCGGACGTGCCGCATACGGCGGCGCCGGTGAAGGTAACGTGGCGGTCACTGGTGAGCTGCCAGTTGCCGGTAATACTGCTGTTGCTGGTCAGGTCCCCATCATGGGCGCTGTGAGCTTCGGTGGAGCTGTGCCTGCTGCTGGTGCCGTGTCCATCTCCGGCAAGTGCGCGTGTGGTTGTGGTGCATTCTACTAGTATATGTCCAAAATGAAGAGATGTAATGATGAATAAAACCAGAAAAATTAAATAAATATAACCAATTATTTTTCTACATTTCTTCATTTCATTACATTTTTAATTAATATAAAATACACATGAAAATGACTGACTCTATTTTCAAACTGTGGCTGTTTTCAAAGCTATGGCACTGTCTTCTAAGTAAGTTACATACTTGTAGCAGTATCATTTTTGAATTATGGTTTTACCTTGTTGATTAAATTAGTCATTGAGGTAGTTAACGGTGACCTATTTCTGACCCACTTTTAAAGTCTAATTGCCGGACTTCGTTAAAAGAACCACCACTATTGACGCCGGCTTACTCGTACCACAGAGAGAATGGAAGAAAACTTTCTTGGCAAGATAAACTTTTGCCATAGATAAAAAATCGTTTCCACGCCAATGCATGGAGTGGAAACGATTTCAACGAGTCCAAGTTCCAAATTTGAATCTGTCTGAAACACATATTTGTTGCATAGATGCTTTCTTCACTTACAACATTATTTGGTCGGCTCCTATTACAATATCTGAAAAACTTCCTCATTCGTTTATTTACTCTGGGAAGTTCTCTTTTTACCGTCCTGGTAGTCGATTAAAAAGCGAACTAAATATATGTGGTAAACGAATTTGTGTGGGGTAGGTATTGCAATTAAAAAGTGATATAAAAAACTAAAAAAAAAACACTAAAAGTGCATAAAAACTTTTATGAGCTTTTTACACTTAGTTTGTACATATAGTACACACAGTTACACAAACCACAATTCACACTCAATCTTGTATTGTACGGCTGTTGCGGCATGTCGTATAGCTCGTGTCAAGTTTCCAAACATTGACCGAGCTGTACGACTGAAACCCGCTGCCCAGCCTGGCAATGCAGGATTGAGCGTCGTATATTAATGAGGCCAGGGACTCATCGGGAAGCTCACCTACTTCAGTGAGGGCAATACATGCCCAAGGGTGATGCGCTTTGTGAGGCAGGCGTTCGCGGGAACTAATACTAGTATAGTAGATAGTCCTCGAGAATATGTATCCAGTGTCGCAGAGCGCATCGACTTCCTGAAGCAAAAAGTTTATGCATAGGCAAGTCGTATCCTTTGGTATGGGCGAGGAGTGGATCTGTCCGATCCACTCCTCGCCCATACCATGTTCCACCTCAAAATCGCATGTTCCAAAATACGAATGTGTATGTGATGTATGGGTGTGTATGTGTGTGTGTTCGAATCATGAAAGGTGGGAATACAGAGCTTTAGAGCGGCTCATTCCACTCAAGGTGCGACTGACGCGCATCCACTGGATAGTGATGCCATGAGTGCTTTTTGGCGAAGCTTTTGGTCGGTGCCCGTTGGTTACACTGAAGGTGATGGGATGCGTGTTGTTGAACTGGCGTGTGATTCAATAACAGACATGGAAGCTATTATCATTGGTCCTCTGGATGAAGAGGACCTTACAGACATGGCCATAAGCCAACTGGTTCGTAAATCCCGGAAGGATTTGTCGACATGTTGGATAGATTTTTGCCCAATACATGTCCTAATTAGGGTGCTGGAGTTGTGTAAAATTGACGCAATAGACATGCTCAAAACAGTGCGTTTTAAAGTGATATCATTACGACATCCGACCATGTTGTGATGGTAGTAAGATTTTTAAATTGTTTGGTTGGATTTTTGTGAGAATAAAATACGTGCTTATTTGGCGACCGACACCTTTATTGCGACTAAATTAAATGACCATTGGTTTACTTCTTTATACACATAATCAACACGTGCACTTACATATTTTCCGTTAAGTCTCATATTTAGCTTTAGGGCATTACAAACCTGCTCATTATTATTCCCTAAAATAACCCGGGATAAGCAATATCTTCCCACACGATATTGTATCGTATGATAACAACATTTTCCTACAATTAATAAACTTTGTGATATGTGAGTGTTATGAATGCACGTGAGTGTGTTGTGGTGTATTTTATAATTGTGTTATGTAATTGGTTTTTGTAAGTGTATGAATGTAACTGTGCAGAGAAGATAAAAAAGTTTAAAACATAACAAATAGGATTATGCTTACATAATATGTATTATGGAGGCAAATGACACGCGAACAGTTGATATTACTTATCATGCAGTATGTTTTGAAAGCTGGATTCTGAGATTATAAGTACCGTTTTTTCGCCTTCTCTCTTTCGAATAAAAATTCTTCCATTTGCCGTCCAGCAGTATTGGCATCCATTACTTTTCGCGAATTTTCGTGCCTCAAAGAAACGTTTTCTGGCAGTTGCTGGAAGACGAACAGCGACGTATATATAGGGGTGCATTCACCATTCAAGCCAGAATGTTCATTATTTAATTTTTCGGAGAGGGGCTTTCCTTTGTTAAAATCACGCACTGCGCGAAGCACTGTGTTTTTCTGAGTAACTGAATGAAATTCTGCAATAATTTGCCTTGGCTACTCTGCACTCGGTAAATGTCCCGAATCTCTTCCGGTTTTACCTGCACTTCCAGTAATCCACACACACGCACGACTATTTCCGTTAAGTCACTTTCGTTTTCATTTGGCTTTGTCGAGATATCACGCAGCTCGATTACGGCAGACCTATGATTTTCTTGAAAATCTTTTATTTGTTTTTCTAGCTGGTCTATACATTTGCGTTGCTCGGAGGGTTCACATTCCAGCCTTCCCACACTAGTTCTTATCTCCTCATATTTGGAATTCATTAACTGAGCAGAATACTCAAAGTCCGTCTTGATGTTCTGTAGCTCATCATTTTGTGCTTTTAATTCTACCAACTCCAGCGAAATTTTATACATAAAGTTTTGCAAAACAGTTTCCTGATTTGTGTTCCATTTAGTAGCATTGCTCGAATTTCCTCTTTAAAATCCTCAAGTTCGCTTGTGGTACTAAAATACAAACACGGGCGCTTTGTACATCTTTGTTGTGTGTTGATAAACTCACACTCACTCGATGGAGCCACGATGTTTGGATTTGATGTCGCACGTTGTGCTTCTATAGTAGAAGTAGGGGGAGGCGTTCTATTTTATTTAGGCATTCTTAAGTGAGAATATTTGTCTTATAGTATTTCAATGTCCTAAATACCAACAAGCAACTAACAAGTAGTCCCGCGTAGCACAGCTCCGCAGACAACAAGTAGCAGACAAAGTATTCGTAGCGCTCGTAGCGGTTCTTGCCAGTACTCGCTGCTACGGGGATCGCGTGCATCGGCGCACGCGAGCCCCGTAGCAGCGAGTCAGAAAGTAGGAAAGTATTTTGCTGTGATGCGTAATGTTAATATGGCTCCGACATAGAGAGCGTTGCCTCGGTGCGTGCTGTCGGTGGTTCGAGTCTCAGCAGGCGTAGGACTTTTTCGTGTTTATTAAAATCTTGATCTTGACTCACCAAATGTCAACAGCAACATTCCGTCCACTGCAGCTGCACGTGAGAAATCGAGACCATCGACACCAACCAATATGGCCGCTGCCCCTCACGGGTACTTCCCCAAGAAGAAAGAGGAGGGTCCGATTGTCGGTACACTTTAAAAATTAAAATAAACTAAAGATTCTGAACACTCGGATTTTATGTCTCCTCTTCAATATCTTACACAACCCGTCTTATCCTTCCTACCTGCGTGAGCGTTTTTCTTACGCTCGCTCTAGCGACGCACCTTAGATCCCTCCTTAAATCTCATCCTCATAAAACAAGCTACTATTCTTATTCCTTCTCTGTCCATGCTGTAAGATTGTGGAACTCACTTCCGCCTAGCATTCGTGATTTAAAAACTATTTCCCTATTCAAATGTCGATTAAAAGAGCATTACCTTTCCTCTTAACTGTGAGTATTTATTTATGTATATGTAAATAATACATATGTTTTATATATATATATATATTTGCGTTATTTTAGTTTTAGACTTCACATTGTTCATGTTTTTCTCTTCTTGTTTTCACACACTATTGTCTACATTTCTTTTTCAATTCTCCTTTCGCAGGTCTGCTGGAAGAAATTTCTTAAGAAATAAGCAGTACCTTTGTACTCAAATTCTAACTATGACGTGTCCCTCTGTATTTTACTGTGTGTACATAAATAATAAAATAATAAATAATAAATAAATAAATAAGATTATTTCTATATTCTCAGAAACCAAAAACACGTCCGCCCCGAACGGGCACTGAGTTGAGAGGTAACTGAAACTTTCAGTAGCGCCATCATGATAGAATTTGGTGTGTACAAATGTTCAGTCATGCATTTAAAGCGAAGGGGGATTAAAGAATCCCAAGGCATCCAACTTTTGGATTCTGTTTACCTAAGATCCCTCTCCTCAACCGAAACCTCGTATTTGGGTATGTCGGAAGCATTAGAGCATCAATGAGTTTATATAAGATAAAGTTTTGATACTAATACTGAACCAATCATTTTTTATTTCAAATTAGTATGTTTAATTCATAAGCATTGTACGAACACATGTTTGCAAATAATATATGTGTTAAGTTGAAATGGAAGAAAACGAATCTTGCTGACTTTTTGATAAATGATGAAATAATTGTAAAAGAAAATATTTTTTTTTTTAAATGATTACAAAAGAACGGAATCTCGATGCACTGAAATAAACTAGCAAAAAACATTTTACCCGGACGAGATTGAAATAATGCTGAGGAACCTGATTAATAAAAATGAATTGATGTTTAAAATTAACAGCGCAAATGAAAACTAATCAATTATATAAACGTAGTTATGACAATGTCCCAATATGAACGCGAGAGTGGAGGAACAAGGACTCGTAAGCAGTCGAGGTGTCCACTTACTTCTCTTGTATCGCTGCTCCGGATCGACAACGTGGCCGTCAACGACTTTGGTTCCTCAGCAACTGAAGGTGATGGTCATAATAGAAATGAGAACATTGCAGCGATGCCCACCATCCAAATTTATCGTATCTAATAGCGTAGTGATGAATCTGGTCTTCACATGATCTAACCAAGATTATGTGTAGTTAAAAGAGACTGTGACCACTGAGTTTGTTTCGGCCTTTCTGCTCAGAGTAGGTAGTCAGATAGGAAAAGCCGCGCTCATCAATTTTAAAAAATTGATTGACCTGTAAAAGTGTTTGTTCAATCTTACTTACATAATTGTTTTTTTTCAATCAATTATCAAGATATATAATCAGGTAGCATTTAGTTTGCTCTATTAATAGATTTCCTTTTGTCTATTTCGCTTTATTCTTGTGGTAAATCTTGTTTTTGTTCCCCAAAACCAAGTTAGGTATGCTGAATGATGATGTTAATGATGTGGTTGATAGGAGAAATCAGAGTTCGTCCATATATTAACTTAGAAAAGATTTCTGCAAATATAAGGTAAAGTTGTGTTGTATCGATGGCGCAACCATGTACATTTAAACATTATGTGTTTAACGTGTAAGTTAAATTAAAATTTTGCTACCATTCTCTTATGTATTAAATTATTCAAGGATTCCTTTAAAGATTTAAACCAAGGGTTTCCAACGGTCCATTATTTTTTACTCCTGGTTTTGTAAATATATTTGAAAAATAATTGCTTGTGCGCTACATAAACAGTTTTTTCGGTGGAAGTAATACATCTAAATGGAATTATGAATTCCACGTTATCACGATAAATACGAATAAGTTCACAAATAAAAGCGGAAACAGTTTGATGCATACTGATTTATTCAGTCATTTCAAATTGATTGTTTTCTTGGTAGAAAAATTCTTAGATGGCACAACCGCAACCCCTGCGAGCCGAACCACCACGAAGGCCGACACCAGGAGCAGTAAAAGCGGCAGGAGCGAATGTGGGACCGTAACCGTAAGTCGGGCCAAATGCAGCAGTCTCACTGATCATGGCGTTCCTGCCATTACCACAAGCATGGTTGACGGCACCAGCACCGGCAGAAGGCACCACACCTTCCATAGCAACAGTACCCACGAATGGTAGCTCACCACCCACAGCCAGAATACCCTCATAAACGTTGTCAGACGCCACAGAGATACCAACGGGAGAGATGGCGGAGACGCTTGAGACAGGCAGAGCGCCGCCACTGGTGGGACTGAACTCCATGGCAGGGGCGTAGATTCCATCGTAAGCCAGGCCTCTGCCTGCGTAACCAGCGGCCAGTCCATCAAAAGCCAGACCTCTGTCTGCCAAGCCAACACCAGGGTAGGTGAGTCCATTATATGCCCTGGCAGGAGTAGCCGAGCCGCAAGGGGTGGCTAATGCGGAAGCGGACAAGCCGTAGGGAGCAGCAAATCCAGAGAGATCAGCAACTGCAGCGCGGCTGGTGCATGACTGCCCGAGTGCGGACTGAAATTGTAAGAATATCTTGTTCGGTACTTCTACATCCAAAAATTCACATAATTTTAATACATGTTTTGACAATAATCTTACACAGCAGTGAATTGTAACACAATTATGTTAATAATATCGTTAAATCATAAAATGAAACACTTCTTACCTGGAGCAGGAGCGCTTGAGCGCAGACAACGAGGATAGCTTTGACAGACATTGTAGTTTGTTTCGAGTGCTGACACAAGAATGATGTTCGGTGTAACTATTCGTAGTTTTATACTCCACTGTGTTATCAACTTCCGAGAATATTTGCTATATAGGTGAATGTAATTAATTAATAGCTTGAGCAAGCATGATGAGCCTACTGTTTATCAACAAAGACACGCATATTTTTATGAAAACAATTTCTGTCACGTTTTACAAAATTTCGAAAGTGTGTTATGATCAACTTGGGATTGAGTATAAAATGTGTCAAAATTTTTGGGGCATCATTCAGTCTTCAGCTGCTTGTTGAACAAACATCAAACATGTCTTCCTTCACGGTTCTATTGCTCTGCATCCAAGCTTGCTTGGTCCAGGTGAGTGAATTTTGTTTTTATCATCGTTGCACTGTTTTGTATTCTTGTAGCTTAAATACGTTAAAACATAATCGAAATTAGAGTTATTGCGTTTTTTTTTTTCGTATTTAAGCATTCTTTTGTAATCATCCCTGTAAGTTTGATGTCCGTCGTTTATGGCTTATTACACATATAATGTTTATGCATTGTGGTGAATCATGATTATTACTTTTGCAGAATGTATTCAGCCAGGCATGTGGTGCTTACGGCCCGGCGATCGATCCAGCTTTTGCTTCTCCCATGCTGGCTGGTCCTTACGGATTCAATGCTCCCGGTTTGGCGTATGATGGATTTGCATATCCCGCCGCTGGCTTCACTGGCGCATATCCCGCTGCTGGCTGTGGTGGCGGACTTGCCGCGTACGGCGGCGCCGGTGAAGGCAACGTGGCGGTCGCTGGTGAGCTGCCAGTTGCCGGTAATACTGCTGTTGCTGGTCAGGTCCCCATCATGGGCGCTGTGAGCTTCGGTGGAGCTGTGCCTGCTGCTGGTGCCGTGTCCATCTCCGGCAAGTGCGCGTGTGGTTGTGGTGCACTCTACTAGTATATGTCCAAAATGAAGAGATGTAATGATGAATAAAACCAGGAAAATAAATAAATTTTACCAATTTGGTTTCTACATTTCTTCATTTCTTTACATTTTTAATTAATATAAAATACACATGAAAATAACTGACTCTATTGCTGAGTTTAATAGTGCGTTTTGGCTGTTTTCAAAGCAATGGCACTGTCTTCTAAGTAAGTTACATACTCGTAGCAGTTCCTCTTTTGAGTTATGGTTTTACCTTGTTGATTAAATTAGTCATTGAGGTAGTTAACGGTGACCTATTTCTGACCCACTTTTAGACTCATTGCCTTCATTAAAAGAACCACCACTATTGACGCCGGCTTGCTCGTACCACAGAGAGAATGGAAGAAAACTTTCTTGGCAAGATAAACTTTTGCCATAGATAAAAAATCGTTTCCACGCCAATGCATGGAGTGGAAACGATTTCAACGAGTCCAAGTTCCAAATTTGAATATGTCTGAAACACATATTTGTTGCATAGATGCATTCTTCACTTACAACATTATTTGGTCGGCTCCTATTACAATATCTGAAAAACTTCCTCATTCGTTTATTTACTCTGGGAAGTTCGCTTTTTACCGTCCTGGAAGTCGGTTGAAAAGCGAACTAAATATACGTGGTTAACGAATTTGTGTGGGGTAGGTATTGCAACTAAAAAGTGATATATAAAAATATTTAAAAAAAAAACACTAAAACGTGCATAAAAACGTTTATGAGCTTCTTACACTTAGTTTATGTACATATAGTACACACAGTTATATAAACCACAATTCACACTCAATCTTGTATTGTACGGCTGTTGCGGCATGTCGTATAGCTCGTGTCAAGTTTTCAAACATTGACCGAGCTGCACGACTGAAACCTGCTGCCCAGCCGGGCAATGCAGGATTGAGCGTCGTATATTAATGAGGCCAGGGACTCATCGGGAAGCTCACCTACTTCAGTGAGGGCAATACATGCCCAAGGGTGATGCGCTTTGTGAGGCAGGCGTTCGCGGGAACAAATACTAGTATAGTAGTTTGTCCTAGAGAATATGTATCCAGTGTCGCAGAGCGCATCGACTTCCTGAAGCAAAAAGTTTATGCATAGGCAAATCGTATCCGTCGTTATGGGCGAGGAGTGGATCTGTCCACTCCTCGCCCATACCATGTCCACCTCAAAATCGCATGTTCCAAAATACGAATGTGTATGTGATGTATGGGTGTGTATGTGTGTGTGTTCGAATCATGAAAGGTGGGAATACAGAGCTTGGGAGCGGCCCATTCCACTCAAGGTGCGACTGACGCACATCGACCGGATAGTGATGCCATGAGTGCTTTTTGGCGAAGCATTTGGTCGGTGCCCGTTGGTTACACTGAAGGTGATGGGATGCGTGTTGTTGACCAGGCGTGTGATTTAATAACAGACATGGAATCTATTAACAGGACCTTACAGACATGGCTATAAGCAAACTGGTTCGTAAATCCCGGAAGGATTTGTCGACATGTTGGATAGATTTTTGCCAAATACATGTCCTAATTAGGGTGCTGGAGTTGTGTAAAATTGACGCAATAGACATGCTCAAAACAGTGCGTTTTAAAGTGATGTCATTACGACATCCGACCATGTTGTGATGACAGTAAGATTTTTAAATTGTTTGGTTGGATTTTTGTGAGAATAAAATACATGCTTATTTGGGGACACCTTTATTGCGACTGAATTAAATGACCATTGGTTTACTTCTTTATACACATAATCAACACGTGCACTTACAGATTTTCCGTTAAGTCTCATATTTAGCTTTAGGGCCTTACAAACCTGCTCATTATTATTTCCTAAAATAACCCGGGATAAGCAATATGTTCGATAATGTCTTCCCACACGATATGGTATCGTATGATAACAACATTTTCCTACAATTAATAAACTCTGTGACATGTGCGTGTTTTGTGGTGTATTTTATAGTTGTGTTATGTATTTGGTTTTTGTAAGTGCAGAGAAGATAAAAAAGTTTAAAAAATAACAAATAGGATTATGCTTACATAATATTATGGAGGCAAATGACATGCGAACAGTTGACATATTACTTATCATGCAGTATGTTTTGAAAGCTGGATTCTGAGATTATAAGTACCGGTTTTTCGCCTTCTCTCTTTCGAATAAAAATTCTTCCATTTGCCGTCCAGCAGTATTGGCATCCATTACTTTTCGCGAATTTTCGTGCCTCAAAGAAACGTTTTCTGGCAGTTGCTGGAAGACGATCAGCGCCGTATATAGGGGTGCATTCACCATTCAAGCCAGAATGTTCACTATTTAATTTTTCGGAGAGGGGCTTTCCTTTGTTAAAATCACGCACTGCGCGAAGCACTGTGTTTTTCAGAGTAACTGAATGAAATTCTGCAATAATTTGGCCTTGGCTACTCTGCACTCGGTAAATGTCCCGAATATCTTCCGGTTTTACCTGCACTTCCAGTAATCCACACACACGCACGACTATTTCCGTTAAGTCACTTTCGTTTTCATTTGGCTTTGTCGAGATATCACGCAGCTCGATTACGGCAGACCTATGATTTTCTTGAAAATCTTTTATTTGTTTTTCTAGCTGGTCTATATAATTGCGTTTCTCGGAGGGTTCACTTTCCAGCCTTCCCACACTAGTTCTTATCTCCTCATATTTGGAATTCATTAACTGAGCAGAATCCTCAATCTCCGTCTTGATGTTCTGTAGCTCATCATTTTGTGCTTTACATTCTACCAACTCCAGCGAAATTTTATACATAAAATTTTGCAAAGCAGTTTCCTGATTTGTGTTCCATTTAGTAAGCATTGCTCGAATTTCCTCTTTAAAATCCTCAAGTTCGCTTGTGGGACTAAAATACAAACACGGGCGCTTTGTACATCTTTGTTGTGTGTTGATAAACTCACACTCACTCGATGGAGCCACGATGTTTGGATTTGATGTCGCACGTTGTGCTTCTATAGTAGAAGTAGGGGGAGGCGTTCTATTTTATTTAGGCATTCTTAAGTGAGAATATTTGTCTTATTATAATATTTCAATGTCCTAAATACCAACAAGCAACTAACAAGTAGTCCCGCGTAGCACAACTCCGCAGACAACAAGTAGCAGATAAAGTATTCGTAGCGCTCGTAGCGGTTCTTGCCAGTAGCCGATGCACGCGAGCCCCGTAGCAGCGTGTCAGAAAGTAGGAAAGTATTTTATGTGATGACGTAATGTTAATATGGCTCCGACATAGAGAGCGTTGCCTCCGTGCGTGCTGTCGGTGGTTCGAGTCTCAGCAGGCGCAGGACTTTTTCGTGTTTATTAAAATCTTTATCTTGACTCACCAAATGTCAACAGCAACATTCCGTCCACTGCAGCTGCTCGTGAGAAAGCGATACCATCGACACCAACCAATATGGCCGCTGCCCCTCACGGGTACTTCCCCAAGAAGAAAAGGGAGGGTCCGATTGTCGGTACACTTTAAAAATTAAAATAAACTAAAGATTATTTCTATATTCTCAGAAACCAAAAACACGTCCGCCCCGAACGGGCACTGAGTTGAGAGGTTACTGAAACTTTCAGTAGCGCCATCATGATGGAATTTGGTGTATTGTTCAGTCATGCATTTAAAGCGAGGGGGGATTATGGAATCCCAAGGAATCCAACTTTTGGATTCTATTCACCTAAGATCCCCCTCCTCAACCTCGTATTTGGGTATGTCGGAAGCATTAGGCATCAATTAGTTCATATAAGACAAAGTTTTGATACTAATACTGAACCAATCATTTTTTATTTCAAATTAGTATGTTTAATTCATAAGCATTGTACGAGCACATGTTTGCAAATAATATATGTGTTAATTTGAAATGGAAGAAAACGAATCTTGCTGACTTTTTGATAAATGATGAAATAATTGTAAAAGAAAATAAAAAAATATTTAAAATGTTTACAAAAGAACGGAATCTCGATGCACTGAAATAAACTAGCAAAAAACATTTTACCCGGACGAGATTGAAATAATGCTGAGGAACCTGATTAATAAAAATGAATTGATTTTTAAAATTAACAGCGCAAATGAAAACTAATCAATTATATAAACGTAGTTATGACAAAATCCCTATATGAACGCGAGAGTGGAGGAACAAGGACTCGTAAGCAGTCGAGGTGTCCACTTACTTCTCTTGTAGCGCTGCTCCGGATCGACAACGTGGCCGTCAACGACTTTGGTTCCTCAGCAACTGAAGGTGATGGTCATAATAGAAATGAGAACATTGCAGCGATGCCCACCATCCAAATTTATCGTATCTAATAGCGTAGTGATGAATCTGGTCTTCACA
Organism: Dasypolia templi; assembly: GCA_963555695.1. NCBI lineage: Eukaryota > Metazoa > Arthropoda > Insecta > Lepidoptera > Noctuidae > Dasypolia > Dasypolia templi. The sequence continues at coordinate 5,908,464 of OY743163.1, forward strand.
TGATCTAACCAAGATTATGTCAACTAGACATAATCTTGGTTAGATCATGTCATAAGGCCATGACCATGAGTTCATGATCATGATCATAAGGCCGAAACAAACTCAGTGGTCACAGTATCTTTTATCTAAAAAGAGACTGTGACCACTGAGTTTGTTTCGGCCTTCCTGCTCAGAGTAGGTAGTCAGATAGGAAAAGCCGCGCTCATCAATTTTAAAAAATTGATTGACCTGTAAAAGTGTTTGTTCAATCTTACTTACATAATTGTTTTTTTTTCAATCAATTATCAAGATATATAATCAGGTAGCATTTAGTTTGCTCTATTAATAGATTTCCTTTTGTCTATTTCGCTTTATTCTTGTGGTAAATCTTGTTTTTTGTTCCCCAAAACCAAGTTAGGTATGCTGAATGATGATGTTAATGATGTGGTTGATAGGAGAAATCAGAGTTCGTCCATATATTAACTTAGAAAAGATTTCTGCAAATATAAGGTAAAGTTGTGTTGTATCGATGGCGCAACCATGTACATTTAAACATTATGTGTTTAACGTGTAAGTTAAATTTAAATTGCGCTACCATTCTCTTATGTATTAAATTATTCAAGGATTCCTTTAAAGATTTAAACCAAGGGTTTCCAACGGTCCATTATGTTTTACTCCTGGTTTTGTAAATATATTTGAAAAATAATTGCTTGTGCGCTACATAAACAGTTTTTTCGGTGGAAGTAATACATCTAAATGGAATTATGAATTCCACGTTATCACGATAAATACGAATAAGTTCACAAATAAAAGCGGAAACAGTTTGATGCATACTGATTTATTCAGTCATTTCAAATTGATTGTTTTCTTGGTAGAAAAATTCTTAGATGGCGCAACCGCAACCCCTGCGAGCCGAACCACCACGTAGGCCGACACCAGAAGCAGTAAAAGCGGCAGGAGCGAATGTGGGACCGTAACCGTAAGTCGGGCCAAATGCAGCAGTCTCACTGATCATGGCGTTCCTGCCATTACCACAGGCATGGTTGACGGCACCAGCACCGGCAGAAGGCACCACACCTTCCATAGCAACAGTACCCACGAATGGTAGCTCACCACCCACAGCCAGAATACCCTCATAAACGTTGTCAGACGCCACGGAGATACCAATGGGAGCGATGGCGGAGACGCTGGAGACAGGCAGAGCTCCGCCACTGGTGGGACTGAACTCCATGGCGGGTGTGTAGATTCCATCGTAGGCCGGGCCTCTGCCTGCATAATCAGTGGCCAGTCCATCAAAAGCCAGACCTCTGCCTGCACACCCAACACCAGGGTAAGTGAGTCCATTGTATGCCCTGGCAGGAGTAGCCGAGCCGCAAGGGGTGGCTAATGCGGAAGCATACAAGCCGTAGGGAGCAGCAAATCCAGAGAGATCAGCAACTGCAGCGCGGCTGGTGCATGTCTGCCCGAGTGCGGACTGAAATTGTAAGAATATCTTGTTAGGTACTCCTACATCCAAAAATTCTCATAATTTTAATACATGTTTTGACAATAATCTTACACAGCAGTGAATTGTAACACAATTATGTTAATAATATCGTTAAATCATAAAATGAAATACTTCTTACCTGGAGCAGGAGCGCCTGAGCGCAGACAACGAGGATAGCTTTGACAGACATTGTAGTTTGTTTCGAGTGCTGACACAAGAATGATGTTCGGTGTAACTATTCGTAGTTTTATACTCCACTGTGTTATCAACTTCCGAGAATATTTGCTATATAGGTGAATGTAATTAATTAATAGCTTGAGCAAGCACGATAAGCCCACTGTTTATCAACAAAGACACGCAAATTTTTATGAACACAATTTCTGTCACGTTTTACAAAATTTCGAAAGTGTACTAAGGTATCAACTCGGGACTGAGTATAAAATGTGTCAAAATTTTTGGGTCATCATTCAGTCTTCAGCTGCTTGTTGAACAAACATCAAACATGTCTTCCTTCACGGTTCTATTGCTCTGCATCCAAGCTTGCTTGGTCCAGGTGAGTGAATTTTTGTTTTGATCATCGTTGCATTGTTTATCGTTGCATTGTGTAGCTTAAATACGAAAAAAAAGAATCGAAATGAGAGGTATTGCGTATTTTTTTTCGTATTTAAGCTCAAAATTAATTTATAGTATGGATGATGTCTAACATAAAATGTTCGTAAAATAATGTAATTTCAGTGAAAACATAGTAAAATCAAATATACGAGAAAATCTGTTAAATCGACGTAGATATGAAGAAGATACACGCTTTAAAAGTTTTTGGTGGGGATTATCGCCGTTCTTGTAGCGCGGTACGGACAATATACGGCGCTAGTATGAAGTTGTATGTCAATAGTCCTGACGTCACTTCTACTATAGTGCTGTCCTTGTCTATCGCTTATTTTAAAACGTTTATAACTGGTCAGTTTTTTGAGATTTTAAAAATTTTGTTTGCCCTATTTGGAAACAAGCATTCTTTTGAATAAAAAAAAAATATATTGTTATCATCCCTATTAGTTTGATGTCCGTCGTTTATGGCTTATTACACAGATAACGTTTATGCATTGTGGTGAATCATGATTATTACTTTTGCAGAATGTATTCAGCCAGGCATGTGGTGCTTACGGCCCGGCGATCGCTCCAGCTTTTGCTTCTCCCATGCTGGCTGGTCCTTACGGATTCAATGCTCCCGGTTTGGCTTACGATGGATTTGAATATCCCGCCGCTGGCTTCGCTGGCGCATATCCCGCTGCTGGCTGTGGTGGTGGACGTGCCGCGTACGGCGGCGCCGGTGAAGGCAACGTGGCGGTCGCTGGTGAGCTGCCAGTTGCCGGTAATACTGCTGTTGCTGGTCAGGTCCCCATCATGGGCGCTGTGAGCTTCGGTGGAGCTGTGCCTGCTGCTGGTGCCGTGTCCATCTCCGGCAAGTGCGCGTGTGGTTGTGGTGCACTATACTAGTATATGTACTAAATGAAGAGTTGTAATGATGAATACAACCAGGAAAATTAAATAAATGTTACAAATTTTTTTACAACATAATTACATTTTTAATTAATATATAATACACATGAAAATAACTGACTCTATTGCTGAGTTTAAGAGTGCGTTTTGGCTGTTTTCAAAGCTATGGCACTGTCTTCTAAGTAAGTTACATACTCGTAGCAGTTCCATTTTTGAGTTATGGTTTTACCTTGTTGATTAAATTAGTCATTGAGGTAGTTAACGGTGACCTATTTCTGACCGAGAGACTTTTTAGAGTCTCATTGCCGGACATCATTAAAAGATCCACCACTATTGACGCCGGCTTGCTCGTACCACAGAGAGAATGGAAGAAAACTCTCTTGGCAAGATAAACTTTTGTCATCAAAAACACAAGAAACAGTCCAAATTCCAAATTTGAATCCGTCTGAAACACATACACTCTTGTATAGATGCTGCATGTTAGAGGGGGGGGGGAGATGCAATTTGTACCAACTGCCTCTTTATTTTTATTTTTAACCGTCTTGGAAGTCGGTTAAAAGGCGAACTAAATAGACTTTATAATTTCGTGGTAAACGAATTTGTGTGGGGTAGGTATCGCAACTAAAAAGTGATAAATGAAAATTATGAAAAACACTAAAAAGTAAATAGAAACTTTTATGAGCGTCTTAAACTTAGTTTATATACGTATAGTACACACAGTTACACAAATCACAATTCACACTCAATCTTGTATTGTACGGCGGTTGCGGCATGTCGTATAGCTCGTGTCAATATTTCCAAACACTGACCGAGCTGCACGACTGAAACCCGCTGCCCAGCCTGGCAATGCAGGATTGAGCGTCGTATTAATGAGGCCAGGGACTCATCGGGAAGCTCACCAGCTTCAGGGAGAGCAATACACGCCCAAGGGTGATGTGCTTTGTGGACAGGCGTTCACGGGAGCAAATTTTCGTGTAAGTAGTTAGTCCTGGAGAATATGTTTCCCGTGTCACAGATCGCATCGACTTCCTGAAGCAAAAAGTTTTATGCTTGGGCAAACCGTATCCGTCGGTATAGGCGAAAAGTGGATCGGTACACTCAAAATCGCATGTTCCTAAATACGAACGTGTATGTGATGTATGGGTGAGTTTGTGTGTGCGTTAGAATCATGAAAGGTGGGAATACAGAGCTTGGGAGCGGCCCATTCCTCTCAAAGTGCGACTGACGCGCATCCACCGGATAGTGATGCTATGAGTTCTTTTTGGCGAAGCATTTGGTCGGTGCCCGTTGGTTACACTGAAGTGATGGGATGCGTGTTGTTGACCAGGCGTGTGATTCAATAACAGACATGAGAGCTATTAACATTGGTCCACTGGATGAAGCCTGCTCCTTATAGACATTGCCATAAGCCAACTGGTTCGTAGATCCCTGAAGGATTTGTCGACATGTTGGATTGTTTTTTTCCAAATACATGGCCTTATTAGGGTGCTGGAGTTGTGTAAAATAGACGCAACTCTTCAAACCTTTTTTTTATGTGCATTATAGGAAGGTCCTTCTCTATCCAGGGTGTTAACAGGTCTTGCCGGATTGCTGCCATGGGATCTGAAGGCAAAAGCCCTCGCGCACGTATGGCGCGACGAGGCACAACGCCGGGGTGTAACTCCGCTGCCGCGAGAAATCACGCTACAACGGACCAGCGGACAGAGCTCCGGCGGGATCACATGTCAACATTGTGGCATGCGAGTTTGTCGGTAGGTAGATAGAATGAAACCAAAGGGTCACTTAACACATTTATTTGAGACACGAGACACAGAATTCAGGGTAGTGGGTTTTAAGGTCTCTGTGTGCCGTTCACTGGTCACTTTCATAGAGAGAACAGAACGTTAATGTCCTGGGCTTGGCTGCGCCGCAGCACGTGGTTCGGCGTGAGGTCGCAGGGCAGGCAGCAGGGCAGAGGAGCGACTCCAGAGGTCACCAGGCGTGGCAGCACCACGCACGGATGCACGACCGCGTGTAGGCACGGTCCGCTCATGCAGGGGCCTCAACACGTGGCGGGCGTGGGGTCTCGGCACCCACGAGCCACGTGGATGGCAGGTCAGGCGGCGGTAGCGGCCGCGTGTGTAGTCCGCGTGGCCAGGCGATTTAAGCGAACAGCAAGGCGCAGCGCGGCGAGGCAAGCAAAGCGAAGAATGCGAGAAGCATGCGCACGCATTCACAAAGGTGCAGTAAAGGTGACAGGTGATGTGGCAGAAGCCACTAGAGGTAAATAGCTTTCTCGACAGTCATAGGGCGGCTGCCGAGAACAATTACATTAGCTGCCAGACCGCGCAGACAGAAATACATAGAGAATGCGATCTGGCAGGACACAATTAAGAATAGAAGTAATCACGCTGAGCACTTAGCCGTTTATCTCGGGGTTCTTTAAACTTACTGCTTGAGCTGCTTGTTGCGAAGGAAAGTGAACGTTAGGCGACAAGCAGGGATATTTATAACCCAATCCATACCACGACACCGAGTGACGTGGTGGGAATTTGAAAGATTTAGGGATGTCACTCTCGTGAACCGTAACTAGTGATGTGTGTCCGTAACGAGTTGATCTGTAGGAAATCGACTATAACGCCACAACATGGAGGGTGCGATTGTCGCAACCCAGTGCTGGGGACGCCACATTAGCGGAGGTAAGTCCCCTCTTTGAGGAGTGGTTGAAGAGGCACCACGGCGTCCTCACCTTCCGCCTGACACAGGTCCTCAACGAACACGGTTGTTTCGGGAAGTTCCTGTTTCGCATAAGGCGGGAGGAAACGCCCGGGTGTCACCATTGTGTTGATCGCCCGGAGGACATAGTGGAGCAAACGGTGGAGTTCTGCCCAACTTGGGAGGGGCACCACAGTGTCCTCGCGGAGGCGATCGGCGGCGGCGATCTCTTGCGTCCGGCCCTGGTCCAGGCCATGGTACGGAGCGAGAGGGAATGGAAAGCCGTCACCTCCTTTTGCGAAGCAGTTATGCTCTCGAAGGAGGAGGCGGAGCGCGTGAGGGAGTGAACCTTGCGCCCTCACGCCCCTACTCGCCGCAGGAGACGCCCTGGGCGTCGGAAGTCGAAGTAAAAGTCAAAGTCAAAGATTTATTTGCAGATAAATATGGTTACAAAAGCTGTTAAAATGGGAGTAGAATAGTAGCTTGGCATATTTAATCATAACCATCACAAATTTTGGTACAGGTACAATTAGGTCATTTACATTTAAACTGAAAAAAATCTTTTTCAACCCCCATCTCGGAAAGACTATTTTTTCTCTTCGATATCTGATCGTAAAAGCCGTTTTTATCCTCTAGTGGATAAAGTAAATTGAATTTAGAACACGATGTTCTAAACTGTAGAAGTAAAAAGGTTTAATAATGTTTCGAATTCATGGTGCTAGGTGCATGGTGCATGGTGCTAGGTGGCTCTATGGTGCTCTATTGTTCGGAATTTGATTCGGAAATTTAAAAAAAAATGCTTCGTGCGTTTTTCTTTTCACGTTAATAATATTTATTGTTAAAACAAACCAAGTTAAAAATAAACTTGAAAACCAGTGTAAAACCAAAAATGAGTGATTCAAGCGACGAGGAAGTTTATTTGACGCCTACAGAATTGATTGAAACTGTTAACAATGCGCAAACGAGTTTTCTCCCTCAACAATCACGTGAGAAGTATTTAAAACAGTACGATATGTTTAACACGTGGCGACTAGCTAAAGGAGCCAAATCTTTCTCGGAAAACGTTTTGTTGGCATGTTTTATTGAATTATCCGAGACCAAGAAGTCAAGCACTCTATGGAGTACATATTCAATGCTTAAAGCAACAATAAAAATGAATAAAGACATACATATCGACACCTATCATAAATTAGTGGCTTTTTTTAAAAGAGCGTCATCTGGTCATCAACCCAAAAAATCGAAGGTTTTCTCTGCATCAGAAATTGAAAAGTTTCTAAACGAAGCACCTGATTCCGTATATTTGGCGGCAAAAGTAAGTAACATAATCTAATACGTATAGGCATATCAATTTTATATATTTATCTAATACAATACTTTATACGTTACAGGTTGTTCTTATTATTGGTATAAACGGAGCATGTCGAACTAATGAATTAACACAACTTAATATCAACAATATTGAGAAACATTCAGATAACTTACTATTAATTAATTTACCTAACACAAAAAGGCAAAACGAGACCGCAACTTCGTCATTCGCAAGGAATATGTAACAGTTGTTGAGAAATATCAAGCCTTACGCCCGCCTGACACTCCAATCAATCGATTTTTTTTACAATATCGCAACGAAAAGTGTATAAGACAGCCATATGGGTGCCAATAAAATTGGCAGTATCCCACGAGACATCGCAACATTTCTTGAACTTCCAGAACCCATGTTTTACACGGGTCATTATTTCCGACGAACTTCAGCCACACTTTTGGCCGATTCCGTAGCTGATCTCCTGTCCCTTAAGCGCCATAAAGGCTGGAAGTCCAATGCGGTTGTAGAGGGATACATACAGGATTGGATCCAAAATAAGTCTGAAATATGTGAAGGCATGGTAGGAGCCATTACACTGAAAAGGCATCAGTCAGATCCTTGGACTGGCCCTTCTACATCAAAAATGATCCGATACTAAACACCTAGCGATCGCCCTCTTTCGCCAACATTTACGCCAAGGGAATCCAATGAATCAGTACAACTATTAAGTATGACAGATAGTTTACATAAAAATAGTACAAAAGCCACTAACACCAACATTACAATACCTAACAAAAATATTACACTAAACTTAAGTAACTGTAGCAACGTTACTTGAAATTTTTCTTAATTATACCTATGTATTATTTGTTATACATACCTAATTTAAAGATTATTCTGTAATACTGTTAGGTCGTATATGTTTTAATGAATGTTGTCTATAAATGTTAGTCTATTGATGTGTCCGGAAGTCATGCACTCATGAAATTATTAGTTTTAAATGTTTATAACGACTTTTTCATTTATGTGTTAAAGTAGTCTTTTACTATTAATTTATTAGGAATTGATTACTTTATCAAAGTATTTTAGTGGATTTTATTTATTTTTGTTGATCATCAATTTGATTAAAGCTTCTCGCACTATGAATGGTTGGCTGCTCCGCCATTATGGGCAACCGTTGAGGAACACATAGACTAATTTGTTAATTTAACATGGTAGAATACTGGGCGAAAACGCTAATGTAAATCATAATAAAAAGTCATAAGTTTGTTACGTTACGTATTTTATTCCTGGCCAAAAGGTCAGAAGCGGGATATCCAAGAAAATTTCACATTTTCTTGTCACGTCCACGGCTCGGACAAACGTAAGTAACGCACAAAATTTAGTTTTTAAAATTATTTTATTATTTGGATTTCGGTAAATACCTAGTCAGGTATTTTATTGGTTTATTTTCCTTACTTTTCAAAATTATAGTTGAAATAGTTTGTTCAGTTATAATTAATTTTGTTCAAGAGATTTGACAATACATAATACTTTTTTTTTTTTACATTAGAAAATACAAAGGAAATGTATTTTATTCACGATTAATGGTAATATGCAAACAAAATAAAGAAAAATTTAAAAATATAAATTGAGATATGTGGGTCTACCACACGTCTACTCCAATCACTTCGAGAATGAAAGGCGTCATGTTATATGATTGCATATGTGTAATAAGCACATGATAGATACTAAGCCCATATTTTAAAGTTTCAGACATCGCTGAGATGCATGGATACAAAGGAAATGCCCGAGGTAAAGGGCCTTATAAAGAGGGAACCCGAGGTAAGGGCCCTGTTGGAAACGAAACCCGAGGTAAAGGGTTAAGGAATTCTGGTAATGTGACCAGTCGAGGGGAAGGACTGGCACATGCACAGGAAGGAGAACCCGAGGTAACGGGTCAAAAACAAATAATAGACGATGTGGACTTGGAAAGGAATGTACACTGCTCGAGGCAAGAGCATGAACATACGAATTCGGATGGAAACCAAAGCGTTATATTGGGGACAAAGGATCAGACGGAAAATGAAGACTGGAATGAAAATAGAAAAACACGCAGAACGGAGGCTATTAAACAATCATCTCGTATAAGGAGGAAGCGCTATTACTCTACGTCTTCGGAATCGGCAGGTGAATTCCCATCGCCAAAAAGAACAAGGAGATCAAATGAAAACGAATCCAATAGTCGGATAATGGACAAATTCTTAGCTATTTTAGAAAATTTTAAGGGTTCTGACAAAACTAAGATATCTTTTAATACGAATGTCATACCGGAGTTCGACCCTTTGTCTAAAGAACAAACCATATTGATTTGGTTGACCAAAATCGAGGAATGTGCCGAAATTTACGGCTGGGAAGAAAAATAAATTATTCATTATTCTCTGCCTAAGCTCATCGGTGTAGCAAAGACATGGTATCAGGGTCTAACTTCGATATCACATACGTGGTCTGAATGGAAAAGGAAACTGATTGAATCTTTCCCGTGTAGGGAAGATTACGCAGAGCTTTTAACAGAAATGCTAGGTAAAAAGGCAAAATATGGAGAATCGCTGGAGCTTTATTATTATGCGAAGGTTAACCTATTAAATAGATGTAAAATATATGGGAGACAAGCAGTAGATTGTCTTCTTTATGGAATAGACGACCGTGCGGTGAAGGTTGGTGCTCAGGCAGCTCAGTTCAACGAACCAGAACAGGTACTAAAATATTTTAGGACCGTTAAAAGTAGTCCGAGTAGAGAGACGCAAGACTCTACACGGAAACCATATGATGGACGATTTGGAAACAAGTCAAGTCGACCGGGCCTATCTAAACAAGGTACGAATATTAATTCTAATATTAAATGTTTTAATTGCAACGAAGTTGGTCACCCCAGCTTTAAGTGTGAAAAAGCTCTTGTGAAATGTACGAATTGTGACCGGCTAGGCCATCAGACCAATAACTGTCTGAGGAATAAGAGGACAACAAACGAATCGGATAAAAACAAAACACTAGGTAATGACCAGACGCAAAGGCAAGTTTCAGAGAGGGACTACAACGGCTAGAAGAGGTACTACAGTTGCTCAAAAAAAAAGGTGGATTAACTTTAAAACTCAGTAAATGTCATTTCTTTATGAACTCCATAGATTTTCTGGGTTTCGATGTGAGCGCGAGTGGTATCAGACCAGGGAATAGAAAAACTGATGCTGTCTCTAATTTCCCAACACCTAAAAATCAGCAAGATGTACGGCAGTTTCTTGGACTTTCTGTTTTTTTTACACGTTTTATCAAAGGATATGCTGTAATTACCGCACCTTTGACAGATCTTCTAAAGAAAAACACTGGGTGGACTTGGAGTGACGAACAAGAAGCGGCATTTACTAAAGTAAAAAAGTTGCTCACAAACCGTCCGATACTTGCTTTATATAACCCGAAAGCCGAGACAGAATTGCATACAGACGCCTGTAAGGATGGTTTAGCAGGTATATTACTTCAACGAAACGCGAATGGTACACTCCAACAATATCGTACTTCAGCCGTAAAACAAATGTTGACGAACGTAAGATGCATTCTTATGAACTAGAAAAGCTGGCGGTGATCTCATCATTAAATCGTTTCAGAGTTTATCTGTTAGGCATACCATTTAGAATCTTTACTGATTGTAATGCGCTTAGGTCAACGTTAGTAAAACGGGACCTGATACCTCGAATCGCACGCTGGTGGGTTGCACTTCAGGAGTACGACTGCATTATAGAATATCGTCCCGGAGCCCGAATGACGCACGCAGATGCACTCAGCAGGAACCCAGTGGATAACCCGGTTAGTGAAAACCATATTTTAGACATCTTACCAATACAGCAATCTGACCAAAACAGGATTACAACGGTGCAATCAGCTGATGATGAAGTTAAGAACATTAAAGAAATTCTTTTGGACCCGTATGCTGAGGAGGCCATTGATGTGCATACAAATTATAAACTAAAGAATGATAGAGTTTTTCGCATTGTTGGCGAAGACTTCAAATGGGTTGTACCACGGGGCGTGCGCTGACAAATCCTCAAGATGAATCATGACGATGTTGGTCATTGCGGGTTCGAGCAGACATTACATAGAATTAAGGAACATTACTGGTTCAGGAAAATGCGCCGGTTTGTAAAAAAATACGTTTCGTCTTGTCTGGAATGCGCTCACCACAAAGCTCCTGGTAGTAAAAGGGAAGGTGAATTACACCCTATCGAGAAGATCAGTATACCCTTTCATACCATTCACGCAGATCGCCTAGGACCATTCGTAAAGAGCAAGGCAGGAAATTGTTATCTACTCGTAATTGTGGATGGTTTTACAAAATACGTTAGTATAAATCCAGTTAGAAATACCAAAGCTGTAACTTCAGTACGGGTGATGAGGCAATTTGTAAGTTACTTTGGAGTTCCAGCACGTCTAATTACTGACAAAGGCACGAGCTTTACCAGCAAAATGTTTCAAGACTTTGTTGAAACCTATGGTATAAAGCACGTACTAAATGCCGTTGCTACGCCCAGGGCGAATGGGCAGGTGGAGAGGTTCAACAGGACCATTTTAGATGCTTTATCAACCTCTAGTCATGGTGGAGATGATAAGTCATGGAATGATCACATTTACGACATACAGGTAGGTATTAACACTACAAAACATAAAACGACTCAAAAGAGTCCGTCGGAATTGTTATTCGGATTTAATGTGACTAACAGATCTGAAGGTAAGTTAAACGAAATTATCAAAGAAACTCTAAATAGGACTTCTGTGGAAGAATTGGATGTATTAAGACAAAACGTAAGCGAAAAGATAAGGCATCAACAGGTAAGAGACGCTGTTAATTATAATAAACACAGGAAACATGCCACAGAGTATAAAGAGGGTGACTTGGTAAGAGTGGAGAGACAGGTGCCGCATGATGGTAAGTCACAGAAACTTACTGTTAAATATCAAGGTCCCTATCGCGTAATAAAAGTTCTAACTAATGATAGGTTCTTGGTTGAGGACACACCTCTGACACATAAACGTGGGGGAAAATACAAAAATATTGTAGCAATCGAAAAAATTCAACCCTGGATGAATTTCAGTAGAGACTTAGATTCCGATTCATCTGTAAATGATTACGACAGTGATAAGGAACATGTGTGTCCAAAACCAGGAATAGGTAACCGAAATAAGCAATCATAGCAGTAATTTATCATAACTTGTTTATTTAATTTTGAATGTTTTAATTATTGATTATAAGGTTCTATAATTAAGGAACAAGTTATACTGATTGTAAAAGCGATGGGACTCGCTTGAAACAGGATGGCCGAGCTGTTAGGTCGTATATGTTTTAATGAATGTTGTCTATAAATGTTAGTCTATTGATGTGTCCGGAAGTCATGCACTCATGAAATTATTAGTTTTAAATGTTTATAACGACTTTTTCATTTATGTGTTAAAGTAGTCTTTTACTATTAATTTATTAGGAATTGATTACTTTATCAAAGTATTTTAGTGGATTTTATTTATTTTTGTTGATCATCAATTTGATTAAAGCTTCTCGCACTATGAATGGTTGGCTGCTCCGCCATTATGGGCAACCGTTGAGGAACACATAGACTAATTTGTTAATTTAACATGGTAGAATACTGGGCGAAAACGCTAATGTAAATCATAATAAAAAGTCATAAGTTTGTTACGTTACGTATTTTATTCCTGGCCAAAAATACGTATTAACCTATCATAATGGATTAGTTATTAACTAAACTGAAATAAAAGTATCCTGTAAATGTGTTTTTTTTTGCATTTAGTCATTTCCTCGCTGAGGTGGGATGAAAAGTTACGTGTTGCACTCGAGTGAAAAGATTTTTAACCTTGTGCTCTTTTGATTCCGTCGCTAACGCTCAGGATCCTAATTTAAGAATCCTTCGCTTGCTCGGTAATCAAAATTGAGCACGCGGTTAAAAAGCAACTTTGCACTCTTGTATAACAAATAACTATTAAAGTATAGAAGGGATTCTAAATAAGCCACCTGTGTAAAGCCCTTCTGAAGCGGACCATTGGAAGTTCTTTAATTTGGTTAGGAATCTTGTTATATATTTGAACACACATAGATAGGATAGCAACTTTGCCTATATAGCTCCGTTCTCGTTCCAGGCATAATTAATCGATTGGGATATCTAGTTTTGAACAGACATTTATCTCCAAGTTTATCAAACATCTCAGAGTGAGATTTGGTAAATTTACACATTTCCTGAATATAAATACCTGTTAATGTAAGTATTCTCAGTTTTTTAAACAGTGGTTTACATGATGTAAGTCGGTCTACATTACAAATCGCACGTATACACATCTTTTGTGCGACGAAAACTCTTCCCAGATGCACCGAGTTTCCCCATACTACGAGTAGTATATCATAACGCAGTATTGATCCAATATATGCATGATAAGCCTGTAATGTGGCTGTCGCCTGCAGATTTCCGGCCACCGCAGCGCGGGCTTGCGGACGGCGAGTAATGGGTAGCTCGCCGTCCGGTAGGGACCAGGGGTCTACTCTCTAACTCCGTCAACGACGATACGGGTCCATCCGAAGGTAGTTCGAAACTAAGCATTAAACCCTACACCCGATTGATTTCGGATACATGAGTTTCAAACGGAATCATAGACAATATTTGTGAACGAATAACGCATGACGATAGAGCTGCGCTATTTTACCGGTCGATTACCGGTTTACTTACTCTGAAGTTTTCTAGCTTATTAAACAAAAGTTAATATTGGTATTCTTAGAAAAAGACCACATTTCTAACAATATAGTTTTTATTATGTCTTTAATTAAATAATTGAATAATTTTTGCCATTTTAATCCGTATCGTGGCCTTATCCTGTTAATCCCTTTGCCCTTTTTCTTTCTGACGGAAACTTTCAAATGAAATGTCTGTTTTTTTTTTCAAAATATTAATTTACATTATGTGTACTTTCATAATATTATTTATATGACGCGGGAAGTTTTCGCTAGTTTAGTAAAATGGCCCCGACCGCTCCAGCAGCAATTCATGCAAAAATTCAGGCCCTCCTCGATTTTATGAGTGAGCATAATGAGTTGGCTTGCGGACTATTGAGGGGTGCCGGCGGGAGAATCCGAACAAAACAACTGTGGGAAAGCCTGTGCAACTCTCTTAATTCAATGAGGAGTTGCACAAAGTCCGTGGAGCAGTGGCAAAGGGTAAGTACATTACTCGTATTTATTAAAGTGCATACAATGATAAAAAAACATTTGGCCGAAAAAGCTGCTGGATCTGCCAGACGTTCAGCATATGCTACTACAGGTGGAGGCCCATCGGTAGCACCAACCCTCTCGCAAGTTGAATTGAGGATACTGTCAATTATGGGAGGGGGTTTTAGAGAGCCGCAAACTGAGGCAAGAGTGCCAGCTTTTCCGTGGGTAATAATTAAATTTATAATTGAACATAGGTAGTAAATTTGTTTTGTAGCATTAATGTATTTATAATAATTTTGCATGGAGTCTTTCCCGTGACTTTTAAATGTAAAAATTATACTTAACAGATAGGTATATAATTATACATTTCTTGTATCCGTCAATAATATTCAGTTTTTGTTGGTCTACCTGTAAGACAAGACCCAGCAGTCATCACACCCACACAAATATCTGCTGCTACACTTACCAACCCACTTTCCCAGGAACAACCCGCAGTGATCACTGAGGCACTGGTAAAAGGAACTGCCAATTCATAATCAGCGATGTAAGTATGATTGATAACGAATCAATAAAGTATATTTTATTAATTAATACGTAATATAACAACATATTTATAACTAAATTAAATTACTAAACAACTAACTAACTACCTATACAAATTAATATAAAAAATACTCAGGCGTCGAAGTACTCGTCCGCATCGCTGTCATCTGGAAAAGTGCCCAGAAGACTGGCAGCATTGCCACGCTGAATAGCAATGCTAATTCTTTGTCCAAAGAACAACCCAGCCCTCTGGTCACGTGAAGTGTCGACTAGTCGGTGAGAAATTTGTTTAAAAATTAGATGCGCACTCGGGCCCCATGACCCAAGCGTTATTGATAACTAGTAAATAGATCACATAAATCATGTTTATAAAATACTAAGCTAATACAGAGTTTTTTTTTTCATTTGTTTACAGCATTACATTCTCGACGTGCACGTCCACGAGTTCGGCGACACCTACCTGCCGATTCAGCAAGAAGCCGAGTTGTGTTGATTGATGCTAAATAATAATTTGTTACCAAAAACAATACTTTTATTGTGTAAAATTTGTTTTCTAACAGTATCTGTCGCCTGTCCTAACACCCATTATGTCCTGTAAGCAAAATATCAAGTTTGAAAATTATATAACCTAATCAATAATATAAATACAAATACCCTATTTATTGACATGTTTTAATAAGATGCAATCGGCGACATCTCCGTTCTACCTGTAAAGCTTCTTCGAGCATAAAAAAGCAGCCATATTTTCAATTTATTAACTTTCGTGAGCAGCACGATAACTATTTTGATGTCGTATCCAATGACATAACGTTCCGTCTAAACAAGTGTCAAATCCAACTTTTCGGACGGGCAAAACGCATCGGGAGTAGGGACAACTGTCAAATCGTGTTGTCGTTCATTCTTAGTTCGAGTTTGCGACTAATCGTAAGTCCGTAGGTGATACGGGGTAGGAAACGTCGTCGTTACGAAGGCCGAAACTACGGACTTCGGGCTAAGAGAGTAGACCCCCTGGCCCGGGACGACGGCGCGTCCTGTTCCACGCGCCTCAAAGAGATGTCAGCACAAAATGACGGGGTCCGATAGGGCCGACGCCTCAGAGTCGCGGGTAATTCGAAAGAGCAACCGTGGCCCTGGAACAGGCAACTGAAGGAAAACGGGTGGGTTTGGTCAGTAAAAGTCTGACACGCCCTTCCGCTCCACCCACAGCAGGAGAAGTCTTTTGCTGATTTCCCACCCAAAAAAAATAAAAATTGATTGTCAGCAGATCCGGAGGATCGATGAACCGATCAGGATTGAGAGCGGAATATTTCAGGGCGATAGTTTGAGTCCGCTTTGGTTTTGCTTAGCCTTGAATCCTCCAAGGACACTATTGGAGGATTAAGGTTAGGTAGGCTATCGGTTGAGATGAGGTGGTCAGGAGATATCACTCCTCCTGTACATGTATGACTTGATAATCCTTGCCGCCAACAAATCACGACTGATGGAGCTACCGAAGGGATCTGAAACTTTCAGTAGCGCCATCATGATGGAATTAGGTGTGTACAAATGTTCAGTCATGCATGTAAAGCGAGGGAGGATTATGAAATCCCAAGGAATCCAAATTTGGATTCTGTTCACCGAATCTTGCTGACTTCTTGATAAATGATGAAGTAATTGTAACGGCATGTTTACATAAGAACGGAATCTCGATGCACTGAAATAAGCTAGCAGAAACATTTTACCCGGAAGAGATTGAAATAATGCTGAGTAACTTGATTTACAAAAATGAATTGATGTTTAAAATTAACAACGCAGATGAAAACTAATCAATTATGTTGACGTAGTTATGACAAAATCCCTATATGAACGCGAGAATGGAGGAACAAGGACTCGCAAGCAATCGAGGTGTCCACTTATTTCACTTGTATCGCTGCTCCGGATCGACAACGTGGCAGTCAACGACTTTGGTTCCTCAGCAACTGAAGGTGATGATCATAATAGAAATGAGGGCATTGCAGCGATGTTCACTATCCCAAATTGATTGTAAATAATAGCGTAGTGATGAATCTGGTCTTCACATGATCTAACCAAGATTATGTCTAGACTTTAAAAGAGACTGTGACCACTGAGTTTGTTTCGGCCTTTCTTCTCAGAGTAGGTAGTCAGATAGGAAAAGCCGCGCTCATCTATTTTAAAAAGTTAATTGACCTGTAAAAGTGTTCGTTCAATCTTACTTACATAAATGTTTTTTTAAATCAATAATCAAGATATATAATCAGGTAACATTTAGTTTGTTCGTTTATACACATAATATTTAAATTTACATGGTTGCGCCATCGATACAACACAACTTTGCCTTATATTTGCAGAAATCTTTTCCAAGTGAATTATGGACGAACCCTGACATCTCCTATCAACCACATCATAAACATCATCATTCAGCATACCTAAATTGGCCAAATTGCTCTACCATTCTCTTATGTTCTATATGATTCAAAGATTCCTTTAACGATTTAAGCCAAGGGTTTCCAACGGTCCATTATTTTTTACTCCTGGTTTGGTAGATTTATTTGAAAAATAATTGGTTGTGTGCTACATAAACAGTTTTTTGGTAGAAGTATTAAATCTAAATGGAATTACGCATTCCACGTTATCACGATAAATACGAATAAGTTCACAAATAAAAGCAGAAACAGTTTGATGCATATTGATTTATTCAGTCATTTCAAATAGATTGTTATCTTGGCAGATAAATTCTTAGATGGCACAACCGCAACCTCTGCTAGCCAAACTACCACGAAGACCGAGACCAGGAGCAGTAAAAGCAGCAGGAGTGAATGCGGGATTGTAACCGTAGGTTGGGCCAAATGCAGCAGTCTCACTGATCATGGCGTTCCTGCCGTTACCACAGGCATGGTTGACGGCACCAGCACCGGCAGAAGGCACCACACCTTCCATAGCAACAGTACCCACGAATGGTAGCTCACCACCCACAGCCAGAACACCCTCATAAACGTTGTCAGACGCTACGGAGATACCAACGGGTGCGATGGCGGAGACGCTGGAGACAGGCAGAGCTCCGCCACTGGTGGGACTGAACTCCATGGCGGGGGCGTAGATTCCATCGTAGGCCGGGCCTCTGCCTGCATAACCAGCGGCCAGTCCATCAAAAGCCAGACCTCTGCCTGCACACCCAACACCAGGGTAGATGAGTCCATTATATGCCCTGGCAGGAGTAGCCGAGCCGCAAGGGGTGGCTAATGCGGAAGCGGACAAGCCGTAGGGAGCAGCAAATCCAGAGATATCAGCAACTGCAGCGCGGCTGGTGCATGACTGTCCGAGTGCGGACTGAAATTGTAAGAATATGTTGTTAGGTACTCCTACATCAAAAAAATCACATAATTTTATACATTTTTTGACAAAAATCTTTCGCAGCAGTGAATTGTAACACAATAATGTTAATAATATCGTTAAATAATAAAATGAAATACTTCTTACCTGGAGCAGGAGCGCCTGAGCGCAGACAACGAGGATAGCTTTGACAGACATTGTAGTTTGTTTCGAGTGCTGACACAAGAATGATGTTCGGTGTAACTATTCGTAGTTTTATACTCCACTGTGTTATCAACTTCCGAGAATAATTGCTATATAGGTGAATGTAATTAATTAATAGCAGCATATTTTTAGGAACACAATTTCTATCACGTTTTACAAAATTTCGAAAGTGTATTATGATATCAACTCGGTACTGAGTATAAAATGTGTCAAAATTTTTGGGTCATCATTCAGTCTTCAGCTGCTCTTTGAAAAAACATCAAACATGTCTTCCTTCACTGTTCTATTGCTCTGCATCCAAGCTTGCATGGTCCAGGTGAGTGAATTTTTGTTTTTAACATCGTTTCACTGTTGTATATTCTTGTAGCTTAAATGCGAGATTGTGTTTTGCGATTCTTTTTTTTCGTATTTGAGCTCTAAATTTATTTATAATAGGGATGAAGTCTAATATAAAAATGTTCCTAAAAATAATGTTATTTCAATGAAAACATAGAAAAATGAGATAATCGTCAAAATATTTTAAATCGATGTAAATAAGAAGAAGATACAAGCTGTAAAAGTTTTTGGAGGGGATTATTGCCGTCCTTATCATTTGTTTTATTTGTTTATTTTGTTAGTCTACACAAGTTCTTAAATATACAAGTAGCATGGTAAGACATTCCCACTAACAGAAGACTTAGACAGATTAAGCAGCGGGCCCCAAACTAGGCACAGCCTGTATCTTGGTGACCCAAACACTACACCAAGTTAATAATCCAACGTTTCTGCTAGCGCAAGATTGTTTTTCACATGTTCATTACAAAATTTACAAATTTAAAATATAAAATAAACATAACAATATTAATTGATTACCTACAAAATATAATAAAATTAATAACATGGAAAACAGTTAAGGTGAGTAAGTGTGTGGTGTAAGTGTGATTATGTATGTATTTTTACAAGTGTTTTGTAAGTGTGATTATTAGTGGGCATGTATTCTATCAGAGTGTGTATTAGCATGTGCTGCAAAGTAAACTTTCTGTTTCCTCATATGTCCGACCCAGCAACCATTCTTTTAGTTTAGTTTTAGCCTCAAAGTAGTTGTTGGGAACAGGGAAGGTTTTGCTAATAGCATTAAACACCCGTATGGGTAAATACGACGAAAACCGGGTCGCAAAGAGGGTTTTAGATCTTGGAAGTGGGATTCTTTCAGCTATTTTCCTACCCCTGTTACTGCAGCTGGAGCGTTTTTTGTTACATTTTATGAGGCTCAAAAGTGACCGTAGGATGAACAGCTGACGTACGCGTAAAACCCTGGATTCCGTATAAAGTTCGTCCGTAGGGAAACGCCGCGGCCTTCCCAGAAGTACCTTGAGGACAGCCCGCTGGGCCCGTTCCAGCTCCAGCATGCATGTCTTGGCGGCGCTGCCCCAGACACTTACACAGTATTGTAGGACAGATTGGCATAGAGATGTGTAAACCTGCAAACATACGTTCTTAGGAGCACTGATTCGTAAGAGTTTCGCAATATAAATGAACTTTCGAGTCTTTTTTGCGAGTGTTTGAATTTGTGCTTTGAAGGAAAGGTTCTGATCAATTAAAAGACCTAAATATTTTGTGGTTTCTACTCTGACAATGGCGTTGCAGTTGCAAACAGTAGCGGAGTCGGCAGCAGCTGTTAAAAAATTGCATTTTCTATTGTGTATTTTAAGTTTGTCAATGTTTGGTCTACTAGATCGAGTGACGTGAAAGGTTAAGAAATTAGTTTTTTTCAAGTTCATTGTTAAGAGATTTTGCTCTAGCCATGTTGCTATTATGCTCATCCCTTTTTCAGCTGCATCCAGGGTCTCTTCCCAAGTAGTACCATGAAAAAGAACAGCAGTATCATCTGCATAGCAGATCACATCCGACTGTGCAATATTAAGCCTTAGAATGTCATTCATGTATATGATGAAGAGGGTAGGTCCCAAAATACTACCCTGAGGCACCCCGAAGACGACAGGAAGACTACCGCTGACGCTATCCTCAATTCTGACGAGCTGATTTCGATCAGTCAAGTAACTGCTGAACCAATCCAAGGACACGCCTCTGACACCAAAGGATTCTAGTTTTTTTAGCAGTGTAGGTATTGCAACGGTGTCAAAGGCCTTGGCGAGGTCCAGGAAGACACCAGCTGAACGGTAGCCTTTGTCGATGTTTGAAGCGATTATGCCAGTCAGCAGACTCACGGCTTGCTCAGTAGACCTCCCACACCGAAAGCCAAACTGACGCTCTGAGAGTAAAGAGTTTTTCTCTAGAAAGCTTACTAGGCGATTGTTTATCAGTTTTTCGAGGATTTTAGATGTCACGGAAAGCAATGAAATTGGCCTGTAGTTATCAGGAGCATCCTTAGCACCACTCTTGTGAATCGGCGTGATGACAGCAGTCTTCCAGCAAGTAGGAACGGCTCCAGTTTCCATGCTCAGATTGCAAATGTATTTTAAGGGTTCCAGGATGTGTCTCTTTGTTTGTTTAAGGAGCCGCGGCCGAAATTCATCGATACCTGGAGCGCTGTCGTCCCTGAGATTGTCTATGATTTTACCAATTTCTGTATTGTCAGTAGGGTGTAAAAATAGTGAGTCTTTAGGTGGGTTTTTACCTTTAGAACTGAGGCATTTATCGTTCCCAGTTGTCGCCCGCCCATCCAAGATGTTGGTTGCAAGGTTCTGCCCAACTGAGATAAAGTACTCATTACATTTATTGATGGAGATAACGTCATTTCCTTTATATTTCAGCAATTCTTGGTTGTCGCTGGTTCGTTTAGGAACTTGGCATATTTCTTTAATAGTCCGCCAGAGCTTTTTTGGTTCTTTAATATTACTTTCCAATTCCTTCCTGTCATGATCAGCCTTTCGCTTGCGCAGAATGTCATTACAGTAGTTTCTGTATCTTGAGTAAATAATTTTAAGGACATCATTTTTTGGTTGCTGGTTTGATTGGGCATGAAGAATGTCTCGATGACGGATGCATCTAATAAGGCCTGGTGTAATCCAGGGTTTTAGAGTAAATTTTGAACGACTGATTTTAATTTTTGAGGTGTGTTTGTTTATGATGTCTGACAGGGTCCTGTTAAACAGAAGTACTGCGTCATCAACATTTGTTGTGGAGGTAACCTGAACCCAGTCAAGCTGACTTAATTCTTCAACTACCATGGAGTAGTCGGTTTTAATTTTAAATCTATTTTTGTTTTTGACTTTAGGATCGGAGTAGTTAATTCCAAGCAACACTAGGTGGTGATCTGATATTGAGGCCTTGCAGACAATTCCCTGTGCGATGGTGCCTTTGAGTTTAATGAAGCCGTGGTCTAAACAAGTTTTACCCCGAGTTGGGTGAGTGATAGCTGGCAATAGCCCATGTTCGGCCATCAAACATTGATATGTTGCATGGACGGCATTCGGTGAGTCATTTAGTAAGTCAATGTTCATATCACCGACCACAATGACACATGATTGGTTGTTTAGTTTGTCTAAAGAATCATCCAAAGAGTTCAGAAATCGTTCGATGTTGGTGAATGAAGGCGAGCGATATATACCGAGGACTGTAATTTTATTGTGAAGCTTAATCTGCAGACAATTAGCATCGTCAAATTCTGGTTCGGAGACTGTCACGGTCCAGATATCCCTGACGTAAACAGTAACCCCGCCACTCTTGTTTATCTTTTTGGTTGTATGGTAGCTCTTGTATCCGGGCAATTGGTAAATGACGGAGTTTTCATTCAACCAGCACTCTGTCAAAACAATTATGTCTGGTTGAAAGTCAAGGCGGCATAACGACGCTTGTAGGCTAAGGAAGTTTTTTTGCAAGCTCCTGATATTTGAGTGTAATACCCTGAAGTTATGTTCCAGAAGTAAGTTCCCGCACAACTCTAGTTTCTCGACGGTGCGGCATGATATGCTCAGCGTCTCGTCTATTTTGGTTAGTAGATCAGTTTTATCCATTATCAAAAATTGTGTTGAGAGTAAATGCTGACAGGGGAATAATTAAAGCCGCAGATTTGCTTGGAGGTATTTGCACAACACATCCGTTCGAGAAGTGCAGAGAGTAATGGGGTATAAAAGAGATGTTTAACTTGATGTTAGTTCGAAGTGTAGCTGTGTGTATGTTATATGTTTTTATTTGATTGTGCAGTGATATAAGGTATTTTCGACACAATCGTTTATTGTGTTGCAGTGTTGTGAAAATAATAACTGTTATATTGCATACAAAAAGGACCATAAAATTACAAGAAAACATAATTAATAGCATGATTATATATAAAAAATTAGTTTGAGGTATCCGGTATGAGGCCAGAGTCAATCTGCGTACCGAGAAAAAGATCGAGTTCTTTAATGCTCTTGATTGCAATGGCTGGCTGCCCCTCAATCCTACGGATAAGTATACGCCCGTTGTTTGTCCAGCAGTATTTGTGCCCCGTGCTCTGGGCACGGGCGCGTGCTTCACGAAACAAGATGCGGTTATCCTTTGTGAGATGCTCGTTAACAAATATCTTACGGACAGGTCCTTGGATGTCAATGTCCTTGGAAGAGAGATTGCGCCTAGTTTTGGATGCCTTAATTAACTCATCTCGTTTTGCTCTTCTCAGCAACTTAACGATAACTGGCCTAGGAAGCTTCGTGTTTGAGTCAGCCACAGGGGTTTTCTTTAGGCCTGCCCGAGCGGTCCAGTCGATGTCTTCCACAGTCAACTGAACACCAAGCTTAGACGAGGTTAACAAAACGATGTGTTGAAGGTTTTCGGAGGGAGATTCTTCGATGCCCATGATCTCAATCTCATCACGCATTGTTGACTGCATTTGATGATTTAATTGATCCCTTAAATTACAAATTGTTTCATTTAAAATAACGATTTGCGAACTGTTTTGCTCGAGGGATTTAATTCTCACCTCATAACTGTCTAGACGGGCGTTGCATTTGTTTACACCGTCGAGCAATGAATTCAGTGATGTTTTGACTTCATTCATGTCAGATCGCATAAGCCGTATTTCAGACACTAGCTCAGCAAAAGACACTGAGCACTCGGCAACATCTCTAGCGGGTGACCCGATAGCCATGCGTTTGTGGCCGCGTGATTGGGTATTTATGTTCGAGACGTCGAGCTCTGCGCTCGTATTCGCTGGACGAGCGGGAGTGTTGCTGTTATCAGAGCGAGGCGTCTTAGCCCGACAGGAAGGACATAGCCATACATCAATTTGCTTGTTGCTATCGATTAAGGTTGCATTAACACATATTTTATGATAGTTAGCGTCGCAGTTGGTACATTTAATTAGTCTATCGGTCGTTATTTCCTGCTTACAAGCTTCGCACAACGTATTCATCGTGCCGTTTGTTTTAAGTTTTTAAAATGTAGATTTGGTTTGCAAACGAGCTTGGCGGCCGCGTGATGTGCGTGTGAGCAGTGTAGCAGAAGCCCGTATAGCGGTGGAGTGACTGCGACAGAAATAGCGTGTGGTGGAAGTGCAACGGTCTCGCTCGGTGACTCACCCGTACCTTTCGGCTGTTCAATATTTATGTTTTGCAGCAACTTTAAAACTGTTGTATCTTCAGCACTTGCTGTTGGAATATGGATTCACTGACACTTATGATAGAACTGGAGTTCAGCTTTACACTGGTATAACTTTTAGGTTTAGTGATGCACTTTTTACAACTATTGTCAAATAAAAACTGGGAGTGTGAAAATAAACGTGCGCTAGCAAACGCGTACCCGCCGTATTCAAATATCACGCGGTACGGACAATGTACTGCACTAGTATGAAGTTACATAGTCCTGACGTCACTTCTACTATAGTGCTGTCCTTGTCTATCACTTATTTTAACACGTTAAACGCCATGGGGGTCACCGGTGACCGCAACGTATAGTCATATTCAAACTACTTTTTCTCGCCGCCGGCCATACTGACTGTTACTTTATTCGTACTCCGTGACCGGCACGGCGCTGTAGAACTATACTGCGCAGTGGGACAAACATACCTTGTAAGGAATTGAAAAAATGAAAGATATCGAAAAAAGTAACCAAAATAAAAATTCAGGATATATAATTCAAATTAGTCTTTATTATTTAAACGAAAATTAGCAGTCTTTATTTTTTAATGAAATACAAACATAAAAATCAGTTTTACTGAAAAATAAAATAAAGTTCTCATTAGTAAGCATAATTACAAACAACCATAAGAAATATAAATAATTAGCCATAATATTTGACAAAACATGCTGTAAAAGATGAGATAAGAAACCTTTTATAGCATCAACATATTAGCGATGGACATAATTGAAACATTTTAGACAAAAGTGAGGCTCCCCCTTACATTGCACACAGTACGTACTCACTTTCTTAGCTTTATTCTTAGCTACTTTACGACCAAATTCCTGTACTGAATCTTTATAACATGACCCAAGCATTTACAACTGCCGTATTTAGAAGTAGTTCTATTGCCAATTTTCTATACCATTTTACGGTTTTCCGCAATGGCGAAGAATAGGCACCCATCTGGTCACTCATGTCTACAGACCCTTTCGATTTGAATAAAACTTATTTTCTATACGTATCGTAACATAATAAACAAATTACGACCAAAAGTATTTTTACGATTTTTATTTTTTTCTATCGGCGTTTAACGTGTTAAAACGTTTATAACTTGTCAGTTTTTTAAGATTTTTAAATTTTTGTAATATTGTTTGCACTATTTGGAAACAAGCATTCTTTTGATAAAATAATAAAATAATTGTCATCATCCCTCCTATTAGTATGATGTCCTTCGTTTAATGCTTATTACACAAATAACGTTTATAATTAAATTAAATTAAATTTCATTTATTTCAGAACCAGTCCATAAGAATCCATATGAAATTTAAAAATATTAAATACACACATTAAGAATTAATTAAAAGATTACAATTAGGAAAATCATCATTTCAATCAAAAAAATAACATTACAAACCTTATAAATTACAATTTGGCACTAAACAAAATAGACTTTTACGTGTCATCTTAGCCTAAATTTAGATTTGAATCCGGAGTGCTCAACATGCAGCCTAGTCCAGTACCGCATTATTGGGCAATCCAGATCCAAATCCATAATCCATGCGAACAGCTGAAGGTATCTGTTGGAACTGCCCCGTATGCGGCGCATCAAAAACACAACCCTTTTACGAATAATCGCCCCAAACCCATCAATATTTGCGCCCGCAAACATACCTGACGCACTACAGTAGCGAGGCAGCTTCATCAGCGCCCTGAAAGCATTGTTGTAGAGAACACGCAGAGTGTCGTATGATTTTTTGTATGCTTGACCCATAAGCTGCACGTGTAAAACGATTGACAAAATGCTCTAAACAACGTAGCTTTTACTTCCGTAGTACAGCGCGCGAACCTACGAGCCAGCATATTAGCTCTAACAGACAGAGCCCTGCGCTCCCTATCTATATCATCAACAAGCGTCTCGGTAACCCAGTGGCCCAGATACTTGAACTGCGAGACTCTTTTAAGGACACTGCCATTCAGCGTGACCTGCGGGACAGTGTCATAAGTTTTAGAACCCGCTTTAAACACCAAGAGCTCGCTTTTGATGACGTTATATCTAAGCCCGTGGGCCCCCACAAACCGCTCGCAGGTCGAAATCAGTTTTCGAAGGGCACTGATCGGTGGACTCAGCAGCACCATGTCGTCCGCGTAACTGATATTATGCATTGTGGTGAGTCATGATTATTACTTTTGCAGAATGTATTCAGCCAGGCATGTGGTGCTTACGGCCCGGCGATCGCTCCAGCTTTTACTTCTCCCATGCTGGCTGGTTCTTACGGATTGAATGCCGGTTTGGCGTATGATGGATTTGCATATCCCGGCGCTGGCTTCACTGGCGCATATCCCGCTGCTGGCTGTGGTGGCGGACGTGCCGCGTACGGCGGCGCTGGTGAAGGAAACGTGGCGGTCACTGGTGAGCTGCCAGTTGCCGGTAATACTGCCGTTGCTGGTCAGGTCCCCATCATGGGCGCTGTGAGCTTCGGTGGAGCTGTGCCTGCTGCTGGTGCCGTGTCCATCTTCGGCAAGTGCGCGTGTGGTTGTGGTGCACTCTACTAGTATATGTACTAAATGAAGAGTTGTAATGATGAATACAACCAGGAAAATTAAATATAAGTTAACAATTTTTTTCTACATAATTACATTTTTAATTAATATATATTATACATGAAAATAAATGACTCTATTGCTGAGTTTAAGAGTGCGTTTTGGCTGTTTTCAAAGCTATGGCACTGTCTTCTAAGTAAGTTACATACTCGTTACAGTTCCATTTTTGTGTTGGTTTTACCTTGATTAAATTAGTCATTGAGGTAGTTTACGGTAACCTATTTCTGACCCACTTTTAGAGTCTCATTGCCTTCATTAAATGAACCACCACTATTGACTGCGGCTTGCTCGTACCACAGAGAGAATGGAATAAAACTTTCTTGGAAAGATAAACATTAGCCATAGAAAAAAAATCGTTTCCATTCCAAAGTATGGAGTGGAAACAGTCCAAATTCCAAAGAATCATGTTCAGTCTTGACCTGAAAATTTTCGAATGCGTCTAGTGATGTAAACTATCTAAAAAAAATGCTTTTTTTTTGCTTATTGCGTATCACTTATTTGAACTTTCAAATAAAGCCAAGAGAAAAAGCAATGTTACTATGTTTATCATTCCTAATAGACTTTCGGAAACGGAGCGTGTTTTACATACGGTCCGTTTCACATAATACGAAAAACTTGTTCGTTCGTCATGTGGTTATTGAATGTTTCTAATAACCAATTGGTATTTATTTTTTACTTTACTTATTATTTTATGACCAGCTTTGATTTTTTTATGTTTTATATGTGTGGGTGTGGAAAGAAAAATAAGTGTACGTACAGCTGACAGGTTACGCATAAAACCATAGACTACAATTTAAACTACTTAAAACGAACACTATCACAGGCTGTCATTTGTTTGACACTTCGCCTTTTATGCACGAGGCTGTGAGTTCAAATCCGGGCACGTACCAATCTCAATAAAAGTCAGAAATCGCCACCCCGTCTTGACCAAGCCTGGTGATTAATGCTCGTGCCTTCTCTGTATGAGTTGAGTCCTTTGCCCAGCAGTTGGATAGTTATAGGCTGGGATCATAGATTGCTCTAACTTGCACAAAATGTAGTGTAGAAAACAAGGATGGCCTATCATCACATGTGAAGTCTCAGTATCGGCGGGATATTACGAGAATATAACTGCTGTGTTTGCGGCCACGTGCCGATTTGATAATGATATTAATTACATTGAAGAGGCATTTATTTCAGAGTAATCGAAACTCTCTCAGCGACTAACTATGAAACAATTTGATGTTAACATCGTAATCGTATAGTTTTTGAGGCTAAACAGCTGTCAAACCTTATCTGACAGCTGTATAACCTCAAAAACCTCTTTACTTAATAGTATTTTTCCCTGGCCTCTAAATGAAAAGATGATATGATATTGTGTTATTATAAATAATAATTGTTAATAGACAACACTAGTTGTACGTAGACGCGACCTGTAAAACGAATCATGTGACAGGTCAATCAATGTATGGAAAGTGGGTATGATTCGATGATTCTGTCTGAAACATACACTCTAGCATAGATGCATTCTTCTCTTACAACATTATTTGGTCGGCTCCTATTACAATATCTGAAAAAACTTCCTCATTCGTTTATTTATCCTGGGTATATACACAAATAACATCACGCCTGTTTTTCCCGAAGGGTTAAGCAGAGGTGAAGCTATCGTACACACACATTTCGAAAGTTATGTTTTATCTGCATGTTAGTGGGGGGGGGGGGGGGAGATGCAATTTGTACCAATTGCCCCTTTATGTTTATTTTTAGCCCAAGGGTGATGTGCTTTGTGGACAGGCGTTCACAGGAACTAATAATATTCGTGTAGTAGTTAGTCCTGGAGAATATGTATCCCGTGTCAGATCGCATCGACTTCCTGAAGCAAAAAGTTATATGCATGGGCAAACCGTATCCGTCGGTATAGGCGAAGAGTGGTTCGGTACACTCAAAATCGCATGTTCCTAAATACGAATGTGTATGTGATGTATGGGTATGTATGTGTGTGCGTTCGCATCATGAAAGGTGGGAATACAGAGCTTGGGAGCGGCCCATTCCTCTCAAAGTGCGACTGACGCGCATCCACCGGATAGTGATGCTATGAGTGCTTTTTGGCGAAGCATTTTGTCGGTGCCCGTTGGTTACACTGAAGGTGATGGGATGCGTGTTGTTGACCAGGCGTGTGATTCAATAACAGACATGAGAGCTTTTAACATTGGTCCACTGGATGAAGCCCGCTCCTTATAGACATTGCCATAAGCCAACTGGTTCGTAGATCCCTGAAGGATTTGTCGACATGTTGGATTGTTTTTTTCCAAATACATGGCCTTATTAGGGTGCTGGAGTTGTATAAAATAGACGCAACTCTTCACACCTTTTTTTTATGTGCATTATAGGAAGGTCCTTCTCTATCCAGGGTGTTAACAGGTCTTGCCGGATTGCCGCCATGGGATCTGAAGGCAAAAGCCCTCGCGCACGTATGGCGCGACGAGGCACAACGCCGGGGTGTAACTCCGCTGCCGCGAGAAATCACGCTACAAAGGACCAGCGGACAGAGCTCCGGCGGGATCACATGTCGACATTGTGGCATGCGAGTTTGTTGGTAGGTAGATAGAATGAAACCAAAGGGTCACTTAACACATTTATTTGAGACACGAGACACAGAATTCAGGGTAGTGGGTTTTAAGGTCTCTGTGTACCGTTCACTGGTCACTTTCATAGAGAGAAAGGAACGTTACTGCCCTGGGCTTGGCTGCGCCGCAGCACGTGGTCCGGCGTGAGGTCACAGGGCAGGCAGCAGGGCAGAGGAGCGACTCCAGAGGTCACCAGGCGTGGCAGCACCACGCACGGATGCACGACTGCGTGTAGGCACGGTCCGCTCAGGCAGGGGGCTCAACACGTGGCGGGCGTGGGGTCTCGGCACCCACGAGCCACGTGGATGGCAGGTCAGGTGGCGGTAGCGGCCGCGTGTGTAGTCCGCGTGACTGGCGTCTCTCCAGCGGTAGGGCGGAGGCAGCAATGACGTCAGTCAGCGGGAATGGGACATTAGCAGTGAAGCCTAATACTGGAACCCTGGAATCAGCGAGAGGCGGGTGCTTCCGTAAACGTTGTGCCAGGACTGCAAACCTCCGTCGATGTGTGCGTCTCCCAGCCGTAACCCCAAAGCAAGGTGGATGCAGGAAGACTCACCCATCGTGGCGGCTTACAATTTTAGGTTATGCCGTGCACATGCCGCGGGCATTCTCGGAGGTCCCTCGCCGCGTGGCCAGGCGATTTAAGCAAGGCGCAGCGCGGCGAGGCAAGCAAAGCGAAGAATGCGAGAAGCATGCGCACGCATTCACATAGGTGCAGTAAACATGTGATGTGGCAGAAGCCACTAGAGGTAAATAGCTTTCTCGAAAGTCATAGGGGGGCTGCCGAGAACAATTACATTAGCTGCCAGACCACGCAGACAGAAATACATAGAGAATGCGATCTGGCAGGACACAATTAAGAATAGAAGCAATCACGCTGAGCACTTACCCGTTTATCTCGGGCTTGTTGCGAAGGAAAGGGGACGTTAGGCGTCAAGCGGGGATATTTATAACCCAATCCATACCACGACACCGAGTGACGTGGTGGGAATTTGAAAGATTTAGGGATGTCACTCTCGTGAACCGTAACTAGTGATGTGCGTTTTAGTTGATCTGTAGGAAATCGACTATAACGCCACAACATGGAGGGTGCGATTGTCGCAACCCAGTGCTGGGCACGCCACATTAGCGGAGGTAAGTCCCCTCTTTGAGGAGTGGTTGAAGAGGCACCACGGCGTCCTCACGTTCCGCCTGACACAGGTCCTCAACGAACACGGTTGTTTCGGGAAGTTCCTGTTTCGCATAAGGCGGGAGGAAACGCCCGGGTGTCACCATTGTGTTGATCGCCCGGAAGACATAGTGGAGCAAACGGTGGAGTTCTGCCCAACTTGGGAGGGGCACCACAGTGTCCTCGCGGAGGCGATCGGCGGCGGCGATCTCTTGCGTCCGGCCCTGGTCCAGGCCATGGTACGGAGCGAGAGGGAATGGAAAGCCATCACCTCCTTCTGCGAAGCAGTTATGCTCGCCAAGGAGGAGGCGGAGCGCGTGAGGGAGTGAACCTTGCGCCCTCACGCCCCTACTCGCCGCAGGAGACGTCCTGGGCGTCGGAAGTCGAAGTAAAAGTCAAAGTCAAAGATTTATTTGCAGATAAATATGGTTACAAAAGCTGTTAAAATGGGAGTAGAATAGTAGCTTGGCATATTTAGTCATAACCATCACAAATTTTGGTACAGGTACAATTAGGTCATTTACATTTAAACTGAAAAAAATCTTTTTCAACCCCCATCTCGGAAAGACTATTTTATCTCTTCGATATCTGATCGTAAAAGCCGTTTTTATCCTCTAGTGGATAAAGTAAATTGAATTTAGAACACGATGTTCTAAACTTGTGAATTCGAAACATTATTAAACCTTTTAACTGTAGAAGTAAAAAGGTTTAATAATGTTTCGAATTCATGGTGCTAGGTGCATGGTGCATGGTGCTAGGTGGCTCTATGGTGCTCTATTGTTCGGAATTTGATTCGGAAATTAAAAAAAAAAATGCTTCTTGCGTTTTTCTTTTCACGTTAATAATATTTATTGTTAAAACAAACCAAGTTAAAAATAAACTTGAAAACCAGTGTCAAACCAAAAATGAGTGATTCAAGCGACGAGGAAGTTTATTTGACGCCTACAGAATTGATTGAAACTGTTAACAATGCGCAAACGAGTTTTCTCCCTCAAGAATCACGTGAGAAGTATTTAAAACAGTACGATATGTTTAACACGTGGCGACTAGCTAAAGGAGCCAAATCTTTCTCGGAAAACGTTTTGTTGGCATATTTTATTGAATTATCCGAGACCAAGAAGTCAAGTACTCTATGGAGTACATATTCAATGCTTAAAGCAATAATAAAAATTAATAAAGACATACATATCGACACCTATCACAAATTAGTGGCATTTTTGAAAAGAGCGTCATCTGGTCATCACCCCAAAAAATCGAAGGTTTTCTCTGCATCTGAAATTGAAAAGTTTCTAAACGAAGCACCTGATTCCGTATATTTGGCGGCAAAAGTAAGTAACATAATCTAATACGTATAGGCATATCAATTTTATATATTTATCTAATACAATACTTTATACGTTACAGGTTGTTCTTATTATTGGTATAAACGGAGCATGTCGAACTAATGAATTAACAAAACTTAATATCAACATTATTGAGAAACATTCAGATAACTTACTATAAATTAATTTACCTAACACAAAGACAAAAAGAGACCGCAACTTCGTCATTTGCAAGATATGTAACAATTGTTCAGAAATATCATGCCTTCCGCCCGCCTAACACTCCAATGAATCGATTTTTTCTACAATACCGCAACGGAAAGTGTATTAGACAGCCTATGGGTGCCAATAAAATTGGCAGTATCCCACGAGACGGAAACGTTTCTTGAACTTCCAGAACCCATGTTTTACACGGGTTATTGTTTCCGACGAACTTCAGCCACGCTTTTGGCCGATTCAGTAGCTGATCTCCTGTCTCTTAAGCGCCATGGAGGCTGGAAGTCCAATGCGGTTGTAGAGGGATACATAGAGGATTCCATCCAAAATAAGTCTAAAATATGTGAAGGCATCGTAGGAGCCATTACACTGAAAGGGCCTCAGTCAGATCCTTGGACTGGCCCTTCTACATCAAAAATGATCCGTTACGAAACACCTAGCGATCGCCCTCTTTCGCCAACATTTACGACAAGGAAATCCAATGAATCAGTACAACTATTAAGTATGACAGATAGTTTACATAAAAATAGTACAAAAGTCACTAACACCAACAACATTAAAATACCTAACAAAAATATTACACTAAACTTAAGAAACTGTAGCAACGTTACTTTAAATTTTTCTTAATTATACTTAAGTATTATTTGTTATACATACCTAATTTAAAGATTATTCTGTAATACGTATAACTAAACTGAAATAAAAGTATCCCGTAAATGTGTTTTTTTTTTTTTGCATTTAGTCATTTCCTCGCTGAGGTGGGATGAAAAGTTACGTGTTTCCGTCGCTAACGCTCAGGATCCTAATTTTAGAATCCTTCGCTTGCTCGGTAATCAAAATTGAGCACGCGGTTAAAAAGCAACTTTGCACTCTTGTATAACAAATAACTATTTCACCACACTACCTATTATTTGCAATTTAATAAACCTTTTTTGTTATCTAGAGTGTAAAAGTGTTTTAAAATTCGAAGGCTTCCGATTCAACATTTACTCGAAGTTTTAAATAAAACCAAAGAGTTAGGAACAAAAAAGTTTTTACGACAAAAGTTAGAAACGTTCAAAACCTGTCAACCGAAAATACCTGGTTATTCAGAACCGAAAATATCCGCTTTTTTATTTATTTTTATTGCTAACACTATAAAATTATGTAATTTTTAATGTTAATTTGAATAGTTCTAATCGTAATATACAGTAAAAGGTAATAAAAGTAATGGTTAACTATACTTAGTGTATCGAAATAAATGAATAAAGTGTATGAAGAATTTTGAACGTACCTTCTCACTAAGAAATGACAAAAAAGACAAGGCTGTATGGCTCACTTCCTTTGCCTGCTTATATGAGCGAATTAAAAAACAATAGGCACTTGAAAGAAGCCTTTGAAAGAATCCCCTTGTGGCCTGCCTGTGTCCCGCCCTAACATTCAAAATATTTACAACAACAAGTTTTTACAAATTTCTCAAAATGAGTGAAAGCGATGAAAATTTGGCTAGTTGAAGCGACGGAAAATGAAGAATTGTGTTACCTTCCTATTCAATACGTATTTTACTGGTTTTCTTTCTTTTGTGCAAGTTCCTCGTAGTGTGGTGAAAATTGTTGTGTTTCACTTATGGGTAAAAGTTTTTACCGTTTCGTGATTTGAAACCTTCGCGACGCTCAGGGTTCTTCTTTTAAACCACTCGCTTCGCTTGTGGTTTAATTCTAGAACCCTTCGCTAGCTCAGGTTTCAATCGAAGCACTCACGGCAAAAAACACTTTTACCCACATGTAAAACAAATAACTATTAAAGTATAGAAGGGATTCTAAATAAGCCACCTGTGTAGCCCTTCTGAAGCGGACCATTGGAAGTTCCTTAATTTGGTTAGGAATCTTGTTATATATTTGAACACACATAGGATAGCAACTTCGCCTATATAGCTCCGTTCTCGTTCCAGGCATGATTAATCGATTGGGATATCTAGTTTTCAACAGACATTTATCTCCAAGTATATCAAACATCTCAGGGTGATATTTGGTAAATTTACATATTTCCTCAAAATAAATACCTGTTAATGTAAGTATTCTCAGTTTTTTAAACAGTGGTTTACATGATGTAAGTGGGTCTACATTACAAATCGCACGTATACACCTCTTTTGTGCGACGAAAACTCTTCTCAGATGCACCGAGTTGCCCCATACTAGTATATCATAACGCAGTATTGATCCAAATGCATGATAAGTCTGTAATGTGGCTGTCGCCTGCAGATTCCCGGCCACCGTAGCGCGGGCTTGCGGACGGCGAGTAATGGGTAGCTCACCGTCCGGTAGGGACCAGGCCCGGGTCGACAGCGCGTCCTGTGCCACGCGCGTCTCAAAAATATGTCAGCACAAAATGACGGTGTCCGATAGGGCCGACGCCTCAGAGTCGCTGGTAATTCGAAAGAATAACCGTGGCCCTGGCACGGGCAACTGATGGAACACGGGTGGGTTTTAGTCAGTAAAAGTCTGACACGCCCTTCCGCTCCACCCAGAGCAGGAGAAGTCTTTTGCTGATTTCCCACCCAAAAAAAAAAATAGGGTGTCAACAGATCCGGAGGATCGATGAACCGATCAGGATTGAGAGCGGAATATTTCAGGGCGATAGTTTGAGTCCGCTTTGGTTTTGCTTAGCCTTGAATCCTCCAAGCACACTATTGGAGGATTAAGGTCTAGGCTATCGGTTGAGAAGTGATGGTCAGGAGATATCACTCCTCCTGTACGTGTATGACTTGATAATCCTTGCTGCCAACAAATCACGACTGATGGAGCTACCGAAGGTAACAGTAGCGCCATCATGATGGAATTAGGTGTGTACAAATGTTCAGTCATGCATGTAAAGCGAGGGAGGATTATGAAATCCCAAGGAATCCAACTTTTGGATTATGTTCACCTCCTCAACCGAAACCTCGTATTTGGGTATGACGGAAGCATAAGGCATCAATTAGTTTATACAAGATAAAGTTTTGATACTAAGACTGAACCAATCACTTTTTATACGAATTATTATGTTTAATTCATAAGCATTGTACGAACACTTGCTTGCAGGCCTCGCAAGCAGTCGACGGTGTCCACTTACTTCACTTGTATCGCTGTTCCGGATCGACAACGTGGCAGCCCGTTGATTACGTCGTTTGCAGAAATCTTTTCCAAGTGAATTATGGACGAACTCTGATATCTCCTATCAACCACATCATTAACATCATCATTCAGCATACCTAAATTAGTTTTGGAGAACAAAAACCAAGATTTTACCACAAGAATAAAGTGAAGTAGACAAAAGGAAATCTATTAACGTTGATGTTAAATTTAAATTGCCCTACCATTCTCTTATGTTTTAAAAGATTCAAGGATTCCTTTAAAGATGTAAGCCAAGGGTTTCCAACGGTCCATTATTTTTTACTCCTGGTTTAGTAAATATATTTGAAAAATAATTACTTTTGTGCTACGTAAACAGTTTTTTTGGTAGAAGTATTAAATCTAAATGGAATTACGCATTCCACGTTATCACGATAAATACGAATAAGTTCACAAATAACAGCAGAAACAGTTTGATGCATATTGATTTATTCAGTCATTTCAAATTGATTGTTTTCTTTGTAGATAAATTCTTAGATGGCGCAACCACAACCCCTGCTAGCCGAACCACCACGAAGACCGAGACCAGGAGCAGTAAAAGCAGCAGGAGCGAATGCGGGACCGTAACCGTAAGTCGGGCCAAATGCAGCAGTCTCACTGATCATGGCATTCCTGCCATTACCACAGGCATGGTTGACAGCACCAGCACCGGCAGAAGGCACCACACCTTCCATAGCAACTGTACCCACGAATGGTAGCTCACCACCCAGAGCCAGAATACCCTCATAAACGTTGTCAGACACCACAGAGATACCAACGGGAGAGATGGTGGAGACGCTGGAGACAGGCAGAGCGCCGCCACTGGTGGGACTGAACTCCATGGCAGGGGCGTAGATTCCATCGTAAGACAGGCCTCTGCCTGCGTAACCAGAGGCCAGTCCATCAAAAGCCAGACCTCTGTCTGCCAAGCCAACACCAGGGTAGGTGAGTCTATTATATGCCCGGGAAGGAGTAGCCGAGCCGCAAGGGGTGGCTAATGCGGAAGAGGACAAGCCGTAGGGAGCAGCAAATCCAGAGATATCAGCAACTGCAGCGCGGCTGGTGCATGACTGTCCGAGTGCGGACTGAAATTGAAAGAATATCTTGTTAAGTACTTTTATTTTGCCCTAATTGGGTTACAGTTTTTACGTATTTATTTTATTCCCATACTTTTGGTTTGTTGTTTTTTACATCCAAAAATTCACATAATTTTATAAATTTTTTGACAAAAATCTTACACAGCAGTGAATTGTAACACAATAATGTTAATAATATCGTTAAATCATAAAATGAAATACTTCTTACCTTGAGCAGGAGCGCCTGAGCGCAGACAACGAGGATAGCTTTGACAGACATTGTAGTTTGTTTCGAGTGCTGACACAAGAATGATGTTCGGTGTAACTATTCGTAGTTATATACTCCACTGTGTTATCAACTTCCGAGAATAATTGCTATATAGGTGAATGTAATTAATTAATAGCAGCATATTTTTATGAACACAATTTCTGTCACGTTTAAAAATTTTTCGAAAGTGTAATATGATATCAACTCGGGACTGAGTATAAAATGTGTTAAAATTTTTGGGTCATCATTCAGTCTTCAGCTGCTCGTTGAACAAACATCAAACATGTCTTCCTTCACTGTTCTATTGCTCTGCATCCAGGCTTGCTTGGTCCAGGTGAGTGAATTTTTGTTTTTAACATCGATGCACTGTTTTGTATTCTTGTAGCTTTAATACGAAAAAAAAAAGAATCGAAATGAGAGTTATTGCGTTTTTTTTTCGTATTTAAGTTCAAAATAAATTTATAATAGGGATGAAGTCTTATATTAAATGTTCCTTAAAATAATGTAATTTCAATGAAAACATAGTAAAATTAGATATACTAGAAAATCTGTTAAATCGAAGTAAATATATACGTCTATAAAAATACACAATGTAAAAGTTTCTGCCGGGGATAATTGCCGTCCTTGTAGCGCTGTACGGACAATATACGGCGCTAGTATGAAGTTACATAGTCCTGACGTCACTTCTACTACAGTGCTGCCCTTGCCTATCGCTTATTTTAAAACATTTATAACTTGTCAGTTTTTTTAGATTTTGTAATTATGTGTGCACTATTTGGAAACAAGCATTCTTTTGTAATCATCCCTATTAGTTTGATGTCCGTCGTTTATGGCTTATTACACATATAATATTTATGCATTGTGGTGAATCATGATTATTACTTTTGCAGAATGTATTCAGCCAGGCATGTGGTGCTTACGGCCCGGCGATCGCTCCAGCTTTTACTTCTCCCATGCTGGCTGGACCTTACGGATTGAATGCTCCCGGTTTGGCTTATGATGGATTTGCATATCCCGCCGCTGGCTTCACTGGCGCATACCCCGCTGCTGGTTATGGTGGTGGACGTGCCGCGTACGGCGGCGCCGGTGAAGGCAACGTGGCGGTCGCTGGTGAGCTGCCAGTTACCGGTAATACTGCTGTTGCTGGTCAGGTCCCCATCATGGGCGCTGTGAGCTTCGGTGGAGCTGTGCCTGCTGCTGGTGCCGTGTCCATCTTCGGCAAGTGCGCGTGTGGTTGTGGTACACTCTATTAGTATATGTACTAAATGAAGAGATGTAATGATGAATAAAACAAGGAAAATTAAATAAATCGTACCAATATTTTTTCTACATAATTACATTTTTAATTAATATATAATACACATGAAAATAAATGACTCTATTGCTGAGTTTAAGAGTGCATTTTGGCTGTTTTCAAAGCTATGGCACTGTCTTTTAAGTAAGTTGCATACTCGTAGCAGTTCCATTTTTGAGAATAGAAGAAAACTTTCTTGGCAAGATAAACTTTTGTCATAGATAAAAATCGTTTCCACTCCAATGTATGGACAAATTCCAAATTTGAATCCGTCTAAAACACATACACTCTTTCATAGATGTTTAGGATGACTTTGGTTTAGTAGAAGGTGGAAGAAATACTGGTTGGCGATAATTGAATGTGAATAATTTATTATGAAAATAATGCGAATTATAGACTATTTCACAAACCAAAATCTACCAATCAAAACGTGTACATTAAATTAAATAAAACGTTTGCGAAAACATAGCAAATAGGATTGCGTTAACTTGTCCAATCTCCCCAGCCCGATCACTATGTACGGCAAGCCAATCCCTTGGGAGAAGCAAGCCAAATACCTAGGCGTGATCCTTGATCAAAACTTAACGTTTAAACAGCACATTAAGGCTGTTCGCGCGCGCGCCGCTTTCGCTCTTGGTAGACTCCACTTTATTCTGACAGCCCGTTGCAAACTGTCACTTAAATGCAAGCTGCGCATCTACACCGCAGTCATCCGTCCCATCATGACCTATGCCTGCGTTGTATTCGCGCACGCTCACCCACGTCATCTCCATAAGATGCAGACCCTCCAGAACCGTTTCCTCAGAAAGGTCACGGGTGCCCCCTTCTATGTCCGTAATATAAATCTCCACATCGATCTTAAAATGCCTACCATAAACCAGTTCATGAAACGCTTATCGAAGCGCTTCTTTGACTGTGGCATAAAACACTCCAACCCCTTGATCTCAGCGGCCGCCCGCTACACTCCCTCCCGCATCAGCAGTATTCGCCGACCAAGGCATACTTTAATCGCCCCCGATGACGCCACTACCCTCCTCCAGGAGAGTAGTAAGGCCACCAGCACACTACATAAGCCCAAAACCCGATCGCCGTCCTACCGTCCTCGCCGCCGAGGCCCGCCGCGACGCCCAAATCCACGCCCCTCCCGATCCTTGCTCGAGCCAGCCCGCGCCGCTGAGCCTGTAGCTTTAAATTCGTCCCTAAATCACTCAAATCCTGATCCAGCTAGTCCCTTGCTGCCCTCTCCCAGCGACGCCCTAAGCCGAGGTTCGTACCCCGAAGGGGGTGCCCTTAGCGTTGTCGCTTAGTTTTTAAGTTAGTACATAAGTTTAAGTCCTGGCTGGAGGCCTTAATTTATTAGGGCAACCACAGGCAAGTCCGTCTAAGCAGACGACAACCTCATAGGTTGACCTGCGAGATGCCATTTATAAAAAAAACAAAAAAAAAAATTGTCCAATCTCATCACAGCACACTGTTGTCGTAATGAATCCGCGAGGTAGCGCCTGTGTGCTCGCGGCTGCGAATTGGCGGGCTCTCCGAAGGCATAAATATAGGTGCCTCGTAGTTCGCGATTCCTTTGCAGAGCGGCCGCCGTCGAATGAAGATTCATGTTGGGAGCTGTGAATTGCAGACGTGCCTCGTGTGACGAAGACTGGAGTGTCCTGGAGATCACGTCGGCGGCGTGTGGCCTCTGCAGCTCCTATTTCTTTAAAGGATGTCAAAACGTTGTGTCAGTTTAACTGATGGTCAAAACTTGGTATAGTGCTGTGTTGAGTGGTGGCTACAGATGCATTCTTCACTTACAACATTATTTGGTTGGCTCCTAATACAAAAACTTCCTCATTCGTTTATTTACTCTGGGCTTGTGCCACTATGCACACATTACATCACGCCTGTTTTTCCCGAAGGGTTAGGCAGAGGTGAACCTATAGTACACACACATTTCATTAGTTATGTTTTATCTGCATGTTAGGGGGAGATGCAATTTGTACCAATTATATAAAAATGAATTTATTTTTAACCGTCTTGGAATTTGGTTAAAAAGCGGACTAAATAGATTTTAAAAATTATCTTTATGATTACGTGGTAAATGAATTTGTGTGGGGTAGGTATTGCAACAAAAAAGTGACAAATAAAAAAAAACACTGAAAAGTGAATAAAAACTTTTATGAGTTTTTTAAACTTAGTGTATGTACTTGTACATAAAGTACACACATTATACAAATCACAATTTACAATTAAACAAACACTCAATCTTGTATTGTACGGCTGTTGCGGCATGTCGCATAGCTCGTGTCAAGTTTCCAAACACTGACCGAGCTGCACGACTGAAACCCGCTGCACGACTGAAACCCGCTGCCCAGCCTGGCAATGCAGGATTGAGCGTCGTATTAATGAGGCCATGGACTCATCGGGAAGCTCACCAGCTTCTGGGATCTTCAATACACGCCCAAGGGTGATGCGCTTTGTGAGGCAGGCGTTCTCGGGAACTAATATTCGTATAGTAGTTAGTCCTTGAGAAAATGTATCCCGTGTCACAGAGCGCATCGACTTCCTGAAGCAAAAAGTTTATGCATAGGCAAACCGTATCCGTCGGTATGGGCGAAGAGTGGATCGGTACACTCAAAATTGCATGTTCCAAAATACGAATGTGTATGTGATGTATGTGTGTGTGTTCGAATGACGAAAGGTGGGAATACAGAGCTTGGGAGCGGCCCATTTCACTCAAGGTGCGACTGACGCGCATCCACCGGATAGTGATGCCATGAGTGCTTTTTGGCGAAGCACTTGGTCGTTGCCCGTTGGTCACACTGAAGGTGATGGGATGCGTGTTGTTGAACAGGCGTGTGATTCAATAACATACATGAGAGCTATTAACATGAGTCCTCTGGATGTAGCCTGCTCCTTAAAAACATGGCCCTATGCCAACTGGTTCGTAGATCCCGGAAGGATTTGTCGACATGTTGGATTGTTTTGCCAAATACATTTCCTTATTAGGGTGCTGGAGTTGTGTAAAATAAAGGCGCAACTCTTCACACCTTTTTTTAATATGCATTATAGGACGGTCCTTCTCTATCCAGGGTGTCAACAGATCTTGCCGGATTGCCGCCATGGGATCTGGAGGCAAAAGCCCTCGCGCACGTATGGCGCGAGGAGGCACAACGCCGGGGTGTAACTCCTCTGCCGCGAGAAATTACGGTACAGCGGACAGAGCTCCAGCGGGATCTCATGGCGACATGGAGGGTACGATTGTCGCAACCCAGTGCTGGGCCACATTAGCGGCGGTAAGTCCCCTCTTTGAGGAGTGGTTGGAGAGGCGCCACGGCGTCCTCACCTTCCGCCTGACACAGGTCTCACCGGACATGGTTGTTTCGGGAGGTTCCTGTTTCGCATAAGGCGGGAGGAAACGCCCGGGTGTCACCATTGTGTGGATCGCCCGGAGGACATAGTGGAGCATACGGTGGAGTTCTGCCCAGCTTGGGAGGGGCACCGCAGTGTCCTCGCGGAGGCGATCGCCGGCGGCGATCTCTCGCGTCCGGCCCTGGTCCAGGCCATGGTACGGAGCGAGTGGGAATGGAAAGCCGTCACCTCCTTCTGCGAAGCAGTTATGCTCGCGAAGGAGGAGGCGGAGCGCGTTAGGGAGAGAGCCATGCGCCCTCACGCCCCTACTCGCCACAGGAGACGCCCTGGGCTTCGTGAGTCGCCTGCAGATTCCCGGCCACCGTAGCGCGGGCTTGCGGACGGCGAGTAATGGGTAGCTCGCCGTCCGGTAGGGACCAGGCCCGAGTCAACGGCGCGTCGTGTTCCACGCGCGCCTCAAAGAGATGTCAGCACAAAATGACGGGGTCCGATAGGGCCGACACCTCAGAGTCGCGGGTAATTCGAAAGAGTAACCGTGGCCCTGGCACAGGCAACTGAAGGAACACGGGGGGTTTTAGTCAGTAAAAGTCTGACAGACCTTCCGCTCCACCCAGAGCGGGAGAAGTCTTTTGCTGATTTCCCACCCAAAAAATGTATGACTTGAAAATCCTTGCCCCCAACAAATCACGACTGATGGAGCTACTGAAGGTAACTGAAACTTTCATTAGCGCCATCATGGTGGAATTTGGTGTGTGCAAATGTTCAGTCATGCATGTAAAGCGAGGGGGGATTATGGAATCCCAAGGAATCCAACTTTTGTATTCTATTCACCTAAGAACCCTCTCCTCAACCGAAACCTCGTATTTGGGTATGTCGGAAGCGTAAGGCATCAATTAGTTTATACAAGATAAAATTTTGATACTAATACTGAACCAATATTTTCTTATTTCAAATTATTGTGTTTAATTCATAAGCATTGTACGAGCTCTTGCTTGCAAATAATATATGTGTTAAGTTGAAATGGAAGAAAACGAATCTTGCTGACTTCTTGATAAATGATGAATTAAGTGTAACGACATTTTTACAAAAGAACGGAATCTCGATGCACTCAAACACAAAACTACACAATTAAGTAAACTT
The DNA here is from genome assembly GCA_963555695.1 of Dasypolia templi. Classification (NCBI taxonomy): domain Eukaryota; kingdom Metazoa; phylum Arthropoda; class Insecta; order Lepidoptera; family Noctuidae; genus Dasypolia; species Dasypolia templi. The sequence goes on from OY743163.1 coordinate 5,950,451, forward strand.
AGTGTTCGATGCAATAATTACAATCTACCACGTTTTGCTTACGTAGCATTATGATGTGGCCGCACCGAGTGCGCCTCGAGCTCAGTGCATAACGGACAGCAACCGGGTGCATTCATTCCCTACATTTTGGTCCTTCGAGCCTATAAAAGGACTTCGCGGTCGTACTTTAGTTTTTCGGGACTGAAAAATCGTGAAGTTAACTTGAACCAGACCAGTGACTATTTGGATTGCGGCGGTTCATAGCTTAGCAGTGACTGTGGTGGTAACCTTAGCAGCGAGACTTGAACGGGAATGTATTGGAGTGCCCAATATATTCTCTCAGCAGTAGCAGCAAAAGCGGTGCTCAGTAAGTGCCCTTCCAGCAGCAGGGAGTTTACAGCTCACACTAGCGACATAAGCGGATCACTGGCGTGGGAAACAAACCTCGTCAGTTTAGCAGGGGTAAAGGATTTTTCCAAGTAAGATCGTTCAAATTTTCTTACACCAGCAGCGAGATGGAGAGCCTCTATTTCATTCAATCGGCGATAGTGGAGAGCATTAGAAAAATTGTAGTCAATTTTAAAAACTTTAGATAACTGTAAGCGTAGACTCGAGTTGCTCGAAGTACTGGGAGGACTTTCAAGTGAATCATGAAAAGACTCTTCCTTTTGACTGCAGCTTTATTTAACAGCAAAAGAGCTTATTAGTCAAGATAAAAAACAGTTGATGCAGCAAGCTCAGACAGCTCCGATTCTTCCTCAAACAGCACAGCTAGAGGCGCCCGGCACTTCAGCGAGTCAGCCGGAACCGCCAACAATAGCAACTCCGACCTTCGAATCAAGAGGGTCTAACAGCAAGCTTGACGATATGCTCCATAAGCAGTCGGTCAATTTTAAAGCGTTTCTTAGAGCAATCGACAATATTGATGTCGAAACTATCTTTGACAAGTGGGAGTTCGAAAATGCCCTTCGAACCCTGCACAATCGGTGGACCACTATTGATAACCTTCATTGGGAGATCATTGGTGAATCGGGAGAAGATGTAACAGAAGATTATGAATATTACTTCAGCAAACACAAGCGCACTTTTAATAGCTTGAAAAAGGCTATCAACTCCAATATGTGGTTGACATCATATCGAGAGAAATCCACTCCTCAAATGGATATTCCTGTATTTACAGGCCATTACCAGCAATGGGCGCCTTTTAAGGATCTATTTAGCAAAGCAATCCACAAGAACAACGCATTGTCAAACGTTCAAAAAATGCAATACCTGAAAAGCAAGCTAAAAGAGGAAGCGGAGCGTTTGATTCAGCACCTACCAATCAGTGCCGACAACTATAACGTCTGTTGGGAGCTTCTAAATCATCGATTTGATAACAAGAGGATTATTTTTACTGCGCACGCCAATGTGTTCCTTAATCTTCCCGTTATACAGCAGCAATCATTTTCAGTTTTGATAATGAAAGGACTTATCAAAAACTTAAAAAATCGATCGTCAAGATTATTATACAAGTCGCCCAGTTGACTTGTTACTCGGGGCAGACGCCTATGCTCTTATCATATTTGATGGTTTGATAAGAGGTCCTGATTCGTCTTCGCCCTTAGCTCAGCAAACCCAGCTAGTATGGGTACTATGTGGAACCGTAAAGCCACAGTTCCATTGTAACGTCATCGTTAATAATATAGCGGATATCCATAAATTTTCACAAATTGAGGATATTCACGAGCAAAACGAAATATCAACGGAAGATCAAGAATGTGTCGAGTACTACCTAACAACTAATCAACGTCTTGAAAGCGGTCGTTATGAAGTTAGGTTGCCGATGAAGCAGCAAGCGGACTAAAAGCTAGGATCGTCAAAGGAAATAGCACTAGCGCAATTTAGGAACCTTGAGAAAAAACTTACTAAGCAAGGAACTTTAGCTCAGATATACAAGCAATTTTTAAGAGAATATGAAGATTTGGGTCATATGAAGTTAGGGACTCGTATATGCCAGAATAGTATCAAACAATGAAGTGTCGGTAGTACTAGTCGCAACTAAAACAAGGTTAGTACCAAAAAGCAAGTCCGTTTCGCTTCCTAGATTGGAACTATGTGCAGCAGAGCTATTAACCAGATTACTAACTAAAGTAGTCACAAGCATGCGCAGCATGGATTACGAAATCTATGCTTAGAGCGACTCTAAGGTCGTCCTTAGCTGGATACAAGGTTATAGGGAACGTTGGAAGCCGTTCGTAGCGAATAGGGTGAAGAAAATTATTAGCGTGACATCACCTGATGTTTGGCATTATGTACCAACTAAGGAAAATCCAGCCGATTCAGCGAGCAGAGGGCAATCTATTACGCAATTGATAGAGTATACGCTGTGGTGGCGGGGCCCAGCTTGGCTTTCGGCACCTGACTTTAAACCAAAGCGAGAACAAGCAGAATATGCGACGGCAGAAGAGGTCCGAAAGCAATTTGTAACCGTCCAAAATAACAATCCGGAAAGCAGCGTAGTTGAAGATTTACTACAACGCCACAGCTCTTTCGTAAAAATAAATCGAATTGTAGCGTGGTTATTACGGGCACTTGCACGGACAAGTAAACAAAGACCGTCATATCCAGTACTGCATATCTGTTTGGGGAAGTGCCGGAAAAAGTCACATGGTTTACGTCGAAAGAGCTCAGAGGGCACTTCTGAAAGTCACGTTTAGGAAACCATTCCGTTTCTCAACTGACAAACTTTATAGGGAAGTTCAGTTCCCCCGCGTGAGGCATCTTTACATTGTAACTGCTATCGTCCGCACTCACAAGACCCTGTCCAAACGAGCTGATTATGAGGAACTCCTCTCAAAGCGGGTGTTTAGAATCCCAACTCCGCCTGCGAAGTCCCTTTCGGCCAGACGTAACCCAGCTTATTCTCACCCACACACATTTAACAAGGTCTGCAAATCACTGGACACAAAGACTTATCAACCGCTCGACTTAAAAGTGTTCTAAAGAAATGGTTTCTGGAACTAACACACACCGAAACAGAATCACTTCTCTAACATTTGCCGACAAACCAATGTGCCAGCAATCAACATCCTTCTCTCACACTATCACCCTCACAGACACTCACACAATAACACACGCTTGACTAAACTAGCTTTGTAAATCGGCATATTTCTTTCTGCTCATTCGCACTCTGACCCCCAAGATACAAGCCTTGCTTAGTTTGGGGGTCAACGGTCAAACCAAAATTGTGATGTACAAACTTATCTGTGTTCATGTAAAATCAATGTCTGTCATCACCTATTCTTTTAGCCAATAAAACCTTTTGTATTTTTTTGTATATCTCACATTACAAATTAATTATAATTAAATGCATACAGCGCATTGAATTTACATCGGATATCGAGAGTTTAATGCATAGCAAACTTAAATCAAATAGCAAATTATTAAATCTACAGCCATTTTTTGATGAAAGCGGCATACTAAGAGTCGGAGGACGTCTTAAAAACGTCAACATTAGCTCGGATATGAAACATCTAATAAAAATACCATATAGCGGGAGATTAACGGAACTTCTTATCCAGCCTACCTTGTCTTTATTGAGACGGCAATATTGGGTAATTCAGGGAAATAGAGCTACCAAAAAACAACTTCGCAAATGCGTGACCTGAAAAAACAAGAACCCAGAAAGCTACATCAAATAATGGGAGACCTACCTGAATGTCGATCTAATCCAGCGCCTCCATTTTATCATACTGGAATAGACTACACGGGGTTTATTCGAGTAAAAGCCAACAAGGGAAAAGGCATCAAAACAAACAAGGGGTATATCGCCTTGTTTATTTGCATGGTCACGAAAGCGGTCCATATAGAGCTGGTCTCCGATCTAAGCAGTTCGTCATTCTTAGCAGCGTTACGTCGCATGTCGGCACGACGAGGGACTCCAAAGAACATCTATTCAGATAATGGTACTAACTTTGTAGGTGCCAATAAGATCCTTCAAGAGGAACAGCAACAGTTTGAGCGAACTTTTAGCGACACATTTTACAGAGAAATAGCGGAGATGACCATAGAATGGCATTGGAACTGCCCTTCTTGGCCGAGTGCTGGAGGCATCTGGGAGCGATCTATCCGGAGTCTAAAACAACAACTGAAACGAGTAATAGGAGACCAAGCTCTTACATTTGCAGAGTACAGCACAATATTGGCTCAAATTGAAGCGGGCCTCAACTCAAAACCATTGTGCCCAATATCCGAGGATACCGATGACATCGATTTTCTCACGCCAGCACATTTCCTAACTACTCGTGCCAGTCTTACTGTCATAGACACGGCACAAGATGCGAGAACGAGATGGTATTTGGTGAACAAAACGTACCAAGATATATGGAAGCGGTGGAAAGCAGAGTATCTAGGCCAATTATCGATACGCAGCAAGTGGTTAAAACCACAGCAGAATATAGAGATAGGTGATATGGTTACCATTCATGACGATAACTTACCCCCGGGAAAATGGCCTGTCGGTCGGATGGTAGAGGTCCATTCAGGTAAAGATGGAGCTGTTAGGGTGGTGACATTAAAAACAAAAAATGGTTTCATGAAGCGGCCTATCATCATCTTACCTATAGCAGAAAACGGAGCAAAAAAGCAGCGTAAGCAAAGCAATGAAGCACAAGCGGAAGAGAAAGTGAGCAAGCCGACCAGCAGTGGTCCTAAAATATGTAATATAGCATTAGCACTGCTATTTTTTATGAGCTTTGTACTATCCACTGAAGCATCATACAAAGTAACAGCATTCGATAGCAATCAAACATTGTATTTTGACCCTTTAGGACAAATGCATCTTATTCGTGATCAGTGGAAAATCGTAACTTATTAAAATATGTCTCCTTACTGGCAAGGAGACAAAGCGGTCACACAATTTTCGAAATATCTCGATCAAACATGCGAGAAAATTCAAAAACAGAGCCATTGTAAAATAATCATCCTACAAATACAACACGAGTACGATGAACTACATTACTATTATCAGCTGTTGCTCAATCAGCACTTCGGAGCGCGTTAGCGAACTCGACGCGGGCTTATCAATGCAGTCGGTTCCATAGCTAATTCATTGTTCGGAGTACTGGATCAGGAATTCGCAGAAAAATAGAAGTGTGACATTGAACTTGTACAAGGTAATATAAACCATCTTAGTCAGCTGTACAGGAATCAGACATCGGTCATAGAAGCGGAGTATAATATCTTAAAGCAAACAGAAGAGACTATTGAAAAGCAGCATAAGATAATCAATAAACATTTAAATTATTTAGACAACGTCACCAACACAGTGCAACAGGAGATTGACGTAATTTCTATTCAGCAAGATTTCTCCTTAGCAGCATTAGCTACCATGAATATGATGCAGAATTTAAAGCGGATTCAGGACACTTTTCTTGATTCTATGACTGAGATCTATCGTGGTCAGATCAATCTCCATCTCTTGACTCCACAACAACTCCGTGGGGAGTTACAGATTGTGTCTAGTCAAATATCGAAAGAGCTAGCATTACCTATAGATAACATTCAGTTCAACCTGTATGACATCTAAAAATTGTTGAAAGTTAAAGCGAGGATGATGGACGAATATTTCATAATTGAAATTAAATTACCGTTAATTAAAAGAGATACGTTCCAGCTATACAATTTGATACCAGTACCGGTTCAAATTAATAAAAGTATGATCAGCATCAAGCCAGCGTCTGGATACGTAGCGATTAACTTGAGAAGAGATTCATACTTAACAGCCAGCGTCAATGATCTTCAAGGTTGTGAATACCAAGCGGAAACCTATCTTTGTCGTCTACAAGGGCCAGTCCGGAGTTTAGGTCCCGATGAACAATTCTGCGAAAAAGAGAAGCCAACTACTTGCAGGATAATTAAATCTAGCTGTGAAAACAAATGGGTTCCATTACATGACTATTCTACCTATTTGTATTTCTGTTGTGACTCATACTCTTTGAGAGTCATATGCGACGACGACCTACAAGCGAGCGAAGTCAGCAAGGCTGGACTTATTCAACTAACTCAGCAATGCATTGTTAAGGGTCATGATGTAACACTTTATTCTCATCAGCAATTAGAGAATACGCTTAATCTTAAACCAAATATACTCGAGATGATAATAACTCCCATCATTATAATCAGTAATCTTACGCTACCTATCCAAAAGTTCCAAGAAGATAAGGTCAACGAAGATACGAGTATCACACCGATAAACGTTTCTTTAAAACATCTCGGTGAGCAGATTGAATCGATGAAAAAATCATCCGAGCAGACAGAGGTTTTAACGACACATGACATACATCAGTATGCGTTGTCGTATGGCCTATTAGCAGCAGCTATCGCAGCGGTCCTGTGGTTCCTGTGGAGGAGATATTTGCGAACCGGTGGTGCGCCCATCAAAGGGCGGGTCCAGAGCGTTCCAGCGAGTGTGAGTGTGTGTATGAACCAATCTGAGAAAGAGCAAAGCTCTAGTGTAAGTGCGCAAAATTAACCCCTGTCCGAGCAGGAGGCAAGTGTCAGTGATAGTGCGCGCCTACTAAATTTTTGTAAACGGTGGTCTAGTTTACATTTGAAAAAGCGAGACATGTCAACGTCTCCTTTAGCTAAAAGGCAATCAGTGTTCTCGATTAATGACTCAACTGTTTGAGCATATATGTCTAGATATAAGATCACCTTATGATTGTTCTATCACCTTGTCAATCATTTCTCATCTAACATTGTCTTAACTCCTTAGCATTTTAAGCTCACACTCACCTAACTCTTTATTTTTGTATGAGCTTATCTCATCATCTCATCTCTTCCCCTCGGGAGCATGTTCGATGCAATAATTGCAATCGACCATGTTTTGCTTACGTAGCAATATGATGCGGCCGCACCGAGTGCGCCTCGAGCTCAGTGCATAACAGACAGCAACCGGGTGCATTCATTTCCAACATTTTAGCGATAGTTTACGTTATCTCAATAAAACCCTAAAAGTTGTTTGAGTGTTTAACTTCGCCACCATCCCATCAGGTACGTCCCCTACACTTAGTAATGACAAAATCCCTATACGAACGCGAGAGTGGAGGAATATGGACTCGCAAGCAGTCGAGGTGTCCAGTTACTTCGCTTGTACCGCTGCTCCGGATCGACAATGTGGCAGTCAACGACTTTGATTCCTCAGCAACTGAAGGTGATGGTCATAATAGAAATGAGAACATTGCAGCGGTACCCACTATCCCAAATTTATCGTACATAATAGCGTTGTGATGAATCTGGTCTTCACATGATCTAACCAAGATTATGTCTAGACTTTAAAAGAGACTGTGACCACTGAGTTTGTATCGGCCTTTCTTCTCAGAGTAGGTAGTCAGATAGGAAAAACCGCCCTATTCTATTTAAAAAAATTGATTGACCTGTAAAAGTGTTTGTTCAATCTTACTTACATAAATGTTTTTTAAATCAAATATATATAATCAGGTAACATTCAGTTTGCTCTTTTAATGGATTTCCTTTTTTCTACTTCGCTTTATTCTTGTGGTAAATCTTGATTTTTGTTCTCCAAAACCAATTTAGGTATGCTGGATGATGATGTTATTGATGTGGTTGATAGGAAATATCAGAGTTCGTCCATAATTCACTTGGAAAAGATTTCTGCAAATATAAGGTATAGTTGTGTTGTATCGATGGCGCAACCATGTACATTTAAACATTATGTGTTTAACGTTGATGTTAAATTTAAATTGCCCTCCATTCTCTTATGTATTAAATGATTCAAGGATTCCTTAAAAGATTTAAGCCAAGGGTTTCCAACGGTCCATTATTTTTTACTCCGGTTTGGTAAATATATTTGAAAAATAATTGCTTTTGTACTACATAAACAGTTTTTTGGTAGAAATATTAAATCTAAATGGTATTTCGCATTCCACGTTATCACGATAAATACGAATAAGTTCACAAATAATAGCAGATACAGTTTGATGCATATTGATTTATTCAGTCATTTCAAATAGATTGTTTTCTTGGTAGATAAATTCTTAGATGGCGCAACCGCAACCTCTGCTAGCCGAACCACCACGAAGACCGAGACCAGGAGCAGTAAAAGCAGCAGGAGCGAATGCGGAACCGTAACCGTAAGTCGGGCCAAATGCAGCAGTCTCACTGATCATGGCGTTCCTGCCATTACCACAGGCATGGTTGACGGCACCAGCACCGGCAGAAGGCACCACACCTTCCATAGCAACAGTACCCACGAATGGTAGCTCACCACCCACAGCCAGAATACCCTCATAAACGTTGTCAGACGCCACGGAGATACCAACGGGAGCGATGGCGGAGACGCTGGAGACAGGCAGAGCTCCGCCACTGGTGGGACTGAACTCCATGGCGGGGGCGTAGATTCCATCGTAGGCCGGGCCTATGCCTGCATAACCAGCGGCCAGTCCATCAAAAGCCAGACCTCTGCCTGCACACCCAACACCAGGGTAGGTGAGTCCATAATATGCCCTAGTAGGAGTAGCCGAGCCGCAAGGGTTGGCTAAAGCGGAAGCAGACAAGCCGTAGGGAGCAGCAAATCCAGAGATATCAGCAACTGCAGCGCGGCTGGTGCATGACTGTCCGAGTGCGGACTGAAATTGAAAGAATATCTTGTTAGGTACTCCTACATCCAAAAATTCACATAATTTTATACATTTTTTGACAAAAATCATACACAGCAGTGAATTGTAACACAATAATGTTAATAATATCGTTAAATAATAAAATGAAATACTTCTTACCTTGAGCAAGAGCGCCTGAGCGCAGACAACGAGGATAGCTTTGACAGACATTGTAGTTTGTTTCGAGTGCTGACACAAGAATGATGTTCGGTGTAACTATTGGTAGTTATATACTCCACTGTGTTATCACCTTCCGAGAATAATTGGTATATAGGTGAATGTAATTAATTAATAGCTTGAGCAAGCACGATAAGCCTGTTTATCAACAAAGACAAGCATTTTTATGAACACAATTTCTGTCACGTTTTACAAAATTTCGAAAGTGTAATAAGGTATCAACTTGGGACTGAGTATAAAATGTGACAAAATGTTCGGGTCATCATTCAGTCTTCAGCTGCTCGTTGAACAAACATCAAACATGTCTTCCTTCACTGTTCTATTGCTCTGCATCCAAGCTTGCATGGTCCAGGTGAGTGAATTTTTGTTTTTATCATCGTTGCACTGTTTTGTATTCTTGTAGCTTAAATACGATAAATAAGAATGGAAATGAGAGTTATTTCGTTATATTTTCGTATTTAAGCTCAAAATTAATTTATAATAGGGAGTCTTAAAAAAAATGTTCCTAAAATAATGAAATTTCAATGAAAACATAGTAAAATGAGTTATACGAGAAAATCTGTTAAATTGACGTAAATATGAAGAAGATACACGCTTTAAAATTTTTGGAGGGGATAATTGCCGTCCTTGTAGCGTAATTCTACTACAGTGCTGTCCTTGTCTATCGCTTATTTTAAAACGTTTAAAACTTGTCAGTTTTTTTTAGATTTTACAATATTCGTAATATTGTTTGCACTATTTGAAAACAAGCATTCTTTTGATTAAAACATTAAAAATTGAAAATCATCCCTATTATTTTGATGTCCGTCGTTTATGGCTTATTACACATATAATGTTTATGCATTGTGTTGAATCATGATTATTACTTTTGCAGAATGTATTCAGCCAGGCATGTAGTGCTTACGGCCCGGCGATCGCTCCAGCTTTTGCTTCTCCCATGCTGGCTGGTCCTTACGGATTGAATGCTCCCGGTTTGGCTTATGATGGATTTGCATATCCCGCCGCTGGCTTCACTAGCGCATACCCCGCTGCTGGTTGTGGTGGCGGACGTGCCGCGTACGGCGGCGCTGGTGAAGGCAACGTGGCGGTCGCTGGTGAGCTGCCAGTTGCCGGGAATACTGCTGTTGCTGGTCAGGTCCCCATCATGGGCGCTGTGAGCTTCGGGGGAGCTGTGCCTGCTGCTGGTGCCGTGTCCATCTCCGGCAAGTGCGCGTGTGGTTGTGGTGCACTCTACTAGTATATGTCCAAAATGAAGAGATGTAATGATGAATAAAACCAGGAAAATTAAAGAAATGTTACCATTTTTTATTACATAATATTTTTGTTTAAAAATATAATACACATGAAAAGAACTGACTCTATTGCTGAGTTTAAGAGTGCGATTTGCCTGTTTTCAAAGTTGTGTCACTGTCTTCTAAGCAAGTGATATACTCGTAGCAGTTCCTTTTTTGAGTTTTGGTTTTACCGTGTCGATTAAATTAGTCATTGGGGTAGTTAACGGTGACCGTTTTCTGACCCACTTTTAGAGTCTTATTGGCGGACTTCATTTAAAGAACTACCAGTATTGCCGCTGGCTTGCTCGTACCATCGAGAGAATGGAAGAAAACTTTTGCTATAGATAAAAAAACATCAACCGGCAAGTTTCGAACTATCCAGTTCCAATGACTTTAAGACAACAAAATTTTCACAAATCACAATGCACACTAGGGTGGGTCATTTTTCATATTTTAATTTTTTTTTATTGTAATAGTGATGAAAGGGTGCTAAATGTAGTATAAATTAAATGTGCAAATTATTATAAGTTCCTATTTTGATTAACTGCCTCCGGATTAGCTTTGAAGTTTCAAAATTTTCGTTTTTTAGGGGTACTTTCAACAACCAATAAGAATAATTGAAATTGAGACTTATAATACGATTTTCATATAATTTACATTCAAATATAATCAACTTCTTAAAACCAATGAATAACCGTCATTGTTTTGATTATTTACGGAGTGAAGTGAGGTGGTGGGGGGCGTCGATTGCACTTTGCGCGACATTTATTACGCGCCAGTGACGCTACGGCTACTTAATCGTGAAGTTGTGTTACGCTCGTTTTTACCATGCAACGCACTCGAAACTCATTAAAGTGTCCTTTACTTGGTGAAATAAGCGATATTAAAGACAATATGATACCGACTTATGAAGAAATTATGAAATATTATGAGTGGGTGCGGTGGCAGTTCAAATTTGAAAAAGATACTAAAAAGGAACCAACATTTCTGGAAATTGCGAATATTATCTCGACTAGAATCGAAGAAATATGGAAAAAGCATCTCTTCCTATTGTCTCCCACACAAGAGTGACTCAAATGTTAAAATGTTATCATTTGAAGTACAAAAATCTATTGAAGTCCTACCCCAAAATATCAGAAAAAACATTAGAAGAGTTCCGGCGTGGCAGCAAGGTTTTGTTTGATATTTGTGCTTGCAAGTGTAAGAACTCGAATGAGTGTAACTGTTCTAGAGATCGGAGATTACCTATCAAAGAGCACTGTTTCTTAATTGATCAACGTACCACAAGAAATATGATAATAGGAAACATCGATATCGCTACTACGAATCAACTAAAAAAAAACTTAAAACGGAAAATTCATAAGCAAATAGCCACGCGTAAATATCAGGAAGAATGCACCTCACATAAGCCAATGACAAGCCAGCTTCAAACCGATATTTCTTCTTCCTCTGATTCCAATGAGTCTCACTTCACTTCACTCAAGCTAGTTACAACTACAGCTCCGCAAAAGAAGGCCGCCGTTAGCATGGATTATTCTACGCTCGCGAAAACGTGCGACAGGTACGGAATATCAGACAGGGCAGGGGCAGCTATCGCTTCAGTAGTTTTGCAAGCTACCAGATCATCCATACCGGTTATTGACAAAAATAAGCTACGCAGGGAACGATCAAAAACAAGACAGAACATAATGGCGAAAGACAGAGTTTTACAAGTACCCGCTTTATATTTCGATGGCCGGAAAGATAAAACCTTAGTTGTGTCAAAAAAAGCAGGCAGAAGTTACAGACAGAGTATCCTAGAAGAGCACATTTCGTTGATAAAAGAACCAGAATCAAAGTATTTGGGCTATGTTTCTCCAACCTCTGGAACTTCTAAGGGAATAGAAAAAGCCATTACTGATTATTTTTTAAAAGAAAACATTTCATTGGAATCTGTACTGGCGATTGGATGCGATGGAACGAATGTTAACGTTGGAAGATATGGAGGCATCATTCGTTTACTAGAGAAGAGATTAAATAAACCATTACAATGGATTATTTGCTTGCTTCACATGAATGAGTTACCATTTCGACATTTGTTCACACATATTGATGGCGCTACATCTGGACCTCAAACATTTACAGGAACGATTGGAAAACAACTGGAAAACTGTGAAAACAAACGTGTTGTTGAGTTTCATCCGATTCCTTTGGAGTTACCAGAGTTATCACGTCAAGATCTTAGTACCGACCAATTATATTTGTATAGGATTGTCTCTGCTGTCATAAGCGGTGTGTTTCCTGAAGACTTAGCCAATAAATCACCAGGTAAGATGTCTCATGCCAGATGGCTCACCCGTGCTAATCGAATAGTCCGTCTTTATGTTGCGACAGAAGCTCCTTCTGAAAACCTAATCATTTTAGCAACCTATGTTGTGAAAGTTTACATTCCGACTTGGTTCGCCATAAAGACTCATCCTACTTGTAAAGATGGAACACGACATTTGTGGAAACTAATCTCTGCCTCTAGGTATCTACCAGCTAATCTCAAAACTGTGATAATTGCTGTCATCATAAGAAATAGCTATTTTGCTCACCCCGAAAATGCATTATTGGCAATGTTGACTGATCCACAAAAACACGTTCGTGAGTTAGCTGCGCGTCGTATTCTGAAAGCCCGTGCCATTACACAGACACAAACAAAACTCAGACTGTTTCAAGTTCCCGACTTAAACCTAGACGCCTCTTCTTACCTCGATCTTATTGATTGGCAGCTTAATGTCACCGAACCTCCTATTCTCAAGAGTATAAGTGTCGAAGATTTGCAAATATTTGTTGCACAAGGGGGTGAGGGTGAATTTCCTCTACTACGCCTGCCATGTCATACTCAAGCAGTTGAACGGGCCGTCAAGACTGTGACTGAAGCATCAAATACTTTATGCAGCAAATCTGCAAGAGAAGGCTTCATTAAGGCTCAGATAGAATCTCGCAAAGATATGCCAAAATTTGACAGCAAGAAGGATTTTGTAGTTAATTAAAAATAATAATTAACATACTTTTACTGCGTATTGATTCTTAATTTTTCTTTAATAAACGAATATATCCGATTACCTTGCGTTTTATTACAAAAAAAACTATATTAAATTTTGTATTTTTTACTTCTAAAAAGATTAAAAAAAAGCTTTTTTGTGCAATTTTTCAAAACTTCGAGATCAATTCGGAGGCAGAATGTGATATCCAATCTTGAATTTCTTTTGGATATGAATTAAAGACGTACTATAACACCCTTTTATCGCTATTACATGTTTGAATTAACAACATTTTTTTTCTTCATACATTCGTGGCCCACCCTAATGCACACTCAATTTTCTATTGCACGGCTGTTGCGGCATGTCCTCTGAATGAAGCCTGCTCCTTATAGACATGGCCATAAGCCAACTGGTTCGTAGATCCCGGAAGGATTTGTCGACATGTTGGATTGATTTTTGTCAAATACAAGTATAAAATAGACGCAACTCTTCCCATCTTTTTGATGTCCATTGGAGGATGGTCCTTCTCTATCCAGGGTGTCAACAGCTCCGGAGGATTGATGAACCGATCAGAATTGAGAGCGGAATATTTCAGGGCGATAGTTTGAGTCCGCTTTGGTTTTGCTTAGCCTTGAATCCTCTACCGGCACACTACTGGAGGATTCAGGTCTAGGCTATCGGTTGGGAAGAGGTGGTCAGTGTTGTATCTATCTAATAATTATAAGTTGCGCGTAGGCCGCTAATAAACAGTTGGTTCGTTAACTTGGTGTTTCAATGAGTGCGCTCCCGAAAATATTCCTTAAACATTACTGGCGACGAGTAAAACTAATTTAAATTACCACGAACAGTTAGTGTACAGTTTTATTGTGAAGTGACATTAAAATGCCGATTGGAAAAATAGAACAGTTTGAATAATCGAGTAAAAAATGGTTGGCATACATTCAACGCGTGGAACAATTTATGGCACTCTACGAAATCAAACCCGCATTACGAGTGGCTGCGTTAGTCACTTTAGTGGGTGAGCTACTTATTATCTGATGTGAGATTCTTTGTGCGCCATACCTCCGACCAAAGCGCTCAGAGATAGCTGAGCGGCACATATTTATAATCCGACGTCAAAATGGCGGTGAAAGTCTGAGCGATTATTTGCAATTCCTCAAGCATCTGGCAAGCACGTGCAATTTTAAAAGTGGTCTCGAAGAAAACCTATGAGATCAATTTGTGTCTGGTCTTGTGAGCGATGACATAAGATAGCGGCTCTTCGCCGAGTCGACACTGACGTACAAGAGGGCGGTGGAGTTGGCCTTCGCACTCGAAGCGGCTGACCGGCACGCTCAGTGCAGCGGAGCACCGTCCGCGACATCAACGAGTTCCGGGGCGCCCGAGCCGATGCACCGGCTCGCCACGGGAGGAGGTACGTCGCTCGCTGCGACCGGCAGCAGCGGCAGCAGCATCGAAGGAACGTGCGCCCTAGCCGCACCCGCGAACGAGGCACAGCGCGCGCCGCAACTGCCTTGTTGGCGATGCGTAAAGTGTCATCGTGCAGTCGTTTGTCGTTTAAAAAATTATTCATGTGACGTGTGTGGGCAAAAAGGCCACCTTACGAAATCCCTGTCAGGGCGAGGTGCGCTCGTCGCGGGGTGTCAAAATGATATGGATAATAGTCATAATAGTGATAGCGACTTGGACTGAGGTATAAATATTTTAAGGCCGCATTCCGAATTGCGCCGTATTCGATTTGAGCGCGCTTACACCCGTTCTGAGTTAGCGTGAGCGCGCTAACGATGTTCCGTTAATCGTCATAGGTGACGTCATTACATGCGCCATCTTGCAATAACGCCGACCATACCCTTTACAAATATCACTGTGAGCGAATTGTCAGCTGTCATAATCGTGATATCTAAATCGGAACGCTAATTATCGATGTGAGCGCTGTCAGCGATTGTGGTCTAACTCGGAACGCACCCCCTAAATGTGTGCAAGATTAGTGATCTGCCATACAATGTGCGCGTAAAAGTCAACGGTAACGCGATGACGTTTGAATTGGACACGGGCAGTAAGTTGTCGATGGCCAACATTAGATGTCGAAATTGAGACTCTCGCGACGCACCTCCACGTTCCCTGTTACATCCGTGGGACTTCCCCGCACGACCTTGGCAAAGACTACATATCGATTTCGGGACACGGTACATATCCACTCAGGGATAACTCTTTTCAATTTATACGAGTTGGACTATCAATTTGTATAATGCATCAGTAGTTAAGGAACCTATTCCTTGAGCGAAACAATGCTACAGTTATAAGTATTACTTAGCAGATATCAGTAGGTACTGTTAACTTACTAACGTAATTTTACAATTATGAATATCGTATTATTACAACAGCTAAAGCAATTTGGTTTATGTAGAAACCTACTGCCTATTGATAAGTTGAGTGTTAGATTTTATTTTAAGTTTAAGAGGGGTACGTGTGGTATCTGTCTAATAATTATAAGTTGCGGGGAGGCCGCTAATATTATACTCCTCCCGAAAATATTTCTTAACCACAACTCAAAAAAAAACTCAAAACTCAAAGCATTTATTTCAAATAAACCAATTACAGGCACTTTTGAATTGTCAAGGTCGGTCGGTCAGAAAAATGAAGCTAGTTGCCCATTCCAAAGCGTAGTAGGTACCTATGAAGAAGAACAGGCAAGAAACTCCACGGACACTCTTATATATCAAATTATGTTTACGTTAGATTGGTTACATAATTCATGTTGAAATTATGCATGTGAGAACGATGCAGAACGTTAAAAGCGTCCGTTATTTAAATTTGAAAACAATTCGATAATAAAATTAAATTAAAATACGCCGTGGCAGCTAAGAGATGACCAGTCTCAACTGACGGCGCCCGTTTACGAACATGACGCATGGATTAGCACCATTCAACTCACCATTTTGAAGGGAGCTAAATGATCCAAAACACGCGCCACCATCAGCGAAACATTAAAGTGAGCGTGACATACTCTCAGCCGCCAGGACACATTCAAGTCAATGAAAGACGTACCCTGTAAATGGTAGCTTTAAAGCATGTACATAGTACTCACATAATATGGCATATAGCAATTATACAGTACAAAAAAATTGAGTTTATACAATGCAAAGATTCTTGTTTTTAATCTTCAGCACCTCCAACAGTATTTTCAAATGCTAATTAATTAGTTGATGCGTCCTTGAGGAGCAGGACCAGCGATTAGCCAAGCAATTTTATCAGCAAAGTAATCCCCTAACTTATAATATGCTCGGCTGCATAGTGTGCGTTTTATACAAGATTTAAATTTGGTTTCATTCAGTTGATGTATGTGGGGAGGTATTTTATTGTAACATCTTAAACAGTACCCCATGAAAGATGAGTCTACTTTAGCCAGCCTGAAACCTGGTTGAACTAATTGGTCCCTATTTCTAGTGATATAATTGTGTCTTTCACCTCTTTTACTAAAAAGATGTAGATTTTTCCTTACGTACATGATGTTTTCATAGATATATTGACAAGGTACCGTCATGATGTTAATATCTTTGAACAATTCCCTTAGAGAGTCGCGCCTGCGGAGGCCATATATGGCTCTGATGGCTCTTTTCTGCAGAATGAAAATGGACTCGATGTCTGCAGCCCGTCCCCATAGTAAAATACCGTACGACATAATACTATGAAAGTAACTAAAATAGACTAGTCTCGCGGTATCTACATCAGTAAATTGACGGATTTTTCTCACAGCATATGCTGCTGAACTTAGCCGTCCTGCAAGGGATGTTAAATGAGGACCCCATTGAAGCTTTGAATCGAGCGTGATCCCCAGGAAAACAGTTTTATCGACGAATTCTAGTTTCTCTTGATTCAATACTATCTCACAATTAGTACTTTGGACATTTGGTAAAGAAAATCTTATGCACTTAGTTTTTTCCCATTTAATACTAAATTATTAGCAGTGAACCAATTTTGGATCTGCAGTAAGGCGTTATTCACGTCGTCAAGATTTAATGCACGCCTATTAATTTTAAAAATTAACGAAGTATCGTCAGCAAATAACACCATATGTGGTTGGGTTTTAAACAAATGAGGTAGATCATTAATATAAACTAAAAAGAGGAAAGGACCGAGCCTTGAGGTACACCCATTTTTACTTTTAGACCGAGTGAATTGACACCGTTTATTTGGACTTGCTGTTGTCTATCATTCAAATAAGATTTTACTAAACTGAGCGCAAGTTTTCCAAGTCCGTAATGTTCAAGTTTTAAGAGCAAGTTTTCGTGGTCGACGCAATCAAATGCCTTGGAGAGGTCACAAAAGATTCCTATGGCGTCTTGAGCCTCTTCCCACGCTGTAAATATGTGTTTTAATAAGGTGACACCAGCGTCAGTCATACAACGTCCCTTTGTGTACTGTTGACCGTGTAAGATATTATTGGTGTCGAAATGATTTAACATTTGATTCAGCATTACCTTTTCAAACACCTTGCTGAGAACCGGCAACACGGATACGGGTCTATAATTATTGGTATCTTTACTGTCCCCGGATTTGAAATGTGGTATTACCTTACTGTATTTCATTAGATCCGGGAATACTCCTTGATCCACACACAAATTAAATATTAAAGCCAAGTATGGCGCTATAGTCTCAATAATGGAGGTACAAACTTTAACAGACATTCCCCATAGATCTTCTGTTAGTTTGATCTTGATTTGCTTGAAAGCTTTCACTACTATTATGGGGTTTATATGCTTGAATTTAAATTCAATCTGGCAAGATGAAGTATTTGCATTTAATAAGTCAATAGAACGCAGGGGCGAGGAGTTTAAGGTTTCAGTCCTTTTAAGTGGGATACTGGTAAAGAAATGAACAAATTCTTGAGCAACTTCTTTTTTAGTGCTTACGAGACCACTTGAAGTCTGAAGTGTGAAATCATTATTGTGTCTTTTATTCCTGTTTGTTTCGTCATTGGTAATTTTCCAAACCGTCTTTATTTTATTATCGGCTGTTTTGATCTTGTTGCTAATGTACAAGACTTTAGCTACCTTGCAGGTCTTTTTTAAAAGTTTTAGAGTAATTAGCAACGTATTTATTAAACGTTTCAGAGTTAATATAAGGCTTAAGGCTATACAACTCAAACAATTTTTCCCTACTTTTCCTAATACCCTTAGTTGCCCAGTCACTGAACAAAAAATTGGAGCAAATTGTTTTTGTTTTTTTCTTTAAAGTATTATTGAACTCGGTGCTCACTACCGAAAAAAATCCTCATATAATTCGTTTACGTTGTTTCTAATATGGCCCGGTATAATTAACTTACAAATTAAGTTATTATTAAATCTATTTAGATTGCTGGGCGTTATTTGTCTAGATTGTATCTGAATTTTTTGTAAAGGTGTGTTTGCCTTGAAAGCAACGGTTTGACCACTGTGATCAGAAGGGAGATAATTTACAATGGCTTTATGTAAGTAGTCGCAGCAACAAAAAATATTATCAATGCATGTAGCAGAATTTGTAGTTATGCGGGTGGGTTCTGAAAACACATTTGACAAATTGAATGATTTAAAGAGACTTAATTATCGACTGCTATTTGAACTATTCTCTAAGATATTAATATTGAAGTCACCACAAATAATTAGCGATTTTCTACCAGTTGCCAGTTTTGCTAGAACATCTTCACTTCAGACTCAAATACGGAGTAGTTTTGATAATTTGGGGGTCTGTAAACGCACACTATAACATGCTTATCTAGCTCAACACAGGACAATTCAATGCTATGTTCAACCGAAAGATCAACTATATCTTTACGAGTCTTAGATTTAATAGACTTTTTAACTAAGATTAGTGAACCCCCACGCAGCATAGATTTTCGGTTAAAACAACTGCCCACATTATAATTTTCATAATTAATTAGCATTTCATAATCTTTCAACCAATGTGCAGTTAAACAAATAATTTCAAACATGGTATTTTCTAAAAATAGTTCTATTTCTAACCGTTTCGAAGAAAAACCTTGAATATTTTGATGAAATATTGTCAAGGAATTCTCTTTAGTACCTTGATCGCCCGGAGGACACGGTGGAGCATACGGTGGAGGTATGCCCATCTTGGGCGGAGCACTGCAGTGTCCTTGCGGAGGCGATCGGCGGCGGCGATCTCTCTAGTCCGGCCCTGGTCCAGGTAATGGTACGGAGCGAGAGAGAATGGCAAGCCGTCACCTCCTTCTGCGAAGCAGTAATGCTCGCGAAGGAGGAGGCGGAGCGCGTGAGAGAGAGAGCCTTGCGCCCTCACGCCCCCACTAGTCGCCGCAGGAGACGCCCTGGACGTCGGGAGTCGCCTGCAGATTCCCGGCCACCGTAGGCGCGGGTTTGCTGATGGCGAGCAATAGGAAGCTCGCCGTCCGGTAAGGACCAGGCCCGGGTCGACGGCGCGTCGTGTCCCACGCGCGCCTCAAAGAGATGACAGCACAAAATGACGGGGTTCGATAGGGCCGAGTCCTCAGGGTCATCGTAGGAGCGTCAGCGTAGGAGATAACCGTGGCCCTGGCACAGGCAACTGAAAGAACACGGGTGGTAAAACCCACCCGTGTTCTTTCAGTTGCCTGTGCTCAGTAAAAGTCTGACAAGCCCTCCCGCTCCACCCAGAGCTGGAGAAGTCAATTGATGATTTCCCAACAAAAAAAAAAGAGGCCTCGCGGACTGTATGTTTTAGTACAAGTTGCTATATTGTAAAATAACAGAAATATCGAAATAATAATAAATTATTTAGAAATAGAAACAAAATTAAATATAATAAAACCTTTAATTTATACCTTAGAATGCATAGTTGTTGCATAAAATCATAATAGTTAACGATTTAATGATAGGAATGATATCCGCCATTTTTTAAAACTATTTATTGACAGATATGTAAAGAAAATCTGTCTTTGAGTTCCATTCAGTTCTTTGCTGTTGTTTCGGATTGAGGTTTTTGACTGCATCTGAGCGTTGCGGACCGCAACTTAACCGCGGGAAGTTTAAACGCGCATTAACCTTGAATATTGTATGAATATCATCTAACACAGCCTTACGGAAATCCTCGGTAAAAATACTACAAATCAAAAATTGCTAATTTTTATAGTCTCTATAAAAATTAGAACAATTATTTTCGATAATTCACACATAATTTCATAATGTATGAATTACCGAATACAAAGCAAATATCTATTCTCGCTCTCAAAAAAAGTGCACAAAATTTGTTCAGTTGAAAAAATCATATATATAATCATAATAGCAACTAGCTGACCTTCGTAATATTATCTCCATTATAACTTTTTCCATGTTTTAATAATTATTCTGCTATCCGGGGCGGAGAGAAATTCGACAAATCAATGGTCATTAAAATCTGTAACTAACCAGACTTTGTTTTATTTAAATATTATCGCAGTGATTTAATATACCAATTTTTTCTCATACATGCTTGTTAATTCGAGCATTATTTTGCCTCCTTCTTCGAGATAAATCGTAAATGCTGCACTGGTAAAATACTTGCGAGCAACAGCTGGCAATGTTAGTATGCCAATCCATATCTGTCGTGTTTAGCGGCCGAATAAATTACTATGATCCGTTTATGTGTCGTGTAATAAAAAAAATTAACAATCTTTTCACTTCGACCCATGGCAACCAAGGAGGTAACCTAACAACGATTTTATTAAAATTACGAACTGGCTTAGCGAATGTGTGCCTCGACCCACATTTTCACTTCTATCAATGCCTTTGTTGTCGGCATTTATTTATTTACCAACCCAAAGAGGTACAAAGGCGGACTTAATGCCTAATTCTCTACCAGTCAACCAAGGGTGGTGAAGAGATTAGATGGCAGGTGCTTTAATTGAAGGGGACGATGATGGAAGAAAAATAACTTTAAAAAAATAATATAACTTGTGAAGTGTGATGTAAAATAGATATTGTGTAACTTATAATACACATACATACATATTAAAAAAGTATTAATTTCACTACGCGTAGGTCAATATCTCAGTAACGGTGTAAGCTGCTAGCCTTGCGGGATCACCAACAATTTCAAATTAACAACAAAAAAAAATTGCCGACTGTTAAGCAAACTTTATAAATAAGGGAGCATAAATGAGCGTGCACTAACACTCGACGCTCGACTCTCGCCGCGGATGGACGTGTTTGTGCGCTCTCCCGCTCCAGTGTTGTGTTTCCTGTTCCTACTCGTCGCAACCACGTGACGTCATCATAGTCGCCCCGACTACTCCGATTAAAATAAAATCAAGCAATTGATTTTATTTTTAATCATTTAAAAAGTGCCTTTTTCAAGGCAAATCTCGTTTCTCTATCAGACGTTTTGTGAGTAGCTTCACTAGGCCCCTTCTGGGTAAAACCACAGTTTCGTGGTCCTCGGTTGAAACCTTACGGTGTCAACGAAGCCGATGTTGTCCGAAGTCCGAGTGGAAGTGTTGACCCAATTCACACCCGCCGAACCCCTTCAGGGCGAGGCAGTTAGTTGGACGGGTCCCAGATAACCGGCCTTGGGGGATCTCCTAGTCGGCTCTGGTGACAGTTTTGCTTTCCAGCTACTCACCTAGTGTCTTTAGGGTGTGTCTACACCCTTCGCGCTAGACTGGTCAGGGCCCCGTTCGCACAATAATACTGGCGACGGGTATACAAGCTTAGGGCTCACCATTAGGTACACACCTCCCTGTCTGCACCCGACAGGGAGGGAACTCATCCCCGGGCCAATCCACCCGGGGAGTTAGGTATAGGGTTAATAGGCTCTAAGTGGAAACTTAATTTCCACCATTCCCTCCCTTAGGCCTTCCCCCCACTCCGACCATGGAGGACGCCCTTATAGTGGCGTTCTTCAAGGAGGTCCTATTTAAGGACCCCGACTTCCTCGCCAAGTATGGCGCTAAATTCGCTGCACTGCAGCAGTCCGTCCCCGGTCCCTCTGACCTAGTAGGCACCGACAGCTCGGACATCGCCACGTTTAGCGATGCCCTCGAACCCTCTCCGTCGCAACTTTCAGGTTGCTCGCCGCCGGCTGTCCACATGGACACCAGCGAGCCTTCCCCTCGCCCGACCTCGCCGTACTTAATATCGAGCGACGACCAGAGCTCCTCCCCCTCTTCCGACGAAGGCGTCTTTAAGACGGTCGGCTCCAAAAAAAGGAGCCTCAAACCGAGTCCTGACACAAGGACAAAGAAGCCGGCTATCGAAGCCACCTCCGCCCCCGTGGCTCCATCCGCCACCGCCCCCTCTCAGGCCGCCTCGGCCTCAACCTCTTCCCTCAGCCACAGTGCTGCCAAGCCCGCTGCCCAGCCTTCTGCGGCAAAGAAAATCGCCCCCCCTCCCCCTGTGTACATCCAGGACAAGGGGAAGTGGACAGACGTGTCCAAATGGTGCACCGACCTGCGTATAGGCTACACCAGCGCGAAATCTACCCAACAGGGTATTAAGGTAACCGTCCCGACGTCAAACGATTACAGAGAGCTCACAAAGACTCTCCGTCTTAGAGGTGTGTCCTTCCACACCTACGCCCTCCCCGAAGACCGTCAAGTCCGCGTCGTGATCCGTAGGATCCCGAAGGAAATACCCGCGGAAGATATAAAAGCCGACCTTCTGTCGCAAAACGTCCCCGTTGCGGAAGTCCACCGCATGCACCGCGCCCGAGGCAGGGTACCGTTCGACATGGTCCTCGTCGTCTGCCCTCCTACTGAGGGTCACCACCCTATCTTCAACGTCCGTTCAGTCTGCAACCTCACCGGCTTGCAGATCGAGAAGCCATTCAAGACCGGTGTCATAGGGCAGTGCCACCGCTGCCAACTTTATGGACATTCGCAGATGCACTGCCACGCGAAACCCAGGTGCGTCAAGTGCCTGGGCGATCACGGCACTGCTGACTGCAGTCGTCCTAAGGACCGCACCTTATGCACAGAGCCGCCTAGCTGTGTGCTATGCGGCGACTCAGGCCACCCGGCCAATTATCGTGGGTGCCCCAAGGCCCCTAAAACATTATCTCCCAAGCTGACGAAGCGTGCAGACGCCCGTCAGCAAAGGGAAAGCCCCCGCTACGCCCACGCGTGGCCCACCACACAACACCAGGAGCGACTCAGTCCTCAGAGGCCCTCGCCCTGGAACTACTTCCACCATCAGCAGGCTTTTCCAGCCTTAGCTCCTAGACCCGTTCCTGCGGCCATCCCTCCACTTATGGACCCCCGCATCCGCGTCAACGCGCCTCCAGGCATTCCTGTGCCTCTAAACAAAGCCGCTCCGGCCGCGTCAGCTCCGCCCGCAGCCACCCGGGTGGTCGGTCAGAACCCGATGGACGCCTTCAATGTCATATCTAGTACATTCACGGCCTTCCTTACCCCTCGTGCCAGGAAAATGGCAAGTGAAATTGTTGCCGCCAGAAATGCCGGCAACATTTATATGATCCAAAATATATACAATGCGTACCCGGACATTACGCAAGCCCTGATGTCCTTCAACAACCAACCCAACCCTAATCATGGATAAAGGAATCCTCGCGCGAACCAAACCCCGATCCCTAAAGTTAGGTTATTTCAATGCCAATGGCATCCTGCGACAACGCGCTGAAATCAGCGAGTTCCTCCGCGACCATCACATCGACATCCTCCTTGTTCAGGAAACGTTCCTTAAACCGAGTTACCGAAATCCGTCAATTGCAAACTATCGTACAGTTCGCAATGACAGGACGCGTTGCCATAAGGGCGGTACCCTTATCTATTACAAAAAGGAGCTATACTGCATTCCCATAGACCCTCCCACACTCTCACGATTAGAAGTGTCTTGCTGCCGGCTTGGCATGACAGGTCATCAACCGATCACCATAGTTTCGGCCTACCTCCCCCCCATTAATACTTCGGAGAACTTCCAACTCCTTACTGAAGATCTTTCTGTCCTTTTTAGCCTGAGTGACTCCGTTATCATAGCGGGTGATCTCAACGCCAAACATCCCTCCTGGAATAGCACCAGGACCTCTTCCAGAGGGAGACACTTGTTCAACCTCTCCTCCTCTCAGAATTTCGATGTCATCGCGCCGATGACTCCCACTCATTTTCCCCCCGATCCCAATCACACCGCCGATGTACTCGACGTGGCGCTCCTACAGAACGTCAACCTACGGTTGGACTCTATAGAAGTGGTACAAGAGCTCGCTTCCGATCACCGTCCAGTAGTCATGAAACTGGTCCCCCGCATAGGTCTGCCCGATTCCACCCAACCCCTTCCCAACAAAGTGGTAACGGACTGGAGGAGAGTAAGCGATCGCTTAAAATCCACCACGTCCCCCCACTTGGACCCAATCCCCGACCATTTTGACTCTATCGCTGACACGACGGCCGCGATCGACTCATTCACAGCTCACGTACAATCAGTCCTGAACGACTGTTCAAGGGAAATTCCAGCGACGGATGACCGTCGCTGGAAGTTGCCGGACGATGTACGCGAACTGTTGAATGAGAAGAACGCAGCTGTCCGTGCCTACAGCAACTTCCCCTGCGACGCGAACAAAGCCCATATGCGTTACTTACAGCGTACTGTAAGAACACGCATAGAGGAGCTGCGTACCGCCGGCTGGGACAAGATGTTGAGCGAACTAGAGCCCACCCACCTAGCCTTCTGGCAACTCCAGAGGAAGCTCAGATCCGGAGAAATAGTCTCCATGCCCCCCCTGATCCGTCCCGACAAGACCATCGCCTTCGATGATGTCGACAAGGCTGAGCTTCTAGCCGACACTCTAGAAGTCCAATGCTCGCCTAGCTCTCAACCAGTAGACCAAGCTCACCTCTCTGAGGTCGACGCTGAAGTCGAACATAGAGCCTCCCTGCCTCCCGTCGAAGACCCAGAGTATCCACTGCCCCCAGTCACGCCCGACGAAGTGCACGACCTCATCAAAGGTCTTAAGGCTCGTAAAGCCCCCGGTTCAGATGGAATCACCAATAGGGTATTCCAACTTTTCCCTGCCCACCTGATAATGCTACTGACCACCATCTTCAATGGTGCTCTGAGCAACAACATCTTCCCACAGGCATTCAAAGAAGCCACCTTCATCGGTATCCCGAAGCTCGGCAAGCCAAAGTCAGAGCCTAGTAGTTACCGCCCCATCAGTCTGCTCAATGTCCTCGGCAAAATCTATGAGAGGCTTATTTATAAGCGCCTCAGAGACTACGCCGAGACAAAGGGCCTCATCCCCAACGAACAGTTTGGTTTTAGAACCCAACACTCGTGCGTACAACAGGTCCACCGTATAGTCGAACACATCAACTTCGGTTTCCAACGAGGTTTGTTGACCGGTGCTGTTTTCTTCGACATAGCGAAAGCGTTCGACAAAGTCTGGCACAACGGCTTATTATATAAGCTGTACCAACTCGGTGTGCCAGATCGTCTCGTGCTCATCTTACGGGACTTTTTGTCGAATCGCACCTTCCGTTATCGCATCGAAGGAGCGCTATCCTCCCCCCACCCTATTCGCGCAGGAGTCCCTCAGGGCTCTGTGATCTCTCCCCTAGCATTCACGCTATTCACCAGCGATATGCCCAAGTGCAGCAAGGCACAGCTGGCTCTGTTCGCAGACGACACGGCCATTTACTACACCGGCCGCGATCCAGACTCGATATCTCGCATTCTCCAAACCCAAGTCAACAAGCTTGGCGCCTGGTTTAGGAAATGGAGAATCGAAGTAAATCCCGACAAAAGTCAAGCGGTTCTATTCTCGAAGCCGCGTCATACCCCCTGCCCCCCTCGACCGATCACCATGTTCTGCAAGCCGATCCCTTGGGAGAAGCGAGCCAAATACCTGGGTGTCGTACTAGACGAACACCTCTCTTTTTCAGAGCACATTAAGGCGGCTCGTTCGCGCGCCGCCTTCGCTCTAGGTAGACTTCACTTTGTCCTCAATGCTCGTAGCAAATTGTCACTCAAGTGCAAAATGCGTATCTACACAGCGTGCATCCGCCCGATCATGACATATGCCAGTGCAGTCTTTGCACACGCCAAGCCCGTTCGCTTCAATAGAATGCAGACCCTCCAGAACAAGTTCCTCCGTAGGATAACAGGCTCCCCCTGGTACGTTCGCAACGAGATCCTTCACGTTGACCTAAAGATTCCCACTATCCGCCAGTTCATGAAACGCATTTCAAAGCGTTTCTTCGAGACCGCCGCGAATCACCGCAACCCTCTGGTTGTGAAAGCCGCTAGTTATATTCCCTCCTCCATTAGTCATGTCCGCCGTCCCAAGCATGTCCTCACCGATCCCGATGACCACATAACTCTCATTCAGGAGAGCAGTAGGGCCACCAGTACAGTGCACAAACACAGACCGACATTCCGACCTCGCCGCCGAGGTTCCTCGCGAAGATCCCGACGTAATTGTCCCCCCCGACCCTTGCTCGACGAAGTGCCAGCCCGCGCCGTAGCTGAGCCTGTAGCTTTAAATTCCCCGATTAATAATAATCAACTAAACTTGATCCAGCCTGTCCCATCTTGCTGTCCTCCCGTCAGCGACGCCCTAAGCCGAGGTCCGTACCCCACAGGGGGTGCCCTTAGCGAGCGTTCGCTTAATAATATAAGTAGTTTTACGCCCCTGGCTGGAGGCTTTGAGTCCGCTTAAGGCAGCCACAGGATAGTCCGGTTAAGTAGTCACGACCTCTCAAGGTCAACTACGAGATGCCATACCAAAAAAAAAAAAAAAAAAAAAAGAGCGTGCACTAATACAGCGCAAGCCCAAAGGGTCACTTGCAGTGGTTTCCTGGAGCTCTGTGAAGTCCGTGGAATAGGTACTATGTTATCTGCGCGACAACACTTAACAAAATTAGAACCTACAGTTGTTCACTTAGTTGTTTTTTCTGAACTCCATCGTTCAAGTTCATAGTTTCCTCTTGTTTAAAAGTTGAAGGTTAGAGTTTTTATTTGTTTATTTTAATTATGGGTTAAGAAGAAATACTCTTTCATTTAATTATTTAAATAGTAAATAATTCAAATGTCATTGCAAATTAATGTATGTACACCTGTTTACTTTTATTTTGCAAAATGCAACTCTTTTTTACGTCGTGTGTTGGTGAAAATGCGATTTGCAACTGCTAGAATAATAAATTCACTGAATCATAAATTTTATAAAAATCGTCAAACTTTAAAAATTTGTTCAACCTAAGAATTCTTCAGAATATTTCATGCGAATATTCTTAGGTTGAACAAACCAAAGTTATAGCTAAGCAATAGCAAGCATCGCAGTAAGATAGCATCAGCAACGTGTTCGAAACTGAAATTCGAACAGACATGTTTCATTCATGACGTCCTGGGTTCGATTCCCAGGTAGGGCAACGTGTTATTGGGTTTTTCTATCCAGAATTTCTCATTAGCAGCCCAGAGCCTGGATTTATGCCCGGTTGATGGCAATAGGCTCGCCCCCTATAAGGACCTAAAACATAACTGGCGAAATGTGGGTGTACTATAGGTACACCTCTGCCTAACCCTTCGGGGAAACAAAAGACACCCACTGTTAAAGTTTCATAGTATGGCAATAACTGCAATATTATAAACTAAGAATGGATATTTTATAGAAAATGACGCGGGTTCTGCGATTGCTGCAATGAATCATGACCTGGCTTGCATCAGCGTTTGTCTTTTGGTTTGCAAATTAACCCAACCAAATCCCAGGCCATGATCATAGGTAGCAGATTCGTTCGCAATGCGGCGGATGTTACATACCTGATGCCTTTATATCTCGATGGTGTTCGCATTGACTATACCGAAACCGCTAAGGATCTGGGTGTAGTTATTGACTCCAATCTTTCTTGGCGTGCTCAGGTCAATGAGGTTAGCCGAAAGGTACATTTCTCCTTTCATTTGCTGAAATGTCTTCAAAGCTGGCTTCAAAGCTGGCTGCTACCCTTGAAAACTAAAATTACTTTGGCACAAACACTTATTCAGCCGATTATAGATTATGCTGACGCCTGCTACCTGGATGCTACTGAGGAGCTATTAAACAAGCTTGAGCGCTTGCAAAACCTGTGCATTCGCTTTGTTTTCGGTCTTCGAAAGTATGACCATGTTTCTCACCTTCGCAAGGAACTCAAGTGGCTCCCAATCCGTCTTCGAAGGAAAACTCGAATTTTATGTCTCCTCTTCAATATCTTACACAACCCGTCTTATCCTTCCTACCTGCGTGAGCGTTTTTCTTACGCTCGCTCTAGCGACGCACCGTGTAGATCGCACCTTAGATCCCTCCTTAAATCTCATCCTCATAAAACAAGCTACTATTCTTATTCCTTCTCTGTCCATGCTGTAAGATTGTGGAACTCACTTCCGCCTAGCATTCGTGATTTAAAACCTTTCCTCTTAACTGTGAGTATTTATTTATGTATATATAAATAATACATATGTTTTATATATATGTATATATATATTTGCGTTATTTTAGTTTTAGACTTCACATTGTTCATATTTTTCTCTTCTTGTTTTCACACACTATTGTCTACATTTCTTATTCAATTCTCCTTTCGCAGGTCTGCTGGAAGTAATTTCTTAAGAAATAAGCAGTACCTTTGTACTCAAATTGTAACTATGACGTGTCCCTCTGTATTTTACTGTGTGTACATAAAAAATAAAATAAATAAATAAAATAAATGAATTCATTTATTGAACACCAAACAAAAACATAATTAAATTATAATAAACACTTAGTAAGCACAACCGCATCCTCTGCCAGCACCACCCCGGTAGCCGAAGGGAGAAGCAGCAAAACCAGATGAAAAGGCAGATGGTGCAAAGGCAGCACCAGGACCGTAAGAACCCACAGGGCCATAGGCACCCGCTGGACCAAAAGCAGAAGTCTCACTGAACATGGTGTTCCTACCATTACCGCAGGCATGGTTGACGGCGCCAGCACCGGTGGAGGGTACAACACCTCCCATAGCAACAGTACCCACGAAGGGCAACTCACCACCCACAGCCAGAACACCTTCATAAGCGTTATCAGATGCTACAGCAATACCAGTAGGAGACATGGCAGAGGCGCTTGAGACAGGGAGTGCACCACCACTGGTAGGAGTGATTTCAATGCCGTCGAAGGGAGAACCGTACGTGAGACCATCGCAGGCAAGACCTCTTCCAGTCAATGTAGCGTCAGCGTATGGCAGAGCATCATATGCCAAGACGGAACCTGAACCAGCCAAACCGGGGCCATAGATCCCCTCGTAGGCCAAACCAGCGCCATATGCAGAGCCAGCCGTTGCAACTGAAGCAGTGGTGGAAGTACCGCTGACAGCAGACTGAAAATAAGCAAAAAAAATGTTACGGTTGTTGTCACGAGAGCAAAAAATACTATTTTAAAAATAGCATATTTGAAAAGTCGAGGGGTTTTTGAATTGCATTGATATGTCAATTTTAATTGAATGTGGTCATTTATCGAAAATAAGAATAGAAATATTGATATGCCAAACAATTTCATTGTCTGAAGAACAAGAAAACAAATTATAGAAAATTATTTCTGAAGAAAATATAACTTACCATAGCATTAAGCCCGTTTCCGCAAGCATGGTTGATAGCACCAGATCCAGAAGTGGCCAACACGCCTTCCAAATCAGTGGTACCCACAAACGGCAGCTCTCCAGCCACGTTCAGAGCGCCCTCATACACATTCTCAGACACAACAGAGATGCCGACAGGAGCCATTGCTGAGGAGCTGGTGACGGGCAAAGCACCACCACTGGTAGCAGTGAACTCCATAGCAGGAGAGTAGAAACCATCATAAGCTAGTCCTCTGCCTGCAAAGCCATTTCCAGGGTATGCTTGTTCAGAGTAAAATCCATAGTTAACCAGTCCTCTCCCTGCACAGCCAGTTCCAGGTTATGCTTGTCCATCATATGCCCACGCTGGAGTGGTAAATCCATTATAACTCAAACCAGTGAAACCAGGGGTAAGAGAACGAGCAGTTCCGAAGGAAGAACCGATTCCTGATGCTTCGACTGCAGCGCGGCTGGTGCAAGCGCTGAATGCCGACTAAAATAGAAAACAAAATTATAAGCAACCGTGTCCTCCGGGCGATCCACACAATGGTGGCAGCCGGGCGTTTTCTCCCGCCTTATGCGAAACAGGAACCTCTCGAAACAACCATGTCCGGTGAGGACCTGTGTCAGAAGGAAGGTGAGGACGCCGTGGCACCTCTCCAACTACTCCAGTTAATGTTATGTGACTTGGCCTTAACTACAACAGATATAACATTACGCGTAAACTAAATTGAATTGTACCCAGTAACGTATAAAGAATGTTCAACGGCCAAGTCACACAACATCTTCTAATATATAAAATTCTCGTGTCACAGTTTTCGTTGCCATACTCCTCCGAAACGGCTTGACCGATTTTGATGAAATTTTGTGAGCATATCGGGTAGGTCTGAGAATCGGCCAACATCTATTTTTCAAAAAAAAAAAAAAATAAAGAAGCAAAACAACGTTTGCGGGTTCAGCTAGTTAACTATGATAATAAAGAAATCGCAGTAAGGAACCTTAGACTTGGCACAACTTTGTCTAGATTTCATTACTTTTAGAGATAAACAAGCAGCTCCATCGAAACTTGGCTAGTTTTTTACAGAATGATTTTGGTGGGACTTCGCTTCTTTTTGTAGAAACGTGGGCAAAGCAGAAGGGGAGACATTCGCCCAGCAGTAGGACGCTATAGGCTAGAATAAATTAGAAGATGTGTCCCACTACACTGGGTTTTTGCAATGACAATCAATTTTTTTATGTACCAATAGTAGAAGGGGGCATTACCATATCTCTAATACAGCTGAGACCAGCTGAGAGTTCTTCATCAGATACTTCAGACCTTCGATTTTCGACATCAAATGAAGCTGCCCACCAAGTTGAATATTTTTTGTAAAGGCGGTGTGTCGATCTCTAACAGTTTGGTTGGGCTCTTGTGTTTTCTAATCAGGGTCACCAGGTACTCCAGATCTTCGAATATCCTAGTTTTTATCGTTTTCCCTTTATGTGGCCATTAAACCCTAACTCTGTACCAAAATTTCAGCTGTCTGAGTTTATGGGAAGTACTAGTTCTATTCTGATGATTTTGTGTGAGTGAGTGAGTGTCATAAATGCGAAACTTTGCTTTCACTTAACTTCGGACCTAAATGACCTACAGACTTGAAATTTTGGATTTTAAGTATGTGATCATAGCTATGACGAAAATTTCTGCGTTCTGGTCTTATCCAGTTGTTCTCAAATAGGGGCCTGAAAATGCGGCGAAATGGTTCCAGTAAAGGATAGTACGGCAGTGTTTGCTTCGCGCTCGACTTGGCGGGGGCACTGCCGTGCCCCCCGATTGTACTTAAGACACAAAATAAATATCTTGTACTGAATAAATACTTAAACGGTGTAAGAAAAAGGATAAATACATACATAGCATAACATCAGGCCTTGTTTTCCCGAAGGGTTGGCCAGAGGTGTACCTGTACACCCACATTTCGCCAGTTATGTCTAACTCCCATGTAATAGGGGGCGAGCCTATTTGCCATCAACCGGGCACAAATCCAGACTCTGGGCTGCTACTGAGAAATTCCAGATAGAAAAACCAAATAACACTTTGCCCGACCTGGGAATCGAACCCAGGACCTCATGCTCAGCGGTAGCGATTGCGACTACTAGACCGACGAGGCATCTTGCTAAATGTAATTAAATAAAACACATCTTCAGTTTAGTAAAACTAATTGACCCATTAAACTTTGACTTTCCGGTTTAAACAAAAATAAACAAAATAGGAAATTACTAATATTCAAAATAGTACGAAATGATAGTAAGTATACCTGGATGAGAAGCACCTGGGCGCAGAGGACGAGGACAGCCTTCGCTACCATTGTAATAAATGTACTTGGTACTACTCTTAACGCTGACAACAGAATGATTTCCGATCCACTTTCAAAGGCTTTATACTAAAATGCGATGTAATTTTCCAAGAATCATTGGTATAAGGTAATTTAGTATAATATATTATAAAAAGCCTAATCTTTTGTAATGAAAATAAAATAACTCAAACACTTATTAAGACATATGTAATTACTGAAGGCAGAATGGTGAAACTTATTAGAAATAATATGTACTTTTAAGCTGATAAGAAAGTGCGTTAGTATAAAAGTGTAATGGGTAGAAGTAAGTTATTCAGTTATTCAGCTATTTGTTGAATAAACATCAAACATGTCTTCCTTCGGTGTTCTGTTGCTCTGCATCCATGCTTGCTTGATCCAGGTAAGGGATTTGATTTGAAGACCAAAGAACATCGGCCAAGTTTGTATAGACGCTGGACCTGACTTTTATTTTGAGTGTCCAGAAACCAATTATAGTGAGGTTGGAGTGTTTTTATGTAGTTATCACCATACTGTTCGAAAATATAATCTATATGGCCAAGATATTTTAATAATGGAAAAAATATATTTGAGGTTAGAATCACTAAATAAGTCGATTTAATGCTAGGCAGACGACATACAGTTTCAGTATTTTAGCGATAAGCGAAGAGTGTAATTAGCGATCTCATTTCGTACTTGTTTATTTATTTCAATTTCGTTCAGATCAATCAAAACGCACTAATACCTACAGAGAAAAAAAAGGGCTTTTTAAAGCTTTTTAATGCCCACCATGACAGATTTCAATTCTGACTGAACAGAGATTTAGTCGCAGATACAGTCTTTAGTCTGCATTGTCACTGGGTAAACGAATGAAAAAAGGGTTTTGATAAAATAATTTTTATTCATCATCCTCTCTTCGATCGCCGGGTGTCAAACATTTAATCATTATCGCGCGTCGATGACATTTAATGTATGTGCTCCGTTGTACGCAATTGAACAAAACATGCTTTCTATGAACTTTTATTTTTTATGACAAGAATCCAATTCATAATGAAAACTTGTTGTTTTGATTCATTTTTATTTTTAGAATTTAATTACATGAATAACTTTTAATAAAAACGTGAATAGTAATAATCTTTGAGTACTAGGTCATTTCATAAGCCAAACGAATCGTCAAAAGGGTGCGTTTTGAACATGCTATTCTAAAAAAATCAACGAAATTACTTAAACAAGAAAAAATGTATATCTTTTTTTTCTGTCTTCATAATGAGATATGTCTTATGTTTAATGAGTATTTGAAAAATAACGGATGTTTTTATATATATGGCATAACGGGACGCCACAGACTCATCGTCAGGTACGATTTGGCCATCCTCCTTTTGCCATAAATGTTTAAGTCCCATTGTATTTTCGCATTCTGTTCAGGATTAATAAAATTATTAGCATGTATAACCACCGTTATAATTATGTAAATATTTCTAGCTAAAGCTTATTTTCTCAATTTTGGATGATGTATTTTTAGGTGCCTCGTTGGTCTAGTGGTCGCAATCGCTACTGCTGAGCATGAGGTCCTGGGTTCGATTCCCAGGTCGGGCAACGTGTTATTGGGTTTTTCTATCTGGAATTTCTCAGTAGCAGCCCGAAGTCTGGATTTGTGCCCGGTAGATGGCAATAGGCTCGCCCCCTATTACATGGGACTTAAACATAACTGGCGAAATGTGGGTGTACTATAGATACACCTCTGCCCAACCCTTCGGGGAAACAAGGCGTGATGTTATGTTTATGTTTAATGTATTTTTAGGTTTAATCAGGGTATATTAGATTTTTTTTTTTTTCTTTCTTTCTTTCATTTTGACTTTTCACGGTTTTTATTTAGAGTTACTATACGTCGGACACTCTTAAAGTTTTGCGAAAATAAAAATAAATATATGTTAGATAAATATTTTTATTACTAAATCTTTTCAAAGTACTCCCCACTAGCCTCTATACTAAGTTTCATGCGTCTGAACCAGTTTTCGAAACACTTTTTCCAGTCCGCCGTAGACACCTCGTTTACAGCCTGCTCGAACGCTGACAGCCCATCTTCCGGCGACGCTCACAACAGAGAAAACTTGTGTCAAGCATTTGATAGCATACCACTCAGCATTGATGCGTCTTTGGTTCCGTTAAAGAATTGACACCATGTAACCAGTCCAATTGAAAAGCATGCGATCAAAATCTTCCCCGTGGCGTAGGCGTTGATTCGTTTTGAAACACCCAAACCGTGGTCTGGCGCTACGTTTCTGGGTCATATTGATAAATCCAAAACTCATCACCTGTAATGATGTCGTAAACACGCCGAGACAAGCCTGCTTCAAACTTGGTTATCATATCACGGCACCATTCTACCCGGGCCTACTTCTAAGCATCGGTGAGGTTGTGCGGCACCCAGCGTGAAACTATCCTCCTCACGCGAAGATGCACTTGTAGAATTTCCCGAAGGCTTCCCAATTCAACCTGCAGTATGTGCTGAATCTCTTATTACGTAACTCTACTATTGTCTGGGATAATTTTTTCACTGCCAGCAGCGTCCTTTTTTCTTCCGTAACAGCCGTCAAAGGGCGACCACTTCTTTCTTCATCCCCCAAAGTTAGCCGACCGCGCTTGAATTCGTTATACCAACGATACACGGTTACCTTAGAAGGCCCTTCATCCAGTTATTTGAAGTCTATCGAACGATTTGTCCGGTTTTAGGCGACACTTGAAATCGTTAAAAATCTTAGCTCAAAATGTTACCGGCGCAAATCCATTTTTTAATGATACGCGATAACTTAAATTACTCTTTATAACTAAATTAACTCGCAAACAATGTGGAAGAAAATTTTGGAATAGGAACGTACCTATTTTACTTACAAATAATCATATTTTCTAAATAGACTATAACACATAAATTTTTTTTTTCGCACATCTTTCTGAGTGGCCTGGTATTTATAATGAAACGAATTTTTCTTACAGCACGTGTTCAGCCAGGCTTGCCTTGGGGCTTACGGCCCGGCAATCGCTCCAGCTTTTGCTTCTCCCATGCTGGCTGGTCCTTACGGCTTCAACGCTCCGGGTTTGGCTTATGATGGACTTGCGTACCCCGCCGCCGGTTTTGCTGGCGCATATCCCGCTGCCGGTTGTGGTACTGGGCAAGCCGCGTACGGTGGTGCCGGGCAAGCTGCGTACGGTGGCACCGGTGAAGGCAACGTGGCGGTCGCTGGTGAGCTGCCAGTCGCTGGTAACACAGCTGTTGCTGGTCAGGTCCCCATCATGGGCGCTGTGAGCTTCAACGGTGCTGTGCCTGCTGCTGGTGCCGTGTCTATCTCCGGCAAGTGCGCTTGCGGGTGCGGATCTCTCTACTAGTATCTGAACTACGTAGATAAAGAGACGAGATGTTGAGCAATAATAAATTAAGTGGACCTAGCAATATTCTTCTCTTTTCCTTATTACAGCTCTGTCTGACCCTCCGGGCAATACACGAGTGAATAACATCACACCACAGAACATAATAATATAACTTTAGTAATTGTTCTGTGTGCTTCGCAGTTATTTGATCTTTATTTATTAATACGGCTCGTACCACTGCGTGTCATATTATTATGTAGATTGTGCAGTCTGTTAAAGTAAACCGTAACGTTTTTATGAAGAATCAAACTCTGAATTTTATGAAATAGAGACCTAATGTCTGTTTAAGTGTATATCTGGATCTGAATTATTTACCTACTTCCTGTTAGTTTTTTTTTTTGTATTCTCATTATTTTATTTTGGTTTTTTTGTGAAAGTCAGACATGAAAGTCAACCTTCCAGGAAGGTAAACCATAAAGTATTTGGCTTTTTTTAAAGAGTATTCAATTCAATTCTTTTTAGGTTTTTTTATGTTTTCTGTAAATTCCAATGAAAACTGCCACAGGGGTCACTTTTATAGTAGTAAATAATGTACATGAATTTGACTACTAGTTGTCACTATTCATACTTTTTTGTTTATTAGGAGAAGGGACTTATTTTACTCATAATTATTTCAAAACATTAAGTTTTTTTCAGCTTTTCATCTGGCGACGTTTCGGAATGACCGCTGAACTAAAATTAAGAAAAAATCGCGTCAAAACGTGAACTCCTTTATTTCTGCCAAGGCTTAATAGCAAAAAAAATAACTATGGAAGTGAGCTCTGAAAAAGCTAATAATTTACCACTAAATCAACTCTTTTACCATTGTGAAGTAGTAACTTTTATTTTCCATAAATCATCTTGTAATGGGCGACTCTCTAACTCGCATACATGGGTATCGTTAAATTCATTTTATTACATAATTGTAATCATAATTATCATAATAATTTACTGATTGCATTCCATATTGTAAAAAGATGTTACAAAGGGTTAAAGCTAGGTATAAAAATATGGACCCCATACAGCACAGCAAAATGATAAAATTAAGTAAGTAGAAGAGAGGAGGAAAGCTTTAATTCGATTAATTATTTGGTATTCAAAAGTAATAATATTTTCTTCCAACTATGCTTTAATTTCATCACAATCACACAAAAAATCAGTACAAAGCGAGCCTTAAATGCTCTAGAGCAATAAAAATGTATGTAATTTCATTATTGCACAGTTTTTTTTTATCGCACCAAAAGGTGCCAATCTCAATGGATTAGCTCTATTCAGCCAGCCGATATCAAAAAAAAATATTTTACGAACGTATTATTCGTTTCTATCCTACTTGTTCCAAATTTAAATATAAATTTGCCCAACAAAACTCTTAACCTTATGTTTAATAATTGCTCAAGTATAACTTTTAATTTCAATAATTAAACTTCTATTTTAACTGTTTGATATGAGTTTCTTTTATCTACTATTCCTATAGGTAATAGTTGAAAGAAAAGCAGATTATGCACCTTGCCTTAAGTAATTTATATTGCCCTCGTGCCTGTTAGATTAGAGCCCTCGCTAACGCTCGGGGTCTAAATCAGGCACTCGGTGCAATAATAAATTACTTTGTGCTCGATGCAATAATCTACTATTAAAATGAAAACTATTTTGTGAAACATGCCATTTAGAATTAGTCATTTAGATATTTTTTGATATTACAATACCATTTAGATAATCGAAATTGTTTCAACTTATTTGTGAATGAATAAATTTTTTGATCTTTTTAATTATTTCCGGTAATTTATTTCAAACTTTTATTGACATGAATAGGGTACTTTTGGAGTGCATTCTAAGCGTAGATCTTGGTAGGTTTACTCTGTTTTTATGACGTAATGTGTATCTTGACTGTTTATTTTCTGTGGTGTAAAAGTGTTGGTACTTTCGAACAAATTTGCAAATGTAAAATACAAATTTGCAACAGCAGGAACACAATGATGAGAGCGATAGGGTATTCAACACTACCACGCACCAGCGCATTTTCACTTTTGAAATGAAACTGTTTATTTTGACCAACAAAGGGTCATTATGCATAAAAATTACAAAAATAAAAATACCGACATTCACTTTAACACAAACAACATACAACACAAACATACTACAGATCTCAATTGCTCAGTACGTGAACCAGACAGCAATGGTTCAGGTACTGGCAATCAAACCTCTGCACGAATGCCCTCTGGATGCCGTTGGAGCTAGCTGTGCATCGTTTTCGCATAGTAGAGTAAAAACAGTCTACTTGCGACCCGGCCAACATCCCTGATGCGCACCCAGAATGCATTAATATTGCACACGCAAGGCGTTGTACTGTCTGCGCGTATACGAGACCCACAGGCTGCTCGTGTAGAATGATGCGCAATATGCTCACTTCTGGGGTACAACGAGAAAACCTGCGAGCCATCATATTCGCCCTTACAGACAACGCCCTGCGTTCTCGCAGAATCTTCTTTCAGATCAGAGTACATCATATGTGCAAGATTTTTAAAATGTTCTAACCTCTACAGTGCTGTTCCACATAATTTTATGGTGGATATTTTCCTTTGGCATTCACTTTTTTACATTTTATGTCAAGTCATGGCTGTGAGCGTATTTTTCACAGATAACCAACAGTTTTGAAAGGCCACATACAGAAGCACTCAGCATCACCATGTTTTAACCTCATTTAATCTTCCTAGCCTTTTCCTAACTATTTTGGGTTCAGCTTCTGGTATAACCGGATGCAGCTGAATACTGCCTATCTGACCTCCGCAACCCTGCTACTGGGTAACACGATACCACTTGGTAAGACTGCTTGTCAGACTTTTGGGCTACTGACTATGCGTAGGGACTGTCAAAGATCTACGAGTGACAGCCCGGACCAACGGTTCAACGTGCTTTTCTAGGCAAGAAGGGGATTCGATATGTACTAAGTGGTCAGCCATTCATGAACCAACCGTAGTAAGCGATGCTTGCCCCCAACCAACCTTCGATAGATTCGTGCGGGTTATAATTTAACCACGAGGACGTCGCAATAAAAAAACGAATTTTTACGGCCAAGAATTTTTCACTGAATGTGCGTAATCGCAGCGGAAAAATGTCGAATTTCTAAATTTCAGGTATTTAGTGTCGTGCGACGTCGTGTAATTGTGTATGGTAAGTAAAAATTCGTGCATCCCACTTGTGACGTTGCAAAAATTAATAATAAAAGCAACAAGTAGAGACACCGTTTGTGGGTCTGCGCAAGCACAAACAGAAGAGAATTCTATTGGGTCTGTGGAAGAGGATTCTCAAAGGACGTCGATAGGTTGGTCCTACCAAAATGGGTGTGAAGGGTTTTCCCTTCAAGGCGTGACAACGAGGAACACGTTTTGGGAGGGGGACCAGCACAGAGTACATACACACCTCAAGGGATAACGTTTTGTTGGTGAAGAAGGCCTTAACCGTTTGATGGTAAATGCCACTCCAGGTAACGATAGAGTCACCGTTTCTAACTGTAGGCTGTGTTTATGTGTGTGAACACGTTATCCTGTGTTCCACTCCAAGGTTCTCTCTCATTCCCGTAATTTGACAGGAATGTACTCAGAGAACACTGAGTTTAACTTGAATTATCATGATTTGACCTATGAGAGAATTAGGCCTTTTATAAGAACTAGGTAGTAAGGCCAGTTGTTATATATTATTATGTCTCGGGTTGCTTTGCATAAACGTTATGTTCACTTTTTGAGCACAACCATAATAGGTCGAAACCGATTCAATGGGCTAGATGTTAATGCAGATCATCTCACGGACTCGCTAAAGCGACTCTGAGTTATTGTTTTAGTCTCACTGCAGGTGTGAACCCCGATACAACTGGGAACGGAGAACCAGTTTTGTCGGAGTGAACAACTAAGTGTGTGGGAATGGTTTGGTAGTGGCTTGCCACAATTGATGTTTTGTACCTTCATTTTTGTGTATTACAATAAACTTTGTATTTGTTTAAGAAGGTGCTGGTTTATTTGAATATTTCCCATGCAGCTTATACCCTGTAATTTCTTATTTACCTATATTGAAACCTTCAGCATCTTGTTTCAAAAATATCTCTAAACTACAGGAACTGGGTTACAAACCATTGGGTCGGTGTGCAACCATAACTGTTTGCGCTGGAACAACGTCATCCTAGCGGCACTTTTTTTTGTCCATGGACGTACAACAGTGCAGATTTTGACGTATCAGTTAAGCTCTAGTGTTCCTTAGTTCTTGGAAAACCCTATTTTACTTTTAAATGTGTTTGTGGCGGAATGGTTTTTCCTTTTTTAATTCTGTTTTCACAAATAATACACACTAAAAAGCAAATGCGTAAAACATTACAACTCGGAACTAAACCATTTTATACATATAAGTATAAAATGGTTTAGTTACATACATACATAATCAACCTAGTATGTTCCCACTGCTGGGACATAGGCCTCCTTAGAGAATCCACCACGCGAGCCCAGTGCGGGCTGGTAAATGTTACATGTCTTCGAATTTTTGATTCTAAGACATGCCGGTTTCCTCACGATGTTTTCCTTCACCGTTAGAGCACTGGTGATGAAATAATTGCCACTGCTCGCCAACCATTTTATACGATATTCATCATATAGATAAGCCAGCGCAGCGAAAACTTGATTATCATAGCAGTTTTATGACACAAAAAAATTATTTAAACAGATTTACCTTTCGTAACACACTAATTATTTAATGTGTTTTTTTCTTGTACGTCCATAGGAAAAAATAAGGACCGTTAGGATGACGTATTTCAGCGGAATAGTTTCTGTTCAATAGCTACCCAATGATTGGATGCACTTTGTACTTACCACACAATAACACGACGTTATGCACAAAATAACTGCTTAACTGAAATGAAGAAATTCGACATTTTTCCGCTGCGACAACGGACGGACGTGCTAGGCCCCATTCCCCAACCACCGATTTGATGTAGACCGGGCGCTTAAGGCCCTTTCGATCAACCAACTCACCAACTCAATATGCACCTTAGAACGGGAGTTCTGGGCTCCTGCGACCAACCACCAACTCACTATGCGGCGTGGACCGGGTGTACTGGGCCCCTTCGACCAGCCACCTTCACAACATGCGGAGTGGACTGGGCGTACTCGACCATTTCGACCAGACACCTACACAACATGCGACGTGGACCGGGTGTACTCAGCCCTTTCGACCACGCTTAGCAAATCCTAGACAAACACAAAACACACAAATAAAACATTAGTCGAGTACATGTAATGTAAGTATATCTCACCCAGCGGTGCGCCAAGGGCACGCCCGTGCCCGTGTGGGCACCTAACGATCTATCGCTAATCGCTATCAATAGAGGTGCTATTTCATCAATTTGTTCCAAATCACGCGTCGTCTCGACCTTACGAACAATCAGATTCCATGCAAAATTTTACTAATCCTTCAATCAAGTCGTCATAAAAGCAACGGAACCTTTCGTGAGTTCAACGGCTTGTTGTTGGATCGATGTGAAAAGGCACCATCAGTATGAAGAACTTACCATGCTTCTGTAATACTGCCACTATCGCGTCGCGGCCGTTTGGTACACCTGAATATCTTAATGTAGAGATCACTTATTCAAACGTAACTTAGCAACGCATCCGTAACCCTCTGACACTCATCTTACCGCCATCAACGTAGCACAAATACCACCTCCGGCCTTGAATTGTGAAAATCCATTTAAACAAAAACAAACGAACATCACCTTGGTCAAACCAGGGATCGATCCGTGGGTTGACCAAGGTGATGTTCTTTTGTTTCGTAATTTTCTAATTATTAATTTGTTAATTAGCACGATAGATTATTCAAACTGCCTCGTTGGCCTAGTGGTCGCAAGAGCCACTGCGGAGCAGGAGGTCCTGGGTTCGATTCCCAGGTCGGGCATAGTATTATTGGGTTTTTCTATCTAAATTTTTTCAGTACCAGCCCGAGCAGCCCGGAATCTGGATTTGTGCCCGGTTGATGGCAATAGGCTCGCCCTCTATTACATGGGACTTCAACATAACTGGCGAAATGTGGGTGTACTATAGGTACACCTCTGCCTAACCCTTCTGGGACTACAGGCGTGATGTTATGTTATGTTAGATAATTCTCTCCATTAGGGTCACATAGCTGTTTCTCTATTCCCTAACTAAAACCAGTCCAAAAAAATAATTCACGATCTTCAGGGAGTTTCCAAACTTAGCAAGTAAAATTTCCTTAAATTTTGCCAATAATAATATTGACTCTTAAAGTTTGGTACACAAAGAAGCAGCTTGTTCTTTTAAATAATGAAATAGGGCCAGTACCTAATATATCAAGGCCACACTAACTTTACACATAATAAATTTTTCCAAAAATAATTTCAATCAATCAATGTGTGCCGAGGGATTTCCATAATCAAACCAAATTTAATTGAAAGGTGACTTACATGGACTGCTTGCGTTACTTACAAAGATTAGGCGTTACAAGAATTTCCATTTCCAAGGAATATTGCATACAGTTGTTCTTTGGTAACTTCACTGATTACTGGTTTTGAGTTTAGTTATTTCACTGGTCTCCTCACTACCTTGCCCTCGTAATCCCACTTCTGATGAAAGCAATACGTCGTCTTTATCAGGAGAAATCTTAATGTTTCTTATGTGTGGTTTTGCGGGCAAGGAGATGTAAGTAAATGAAAGTATATATTATTCTACATAACTACAAGTCTCTGATCACGTTAGGGAATTAACTATAATGTTAACGACGTCCCACCGTGAGGCGCGAGCGCAAATCAATCGACCACTGCAGTGCAAGGAAAGTCACAATAATCACTAATACAATTTCACGATCGCCATTTATCAACGCCAGCTTCGATACCTCTTCTTCATCCCTTTTCCTTTTTTTTTACCGCCTCCTCAGTACCCGGGGTTACGTCAAGTTGACAGCTGTCAAATTCGTTCTCAAATCGTCTATGTGGGTTTGGCGTCGCTAAACCTTTAGGACGCGCCGTCAATTATAAAAAATTAGCATTAACTGTTTGTAATCTCCGTCACTTGTTCTTATTGGTTCAGTATAAAACCAGAGTCAGACGGCATCTGTCTTGCATTATTGCTATTAAATTAACCTTTTTGGCGCAACCGTTATGCACACACTGTTGTTGTTGCTATTTTTATTTTGTCATTAGCATGTTGTGTGTTCATCGCTGACCTGCGTTCCAGGAGCCCCAAACAATAACTGTCAAAAACCCCTGGGACACCAGAATCCCACCGACCCCAGTCGATTTTAAGCTTTAAGTATTATTATTTTAAGGTTTACTATTGCTTCTGTACAATTAATCCACAGAACAGATAATATTTTTCAATCATAGACAAAAACACGAACTAAAAATATCACTCCCAATATTACAAAAACCGAACTGGAAGCCCGCCATTCTACGCGTCAGTCAGTGTCAAGTGGGTACCGTGCCATAGTGATTGTGTATTTATTATGTGTTATTCTTCGGAAAGTGGTATATCCACTTTTTTTTTATTCATTTATAAGTGTACAATACAACTTTTTCGATAATCGTTTGCATGAAACAATATTATAAAGCATGTTGTTGAGGCAATTTTTTTTACGTAAACAGAATTCGTTGTCATGAATTTCGTTGTGCTAATTTGACGATTTGCAATGAATTTGTACTTTTATGATGTTAGTAATGACGCAAAACCTACCGATGATACATAATTCCATGTATTCGAGCCGTATTACAACAATTTTATTCGATATTTCGAGTAATATTTAACACAGTTTCCAAGGTTGTCAAGTGGTTGTCAATGACGTCATTGTTTATATTTTGAATTCTTGAGATTTTTTAATAAATTATTGTCTTTGTAAGGTCAAACTACTGATAATTCGTCATTTACTTTACTCGTGTTAAATGCAATTCTTCAAGAAAATTGCCTTTAAATGCTCATGAAATTCTCGAAATCGTAAAAATAACTGTTTCGTCTGAGGATGGAACTCACCTCCCTAGGCGACCACGCATGCGCGAAGTCTGGAACCTCCCGCCTGCAACGCTATCAAAATGGGTGGTCTGTACCACCTTGCATTAAAACCTAAAATTGCATTCCAATCGGCAGCATCCTGCATCTCGCAATCAAAGTTTTTCTGGCAAGTTGTATGAACAAAAGTTCCGAACTCAAACATATGGGGAGTCCGTTTCTACACAGTAAAGCAGTGTTCAGGATAGCGCTGCACTAATCTATCCCCACGTTGTCGAGTTTCGGCTCTAAACCGATGGCCTCATTAAAATATACGCCACGTGTTTGGGCTCGGCATCCACGTACATGTGGTCGGTGGCCAGCGGGGGGTTAGCATGCATGACTATCCCCCCTACGACCTGTACACAGACGGGTCGGAAGCCGACCGCGAAAGACTGAGGTGTGACGCACTTCGACCCCACTGTTGTAGAAGCTTTGACTCTCTTTTGTTTGTTTTTTAAATGAAAACTGAACATTTGCTCTGACAAGAATTGAAATTCACATACTTATTCGCAAGAGATAATCTTTAAATATATAATAAAAGCAAAATGGTAAACGCATCACTTCAGAACGGCGGGACCGATTTGGCTATTTGTTATTTTAAAATATTCGTAATAGTCCTAATCAGGTTTTATTGAAAGAAAATTTGGAAAAGTTTTCCGGAAAATCTTCAAGTTCGGGAAATAATGAATGTCTTTTTTGTATGAATTTCAAATTTTGTACGAAAACTAAATATCTAGTCAGAATACGTGAGATAAGTTAACACCTTAAGACTGAACAGTGCCATCTATCTTGCGTGGATAAACTCACAACGTCATCGTTTAAAGTCCTTGTCTGTAGACTCAAGTTAGTTGAGATTGTATTCTCTTCCATTATAACTAAATAGCATCATTTTATCTTTAGCAACGGGTTACTGAGGGCTTGGTGACAATAGCTTTCCGATTGTCGAAAGCTTATGTTGAAAACGATGTGAACAGGAATTATTATTTATTTAAATATTAAAAGGCTCATAAAAGGACATTGGCCAAAAATGTATGGGGCTTGGTGAAAATGTCCACCATTAATGAGACTCATGTAATGTGCGACGATATGATAAGCAGAACATGGTATTAAATGTCCCATTGTTTGTGGAATATTACCGCATTTGAGTTCTAAGGCGGAGTCGTCTGTTATCTCCACCAGAACAGGTTTTTCTTGCTTCGGCCAACCCTTCGGTAAGCCTTTGCTTACCGAAGGGTTGGCTACCTAACCTAACCTAACTCATGT
Source organism: Dasypolia templi (assembly GCA_963555695.1). Taxonomy (NCBI): domain Eukaryota; kingdom Metazoa; phylum Arthropoda; class Insecta; order Lepidoptera; family Noctuidae; genus Dasypolia; species Dasypolia templi. Next base: position 5,995,117 of record OY743163.1, read on the forward strand.
GTGTCCAGGTGGAAGATCATCAGCAGGTAGATCATATGGCTACGTCTCGCCATAGCTTCAGTCTTTATAATTTTTCTCAAGTAACAGTTTCTAGTAGGTAAAATTTACAAGAAAATTGAATTATGTCACTCAAGTTAGAATATTTAGTAAGCATATAAGTAAGAGTTATCTACGTATTTATTTATTGAAACTTAAACCTTTCTGCTATCTACCTTTTTGTAATGGGTTGTTTATCTTTCGGAAAACGTACAGTCGCACGAGCTATTTGGTTTACCGGCAACTGGTTTGTCATCGCATATTAACCGTATGATTTTCAATTTTTTCAAGGCTCGTTCAATCAATCCACAATTATGTGAACGATTATCGACTCATCATAACGCTACTACCGATAATTTCAGAAGTTACTGAGAAAATAATGCACTAAAAACTTTACAGCTTCATGTCAATTTATGACATCTTAATTAAATAACAATTAGATTTTTAGAATACAATGAATCAACCGCATTTTTAATGACAAAATACCAGATATTTTAGTTTTTATAGATTTGTTCAGGGCTATCGATTTCGTCAACCATTAATTGCTACTTCTTTAATTCGATATATATGGCATAAGGGGAAACGCGTTGATATCTCGAGAAAAACAGGGCACCAATGCATGTCACCAAAAAAATCGTCTGAAAAAGGTCTTGTATTGGGAATATAATTGTTGTGATTTCCAAGGAATCATAATGACCGCTTTGATTTATATGCTGTATGTTGGTAACTTAGCGTAACCCCACAACACAGCATACCATATACTGACTCTCGGCTCTTAACGACAATAAAATTATGACGTAGGTCAGACCGAAATTAATGAGACATACATAACATAACATCACGCTTTGTTTTCCCGAAGGGTTCGGTGGAGGTGTACCTATAGTACACCTACAGCAAAACCAAAACCAAAATGAAACAGTTCCAAATATACAATTATAAAGCAAGATAGTGTCATAATTGAAGAGCTTGAGAGTACAAAGTTCTTAGGCATAACAATAGACGAACACTGTAATTGGAAAGCTCATATTGTCGAACTCTGCCCAAAGGAAGATAGATTAACAGTGTTGATGCGCCAACGTGCATGACGCAGGCAGATTGTATGATTCGTTATATTATATACGGCGCCATCCATTTGCATACTGTCTTCGTCATGTATAGTGCCTAAGGCAAATTGATGACGCGTCCATTTCATGAAGAGTCATATAACTTTGATTATTTCCAAGTTCGGCAGTAAAAACTGAGCAGTAAATTAAACAAAAATGAGTCATAACAAATACCTAAATGGGTTATTAAAATAAATGTTATGCAGTAAAATGGCATAACGGGCAGTAACGTGTGGGCAATTTACAAATCAAATTTACCTATCGAAATCAAACTTGGAAGTAGCGCCGTCCGGTGCTACCGCGGCAACGCTCGCTTCGCTTGCTTGGAATATTGAGAATAGAAGAAATTTTAAATCTATTTTCTTCTATTTTCTCCTACTATTACTTTATCATTGCTTGCAAGTTATGAGAAATGGCTACCTGCCTCACTCAAATAAAAGCTGAAGAAGTCTAAGCTTCAATCCGGGCAGCATGTTGGGAATCGAACCCATCACAATACATTGTGCGGTCTGCACGCGCAGGCTGAGTGTAAAAGCGCGGCTTCGTCGCGGCGCGGCATTCACATTCTACCAAGATGGAACAAAAAAGCTCATTCGATCACTAAATGTTTTTGCAACACTTTCGAACTTAACACTTAGCACTGCGCAAATAATCTGTATTTTGTAGCAACAAGCTTACAAAAAAGTGCTTCAGGTAAAAGTACCCGAGGCTGACACGAAAAAAGCTAGTTAGCTAGCTCGGGGTAGTCTCCTCAACCGCAGGCTGGAAATCAGGATCGCACGTATTCCACTTTTGAACGGTTTTAAATTATTTTAATTTCGACACAGATGCACAGGCATACAACTCGCGCCATATGTTGAAAACACGTTCACCTCGGCCGAGGGTCCCGGGCTTCAAAAAAGCTCCCTAATGTTTAAATAATGGTTGAAAAAATGATTGCTCTTTTTTTATTAGCAGGATTCCGCCGAACGCTAGTTTGCCTGAACACTTGAGCGTGTTTTACGAGTCGGATAACCTCCAAAAACTTTTTTCTCTAGTCCAGGATTTTTTAATGATCCCGTTGGAAATTGGTAATTATTTTTCAAAATAGTTGTATTTTACGCACGCACTTGTTTTCATTTTTATTTTTTTGGAACTAATTGCACAGGTGGTAGAAAATAGAGCAAGTTTTATCAATTTGTCTAAGCATTACAAACATGGTATTCTAATCATCAATTGGGTTTTGAAATCTGCCTGCGACATCATACCATGGATATGTCTTATCAATTTTGCGGTATAGCATTATAGTATAGGATAATTCTGCACAACTTAACAGTGTTTTGAGCTCAAAAGAAATGCGTTCGCTCAATATGTAGAGCGCACCTACTGGACAGCTGTCCCATTATATATATAAAAAAACACTCCCAGGACCATAAATTTTTTTATATCTGTATTTTTGTGAGCCAAAATAGGCAGGGTTGCCACAGAATTCACATGCTTCGTGTCGACGACATAATAAACTATCATCTTAATTATATTAAGTTTATAATAAACTACTAGATTGTTTTACAACTCTTTTAAATGTTAATTATTAAATTATCTCTCAACTAAATGCTACTACTCGACCAATGTTTTATTGATTTAAATAGTTATTCGGAAACAATTATATTATCAATTAATTTATATTAATAATATACAATTTTATTAATTTATTATTTTTAAAATTACTTCTTTAAATTAATTTTATTCAATGTAAAATATCCAAGAAGACAGAAACTTGGACACTGTTCGTTAATCACAACATTAATATGACAAAATAAAAATAGCAACAACAATAGAGTGTGCCTCACGGCTGCGCAAAAAATGTTAATTTCAGTAATAATGCCAGACAGATGCCGTCTGGCTCTGGTTTTATAATGAACCTATATGGACAAGTGACGGAGGGTACAAACAGTTAATACTTAATGTTTATACTTGACGGCGCGTCCTAAAGGTTTAGCGACGCCAAACTTACATAGACGATTTGAGAACGAATTTGACAGCTGTCAACTTGACGTAACCTCGGGTACTGAGGAGGCGGTAAGAAAAAAAGGAAAAGGGATGAGGAAGAGGTATCGAAGCCGGCGTTGATTAATGGCGATTGTGAAACTGTATTAGTGGTTATTGTGACTTTCCTTGCGCTTCAGTAGTCAATTGATTTGCGCCCGCGCCTGACGTACTCGGTGGGACGTCGTTAAGATTATAGTTAATTCCCTAACGTGATCTGAGGTTTGTAGTTAGTTATTAAGAATATTATTTACTTTCATTTATTTTTACCCAGTAACAGGGTTGTGGAGTTCAGGTAGGCAGTATTCAGCTGCATCCGATTAGATTGGACGCCGAACGCAAAATCGTTAGGAAAAGGTAAGGCACATTGAATGGGTGTTCAGGGTGCTGATGGGGCTGCCCCGATTCTGCAGCGCATCAGGGATGTTGGCCGGGTCGCAAGTAGACTGTTTTACTCTACTATGCGAAAACGGTGCACATCCCGGATGCGCAGGAATCGGGCTAGCTCCAACGGCATCCAGAGGGCATTCGAGCAGAGGTTTGATTGCCAGTACCTGAACCATTGCTGTCTAGTTCACATACTGAGCAATCGAGATCTGTAGTATGATTGTGTTGTATGTTGTTCGTGTTTAAGTGTATGTCGTTTTTTTTTTGTAAGCTTTGTGCTTATTGACCCATTGTTGGTCGAAATAAAAATTTTCATTTCAAAACTGAAAACGCGTTGGTGCGTGGTACTGTTGAACCCTATCGCTGTCATTATTGTGTTCCTGCTGTTTAAAATTTGTAATTTAAATTTGAAAATTTGTTCGAAAGTACCAACAGTTTAACACCACGACAGAAATTAAACTGTCAAGATACACATCACGTCATAAAAACAGATTAAACCTACCAAACTCAACGCTAAAAATGCACTCAACAAGTACCCTAGTCATTTCAATAAAATTTTAAAATAAATTACCAGATGTAATTAAAACTTAACAAAAAATATTTTTTTACTCAAAAATTATAAAACAATTACTATTTGCTAAATGCTATTGTAATATCAAAGAATATCTAAATAACAAATTCAAAATGACATGTTTCACAAAACAGTTTTTATTTTAAATAATATTACTTTTGAATCACAAATAATTAATCAAATTAAAGCGTTCTTCCTCTCTTCTACTTACTAAATTTTATCCTTTTGCTGTGCCCTTACAGGGTCCATATTTTTGTACCTAGCTTTAAGTACTTTGTAACATCTTTTTACAATATGGAATGCAAGCAATAAACGTTTGTGGTAATTATGATGACAATTTTATTATAAAATTAATTCAACGTTATCAATTTATGCGAGTTGGAGAGTCATCCTTACAAGATGATTTTTATGGAAAATAAAAGTGACTACTTCGTAATGGTAAAAGAGTTGATTTAGTGGAAAATTACTGGCTTTTGCAGAGCTCACTTCCATAGTTTGGTTTTTGTCTACTCTAAGCCTTGGCGGAAATAAAGGAGTCCACATATTGACGTGAATTTAAATTTCTTAATTTTTTGTTGGTTATTCCGGAAACGAGGTCAGACGAAAAGCACGTCATTTTGATTGTCAACAGAAGCGCAAATTTTATGTAATGAAATATTTATGAGTAACAAAAGTCCCTAATTTACAAAAAAAGTATGAATAGTGACCACTAGAAGTCAAATTCAGGTACATTATTTACTACTATAAAAGTGACACCTGTGCAATGAGCAAGTGGCAGTTATCATTGCCATTTACAGGATAAAAATATATCTAAAAAGAATTGAATTGAATACTCTTTAAAAAAAGCCGAATACTTTCTGGCCTACCTTCCTGGAAGGCTGACTTTAACGTCTGACTTCCACAAAATAGGCACAAATAAAAATGAAGTATACAAGAAACAATTGTTGAAATAAATTATCTTTAACAGGAATGAAGTTGGTAAACAATTCAGATCCAGATATACACTTAAACAGACATTAGGTCTCTATTTCATAAAAGTCAGAGTTTGATTCTTCATAAAAACGTTACGGTTTACTTTAACAGACTGCACAATCTACATAATAATATGACACGCAGTGGCACGAGCCGTATTAATAAACAAAGATCAAATAACTGCGAAGCACACAGAACAATAACTGAAGTTATATTATTATGTTCTGTGGTGTGATGTTATTCTCCGATGGGTCAGACAGAGCTGTATTAAGGAAAAGATAAAAATATTGCTAGGTCCACTTAATTTATTATTATTCAACATCTCGTCTCTTTATCTACGTAGTTCAGATACTAGTAGAGTGCACCACAACCACACGCGCACTTGCCGGAGATGGACACGGCACCAGCAGCAGGCACAGCTCCGTTGAAGCTCACAGCGCCCATGATGGGGACCTGACCAGCAACAGCGGTGTTACCAGCAACTGGCAGCTCACCAGCGACCGCCACGTTGCCTTCACCGGTGCCACCGTACGCAGCTTGCCCAGCACCACCGTACGCGGCTTGTCCAGCACCACAACCGGCAGCGGGATATGCGCCAGCAAAACCGGCGGCGGGGTACGCAAGTCCATCATAAGCCAAACCCGGAGCATTGAAGCCGTAAGGACCAGCCAGCATGGGAGAAGCAAAAGCTGGAGCGATTGCCGGGCCGTAAGCCCCAAAGCAAACCTGGCTGAACACGTTCTGTAAGAAAAAAACAGTTTCATTATAAATACCAGGCCAAGCAGAAAGTATTGCGACAAAAGTTTTCATGTGCAAAAGACTGGCCGCCAGTTATAGTCAAAAAAAAAAAGATTAATTGTAAGTAAAATTGGTACGTTCAAATTTCAAAATTTTCCTCCACATTGCTTGCGAGCTAATTTCTTTTATCGCGTCTCATTAAAAATGTATCTGCGCCTGGAACATTTTTGGGTTATGATTTTTACGATTTCAAGTGTCGCTTGAAAACGGACAAATCGTATGAGAGACTTCAAATGTCATTCATGGATGCAGGCAATCGTCTATTGTTGGTATAACGAATTCACGCGCGGTCGACTAACTTTAGGGGATGAAGAAAGAAGTGATCGCCCTTTGACGGCTGTTACGAAATAAAACGTGCTAGCAGTGGCAAAATAATTCCAAGACAATAGTCGAGTTCCGTATCAAGAGATTCAGCACATACTGCTGGTTGAATCGGGAAGCCTTCACGAAATTCTACAAGTGTATCTTCGCGTGAGGAGGATAGTTTCACGCTGGGTGCCGCACAACCTCACCGATGCTCAGAAGCAGGCCCTGGTAGAATGGTGCCGTGATATGATAAACAAATTTGAAGCAGGCTCGTATTGGCGTGTTTACCACATCATTACAGGTGAGTTTTTGATTTATCAATACGACCCAGAAACGAAGCGAAGGTCGACGGTTTGGTTGTTTCAAAACGAATCAACGCCTACCAAAGTAAAGCGATCTAGAAGCGGGGGGAAGATTTTGATCGCGAGCTTTTTCAATTTGACTGGCTACATGGTGTCAATTCCTTTACGGAACCAAAGAAGCATCAATGCTGAAGGGTATACTATCAAATGTTTGGCAGAAGTTTTCTCTGTTGTGAGCATCAAGCGACCAAACACAGGGCTCCGCGGGCTACTGCTCCACCACGACAACGCACCTTTGCACACCGCGCTCAAAACTAGGGACTTCCTGGACAGCACGCCGGTCAAACTCCTTGTTCACCCTCCTTACAGCCCTGACCTAGCACTATGTGACTTCTCTTTATTCCCGAAAATATAAATCAGCTCAAAAGAATTCAATTTTCGTCGCCGGAAGATGAGCTCAGCGTTCGAGCAGGCTGTAAACGAAGTGTCTACGGCGGACTGGAAAAATTGTTTCGAAAATTGGTTCTAACGCATGAAACTTTGTATAGAGGCTAGTGGACTCCCCACTATCACTTTGAAAAGATTTCATAATTAATGTTATTTAAAACAAACATTTATTTTTATTTTCGCAAAACATTTTTTGTCGCGAAAGAAAGAAAGAAAAGCAACATTAAAAATGCGCCTGTTAAACCTAAAATTACATTATCCAAAATTAAGAAAATAAGCTTTAGCTCGAAATATTTACATAATTATAACGGTGGTGATACATGCTAATTAATTAATCCTGAACAGAAAATAGAATGGGACTTAAACATTTATGGCAAAATTTGGGTATACTATAGGTACACCTTGGCCTAACTCTTTGGGAACTACAAGCGTAACGTAATGTTATGTTTAACACGTAAAATGTTATAGTTCAACTTATTTGAACATATAGAACTCAACAATGAAGTGAGCCCTTACCTGGATCAAGCAAGCTTGGATGCAGAGCAACAGAACACCGAAGGAAGACATGTTTGATGTTAATTCAATCAAAAGCTGAATAACTTACTTCTTCTCATTACACTTTTATACTAACGCACTTTCTTATCAGCTTTGTTGTACATATTATTTCTAATAAGTTTCACCATTCTGCCTTCAGTAATTACATATGTCCTAATAAGTGTTGAGTTATTTTGTTTTCGTTACAAAATATTAGGCTCTTTAAATAATTATATTATACTAAATTACCTTATACCAATGATTCCTGGAAAATTACATCGCAGTTTAGTATAAAGCCTTAGGAAAGTCGATCGGAAATCATTCTATTGTCAGAGTTTGCAGTAGTACCAAGTTCATTTATTACAATGGCAGCAAAGGCTATCCTCGTCCTCTGCGCCCAGGTGCTTCTCATCCAGGTATAATTACTAATATTTGGACTTTTTTGCACTTCCCAATTTTGTATATTTTTGTTTAAAGCGGAAAGTTAAAGTTTAATGGGTCAATGAGTTTGACTAAACTGAAGAAGTGTTAATTTATTTACATTTAGCAAAATTTTAAAGCTTATACTGCAAGTTCAGCCCCTTACGTATCATTATTCAAACTCTTTCCAACATTATTACTATTCGCTGAGTTGACTCATTTAGCCATAGTTACTATGTTGCGCATTTTTTATAAATATGTTTTTATCCTTTTTCTTACAACGTTGTATTTATTTAGTACAAGAATTCCTTTTGTGCCTCAAGTACTATCGTGCTATCTGACACGGCAAGAAATAAAGTCATTTAATGTTTTGTGTTTTGTAAGGGTTACTAATTTGCATACAGTATAGAATCAAGGTTTTTGAACTGAACTGACGGCTTTGCTGCTGGTTAGTTTGATGCGCCACTAAGAAGTAAAGGGCGGTCGTTTTGAAGGACTGTTTCATGTAATTTTAAGTCCAAAGAGTGGTGTTTCTCAGCCTAGTTTGAACAGGCACGTCACAATAGCAGCGATAAGTCTCCTCTATGAGGATAAAAAATAAAACATAGTTATGACTTAGTCGCTTGTTAGACGTAACGACGTAAATCTATATTTTATTGTTAGGCGTGCGTGTATTGGGCAGTCCACAATAGCGGTGGAAAGTCCCCTCTTTGAGGAGTGGTTGGAGAGGCGCCACGGCGTCCTCACCTTCTGTCTGACAAAGGTCCTCACCGGACATGGTTGTCTCGGGAGGTTCCTGTTTCGCATATGGCGGGAGGAAACGCCTGGGTGTCACCATTTCACCATTGTGTGGATTGCTTAGAGGACACGGTGGAGCATACGGTGGAGGTGTGCCCAGCTTGGGCGGAGCGCCGCCGTGTCTTCGCGGAGGCAATCGGCGGCGGCGATCTCTCGCAGCCGGCCCTGGTCCAAGCCATGGTACGGAGCGAGAGGGAATGGGAAGCCGTCACCTCCTTATGCGAAGCAGTAATGCTCGCGAAGGAGGAGGCGGAGGGCATGAGGGAGAGAGCCTTGCGCCCTCACACCCATAGTCGCCGCAGGAGACGCCCAGGGCGTCGGGAGTCGCCTGCAGATTCCCGGCCACCGTAGGCGTCGGCTTGCGGACGGCGAGCAATGGGTAGCTCGCCGATCGGTAAGAACCAGGCCCGGGTCGACGTCGCGTCGTGTTCTACGCGCGCTTCAAAGAGATGTCAGCACATAATGACGGGGTCTGATAGGGCCGATGCCTCAGGGTCGCGGGAAATTCAAAAGAGCTATCGTGGCCTAGGCACAGGCAACTGATGGAACACGGGTGGGTTTTAGTCAGTAAAAGTCTGACATCCCAAAAAAAAAATTGCCGAGTTTGCACAAAGGGCGTTTGATTTGATGTTGCTTATAATATTGTTTTCTATTTTAGTCGGCATTCAGCGCTTGCACCAGCCGCGCTGCAGTCGAAACATCAGGAATCGGTTCTTCATTCGGATTTGCTGGTTCTCTTAACCCTGGTTATACTGGTTTGGGTTATGATGGATTTACCACTCCAGCGCGGGCATATGATGAACAAGCATACCCTGGAACTGGCTGTGCAGGCAGAGGACTGGTTAACTATGGATTCTACTCTGAACAAGCATACCCTGGAACTGGCTGTGCAGGCAGAGGACTAGCTTATGATGGTTTCTACTCTCCTGCTATGGAGTTCACTGCTACCAGTGGCGGTGCTTTGCCCGTCACTAGCTCATCAGCAAAGGCTCCAGTCGGCATCTCTGTTGTGTCTGAGAACGTGTATGAGGGCGCTCTGAACGTGGCCGGAGAGCTGCCGTTTGTGGGTACCACTGCTTTGGAAGGCGTGTTGGCCACTGCTGGATCTGGTGCTATCAACCATGCTTGCGGAAACGGGCTTAATGCTATGGTAAGTTATAGTTTCTTCAGATATATATTTCTATAATTTGTTTTCTTGTTCTTCGGACAATGAAAGTTTTAGGCGTATCAATATTTCCATCTTTTGTTTTGAAAATGACCACATTCAATTAAAAATAATTGACATAACAATGCAATTCAGAAACCCCTCGACTATTTAAATATGCTGTTTTTAAAATAGTTTTTTTTGCACTCATCACAACAACCGTAACATTTTTATTTTGTTTATTTTCAGTCTGCTCTCAGCGGTACCTCCACCCCTGCTTCAGTAGCAACGTCTGGCTCTACTTATGGCGCTGGTTTGGCCTACGATGGGATTTATGGCCCCGGTTTGACCGGTTCAGCTTTCGGTGCCAACGCTTTCGACTACGACAGATTGATGAACCCTGGTTTTGGAGCTTCCGTCATGGCATATGATGCTCTGCCATACGCTGACGCTGCATTGACTGGAAGAGGTCTTGCCTGCGATGGTCTCACGTACGGTTCTCCCTTCGAAGGCATTGAAATCACTCCTACCAGTGGTGGTGCACTCCCTGTCTCAAGCGCCTCTGCCATGTCTCCTACTGGTATTGCTGTAGCATCTGATAACGCTTATGAAGGTGCTCTGGCTGTGGGTGGTGAGCTGCCCTTCGTGGGTACTGTTGCTATGGGAGGTGTTGTACCCTCCTCCGGTGTTGGCGCCGTTAACCATGCCTGTGGTAATGGTAGGAACGCCATGATCAGTGAGACTTCTGCTTTTGGTCTAGCGGGTGCCTATGGCCCTGTGGGTTCTTACGGACCTGGTGCTGCCTTTGCACCATTAGCCTTTTCACCTGGTTTTGGTGCTTCTCCCTTCGGCTACCGTGGTGGTGCTGGCAGAGGATGCGGTTGTGCTTACTAAGTGTTTGTTATAATTTAATTATGTTTTTGTTTGGTGTTCAATAAATGAATTCATCTATGACTTCTTATTTTTATCTATATATGAAAATCAATGCCACTTTTCGTTGTAATTTTATAACTCAAGAACGGACTCACCTATCCAAGCTTTGTTCGTACTATTTAGTAGATGGTTTATGTGAAGTTTGCACAAAATCGGTCGAGCGGTTCTTCTTCTATCATATTTTTGTAACAAATGAATTCAATAAATGGCGGATAATTTTGTTAATGGGGATTTTGCTGTCAAACTGATTTTTTTAAAATGGGGATTGTGCTGTGAAATTGAAACTTTTTTCATTTTTGACATAAAATTTTTTTTTGTTATGTCATTCATGCAGTCATTTCATTTTGGACGTGCTACGCGTTTAAAGAAAATTGTCAGAGATAGTTATTGCTTTGTGTTTATATTTTTTTTAAATATTGTTGAGTGCATGCATTCATACAAAAGGTGAGTCATGAATTGTTCAAATGTGCTATGTATATGTGTGCCTGTACTATTCTCAGTTTTTTTGCGAGCTGTCGGTGTTTCATATCGTTTACAGGCTTTATTTGAATTAAGTAAGTTTTGAACTGGTGAAGTGAATTACATGTATGTACACCACTATTAATGTAACAATTTGTTTTTAATTTGACATATAACTGATGGAGCTACTGAAGGTAGCTGAATCTTTCAGTACGTGGCAAGTCCGCTACCACAACCGGCAGCAGGGTAAGCGCCAGTGAAGCCAGCAGCGGGATATGCAAATCCATCATGAGCCAAACCAGGAGCATTCAATCCGTAAGGACTAGCCAGCATGGGACAGGCAAAAGCTGGAGCGATCGCCGGGCCGTAAGCACCACATGCCTGGCTGAATACATTCCGCAAAAGTAATAATCATGATTGACCACAATGCATAAACATCCTATGTGAAATAAGCCATAAAACGACAGACATTAGTAGTTTGATGTCTGTCGTTTTATGGCAATCATGATTATTACTTTTGCGGAATGTATTCAAACGCCGGTGAAGGCAATGTGGGGGTCGCTGGTGAGCTGCCAGTCATCGGTAACACCGCTGTTGCTGGTCAGGTCCCCATCATGGGCGCTGTTAGCTTCGGTGGAGCTGTGCCTGCTGCTGGTGCCGTCTCCATCTCCGGCAAGTGCGCGTGTGGTTGTGGTACCCTCTACTAGTATCTGTACTAAATATACGTAAAAAGATACGTAATGATGAATAAAACCAAGAAAAATAAATGAATGAAACCTTTTTTGTGTTGATGTTGATTAATACATAATTAAACACGAACAGAACTGACTCTCTTGCCGAGTTAAATAGTGCTCTTTGGCTGTTTTCAAAGCTAGACACTTTCTTCCAAGTAAGTAACATACTCGTAGCAGTTCGATCTCCAGGGTGCAAATGGGTGATGCTGCCAAGTGTCAAAGAAGAAATTCTTCCCCCACTACAATAGTGGGGGAAGAATTTCTTCTTTGAGGATCACTAGATCGCCCACACGAAGCTCGTATTGCTTCATTTTCCGCTTGGTGCGTTATTAAGTTCGGCCACAAACGCCCGGCGCCAACTCTCCCAGAATTTTGCCTCAGCTGCTCAATGTACTGATATCTGTTGGGGTGCTTGCAGGTAATAGGCAACGATAGCTCCGAGGTGAGAGGCAACCTTGGCGTAATTCATGGCTGACTCACGACCGGACCTGATTATTCTACTTATCTCATTGTTCGCGCCCATAAAATACGTACCATTATCGCAATAAATAACATTAGGTTTAATGAATCTTTATCTTTTAAGATTTTGAAGACCAGCGTGAAATAAGCGTTCATGTTCCAACCTAAAAAATTTTTTCGATGACGTTTTGCATCCTTAATGATGGGTTGTTTTTTTGTCATGGGCGAAATCAGAGTTTTGAATTCGACCCCCAACTCTTATTATGCCATCTGAATCAAAAAAAGGATTAAGCGGCATTAATTTTGAGTTACGATCAAGAGTTTTACTATTTCTAATCAATTTAATTTCCTTTGCATAACTTTCGAACTGACTTAACTAAACTAACATTAGCAAAGAATCACCTTATTCCTTAATATCTGATGGTCCATTAATAAAAGCATCTTTATTTTTACAATGATTTGACGAATGAATACAAGGAAGCATTGCCTATAAACATATATTCTCTTTAATCTATTTAAATTATAATGTGTGACTGGCACATATTATAATTTAAATGTATGTTGGTCTAGTGGTCGCAAGAGCTACTGCGGAGCATGAGGTCCTATTCATTTGCAAATTACTCTATTTATATGCATTCAATTTCCTTACTTATATTACAATAAATGAACAAAAGTTGCTGGGTGCAGAAACATATATTTAAGTACTAACCATCTATTTTTAGAAACTTTTAATGTAGGTTGACTGCTTCGTTGTTCTAGTGGTACTGCTGAGCATGAGGACCTGGGTTCGAATCCGAGGTCGGGCAAAGTGTTATTGGGTTTTTCTATCTAGAATTTCTCAGTAGCAGCCCGGAGTCTGGATTTGTGCCCGGTTAATGGCAATAGGCTCGCCCCCTATCACATGGGACATAAGAATAACGGGCGAAATGTTGGTGTACACCTCTGCCTTACCCTTCTGGGATTACAGGCGTGATGTTTTATTATGTTATAATGTTTCTCAACCAACAAGATGGGTCCTTAGCGAGGAACAAAGGCCCTTGCCACCAGAGGAGCCAGGAGCCAGCCACATCTCTAGACTATCTGCAGAGCATAGATCTTTGGGAAAATGACCAAAGGTGAATCCAATTGCAAGTTGGTTGATTTCATTCACTCGATTACTCACAAATATTTTAAGATCCCTGGTCTTAACCCACCCTAGCACAAGCTTTGAATCAGTCCATATAAATTTACGACTGATGTTACAATTTAATGATTCTAAAACAATAGTACTAGGTGTAATTCAATAGTACTCTAGTGTATCACACAAAACTCGCCTTTTAGTACGAATATTACTCAAATAATTTTTTTTTTAATAAGTTTGCCCAGTTTTACAAAACTCAGTTGGTACTGGATCATCCCGGTCTATTTTAGAGAACCATATTTGTTGAAGTGAAATGTTTGCTACTATAGCGCAGGGACACAATAATCCCAATGTATCGAATACTTTTGAAGTGGTAGAAATTATTGGCCTTTTAGTAATATGAGTAGAAGACTTTAAGTCTGTATATATATCCCGCAAACAGTCACTGAACCACCGGGGTTGATTAGTAGCCCTATCTTCGTTCTTAATTTGTCTCTAATGAATGACGATTGACTACCTGTGTCCAGCAGCGCACGGGCTGTATATGTCTTATTATTTATTACAATTTGGACTAGCGCCGTCCATAACAAAACCTGGTCATTGGTTGCCACAGACAATGACACAGGTAACGAAGAAGATGTAGAAGGTTGTTCAGTGTCATAAGATGTAGGGTTGCTTTTCGTCATATGTATTAATGTGTTGTGTTTCTTTCGGCATTGCCGACATACAGCTCTCAGCTGACATTGGAAAGCATTGAGACCACCATGCAAGCAATGTTTACAAAACTTTAACTTATTAACTTCGCGTAGTCGACACTTGAAATCGTAAAAATCATAGCGCGAAAATGTTCCCGGCGCAGATCCATTTTTTTACGAGGCACGATAATTAAATTAAATTGCAAACTGTGGAGGGAAATTTTGAAATTGGATCGTACCTATTTTTACGTGAAAATAATCATATTTTCAAAAAGACTAAAACCGGCCAGTCTCTTCCACATAATTTTTTTTTTTCACAAAAACTTTCTAAGTGGCCTGGTAATAACAAGAGCTGCACTTCCTTCAAGCACCGACCGTAGACAGTGGAATTTATTAATTGGTGCAATATTTTCATTGCCATCAATCACTGACTGAAATGTGTCTTTGAATTCTAACCAGTTCAGATGATTTTCAACAAATGTAGGAAGTTTGATTGTGGGAAATTTCATGCAATAACAGGAACGGCAGCTACTATTTCTGGGGAGCATAAGATAAGATATCTTGGCTCCTTGCTGTTAATCTAATAAACTGGTTTTCTAAACTTTCACTTTATTTAATTTGCTCTAAACTATCAGAATACAATAAATCAATTTTTTTTGTTTGAATGGCCTCAAACTCTTCCATAAGCGATTGAATTTTATTGAATTTTAACTCCAATTCTAAAGAAATTTCTTCCCCCACACTGTCGCGGGATGTACAGTCTTATCACTGATAACGTGGGTGATGCATCCGACACGCCGTCAGCAATGTAACGACCAAAGAAGCGATCCCTCAACGATTGTTTCATGTCGGCAGCATTGACGCCTAATGTTTCCGACATACCCAAATACCGGAGCTTTCGGTTGTGGAGAGGGATCTTAGGTGTATAGAATCCAAAAGTTGGATTCATTGGGATTCCATATTCCTCCTTCCTCGCTTTACATGCATGACTGCACATTTGTCCACACCATATTCCATCATGATGGCGCTACTGAAAGATTCAGTTCCCTTCAGTAGCTCCATCAGTCGTTATTTGTTGGGGGCAAGGATTTTCAAGTCATAAATGTACAAGAGGTGTGATATCACCTGACCACCTCTTCTGAACCGATAGCCTAGACCTGAATCCTCCAGTAGTGTGCTTGAAGGATTCAAGGCTAAGCAAAACCAAAGCGGACTCAAACTATCGCCCTGAAATATTCCTCTCTCAGTCCTGATCGTTTCATCGATCCTCCGGATCTGTTGACACCCTGGATAGAGAAGTACCGTCCTCCAATGGACATCAAAAAGGTGGGAAGTGTTGCGTCTATTTTATACAACTCCAGCACTCTAATAAGGCCATGTATTTGGCAAAAGTCATTGGCCTTCTAATAATCTACTCAAAATGTCGACAAATGCTTCCGGGATCAGCAAACCAGTTGGCTTATGTCCATGTCTACAAGGAGCAGGCTTCATCCAGAGGACGAATGTTAATAGCTTCCATTTCTGTTAATCAACAACACGCATCCCATCACCTTCAGTGTAACCAACGGGCACCGACCAACTGCTTCGCCAAAAAGCACTCACGGCATCACTATCCGGTGGATGCGCGTCAGTCACACATTGAGTGGAATGGACCGCTCCCAAGCTCTGTATTCCAACCTTTCATCATTCGAACACACACACATACACACACAAATGACACACACATTCGTATTTTGGAACATGCGATTTTGAGTGTCCCGATTCACTCTTCGCCCATACCGACGGATACGTTTTGCCCATACATAAACTTTCTGCTTCAGGAAGTCGATGCGCTCTGTGACACAGGATACATAATTCTCGAGGACTAACTGCTTTACTACTATTAGTGCCCGAGAAAGCCTGCCTCACAAAGCGCATCACCCTTGGGCGTGTATTGACCTCCCTGAAGCAGGTGAGGTGCCCGATAAGTACCCTGGCCTTTATACTGGGTACCCTGGCATTAATACAACGCTCAATTCTGCATTGCCAGGCTGGAAAGCGGGTTTCAGTCGTGCGACTCGGTCAGTGTTTGGAAAATTGACATGAGCTATACGACATGCCGCAACAGCCGTACAATACAAGATTGAGTGTGAATTGTGATTGTTTAACTTTTGTATACTTAATGTACATAAACTACTATACTAAGTGTAAGAAGCTCGTAACACTTCGGGAAAAACAGGCGTGATGTTTGGTGTGTATAGTGGCACGAGCCCAGAATAATTAATCGAATAAGGAAGTGTTTTCAGATATTGTAATAGGAGCCAAAATATAGAAAACGAATTCAACTCACTCACATTTGGGCTGGCCGCTCCGCAATGCAATGCATAAAGCCTCCTCTTAGAACTGGATTGTTCGAAACTTGCCGGTTGATGATTTTTTATCTACGGCAAAAGTTTATCTTGCCAAGAAAGTTTTCTTCCATTCTCTCTATGGTACGAGCAAGCCAGCGTCAATAGAGTCAGTTCTTTATTGTGTAATTGATATATTTATTAGAAATGTAACATTTATTTGGTTTGGTTTAATTCACCAATAAGTCTCCTCATTTAGTACAGATACTAGTAGAGTGCACCACAACCGCACGCGCACTTGCCGGAGATGGACACGGCACCAGCAGCAGGCACAGCTCCACCGAAGCTCACAGCGCCCATGATGGGGACCTGACCAGCAACAGCAGTATTACCGGCAACTGGCAGCTCACCAGCGACCGCCACGTTGCCTTCACCCGCGCCGCCGTACGCGGCAAGTCCACCACCACAACCGGCAGCGGGATATGCGCCAGTGAAGCCAGCGGCGGGATATGAAAATCCATCATAAGCCAAACCGGGAGCATTCAATCCGTAAGGACCAGTTAGCATGGAAGAAGCAAAAGCTGGAGTGATCGCCGGGCCGTAAGCACCACATGCCTGGCTGAATACATTCTGCAAAAGTAATTATCATGATTCACCATAATGCGTAAACATTATATGTGTAATTAGCCATAAACGACGGACATCAAACTAATTATAAATAATTTTTAGCTAAAAAAAAAGAATGTTTATGTTTGATTCTTTTTTTTTCGTATTAAAGCTACAAGAAATAAAACAGTGTAACGAAGTAAAAAACTAAAATTCAATCACCTGGACCAAGCAAGCTTGGATGCAGAGCAATAGAACAGTGAAGGCAGACATGTTTGATGTTTTTTCAACGAGCAGCTGAAGACTGAATGATGACCCAAACATTTTGAGACATTTTATACTCAGTCCCGAGTTGATATCATAAAATACTTTCGAAATTTTGTAAAACGTGACAGAAATTGTGTTCATAAAAACAACTGTGTCTTTGTTGATAAACAGTGGGCTTATCGTGCTTGCTCAAGCTATTAATTAATTACATTCACCTATATACCAATTATTCTCAGAAGTTGACAATACAGTGTAGTATAAAAATACGAATAGTTCCACCGAACATCATTCATAAGTCAGTACTCGAAACAAACTACAATGTCTGTCAAAGGTATCCTCATTGTCTGCGCTCAGGTGCTCCTGCTCAAGGTAAGAAGTATTTCTCCTTATGATCAAATTATATTATTAACATAATTTTGTTACAATTCACTGCTGTGTAAGATTTTTTTCAAAACATGTATTAAATTATGTGAATTTTTCGATGTAGAAGTACCTAACAAAATATTTTTAAAATTTCAGTCCGCACTCGGACAGTCATGCACCAGCCGCGCTGCAGTTGCTGATATCTCTGGATTAACTGCTCCCTACGGCTTGGCCACTTCCGCATTAGCCGCCCCTTGCGGCTCGACTACTCCTGCCAGGGCATATAATGGACTCACCTATCCTGGTGTTGGCTTGGCAGGCAGAGATCTGGCTTTTGATGGACTGGCCGCTGGTTACGCAGGCAGAGGCCTGGCTTACGATGGAATCTACGCCCCTGCCATGGAGTTCAGTCCCACCAGTGGCGGCGCTCTGCCTGTCTCCAGCGTCTCCGCTATCGCTCCCGTTGGTATCTCCGTGGCGTCTGACAACGTTTACGAGGGTATTCTGGCCGTGGGTGGTGAGCTACCATTCGTGGGTACTGTTGCTATGGAAGGTGTAGTGCCTTCTGCCGGTGCTGGTGCCGTCAACCATGCCTGTGGTAATGGCAGGAACGCCATGATCAGTGAGACTGCTGCATTTGGCCCGACTGCCGCCATGACCCCTCTTGCTGCTTACGGTTCTGGTCCCGCATTCGCTCCTGCTGCTTTTGCTGCGCCTGGTCTCGGTCTACGTGGAGGTTCGGCTAGCAGGGGTTGTGGTTGCGCCATCTAAGAAGTTGAAGTTCTTCATTTACCAAGAAAACAATCTATTTGAAATAACTGAATAAATCAAAATGCATCAAACTGTTTCTGCTTTTATTTGTGAACTTATTCATATTTATCGTGATAACGTAGAATGCTTAATTCTATTTAGATTTAATACTTCTACCAAAAAACTGTTTATGCAGCACATAAGCAATTATTTTTCAAATATATTTACCAAACTAGGAGTAAAAAGGCTCAGAATTGAACGTTGGAAACCCTTGGTGTAATCGTTAAAGGAATCCTTGAATCTTTAATAAACGGTTGCGCCTCCAATCTTATCCAAGTGAATTATGGACGAACTCTGATATCTTCTATCAACCATATCATTAACATCATCATTCAGCACACCTAAATTTGTTTTGGAGAACAAAAATCAATATTTACCACAAGAACAAAGCGAAGTCAAAGTGAAAGTCAAATTCAAAGCATTTTTTTCAAATAGGCCCATAAAAGGCACTTTTGAACGTCAACATTTACATTTAAAATAGAACTGATTCTAGGCGACACATCCAAAAGGTAGGTATGGAGAAGAAGGGGCAAGAAACTCCACCGTAACTCTTTTAATTTTTTTTTACAATGTTTTGTATACATTAATTATATTTTCATATGTGAAGACGATGCACCAAGAATAAAAATATTATTCCACAATTGGTAAAAAGGGGGTCCCATTGTAATTTCTCGTCCAGCGTGATTCCTAGGAAAACCGTCTGATTAATACATTCCAGTTTTTCTCCATTCAATATGATGTCACATTCGCTACTCCTAACATTAGTTAATTTAAATCTAACACATTTGGTTTTTTTTTTCATTTAGTACCAAATTATTTACCGTAAACCAATCTCGGACTTGAAGAATCGAGTTATTCACGCCGTCCAGATTTTGTGACCGTCGGTCTATTTTAAAGATCAGTGATGTGTCATCTGCAAATAACACCATCTTCGGTTGATTTTGAAGTAATTGGGGTAAAGCATTAATGTAAACTACGAAGAGGAATGGACCCAGTATGGAACCTTGAGGAACGCCCATTGCCATTTCATACCCTAATGAGTTTATGCCGTTTACTTACTACTACTATAATTGTTGAGTTCTTTACTATCACCGGATTTGAACAAAGGAACTACTTTACTGTGTTTCTTGAGATCCGGAAAGACACCTTGGTCTACACTGGTGTTAAATATGACAGCTAAATAAAGGCGCAATGGTTTCGAAGAAAGTTCTACAGATTTTTACAGACATTCACCAGAGATCTTCTGTTGATTTAATTTTAAGATCTTTAAAAGCTTTTATAACAGCCTGGGGGTTTGTATGCTGAAACCTAAACTCCAAAGGGCATACATTTACATTATTTCTAAGTAAGGCAGCAGATAACTCGGGTGAGGAATTTAAAGCTTCAGTAGTTTTTAGGGGAATATAATACGAGCAACTTCTACATCTGAGTTGATAGGGCCACGTGCAGTTTTTAAATTAAATTCAGAATTACGGTGTTTTTTCCTACCTGTTTCGTTATTTATTATTTGCCAGGTAGTTTTTATTTCATTGCTAATATAAAGAGCTTTGGCAACTTTACACACATTTTTAAAAGTTCTAGAATATTTTGCAACATACTGATGAAAGCTTATATTATTCATATGTTGCTTTGGACCATAAAGTTCAAAAAGTTTTTCCCTACTTTTACGACTACCTGGAGTCGCCCAATCACGAAATAAGAACTTTGTGTAAATACTTTTGGTTTTAAGTGAAACAGTTCATTAAATTGTGTGTTCCATAGTGAAAAGAACTCGGCATAGAACTCATTTCGGTCACATATATTATTAAAACTTTGGACAAATAATTTAATATTGAAAATTACCTGTTCACAATAACCTATCAAGAAGAGGGTTATGTTCACATGTAGAATCCAAATTATGTGAAGGTGACATCAGGGAAGCGGCCAGGCTACTATTCAGTACGGATGTGGAGGCGCCCTACTCTCCGGGAACTCTTTCAGCCTCTCTGTTATCACAGGTGAAATAATCCGCAGGCGTTGGAGGTGTGCTCTTCGAGGCTGAAAGAGTTCCTGGAGAGTAGAGCGCCTCCACATCCCTGACAGTCTTGACGGGGCCAACTTATTTTCCCTGCGCAAGAGGGACGGCAGCATTCGTCCCATTGCCTATGGGTGCATCTACAGGCGTACGGCAGCCAAAACTGTGCTGAAAATTGTACAGCGAAGTTCTTACTAAAAAGTTCCACCCCCTACAGCTTGGCTTCGGATTCAAAGGGGGCTGCGAGGCTGTTCATCTCGTCTTTTAAATGCATGTAAAGGTGAGGTTATCCTCAAGGTTGACGTAAAGAACGCCTTCAACTCCGTTAACAGGGACATGTTGTTGGCTGAAGTAAAAACGAGTTACCAGCAATTTATGGTTTTATGTGACAGTGTACAGGCACCCATCAAAATTATTATGTAAAGACAACGTTTTGGAATCTGCAGTGGATACCAAGAAGGTGATCCTCTCCCCTCATGTGTGGTATTTAGATGATGGAACACTAGGAGCTGTCGTAGACTAAAAGACCTGACATATTTAAAAAATGCTGCTTTAGAGCAGCATTTCCAATCTCTCGGCTTCGAACTCAACAACTCATAATACGAAATTCCCCTTTGTGACAATACCGACAGACAATCGAACCTATAGAAATTCATTTGAATAGCCCCAGATATCAAAGATTTAGAAAAAAGTTCACTACAACTTCTAGTTTCCCCAATTTTAGAAAACAGTTTTTCACAATTCGTTGACGATACATTTTAACATTTTAACCTCTCTGGCGCCTCTGTGCCTTTAAAGGCCAATAAATTCGCCAAACGATATTTCGGATAGACTCTCTAAAA
Organism: Dasypolia templi; assembly: GCA_963555695.1. Lineage (NCBI taxonomy): Eukaryota > Metazoa > Arthropoda > Insecta > Lepidoptera > Noctuidae > Dasypolia > Dasypolia templi. Next base: position 6,016,589 of record OY743163.1, read on the forward strand.
TTAATTTACATTCAGCATTCACCCTTATCAGATATTGCTTTTTCGGTCCAAATTTTATGTATTTTCTACGCTCTACCTGTTTATGGAAGCAGTCACACATTATAGACAAAATCAATTATATTATTCGAAATAATCTAACATCCATTTTAAATGTGGCATTCGACGACCGTGCGTGGCTGCAAGCCACACTAACCATTCGTTTTGGTGGGCCTGGCGTCCTCAAAATTTCTAGTCGTCCCCGTCCTCGATCCTTGGCTTGGCACCGAAAAGTTAACTTGTCTGAGCTCTCTTTGCGGGGCTCCAGATCGCTGTCAATGCGGTGAACCAGTCAACTGCCTCGGACACTGCAGCAAGAGCCAAGGGATTATACAACTGCCTTTTTTAGAAAACTAGGGAAAATTCCTTTGGAAAGACAGATTCGAAATATATGCGTTAAGATTTTAAGGATCTAATTGCTTATATTATCCTATCCAACTGCACATTCATATTTTAGCCCAGAAATAATTCGGGTTAGTTCATCTTCATCAGTGTCTAACAAAGCAAAAGATTTCGTGTTACAACCATTGTATAATTTTTTTTTATCTGGTAATTCGCAATATTTCGGAATCTTTGGTTCGGCAAGAGTTTTCCCAACATTTACAAAAAAGTTATTTAGATTGTTAGCTGATAAGAGTGGTGAAGGTTTAGTAAGCAGTAAACTCGAATTTTATTCACGCTGTTTAGACATATTGGTGACGTTTTTAATATGTTTCCAAAGTTGCTTGCTATTTTACCTACTCTGTTTAATTCGTTTTTATCGTAATTATTTTTTAAATACCTAAGGACATTGTTGCAATAATTCCTGTATCTTTTATAGGAGGTTTGGATTATTAAATTATCAGGGTATCTCTTAGTTCTCTGAAGTTTATCTCTGTGTCTTATACACCGAATTAGTCCAAGAGTAATCCATGTTTTTTTATTTTTTTATTTTTATTTACTGTTGAAACTGTCGTGATACGTAATATTGAGTACGATAAAGCCAAAATAGCGTCAACAGTATTGTGAACTAGGCTAAAATCAAGGTTGCATAAATCACATTCGAGTTTGTTTGTGTTTAGTTTGCTAATAGTCTGAGAACGATTTAGCGTAGGCAGCGTAAAATTTACGTTTAGTAGGACAGTGTGATGGTCGGTAATTGTTGAGTTAGTAACAAGCGTAAAATATGATAGGCTAGTTTTGATCATCATATTTTCGAGGCAGGAACCGTCCCTGCATCGCAGGTTTCGGATCCAATATTTATATTTAAATCACCTGTTAGTATAACATTCTTAAATGGGCTTAGGGCTAGAAAAATATGGTTTAAGGAATTGTTAAAAGGATCTAAGTTTCTAGCGGAAGTAGATCTATACATAGAGATTATCGCTGTGGTTGTACCAATTTTGATGAATTACTCACACAGACTTGTAGAGTGTGTTCCTCGACTGTGGCCTTTAATGATTCTCTAGCGAGAACTACCACACCATCATTTTGATTGTGTTTTTTTGTTGTATGCAATAAGTTATACCCCGGTATTACTGGGAGGTTATCGTAGCAATTTGATAGCCAGCACTCGGTAAGAACCATTATATCACAATAAAAGTTAAGTCTATGAAGAAAAATGTTAAAGCTTTCTTTGTTCTTATAAATACTACGATTTTTTTGGGTCAGTACGGTTGTGAATTTTGATAGTCGGAAAGATATTTTCTGCAGTCCTCAACGTCACATGTCTTTGCCACGGTTAAAAACGTGTAATCTATTTCGGTAATTAAGTTATCATCCACAGTTAACTAAAAAAGTAACAATAATAAATTAAGTCTAAAATATAACTTAGTATGTGGCGCTCTTAGGCGCCTTCATAATCTATCGAATTAATGTACCTGTATTCGGCAGCTTTCTCAGCAGGGCAATCTGTGTCTCCCGTCTTGTGATTGGCTTGTTTTTTAAAGAGAGAGCATTTAGCACATTTTGGCGGATTGGCTTTCTTTGCGCAATCATGCATTGCGTGCCCCTCTTCACCGCAGTGTCCACATGTGGGGGCAGCAGTTTTACATGTCTTGGCTGATTATAATTTATTTGCAAATAAATTTTATCTAAGTGATTGCCGAGCAGCTGACCAATCGTTTCGCTGAAATCAATTGACAAAAAGTCTCGGTTATAAGTACCCATGTGTTACCGAGACATTTATTGATGACGACGAGACGAATTTGCCAATAAAATAATACTTATTAAAATCTAAGCTGACAGACTTCAAATAATATTAATATAAACATGTATATACAAAGAGATGGTAAATATCATAAAAAAAAAATCACGTCCTATCAAGAGTAAAAAGCGAGGCTGATTCTCTAGCTAAAAAAATGGCCACGTGAAGAGTCGACCGACAGCTTGGCGATGTTTAGAAAAATCGTGTGGGCATTTGGACTCCATGGCCCTAGAGTTTCAACCCCCAAACGACAAGAACATTATAACTCAAAGTCAGGTCAAAGTCAAAGCATTTATTACAAAGCCCAAAAAGGCACTTTTGAACGTCAAAATTTACTTTAAAAATAGAACTGATTCTAGGCGCCACTTCCAAAAAGTAGTTTCGTATGGAGAAGAAGTGGCAAGAAACTCCACCTCTTTTAAAATGTTTTACAATATGTTGTATACATTAATTATATTTCTATATGTGAAGACGATGCACCAAGAATAAAAATACTATACCACAATTGGTAATAAGAATTAAAAATAGAGCAAACGCAGATAAATTAATCATGTGAAAAGTACATTGTGCTCACATATTTACAAACATTGTAAAAATATACGATGTTCCTAAAATATTAACTAGGAATAAGTCAGTGTGTGAGTAAAGTAAAAATAACAAATTATACAATACAATAAGCAACTAGTATGATTTTGTCTAGCCTCTAGATTGTCCTATGGAGCAGGACCAGCATGTTTCCAAGCATTCTTATCTAGGATATAATCCTCTAATTTGTAATATGCTTGTTTACAAAGTGTTTTTTAAACATGAGTTTTAAACTTTCTTTCATTTAATTGCAATATTTCACAAGGTATTTTGTTGTAACATTTAACACAGTACCCCATAAAAGATGTATGTACTTTAGATAGTCTGAAAAATGGTTGATCTATTTTAATTTTATTTGTATTGTTAATATTATGTCTATCACTTATTTTATAAAATAAATGCAGATTTTTTCCAACATACATTATATTTTCATAAATGAACTGGCAAGGTACAGTCATTATATTAATCTTCTTAAATAGTTCCCTAAGAGATTCGCGGCGACGTAGATTGTAAATGGCTCTGACAGCTCTCTTTTGCAAAATAAAAATGGATTCAATGTCAGCGACCCCACAGTAAAATGCCGTATGACATAATGCTGTGGAAGTAGCTAAAATAAACCAAACGCAAGGTTTCTACGTCTGTTAACTGTCTTATCTTTCTAACAGCATACGCGGCCGAGCTTAGTCGCCCCGCGAGAGATGTTATATGGAATGATTCCTAGGACTCCCAATAATAACTGCCAATAATATTGGAATATTATCCGCACCAGCACATGCCGCTCTCATGCGCATGCACTCGCCGCGCTATGAAGCTGCCCATGAAGTTGTCCATTCCAAAGCGTAGTAGGTACCTATGGAGAATCACGGACAAGAAACTCCACGGACACTCTCTTAAATCAATTCATAGTTACAAAATATTTTATTGAAACTATGCATTTTTCATTTAAAAGTCTACGTCTCGTAACGAGAAAAAGGATCGAAAACATTTTTGTAACATTTTTTTAATAGTGGTTCTTTAGGGTCAATTTCATCTAACACATCTAAATAATGCAAATAATCCACCATTGACACTGAGATTTGAATGCGAACATTCCCAAGTATTAGTAAAATTATCATCCTTATCATGCCAGATGTCCGTTTACTACGGTTACGCGCTTACTAAACAAGTGGTGAGGAATGAATGATAGTTTTGCGTAATTACTCATACAGTAAGAAATCCCGCTCTGACAGATGATATGTGTAAAACTGAATAGTCAAATATCTTCGAACGATGGAGTAAACGTTATAATTCCGGTATACGTTGTGCGTCAATCTTTATCAGTAAGGCTCTTAGTTATTTTAATTTCTTGAAAACGATCGCGGAGACAGCACAAAGCTGTTTACAAATAAAAGTTATAGCAAACCACACACAACTACGACCAGTGCGAGCGTCCCGCGGTTGCGTGCCGCCATGTTACATACAATAAGTTCTGTCTTTTTCTCGCCTGGCCGTTGCGAGGATGTCGGGAACGCGTGGCGCATCAGTCCGCTGCCCACACGCTTACTGCGTAGACGCGTATTTACCTACCGCGCGCGCATGTCGCCCCGTGCCTTCCTCGTGCCGTCCGTTACGCGAAATAATTGTTTTAGGGTCTTCGATCCCAATGTTTGTGACTGATTACTTGTGTGATACTTTACAAATATACTATTTTTACTAAAGAGGTGGTTTCACTCCGATAAGCCCCTCATATGTGGCGCTCCAACGTTTTTTTTTTTCGTGTGACAATATAGTGCATAGTTGTGAAAGTTTTGCAGTGACGAACTAAAATGCCAGTGACAAGGAGTAGAGCGGCTAGTTTGACTCGGAGGGAAGATGCAAACAACGCATTACCCATCCCCTCGCGACCAAACACGCCGACCGCGGCGTCCGCCAACCAAGATGGCGACGCCGACCCGGTATTTTCCTCGCCGCGCACCGATGTTAACGCTACGTTCTCTAACGAAAACGTGGCGACGATTATCGCCACCCTCCAACGCTCTCAAACAGAAGCATTTAGGGAGTTGCTCAACTCGATGTCGCGGGCGAGTGCATCGACCCCGGAATCACTCGCTCGGCTAGGGAACAACACCCTAGCCCGCTGCAAAGCCACGTTCTCCGGCCGACCGAAAGAGTCGGTTGAAGCATTTATCGACGCTATAGAGGCCTATAGCGATTGCGCGCAGGTGGCGGACTCAAACATTCTGCGCGGTTTAGCCTACCTATTCAAGGATGAAGCAGCCACGTGGTGGCAAGGAAAAAAATACTCTGTGTCGTCATGGCACGAAGCCAAACAAAACTTAATAAGTGCCTATGGTGATCGCCGGCCGCCTCATCGGATTTACTTGGAAATATTTGCGACACCGCAGGGCAATGAAAATACAGATATTTTCGTAGCGCGCATCCGCGCCCTTTTGGCACGTTTACCTAAAGACGAAATAACGGAGTCGGCTTAAATAGACATGACCTACGGTCTCCTCCACAGCAGGATAAGGAAAAGGCTACGAAGAGAAGAGTGTCGCAGTTTCTATGAATTACTCCGCCTCGCACGGAATATCGAGGATTCATTCGACGAGGTAAATAACATATCGCCGACGGCGAGTGAGCGTCGAACACAAACGCCGGCAACATTACCGACGTCCACGCAATCCGCCGCGCGCGACAGTGGCCGCGCGCCCGCGCGCTATCTCGCCCCCGCACAGGCGCAGGCCAACGGTGCGCCCGCCACCTCGGCGCAGCACCCGCACGCTCCGGCCGCGCCCCCCGTGTCTGTTCCAGCCGCGCCGCCCGCGCCTGTTCCACCGAAGCAGGACACGGCAAAGAGGCCAAGGCCCTCTTGCACATACTGCAAACGGTTTGGCCACACCAAAGAACATTGCCGTAAGTTGCAGAATCAAGGTGAGAGTGAACAAAGTAAAAGTAGTGGTCAAAGTTTTTATTCCGTACAATCTCTTTCAGTTACTAAAAACTGCGCGTTAGATTATATTTGTGATGAAAACGATTTTATTCCACGAGAAAATGTGCGTAACTATATTACGAGTAATAAACAAAGAGATGTTTTCCCACAACATACAACTAATAAAATTATGTGTAATTCTAATAATAATAATGTGAATGACTCTCAAATATCCGAGAATGTGTGTAAAAATGTTGTTAAAAAAGTTAAAACCCATGCTGTACATCCATGTCTTAGTACTAATATTGTATGTAACAATTTAAAAAATCAAAAGGACAATGTCCATCCACCTAAAAACTATATTTTGTGTAGCACTTATCAAAAGGACAATGTCCATGCATGTCATAATGGTACTTTGTGTAGCACTTTTAAAAATCAAAAGGACAATGTCCATGCATGTCATTATGGTGTTTTGTGTAACGATTAAAAAAATCAAAAGGACAATGTGCATCCATGTCAAATAGATACCTTATGTAGTCACTTAACTGATCAAAAGGATAATGCCCATTTATGTTTAGCAGAGATATGTTTGTGTAACGACCGTACGGGAGCCTCTATTGGTCGCGAGTTACGACCAATTTTTTATATTACAATTTTGGGGTTTTCCGGCTCTGCGTTGATTGATACGGCCGCCAAACATTGCATTGCGGGTCATGCGCTATATACTGTCCTTCTACGTCAAGGTCATCCCCTCAGCTCTTCGACACGCGAAGTTAAGCTTGCCGACGGTGTAATCCGTACGATGGATGTACTTACCACCACGTTAGAGGTGTGTATAGAAACGGCAGTTATTACGATTCCATTTTTAATTTTTCCCGACTCGACAAATAACGAGACGTTATTAGGTATCGATTTTATAACCGCTGCGGAAGTAGTAATTGATTTTTGCAAAGAAGTTTGGTATTTTAGTAAAAGTGATAATGTAAAATATAACCTGTGCTTCGAACCTACCTCGCGTGACGTGTCCTGCGCCGCTACAGATATACTTAGGGATGATGAAGGTACTCACCTTAAACCAGCCGAACGTCAAGCGCTCGCTGGTGTCCTCACCAGGCACTCACGCGTCTTTAGACCAGGGGGAGGCCCAACACCGTATGCGGAACACCGCATTGATACAGGTGAGCATTCTCCAATTGCTGTTCCTCCTTACCGCCTAATCCCTTCAAAGAAAGAGCTGATGAAAGCTGAAATAGGTAAGATGTTACAGGATGACATAATAGAAGAGTGTGAATCGGCTTGGTGGTCACCGGCAGTGATGGTGCCTAAGTCCAACGGTGGTATCCGCTTCTGCGTTGACTACAGGCGTTTAAATGCAATCACCAAAACCGACACATATCCGATGCCACGCATCGACGAGTTACTCCAGAGCACAAAACGGGACTGCTACATGAGTACGCTAGACCTTCGATCTTCATATTGGCAGGTTAGGGTTAGGGAAGCTGATAAAGACAAAACAGCTTTTGTCTGTCCTTTAGGTACTTACCGTTTTAAAAGACTGCCGTTTGGTCTCCGTAACGCGCCAGCTACCTTTCAGCGTCTCATCGATCGTCTCCGATCCTGCTCTGCTTTACAAGACGTTGCTTTATTAGCGTATTTAGATGATCTGTTGGTTATATCTCAGGGATACCAACAGCATCTGCAAGACCTCGAGGCAGTTTTTAAACGTCTAGGCGAGTTTAATCTCCATGTGAATAGGGAGAAGTACGCTTTTGCTCTGGAAAGCGTTAAATATCTCGGTCACGTTATTACACAAAAAGGCGTTTCCACCGACGCAGGGAAGGTGAGTGCTGTACTCGAGATGAAGGTACCAGGAAACCTAAAGCACCTGAGAACCTTTTTACAAACTTGTTCGTGGTTCAGAAAATTCATACCCAACTTCTCAAAAGTTGCCGAACCATTGACACGCTTGACTCGAAAAAGTCAAGTATGGTCTTGGGGCTCAGAACAGACCCAAGCATTTAATGAGCTGAAGACTCTACTGACCACAGCTCCAATATTGGTGCAAGCCGATTTCAGTCGTCCTTTCATTCTGCGTACTCACGCAAGTAACTACGCCTTGGGCGCAGTTTTATTGCAGGGCGACGGCAATCAGGAAAGGCGAATTGAATATGCCAGCCGTCTCCTTAACGCAGCTGAACGCAACTATTCGACCACGGAGCGTGAAGCACTTGCTGTAGTGTGGGCGGTGGAGCGCTTTCGGCCTTACCTAGACGGTCAACCAGTCGTGATAGGCAGTGATCATCAGCCTCTACGCTGGTTGCTATCACTTAAATCACCAGCCGGCAGATTAATCCGTTGGGCTCTGAAGCTTCAATCTTTTGATATCCAATTTGAATATACTCCAGGGAAGGCGAATGTCGTAGCAGACACGCTAAGTAGACCAATTTGTTCCAGCGACACAAGCGACAGCTGCGGTATTTGTACAGTCATCTGTGATCTTCCCGCGAAGACACCTAGTCAGTTTCGCCTGGAACAGACTTCGGACCCTGAAGTGGATAAGATTGTTAAGGAACTAGAAGGACCTGATGACGTTGCATCTAAAAGATGGTTAGAAAGGGGTTATTACTCCTTGATCCATGTCAAGGAGTCCTGTACCGTTACAATCCGGACTCCGAGAGTGAATCCCCTCAGTTAGTTGTACCTGACGGCCAAGTTGCAGCTATTCTGAAAGAGTTACATGACTCTCAAACAGCTGGCCACCCAGGTATCGATAGAACCTACCAGAAAGTAGCCCAGCTGTATTATTTCACAGGGATGCGGAGATTAATCACCGATTATGTCTTAGCCTGCATCCACTGCCAGCGATATAAGGCCAACAACGCGAAACCCCCAGGCCTACTCCAGACACCGGTCATGAACCAGCGGAACGAGGTACTGGCCATGGATTTGTTCGGCCCACTTCCAGAAGGAGACCAGGGGGAGCGATGGGTCTTTCTCATAGAAGACACTGCTACCCGATGGACAGAGCTGTTTGCTCTAAAAGAAGCCACAGAAGAAGCATGAGCTCATGTCCTCATCGAGGAATATTTCATGCGGTTCGGCCTGCCTCGCAGGATTATTTCAGACAACGGTGTTCAGTTCATTTCCGCAGTGATGCGACAATGTATGTCAGTCCTAGACATCAAACAAAATTTTGTCCCGCTGTATCATCCACAAGCTAATCCTGCAGAGCGAAAAAACCGCGACCTTAAAGTTATGCTGGCCCATCTCGTGGCAGATGACCTACGACGTTCGCGCCATCAAGGTTAAAGAAAACTTTGTCCCAACAAGTGACTCCTTATCTCGAAAACTTCCTGCATTCGCTATCAGCTGTTCGAGAACGCTTCGAGATCCAGCAGGACAAGACCAAGCAGTACGCCGACGCTTCGCGCCGAACGTCTGACTCTTTTGGGGTAGGTGATTTAGTTATGCTTAAATCTCATTTATTGAGCAAAGGATCAAAAGACCTCACTTCTAAGTTTTACCCTCGCCGAAATGGCCCTTACCAGATCACTAAGAAGGTAAGTCCGACAACGTTCACCATCGCGAGCACAGAACAACCAAATGTAGATATTGGGAAATATCATTCCGAAGACCTGACACGTTACCGTGGTAGCGACGACTCCTTACCAAAACCCGTTATTCCAAAACGAAATCGCGGACGACCAGCTAATGCTGCTGTTAGTGTACCAGTCCAGGACCGAGGGCATTCTCCAGGACTGGAGGGGGAGTATATAGCAAACCAAACACAACTACGACCAGTGCGAGCGTCCCGCGGTCGCGTGCCGCCACGTTACATACAATAAGTTCTGTCTTTTTCTCGCCTGGCCGTTGCGAGGATGTCGGGAACGCGTGGCGCATCAGTCCGCTGCCCACACGCTTACTGCGTAGACGCGTATTTACCTACCGCGCGCGCATGTCGCCCCGTGCCTTCCTCGTGCCGTCCGTTACGCGAAATAATTGTTTTAGGGTCTTCGATCCCAATGTTTGTGACTGATTACTTGTGTGATACTTTACAAATATACAATTTTTACTAAAGAGGTGGTTTCACTCCGATAAGCCCCTCATAAAGTGCAATTAGATTTATTAATAACAAATTGACCAAAATCATTCAACTACGTTTTTGGTAAATAGCCTCTTAGATGGCGCAGCCACAACCTCTGCCAGCCAATCCACGACGAAGACCGAGGCCAGGAGCAGAAAAAGCAGCGGGAGTGAAGGCAGCACCAGGACTGTAAGCAGCAACCGGGGCGGCAGTCGAGCCAAATGCAGCAGTCTCACTGATCATGGCGTTCCTGCCATTACCACAGGCATGGTTGACGGCACCAGCACCAGCAGAAGACACCACACCTTCCATAGCAACAGTACCCACGAACGGCAGTTCGCCACCCACAGCCAGGTTACCCTCATAAACGTTGTCAGACGCCACGGAGATACCGACAGGTGCGACGAAGGAGGCGCTGGAGACAGGCAGAGCGCCGCCACTGGTGGAACTGAACTCCATGGTGGGGGCGTAGATTGCATCGTAACCCAGGCCTCTACGTGCGTAGCTAGCGGCCCGTCCATCAAAATCCAGACCTCTGCCCGCCAAGCCAGTACTAGGATAGGCAAGTCCATCATATGCCAAAGCAGGAGCAGCAAAGCCGCAGGGGGTGGCTAAGGCGGGACGCCCAAGCCATAGGGAGCAGAAAATCCAGAGTAATCAGCAACCGCAGCGCGGCTGGTACATGACTGTCCGAGTGAAATTGTAAAAATATATTGTAACGCAGTTGACAAACATTAATATCATTGGAGACAATAACACTTGTATATGACAAAGATTATTTTCGGATTTTTATTTACACTTTGACATTGATGGACTTTTATGTATACAATGATATATTTATTTACTTTGTAAGGTATCATATTATTTTAATTATTGTGAATGTGAAGACATTTTGTATCTGCCGATTTTTTTAAATTAGATAGTAACGTACATACAACATAGTCCCGGCAGTTTGAGTAATTTATGCGGCCTACCCAAATGTCCTTTCTTTGGTAATGTTCGTTCTTTGGTAATACTATGACGTCTACTTAGAAAGTATTAAAAAAGCTGATATTGAGGCAACTTTAAAATCCATTTGTTTATATTTATAAGCCCATTTCTTCTAAAACATCGAAATAATGCAAATAATTCAAGTACAACCAAAAGGAAGTAAAACTATCATCTTATCCCGCCAGATGTCCGTTTAGTACGGTTACGCGCTTACAAAACAAGTGGTGAGGACTGAATAACAGTTTTGCGTAATTACTCATACAGTAAGAAATCCCGCTCTGACAGATGATATGTGTAAAACTGAATAGTCAAATATCGTTATAACTCCGGTATACGTTGTGTGTCAATCTTTATTAGTAAGGCTCTTAGTTATTTGAATTTCTTGAATACGATCGCGGAAACAGCACAAAGCTGTTTACAAATAAAAGTACCAACATTTTAATTGCAATTTGATTTATTAACCCCAAATTGACCGAAATCATTCAGGCGCAGCCACAACCTCTGCCAGCCAAACCACCACGAAGACCGAGGCCAGGAGCAGAAAAAGCAGCGGGTGCGAAGGCAGCACCAGGACCGTAAGCAGCAACCGGGGCGGCAGTCGGGCCAAATGCAGCAGTCTCACTGATCATGGCGTTCCTGCCATTACCACAGGCATGGTTGACGGCGCCAACACCAGCAGAAGGCACCACACCATCCATAGCAACAGTACCCACGAATGGCAGCTCGCCACCCACAGCCAGGTTACCCTCGTAAAAGTTGTCAGACGCCACTGAGATGCCGACAGGTGCAATGAAGGAGGCGCTGGAGACAGGCAGAGCGCCGCCACTGGTGGGACTGAACTCCATGGTGGGGGCGTAGATTGCATCATAACCCAGGCCTCTACCTGCGTAGCTAGCGGCCCGTCCATCAAAAGCCAGACTTCTGCCGGCCAAGCCAGTACTAGGATAGGCAAGTCCATCATATGCCGAAGCAGGAGCAGCAAAGCCGCAGGGGGTGGCTAAAGCGGGTGCGCACAAGCCATAGGGAGCAGAAAATCTAGAGTTATCAGCAACCGCAGCGCGGCTGGTGCATGACTGTCCGAGTGCGGACTGAAATTGTAAAAATATATTGTAACGCAGTTGAGAAACATTAATATCATTGGAGACAGTAACAAAACTACATGTTTTCTTATTGTCTCCAATGATCTTAATCGTATCAAATAATATGATAATGTTGTTAATCGTTGCTTTAAAATAAATCATTCTTACCTTGAGCAGGAGCGCCTGAGCGCAAAGGACGAGGATAGCTTTGACAGACATTGTAGTTTGTTCCGAGTGTTGACACGAGATTGATGTTCAGTGCAACTGTTGGTTGTTTTATACTTAATTAGGTTATCAAGTTCCAAGAAAATTTGTATTTAGGTAAGTGTAATTAATTAATCACTTGTGCAAGCACGTTAATAAAGCCTACTTTTCACTAACAAATAAACACTTTATTTTATTAGAGACATATCGTCACGTTTTCCCAAATTTCGAAAACGTAGGTGAAATCAACACAGCACTGAGTATAAATGTGACAACCATTTTAGGTCCTTATTCAGTCTTCAGCGTCTCGTTGAACACAAACAAACATAAAACATGGCTTCCTTCACTGTTCTGTTGCTGTGCATCCAAGCTTGCTTGATCCAAGTAAGTTACTGTTTGTTTTGAATTCTTTCTTTATTTTCAGTGTATTCTGAATCGATTTGATTAATAGTTCCGGCGTGTTAATGTGTTGAGTTAATCAGTCATGGTAATTACTTTTTCAGAATGTATTCAGCCAGGCATGTGGTGCTTACGGTCCCGTGATCGCTCCAGCTTTTGCTTCTACCAAGCTGGTTGGTCCTTGCGGCATTAATGCTCCCGGTTTGGCTTACGATGGATTTGCGTATCCCACCGCTGGCTTCACTGGCGCTTACCCCGCTGCCGGTTGTGGTGCCGGACTTGCCGCGTACGGTGGCGCCGGTGAAGGTAACGTGGCGGTCGCTGGTGAGCTGCCAGTCGCCGGTACTACCGCCGTTGCCGGTCAGGTCCCCATTATGGGCGCTGTGAGCTTCAGTGGTCCTGTGGCTGCTGCTGGTGCCGTGTCTATAGCCGGCAAGTGCGCGTGCGGCTGCGGTACCCCCTACTACTAGTTGTCTTTGCATTTGTGTCATTCGAAAACTCGACGTTGAATAATAAATTGCTGCTATGTTGTTGTTCTATTCCTACTAGAACCTACCGACTACCCAATAATCCATTCGGTTCTTTTTTTAACACTCACGTCAGTGCTTTCGTTTCAAGACGATTTTTCAACATTAAGGCCAATTCTCGTGCTTAAAAAGACGTTCAAATTGAAATGGTGTCGCAAAAGATCCAAAATGGCACAATTGGTATTCTGCTTAGTCAAAATCGAAGTCAAACGTGATGTTTTCTGTCAAAAAATTGGCTGCAGGGCCTCACGGAAAGAGCAGAAGAACTGGAAGAGCTTTTGCTCCTTTCAACATTTCGTAGTTGTTCAAAACTCTATTCTTTCAGATTCTCAGCCGTTAAGCAAGTCACACATTATTTAAATTATTGTGAATGTGAGGAATATGTGGGTCATTGCTTATTGTTTTTTTTTTTTCTCATGTATCATGATCTGGCAGTTCGAGTTCTTCATGTGGCCTACCCAAATGTCCTTCTTTTTATAATACTTTATAACAGTTTCCATGGGTTTTCTCTGTTACCGTTAAATTTTAAAGACAAAAATACGTATGAAGATGATTTCAATAGCACCTTGAGATCTGTTATGAACTGGTTGAATTTAAATAATTTAAAAAAACAATTAAGGCAAAACCCTCGAGTAGTTTGCGTATCTACAAACATCGACAAACATCTTATTTAATATGCTTTTCAACCAAGAACATCATGCACGCTTTTCTAATACTTTAATGCTCTTAATAATATGAAAATAACACTATCAAGAAAATAACGATAATAAAAACAATTAAAAATAATTTGCAGTCTTTCTTTAATTTAATTGTCGTCACAATAATTATGGTGCAAAGGTCATCCTATTCTTAGTTGAAACACATTGTTCGCTTTAGTGGAACTACTACTGCATCAAAATGGTTGGGTATGCTACCTAAACTTATTACGAATAAGCATAATTAATTCAGGTACCTATGGATAAAGTTTGTTATTATTAATTTGAGCCACCTTCGCACTTTTGCTTGACTAGAAAATTCGTAATCTTCATTGAATCATTATGTGCGTTAAATCAAGGTAAGTGTTATTTACTTTGAAGACTAAGTACGGGTTTAATCGATATCGATTCATTAAAAAGTTACGACAGCACAACGTATCCTATCGCGCGGCGCGTATTATTTTTTTTTATTTTTTTTTGTGTATGGCATCTCGTAGTTGACCTTGAGAGGTCGTGACTACTTAACCGGACTATCCTGTGGCTGCCTTAAGCGGACTCAAAGCCTCCAGCCAGGGGCGTAAAACTACTTATATTATTAAGCGAACGCTCGCTAAGGGCACCCCCTGTGGGGTACGGACCTCGGCTTAGGGCGTCGCTGACGGGAGGATAGCAAGATGGGACAGGCTGGATCAAGTTTAGTTGATTATTATTAATCGGGGAATTTAAAGCTACAGGCTCAGCTACGGCGCGGGCTGGCACTTCGTCGAGCAAGGGTCGGGGGGGGCGCGGCGCGTAAGAGTTGCCTAGATACTTATAATGAAAACTCGGTGAAGTACAACTGCTACGACTCGGATTTTTCACTCTCTCATTGGCGCTTGTCACTTTGGGTAAGTAAGATAGAGCTATTAAGTTGGTTCCTGCTTAACGTCACGGGCTCGGACGGGACGGGCATCAAGCTTAACAATGAGTTCTATGTCTGCGTAGTGCTCGGAATATCAGGGTTGTCACCTACCAGTTTATAATGCGTAGGAAGTTAGGTACGTAAGATTTTTTAGTCTTTCATTCATAATAAGTCATTGTTTTTTTTCTGATTTTTCCGTTAGTTAATTCTTCTAAGCGAAACGAACGGCCTGGATAGCCACATAACATGTACTTAATATGTATTAGATATTCAAATTAAGTAACTGGAGTAGACTTTTTTGGAATTTAATTTGTAGGTACAAATCCATAAACGAATTTAAAATGTTTATATTGGGATTCATGTGCATCTTAGCTGTTAACTTTTCTGAAACACTAAACATCTTTTCATTCCAATATGCAAAGTTGAAATGACGTCATTTTACAAGGATAGTTTCTAGTTTGCGTGGCTTAACATTCCTAAAGTTAAGCTACGAAGCAAGTTCAAATAAAAGGTGTCAATTGACTTGGTTTAAAAGTAAAAATGGGTGTTCCACAAGGCTCGACATTGGGTCCTTTCCTCTTTTTAGTGTATATTAATGACCTACTCCATTTATTAATAAGTCAACTAGAAATAGTGTTATTTGCTGACGATAGTAGACGTGCTTCAAATTTTGACGACGTAAATAACGCCCTACTGCTGGTCCAAAATTGGTTCACTGCTAATATTTTAGTACTAAATGGAAATAAAACCAAGTGCAAAAGATTATCTTTGCCAAATGTCAAAGGTAGTGATTGTGAGATAGTATTGAATCAAGAGAAACTAAAATTCATCGATACAACTGTTATCCTGGAGATCACGCTCGACTCAAGGCTACAATGGGGTTCTCATTTACCATCTCTTGCAGGACGGCTAAGTTCAGCAGCTTACGCTGTCAGTAAAATCCGTCAATTTACTGATGTCGATACCGCGAGGCTGGTCTATTTTAGTTACTTTCATAGTATCGTGTCTAGCAGAAAAGAGCCATCAGAGCCATATATAATCTCCGAAGGCGCGATTCTCTAACAGTTCCCTGTTTAAGGATATTAACATCATGAAGGAACCTTGTCAATACATTTATGAAAACATCATGTATGTAACAACAAATTACATTATACAACCAGTAAAAGAGGTGAAAGACGTAATTATAGTGCTAGAATGGGATGTATTAGTTCAACCAGGTTTCAGACTTGCTAAAGAAGACTCATCTTTCATGGGGTACTGTTTGAAATGTTACAATCAAATACCTCCCCACATACTTCAACTGAATGAGACGAAATTCCAATCGTAGTAAAACGCACACTCCGCACATTTTATAAGGAAAGGCTGATAAAAATGCCTGTCTTAATGCTGGTCCTGCCCCACACCACAACTAATTAATTAACATGTGAAATACTGTTGGAGCTGCTGAAGATTTTAAAAATATATTTGCATAACATAAAATCAATCTCCTTTATATTATGTAAATGCATAGCATAGGTGTGAGTACCTACTTCTTACTATCGAGCTACCATTTACCGAGTATTTTACCGAGTATTAAACTTGAATGTGCCTTGGCGGCTGTAAGTATGTCAGGCTCACTCAAATTTCTCGCTGATGGTGGCACGTCATTTAGCTCCCTTCAAAATGGTTGCTGAATGGTGCTGATCCATGGCCATCCATCCGTTGTTCTCACATATAGGATCAACATTAATGATGTAAGTAGTATATGTATTTGAAAGAACAATGTTATATAAAAGAGTGTTCATAGAGTTTCCTGCCCTTTCTTCTCCATAGGAGACTGAGACATTTAGGAGGCTAAGGCATTTTAACTTAAATAGCCTACTTCATAATGAACAATATGGCTTTACAAAAGGACGTTCGACTACAGATGAGGGTGTTGCTCTGCTGAAACACATATTTAATGCATAGGAGAAATCGCAAAATGCTATTGGAGTTTTCTGTGATCTCTCTAAAGATTTTGATTGCGTGCGCCATGACACGCTTTTGCGTAAACTACGTCATTACGGTGTCCAAAACGAAGCTCTCAACGTGATAAATTCTTATTTACATAATAGGTTCCAATGTGTAGATGTCGATGGTGTGAAATCTTCCGAGCTACCAGTTCAGTTAGGTGTACCTCAAGGTTCAATACTGGGTCCATTCTTGTTCTTAGTGTATATCAATGACTTACCATTATATTTAAATGATATCTGTGACGTTGTACTGTTTGCAGATGATACCTCTCTTATTTTTAAAGAAGATAGGAATAGACAAGATTTTGACGACGTAAACAGTGCACTCACAATGGTTACGGATTGGTTATGTACATCAGAACGTTCGGCCAATCGAGGTAGGGAGCTGGCTGCTACTCCAGTTTTTTGTGACGATTTGGTGACTCACAAAGATGCCAGCCAAATAATTTGTGACAGTACAGTTCGAAAGTTAGAAGCATTTATGTATGGCCGAACGTCCTGATTTCAGAACGTTCGGCCAACCTGAACCTCCATAACTGAGGACCTTAGAGAAACTGTTGCTGAATAAGGATTTAGTGACGATTTGGTGACAAACAACCACTACTTTACTTTTACTCGGAATGCCACCGGTTAAAATTAAAATGACCTTTAGCTCCCGGAATATCAGGACGTTCGGCCAACCTGATCTCCATAACTGAGTACCTGAGGGAAACCATTAATGAATAAAGATTTAGTGACGGCACTGAAACGAATTTATATTGCTTTAGTTTTTTTTGTGACGACCCCATTCAATTGTAAATTGAAAATTAAACATTTAACCTCAAAACATTGGGATTATCGATTCCTTCACAACGAAGAAGCCTAGAAGAACCGTTAATGAATAAAGATTTAGTGACTGCCCTGAAACCAATTTGTAATGCTTCAGGTTTTTTTGTGACGACCCCATTTATTAGTAAATTGAAAATTAAACATTTAACCTCAAAACATTGGGATTGTCGATTCCTTCACAATGAAGAAGCCTAGAGGAACCGTTTTTTAAATAAAGATTTAGTGACTGAACTTAAACCAATTTTTATTGCTTTAGGTTTTTTTGTGAGGACCCCATTCAATAGTAAATCGAAAATTAAACATTTAACCTCAAAACATTGGGATTGTCGATTCCTTCACAACGAAGAAGCATAGAAGAACCGTAATTAAATAAAGATTTAGTGACTGAACTTAAACCAATTTGTATTGCTTTAGGTTTTTTTGTGAGGACCCTATTCAATAGTAAATTGAACACATGAAACATTAAATGTTTCATGTGTTCAATTTACTATTGAATCCTCAAAACATTGGGATTGAAATAGGGTGACCATGTATTTTAACGAAACAAGTATGTATCGTGTAGTAGGTACCTAGGTACCTACTCAATACGTCGAAATAGTTGATATAAGGTGACCATGTAGATATTTCAACGAATCAGTGTCCACTTGCGTAGTTTTTGTTTTATTTTGGCCGAATCTATTCAGGTCTAAAAAAACTATAATCCACAAAAGCGGTAGTTAGGTAGGCAGGTACATCCTAATTTGTACTTTTTAAAATCATCGTTAAATTGGGTCACCATGAGAGAAGAGACCCACTCGATAAATATTTATTTCGTTGGAATATCTACATGATCACCTTATTTCAACTATTTCGACGTATTGAGTACCTAGAAACACAATAAATACTTGTTTCTTTAAAATACATGGTCACCCTATTTCAATCATCATCCGCCATTGCGCCATTTAATAGATCCATCTTAAATCAGTAAAAATACTTGCACCATTGCACTGAAAACCTGCAGAGCAGTTACTTATTCTCGACGACTGCAACACATCAGGGGTTTTTACGAGTTTTCTAGGCTTTTTAGTTGTGGAGGAATCGATAATCCCAATGTTTTGAGGTTAAATGTTTAATTTTCGATTTACTATTGAATGGGGTCCTCACAAAAAAACCTAAAGCAATAAAAATTGGTTTAAGTTCAGTCACTAAATCTTTATTTAAAAAACGGTTCCTCTAGGCTTCTTCATTGTGAAGGAATCGACAATCCCAATGTTTTGAGGTTAAATGTTTAATTTTCAATTTACTAATAAATGGGGTCGTCACAAAAAAAACCTGAAGCATTACAAATTGGTTTCAGGGCAGTCACTAAATCTTTATTCATTAACGGTTCTTCTAGGCTTCTTCGTTGTGAAGGAATCGATAATCCCAATGTTTTGAGGTTAAATGTTTAATTTTCAATTTACAATTGAATGGGGTCGTCACAAAAAAAACTAAAGCAATATAAATTCTTTTCAGTGCCGTCACTAAATCTTTATTCACTAATGGTTTCCCTCAGGTCCTCAGTTATGGAGATCAGGTTGGCCGAACGTCCTGATATTCCGGGAGCTAAAGGTCATTTTACTTTTTACCGGTGGCATTCCGAGTAAAAGTAAAGTAGTGGTTGTTTGTCACCCAATCGTCACTAAATCCTTATTAGGCAACAGTTTCTCTAAGGTCCTCAGTTATGGAGGTTCAGGTTGGCCGAACGTTCTGATATCAGGACGTTCGGCCATACATAAATGCTTCTAACTTTCGAACTGTACTGTCACAAATTATTTGGCTGGCATCTTTGTGAGTCACCAAATCGTCACAAAAAACTGGAGAAGCAGCCAGCTCCCTACCTCGATTGGCCGAACGTTCTGATGTACATGATTGGTTTACGTCAAATAACCTAGTTCTCAATGCCAAGAAAACGAAATGTGTGTTAGAAATCTAGGACCCAACATCGTTTAGATAAAGAGCTGCTTGAAACTGTAGACTCGGCGGTTTTTCTGGGCATAACAGTAGATGCCAAACTTCAGTGGGGCCCACACATATCAAGCCTAGCAGGGAGGCTCAGTTCAGCCGCCTACGCGGTCAGGAAAGTAAGACAATATACTGACGTTGATACAGCTCGGTTAGTCTATTTTAGTTATTTCCACAGCGTTATGTCCTACGGTATTCTGCTGAGGGGCAAAGCCGCTGATATTCAAAATATATTCGTCCTTCAAAAACGAGCTGTCCGAGCAATTTATCAGCTAGGAGGCAGAGTTTCTCTTTAAGGTTTTTTTTTAAAGATATTGGTATTCTCACGGTGGCATCTCAATTCATTTTCGCCAACCTCTTAAATATTAGGCAAAATATACACTGATACACTAAAAACAGTGATTTTTACAATGTTAACACTAGAAATAAGAACAAACTACGTGCTCCCTTTCACCGGCTTCATAAGGTCCATATTTCATTTGTTGGGCTTGGTATAACCTTGTATAACAAGTTACCCTCTTCTTTACTAGATTTACCTTTTAATGCGTTTAAGGCTCAAGTTAAATCTAACCTTTGTTCAAACGCATATTATTCCATTAACGACTACTTAAACGATAAGAACTGTTGGTCGCTGTGATTAACTCAAGACAATGTTCGTGTTCTTTCTCCAGAATCAGCTTACCTACTGACAGGGTAAATGAGTTCATATATTTGTTAATTTTATTTTATTTGAAGGTATATGTCAATTATTTTTTAATTTTCATTTATTATTGGCATGATCTACTCATTGCAATGTTTTGTTAATGAGCTGTATTGCAATATGTGGTTAGCTAGCGACCTCGACAACTGATAATATTATTCTTGCCTGAGCAACCGGTAGCAAGTTCGTCATGCTCCCTTAGATGTCACTGCTTCGGTAGCGTCAGGGGTCAGGTTTCCTTCTTCCCTCAAATATGGCGAGGGGGGTAATGGCTTTTGATTTTGATTTAGGTACCCACTACGCTTTGGAATGAACAAACTAGCTTTTATATTTCTGACTGACCGCCTCCTTGGCAATTCAAAAGTGGTTTAATTGAAATAAATGCTTTGAGTTGGATCTCATTTAAAAGTCTGCGTCTTGTAAAGAAAAAAAAGATCGAAACGATTATTGTAAAAAAAATATTATTCGTGTTTTTTTACGGTCCATTTCATCAAATACATCGTTAAAATGCAAATAATTCATCATTGCCACTGTGATTTAAATTCAATCCATAAAAAAAAACATTTCAAAATGTTAGTTAAATTATCCTCCTTATCCCGCCAGATGTCCGTTTTCTAAGGTTACGCGCTTACTAAACAAGTAGTGAGGACTGAATAACAGTTTTGCGTAATTACTCATACTGTAAGATATCCCGCTCGGACAGATGATGTGTAAAAGTGAATAGTCAAATATCTTCTAACGGTGGAGTAAACGTTATAACTCCGGTATACGTTGTGTCAATCTTTATCAGTAAGGCTCTTACTTATTTCAATTTCTTGAATACGATCGCGGTAACAGCACAAAGCTGTTCACAAATAAAAGTACCAACATTTTAATTACAATTTGATTTATTAACCCCAAATGACCGATATCATTCAACTACGTGTTTGACCTCTTAGATGGCGCAGCCACAACCTCTGCCAGCCAAACCACGACGAAGACCGAGGCCAGGAGCAGAAAAAGCAGCGGGAGCGAAGGCAGCACCAGGACCGTAAGCAGCAACCGGGGCGGCAGTCGGGCCAAATGCAGCAGTCTCACTGATCATAGCGTTCCTGCCATTACCACAGGCATGGTTGACGGCGCCAGCACCAGCAGAAGGCACCACACCTTCCATAGCAACAGTACCCACGAACGGCAACTCGCCACCCACAGCCAGGATACCCTCATAAACGTTGTCAGACTCCACGGAGATACCGACAGGTGCGATGAAGGAGGCGCTGGAGACAGGCAGAGCGCCGCCACTGGTGGGACTGAACTCCATGGCGGGGGCGTAGATTGCATCGTAACCAAGGCCTCTGCCCGCGTAACCAGCGGCCCGTCCATCAAAAGCCGGACCTCTGCCTGCCAAGCCAGTACTAAGATAGGCAAGTCCATCATATGCCGAAGCAGGAGCAGCCAAGCCGCAGGGCGTGGCGAAGGCAGGAGCGCCCAAGCCATAGGGAGCAGAAAATCCAGAGATATCAGCAACCGCAGCGCGGCTGGTGCATGACTGTCCAAGTGCGGACTGAAATTGTAAAAATATATTGTAACGCAGTTGACAAACATTTATATTATTGGAGACAGTAACACCAATAGTAAATCTAATTAAATATGTTAATGTTATTAATCGTCACTTTAAATTAAATCATTCTTACCTTGAGTAGTAGCGCCTGAGCGCAGAGGATGAGGATAGCTTTGACAGACATTGTAGTTTGTTTCGAGTGTTGACACGAGAGTGATGTTCAGTGCAACTGTTGGTTGTTTTATACTCAATTAGGTTATCAAGTTCCAAGAAAATTTGTATGTAGGTAAGTGTAATTAACTAATCACTTGTGCAAGCACGATAATAGCCTACTATTCACTAACAAATAAACAATTTATTTTATTAGAGACATATCGTCACGTTTTCCAAAATTTCGAAAACGTAGGTGAAATCAACACAGAACTGAGTATAAATCTGACAACAATTTTGGGTCCTTATTCAGTCTTCGGCGTCTCGTTGAACACAAACAAACATCAAACATGGCTTCCTTCACTGTTCTGTTGCTGTGCATCCAAGCTTGCTTGGTCCAAGTAAGTGACAGTTTCTTTTAAATTCTAACATTATTTTCAGTGTATTCTAAAGGGATTTGATTAATAGTTCCGGCGTGTTAATGTGTAGAGTTAATTAGTAATGGTAATTACTTTTTCAGAATGTATTCAGCCAGGCATGTGGTGCTTACGGCCCCGCGATGGCTCCAGCTTTGCCTTGTACCAACCTAGCTGGTCCTTACGGCTTAAACGCTCCCGGTTTGGCTTACGATGGATTTGCGTATCCCACCGCTGGCTTCACTGGCGCATACCCCGCTGCCGGTTGTGGTGCCGGACTTGCCGCCTACGGTGGCGCCGGACTTGCCGCGTACGGTGGTGCCGGACTTGCCCCGTACGGTGGCGCCGGTGAAGGTAACGTGGCGGTCGCTGGTGAGCTGCCAGTCGCCGGTACTACCGCCGTCGCCGGTCAGGTCCCCATTATGGGCGCTGTTAGCTTCAGTGGTCCTGTGGCTGCTTCTGGTGCCGTGTCTATTGCCGGTAAGTGCGCGTGCGGCTGCGGTACCCCCTACTACTAGTTGTCTTTGCATTTGTGTCATTCGAAAACTCGATGTTGAATTAATAAATTGCTTCAATGTTATTGTACTATTCCTATTAGAACCCATGTTTTTTTTACTCTTACATCAGTGCTTTCGTTTCAAGACGGAGTAGAAGGACAACAAATATAAGATAAGATTTATTTCCTCAAACGTGTACACATACAAGAATTAAAACGTGCATGCAGGATAACATTAAAAAAAAACGTGTTTGCCACATATGACATTAGGGCGTGCAATTATGAATAGTTGTGATTGTTAATAATGAATTTCAAGTCAATATCATTATTTAAAGTAAATTCAGTAAACAATGAAAAATTCAAAATCTCAACAAAAAAAGAAACTAAATGCCTCAGTCAGAAATTCATAAACTTTGAAGTATAATTCTTGTAGAGTTATGTCATGAAGTCAAGTTAGAAAATAAATTAAGTAACAAATTCATTAGGATAGTAATAAAAATGTTTGCTTAATCCATTATTTCAAAATTTATCTATTAAAAATCTGAGACACGATAATAACATTTTTGACATAACATCGGTATGCATTTTTGCTTAAACAAATTAACATGTTTCTTTAGCTCCTTTGACAATTTATTATAAACTACTGGTGCCATAAGAAAATAATCTTACATATTAAGGCAGTATTACTTTTGCGAACACAGAGACGACTTTCATCACACGCATAGTTTAGGATTGTGATTCACAAAGACAGCTATTAAATATATAAAGTGAAGGCAATGGTAAGATACTGTATTTTTATAAAGAAAGTTACACAACTCTTGGTAGATTTTAAGCCGAACATAGCCCTAACGCACTGCTTCTGTGCCTTAAAGATAAGATCTTTGTTGGTGTAGCTCCCCAAAATATTATGCCATGTCTGAGGATAGACGCCACAAGCCCATGTTACCTATGCAATTATGAGAGATCCAGTGTTTATTTTACATGCAAGTTCTTGTAGGGCATAAGATGGTTGACTCATTCGCTTGCATAATTTTATTGTTCTGTATCATCGGCTGTCTCCACCACGCCGCGGGCTCCGGTCGGTACTTTGTCCGCCGTTGCGCAAGGCTGCTCTCGCTCTTGTAACCACGGACGCCACACGGTCGTACAAATCTGTTCTGTGTTCTTTCATGTAATTATCGTTATCATGTTGGCAATATAGAAAGAAGTGAACCCCTGTCGTGGTTTCCAAGTCATTTTACTATCAATATACAGGCTGAGAAATATAATGTATCAGTTTCTTCAATAGGTTAGTTGTCAAAATTTACGTTTAGGTTGTTATGTGTTGGTATACTTGGCGGAACATCTTTCACCCGAATGCAAGAAGCTTCAGGCCGCGACGAAAATGGCAGCTAACTAAGGAACGCTCTTAAAAATTTGTCAAGGTAAAGTACGGCCCATTTATGTTAGAAAAATTGAGCAAGAGCAGGCTATACTTATTAAAGACGCCAGTTGCATAGCTAAACTCGTCTAATTGAAACTCACACGATTGTTATTCACTTTTATCTATGTGCTCTACCTTTTCATGTTAATTTGTTATCAGAATGTGAATAGAATAAGATCATAATTGCAGGATCTACATGTTTACTCACTAAATTGTAAATATGATATCATTTGTTTAACGGAGACGAATATTAAGTCTGGTATTTTTGAAAACGAGCTATTTGACCAACGGTTTAACGTGTTTCGAAGAGACCGCGAAAGTTCATGTGTAACGAAGGGTGATGAAGGGGGTGTCTTAATAGCAATTATAAAACATTTCAAAGTGATAAGGCATTCCTTATGGGACAGCAGAAGAAGATATTTGCGTAAGTATTTTGCCTAACAACTTGCGCGAGGTTCAGTACAACGTCTGTGTATGTTACCTTCCCCCGGATTTACCAAATGCTGACCTTGAAGCTTTTTATTCGAATACACAAAATATTGTAACGGATTTTTGTGACAAATGTGTCAATCTGATTATTGGAGATTTTAATGTTCCGGGTTTTTATGGACACCGACGCTATCTTGCAGCAAATTGACGAATACTGTTGCAGCTACTGACTGTGAGTCCTCTCTCTTGCTGGATTTGTTGGCCCTTTGTGATTTCCACAGTTTGTACTTCCGATAGTATCCAAGTAATGTTAAACGATGAGCCGCTCAGTCAGGTTGATGATCATCACCCACCTTTAAGCAAACATATAAAAGGCAGCATTCCTACTAAACAAATGAAACCTAATAACATCGAACGACTCAATTTCTACAAGTGTGATTATGCGAAGGTGAAGGTGGCTATCTCAGAGGTTGATTGGCTGCCCTTTTATTTGTCAAGTGATATTGATCGGGCGGTGGATGAGTTTTACATGGTTCTCAACTCTATTATCAGCAAGCATACTCCCACAACCAAATTGAGTGAGTCTGCTGTCTTTCTGGTACTCTCCAGCTCTTAAAAAATGTCTCAATGAAAAATAAATATCACAGACGTTTCAAAAAATAAAATTACTTCCGACACCTTCATAATGTTGCGAAGTAGCAAGTTTCTTGCAAAAGAATGCTACAGTTATTTTATAACATCCACAGAGGACTGTTTATCTGATAATATCAAATCATTTTGGAAGTTTCTTTCGTCAATGGCAAAAAAAGAACGAATGGCTAACCACAAACTATGAAGTTTGGTGGAGTGGTTTCATCCGACAGTAAAGTTATTAGCTAATTATTTTCGGACTTCTTTAGTTCAGTTTTTGAGGATATGTCTGGAGCTCCCCCTAGCGGCGAGTCATGCGCAGGTATTGAATGTAACTCTTCTTTATCGGAGATTTGTAGTGAGTATGATTATGTTTTGCTCGCATTGAAACAACTGGATCATAATAAATGCGCTGGTCCGGACGGTGTACCTTCTCATTCTGAAGTGTGCTGAAGAGCTATCATTATCACTATATTATTTGTTTTAATCGATCGCTGAAATTGGGAACGTTTCTAAAATGCTGGAAAAAGGCGCACGTTGTGCCCATTTGCGAAAATTACAGACTCATAAGTATATCATCTGCTATGGCAAAACTTTTTGAAGAGTCTTTACATCAGCATTTTTATTCTCATTTTAAACCGTATCTTACCCAAGCCCAGCAAGGTTTTGTTCTAGGTAAATCAACACTCACAAACATGCTCGAGTACAAAAACCATCTGTGTACTGTTTTCGCGAAGGGTGGTCAAATAGACTCAATCTATACAGCCTTTCGGAAAGCGTTCGATAAGGTTAACCATGAAGTACTTCTTTTGAAGCTGTAATCGTATGGGACACATGGTTCCCGTTTCCGGTGGATACAGTCTTTTTTGAAATAGAGAAGCCAACTCGTTTCTGTTAGAGGATACTTGTCGTTACCGGTTAATGTTACGTCAGGCATTCCACAAGGATCGCATTTAGGGCCCCTACTTTTCAACATTTTTATTGTGTGACAAAATAAGTGTGTCCCTGTCTATTATGTACCGACGATCTGAAGGTTTTTACGTCGATAAAAAACACCTCCGACAGTGAATCCATTCAGAATGATTTAAGTGTCATTTCTGATTGGTATACCCTTAAGCGTATGATATTAAACATAAAAAAAATATTTTGTTTAACTTTTACAAAAAATCTTGTTATGAACACTTATGACTACAGACTCGAGGGTCAGTCGTTAGAACGAAACCACGTAGCCAGAGATCTCGGCGTGTTCTTTAATGAACAACTATCTTTAAGAAATCATTCCAACAGCATGACGAATACAGCATTAAAACTTCTCGGTTTTATATCTATGTCTACCAAGGGATTTAAAAACCTCAAAGCTTCATATCACTATATAAACACCTAGTAAGAAGTACTTTGGAAGACTGTTTTATAATCTAGTCACTGTGTTACTAATTACACTCTGCCAGAATTGACGTACGGCTTCTCTAGAATGCTACAAAGCTATTCCGAACGCCTCGTTAAGTTCAATTTGGAAAATTTGCATGCTCGTCGCAAACAGCAGGAATTAGTAAACCTGCATAAGATCCTACATTCTAAGCTGGACTCTTCAGCTCTGCTGTCCCTCATAAACATCAATACTAGGTATAATACGCGAATACCAAAAACTTTTGCACTTCTGGTATTTACAAATAATACCTCCTATTACAACCCTGTCGTTAGAATGTGTCGACTTTAAAACGAAATTTCCAAACTCAATACTAGTATTGACATCTTCGATTCTCGTGCTGCTATTTTCAGAAGAAATGTATGTACTCTTTCTATTTAATATGAACGCTTTTTAATGTTGTTTTCGTTAAATAATTCAAATTTGTCTCAATTATGTTCATTTACCTGTCGTGTTGGTCTCTGTTTGGTCTCCTACACATTCCCTGCGTAAGTAGAAGTGGCACTGGCAGAAGTGGGCAGACGCACAGAACTTGTACCCCTATAATTCTATGAACTACATCTTGTACTGTTCGAAACCTATTACGTGAACCTAGTGAAATACTGTAATTGTCACCTGTTGTAGTTGCCTTGTGAATAAATAAAATAAAATGCGCTGTCTAAAGTTAAATAGTTTTGTTTTGCCTAAATTGTTTTTAATCTTACCCAGTTCATAACAAAGCTCAAGGTGCTATTTAAGTCATCTTCAAACGTATTTTTGTCTTTACATTTAACGGTAACATAGAAAACCCATCGAAACTGTTTTAAAGTATTTTAAAAGACAGGACATTTAGGTAGGCCACATGAAGTAATCAAACTGCCAGATCATGATTAAAACTAACCGAAAAAATTTAAATAACGTGTGACTTGCTTAACGGCTGAGAGTCTGGAGGAATAGAGTTTTTAGCGCCTTCGAAATTTTGGAAGGAGCAAAAGCTCTTTAGCATTCCGTGAGGCCCCGCAGCCGGCGATGCTGAAAATAGCGGATGTTGTGTTCTCTACGTTGGTCTGCCGCTGATTCTTCGTCGTTTGAAAATTGGTTCCAAAGGCCGGTTTTCGGTCTAAACTCAATTTTATAGCAGAAAACATCACGTTTGACTTAGATTTTGACAAATCAGAATACCTATAGTGCCATTTTGGAACTTTTGCGACACCATTTCAATTTGAACGTCTTTTAAGCACGAGAATTGACATTAATGTTTCAAAATCGTCTTAAAACGAAAGCACTGACGTAAGTGTATAAAAAATAACTGAACGGGTTATTGGTTAGTCGGTAGGTTCTAGTAGGAATAGTACAATAACATTGAAGCAATTTATTTATTCAACGTCGAGTTTCCGAATGACACAAATGCAAAGACAACTAGTAGTAGGGGGTACCGCAGCCACACGCGCACTTACCGGCGATAGACACGGCACCAGCAGCAGCCACAGGACCACTGAAACTCACAGCGCCCATAATGGGGACCTGACCGGCGACGGCGGTAGTACCGGCGACTGGCAGCTCACCAGCGACCGCCACGTTACCTTCACCGGCGCCACCGTACGGGGCAAGTCCGGCGCCACCGTACGCGGCAAGTCCGGCGCTACCGTACGCGGCAAGTCCGGCACCACAACCGGCAGCGGGGTATGCGCCAGTGAAGCCAGCGGTGGGA
The DNA here is from genome assembly GCA_963555695.1 of Dasypolia templi. Taxonomy (NCBI): domain Eukaryota; kingdom Metazoa; phylum Arthropoda; class Insecta; order Lepidoptera; family Noctuidae; genus Dasypolia; species Dasypolia templi. The sequence goes on from OY743163.1 coordinate 6,044,887, forward strand.
TACGCAAATCCATCGTAAGCCAAACCGGGAGCGTTTAAGCCGTAAGGACCAGCTAGGTTGGTACAAGGCAAAGCTGGAGCCATCGCGGGGCCGTAAGCACCACATGCCTGGCTGAATACATTCTGAAAAAGTAATTACCATTACTAATTAACTCTACACATTAACACGCCGGAACTACTAATCAAATCCCTTTAGAATACACTGAAAATAATGTTAGAATTTAAAACAAACTGTCACTTACTTGGACCAAGCAAGCTTGGATGCACAGCAACAGAACAGTGAAGGAAGCCATATTTGATGTTTGTTTGTGTTCAACGAGACGCCGAAGACTGAATAAGGACCCAAAATTGTTGTCACATTTATACTCAGTTCTGTGTTGATTTCACCTACGTTTTCGAAATTTTGGAAAACGTGACGATATGTCTCTAATAAAATTAATTGTTTCTTTGTTAGTGAATAGAAGGCTATTGTCGTGCTTGCACAAGTGATAAGTTAATTACACTTACCTGCATACAAATTTTCTTGGAACTAGATAACCTAATTGAGTATAAATCAACCAACAGTTGCACTGAACATCACTCTCGTGTCAACACTCGAAACAAACTACAATGTCTGTCAAAGCTATCCTCATCCTCTGCGCTCAGGCGCTACTGCTCAAGGTAAGAATGATTTATTTTAAAGTGACGATTAACAACATTAACATATTTGATTAGATTTACTATTGGTGTTACTGTCTCCAATAATATAAATGTTTGTCAACTGCGTTACAATATATTTTTACAATTTCAGTCCGCACTTGGACAGTCATGCACCAGCCGCGCTGCGGTTGCTGATATCTCTGGATTTTCTGCTCCCTATGGCTTGGGCGCTCCTGCCTTCGCCACGCCCTGCGGCTTGGCTGCTCCTGCTTCGGCATATGATGGACTTGCCTATCTTAGTACTGGCTTGGCAGGCAGAGGTCCGGCTTTTGATGGACGGGCCGCTGGTTACGCAGGCAGAGGCCTTGGTTACGATGCAATCTACGCCCCCGCCATGGAGTTCAGTCCCACCAGTGGCGGCGCTCTGCCTGTCTCCAGCGCCTCCTTCATCGCACCTGTCGGTATCTCCGTGGCGTCTGACAACGTTTATGAGGGTATCCTGGCTGTGGGTGGCGAGTTGCCGTTCGTGGGTACTGTTGCTATGGAAGGTGTGGTGCCTTCTGCTGGTGCTGGCGCCGTCAACCATGCCTGTGGTAATGGCAGGAACGCTATGATCAGTGAGACTGCTGCATTTGGCCCGACTGCCGCCCCGGTTGCTGCTTACGGTCCTGGTGCTGCCTTCGCTCCGGCTGCATTTTCTGCTCCTGGCCTCAGTCTTCGTCGTGGTTTGGCTGGCAGAGGTTGTGGCTGCGCCATCTAAGAGGCCAAACACGTAGTTCAGTCATTAATGATTTCGGTCATTTGGGGTTAATAAATCAAATTGCAATTAAAATGTTGGTAATTTTATTTGTGAACAGCTTTGTGCTGCTACCGCGATCGTATTCAAGAAATTGAAATAACTAAGAGCCTTACTGATAAAGATTGACACAACGTATACCGGAGTTATAACGTTTACTCCACCGTTAGAAGATATTTGACTATTCACTTTTACACATATCATCTGTCCGAGCGGGATTTCTTACAGTATGAGTAATTACGCAAAACTGTTATTCAGGACTGAATAACAGTTTTCACTACTTGTTTAGTAAGCGAGGAGGAGGAGTGGGGATAGTACGCCACGGTAACATGAGCTGCGTTTAATTTTGTTGTAAAAATAAAATAAAACGCAGTGAAACTATTCAGAGTAGTGTTAATAACAAAGTTTGCATTGTGTTATACCGGTGTTATCCAAGCCTTAAATCATTTTCCAACGAAGTTCTTAAGTGAAACAGAATCTGTACTCGCAAGAACAATGCAGTGTCAAATGGGACATTAGTTATGTGTTAACTGTGCCCATTAATATTAACTTACATGTGAATCATATTCTGTAAGCTAATATCGTGAAAAAACTTATTCAGTCCTCACTACTTGTTTAGTAAGCGCGTAACCTTAGAAAACGGATATCTGGCGGGATAAGGAGGATAATTTAGCAAATATTTTGGAATGATTTTTTTTAATGCAATGAATTCAAATCACAGTGTCAATAATGGATTATTTGCATTATATCGATGTTTTTGATGAAATGGACCGTAAAAAACCACGAATAATGTTTTTTTTACAATAATCGTTTCGATCCTTTTTTACTTTACAAGACGCAGACTTATAAATGAAATCCAACTCAAAGCATTTATTTCAATTAAACCACTTTTGAGTTGCCAAGGAGGCGGTTAGTCAGAAATATGAAGCTAGTTGCCCATTCCAAAGCGTAGTGGGTACCTATGGAGAAGAAAAGGCAGGAAACTCCATGTACACTCTTTTATATAACATTGTTCTATCAAATACATATATTACTTACATCATTAATGTTGATCCTATATGTGTGAACGAATGGATGGATGGCCATGGATCAGCACCATTCAGCAACCATTTTGAAGGGAGCTAAATGACGCGCCGCCATCAGCGAGACATTTGAGTGAGCATGGCATACTAACAGCCGCCATGGCACATTCAAGTTTAATATAAAACATTAGCCGGTAAATGGTAGCTCCATAGTACAAAGTAGGTACTCACACCTATGCTATGCATTTATATAATATAAAGGAGATTGATTTTATGTTATGCAAATATATTTTTAAAATCTTCAGCAGCTCCAACAGTATTTTGAAATGGTAATTAATTAGTTGTGGTGTGGTGCAGGACCAGCATTAAGACAGGTATTATAACAGCCTTTACTTATAAAATGTGCGGAGTGTGCATTTTACAAAAGATTGGAATTTCGTCTCATTCAGTTGAAGTATGTGGGGAGGTGTTTGATTGTAACATTTCAAACAGTACCTCATGAAAGATGAGTCTTCTTTAGCCAGTCTGAAACCTGGTTAAACAAATAGGTCCCCCCCAATAAACATTTAGGCGTCAATAAGAGCTTGTTTAGAACTTAACCAGATATAAAGGCGCAACAGCAGCAGCACTAACAACTTTTGGCGACAAAAGAACGTTGACAAGCAAAATTTTTTACCTAGAGTTATATCACAGAGTTACAAGGGCGATAACAGGGTAGGTCTAAAGGTTAAAGACATACAGCAGCAATTTTTAACTCTACAATACGGGCAAAGCATATTTTGTTATAGGTTTAAGTGCATCTTACAACAATAACATCTAAATAAGAAGTAAGCATTAACTAATAACCCCCCAAAGTGCTATGCAAGTGATAGTAAACTCTTGCAAAGAACCAAAAGTTGCACAAGAGCAATAGTTACCGTTACCAGTTCTACAATGGTGCTCATAAACTCTTTTGTATCACCAAATGCCTAAAGAAGTACTAAACTCTCTAATGTTACTTAAAGTCAAACATAGAACTACTAGTGCTTAACGTGACTTGTGTATAACTTAAGGTAGAGTATCAGAGCTTAATACCACTTCTGTACCCCTCATTTGTTCACTTGTAGTTGATTTCATGGCAACGCAACAAAAAAAACTAAAACAGTCAAAAATGCTTGGAAACTTCTAAGCACTAATGGGAATAGGCGAAAATTGTTGAGAGAATATCAATACAACAAAATATGATTGTGAGTAATACTAGTACTACAAGTAGTCAAGTGGGAGTTTTCTGCTAAAATCTGGAATTGGGTTCCGTACAAATTCGTAAACTTTGAAGTGTAATTATTGTAGAGTTATATCATGAAGTCAAGTTAGAAAAAAAAAATAAGTAACAAATTCATTAGGATGCTTAGCAAACATTTTTATTACTATCCTAATGAATTTGTTACTTAATTTTTTTTAAATCCATTATTACAAAATTGTCTGTTAAAAATCTGAGACACGATAATAACATTTTTGACATAACATCTGTATGCATTTTTGCTTAAACAAATTGACAAGTTTCTTTAGCTCCTTTGACAATTTATTATAAACTACTGGTGCCTTATGAAAATAATCTTTCACATTAAGGCAGTATTACTTTTGCGAACACAGAGACGACTTTCATCACACGCATAGTTTAGGATTGTGATTCACAAAGGCAGCTATTAAATATATAAAGTGATGGCAATGGTAAGATACTTTATTTTTATAATAAAAGTTATACAACTCTTGGTAGATTTTAAGCCGAACATAGCCCTAACGCACTGCTTCTGTGCCTTAAAGATAAGATCTTTGTTAAAGGAGCTCCCCAATATATTATGCCAATTGGGCTGCCCTTTATTTGCCAAGTGATATTGATCGGGCGGTGGATGAGTTTTACATGGTTCTCAACTCCATTATCAGCAAGCATACTCCCACAACCAAATTGAGTGAGTCTGCTCAGTCCTTCTGGTACTCTCCAGCTCTTAAAAAATGTCTAAATGAAAACCAAATATCACAGATGTTTCAAAAAATAAAATAACTTCCGACACCTTCATAATGTTGCGTAGTAGGTGCAAGTTTCTTACAAAAGAATGCTACAGTTCTTTTATAACATCCACAGAGGACTGTTTATCTGATAATAACAAATCATTTTGTTTCAAGTTTCGTTCGTCAATGGCAAAAAAAGAACGAATGGCTAACCACAAACTATGACGTTTGGTGGAGTGGTTTCATCCGACAGTCAAGTTATTAGCTAATTATTTTCGGACTTCTTTAGTTCAGTTTTTGAGGATACGTCTTTGAGGATGCGCAGGTATAGAATGTAACTCTTCTATAGCGGAGATTTATAGTGAGTATGATTATGTTTTGCGTGCATTGAAACAACTGGATCATAATAAATGCGCTGGTCCGGACGGTGTACCTTCTCATTCTCAAGTGTGCTGAAGAGCTATCATTATCACTATATTCACTATATTACATATATTGTATAATTGCTATATGCCATATGTGAGTACTATGTACATGCTTTAAAGCTACCATTTACAGGGTACGTCTTTCATTGACTTGAATGTGTCCTGGCGGCTGAGAGTATGTCATGCTCACTTTAATGTTTCGCTGATGGTGGCGCGTGTGTTGGATCATTTAGCTCCCTTCAAAATGGTTGAGTTGAATGGTGCTAATCCATGCGTCATGTTCGTGAACGGGCGCCGTCAGTTGAGACTGGTCATCTCTTAGCTGCCACGGCGTATTTTAATTAAATTTTATTTTCGAATTGTTTTCATATTTAAATAACGGACGCTTTTAACGTTCTGCATCGTTCTCACATGCATAATTTCAACATGAATGATGTAACCAATCTGTTGTAAACATAATTTGATTTAAAAGAGTGTCCGTGGAGTTTCTTGCCCGTTCTTCTCCATAGGTACCTACTACGCTTTGGAATGGGCAACTAGCTTCATTTTTCTGACCGACCGACCTTGACAATTCAAAAGTGCCTGTAATTGGTTTATTTGAAATAAATGCTTTGAGTTTGAGTTTGAGTTTGACATATTTGTTTAAATCGATCGCTGAAATTGGGAACGTTTCTAAAATGCTGGAAAAAGGCGCACGTTGTGCCCATTTGCGAAAATTACAGACCCATAAGTATATCATCTGCTATGGTAAAACTTTTTGAAGAGTCTTTACATCAGCATTTTTATTCTCATTTTAAACCGTATCTTACCCAAGCCCAGCATGGTTTTGTTCTAGGTAAATCAACGCTCACAAACATGCTCGCGTACAAAAACTATCTGTGTACTGTTTTCGCGAAGGGTGGTCAAATAGACTCTATCTATACAGCCTTTCGGAAAGCGTTCGATAAGGTTAACCATGAAGTACTTCTTTTGAAGCTGAAATCGTATGAGACACATGGTTCCCGGTTCCGGTGGATACAGTCTTTTTTGAAATAGAGAAGCCAACTCGTTTCTGTTAGAGAATACTTGTCGTTATCGGTTCATGTTACGTCAGGGATTCCACAAGGATCGCATTTAGCGCCCCTACTTTTCAACATTTTAATTGTGTGACAAAATTAGTGTGTCCCTGTCTATTATATGCCGACGATCTGAAGGTTTTTACGTCGATAAAAAACACCTCCGACAGTGAATCCATTCAGATTGATTTAAGTGTCATTTCTGATTGGTATACCCTTAATCGTATGATATTAAACATAAAAAAATATTTTGTTTAACTTTTACAGAAAATCTTGTTATGAACACTTATGACTACAGACTCGAGGGTCAGTCGTTAGAACGAAACCACGTAGCCAGAGATCTCGGCGTGTTGTTTAATGAACAACTATCTTTAAGAAATCATTAAAACAGCATGACGAATAGAGCATTGAAACTTCTCAGTTTTATATCTAGGTCTACCAAGGGATTTAAAAAACCTCAAAGCTTCATATCACTATATAAACACCTAGTAAGAAGTACTTTGGAAGACTGTTATATAATCTGGTCACTGTGTTACTCATTACACTCTGATAGAATTGAGGTACGACTTCTCTAGAATGCTACAAAGCTATTCCGAACGCCTCGTTAAGTTCAATTTGGAAACTTTGCATGCTCGTCGCAAACAGCAGGAATTAGTAAACCTGCATAAGATCCTACATTATAAGCTGGACTCTTCAGCTCTGCTGTCCCTCATAAACATCAATACTAGGTATAACACGCGAATACAAAAACTTTGCATTTCTGGTCTTTACAAATAATACCTCCTATTACAACCCTGTCGTTAGAATGTGTCGACTTTACAACGAAATTTCCAAACTCAATACTAGTATTGACCTCTTCAATTCTCGTGCAGCTATTTTCAGAAGAAATGTAGGTACTCTTTCTATTTAATATGAACGCTTTTTAATGTTGTTTTCGTTAAATAATTCAAATTTGTCTCAATTATGTTCATTTACCTGTCGTGTTGGTCTCTGTTTGGTCTCCTACACATTCCCTGCGTAAGTAGAAGTGGCACTGGCAGAAGTGGGCAGACGCACAGAACTTGTACCCCTATAATTCTATGAACTACATCTACTGTTCGAAACCTATTACGTGAACCTAGTGAAATACTGTAATTGTCACCTGTTGTAGTTGCCTTGTGAATAAATAAAATAAAATGCGCTGTCTAAAGTTAAATAGTTTTGTTTTGCCTAAATTGTTTTTAATCTTACCCAGTTCATAACAAAGCTCAAGGTGCTATTTAAGTCATCTTCAAACGTATTTTTGTCTTTACATTTAACGGTAACATAGAAAACCCATCGAAACTGTTTTAAAGTATTTTAAAAGACAGGACATTTAGGTAGGCCACATGAAGTAATCAAACTGCCAGATCATGATTAAAACTAACCGAAAAAATTTAAATAACGTGTGACTTGCTTAACGGCTGAGAGTCTGGAGGAATAGAGTTTTTAGCGCCTTCGAAATTTTGGAAGGAGCAAAAGCTCTTTAGCATTCCGTGAGGCCCCGCAGCCGGCGATGCTGAAAATAGCGGATGTTGTGTTCTCTACGTTGGTCTGCCGCTGATTCTTCGTCGTTTGAAAATTGCTTCCAAAGGCCGGTTTTCGGTCTAAACTCAATTTTATAGCAGAAAACATCACGTTTGACTTAGATTTTGACAAATCAGAATACCTATAGTGCCATTTTGGAACTTTTGCGACACCATTTCAATTTGAACGTCTTTTAAGCACGAGAATTGACATTAATGTTTCAAAATCGTCTTAAAACGAAAGCACTGACGTAAGTGTATAAAAAATAACTGAACGGGTTATTGGTTAGTCGGTAGGTTCTAGTAGGAATAGTACAATAACATTGAAGCAATTTATTTATTCAACGTCGAGTTTCCGAATGACACAAATGCAAAGACAACTAGTAGTAGGGGGTACCGCAGCCACACGCGCACTTACCGGCGATAGACACGGCACCAGCAGCAGCCACAGGACCACTGAAACTCACAGCGCCCATAATGGGGACCTGACCGGCGACGGCGGTAGTACCGGCGACTGGCAGCTCACCAGCGACCGCCACGTTACCTTCACCGGCGCCACCGTACGGGGCAAGTCCGGCGCCACCGTACGCGGCAAGTCCGGCGCTACCGTACGCGGCAAGTCTGGCACCACAACCAGCAGCGGGGTATGCGCCAGTGAAGCCAGCGGTGGGATACGCAAATCCATCGTAAGCCAAACCGGGAGCGTTTAAGCCGTAAGGACCAGCTAGGTTGGTACAAGGCAAAGCTGGAGCCATCGCGGGGCCGTAAGCACCACATGCCTGGCTGAATACATTCTGAAAAAGTAATTACCATTACTAATTAACTCTACACATTAACACGCCGGAACTACTAATCAAATCCCTTTAGAATACACTGAAAATAATGTTAGAATTTAAAACAAACTGTCACTTACTTGGACCAAGCAAGCTTGGATGCACAGCAACAGAACAGTGAAGGAAGCCATATTTGATGTTTGTTTGTGTTCAACGAGACGCCGAAGACTGAATAAGGACCCAAAATTGTTGTCACATTTATACTCAGTTCTGTGTTGATTTCACCTACGTTTTCGAAATTTTGGAAAACGTGACGATATGTCTCTAATAAAATTAATTGTTTCTTTGTTAGTGAATAGAAGGCTATTGTCGTGCTTGCACAAGTGATAAGTTAATTACACTTACCTGCATACAAATTTTCTTGGAACTAGATAACCTAATTGAGTATAAATCAACCAACAGTTGCACTGAACATCACTCTCGTGTCAACACTCGAAACAAACTACAATGTCTGTCAAAGCTATCCTCATCCTCTGCGCTCAGGCGCTACTGCTCAAGGTAAGAATGATTTATTTTAAAGTGACGATTAACAACATTAACATATTTGATTAGATTTGCTATTGGTGTTACTGTCTCCAATAATATAAATGTTTATCAACTGCGTTACAATATATTTTTACAATTTCAGTCCGCACTTGGACAGTCATGCACCAGCCGCGCTGCGGTTGCTGATATCTCTGGATTTTCTCCCTATGGCTTGGGCGCTCCCGCCTTCGCTACGCCCTGCGGCTTGGCTGCTTCTGCTTCGGCATATGATGGACTTGCCTATCTTAGTCCGGCTTTTGATGGACGGGCCGCTGGTTTCGCAGGCAGAGGCCTTGGTTACGATGCAATCTACGCCCCCGCTATGGAGTTCAGTCCCACCAGTGGCGGCGCTCTGCCTGTCTCCAGCGCCTCCTTCATCGCACCTGTCGGTATCTCCGTGGCGTCTGACAACGTTTATGAGGGTATCCTGGCTGTGGGTGGCGAGTTGCCGTTCGTGGGTACTGTGGCAATGGAAGGTGTGGTGCCTTCTGCTGGTGCTGGCGCCGTCAACCATGCCTGTGGTAATGGCAGGAACGCTATGATCAGTGAGACTGCTGCATTTGGCCCGACTGCTGCCCCGGTTGCTGCTTACGGTCCTGGTGCTGCCTTCGCTCCCGCTGCTTTTTCTGCTCCTGGCCTCGGTCTTCGTCGTGGTTTGGCTGGCAGAGGTTGTGGCTGCGCCATATAAGATGTCCTACACGTAGTTGAATGATTTCGGTCAATTTGGGGTTAATAAATCAAATTGCAATTAAAATGTTGGTAATTTTATTTGTGAACAGCTTTGTGCTGCTACCGCGATCGTATTCAAGAAATTGAAATAACTAAGAGCCTTACTGATAAAGATTGACACAACGTATACCGGAGTTATAACGTTTACTCCACCGTTAGAAGATATTTGACTATTCACTTTTACACATATCATCTGTCCGAGCGGGATTTCTTACAGTATGAGTAATTACGCAAATCTGTTATTCAGTCCTCACTACTTGTTTAGTATGCGAGGAGGAGGAGTGGGGATAGTACGCCACGGTAACATGAGCTGCGTGTAATTTTGTTTTAAAAATAAATAAACGCAGTGAAGCTATTCAGAGTAGTGTTAATAACAAAGTTTGCATTGTGTTATACCGGTGTTATCCAAGCCTTAAATCATTTTCCAACGAAGTTCTTAAGTGAAACAGAATCTGTACTCGCAAGAACAATTCAGTGTCAAATAGGACATTAGTTATGTGTTAACTGTGCCCATTAATATTAACTTACATATGAATCATATTTTGTAAGCTAATATCGTGAAAAAACTTATTCAGTCCTCACTACTTGTTTAGTAAGCGCGTAACCTTAGAAAACGGATATCTGGCGGGATAAGGAGGATAATTTAGCAAATATTTTGGAATGATTATTTTTAATAAATCACAGTGTCAATAATGGATTATTTGCATTATATCGATGTTTTTGATGAAATGGACCGTAAAAAACCACGAATAATGTTTTTTTTACAATAATCGTTTCGATCCTTTTTTACTTTACAAGACGCAGACTTATAAATGAAATCCAACTCAAAGCATTTATTTCAATTAAACCACTTTTGAGTTGCCAAGGAGGCGGTCAGTCAGAAATATGAAGCTAGTTGCCCATTCCAAAGCGTAGTGGGTACCTATGGAGAAGAAAAGGCAGGAAACTCCATGTACACTCTTTTATATAACATTGTTCTTTCAAATACATATATTACTTACATCATTAATGTTGATCCTATATGTGTGAACGAATGGATGGATGGCCATGGATCAGCACCATTCAGCAACCATTTTGAAGGGAGCTAAATGACGCGCCTCCATCAGCGAGACATTTGAGTGAGCATGGCATACTAACAGCCGCCATGGCACATTCAAGTTTAATATAAAACATTAGCCGGTAAATGGTAGCTCCATAGTACAAAGTAGGTACTCACACCTATGCTATGCATTTATATAATATAAAGGAGATTGATTTTATGTTATGCAAATATATTTTTAAAATCTTCAGCAGCTCCAACAGTATTTTGAAATGGTAATTAATTAGTTGTGGTGTGGTGCAGGACCAGCATTAAGACAGGTATTATAACAGCCTTTACTTATAGAGCTTAAGAGCTTGTTTAGAACTTAACCAGATATAAAGGCGCAACAGCAGCAGCACTAACAACTTTTGGCGACAAAAGAACGTTGACAAGCAAAATTTTTTACCTAGAGTTATATCACAGAGTTACAAGGGCGATAACAGGGTAGGTCTAAAGGTTAAAGACATACAGCAGCAATTTTTAACTCTACAATACGGGCAAAGCATATTTTGTTATAGGTTTAAGTGCATCTTACAACAATAACATCTAAATAAGAAGTAAGCATTAACTAATAACCCCCCAAAGTGCTATGCAAGCGATAGTAAACTCTTGCAAAGAACCAAAAGTTGCACAAGAGCAATAATTACCGTTACCAGTTCTACAATGGTGCTCATAAACTCTTTTGTATCACCAAATGCCTAAAGAAGGGACTAAACCCTCTAATGTTACTTAAAGTCAAACATAGAACTACTAGTGCTTAACGTGACTTGTGTATAACTTAAGGTAGAGTATCAGAGCTTAATACCACTTCTGTACCCCTCATTTGTTCACTTGTAGTTGATTTCATGGCAACGCAACAAAAAAAAACTAAAACAGTCAAAAATGCTTGGAAACTTCAAAGCACTAATGGAAATAGGCGAAAATTGTTGAGAGAATATCAATACAACAAAATATGATTGTGAGTAATACTAGTACTACAAGTAGTCAAGTGGGAGTTTTCTGCTAAAATCTGGAATTGGGTTCCGTACATGTTTTTCCAGAAAATGTGTGTGAAAGTGGTGCTACAACTACAAGCGATTATGAGGAAGTCCTTTGTGAATATGGATCTAGATTCCGCATACTCCGTCAACATGATTGATATTGAAGAAAATACTGACAGTGAGGACTAATCCATTGATGTTTTAAAAAATTCTGTATGTAATCGGTATATTTTTGTGAAAATTGCAAAAAGGCACTTGTTTATATATATGTTTTACCATTAACACCTATTATTCAGAAACCTATATATAAAGACTATTGTTTACAACAAAAAAAAAGGTTTTCAGGTGTATGCAACTGGAATGGTATGCATGGTTTTTTTTTAATATACAACCTGTGGGCGAATACTCTCCCCGTTCTCATACAGTGACATTTTCTTCTAGAAAATTTCCCAATAGAAACGACGAAGACTTTCGAGCCATGAAATATGGTGCTCGTCATAAAGCTGATTCTCCACTATGAGAACTTCTAATCGACATACTTGAAGACTTTCCTGTGGGACCTTCACTGCAACTTATTGATCTTGTAATAATGAAAAGGCCGATCTGACTCACCATGTGTGTAGCAGCCTTTTCGTTTTGTTTTATTACCTAAACTACAAGACAGAAACTGCATGCCTGACAAATGATAATGATATTGTAAAGGTTAAAGAAATTCAGTCATTACCTGAATTCGATGTTATTCATATTCATGGTTATAAAATGAAGAACAAAATCGTTATATTACTTTCCGATTAAGTCATCGTATCTAAATATGTATTCATTTGAGGATAAGTCTGACAATCGTGAAGAGATTTTGTAAGTAGCAAGAGATGTAAAATGTAAACTAGTGTGTATTGAGCATGAACATTCACTGTACTTTTTTCCTTTACTTCACGCAGTTTAAAATCAAACGCAATATATCAATCACATTTCTTTTATTCTCATAATAAAGATTGACAATACTAATTTGATTCATTCAGAAGACGGGTTCGTTGTTCACCACATTCGGGGGAGTTCTCTATGTCTGCATGCTGAAAAAAAAAACTTTGTATGAAAAAAATACAAATAACTAAACCCTTTGTACTACCAACCTAGCACTGACTGATTAACACAATAACAGCCAGGCATACCAATCGTTGCACGAACAATTTCAAATCAACTTCTTTTTGGCTGGCTTGTTAATAACTAATAATGTTTTTTGTCTCTTCATCGGTATCTGTATTAGCCAATAAAAGTCTAGTTCGCATTCAGCTTTCTCATAAGTTCTTAAAAAAATAAAGTGTATGTTGTCTTCAATTGTAAAGTAAAACTATGTACATACTCGATTTCTTTGTGGTTTTGGGCAGTTACTACGGATTTCGATTCGTTTGCCACCATGTTTAGGTTACGGGTTTTTAAACAAAGATTTAGAAGTAGATTTATTCCTGAATTGTAACAATATAGATATTCTTTGTGTGACAGAACATTGGCTTAAAGGCCACCAGTTTATATTCAATTTTAGTAATCACCAGGTTGGTAGTTCGTTCAGCAGAGTAAATGCTATACATGGTGGCTCATTAATATTAGTAAATAACCAGATCAAATTTAAAGACCGTAAGGATATTGTGTGCCTCTCTGTTGAGCGAACAATTGAGATAGCCTGTATCGAATTGGAGCAGTTCATTATATTAAGTGTGTACAGACCGCCTTCAGGATTGTATGATTGTTTTGAAAAGGTTATGGATGAAGTGTTGAACAAAATCTGTAATTCTAATAAGTCTATTATCACTTGTGGTGATTTTAATGTTAATTTGTTAGAAAATTCTGGGTTAAGTACTAGAATTATAAGTTTGTTTCAGTCATACAATCTTGCTAACCAATTTTTGGAGCCCACTAGAATAACTCCCACTAGTGCCACATGCCTAGATAATGTTTATACAGATGTTAAACCAACCCACAAGGAAATTATTAATTTAATAGACTCAGATCATTGTGGACAGTTGGTCACTATTTCAAATATTAACAAAAAAAAAGATATCACTGTTAATCCAAAAACTAATAATCGTTTGGAAACATTTAAAACTAAACTTCTAAGTAATTTACCACTTTTTTCAACTAATGATGACTCTAATCAACAATATAATGCTTTTTTCAAAATGTATTGTACACAATTTGATAATACTTTCATTCCGAAGACATTTTCGGTTAATAGTAATGCTTCCTTCAGTGACTGGGCTACCATTGGTATACATAAAAGTAGAAAACGACTTTATGAGCTGTATGATGAACGGACTTGTATAAACACTTCTGAATTTAATTTATATGTTAGGAATTATTCAAAATTATTTAAAAAAGTTTGTTGTATGGCCAAGTCACGTTACTTGAGTTCAAAAATTAAAAATAGTAGTAATGTAATTAAAACGACATGGAATATCATTAATAGCGAAACGGGAAGGTCATGCAACCGAAGTAGTGACTTCAGCCTTGATATTGATGGCAACATAATTAAATCAGATTCGCAAGTCGCCGCGGCCTTTGAAAATTTCTTTGCAGAGATTCCCGTATCGACTACTAAATCTCTGAACTCATCGCCCACTACTGCAGAGTCTTTGCTTAAAGAAAACGTTCCAGTTTGTGATTCTGAGTTTAATTTCCAATATGTCACCTGTAGAGATATAATTAAAACCTTTCACACATTAAATGTTAAAAAGACCACAGATCTATGGGGTAATTCTGTGGACGTTGCTAAGTCAATTATAGATATTGTAGCACCTACTTTAGCTGTTATTTTTAATAATTGTATTGACCGTGGTGAGTTTCCTGATCTTATGAAAAACAGTAAAATAATACCATTGTTTAAATCGGGTAGCACATCTGACCCTACTAATTATAGACCTATTTCAGTGCTACCTACCTTTAGTAAAATTTTTGAAAAACTTATTTTAGATCAAATGCAAAGATTTTTTAATAAACACAAATTACTGCATAACAAACAGTTCGGTTTTACAAAGGGTCGTTCGACTACTGATGCCGGAGTTGAACTTTTAGGACATGTTTATAATGCATGGGAGGACAAGTGCGATGCTTTGGGCATCTTTTGCGATCTGTCCAAGGCATTTGATTGTGTTCTTCATGAAACATTAATCAGGAAACTGCACCACTACGGAATACGGAACGCCTCTCTGGATCTTCTTACTTCTTACTTAAGTGATAGGATTCAAAGAGTAGATGTTAACGGAAAAAGATCACCTGGATCTGTAGTTAGAATGGGGGTCCCCCAGGGCTCAATTCTTGGCCCATTTTTGTTTCTTATTTATATTAATGACTTGCCATACCTCATAAAGGATAATCATGATATAGTATTGTTTGCAGACGACACTTCACTTTTATTTAAACTGAAACGTCAGCAGCTGGTTACTGACATTGTAAATAGCGCCCTCGCTAAGGTAGTTAACTGGTTTAATGTTAATAACCTACTTCTTAACGAGAAAAAAACTAAATGTATTAAGTTTACGATACCTCATGTTAGACAAGTAGAAACTAGTGTTCTTTTAAAGGGTGAAGAGTTGAAACCCGAAAACTCCACAGTGTTCTTAGGCATAACTTTGGATGCCAAGCTTCAATGGGGCCCCCATATAGATAAATTGTCAAAAAAACTAAGCACTGCAGCATACGCCGTTAGAAAAATTCGTAATTTAACTGATTTAGAGACAGCGCGTTTAGTTTACTTTAGTTATTTTCATAGTGTGATGTCGTACGGTATTCTTTTGTGGGGAAATGCCGCCGACATTCAAACAGTTTTTGTTTTACAAAAAAGGGCAATTCGTTCAATTTATAAATTAAGTCCCAGACACTCCCTCAGAGACAAATTTAAAGAGATTAATATAATGACTGTGCCTTCTCAGTACATTTATGAAAATCTTTTATATGCACATAAAAATATTAATCTGTTTAAAAAATACAGTGATATCCATGACAAAAATACTAGGAATAAACACAAATTTGTTGTTCCCACTACCAGGCTCAAGAAAATAGGTGGCTCGTTTAAATGTCAATGTATACGTTTTTATAATAAACTTCCTAGCCACATTCAAGAACTAAGCCTTAATAAATTTAAAACTTTTATAAAGCGGAAATTGTGCCAGAAAGCCTATTATACTGTCAAGGAGTATATTGAGGACAAGAAGGCTTGGGATTGAGCTGCTCCAATAAGTTTACACAGACATAATTGATGTGTAATTTGCTATTTTTTCTTTTTTTTTTCTTTTTCTTTTACCTTTTATCTAAACAATGACATGTATATATTTACTGTATAAAGTATAATATTGTTTTGATTTTTGTGAATGTGCGGACTGTGTGGGTCTTTGCGTTTTTTTTTCTCTTCTTTTAGTGATGATGGTCTGGCTGTTTGAGTACTTTACGCGGCCTCCCCAAGTGTCCTTTCTTTTGTATTGTTCGTCGAATCGTTGAGCTCCTTAGTTCTGAGTTGAGCTGCACGATGATTGACAAATGCGTGCACTGACTGGACAGGTCCACTCAAATCCGTGTGGTTCTTTCCTCAAAAGACCATTTCAGACACCAGTCTACATAGTCCTCATATGATATGACCAAGATTATTTTCATATTTTATTTACACTTTGACATTGATGCACTTTATATATGCAATGCCATTTACTTTGTAAAGGATTATACTATTTTAATTATTGTGAATGTGAAGACATTGTGGATTTGTTGTTTTTTTTAATGCATTTTTTTTTTTTTTTTTTAATTATTAGTTTTAATCATGGTCTGGCAGTTTGAGTAATTTATGCGGCCTACCCAAATGTCCTTTCTTTGGTAATGTTCGTCGAATCGTTTAGCTCCTTTAGTTCTGTGTTGAGCTGCATGACAACTGACAAATGCGTACACTGACTGGACAGGTCCACTCATTCTGTGTGGTTCTTTCCTCGAAAGACCATTTCAGATATCAATCCACATGGTCTTCACATGACCTAACCAAGATTATGTCTGGACTTTAAAAGAGACTGTGACCTCTGAGTTTGTTTCGGCGTTTCTTCTCAGAGTAGTCAGATAGGAAATGCCGATCTCACCTAGTTTTTAAAATATGCTTGACGTGTAAAAGTGTTTGTACAAACCTATTTACAGAAATAAAATCATTTATCATTTATCATTTATCATTTATCATTTACGAATTGATTTGACTAAGTTTAGAAAAACATACGAAGACACGGTTAAATTGAAGTATTTTGCTTAGTTGTGTTCTGATACGTCTAGTACGATACCTTAGACCTTAAACTAGAACAGTCAACGTTTTAACGATTATTACAAAAGTTTTGTGTTACTTCTTTTCTAATAAAATATTTATTTTCACTAAATAGACAAAATAAATCGGGCGCTTGAATTATTGTATTAATAGATATACTTATTCACAGTGTACTTACCTTCGCAGTAAAAATTCAACTTCTGTGTACACTAAGTCCAAACTGAAATATTACTTTTAATTTCACTTTCACAAACGAATGGCGGCGTTTTGGATCCGACAAATATACGCATACTGTTTGCACATAAAAACGAGAAGTAAAATTTATGTTGATGAAAAAAAACTTTATGTTAAAAGTTAGCACCTGAGATCATTTTTATAGCCTTTGTTGCTCTATGCTAGTGCTTAAAGCGTTAATAATCACATATTTGCCACCCTCTTATCACTTAAAAATATAGTGAGCGACATTGTAGTTCTACTGTACCGCTTAAGGAGTTAGTATTCACATATTTATAGCCCTCTTAGCCAAAGAGTTAGTAAATGATATTTTACTCTATTGTACCACTAAAAGAGTTAATTTTCGACTATGTACCACGTTTTTATTTCTTGTAGTTTCAGTTATCGCTATTATAGCTCTCTTATTGCTTTATTATACCTCTTAACCCATTCTATAACTCTGCTTTACCACCATTAAACAATCTAAGGTGATAAAAAAGTGTGCCCATTTCGGGGCTATAGTAGAGTTATAGCGCGGTTTAACTCCGAATGCATAACACTTATTTATAACTTTAGGATCTGGTTAGCATTCTAATACATTTACTATAACTCTTGTCTTAGCGCTTAAGTGTTAGTTGGGCCATTTCTAGCACTATAATTACGTCACCGCTTTTACTGTAAAGATGTAAATTTGTTCTTACATACATGATGTTTTATAAATGTATTGACAAGGTACCGTCATGATGTTAGAGAATCGCGCCTGCGGAGATAATGTATGGCTCTGATGGTTCTTTTCTGCAAAATAAAATCAAAATACCGTTATACACGATACTATAAAAGTAACTAAAGTAGACCAGCTTCGCGGTATCCACATCAGTAAATTGACGGATTTTTCTGACAGCGTAAGCTGCTGAACTTAGCCGTCCTGTAAGAGATGGCAAATGAGAACCCCATTGTAGCCTTGAGTCGAGCGTGATCTCCAGGAAATCAGTTGTATCGACAAATTCTAGTTTCTCTTGATTCAATATTATGTCACAATCACTACCCTTGACATTTGGCAAAGAAAATCTTTTGCACTTGGTTTTATTTTCATTTAGTACTCAATTATTAGCAGTGAACCAATTTTGGACCAGCAGTAGGGCGTTAAGTAAATAACGCCCTACTGCTGGTCCAAAAAAAAAACGTAAGTCGTCAAAATTTGAAGCACTTCTATCTAACTTAAAAATTAAGGAAATATCGTCAGCAAATTACGCTATTTCTAGTTGACTTATTAATAAATGGAGTAGGTCATTAATATACAATAAAAAGAGGAAAGGATCCAATGTCGAGCCTTGTGGAACACCCGTTTTTACTTTTAAACTAAGTCAATTGACACCATTTATTTGAACTTGCCGTTGTCTATCATTTAAATAAGGTTTAACTAAACTGAGCTCAAGTTTCAAAAGCAAGGTTTCGTGATCGACGCAAACAAATGCCTTGGTCACAAAAGATTCCTAAGACGTATCATGGCTGCTGTGATTCAGTGATCCTGTGGCTGCTGCTGGTGCCGAGTCTATCGCTGGCAAGTGCGCGTGAGTATGCGGTGCTCTCTCCTATTAGACGACGCTGCTTTTTGTTACTCAAAAACTCGATATTATAAAAATTTATTTCTTAAATGTTTTTGCAGTGTTCTTGCTTGTTACCTGCCGACTACACAATAACATAAAGTTTTAAAGTTCCCTCAATGACACCTTTTTAATACTTTCTAAGTAGACGTCAAAGTATTTCCTACGTCGGTGTTTTTAGAACTGATGACAACGTTGCGACACATGTTAGAAGCGGGGAGGAAGGTCAAAACTCTACATGTTTCAGAAAAGTGTGGTCATTACGATGCTGGTCTCATGGAGAAAGTTGTTCCGTATGATGGTCTGTGCCGCACCCTAAAATAGGATCACACACACATGTATAGATAAGAAACAACATAAGAAGCATCGAAAGTCCATTGATTATTTACTGCACATGAATTGTGTCTATAAATATAGCGTTTTTTTTTCTTTTTGATGATAAACACAGAAAGACAAGACTAGGCATGTATTTAAATAAGCTTGTCAATAATTAATCACAAAGCTAGTACATCTATAAGTCCGTTCGCAAAAAGGACTCGACAAGAGACAATCCCAAAAGACATAGACATTGATGCAATGAATAATCATTTTACTGCTTCGTCCAATTTTGATAGGACTATTAAACTTAATACACTAAATTATCTTTCTTCTCTTCCGACTCCCAGTTATTCCCCATTTGTTTTTGATCAGTTCTCCGCATGTGATGTTAAGAAGAGCATACTTTCGATTACTTCCAATGCAGTAGGAAGTGACTGTATCAGCCGTAATATGTTAGTCCCTGTGTTAGATCTTATCCTTACTGCCATTAGTCACATCCTAAATTTTTCTGCATCTAGTGGTGTCTTTCCATGCTCATGGAAAGATGCTCAAATAATTCCTTTACCTAAAAAGTCTAATCCAACATCCTTTTCTGAATACCGTCCAATATCCGTCTTACCATTCCTATCCAAAGTCCTTGAACGGTTAATTCACAATCAAATAAGCACTCTCTAAAAATAATCTTCTCAACCCCCTCCAGTCTGGCTTCCGTCCTGGTCATAGCACCACCACAGCGCTTCTAAACATTACGGATGATATAAGGTCAGCCATGGAAGACGGTAATCTAACGGTCTTAGCTTTGCTAGATTTCAGTAACGCTTTTAATACTGTTGATTTTGATGTTTTGCTTGGCATTCTTTGCTCTCTTAACATATCTCCATCGGTAATTGACTGGTTTCGTAGTGACCTGTTCGGTCGGCGGCAACGTATTTGCATTGGAGAGACCTTGTCTTCCTGGTGTAATACTTCTGCCGGTGTACCTCAGGGTGGTGTTCTATCCCCTTTACTTTTCGCAGTTTTTATTAACTCCATCTCCAACGAACTAATTTCTTCCTACCATCTTTATGCTGATGATCTACAAATTTACTCGCGAGCTCCTCTCGGAAATCTATCCGAGGCTTTCGTAACGATTAATCATGATCTAGCCCGAATATGCGACTGGGCTAAGAGATACGGGCTTATGGTTAACCCCATAAAGACGCAGGTTGTGGTAGTAGGCAGTTCAAGGACGGTCTCAAGGATCGACTGGACGACTCTTCCTCAAGTTTCATTTGACAACTCAGTTGTTCCCCTCAGTGAGAAAGTTAAAAACTTAGGGATTTTCATTGATAAGAACTTCTCTTGGACTGCCCAGCTACAGGAAGTTAGCCGCAAGCTATTTGCATCCGCTGCATCTTTGAAGAGATTGCGTAATTTTCTGCCGACTGCTACCAAGATTGCGCTTGCACAATCGCTTCTTTTACCCATCCTTGACTATGCTGATGCCAGCTATCTTGACCTTACCCAAGACCAACTCGATAAACTTGAGCGGCTTCAAATTTTTTGTTTACGATTTATATTTGGCTTGCGCAAATATGACCATGTTTCTGAATTTCGTGTGAAGCTCAAGTGGTTACCAATTCGCCTTCGCCGTAATGCTCACATTCTTTCCCTGGTGTATAATGTGCTCTTTTCCCCTTCCACTCCCAACTATCTCAAGAAACGTTTCCAGTTTCTTTGCGACTCCCATACGAAATTTTTAAGATCATCGGATAACTTAAAGCTTAAAATGCCTAAGCACTCCACAATTTTCCTAGACAAATCTTTTACTGTCCAGGCCGTTCGTCTGTGGAATGCACTGCCTGTCGAAATAAAACGCGCGCAGTCGTTATTTGCGTTTAAAAGACTCGTGAAGGATCATTACTTGTCGTTGTGATCTTGCTTTCGTAAACTGTAATTATCATTTATTTACTTTTCTTATATTTCGCATATATGTATGTATTTATGTATCTATTCCTTAGGATATGTTAATATGTATATATCTGTGTATCTGTTTTAGTTTAATGTATATTTATTTCTTGCACCACTGACAGCCCCATTTTATGTCCAGACAAATCACTGTCCATTCTAAGGTTGCCTGGAAGAGATCGCAGAAAGCGATAAGGCCGCCCTACAATGGGCGGCATTATCGCTGTTTTTAGTATGATATTTTTTTTTGTTATGTAATTTTGTGGTGTACAATAAAGCATATATAAATAAATAATAAATAAATAAGGACAACAAATATAAGATAAGATTTATTTCCTCAAACGTGTACACATAATAAGAATTAAAAAGTGCATGCAGGGTAACATTTGAAAAAAAAACGTGTTTGCCACATATGATACTATGGCGTGCAATCACGAATAGTTGTGATTGTTAATAATGAATTTCAAGTCAATATCATTATTTAAAGTAAATTCAGTAAACAATGAAAAATTCAAAATCTCAACAAAAAAAGAAACTAAATGCCTCAGTCAGAAATTCATAAACTTTGAAGTATAATTATTGTAGAGTTATGTCATGAAGTCAAGTTAGAAAATAAATTAAGTAACAAATTCATTAGGATAGTAATAAAAATGTTTGCTTAATACATTATTTCAAAATTTATCTGTTAAAAATCTGAGACACGATAATAAAATTTTTGACATAACATCGGTATGCATTTTTGCTTAAACAAATTAACATGTTTCTTTAGCTCCTTTGACAATTTATTATAAACTACTGGTGCCATAAGAAAATAATCTTACACATTAAGGCAGTATTACTTTTGCGAACACAGAGACGACTTTCATCACACGCATAGTTTAGGATTGTGATTCACAAAGGCAGCTATTAAATATATAAAGTGATGGCAATGGTAAGATACTTTATTTTTATAAAAAAAGTTATACAACTCTTGGTAGATTTTAAGCCGAACATAGCCCTAACGCACTGCTTCTGTGCCTTAAAGATAAGATCTTTGTTAAAGGAGCTCCCCAATATATTATGCCAATTGGGCTGCCCTTTATTTGCCAAGTGATATTGATCGGGCGGTGGATGAGTTTTACATGGTTCTCAACTCCATTATCAGCAAGCATACTCCCACAACCAAATTGAGTGAGTCTGCTCAGTCCTTCTGGTACTCTCCAGCTCTTAAAAAATGTCTAAATGAAAACCAAATATCACAGATGTTTCAAAAAATAAAATAACTTCCGACACCTTCATAATGTTGCGTAGTAGGTGCAAGTTTCTTACAAAAGAATGCTACAGTTCTTTTATAACATCCACAGAGGACTGTTTATCTGATAATAACAAATCATTTTGTTTCAAGTTTCGTTCGTCAATGGCAAAAAAAGAACGAATGGCTAACCACAAACTATGACGTTTGGTGGAGTGGTTTCATCCGACAGTCAAGTTATTAGCTAATTATTTTCGGACTTCTTTAGTTCAGTTTTTGAGGATACGTCTTTGAGGATGCGCAGGTATAGAATGTAACTCTTCTATAGCGGAGATTTATAGTGAGTATGATTATGTTTTGCGTGCATTGAAACAACTGGATCATAATAAATGCGCTGGTCCGGACGGTGTACCTTCTCATTCTCAAGTGTGCTGAAGAGCTATCATTATCACTATATTCACTATATTACATATATTGTATAATTGCTATATGCCATATGTGAGTACTATGTACATGCTTTAAAGCTACCATTTACAGGGTACGTCTTTCATTGACTTGAATGTGTCCTGGCGGCTGAGAGTATGTCATGCTCACTTTAATGTTTCGCTGATGGTGGCGCGTGTGTTGGATCATTTAGCTCCCTTCAAAATGGTTGAGTTGAATGGTGCTAATCCATGCGTCATGTTCGTGAACGGGCGCCGTCAGTTGAGACTGGTCATCTCTTAGCTGCCACGGCGTATTTTAATTAAATTTTATTTTCGAATTGTTTTCATATTTAAATAACGGACGCTTTTAACGTTCTGCATCGTTCTCACATGCATAATTTCAACATGAATGATGTAACCAATCTGTTGTAAACATAATTTGATTTAAAAGAGTGTCCGTGGAGTTTCTTGCCCGTTCTTCTCCATAGGTACCTACTACGCTTTGGAATGGGCAACTAGCTTCATTTTTCTGACCGACCGACCTTGACAATTCAAAAGTGCCTGTAATTGGTTTATTTGAAATAAATGCTTTGAGTTTGAGTTTGAGTTTGACATATTTGTTTAAATCGATCGCTGAAATTGGGAACGTTTCTAAAATGCTGGAAAAAGGCGCACGTTGTGCCCATTTGCGAAAATTACAGACCCATAAGTATATCATCTGCTATGGTAAAACTTTTTGAAAAGTCTTTACATCAGCATTTTTATTCTCATTTTAAACCGTATCTTACCCAAGCCCAGCATGGTTTTGTTCTAGGTAAATCAACGCTCACAAACATGCTCGCGTACAAAAACTATCTGTGTACTGTTTTCGCGAAGGGTGGTCAAATAGACTCTATCTATACAGCCTTTCGGAAAGCGTTCGATAAGGTTAACCATGAAGTACTGCTCTTGAAGCTGAAATCGTACGGGAAACATGGTTACCGGTTCCGGTGGATACAGTCTTTTTTGAAATAGAGAAGCCAACTCGTTTCTGTTAGAGGATACTTGTCGTTACCGGTTCATGTTACGTCAGGGATTCCACAAGGATCGCATTTAGCGCCCCTACTTTTCAACATTTTAATTGTGTGACAAAATTAGTGTGTCTCTGTCTATTATATGCCGACGATCTGAAGGTTTTTACGTCGATAAAAATCACCTCCGACAGTGAATCCATTCAGAATGATTTAAGTGTCATTTCTGATTGGTATACCCTTAATCGTATGATATTAAACATAAAAACATATTTTGTTTAACTTTTACAGAAAATCTTGTTATGAACACTTATGACTACAGACTCGAGGGTCAGACGTTAGAACGAAACCACGTAGCCAGAGATCTCGGCGTGTTGTTTAATGAACAACTATCTTTAAGAAATCATTAAAACAGCATGACGAATAGAGCATTGAAACTTCTCAGTTTTATATCTAGGTCTACCAAGGGATTTAAAAAACCTCAAAGCTTCATATTACTATATAAACACCTAGTAAGAAGTACTTTGGAAGACTGTTATATAATCTGGTCACTGTGTTACTCATTACACTCTGATAGAATTGAGGTACGACTTCTCTAGAATGCTACAAAGCTATTCCGAACGCCTCGTTAAGTTCAATTTGGAAACTTTGCATGCTCGTCGCAAACAGCAGGAATTAGTAAACCTGCATAAGATCCTACATTATAAGCTGGACTCTTCAGCTCTGCTGTCCCTCATAAACATCAATACTAGGTATAACACGCGAATACAAAAACTTTGCACTTCTGGTCTTTACAAATAATACCTCCTATTACAACCCTGTCGTTAGAATGTGTCGAAGTGGCAGTGGCAGAAGTGGGCAGACGCACAGAACTTGTACCCCTATAATTCTATGAACTACAGCTTATACTGTTCGAAACCTATTACGTGAACCTAGTGAAATACTGTAATTGTCACCTGTTGCAGTTGCCTTGTGAATAAATAAAATAAAATGCGCTGTCTAAAGTTCAATAGTTTTGTTTTGCCTAAATTGTTTTTAATCTTACCCAGTTCATAACAGAGCTCAAGGTGCTATTTAAGTCATCTTCAAACGTATTTTTGTCTTTACATTTAACGGTAACAGGGAAAACCCATCGAAACTGTTTTAAAGTATTTTAAAAGACAGGACATTTAGGTAGGCCACATGATGTACTCAAACTGCCAGATCATGATTAAAACTAAATGAAAAAAGAAAAAGCAATGACCCACATAGTCCTCATATTCACAAAAATCTTAATAACGCGTGACTTGCTTAACGGCTGAGAGTCTGAAGGAATAGAGTTTTTAGCGGCTTCGAAATTTTGGAAGAAGCAAAAGCTCTTTAGCATTCCGTGAGGCCCCGCAGCCGGCGATGCTGAAAATAGCGGATGTTGTGTTCTCTACGTTGGTCTGCCGCTGATTCTTCGTCGTTTGAAAATTGGTTCTAAAGGCCGGTTTTCGGTCTAAACTCAATTTTATAGCAGAAATAATCACGTTTGACTTAGATTTTGACCAATCGGAATACCTATAGTGCCATTTTGGAACTTTTGCGACACCATTTCAATTTGAACGTCTTTTAAGCACGAGAATTGACATTAATGTTGCAAAATCGTCTTAAAACGAAAGCACTGACATTAGTGTAAAAAAAAAACTGAACGGGTTATTGGGTAGTCGGTAGGTTCTAGTAGGAATAGTACAATAACATTGGAGCAATTTATTTATTCAACGTCGAGTTTTCGAATGACACAAATGCAAAGACAACTAGTAGTAGGGGGTACCGCAGCCACACGCGCACTTACCGGCGATAGACACGGCACCAGCAGCAGCCACAGGACCACTGAAGCTAACAGCGCCCATAATGGGGACCTGACCGGCGACGGCGGTAGTACCGGCGACTGGCAGCTCACCAGCGACCGCCACGTTACCTTCACCGGCGCCACCGTACGGGGCAAGTCCGGCGCCACCGTACGCGGCAAGTCCGGCACCACAACCGGCAGCGGGGTATGCGCCAGTGAATCTAGCGGTGGGATACGCAAATCCATCGTAACCCAAACCAGGAGCGTTTAAGCCGTAAGGACCAGCCAGCTTGGTCGAAGCCAAAGCTGGAGCGATCGCGGGGCCGTAAGCACCACATGCCTGGCTGAATACATTCTGAAAAAGTAATTACCATTACTAATTTACTCTACACATTAACACGCCGGAACTATTAATCAGATCCCTTTAGAATACACTGAAAATAATGTTAGAATTTAAAACAAACTGTCACTTACTTGGACCAAGCAAGCTTGGATGCACAGCAACAGAACAGTGAAGGAAGCCATGTTTGATGTTTGTTTGTGTTCGACGAGACGCCAAAGACTGAATAAGGACCCAAAATTGTTGTCACATTTATACTCAGTTCTGTGTTGATTTCACCTACGTTTTAGAAATTTTGGAAAACGTGACGATATGTCTCTAATAAAATAAATTGTTTCTTTGTGAGTGAATAGTAGGCTACTATCGTGCTTGCACAAGTAATTCGTTAATTTCACTTACCTACATACAAATTTTCTTGGAACTTGATAACCTAATTGAGTATAAAACAACCAACAGTTGCACTGAACATCACTCTCGTGTCAACACTCGAAACAAACTACAATGTCTGTCAAAGCTATCCTCATCCTCTGCGCTCAGGCGCTACTGCTCAAGGTAAGAATGATTTATTTTAAAGTGACGATTAATAACATTAACATATTTGATTAGATTTGCTATAAATGTTTGTCAACTGCGTTACAATATATTTTTACAATTTCAGTCCGCACTTGGACAGTCATGCACCAGCCGCGCTGCGGTTGCTGATATCTCTGGATTTTCTGCTCCCTATGGCTTGGGCGCTCCCGCCATCGCTACGCCCTGCGGCTTGGCTGCTCCTGCTTCGGCATATGATGGACTTGCCTATCTTAGTACTGGCTTGGCAGGCAGAGGTCCGGCTTTTGATGGACGGGCCGCTGGTTACGCAGGCAGAGGCCTTGGTTACGATACAATCTACGCCCCCGCTATGGAGTTCAGTCCCACCAGTGGCGGCGCTCTGCCTGTCTCCAGCGCCTCCTTCATCGCACCTGTCGGTATCTCCGTGGCGTCTGACAACGTTTATGAGGGTATCCTGGCTGTGGGTGGCGAGTTGCCGTTCGTGGGTACTGTGGCTATGGAAGGTGTGGTGCCTTCTGCTGGTGCTGGCGCCGTCAACCATGCCTGTGGTAATGGCAGGAATGCTATGATCAGTGAGACTGCTGCATTTGGCCCGACTGCTGCCCCGGTTGCTGCTTACGGTCCTGGGGCTGCCTTCGCTCCCGCTGCTTTTTCTGCTCCTGGCCTCGGTCTTCGTCGTGGTTTGGCTGGCAGAGGTTGTGGCTGCGCCATCTAAGATGTCAAACACGTAGTTGAATGATTTCGGTCAATTTGGGGTTAATAAATTAAATTGCAATTAAAATGTTGGTAATTTTATTTGTGAACAGCTTTGTGCTGTTACCGCGATCGTATTCAAGAAATTGAAACAACTAAGAGCCTTACTGATAAAGATTGACACAACGCATACCGGAGTTATAACGTTTACTCCACCGTTAGAAGATATTTGACTATTCACTTTTACACATATCAGTAATTACGCAAATCTGTTATTCAGTCCTCACTACTTGTTTAGTATGCAAGGAGGAGGAGTGGGAATAGTACGCCACGGTAACATGAGCTGCGTGTAATTTTGTTTTAAAAATAAATAAACGCAGTGAAACTATTCAGAGTAGTGTTAATAACAAAGGTTGCATTGTGTTATACCGGTGTTATCCAAGCCTTAAATCATTTTCCAACGAAGTTCTTAAGTGAAACAGAATCTGTACTCGCAAGAACAATTCAGTGTCAAATAGGACATTAGTTATGTGTTGACTGTGCCCATAAATATTAACTTACATGTGAATCATATTCTGTAAGCTAATATCGTGAAAAAACTTATTCAGTCCTCACTACTTGTTTAGTAAGCGCGTAACCTTAGAAAACGGATATCTGGCGGGATAAGGAGGATAATTTAGCAAATATTTTGGAATGATTTTTTTTAATGCAATGAATTCAAATCACAGTGTCAATAATGGATTATTTGCATTATATCGATGTTTTTGATGAAATGGACCGTAAAAAACCACGAATAATGTTTTTTTTACAATAATCGTTTCGATCCTTTTTTACTTTACAAGACGCAGACTTATAAATGAAATCCAACTCAAAGCATTTATTTCAATTAAACCACTTTTGAGTTGCCAAGGAGGCGGTCAGTCAGAAATATGAAGCTAGTTGCCCATTCCAAAGCGTAGTGGGTACCTATGGAGAAGAAAAGGCAGGAAACTCCATGTACACTCTTTTATATAACATTGTTCTTTCAAATACATATATTACTTACATCATTAATGTTGATCCTATATGTGTGAACGAATGGATGGATGGCCATGGATCAGCACCATTCAGCAACCATTTTGAAGGGAGCTAAATGACGCGCCTCCATCAGCGAGACATTTGAGTGAGCATGGCATACTAACAGCCGCCATGGCACATTCAAGTTTAATATAAAACATTAGCCGGTAAATGGTAGCTCCATAGTACAAAGTAGGTACTCACACCTATGCTATGCATTTATATAATATAAAGGAGATTGATTTTATGTTATGCAAATATATTTTTAAAATCTTCAGCAGCTCCAACAGTATTTTGAAATGGTAATTAATTAGTTGTGGTGTGGTGCAGGACCAGCATTAAGACAGGTATTATAACAGCCTTTACTTATAAAATGTGCGGAGTGTGCATTTTACAAAAGATTGGAATTTCGTCTCATTCAGTTGAAGTATGTGGGGAGGTGTTTGATTGTAACATTTCAAACAGTACCTCATGAAAGATGAGTCTTCTTTAGCCAGTCTGAAACCTGGTTAAACAAATAGGTCCCCCCCAATAAACATTTAGGCGTCAATAAGAGCTTGTTTAGAACTTAACCAGATATAAAGGCGCAACAGCAGCAGCACTAACAACTTTTGGCGACAAAAGAACGTTGACAAGCAAAATTTTTTACCTAGAGTTATATCACAGAGTTACAAGGGCGATAACAGGGTAGGTCTAAAGGTTAAAGACATACAGCAGCAATTTTTAACTCTACAATACGGGCAAAGCATATTTTGTTATAGGTTTAAGTGCATCTTACAACAATAACATCTAAATAAGAAGTAAGCATTAACTAATAACCCCCCAAAGTGCTATGCAAGCGATAGTAAACTCTTGCAAAGAACCAAAAGTTGCACAAGAGCAATAATTACCGTTACCAGTTCTACAATGGTGCTCATAAACTCTTTTGTATCACCAAATGCCTAAAGAAGGGACTAAACCCTCTAATGTTACTTAAAGTCAAACATAGAACTACTAGTGCTTAACGTGACTTGTGTATAACTTAAGGTAGAGTATCAGAGCTTAATACCACTTCTGTACCCCTCATTTGTTCACTTGTAGTTGATTTCATGGCAACGCAACAAAAAAAAACTAAAACAGTCAAAAATGCTTGGAAACTTCAAAGCACTAATGGGAATAGGCGAAAATTGTTGAGAGAATATCAATACAACAAAATATGATTGTGAGTGATACTAGTACTACAAGTAGTCAAGTGGGAGTTTTCTGCTAAAATCTGGAATTGGGTTCCGTACAAATTCGTAAACTTTGAAGTATAATTATTGTAGAGTTATATCATGAAGTCAAGTTAGAAAAAAAAAAAAAAGTAACAAATTCATTAGGACGCTTAGCAAACATTTTTATTACTATCCTAATGAATTTGTTATTTAATTTTTTTAAATCCATTATTACAAAATTATCTGTTAAAAATCTGAGACACGATAATAACATTTTTGACATAACATCGGTATGCATTTTTGCTTAAACAAATTGACAAGTTTCTTTAGCTCCTTTGACAATTTATTATAAACTACTGGTGCCTTATGAAAATAATCTTTCACATTAAGGCAGTATTACTTTTGCGAACACAGAGACGACTTTCATCACACGCATAGTTTAGGATTGTGATTCACAAAGGCAGCTATTAAATATATAAAGTGATGGCAATGGTAAGATACTTTATTTTTATAATAAAAGTTATACAACTCTTGGTAGATTTTAAGCCGAACATAGCCCTAACGCACTGCTTCTGTGCCTTAAAGATAAGATCTTTGTTAAAGGAGCTCCCCAATATATTATGCCAATTGGGCTGCCCTTTATTTGCCAAGTGATATTGATCGGGCGGTGGATGAGTTTTACATGGTTCTCAACTCCATTATCAGCAAGCATACTCCCACAACCAAATTGAGTGAGTCTGCTCAGTCCTTCTGGTACTCTCCAGCTCTTAAAAAATGTCTAAATGAAAACCAAATATCACAGACGTTTCAAAAAATAAAATAACTTCCGACACCTTCATAATGTTGCGTAGTAGGTGCAAGTTTCTTACAAAAGAATGCTACAGTTCTTTTATAACATCCACAGAGGACTGTTTATCTGATAATATCAAATCATTTTGTTTCAAGTTTCGTTCGTCAATGGCAAAAAAAGAACGAATGGCTAACCACAAACTATGAAGTTTGGTGGAGTGGTTTCATCCGACAGTCAAGTTATTAGCTAATTATTTTCGGACTTCTTTAGTTCAGTTTTTGAGGATACGTCTTTGAGGATGCGCAGGTATAGAATGTAACTCTTCTATAGCGGAGATTTATAGTGAGTATGATTATGTTTTGCGTGCATTGAAACAACTGGATCATAATAAATGCGCTGGTCCGGACGGTGTACCTTCTCATTCTCAAGTGTGCTGAAGAGCTATCATTATCACTATATTCACTATATTACATATATTGTATAATTGCTATATGCCATATGTGAGTACTATGTACATGCTTTAAAGCTACCATTTACAGGGTACGTCTTTCATTGACTTGAATGTGTCCTGGCGGCTGAGAGTATGTCATGCTCACTTTAATGTTTCGCTGATGGTGGCGCGTGTGTTGGATCATTTAGCTCCCTTCAAAATGGTTGAGTTGAATGGTGCTAATCCATGCGTCATGTTCGTGAATGGGCGCCGTCAGTTGAGACTGGTCATCTCTTAGCTGCCACGGCGTATTTTAATTAAATTTTATTTTCGAATTGTTTTCATATTTAAATAACGGACGCTTTTAACGTTCTGCATCGTTCTCACATGCATAATTTCAACATGAATGATGTAACCAATCTATTGTAAACATAATTTGATTTAAAAGAGTGTCCGTGGAGTTTCTTGCCCGTTCTTCTCCATAGGTACCTACTACGCTTTGGAATGGGCAACTAGCTTCATTTTTCTGACCGACCGACCTTGACAATTCAAAAGTGCCTGTAATTGGTTTATTTGAAATAAATGCTTTGAGTTTGAGTTTGAGTTTGACATATTTGTTTAAATCGATCGCTGAAATTGGGAACGTTTCTAAAATGCTGGAAAAAGGCGCACGTTGTGCCCATTTGCGAAAATTACAGACCCATAAGTATATCATCTGCTATGGTAAAACTTTTTGAAAAGTCTTTACATCAGCATTTTTATTCTCATTTTAAACCGTATCTTACCCAAGCCCAGCATGGTTTTGTTCTAGGTAAATCAACGCTCACAAACATGCTCGCGTACAAAAACTATCTGTGTACTGTTTTCGCGAAGGGTGGTCAAATAGACTCTATCTATACAGCCTTTCGGAAAGCGTTCGATAAGGTTAACCATGAAGTACTGCTCTTGAAGCTGAAATCGTACGGGAAACATGGTTACCGGTTCCGGTGGATACAGTCTTTTTTGAAATAGAGAAGCCAACTCGTTTCTGTTAGAGGATACTTGTCGTTACCGGTTCATGTTACGTCAGGGATTCCACAAGGATCGCATTTAGCGCCCCTACTTTTCAACATTTTAATTGTGTGACAAAATTAGTGTGTCTCTGTCTATTATATGCCGACGATCTGAAGGTTTTTACGTCGATAAAAATCACCTCCGACAGTGAATCCATTCAGAATGATTTAAGTGTCATTTCTGATTGGTATACCCTTAATCGTATGATATTAAACATAAAAACATATTTTGTTTAACTTTTACAGAAAATCTTGTTATGAACACTTATGACTACAGACTCGAGGGTCAGACGTTAGAACGAAACCACGTAGCCAGAGATCTCGGCGTGTTGTTTAATGAACAACTATCTTTAAGAAATCATTAAAACAGCATGACGAATAGAGCATTGAAACTTCTCAGTTTTATATCTAGGTCTACCAAGGGATTTAAAAAACCTCAAAGCTTCATATTACTATATAAACACCTAGTAAGAAGTACTTTGGAAGACTGTTATATAATCTGGTCACTGTGTTACTCATTACACTCTGATAGAATTGAGGTACGACTTCTCTAGAATGCTACAAAGCTATTCCGAACGCCTCGTTAAGTTCAATTTGGAAACTTTGCATGCTCGTCGCAAACAGCAGGAATTAGTAAACCTGCATAAGATCCTACATTATAAGCTGGACTCTTCAGCTCTGCTGTCCCTCATAAACATCAATACTAGGTATAACACGCGAATACAAAAACTTTGCACTTCTGGTCTTTACAAATAATACCTCCTATTACAACCCTGTCGTTAGAATGTGTCGAAGTGGCAGTGGCAGAAGTGGGCAGACGCACAGAACTTGTACCCCTATAATTCTATGAACTACAGCTTATACTGTTCGAAACCTATTACGTGAACCTAGTGAAATACTGTAATTGTCACCTGTTGCAGTTGCCTTGTGAATAAATAAAATAAAATGCGCTGTCTAAAGTTCAATAGTTTTGTTTTGCCTAAATTGTTTTTAATCTTACCCAGTTCATAACAGAGCTCAAGGTGCTATTTAAGTCATCTTCAAACGTATTTTTGTCTTTACATTTAACGGTAACAGGGAAAACCCATCGAAACTGTTTTAAAGTATTTTAAAAGACAGGACATTTAGGTAGGCCACATGATGTACTCAAACTGCCAGATCATGATTAAAACTAAATGAAAAAAGAAAAAGCAATGACCCACATAGTCCTCATATTCACAAAAATCTTAATAACGCGTGACTTGCTTAACGGCTGAGAGTCTGAAGGAATAGAGTTTTTAGCGGCTTCGAAATTTTGGAAGAAGCAAAAGCTCTTTAGCATTCCGTGAGGCCCCGCAGCCGGCGATGCTGAAAATAGCGGATGTTGTGTTCTCTACGTTGGTCTGCCGCTGATTCTTCGTCGTTTGAAAATTGGTTCTAAAGGCCGGTTTTCGGTCTAAACTCAATTTTATAGCAGAAATAATCACGTTTGACTTAGATTTTGACCAATCGGAATACCTATAGTGCCATTTTGGAACTTTTGCGACACCATTTCAATTTGAACGTCTTTTAAGCACGAGAATTGACATTAATGTTGCAAAATCGTCTTAAAACGAAAGCACTGACATTAGTGTAAAAAAAAAACTGAACGGGTTATTGGGTAGTCGGTAGGTTCTAGTAGGAATAGTACAATAACATTGGAGCAATTTATTTATTCAACGTCGAGTTTTCGAATGACACAAATGCAAAGACAACTAGTAGTAGGGGGTACCGCAGCCACACGCGCACTTACCGGCGATAGACACGGCACCAGCAGCAGCCACAGGACCACTGAAGCTAACAGCGCCCATAATGGGGACCTGACCGGCGACGGCGGTAGTACCGGCGACTGGCAGCTCACCAGCGACCGCCACGTTACCTTCACCGGCGCCACCGTACGGGGCAAGTCCGGCGCCACCGTACGCGGCAAGTCCGGCACCACAACCGGCAGCGGGGTATGCGCCAGTGAATCTAGCGGTGGGATACGCAAATCCATCGTAACCCAAACCAGGAGCGTTTAAGCCGTAAGGACCAGCCAGCTTGGTCGAAGCCAAAGCTGGAGCGATCGCGGGGCCGTAAGCACCACATGCCTGGCTGAATACATTCTGAAAAAGTAATTACCATTACTAATTTACTCTACACATTAACACGCCGGAACTATTAATCAGATCCCTTTAGAATACACTGAAAATAATGTTAGAATTTAAAACAAACTGTCACTTACTTGGACCAAGCAAGCTTGGATGCACAGCAACAGAACAGTGAAGGAAGCCATGTTTGATGTTTGTTTGTGTTCGACGAGACGCCAAAGACTGAATAAGGACCCAAAATTGTTGTCACATTTATACTCAGTTCTGTGTTGATTTCACCTACGTTTTAGAAATTTTGGAAAACGTGACGATATGTCTCTAATAAAATAAATTGTTTCTTTGTGAGTGAATAGTAGGCTACTATCGTGCTTGCACAAGTAATTCGTTAATTTCACTTACCTACATACAAATTTTCTTGGAACTTGATAACCTAATTGAGTATAAAACAACCAACAGTTGCACTGAACATCACTCTCGTGTCAACACTCGAAACAAACTACAATGTCTGTCAAAGCTATCCTCATCCTCTGCGCTCAGGCGCTACTGCTCAAGGTAAGAATGATTTATTTTAAAGTGACGATTAATAACATTAACATATTTGATTAGATTTGCTATAAATGTTTGTCAACTGCGTTACAATATATTTTTACAATTTCAGTCCGCACTTGGACAGTCATGCACCAGCCGCGCTGCGGTTGCTGATATCTCTGGATTTTCTGCTCCCTATGGCTTGGGCGCTCCCGCCATCGCTACGCCCTGCGGCTTGGCTGCTCCTGCTTCGGCATATGATGGACTTGCCTATCTTAGTACTGGCTTGGCAGGCAGAGGTCCGGCTTTTGATGGACGGGCCGCTGGTTACGCAGGCAGAGGCCTTGGTTACGATACAATCTACGCCCCCGCTATGGAGTTCAGTCCCACCAGTGGCGGCGCTCTGCCTGTCTCCAGCGCCTCCTTCATCGCACCTGTCGGTATCTCCGTGGCGTCTGACAACGTTTATGAGGGTATCCTGGCTGTGGGTGGCGAGTTGCCGTTCGTGGGTACTGTGGCTATGGAAGGTGTGGTGCCTTCTGCTGGTGCTGGCGCCGTCAACCATGCCTGTGGTAATGGCAGGAATGCTATGATCAGTGAGACTGCTGCATTTGGCCCGACTGCTGCCCCGGTTGCTGCTTACGGTCCTGGGGCTGCCTTCGCTCCCGCTGCTTTTTCTGCTCCTGGCCTCGGTCTTCGTCGTGGTTTGGCTGGCAGAGGTTGTGGCTGCGCCATCTAAGATGTCAAACACGTAGTTGAATGATTTCGGTCAATTTGGGGTTAATAAATTAAATTGCAATTAAAATGTTGGTAATTTTATTTGTGAACAGCTTTGTGCTGTTACCGCGATCGTATTCAAGAAATTGAAACAACTAAGAGCCTTACTGATAAAGATTGACACAACGCATACCGGAGTTATAACGTTTACTCCACCGTTAGAAGATATTTGACTATTCACTTTTACACATATCAGTAATTACGCAAATCTGTTATTCAGTCCTCACTACTTGTTTAGTATGCAAGGAGGAGGAGTGGGAATAGTACGCCACGGTAACATGAGCTGCGTGTAATTTTGTTTTAAAAATAAATAAACGCAGTGAAACTATTCAGAGTAGTGTTAATAACAAAGGTTGCATTGTGTTATACCGGTGTTATCCAAGCCTTAAATCATTTTCCAACGAAGTTCTTAAGTGAAACAGAATCTGTACTCGCAAGAACAATTCAGTGTCAAATAGGACATTAGTTATGTGTTGACTGTGCCCATAAATATTAACTTACATGTGAATCATATTCTGTAAGCTAATATCGTGAAAAAACTTATTCAGTCCTCACTACTTGTTTAGTAAGCGCGTAACCTTAGAAAACGGATATCTGGCGGGATAAGGAGGATAATTTAGCAAATATTTTGGAATGATTTTTTTTAATGCAATGAATTCAAATCACAGTGTCAATAATGGATTATTTGCATTATATCGATGTTTTTGATGAAATGGACCGTAAAAAACCACGAATAATGTTTTTTTTACAATAATCGTTTCGATCCTTTTTTACTTTACAAGACGCAGACTTATAAATGAAATCCAACTCAAAGCATTTATTTCAATTAAACCACTTTTGAGTTGCCAAGGAGGCGGTCAGTCAGAAATATGAAGCTAGTTGCCCATTCCAAAGCGTAGTGGGTACCTATGGAGAAGAAAAGGCAGGAAACTCCATGTACACTCTTTTATATAACATTGTTCTTTCAAATACATATATTACTTACATCATTAATGTTGATCCTATATGTGTGAACGAATGGATGGATGGCCATGGATCAGCACCATTCAGCAACCATTTTGAAGGGAGCTAAATGACGCGCCTCCATCAGCGAGACATTTGAGTGAGCATGGCATACTAACAGCCGCCATGGCACATTCAAGTTTAATATAAAACATTAGCCGGTAAATGGTAGCTCCATAGTACAAAGTAGGTACTCACACCTATGCTATGCATTTATATAATATAAAGGAGATTGATTTTATGTTATGCAAATATATTTTTAAAATCTTCAGCAGCTCCAACAGTATTTTGAAATGGTAATTAATTAGTTGTGGTGTGGTGCAGGACCAGCATTAAGACAGGTATTATAACAGCCTTTACTTATAAAATGTGCGGAGTGTGCATTTTACAAAAGATTGGAATTTCGTCTCATTCAGTTGAAGTATGTGGGGAGGTGTTTGATTGTAACATTTCAAACAGTACCTCATGAAAGATGAGTCTTCTTTAGCCAGTCTGAAACCTGGTTAAACAAATAGGTCCCCCCCAATAAACATTTAGGCGTCAATAAGAGCTTGTTTAGAACTTAACCAGATATAAAGGCGCAACAGCAGCAGCACTAACAACTTTTGGCGACAAAAGAACGTTGACAAGCAAAATTTTTTACCTAGAGTTATATCACAGAGTTACAAGGGCGATAACAGGGTAGGTCTAAAGGTTAAAGACATACAGCAGCAATTTTTAACTCTACAATACGGGCAAAGCATATTTTGTTATAGGTTTAAGTGCATCTTACAACAATAACATCTAAATAAGAAGTAAGCATTAACTAATAACCCCCCAAAGTGCTATGCAAGCGATAGTAAACTCTTGCAAAGAACCAAAAGTTGCACAAGAGCAATAATTACCGTTACCAGTTCTACAATGGTGCTCATAAACTCTTTTGTATCACCAAATGCCTAAAGAAGGGACTAAACCCTCTAATGTTACTTAAAGTCAAACATAGAACTACTAGTGCTTAACGTGACTTGTGTATAACTTAAGGTAGAGTATCAGAGCTTAATACCACTTCTGTACCCCTCATTTGTTCACTTGTAGTTGATTTCATGGCAACGCAACAAAAAAAAACTAAAACAGTCAAAAATGCTTGGAAACTTCAAAGCACTAATGGGAATAGGCGAAAATTGTTGAGAGAATATCAATACAACAAAATATGATTGTGAGTGATACTAGTACTACAAGTAGTCAAGTGGGAGTTTTCTGCTAAAATCTGGAATTGGGTTCCGTACAAATTCGTAAACTTTGAAGTATAATTATTGTAGAGTTATATCATGAAGTCAAGTTAGAAAAAAAAAAAAAAGTAACAAATTCATTAGGACGCTTAGCAAACATTTTTATTACTATCCTAATGAATTTGTTATTTAATTTTTTTAAATCCATTATTACAAAATTATCTGTTAAAAATCTGAGACACGATAATAACATTTTTGACATAACATCGGTATGCATTTTTGCTTAAACAAATTGACAAGTTTCTTTAGCTCCTTTGACAATTTATTATAAACTACTGGTGCCTTATGAAAATAATCTTTCACATTAAGGCAGTATTACTTTTGCGAACACAGAGACGACTTTCATCACACGCATAGTTTAGGATTGTGATTCACAAAGGCAGCTATTAAATATATAAAGTGATGGCAATGGTAAGATACTTTATTTTTATAATAAAAGTTATACAACTCTTGGTAGATTTTAAGCCGAACATAGCCCTAACGCACTGCTTCTGTGCCTTAAAGATAAGATCTTTGTTAAAGGAGCTCCCCAATATATTATGCCAATTGGGCTGCCCTTTATTTGCCAAGTGATATTGATCGGGCGGTGGATGAGTTTTACATGGTTCTCAACTCCATTATCAGCAAGCATACTCCCACAACCAAATTGAGTGAGTCTGCTCAGTCCTTCTGGTACTCTCCAGCTCTTAAAAAATGTCTAAATGAAAACCAAATATCACAGACGTTTCAAAAAATAAAATAACTTCCGACACCTTCATAATGTTGCGTAGTAGGTGCAAGTTTCTTACAAAAGAATGCTACAGTTCTTTTATAACATCCACAGAGGACTGTTTATCTGATAATATCAAATCATTTTGTTTCAAGTTTCGTTCGTCAATGGCAAAAAAAGAACGAATGGCTAACCACAAACTATGAAGTTTGGTGGAGTGGTTTCATCCGACAGTCAAGTTATTAGCTAATTATTTTCGGACTTCTTTAGTTCAGTTTTTGAGGATACGTCTTTGAGGATGCGCAGGTATAGAATGTAACTCTTCTATAGCGGAGATTTATAGTGAGTATGATTATGTTTTGCGTGCATTGAAACAACTGGATCATAATAAATGCGCTGGTCCGGACGGTGTACCTTCTCATTCTCAAGTGTGCTGAAGAGCTATCATTATCACTATATTCACTATATTACATATATTGTATAATTGCTATATGCCATATGTGAGTACTATGTACATGCTTTAAAGCTACCATTTACAGGGTACGTCTTTCATTGACTTGAATGTGTCCTGGCGGCTGAGAGTATGTCATGCTCACTTTAATGTTTCGCTGATGGTGGCGCGTGTGTTGGATCATTTAGCTCCCTTCAAAATGGTTGAGTTGAATGGTGCTAATCCATGCGTCATGTTCGTGAATGGGCGCCGTCAGTTGAGACTGGTCATCTCTTAGCTGCCACGGCGTATTTTAATTAAATTTTATTTTCGAATTGTTTTCATATTTAAATAACGGACGCTTTTAACGTTCTGCATCGTTCTCACATGCATAATTTCAACATGAATGATGTAACCAATCTATTGTAAACATAATTTGATTTAAAAGAGTGTCCGTGGAGTTTCTTGCCCGTTCTTCTCCATAGGTACCTACTACGCTTTGGAATGGGCAACTAGCTTCATTTTTCTGACCGACCGACCTTGACAATTCAAAAGTGCCTGTAATTGGTTTATTTGAAATAAATGCTTTGAGTTTGAGTTTGAGTTTGACATATTTGTTTAAATCGATCGCTGAAATTGGGAACGTTTCTAAAATGCTGGAAAAAGGCGCACGTTGTGCCCATTTGCGAAAATTACAGACCCATAAGTATATCATCTGCTATGGTAAAACTTTTTGAAAAGTCTTTACATCAGCATTTTTATTCTCATTTTAAACCGTATCTTACCCAAGCCCAGCATGGTTTTGTTCTAGGTAAATCAACGCTCACAAACATGCTCGCGTACAAAAACTATCTGTGTACTGTTTTCGCGAAGGGTGGTCAAATAGACTCTATCTATACAGCCTTTCGGAAAGCGTTCGATAAGGTTAACCATGAAGTACTGCTCTTGAAGCTGAAATCGTACGGGAAACATGGTTACCGGTTCCGGTGGATAAAGTCTTTTTTGAAATAGAGAAGCCAACTCGTTTCTGTTAGAGGATACTTGTCGTTACCGGTTCATGTTACGTCAGGGATTCCACAAGGATCGCATTTAGCGCCCCTACTTTTCAACATTTTAATTGTGTGACAAAATTAGTGTGTCTCTGTCTATTATATGCCGACGATCTGAAGGTTTTTACGTCGATAAAAATCACCTCCGACAGTGAATCCATTCAGAATGATTTAAGTGTCATTTCTGATTGGTATACCCTTAATCGTATGATATTAAACATAAAAACATATTTTGTTTAACTTTTACAGAAAATCTTGTTATGAACACTTATGACTACAGACTCGAGGGTCAGACGTTAGAACGAAACCACGTAGCCAGAGATCTCGGCGTGTTGTTTAATGAACAACTATCTTTAAGAAATCATTAAAACAGCATGACGAATAGAGCATTGAAACTTCTCAGTTTTATATCTAGGTCTACCAAGGGATTTAAAAAACCTCAAAGCTTCATATTACTATATAAACACCTAGTAAGAAGTACTTTGGAAGACTGTTATATAATCTGGTCACTGTGTTACTCATTACACTCTGATAGAATTGAGGTACGACTTCTCTAGAATGCTACAAAGCTATTCCGAACGCCTCGTTAAGTTCAATTTGGAAACTTTGCATGCTCGTCGCAAACAGCAGGAATTAGTAAACCTGCATAAGATCCTACATTATAAGCTGGACTCTTCAGCTCTGCTGTCCCTCATAAACATCAATACTAGGTATAACACGCGAATACAAAAACTTTGCACTTCTGGTCTTTACAAATAATACCTCCTATTACAACCCTGTCGTAAGAATGTGTCGACTTTACAACGAAATTTCCAAACTCAATACTAGTATTGACATCTTCAATTCTCGTGCTGCTGTTTTCAGAAGAAATGTATGTACTCTTTCTATTTAATATGAACGCTTTTTAATGTTGTTTTCGTTAAATAATTTAAATTTGTCTCAAATAAGTTCATTTACCTGTCGTGTTGGTCTCTGTTTGGTCTCCTACACATTCCCTGCGTAAGTAGAAGTGGCACTGGCAGAAGTGGGCCGACGCACAGAACTTGTACCCCTATAATTCTATGAACTACAGCTTATACTGTTCGAAACCTATTACGTGAACCTAGTGAAATACTGTAATTGTCACCGGTTGTAGTTGCCTTGTGAATAAATAAAATAAAATGCGCTGTCTAAAGTTAAATAGTTTTGTTTTGCCTAAATTGTTTTTAATCTTACCCAGTTCATAACAGAGCTCAAGGTGCTATATAAGTCATCTTCAAACGTATTTTTGTCTTTACATTTAACGGTAACATAGAAAACCCATCGAAACTGTTTTAAAGTATTTTAAAAGACAGGACATTTTTTAGGTAGGCCACATGAAGTACTCAAACTGCCAGATCATGATTAAAACTAACTGAAAAAAGAAAAAGCAATGACCCACATAGTCC
Source organism: Dasypolia templi (assembly GCA_963555695.1). NCBI lineage: Eukaryota > Metazoa > Arthropoda > Insecta > Lepidoptera > Noctuidae > Dasypolia > Dasypolia templi. The sequence goes on from OY743163.1 coordinate 6,085,750, forward strand.
TCATATTCACAATAATTTAAATAACGCGTGACTTGCTTAACGGCTGAGAGTCTGAAGCGCCTTCGATATTTTGGAAGGAGCAAAAGCTCTTTAGCATTCTGTGAGGCCCCGCAGCCGGCGATGCTGAAAATAGTGGATGTTGTGTTCTCTACGTTGCTCTGCCGCTGATTCTTCGTTGTTTGAAAATTGGTTCCAAAGGCCGGTTTTCGGTCTAAACTCAAATTTATAGCAGAAAACATCACGTTTGACTTAGATTTTGACCAATCAGAATACCTATAGTGCCATTTTGAAACTTTTGCTACACCATTTCAATTTGAACGTCTTTTAAGCACGAGAATTGACATTAATGTTGAAAAATCGTCTTAAAACGAAAGCACTGACGTAAGTGTTAAAAAAAATAACTGAACGGGTTATTGGGTAGTCGGTAGGTTCTAGTAGGAATAGTACAATAATATTGAAGCAATATATTTATTCAACGTCGAGTTTTCGAATGACACAAATGCAAAGACAACTAGTAGTAGGGGGTACCACAGCCACACGCGCAGTTACCGGCGATAGACACGGCACCAGCAGCAGCCACAGGACCACTGAAGCTCACAGCGCCCATAATGGGGACCTGACCGGCGACGGCGGTAGTACCGGCGACTGGCAGCTCACCAGCGACAGCCACGTTACCTTCACCGGCGCCACCGTACGGGGCAAGTCCGGCGCCACCGTACGCGGCAAGTCCGGCGCCACCGTACGCGGCAAGTCCGGCACCACAACCGGCAGCGGGGTATGTGCCAGTGAAGCCAGCGGTGGGATACGCAAATCCATCGTAAGCCAAACCGGGAGCGTTTAAGCTGTAAGGACCAGCCAGCTTGGTCGATGCCAAAGCTGGAGCGATCGCGGGGCCGTAAGCACCACATGCCTGGCTGAATACATTCTGAAAAAGTAATTACCATTACTAATTAACTCTACACATTAACACGCCGGAACTTTTAATCAAATCCCTTTAGAATACACTGAAAATAATGTTAGAATTTAAAACAAACTGTCACTTACTTGGACCAAGCAAGCTTGGATGCACAGCAACAGAACAGTGAAGGAAGCCATGTTTGATGTTTGTTTGTGTTCAACGAGACCCCGAAGACTGAATAAGGACCCAAATTGTTGTCACATTTATACTCAGTTCTATGTTGATTTCACCTACGTTTTCGAAATTTGGTAAACGTGACGATATGTCTCTAATAAAATTAATTGTTTCTTTGTTAGTGAATAGAAGGCTATTGTCGTGCTTGCACAAGTGATTAGTTATTTACACTTACCTACATACAATTTTTCTTGGAACTTGATAACCTAATTAAGTATAAAACAACCAACAGTTGCACTAAATATCACTCTCGTGTCAACACTCGAAACAAACTACAATGTCTGTCAAAGCTATCCTCATCCTCTGCGCTCAGGCGCTACTGCTCAAGGTAAGAATGATTTATTTTAAAGTGACGATTAACAACATTAACATATTTGATTAGATTTACTATTGGTGTTACTGTCTCCAATAATATAAATGTTTGTCAACTGCGTTACAATATATTTTACCAATTTCAGTCCGCACTTGGACAGTCATGCACCAGCCGCGCTGCGGTTGCTGATATCTCTGGATTTTCTGCTCCCTATGGCTTGGGCGCTCCTGCCTTCGCCACGCCCTGCGGCTTGGCTGCTCCTGCTTCGGCATATGATGGACTTGCCTATCTTAGTACTGGCTTGGCAGGCAGAGGTCCGGCTTTTGATGGACGGGCCGCTGGTTACGCAGGCAGAGGCCTTGGTTACGATGCAATCTACGCCCCCGCCATGGAGTTCAGTCCCACCAGTGGCAGCGCTCTGCCTGTCTCCAGCGCCTCCTTCATCGCACCTGTCGGTATCTCCGTGGCGTCTGACAACGTTTATGAGGGTATCCTGGCTGTGGGTGGCGAGTTGCCGTTCGTGGGTACTGTTGCTATGGAAGGTGTGGTGCCTTCTACTGGTGCTGGCGCCGTCAACCATGCCTGTGGTAATGGCAGGAACGCTATGATCAGTGAGACTGCTGCATTTGGCCCGACTGCCGCCCCGGTTGCTGCTTACGGTCCTGGTGCTGCCTTCGCTCCGGCTGCTTTTTCTGCTCCTGGCCTCGGTCTTCGTCGTGGTTTGGCTGGCAGAGGTTGTGGCTGCGCCATCTAAGAGGCCAAACACGTAGTTCAGTCATTAATGATTTCGGTCATTTGGGGTTAATAAATCAAATTGCAATTAAAATGTTGGTAATTTTATTTGTGAACAGCTTTGTGCTGCTACCGCGATCGTATTCAAGAAATTGAAATAACTAAGAGCCTTACTGATAAAGATTGACACAACGTATACCGGAGTTATAACGTTTACTCCACCGTTAGAAGATATTTGACTATTCACTCTTACACATATCATCTGTCCGAGCGGGATTTCTTACAGTATGAGTAATTACGCAAAACTGTTATTCAGTCCTCACTACTTGTTTAGTAAGCGAGGAGGAGGAGTGGGCATAGTACGCCACGGTAACAAGAGCTGCGTGTAATTTTGTTGTAAAAATAAATAAACGCAGTGAAACTATTCAGAGTACTGTTAATAACAAAGTTTGCATTGTGTTATACCGGTGTTATCCAGGCCTTAAATCATTTTCCAACGAAGTTCTTAAGTGAAACAGAATCTGTACTCGCAAGAACAATTCAGTGTCAAATAGGACATTAGTTATGTGTTAACTGTGCCCATTAATATTAACTTACATGTGCATCATATTTTGTAAGCTAATATCGTGAAAAACTTATTCAGTCCTCACTACTTGTTTAGTAAGCGAGTAACCTTAGAAAACGGATATCTGGCGGATATCCATGTTATCACAAATACATTGATCGTATAGAGAATATCCAGAAAAGGTTCATCAAGTATTTGTGTTATCATCAGAAAGTGCCCTACCGGTCCGAAGATTACCTCAACCTCTGTAAGAGATATCATATATTACCCCTAATTAATCGGCGAGCAATCTCTGACTGTATTTTTTCATTTAAAATTTTCAATAATTCTATTATTAACTCTGACATTCTATCCAAATTTTATTTTAACGTTCCGGGAAGGTCGAAGCGATGGAACGCACCGTTACGGGTTCCATTTACCTCAACGAATTATAGGCAAAATTCATTTATAGTGCGTGCAACGAGAAACTTTAATAGCATGTGTAAACAGCATGATTTTGATCCATTCTTGACAGGTGTGTCCTCGGCCAGAAAGTGTCTGAGCCTTGGCTTTTTTAATATTTACTTAAGATTTTGTATTTTTAGGTTTTTATTATGTATAATATGAAACATGATTTTTGTTAAGAACTCCTGAATGTTATACTGTTTTTTTATATTCTATTTTTTGTTAGTTGTGTTGTGTTGTTCACACTCTTTCTTTCTTTCCATTCCGTTTTTAGAAGTGATGACTTGTAATTGGCTGTCAATCTCATATGCAATTTTTTATTCTGTAAAATCTAGCTGTAAGTCATCCATAGTTCATAAATAAATAAATAAATAAGGAGGATAATTTAGCTAATATTTTGGAATGATTTTTTTTAATGCAATGAATTCAAATCACAGTGTCAATAATGGATTATTTGCATTATATCGATGTTTTTGATGAAATGGACCGTAAAAAACCACGAATAATGTTTTTTTACAATAATCGTTTCGATCCTTTTTTACTTTACAAGACGCAGACTTTTAAATGAAATCCAACTCAAAGCATTTATTTCAATTAAACCACTTTTGAATTGCCAAGGAGGCGGTCAGTCAGAAATATGAAGCTAGTTGCCCATTCCAAAGCGTAATGGGTACCTATGGAGAAGAAAGGGCAGGAAACTCCATGTACACTAATTTATATAACATTGTTCTTGTTTTATGTTATGCAAATATATTTTTAAAATCTTCAGCAGCTCCAACAGTATTTTGAAATGGTAAATAATTAGTTGTGGTGTGGTGCAGGACCAGCATTAAGACAGGTATTTATAACAGCCTTTACTTATAAAATGTGCGGAGTGTGCATTTTACAAAAGATTGGAATTTCGTCTCATTCAGTTGAAGTATGTGGGGAGGTGTTTGATTGTAACATTTCAAACAGTACCTCATGAAAGATGAGTCTTCTTTAGCCAGTCTGAAACCTGGTTAAACAAATAGGTCCCCATTTCTAGCACTATAATTGCGTCACCTCTTTTACTGTAAAGAGGTAAATTTGTTCTTACATACATGATGTTTTAATAAATGTATTGACAAGGTACCGTCATGATGTTAGAGAATCGCGCCTGCGGAGATTATATATGGCTCTGATGGTTCTTTTCTGCAAAATAAAATTAAAATACCGTTGGATACGATACTATGAAAGTAACTAAAATAGACCAGCCTCGCGGTATCCACATCAGTAAATTGACGGATTTTTCTGACAGCGTAAGCTGCTGAACTTAGCCGTCCTGCAAGAGATGGTAAATAAAATAAATATAAATAAAATAAAATAATCTTTATTTCGGATAAGCAACATCCATAAGGGTTAGTAAACAAAAGGATAACTTATACCTATATTAGTAAACTTAAAATATATTTATTGACTAGGCTGTTGTTCGAGCTACATCGTCGAACAACATCACCTAACAAAGGAGAATCATACCTCCCCGCTATTGTCTTTAGGATGGAGTTGGAGCTCTCCCGCACTCTGCAGAGCAAAGAAGCAGATTTATGTCTGACGATGGCGTGGAAGCCATCGTCAGACATAAATCGTGAGACGTGTGCTTGTGCAAACATACCTGATGCACTGCAGAAACGGGGCAGCCCCATCAGCATCCTGTACCCATTATTATACTGGACCCGTAGGGCGCTGATAGCCCGCCGAGAATAGTTGGTCCACAGACTGCACGTGTAAAACACTTGGCAATAAGCTTTGAAAAGAGTTATTTTAACTGACTTGCTACAACGTGCAAACCTGCGAGCCAACATATTAAATCGGACTGCCAGCGCCCTACGTTCCCTCTCAATAACCACTTGATCATCAAGGTCGTCGGTTACATAATGTCCCAAGTACTTGAACCCCATTGTAGCCTTGGGTCTAGCGTGATCTCCAGGAAAACAGTTGTATCGACGAATTCTAGTTTCTCTTGATTCAATATTATCTCACAATCACTACCCTTGACATTTGGCAAAGAAAATCTTTTGCACTTGGTTTTATTTTCATTTAGTACTCAATTATTAGCAGTGAACCAATTTTGGACCAGCAGTAGGGCGTTAAGTAAATAACGCCCTACTGCTGGTCCAAAAAAAATTACGTAAGTCGTCAAAATTTGAAGCACGTCTATCTAACTTAAAATTTAAGGAAATATCGTCAGCAAATTACGCTATTTCTAGTTGACTTATTAATAAATGGAGTAGGTCATTAATATACAATAAAAAGAGGAAAGGATCCAATGTCGAGCCTTGTGGAACACCCGTTTTTACTTTTAAACTAAGTCAATTGACACCATTTATTTGAACTTGCCGTTGTCTATCATTTAAATAAGATTTAACTAAACTGAGCGCAAGTCTCAAAAGCAAGGTTTCGTGATCGACGCAAACAAATGCCTTGGAGAGGTTACAAAAGATTCCTAAGGCGTATCATGGCTGCTGTGATCTTCAGTGATCCTGTGGCTGCTGCTGGTGCCGAGTCTATCGCTGGCAAGTGCGCGTGAGTTTGCGGTGCTCTCTCCTATTAGACGACGCTGCTTTTTTGTTACTCAAAAACTCGATATTATAAAAATAAATTTCTTCAATGTTTTTGAAGTGTTCTTGCTTGTTACCTGCCGACTACACAATAACATAATGTTTTAAAGTTGCCTCAATAACACCTTTTTAATACTTTCTAAGTAGACGTCAAAGTATTTCCTACGTCGGTGTTTTTAGAACTGATGACAACTTTGCGACACATGTTAGAAGCGGGGAGGAAGGTCAAAACTCTACATGTTTCAGAAAAGTGTGGTCATTACGATGCTGGTCTCATGGAGAAAGTTGATCAGTTTGATGGTCTGTGCCGCAACCTAAAATATGACCACACACACATGTATAGATAAGTAACAAAATAACAAGCATCGAAAGTCCATTGAATATATACTGCACATTAATTGTTTCTATAAATATAGCGTGTAGCATTTTTTTTTAATGATAAACACAGAAAGACAAGCATGTATTTAAATACGCTTGTCAATAATTAATCACAAACCTAGTACAGCTATAAGGCCGTCCGCAAAAAAAGGTCTTCTCGGAGTAGAAGGACAACAAATATAAGATAAGATTTATTTCCTCAAACGTGTACACATAATAAGAATTAAAAAGTGCATGCAGGGTAACATTTGACAAAAAAACGTGTTTGCCACATATGATACTATGGCGTGCAATCATGAATAGTTGTGATTGTTAATAATGAATTTCAAGTCAATATCATTATTTAAAATAAATTCAGCAAACAATGAAAAATTCAAAATCTCAACAAAAAAAAGAAATTAAATGCCTCAGTCAGAAATTCAATAACAATCTAGTATAATTATTGTAGAGTTATGTCATGAAGTCAAGATAGAAAAATTTGTAAGTAACAAATTCATTATGATAGTAATAAACATGTTTGCTTAATACATTATTTCAAAATTTATCTCTTAAAAATCTGAGACACGATTATAACTTTTATGACATAACATCGGTACCGTGAAACATGCCAACTTTGCCCACTTTTTACGAATAATTACAATTTTATTAGGATTTTTCTATGGAGACGTAAGTATTTTCCTCAATGAGCTACAACTATAAGATCATGTGCATGTGTTAGTATTGCAAAATTTATTATTTTTCAACATTTAGTTCCATATTTGTTGGCGAGCAAAGTTATCTGGAGTTTTAGCCAACTTTGCCCGCATTGATTATTGACGCAAATATGGCCTCTATGCAGATGACATAAAAACCAGTAAAAGAATTTTAGTAGAAAAGTTTCTTACTAAAATGACCGGGCAATGTTACCCTGTAATTTTTTCCCTTTTTCTTACATTTCACAATTTAAAAGTGCTAGGGTTGGCATATGGTAAAAAAAACTATTATTTTCCTTTCTACAAGGAACATGTGTTTAGATAAATAAAAACAAAAACGAAGAAAAATGTTTCACGCAAATTATTTTGAAATTACATATTAATTTGAAATTACAATTAACACTTTTTCGTTTAGTAGATAATTAGGTACCTACCTACTACTAAAAGAGATCAAGTCAAGTAACTCGTAGGTGGTAGGTAAATAATATATCGACTTGCAAAAAGTTAATCTTGCGAAAAGTAGGAGATTATTACCCTTATTTTAGATCAACCTTAGTAAGCGGTGAGCCAAAATCGCTAGAAGCTTTTATAGCTCTCACAATTTGGTTCTCTTCTACAGTTGATAAAACAATAGGATGACCCGCTGACTTCAAATGTTTGTTTCTTATTTCATTTAATATTGTGCGTCTTGGGATACCAAGTTGCCGTAGTGCATCTCTATTGAATAATTATATATCATAAATTGAATTTTTGAACGTTGTTGTTATTTTCACTTTCGATAGGTTTATTTGTTTATTTTAGGTTTTTTCACGATATTAGCTTACAGAATATGATTCACATGTAAGTTTATATTAATGTGCACAGTTAACACATAACTAATGTCCTATTTGACACTGAATTGTTCTTGCGAGTACAGATTCTGTTTCACTTTAGAACTTCGTTGGATAATGGTTTAAGGCTTAATCCCGCTCGGACAGATGTTATGTGTAAAAGTGAATAGTCAAATATCTTCTAACGGTGGAGTAAACTTCATAACTCCGGTATAAGTTGTGTGTCAATTTATTATTAAGGCTCTTAGTTATTTGAATTTCTTGAATACGATCGCGGTAACAGCACAAAGCTGTTTACAAATAAAAGTACCAACATTTGAATTGCCATTTTATTTATTAACCTAAAATTGACCGAAATCATTCAACTACGTTTTTGGCCTCTTAGATGGCGCAGCCACAACCTCTGCCAGCCAAACCACGACGAAGACCGAGGCCAGAAGCAGAAAAAGCAGCCGGAGCAAAGGCAGCACCAGTACCGTAAGCAGCAACCGGGGCGGCAGTCGGGCCAAATGCAGCAGTCTCACTGATCATAGCGTTCCTGCCATTACCACAGGCATGGTTGACGGCGCCAGCACCAGCAGAAGGCACCACACCTTCCATAGCAACAGTACCCACGAACGGCAACTCGCCACCCACAGCCAGGATACCCTCATAAACGTTGTCAGACGCCACGGAGATACCGACAGGTGCGATGAAGGAGGCGCTGGAGACAGGCAGAGCGCCGCCACTGGTGGGACTGAACTCCATGGCGGGGGCGTAGATTGCATCGTAACCAAGGCCTCTGCCTGCGTAACCAGCGGCCCGTCCATCAAAAGCCGGACCTCTGCCTGCCAAGCCAGTACTAAGATAGGCAAGTCCATCATATGCCGAAGCAGGAGCAGCCAAGCCACAGGGGGTGGCGAAGGTGGGAGCGCCCAAGCCATAGGGAGCAGAAAATCCAGAGATATCAGCAACCGCAGCGCGGCTGGTGCATGACTGTCCGATTGTGGACTGAAATTGTAAAAATATATTGTAACGCAGTTAACAAACATTTATATTATTGGAGACAGTAACATCACTAGTTAATCTAATTAAATATGTTAATGTTGTTAATCGTCACTTAATTAATCATTCTTACCTTGAGCAGTAGCGCCTGAGCGCAGAGGATGAGGATAGCTTTGACAGACATTGTAGTTTGTTTCGAGTGTTGACACCAGAGTGATGTTCAGAGCAACTGTTGGTTGTTTTATACTCAATTAGGTTATCAAGTTCCAAGAAAATTTGTATGCAGGTAAGTGTAATTAACTAATCACTTGTGCAAGCACGACAATAGCCTACTATTCACTAACAAAGAAACAATTTATTTTATTAGAGACATATCGTCACGTTTTCCAAAATTTCGAAAACGTAGGTGAAATCAACATAGAACTGAGTATAAATGTGACAACAATTTTGGGTCCTTATTCAGTCTTCGGCGTCTCGTTGAACACAAACAAACATCAAACATGGCTTCCTTCACTGTTCTGTTGCTGTGCATCCAAGCTTGCTTGGTCCAAGTAAGTGACAGTGTGTTATAAATTCTAACATTATTCTCAGTGTATTCTAAAGGGAATTGATTAATAGTTCCGGCGTGTTAATGTGTAGAGTTAATTAGTAATGGTAATTACTTTTTCAGAATGTATTCAGCCAGGCATGTGGTGCTTACGGCCCCGCGATCGCTCCAGCTTTGGCATCGACCATGCTGGGTGGTCCTTACGGCTTAAACGGTCCCGGTTTGGCTTACGATGGATTTGCGTATCCCACCTCTGGCTTCACTGGCGCATACCCCGCTATCGGTTGTGGTGCCGGACTTGCCGCGTACGGTGGCGCCGGTGAAGGTAACGTGGCGGTCGCTGGTGAGCTGCCAGTCGCTGGTACTACCGCCGTCGCCGGTCAGGTACCCATTATGGGTGCTGTGAGCTTCAGTGGTCCTGTGGCTGCTGCTGGTGCCGTGTCTATCGCCGGTAAGTGCGCGTGCGGCTGCGGTACCCCCTACTACTAGTTGTCTTTGCTTTTGTGTCATTCGAAAACTCGACATTGAATAAATAAATTGCTTTAATGTTATTTTACTCTTCCTACTAGAACCTACCGACTACCCAATAGCCCGTTCAGTTTTTTTTTACACTTACGTCAGTGCTTTCGTTTTAAGATGATTTTGCAACATTAAGGCTTAAAAGACGTTCAAATTGCGTTCAAACGTGATGTTTTCTGCTATAAGAAAAGTTTAGACCGAAAACCGGCCTTTGGAACCAATTTTCAAACGACGAAGAATCAGCGGCAGCACAACGTAGAGAACACAACAACCGCTATTTTCAGCATCGCCGGCTGCGGGGCCCCACGGAATGCTAAAGAGCTTTTGCTCCTCCCAAAATCGTAGGCGCTAAAAACTCTATTTCTTCAAACTCTCAGCCGTTAAGCAAGTCACACGTTATTTAAATTATTGTGAAGATTTAAAAGTGACTATGTGGGTTATTGCTTTTTGTATTTTCAGTTAGTTTTAATCATGATCTGGCAGTTTGAGTACTTCATGTGGCCTACCTAAATGAAGGGCATTTAGGTAGGCCAGGGTGTCTTTTAAAATACTTTAAAACGGTTTCCATGGGGTTTCACTGTTACCGTTAAATGTAATTACAAAAATTCGTTTGAAGATGACTTATATAAAGTTAAGGTAAGTTAAAGTTAAACAAAACATTTTTTTTTATGTTTAAAATCATACTGTCAAGGGTATACCAATCAGAAATGACACTTAAATCATTCCGAATGGATTCACTGTCGGAGGTGATTTTTATCGACGTAAAAACCTTCAGATCGTCGGTACATAATAGACAGGGACACACTTATTTTGTCACACAATAAAAATGTTGAAAAGTAGGGGCCCTATATGCAATCCTTGTGGAATGCCTGACGTAACATTAACCGGTAACGACAAGTATCCTCTAACAGAAACGAGTTGGCTTCTCTATTTCAAAAAAGACTGTATCCACCGGAACCGGGAACCATGTTTCCCGTACGATTTCAGCTTCAAGAGCAGTACTTCATGGTTAACCTTATCGAACGCTTTCTGGAAGGTTGTATAGATTGAGTCTATTTGACAACCCTTCAAGCCTGCTCTTGCTCAATTTTTCTAACATAAATGGGCCGTACTTTACCCATGCAAATTTATAAGAGCGTTCCTTAGCTGCCATTTTCGTCGCGGCGTGAAGCTTCTTGCATTCGGGTGAAAGATGTTCCGCCAAGTATACCAACACATAACAACATAAACGTAAATTCTGACAACTAACCTATTGATGAAACTGATACTTTATATTTCTCAGCCTGTATATTGATAGTAAAATGACTTGGAAACCACGACAGGGGATCACTTCTTTCTATATTGCCAACAAGATAACGACAATTACATGAAAGAACACAGAACAGATTTGTAGGACCGTGTGGCGTCCGTGGTTACAAGAGCGAGCGCAGCCTTGCGTAACGGCGGACAAAGTAGTGACGCGCGGCGATTGAACCGATCGGAGCCCGCGGCGTGGTGGATACTGCCAATGATACAGAACAATAAAATTATGCAGGCGAGTGAGTCAACCAGCTTATGCCCTACATGAACTTGAATGTGAAATAAACACTGGATCTCTCATAATTGCATAGGTACGAGTAACATGGGTTTGTGGCGTCTATCCTCAGACATGGCATAATATTTTGGGGAGCTCCGCCGACAAAGATCTTATCTTTAAGGCACAGATGCAGTGCATTAGGGCTATGTTCGGCTTAAAATCTACCAAGAGTTGTGTAACTTTCTTTATAAAAATACAGTATCTTACCATTGCCTTCACTGTTTATATTTAATAGTTGTATTTGTGAAACACAATCCTAAACTATGCGTGTGACGAAAGTCGTCTCTGTGTTCGCAAAACTAATACTGCCTTAATGTATAAGATTATTTTCATATGGCACCAGTAGTTTATAACAAATTGTCAAAGGAGCTAAAAAAACATGTTAATTTGTTTAAGCGAAAATGCATACCGTGAAATATGCCAACCTTGCCCCCAAGGGAAAAATTAAAGAAAATATCTTAACATTTTGGCAACATTGATTGACTTTGGTGGAAAATAGGTTATATTTAAAGCAATACTGACTATAGTGTTTGTTGCTGACTTCGCTTAGTAACTAGTTGGAACACGTCGAGTGTATACTATACATAACTTTCTATATAATAACTTTCTCCATGAGACCAGCATCGTAATGACCACACTTTTCTGAAAAATGTAGAGTTTTGACCTTCCACCCTGCTTCTAACATGTGTCGCAATGTTGTCATCAGTTCTAAAAACACCGACGTAGTAAATACTTTTACGTCTACTTAGAAAATATATAAAAAAGGTGTTATTGAGGCAACTTTAAAACATTGAAGAAATTTATTTTTATAATATTGAGTTTTTGAGTAACAAAAAAGCAGCGTCGTCTAATAGGAGAGAGCACCGCATACTCACGCGCACTTGCAGCAGCAGCCACAGATCACTGAAGATCACAGCAGCCATAATACGCCTTAGGAATCTTTTGTGACCTCTCCAAGGCATTTGTTTGCGTCGATCACGAAACCTTGCTCTTGAAACTTGCGCTCAGTTTAGTTAAATCTTATATAAATGTTAGACAACGGCAAGTTCAAATAAATGGTGTCAATTGACTTGGTTTAAAAGTAAAAATGGGTGTTGCACAAGGCTCGACGTTGAGTCCTTTCCTCTTTTTAGTGTATATTAATGACTTACTCCATTTATTAAAATGTCAACAAGAAATAGTGTTATTTTCTGACGATACTTCCTTAATATGTAAGATAGACGTGCTTCAAATTTTGACGACTTAAATAACGCCCTACTGCTGGTCCAAAATTGGTTCACTGCTAATAATTTAGTACTAAATGGAAATAAAACCAAGTGCAAAAGATTTTCTTTGCCAAATGTCATGGGTAGTGATTGTGAGATAATATTGAATCAAGAGAAACTAGAATTCGTCGATACAACTGTTTTCCTGGAGATCACGCTCGAATCAAGGCTACAATGGGGTTCTCATTTACCATCTCTTGCAGGACGACTAAGTTCAGCAGCTTACGCTGTCAGAAAAATCCGTCAATTTACTGATGTGTATACCGCGAGGCTGGTCTATTTTAGTTACTTTCATAGTATCGTGTCTAACGGTATTTTATTTTATTCTGTAGAAAAGAGCCATCAGAGCCATATATAATCTCCGCAAACGCGATTCTCTAACACAGGGAACCTGTTTAAGGATATTAATGACGGAACCTGTTAATACATTTATGAAAACATCATGTATTTAAGAACAAATTTACATCTTTACAGTAACAGAGGTGAAAGTCGTAATTATAGTGATAGAAGTCAGAAAAATCCATCAATTTACTGATGTGGATACCGCGAGGCTGGTCTATTTTAGTTACTTTCATAGTATCGTGTCTAACGATATTTTATTTTTATTCTGCAGAAAAGAGCCATCAGAGCCGTATATAATCTACGAAGGCGCCATTCTCTAACAGTTCCCTGTTTAAGGATATTAACATCATGACGGAACCTTGTCAATACATTTATGAAAACATCGTGTATGTAAGAACAAACTTACACCTTTACAGTAAAAGAGGTGAAAGACGTAATTATAGTGCTAGAAATGGGGACCTATTAGTTCAACCAGGTTTCAGACTGGCTATAGAAGACTCATCTTTCATGGGGTACTTTTTGAAATGTTACAATCAAATACCTCCCCACATACTTCAACTGAATGAGACGAAATTCCAATCTTTATGTAAAATCCACACTCCTCTCATTTTATAAGTAAAGGCTGATAAAAATGCCTGTCTTAATGCTGGTCCTGCCCCACACCATAACTAATTAATTAACATTTGAAATCCTGTTGGATCTGCTGAAGATTTTAAAACTATTTTTGAATTGCATAAAATCAATCTCCTTTATATAATATAAATGTATAGCATAGGTGTGAGTACCTACTTTGTACTATGGAGCTACCATTTACCGGGTAATGTTTTATATTAAACTTGAATGTGCCTTGGCGGCTGTTAGTATGACATGCTTACTACAATGTCTCGCTGATGGTGGCACGTCATTTAGCTTCCTTCAAAATGGTTGCTGAATGGTGCTGATCCATGACCATCCATCCATCGTTTTCACATATAGGTCAACATTAATGATGTAAGTAATATATGTATTTGAAAGAACAATGTGATATAAAACAGTATTCATGGAGATTCCTGCCCTTTCTTCTCCATAGGTACCCACTACGCTTTGGAATGGGCAACTAGCTTCATATTTCTGACTGACCGCCTCCTTGGCAATTCAAAAGTGGTTTAATTGAAATAAATGCTTTGAATTGGATTTCATTTAAAAGTCTGCGTCTTGTAAAGTAAAAAGGGATCGAAACGATTATTGTAAAAAAAAAACATTATTCGTGGTTTTTTACGGTCCATTTCATCAATATCATCGATATAACCCAAATAATCCATCATTGAAACTGTGATTTGAATTCATTCCATTTAAAAAAATCATTCCAAAATATTAGTTAAATTATCCTCATTATCTCGCCAGATTTCCGTTTTCTTAGGTTACGCGCTTACTAACTAAGTAGTGAGGACTGAATAACAGTTTTGCGTAATTACTCATATAGTAAGAAATCCTGCTCGGACAGATGATATGTGTAAAACTGAATAGTCAAATATCTTCTAACGGTGGAGTATACGTTATATACTCCGGTATACGTTGTATCAATCTTTATCAGTAAGAATTTTAGTTATTTCAATTTCTTCAATACGATCGCGGTAACAGCACAATGCTGTTCACAAATAAAAGTACCAACATTTTAATTGCAATTTGATTTATTAACCCCAAATGACCGAAATCATTCAACTACGTATTTGGACTCTTAGATGGCGCAGCCACAACCTCTGCCAGCCAAACCACGACGAAGACCGAGGCCAGGAGCAGAAAAAGCAGCGGGAGCGAAGGCAGCACCAGGACCGTAAGCAGCAACCGGGGCGGCAGTCGGGCCAAATGCAGCAGTCTCACTGATCATAGCGTTCCTGCCATTACCACAGGCATGGTTGACGGCGCCAGCACCAGCAGAAGGCACCACACCTTCCATAGCAACAGTACCCACGAACGGCAACTCGCCACCCACAGCCAGGATACCCTCATAAACGTTGTCAGACGCCACGGAGATACCTACAGGTGCGATGAAGGAGGCGCTGGAGACAGGCAGAGCGCCGCCACTGGTGGGACTGAACTCCATGGCGGGGGCGTAGATTGCATCGTAACCAAGGCCTCTGCCTGCGTAACCAGCGGCCCGTCCATCAAAAGCCGGAACTCTGCCTGCCAAGCCAGTACTAAGATAGGCAAGTCCATCATATGCCGAAGCAGGAGCAGCCAAGCCGCAGGGGGTGGCGAATGCGGGAGCGTCCAAGCCATAGGGAGCAGAAAATCCAGAGATATCAGCAACCGCAGCGCGGCTGGTGCATGACTGTCCGAGTGCGGACTGAAATTGTAAAAATATATTGTAACGCAGTTTACAAACATTTATATTATTGGAGACAGTAATACAACTAGTAAATCTAATCAAATATGTTGATGTTGTTAATCGTCACTTTAAAATAAATCATTCTTACCTTGAGCAGTAGCGCCTGAGCGCAGATGATGAGGATAGCTTTGACAGACATTGTAGTTTGTTTCGAGTGTTGACACCAGAGTGATGTTCAGTGCAACTGTTGGTTGTTTTATACTCAATTAGGTTATCAAGTTCCAAGAAAATTTGTGTGCAGTGTAATTAACTTATCACTTGTGCAAGCACGACAATAGCCCACTATTCACTAACAAAGAAACAATTTATTTTATTAGAGACATATCGTCACGTTTTCCGAAATTTCGAAAACGTAGGTGAAATCAACACAGAACTGAGTATAAATGTGACAACAATTTTGGGTCCTTATTCAGTCTTCGGCGTCTCGTTGAACACAAACAAACATCAAACATGGCTTCCTTCACTGTTCTGTTGCTGTGCATCCAAGCTTGCTTGGTCCAAGTAAGTGACAGTTTGTTTTAAATTCTAACATTATTTTCAGTGTATTCTAAAGGGATTTGATTAATAGTTCCGGCGTGTTAATGTGTAGAGTTAATTAGTCATGGTAATTACTTTTTCAGAATGTATTCAGCCAGGCATGTGGTGCTTACGGCCCCGCGATCGCTCCAGCTTTGGCTTCTACCAAGCTGGCTGGTCCTTACGGCTTAAACGCTCCCAGTTTGGCTTACGATGGATTTGCGTATCCCACCGCTGGCTTCACTGGCGCATACCCCGCTGCCGGTTGTGGTGCCGGACTTGCCGCCTACGGTGGCGCCGGACTTGCCGCATACGGTGGCGCCGGTGAAGGTAACGTGGCGGTCGCTGGTGAGCTGCCAGTCGCCGGTACTACCGCCGTCGCCGGTCAGGTCCCTATTATGGGCGCTGTGAGCTTCAGTGGTCCTGTGGCTGCTGCTGGTGCCGTGTCTATCGCCGGTAAGTGCGCGTGCGGCTGTGGTACCCCCTACTACTAGTTGTCTTTGCATTTGTGTCATTCGAAAACTCGACGTTGAATAAATAAATTTCTTCAATGTTATTGTACTATTCCTTCTAGAACCTACCGACTAACCAATAACCCGTTCAGTTTTTTGTTTACACTTTCGTCGTCACAACGAGTTGTCAGTGCTTTCGTTTTAAGACGATTTTGGAACATTAAGGCTAATTCTCGTGCTTAAAAGACGTTTAAATTGAAATGGTATCGCAAAAGTTCCAAAATGGCACTATAGGTATTCTGATTGGTCAAAATCTAAGTCAAACGTGAAGTTTTCTGCCATAAAATTGAGTATAGACCGAAACCGGCCTTTGGAACTAATTTTCAAACGACGAAGAATCAGCGGCAGACCAACGTAGAGAACACAACATCCGCTATTTTCAGCATCGCCGGCTGCGGGGCCTCAAGGAATGTTAAAGACCTTTTTCTCCTTCCGAAATTTCTTAGGCGCTCAAACCTCTATTCCTTCAGACTCTCAGCCGTTAAGCAAGTCACACGTTATTTAAATTATTGTGAAGATGAGGACTATGTGGGTCATTGCTTTTTATTTTTTAGGTTAGGTTTAATCATGATCTGGCAGTTTGAGTACTTCATGTGGCCTACCTAAATGTCCTTTCTTTTAAAATATTTTAAAACAGTTTCCATGAGTTTTCTCTGTTACCGTTAAATGTAAAGACAAAAATATGTTTGAAGATGACTTAAATAGCACCTTGAGCTCTGTTATGAACTGGTTAAGATTAAAAACAATTTAGGCATAACAAAACGATTGAACTTTAGACAGCTTTATTTTATTTATTCACAAGGCAACTACAACAGGTGACAATTACAGTATATCACTAGGTTCACGTTATAGGTTTCGAACAGTATAAGCTTTATACTGTAGTTCACAAAATTATACGGGTACAAGTTCTGTGCGTCTGCCCACTTCTGCCACTACCACTTATACTTACGCAGGGAATGTGTAGGAGACCAAACAGAGACCAACACGACAGGTAAATGAACATAATTGAGACAAATTTAAATTATTTAACGAAAACAGCATTTAAAGCGTTAGTATTAAATAGAAACAGTACATACATTTCTTCTGAAAACAGCAGCACGAGAATCGAAGATGTCAATACTGGTATTGATTTTGGAAATTTCGTTGTAAAGTCGACACATTCTAACGACAGGGTTGTAATAGGAGGTATTATTTGTAAAGACCAGAAGTGCAACAGTTTTTGGTATTCGAGTGTTATACCTAGTATTGATGTTTATGAGGGACAGCAGAGCTGAAGAGTCCAGTTTAGAATATAGATTCTTATGAAGGTTTACTTAGTCCTGCTGTTTGCGACGACCATGCAAAGTTTCCAAATTGAACTTAACAATGCGTTCAGAGTGTAATGCGTAACACAGTGACCAGATTATAAAACGGTCTTCCAAAGTACTTCTTACTAGGCGTTTATATAGTGATTTACTTTGCTTTGAGGTTTATTAAATCCCTTGGTAGACCTTGATATAAAACTGAGAAGTTTCAATGCTCTATTCGTCATGCTGTTGTAATGATCTCTAAAAGATAGTTGTTCATTAAACAACACACCGAGATCTCTGGCTACGTGCTTTCGTTCTAACGACTGACCCTCGAGTCTGTAGTCATAAGTGTTCTTAACACGTTTTTTGTAAAAGTTATAACAAAAGATTTTTTTTTATGTTTAATATCATACGATTAAGGGTATACCAATCAGAAATGACACTTAAATCATTCTGAATGGATTCACTGTCGGAGGTGATTTTTATCGACGTAAAAACCTTCAGATGGTCGGCATATAATAGATAGGGACACACTAATTTTGTCACACAATTAAAATGTTGAAAAGTAGGGGCCCTAAATGCGATCCTTGTGGAATGCCTGACGTAACATTAACCGGTAACGACAAGTATCCTCTAACAGAAACGAGTTGGCTTGTCTATTTAAAAAAAGACTCTATCCACCGGAACCGGGAACCATGTGTCCCATACGATTTCAGCTTCAAGAGCAGTACTTCATGGTTAACCTTATCGAACGCTTTCCGAAAGTCTGTATAGATTGAATCTATTTGACCACCCTTCGCGAAAACAGTACACAGATAGTTTTTGTACTCGAGCATGTTTGAGAGTGTTGATTTACCTCGAACAAAACCATGCTGGGCTTGGGAAAGATACGGTTTAAAGTAAGAATAAAAATGCTTATGTAAGACCCTTCAAAAAGTTTTGCCATACCAGATGTTTATTTATTATTTATTTATTTATTTTTATTTATTTAAATTACATTTATAACACCTTTACAGACGTATCCAAGGCGATGTTATAAGTCACAATGTCTTAGGGCGAATTTCACCCAGTGAAACCGAATGCGATCATCGATCATAACAAAAACTATACTACGTGTAAGATCAGTGCCGATCGCGCCCTTTTCCACTGGCGAAATCAGCCCTAAGTAGATACACAAATTTATAAATAAAGAATAAAATATAATCACGGCGATCATAATTATAACAAATTAAGTTATTAGTGCTAAGCTAACAATTATAACAAATTAGTTACTACGAGTATGCTTAAAGCATCAGACCTCCCTCAAGTATGATTTGTGCCATTTTAATGAATTTCGGCAGGTTGTGTCCGAATATGTCCTCCGACACCGTAACCACATTAACAATACGTGCGGCTCGTGACATAGGGGTAAACTTGAGTAGGTTAGTCCTAGCCGCTGGCACGTCTAAGAGAGCGGGGCGGCGGCGCGCACCTACGCACCCGTCCGGCGCGCGCAGCCGCAGCGCCGCCAGCACCTCCGGGTGGTGCCGCAACCCTAGCAGTACGCGAGCCACGTACTTCACCAGCGCGACGTCCCTTCTGACTGTCAGCCTGGTGTATCCGACCATGCCCAGGACGAACAGACTCGGGTACATTAGGGGATAAAAAGGAAAAACCCCGTACTGTTTGCGGTAAAGAAATCTAGTAAATTTGTTTTGATTTTTTTCCAACATGAGGCTGTATTTCCTTTCATGCGGATTCCAAATTATTGAACTTGTTTCTAGATGACTCCTCACAAGTGCATTATATAAAACTTTAATAGCTGCAGTATCGGTAAAATCCTTACACTGTCACAAGATAAAACCGAGATTTCTGAACTTATGGGTCTGTAATTTTCACAAATGGGCACAACGTGCGCCTTTTTCCAGCATTTTATAAACGTACCCAATTTCAGCGATATATTTAAATAAATAGTAGAGTGATAAAGATAGCTCTTCAGCACACTTGACCAGAAAATGAGAAGATATACCGTCCGGACCAGCGCATTTTTATGATCTAGTTGTTTCAATGCACGCAAAATAAAATCAAACTCAATATAAAAAATCCGATAAAGAAGAGTTACATTCAATACCTGCGCATGACTCACCACTGGGGGGAATAACTTGACTGTCGGATGAAACCACTCCAACAAACTTCATAGTTTGCGGTTAGCCATTCGTTCTTCTTTTGCCATTGAGGAACGAAACTCCCAAAAAGATTTGATATTATCAGATAAACAGTCCTCTGTGGATGTTATAAAAGAACTGTAGCATTCTTTTGTAAGAAACTTGCACCTACTACGCAACATTATGAAGGTGTCATAATCACGGAAAATGTTTTATTTTGTGAAACGTCTGGCAAATTATTTTTTCATTGAGACATTTTCAAAGAGCTGGAGAGTACCAGAAAGGCTGATCAGACTCACTGAATTTGGTTGTGGGAGTATGCTTGCTGATTACAGAGTGAAGAACCATGTAAAACTCATCCTTCGTTACACATGAACTTTCGCGGTCTCTTCGAAACACGTTATACTATTGGTTAAATAGCTCGTTTTCAAAAATACCAGAATTAATATTCGTCTCCGTTAAACAAATGATATCATATTTACAATTTAGTGAGTTAACATGTAGATCCTGCAATTATGGTCTTATTCTATTCACATTCTGATAATAAATTAACATAAAAAGGTAGAGCACATAGATAAAAGTGAATAACAATCGTGTGAGTTTCAATTAGACGAGTTTAGCTATGCAACTGGCGTCTTTAATAAGTATAGCCTGCTCTTGCTCAATTTTTCTAACATAAATGGGCCGTACTTTACCCATACAAATTTATAAGAGCGTTCCTTAGCTGCCATTTTCGTCGCGGCCTGAAGCTTCTTGCATTCGGGTTAAAAAAAATCCACCAAGTATACCAACACATAACAACCTAAACGTAAATTTTAACAACTAACCTATTGAAGAAACAATTTCGCAGCCTGTATATTGATAGTAAAATGACTTCGAAACCTTAGGTAACATGGGCTTGTGGCGTCTATCCTCAGATATGGCATAATATTTTGGGGAGCTCCACCAACAAAGATCTTATCTTTATGGCACAGAAGCAGTGCGTTAGGGCTATGTTCGGCATAAAATCTACCAAGAGTTGTGTAACTTTCTTTATAAAAATACAGTATCTTACCATTGCCTTCACAGTATATATTTAATAGCTGTCTTTGTGACACACAATCCTAAACTATGCGTGCGATGAAAGTTTGTGTGGTCGCAAAACTAATACTGCCTTAATATGTAAGATTATTTTCATAAGGCACCAGTAAAAAAAAACATGTTTATTTGTTAAAGAAAAAATGCATACCGATGTTATGTCAAAAATGTTTATTTATTTATTTTATTATTTATGTACACACAGTAAAATACAGAGGGACACGTCATAATAACAATTTGAGTACAAAAGTCCTGCTTATTTCTTAAGAAATTTTTTCCAGCAGATCTGCGAAAGGCAAATTGAAAAAGAAATGTAGACAATAGTGTGTGAAAACAAGAAGAGAAAAATATGAACAATGTGAAGTCTAAAACTAAAATAAAACAAATACATAATGCATGCAATAAACACATAAAAAACATATATATTAATCATATATCCATAAGATAAATACTCACAGTTAAGAGGAAAGGTAATGCTCTTTTAATCGACATTTGAATAGAGAAATAGTTTTTAAATCACGAATGCTAGGCGGAAGTGAGTTCCACAATCTTACAGCATGTACAGAGAAGGAATAACAATAGTAGCTTGTTATATGAGGATGAGATTTAAGGAGGGATCTAAGGTGCGATCTTCACGGTGCGTCGAAAGAGCGAGCGTAAGAAAAACGCTCACGCAGGTAGGAAGGATAAGACGGGTTGTGTAAAATATTGAAGAAGAGACATAAAATCCTAGTGTTCTTGCGAAGACGGATTGGGAGCCAATTGAGTTCCTTGCAAAGGTGAGAAACATGGTCATACTTTCGAAGTCCGAAAACAAAGCAAATGCACAGGTTTTGGAAGCACTCAAGCTTGTTTAATAGCTCCTCAGTAGCCTCCAGGTAGCAGGTGTCAGCATAATCTATAATCGGCTGAATAAGTGTTTGTGCCAAAGGAATTTTAGTTTTCAAGGGTAGGAGACTTTGAAGACATTTCAGCGAATGAAAGGAGAAATGTTCCTTTCAGCTGACCTCATTGACCTGAGCACGCCAAGAAAGATTGGAGTCAATAACTACACCCAGATCCTTAGCGGTTTCGGTATAGTCAATGCGAACACTATCGGGATATAAAGGTATCAGGAATGTAACATCCGCTGCATTGCGAACGAACCTGCTACCTATGATCATGGCCTGGAATTTAGTTGGGTTAATTTGCAAACCAAAAGACTTAGCCCAAACGCTGATCCATGATGATTCATTTCAGCAATCGCAGAACCCGCGTCAGCCACAGTAAAATGTCGGTAAAGCTGCAAGTCATCTGCGTAGAGATGAAAACTAGAAGAGATTACTCTGGTAACAAAGTGTATGAAAATTGATAAAAGAAGAGGAGAAAGAACGGGAACGCGAAGAGAGGGATACCCTCATTGAGACTACACCAATCAGAAAAGGACTCACTCCTCCAGGCGAACACACTGAGAGCGTTCCCGAAGGTAGGAACTGAACCAGGCTAAAGCGGAAGAAGAGAAATGTATAGATTTGAGGATACCTAGTAAAATGTCGAAATTCACTGAATTGAAGGTGCTACTAAAGTCAAGCAATACAAGCACAGTAAGGGACTTATTCTCCATTGCCCAGCGGATTTCGTCAGTTTCTTTCGGTAAAAGCGCGGTTACAGTACTGTGACCTGGGCGAAAACCAGATTGAAAAGGGGATATTATCGAGAATGACGCCAAGAAAAATGATAATTGTCTATGGACTATGTGCTCAAAAACTTTAGAGAGAAAAGGGAGAATAGAAATAGGTCTAAAGTGGGTTAATGAAGTTGGGTTGTTAATTTTAGGCAAAGGTATTATGTGAGCCTGTTTCTAAACTGACGGAAAGGAGCAAGAGGAGAATGAGTGGTTGAAGATGTGAGTGAGAACAGAAAGTAACGAGGAAAGGATAAGAGTTATCATCCTTGAACACAATTTATCATTCCCGACTGCTGAAGAAGTAATCGCAAGCATAGACTTCTTAACGTCATCCTCAGTAACATCGCTAAGCATAAAATGAGAACATTGCGATAACGGCAAGCTAGCAAGACTCTCTAGTGTCGCAGCTTTGACAACCGAATCAAGAGAAAAGGGAAGGATAGAGAAATGTTTATTGAGATCATTGAGGTTCACATCCTTACATTCGTTGGTAGGTGATTTGCCGATGCCTACAGATTTGAGAAATCTCCATACATCGGAAGAACTGCGGTTATTCAGTTGGTCGTGGAAATTGCGTCTCTTAGCATCTTGACACAGATGACTGCAGAGATTACGTAACGATTTATAATAAGAGAGATTCAGCTCTGAAGGTCTGCGCTTATAACTGCTCTTAGCTTTATCCCTGCGAGCCATAAGCTCTTTAATTTGTAGCGTTATCCATGGAGCCGGGTTATGTCTAACTTTGACTCGTCGGATTGGGGCATGCTTGTCATATAAGTCGAGAACGGTCGCGTTAAAACAATTTACCTTATCGTCGATGTCATCGTTCTCAACAAGAGGGGTCCAATCGAGATCGCCGGCATTGCGCTGCAAAGTCTCCAGATCCATGCCCCTGTAGTTACGGAGATATAAAAACTGGTACTTACGCTTGGGAACACGGATACGACACGAAAGATAGATGAGGTCGTGGTAAGAAAAGGAAGCCGTCAGTTGACTATGGTAAGAAACATTACTAGGAGAGGAGACAATCATTAGATCTAGAACAGAGGGCGTAAAATTAGGGAAATAGTGAGTTGCAGAAAGAGGCAGAACTTGAAGATTGAAATAAGACAAGAGTGAAAGGAGTTTAAGGGAGCGAGTGTCATTTTTAATGAAACAAGTATTAAAGTCACCCATTAAAATAACGTGCTCATACATGGGGCAAAGATCACTGAGAGTGGAGTCGAGAGAGAATTGAAGTAGTCAACACTGCAAGCAAAACTTTTGTGTGATGAACAGTAATTTCAAGAAACAATTATTCAGCCGACTCAGAATACCGTGAAGGAAATGAACTGACCACCATGTAGGGTAAGTCAGCACGGAGGACATAGCAACACCTCCACCACCTTTGCCGATCCTATCATTGCGGATCAAGACGAAGCCGGAGAGTGAGTACTGAGAAGACAGGTGAGATGGCTTCAAAAAGGATTCCGAAATCAAGAGCGCATCCAGGTGAGCACTGTTAAAAGATGCCAGAAGGTCAGAATAGTGACCAGGAACACTCTGAGCATTTATCTGAGCTATATGCAGATTTTTAGGGTCATTGGAGAAAAGAGAAGAGATTTTGTCATGTAAAGTAAGAGGTACAGAAGTGTCACTGTCCGCACTAACAAAACAAGTAGAAGAAGAGTACGAGAAGAGTCTGTCGTTAAGATCAGCTACATCATCCATGAATTTACCTTAAAAATTATAATATAAATATAGTTTAAATATCTAAAATACTAGAGTAATTCTTAAAATACCGTAAATACAAAAACGATTTCCTAGGAGAAAAACATCCCCCACACGCTGGTAAATTTGCAGAAATATTACATTATTAGTAATCATTATTAATTTGTGTATCTTTGTTAAAAAACAAAACTGTTGTAGAAATAGAAGCAATATAAAATGTTATTATCGTGTCTCAGATTTTTAACAGATAAATTTTGAAATAATGTATTAAGCAAACATTTTTGTTACTATCTTAATTAATTTGTTACTTACAAATTTTTCTAACTTGACTTCATGACATAACTCTACAATAATTATACTACAATGTTAATGAATTTCCAACTGAGGCATTTAATTTCTCTTTTTGTTGAGATTTTTAATTTTTAATTTTTTGCTGAATTTACTTTAAATAATGATATTGACTTGAAATTCATTATTAACAAACACAACTATTCATAATTGCACGCCATAGTATCATATGTGGCAAGCACGTTTTTTTTTTTAATGTTTTCCTGCATGCACGTTTAATTCTTGTATGTGTACACGTTTGAAGAAAAAAATCTTATCTTATATTTGTTGTCCTTCTACTCCGAGAAGACCTTTTGTTGCGGACGGACTTATAGCTGTACTAGGTTTGTGATTAATTATTGAAAAGCTTATTTAAATACATGCCTAGTCTTGTCTTTCTGTGTTTATCATCCAAAAAAAAAAACTTCACGCTATATTTATAGAAACAATTCATGTGCAGTAAAAAATCAATGGACTTTCGATGCTTGTTATTTTGTTACTTATCTATACATGTGTGTGTGGTCATATTTTAGGGTGCAGTACAGACTATCAAACTGAATAACTTTCACCATGAGACCAGCATCGTAATGACCACACTTTTCTGAAAAATGTAGAGTTTTGACCTTCCACCCCGCTTCTAACATGTGTCGCAATGTTGTCATCAGTTCTAAAAACACCGACGTAGTAAATACTTTTACGTCTACTTAGAAAATATTAAAAAAGGTGTTATTGAGGCAACTTTAAAACATTGAAGAAATTTATTTTTATAATATCGAGTTTTTGAGTAACAAAAAAGCAGCGTCGTCGAATAGGAGAGAGCACCGCATACTCACGCGCACTTGCAGCAGCAGCCACAGGATCACTGAAGATCATAGCAGCCATGATACGCCTTAGGAATCTTTTGTGACCTCTCCAAGGCATTTGTTTGCGTCGATCACGAAACCTTGCTCTTGAAACTTGCGCTCAGTTTAATTAAATCTTATATAAATGATAGACAACGGCAAGTTCAAATAAATGGTGTCAATTGACTTGGTTTAAAAGTAAAAATGGGTGTTGCACAAGGCTCGACGTTGAGTCCTATCCTCTTTTTATTGTATATTAATGACCTACTCCATTTATTAGAAAGTCAACTAGAAACAGTGTTATTTGCTGACGATAATTCCTTAATATTTAAGTTAGATATACGTGCTTAAAATTTTGACGACGTAAATAACGCTAGCCTACTGCTGGTCCAAAATTGTTTCACTGCTAATTATTTAGTACTAGATGGAAATAAAACCAAGTGCAAAAGATTTTCTTTACCAAATGTCAAGGGTAGTGATTGTGAATAATATTGAATCAAGAGAAACTAGAATTCGTCGATACAACTGTTTTCCTGGAGATCACGCTCGACTCAAGGCTACAATAGGGTTCTCATTTACCATCCCTTGCAGGACGGCTAAGTTCAGCAGCTAACGCTGTCAGAAAAATCCGTCAATTTACTGATGTGGATACCGCGAGGCTGGTCTATTTTAGTTACTTTCATAGTATCGTGTCTAACGGTATTTTATTTTTATTCTGCAGAAAAGAGCCATCAGAGCCATATACATAATCTCCGCAGGCGCGATTATCTTACATCATGACGGCACCTTGTCAATACATTTATGAAAACATCATATAAGTAAGAACAAATTTACATCTTTTCAGTAAAAGAGGTGAAAGACGTAATTACAGTGCTAGAAATGGGGACCTATTAGTTCAACCAGGTTTCAGACTGGCTAAAGAAGACTCATCTTTCATGGGGTACTGTTAGAAATGTTACAATCAAATACCTCCCCACATACTTCAACTGAATGAGACGAAATTCCAATCTTATGTAAAACGCATACTCCTCACATTTTATAAGTAAAGGCTGATAAAAATGCCTGTCTTTGTTGTAGATAGGGCTCGGGAAGTATGACTGACACACAAAAGCGATACGCGCAGATTGAAAAGGAAATGCTGGCGATCGTATTTGCATTGGAAAAGTACCACCAATATGTTTATGGGAAAAAGGATGTGGTTGTGGAAACAGATCACAAGCCTCTGGAGGCTTTATTTAAAAAAGGTTTGGATGCAGTACCAGTTCGCTTGCAAAGAATGATGCTGCGCGTGCAACGCTATGAGTTCACGGTGGTGTACAAACCAGGGAAATTTATGTACGTAGCTGATACATTATCGATAGCAGCCTTACCGGAACTTATGCACGACAGAGTGACTGCTGAGGTGGAGCATCAAGTGTGTTTCCTCATTGCAAACGTACCGTTTAGCGACAGTAAACTCATAATGGTCAGAGAGGTCACACAAAGGGATCAGGAATGTAAATTACTAAAGTATTACATTCATAATGGTTGGCCAAAGTATAAAAAGGATTTAAATGAAATGATTAAAATGCATTGGGCATATAAAGAAGAATTCCAGTTAGTCGATGGTGTGATCTTAAAAAATCAATTAGTGTTCATACCACGTGATCTCAGAGGTGAAATGATATCCCGCGTTCACGAAGGGCATCTAGGAATTGATCGATGCAAACGTCGAGCGCGTGATGTCATGTTTTGGAGCGGAATGTCAAGTGACGTGGAGCAGGCCGTGCGCGCCTGCACCACCTGCGCGGAGCACGCAGCGCGCAACGTGAAGGAACCTATGATACCGCATTCGATACCAGATTTACCATGGCAAAAGGTTGGCGCTGATTTATTCTTATGCGACCGAAAGAACTTCTTAATCATAGTTGATTATTTTTCCAATTATATCGAGATAAATGCTTTAACAAATATTGGATCCAGAGCTGTAATTGCTGCGATGAAAGATCAGTTTGCGAGACATGGGATTCCCACGGAACTAGTAACTGACAATGGTCCGGCATTTAGTTCAAGTGAATTCAGGAATTTTACTAAAAATTGGTGTTTCAAACACACAACATCATCACCCAATTACGCACAGTCTAACGGACTGAGTGAGAGAGCTGTAAGGACAGTAAAAACTATAATAAAAAAATCACTAAGTACTGGTACAGATTTTTATCTAGGGTTGTTAAATTTCAGGACAACACCGAGAGATGGTATTAGTGCACCGTCGCAATTATTGATGGGCCGTCGACTAAATACTCGCTTACCAGTACATACCGAAAGATTGCGACCTGAACGAAACATACTCTCAAAACGTGAACTATCTAAAAAGTATTACGATATGCATTCACGAGAGTTGGCAGTATTAAAACCAGGAGAGAATGTAATTGTAACAGATGGTGATAAGCGTCGGCGACATATGCAAGTACTGGCACCAGCACCGCAGCCGCGATCGTACTTTCTCACTGATAACAGTGGTCGGAGATACCGCCGCAACAGACGGCACATCTTAAAGGGTACGAGCTCAGGCGATACCACGGCACATTTTGCTACCTTGCAGGTAAAGGAGGATAGTGACAGTGAAGAAAACGAGCGCACGAGCACGTACAGCGATGCGGAACAAAGTATAGATGAAGGGCTGAGCGACAATGACAGGGCATTGACTAGGTCCACGAGTTCTTCCCCTGATTCTGTTGTAGTGCAGCACTCCCGTGCAGCTTCTAGACGGCACGTGAAAAACTTGCAATGTTTTTTAAAAAGTAACTAAGACTCGCATACCATCTTTATACATATTTAATATGCGTTAAAAGTAGAATACTTCAATAATAAATACTTAGAAAATAATTTGCCTTGTATAAGGAAGATGTTGTGCCTGTACGGATATCGTACATTAATATTTTCTTAATTGGTGGCGGGAATTTTATTTAGTTGTTTTTATTTTTATAAAAGGGAAAGATGTTGTATACTAATACTATACATTGAGGGTAACTAGTATTTAATATTTTGTACGGACACCTTACATAGAAATAAATTAGGGATTATCTAGCAAGATCGTGTTTCACTTCAGTCTTAATGCTGGTCCTGCCCCACACCACAACTAATTAATTAACATTTGAAATCCTGTTGGATCTGCTGAAGATTTTAAAACTATTTTTGCATTGCATAAAATCAATCTCCTTTATATTATATCAATTAATCAATTATTTATCAATTCAAAATATTGTGGTACAGACTGTTACAATTAAAATAATTTAACAATTTATGGATAAGTCACAAGAGTAACAAATAATAGATCTGGCGTCCTAGCTCGGTTACATGGTAACCTGTATTAAGGTTCGCCAGCCCAGGCTCCCACAGAAGGAGTACAAGATTTCCATAGAGACTGCTAAGGACTTTATCGATTTAACGTAAGTTACTTATAATACTAAGTGTGTGAAGTATTATCAATATTGTGTTTTTTGTGATGTAGATGTGGTGTTTATGTGATTAGTGATGTAGCTGTGGTGTGTTAGTGTTTTGTGATGGAGGTGTTGTGTGTGTGTATGTGATTAGTGATGTATCTGTGGTGTGTAAGTGTTTTGTGATGGAGGTGTGGTGTGTGTGTATGTGAACGGAAGGGAAAGAGGTTGGGTGTAGTAACGGAGTGTTAGAAAAGTGACTACGATTGTGAAGTAAGCAGACCTTCAGTGTCGTCCTAGTTCAAAATGGATAGAAAGCATGATAACTGCTTTTTACAAATTTCGTACGAACCGTAAGAACTTTGCATTTTTTTGAGAGATCAAAGGTTGGGAAAAGCATTGGTCGGAAAGTAGCAACCTTAAGAATGGCTCTCTGAGCCACTTCCAGAGGTTTTAGTGTAGTTTTTGCAGCTCCACTCCAACTCCCAATACAGTACGAGATGACTGAGTGACAGATGGCGAGATACACGGTGCGTATTACATACGTATTGGCAACGTGTCTGAGCGTTTTAAAAAGGTATAAGTTTACGAACTCGAGCTGTAAGGTGGGTGATATGTGCTTTCAAGTTAAGGTGTTTTTCTAGGATAATGCCGAGGTACTTTGTAGTGTCTGAAGAAGAAATTGTAGGACAGTTGCACGAGTCTGAGTTGGCTTGACAGGTGTGAGCTTTTAGAGTAATGGGTGTCAAGGGTTGCGTGGTGGAGTTTAGAGAGAATGTTATCAGTTTAGTTTTATTAGTGTTTAACGTGAGTGAGTGATAGATAAGCCAATTATAAATTAAATCAAATCCGGTTTGAGCAGTCGCATGCAGTTTAGCCCAGGATTCATGATAAAAGGTAATTGCAGTATCGTCGGCAAAAGAGACAATATTACCAGAGCACAGGAGCATGTTGCACAGGTCGTTTATGAACACCAGGAACAGAACACGGCCCTGAGGCACTCCATATGAAATAGGCAGCTCGTCGCTATGAAAACTGTCGATTTTGACTATCTGCCTACGGTCTGAGAGATACGAATTAAAAAGCTGGAGTTGAGTACCACGTACGCCTAGACATTCCAGTTTAGATATAAGGCAGGAGAGAGGAACGGTATCAAATGCTTTTGCAAGATCAATGAAGACTGTGAGGCATTTTTTGCGTTGATTAAGTTTATCAACGATTCCATTTATCAGTGTCAACGCCGCGTCAGAAGTAGATTTATTCTTCCTGAACCCAAATTGGTTAGTTGACAATAAATTATTGCTTTCAAGGTATGTGCTGAGCCTGTTATTAATGAGTCGTTCTAAAATCTTGGATAGGGCAGGTAGTACCGCAATAGGGCAATAATTAGTAACAGAGGTGCGGTCCCCCCCTTTAAAGATGGGATGAATAATGGCCTTTTTGAAAGAAGATGGGAAGGTACCAGAGACGAGGCATAGGTTGAAGATATGACAAAGTACGGGGGTGAGGATTGCAGAGTATCTTTTTATCATGGTTGTAGAAATGCCATCAAAGCCCAC
Organism: Dasypolia templi; assembly: GCA_963555695.1. Classification (NCBI taxonomy): domain Eukaryota; kingdom Metazoa; phylum Arthropoda; class Insecta; order Lepidoptera; family Noctuidae; genus Dasypolia; species Dasypolia templi. The sequence continues at coordinate 6,116,080 of OY743163.1, forward strand.
TGCAGCATTGGCTTTAAGAGAACCAATAATAGAAGTTATCTCATAAAAATTTGTTTCCAATAGTACGAAAGAATTCAAACTATTGGTGGTTTTGGACTGGGAATTAGGGCGAGGACAGCTATCCTGTAAGCTCCTAATACGATCAGCAAGATCTTTACCTATATTTACAAAAAATTAATCAACATTGTTAAGAGATTGAGAAGGTGTGCCCGTGGTGTAAAGTAACTCCATGGGAGGGTGAGTAATTTTAGTTGTGTTTGTTACACGCTTGACTGTATCCCACAACATCTTTATGTTACGACCAGCTTTGGTAATTTCATTAGAATCGAACTGTCTTTTTTACTTTTCTTAGACCCTTATTGCAGAAATTCCTGTATTTTGTGTAGGTAGTTTTAAGGACTTCATTATCAGGAGACTGTTTGTATCTTTTGTGCAAAATATCTCTGTTCTTTATGCATTGCAATAGTCCTGGAGTAATCCATGGTTTTAGGATTCTCTTGCGTTTTGCTGTACGCTTCAATTTTGAGTGATTATTTATCTCCTGCGATAGAGTTTTGATCAGACAGTCTGTAGCAGCGTCTGGATCATTCAAGGCAAAAATATTCGTGAATTCCAGATTTTGCATAGATTTGTCGAGTGATATGAAGTCGGTCTTGACGATTGAGGTATTAGAAAAATGACGGGGTGGCTTCAAATTTAAACAAAGGAGGGTTGAGAAGTGATCAGTAATTGTGGAATTGAAAATGAAGGTAGAAAAGGGTAATTTAGTTTTAAGAATTGTGTGGTCAAGGCTATTATTACCTCTTGTGGGTAAGTGGTGGGAAGGTAAAAACCCGTGATAAGAGAGGCAGTTAAGGTATTCATGCGACCAATGGTTCAAAGTTGAAGTTGTGCTATCTAAGTTTATGTTTATATTTATGTCGCCTGTTATAACTACAGTTTGAAAGATAGTCAACGAAGATAGTATTTCACTTATGGAATTGAGAAATACTTCAAGATTATCGTTAGTGGGTGATCTATAAATGCAGAGGATAGCAATTTTAGTCGCGAGTTCAATGATTAAACCAGAAGCAGAGCCATGAAAATCAGGTTCGAATGCGAGATTTGAATTCATGTACACGACTACTCCGTCACTCTGATTACGGTGTTTAGTAGTGTGAAACGAAGAGTAACATTGGAGCTGGGGTAGGGTGGTATTACTTAGACAAGGAAGCCAACATTCTGTTAGAACAACACAATCAAGAGAAAGACGGGAAAAAAGTGTTTCAAAATCATTAAAATTTCTATTAATAGATCTGATATTTTGGGAAAGAACTTTCAGGTAGCCATCCGGGGACTTAATAGTAGACAAACAGTCTTCTGGTGTGCACTGATAAACTTTAGATACAGAGAATTCATCTAGGTTATCACTTAACAAGTTTATGTGATCGAATGTTTAGGTATAGAGTTGTAAATGATATAGGGGACAGTTCGAATAGTGATTCTTGGTTTTCAGGTAAAAGAAGTAGTGTTAAAGGTATACAGTAAGGCATGATTTGTATTAAATTATTATGATATGCAGTGATGAGTATTAGGATATTGTTTGAGTTGTTGTGTGTATAGATAAGTATGTGTGAACTGAAATGTACAGTAGAGTTTTTGTTTATTCTAATCTAGAAATTAACATGCAAAATTAATATTCTTATTCTTAATCGGTAAGTTACACTAATTATAAATTTACTTAATCTACTAAATTGCTTAATACAAAAAGGAAAAACTAATGTTAGTATGGCTAATTTAAATAGTCATACTTCAGGTAATTTGGACATCTTTTGCAATTGTACTTCATTTTTAATTACAATGTAAGGTGATTCTTTGACCTTTTTCATCAGAATACGACCATTTGAAATCCAACAATACTCGCATTTGTGCTCTTTAGCAAAGTTCCTGGCTAAGTAAAACAGTTTTCTAGACTGTGCTGTCAGCTGCTCTGCTATATAGATAGGTACTGTTTTAGCTGTGAATCCAAGGTTGCCTGAGTTAAGCTTTTGATTAGGGTTTAGCTTGTTGTAGCTTTTTACAGAGTCCAGAAACTTGCTTTTGGTAAGAGTGTTCGTAAATTCCATGAACAGCGCGGAGGAATTATTTTGTTTGTCAATTCTGTACCAAGAAATGTCTCTAATGTCTGACTTAACATTAATGCCGAGGACATTAGAGAGTACAGAAACAGTGTCGTATAGATCTTGTTTAGACTCTTTTTGACGTAGTGGGACCTTTCTGATTTCAACGCATGTTTTAATGAAGTTTCGCTCCAGCGTGTCGATCTTTTCATCAAGAGTCAATAAATGGGTACACATATCAGCACGCTCTTTTTCGAGGCCTGTTATCTTGGACTCCAAGGAGGACATTTGGTCCGATAGGCCGTTCAGGGAGCTCACCAAAGCAGTGTTAGAGGTCTTGATCTTAGTGAAATGTAGCTTGAGGTCCATTATGTGGGATTCAAGAGTTTCGAGCCGGGTATTTTAAGATGCTATAAATTGATTCATCATATCTCTTAGTTATATAAATGCATAGCATAGGTACCTACTTTGTACTATGGAGCTACCATTTACCGGGTAATGTTTTATATTAAACTTGAATGTGCCTTGGCGGCTGTTAGTATGTCATACTCACTCAAATGTCTCGCTGATGGTGGCGCGTTATTTAGCTTCCTTCAAAATGGTTGCTGAATGGTGCTGATCCATGGCCATCCATCCATCGTTCTCACATATAAGATCAACATTAATGATGTAAGTAATATATGTATTTGAAATAACAATGTGAAATAAAAGAGTATTCATGGAGATTCCTGCCCTTTCTTCTCCATAGGTACCGACTACGCTTTGGAATGGGCAACTAGCTTTATATTTCTGACTGACCGCCTCCTTGGCAATTCAAAAGTGGTTTAATTGAAATAAATGCTTTGAGTTGGATTTCATTTAAAATAAAAAATGCGTCTTGTAAAGTAAAAAAAGGATCGAAACGATTATTGTAAAAAAAATATTATTCGTGGTTTTTACGGTCCACTTCATCAAAAACATCGATATGATGCAAATAATCCTTCATTGCCACTGTGATTTGAATTCATTCCATTAAAAAAAAAAACATTCCAAAATGTTAGTTAAATTATCCTCCTTATCCCGCCAGATGTCCGTTTTCTAAGGTTACGCGATTACTAAAAAAGTAGTGAGGACTGAATAACAGTTTTGCGGAATTACTCATACTGTAAGAAATCCCGCTCGAACAGATGATATGTGTAAAACTGAATAGTCAAATATCTTCTAACGGTGGAGTAAACGTTATAACTCCGGTGTACGTTGTGTCAATCTTTATCAGTAAGGCTCTTACTTATTTCAATTTCTTGAATACGATCGCGGTAACCGCACAAAGCTGTTCACAAATAAAAGTATTAACATTTTAATTACAATTTGATTTATTAACCCCAATTGACCGAAATCATTCAACTACGTGTTGGCCTCTTAGATGGTGCAGCCACAACCTCTGCCAGCCAACCCACGACGAAGACCGAGGCCAGGAGCAGAAAAAGCAGCGGGAGCGAAGGCAGCACCAGGACCGTAAGCAGCAACCGGGGCGGCAATCGGGCCAAATGCAGCAGTCTCACTGATCATAGCGTTCCTGCCATTACCACAGGCATGGTTGACGGCGCCAGCACCAGCAGAGGGCACCACACCTTCCATAGCAACAGTACCCACGAACGGCAACTCCCCACCCACAGCCAGGATACCCTCATAAACGTTGTCAGACGCCACGGAGATACCGACAGGTGCGATGAAGGAGGCGCTGGAGACAGGCAGAGCGCCGCCACTAGTGGGACTGAACTCCATGGCGGGGGCGTAGATTGCATCGTAACCAAGGCCTCTGCCCGCGTAACCAGCGGCCCGTCCATCAAAAACCGGACCTCTGCCTGCCAAGCCAGTACTAAGATACCCATCATATGCCGAAGCAGGAGCAGCCAAGCCACAGGGGGTGGCGAAGGCGGGAGCGTCCAAGCCATAGGGAGCAGAAAATCCAGAGATATCAGCAACCGCAGCGCGGCTGGTGCATGACTGTCCGAATGCGGACTGAAATTGTAAAAATATATTGTTACGCAGTTAACAAACATTTATATTATTGGAGAAAGTAACACAACTAGTAAATCTAATCAAATATGTTAATGTTGTTAATCGTCACTTTAAAATAAATCATTCTTACCTTGAGCAGTAGCGCCTGAGCGCAGAGGATGAGGATAGCTTTGACAGACATTGTAGTTTGTTTCGAGTGTTGACACGAGAGTGATGTTCAGTGCAACTGTTGGTTGTTTTATACTCAATTAGGTTATCAAGTTCCAAGAAAATTTGAATGCAGGTAAGTGTAATTAACTTATCACTTGTGCAAGCACGACAATAACCTACTATTCACTTACAAAGAAACAATTTATTTTATTGGAGACATATCGTCACGTTTTCCTAAATTTCGAAAACGTAGGTGAAATCAACACAGAACTGAGTATAAATGTGACAACAATTTTGGTCCGTATTCAGTCTTCGGCGTCTGAACACAAACCAACATCAAACATGGCTTCCTTCACTGTTCTGTTGCTGTGCATCCAAGCTTGCTTGGTCCAAGTAAGTGACAGTTTGTTTTAAATTCTAACATTATTTTCAGTGTATTCTAAAGGGATTTGATTAATAGTTCCGGCGTGTTAATGTGTAGAGTTAATTAGTCATGGTAATTACTTTTTCAGAATGTATTCAGCCAGGCATGTGGTGCTTACGGCCCCGCGATGGCTCCAGCTTTGCCTTGTACCAACCTAGCTGGTCCTTACGGCTTAAACGCTCCCGGTTTGGCTTACGATGGATTTGCGTATCCCACCGCTGGCTTCACTGGCGCATACCCCGCTGCCGGTTGTGGTGCCGGACTTGCCGCCTACGGTGGCGCCGGACTTGCCGCGTACGGTGGCGCCGGTGAAGGTAACGTGGCGGTCGCTGGTGAGCTGCCAGTCGCCGGTACTACCGCCGTCGCCGGTCAGGTCCCTATTATGGGCGCTGTGAGCTTCAGTGGTCCTGTGGCTGCTGCTGGTGCCGTGTCTATCGCCGGTAATTGCGCGTGCGGCTGCGGTACGCCCTATTACTAGTTGTCTTTGCATTTGTGTCATTCGAAAACTCGACGTTGAATAAATAAATTGCTTCAATGTTATTGTACTATTCCTTCTAGAACCTACCGACTACCCAATAACTCGTTCAGTTTTTTTTTTACACTTTCGTCAGTGCTTTCGTTTTAAGACGATTTTGCAACATTAAGGCTAATTCTCGTGCTTAAACGACGTTTAAATTGAAATGGTGTCGCAAAAGTTCCAAAATGGCACATTAAGTATTCTGATTGGTCAAAATCTAAGTCAAATGTGATGTTTTCTGGCATAAAATTGAGTATAGACCGAAAACCGGCCTTTGGACCAATTTTAAAACGACGAAGAATCAGCGGCAGATCAGCGTAGAGAACACGACATCCGCTATTTTCAGCATCGCCGGCTGCGGGGCCTCACGGAATGCTAAAGACCTTTTGCTCCTTCCAAAATTTCGTAGGCGCTAAAAACTCTATTCATTCAGACTCTCAGCCGTTAAGCAAGTCACACGTTATTTAAATTTTTGTGAAGATGAGGACTTTGTGGGTCATTGCTTTTTATTTTTTTCGGTTGGTTTTAATAATGATCTGGCAGTTTGAGTACTTCATGTGGCCTACCTAAATGTCCTTTCTTTTAAAATACTTTATAACAGTTTCCATGAGTTTTCTCTGTTACCGTTAAATGTAAACACAAAAATACGTTTGAAGATGACATAAATAGCACCTTGAGCTCTGTTATGAACTGGTTAAGATTAAAAACAATTTAGGGAAAACAAAACTATTGAACTTTAGACAGCTTTATTTTATTTATTCACAAGGCAACTACAACAGGTGACAATTACAGTATATCACTAGGTCCACGTTATAGGTTTCGAACAGTATAAGCTTTATACTGTAGTTCACAAAATTATACGGGTACAAGTTCTGTGCGTCTGCCCACTTCTGCCACTGCCACTTATACTTACGCAGGGAATGTGTAGGAGACCAAACAGAGACCAACACGACAGGTAAATTAACATAATTGAGACAAATTTAAATTGTTTAACGAAAACAGCATTTAAAGCGTTAATATTAAATAGAAAGAGTACATAAATTTCTTCTGAAAACAGCAGCACGAGAATCGAAGATGTCAATACTGGTATTGATTTTGGAAATTTCGTTGTAAAGTCGACACATTCTAACGATAGGGTTGTAGTAGGAGGTATTATTTGTAAAAACCAGAAGTGCAAAAGTTTTTGGTATTCGCGTGTTATACCTAGTATTGATGTTTATGAGGGACAGCAGAGCTGAAGAGTCCAGCTTAGAATGTAGGATCTTATGCAGGTTTACTAAGTCCTGCTGTTTGCGACGAGCATGCAAAGTTTCCAAATTGAACTTTACAATGCGTTCGGAATAGCTTTGTAACATGCTAGAGAAGCCGTACCTCAATTCTGTCAGAGTGTAATGCGTAACACAGTGACCATATTATAAAACAGTCTTCCAAAGTACTTTTCACTAGGCGTTTATATAGTGATTTACTGTGCTTTGAGGTTTTTTAAATCCCTTGGTAGACCTTGATATGAAACCGAGAAGTTTCAATGCTCTATTCGTCATGCTGTTGTAATGATCTCTAAAAGATAGTTGTTCATTAAACAACACGCCGAGATCTCTCTACGTGCTTTCGTTCTAACGACTGACTCTCGAGTCTGTAGTCATAAGTGTTCTTAACACGTTTTTTAGTAAAAGTTATAACAAAAGATTTTTTTTAATGTTTAATATCATACGATTAAGGGTATACCAATCAGAAATGACACTTAAATCATTCTGAATGGATTCACTGTCGGAGGTGTTTTTTATAGACGTAAAAACCTTCAGATCGTCGGCACATAATAGACAGGGACACACTAATTTTGTCACACAATTAAAATGTTGAAAAGTAGGGGCCCTAAATGCGATCCTTGTGGAATGCCTGACGTAACATTAACCGGTAACGACAATTATTCTCTAACAGAAACGAGTTGGCTTCTCTATTTCAAAAAAGACTGTATCCACCGGAACCGGGAACCACGTGTCCCATACGATTTCAGCTTTAAGAGCAGTACCTCATGGTTAACCTTATCGAACGCTTTCCGAAAGGCTGTATAGATTGAGTCTATTTGACCACCCTTCACGAAAACAGTACACAGATAGTTTTTGTACTCGAGCATGTTTGTGAGTGTTGATTTACCTCGAACAAAACCATGCTGGGCTTGGGAAAGATACGGTTTAAAATGAGAATAAAAATGCTGATTTAAAAACTCTTCAAAAAAGTTTGCCATACCAGATGATATACTTATGGGTCTGTAATTTTAACAAATGGGCACAACGTGCGCCTTTTTCCAGCATTTTAGAAACGTACCCAATTTCAGCGATAGATTTAAACAAATAATAGAGTGGTAAAGATAGCTCTTCAGCACACTTTATCAGAAAATGAGAAGGTATACCGTCCGAACCAGCGCATTTATTATGATCCAGTTGTTTCAATGCACGCAAAACATAATCAAACTCAATATAAATCTCCGATAAAGAAGAGTTACATTCAATACCTGCGCATGACTCACCACTAGGGGGAGCTTCAGACGTATCCTCAAAAACTGAACTAAAGAAGTCCGAAAATAATTAGCTAATAACTTGACTGTCGGATGAAACCACTCCACCAAACTTCATAGTTTGCGGTTAGCCATTCGTTATTTTTTTTGCCATTGACGAACGAAACTCCCAAAACGATTTGAAAAGTAAACAGTCCTCTGTGGATGTTATAAAAGAACTGTAGCATTCTTTTGTAAGAAACTTGCACCTACTACGCAACATTATGAAGGTGTCATAATCACGGAAGTTGTTTTATTTTTTGAAACGTCTGTGATATTAATTTTTTCATTGAGACATTTTCGAAGAGCTGGAGAGTACCAGAAAGGCGGATCAGACTCACTCAATTTGATTTTATAGAGTTAAGAACCATGTAAAACTCATCCTTCGTTACACATGAACTTTCGCGGTCTCTTCGCTCGTTTTCAAAAATACCAGAATTAATATCCATCTCCGTTAAACAAATGATATCATATTTACAATGTAGTGAGTTAACATGTAGATCCTGCAATTATGATCTTATTCTATTCACATTCTGATAACAAATTAACATGAAAAGGTAGAGCACATAGATAAAAGTGAATAACAATCGTGTGAGTTTCAATTAGACGAGTTTAGCTATGCAACTGGCGTCTTTAATAAGTATAGCCTGTTCTTGCTCAATTTTTCTAACATAAATGGGCCGTACTTTACCCATACAAATTTATAAGAGCGTTCCTTAGCTGCCATTTTCGTCGCGGCCTGAAGCTTCTTGCATTCGGGTGAAAAATGTTCCGCCAAGTATACCAACACATAAAAACCTAAACGTAAATTTTAACAACTAACCTATTGAAGAAACAATTTCTCAGCCTGTATATTGATAGTAAAATGACTTGGAAACCTTAGGTAACATGGGCTTGTGGCGTCTATCCTCAGATATGGCATAATATTTTGGGGAGCTCCACCAACAAAGATCTTATCTTTGTTGGTGGAGGCACAGAAGCAGTGCGTTAGGGCTATGTTCGGCTTAAAATCTACCAAGAGTTACCCCGTAACCCCGTAAAAATAATTGTTCTCTCGCCATTGACTGTTTGCACTCGCGATAGTCAAATATGATCCTTCCTACGACTGCTGCTATTGACTTATTGAAGTATTTTTGTGAAACTAAGTGTAATTATGTGTGAATGGACTTGTTTATAATTTTTCTTATAATTATGCTGGTATAGCATGAAGCGGTTAAATATTCATGAGTTTCGTTTCCCTGTAATACTTAACTGTAGGTGTAAGGTAATCATAGTGAAATAATAGTTTTATAATTTTACTGCGAGCGATCTGTAAGTCCTTGTTAGTTTTTGGCGCTTTGCCCCATATTTCAGCTAGGTACATCAGACGCGGCTTTACTAACGAGTTGTAAATGGTCTGGCGCACTCGATGAGGAAGGCAATGAACAATTTTCGTAATGAGCCCAAGGGAGAGAAATGCCTGGATCTGATGCGATCAATTTGCGTTTTCCAGTTTAGCTGTTTTTGGTAAGGCCAAAGGGGCTAATAAGCCAATGGGACTGAGTTTGATTTCCAGCTTTAAGAATTCGTACAGAAATTCTTCCCATAATATTTGTTGCCTTGACTGGCCACTGATCTATTAAATGTTGACAGTTGTAGCATTTATTCCCAGGAAATACGTCTAACAAATTAATGATTTCCTTAGCTGCGATTTCTTTTACCAATTTTGTGCGACATATGGCAAGCGAGGGTTCGTTTGAATAGAAACAAAAGAAAAAAAAACACTGAATGGCAAAGCTTCACAAAGGGATCATTTCTTCAGCAAGCAGCGTGAACTGCCCATCAATCTTACCCCTGTCTTGGTCAAATTTCTGTGTTTTTGTCTTTGAAGTTTAAACAAAACAAAGACTCTACATTGGTTATAATAGAACATATGAAGTGGGGCCGGAATTGTTTATTTAGGGCCTTTGCTCGCCAACTAAAAAGAGTATTGGGTCTGGCCTTTTACCACTTAAAAAAATGCTATCTAGTATCGACCAACGCAAGAACATGACAAAAAGGAAAAGAGCGAAAACGGTTCGCAATGCCTCGGTTCCAAAAGAATAACTCCCGATCACTTAATCCATTAGCAACGCGTAAACAATTAGCGACCTCAATACTGCTTTGATAGGTACTCGATGCTAACACGTGGGATGAGGTTAAGAAGTATGTTCAGCAAGGTTTTGATACCGTGTGTAAATGTAATTTGGAATATAACATTCTAATTTGCTTACTGTTAATGTCGATAAGATAAAATACATGACATATTCCCTTAGACCCCAGGATCAACCTTAGTTCCCCTTTAAAGACCTCTCATGTAAATTCATTAACCTTGTCCTGTTTTAGTTAAAATTAATTCTAATATCTTGGCATAACCATACTCGTAGATTAACGTCTCAGCGTTCAACAACAAATTGAAACACTAATCAAACCTAACCTTAACCAGAAAGTTAATTTACATATTAAAAAATCTTAGACATAACATGTGAAACATCAGTTATTAAGACAGTTTACTTTGCAATATGCCAATCTTTGTTAGTATATTGTATTACCATTTAGGGCGGTACCTCTAAAACTTACATGATCAAGTTAGAGACAGCTCAAAGATCTATTAAAAGTTAGTTGCTTTTTATCATCTTCTATCCAACTTTCCAACTTTACCAACACTGTCAAGGGCCAACGGTCCGACAGTTGTTTATCTCATAACTGTACTAAAAAAAAAACACTGAACTTCCCTTAGATCAAGATCTCCCAACACAAAATAGACGAGCAACAAATGTTTGCTCAATCACCCGCTATAACACCAGTTTCTTCCAAAAGTTTTTCTGATTTCTTGGCACTCTTCTGTATAACTAAATTAATTACAAAATATATATCTACTGAAAACTTATTAAAACCCGTATTGTAAAATCACTTCCACAATCATTCATCATACACACAACATTCTTCATTACCCCAATCCCATCCTTTATTTTTTGTTTAGCTTATTCTTATTTTATTTTGTCACGTTATGCATTATTTGTATATTTTCGTGACTTTTTTGCTTGATCATACAGCACATCTTTTACTCCTGAATTTTGTTAAGTAGTAGTAATTAGGCAAATTAGATTTTAGACAATATAATTTGAAGGTTTGCCCAGTTTTACGAGTATCTTAATTACACAATTTAACATTTTATTTATTCATTCGATCTTTCTGATAATTTAGTAGGTTCTACTTATACTTAAATACTTAATTGCAATCTTAAACTTTTTAAACAATATTTTGACTCTCCAACCGTTTTGTAAATTAACATGTCCTATCTAAGATAGCTGGTTGATCTGTAACTCGGGACCGACACCGAACTATCACAGACACCTTCCTCTATTTAAGATTGTACAATCTATTAACCAGTACCTGCAATAGGATTTTGAGATAAATACAGATTTATGACTATGCTTATAGTGATCCATAGCAGCACCAGTAGCAAACTCGCAAAAATAATTGTAATAGAGAAGAGATAATAACCCAGTTTAATAATAATGAGTTATGATTATGAATGACTAGGTGCGAATTAAGGAACAGCTGATGCGAAGATAACAAGAAAGCATGTCGCCGAGTTTATCAGCTGTTATAGTGAAGTGAAGTTTGGAGTTTTTTCCGCGCTGACATTGATCTCTGAAGGACCAATGCTATCGCGGGGTGCATCTAAAGAGTGGACTTTTGTATTTAAGGCAAGGGTTCAATGACGTGCTTACAACAATAATAAAACTGTACAGGACAAACAGCTAATAACGAAACATAAGTAAGAAGAGTATCGTCCGTCGCGGTGAAGTCATAATAAAACTGTACAGGACAAACAGCCAATAACGAAACTTAAGTAAGAAGAGTATCGTCCGTCGCGGTGAAGTCATAATAAAACTGTACAGGACAAACAGCCAATAACGAAACTTAAGTAAGAAGAGTATCGTCCGTCGCGGTGAAGTCATAATAAAACTGTACAGGACAAACAGCCAATAACGAAACTTAAGTAAGAAGAGTATCGTCCGTCGCGGTGAAGTCATAATAAAACTGTACAGGACAAACAGCCAATAACGAAACTTAATTAAGAAGAGTATCGTCCGTCGCGGTGAAGTCATAATAAAACTGTACAGGACAAACAGCCAATAACGAAACTTAAGTAAGAAGAGTATCGTCCGTCGCGGTGAAGTCATAATAAAACTGTACAGGACAAACAGCCAATAACGAAACTTAATTAAGAAGAGTATCGTCCGTCGCGGTGAAGTCATAATAAAACTGTACAGGACAAACAGCCAATAACGAAACTTAAGTAAGAGGAGTATCGTCCTTCGCGGTGAAGACAGAAGAAGCGAGTGGTCATCGGGCCGAACAGGATCGTCGCCGCGACTCGCCTCAGCTTGCCGATGGTGCGCTTAATACGCTGCCTGCGTGTGCAGACCATGCGCAATGTGTTGTATTGGGTTCGATTCCCAACAGTACCCATTCTACTTTTGGATATTTCGAATAACAACATTCAAAATCAAAATCAAAATCAAAAGTCATTTATTCAAATTAGGCTGAGAATCAGCACTTTTCGAACGTCAAAATTACATAAGACAGTCCCCCAAACAGCCCGCCCTTCACCACTTCCTAGTGCTTTAGCTGGGAAGAAGAAGTGGCGCAACAAACTCCCCAGCAGCACAGCTGTCTGTTCAGTTAGAAGAACTTGATTCTAAACAATTGCAAGTAATTACCGAAACGCCAATGACAAAAAAAAAGAAAAAAAATTGCATGTAAATAACACAAATACATAAATAAAGCCTTCAGGCCTAAAGTGCATGGCAGCTTACATATGCAATACTGAAATTATTATACAACAAATAAAATAAATAAATGATAAACTAGGACCATCAAAGTAAAATATATCAACAGAACAATTACTGTAACAATGATAAAACCAAAGACAGCAAGACGACCAGTCACCACAAGCAGCACCCGTTCACGAGCATAACGCAAAGGTCAGCCATTACCCCCCTCGCCATATTTGAGGGAAGGAGGAAACCCGACCCCCGACGCTACCGCAAGCAGTGACATCTAAGGGAGCATGACGAACCTGCTGTTGGTTGCTCAGGCAAGAATAATATTATCATTTGAGACTCGAACGATAGCTGAAGACTTAAAATATTCTGACAAGGGATTCAATTATTGGATAGACACGGTGAAAGATCAAGAACGCTGCTAATGAGATGTACAAAAACCGGAAACGGTTAGTAGCAAGAACTCAGACGAAAAGACTTTGAAAAGGAAAAACAGCAAAATTTATCACAGCCGAGCAGTGACATAGTAAAGAACCAAGAAACCAGCTGAACCCCGCCCAAAGATTCACCGATGAAGCTCGACCTGAATTAACCCTGCTGTGACGTCGTTAAAAGATGCCCTCCCATAGACAAATATCACCCGCCTCTCCACTAATCCCATGCTTACGTTAGGGTGCATACCCCGTAGGCTCTTAATCCTTCTATCCTAAGGGCACGTCAGTCTTCCCTACCATTACAGTGCCCCCCGGTCTATTCCTTGATATGCAATGGTCTTTGTAGCACCATGAAGCATGAGGCTTCAAGGGCTAGTGCAAATCTTGGGGTTCATTCGATTAATCGAGTCTGGTCAAACCACGCTGGGGTTGGTGCATTTCATTCATTCATTCATTCAAATGGAAATAAAACCAAGTGCAAAAGATTTTCTTTGTCAAATGTCAAGGGTAGTGATTGTGAGATACGAGTTGAATCAAGAGAAACTAGAATTCGTCGATACAACTGTCATCCTGGAGATCACGCTCGACTCAAGACTACAATGAGGTTCTCATTTACCATCTCTTGCAGGACGGCTAAGTTCAGCAGCTTACGCTGTCAGAAAAATCCGTCAATTTACTGATGTGGATACCGCGAGGCTGGTCTATTTTAGTTACTTTCATAGTATCGTGTCTAACGGTATTTTATTTTTATTCTGCAGAAAAGAGCCATCAGAGCCATATATAATCTACGAAGGCGCGATTCTCTAACAGTTCCCTGTTTAAGGATATTAACATCATGACAGAATCTTGTCAATACATTTATGCAAACATAATGTATGTAAGAACAAATTTACATATTTACAGTAAATGAGGGGAAAGACGTAAATAGTGCTAGAAATGGGGACCTATTAGTTCAACCAGGTTTCAGACTGGCTAAGAAGACTCACATTTCAAACAGTACCCCTGTTTGAAATGTTACAATCAAATACCTCCCCACATACTTCAACTGAATGAGACGAAATTCCAATCTTTTGTAAAACGCACACTCCGCACATTTTATAAGCAAAGGCTGATAAAAATGCCTGTCTTAATGCTGGTCCTGCCCCACACCACAAATAATTAATTAACACTTGAAATACTGTTGGAGCTGCTGAAGATTTTAAAAATATTTTTGCATTGCATAAAATCAGTCCCCCTTATATTATATAAATGCGTAGCATAGGTGTGAGTACCTACTTTGTACTATGGAGCTACCATTTACGGGGTAATGTTTTATATTAAACTTATATGTGCCTTGGCGGCTGTTAGTATGTCATGCTCACTCAAATGTCTCGCTGATGGTGGCGCGTCATTTAGCTCCCTTCAAAATGGTTGCTGAATGGTGCATGCATGGCCATCCATCCATCGTTCTCACATATAGGATCAACATTAATGATGTAAGTAATATATGTATTTGAAAGAACAATGTGATATAAAAGAGTATTCATGGAGTTTCCTGCCCTTTCTTCTCCATAGGTACCGACTACGCTTTGGAATGGGCAACTAGCTTCATATTTCTGACTGACCGCCTCCTTGGCAATTCAAAACTAGTTTAATTGAAATAAATGCTTTGAGTTGGATTTCATTTAAAATAAAAAAATGCGTCTTGTAAAGTAAAAAAAAAGGATCGAAAGGATTATTGTAAAAAAAAAAATTATTCGTGGTTTTTTACGGTCCATTACATCAAAAACATCGATATAATGCAAATAATCAATCATTGCCACTGTGATTTGATTCATTCCATAAAAAAAACATTCCAAAATGTTACTTAAATTATCCTCATTATCCCGCCAGATGTCCGTTTTCTAAGGTTACGTGCTTACAAAACAAGTAATGAGGACTGAATAACAGTTTTGCGGAATTACTCATACTGTAAGAAATCCCGCTGGGACAGATGATATGTGTAAAACTGAATAGTCAAATATCTTCTAACGGTGGAATAAAACGTTATAACTCCGGTGTACGTTGTGTCAATCTTTATCAGTAAGGCTCTTACTTATTTCAATTTCTTGAATACGATCGCGGTAACAGCACAAAGCTGTTCACAAATAAAAGTACCAACATTTTAATTACAATTTGATTTATTAACCCCAAATGACCGAAATCATTCAACTACGTGTTTGGCCTCTTAGATGGCGCAGCCACAACCTCTGCCAGCCAACCCACGACGAAGACCGAGGCCAGGAGCAGAAAAAGCAGCGGGAGCGAAGGCAGCACCAGGACCGTAAGCAGCAACCGGGGCGGCAGTCGGGCCAAATGCAGCAGTCTCACTGATCATAGCGTTCCTGCCATTACCACAGGCATGGTTGACGGCGCCAGCGCCAGCAGAGGGCACCACACCTTCCATAGCAACAGTACCCACGAACGGCAACTCCCCACCCACAGCCAGGATACCCTCATAAACGTTGTCAGACGCTACGGAGATACCGACAGGTGCGATGAAGGAGGCGCTGGAGACAGGCAGAGCGCCGCCACTAGTGGGACTGAACTCCATGGCGGGGGCGTAGATTGCATCGTAACCAAGGCCTCTGCCCGCGTAACCAGCGGCCCGTCCATCAAAAGCCGGACCTCTGCCTGCCAAGCCAGTACTAAGAAACGCAAGTCCATCATATGCCGAAGCAGGAGCAGCCAAGCCACAGGGGGTGGCGAAGGCGGGAGCGTCCAAGCCATAGGGAGCAGAAAATCCAGAGATATCAGCAACCGCAGCGCGGCTGGTGCATGACTGTCCGAATGCGGACTGAAATTGTAAAAATATATTGTTACGCAGTTAACAAACATTTATATTATTGGAGAAAGTAACACAACTAGTAAATCTAATCAAATATGTTAATGTTGTTAATCGTCACTTTAAAATAAATCATTCTTACCTTGAGCAGTAGCGCCTGAGCGCAGAGGATGAGGATAGCTTTGACAGACATTGTAGTTTGTTTCGAGTGTTGACACGAGAGTGATGTTCAGTGCAACTGTTGGTTGTTTTATACTCAATTAGGTTATCAAGTTCCAAGAAAATTTGAATGCAGGTAAGTGTAATTAACTTATCACTTGTGCAAGCACGACAATAGCCTACTATTCACTAACAAAGAAACAATTTATTTTATTAGAGACATATCGTCACGTTTTCCAAAATTTCGAAAACGTAGGTGAAATCAACACAGAACTGAGTATAAATGTGACAACAATTTTGGTCCTTATTCAGTCTTCGGCGTCTGAACACAAACCAACATCAAACATGGCTTCCTTCACTGTTCTGTTGCTGTGCATCCAAGCTTGCTTGGTCCAAGTAAGTGACAGTTTGTTTTAAATTCTAACATTATTTTCAGTGTATTCTAAAGGGATTTGATTAATAGTTCCGGCGTGTTAATGTGTAGAGTTAATTAGTCATGGTAATTACTTTTTCAGAATGTATTCAGCCAGGCATGTGGTGCTTACGGCCCCGCGATCGCTCCAGCTTTGCCCTGTACCAACCTAGCTGGTCCTTACGGCTTAAACGCTCCCGGTTTGGCTTACGATGGATTTGCGTATCCCACCGCTGGCTTCACTGGCGCATACCCCGCTGCCGGTTGTGGTGCCGGACTTGCCGCATACGGTGGCGCCGGACTTGCCGCGTACGGTGGCGCCGGTGAAGGTAACGTGGCGGTCGCTGGTGAGCTGCCAGTCGCCGGTACTACCGCCGTCGCCGGTCAGGTCCCTATTATGGGCGCTGTGAGCTTCAGTGGTCCTGTGGCTGCTGCTGGTGCCGTGTCTATCGCCGGTAATTGCGCGTGCGGCTGCGGTACGCCCTATTACTAGTTGTCTTTGCATTTGTGTCATTCGAAAACTCGACGTTGAATAAATAAATTGCTTCAATGTTATTGTACTATTCCTTCTAGAACCTACCGACTACCCAATAACTCGTTCAGTTTTTTTTTTTACACTTTCGTCAGTGCTTTCGTTTTAAGACGATTTTGCAACATTAAGGCTAATTCTCGTGCTTAAACGACGTTTAAATTGAAATGGTGTCGCAAAAGTTCCAAAATGGCACATTAAGTATTCTGATTGGTCAAAATCTAAGTCAAACGTGATGTTTTCTGGCATAAAATTGAGTATAGACCGAAAACCGGCCTTTGGACCAATTTTAAAACGACGAAGAATCAGCGGCAGATCAGCGTAGAGAACACAACATCCGCTATTTTCAGCATCGCCGGCTGCGGGGCCTCACGGAATGCTAAAGACCTTTTGCTCCTTCCAAAATTTCGTAGGCGCAAAAAACTATATTCATTCAGACTCTCAGCCGTTAAGCAAGTCACACGTTATTTAAATTTTTGTGAAGATGAGGACTATGTGGGTCATTGCTTTTTATTTTTTTCGGTTGGTTTTAATAATGATCTGGCAGTTTGAGTACTTCATGTGGCCTACCTAAATGTCCTTTCTTTTATAATACTTTATAACAGTTTCCATGAGTTTTCTCTGTTACCGTTAAATGTAAACACAAAAATACGTTTGAAGATGACATAAATAGCACCTTGAGCTCTGTTATGAACTGGTTAAGATTAAAAACAATTTAGGCAAAACAAAACTATTGAACTTTAGACAGCTTTATTTTATTATATTTTATTTATTCACAAGGCAACTACAACAGGTGACAATTACAGTATATCACTAGGTTCACGTTATAGGTTTCGAACAGTATAAGCTTTGTACTGTAGTTCACAAAATTATACGGGTACAAGTTCTGTGCGTCTGCCCACTTCTGCCACTGCCACTTATACTTACGCAGGGAATATGTAGGAGACCAAACAGAGACCAACACGACAGGTAAATAAACATAATAGAGACAAATTTAAATTATTTATAAAACAGCATTTAAAGCGTTAATATTAAAAAGAAAGGGTACATAAATTTCTTCTGAAACCAGCAGCACGAGAATCGAAGATGTCAATACTGGTATTGATTTTGGAAATTTCGTTGTAAAGTCGACACATTCTAACGACAGGGTTGTAATAGGAGGTATTATTTGTAAAGACCAGAAGTGCAAAAGTTTTCGGTATTCGCGTGTTATTCCTAGTATTGATGTTTATGAGGGACAGCAGAGCTGAAGAGTACAGCTTAGAATGTAGGATCATATGCAGGTTTACTAAGTCCTGTTGTTTGCGACGAGCATGCAAAGTTTCCAAATTGGGCTTTACAATGCGTTCGGAATAGCTTTGTAGCATTCTAGAGAAGCCGTACCTCAAATATAGTGATTTACTTTGCTTTGAGGATTTTTAAATCCCTTGGTAGACCTTAATATAAAACCGAGAAGTTTCAATGCTCTATTCGTCATGCTGTTGTAATGATCTCTAAAAGATAGTTGTTCATTAAACAACACGCCGAGATCTCTGGCTACGTGCTTTCGTTCTAACGACTGACCCTCGAGTATGTAGTCATAAGTGTTCTTACACGTTTTTTTGTAAAAGTTATAACAAAACATTTTTTATGTTTAATATCATACGATTCTGAATGGATTCACTGTCGGAGGTGTTTTTTATAGACGTAAAAACCTTCAGATCGTCGGCATATAATAGACAGGGACACACTAATTTTGTCACACAATTAAAATTTTGAAAAGTAGGGGCCCTAAATGCGATCCTTGTGGAATGCCTGACGTAACATTAACCGGTAACGACAAGTATCCTCTAACAGAAACGAGTTGGCTTGTCTATTTCAAAAAAGACTGTATCCACCGGAACCGGGAACCATGTGTCCCATACGATTTCAGCTTCAAGAGCAGTACTTCATCGTTAACCTTATCGAACGCTTTCAGAAAGTCTGTATAGATTGAATCTATTTGACCACCCTTCGCGAAAACAGTACACAGATAGTTTTTGTACTCGAGCATGTTTGTGAGTGTTGATTTACCTCGAACAAAACCATGCTGGGCTTGGGAAAGATACGGTTTAAAATAAGAATAAAAATTCTGATTTTTGAAATGATGACTCGGAAAAACTTTTTGAAGAGTCTTACTCTTCAAAAAGTTTTTCCATACCAGATGTTAAACTTATGGGTCTGTAATTTTCACAAATGGGCACAACGTGCGCCTTTTTCCAGCATTTTATAAACTTACCCAATGTCAGCGATAGATTTAAATAAATAATAGAGTGGTAAAGATAGCTCTTCAGCACACTTGACCAGAAAATGAGAAGGTATACCGTCCGGACCAGCGCATTTATTATGATCCAGTTGTTTCAATGCACGCAAAACATAATCAAACTCAATATAAATCTCCGATAAAGAAGAGTTACATTCGATACCTGCGCATGACTCACCACTAGGGGGAGCTTCAGACGTATCCTCAAAAACTGAACTAAAGAAGTCCGAAAATAATTAGCTAATAACTTGACTGTCGGATGAAACCACTCCACCAAACTTCATAGTTTGCGGTTAGCCATTCGTTATTTTTTTTGCCATTGACGAACGAAACTCCCAAAACGATTTGAAAAGTAAACAGTCCTCTGTGGATGTTATAAAAGAACTGTAGCATTCTTTTGTAAGAAACTTGCACCTACTACGCAACATTATGAAGGTGTCATAATCACGGAAGTTGTTTTATTTTTTGAAACGTCTGTGATATTAATTTTTTCATTGAGACATTTTCGAAGAGCTGGAGAGTACCAGAAAGGCGGATCAGATTCACTCAATTTGGTTGTGGGAGTATGCTTGCTGATTATAGAGTTCAGAACCATGTAAAATTCATCCTTCGTTACACATGAACTTACGCGGTCTCTTCGAAACACGTTATACTGTTGGTCAAATAGCTCGTTTTCAAAAATACCAGAATTAATATTCATCTCCGTTAAACAAATGATATCATATTTACAATTTAGTGAGTTAACATGTAGATCCTGCAATTATGATCTTATTCTATTCACATTCTGATAACAAATTAACATGAAAAGGTAGAGCACATAGATAAAAGTGAATAACAATCGTGTGAGTTTCAATTAGACGAGTTTAGCTATGCAACTGACGTCTTTAATAAGTATAGCCTGCTCTTGCAAAATTTTTCTAACATAAATGGGCCGTACTTTACCCATACAAATTTGTAAGAGCGTTCCTTAGCTGCCATTTTCGTCGCGGCCTGAAGCTTCTTGCATTCGGGTGAAAAAATTTCCGCCAAGTATAACAACACATAAAAACCTAAACGTAAATTTTAACAACTAACCTATTGAAGAAACAATTTCTCAGCCTGTATATTGATAGTAAAATGACTTGGAAACCTTAGGTAACATGGGCTTGTGGCGTCTATCCTCAGATATGGCATAATATTTTGGGGAGCTCCACCAACAAAGATCTTATCTTTAAGGCACAGAAGCAGTGCGTTAGGGCTATGTTCGGCTTAAAATCTACCAAGAGTTACCCCGTAACCCCGTAAAAATAATTGTTCTCTCGCCATTGACTGTTTGCACTCGCGGTAGTCAAATATGATCCTTCCTACGACTGCTGCTAATAACTTATTGAAGTATTTTTGTGAAACTTAGTGTAATTATGTGTGAATGGACTTGTTTATAGTTTTTCTTATAATTATGCTGGTATAGCATGAAGCGGTTAAATATTCATGAGTTTCGTTTCCCTGCAATACTTAACTGTAGGTGTAAGGTAATCATAGTGAAATAATAGTTTTATAATTTTACTGCGAGCGATCTGTAAGTCCTTGTTAGTTTTTGGCGCTTTGCCCCATATTTCAGCTAGGTACATCAGACGCGGCTTTACTAACGAGTTGTAAATGGTCTGGCGCACTCGATGAGGAAGGCAATGAACAATTTTCGTAATGAGCCCAAGGGAGAGAAATGCCTGGATCTGATGCGATCAATTTGCGTTTTCCAGTTTAGCTGTTTTTGGTAAGGCCAAAGGGGCTAATAAGCCAATGGGACTGAGTTTGATTTCCAGCTTTAAGAATTCGTACAGAAATTCTTCCCATAATATTTGTTGCCTTGACTGGCCACTGATCTATTAAATGTTGACAGTTGTAGCATTTATTCCCAGGAAATACGTCTAACAAATTAATGATTTCCTTAGCTGCGATTTCTTTTACCAATTTTGTGCGACATATGGCAAGCGAGGGTTCGTTTGAATAGAAACAAAAGAAAAAAAAAACACTGAATGGCAAAGCTTCACAAAGGGATCATTTCTTCAGCAAGCAGCGTGAACTGCCCATCAATCTTACCCCTGTCTTGGTCAAATTTCTGTGTTTTTGTCTTTGAAGTTTAAACAAAACAAAGACTCTACATTGGTTATAATAGAACATATGAAGTGGGGCCGGAATTGTTTATTTAGGGCCTTTGCTCGCCAACTAAAAAGAGTATTGGGTCTGGCCTTTTACCACTTAAAAAAATGCTATCTAGTATCGACCAACGCAAGAACATGACAAAAAGGAAAAGAGCGAAAACGGTTCGCAATGCCTCGGTTCCAAAAGAATAACTCCCGATCACTTAATCCATTAGCAACGCGTAAACAATTAGCGACCTCAATACTGCTTTGATAGGTACTCGATGCTAACACGTGGGATGAGGTTAAGAAGTATGTTCAACAAGGTTTTGGTACCGTGTGTAAATGTAATTTGGAATATAACATTCTAATTTGCTTACTGTTAATGTCGATAAGATAAAATACATGACATATTCCCTTAGACCCCAGGATCAACCTTAGTTCCCCTTTAAAGACCTCTCATGTAAATTCATTAACCTTGTCCTGTTTTAGTTAAAATTAATTCTAATATCTTGGCATAACCATACTCGTAGATTAACGTCTCAGCGTTCAACAACAAATTGAAACACTAATCAAACCTAACCTTAACCAGAAAGTTAATTTACATATTAAAAAATCTTAGACATAACATGTGAAACATCAGTTATTAAGACAGTTTACTTTGCAATATGCCAATCTTTGTTAGTATATTGTATTACCATTTAGGGCGGTACCTCTAAAACTTACATGATCAAGTTAGAGACAGCTCAAAGATCTATTAAAAGTTAGTTGCTTTTTATCATCTTCTATCCAACTTTCCAACTTTACCAACACTGTCAAGGGCCAACGGTCCGACAGTTGTTTATCTCATAACTGTACTAAAAAAAAAAACACTGAACTTCCCTTAGATCAAGATCTCCCAACACAAAATAGACGAGCAACAAATGTTTGCTCAATCACCCGCTATAACACCAGTTTCTTCCAAAAGTTTTTCTGATTTCTTGGCACTCTTCTGTATAACTAAATTAATTACAAAATATATATCTACTGAAAACTTATTAAAACCCGTATTGTAAAATCACTTCCACAATCATTCATCATACACACAACATTCTTCATTACCCCAATCCCATCCTTTATTTTTTGTTTAGCTTATTCTTATTTTATTTTGTCACGTTATGCATTATTTGTATATTTTCGTGACTTTTTTGCTTGATCATACAGCACATCTTTTACTCCTGAATTTTGTTAAGTAGTAGTAATTAGGCAAATTAGATTTTAGACAATATAATTTGAAGGTTTGCCCAGTTTTACGAGTATCTTAATTACACAATTTAACATTTTATTTATTCATTCGATCTTTCTGATAATTTAGTAGGTTCTACTTATACTTAAATACTTAATTGCAATCTTAAACTTTTTAAACAATATTTTGACTCTCTAACCGTTTTGTAAATTAACATGTCCTATCTAAGATAGCTGGTTGATCTGTAACTCGGGACCGACACCGAACTATCACAGACACCTTCCTCTATTTAAGATTGTACAATCTATTAACCAGTACCTGCAATAGGATTTTGAGATAAATACAGATTTATGACTATGCTTATAGTGATCCATAGCAGCACCAGTAGCAAACTCGCAAAAATAATTGTATTAGAGAAGAGATAATAACCCAGTTTAATAATAATGAGTTATGATTATGAATGACTAGGTGCGAATTAAGGAACAGCTGATGCGAAGATAACAAGAAAGCATGTCGCCGAGTTTATCAGCTGTTATAGTGAAGTGAAGTTTGGAGTTTTTTCCGCGCTGACATTGATCTCTGAAGGACCAATGCTATCGCGGGGTGCATCTAAAGAGTGGACTTTTGTATTTAAGGCAAGGGTTCAATGACGTGCTTACAACAATAATAAAACTGTACAGGACAAACAGCTAATAACGAAACTTAAGTAAGAAGAGTATCGTCCGTCGCGGTGAAGTCATAATAAAACTGTACAGGACAAACAGCCAATAACGAAACTTAAGTAAGAAGAGTATCGTCCGTCGCGGTGAAGTCATAATAAAACTGTACAGGACAAACAGCCAATAACGAAACTTAAGTAAGAAGAGTATCGTCCGTCGCGGTGAAGTCATAATAAAACTGTACAGGACAAACAGCCAATAACGAAACTTAAGTAAGAAGAGTATCGTCCGTCGCGGTGAAGTCATAATAAAACTGTACAGGACAAACAGCCAATAACGAAACTTAATTAAGAAGAGTATCGTCCGTCGCGGTGAAGTCATAATAAAACTGTACAGGACAAACAGCCAATAACGAAACTTAAGTAAGAAGAGTATCGTCCGTCGCGGTGAAGTCATAATAAAACTGTACAGGACAAACAGCCAATAACGAAACTTAATTAAGAAGAGTATCGTCCGTCGCGGTGAAGTCATAATAAAACTGTACAGGACAAACAGCCAATAACGAAACTTAAGTAAGAGGAGTATCGTCCTTCGCGGTGAAGACAGAAGAAGCGAGTGGTCATCGGGCCGAACAGGATCGTCGCCGCGACTCGCCTCAGCTTGCCGATGGTGCGCTTAATACGCTGCCTGCGTGTGCAGACCATGCGCAATGTGTTGTATTGGGTTCGATTCCCAACAGTACCCATTCTACTTTTGGATATTTCGAATAACAACATTTGAGACTCGAACGATAGCTGAAGACTTAAAATATTCTGACAAGGGATTCAATTATTGGATAGACACGGTGAAAGATCAAGAACGCTGCTAATGAGATGTACAAAAACCGGAAACGGTTAGTAGCAAGAACTCAGACGAAAAGACTTTGAAAAGGAAAAACAGCAAAATTTATCACAGCCGAGCAGTGACATAGTAAAGAACCAAGAAACCAGCTGAACCCCGCCCAAAGATTCACCGATGAAGCTCGACCTGAATTAACCCTGCTGTGACGTCGTTAAAAGATGCCCTCCCATAGACAAATATCACCCGCCTCTCCACTAATCCCATGCTTACGTTAGGGTGCATACCCCGTAGGCTCTTAATCCTTCTATCCTAAGGGCACGTCAGTCTTCCCTACCATTACAGTGCCCCCCGGTCTATTCCTTGATATGCAATGGTCTTTGTAGCACCATGAAGCATGAGGCTTCAAGGGCTAGTGCAAATCTTGGGGTTCATTCGATTAATCGAGTCTGGTCAAACCACGCTGGGGTTGGTGCATTTCATTCATTCATTCATTCAAATGGAAATAAAACCAAGTGCAAAAGATTTTCTTTGTCAAATGTCAAGGGTAGTGATTGTGAGATACGAGTTGAATCAAGAGAAACTATAATTCGTCGATACAACTGTCATCCTGGAGATCACGCTCGACTCAAGACTACAATGAGGTTCTCATTTACCATCTCTTGCAGGACGGCTAAGTTCAGCAGCTTACGCTGTCAGAAAAATCCGTCAATTTACTGATGTGGATACCGCGAGGCTGGTCTATTTTAGTTACTTTCATAGTATCGTGTCTAACGGTATTTTATTTTTATTCTGCAGAAAAGAGCCATCAGAGCCATATATAATCTACGAAGGCGCGATTCTCTAACAGTTCCCTGTTTAAGGATATTAACATCATGACAGAATCTTGTCAATAAATTTATGCAAACATAATGTATGTAAGAACAAATTTACATATTTACAGTAAATGAGGGGAAAGACGTAAATAGTGCTAGAAATGGGGACCTATTAGTTCAACCAGGTTTCAGACTGGCTAAGAAGACTCACATTTCAAACAGTACCCCTGTTTGAAATGTTACAATCAAATACCTCCCCACATACTTCAACTGAATGAGACGAAATTCCAATCTTTTGTAAAACGCACACTCCGCACATTTTATAAGCAAAGGCTGATAAAAATGCCTGTCTTAATGCTGGTCCTGCCCCACACCACAAATAATTAATTAACACTTGAAATACTGTTGGAGCTGCTGAAGATTTTAAAAATATTTTTGCATTGCATAAAATCAGTCCCCCTTATATTATATAAATGCGTAGCATAGGTGTGAGTACCTACTTTGTACTATGGAGCTACCATTTACGGGGTAATGTTTTATATTAAACTTATATGTGCCTTGGCGGCTGTTAGTATGTCATGCTCACTCAAATGTCTCGCTGATGGTGGCGCGTCATTTAGCTCCCTTCAAAATGGTTGCTGAATGGTGCATGCATGGCCATCCATCCATCGTTCTCACATATAGGATCAACATTAATGATGTAAGTAATATATGTATTTGAAAGAACAATGTGATATAAAAGAGTATTCATGGAGTTTCCTGCCCTTTCTTCTCCATAGGTACCGACTACGCTTTGGAATGGGCAACTAGCTTCATATTTCTGACTGACCGCCTCCTTGGCAATTCAAAACTAGTTTAATTGAAATAAATGCTTTGAGTTGGATTTCATTTAAAATAAAAAAATGCGTCTTGTAAAGTAAAAAAAAAGGATCGAAAGGATTATTCTAAAAAAAAAAAAAAATTCGTGGTTTTTTACGGTCCATTACATCAAAAACATCGATATAATGCAAATAATCCATCATTGCCACTGTGATTTGATTCATTCTATAAAAAAAACATTCCAAAATGTTACTTAAATTATCCTCATTATCCCGCCAGATGTCCGTTTTCTAAGGTTACGTGCTTACAAAACAAGTAATGAGGACTGAATAACAGTTTTGCGGAATTACTCATACTGTAAGAAATCCCGCTGGGACAGATGATATGTGTAAAACTGAATAGTCAAATATCTTCTAACGGTGGAATAAAACGTTATAACTCCGGTGTACGTTGTGTCAATCTTTATCAGTAAGGCTCTTACTTATTTCAATTTCTTGAATTCGATCGCGGTAACAGCACAAAGCTGTTCACAAATAAAAGTACCAACATTTTAATTACAATTTGATTTATTAACCCCAAATGACCGAAATCATTCAACTACGTGTTTGGCCTCTTAGATGGCGCAGCCACAACCTCTGCCAGCCAACCCACGACGAAGACCGAGGCCAGGAGCAGAAAAAGCAGCGGGAGCGAAGGCAGCACCAGGACCGTAAGCAGCAACCGGGGCGGCAGTCGGGCCAAATGCAGCAGTCTCACTGATCATAGCGTTCCTGCCATTACCACAGGCATGGTTGACGGCGCCAGCACCAGCAGAGGGCACCACACCTTCCATAGCAACAGTACCCACGAACGGCAACTCCCCACCCACAGCCAGGATACCCTCATAAACGTTGTCAGACGCCACGGAGATACCGACAGGTGCGATGAAGGAGGCGCTGGAGACAGGCAGAGCGCCGCCACTAGTGGGACTGAACTCCATGGCGGGGGCGTAGATTGCATCGTAAACAAGGCCTCTGCCTGCGTAACCAGCGGCCCGTCCATCAAAAGCCGGACCACTGCCTGCCAAGCCAGTACTAAGATACGCAAGCCCATCATATGCCGAAGCAGGAGCAGCCAAGCCGCAGGGGGTGGCGAAGGCGGGAGCGTCCAAGTCATAGGGAGCAGAAAATCCAGAGATATCAGCAACCGCAGCGCGGCTGGTGCATGACTGTCCAAATGCGGACTGAAATTGTAAAAATATATTGTTACGCAGTTAACAAACATTTATATTATTGGAGAAAGTAACACAACTAGTAAATCTAATCAAATATGTTAATGTTGTTAATCGTCACTTTAAAATAAATCATTCTTACCTTTAGCAGTAGCGCCTGAGCGCAGAGGATGAGGATAGCTTTGACAGACATTGTAGTTTGTTTCGAGTGTTGACACGAGAGTGATGTTCAGTGCAACTGTTGGTTGTTTTATACTCAATTAGGTTATCAAGTTCCAAGAAAATTTGAATGCAGGTAAGTGTAATTAACTTATCACTTGTGCAAGCACGACAATAGCCTACTATTCTCTAACAAAGAAACAATTTATTTTAATAGAGACATATCGTCACGTTTTCCAAAATTTCGAAAACGTAGGTGAAATCAACACAGAACTGAGTATAAATGTGACAACAATTTTGGGTCCTTATTCAGTCTTCGGCGTCTGAACACAAACCAACATCAAACATGGCTTCCTTCACTGTTCTGTTGCTGTGCATCCAAGCTTGCTTGGTCCAAGTAAGTGACAGTTTGTTTTAAATTCTAACATTATTTTCAGTGTATTCTAAAGGGATTTGATTAATAGTTCCGGCGTGTTAATGTGTAGAGTTAATTAGTCATGGTAATTACTTTTTCAGAATGTATTCAGCCAGGCATGTGGTGCTTACGGCCCCGCGATCGCTCCAGCTTTGCCCTGTACCAACCTAGCTGGTCCTTACGGCTTAAACGCTCCCGGTTTGGCTTACGATGGATTTGCGTATCCCACCGCTGGCTTCACTGGCGCATACCCCGCTGCCGGTTGTGGTGCCGGACTTGCCGCATACGGTGGCGCCGGACTTGCCGCGTACGGTGGCGCCGGTGAAGGTAACGTGGCGGTCGCTGGTGAGCTGCCAGTCGCCGGTACTACCGCCGTCGCCGGTCAGGTCCCTATTATGGGCGCTGTGAGCTTCAGTGGTCCTGTGGCTGCTGCTGGTGCCGTGTCTATCGCCGGTAATTGCGCGTGCGGCTGCGGTACGCCCTATTACTAGTTGTCTTTGCATTTGTGTCATTCGAAAACTCGACGTTGAATAAATAAATTGCTTCAATGTTATTGTACTATTCCTTCTAGAACCTACCGACTACCCAATAACTCGTTCAGTTTTTTTTTTTACACTTTCGTCAGTGCTTTCGTTTTAAGACGATTTTGCAACATTAAGGCTAATTCTCGTGCTTAAACGACGTTTAAATTGAAATGGTGTCGCAAAAGTTCCAAAATGGCACATTAAGTATTCTGATTGGTCAAAATCTAAGTCAAACGTGATGTTTTCTGGCATAAAATTGAGTATAGACCGAAAACCGGCCTTTGGACCAATTTTAAAACGACGAAGAATCAGCGGCAGATCAGCGTAGAGAACACAACATCCGCTATTTTCAGCATCGCCGGCTGCGGGGCCTCACGGAATGCTAAAGACCTTTTGCTACTTCCAAAATTTCGTAGGCGCTAAAAACTCTATTCATTCAGACTCTCAGCCGTTAAGCAAGTCACACGTTATTTAAATTTTTGTGAAGATGAGGACTATGTGGGTCATTGCTTTTTATTTTTTTCGGTTGGTTTTAATAATGATCTGGCAGTTTGAGTACTTCATGTGGCCTACCTAAATGTCCTTTCTTTTATAATACTTTAAAACAGTTTCCATGAGTTTTCTCTGTTACCGTTAAAATAAATGTAAACACAAAAATACGTTTGAAGATGACATAAATAGCAGCTTGAGCTCTGTTATGAACTGGTTAAGATTAAAAACAATTTAGGCAAAACAAAACTATTGAACTTTAGACAGCTTTATTTTATTATATTTTATTTATTCACAAGGCAACTACAACAGGTGACAATTACAGTATATCACTAGGTTCACGTTATAGGTTTCGAACAGTATAAGCTTTGTACTGTAATTCACAAAATTATACGGGTACAAGTTCTGTGCGTCTGCCCACTTCTGCCACTGCCACTTATACTTACGCAGGGAATGTGTAGGAGACCAAACAGAGACCAACACGACAGGTAAAGGAACATAATAGAGACAATTTTAAATTGTTTAACGAAAACAGCTTTTAAATCGTTAATAATAAATAGAAAGAGTATATACATTTCTTCTGAAAACAGCAGCACGAGAATCGAAGATGTCAATACTGGTATTGATTTTGGAAATTTCGTTGTAAAGTCGACACATTCTAACGACAGGATTGTAATAGGAGGTATTATTTGTAAAGACCAGAAGTGCAAAAGTTTTTGGTATTCGCGTGTTATACCTAGTAATGATGTTTATGAAGGACATCAGAGCTGAAGAGTCCAGCTTAGAATGTGGGATCTTATGCAGGTTTACTAAGTCCTGCTGTTTGCGACGAGCATGCATAGTTTCCAAATTGAACTTAACAAGGCGTTCGGAATAGCTTTGTAATTCTAGAGAAGCCGTACCTCAATTCTGTCAGAGTGTAATGCGTAACACAGTGACCAGATTATAAAACAGTCTTCCAAAGTACTTTTCACTAGGCGTTTATATAGTGATTTACTGTGCTTTGAGGTTTTTTAAATCCCTTGGTAGACCTTGATATAAAACCGAGAAGTTTCAATGCTCTATTCGTCATGCTGTTGTAATGATCTCAAAAAGATAGTTGTTCATTAAACAACACGCCGAGATCTCTGGCTACGTGCTTTCGTTCTAACGACTGACCCTCGAGTATGTAGTCATAAGTGTTCTTACACGTTTTTTTGTAAAAGTTATAACAAAACATTTTTTATGTTTAATATCATACGATTCTGAATGGATTCACTGTCGGAGGTGTTTTTTATAGACGTAAAAACCTTCAGATCGTCGGCATATAATAGACACACACACACACACACTAATTTTGTCACACAATTAAAATTTTGAAAAGTAGGCGCCCTAAATGCGATCCTTGTGGAATGCCTGACGTAACATTAACCGGTAACGACAAGTATTCTCTAACAGAAACGAGTTGGCTTGTCTATTTCAAAAAAGACTGTATCCACCGGAACCGAAAACCATGTGTCCCATACGATTTCAGCTTTAAGAGCAGTACCTCATGGTTAACCTTATCGAACGCTTTCCGAAAGGCTGTATAGATTGAGTCTATTTGACCACCCTTCACGAAAACAGTACTCAGATAGTTTTTGTACTCGAGCATGTTTGTGAGTGTTGATTTACCTCGAACAAAACCATGCTGGGCTTGGGAAAGATACGGTTTAAAATGAGAATAAAAATACTGATTTAAAGACTCTTCAAAAAATGTTGCCATACCAGATGATATACTTATGGGTCTGTAATTTTCACAAATGGGCACAACGTGCGCCTTTTTCCAGCATTTCAGAAACGTACCCAATTTCAGCGATAGATTTAAACAAATAATAGAGTGGTAAAGATAGCTCTTCAGCACACTTGACCAGAAAATGAGAAGGTATACCGTCCGAACCAGCGCATTTATTATGATCCAGTTGTTTCAATGCACGCAAAACATAATCAAACTCAATATAAATCTCCGATAAAGAAGAGTTACATTCAATACCTGCGCATGACTCACCACTAGGGGGAGCTCCAAACGTATCGTCAAAAACTGAACTAAAGAAGTCCGAAAATAATTAGTTAATAACTTGACTGTCGGATGAAACCACTCCACCAAACTTCGTAGTTTGTGGTTAGCCATTCGTTCTTTTTTTGCCATTGACGAACGAAACTCCCAAAACGATTTGAAAAGTAAACTGTCCTCTGTGGATGTTATAAATGAACTGTAGCATTCTTTCGTAAGAAACTTGCACCTACTACGCAACATTATGAAGGTGTCATAATCACGGAAGTTTTTTAACTTTTGAAACGTCTGTGATATTAATTTTTTCATTGAGACATTTTTGAAGAGCCTTTGTTTTAAGACGACATTGCAACATTAGGGCTAATTCTCGTCTTTATAATCGTTCAAATTTAAATGGTAATAGAGAACACAGCATCAGCTTTGGTCAGCGTCGCCAGCCACGGGGCCTCACGGAAAGCTAAAGAGCTTTTGCATCCTTCAGATTTCTCCGTATAGCAAGTCACACGTTATTTAAATTATTGTGAATGTGAGACAATGTGGCTCATTGCATTTTTTTCTCAGTTAGTTTTAATCATGATCTGGCAGTTCGAGTACTTGGTGCGGCCTACCCAAATGCCCTTTCTCATGTGTTGTTTGGCGAATCGTCGAGCTCCTTAAGTTTCTTGGTGAGTAGCACGATTACTGACAACTGCGTGCACTGACTAAGAGGTCCACTCAATCTGTGTGGCTCTTTTTCAAAAGACCATTTTGGACACCGGTCTACAGGGTCTTCCCATGATCTGATCAAGATTATGTATGAACTTTATTAGTGACCGACCTCTGAGTTTGTTTCGGCCTTTCTTTTCAGAATAGTCAGATAGAAACGCCGACCTCATCTTGTTTTTTAAAATATGATTAAATTGTAAGATAGTTTGCACCGCAATATTAGTATGTCTTTAGAAATATTTATTAATAATCTTATAATAATAGTATAGGACCCTGCACAAAACGTTCGAAAAAAAAATTGTAACAATTTAGCCGGTTACATGCTGATTAAAAGTATATATGGGCGCAAAAATAATGGCCAGTTTCTTAACGGCTTGTTTGTCTAACGGATAACGTCTTTTACCTAAAATTGTGTGCGGGGTCCTTTCAGGACATTACAACAATAATTTTAGTTGCTTAACATGTTATATGCGCATCGCGATGCGATGCGGCCCGCCTTGAAAACTTATTGATCAAGAGGATTAGAGGAGGAGTGGCAGGTCTGAACTTCCTACCCAATTCCCCATCCTATCAATCGGTTTGTGTTAATTTGGTACTGTAATTCCAGTTGTTGAGTGGCGGTACATAGCCGGTAAGTGGAAGCCCGAAAGCCGTAAGCCGTAAACTCGCGGGCCGCGGCACGTGGCACCGGTGGCATCCGTGCAACACAGAAAGTTTACAGTGAGTACTCTTGCTTCTTATTTTTCCCTAATATGAGTGAGCCTAAGATGGCGGATTTTGTAAAGAAAGGAGCAGTGATCAAAGGTCGGTTAACTATACTAGAAAATTATGTTAAAAAATGTACAAGTCCGTTAAGTGACCAACAATTATTAGAGTTAAAGTTACGCGTTGAAAACAGTTCGAGTTTGTTAGAAAATTATAGTGAGTTACAAGATAAAATAGAGGAAGAAACAGACGAGTTTGATCTTCCAAAATGAGTGGAAGAGAGAGAGCGTTTTGAAAATCAATACTATAAGGTCGTAGCTTCCGCCAAACTCTTGCTGCAGATAGATGTACCTGAAAGTAATGATAGTATTATTACAAAAAATAAAGTTAGTGTAAAGTTACCGGACATTAAAATACCTACCTTTGACGGCTCGTACGATCAATGGTTGGAATTTAAGAATTCATACTATAGCATGATCCATGATCGTAAGGATTTGGATAGTGTACAGAAATTCCATTACCTGCGATCGTCATTAACGAATAGTGCAGCGCAGGTAATTAGTGCATTGGAATTCACGGCCACCAATTACTGTCACGCGTGGGACCTGCTTCAAAATCGATATATTAATCCACGATTATTGCAACACCACCACGTCAAATCCCTCTTTACAATACCGTCCATAAATAAGGAATCGGCTTCACAAATTAGGAAACTAATAGACATACTAAGAAACATACGTGCACTTATCTCACTGGGGGAACAAACACATTCGTGGGATACGTTGATAATATATTTGGTTGTTTCTAAACTAGATCCAGGTACCGAACGTGAATGGGAGCAGGTTAAAGGGACACTTTATCATGCTGATACGAAGCCATC
The DNA here is from genome assembly GCA_963555695.1 of Dasypolia templi. Lineage (NCBI taxonomy): Eukaryota > Metazoa > Arthropoda > Insecta > Lepidoptera > Noctuidae > Dasypolia > Dasypolia templi. The sequence goes on from OY743163.1 coordinate 6,148,848, forward strand.
CTTGAAGTTGGATGATTTGCTTAAATTTCTCAAGGACAGGGCGGATATGTTAGAAATGATTAAGGTAAACCATAGCAAACATTCACATGACAACAAAAATAATGAACACACGCATAACAAGAAACAACCTACTCATAGTTACGTCGCTACGCACGCTGGGGATAATAGTAATAACAAAACGAAAACTAACAAGCGCCAGTGCGTATGTGAAATTTGCAAAGGTAATCATTCGCTGTATACGTGTTCAAAGTTTATTAATTTACCTGTTCAAGATAGGATTAACTTTGTTAACACAAATAATATTTGTAAAAATTGTTTACGGCTGACCGTAAAAGCGTCACGCGGTCAAGGATTGCAAATTCGGTCTATGTAGGCTGTGTCATCTTGAGAAACACAACAGTTTGATTCATGTCGATAGCGTAGACAAAGACGGCGCATTAAATGTGGCCGGGGCGAGTTCACAATCGCAACCGATCACCACTAACGTCTCCAATGTCTCAACCTCGTTACATACTTCTACGGATAGTTCGGTTTCACTTGGTACAAACACATATTCCGTGTTACCCACGGTCCTGCTATCCACAGCATTAGTTGATATTGCAGATAGTAAAAACGAGTATCACACTGTGCGAGCACTCCTGGATAATGGTAGCCAATGGTAGAATTTATGCGATAAATTAAACGCACCTATGAAACAGTCCACTTGTCAAGTTACCGGTGTGGGTCATTCGATAACAAACTCTACCCACACATGTAAAATAAAATTACGTTCAAAGATGAAGCATTATCACACTAGCATTGAATGTTTAGTGCTGCCTTGTATTGCAAATAGGTTACCGGCTTCTAATATAAACATAAATAGTATTATTATTCCAGATAATATCCAACTTGCTGACCCAAGCTTTCATTCGCCATCGGATATTGACATATTGATAGGCGCGGATAAGTTTTGGGATCTATTATGTGACGGTAAAATTAAGTTGAAAAACGGACCTTACTTACAAAATACTAATCTAGGGTGGATAATATCTCTGGGCACGCCACAATAGCGGCGGTAAGTCCCCTCTTTGAGGAGTGGTTGGAGAGGCGCCACGGCGTCCTCACCTTCCGCCTGACACAGGTCCTCACCGGACACGGTTGTTTCGGGAGGTTCCTGTTTCGCATAAGGCGGGAGGAAACGCCCGGGTGTCACCATTGTGTGGATCGCCCGGAGGACACGGTGGAGCATACGGTGGAGGTATGCCCAGCTTGGGCGGAGCACCGCAGTGTCCTCGCGGAGGCGATTGGCGGCGGCGATCTCTCGCGTCCGGCCCTGGTCCAGGCCATGGTACGGAGCGAGAGGGAATGGCAAGCCGTCACCTCCTTCTGCGAAGCAGTAATGCTCGCGAAGGAGGAGGCGGAGCGGGTGAGGGAGAGAGCCTTGCGCCCTCACGCCCCCACTAGCCGCCGCAGGAGACGCCCTGGGCGTCGGGAGTCGCCTGCAGATTCCCGGCCACCGTAGGCGCGGGCTTGCGGACGGCGAGCAATGGGTAGCTTGCCGTCCGGTAAGGACCAGGCCCGGGTCGACGGCGCGTTGTGTTCCACGCGCGCCTCAAAGAGATGTCAGCACAAAATGACGGGGTCCGATAGGGCCGACGCCTCAGGGTCGCGGGTTATTCCACAGAGAAAACCGTGGCCCTGGCACAGGCAACTGAAGGAACACGGGTGGGTTTTAGTCAGTAAAAGTCTGACACGCCCTCCCGCTCCACCCAGAGCGGGAGAAGTCATTTGATGATTTCCCACCCAAAAAAAAAAAAAAAAAAAAAAGGGTGGATAATATCTGGACCTTTGTACAATAATAATAATGGCCTGCGCATTAATCAGGTTCAATGTAATCATTCGCAAGTACTGGATGTACAATTAAAACGATTCTGGGAACTCGAAGAGATTCCTAACTTGGGAAATGCCCTTAGTGCCGACGAACAAATGTGCGAGAACATTTTCGTTGAAACGACAACGCGTTCTCAGGAAGGTAAATTTTCTGTGCGTATTCCTATAAAAGAATCGCCTGTGGTTCTCGGAGAGAGCTATAATTCAGCTGAAAAACGTTTGTTGTCTCTTGAACGAAAGTTTTCTCGTTTACCGGAATTTAAGGAAAAAAATATTGATTTTATGAATCAATACGAAAGTCTCGGCCACATGAGTCGCGTAGGTACATATAGTTCCCCTCACTATTTCTTGCCGCATCACGGTGTTTTGAATGAGAATAGTAGTACGACTAAACTGCGCACAGTGTTCGATGCGAGCGCAGCGACATCTTCAGACAAGTCGTTGAACGATATTCAGTTTATTGGGCCACCGCTTCAAAACGATTTTTTTCCATATTATTACGCTTTAGGCAGTATAAACACGTAGCATGTGCCGATGTAGAAAAAATGTATCGTCAAATTTTAATACAGCCAGATCAACGTGATTTACAACTTATTCTATGGCGTAAACATCCGTTATACCCAATATGTGTATATCGTCTCAACACCGTGACGTGCGGCACGGCGTCAGCACCTTATTTGAGCATGAGGTGTCTGAATCAACTCGCGCGTGAGTGTAAGGATGAACAGGTGTCTGCCGTGATCAGGGATGATTTTTACGTAGATGACGTATTGATAGGAAATGACGACTTAAATAGTTTATTACTTAAAGGTTGTCTGTAAAAGATCGCTTTTAGCGATAAGACCGCCCATTGTGTCACCCAATGTAAAATTTCTACATCAATGTCTGTAATTTTTAAGGTGTACATAATAAAGAGTATTCTATTCTATTCTATTCTATTACATATGTGCGAAAAGGTAACCAAGTACCATAAAATCGGCGTGTCTTCCTTTACGTAAGTGGATATTTAATTGACATATAACTGACCATGACATACCTAAAAGGTTGTCATTGGGAGACCAGTGTCAAAATAAAACGTTAGGAATGGGCTGGTACAATAAAAATGATGAATTGCACTTCACAACACGAGTAATTAATAGTGATAAACCATTAACGAAGCGAACAATGTTATCTGTTATAGCGCAGGTGTATGACCCGTTAGGTATTTTAGCACCAGCAATAATAATAGCAAAAATTTTATTACAAAAGTTATGGTTGTGTAAAATAAATTGGGACGATCCGGTTCCTAATGACGTAATATTAACTTGGGAGAAATTTACTAATACTCTTCAGAGTTTACACAAATTACGTATTCCGCGTCATGTACTAGGTATTCACACACAATACATAGAATTACACATCTTTACAGACGCGTCGCTATGTGAATATCGTGCGTGCGCTTATGTGCGTACCTACTCTGAGAATTCACCAGTGAATATTAAGTTACTCTGTGCCAAAAGTAAGGTTGCGCCGTTAAAACCAATCAGTATACCGCGACTTGAATTATGCGGGGCTTTAATAGGCGCACGTTTATATGGAAAAATTATTGATGCATTACGTTTGAATTTTCATAAAACTTTCTTTTGGACAGACTCAACTATTGTCCTTGGGTGGCTTCGAATGTCTTCTCATTCACTAAAGACATTCGTTCAAAATAGAATAGTTGAAATAAATGAAATTACCAGTAATGTTGTATGGTCTCATGTAGGTAGTAAAAATAACCCAGCGGACTTAGTCTCACGCGGCCTCAGTCTTGACGTATTCAGGGACAGTAGTATATGGTGGAACGGTCCGCCGTTCTTACAACATCCTCAGTCGATGTGGTCTCAACAAGGCGCAACTTCTTATTGTGATTATGCCGCTACAGATCTACCAGAACTAAAATCACAAACTACAGTCATGGTTTGTGACGTTACGCTAAATAATAATAGTGTCATTCATTTCAATAGGTTTTCATCTTACGTTCGTATTAGACGTACCGGGTTTTGTTTGTTTGTTTGGCATCTCGCAGGTCAACCTATGCGGTTGTCGTCTGCTTAAGCGGACTTGCCTGTGGATTCCCTAATAAATTAAGGCCTCCAGCCAGGACTTAAACTTATATACTAACTAAAACTAAGCGACAACGCTAAGGGCACCCCCTGTGGGGTACGAACCTCGGCTTAGGGCGTCGCTGGAAGAGGGCAGCAAATGACTAGCTGGATCAGGATTGGTATTATTAACGGACGAATTTAAAGCTACAGGCTCAGCGGCGCGGGCTGGCTCGAGCAAGGGTCGGGAGGGGCGTCGATTTGGGCGTCGCGGCGGGCCTCGACGGCGAGGGCGGTAGGACGGAGATCGGTTTTGGGCTTATATAGCGTGCTAGTGGCCTTACTACTCTCCTGGAGGAGGGTAGTGGCGTCGTCGGGGTCGATTAAAGTATGCCTTGGTCGGCGAATACTGCTAATGCGAGAGGGAGTGTAGCGGGCGGCCGCTGTAATCAGGGGGTTAGAATGTTTGATGCCGCAGTCGAAGAAACGCTTTGATAAGCGTTTCATGAACTGTTTTATGGTTGGCATTTTGAGGTCGACGTGAAGCTCTATATTACGGACATAGAAGGGGGCACCCGTGACCCTTCTGAGGAAACGGTTTTGGAGGGTCTGCATCTTATGGAGATGACGTGGGTGAGCGTGCGCAAATACAACGCAGGCATAGGTCATGATGGGACGCATGACTGCGGTATAGATGCGGAGCTTGCATTTGAGTGACAGTTTGCTACGGGCTGTCAGTACGAATTGGAGCCTGCTAAGAGCGAAGGAGGCGCGCGCGCGAACCGCCTTAATATGAGCCTTAAAGGTAAGGTTCTCATCGAGGATCACGCCTAGGTATTTGGCTTGCTTCTCCCAAGGGATCGGCTTGCCGTACATAGTGATCGGGCTGGGAAGTGGGGGAGGGAGTCGTCGACGTCTCGAGAAGAGAACCGCCTGACTCTTATCGGGGTTAACCTCGATTCTCCATTTCCGGAACCAAGCGCCTAAGACGTTTGCGGAGGTTTGGAGAGTACGAGCTATAGCGTTGGGACAGTGACCGGTATAGTAAACGGCAGTGTCGTCGGCGAAGAGAGCCAACTGAGCCTTTTTACTTTTTGGGATATCGCTAGTGAACAGCGTGAAGGCGAGAGGAGATAGTACGGAACCCTGAGGGACACCGGCGCGAATAGGATGAGGGGACGAGAGTGCTCCCTCGACGCGATAGCGAAAGGTCCGGTTCGACAAAAAGTCTCGTAAGATGAGCACGAGACGATCTGGCACTCCTAGTTGGTAGAGCTTGTATATCAAGCCGTTGTGCCAGACTTTGTCGAAGGTATGTCGAAGAATAGCACACCCGTCGTCGCGTTACGCTGCAGACCAGCGCATAAGTGCTCTACGATACGGTGGACCTGTTGGGTGCCCGAGTGTTGGCTACGGAATCCAAACTGCTCGTTGGGTATGAGGCTCTTTGCTTCGGCGTAGACTTTGAGACGCTTATAAATAAGCCTCTCGTAGATTTTGCCGAGGACATTGAGTAAGCTAATAGGGCGGTAGCTGGAGGGCTCAGACTTTGGCTTGCCTGGCTTTGGGATACCGATGACGGTGGCTTCTTTCCATGCTTGTGGGAACATGTTGTTGCTCAAGGCGCCATTGAAGATTGCGGTCATAAGCATTATTAGCGGGGCAGGAAGGAGTTTGTATACCTTATCGGTAATACCATCCGAACCGGGGGCCTTACGAGCGTGGAGCCCTTTAATGATGTCGTGCACTTCGTCTGGAGTGACGGGAGGCAGAGAATCATCAGGGTCTTCGACGGGAGGGAGGGAGGCTCTTCGTTCGACTTCAGCGTCGACCTTGTTCAGGTGAGCTTGGTCTACTGGTTGGGAGCTGGGAGAACATTGGGACTCTAGGCTGTCGGCAAGACATTCAGCCTTATCGGGACTGTCGAAAGCGACACTATTGTCGGGGCGGATGATTTAGACGTACCGGGGCTTACGTGCTGCGATTTATTCGTTACTCACGCACACATCGACAGGATCGCACTGTAGGACCGTTATCAGTGAGCGAATTGTGTGCGTCAACACAGATGTTGACGCGCCTCGTACAGCGGGAATCTTTTCCTGATGAATACGATAAATTGAAACGTAACTTACCATTCAAACCTACAAGTGCAATGGTGCCGATTCTCTTGTACACCGAACTAAACTAACTAAACTATCACTAAAATTCCTTACTTTTTACTATGAAAATCTTGAAGCTATTCTGCGAAAAATAATCTCTAAATTTAAAAATAATTTTGACACAACTATAATCGAATTTGACAATCGCGAGTGCACGTGTTTTTTTTTTTCTTTTGGTTTCGCATTTTCGCAACGTCTTTGTTAGAGCCGGAGGCAGCCTGGGGCAGCCTCGACGTGTTTTGTAGGGAAGTTTTGACTTTTTGTGTGGAAAATATAAAATAAAAATATCGAAATGTAGAGATATGGTGGTTTCAGAGTTACAAAGGGGGTCAAAATTTTCATTATTTTTGTGATAGGACACACCGTTTTCGAGATATGAGCAAAAAAAGAAAAAGAAAGTTAAAGTACCGTTTTTGCACGTCTGAAGTCGAGGTGTTGGTGTGAATTTTAGTCCACGCCACCTAATTTTATTACACAACTTTTTAATCGCGATTAAAAATAGTCAGATTCATGTTCAGAATTAGTTAGACAATCAAATTTTTAGCTAAAAAACGTAAAATTCAGAATAACAAAATTGCCATTTTCACTAAATTAATAACTCAGTGCAATCTTAGTGCTGTCAAACTAAAATATAGTTAAGTTGTGTCAATTTAGTCAATTTCAGAATGGAAAATCGTCATTTGACAGAATTAAACCAAATTTTAGTGATTTTTAGTCTAGTTTAGAGGCATTTGTGACAAGAGAATCGGCACCAATATCTAGTCTTAGTATACTTCTTGATAAAAATAACATAATTAGATTAGGCGGACGCCTAAGTAATTCACATTGTTTCGATTATGATAAAAAGCATCCGACACTACTATGTAGTAAACATTACTTTACCCTATTACTGTTTCAGCATTTGCATAAGCAGCTTCTTCACGCGGGTCCCCAATTGTTACTGGCTACCATGCGTGAAAATTGGTGGCCTTTGAGAGGAAGACACCTGGCCAGAAAGGTCGTCCATCAGTGCGTCCGCTGCACACGAATGAGAGGTAAAACCGTTGCACCAATCATGGGTAATCTTCCTTCTGAACGGTTAGAACCGGGTTTTCCTTTCGTCCGATGTGGGGTGGACTATGCTGGACCCATATTCGTATTAAACCGCAAAGGTAGGGGGGCTAAACTTGAAAAAGGTTATATTTGCCTATTCGTGTGTTTTATAACACGAGCTATACATCTTGAACTAGTCAGTACCCTTTCTGCTCCAGAGTATATATTGGCACTTAAAAGGTTTATATCCCGTCGCGGTAAACCGGCCCAAATTTTCTCTGATAATGGGAGAAACTTTATCGGAGCCATGAAAGAGATTCAGTTTATGTTCAAAAAAAATTCACATCAAATTATTGATCATTTATCGAATAATAATATTGAGTTTAGATTTATACCGCCTTACGCTCCTCATTTTGGGGGTTTGTGGGAGGCAGGAGTGAAATCCTGTAAACACCACCTAAGGCGTGTTGTAGGTACCGCTAACTTAACATACGAGGAGTTCAACACGGTGTTGACACAGATCGAAGCCGTCTTGAACTTCCGACCAATGTATCCTATGTCCTCAGACCCTCATGATCTTCTTCCACTCAGCCCGGCACACTTCCTAATTGGCCGACCACTCCTCTCACCAGCCTGCAAGGACTTGACAGAAGCGCCGATCAATCGTCTGACGCGGTTCGAGAGAATGGAACAGATGAGGCAGCAGTTTTGGAAGCGTTGGTCTACAGACTACATTTCTGAACTTCAGATAAGGACCAAGTGGAAGTCTCATAATCAGGACATAGCTCTAAACACTCTTGTCGTCATCAAAGAGGACAATTTACCACCTCTGCTATGGCGCATGGGTAGGATTATTAAGGTGTTCACAGGAAAGGATGGTGTGAGCCGTGTAGCTACAATTCAAACAGCTATGGGCCCAGTACAACGAATTTTCACAAAAATCTGCCCACTCCCGGTGCCATCAGCGACGCATGATGACACCAATGAAGACTGCAGAGTTCCCGATGCTGCAACTACATAACTTTATTGAAACCTAAAGATTTCAAGGCGGCCGGCATGTTTATTGACCAGCCCACGCCATCTAACAAGGGTGGTGTGAGGCTCTAACCGGCCGGAATGCAGCGCTGACGGTGGCGCCTCCTCGGGGGGACGGAACCGCCGGGCAGCAGATATATACGTGTGAAGTTTGTGAGGACAGAATATATAGATGGAAAAAAGTGATGGTGGACGGAACGTTGTTTTTAATATAGGAAAACCTGATTGAGTCTTTTGCAAACCTTTGTTCAATATATAGAGTAATAAATTGTAAGTTAAAAGTATTTTTCCGTGCTTAATTTCGATCCACCGCACACACACTCGTCGCGTAAAATACGAGTTCAATATCTATAGGACGCAGAATACCTATCAGACCGCGTGGAAGTCGCGGGGCTAAAAGGCGCCCTAACAAAAGGAAAGCGGAAAATGCTGGAATATTTTTGGAATGCGGCATGGCTTGCCCATAATTGCGCAGTCTCAGTAATTCAAAAATAAAAATAAAATGTTTTCTAAAGGTAAGCGAACTGTGTCCAATCCACATTTCGCTTCGCTTACTTTTAGAAACCCAATTTTTTTTTGAGTTTGCAAACTAAATCTTATAGAATTTATTTCTACTAAACCGTTTACAGGCACCTTTGAATTGCCAAAGGAGTTGATCATTCAGAAAGATGAAGAACGCGCACGAAACTCCATGGACTCCTTTTTAAAATTATGTTTTTGTTACCGGATAATTATAATAATACTCAAGCTTAGTCCGAGATATTTTCTGTATTCACTATGTATTTTCAAAATCCTCGCATTGTGTGAGCCGCGAATATTAAGAGGAAGCGAAAAGCTTCATGTCCAAAACAGAAATAAGGCAGTCTGCTAGCAACACTATATCTGTAACTCATTCATTATTTTCGCGCCGTGCGTGCTTGTCAGAATAAAAACTTTTTCTGCTTTATTAGTTTGTTAACGCAAGAAATGCCGAAAATAAAGTGTGAGTGCAAAGAAGAAAGGTACCAAAGGAAGATTAAGAAATAATAATACCACCGCAATTGCATATATAAATAGAATGGGGGGTTAACAATTTCCAAAACTTAATTCTCTAGCTAGGAGCATATGGCAGTGGTGTGAAATCCGTAAAATATGGTTGTTCGCCTCTTATATTAAGTCAAAAGAAAATAAAGATGCTGTCCAAGAATCCAGAAAAAAAAATATAGATTCAAAGTGGGAATTATGTAACAAGACTTTTCTAAATATTACCAAGTCACTTGGAAAACACGATGTGGATTTGTTTGCAACCAGAGCAAATAAAAAATGTCATAGATAAATATCGTGGCATAGAGATCCATATGCAGAGAATATTGATGCTTTTACTGTAGACTGGTCAACATTCAACTTATTTTATGCTTTTCCTCCATTTTCATTAATTTCTTAATGTATACTAAAAATAATTGTGAAACTACAAAGTGAATATAGAAGATATCTCGGACTAAGTAAGCCCTTCGTATAATTACAATAGAACTTCACTTCAGGTAAGTTTGTTTAATTATGTAATCTATATTTATAAAAATCAATGCGACTTTTCGTTGTAATTTTATAACTCAAGAACGGGCTCACCTAATCAGACTAAATGTTTAGGCTTTGTTCGTACTATTTAGTAGATGGTTTATGTGAATTTTGCACAAAATCGGTAGAGCGATTCTTCATTTATCACATTTTTTGTAACAAATGAATTCAAGAAATTGCGGATCATTTTGTTAATGGAGATTTTGCTGTCAAATTGTTTTTTTTTTAATGGGGATTTTGTTGTCAAATTTAAACTTTTTGAAATTATTGACTTTAAAAAGTGTTGTTATGTCATTCATGCAGTCATTTCATTTTGGACGTGCTTCGATTAAAGCAAATTGTCAGACATAATTGTTGCTTTGTGTTTATATTTTTTAAATATTGTTGAGTGCATGCATTCATACAAAAGGTGAGTCTTGAATAATAATTGTTCAAATGTACTTTTTATATGTGTGCGTGTACTTTTCTGTTTTTTAGCGAGTGTTGGTGTTTCTTATCGTTTACAGGCTTTATTTGAATTAAATTGTCAAACGCATTTACACAAAAGGTAAGTTTTGAACTGTTGAAGTGAATTACAAGTATGTATGTGTTTCTTTATTTGAAAAAACATATTGTGTGCATACGGGTCTTTTATGTTTTTGTAACAGATGGAAGCACGTCGATTTAAAAATGAATTATTTATTGACATTTTTATAAACATTGACGTATGCAGTCATATATATTTCCATACACTTAGACGCACATGTATAAATACTGATACACCACTATTAATGTAGCAATTTGTTTTTAATTTGATTTATTCTTTTTTATATAAGGGAAAAATGCCACGAGCCAGACGAGCAAATATAGGTCGGCGAACGCGTAATACAAATGATGTGGCATTGTTAAGACGATCACAGACTGCAGATGAACGCGCACAAGCTAATGCATCGCAGCGTGAACGTAATACACGAAATAGATCTGTTGACCCTGTACCTGTACTGAATCTTGCAACGCGATCAAGAATACGTCGTGCTGTTTTGGCTGAAATGATGCGTGCTTCTTTTAATTACAGCAGTCAGATTGATTATAGTATGTACGGATGCATTGGAATGATGGACGCAAAATTTCCACATTGTGATGCGGCTAACTTTCCAGGTGAAACGCCCGGCATGCGTTGTGCTAATGGCAAAGTGAGATTGCCAGCATTAGAAACTCCACCCGAACCATTGTATTCATTTATTTTTGGGACATCTTAAACGTCAAAGCACTTTTTACTAAAATTATAAGAGATAATTGTATGCCGACGTTTAAGGTAAATACTTCAACAAGATTGTCCCATGTTTATATCAATCTGAATCATAAAGTATTCGATAGTTTAAAAAAATATGATCCTACATCTACCTAAAATTGCATGACATGTTACAGATTCAGGGCCAGATTTATCATCAAGCTGGTTCGTTATTGCCATACACCGACACTGATCATCAATTTTCCAAATTAATTTTATTGGATCACCGTTGTGCAATAGTTTAGAATACAAGACGAGAAATTATTCGTGAGCTACAAAGGTTTTTCCATCAGCATAACGCATTAGTTCAATTGTTAGGCGGATAGAACACCTTTTGAAGAGCATGCAAGGCGATTCAATGCACCGACAATTGATGAGGTTGCAATTGTAATTCTTGGTGATCAGTTTCAATCCCGTGATATTGTACTTCATTGCAGAATTGAGCAATTGCAACGTGTTTCGGAACTTCATCGTAGTTACGATGCATTACAATACCAAATATTGCATTGGAAAGGTGACAATGGCTACCATATCAATATACCAATGATTGATCCACGAACAATTAAATAATTGACCTATTTTCAGTGTGTTGACATTTCATTTGTATAATTTTCTAAAGTTACATTTTGCACTTGTTTTCAGGTCTACATGTACAGTAAAATAGCTAGCAAATAATACAATATTTTTTTGTTTGAATAAATCAATTTGATGTTCCAATTTTTTTTTTTAATTATTTCACATTATATGAAATAATTAAAAAAAACGTACCGTGCTTCGCTACGTATAATGTGAAATACCGGTAACGTAAATATATGTGAAATACCGGTAAATATACCGGTTAACGTTCAAAACCTGTCAACCGAAAATACCTGGTTATTTAGAACATAAAATATCCGCTTTTTAATTTATTTTTATTACTAGCACTATAAAATTATGTAATTTTTAATGTTAATTTGAATAGTTCTAATCGTAATATACAGTAAAAGGTAATAAATGTAATGGTTAACTATACTTAGTGTATCGAAATAAATTAATAAAGTGAAGCATTTGTTGAAGCATGAAGCATTTGTTTTGAACGTACCTTCTCACTAAGAAATGACAAAAAAGACAAGGCTGTATGGCTCACTTCCTTTGCCTGCTTAAATGAGCGAATTAAAAAACAACAGGCACTTGAAAGAAGCCTTTGAAAGAATCCCGTTGTGGCCTGCCTGTGTCCCGCGCTAACATTCAAAATATTTTACAACAACAAGTTTTTACAAATTTCTCAAAATGAGTGGAAACGATGAAAATTTGACTCCGTCAGAATTAGTTGAAGCGACGGAAAATGAAGAATTGTGTTACCTTCCTATTCTATACGTATTTTACTGGTTTTCTTTCTTTTGTGCAAGTTCCTCGTAGTGTGGTGAAAATTGTTGTGTTTCACTTATGGGTAAAAGTTTTTAGCGTTTCGTGATTTGAAACCTTCGCGACGCTCAGGGTTCTTCTTTTAAACCACTCGCTTCGCTTGTGGTTTAATTCTAGAACCCTACGCTAGCTCAGGTTTCAATCCAAGCACTCACGGTAAAAAACGCATTTACCCATATGTTAAACAAATAACTATTGATTTTGATTTTGATTTTATCAAGGGTTTTAGTCCCGTTTTTACCACACGATCACTTTTTAAAGCTAACTCAATAACGGCTTGGTTAGAAGATTTGAAAAAAAAAAATAGCTTTGTAATAGAAAAAAATATATTATATTCATGTACATCATTATTTTAACAGGATTTATGCTCATTATTCATATTACAATTATTATAACTTTAAATATTTACGAAAAAGCATTTTTTCTACTAGAAGGTTTTTGTATTTGGAAACATTTTTACACTGAAAAATTGGTGGTTAGAAGTACTACAGCAATATAAAAATATTTGTTATCAATCAATATTTTCAAAGAAAATGTTCCCATACTGAGATAGATGTTTATGGGTGCTCAGCGCGAGCGCTGGCGGCAGTCGTGCTCGTGACTATGCGCATGCGTAGGTGTTAATGCAAAAATTAACGAACTTTTTGTATAAGTCTGCGTTTATAGACTAGCTCGCGGCAGAGTACCCACTTGGAATGTGCGCGCAGGCGCTTTAATGTTGACTATTTTAAGTGCATTCTTAAATACTTTTTTTTTAGCATCATCAGACTATAATGTTCCCACTGCTGGGACACATGCCTCCTATCTTCAAGCGTCGTTCGTTCGTTTTGAGAGTAGCGGTGATGTAATTATTTATTTAAAGAAAAGCACCTGCCTGGGTTCTAACCCACGACCCACACTCGTAAGTCAAGTCCGTTACCACTGGGCCACCACTGCTCAGTGCTCTCGTGCTCATCTCTCTGCCCAATTTTCATTTACATTCTTACACTTTTTAAAATATTGTGTGTTGCCTTGGCAAACCATATTTAGAAACAATGAAAACGAATTAAAATTTTCTGAATTTTAGAATGACATAACTGTTGGTAAACTGAAAAGCTTTTTTGGTCCACCGGAAATATAAAATGTGCATGTGCTCCTGCGCCACCATCAGCGAAATATTTGTGTGAACATGACATACTCTCAGCTAATAGGACACATTCAAGTCAGAATGACATATTACCTAGAATATGGTAGCTATAGTACATAGTACTCATACCTGAGACATTCAATTATATGATACAAAGGAGATTGAGTTTATACAATGCATATATAGTCATAAATGATAAATGATTTTATTTCTGTGTAAGTAGGTTTGTACAAACACTTTTACACGTCAATCATATTTTGAAAACTAGATGAGATCGGCATACAATCTTCAGCAGCTCCAACAGTACTTTCAAATGTTAATCAATTAGTTGTGGTGGTGGAACAGGACTGGCATTGATCCAACCATTTTTATGAGCGATGTAATGTCCCAACTTATTATATGCTTGACTGCAATGTGTGCGTTTTAAACCGTTTTAAATTGCGTCTCATTCAGTTAAAGAGTGTGGGCAGGTATTTTACTGTAACATTTTAAACTAAATTGTAACGTATGAAACATGAGTCTTCATAAGCCAGTCTGATACCTGGTTGAACTAGTTAACATAATTCCCTCAGCAGAATGCTGCGTTCAACAGTTAGCTCTCCTTAATCGGCACAAGTTCGTAATGTTTTTCTTCCGGTGTTGCGAAAAGCTCTGTGAAGATAACAAAGAGATCTATTTAACAAGTCTTGCTTGTTAAAACCAATCACGATTTGAATGTTTCCTGTTAATTTAACAAGTATAACAATAAAACTAAAATTTATGTTTCTGTAAGACTATTGTAATTTATTCATTTTCGAGTTCTCGAATGATATAAATGCAACGAAAACTAGTAGTATAGGGTACCGCAGCCGCACGCGCACTTACCGGCGATAGACACGGCACCAGCAGCAGTCACAGAACCACTGATGGCCACAGCACCCATGATGGGGACCTGACCGGCGACGGCGGTAGTACCAGTGACTGGCAGCTCACCAGCGACCGCCACGTTGCCCTCACCGGCGCCGCCGTACGGGGCTGGTCTGACGCCACAACCGACAGCGGGGTATGCGCCAGCAAAACTGGTGGCAGGGTACGCAAGTCCATCATAAGCCGAACCAGGTGCAGCTAAGCCGTAAGGAACTGCAAAAGCTGGAACAATCGTCGGGCCGTAAGCACCAAGGCAAGCCTGGCTGAATACATACTGCAAAATAAATTATGTGATGAAACTACACAAACGCAGAAACTACCTATGAAACGAATTCATAATCCAATAAAAATTCAAATTCAAAACCAGCAATCCCTCACCTGGACCAAGCAAGCTTGGATGCAAAGCAACAGAACAGTGAAGGATGACAAGTTCAAAGTTTTTTCAACAAATGATGACCAAAAACTGTTGTCACGTACTTTACCTTAACCCTTCGTTGACATCAATGACTTTTACGAAATTTTGGAAAACGTGCCGATATGCCACAAATAAAAAAAATGGTGTTTCTTTGTAAGTGAAAGCATATTCTCTTATCATGCTTGCACAAGCTATTAATTAATTACACTTGCCTACATACAACATTTCTTGAAGTTGATGGAGTATAAAACCTCCAACAGTTGCACTGAACTTGACTCTTGTGTCAGCACACGAAACCAACTAAAATGTATGTTAAAGCGCCCCTGCGCACAGGCGCTTCCGCTAAAGGTTAGAAGTATTTATTGTAAAGAAACATCCTTCAATTGATTCGATCAAGAGTTTCTGTTTCCACAGATATGTTTGTTGTATGAGTGCAACAGTGTAACAAAATATTTTACAGTCCGCACTTGGACAGTCATGCACAAGTCGCGCTGCAGTTGCTGATATCTCTGGATTTGCGGCTCCCTATGGCTAGGACGCTTCCACTTTAGCCGCCCCTTGCGGTTTAGCAGCACCTTCTGGGGCATATGATGGACTTGCCTACCCTGGTGCGGGCTTGGCAGGCAAAGGAATGGCGTTTGATGGACTGGCGGCTGGCTACACAGGCAGAGGTCTGGCTTACTATGGAATCTATGCCCTGTCATTGAGTTCAGTCCCACCAGTGGCGGCACTCTGCTTTTCTTCAGCCACCATCAACCGATTCAACTGATTTCCACCATCGCTCCCGTCGGTATCTCCGTAGTGTCTGAAAACGTTTGTGAGGGTGCTCTGACTGTGGGTGGCGAGCTGTTCGTGGGTACTGTTGCAATGGAAGTTGGGGTGCCTTCTGCCGGTTCTGGCGCCGTCAACCATTCCTGTGAGAATGGCAAGAATACCATGATCAGTGAGACTACTGCCTTTGCCCCGGCTGCCGCCTTGGCCCCTCTTGCTGCCAACGGTCGTGGTGTGGCTTCCACACCCGCCTTTGCTGCTCCTGGCGTTCGTGTGGCTGGACTGGCGGCGTCTTCGTTGTGGCTGGACTGGCAGAGGTTGTGGCTGCGCCATCTAAGAATTTAATCGTTAAAGAAAACTGATTGATATTCAGAATTCCTTCACCATAATAAATCATCATCTCTAACAATGAAGTTCTACTGAAGATATAATAGCATAGTTATTTGAAATTGCAGTAAGAAACAACTTACTTTAATATTATTACAGCAACACATCGCTGGTTCCAAGAAACAATGGTCAAACAGCAAACATAAGTAGGGAAAGAAAGGGTTTAAAGAGAATTATTGGCACACTCTTATCCCTCTTCATTTAACAATATAACACTGTTTGTAAGACGGATATTGGGCAAGAAACAAACTATTGATTACAGTGATTTGGCAGATTTTTTCTTGGTTGTGTAGTCGAATATTTAAGACAAAAAAAAACATACGAAGACAAAATACACATTTTTTCATTTCATTTTATAATGGAACTCACAGCCACGATCGATCAGGTCGATCTTCAATGTTAAATAACATATGTCGAGGTCGAATCGTGGAAAGGTGACCATCCATAACATACCGAGAACGACCACGCCTATATCCAGACCATTTTTGTACCTATTAACTTGATTGCTGTCTGAAATATTTTCTTGTTTCGTTCTTTTTAGAGCGTGATTTTTCAGTAATTTGGTTTTAGTTTTTGATCTAACTTTTTGTTTAAATAGTTTTGGGGGTTATTTAACAATATATATTATATACTAGCTGTTCCCGCGAGTTCGTTCGTCGAACAAAAATAATGTCTCGCTTAGAGAAGGTGTATGTACCACTCTTCCACTCTCGGTGGGAAGCGCAACCTGGGGTTCCCTAACAAAGCACTGCGTACAAAGTGTCACTTTGATTTTTGAGAATAAATAAAAATCAAGGCGCAGGGTGCACTGCTACAATAGGAAGGTATACTATTCGCTATTGAGGAGATCCATGACAATAATGTTTCTTCGCAGTCCATGATCAGTTGACCACTATAAGGGGGTTATGTGCTTTCGTGAGTGGGTTTCATCTTCCGTAAGATTATCCATTCATTAAAAAACGGCCAAGTGCGATTTTTTTATAGTAGTGTTTTTTTTGCGATTTACGATTTATGACGTATAAAAAAAAAATTACTCGATCTCGTTCAAACCAACTTTCGGTGGAAGTTTGCATGGTAATGTACATCATACTTTTTTTTTCAGTACGAGGGGGGGGAGACACATTTTACCACTTTGGAAGTGTCTCTCGCGCAAACTATTCAGTTTGGAAAAGAAAATGTCAGAAAAAATGATTTTTAATATTGTTTTCGCTGTACATCCTACAGAGCCTGACTGCAATCTATATTCTAAGGACGCGCACGTTTAATACAACGTTTCTATTATTTAAGAGGCGGCGGCGCTCAGTTAAACCGTGGTAATGTTATGGACTTGAAGAAAATGACTGAAATCCTCCGATCGTTATGGCCGTAGATACAAGAACACAGGTCTAGTATCGTCGCAGTTCGAGAGGTCAATTTGCTATGCTTATTTTATTCATTACGACTCACAGGCTAGACAAAAAAATTGAAGACCAAAATTCTAGGCCGGTCAACAACAAAAAAAGACATGTTGAATATGTTTTAAACGAATAAGGATAACTATACAAAAAATTACTGCCGTTAAATAATGATTGTAACATGCTTTATGTTTATAACAAATCTTCCATGACAAAGGATAAAGAATACATAAGTGTTTTCACTTGTTTTTGCCTTGTAAAAAACAAGTGAAAACACTTAAGATGTCTTGTTTTTTACCATGATCGGCATTCAGATGTAACATTTATGATTCGCTATTGTTGCACCACGTTTTCAAGCTCGAGCTAATTACCATTTCGAGCTTACGTAGCGTATTAAGTTCTGATTCAGACATGCTGACGCACATTATTACTTTGTTTATTAATCATTATTACTAATTCATTGGGATTTAGAATTATGGTATAACGCTTTTGTCAGAATAGCTTATTTCGTAACACTGGAAAATGTTCTAATGTTAATGTTACAACGCAAGGTTTGTAAAATGCAAAGTATTTTAGACAATTTATTTATGTTAACGTATTTTAACAACTTAACAAAATATACAACAATTATTTACAAACATAAACTATAACTTCAGTACAACATTCCAAGGCCACATGAGCCACATCCAGAATACCCTAATCGGTTGGCATTCGCAAAGCCAGCTGCAGGACCGAAACTGGCAGAAGAACCAAAACCATTACCCAGACCCAGAGCAGCACCAGAACCGAAACCGCCACCAGCACCGAATGCCACATTAGGACCGGGAGTATAAGCACCAGGTCCCATAGGACCGAAAGCAGCAGTGGCTGGTCCTTCACTCAGCATAGCAACAACGCCATTGCCGCAACCATACTGAATCCCACCAGCTCCAGCCGTGGGCAAATTGCCTTCCATAGCAATAGCGCTCACGAATGGCAGTTCACCAGTCACTATCACAGGACCCTCAAAAGCGTTGTCAGACCTTACTGTAATACCAGTAGGAGATATGGAAGATATGCTGGTTACTGGAAGACCTCCACCGTTGGTGATAGTAAACTCCGTGGCAGGGGAGTAGTATCCATCGCAAGGTAATCCTCTTCCTGCATATCCATTGTATGCTAATCCAGGGCCAGCCATCCTGTCATATGCTGGAGAAGCTTGTGAAAATCCAGCCATACCATAAGGAGAGGAGAATCTAGAAGCCTCGATGGCTGCACGACTGGTGCATTGTTGGGTAAGTGTAATCTGGAAATAAAGATTTTGTAAGTCTGAGAATTTTATCATCTCAAGAAGGATCTAATACTAACTTTTTTTTATTAGTAATTCTGAAATCCAGGACAGCTTTAATACGAGTAAGCTTTAAAACTTAAGTCCATATTGGATTCGTTAAAAATACAGTAACTTGGGAAACTATAACTGTAATACAACTTGTATAAAAACAATATTGGTTTGTTCAATAACTTACCTGAATGAAGAATGCTTGAACGCAGAGGACCAGAATAACTTTGGCAGACATTTTATTTTGTAGGATGAAGTAGTTTAAATACAAGAGCTAACAATATAATGATTTGAACACGCCTTCCCTTCATTTTATATCGAATTATTGTATCAGAAATATTGCATAAACTTGATGATGATACGTTTTATAATCACTATATTCATGATAATTTAATCGTGCATTGTAATATTCTACATAATACGTTAGACATAATTAGTTAGTCAACGATTGTAACGTATTTTCTTGCAAAATATCCCTAGAATGACCTTTATCTATTGTGTTTATGAACAAATGAGCTATGATAGTGTGTATAAAATGCTACGGAGTCTATTGTAAACCATCATTCAGCTTTTCGTTAAACACAAAAAAAACATCAAACATGTCCACCTTCGCTTTTGTTGTTCTCTGCATCCAAGCTTGCTTGGTCCAGGTGAGTTATTTATATATTTTAACCCTTCTTTCAATGAATTTGATGGCTTGAATATAAATTAAAAAAAAAAACGCTTATTAAATTAAAAATTATGTATATTTTTGCAGAACGTGTTCAGCCAGCAATGCTTTGGTGCATACGGTTCTTCTGCTTTTGCTCCCGCTGCCACTTCCTGCGGCTACGGAACTGGTTTTTCTGAGCTCGCCTACCCAAGTCAAGTCGCCAACTACGCAAGTGCTTACCCTAGCTCTGGCTACGGTGGCGCATACCCCCCTGCCAGTTATGGGGCTGCCGCGTACGGCGGCGCCGGTGAAGGAAACGTGGCGGTCACTGGTGACCTGCCAGTCGCTGGTAACACCGCTGTTGCTGGTCAGGTCCCCATCATGGGCGCATTGAGCTTCGGCGGCAATGTGCCAGCTGCTGGTGCCGTGTCCGTTAATGGTCAATGCGCGTGTGGCTGTGGGTCTCCGTACTACTATTAAGCATGTTCATAGTATGTTAAAACATAAATAAAAGTACTTTTCTACAAATCTACACATATTTTTATTGTCTGATCCCTTATTCTGAAACGTTTACGATTCTTTGGTGTTTGGTTTGATGGAGGTATTATAATTTAAGTTCATGAGTTCCATACCGAAACGGGGCCAACTGTGAAGCTTTTACTTGTCACTATCACATGTCTAATCATATATCACAACTCTTCAATTTAATTTAGTAGTTAAAAAATGTCGAAGTGTTGCTGACTCGTAAAATATTGACTGTATTATAGTCTGTCAGTTGCTCTATACGACAGAATCGAGAAACTGACGATTTGCAAAAAAAAAAAAACATTTTTACACAGTGCCTGTTCGAAGGCCTTCTCGGAAACGATGCGTCGTCGACAAGGTTAACTAGAAAATAAAGCTACACAGCTACACTCCAACCCGTATTACCAAGGCGTATTATGTTACCCAGTAACTGGGTTGTGAAACTCCGATAAGAACTTACTCCATGTAAAATACTGGCATTCAGCTTCATTCGGTTAGACTGGAAGCTGACCCTTGAAAATAGTTTGGAAAGTCTAGGCAGATTGAATGAGGTTAAAACTGAAAACGCGCTGGTGCGTGCTGTCATGATAATGTTCCTGCTGTTGTATAATTTAATTATAAAATGAATGAAACGATACCAATGTATGCGAGTTGGGAAAAGGCTTTGCAGATCGAATCGGTTTTGTTTTATCTACACTCGGTGCCAAAAATAAAGGTTCAGTCACATAAGTTCGAATATCTACAAAACTGTAAGAGTTAGATCAATTAAATAAAAAACAGAATAAAGACTATTTAGTTGCGCTTCTTATTACATTCTTTTTATACTGGCTGATGAATGAAACTCATTTAGAAAAAAAAAAATGAAAATTTTTAAAACAATTTTTTTGCTTTATGTTGTCTTTCGATACCTATTCTGTCACAAAAAAAAAATTGTGATTGACTTCCACGTGCATAATCAGTATTCTGTGAGGTGGAGCATGGCAGTCACGTTAGATGAATGTACCAGAATCCTGTCTTTCTTTGAACTGGGGCGGAGCCAGCGTGAAACAGCAAGAAACATTGTTGTATCTTTGTCGACTGTTCAGCGGGTAGTCCAGCGGTACCGAGAGATCGGATCGCACCTTCGGAGATCAGGAAATGGCAGGCCAAGATGCACAACGCCCAGGGATGACAGATACCTGGTGGCTACAATGCTCCGAAATCGTTTTCAAACTGCAGTTGGTTTAAAAAACCACTTTATTCGCTTTGGTGGTAGCAATTTAAGCGCACAGCGAGGCAACGTCTTGCTGAGGCAAACTTGAAACCATTAAGGCCCGCAAATGGCCCCAAACTGGAACGGCAACATCGAATTGCAAGACAGAGATACGTGCGCGAGCAGCAACGCTGGACACTGGACGATTGGTCTAGGGGCAATGTTCACGGACGAATCGAAATTCATGATTTACAAGCATGATGGTAGGCAGTTGGTGTACAGAAGACTAGGGGAACGCTTCCATCAAGACTGTGTGGAGGAAATAGTGGCACACGGCGGAGGCTCAGTACTTGTTTGACCCGCACCGAGCTCGTGCTAATTCAAAATGGCATTCTGAATGCAGAGAGGTGCGTGGTGGAAATCCTGAATGAGCATGTGGGACCTTTCATGGCGAGGATGGACCGGGATTTCATATTAATGCATGATAATGCGCGTCCCCATACCGCCGCAATTGTAAATGAAACCTTGGAGAGGTCGGTATCGAACCGATGCAGTGGCCAGCGCGAAGCCCTAATTTAAACCCCATAGAGCATGCATGGGACGAGCTTGAGCGTTGCGTAAAACGTCGTAACTCCCCACCAATCACGCTACCCGAGCTCAGACAAGCACTGGTGGATGAATGGGAAGCCATTCCTCAGAACCGGCTCGGAAATTTGGTGTTCAGCATGCCGAATCGCCTGGAAGCTCCCAGAAGAGCTCGGGGAGGCAATAAGAAGTATTAAAATTATGCATATAATGAAAAAAAGCAAAAAAAAATATCTTACATAAAAATTTAGTTTCAGAAAAAAATAACATACTTTTTTTTTTGAGAATTATAATGCACATAAGTTTCAATTTATTCATTTTTCGTATCATTAAATGCCCAATCGAACAGTATTCGTTTCATTATGATAGCATATGTAGTTCATGAGATATTCGGACTTTTGTGACTGACCCGTTATTTTTGGGACCGAGTACACTCCCAAAAATAACGGGTCAGTTTTATTCATATATTGTTGTTCGACTATCTAGTTTATTCGTCGACGGCAACGACAGGGTATAAATTCAGACTTGTTAAAGCTGAAATGGCATCATGTCATTTGGTTTTAATCGGTTGAAAATTTTATTATTTTATTTATATTTCATTGATTCTTTTATATTCTGTGAATGTGAGAACGCTGTGGGCATTATAGACTGTAGATTTGTTAACCATTTCCTTTTTCGTACATGGTGACATGCCTACGCTGTCCTCCCATACCTATTATTACTGTAATTTGAAACCATTGTGAAAGCCAATTATGTTTAAAATAGGTTACCGTGGAGTTTCTTGCCGGATTGCGGCCCATTGGAAACGAACAATAGGGAATATGCGTGTAATTTATTCCGAATCGATTCCGGTTATTTGAACTAAACTATTATTTAGGTTCTTCATATATTGTAATAACTTAATCAATAAAAGTACAAAGTAGGTGAGAGAAACTCGAATTTGTAAAATGCAACACCATTGGTTAAACTAACATAACGTCAAATGCTACGTCAACAAGTTCGTATTGTTAAAATGGACAAAAATACCAAAATCTAACCTGTAAAATTGAAAAATGAAAATCTAATGACTGTAGACGAAGATAGATTATTGTGCACTGGCAACATTAGGTAATAGGTAATACGGGCTGGTGTCCGCAACTTCGCGAAAATGCGCGTATTTTGCGTACGGAGAGAAAATCGATCATTCGATCCACCCAGCTCCTCGAGGAAGGCCAGCAACGCCTTCGAGTTACTGACAGCCTCGCGTAGGGTACCTGGGTTACCGAGGTACTTTGCCCTGTTTAGTTTAGAGCTCATGAGCTGCTGTCTCGTCCACCTCCATGCAGGCCCTGCACAGCGGACTGTCTGTGACTCCTATGACAAAAAGGTTTTTATGAAATGACCCGTGGCCAGTTAAAGCTGCCGTAACTATACGCAGCTGTTCTTAGTCGGAGAACCTGTTTCGTGAGGCCATCAATAGTAGGGAGTGCTTCCCTAGCCTGCCTGCACTCACCTTGTTCCAACTAAAGTTTGTGATGTTGTTCCCTCGTGCGTTTCCTTACCAGAGTGTGTAAGTACCCGAATGGGAGTGGCAAGATGGTTTCAGGTCCCACTGATATCTCAATCGACCCCCTTCTGGAAAGTTCATCAGCTGCATCGTTGCCCAGCGAACCGCTGTGTCTGTGAATCCATTATGGTAATGGTTATGTTATTGAGGCTACCCACCTGATTAAGGTACTGGTGATACTCGTTTATTAGCCCAGATTCAACTGTGTGGCTTTACAGTGCTTGCAGAACAGCTATTCAGTCTGGCAGTATACGGATCGAGTGGTCCATAACTTCCCTGGCCATGATGGCTGAAGCAGCCATAGAAATACCCATATTTTTGGCCTGGAACACTGTGTTTTGGACTCCCAATGGTGTGGCTATGCGTATGTTGAAGGTCTCCGAGAAGACTCTAGCACCTGTGCCATTACCTGTTTTGGATCCGTCTGTGAAGATGCGCAGCTCTGCAGGGTACAAAACCTCGCATCTAAGATCCTCGTGAAGCTGGGTCTTATTTTTTTATCGAAGATAAATTATTTGGGTACCTGATCGTTAATGGCTTTCACTGGCAACATTGGAGTTAATACTAAGATTTTGAAGCATAGCAACACTGAGGGATAGAGTGCGTTAGGCTTTGATTTGATATAGCAGGTTTGAAATGTTGAAATCACCAACTCGTTTACAACATGTGTTAACTTGGATACAAAAAGCAGTAAGTATGTAAGGATTGTAGCAAGTAGAACCAATGGCGAATTTCACCAAAGAAACTTATGACAGCTCATTAACGTAGTTTATGTGCTGATCGCGTTCAAGTTCATTGGGGAAATCAGCCCAAAGTGGCGATTTCACTAATTAAACTGAACACGATCGGCACTTTTAAACCAAGTTCAAGAGCTGTCCGTGTCAGTATTCCATTACAGTTTTGACACTGACAGATCTTAAACTCGTTTTATATTTGCTGAACGCGTTTAGTTTCAGTGGTGAAATCGGCACTCAGTAGTTTCTGCTGATCCCTATGATAAAAAGGCTTGTGTATTTAGTATCAATACCTCGCCAATTTCGCCTTTGTTAACACATCTTCGGTAGTATAGTGGTAGGTATCCCTGCCTATCACGCGGGAGACCGGGTTTGATTCCCCGCCGGAGAATTTAGCATCCTCCATTTATGTTAACAATGTCCTGACAATTACTAAAAGTGGTTTTGTAAAATCACAATCGGATAATCTGTCGAGAATATTCTTTTTCTTTCAAATCCAAATTTTACGTCACTCAGAAAGTATTGCGAAGAAAAGTTTTCATGTATGAGAGACTGGCCAGTAATAGTCCATTTTTAAAACATGATTATTTGTAAGTAAAAATATAAATGCGAGCATTGTTTGAAATTATCGAGTCTAATAAAAAATGAATCTGCTCTGGGAATATTTACGCGCTATTATTATTATCTCTTTTAGTACATTTAAAAATTACATTTGTCTTCTTATAACTTACATTTTTATATATTTTTCAAAAATTATTTAAAAAAAACATTTAAAATATGAAAAATAGTATCCGACCGGTAATGGGAACAGCGTCCAAGCTACCGGCGCACTGTGGGCTGGATTCCGACTTTCATAGACTTATAATCTTAATGTTTCAAGTGACGACTTTTATGCTTGAATATGATTTGAAAGACCAACTACATGCCTAAATATATCATGATTATGGAATAATATAGGAAACAGCACTAATAGTTTTTTTTTTTTGAAAACTTTTTATGGAGTTGGTAATAAAAATCATCATATCTCCGCTCTCACACAATTGGCCGTTATTCTTTTTCAGGGGATTAATCCATATATTATTTGGAATTTTTTGACATACGCCATGACACGGCCAAAGATGCGAGTTTTTTTTATATTTGACAAAGATTATTTTGAATTTCAAAATTAATTTTGTATTAATAATATAAACTTTACAACTATAGGCATTGCCTAAATGATTTATCAGACCAGAAATTTCAATTACCGCGTCAAGATATGGTAATTAACTTAAAAATATTACTTATAAATAAAACAATAATGACTAACTTTTCTAATAATTCCGTAACTATTACTACAATGACTGATAATCACGACGAAAAACGTTAGAAATAAAATAACTGTTAAGTATATCATTAATAGGTTTGCATAGAGAAAAAAGTATTTAATAAATTAGTTCTATTTTATTGTACACGTAAGAAATTAAATAAAAATAGTACATACAAAACAAAAATGGTAATAATTCACCGAAACCAACAGAAAAAAGAAAGGAGTTCCATAATATTATAGAAAGATATCTGTTCTACATCATTGTTATCGGAGTCCGACTCCGACTCAGTATCAGAGTCCGATTCAGAGTCTGAGTTTAGCTGGGAAACAACTACAAAATCGAACTCAGTTTCTTGAAGTTTTAATAAAGTGTTTGTATCCTCAATTAAAGTTTTCTTTTGCTTAAAGTCCAAAGTGGGTCTTGTTGATGATATAAGTGGATCCGACGAAAGAAGAAGGAAATTAAAACGATTATTAATTAAAACGAAAGACTCCCGATTGGTACGATTAAGTTACAAGCAATAATATCAGCTCCATGAAGAAGCACTTTATGTACTGTTGCCGACATGTAGAACCAATTATATATTGCCACGATATTTCTTCTTTCATTTGTCTTTCTTCTTCCTTCACGACTGCCTCACTTACTTTTACAAATGTAAACTGCACCGGACGACAAAATGCTGCTGAACAAGGAAGACGAAGATTTTCCCAAACGGTCTTCCCCTCTCATATGATTTTCAATGGTGCTAGTGAAGTCATGAAAATACTGGAGTCATCTTGGGCAGAATCCAATTTTTGCTTATACCTGCTCTGGCTGGATGCTCCATTGGATAACCCCATTTGGATATTAAAACCATTTCTTTCCCTTTTAAGTCATCGTGTAGGGATTTTAGTATTCTTTTTGCTGTGATATCGAGTAAAGCTTGCAAATTAATTCTGGCGGATGAATCTGTTACTGTGATAAAGTTACCTTGTTGAGGTGGATATCACTCCTTCTTTTCATTTTGCACTCGGTAGTAAGAAGGGTATAAGACACACAAACCTTCTCGAACAGCGCACTCTCTTAAACTTATATATTGCCATTTTGAATGTTTAAGAGATAGTAGCAATCCAAGGGCCTTTATGGGTGTAAAAGTGTTTTTTTTTTTGGCTGAATGTATTATGACATCCTGGATTTTTTTAACAGATAAATTCAATGACAAAAGCAACATCCTCACGACCTTCTTCCTTCAATTTGGAAAAGGCTGTATAAACAAGCTCACTGGATTCACAATCCAAATGATCAGCACTTCTTCGTTTTTATAGCTTTACTTGTAATTCTTCAAAAGGTTTTCGAGTAAGCCTTCGTTTGATCATAGTGCTAACAGATGATGTTGATGTAGATGGCAGTTCTTCAACATCAACAAACGTTGTCGAAGCTTCATGAAAATTTTCTTTGATACAGCTAGGCAACGTTTCCTTCAAGCCAGCTTCCGTACTCCTTTCGAAACATCTCCGAATTACGTCTTGCTAAACGCCAACGTTTGTCAATTGCTCTAGTGAATTTTCGGCAAAATTCTTTGAAAGTTACACGATCTTCCTCGGATAAACAATAGTTACATCGAGATAACACAGCCTCAAACAAAAATTGATAATCATTGCTTTAGTCTGAGCTTTTCAGAATATCGAACAAATCAAGATTTGATACGATACTTTCCATGTTTACTATGATCACTGTTGGTAATATAATTACTCGAAGATAACAATTATTTTATTTCTTACCTCTGTCGTCGTGATTATCAGTCATTGTAGTAATAGTTACGGAATTATTAGAAAAATTTGTCATTATTGTTTTATTTATAAGTAATATTTTTAAGTTAATGACCATTTCTTGACGCGGTAATTGAAATTTGTGGTCTGATAAATCATTTAGGCAAAGCCTATAGACGTAAAGTTTATATTATTAATACAAAATTAATTTTGAAATTCAAAATAATCTTTGTCAAATAAAAAAAAAAACTCGCATCTTTGGCCGTGTCATGGCGTATGTCATAAAATTCCAAATAATATATGGATTAATCCCCTGAAAAAGAATAACGGCCAACTGTGGAGAGCGGAGATATGATGATTTTTCTTACCAACTCCATACAAAGTTTAAAAAAAAAAACTATTTGTGCTGTTTCCTATATTATTCCATAATCATGATATATTTAGGCATGTAGTTGGTCTTTCAAATCATATTCAAGCATAAAAGTCGTCACTTGAAACATTAAGATTATAAGTCTATGAAAGCCGGAATCCAGCCCACAGTGCGGCGGTCAGGGCTTTAGAGAGAGGAACCTCCTGACAATGCGAGCCTATTTTTATTATTATTATTTAAATCGAACTCAAGTGATTCATATTATTGTTAGTATGACTTATAAAGCTATGTTAGTATAAATAAATAAACCTAACACAAAAATAAAAACAACATGTAAATATCTCCATTTCCCGCTGCACCAGACCTGCAACTGTGCATACGGGTCCAGTGCCCCAGGAACGGGCAATCAGGCTTTTCCACTATCACCTTTAAATGTTGTTGGTCCTCCCCCGAATCCTTCGCATCAGACTATCTGTGTCTGCATCAGCAAACAGAACACGATGAGCTACAAAACCGCAGGAGCCCCAACAACACCCTACACACGAAGAACGTTGTAGGCCATCTGCGTATGTCTAACCCACAGGCTGCACGTGTAGAATGACTGGCAAAATGCCTTGAACAGAGTTTCACTTCGCTGGTACATGGTGCAAACCTATGGGCATATTACATCGGATCGACAACGCTCTTCGCTCCCTTTCTATGTCACAGTCATCATTCAAGTCCTCATTTACTATGTGGCTAAGGTACCTAAAATGAGACACTCTATTCAGTGGTACACCATAGAGAAACACCGGAGGAACTGATCTGGGATGTTTAGTGCCTTCCTGAAACACCACAAGCTCAGTCTTCTTCACATTACACAGTAAACCATGACGTGGCGTATCTCTCACAAATCTCAAGCGTCCGTCTGAGTCCATCAATCGAGGGACTCAGCAGCACCATATCATCTGCATAGCTTATGCTATTTATAATCTAGCCATCAATAGAGCATACGATACCAGTGCCGCTGAGCTCCTCAGTTAACTTATTGAGGTATGTATAGACTGAAGAGCGCCGGAGAAGTCAAACCTCCCTCTCACTTCACACTCGTTTAAAGCTCAAGTAAAATCCAACCTTTGTTCACAGGCATATTATTCAATTAACGACCACTTAAACGATAAGAATAGTTGGTCGCTGTAATTAACTCAAGACAATGTTTATGTTCTTTCTCCAGAATCAGCTCACCTACTAACAGGGTTTACGAGTTAGTATATTTATTTTAATTTTATTTGAACAGATAAGTCAATCATTTTTAGTTATCTTCATTTATTATTGACATGATCTACTCATTACAATGTTTTTTTTAAAGAGTTGTATTGCAATATGTGGTTAGCTAGCGAACTCGATAATTGATCAAAAATTATACTTGCCAGAGCTACCGGCAGCGAGTTCGTCATGCTCCCGTAGATGTCACTGCTTGCGGTAGCGTCGAGGATCGGGTTGCGACCTTCCCTCAAATATGGCGAGGGGGGCAATGGCTGATCTTTGCGTTATGCTCGTGAACGGGTGCTGCTTGTGGTGACTAGTCGTCTTGCTGTCTATGGTTTTGTTATTGTTAAAGTGATTGTTCTGTTAATTTATTTTACTTCGATGGTCCTTGTTTATCATATGTGTGTACTTAAAAATTAATCCAATTATGCATAGGTAAGGTGTCACGCCCTTTATGCCTGGAGGCTTTTATTTGTATATTAAGTTATGTTGTTTTTTCATTGATTTTTATTGGTTTCTGTTTTGGGTATATTGGCGTGGCTAGCTATATGTAATATGGCAGAAAATTAATAAGATTTTCTGTTTCGTTTTTTTTTTAACTTTGATTACCTTATAATTGTATAGTTCAATGGTTTTGCTGGGGAGTTTGTTGCGCCACATCTTCTTCCCAGCTAAAGCACTAGGAAGTGGTGAAGGGCGGGCGTTTTGGGGGACTGTCTTATGTATTTTTGACGTTCGAAAAGTGCTGACTCTCAGCCTAATTTGAATAAATGACTTTTGATTTTGACTCCAACCCATACGCCCCAGACAAAGCACCCGACCATCTGACCTGGTTGATTTGCTGGTCATACCAATAGTAGCTATCACAAAAGCTATGTTTTTTTTACGATTTCAAGTATCGCCTGAAACCGGACGAATCGTACGATAGACTTTCAGAAATGGCGTTAATGAATGAAGGCCTGCTAAGGCAACCGTGTTTCGTTGGTATAACGTATTACTTTTTGTTGCAGATCTG
This sequence comes from Dasypolia templi, assembly GCA_963555695.1. Taxonomy (NCBI): domain Eukaryota; kingdom Metazoa; phylum Arthropoda; class Insecta; order Lepidoptera; family Noctuidae; genus Dasypolia; species Dasypolia templi. The sequence goes on from OY743163.1 coordinate 6,178,476, forward strand.
AAACGTGATTTTTATGGAGATTCATCAATAGCATAATGTATTAGTGAAAAGAGACGGGGATGGGATTTGTGTGGTTAAGCTTCTAATAACACCTGAGCAAAACGTGTGCCAGAAATGTTGTAACAGCTATTTGCCATGAAACTTAATTTCTTCTGATAACCATTTCTGACGTATTTTTTCACATATCGGGACTGGAAAAAACACTTCGAATCGGTAATGGAGGATTCTTTCAATAGGTTAAAAACAAGTAATAAGAGTATAATTTTATGTGGAGATTTTAATATTAATAATTTAGATGTTACTCCATTAAGTATTAGACTTCTCAATCTGTTTAGGTCTTATAATTTAATTAACTTGTTTTTTGAACCAACTAGGATCACGGCATCTTCATCAACTTGTCTTGATAATATGTTTACTAATTGTGATGCCAAAACTAAATAAGTGTTAAGTGACTTAACGTCCGACCACTGTGGTTTATTAGCTAGGTTCCCGATGTCATTACCTAAAAAGCCGCATAAACTTGAATGCAGGCCATATACAGCTAGTCGTTGTAACAAGTTTAAAAATAATATAGCTCATAGAATTACACCATCGTTAGTAGAACACGAAAATCCTAATGAAATATACGGAGCCCTTTTTGATGTTGTGCAGAAAGAATACCAATCTATTTTCAAGACAAAAACCATTAACATTAATAGCACCTCCGTTGGCTTCAACCAATGGGCTACTCCAGGTATTTATAAAAGTAGAGCGAGACTATACGAGTTATATGGTTTGAAAAAATACAGGTTTAATACTCCTTTCCTAGAGTATGTAAAAAAATATTCAAAATTATTAAAAAAGATTTGCGTTTTTGCTAAATCAAAATTTTTAAGTGATTCAATTAAAAATTCCAATAATAAAGTAAAAACCACTTGGAAAATTATTAACAATGAAACGGGTAAGTCGGTTAAACAAGAAAATCAACTTGAAATTATGGTGGATAACAAATTAGTTAATAAGGCAGCTGACGTAGCTGAGGCTTTTAATGAGTTTTTTGCCAATATACCTATAACTACGACTTGCTCCTTAAATTCGTCCCCGTCTAAAGCTGAGAATCTTTTGAATAGTAGTGTGCCAAAATGTACTCGCATATTTAGCTTCGAACATGTAACGCCTAATGATGTAATTAACGTCTTTAACACACTTAAATCTAAGAACACTGCTGATTACTGGGGCATCTCAATTAAAGTTTTAAGTAATATAATAGATATCGTAGCCCCCTATCTAGCTGTTACTTTTAATAAATGTGTTGATATAGGAACTTTTCCTGACCTCATGAAGAGTAGTAAAGTCATACCATTATTTAAATCTGGTAATAAAAATAACATTGGCAATTTCAGGCCTATTTCTATCTTACCAGCATTTTGCAAAATATTTGAAAAGTTAATACTTAAGCAGTTGCTAAGACATTTTAATTTAAATAGTCTCCTTCATAATGAACAATATGGCTTTACAAAAGGACGTTCAACTACAGATGCGGGTGTTGCTCTGCTGAAACACATATTTAATGCATGGGAGAAATCGCAAAATGCTATTGGAGTTTTCTGTGATCTCTCTAAAGCCTTTGATTGCGTGCACCATGACACGCTTTTGCGTAAACTACGTCATTACGGTGTCCAAAACGAAGCTCTAAACGTAATAAATTCTTATTTACACAATAGGTTCCAATGTGTAGATGTCGATGGTGTGAAATCAACCGGGCTTCCAGTTCAGTTAGGTGTTCCTCAAGGCTCAATACTAGGTCCATTCTTGTTCTTAGTGTATATCAATGACTTACCATTCTATTTAAATGATATCTGTGACTTTGTACTGTTTGCAGATGATACCTCTCTTATTTTTAAAGTAGACAGGAATAGACAAGAGTTTGACGACGTAAACAGTGCACTCTCAATGGTTACGGATTGGTTTACGTCAAATAACCTAGTTCTCAATGCTAAGAAAACTAAATGTGTAAAGTTCGTCTTACCGAATGTTAGAAATCTAGGACCCAACATCGTCTTAAATAAAGAGCTGCTTGAAACAGTAGACTCGGCAGTTTTTCTGGGCATAACAGTAGATGCCAAACTTCAGTGGGGCCCACATATATCAAGCCTAGCGGGGAGGCTCAGTTCAGCCGCGTACGCTGTCAGGAAAGTAAGACAATACACTGACGTTGATACAGCACGGTTAGTCTATTTTAGTTATTTCCACAGCGTTATGTCCTACGGTATTCTGCTGTGGGGCAAAGCTGCAGATATTGAAAATATATTCGTCCTTCAAAAACGAGCTGTCCGAGCAATTTGTCAACTAGGAGCCAGAGTTTCTCTTAGAGATTTTTTTAAAGATATTGGTATTCTTACGGTAGCATCACAATTCATCTTCGCCAACATCTTATACATTAGGCAAAATATACACTTATACACTAAAAACAGTGATTTTAACAATGTTAATACAGAAATAAGAACAAACTACGTGCTCCCTTTCACCGGCTTCATAAGGTTCATAACTCATTTGTTGGGCTAGGCATAACCTTACCCTCTTCTTTGCTAGATTTGCCTTTTAATGCGTTTAAAGCTCAAGTAAAATCTAACCTTTGTTCAAAGGCATATTATTCAATTAACGACTACTTAAACGATAAGAATAGCTGGTCGCTGTAATTAACTCAAGACAATGTTTATGTTCTTTCTCCAGAATCAGCTTACCTACTGACAGTGTATACGAGTTCGTATATTTATTTTAATTTTATTTGACTGTATAAGTCAATTATTTTGTTATTTTCATTTATTATTGACATGATCCGCTCATTACAATGTTTTTCAATGAGTTGTATTGCAATAAGTGGTTAGCTAGCGACCTCGACAATTGATCTTAAATTATTCTTGCCTGAGCAACCGGCAGCGAGTTCGTCATGCTCCCGTAGATGTCACTGCTTGCGGTAGCGTCGGGGATCGGGTTGCCTCCTTCCCTCAAATATGGCGAGGGGGGCAATGGCTGATCTTTGCGTTATGCTCGTGAACGGGTGCTGCTTGTGGTGACTGGTCGTCTTGCTGTCTATGGTTTTGATATTGTTAAAGTAATTGTTCTGTTAACTTATTGTACTTCGATGGTCCTAGTTTATCATTTGTGTTTACTTAAAAAATAATCCAATAATGCATATGTAAGATGCCACGCCCCTTATGCCTGGAGGCTTTTATTTGTGTATTAAGTTATGTTGTTTTTTTTTTCATTGATTTTTTTATTGGTTTCTGTTTTGGGTATATTGGCGTGGCTAGCTTAAATATGGCAGATAATTTAATATGTTTTTTTTGTGTTTCGCTTTTTATTCTTTGATTACCTTATAATTATATAATTCAATGGTTTTCTAACTAAACAGACAGCTGTGCTGCTGGGGAGTTTGTTGCGCCACTTCTTCTTCCCAGCTAAAGCACTAGGAAGTGGTGAAGGGCGGGCGTTTTGGGGGACTGTCTTATGTAATTTTGACGTTCGAAAAGTGCTGACTCTCAGCCTAGTTTGAATAAATGACTTTTGATTTTGTTTTTTTTTTTATTTTGACACTTTATCAGGTGCACTTCTGATGGTGCTTTGCATTCAGACCCAATGAAATACTTATAAACAGGTATTTGAGCTTTTTAAATGGTGAAATAAATTAATAACGATAACAGCTGCAGTAAACAATTAACTGGACTGTCACTGAACATAGTATTAAACAGAACGCGCAAAATTGGCGGCTTTACAGCTCAAAATTATTCTCTTCTTTTTTTAAACTTAATAACATTTTTTTTGTTAGGCTAAACGGTGGTTTTCAATTCACTCTTAGTGAATTGAAAATATTAAATAAATACATGCTTAAACCCTATGGGAACCTTGCAACTAGCTTTTAACGTTTCATAAGTGCCCATGTAGGTTTATGTGAAATAAAATATTTAAATTTGATTTTTGATTTTGAAGTAACACAATATAAACATGTGACATTTCGTTTATTCATTCCATTTCGTGTTCAATCCTGAGTTTGGTTTCGTTCCACTATTTCGTTATATTTGGTGACTTAAATATTTATTCGATATGGAAATTCAGACGAATTGAAAACCTTAAACGATTCATATTTCCTTGTAATCACGTTCTAAAAAAAATTCAAATTCAATTCCTTTATTGCGAACTAAGTGTATTTTTTTTAAGATGTTAACAATAGGTGGGTGCTTAGAATTTAGTTGCCTGGTAGAGCATTGCAATTTATGGTTTTAAATGATAAACCATAAACTAAATATACACTCAAATTTACATTTATACAGTTTTCATTATAATATATTAGTTATCGTTAATCATACAATTATTATAATTTACATCGATTTATATTAAGTATCACAATCATTCTAAAATCATCTATTATATATTATATTAAGTATAAATTATAATTTATCTTAATTATCACAATCATCAATTATATGTTTATTTTTCTTCAAGGAATTCTTTCACAGAGTAATTTGCCTTTTTACTCAGAAATATTTTAAGATTTCTTTTAAAAATTCCAAATGTTTCCGACCTTACCTCGAACTCTGTTTAATTAACATAAACAATCTCTAGGGTCTTTCGAAAATAGTAGGCTACAATTTATTAGTAGCAGCCCGGAGTGATGGTGAGAGAGAGAGTGATGGTGCCGATAGGCTAGCCCCTTATTACATAGGACTTAAACTTAACGTACACGTCTGCCTAACAATTCTGGGTAACAAAGCGCGGTGATATGTTATGATCTACCACTTATTTTTGATTTCGAATCGTAAACCATTGCATGCCCATGTGACCGTAAAACATGGAGAACTTTATTATAAAACACTTATGTAATACCCATATTTGCAAAGAAATAAATGATTTGATTTGGTTATGTTTGCATTGAAAATATTATTTATGAACTTGTAAAAAATCCTACATTTTTGTAGAATTCAGCTCTGAAATTCAAAAATTTCTATAAAATACAACGTCTATTTTCATTCAAAACAAATTAAACAAATGTCTGTAAAAATTACTTTTAAAACACATCCACTTAGCTAACTATAGCTGCGAAGACTTGTTCTATGTATTTTGGAGTCCTATTTTATAATTTTGAAATTTAAAATAGTTGAACAGCAGACGAGGAAAGGCTTTATAATCAATTCTTTAAAGAATAGTTTTGCAGTGCTAGTGCTTAAAATGTGTATTATTTATTGCAAGATCAATTTCTTTGTTACAGAAAAAAGACGATTCTATAATTCGTTGTTTTGACTTCATCTCCACGGTATCTATAATACCTTTTTTTTTTAAGACGGTAATAAATGTCATCCGGTATAGGATAGTAGTAAGACATGCCTATTCTAATCATCGGTTATTTTTTCTATAAAAAAATAGACAAATTTTTCAGTAACATTTTTTATTTCATCTAAATCAACTACTTAAAAAACTATAAATCACTGAATTTAGTAAATAATGTTACCACCACATCCACCCAAACCCAACCTTCCTGCAAGAGGACCAGCTCCAAAGGAGGCTGCAGCAGGGGAGATACCTGCAGCTGGGAAAGTAGCAGCAATCGGAGGGATAGCGGCACCAGGACCGAAGCCAATTGCAGCGTCGCTCACCATAGCAGTCACACCATTACCGCAAGCGTGGTTGATGTTTCCAGCACCAGCAGAAGGCATAGCTCCCTCCATACCGGTGGTACCCACGAACGGCAACTCACCAGCCACGGACAATGGACCTTCGAACACGTTCTCAGATACGATAGTGATGCCAGTTGGAGCGATAGCAGAGGTGCTGGTCACTGCTAAACCACCACCGCTGGTGGCTGTAAAGTCCAAAGCAGGGGAAAAGACTCCATCGCAAGGCAGGCCTCTGCCTGCCAATCCAGGGGCACCCAGGCCGTTGTTCATCAAACCGGTTCCTGCTAAAGGAGACAGTCCAAGGCCCACACCGTAGGGAGTGCCGATGCCAATACCAGAAGCGTCGACAGCTGCACGACTGGTGCATGATTGGCTGAAGGCGATCTGGAAATAGAAATAAAAGTTAGAATTTTGTACTGTGTTCCTCCACACATGCAAAAAAAATTTGAAGAGCGAATATAAAATCATGTAGGTAGCGATACCAAATAAAGGTAGCTTGAAAGTCCTTTTGCTAACAGGATGATTAACACAAATAGTCTCGTCATTCATGAAAATGAATATACACTCAAATTTACATTTATACAGTTTTCATTATAATATATTAGTTATCGTTAATCATACAATTATTATACCAGCAAAATTTTGATTCTGAATTGAATTCAATAAAAGTAAGTAAATTTTTGAGGTTTGTACACTAGGAAGATCAACAAATTAAAAGATTAAGTAACTAACTGATTTTGAAATTTATGACGTAAATTATTAGGAAAACATCAAAACAAAACTGAGAGCAAAATATTTACCTGGATGAGCAACGCCTGAGCGCAGAGGACGAGGATAGCCTTGACTGCCATTTTGTTTTAATGTATTAGTTCCTTGTGCTGTTACTGACACACGAATGATGTTCAGCACCACTGCCGGTCGTTTATATTCACCCGTTTATCAGTATTATTACATACAATTGCGTTAATAGTTGTAAATGGGTAATAATGTATTGTATAATAAACAATGTAATGAAATAAAGTCACGTAGTAAATTATGTTACTTACGTATTCTTTAATAATTACAATATTATTTCAAATAGTACCTTTTGCAATGTTTTAAAATAAGTATAAAAGGCTGGAAATAGTTCCAGTTCAGTATTCAGTCTTCAGCTTGTCGCTGATCACGAACATTTAACATGTCTTCCTTCACTGTTCTGTTACTCTGCATCCAAGCTTGCTTGGTCCAGGTGAGTCTGATGTTTTTCTTAGATTCTTTTACGTGCCAACCAATATTTTCGTGTATCCATTATTTTCTTTTTTGCCTGAATTTTGAAAAGTTTTTACCACTGGGTCTATTGCAAAAACTTTGGTAAAGTGAGCTGTCACTACACCAGATGTCAGGGATTGACACTATTGACAGATCACTCCAAGCTCACTTCACCTTAGTTTTCAAGGTGAGATTTTTACAGAACGCCTACATCGTCTGGATACTCCTTACCAGAAATGCTGATGCCGTTGCTACTTTGTTTTTAGGAGTGCTGTTTTAAGTTTTTGTAATATGCCCCAAGAATATTTTTTGGAAATTTGTACATAAACATCGCTCTCTTTTCCACAGAATGTTTTCAGCCAGTACCTTGGTGCCTACGGTCCTGCCGTTATCCCCGCCACTACTTCCTGCGGTTACGGTGCTGGAGTAGCTGAGTTTGCTTACCCGGCTGGTGTAGGCTTAGCTGGTGCATACCCTGGCAATCTTGGCTATGCTGGCGCATACCCCGCCGCCGGTTATGGTGCTGCCGCGTACGGCGGCGCCGGTGAAGGCAACGTGGCGGTCGCTGGTGAGCTGCCAGTTGCCGGTAACACCGCTGTTGCTGGTCAGGTCCCCATCATGGGGGCTGTGAGCTTCGGTGGCGCTGTGCCAGCTGCTGGTGCTGTTTCCATCAGCGGCAACTGCGCTTGCGGTTGCGGCTCGCCTTACATGTACTAAAAAGAATGAGTATCTACTTAATTAAATAATATTGACAGAAACACAATATTTTATTTGTTTGTATTACCTCATATTATCATAACAGGAGTCGTTTTCGATTTCCGTACCGCAAAAGAAAAAATAACGGAAACCTTGTTTCTCTTAATAGTCCACTGTTTGTCAAAACCCTTTTTTCAGAAACACGAACACAAATGAAACTTAGACCTACGGTCCCTTGGAGCTTCATATTTTTGCGGCTGGTAAAACCAACACTGTGAATGCATAAATATTCATCCCGACTTCAGAACCTGTGCGTGCTTCAAAACGCACTTTGGCGTTTTTTATTAAACCCGAAAACTATTATTATGATAGGTTTTATTGTTTATCTACAAAACTCTAAATTGAATTACACACTTCTTTTATTTATGTTACCTTTTAAACTATGTAAAAATCTTTACGTCATCTATAGCCAAAAGAGTTCAATGACTTTTGTTGCATTTTCAAAATAGATCCGACTGTGATAATATCTCAGAACAATTAAGAATTAGTGCAACAGGTGATATAAAAACCAATCTTATTTTTTAAAAAAAACTGCCTTTTCCAATCTATGCTTGGGTCGGCTTCCGGTCTGACTGGATGCAGCTGAATACCAGTATTTCACTTGGAGCGACTGCCTTTCTGACCTCCACAACCTGGTAACTGGGTAACCCTTGGTAAGACTGATTGTCAGACTTTGGCTTATGACCACCCGCCACTTCAAAGATCTACGAACGACAACCAAGACCAACGGCTTAACGTGTTTCCGAGGCTTCAATAGACACGTGCGGCTGTTATAATTTAGCTTCTAGCCTCCACCTCCTTATCTGCACCTTCCTACCTTACCTTCGTACTTTTTAATTGTTTATAATAAATGTCTGTACTCGAAAGCTAGTGTGTCTCAAACACTCGACGCTCGACTCTCGCCGCGGACGGACGTGTCTCGCGCTCTCCCGCTCCCGGCCCAGTGTTGTGTTTCCTGCTCCTACTCGTTGCGACCACGTGACGTCATCGTAGTCGCCCCGACTACTCCGATAAAAATAAAATCAAGAAATTGATTTTATTTTTAATCAATTAAAAAAGTGCCTTTTTCAAGGCAAATCTCGTTTCATCAACAGACGTTTGTGAGTAGCTTCACTAGGCCCCTTCTGGGTAAAACCACAGTTTCGTGGTCCTCGGTTGAAACCTTACGGTGTCAACGAAGCCGAGTGGGGTGTTGACCCAATTCACACCCGCCGAACCCCTTCAGGGCGAGGCAGTTAGTTGGACGGGTCCCAGATAACCGGCCTTGGGGGATCTCCTAGTCGGCTCTGGTGACAGTTTTGCTTTCCAGCTACTCACCTAGTGTCTTTAGGGTGTGTCCACACCGTTCGCGCTAGACTGGTAAGGGCCCCGTTCGCACAATAAGACTGGCGACGGGTTACAAGCTTAGGGCTCACCAATAGGTACTCACCTCTCTGTCTACACCCGACAGAGAGGGTCACACATCCCCGGGCCCATCCACCCGGGGAGATAGGTATAGGGTTTAGGCCACGTAAGAATTTTTTTTCCACCATTCCCTCCCTAAAATAGCTCCTCCTCCGGCCATGGAGGACGCCTTTATTTTGTCGTTCTTCAGAGAGGTCCTTTTTAAGGACCCCGAGTTCTTGGCGAAATATGGCGCCAAAATACGCCAACGCTCCACCCCCACTCCGTCCCACGGGTCACTTGTGGAATTCAGTGACGCACTGGAGAGCCCGCTATCGCCACCTGCAAGTGAACAAGGCATTCCGCCCTTTGTTCCGCACCACAATGTTCCGGCAACTATCTCGGCCCCCATTGTGTCACCCGCCTTTGTTCCGGTAGATAATATCCCGGCCGCTAATCCGGCCCCTATTGTCTCGCCCGTCATTATCCCGGCAGTAAATACCGCGGCCCCTATTGTCTCGCCCGTTTTTGTACCTGCCGCCATTGTTACGCCGTCTATTGTTCCGGCCGCCATTGTTTCAGAGACAACGCAGCTGCGAACCGCAGTATCAAACACGACTCAACCGGAGAGCATGGACACGTCAGTCCCACTCTCAGAGGACGAAGCCCGCACCTCCTCCTCCAGCGACGACGACTTCCAAGTCGTCGTTAAAGGAGGCAAGAGGAAGTCTAATTCCTCCGCCCCCGCTGGCCCGGTCACCAAGGCCCAGAAGCAGAACACCTTACCGTCCAGCTCTACTTCCACCCTAGTCCGCGGGACAGTCGCCCCGCCAGCCCTAAGGCTTGCCCACCCGCTCCTACCGCGAGGAAGCAAAAGCCTCCTCCCCCCATTTACGTCCAAGACAAGTCCAAATGGACTGAAATTTCCAGGATGTGTGTTGATCGCAAGATCAACTACACCAACGCCCGATCCACCCTCCAGGGGATCAAAGTTACCGTCCCCACGTCTACGGACTTTAGGGATCTCTCCCGCGCCCTGCGTGAAAGGAACTATTCCTTTTATACGTACTCCCTTCCGGAGGAAACCCCCACTCGCGTCGTCATTAGGCGCGTTCCCCAAGAAATCCCCACTGAGGAGATTAAGGACGACCTTATTGCACAAGGCGTCCCAGTATCCGCCGTCCATCGCTTGCACAAAGCGAGGCAGGGCCTTGTATACGACATGGTCCTTGTCATCTGCGACCCCACGGAAGGTCACCACCCGATATTCAAGGTGAAGTCGGTGTGCTCGCTCTCGGGCATATCTATCGAGAAGCCCTACCGAGCCAACTTGATAGGCCAGTGTCATCGCTGCCAACTGTACGGTCACTCGCAGACCAACTGCTATGCGACCCCTAGATGCGTCAAGTGTCTAGGTGAGCATAGCACCGCCGACTGCTCTCGCCCTAAAGATAGGGAGCTATGTGCAGAGCCGCCGAGCTGCGTCCTCTGCGGCCAATCCGGTCACCCGGCAAATTACTGGGGCTGTCCGAAAGCGCCAAAGTCATCCTCTCCGAAACTCGCGAAACGCGCGAGTGACCGCCAGCACAGGGAAAGCCCCTGGGGGAAGCTTCCCTCCGCGCAAATGCCGGAGCGGCTTAGCCCTCAAAGGCCCTCTCCCTGGGCAAACCCTACGCACCTTAAAGCTCCCGCAGCTTCAGTGCCCTCCAAACCCGCTCAACCCGCTGAAGTTCCAGCGCTGATGGCTACCGCCATCCCAGCGCCTGCGGCAACCACCGCGGCCCCTACGGCTCCACCGGTTGCACCGCAAAGAGCCCCGGGCCGCGACAGCCCCCAAATTATAATCAGCACATACGCGGCCCTCTATTCCTCCGCAGCGGAAAAAATGACGAAATCGTTGCTGCAAACGGCAACCCTCGTCGTCTCTTAGAAATCCTTAACGCGTATCCCGAGATCGCGTTAGTCCTGAAAACCTTAAGATTCTAATTTCCAAAGGATAACACAAGGTTAAATTCCACCAAACCCCAATCCCTCAAACTAGGATTTTTCAACGCTACTGGCGTTTCCGGTCAACGCGATGAGATCGCCGCTTTCCTCCGCGACCACCAGCTCGACATCCTCCTCATACAGGAAACCTTCTTAAAGCCTCATCACCGCAACCCGAACATTGCCAACTACAAACTAGTTCGCAATGACAGGTCTCGATGCCACAAGGGTGGCACACTCATATACTTTAGGAAATCTCTGTATTGTATCCCTATAGACCCACCTCCTCTCTTCTACCATCTGGAGACCTCTATCTGCCGTCTCGGCATGACCGGCCACCAACCGATCACCATCATCTCCGCGTATATCCCACCCGACAATGGTCCGGAGGATCCCATCTTGCTCCAAAAGGACTTCACTGCCCTCTTCGGTATGAGTGACTCCGTCATCTTGGCGGGGGATCTTAATGCCAAGCACCCGGCGTGGAATAGTAGCACAACCTCAACCAGAGGTAGGTTAGTTTTCAAGTTAGGCGAATCCCTTAACTTTGACGTCATCGCTCCAATGAGCCCGACTCACTTCCCAGGTAATCCTAATCACCTTCCCGATGTTCTCGATGTAGCGCTGCTCAAGAATGTGAACCTCCGTTTGCAATCGATAGAGACGTTCCACGAGCTTAACTCTGACCACCGCCCTGTAGTCATGCATCTTGCACCCTACTCGGGCCCGATCGACCCCAACCGCCCCCCTCAGACCCAGACGATAACCGACTGGAGGAAAGTAAGCGAAATACTGAAATCCACCACGTCGCCTCACTTAGACACCATCCCCGATCACTTAGTGTCAGTCGCCGACACGACGGCCGCAATCGACTCGTTTACAGAGCACGTACAATCCGTATTGACGGATTGTTCACGGGAAGTTCCGGTGATGGAAGACCATCGCTGGAAACTACCTACTGACGTACGTGACCTGATAACCGAGAAGAACGTGGCCATCCGTGCCTACGACTCCTTCCCTTGTGACGCGAACAAAGCCCACATGCGCAATTTACAGCGTGCTGTAAAGAAACGCATAGGGGAGGTTCGCTCTGTGGGCTGGAACAAGATGCTCAGTGAACTCGAGCCCACTCATCAAGCCTTCTGGCAATTACAGAGGAAATTGCGTTCCTCAGAAGAGGTCTCTATGCCTCCTCTCATCCGCTCCGACAATAGTGTCTCTTTCGACAGTCCCGACAAGGCTGAATGTCTTGCTGACAGCCTAGAGTCCCAATGTTCTCCCAGCTCCCAACCAGTAGACCAAGCTCACCTGAACAAGGTCGACGCTGAAGTCGAACGAAGAGCCTCCCTCGCTCCCGTCGAAGACCCTGATGATACTCTGCCTCCCGTCACTCCAGACGAAGTGCACGACATCATTTAAGGGCTCCACGCTCGTAAGGCACCCATTTCGGATGGTATTACCAATAAGGTATACAAACTCCTCCCTGCCCCGCTAATAATGCTTATGACCGCCATCTTCAATGGCGCCTTGAGCAACAACATTTTCCCACAAGCATGGAAAGAAGCCACCGTCATCGGTATCCCAAAGCCAGGCAAGCCAAAGTCTGAGCCCTCCAGCTACCGCCCTATTAGATTACTCAATGTTCTCGGCAAAATCTATGAGAGGCTTATTTATAAGCGTCTCAAAGACTACGCCGAAGCAAAGAGCCTCATACCAAACGAGCAGTTTGGTTTCCGTAGCCAACACTCGGGCATCCAACAGGTCCACCGTATAGTAGAGCACTTATGCGCTGGTCTGCAGCGTAACGCGACGACGGGTGTGCTATTCTTCGACATAGCGAAAGCCTTCGACAAAGTCTGGCACAACGGCTTGATATACAAGCTCTACCAACTAGGAGTGCCAGATCGTCTCGTGCTCATCTTACGAGACTTTTTGTCGAACCGGACCTTTCGCTATCGCGTCGAGGGAGCACTCTCGTCCCCTCATCCTATTCGCGCCGGTGTCCCTCAGGGTTCCGTACTATCTCCTCTCGCCTTCACGCTGTTCACTAGCGATATCCCAAAAAGTAAAAAGGCTCAGTTGGCTCTCTTCGCCGACGACACTGCCGTTTACTATACCGGTCACTGTCCCAACGCTATAGCTCGTACTCTCCAAACCTCCGCAAACGTCTTAGGCGCTTGGTTCCGGAAATGGAGAATCGAGGTCAACCCCGATAAGAGTCAGGCGGTTCTCTTCTCGAGACGTCGTCGACTCCCTCCCCCACTTCCCAGCCCGATCACTATGTACGGCAAGCCAATCCCTTGGGAGAAGCAAGCCAAATACCTAGGCGTGATCCTCGATAAGAACCTTACCTTTAAAACTCATATTAAGGCGGTTCGCGCGCGCGCCTCCTTCGCTCTTAGCAGGCTCCAATTCGTACTGACAGCCCGTAGTAAACTGTCCCTCAAATGCAAGCTCCGCATCTATACCGCAGTCATCCGTCCCATCATGACCTATGCCTGCGTTGTATTTGCGCACGCTCACCCACGTCATCTCCATAAGATGCAGACCCTCCAAAACCGTTTCCTCAGAAGGGTCACGGGTGCCCCCTTCTATGTCCGTAATATAGATCTTCACGCCCAAATCGACGCCCCTCCCGACCCTTGCTCGAGCCAGCCCGCGCCGCTGAGCCTGTAGCTTTAAATTCGTCCGTAAATAATACCAATCCTGATCCAGCTAGTCATTTGCTGCCCTCTTCCAGCGACGCCCTAAGCCGAGGTTCGTACCCCACAGGGGGTGCCCTTAGCGTTGTCGCTTAGTTTTAGTTAGTATATAAGTTTAAGTCCTGGCTGGAGGCCTTAATTTATTAGGGAATCCACAGGCAAGTCCGCTTAAGCAGACGACAACCGCATAGGTTGACCTGCGAGATGCCAAACAAACAAACAAACGCTAGTGTGTCTCAATAAAAAAATTAAGATACGACACTAAACCAATCTCGGTAAGCAATGTTTTTGCTTGGCCGTAGCACGAAGATCGTATTACCAATCGCACAATGTGATTGTCGGATTGGCCGATTGCCAAGCAACGGACGCGTCGCTATGTGCACTCAGAAATTCAAAGCTCAGCTTAGGCCTCGCGGACTGTACAAGTTCTTGGTAGGACCGACGTATGTGTAAAAATTAAGTTACTGCTTTTGTTGCTGCGTAAGTTGTCTCTCAAAGATTTATAAGTAGGCAAGGTGTAAAAATTGAAAATGTTCAAATGTGCAACTTTGCCATGTAGTGAAAAAGTGTTTGCGAGAACAACAACGGATCCCCCTTAAATCCTTGTCTTACGAAAAAAATGAGCAACGTAAGGCACACACTTCACCCCACCTCAACTCGACATATGAGTAGTAACCTCTACATAGAGTATATTCTCTTTTGATTCATTTTTAGCTGCGCCACAGTATTTTACTTTTGTGGCTAATTTCGTTTCCTTTGTAAACTTTAACTTACGTTGTTCCGAATGAACTTTTATTTTTATTTGGCCTAGACGCCCTAGTTAACGATACTATGTATTGTATTTTAGATGAAATTGCATGAGTTTAAATTTTTTTAATCAAAAACCCGACAGTAAGTTATTTTATTCAATCTCAGATTTGATGCAACCAACTGATTCAGACTGCTTGAAAAGTGAGCTTGTTTTGAATCTTTGTTGCAGTCGGGTTTTTCGATTTAATTATATATTTTTTTATTTGAGTAATTTTAGTGGTTGTATTTTTGGAATCGTCCCTTCAAGCCTTTTATTTAAACCTAATACAGTCTGGTACAATTTTATTTTTTCATGACCTTTCTTATTGACGTCTTAAATCCGCCATTGTTATTTTATAAAAACAAAACCTAGCCTATCATTGCGTGACCCAGATGAGAGAGATAGTCACTTCATGTATTCAAATCCATCAGGCCGTAAGGACGCCTCGACAGTAAAAAGACTACATAGGTACGTACGGTACGCATGAAAAACTTAACCCTGTCTTTAACAATAACATTATTCCCATAAAAATAGCGATGCCGGTGATTGATGACAAAAAATCTGTGATAACACAAATGATGACCTTCTCCATAGGTACCTACTACGCTTTAGAATAGGCAACTAAGTTAATATTTCTGACTGACAAACTCATTGGCCGCCTGAGTGCGGCGCCTGGCAGTGGACTGCAAGTTCGGTACAGCTATGGACGAAATTTTGCGCGATCGGTTCATCGTGTAACAGGCCAATTGATACCTTTCAAAGAGACAGAATGTTCCAAGGGTTAAACAATTTGAGAATTTATGCCTTTTGCCAATTTTTTTATTCAACTGAACTGTGTAGATAAGACCATATGTCAGTAACGATTCTAGCTAAGTTTTTACTCTCTGAAAATTGTGATCAAAATCAAAATATTTTGTTTTGCATAAACCTACATGGGCACATACGAAACGTCAGAATCTAGGTGCACGGTTCCAATTGGTCGTTTCCTATGGAGAAGAGCCGGCAAGAAACTCAATGGGTACTCTTTTAAAAATATTTGACTTTTACAATGTTATCAAATTACAGTGTTAATAGGTATGGGAGGACAGTGTAGGCCTGTCAAAAAGTACCATATGTTTAAGAAATAGACAATGGTCTATAAATTTACAATCTACAAGGCCTACAACTGTCTCACATTTACATAATATAAAATAATCTAATAAAGAAAGGTAAAATCCTAATTTAAACCAAATGACATGATTGTCCATACAACTATGAATTAACATGCTGTCCACAAAAGCCAATAATGAAGAGTTGAAATTAAAATTGTAGGTGCATAATGTCAAATAATTATAATATTATGTCAGATGACATCGTAAGCATCATAAGCGTCTGACACATAACTAGCGAAATGTAGATGTACTATAAGTACAGTACACCTCTGCCCAATCCATTGATGACACAAGGCGTGATGTTTTGCATGATTTAATGTTAAAATCACCCAACAGCATTTTTTGTCAAACGTACAAATCGACTTAATAAAAATCTTAAACTTAGAAACTTAGGTTTAGAAAAAAAACATCTAAGTAGGTAGTTACAATAAAATCGCAACGTGCTTATTGTCACTGAACATTCCTGACCTACTACAATCTACGCTGACTGGTTGTTATGAAACGTTTGTTGTTTTATATTGATGAGCACGATTCTAAGAAGGCACGTGTCATAACATTAAGTTTATATATTTATGAATGAATAAAGTTGGTGCAAAGTGACAGACCAGAAATTATTCAGTCATGACTACAACCACGGTGAACGGGAACACAAACGCGCGTGATTGTACCGCGAATAAATAAATTTACGTAACCGCGTGACGGTAACGTTAATTTTAATAATGTTTTATAATCGAAAGTACAAAATTTTTTATGCACTTTGTTTTAAATTTTTACGACAAGCATTTTCACATTTTGTTCGAATTAACACACGTTTCCTCCGTGCTAGGGGCGTGAATCAAAGAGCAAACACTTCGATCAATAATAGTACTAGATACACTATGCAAAGTTTCACTAGAAAACTGTCACCAAATGTGTGGTAATTCTAGTTGAAATAAATACACATTAATGTAAATTCAACCTTAAGCGCTAAGCTTAAAGTTGTATTCACAAAGCTATGTACAAACAGCAATATTTTTTTACGATAGAATCACTAGTCAGCATACATCAAATCAAATTCAAGACGCATGATTTAATGTCAGAATCACAAAGTACAAAAAAAAACAATAAAATTACGTTACGAGGACAATCATTATTTTATTATGACATTGCTATTAATTATGGAGTCTAGAATGGAAAGAATCCAGCAGTTGGGACTCGGAGTGGCCCTGCACAAGTCCGAGGCCATGTATTTTCATGGTCCTCGGAACGCGCCACTGTCTGGTGGAACTTTCTGGAGCATTTCCGGCGCGTTCGAACGCGTCCCAAAGGGTCATGGCCATCCGGCTCGTCCGGGGATACTGCACGGTCTCCTGCGAGGCGGCGAGCCTCCTTGCCGGATTGCCGCCATGGGATCTGTATGCAAAAGCCCTCGCGCACGTATGTGCACGGAGTGGCGCGAGGAGGCAAAACGCCGGGGTGAGCGCAAGAGACGCCCTGGGCGTCGGGAGTCGTCTGCAGATTCCCAGCCACCGTAACCGCGGGCTTGCGGACGGCGAGCAATGTGTAGCTCGCCATCCGGTAAGGACCAGGCCCAGGTCCGACGGCGCGTCGTGTCATGGCCCTGGCACAGGCAACTGATTAATCCCACAATCCTGTGATCGTTACAGAGGTTACAGAAAAGCATTTTCTTAATTAATACTTTTTTTTTAGATATTTATTTATTTGGGATCTCCAAAAAAGGATAGACAGATACAATAGAAATCACAATAATATTATGTTGATCTTGTAGTTTTTTGCCTGTTTTTGATTAGTATTTTTCAACAGCGCTCTTAAAGCGTGATTCTTCTTCACCATAATAACGCCCACTCCTCCAGAAAGGCAGTCGCTTTATTGAGTACGGCAGGAGCAGCCTGGCGCCATGATTTTTAATTATTCTCAAAAATCAAAGTGTCACTTCGTCGTATTGACATTATAAACCATGAAGACGCAGTGACTGCATTCGAAAGGACTGTGGTACAGAACCCCAGGTACCACTTCCCACCAGGCAAAATTGGAAGACTCTTCCTTTTCAATTAGGGAGTGGTACATACGCCTTCTGTAAGCGACACATTATTGTTTTACGACATTCCCGCGAATGACATCGCGGGCACAGCTAGTATTTAATAAAACAAGTTACGTACTTTGAATTTTACAAGGTCTAATTAAATTAGCTTGCCAAACTCCGCAGATGTGATGGGTAACTATATCTGAACACGATGAAACATATTAGGTATGCACCTGTAATGATAGTTGTAAGGGAGATTTTAATGAATAAATAAATATTTTTTCAACTCATACTTCATGCAACAACACTACCGAAGTGACCCCTAAAACAAACCATCAAACTACTTTACAGCACGTCTGCCGAGTTTTACTAGCTAATTTAATTTGACCCTGTTTAAGTATACTTATAAGTAAAGCTGCCGACGCAACACTTAATATTTTATTGTTGATAATTTATTAAGTTTCAAATTGGTACAATACCTACTGTCAGTTGACATTTATACAAACTAACAAAAACATAAGTATAAAAAAAAAACTACATCATAATCATTTTTACTGAACAGACCTGACCTAATACAAGCTATCTCTGATTACTGTTTATTATGATACTTGACCGCTGCGCTCGATTCTGAGAAGGCACGTGCGATAATATCAATAAAGGTATTACGTTTATTGATATTATCGCACGTGCCTTCTAATGAATGAAAAATAAAGGTATTTTAAAAAAACGTCAAATGAATTACATCCTAAATATAAAGTGTCACGCTATTGTATTTGTTTATATAGATTTTATTATAACAAATAAATTGCATTAAGGTTTAAATTCATCATGTTTACCATACAAGACATTTCAGATATCGACAGAAGTTCAATTAAGGAAGCCGTGTAAATATTGTCGCTGAAAACAAGCGCTGGGGCTATGTCTCGGATAGGGTCGTAGCATTAAGCTGAGCGATGGCCGTTTTGCGTGGATGTGACGCATATTTTCCCCCAACTTATATTTTTGGTGTTTGTGTTCAATCTCTGCGTCATGTTTACCGCAAATAAACGTTTTTTCTTTCTTTCTTTCTTTCTTCTTATTTGGCTTTGGAAGAGGAAGAGCAGTCATTATTTATATAATATTTACTGGGCGCAAGGTAAACCGAACCAATGACCTTGTGAAGACCGCAGGAATCCGCTGGATGCGGGAAGCACTAAACTGGTCTACATTTGAGGAGGGTCTTTGTCCGGCAGTGCACGTCTTTTGGCTTAAATGATGATGTGGATGATGATGAAGAATATACTTAGGGAAATACATTTACACAATCTAACATTACAATATATTATAACTATTATGAATGTATAATGGAGATCAGTGGTAGCCCAGTGGTAACGGCTGCGACTTACGAGTTGTTGGTCGTAGGTTCGAACCCAGACAGGCGCTTTACTTTGTGTCAATTATTTCATCACCACTGCTCTCAAAACGGTGAAGGAAAACATTTTGAGGAACCCGCATTGGGCCCGCGTGGTGGATTACGTCCCACTCCCTCTCACAGAGAGGAGGCCTGTGTCCCAGCAGTGGGAACATAATAGGCTGATTAAGCTAAGCTATGATGAATGATTTTATAAAAGAAGCAGAAAAGCTCCTTGGGCATTCAAAAATCGATCAAAAATCGTCAGCATCGAGTCAATTGGGAAATTGTCCCAAAAAGCTGCCACCATAGCCACGTTGAATGGCAATTCTAATTCTTTGGTTGTAAAATAGAAACTCAGAAATACATGATTTCTTAGTAGTTTAAAATGGGATTTAATATTGATCTTGAAAAAACTTACTGACCTTCTAATGAAATTCGCTTTTTTTTTTAATTAGTTTCTAAAAACGTTTCGAGTCTATGCGAATTCAAAAATGTACACTTTTTTAATCCTTTAGTGTGCCTCTTTTTAACTTACTGTTTTTTCTTAAAGATTGCCGCAGTACCCACATAAATAAGGACAACCCGATGAAATGGGTTAGGATAAGTTTTAAGTGTGAACAACCGCGCCTACATCAAAGTTGGTCGCTTAGTGACCAACTTGGATGTAGGCGCGGTTGTCTATTGGCTATTTTGTATATTAAGACAAAAAAATGGGAATTCTTTGAAGCTTGCTAAAAGTGGCACATTTCTTATATTATATTAAGTGTTCAATAATTACGACATCAAGTTCGGTAAACTTCCATAACACAAAGCTCAAGAAAGCTCTCTGTTCAAATAAAACTTCACATTTAACTGAGTAAGAGTATAAATTCATACAAAAAAATATATTTCAAATCAGTTTATTACATTATTGTTTCAGATCATCGGTTGAGTAATCACTTTTTACTTCTTAGTAACGTCCACACCCACATTGCGCCCTCTAAAAGCGAGTCCGAGAAAGGCAGGAGCTCTGGCTGCAGCGCCGTGCCCATTGGCACCCACAGAGCCATAGGCACCCACAGAGCCAAAGGCACCCGCAAATGGAGCGATGCTCTCAATAGCAGTAACACCGTTACCGCAGCTGTAGCTGACGGCGCCGGCGCCGCCACTCGGTAACACTCCCTCCAAAGCTACAGCACTCACAAACGGCAGCTCACCACTCACAGACAGAGCACCTTCAAACACATTCTCAGACACTATGGAGAGGCCACTGGGAGTGATAGAAGAGGCACTGGAGTCATGCAGTCCACCGCTACTGGTGGGAATGTATAGTAGCGCTCAAAAGTCCACAAGCAATCTCACAAAGCAATAGATTGACGCTTCGGTTTTACTTACGACCTTCTTCTATAAGTTGTTTCTATACTATAGACACGCACACACACTCACTTGGTCTGTAATTGATAGTAGTTCATAATTTCAAAACTTAACATATGGCATGCTAGCTTAGTCGTTACCGTGCTTGGGTAGCAGCGCAGCGATTATGGCGAGCCCTGAGTTCGAATCTCATCTGCGCCTGCGTGATGTTATTTTCAAATCATATCTATTTCAAGTTTTTGATATGTTATTAATAATACCTAAAATGAAAAAAAATTGTATGTTTTAATTACTTGAAGTGGTTCGATAATCATTCGATACTTGTCTCCACAGAAAACTGAGTAAATTATTTCGATTTCTTTGAGATAGATGCAATTCGTTATGACTATTCACCTAATTGATGAATGGTTAGTGACGAATCTTTAAATCTGTTAATTAGCGGTGTTGTGCAAATATAAAATCATTGGCAAATATTGTTGCGCTGGTTAAAAGAGGATGTAAATGATGTGAAAACACAAATATATATTGAAACCAGACTAAGTGTGAGTGTTATCATTTAAATATTTCGTATTTTACTAAATTTAAATTGTTTAAATTAGTGAATGACAAGTAAAATGTTATAAATATAAATTTTGCTTATAGATGTCTAATATTATCACATTCTTTGTTCTAGACAAATACTGTGAGTCTGTGGGTTAAGAGATGTGAGGAAGAAGGAATTCTAGATAGTTGGAGCGCTTATTTATGAAGTGGATGCTTATTTAAATAAGCCCACACAAGCTGAATGAATATGCAACAAATGGTTTCATACCAATCGGGCATTTTGCTGAATTAATTAAAAGCATCAATTAAAACTGTTCGCCGTGTACTCCGCGCTAAAAAGGTTGCATCACCGAAGCCCTGCAAACAATAACGTAATAAAAAAGAACATTTAAGTTCCGGAATAGTTTATCCTGTATACTTAATTATAAAAATTGAGGTTTAGTTTCAATCATCTTTTCACAGAACGAAAATGAAAATGAAATATGTTACCTATATTCACTAAAGCCAAATAAAATGTGAAATACTTAATGTAAACAAACTGCCATACAAAACCACTTAATAAAATCAGTTATTTTAAAAATTCATGTTCGAAGCTTGTTTATGGTGAAATAAATCTACTTGTCAATTTTTTTTGAACATCTCAGATGTTTGAATAAAACAAATTGCTTCTATGTTCCTTGACATAGTATTGCACATCCTATTTGGCTGAAGAAGTTTTTATAAATAATCGTATTATTTTGAATATATTATTTCAAGCCAAAATAAAAAATTGGCAATAAAACTGCGCTGCCTCTTATGAGACCAGAAAGCTAAGCCGGCGACTTCTCAGTCCAACGCTTGGCGCCTACTGCTACCAGCTCATATTAGATTAACTCGAATTTTAGCAATGCCATAAACCGATGATGCGTGTCTAATAAAAGCGACGGAAATATATTTTTGTTTCGTGCAGAGCGACGCGAGTACGCGATACGACAGTGTGTGCCGTGCAAAACTGCGATCTTTTTTGGTGTGTGTTCACAGCATTACGACTCTTAACGTGTCTATGCATTTTTGATCGCTAACTGTACTCTATAGCGGCCAAACCATTGCCGATCAAACCATTGCCAATAATACCATCACCAATAAAACCGTTACCGGCCAAGTTACCAGCACAGCCGTTACCAATCAAACCATTATAAGCCCGGTTACCAGCATAGCCATTTCCGATCAGACCATTGCCAGCCCGGCTGTTACCAGTACATCCAACAACAGAAGGAGCGGCGATGGCTCCACGACCACGACACGAACTTTATATTGCTAGCCAAGTTACCAGCACATCCGTTGCCAATCAAACCATGGTTGCAGCAATTTGTAGATTTTGAAATAAATTTTCACACCTTTATCATTAGTTGCACTATGGAGAAATAGAAAAATGTATGATTTGTATTTTGTTAGTGATGTAACCTTGAAATGTTAAGTATGAAGGGAACATCACGTTGTAATGATAAGTAGCTTTTGCACTATACAAACGTGGTCTAGAAAGGGGATCATCATTAAATCTTCAGCTTCTCGTTGAACACAAAAATCATCAAACATGTCTACCTTCGCTGTTCTGTTGTTCTGCATCCAAGCTTGCTTGATCCAGGTATGTTTGGTTTTTTTTGGGTTTTTTCGTCATTGCTATTGATTTTGTGTTTTTAATTGATGATCTATAGTTGATGTTTCTAAGCTATATAAACCATTTTGTTACCCTAGAATTAATGTTTGGTTACGGTTGCGGCTGCGGAGGTCAAGTGGCCACCATAGCTCCTTCTCTGGGTATCGGCGCTGGTCTCTCTCCTGCTGCTACATGTGGAGGTGCCCATGGTCTTTGTGCTTATGGTGGCGCCATCGGATCTGCCTAAGGTGGTGCACTTGCTCCTGCTGCTGCATATGGAGGTGCTGTCCCTCTTGGAACAGCTTACGGTGGCGCCGGTGAAGGCAACGTGGCGGTCTTTGGTGAGCTGCCAGTCGCCGGTAACACCGCTGTTGCTGGTCAGGTCCCCATCATAGGTGTCGTGAGCTTTGGCGGCGCTGTGCCGGCTGCTGGTGCCATGTCTATCTCTGGACAGTGCGCGTGCGGGTGTGGTTCCCCTATTTACTAGTGAAACGTATTTTTCAGACGCTAAAATAGAAATAAACGATTGATACTCGATGTTAAGTCAGTCCAACAATATTGATTGATATACAAAATAAACAATTTTTAAAGGACAATTTATTTAGCTTTGCACATTTTATGTCATTTATAATAACTAAAACTTAAACTATAAAAAAAAATAGTAAATTAAATTCATAATCCATTTTTCCAAGATAGCCGCAGTTAGGTGTTGTATTTGTTTATGTGCAACAGTTATTATATTTGTCATGAAAATCATCTTGGACACTACGCGTTCGAATAATACCGAGTTTTTCCGAAGTCGAAATGATCCGTTGTAATTACTCCGTACCCTAACGTTACTATCGTTAAGTTTAAACAATTTCGATAGGTTACGGTTGCTAGACCTGCAAATGGTTGTGTATGGGTAGTCACTCGGTACTATGTACGAGGATAATCGACTTAACCCGATTTTGCATTACACGGCAAAAATACAGGGGCAAGTGGCTCATCAATAAAAGTCCGTGACGGTAGATTGCCACATGCAAACTACAAGCTATCTCAAGTTACGGGTCGTCATGAAACTTGACCCCTGTGCACGGTTCTAAGAAGGCACGTGCCATATTATAAATAAAGGCCATACCATAATTTATGAATGAAAAACGTGGGTAATTACGAACGTTTTGTTTGAAGTCACAGAACTGTCAGTATACAGTCAAGACTGCCTAAACGGTTACGGAAATCAGGGTCCTAGAGATGTGAATTCAGCAGTGAGTTACATAGTACTATGTTAAGTTAGTATTTATGTTAAAAAAAAAGTCTCCATCCAAAGGTTGTCTCTTTAAAAGATAAAAATAAATCTGCAATTTATGGTCTACATAATAAAGAGCATTCTTTTATATTGTAACCGCGTTAACCGATTTTTTTTTTAAATAATCTTTTACTGCTGCCTTCTATGACTTGTTTCATAATTATCACAGTTAAACATCGTGAGGAAACCGACGTTTCCTAGAACCAAACATTCGGAGACATGTGACATCTAACAACCTGCACTGTGTAATCGTAGTGGGCTGTAATCCACTACATTTTCCTACCACCACCACCATCTGCGACATTGTTCACCTTTAACTAGTGTATAAATTATTTTGCATGCAATTAAAACAATATTCTGTGTACATGTGGACATAATATCAAAATCAGATTGTAAAAACTTTATACCATGTCTTATCCCTCTCACAGAGAGGCAGCTTGTGTCTCAGCAGTAGGAACATTTTAAGCTAACTATGCTTTGCTTAAGATTCTTCAACTACAACATTACGCCATGGTGACACGGCTTATTGCAGCAGACACTCTGATGAGTGCCTGTTCGGGTGCAGGCGACTAGATCATGAGATTTTTTTTATATGTGAAGTATTACAGCCGGTGATACTTATTCCGATTGCAATCTAGATTATAAGCTTAAAATATATGTATAAATTAAACTGCTAAGTAACTACAGAATAAACAAATCGTTTAATATCGTCTTTCTTACTCACTTTGTTAAGGGGAAGACAACTGATTCACAGTTTTTTTGTAATAGTCAGCACTACAGTTTAACTTCACGCACACTGTACTTAAATACAGTGTTCGCACTAGATTAGTGTTGTCAAGGAGTTGGATCGCCTGGACAATCTTGTGATGATGAAGTCTGTGTTCATGAGCTTCTACAATATTTTTATATTACTGTGATTATTACTACGAATTAAACCATTTACAGGCACTTTTGAATTATCAAGGAGTCGGCCAGTCAGAAGTATGAATCTAGTTGTCCATTCCAAAGCGTAGTAGGTACCTATGGAAAAGGACGGGCAAGAAACTCCATGGACACTCTATTCAATAATATTGTTGTTACAAATATATTAGTTACACCATTAATTTTGACACTATAGGTGAGAATGATGTACACAAACGTAACGTTAAAAGCGTCCAGAGTGCAGCAAAACATAATTAAAAACAATCCAAAAAATAAATTATTTAAACAAGCCGGCTACGAGATGACCCGTCTTAACTGACGGCGCCCGTTCACGAACATGAGGCATGGATCAGCACCATTCAGCTCAACCATTTTGAAGGGAGCTAAATGATCCAACACACGCGCCACCGTCAGTGAGACATTTGAGTGAGCATGACATACTATCCCCCGATCATATATTCCCCGGTAAATGGTAGCTCTATAGTACAAAATACTCACACCTGTGCAATGCATCTACATAATAAAAAGAAGATTGAGTTTACATAATACAAATATATTCTTTCAATCTTCAGTAGCTCGAACAGTATTCCAAATGTCCATTAATTAGTTGTGGTGTGGAGCAGGACCAGCATTTAGCCAGGCGTTTTTATTAGTGATGTAATCCCCTAACTTATAATATGCCTGCTTGCATAGTGTGCGTTTTACAAAGGATTTGAATTTCGTCTCATTCAGTTGAAGTATGTGGAGAGGTATTTTATTGTAACATTTTAAACAGTACCCCATGAAAGTTGAGTCTACTTTGGCCTGTCTGAAACCTGGTTGAACTAATAGGTCCCGATTTCTAGTACTATAATTACGTCTTTCACCTCTTTTAACGTAAAGTTGTAAATTTGTTCTTACGTACATGATGTTTCATAGGTGTACTGACAAGTTACCGTCATGATGTTAATATCCTTAAACAATTCCCTTGGAGAATCGCGCCTGCGGAGATTACATATGGCTCTGGTGGCTCTTTTTTGCAGAATTAAAATAGTCTCGATGTCTATGTGTTTATAGATGTCTATGTGATATATATGTCTCTATGTCATGTTCCCAAAGTAAATTACCGTAAGACATGATACTATGAAAGAACCTAAAATAGACCAGTGTCGCGGTATCTACATCAGTAAATTTACGGATTTGTCTGACAGCGTAAGCTGCTGAACCTAACCGTCCCTCAAGAGATGTTAAATGAGGACCCCATTGTAGCCTTGAGTCGAGCGTGATCCCTAAGAAAACCGTTTAATCGACGAATTCTAGTTTCTCTTGATTCAATCCTATCTCACAATAATTTCTCTTGACGTTTGGTAAAGAAAATCTTATGCACTTAGTTTTATTGCCATTTAGTACTAAATTATTAGCAGTGAACCAATTTTGGACCAGCAGTAGGGCGTTATTTACGTCGTTAAAATTTGAAGCACGTCACGTTTCTTTAAAAATTAAGGAAGTATGGTCAGCAAATAACATCATTTGTGGTTGATTTATTAATATACACTAAACGTGACCAAATATATGAACGTAGACGAGGCAAAAGGAGTATGTAAGGTGGCGTTTTGTGATTTCTGGCCACCCCCAAGGTAAGAAGTCGTGAGTTTATGTATGTATGTATTGTGGCATTATTGCATCCAAGTCTGAGGTCCCGGTGGAGGTCACTGTTTCCAATGTACCAGGTCGCGTTCACTATATCCCTTAGTATTTGTTTTTGAAACAGTTGTAGGATTTGATTGCTTTGGTTTGCGCAGCCCCACAGTCGTATACCGTAAGCCCGTATAGGCTTTAAAGCTTATTTATAAATCAACAATTTGTTAGATATTGATAACAGCGACTGTTTCCCAAGTAGCCATATTTTTGTATCGATTATCTAATTCGGCACTTTTCTTTTTGCCATGCTCTTTCCAACCCAGTTGAACATCCAGGGTCATGCCGAGAATATTCGCGTAAGGTATACAACAACAGGACTGGAAGACGAAATGTCGGTCGTCCAGCGGCGAGATGGGCGGACGATATTGTTGCCATCGCGGGTAGAAACTGGATGAGGCTGGCACGGGAGCGTGGACATTGCCACAAAAAGAGAGGCCTATGCTCAGCAGTGGGTGAAGTCGGGCTGCGGATGATGATGATACAACAACAAGACACAAACATAACACAACACACAGGTAACATTCTTTCTTCCGTTTAAGCTTAATACTCCAAAGTGTAGTCCACTCATACAAACGATTTATGAACTCTTGGACTTTTTTAGAGCGTCCTTGTGACTATTTTTAACTGCCATGATTTCTGTGTCTTTAGCAAAGGTTCAATGACATTATTTTCTAGCTCATTAAAATCACAAATGTATAGAAGATATAGAATGGGACCGAGGACATTTGCCTTAGGTCTAACTAGGCGTTTCTTTGCCTTATTCTAAACGATCTGTTCGATATGTATGACTCTATGACGCCTGAAAATTGTTAAGACTTAGTTTATATTTAAGGCATCATGCCATACTTTATTAAAATCCTGTGCAACATCAAATAAGACCGTGGAGCACACCTTCTTCTGTAGTGTTATTTCAATAGTGAGTTTAGTGATTCTGTGTAATCTGGGATTAGATTTTTAGTTTCAATAAGAGGTTTCAATATGTTTAGGAAAAATTTCTCAAATACTTATGACACCAGTAAGATTGGTCTGTAAGATGTTGTTTCATGAGGTGGTTTCCCAGGCTTGGCTATCACAATGACTTCAGATACTTTTCAAATGCCAGGAACGTGCTTTAACCGAATTGCAGCATTAATGAGTGTGGTAAGCTTGACTATAGCTTTGTGTGGGAGATTTTGTAAAACTTCTCCTGTGATTAAGTCGTAACCAATGGATTGACTCTTATTAAAATTACACATTTAAAACTAAACTTCTAAGTAATTTACCACTTTTATCAACTAATGATGACTCTAATCAACAATATAATGCTTTTTTCAAAATGTATTGTACACAATTTGATAATAGTTTCATTCCAAAGACATTTTCGGTTAATAGTAATGCTTCCTTCAGTGACTGGGCTACCATTGGTATATATAAAAGTAGAAAACGACTTTATAAGTTGTATGATGAACGGACTTGTATAAACACTGCTGAATTTAATTTATATGTTAGGAATTTTTCAAAATTATTTTAAAAAGTTTGTTGTATGGCCAAGTCACGTTACTTGAGTTCAAAAATTAAAAATAGTAGTAATGTCATTAATACGACATGGAATATCATTAATAGCGAAACGGGAAGGTCATGCAACCGAAGTAGTGACTTCAGCCTTGATATTGATGGCAACATAATTCAATCAGATTCTCAAGTTGCCGCGGCCTTTGAAAATTTATTTGCAGAGATTCCCGTATCGACTACTAAATCTCTGAACTCATCGTCCACTACTGCAGAGTCTTTGCTTAAAGAAAACGTTCCAGTTTGTGATTCTGAATTTAATTTCCAATATGTCACCTGTAGAGATATAATTAAAACCTTTCACACATTAAATGTTAAAAAGACCGCACATCTATGGGGTAATTCTGTGGACGTTGCTAAGTCAATTATAGATATTGTAGCACCTACTTTAGCTGTTATTTTTAATAATTGTATTGACTTATGAAAAACAGTAAAATAATACCATTGCTTAAATTGGGTGGTACATCTGACCCTACTAATTATAGACCTATTTCAGTGATACCTACCTTTAGTAAATTTTTTGAAAAACTCATTTTAGATCAAATGCAAAGATTTTTTATAAAAACAAATTACTGCATAACAAACAGTTTGGTTTTACAAAGGGTCGTTCGACTACTGATGCCGGAGTTGAACTTTGAGGACATGTTTATAATGCATGGGAGGACAAGTGCGATGCTTTGGGCATCTTTTGCGATTTGTCCAATGCATTTGATTGTGTTCTTCATGAAACATTAATCAGGAAACTGCACCACTACGGAATACGGAACGCCTCTCTGGATCTTCTTACTTCTTACTTAAGTGATAAGATTCAAAGAGTAGATGTTAACGGAAAAAGATCACCTGGATCTGTAGTTAGAATGGGGTCCCCCAGGGCTCAATTCTTGGCCCATTTTTGTTTCTTATTTATATTATTGACTTGCCAAACCTCATAAAGGATAATCATGATATAGTGTTGTTTGCAGACGACACTTCACTGATTTAAACTGAAACATCAACAGCTGGTTACTAACAATGTAAATAGCGCCCTCGCTAAGGTAGTTAACTGGTTTAATGTTAATAACCTACTTCTTAACGAGAAAAAAACTAAATGTATTAAGTTTACGATACCTCATGTTAGACAAGTAGAAACTAGTGTTCTTTTAAAGGGTGAAGAGTTGAAACCCGAGAACTCCACAGTATTCTTAGGCATAACTTTGGATGCCAAGCTTCAATGGGGCCCGCATATAGATAAATTGTCAAAAAACTAAGCTCTGCAGCATACGCCGTTAGAAAAATTCGTAATTTAACTGATTTAGAGACAGCGCGATTAGTTTACTTTAGTTATTTTCATAATGTCATGTCGTACGGTATTCTTTTGTGGGGAAATGCCGCCGATATTCAAACAGTTTTTGTTTTACAGAAAAGGGCAATTCGTTCAATTTATAAATTAAGCCCCAGACACTCCCTCAGAGACAAATTTAAAGAGATTAATATAATGACTGTGCCTTCTCAGTACATTTATGAGAATCTTTTATATGCACATAAAAATATTAATCTGTTTATAAAAACACAGTGATAGCCATAACAAAAATACTAGGAATAAACACAAATTTGTTGTTCCCACTACCAGGCTCAAGAAAATAGGTGGCTCGTTTAAATGTCAATGTTTACGTTTTTATAATAAACTTCCTAGCCACGTTCAAGAACTAAGCCTTAATAAATTTAAAACTTTTATAAAGCGGAAATTATGCCAGAAAGCCTATTATACTGTCAAGGACTATATTGAGGACAAGAAGGCTTGGGATTGAGCTGCTCTAATAAGTTTACACAGACATAATTGATGTATAATTTGCTATTTTTTCTTTTTTTTCTTTTAATGTTTTTTCTATATACGTACCTTTTTATCTAAACAATGACATGTATATATTTACTGTATAAAGTATAATATTGTTTTAATTTTTGTGAACGTGAGGACTATGTGGGTCATTGCATTTTTTTTTTCTTTTAATGATGATGGCTGTTTGAGTACTTTACGCGGCCTCTCCAAATGTCCTTTCTTTTGTATTGTTCGTCGGATCGTTGAGCTCCTTAGTTCTGAGTTGAGCTGCACGATGATTGACAAATGCGTGCACTGACTGGACCGGTCCACTCAATTCCGTGTGGTTCTTTCCTCAAAATACCATTTCAGATATCAATCCACATGGTCTTCACATGACCTGACCAAGATTATGTCTGGACTTTAAACGAGACTGTGACATCTGAGTTTGTTTCGGCGTTTCTTCTCAGAGTAGTCAATTAGGAAATGCCGATCTCACCTAGTTTTTAAAATATGATTGACGTGTATAAGTGTTTGTACAAACCTATTTACAGAAGTAAAATCATTTATCATTTACTTAATTTCTCTAGACAGTACCTTAATATCTAACCTTACTCATATTTGTACACTCTGTTATACCCTAGCATTGTAGCTCTAGGTTTCTTTTGGTTGAAATATTTGCTCTAAATGCTCAGCGAACCTTAAGGCTTTTATAGGTTTGCTTATTTTCCATTTTCTTCCTTAATAGGTGGATTTATGACCAAAAAAGTGACGTGAACACATAACCCTAGTTACTCTGGTTGTACTCGTAAATGAGATGTTTCTGTACAAATGAAAATTTATATTTTAACATTATTGGGAAACTGGGTATAAGTAAATTCAAATGTTAAAATAATTAGCAAACCAGTTTATTGAATAATTGTTTCGGATGAAAGTTAAGTAACTACTTAACAAATAAATGTATATTTAAGCCCTTTTGAGTATACATATGTTCACAACAAATAAAGATTGATTGATTGATTGAATGACATATTTCTTTTAAATTCTTAGTAGACACCACATCCACAGCCGCTGCCTCCATAGCCAAGTCCAAGAGCAGCAGGGGCAATGGCAGCAGCGCCAGGTCCATTGCCAGCGCTGAGCCCATAGGCACCCGCGTTGCAATAGGTTCCAGCAGTGCCATAGGCACCCGTAGCCGTTCACTTGCCTTAGGTCTAATAAGGCCTTTCTTTGCCTTATTCTAAACGATCTGTTTAATATGTATGACTCAATGACGCCTGAAAATTCTTAAGACATAATTTATATTTGAGGCATCATGCCATACTTTATTAAAATTCTGTGCAACATGAAATAAGAACGTGGAGCACACCTTCTTCTGCTGTAGTGTTATTTCAATATTTAGTTTAGTAATTCTGTGTAATCGGGGATTAGATTTTCAGTTTCAATATGAAGTTTCAATATGTTTAGGAAAAAATTCTCAAATACTTTTGACAACAGTAAGATTAATCTGTAAGATGTTGTTTCATGAGGTGCTTTCCCAGGATTGGCTATCACAATGACTTCAGATACTTTCCAAATCTCAGGAACGTGCTTTAACCGAATTGCAGCATTAGTGAATGTGGTAAGCTTGACTATAGCTTTGTGTGTGAGATTTTGTAAAACTTCTCCTGTGAGTAAGTCGAAACCAAGGGATTTACTCTTATTAAAATTACACTTAATTTCTGTAGACAGTTTCTTAATATCCAACCTTATTTGTACACTCTGTATTACCCTAGAATTGTGGCTCTGGGTTTCATTTGGTTGAAATATTTGCTCTAAATGCTCAGCGAACCTTAAGGCTTTTATTGGTCTGCTTATTTTCCATTTTCTTAAATAATAAGTGGAATTTGTGTGATCGGTTGTTTTAGTAGGATCAAGTGATTATTTTCAGGCATAATTATCGAAATGTATTACTAAGCAAGTGACGTAAACACTAAACCCTAGTTACTCTGGTTGTACTCGTAAATGAGATGTTTCTGTACAAATAAAACTTTATATTTTTTAATATTATAGGGAAACTGGGTATAAGTAAATTCAAATGATTCAATAATTCGCAAACCAGTTTATTGAATAATTGTTTCGGACGAAAGTTAAGTAACTAATTAACAAATAAATGTACATTTAAGCCCTTTTGAGTATACCTATGTTCTCAAACAAATAAAGATTGATTGATTGATTGAATGACATATTTCTTTTAAATTCTTAGTAGACACCACATCCACAGCCGCTGCCTCCATAGCCAAGTCCAAGAGCAGCAGGGGCAATGGCAGCAGCGCCAGGTCCATAGCCAGCGCTGAGCCCATAGGCAACCGCGTTGCCATAGGTACCAGCAGTGCCATAGGCACCCGTAGCGCCATAGGCAGCAGCAGAAGGAGCGATGCTCTCAATGGCAGTAACACCGTTACCGCAGCTGTAACTGACGGCGCCAGCACCACCACTTGGCAAAACGCCCTCCAAAGCCACAGCACTCACGAATGGCAGCTCACCAGCCACGGACAGAGCACCCTCAAACACATTCTCAGACGTCACTGAGAGGCCACTGGGAGCGAAAGAAGAGATGCTGGAAACAGGTAGTCCACCGCCACTGGTGGGAATGATCTCTAGAGCACCCAAACCATTGCCGATCAAACCATTGCCAAAAATACCATCACCAATAAAACCGTTACCGGCCAAGTTACCATCACAGCCGTTACCTATCAAACCATTATATGCCAGGTTACCAGCATAGCCATTTCCGATCAGACCATCGCCAGCCCGGCCGCTACCAGCACATCCAACAACAGAAGGAGTGAAGATGGCTCCACGACCAAGACATGAACTGAAAGCAGCCTGTAAATAAGAAATCACTGTATTAGCAAATGTATCTTTATCAACAGACGACGTCGATGTCGATAACACATGATTATAAAACATTGTAAAACATTTTAATAGAGTAACGGTCGAGTTTCTTGCCACTTCTTCTCCATACGAAACTACTTTTTGGAAGTGGCGCCTAGAATCAGTTATATTTTTAATGCAAATTGTGACGTTCAAAAGTGCCTTTTTATGGGCCTATTTGAAATAAATGCTTTGACTTTGAAAAGATTCCATTGAAAAGAAAACAGTTACACATTGTATTCTTTATCTATCTCACCTGGAAGAAGAGCGCTTGAGCACAGAGGACGAGGATCACTTTGGCTGACATTGTATTTTGTGTAGAAGTAAACCTGAGAATGAGTTTTCCAAGAACCAATCGACTATTTATACTGAACCGCAGTCCTTATCTAGTGTTGTTGCAGCAATTTGTGAATTTTGAAATTAACTTTTCATACCTTTATCAGTTGTTGCATTATGGGGAAATAGAAAAAATGCATATATTTTGTACCTTGAAATATTTTGTATGAAGAGCTTTTGTTTCAATAGAACCGAAAAAACATTACGTTGTTTTGATAAGTAACTCTTGCACTATATATATGTGTACTAGAATTAGGAACATCATTCAGTCTTCAGCTTGTCGTTGAACACAAACCAAAATCAACCATGTCTACCTTTGCTGTTCTGTTGCTTTGCATCCAAGCTTGCGTGATCCAGGTTGGTTGATCTATTATAAGTTAGTTTGAGTTTTAACATATTGGGTATTGTTTTTATGTTACAATTTTTGTGTTGCAATTCTGGCTTAGTGAGTTTGTTTTGTTCTCTTAGAATGTTTTCGGTTATGGGTGCAGCTGTGGAGGGCAAGTGGCCACCGTAGCTCCTGCTCTGGGTCTCGGCGCTGGTCTCTCTTCTGCTACTTCATGTGGTGGTGCCCTCGGTCTTGGTGCTTACAGTGGTGCCATCGGATCTGCTTATGGTAGCGCAATCTCTCCTGCTGCTGCATACGGAGGTGTTATCGCTTCTGGAGCTGCTTACGGTGGCGCCGGTGAAGGCAACGTGGCGGTCACTGGTGAGCTGCCAGTTGCCGGTAACACCGCTGTTGCTGGTCAGGTTCCCATCATAGGTGTCGTAAGCTTCGGCGGCGCTGTGCCGGCTGCTGGTGCCGTGTCTATATCCGGTCAGTGCTCGTGCGGCTGCGGTTCTCCTTATTACTAATGAAGTAGTTATTTCTGTACGAAACAAATATGAATAAACCAAAATGAATTGAGCACATAACTCAATATTTTATTAAATCCCGATATCAACATACAAATAATATAATAATTGTTATGACCATGAAGACATCAAAGCAGTTTTTTTCATGATTTTCAAAAGCTTTACTCGCAGCATCAGCTCAGCTTTATTACATCTGCATGAAAATCTTTACTTTCCAGCTTCGTTTTCCGGGGCAGTTTTCAATTTGTTAACTTGATAAAATTAAAAAAAAATTTGATGGCTGGACTTTCTCTCCGGTAAATCAAATCGTTTTCTGCTCAAACTCCTAATATTTTATTATTAAATATATACTGTATTGTACACCACAAAAATATTTAACAAAAAAAAAACAAACACTGCAAAATATACAATATGCGGCCTTATCGCTTTCTGCGATCTCTTCCAGGCCATCTTGATAATATAAATTCTAAATCTCAACAAAAAAAAAACGACCCGCAAACCGGGGCATCATAAATTTGAAAGAAGTCTATCTTTTCCTACTTTGGAGAAACTAATGGACTTCATGGGGTGGGATGGCGTGGAAACCCCTGATAAGAAACAGAGTTGTTTAATTAAAAGTAGTTCTTTACTTATTTTTTATAGTCAAAAGTTTGACAGTTAGTTCGAAATCCAAAACATAACCCCTGATTCTGGTTTCTCCAAATCTGGCTCACTAGCTGATGATTTGGTTTTTCAAATAGTTTGATTGTAAAGATACGAGCTTAATTATGTTACTATGGACAGCTCGGCAATAATATCTCATTTCATGATTCATCCATTAATATATGATGGCAAATATATTATCATGTGATAATTTGTGGAAAGTAAATACAAGTGCCAACACAAATATGTGACATCGGAGGAACACCAAAACTATTTGGTGAGACAAGCTACGGATGGACGGTATGTCATGCTTTCATATTGCCAAAGTGATGTTAGGTATTTTCGATCACAACAAGTTAATACATTCTTCTGATTTAAACTGGGTCGGCAGATATTTATTACACAACACATGTCAGTACGTTAATAATGCTATCTATATTATTATATTCCTTTCACAGTTATTTTACATAAGATTACAAAATGGTTGCTATTGGATTTCTACCACTGACAAGTCCGTCAAAATCAAAACGATCTTTATTCTTGTACGATATGTATCTAATGTGGAAGAACTGCATATTAACAATTTTAATGTCAGTGTGGTTGGCATTCTGGGTTCTAGACTTCTAGTCCACTAGACGAGACTCAAATACATTTAAATAGTGTATCTAATCTCTTGTGATTAAAGTCAAGGCACCGATCCATCGTTAGAGAAAACGGGCATTTGAAGATTTTCCACTTGAAACTAACTAATAAGAAACAAAAAAAAATCTTAGATGACAATTTTAACCTAATTGTAATTGTCGTTTTGAAATGAAACTTTGTACGTATATGTAGTTCGGATGACAACTATAATTTGGTATTTTGTAGCTGATCTGATGAAGGAGCCAGGAGGTGGATAGTGGAACTCTTCGGTGGCTACTTGTAATCCTCTCGAATCGGTAGTCGTATGATTCGTTTTGATGAGTCCATATTGCACTTGGCAAGGGTGTGACGATGGAAATAGGAGGCGGATTGTGGAACTTTTAGTGGCTACTAGTAAACCTCTCGAGTTTGGATTCATATGATTTCCATTATAACCGAGCTAGTACGGTTATAATGGAAGAATTGAACTCTTCAGTGGGTATTAATAGATACGTCGACTTATGGGTCATACGATTTGTTTTAATGAGTCTGATGATGGGACCAGGATGTAGATAGTAGAACTTTTCATTTGCTACTAGTAAACCCCTAGAGTTTGGACTTACCAGGCTACTCAAAAAGTATTCCGAAATAAAAGTTTTTGTTTATCAGAGCCTGGCCAGTTATAGCATATTTATTTTGAAAATATGATTATTTTGTAAGTTAAAATAAATGCGTTCCAATTTCAAAATTTCTCTCCATCTTGTTTGGTATACTACTAAATGCTTGGCAGAAGTTTTCTCTGTTGTGAGCAACAAGCGACCAAATACAGGGCTCCGCGGCCTACTGCTCCACCACGACAACGCGCCTTCGCACACCACGCTCAAAACGAGGGAGTTCCTGGACAGAACGCCGGTCAAACTCATGGGTCACAATCCCTACAGCCTTGACCTAGCACCGTGTGACTTCTTTTAATTCCCGAAAATAAAATATCTGCTCAAATGGATACCAATTTCGTCACCGGAAGATGCGCTGTCAACGTTCGAGCAGGCTGTAAACGAGGTGATTACCGCGGACTGGAAAAAGTGTTTCGAAAACTAGTTCAGACGCATGAAACTTTGCATAGAGGCTAGTGAACAGTACTTTGCAACTATTTAATAAATTAATAAATACCTGGCAAACATTATTTTTTTATTTTCAAAACCTTCTGAGTGTCCCACGTATATGATATAGTAATGGCTTGGTAATGAAGATCTGAAGATAGTGAAGTGAGTGTTATTGGAACTTTTCAGTGGTTCTTAGTAAACCGCTCAAATCTTAACTTAGTTGACTTTAGACTGAGAATAGACAAACTAAAAAGTAAAAAATTAAAATATATACTTTTAAAAAACAAAAAACACGCTTTTATAATTTGATAAAATTCGTATTTTTGCTCTGTCAGCTGTATCTTTGGTTTTAATGAAAATTATCAAACAGTGCTGCTTCTTTGGTCTAGTGGTCGCAAGAGCTACTGCTGAGAATGAGGTCCTGGGTTCGATTGCCTGGTCGGGCAAAGTGTTATTAAAATTTTCCATATAGAATTTCTCAGTAGCAGCCCGGAGTCTGGATTCGTGTCCGATTGATGGTAATAGGCTCGCCCCCTATTACATGGGACTTAAACATAACTGGCGAAATGTGGGTGTACTAAAATTACAACTCTGCTTTACCCTTCTGGGATTGCAGGCGTGATGTTTTGTTTATATGATATGGAAATGTGTAGCGTTGTGTTACATTACGTCCGCGTCGCCGCGTCAAAGTTAGTTCGCGCTGTACCCGCAGCTACAAGGATACGTTGCTCGCTTCCCGCCGTCTGCGCTCGCTCGCGTGGGCCGTGGGCATTCGGCCCCGCGCTACTATCCGATACACCGCGCACGCTGCGATCGTACGACGGACGCCATGCTTTCGTGTTGTAACGCTAATTATACCTAATCGTGTATCATATTTGTGCTGTTAACATTACAAACTGTTTTGCCGAGTCCGTGTGTAGTTCATTTCTACATTCCTCGAGAAAACCCCCCTATAAATGCTATTTTCTGTTTTTCAACCAATATTTCGGTTGGCCGCCATGGTTATCCAATTAAAAATACATATTTTATAATAATCGTAGTGGTCTCCACTACGATTATTATAAAATATGTATACTCTCTGGAGAATCCTACTAAAACGACCGATCCTACAAATTCCACTTATTAATTAAGAAAATGGAAAACAAGCAAACCTATAAAAGCCTTAAGGTTCGCTGAGCATTTAGAACAAATATTTCAACCAAATGAAACCCAGAACCACAATGCTAGGGTAATACAGAGTGTACAAATAAGGTTAGACATTAAGGAACTGTCTAGAGAAATTAAGTGTAATTTTAATAAGAGTAAATTACGACGAAAGTTACGACTTAATCACTGGAGAAGTTTTACAAAATCTCCCACACAAAGCTATAGTCAAGCTTACCACACTCACTAATGCTGCAATTCGGTTAAAGCACGTTCCTGACATTTGGAAAGTATCTGAAGTCATTGTGATAGCCAAGCCTGTGAAACCACCTCATGAAACAACATCTTAGAGACCAATCTTACTGTTGTCAAAAGTATTTGAGATTTTTTTCCTAAACATATTGAAACCTCTTATCGAAACTGAAAATCTTATCCCCGATTACGCGAATTTCTAAACTAACTATTGAAATAACACTACAGGAAAATAATGTGTGCTCCACGGTCTTACGCCTTATTAGACCTAAGGCAAGTGTACTCGGTCCCATTCTATATCTTTTATACATCTGTGATATTACTGAGCTAGAAAATAATGTCATTGAACCTTTGTCAAAGAGCTTGTAAAAGTGTTTGTACAAACCTACTTACAGAATAAATTCAATTAACTATACAATGTCGCAGATGGTGGTGGTGGTAGTACAATGTGGTGGATTACAGCCCACTACGATTATTATAAAATATGTAGTTTTAATTGGATAAACGTTGTGGTCAACCGAAATCTTGGTTGAAAAACCGAAAATAATATTTCAATACCATATAAACATAACATCACGCTTGTAATCCCAGGCTTCCAGTCTTACCCTTGTAAGGCAGAGTTATACCTCTAGTACCTTCCACAAATTATCACATAATAATATATTTTGACTGCCTCGTTGGTCTAGTGGTTGCAAGAGCTACTGCTGAGCATGAGGTCATGGGTTCGATTCCCAGGTCGGGCAAACTATTATTGGGTTTTTCTATCTAGAATTTCTCAGTAGCAGTCCGGAGTCTGGATTTGTGCCCGGTTGATGGCAATAGGCTCGCCCCCTATTACATGGGACTTAAGCATAACTGGCGAAATGTGGGTGTACTATAGGTACACTTCTGCCTAACCCTTCTGGGATTACAGGCGTGATGTTATGTTTATGTTAATATATTTGCCGTCATAATATATTAATGGATGAATCATGAAATGAGATATTATCAAGGTTGTCTGGAAGACGTCGCATCCACGACTCGACGTTTCTTCGTCTTAAACGACGATTCCTCGAAATCTTTGCGAGGTCTTCCTGCAGATGTCACAACCTCACTCGATGTTGAAGGTTGTGGGGCTAAAGAACTCACAGTAAACTGTATGTCTCCTTCATCCAGCCAAGTCTTATTTCTAATTAAAAAACGCTCCTTCGATTTTCCCGAAGCCAACCATTTGGCTTTAATCTTAGTAGAAAAGTTGGATATTTTCAACTTTATTTCTCTTTGGCTGCTTTCAGTAATGTCACCAAAGTGAAATTTTGAAGAAAGATAGTCATAATTACGCGATATTTTATCATTTTCCGTGTGTTTCAAAAACTCTTCAAAAAATG
Source organism: Dasypolia templi (assembly GCA_963555695.1). Classification (NCBI taxonomy): domain Eukaryota; kingdom Metazoa; phylum Arthropoda; class Insecta; order Lepidoptera; family Noctuidae; genus Dasypolia; species Dasypolia templi. Next base: position 6,217,558 of record OY743163.1, read on the forward strand.
CTACCCTTGAAATAGAGTATACGTGTTCTGAAAAAAAATATAAAAAAATATGTTGTACTGAAGTGTGCTGAACAATATGTGTATTTTTACAAACTACACAGTTATACCTACAATATATCTAAAAACTAGCCCGAATAGAGGCGAATCAATGTATTTCCTGAACGTTCAAAGTTTTGTTTATGAAAAAAATTACGCAAAAATTTATGCATTAAGTTAAAAAAATGCTAAAAATTCATTTTAATAGATTCTGATAAAAATAATATGTTAAAAAATAGTACATACCCTCAGTATTAATATCCATCACAAAAAACTTTCACAATATCACTATAAACCACTATGAGATGTGCACAAAAGTGTCGCTAAATGGCAACTGATTGACCGGAACGCTTGCATTAAACTCATTACCTGACTTCAGTTAAGCATTTTAAAAACAACTTTTTCTCGGAATTTGGAATTTGGGGGTGTTGTTTGTGTTATGCAATTAAGATTTCCTGGAAATGAAAACTTGAATTTTGTCCACCTAGCATGTTCTAGGCGAAATACCGTGGGTCTGTGAGACGAATGTTTATGAATCTAGGGTTTAGCAACTCTGTTTCTTATCAGGGGTTCCCACGCCATCCCACGCCATGAAGTCCATAAGTTTCTCCAAAGAGGGAAAAGATAGAATCTTCTCATTCTTCTGTACGTGTTCCTTATCTACAGACTTCGGCCCAACCTATGATGTCCGGTTTGCAGGTAGATAATTTTTCTTTGAAATTTAGAATTTACATTATCAAGGTTGCTTGGAAGAGATCGCAAAAAGCGATAGACCTCGCTAATTGTATATTTTGCAGTGTTTTTTTTTATTGTTAAATATTTTTGTGGTGTACAATACAGCATATGTTTAAAAATAAAATATTAGGAGTTTTTGCAGAAAACTTTTTGTTTTATCGGAGAGAAAGTCCAGCCGTCAAGTCTTTTTTTAACTTTATTATTAAAGTAAAAAAAAGACTTGATGGCCGGGGGAGGTTACTAGTTTCCAATTTTTTGGAAACTAGTAACCTCCCCCGGCCGAACGAAACGAAGCTCAAAAGTAACGATTTTCATGCAGATGTAATGATGCAGAGCTAATGCTGCGAGTAAAGCTTTTGGAAATAATGAAAATAACTGCTTTGATGTCTTCATGGTCATAACAATTATTGTATTATTTGTATGTTGATTTCGGGATTTAATAAAAGATTGAATTGTGTGCTCAATTCATTTTGGTTTATTCATATTTATTTTGTATAGAAATAACTACCTACCTCAGTAGTAATTAGGGAAACCGCAGCCGCACGCGCACTGTCCGGAGATAGACACGGCACCAGCAGCCGGCACAGCGCCGCCGAAGCTTACGACACCTATGATGGGGACCTGACCAGCAACAGCGGTGTTACCGGCAACTGGGAGCTCACCAGCGACCACCACGTTGCCTTCACCGGCGCCGCCGTAAGCAGCTCCAGGAGCGATAGCACCTCCGTATGCAACAGCAGGAGAGAGTGCGCCACCATAAGCAGATCCGATGGCACCACCGTAAGCACTAAGACCGAGGGCACCACCACATGTAGTAGCAGAAGAGAGACCAGCGCCGAGACCCAGAGCAGGAGCTATGGTGGCCACTTGACCTCCGCAGCCGCAGCCATAACCGAAAACGTTCTAAGAGACAAAAGAAGCTCATTAAGCCAGAATTGCAACACAAAAATGAAAACACAGAAACAGTAGCAAAATGATAAAACTCAAAAGAAAAAAAAAATTGATCAACTAACCTGGACCAAACAAGCTTGGATGCAAAGCAACAGAACAGCGAAGGTAGACATGGTTGATGTTTGTTTGTGTTCAACGACAAGCTGAAGACTGAATGATGTTACTACTTCTTGTACACATTTATATAGTGCAAGAGTTACTTAACAAAACAACGTTTTTCGGTTCTATTGAAACAAAAGCTCTTCTTACTAAATATTTCAAGGTTACATAACGTACAAAATACATGCATTTTTCTATTTCCCCATATTACAACTACTGATAAAGGTATGAAAAGTTTATTTCTAAATCCACAAATAGCTGCAACACAACTAGATAAGGACTCCGGTTCAGTATAAATAGTCGACCGATTCTTGGAAAACTCATTCTCAAGTTTACTTCTACACAAACAACAATGTCAGCCAAGGTGATCCTCGTCCTCTGCGCTCAAGCGCTCTTCTACCAGGTGAGAAAAAAAAATAATACAATGTGTTACTCTTTTCTTTTTAATTGAATTTTTCTATTTGCATACCTTGAATTATGTTAAGAGTAGCGAAAGAAACAGACATAACTTACACTTAGCCTGTGATCTGTCTATTATCCTTTGTGGATGTTAGTGTTAATAGTAAATAAAGTAATAGATTCAAGTTATATCTAAATGAATACTAAAAGATGTTTACTTTCTGATATAAAACCTGCTTTTATGGCCACGAAGTGGCACAATTAAGTATTTTTACGCTGCTTGCGTAAACTTGTGGGTAATTTTTTTTATCGTCTCTTAACGAAATCGCGTTATGCTCCTCTTCAGTTTCTCTATGCAACTTTTTATAAAATGTAGTAGAAAGAGACAGAGGGAGCTAGTGTCCATGGTGCTCTAAAAATTTTCAAATTTTTACGAATCGTTGATCAAATAATCATGTGTCATCGACATCGACATCGTCTGTTGATAAAGATACATTTACTAATACAATAATTTCTTGTTTACAGGGTGCCCTCAGTTCATGTCTTGGTCGTGTCACTCCTTCTGTTGTTGGATGTGCTGGTAACGGCAGGGCTGGCAATGGTCTGATCGGAAATGGCTATGCTGGTAACCGGGCTTATAATGGTTTGATAGGTAACGGCTGTGATGGTAACTTGGCCGGTAACGGTTTTATTGGTGATGGTATTTTTGGCAATGGTTTGATCGGCAATGGTTTGGGTGCTCTAGAGATCATTCCCAGCAGTGGCGGTGGACTACCTGTTTCCAGCATCTCTTCTTTCGCTCCCAGTGGTCTCTCAGTGACGTCTGAGAATGTGTTTGAGGGTGCTCTGTCCGTGGCTGGTGAGCTGCCATTCCTGAGTGCTGTGGCTTTGGAGGGCGTTTTGCCAAGTGGTGGTGCTGGCGCCGTCAGTTATAGCTGCGGTAACAGTATTACTGCCATTGAGAGCATCGCTCCTTCTGCTGCTGCCTATGGCGCTACGGGTGCCTATGGCGCTGCTGGTACCTACGGCAACGCTGGTGCCTATGGGCTCAGCGCTGGCTATGGACCTGGCGCTGCTGCCATTGCCCCTGCTGCTCTTGGACTTGGCTATGGAGGCAGCGGCTGTGGATGTGGTATCTACTAAGAATTTAAAAGAAATATGTCATTCAATCAATCAATCAATCTTTATTTGTTTGAGAACATAGATATACTCAAAAGGGCTTAAATATACATTTATTTGTTAAGTAGTTACTTAACTTTCGTCCGAAACAATTATTCAATAAACTGGTTTGCGAATTATTTCATCATTTGAATTTACTTATACCCAGTTTCCCTACAATATTAAAAATAAAAGTTTTATTTGTACAGAAACATCTCATTTACGAGTACAACCAGAGTAACTAGGGTTTTGTGTTTACGTCACTTTTTTGGTGATAAATCCACCTATTAAGGAAGAAAATGGAAAATAAGCAAACCTATAAAAGCCTTAAGGTTCGCTGAGCATTTAGAGCAAATATTTCAACCAAATTAAACCCAGAGCCACAATGCTAGGGTAATACAGAGTGTACAAATAAGGTTAGATATTATGGAACTGCCTATAGAAATTAAGTGTAATTTTAATAAGAGTAAATCCCTTGGTTACGACCTTATCACGGGAGAAGTTTTACAAAATCTCACACACAAAGCTATAGTCAAGCTTACCACACTCACTAATGCTGCAATTCGGTTAAAGCACGTTCCTGACATTTGGAAAGTATCTGAAGTCATTGTGATAGCCAATCCTGGGAAACCACCTCATGAAACAACATCTATCTTACTGTTGTCAAAAGTATTTGAGAAATTTTTCCTAAACATATTGAAACCTCTTAATTAAACTGAAAATCAAATCCCCGATTACACAGAATTACTAAACTAACTATTGAAATAACACTACAGCAGAAGAAGGTGTGCTCCACGGTCTTATTTGATGTTGCACAGGATTTTAATAAAGTATGGCATGATGGCTTTACAATTATCAGGCGTCATAGAGTCATACATATCGAACAGATCGTATAGAATAAGGCAAAGAAACGCCTTATTAGACCTAAGGCAAGTGTACTCGGTCCCATTCTATATCTTCTATACATCTGTGATTTTACTGAGCTAGAAAATAATGCCATTGAACCTTTGCTAAAGACACAGCAATTATGGCAGTTAAAAATAGTCACAAGGACGCTCTAAAAAAGTCCATGAGTTCATAAATCGTTTGTATGAGTGGACTACACTTTGTGTCTTGTTGTTGTATCATCATCATCCGCAGCCCGACTTCACCCACTGATGAGTATAGGCCTCTCTTTTCTTGTGGCAATCTCCACGCTCCCGTGCCAGCCTCATCCAGTTTCTACCCGCGATGGCAACAATATCGTCCGCCCATCTCGCCGCTGGACGACCGACATTTCGTCTTCCAGTCCCGTTGTTGTATACCTTACTCGAATATTCTCGGCATCACCCTGGATGTTCAACTGGGTTGGAAAGAGCATGGCAAAGAGAAAAGTGCCGAAATAAATATACGATACAAAAATAAATGCTACTTGGGAAACAGTCGCTGTTATCAATATCTAACAAATTGTTGATTTATAAACAAGTTTTAAAGCCTATACGGGCTTATCCTACAACTAATTCAAAACCTATTACTTAGGGATCTCAAAACTGAATGTCATAATGTCACAGTACATACATACATAATCTCACGCCTTCTCACCAAGGGAGTGGGCAGAAACCACAGAACGCCACCTTATATACTTCTTTTGCTTCGTTGACGTTCATACATCTGTAATTAGTAATCACAGTAAGACAAAAATATTGTAGTATCTCATGAACACAGACTTCATCATCACGTGAATATCCAGGCGATCCAACTCCTTGACAACACTGATCTAGTGCGAACAGTATATTTTAGTGCAGTGTGCGTGAAGTTAAACTGTAGTGCAAGTGCTGACTATTACAAAAAAAACCCGTGAATCGGTTGTCTTCCTATTAACAAAGTGAATCAGAAAGATGTTAGTGAACGATTTGTTAATTTTGTAGTTCCTTAGCAGCAGTTTTTTTTTTTGGCTTATAATCTAGATTTTAGTGTGAGTAAAAGTATCCGGCCGTAATACTATACATATAAAAACATATGATCTAGTCGCCTGTTTTTAAACAGGCACTCATCAGAGTGTCTTTGAATAATTACGCCGTGCCACCATGGCGTAATGTTGTAGTTGAAGAATCTTAAGCAAAGCATAGTCAGTCATGTTCCTACTGCTGAGACACAAGCTGCCTCTCTGTGAGCGGGATAAGACATGGTATAAAGTTGTTACAATCTGATTTTGATATTATGTCCACATGTTTAGCTATACAGAATATTGCATATACATTTAAATAGTGTATCTAATCTCTTGTGATTAAAGTTAAGACACCGATCCATCGTTAGAGAAAACGGGCATTTGAAGATTTTCCACTTGAAACTAACAAATAAGCAACATAAAAACAATCTTAGAAGACAATTTTAACCCAATTGTAACTGTCGTTTTGAAATGAAACTTTGTACGTATATGTAGTTCGGATGACAACTATAATTTGGTATTTTGTAGCTAATCTGATGAAGGAGCCAGGAGGTGGATAGTGGAACTCTTCGGTGCTAACTTGTAATCCTCTAGAATTTGGAGTCCTAAGATTAGTTTTTATGAGTCCATATTGCACTTGGCAAGGGTGTGACGATGGAAATAGGAGGCGGATTGTGGAACTTTTAGTGGCTACTAGTAAACCCCTTGAGTTTGATTCATATGATTTATTTTGACGAATCCAATAGATTGGGCTTGTGCCATGAGAGTCTGATGATGGAGCTAGTAAGGTTACAATGGAAGAATAGAACTCATCAGTGGTTATTAAATAGATACGTCGACCGAGTCGGGCCCGAGTATACTTGCCTTAGGTCTAATAAGGCGTTTCTTTGCCTTAATCTAAACGATCTGTTCGATATGTATGACTCAATGACGCCTGAAAATTGTAAAGCCATTATGCCATTCTTTATTAAAATCCTGTGCAACATCAAATAAGACCGTGGAGCACATCTTCTTCTGCTGTAGTGTTATTTCAATAGTTAGTTTAGTAATGCTGTGTAATCGGGGATTAGATTTTCAGTTTCAATAAGAGGTTTCAATATGTTTAGGAAAATTTTCTGAAATACTTTTGACAACAGTAAGATTGGTCTCTAAGATGTTGTTTCATGAGGTGGTTTCGTAGGCTTGGCTATCACAATTACTTCAGATACTTTCCAAATGTCAGGAACGTGCTTTAACCGAATTGCAGCATTAGTGAGTGTGGTAAGCTTGACTATAGCTATGTGTGTGAGATTTTGTAAAACTTCTTCTGTGATTAAGTCGTAACCAAGGGATTTACTCTTATTAAAATTACACTTAATTTCTATAGGCAGTTCCATAATATCTAACCTTATTTGTACACTCTTTAATACCCTAGCATTGTGGCTCTGGGTTTCATTTGGTTGAAATATTTGCCCTAAATGCTCAGCGAACCTTAAGGCTTTTATTGGTCTGCTTAATTTCCATTTTCTTATATAATAAGTGGAATTTGTAGGATCGGTCGTTTTAGTAGGATCAAATGATTATTATCAGGCATAATTATGTAAATGTATCACCAAACAAGTGACGTAACCACAAAACCCTAGTTAGCTGGTTGTACTCGTAAATGAGATGTTACTGTACAAATAAAACTTTATATTCTTAATATTATAGGGAAACTGGCTATAAGTAAATTCAAACGATTAAATAATTCGCAATCCAGTTTATTGAATAATTGTTTCGGACGAAAGTTAAGTAACTACTTAACAAATAAATGTATATTTAAGCCTTTTTGAGTATATCTATGTTCTCAAACAAATAAAGATTGATTGATTGATTGAATGACATATTTCTTTTAAATTCTTAGTAGATACCACATCCACAGCCGCTGCCTCCATAGCCAAGTCCAAGAGCAGCAGGGGCAATGGCAGCAGCGCCAGGTCCATAGCCAGCGCTGAGCCCACAGGCACCAGCGTTGCCGTAGGTACCAGCAGCGCCATAGGCACCCGTAGCGCCATAGGCAGCAGCAGAAGGAGCGATGCTATCAATGGCAGTAATACCGTTACCGCAGCTATAACTGACGGCGCCAGCACCACCACTTGGCAAAACGCCCTCCAAAGCCACAGCACTCAGGAATGGCAGCTCACCAGCCACGGACAGAGCACCCTCAAACACATTCTCAGACGTCACTGAGAGACCACTGGGAGCGAAAGAAGAGATGCTGGAAACAGGTAGTCCACCGCCACTGCTGGGAATGATCTCTAGAGCACCCAAACCATTGCCGATCAAACCATTGCCAAAAATACCATCACCAATAAAACCGTTACCGGCCAAGTTACCATCACAGCCGTTACCTATTAAACCATTATAAGCCCGGTTACCAGCATAGCCATTTCCGATCAGACCATTGCCAGCCCGGCCGTTACCAGCACATCCAACAACAGAAGGAGTGACACGACCAAGACATGAACTGAGGGCACCCTGTAAACAAGAAATTATTGTATTAGTAAATGTATCTTTATCAACAGACGATGTCGATGTCGATGACACATGATTATTTGATCAATCACGATTCGTAAAAATGTGAAATTTTTTAGAGCACAATGGACACTAGCTCCCTCTGTCTCTTTCTACTACATTTTATAAAAAGTTGCATAGAGAAACTGAAGAGGAGCATAACGCGATTTCGTTAAGAGACGATAAAAAAAATTACCCACAAGTTTACGCAAGCAGCGTAAAAATACTTAATTGTGCCACTTCGTGACCATAAAAGCAGGTTTTATATCAGAAAGTAAACATCTTTTAGTATTCATTTAGATATAACTTGAATCTATTACTTTATTTACTATTAACACTAACATCCACAAAGCATAATAGACAGATCACAGGCTAAGTGTAAGTTATGTCTGTTTCTTTCGCTACTCTTAAAATAATTCAAGGTATGCAAATGGAAAAATTCAATTAAAAAGAAAAGAGTAACACATTGTATTATTTTTTTATCTCACCTGGTAGAAGAGCGCTTGAGCGCAGAGGACGAGGATCACCTTGGCTGACATTGTTGTTTGTGTAGAAGTAAACTTGAGAATGAGTTTTCCAAGAATCGGTCGACTATTTATACTGAACCGGAGTCCTTATCTAGTTGTGTTGCAGCCATTTGTGGATTTAGAAATAAACTTTTCATACCTTTATCAGTACTTGTTATATGGGGAAATAGAAAAATGCATGTATTTTGTATTTGATGTAACCTTGAAATATTTAGCAAGAAGAGCTTTTGTTTCAATAGAACCGAAAAACGTTGTTTTGTTAAGTAACTCTTGCACTATATAAATGTGTACAAGAAGTAGGAACATCATTCAGTCTTCAGCTTGTCGTTGAACACAAACAAACATCAACCATGTCTACCTTCGCTGTTCTGTTGCTTTGCATCCAAGCTTGTTTGGTCCAGGTTAGTTGATCTATTTTTTTTTCTTTTGAGTTTTAACATTTTGCTACTGTTTCTGTGTTTTCATTTTTGTGTTGCAATTCTGGCTTAATGAGCTTCTTTTGTTCTCTTAGAATGTTTTCGGTTATGGGTGCGGCTGCGGAGGTCAAGTGGCCACCATAGCTCCTGCTCTGGGTCTCGGCGCTGGTCTCTCTTCTGCTACTACATGTGGTGGTGCCCTCGGTCTTAGTGTTTACGGTGGTGCCATCGGATCTGCTTATGGTGGCGCACTCTCTCCTGCTGTTGCATACGGAGGTGCTATCGCTCCTGGAGCTGCTTACGGCGGCGCCGGTGAAGGCAACGTGGCGGTCACTGGTGAGCTGCCAGTTGCCGGTAACACCGCTGTTGCTGGTCAGGTCCCCATCATAGGTGTCGTAAGCTTCGGCGGCGCTGTGCCGGCTGCTGGTGCCGTGTCTATCTCCGGACAGTGCGCGTGCGGCTGCGGTTTCCCTAATTACTACTGAGGTAGGTAGTTATTTCTATACAAAATAAATACGAATAAACCAAAATGAACTGAGCACACAATTCAATCTTTTATTAAATCCCAAAATCACCATACAAATAATATAATAATTTTAATATGACCATGAAGACATCAAAGCAGTTATTTTCATTATTTCCAAAAGCTTTACTCGCAGCATTAGCTCTGCATCATTACATCTGCATGAAAATCGTTAATTTTGAGCTTCGTTTTCCGGGGGAGGTTACTAGTTTCCAAAAAATTGGAAATTAGTAACCTCCCCCGGCCATCAAGTGTTTTATTTTTATTTTAATAATAAAGTAAAAAAAAAAACTTGATGGCTGGACTTTCTCTCCGTTAAATCAAATGTATTTTTCTGCTAAAACTCCTAATATTTTATTTTTAAATATATACTATATTGTTACTACTACTTTTTGTTTAAAAAAAAAAAATACTGCAAAATATACAATAAGCGAGGTCTATCGCTTTCTGCGATCTATTCCAAGCAACCTTGATAATATAAATTCTAAATCTCAAAGAAAAATTATCTTCCCGCAAACCGGGACATCATAGGTTGGGCCGAAGTCTGTAGATAAGGAACACGTGCAGAAGAATGAGAAGATTCTATCTTTTCCCTCTTTGGAGAAATTTATGGACTTCATGGCGTGGGATGGCGTGGGAATCCCTGATAAGAAAAAGAGTTGTTTAAATAAACGTTCTTTCCTTCTTTTTATAGTTCAAAGTTTGACAGTTTGTTCGAAATTCAAAGTATAATCCTTGCTTCGGGCTTCTACAAACTGGCACACTGGTTGAAGATTTGGTTGTTTAAAATGGGTTGAATTTCACGAATATAATTATATTCAAATGGAAAGTTCGGCAACAATTTATCTGTTTCACGATTCATCCATTAATATATGACGGAAAATATATTACTGTATTATAATTTGTGGAAGGTCAATACAAGTGGCAGCATAAATATGTGACATCGTGGGAACACCAACACTATCTGGTGAGACAAGCTACGGATGGACAGTATGTCAGGCTTTTATACTGCCAAAGTGATGTTAGATATTTTTGATCACGAGTTAATACATTCTTCTGAATTTAACTGAGTTGGCAGATAATTATAACACAAGACATGTAGGTACGTTATTAATACATTCCTTTTTCAAAATTTCCTTTCTCAGTAATTTTACCTATAACTGTCAAAATCACAACGATCTTTATTCTTTTACGATAGAGTAGCTTTTTTTTGGGTGGGAAATAATCAAATGACTTCTCCCGCTCTGGATCGTGGATCGGGAGGGCGTCTCAGACCTTAACTGACTAAAACCCTCCCGTCATCGTTCAGTTGCCTGTGCCAGGGCCACGGTGTCTCTTTCTATCAACCCGCGACCCTGAGGCATCGGCCCTATCGGACTCCATCACTATGTGCTACGGCAGCAGGGTGTGGATGTGGAGCTAAGTCACAAACTATGCTCCACCCCTTATCCTGCCCTCTGTGCCCAGAATCATGTAGCCAAGTGAGTGTGCGCTGCCACCGATAACGCTGTGGAAGTGGTAAAGTTTTGGGCCAACAGTTCTTAAGCAAGTGTCGTGACATTGACACGAAGAAGAAGAAGACAATGTGCTGACATCTCTTTAAGGCGCGCGTGGAACAAGACGCGCCGTCGACCCGGGCCTTGCCCCTACCGGACAGCAATCAACCCATTGTTGGCCGTCCGCAAGCCCGCGCCTACGGTGGCCGGGAATCTGCAGGCGACTCCCGACGCCCAGGGCGTCTCCTGCGGCGACTGGGGGCGTAAGGGCGTAATGCTCTCTCCATCACGCGCTCCGCCTCTTCCTTCGCGAGCATTACTGCTTCGCAGAAGGAGGTGACGGCTTTCCATTCGTTCTCGCTCCATACCATCCAGGCCATGGTATCACGGCCGGACGCGAGAGATCGCAGCCGCCGATAGGTTGCTGCTATCAGAGGAAAACGGTATATTCACAATTTCAATGTCAGTGTGGGTGGTATTCTGGGTTCTAGACTTGCGTAAACATTAAGCAGTTGCTCAGCGAAAATAAATATTTCAGCAACCCGTAGACGAGACTGTCTTATCTTTTGAGATTAAAGTTACGACACTGGAGTTGTGTGTCGTTAGAGAAAACGGGCAATAGAAGATATTCACTTGTAACTAACTAACAAATAAACGACATAAAAAATCTTAGCAATCAATTTCAACATACTTCTCATTGTCATATTGAAATGAACATTGTACGTGTACGTAGTTCGGATGGCAAAACAACATTTTGATATTTTGTTGGTGATCTGATGATGGAGCCAGGAGGTGGATAGAGGAACTCTTCAGTGGCTACTTGTAATCCCCTCTAAATGATTCGTTTTGATGAGTTCATATTGCACTTGGTGTCAAGGGTTTGACGATGGAAACAGGAGGCGGTTAGTGGAACTTTTAGTGGCATAATAGATTGGACTTGTGCCATTAGTATCTGATGATGGAGCCAGTAGGTGTATAGTGGATCTCTTCAGTGGTTACTGATAATTATTCTCGACTTTTGGGTTATACGATTTGTTTCAATGAGTTCAGTTGCTACTAGTAAACCCCTCGAGTTTGGACTTGCCAGGCCACTCAGAAATTTTTGTGAAAAAAAAAAGATTTTATGCATGAGAGACCGGCCAGTTTTTAGTAAATTTATAAAATTTGATTATTACTATTGTAAGTAAAAATAAATACGTTCCAATTACTAAACTTCCCTCCACATTGTTTGGTATACTAATAAATGCTTGGTACAAGTTTTCTCTGTTGAGAGCTACAAGCAACCAAACACAGGGCTCCGCGGGCTACTGCTCCACCATGACAACGCGCCTTTGCACTAGACAGCACGCCGGCGAAACTCCTGGGTCACCCTCCCTACAGCCCTGACCTAGCACCGTGTGACTTCTTTTTACTCCCGAAAATAAAATATCTGCTCAAAGGGATACAATTTTCTTCGCCGAAACATGCGCTGTCAGCGTTCGAGCAGGCTGTAAACGTGGTATCGACGGCGGACTGGAAAAAGTGTTTCGAAAACTCATTCTGACCCATGATACTTTGTACAGAGGCTAGTGGAGAGTACTTTGAAAATATTTAATAAAAATATATTTACATATGGAACATTTTTTTTTTTCGCAAAACCTTCTGAGTGTCCCACGTACATGATATGTTTTGACGAGTCCAATAGATTGGGCTTGATAACGAGGATCTGAAGATGGAGCCAAGAGGTGATAGTGGAAATTTTCAGTGGCTCTTAGTAAACCACTTACGTGTTAGCTTCGTTGACTTTAGACAAGAATATACTAGATTAAAAAGAAAAAAATTAAAATATGTAGTTTAAAAAAACAAAAGACGCTTATATAATTTGATATATTGGTAGTTTTGCTCTGTCAGGAACATAACTGGCGAAATGTGGGTATTATAAATGTGGGTACTATAGGTACACCTCTGCCCAACCCTTCGGGGAAACAAGGCGTGATATTATGTGTTATGTACAAAATATACCATGAGCGGCGTTATCGCTTTTTGCGACGTCTTCCAGACAACCTTGATATTATCTCATTTCATGATTCATCCATTAATATATCACGGCAAATATATTATTATGTGATAATTTGTGGAAGGTACTAGAGGTATAACTCTGCCTTACAAGGGTAAGACTGGAAGCCTGGGATTACAAGCGTGATGTTATGTTTATATGGTATTGAAATATTATTTTCGGTTTTTCAACCATGATTTCGGTTGACCACCACGTTTATCCAATTAAAACTACATATTTTGTAATAATCGTAGTGGACTGTAATCCACCACATTGTACTACCACCACCACCATCTGCGACATTGTATAGTTAAATGACTTTATTCCTTAAGTAGGTTTGTACAAACTACTTACTTTTACAAGTCAATCATATTTTAAAACTAGATGAGATCGGCGTTTCCTATCTGACTACTCTGAGAAGAAAGGCCGAAACAAACTCAGAGGTCACAGTCTCATTTAAATAAGAAATAGCCACAAAAGACATAATCTTGGTCAGATCATGTGAAGACCATGTAGATTGATGTCTGAAATGGACTTTTGAGGAAAGTACCACACAGAATGAGTGGGCCTGTCCAGTCAGTGCACGCATTTGTCAGTAATAATGCAGCTCAACGCAGAACTTAAGGAGCTCAACGATTCGACGAACATTACCAAAGAAAGGACATTTGGGTAGGCCGCATAAATTACTCAAACTGCCAGAATTAAAACTAATTGAGAGAAAAAAGAAAATTACAATGACCGACATAGTCCTCACATTCACAAAAATTAAATGATATTATGCTTTATACAGTAAATACGTTTCATTGTTTATGTAAAGGTACACATATAGAAAAAATAATAATAATAAAAAGTAAAAAAGTTAGCAAAATAATATTAAACATCAACATTGTGTAAATTTATTGAAGCAGGTCAATTCCAAGCCTTCTTGCCTCAATATAGTTTTTCCGCTATATTAAAGATTTGAATTTATTAAGGCTTTAGTTCTTGAATTTGGCTAGGAAGTTTATTATAAAAACGTATATAACATTGGCATTTAAAAGAGCCACCTATTTTCTTGACCCTGGTACGAATAGTAGGAACGACAAATTTGTGTTTGTTCCTAGTATTTATATTATGGATATCACTGTATTTTTAAACAAATAATATTTTTATGTGCATACAAACGATTGTTATAAATATACTGACAAGGCACAGTCATTATTATAATCTCTTTAATTTTGGCTCTGAGGGAGTGTCTGGGGCTTAATTTATAAATTGAACGAATTGCCCTTTTTTTGTAATACCAAAATTGTCTGAATATCGGCGGCATTTGCCCACAAAAGAATACCTTACGACATCACACTATGAAAATAACTAAAGTATAGTAAACGGGCTGTCTCTAAATCAGTTAAATCACGAATTTTTCTAACGGCGTATGCTGCAGAGCTTAGCTTTTTTGACAATTTATCTATATGGGGGCCTCATTGAAGCTTGGCATCCAAAGTTATGGCTAAAAATACTGTGGTGTTTTCGGATTTCAACTCTTCACCCTGTATAAGAACACTAGTTTCTACTTGTCTAACATGAGGTATCGTAAACTTAATGCATTTAGATTTTTTCTCGTCAAGAAGTAGGTTATTACATTTAACCAGTTAACTACTTTGGCGATTTAATCTGGTTATTTACTACAACTAATGAGCCACCCTGTGCTATACATGGTGGCTCATTAATTGTGAATTTATCCTTATTTCTAATTTAAGTGAAAATTAATTAAATTATTTGGTTCCAAATTGTTGGCAGAATAGTATAACATGTCAATGCATTGCTCAAAAGAAGCAAATTGTTTGGCCAAATTCTTGGCTGTATTAATAAAAAAATTATAGCGACACAGCTATCTGTATTTTATGATAGATTGTAAGATAGTACATAATAATATGATACCTATCTTTTGTCAAATACAAATTATTACCAACATAAAATTGTTATTATCATTTATATGAAATATATTATTATTCAATGTCCAATTATGCGATGTCATATAAAATTCATATCTTAACTTAATTTCTTCCTGTGGCAAACTGTTACTATAAGGTTCACCTTTAACTCGTGTATTAATTATTTTGCATGCAGTTAGAACAATATTCTGTATAGCTAAACATGTGGACATTATATCAAAATCAGATTGTAACAACTTTATACCATGTTCAAGGCAAATGAGGAATTATCTTATCTTATCCCTCTCATAGAGTCTCAGCAGTAGGAACATTATAGGCTGACTATGCTATGCTAAAGATTCTTCAACTAGAACATTACGCCATGGCGACATGGCTTATTGCAGACGACACTGATGAGTGCTTGTTTAGGTGCAGGCGAATAGATCATATGTTTTTTTTTTAATGTAAAGTATTACAGCCGGTGATACTTTATTCACATTAAAATCAAGATTAAAAGCTTAATATATAAATAAGGTGTATCTATTCATACACGAAATATTTGAAGAGGGACATCTATAGGTCGAACAGAAGCTATAGAAACGAAAAAGATTTATTTATCTAAGCGTTTAATTAAAAAAAAAAAATATTATTATTTGACACACACAATAAATACTGGCTCTTTCTTATTTTGTAGCATCCATTACGCTAGTTTCTACGAAAATACTACGTAGAAACTACTTTCATTGAAGCGGGCGAGATCAAAAGAGACCCGAGCCGCGGCGCCGGAGCCGCGCACGTGTGTTGCTTCAGTTGCCTCGCCCCCCGCCCGCCGCGCCACTCGCCGCCGTGATTTTTAGTCCCGCGCCAACCGCACGTTGCACTGCACGTGGCTTAACTAACGTGGAACGCATCGCGCTTCGCGTAACAAACGCAACAATACCGAAATATTGGTATTCCAACCAGGAGTACCAGAACATGGTGGACTGCTACAATGAGGGTGGACTTATTTTGCTCACAGCACAAGCCCGCTTCCTACGGATCTTAGGAGCTGTACAGCGGCAACTGGACAATGGGACATGCCCTCAGCTGCAGACGGAGGCAGGCCTGATCTTACGCCGTTGGACTTCCATGTGATAGATGTGTAGGGATAGACCTGATTTATGGTAATGACGGCCAGACCATTTCTAGTGCGGAACAATAAAACTAGTGATAGAAACATTGTTAAAAGTGCACACCTTATATATAATCATATTAAACTGACACTGAACAGAATTAACAAATCGTTCAATAACGTCTTTCTTATTCACTTTGTTAAGAGGAAAACGACAGATTCACGTGTTTTTTGTAATAGTCAGCACTTGCACTACTGTTTAAATGCACGTACACTGCACTAAACTAGTTCGCACTAGATCAGTGATGGCAATCATGAAGGCTGTGTTAATAAGGTTTTTAATTAGGCTGTGTTAATTAGTTTAAGGTAATTATAACACACTAGCTGCGCCAAATCCGTTCAGCCGCTTTGTCGTGAAAGCGTAACAAACAAAGAAACAAGCAAACTTGCTTTCGCATTTATAATATTACTACCCCGTGGGAGTATCGGGGTAAAAAGTAAGTTTTAGTATGATCGTGTGTTAATTTCAGGCATAATTATGTAAATGAATCACCAAACAAGTGATGTAAACACAAACACCTAGTTACTATGGTTGTACTCGTAAATGAGCTCTTTCTGTACAAGTAAAACTTTATACTTTCACATTATAGGGAAACTGGGTATGGGTAATAAATTTAAATGATCAAATAATTTGCAAATCAGTTTATTGAATAATTGTTTCGGACGAAAGATAAGTAACTACGAGTACTTATGTATATTTAAGACCTTTCATTAAAAATTGTATATTAAAGATTGATTGATTGATAAACTTATTTCTTTTAAATTCTTAGTAGACACCACATCCACAGCCGCGGCCTCCATAGCCAAGTCCAAGAGCGGCAGGGGCAAAGGCAGCAGCGCCAGGTCCATAGCCAGCGCCGAGCCCATAGGTACCCGTATTGCCATAGGCACCAGCAGCGCCATAGGCACCCGTAGCGCCATAGGCAGCAGCAGAAGGAGCGATGCTCTCAATGGCAGTAACACCGTTGCCGCAGCTGTAACTGACGGCGCCAGCACCACCACTTGGTAGCACGCCCTCCAAAGCCACAGCACTCAGGAATGGCAGCTCACCAGCCACGGACAGAGCACCCTCAAACACATTCTCAGACGTCACTGAGAGGCCACTGGGAGCGAAAGAAGAGATGCTGGAAACAGGCAGTCCACCGCCACTGGTGGGAATGATCTCTAGAGCACCCAAACTATTGCCGATCAAACCATTGCCAATAATACCATCACCAATGAAACCGTTACCGGCCAAGTTACCAGCACAGCCGTTACCTATCAAACCATTATAAGCCCGGTTACCAACATAACCATTTCCGATCAGACCATTGCCAGCCCTGCCGTTACCAGCACATCCAACAACAGAAGGAGAGGCGATGGCTCCAAGACCGAGACATGAACTGAGAGCAGCCTGTAAACAAGAAATTATTGTTTTATTAAATATGTCTTTATCAACCGATGACGTCGCTGTCGATGACAATTGATTATTTGATCGATCACATAATGTAATGTGTCGTGTTACGCATGTACGCTTTTTAACCAAGTCGAAAAGTAAAAAAGTATTGCAGCCGCCATTTTTGGAAATTCGTTTTGACTTCACTATCGGCTTCAGCACCATGTAAACGAGACCCATGATAACAAATTAGAAAATTTTCACAGAAACCATGGAAACAACCTCTCTCTGTCTCTTTCTAAAACATATTATAAATAGTTGCATAGAGGAACTGAAGACGAGCATAGTGATTTCGTTACGAGCCGATAAAAAAAAAAAAAAACAACAAAGTTACGTAAGCTGCGTTAAATAACTTATGTCTGTTTCTTTCGCTTCTCTTAAAATAGTTTAAGGTATGCAAACAGAAAAATTCCATTGAAAAGAAAACAGTGACACATTGCATTTTTATATATCTCACCTGGAAGAAGAGCGCTTGAGTGCAGAGGACGAGGATCACCTTGGCTGACATTGTTGTTTGGTTATAAGTAAACTTGAGAATGAGTTTTCCAAGAATCAATCGACTATTTATACTGAACCGCAGTCCTTATCTACATAGTTGTGTTGCAGCAATTTGTGGATTTTGAAATTAACTTTTCATACTGTATACTTGTGTATGTACTTTATCAGTAGTTGAAATATGGGGAAATATAAAAATGCATGTATTTTGTACGTGGTGTAACCTTGAAACATTTCGTATGAAGAGCTTTTGATTCAATAGAACCGAAAAAACATCACGTTGTTTTGATAAGTAACTCTTGCACTATATATATGTGTACTAGAAGTAGGAACATCATTCAGTCTTCAGCTTGTCGTTGAACACAAACATAAACCATGTCTACCTTCGCTGTTCTGTTGCTTTGCATCCAAGCTTGTTTGGTCCAGGTTAGTTGATCTATTTTATTTTGAGTTTTAACACATTGTTATTGTTTTTGTGTTTTCAGTTTTGAGTTGCAATTCTAGCTAAATGAGTTTCTTTTGTTCCCTTAGAATGTGTTCGGTTATGGGTGCGGCTGCGGAGGGCAAGTGGCCACCGTAGCTCCTGCTCCGGGTTTCGGCGCTGGTCTCGGTTCTGCTAATTCATGTGGTGGTGCCCTCGGTCTTGGTGCCTACGGTGGTGCTATCGGATCTGCTTAAGGTGGCGCACTCTCTCCTGCTGCTGCATACGGAGGTGCTATCGCTTCTGGAGCTGCTTACGGAGGCGCCGGTGAAGGCAACGTGGCGGTGACTGGTGAGCTGCCAGTCGCCGGCAACACTGCAGTTGCTGGTCAGGTCCCCATCATGGGCGTCGTGAGCTTTGGTGGCGCTGTGCCGGCTGCTGGTGCCGTGTCTATCACCGGACAGTGCGCGTGCGGCTGCGGCTCTCCTAATTACTACTGAAGTAGTTATTTCTTTACGAGAAAAATATGAATAAACCAAAATGAATTGAACACATAATTCAATCTTTTATAAAACCCTTATTTAAAATAACATAATAATAAGTTTATTAAATAATATAATTATTAATATATGACCCTGAAGAAATCAAAGCAGTTATTTACATTATTTCCAAATCTGCATGCAAATCTTTACTTTCCAGCTTCGTTTTTCGGGGGAGGTTACTAGTTTTCAATATGTTAGCTTAATGAAGCAACAAAAAAAAACTTGCTCTCCGTGGACTCAAATAATTTTCTGCTAAACTAAAACTCGTAATTTTTATTTATTATTATTTACCACAAAAGATATAACAAAAAAAAAACAGTCACTTCAAAATATACAATGAGCAGCCTTATCGCTTTCTGCGATCTCTTCCAACAACCTTGATAATGTCAATTCTAAATTTTAAAGATAAAATATCGACCCGCAAACCGGGACATCATAGGTTGGGCAGAAGTCTGTAGATAAGGAACACATACATAAGAATGAGAAGATTCTTTTCCCTCTTTGGAGAAACTAATGGACTGCATGGCGTGGGCTGTCGTGGGAACCCCTGATAAGAAACAGAGTTGTTTATCTAAAAGTAGTTCTTTACTTCTTGTTATAGTCAAAAGTTTAACAGTTTGTTCGAAACTCAATACATAATCCTTGCTTCGGGCTTCATCAAACTGGCACACTAGTTGAAGATTTGGTTGTTTTAAATGGTTTGAATGTCACGAACATAATTATATTCAGATGCTGTGCTAAGCTCGGCAATAATATCTCATTTCACGATTCATCCATTAACATATGACGAAAAATATATTACTATATGACAATTTTTGGAAGGTAACTACAAGTGGCAGCACAAATATGTGACATCGAAGGAACACCAACACTATCTGGTGAGACAAGCTACGGATGGACAGTATGTCACAATAAGCTGACATCTCTTTGCGGCGCGCGTGGAACACGACGCACCGTCGACCCGGGCCTGGTCTTTTCCGGACGGCGAGCTACCCATTGCTTACCGTCCGCAAGCCCGCGCACCGTAGGCGCCGGGAATCTGTAGGCGACCCCCGACGCATCTGTATCCGCCCCGGCGTCTCCAGTGGCGACTAGGGGCGTGAGGGCGCAAGGCTCTCTCCCTCATGCGCTCCGCCTCCTCCTTCGGTTTTCCATTTCCTCTCGCTACGTACCATGACCTGGACCAGGGCCGGACGCGAGTGATCGCCGCCGTCGATCGCCTCCGCCAGGATATTGCGGTGCCTTCGCCGTATGTTCCATCGTGTCCGGGCGTTTCCTCTTACCATACTCGAAACAGGAACCTCCCGAAATAACCATGTCCGGTGAGGACCTGCGTCAGGCGAAAGGTGAGGACGCCGTGGCGTCCAACGGCTCCTCCTCCCAAAGAGGGGACATATCGACAGCGACAATCGCACCCTCCATGTCGCCATGAGATCCCGCCACAGCTCTGTCCGCTGTACCGTGATTTCTCGCGGCAGCGGAGTTACAACCCAGCTTTTTCCTCCTCAGTGGCTACCCCCTTGGAGTTTGGATTCAAATGATTTGATTTGGCGATTATAATAGATTGAACGAGGGTCTGATGATGTGGTCAGCGGGTGTAAAGTGTAACTCTTCAGTGGCTACTATAAATTTTATTCGACTTTTGGGTCATACGATTTGTTTTGATGAGTTCAATAGATTGTTCTTGGTGTGAACGGTCTGATGATGGAACCGTACGGTCGGTGGTGGATAGTTAAACTTCTTCTCAAGTTCACCTTAATACAAACAACAATATCAGCGAAACTGATCCTCGTCGACTGCACTCAAGCGCTATTCATCCAGGCGAGATACTTTTTCTTATTTTTCTATGACGGTGTTCTAATTGCCGTTATTTATTTGCCCAGATATTTCTGAGGGTTGAATTTAAGCAGAAAAGGCACGTGATTTTGATTCTGCGTATCGTAAGCAAACTATTGGACAAGAAACTGTGACGGATGTGTTAAGGTGAACTGGAGAAGAATTTTTCCAAGAATCGATAGACAATTTATACTAAAACGCAGTACTTATCTCGTTGATTTGCACCACACACAGTAGGCAGTACGTGTTACACGTTTTTGTAGATATTTTATTAGGACGAATTCGTATTATTTTGTAATAACTAAGAGCCAAGATTACGTGGCTAAAATAACCTCCGCAATTTTTTTACGTTTAAGGACCTACTTGTAAAAAATATGCAGGTTTTTTTTTTCAATCAATGAAATATAGTTTAAAAAAAACATTAAAAGTTAAATTGAACTACTGCTTGCGGCTCAAAGATGTACACCTAAAAAAAATAACTTTCTAGTACAGTAAAAAAATACGCGTCTCTCGCGACCATGATTTGCCGTCATTGTTCAAGATACTGCTTTGTTTACATCTTAGTTAGCCTTATACAAAATCAATTTACATAGTTTGTCTGCAACAATTCAGTAAAACTTCAAGCACTATGTTATTAATAGATGTTTTTTTGACACATAATTATTATTTTACATCACTACCCTTAAATTACTTGCGTATTTCCTACTATGGGCTTTCGCACTACGGGTACTTTAAATGTATTTATTGTCGAACTACAATGGCCTATACATTCATAGACCTTAAACCAAACGGTGCCTTATCCACATCAAGATTTAGTATGAAAATACACCCCTCTAATACTTGCTAATACTTGTGCAAGAAGTAAAATCTCAATTTAAGTGCAAATCGGGTGTTTTATTGTCTTTTAAGAGACTCTTGCAAAAAAAGAAAAGGATTTCTTCGTGCTAAGTTATCACTTCAAACATCACAGGGTATTTCGGGTTCTTATTTATATCTTAATATAGCAAAATAAATTGATAATCAGTTTAATGAGTTGTTGTACGGGATCATCAGTGATAATTAATCAGCGAATGATGTTTGAAATTCTTAAAAACGTCCACATCCACAGCCGCGGCCACCATAGCCGAGTCCGAGAGCGGCAGGAGCGATGGCAGCAGCACCAGGTCTACAGCCAGCGCCGAGCCCATAGACACCCGCAGCACCATAGGCAGCACCAGAAGGAGCGATGCTCTCAATAGCAGTCACACTGTTACCGCAGCTGTAACTGACGGCGCCAGCACCAGCACTGGGCAACATGCCCTCCACAGCACTCACGAACGGCAGCTCAGAGCCAGCCACGGACAGAGCACCCTCATACACATTCTCAGACGCTACGGAGAGTCCACTGGGAGCAAAAGCAGAGGCGCTGGAGACAGCTACCCAACCGCCACTGGTGGAAATGATCTATATACCAGCCAATCCATTGCCAGCCCAGTTACCAGCACAGCCGTTACCAACCAAATCATTACCAATCAATCCATTTCCGATCAAACCATTGTCACCCCAGCCGTTACGGACAGTTCCACGACAAAGACATTAACTGAATGCATACTGTAAACAAGAAGTTATTGTAAAAGTAAATATTTAATTTATCAAGAGACGATGACGGTTGGTGAGTTAAAACATAATAATTATATCCATTACTTTACGAAATATGTGTCAGACGAGTTGTAATCAATTCTTAATATAAGTTAGTCTGAAAAACTTAAAGGTCAATACAAAATTAAGAATTAAGCTTGTCTAGCTAAAGTTGAATGGCCAATATAATCCAACCTGTTTTTCTATATTTTGGTAATATGTGACTCAAAGCAATGGGGTTTATTAAGCATTACAACAATCGTTTCTTAAACCACAATATTGAACAGATCAAATACGTAGTGTACATTATTAAAGTTCGATACTAAAAAGGTTCCTTGAAATGAGAACGTAAAGAATAATCCTATGAAAGAATAAAATTTTGAAGAACTATTACATACCTGGATGAAGAGCGCCTGAGTGCAGAGGACGAGGATCACCTTCGCTGACATTGTAGTTTGTGTTAAAATGAACTTGAGACTAAGTTTTCCAAAAATCGAGCAAGTATTTATACTGAAACTTACTCTTTATCTAGTTGAGTTGCAGCACACACAGTAGGCTGCTAGACAAAGAATTAGAACAATGCGTGCATTTTCATTACTTTGTTATAATTATCAAAGTACAATGTTTTGTTTTTAAAAGAGGAAATCGTGAAAAAGTACGTGTCATTGATAAGAACTTCTGCACTATATAAACATGGTGTTAGACTTCTAAAATCATCAGTCTTCAGCTTCTTGTTGAACTTACGAATACATTAAACATGTCTACCTTCGCTGTTCTGTTGCTCTGCATCCAAGCTTGCTTGGTCCAGGTGAGTTTTTAATATTTCTGGTGTCCTATTGGTCTCATGAATTTACTTCGTTTTTGCTTCCTCCGGTCATATTTTTTAAACTTTCAAACATAGTAAATGTACATTTCTCCTCGTCTGTAACTCGTGCTGATTTGAGAAAATAAAACGTTCTACCTGTACTACAAAATCACGTACACATAAATTTATTTTTGTTTGTTCTTGACGTTTCCTGAGTAAGTGATAAGTTTCCTAATGTATTTTTCTTCCCACAGAATGTTTTCTGTCAATACGTCGGAGGCCGTACTTGCGGATATGGAGGACCAGGTGTTGGTATCGCCCCCGCTGTAGGCATCGGCTCTGCTTATGGTGGTGCCCTGGGTCTCGGTGCTGGTCTTACATCTGCTGCTACATATGGTGGTGCCCTTGGATGTGGTGCTTACGGTGGCGCCATCGGATCTGCTTATGGCGGCGCACTGTCTCCTGCTGCTGCATACGGAGGTGCTTTTGCTCCTGGAGCTGCATACGGAGGTGCTTTTGCTCCTGGAGCTGCTTACGGCGGCGCCGGTGAGGGTAACGTGGTGGTCACTGGTGAGCTGCCAGTCACTGGTAACACCGCTGTTGCTGGTACTGTTCCCATAATGGGTGTTGTGACTTTCAATGGAGCTGTGCCTGCTGCTGGTGCCGTGTCTATCTCCGGACAATGCGCTTGTGGATGTGGTTCTTCTAGGTACTACTGAAGGTTTTATTTATGAAAGGATTTTAGTAAATAATCATATAATATGCGAATCATTGTATTTTCTTGGTATGACTGACTGTTGGTCAAAAATTTAAATAAAGAAATGAATAAGCAATCAATGTTTTATTTTGAAAATTAATTGCTTTATAACTTAATTGCAAAAAAAAAAGTTTAAGCTTCCTGATCGTTTTGAATATTTACTAGAATAAATTAAGAGGACATTTTTTAAGATTTATAAACCAAGAATAATGCCGCCTATATTATTTGAATACTAAATAATAGGAATAATCGCTTCAGATATTAAAGGTCTCCTGCTGGACTCCAATTAATCAATCCAGTGTGGTGTTCCAGTTAGTGGGTATTTTTATTTCATCGGTCTAGGCATAACGTTTAAAATAAGATTTCCTTCGATACTTTCGGAAAAATCGTGGTGCTAAGAATTTAAGGTCCCTGAGCAGCTTTTCAGGATGTACTCGGAGAGGTTTGCCACGGTTCACTTGTTTCATATAATTTGAAGTGTTGTACCTATAATTTCACTCATTAGGTATGTACGAGCTACCTCCGATTACAAGTTGTTATAAAAACGCGAACGAAAAATTATTCTTTTGGGCACGTTCCACAGCTATATATTGTAGTCTCAGATATTTATTTTTTGAATGGAAGGATGATGCGACCGGATCTCGCCACAGACGAATAATGACCGGGCGCCTGTCGTTAAAAGATCATCTTTTCAAGACTATAATTTGTTGCTATGGCGGTCAGTTTCAAATCATTGTGTGAAAACACTTACAGCTAAAACAAAAACCTGCGTCATTGTGAAAAAAAAAATTCGTCTAGCAGTTCGTAGCTACGTGTCCGAATTTATTGCATCTGAAACACTTTCTTCCTTTTGATTTGTTAGGGGACTCTACCAACTCATGGTTGAGCTCCCCACAGTTAAAACATCGTGATTGTGTTGTTTTTTTTTGTTTTCGGCTACCTTTTTCTTTATTTTTTTTAACTTTTCTCTGATAGTCTCGTTACTCTTTAAAACTTCTTAACGTTCGGGGTACGTCCTCACGCATCGTTTGGTTCAGTGCCATCGTCTACAAAAATCCAATTTGGACAACGAATAAAGAGTTTTATACTATCAGACGGAACTGTTAAATTAATAGATCAGAGACAGAATTTAAATACAAGCAGAAATTTAAAATATAGACTTAAAGATTATTATTATTTATTTTTTATAAAACCTTAAATCTATCTTAACAGGTTGCCCACTAATGTGATAGTTAAATATAAATATATTATTAATTATAAACTAAATTCACAATAAAATAAACAAACATAACACCTAATTTTAACTTAAATAAAACACAACACCCTAAAAGTCGCCAGAGTAAAGTCATTCGTACTGTATTTGGCTTCACTAGGACTCCAAATAGCAACGTTGTACTAAAAAGTAAGTAAGGAAGTGGCGCTCATATTAGAAAATTAATTTGCCTGTCGCAAAACAAAACCTAGGTTACGGTATGCCTTTTTGCAAACCTCTACGACATGTTTCCGGAAGTGCAAATCAGCTCTGAATCGAATGCCCAGATATTTGACCTCCATGACACGCTGCAGTGGTTTACCTTCTATAAGGTACCCATGGTGAAGAAGGACGCGGGCGCGGGTGAACGAAAGCACAGAGCATTTCTCCGCTTTGAAATATAGTTTATTTTCCTGGCTCCACTTAGTGACCCGATTTAAATCCTGGTGTAGTATGTCATGATCAGCTTTTTGCTCACTGCATGAATTAGCATAGAGTAGGCCAGTTGACTTAGTGACTACTTTCGGTAAGTCGTCCACCACAAGGATAAAAAGGAACGGCCCAAGATTATGACCTTGGCTGACGGCAGATCTCGTATAATAAATCTCAGAAAAGCGTCCGTTACAGTCAACGTATTGTCGTCTGCCGTGCAGGTAATCGGCGAATAATTGAATAGTGTGCGGTGTGCAATCCATGTTGGCTAATTTCAACAACAGCACATCATTATCCACTGTGTCAAACGCCTTCCAAAAATCTATGTAGGAACATGAGGTTCGTGCAATACCTGCCTTTTCATCAAATCACTTAGCCAAACTTTTTACAGTGAATGGTCAATGCTCTCGCAAACCAAATTCCAAACACAATCGATATTGTGATGCTGACTGGGATAAATACCGGTCCTTTCATGACCAAAAGATTTCGCTAAACTCGAAGGTCTTTAAAGCCGAGCCGGAAATCAACTACACCGTGAACTAACTGCATGAGTGTCTTACTGCTGCCATAGACAAATTTATTCCTAGTAAATTACACGTAAATACTTGCACAAAACTTCCTAACTACGTCGCAAAAATGATCAAGTATAAAAATCAACTTCGTCGAAACGAACAAAAAGTATCCATTTCAGAAAAAAGACTGACCTACACAAAACAAAGGCAAAATGAAATTATTATTGACAATAACGATATAAAATAGAAACATTAATTAATTCGAATAAAATGAGAAGGTGAATAGGACCAAGGCCAACATTTTGGAATTAAGCACAAATAATGCTAGCAAGATGTAGTCAGTCTAACAAAGTTGTGTTAGGCGTCCAGTACACTCTAGTCTACGTAAGGAGATGGTGGAGCGGGTGTTTTTTGTTACCTTATGTTTGGGATATCGAGTTTTGCATGTTTTATAGAATAGAATAGAATATATTTATTGTAAAACATGAGTATACATCAAATAATATGTGCAAGGTCTTAAAATAACAGGTAGTTCTGCATGTTTTGCCATACATGGCGTACAAACACAACATATTTTGGTTAAGAATAAATCAAAAATAGAGAAAATTATTTGAGACTACACAGCAAACTATAAAAATTAAATAACTTATTCCTAATGCTAATGAAAAGTAGAAAAAATAAAGAATGTATCTTTTTTTTATTTTTATTTTTTTTCTCCGATTTTATGCTCAAATTGTGAAAATGTCGTAATTCTAGGAATCCATTTAATTAACTACGATGATTTAAATATTCCGCTAAGGTATAATAGCATTTGGCTATGAGATATTTTTTTAAATGTATTTTAAACAGAGCAGAAGGCATTTGTCTAAAAGATTTTGGGATTTTATTATATATGATTGGTGCTAAACAAAAAATACTTTTACGCATCAATGCGGTGGTTGATCTTAGTATGGATAATTTATTATTATCCCGCCGGTTACGAATAGAGACGTCAGATAGTTTCTTAACTAGGTTAGTATTGGTTTTTATAAAATTAGCTATTTCATAAATAAATAAGAAAGGAAGACTTAAAATGTTGTATTTTATAAAATACTGTTTGCAACTATCAGTCATTTTCAAACCAAACATAGCCCTAATACCTCTTTTTTGTGCCTTAAAAATGATTTCTTTATTAGTAGAGTCTCCCCAAAATATAACTCCAAACCTTAATATGGAGCCGACGACACCATGGTAGGCAGTTATAAGCGCATTGGTACTTATAATATGTTTAAGTTTATAGAGGGCATAGGCAGACGAACATATTTTTTTATTTTATTCTTCTGTGTGTGCTTTCCAGTTCAGACGTCTGTCAATAGTTACACCTAAAAATTTAGCTGTTTCTACCTTTTTTATAACAGTTAGTTTGTGTTGAGCATTAATATTTGGTGCTTCGAAACGTTGACTGAAGAACATAATTTTTGTTTTTTCAAGATTAATTTTTAAATTATTATTATCTAACCCGTTAATTATTGAATTGATTGTATTATTAATTTCATTCTCATACGTATCTTAATTTTTTGAATTAATAGTGATTGTGCTGTCATCTGCAAAAAGTGATACTGGATAGTTAGTTACTAATGTTTTCCATTCTGGAAATTCATTTTGCTCTAGGATGAGCTGGTACATTGAAATGAGTTGGTATTTATAAATGGAAAAACAAAATAAATTGTAAGTTGGTTTATTAAGTCATTGTATCGGATCTTAAGTTGGTAATTATGTTTAAAAATTAGTAACGTCCGCATCCACAGTTGCGGCCTCCTAAGCCGAGTCCGAGACCGGCAGGAGCGATAGCAGCAGCGCCAGGGCCATAGCCAGCGCCGAGGCCATAGGTACTAGCAGAGCCATAGGCAGCAGCAGAAGGAGCAATACTCTCAATAGCAGTTACACCGTTACCGCAGCTGTAGCTGACGGCGCCAGCACCACCACTTGGTAACACGCCCTCCAACGCCACAGCACTCACGAATGGCAGCTCACCAGCCACGGACAGAGCACCCTCATACACATTCTCAGACGTTAGGGAGAGGCCACTGGGAGCGAAAGAAGAGACGATGGAAACAGGCAGTCTTCCGCCACTGGTGGGAATGATCTCAAGAGCAGCCAAACTATTGCTGATCAAACCATTGCCTATAAAACCATCACCTATCAAACCGTTGCTGGCCCGGAAACCCGCATAGCCGGAACCAATTATACCATTGCCAGCACAGCCATTACCTGGGGCAATAAGAGCAGGAGTGGGGATGGCTCCACGACCAAGACATGAACTGAAAGCAGTCTGTGAACAAAACATGATTGTGTTACGAGTAGTACATGTTTAATTTTCAGAAGATGATGACGAAGCATTAAAACTTGATTATTTTATCGACCACTTAACGTAATGTGTGTCAGACGTGTTTCATGCAATTTATATTCTAGTACGAGTAGTGTTTTAAAATTAGAAGTAAGCATTTCTAGCTAAAGATGAATGGCCTCTTCGGAGAATTAAAGACCGAAGTTATAAATCTTAATACAACCTTTTTTTTCTTTTTTTTGGTAACGAGTTGAAAAATAGGCATCACAATAAGTGCTACTAAATCCACAATATTGAACTGGTCAAATACTCAATCTAAATATTGAAATTCAAGGAAATTCGATAGCAAATAATAAAATATTGAAGAATTATATCTCACTTGGATGAAGATCGCCTGAGCGCAGAAGACGAGGATCACCTTGGCTACCATTGCTGTTAAGTGAACTTGAGAATGAGTTTTCCAAGAATCGATCGACTATTTATACTGATCCGTATTTCATAACTAGTAGTGTTGCAGCAATTAGTGAATTTCAAATGAATTTTTTCATACCTCTATCAGTAGATGCAATATGGGGAAATAGAAAAATGCATGTATTTCGAAAGTGATGTAACCTAGAAATGTTTATATGAAGGGCTTTGTTTTGATAGAAAATAGAAACAACATCACGTTGTAACGATAAGAAACTTTTGCACTATATAAACGTAGTCGTGAAGTAGGAACATCATTCAGTTTTCAGCTTCTCGTTGAGCACAAACAAATGTCAAATATGTCCACCTTCGCCTTTCTGTTGCTCTGCATCCAAGCTTGCTTGGTCCAGGTGAGTGATTATTCTAAGTTTCCCCTTTTTTAGCTACTTATTGATTTAGTTAATACTTATACGAATAATAAATTAATTAAACATGCTACCTTAGTTGCTTTCATTGTTGATCTGTAATTCTAGCATGTTGACAATCTTATGAACACATAGTAATACATACCATTTCGTTTCTTCAGAATGTCTTCGGTTACGGGTGTGGCTGCGGAGGTCAAGTCGGCGCCATAGCTCCTGCTCTGGGTCTCGGCGCTGGTCTCTCTCCTGTTGCTGCATGTGGTGGTGCTCTCGGTCTTGGTGCTTACGGTGGCGCCATCGGATCTGCTTATGGTGGCGCACTCTCTCCTGCTGCTGCATACGGGGGTGCTATCGCTCCTGTAGCTGCTTACGGCGGCGCCGGTGAAGGCTACGTGGCGGTCATTGGTGAGCTGCCAGTCGCCGGCAACACCGCTGTTGCTGGCCAGGTCCCCATCATGGGTGTCGTGAACTTTGGTGGCGCTTTGCCGGCTGCTGGTGCCGTGTCTATCGCCGGACAGTGCGCGTGCGGGTGTGGTTCTCCTGTTTACTATTGAGACGTATTCAGACGCCAAAATAAAAATAAACGATTATGAAATGAGCAAATAATGCAATCTTTCACTAAATTCTAAAGCGTATATCGATGCAATAACAAATACATATTTGTTTAAAGTATTATCATGGTTTTCGTTTATTTGTACGAGATGCCCTAATCCAAGATCAAGGCTAACCTAAGCTAGCCGCGGTTGGTTGGTGGATCCAGTGGGTGACCATTACATATCGAGACCCCTCCGTGACTCGGAAAGCACGTTAAGCAGTTATTCTCGGCTGTCATTCGTGTACAACCGTTACGGGTGCCCAAAAGTCAAAATCAGAAGCCCAATAGTCTGTCACCTAGGAATATAGTGTTACCCATTTACTGGGTTCTGAAGGTCAGGTAGGCAGTCACTCCATGTATGGTTCTGGTATTTAGCTGCATTCGGTTAGACTGGAAGCCGACAACAACAAAGGAAATCGCTCGGCAGATTGACCTTAACAATTACAATAAAGCATAGTAAAATGATTTGAACCAATGTTTCAGGCTAGAAAGAGCACATACTTTATGTAACAAATTAACAATGAGTGAAAAGGCAGATCTCTTAAAAAAAAATTATTTGAATGGGGCCTGTACTTTCCAACAATCAAAAGAGTATTTAATATATGCGACATCTCAAAGTTAGTCTCGGGACTTATTGAACGATGTACTATTTGCAGACGTCTTTCGGCTGTAACGATGAGGATGACAATTATGGTGACATTCATCAGAGACGATTTATCGGTGCATAATTAATTTAAAAGTGATAAAATGTAATTAAAATTGCGATTAGTTTTATACCCATAATCATACGGGCTGGGTTCATCATGAAAAAGTAAGATAAGGTCTCACAATAACCTACGAAAAATTTGTGAAAAGTTTTTGCAATTTCTGATTTTTCTAATATACAAACATCAGTTGGTACGATACAGTTTTTTGATTCTTGTAAGACACAGGATCAGTTGACATCAAAAAAGTTTATGTGAGAATTGACCATTTTCTTGCTGACCATTTTTGTTTGAAAATATGTGAAGCAGATAGAACGGCCTCAAAAAATTATGGGCAGTCTCTGAAGACCGTTTTCCTGTAGCTACAACGGTTACTGCGCCATCTCAAAAATCTACCCTGTATACGACTTGTATGTATTTTGTCAATCTACAAAACAATGGCCCAATGAAATACACACATCAAAAAAGTCTGAGCAGCTCATGCAAATTCAAATTTTACAACGTGTTTTCGCATTAAATCCTAAGTATTTCTTATTTAAATTATTTTAATGCTTTTTTTAAATTAAACAACAATTGTTTTTTTGATATTTTTTTGAATAATATAAAGTAAGTAAGTACTGTAAGTACGTAGTAAAAAATAAGGTGCCTAATCAACTAAACTTAAACTAAAATTAAATGGTGGTACAAAAATTGCATAAATTAATACAAAGTGTGGCCTCTGTTCCGATTATTCATAGAATCGATGAGACTGTTAATGTTATCCTGTGGCAATTGCTCCCAATGAAATTTTAGTAAGTCCATCAGTTGTTGGGTGGTTGTCACTCCATCCAAGTCCTTTAAAACACGTCTCTGGAGCATGTCCCATGCATGCTCGATGGGGTTGAGGTCTGGCGATTGTGCAGGCCAAGGCAATACCAGGATGTTTTCCCTTGCCAAGTACTCACACAGTACGTGTGTACAAAGCTGAATGCGAACGCGCATTGTCATGCAAGTGAAATCGGAGCCAAGCGTTTGTGCGAATGGACGGACATAAGGCCTTAGAACATCCTCAACGTAATTTACAGCGTTCATGTTACCATTTACAAAAACGAGCTCAGTTCGTCTGTTCTTCATAATACCCGCCCATACCATAGCTGTTGAGCCGTTGTATGGATGCACTTCCTGAACGTACCTCAGTCTTACAGTATTTCCAGAAATGACGTCGCTCCGTGACGTCAAAAATGTCTCAAAATCCAAAATTTGTTCAATACCTTTTTTCAAATGATTGTTTAATTCATAAAATTCATTCTGTATGAATTTTATGAATATTTAGAAATAATCTAGTATTCTGTATACTAAATTTTTATAAGCAAAGAAAACGCTAAAACATTCGAAAAAATGCATTCCCTTTTGAATTTGTGAAAAAAAAAAGCAAATGATATTCGATTTTTTTTACAACCAGCCAGTATGTCCTCTAGATCAAAAAAGTTTACATAGGTATTACCTGCTTGGTAAGAAATGATATAATAATAGTTAAATAATTTGAAATAGTATGTGTTGCTTAGACTTTTTTGATGTGTGTAGTTATTGAGAAAATTAATAATAATTGTTTAAATAATTAAAATGAGAAATATATCTCCATCCCCAAACCACTGACAGACAGACTACCATAGATTTTTTTAAACCATAACACCAATTAACAAAATAAGGCCTATTACAGCACTGACGAATTTCTGACTGATAAATTATTGTGACTTGTGTGAAATATCTTAATTTTTGATGCTATTTACTTTGACATTTAGTTGTCTACTTTTGTTATGCATTTATTGAATAACTTAATGTTAAATAAAAAATATATTTATATGCTTCTATACGTCTATAGTTGAAATGTTTCTGCCTTAAGATATTCTTTGTTGAAATTTTATTGCATGTATACGAAATTGTGATTAAAGAATACCCACTTGTTTATGTACAGTCTTAATTTTTTGACAAATTAGTAAGTGTTAGTGATTGGCATGAAATTTCAACATCTATTAACAAATTTTTTTTTTGTTTATTTTGACATTCGATTATCTATGCTATTTTGTATGCCCTTTGGCGGGACATAGTATGGACCCATATTTTTTATAAAAAATCTGTAAAATATTACCCTATGTTCACAAAATTATTAAATTCACCTCCTAGGGTTTTTTTGACCAATCTTTTCCAACGTTAATTGAGGAAAAAATACAAAATTTCAATGAAGTCTCGGAATGACTTTTCAAAATTAACATTCGGCCTTCACACTCATTCGATACTGTTGTTTTGGACCAAAATTTACTTATAGCCTTCGCTCCTCCAAACTTTTACTTGAAATTTTGGGTACGCCAAGACCACCTAGGCGTAACCAAAATTTCAAGTAAAAGTTTACCGGCCTTCCTCACCTTGGTCCACTACAGTGATAAATTAAAAAGGAACTTTTTATCTTCTTCACTGGTCGATTTTGAAGTACCGTGTTTGACCGATGCGTTTACGCTTGGAAAATGGCTTGTTCCAATACTTTTCCCAACGTTTTGTGAATTTGTGAGTGAACTCGACACTCAGTTTAAGAAGAAACAATGCTCATTTTCAGATAAGGCAAAATTTTACGGGGCGAAGAGGAACTCAGGCGAATCGTTGTGCGATTGGGCTGCTTGATTACGTGGATTAGCGAGTTATTGTCAATTTGGAGCCGCCCTAAACACGAACCTTATGGATCGTTTCGTCCTTGGCCTGGGAGCGGGGCCCGAACGTGGCCAACAGTTTGAACAGAATATTTCTACCCTGAGTTTGTCGAGAGCATTGGAGATTGCAGAACGAGCGGAAAGTGCTAGAAAAGCCAGGAACATATTGGCCACAGATATGACTGTGATAAAAGAAGAATATATATCCAATCCTAGGTATTATTTTATGGTTATTATTGTGAATGTAAAGACTATGTGGGTCATTGTTATTTAAATTTGTTTATTTTATTTTATTATCTCAGTTAGTTTTACTCGTAATCTTGGTCTGGCGGTTTGAGTAATTATGCGGCCTACCCAATGTCCTTTCTTAAGTATTGTTCTGAGTTGAGCTGTACGATTACTGACAAATGCGTGCACTGACTGGTCAGGTCCACTCAATCTGTGATAAAAGAAGAAGCAGTGAACAAAATATCGTACAAATGCGGCAAGCGGTCGATCAATGGGAGCGGTACCCGTAGTGGTGGTGCCGGCGGCGCTCGTTCGTGCTCGCGTAATAGGCACCAACTTCGAGTCACGAGTTAAAATGTGTTTATATTATGGGCATAAAATTCCACATCGATCTTAAAATGCCTACCATAAACCAGTTCATGAAACGCTTATCGAAGCGCTTCTTTGACTGTGGCATTAAACACTCCAACCCCTTGATCTCAGCGGCCGCCCGCTACACTCCCTCCCGCATTAGCAGTATTCGCCGACCAAGGCATACTTTAATCGCCCCCGACGACGCCACTACCCTCCTCCAGGAGAGTAGTAAAGCCACCAGCACACTACATAAGCCCAAAACCCGATCGCCGTCCTACCGTCCTCGCCGCCGAGGCCCGCCGCGACGCCCAAATACACGCCCCTCCCGACCCTTGCTCGAGCCAGCCCGCGCCGGTGAGCCTGTAGCTTTAAATTCGTCCCTAAATAATATCAATCCTGATCCAGCTAGTCCCTTGCTGCCCTCTTCCAGCGACGCTTTAAGCCGAGGTCCGTACCCCACAGGGGGTGCCCTTAGCGTTGTCGCTTAGTTTTAGTTAGTATTTAAGTTTAAGTCCGGGCTGGAGGCCTTAATTTATTAGGGCAACCACAGGCAAGTCCG
This sequence comes from Dasypolia templi, assembly GCA_963555695.1. Lineage (NCBI taxonomy): Eukaryota > Metazoa > Arthropoda > Insecta > Lepidoptera > Noctuidae > Dasypolia > Dasypolia templi. The sequence goes on from OY743163.1 coordinate 6,251,857, forward strand.
TTTAAGCAGACGACAACCTCATAGGTTGACCTGCGAGATGCCATTTAAAAAAAAAAAAAAAGGGCATAAAATTTCACCGTTACAGTATTTCCAGGCCAAAGCCCAATACGATAATAAAAAAAAACTTATTATAGACGCTATAACACTATCTGCATATAATTATGTAGTTGAGTATAAATCCTGTGAGAATAACTTGTCGCTTATTTTTATTTTTCTCGTGCAGCACGTTGTGTATTATACTGGATAGTGGGTGCGAAGGAGGTAGCGAATACAACGCATATTGCTTTGTTTGTTCTATTAATGGCAAAATGTGAAATAAAATAGAAACGTTAATTGGAATAGAGTGAGAAGCAGAATAGAACCTAGGCCATCATTTTGGAATTAAACACAAATTATGCTAGCAAGATGTAGTCAGTCTTAAAAAGTTGTGTTAGGCGTCCAGTAAATTGTAGTCTGTAATGCTATATAAGGAGAAGGTGGAGAAATTGTTTCTGGTTACCTTCTGTTTGAGATATCGAGTTTTAAAGGTTTTCCATTAAAGAAAATCATTCTGCCCCAGGATGAGCTGTTAAATTGGAAACATCATAAGGATTATGAAATTGTAAAACAAGTAAATTGCAAGATAGTTTATTGAGTCATTGAATCGGATCTTCAGCTTATATCTTAACAAAATTAGTAACGTCCACATCCACAGTTGCGGCCTCCAAAGCCGAGTCCGAGAGCGGCAGGAGCGATGGCAGCAGTGCCAGTTCCATAGCCAGCGCCGAGCCCATAGGTACCCGCAGCGCCATAGGCACCAGTAGAGCCATAGGCAGCAGCAGAAGGAGCAATACTCTCAATAGCAGTCACACCGTTACCGCAGCTGTAGCTGACGGTACCAGCACCACCACTTGGTAACACTCCCTCCAAAGCCACAGCACTCACGGAAGGCAGCTCACCAGCCACAGACAGAGCACCTTCATACACATTCTCAGACGCTACGGAGAGGCCACTGGGAGCAAAAGCAGAGGTGCTAGAGACAGGCAGGCCACCGCCACTGGTGGGAAAGATCTCTAGAGCAGTCAAACCATTGCCGATCAAACCATTGCCAATGATACCATCACCAATCAAACCGTTGCCGACCAAGTTACCAGCACAGCCGTTACCAATAAAACCATTGTTAGCCCTGTTACCAGCATAGCAATTTCCAATAAGAGCAGGAGCGGCGATGTCTCCACGACCAAGACATGAACTGAAAGCAGTCTGTGAACAAAACATGATTGTGTTAGTACATGTTTCATTTTCTGCAGACGATGACGATGCATTAAACTTGATTATTTTATCGATCACGTAACGTAATGTGTGTCAGACGTGTTTTATGCAATTTATAGTCATATTTTAAATTAGATGTAAGCATTTCCAGCTAAAGTTTAATGGACTTCTCGGAAAATTGGAGAACAAAGTTTTAAATCTTAATACAACCTTTTTTTCATTATTTTGGTAATATTTAGATGTATCTCGATGCTAAAGGGTTCAGTGCTACTTAATCCAAAATATTGAACTGGTCAAAAGCTCAGTGAACATAATATTAAAATTCAATACTCTAAAACAATAAAAAAATGCGAAATTCAAGGAAAATTGTCATGAAAAAATAAAATATTGAAGAATTATTTCTCACCTGGGTGAAGATTAGGCAATCTTCACCCAGGTGCGCAGAGGACGAGGATCACCTTGGCTGACATTGTAGTTTGTGTTAAAGCAAACTTGGGAATGAGTTTTCCAAGAATCGACGACTATTTATACTGAAACGTAGTCCTTATCTAGTAGTGTGGCAGCAACTTGTGGATTTTAAAATAAACTTTTCATAGGTGCCTTTATCTGTATTTGCATTATAGGGAAATAGAAAAATTTATGTATTTCGTAAGGGACGTAACCTAGAAATATTTAGAATGATGGGCTTTGTTTCAATAGAACATAGAAAAAACATCACGTAGTTACGATAACAAACTTTTGCACTATATAAACGTGGTCCTGAAGTAGGAACAACATTCAGTCTTCAGCTTCTCGTTGCACACAAAAAACTATCAAACATGTCCACCTTCGCTGTTCTGTTGCTCTGCATCCAAGCTTGCTTGGTCCAGGTGAGTTATTATATTGAGTTTCCCCTTCTGAGCTTTTTATTTAATTATCACTTATTTAAATACTAACTAAATGAAACCAGCTAATACATACCATTTCATTTCTTCAGAATGTTTTCGGTTACGGGTGCGGCTGCGGAGGTCAAGTGGGCGCCATAGCTCCTGCTCTGGGTTTCGGCGCTGGTTTCTCTCCTGCTGCTGCATGTGGTGGTGCCCTCGGTCTTGGTGCTTACGGTGGCGCCATCGGATCTGCTTATGGTGGCGCACTCTCTCCTGCTGCTGCAAACGGGGGTGCTATCGCTCCTGCAGGTGCTTACGGTGGCGCCATCGGATCTGCTTATGGTGGCGCTCTCTCTCCTGCTGCTGCAAACGGGGGTGCTATCGCTCCTGCAGGTGCTTACGGTAGCGCCGGTGAAGGCAACGTGGCGGTCACTGGTGAGCTGCCAGTTGCCGTATCAACGCTGTTGCTGGTCAGGTCCCCATCATGGGTGTCGTGAACTTTGGCGGCGCTGTGCCGGCTGCTGGTGCTGTGTCTATCGCCGGACAGTGCGCGTGCGGGTGTGGTTCTCCTACTTACTATTGATACGAAATCAGACGCCAAAATAAAAATAAACGATTATGAAATGAGTAAATAATGCAATCTTTCACTAAATTCTAAAGCGTATATCGATGCAATAACGTTGGTTTTCGTTTATTTGTACGAGATGCCCTAATCCAAGATCAAGGCTAACCTACGCTAGCCGCGGTTGGTTGGTGGATCCAGTGGGTGACCATTACATATCGAGACCCCTCCGTGACTCGGAAAGCACGTTAAGCAGTTATTCTCGGCTGTCATTCGTATACAATCGTTACGAGTGCCCAAAAGTCAAAATCAGAAGCCCAATAGTCTGTTACCAAGGAATATAGTGTTACCCATTTACTGGGTTCTGAAGTTCAGGTAGGCAGTCACTCCATGTATGTTTCTGGTATTTAGCTGCATTCGGTTAGACTGGAAGCCGACAACAACAAAGGAAATCGCTCGGCAGATTGACCTTAACAATTACAATAAAGCATAGTAAAATGATTTGAACCTATGTTTCAGGCTAGAAAGAGCACATACTTTATGTAACAAATAACAATGAGTGAAAAGGCAGAACTCTTAAAAAAAATTTATTTGAATGGGGCCTGTACTTTCCAACAATCAAAAGAGTATTTAATATATGCGACATCTCAAAGTTAGTCTCGGGACTTATTGAACGATGTACTATTTGCAGACGTCTTTCGGCTGTAACGATGAGGATGACAATTATGGTGACATTCATCAGAGACATTTTATCGGTGCATAATTAATTTAAAAGTGATAAAATGTAATTAAAATTGCGATTAGTTTTATACCCATAGTCATACGGGCTGGGTTCATCATGAAAAAGTAAGATAAGGTCTCACATTATCCTACGAAATATGAGTGAAAAGTTTTTTTCGATTTCTGATTTTTCTAATATACAAACATCAGTTGGTACGATAAAGTTTTTTGATTCTTGTAAGACACAGGATCAGTTGACATCAAAAAAGTTTTTGTGAGAATTGGCCACTTTCTTGCTGACCATTTTCGTTTCAAAATATGTGAAGCAGATAGAACGGCCTTAAAAATTATGGGCAGGCTCTTAAGACCATTTTCCTGTAGCTACACCGGTTACTGCGCCATCTCAAAAATCTACCCTGAATACGACTTGCCCAACAATGGCCCAATGAAAAAAGTCTGAGCAGCTCATGCAAATTCAAATTTTACAACGTGTTTTCGCATTAAATCCTAAGTATTTCTTATTTAAATTATTTTTAATGCTTTTTTTAAATTAAACAACAATTGTTTTTTTGATATTTTTTTGAATAATATAAAGTAAGTAAGTACTGTAAGTACGTAGTAAAAATAAGGTGCCTAATCAACTAAACTTAAACTAAAATTAAATGGTGGTACAAATATTGCATAAATTAATACAAAGTGTGGCCTCTGTTCCGATTATTCATAGAATCGATGAGACTGTTAATGTTTTCCTGTGGCAATTGCTCCCAATGAAATTTTAGTAAGTCCATCAGTTGTTGGGTGGTTGTCACTCCATCCAAGTCCTTTAAAACACGTCTCTGGAGCATGTCCCATGCATGCTCGATGGGGTTGAGGTCTGGCGATTGTGCAGGCTAAGGCAATACCAGGATGTTTTCCCTTACCAAGTACTCACACAGTACGTGTGTACAAAGCTGAATGCGAACGCGCATTGTCATGCACGTGAAATCGGAGCCAAGCGTTTGTGCGAATGGACGGCCATAAGGCCTTAGAACATCCTCAACGTAATTTACAGCGTTCATGTTACCATTTACAAAAACGAGCTCAGTTCGTCTGTTCTTCATAATACCCGCCCATACCATAACTGTTGAGCCGTTGTATGGTTGCACTTCCTGAACGTAACTCAGTCTTTCAGTATTTCCAGAACGACGGAACACTCCGTCCCTTCTAGTATCAGACTTAAACCCAAATCGTATGTAATGTGTTCCCTATACCATTTATTTCGACGAGCGCGATTCCAGTGACGTATCGGTGGGCTCCTAATTGGCCACTGTGTTGGTAGGCCATACTCATGCAGTCGATTTCGCACAGTTTGGCAGCTAACAACAACACCACTTGAATTTTGTAGCCTTAAACCTATCTCTTGGGCGGTTAACATTGGCTGGCGTCTTGCAGTCAGTTGTATGTATCGATCTTGCCGTGTGGTTGTACCTTCCTCGGCCTGGGTGTTGATCAGCAGGATCTCCGCTGTTATTGTTACGCTGATGAAGATGGCAAATAACGCTTCTGTTGACACCAAAATACCGAGATTCCTGAGATTGACTTCTACCCGCTTGCAACATCCCTACAGCTCTTTTCATTTCATCTGCGTTCAAATGACGTCGCTCCATGACGTCAAAAATTTCTCAAAATCCAAAATTTGTTCAATACTTTTTTCAAATTATTGTTTAATTCATAAAATTCATTCTGTATGAATTTTATGAATATTTAGAAATAATCTAGTATTCTGTATACTAAATTTTTATAAGCAAAGAAAACGCTAAAACATTCGAACAAATGCATTCCCTTTTGAATTTGTGAAAAAAAAAGCAAATGATATTCGATTTTTTTTACAACCAGCCAGTATGTCCTCTAGATCAAAAAAGTTTACATAGGTATTACCTGCTTGGTAAGAAATGATATAATAATAGTTAAATAATTTGAAATAGTATGTGTCGCTTAGACTTTTTGATGTGTGTAGTTATTGAGAAAATTAATAATAATTGTTTAAATAATTAAATGAGAAATTTATCTTCCCCAAACCACTGACAGACAGACTACCATAGATTTTTTTTATACCATAACACTAATTAACAAAATAAGGCCTATTACAGCACTGACGAATTTCTGACTGATAAATTATTGTGACTTGTGTGAAATATCTTAATTTTGATGCTATTTACTTTGACATTTAGTTGTTTAATTTTGTTATGCATTTATTGAATAACTTAATGTTAAATAAAAAATATATTTATATGCTTCTATACGTCTATAGTTAAAATGTTTCTGCCTTAAGATATTCTTTGTTGAAATTTTATTGCATGTATACGAAATTGTGATTAAAGAATACCCACTTGTTTATGTACAGTCTTAATTTTTTGACAAATTAGTAAGTGTTAGTGATTGGCATGAAATTTCAACATCTATTTACAAATTTTTTTTTTGTTTATTTTGACATTCGATTACCTATGCTATTTTGTATGCCCTTTGGCGGGACATATTATTGACCCATATTTTTTATAAAAATTTTGTAAAATATTACCCTATGTTCACAAAATTATTAAATTCACCTCCTAGGGTTTTTTTGACCAATCTTTTCCGACGTTAATTGAGGAACAATTACAAAATTTCAATGAAGACTCGGAATGACTTTTCAAAATTAACATTCGGCCTTCACACTCATTCGATACTGTTGTTTTGGACCAAAATTTACTTATAGCCTTCGCTCCTCCCATCTATGGACACATCCACAACTATTAGTAAAAGTAGACCAAATTATTAGAAGCTCAATTACTTCGATCCTTATTGTGGCCCTGGACGACCGTGCGTGGCAGCAAGCCACACTTTCCATACGCCTGGGTGATCTCGGCGTACCCAAAATTTCAAGTAAAAGTTTACCGGCCTTCCTCTCCTTGGTCCACTACAGTGATAAATTAAAAAGGAACTTTTTATCTTCTTCACTGGTCGATTTTGAAGTACCGTGTTTGACCGATGCGTTTACGCTTGGAAAATGGCTTGTTCCAATACTTTTCCCAACGTTTTGTGAATTTGTGAGTGAACTCGACACTCATTTTAAGAAGAAACAATGCTCATTTTCAGATAAGGCATAATTTTACGGGGCGAAGAGGAACTCAGGCGAATCGTTGTGCGATTGGGCTGCTTGATTACGTGGATTAGCGAGTTAATGTCAATTTGGAGCCGCCCTAAACACGAACCTTATGGATGGTTTCGTCCTTGACCTGGGAGCGGGGCCCGAACGTGACCAACAGTTTGAACAGAATATTTCTACCCTGAGCTTGTCGAGAGCATTGGAGATTGCAGAACGAGCGGAAAGTGCTAGAGAAGCCAGGAACATATTGGCCACAGTTATGACTGTGATAAAAGAAGAATATATATCCAATCCTAGGTATTATTTTATGGTTATTATTGTGAATGTAAAGACTATGTGGGTCATTGTTTTTTAAATTTGTTTATTTTATTTTATTATCTCAGTTAGTTTTACTCGTAATCTTGGTCTGGCGGTTTGAGTAATTATGCGGCCTACCCAATGTCCTTTCTTAAGTATTGTTCTGAGTTGAGCTGTACGATTACTGACAAATGCGTGCACTGACTGGTCAGGTCCACTCAATCTGTGATAAAAGAAGAAGCAGTGAACAAAATATCGTACAAATGCGGCAAGCGGTCGATCAATGGGAGCGGTACCCGTAGTGGTGGTGCCGGTGGCGCTCGTTCGTGCTCGCGTAATAGGCACCAACTTCGAGTCACGAGTTAAAATGTGTTTATATTATGGGCATAAAATTCCACATCGATCTTAAAATGCATACCATAAACCAGTTCATGAAACGCTTATCGAAGCGCTTCTTTGACTGTGGCATTAAACACTCCAACCCCTTGATCTCAGCGGCCGCCCGCTACACTACCTCCCGCATTAGAAGTATTCGCCGACCAAGGCATACTTTAATCGCCCCCGACGACGCCACTACCCTCCTCCAGGACAGTAGTAAGGCCACCAGCACACTACATAAGCCCAAAACCCGATCGCCGTCCTACCGTCCTCGCCGCCGAGGCCCGCCGCGACGCCCAAATACACGCCCCTGGCGCGGGCTGGCTCGAGCAAGGGCCCGACCCTTGCTCGAGCCAGCCCGCGCCGCTGAGCCTGTAGCTTTAAATTCGTCCCTAAATAATATCAATCCTGATCCAGCTAGTCCCTTGCTGCCCTCTTCCAGCGACGCCCTAAGCCGAGGTCCGTACCCCACAGGGGGTGCCCTTAGCGTTGTCGCTTAGTTTTAGTTAGTATTTAAGTTTAAGTCCTGGCTGGAGGCCTTAATTTATTAGGGCAACCACAGGCAAGTCCGTTTAAGCAGACGACAACCTCATAGGTTGACCTGCGAGATGCCATTTAAAAACAAAACAAAAAAAGGCATAAAATTTCACCGTTACTGTATTTCCAGGCCACAGCCCAATACGATAATAAAAAAAAAAACTTATTATAGACGCTATAACACTATCTGCATATAGTTATGTAGTTCAGTATACATCTGGTGAGAATAACTTGTCGCTTATTTTTATTTTTCTCGTGCAGCACGTTGTGTATTATACTGGATAGTGGGTGCGAAGGAGGTAGCGAATACAACGCATATTGCTCACTGTATTTTTCCGATGCGATCGCTCCAGCTGTTTTGTTTACAGATGTACATAATGCAACGTAAAATGATAAGACGATTGAAACTGTCAATAAGCATACAAAGGTAGGTTGGCCCCGTAAAATTGTTTGCGACTCCATTCGTCAATTTTTTTACTGTGTAAGTATGTGTAAGAAAATGGTATCTTAATGACTAACTAACTAATAGTTAGTCATTTAATTCAGTCTAAGTGTCCTTTTCGTTTTTTTCGTTTTTAAGTCCTGTTGTAAACATTATATTTTGATTTTCAATAAACAGGCTTTGTTTGTTCTATTAATGGCAAAATGTGAAATAAAATAGAAACGTTAATTGGAATAGAGTGAGAAGCAGAATAGAACCTAGGCCATCATTTTGGAATTAAACACAAATTATGCTAGCAAGATGTAGTCAGTCTTACAAAGTTGTGTTAGGCGTCCAGTACATTCTAGTCTGTAATGCTATGTAAGGAGATGGTGGAGAAAGCGTAAGCAGGATGAGCTGTTAAATTGGAAACATCATAAGGATTATGAAATTGTAAAACAAATAAATTGCAAGATATTTTATTGAGTCATTGTATCGGATCTTCAGCTTATATCTAAACAAAATTAGTAACGTCTACACCTTTTACACGTACCAAACGTCTTGGTACGTGTAAAAGTCAAAAGCCAAATCATTTATTTCCTGTATCGATAGTCTTGCGCCATCTCGTGTTACAAGCACGGCGGGCTGTGCTGGCGCTACTGCTACGGCTGCTGAGAGCCTCAAGCGGCGCAAATACTGTAACCTTATGGGTTACTACAGTTTTGAGCCGTTTGGGGCCGAAACGTTCGGATCATGGGGCCCGAGTGCGCGTCTCCTTTATGAGCAAATTTCTCACCGACTAGTCGAAACTTCACGTGACCATAGTGCTGGATTGCTCTTTGGCCAAAGAATTAGTATTAAAAATCAACGTGGCAATGCTGCCAGTCTTCTGGGCATAATTCCGGATGACAGCGATCCGGACGAGTAGTTAGACGCCTAAGTGTCCCAGTCATTTAAATGTGTTATGTTAAAGTTCAATAAACAGGCTTTGTTATTTGTAATATTGTCAAAATGCAATATAAAATAGAAACGTAAATTGGAATAGAATGAGAAGGAGAATTGGACCTAGGCCATCATTTTGTAATTAAAAACAAATTATGCTAGCAAGATGTAGTCAGTCTAACAAAGTTGTGTTAGGCGTCCAGTACATTCTAGTCTGTAATGCTATGTAAGGAGATGGTGGAGAAAGCGTTTTTTGTTACCTGCTGTGTGGGATACCGAGTTTTGGAGGTTTTCCATTCAGGATAATCATTCTGCCCCAGGATGAGCTGGTAAATTGGGAACTTCATAAGGATTATGAAACTGTAAAACAAATAAATTGCAAGATAGTTTATTGAGTCATTGTATCGGATCTTCAGCTTATATTTAAACAAAACTAGTAACGTCCACATCCACAGTTGCGGCCTCCAAAGCCGAGTCCGAGAGCGGCAGGAGCGATGGCAGCAGTGCCAGGTCCATAGCCAGCGCCGAGCCCATAGGTACCCACAGCGCCATAGGCACCAGTAGAGCCATAGGCAGCAGCAGAAGGAGCAATACTCTCAATAGCAGTCACACCGTTACCGCAGCTGTAGCTGACGGTACCAGCACCACCACTTGGTAACACTCCCTCCAAAGCCACAGCACTCACGAAAGGCAGGTCACCAGCCACAGACAGAGCACCTTCATACACATTCTCAGACGCTACGGAGAGGCCACTGGGAGCAAAAGCAGAGGTGCTAGAGACAGGCAGGCCACCGCCACTGGTGGGAAAGATCTCTAGAGCAGTCAAACCATTGCCGATCAAACCATTGCCAATGATACCATCACCAATAAAACCGTTGCCGGCCAACTGGTAACTACCACCACAGCCATTACTAATAAAACCATTGTTAGCATAGCCATTTCCAGTAAGAGCAGGACCGGCGATGTCTCCACGACCAAGACATGAACTGAAAGCAGTCTGTGAACAAAACATGATTGTGTTAGTACATGTTTCATTTTCAGAAGATGATGACGATGCATTAAAACTTGATTATTTTATTACACTATTACAATTTTCAGTCTAGTAGTGTTTCTAAATTAGAAGTAAGCATTTCTAGCTAAAGTTGAATGGACTTCTCGGAGAATTAGAGAACAAAGTTTTAAAACTAAATACAACCTGTTTTCTTCATTTTAGTAATATTTAGATGTATCTCGAAGCTAAAGGGTTCAAAAATAAGCTCACGATAAGTGCTACTTAATCCACAATATTGAACTGGTCAATAGCTCAGTGAACGTATTAAAATTCGATACTCTAAAACAATTAAAAAAATGCGAAATTCGAGGAAAACTCTCATGAAAAAATAAAATATTGAAGAATTATTTCTCACCTGGATGAAGAGCGCCTGAGCGCAGAGGATGAGGATCACCTTGGTTGACATTGTAGTTTGTCTTAAAGCAAACTTGGGAATGAGTTTTCCAAGAATCGACGACTATTTATACTGAACGTAGTCCTTATCTAGTAGTGTGGCAGCAACTTGTGGATTTTGAAATAAACTTTTGCCTTTATCTGTAGTTGCAATATAGGGAAATAGAAAAATGGATGTGTTCCGTAAGGGACGTAACCTAGAAATATTTAGTATGAAAGGCTTTGTTTGAATAGAACATAGAAAAAACATCACGTATTTACGATAGGAAACTTTTGCACTATATAAACGTGGTCCTAAAGTAGGAACTACATTCAGTCTTCAGCTTCTCGTTGCAAACAAAAAACTGTCAAACATGTCCACCTTCGCTGTTCTGTTGCTCTGCATCCAAGCTTGCTTGGTCCAGGTGAGTGGATATTGAGTTTCCCCTTCTGAGCTTTTTATTTAATAAACACTTATTTAAATACTAAATAAATAAAACCAGCTACCATAGTAGCTTTTGTGTTTTTCATTGTTGATCTGTAATTCTGGCATGTTGACACTCTTATGAACACAAAGTAATACATACCATTTAATTTCTTCAGAATGTTTTCGGTTACGGGTGCGGCTGCGGAGGTCAAGTGGGCGCCATAGCTCCTGCTCTGGGTTTCGACGCTGGTCTCTCTCCTGCTGCTGCATGTGGTGGTGCTCTCGGTCTTGGTGCTTACGGTGGCGCCATCGGATCTGCTTATGGTGGCGCACTCTCTCCTGCTGCTGCATACGGGGTTGCTATCGCTCCTGGAGCTGCTTACGGCGGCGCCGGTGAAGGCAACGTGGCGGTCACTGGTGAGCTGCCAGTCGCCGGTGACACCGCTGTTGCTGGTCAGGTCCCCATCATGGGTGTCGTGAACTTTGGCGGCGCTGTGCCAGCTGCTGGCGCCGTGTCTATCACCGGACAGTGCGCGTGCGGGTGTGGTTCTCCTATTTACTATTGAGGCGTATTCAGACGCCAAAATAAAAATAACCGATTATGAAATGAGCAAATAATGAAATCTTTTACTAAATCCTAAAGCGATGCAATCACAAAACCTTTTTTGTATAAAGTATTATCGCTTCATTTTTTTGTACAAGTTACGCCTTTACAATAAATACCTTAATCCAAGATCCAAGGTTAAGTTATGCTTGCCGCGGTTGGTTGGTGGATCGAGTGGGTTCATTCATTACACGATTCATTAATAATCGAGACCCCTCCGTGACTCGGAAAGCACGTTAAGCCGTTATTCTCGGCTGTCATTCATATTCAATCGTTACGGGCTGCCCAAAAGTCCAAATCAGAAGCCCAATAGTCTGTTACTAAGGAATATAATATTACCCATTTACTGGGTTCTGAAGGTCAGATAGGCAGTCACTCCATGTATAGTTCTGGTATTTAGCTGCATTCGGTTAGACTGGAAGCGGACTCCAACACAGGAAATCGCTAGGCAGATTGACCTTAACAATTACAATAGTATAATGATTTAAACCTATGCTTCAGGCTAGAAAGAGCACATAGTTACAAATTAACAATGAGTAAAAAGCCAGAACTCTTATAAACATTTGAGTTGATTTGATGGCCTGTACTTTCCAACAATCAAAAGAGTATTTAATTTTTGCGACATCTCACAGTTAGTCTCGGCACCTAATGAACGATACTATTTGCAGCAGTGGACGTCTTTCGGCTGTAACGATGAGGATGACAAATATGGTGACATTCATCAGTGACATTTTATCAGCGCTTAATTAATTTAAAAGTGACAAAACGTATTTAAAATTGCGATTAATTTTAAACCCATAATCATACAGACTGGATTCATCATGAACAAGTTAGTTGGAGTCTCCCATTATCCTACGGAAAATAAGTGAAAAGTTTTTGCAATTTCTGATTTTTCTAGTACACAAACATCAGTTGGTACGATACAGTTTTTTGATTCTTGTCAGACCCAGGATCAGTGGACATCAAAAAAGTTTTTGTGAGAATTGGGCATTTAATTTCAGACAATTTTCATTTAAAAATATGTGAAGCAGATCGAACGGCCTCAAAAATTTAAGGGCAGTCTTATAAGACCGTTTTCCCGTAGCTACAACGGTTACTGCGCCATCTCAAAAATAAACCCTGTAAACGACTTGTAGCTTGGACAATCTACAAAACAATGGCCCAATGAAATAATAAATAATTGACAAAATTAATCACAATTTGTGTTATAATTAAAATGAGAAGTGTATCTTCCCCAAACCACTGACAGACAGTCTACCAAAGATTTTTTGTACCATAGCGCCAAATATCAAAATAAGGCCTATTACAGCACTGACGAATTTCTGACTGAAAAATTATTCTAACTTGTGTGAAATATCTTAATTTTTGTTTCTTTTTACTTTGACATTTAATTGGCCATTTTTATTATAAATTTATTGAATAAAAAAAAAAGAAATGCTATAAGTCTATGATATTCTTTGTTGACAGTTTTTAGTGCAGGTATTAGTGTATGTGACGGCAGCCATGTTGTTTAGCAGCTGTGAGAGGCGGCGACTGGATGGCGCTAGTGGATCGTGCACCAGACGCATCATAAACAAATCATTCACTCTATAGATCATTTGGCTTAAGACTTGAATCCAATCCAATCAAATATTGTGACCATTCGCTACCACTAGCGATCGCCTTTAAAAGGAGCGGCGCTGTTCAAACGGCACATTCGCCCGATCATGACCTATGCCAGTGCAGTCTTCGCACACGCCAAGCCCATTCGCTTCAATAGAATGCAGACCCTCCAGAACAAGTTCCTCCGTAGGATTACAAGCTCCCCCTGGTACGTTCGCAACGAAATCCTCCACGTAGACCTCATGATTCCCACTATCCGCCAGTTTATGAAACGCATTTCAAAGCGTTTCTTCGAGACCAACGCGAATCACGGCAACCCTCTGGTTGTGAAGGCCGCTAGCTATATTCCCTCCTCCATCAGTCATATCCGCCGTCCCAAGCATGTCCTCACCGATCCCGATGACCACATAACTCTCATTCAGGAGAGCAGTAGGGCCACCAGTACAGTGCACAAACACAGACCGACATTCCGACCTCGCCGCCGAGGTTCCTCGCGAAGATCCCGACGTAACTATCCCCCCCGACCCTTGCTCGACGAAGTGCCAGCCCGCGCCGTAGCTGAGCCTGTAGCTTTAAATTCCCATGATCATTTATCAATCGCCCTAAGCCGAGGTCCGTACCCCACAGGGGGTGCCCTTAGCGAGCGTTCGCTTAGTAATGTAAGTAGTTTTACGCCCCTGGCTGGAGGCTTTGAGTCCGCTTAAGGCAGCCACAGGATAGTCCGGTTAAGTAGTCACGACCTCTCAAGGTCAACTAATACATAAAAAAAAACAAACGGCACGCACTCGACGCTCGACTGTCGCCGCGGACGGACGTGTCTGTGCGCTCTCCCGCTCCCGGACTAGTGTTGTGTTTCATGTTTATACTCCTCGCAATTACGTGACGTCATCGTAGTCACCCCGACTACACCGATAAAAAATTAAATCAAGAATTCGATTTTATTTTTAATCAATTAAAAAAGTGCATTTTTCAAGGCAAATCTCCTTTCTTTAACAGACGTTTGTGAGTAGCTTCACTAGGCCCCTTCTGGGTAAAACCACAGTTTCGTGGTCCTCGGTGGAAACCATACGGTGCCAACGAAGCCGAGTGGGGTGTTGTCCCAATCACACCCGCCGAACTCATTCAGGGCAAGGCAGTAAATTGGGCGGGTCCCAGATAACCGGCCTTGGGGGGTCTCCTAGTCGGCTCTGGTGACAGTTTTCCTTTTCAGCTACTCACCTAGTGTCTTTAGGGTGTGTCTACACCTTTCGCGCTAGACTGGTCAGGGCCCCGTTCGCACAATAAGACTGGCGACGGTTTTACAAGCTTAGGGCTCACCAATAGGTACACACCTCCCTGTCTACACCCGACAGGGAGGGATCTCATCCCCGGGCCAATCCACCCGGGGAGTTAGGTATAGCGTTTAGGCAACGTGGAAATTTTTCTTACCACCATTCCTTCCCAAATATAGTTCCCCCTCCAAACATGGAGGACGCCGACCTCTTGGCGTTCCTCAAAGAGGTCCTACTTAAGGACCCCGATTTTCTGGAGCGATATGGCTCAAAAATCCGCCAACGCTCCACCCCCACTCCGTCCCAGGGCGCACTCGGTGAGTTTAGTGACGCCTTAGAGAGCCCGCTTTCACCACCTGCCGCCGAACAAGGCATTCCGCCCTTTGTTCCGCATTACAATGTTCCGGCTACTATCTCGGCCCCCATTGTTTCCCGACAGATAATACCCGACTTTGTCCCGGCAGATAATACTCCGGCCGCTAATCCGGCCCCTATTGTCTCACCCGCCTCTGTCCCAGCCGCCATTGTCACGGCCGCCATTGTCTCAGAGACAACGCAGCTGCGCGCCGCAGTTATCAACACGACTCGCCCGGAGAGCATGGACACGTACACTGCACCTCCTCCTCCAGCGATGACGACTTCCAAGTCGTCGTTAAAGGAGGCAAGAGGAAGGTTAAATCTTCCGCCCCCGCTGGCCCGGCCACCATGGCCCAGAAACAGGACTACCTTATCGTCCAACGCTACTTCCGCCCCTAATCCGCGGGCCAGTCGCCCTGCCAGCCCTACGGCTTGCCCACCCGCTCCTACCGCGGAAAGCAAAAGCCCCCTCCCTCCATTTACGTCCAAGACAAATCAAAATGGACTGAGATTTCAAAGATGTGTGTTGATTGCAAGATCAACTACACTAATGCCCGATCCACCCTTCAGGGGATCAAAGTAACAGTCCCCACGTCCTCGGACTTTAAAGATCTCTCCCGCGCCTTGCGTGAAAGGAACTACTCCTTTCACACATACTCCCTTCCGGAGGAAACCCCCACTCGCGTCGTCATTAGGCGCGTACCACGTGAAATGAACACGGAAGAAATAAAAAGCGACCTTGTTGCACAAGGCCTTCCGGTCTCCGCCGTCCATCGCTTGCATAAAGCGAGACAGGGCGTTGTCTATGACATGGTCCTGGTCTTATGTGACCCCACAGAAGGGCACCACCCGATCTTCAAGGTGAAGTCGGTTTGCTCGCTCTCAGGCATCTCCATCGAGAAGCCTTACAGAGCTCAGTTGATTGGGCAGTGTCATCGCTGCCAATTATATGGTCACTCGCGGTCCAACTGCTATGCTACGCCTAGATGCGTCAAGTGTCTAGGAGAGCATGGCACCGCCGACTGTATCCGCCCTAAAGATAGGGAACAATGTTTAGAGCCTCCCAGCTGTGTACTCTGCGGCTTATCGGGACAGCCGGCAAATTACCGGGGCTGTTCTAAGGCCCCTAAGTCCTCCTCTCCCAAACTCGCGAAACGCGCGAGCGACCGCCAGCACAGGAAACGCCCCTAGGGTTAGCTTCCTTCCGCGCAGATGCCGGATCGGCTTAGTCCGCAGAGGCCCTCTCCGGAGGAAAGTAAGCGAAAGACTGAAATCCACCGCGTCGCCTCACTTGGACACCATCCCCGATCACATAGTGTCAGTCGCCGACACGACGGCCGCAATCGACTCGTTTACTGAGCACGTTCAATCCGTTTTGACGGATTGTTCACGGGAAGTTCCGGTGATGGAAGACCATCGCTGGAAACTACCTACTGACGCACGTGACTTAATATTCGTGCCTACGACTCCTTCCCTTGTGACGCAACAAAGCCCACATGCGCCATTTACAGCGTGCTGTAAAGAAACGCATAGGGGAGGTTCGCTCAGAGGGCTGGAACAAGATGCTCAGTGAACTCGAGCCCACTCACCTAGCCTTCTGGCAACTTCAGAGGAAACTGCGTTCCTCAGAGGTCTCTATGCCTCCCCTCATCCGCCCCGACAAAAGCGTCGCTTTCGACAGCACCGACAAGGCCGAATGCCTTGCTGACAGCCTAGAGTCCCAATGTTCTCCCAGCTCTCAACCAGTAGACCAAGCTCACCTGAACAAGGTCGACGCTGAAGTCAAACGGAGAGCCTCCCTACCACCCGTCGAAGACCCTGATGATCCTCTGCGTCCCGTCACTCCAGACGAAGTGCAAGACATCATTAAAGGGCTCCACGCTCGTAAAGCCCTCAGTTCGGACGGTATTACCTTAGGTATACAAACTCCTACCTGCCCCTCTAATAATGCTTATGACCGCCATCTTCAATGGCGCCTTGAGCAACAACATCTTCCCACAAGCGTGGAAAGAAGCAACCGTCATCGGTATCCCAAAGCCAGGCAAGCCAAAGTCTGAGCCCTCCAGCTATCGTCCCATTAGCTTACTCAATGTACTCGGCAAAATCTACGAGAGGCTTATTTATAAGCGTCTCAAAGACTACGCCGAAGCAAAGAGCCTCATTCCCAACGAGCAGTTTGGTTTCCGACTCCAACACTCGAGTATCCACCAGGTCCACCGTATCGTAGAGCACTTGTGAGCTGATCTGCAGCGTAACGCGACGACGGGTGTGCTATTCTTCGACATAGCGAAAGCCTTCGACAAAGTCTGGCACAACGGCTTGTTATACAAGCTTTACCAACTAGGAGAGCCAGGTCGTCTCGTGCTCATCTTACGAGAATATTTTGTCGAACCGCACCTTCCGCTATCGCATCGAGGGTGCACTCTCGTCACCTCACCCTATTCGCGCCGGAGTCCCTCAGGGTTCCGTCATATCTCCTCTCTCCTCTCGTCATATATCTACGCTGTTCACCAGCGATATCCCAAAGAGTAAAAAGGCTCAGTTGGCTCTCTCCGCCGACGACACTGCCATTTACTATACCGGTCACTGTCCCAATGCTATAGCTCGTACTCTTCGAACCTCCGCAAACTTCTTAGGCGCTTGGTTCCGGAAATGCAGAATCGAGGTCAACCCCGATAAAAGTCAGGCGGTTCTCTTCTCGAGACGTCGTCGAGTCCCACTCCCCCTTCCCAGCCCGATCACTATGTACGGCAAGCCAATCCCTTGGGAGAAGCAAGCCAAATACCTAGGCGTGATCCTTGATCAAAATGTAAGGTTTAAACAGCACATTAAGGCGGTTCACGCGCGCGCCTTTTTCGCTCTTGGTAGACTCCACTACATTCTGACAGCCCGTTGCAGACTGTCACTTAAATGCAAGCTATCTATACCGCAGTCATCCGTCCCATCATGACTTATGCCTGCGTTGTATTTGCGCACGCTCATCCACGTCATCTCCACAAGATGCAGACCCTCCAGAACCGACTCCTCAGAAAGGTCACGGGTGCCCCCTACTATGTCCGCAATATAGATCTCCACGTCGACCTTAAAATGCCCACCATAAAACAGTTCATGAAACGCTTATCTAAGCGTTTCTTCGACTGTGGCATAAAACATCCAAACCCCTTGATCTCAGCGGCCGCCCGCTACACTACCTCCCGCATTAGCAGTATTCGCCGACCAAGGCATACCTTAATCGCCCCCGACGACGCCACTACCCTCCTCCAGGAGAGTAGTAAGGCCACCAGCACTCTATGTAAATCCAAAACCCGATCGCCGTCCTACGGCCGCTACGCCCAAATCCACACCCCTCCCAACCCTTGCTCGAGCCAGCCCACGCCGCTGAGCCTGTAGCTTTAAATTCGTCCCAAAATCCAATAAATCCTGATCCAGCTAGTCCCTTGCTACCCTCTTCAAGCGACGCGCTAAGCGGAGGTCCGTACCCCACAGGGGGTGCCCTTGGCGTAGTCGCTTAGTTTTAGTTAGTATTTAAGTTTAAGTCCTGGCTGGTGGCCTTAATTTATTAGGGCACCACAGGCAAGTCCGCTTAAGCAGACGACAACCTTACAGGTTGACCTGCGAGATGCCATACACAAAAAATAAAAAATAAATGTATACCTAGATCAGCATCGTCTTGTTTTATTGACAAAGTTCCCTGGTGGTGAAACTTCTTATTTTATTTTTATTTAGTTATTCGGGAAAGCAAACAATTACACATTAAGAATTACAAAATGATAGTATACAGCAATATTACAAATGTGAAATCAACCACGTTCTCCACAGATACACATGAGACAATTTGGTAGATTTTAAGACGAAGAAGCGTTGTTAACAATAAAAAAGAGAAATACCAACAGTAAATTATTCTTGAAGCTAAATGATAATTATAAATAATTTTATTTCTGTAAATAGGTTTGTACAAACACTTTTACACGTCAATCATATTTTAAAAACTAGGTGAGATCGGCATTTCCTATCTGACTACTCTGAGAAGAAACGCCGAAACAAACTCAGAGGTCACAGTCTCTTTTAAAGTCCAGACATAATCTTGGTCAGGTCATGTGAAGACCATGTGGATTGATATCTGAAATGGTCTTTCGAGGAAAGAACCACACAGAATGAGTGGACCTGTCCAGTCAGTGCACGCATTTGTCAGTTGTCATGCAGCTCAACACAGAACTAAAGGAGCTAAACGATTCGAAGAACATTACCAAAGAAAGGACATTTGGGTAGGCCGCATAAATTACTCAAACTGCCAGACCATGATTAAAACTAATAATTAAAAAAAAAATGCAATGTCACAATGTCTTCACATTCACAATAATTAAAATAGTATAATCCTTTACAAAGTAAATGTCATTGCATATATAAAGTGCATCAATGTCAAAGTGTAAACAAAATATGAAAATAATCTTGGTCATATCATATGAGGACTAGTAGACTGGTGTCTGAAATGGTCTTTTGAGGAAAGAACCACACGGATTTGAGTGGACCTGTCCAGTCAGTGCACGCATTTGTCAATCATCGTGCAGCTCAACTCAGAACTAAGGAGCTCAACGATCCGACGAACAATACAAAAGAAAGGACATTTGGGGAGGCCGCGTAAAGTACTCAAACAGCCAGACCATCATCATTAAAAGAAGAAAAAAAAAAATGCAATGACCCACATAGTCCTCACATTCACAAAAATTAAAACAATATTATACTTTATACAGTAAATATATGCATGTCATTGTTTAGATAAAATGGTACGTATATAGAAAAAAATACATTAAAAGAACAAAAAAGTAAAAATAGCAAATTACACATCAATTATGTCTGTGTAAACTTATTGGAGCAGCTCAATCTCAAGCTTTCTTGTCCTCAATATAGTCCTTGACAGTATAATGGGCTTTCTGGCATAATTTCCGCTTTATAAAAGTTTTAAATTTATTAAGGCTTAGTTCTGGAATGTGGCTAGGAAGTTTATTATAAAAACGTATACATTGACATTTAAACGAGCCACCTATTTTCTTGAGCCTGGTAGTTGGAACAACAAATTTGTGTTTATTCCTAGTATTTTTGTTATGGATATCACTGTATTTTTTAAACAGATTAATATTTTTATGTGCATATAAAAGATTTTCATAAATGTACTGAGAATGCACAGTCATTATATTAATCTCTTTAAATTTGTCTCTGAGGGAGTGTCTGGGACTTAATTTATAAATTGAACGAATTGCCCTTTTTTGTAAAACAAAAACTGTTTGAATGTCGGCGGCATTTCCCCACAAGAGAATACCGTTCGACATCACACTATGAAAATAACTAAAGTAAACTAATCGCGCTGTCTCTAAATCAGTTAAATTAGGAATTTTTCTAACGGCGTATGCTGCAGAGCTTAGTTTTTTTGACAATTTATCTATATGGGGGCCCCATTGAAACTTGGCATCCAAAGTTATGCCTAAGAATACTGTGGAGTTTTCGGGTTTCAACTCTTCTTCGGGTGTCCTCTGATCTGAAAGACGATGCGGGCATAGAGCGAGAACGCAGGGCGTTGTCTGTAAGGGCGAATATGATAGCCCGCAGGTTTGCTCGATGTACCCCAGAAGTAAAAACAACATTATTTAGAGCATATTGTACATCATTCTACACGAGCAGCCTGTGGGTCTCATACACGCGCGGACAGTACAACGCTTTGCGTGTGCAATATAATAATGCATTCAGGGTGCTGATGGGGCTGCCCCGGTTCTGCAGCGCATCAGGGATGTTCGCCGGGTCGCAAGTAGACTGTTTTTACTCTACTATGCGAAAAAGATGCACATCCCTGGTGCGCAGGGTTCGGGCTAGCTCCAACGGCATCCTGAGGGCATTCGCGCAGAGGTTCGATTGCCAGTACCTGAACCATTGCTGTCTGGTTCACATACTGACCAATCGAGATTTGTAGTATGTTTGTGTTGTATGTTTCAGTGTATGTCATTATTTTTTTATTTTTGTAATTTTTATGCTTATGACCCTTTGTTGGTCGAAATAAAAGTTTTTCATTTCATTTCATTTCATTTCATCTAAAAGAACACTAGTTTCTACTTGTCTAACATGAGGTATCGTAAACTTAATACATTTAGTTTTTTCTCGTTAAGAAGTAGGTTATTAACATTAAACCAGTTAACTACCTTAGCGAGGGCGCTATTTACATTGTCAGTAACCAGCTGCTGACCTTTCAGTTTAAATAAAAGTGAAGTGTCGTCTGCAAACAACACTATATCATGATTATCCTTTATGAGGTATGGCAAGTCATTAATATAAATAAGAAACAAAAATGGGCCAAGAATTGAGCCCTGGGGGACCCCCATTCTAACTACAGATCCAGGTGATCTTTTTCCTATAACATCTACTCTTTGAATTCTATCATGTAAGTAAGAAGTAAGAAGATCCAGAGAGGCGTTCCGTATTCCGTAGTGGTGCAGATTCCTGATTAATGTTTCATGAAGGACACAATCAAATGCCTTGGACAGATCGCAAAAGATGCCCAAAGCATCGCACTTGTCCTCCCATGCATTATAAACATGCCCTAAAAGTTCAACTCGCCGGAGTTACAAAGGGTCGTTCGACTACTGATGCCGATCAGTAGTCGAACGACCCTTTGTAAAACCAAACTGTTTGTTATGCAGTAATTTGTGTTTATTAAAAAATCTTTGCATTTGATCTAAAATAAGTTTTTCAAAAATTTTACTAAAGGTAGGTAGCACTGAAATAGGTCTATAATTAGTAGGGTCAGATGTACTACCCGATTTAAACAATGGTATTATTTTACTGTTTTTCATAAGATCAGGAAACTCACCACGGTCAATACAATTATTAAAAATAACAGCTAAAGTAGGTGCTACAATATCTATTTTTGACTTAGCAACGTCCACAGAATTACCCCATAGATCTGTGGTCTTTTTAACATTTAATGTGTGAAAGGTTTTAATTATATCTCTACAGGTGACATATTGGAAATTAAATTCAGAATGACAAACTGGAACGTTTTCTTTAAGCAAAGACTCTGCAGTAGTGGACGATGAGTTCAGAGATTTAGTAGTCGATACGGGAATCTCTGCAAATAAATTTTCAAAGGCCGCGGCGACTTGAGAATCTGGGGGCCTACTTTCTTAGCCCGAAGTCCGTGGTTTCGGCCTTCGTCACGGACGTTTCCTACTCTGTATCACCTACGGACTTACGATTAGTCCCGAACTCGAACTAAGAATGAATGACAACACGATTTGACAGTTGTCCCTACTCCCAATGCGTTTTTGCCCGTCCGAAAAGTTGGATTTGACACTTGTTTTAACGGAACGTTATGTCATTTGATACGACATCAAAATAGTTATCGTGCTGCTGACGAAAGTTAATTAATTGAAAATATGGCAGCTTTTTTAATGCTCGAAGACGCTATACAGGTAGAACGGAGGCGTCGCCGATTGCCTCTAAACATGTCAATAAATAGGGTATTTGTATTTATAGCATTGATTAGGTTATATAATTTGCAAACTTGATATTTTGCTTACAGGACATAATGGGTGTTAGGACAGGCGGAAGATACTGTTAAAAAACAAATTTTACGCAATAAAAGTATTGTTTTTTTGGTAACAAATTTTTATTTAGCATCAATCAACACAACTTGGCTTCTTGCTGAATCGGCAGGTAGGTGTCGCCGAACTCGAGGACGTGCACGACGAGAATGTAATGCTGTAAACAAATGAAAAAAAAAATAGTCAGTATTAGCTTAGTATTTTATAAACATGATTTATGTCATCTATTTACTAGTGATCAATTATACTTACTTCGCTGATTACGAATTAGCAGTTCCTTTTACCAGTGCCTCAGTGATCACTGCAGGTTGCTTCTGGGAAACTGGGTTGGCAGGTGTAGCAGTAGATATTTGTGTGGGTGTGTTGACTGCTTATTCTTGTCTTACAGGTGGACCCTGTACAACAAAAACTGAATATCATTGACGGATACAAGAAATGTATAATTATGTATCTGTTAAGTATAGTTATTTAATTTAAAAGTCACGGGTAAGACGCCATGCAAAATAATTATAAGTACATGAATGCTGTTGTTTCTTGTTTTTTTTACCATCAGAACAAATTTACTATCTATGTTCAATTATATTTTAATTATTACCGATGGAAAATCTGGCACTCTTGCCTCAGTTTGCGGCTCTCTAAAACCCTCTCCCATAATTGACAGTATCCTCAATTCGTATCGATGGGTCTCCACCTGTAGCACATGCTGAACGTCTGGCAGATCCAGCAGCTTTTTCGGCCCAAATGTTTTTTTTAAATCATTGTATGCACTTTAATAATGGCAAGACCTTAAAATCATAATAATACGAGTAATGTATTAAACTTACCCTTTGCCAATCCTCCACGGACTTTGTGCAACTCCCCATTGAATTAAGGGAGTTGCACAGGCTTTCCCACAGCCGTTTTGATCAGATTCTCCCGTTGGCACCCCTCAATAGTCCGCGAGCCAACTCATTATGCTCACTCATAAAATCGAGGAAGGCCTCAATTTTTGCATGAATTGCTGCTGGAGCAGTTGGGGCCATTTTACTAAACTAGCGAAAACATCCCGCATCGTATAAATAATATTATGAAAGTACACTTAATTAATGTAAATAACTATTTTGAAAAAAACTGACATTTCATTTGAAAGTTGCCGTCAGAAAGAAAAAGGGCAAAGGTATTAACAGGATAAGGCCACGATACGGATTAAAATGGCAAAAATAGTTCAATTCTTTAACTAAAGACATAACAAAAACTATATTGTTCGAAATGTGGTATTTTTCTTAGAAAACCAATATTATTTTTTATTTAATAAGCTACAAAACTTCAAAGTAAGTAAACCGGTAATCGACCGGTAAAATAGCGCGGCTCTATCGTCATGCGTCATTCGTTCACAAATATTGTCTATGATTCCGTTAGAAACTCATGAATCCGAAATCAACCGGGAGTAGGGTTTAGTGCTTAGTTTCGAACTACCTTTGAACGGACACGCATCGTCGTTGACGGAGTAAGAGTGTAGACCCTCAGGCTATCTCAATTGTTCGCTCAACAGAGAGGCACACAATATCCTTACGGTCTTTAAATTGTATCTGGTTATTTACTAATATTAATGAGCCACCATGTATAGCATTTACTCTGCTGAACGAACTACCAACCTGGTGATTACTAAAATTGAATATAAACTGGTGGCCTTTAAGCCAATGTTCTGTCACACAAAGAATATCTATATTGTTACAATTCAGGAATAAATCTACTTCTAAATCTTTGTTTAAAAACCCTTGAATATTTTGATGCACCAGGTTGATATTATTAAATTTATTTACACACACATTTGGTTTACCATTTGCTTTCCTTACATTCTTGCAAGAGGTTGCCTCTATTGTCCTTATTTCTAATTTAAATGAAAGTCAATGTCAATAATTGGTTCCAAATTATTGGCAGAATAGTCTAACATGTCATTGCATTGCTCAAAAGAAGCAAGTTGTTTAGCCAAATTCTTGGCTGTAATAGAAAAAAAAATATGATAGCGACACAGCTATCTGTCTTTTATGATAGTTTGAAAGATAGAACATAATAATATTATACCTATCTTTTGTCAAATACAAGTTATTACCAACATATTTGTTAGTATCAATTAATTGAAATAGATTATTATTAAAAATGTCAAATTATGTAATGTCATATTGATTTCAAATCTTACGTTATTTTCCTCCTGTGGCAAACTGTTACTATAGGGAAATGTTTACATTGTTTACTGGAACTATTAGTAGTAGCAGGAATAGTCAAATCAACACAAGGCTGCACTAAGGTGGTATTGTATGTTGACAATGAATGGTCTGGTGTTTGATTGTGAGTTTACCAGCTCATTCATTGCCAACACATATTCCCTCATAAGATCTTCAGGGGTATTATATTTAGTAGTCATTGCACTAAGTTTCTCTTGCAAATGGTCAAGTTGAGATTGCAAGTCCTGTGTGTCAATGTTGTATTTCCTAGTACTTTGGTCCAAATTAAAAGATTAGATATCTAATTGTTTCAGTAAGTTTAACCTTTCTCTATTGAGTTTAACATTGTTGATAAAAAACCTTTGTCTTTTTACCATTTTTTGTGTTTTCACAATATATTTATTGATTTTGATGTATTTCTTAAGTTTGTTTTTACTGGTGACTACTCTCACTGAATTACATGATCTAGCTTCATCATCACCTGTCAAATCAATAGTGTAAGAGGGGTTCATGGCCGAAACCATTGACGGGGCAATAGGCACCAATTCACTGAACAGACTTTGGTTCAGCGAGGCAGTGATGTTAATATTTGTAGTCTCAAGTTGTGAAATCTGACTTTGAGCCTCGTGTAGCTGCTTTTTAAGTAAATGTTTGTGACTAAGAGCTTGTTCATACTCTATGCTACACTGGCTGAAGCCGTCCACAACAACTTGGAGCCTATCCCGGGCTTCTATTGCATCAGTGTATTGAATATATATATGAGCCATTTCATTTTTCAACTTCCTATTCATTTCATGGGCGTCAAAGATCACCTTTTCATTGTCATCTATTTCCTTATTTAGTTGGTCACAGTACTCCTTTGACGCCTTTAATTCGCTCAAAGCCTGATTGAGTTTAGACTCTTCTAGACGAGCACGGGCGCTGCAAGTCATAATCATGATTATTAGGAAGAGAAAACAATTTAGAAGAGAGGAGGTAGTTTAAGCAGCAGTTTAAAAGATGTTTAGTTTAAAGTAAAAACTAAATTTAGATGAAAAATAAGAAGTTCTGTCACCAAACCAAACTAAGGTTATGTTTACGTTCAAAGGTCGTTGGCATCAGTAAGTAGCCGTATGTAAAAGTGAATAATGTAATTGATGGTGTAATTATATACGCAAACAAACTAAAAGCAAGTACAATATTAAGTATTGTACCTGTTTCAAGATGACAATGCGAAAAGCACTTGAGCCGGTAACTGTCACCGAATCACATTGATTAATTAACACTTATTATGCACTTGTATGGGAATCTAATACAAAACACAGATTATTATCCTAATTTACTTGATGAGTAATTGGAAATAGGCTCTAAGACATAAGAAAAAAATATTTTAGATTAAATTAACAAGAAAAGTTCAAATCAGCTGTTAGCTGTTGTAGTGTTGCCCAAGCTGTTAATAATAGTGTAGCATAAGTGGAACAACAGTGTCACATTAATTTTGCAGTGTGTTAAGCAACATGAGTTTAAACTTTCCTTTTGGTAAAGCAAACAGATCCAAACTGCAGAAATTCTTATTAAAATTGCTCGTTAGGCGACGAAGTGGCGCACGCAAGCCGGCATTTGCACGACTGGAAGTAGTAGCGAAAACAGGGCGTGCACGCACCACGCGTCCCTGGCATGTTCTGGGAACTATATAACACAACTTGTTAACTATATCTAAACAATCATACGAGTTATTGCATAAGTCATACAAAAATGTAGTTTCAAGAAAAGTACGCCTTGAACTCAAACAAAGCAGATTATATTTTTTAAGTAAATCATTTTATGAGAGGTAACAACTTTTAAAGCAGCGATAATACATAGACTTCAAAAATTTACGTAGTATGATTTCTATACACTCAATGTATTTATTGTAGTAGGGGACTTCTTGGTACGGAAACCTACATTAATTAATTTAATATAGTAATGTCTAATAGTTACAATTTAGTTTGATATTTCACTTGATGTTTAACTTAAAAACGATTTTCTTAATAATGTCTTTAATATCACCTTTACACCTACCTATTTGAGAAGAAAATTTCTAATTAGTTTAACAGGCAGCTCTGCTCAGCCTGACTTTTTAATTACGATTTTTTTAATAAACGACCAGCTTTAAAAATAATGGCATTATTGAAATAAAAATGGTCAACAAAAAACATTTGTTTGATTTTCTAGAGCATATATGACAAAATTTGACCAAAAATAATTGGTAAAAACCGCTAACGTGACTTACCCTTGCCAATATTAACTTAAGTAAAAAAAGCGTATAATACAACGTAAACACACTAATTTATTTAAAAAAAATGGTATGTATACAGTACATTTTTTACAGTTTTTTTGTCTCCTGTAAAATTTGATGAATGTTGAATTCGCGGTATTGGAAGCCGAGCGACGATGTGTTTACGCTTGCCACTCATACATAGTTCATATTGTGAACGTCTGAGTGCACTCATTTTAACGTCAGTAATAAACCAGCGTCCAACTAAGACACCCGTGTACTTATTTCTGCATCTCCAAGTTAATGCCTATCACTAATACGGTTGAGCGTGCTCGTCTGCTGGCTGTGGGAGAATGGGAGTCACGTCAAGCACCGTGCACACAATCACCATACCCACCATCATCCACCTTAGGCACATTGATGGATGACTCATCGATTTGGGTAGCTGCGATTCTCCGCTTGGGCGCACATTGTGTTGCTCCGCATCGGTGTCACTGCGTTGAAGCTGTCGACAGTCTCGGGCACCATGGCCTGTCCAGTAGTATTCTGTAACCATCTGACCGTAAAAACTTTGGTGAAGTGAGCGTGGACGGAGCTGTCAGTGCCACTGATGCAAGGGATTGACCTAGACAGTATGACGCTAACAATTCACGCAAGTCTTTACGATGAGAGTTTTACCGAATCGACATGCTGCTACAGGACGCAGGTCTCAAAGCATGGCACGCCAGTATTTACTATATAATTCGCCAAACGTCTTGGTACGTGTAAAAGTCAAAAGCCAAATCATTTATTTCCTGTATCGATACTATTGCGCCATCTCGTGTTACAAGCACGGCGGGCTGTGCTGGCGCTACTGCTACGGCTGCTGAGAGCCTCAAGCGGCGCAAATACTGTAACCTTACGGGTTACTACAGTTTTGAGCCGTTTGGGGTCGAAACGTTCGGATCATGGAGCCCGAGTGCGCGTCTCCTTTATGAGCAAATTTCTCACCGACTAGTCGATACTTCACGTGACCAGAGTGCTGGATTGCTCTTTGGCCAAAGAATTAGTATTGAAAACCAACGTGGCAATGCTGCCAGTCTTCTGGGCATAATTCCGGATGACAGCGATCGTCCGGATAGCTGTTCTGTTGCTCTGCATCCAAGCTTGCTTGGTCCAGGTGAGTTATTATATTGAGTTTCCCCTTCTGAGCTTTTTATTTAATTAACACTTATTTAAATACTATATAAATAAAACCAGCTACCATAGTAGCTTTTGTGTTTTTCATTGTTGATCTGTTATTCTGGCATGTTGACACTCTTATGAACACAAAGTAATACATACCATTTCATTTCTTCAGAATGTTTTCGGTTACGGGTGCGGCTGCGGAGGTCAAGTGGGCGCCATAGCTCCTGCTCTGGGTTTCGGCGCTGGTTTCTCTCCTGCTGCTGCATGTGGTGGTGCCCTCGGTCTTGGTGCTTACGGTGGCGCCATCGGATCTGCTTATGGTGGCGTACTCTCTCCTGCTGCTGCATACGGGGGTGCTATCGCTCCTGGAGGTGCTTACGGCGGCGCCGGTGAAGGCTACGTGGCGGTCATTGGTGAGCTGCCAGTCGCCGGCAACACCGCTGTTGCTGGCCAGGTCCCCATCATGGGTGTCGTGAACTTTGGTGGCGCTTTGCCGGCTGCTGGTGCCGTGTCTATCGCCGGACAGTGCGCGTGCGGGTGTGGTTCTCCTGTTTACTATTGAGACGTATTCAGACGCCAAAAGAAAAATAAACGATTATGAAATGAGCAAATAATGCAATCTTTCACTAAATCCTAAAGCGTTAACCTCCCAGAACTTTATTGCGAAATTCGCGAAACCCCCGTACGTCCTTGACGCATGCGCTTATCGCGATATAATTTGACCCCGCTCTGACCACGCTCAAAATAAACGATGTAGCTCCGATTATATTGCCGCTATTTACATTATGTAAACAGTTTCGGGTTTGTGAAGAATGGAGCTACTCAAGATAATATCAACAACACTCATAATAGTACGTTCGTATTATAAACATCCTATTGAAAACATAGAACTGGGTTTCAACTAAGATTCTAGTTGGTTTATCCATTATTGGCCAATTAATTTATTTTTTCAGTATAAATTTTATTAATTAATACGTAATATAACAACATATTTATAACTAAATTAAATTACTAAATAACCAACTAACTACCTATACAAATTAATATAAAAAATACTCAGGCGTCGAAGTACTCGTCCGCATCGCTGTCATCTGGAAAAGTGCCCAGAAGACTGGCAGCATTGCCACGCTGAATGGCAATGCTAATTCTTTGTCCAAAGAACAACCCAGCCCTCTGGTCACGTGAAGTGTCGACTAGTCGGTGAGAAATTTGTTTAAAAATTAGATGCGCACTCGGGCCCCATGACCCGAGCGTTTCGACCCCAAACGGCTCAAAACTGTAGTTACCCATAAGGTTACAGTATTTGCGCCGCTTGAGGGTCTCAGCAGCCGCAGCAGCAGCGCCAGCACAGTTCGCCGTGCTAGGAACATGAGATGGAGCAAGGGTATCGACACAGGTTGCGTCCCACACCAGACGCCTACCCACCTTCCAAGGCAACAACGTCATACCGTCTGGTCTCTTTCCATCGTCACGTACCAAGCCGTTTGGTTCTAAAACCGCAGGTACGCCGGCGGTGACAAGGGCTCGACGAATAATATCGTTGATGCTAGCGTGCCGTGCTATGCGACCTGCGCTCCTGTAACAGGACAGGCCATGGTGCCCAAGACTGTCGACAGCTTCACCGCAGTGACACCGATGCGGAGCAACACAAGGTGCACCCAAGCGGAGACATGTAGCGAGCCGATACGAAGAGTCATCCATCATAGTGCCTATGGTGGATGACGGGAGCGCCTGAAGCCACAAGCCTGACTCCCATTCTCCCACAGCCAGCAGACGGGCACGCTCAACAGTATTAGGTGACGTGTTAATTAGGGTATTCCGTATAATACTGCAGAGCGGCACGTCCCACCGTCTCTGGGAGGACGGGTTGTCGGGGAAAACCGTATTGGGACAAGCCATTTTCCAAGCGTTCAACGCATCGGTCAAACACGGTACTTCAAAATCGACCAGTGAAGAAGATAAAATATTCCTGGTTAATTTATCAGTACTATGGACCGAGGAGAGGAAGGCCGGTAAACTTATACTTGAAATTTTGCGGACGCCGAGACCACCTAGGCGAATGGGAAGTGTGGCTTGCTGCCACGCTCGGTCGTCCAGGGCCACATTTAGGATCGAAGTTAGTGTGTTTCTAATAACTTGGTCTACTTTTTCTAAAAGTTGTGGATGTTTCCACAGATGGGAGGAGCGAAGATTATATATAAATTTTGGTCCAAAACAGCAGTATCGAATAAGTGTGAAGGCCGAATGAACGTTAATTTTGAAAAGTCTTTCCGAGACATCATTGAATTTTTTTATTTTTTCTTCAACGAACGTTGGAAAGGATTCGTCAAAAATTGGGGACCCTAGGAGGTGAAGAGTCTCTTTCCGTAATTTTGATGTTTGGTGCTACGGTACAAAATTTTGCTAAGGTAGTCTGTCTGTCAGTGGTTTCGGGAAGATAAATTTCACATTTTGAAAAGTTAAGGTCTAGGCCAATAACACTGAATTTTTCTTTTAAAAAAGTTAAGTCTTTTATGACTGTGTCTACATCACCTCCTAGGGTTCCGTCATCCAAATACCATACGTTGAATTTTGAACTTAGCTGTCGAATGATTGGATTTATTGCCAAACTAAAAATGACTGGCCCAAGAGGATCACCCTGTTGGCAACCAACAGCTGATTTCAAAAGGTTGTCTTTATAAAGTAATTTAGAGGGGTACCTGTAACATTGATATAGAAAACTGTAAATTTTGGGTATTTCTTTTTGAACTTCTGCCAACAAGGTGTCCCTGTTTACGGAATTGAAGGCATTCTTAATGTCAACCTTAAGGATGACCTCACCTTTAGCACTATTGAGGAAAGTGGATAATGCATGTACCGCAGCCTCACAGCCCCCTTTAGACCCAAAGCCCAGCTGTAGGGGCTGGAATTTGCTGGCCAGTGTTTCGCTGTAAAAAGCACAGCAAATTTTGGCTGCGATACGACGGTAAGTGGACCCTACGGCAATGGGACGAATGCCGCCATCCTTCTTGCGCAGGGCACATAGATTTGCACCGTATAAAATATCAATGACGGCTTCGTTCACATTGCCGGAGAGCATGAGATTGATGAGGGCCGTCAGCTCCTTCAAAAGGGTCTCACCAGCCTCCCCGGCGCCTGAACACATTAAGTCCTTGAGATGTTGAGGTGTCAGGCCGTCGAGGCCGCCGGCGGAGCCACTTCGAAAGGAGTACACAGCCGCGCATACTTTTTGAGCTGTAATTTCAAGTGAGTTAGATTCCGAATGGGGTGGGTCAGGGAAGGAGAGGTCATCTGCCGGCGCGGGGTGTTTGCTCTCCAGAGCTGTAAGTGTCTCTGAAGAGTACGGCGCAACCACATCGCTGCTAAAGATGATCCTAGCCGCACCTTTGATATCACCCTCGCCTAGTTTAGACTCCACGTGGTGCAATAAGCCTCTTTGGGGGAGGAGCGCTGTTAATTTAGGGTCGAAATTTAGGGCCGAAATGTTACAATTATCTTTGATTTGTGCTGTTAACGTTTTTTTATTTGCCAATTTTTTTTGCACATGTAGAATTCTAAACGGGAAGGTGAGTAATTGCTCCCAAGCACTTATAGAGTTCTCTCGGATAGCCAGGCGGATACTACGCGCTAAACAGGAAGCCACGGATGGTCTCGCACCACGAGGAACTCTCTTTAAAACTGGAGTTGACGTTTTACTTGTTGCAAGGGTTTTCCAAAAGGGTTGAGCGGGTGAATCAGGTGTTAGGGAAGTTTGTACTGTCGGGCATGATGAAGGCACATTGTGGGGTTTATGTTTCTTCCCCAAATGTACCTTCAAGCCTCGTTCACCTTTAAAAAAACGTGCTTGGGGACAATGAGGGCATCTCACTACGGTATCCAGCGATGTGGCAGGTTGACTGGCGCTTCGTACGGCGTCACTACTGTCGTCAGTATTCAGCATAAATAAACAAAGACTACTTACACGACTTTTCGTCTACACAATTTTAGGTAACTTTAAAATCAAAAATAATATTAAAATAACAAAATTGACATATAAAAATTGTCAGAGCTTGACTGAAGCACAATGACAGCGGCGCAGTCGCGCTGGCAGCCTGGGGCGCCGCGCCGCCTTATGACATTTTGGCGCAGCCCTGGTAACCGTTGCCGTGAGACAGCGTCGCGTCCAAAAGTCAGTTGCTGTTTTGATGATGCTAATAATAGAAAGTCCTTGCACTGTTTTCACCGCACTTATCCAGCACAAAAGTAAGGTAGTTAAATTTTGATGAAGTAGGCGTTGTGACCGTTTTTAAATGATTTATATTAAGATAACGTTTGTGACGTCCACTTTCTGTAAAGTAAATCTGTTTTGTCAGTGACTTGGTAATTAAAATCCACTACATTTTCCCTTACGTAGGTATCATATGATATTATCTATGTAGTTTATAATATTAATCACTTTAAATTTATAATAAATAACAATTTTACTAGGACTAGCAATAAGTCGAACTGTTTGACGTTGGACGTCATTTTTTTTTTTTTTTTTTTTTTCAGCTGTTTTCTTTTTCAGTTAGAATCTTATTTGAAAGTGTACAAGAACAAAGTAAATGATGAATTATCAGTTGTTTTACCTTACAAAGACCCTAATTCAATAAAAAATCGTAAGAATTCAAAATGTTAACAATGACGTCATTGAAAACCTTGGAAACTATGTCCAATATTTCTCGAAATATCGAATAAAATTGTTGTAATACGGCTACAATCTATGAAATTATGTATTATCAATAGGTTTTGCGTCATTACTAACATCACAAAGGTTGCATCATCATTAATTCTTTAATTCATTGCAAAATCGTCAAATTATTACACCAAAATTCATGACAACGAATTCTGTAAACGTAAAAAACATTGGCTCAAAAACATGTTTTATGATATTGTTTCATGCAAACGATTATCTAAAAAGTTGTATTGCACACTTATAAATAAAAATACATCCACTTACCGAAGAATAACACACAAAAAACACAATTAAAAAAAAACAATCACTTTCGCTCGGTACCCAATTGACACCACTTGAGCCTGACGCAAAAAATGGCGCGCTTCATATTGTGTTTTTATTATCTTGGGAGTGATAAAGCTTGTTCGTATTTTTGTCTGTGATTATAAAATATTATCTGTACTGTGGATAAATGGTATAACACTAATAAACCTTAAAATAATAGAAATTTAAGCTTAAAATCGACTGGGGTTGATTGTATACCGGAATACCGTCCAGGAGGAGGGATACAAAGAACATTAAGCACATTGCAAAGAACTTAGGGCCATCTACATTGCTGAACTGGGAAACGTCTTCAGAAGTATCAAAAAAGTGCCGAAAGATGTCACTACGGTCACTATAAAAGATAAGATAAAATGTTTATACACAAACAAATTTCACGGATTACTCATAAAATGAAGAACATTTTATATTACACATAAATAAAATAATTATTTACTGTGCTACATGCAGTTGGTGCTTCGTCTATTAAACACACGAACGGACACGCACACTGACGCACACTTAATATGGCTGCCGGAATAATATGAATGTGCGCTTCATCATATTTTGTGTAATTTTTGCAGTTTTCCGAGTGTTTTCTCCTTATGACGTTGAGTTGAGAGTACCCCTCCGTCCTGATACTTAGACTATTCAGAAAACCATTCCTTCATTTTTTTTCTGCCCGGGTGAGAAAAATGTAATAGAAAATAAAATATACTACTAGACTAGTTTGTTTTATTCCAATTTCCAGCACACTATTTTGCCTTGAAAATCACCTACGTCAATGGTAAGCTATTTTCTTCATACTACATAATTATCCATCCATTTAAAACCTATAGAGCTATAAAAATTATAATATAAATGTACCTAAAGATTGAGAATTAATTCCTGTTCAGAAATGCAGATGGCGTATAAAACTGTCATGCATAAAACATTCGAGAGAGGGCTCTCTTATCCTTTATTTCTTATATTACTCTTTGATACCGTCGGTACTTGACGGAAAGGTTGGTGGGGGTATTCCTGTATACTTAAGTAAAAATGTGTTTATATTATGGGCATATAATTTCACCGTTATAGTATTTCCAGGCCACAGTCCAATACGATTATAATATAAAAACGTATACAATTATTATAGACGCCATAATACTATCTGCATAAAATTATGTAGTTCAGTATAAATCTGGTGAGAATAACTTGTCGCTTATTCTTATTTTTCTCGTGCATCACGTTGTGTACTGGATAGTGGGTGCGAAAGAGGTAGCGAATCCGTCGCATATTGCTCACTGATTTTTTCCAATGCGATCGCTCCAGCTGTTTTGTTTGCAGATGTACTTAATGCAACGTAAAATGACAAGACGATTGAAACTGTCATTAAGTATACAATGGTAGGTTGGCCCCGTAAAATTGTTTGCGACTCCATTCGTCATTTTTTTTACTGTGTTTGTAAGTGTTAGAAAATGGTGTCTTAATGCGGGGACCTAAGGTGATAATTTAGTTGTCACTGCGTGAAAGAATGTTGCGCGAATTACATAGCACGCATTTAGGCATAAAATGAGTTGCAATGCGAGAAGTAGCATGTGGTGGCCCGGTATAGATGGGGGAAATTGAGGGGTGGATCGCCGGATGCTATGTATGTGCGAGCATGAGGCCCGCCTCACCACAGGCTGCGGCCTCGCCCTGGCCAAGTCCAACAGCACCATGGGAACAAATTCATATCAACTACCTATGTCTTGTTGTATAGTTGCGTACTCAAAATGGTCAGAGTGCATTTACATGCGGAACGACGTTACCACCCAATCCTTAATAAAAAGTTAAAGTACATGTTTTCGATATTTGGCTTACCATGCACAATAGTCTCGGATATTGACCATCCATGGAGCAACGGACAAGCCGAGAATCCTTTAAAGCCGTGTAAAAGGTTGTTTAAAAAGCTGTTTAATATTTATTTTGTCAACACGTTTGGAAATTAGTGTGGAGGAATGATGTGTTTACGCTTTGCCACTCACGCATAGTTCATATATTGTGAACGTCTGAGTGTACTCATGTTAACGTCAGTAATAAACCAGCGTCCAACTAAGACAACCGTATACTTATTTCCGCATCTCCAAGTTACTACCTGTCACTAATACGGTTGAACGTGCCCGTCTGCTGGCTGTGGGAGAATGGGAGTCGCGGCAAGCACCGTGCACACAATCACCGTACCCACGATCATCCACCGTAGGCACAATGATGGATGACTCGTCGATTGGGCTCGCTGCGTGTCTCCGCTAGGGCGCACCTTGTGTTGCTCCGCATCGGTGTCACTGCGTTGAAGCTGTCGACAATCGGGCACCATGGCCTGTCCAGTAGTGCTATTTTGTAACTGTTTCATCCTGTAAACTTTGGTGAAGTGAGCGTGGAGTGAGCTGTCAGTGCCACTGATGCAAGGTGTTGACCTAGACAGTATAACACTGACAATTCACGCAAGTCTTCACTATGAGATTTTTACAGAATCGACATGCTGCTACAGGACGCAGGTCGCAAAGCACAGCAAGCCAGTATTTACGATATAATTCGTCAAACGGCTTGGTACGTGTAAAAGTCAAAAGCCAAATCATTTATTTCAAGCAGGCACATGAATGGCACTTTTGAACGTCAACATTTGCAAATAAAATAGAATTGAATCTAGTTGCCCCTTATAAAACTAGTTTCGTTTGGAGCAGAATGGTCAAGAAATTCGATCGTTACTCCATTAAAATGTCTGTTTGGTTTGTCTCTTTTAAAATCTTTTTGCTCTCTTTTACGTGACGATAGGAAGAGACCAGACGTTATGATGTTGTTGCCTTGGAAGGTGGTCAGACCTCTGGTGTGGGACGCAAACTTTTTTTTTTGGGTGGGAAATTATCAAATGACTTCTCCCGCTCTGGGTGGAGCGGGAGGGCGTGTCAGACTTTAACTGACTAAAACCCACCCGTGTTCCTTCAGTTGCCTGTGCCAGAGCCACGGTTATCTCTATCGAATTACCCGCAACTCTGAGGCGTCAGCCCTAACGGACCCCGTCATTTAGTGCTGACATCTCTTTGAGGCGCGCGTGAAACACGACGCGCCGTCGACCCGGGCCTGGTCCCTACCGGACGACGAGCTACCCATTGCTCGCCGTCCGCAAGCCCGCGCCTACGGTGGCCGGGAATCTGCAGGCGACTCCCGACGACCAGGGCGTCTCCTGCGGCGACTAGGGGCGTGAGGGCGCAAGGCTCTCTCCCTCACGCGCTCCGCCTCCTCCTTCGCGAGCATTACTTCTTCGCAGAAGAAGGTGACGGCTTTCCATTCCCTCTCGCTCCGTACCATGGCCTGGACCAGGGCCGGACGCGAGTGATCGCCGCCGCCGATCGCCTCCGCGAGGACACTGCGGTGCTCCGCCCAAGCTGGACAGACCTCCACCGTGTCCTCCAGGCGATCCACACAATGGTGACACTCGGGCGTTTCCTCCTGCCTTATGCGAAACAGGAACCTCCCGAAACAACCGTGTCCGGTGAGGACCTCTCGTCGCCATGAAATCCCGCCGGAGCTCTGTCCGCTGTACCGTGATTTCTCGCGGCAGCGGAGTTACACCCTGGCGTTTTGCCTCCTCGCGCCACTCCCATACGTGCGCGAGGGTTTTTGCCTTCAGATCCCATGGCGGCAATCCGGCAAGGAGGCTCGCCGCCTCGCAGGAGACCGTGCGGTATCCTCGCCCCAGCCGGACGGCCGTGGGACGCAACCTGTGTCGATAATCTTGCGCCGTCTCATGTTCCAAGTACGGCGGGCTTTGCTGGCGCTGCTGCTGCGGCTGCTGAGATCTTGAAGCGGCGCAAATACTGTAAAATTATGGGTAACTACAGTTTTGAGCCGAATGGGGTTGAAACGTTCGGATCATGGGGACCGAGTGCGCGTCTCCTGTATGAGCAAATTTCTCACCGACTATTCGACATTTCAAGTGACCAGAGTGCTAGATTGCTTTTTGGCCAAAGAATTAGAATTAAAATTCAACGTGGCAATGCTGCCAGTCTTCTGGGCATATTTCCGGATGACAGCGATGCGGACGAGTACTTCGAAGTGTCCCTTTCGGTTTTGTATGTAATTAAATGACTAACAATTCGTTGGTCATTTAATTTAGT
The DNA here is from genome assembly GCA_963555695.1 of Dasypolia templi. Lineage (NCBI taxonomy): Eukaryota > Metazoa > Arthropoda > Insecta > Lepidoptera > Noctuidae > Dasypolia > Dasypolia templi. Next base: position 6,288,985 of record OY743163.1, read on the forward strand.
CTAAGTTTTTTTCGTCTTTTTTTTCTTTGTGTAGATATTATATTTTAAAGTTCCATAAACAGGCTTTGTTTGTTGTATTAATGGCAAAATGTGATATAAATAGAAACTTTAATTGGAATAGAATGAGAAGGAGAATTGGACCTAGGCCATCATTTTGGAATTAAAAACAAATTATGCTAGCAAGATGTAGTCAGTCTAACAAAGTTGTGTTTGGCGTCCAGTACATTCTAGTCTGTAATGCTATGTAAGGAGATGGTAGAGGAAGCGTTTTTTGTTACCTTCTGTTTGGGATACCCAGTTTTGGAGGTTTTCCATTCAGGATAATCATTCTGCCCCAGGATGAGCTGGTAAATTGGGAACTTCATAAGGATTATGAAATTGTAAAACAAATAAATTGCAAGATAGTTTTCTGAGTCATTGTACCGGATCTTCAGCTTATATTTAAACAAAATTAGTAACGTCCACATCCACAGTTGCGGCCTCCAAAGCCGAGTCCGAGAGCGGCAGGAGCGATGGCAGCAGTGCCAGGTCCATAGCCAGCGCCGAGCCCATAGGTACCCGCAGCGCCATAGGCACCAGTAGAGCCATAGGCAGCAGCAGAAGGAGCAATACTCTCAATAGCAGTCACACCGTTACCGCAGCTGTAGCTGACGGTACCAGCACCACCACTTGGTAACACTCCCTCCAAAGCCACAGCACTCACGAAAGGCAGCTCACCACCCACAGACAGAGCACCTTCATACACATTCTCAGACGCTACGGAGAGGCCACTGGGAGCAAAAAGCAGAGGTGCTAGAGACAGGCAGGCCACCGCCACTGGTGGGAAAGATCTCTAGAGCAGTCAAACCATTGCCGATCAAACCATTGCCAATGATACCATCACCAATCAAACCGTTGCCGGCCAACTGGTAACTACCACCACAGCCATTACCAATAAAACCATTGTTAGCATAGCCATTTCCAGTAAGAGCAGGACCGGCGAAGGCTCCACGACCAAGACATGAACTGAAAGCAGTCTGTGAACAAAACATGATTGTGTTAGTACATGTTTCATTTTCAGAAGATGATGTCGATGCATTAAAACTTGATTATTTTATCGATCACTTAACGTAATGTGTTTCAGGCGTGTTTCATGCAATTTTCAGTCTAGTAGTGTTTTTAAATTAGAAGTAAGCATTTCTAGCTAAAGTTGAATGGACTTCTCGGAGAATTAGAGAACAAAGTTTTAAAACTAAATACAACCTGTTTTCTTTATTTTAGTAATATTTAGATGTATTTCGAAGCTAAAGGGTTCAAAAATAAGCTCACGATAAGTGCTACTTAATCCACAATATTGAACTGGTCAAAAGCTCAGTGAACGTATTAAAATTCGATACTCTAAAACAATTTAAAAAATGCGAAATTCGAGGAAAACTCTCATGAAAAAATAAAATATTGAAGAATTATTTCTCACCTGGATGAAGAGCGCCTGAGCGCAGAGGATGAGGATCACCTTGGTTGACATTGTAGTTTGTCTTAAAGCAAACTTGGGAATGAGTTTTCCAAGAATCGACGACTATTTATACTGAACGTAGTCCTTATCTAGTAATGTGGCAGCAACTTGTGGATTTTGAAATAAACTTTTGATAGGTGCCTATCAAACATGTCCACCTTCGCTGTTCTGTTGCTCTGCATCCAATCTTGCTTGGTCCAGGTGAGTTATTATATTGAGTTTCCCCTTCTGAGCTTTTTATTTAATTAACACTTATTTAAATACTATGTAAATAAAACCAGCTACCATAGTAGCTTTTGTGTTTTTCATTGTTGATCTGTAATTCTGGCATGTTGACACTCCTAAGAACACAAAGTAATACATACCATTTCATTTCTTCAGAATGTTTTCGGTTACGGGTGCGGCTGCGGAGGTCAAGTGGGCGCCATAGCTCCTGCTCTGGGTTTCGGCGCTGGTCTCTCTCCTGCTGCTGCATGTGGTGGTGCTCTCGGTCTTGGTGCTTACGGTGGCGCCATCGGATCTGCTTATGGTGGCGCACTCTCTCCTGCTGCTGCATACGGGGGTGCTATCGCTCCTGGAGCTGCTTACGGCGGCGCCGGTGAAGGCAACGTGGCGGTCACTGGTGAGCTGCCAGTCGCCGGTGACACCGCTGTTGCTGGTCAGGTCCCCATCATGGGTGTCGTGAACTTTGGCGGCGCTGTGCCAGCTGCTGGTGCCGTGTCTATCGCCGGACAGTGCGCGTGCGGGTGTGGTTCTCCTATTTACTATTGAGGCGTATTCAGACGCCAAAATAAAAATAAACGATTATGAAATGAGCAAATAATGAAATCTTTTACTAAATCCTAAAGCGATGCAATCACAAAACCTTTTTTGTATAAAGTATTATCGCTTCATTTTTTTTGTACAAGTTACGCATTTACAATAAATACCCTAATCCAAGATCCAAGGTTAAGTTATGCTTGCCGCGGTTGGTTAGTGGATCCAGTGGGTTGATTCATTACACGATTCATTACATATCGAGATCCCTCCGTTACTCGGAAAGCACGTTAAGCCGTTATTCTCGGCTGTCATTCATATTCAATCGTTACGGGCTGCCCAAAAGTCCAAATCAGAAGCCCAATAGTCTGTTACTAAGGAATATAATATTACCCATTTACTGGGTTCTGAAGGTCAGATAGGCAGTCACTCCATGTATAGTTCTGGTATTTAGCTGCATTCGGTTAGACTGGAAGCGAACTCCAACACAGGAAATCGCTAGGCAGATTGACCTTAACAATTACAATAGTATAATGATTTAAACCTATGCTTCAGGCTAGAAAGAGCACATAGTTACAAATTAACAATGAGTAAAAAGCCAGAACTCTTATAAACATTTGAGTTGATTTGATGGCCTGTACTTTCCAACAATCAAAAGAGTATTTAATTTTTGCGACATCTCACAGTTAGTCTCGGCACCTAATGAACGATACTATTTGCAGCAGTGGACGTCTTTCGGCTGTAACGATGAGGATGACAAATATGGTGACATTCATCAGTGACATTTTATCAGCGCTTAATTAATTTAAAAGTGACAAAACGTATTTAAAATTGCGATTTATTTTAAACCCATAATCATACAGGCTGGATTCATAATGAACAAGTTAGTTGGGGTCTCACATTATCCTACGGAAAATAAGTGAAAAGTTTTTGCAATTTCTGATTTTTCTAGTACACAAACATCAGTTGGTACGATACAGTTTTTTGATTCTTGTCAGACCCAGGATCAGTTGACATCAAAAAAGTTTTTGTGAGAATTGGGCATTTTCTTTCAGACAATTTGTATTTAAAAATATGTGAAGCAGATCGAACAGCCTCAAAAATTTAAGGGCAGTCTTATAAGACCGTTTTCCCGTAGCTACAACGGTTACTGCGCCATCTCAAAAATATACCCTGTAAACTGTATTGTATGTAGTTTGGTCAATCTACAAAACAATGGCCCAATGAAATAATAAATAATTGACAAAATTAATCACAATTTGTGTTCTAATTAAAATGAGAAGTGTATCTTCCCCAAACCACTGACAGACAGTCTACCAAAGATTTTTTGTACCATAGCGCCAAATATCAAAATAAGGCCTATTACAGCACTGACGAATTTCTGACTGAAAAATTATTCTGACTTGTGTGAAATATCTTAATTTTTGTTGCTTTTTACTTTGACATTTAATTGGCCATTTTTATTACAAATTTATTGAATAAAAAAAAGAAATGCTATAAGTCGATGATATTCTTTGTTGACACTTTTTAGTGCAGGTATTATTGTATGTGACGGCAGCCATGTTGTTTAGCAGCTGTGAGAGGCGGCGACTGGATGGCGCTAGTGGAACGTGCACCAGACGCATCATAAACAAATCATTCACTCTATAGATCATTTGGCTTAAGACTTGAATCCAATCCAATCAAATATTGTGACCATTCGCTACCACTAGCGATCGCCTTTAAAAGGAGCGGCGCTGTTCAAACGGCACATTCGCCCGATCATGACCTATGCCAGTGCAGTCTTCGCACACGCCAAGCCCATTCGGTTCAATAGAATGCAGACCCTCCAAAGCAAGTTCCTCCGTAGGGTTACAAGCTCCCCCTGGTACGTTCGCAACGAAATCCTCCACGTAGACCCCATGATTCCCACTATCCGCAAGTTTATGAAACGCATTTCAAAGCGTTTCTTCGAGACCAACGCGAATCACGGCAACCCTCTGGTTGTGAAGGTCGCTAGCTATATTCCCTCCTCCATCAGTCATATCCGCCGTCCCAAGCATGTCCTCACCGATCCCGATGACCACATAACTCTCATTCAGGAGAGCAGTAGGGCCACCAGTACAGTGCACAAACACAGACCGACATTCCGACCTCGCCGCCGAGGTTCCTCGCGAAGATCCCGACGTAACTATCCCCCCCGACCCTTGCTCGACGAAGTGCCAGCCCGCGCCGTAGCTGAGCCTGTAGCTTTAAATTCCCATGATAATAATTATCAACAAAATCTGATCCATTTATCAATCGCCCTAAGCCGAGGTCCGTACCCCACAGGGGGTGCCCTTAGCGAGCGTTCGCTTAGTAATGTAAGTAGTTTTACGCCCCTGGAGGCTTTGAGTCCGCTTAAGGCAGCCACAGGATAGTCCGGTTAAGTAGTCACGACCTCTCAAGGTCAACTAATACATAAAAAAAAAACAAACGGCACGCACTCGACGCTCGACTGTCGCCGCGGACGGACGTGTCTGTGCGCTCTCCCGCTCCCGGCCTAGTGTTGTGTTTCGTGTTTATACTCGTCGCAATTACGTGACGTCATCGTAGTCGCCCCGACTACCCCGATAAAAAATTAAATCAAGAAATCGATTTTATTTTTAATCAATTAAAAAAGTGCATTTTTCAAGGCAAATCTCCTTTCTTTAACAGACGTTTGTGAGTAGCTTCACTAGGCCCCTTCTGGGTAAAACCACAGTTTCGTGGTCCTCGGTGGAAACCATACGGTGCCAACGAAGCCGAGTGGGGTGTTGTCCCAATCACACCCGCCGAACTCCTTCAGGGCAAGGCAGTAAATTGGGCGGGTCCCAGAAAACCGGCCTTGGGGGTCTCCTAGTCGGCTCTGGTGACAGTTTTCCTTTTCAGCTACTCACCTAGTGTCTTTAGGGTGTGTCTAATAGATAATTATTTCGTACTTACCATTTTGTCTTAAAAAAAACTGTTTCTCCGTTGTCACCGAGTTTGTCATCTGAATTTCTTTAAGTAACACACATTTCACAAACACTATTTTACAATAACCATACCAACACAGTCACCAAACACATTGTTTTGTTTTGAAATTCCATATTAAAATTCATTACGTAATACGCCATCTAATTATTACGTAATTACTACCTGGTAGAACAATAACAATCACAGTATGCCAAACGTCAAACCTATTTTAAATGACAGCTGCGCGACAGATTATCAAAGGCTAACGGCGCGTGAGCTTTCAATGCCCGGAATGTTACCATTTTTATAAATATTGTTTTATTTTATTTTGTTGAACACTTATCCAGTTATTATGTGTATGTATTTTTATTTTTTATTTTCATCTTAGCGTTTGCTACACTGGTCGACGTCATTCAACGCCGGCTGTCGCTGAAAACCAGCGCTGGGGCTCTGTCTCGCATAGGGTCGTAGCATTAAGCTGAGCGATGGCCGTTTTGCGTGGATGTGACGCATATTTTCCCCCGATTTGTTCTCTTTGGCGTTTGTGTTCGATCACTGCGTCATGTTTACCGTAAATAAACGTTCTTTTCTTTCTTTTCTTTTCTTTCTTTCTTCGCAATAGACTGGTCAGGGCCCCGTTCGCACAATAAGACTGGCGACGGTTTTACAAGCTAAGGGCTCACCAATAGGTACACACCTCCCTGTCTACACCCTACAGGGAGGGATCTCATCCCCGGGCCAATCCACCCGGGGAGTTAGGTAAAGCGTTTAGGCAACGTGGAAATTTTTCTTACCACCATTCCTTCCCAAATATAGTTCCCCCTCCGATCATGGAGGACGCCGACCTCTTGGCGTTCCTCAAAGAGGTCCTACTCAAGGACCCCGATTTTGTGGAGCGATATGGCTCAAAAATTCGCCCACGCTCCACCCCCACTCCGTCCCAGGGCGCACTCGGTGAGTTTAGTGACGCCTTAGAGAGCCCGCTTTCACCACCTGCCGCCGAACAAGGCATTCCGCCCTTTGTTCCGCATTACAATGTTCCGGCGACTATCTCGGCCCCCATTGTTTCCCCCGCCTTTGTCCCGGCAGATAATACTCCGGCCGCTAATCCGGCCCCTATTGTCTCACCCGCCTCTGTCCCAGCCGCCATTGTCACGGCCGCCATTGTCTCAGAGACAACGCAGCTGCGCGCCGCAGTTATCAACACGACTCGCCCGGAGAGCATGGACACGTCAGTCCCACTCTCCGAGGACGAAGCCCGCACCTCCTCCTCCAGCGATCACGACTTCCAAGTCGTCGTTAAAGGAGGCAAGAGGAAGGTTAAATCTTCCGCCCCCGCTGGCCCGGCCACCATGGCCCAGAAACAGGACCCGACTACCTTATCGTCCAACTCTACTTCCGCCCCTAATCCGCGGGCCAGTCGCCCTACCAGCCCTACGGCTTGCCCACCCGCTCCTACCGCGGAAAGCAAAAGCCCCCTCCCCCCATTTACGTCCAAGACAAATCAAAATGGACTGAGATTTCAAAGATGTGTGTTGATTGCAAGATCAACTACACTAATGCCCGATCCACCCTTCAGGGGATCAAAGTAACAGTCCCCACGTCCTCGGACTTTAAAAATCTCTCCCGCGCCTTGCGTGAAAGGAACTACTCCTTTCACACATACTCCCTTCCGGAGGAAACCCCCACTCGCGTCGTCATTAGGCGCGTACCACATGAAATCAACACGGAAGAAATAAAAAGCGACCTTGTTGCACAAGGCCTTCCGGGCTCCGCCGTCCATCGCTTGCATAAAGCGAGACAGTGCGTTATCTATGACATGGTCCTGGTCTTATGTTACCCCACAGAAGGGCACCACCCGATCTTCAAGGTGAAGTCGGTTTGCTCGCTCTCAGGCATCTCCATCGAGAAGCCTTACAGAGCTCAGTTGATTGGGCAGTGTCATCGCTGCCAATTATATGGTCACTCGCAGTCCAACTAGTAGACATGGCACCGCCGACTGTACCCGCCCTAAAGATAGGGAACAATGTTTAGAGCCTCCCAGCTGTGTACTCTGCGGCTTATCGGGACAGCCGGCAAATTACCGGGGCTATTCTAAGGCCCCTAAGTCCTCCTCTCCCAAACTCGCGAAACGCGCAAGCGACCGCCAGCACAGGAAAAGCCCCTAGGGTTAGCTTCCTTCCGCGCAGATGCCGGATCGGCTTAGTCCGCAGAGGCCTTCTCCGGAGGAAAGTAAGCGAAAGACTGAAATCCACCGCGTCGCCTCACTTGGACACCATCCCCGATCACATAGTGTCAGTCGCCGACACGACGGCCGCAATCGACTCGTTTACTGAGCACGTTCAATCCGTTTTGACGGATTGTTCACGGGAAGTTCCGGTGATGGAAGACCATCGCTGGAAACTACCTACTGACGCACGTGACTTAATAACCGAGAAGAATGCGGCTATTCGTGCCTACGACTCCTTCCCTTGTGACGCAACAAAGCCCACATGCGCCATTTACAGCGTGCTGTAAAGAAACGCATAGGGGAAATTCGCTCAGAGGGCTGGAACAAGATGCTCAGTGAACTCGAGCCCAGTCACCTAGCCTTCTGGCAACTTCAGAGGAAACTGCGTTCCTCAGAGGAGGTCTCTATGCCTCCCCTCATCCGCCCCGACAAAAGCGTCGCTTTCGACAGCACCGACAAGGCCGAATGCCTTGCTGACAGCCTAGAGTCCCAATGTTCTCCCAGCTCTCAACCAGTAGACCAAGCTCACCTGAACAAGGTCGACGCTGAAGTCGAACGGAGAGCCTCCCTACCACCCGTCGAAGACCCTGATGATCCTCTGCCTCCCGTCACTCCAGACGAAGTGCAAGACATCATTAAAGGGCTCCACGCTCGTAAAGCCCCCGGTTCGGACGGTATTACCTTAGGTATACAAACTCCTACCTGCCCCTCTAATAATGCTTATGACCGCCATCTTCAATGGCGCCTTGAGCAACAACATCTTCCCACAAGCGTGGAAACTCTACAAAATCTACGAGAGGCTTATTTATAAGCGTCTCAAAGACTACGCCGAAGCAAAGAGCCTCATTCCCAACTAGCAGTTTGGTTTCCGACTCCAACACTCGAGTATCCACCAGGTCCACCGTATCGTAGAGCACTTGTGCGCTGGTCTGCAGCGTAACGCGACGACGGGTGTGCTATTCTTCGACATAGCGAAAGCCTTCGACAAAGTCTGGCACAACGGCTTGTTATACAAGCTTTACCAACTAGGAGAGCCAGATCGTCTCGTGCTCATCTTACGAGAATTTTTGTCGAACCGCACCTTCCGCTATCGCATCGAGGGTGCACTCTCGTCACCTCACCCTATTCGCGCCGGAGTCCCTCAGGGTTCCGTCATATCTCCTCTAGCCTTCACGCTGTTCACCAGCGATATCCCAAAGAGTAAAAAGGCTCAGGTGGCTCTCTTCGCCGACGACACTGCCATTTACTATACCGGTCACTGTCCCAATGCTCGTACTCTTCAAACCTCCGCAAACGGCATCACTATGTACGGCAAGCCAATCCCTTGGGAGAAGCAAGCCTTTTTCGCTCTTGGTAGACTCCACTACATTCTGACAGCCCGGTGCAGACTGTCACTTAAATGCAAGCTATCTATACCGCAGTCATCCGTCCCATCATGACTTATGCCTGCGTTGTATTTGCGCCCGCTCATCCACGTCATCTCCACAAGATGCAGACCCTCCAGAATCGACTCCTCAGAAAGGTCACGGGTGCCCCCTACAATGTCCGCAATATAGATCTCCACGTCGACCTTAAAATGCCCACCATAAAACAGTTCATGAAACGCTTATCTAAGCGTTTCTTCGACTGTGGCATAAAACATCCAAACCCCTTGATCTCAGCGGCCGCCCGCTACACTGCATTAGCAATATTATCCCGCATTAGCAATATTCGCCGACCAAGGCATACCTTAATCGCCCCCGACGACGCCACTACCCTCCTCCAGGAGAGTAGTAAGGCCACCAGCACTCTATGTAAATCCAAAACCCGATCGCCGTCCTACGGCCCTCGCCGCCGAGGCCCGCCGCGACGCCCAAATCCACACCCCACCCGACCCTTGCTCGAGCCAGCCCGCGCCGCTGAGCCTGTAGCTTTAAATTCGTCCCAAAATCCAATAAATCCTGATCCAGCTAGTCCCTTGCTGCCCTCTTCCAGCGACGCGCTAAGCCGAGGTCCGTACCCCACAGGGGGTGCCCTTAGCGTAGTCGCTTAGTTTTAGTTAGCATTTAAGTTTAAGTCCTGGCTGGTGGCCTTAATTTATTAGGGTACCACAGGCAAGTCCGCTTAAGCAGACCTGCGAGATGCCATACACAAAAAATTAAAAATAAATGTATATCTAGATCAGCATCGTCTTGTTTTATTGACAAAGTTCCCTGGTGGTGAAACTTCTTATTTTATTTTTATTTTATTTATTCGGTAAAACAAACAATTACACATTAAGAATTACAAAATGATAGTATACAGCAATATTACAAATGTGAAATCAACCACGTTCTCCACAGATACACATGAGACAATTTGGTATATTTTAAGACGAAGAAGCGTTGTTAACAATAAAAAAGAGAAATACCAACAGTAAATTATTCATGAAGCTGTTAATAATAGTGTAGCATAAGTGGAACAACAGTGTCACATTAATTTTGCAGTGTGTTAAGCAACATGAGTTTAAACTTTCCTTTTGGTTAAGCAAACAGATCCAAACTGCAGAAATTCTTATTAAAATTGCTCGTAAGGCGACGAAGTGGCGCACGTAAGCCGACATTTGTACGACTGGAAGTAGTAGCGAAAACAGGGTGTGCGCGCACCACGCGTCCCTGGCATGTTCTGGGAACTATATAACACAACTTGTTAACTATATCTAAACAATCATACGAGTTATTGCATAAGTCATACAAAAATGTAGTTTCAAGAAAAGTACGCCTTGAACTCAAACAAAGCAGATTATATTTTTTAAGTAAATCATTTTATGAGAGGTAACAACTTTTAAAGCAGCGATAATACATAGACTTCAAAAATGTACGTAGTATGATTTCTATACACTCAATGTATTTATTGTAGTAGGGGACTTCTTGGTACGGAAACCTACATTAATTAATTTAGTATAGTAATGTCTAATAGTTACAATTTAGTTTGATATTTCACTTGATGTTTAACTTAAAAACGATTTTCTTAATAATGTCTTTAATATCACCTTTACACCTACCTATTTGAGAAGAAAATTTCTAATTAGTTTAACAGGCAGCTCACCTTTGACTTTTTAATTACGATTTTTTTAATAAACGACCAGCTTTAAAAATAATGGCATTATTGAAATAAAAATGGTCAACAAAAAACATTTGTTTGATTTTCTAGAGCATATATGACAAAATTTGACCAAAAATAATTGGTAAAAACCGCTAACGTGACTTACCCTTGCCAATATTAACTTAAAGTAAAAAAAGCGTATAATACAACGTAAACACACTAATTTATTTAAAAAATGGTATGTATACAGTACATTTTTTACAGTTTTTTTTATCTCCTGTAAAATTTGATGAATGTTGAATTCGCGGTATTGGAAGCCGAGCGACGATGTGTTTACGCTTGCCACTCACACATAGTTCATATTGTGAACGTCTGAGTGCACTCATTTTAACGTCAGTAATAAACCAGCGTCCAACTAAGACACCCGTGTACTTATTTCGGCATCTCCAAGTTAATGCCTATCACTAATACGGTTAAGCGTGCTCGTCTGCTGGCTGTGGGAGAATGGGAGTCACGTCAAGCACCGTGCACACAATCACAATACCCACCATCATCCACCTTAGGCACATTGATGGATGACTCATCGATTTGGGTAGCTGCGATTCTCCGCTTGGGCGCACATTGTGTTGCTCCGCATCGGTGTCACTGCGTTGAAGCTGTCGACAGTCTCGGGCACCATGGCCTGTCCAGTAGTATTCTGTAACCATCTGACCGTAAAAACTTTGGTGAAGTGAGCGTGGACTGAGCTGTCAGTGCCACTGATGCAAGGGATTGACCTAGACAGTATGACGCTAACAATTCACGCAAGTCTGTACGATGAGAGTTTTACCGAATCGACATGCTGCTACAGGACGCAGGTCTCAAAGCACGGCACGCCAGTATTTACTATATAATTCGCCAAACGTCTTGGTACGTGTAAAAGTCAAAAGCCAAATCATTTATTTCCTGTATCGATACTATTGCGCCATCTCGTGTTACAAGCACGGTGGGCTGTGCTGGCGCTACTGCTACGGCTGCTGAGAGCCTCAAGCGGCGCAAATACTGTAACCTTATGGGTTACTACAGTTTTGAGCCGTTTGGGGTCGAAACGTTCGGATCATGGAGCCCGAGTGCGCGTCTCCTTTATGAGCAAATTTCTCACCGACTAGTCGATACTTCACGTGACCAGAGTGCTGGATTGCTCTTTGGCCAAAGAATTAGTATTAAAAATCAACGTGGCAATGCTGCCAGTCTTCTGGGCATACTTCCGGATGACAGCGATCCGGACGAGTAGTTAGACGCCTAAGTGTCCCATTTATTTTTATATTCATTTGTATAGTTAGTTAGGCAGTCATTTAAATGTGTTATTTTAAAGTTCAATAAACAGGCTTTGTTATTTGTAACACATAACATAACATCACGCCCTGCTTCCCCGAAGGGTTGGGCAGAGGTGTACCTATAGTACACCCACATTTCGCCAGCTATGTTTAAGTCCCATGTAATAGCACCGGGCACAAATCCACACTTCGCTACTGAGAAATTCCAGATAGAAAAACCCAATAACACGCCGCCCGACCTAGGAATCGAACCCAGGACCTCATGCTCAGCAGTAGCGATTTCGACCACTAGACCAACGAGGCGGTATTTGTAATATTGTCTTAATGCGATATAAAATAGAAACGTTAATTGGAATAGAATGAGAAGGAGAATTGGACCTAGGCCATCATTTTGGAATTAAAAACAAATTATGCTAGCAAGATGTAGTCAGTCTAACAAAGTTGTGTTTGGCGTCCAGTACATTCTAGTCTGTAATGCTATGTAAGGAGATGGTAGAGCAAGCGTTTTTTGTTACCTGCTGTTAGGGATACCGAGTTTTGGAGTTTTTCTATTCAGGATAATCATTCAGCCCCAGGATGAGCTGGTAAATTGGAAACTTCATAAGGATTATGAAATTGTAAAACAAATAAATTGCAAGATAGTTTATTGAGTCATTGTACCGGATCTTCAGCTTATATTTAATCAAAATTAGTAACGTCCACATCCACAGTTGCGGCCTCCAAAGCCGAGTCCGAGAGCGGCAGGAGCGATGGCAGCAGTGCCAGGTCCATAGCCAGCGCCGAGCCCATAGGTACCCGCAGCGCCATAGGCACCAGTAGAGCCATAGGCAGCAGCAGAAGGAGCAATACTCTCAATAGCAGTCACACCGTTACCGCAGCTGTAGCTGACGGTACCAGCACCACCACTTGGTAACACTCCCTCCAAAGCCACAGCACTCACGAAAGGCAGCTCACCAGCCACAGACAGAGCACCTTCATACACATTCTCAGACGCTACGGAGAGGCCACTGGGAGCAAAAGCAGAGGTGCTAGAGACAGGCAGGCCACCGCCACTGGTGGGAAAGATCTCTAGAGCAGTCAAACCATTGCCGATCAAACCATTGCCAATGATACCATCACCAATCAAACCGTTGCCGGCCAACTGGTAACTACCACCACAGCCATTACCAATAAAACCATTGTTAGCATAGCCATTTCCAGTAAGAGCAGGACCGGCGAAGGCTCCACGACCAAGACATGAACTGAAAGCAGTCTGTGAACAAAACATGATTGTGTTAGTACATGTTTCATTTTCAGAAGATGATGACGATGCATTAAAACTTGATTATTTTATCGATCACTTAACGTAATGTGTGTCAGACGTGTTTCATGCAATTTTCAGTCTAGTAGTATTTTTAAATTAGAAGTAAGCATTTCTAGCTAAAGTTGAATGGACTTCTCGGAGAATCAGAGAACAAAGTTTTAAAATAAATACAACCTGTTTTCTTCATTTTGGTAATATTTAGATGTATCTCGAAGCTAAAGCGTTAAAAAATAAGCTCACAATAAGTGCTACTTAATCCACAATATTGAACTAGTCAATATCTCAGTGAACGTATTAAAATTCGATAATCTAAAACAATAAAAAAAATGCGAAATTCAAGGAAAACTCGTGAAAAAATAAAATATTGAAGATTATTCTCACCTGGATGAAGAGCGCCTGAGCGCAGAGGACGAGGATCACCTTGGCTGACATTGTAGTTTGTGTTACGAGTAAAGCAAACTTGGGAATGAGTTTTCCAAGAATCGACAACTATTTATACTGAACGTAGTCCTTATCTAGTAGTGTGGCAGCAACTTGTGGATTTTGAAATAAACTTTTGACAGGTGCCTTTATCTGTAGTTGCAATATAGGGAAATAGAAAAATGGATGTGTTTCGTAAGGGACGTGACCTAGAAATATTTAGAATGATGGGCTTTGTTTCCATAGAACATAGAAAAAACATCACGTAGTTACGATAAGAAACTTTTGCACTATATAAACGTGTTCTTGAAGTAGGAACAACATTCAGTCTTCAGCTTCTCGTTGCAAACAAAAAACTATCAAACATGTCCACCTTAGCTGTTCTGTTGCTCTGCATCCAAGCTTGCTTGGTCCAGGTGAGTTATTATATTGAGTTTCCCCTTCTGAGCTTTTTATTTAATTAACACTTATTTAAATACTATATAAATAAAACCAGCTACCATAGTAGCTTTTGTGTTTTTCATTGTTGATCTGTTATTCTGGCTTGTTGACACTCTTATGAACACAAAGTAATACATACCATTTCATTTCTTCAGAATGTTTTCGGTTACGGGTGCGGCTGCGGAGGTCAAGTGGGCGCCATAGCTCCTGCTCTGGGTTTCGGCGCTGGTTTCTCTCCTGCTGCTGCATGTGGTGGTGCCCTCGGTCTTGGTGCTTACGGTGGCGCCATCGGATCTGCTTATGGTGGCGTACTCTCTCCTGCTGCTGCATACGGGGGTGCTATCGCTCCTGGAGGTGCTTACGGCGGCGCCGGTGAAGGCTACGTGGCGGTCATTGGTGAGCTGCCAGTCGCCGGCAACACCGCTGTTGCTGGCCAGGTCCCCATCATGGGTGTCGTGAACTTTGGTGGCGCTTTGCCGGCTGCTGGTGCCGTGTCTATCGCCGGACAGTGCGCGTGCGGGTGTGGTTCTCCTGTTTACTATTGAGACGTATTCAGACGCCAAAAGAAAAATAAACGATTAGGAAATGAGCAAATAATGCAATCTTTCACTAAATCCTAAAGCGTTAACCTCCCAGTACTTTATTGCGAAATTCGCGAAACCCCCGTGTAGCTGGTAGTAGGTGGTAATCAGCGAAGTGAAACGAGAAGATTGTTTAAACAACTTATATTTGAAAAGACACGGATAATTTTTACATTCAAGACAAACGTATACGAGCACACACGATCGCGGGGCTCGCGCGGACTGAACTGCCGGCGGTTTGGGTGGGGGTCCAGCGGCCCGGCCCTTACATCTATACTTAGGCTATACATAATATATCTAAATTATAAGCGCGTCGCTAACATTCTCCCCCCCAGTGCTGGCTCAGCACTCCTCACCAAGTGAAATACGCGCGACGCGGGCTGCAGGTCGCTTCCAAACACCAGTCTTAGTCTTCACTTCGACCAGTCTGATTCGTCCATCCTTACCTGGACATGTCTTCTGAATAACACCTTTCGGCCAGGCACCACGAGGACTGTTAGGATCAGCCACTAGCACTACGTCACCTACCTGCAAAGGTTTCACCTCTTCGTTCCATTTTCTTCGAGGCAGTAAGTCAGGAAGAACCTCTTTCACCCATCTACGCCAAAACATATCCGCTAACGCTTGTGACCTTCGCCATTGTTTGCGTAGAAACATGTCGGAATCGTCGAAACTCCCAATGACAGGAGTGTTGGATGAGCTACCTAAAAGAAAATGGTTAGGAGTCAAAGATTCTAAGCTTTCAGGGTCGACGGAGACGTGTGTCAGCGGACGACCGTTAACCATATTCTCCACTTCCGCCATCAGGGTAAGCAACACTTCTTCGCGTGGAGCGCGTTCGTTCATTATAACTCGAAGTGATGCTTTAACGCTTCGAATCAGCCTTTCCCAGGCCCCACCCCAGTGAGGACTGGAGGGGGGTATAAAATGCCACTGCATGGCGTTGTTCACGCCGACGGCCTTGAGAGCATCTATATTAAGTGCCAGCTCTGATTGCTTCAGCTCCTTATCGCTTGCTCTTAGGTTGGTGCCATTGTCAGAGTATAGATGACAGGGCCAACCTCGCCGTGCTGCCATGCGTCGCAGAGCCATAATCAAAGAGTCTGATGTGAGTGACGGAACAAGCTCGATATGAATCGCCCGTATAGTGAGGCAGGTGAACAAAACTCCATACCTCTTCTGCCTTCCTCTGCCCACAGTCACTTCCATTGGACCAAACAAGTCTAGACCACAAAATGAGAATGGTCGTTGGTGATGTGCTACTCGGGCATGAGGTAAGTCACCCATTCTGGGCACTTGAGGCTTACATTTCCTTAAGCGACAAAGCATGCAATTTGAAACAACGTTTTTAACCGTTGGCCTTATTCTAACAATCCAATATTTTTGTTTTAGATTATTCACGACCATTTCCTGGTTCCCGTGTGCTGCCTTAATGTGAAAGAACCGGACAAGAAGACGCGTAATGTCATGTTTTCCATCAAGTATTATAGGTCTCTTCATTTCTAGGTCCACGTCTGAAGCAGCATCGATGCGGCCACCGAGTCGGAGTAAACCAGTTTCGTCTAGATACGGTGACAAGCTAAGTAACTTACTGTTTCGTGATATGAGTTTTCCATTTTTGATTGCAGATATCTCAGCGGGAAATGAGTCCACCTGCACCTTCTTTAGCAACAGGATCTCAGCTCGAGCCATCGTGTCGCAGTCTACCTCACAGGTAAGTTTCTTGCATCTGTCAATAAATTTCAGAATGATGGCCGTGGCTCGTAGCAAGTGAAGCCAGGAGGAAAACCGGTGCGGCTCAGGAACAGGTAAGTTACATGTAGGTTCATGCATCACAGCTACACACCGTAAACTCCCTTCGGCTTCACCCATGTCGGGGTTCACGACGTCAGCAGGCCATAAGGACTCGTCTTTGTATAAAAATCGGGACCTGTGAACCACTCACTGTGAAACAATGTGTGGTTAAATTCATCACGAGTACCAAGATCTGCTACATTTAATTTGGTAGGTACATATCTCCATTCGGAAATACGCGTAAGTTCATCAATTTCTCCTAACCGGTTCGCTTCGAACGTTTTATACCTACGTGTGTTATTTCTAATCCACTGTAAAACGGTGGTGGAGTCACACCAAAAATATCGGCGCTCGGGCGCTAATCTATGTTCCTTTAGAACGGTATCGGCCAATCGTGCAGCCAACAGCGCCGCCTGTAGCTCGGCTCGGGGCACGGTCATGGGTTTAACAGGTAAAACACGACATTTACTTGCTATAAATGCAACGTTAACATTCCCATTGACTATCCATCGCCAGTACGCCACACAACACATGGCTTGAACAGATGCGTCGCATAATAAATGCAGCTGTAAGCATCTATAATTATTAGTTGCTGGCGTAGCACATGTAGCGGTTGTCGTAGGCGGTCTACACGTCTCGTAGCAGCTTCTCGTAGCGGATAACTCCAGCGCGGGGGTCGTGGGTGCAGTGGCGGGAGGAGGTGGCCTTATGATAACTGGCTCGGCGACCGGTTTTCGTCCCGTCTCCCTCCCACCTCGTAACACAATAGTTTTGTTATAGCACCTAGGTATACGTATTTGCTTTATATCTTTTAATAACTCGATCCATTTGCACCATTTATTGTAGATACTATCGGGTACTACGTCATCCCAGCCTATGTTTAAGCGCCAAGTATCTTGCAACAAAATTTTGCCCTGAATAGTGAATGGTGCTAAGAATCCTAATACATCAAAAATCGACATAACTATTCGCAGCATGATTCTTTTAGTTGGCCTATCCTTATTTGAAATAATATTTTCAGGTATTCGTTTCAGAGACACATCGAAACCTAATTCATCTTCTCCAGGATACCAGATGAGTCCCAAGGTACGCTCGCCATGGTACTCCTGTTCAAATTTGAACCTAACGCTAGCGGTACCTAAAGTATCTATTGGAACACTTTCTAAAACCGCAATGCTATTACTTGTCCAGTTACGTATTTCGAAACCACCACTGCTATGAATCTTAGTAATATGTTTAACCATTTCTGTCGCCGTCGTGTCATCCGGCAGGCTATCAATATAGTCGTCCATATAGTGAGATTTGTATATCGCATTAACAGCGGCTGGCAATGTGGACTCGTAACGACGCGCATTTACATTTTGACAAACTGAGCTACAAAGGGAGAACAGTTAGCGCCGAAAATAAGTGACGTCATAATGTAAGTATCAACTGGGTCGTCAGGGCTGTTCCGCCAAAGGAACCTAAACGCATGTTGATCTTCATGGCGAATTTTGACCCTAAGGAACATGTCCTTGATGTCACCGGTTACTGCAATGGAATATTCCCTAAAGCGCAGCATTATGCCAAATAGGGATGACAACAAGTCCGGCCCTGTGAGTAAATAATCATTGAGACATTTATCACCAACTACATCGGCGGAATCGAACACTAGCCTAAGTGACCTTTTGTTGGGATTATCAACCCCAAAGTGGGGTAGATACCACATTCTGGGTGCAGACAGTCGCTTTTCCATCTTGT
Source organism: Dasypolia templi (assembly GCA_963555695.1). Lineage (NCBI taxonomy): Eukaryota > Metazoa > Arthropoda > Insecta > Lepidoptera > Noctuidae > Dasypolia > Dasypolia templi. The sequence goes on from OY743163.1 coordinate 6,307,076, forward strand.
GGGCGTAATCATTTTGTAATAAATGAGTAATACGCTCTCGGCACACGTATCGGCACATGTATCGTTAATATTTTGTCTTGGCTTACCTGACACTCCCAAGGCGTCAACAGCAAATGAGTGCCTCACCTCCTCGTGAAGCTCCCGTAGTAAGCACTCGTCCCTGTCCGCGGTGCTGGTAGGTGCCGCACTCAACAGCATTGTGGAGTGCGCCTCGACGGCGCTGGTAGCGACCTGCGCGTGCCGAGCGTACGGCTTTCGCAACATACCGTGCACGCACCAACCTAGGGGAGTCAATGTAGCGGACGGCTCATATAATTTACCTACTATTACTTTTAGAGGTAACAATAAATGATAGTTATCTTGACCTATTAAAATCTCAGGTTTTACATCATAATTACATAACTTTTCATTTATGCCAAACAGGTTTTTGTAGTTATTACAATCGACAACAGAAAGTCGTTGCAAAGGTAAGTTTAATTTATCAACACACCTTACTTTAATATTATGCGTCTTATTGTCCATACTCGATAATGTAACATTCGCGATGGTCGTTTCACATATCAGTTCATCGTCAGACCAGGCTCCGCGGATTCGCATTGTCTCTGAGCGGCCACGAAGCCCCGCGCGCTTCGCTAGCTCCGCACTGATAAGTGAGACGGTCGATCCGTCATCAAGCAGGGCATTTGCACTGAACACACCGTTAGCACTATGTATACGTATAGGTACGACTTTAAGCAACACTTTGTTTTCACTCGCGTTTATATGCGTCACTGTTTGTGTACTATCGGTGGAGGATATTGGCGAAGTCACCGCCGTTGGCGTTTGCACAGGCGTCGGTTTCGGCTCCGGAACCTGGCTACTTCCAGCGTCACTTTTCGGCTTGTTTCCGACGTAGTGAAGTAGATTGTGATGCCCCTCGCCACAGCTGTTTTTATCGCACGGCGGCGCTGAGCATGTATTACGTGCGTGGCGCGACAGTAGGCATTTATAACAGATCCCGTTACGTTTTACGAATTCCCATCTGGTTTTACGTAACGCTTTCTTGAATTGTTTACATTCAGTTAACTTGTGTTTTGAGGTACGGCAGAATTTGCAGTTATCATTAACATCATCTGTTTGTAATAATATTGTTTGTGATCGATTGCCGGAACTATCTTTGTTTTTATGATAATCGACGAGTCATCCATCATTGTGCCTACGGTGGATGATCGTGGGTACGGTGATTGTGTGCACGGTGCTTGCCGCGACTCCCATTCTCCCACAGCCAGCAGACGGGCACGTTCAACCGTATTAGTGACAGGTAGTAACTTGGAGATGCGGAAATAAGTATACGGATGTCTTAGTTGGACGCTGGTTTATTACTGACGTTAACATGAGTACACTCAGACGTTCACAATATATGAACTATGCGTGAGTGGCAAAGCGTAAACACATCATTCCTCCACACTAATTTCCAAACGTGTTGACAAAATAAATATTAAACAGCTTTTTAAACAACCTTTTACACGTCTTTAAAGGATTCTCGGCTTGTCCGTTGCTACATGGATGGTCAATATCCGAGACTATTGTGCATGGTAAGCCAAATATCGAAAACATGTACTTTAACTTTTTATTAAGGATTGGGTGGTAACGTCGTTCCGCATGTAAATGCACTCTGACCATTTTGAGTACGCAACTATACAACAAGACATAGGTAGTTGATATGAATTTGTTCCCATGGTGCTGTTGGACTTGGCCAGGGCGAGGCCGCAGCCTGTGGTGAGGCGGGCCTCATGCTCGCACATACATAGCATCCGGCGATCCACCCCTCAATTTCCCCCATCTATACCGGGCCACCACATGCTACTTCTCGCATTGCAACTCATTTTATGCCTAAATGCGTGCTATGTAATTCGCGCAACATTCTTTCACGCAGTGACAACTAAATTATCACCTTAGGTCCCCGCATTAAGACACCATTTTCTAACACTTACAAACACAGTAAAAAAAATGACGAATGGAGTCGCAAACAATTTTACGGGGCCAACCTACCATTGTATACTTAATGACAGTTTCAATCGTCTTGTCATTTTACGTTGCATTAAGTACATCTGCAAACAAAACAGCTGGAGCGATCGCATTGGAAAAAATCAGTGAGCAATATGCGACGGATTCGCTACCTCTTTCGCACCCACTATCCAGTACACAACGTGATGCACGAGAAAAATAAGAATAAGCGACAAGTTATTCTCACCAGATTTATACTGAACTACATAATTTTATGCAGATAGTATTATGGCGTCTATAATAATTGTATACGTTTTTATATTATTATCGTATTGGACTGTGGCCTGGAAATACTATAACGGTGAAATTATATGCCCATAATATAAACACATTTTTACTTAAGTATACAGGAATACCCCCACCAACCTTTCCGTCAAGTACCGACGGTATCAAAGAGTAATATAAGAAATAAAGGATAAGAGAGCCCTCTCTCGAATGTTTTATGCATGACAGTTTTATACGCCATCTGCATTTCTGAACAGGAACTAATTCCCAATCTATAGGTACATTTATATTATAATTTTTATAGCTCTATAGGTTTTAAATGGATGGATAATTATGTAGTATGAAGAAAATAGCTTACCATTGACGTAGGTGATTTTCAAGGCAAAATAGTGTGCTGGAAATTGGAATAAAACAAACTAGTCTAGTAGTATATTTTATTTTCTATTACATTTTTCTCACCCGGGCAGAAAAAAAATGAAAGACTGGTTTTCTGAATAGTCTAAGTATCAGGACGGAGGGGTACTCTCAACTCAACGTCATAAGGAGAAAACACTCGGAAAACTGCAAAAATTACACAAAATATGATGAAGCGCACATTCATATTATTCCGGCAGCCATATTAAGTGTGCGTCAGTGTGCGTGTCCGTTCGTGTGTTTAATAGACGAAGCACCAACTGCATGTAGCACAGTTAATAATTATTTTATTTATGTGTAATATAAAATGTTCTTCATTTTATGAGTAATTCATGAAATTTGTTTGTGTATAAACATTTTATCTTATCTTTTATAGTGACCGTAGTGACATCTTTCGGCACTTTTTTGATACTTCTGAAGACGTTTCCCAGTTCAGCAATGTAGATGGCCCTAAGTTCTTTGCAATGTGCTTAATGTTCTTTGTATCCCTCCTCCTGGACGGTATTCCGGTATACAATCAACCCCAGTCGATTTTAAGCTTAAATTTCTATTATTTTAAGGTTTATTAGTGTTATACCATTTATCCACAGTACAGATAATATTTTATAATCACAGACAAAAATACAAAAAAGCTTTATCACTCCCAAGATAATAAAAACACAATATGAAGCGCGCCATTTTTTGCGTCAGGCTCAAGTGGTGTCAATTGGGTACCGAGCGAAAGTGATTGTTTTTTTTAATTGTGTTTTTTGTGTGTTATTCTTCGGTAAGTGGATGTATTTTTATTTATAAGTGTGCAATACAACTTTTTAGATAATCGTTTGTATGAAACAATATCATAAAACATGTTTTTGAGCCAATGTTTTTTACGTTTACAGAATTCGTTGTCATGAATTTTGGTGTAATAATTTGACGATTTTGCAATGAATTAAAGAATTAATGATGATGCAACCTTTGTGATGTTAGTAATGACGCAAAACCTATTGATAATACATAATTTCATAGATTGTAGCCGTATTACAACAATTTTATTCGATATTTCGAGAAAGGGTCTTCGACGGGTGGTAGGGAGGCTCTCCGTTCGACTTCAGCGTCGACCTTGTTCAGGTGAGCTTGGTCTACTGGTTGAGAGCTGGGAGAACATTGGGACTCTAGGCTGTCAGCAAGGCATTCGGCCTTGTCGGTGCTGTCGAAAGCGACGCTTTTATCGGGGCGGATGAGGGGAGGCATAGAGACCTCCTCTGAGGAACGCAGTTTCCTCTGAAGTTGCCAGAAGGCTAGGTGAGTGGGCTCGAGTTCACTGAGCATCTTGTTCCAGCCCTCTGAGCGAACTTCCCCTATGCGTTTCTTTACAGCACGCTGAAAATGGCGCATGTGGGCTTTGTTGCGTCACAAGGGAAGGAGTCGTAGGCACGAATAGCCGCATTCTTCTCGGTTATTAAGTCACGTGCGTCAGTAGGTAGTTTCCAGCGATGGTCTTCCATCACCGGAACTTCCCGTGAACAATCCGTCAAAACGGATTGAACGTGCTCAGTAAACGAGTCGATTGCGGCCGTCGTGTCGGCGACTGACACTATGTGATCGGGGATGGTGTCCAAGTGAGGCGACGCGGTGGATTTCAGTCTTTCGCTTAATTTCCTCCGGAGAGGGCCTCTGCGGACTAAGCCGATCCGGCATCTGCGCGGAAGGAAGCTAACCCTAGGGGCTTTTCCTGTGCTGGCGGTCGCTTGCGCGTTTCGCGAGTTTGGGAGAGGAGGACTTAGGGGCCTTAGAATAGCCCCGGTAATTTGCCGGCTGTCCCGATAAGCCGCAGAGTACACAGCTGGGAGGCTCTAAACATTGTTCCCTATCTTTAGGGCGGGTACAGTCGGCGGTGCCATGTCTACTAGTTGGACTGCGAGTGACCATATAATTGGCAGCGATGACACTGCCCAATCAACTGAGCTCTGTAAGGCTTCTCGATGGAGATGCCTGAGAGCGAGCAAACCGACTTCACCTTGAAGATCGGGTGGTGCCCTTCTGTGGGGTAATATAAGACCAGGACCATGTCATAGACAACGCACTGTCTCGCTTTATGCAAGCGATGGACGGCGGAGCCCGGAAGGCCTTGTGCAACAAGGTCGCTTTTTATTTCTTCCGTGTTGATTTCATGTGGTACGCGCCTAATGACGACGCGAGTGGGGGTTTCCTCCGGAAGGGAGTATGTGTGAAAGGAGTAGTTCCTTTCACGCAAGGCGCGGGAGAGATTTTTAAAGTCCGAGGACGTGGGGACTGTTACTTTGATCCCCTGAAGGGTGGATCGGGCATTAGTGTAGTTGATCTTGCAATCAACACACATCTTTGAAATCTCAGTCCATTTTGATTTGTCTTGGACGTAAATGGGGGGAGGGGGATTTTGCTTTCCGCGGTAGGAGCGGGTGGGCAAGCCGTAGGGCTGGTAGGGCGACTGGCCCGCGGATTAGGGGCGGAAGTAGAGTTGGACGATAAGGTAGTCGGGTCCTGTTTCTGGGCCATGGTGGCCGGGCCAGCGGGGGCGGAAGATTTAACCTTCCTCTTGCCTCCTTTAACGACGACTTGGAAGTCGTCATCGCTGGAGGAGGAGGTGCGGGTTTCGTCCTCGGAGAGTGGGACTGACGTGTCCATGCTCTCCGGGCGAGTCGTGTTGATAACTGCGGCGCGCAGCTGCGTTGTCTCTGAGACAATGGCGGCCGTGACAATGGCGGCTGGGACAGAGGCGGGTGAGACAATAGGGGCCGGATTAGCGGCCGGAGTATTATCTGCCGGGACAAAGGCGGGGGAAACAATGGGGGCCGAGATAGTCGCCGGAACATTGTAATGCGGAACAAAGGGCGGAATGCCTTGTTCGGCGGCAGGTGGTGAAAGCGGGCTCTCTAAGGCGTCACTAAACTCACCGAGTGCGCCCTGGGACGGAGTGGGGGTGGAGCGTGGGCGAATTTTTGAGCCATATCGCTCCAGAAAATCGGGGTCCTTGAGTAGGACCTCTTTGAGGAACGCCAAGAGGTCGGCGTCCTCCATGATCGGAGGGGCAACTATATTTGGGAAGGAATGGTGGTAAGAAAAATTTCCACGTTGCCTAAACGCTTTACCTAACTCCCCGGGTGGCCCGGGGATGAGATCCCTCCCTGTAGGGTGTAGACAGGGAGGTGTGTACCTATTGGTGAGCCCTAAGCTTGTAAAACCGTCGCCAGTCTTATTGTGCGAACGGGGCCCTGACCAGTCTATTGCGAAGAAAGAAAGAAAAGAAAAGAAAGAAAAAAACGTTTATTTACGGTAAACATGACGCAGTGATCGAACACAAACGCCAAAGAGAACAAATCGGGGGAAAATATGCGTCACTTCCACGCAAAACGGCCATCGCTCAGCTTAATGCTACGACCCTATGCGAGACAGAGCCCCAGCGCTGGTTTTCAGCGACAGCCGGCGTTGAATGACGTCGACCAGTGTAGCAAACGCTAAGATGAAAATAAAAAATAAAAATACATACACATAATAACTGGATAAGTGTTCAACAAAATAAAATAAACAATATTTATAAAAATGGTAACATTCCGGGCATTGAAAGCTCACGCGCCGTTAGCCTTTGATAATCTGTCGCGCAGCTGTCATTTAAATTGGTTTGACGTTTTGACATACTGTGATTGTTATTGTTCTACCAGGTAGTAATTACGTAATAATTAGATGGCGTATTACGTAATGAATTTTAATATGGAATTTCAAAACAAAACAATGTGTTTGGTGACTGTGTTGGTATGGTTATTGTAAAATAGTGTTTGTGAAATGTGTGTTACTTAAAGATATTCAGATGACAAACTCGGTGACAACGGAGAAACAGTTTTTTAAGACAAAATAGTAAGACAAATTACTAAGCGAACGCTCGCTAAGGGCACCCCCTGTGGGTACGGACCTCGGCTTAGGGCGATTGATAAATGGATCAGATTTTGTTGATTATTATTATCATGGGAATTTAAAGCTAGGCCCTTCGTCGAGCAAGGGTCGGGGGGAATAGTTACGTCGGGATCTTCGCGAGGAACCTCGGCGGCGAGGTCGGAATGTCGGTCTGTGTTTGTGCACTGTACTGGTGGCCCTACTGCTCTCCTGAATGAGAGTTATGTGGTCATCGGGATCGGTGAGGACATGCTTGGGACGGCGGATATGACTGATGGAGGAGGGAATATAGCTAGCGGCCTTCACAACCAGAGGGTTGCCGTGATTCGCGTTGGTCTCGAAGAAACGCTTTGAAATGCGTTTCATAAACTGGCGGATAGTGGGAATCATGGGGTCTACGTGGAGGATTTCGTTGCGAACGTACCAGGGGGAGCTTGTAATCCTACGGAGGAACTTGTTTTGGAGGGTCTGCATTCTATTGAACCGAATGGGCTTGGCGTGTGCGAAGACTGCACTGGCATAGGTCATGATCGGGCGAATGTGCCGTTTGAACAGCGCCGCTCCTTTTAAAGGCGATCACTAGTGGTAGCAAATGGTCACAATATTTGATTGGATTGGATTCAAGTCTTAAGCCAAATGATCTATAGAGTGAATGATTTGTTTATGATGCGTCTGGTGCACGTTCCACTAGCGCCATCCAGTCGCCGCCTCTCACAGCTGCTAAACAACATGGCTGCCGTCACATACAATAATACCTGCACTAAAAAGTGTCAACAAAGAATATCATCGACTTATAGCATTTCTTTTTTTTTTTATTCAATAAATTTATAATAAAAATGGCCAATTAAATGTCAAAGTAAAAAGAAACAAAAATTAAGATATTTCACACAAGTCAGAATAATTTTTCAGTCAGAAATTCGTCAGTGCTGTAATAGGCCTTATTTTGATATTTGGCGCTATGGTACAAAAAATCTTTGGTAGACTGTCTGTCAGTGGTTTGGGGAAGATACACTTCTCATTTTAATTAGAACACAAATTGTGATTAATTTTGTCAATTATTTATTATTTCATTGGGCCATTGTTTTGTAGATTGACCAAACTACATACAATACAGTTTACAGGGTATATTTTTGAGATGGCGCAGTAACCGTTGTAGCTACGGGAAAACGGTCTTATAAGACTGCCCTTAAATTTTTGAGGCCGTTCGATCTGCTTCACATATTTTTAAATACAAATTGTCTGAAAGAAAATGCCCAATTCTCACAAAAACTTTTTTGATGTCAACTGATCCTGGGTCTGACAAGAATCAAAAAACTGTATCTTACCAACTGATGTTTGTGTACTAGAAAAATCAGAAATTGCAAAAACTTTTCACTTATTTTCCGTAGGGTAACGTGAGACCCCAACTAACTTGTTCATGATGAATCCAGCCTGTATGATTATGGGTTTAAAATAAATCGCAATTTTAAATACGTTTTGTCACTTTTAAATTAATTAAGCGCTGATAAAATGTCACTGATGAATGTCACCATATTTGTCATCCTCATCGTTACAGCCGAAAGACGTCCACTGCTGCAAATAGTATCGTTCATTAGGTGCCGAGACTAACTGTGAGATGTCGCAAAAATTAAATACTCTTTTGATTGTTGGAAAGTACAGGCCATCAAATCAACTCAAATGTTTATAAGAGTTCTGGCTTTTTACTCATTGTTAATTTGTAACTATGTGCTCTTTCTAGCCTGAAGCATAGGTTTAAATCATTATACTATTGTAATTGTTAAGGTCAATCTGCCTAGCGATTTCCTGTGTTGGAGTCCGCTTCCAGTCTAACCGAATGCAGCTAAATACCAGAACTATACATGGAGTGACTGCCTATCTGACCTTCAGAACCCAGTAAATGGGTAATATTATATTCCTTAGTAACAGACTATTGGGCTTCTGATTTGGACTTTTGGGCAGCCCGTAACGATTGAATATGAATGACAGCCGAGAATAACGGCTTAATGTGCTTTCCGAGTAACGGAGGGGTCTCGATATGTAATGAATCGTGTAATGAATCAACCCACTGGATCCACTAACCAACCGCGGCAAGCATAACTTAACCTTGGATCTTGGATTAGGGTATTTATTGTAAATGCGTAACTTGTACAAAAAAATGAAGCGATAATACTTTATACAAAAAAGGTTTTGTGATTGCATCGCTTTAGGATTTAGTAAAAGATTTCATTATTTGCTCATTTCATAATCGTTTATTTTTATTTTGGCATCTGAATACGCCTCAATAGTAAATAGGAGAACCACACCCGCACGCGCACTGTCCGGCGATAGACACGGCGCCAGCAGCTGGCACAGCGCCGCCAAAGTTCACGACACCCATGATGGGGACCTGACCAGCAACAGCGGTGTCACCGGCGACTGGCAGCTCACCAGTGACCGCCACGTTGCCTTCACCGGCGCCGCCGTAAGCAGCTCCAGGAGCGATAGCACCCCCGTATGCAGCAGCAGGAGAGAGTGCGCCACCATAAGCAGATCCGATGGCGCCACCGTAAGCACCAAGACCGAGAGCACCACCACATGCAGCAGCAGGAGAGAGACCAGCGCCGAAACCCAGAGCAGGAGCTATGGCGCCCACTTGACCTCCGCAGCCGCACCCGTAACCGAAAACATTCTGAAGAAATGAAATGGTATGTATTACTTTGTGTTCTTAGGAGTGTCAACATGCCAGAATTACAGATCAACAATGAAAAACACAAAAGCTACTATGGTAGCTGGTTTTATTTACATAGTATTTAAATAAGTGTTAATTAAATAAAAAGCTCAGAAGGGGAAACTCAATATAATAACTCACCTGGACCAAGCAAGATTGGATGCAGAGCAACAGAACAGCGAAGGTGGACATGTTTGATAGGCACCTATCAAAAGTTTATTTCAAAATCCACAAGTTGCTGCCACATTACTAGATAAGGACTACGTTCAGTATAAATAGTCGTCGATTCTTGGAAAACTCATTCCCAAGTTTGCTTTAAGACAAACTACAATGTCAACCAAGGTGATCCTCATCCTCTGCGCTCAGGCGCTCTTCATCCAGGTGAGAAATAATTCTTCAATATTTTATTTTTTCATGAGAGTTTTCCTCGAATTTCGCATTTTTTTTAAATTGTTTTAGAGTATCGAATTTTAATACGTTCACTGAGCTTTTGACCAGTTCAATATTGTGGATTAAGTAGCACTTATCGTGAGCTTATTTTTGAACCCTTTAGCTTCGAAATACATCTAAATATTACTAAAATGAAGAAAACAGGTTGTATTTAGTTTTAAAACTTTGTTCTCTAATTCTCCGAGAAGTCCATTCAACTTTAGCTAGAAATGCTTACTTCTAATTAAAAAACACTACTAGACTGAAAATTGCATGAAACACGCCTGACACACATTACGTTAAGTGATCGATAAAATAATCAACTTTTAATGCATCGACATCATCTTCTGAAAATGAAACATGTACTAACACAATCATGTTTTGTTCACAGACTGCTTTCAGTTCATGTCTTGGTCGTGGAGCCTTCGCCGGTCCTGCTCTTACTGGAAATGGCTATGCTAACAATGGTTTTATTGGTAATGGCTGTGGTGGTAGTTACCAGTTGGCCGGCAACGGTTTGATTGGTGATGGTATCATTGGCAATGGTTTGATCGGCAATGGTTTGACTGCTCTAGAGATCTTTCCCACCAGTGGCGGTGGCCTGCCTGTCTCTAGCACCTCTGCTTTTTGCTCCCAGTGGCCTCTCCGTAGTGCTCGCTGCGTGTCTCCGCTAGGGCGCACCTTGTGTTGCTCCGCATCGGTGTCACTGCGTTGAAGCTGTCGACAATCGGGCACCATGGCCTGTCCAGTAGTGCTATTTTGTAACTGTTTCATCCTGTAAACTTTGGTGAAGTGAGCGTGGAGTGAGCTGTCAGTGCCACTGATGCAAGGTGTTGACCTAGATAGTATAACACTGACAATTCACGCAAGTCTTCACTATGAGATTTTTACAGAATCGACATGCTGCTACAGGACGCAGGTCGCAAAGCACAGCAAGCCAGTATTTACGATATAATTCGTCAAACGGCTTGGTACGTGTAAAAGTCAAAAGCCAAATCATTTATTTCAAGCAGGCACATGAATGGCACTTTTGAACGTCAACATTTGCAAATAAAATAGAATTGAATCTAGTTGCCCCTTATAAAACTAGTTTGGAGCAGAATGGTCAAGAAATTCGATCGTTACTCCATTAAAATGTCTGTTTGGTTTGTCTCTTTTAAAATCTTTTTGCTCTCTTTTACGTGACGATAGGAAGAGACCAGACGTTATGATGTTGTTGCCTTGGAAGGTGGTCAGACCTCTGGTTTGGGACGCAAACTTTTTTTTTTGGGTGGGAAATTATCAAATGACTTCTCCCGCTCTGGGTGGAGCGGGAGGGCGTGTCAGACTTTAACTGACTAAAACCCACCCGTGTTCCTTCAGTTGCCTGTGCCAGAGCCACGGTTATCTCTATCGAATTACCCGCAACTCTGAGGCGTCAGCCCTAACGGACCCCGTCATTTAGTGCTGACATCTCTTTGAGGCGCGCGTGAAACACGACGCGCCGTCGACCCGGGCCTGGTCCCTACCGGACGACGAGCTACCCATTGCTCGCCGTCCGCAAGCCCGCGCCTACGGTGGCCGGGAATCTGCAGGCGACTCCCGACGACCAGGGCGTCTCCTGCGGCGACTAGGGGCGTGAGGGCGCAAGGCTCTCTCCCTCACGCGCTCCGCCTCCTCCTTCGCGAGCATTACTTCTTCGCAGAAGGAGGTGACGGCTTTCCATTCCCTCTCGCTCCGTACCATGGCCTGGACCAGGGCCGGACGCGAGAGATCGCCGCCGCCGATCGCCTCCGCGAGGACACTGCGGTGCTCCGCCCAAGCTGGACAGACCTCCACCGTTTCCTCCGGGCGATCCACACAATGGTGACACTCGGGCGTTTCCTCCTGCCTTATGCGAAACAGGAACCTCCCGAAACAACCGTGTCCGGTGAGGACCTGTGTCAGGCGGAAGGTGTGGACGCCGTGGCGCCTCTCCAACCACTCCTCAAAGAGGGGACTTACCGCCGCAATTGTGGTGTGCCCAGCACTGGGTTGCGACAATCGCACCCTCCACGTCGCCATGAAATCCCGCCGGAGCTCTGTCCGCTGTACCGTGATTTCTCGCGGCAGCGGAGTTACACCCTGGCGTTTTGCCTCCTCGCGCCACTCCCATACGTGCGCGAGGGCTTTTGCCTTCAGATCCCATGGCGGCAATCCGGCAAGGAGGCTCGCCGCCTCGCAGGAGACCGTGCGGTATACTCGCCCCAGCCGGACGGCCGTGGGACGCAACCTGTGTCGATAATCTTGCGCCGTCTCATGTTCCAAGTACGGCGGGCTTTGCTGGCGCTGCTGCTGCGGCTGCTGAGATCTTGAAGCGGCGCAAATACTGTAAAATTATGGGTAACTACAGTTTTGAGCCGAATGGGGTTGAAACGTTCGGATCATGGGGACCGAGTGCGCGTCTCCTGTATGAGCAAATTTCTCACCGACTATTCGACATTTCAAGTGACCAGAGTGCTAGATTGCTTTTTGGCCAAAGAATTAGAATTAAAATTCAACGTGGCAATGCTGCCAGTCTTCTGGGCATATTTCCGGATGACAGCGATGCGGACGAGTACTTCGACGCCTAAGTGTCCCTTTCGGTTTTGTATGTAATTAAATGACTAACAATTCGTTGGTCATTTAATTTAGTCTAAGTTTTTTTCGTCTTTTTTTTCTTTGTGTAGATATTATATTTTAAAGTTCCATAAACAGGCTTTGTTTGTTGTATTAATGGCAAAATGTGATATAAATAGAAACTTTAATTGGAATAGAATGAGAAGGAGAATTGGACCTAGGCCATCATTTTGGAATTAAAAACAAATTATGCTAGCAAGATGTAGTCAGTCTAACAAAGTTGTGTTTGGCGTCCAGTACATTCTAGTCTGTAATGCTATGTAAGGAGATGGTAGAGGAAGCGTTTTTTGTTACCTTCTGTTTGGGATACCGAGTTTTGGAGGTTTTCCATTCAGGATAATCATTCTGCCCCAGGATGAGCTGGTAAATTGGGAACTTCATAAGGATTATGAAATTGTAAAACAAATAAATTGCAAGATAGTTTTCTGAGTCATTGTACCGGATCTTCAGCTTATATTTAAACAAAATTAGTAACGTCCACATCCACAGTTGCGGCCTCCAAAGCCGAGTCCGAGAGCGGCAGGAGCGATGGCAGCAGTGCCAGGTCCATAGCCAGCGCCGAGCCCATAGGTACCCGCAGCGCCATAGGCACCAGTAGAGCCATAGGCAGCAGCAGAAGGAGCAATACTCTCAATAGCAGTCACACCGTTACCGCAGCTGTAGCTGACGGTACCAGCACCACCACTTGGTAACACTCCCTCAGAAGCCACAGCACTCACGAAAGGCAGCTCACCACCCACAGACAGAGCACCTTCATACACATTCTCAGACGCTACGGAGAGGCCACTGGGAGCAAAAAGCAGAGGTGCTAGAGACAGGCAGGCCACCGCCACTGGTGGGAAAGATCTCTAGAGCAGTCAAACCATTGCCGATCAAACCATTGCCAATGATACCATCACCAATCAAACCGTTGCCGGCCAACTGGTAACTACCACCACAGCCATTACCAATAAAACCATTGTTAGCATAGCCATTTCCAGTAAGAGCAGGACCGGCGAAGGCTCCACGACCAAGACATGAACTGAAAGCAGTCTGTGAACAAAACATGATTGTGTTAGTACATGTTTCATTTTCAGAAGATGATGTCGATGCATTAAAAGTTGATTATTTTATCGATCACTTAACGTAATGTGTGTCAGGCGTGTTTCATGCAATTTTGAGTCTAGTAGTGTTTTTAAATTAGAAGTAAGCATTTCTAGCTAAAGTTGAATGGACTTCTCGGAGAATTAGAGAACAAAGTTTTAAAACTAAATACAACCTGTTTTCTTTATTTTAGTAATATTTAGATGTATTTCGAAGCTAAAGGGTTCAAAAATAAGCTCACGATAAGTGCTACTTAATCCACAATATTGAACTGGTCAAAAGCTCAGTGAACGTATTAAAATTCGATACTCTAAAACAATTTAAAAAAAATGCGAAATTCGAGGAAAACTCTCATGAAAAAATAAAATATTGAAGAATTATTTCTCACCTGGATGAAGAGCGCCTGAGCGCAGAGGATGAGGATCACCTTGGTTGACATTGTAGTTTGTCTTAAAGCAAACTTGGGAATGAGTTTTCCAAGAATCGACGACTATTTATACTGAACGTAGTCCTTATCTAGTAATGTGGCAGCAACTTGTGGATTTTGAAATAAACTTTTGACAGGTGCCTTTATCTGTAGTTGCAATATAGGGAAATAGAAAAATGGATGTGTTTCGTAAGGGACGTAACCTAGAAATATTTAGTATGAAAGGCTTTGTTTCAATAGAACATAGAAACAACATCACGTTGTAACGATAAGAAACTTATGCACTATATAAACGTGGTCCTGAAGTAGGAACAACATTCAGTCTTCAGCTTCTCGTTGCACACAAAAAACTATCAAACATGTCCACCTTCGCTGTTCTGTTGCTCTGCATCCAAGCTTGCTTGGTCCAGGTGAGTTATTATATTGAGTTTCCCCTTCTGAGCTTTTTATTTAATTAACACTTATTTAAATACTATGTAAATAAAACCAGCTACCATAGTAGCTTTTGTGTTTTTCATTGTTGATCTGTAATTCTGGCATGTTGAGACTCCTAAGAACACAAAGTAATACATACCATTTCATTTCTTCAGAATGTTTTCGGTTACGGGTGCGGCTGCGGAGGTCAAGTGGGCGCCATAGCTCCTGCTCTGGGTTTCGGCGCTGGTCTCTCTCCTGCTGCTGCATGTGGTGGTGCTCTCGGTCTTGGTGCTTACGGTGGCGCCATCGGATCTGCTTATGGTGGCGCACTCTCTCCTGCTGCTGCATACGGGGGTGCTATCGCTCCTGGAGCTGCTTACGGCGGCGCCGGTGAAGGCAACGTGGCGGTCACTGGTGAGCTGCCAGTCGCCGGTGACACCGCTGTTGCTGGTCAGGTCCCCATCATGGGTGTCGTGAACTTTGGCGGCGCTGTGCCAGCTGCTGGCGCCGTGTCTATCGCCGGACAGTGCGCGTGCGGGTGTGGTTCTCCTATTTACTATTGAGGCGTATTCAGACGCCAAAATAAAAATAAACGATTATGAAATGAGCAAATAATGAAATCTTTTACTAAATCCTAAACCGATGCAATCACAAAACCTTTTTTGTATAAAGTATTATCGCTTCATTTTTTTGTGCAAGTTACGCATTTACAATAAATACCCTAATCCAAGATCCAAGGTTAAGTTATGCTTGCCGCGGTTGGTTAGTGGATCCAGTGGGTTGATTCATTACACGATTCATTACATATCGAGACCCCTCCGTTACTCGGAAAGCACGTTAAGCCGTTATTCTCGGCTGTCATTCATATTCAATCGTTACGGGCTGCCCAAAAGTCCAAATCAGAAGCCCAATAGTCTGTTACTAAGGAATATAATATTACCCATTTACTGGGTTCTGAAGGTCAGATAGGCAGTCACTCCATGTATAGTTCTGGTATTTAGCTGCATTCGGTTAGACTGGAAGCGGACTCCAACACAGGAAATCGCTAGGCAGATTGACCTTAACAATTACAATAGTATAATGATTTAAACCTATGCTTCAGGCTAGAAAGAGCACATAGTTACAAATTAACAATGAGTAAAAAGCCAGAACTCTTATAAACATTTGAGTTGATTTGATGGCCTGTACTTTCCAACAATCAAAAGAGTATTTAATTTTTGCGACATCTCACAGTTAGTCTCGGCACCTAATGAACGATACTATTTGCAGCAGTGGACGTCTTTCGGCTGTAACGATGAGGATGACAAATATGGTGACATTCATCAGTGACATTTTATCAGCGCTTAATTAATTTAAAAGTGACAAAACGTATTTAAAATTGCGATTTATTTTAAACCCATAATCATACAGGCTGGATTCATAATGAACAAGTTAGTTGGGGTCTCACATTATCCTACGGAAAATAAGTGAAAAGTTTTTGCAATTTCTGATTTTTCTAGTACACAAACATCAGTTGGTAAGATACAGTTTTTTGATTCTTGTCAGACCCAGGATCAGTTGACATCAAAAAAGTTTTTGTGAGAATTGGGCATTTTCTTTCAGACAATTTGTATTTAAAAATATGTGAAGCAGATCGAACGGCCTCAAAAATTTAAGGGCAGTCTTATAAGACCGTTTTCCCGTAGCTACAACGGTTACTGCGCCATCTCAAAAATATACCCTGTAAACTGTATTGTATGTAGTTTGGTCAATCTACAAAACAATGGCCCAATGAAATAATAAATAATTGACAAAATTAATCACAATTTGTGTTCTAATTAAAATGAGAAGTGTATCTTCCCCAAACCACTGACAGACAGTCTACCAAAGATTTTTTGTACCATAGCGCCAAATATCAAAATAAGGCCTATTACAGCACTGACGAATTTCTGACTGAAAAATTATTCTGACTTGTGTGAAATATCTTAATTTTTGTTTCTTTTTACTTTGACATTTAATTGGCCATTTTTATTATAAATTTATTGAATAAAAAAAAAAAGAAATGCTATAAGTCGATGATATTCTTTGTTGACACTTTTTAGTGCAGGTATTATTGTATGTGACGGCAGCCATGTTGTTTAGCAGCTGTGAGAGGCGGCGACTGGATGGCGCTAGTGGAACGTGCACCAGACGCATCATAAACAAATCATTCACTCTATAGATCATTTGGCTTAAGACTTGAATCCAATCCAATCAAATATTGTGACCATTTGCTACCACTAGTGATCGCCTTTAAAAGGAGCGGCGCTGTTCAAACGGCACATTCGCCCGATCATGACCTATGCCAGTGCAGTCTTCGCACACGCCAAGCCCATTCGGTTCAATAGAATGCAGACCCTCCAAAACAAGTTCCTCCGTAGGATTACAAGCTCCCCCTGGTACGTTCGCAACGAAATCCTCCACGTAGACCCCATGATTCCCACTATCCGCCAGTTTATGAAACGCATTTCAAAGCGTTTCTTCGAGACCAACGCGAATCACGGCAACCCTCT
The DNA here is from genome assembly GCA_963555695.1 of Dasypolia templi. Lineage (NCBI taxonomy): Eukaryota > Metazoa > Arthropoda > Insecta > Lepidoptera > Noctuidae > Dasypolia > Dasypolia templi. The sequence continues at coordinate 6,323,898 of OY743163.1, forward strand.
GGTTGTGAAGGCCGCCAGCTATATTCCCTCCTCCATCAGTCATATCCGCCGTCCCAAGTATGTCCTCACCGATCCCGATGACCACATAACTCTCATTCAGGAGAGCAGTAGGGCCACCAGTACAGTGCACAAACACAGACCGACATTCCGACCTCGCCGCCGAGGTTCCTCGCGAAGATCCCGACGTAACTATCCCCCCCGACCCTTGCTCGACGAAGTGCCAGCCCGCGCCGTAGCTGAGCCTGTAGCTTTAAATTCCCATGATAATAATAATCAACAAAATCTGATCCATTTATCAATCGCCCTAAGCCGAGGTCCGTACCCACAGGGGGTGCCCTTAGCGAGCGTTCGCTTAGTAATTTGTCTTACTATTTTGTCTTAAAAAACTGTTTCTCCGTTGTCACCGAGTTTGTCATCTGAATTTCTTTAAGTAACACACATTTCACAAACACTATTTTACAATAACCATACCAACACAGTCACCAAACACATTGTTTTGTTTTGAAATTCCATATTAAAATTCATTACGTAATACGCCATCTAATTATTACGTAATTACTACCTGGTAGAACAATAACAATCACAGTATGTCAAAACGTCAAACCTATTTTAAATGACAGCTGCGCGACAGATTATCAAAGGCTAACGGCGCGTGAGCTTTCAATGCCCGGAATGTTACCATTTTTATAAATATTGTTTATTTTATTTTGTTGAACACTTATCCAGTTATTATGTGTATGTATTTTTATTTTTTATTTTCATCTTAGCGTTTGCTACACTGGTCGACGTCATTCAACGCCGGCTGTCGCTGAAAACCAGCGCTGGGGCTCTGTCTCGCATAGGGTCGTAGCATTAAGCTGAGCGATGGCCGTTTTGCGTGGAAGTGACGCATATTTTCCCCCGATTTGTTCTCTTTGGCGTTTGTGTTCGATCACTGCGTCATGTTTACCGTAAATAAACGTTTTTTTCTTTCTTTTCTTTTCTTTCTTTCTTCGCAATAGACTGGTCAGGGCCCCGTTCGCACAATAAGACTGGCGACGGTTTTACAAGCTTAGGGCTCACCAATAGGTACACACCTCCCTGTCTACACCCTACAGGGAGGGATCTCATCCCCGGGCCAATCCACCCGGGGAGTTGGGTAAAGCGTTTAGGCAACGTGGAAATTTTTCTTACCACCATTCCTTCCCAAATATAGTTCCCCCTCCGATCATGGAGGACGCCGACCTCTTGGCGTTCCTCAAAGAGGTCCTACTCAAGGACCCCGATTTTCTGGAGCGATATGGCTCAAAAATTCGCCCACGCTCCACCCCCACTCCGTCCCAGGGCGCACTCGGTGAGTTTGGTGACGCCTTAGAGAGCCCGCTTTCACCACCTGCCGCCGAACAAGGCATTCCGCGCTTTGTTCCGCATTACAATGTTCCGGCGACTATCTCGGCCCCCATTGTTTCCCCCGCCTTTGTCCCGGCAGATAATACTCCGGCAGCTAATCCGGCCCCTATTGTCTCACCCGCCTCTGTCCCAGCCGCCATTGTCACGGCCGCCATTGTCTCAGAGACAACGCAGCTGTGCGCCGCAGTTATCAACACGACTCGCCCGGAGAGCATGGACACGTCAGTCCCACTCTCCGAGGACGAAGCCCACACCTCCTCCTCCAGCGATGACGACTTCCAAATCGTCGTTAAAGGAGGCAAGAGGAAGGTTAAATCTTCCGCCCCCGCTGGCCCGGCCACCATGGCCCAGAAACAGGACCCGACTACCTTATCGTCCAACTCTACTTCCGCCCCTAATCCGCGGGCCAGTCGCCCTACCAGCCCTACGGCTTGCCCACCCGCTCCTACCGCGGAAAGCAAAAGCCCCCTCCCCCCATTTACGTCCAAGACAAATCAAAATGGACTGAGATTTCAAAGATGTGTGTTGATTGCAAGATCAACTACACTAATGCCCGATCCACCCTTCAGGGGATCAAAGTAACAGTCCCCACGTCCTCGGACTTTAAAAATCTCTCCCGCGCCTTGCGTGAAAGGAACTACTCCCTTCACACATACTCCCTTCCGGAGGAAACCCCCACTCGCGTCGTCATTAGGCGCGTACCACATGAAATCAACACGGAAGAAATAAAAAGCGACCTTGTTGCACAAGGCCTTCCGGGCTCCGCCGTCCATCGCTTGCATAAAGCGAGACAGTGCGTTGTCTATGACATGGTCCTGGTCTTATGTTACCCCACAGAAGGGCACCACCCGATCTTCAAGGTGAAGTCGGTTTGCTCGCTCTCAGGCATCTCCATCGAGAAGCCTTACAGAGCTCAGTTGATTGGGCAGTGTCATCGCTGCCAATTATATGGTCACTCGCAGTCAAACTAGTAGACATGGCACCGCCGACTGTACCCGCCCTAAAGATAGGGAACAATGTTTAGAGCCTCCCAGCTGTGTACTCTGCGGCTTATCGGGACAGCCGGCAAATTACCGGGGCTATTCTAAGGCCCCTAAGTCCTCCTCTCCCAAACTCGCGAAACGCGCAAGCGACCGCCAGCACAGGAAAAGCCCCTAGGGTTAGCTTCCTTCCGCGCAGATGCCGGATCGGCTTAGTCCGCAGAGGCCCTCTCCGGAGGAAAGTAAGCGAAAGACTGAAATCCACCGCGTCGCCTCACTTGGACACCATCCCCGATCACATAGTGTCAGTCGCCGACACGACGGCCGCAATCGACTCGTTTACTGAGCACGTTCAATCCGTTTTGACGGATTGTTCACGGGAAGTTCCGGTGATGGAAGACCATCGCTGGAAACTACCTACTGACGCACGTGACTTAATAACCGAGAAGAATGCGGCTATTCGTGCCTACGACTCCTTCCCTTGTGACGCAACAAAGCCCACATGCGCCATTTACAGCGTGCTGTAAAGAAACGCATAGGGGAAGTTCGCTCAGAGGGCTGGAACAAGATGCTCAGTGAACTCGAGCCCACTCACCTAGCCTTCTGGCAACTTCAGAGGAAACTGCGTTCCTCAGAGGAGGTCTCTATGCCTCCCCTCATCCGCCCCGACAAAAGCGTCGCTTTCGACAGCACCGACAAGGCCGAATGCCTTGCTGACCGCCTAGAGTCCCAATGTTCTCCCAGCTCTCAACCAGTAGACCAAGCTCACCTGAACAAGGTCGACGCTGAAGTCGAACGGAGAGCCTCCCTACCACCCGTCGAAGACCCTGATGATCCTCTGCCTCCCGTCACTCCAGACGAAGTGCAAGACCTCATTAAAGGGCTCCACGCTCGTAAAGCCCCCGGTTCGGACGGTATTACCTTAGGTATACAAACTCCTACCTGCCCCTCTAATAATGCTTATGACCGCCATCTTCAATGGCGCCTTGAGCAACAACATCTTCCCACAAGCGTGGAAAGAAGCAACCGTCATCGGTATGCCAAAGCCAGGCAAACCAAAGTCTGAGCCCTCCAGCTATCGTCCCATTAGCTTACTCAATGTACTCGGCAAAATCTACGAGAGGCTTATTTATAAGCGTCTCAAAGACTACGCCGAAGCAAAGAGCCTCATTCCCAACTAGCAGTTTGGTTTCCGACTCCAACACTCGAGTATCCACCAGGTCCACCGTATCGTAGAGCACTTGTGCGCTGGTCTGCAGCGTAACGCGACGACGGGTGTGCTATTCTTCGACATAGCGAAAGCCTTCGACAAAGTCTGGCACAACGGCTTGTTATACAAGCTTTACCAACTAGAAGAGCCAGATCGTCGCGTGCTCATCTTACGAGAATTTTTGTCGAACCGCACCTTCCGCTATCGAATCGAGGGTGCACTCTCGTCACCTCACCCTATTCGCGCCGGAGTCCCTCAGGGTTCCGTCATATCTCTTCTAGCCTTCACGCTGTTCACCAGCGATATCCCAAAGAGTAAAAAGGCTCAGTTGGCTCTCTTCGCCGACGACACTGCCATTTACTATACCGGTCACTGTCCCAATGCTCGTACTCTTCAAACCTCCGCAAACGGCATCACTATGTACGGCAAGCCAATCCCTTGGGAGAAGCAAGCCTTTTTCGCTCTTGGTAGACTCCACTACATTCTGACAGCCCGTTGCAGACTGTCACTTAAATGCAAGCTATCTATACCGCAGTCATCCGTCCCATCATGACTTATGCCTGCGTTGTATTTGCGCACGCTCATCCACGTCATCTCCACAAGATGCAGACCCTCCAGAATCGACTCCTCAGAAAGGTCACGGGTGCCCCCTACAATGTCCGCAATATAGATCTCCACGTCGACCTTAAAATGCCCACCATAAAACAGTTCATGAAACGCTTATCTAAGCGTTTCTTCGACTGTGGCATAAAACATCCAAACCCCTTGATCTCAGCGGCCGCCCGCTACACTGCATTAGCAATATTATCCCGCATTAGCAATATTCGCCGACCAAGGCATACCTTAATCGCCCCCGACGACGCCACTACCCTCCTCCAGGAGAGTAGTAAGGCCACCAGCACTCTATGTAAATCCAAAACCCGATCGCCGTCCTACGGCCCTCGCCGCCGAGGCCCGCCGCGACGCCCAAATCCACACCCCTCCCGACCCTTGCTCGAGCCAGCCCGCGCCGCTGAGCCTGTAGCTTTAAATTCGTCCCAAAATCCAATAAATCCTGATCCAGCTAGTCCCTTGCTGCCCTCTTCCAGCGACGCGCTAAGCCGAGGTCCGTACCCCACAGGGGGTGCCCTTAGCGTAGTCGCTTAGTTTTAGTTAGTATTTAAGTTTAAGTCCTGGCTGGTGACCTTAATTTATTAGGGTACCACAGGCAAGTCCGCTTAAGCAGACGACAACCTTACAGGTTGACCTGCGAGATGCCATACACAAAAAATTAAAAATAAATGTATACCTAGATCAGCATCGTCTTGTTTTATTGACAAAGTTCCCTGGTGGTGAAACTTCTTATTTTATTTTTATTTTATTTATTCGGTAAAACAAACAATTACACATTAAGAATTACAAAATGATAGTATACAGCAATATTACAAATGTGAAATCAACCACGTTCTCCACAGATACACATGAGACAATTTGGTATATTTTAAGACGAAGAAGCGTTGTTAACAATAAAAAAGAGAAATACCAACAGTAAATTATTCATGAAGCTGTTAATAATAGTGTAGCATAAGTGGAACAACAGTGTCACATTAATTTTGCAGTGTGTTAAGCAACATGAGTTTAAACTTTCCTTTTGGTTAAGCAAACAGATCCAAACTGCAGAAATTCTTATTAAAATTGCTCGTAAGGCGACGAAGTAGCGCACGTAAGCCGACATTTGTACGACTGGAAGTAGTAGCGAAAACAGGGTGTGCGCGCACCACGCGTCCCTGGCATGTTCTGGGAACTATATAACACAACTTGTTAACTATATCTAAACAATCATACGAGTTATTGCATAAGTCATACAAAAATGTAGTTTCAAGAAAAGTACGCCTTGAACTCAAACAAAGCAGATTATATTTTTTAAGTAAATCATTCTATGAGAGGTAACAACTTTTAAAGCAGCGATAATACATAGACTTCAAAAATTTACGTTGTATGATTTCTATACACTCAATGTATTTATTGTAGTAGGGGACTTCTTGGTACGGAAACCTACATTAATTAATTTAGTATAGTAATGTCTAATAGTTACAATTTAGTTTGATATTTCACTTGATGTTTAACTTAAAAACGATTTTCTTAATAATGTCTTTAATATCACCTTTACACCTACCTATTTGAGAAGAAAATTTCTAATTAGTTTAACAGGCAGCTCACCTGACTTTTTAATTACGATTTTTTTAATAAACGACCAGCTTCAAAAATAATGGCATTATTGAAATAAAAATGGTCAACAAAAAACATTTGTTTGATTTTCTAGAGCATATATGACAAAATTTTACCAAAAATAATTGGTGAAAACCGCTAACGTGACTTACCCTTGCCAATATTAACTTAAAGTAAAAAAAGCGTATAATACAACGTAAACACACTAATTTATTTAAAAAAATGGTATGTATACAGTACATTTTTTACAGTTTTTTTTGTCTCCTGTAAGATTTGATGAATGTTGAATTCGCGGTATTGGAAGCCGAGCGACGATGTGTTTACGCTTGCCACTCACACATAGTTCATATTGTGAACGTCTGAGTGCACTCATTTTAACGTCAGTAATAAACCAGCGTCCAACTAAGACACCCGTGTACTTATTTCGGCATCTCCAAGTTAATGCCTATCACTAATACGGTTAAGCGTGCTCGTCTGCTGGCTGTGGGAGAATGGGAGTCACGTCAAGCACCGTGCACACAATCACCATACCCACCATCATCCACCTTAGGCACATTGATGGATGACTCATCGATTTGGGTAGCTGCGATTCTCCGCTTGGGCGCACATTGTGTTGCTCCGCATCGGTGTCACTGCGTTGAAGCTGTCGACAGTCTCGGGCACCATGGCCTGTCCAGTAGTATTCTGTAACCATCTGACCGTAAAAACTTTGGTGAAGTGAGCGTGGACTGAGCTGTCAGTGCCACTGATGCAAGGGATTGACCTAGACAGTATGACGCTAACAATTCACGCAAGTCTTTACGATGAGAGTTTTACCGAATCGACATGCTGCTACAGGACGCAGGTCTCAAAGCACGGCACGCCAGTATTTACTATATAATTCGCCAAACGTCTTGGTACGTGTAAAAGTCAAAAGCCAAATCATTTATTTCCTGTATCGATACTATTGCGCCATCTCGTGTTATAAGCACGGCGGGCTGTGCTGGCGCTACTGCTACGGCTGCTGAGAGCCTCAAGCGGCGCAAATACTGTAACCTTATGGGTTACTACAGTTTTGAGCCGTTTGGGGTCGAAACGTTCGGATCATGGAGCCCGAGTGCGCGTCTCCTTTATGAGCAAATTTCTCACCGACTAGTCGATACTTCACGTGACCAGAGTGCTGGATTGCTCTTTGGCCAAAGAATTAGTATTAAAAATCAACGTGGCAATGCTGCCAGTCTTCTGGGCATAATTCCGGATGACAGCGATCCGGACGAGTAGTTAGACGCCTAAGTGTCCCATTTATTTTTATATTCATTTGTATAGTTAGTTAGGCAGTCATTTAAATGTGTTATTTTAAAGTTCAATAAACAGGCTTTGTTATTTGTAACACATAACATAACATCACGCCCTGCTTCCCCGAAGGGTTGGGCAGAGGTGTACCTATAGTACACCCACATTTCGCCAGCTATGTTTAAGTCCCATGTAATAGCACCGGGCACAAATCCACACTTCGGGCCGCTACTGAGAAATTCCAGATAGAAAAACCCAATAACACGCCGCCCGACCTAGGAATCGAACCCAGGACCTCATGCTCAGCACTAGCGATTTCGACCACTAGACCAACGAGGCGGTATTTGTAATATTGTCTTAATGCGATATAAAATAGAAACGTTAATTGGAATAGAATGAGAAGGAGAATTGGACCTAGGCCATCATTTTAGAATTAAAAACAAATTATGCTAGCAAGATGTAGTCAGTCTAACAAAGTTGTGTTTGGCGTCCAGTACATTCTAGTCTGTAATGCTATGTAAGGAGATGGTAGAGGAAGCGTTTTTTGTTACCTGCTGTTAGGGATACCGAGTTTTGGAGTTTTTCTATTCAGGATAATCATTCAGCCCCAGGATGAGCTGGTAAATTGGAAACTTCATAAGGATTATGAAATTGTAAAACAAATAAATTGCAAGATAGTTTATTGAGTCATTGTATCGGATCTTCAGCTTATATTTAAACAAAACTAGTAACGTCCACATCCACAGTTGCGGCCTCCAAAGCCGAGTCCGAGAGCGGCAGGAGCGATGGCAGCAGTGCCAGGTCCATAGCCAGCGCCGAGCCCATAGGTACCCGCAGCGCCATAGGCACCAGTAGAGCCATAGGCAGCAGCAGAAGGAGCAATACTCTCAATAGCAGTCACACCGTTACCGCAGCTGTAGCTGACGGTACCAGCACCACCACTTGGTAACACTCCCTCCAAAGCCACAGCACTCACGAAAGGCAGCTCACCAGCCACAGACAGAGCACCTTCATACACATTCTCAGACGCTACGGAGAGGCCACTGGGAGCAAAAGCAGAGGTGCTAGAGACAGGCAGGCCACCGCCACTGGTGGGAAAGATCTCTAGAGCAGTCAAACCATTGCCGATCAAACCATTGCCAATGATACCATCACCAATCAAACCGTTGCCGGCCAACTGGTAACTACCACCACAGCCATTACCAATAAAACCATTGTTAGCATAGCCATTTCCAGTAAGAGCACGATCGGCGAAGGCTCCACGACCAAGACATGAACTGAAAGCAGTCTGTGAACAAAACATGATTCTGTTAGTACATGTTTCATTTTCAGAAGATGATGACGATGCATTAAAACTTGATTATTTTATCGATCACTTAACGTAATGTGTGTCAGACGTGTTTCATGCAATTTTCAGTCTAGTAGTATTTTTAAATTAGAAGTAAGCATTTCTAGCTAAAGTTGAATGGACTTCTCGGAGAATCAGAGAACAAAGTTTTAATATAAATACAACCTGTTTTCTTCATTTTGGTAATATTTAGATGTATCTCGAAGCTAAAGCGTTAAAAAATAAGCTCACAATAAGTGCTACTTAATCCACAATATTGAACTAGTCAATTTCTCAGTGAACGTATTAAAATTCGATAATCTAAAACAATAAAAAAAATGCGAAATTCAAGGAAAACTCGTGAAAAAAATAAAATATTGAAGATTATTCTCACCTGGATGAAGAGCGCCTGAGCGCAGAGGACGAGGATCACCTTGGCTGACATTGTAGTTTGTGTTACGAGTAAAGCAAACTTGGGAATGAGTTTTCCAAGAATCGACAACTATTTATACTGAACGTAGTCCTTATCTAGTAGTGTGGCAGCAACTTGTGGATTTTGAAATAAACTTTTGACAGGTGCCTTTATCTGTAGTTGCAATATAGGGAAATAGAAAAATGGATGTGTTTCGTAAGGGACGTGACCTAGAAATATTTAGAATGATGGGCTTTGTTTCCATAGAACATAGAAAAAACATCACGTAGTTACGATAAGAAACTTTTGCACTATATAAACGTGTTCTCGAAGTAGGAACAACATTCAGTCTTCAGCTTCTCGTTGCAAACAAAAAACTATCAAACATGTCCACCTTAGCTGTTCTGTTGCTCTGCATCCAAGCTTGCTTGGTCCAGGTGAGTTATTATATTGAGTTTCCCCTTCTGAGCTTTTTATTTAATTAACACTTATTTAAATACTATATAAATAAAACCAGCTACCATAGTAGCTTTTGTGTTTTTCATTGTTGATCTGTTATTCTGGCATGTTGACACTCTTATGAACACAAAGTAATACATACCATTTCATTTCTTCAGAATGTTTTCGGTTACGGGTGCGGCTGCGGAGGTCAAGTGGGCGCCATAGCTCCTGCTCTAGGTTTCGGCGCTGGTTTCTCTCCTGCTGCTGCATGTGGTGGTGCCCTCGGTCTTGGTGCTTACGGTGGCGCCATCGGATCTGCTTATGGTGGCGTACTCTCTCCTGCTGCTGCATACGGGGGTGCTATCGCTCCTGGAGGTGCTTACGGCGGCGCCGGTGAAGGCTACGTGGCGGTCATTGGTGAGCTGCCAGTCGCCGGCAACACCGCTGTTGCTGGCCAGGTCCCCATCATGGGTGTCGTGAACTTTGGTGGCGCTTTGCCGGCTGCTGGTGCCGTGTCTATCGCCGGACAGTGCGCGTGCGGGTGTGGTTCTCCTGTTTACTATTGAGACGTATTCAGACGCCAAAAGAAAAATAAACGATTAGGAAATGAGCAAATAATGCAATCTTTCACTAAATCCTAAAGCGTTAACCTCCCAGAACTTTATTGCGAAACTCGCGAAACCCCCGTACGTCCTTGACGCATGCGCTTATCGCGATATAATTTGACCCCGCTCTGACCACGCTCAAAATAAACGATGTAGCTGCGATTATATTGCCGCTATTTACATTATGTAAACAGTTTCGGGTTTGTGAAGAATGGAGCCACTCAAGATAATATCAACAACACTCATAATAGTACGTTCGTATTATAAACATCCTATTGAAAACATAGAACTGGGTTTCAACTAAGATTCTAATTGGTTTATCCATTATTGGCCAATTTATTTATTTTTTCAGTTAGAATCTTATTTGAAAGTGTACAAGAACAAAGTAAATGATGAATTATCAGTTGTTTTACCTTACAAAGACCCTAATTCAATAAAAAATCGTAAGAATTCAAAATGTTAACAATGACGTCATTGACAACCTTGGAAACTATGTCCAATATTTCTCGAAATATCGAATAAAATTGTTGTAATACGGCTACAATCTATGAAATTATGTATTATCTATAAACATATATATATAAACTATTTATATATAGGTTTTGCGTCATTACTAACATCACAAAGGTTGCATCATCATTAATTCTTTAATTCATTGCAAAATCGTCAAATTATTACACCAAAATTCATGACAACGAATTCTGTAAACGTAAAAAACATTGGCTCAAAAACATGTTTTATGATATTGTTTCATGCAAACGATTATCTAAAAAGTTGTATTGCACACTTATAAATAAAAATACATCCACTTACCGAAGAATAACACACAAAAAACACAATTAAAAAAAACAATCACTTTCGCTCGGTACCCAATTGACACCACTTGAGCCTGACGCAAAAAATGGCGCGCTTCATATTGTGTTTTTATTATCTTGGGAGTGATAAAGCTTGTTCGTATTTTTGTCTGTGATTATAAAATATTATCTGTACTGTGGATAAATGGTATAACACTAATAAACCTTAAAATAATAGAAATTTAAACTTAAAATCGACTGGGGTTGATTGTATACCGGAATACCGTCCAGGAGGAGGGACACAAAGAACATTAAGCACATTGCAAAGAACTTAGGGCCATCTACATTGCTGAACTGGGAAACGTCTTCAGAAGTATCAAAAAAGTGCCGAAAGATGTCACTACGGTCACTATAAAAGATAAGATAAAATGTTTATACACAAACAAATTTCATGGATTACTCATAAAATGAAGAACATTTTATATTACACATAAATAAAATAATTATTTACTGTGCTACATGCAGTTGGTGCTTCGTCTATTAAACACACGAACGGACACGCACACTGACGCACACTTAATATGGCTGCCGGAATAATATGAATGTGCGCTTCATCATATTTTGTGTAATTTTTGCAGTTTTCCGAGTGTTTTCTCCTTATGACGTTGAGTTGAGAGTACCCCTCCGTCCTGATACTTAGACTATTCAGAAAACCAGTCCTTCATTTTTTTTCTGCCCGGGTGAGAAAAATTTAATAGAAAATAAAATATACTACTAGACTAGTTTGTTTTATTCCAATTTCCAGCACACTATTTTGCCTTGAAAATCACCTACGTCAATGGTAAGCTATTTTCTTCATACTACATAATTATCCATCCATTTAAAACCTATAGAGCTATAAAAATTATAATATAAATGTACCTATAGATTGAGAATTAGTTCCTGTTCAGAAATGCAGATGGCGTATAAAACTGTCATGCATAAAACATTCGAGAGAGGGCTCTCTTATCCTATATTTCTTATATTACTCTTTGATACCGTCGGTACTTGACGGAAAGGTTGGTGGGGGTATTCCTGTATACTTAAGTTAAAATGTGTTTATATTATGGGCATACAATTTCACCGTTATAGTATTTCCAGGCCACAGTCCAATACGATAATAATATAAAAACGTATACAATTATTATAGACGCCATAATACTATCTGCATAAAATTATGTAGTTCAGTATAAATCTGGTGAGAATAACTTGTCGTTTATTCTTATTTTTCTCGTGCACCACGTTGTGCACGTTGTGTACTGGATAGTGGGTGCGAAAGAGGTAGCGAATCCGTCGCATATTGCTCACTGATTTTTACCGATGCGATCGCTCCAGCTGTTTTGTTTGCAGATGTACTTAATGCAACGTAAAATGATAAGACGATTGAAACTGTCATTAAGTATACAATGGTAGGTTGGCCCCGTAAAATTGTTTGCGACTCCATTCGTCATTTTTTTTACTGTGTTTGTAAGTGTTAGAAAATGGTGTCTTAATGCGGGGACCTAAGGTGATAATTTAGTTGTCACTGCGTGAAAGAATGTTGCGCGAATTACATAGCACGCATTTAGGCATAAAATGAGTTGCAATGCGAGAAGTAGCATGTGGTGGCCCGGTATAGATGGGGGAAATTGAGGGGTGGATCGCCGGATGCTATGTATGTGCGAGCATGAGGCCCGCCTCACCACAGGCTGCGGCCTCGCCCTGGCCAAGTCCAACAGCACCATGGGAACAAATTCATATCAACTACCTATGTCTTGTTGTATAGTTGCGTACTCAAAATGGTCAGAGTGCATTTACATGCGGAACGACGTTACCACCCAATCCTTAATAAAAAGTTAAAGTACATGTTTTCGATATTTGGCTTACCATGCACAATAGTCTCGGATATTGACCATCCATGTAGCAACGGACAAGCCGAGAATCCTTTAAAGACGTGTAAAAGGTTGTTTATAAAGCTGTTTAACATTTATTTTGTCAACACCTTTCGAAATTAGTGTGGAGGAATGATGTGTTTACGCTTTGCCACTCACGCATAGTTCATATATTGTGAACGTCTGAGTGCACTCATGTTAACGTCAGTAATAAACCAGCGTCCAACTAAGACATCCGTATACTTATTTCCGCATCTCCAAGTTACTACCTGTCACTAATACGGTTGAACGTGCCCGTCTGCTGGCTGTGGGAGAATGGGAGTCGCGGCAAGCACCGTGCACACAATCACCGTACCCACGATCATCCACCGTAGGCACAATGATGGATGACTCGTCGATTGGGCTCGCTGCGTGTCTCCGCTAGGGCGCACCTTGTGTTGCTCCGCATCGGTGTCACTGCGTTGAAGCTGTCGACAATCGGGCACCATGGCCTGTCCAGTAGTGCTATTTTGTAACTGTTTCATCCTGTAAACTTTGGTGAAGTGAGCGTGGAGTGAGCTGTCAGTGCCACTGATGCAAGGTGTTGACCTAGACAGTATAACACTGACAATTCACGCAAGTCTTCACTATGAGATTTTTACAGAATCGACATGCTGCTACAGGACGCAGGTCGCAAAGCACAGCAAGCCAGTATTTACGATATAATTCGTCAAACGGCTTGGTACGTGTAAAAGTCAAAAGCCAAATCATTTATTTCAAGCAGGCACATGAATGGCACTTTTGAACGTCAACATTTGCAAATAAAATAGAATTGAATCTAGTTGCCCCTTATAAAACTAGTTTCGTTTGGAGCAGAATGGTCAAGAAATTCGATCGTTACTCCATTAAAATGTCTGTTTGGTTTGTCTCTTTTAAAATCTTTTTGCTCTCTTTTACGTGACGATAGGAAGAGACCAGACGTTATGATGTTGTTGCCTTGGAAGGTGGTCAGACCTCTGGTGTGGGACGCAAACTTTTTTTTTTGGGTGGGAAATTATCAAATGACTTCTCCCGCTCTGGGTGGAGCGGGAGGGCGTGTCAGACTTTAACTGACTAAAACCCACCCGTGTTCCTTCAGTTGCCTGTGCCAGAGCCACGGTTATCTCTATCGAATTACCCGCAACTCTGAGGCGTCAGCCCTAACGGACCCCGTCATTTAGTGCTGACATCTCTTTGAGGCGCGCGTGAAACACGACGCGCCGTCGACCCGGGCCTGGTCCCTACCGGACGACGAGCTACCCATTGCTCGCCGTCCGCAAGCCCGCGCCTACGGTGGCCGGGAATCTGCAGGCGACTCCCGACAACCAGGGCGTCTCCTGCGGCGACTAGGGGCGTGAGGGCGCAAGGCTCTCTCCCTCACGCGCTCCGCCTCCTCCTTCGCGAGCATTACTTCTTCGCAGAAGGAGGTGACGGCTTTCCATTCCCTCTCGCTCCGTACCATGGCCTGGACCAGGGCCGGACGCGAGAGATCGCCGCCGCCGATCGCCTCCGCGAGGACACTGCGGTGCTCCGCCCAAGCTGGACAGACCTCCACCGTGTCCTCCGGGCGATCCACACAATGGTGACACTCGGGCGTTTCCTCCTGCCTTATGCGAAACAGGAACCTCCCGAAACAACCGTGTCCGGTGAGGACCTGTGTCAGGCGGAAGGTGTGGACGCCGTGGCGCCTCTCCAACCACTCCTCAAAGAGGGGACTTACCGCCGCAATTGTGGTGTGCCCAGCACTGGGTTGCGACAATCGCACCCTCCACGTCGCCATGAAATCCCGCCGGAGCTCTGTCCGCTGTACCGTGATTTCTCGCGGCAGCGGAGTTACACCCTGGCGTTTTGCCTCCTCGCGCCACTCCCATACGTGCGCGAGGGCTTTCGCCTTCAGATCCCATGGCGGCAATCCGGTAAGGAGGCTCGCCGCCTCGCAGGAGACCGTGCGGTATCCTCGCCCCAGCCGGACGGCCGTGGGACGCAACCTGTGTCGATAATCTTGCGCCGTCTCATGTTCCAAGTACGGCGGGCTTTGCTGGCGCTGCTGCTGCGGCTGCTGAGATCTTGAAGCGGCGCAAATACTGTAAAATTATGGGTAACTACAGTTTTGAGCCGAATGGGGTTGAAACGTTCGGATCATGGGGACCGAGTGCGCGTCTCCTGTATGAGCAAATTTCTCACCGACTATTCGACATTTCAAGTGACCAGAGTGCTAGATTGCTTTTTGGCCAAAGAATTAGAATTAAAATTCAACGTGGCAATGCTGCCAGTCTTCTGGGCATATTTCCGGATGACAGCGATGCGGACGAGTACTTCGACGCCTAAGTGTCCCTTTCGGTTTTGTATGTAATTAAATGACTAACAATTCGTTGGTCATTTAATTTAGTCTAAGTTTTTTTCGTCTTTTTTTTCTTTGTGTAGATATTATATTTTAAAGTTCCATAAACAGGCTTTGTTTGTTGTATTAATGGCAAAATGTGATATAAATAGAAACTTTAATTGGAATAGAATGAGAAGGAGAATTGTACCTAGGCCATCATTTTGGAATTAAAAACAAATTATGCTAGCAAGATGTAGTCAGTCTAACAAAGTTGTGTTTGGCGTCCAGTACATTCTAGTCTGTAATGCTATGTAAGGAGATGGTAGAGGAAGCGTTTTTTGTTACCTTCTGTTTGGGATACCGAGTTTTGGAGGTTTTCCATTCAGGATAATCATTCTGCCCCAGGATGAGCTGGTAAATTGGGAACTTCATAAGGATTATGAAATTGTAAAACAAATAAATTGCAAGATAGTTTATTGAGTCATTGTACCGGATCTTCAGCTTATATTTAATCAAAATTAGTAACGTCCACATCCACAGTTGCGGCCTCCAAAGCCGAGTCCGAGAGCGGCAGGAGCGATGGCAGCAGTGCCAGGTCCATAGCCAGCGCCGAGCCCATATGTACCCGCAGCGCCATAGGCACCAGTAGAGCCATAGGCAGCAGCAGAAGGAGCAATACTCTCAATAGCAGTCACACCGTTACCGCAGCTGTAGCTGACGGTACCAGCACCACCACTTGGTAACACTCCCTCCAAAGCCACAGCACTCACGAAAGGCAGCTCACCACCCACAGACAGAGCACCTTCATACACATTCTCAGACGCTACGGAGAGGCCACTGGGAGCAAAAAGCAGAGGTGCTAGAGACAGGCAGGCCACCGCCACTGGTGGGAAAGATCTCTAGAGCAGTCAAACCATTGCCGATCAAACCATTGCCAATGATACCATCACCAATCAAACCGTTGCCGGCCAACTGGTAACTACCACCACAGCCATTACCAATAAAACCATTGTTAGCATAGCCATTTCCAGTAAGAGCAGGACCGGCGAAGGCTCCACGACCAAGACATGAACTGAAAGCAGTCTGTGAACAAAACATGATTGTGTTAGTACATGTTTCATTTTCAGAAGATGATGTCGATGCATTAAAACTTGATTATTTTATCGATCACTTAACGTAATGTGTGTCAGGCGTGTTTCATGCAATTTTCAGTCTAGTAGTGTTTTTTAATTAGAAGTAAGCATTTCTAGCTAAAGTTGAATGGACTTCTCGGAGAATTAGAGAACAAAGTTTTAAAACTAAATACAACCTGTTTTCTTCATTTTAGTAATATTTAGATGTATTTCGAAGCTAAAGGGTTCAACATTAAGGTCACGATAAGTGCTACTTAATCCACAATATTGAACTGGTCAAAAGCTCAGTGAACGTATTAAAATTCGATACTCTAAAACAATTTAAAAAAATGCGAAATTCGAGGAAAACTCTCATGAAAAAATAAAATATTGAAGAATTATTTCTCACCTGGATGAAGAGCGCCTGAGCGCAGAGGATGAGGATCACCTTGGTTGACATTGTAGTTTGTCTTAAAGCAAACTTGGGAATGAGTTTTCCAAGAATCGACGACTATTTATACTGAACGTAGTCCTTATCTAGTAATGTGGCAGCAACTTGTGGATTTTGAAATAAACTTTTGATAGGTGCCTATCAAACATGTCCACCTTCGCTGTTCTGTTGCTCTGCATCCAATCTTGCTTGGTCCAGGTGAGTTATTATATTGAGTTTCCCCTTCTGAGCTTTTTATTTAATTAACACTTATTTAAATACTATGTAAATAAAACCAGCTACCATAGTAGCTTTTGTGTTTTTCATTGTTGATCTGTAATTCTGGCATGTTGACACTCCTAAGAACACAAAGTAATACATACCATTTCATTTCTTCAGAATGTTTTCGGTTACGGGTGCGGCTGCGGAGGTCAAGTGGGCGCCATAGCTCCTGCTCTGGGTTTCGGCGCTGGTCTCTCTCCTGCTGCTGCATGTGGTGGTGCTCTCGGTCTTGGTGCTTACGGTGGCGCCATCGGATCTGCTTATGGTGGCGCACTCTCTCCTGCTGCTGCATACGGGGGTGCTATCGCTCCTGGAGCTGCTTACGGCGGCGCCGGTGAAGGCAACGTGGCGGTCACTGGTGAGCTGCCAGTCGCCGGTGACACCGCTGTTGCTGGTCAGGTCCCCATCATGGGTTTCGTGAACTTTGGCGGCGCTGTGCCAGCTGCTGGCGCCGTGTCTATCGCCGGACAGTGCGCGTGCGGGTGTGGTTCTCCTATTTACTATTGAGGCGTATTCAGACGCCAAAATAAAAATAAACGATTATTAAATGAGCAAATAATGAAATCTTTTACTAAATCCTAAAGCGATGCAATCACAAAACCTTTTTTGTATAAAGTATTATCGCTTCATTTTTTTGTACAAGTTACGCACTTACAATAAATACCCTAATCCAAGATCCAAGGTTAAGTTATGCTTGCCGCGGTTGGTTAGTGGATCCAGTGGGTTGATTCATTACACGATTCATTACATATCGAGATCCCTCCGTTACTCGGAAAGCACGTTAAGCCGTTATTCTCGGCTGTCATTCATATTCAATCGTTACGGGCTGCCCAAAAGTCCAAATCAGAAGCCCAATAGTCTGTTTCTAAGGAATATAATATTACCCATTTACTGGGTTCTGAAGGTCAGATAGGCAGTCACTCCATGTATAGTTCTGGTATTTAGCTGCATTCGGTTAGACTGGAAGCGGACTCCAACACAGGAAATCGCTAGGCAGATTGACCTTAACAATTACAATAGTATAATGATTTAAACCTATGCTTCAGGCTAGAAAGAGCACATAGTTACAAATTAACAATGAGTAAAAAGCCAGAACTCTTATAAACATTTGAGTTGATTTGATGGCCTGTACTTTCCAACAATCAAAAGAGTATTTAATTTTTGCGACATCTCACAGTTAGTCTCGGCACCTAATGAACGATACTATTTGCAGCAGTGGACGTCTTTCGGCTGTAACGATGAGGATGACAAATATGGTGACATTCATCAGTGACATTTTATCAGCGCTTAATTAATTTAAAAGTGACAAAACGTATTTAAAATTGCGATTTATTTTAAACCCATAATCATACAGGCTGGATTCATAATGAACAAGTTAGTTGGGGTCTCACATTATCCTACGGAAAATAAGTGAAAAGTTTTTGCAATTTCTGATTTTTCTAGTACACAAACATCAGTTGGTACGATACAGTTTTTTGATTCTTGTCAGACCCAGGATCAGTTGACATCAAAAAAGTTTTTGTGAGAATTGGGCATTTTCTTTCAGACAATTTGTATTTAAAAATATGTGAAGCAGATCGAACAGCCTCAAAAATTTAAGGGCAGTCTTATAAGACCGTTTTCCCGTAGCTACAACGGTTACTGCGCCATCTCAAAAATATACCCTGTAAACTGTATTGTATGTAGTTTGGTCAATCTACAAAACAATGGCCCAATGAAATAATAAATAATTGACAAAATTAATCACAATTTGTGTTCTAATTAAAATGAGAAGTGTATCTTCCCCAAACCACTGACAGACAGTCTACCAAAGATTTTTTGTACCATAGCGCCAAATATCAAAATAAGGCCTATTACAGCACTGACGAATTTCTGACTGAAAAATTATTCTGACTTGTGTGAAATATCTTAATTTTTGTTGCTTTTTACTTTGACATTTAATTGGCCATTTTTATTACAAATTTATTGAATAAAAAAAAAAGAAATGCTATAAGTCGATGATATTCTTTGTTGACACTTTTTAGTGCAGGTATTATTGTATGTGACGGCAGCCATGTTGTTTAGCAGCTGTGAGAGGCAGCGACTGGATGGCGCTAGTGGAACGTGCACCAGACGCATCATAAACAAATCATTCACTCTATAGATCATTTGGCTTAAGACTTGAATCCAATCCAATCAAATATTGTGACCATTCGCTACCACTAGCGATCGCCTTTAAAAGGAGCGGCGCTGTTCAAACGGCACATTCGCCCGATCATGACCTATGCCAGTGCAGTCTTCGCACACGCCAAGCCCATTCGGTTCAATAGAATGCAGACCCTCCAAAGCAAGTTCCTCCGTAGGATTACAAGCTCCCCCTGGTACGTTCGCAACGAAATCCTCCACGTAGACCCCATGATTCCCACTATCCGCAAGTTTATGAAACGCATTTCAAAGCGTTTCTTCGAGACCAACGCGAATCACGGCAACCCTCTGGTTGTGAAGGTCGCTAGCTATATTCCCTCCTCCATCAGTCATATCCGCCGTCCCAAGCATGTCCTCACCGATCCCGATGACCACATAACTCTCATTCAGGAGAGCAGTAGGGCCACCAGTACAGTGCACAAACACAGACCGACATTCCGACCTCGCCGCCGAGGTTCCTCGCGAAGATCCCGACGTAACTATCCCCCCCGACCCTTGCTCGACGAAGTGCCAGCCCGCGCCGTAGCTGAGCCTGTACCTTTAAATTCCCATGATAATAATTATCAACAAAATCTGATCCATTTATCAATCGCCCTAAGCCGAGGTCCGTACCCCACAGGGGGTGCCCTTAGCGAGCGTTCGCTTAGTAATGTAAGTAGTTTTACGCCCCTGGAGGCTTTGAGTCCGCTTAAGGCAGCCACAGGATAGTCCGGTTAAGTAGTCACGACCTCTCAAGGTCAACTAATACATAAAAAAAAAACAAACGGCACGCACTCGACGCTCGACTGTCGCCGCGGACGGACGTGTCTGTGCGCTCTCCCGCTCCCGGCCTAGTGTTGTGTTTCGTGTTTATACTCGTCGCAATTACGTGACGTCATCGTAGTCGCCCCGAATACCCCGATAAAAAATTAAATCAAGAAATCGATTTTATTTTTAATCAATTAAAAAAGTGCATTTTTCAAGGCAAATCTCCTTTCTTTAACAGACGTTTGTGAGTAGCTTCACTAGGCCCCTTCTGGGTAAAACCACAGTTTCGTGGTCCTCGGTGGAAACCATACGGTGCCAACGAAGCCGAGTGGGGTGTTGTCCCAATCACACCCGCCGAACTCCTTCAGGGCAAGGCAGTAAATTGGGCGGGTCCCAGAAAACCGGCCTTGGGGGTCTCCTAGTCGGCTCTGGTGACAGTTTTCCTTTTTAGCTACTCACCTAGTGTCTTTAGGGTGTGTCTAATAGACAATTATTTCGTACTTACCATTTTGTCTTAAAAAAACTGTTTCTCCGTTGTCACCGAGTTTGTCATCTGAATTTCTTTAAGTAACACACATTTCACAAACACTATTTTACAATAACCATACCAACACAGTCACCAAACACATTGTTTTGTTTTGAAATTCCATATTAAAATTCATTACGTAATACGCCATCTAATTATTACGTAATTACTACCTGGTAGAACAATAACAATCACAGTATGCCAAAACGTCAAACCTATTTTAAATGACAGCTGCGCGACAGATTATCAAAGGCTAACGGCGCGTGAGCTTTCAATGCCCGGAATGTTACAATTTTTATAAATATTGTTTTATTTTATTTTGTTGAACACTTATCCAGTTATTATGTGTATGTATTTTTATTTTATATTTTCATCTTAGCGTTTGCTACACTGGTCGACGTCATTCAACGCCGGCTGTCGCTGAAAACCAGCGCTGGGGCTCTGTCTCGCATAGGGTCGTAGCATTAAGCTGAGCGATGACCGTTTTGCGTGGATGTGACGCATATTTTCCCCCGATTTGTTCTCTTTGGCGTTTGTGTTCGATCACTGCGTCATGTTTACCGTAAATAAACGTTCTTTTCTTTCTTTTCTTTTCTTTCTTTCTTCGCAATAGACTGGTCAGGGCCCCGTTCGCACAATAAGACTGGCGACGGTTTTACAAGCTTAGGGCTCACCAATAGGTACACACCTCCCTGTCTACACCCTACAGGGAGGGATCTCATCCCCGGGCCAATCCACCCGGGGAGTTAGGTAAAGCGTTTAGGCAACGTGGAAATTTTTCTTACCACCATTCCTTCCCAAATATAGTTCCCCCTCCGATCAAGGAGGACGCCGACCTCTTGGCGTTCCTCAAAGAGGTCCTACTCAAGGACCCCGATTTTCTGGAGCGATATGGCTCAAAAATTCGCCCACGCTCCACCCCCACTCCGTCCCAGGGCGCACTCGGTGAGTTTAGTGACGCCTTAGAGAGCCCGCTTTCACCACCTGCCGCCGAACAAGGCATTCCGCCCTTTGTTCCGCATTACAATGTTCCGGCGACTATCTCGGCCCCCATTGTTTCCCCCGCCTTTGTCCCGGCAGATAATACTCCGGCCGCTAATCCGGCCCCTATTGTCTCACCCGCCTCTGTCCCAGCCGCCATTGTCACGGCCGCCATTGTCTCAGAGACAACGCAGCTGCGCGCCGCAGTTATCAACACGACTCGCCCGGAGAGCATGGACACGTCAGTCCCACTCTCCGAGGACGAAGCCCGCACCTCCTCCTCCAGCGATGACGACTTCCAAGTCGTCGTTAAAGGAGGCAAGAGGAAGGTTAAATCTTCCGCCCCCGCTGGCCCGGCCACCATGGCCCAGAAACAGGACCCGACTACCTTATTGTCCAACTCTACTTCCGCCCCTAATTCGCGGGCCAGTCGCCCTACCAGCCCTACGGCTTGCCCACCCGCTCCTACCGCGGAAAGCAAAAGCCCCCTCCCCCCATTTACGTCCAAGACAAATCAAAATGGACTGAGATTTCAAAGATGTGTGTTGATTGCAAGATCAACTACACTAATGCCCGATCCACCCTTCAGGGGATCAAAGTAACAGTCCCCACGTCCTCGGACTTTAAAAATCTCTCCCGCGCCTTGCGTGAAAGGAACTACTCCTTTCACACATACTCCCTTCCGGAGGAAACCCCCACTCGCGTCGTCATTAGGCGCGTACCACATGAAATCAACACGGAAGAAATAAAAAGCGACCTTGTTGCACAAGGCCTTCCGGGCTCCGCCGTCCATCGCTTGCATAAAGCGAGACAGTGCGTTGTCTATGACATGGTCCTGGTCTTATGTTACCCCACAGAAGGGCACCACCCGATCTTCAAGGTGAAGTCGGTTTGCTCGCTCTCAGGCAACCAGTAGACCAAGCTCACCTGAACAAGGTCGACGCTGAAGTCGAACGGAGAGCCTCCCTACCACCCGTCGAAGACCCTGATGATCCTCTGCCTCCCGTCACTCCAGACGAAGTGCAAGACCTCATTAAAGTGCTCCACGCTCGTAAAGCCCCCGGTTCGGACGGTATTACCTTAGGTATACAAACTCCTACCTGCCCCTCTAATAATGCTTATGACCGCCATCTTCAATGGCGCCTTGAGCAACAACATCTTCCCACAAGCGTGGAAAGAAGCAACCGTCATCGGTATCCCAAAGCCAGGCAAACCAAAGTCTGAGCCCTCCAGCTATCGTCCCATTAGCTTACTCAATGTACTCGGCAAAATCTACGAGAGGCTTATTTATAAGCGTCTCAAAGACTACGCCGAAGCAAAGAGCCTCATTCCCAACTAGCAGTTTGGTTTCCGACTCCAACACTCGAGTATCCACCAGGTCCACCGTATCGTAGAGCACTTGTGCGCTGGTCTGCAGCGTAACGCGACGACGGGTGTGCTATTCTTCGACATAGCGAAAGCCTTCGACAAAGTCTGGCACAACGGCTTGTTATACAAGCTTTACCAACTAGGAGAGCCAGATCGTCTCGTGCTCATCTTACGAGAATTTTTGTCGAACCGCACCTTCCGCTATCGCATCGAGGGTGCACTCTCGTCACCTCACCCTATTCGCGCCGGAGTCCCTCAGGGTTCCGTCATATCTCCTCTAGCCTTCACGCTGTTCACCAGCGATATCCCAAAGAGTAAAAAGGCTCAGTTGGCTCTCTTCGCCGACGACACTGCCATTTACTATACCGGTCACTGTCCCAATGCTCGTACTCTTCAAACCTCCGCAAACGGCATCACTATGTACGGCAAGCCAATCCCTTGGGAGAAGCAAGCCTTTTTCACTCTTGGTAGACTCCACTACATTCTGACAGCCCGTTGCAGACTGTCACTTAAATGCAAGCTATCTATACCGCAGTCATCCGTCCCATCATGACTTATGCCTGCGTTGTATTTGCGCACGCTCATCCACGTCATCTCCACAAGATGCAGACCCTCCAGAATCGACTCCTCAGAAAGGTCACGGGTGCCCCCTACAATGTCCGCAATATAGATCTCCACGTCGACCTTAAAATGCCCACCATAAAACAGTTCATGAAACGCTTATCTAAGCGTTTCTTCGACTGTGGCATAAAACATCCAAACCCCTTGATCTCAGCGGCCGCCCGCTACACTGCATTAGCAATATTATCCCGCATTAGCAATATTCGCCGACCAAGGCATACCTTAATCGCCCCCGACGACGCCACTACCCTCCTCCAGGAGAGTAGTAAGGCCACCAGCACTCTATGTAAATCCAAAACCCGATCGCCGTCCTACGGCCCTCGCCGCCGAGGCCCGCCGCGACGCCCAAATCCACACCCCTCCCGACCCTTGCTCGAGCCAGCCCGCGCCGCTGAGCCTGTAGCTTTAAATTCGTCCCAAAATCCAATAAATCCTGATCCAGCTAGTCCCTTGCTGCCCTCTTCCAGCGACGCGCTAAGCCGAGGTCCGTACCCCACAGGGGGTGCCCTTAGCGTAGTCGCTTAGTTTTAGTTAGTATTTAAGTTTAAGTCCTGGCTGGTGGCCTTAATTTATTAGGGTACCACAGGCAAGTCCGCTTAAGCAGACGACAACCTTACAGGTTGACCTGCGAGATGCCATACATAAAAAATTAAAAATAAATGTATATCTAGATCAGCATCGTCTTGTTTTATTGACAAAGTTCCCTGGTGGTGAAACTTCTTATTTTATTTTTATTTTATTTATTCGGTAAAACAAACAATTACACATTAAGAATTACAAAATGATAGTATACAGCAATATTACAAATGTGAAATCAACCACGTTCTCCACAGATACACATGAGACAATTTGGTATATTTTAAGACGAAGAAGCGTTGTTAACAATAAAAAAGAGAAATACCAACAGTAAATTATTCATGAAGCTGTTAATAATAGTGTAGCATAAGTGGAACAACAGTGTCACATTAATTTTGCAGTGTGTTAAGCAACATGAGTTTAAACTTTCCTTTTGGTTAAGCAAACAGATCCAAACTGCAGAAATTCTTATTAAAATTGCTCGTAAGGCGACGAAGTGGCGCACGTAAGCCGACATTTGTACGACTGGAAGTAGTAGCGAAAACAGGGTGTGCGCGCACCACGCGTCCCTGGCATGTTCTGGGAACTATATAACACAACTTGTTAACTATATCTAAACAATCATACGAGTTATTGCATAAGTCATACAAAAATGTAGTTTCAAGAAAAGTACGCCTTGAACTCAAACAAAGCAGATTATATTTTTTAAGTAAATCATTATATGAGAGGTAACAACTTTTAAAGCAGCGATAATACATAGACTTCAAAAATTTACGTTGTATGATTTCTATACACTCAATGTATTTATTGTAGTAGGGGACTTCTTGGTACGGAAACCTACATTAATTAATCTAGTATAGTAATGTCTAATAGTTACAATTTAGTTTGATATTTCACTTGATGTTTAACTTAAAAACGATTTTCTTAATAATGTCTTTAATATCACCTTTACACCTACCTATTTGAGAAGAAAATTTCTAATTAGTTTAACAGGCAGCTCACCTGACTTTTTAATTACGATTTTTTTAATAAACGACCAGCTTCAAAAATAATGGCATTATTGAAATAAAAATGGTCAACAAAAAACATTTGTTTGATTTTCTAGAGCATATATGACAAAATTTGACCAAAAATAATTGGTAAAAACCGCTAACGTGACTTACCCTTGCCAATATTAACTTAAAGTAAAAAAAGCGTATAATACAACGTAAACACACTAATTTATTTAAAAAATGGTATGTATACAGTACATTTTTTACAGTTTTTTTTATCTCCTGTAAAATTTGATGAATGTTGAATTCGCGGTATTGGAAGCCGAGCGACGATGTGTTTACGCTTGCCACTCACACATAGTTCATATTGTGAACGTCTGAGTGCACTCATTTTAACGTCAGTAATAAACCAGCGTCCAACTAAGACACCCGTGTACTTATTTCGGCATCTCCAAGTTAATGCCTATCACTAATACGGTTAAGCGTGCTCGTCTGCTGGCTGTGGGAGAATGGGAGTCACGTCAAGCACCGTGCACACAATCACCATACCCACCATCATCCACCTTAGGCACATTGATGGATGACTCATCGATTTGGGTAGCTGCGTGTCTCCGCTTGGGCGCACATTGTGTTGCTACGCATCGGTGTCACTGTCGACAGTCTCGGGGTGTTGAAGCTGTCGACAGTCTCGGGCACCATGGCCTGTCCAGTAGTATTCTGTAACCATCTGACCGTGAAAACTTTGGTGAAGTGAGCGTAGACTGAGCTGTCAGTGCCACTGATGCAAGGGATTGACCTAGACAGTATGACACTGACAATTCACGCAAGTCTTTACGATGAGAGTTTTACCGAATCGACATGCTGCTACAGGACCCAGGTCTCAAAGCACGGCACGCCAGTATTTACGATATAATTCGCCAAACGTCTTGGTACGTGTAAAAGTCAAAAGCCAAATCATTTATTTCCTGTATCGATACTCTTGCGCCATCTCGTGTTTCAAGCACGGCGGGCTGTGCTGGCGCTACTGCTACGGCTGCTAAGAGCCTCAAGCGGCGCAAATACTGTAACCTTATGGGTTACTACAGTTTTGAGCCGTTTGGAGTCGAAACGTTCGGATCATGGGGCCCGAGTGTGCGTCTCCTTTATGAGCAAATTTCACACCCACTAGTCGATACTTCACGTGACCAGAGTGCTGGATTGCTCTTTGGCCAAAGAATTAGTATTAAAAATCAACGTGGCAATGCTGCCAGTCTTCTGGGCATAATTCCGGATGACAGCGATCCGGAAGAGTAGTTAGACGCCTAAGTGTCCCATTTATTTTTATATTCATTTGTATAGTTAGTTAGGCAGTCATTTAAATGTGTTATTTTAAAGATCAATAAACAGGCTTTGTTATTTGTAATATTGTCAAAATGCGATATAAAATAGAAACGTTAATTGGAATAGAATGAGAAGGAGAATTGGACCTAGGCCATGATTTTGGAATTAAAAACAAATTATGCTAGAAAGATGTAGTCAGTCTAACAAAGTTATGTTAGGCGTCCAGTACATTCTAGTCTGTAATGTTATGTAAGGAGATGGTGGAGAAAGCGTTTTTTGATACCTGCTGTTAGGGATACCGAGTTTTGGAGGTTTTCTATTCAGGATAATCATTCAGCCCCAGGATGAGCTGGTAAATTGGAAACTTCATAAGGATTATGAAATTGTAAAATAAATAAATTGCAAGATAGTTTATTGAGTCATTGTATCGGATCTTCAGCTTATATTTAAACAAAACTAGTAACGTCCACATCCACAGTTGCGGCCTCCAAAGCCGAGTCCGAGAGCGGCAGGAGCGATGGCAGCAGTGCCAGGTCCATAGCCAGCGCCGAGCCCATAGGTACCCGCAGCGCCATAGGCACCAGTAGAGCCATAGGCAGCAGCAGAAGGAGCAATACTCTCAATAGCAGTCACACCGTTACCGCAGCTGTAGCTGACGGTACCAGCACCACCACTTGGTAACACTCCCTCCAAAGCCACAGCACTCACGAAAGGCAGCTCACCAGCCACAGACAGAGCACCTTCATACACATTCTCAGACGCTACGGAGAGGCCACTGGGAGCAAAAGCAGAGGTGCTAGAGACAGGCAGGCCACCACCACTGGTGGGAAAGATCTCTAGAGCAGTCAAACCATTGCCGATCAAACCATTGCCAATGATACCATCACCAATCAAACCGTTGCCGGCAAACTGGTAACTACCACCACAGCCATTACCAATAAAACCATTGTTAGCATAGCCATTTCCAGTAAGAGCACGATCGGCGAAGGCTCCACGACCAAGACATGAACTGAAAGCAGTCTGTGAACAAAACATGATTGTGTTAGTACATGTTTCATTTTCAGAAGATGATGACGATGCATTAAAACTTGATTATTTTATCGATCACTTAACGTAATGTGTGTCAGACGTGTTTCATGCAATTTTCAGTCTAGTAGTATTTTTAAATTAGAAGTAAGCATTTCTAGCTAAAGTTGAATGGACTTCTCGGAGAATCAGAGAACAAAGTTTTAAAATAAATACAAACTGTTTTCTTCATTTTGGTAATATTTAGATGTATCTCGAAGCTAAAGCGTTAAAAAATAAGCTCACAATAAGTGCTACTTAATCCACAATATTGAACTAGTCAATATCTCAGTGAACGTATTAAAATTCGATAATCTAAAACAATAAAAAAAATGCGAAATTTAAGGAAAACTCGTGAAAAAATAAAATATTGAAGATTATTCTCACCTGGATGAAGAGCGCCTGAGCGCAGAGGACGAGGATCACCTTGGCTGACATTGTAGTTTGTGTTACGAGTAAAGCAAACTTGGGAATGAGTTTTCAAAGAATCGACAACTATTTATACTGAACGTAGTCCTTATCTAGTAGTGTGGCAGCAACTTGTGGCAGCAACTTGAAATAAACTTTTGACAGATGCCTTTATCTGTAGTTGCAATATAGGGAAATAGAAAAATGGATGTGTTTCGTAAGGGACGTGACCTAGAAATATTTAGAATGATTAGTTTTGTTTCATTAGAACATAGAAAAAACATCACGTAGTTACGATAAGAAACTTATGCACTATATAAACGTGTTCTTGAAGTAGGAACAACATTCAGTCTTCAGCTTCTCGTTGCAAACAAAAAACTATCAAACATGTCCACCTTCGCTGTTCTGTTGCTCTGCATCCAAGCTTGCTTGGTCCAGGTGAGTTATTATATTGAGTTTCCCCTTCTGAGCTTTTTATTTAATTAACACTTATTTAAATACTATATAAATAAAACCAGCTACCATAGTAGCTTTTGTGTTTTTCATTGTTGATCTGTAATTCTGGCATGTTGACACTCTTATGAACACAAAGTAATATATACCATTTCATTTCTTCAGAATGTTTTCGGTTACGGGTGCGGCTGCGGAGGTCAAGTGGGCGCCATAGCTCCTGCTCTGGGTTTCGGCGCTGGTCTCTCCCCTGCTGCTGCATGTGGTGGTGCCCTCGGTCTTGGTGCTTACGGTGGCGCCATCGGATCTGCTTATGGTGGCGTACTCTCTCCTGCTGCTGCATACGGGGGTGCTATCGCTCCTGGAGGTGCTTACGGCGGCGCCGGTGAAGGCTACGTGGCGGTCATTGGTGAGCTGCCAGTCGCCGGCAACACCGCTGTTGCTGGCCAGGTCCCCATCATGGGTGTCGTGAACTTTGGTGGCGCTTTGCCGGCTGCTGGTGCCGTGTCTATCGCCGGACAGTGCGCGTGCGGGTGTGGTTCTCCTGTTTACTATTGAGACGTATTCAGACGCCAAAAGAAAAATAAACGATTATGAAATGAGCAAATAATGCAATCTTTCACTAAATCCTAAAGCGTTAACCTCCCAGTACTTTGTTGCGAAATTCGCGAAACCCCCGTACGTCCTTGACGCATGCGCTTATCGCGATATAGTTTGACCCCTCTCTGACCACGCTCAAAATAAACGATGTAGCTGCGATTATATTGCCCCTATTTACATTATGTAAACAGTTTCGGGTTTGTGAAGAATGGAGCCACTGAAGATAATATCAACAACACTCATAATAGTACGTTCGTATTATAAACATCCTATTGAAAACATAGAACTAGGTTTCAACTAAGATTCTAATTGGTTTATCCATTATTGGCCAATTTATTTATTTTTTGTCAGTGACTTGGTAATTAAAATTCACTACATTTTCCCTTACGTAGGTATCATATGATATTATCTATGTAGTTTATAATATTAATCACTTTAAATTTATAACAAATAACAATTTTACTAGGACTAGCAATAAGTCGAACTGTTTGACGTTGGACGTAATTTTTTTTTTTTTTTTTTTTTTTTCAGCTGTTTTCTTTTTCAGTTAGAATCTTATTTGAAAGTGTACAAGAACAAAGTAAATGATGAATTATCAGTTGTTTTACCTTACAAAGATCCTAATTCAATAAAAAATCGTAAGAATTCAAAATGTTAACAATGACGTCATTGACAACCTTGGAAACTATGTCCAATATTTCTCGAAATATCGAATAAAATTGTTGTAATACGGCTACAATCTATGAAATTATGTATTATCAATAGGTTTTGCGTCATTACTAACATCACAAAGGTTGCATCATCATTAATTCTTTAATTCATTGCAAAATCTTCAAATTATTACACCAAAATTCATGACAACGAATTCTGTAAACGTAAAAAACATTGGCTCAAAAAACATGTTTTATGATATTGTTTCATGCAAACGATTATCTAAAAAGTTGTATTGCACACTTATAAATAAAAATACATCCACTTACCGAAGAATAACACACAAAAAACACAATAAAAAAAAAAACAATCACTGTCGCTCTGTACCCAATTGATACCACTTGAGCCTGACGCAAAAAATTCCGGATGGGCTTCATATTGTGTTTTTATTATCTTGGGAGTGATAAAGTAATAAAGAGGGACACAAAGAACATTAAGCACATTGCAAAGAATTTAGGGCCATCTACATTGCTGAACTGGGAAACGTCTTCAGAAGTATCAAAAAAGTGCCGAAAGATGTCACTACGGTCACTATAAAAGATAAGATAAAATGTTTATACACAAACAAATTTCATGAATTACTCATAAAATGAAGAACATTTTATATTACACATAAATAAAATAATTATTTACTGTGCTACATGCAGTTGGTGCTTCGTCTATTAAACACACGAACGGACACGCACACTGACGCACACGTAATATGGCTGCCGGAATAATATGAATGTGCGCTTCATCATATTTTGTGTAATTTTTGCAGTTTTCCGAGTGTTTTCTCCTTTTGGACGTTGAGTTGAGAGTACCCCTCCGTCCTGATACTTAGACTATTCAGAAAACCATTCCTTCATTTTTTTTCTGCCCGGGTGAGAAAAATGTAATAGAAAATAAAATATACTACTAAACTAGTTTGTTTTATTCCAATTTCCAGCACACTATTTTGCCTTGAAAATCACCTACGTCAATGGTAAGCTATTTTCTTCATACTACATAATTATCCATCCATTTAAAACCTATAGAGCTATAAAAATTATAATATAAATGTACCTATAGATTGAGAATTAGTTCCTGTTCAGAAATGAGATGGCGTATAAAACTGTCATGCATAAAACATTCGAGAGAGGGCTCTCTTATCCTATATTTCTTATATTACTCTTTGATACCGTCGGTACTTGACGGAAAGGTTGGTGGGGGTATTCCTGTATACTTAGGTTAAAATGTGTTTATATTATGGGCATACAATTTCACCGTTATAGTATTTCCAGGCCACAGTCCAATACGATAATAATATAAAAACGTATACAATTATTATAGACGCCATAATACTATCTGCATAAAATTATGTAGTTCAGTATAAATCTGGTGAGAATAACTTGTCGCTTATTCTTATTTTTCTCGTGCACCACGTTGTGCACGTTGTGTACTGGATAGTGGGTGCGAAAGAGGTAGCAAATCCGTCGCATATTGCTCACCGATTTTTTCCGATGCGATCGCTCCAGCTGTTTTGTTTACAGATGTACTTAATGCAACGTAAAATGACAAGACGATTGAAACTGTCATTAAGTATACAATGGTAGGTTGGCCCCGTAAAATTGTTTGCGACTCCATTCGTCATTTTTTTTACTGTGTTTGTAAGTGTTAGAAAATGGTGTCTTAATGCGGGGACCTAAGGTGATAATTTAGTTGTCACTGCGTGAAAGAATGTTGCGCGAATTACATAGCACGCATTTAGGCATAAAATGAGTTGCAATGCGAGAAGTAGCATGTGGTGGCCCGGTATAGATGGGGGAAATTGAGGGGTGGATCGCCGGATGCTATGTATGTGCGAGCATGAGGCCCGCCTCACCACAGGCTGCGGCCTCGCCCTGGCCAAGTCCAACAGCACCATGGGAACAAATTCATATCAACTACCTATGTCTTGTTGTATAGTTGCGTACTCAAAATGGTCAGAGTGCATTTACATGCGGAACGACGTTACCACCCAATCCTTAATAAAAAGTTAAAGTACATGTTTTCGATATTTGGCTTACCATGCCTCGGATATTGACCATCCATGTAGCAACGGACAAGCCGAGAATTCTTTATAGACGTGTAAAAGGTTGTTTAAAAAGCTGTTTAATATTTATTTTGTCAACACGTTTGGAAATTAGTGTGGAGGAATGATGTGTTTACGCTTTGCCACTCACGCATAGTTCATATATTGTGAACGTCTGAGTGCACTCATGTTAACGTCAGTAATAAACCAGCGTCCAACTAAGACATCCGTATACTTATTTCCGCATCTCCAAGTTACTACCTGTCACTAATACGGTTGAGCGTGCCCGTCTGCTGGCTGTGGAGAATGGGAGTCGCGGCAAGCACCGTGCACACAATCACCGTACCCACGATCATCCACCGTAGGCACAATGATGGATGACTCGTCGATTGGGCTCGCTGCGTGTCTCCGATAGGGCGCACCTTGTGTTGCTCCGCATCGGTGTCACTGCGTTGAACCTGTCGACAGTTGGGCACCATGGCCTGTCCAGTAGTGCTATTTTGTAACTGTTTCATCCTGAAAACTTTGGTGAAGTGAGCGTGGAGTGAGCTGTCAGTGCCACTGATGCAAGGTGTTGACCTACACAGTATGACACTGACAATTCACGCAAGTCTTCACTATGAGATTTTTACAGAATCGACATGCTGCTACAGGACGCAGGTCGCAAAGCACAGCAAGCCAGTATTTACGATATAATTCGTCAAACGGCTTGGTACGTGTAAAAGTCAAAAGCCAAATCATTTATTTCAAGCAGGCACATGAATGGCACTTTTGAACGTCAACATTTGCAAATAAAATAGAATTGAATCTAGTTGCCCCTTATAAAACTAGTTTCGTTTGGAGCAGAATGGTCAAGAAATTCGATCGTTACTCCATTAAAATGTCTGTTTGGTTTGTCTCTTTTAAAATCTTTTTGCTCTCTTTTACGTGACGATAGGAAGAGACCAGACGTTATGATGTTGTTGCCTTGGAAGGTGGTCAGACCTCTGGTGTCGGACGCAAACTTTTTTTTTTGGGTGGGAAATTATCAAATGACTTCTCCCGCTCTGGGTGGAGCAGGAGGGCGTGTCAGACTTTAACTGACTAAAACCCACCCGTGTTCCTTCAGTTGCCTGTGCCAGGGCCACGTTTATCTCTATCGAATTACCCGCAACTCTGAGGCGTCAGCCCTAACGGACCCCGTCATTTAGTGCTGACATCTCTTTGAGGCGCGCGTGAAACACGACGCGCCGTCGACCCGGGCCTGGTCCCTACCGGACGACGAGCTACCCATTGCTCGCCGTCCGCAAGCCCGCGCCTACGGTGGCCGGGAATCTGCAGGCGACTCCCGACGACCAGGGCGTCTCCTGCGGCGACTAGGGGCGTGAGGGCGCAAGGCTCTCTCCCTCACGCGCTCCGCCTCCTCCTTCGCGAGCATTACTTCTTCGCAGAAGGAGGTGACGGCTTTCCATTCCCTCTCGCTCCGTACCATGGCCTGGACCAGGGCCGGACGCGAGAGATCGCCGCCGCCGATCGCCTCCGCGAGGACACTGCGGTGCTCCGCCCAAGCTGGACAGACCTCCACCGTGTCCTCCGGGCGATCCACACAATGGTGACACTCGGGCGTTTCCTCCTGCCTTATGCGAAACAGGAACCTCCCGAAACAACCGTGTCCGGTGAGGACCTGTGTCAGGCGGAAGGTGAGGACGCCGTGGCGCCTCTCCAACCACTCCTCAAAGAGGGGACTTACCGCCGCAATTGTGGCGTGCCCAGCACTGGGTTGCGACAATCGCACCCTCCACGTCGCCATGAAATCCCGCCGGAGCTCTGTCCGCTGTACCGTGATTTCTCGCGGCAACGGAGTTACACCCTGGCGTTTTGCCTCCTCGCGCCACTGCTAAACGTGCGCGAGGGCTTTTGCCTCCAGATCCCATGGCGGCAATCCGGCAAGGAGGCTCGCCGCCTCACAGGAGACCGTGCGGTATCCCCAGACCAGCCGGACGGTCGTGGGACGCAACCTGTGTCGATAATCTTGCGCCATCTCATGTTCCAAGTACGGCGGGCTTTGCTGGCGCTGCTGCTGCGGCTGCTGAGATCTTGAAGCGGCGCAAATACTGTAAAATTATGGGTAACAGTTTTGAGCCGAATGGGGTCGAAACGTTCGGATCATGGGGACCGAGTGCGCGTCTCCTTTATGAGCAAATTTCTCACCGACTATTCGACAATTCAAGTGACCAGAGTGCTAGATTGCTTTTTGGCCAAAGAATTAGAATTAAAATTCAACGTGGCAATGCTGCCAGTCTTCTGGGCATATTTCCGGATGACAGCGATGCGGACGAGTACTTCGACGCCTAAGTGTCCCTTTCGGTTTTGTATGTAATTTAATGACTAACAATTAGTTGGTCATTTAATTTAGTCTAAGTTTTTTTCGTCTTTTATTTCTTTGTGTAGATATTATATTTTAAAGTTCCATAAACAGTCTTTGTTTGTTGTATTAATGGCAAAATGTGATATAAATAGAAACGTTAATTGGAATAGAATGAGAAGGAGAATCGGACCTAGGTCATAATTTTGGAATTAATCACAAATTATGCTAGCAAGATGTAGTCAGTCTAACAAAGTTGTGTTTGGCGTCCAGTACATTCTAGTCTGTAATGCTATGTAAGGAGATGGTAGAGGAAGCGTTTTTTGTTACCTTCTGTTTGGGATACCGAGTTTTGGAGGTTTTCCATTCAGGATAATCATTCTGCCCCAGGATGAGCTGGTAAATTGGGAACTTCATAAGGATTATGAAATTGTAAAACAAATAAATTGCAAGATAGTTTATTGAGTCATTGTACCGGATCTTCAGATTATATTTAAACAAAATTAGTAACGTCCACATCCACAGTTGCGGCCTCCAAAGCCGAGTCCGAGAGCGGCAGGAGCGATGGCAGCAGTGCCAGGTCCATAGCCAGCGCCGAGCCCATAGGTACCCGCAGCACCATAGGCACCAGTAGAGCCATAGGCAGCAGCAGAAGGAGCAATACTCTCAATAGCAGTCACACCGTTACCGCAGCTGTAGCTGACGGTACCAGCACCACCACTTGGTAACACTCCCTCCAAAGCCACAGCACTCACGAAAGGCAGCTCACCACCCACAGACAGAGCACCTTCATACACATTCTCAGACGCTACGGAGAGGCCACTGGGAGCAAAAGCAGAGGTGCTAGAGACAGGCAGGCCACCGCCACTGGTGGGAAAGATCTCTAGAGCAGTCAAACCATTGCCGATCAAACCATTGCCAATGATACCATCACCAATCAAACCGTTGCCGGCCAACTGGTAACTACTACCACAGCCATTACCAATAAAACCATTGTTAGCATAGCCATTTCCAGTAAGAGCAGGACCGGCGAAGGCTCCACGACCAAGACATGAACTGAAAGCAGTCTGTGAACAAAACATGATTGTGTTAGTACATGTTTCATTTTCAGAAGATGATGACGATGCATTAAAACTTGATTATTTTATCGATCACTTAACGTAATGTGTGTCAGTCGTGTTTCATACAATTTTCAGTCTAGTAGTGTTTTTAAATTAGAAGTAAGCATTTCTAGCTAAAGTAGAATGGACTTCTCGGAGAATTAGAGAACAAAGTTTTAAAACTAAATACAACCTGTTTTATTCATTTTAGTAATATTTAGATGTATCTCGAAGCTTAAGGGTTCAAAAATAAGCTCACGATAAGTGCTACTTAATCCACAATATTGAACTGGTCAATAGCTCATTGAACGTATTAAAATTCGATACTCTAAAACAAAAAAAAAAATGCGAACTTCGATGAAAACTCTTATGAAAAAATAAAATATTGAAGAATTATTTCTCACCTGGATGAAGAGCGCCTGAGCGCAGAGGATGAGGATCACCTTGGTTGACATTGTAGTTTGTGTTAAAGCAAACTTGGGAATGAGTTTTCCAAGAATCGACGACTATTTATACTGAACGTAGTCCTTATCTAGTAGTGTGGCAGCAACTTGTGGATTTTGAAATAAACTTTTGACAGGTGCCTTTATCTGTAGTTGCAATATAGGGAAATAGAAAAATGGATGTGTTTCGTAAGGGACGTAACCTAGAAATATTTAGTATGAAAGGCTTTGTTTCAATAGAACATAGAAACAACATCACGTTGTAACGATAAGAAACTTATGCACTATATAAACGTGGTCCTGAAGTAGGAACAACATTCAGTCTTCAGCTTCTCGTTGCACACAAAAAACTATCAAACATGTCCACCTTCGCTGTTCTGTTGCTCTGCATCCAAGCTTGCTTGGTCCAGGTGAGTTATTATAATGAGTTTCCCCTTCTGAGCTTTTTATTTAATTAACACTTATTTAAATACTATATAAATAAAACCAGCTACCATAGTAGCTTTTGTGTTTTTCATTGTTGATCTGTTATTCTGGCATGTTGACACTCTTATGAACACAAAGTAATACATACCATTTCATTTCTTCAGAATGTTTTCGGTTACGGGTGCGGCTGCGGAGGTCAAGTGGGCGCCATAGCTCCTGCTCTGGGTTTCGGCGCTGGTCTCTCTCCTGCTGCTGCATGTGGTGGTGCTCTCGGTCTTGGTGCTTACGGTGGCGCCATCGGATCTGCTTATGGTGGCGTACTCTCTCCTGCTGCTGCATACGGGGGTGCTATCGCTCCTGGAGGTGCTTACGGTGGCGCCGGTGAAGGCAACGTGGCGGTCGCTGGTGAGCTGCCAGTTGCCGGTAACACCGCTGTTGCTGGTCAGGTCCCCATCATGGGTGTCGTGAACTTTGGCGGCGCTGTGCCAGCTGCTGGCGCCGTGTCTATCGCCGGACAGTGCGCGTGCGGGTGTGGTTCTCCTATTTACTATTGAGGCGTATTCAGATGCCAAAATAAAAATAAACGATTATGAAATGAGCAAATAATGAAATCTTTTACTAAATCCAAAAGCGATGCAATCACAAAACCTTTTTTCTATAAAGTATTATCGCTTCATTTTTTTGTACAAGTTACGCATTTACAATAAATTCCCTAATCCAAGATCCAAGGTTAAGTTATGCTTGCCGCGGTTGGTTAGTGGATCCAGTGGGTTGATTCATTACACGATTCATTACATATCGAGACCCCTCCGTGACTCGGAAAGCACGTTAAGCCGTTATTCTCGGCTGTCATTCATATTCAATCGTTACGGGCTGCCCAAAAGTCCAAATCAGAAGCCCAAAAGTCCAAATCAGAAGCCCAATGGTCTGTTACTAAGGAATATAATATTACCCATTTACAGGGTTCTGAAGGTCAGATAGGCAGTCACTCCATGTATAGTTCTGGTATTTAGCTGCATTCGGTTAGACTGGAAGCGGACTCCAACACAGGAAATCGCTCGGCAGATTGACCTTAACAATTACAATAGTATAATGATTTAAACCTATGCTTCAGGCTAGAAAGAGCACATAGTTACAAATTAACAATGAATAAAAAGCCAGAACTCTTATAAACATTTGAGTTGATTTGATGGCCTGTACTTTTCAACAATCAAAAGAGTATTTAATTTTTGCGACATCTCACAGTTAGTCTCGGCACCTAATGAACGATACTATTTGCAGCAGTGGACGTCTTTCGGCTGTAACGATGAGGATGACAAATATGGTGACATTCATCAGTGACATTTTATCAGCGCTTAATTAATTTAAAAGTGACAAAACGTATTTAAAATTGCGATTAATTTTAAAACCATAATCATACAGGCTGGATTCATCATGAACAAGTTAGTTGGGGTCTCACGTTATCCTACGGAAAATAAGTGAAAAGTTTTTGCAATTTCTGATTTTTCTAGTACACAAACATCAGTTGGTAAGATACAGTTTTTTGATTCTTGTCAGACCCAGGATCAGTTGACATCAAAAAAGTTTTTGTGAGAATTGGGCATTTTCTTTCAGACAATTTGTATTTAAAAATATGTGAAGCAGATCAAACGGCTTCAAAAATTTAAGGGTAGTCTTATAAGACCGTTTTCCCGTAGCTACAACGGTTACTGCGCCATCTCAAAAATAAACCCTGTAAACGACTTGTATGTAGTTTGGTCAATCTACAAAACAATGGCCCAATGAAATAATAAATAATTGACAAAATTAATCACAATTTGTGTTCTAATTAAAATGAGAAGTGTATCTTCCCCAAACCACTGACAGACAGTCTACCAAAGATTTTTTGTACCATAGCGCCATATCAAAATAAGGCCTATTACAGCACTGACGAATTTCTGACTGAAAAATTATTCTGACGTGTGTGAAATATCTTAATTTTTGTTGCTTTTTACTTTGACATTTAATTGGCCATTTTTATTATAAATTTATTGAATAAAAAAAAAATGCTTCAAGTCGATGATATTCTTTGTTGACACTTTTTAGTGCAGGTATTATTGTATGTGACGGCAGCCATGTTGTTTAGCAGCTGTGAGAGGCGGCGACTGGATGGCGCTAGTGGAACGTGCACCAGACGCATCATAAACAAATCATTCACTCTATAGATCATTTGGCTTAAGACTTGAATCCAATCCAATCAAATATTGTGACCATTCGCTACCACTAGCGATCGCCTTTAAAAGGAGCGGCGCTGTTCAAACGGCACATTCGCCCGATCATGACCTATGCCAGTGCAGTCTTCGCACACGCCAAGCCCATTCGCTTCAATAGAATGCAGACCCTCCAGAACAAGTTCCTCCGTAGGATTACAAGCTCCCCCTGGTACGTTCGCAACGAAATCCTCCACGTAGACCTCATGATTCCCACTATCCGCCAGTTTATGAAACGCATTTCAAAGCGTTTCTTCGAGACCGCCGCGAATCACCGCAACCCTCTGGTTGTGAAGGCCGCTAGCTATATTCCCTCCTCCATCAGTCATATCCGCCGTCCCAAGCATGTCCTCACCGATCCCGATGACCACATAACTCTCATTCAGGAGAGCAGTAGGGCCACCAGTACAGTGCACAAACACAGACCGACATTCCGACCTCGCCGCCGAGGTTCCTCGCGAAGATCCCGACGTAACTATCCCCCCCGACCCTTGCTGAGCCTGTAGTTAATTCCCATGATAATAATAATCAACAAAATCTGATCCATCCTGTCCCATCTTGCTGTCCTCCCGTCAGCGACGCCCAAAGCCGAGGTCCGTACCCCACAGGGGGTGCCCTTAGCGAGCGTTCGATTAGTAATGTAAGTAAATTTACGCCCCTGGCTGGCGGCTTTGACTCCGCTTAAGGTAGCCACAGGATATTCCGGTTAAGTAGTCACGACCTCTCAAGGTCAACTAATAAAAAATTAAAAAAAACAAACGGCACGCACTCGACGCTTGACTCTCGCCGCGGACGGACGTGTCTGTGCGCTCTCCCGCTCCCGGCCCAGTCTTGTGTTTCGTGTTTATACTCGTCGCAATTACGTGACGTCATCGTAGTCGCCCCGACTACACCGATAAAAACCAATCAAGAAATCGATTTTATTTTTAATCAATTAAAAAACTGCATTTTCAATCTTCTTTCTTTAACAGACGTTTGTGAGTAGCTTCACTAGGCCCCTACTGGGTAAAACCACAGTTTCGTGGTCCTCGGTGGAAACCATACGGTGACAACGAAGCCGAGTGAGGTGTTGTCCCAATCACACCCGCCGAACTCCTTCAGGGCAAGGCAGTAAATTGGACGGGTCCCAGAAAACCGGCCTTGGGGGGTCTCCTAGTCGGCTCTGGTGACAGTTTTCCTTTTCAGCTACTCACCTAGTGTCTTTAGGGTGTGTTTACACCCTTCGCGCTAGACTGGTCAGGGCCCCGTTCGAACATTAAGACTGGCGACGGGTTAACAAGCTTAGGGCTCACCAATAGGTACACACCTCCCTGTCTACACCCGACAGGGAGGGATCTC
This sequence comes from Dasypolia templi, assembly GCA_963555695.1. NCBI lineage: Eukaryota > Metazoa > Arthropoda > Insecta > Lepidoptera > Noctuidae > Dasypolia > Dasypolia templi. The sequence goes on from OY743163.1 coordinate 6,363,092, forward strand.
ATCCCCGGGCCGATCCACCCGGGGAGTTGGGTATAGCGTTTAGGCAACGTGGAATTTTTTCTTTCCACCACTCCTTCCCAAATATAGTTCCCCCTCCGATCATGGACGACGCCAACCTCTTGGCGTTTCTCAAAGAGGTGCTACTTAAGGAGCCCGATTTTCTGGAGCGATATGGCTCAAAAATTCGCCAACGCTCCACCCCCACTCCGTCCCAGGGCGCACTCGGTGAGTTTAGTGACGCCTTAGAGAGCCCGCTTTCACCACCTGCCGCCGAACAAGGCATTCCGCCCTTTGTTCCGCATTACAATGTTCCGGCTACTATCTCGGCCCCCATTGTTTCTCCCGCCTTTGTCCCGGCAGATAATACTCCGGCCGCTAATCCGGCCCCTATTGTCTCACCCGCTTCTGTCCCAGCCGCCATTGTCACGGCTGCCATTGTCTCAGAGACAACGCAGCTGCGCGCCGCAGTTATCAACACGACTCGCCCAAGAGCATGGACACGTCAGTCCCACTCTCCGAGGACGAAGCCCGCACCTCCTCCTCCAGCGATGACGACTTCCAAGTCGTCGTTAAAGGAGGCAAGAGGAAGGTTAAATCTTCCGCCCCCGCTGGCCCGGCCACCAAGGCCCAGAAACAGGACACGACTACCTTATCGTCCAACTCTACTTCCGCCCCTAATCCGCGGGCCAGTCGCCCTGCCAGCCCTACGGCTTGCCCACCCGCTCCTACCGCGGAAAGCAAAAGCCAAATCAAAATGAACTGAGATTTCAAAGATGTGTGTTGATCGCAAGATCAACTACACTAATGCCCGATCCACCCATCAGGGGATCAAAGTAACAGTCCCCACGTCCTCGGACTTTAAAGATCTCTTCCGCGCCCTGCGTGAAAGGAACTACTCCTTTCACACATACTCCCTTCCGGAGGAAACCCCAACTCGCGTCGTCATTAGGCGCGTACCACGTGAAATCGACACGGAAGAAATAAAAAGCGACCTTGTTGCACAAGGTCTTCCGGTCTCCGCCGTCCATCGCTTGCATAAAGCGAGACAGGGCGTTGTCTATGACATGGTCCTGGTCATATGTGACCCCACAAAAGGGCACCACCCGATCTTCAAGGTGAAGTCGGATTGCTCGCTCTCAGGCATCTCCATCGAGAAGCCTTACAGAGCTAAGTTGATTGGCCAGTGTCATCGCTGCCAATTATACTAACCAATACCAACTGGTGAAGCCACTGCAGTTGCAGTGGCTGCACCAGTTGCACCGCAAAGAGCCCCGGGCAGGGATAGCGCCCAAATTATCACAAGCACATACGTGGCCCTCTACAGCTCCGCCGCGGATAAAATGGCCGGCAAAATAGTCGCTGCAAATGGCAACCCTCGTCGCCTTTCGGAAATTCTTGACGCGTATCCGGAGATCGCGTTAGTTCTGAAATCTCTTAAATTCTAAATCCTCAATGGCTAATACGAGTTTAAACTGTACAAAACCCTGGTCCCTTAAATTAGGGTTTTTCAACGCTAATGGCGTTTCAGGTCAACGCGATGAGATCACCGCTTTCCTCTACGACCACCAGCTTGACATCCTCCTCATACAGGAAACCTTTTTAAAGCCTCATCACCGCAACCCGAACATTGCCAACTATAATCTAGTTCGCAATGACAGGTCTCGATGCCACAAGGGTGGCACCCTGATCTACTTTAGGAAAACTTTGTACTGCATCCCTATAGACCGGTGGGTCTATAGGGATGCAGTATTCTCTTCTCTCACCTGGAGAGCTCTATCTGTCGGCTCGGCATGACTGGTCATCAACCGATCACCATCATCTCTGCTTATATTCCACCAGACAATGGTCCGGAGGATCCTATCTCTCTCCAAAAGGACTTCACCGCCCACTTCGGTATGAGTGACTCCGTCATCTTGACAAGGGATCTTAATGCCAAACACCCGGCGTGGAACAGTAGCACGACTTCTACCAGAGGTCGGATCATTTTCAAGTTAGGTGAATCCCTTAACTTCGACGTTATCGCTCCAATGAGTCCGACTCATTTCCCCGGAAATCCCAACCATCTTCCTGATATACTCGATGTAGCGCTGCTCAAGAATGTGAACCTCCGTTTGCAATCGATAGAGACGTTCCACGAGCTTAACTCTGGCCACAGCCCAGTAGTCATGCATCTCGCCCCCTACTCTGGCCCACGCGATTCCAACTGCCCCCCTCAGACCCAGATAATAACCGACTGGAGGAAAGTAAGCGAAAGACTGAAATCCACCGCGTCGCCTCACTTGGACACCATCCCCGATCACATAGTGTCAGTCGCCGACACGACGGCCGCAATCGACTCGTTTACTGAGCACGTTCAATCCGTTTTGACGGATTGTTCACGGGAAGTTCCGGTGATGGAAGACCATCGCTGGAAACTACCTACTGACGCACATGACTTAATAACCGAGAAGAATGCGGCTATTCGTGCCTACGACTCCTTCCCTTGTGACGCAACAAAGCCCACATGCGCCATTTACAGCGTGCTATAAAGAAACGCATAGGGGAGTTTCGCTCAGAGGGCTGGAACAAGATGCTCAGTGAACTCGTGCCCACTCACCTAGCCTTCTGGCAACTTCAGAGGAAACTGCGTTCCTCAGAGGAGGTCTCTATGCCTCCCCTCATCCGCCCCGACAAAAGCGTCGCTTTCGACAGCACCGACAAGGCCGAATGCCTTGCTGACAGCCTAGAGTCCCAATGTTCTCCCAGCTCTCAACCAGTAGACCAAGCTCACCTCAACAAGGTCGACGATGAAGTCGAACGGAGAGCCTCCCTACCACCCGTCGAAGACCCTGATGATCCTCTGCCTCCCGTCACTCCAGACGAAGTGCAAGACATCATTAAAGGGCTCCACGCTCGTAAAGCCCCCGGTTCGGACGGTATTACCTTAGGTATACAAACTCCTACCTGCCCCTCTAATAATGCTTATGACCGCCATCTTCAATGGCGCCTTGAGCAACAACATCCTCCCACAAGCGTGGAAAGAAGCAACCGTCATCGGTATCCCAAAGCCAGGCAAGCCAAAGTCTGAGCCCTCCAGCTATCGTCCCATTAGCTTACTCAATGTACTCGGCAAAATCTACGAGAGGCTTATTTATAAGCGTCTCAAAGACTACGCCGAAGCAAAGAGCCTCATTCCCAACGAGCAGTTTGGTTTCCGTCCCCAATACTCGAGTATCCACCAGGTCCACCGTATCGTAGAGCACTTGTGCGCCGGTATGCAGCGTAACGCGACGACGGGTGTGCTATTCTTCGACATAGCGAAAGCCTTCGACAAAGTCTGGCACAACGGCTTGTTATACAAGCTTTACCAACTAGGAGTGCCAGATCGTCTCGTGCTCATCTTACGAGACTTTTTGTCGAACCGCACCTTCCGCTATCGGATCGAGGGTGCACTCTCGTCCCCTCACCCTATTCGTGCCGGAGTCCCTCAAGGTTCCGTCATATCTCCTCTAGCCTTCACGCTGTTCACCAGCGATATCCCAAAGAGTAAAAAGGCTCAGTTGGCTCTCTTCGCCGAGGACACTGCCATTTACTATCCCGGTCACTGTCCCAATGCTATAGCTCGTACTCTTCAAACCTCCGCAAACGTCTTAGGCGCTTGGTTCCGGAAATGGAGAATAGAGGTCAACCCCGATAAAAGTCAGGCGGTTCTCTTCTCGAGACGTCGTCGAGTCCCACTCCCCCTTCCCAGCCCGATCACTATGTACAGCAAGCCAATCCCTTGGGAGAAGCAAGCCAAATACCTAGGCGTGCTCCTTGATCAAAATTTAAGGTTTAAACAGCATATTAAGGCGGTTCGCGCGTGCGCCGTTTTCGCTCTTGGTAGACTCCACTACATTCTGACAGCCCGTTGCAGACTGTCACTTAAATGCAAGCTGCGCATCTATACCGCAGTCATCCGTCCCATCATGACTTATGACTGCGTTGTATTTGCGCACGCTCATCCACGTCATCTCCACAAGATGCAGACCCTCCAGAACCGACTCCTCAGAAAGGTCACGGGTGCCCCTTACTATGTCCGCAATATAGATCTCCACGTCGACCTTAAAATGCCCACCATAAAACAGTTCATGAAACGCTTATCTATGCGTTTCTTCGACTATGGCATAAAACATCCAAACCTCTTGATCTCAGCGGCTACCCGCTACACTCCCTCCCGCATTAGCTGTATTCGCCGACCAAGGCATACCTTAATCGCCCCCGACGACGCCACTACACTCCTCCAGGAGACTGGTAAGGCCACCAGCACTATATGTATATCCGAAACCCGATCGCCGTCCTACCGCCCTCGCCGCCGAGGCCCGCCGCGACGCCCAAATCCACACCCCTCCCGACCCTTGCTCGACCCAGCCCGCGCCGCTGAGCCTGTAGCTTTAAATTCGTCCCAAAATCCAATAAATCCTGATCCAGCTAGTCCCTTGCTGCCCTCTTCCAGCGACGCCCTAAGCCGAGGTCCGTACCCCACAGGGGGTGCCCTTAGCGTTGTCGCTTAGTTTTACTTAGTATTTAAGTTTAAGTCCTGGCTGGAGGCCTTAATTTATTAGGGCACCACAGGCAAGTCCGCTTAAGGAGACCGTGCGGTATCCCCAGACCAGCCGGACGGTCGTGGGACGCAACCTGTGTCGATAATCTTGCGCCATCTCATGTTCCAAGTACGGCGGGCTTTGCTGGCGCTGCTGCTGCGGCTGCTGAGATCTTGAAGCGGCGCAAATACTGTAAAATTATGGGTAACAGTTTTGAGCCGAATGGGGTCGAAACGTTCGGATCATGGGGACCGAGTGCGCGTCTCCTTTATGAGCAAATTTCTCACCGACTATTCGACATTTCAAGTGACCAGAGTGCTAGATTGCTTTTTGGCCAAAGAATTAGAATTAAAATTCAACGTGGCAATGCTGCCAGTCTTCTGGGCATATTTCCGGATGACAGCGATGCGGACGAGTACTTCGACGCCTAAGTGTCCCTTTCGGTTTTGTATGTAATTTAATGACTAACAATTAGTTGGTCATTTAATTTAGTCTAAGTTTTTTTCGTCTTTTATTTCTTTGTGTAGATATTATATTTTAAAGTTCCATAAACAGTCTTTGTTTGTTGTATTAATGGCAAAATGTGATATAAATAGAAACGTTAATTGGAATAGAATGAGAAGGAGAATCGGACCTAGGTCATAATTTTGGAATTAATCACAAATTATGCTAGCAAGATGTAGTCAGTCTAACAAAGTTGTGTTTGGCGTCCAGTACATTCTAGTCTGCAATGCTATGTAAGGAGATGGTAGAGGAAGCGTTTTTTGTTACCTTCTGTTTGGGATACCGAGTTTTGGAGGTTTTCCATTCAGGATAATCATTCTGCCCCAGGATGAGCTGGTAAATTGGGAACTTCATAAGGATTATGAAATTGTAAAACAAATAAATTGCAAGATAGTTTATTGAGTCATTGTACCGGATCTTCAGATTATATTTAAACAAAATTAGTAACGTCCACATCCACAGTTGCGGCCTCCAAAGCCGAGTCCGAGAGCGGCAGGAGCGATGGCAGCAGTGCCAGGTCCATAGCCAGCGCCGAGCCCATAGGTACCCGCAGCACCATAGGCACCAGTAGAGCCATAGGCAGCAGCAGAAGGAGCAATACTCTCAATAGCAGTCACACCGTTACCGCAGCTGTAGCTGACGGTACCAGCACCACCACTTGGTAACACTCCCTCCAAAGCCACAGCACTCACGAAAGGCAGCTCACCACCCACAGACAGAGCACCTTCATACACATTCTCAGACGCTACGGAGAGGCCACTGGGAGCAAAAGCAGAGGTGCTAGAGACAGGCAGGCCACCGCCACTGGTGGGAAAGATCTCTAGAGCAGTCAAACCATTGCCGATCAAACCATTGCCAATGATACCATCACCAATCAAACCGTTGCCGTCCAACTGGTAACTACTACCACAGCCATTACCAATAAAACCATTGTTAGCATAGCCATTTCCAGTAACAGCAGGACCGGCGAAGGCTCCACGACCAAGACATGAACTGAAAGCAGTCTGTGAACAAAACATGATTGTGTTAGTACATGTTTCATTTTCAGAAGATGATGACGATGCATTAAAACTTGATTATTTTATCGATCACTTAACGTAATGTGTGTCAGGCGTGTTTCATATAATTTTCAGTCTAGTAGTGTTTTTAAATTAGAAGTAAGCATTTCTAGCTAAAGTAGAATGGACTTCTCGGAGAATTAGAGAACAAAGTTTTAAAACTAAATACAACCTGTTTTATTCATTTTAGTAATATTTAGATGTATCTCGAAGCTTAAGGGTTCAAAAATAAGCTCACGATAAGTGCTACTTAATCCACAATATTGAACTGGTCAATAGCTCATTGAACGTATTAAAATTCGATACTCTAAAACAAAAAAAAAATGCGAACTTCGATGAAAACTCTTATGAAAAAATAAAATATTGAAGAATTATTTCTCACCTGGATGAAGAGCGCCTGAGCGCAGAGGATGAGGATCACCTTGGTTGACATTGTAGTTTGTGTTAAAGCAAACTTGGGAATGAGTTTTCCAAGAATCGACGACTATTTATACTGAACGTAGTCCTTATCTAGTAATGTGGCAGCAACTTGTGGATTTTGAAATAAACTTTTGACAGGTGCCTTTATCTGTAGTTGCAATATAGGGAAATAGAAAAATGGATGTGTTTCGTAAGGGACGTAACCTAGAAATATTTAGTATGAAAGGCTTTGTTTCAATAGAACATAGAAACAACATCACGTTGTAACGATAAGAAACTTATGCACTATATAAACGTGGTCCTGAAGTAGGAACAACATTCAGTCTTCAGCTTCTCGTTGCACACAAAAAACTATCAAACATGTCCACCTTCGCTGTTCTGTTGCTCTGCATCCAAGCTTGCTTGGTCCAGGTGAGTTATTATAATGAGTTTCCCCTTCTGAGCTTTTTATTTAATTAACACTTATTTAAATACTATATAAATAAAACCAGCTACCATAGTAGCTTTTGTGTTTTTCATTGTTGATCTGTTATTCTGGCATGTTGACACTCTTATGAACACAAAGTAATACATACCATTTCATTTCTTCAGAATGTTTTCGGTTACGGGTGCGGCTGCGGAGGTCAAGTGGGCGCCATAGCTCCTGCTCTGGGTTTCGGCGCTGGTCTCTCTCCTGCTGCTGCATGTGGTGGTGCTCTCGGTCTTGGTGCTTACGGTGGCGCCATCGGATCTGCTTATGGTGGCGTACTCTCTCCTGCTGCTGCATACGGGGGTGCTATCGCTCCTGGAGGTGCTTACGGTGGCGCCGGTGAAGGCAACGTGGCGGTCGCTGGTGAGCTGCCAGTTGCCGGTAACACCGCTGTTGCTGGTCAGGTCCCCATCATGGGTGTCGTGAACTTTGGCGGCGCTGTGCCAGCTGCTGGCGCCGTGTCTATCGCCGGACAGTGCGCGTGCGGGTGTGGTTCTCCTATTTACTATTGAGGCGTATTCAGATGCCAAAATAAAAATAAACGATTATGAAATGAGCAAATAATGAAATCTTTTACTAAATCCAAAAGCGATGCAATCACAAAACCTTTTTTCTATAAAGTATTATCGCTTCATTTTTTTGTACAAGTTACGCATTTACAATAAATTCCCTAATCCAAGATCCAAGGTTAAGTTATGCTTGCCGCGGTTGGTTAGTGGATCCAGTGGGTTGATTCATTACACGATTCATTACATATCGAGACCCCTCCGTGACTCGGAAAGCACGTTAAGCCGTTATTCTCGGCTGTCATTCATATTCAATCGTTACGGGCTGCCCAAAAGTCCAAATCAGAAGCCCAATAGTCTGTTACTAAGGAATATAATATTACCCATTTACTGGGTTCTGAAGGTCAGATAGGCAGTCACTCCATGTATTCTGGTATTCTGTTGTATTCTGGTATGTAGTTCTGGTATTTAGCTGCATTCGGTTAGACTGGAAGCGGACTCCAACACAGGAAATCGCTAGGCAGATTGACCTTAACAATTACAATAGTATAATGATTTAAACCTATGGTTCAGGCTAGAAAGAGCACATAGTTACAAATTAACAATGAGTAAAAAGGCAGAACTCTTATAAACATTTGAGTTGATTTGATGGCCTGTACTTTCCAACAATCAAAAGAGTATTTAATTTTTGCGACATCTCACAGTTAGTCTCGGCACCTAATGAACGATACTATTTGCAGCAGTGGACGTCTTTCGGCTGTAACGATGAGGATGACAAATATGGTGACATTCATCAGTGACATTTTATCAGCGCTTAATTAATTTAAAAGTGACAAAACGTATTTAAAATTGCGATTTATTTTAAACCCATAATCATACAGGCTGGATTCATAATGAACAAGTTAGTTGGGGTCTCACATTATCCTACGGAAAATAAGTGAAAAGTTTTTGCAATTTCTGATTTTTCTAGTACACAAACATCAGTTGGTAAGATACAGTTTTTTGATTCTTGTCAGACCCAGGATCAGTTGACATCAAAAAAGTTTTTGTGAGAATTGGGCATTTTCTTTCAGACAATTTGTATTTAAAAATATGTGAAGCAGATCGAACGGCCTCAAAAATTTAAGGGCAGTCTTATAAGACCGTTTTCCCGTAGCTACAACGGTTACTGCGCCATCTCAAAAATATACCCTGTAAACTGTATTGTATGTAGTTTGGTCAATCTACAAAACAATGGCCCAATGAAATAATAAATAATTGACAAAATTAATCACAATTTGTGTTCTAATTAAAATGAGAAGTGTATCTTCCCCAAACCACTGACAGACAGTCTACCAAAGATTTTTTGTACCATAGCGCCAAATATCAAAATAAGGCCTATTACAGCACTGACGAATTTCTGACTGAAAAATTATTCTGACTTGTGTGAAATATCTTAATTTTTGTTTCTTTTTACTTTGACATTTAATTGGCCATTTTTATTATAAATTTATTGAATAAAAAAAAAAAGAAATGCTATAAGTCGATGATATTCTTTGTTGACACTTTTTAGTGCAGGTATTATTGTATGTGACGGCAGCCATGTTGTTTAGCAGCTGTGAGAGGCGGCGACTGGATGGCGCTAGTGGAACGTGCACCAGACGCATCATAAACAAATCATTCACTCTATAGATCATTTGGCTTAAGACTTGAATCCAATCCAATCAAATATTGTGACCATTTGCTACCACTAGTGATCGCCTTTAAAAGGAGCGGCGCTGTTCAAACGGCACATTCGCCCGATCATGACCTATGCCAGTGCAGTCTTCGCACACGCCAAGCCCATTCGGTTCAATAGAATGCAGACCCTCCAAAACAAGTTCCTCCGTAGGATTACAAGCTCCCCCTGGTACGTTCGCAACGAAATCCTCCACGTAGACCCCATGATTCCCACTATCCGCCAGTTTATGAAACGCATTTCAAAGCGTTTCTTCGAGACCAACGCGAATCACGGCAACCCTCTGGTTGTGAAGGCCGCCAGCTATATTCCCTCCTCCATCAGTCATATCCGCCGTCCCAAGTATGTCCTCACCGATCCCGATGACCACATAACTCTCATTCAGGAGAGCAGTAGGGCCACCAGTACAGTGCACAAACACAGACCGACATTCCGACCTCGCCGCCGAGGTTCCTCGCGAAGATCCCGACGTAACTATCCCCCCCGACCCTTGCTCGACGAAGTGCCAGCCCGCGCCGTAGCTGAGCCTGTAGCTTTAAATTCCCATGATAATAATAATCAACAAAATCTGATCCATTTATCAATCGCCCTAAGCCGAGGTCCGTACCCACAGGGGGTGCCCTTAGCGAGCGTTCGCTTAGTAATTTGTCTTACTATTTTGTCTTAAAAAACTGTTTCTCCGTTGTCACCGAGTTTGTCATCTGAATTTCTTTAAGTAACACACATTTCACAAACACTATTTTACAATAACCATACCAACACAGTCACCAAACACATTGTTTTGTTTTGAAATTCCATATTAAAATTCATTACGTAATACGCCATCTAATTATTACGTAATTACTACCTGGTAGAACAATAACAATCACAGTATGTCAAAACGTCAAACCTATTTTAAATGACAGCTGCGCGACAGATTATCAAAGGCTAACGGCGCGTGAGCTTTCAATGCCCGGAATGTTACCATTTTTATAAATATTGTTTATTTTATTTTGTTGAACACTTATCCAGTTATTATGTGTATGTATTTTTATTTTTTATTTTCATCTTAGCGTTTGCTACACTGGTCGACGTCATTCAACGCCGGCTGTCGCTGAAAACCAGCGCTGGGGCTCTGTCTCGCATAGGGTCGTAGCATTAAGCTGAGCGATGGCCGTTTTGCGTGGAAGTGACGCATATTTTCCCCCGATTTGTTCTCTTTGGCGTTTGTGTTCGATCACTGCGTCATGTTTACCGTAAATAAACGTTTTTTTCTTTCTTTTCTTTTCTTTCTTTCTTCGCAATAGACTGGTCAGGGCCCCGTTCGCACAATAAGACTGGCGACGGTTTTACAAGCTTAGGGCTCACCAATAGGTACACACCTCCCTGTCTACACCCTACAGGGAGGGATCTCATCCCCGGGCCAATCCACCCGGGGAGTTAGGTAAAGCGTTTAGGCAACGTGGAAATTTTTCTTACCACCATTCCTTCCCAAATATAGTTCCCCCTCCGATCATGGAGGACGCCGACCTCTTGGCGTTCCTCAAAAAGGTCCTACTCAAGGACCCCGATTTTCTGGAGCGATATGGCTCAAAAAGTCGCCCACGCTCCACCCCCACTCCGTCCCAGGGCGCACTCGGTGAGTTTGGTGACGCCTTAGAGAGCCCGCTTTCACCACCTGCCGCCGAACAAGGCATTCCGCGCTTTGTTCCGCATTACAATGTTCCGGCGACTATCTCGGCCCCCATTGTTTCCCCCGCCTTTGTCCCGGCAGATAATACTCCGGCAGCTAATCCGGCCCCTATTGTCTCACCCGCCTCTGTCCCAGCCGCCATTGTCACGGCCGCCATTGTCTCAGAGACAACGCAGCTGCGCGCCGCAGTTATCAACACGACTCGCCCGGAGAGCATGGACACGTCAGTCCCACTCTCCGAGGACGAAGCCCGCACCTCCTCCTCCAGCGATGACGACTTCCAAGTCGTCGTTAAAGGAGGCAAGAGGAAGGTTAAATCTTCCGCCCCCGCTGGCCCGGCCACCATGGCCCAGAAACAGGACCCGACTACCTTATCGTCCAACTCTACTTCCGCCCCTAATCCGCGGGCCAGTCGCCCTACCAGCCCTACGGCTTGCCCACCCGCTCCTACCGCGGAAAGCAAAAGCCCCCTCCCCCCATTTACGTCCAAGACAAATCAAAATGGACTGAGATTTCAAAGATGTGTGTTGATTGCAAGATCAACTACACTAATGCCCGATCCACCCTTCCGGGGATCAAAGTAACAGTCCCCACGTCCTCGGACTTTAAAAATCTCTCCCGCGCCTTGCGTGAAAGGAACTACTCCTTTCACACATACTCCCTTCCGGAGGAAACCCCCACTCGCGTCGTCATTAGGCGCGTACCACATGAAATCAACACGGAAGAAATAAAAAGCGACCTTGTTGCACAAGGCCTTCCGGGCTCCGCCGTCCATCGCTTGCATAAAGCGAGACAGTGCGTTGTCTATGACATGGTCCTGGTCTTATGTTACCCCACAGAAGGGCACCACCCGATCTTCAAAGTGAAGTCGGTTTGCTCGCTCTCAGGCATCTCCATCGAGAAGCCTTACAGAGCTCAGTTGATTGGGCAGTGTCATCGCTGCCAATTATATGGTCACTCGCAGTCCAACTAGTAGACATGGCACCGCCGACTGTACCCGCCCTAAAGATAGGGAACAATGTTTAGAGCCTCCCAGCTGTGTACTCTGCGGCTTATCGGGACAGCCGGCAAATTACCGGGGCTATTCTAAGGCCCCTAAGTCCTCCTCTCCCAAACTCGCGAAACGCGCAAGCGACCGCCAGCACAGGAAAAGCCCCTAGGGTTAGCTTCCTTCCGCGCAGATGCCGGATCGGCTTAGTCCGCAGAGGCCCTCTCCGGAGGAAAGTAAGCGAAAGACTGAAATCCACCGCGTCGCCTCACTTGGACACCATCCCCGATCACATAGTGTCAGTCGCCGACACGACGGCCGCAATCGACTCGTTTACTGAGCACGTTCAATCCGTTTTGACGGATTGTTCACGGGAAGTTCCGGTGATGGAAGACCATCGCTGGAAACTACCTACTGACGCACGTGACTTAATAACCGAGAAGAATGCGGCTATTCGTGCCTACGACTCCTTCCCTTGTGACGCAACAAAGCCCACATGCGCCATTTACAGCGTGCTGTAAAGAAACGCATAGGGGAAGTTCGCTCAGAGGGCTGGAACAAGATGCTCAGTGAACTCGAGCCCACTCACCTAGCCTTCTGGCAACTTCAGAGGAAACTGCGTTCCTCAGAGGAGGTCTCTATGCCTCCCCTCATCCGCCCCGACAAAAGCGTCGCTTTCGACAGCACCGACAAGGCCGAATGCCTTGCTGACCGCCTAGAGTCCCAATGTTCTCCCAGCTCTCAACCAGTAGACCAAGCTCACCTGAACAAGGTCGACGCTGAAGTCGAACGGAGAGCCTCCCTACCACCCGTCGAAGACCCTGATGATCCTCTGCCTCCCGTCACTCCAGACGAAGTGCAAGACCTCATTAAAGGGCTCCACGCTCGTAAAGCCCCCGGTTCGGACGGTATTACCTTAGGTATACAAACTCCTACCTGCCCCTCTAATAATGCTTATGACCGCCATCTTCAATGGCGCCTTGAGCAACAACATCTTCCCACAAGCGTGGAAAGAAGCAACCGTCATCGGTATCCCAAAGCCAGGCAAACCAAAGTCTGAGCCCTCCAGCTATCGTCCCATTAGCTTACTCAATGTACTCGGCAAAATCTACGAGAGGCTTATTTATAAGCGTCTCAAAGACTACGCCGAAGCAAAGAGCCTCATTCCCAACTAGCAGTTTGGTTTCCGACTCCAACACTCGAGTATCCACCAGGTCCACCGTATCGTAGAGCACTTGTGCGCTGGTCTGCAGCGTAACGCGACGACGGGTGTGCTATTCTTCGACATAGCGAAAGCCTTCGACAGAGTCTGGCACAACGGCTTGTTATACAAGCTTTACCAACTAGGAGAGCCAGATCGTCGCGTGCTCATCTTACGAGAATTTTTGTCGAACCGCACCTTCCGCTATCGCATCGAGGGTGCACTCTCGTCACCTCACCCTATTCGCGCCGGAGTCCCTCAGGGTTCCGTCATATCTCTTCTAGCCTTCACGCTGTTCACCAGCGATATCCCAAAGAGTAAAAAGGCTCAGTTGGCTCTCTTCGCCGACGACACTGCCATTTACTATACCGGTCACTGTCCCAATGCTCGTACTCTTCAAACCTCCGCAAACGGCATCACTATGTACGGCAAGCCAATCCCTTGGGAGAAGCAAGCCTTTTTCGCTCTTGGTAGACTCCACTACATTCTGACAGCCCGTTGCAGACTGTCACTTAAATGCAAGCTATCTATACCGCAGTCATCCGTCCCATCATGACTTATGCCTGCGTTGTATTTGCGCACGCTCATCCACGTCATCTCCACAAGATGCAGACCCTCCAGAATCGACTCCTCAGAAAGGTCACGGGTGCCCCCTACAATGTCCGCAATATAGATCTCCACGTCGACCTTAAAATGCCCACCATAAAACAGTTCATGAAACGCTTATCTAAGCGTTTCTTCGACTGTGGCATAAAACATCCAAACCCCTTGATCTCAGCGGCCGCCCGCTACACTCCCTCCCGCATAAGCAGTATTCGCCGACCAAGGCATACCTTAATCGCCCCCGACGACGCCACTACCCTCCTCCAGGAGAGTAGTAAGGCCACCAGCACTCTATGTAAATCCAAAACCCGATCGCCGTCCTACGGCCCTCGCCGCCGAGGCCCGCCGCGACGCCCAAATCCACACCCCTCCCGACCCTTGCTCGAGCCAGCCCGCGCCGCTGAGCCTGTAGCTTTAAATTCGTCCCAAAATCCAATAAATCCTGATCCAGCTAGTCCCTTGCTGCCCTCTTCCAGCGACGCGCTAAGCCGAGGTCCGTACCCCACAGGGGGTGCCCTTAGCGTAATCGCTTAGTTTTAGTTAGTATTTAAGTTTAAGTCCTGGCTGGTGACCTTAATTTATTAGGGTACCACAGGCAAGTCCGCTTAAGCAGACGACAACCTTACAGGTTGACCTGCGAGATGCCATACACAAAAAATTAAAAATAAATGTATACCTAGATCAGCATCGTCTTGTTTTATTGACAAAGTTCCCTGGTGGTGAAACTTCTTATTTTATTTTTATTTTATTTATTCGGTAAAACAAACAATTACACATTAAGAATTACAAAATGATAGTATACAGCAATATTACAAATGTGAAATCAACCACGTTCTCCACAGATACACATGAGACAATTTGGTATATTTTAAGACGAAGAAGCGTTGTTAACAATAAAAAAGAGAAATACCAACAGTAAATTATTCATGAAGCTGTTAATAATAGTGTAGCATAAGTGGAACAACAGTGTCACATTAATTTTGCAGTGTGTTAAGCAACATGAGTTTAAACTTTCCTTTTGGTTAAGCAAACAGATCCAAACTGCAGAAATTCTTATTAAAATTGCTCGTAAGGCGACGAAGTAGCGCACGTAAGCCGACATTTGTACGACTGGAAGTAGTAGCGAAAACAGGGTGTGCGCGCACCACGCGTCCCTGGCATGTTCTGGGAACTATATAACACAACTTGTTAACTATATCTAAACAATCATACGAGTTATTGCATAAGTCATACAAAAATGTAGTTTCAAGAAAAGTACGCCTTGAACTCAAACAAAGCAGATTATATTTTTTAAGTAAATCATTCTATGAGAGGTAACAACTTTTAAAGCAGCGATAATACATAGACTTCAAAAATTTACGTTGTATGATTTCTATACACTCAATGTATTTATTGTAGTAGGGGACTTCTTGGTACGGAAACCTACATTAATTAATTTAGTATAGTAATGTCTAATAGTTACAATTTAGTTTGATATTTCACTTGATGTTTAACTTAAAAACGATTTTCTTAATAATGTCTTTAATATCACCTTTACACCTACCTATTTGAGAAGAAAATTTCTAATTAGTTTAACAGGCAGCTCACCTGACTTTTTAATTACGATTTTTTTAATAAACGACCAGCTTCAAAAATAATGGCATTATTGAAATAAAAATGGTCAACAAAAAACATTTGTTTGATTTTCTAGAGCATATATGACAAAATTTTACCAAAAATAATTGGTGAAAACCGCTAACGTGACTTACCCTTGCCAATATTAACTTAAAGTAAAAAAAGCGTATAATACAACGTAAACACACTAATTTATTTAAAAAAATGGTATGTATACAGTACATTTTTTACAGTTTTTTTTGTCTCCAAGTTAATACCTATCACTAATACGGTTGAGCGTGCTCGTCTGCTGGCTGTGGGAGAATGGGAGTCACGTCAAGCACCGTGCAC
The DNA here is from genome assembly GCA_963555695.1 of Dasypolia templi. Lineage (NCBI taxonomy): Eukaryota > Metazoa > Arthropoda > Insecta > Lepidoptera > Noctuidae > Dasypolia > Dasypolia templi. The sequence goes on from OY743163.1 coordinate 6,378,736, forward strand.
ACAATCACCATACCCACCATCATCCACCTTAGGCACATTGATGGATGACTCATCGATTTGGGTAGCTGCGTGTCTCCGCTTGGGCGCACATTGTGTTGCTACGCATCGGTGTCACTGTCGACAGTCTCGGGGTGTTGAAGCTGTCGACAGTCTCGGGCACCATGGCCTGTCCAGTAGTATTCTGTAACCATCTGACCGTGAAAACTTTGGTGAAGTGAGCGTGGACTGAGCTGTCAGTGCCACTGATGCAAGGGATTGACCTAGACAGTATGACACTGACAATTCACGCAAGTCTTTACGATGAGAGTTTTACCGAATCGACATGCTGCTACAGGACCCAGGTCTCAAAGCACGGCACGCCAGTATTTACGATATAATTCGCCAAACGTCTTGGTACGTGTAAAAGTCAAAAGCCAAATCATTTATTTCCTGTATCGATACTCTTGCGCCATCTCGTGTTTCAAGCACGGCGGGCTGTGCTGGCGCTACTGCTACGGCTGCTGAGAGCCTCAAGCGGCGCAAATACTGTAACCTTATGGGTTACTACAGTTTTGAGCCGTTTGGGGTCGAAACGTTCGGATCATGGGGCCCGAGTGCGCGTCTCCTTTATGAGCAAATTTCACACCGACTAGTCGATACTTCACGTGACCAGAGTGCTGGATTGCTCTTTGGCCAAAGAATTAGTATTAAAAATCAACGTGGCAATGCTGCCAGTCTTCTGGGCATAATTCCGGATGACAGCGATCCGGAAGAGTAGTTAGACGCCTAAGTGTCCCATTTATTTTTATATTCATTTGTATAGTTAGTTAGGCAGACATTTAAATGTGTTATTTTAAAGATCAATAAACAGGCTTTGTTATTTGTAATATTGTCAAAATGCGATATAAAATAGAAACGTTAATTGGAATAGAATGAGAAGGAGAATTGGACCTAGGCCATGATTTTGGAATTAAAAACAAATTATGCTAGCAAGATGTAGTCAGTCTAACAAAGTTGTGTTAGGCGTCCAGTACATTCTAGTCTGTAATGTTATGTAAGGAGATGGTGGAGAAAGCGTTTTTTGATACCTGCTGTTAGGGATACCGAGTTTTGGAGGTTTTCTATTCAGGATAATCATTCAGCCCCAGGATGAGCTGGTAAATTGGAAACTTCATAAGGATTATGAAATTGTAAAATAAATAAATTGCAAGATAGTTTATTGAGTCATTGTATCGGATCTTCAGCTTATATTTAAACAAAACTAGTAACGTCCACATCCACAGTTGCGGCCTCCAAAGCCGAGTCCGAGAGCGGCAGGAGCGATGGCAGCAGTGCCAGGTCCATAGCCAGCGCCGAGCCCATAGGTACCCGCAGCGCCATAGGCACCAGTAGAGCCATAGGCAGCAGCAGAAGGAGCAATACTCTCAATAGCAGTCACACCGTTACCGCAGCTGTAGCTGACGGTACCAGCACCACCACTTGGTAACACTCCCTCCAAAGCCACAGCACTCACGAAAGGCAGCTCACCAGCCACAGACAGAGCACCTTCATACACATTCTCAGACGCTACGGAGAGGCCACTGGGAGCAAAAGCAGAGGTGCTAGAGACAGGCAGGCCACCGCCACTGGTGGGAAAGATCTCTAGAGCAGTCAAACCATTGCCGATCAAACCATTGCCAATGATACCATCACCAATCAAACCGTTGCCGGCAAACTGGTAACTACCACCACAGCCATTACCAATAAAACCATTGTTAGCATAGCCATTTCCAGTAAGAGCACGATCGGCGAAGGCTCCACGACCAAGACATGAACTGAAAGCAGTCTGTGAACAAAACATGATTGTGTTAGTACATGTTTCATTTTCAGAAGATGATGACGATGCATTAAAACTTGATTATTTTATCGATCACTTAACGAAATGTGTGTCAGACGTGTTTCATGCAATTTTCAGTCTAGTAGTATTTTTAAATTAGAAGTAAGCATTTCTAGCTAAAGTTGAATGGACTTCTCGGAGAATCAGAGAACAAAGTTTTAAAATAAATACAACCTGTTTTCTTCATTTTGGTAATATTTAGATGTATCTCGAAGCTAAAGCGTTTAAAAATAAGCTCACAATAAGTGCTACCACAATATTGAACTAGTCAATATCTCAGTGAACGTATTAAAATTCGATAATCTAAAACAATAAAAAAAATGCGAAATTCAAGGAAAACTCGTGAAAAAATAAAATATTGAAGATTATTCTCACCTGGATGAAGAGCGCCTGAGCGCAGAGGACGAGGATCACCTTGGCTGACATTGTAGTTTGTGTTACGAGTAAAGCAAACTTGGGAATGAGTTTTCCAAGAATCGACAACTATTTATACTGAACGTAGTCCTTATCTAGTAGTGTGGCAGCAACTTGTGGATTTTGAAATAAACTTTTGACAGGTGCCTTTATCTGTAGTTGCAATATAGGGAAATAGAAAAATGGATGTGTTTCGTAAGGGACGTGACCTAGAAATATTTAGAATGATGGGCTTTGTTTCCATAGAACATAGAAAAAACATCACGTAGTTACGATAAGAAACTTTTGCACTATATAAACGTGTTCTTGAAGTAGGAACAACATTCAGTCTTCAGCTTCTCGTTGCAAACAAAAAACTATCAAACATGTCCACCTTAGCTGTTCTGTTGCTCTGCATCCAAGCTTGCTTGGTCCAGGTGAGTTATTATATTGAGTTTCCCCTTCTGAGCTTTTTATTTAATGAACACTTATTTAAATACTATATAAATAAAACCAGCTACCATAGTAGCTTTTGTGTTTTTCATTGTTGATCTGTTATTCTGGCATGTTGACACTCTTATGAACACAAAGTAATACATACCATTTCATTTCTTCAGAATGTTTTCGGTTACGGGTGCGGCTGCGGAGGTCAAGTGGGCGCCATAGCTCCTGCTCTGGGTTTCGGCGCTGGTTTCTCTCCTGCTGCTGCATGTGGTGGTGCCCTCGGTCTTGGTGCTTACGGTAGCGCCATCGGATCTGCTTATGGTGGCGTACTCTCTCCTGCTGTTGCATACGGGGGTGCTATCGCTCCTGGAGGTGCTTACGGCGGCGCCGGTGAAGGCTACGTGGCGGTCATTGGTGAGCTGCCAGTCGCCGGCAACACCGCTGTTGCTGGCCAGGTCCCCATCATGGGTGTCGTGAACTTTGGTGGCGCTTTGCCGGCTGCTGGTGCCGTGTCTATCGCCGGACAGTGCGCGTGCGGGTGTGGTTCTCCTGTTTACTATTGAGACGTATTCAGACGCCAAAAGAAAAATAAACGATTATGAAATGAGCAAATAATGCAATCTTTCACTAAATCCTAAAGCGTTAACCTCCCAGTACTTTGTTGCGAAATTCGCGAAACCCCCGTACGTCCTTGACGCATGCGCTTATCGCGATATAGTTTGACCCCTCTCTGACCACGCTCAAAATAAACGATGTAGCTGCGATTATATTGCCCCTATTTACATCATGTAAACAGTTTCGGGTTTGTGAAGAATGGAGCCACTCAAGATAATATCAACAACACTCATAATAGTACGTTCGTATTATAAACATCCTATTGAAAACATAGAACTGGGTTTCAACTAAGATTCTATATGGTTTATCCATTATTGGCCAATTTATTTATTTTTTCAGTTAGAATCTTATTTGAAAGTGTACAAGAACAAAGTAAATGATGAATTATCAGTTGTTTTACCTTACAAAGATCCTAATTCAATAAAAAATCGTAAGAATTCAAAATGTTAACAATGACGCCATTGACAACCTTGGAAACTATGTCCAATATTTCTCGAAATATCGAATAAAATTGTTGTAATACGGCTACAATCTATGAAATTATGTATTATCAATAGGTTTTGCGTCATTACTAACATCACAAAGGTTGCATCATCATTAATTCTTTAATTCATTGCAAAATCTTCAAATTATTACACCAAAATTCATGACAACGAATTCTGTAAACGTAAAAAACATTGGCTCAAAAAACATGTTTTATGATATTGTTTCATGCAAACGATTATCTAAAAAGTTGTATTGCACACTTATAAATAAAAATACATCCACTTACCGAAGAATAACACACAAAAAACACAATTAAAAAAAAACAATCACTTTCGCTCGGTACCCAATTGACACCACTTGAGCCTGACGCAAAAAATGGCGCGCTTCATATTGTGTTTTTATTATCTTGGGAGTGATAAAGCTTGTTCGTATTTTTGTCTGTGATTATAAAATATTATCTGTACTGTGGATAAATGGTATAACACTAATAAACCTTAAAATAATAGAAATTTAAGCTTAAAATCGACTGGGGTTGATTGTATACCGGAATACCGTCCAGGAGGAGGGACATAAAGAACATTAAGCACATTGCAAAGAATTTAGGGCCATCTACATTGCTGAACTGGGAAACGTCTTCAGAAGTATCAAAAAAGTGCCGAAAGATGTCACTACGGTCACTATAAAAGATAAGATAAAATGTTTATACACAAACAAATTTCATGAATTACTCATAAAATGAAGAACATTTTATATTACACATAAATAAAATAATTATTTACTGTGCTACATGCAGTTGGTGCTTCGTCTATTAAACACACGAACGGACACGCACACTGACGCACACGTAACATGGCTGCCGGAATAATATGAATGTGCGCTTCATCATATTTTGTGTAATTTTTGCAGTTTTCCGAGTGTTTTCTCCTTTTGGACGTTGAGTTGAGAGTACCCCTCCGTCCTGATACTTAGACTATTCAGAAAACCATTCCTTCATTTTTTTTCTGCCCGGGTGAGAAAAATGTAATAGAAAATAAAATATACTACTAGACTAGTTTGTTTTATTCCAATTTCCAGCACACTATTTTGCCTTGAAAATCACCTACGTCAATGGTAAGCTATTTTCTTCATACTACATAATTATCCATCCATTTAAAACCTATAGAGCTATAAAAATTATAATATAAATGTACCTAAAGATTGAGAATTAGTTCCTGTTCAGAAATGCAGATGGCGTATAAAACTGTCATGCATAAAACATTCGAGAGAGGGCTCTCTTATCCTTTATTTCTTATATTACTCTTTGATACCGTCGGTACTTGACGGAAAGGTTGGTGGGGGTATTCCTGTATACTTAAGTAAAAATGTGTTTATATTATGGGCATATAATTTCACCGTTATAGTATTTCCAGGCCACAGTCCAATACGATTATAATATAAAAACGTATACAATTATTATAGACGCCATAATACTATCTGCATAAAATTATGTAGTTCAGTATAAATGTGGTGAGAATAACTTGTCGCTTATTCTTATTTTTCTCGTGCATCACGTTGTGTACTGGATAGTGGGTGCGAAAGAGGTAGCGAATCCGTCGCATATTGCTCACTGATTTTTTCCGATGCGATCGCTCCAGCTGTTTTGTTTGCAGATGTACTTAATGCAACGTAAAATGATAAGACGATTGAAACTGTCATTAAGTATACAATGGTAGGTTGGCCCCGTAAAATTGTTTGCGACTCCATTCGTCATTTTTTTTACTGTGTTTGTAAGTGTTAGAAAATGGTGTCTTAATGCGGGGACCTAAGGTGATAATTTAGTTGTCACTGCGTGAAAGAATGTTGCGCGAATTACATAGCACGCATTTAGGCATAAAATGAGTTGCAATGCGAGAAGTAGCATGTGGTGGCCCGGTATAGATGGGGGAAATTGAGGGGTGGATCGCCGGATGCTATGTATGTGCGAGCATGAGGCCCGCCTCACCACAGGCTGCGGCCTCGCCCTGGCCAAGTCCAACAGCACCATGGGAACAAATTCATATCAACTACCTATGTCTTGTTGTATAGTTGCGTACTCAAAATGGTCAGAGTGCATTTACATGCGGAACGACGTTACCACCCAATCCTTAATAAAAAGTTAAAGTACATGTTTTCGATATTTGGCTTACCATGCACAATAGTCTCGGATATTGACCATCCATGTAGCAACGGACAAGCCGAGAATTCTTTATAGACGTGTAAAAGGTTGTTTAAAAAGCTGTTTAATATTTATTTTGTCAACACGTTTGGAAATTAGTGTGGAGGAATGATGTGTTTACGCTTTGCCACTCACGCATAGTTCATATATTGTGAACGTCTGAGTGTACTCATGTTAACGTCAGTAATAAACCAGCGTCCAACTAAGACAACCGTATACTTATTTCCGCATCTCCAAGTTACTACCTGTCACTAATACGGTTGAACGTGCCCGTCTGCTGGCTGTGGGAGAATGGGAGTCGCGGCAAGCACCGTGCACACAATCACCGTACCCACGATCATCCACCGTAGGCACAATGATGGATGACTCGTCGATTGGGCTCGCTGCGTGTCTCCGCTAGGGCGCACCTTGTGTTGCTCCGCATCGGTGTCACTGCGTTGAAGCTGTCGACAATCGGGCACCATGGCCTGTCCAGTAGTGCTATTTTGTAACTGTTTCATCCTGTAAACTTTGGTGAAGTGAGCGTGGAGTGAGCTGTCAGTGCCACTGATGCAAGGTGTTGACCTAGACAGTATAACACTGACAATTCACGCAAGTCTTCACTATGAGATTTTTACAGAATCGACATGCTGCTACAGGACGCAGGTCGCAAAGCACAGCAAGCCAGTATTTACGATATAATTCGTCAAACGGCTTGGTACGTGTAAAAGTCAAAAGCCAAATCATTTATTTCAAGCAGGCACATGAATGGCACTTTTGAACGTCAACATTTGCAAATAAAATAGAATTGAATCTAGTTGCCCCTTATAAAACTAGTTTGGAGCAGAATGGTCAAGAAATTCGATCGTTACTCCATTAAAATGTCTGTTTGGTTTGTCTCTTTTAAAATCTTTTTGCTCTCTTTTACGTGACGATAGGAAGAGACCAGACGTTATGATGTTGTTGCCTTGGAAGGTGGTCAGACCTCTGGTGTGGGACGCAAACTTTTTTTTTTGGGTGGGAAATTATCAAATGACTTCTCCCGCTCTGGGTGGAGCGGGAGGGCGTGTCAGACTTTAACTGACTAAAACCCACCCGTGTTCCTTCAGTTGCCTGTGCCAGAGCCACGGTTATCTCTATCGAATTACCCGCAACTCTGAGGCGTCAGCCCTAACGGACCCCGTCATTTAGTGCTGACATCTCTTTGAGGCGCGCGTGAAACACGACGCGCCGTCGACCCGGGCCTGGTCCCTACCGGACGACGAGCTACCCATTGCTCGCCGTCCGCAAGCCCGCGCCTACGGTGGCCGGGAATCTGCAGGCGACTCCCGACGACCAGGGCGTCTCCTGCGGCGACTAGGGGCGTGAGGGCGCAAGGCTCTCTCCCTCACGCGCTCCGCCTCCTCCTTCGCGAGCATTACTTCTTCGCAGAAGGAGGTGACGGCTTTCCATTCCCTCTCGCTCCGTACCATGGCCTGGACCAGGGCCGGACGCGAGAGATCGCCGCCGCCGATCGCCTCCGCGAGGACACTGCGGTGCTCCGCCCAAGCTGGACAGACCTCCACCGTGTCCTCCGGGCGATCCACACAATGGTGACACTCGGGCGTTTCCTCCTGCCTTATGCGAAACAGGAACCTCCCGAAACAACCGTGTCCGGTGAGGACCTGTGTCAGGCGGAAGGTGTGGACGCCGTGGCGCCTCTCCAACCACTCCTCAAAGAGGGGACTTACCGCCGCAATTGTGGTGTGCCCAGCACTGGGTTGCGACAATCGCACCCTCCACGTCGCCATGAAATCCCGCCGGAGCTCTGTCCGCTGTACCGTGATTTCTCGCGGCAGCGGAGTTACACCCTGGCGTTTTGCCTCCTCGCGCCACTCCCATAAGTGCGCGAGGGCTTTCGCCTTCAGATCCCATGGCGGCAATCCGGTAAGGAGGCTCGCCGCCTCGCAGGAGACCGTGCGGTATCCTCGCCCCAGCCGGACGGCCGTGGGACGCAACCTGTGTCGATAATCTTGCGCCGTCTCATGTTCCAAGTACGGCGGGCTTTGCTGGCGCTGCTGCTGCGGCTGCTGAGATCTTGAAGCGGCGCAAATACTGTAAAATTATGGGTAACTACAGTTTTGAGCCGAATGGGGTTGAAACGTTCGGATCATGGGGACCGAGTGCGCGTCTCCTGTATGAGCAAATTTCTCACCGACTATTCGACATTTCAAGTGACCAGAGTGCTAGATTGCTTTTTGGCCAAAGAATTAGAATTAAAATTCAACGTGGCAATGCTGCCAGTCTTCTGGGCATATTTCCGGATGACAGCGATGCGGACGAGTACTTCGACGCCTAAGTGTCCCTTTCGGTTTTTTATGTAATTAAATGACTAACAATTCGTTGGTCATTTAATTTAGTCTAAGTTTTTTTCGTCTTTTTTTTCTTTGTGTAGATATTATATTTTAAAGTTCCATAAACAGGCTTTGTTTGTTGTATTAATGGCAAAATGTGATATAAATAGAAACTTTAATTGGAATAGAATGAGAAGGAGAATTGGACCTAGGCCATCATTTTGGAATTAAAAACAAATTATGCTAGCAAGATGTAGTCAGTCTAACAAAGTTGTGTTTGGCGTCCAGTACATTCTAGTCTGTAATGCTATGTAAGGAGATGGTAGAGGAAGCGTTTTTTGTTACCTTCTGTTTGGGATACCGAGTTTTGGAGGTTTTCCATTCAGGATAATCATTCTGCCCCAGGATGAGCTGGTAAATTGGGAACTTCATAAGGATTATGAAATTGTAAAACAAATAAATTGCAAGATAGTTTTCTGAGTCATTGTACCGGATCTTCAGCTTATATTTAAACAAAATTAGTAACGTCCACATCCACAGTTGCGGCCTCCAAAGCCGAGTCCAAGAGCGGCAGGAGCGATGGCAGCAGTGCCAGGTCCATAGCCAGCGCCGAGCCCATAGGTACCCGCAGCGCCATAGGCACCAGTAGAGCCATAGGCAGCAGCAGAAGGAGCAATACTCTCAATAGCAGTCACACCGTTACCGCAGCTGTAGCTGACGGTACCAGCACCACCACTTGGTAACACTCCCTCCAAAGCCACAGCACTCACGAAAGGCAGCTCACCACCCACAGACAGAGCACCTTCATACACATTCTCAGACGCTACGGAGAGGCCACTGGGAGCAAAAAGCAGAGGTGCTAGAGACAGGCAGGCCACCGCCACTGGTGGGAAAGATCTCTAGAGCAGTCAAACCATTGCCGATCAAACCATTGCCAATGATACCATCACCAATCAAACCGTTGCCGGCCAACTGGTAACTACCACCACAGCCATTACCAATAAAACCATTGTTAGCATAGCCATTTCCAGTAAGAGCAGGACCGGCGAAGGCTCCACGACCAAGACATGAACTGAAAGCAGTCTGTGAACAAAACATGATTGTGTTAGTACATGTTTCATTTTCAGAAGATGATGTCGATGCATTAAAAGTTGATTATTTTATCGATCACTTAACGTAATGTGTGTCAGGCGTGTTTCATGCAATTTTGAGTCTAGTAGTGTTTTTAAATTAGAAGTAAGCATTTCTAGCTAAAGTTGAATGGACTTCTCGGAGAATTAGAGAACAAAGTTTTAAAACTAAATACAACCTGTTTTCTTTATTTTAGTAATATTTAGATGTATTTCGAAGCTAAAGGGTTCAAAAATAAGCTCACGATAAGTGCTACTTAATCCACAATATTGAACTGGTCAAAAGCTCAGTGAACGTATTAAAATTCGATACTCTAAAACAATTTAAAAAATGCGAAATTCGAGGAAAACTCTCATGAAAAAATAAAATATTGAAGAATTATTTCTCACCTGGATGAAGAGCGCCTGAGCGCAGAGGATGAGGATCACCTTGGTTGACATTGTAGTTTGTCTTAAAGCAAACTTGGGAATGAGTTTTCCAAGAATCGACGACTATTTATACTGAACGTAGTCCTTATCTAGTAATGTGGCAGCAACTTGTGGATTTTGAAATAAACTTTTGATAGGTGCCTATCAAACATGTCCACCTTCGCTGTTCTGTTGCTCTGCATCCAATCTTGCTTGGTCCAGGTGAGTTATTATATTGAGTTTCCCCTTCTGAGCTTTTTATTTAATTAACACTTATTTAAATACTATGTAAATAAAACCAGCTACCATAGTAGCTTTTGTGTTTTTCATTGTTGATCTGTAATTCTGGCATGTTGACACTCCTAAGAACACAAAGTAATACATACCATTTCATTTCTTCAGAATGTTTTCGGTTACGGGTGCGGCTGCGGAGGTCAAGTGGGCGCCATAGCTCCTGCTCTGGGTTTCGGCGCTGGTCTCTCTCCTGCTGCTGCATGTGGTGGTGCTCTCGGTCTTGGTGCTTACGGTGGCGCCATCGGATCTGCTTATGGTGGCGCACTCTCTCCTGCTGCTGCATACGGGGGTGCTATCGCTCCTGGAGCTGCTTACGGCGGCGCCGGTGAAGGCAACGTGGCGGTCACTGGTGAGCTGCCAGTCGCCGGTGACACCGCTGTTGCTGGTCAGGTCCCCATCATGGGTGTCGTGAACTTTGGCGGCGCTGTGCCAGCTGCTGGTGCCGTGTCTATCGCCGGACAGTGCGCGTGCGGGTGTGGTTCTCCTATTTACTATTGAGGCGTATTCAGACGCCAAAATAAAAATAAACGATTATGAAATGAGCAAATAATGAAATCTTTTACTAAATCCTAAAGCGATGCAATCACAAAACCTTTTTTGTATAAAGTATTATCGCTTCATTTTTTTGTACAAGTTACGCATTTACAATAAATACCCTAATCCAAGATCCAAGGTTAAGTTATGCTTGCCGCGGTTGGTTAGTGGATCCAGTGGGTTGATTCATTACACGATTCATTACATATCGAGATCCCTCCGTTACTCGGAAAGCACGTTAAGCCGTTATTCTCGGCTGTCATTCATATTAAATCGTTACGGGCTGCCCAAAAGTCCAAATCAGAAGCCCAATAGTCTGTTACTAAGGAATATAATATTACCCATTTACTGGGTTCTGAAGGTCAGATAGGCAGTCACTCCATGTATAGTTCTGGTATTTAGCTGCATTCGGTTAGACTGGAAGCGAACTCCAACACAGGAAATCGCTAGGCAGATTGACCTTAACAATTACAATAGTATAATGATTTAAACCTATGCTTCAGGCTAGAAAGAGCACATAGTTACAAATTAACAATGAGTAAAAAGCCAGAACTCTTATAAACATTTGAGTTGATTTGATGGCCTGTACTTTCCAACAATCAAAAGAGTATTTAATTTTTGCGACATCTCACAGTTAGTCTCGGCACCTAATGAACGATACTATTTGCAGCAGTGGACGTCTTTCGGCTGTAACGATGAGGATGACAAATATGGTGACATTCATGAGTGACATTTTATCAGCGCTTAATTAATTTAAAAGTGACAAAACGTATTTAAAATTGCGATTTATTTTAAACCCATAATCATACAGGCTGGATTCATAATGAACAAGTTAGTTGGGGTCTCACATTATCCTACGGAAAATAAGTGAAAAGTTTTTGCAATTTCTGATTTTTCTAGTACACAAACATCAGTTGGTACGATACAGTTTTTTGATTCTTGTCAGACCCAGGATCAGTTGACATCAAAAAAGTTTTTGTGAGAATTGGGCATTTTCTTTCAGACAATTTGTATTTAAAAATATGTGAAGCAGATCGAACAGCCTCAAAAATTTAAGGGCAGTCTTATAAGACCGTTTTCCCGTAGCTACAACGGTTACTGCGCCATCTCAAAAATATACCCTGTAAACTGTATTGTATGTAGTTTGGTCAATCTACAAAACAATGGCCCAATGAAATAATAAATAATTGACAAAATTAATCACAATTTGTGTTCTAATTAAAATGAGAAGTGTATCTTCCCCAAACCACTGACAGACAGTCTACCAAAGATTTTTTGTACCATAGCGCCAAATATCAAAATAAGGCCTATTACAGCACTGACGAATTTCTGACTGAAAAATTATTCTGACTTGTGTGAAATATCTTAATTTTTGTTGCTTTTTACTTTGACATTTAATTGGCCATTTTTATTACAAATTTATTGAATAAAAAAAAAAGAAATGCTATAAGTCGATGATATTCTTTGTTGACACTTTTTAGTGCAGGTATTATTGTATGTGACGGCAGCCATGTTGTTTAGCAGCTGTGAGAGGCAGCGACTGGATGGCGCTAGTGGAACGTGCACCAGACGCATCATAAACAAATCATTCACTCTATAGATCATTTGGCTTAAGACTTGAATCCAATCCAATCAAATATTGTGACCATTCGCTACCACTAGCGATCGCCTTTAAAAGGAGCGGCGCTGTTCAAACGGCACATTCGCCCGATCATGACCTATGCCAGTGCAGTCTTCGCACACGCCAAGCCCATTCGGTACAATAGAATGCAGACCCTCCAAAGCAAGTTCCTCCGTAGGATTACAAGCTCCCCCTGGTACGTTCGCAACGAAATCCTCCACGTAGACCCCATGATTCCCACTATCCGCAAGTTTATGAAACGCATTTCAAAGCGTTTCTTCGAGACCAACGCGAATCACGGCAACCCTCTGGTTGTGAAGGCCGCTAGCTATATTCCCTCCTCCATCAGTCATATCCGCCGTCCCAAGCATGTCCTCACCGATCCCGATGACCACATAACTCTCATTCAGGAGAGCAGTAGGGCCACCAGTACAGTGCACAAACACAGACCGACATTCCGACCTCGCCGCTGAGGTTCCTCGCGAAGATCCCGACGTAACTATCCCCCCCGACCCTTGCTCGACGAAGTGCCAGCCCGCGCCGTAGCTGAGCCTGTACCTTTAAATTCCCATGATAATAATAATCAACAAAATCTGATCCATTTATCAATCGCCCTAAGCCGAGGTCCGTACCCACAGGGGGTGCCCTTAGCGAGCGTTCGCTTAGTAATTTGTCTTACTATTTTGTCTTAAAAAACTGTTTCTCCGTTGTCACCGAGTTTGTCATCTGAATTTCTTTAAGTAACACACATTTCACAAACACTATTTTACAATAACCATACCAACACAGTCACCAAACACATTGTTTTGTTTTGAAATTCCATATTAAAATTCATTACGTAATACGCCATCTAATTATTACGTAATTACTACCTGGTAGAACAATAACAATCACAGTATGTCAAAACGTCAAACCTATTTTAAATGACAGCTGCGCGACAGATTATCAAAGGCTAACGGCGCGTGAGCTTTCAATGCCCGGAATGTTACCATTTTTATAAATATTGTTTTATTTTATTTTGTTGAACACTTATCCAGTTATTATGTGTATGTATTTTTATTTTTTATTTTCATCTTAGCGTTTGCTACACTGGTCGACGTCATTCAACGCCGGCTGTCGCTGAAAACCAGCGCTGGGGCTCTGTCTCGCATAGGGTCGTAGCATTAAGCTGAGCGATGGCCGTTTTGCGTGGATGTGACGCATATTTTCCCCCGATTTGTTCTCTTTGGCGTTTGTGTTCGATCACTGCGTCATGTTTACCGTAAATAAACGTTTTTTTCTTTCTTTTCTTTTCTTTCTTTCTTCGCAATAGACTGGTCAGGGCCCCGTTCGCACAATAAGACTGGCGACGGTTTTACAAGCTTAGGGCTCACCAATAGGTACACACCTCCCTGTCTACACCCTACAGGGAGGGATCTCATCCCCGGGCCAATCCACCCGGGGAGTTAGGTAAAGCGTTTAGGCAACGTGGAAATTTTTCTTACCACCATTCCTTCCCAAATATAGTTGCCCCTCCGATCATGGAGGACGTCGACCTCTTGGCGTTCCTCAAAGAGGTCCTACTCAAGGACCCCGATTTTCTGGAGCGATATGGCTCAAAAATTCGCCCACGCTCCACCCCCACTCCGTCCCAGGGCGCACTCGGTGAGTTTAGTGACGCCTTAGAGAGCCCGCTTTCACCACCTGCCGCCGAACAAGGCATTCCGCCCTTTGTTCCGCATTACAATGTTCCGGCGACTATCTCGGCCCCCATTGTTTCCCCCGCCTTTGTCCGGCAGATAATACTCCGGCCGCTAATCCGGCCCCTATTGTCTCACCCGCCTCTGTCCCAGCCGCCATTGTCACGGCCGCCATTGTCTCAGAGACAACGCAGCTGCGCGCCGCAGTTATCAACACGACTCGCCCGGAGAGCATGGACACGTCAGTCCCACTCTCCGAGGACGAAGCCCGCACCTCCTCCTCCAGCGATGACGACTTCCAAGTCGTCGTTAAAGGAGGCAAGAGGAAGGTTAAATCTTCCGCCCCCGCTGGCCCGGCCACCATGGCCCAGAAACAGGACCCGACTACCTTATCGTCCAACTCTACTTCCGCCCCTAATCCGCGGGCCAGTCGCCCTACCAGCCCTACGGCTTGCCCACCCGCTCCTACCGCGGAAAGCAAAAGCCCCCTCCCCCCATTTACGTCCAAGACAAATCAAAATGGACTGAGATTTCAAAGATGTGTGTTGATTGCAAGATCAACTACACTAATGCCCGATCCACCCTTCCGGGGATCAAAGTAACAGTCCCCACGTCCTCGGACTTTAAAAATCTCTCCCGCGCCTTGCGTGAAAGGAACTACTCCTTTCACACATACTCCCTTCCGGAGGAAACCCCCACTCGCGTCGTCATTAGGCGCGTACCACATGAAATCAACACGGAAGAAATAAAAAGCGACCTTGTTGCACAAGGCCTTCCGGGCTCCGCCGTCCATCGCTTGCATAAAGCGAGACAGTGCGTTGTCTATGACATGGTCCTGGTCTTATGTTACCCCACAGAAGGGCACCACCCGATCTTCAAAGTGAAGTCGGTTTGCTCGCTCTCAGGCATCTCCATCGAGAAGCCTTACAGAGCTCAGTTGATTGGGCAGTGTCATCGCTGCCAATTATATGGTCACTCGCAGTCCAACTAGTAGACATGGCACCGCCGACTGTACCCGCCCTAAAGATAGGGAACAATGTTTAGAGCCTCCCAGCTGTGTACTCTGCGGCTTATCGGGACAGCCGGCAAATTACCGGGGCTATTCTAAGGCCCCTAAGTCCTCCTCTCCCAAACTCGCGAAACGCGCAAGCGACCGCCAGCACAGGAAAAGCCCCTAGGGTTAGCTTCCTTCCGCGCAGATGCCGGATCGGCTTAGTCCGCAGAGGCCCTCTCCGGAGGAAAGTAAGCGAAAGACTGAAATCCACCGCGTCGCCTCACTTGGACACCATCCCCGATCACATAGTGTCAGTCGCCGACACGACGGCCGCAATCGACTCGTTTACTGAGCACGTTCAATCCGTTTTGACGGATTGTTCACGGGAAGTTCCGGTGATGGAAGACCATCGCTGGAAACTACCTACTGACGCACGTGACTTAATAACCGAGAAGAATGCGGCTATTCGTGCCTACGACTCCTTCCCTTGTGACGCAACAAAGCCCACATGCGCCATTTACAGCGTGCTGTAAAGAAACGCATAGGGGAAGTTCGCTCAGAGGGCTGGAACAAGATGCTCAGTGAACTCGAGCCCACTCACCTAGCCTTCTGGCAACTTCAGAGGAAACTGCGTTCCTCAGAGGAGGTCTCTATGCCTCCCCTCATCCGCCCCGACAAAAGCGTCGCTTTCGACAGCACCGACAAGGCCGAATGCCTTGCTGACAGCCTAGAGTCCCAATGTTCTCCCAGCTCTCAACCAGTAGACCAAGCTCACCTGAACAAGGTCGACGCTGAAGTCGAACGGAGAGCCTCCCTACCACCCGTCGAAGACCCTGATGATCCTCTGCCTCCCGTCACTCCAGACGAAGTGCAAGACATCATTAAAGGGCTCCACGCACGTAAAGCCCCCGGTTCGGACGGTATTACCTTAGGTATACAAACTCCTACCTGCCCCTCTAATAATGCTTATGACCGCCATCTTCAATGGCGCCTTGAGAGACAACATCTTCCCACAAGCGTGGAAAGAAGCAACCGTCATCGGTATCCCAAAGCCAGGCAAGCCAAAGTCTGACCCCTCCAGCTATCGTCCCATTAGCTTACTCAATGTACTCGGCAAAATCTACGAGAGGCTTATTTATAAGCGTCTCAAAGACTACGCCGAAGCAAAGAGCCTCATTCCCAACTAGCAGTTTGGTTTCCGACTCCAACACTCGAGTATCCACCAGGTCCACCGTATCGTAGAGCACTTGTGCGCTGGTCTGCAGCGTAACGCGACGACGGGTGTGCTATTCTTCGACATAGCGAAAGCCTTCGACAAAGTCTGGCACAACGGCTTGTGATACAAGCTTTACCAACTAGGAGAGCCAGATCGTCTCGTGCTCATCTTACGAGAATTTTTGTCGAACCGCACCTTCCGCTATCGCATCGAGGGTGCACTCTCGTCACCTCACCCTATTCGCGCCGGAGTCCCTCAGGGTTCCGTCATATCTCCTCTAGCCTTCACGCTGTTCACCAGCGATATCCCAAAGAGTAAAAAGGCTCAGTTGGCTCTTTTCGCCGACGACACTGCCATTTACTATACCGGTCACTGTCCCAATGCTCGTACTCTTCAAACCTCCGCAAACGGCATCACTATGTACGGCAAGCCAATCCCTTGGGAGAAGCAAGCCTTTTTCGCTCTTGGTAGACTCCACTACATTCTGACAGCCCGTTGCAGACTGTCACTTAAATGCAAGCTATCTATACCGCAGTCATCCGTCCCATCATGACTTATGCCTGCGTTGTATTTGAGCACGCTCATCCACGTCATCTCCACAAGATGCAGACCCTCCAGAACCGACTCCTCAGAAAGGTCACGGGTGCCCCCTACAATGTCCGCAATATAGATCTCCACGTCGACCTTAAAATGCCCACCATAAAACAGTTCATGAAACGCTTATCTAAGCGTTTCTTCGACTGTGGCATAAAACATCCAAACCCCTTGATCTCAGCGGCCGCCCGCTACACTGCATTAGCAATATTATCCCGCATTAGCAATATTCGCCGACCAAGGCATACCTTAATCGCCCCCGACGACGCCACTACCCTCCTCCAGGAGAGTAGTAAGGCCACCAGCACTCTATGTAAATCCAAAACCCGATCGCCGTCCTACGGCCCTCGCCGCCGAGGCCCGCCGCGACGCCCAAATCCACACCCCTCCCGACCCTTGCTCGAGCCAGCCCGCGCCGCTGAGCCTGTAGCTTTAAATTCGTCCCAAAATCCAATAAATCCTGATCCAGCTAGTCCCTTGCTGCCCTCTTCCAGCGACGCGCTAAGCCGAGGTCCGTACCCCACAGGGGGTGCCCTTAGCGTAGTCGCTTAGTTTTAGTTAGTATTTAAGTTTAAGTCCTGGCTGGTGGCCTTAATTTATTAGGGTACCACAGGCAAGTCCGCTTAAGCAGACGACAACCTTACAGGTTGACCTGCGAGATGCCATACATAAAAAATTAAAAATAAATGTATATCTAGATCAGCATCGTCTTGTTTTATTGACAAAGTTCCCTGGTGGTGAAACTTCTTATTTTATTTTTATTTTATTTATTCGGTAAAACAAACAATTACACATTAAGAATTACAAAATGATAGTATACAGCAATATTACAAATGTGAAATCAACCACGTTCTCCACAGATACACATGAGACAATTTGGTATATTTTAAGACGAAGAAGCGTTGTTAACAATAAAAAAGAGAAATACCAACAGTAAATTATTCATGAAGCTGTTAATAATAGTGTAGCATAAGTGGAACAACAGTGTCACATTAATTTTGCAGTGTGTTAAGCAACATGAGTTTAAACATTCCTTTTGGTTAAGCAAACAGATCCAAACTGCAGAAATTCTTATTAAAATTGCTCGTAAGGCGACGAAGTGGCGCACGTAAGCCGACATTTGTACGACTGGAAGTAGTAGCGAAAACAGGGTGTGCGCGCACCACGCGTCCCTGGCATGTTCTGGGAACTATATAACACAACTTGTTAACTATATCTAAACAATCATACGAGTTATTGCATAAGTCATACAAAAATGTAGTTTCAAGAAAAGTACGCCTTGAACTCAAACAAAGCAGATTATATTTTTTAAGTAAATCATTCTATGAGAGGTAACAACTTTTAAAGCAGCGATAATACATAGACTTCAAAAATTTACGTTGTATGATTTCTATACACTCAATGTATTTATTGTAGTAGGGGACTTCTTGGTACGGAAACCTACATTAATTAATTTAGTATAGTAATGTCTAATAGTTACAATTTAGTTTGATATTTCACTTGATGTTTAACTTAAAAACGATTTTCTTAATAATGTCTTTAATATCACCTTTACACCTACCTATTTGAGAAGAAAATTTCTAATTAGTTTAACAGGCAGCTCACCTGACTTTTTAATTACGATTTTTTTAATAAACGACCAGCTTTAAAAATAATGGCATTATTGAAATAAAAATGGTCAACAAAAAACATTTGTTTGATTTTCTAGAGCATATATGACAAAATTTGACCAAAAATAATTGGTAAAAACCGCTAACGTGACTTACCCTTGCCAATATTAACTTAAAGTAAAAAAAGCGTATAATACAACGTAAACACACTAATTTATTTAAAAAATGGTATGTATACAGTACATTTTTTACAGTTTTTTTTATCTCCTGTAAAATTTGATGAATGTTGAATTCGCGGTATTGGAAGCCGAGCGACGATGTGTTTACGCTTGCCACTCACACATAGTTCATATTGTGAACGTCTGAGTGCACTCATTTTAACGTCAGTAATAAACCAGCGTCCAACTAAGACACCCGTGTACTTATTTCGGCATCTCCAAGTTAATGCCTATCACTAATACGGTTAAGCGTGCTCGTCTGCTGGCTGTGGGAGAATGGGAGTCACGTCAAGCACCGTGCACACAATCACCATACCCACCATCATCCACCTTAGGCACATTGATGGATGACTCATCGATTTGGGTAGCTGCGATTCTCCGCTTGGGCGCACATTGTGTTGCTCCGCATCGGTGTCACTGCGTTGAAGCTGTCGACAGTCTCGGGCACCATGGCCTGTCCAGTAGTATTCTGTAACCATCTGACCGTAAAAACTTTGGTGAAGTGAGCGTGGACTGAGCTGTCAGTGCCACTGATGCAAGGGATTGACCTAGACAGTATGACGCTAACAATTCACGCAAGTCTTTACGATGAGAGTTTTACCGAATCGACATGCTGCTACAGGACGCAGGTCTCAAAGCACGGCACGCCAGTATTTACTATATAATTCGCCAAACGTCTTGGTACGTGTAAAAGTCAAAAGCCAAATCATTTATTTCCTGTATCGATACTATTGCGCCATCTCGTGTTATAAGCACGGCGGGCTGTGCTGGCGCTACTGCTACGGCTGCTGAGAGCCTCAAGCGGCGCAAATACTGTAACCTTATGGGTTACTACAGTTTTGAGCCGTTTGGGGTCGAAACGTTCGGATCATGGAGCCCGAGTGCGCGTCTCCTTTATGAGCAAATTTCTCACCGACTAGTCGATACTTCACGTGACCAGAGTGCTGGATTGCTCTTTGGCCAAAGAATTAGTATTAAAAATCAACGTGGCAATGCTGCCAGTCTTCTGGGCATAATTCCGGATGACAGCGATCTGGACGAGTAGTTAGACGCCTAAGTGTCCCATTTATTTTTATATTCATTTGTATAGTTAGTTAGGCAGTCATTTAAATGTGTTATTTTAAAGTTCAATAAACAGGCTTTGTTATTTGTAACACATAACATAACATCACGCCCTGCTTCCCCGAAGGGTTGGGCAGAGGTGTACCTATAGTACACCCACATTTCGCCAGCTATGTTTAAGTCCCATGTAATAGCACCGGGCACAAATCCACACTTCGGGCCGCTACTGAGAAATTCCAGATAGAAAAACCCAATAACACGCCGCCCGACCTAGGAATCGAACCCAGGACCTCATGCTCAGCACTAGCGATTTCGACCACTAGACCAACGAGGCGGTATTTGTAATATTGTCTTAATGCGATATAAAATAGAAACGTTAATTGGAATAGAATGAGAAGGAGAATTGGACCTAGGCCATCATTTTAGAATTAAAAACAAATTATGCTAGCAAGATGTAGTCAGTCTAACAAAGTTGTGTTTGGCGTCCAGTACATTCTAGTCTGTAATGCTATGTAAGGAGATGGTAGAGGAAGCGTTTTTTGTTACCTGCTGTTAGGGATACCGAGTTTTGGAGTTTTTCTATTCAGAATAATCATTCAGCCCCAGGATGAGCTGGTAAATTGGAAACTTCATAAGGATTATGAAATTGTAAAACAAATAAATTGCAAGATAGTTTATTGAGTCATTGTATCGGATCTTCAGCTTATATTTAAACAAAACTAGTAACGTCCACATCCACAGTTGCGGCCTCCAAAGCCGAGTCCGAGAGCGGCAGGAGCGATGGCAGCAGTGCCAGGTCCATAGCCAGCGCCGAGCCCATAGGTACCCGCAGCGCCATAGGCACCAGTAGAGCCATAGGCAGCAGCAGAAGGAGCAATACTCTCAATAGCAGTCACACCGTTACCGCAGCTGTAGCTGACGGTACCAGCACCACCACTTGGTAACACTCCCTCCAAAGCCACAGCACTCACGAAAGGCAGCTCACCAGCCACAGACAGAGCACCTTCATACACATTCTCAGACGCTACGGAGAGGCCACTGGGAGCAAAAGCAGAGGTGCTAGAGACAGGCAGGCCACCGCCACTGGTGGGAAAGATCTCTAGAGCAGTCAAACCATTGCCGATCAAACCATTGCCAATGATACCATCACCAATCAAACCGTTGCCGGCAAACTGGTAACTACCACCACAGCCATTACCAATAAAACCATTGTTAGCATAGCCATTTCCAGTAAGAGCACGATCGGCGAAGGCTCCACGACCAAGACATGAACTGAAAGCAGTCTGTGAACAAAACATGATTGTGTTAGTACATGTTTCATTTTCAGAAGATGATGACGATGCATTAAAACTTGATTATTTTATCGATCACTTAACGTAATGTGTGTCAGACGTGTTTCATGCAATTTTCAGTCTAGTAGTATTTTTAAATTAGAAGTAAGCATTTCTAGCTAAAGTTGAATGGACTTCTCGGAGAATCAGAGAACAAAGTTTTAAAATAAATACAACCTGTTTTCTTCATTTTGGTAATATTTAGATGTATCTCGAAGCTAAAGCGTTAAAAAATAAGCTCACAATAAGTGCTACTTAATCCACAATATTGAACTAGTCAATATCTCAGTGAACGTATTAAAATTCGATAATCTAAAACAATAAAAAAAATGCGAAATTTAAGGAAAACTCGTGAAAAAATAAAATATTGAAGATTATTCTCACCTGGATGAAGAGCGCCTGAGCGCAGAGGACGAGGATCACCTTGGCTGACATTGTAGTTTGTGTTACGAGTAAAGCAAACTTGGGAATGAGTTTTCAAAGAATCGACAACTATTTATACTGAACGTAGTCCTTATCTAGTAGTGTGGCAGCAACTTGTGGCAGCAACTTGAAATAAACTTTTGACAGATGCCTTTATCTGTAGTTGCAATATAGGGAAATAGAAAAATGGATGTGTTTCGTAAGGGACGTGACCTAGAAATATTTAGAATGATTAGTTTTGTTTCATTAGAACATAGAAAAAACATCACGTAGTTACGATAAGAAACTTATGCACTATATAAACGTGTTCTTGAAGTAGGAACAACATTCAGTCTTCAGCTTCTCGTTGCAAACAAAAAACTATCAAACATGTCCACCTTCGCTGTTCTGTTGCTCTGCATCCAAGCTTGCTTGGTCCAGGTGAGTTATTATATTGAGTTTCCCCTTCTGAGCTTTTTATTTAATTAACACTTATTTAAATACTATATAAATAAAACCAGCTACCATAGTAGCTTTTGTGTTTTTCATTGTTGATCTGTAATTCTGGCATGTTGACACTCTTATGAACACAAAGTAATATATACCATTTCATTTCTTCAGAATGTTTTCGGTTACGGGTGCGGCTGCGGAGGTCAAGTGGGCGCCATAGCTCCTGCTCTGGGTTTCGGCGCTGGTCTCTCCCCTGCTGCTGCATGTGGTGGTGCCCTCGGTCTTGGTGCTTACGGTGGCGCCATCGGATCTGCTTATGGTGGCGTACTCTCTCCTGCTGCTGCATACGGGGGTGCTATCGCTCCTGGAGGTGCTTACGGCGGCGCCGGTGAAGGCTACGTGGCGGTCATTGGTGAGCTGCCAGTCGCCGGCAACACCGCTGTTGCTGGCCAGGTCCCCATCATGGGTGTCGTGAACTTTGGTGGCGCTTTGCCGGCTGCTGGTGCCGTGTCTATCGCCGGACAGTGCGCGTGCGGGTGTGGTTCTCCTGTTTACTATTGAGACGTATTCAGACGCCAAAAGAAAAATAAACGATTATGAAATGAGCAAATAATGCAATCTTTCACTAAATCCTAAAGCGTTAACCTCCCAGTACTTTGTTGCGAAATTCGCGAAACCCCCGTACGTCCTTGACGCATGCGCTTATCGCGATATAGTTTGACCCCTCTCTGACCACGCTCAAAATAAACGATGTAGCTGCGATTATATTGCCCCTGTTTACATTATGTAAACAGTTTCGGGTTTGTGAAGAATGGAGCCACTGAAGATAATATCAACAACACTCATAATAGTACGTTCGTATTATAAACATCCTATTGAAAACATAGAACTGGGTTTCAACTAAGATTCTAATTGGTTTATCCATTATTGGCCAATTTATTTATTTTTTCAGTTAGAATCTTATTTGAAAGTGTACAAGAACAAAGTAAATGATGAATTATCAGTTACAAAGATCCTAATTCAATAAAAAATCGTAAGAATTCAAAATGTTAACAATGACGTCATTGACAACCTTGGAAACTATGTCCAATATTTCTCGAAATATCGAATAAAATTGTTGTAATACGGCTACAATCTATGAAATTATGTATTATCAATAGGTTTTGCGTCATTACTAACATCACAAAGGTTGCATCATCATTAATTCTTTAATTCATTGCAAAATCTTCAAATTATTACACCAAAATTCATGACAACGAATTCTGTAAACGTAAAAAACATTGGCTCAAAAAACATGTTTTATGATATTGTTTCATGCAAACGATTATCTAAAAAGTTGTATTGCACACTTATAAATAAAAATACATCCACTTACCGAAGAATAACACACAAAAAACACAATAAAAAAAAAAACAATCACTGTCGCTCGGTACCCAATTGATACCACTTGAGCCTGACGCAAAAAATGCGGGCGGGCTTCATATTGTGTTTTTATTATCTTGGGAGTGATAAAGTAATAAAGAGGGACACAAAGAACATTAAGCACATTGCAAAGAATTTAGGGCCATCTACATTGCTGAACTGGGAAACGTCTTCAGAAGTATCAAAAAAGTGCCGAAAGATGTCACTACGGTCACTATAAAAGATAAGATAAAATGTTTATACACAAACAAATTTCATGAATTACTCATAAAATGAAGAACATTTTATATTACACATAAATAAAATAATTATTTACTGTGCTACATGCAGTTGGTGCTTCGTCTATTAAACACACGAACGGACACGCACACTGACGCACACGTAATATGGCTGCCGGAATAATATGAATGTGCGCTTCATCATATTTTGTGTAATTTTTGCAGTTTTCCGAGTGTTTTCTCCTTTTGGACGTTGAGTTGAGAGCACCCCTCCGTCCTGATACTTAGACTATTCAGAAAACCATTCCTTCATTTTTTTTCTGCCCGGGTGAGAAAAATGTAATAGAAAATAAAATATACTACTAAACTAGTTTGTTTTATTCCAATTTCCAGCACACTATTTTGCCTTGAAAATCACCTACGTCAATGGTAAGCTATTTTCTTCATACTACATAATTATCCATCCATTTAAAACCTATAGAGCTATAAAAATTATAATATAAATGTACCTATAGATTGAGAATTAGTTCCTGTTCAGAAATGAGATGGCGTATAAAACTGTCATGCATAAAACATTCGAGAGAGGGCTCTCTTATCCTATATTTCTTATATTACTCTTTGATACCGTCGGTACTTGACGGAAAGGTTGGTGGGGGTATTCCTGTATACTTAGGTTAAAATGTGTTTATATTATGGGCATACAATTTCACCGTTATAGTATTTCCAGGCCACAGTCCAATACGATAATAATATAAAAACGTATACAATTATTATAGACGCCATAATACTATCTGCATAAAATTATGTAGTTCAGTATAAATCTGGTGAGAATAACTTGTCGCTTATTCTTATTTTTCTCGTGCACCACGTTGTGCACGTTGTGTACTGGATAGTGGGTGCGAAAGAGGTAGCAAATCCGTCGCATATTGCTCACCGATTTTTTCCGATGCGATCGCTCCAGCTGTTTTGTTTACAGATGTACTTAATGCAACGTAAAATGATAAGACGATTGAAACTGTCATTAAGTATACAATGGTAGGTTGGCCCCGTAAAATTGTTTGCGACTCCATTCGTCATTTTTTTTACTGTGTTTGTAAGTGTTAGAAAATGGTGTCTTAATGCGGGGACCTAAGGTGATAATTTAGTTGTCACTGCGTGAAAGAATGTTGCGCGAATTACATAGCACGCATTTAGGCATAAAATGAGTTGCAATGCGAGAAGTAGCATGTGGTGGCCCGGTATAGATGGGGGAAATTGAGGGGTGGATCGCCGGATGCTATGTATGTGCGAGCATGAGGCCCGCCTCACCACAGGCTGCGGCCTCGCCCTGGCCAAGTCCAACAGCACCATGGGAACAAATTCATATCAACTACCTATGTCTTGTTGTATAGTTGCGTACTCAAAATGGTCAGAGTGCATTTACATGCGGAACGACGTTACCACCCAATCCTTAATAAAAAGTTAAAGTACATGTTTTCGATATTTGGCTTACCATGCACAATAGTCTCGGATATTGACCATCCATGTAGCAACGGACAAGCCGAGAATTCTTTATAGACGTGTAAAAGGTTGTTTAAAAAGCTGTTTAATATTTATTTTGTCAACACGTTTGGAAATTAGTGTGGAGGAATGATGTGTTTACGCTTTGCCACTCACGCATAGTTCATATATTGTGAACGTCTGAGTGCACTCATGTTAACGTCAGTAATAAACCAGCGTCCAACTAAGACATCCGTATACTTATTTCCGCATCTCCAAGTTACTACCTGTCACTAATACGGTTGAGCGTGCCCGTCTGCTGGCTGTGGAGAATGGGAGTCGCGGCAAGCACCGTGCACACAATCACCGTACCCACGATCATCCACCGTAGGCACAATGATGGATGACTCGTCGATTGGGCTCGCTGCGTGTCTCCGATAGGGCGCACCTTGTGTTGCTCCGCATCGGTGTCACTGCGTTGAACCTGTCGACAGTTGGGCACCATGGCCTGTCCAGTAGTGCTATTTTGTAACTGTTTCATCCTGAAAACTTTGGTGAAGTGAGCGTGGAGTGAGCTGTCAGTGCCACTGATGCAAGGTGTTGACCTACACAGTATGACACTGACAATTCACGCAAGTCTTCACTATGAGATTTTTACAGAATCGACATGCTGCTACAGGACGCAGGTCGCAAAGCACAGCAAGCCAGTATTTACGATATAATTCGTCAAACGGCTTGGTACGTGTAAAAGTCAAAAGCCAAATCATTTATTTCAAGCAGGCACATGAATGGCACTTTTGAACGTCAACATTTGCAAATAAAATAGAATTGAATCTAGTTGCCCCTTATAAAACTAGTTTCGTTTGGAGCAGAATGGTCAAGAAATTCGATCGTTACTCCATTAAAATGTCTGTTTGGTTTGTCTCTTTTAAAATCTTTTTGCTCTCTTTTACGTGACGATAGGAAGAGACCAGACGTTATGATGTTGTTGCCTTGGAAGGTGGTCAGACCTCTGGTGTCGGACGCAAACTTTTTTTTTTGGGTGGGAAATTATCAAATGACTTCTCCCGCTCTGGGTGGAGCGGGAGGGCGTGTCAGACTTTAACTGACTAAAACCCACCCGTGTTCCTTCAGTTGCCTGTGCCAGGGCCACGTTTATCTCTATCGAATTACCCGCAACTCTGAGGCGTCAGCCCTAACGGACCCCGTCATTTAGTGCTGACATCTCTTTGAGGCGCGCGTGAAACACGACGCGCCGTCGACCCGGGCCTGGTCCCTACCGGACGACGAGCTACCCATTGCTCGCCGTCCGCAAGCCCGCGCCTACGGTGGCCGGGAATCTGCAGGCGACTCCCGACGACCAGGGCGTCTCCTGCGGCGACTAGGGGCGTGAGGGCGCAAGGCTCTCTCCCTCACGCGCTCCGCCTCCTCCTTCGCGAGCATTACTTCTTCGCAGAAGGAGGTGACGGCTTTCCATTCCCTCTCGCTCCGTACCATGGCCTGGACCAGGGCCGGACGCGAGAGATCGCCGCCGCCGATCGCCTCCGCGAGGACACTGCGGTGCTCCGCCCAAGCTGGACAGACCTCCACCGTGTCCTCCGGGCGATCCACACAATGGTGACACTCGGGCGTTTCCTCCTGCCTTATGCGAAACAGGAACCTCCCGAAACAACCGTGTCCGGTGAGGACCTGTGTCAGGCGGAAGGTGAGGACGCCGTGGCGCCTCTCCAACCACTCCTCAAAGAGGGGACTTACCGCCGCAATTGTGGCGTGCCCAGCACTGGGTTGCGACAATCGCACCCTCCACGTCGCCATGAAATCCCGCCGGAGCTCTGTCCGCTGTACCGTGATTTCTCGCGGCAACGGAGTTACACCCTGGCGTTTTGCCTCCTCGCGCCACTGCTAAACGTGCGCGAGGGCTTTTGCCTCCAGATCCCATGGCGGCAATCCGGCAAGGAGGCTCGCCGCCTCACAGGAGACCGTGCGGTATCCCCAGACCAGCCGGACGGTCGTGGGACGCAACCTGTGTCGATAATCTTGCGCCATCTCATGTTCCAAGTACGGCGGGCTTTGCTGGCGCTGCTGCTGCGGCTGCTGAGATCTTGAAGCGGCGCAAATACTGTAAAATTATGGGTAACAGTTTTGAGCCGAATGGGGTCGAAACGTTCGGATCATGGGGACCGAGTGCGCGTCTCCTTTATGAGCAAATTTCTCACCGACTATTCGACATTTCAAGTGACCAGAGTGCTAGATTGCTTTTTGGCCAAAGAATTAGAATTAAAATTCAACGTGGCAATGCTGCCAGTCTTCTGGGCATATTTCCGGATGACAGCGATGCGGACGAGTACTTCGACGCCTAAGTGTCCCTTTCGGTTTTGTATGTAATTTAATGACTAACAATTAGTTGGTCATTTAATTCAGTCTAAGTTTTTTTCGTCTTTTATTTCTTTGTGTAGATATTATATTTTAAAGTTCCATAAACAGTCTTTGTTTGTTGTATTAATGGCAAAATGTGATATAAATAGAAACGTTAATTGGAATAGAATGAGAAGGAGAATCGGACCTAGGTCATAATTTTGGAATTAATCACAAATTATGCTAGCAAGATGTAGTCAGTCTAACAAAGTTGTGTTTGGCGTCCAGTACATTCTAGTCTGTAATGCTATGTAAGGAGATGGTAGAGGAAGCGTTTTTTGTTACCTTCTGTTTGGGATACCGAGTTTTGGAGGTTTTCCATTCAGGATAATCATTCTGCCCCAGGATGAGCTGGTAAATTGGGAACTTCATAAGGATTATGAAATTGTAAAACAAATAAATTGCAAGATAGTTTATTGAGTCATTGTACCGGATCTTCAGATTATATTTAAACAAAATTAGTAACGTCCACATCCACAGTTGCGGCCTCCAAAGCCGAGTCCGAGAGCGGCAGGAGCGATGGCAGCAGTGCCAGGTCCATAGCCAGCGCCGAGCCCATAGGTACCCGCAGCACCATAGGCACCAGTAGAGCCATAGGCAGCAGCAGAAGGAGCAATACTCTCAATAGCAGTCACACCGTTACCGCAGCTGTAGCTGACGGTACCAGCACCACCACTTGGTAACACTCCCTCCAAAGCCACAGCACTCACGAAAGGCAGCTCACCACCCACAGACAGAGCACCTTCATACACATTCTCAGACGCTACGGAGAGGCCACTGGGAGCAAAAGCAGAGGTGCTAGAGACAGGCAGGCCACCGCCACTGGTGGGAAAGATCTCTAGAGCAGTCAAACCATTGCCGATCAAACCATTGCCAATGATACCATCACCAATCAAACCGTTGCCGGCCAACTGGTAACTACTACCACAGCCATTACCAATAAAACCATTGTTAGCATAGCCATTTCCAGTAAGAGCAGGACCGGCGAAGGCTCCACGACCAAGACATGAACTGAAAGCAGTCTGTGAACAAAACATGATTGTGTTAGTACATGTTTCATTTTCAGAAGATGATGACGATGCATTAAAACTTGATTATTTTATCGATCACTTAACGTAATGTGTGTCAGGCGTGTTTCATACAATTTTCAGTCTAGTAGTGTTTTTAAATTAGAAGTAAGCATTTCTAGCTAAAGTAGAATGGACTTCTCGGAGAATTAGAGAACAAAGTTTTAAAACTAAATACAACCTGTTTTATTCATTTTAGTAATATTTAGATGTATCTCGAAGCTTAAGGGTTCAAAAATAAGCTCACGATAAGTGCTACTTAATCCACAATATTGAACTGGTCAATAGCTCATTGAACGTATTAAAATTCGATACTCTAAAACAAAAAAAAAAATGCGAACTTCGATGAAAACTCTTATGAAAAAATAAAATATTGAAGAATTATTTCTCACCTGGATGAAGAGCGCCTGAGCGCAGAGGATGAGGATCACCTTGGTTGACATTGTAGTTTGTGTTAAAGCAAACTTGGGAATGAGTTTTCCAAGAATCGACGACTATTTATACTGAACGTAGTCCTTATCTAGTAGTGTGGCAGCAACTTGTGGATTTTGAAATAAACTTTTGACAGGTGCCTTTATCTGTAGTTGCAATATAGGGAAATAGAAAAATGGATGTGTTTCGTAAGGGACGTAACCTAGAAATATTTAGTATGAAATGCTTTGTTTCAATAGAACATAGAAACAACATCACGTTGTAACGATAAGAAACTTATGCACTATATAAACGTGGTCCTGAAGTAGGAACAACATTCAGTCTTCAGCTTCTCGTTGCACACAATAAACTATCAAACATGTCCACCTTCGCTGTTCTGTTGCTCTGCATCCAAGCTTGCTTGGTCCAGGTGAGTTATTATAATGAGTTTCCCCTTCTGAGCTTTTTATTTAATTAACACTTATTTAAATACTATATAAATAAAACCAGCTACCATAGTAGCTTTTGTGTTTTTCATTGTTGATCTGTTATTCTGGCATGTTGACACTCTTATGAACACAAAGTAATACATACCATTTCATTTCTTCAGAATGTTTTCGGTTACGGGTGCGGCTGCGGAGGTCAAGTGGGCGCCATAGCTCCTGCTCTGGGTTTCGGCGCTGGTCTCTCTCCTGCTGCTGCATGTGGTGGTGCTCTCGGTCTTGGTGCTTACGGTGGCGCCATCGGATCTGCTTATGGTGGCGTACTCTCTCCTGCTGCTGCATACGGGGGTGCTATCGCTCCTGGAGGTGCTTACGGTGGCGCCGGTGAAGGCAACGTGGCGGTCGCTGGTGAGCTGCCAGTTGCCGGTAACACCGCTGTTGCTGGTCAGGTCCCCATCATGGGTGTCGTGAACTTTGGCGGCGCTGTGCCAGCTGCTGGCGCCGTGTCTATCGCCGGACAGTGCGCGTGCGGGTGTGGTTCTCCTATTTACTATTGAGGCGTATTCAGATGCCAAAATAAAAATAAACGATTATGAAATGAGCAAATAATGAAATCTTTTACTAAATCCAAAAGCGATGCAATCACAAAACCTTTTTTCTATAAAGTATTATCGCTTCATTTTTTTGTACAAGTTACGCATTTACAATAAATTCCCTAATCCAAGATCCAAGGTTAAGTTATGCTTGCCGCGGTTGGTTAGTGGATCCAGTGGGTTGATTCATTACACGATTCATTACATATCGAGACCCCTCCGTGACTCGGAAAGCACGTTAAGCCGTTATTCTCGGCTGTCATTCATATTCAATCGTTACGGGCTGCCCAAAAGTCCAAATCAGAAGCCCAATAGTCTGTTACTAAGGAATATAATATTACCCATTTACTGGGTTCTGAAGGTCAGATAGGCAGTCACTCCATGTATTCTGGTATTCTGTTGTATTCTGGTATGTAGTTCTGGTATTTAGCTGCATTCGGTTAGACTGGAAGCGGACTCCAACACAGGAAATCGCTAGGCAGATTGACCTTAACAATTACAATAGTATAATGATTTAAACCTATGCTTCAGGCTAGAAAGAGCACATAGTTACAAATTAACAATGAGTAAAAAGCCAGAACTCTTATAAACATTTGAGTTGATTTGATGGCCTGTACTTTCCAACAATCAAAAGAGTATTTAATTTTTGCGACATCTCACAGTTAGTCTCGGCACCTAATGAACGATACTATTTGCAGCAGTGGACGTCTTTCGGCTGTAACGATGAGGATGACAAATATGGTGACATTCATCAGTGACATTTTATCAGCGCTTAATTAATTTAAAAGTGACAAAACGTATTTAAAATTGCGATTTATTTTAAACCCATAATCATACAGGCTGGATTCATAATGAACAAGTTAGTTGGGGTCTCACATTATCCTACGGAAAATAAGTGAAAAGTTTTTGCAATTTCTGATTTTTCTAGTACACAAACATCAGTTGGTAAGATACAGTTTTTTGATTCTTGTCAGACCCAGGATCAGTTGACATCAAAAAAGTTTTTGTGAGAATTGGGCATTTTCTTTCAGACAATTTGTATTTAAAAATATGTGAAGCAAATCGAACAGCCTCAAAAATTTAAGGGCAGTCTTATAAGACCGTTTTCCCGTAGCTACAACGGTTACTGCACCATCTCAAAAATATACCCTGTAAACTGTATTGTATGTAGTTTGGTCAATCTACAAAACAATGGCCCAATGAAATAATAAATAATTGACAAAATTAATCACAATTTGTGTTCTAATTAAAATGAGAAGTGTATCTTCCCCAAACCACTGACAGACAGTCTACCAAAGATTTTTTGTACCATAGCGCCAAATATCAAAATAAGGCCTATTACAGCACTGACGAATTTCTGACTGAAAAATTATTCTGACTTGTGTGAAATATCTTAATTTTTGTTGCTTTTTACTTTGACATTTAATTGGCCATTTTTATTACAAATTTATTGAATAAAAAAAAAAGAAATGCTATAAGTCGATGATATTCTTTGTTGACACTTTTTAGTGCAGGTATTATTGTATGTGACGGCAGCCATGTTGTTTAGCAGCTGTGAGAGGCAGCGACTGGATGGCGCTAGTGGAACGTGCACCAGACGCATCATAAACAAATCATTCACTCTATAGATCATTTGGCTTAAGACTTGAATCCAATCCAATCAAATATTGTGACCATTCGCTACCACTAGCGATCGCCTTTAAAAGGAGCGGCGCTGTTCAAACGGCACATTCGCCCGATCATGACCTATGCCAGTGCAGTCTTCGCACACGCCAAGCCCATTCGGTTCAATAGAATGCAAACCCTCCAAAGCAAGTTCCTCCGTAGGATTACAAGCTCCCCCTGGTACGTTCGCAACGAAATCCTCCACGTAGACCCCATGATTCCCACTATCCGCAAGTTTATGAAACGCATTTCAAAGCGTTTCTTCGAGACCAACGCGAATCACGGCAACCCTCTGGTTGTGAAGGTCGCTAGCTATATTCCCTCCTCCATCAGTCATATCCGCCGTCCCAAGCATGTCCTCACCGATCCCGATGACCACATAACTCTCATTCAGGAGAGCAGTAGGGCCACCAGTACAGTGCACAAACACAGACCGACATTCCGACCTCGCCGCCGAGGTTCCTCGCGAAGATCCCGACGTAACTATCCCCCCCGACCCTTGCTCGACGAAGTGCCAGCCCGCGCCGTAGCTGAGCCTGTAGCTTTAAATTCCCATGATAATAATTATCAACAAAATCTGATCCATTTATCAATCGCCCTAAGCCGAGGTCCGTACCCCACAGGGGGTGCCCTTAGCGAGCGTTCGCTTAGTAATGTAAGTATTTTTACGCCCCTGGAGGCTTTGAGTCCGCTTAAGGCAGCCACAGGATAGTCCGGTTAAGTAGTCACGACCTCTCAAGGTCAACTAATACATAAAAAAAAAACAAACGGCACGCACTCGACGCTCGACTGTCGCCGCGGACGGACGTGTCTGTGCGCTCTCCCGCTCCCGGCCTAGTGTTGTGTTTCGTGTTTATACTCGTCGCAATTACGTGACGTCATCGTAGTCGCCCCGACTACCCCGATAAAAAATTAAATCAAGAAATCGATTTTATTTTTAATCAATTAAAAAAGTGCATTTTTCAAGGCAAATCTCCTTTCTTTAACAGACGTTTGTGAGTAGCTTCACTAGGCCCCTTCTGGGTAAAACCACAGTTTCGTGGTCCTCGGTGGAAACCATACGGTGCCAACGAAGCCGAGTGGGGTGTTGTCCCAATCACACCCGCCGAACTCCTTCAGGGCAAGGCAGTAAATTGGGCGGGTCCCAGAAAACCGGCCTTGGGGGTCTCCTAGTCGGCTCTGGTGACAGTTTTCCTTTTCAGCTACTCACCTAGTGTCTTTAGGGTGTGTCTAATAGATAATTATTTCGTACTTACCATTTTGTCTTAAAAAAAACTGTTTCTCCGTTGTCACCGAGTTTGTCATCTGAATTTCTTTAAGTAACACACATTTCACAAACACTATTTTACAATAACCATACCAACACAGTCACCAAACTCATTGTTTTGTTTTGAAATTCCATATTAAAATTCATTACGTAATACGCCATCTAATTATTACGTAATTACTACCTGGTAGAACAATAACAATCACAGTATGTCAAAACGTCAAACCTATTTTAAAT
This sequence comes from Dasypolia templi, assembly GCA_963555695.1. Classification (NCBI taxonomy): domain Eukaryota; kingdom Metazoa; phylum Arthropoda; class Insecta; order Lepidoptera; family Noctuidae; genus Dasypolia; species Dasypolia templi. Next base: position 6,411,795 of record OY743163.1, read on the forward strand.
GACAGCTGCGCGACAGATTATCAAAGGCTAACGGCGCGTGAGCTTTCAATGCCCGGAATGTTACCATTTTTATAAATATTGTTTTATTTTATTTTGTTGAACACTTATCCAGTTATTATGTGTATGTCGGCGTCACCGTTAGCGGTAGGTACAGCGGGCCGAGTTACGCTGTGCAAAGCGGACGTTCGCCTCCCCACTCTCCCCACTTCTCGAGCAACTTAATGTAAGCTAGTGCGCAGCGAAGAGGGGGAGCATTCTTGTGGCAGGCTCGGCCCGGTGCGCCTGCCGTAGCGCCTAGAGCTATTATCGCGATCTATTTAATTAATTAACAAGCTGTCGGAATAAAAGAGTTGGTTACTGCTATATGTCATACTTTCATTTAATATGTCGGACCTCTGCCTTCAGGTTATTTCATGGTGATTATTTTAAAAGACATTGTGAGTGAAATAAAGTGATTGTGCTGTAACTAGTATCTCTATTTTCTTCGCCCGACAATCCACGCCTACTTACAAAGTGCAAGTGTAATATCGCTGATGAGGGCCTATCCCGATATCAGAATTGGGATTCGAAGGGCAAAAACCTGAAGAAAATAATGAAGACAGTGAAGTGTGGGCTAACGTCTAATCTATTCAAAATATGGAGTTTTGCTATCACGACTTCCGGCAACCACTTAACCGCAAACGTCAAATTTCACTGCAACTGCGCGACTGATACGGTTTGATCCTGATAATGACAATCGCTTCAATGGCACATGCCATCGTTAAAGCACAACAGTACAAAAATCAAGTGATTGAAGCAAGTGGCAGTACGAACCTTTGACCGAAGTGAAGAATTCGAATCGAGCACCAGCACCGAAGAGTCGTGATACGAACCGTCTCACCTGCTACGTGTATGGACAACCACATCATCCGGTGAACTCGTTCCTTTTCTTTTTAATAGATAATCTGGTAGTTCGTTTGTACCTTTTAGCTTTGTCAAAAAATCCAGGGTACTATGCGCTGTGATTTAGTTTACCTTACAGGTATACCTGTGTAAAGAAAACGTTAAATATGAATCGCAGAATAACTGAGCCGTGGTGAAATTCAACACGTCAATGTCCTTTTTGTTTCATGTTGTGCCTGTTAACTCAATTACAGAACCAGTTATTATAGGTAGGGATCTATTAGATAGTAGATCCATGTACGTACCGATATTGCAAAATTACATTCTATTTGGGGTAAGAAAGTTAACGTTACTAAAGAGTTTCATTATCATATACCACAACATCAAAACTGACCTACATGGTGAAGATAAACTCGCATTAGTTCAGTGCTAAAGGATAATTGATTCTTTATTGGTGGTATGGTGTTTATGGTTAAAGAAATTTATTTCTCGAAAATAAATTACAAAGATTTCACTTACTTGAGAACGTTTTAAAACTTAAAATATAACTTGGACACAAAAACAAAGCAGCTATCGTTTTAATTTATATTAAATCATCTAAGTTGTAATACCATTTCTTTTCGTACGCAAATAACATTATTAACTAACACAACTTAAAACTTTTCGATCCACCCGCAAAAGAAATAATTTCCGTAGATAAGGAATGCGATCCCGGTGCCACAATAAAGCAATACAGTAGTAGGGCAAGTCTGTTTAATGGATGTGTTTGATCATTTAGAAAGTGATTTTTTAAAATTTAATCTTGAAAATACCAAACGTTTAGTTCGCATTCTTTACTTCTATAGGTAGCTTATTATATTGTTGCACTCCCGCAAAAATAATTGTTCTCTCGCCATTGACTGTCCGCACTCGCGGTAGTAAAATGTGATCCTTCCTACTATTGCTGCGATTGTGTACCTGATGTATTTTTGTGTGAATGAACTTACTTAGAATTTTTAAGTATTCTGGTGCAATATGCAGGAAGTTGTTTAATATTCATGAGTTTCGTTTCCCTGTAAATTTTAACTGTAGGTGTAAGGTAATCATAGTGAAATAATAGTTTAATAATTTTATTTTGAGCGATGTGTAGGTCCTTTAGATTAGTTTTTGGCGGTTTGCCCCATATTTCACGTGTTTTACGTTAAGAATCTTGAATCAAATTAAAAGGGCCTATCAAATGGACAGACAAGATATTTACAAGAAAGAGATCGAAATACTAACATCAGAACGGGTTCTGACTAAAATGATTTGACTGGAACGCACTGATTGAACTTCACACTTGTGTGCTGGGCCTCAAGGGATTGTTCGGGGCTCACTCCATCCTATGCTTAGGGTTTCTGCACAATGTTATACTGTACATTTAGACATCGCGGAGAAGTTGTGTGGAGAAATCGATGGTAGGGAGTATTCTTGTCATTGTTGACTCTTTCACTAAATGAGTCCTTCTCGAGTGCACTTCTTAGTTGGATGCAGCAGGTGCAGATGAAGCACTAAAGGAGGCTCTGTCTTTTCGGTGCGACTTCGCGGATCATTTCGGATCGGGGTGGGTATTGTATTGGCGCAGACAGAGCAATTTTATGGTGAACATGGTGTAGAGTTGCACCTTGTTGCTAACGGTTCTGGCAGGGCATGTGTTCGGGTAGAGAGAGTCATGAGGACATTGAGGTGCTTACTTGTTATAATCGAAAGTGAATCTGGTGGGACCTGGCGCGGCGAGCTTCTCGAAGTGCAGCTAGCGACGGATGGTGCAAGGTCTAGGGTATTTGGGACTCGGGCGCGGTTTTTAAGTGTGGCTTCATATTCTGAGTCTGGGTTTCGGTTAGATTTGGGTGAAATTCGTAAGTTAGCATTGGAGAATATTGGGAGAGTTGCTGCGTCACAGTAGGAAAAATGAGACCGTTCTACAGTGGTGATTCCTACTTCATTGTATGTGACCCCCCTCTGGGTTCATTTGGGCTTCGCAGGGAGTAAAGACTTCCCTTTGTTGTGTGTCTAATAGAGAATGCAAATATGGTCGTAAGCATTTTCGTGCAATGCCCGGGGGAAGTGAGGGCTTTGTGCATTTAGCTACCACTTTGACGGGTAGCTTGAAGGAGGCCGAGGTGGCGGCAGTCCGCGATTGACGAATGGAGTGGGCGTCATCGGGTGGTTTTAGTGATGCTTTGTCTATTTGTAGTTCACGTATGTTATCCGCCAGCTCTGAAAACCTCTCGGCCTCTGAGAGTGAAGAAACGTAATTAAACGTAAAATTGGTACTAATCTGTGAGATAAAGTAAGGGTCCGACTCATCCGGGTTGACGTCCTATGGTGTGTGTTATTGGGTAGTCTAAAGAACTGGCTTATGCAGGCCGATATTCTGGGTCATATTATAAAGTGATCGTCTAGTCTGAGAGGCTATGAGATCAATGGAGATATGTGTGGTACTAGTGAGTGATCGGAGAGACGCTGATTGGCTGCCTGGTCCATGTTATCTGGAGAGATAACTAGCTCAAGGGAGGCCTATTTAAGTTGTCCGGCTCAGCTCCTAAAGGTTGATTTTGTGGGTTATAAAACGTTGTAATGCATGTCACCGATGGACGAGCGTACAAAGTAATGTATCTACCAGTTTTATTCTTTTTACATAAAAATGGGCCCGCGGTGACTTTAAGGGGATGGAGACGCACAAGGACGTGTGAATGTCAGTCTGGCCGTGACGGCGCTTCAATACTTAAATTAGTGTTATTTAGTTTTCATAGATGTCGTTTGTTAGTTTAGAGTGTTATGTGTGTGTGAACATGAATTATGTGTCTGCTACGACACATTCAATGACATGACACTCAGTGACATTTTGCTGGCTGTATGACATGAGACTCGGTCGGCATCGCACAGGCGTGCTACGCATTCGTTGGAGTGTCTAAGTCAAGTCTATTCTTAAGATTAAAATAGTTTGTTTCTGTTATAGGCTCTAAAGTAAATGACTTTGGTGGTAGTGAAACTACCAATGAACATAGCATGTGTGGATTGTTGAGACAAGTACTTTAATACATTTGATTATATAATCTACAGGGACCATTTTAGTCCGGACTAAAAAAGAGACAAAAAAAAGAGAAAAAAAAAGAGACAAAAAAAAGAGACAAAAAAAAAGACAAAAAAAAGACTAAAAAGAGACTAAAAAGGAGACAAAAGAGAGACAAAAAAGAGACAAAAGAGAGACAAAAGAGAGACAAAAAGAGAAAAAAAAAAGAGAAAAAAAAAAACTGTATAAACTGGAGTGATCTTGTAGGGTCATTCATGACCGGACCAAGCAGTGACAATCCTGAAGGGTTTGTTATAACCGGACCAGGAGATTATAACTCTGTAGGGTCGTAAGACCGGACCAGGAGGTTATAATTCTGAAGGGTCATTTGACCGGACCAGGCGGTTATAATTCTGAAGGGTCGCTGGACCGAGCCAGAAGATTATAACTCTGAAGGGGTAAACCGGACCAGATTGCTAAAGTTCTGAAGGCTCAATAACGAGCGGTCCCGAATTAGTAGTAAACTCTGCAGGGCTGAACCGGAACAGATTACTAGTATAAGTCCTGAAGGCTCAATATTGAGCGGTCCAGAGTTGGTTGCACAGTCAGTAGGGATGACCTGGATCTTTTTTGCTCATCGAGATTGCTAGTCAGGATGAACGAACATCAATAATAACGTTATGTCTTTTTAGACAATGCTTGATGAGTCTACGCGTACGAGGACGTCCGCACGTCAGTATGGCCGTGTCGGCGTCACCGTTAGCGGTAGGTACAGCGGGCCGAGTTACGCTGTGCAAAGCGGACGTTCGCCTCCCCACTCTCCCCACTTCTCGAGCAACTTAATGTAAGCTAGTGCGCAGCGAAGAGGGGGAGCATTCTTGTGGCAGGCTCGGCCCGGTGCGCCTGCCGTAGCGCCTAGAGCTATTATCGCGATCTATTTAATTAATTAACAAGCTGTCGGAATAAAAGAGTTGGTTACTGCTATATGTCATACTTTCATTTAATATGTCGGACCTCTGCCTTCAGGTTATTTCATGGTGATTATTTTAAAAGACATTGTGAGTGAAATAAAGTGATTGTGCTGTAACTAGTATCTCTATTTTCTTCGCCCGACAATCCACGCCTACTTACAAAGTGCAAGTGTAATATCGCTGATGAGGGCCTATCCCGATATGTATGTATTTTTATTTTTTATTTTCATCTTAGCGTTTGCTACACTGGTCGACGTCATTCAACGCCGGCTGTCGCTGAAAACCAGCGCTGGGGCTCTGTCTCGCATAGGGTCGTAGCATTAAGCTGAGCGATGGCCGTTTTGCGTGGATGTGACGCATATTTTCCCCCGATTTGTTCTCTTTGGCGTTTGTGTTCGATCACTGCGTCATGTTTACCGTAAATAAACGTTTTTTTCTTTCTTTTCTTTTCTTTCTTTCTTCGCAATAGACTGGTCAGGGCCCCGTTCGCACAATAAGACTGGCGACGGTTTTACAAGCTTAGGGCTCACCAATAGGTACACACCTCCCTGTCTACACCCTACAGGGAGGGATCTCATCCCCGGGCCAATCCACCCGGGGAGTTAGGTAAAGCGTTTAGGCAACGTGGAAATTTTTCTTACCACCATTCCTTCCCAAATATAGTTGCCCCTCCGATCATGGAGGACGCCGACCTCTTGGCGTTCCTCAAAGAGGTCCTACTCAAGGACCCCGATTTTCTGGAGCGATATGGCTCAAAAATTCGCCCACGCTCCACCCCCACTCCGTCCCAGGGCGCACTCGGTGAGTTTAGTGACGCCTTAGAGAGCCCGCTTTCACCACCTGCCGCCGAACAAGGCATTCCGCCCTTTGTTCCGCATTACAATGTTCCGGCGACTATCTCGGCCCCCATTGTTTCCCCCGCCTTTGTCCCGGCAGATAATACTCCGGCCGCTAATCCGGCCCCTATTGTCTCACCCGCCTCTGTCCCAGCCGCCATTGTCACGGCCGCCATTGTCTCAGAGACAACGCAGCTGCGCGCCGCAGTTATCAACACGACTCGCCCGGAGAGCATGGACACGTCAGTCCCACTCTCCGAGGACGAAGCCCGCACCTCCTCCTCCAGCGATGACGACTTCCAAGTCGTCGTTAAAGGAGGCAAGAGGAAGGTTAAATCTTCCGCCCCCGCTGGCCAAGCCACCATGGCCCAGAAACAGGACCCGACTACCTTATCGTCCAACTCTACTTCCGCCCCTAATCCGCGGGCCAGTCGCCCTACCAGCCCTACGGCTTGCCCACCCGCTCCTACCGCGGAAAGCAAAAGCCCCCTCCCCCCATTTACGTCCAAGACAAATCAAAATGGACTGAGATTTCAAAGATGTGTGTTGATTGCAAGATCAACTACACTAATGCCCGATCCACCCTTCAGGGGATCAAAGTAACAGTCCCCACGTCCTCGGACTTTAAAAATCTCTCCCGCGCCTTGCGTGAAAGGAACTACTCCTTTCACACATACTCCCTTCCGGAGGAAACCCCCACTCGCGTCGTCATTAGGCGCGTACCACATGAAATCAACACGGAAGAAATAAAAAGCGACCTTGTTGCACAAGGCCTTCCGGGCTCCGCCGTCCATCGCTTGCATAAAGCGAGACAGTGCGTTGTCTATGACATGGTCCTGGTCTTATGTTACCCCACAGAAGGGCACCACCCGATCTTCAAGGTGAAGTCGGTTTGCTCGCTCTCAGGCATCTCCATCGAGAAGCCTTACAGAGCTCAGTTGATTGGGCAGTGTCATCGCTGCCAATTATATGGTCACTCGCAGTCCAACTAGTAGACATGGCACCGCCGACTGTACCCGCCCTAAAGATAGGGAACAATGTTTAGAGCCTCCCAGCTGTGTACTCTGCGGCTTATCGGGACAGCCGGCAAATTACCGGGGCTATTCTAAGGCCCCTAAGTCCTCCTCTCCCAAACTCGCGAAACGCGCAAGCGACCGCCAGCACAGGAAAAGCCCCTAGGGTTAGCTTCCTTCCGCGCAGATGCCGGATCGGCTTAGTCCGCAGAGGCCCTCTCCGGAGGAAAGTAAGCGAAAGACTGAAATCCACCGCGTCGCCTCACTTGGACACCATCCCCGATCACATAGTGTCAGTCGCCGACACGACGGCCGCAATCGACTCGTTTACTGAGCACGTTCAATCCGTTTTGACGGATTGTTCACGGGAAGTTCCGGTGATGGAAGACCATCGCTGGAAACTACCTACTGACGCACGTGACTTAATAACCGAGAAGAATGCGGCTATTCGTGCCTACGACTCCTTCCCTTGTGACGCAACAAAGCCCACATGCGCCATTTACATGTGCTGTAAAGAAACGCATAGGGGAAATTCGCTCAGAGGGCTGGAACAAGATGCTCAGTGAACTCGAGCCCACTCACCTAGCCTTCTGGCAACTTCAGAGGAAACTGCGTTCCTCAGAGGAGGTCTCTATGCCTCCCCTCATCCGCCCCGACAAAAGCGTCGCTTTCGACAGCACCGACAAGGCCGAATGCCTTGCTGACAGCCTAGAGTCCCAATGTTCTCCCAGCTCTCAACCAGTAGACCAAGCTCACCTGAACAAGGTCGACGCTGAAGTCGAACGGAGAGCCTCCCTACCACCCGTCGAAGACCCTGATGATCCTCTGCCTCCCGTCACTCCAGACGAAGTGCAAGACATCATTAAAGGGCTCCACGCTCGTAAAGCCCCCGGTTCGGACGGTATTACCTTAGGTATACAAACTCCTACCTGCCCCTCTAATAATGCTTATGACCGCCATCTTCAATGGCGCCTTGAGCAACAACATCTTCCCACAAGCGTGGAAACTCTACAAAATCTACGAGAGGCTTATTTATAAGCGTCTCAAAGACTACGCCGAAGCAAAGAGCCTCATTCCCAACTAGCAGTTTGGTTTCCGACTCCAACACTCGAGTATCCACCAGGTCCACCGTATCGTAGAGCACTTGTGCGCTGGTCTGCAGCGTAACGCGACGACGGGTGTGCTATTTTCGACATAGCGAAAGCCTTCGACAAAGTCTGGCACAACGGCTTGTTATACAAGCTTTACCTACTAGGAGAGCCAGATCGTCTCGTGCTCATCTTACGAGAATTTTTGTCGAACCGCACCTTCCGCTATCGCATCGAGGGTGCACTCTCGTCACCTCACCCTATTCGCGCCGGAGTCCCTCAGGGTTCCGTCATATCTCCTCTAGCCTTCACGCTGTTCACCAGCGATATCCCAAAGAGTAAAAAGGCTCAGTTGGCTCTCTTCGCCGACGACACTGCCATTTACTATACCGGTCACTGTCCCAATGCTCGTACTCTTCAAACCTCCGCAAACGGCATCACTATGTACGGCAAGCCAATCCCTTGGGAGAAGCAAGCCTTTTTCGCTCTTGGTAGACTCCACTACATTCTGACAGCCCGGTGCAGACTGTCACTTAAATGCAAGCTATCTATACCGCAGTCATCCGTCCCATCATGACTTATGCCTGCGTTGTATTTGCGCCCGCTCATCCACGTCATCTCCACAAGATGCAGACCCTCCAGAATCGACTCCTCAGAAAGGTCACGGGTGCCCCCTACAATGTCCGCAATATAGATCTCCACGTCGACCTTAAAATGTTTATCTAAGCGTTTCTTCGACTGTGGCATAAAACATCCAAACCCCTTGATCTCAGCGGCCGCCCGCTACACTGCATTAGCAATATTATCCCGCATTAGCAATATTCGCCGACCAAGGCATACCTTAATCGCCCCCGACGACGCCACTACCCTCCTCCAGGAGAGTAGTAAGGCCACCAGCACTCTATGTAAATCCAAAACCCGATCGCCGTCCTACGGCCCTCGCCGCCGAGGCCCGCCGCGACGCCCAAATCCACACCCCTCCCGACCCTTGCTCGAGCCAGCCCGCGCCGCTGAGCCTGTAGCTTTAAATTCGTCCCAAAATCCAATAAATCCTGATCCAGCTAGTCCCTTGCTGCCCTCTTCCAGCGACGCGCTAAGCCGAGGTCCGTACCCCACAGGGGGTGCCCTTAGCGTAGTCGCTTAGTTTTAGTTAGTATTTAAGTTTAAGTCCTGGCTGGTGGCCTTAATTTATTAGGGTACCACAGGCAAGTCCGCTTAAGCAGACGACAACCTAACAGGTTGACCTGCGAGATGCCATACACAAAAAATTAAAAATAAATGTATATCTAGATCAGCATCGTCTTGTTTTATTGACAAAGTTCCCTGGTGGTGAAACTTCTTATTTTATTTTTATTTTATTTATTCGGTAAAACAAACAATTACACATTAAGAATTACAAAATGATAGTATACAGCAATATTACAAATGTGAAATCAACCACGTTCTCCACAGATACACATGAGACAATTTGGTATATTTTAAGACGAAGAAGCGTTGTTAACAATAAAAAAGAGAAATACCAACAGTAAATTATTCATGAAGCTGTTAATAATAGTGTAGCATAAGTGGAACAACAGTGTCACATTAATTTTGCAGTGTGTTAAGCAACATGAGTTTAAACTTTCCTTTTGGTTAAGCAAACAGATCCAAACTGCAGAAATTCTTATTAAAATTGCTCGTAAGGCGACGAAGTGGCGCACGCAAGCCGGCATTTGTACGACTGGAAGTAGTAGCGAAAACAGGGTGTGCGCGCACCACGCGTCCCTGGCATGTTCTGGGAACTATATAACACAACTTGTTAACTATATCTAAACAATCATACGAGTTATTGCATAAGTCATACAAAAATGTAGTTTCAAGAAAAGTACGCCATGAACTCAAACAAAGCAGATTATATTTTTTAAGTAAATCATTTTATGAGAGGTAACAACTTTTAAAGCAGCGATAATACATAGACTTCAAAAATTTACGTAGTATGATTTCTATACACTCAATGTATTTATTGTAGTAGGGGACTTCTTGGTACGGAAACCTACATTAATTAATTTAGTATAGTAATGACTAATAATTACAATTTAGTTTGATATTTCACTTGATGTTTAACTTAAAAACGATTTTCTTAATAATGTCTTTAATATCACCTTTACACCTACCTATTTGAGAAGAAAATTTCTAATTAGTTTAACAGGCAGCTCACCTTTGACTTTTTAATTACAATTTTTTTAATAAACGACCAGCTTTAAAAATAATGGCATTATTGAAATAAAAATGGTCAACAAAAAACATTTGTTTGATTTTCTAGAGCATATATATATGACAAAATTTGACCAAAAATAATTGGTAAAAACCGCTAACGTGACTTACCCTTGCCAATATTAACTTAAAGTAAAAAAAGCGTACAATACAACGTAAACACACTAATTTATTTAAAAAATGGTATGTATACAGTAAATTTTTTACAGTTTTTTTTATCTCCTGTAAAATTTGATGAATGTTGAATTCGCGGTATTGGAAGCCGAGCGACGATGTGTTTACGCTTGCCACTCACACATAGTTCATATTGTGAACGTCTGAGTGCACTCATTTTAACGTCAGTAATAAACCAGCGTCCAACTAAGACACCCGTGTACTTATTTCGGCATCTCCAAGTTAATGCCTATCACTAATACGGTTAAGCGTGCTCGTCTGCTGGCTGTGGGAGAATGGGAGTCACGTCAAGCACCGTGCACACAATCACCATACCCACCATCATCCACCTTAGGCACATTGATGGATGACTCATCGATTTGGGTAGCTGCGATTCTCCGCTTGGGCGCACATTGTGTTGCTCCGCATCGGTGTCACTGCGTTGAAGCTGTCGACAGTCTCGGGCACCATGGCCTGTCCAGTAGTATTCTGTAACCATCTGACCGTAAAAACTTTGGTGAAGTGAGCGTGGACTGAGCTGTCAGTGCCACTGATGCAAGGGATTGACCTAGACAGTATGACGCTAACAATTCACGCAAGTCTTTACGATGAGAGTTTTACCGAATCGACATGCTGCTACAGGACGCAGGTCTCAAAGCACGGCACGCCAGTATTTACTATATAATTCGCCAAACGTCTTGGTACGTGTAAAAGTCAAAAGCCAAATCATTTATTTCCTGTATCGATACTATTGCGCCATCTCGTGTTACAAGCACGGTGGGCTGTGCTGGCGCTACTGCTACGGCTGCTGAGAGCCTCAAGCGGCGCAAATACTGTAACCTTATGGGTTACTACAGTTTTGAGCCGTTTGGGGTCGAAACGTTCGGATCATGGAGCCCGAGTGCGCGTCTCCTTTATGAGCAAATTTCTCACCGACTAGTCGATACTTCACGTGACCAGAGTGCTGGATTGCTCTTTGGCCAAAGAATTAGTATTGAAAATCAACGTGGTGTGGTGGCCTCCACACATTCGCGGAATGCACATTTAATGTACTCAAAATATATAGTAAATAAGAATGATAAATAATATTGTATAGTTAAGTTACAACAAACAAACAGACACTCATTATATTTTATTACTAACGACCGCGTCACGGCGACCGGTTCCTTATCGCCGCAGGCGCTGGAATGTGGAGAGGAACGCGTGCGGTCGCGGGACGGGGTGTCCGAGCTGACCGCGGGCTTCGCCCGCGGCCGCTCGCCAGTCGAGATACACCTCCGACGCGAAGCGCATGTCATTTGCCCTCGTACGCCTTTGTTTACTTTTACCTCCGTACGGTCGTAATAAATTAGCTTACTCGTATGCTGTGCTATACCGTGACTCTTTCTCCTTCTACTATTATCCGTCTGTGTGTGCCCTAACCGTAACTGTGCAAGTGAGACAATACAAAGGGTATAACGAAGATCTGTATTTTCCTTTGAATTCCTCTACACATACGGCGACGTAAGACAACTACATTGGTGACCCCGTGAGGAACACAAGATGAGTCAAGAGCAAGCTAATCAAGATGGCGGAGCGAAAGCTTCAAGCGACCCCAACCGTTACTACGACGTGCATCGGGTCGGTGTGAGGGTACCCCCGTTTTACCCAGAAAAACCAGCTCTCTGGTTTTCACAGCTGGAGAGCCAATTCGTGTTGGCAAACATAACTAGCGACGCTACTAAATACCATCACGCTATCGGTAGTCTCGATCCAGTCTACGCGTCTGAAGTTGAGGACATTATCACCGACCCACCAGCCTCAAACAAATACGAGAGGTTGAAAACAGAACTGGTGAAGAGGTTGTCAGCGTCGCGAGAGAAAAAGGTGCATCAGCTTCTTAACCAAGAAGAGCTTGGTGATCGGAAACCGTCGCAATTTCTGCGGCACTTGCGACACCTGGCAGGGAGAAATGTTCCAGAAGAATTTTTACGGACCATCTGGACCAGCCGATTGCCCAGTAGTACGCAAACTATTATCGCCTCGCAGTCTAAAGCGTCATTGGAGGAAGTAGCAGAACTAGCAGATCGCATACATGACGTGGTGCCCACTAACCTACAGGTGGCGTCCACGTCACGACCAGGTAGTAACGTCGATCAGATGACCAATCAGATAGCCGAGCTAACAAAACAAGTACAAGCACTGACTACGCAAATGGACAGGTTATCACGGTCAAGAAATAGATCCCGCAGCGACAGTCGAGGACGGTCACCATCTGGTCGCTCACATTCAAACTACAGGAAGTTCCCTGTTTGCTGGTATCACTACAAGTTTGGTGACAGAGCTACTAGGTGTATGAAACCCTGTGACCACTCGGGAAACGCGACCGGCAGTCAGTGACGGCGACCGACGGCTGCCATAGCTCTGGTCGCTTATTCGTGACAGATCAAACCACAAAGACTCAATTTCTCGTCGACACTGGCAGTGACGTATGTGTGTTCCCCAGGCAAGTTATTAAAGAGCGTCGTGTTAAGACAAACTATGAATTGTGCGCGGCTAACGGCAGTGTAATAAATACGTACGGCTATATACAACTAAAATTAAATATAGGCTTACGCCGTGACTTCATGTGGAATTTTATTGTTGCAGACGTTACTAAGGCGATAATAGGAGTAGACTTCCTATCTTACTACAATTTAACAGTAGATGTTCGAAACCAGCGCCTCGTTGACGCTGAGACAACACTGGTTACCCCGGCTCTGCCTGCGCGTTCGTCCGACATCGTCTCTTCGGTAAAGGTAAGAATTGGTGACACCACATACCATGATATACTACGGGAATTCCCAGACATAACCCGACCATCAGGTATACATCACAAGCCAACACATAACACTGTACATCACATACGCACAACACCGGGACCACCGGTATCATGTACACCTCGCCGACTGGCTCCCGATAAGATGAAAATCGCAAAGGAGGAGTTTGAATCCATGCTTACAATTGGCACAGCCAGACCCTCCGATTCACCATGGGCCTCACCCTTGCATCTAGCTCCAAAAAAAGATAACGGTTGGCGTCCATGTGGCGATTACAGAATGTTAAACGCGAGAACAATCCCCGACAGATACCCGATACGGCACATCCACGACTTTTCGCATAATCTATCTGGCTGTCAGGTCTTCTCTACAATAGACCTAGTGAAAGCCTACAATCAGATCGCGGTAAATCCAGAGGATATACCAAAGACCGCAATCACCACACCATTCGGGTTATACGAATTTCCGTATATGACGTTTGGTCTCCGCAACGCAGGGCAAACATTTCAGCGTTTTGTCGATGAAATGTTGCGGGGACTGGACTTCTGTTACGGATACTTAGATGATTTTTTGGTCTACTCAAAAGACCAAAAAGAACACGAGGACCATCTACGGCAGCTGTTCCACAGACTACAGAAATACGGGTTGGTTATTAACTCTTCAAAATGCGTTTTTGGTGCACACGAAGTTACATTTTTAGGGTACAACATCACGCCCAGAGGCACAAAACCTTTGCCAGCGAAAGTTGAAGCTATCAGCAATTTTCCAGCACCAAAGACTGTACGTGGGCTGAGAAGATTCTTAGGAATGGTAAATTTTTATAGGCGGTTTATCCCAAATGCAGCCCAGAGTCAAGCCCCGCTCAACACACTCTTGTCAGGGTCTGTGAGGGGCTCACACCCTGTGAATTTTACCCCAGACGAGGACGCAGCCTTCGAAGAATGCAAGAAAGGCCTCTGCAGGGCTGCAATGCTAGCACACCCAAACAACGGCGCTAAACTCGCTTTGGTGACAGATGCTTCAGACACGGCCATGGGAGCAGTCCTACAGCAGCTGAAGAATAAAACCTGGGAACCACTGGCTTTCTTTTCAAGCAAACTGAGTCCAACACAGCAGAAATACTCTCCCTACGACCGTGAGCTGCTCGCAATATATGAGGCAATCAAGTACTTCAGACATATGGTTGAGGCCAGAGATTTTGTAATCTATACAGACCATAAGCCCATCTGTTTTGCCTTTCACTCGCGCAAGGAAAATTGCTCACCAAGACAATTCAGACATTTAGACTACATATCACAATTTACAACAGACATTAGACACATATCCGGAAAGGACAACGTTGTGGCAGATACATTGACACGAGTGGAAGAAGTAGTACAGCCAGTCAATATGAACGAGTTAGCCAAATCGCAAGGCTCAGACCCAGAACTCAAACAACATCTGAACGGCAAAACGTCGCTAGGTTTGAAAAAGATAGCACTACCTGGCCAAGAGACGGAGCTGTACTGCGACGTGAAAGGCAAGACACCGCGACCATATGTCACCAAGAAATTCCGGCGCCAGGTATTTGACAGTTTACACTCGCTTAGCCACCCAGGCGCAAACGCCAGTGCGAAACTAGTCGCAGAACGATACGTATGGCCAGAAGTTAGGAAAGATTGCAGGGCTTGGGCGCGGAACTGCATAGCCTGCCAACGCTCAAAAGTCACTCGCCACGTCTCTGCACCACTGAGCAACTTTAAACTACCTCGTTCTCGCTTTATGCATATCCATATAGACTTGATCGGACCACTGCCACTGTCACAAGGATATCAGTACTGTCTCACCGCAATCGATCGATTCACGCGATGGCCTGAGGCGATACCCATTAGGGACATTACAGCAGAAACAGTGGCGAGAGCACTCCTAAATGGATGGATCTCACGCTTCGGTTGCCCCACCCAAATTGTAACAGATCGCGGTAGACAATTCGAGTCCAACCTCTTCAAACGGTTAGCAGAAATAGCAGGTTTTGAGCACCGTAGAACGACTGCTTACCATCCGGCATGCAATGGACTAGTCGAGCGCTTCCATAGGCAACTGAAAACGGCCATTACCTGCCACGGAAACGAACACTGGGTAGAAACACTACCCCTGGTTCTTCTGGGCATACGGAGTGCTTATAAAGAAGACATTAAAGGGACCACTGCAGAATTGGTATACGGGGAGACTTTACGACTACCAGGAGACTTCTTCCAACAGGAAAACGACATTGCAGCGAACGCAACCGAATACATAGCAAGATTACGCATGTTCGCAAGAAACCTACAACCATCACCGGCTTCACGACACGGTAATAAACGGGCAATATTTATATTTAAAGACCTAGCCACAGCATCTCATGTATTTTTAAGAGATGACGCCTCTTCCGGGTCATTTAGGCCATCTTACACTGGGCCTCATAAAGTCTTAGACCGTGGGGAAAAAGTGTTCAAACTCCTCCTTAATGGTAAAACTGTCACAGTATCGATAGACCGAATCAAACCAGCCTACATACTGAATGACGCACACACCACAAGTAGCTACAACAGCACTAACAATAATATTAGAAACGCAAACACAGAGGAAACACCACAACAAACACTTGTCACCAATTCTACTCCTAAACCCGACGACCCGTGTGTCGTACGGACGCGATCAGGACGTAGGGTGCACTTTCCAGACTATTATCGCCCGTAGTGACGGTCTCTGGAGGGGGGTGATGTGGTGGCCTCCACACATTCGCGGAATGCACATTTAATGTACTCAAAATATATAGTAAATAAGAATGATAAATAATATTGTATAGTTAAGTTACAACAAACAAACAGACACTCATTATATTTTATTACTAACGACCGCGTCACGGCGACCGGTTCCTTATCGCCGCAGGCGCTGGAATGTGGAGAGGAACGCGTGCGGTCGCGGGACGGGGTGTCCGAGCTGACCGCGGGCTTCGCCCGCGGCCGCTCGCCAGTCGAGATACACCTCCGACGCGAAGCGCATGTCATTTGCCCTCGTACGCCTTTGTTTACTTTTACCTCCGTACGGTCGTAATAAATTAGCTTACTCGTATGCTGTGCTATACCGTGACTCTTTCTCCTTCTACTATTATCCGTCTGTGTGTGCCCTAACCGTAACTGTGCAAGTGAGACAATACAAAGGGTATAACGAAGATCTGTATTTTCCTTTGAATTCCTCTACACATACGGCGACGTAAGACAACTACAGTGGCAATGCTGCCAGTCTTCTGGGCATAATTCCGGATGACAGCGATCCGGACGAGTAGTTAGACGCCTAAGTGTCCCATTTATTTTTATATTCATTTGTATAGTTAGTTAGGCAGTCATTTAAATGTGTTATTTTAAAGTTCAATAAACAGGCTTTGTTATTTGTAACACATAACATAACATCCCGCCCTGCTTCCCCGAAGGGTTGGGCAGACGTGTACCTATAGTACACCCACATTTCGCCAGCTATGTTTAAGTCCCATGTAATAGCACCGGGCACAAATCCATACTTCGGGCCGCTACTGAGAAATTCCAGATAGAAAAACCCAATAACACGCCGCCCGACCTAGGAATCGAACCCAGGACCTCATGCTCAGCAGTAGCGATTTCGACCACTAGACCAACGAGGCGGTATTTGTAATATTGTCTTAATGCGATATAAAATAGAAACGTTAATTGGAATAGAATGAGAAGGAGAATTGGACCTAGGCCATCATTTTGGAATTAAAAACAAATTATGCTAGCAAGATGTAGTCAGTCTAACAAAGTTGTGTTTGGCGTCCAGTACATTCTAGTCTGTAATGCTATGTAAGGAGATGGTAGAGGAAGCGTTTTTTGTTACCTGCTGTTAGGGATACCGAGTTTTGGAGTTTTTCTATTCAGGATAATCATTCAGCCCCAGGATGAGCTGGTAAATTGGAAACTTCATAAGGATTATGAAATTGTAAAACAAATAAATTGCAAGATAGTTTATTGAGTCATTGTACCGGATCTTCAGCTTATATTTAATCAAAATTAGTAACGTCCACATCCACAGTTGCGGCCTCCAAAGCCGAGTCCGAGAGCGGCAGGAGCGATGGCAGCAGTGCCAGGTCCATAGCCAGCGCCGAGCCCATAGGTACCCGCAGCGCCATAGGCACCAGTAGAGCCATAGGCAGCAGCAGAAGGAGCAATACTCTCAATAGCAGTCACACCGTTACCGCAGCTGTAGCTGACGGTACCAGCACCACCACTTGGTAACACTCCCTCCAAAGCCACAGCACTCACGAAAGGCAGCTCACCAGACACAGACAGAGCACCTTCATACACATTCTCAGACGCTACGGAGAGGCCACTGGGAGCAAAAGCAGAGGTGCTAGAGACAGGCAGGCCACCGCCACTGGTGGGAAAGATCTCTAGAGCAGTCAAACCATTGCCGATCAAACCATTGCCAATGATACCATCACCAATCAAACCGTTGCCGGCCAACTGGTAACTACCACCACAGCCATTACCAATAAAACCATTGTTAGCATAGCCATTTCCAGTAAGAGCACGATCGGCGAAGGCTCCACGACCAAGACATGAACTGAAAGCAGTCTGTGAACAAAACATGATTGTGTTAGTACATGTTTCATTTTCAGAAGATGATGACGATGCATTAAAACTTGATTATTTTATCGATCACTTAACGTAATGTGTGTCAGACGTGTGTGCAATTTTCAGTCTAGTAGTATTTTTAAATTAGAAGTAAGCATTTCTAGCTAAAGTTGAATGGACTTCTCGGAGAATCAGAGAACAAAGTTTTAAAATAAATACAACCTGTTAAAAAATAAGCTCACAATAAGTGCTACTTAATCCACAATATTGAACTAGTCAATATCTCAGTGAACGTATTAAAATTCGATAATCTAAAACAATAAAAAAAATGCGAAATTCAAGGAAAACTCGTGAAAAAATAAAAATATTGAAGATTATTCTCACCTGGATGAAGAGCGCCTGAGCGCAGAGGACGAGGATCACCTTGGCTGACATTGTAGTTTGTGTTACGAGTAAAGCAAACTTGGGAATGAGTTTTCCAAGAATCGACAACTATTTATACTGAACGTAGTCCTTATCTAGTAGTGTGGCAGCAACTTGTGGATTTTGAAATAAACTTTTGACAGGTGCCTTTATCTGTAGTTGCAATATAGGGAAATAGAAAAATGGATGTGTTTCGTAAGGGACGTGACCTAGAAATATTTAGAATGATGGGCTTTGTTTCCATAGAACATAGAAAAAACATCACGTAGTTACGATAAGAAACTTTTGCACTATATAAACGTGTTCTTGAAGTAGGAACAACATTCAGTCTTCAGCTTCTCGTTGCAAACAAAAAACTATCAAACATGTCCACCTTAGCTGTTCTGTTGCTCTGCATCCAAGCTTGCTTGGTCCAGGTGAGTTATTATATTGAGTTTCCCCTTCTGAGCTTTTTATTTAATTAACACTTATTTAAATACTATATAAATAAAACCAGCTACCATAGTCGCTTTTGTGTTTTTCATTGTTGATCTGTTATTCTGGCATGTTGACACTCTTATGAACACAAAGTAATACATACCATTTCATTTCTTCAGAATGTTTTCGGTTACGGGTGCGGCTGCGGAGGTCAAGTGGGCGCCATAGCTCCTGCTCTGGGTTTCGGCGCTGGTTTCTCTCCTGCTGCTGCATGTGGTGGTGCCCTCGGTCTTGGTGCTTACGGTGGCGCCATCGGATCTGCTTATGGTGGCGTACTCTCTCCTGCTGCTGCATACGGGGGTGCTATCGCTCCTGGAGGTGCTTACGGCGGCGCCGGTGAAGGCTACGTGGCGGTCATTGGTGAGCTGCCAGTCGCCGGCAACACCGCTGTTGCTGGCCAGGTCCCCATCATGGGTGTCGTGAACTTTGGTGGCGCTTTGCCGGCTGCTGGTGCCGTGTCTATCGCCGGACAGTGCGCGTGCGGGTGTGGTTCTCCTGTTTACTATTGAGACGTATTCAGACGCCAAAAGAAAAATAAACGATTAGGAAATGAGCAAATAATGCAATCTTTCACTAAATCCTAAAGCGTTAACCTCCCAGAACTTTATTGCGAAATTCGCGAAACCCCCGTGTAGCTGGTAGTAGGTGGTAATCAGCGAAGTGAAACGAGAAGATTGTTTAAACAACTTATATTTGAAAAGACACGGATAATTTTTACATTCAAGACAAACGTATACGAGCACACACGATCGCGGGGCTCGCGCGGACTGAACTGCCGGCGGTTTGGGTGGGGGTCCAGCGGCCCGGCCCTTACATCTATACTTAGGCTATACATAATATATCTAAATTATAAGCGCGTCGCTAACATTCTCCCCCCCAGTGCTGGCTCAGCACTCCTCACCAAGTGAAATACGCGCGACGCGGGCTGCAGGTCGCTTCCAAACACCAGTCTTAGTCTTCACTTCGACCAGTCTGATTCGTCCATCCTTACCTGGACATGTCTTCTGAATAACACCATTCGGCCAGGCACCACGAGGACTGTTAGGATCAGCCACTAGCACTACGTCACCTACCTGCAAAGGTTTCACCTCTTCGTTCCATTTTCTTCGAGGCAGTAAGTCAGGAAGAACCTCTTTCACCCATCTACGCCAAAACATATCCGCTAACGCTTGTGACCTTCGCCATTGTTTGCGTAGAAACATTTCGGAATCGTCGAAACTCCCAATGAAAGGAGTGTTGGATGAGCTACCTAAAAGAAAATGGTTAGGAGTCAAAGATTCTAAGCTTTCAGGGTCGACGGAGACGTGTGTCAGCGGACGACCGTTAACCATATTCTCCACTTCCGCCATCAGGGTAAGCAACACTTCTTCGCGTGGAGCGCGTTCGTTCATTATAACTCGAAGTGATGCTTTAACGCTTCGAATCAGCCTTTCCCAGCCCCCCCTCCAGTCCTCCCTGGGGTGGGGACCCCAGTGAGGACTGGAGGGGGGTATAAAATGCCACTGCATGGCGTTGTTCACGCCGACGGCCTTGAGAGCATCTATATTAAGTGCCAGCTCTGATTGCTTCAGCTCCTTATCGCTTGCTCTTAGGTTGGTGCCATTGTCAGAGTATAGATGACAGGGCCAACCTCGCCGTGCTGCCATGCGTCGCAGAGCCATAATCAAAGAGTCTGATGTGAGTGACGGAACAAGCTCGATATGAATCGCCCGTATAGTGAGGCAGGTGAACAAAACTCCATACCTCTTCTGCCTTCCTCTGCCCACAGTCACTTCCATTGGACCAAACAAGTCTAGACCACAAAATGAGAATGGTCGTTGGTGATGTGCTACTCGGGCATGAGGTAAGTCACCCATTCTGGGCACTTGAGGCTTACATTTCCTTAAGCGACAAAGCATGCAATTTGAAACAACATTTTTAACCGTTGGCCTTATTCTAACAATCCAATATTTTTGTTTTAGATTATTCACGACCATTTCCTGGTTCCCGTGTGCTGCCTTAATGTGAAAGAACCGGACAAGAAGACGCGTAATGTCATGTTTTCCATCAAGTATTATAGGTCTCTTCATTTCTAGGTCCACGTCTGAAGCAGCATCGATGCGGCCACCGAGTCGGAGTAAACCAGTTTCGTCTAGATACGGTGACAAGCTAAGTAACTTACTGTTTCGTGATATGAGTTTTCCATTTTTGATTGCAGATATCTCAGCGGGAAATGAGTCCACCTGCACCTTCTTTAGCAACAGGATCTCAGCTCGAGCCATCGTGTCGCAGTCACCCTCACAGGTAAGTTTCTTGCATCTGTCAATAAATTTCAGAATGATGGCCGTGGCTCGTAGCAAGTGAAGCCAGGAGGAAAACCGGTGCGGCTCAGGAACAGGTAAGTTACATGTAGGTTCATGCATCACAGCTACACACCGTAAACTCCCTTCGTCTTCGCCCATGTCGGGGTTCACGACGTCAGCAGGCCATAAGGACTCGTCTTTGTATAAAAATCGGGACCTGTGAACCACTCACTGTGAAACAATGTGTGGTTAAATTCATCACGAGTACCAAGATCTGCTACATTTAATTTGGTAGGTATATATCTCCATTCGGAAATACGCGTAAGTTCATCAATTTCTCCTAACCGGTTCGCTTCGAACGTTTTATACCTACGTGTGTTATTTCTAATCCACTGTAAAACGGTGGTGGAGTCACACCAAAAATATCGGCGCTCGGGCGCTAATCTATGTTCCTTTAGAACGGTATCGGCCAATCGTGCAGCCAACAGCGCCGCCTGTAGCTCGGCTCGGGGCACGCTCATGGGTTTAACAGGTAAAACACGACATTTACTTGCTATAAATGCAACGTTAACATTCCCATTGACTATCCATCGCCAGTACGCCACACAACACATGGCTTGAACAGATGCGTCGCATAATAAATGCAGCTGTAAGCATCTATAATTATTAGTTGCTGGCGTAGCACATGTAGCGGTTGTCGTAGGCGGTCTACACGTCTCGTAGCAGCTTCTCGTAGCGGATAACTCCAGCGCGGGGGTCGTGGGTGCAGTGGCGGGAGGAGGTGGCCTTATGATAACTGGCTCGGCGACCGGTTTTCGTCCCGTCTCCCTCCCACCTCGTAACACAATAGTTTTGTTATAGCACCTAGGTATACGTATTTGCTTTATATCTTTTAATAACTCGATCCATTTGCACCATTTATTGTAGATACTATCGGGTACTACGTCATCCCAGCCTATGTTTAAGCGCCAAGTATCTTGCAACAAAATTTTGCCCTGAATAGTGAATGGTGCTAAGAATCCTAATACATCAAAAATCGACATAATTATTCGCAGCATGATTCTTTTAGTTGGCCTATCCTTATTTGAAATAATATTTTCAGGTATTCGTTTCAGAGACACATCGAAACCTAATTCATCTTCTCCAGGATACCAGATGAGTCCCAAGGTACGCTCGCCATGGTACTCCTGTTCAAATTTGAACCTAACGCTAGCGGTACCTAAAGTATCTATTGGAACACTTTCTAAAACCGCAATGCTATTACTTGTCCAGTTACGTATTTCGAAACCACCACTGCTATGAATCTTAGTAATATGTTTAACCATTTCTGTCGCCGTCGTGTCATCCGGCAGGCTATCAATATAGTCGTCCATATAGTGAGATTTGTATATCGCATTAACAGCGACTGGCAATGTGGACTCGTAACGACGCGCATTTACATTTTGACAAACTGAGCTACAAAGGGAGAACAGTTAGCGCCGAAAATAAGTGACGTCATAATGTAAGTATCAACTGGGTCGTCAGGGCTGTTCCGCCAAAGGAACCTAAACGCATGTTGATCTTCAGGGCGAATTTTGACCCTAAGGAACATGTCCTTGATGTCACCGGTTACTGCAATGGAATATTCCCTAAAGCGCAGCATTATGCCAAATAGGGATGACAACAAGTCCGGCCCTGTGAGTAAATAATCATTGAGACATTTATCACCAACTACATCGGCGGAATCGGACACTAGCCTAAGTGACCTTTTGTTGGGATTATCAACCCCAAAGTGGGGTAGATACCACATTCTGGGTGCAGACAGTCGCTTTTCCATCTTGTGGGCGTAATCATTTTGTAATAAATGAGTAATACGCTCTCGGCACACGTATCGGCACATGTATCGTTAATATTTTGTCTTGGCTTACCTGACAATCCCAAGGCGTCAACAGCAAATGAGTGCCTCACCTCCTCGTGAAGCTCCCGTAGTAAGCACTCGTCCCTGTCCGCGGTGCTGGTAGGTGCCGCACTCAACAGCATTGTGGAGTGCGCCTCGACGGCGCTGGTAGCGACCTGCGCGTGCCGATTGTACGGCTTTCGCAACATACCGTGCACGCACCAACCTAGGGGAGTCAATGTAGCGGACGGCTCATATAATTTACCTACTATTACTTTTAGAGGTAACAATAAATGATAGTTATCTTGACCTATTAAAATCTCAGGTTTTACATCATAATTACATAACTTCTCATTTATGCCAAACTTGTAGGTTTTTGTAGTTATTACAATCGACAACAGAAAGTCGTTGCAAAGGTAAGTTTAATTTATCAACACACCTTACTTTAATATTATGCGTCTTATTGTCCATACTCGATAATGTAACATTCGCGATGGTCGTTTCACATATCAGTTCATCGTCAGACCAGGCTCCGCGGATTCGCATTGTCTCTGAGCGGCCACGAAGCCCCGCGCGCTTCGCTAGCTCCGCACTGATAAGTGAGACGGTCGATCCGTCATCAAGCAGGGCATTTGCACTGAACACACCGTTAGCACTATGTATACGTATAGGTACGACTTTAAGCAACAATTTGTTTTCACTCGCGTTTATATGCGTCACTGTTTGTGTACTATCGGTGGAGGATATTGGCGAAGTCGCCGCCGTTGGCGTTTGCACAGGCGTCGGTTTCGGCTCCGGAACCTGGCTACTTCCAGCGTCACTTTTCGGCTTGTTTCCGACGTAGTGAAGTAGATTGTGATGCCCCTCGCCACAGCTGTTTTTATCGCACGGCGGCGCTGAGCATGTATTACGTGCGTGGCGCGACAGTAGGCATTTATAACAGATCCCGTTACGTTTTACAAATTCCCATCTGGTTTTACGTAACGCTTTCTTGAATTGTTTACATTCAGTTAACTTGTGTTTTGAGGTACGGCAGAATTTGCAGTTATCATTAACATCATCTGTTTGTAATAATATTGTTTGTGATCGATTGCCGGAACTATCTTTGTTTTTATGATAATCGACGAGTCATCCATCATTGTGCCTACGGTGGATGATCGTGGGTACGGTGATTGTGTGCACGGTGCTTGCCGCGACTCCCATTCTCCCACAGCCAGCAGACGGGCACGTTCAACCGTATTAGTGACAGGTAGTAACTTGGAGATGCGGAAATAAGTATACGGATGTCTTAGTTGGACGCTGGTTTATTACTGACGTTAACATGAGTACACTCAGACGTTCACAATATATGAACTATGCGTGAGTGGCAAAGCGTAAACACATCATTCCTCCACACTAATTTCCAAACGTGTTGACAAAATAAATATTAAACAGCTTTTTAAACAACCTTTTACACGTCTTTAAAGGATTCTCGGCTTGTCCGTTGCTACATGGATGGTCAATATCCGAGACTATTGTGCATGGTAAGCCAAATATCGAAAACATGTACTTTAACTTTTTATTAAGGATTGGGTGGTAACGTCGTTCCGCATGTAAATGCACTCTGACCATTTTGAGTACGCAACTATACAACAAGACATAGGTAGTTGATATGAATTTGTTCCCATGGTGCTGTTGGACTTGGCCAGGGCGAGGCCGCAGCCTGTGGTGAGGCGGGCCTCATGCTCGCACATACATAGCATCCGGCGATCCACCCCTCAATTTCCCCCATCTATACCGGGCCACCACATGCTACTTCTCGCATTGCAACTCATTTTATGCCTAAATGCGTGCTATGTAATTCGCGCAACATTCTTTCACGCAGTGACAACTAAATTATCACCTTAGGTCCCCGCATTAAGACACCATTTTCTAACACTTACAAACACAGTAAAAAAAATGACGAATGGAGTCGCAAACAATTTTACGGGGCCAACCTACCATTGTATACTTAATGACAGTTTCAATCGTCTTATCATTTTACGTTGCATTAAGTACATCTGCAAACAAAACAGCTGGAGCGATCGCATCGGAAAAAATCAGTGAGCAATATGCGACGGATTCGCTACCTCTTTCGCACCCACTATCCAGTACACAACGTGATGCACGAGAAAAATAAGAATAAGCGACAAGTTATTCTCACCAGATTTATACTGAACTACATAATTTTATGCAGATAGTATTATGGCGTCTATAATAATTGTATACGTTTTTATATTATTATCGTATTGGACTGTGGCCTGGAAATACTATAACGGTGAAATTATATGCCCATAATATAAACACATTTTTACTTAAGTATACAGGAATACCCCCACCAACCTTTCCGTCAAGTACCGACGGTATCAAAGAGTAATATAAGAAATATATGATAAGAGAGCCCTCTCTCGAATGTTTTATGCATGACAGTTTTATACGCCATCTGCATTTCTGAACAGGAACTAATTCCCAATCTATAGGTACATTTATATTATAATTTTTATAGCTCTATAGGTTTTAAATGGATGGATAATTATGTAGTATGAAGAAAATAGCTTACCATTGACGTAGGTGATTTTCAAGGCAAAATAGTGTGCTGGAAATTGGAATAAAACAAACTAGTCTAGTAGTATATTTTATTTTCTATTAAATTTTTCTCACCCGGGCAGAAAAAAAATGAAGGAATGGTTTTCTGAATAGTCTAAGTATCAGGACGGAGGGGTACTCTCAACTCAACGTCATAAGGAGAAAACACTCGGAAAACTGCAAAAATTACACAAAATATGATGAAGCGCACATTCATATTATTCCGGCAGCCATATTAAGTGTGCGTCAGTGTGCGTGTCCGTTCGTGTGTTTAATAGACGAAGCACCAACTGCATGTAGCACAGTAAATAATTATTTTATTTATGTGTAATATAAAATGTTCTTCATTTTATGAGTAATCCATGAAATTTGTTTGTGTATAAACATTTTATCTTATCTTTTATAGTGACCGTAGTGACATCTTTCGGCACTTTTTTGATACTTCTGAAGACGTTTCCCAGTTCAGCAATGTAGATGGCCCTAAGTTCTTTGCAATGTGCTTAATGTTCTTTGTATCCCTCCTCCTGGACGGTATTCCGGTATACAATCAACCCCAGTCGATTTTAAGCTTAAATTTCTATTATTTTAAGGTTTATTAGTGTTATACCATTTATCCACAGTACAGATAATATTTTATAATCACAGACAAAAATACGAACAAGCTTTATCACTCCCAAGATAATAAAAACACAATATGAAGCGCGCCATTTTTTGCGTCAGGCTCAAGTGGTGTCAATTGGGTACCGAGCGAAAGTGATTGTTTTTTTTTATTGTGTTTTTTGTGTGTTATTCTTCGGTAAGTGGATGTATTTTTATTTATAAGTGTGCAATACAACTTTTTAGATAATCGTTTGCATGAAACAATATCATAAAACATGTTTTTGAGCCAATGTTTTTTACGTTTACGGAATTCGTTGTCATGAATTTTGGTGTAATAATTTGACGATTTTGCAATGAATTAAAGAATTAATGATGATGCAACCTTTGTGATGTTAGTAATGACGCAAAACCTATTGATAATACATAATTTCATAGATTGTAGCCGTATTACAACAATTTTATTCGATATTTCGAGAAAGGGTCTTCGACGGGTGGTAGGGAGGCTCTCCGTTCGACTTCAGCGTCGACCTTGTTCAGGTGAGCTTGGTCTACTGGTTGAGAGCTGGGAGAACATTGGGACTCTAGGCTGTCAGCAAGGCATTCGGCCTTGTCGGTGCTGTCGAAAGCGACGCTTTTGTCGGGGCGGATGAGGGGAGGCATAGAGACCTCCTCTGAGGAACGCAGTTTCCTCTGAAGTTGCCAGAAGGCTAGGTGAGTGGGCTCGAGTTCACTGAGCATCTTGTTCCAGCCCTCTGAGCGAACTTCCCCTATGCGTTTCTTTACAGCACGCTGTAAATGGCGCATGTGGGCTTTGTTGCGTCACAAGGGAAGGAGTCGTAGGCACGAATAGCCGCATTCTTCTCGGTTATTAAGTCACGTGCGTCAGTAGGTAGTTTCCAGCGATGGTCTTCCATCACCGGAACTTCCCGTGAACAATCCGTCAAAACGGATTGAACGTGCTCAGTAAACGAGTCGATTGCGGCCGTCGTGTCGGCGACTGACACTATGTGATCGGGGATGGTGTCCAACTGAGGCGACGCGGTGGATTTCAGTCTTTCGCTTACTTTCCTCCGGAGAGGGCCTCTGCGGACTAAGCCGATCCGGCATCTGCGCGGAAGGAAGCTAACCCTAGGGGCTTTTCCTGTGCTGGCGGTCGCTTGCGCGTTTCGCGAGTTTGGGAGAGGAGGACTTAGGGGCCTTAGAATAGCCCCGGTAATTTGCCGGCTGTCCCGATAAGCCGCAGAGTACACAGCTGGGAGGCTCTAAACATTGTTCCCTATCTTTAGGGCGGGTACAGTCGGCGGTGCCATGTCTACTAGTTGGACTGCGAGTGACCATATAATTGGCAGCGATGACACTGCCCAATCAACTGAGCTCTATAAGGCGTCTCGATGGAGATGCCTGAGAGCGAGCAAACCGACTTCACCTTGAAGATCGGGTGGTGCCCTTCTGTGGGGTAACATAAGACCATGACCATGTCATAGACAACGCACTGTCTCGCTTTATGCAAGCGATGGACGGCGGAGCCCGGAAGGCCTTGTGCAACAAGGTCGCTTTTTATTTCTTCCGTGTTGATTTCATGTGGTACGCGCCTAATGACGACGCGAGTGGGGGTTTCCTCCGGAAGGGAGTATGTGTGAAAGGAGTAGTTCCTTTCACGCAAGGCGCGGGAGAGATTTTTAAAGTCCGAGGACGTGGGGACTGTTACTTTGATCCCCTGAAGGGTGGATCGGGCATTAGTGTAGTTGATCTTGCAATCAACACACATCTTTGAAATCTCAGTCCATTTTGATTTGTCTTGGACGTAAATGGGGGGAGGGGGCTTTTGCTTTCCGCGGTAGGAGCGGGTGGGCAAGCCGTAGGGCTGGTAGGGCGACTGGCCCGCGGATTAGGGGCGGAAGTAGAGTTGGACGATAAGGTAGTCGGGTCCTGTTTCTGGGCCATGGTGGCCGGGCCAGCGGGGGCGGAAGATTTAACCTTCCTCTTGCCTCCTTTAACGACGATTTGGAAGTCGTCATCGCTGGAGGAGGAGGTGCGGGCTTCGTCCTCGGAGAGTGGGACTGACGTGTCCATGCTCTCCGGGCGAGTCGTGTTGATAACTGCGGCGCGCAGCTGCGTTGTCTCTGAGACAATGGCGGCCGTGACAATGGCGGCTGGGACAGAGGCGGGTGAGACAATAGGGGCCGGATTAGCGGCCGGAGTATTATCTGCCGGGACAAAGGCGGGGGAAACAATGGGGGCCGAGATAGTCGCCGGAACATTGTAATGCGGAACAAAGGGCGGAATGCCTTGTTCGGCGGCAGGTGGTGAAAGCGGGCTCTCTAAGGCGTCACTAAACTCACCGAGTGCGCCCTGGGACGGAGTGGGGGTGGAGCGTGGGCGAATTTTTGAGCCATATCGCTCCAGAAAATCGGGGTCCTTGAGTAGGACCTCTTTGAGGAACGCCAAGAGGTCGGCGTCCTCCATGATCGGAGGGGCAACTATATTTGGGAAGGAATGGTGGTAAGAAAAATTTCCACGTTGCCTAAACGCTTTACCTAACTCCCCAGGTGGATTGGCCCGGGGATGAGATCCCTCCCTGTAGGGTGTAGACAGGGAGGTGTGTACCTATTGGTGAGCCCTAAGCTTGTAAAACCGTCGCCAGTCTTATTGTGCGAACGGGGCCCTGACCAGTCTATTGCGAAGAAAGAAAGAAAAGAAAAGAAAGAAAAAAACGTTTATTTACGGTAAACATGACGCAGTGATCGAACACAAACGCCAAAGAGAATAAATCGGGGGAAAATATGCGTCACTTCCACGCAAAACGGCCATCGCTCAGCTTAATGCTACGACCCTATGCGAGACAGAGCCCCAGCGCTGGTTTTCAGCGACAGCCGGCGTTGAATGACGTCGACCAGTGTAGCAAACGCTAAGATGAAAATAAAAAATAAAATACATACACATAATAACTGGATAAGTGTTCAACAAAATAAAATAAACAATATTTATAAAAATGGTAACATTCCGGGCATTGAAAGCTCACGCGCCGTTAGCCTTTGATAATCTGTCGCGCAGCTGTCATTTAAAATAGGTTTGACGTTTTGACATACTGTGATTGTTATTGTTCTACCAGGTAGTAATTACGTAATAATTAGATGGCGTATTACGTAATGAATTTTAATATGGAATTTCAAAACAAAACAATGTGTTTGGTGACTGTGTTGGTATGGTTATTGTAAAATAGTGTTTGTGAAATGTGTGTTACTTAAAGAAATTCAGATGACAAACTCGGTGACAACGGAGAAACAGTTTTTTAAGACAAAATAGTAAGACAAATTACTTAGCGAACGCTCGCTAAGGGCACCCCCTGTGGGGTACGGGCCTCGGCTTAGGGCGATTGATAAATGGATCAGATTTTGTTGATTATTATTATCATGGGAATTTAAAGCTACAGGCTCAGCTACGGCGCGGGCTGGCACTTCGTCGAGCAAGGGTCGGGGGGAATAGTTACGTCGGGATCTTCGCGAGGAACTCGGCGGCGAGGTCGGAATGTCGGTCTGTGTTTGTGCACTGTACTGGTGGCCCTACTGCTCTCCTGAATGAGAGTTATGTGGTCATCGGGATCGGTGAGGACATGCTTGGGACGGCGGATATGACTGATGGAGGAGGGAATATAGCTAGCGGCCTTCACAACCAGAGGGTTGCCGTGATTCGCGTTGGTCTCGAAGAAACGCTTTGAAATGCGTTTCATAAACTGGCGGATAGTGGGAATCATGGGGTCTACGTGGAGGATTTCGTTGCGAACGTACCAGGGGGAGCTTGTAATCCTACGGAGGAACTTGTTTTGGAGGGTCTGCATTCTATTGAACCGAATGGGCTTGGCGTGTGCGAAGACTGCACTGGCATAGGTCATGATCGGGCGAATGTGCCGTTTGAACAGCGCCGCTCCTTTTAAAGGCGATCACTAGTGGTAGCAAATGGTCACAATATTTGATTGGATTGGATTCAAGTCTTAAGCCAAATGATCTATAGAGTGAATGATTTGTTTATGATGCGTCTGGTGCACGTTCCACTAGCGCCATCCAGTCGCCGCCTCTCACAGCTGCTAAACAACATGGCTGCCGTCACATACAATAATACCTGCACTAAAAAGTGTCAACAAAGAATATCATCGACTTATAGCATTTCTTTTTTTTTTTATTCAATAAATTTATAATAAAAATGGCCAATTAAATGTCAAAGTAAAAAGAAACAAAAATTAAGATATTTCACACAAGTCAGAATAATTTTTCAGTCAGAAATTCGTCAGTGCTGTAATAGGCCTTATTTTGATATTTGGCGCTATGGTACAAAAAATCTTTGGTAGACTGTCTGTCAGTGGTTTGGGGAAGATACACTTCTCATTTTAATTAGAACACAAATTGTGATTAATTTTGTCAATTATTTATTATTTCATTGGGCCATTGTTTTGTAGATTGACCAAACTACATACAATACAGTTTACAGGGTATATTTTTGAGATGGCGCAGTAACCGTTGTAGCTACGGGAAAACGGTCTTATAAGACTGCCCTTAAATTTTTGAGGCCGTTCGATCTGCTTCACATATTTTTAAATACAAATTGTCTGAAAGAAAATGCCCAATTCTCACAAAAACTTTTTTGATGTCAACTGATCCTGGGTCTGACAAGAATCAAAAAACTGTATCTTACCAACTGATGTTTGTGTACTAGAAAAATCAGAAATTGCAAAAACTTTTCACTTATTTTCCGTAGGATAATGTGAGACCCCAACTAACTTGTTCATTATGAATCCAGCCTGTATGATTATGGGTTTAAAATAAATCGCAATTTTAAATACGTTTTGTCACTTTTAAATTAATTAAGCGCTGATAAAATGTCACTGATGAATGTCACCATATTTGTCATCCTCATCGTTACAGCCGAAAGACGTCCACTGCTGCAAATAGTATCGTTCATTAGGTGCCGAGACTAACTGTGAGATGTCGCAAAAATTAAATACTCTTTTGATTGTTGGAAAGTACAGGCCATCAAATCAACTCAAATGTTTATAAGAGTTCTGGCTTTTTACTCATTGTTAATTTGTAACTATGTGCTCTTTCTAGCCTGAAGCATAGGTTTAAATCATTATACTATTGTAATTGTTAAGGTCAATCTGCCTAGCGATTTCCTGTGTTGGAGTCCGCTTCCAGTCTAACCGAATGCAGCTAAATACCAGAACTACATACCAGAATACAACAGAATACCAGAATACATGGAGTGACTGCCTATCTGACCTTCAGAACCCAGTAAATGGGTAATATTATATTCCTTAGTAACAGACTATTGGGCTTCTGATTTGGACTTTTGGGCAGCCCGTAACGATTGAATATGAATGACAGCCGAGAATAACGGCTTAACGTGCTTTCCGAGTAACGGAGGGGTCTCGATATGTAATGAATCGTGTAATGAATCAACCCACTGGATCCACTAACCAACCGCGGCAAGCATAACTTAACCTTGGATCTTGGATTAGGGTATTTATTGTAAATGCGTAACTTGTACAAAAAAATGAAGCGATAATACTTTATACAAAAAAGGTTTTGTGATTGCATCGCTTTAGGATTTAGTAAAAGATTTCATTATTTGCTCATTTCATAATCGTTTATTTTTATTTTGGCATCTGAATACGCCTCAATAGTAAATAGGAGAACCACACCCGCACGCGCACTGTCCGGCGATAGACACGGCGCCAGCAGCTGGCACAGCGCCGCCAAAGTTCACGACACCCATGATGCGGACCTGACCAGCAACAGCGGTGTCACCGGCGACTGGCAGCTCACCAGTGACCGCCACGTTGCCTTCACCGGCGCCGCCATAAGCAGCTCCAGGAGCGATAGCACCCCCGTATGCAGCAGCAGGAGAGAGTGCGCCACCATAAGCAGATCCGATGGCGCCACCGTAAGCACCAAGACCGAGAGCACCACCACATGCAGCAGCAGGAGAGAGACCAGCGCCGAAACCCAGAGCAGGAGCTATGGCGCCCACTTGACCTCCGCAGCCGCACCCGTAACCGAAAACATTCTGAAGAAATGAAATGGTATGTATTACTTTGTGTTCTTAGGAGTGTCAACATGCCAGAATTACAGATCAACAATGAAAAACACAAAAGCTACTATGGTAGCTGGTTTTATTTACATAGTATTTAAATAAGTGTTAATTAAATAAAAAGCTCAGAAGGGGAAACTCAATATAATAACTCACCTGGACCAAGCAAGATTGGATGCAGAGCAACAGAACAGCGAAGGTGGACATGTTTGATAGGCACCTATCAAAAGTTTATTTCAAAATCCACAAGTTGCTGCCACATTACTAGATAAGGACTACGTTCAGTATAAATAGTCGTCGATTCTTGGAAAACTCATTCCCAAGTTTGCTTTAAGACAAACTACAATGTCAACCAAGGTGATCCTCATCCTCTGCGCTCAGGCGCTCTTCATCCAGGTGAGAAATAATTCTTCAATATTTTATTTTTTCATGAGAGTTTTCCTCGAATTTCGCATTTTTTAAAATTGTTTTAGAGTATCGAATTTTAATACGTTCACTGAGCTTTTGACCAGTTCAATATTGTGGATTAAGTAGCACTTATCGTGAGCTTATTTTTGAACCCTTTAGCTTCGAAATACATCTAAATATTACTAAAATGAAGAAAACAGGTTGTATTTAGTTTTAAAACTTTGTTCTCTAATTCTCCGAGAAGTCCATTCAACTTTAGCTAGAAATGCTTACTTCTAATTAAAAAACACTACTAGACTGAAAATTGCATGAAACACGCCTGACACACATTACGTTAAGTGATCGATAAAATAATCAAGTTTTAATGCATCGACATCATCTTCTGAAAATGAAACATGTACTAACACAATCATGTTTTGTTCACAGACTGCTTTCAGTTCATGTCTTGGTCGTGGAGCCTTCGCCGGTCCTGCTCTTACTGGAAATGGCTATGCTAACAATGGTTTTATTGGTAATGGCTGTGGTGGTAGTTACCAGTTGGCCGGCAACGGTTTGATTGGTGATGGTATCATTGGCAATGGTTTGATCGGCAATGGTTTGACTGCTCTAGAGATCTTTCCCACCAGTGGCGGTGGCCTGCCTGTCTCTAGCACCTCTGCTTTTTGCTCCCAGTGGCCTCTCCGTAGTGCTCGCTGCGTGTCTCCGCTAGGGCGCACCTTGTGTTGCTCCGCATCGGTGTCACTGCGTTGAAGCTGTCGACAATCGGGCACCATGGCCTGTCCAGTAGTGCTATTTTGTAACTGTTTCATCCTGTAAACTTTGGTGAAGTGAGCGTGGAGTGAGCTGTCAGTGCCACTGATGCAAGGTGTTGACCTAGACAGTATAACACTGACAATTCACGCAAGTCTTCACTATGAGATTTTTACAGAATCGACATGCTGCTACAGGACGCAGGTCGCAAAGCACAGCAAGCCAGTATTTACGATATAATTCGTCAAACGGCTTGGTACGTGTAAAAGTCAAAAGCCAAATCATTTATTTCAAGCAGGCACATGAATGGCACTTTTGAACGTCAACATTTGCAAATAAAATAGAATTGAATCTAGTTGCCCCTTATAAAACTAGTTTGGAGCAGAATGGTCAAGAAATTCGATCGTTACTCCATTAAAATGTCTGTTTGGTTTGTCTCTTTTAAAATCTTTTTGCTCTCTTTTACGTGACGATAGGAAGAGACCAGACGTTATGATGTTGTTGCCTTGGAAGGTGGTCAGACCTCTGGTGTGGGACGCAAACTTTTTTTTTGGGTGGGAAATTATCAAATGACTTCTCCCGCTCTGGGTGGAGCGGGAGGGCGTGTCAGACTTTAACTGACTAAAACCCACCCGTGTTCCTTCAGTTGCCTGTGCCAGAGCCACGGTTATCTCTATCGAATTACCCGCAACTCTGAGGCGTCAGCCCTAACGGACCCCGTCATTTAGTGCTGACATCTCTTTGAGGCGCGCGTGAAACACGACGCGCCGTCGACCCGGGCCTGGTCTCTACCGGACGACGAGCTACCCATTGCTCGCCGTCCGCAAGCCCGCGCCTACGGTGGCCGGGAATCTGCAGGCGACTCCCGACGACCAGGGCGTCTCCTGCGGCGACTAGGGGCGTGAGGGCGCAAGGCTCTCTCCCTCACGCGCTCCGCCTCCTCCTTCGCGAGCATTACTTCTTCGCAGAAGGAGGTGACGGCTTTCCATTCCCTCTCGCTCCGTACCATGGCCTGGACCAGGGCCGGACGCGAGAGATCGCCGCCGCCGATCGCCTCCGCGAGGACACTGCGGTGCTCCGCCCAAGCTGGACAGACCTCCACCGTTTCCTCCGGGCGATCCACACAATGGTGACACTCGGGCGTTTCCTCCTGCCTTATGCGAAACAGGAACCTCCCGAAACAACCGTGTCCGGTGAGGACCTGTGTCAGGCGGAAGGTGTGGACGCCGTGGCGCCTCTCCAACCACTCCTCAAAGAGGGTACTTACCGCCGCAATTGTGGTGTGCCCAGCACTGGGTTGCGACAATCGCACCCTCCACGTCGCCATGAAATCCCGCCGGAGCTCTGTCCGCTGTACCGTGATTTCTCGCGGCAGCGGAGTTACACCCTGGCGTTTTGCCTCCTCGCGCCACTCCCATACGTGCGCGAGGGCTTTTGCCTTCAGATCCCATGGCGGCAATCCGGCAAGGAGGCTCGCCGCCTCGCAGGAGACCGTGCGGTATCCTCGCCCCAGCCGGACGGCCGTGGGACGCAACCTGTGTCGATAATCTTGCGCCGTCTCATGTTCCAAGTACGGCGGGCATGGCTGGCGCTGCTGCTGCGGCTGCTGAGATCTTGAAGCGTCGCAAATACTGTAAAATTATGGGTAACTACAGTTTTGAGCCGAATGGGGTTGAAACGTTCGGATCATGGGGACCGAGTGCGCGTCTCCTGTATGAGCAAATTTCTCACCGACTATTCGACATTTCAAGTGACCAGAGTGCTAGATTGCTTTTTGGCCAAAGAATTAGAATTAAAATTCAACGTGGCAATGCTGCCAGTCTTCTGGGCATATTTCCGGATGACAGCGATGCGGACGAGTACTTCGACGCCTAAGTGTCCCTTTCGGTTTTGTATGTAATTAAATGACTAACAATTCGTTGGTCATTTAATTTAGTCTAAGTTTTTTTCGTCTTTTTTTTCTTTGTGTAGATATTATATTTTAAAGTTCCATAAACAGGCTTTGTTTGTTGTATTAATGGCAAAATGTGATATAAATAGAAACTTTAATTGGAATAGAATGAGAAGGAGAATTGGACCTAGGCCATCATTTTGGAATTAAAAACAAATTATGCTAGCAAGATGTAGTCAGTCTAACAAAGTTGTGTTTGGCGTCCAGTACATTCTAGTCTGTAATGCTATGTAAGGAGATGGTAGAGGAAGCGTTTTTTGTTACCTTCTGTTTGGGATACCGAGTTTTGGAGGTTTTCCATTCAGGATAATCATTCTGCCCCAGGATGAGCTGGTAAATTGGGAACTTCATAAGGATTATGAAATTGTAAAACAAATAAATTGCAAGATAGTTTTCTGAGTCATTGTACCGGATCTTCAGCTTATATTTAAACAAAATTAGTAACGTCCACATCCACAGTTGCGGCCTCCAAAGCCGAGTCCGAGAGCGGCAGGAGCGATGGCAGCAGTGCCAGGTCCATAGCCAGCGCCGAGCCCATAGGTACCCGCAGCGCCATAGGCACCAGTAGAGCCATAGGCAGCAGCAGAAGGAGCAATACTCTCAATAGCAGTCACACCGTTACCGCAGCTGTAGCTGACGGTACCAGCACCACCACTTGGTAACACTCCCTCCAAAGCCACAGCACTCACGAAAGGCAGCTAACCACCCACAGACAGAGCACCTTCATACACATTCTCAGACGCTACGGAGAGGCCACTGGGAGCAAAAAGCAGAAGTGCTAGAGACAGGCAGGCCACCGCCACTGGTGGGAAAGATCTCTAGAGCAGTCAAACCATTGCCGATCAAACCATTGCCAATGATACCATCACCAATCAAACCGTTGCCGGCCAACTGGTAACTACCACCACAGCCATTACCAATAAAACCATTGTTAGCATAGCCATTTCCAGTAAGAGCAGGACCGGCGAAGGCTCCACGACCAAGACATGAACTGAAAGCAGTCTGTGAACAAAACATGATTGTGTTAGTACATGTTTCATTTTCAGAAGATGATGTCGATGCATTAAAACTTGATTATTTTATCGATCACTTAACGTAATGTGTTTCAGGCGTGTTTCATGCAATTTTCAGTCTAGTAGTGTTTTTAAATTAGAAGTAAGCATTTCTAGCTAAAGTTGAATGGACTTCTCGGAGAATTAGAGAACAAAGTTTTAAAACTAAATACAACCTGTTTTCTTTATTTTAGTAATATTTAGATGTATTTCGAAGCTAAAGGGTTCAAAAATAAGCTCACGATAAGTGCTACTTAATCCACAATATTGAACTGGTCAAAAGCTCAGTGAACGTATTAAAATTCGATACTCTAAAACAATTAAAAAAATGCGAAATTCGAGGAAAACTCTCATGAAAAAATAAAATATTGAAGAATTATTTCTCACCTGGATGAAGAGCGCCTGAGCGCAGAGGATGAGGATCACCTTGGTTGACATTGTAGTTTGTCTTAAAGCAAACTTGGGAATGAGTTTTCCAAGAATCGACGACTATTTATACTGAACGTAGTCCTTATCTAGTAATGTGGCAGCAACTTGTGGATTTTGAAATAAACTTTTGATAGGTGCCTATCAAACATGTCCACCTTCGCTGTTCTGTTGCTCTGCATCCAATCTTGCTTGGTCCAGGTGAGTTATTATATTGAGTTTCCCCTTCTGAGCTTTTTATTTAATTAACACTTATTTAAATACTATGTAAATAAAACCAGCTACCATAGTAGCTTTTGTGTTTTTCATTGTTGATCTGTAATTCTGGCATGTTGACACTCCTAAGAACACAAAGTAATACATACCATTTCATTTCTTCAGAATGTTTTCGGTTACGGGTGCGGCTGCGGAGGTCAAGTGGGCGCCATAGCTCCTGCTCTGGGTTTCGGCGCTGGTCTCTCTCCTGCTGCTGCATGTGGTGGTGCTCTCGGTCTTGGTGCTTACGGTGGCGCCATCGGATCTGCTTATGGTGGCGCACTCTCTCCTGCTGCTGCATACGGGGGTGCTATCGCTCCTGGAGCTGCTTATGGCTGCGCCGGTGAAGGCAACGTGGCGGTCACTGGTGAGCTGCCAGTCGCCGGTGACACCGCTGTTGCTGGTCAGGTCCGCATCATGGGTGTCGTGAACTTTGGCGGCGCTGTGCCAGCTGCTGGCGCCGTGTCTATCGCCGGACAGTGCGCGTGCGGGTGTGGTTCTCCTATTTACTATTGAGGCGTATTCAGATGCCAAAATAAAAATAAACGATTATGAAATGAGCAAATAATGAAATCTTTTACTAAATCCTAAAGCGATGCAATCACAAAACCTTTTTTGTATAAAGTATTATCGCTTCATATTTTTGTACAAGTTACGCATTTACAATAAATACCCTAATCCAAGATCCAAGGTTAAGTTATGCTTGCCGCGGTTGGTTAGTGGATCCAGTGGGTTGATTCATTACACGATTCATTACATATCGAGACCCCTCCGTTACTCGGAAATAAGCCGTTATTCTCGGCTGTCATTCATATTCAATCGTTACGGGCTGCCCAAAAGTCCAAATCAGAAGCCCAATAGTCTGTTACTAAGGAATATAATATTACCCATTTACTGGGTTCTGAAGGTCAGATAGGCAGTCACTCCATGTATAGTTCTGGTATTTAGCTGCATTCGGTTAGACTGGAAGCGGACTCCAACACAGGAAATCGCTAGGCAGATTGACCTTAACAATTACAATAGTATAATGATTTAAACCTATGCTTCAGGCTAGAAAGAGCACATAGTTACAAATTAACAATGAGTAAAAAGCCAGAACTCTTATAAACATTTGAGTTGATTTGATGGCCTGTACTTTCCAACAATCAAAAGAGTATTTAATTTTTGCGACATCTCACAGTTAGTCTCGGCACCTAATGAACGATACTATTTGCAGCAGTGGACGTCTTTCGGCTGTAACGATGAGGATGACAAATATGGTGACATTCATGAGTGACATTTTATCAGCGCTTAATTAATTTAAAAGTGACAAAACGTATTTAAAATTGCGATTTATTTTAAACCCATAATCATACAGGCTGGATTCATAATGAACAAGTTAGTTGGGGTCTCACATTATCCTACGGAAAATAAGTGAAAAGTTTTTGCAATTTCTGATTTTTCTAGTACACAAACATCAGTTGGTACGATACAGTTTTTTGATTCTTGTCAGACCCAGGATCAGTTGACATCAAAAAAGTTTTTGTGAGAATTGGGCATTTTCTTTCAGACAATTTGTATTTAAAAATATGTGAAGCAGATCGAACAGCCTCAAAAATTTAAGGGCAGTCTTATAAGACCGTTTTCCCGTAGCTACAACGGTTACTGCGCCATCTCAAAAATATACCCTGTAAACTGTATTGTATGTAGTTTGGTCAATCTACAAAACAATGGCCCAATGAAATAATAAATAATTGACAAAATTAATCACAATTTGTGTTCTAATTAAAATGAGAAGTGTATCTTCCCCAAACCACTGACAGACAGTCTACCAAAGATTTTTTGTACCATAGCGCCAAATATCAAAATAAGGCCTATTACAGCACTGACGAATTTCTGACTGAAAAATTATTCTGACTTGTGTGAAATATCTTAATTTTTGTTGCTTTTTACTTTGACATTTAATTGGCCATTTTTATTACAAATTTATTGAATAAAAAAAAAGAAATGCTATAAGTCGATGATATTCTTTGTTGACACTTTTTAGTGCAGGTATTATTGTATGTGACGGCAGCCATGTTGTTTAGCAGCTGTGAGAGGCAGCGACTGGATGGCGCTAGTGGAACGTGCACCAGACGCATCATAAACAAATCATTCACTCTATAGATCATTTGGCTTAAGACTTGAATCCAATCCAATCAAATATTGTGACCATTCGCTACCACTAGCGATCG
The DNA here is from genome assembly GCA_963555695.1 of Dasypolia templi. NCBI lineage: Eukaryota > Metazoa > Arthropoda > Insecta > Lepidoptera > Noctuidae > Dasypolia > Dasypolia templi. The sequence continues at coordinate 6,450,831 of OY743163.1, forward strand.
CCTTTAAAAGGAGCGGCGCTGTTCAAACGGCACATTCGCCCGATCATGACCTATGCCAGTGCAGTCTTCGCACACGCCAAGCCCATTCGGTACAATAGAATGCAGACCCTCCAAAGCAAGTTCCTCCGTAGGATTACAAGCTCCCCCTGGTACGTTCGCAACGAAATCCTCCACGTAGACCCCATGATTCCCACTATCCGCAAGTTTATGAAACGCATTTCAAAGCGTTTCTTCGAGACCAACGCGAATCACGGCAACCCTCTGGTTGTGAAGGCCGCTAGCTATATTCCCTCCTCCATCAGTCATATCCGCCGTCCCAAGCATGTCCTCACCGATCCCGATGACCACATAACTCTCATTCAGGAGAGCAGTAGGGCCACCAGTACAGTGCACAAACACAGACCGACATTCCGACCTCGCCGCCGAGGTTCCTCGCGAAGATCCCGACGTAACTATCCCCCCCGACCCTTGCTCGACGAAGTGCCAGCCCGCGCCGTAGCTGAGCCTGTACCTTTAAATTCCCATGATAATAATAATCAACAAAATCTGATCCATTTATCAATCGCCCTAAGCCGAGGTCCGTACCCACAGGGGGTGCCCTTAGCGAGCGTTCGCTTAGTAATTTGTCTTACTATTTTGTCTTAAAAAACTGTTTCTCCGTTGTCACCGAGTTTGTCATCTGAATTTCTTTAAGTAACACACATTTCACAAACACTATTTTACAATAACCATACCAACACAGTCACCAAACACATTGTTTTGTTTTGAAATTCCATATTAAAATTCATTACGTAATACGCCATCTAATTATTACGTAATTACTACCTGGTAGAACAATAACAATCACAGTATGTCAAAACGTCAAACCTATTTTAAATGACAGCTGCGCGACAGATTATCAAAGGCTAACGGCGCGTGAGCTTTCAATGCCCGGAATGTTACCATTTTTATAAATATTGTTTTATTTTATTTTGTTGAACACTTATCCAGTTATTATGTGTATGTATTTTTATTTTTTATTTTCATCTTAGCGTTTGCTACACTGGTCGACGTCATTCAACGCCGGCTGTCGCTGAAAACCAGCGCTGGGGCTCTGTCTCGCATAGGGTCGTAGCATTAAGCTGAGCGATGGCCGTTTTGCGTGGATGTGACGCATATTTTCCCCCGATTTGTTCTCTTTGGCGTTTGTGTTCGATCACTGCGTCATGTTTACCGTAAATAAACGTTTTTTTCTTTCTTTTCTTTTCTTTCTTTCTTCGCAATAGACTGGTCAGGGCCCCGTTCGCACAATAAGACTGGCGACGGTTTTACAAGCTTAGGGCTCACCAATAGGTACACACCTCCCTGTCTACACCCTACAGGGAGGGATCTCATCCCCGGGCCAATCCACCCGGGGAGTTAGGTAAAGCGTTTAGGCAACGTGGAAATTTTTCTTACCACCATTCCTTCCCAAATATAGTTGCCCCTCCGATCATGGAGGACGTCGACCTCTTGGCGTTCCTCAAAGAGGTCCTACTCAAGGACCCCGATTTTCTGGAGCGATATGGCTCAAAAATTCGCCCACGCTCCACCCCCACTCCGTCCCAGGGCGCACTCGGTGAGTTTAGTGACGCCTTAGAGAGCCCGCTTTCACCACCTGCCGCCGAACAAGGCATTCCGCCCTTTGTTCCGCATTACAATGTTCCGGCGACTATCTCGGCCCCCATTGTTTCCCCCGCCTTTGTCCGGCAGATAATACTCCGGCCGCTAATCCGGCCCCTATTGTCTCACCCGCCTCTGTCCCAGCCGCCATTGTCACGGCCGCCATTGTCTCAGAGACAACGCAGCTGCGCGCCGCAGTTATCAACACGACTCGCCCGGAGAGCATGGACACGTCAGTCCCACTCTCCGAGGACGAAGCCCGCACCTCCTCCTCCAGCGATGACGACTTCCAAGTCGTCGTTAAAGGAGGCAAGAGGAAGGTTAAATCTTCCGCCCCCGCTGGCCCGGCCACCATGGCCCAGAAACAGGACCCGACTACCTTATCGTCCAACTCTACTTCCGCCCCTAATCCGCGGGCCAGTCGCCCTACCAGCCCTACGGCTTGCCCACCCGCTCCTACCGCGGAAAGCAAAAGCCCCCTCCCCCCATTTACGTCCAAGACAAATCAAAATGGACTGAGATTTCAAAGATGTGTGTTGATTGCAAGATCAACTACACTAATGCCCGATCCACCCTTCCGGGGATCAAAGTAACAGTCCCCACGTCCTCGGACTTTAAAAATCTCTCCCGCGCCTTGCGTGAAAGGAACTACTCCTTTCACACATACTCCCTTCCGGAGGAAACCCCCACTCGCGTCGTCATTAGGCGCGTACCACATGAAATCAACACGGAAGAAATAAAAAGCGACCTTGTTGCACAAGGCCTTCCGGGCTCCGCCGTCCATCGCTTGCATAAAGCGAGACAGTGCGTTGTCTATGACATGGTCCTGGTCTTATGTTACCCCACAGAAGGGCACCACCCGATCTTCAAAGTGAAGTCGGTTTGCTCGCTCTCAGGCATCTCCATCGAGAAGCCTTACAGAGCTCAGTTGATTGGGCAGTGTCATCGCTGCCAATTATATGGTCACTCGCAGTCCAACTAGTAGACATGGCACCGCCGACTGTACCCGCCCTAAAGATAGGGAACAATGTTTAGAGCCTCCCAGCTGTGTACTCTGCGGCTTATCGGGACAGCCGGCAAATTACCGGGGCTATTCTAAGGCCCCTAAGTCCTCCTCTCCCAAACTCGCGAAACGCGCAAGCGACCGCCAGCACAGGAAAAGCCCCTAGGGTTAGCTTCCTTCCGCGCAGATGCCGGATCGGCTTAGTCCGCAGAGGCCCTCTCCGGAGGAAAGTAAGCGAAAGACTGAAATCCACCGCGTCGCCTCACTTGGACACCATCCCCGATCACATAGTGTCAGTCGCCGACACGACGGCCGCAATCGACTCGTTTACTGAGCACGTTCAATCCGTTTTGACGGATTGTTCACGGGAAGTTCCGGTGATGGAAGACCATCGCTGGAAACTACCTACTGACGCACGTGACTTAATAACCGAGAAGAATGCGGCTATTCGTGCCTACGACTCCTTCCCTTGTGACGCAACAAAGCCCACATGCGCCATTTACAGCGTGCTGTAAAGAAACGCATAGGGGAAGTTCGCTCAGAGGGCTGGAACAAGATGCTCAGTGAACTCGAGCCCACTCACCTAGCCTTCTGGCAACTTCAGAGGAAACTGCGTTCCTCAGAGGAGGTCTCTATGCCTCCCCTCATCCGCCCCGACAAAAGCGTCGCTTTCGACAGCACCGACAAGGCCGAATGCCTTGCTGACAGCCTAGAGTCCCAATGTTCTCCCAGCTCTCAACCAGTAGACCAAGCTCACCTGAACAAGGTCGACGCTGAAGTCGAACGGAGAGCCTCCCTACCACCCGTCGAAGACCCTGATGATCCTCTGCCTCCCGTCACTCCAGACGAAGTGCAAGACATCATTAAAGGGCTCCACGCACGTAAAGCCCCCGGTTCGGACGGTATTACCTTAGGTATACAAACTCCTACCTGCCCCTCTAATAATGCTTATGACCGCCATCTTCAATGGCGCCTTGAGAGACAACATCTTCCCACAAGCGTGGAAAGAAGCAACCGTCATCGGTATCCCAAAGCCAGGCAAGCCAAAGTCTGACCCCTCCAGCTATCGTCCCATTAGCTTACTCAATGTACTCGGCAAAATCTACGAGAGGCTTATTTATAAGCGTCTCAAAGACTACGCCGAAGCAAAGAGCCTCATTCCCAACTAGCAGTTTGGTTTCCGACTCCAACACTCGAGTATCCACCAGGTCCACCGTATCGTAGAGCACTTGTGCGCTGGTCTGCAGCGTAACGCGACGACGGGTGTGCTATTCTTCGACATAGCGAAAGCCTTCGACAAAGTCTGGCACAACGGCTTGTGATACAAGCTTTACCAACTAGGAGAGCCAGATCGTCTCGTGCTCATCTTACGAGAATTTTTGTCGAACCGCACCTTCCGCTATCGCATCGAGGGTGCACTCTCGTCACCTCACCCTATTCGCGCCGGAGTCCCTCAGGGTTCCGTCATATCTCCTCTAGCCTTCACGCTGTTCACCAGCGATATCCCAAAGAGTAAAAAGGCTCAGTTGGCTCTTTTCGCCGACGACACTGCCATTTACTATACCGGTCACTGTCCCAATGCTCGTACTCTTCAAACCTCCGCAAACGGCATCACTATGTACGGCAAGCCAATCCCTTGGGAGAAGCAAGCCTTTTTCGCTCTTGGTAGACTCCACTACATTCTGACAGCCCGTTGCAGACTGTCACTTAAATGCAAGCTATCTATACCGCAGTCATCCGTCCCATCATGACTTATGCCTGCGTTGTATTTGAGCACGCTCATCCACGTCATCTCCACAAGATGCAGACCCTCCAGAACCGACTCCTCAGAAAGGTCACGGGTGCCCCCTACAATGTCCGCAATATAGATCTCCACGTCGACCTTAAAATGCCCACCATAAAACAGTTCATGAAACGCTTATCTAAGCGTTTCTTCGACTGTGGCATAAAACATCCAAACCCCTTGATCTCAGCGGCCGCCCGCTACACTGCATTAGCAATATTATCCCGCATTAGCAATATTCGCCGACCAAGGCATACCTTAATCGCCCCCGACGACGCCACTACCCTCCTCCAGGAGAGTAGTAAGGCCACCAGCACTCTATGTAAATCCAAAACCCGATCGCCGTCCTACGGCCCTCGCCGCCGAGGCCCGCCGCGACGCCCAAATCCACACCCCTCCCGACCCTTGCTCGAGCCAGCCCGCGCCGCTGAGCCTGTAGCTTTAAATTCGTCCCAAAATCCAATAAATCCTGATCCAGCTAGTCCCTTGCTGCCCTCTTCCAGCGACGCGCTAAGCCGAGGTCCGTACCCCACAGGGGGTGCCCTTAGCGTAGTCGCTTAGTTTTAGTTAGTATTTAAGTTTAAGTCCTGGCTGGTGGCCTTAATTTATTAGGGTACCACAGGCAAGTCCGCTTAAGCAGACGACAACCTTACAGGTTGACCTGCGAGATGCCATACATAAAAAATTAAAAATAAATGTATATCTAGATCAGCATCGTCTTGTTTTATTGACAAAGTTCCCTGGTGGTGAAACTTCTTATTTTATTTTTATTTTATTTATTCGGTAAAACAAACAATTACACATTAAGAATTACAAAATGATAGTATACAGCAATATTACAAATGTGAAATCAACCACGTTCTCCACAGATACACATGAGACAATTTGGTATATTTTAAGACGAAGAAGCGTTGTTAACAATAAAAAAGAGAAATACCAACAGTAAATTATTCATGAAGCTGTTAATAATAGTGTAGCATAAGTGGAACAACAGTGTCACATTAATTTTGCAGTGTGTTAAGCAACATGAGTTTAAACATTCCTTTTGGTTAAGCAAACAGATCCAAACTGCAGAAATTCTTATTAAAATTGCTCGTAAGGCGACGAAGTGGCGCACGTAAGCCGACATTTGTACGACTGGAAGTAGTAGCGAAAACAGGGTGTGCGCGCACCACGCGTCCCTGGCATGTTCTGGGAACTATATAACACAACTTGTTAACTATATCTAAACAATCATACGAGTTATTGCATAAGTCATACAAAAATGTAGTTTCAAGAAAAGTACGCCTTGAACTCAAACAAAGCAGATTATATTTTTTAAGTAAATCATTCTATGAGAGGTAACAACTTTTAAAGCAGCGATAATACATAGACTTCAAAAATTTACGTTGTATGATTTCTATACACTCAATGTATTTATTGTAGTAGGGGACTTCTTGGTACGGAAACCTACATTAATTAATTTAGTATAGTAATGTCTAATAGTTACAATTTAGTTTGATATTTCACTTGATGTTTAACTTAAAAACGATTTTCTTAATAATGTCTTTAATATCACCTTTACACCTACCTATTTGAGAAGAAAATTTCTAATTAGTTTAACAGGCAGCTCACCTGACTTTTTAATTACGATTTTTTTAATAAACGACCAGCTTTAAAAATAATGGCATTATTGAAATAAAAATGGTCAACAAAAAACATTTGTTTGATTTTCTAGAGCATATATGACAAAATTTGACCAAAAATAATTGGTAAAAACCGCTAACGTGACTTACCCTTGCCAATATTAACTTAAAGTAAAAAAAGCGTATAATACAACGTAAACACACTAATTTATTTAAAAAATGGTATGTATACAGTACATTTTTTACAGTTTTTTTTATCTCCTGTAAAATTTGATGAATGTTGAATTCGCGGTATTGGAAGCCGAGCGACGATGTGTTTACGCTTGCCACTCACACATAGTTCATATTGTGAACGTCTGAGTGCACTCATTTTAACGTCAGTAATAAACCAGCGTCCAACTAAGACACCCGTGTACTTATTTCGGCATCTCCAAGTTAATGCCTATCACTAATATGGTTAAGCGTGCTCGTCTGCTGGCTGTGGGAGAATGGGAGTCACGTCAAGCACCGTGCACACAATCACCATACCCACCATCATCCACCTTAGGCACATTGATGGATGACTCATCGATTTGGGTAGCTGCGATTCTCCGCTTGGGCGCACATTGTGTTGCTCCGCATCGGTGTCACTGCGTTGAAGCTGTCGACAGTCTCGGGCACCATGGCCTGTCCAGTAGTATTCTGTAACCATCTGACCGTAAAAACTTTGGTGAAGTGAGCGTGGACTGAGCTGTCAGTGCCACTGATGCAAGGGATTGACCTAGACAGTATGACGCTAACAATTCACGCAAGTCTTTACGATGAGAGTTTTACCGAATCGACATGCTGCTACAGGACGCAGGTCTCAAAGCACGGCACGCCAGTATTTACTATATAATTCGCCAAACGTCTTGGTACGTGTAAAAGTCAAAAGCCAAATCATTTATTTCCTGTATCGATACTATTGCGCCATCTCGTGTTATAAGCACGGCGGGCTGTGCTGGCGCTACTGCTACGGCTGCTGAGAGCCTCAAGCGGCGCAAATACTGTAACCTTATGGGTTACTACAGTTTTGAGCCGTTTGGGGTCGAAACGTTCGGATCATGGAGCCCGAGTGCGCGTCTCCTTTATGAGCAAATTTCTCACCGACTAGTCGATACTTCACGTGACCAGAGTGCTGGATTGCTCTTTGGCCAAAGAATTAGTATTAAAAATCAACGTGGCAATGCTGCCAGTCTTCTGGGCATAATTCCGGATGACAGCGATCTGGACGAGTAGTTAGACGCCTAAGTGTCCCATTTATTTTTATATTCATTTGTATAGTTAGTTAGGCAGTCATTTAAATGTGTTATTTTAAAGTTCAATAAACAGGCTTTGTTATTTGTAACACATAACATAACATCACGCCCTGCTTCCCCGAAGGGTTGGGCAGAGGTGTACCTATAGTACACCCACATTTCGCCAGCTATGTTTAAGTCCCATGTAATAGCACCGGGCACAAATCCACACTTCGGGCCGCTACTGAGAAATTCCAGATAGAAAAACCCAATAACACGCCGCCCGACCTAGGAATCGAACCCAGGACCTCATGCTCAGCACTAGCGATTTCGACCACTAGACCAACGAGGCGGTATTTGTAATATTGTCTTAATGCGATATAAAATAGAAACGTTAATTGGAATAGAATGAGAAGGAGAATTGGACCTAGGCCATCATTTTAGAATTAAAAACAAATTATGCTAGCAAGATGTAGTCAGTCTAACAAAGTTGTGTTTGGCGTCCAGTACATTCTAGTCTGTAATGCTATGTAAGGAGATGGTAGAGGAAGCGTTTTTTGTTACCTGCTGTTAGGGATACCGAGTTTTGGAGTTTTTCTATTCAGAATAATCATTCAGCCCCAGGATGAGCTGGTAAATTGGAAACTTCATAAGGATTATGAAATTGTAAAACAAATAAATTGCAAGATAGTTTATTGAGTCATTGTATCGGATCTTCAGCTTATATTTAAACAAAACTAGTAACGTCCACATCCACAGTTGCGGCCTCCAAAGCCGAGTCCGAGAGCGGCAGGAGCGATGGCAGCAGTGCCAGGTCCATAGCCAGCGCCGAGCCCATAGGTACCCGCAGCGCCATAGGCACCAGTAGAGCCATAGGCAGCAGCAGAAGGAGCAATACTCTCAATAGCAGTCACACCGTTACCGCAGCTGTAGCTGACGGTACCAGCACCACCACTTGGTAACACTCCCTCCAAAGCCACAGCACTCACGAAAGGCAGCTCACCAGCCACAGACAGAGCACCTTCATACACATTCTCAGACGCTACGGAGAGGCCACTGGGAGCAAAAGCAGAGGTGCTAGAGACAGGCAGGCCACCGCCACTGGTGGGAAAGATCTCTAGAGCAGTCAAACCATTGCCGATCAAACCATTGCCAATGATACCATCACCAATCAAACCGTTGCCGGCAAACTGGTAACTACCACCACAGCCATTACCAATAAAACCATTGTTAGCATAGCCATTTCCAGTAAGAGCACGATCGGCGAAGGCTCCACGACCAAGACATGAACTGAAAGCAGTCTGTGAACAAAACATGATTGTGTTAGTACATGTTTCATTTTCAGAAGATGATGACGATGCATTAAAACTTGATTATTTTATCGATCACTTAACGTAATGTGTGTCAGACGTGTTTCATGCAATTTTCAGTCTAGTAGTATTTTTAAATTAGAAGTAAGCATTTCTAGCTAAAGTTGAATGGACTTCTCGGAGAATCAGAGAACAAAGTTTTAAAATAAATACAACCTGTTTTCTTCATTTTGGTAATATTTAGATGTATCTCGAAGCTAAAGCGTTAAAAAATAAGCTCACAATAAGTGCTACTTAATCCACAATATTGAACTAGTCAATATCTCAGTGAACGTATTAAAATTCGATAATCTAAAACAATAAAAAAAATGCGAAATTTAAGGAAAACTCGTGAAAAAATAAAATATTGAAGATTATTCTCACCTGGATGAAGAGCGCCTGAGCGCAGAGGACGAGGATCACCTTGGCTGACATTGTAGTTTGTGTTACGAGTAAAGCAAACTTGGGAATGAGTTTTCAAAGAATCGACAACTATTTATACTGAACGTAGTCCTTATCTAGTAGTGTGGCAGCAACTTGTGGCAGCAACTTGAAATAAACTTTTGACAGATGCCTTTATCTGTAGTTGCAATATAGGGAAATAGAAAAATGGATGTGTTTCGTAAGGGACGTGACCTAGAAATATTTAGAATGATTAGTTTTGTTTCATTAGAACATAGAAAAAACATCACGTAGTTACGATAAGAAACTTATGCACTATATAAACGTGTTCTTGAAGTAGGAACAACATTCAGTCTTCAGCTTCTCGTTGCAAACAAAAAACTATCAAACATGTCCACCTTCGCTGTTCTGTTGCTCTGCATCCAAGCTTGCTTGGTCCAGGTGAGTTATTATATTGAGTTTCCCCTTCTGAGCTTTTTATTTAATTAACACTTATTTAAATACTATATAAATAAAACCAGCTACCATAGTAGCTTTTGTGTTTTTCATTGTTGATCTGTAATTCTGGCATGTTGACACTCTTATGAACACAAAGTAATATATACCATTTCATTTCTTCAGAATGTTTTCGGTTACGGGTGCGGCTGCGGAGGTCAAGTGGGCGCCATAGCTCCTGCTCTGGGTTTCGGCGCTGGTCTCTCCCCTGCTGCTGCATGTGGTGGTGCCCTCGGTCTTGGTGCTTACGGTGGCGCCATCGGATCTGCTTATGGTGGCGTACTCTCTCCTGCTGCTGCATACGGGGGTGCTATCGCTCCTGGAGGTGCTTACGGCGGCGCCGGTGAAGGCTACGTGGCGGTCATTGGTGAGCTGCCAGTCGCCGGCAACACCGCTGTTGCTGGCCAGGTCCCCATCATGGGTGTCGTGAACTTTGGTGGCGCTTTGCCGGCTGCTGGTGCCGTGTCTATCGCCGGACAGTGCGCGTGCGGGTGTGGTTCTCCTGTTTACTATTGAGACGTATTCAGACGCCAAAAGAAAAATAAACGATTATGAAATGAGCAAATAATGCAATCTTTCACTAAATCCTAAAGCGTTAACCTCCCAGTACTTTGTTGCGAAATTCGCGAAACCCCCGTACGTCCTTGACGCATGCGCTTATCGCGATATAGTTTGACCCCTCTCTGACCACGCTCAAAATAAACGATGTAGCTGCGATTATATTGCCCCTGTTTACATTATGTAAACAGTTTCGGGTTTGTGAAGAATGGAGCCACTGAAGATAATATCAACAACACTCATAATAGTACGTTCGTATTATAAACATCCTATTGAAAACATAGAACTGGGTTTCAACTAAGATTCTAATTGGTTTATCCATTATTGGCCAATTTATTTATTTTTTCAGTTAGAATCTTATTTGAAAGTGTACAAGAACAAAGTAAATGATGAATTATCAGTTACAAAGATCCTAATTCAATAAAAAATCGTAAGAATTCAAAATGTTAACAATGACGTCATTGACAACCTTGGAAACTATGTCCAATATTTCTCGAAATATCGAATAAAATTGTTGTAATACGGCTACAATCTATGAAATTATGTATTATCAATAGGTTTTGCGTCATTACTAACATCACAAAGGTTGCATCATCATTAATTCTTTAATTCATTGCAAAATCTTCAAATTATTACACCAAAATTCATGACAACGAATTCTGTAAACGTAAAAAACATTGGCTCAAAAAACATGTTTTATGATATTGTTTCATGCAAACGATTATCTAAAAAGTTGTATTGCACACTTATAAATAAAAATACATCCACTTACCGAAGAATAACACACAAAAAACACAATAAAAAAAAAAACAATCACTGTCGCTCGGTACCCAATTGATACCACTTGAGCCTGACGCAAAAAATGCGGGCGGGCTTCATATTGTGTTTTTATTATCTTGGGAGTGATAAAGTAATAAAGAGGGACACAAAGAACATTAAGCACATTGCAAAGAATTTAGGGCCATCTACATTGCTGAACTGGGAAACGTCTTCAGAAGTATCAAAAAAGTGCCGAAAGATGTCACTACGGTCACTATAAAAGATAAGATAAAATGTTTATACACAAACAAATTTCATGAATTACTCATAAAATGAAGAACATTTTATATTACACATAAATAAAATAATTATTTACTGTGCTACATGCAGTTGGTGCTTCGTCTATTAAACACACGAACGGACACGCACACTGACGCACACGTAATATGGCTGCCGGAATAATATGAATGTGCGCTTCATCATATTTTGTGTAATTTTTGCAGTTTTCCGAGTGTTTTCTCCTTTTGGACGTTGAGTTGAGAGCACCCCTCCGTCCTGATACTTAGACTATTCAGAAAACCATTCCTTCATTTTTTTTCTGCCCGGGTGAGAAAAATGTAATAGAAAATAAAATATACTACTAAACTAGTTTGTTTTATTCCAATTTCCAGCACACTATTTTGCCTTGAAAATCACCTACGTCAATGGTAAGCTATTTTCTTCATACTACATAATTATCCATCCATTTAAAACCTATAGAGCTATAAAAATTATAATATAAATGTACCTATAGATTGAGAATTAGTTCCTGTTCAGAAATGAGATGGCGTATAAAACTGTCATGCATAAAACATTCGAGAGAGGGCTCTCTTATCCTATATTTCTTATATTACTCTTTGATACCGTCGGTACTTGACGGAAAGGTTGGTGGGGGTATTCCTGTATACTTAGGTTAAAATGTGTTTATATTATGGGCATACAATTTCACCGTTATAGTATTTCCAGGCCACAGTCCAATACGATAATAATATAAAAACGTATACAATTTTTATAGACGCCATAATACTATCTGCATAAAATTATGTAGTTCAGTATAAATCTGGTGAGAATAACTTGTCGCTTATTCTTATTTTTCTCGTGCACCACGTTGTGCACGTTGTGTACTGGATAGTGGGTGCGAAAGAGGTAGCAAATCCGTCGCATATTGCTCACCGATTTTTTCCGATGCGATCGCTCCAGCTGTTTTGTTTACAGATGTACTTAATGCAACGTAAAATGATAAGACGATTGAAACTGTCATTAAGTATACAATGGTAGGTTGGCCCCGTAAAATTGTTTGCGACTCCATTCGTCATTTTTTTTACTGTGTTTGTAAGTGTTAGAAAATGGTGTCTTAATGCGGGGACCTAAGGTGATAATTTAGTTGTCACTGCGTGAAAGAATGTTGCGCGAATTACATAGCACGCATTTAGGCATAAAATGAGTTGCAATGCGAGAAGTAGCATGTGGTGGCCCGGTATAGATGGGGGAAATTGAGGGGTGGATCGCCGGATGCTATGTATGTGCGAGCATGAGGCCCGCCTCACCACAGGCTGCGGCCTCGCCCTGGCCAAGTCCAACAGCACCATGGGAACAAATTCATATCAACTACCTATGTCTTGTTGTATAGTTGCGTACTCAAAATGGTCAGAGTGCATTTACATGCGGAACGACGTTACCACCCAATCCTTAATAAAAAGTTAAAGTACATGTTTTCGATATTTGGCTTACCATGCACAATAGTCTCGGATATTGACCATCCATGTAGCAACGGACAAGCCGAGAATTCTTTATAGACGTGTAAAAGGTTGTTTAAAAAGCTGTTTAATATTTATTTTGTCAACACGTTTGGAAATTAGTGTGGAGGAATGATGTGTTTACGCTTTGCCACTCACGCATAGTTCATATATTGTGAACGTCTGAGTGCACTCATGTTAACGTCAGTAATAAACCAGCGTCCAACTAAGACATCCGTATACTTATTTCCGCATCTCCAAGTTACTACCTGTCACTAATACGGTTGAGCGTGCCCGTCTGCTGGCTGTGGAGAATGGGAGTCGCGGCAAGCACCGTGCACACAATCACCGTACCCACGATCATCCACCGTAGGCACAATGATGGATGACTCGTCGATTGGGCTCGCTGCGTGTCTCCGATAGGGCGCACCTTGTGTTGCTCCGCATCGGTGTCACTGCGTTGAACCTGTCGACAGTTGGGCACCATGGCCTGTCCAGTAGTGCTATTTTGTAACTGTTTCATCCTGAAAACTTTGGTGAAGTGAGCGTGGAGTGAGCTGTCAGTGCCACTGATGCAAGGTGTTGACCTACACAGTATGACACTGACAATTCACGCAAGTCTTCACTATGAGATTTTTACAGAATCGACATGCTGCTACAGGACGCAGGTCGCAAAGCACAGCAAGCCAGTATTTACGATATAATTCGTCAAACGGCTTGGTACGTGTAAAAGTCAAAAGCCAAATCATTTATTTCAAGCAGGCACATGAATGGCACTTTTGAACGTCAACATTTGCAAATAAAATAGAATTGAATCTAGTTGCCCCTTATAAAACTAGTTTCGTTTGGAGCAGAATGGTCAAGAAATTCGATCGTTACTCCATTAAAATGTCTGTTTGGTTTGTCTCTTTTAAAATCTTTTTGCTCTCTTTTACGTGACGATAGGAAGAGACCAGACGTTATGATGTTGTTGCCTTGGAAGGTGGTCAGACCTCTGGTGTCGGACGCAAACTTTTTTTTTTGGGTGGGAAATTATCAAATGACTTCTCCCGCTCTGGGTGGAGCGGGAGGGCGTGTCAGACTTTAACTGACTAAAACCCACCCGTGTTCCTTCAGTTGCCTGTGCCAGGGCCACGTTTATCTCTATCGAATTACCCGCAACTCTGAGGCGTCAGCCCTAACGGACCCCGTCATTTAGTGCTGACATCTCTTTGAGGCGCGCGTGAAACACGACGCGCCGTCGACCCGGGCCTGGTCCCTACCGGACGACGAGCTACCCATTGCTCGCCGTCCGCAAGCCCGCGCCTACGGTGGCCGGGAATCTGCAGGCGACTCCCGACGACCAGGGCGTCTCCTGCGGCGACTAGGGGCGTGAGGGCGCAAGGCTCTCTCCCTCACGCGCTCCGCCTCCTCCTTCGCGAGCATTACTTCTTCGCAGAAGGAGGTGACGGCTTTCCATTCCCTCTCGCTCCGTACCATGGCCTGGACCAGGGCCGGACGCGAGAGATCGCCGCCGCCGATCGCCTCCGCGAGGACACTGCGGTGCTCCGCCCAAGCTGGACAGACCTCCACCGTGTCCTCCGGGCGATCCACACAATGGTGACACTCGGGCGTTTCCTCCTGCCTTATGCGAAACAGGAACCTCCCGAAACAACCGTGTCCGGTGAGGACCTGTGTCAGGCGGAAGGTGAGGACGCCGTGGCGCCTCTCCAACCACTCCTCAAAGAGGGGACTTACCGCCGCAATTGTGGCGTGCCCAGCACTGGGTTGCGACAATCGCACCCTCCACGTCGCCATGAAATCCCGCCGGAGCTCTGTCCGCTGTACCGTGATTTCTCGCGGCAACGGAGTTACACCCTGGCGTTTTGCCTCCTCGCGCCACTGCTAAACGTGCGCGAGGGCTTTTGCCTCCAGATCCCATGGCGGCAATCCGGCAAGGAGGCTCGCCGCCTCACAGGAGACCGTGCGGTATCCCCAGACCAGCCGGACGGTCGTGGGACGCAACCTGTGTCGATAATCTTGCGCCATCTCATGTTCCAAGTACGGCGGGCTTTGCTGGCGCTGCTGCTGCGGCTGCTGAGATCTTGAAGCGGCGCAAATACTGTAAAATTATGGGTAACAGTTTTGAGCCGAATGGGGTCGAAACGTTCGGATCATGGGGACCGAGTGCGCGTCTCCTTTATGAGCAAATTTCTCACCGACTATTCGACATTTCAAGTGACCAGAGTGCTAGATTGCTTTTTGGCCAAAGAATTAGAATTAAAATTCAACGTGGCAATGCTGCCAGTCTTCTGGGCATATTTCCGGATGACAGCGATGCGGACGAGTACTTCGACGCCTAAGTGTCCCTTTCGGTTTTGTATGTAATTTAATGACTAACAATTAGTTGGTCATTTAATTCAGTCTAAGTTTTTTTCGTCTTTTATTTCTTTGTGTAGATATTATATTTTAAAGTTCCATAAACAGTCTTTGTTTGTTGTATTAATGGCAAAATGTGATATAAATAGAAACGTTAATTGGAATAGAATGAGAAGGAGAATCGGACCTAGGTCATAATTTTGGAATTAATCACAAATTATGCTAGCAAGATGTAGTCAGTCTAACAAAGTTGTGTTTGGCGTCCAGTACATTCTAGTCTGTAATGCTATGTAAGGAGATGGTAGAGGAAGCGTTTTTTGTTACCTTCTGTTTGGGATACCGAGTTTTGGAGGTTTTCCATTCAGGATAATCATTCTGCCCCAGGATGAGCTGGTAAATTGGGAACTTCATAAGGATTATGAAATTGTAAAACAAATAAATTGCAAGATAGTTTATTGAGTCATTGTACCGGATCTTCAGATTATATTTAAACAAAATTAGTAACGTCCACATCCACAGTTGCGGCCTCCAAAGCCGAGTCCGAGAGCGGCAGGAGCGATGGCAGCAGTGCCAGGTCCATAGCCAGCGCCGAGCCCATAGGTACCCGCAGCACCATAGGCACCAGTAGAGCCATAGGCAGCAGCAGAAGGAGCAATACTCTCAATAGCAGTCACACCGTTACCGCAGCTGTAGCTGACGGTACCAGCACCACCACTTGGTAACACTCCCTCCAAAGCCACAGCACTCACGAAAGGCAGCTCACCACCCACAGACAGAGCACCTTCATACACATTCTCAGACGCTACGGAGAGGCCACTGGGAGCAAAAGCAGAGGTGCTAGAGACAGGCAGGCCACCGCCACTGGTGGGAAAGATCTCTAGAGCAGTCAAACCATTGCCGATCAAACCATTGCCAATGATACCATCACCAATCAAACCGTTGCCGGCCAACTGGTAACTACTACCACAGCCATTACCAATAAAACCATTGTTAGCATAGCCATTTCCAGTAAGAGCAGGACCGGCGAAGGCTCCACGACCAAGACATGAACTGAAAGCAGTCTGTGAACAAAACATGATTGTGTTAGTACATGTTTCATTTTCAGAAGATGATGACGATGCATTAAAACTTGATTATTTTATCGATCACTTAACGTAATGTGTGTCAGGCGTGTTTCATACAATTTTCAGTCTAGTAGTGTTTTTAAATTAGAAGTAAGCATTTCTAGCTAAAGTAGAATGGACTTCTCGGAGAATTAGAGAACAAAGTTTTAAAACTAAATACAACCTGTTTTATTCATTTTAGTAATATTTAGATGTATCTCGAAGCTTAAGGGTTCAAAAATAAGCTCACGATAAGTGCTACTTAATCCACAATATTGAACTGGTCAATAGCTCATTGAACGTATTAAAATTCGATACTCTAAAACAAAAAAAAAAATGCGAACTTCGATGAAAACTCTTATGAAAAAATAAAATATTGAAGAATTATTTCTCACCTGGATGAAGAGCGCCTGAGCGCAGAGGATGAGGATCACCTTGGTTGACATTGTAGTTTGTGTTAAAGCAAACTTGGGAATGAGTTTTCCAAGAATCGACGACTATTTATACTGAACGTAGTCCTTATCTAGTAGTGTGGCAGCAACTTGTGGATTTTGAAATAAACTTTTGACAGGTGCCTTTATCTGTAGTTGCAATATAGGGAAATAGAAAAATGGATGTGTTTCGTAAGGGACGTAACCTAGAAATATTTAGTATGAAATGCTTTGTTTCAATAGAACATAGAAACAACATCACGTTGTAACGATAAGAAACTTATGCACTATATAAACGTGGTCCTGAAGTAGGAACAACATTCAGTCTTCAGCTTCTCGTTGCACACAATAAACTATCAAACATGTCCACCTTCGCTGTTCTGTTGCTCTGCATCCAAGCTTGCTTGGTCCAGGTGAGTTATTATAATGAGTTTCCCCTTCTGAGCTTTTTATTTAATTAACACTTATTTAAATACTATATAAATAAAACCAGCTACCATAGTAGCTTTTGTGTTTTTCATTGTTGATCTGTTATTCTGGCATGTTGACACTCTTATGAACACAAAGTAATACATACCATTTCATTTCTTCAGAATGTTTTCGGTTACGGGTGCGGCTGCGGAGGTCAAGTGGGCGCCATAGCTCCTGCTCTGGGTTTCGGCGCTGGTCTCTCTCCTGCTGCTGCATGTGGTGGTGCTCTCGGTCTTGGTGCTTACGGTGGCGCCATCGGATCTGCTTATGGTGGCGTACTCTCTCCTGCTGCTGCATACGGGGGTGCTATCGCTCCTGGAGGTGCTTACGGTGGCGCCGGTGAAGGCAACGTGGCGGTCGCTGGTGAGCTGCCAGTTGCCGGTAACACCGCTGTTGCTGGTCAGGTCCCCATCATGGGTGTCGTGAACTTTGGCGGCGCTGTGCCAGCTGCTGGCGCCGTGTCTATCGCCGGACAGTGCGCGTGCGGGTGTGGTTCTCCTATTTACTATTGAGGCGTATTCAGATGCCAAAATAAAAATAAACGATTATGAAATGAGCAAATAATGAAATCTTTTACTAAATCCAAAAGCGATGCAATCACAAAACCTTTTTTCTATAAAGTATTATCGCTTCATTTTTTTGTACAAGTTACGCATTTACAATAAATTCCCTAATCCAAGATCCAAGGTTAAGTTATGCTTGCCGCGGTTGGTTAGTGGATCCAGTGGGTTGATTCATTACACGATTCATTACATATCGAGACCCCTCCGTGACTCGGAAAGCACGTTAAGCCGTTATTCTCGGCTGTCATTCATATTCAATCGTTACGGGCTGCCCAAAAGTCCAAATCAGAAGCCCAAAAGTCCAAATCAGAAGCCCAATGGTCTGTTACTAAGGAATATAATATTACCCATTTACAGGGTTCTGAAGGTCAGATAGGCAGTCACTCCATGTATAGTTCTGGTATTTAGCTGCATTCGGTTAGACTGGAAGCGGACTCCAACACAGGAAATCGCTCGGCAGATTGACCTTAACAATTACAATAGTATAATGATTTAAACCTATGCTTCAGGCTAGAAAGAGCACATAGTTACAAATTAACAATGAATAAAAAGCCAGAACTCTTATAAACATTTGAGTTGATTTGATGGCCTGTACTTTTCAACAATCAAAAGAGTATTTAATTTTTGCGACATCTCACAGTTAGTCTCGGCACCTAATGAACGATACTATTTGCAGCAGTGGACGTCTTTCGGCTGTAACGATGAGGATGACAAATATGGTGACATTCATCAGTGACATTTTATCAGCGCTTAATTAATTTAAAAGTGACAAAACGTATTTAAAATTGCGATTTATTTTAAACCCATAATCATACAGGCTGGATTCATAATGAACAAGTTAGTTGGGGTCTCACATTATCCTACGGAAAATAAGTGAAAAGTTTTTGCAATTTCTGATTTTTCTAGTACACAAACATCAGTTGGTACGATACAGTTTTTTGATTCTTGTCAGACCCAGGATCAGTTGACATCAAAAAAGTTTTTGTGAGAATTGGGCATTTTCTTTCAGACAATTTGTATTTAAAAATATGTGAAGCAGATCGAACAGCCTCAAAAATTTAAGGGCAGTCTTATAAGACCGTTTTCCCGTAGCTACAACGGTTACTGCGCCATCTCAAAAATATACCCTGTAAACTGTATTGTATGTAGTTTGGTCAATCTACAAAACAATGGCCCAATGAAATAATAAATAATTGACAAAATTAATCACAATTTGTGTTCTAATTAAAATGAGAAGTGTATCTTCCCCAAACCACTGACAGACAGTCTACCAAAGATTTTTTGTACCATAGCGCCAAATATCAAAATAAGGCCTATTACAGCACTGACGAATTTCTGACTGAAAAATTATTCTGACTTGTGTGAAATATCTTAATTTTTGTTGCTTTTTACTTTGACATTTAATTGGCCATTTTTATTACAAATTTATTGAATAAAAAAAAGAAATGCTATAAGTCGATGATATTCTTTGTTGACACTTTTTAGTGCAGGTATTATTGTATGTGACGGCAGCCATGTTGTTTAGCAGCTGTGAGAGGCGGCGACTGGATGGCGCTAGTGGAACGTGCACCAGACGCATCATAAACAAATCATTCACTCTATAGATCATTTGGCTTAAGACTTGAATCCAATCCAATCAAATATTGTGACCATTCGCTACCACTAGCGATCGCCTTTAAAAGGAGCGGCGCTGTTCAAACGGCACATTCGCCCGATCATGACCTATGCCAGTGCAGTCTTCGCACACGCCAAGCCCATTCGGTTCAATAGAATGCAGACCCTCCAAAGCAAGTTCCTCCGTAGGGTTACAAGCTCCCCCTGGTACGTTCGCAACGAAATCCTCCACGTAGACCCCATGATTCCCACTATCCGCAAGTTTATGAAACGCATTTCAAAGCGTTTCTTCGAGACCAACGCGAATCACGGCAACCCTCTGGTTGTGAAGGTCGCTAGCTATATTCCCTCCTCCATCAGTCATATCCGCCGTCCCAAGCATGTCCTCACCGATCCCGATGACCACATAACTCTCATTCAGGAGAGCAGTAGGGCCACCAGTACAGTGCACAAACACAGACCGACATTCCGACCTCGCCGCCGAGGTTCCTCGCGAAGATCCCGACGTAACTATCCCCCCCGACCCTTGCTCGACGAAGTGCCAGCCCGCGCCGTAGCTGAGCCTGTAGCTTTAAATTCCCATGATAATAATTATCAACAAAATCTGATCCATTTATCAATCGCCCTAAGCCGAGGTCCGTACCCCACAGGGGGTGCCCTTAGCGAGCGTTCGCTTAGTAATGTAAGTAGTTTTACGCCCCTGGAGGCTTTGAGTCCGCTTAAGGCAGCCACAGGATAGTCCGGTTAAGTAGTCACGACCTCTCAAGGTCAACTAATACATAAAAAAAAAACAAACGGCACGCACTCGACGCTCGACTGTCGCCGCGGACGGACGTGTCTGTGCGCTCTCCCGCTCCCGGCCTAGTGTTGTGTTTCGTGTTTATACTCGTCGCAATTACGTGACGTCATCGTAGTCGCCCCGACTACCCCGATAAAAAATTAAATCAAGAAATCGATTTTATTTTTAATCAATTAAAAAAGTGCATTTTTCAAGGCAAATCTCCTTTCTTTAACAGACGTTTGTGAGTAGCTTCACTAGGCCCCTTCTGGGTAAAACCACAGTTTCGTGGTCCTCGGTGGAAACCATACGGTGCCAACGAAGCCGAGTGGGGTGTTGTCCCAATCACACCCGCCGAACTCCTTCAGGGCAAGGCAGTAAATTGGGCGGGTCCCAGAAAACCGGCCTTGGGGGTCTCCTAGTCGGCTCTGGTGACAGTTTTCCTTTTCAGCTACTCACCTAGTGTCTTTAGGGTGTGTCTAATAGATAATTATTTCGTACTTACCATTTTGTCTTAAAAAAAACTGTTTCTCCGTTGTCACCGAGTTTGTCATCTGAATTTCTTTAAGTAACACACATTTCACAAACACTATTTTACAATAACCATACCAACACAGTCACCAAACACATTGTTTTGTTTTGAAATTCCATATTAAAATTCATTACGTAATACGCCATCTAATTATTACGTAATTACTACCTGGTAGAACAATAACAATCACAGTATGCCAAACGTCAAACCTATTTTAAATGACAGCTGCGCGACAGATTATCAAAGGCTAACGGCGCGTGAGCTTTCAATGCCCGGAATGTTACCATTTTTATAAATATTGTTTTATTTTATTTTGTTGAACACTTATCCAGTTATTATGTGTATGTATTTTTATTTTTTATTTTCATCTTAGCGTTTGCTACACTGGTCGACGTCATTCAACGCCGGCTGTCGCTGAAAACCAGCGCTGGGGCTCTGTCTCGCATAGGGTCGTAGCATTAAGCTGAGCGATGGCCGTTTTACGTGGATGTGACGCATATTTTCCCCCGATTTGTTCTCTTTGGCGTTTGTGTTCGATCACTGCGTCATGTTTACCGTAAATAAACGTTCTTTTCTTTCTTTTCTTTTCTTTCTTTCTTCGCAATAGACTGGTCAGGGCCCCGTTCGCACAATAAGACTGGCGACGGTTTTACAAGCTAAGGGCTCACCAATAGGTACACACCTCCCTGTCTACACCCTACAGGGAGGGATCTCATCCCCGGGCCAATCCACCCGGGGAGTTAGGTAAAGCGTTTAGGCAACGTGGAAATTTTTCTTACCACCATTCCTTCCCAAATATAGTTCCCCCTCCGATCATGGAGGACGCCGACCTCTTGGCGTTCCTCAAAGAGGTCCTACTCAAGGACCCCGATTTTGTGGAGCGATATGGCTCAAAAATTCGCCCACGCTCCACCCCCACTCCGTCCCAGGGCGCACTCGGTGAGTTTAGTGACGCCTTAGAGAGCCCGCTTTCACCACCTGCCGCCGAACAAGGCATTCCGCCCTTTGTTCCGCATTACAATGTTCCGGCGACTATCTCGGCCCCCATTGTTTCCCCCGCCTTTGTCCCGGCAGATAATACTCCGGCCGCTAATCCGGCCCCTATTGTCTCACCCGCCTCTGTCCCAGCCGCCATTGTCACGGCCGCCATTGTCTCAGAGACAACGCAGCTGCGCGCCGCAGTTATCAACACGACTCGCCCGGAGAGCATGGACACGTCAGTCCCACTCTCCGAGGACGAAGCCCGCACCTCCTCCTCCAGCGATCACGACTTCCAAGTCGTCGTTAAAGGAGGCAAGAGGAAGGTTAAATCTTCCGCCCCCGCTGGCCCGGCCACCATGGCCCAGAAACAGGACCCGACTACCTTATCGTCCAACTCTACTTCCGCCCCTAATCCGCGGGCCAGTCGCCCTACCAGCCCTACGGCTTGCCCACCCGCTCCTACCGCGGAAAGCAAAATCCCCCTCCCCCCATTTACGTCCAAGACAAATCAAAATGGACTGAGATTTCAAAGATGTGTGTTGATTGCAAGATCAACTACACTAATGCCCGATCCACCCTTCAGGGGATCAAAGTAACAGTCCCCACGTCCTCGGACTTTAAAAATCTCTCCCGCGCCTTGCGTGAAAGGAACTACTCCTTTCACACATACTCCCTTCCGGAGGAAACCCCCACTCGCGTCGTCATTAGGCGCGTACCACATGAAATCAACACGGAAGAAATAAAAAGCGACCTTGTTGCACAAGGCCTTCCGGGCTCCGCCGTCCATCGCTTGCATAAAGCGAGACAGTGCGTTATCTATGACATGGTCCTGGTCTTATGTTACCCCACAGAAGGGCACCACCCGATCTTCAAGGTGAAGTCGGTTTGCTCGCTCTCAGGCATCTCCATCGAGAAGCCTTACAGAGCTCAGTTGATTGGGCAGTGTCATCGCTGCCAATTATATGGTCACTCGCAGTCCAACTAGTAGACATGGCACCGCCGACTGTACCCGCCCTAAAGATAGGGAACAATGTTTAGAGCCTCCCAGCTGTGTACTCTGCGGCTTATCGGGACAGCCGGCAAATTACCGGGGCTATTCTAAGGCCCCTAAGTCCTCCTCTCCCAAACTCGCGAAACGCGCAAGCGACCGCCAGCACAGGAAAAGCCCCTAGGGTTAGCTTCCTTCCGCGCAGATGCCGGATCGGCTTAGTCCGCAGAGGCCTTCTCCGGAGGAAAGTAAGCGAAAGACTGAAATCCACCGCGTCGCCTCACTTGGACACCATCCCCGATCACATAGTGTCAGTCGCCGACACGACGGCCGCAATCGACTCGTTTACTGAGCACGTTCAATCCGTTTTGACGGATTGTTCACGGGAAGTTCCGGTGATGGAAGACCATCGCTGGAAACTACCTACTGACGCACGTGACTTAATAACCGAGAAGAATGCGGCTATTCGTGCCTACGACTCCTTCCCTTGTGACGCAACAAAGCCCACATGCGCCATTTACAGCGTGCTGTAAAGAAACGCATAGGGGAAATTCGCTCAGAGGGCTGGAACAAGATGCTCAGTGAACTCGAGCCCAGTCACCTAGCCTTCTGGCAACTTCAGAGGAAACTGCGTTCCTCAGAGGAGGTCTCTATGCCTCCCCTCATCCGCCCCGACAAAAGCGTCGCTTTCGACAGCACCGACAAGGCCGAATGCCTTGCTGACAGCCTAGAGTCCCAATGTTCTCCCAGCTCTCAACCAGTAGACCAAGCTCACCTGAACAAGGTCGACGCTGAAGTCGAACGGAGAGCCTCCCTACCACCCGTCGAAGACCCTGATGATCCTCTGCCTCCCGTCACTCCAGACGAAGTGCAAGACATCATTAAAGGGCTCCACGCTCGTAAAGCCCCCGGTTCGGACGGTATTACCTTAGGTATACAAACTCCTACCTGCCCCTCTAATAATGCTTATGACCGCCATCTTCAATGGCGCCTTGAGCAACAACATCTTCCCACAAGCGTGGAAACTCTACAAAATCTACGAGAGGCTTATTTATAAGCGTCTCAAAGACTACGCCGAAGCAAAGAGCCTCATTCCCAACTAGCAGTTTGGTTTCCGACTCCAACACTCGAGTATCCACCAGGTCCACCGTATCGTAGAGCACTTGTGCGCTGGTCTGCAGCGTAACGCGACGACGGGTGTGCTATTCTTCGACATAGCGAAAGCCTTCGACAAAGTCTGGCACAACGGCTTGTTATACAAGCTTTACCAACTAGGAGAGCCAGATCGTCTCGTGCTCATCTTACGAGAATTTTTGTCGAACCGCACCTTCCGCTATCGCATCGAGGGTGCACTCTCGTCACCTCACCCTATTCGCGCCGGAGTCCCTCAGGGTTCCGTCATATCTCCTCTAGCCTTCACGCTGTTCACCAGCGATATCCCAAAGAGTAAAAAGGCTCAGGTGGCTCTCTTCGCCGACGACACTGCCATTTACTATACCGGTCACTGTCCCAATGCTCGTACTCTTCAAACCTCCGCAAACGGCATCACTATGTACGGCAAGCCAATCCCTTGGGAGAAGCAAGCCTTTTTCGCTCTTGGTAGACTCCACTACATTCTGACAGCCCGGTGCAGACTGTCACTTAAATGCAAGCTATCTATACCGCAGTCATCCGTCCCATCATGACTTATGCCTGCGTTGTATTTGCGCCCGCTCATCCACGTCATCTCCACAAGATGCAGACCCTCCAGAATCGACTCCTCAGAAAGGTCACGGGTGCCCCCTACAATGTCCGCAATATAGATCTCCACGTCGACCTTAAAATGCCCACCATAAAACAGTTCATGAAACGCTTATCTAAGCGTTTCTTCGACTGTGGCATAAAACATCCAAACCCCTTGATCTCAGCGGCCGCCCGCTACACTGCATTAGCAATATTATCCCGCATTAGCAATATTCGCCGACCAAGGCATACCTTAATCGCCCCCGACGACGCCACTACCCTCCTCCAGGAGAGTAGTAAGGCCACCAGCACTCTATGTAAATCCAAAACCCGATCGCCGTCCTACGGCCCTCGCCGCCGAGGCCCGCCGCGACGCCCAAATCCACACCCCACCCGACCCTTGCTCGAGCCAGCCCGCGCCGCTGAGCCTGTAGCTTTAAATTCGTCCCAAAATCCAATAAATCCTGATCCAGCTAGTCCCTTGCTGCCCTCTTCCAGCGACGCGCTAAGCCGAGGTCCGTACCCCACAGGGGGTGCCCTTAGCGTAGTCGCTTAGTTTTAGTTAGCATTTAAGTTTAAGTCCTGGCTGGTGGCCTTAATTTATTAGGGTACCACAGGCAAGTCCGCTTAAGCAGACCTGCGAGATGCCATACACAAAAAATTAAAAATAAATGTATATCTAGATCAGCATCGTCTTGTTTTATTGACAAAGTTCCCTGGTGGTGAAACTTCTTATTTTATTTTTATTTTATTTATTCGGTAAAACAAACAATTACACATTAAGAATTACAAAATGATAGTATACAGCAATATTACAAATGTGAAATCAACCACGTTCTCCACAGATACACATGAGACAATTTGGTATATTTTAAGACGAAGAAGCGTTGTTAACAATAAAAAAGAGAAATACCAACAGTAAATTATTCATGAAGCTGTTAATAATAGTGTAGCATAAGTGGAACAACAGTGTCACATTAATTTTGCAGTGTGTTAAGCAACATGAGTTTAAACTTTCCTTTTGGTTAAGCAAACAGATCCAAACTGCAGAAATTCTTATTAAAATTGCTCGTAAGGCGACGAAGTGGCGCACGTAAGCCGACATTTGTACGACTGGAAGTAGTAGCGAAAACAGGGTGTGCGCGCACCACGCGTCCCTGGCATGTTCTGGGAACTATATAACACAACTTGTTAACTATATCTAAACAATCATACGAGTTATTGCATAAGTCATACAAAAATGTAGTTTCAAGAAAAGTACGCCTTGAACTCAAACAAAGCAGATTATATTTTTTAAGTAAATCATTTTATGAGAGGTAACAACTTTTAAAGCAGCGATAATACATAGACTTCAAAAATGTACGTAGTATGATTTCTATACACTCAATGTATTTATTGTAGTAGGGGACTTCTTGGTACGGAAACCTACATTAATTAATTTAGTATAGTAATGTCTAATAGTTACAATTTAGTTTGATATTTCACTTGATGTTTAACTTAAAAACGATTTTCTTAATAATGTCTTTAATATCACCTTTACACCTACCTATTTGAGAAGAAAATTTCTAATTAGTTTAACAGGCAGCTCACCTTTGACTTTTTAATTACGATTTTTTTAATAAACGACCAGCTTTATAAATAATGGCATTATTGAAATAAAAATGGTCAACAAAAAACATTTGTTTGATTTTCTAGAGCATATATGACAAAATTTGACCAAAAATAATTGGTAAAAACCGCTAACGTGACTTACCCTTGCCAATATTAACTTAAAGTAAAAAAAGCGTATAATACAACGTAAACACACTAATTTATTTAAAAAATGGTATGTATACAGTACATTTTTTACAGTTTTTTTTATCTCCTGTAAAATTTGATGAATGTTGAATTCGCGGTATTGGAAGCCGAGCGACGATGTGTTTACGCTTGCCACTCACACATAGTTCATATTGTGAACGTCTGAGTGCACTCATTTTAACGTCAGTAATAAACCAGCGTCCAACTAAGACACCCGTGTACTTATTTCGGCATCTCCAAGTTAATGCCTATCACTAATACGGTTAAGCGTGCTCGTCTGCTGGCTGTGGGAGAATGGGAGTCACGTCAAGCACCGTGCACACAATCACAATACCCACCATCATCCACCTTAGGCACATTGATGGATGACTCATCGATTTGGGTAGCTGCGATTCTCCGCTTGGGCGCACATTGTGTTGCTCCGCATCGGTGTCACTGCGTTGAAGCTGTCGACAGTCTCGGGCACCATGGCCTGTCCAGTAGTATTCTGTAACCATCTGACCGTAAAAACTTTGGTGAAGTGAGCGTGGACTGAGCTGTCAGTGCCACTGATGCAAGGGATTGACCTAGACAGTATGACGCTAACAATTCACGCAAGTCTGTACGATGAGAGTTTTACCGAATCGACATGCTGCTACAGGACGCAGGTCTCAAAGCACGGCACGCCAGTATTTACTATATAATTCGCCAAACGTCTTGGTACGTGTAAAAGTCAAAAGCCAAATCATTTATTTCCTGTATCGATACTATTGCGCCATCTCGTGTTACAAGCACGGTGGGCTGTGCTGGCGCTACTGCTACGGCTGCTGAGAGCCTCAAGCGGCGCAAATACTGTAACCTTATGGGTTACTACAGTTTTGAGCCGTTTGGGGTCGAAACGTTCGGATCATGGAGCCCGAGTGCGCGTCTCCTTTATGAGCAAATTTCTCACCGACTAGTCGATACTTCACGTGACCAGAGTGCTGGATTGCTCTTTGGCCAAAGAATTAGTATTAAAAATCAACGTGGCAATGCTGCCAGTCTTCTGGGCATACTTCCGGATGACAGCGATCCGGACGAGTAGTTAGACGCCTAAGTGTCCCATTTATTTTTATATTCATTTGTATAGTTAGTTAGGCAGTCATTTAAATGTGTTATTTTAAAGTTCAATAAACAGGCTTTGTTATTTGTAACACATAACATAACATCACGCCCTGCTTCCCCGAAGGGTTGGGCAGAGGTGTACCTATAGTACACCCACATTTCGCCAGCTATGTTTAAGTCCCATGTAATAGCACCGGGCACAAATCCACACTTCGCTACTGAGAAATTCCAGATAGAAAAACCCAATAACACGCCGCCCGACCTAGGAATCGAACCCAGGACCTCATGCTCAGCAGTAGCGATTTCGACCACTAGACCAACGAGGCGGTATTTGTAATATTGTCTTAATGCGATATAAAATAGAAACGTTAATTGGAATAGAATGAGAAGGAGAATTGGACCTAGGCCATCATTTTGGAATTAAAAACAAATTATGCTAGCAAGATGTAGTCAGTCTAACAAAGTTGTGTTTGGCGTCCAGTACATTCTAGTCTGTAATGCTATGTAAGGAGATGGTAGAGCAAGCGTTTTTTGTTACCTGCTGTTAGGGATACCGAGTTTTGGAGTTTTTCTATTCAGGATAATCATTCAGCCCCAGGATGAGCTGGTAAATTGGAAACTTCATAAGGATTATGAAATTGTAAAACAAATAAATTGCAAGATAGTTTATTGAGTCATTGTACCGGATCTTCAGCTTATATTTAATCAAAATTAGTAACGTCCACATCCACAGTTGCGGCCTCCAAAGCCGAGTCCGAGAGCGGCAGGAGCGATGGCAGCAGTGCCAGGTCCATAGCCAGCGCCGAGCCCATAGGTACCCGCAGCGCCATAGGCACCAGTAGAGCCATAGGCAGCAGCAGAAGGAGCAATACTCTCAATAGCAGTCACACCGTTACCGCAGCTGTAGCTGACGGTACCAGCACCACCACTTGGTAACACTCCCTCCAAAGCCACAGCACTCACGAAAGGCAGCTCACCAGCCACAGACAGAGCACCTTCATACACATTCTCAGACGCTACGGAGAGGCCACTGGGAGCAAAAGCAGAGGTGCTAGAGACAGGCAGGCCACCGCCACTGGTGGGAAAGATCTCTAGAGCAGTCAAACCATTGCCGATCAAACCATTGCCAATGATACCATCACCAATCAAACCGTTGCCGGCCAACTGGTAACTACCACCACAGCCATTACCAATAAAACCATTGTTAGCATAGCCATTTCCAGTAAGAGCAGGACCGGCGAAGGCTCCACGACCAAGACATGAACTGAAAGCAGTCTGTGAACAAAACATGATTGTGTTAGTACATGTTTCATTTTCAGAAGATGATGACGATGCATTAAAACTTGATTATTTTATCGATCACTTAACGTAATGTGTGTCAGACGTGTTTCATGCAATTTTCAGTCTAGTAGTATTTTTAAATTAGAAGTAAGCATTTCTAGCTAAAGTTGAATGGACTTCTCGGAGAATCAGAGAACAAAGTTTTAAAATAAATACAACCTGTTTTCTTCATTTTGGTAATATTTAGATGTATCTCGAAGCTAAAGCGTTAAAAAATAAGCTCACAATAAGTGCTACTTAATCCACAATATTGAACTAGTCAATATCTCAGTGAACGTATTAAAATTCGATAATCTAAAACAATAAAAAAAATGCGAAATTCAAGGAAAACTCGTGAAAAAATAAAATATTGAAGATTATTCTCACCTGGATGAAGAGCGCCTGAGCGCAGAGGACGAGGATCACCTTGGCTGACATTGTAGTTTGTGTTACGAGTAAAGCAAACTTGGGAATGAGTTTTCCAAGAATCGACAACTATTTATACTGAACGTAGTCCTTATCTAGTAGTGTGGCAGCAACTTGTGGATTTTGAAATAAACTTTTGACAGGTGCCTTTATCTGTAGTTGCAATATAGGGAAATAGAAAAATGGATGTGTTTCGTAAGGGACGTGACCTAGAAATATTTAGAATGATGGGCTTTGTTTCCATAGAACATAGAAAAAACATCACGTAGTTACGATAAGAAACTTTTGCACTATATAAACGTGTTCTTGAAGTAGGAACAACATTCAGTCTTCAGCTTCTCGTTGCAAACAAAAAACTATCAAACATGTCCACCTTAGCTGTTCTGTTGCTCTGCATCCAAGCTTGCTTGGTCCAGGTGAGTTATTATATTGAGTTTCCCCTTCTGAGCTTTTTATTTAATTAACACTTATTTAAATACTATATAAATAAAACCAGCTACCATAGTAGCTTTTGTGTTTTTCATTGTTGATCTGTTATTCTGGCTTGTTGACACTCTTATGAACACAAAGTAATACATACCATTTCATTTCTTCAGAATGTTTTCGGTTACGGGTGCGGCTGCGGAGGTCAAGTGGGCGCCATAGCTCCTGCTCTGGGTTTCGGCGCTGGTTTCTCTCCTGCTGCTGCATGTGGTGGTGCCCTCGGTCTTGGTGCTTACGGTGGCGCCATCGGATCTGCTTATGGTGGCGTACTCTCTCCTGCTGCTGCATACGGGGGTGCTATCGCTCCTGGAGGTGCTTACGGCGGCGCCGGTGAAGGCTACGTGGCGGTCATTGGTGAGCTGCCAGTCGCCGGCAACACCGCTGTTGCTGGCCAGGTCCCCATCATGGGTGTCGTGAACTTTGGTGGCGCTTTGCCGGCTGCTGGTGCCGTGTCTATCGCCGGACAGTGCGCGTGCGGGTGTGGTTCTCCTGTTTACTATTGAGACGTATTCAGACGCCAAAAGAAAAATAAACGATTAGGAAATGAGCAAATAATGCAATCTTTCACT
Organism: Dasypolia templi; assembly: GCA_963555695.1. Taxonomy (NCBI): domain Eukaryota; kingdom Metazoa; phylum Arthropoda; class Insecta; order Lepidoptera; family Noctuidae; genus Dasypolia; species Dasypolia templi. The sequence goes on from OY743163.1 coordinate 6,480,696, forward strand.
AAATCCTAAAGCGTTAACCTCCCAGTACTTTATTGCGAAATTCGCGAAACCCCCGTGTAGCTGGTAGTAGGTGGTAATCAGCGAAGTGAAACGAGAAGATTGTTTAAACAACTTATATTTGAAAAGACACGGATAATTTTTACATTCAAGACAAACGTATACGAGCACACACGATCGCGGGGCTCGCGCGGACTGAACTGCCGGCGGTTTGGGTGGGGGTCCAGCGGCCCGGCCCTTACATCTATACTTAGGCTATACATAATATATCTAAATTATAAGCGCGTCGCTAACATTCTCCCCCCCAGTGCTGGCTCAGCACTCCTCACCAAGTGAAATACGCGCGACGCGGGCTGCAGGTCGCTTCCAAACACCAGTCTTAGTCTTCACTTCGACCAGTCTGATTCGTCCATCCTTACCTGGACATGTCTTCTGAATAACACCTTTCGGCCAGGCACCACGAGGACTGTTAGGATCAGCCACTAGCACTACGTCACCTACCTGCAAAGGTTTCACCTCTTCGTTCCATTTTCTTCGAGGCAGTAAGTCAGGAAGAACCTCTTTCACCCATCTACGCCAAAACATATCCGCTAACGCTTGTGACCTTCGCCATTGTTTGCGTAGAAACATGTCGGAATCGTCGAAACTCCCAATGACAGGAGTGTTGGATGAGCTACCTAAAAGAAAATGGTTAGGAGTCAAAGATTCTAAGCTTTCAGGGTCGACGGAGACGTGTGTCAGCGGACGACCGTTAACCATATTCTCCACTTCCGCCATCAGGGTAAGCAACACTTCTTCGCGTGGAGCGCGTTCGTTCATTATAACTCGAAGTGATGCTTTAACGCTTCGAATCAGCCTTTCCCAGGCCCCACCCCAGTGAGGACTGGAGGGGGGTATAAAATGCCACTGCATGGCGTTGTTCACGCCGACGGCCTTGAGAGCATCTATATTAAGTGCCAGCTCTGATTGCTTCAGCTCCTTATCGCTTGCTCTTAGGTTGGTGCCATTGTCAGAGTATAGATGACAGGGCCAACCTCGCCGTGCTGCCATGCGTCGCAGAGCCATAATCAAAGAGTCTGATGTGAGTGACGGAACAAGCTCGATATGAATCGCCCGTATAGTGAGGCAGGTGAACAAAACTCCATACCTCTTCTGCCTTCCTCTGCCCACAGTCACTTCCATTGGACCAAACAAGTCTAGACCACAAAATGAGAATGGTCGTTGGTGATGTGCTACTCGGGCATGAGGTAAGTCACCCATTCTGGGCACTTGAGGCTTACATTTCCTTAAGCGACAAAGCATGCAATTTGAAACAACGTTTTTAACCGTTGGCCTTATTCTAACAATCCAATATTTTTGTTTTAGATTATTCACGACCATTTCCTGGTTCCCGTGTGCTGCCTTAATGTGAAAGAACCGGACAAGAAGACGCGTAATGTCATGTTTTCCATCAAGTATTATAGGTCTCTTCATTTCTAGGTCCACGTCTGAAGCAGCATCGATGCGGCCACCGAGTCGGAGTAAACCAGTTTCGTCTAGATACGGTGACAAGCTAAGTAACTTACTGTTTCGTGATATGAGTTTTCCATTTTTGATTGCAGATATCTCAGCGGGAAATGAGTCCACCTGCACCTTCTTTAGCAACAGGATCTCAGCTCGAGCCATCGTGTCGCAGTCAACCTCACAGGTAAGTTTCTTGCATCTGTCAATAAATTTCAGAATGATGGCCGTGGCTCGTAGCAAGTGAAGCCAGGAGGAAAACCGGTGCGGCTCAGGAACAGGTAAGTTACATGTAGGTTCATGCATCACAGCTACACACCGTAAACTCCCTTCGGCTTCACCCATGTCGGGGTTCACGACGTCAGCAGGCCATAAGGACTCGTCTTTGTATAAAAATCGGGACCTGTGAACCACTCACTGTGAAACAATGTGTGGTTAAATTCATCACGAGTACCAAGATCTGCTACATTTAATTTGGTAGGTACATATCTCCATTCGGAAATACGCGTAAGTTCATCAATTTCTCCTAACCGGTTCGCTTCGAACGTTTTATACCTACGTGTGTTATTTCTAATCCACTGTAAAACGGTGGTGGAGTCACACCAAAAATATCGGCGCTCGGGCGCTAATCTATGTTCCTTTAGAACGGTATCGGCCAATCGTGCAGCCAACAGCGCCGCCTGTAGCTCGGCTCGGGGCACGGTCATGGGTTTAACAGGTAAAACACGACATTTACTTGCTATAAATGCAACGTTAACATTCCCATTGACTATCCATCGCCAGTACGCCACACAACACATGGCTTGAACAGATGCGTCGCATAATAAATGCAGCTGTAAGCATCTATAATTATTAGTTGCTGGCGTAGCACATGTAGCGGTTGTCGTAGGCGGTCTACACGTCTCGTAGCAGCTTCTCGTAGCGGATAACTCCAGCGCGGGGGTCGTGGGTGCAGTGGCGGGAGGAGGTGGCCTTATGATAACTGGCTCGGCGACCGGTTTTCGTCCCGTCTCCCTCCCACCTCGTAACACAATAGTTTTGTTATAGCACCTAGGTATACGTATTTGCTTTATATCTTTTAATAACTCGATCCATTTGCACCATTTATTGTAGATACTATCGGGTACTACGTCATCCCAGCCTATGTTTAAGCGCCAAGTATCTTGCAACAAAATTTTGCCCTGAATAGTGAATGGTGCTAAGAATCCTAATACATCAAAAATCGACATAACTATTCGCAGCATGATTCTTTTAGTTGGCCTATCCTTATTTGAAATAATATTTTCAGGTATTCGTTTCAGAGACACATCGAAACCTAATTCATCTTCTCCAGGATACCAGATGAGTCCCAAGGTACGCTCGCCATGGTACTCCTGTTCAAATTTGAACCTAACGCTAGCGGTACCTAAAGTATCTATTGGAACACTTTCTAAAACCGCAATGCTATTACTTGTCCAGTTACGTATTTCGAAACCACCACTGCTATGAATCTTAGTAATATGTTTAACCATTTCTGTCGCCGTCGTGTCATCCGGCAGGCTATCAATATAGTCGTCCATATAGTGAGATTTGTATATCGCATTAACAGCGGCTGGCAATGTGGACTCCTAACGACGCGCATTTACATTTTGACAAACTGAGCTACAAAGGGAGAACAGTTAGCGCCGAAAATAAGTGACGTCATAATGTAAGTATCAACTGGGTCGTCAGGGCTGTTCCGCCAAAGGAACCTAAACGCATGTTGATCTTCATGGCGAATTTTGACCCTAAGGAACATGTCCTTGATGTCACCGGTTACTGCAATGGAATATTCCCTAAAGCGCAGCATTATGCCAAATAGGGATGACAACAAGTCCGGCCCTGTGAGTAAATAATCATTGAGACATTTATCACCAACTACATCGGCGGAATCGAACACTAGCCTAAGTGACCTTTTGTTGGGATTATCAACCCCAAAGTGGGGTAGATACCACATTCTGGGTGCAGACAGTCGCTTTTCCATCTTGTGGGCGTAATCATTTTGTAATAAATGAGTAATACGCTCTCGGCACACGTATCGGCACATGTATCGTTAATATTTTGTCTTGGCTTACCTGACACTCCCAAGGCGTCAACAGCAAATGAGTGCCTCACCTCCTCGTGAAGCTCCCGTAGTAAGCACTCGTCCCTGTCCGCGGTGCTGGTAGGTGCCGCACTCAACAGCATTGTGGAGTGCGCCTCGACGGCGCTGGTAGCGACCTGCGCGTGCCGAGCGTACGGCTTTCGCAACATACCGTGCACGCACCAACCTAGGGGAGTCAATGTAGCGGACGGCTCATATAATTTACCTACTATTACTTTTAGAGGTAACAATAAATGATAGTTATCTTGACCTATTAAAATCTCAGGTTTTACATCATAATTACATAACTTTTCATTTATGCCAAACAGGTTTTTGTAGTTATTACAATCGACAACAGAAAGTCGTTGCAAAGGTAAGTTTAATTTATCAACACACCTTACTTTAATATTATGCGTCTTATTGTCCATACTCGATAATGTAACATTCGCGATGGTCGTTTCACATATCAGTTCATCGTCAGACCAGGCTCCGCGGATTCGCATTGTCTCTGAGCGGCCACGAAGCCCCGCGCGCTTCGCTAGCTCCGCACTGATAAGTGAGACGGTCGATCCGTCATCAAGCAGGGCATTTGCACTGAACACACCGTTAGCACTATGTATACGTATAGGTACGACTTTAAGCAACACTTTGTTTTCACTCGCGTTTATATGCGTCACTGTTTGTGTACTATCGGTGGAGGATATTGGCGAAGTCACCGCCGTTGGCGTTTGCACAGGCGTCGGTTTCGGCTCCGGAACCTGGCTACTTCCAGCGTCACTTTTCGGCTTGTTTCCGACGTAGTGAAGTAGATTGTGATGCCCCTCGCCACAGCTGTTTTTATCGCACGGCGGCGCTGAGCATGTATTACGTGCGTGGCGCGACAGTAGGCATTTATAACAGATCCCGTTACGTTTTACGAATTCCCATCTGGTTTTACGTAACGCTTTCTTGAATTGTTTACATTCAGTTAACTTGTGTTTTGAGGTACGGCAGAATTTGCAGTTATCATTAACATCATCTGTTTGTAATAATATTGTTTGTGATCGATTGCCGGAACTATCTTTGTTTTTATGATAATCGACGAGTCATCCATCATTGTGCCTACGGTGGATGATCGTGGGTACGGTGATTGTGTGCACGGTGCTTGCCGCGACTCCCATTCTCCCACAGCCAGCAGACGGGCACGTTCAACCGTATTAGTGACAGGTAGTAACTTGGAGATGCGGAAATAAGTATACGGATGTCTTAGTTGGACGCTGGTTTATTACTGACGTTAACATGAGTACACTCAGACGTTCACAATATATGAACTATGCGTGAGTGGCAAAGCGTAAACACATCATTCCTCCACACTAATTTCCAAACGTGTTGACAAAATAAATATTAAACAGCTTTTTAAACAACCTTTTACACGTCTTTAAAGGATTCTCGGCTTGTCCGTTGCTACATGGATGGTCAATATCCGAGACTATTGTGCATGGTAAGCCAAATATCGAAAACATGTACTTTAACTTTTTATTAAGGATTGGGTGGTAACGTCGTTCCGCATGTAAATGCACTCTGACCATTTTGAGTACGCAACTATACAACAAGACATAGGTAGTTGATATGAATTTGTTCCCATGGTGCTGTTGGACTTGGTCAGGGCGAGGCCGCAGCCTGTGGTGAGGCGGGCCTCATGCTCGCACATACATAGCATCCGGCGATCCACCCCTCAATTTTCCCCATCTATACCGGGCCACCACATGCTACTTCTCGCATTGCAACTCATTTTATGCCTAAATGCGTGCTATGTAATTCGCGCAACATTCTTTCACGCAGTGACAACTAAATTATCACCTTAGGTCCCCGCATTAAGACACCATTTTCTAACACTTACAAACACAGTAAAAAAAATGACGAATGGAGTCGCAAACAATTTTACGGGGCCAACCTACCATTGTATACTTAATGACAGTTTCAATCGTCTTGTCATTTTACGTTGCATTAAGTACATCTGCAAACAAAACAGCTGGAGCGATCGCATTGGAAAAAATCAGTGAGCAATATGCGACGGATTCGCTACCTCTTTCGCACCCACTATCCAGTACACAACGTGATGCACGAGAAAAATAAGAATAAGCGACAAGTTATTCTCACCAGATTTATACTGAACTACATAATTTTATGCAGATAGTATTATGGCGTCTATAATAATTGTATACGTTTTTATATTATTATCGTATTGGACTGTGGCCTGGAAATACTATAACGGTGAAATTATATGCCCATAATATAAACACATTTTTACTTAAGTATACAGGAATACCCCCACCAACCTTTCCGTCAAGTACCGACGGTATCAAAGAGTAATATAAGAAATAAAGGATAAGAGAGCCCTCTCTCGAATGTTTTATGCATGACAGTTTTATACGCCATCTGCATTTCTGAACAGGAACTAATTCCCAATCTATAGGTACATTTATATTATAATTTTTATAGCTCTATAGGTTTTAAATGGATGGATAATTATGTAGTATGAAGAAAATAGCTTACCATTGACGTAGGTGATTTTCAAGGCAAAATAGTGTGCTGGAAATTGGAATAAAACAAACTAGTCTAGTAGTATATTTTATTTTCTATTACATTTTTCTCACCCGGGCAGAAAAAAAATGAAAGACTGGTTTTCTGAATAGTCTAAGTATCAGGACGGAGGGGTACTCTCAACTCAACGTCATAAGGAGAAAACACTCGGAAAACTGCAAAAATTACACAAAATATGATGAAGCGCACATTCATATTATTCCGGCAGCCATATTAAGTGTGCGTCAGTGTGCGTGTCCGTTCGTGTGTTTAATAGACGAAGCACCAACTGCATGTAGCACAGTTAATAATTATTTTATTTATGTGTAATATAAAATGTTCTTCATTTTATGAGTAATTCATGAAATTTGTTTGTGTATAAACATTTTATCTTATCTTTTATAGTGACCGTAGTGACATCTTTCGGCACTTTTTTGATACTTCTGAAGACGTTTCCCAGTTCAGCAATGTAGATGGCCCTAAGTTCTTTGCAATGTGCTTAATGTTCTTTGTATCCCTCCTCCTGGACGGTATTCCGGTATACAATCAACCCCAGTCGATTTTAAGCTTAAATTTCTATTATTTTAAGGTTTATTAGTGTTATACCATTTATCCACAGTACAGATAATATTTTATAATCACAGACAAAAATACAAAAAAGCTTTATCACTCCCAAGATAATAAAAACACAATATGAAGCGCGCCATTTTTTGCGTCAGGCTCAAGTGGTGTCAATTGGGTACCGAGCGAAAGTGATTGTTTTTTTTAATTGTGTTTTTTGTGTGTTATTCTTCGGTAAGTGGATGTATTTTTATTTATAAGTGTGCAATACAACTTTTTAGATAATCGTTTGTATGAAACAATATCATAAAACATGTTTTTGAGCCAATGTTTTTTACGTTTACAGAATTCGTTGTCATGAATTTTGGTGTAATAATTTGACGATTTTGCAATGAATTAAAGAATTAATGATGATGCAACCTTTGTGATGTTAGTAATGACGCAAAACCTATTGATAATACATAATTTCATAGATTGTAGCCGTATTACAACAATTTTATTCGATATTTCGAGAAAGGGTCTTCGACGGGTGGTAGGGAGGCTCTCCGTTCGACTTCAGCGTCGACCTTGTTCAGGTGAGCTTGGTCTACTGGTTGAGAGCTGGGAGAACATTGGGACTCTAGGCTGTCAGCAAGGCATTCGGCCTTGTCGGTGCTGTCGAAAGCGACGCTTTTATCGGGGCGGATGAGGGGAGGCATAGAGACCTCCTCTGAGGAACGCAGTTTCCTCTGAAGTTGCCAGAAGGCTAGGTGAGTGGGCTCGAGTTCACTGAGCATCTTGTTCCAGCCCTCTGAGCGAACTTCCCCTATGCGTTTCTTTACAGCACGCTGAAAATGGCGCATGTGGGCTTTGTTGCGTCACAAGGGAAGGAGTCGTAGGCACGAATAGCCGCATTCTTCTCGGTTATTAAGTCACGTGCGTCAGTAGGTAGTTTCCAGCGATGGTCTTCCATCACCGGAACTTCCCGTGAACAATCCGTCAAAACGGATTGAACGTGCTCAGTAAACGAGTCGATTGCGGCCGTCGTGTCGGCGACTGACACTATGTGATCGGGGATGGTGTCCAAGTGAGGCGACGCGGTGGATTTCAGTCTTTCGCTTACTTTCCTCCGGAGAGGGCCTCTGCGGACTAAGCCGATCCGGCATCTGCGCGGAAGGAAGCTAACCCTAGGGGCTTTTCCTGTGCTGGCGGTCGCTTGCGCGTTTCGCGAGTTTGGGAGAGGAGGACTTAGGGGCCTTAGAATAGCCCCGGTAATTTGCCGGCTGTCCCGATAAGCCGCAGAGTACACAGCTGGGAGGCTCTAAACATTGTTCCCTATCTTTAGGGCGGGTACAGTCGGCGGTGCCATGTCTACTAGTTGGACTGCGAGTGACCATATAATTGGCAGCGATGACACTGCCCAATCAACTGAGCTCTGTAAGGCTTCTCGATGGAGATGCCTGAGAGCGAGCAAACCGACTTCACCTTGAAGATCGGGTGGTGCCCTTCTGTGGGGTAATATAAGACCAGGACCATGTCATAGACAACGCACTGTCTCGCTTTATGCAAGCGATGGACGGCGGAGCCCGGAAGGCCTTGTGCAACAAGGTCGCTTTTTATTTCTTCCGTGTTGATTTCATGTGGTACGCGCCTAATGACGACGCGAGTGGGGGTTTCCTCCGGAAGGGAGTATGTGTGAAAGGAGTAGTTCCTTTCACGCAAGGCGCGGGAGAGATTTTTAAAGTCCGAGGACGTGGGGACTGTTACTTTGATCCCCTGAAGGGTGGATCGGGCATTAGTGTAGTTGATCTTGCAATCAACACACATCTTTGAAATCTCAGTCCATTTTGATTTGTCTTGGACGTAAATGGGGGGAGGGGGATTTTGCTTTCCGCGGTAGGAGCGGGTGGGCAAGCCGTAGGGCTGGTAGGGCGACTGGCCCGCGGATTAGGGGCGGAAGTAGAGTTGGACGATAAGGTAGTCGGGTCCTGTTTCTGGGCCATGGTGGCCGGGCCAGCGGGGGCGGAAGATTTAACCTTCCTCTTGCCTCCTTTAACGACGACTTGGAAGTCGTCATCGCTGGAGGAGGAGGTGCGGGTTTCGTCCTCGGAGAGTGGGACTGACGTGTCCATGCTCTCCGGGCGAGTCGTGTTGATAACTGCGGCGCGCAGCTGCGTTGTCTCTGAGACAATGGCGGCCGTGACAATGGCGGCTGGGACAGAGGCGGGTGAGACAATAGGGGCCGGATTAGCGGCCGGAGTATTATCTGCCGGGACAAAGGCGGGGGAAACAATGGGGGCCGAGATAGTCGCCGGAACATTGTAATGCGGAACAAAGGGCGGAATGCCTTGTTCGGCGGCAGGTGGTGAAAGCGGGCTCTCTAAGGCGTCACTAAACTCACCGAGTGCGCCCTGGGACGGAGTGGGGGTGGAGCGTGGGCGAATTTTTGAGCCATATCGCTCCAGAAAATCGGGGTCCTTGAGTAGGACCTCTTTGAGGAACGCCAAGAGGTCGGCGTCCTCCATGATCGGAGGGGCAACTATATTTGGGAAGGAATGGTGGTAAGAAAAATTTCCACGTTGCCTAAACGCTTTACCTAACTCCCCGGGTGGATTGGCCCGGGGATGAGATCCCTCCCTGTAGGGTGTAGACAGGGAGGTGTGTACCTATTGGTGAGCCCTAAGCTTGTAAAACCGTCGCCAGTCTTATTGTGCGAACGGGGCCCTGACCAGTCTATTGCGAAGAAAGAAAGAAAAGAAAAGAAAGAAAAAAACGTTTATTTACGGTAAACATGACGCAGTGATCGAACACAAACGCCAAAGAGAACAAATCGGGGGAAAATATGCGTCACTTCCACGCAAAACGGCCATCGCTCAGCTTAATGCTACGACCCTATGCGAGACAGAGCCCCAGCGCTGGTTTTCAGCGACAGCCGGCGTTGAATGACGTCGACCAGTGTAGCAAACGCTAAGATGAAAATAAAAAATAAAAATACATACACATAATAACTGGATAAGTGTTCAACAAAATAAAATAAACAATATTTATAAAAATGGTAACATTCCGGGCATTGAAAGCTCACGCGCCGTTAGCCTTTGATAATCTGTCGCGCAGCTGTCATTTAAATTGGTTTGACGTTTTGACATACTGTGATTGTTATTGTTCTACCAGGTAGTAATTACGTAATAATTAGATGGCGTATTACGTAATGAATTTTAATATGGAATTTCAAAACAAAACAATGTGTTTGGTGACTGTGTTGGTATGGTTATTGTAAAATAGTGTTTGTGAAATGTGTGTTACTTAAAGATATTCAGATGACAAACTCGGTGACAACGGAGAAACAGTTTTTTAAGACAAAATAGTAAGACAAATTACTAAGCGAACGCTCGCTAAGGGCACCCCCTGTGGGTACGGACCTCGGCTTAGGGCGATTGATAAATGGATCAGATTTTGTTGATTATTATTATCATGGGAATTTAAAGCTAGGCCCTTCGTCGAGCAAGGGTCGGGGGGAATAGTTACGTCGGGATCTTCGCGAGGAACCTCGGCGGCGAGGTCGGAATGTCGGTCTGTGTTTGTGCACTGTACTGGTGGCCCTACTGCTCTCCTGAATGAGAGTTATGTGGTCATCGGGATCGGTGAGGACATGCTTGGGACGGCGGATATGACTGATGGAGGAGGGAATATAGCTAGCGGCCTTCACAACCAGAGGGTTGCCGTGATTCGCGTTGGTCTCGAAGAAACGCTTTGAAATGCGTTTCATAAACTGGCGGATAGTGGGAATCATGGGGTCTACGTGGAGGATTTCGTTGCGAACGTACCAGGGGGAGCTTGTAATCCTACGGAGGAACTTGTTTTGGAGGGTCTGCATTCTATTGAACCGAATGGGCTTGGCGTGTGCGAAGACTGCACTGGCATAGGTCATGATCGGGCGAATGTGCCGTTTGAACAGCGCCGCTCCTTTTAAAGGCGATCACTAGTGGTAGCAAATGGTCACAATATTTGATTGGATTGGATTCAAGTCTTAAGCCAAATGATCTATAGAGTGAATGATTTGTTTATGATGCGTCTGGTGCACGTTCCACTAGCGCCATCCAGTCGCCGCCTCTCACAGCTGCTAAACAACATGGCTGCCGTCACATACAATAATACCTGCACTAAAAAGTGTCAACAAAGAATATCATCGACTTATAGCATTTCTTTTTTTTTTTATTCAATAAATTTATAATAAAAATGGCCAATTAAATGTCAAAGTAAAAAGAAACAAAAATTAAGATATTTCACACAAGTCAGAATAATTTTTCAGTCAGAAATTCGTCAGTGCTGTAATAGGCCTTATTTTGATATTTGGCGCTATGGTACAAAAAATCTTTGGTAGACTGTCTGTCAGTGGTTTGGGGAAGATACACTTCTCATTTTAATTAGAACACAAATTGTGATTAATTTTGTCAATTATTTATTATTTCATTGGGCCATTGTTTTGTAGATTGACCAAACTACATACAATACAGTTTACAGGGTATATTTTTGAGATGGCGCAGTAACCGTTGTAGCTACGGGAAAACGGTCTTATAAGACTGCCCTTAAATTTTTGAGGCCGTTCGATCTGCTTCACATATTTTTAAATACAAATTGTCTGAAAGAAAATGCCCAATTCTCACAAAAACTTTTTTGATGTCAACTGATCCTGGGTCTGACAAGAATCAAAAAACTGTATCTTACCAACTGATGTTTGTGTACTAGAAAAATCAGAAATTGCAAAAACTTTTCACTTATTTTCCGTAGGATAATGTGAGACCCCAACTAACTTGTTCATTATGAATCCAGCCTGTATGATTATGGGTTTAAAATAAATCGCAATTTTAAATACGTTTTGTCACTTTTAAATTAATTAAGCGCTGATAAAATGTCACTGATGAATGTCACCATATTTGTCATCCTCATCGTTACAGCCGAAAGACGTCCACTGCTGCAAATAGTATCGTTCATTAGGTGCCGAGACTAACTGTGAGATGTCGCAAAAATTAAATACTCTTTTGATTGTTGGAAAGTACAGGCCATCAAATCAACTCAAATGTTTATAAGAGTTCTGGCTTTTTACTCATTGTTAATTTGTAACTATGTGCTCTTTCTAGCCTGAAGCATAGGTTTAAATCATTATACTATTGTAATTGTTAAGGTCAATCTGCCTAGCGATTTCCTGTGTTGGAGTCCGCTTCCAGTCTAACCGAATGCAGCTAAATACCAGAACTACATACCAGAATACAACAGAATACCAGAATACATGGAGTGACTGCCTATCTGACCTTCAGAACCCAGTAAATGGGTAATATTATATTCCTTAGTAACAGACTATTGGGCTTCTGATTTGGACTTTTGGGCAGCCCGTAACGATTGAATATGAATGACAGCCGAGAATAACGGCTTAACGTGCTTTCCGAGTCACGGAGGGGTCTCGATATGTAATGAATCGTGTAATGAATCAACCCACTGGATCCACTAACCAACCGCGGCAAGCATAACTTAACCTTGGATCTTGGATTAGGGAATTTATTGTAAATGCGTAACTTGTACAAAAAAATGAAGCGATAATACTTTATAGAAAAAAGGTTTTGTGATTGCATCGCTTTTGGATTTAGTAAAAGATTTCATTATTTGCTCATTTCATAATCGTTTATTTTTATTTTGGCATCTGAATACGCCTCAATAGTAAATAGGAGAACCACACCCGCACGCGCACTGTCCGGCGATAGACACGGCGCCAGCAGCTGGCACAGCGCCGCCAAAGTTCACGACACCCATGATGGGGACCTGACCAGCAACAGCGGTGTTACCGGCAACTGGCAGCTCACCAGCGACCGCCACGTTGCCTTCACCGGCGCCACCGTAAGCACCTCCAGGAGCGATAGCACCCCCGTATGCAGCAGCAGGAGAGAGTACGCCACCATAAGCAGATCCGATGGCGCCACCGTAAGCACCAAGACCGAGAGCACCACCACATGCAGCAGCAGGAGAGAGACCAGCGCCGAAACCCAGAGCAGGAGCTATGGCGCCCACTTGACCTCCGCAGCCGCACCCGTAACCGAAAACATTCTGAAGAAATGAAATGGTATGTATTACTTTGTGTTCATAAGAGTGTCAACATGCCAGAATTACAGATCAACAATGAAAAACACAAAAGCTACTATGGTAGCTGGTTTTATTTATATAGTATTTAAATAAGTGTTAATTAAATAAAAAGCTCAGAAGGGGAAACTCAATATAATAACTCACCTGGACCAAGCAAGCTTGGATGCAGAGCAACAGAACAGCGAAGGTGGACATGTTTGATAGGCACCTATCAAAAGTTTATTTCAAAATCCACAAGTTGCTGCCACATTACTAGATAAGGACTACGTTCAGTATAAATAGTCGTCGATTCTTGGAAAACTCATTCCCAAGTTTGCTTTAAGACAAACTACAATGTCAACCAAGGTGATCCTCATCCTCTGCGCTCAGGCGCTCTTCATCCAGGTGAGAAATAATTCTTCAATATTTTATTTTTTCATGAGAGTTTTCCTCGAATTTCGCATTTTTTTTAAATTGTTTTAGAGTATCGAATTTTAATACGTTCACTGAGCTTTTGACCAGTTCAATATTGTGGATTAAGTAGCACTTATCGTGAGCTTATTTTTGAACCCTTTAGCTTCGAAATACATCTAAATATTACTAAAATGAAGAAAACAGGTTGTATTTAGTTTTAAAACTTTGTTCTCTAATTCTCCGAGAAGTCCATTCAACTTTAGCTAGAAATGCTTACTTCTAATTAAAAAACACTACTAGACTGAAAATTGCATGAAACACGCCTGACACACATTACGTTAAGTGATCGATAAAATAATCAACTTTTAATGCATCGACATCATCTTCTGAAAATGAAACATGTACTAACACAATCATGTTTTGTTCACAGACTGCTTTCAGTTCATGTCTTGGTCGTGGAGCCTTCGCCGGTCCTGCTCTTACTGGAAATGGCTATGCTAACAATGGTTTTATTGGTAATGGCTGTGGTGGTAGTTACCAGTTGGCCGGCAACGGTTTGATTGGTGATGGTATCATTGGCAATGGTTTGATCGGCAATGGTTTGACTGCTCTAGAGATCTTTCCCACCAGTGGCGGTGGCCTGCCTGTCTCTAGCACCTCTGCTTTTTGCTCCCAGTGGCCTCTCCGTAGTGCTCGCTGCGTGTCTCCGCTAGGGCGCACCTTGTGTTGCTCCGCATCGGTGTCACTGCGTTGAAGCTGTCGACAATCGGGCACCATGGCCTGTCCAGTAGTGCTATTTTGTAACTGTTTCATCCTGTAAACTTTGGTGAAGTGAGCGTGGAGTGAGCTGTCAGTGCCACTGATGCAAGGTGTTGACCTAGATAGTATAACACTGACAATTCACGCAAGTCTTCACTATGAGATTTTTACAGAATCGACATGCTGCTACAGGACGCAGGTCGCAAAGCACAGCAAGCCAGTATTTACGATATAATTCGTCAAACGGCTTGGTACGTGTAAAAGTCAAAAGCCAAATCATTTATTTCAAGCAGGCACATGAATGGCACTTTTGAACGTCAACATTTGCAAATAAAATAGAATTGAATCTAGTTGCCCCTTATAAAACTAGTTTGGAGCAGAATGGTCAAGAAATTCGATCGTTACTCCATTAAAATGTCTGTTTGGTTTGTCTCTTTTAAAATCTTTTTGCTCTCTTTTACGTGACGATAGGAAGAGACCAGACGTTATGATGTTGTTGCCTTGGAAGGTGGTCAGACCTCTGGTTTGGGACGCAAACTTTTTTTTTTGGGTGGGAAATTATCAAATGACTTCTCCCGCTCTGGGTGGAGCGGGAGGGCGTGTCAGACTTTAACTGACTAAAACCCACCCGTGTTCCTTCAGTTGCCTGTGCCAGAGCCACGGTTATCTCTATCGAATTACCCGCAACTCTGAGGCGTCAGCCCTAACGGACCCCGTCATTTAGTGCTGACATCTCTTTGAGGCGCGCGTGAAACACGACGCGCCGTCGACCCGGGCCTGGTCCCTACCGGACGACGAGCTACCCATTGCTCGCCGTCCGCAAGCCCGCGCCTACGGTGGCCGGGAATCTGCAGGCGACTCCCGACGACCAGGGCGTCTCCTGCGGCGACTAGGGGCGTGAGGGCGCAAGGCTCTCTCCCTCACGCGCTCCGCCTCCTCCTTCGCGAGCATTACTTCTTCGCAGAAGGAGGTGACGGCTTTCCATTCCCTCTCGCTCCGTACCATGGCCTGGACCAGGGCCGGACGCGAGAGATCGCCGCCGCCGATCGCCTCCGCGAGGACACTGCGGTGCTCCGCCCAAGCTGGACAGACCTCCACCGTTTCCTCCGGGCGATCCACACAATGGTGACACTCGGGCGTTTCCTCCTGCCTTATGCGAAACAGGAACCTCCCGAAACAACCGTGTCCGGTGAGGACCTGTGTCAGGCGGAAGGTGTGGACGCCGTGGCGCCTCTCCAACCACTCCTCAAAGAGGGGACTTACCGCCGCAATTGTGGTGTGCCCAGCACTGGGTTGCGACAATCGCACCCTCCACGTCGCCATGAAATCCCGCCGGAGCTCTGTCCGCTGTACCGTGATTTCTCGCGGCAGCGGAGTTACACCCTGGCGTTTTGCCTCCTCGCGCCACTCCCATACGTGCGCGAGGGCTTTTGCCTTCAGATCCCATGGCGGCAATCCGGCAAGGAGGCTCGCCGCCTCGCAGGAGACCGTGCGGTATACTCGCCCCAGCCGGACGGCCGTGGGACGCAACCTGTGTCGATAATCTTGCGCCGTGTCATGTTCCAAGTACGGCGGGCTTTGCTGGCGCTGCTGCTGCGGCTGCTGAGATCTTGAAGCGGCGCAAATACTGTAAAATTATGGGTAACTACAGTTTTGAGCCGAATGGGGTTGAAACGTTCGGATCATGGGGACCGAGTGCGCGTCTCCTGTATGAGCAAATTTCTCACCGACTATTCGACATTTCAAGTGACCAGAGTGCTAGATTGCTTTTTGGCCAAAGAATTAGAATTAAAATTCAACGTGGCAATGCTGCCAGTCTTCTGGGCATATTTCCGGATGACAGCGATGCGGACGAGTACTTCGACGCCTAAGTGTCCCTTTCGGTTTTGTATGTAATTAAATGACTAACAATTCGTTGGTCATTTAATTTAGTCTAAGTTTTTTTCGTCTTTTTTTTCTTTGTGTAGATATTATATTTTAAAGTTCCATAAACAGGCTTTGTTTGTTGTATTAATGGCAAAATGTGATATAAATAGAAACTTTAATTGGAATAGAATGAGAAGGAGAATTGGACCTAGGCCATCATTTTGGAATTAAAAACAAATTATGCTAGCAAGATGTAGTCAGTCTAACAAAGTTGTGTTTGGCGTCCAGTACATTCTAGTCTGTAATGCTATGTAAGGAGATGGTAGAGGAAGCGTTTTTTGTTACCTTCTGTTTGGGATACCGAGTTTTGGAGGTTTTCCATTCAGGATAATCATTCTGCCCCAGGATGAGCTGGTAAATTGGGAACTTCATAAGGATTATGAAATTGTAAAACAAATAAATTGCAAGATAGTTTTCTGAGTCATTGTACCGGATCTTCAGCTTATATTTAAACAAAATTAGTAACGTCCACATCCACAGTTGCGGCCTCCAAAGCCGAGTCCGAGAGCGGCAGGAGCGATGGCAGCAGTGCCAGGTCCATAGCCAGCGCCGAGCCCATAGGTACCCGCAGCGCCATAGGCACCAGTAGAGCCATAGGCAGCAGCAGAAGGAGCAATACTCTCAATAGCAGTCACACCGTTACCGCAGCTGTAGCTGACGGTACCAGCACCACCACTTGGTAACACTCCCTCAGAAGCCACAGCACTCACGAAAGGCAGCTCACCACCCACAGACAGAGCACCTTCATACACATTCTCAGACGCTACGGAGAGGCCACTGGGAGCAAAAAGCAGAGGTGCTAGAGACAGGCAGGCCACCGCCACTGGTGGGAAAGATCTCTAGAGCAGTCAAACCATTGCCGATCAAACCATTGCCAATGATACCATCACCAATCAAACCGTTGCCGGCCAACTGGTAACTACCACCACAGCCATTACCAATAAAACCATTGTTAGCATAGCCATTTCCAGTAAGAGCAGGACCGGCGAAGGCTCCACGACCAAGACATGAACTGAAAGCAGTCTGTGAACAAAACATGATTGTGTTAGTACATGTTTCATTTTCAGAAGATGATGTCGATGCATTAAAAGTTGATTATTTTATCGATCACTTAACGTAATGTGTGTCAGGCGTGTTTCATGCAATTTTGAGTCTAGTAGTGTTTTTAAATTAGAAGTAAGCATTTCTAGCTAAAGTTGAATGGACTTCTCGGAGAATTAGAGAACAAAGTTTTAAAACTAAATACAACCTGTTTTCTTTATTTTAGTAATATTTAGATGTATTTCGAAGCTAAAGGGTTCAAAAATATGCTCACGATAAGTGCTACTTAATCCACAATATTGAACTGGTCAAAAGCTCAGTGAACGTATTAAAATTCGATACTCTAAAACAATTTAAAAAAAATGCGAAATTCGAGGAAAACTCTCATGAAAAAATAAAATATTGAAGAATTATTTCTCACCTGGATGAAGAGCGCCTGAGCGCAGAGGATGAGGATCACCTTGGTTGACATTGTAGTTTGTCTTAAAGCAAACTTGGGAATGAGTTTTCCAAGAATCGACGACTATTTATACTGAACGTAGTCCTTATCTAGTAATGTGGCAGCAACTTGTGGATTTTGAAATAAACTTTTGACAGGTGCCTTTATCTGTAGTTGCAATATAGGGAAATAGAAAAATGGATGTGTTTCGTAAGGGACGTAACCTAGAAATATTTAGTATGAAAGGCTTTGTTTCAATAGAACATAGAAACAACATCACGTTGTAACGATAAGAAACTTATGCACTATATAAACGTGGTCCTGAAGTAGGAACAACATTCAGTCTTCAGCTTCTCGTTGCACACAAAAAACTATCAAACATGTCCACCTTCGCTGTTCTGTTGCTCTGCATCCAAGCTTGCTTGGTCCAGGTGAGTTATTATATTGAGTTTCCCCTTCTGAGCTTTTTATTTAATTAACACTTATTTAAATACTATGTAAATAAAACCAGCTACCATAGTAGCTTTTGTGTTTTTCATTGTTGATCTGTAATTCTGGCATGTTGACACTCCTAAGAACACAAAGTAATACATACCATTTCATTTCTTCAGAATGTTTTCGGTTACGGGTGCGGCTGCGGAGGTCAAGTGGGCGCCATAGCTCCTGCTCTGGGTTTCGGCGCTGGTCTCTCTCCTGCTGCTGCATGTGGTGGTGCTCTCGGTCTTGGTGCTTACGGTGGCGCCATCGGATCTGCTTATGGTGGCGCACTCTCTCCTGCTGCTGCATACGGGGGTGCTATCGCTCCTGGAGCTGCTTACGGCGGCGCCGGTGAAGGCAACGTGGCGGTCACTGGTGAGCTGCCAGTCGCCGGTGACACCGCTGTTGCTGGTCAGGTCCCCATCATGGGTGTCGTGAACTTTGGCGGCGCTGTGCCAGCTGCTGGCGCCGTGTCTATCGCCGGACAGTGCGCGTGCGGGTGTGGTTCTCCTATTTACTATTGAGGCGTATTCAGACGCCAAAATAAAAATAAACGATTATGAAATGAGCAAATAATGAAATCTTTTACTAAATCCTAAACCGATGCAATCACAAAACCTTTTTTGTATAAAGTATTATCGCTTCATTTTTTTGTGCAAGTTACGCATTTACAATAAATACCCTAATCCAAGATCCAAGGTTAAGTTATGCTTGCCGCGGTTGGTTAGTGGATCCAGTGGGTTGATTCATTACACGATTCATTACATATCGAGACCCCTCCGTTACTCGGAAAGCACGTTAAGCCGTTATTCTCGGCTGTCATTCATATTCAATCGTTACGGGCTGCCCAAAAGTCCAAATCAGAAGCCCAATAGTCTGTTACTAAGGAATATAATATTACCCATTTACTGGGTTCTGAAGGTCAGATAGGCAGTCACTCCATGTATAGTTCTGGTATTTAGCTGCATTCGGTTAGACTGGAAGCGGACTCCAACACAGGAAATCGCTAGGCAGATTGACCTTAACAATTACAATAGTATAATGATTTAAACCTATGCTTCAGGCTAGAAAGAGCACATAGTTACAAATTAACAATGAGTAAAAAGCCAGAACTCTTATAAACATTTGAGTTGATTTGATGGCCTGTACTTTCCAACAATCAAAAGAGTATTTAATTTTTGCGACATCTCACAGTTAGTCTCGGCACCTAATGAACGATACTATTTGCAGCAGTGGACGTCTTTCGGCTGTAACGATGAGGATGACAAATATGGTGACATTCATCAGTGACATTTTATCAGCGCTTAATTAATTTAAAAGTGACAAAACGTATTTAAAATTGCGATTTATTTTAAACCCATAATCATACAGGCTGGATTCATAATGAACAAGTTAGTTGGGGTCTCACATTATCCTACGGAAAATAAGTGAAAAGTTTTTGCAATTTCTGATTTTTCTAGTACACAAACATCAGTTGGTAAGATACAGTTTTTTGATTCTTGTCAGACCCAGGATCAGTTGACATCAAAAAAGTTTTTGTGAGAATTGGGCATTTTCTTTCAGACAATTTGTATTTAAAAATATGTGAAGCAGATCGAACGGCCTCAAAAATTTAAGGGCAGTCTTATAAGACCGTTTTCCCGTAGCTACAACGGTTACTGCGCCATCTCAAAAATATACCCTGTAAACTGTATTGTATGTAGTTTGGTCAATCTACAAAACAATGGCCCAATGAAATAATAAATAATTGACAAAATTAATCACAATTTGTGTTCTAATTAGAATGAGAAGTGTATCTTCCCCAAACCACTGACAGACAGTCTACCAAAGATTTTTTGTACCATAGCGCCAAATATCAAAATAAGGCCTATTACAGCACTGACGAATTTCTGACTGAAAAATTATTCTGACTTGTGTGAAATATCTTAATTTTTGATTCTTTTTACTTTGACATTTAATTGGCCATTTTTATTATAAATGTATTGAATAAAAAAAAAAAGAAATGCTATAAGTCGATGATATTCTTTGTTGACACTTTTTAGTGCAGGTATTATTGTATGTGACGGCAGCCATGTTGTTTAGCAGCTGTGAGAGGCGGCGACTGGATGGCGCTAGTGGAACGTGCACCAGACGCATCATAAACAAATCATTCACTCTATAGATCATTTGGCTTAAGACTTGAATCCAATCCAATCAAATATTGTGACCATTTGCTACCACTAGTGATCGCCTTTAAAAGGAGCGGCGCTGTTCAAACGGCAGATTCGCCCGATCATGACCTATGCCAGTGCAGTCTTCGCACACGCCAAGCCCATTCGGTTCAATAGAATGCAGACCCTCCAAAACAAGTTCCTCCGTAGGATTACAAGCTCCCCCTGGTACGTTCGCAACGAAATCCTCCACGTAGACCCCATGATTCCCACTATCCGCCAGTTTATGAAACGCATTTCAAAGCGTTTCTTCGAGACCAACGCGAATCACGGCAACCCTCTGGTTGTGAAGGCCGCCAGCTATATTCCCTCCTCCATCAGTCATATCCGCCGTCCCAAGCATGTCCTCACCGATCCCGATGACCACATAACTCTCATTCAGGAGAGCAGTAGGGCCACCAGTACAGTGCACAAACACAGACCGACATTCCGACCTCGCCGCCGAGGTTCCTCGCGAAGATCCCGACGTAACTATCCCCCCCGACCCTTGCTCGACGAAGTGCCAGCCCGCGCCGTAGCTGAGCCTGTAGCTTTAAATTCCCATGATAATAATAATCAACAAAATCTGATCCATTTATCAATCGCCCTAAGCCGAGGTCCGTACCCACAGGGGGTGCCCTTAGCGAGCGTTCGCTTAGTAATTTGTCTTACTATTTTGTCTTAAAAAACTGTTTCTCCGTTGTCACCGAGTTTGTCATCTGAATTTCTTTAAGTAACACACATTTCACAAACACTATTTTACAATAACCATACCAACACAGTCACCAAACACATTGTTTTGTTTTGAAATTCCATATTAAAATTCATTACGTAATACGCCATCTAATTATTACGTAATTACTACCTGGTAGAACAATAACAATCACAGTATGTCAAAACGT
Organism: Dasypolia templi; assembly: GCA_963555695.1. Lineage (NCBI taxonomy): Eukaryota > Metazoa > Arthropoda > Insecta > Lepidoptera > Noctuidae > Dasypolia > Dasypolia templi. The sequence continues at coordinate 6,501,654 of OY743163.1, forward strand.
CAAACCTATTTTAAATGACAGCTGCGCGACAGATTATCAAAGGCTAACGGCGCGTGAGCTTTCAATGCCCGGAATGTTACCATTTTTATAAATATTGTTTATTTTATTTTGTTGAACACTTATCCAGTTATTATGTGTATGTATTTTTATTTTTTATTTTCATCTTAGCGTTTGCTACACTGGTCGACGTCATTCAACGCCGGCTGTCGCTGAAAACCAGCGCTGGGGCTCTGTCTCGCATAGGGTCGTAGCATTAAGCTGAGCGATGGCCGTTTTGCGTGGAAGTGACGCATATTTTCCCCCGATTTGTTCTCTTTGGCGTTTGTGTTCGATCACTGCGTCATGTTTACCGTAAATAAACGTTTTTTTCTTTCTTTTCTTTTCTTTCTTTCTTCGCAATAGACTGGTCAGGGCCCCGTTCGCACAATAAGACTGGCGACGGTTTTACAAGCTTAGGGCTCACCAATAGGTACACACCTCCCTGTCTACACCCTACAGGGAGGGATCTCATCCCCGGGCCAATCCACCCGGGGAGTTAGGTAAAGCGTTTAGGCAACGTGGAAATTTTTCTTACCACCATTCCTTCCCAAATATAGTTCCCCCTCCGATCATGGAGGACGCCGACCTCTTGGCGTTCCTCAAAGAGGTCCTACTCAAGGACCCCGATTTTCTGGAGCGATATGGCTCAAAAATTCGCCCACGCTCCACCCCCACTCCGTCCCAGGGCGCACTCGGTGAGTTTGGTGACGCCTTAGAGAGCCCGCTTTCACCACCTGCCGCCGAACAAGGCATTCCGCGCTTTGTTCCGCATTACAATGTTCCGGCGACTATCTCGGCCCCCATTGTTTCCCCCGCCTTTGTCCCGGCAGATAATACTCCGGCAGCTAATCCGGCCCCTATTGTCTCACCCGCCTCTGTCCCAGCCGCCATTGTCACGGCCGCCATTGTCTCAGAGACAACGCAGCTGTGCGCCGCAGTTATCAACACGACTCGCCCGGAGAGCATGGACACGTCAGTCCCACTCTCCGAGGACGAAGCCCACACCTCCTCCTCCAGCGATGACGACTTCCAAATCGTCGTTAAAGGAGGCAAGAGGAAGGTTAAATCTTCCGCCCCCGCTGGCCCGGCCACCATGGCCCAGAAACAGGACCCGACTACCTTATCGTCCAACTCTACTTCCGCCCCTAATCCGCGGGCCAGTCGCCCTACCAGCCCTACGGCTTGCCCACCCGCTCCTACCGCGGAAAGCAAAAGCCCCCTCCCCCCATTTACGTCCAAGACAAATCAAAATGGACTGAGATTTCAAAGATGTGTGTTGATTGCAAGATCAACTACACTAATGCCCGATCCACCCTTCAGGGGATCAAAGTAACAGTCCCCACGTCCTCGGACTTTAAAAATCTCTCCCGCGCCTTGCGTGAAAGGAACTACTCCCTTCACACATACTCCCTTCCGGAGGAAACCCCCACTCGCGTCGTCATTAGGCGCGTACCACATGAAATCAACACGGAAGAAATAAAAAGCGACCTTGTTGCACAAGGCCTTCCGGGCTCCGCCGTCCATCGCTTGCATAAAGCGAGACAGTGCGTTGTCTATGACATGGTCCTGGTCTTATGTTACCCCACAGAAGGGCACCACCCGATCTTCAAGGTGAAGTCGGTTTGCTCGCTCTCAGGCATCTCCATCGAGAAGCCTTACAGAGCTCAGTTGATTGGGCAGTGTCATCGCTGCCAATTATATGGTCACTCGCAGTCCAACTAGTAGACATGGCACCGCCGACTGTACCCGCCCTAAAGATAGGGAACAATGTTTAGAGCCTCCCAGCTGTGTACTCTGCGGCTTATCGGGACAGCCGGCAAATTACCGGGGCTATTCTAAGGCCCCTAAGTCCTCCTCTCCCAAACTCGCGAAACGCGCAAGCGACCGCCAGCACAGGAAAAGCCCCTAGGGTTAGCTTCCTTCCGCGCAGATGCCGGATCGGCTTAGTCCGCAGAGGCCCTCTCCGGAGGAAAGTAAGCGAAAGACTGAAATCCACCGCGTCGCCTCACTTGGACACCATCCCCGATCACATAGTGTCAGTCGCCGACACGACGGCCGCAATCGACTCGTTTACTGAGCACGTTCAATCCGTTTTGACGGATTGTTCACGGGAAGTTCCGGTGATGGAAGACCATCGCTGGAAACTACCTACTGACGCACGTGACTTAATAACCGAGAAGAATGCGGCTATTCGTGCCTACGACTCCTTCCCTTGTGACGCAACAAAGCCCACATGCGCCATTTACAGCGTGCTGTAAAGAAACGCATAGGGGAAGTTCGCTCAGAGGGCTGGAACAAGATGCTCAGTGAACTCGAGCCCACTCACCTAGCCTTCTGGCAACTTCAGAGGAAACTGCGTTCCTCAGAGGAGGTCTCTATGCCTCCCCTCATCCGCCCCGACAAAAGCGTCGCTTTCGACAGCACCGACAAGGCCGAATGCCTTGCTGACCGCCTAGAGTCCCAATGTTCTCCCAGCTCTCAACCAGTAGACCAAGCTCACCTGAACAAGGTCGACGCTGAAGTCGAACGGAGAGCCTCCCTACCACCCGTCGAAGACCCTGATGATCCTCTGCCTCCCGTCACTCCAGACGAAGTGCAAGACCTCATTAAAGGGCTCCACGCTCGTAAAGCCCCCGGTTCGGACGGTATTACCTTAGGTATACAAACTCCTACCTGCCCCTCTAATAATGCTTATGACCGCCATCTTCAATGGCGCCTTGAGCAACAACATCTTCCCACAAGCGTGGAAAGAAGCAACCGTCATCGGTATCCCAAAGCCAGGCAAACCAAAGTCTGAGCCCTCCAGCTATCGTCCCATTAGCTTACTCAATGTACTCGGCAAAATCTACGAGAGGCTTATTTATAAGCGTCTCAAAGACTACGCCGAAGCAAAGAGCCTCATTCCCAACTAGCAGTTTGGTTTCCGACTCCAACACTCGAGTATCCACCAGGTCCACCGTATCGTAGAGCACTTGTGCGCTGGTCTGCAGCGTAACGCGACGACGGGTGTGCTATTCTTCGACATAGCGAAAGCCTTCGACAAAGTCTGGCACAACGGCTTGTTATACAAGCTTTACCAACTAGAAGAGCCAGATCGTCGCGTGCTCATCTTACGAGAATTTTTGTCGAACCGCACCTTCCGCTATCGCATCGAGGGTGCACTCTCGTCACCTCACCCTATTCGCGCCGGAGTCCCTCAGGGTTCCGTCATATCTCTTCTAGCCTTCACGCTGTTCACCAGCGATATCCCAAAGAGTAAAAAGGCTCAGTTGGCTCTCTTCGCCGACGACACTGCCATTTACTATACCGGTCACTGTCCCAATGCTCGTACTCTTCAAACCTCCGCAAACGGCATCACTATGTACGGCAAGCCAATCCCTTGGGAGAAGCAAGCCTTTTTCGCTCTTGGTAGACTCCACTACATTCTGACAGCCCGTTGCAGACTGTCACTTAAATGCAAGCTATCTATACCGCAGTCATCCGTCCCATCATGACTTATGCCTGCGTTGTATTTGCGCACGCTCATCCACGTCATCTCCACAAGATGCAGACCCTCCAGAATCGACTCCTCAGAAAGGTCACGGGTGCCCCCTACAATGTCCGCAATATAGATCTCCACGTCGACCTTAAAATGCCCACCATAAAACAGTTCATGAAACGCTTATCTAAGCGTTTCTTCGACTGTGGCATAAAACATCCAAACCCCTTGATCTCAGCGGCCGCCCGCTACACTGCATTAGCAATATTATCCCGCATTAGCAATATTCGCCGACCAAGGCATACCTTAATCGCCCCCGACGACGCCACTACCCTCCTCCAGGAGAGTAGTAAGGCCACCAGCACTCTATGTAAATCCAAAACCCGATCGCCGTCCTACGGCCCTCGCCGCCGAGGCCCGCCGCGACGCCCAAATCCACACCCCTCCCGACCCTTGCTCGAGCCAGCCCGCGCCGCTGAGCCTGTAGCTTTAAATTCGTCCCAAAATCCAATAAATCCTGATCCAGCTAGTCCCTTGCTGCCCTCTTCCAGCGACGCGCTAAGCCGAGGTCCGTACCCCACAGGGGGTGCCCTTAGCGTAGTCGCTTAGTTTTAGTTAGTATTTAAGTTTAAGTCCTGGCTGGTGACCTTAATTTATTAGGGTACCACAGGCAAGTCCGCTTAAGCAGACGACAACCTTACAGGTTGACCTGCGAGATGCCATACACAAAAAATTAAAAATAAATGTATACCTAGATCAGCATCGTCTTGTTTTATTGACAAAGTTCCCTGGTGGTGAAACTTCTTATTTTATTTTTATTTTATTTATTCGGTAAAACAAACAATTACACATTAAGAATTACAAAATGATAGTATACAGCAATATTACAAATGTGAAATCAACCACGTTCTCCACAGATACACATGAGACAATTTGGTATATTTTAAGACGAAGAAGCGTTGTTAACAATAAAAAAGAGAAATACCAACAGTAAATTATTCATGAAGCTGTTAATAATAGTGTAGCATAAGTGGAACAACAGTGTCACATTAATTTTGCAGTGTGTTAAGCAACATGAGTTTAAACTTTCCTTTTGGTTAAGCAAACAGATCCAAACTGCAGAAATTCTTATTAAAATTGCTCGTAAGGCGACGAAGTAGCGCACGTAAGCCGACATTTGTACGACTGGAAGTAGTAGCGAAAACAGGGTGTGCGCGCACCACGCGTCCCTGGCATGTTCTGGGAACTATATAACACAACTTGTTAACTATATCTAAACAATCATACGAGTTATTGCATAAGTCATACAAAAATGTAGTTTCAAGAAAAGTACGCCTTGAACTCAAACAAAGCAGATTATATTTTTTAAGTAAATCATTCTATGAGAGGTAACAACTTTTAAAGCAGCGATAATACATAGACTTCAAAAATTTACGTTGTATGATTTCTATACACTCAATGTATTTATTGTAGTAGGGGACTTCTTGGTACGGAAACCTACATTAATTAATTTAGTATAGTAATGTCTAATAGTTACAATTTAGTTTGATATTTCACTTGATGTTTAACTTAAAAACGATTTTCTTAATAATGTCTTTAATATCACCTTTACACCTACCTATTTGAGAAGAAAATTTCTAATTAGTTTAACAGGCAGCTCACCTGACTTTTTAATTACGATTTTTTTAATAAACGACCAGCTTCAAAAATAATGGCATTATTGAAATAAAAATGGTCAACAAAAAACATTTGTTTGATTTTCTAGAGCATATATGACAAAATTTTACCAAAAATAATTGGTGAAAACCGCTAACGTGACTTACCCTTGCCAATATTAACTTAAAGGAAAAAAAGCGTATAATACAACGTAAACACACTAATTTATTTAAAAAAATGGTATGTATACAGTACATTTTTTACAGTTTTTTTTGTCTCCTGTAAGATTTGATGAATGTTGAATTCGCGGTATTGGAAGCCGAGCGACGATGTGTTTACGCTTGCCACTCACACATAGTTCATATTGTGAACGTCTGAGTGCACTCATTTTAACGTCAGTAATAAACCAGCGTCCAACTAAGACACCCGTGTACTTATTTCGGCATCTCCAAGTTAATGCCTATCACTAATACGGTTAAGCGTGCTCGTCTGCTGGCTGTGGGAGAATGGGAGTCACGTCAAGCACCGTGCACACAATCACCATACCCACCATCATCCACCTTAGGCACATTGATGGATGACTCATCGATTTGGGTAGCTGCGATTCTCCGCTTGGGCGCACATTGTGTTGCTCCGCATCGGTGTCACTGCGTTGAAGCTGTCGACAGTCTCGGGCACCATGGCCTGTCCAGTAGTATTCTGTAACCATCTGACCGTAAAAACTTTGGTGAAGTGAGCGTGGACTGAGCTGTCAGTGCCACTGATGCAAGGGATTGACCTAGACAGTATGACGCTAACAATTCACGCAAGTCTTTACGATGAGAGTTTTACCGAATCGACATGCTGCTACAGGACGCAGGTCTCAAAGCACGGCACGCCAGTATTTACTATATAATTCGCCAAACGTCTTGGTACGTGTAAAAGTCAAAAGCCAAATCATTTATTTCCTGTATCGATACTATTGCGCCATCTCGTGTTATAAGCACGGCGGGCTGTGCTGGCGCTACTGCTACGGCTGCTGAGAGCCTCAAGCGGCGCAAATACTGTAACCTTATGGGTTACTACAGTTTTGAGCCGTTTGGGGTCGAAACGTTCGGATCATGGAGCCCGAGTGCGCGTCTCCTTTATGAGCAAATTTCTCACCGACTAGTCGATACTTCACGTGACCAGAGTGCTGGATTGCTCTTTGGCCAAAGAATTAGTATTAAAAATCAACGTGGCAATGCTGCCAGTCTTCTGGGCATAATTCCGGATGACAGCGATCCGGACGAGTAGTTAGACGCCTAAGTGTCCCATTTATTTTTATATTCATTTGTATAGTTAGTTAGGCAGTCATTTAAATGTGTTATTTTAAAGTTCAATAAACAGGCTTTGTTATTTGTAACACATAACATAACATCACGCCCTGCTTCCCCGAAGGGTTGGGCAGAGGTGTACCTATAGTACACCCACATTTCGCCAGCTATGTTTAAGTCCCATGTAATAGCACCGGGCACAAATCCACACTTCGGGCCGCTACTGAGAAATTCCAGATAGAAAAACCCAATAACACGCCGCCCGACCTAGGAATCGAACCCAGGACCTCATGCTCAGCACTAGCGATTTCGACCACTAGACCAACGAGGCGGTATTTGTAATATTGTCTTAATGCGATATAAAATAGAAACGTTAATTGGAATAGAATGAGAAGGAGAATTGGACCTAGGCCATCATTTTAGAATTAAAAACAAATTATGCTAGCAAGATGTAGTCAGTCTAACAAAGTTGTGTTTGGCGTCCAGTACATTCTAGTCTGTAATGCTATGTAAGGAGATGGTAGAGGAAGCGTTTTTTGTTACCTGCTGTTAGGGATACCGAGTTTTGGAGTTTTTCTATTCAGGATAATCATTCAGCCCCAGGATGAGCTGGTAAATTGGAAACTTCATAAGGATTATGAAATTGTAAAACAAATAAATTGCAAGATAGTTTATTGAGTCATTGTATCGGATCTTCAGCTTATATTTAAACAAAACTAGTAACGTCCACATCCACAGTTGCGGCCTCCAAAGCCGAGTCCGAGAGCGGCAGGAGCGATGGCAGCAGTGCCAGGTCCATAGCCAGCGCCGAGCCCATAGGTACCCGCAGCGCCATAGGCACCAGTAGAGCCATAGGCAGCAGCAGAAGGAGCAATACTCTCAATAGCAGTCACACCGTTACCGCAGCTGTAGCTGACGGTACCAGCACCACCACTTGGTAACACTCCCTCCAAAGCCACAGCACTCACGAAAGGCAGCTCACCAGCCACAGACAGAGCACCTTCATACACATTCTCAGACGCTACGGAGAGGCCACTGGGAGCAAAAGCAGAGGTGCTAGAGACAGGCAGGCCACCGCCACTGGTGGGAAAGATCTCTAGAGCAGTCAAACCATTGCCGATCAAACCATTGCCAATGATACCATCACCAATCAAACCGTTGCCGGCCAACTGGTAACTACCACCACAGCCATTACCAATAAAACCATTGTTAGCATAGCCATTTCCAGTAAGAGCACGATCGGCGAAGGCTCCACGACCAAGACATGAACTGAAAGCAGTCTGTGAACAAAACATGATTCTGTTAGTACATGTTTCATTTTCAGAAGATGATGACGATGCATTAAAACTTGATTATTTTATCGATCACTTAACGTAATGTGTGTCAGACGTGTTTCATGCAATTTTCAGTCTAGTAGTATTTTTAAATTAGAAGTAAGCATTTCTAGCTAAAGTTGAATGGACTTCTCGGAGAATCAGAGAACAAAGTTTTAATATAAATACAACCTGTTTTCTTCATTTTGGTAATATTTAGATGTATCTCGAAGCTAAAGCGTTAAAAAATAAGCTCACAATAAGTGCTACTTAATCCACAATATTGAACTAGTCAATTTCTCAGTGAACGTATTAAAATTCGATAATCTAAAACAATAAAAAAAATGCGAAATTCAAGGAAAACTCGTGAAAAAAATAAAATATTGAAGATTATTCTCACCTGGATGAAGAGCGCCTGAGCGCAGAGGACGAGGATCACCTTGGCTGACATTGTAGTTTGTGTTACGAGTAAAGCAAACTTGGGAATGAGTTTTCCAAGAATCGACAACTATTTATACTGAACGTAGTCCTTATCTAGTAGTGTGGCAGCAACTTGTGGATTTTGAAATAAACTTTTGACAGGTGCCTTTATCTGTAGTTGCAATATAGGGAAATAGAAAAATGGATGTGTTTCGTAAGGGACGTGACCTAGAAATATTTAGAATGATGGGCTTTGTTTCCATAGAACATAGAAAAAACATCACGTAGTTACGATAAGAAACTTTTGCACTATATAAACGTGTTCTCGAAGTAGGAACAACATTCAGTCTTCAGCTTCTCGTTGCAAACAAAAAACTATCAAACATGTCCACCTTAGCTGTTCTGTTGCTCTGCATCCAAGCTTGCTTGGTCCAGGTGAGTTATTATATTGAGTTTCCCCTTCTGAGCTTTTTATTTAATTAACACTTATTTAAATACTATATAAATAAAACCAGCTACCATAGTAGCTTTTGTGTTTTTCATTGTTGATCTGTTATTCTGGCATGTTGACACTCTTATGAACACAAAGTAATACATACCATTTCATTTCTTCAGAATGTTTTCGGTTACGGGTGCGGCTGCGGAGGTCAAGTGGGCGCCATAGCTCCTGCTCTAGGTTTCGGCGCTGGTTTCTCTCCTGCTGCTGCATGTGGTGGTGCCCTCGGTCTTGGTGCTTACGGTGGCGCCATCGGATCTGCTTATGGTGGCGTACTCTCTCCTGCTGCTGCATACGGGGGTGCTATCGCTCCTGGAGGTGCTTACGGCGGCGCCGGTGAAGGCTACGTGGCGGTCATTGGTGAGCTGCCAGTCGCCGGCAACACCGCTGTTGCTGGCCAGGTCCCCATCATGGGTGTCGTGAACTTTGGTGGCGCTTTGCCGGCTGCTGGTGCCGTGTCTATCGCCGGACAGTGCGCGTGCGGGTGTGGTTCTCCTGTTTACTATTGAGACGTATTCAGACGCCAAAAGAAAAATAAACGATTAGGAAATGAGCAAATAATGCAATCTTTCACTAAATCCTAAAGCGTTAACCTCCCAGTACTTTATTGCGAAACTCGCGAAACCCCCGTACGTCCTTGACGCATGCGCTTATCGCGATATAATTTGACCCCGCTCTGACCACGCTCAAAATAAACGATGTAGCTGCGATTATATTGCCGCTATTTACATTATGTAAACAGTTTCGGGTTTGTGAAGAATGGAGCCACTCAAGATAATATCAACAACACTCATAATAGTACGTTCGTATTATAAACATCCTATTGAAAACATAGAACTGGGTTTCAACTAAGATTCTAATTGGTTTATCCATTATTGGCCAATTTATTTATTTTTTCAGTTAGAATCTTATTTGAAAGTGTACAAGAACAAAGTAAATGATGAATTATCAGTTGTTTTACCTTACAAAGACCCTAATTCAATAAAAAATCGTAAGAATTCAAAATGTTAACAATGACGTCATTGACAACCTTGGAAACTATGTCCAATATTTCTCGAAATATCGAATAAAATTGTTGTAATACGGCTACAATCTATGAAATTATGTATTATCTATAAACATATATATATAAACTATTTATATATAGGTTTTGCGTCATTACTAACATCACAAAGGTTGCATCATCATTAATTCTTTAATTCATTGCAAAATCGTCAAATTATTACACCAAAATTCATGACAACGAATTCTGTAAACGTAAAAAACATTGGCTCAAAAACATGTTTTATGATATTGTTTCATGCAAACGATTATCTAAAAAGTTGTATTGCACACTTATAAATAAAAATACATCCACTTACCGAAGAATAACACACAAAAAACACAATTAAAAAAAACAATCACTTTCGCTCGGTACCCAATTGACACCACTTGAGCCTGACGCAAAAAATGGCGCGCTTCATATTGTGTTTTTATTATCTTGGGAGTGATAAAGCTTGTTCGTATTTTTGTCTGTGATTATAAAATATTATCTGTACTGTGGATAAATGGTATAACACTAATAAACCTTAAAATAATAGAAATTTAAACTTAAAATCGACTGGGGTTGATTGTATACCGGAATACCGTCCAGGAGGAGGGACACAAAGAACATTAAGCACATTGCAAAGAACTTAGGGCCATCTACATTGCTGAACTGGGAAACGTCTTCAGAAGTATCAAAAAAGTGCCGAAAGATGTCACTACGGTCACTATAAAAGATAAGATAAAATGTTTATACACAAACAAATTTCATGGATTACTCATAAAATGAAGAACATTTTATATTACACATAAATAAAATAATTATTTACTGTGCTACATGCAGTTGGTGCTTCGTCTATTAAACACACGAACGGACACGCACACTGACGCACACTTAATATGGCTGCCGGAATAATATGAATGTGCGCTTCATCATATTTTGTGTAATTTTTGCAGTTTTCCGAGTGTTTTCTCCTTATGACGTTGAGTTGAGAGTACCCCTCCGTCCTGATACTTAGACTATTCAGAAAACCAGTCCTTCATTTTTTTTCTGCCCGGGTGAGAAAAATTTAATAGAAAATAAAATATACTACTAGACTAGTTTGTTTTATTCCAATTTCCAGCACACTATTTTGCCTTGAAAATCACCTACGTCAATGGTAAGCTATTTTCTTCATACTACATAATTATCCATCCATTTAAAACCTATAGAGCTATAAAAATTATAATATAAATGTACCTATAGATTGAGAATTAGTTCCTGTTCAGAAATGCAGATGGCGTATAAAACTGTCATGCATAAAACATTCGAGAGAGGGCTCTCTTATCCTATATTTCTTATATTACTCTTTGATACCGTCGGTACTTGACGGAAAGGTTGGTGGGGGTATTCCTGTATACTTAAGTTAAAATGTGTTTATATTATGGGCATACAATTTCACCGTTATAGTATTTCCAGGCCACAGTCCAATACGATAATAATATAAAAACGTATACAATTATTATAGACGCCATAATACTATCTGCATAAAATTATGTAGTTCAGTATAAATCTGGTGAGAATAACTTGTCGTTTATTCTTATTTTTCTCGTGCACCACGTTGTGCACGTTGTGTACTGGATAGTGGGTGCGAAAGAGGTAGCGAATCCGTCGCATATTGCTCACTGATTTTTACCGATGCGATCGCTCCAGCTGTTTTGTTTGCAGATGTACTTAATGCAACGTAAAATGATAAGACGATTGAAACTGTCATTAAGTATACAATGGTAGGTTGGCCCCGTAAAATTGTTTGCGACTCCATTCGTCATTTTTTTTACTGTGTTTGTAAGTGTTAGAAAATGGTGTCTTAATGCGGGGACCTAAGGTGATAATTTAGTTGTCACTGCGTGAAAGAATGTTGCGCGAATTACATAGCACGCATTTAGGCATAAAATGAGTTGCAATGCGAGAAGTAGCATGTGGTGGCCCGGTATAGATGGGGGAAATTGAGGGGTGGATCGCCGGATGCTATGTATGTGCGAGCATGAGGCCCGCCTCACCACAGGCTGCGGCCTCGCCCTGGCCAAGTCCAACAGCACCATGGGAACAAATTCATATCAACTACCTATGTCTTGTTGTATAGTTGCGTACTCAAAATGGTCAGAGTGCATTTACATGCGGAACGACGTTACCACCCAATCCTTAATAAAAAGTTAAAGTACATGTTTTCGATATTTGGCTTACCATGCACAATAGTCTCGGATATTGACCATCCATGTAGCAACGGACAAGCCGAGAATCCTTTAAAGACGTGTAAAAGGTTGTTTATAAAGCTGTTTAACATTTATTTTGTCAACACCTTTCGAAATTAGTGTGGAGGAATGATGTGTTTACGCTTTGCCACTCACGCATAGTTCATATATTGTGAACGTCTGAGTGCACTCATGTTAACGTCAGTAATAAACCAGCGTCCAACTAAGACATCCGTATACTTATTTCCGCATCTCCAAGTTACTACCTGTCACTAATACGGTTGAACGTGCCCGTCTGCTGGCTGTGGGAGAATGGGAGTCGCGGCAAGCACCGTGCACACAATCACCGTACCCACGATCATCCACCGTAGGCACAATGATGGATGACTCGTCGATTGGGCTCGCTGCGTGTCTCCGCTAGGGCGCACCTTGTGTTGCTCCGCATCGGTGTCACTGCGTTGAAGCTGTCGACAATCGGGCACCATGGCCTGTCCAGTAGTGCTATTTTGTAACTGTTTCATCCTGTAAACTTTGGTGAAGTGAGCGTGGAGTGAGCTGTCAGTGCCACTGATGCAAGGTGTTGACCTAGACAGTATAACACTGACAATTCACGCAAGTCTTCACTATGAGATTTTTACAGAATCGACATGCTGCTACAGGACGCAGGTCGCAAAGCACAGCAAGCCAGTATTTACGATATAATTCGTCAAACGGCTTGGTACGTGTAAAAGTCAAAAGCCAAATCATTTATTTCAAGCAGGCACATGAATGGCACTTTTTTTTTTTTTTTTTTTTTTTTTTTTTTTTTAATCTTATTTATTTAAGGGATTTTTGTACACATTTGCGACGATGTCAATCCCATCGTACTTTTTACAAGTAACAAGTTACTTCTAAACTTAAAAAACGAATCTTGGTCACACAAAACTTAACTTAACTAATCTAATTTACTATCTATTAAAAAAGTATATAATACTTTTGCTGATTCAGACGTAGGCTTCGACAAAATACCATGAAATATTCCAACATCCATTACCGACAATTTCAACGAGTTCAGTAGTGCGTTTCTTTTGTTACTATATCGGACACATTCCACCAACACATGCTGTACATCCTCTATTTTTCCACACGCCTCACAGTTGGGAGAGTCCGATTTTCGCATAAGAAAAGCAAAGTTGTTTAGTGGAATATGTCCAGACCTCAAGCGATGCGCAGCAACAATTTGACAGCGACTTAGTTTTGATTCGGAGAACCAAGGTATATGAGGAGGCTCACTCTGTATACTTTTATACCAGATTCCTTTCTCTTTAGATCTCTCGTTAAAAAATTCCTTCCAATATAAATTGTTAATTTTTCTAAATTTACTTAATATTTCCGAATAACTTGGTAATACACCCCGAATTGGTATGCCTGAATGAACTGCTTCTTTAGCTAATCTGTCAGCCTCCTCATTACCCGAAAGTCCAACATGGGACGGCACCCACTGGATTACAATTTTTTTTTCTGTTTGTTTAAAAAACTGAATTTGTTTCAAAATTGTGTATGCTATAACTAAACCCTTTGAACCGTTATGAACACATCTAGAGATATGCTGTAAAGCGCTCTTACTGTCGGTACATATTACCACTTTATTCGAATTTAGTTCCAATGCATACTTCAAGGCCTCAGAAATTGCAAAAAGTTCAGCCGTCATAATGGAAATGTGATTATTCATTTTAAAAGTTTTGTGACATTTATTTGCTAAATCACAATATGCTACGCCCACTCCATCTGATGTTTTGGACCCATCCGTGTAGATGACATGCCATCCAGTGTATCTTTCCCGTAGTTCTTTGAGGGTATTATACTTGAGAGAAAAAATGTCATAATGTGATTTTGGAGCAGTGATGCTAACCAAATTACATCTAATAATATCTCCAATATCTATTTTAGAAATCCATGTCTCCAAAGTAAACATTAAAACTGGATACGAAGACGAAATCTCTTCAGGACCCACCTTGCTGTGTGAAGTAACTAGCAGAGGTTTTCTCTTCCCATTCCAGTACCTATTCTCAATCATACTACTCAGGTCTGAAACCAAACTTGTAGAAGCATCATTAGTCCTGGATTTTAGCTTTAAAAGAAATTTAAAAGACAGAAATTGTCTTCTTATTTGCAGTGGAGGTATACTCAACTCACTTTCCATGACGTGTATCGGAGTCGTTTTAATAAAACCGCCAATTATTCTCAAAGCTAGATTTTGTAACTTATCCAATTTGTAAGTGTGACTAATTGCAGAGTTATCGTACAAAAAACATCCGTAATCTATTCTACTCCTAATAACTGCCATATAAAGTCTACGCATATATGTAGGATGAATACCCCATGACGATCCTACCAGAACCTTGAGCAACTGAATTTTTCTTTGTGAACTCTCATACACTTCGTTAATATGCCTCCCCCATCTTAAGCATTTATCCAGCCACATTCCTAAATATTTAATGTAGTCCACAGCTTCTAAAGCATTATTGTTAACTTTAATATTAACTGAAAGTCTTCTACGACCTCTGGTAAATATACATAATTTTGATTTATTACTCGACAACTGTAATCCCATTTTGCCTATAGCGGAGACAAAAAAATCTAAAGCTCGCTGCATATTATCAATACTATCTTGCAATTTATAATAATTACAATATAGAACGAAATCGTCAGCATATTGGCTGATACAAACGGTATTGATATTTTGACAAATGTTGGCCGTAATTATATTAAAGAGTAGGGGGGATAAAGGATCCCCCTGTGCAATTCCCTTACCAGTCCATCTTAAAAACTGTCTGTTGCTTTCGTCAGCTTTTATAGTGAGATGTCTTTCCTTTAAAAATTCCCAAATATAAGAACAAACATATTTCCCAACCTTAAGATCATTTAGAATACATATAACCCTGTCAATTAGAACGTTATTATATGCTCCTTCTATATCCAGAAAAACACCCAAAGTTGGAGTATTTTTGGTAAAACCTATTTGTATTGTGGTAACTAGACGTGCCAGACTATCATGACATGAGTGATCTCTTCTAAAACCGGTTGTACTAGGAGATAGTATCTTATTATACTCTATAAACCATTCCAATCGCTTCAGGATCATGGAGTGAAATATTTTACACAGACAAGATATCAATGCAATTGGACGAAGCTTGGTATCGGAACAGCTGCTAGTTTTAGGAATCGGTACTATGTAAATATCTCGCCATTGAAAGGGAACAGTTGATGTTTTAAAAATTAAGTTATATGTTTCAAGTAAATATTTTTTTGCAACAATAGGCAAATTTAAGATCATTGAATATGTAATATTGTCGATACCGGGAGATGTATCCTTCGCTTTAAAGCAAGACTCCAATTCCTGTTTCGAAAACTCACAATTTAAAGGCGATTCATTGTTATCAAAAACAGGAGTTGGAGTCATCACAAAATCTGGAGCCAATGAACTCAGTAGTTCTTCTTTTTTTGAGTCCGTTGAATAAGTTCTCGTCTGCCTAAAACCTTTCATCCAACGCATTTTCCTCCACATGGTTGATGAAGTTGTAGTCTCATCAATACTGTCACAGAAACTATACCATGACTTAGACTTAGCTCGCCTCGTGATCCTTTGACTTTCATAAATTTTAACATAAAGTAAATCTAGATTGTGAGGGGTAGGGTTTTTTCTGAAATTCGTTAAAGCTAAGCGTCGCTCGGCTACCACTTTAGAAAGTTGTTGGTTCCAATATTTTTTTGGTATAAAAATGCCCATTGGATTATTACACAGTTTTATGAATGGTATTGTTATGTCTGCAGCTTTATTAATTTGCGTAGTAAGAAAGTCATACATACCTTGAGAATCTTGTGATGGCGGCAGACTTTCAAAAAAATACCTGCTAATAATTTGACGATAGCTCGCCCAATCAGCTTTTTTTAAATTTCGCTTTAAGGTAATATTTACTGATTCCGGATATTTAAAACAGATTTTTATAATTAGATGGTCACTACCCAGGCTTTCACTACTAACACTCCAACAACCATTAATAGCTATGTCTGTGGTACAAAACGAAACGTCAGGAGAGGTTTTTTGTAAAAAACCATTCACGAGCTTCATTCTCGTGGGATCACCGTTATTTAATGAGATATAATTGTTATCAATGGCAGCATCAAACAATTGTTTACCCCTAGAATCATTTTTATTGGACCAACAGGCGTGATGTCCATTAAAATCACCCGCAATTACAGTATTTTTCGGAAACTTTGAAAAAATATGGTCCCAATCTAATTGAGAGGTTCTTACAGAGGACGGACAGTAGACCGAAATGATATTACATATTAATGCACAATTGAGAATTTTAATATGTATTATTTCTATACCTGAATTAGTCACACTTATAGGAGCAATAAAGGTTTTTAGAGATTTGTGTGACACAATCGCTACTCCTCCGTACGAGTCATATCTGTCCTTTCTATAAACGTTATACCCACTTATATTTATGTAGCTATCTACATCCAACCACGTTTCGCTTAGAATAGCTATATGAATATTTTCCCTATTCAGTAATAGTTCTAAATCCACACATTTTGGCTTCAGACTCTGAGCGTTCCACTGGTATATGTTGATATTAGTAGTAGTAATATGAACACTATCCATTAATAAATGACCTGCACAATAAACTAACAACATCCCAATCCTTAAAATATGAAGTAACATACATTATAATTTCTTCTAGTACTAACTTTATACACTTCTTCACCTTTTGTTGTGATGAATAATCTGCCAACCATATTTCTTGAACCTTTTTGTAAAACTTTCTCAATTTAGATAAGAAATCGGTTTTATTGTGATTTTCTTCTACTATCTCTTTATGATTTTTCTCTTTTTGACCTTCCTGTCCTTTTTTTTTAAAATAGCGCTTTGTTTGTTCTTTTCCTTTTTTCTTCATAATTCGTTTTTCCTTTATTTTTTCATTTTGTTTGGTGGTTGTGCTATTTTCGTTAACTTCCTCTTCGCTTGCGCTGACTTCTTCGAGCGAAGCACTTGAATCCATGTAGGTATTTATTGGATTAATTAATGGTTCTAGGGGTGTGAGCGAATCCTTGTAACTTCTATTATGTGAAGAAAAGGTAGGCGGAGGGTGTGTTTCGTTAACTTGAATATTGACAGGAACACCTACATTACTTTTTTTAAATTGTTTTAAATATAAGTCCAGCGCTATCTTATAGGAACAGCTGTTTTTACTCATTATGTCCCTAATCATTCTTTCTTTGAGATACACTGGACAACTTTTATGCAATGCCATGTGTGGGCCCTTGCAGTTAATACACGAGAACTCTTTTGTTTCGCAATTATCATGTTCTTTTCCACACTTAGGGCATTTAATTTTTTGGGTAGGACAAAAACGTTTCATGTGGCCATATTTCCAACATCCTGAACATTGAGTAACAGGGAACAGATATGATTCAACCTTAAAACGACACCCATATCCAAATATATGTGAAGGTAATGTTGGTCCCTTAAAGGCGATGCGAATAGCTTCACTATCAATCCACTGCCCATCGTCAGTTGATCTTTTAAGTCTTTTTACCGCACAAATATCTGCTTCACTTTTAAATAATTCCGCGAGTTCATTTTCCGCTATCTCAAGGTCAATATTTCTGACGATTCCATAAATAATACTTAATTGGTCTGTTCTTTGACATCTAAATTCTAATTCTTTAAACTTTTGGCAAGTAAGTATTTTATCTGTATCTTCAATATTTTTTAGTGTAATTAATATTTTATACGGACTTTTATATTTGATTTTAAGGATATCATTTATATTTTGAGATTTTAATAATTTAGCCATACCAATCATTTTTGGAAGTACTGTCTTAGATGTAAGACATACCTCAAAATATTCTGCTTGTTGTGTATTACTTTGACAACTACCCACATTATCCTTACGATTGTTATTGAGTGAATCACTGCGTAATATTCTTTTCGGCTTTCTCATCACGGTGGTAAACCCATCATCCTCTTCGATAATTTCTTCGCTATCTTCTCGCTCCCGTTTCTCCACATTTTTCTGTCTTTCAATGTCCACATTCATCGTACTCCCTTCGATAGTTGGTTCTTCATTGATATTCTCCATCATCTCTTCATTGATAACACCTTCATCTGATATACTAGACGTCGCACTCAAAGATCTTCCAAACCTATCCATTATCTAGATTTTTATGTAACATGAGGGTGATTGTAGAATTATATGACGCGAAAAAATAAGTAAGACGTCCGCACGTCTCAGTCGTCAACGCGGCACTGGAATGGCACTTTTGAACGTCAACATTTGCAAATAAAATAGAATTGAATCTAGTTGCCCCTTATAAAACTAGTTTCGTTTGGAGCAGAATGGTCAAGAAATTCGATCGTTACTCCATTAAAATGTCTGTTTGGTTTGTCTCTTTTAAAATCTTTTTGCTCTCTTTTACGTGACGATAGGAAGAGACCAGACGTTATGATGTTGTTGCCTTGGAAGGTGGTCAGACCTCTGGTGTGGGACGCAAACTTTTTTTTTTGGGTGGGAAATTATCAAATGACTTCTCCCGCTCTGGGTGGAGCGGGAGGGCGTGTCAGACTTTAACTGACTAAAACCCACCCGTGTTCCTTCAGTTGCCTGTGCCAGAGCCACGGTTATCTCTATCGAATTACCCGCAACTCTGAGGCGTCAGCCCTAACGGACCCCGTCATTTAGTGCTGACATCTCTTTGAGGCGCGCGTGAAACACGACGCGCCGTCGACCCGGGCCTGGTCCCTACCGGACGACGAGCTACCCATTGCTCGCCGTCCGCAAGCCCGCGCCTACGGTGGCCGGGAATCTGCAGGCGACTCCCGACAACCAGGGCGTCTCCTGCGGCGACTAGGGGCGTGAGGGCGCAAGGCTCTCTCCCTCACGCGCTCCGCCTCCTCCTTCGCGAGCATTACTTCTTCGCAGAAGGAGGTGACGGCTTTCCATTCCCTCTCGCTCCGTACCATGGCCTGGACCAGGGCCGGACGCGAGAGATCGCCGCCGCCGATCGCCTCCGCGAGGACACTGCGGTGCTCCGCCCAAGCTGGACAGACCTCCACCGTGTCCTCCGGGCGATCCACACAATGGTGACACTCGGGCGTTTCCTCCTGCCTTATGCGAAACAGGAACCTCCCGAAACAACCGTGTCCGGTGAGGACCTGTGTCAGGCGGAAGGTGTGGACGCCGTGGCGCCTCTCCAACCACTCCTCAAAGAGGGGACTTACCGCCGCAATTGTGGTGTGCCCAGCACTGGGTTGCGGCAATCGCACCCTCCACGTCGCCATGAAATCCCGCCGGAGCTCTGTCCGCTGTACCGTGATTTCTCGCGGCAGCGGAGTTACACCCTGGCGTTTTGCCTCCTCGCGCCACTCCCATACGTGCGCGAGGGCTTTCGCCTTCAGATCCCATGGCGGCAATCCGGTAAGGAGGCTCGCCGCCTCGCAGGAGACCGTGCGGTATCCTCGCCCCAGCCGGACGGCCGTGGGACGCAACCTGTGTCGATAATCTTGCGCCGTCTCATGTTCCAAGTACGGCGGGCTTTGCTGGCGCTGCTGCTGCGGCTGCTGAGATCTTGAAGCGGCGCAAATACTGTAAAATTATGGGTAACTACAGTTTTGAGCCGAATGGGGTTGAAACGTTCGGATCATGGGGACCGAGTGCGCGTCTCCTGTATGAGCAAATTTCTCACCGACTATTCGACATTTCAAGTGACCAGAGTGCTAGATTGCTTTTTGGCCAAAGAATTAGAATTAAAATTCAACGTGGCAATGCTGCCAGTCTTCTGGGCATATTTCCGGATGACAGCGATGCGGACGAGTACTTCGACGCCTAAGTGTCCCTTTCGGTTTTGTATGTAATTAAATGACTAACAATTCGTTGGTCATTTAATTTAGTCTAAGTTTTTTTCGTCTTTTTTTTCTTTGTGTAGATATTATATTTTAAAGTTCCATAAACAGGCTTTGTTTGTTGTATTAATGGCAAAATGTGATATAAATAGAAACTTTAATTGGAATAGAATGAGAAGGAGAATTGTACCTAGGCCATCATTTTGGAATTAAAAACAAATTATGCTAGCAAGATGTAGTCAGTCTAACAAAGTTGTGTTTGGCGTCCAGTACATTCTAGTCTGTAATGCTATGTAAGGAGATGGTAGAGGAAGCGTTTTTTGTTACCTTCTGTTTGGGATACCGAGTTTTGGAGGTTTTCCATTCAGGATAATCATTCTGCCCCAGGATGAGCTGGTAAATTGGGAACTTCATAAGGATTATGAAATTGTAAAACAAATAAATTGCAAGATAGTTTATTGAGTCATTGTACCGGATCTTCAGCTTATATTTAATCAAAATTAGTAACGTCCACATCCACAGTTGCGGCCTCCAAAGCCGAGTCCGAGAGCGGCAGGAGCGATGGCAGCAGTGCCAGGTCCATAGCCAGCGCCGAGCCCATATGTACCCGCAGCGCCATAGGCACCAGTAGAGCCATAGGCAGCAGCAGAAGGAGCAATACTCTCAATAGCAGTCACACCGTTACCGCAGCTGTAGCTGACGGTACCAGCACCACCACTTGGTAACACTCCCTCCAAAGCCACAGCACTCACGAAAGGCAGCTCACCACCCACAGACAGAGCACCTTCATACACATTCTCAGACGCTACGGAGAGGCCACTGGGAGCAAAAAGCAGAGGTGCTAGAGACAGGCAGGCCACCGCCACTGGTGGGAAAGATCTCTAGAGCAGTCAAACCATTGCCGATCAAACCATTGCCAATGATACCATCACCAATCAAACCGTTGCCGGCCAACTGGTAACTACCACCACAGCCATTACCAATAAAACCATTGTTAGCATAGCCATTTCCAGTAAGAGCAGGACCGGCGAAGGCTCCACGACCAAGACATGAACTGAAAGCAGTCTGTGAACAAAACATGATTGTGTTAGTACATGTTTCATTTTCAGAAGATGATGTCGATGCATTAAAACTTGATTATTTTATCGATCACTTAACGTAATGTGTGTCAGGCGTGTTTCATGCAATTTTCAGTCTAGTAGTGTTTTTTAATTAGAAGTAAGCATTTCTAGCTAAAGTTGAATGGACTTCTCGGAGAATTAGAGAACAAAGTTTTAAAACTAAATACAACCTGTTTTCTTCATTTTAGTAATATTTAGATGTATTTCGAAGCTAAAGGGTTCAACATTAAGGTCACGATAAGTGCTACTTAATCCACAATATTGAACTGGTCAAAAGCTCAGTGAACGTATTAAAATTCGATACTCTAAAACAATTTAAAAAAATGCGAAATTCGAGGAAAACTCTCATGAAAAAATAAAATATTGAAGAATTATTTCTCACCTGGATGAAGAGCGCCTGAGCGCAGAGGATGAGGATCACCTTGGTTGACATTGTAGTTTGTCTTAAAGCAAACTTGGGAATGAGTTTTCCAAGAATCGACGACTATTTATACTGAACGTAGTCCTTATCTAGTAATGTGGCAGCAACTTGTGGATTTTGAAATAAACTTTTGATAGGTGCCTATCAAACATGTCCACCTTCGCTGTTCTGTTGCTCTGCATCCAATCTTGCTTGGTCCAGGTGAGTTATTATATTGAGTTTCCCCTTCTGAGCTTTTTATTTAATTAACACTTATTTAAATACTATGTAAATAAAACCAGCTACCATAGTAGCTTTTGTGTTTTTCATTGTTGATCTGTAATTCTGGCATGTTGACACTCCTAAGAACACAAAGTAATACATACCATTTCATTTCTTCAGAATGTTTTCGGTTACGGGTGCGGCTGCGGAGGTCAAGTGGGCGCCATAGCTCCTGCTCTGGGTTTCGGCGCTGGTCTCTCTCCTGCTGCTGCATGTGGTGGTGCTCTCGGTCTTGGTGCTTACGGTGGCGCCATCGGATCTGCTTATGGTGGCGCACTCTCTCCTGCTGCTGCATACGGGGGTGCTATCGCTCCTGGAGCTGCTTACGGCGGCGCCGGTGAAGGCAACGTGGCGGTCACTGGTGAGCTGCCAGTCGCCGGTGACACCGCTGTTGCTGGTCAGGTCCCCATCATGGGTTTCGTGAACTTTGGCGGCGCTGTGCCAGCTGCTGGCGCCGTGTCTATCGCCGGACAGTGCGCGTGCGGGTGTGGTTCTCCTATTTACTATTGAGGCGTATTCAGACGCCAAAATAAAAATAAACGATTATTAAATGAGCAAATAATGAAATCTTTTACTAAATCCTAAAGCGATGCAATCACAAAACCTTTTTTGTATAAAGTATTATCGCTTCATTTTTTTGTACAAGTTACGCATTTACAATAAATACCCTAATCCAAGATCCAAGGTTAAGTTATGCTTGCCGCGGTTGGTTAGTGGATCCAGTGGGTTGATTCATTACACGATTCATTACATATCGAGATCCCTCCGTTACTCGGAAAGCACGTTAAGCCGTTATTCTCGGCTGTCATTCATATTCAATCGTTACGGGCTGCCCAAAAGTCCAAATCAGAAGCCCAATAGTCTGTTTCTAAGGAATATAATATTACCCATTTACTGGGTTCTGAAGGTCAGATAGGCAGTCACTCCATGTATAGTTCTGGTATTTAGCTGCATTCGGTTAGACTGGAAGCGGACTCCAACACAGGAAATCGCTAGGCAGATTGACCTTAACAATTACAATAGTATAATGATTTAAACCTATGCTTCAGGCTAGAAAGAGCACATAGTTACAAATTAACAATGAGTAAAAAGCCAGAACTCTTATAAACATTTGAGTTGATTTGATGGCCTGTACTTTCCAACAATCAAAAGAGTATTTAATTTTTGCGACATCTCACAGTTAGTCTCGGCACCTAATGAACGATACTATTTGCAGCAGTGGACGTCTTTCGGCTGTAACGATGAGGATGACAAATATGGTGACATTCATCAGTGACATTTTATCAGCGCTTAATTAATTTAAAAGTGACAAAACGTATTTAAAATTGCGATTTATTTTAAACCCATAATCATACAGGCTGGATTCATAATGAACAAGTTAGTTGGGGTCTCACATTATCCTACGGAAAATAAGTGAAAAGTTTTTGCAATTTCTGATTTTTCTAGTACACAAACATCAGTTGGTACGATACAGTTTTTTGATTCTTGTCAGACCCAGGATCAGTTGACATCAAAAAAGTTTTTGTGAGAATTGGGCATTTTCTTTCAGACAATTTGTATTTAAAAATATGTGAAGCAGATCGAACAGCCTCAAAAATTTAAGGGCAGTCTTATAAGACCGTTTTCCCGTAGCTACAACGGTTACTGCGCCATCTCAAAAATATACCCTGTAAACTGTATTGTATGTAGTTTGGTCAATCTACAAAACAATGGCCCAATGAAATAATAAATAATTGACAAAATTAATCACAATTTGTGTTCTAATTAAAATGAGAAGTGTATCTTCCCCAAACCACTGACAGACAGTCTACCAAAGATTTTTTGTACCATAGCGCCAAATATCAAAATAAGGCCTATTACAGCACTGACGAATTTCTGACTGAAAAATTATTCTGACTTGTGTGAAATATCTTAATTTTTGTTGCTTTTTACTTTGACATTTAATTGGCCATTTTTATTACAAATTTATTGAATAAAAAAAAAAGAAATGCTATAAGTCGATGATATTCTTTGTTGACACTTTTTAGTGCAGGTATTATTGTATGTGACGGCAGCCATGTTGTTTAGCAGCTGTGAGAGGCAGCGACTGGATGGCGCTAGTGGAACGTGCACCAGACGCATCATAAACAAATCATTCACTCTATAGATCATTTGGCTTAAGACTTGAATCCAATCCAATCAAATATTGTGACCATTCGCTACCACTAGCGATCGCCTTTAAAAGGAGCGGCGCTGTTCAAACGGCACATTCGCCCGATCATGACCTATGCCAGTGCAGTCTTCGCACACGCCAAGCCCATTCGGTTCAATAGAATGCAGACCCTCCAAAGCAAGTTCCTCCGTAGGATTACAAGCTCCCCCTGGTACGTTCGCAACGAAATCCTCCACGTAGACCCCATGATTCCCACTATCCGCAAGTTTATGAAACGCATTTCAAAGCGTTTCTTCGAGACCAACGCGAATCACGGCAACCCTCTGGTTGTGAAGGTCGCTAGCTATATTCCCTCCTCCATCAGTCATATCCGCCGTCCCAAGCATGTCCTCACCGATCCCGATGACCACATAACTCTCATTCAGGAGAGCAGTAGGGCCACCAGTACAGTGCACAAACACAGACCGACATTCCGACCTCGCCGCCGAGGTTCCTCGCGAAGATCCCGACGTAACTATCCCCCCCGACCCTTGCTCGACGAAGTGCCAGCCCGCGCCGTAGCTGAGCCTGTACCTTTAAATTCCCATGATAATAATTATCAACAAAATCTGATCCATTTATCAATCGCCCTAAGCCGAGGTCCGTACCCCACAGGGGGTGCCCTTAGCGAGCGTTCGCTTAGTAATGTAAGTAGTTTTACGCCCCTGGAGGCTTTGAGTCCGCTTAAGGCAGCCACAGGATAGTCCGGTTAAGTAGTCACGACCTCTCAAGGTCAACTAATACATAAAAAAAAAACAAACGGCACGCACTCGACGCTCGACTGTCGCCGCGGACGGACGTGTCTGTGCGCTCTCCCGCTCCCGGCCTAGTGTTGTGTTTCGTGTTTATACTCGTCGCAATTACGTGACGTCATCGTAGTCGCCCCGAATACCCCGATAAAAAATTAAATCAAGAAATCGATTTTATTTTTAATCAATTAAAAAAGTGCATTTTTCAAGGCAAATCTCCTTTCTTTAACAGACGTTTGTGAGTAGCTTCACTAGGCCCCTTCTGGGTAAAACCACAGTTTCGTGGTCCTCGGTGGAAACCATACGGTGCCAACGAAGCCGAGTGGGGTGTTGTCCCAATCACACCCGCCGAACTCCTTCAGGGCAAGGCAGTAAATTGGGCGGGTCCCAGAAAACCGGCCTTGGGGGTCTCCTAGTCGGCTCTGGTGACAGTTTTCCTTTTTAGCTACTCACCTAGTGTCTTTAGGGTGTGTCTAATAGATAATTATTTCGTACTTACCATTTTGTCTTAAAAAAACTGTTTCTCCGTTGTCACCGAGTTTGTCATCTGAATTTCTTTAAGTAACACACATTTCACAAACACTATTTTACAATAACCATACCAACACAGTCACCAAACACATTGTTTTGTTTTGAAATTCCATATTAAAATTCATTACGTAATACGCCATCTAATTATTACGTAATTACTACCTGGTAGAACAATAACAATCACAGTATGCCAAAACGTCAAACCTATTTTAAATGACAGCTGCGCGACAGATTATCAAAGGCTAACGGCGCGTGAGCTTTCAATGCCCGGAATGTTACAATTTTTATAAATATTGTTTTATTTTATTTTGTTGAACACTTATCCAGTTATTATGTGTATGTATTTTTATTTTATATTTTCATCTTAGCGTTTGCTACACTGGTCGACGTCATTCAACGCCGGCTGTCGCTGAAAACCAGCGCTGGGGCTCTGTCTCGCATAGGGTCGTAGCATTAAGCTGAGCGATGACCGTTTTGCGTGGATGTGACGCATATTTTCCCCCGATTTGTTCTCTTTGGCGTTTGTGTTCGATCACTGCGTCATGTTTACCGTAAATAAACGTTCTTTTCTTTCTTTTCTTTTCTTTCTTTCTTCGCAATAGACTGGTCAGGGCCCCGTTCGCACAATAAGACTGGCGACGGTTTTACAAGCTTAGGGCTCACCAATAGGTACACACCTCCCTGTCTACACCCTACAGGGAGGGATCTCATCCCCGGGCCAATCCACCCGGGGAGTTAGGTAAAGCGTTTAGGCAACGTGGAAATTTTTCTTACCACCATTCCTTCCCAAATATAGTTCCCCCTCCGATCAAGGAGGACGCCGACCTCTTGGCGTTCCTCAAAGAGGTCCTACTCAAGGACCCCGATTTTCTGGAGCGATATGGCTCAAAAATTCGCCCACGCTCCACCCCCACTCCGTCCCAGGGCGCACTCGGTGAGTTTAGTGACGCCTTAGAGAGCCCGCTTTCACCACCTGCCGCCGAACAAGGCATTCCGCCCTTTGTTCCGCATTACAATGTTCCGGCGACTATCTCGGCCCCCATTGTTTCCCCCGCCTTTGTCCCGGCAGATAATACTCCGGCCGCTAATCCGGCCCCTATTGTCTCACCCGCCTCTGTCCCAGCCGCCATTGTCACGGCCGCCATTGTCTCAGAGACAACGCAGCTGCGCGCCGCAGTTATCAACACGACTCGCCCGGAGAGCATGGACACGTCAGTCCCACTCTCCGAGGACGAAGCCCGCACCTCCTCCTCCAGCGATGACGACTTCCAAGTCGTCGTTAAAGGAGGCAAGAGGAAGGTTAAATCTTCCGCCCCCGCTGGCCCGGCCACCATGGCCCAGAAACAGGACCCGACTACCTTATTGTCCAACTCTACTTCCGCCCCTAATTCGCGGGCCAGTCGCCCTACCAGCCCTACGGCTTGCCCACCCGCTCCTACCGCGGAAAGCAAAAGCCCCCTCCCCCCATTTACGTCCAAGACAAATCAAAATGGACTGAGATTTCAAAGATGTGTGTTGATTGCAAGATCAACTACACTAATGCCCGATCCACCCTTCAGGGGATCAAAGTAACAGTCCCCACGTCCTCGGACTTTAAAAATCTCTCCCGCGCCTTGCGTGAAAGGAACTACTCCTTTCACACATACTCCCTTCCGGAGGAAACCCCCACTCGCGTCGTCATTAGGCGCGTACCACATGAAATCAACACGGAAGAAATAAAAAGCGACCTTGTTGCACAAGGCCTTCCGGGCTCCGCCGTCCATCGCTTGCATAAAGCGAGACAGTGCGTTGTCTATGACATGGTCCTGGTCTTATGTTACCCCACAGAAGGGCACCACCCGATCTTCAAGGTGAAGTCGGTTTGCTCGCTCTCAGGCAACCAGTAGACCAAGCTCACCTGAACAAGGTCGACGCTGAAGTCGAACGGAGAGCCTCCCTACCACCCGTCGAAGACCCTGATGATCCTCTGCCTCCCGTCACTCCAGACGAAGTGCAAGACCTCATTAAAGTGCTCCACGCTCGTAAAGCCCCCGGTTCGGACGGTATTACCTTAGGTATACAAACTCCTACCTGCCCCTCTAATAATGCTTATGACCGCCATCTTCAATGGCGCCTTGAGCAACAACATCTTCCCACAAGCGTGGAAAGAAGCAACCGTCATCGGTATCCCAAAGCCAGGCAAACCAAAGTCTGAGCCCTCCAGCTATCGTCCCATTAGCTTACTCAATGTACTCGGCAAAATCTACGAGAGGCTTATTTATAAGCGTCTCAAAGACTACGCCGAAGCAAAGAGCCTCATTCCCAACTAGCAGTTTGGTTTCCGACTCCAACACTCGAGTTTCCACCAGGTCCACCGTATCGTAGAGCACTTGTGCGCTGGTCTGCAGCGTAACGCGACGACGGGTGTGCTATTCTTCGACATAGCGAAAGCCTTCGACAAAGTCTGGCACAACGGCTTGTTATACAAGCTTTACCAACTAGGAGAGCCAGATCGTCTCGTGCTCATCTTACGAGAATTTTTGTCGAACCGCACCTTCCGCTATCGCATCGAGGGTGCACTCTCGTCACCTCACCCTATTCGCGCCGGAGTCCCTCAGGGTTCCGTCATATCTCCTCTAGCCTTCACGCTGTTCACCAGCGATATCCCAAAGAGTAAAAAGGCTCAGTTGGCTCTCTTCGCCGACGACACTGCCATTTACTATACCGGTCACTGTCCCAATGCTCGTACTCTTCAAACCTCCGCAAACGGCATCACTATGTACGGCAAGCCAATCCCTTGGGAGAAGCAAGCCTTTTTCACTCTTGGTAGACTCCACTACATTCTGACAGCCCGTTGCAGACTGTCACTTAAATGCAAGCTATCTATACCGCAGTCATCCGTCCCATCATGACTTATGCCTGCGTTGTATTTGCGCACGCTCATCCACGTCATCTCCACAAGATGCAGACCCTCCAGAATCGACTCCTCAGAAAGGTCACGGGTGCCCCCTACAATGTCCGCAATATAGATCTCCACGTCGACCTTAAAATGCCCACCATAAAACAGTTCATGAAACGCTTATCTAAGCGTTTCTTCGACTGTGGCATAAAACATCCAAACCCCTTGATCTCAGCGGCCGCCCGCTACACTGCATTAGCAATATTATCCCGCATTAGCAATATTCGCCGACCAAGGCATACCTTAATCGCCCCCGACGACGCCACTACCCTCCTCCAGGAGAGTAGTAAGGCCACCAGCACTCTATGTAAATCCAAAACCCGATCGCCGTCCTACGGCCCTCGCCGCCGAGGCCCGCCGCGACGCCCAAATCCACACCCCTCCCGACCCTTGCTCGAGCCAGCCCGCGCCGCTGAGCCTGTAGCTTTAAATTCGTCCCAAAATCCAATAAATCCTGATCCAGCTAGTCCCTTGCTGCCCTCTTCCAGCGACGCGCTAAGCCGAGGTCCGTACCCCACAGGGGGTGCCCTTAGCGTAGTCGCTTAGTTTTAGTTAGTATTTAAGTTTAAGTCCTGGCTGGTGGCCTTAATTTATTAGGGTACCACAGGCAAGTCCGCTTAAGCAGACGACAACCTTACAGGTTGACCTGCGAGATGCCATACATAAAAAATTAAAAATAAATGTATATCTAGATCAGCATCGTCTTGTTTTATTGACAAAGTTCCCTGGTGGTGAAACTTCTTATTTTATTTTTATTTTATTTATTCGGTAAAACAAACAATTACACATTAAGAATTACAAAATGATAGTATACAGCAATATTACAAATGTGAAATCAACCACGTTCTCCACAGATACACATGAGACAATTTGGTATATTTTAAGACGAAGAAGCGTTGTTAACAATAAAAAAGAGAAATACCAACAGTAAATTATTCATGAAGCTGTTAATAATAGTGTAGCATAAGTGGAACAACAGTGTCACATTAATTTTGCAGTGTGTTAAGCAACATGAGTTTAAACTTTCCTTTTGGTTAAGCAAACAGATCCAAACTGCAGAAATTCTTATTAAAATTGCTCGTAAGGCGACGAAGTGGCGCACGTAAGCCGACATTTGTACGACTGGAAGTAGTAGCGAAAACAGGGTGTGCGCGCACCACGCGTCCCTGGCATGTTCTGGGAACTATATAACACAACTTGTTAACTATATCTAAACAATCATACGAGTTATTGCATAAGTCATACAAAAATGTAGTTTCAAGAAAAGTACGCCTTGAACTCAAACAAAGCAGATTATATTTTTTAAGTAAATCATTATATGAGAGGTAACAACTTTTAAAGCAGCGATAATACATAGACTTCAAAAATTTACGTTGTATGATTTCTATACACTCAATGTATTTATTGTAGTAGGGGACTTCTTGGTACGGAAACCTACATTAATTAATCTAGTATAGTAATGTCTAATAGTTACAATTTAGTTTGATATTTCACTTGATGTTTAACTTAAAAACGATTTTCTTAATAATGTCTTTAATATCACCTTTACACCTACCTATTTGAGAAGAAAATTTCTAATTAGTTTAACAGGCAGCTCACCTGACTTTTTAATTACGATTTTTTTAATAAACGACCAGCTTCAAAAATAATGGCATTATTGAAATAAAAATGGTCAACAAAAAACATTTGTTTGATTTTCTAGAGCATATATGACAAAATTTGACCAAAAATAATTGGTAAAAACCGCTAACGTGACTTACCCTTGCCAATATTAACTTAAAGTAAAAAAAGCGTATAATACAACGTAAACACACTAATTTATTTAAAAAATGGTATGTATACAGTACATTTTTTACAGTTTTTTTTATCTCCTGTAAAATTTGATGAATGTTGAATTCGCGGTATTGGAAGCCGAGCGACGATGTGTTTACGCTTGCCACTCACACATAGTTCATATTGTGAACGTCTGAGTGCACTCATTTTAACGTCAGTAATAAACCAGCGTCCAACTAAGACACCCGTGTACTTATTTCGGCATCTCCAAGTTAATGCCTATCACTAATACGGTTAAGCGTGCTCGTCTGCTGGCTGTGGGAGAATGGGAGTCACGTCAAGCACCGTGCACACAATCACCATACCCACCATCATCCACCTTAGGCACATTGATGGATGACTCATCGATTTGGGTAGCTGCGTGTCTCCGCTTGGGCGCACATTGTGTTGCTACGCATCGGTGTCACTGTCGACAGTCTCGGGGTGTTGAAGCTGTCGACAGTCTCGGGCACCATGGCCTGTCCAGTAGTATTCTGTAACCATCTGACCGTGAAAACTTTGGTGAAGTGAGCGTAGACTGAGCTGTCAGTGCCACTGATGCAAGGGATTGACCTAGACAGTATGACACTGACAATTCACGCAAGTCTTTACGATGAGAGTTTTACCGAATCGACATGCTGCTACAGGACCCAGGTCTCAAAGCACGGCACGCCAGTATTTACGATATAATTCGCCAAACGTCTTGGTACGTGTAAAAGTCAAAAGCCAAATCATTTATTTCCTGTATCGATACTCTTGCGCCATCTCGTGTTTCAAGCACGGCGGGCTGTGCTGGCGCTACTGCTACGGCTGCTAAGAGCCTCAAGCGGCGCAAATACTGTAACCTTATGGGTTACTACAGTTTTGAGCCGTTTGGAGTCGAAACGTTCGGATCATGGGGCCCGAGTGTGCGTCTCCTTTATGAGCAAATTTCACACCGACTAGTCGATACTTCACGTGACCAGAGTGCTGGATTGCTCTTTGGCCAAAGAATTAGTATTAAAAATCAACGTGGCAATGCTGCCAGTCTTCTGGGCATAATTCCGGATGACAGCGATCCGGAAGAGTAGTTAGACGCCTAAGTGTCCCATTTATTTTTATATTCATTTGTATAGTTAGTTAGGCAGTCATTTAAATGTGTTATTTTAAAGATCAATAAACAGGCTTTGTTATTTGTAATATTGTCAAAATGCGATATAAAATAGAAACGTTAATTGGAATAGAATGAGAAGGAGAATTGGACCTAGGCCATGATTTTGGAATTAAAAACAAATTATGCTAGAAAGATGTAGTCAGTCTAACAAAGTTATGTTAGGCGTCCAGTACATTCTAGTCTGTAATGTTATGTAAGGAGATGGTGGAGAAAGCGTTTTTTGATACCTGCTGTTAGGGATACCGAGTTTTGGAGGTTTTCTATTCAGGATAATCATTCAGCCCCAGGATGAGCTGGTAAATTGGAAACTTCATAAGGATTATGAAATTGTAAAATAAATAAATTGCAAGATAGTTTATTGAGTCATTGTATCGGATCTTCAGCTTATATTTAAACAAAACTAGTAACGTCCACATCCACAGTTGCGGCCTCCAAAGCCGAGTCCGAGAGCGGCAGGAGCGATGGCAGCAGTGCCAGGTCCATAGCCAGCGCCGAGCCCATAGGTACCCGCAGCGCCATAGGCACCAGTAGAGCCATAGGCAGCAGCAGAAGGAGCAATACTCTCAATAGCAGTCACACCGTTACCGCAGCTGTAGCTGACGGTACCAGCACCACCACTTGGTAACACTCCCTCCAAAGCCACAGCACTCACGAAAGGCAGCTCACCAGCCACAGACAGAGCACCTTCATACACATTCTCAGACGCTACGGAGAGGCCACTGGGAGCAAAAGCAGAGGTGCTAGAGACAGGCAGGCCACCACCACTGGTGGGAAAGATCTCTAGAGCAGTCAAACCATTGCCGATCAAACCATTGCCAATGATACCATCACCAATCAAACCGTTGCCGGCAAACTGGTAACTACCACCACAGCCATTACCAATAAAACCATTGTTAGCATAGCCATTTCCAGTAAGAGCACGATCGGCGAAGGCTCCACGACCAAGACATGAACTGAAAGCAGTCTGTGAACAAAACATGATTGTGTTAGTACATGTTTCATTTTCAGAAGATGATGACGATGCATTAAAACTTGATTATTTTATCGATCACTTAACGTAATGTGTGTCAGACGTGTTTCATGCAATTTTCAGTCTAGTAGTATTTTTAAATTAGAAGTAAGCATTTCTAGCTAAAGTTGAATGGACTTCTCGGAGAATCAGAGAACAAAGTTTTAAAATAAATACAACCTGTTTTCTTCATTTTGGTAATATTTAGATGTATCTCGAAGCTAAAGCGTTAAAAAATAAGCTCACAATAAGTGCTACTTAATCCACAATATTGAACTAGTCAATATCTCAGTGAACGTATTAAAATTCGATAATCTAAAACAATAAAAAAAATGCGAAATTTAAGGAAAACTCGTGAAAAAATAAAATATTGAAGATTATTCTCACCTGGATGAAGAGCGCCTGAGCGCAGAGGACGAGGATCACCTTGGCTGACATTGTAGTTTGTGTTACGAGTAAAGCAAACTTGGGAATGAGTTTTCAAAGAATCGACAACTATTTATACTGAACGTAGTCCTTATCTAGTAGTGTGGCAGCAACTTGTGGCAGCAACTTGAAATAAACTTTTGACAGATGCCTTTATCTGTAGTTGCAATATAGGGAAATAGAAAAATGGATGTGTTTCGTAAGGGACGTGACCTAGAAATATTTAGAATGATTAGTTTTGTTTCATTAGAACATAGAAAAAACATCACGTAGTTACGATAAGAAACTTATGCACTATATAAACGTGTTCTTGAAGTAGGAACAACATTCAGTCTTCAGCTTCTCGTTGCAAACAAAAAACTATCAAACATGTCCACCTTCGCTGTTCTGTTGCTCTGCATCCAAGCTTGCTTGGTCCAGGTGAGTTATTATATTGAGTTTCCCCTTCTGAGCTTTTTATTTAATTAACACTTATTTAAATACTATATAAATAAAACCAGCTACCATAGTAGCTTTTGTGTTTTTCATTGTTGATCTGTAATTCTGGCATGTTGACACTCTTATGAACACAAAGTAATATATACCATTTCATTTCTTCAGAATGTTTTCGGTTACGGGTGCGGCTGCGGAGGTCAAGTGGGCGCCATAGCTCCTGCTCTGGGTTTCGGCGCTGGTCTCTCCCCTGCTGCTGCATGTGGTGGTGCCCTCGGTCTTGGTGCTTACGGTGGCGCCATCGGATCTGCTTATGGTGGCGTACTCTCTCCTGCTGCTGCATACGGGGGTGCTATCGCTCCTGGAGGTGCTTACGGCGGCGCCGGTGAAGGCTACGTGGCGGTCATTGGTGAGCTGCCAGTCGCCGGCAACACCGCTGTTGCTGGCCAGGTCCCCATCATGGGTGTCGTGAACTTTGGTGGCGCTTTGCCGGCTGCTGGTGCCGTGTCTATCGCCGGACAGTGCGCGTGCGGGTGTGGTTCTCCTGTTTACTATTGAGACGTATTCAGACGCCAAAAGAAAAATAAACGATTATGAAATGAGCAAATAATGCAATCTTTCACTAAATCCTAAAGCGTTAACCTCCCAGTACTTTGTTGCGAAATTCGCGAAACCCCCGTACGTCCTTGACGCATGCGCTTATCGCGATATAGTTTGACCCCTCTCTGACCACGCTCAAAATAAACGATGTAGCTGCGATTATATTGCCCCTATTTACATTATGTAAACAGTTTCGGGTTTGTGAAGAATGGAGCCACTGAAGATAATATCAACAACACTCATAATAGTACGTTCGTATTATAAACATCCTATTGAAAACATAGAACTGGGTTTCAACTAAGATTCTAATTGGTTTATCCATTATTGGCCAATTTATTTATTTTTTGTCAGTGACTTGGTAATTAAAATTCACTACATTTTCCCTTACGTAGGTATCATATGATATTATCTATGTAGTTTATAATATTAATCACTTTAAATTTATAATAAATAACAATTTTACTAGGACTAGCAATAAGTCGAACTGTTTGACGTTGGACGTAATTTTTTTTTTTTTTTTTTTTTTTTCAGCTGTTTTCTTTTTCAGTTAGAATCTTATTTGAAAGTGTACAAGAACAAAGTAAATGATGAATTATCAGTTGTTTTACCTTACAAAGATCCTAATTCAATAAAAAATCGTAAGAATTCAAAATGTTAACAATGACGTCATTGACAACCTTGGAAACTATGTCCAATATTTCTCGAAATATCGAATAAAATTGTTGTAATACGGCTACAATCTATGAAATTATGTATTATCAATAGGTTTTGCGTCATTACTAACATCACAAAGGTTGCATCATCATTAATTCTTTAATTCATTGCAAAATCTTCAAATTATTACACCAAAATTCATGACAACGAATTCTGTAAACGTAAAAAACATTGGCTCAAAAAACATGTTTTATGATATTGTTTCATGCAAACGATTATCTAAAAAGTTGTATTGCACACTTATAAATAAAAATACATCCACTTACCGAAGAATAACACACAAAAAACACAATAAAAAAAA
Source organism: Dasypolia templi (assembly GCA_963555695.1). NCBI lineage: Eukaryota > Metazoa > Arthropoda > Insecta > Lepidoptera > Noctuidae > Dasypolia > Dasypolia templi. The sequence goes on from OY743163.1 coordinate 6,536,156, forward strand.
AAACAATCACTGTCGCTCTGTACCCAATTGATACCACTTGAGCCTGACGCAAAAAATTCCGGATGGGCTTCATATTGTGTTTTTATTATCTTGGGAGTGATAAAGTAATAAAGAGGGACACAAAGAACATTAAGCACATTGCAAAGAATTTAGGGCCATCTACATTGCTGAACTGGGAAACGTCTTCAGAAGTATCAAAAAAGTGCCGAAAGATGTCACTACGGTCACTATAAAAGATAAGATAAAATGTTTATACACAAACAAATTTCATGAATTACTCATAAAATGAAGAACATTTTATATTACACATAAATAAAATAATTATTTACTGTGCTACATGCAGTTGGTGCTTCGTCTATTAAACACACGAACGGACACGCACACTGACGCACACGTAATATGGCTGCCGGAATAATATGAATGTGCGCTTCATCATATTTTGTGTAATTTTTGCAGTTTTCCGAGTGTTTTCTCCTTTTGGACGTTGAGTTGAGAGTACCCCTCCGTCCTGATACTTAGACTATTCAGAAAACCATTCCTTCATTTTTTTTCTGCCCGGGTGAGAAAAATGTAATAGAAAATAAAATATACTACTAAACTAGTTTGTTTTATTCCAATTTCCAGCACACTATTTTGCCTTGAAAATCACCTACGTCAATGGTAAGCTATTTTCTTCATACTACATAATTATCCATCCATTTAAAACCTATAGAGCTATAAAAATTATAATATAAATGTACCTATAGATTGAGAATTAGTTCCTGTTCAGAAATGAGATGGCGTATAAAACTGTCATGCATAAAACATTCGAGAGAGGGCTCTCTTATCCTATATTTCTATATTACTCTTTGATACCGTCGGTACTTGACGGAAAGGTTGGTGGGGGTATTCCTGTATACTTAGGTTAAAATGTGTTTATATTATGGGCATACAATTTCACCGTTATAGTATTTCCAGGCCACAGTCCAATACGATAATAATATAAAAACGTATACAATTATTATAGACGCCATAATACTATCTGCATAAAATTATGTAGTTCAGTATAAATCTGGTGAGAATAACTTGTCGCTTATTCTTATTTTTCTCGTGCACCACGTTGTGCACGTTGTGTACTGGATAGTGGGTGCGAAAGAGGTAGCAAATCCGTCGCATATTGCTCACCGATTTTTTCCGATGCGATCGCTCCAGCTGTTTTGTTTACAGATGTACTTAATGCAACGTAAAATGATAAGACGATTGAAACTGTCATTAAGTATACAATGGTAGGTTGGCCCCGTAAAATTGTTTGCGACTCCATTCGTCATTTTTTTTACTGTGTTTGTAAGTGTTAGAAAATGGTGTCTTAATGCGGGGACCTAAGGTGATAATTTAGTTGTCACTGCGTGAAAGAATGTTGCGCGAATTACATAGCACGCATTTAGGCATAAAATGAGTTGCAATGCGAGAAGTAGCATGTGGTGGCCCGGTATAGATGGGGGAAATTGAGGGGTGGATCGCCGGATGCTATGTATGTGCGAGCATGAGGCCCGCCTCACCACAGGCTGCGGCCTCGCCCTGGCCAAGTCCAACAGCACCATGGGAACAAATTCATATCAACTACCTATGTCTTGTTGTATAGTTGCGTACTCAAAATGGTCAGAGTGCATTTACATGCGGAACGACGTTACCACCCAATCCTTAATAAAAAGTTAAAGTACATGTTTTCGATATTTGGCTTACCATGCACAATAGTCTCGGATATTGACCATCCATGTAGCAACGGACAAGCCGAGAATTCTTTATAGACGTGTAAAAGGTTGTTTAAAAAGCTGTTTAATATTTATTTTGTCAACACGTTTGGAAATTAGTGTGGAGGAATGATGTGTTTACGCTTTGCCACTCACGCATAGTTCATATATTGTGAACGTCTGAGTGCACTCATGTTAACGTCAGTAATAAACCAGCGTCCAACTAAGACATCCGTATACTTATTTCCGCATCTCCAAGTTACTACCTGTCACTAATACGGTTGAGCGTGCCCGTCTGCTGGCTGTGGAGAATGGGAGTCGCGGCAAGCACCGTGCACACAATCACCGTACCCACGATCATCCACCGTAGGCACAATGATGGATGACTCGTCGATTGGGCTCGCTGCGTGTCTCCGATAGGGCGCACCTTGTGTTGCTCCGCATCGGTGTCACTGCGTTGAACCTGTCGACAGTTGGGCACCATGGCCTGTCCAGTAGTGCTATTTTGTAACTGTTTCATCCTGAAAACTTTGGTGAAGTGAGCGTGGAGTGAGCTGTCAGTGCCACTGATGCAAGGTGTTGACCTACACAGTATGACACTGACAATTCACGCAAGTCTTCACTATGAGATTTTTACAGAATCGACATGCTGCTACAGGACGCAGGTCGCAAAGCACAGCAAGCCAGTATTTACGATATAATTCGTCAAACGGCTTGGTACGTGTAAAAGTCAAAAGCCAAATCATTTATTTCAAGCAGGCACATGAATGGCACTTTTGAACGTCAACATTTGCAAATAAAATAGAATTGAATCTAGTTGCCCCTTATAAAACTAGTTTCGTTTGGAGCAGAATGGTCAAGAAATTCGATCGTTACTCCATTAAAATGTCTGTTTGGTTTGTCTCTTTTAAAATCTTTTTGCTCTCTTTTACGTGACGATAGGAAGAGACCAGACGTTATGATGTTGTTGCCTTGGAAGGTGGTCAGACCTCTGGTGTCGGACGCAAACTTTTTTTTTTGGGTGGGAAATTATCAAATGACTTCTCCCGCTCTGGGTGGAGCGGGAGGGCGTGTCAGACTTTAACTGACTAAAACCCACCCGTGTTCCTTCAGTTGCCTGTGCCAGGGCCACGTTTATCTCTATCGAATTACCCGCAACTCTGAGGCGTCAGCCCTAACGGACCCCGTCATTTAGTGCTGACATCTCTTTGAGGCGCGCGTGAAACACGACGCGCCGTCGACCCGGGCCTGGTCCCTACCGGACGACGAGCTACCCATTGCTCGCCGTCCGCAAGCCCGCGCCTACGGTGGCCGGGAATCTGCAGGCGACTCCCGACGACCAGGGCGTCTCCTGCGGCGACTAGGGGCGTGAGGGCGCAAGGCTCTCTCCCTCACGCGCTCCGCCTCCTCCTTCGCGAGCATTACTTCTTCGCAGAAGGAGGTGACGGCTTTCCATTCCCTCTCGCTCCGTACCATGGCCTGGACCAGGGCCGGACGCGAGAGATCGCCGCCGCCGATCGCCTCCGCGAGGACACTGCGGTGCTCCGCCCAAGCTGGACAGACCTCCACCGTGTCCTCCGGGCGATCCACACAATGGTGACACTCGGGCGTTTCCTCCTGCCTTATGCGAAACAGGAACCTCCCGAAACAACCGTGTCCGGTGAGGACCTGTGTCAGGCGGAAGGTGAGGACGCCGTGGCGCCTCTCCAACCACTCCTCAAAGAGGGGACTTACCGCCGCAATTGTGGCGTGCCCAGCACTGGGTTGCGACAATCGCACCCTCCACGTCGCCATGAAATCCCGCCGGAGCTCTGTCCGCTGTACCGTGATTTCTCGCGGCAACGGAGTTACACCCTGGCGTTTTGCCTCCTCGCGCCACTGCTAAACGTGCGCGAGGGCTTTTGCCTCCAGATCCCATGGCGGCAATCCGGCAAGGAGGCTCGCCGCCTCACAGGAGACCGTGCGGTATCCCCAGACCAGCCGGACGGTCGTGGGACGCAACCTGTGTCGATAATCTTGCGCCATCTCATGTTCCAAGTACGGCGGGCTTTGCTGGCGCTGCTGCTGCGGCTGCTGAGATCTTGAAGCGGCGCAAATACTGTAAAATTATGGGTAACAGTTTTGAGCCGAATGGGGTCGAAACGTTCGGATCATGGGGACCGAGTGCGCGTCTCCTTTATGAGCAAATTTCTCACCGACTATTCGACAATTCAAGTGACCAGAGTGCTAGATTGCTTTTTGGCCAAAGAATTAGAATTAAAATTCAACGTGGCAATGCTGCCAGTCTTCTGGGCATATTTCCGGATGACAGCGATGCGGACGAGTACTTCGACGCCTAAGTGTCCCTTTCGGTTTTGTATGTAATTTAATGACTAACAATTAGTTGGTCATTTAATTTAGTCTAAGTTTATTTCGTCTTTTATTTCTTTGTGTAGATATTATATTTTAAAGTTCCATAAACAGTCTTTGTTTGTTGTATTAATGGCAAAATGTGATATAAATAGAAACGTTAATTGGAATAGAATGAGAAGGAGAATCGGACCTAGGTCATAATTTTGGAATTAATCACAAATTATGCTAGCAAGATGTAGTCAGTCTAACAAAGTTGTGTTTGGCGTCCAGTACATTCTAGTCTGTAATGCTATGTAAGGAGATGGTAGAGGAAGCGTTTTTTGTTACCTTCTGTTTGGGATACCGAGTTTTGGAGGTTTTCCATTCAGGATAATCATTCTGCCCCAGGATGAGCTGGTAAATTGGGAACTTCATAAGGATTATGAAATTGTAAAACAAATAAATTGCAAGATAGTTTATTGAGTCATTGTACCGGATCTTCAGATTATATTTAAACAAAATTAGTAACGTCCACATCCACAGTTGCGGCCTCCAAAGCCGAGTCCGAGAGCGGCAGGAGCGATGGCAGCAGTGCCAGGTCCATAGCCAGCGCCGAGCCCATAGGTACCCGCAGCACCATAGGCACCAGTAGAGCCATAGGCAGCAGCAGAAGGAGCAATACTCTCAATAGCAGTCACACCGTTACCGCAGCTGTAGCTGACGGTACCAGCACCACCACTTGGTAACACTCCCTCCAAAGCCACAGCACTCACGAAAGGCAGCTCACCACCCACAGACAGAGCACCTTCATACACATTCTCAGACGCTACGGAGAGGCCACTGGGAGCAAAAGCAGAGGTGCTAGAGACAGGCAGGCCACCGCCACTGGTGGGAAAGATCTCTAGAGCAGTCAAACCATTGCCGATCAAACCATTGCCAATGATACCATCACCAATCAAACCGTTGCCGGCCAACTGGTAACTACTACCACAGCCATTACCAATAAAACCATTGTTAGCATAGCCATTTCCAGTAAGAGCAGGACCGGCGAAGGCTCCACGACCAAGACATGAACTGAAAGCAGTCTGTGAACAAAACATGATTGTGTTAGTACATGTTTCATTTTCAGAAGATGATGACGATGCATTAAAACTTGATTATTTTATCGATCACTTAACGTAATGTGTGTCAGTCGTGTTTCATACAATTTTCAGTCTAGTAGTGTTTTTAAATTAGAAGTAAGCATTTCTAGCTAAAGTAGAATGGACTTCTCGGAGAATTAGAGAACAAAGTTTTAAAACTAAATACAACCTGTTTTATTCATTTTAGTAATATTTAGATGTATCTCGAAGCTTAAGGGTTCAAAAATAAGCTCACGATAAGTGCTACTTAATCCACAATATTGAACTGGTCAATAGCTCATTGAACGTATTAAAATTCGATACTCTAAAACAAAAAAAAAAATGCGAACTTCGATGAAAACTCTTATGAAAAAATAAAATATTGAAGAATTATTTCTCACCTGGATGAAGAGCGCCTGAGCGCAGAGGATGAGGATCACCTTGGTTGACATTGTAGTTTGTGTTAAAGCAAACTTGGGAATGAGTTTTCCAAGAATCGACGACTATTTATACTGAACGTAGTCCTTATCTAGTAGTGTGGCAGCAACTTGTGGATTTTGAAATAAACTTTTGACAGGTGCCTTTATCTGTAGTTGCAATATAGGGAAATAGAAAAATGGATGTGTTTCGTAAGGGACGTAACCTAGAAATATTTAGTATGAAAGGCTTTGTTTCAATAGAACATAGAAACAACATCACGTTGTAACGATAAGAAACTTATGCACTATATAAACGTGGTCCTGAAGTAGGAACAACATTCAGTCTTCAGCTTCTCGTTGCACACAAAAAACTATCAAACATGTCCACCTTCGCTGTTCTGTTGCTCTGCATCCAAGCTTGCTTGGTCCAGGTGAGTTATTATAATGAGTTTCCCCTTCTGAGCTTTTTATTTAATTAACACTTATTTAAATACTATATAAATAAAACCAGCTACCATAGTAGCTTTTGTGTTTTTCATTGTTGATCTGTTATTCTGGCATGTTGACACTCTTATGAACACAAAGTAATACATACCATTTCATTTCTTCAGAATGTTTTCGGTTACGGGTGCGGCTGCGGAGGTCAAGTGGGCGCCATAGCTCCTGCTCTGGGTTTCGGCGCTGGTCTCTCTCCTGCTGCTGCATGTGGTGGTGCTCTCGGTCTTGGTGCTTACGGTGGCGCCATCGGATCTGCTTATGGTGGCGTACTCTCTCCTGCTGCTGCATACGGGGGTGCTATCGCTCCTGGAGGTGCTTACGGTGGCGCCGGTGAAGGCAACGTGGCGGTCGCTGGTGAGCTGCCAGTTGCCGGTAACACCGCTGTTGCTGGTCAGGTCCCCATCATGGGTGTCGTGAACTTTGGCGGCGCTGTGCCAGCTGCTGGCGCCGTGTCTATCGCCGGACAGTGCGCGTGCGGGTGTGGTTCTCCTATTTACTATTGAGGCGTATTCAGATGCCAAAATAAAAATAAACGATTATGAAATGAGCAAATAATGAAATCTTTTACTAAATCCAAAAGCGATGCAATCACAAAACCTTTTTTCTATAAAGTATTATCGCTTCATTTTTTTGTACAAGTTACGCATTTACAATAAATTCCCTAATCCAAGATCCAAGGTTAAGTTATGCTTGCCGCGGTTGGTTAGTGGATCCAGTGGGTTGATTCATTACACGATTCATTACATATCGAGACCCCTCCGTGACTCGGAAAGCACGTTAAGCCGTTATTCTCGGCTGTCATTCATATTCAATCGTTACGGGCTGCCCAAAAGTCCAAATCAGAAGCCCAATGGTCTGTTACTAAGGAATATAATATTACCCATTTACAGGGTTCTGAAGGTCAGATAGGCAGTCACTCCATGTATAGTTCTGGTATTTAGCTGCATTCGGTTAGACTGGAAGCGGACTCCAACACAGGAAATCGCTAGGCAGATTGACCTTAATAATTACAATAGTATAATGATTTGAACCTATGCTTCAGGCTAGAAAGAGCACATAGTTACAAATTAACAATGAGTAAAAAGCCAGAACTCTTATAAACATTTGAGTTGATTTGATGGCCTGTACTTTTCAACAATCAAAAGAGTATTTAATTTATGCGACATCTCACAGTTAGTCTCGGCACCTAATGAACGATACTATTTGCAGCAGTGGACGTCTTTCGGCTGTAACGATGAGGATGACAAATATGGTGACATTCATCAGTGACATTTTATCAGCGCTTAATTAATTTAAAAGTCACAAAACGTATTTAAAATTGCGATTAATTTTAAAACCATAATCATACAGGCTGGATTCATCATGAACAAGTTAGTTGGGGTCTCACGTTATCCTACGGAAAATAAGTGAAAAGTTTTTGCAATTTCTGATTTTTCTAGTACACAAACATCAGTTGGTAAGATACAGTTTTTTGATTCTTGTCAGACCCAGGATCAGTTGACATCAAAAAAGTTTTTGTGAGAATTGGGCATTTTCTTTCAGACAATTTGTATTTAAAAATATGTGAAGCAGATCAAACGGCTTCAAAAATTTAAGGGTAGTCTTATAAGACCGTTTTCCCGTAGCTACAACGGTTACTGCGCCATCTCAAAAATAAACCCTGTAAACGACTTGTATGTAGTTTGGTCAATCTACAAAACAATGGCCCAATGAAATAATAAATAATTGACAAAATTAATCACAATTTGTGTTCTAATTAAAATGAGAAGTGTATCTTCCCCAAACCACTGACAGACAGTCTACCAAAGATTTTTTGTACCATAGCGCCATATCAAAATAAGGCCTATTACAGCACTGACGAATTTCTGACTGAAAAATTATTCTGACGTGTGTGAAATATCTTAATTTTTGTTGCTTTTTACTTTGACATTTAATTGGCCATTTTTATTATAAATTTATTGAATAAAAAAAAAATGCTTCAAGTCGATGATATTCTTTGTTGACACTTTTTAGTGCAGGTATTATTGTATGTGACGTCAGCCATGTTGTTTAGCAGCTGTGAGAGGCGGCGACTGGATGGCGCTAGTGGAACGTGCACCAGACGCATCATAAACAAATCATTCACTCTATAGATCATTTGGCTTAAGACTTGAATCCAATCCAATCAAATATTGTGACCATTCGCTACCACTAGCGATCGCCTTTAAAAGGAGCGGCGCTGTTCAAACGGCACATTCGCCCGATCATGACCTATGCCAGTGCAGTCTTCGCACACGCCAAGCCCATTCGCTTCAATAGAATGCAGACCCTCCAGAACAAGTTCCTCCGTAGGATTACAAGCTCCCCCTGGTACGTTCGCAACGAAATCCTCCACGTAGACCTCATGATTCCCACTATCCGCCAGTTTATGAAACGCATTTCAAAGCGTTTCTTCGAGACCGCCGCGAATCACCGCAACCCTCTGGTTGTGAAGGCCGCTAGCTATATTCCCTCCTCCATCAGTCATATCCGCCGTCCCAAGCATGTCCTCACCGATCCCGATGACCACATAACTCTCATTCAGGAGAGCAGTAGGGCCACCAGTACAGTGCACAAACACAGACCGACATTCCGACCTCGCCGCCGAGGTTCCTCGCGAAGATCCCGACGTAACTATCCCCCCCGACCCTTGCTGAGCCTGTAGTTAATTCCCATGATAATAATAATCAACAAAATCTGATCCATCCTGTCCCATCTTGCTGTCCTCCCGTCAGCGACGCCCAAAGCCGAGGTCCGTACCCCACAGGGGGTGCCCTTAGCGAGCGTTCGATTAGTAATGTAAGTAAATTTACGCCCCTGGCTGGCGGCTTTGACTCCGCTTAAGGTAGCCACAGGATATTCCGGTTAAGTAGTCACGACCTCTCAAGGTCAACTAATAAAAAATTAAAAAAAACAAACGGCACGCACTCGACGCTTGACTCTCGCCGCGGACGGACGTGTCTGTGCGCTCTCCCGCTCCCGGCCCAGTCTTGTGTTTCGTGTTTATACTCGTCGCAATTACGTGACGTCATCGTAGTCGCCCCGACTACACCGATAAAAACCAATCAAGAAATCGATTTTATTTTTAATCAATTAAAAAACTGCATTTTCAATCTTCTTTCTTTAACAGACGTTTGTGAGTAGCTTCACTAGGCCCCTACTGGGTAAAACCACAGTTTCGTGGTCCTCGGTGGAAACCATACGGTGACAACGAAGCCGAGTGAGGTGTTGTCCCAATCACACCCGCCGAACTCCTTCAGGGCAAGGCAGTAAATTGGACGGGTCCCAGAAAACCGGCCTTGGGGGGTCTCCTAGTCGGCTCTGGTGACAGTTTTCCTTTTCAGCTACTCACCTAGTGTCTTTAGGGTGTGTTTACACCCTTCGCGCTAGACTGGTCAGGGCCCCGTTCGAACATTAAGACTGGCGACGGGTTAACAAGCTTAGGGCTCACCAATAGGTACACACCTCCCTGTCTACACCCGACAGGGAGGGATCTCATCCCCGGGCCGATCCACCCGGGGAGTTGGGTATAGCGTTTAGGCAACGTGGAATTTTTTCTTTCCACCACTCCTTCCCAAATATAGTTCCCCCTCCGATCATGGACGACGCCAACCTCTTGGCGTTTCTCAAAGAGGTGCTACTTAAGGAGCCCGATTTTCTGGAGCGATATGGCTCAAAAATTCGCCAACGCTCCACCCCCACTCCGTCCCAGGGCGCACTCGGTGAGTTTAGTGACGCCTTAGAGAGCCCGCTTTCACCACCTGCCGCCGAACAAGGCATTCCGCCCTTTGTTCCGCATTACAATGTTCCGGCTACTATCTCGGCCCCCATTGTTTCTCCCGCCTTTGTCCCGGCAGATAATACTCCGGCCGCTAATCCGGCCCCTATTGTCTCACCCGCTTCTGTCCCAGCCGCCATTGTCACGGCTGCCATTGTCTCAGAGACAACGCAGCTGCGCGCCGCAGTTATCAACACGACTCGCCCAAGAGCATGGACACGTCAGTCCCACTCTCCGAGGACGAAGCCCGCACCTCCTCCTCCAGCGATGACGACTTCCAAGTCGTCGTTAAAGGAGGCAAGAGGAAGGTTAAATCTTCCGCCCCCGCTGGCCCGGCCACCAAGGCCCAGAAACAGGACACGACTACCTTATCGTCCAACTCTACTTCCGCCCCTAATCCGCGGGCCAGTCGCCCTGCCAGCCCTACGGCTTGCCCACCCGCTCCTACCGCGGAAAGCAAAAGCCAAATCAAAATGAACTGAGATTTCAAAGATGTGTGTTGATCGCAAGATCAACTACACTAATGCCCGATCCACCCATCAGGGGATCAAAGTAACAGTCCCCACGTCCTCGGACTTTAAAGATCTCTTCCGCGCCCTGCGTGAAAGGAACTACTCCTTTCACACATACTCCCTTCCGGAGGAAACCCCAACTCGCGTCGTCATTAGGCGCGTACCACGTGAAATCGACACGGAAGAAATAAAAAGCGACCTTGTTGCACAAGGTCTTCCGGTCTCCGCCGTCCATCGCTTGCATAAAGCGAGACAGGGCGTTGTCTATGACATGGTCCTGGTCATATGTGACCCCACAAAAGGGCACCACCCGATCTTCAAGGTGAAGTCGGATTGCTCGCTCTCAGGCATCTCCATCGAGAAGCCTTACAGAGCTAAGTTGATTGGCCAGTGTCATCGCTGCCAATTATACTAACCAATACCAACTGGTGAAGCCACTGCAGTTGCAGTGGCTGCACCAGTTGCACCGCAAAGAGCCCCGGGCAGGGATAGCGCCCAAATTATCACAAGCACATACGTGGCCCTCTACAGCTCCGCCGCGGATAAAATGGCCGGCAAAATAGTCGCTGCAAATGGCAACCCTCGTCGCCTTTCGGAAATTCTTGACGCGTATCCGGAGATCGCGTTAGTTCTGAAATCTCTTAAATTCTAAATCCTCAATGGCTAATACGAGTTTAAACTGTACAAAACCCTGGTCCCTTAAATTAGGGTTTTTCAACGCTAATGGCGTTTCAGGTCAACGCGATGAGATCACCGCTTTCCTCTACGACCACCAGCTTGACATCCTCCTCATACAGGAAACCTTTTTAAAGCCTCATCACCGCAACCCGAACATTGCCAACTATAATCTAGTTCGCAATGACAGGTCTCGATGCCACAAGGGTGGCACCCTGATCTACTTTAGGAAAACTTTGTACTGCATCCCTATAGACCGGTGGGTCTATAGGGATGCAGTACTCTCTTCTCTCACCTGGAGAGCTCTATCTGTCGGCTCGGCATGACTGGTCATCAACCGATCACCATCATCTCTGCTTATATTCCACCAGACAATGGTCCGGAGGATCCTATCTCTCTCCAAAAGGACTTCACCGCCCACTTCGGTATGAGTGACTCCGTCATCTTGACAAGGGATCTTAATGCCAAACACCCGGCGTGGAACAGTAGCACGACTTCTACCAGAGGTCGGATCATTTTCAAGTTAGGTGAATCCCTTAACTTCGACGTTATCGCTCCAATGAGTCCGACTCATTTCCCCGGAAATCCCAACCATCTTCCTGATATACTCGATGTAGCGCTGCTCAAGAATGTGAACCTCCGTTTGCAATCGATAGAGACGTTCCACGAGCTTAACTCTGGCCACAGCCCAGTAGTCATGCATCTCGCCCCCTACTCTGGCCCACGCGATTCCAACTGCCCCCCTCAGACCCAGATAATAACCGACTGGAGGAAAGTAAGCGAAAGACTGAAATCCACCGCGTCGCCTCACTTGGACACCATCCCCGATCACATAGTGTCAGTCGCCGACACGACGGCCGCAATCGACTCGTTTACTGAGCACGTTCAATCCGTTTTGACGGATTGTTCACGGGAAGTTCCGGTGATGGAAGACCATCGCTGGAAACTACCTACTGACGCACATGACTTAATAACCGAGAAGAATGCGGCTATTCGTGCCTACGACTCCTTCCCTTGTGACGCAACAAAGCCCACATGCGCCATTTACAGCGTGCTATAAAGAAACGCATAGGGGAGTTTCGCTCAGAGGGCTGGAACAAGATGCTCAGTGAACTCGTGCCCACTCACCTAGCCTTCTGGCAACTTCAGAGGAAACTGCGTTCCTCAGAGGAGGTCTCTATGCCTCCCCTCATCCGCCCCGACAAAAGCGTCGCTTTCGACAGCACCGACAAGGCCGAATGCCTTGCTGACAGCCTAGAGTCCCAATGTTCTCCCAGCTCTCAACCAGTAGACCAAGCTCACCTCAACAAGGTCGACGATGAAGTCGAACGGAGAGCCTCCCTACCACCCGTCGAAGACCCTGATGATCCTCTGCCTCCCGTCACTCCAGACGAAGTGCAAGACATCATTAAAGGGCTCCACGCTCGTAAAGCCCCCGGTTCGGACGGTATTACCTTAGGTATACAAACTCCTACCTGCCCCTCTAATAATGCTTATGACCGCCATCTTCAATGGCGCCTTGAGCAACAACATCCTCCCACAAGCGTGGAAAGAAGCAACCGTCATCGGTATCCCAAAGCCAGGCAAGCCAAAGTCTGAGCCCTCCAGCTATCGTCCCATTAGCTTACTCAATGTACTCGGCAAAATCTACGAGAGGCTTATTTATAAGCGTCTCAAAGACTACGCCGAAGCAAAGAGCCTCATTCCCAACGAGCAGTTTGGTTTCCGTCCCCAATACTCGAGTATCCACCAGGTCCACCGTATCGTAGAGCACTTGTGCGCCGGTATGCAGCGTAACGCGACGACGGGTGTGCTATTCTTCGACATAGCGAAAGCCTTCGACAAAGTCTGGCACAACGGCTTGTTATACAAGCTTTACCAACTAGGAGTGCCAGATCGTCTCGTGCTCATCTTACGAGACTTTTTGTCGAACCGCACCTTCCGCTATCGGATCGAGGGTGCACTCTCGTCCCCTCACCCTATTCGTGCCGGAGTCCCTCAAGGTTCCGTCATATCTCCTCTAGCCTTCACGCTGTTCACCAGCGATATCCCAAAGAGTAAAAAGGCTCAGTTGGCTCTCTTCGCCGAGGACACTGCCATTTACTATCCCGGTCACTGTCCCAATGCTATAGCTCGTACTCTTCAAACCTCCGCAAACGTCTTAGGCGCTTGGTTCCGGAAATGGAGAATAGAGGTCAACCCCGATAAAAGTCAGGCGGTTCTCTTCTCGAGACGTCGTCGAGTCCCACTCCCCCTTCCCAGCCCGATCACTATGTACAGCAAGCCAATCCCTTGGGAGAAGCAAGCCAAATACCTAGGCGTGCTCCTTGATCAAAATTTAAGGTTTAAACAGCATATTAAGGCGGTTCGCGCGTGCGCCGTTTTCGCTCTTGGTAGACTCCACTACATTCTGACAGCCCGTTGCAGACTGTCACTTAAATGCAAGCTGCGCATCTATACCGCAGTCATCCGTCCCATCATGACTTATGACTGCGTTGTATTTGCGCACGCTCATCCACGTCATCTCCACAAGATGCAGACCCTCCAGAACCGACTCCTCAGAAAGGTCACGGGTGCCCCTTACTATGTCCGCAATATAGATCTCCACGTCGACCTTAAAATGCCCACCATAAAACAGTTCATGAAACGCTTATCTATGCGTTTCTTCGACTATGGCATAAAACATCCAAACCTCTTGATCTCAGCGGCTACCCGCTACACTCCCTCCCGCATTAGCTGTATTCGCCGACCAAGGCATACCTTAATCGCCCCCGACGACGCCACTACACTCCTCCAGGAGACTGGTAAGGCCACCAGCACTATATGTAAATCCGAAACCCGATCGCCGTCCTACCGCCCTCGCCGCCGAGGCCCGCCGCGACGCCCAAATCCACACCCCTCCCGACCCTTGCTCGACCCAGCCCGCGCCGCTGAGCCTGTAGCTTTAAATTCGTCCCAAAATCCAATAAATCCTGATCCAGCTAGTCCCTTGCTGCCCTCTTCCAGCGACGCCCTAAGCCGAGGTCCGTACCCCACAGGGGGTGCCCTTAGCGTTGTCGCTTAGTTTTACTTAGTATTTAAGTTTAAGTCCTGGCTGGAGGCCTTAATTTATTAGGGCACCACAGGCAAGTCCGCTTAAGGAGACCGTGCGGTATCCCCAGACCAGCCGGACGGTCGTGGGACGCAACCTGTGTCGATAATCTTGCGCCATCTCATGTTCCAAGTACGGCGGGCTTTGCTGGCGCTGCTGCTGCGGCTGCTGAGATCTTGAAGCGGCGCAAATACTGTAAAATTATGGGTAACAGTTTTGAGCCGAATGGGGTCGAAACGTTCGGATCATGGGGACCGAGTGCGCGTCTCCTTTATGAGCAAATTTCTCACCGACTATTCGACATTTCAAGTGACCAGAGTGCTAGATTGCTTTTTGGCCAAAGAATTAGAATTAAAATTCAACGTGGCAATGCTGCCAGTCTTCTGGGCATATTTCCGGATGACAGCGATGCGGACGAGTACTTCGACGCCTAAGTGTCCCTTTCGGTTTTGTATGTAATTTAATGACTAACAATTAGTTGGTCATTTAATTTAGACTAAGTTTTTTTCGTCTTTTATTTCTTTGTGTAGATATTATATTTTAAAGTTCCATAAACAGTCTTTGTTTGTTGTATTAATGGCAAAATGTGATATAAATAGAAACGTTAATTGGAATAGAATGAGAAGGAGAATCGGACCTAGGTCATAATTTTGGAATTAATCACAAATTATGCTAGCAAGATGTAGTCAGTCTAACAAAGTTGTGTTTGGCGTCCAGTACATTCTAGTCTGCAATGCTATGTAAGGAGATGGTAGAGGAAGCGTTTTTTGTTACCTTCTGTTTGGGATACCGAGTTTTGGAGGTTTTCCATTCAGGATAATCATTCTGCCCCAGGATGAGCTGGTAAATTGGGAACTTCATAAGGATTATGAAATTGTAAAACAAATAAATTGCAAGATAGTTTATTGAGTCATTGTACCGGATCTTCAGATTATATTTAAACAAAATTAGTAACGTCCACATCCACAGTTGCGGCCTCCAAAGCCGAGTCCGAGAGCGGCAGGAGCGATGGCAGCAGTGCCAGGTCCATAGCCAGCGCCGAGCCCATAGGTACCCGCAGCACCATAGGCACCAGTAGAGCCATAGGCAGCAGCAGAAGGAGCAATACTCTCAATAGCAGTCACACCGTTACCGCAGCTGTAGCTGACGGTACCAGCACCACCACTTGGTAACACTCCCTCCAAAGCCACAGCACTCACGAAAGGCAGCTCACCACCCACAGACAGAGCACCTTCATACACATTCTCAGACGCTACGGAGAGGCCACTGGGAGCAAAAGCAGAGGTGCTAGAGACAGGCAGGCCACCGCCACTGGTGGGAAAGATCTCTAGAGCAGTCAAACCATTGCCGATCAAACCATTGCCAATGATACCATCACCAATCAAACCGTTGCCGTCCAACTGGTAACTACTACCACAGCCATTACCAATAAAACCATTGTTAGCATAGCCATTTCCAGTAACAGCAGGACCGGCGAAGGCTCCACGACCAAGACATGAACTGAAAGCAGTCTGTGAACAAAACATGATTGTGTTAGTACATGTTTCATTTTCAGAAGATGATGACGATGCATTAAAACTTGATTATTTTATCGATCACTTAACGTAATGTGTGTCAGGCGTGTTTCATATAATTTTCAGTCTAGTAGTGTTTTTAAATTAGAAGTAAGCATTTCTAGCTAAAGTAGAATGGACTTCTCGGAGAATTAGAGAACAAAGTTTTAAAACTAAATACAACCTGTTTTATTCATTTTAGTAATATTTAGATGTATCTCGAAGCTTA
Source organism: Dasypolia templi (assembly GCA_963555695.1). Classification (NCBI taxonomy): domain Eukaryota; kingdom Metazoa; phylum Arthropoda; class Insecta; order Lepidoptera; family Noctuidae; genus Dasypolia; species Dasypolia templi. Next base: position 6,552,111 of record OY743163.1, read on the forward strand.
AGGGTTCAAAAATAAGCTCACGATAAGTGCTACTTAATCCACAATATTGAACTGGTCAATAGCTCATTGAACGTATTAAAATTCGATACTCTAAAACAAAAAAAAAATGCGAACTTCGATGAAAACTCTTATGAAAAAATAAAATATTGAAGAATTATTTCTCACCTGGATGAAGAGCGCCTGAGCGCAGAGGATGAGGATCACCTTGGTTGACATTGTAGTTTGTGTTAAAGCAAACTTGGGAATGAGTTTTCCAAGAATCGACGACTATTTATACTGAACGTAGTCCTTATCTAGTAATGTGGCAGCAACTTGTGGATTTTGAAATAAACTTTTGACAGGTGCCTTTATCTGTAGTTGCAATATAGGGAAATAGAAAAATGGATGTGTTTCGTAAGGGACGTAACCTAGAAATATTTAGTATGAAAGGCTTTGTTTCAATAGAACATAGAAACAACATCACGTTGTAACGATAAGAAACTTATGCACTATATAAACGTGGTCCTGAAGTAGGAACAACATTCAGTCTTCAGCTTCTCGTTGCACACAAAAAACTATCAAACATGTCCACCTTCGCTGTTCTGTTGCTCTGCATCCAAGCTTGCTTGGTCCAGGTGAGTTATTATAATGAGTTTCCCCTTCTGAGCTTTTTATTTAATTAACACTTATTTAAATACTATATAAATAAAACCAGCTACCATAGTAGCTTTTGTGTTTTTCATTGTTGATCTGTTATTCTGGCATGTTGACACTCTTATGAACACAAAGTAATACATACCATTTCATTTCTTCAGAATGTTTTCGGTTACGGGTGCGGCTGCGGAGGTCAAGTGGGCGCCATAGCTCCTGCTCTGGGTTTCGGCGCTGGTCTCTCTCCTGCTGCTGCATGTGGTGGTGCTCTCGGTCTTGGTGCTTACGGTGGCGCCATCGGATCTGCTTATGGTGGCGTACTCTCTCCTGCTGCTGCATACGGGGGTGCTATCGCTCCTGGAGGTGCTTACGGTGGCGCCGGTGAAGGCAACGTGGCGGTCGCTGGTGAGCTGCCAGTTGCCGGTAACACCGCTGTTGCTGGTCAGGTCCCCATCATGGGTGTCGTGAACTTTGGCGGCGCTGTGCCAGCTGCTGGCGCCGTGTCTATCGCCGGACAGTGCGCGTGCGGGTGTGGTTCTCCTATTTACTATTGAGGCGTATTCAGATGCCAAAATAAAAATAAACGATTATGAAATGAGCAAATAATGAAATCTTTTACTAAATCCAAAAGCGATGCAATCACAAAACCTTTTTTCTATAAAGTATTATCGCTTCATTTTTTTGTACAAGTTACGCATTTACAATAAATTCCCTAATCCAAGATCCAAGGTTAAGTTATGCTTGCCGCGGTTGGTTAGTGGATCCAGTGGGTTGATTCATTACACGATTCATTACATATCGAGACCCCTCCGTGACTCGGAAAGCACGTTAAGCCGTTATTCTCGGCTGTCATTCATATTCAATCGTTACGGGCTGCCCAAAAGTCCAAATCAGAAGCCCAATAGTCTGTTACTAAGGAATATAATATTACCCATTTACTGGGTTCTGAAGGTCAGATAGGCAGTCACTCCATGTATTCTGGTATTCTGTTGTATTCTGGTATGTAGTTCTGGTATTTAGCTGCATTCGGTTAGACTGGAAGCGGACTCCAACACAGGAAATCGCTAGGCAGATTGACCTTAACAATTACAATAGTATAATGATTTAAACCTATGCTTCAGGCTAGAAAGAGCACATAGTTACAAATTAACAATGAGTAAAAAGCCAGAACTCTTATAAACATTTGAGTTGATTTGATGGCCTGTACTTTTCAACAATCAAAAGAGTATTTAATTTATGCGACATCTCACAGTTAGTCTCGGCACCTAATGAACGATACTATTTGCAGCAGTGGACGTCTTTCGGCTGTAACGATGAGGATGACAAATATGGTGACATTCATCAGTGACATTTTATCAGCGCTTAATTAATTTAAAAGTGACAAAACGTATTTAAAATTGCGATTTATTTTAAACCCATAATCATACAGGCTGGATTCATAATGAACAAGTTAGTTGGGGTCTCACATTATCCTACGGAAAATAAGTGAAAAGTTTTTGCAATTTCTGATTTTTCTAGTACACAAACATCAGTTGGTAAGATACAGTTTTTTGATTCTTGTCAGACCCAGGATCAGTTGACATCAAAAAAGTTTTTGTGAGAATTGGGCATTTTCTTTCAGACAATTTGTATTTAAAAATATGTGAAGCAGATCGAACGGCCTCAAAAATTTAAGGGCAGTCTTATAAGACCGTTTTCCCGTAGCTACAACGGTTACTGCGCCATCTCAAAAATATACCCTGTAAACTGTATTGTATGTAGTTTGGTCAATCTACAAAACAATGGCCCAATGAAATAATAAATAATTGACAAAATTAATCACAATTTGTGTTCTAATTAAAATGAGAAGTGTATCTTCCCCAAACCACTGACAGACAGTCTACCAAAGATTTTTTGTACCATAGCGCCAAATATCAAAATAAGGCCTATTACAGCACTGACGAATTTCTGACTGAAAAATTATTCTGACTTGTGTGAAATATCTTAATTTTTGTTTCTTTTTACTTTGACATTTAATTGGCCATTTTTATTATAAATTTATTGAATAAAAAAAAAAAGAAATGCTATAAGTCGATGATATTCTTTGTTGACACTTTTTAGTGCAGGTATTATTGTATGTGACGGCAGCCATGTTGTTTAGCAGCTGTGAGAGGCGGCGACTGGATGGCGCTAGTGGAACGTGCACCAGACGCATCATAAACAAATCATTCACTCTATAGATCATTTGGCTTAAGACTTGAATCCAATCCAATCAAATATTGTGACCATTTGCTACCACTAGTGATCGCCTTTAAAAGGAGCGGCGCTGTTCAAACGGCACATTCGCCCGATCATGACCTATGCCAGTGCAGTCTTCGCACACGCCAAGCCCATTCGGTTCAATAGAATGCAGACCCTCCAAAACAAGTTCCTCCGTAGGATTACAAGCTCCCCCTGGTACGTTCGCAACGAAATCCTCCACGTAGACCCCATGATTCCCACTATCCGCCAGTTTATGAAACGCATTTCAAAGCGTTTCTTCGAGACCAACGCGAATCACGGCAACCCTCTGGTTGTGAAGGCCGCCAGCTATATTCCCTCCTCCATCAGTCATATCCGCCGTCCCAAGTATGTCCTCACCGATCCCGATGACCACATAACTCTCATTCAGGAGAGCAGTAGGGCCACCAGTACAGTGCACAAACACAGACCGACATTCCGACCTCGCCGCCGAGGTTCCTCGCGAAGATCCCGACGTAACTATCCCCCCCGACCCTTGCTCGACGAAGTGCCAGCCCGCGCCGTAGCTGAGCCTGTAGCTTTAAATTCCCATGATAATAATAATCAACAAAATCTGATCCATTTATCAATCGCCCTAAGCCGAGGTCCGTACCCACAGGGGGTGCCCTTAGCGAGCGTTCGCTTAGTAATTTGTCTTACTATTTTGTCTTAAAAAACTGTTTCTCCGTTGTCACCGAGTTTGTCATCTGAATTTCTTTAAGTAACACACATTTCACAAACACTATTTTACAATAACCATACCAACACAGTCACCAAACACATTGTTTTGTTTTGAAATTCCATATTAAAATTCATTACGTAATACGCCATCTAATTATTACGTAATTACTACCTGGTAGAACAATAACAATCACAGTATGTCAAAACGTCAAACCTATTTTAAATGACAGCTGCGCGACAGATTATCAAAGGCTAACGGCGCGTGAGCTTTCAATGCCCGGAATGTTACCATTTTTATAAATATTGTTTATTTTATTTTGTTGAACACTTATCCAGTTATTATGTGTATGTATTTTTATTTTTTATTTTCATCTTAGCGTTTGCTACACTGGTCGACGTCATTCAACGCCGGCTGTCGCTGAAAACCAGCGCTGGGGCTCTGTCTCGCATAGGGTCGTAGCATTAAGCTGAGCGATGGCCGTTTTGCGTGGAAGTGACGCATATTTTCCCCCGATTTGTTCTCTTTGGCGTTTGTGTTCGATCACTGCGTCATGTTTACCGTAAATAAACGTTTTTTTCTTTCTTTTCTTTTCTTTCTTTCTTCGCAATAGACTGGTCAGGGCCCCGTTCGCACAATAAGACTGGCGACGGTTTTACAAGCTTAGGGCTCACCAATAGGTACACACCTCCCTGTCTACACCCTACAGGGAGGGATCTCATCCCCGGGCCAATCCACCCGGGGAGTTAGGTAAAGCGTTTAGGCAACGTGGAAATTTTTCTTACCACCATTCCTTCCCAAATATAGTTCCCCCTCCGATCATGGAGGACGCCGACCTCTTGGCGTTCCTCAAAAAGGTCCTACTCAAGGACCCCGATTTTCTGGAGCGATATGGCTCAAAAAGTCGCCCACGCTCCACCCCCACTCCGTCCCAGGGCGCACTCGGTGAGTTTGGTGACGCCTTAGAGAGCCCGCTTTCACCACCTGCCGCCGAACAAGGCATTCCGCGCTTTGTTCCGCATTACAATGTTCCGGCGACTATCTCGGCCCCCATTGTTTCCCCCGCCTTTGTCCCGGCAGATAATACTCCGGCAGCTAATCCGGCCCCTATTGTCTCACCCGCCTCTGTCCCAGCCGCCATTGTCACGGCCGCCATTGTCTCAGAGACAACGCAGCTGCGCGCCGCAGTTATCAACACGACTCGCCCGGAGAGCATGGACACGTCAGTCCCACTCTCCGAGGACGAAGCCCGCACCTCCTCCTCCAGCGATGACGACTTCCAAGTCGTCGTTAAAGGAGGCAAGAGGAAGGTTAAATCTTCCGCCCCCGCTGGCCCGGCCACCATGGCCCAGAAACAGGACCCGACTACCTTATCGTCCAACTCTACTTCCGCCCCTAATCCGCGGGCCAGTCGCCCTACCAGCCCTACGGCTTGCCCACCCGCTCCTACCGCGGAAAGCAAAAGCCCCCTCCCCCCATTTACGTCCAAGACAAATCAAAATGGACTGAGATTTCAAAGATGTGTGTTGATTGCAAGATCAACTACACTAATGCCCGATCCACCCTTCCGGGGATCAAAGTAACAGTCCCCACGTCCTCGGACTTTAAAAATCTCTCCCGCGCCTTGCGTGAAAGGAACTACTCCTTTCACACATACTCCCTTCCGGAGGAAACCCCCACTCGCGTCGTCATTAGGCGCGTACCACATGAAATCAACACGGAAGAAATAAAAAGCGACCTTGTTGCACAAGGCCTTCCGGGCTCCGCCGTCCATCGCTTGCATAAAGCGAGACAGTGCGTTGTCTATGACATGGTCCTGGTCTTATGTTACCCCACAGAAGGGCACCACCCGATCTTCAAAGTGAAGTCGGTTTGCTCGCTCTCAGGCATCTCCATCGAGAAGCCTTACAGAGCTCAGTTGATTGGGCAGTGTCATCGCTGCCAATTATATGGTCACTCGCAGTCCAACTAGTAGACATGGCACCGCCGACTGTACCCGCCCTAAAGATAGGGAACAATGTTTAGAGCCTCCCAGCTGTGTACTCTGCGGCTTATCGGGACAGCCGGCAAATTACCGGGGCTATTCTAAGGCCCCTAAGTCCTCCTCTCCCAAACTCGCGAAACGCGCAAGCGACCGCCAGCACAGGAAAAGCCCCTAGGGTTAGCTTCCTTCCGCGCAGATGCCGGATCGGCTTAGTCCGCAGAGGCCCTCTCCGGAGGAAAGTAAGCGAAAGACTGAAATCCACCGCGTCGCCTCACTTGGACACCATCCCCGATCACATAGTGTCAGTCGCCGACACGACGGCCGCAATCGACTCGTTTACTGAGCACGTTCAATCCGTTTTGACGGATTGTTCACGGGAAGTTCCGGTGATGGAAGACCATCGCTGGAAACTACCTACTGACGCACGTGACTTAATAACCGAGAAGAATGCGGCTATTCGTGCCTACGACTCCTTCCCTTGTGACGCAACAAAGCCCACATGCGCCATTTACAGCGTGCTGTAAAGAAACGCATAGGGGAAGTTCGCTCAGAGGGCTGGAACAAGATGCTCAGTGAACTCGAGCCCACTCACCTAGCCTTCTGGCAACTTCAGAGGAAACTGCGTTCCTCAGAGGAGGTCTCTATGCCTCCCCTCATCCGCCCCGACAAAAGCGTCGCTTTCGACAGCACCGACAAGGCCGAATGCCTTGCTGACCGCCTAGAGTCCCAATGTTCTCCCAGCTCTCAACCAGTAGACCAAGCTCACCTGAACAAGGTCGACGCTGAAGTCGAACGGAGAGCCTCCCTACCACCCGTCGAAGACCCTGATGATCCTCTGCCTCCCGTCACTCCAGACGAAGTGCAAGACCTCATTAAAGGGCTCCACGCTCGTAAAGCCCCCGGTTCGGACGGTATTACCTTAGGTATACAAACTCCTACCTGCCCCTCTAATAATGCTTATGACCGCCATCTTCAATGGCGCCTTGAGCAACAACATCTTCCCACAAGCGTGGAAAGAAGCAACCGTCATCGGTATCCCAAAGCCAGGCAAACCAAAGTCTGAGCCCTCCAGCTATCGTCCCATTAGCTTACTCAATGTACTCGGCAAAATCTACGAGAGGCTTATTTATAAGCGTCTCAAAGACTACGCCGAAGCAAAGAGCCTCATTCCCAACTAGCAGTTTGGTTTCCGACTCCAACACTCGAGTATCCACCAGGTCCACCGTATCGTAGAGCACTTGTGCGCTGGTCTGCAGCGTAACGCGACGACGGGTGTGCTATTCTTCGACATAGCGAAAGCCTTCGACAGAGTCTGGCACAACGGCTTGTTATACAAGCTTTACCAACTAGGAGAGCCAGATCGTCGCGTGCTCATCTTACGAGAATTTTTGTCGAACCGCACCTTCCGCTATCGCATCGAGGGTGCACTCTCGTCACCTCACCCTATTCGCGCCGGAGTCCCTCAGGGTTCCGTCATATCTCTTCTAGCCTTCACGCTGTTCACCAGCGATATCCCAAAGAGTAAAAAGGCTCAGTTGGCTCTCTTCGCCGACGACACTGCCATTTACTATACCGGTCACTGTCCCAATGCTCGTACTCTTCAAACCTCCGCAAACGGCATCACTATGTACGGCAAGCCAATCCCTTGGGAGAAGCAAGCCTTTTTCGCTCTTGGTAGACTCCACTACATTCTGACAGCCCGTTGCAGACTGTCACTTAAATGCAAGCTATCTATACCGCAGTCATCCGTCCCATCATGACTTATGCCTGCGTTGTATTTGCGCACGCTCATCCACGTCATCTCCACAAGATGCAGACCCTCCAGAATCGACTCCTCAGAAAGGTCACGGGTGCCCCCTACAATGTCCGCAATATAGATCTCCACGTCGACCTTAAAATGCCCACCATAAAACAGTTCATGAAACGCTTATCTAAGCGTTTCTTCGACTGTGGCATAAAACATCCGAACCCCTTGATCTCAGCGGCCGCCCGCTACACTGCATTAGCAATATTATCCCGCATTAGCAATATTCGCCGACCAAGGCATACCTTAATCGCCCCCGACGACGCCACTACCCTCCTCCAGGAGAGTAGTAAGGCCACCAGCACTCTATGTAAATCCAAAACCCGATCGCCGTCCTACGGCCCTCGCCGCCGAGGCCCGCCGCGACGCCCAAATCCACACCCCTCCCGACCCTTGCTCGAGCCAGCCCGCGCCGCTGAGCCTGTAGCTTTAAATTCGTCCCAAAATCCAATAAATCCTGATCCAGCTAGTCCCTTGCTGCCCTCTTCCAGCGACGCGCTAAGCCGAGGTCCGTACCCCACAGGGGGTGCCCTTAGCGTAGTCGCTTAGTTTTAGTTAGTATTTAAGTTTAAGTCCTGGCTGGTGACCTTAATTTATTAGGGTACCACAGGCAAGTCCGCTTAAGCAGACGACAACCTTACAGGTTGACCTGCGAGATGCCATACACAAAAAATTAAAAATAAATGTATACCTAGATCAGCATCGTCTTGTTTTATTGACAAAGTTCCCTGGTGGTGAAACTTCTTATTTTATTTTTATTTTATTTATTCGGTAAAACAAACAATTACACATTAAGAATTACAAAATGATAGTATACAGCAATATTACAAATGTGAAATCAACCACGTTCTCCACAGATACACATGAGACAATTTGGTATATTTTAAGACGAAGAAGCGTTGTTAACAATAAAAAAGAGAAATACCAACAGTAAATTATTCATGAAGCTGTTAATAATAGTGTAGCATAAGTGGAACAACAGTGTCACATTAATTTTGCAGTGTGTTAAGCAACATGAGTTTAAACTTTCCTTTTGGTTAAGCAAACAGATCCAAACTGCAGAAATTCTTATTAAAATTGCTCGTAAGGCGACGAAGTAGCGCACGTAAGCCGACATTTGTACGACTGGAAGTAGTAGCGAAAACAGGGTGTGCGCGCACCACGCGTCCCTGGCATGTTCTGGGAACTATATAACACAACTTGTTAACTATATCTAAACAATCATACGAGTTATTGCATAAGTCATACAAAAATGTAGTTTCAAGAAAAGTACGCCTTGAACTCAAACAAAGCAGATTATATTTTTTAAGTAAATCATTCTATGAGAGGTAACAACTTTTAAAGCAGCGATAATACATAGACTTCAAAAATTTACGTTGTATGATTTCTATACACTCAATGTATTTATTGTAGTAGGGGACTTCTTGGTACGGAAACCTACATTAATTAATTTAGTATAGTAATGTCTAATAGTTACAATTTAGTTTGATATTTCACTTGATGTTTAACTTAAAAACGATTTTCTTAATAATGTCTTTAATATCACCTTTACACCTACCTATTTGAGAAGAAAATTTCTAATTAGTTTAACAGGCAGCTCACCTGACTTTTTAATTACGATTTTTTTAATAAACGACCAGCTTCAAAAATAATGGCATTATTGAAATAAAAATGGTCAACAAAAAACATTTGTTTGATTTTCTAGAGCATATATGACAAAATTTTACCAAAAATAATTGGTGAAAACCGCTAACGTGACTTACCCTTGCCAATATTAACTTAAAGTAAAAAAAGCGTATAATACAACGTAAACACACTAATTTATTTAAAAAAACGGTATGTATACAGTACATTTTTTACAGTTTTTTTTGTCTCCAAGTTAATACCTATCACTAATACGGTTGAGCGTGCTCGTCTGCTGGCTGTGGGAGAATGGGAGTCACGTCAAGCACCGTGCACACAATCACCATACCCACCATCATCCACCTTAGGCACATTGATGGATGACTCATCGATTTGGGTAGCTGCGTGTCTCCGCTTGGGCGCACATTGTGTTGCTACGCATCGGTGTCACTGTCGACAGTCTCGGGGTGTTGAAGCTGTCGACAGTCTCGGGCACCATGGCCTGTCCAGTAGTATTCTGTAACCATCTGACCGTGAAAACTTTGGTGAAGTGAGCGTGGACTGAGCTGTCAGTGCCACTGATGCAAGGGATTGACCTAGACAGTATGACACTGACAATTCACGCAAGTCTTTACGATGAGAGTTTTACCGAATCGACATGCTGCTACAGGACCCAGGTCTCAAAGCACGGCACGCCAGTATTTACGATATAATTCGCCAAACGTCTTGGTACGTGTAAAAGTCAAAAGCCAAATCATTTATTTCCTGTATCGATACTCTTGCGCCATCTCGTGTTTCAAGCACGGCGGGCTGTGCTGGCGCTACTGCTACGGCTGCTGAGAGCCTCAAGCGGCGCAAATACTGTAACCTTATGGGTTACTACAGTTTTGAGCCGTTTGGGGTCGAAACGTTCGGATCATGGGGCCCGAGTGCGCGTCTCCTTTATGAGCAAATTTCACACCGACTAGTCGATACTTCACGTGACCAGAGTGCTGGATTGCTCTTTGGCCAAAGAATTAGTATTAAAAATCAACGTGGCAATGCTGCCAGTCTTCTGGGCATAATTCCGGATGACAGCGATCCGGAAGAGTAGTTAGACGCCTAAGTGTCCCATTTATTTTTATATTCATTTGTATAGTTAGTTAGGCAGACATTTAAATGTGTTATTTTAAAGATCAATAAACAGGCTTTGTTATTTGTAATATTGTCAAAATGCGATATAAAATAGAAACGTTAATTGGAATAGAATGAGAAGGAGAATTGGACCTAGGCCATGATTTTGGAATTAAAAACAAATTATGCTAGCAAGATGTAGTCAGTCTAACAAAGTTGTGTTAGGCGTCCAGTACATTCTAGTCTGTAATGTTATGTAAGGAGATGGTGGAGAAAGCGTTTTTTGATACCTGCTGTTAGGGATACCGAGTTTTGGAGGTTTTCTATTCAGGATAATCATTCAGCCCCAGGATGAGCTGGTAAATTGGAAACTTCATAAGGATTATGAAATTGTAAAATAAATAAATTGCAAGATAGTTTATTGAGTCATTGTATCGGATCTTCAGCTTATATTTAAACAAAACTAGTAACGTCCACATCCACAGTTGCGGCCTCCAAAGCCGAGTCCGAGAGCGGCAGGAGCGATGGCAGCAGTGCCAGGTCCATAGCCAGCGCCGAGCCCATAGGTACCCGCAGCGCCATAGGCACCAGTAGAGCCATAGGCAGCAGCAGAAGGAGCAATACTCTCAATAGCAGTCACACCGTTACCGCAGCTGTAGCTGACGGTACCAGCACCACCACTTGGTAACACTCCCTCCAAAGCCACAGCACTCACGAAAGGCAGCTCACCAGCCACAGACAGAGCACCTTCATACACATTCTCAGACGCTACGGAGAGGCCACTGGGAGCAAAAGCAGAGGTGCTAGAGACAGGCAGGCCACCGCCACTGGTGGGAAAGATCTCTAGAGCAGTCAAACCATTGCCGATCAAACCATTGCCAATGATACCATCACCAATCAAACCGTTGCCGGCAAACTGGTAACTACCACCACAGCCATTACCAATAAAACCATTGTTAGCATAGCCATTTCCAGTAAGAGCACGATCGGCGAAGGCTCCACGACCAAGACATGAACTGAAAGCAGTCTGTGAACAAAACATGATTGTGTTAGTACATGTTTCATTTTCAGAAGATGATGACGATGCATTAAAACTTGATTATTTTATCGATCACTTAACGAAATGTGTGTCAGACGTGTTTCATGCAATTTTCAGTCTAGTAGTATTTTTAAATTAGAAGTAAGCATTTCTAGCTAAAGTTGAATGGATTTCTCGGAGAATCAGAGAACAAAGTTTTAAAATAAATACAACCTGTTTTCTTCATTTTGGTAATATTTAGATGTATCTCGAAGCTAAAGCGTTTAAAAATAAGCTCACAATAAGTGCTACCACAATATTGAACTAGTCAATATCTCAGTGAACGTATTAAAATTCGATAATCTAAAACAATAAAAAAAATGCGAAATTCAAGGAAAACTCGTGAAAAAATAAAATATTGAAGATTATTCTCACCTGGATGAAGAGCGCCTGAGCGCAGAGGACGAGGATCACCTTGGCTGACATTGTAGTTTGTGTTACGAGTAAAGCAAACTTGGGAATGAGTTTTCCAAGAATCGACAACTATTTATACTGAACGTAGTCCTTATCTAGTAGTGTGGCAGCAACTTGTGGATTTTGAAATAAACTTTTGACAGGTGCCTTTATCTGTAGTTGCAATATAGGGAAATAGAAAAATGGATGTGTTTCGTAAGGGACGTGACCTAGAAATATTTAGAATGATGGGCTTTGTTTCCATAGAACATAGAAAAAACATCACGTAGTTACGATAAGAAACTTTTGCACTATATAAACGTGTTCTTGAAGTAGGAACAACATTCAGTCTTCAGCTTCTCGTTGCAAACAAAAAACTATCAAACATGTCCACCTTAGCTGTTCTGTTGCTCTGCATCCAAGCTTGCTTGGTCCAGGTGAGTTATTATATTGAGTTTCCCCTTCTGAGCTTTTTATTTAATGAACACTTATTTAAATACTATATAAATAAAACCAGCTACCATAGTAGCTTTTGTGTTTTTCATTGTTGATCTGTTATTCTGGCATGTTGACACTCTTATGAACACAAAGTAATACATACCATTTCATTTCTTCAGAATGTTTTCGGTTACGGGTGCGGCTGCGGAGGTCAAGTGGGCGCCATAGCTCCTGCTCTGGGTTTCGGCGCTGGTTTCTCTCCTGCTGCTGCATGTGGTGGTGCCCTCGGTCTTGGTGCTTACGGTAGCGCCATCGGATCTGCTTATGGTGGCGTACTCTCTCCTGCTGTTGCATACGGGGGTGCTATCGCTCCTGGAGGTGCTTACGGCGGCGCCGGTGAAGGCTACGTGGCGGTCATTGGTGAGCTGCCAGTCGCCGGCAACACCGCTGTTGCTGGCCAGGTCCCCATCATGGGTGTCGTGAACTTTGGTGGCGCTTTGCCGGCTGCTGGTGCCGTGTCTATCGCCGGACAGTGCGCGTGCGGGTGTGGTTCTCCTGTTTACTATTGAGACGTATTCAGACGCCAAAAGAAAAATAAACGATTATGAAATGAGCAAATAATGCAATCTTTCACTAAATCCTAAAGCGTTAACCTCCCAGTACTTTGTTGCGAAATTCGCGAAACCCCCGTACGTCCTTGACGCATGCGCTTATCGCGATATAGTTTGACCCCTCTCTGACCACGCTCAAAATAAACGATGTAGCTGCGATTATATTGCCCCTATTTACATCATGTAAACAGTTTCGGGTTTGTGAAGAATGGAGCCACTCAAGATAATATCAACAACACTCATAATAGTACGTTCGTATTATAAACATCCTATTGAAAACATAGAACTGGGTTTCAACTAAGATTCTATATGGTTTATCCATTATTGGCCAATTTATTTATTTTTTCAGTTAGAATCTTATTTGAAAGTGTACAAGAACAAAGTAAATGATGAATTATCAGTTGTTTTACCTTACAAAGATCCTAATTCAATAAAAAATCGTAAGAATTCAAAATGTTAACAATGACGCCATTGACAACCTTGGAAACTATGTCCAATATTTCTCGAAATATCGAATAAAATTGTTGTAATACGGCTACAATCTATGAAATTATGTATTATCAATAGGTTTTGCGTCATTACTAACATCACAAAGGTTGCATCATCATTAATTCTTTAATTCATTGCAAAATCTTCAAATTATTACACCAAAATTCATGACAACGAATTCTGTAAACGTAAAAAACATTGGCTCAAAAAACATGTTTTATGATATTGTTTCATGCAAACGATTATCTAAAAAGTTGTATTGCACACTTATAAATAAAAATACATCCACTTACCGAAGAATAACACACAAAAAACACAATTAAAAAAAAACAATCACTTTCGCTCGGTACCCAATTGACACCACTTGAGCCTGACGCAAAAAATGGCGCGCTTCATATTGTGTTTTTATTATCTTGGGAGTGATAAAGCTTGTTCGTATTTTTGTCTGTGATTATAAAATATTATCTGTACTGTGGATAAATGGTATAACACTAATAAACCTTAAAATAATAGAAATTTAAGCTTAAAATCGACTGGGGTTGATTGTATACCGGAATACCGTCCAGGAGGAGGGACATAAAGAACATTAAGCACATTGCAAAGAATTTAGGGCCATCTACATTGCTGAACTGGGAAACGTCTTCAGAAGTATCAAAAAAGTGCCGAAAGATGTCACTACGGTCACTATAAAAGATAAGATAAAATGTTTATACACAAACAAATTTCATGAATTACTCATAAAATGAAGAACATTTTATATTACACATAAATAAAATAATTATTTACTGTGCTACATGCAGTTGGTGCTTCGTCTATTAAACACACGAACGGACACGCACACTGACGCACACGTAACATGGCTGCCGGAATAATATGAATGTGCGCTTCATCATATTTTGTGTAATTTTTGCAGTTTTCCGAGTGTTTTCTCCTTTTGGACGTTGAGTTGAGAGTACCCCTCCGTCCTGATACTTAGACTATTCAGAAAACCATTCCTTCATTTTTTTTCTGCCCGGGTGAGAAAAATGTAATAGAAAATAAAATATACTACTAGACTAGTTTGTTTTATTCCAATTTCCAGCACACTATTTTGCCTTGAAAATCACCTACGTCAATGGTAAGCTATTTTCTTCATACTACATAATTATCCATCCATTTAAAACCTATAGAGCTATAAAAATTATAATATAAATGTACCTAAAGATTGAGAATTAGTTCCTGTTCAGAAATGCAGATGGCGTATAAAACTGTCATGCATAAAACATTCGAGAGAGGGCTCTCTTATCCTTTATTTCTTATATTACTCTTTGATACCGTCGGTACTTGACGGAAAGGTTGGTGGGGGTATTCCTGTATACTTAAGTAAAAATGTGTTTATATTATGGGCATATAATTTCACCGTTATAGTATTTCCAGGCCACAGTCCAATACGATTATAATATAAAAACGTATACAATTATTATAGACGCCATAATACTATCTGCATAAAATTATGTAGTTCAGTATAAATGTGGTGAGAATAACTTGTCGCTTATTCTTATTTTTCTCGTGCATCACGTTGTGTACTGGATAGTGGGTGCGAAAGAGGTAGCGAATCCGTCGCATATTGCTCACTGATTTTTTCCGATGCGATCGCTCCAGCTGTTTTGTTTGCAGATGTACTTAATGCAACGTAAAATGATAAGACGATTGAAACTGTCATTAAGTATACAATGGTAGGTTGGCCCCGTAAAATTGTTTGCGACTCCATTCGTCATTTTTTTTACTGTGTTTGTAAGTGTTAGAAAATGGTGTCTTAATGCGGGGACCTAAGGTGATAATTTAGTTGTCACTGCGTGAAAGAATGTTGCGCGAATTACATAGCACGCATTTAGGCATAAAATGAGTTGCAATGCGAGAAGTAGCATGTGGTGGCCCGGTATAGATGGGGGAAATTGAGGGGTGGATCGCCGGATGCTATGTATGTGCGAGCATGAGGCCCGCCTCACCACAGGCTGCGGCCTCGCCCTGGCCAAGTCCAACAGCACCATGGGAACAAATTCATATCAACTACCTATGTCTTGTTGTATAGTTGCGTACTCAAAATGGTCAGAGTGCATTTACATGCGGAACGACGTTACCACCCAATCCTTAATAAAAAGTTAAAGTACATGTTTTCGATATTTGGCTTACCATGCACAATAGTCTCGGATATTGACCATCCATGTAGCAACGGACAAGCCGAGAATCCTTTAAAGACGTGTAAAAGGTTGTTTAAAAAGCTGTTTAATATTTATTTTGTCAACACGTTTGGAAATTAGTGTGGAGGAATGATGTGTTTACGCTTTGCCACTCACGCATAGTTCATATATTGTGAACGTCTGAGTGTACTCATGTTAACGTCAGTAATAAACCAGCGTCCAACTAAGACAACCGTATACTTATTTCCGCATCTCCAAGTTACTACCTGTCACTAATACGGTTGAACGTGCCCGTCTGCTGGCTGTGGGAGAATGGGAGTCGCGGCAAGCACCGTGCACACAATCACCGTACCCACGATCATCCACCGTAGGCACAATGATGGATGACTCGTCGATTGGGCTCGCTGCGTGTCTCCGCTAGGGCGCACCTTGTGTTGCTCCGCATCGGTGTCACTGCGTTGAAGCTGTCGACAATCGGGCACCATGGCCTGTCCAGTAGTGCTATTTTGTAACTGTTTCATCCTGTAAACTTTGGTGAAGTGAGCGTGGAGTGAGCTGTCAGTGCCACTGATGCAAGGTGTTGACCTAGACAGTATAACACTGACAATTCACGCAAGTCTTCACTATGAGATTTTTACAGAATCGACATGCTGCTACAGGACGCAGGTCGCAAAGCACAGCAAGCCAGTATTTACGATATAATTCGTCAAACGGCTTGGTACGTGTAAAAGTCAAAAGCCAAATCATTTATTTCAAGCAGGCACATGAATGGCACTTTTGAACGTCAACATTTGCAAATAAAATAGAATTGAATCTAGTTGCCCCTTATAAAACTAGTTTGGAGCAGAATGGTCAAGAAATTCGATCGTTACTCCATTAAAATGTCTGTTTGGTTTGTCTCTTTTAAAATCTTTTTGCTCTCTTTTACGTGACGATAGGAAGAGACCAGACGTTATGATGTTGTTGCCTTGGAAGGTGGTCAGACCTCTGGTGTGGGACGCAAACTTTTTTTTTTGGGTGGGAAATTATCAAATGACTTCTCCCGCTCTGGGTGGAGCGGGAGGGCGTGTCAGACTTTAACTGACTAAAACCCACCCGTGTTCCTTCAGTTGCCTGTGCCAGAGCCACGGTTATCTCTATCGAATTACCCGCAACTCTGAGGCGTCAGCCCTAACGGACCCCGTCATTTAGTGCTGACATCTCTTTGAGGCGCGCGTGAAACACGACGCGCCGTCGACCCGGGCCTGGTCCCTACCGGACGACGAGCTACCCATTGCTCGCCGTCCGCAAGCCCGCGCCTACGGTGGCCGGGAATCTGCAGGCGACTCCCGACGACCAGGGCGTCTCCTGCGGCGACTAGGGGCGTGAGGGCGCAAGGCTCTCTCCCTCACGCGCTCCGCCTCCTCCTTCGCGAGCATTACTTCTTCGCAGAAGGAGGTGACGGCTTTCCATTCCCTCTCGCTCCGTACCATGGCCTGGACCAGGGCCGGACGCGAGAGATCGCCGCCGCCGATCGCCTCCGCGAGGACACTGCGGTGCTCCGCCCAAGCTGGACAGACCTCCACCGTGTCCTCCGGGCGATCCACACAATGGTGACACTCGGGCGTTTCCTCCTGCCTTATGCGAAACAGGAACCTCCCGAAACAACCGTGTCCGGTGAGGACCTGTGTCAGGCGGAAGGTGTGGACGCCGTGGCGCCTCTCCAACCACTCCTCAAAGAGGGGACTTACCGCCGCAATTGTGGTGTGCCCAGCACTGGGTTGCGACAATCGCACCCTCCACGTCGCCATGAAATCCCGCCGGAGCTCTGTCCGCTGTACCGTGATTTCTCGCGGCAGCGGAGTTACACCCTGGCGTTTTGCCTCCTCGCGCCACTCCCATAAGTGCGCGAGGGCTTTCGCCTTCAGATCCCATGGCGGCAATCCGGTAAGGAGGCTCGCCGCCTCGCAGGAGACCGTGCGGTATCCTCGCCCCAGCCGGACGGCCGTGGGACGCAACCTGTGTCGATAATCTTGCGCCGTCTCATGTTCCAAGTACGGCGGGCTTTGCTGGCGCTGCTGCTGCGGCTGCTGAGATCTTGAAGCGGCGCAAATACTGTAAAATTATGGGTAACTACAGTTTTGAGCCGAATGGGGTTGAAACGTTCGGATCATGGGGACCGAGTGCGCGTCTCCTGTATGAGCAAATTTCTCACCGACTATTCGACATTTCAAGTGACCAGAGTGCTAGATTGCTTTTTGGCCAAAGAATTAGAATTAAAATTCAACGTGGCAATGCTGCCAGTCTTCTGGGCATATTTCCGGATGACAGCGATGCGGACGAGTACTTCGACGCCTAAGTGTCCCTTTCGGTTTTTTATGTAATTAAATGACTAACAATTCGTTGGTCATTTAATTTAGTCTAAGTTTTTTTCGTCTTTTTTTTCTTTGTGTAGATATTATATTTTAAAGTTCCATAAACAGGCTTTGTTTGTTGTATTAATGGCAAAATGTGATATAAATAGAAACTTTAATTGGAATAGAATGAGAAGGAGAATTGGACCTAGGCCATCATTTTGGAATTAAAAACAAATTATGCTAGCAAGATGTAGTCAGTCTAACAAAGTTGTGTTTGGCGTCCAGTACATTCTAGTCTGTAATGCTATGTAAGGAGATGGTAGAGGAAGCGTTTTTTGTTACCTTCTGTTTGGGATACCGAGTTTTGGAGGTTTTCCATTCAGGATAATCATTCTGCCCCAGGATGAGCTGGTAAATTGGGAACTTCATAAGGATTATGAAATTGTAAAACAAATAAATTGCAAGATAGTTTTCTGAGTCATTGTACCGGATCTTCAGCTTATATTTAAACAAAATTAGTAACGTCCACATCCACAGTTGCGGCCTCCAAAGCCGAGTCCAAGAGCGGCAGGAGCGATGGCAGCAGTGCCAGGTCCATAGCCAGCGCCGAGCCCATAGGTACCCGCAGCGCCATAGGCACCAGTAGAGCCATAGGCAGCAGCAGAAGGAGCAATACTCTCAATAGCAGTCACACCGTTACCGCAGCTGTAGCTGACGGTACCAGCACCACCACTTGGTAACACTCCCTCCAAAGCCACAGCACTCACGAAAGGCAGCTCACCACCCACAGACAGAGCACCTTCATACACATTCTCAGACGCTACGGAGAGGCCACTGGGAGCAAAAAGCAGAGGTGCTAGAGACAGGCAGGCCACCGCCACTGGTGGGAAAGATCTCTAGAGCAGTCAAACCATTGCCGATCAAACCATTGCCAATGATACCATCACCAATCAAACCGTTGCCGGCCAACTGGTAACTACCACCACAGCCATTACCAATAAAACCATTGTTAGCATAGCCATTTCCAGTAAGAGCAGGACCGGCGAAGGCTCCACGACCAAGACATGAACTGAAAGCAGTCTGTGAACAAAACATGATTGTGTTAGTACATGTTTCATTTTCAGAAGATGATGTCGATGCATTAAAAGTTGATTATTTTATCGATCACTTAACGTAATGTGTGTCAGGCGTGTTTCATGCAATTTTGAGTCTAGTAGTGTTTTTAAATTAGAAGTAAGCATTTCTAGCTAAAGTTGAATGGACTTCTCGGAGAATTAGAGAACAAAGTTTTAAAACTAAATACAACCTGTTTTCTTTATTTTAGTAATATTTAGATGTATTTCGAAGCTAAAGGGTTCAAAAATAAGCTCACGATAAGTGCTACTTAATCCACAATATTGAACTGGTCAAAAGCTCAGTGAACGTATTAAAATTCGATACTCTAAAACAATTTAAAAAATGCGAAATTCGAGGAAAACTCTCATGAAAAAATAAAATATTGAAGAATTATTTCTCACCTGGATGAAGAGCGCCTGAGCGCAGAGGATGAGGATCACCTTGGTTGACATTGTAGTTTGTCTTAAAGCAAACTTGGGAATGAGTTTTCCAAGAATCGACGACTATTTATACTGAACGTAGTCCTTATCTAGTAATGTGGCAGCAACTTGTGGATTTTGAAATAAACTTTTGATAGGTGCCTATCAAACATGTCCACCTTCGCTGTTCTGTTGCTCTGCATCCAATCTTGCTTGGTCCAGGTGAGTTATTATATTGAGTTTCCCCTTCTGAGCTTTTTATTTAATTAACACTTATTTAAATACTATGTAAATAAAACCAGCTACCATAGTAGCTTTTGTGTTTTTCATTGTTGATCTGTAATTCTGGCATGTTGACACTCCTAAGAACACAAAGTAATACATACCATTTCATTTCTTCAGAATGTTTTCGGTTACGGGTGCGGCTGCGGAGGTCAAGTGGGCGCCATAGCTCCTGCTCTGGGTTTCGGCGCTGGTCTCTCTCCTGCTGCTGCATGTGGTGGTGCTCTCGGTCTTGGTGCTTACGGTGGCGCCATCGGATCTGCTTATGGTGGCGCACTCTCTCCTGCTGCTGCATACGGGGGTGCTATCGCTCCTGGAGCTGCTTACGGCGGCGCCGGTGAAGGCAACGTGGCGGTCACTGGTGAGCTGCCAGTCGCCGGTGACACCGCTGTTGCTGGTCAGGTCCCCATCATGGGTGTCGTGAACTTTGGCGGCGCTGTGCCAGCTGCTGGTGCCGTGTCTATCGCCGGACAGTGCGCGTGCGGGTGTGGTTCTCCTATTTACTATTGAGGCGTATTCAGACGCCAAAATAAAAATAAACGATTATGAAATGAGCAAATAATGAAATCTTTTACTAAATCCTAAAGCGATGCAATCACAAAACCTTTTTTGTATAAAGTATTATCGCTTCATTTTTTTGTACAAGTTACGCATTTACAATAAATACCCTAATCCAAGATCCAAGGTTAAGTTATGCTTGCCGCGGTTGGTTAGTGGATCCAGTGGGTTGATTCATTACACGATTCATTACATATCGAGATCCCTCCGTTACTCGGAAAGCACGTTAAGCCGTTATTCTCGGCTGTCATTCATATTCAATCGTTACGGGCTGCCCAAAAGTCCAAATCAGAAGCCCAATAGTCTGTTACTAAGGAATATAATATTACCCATTTACTGGGTTCTGAAGGTCAGATAGGCAGTCACTCCATGTATAGTTCTGGTATTTAGCTGCATTCGGTTAGACTGGAAGCGGACTCCAACACAGGAAATCGCTGGGCAGATTGACCTTAACAATTACAATAGTATAATGATTTAAACCTATGCTTCAGGCTAGAAAGAGCACATAGTTACAAATTAACAATGAGTAAAAAGCCAGAACTCTTATAAACATTTGAGTTGATTTGATGGCCTGTACTTTCCAACAATCAAAAGAGTATTTAATTTTTGCGACATCTCACAGTTAGTCTCGGCACCTAATGAACGATACTATTTGCAGCAGTGGACGTCTTTCGGCTGTAACGATGAGGATGACAAATATGGTGACATTCATGAGTGACATTTTATCAGCGCTTAATTAATTTAAAAGTGACAAAACGTATTTAAAATTGCGATTTATTTTAAACCCATAATCATACAGGCTGGATTCATAATGAACAAGTTAGTTGGGGTCTCACATTATCCTACGGAAAATAAGTGAAAAGTTTTTGCAATTTCTGATTTTTCTAGTACACAAACATCAGTTGGTACGATACAGTTTTTTGATTCTTGTCAGACCCAGGATCAGTTGACATCAAAAAAGTTTTTGTGAGAATTGGGCATTTTCTTTCAGACAATTTGTATTTAAAAATATGTGAAGCAGATCGAACAGCCTCAAAAATTTAAGGGCAGTCTTATAAGACCGTTTTCCCGTAGCTACAACGGTTACTGCGCCATCTCAAAAATATACCCTGTAAACTGTATTGTATGTAGTTTGGTCAATCTACAAAACAATGGCCCAATGAAATAATAAATAATTGACAAAATTAATCACAATTTGTGTTCTAATTAAAATGAGAAGTGTATCTTCCCCAAACCACTGACAGACAGTCTACCAAAGATTTTTTGTACCATAGCGCCAAATATCAAAATAAGGCCTATTACAGCACTGACGAATTTCTGACTGAAAAATTATTCTGACTTGTGTGAAATATCTTAATTTTTGTTGCTTTTTACTTTGACATTTAATTGGCCATTTTTATTACAAATTTATTGAATAAAAAAAAAAGAAATGCTATAAGTCGATGATATTCTTTGTTGACACTTTTTAGTGCAGGTATTATTGTATGTGACGGCAGCCATGTTGTTTAGCAGCTGTGAGAGGCAGCGACTGGATGGCGCTAGTGGAACGTGCACCAGACGCATCATAAACAAATCATTCACTCTATAGATCATTTGGCTTAAGACTTGAATCCAATCCAATCAAATATTGTGACCATTCGCTACCACTAGCGATCGCCTTTAAAAGGAGCGGCGCTGTTCAAACGGCACATTCGCCCGATCATGACCTATGCCAGTGCAGTCTTCGCACACGCCAAGCCCATTCGGTACAATAGAATGCAGACCCTCCAAAGCAAGTTCCTCCGTAGGATTACAAGCTCCCCCTGGTACGTTCGCAACGAAATCCTCCACGTAGACCCCATGATTCCCACTATCCGCAAGTTTATGAAACGCATTTCAAAGCGTTTCTTCGAGACCAACGCGAATCACGGCAACCCTCTGGTTGTGAAGGCCGCTAGCTATATTCCCTCCTCCATCAGTCATATCCGCCGTCCCAAGCATGTCCTCACCGATCCCGATGACCACATAACTCTCATTCAGGAGAGCAGTAGGGCCACCAGTACAGTGCACAAACACAGACCGACATTCCGACCTCGCCGCCGAGGTTCCTCGCGAAGATCCCGACGTAACTATCCCCCCCGACCCTTGCTCGACGAAGTGCCAGCCCGCGCCGTAGCTGAGCCTGTACCTTTAAATTCCCATGATAATAATAATCAACAAAATCTGATCCATTTATCAATCGCCCTAAGCCGAGGTCCGTACCCACAGGGGGTGCCCTTAGCGAGCGTTCGCTTAGTAATTTGTCTTACTATTTTGTCTTAAAAAACTGTTTCTCCGTTGTCACCGAGTTTGTCATCTGAATTTCTTTAAGTAACACACATTTCACAAACACTATTTTACAATAACCATACCAACACAGTCACCAAACACATTGTTTTGTTTTGAAATTCCATATTAAAATTCATTACGTAATACGCCATCTAATTATTACGTAATTACTACCTGGTAGAACAATAACAATCACAGTATGTCAAAACGTCAAACCTATTTTAAATGACAGCTGCGCGACAGATTATCAAAGGCTAACGGCGCGTGAGCTTTCAATGCCCGGAATGTTACCATTTTTATAAATATTGTTTTATTTTATTTTGTTGAACACTTATCCAGTTATTATGTGTATGTATTTTTATTTTTTATTTTCATCTTAGCGTTTGCTACACTGGTCGACGTCATTCAACGCCGGCTGTCGCTGAAAACCAGCGCTGGGGCTCTGTCTCGCATAGGGTCGTAGCATTAAGCTGAGCGATGGCCGTTTTGCGTGGATGTGACGCATATTTTCCCCCGATTTGTTCTCTTTGGCGTTTGTGTTCGATCACTGCGTCATGTTTACCGTAAATAAACGTTTTTTTCTTTCTTTTCTTTTCTTTCTTTCTTCGCAACAGACTGGTCAGGGCCCCGTTCGCACAATAAGACTGGCGACGGTTTTACAAGCTTAGGGCTCACCAATAGGTACACACCTCCCTGTCTACACCCTACAGGGAGGGATCTCATCCCCGGGCCAATCCACCCGGGGAGTTAGGTAAAGCGTTTAGGCAACGTGGAAATTTTTCTTACCACCATTCCTTCCCAAATATAGTTGCCCCTCCGATCATGGAGGACGTCGACCTCTTGGCGTTCCTCAAAGAGGTCCTACTCAAGGACCCCGATTTTCTGGAGCGATATGGCTCAAAAATTCGCCCACGCTCCACCCCCACTCCGTCCCAGGGCGCACTCGGTGAGTTTAGTGACGCCTTAGA
Organism: Dasypolia templi; assembly: GCA_963555695.1. Lineage (NCBI taxonomy): Eukaryota > Metazoa > Arthropoda > Insecta > Lepidoptera > Noctuidae > Dasypolia > Dasypolia templi. Next base: position 6,575,378 of record OY743163.1, read on the forward strand.
GAGCCCGCTTTCACCACCTGCCGCCGAACAAGGCATTCCGCCCTTTGTTCCGCATTACAATGTTCCGGCGACTATCTCGGCCCCCATTGTTTCCCCCGCCTTTGTCCGGCAGATAATACTCCGGCCGCTAATCCGGCCCCTATTGTCTCACCCGCCTCTGTCCCAGCCGCCATTGTCACGGCCGCCATTGTCTCAGAGACAACGCAGCTGCGCGCCGCAGTTATCAACACGACTCGCCCGGAGAGCATGGACACGTCAGTCCCACTCTCCGAGGACGAAGCCCGCACCTCCTCCTCCAGCGATGACGACTTCCAAGTCGTCGTTAAAGGAGGCAAGAGGAAGGTTAAATCTTCCGCCCCCGCTGGCCCGGCCACCATGGCCCAGAAACAGGACCCGACTACCTTATCGTCCAACTCTACTTCCGCCCCTAATCCGCGGGCCAGTCGCCCTACCAGCCCTACGGCTTGCCCACCCGCTCCTACCGCGGAAAGCAAAAGCCCCCTCCCCCCATTTACGTCCAAGACAAATCAAAATGGACTGAGATTTCAAAGATGTGTGTTGATTGCAAGATCAACTACACTAATGCCCGATCCACCCTTCCGGGGATCAAAGTAACAGTCCCCACGTCCTCGGACTTTAAAAATCTCTCCCGCGCCTTGCGTGAAAGGAACTACTCCTTTCACACATACTCCCTTCCGGAGGAAACCCCCACTCGCGTCGTCATTAGGCGCGTACCACATGAAATCAACACGGAAGAAATAAAAAGCGACCTTGTTGCACAAGGCCTTCCGGGCTCCGCCGTCCATCGCTTGCATAAAGCGAGACAGTGCGTTGTCTATGACATGGTCCTGGTCTTATGTTACCCCACAGAAGGGCACCACCCGATCTTCAAAGTGAAGTCGGTTTGCTCGCTCTCAGGCATCTCCATCGAGAAGCCTTACAGAGCTCAGTTGATTGGGCAGTGTCATCGCTGCCAATTATATGGTCACTCGCAGTCCAACTAGTAGACATGGCACCGCCGACTGTACCCGCCCTAAAGATAGGGAACAATGTTTAGAGCCTCCCAGCTGTGTACTCTGCGGCTTATCGGGACAGCCGGCAAATTACCGGGGCTATTCTAAGGCCCCTAAGTCCTCCTCTCCCAAACTCGCGAAACGCGCAAGCGACCGCCAGCACAGGAAAAGCCCCTAGGGTTAGCTTCCTTCCGCGCAGATGCCGGATCGGCTTAGTCCGCAGAGGCCCTCTCCGGAGGAAAGTAAGCGAAAGACTGAAATCCACCGCGTCGCCTCACTTGGACACCATCCCCGATCACATAGTGTCAGTCGCCGACACGACGGCCGCAATCGACTCGTTTACTGAGCACGTTCAATCCGTTTTGACGGATTGTTCACGGGAAGTTCCGGTGATGGAAGACCATCGCTGGAAACTACCTACTGACGCACGTGACTTAATAACCGAGAAGAATGCGGCTATTCGTGCCTACGACTCCTTCCCTTGTGACGCAACAAAGCCCACATGCGCCATTTACAGCGTGCTGTAAAGAAACGCATAGGGGAAGTTCGCTCAGAGGGCTGGAACAAGATGCTCAGTGAACTCGAGCCCACTCACCTAGCCTTCTGGCAACTTCAGAGGAAACTGCGTTCCTCAGAGGAGGTCTCTATGCCTCCCCTCATCCGCCCCGACAAAAGCGTCGCTTTCGACAGCACCGACAAGGCCGAATGCCTTGCTGACAGCCTAGAGTCCCAATGTTCTCCCAGCTCTCAACCAGTAGACCAAGCTCACCTGAACAAGGTCGACGCTGAAGTCGAACGGAGAGCCTCCCTACCACCCGTCGAAGACCCTGATGATCCTCTGCCTCCCGTCACTCCAGACGAAGTGCAAGACATCATTAAAGGGCTCCACGCACGTAAAGCCCCCGGTTCGGACGGTATTACCTTAGGTATACAAACTCCTACCTGCCCCTCTAATAATGCTTATGACCGCCATCTTCAATGGCGCCTTGAGAGACAACATCTTCCCACAAGCGTGGAAAGAAGCAACCGTCATCGGTATCCCAAAGCCAGGCAAGCCAAAGTCTGACCCCTCCAGCTATCGTCCCATTAGCTTACTCAATGTACTCGGCAAAATCTACGAGAGGCTTATTTATAAGCGTCTCAAAGACTACGCCGAAGCAAAGAGCCTCATTCCCAACGAGCAGTTTGGTTTCCGACTCCAACACTCGAGTATCCACCAGGTCCACCGTATCGTAGAGCACTTGTGCGCTGGTCTGCAGCGTAACGCGACGACGGGTGTGCTATTCTTCGACATAGCGAAAGCCTTCGACAAAGTCTGGCACAACGGCTTGTGATACAAGCTTTACCAACTAGGAGAGCCAGATCGTCTCGTGCTCATCTTACGAGAATTTTTGTCGAACCGCACCTTCCGCTATCGCATCGAGGGTGCACTCTCGTCACCTCACCCTATTCGCGCCGGAGTCCCTCAGGGTTCCGTCATATCTCCTCTAGCCTTCACGCTGTTCACCAGCGATATCCCAAAGAGTAAAAAGGCTCAGTTGGCTCTTTTCGCCGACGACACTGCCATTTACTATACCGGTCACTGTCCCAATGCTCGTACTCTTCAAACCTCCGCAAACGGCATCACTATGTACGGCAAGCCAATCCCTTGGGAGAAGCAAGCCTTTTTCGCTCTTGGTAGACTCCACTACATTCTGACAGCCCGTTGCAGACTGTCACTTAAATGCAAGCTATCTATACCGCAGTCATCCGTCCCATCATGACTTATGCCTGCGTTGTATTTGAGCACGCTCATCCACGTCATCTCCACAAGATGCAGACCCTCCAGAACCGACTCCTCAGAAAGGTCACGGGTGCCCCCTACAATGTCCGCAATATAGATCTCCACGTCGACCTTAAAATGCCCACCATAAAACAGTTCATGAAACGCTTATCTAAGCGTTTCTTCGACTGTGGCATAAAACATCCAAACCCCTTGATCTCAGCGGCCGCCCGCTACACTGCATTAGCAATATTATCCCGCATTAGCAATATTCGCCGACCAAGGCATACCTTAATCGCCCCCGACGACGCCACTACCCTCCTCCAGGAGAGTAGTAAGGCCACCAGCACTCTATGTAAATCCAAAACCCGATCGCCGTCCTACGGCCCTCGCCGCCGAGGCCCGCCGCGACGCCCAAATCCACACCCCTCCCGACCCTTGCTCGAGCCAGCCCGCGCCGCTGAGCCTGTAGCTTTAAATTCGTCCCAAAATCCAATAAATCCTGATCCAGCTAGTCCCTTGCTGCCCTCTTCCAGCGACGCGCTAAGCCGAGGTCCGTACCCCACAGGGGGTGCCCTTAGCGTAGTCGCTTAGTTTTAGTTAGTATTTAAGTTTAAGTCCTGGCTGGTGGCCTTAATTTATTAGGGTACCACAGGCAAGTCCGCTTAAGCAGACGACAACCTTACAGGTTGACCTGCGAGATGCCATACATAAAAAATTAAAAATAAATGTATATCTAGATCAGCATCGTCTTGTTTTATTGACAAAGTTCCCTGGTGGTGAAACTTCTTATTTTATTTTTATTTTATTTATTCGGTAAAACAAACAATTACACATTAAGAATTACAAAATGATAGTATACAGCAATATTACAAATGTGAAATCAACCACGTTCTCCACAGATACACATGAGACAATTTGGTATATTTTAAGACGAAGAAGCGTTGTTAACAATAAAAAAGAGAAATACCAACAGTAAATTATTCATGAAGCTGTTAATAATAGTGTAGCATAAGTGGAACAACAGTGTCACATTAATTTTGCAGTGTGTTAAGCAACATGAGTTTAAACATTCCTTTTGGTTAAGCAAACAGATCCAAACTGCAGAAATTCTTATTAAAATTGCTCGTAAGGCGACGAAGTGGCGCACGTAAGCCGACATTTGTACGACTGGAAGTAGTAGCGAAAACAGGGTGTGCGCGCACCACGCGTCCCTGGCATGTTCTGGGAACTATATAACACAACTTGTTAACTATATCTAAACAATCATACGAGTTATTGCATAAGTCATACAAAAATGTAGTTTCAAGAAAAGTACGCCTTGAACTCAAACAAAGCAGATTATATTTTTTAAGTAAATCATTCTATGAGAGGTAACAACTTTTAAAGCAGCGATAATACATAGACTTCAAAAATTTACGTTGTATGATTTCTATACACTCAATGTATTTATTGTAGTAGGGGACTTCTTGGTACGGAAACCTACATTAATTAATTTAGTATAGTAATGTCTAATAGTTACAATTTAGTTTGATATTTCACTTGATGTTTAACTTAAAAACGATTTTCTTAATAATGTCTTTAATATCACCTTTACACCTACCTATTTGAGAAGAAAATTTCTAATTAGTTTAACAGGCAGCTCACCTGACTTTTTAATTACGATTTTTTTAATAAACGACCAGCTTTAAAAATAATGGCATTATTGAAATAAAAATGGTCAACAAAAAACATTTGTTTGATTTTCTAGAGCATATATGACAAAATTTGACCAAAAATAATTGGTAAAAACCGCTAACGTGACTTACCCTTGCCAATATTAACTTAAAGTAAAAAAAGCGTATAATACAACGTAAACACACTAATTTATTTAAAAAATGGTATGTATACAGTACATTTTTTACAGTTTTTTTTATCTCCTGTTAAATTTGATGAATGTTGAATTCGCGGTATTGGAAGCCGAGCGACGATGTGTTTACGCTTGCCACTCACACATAGTTCATATTGTGAACGTCTGAGTGCACTCATTTTAACGTCAGTAATAAACCAGCGTCCAACTAAGACACCCGTGTACTTATTTCGGCATCTCCAAGTTAATGCCTATCACTAATACGGTTAAGCGTGCTCGTCTGCTGGCTGTGGGAGAATGGGAGTCACGTCAAGCACCGTGCACACAATCACCATACCCACCATCATCCACCTTAGGCACATTGATGGATGACTCATCGATTTGGGTAGCTGCGATTCTCCGCTTGGGCGCACATTGTGTTGCTCCGCATCGGTGTCACTGCGTTGAAGCTGTCGACAGTCTCGGGCACCATGGCCTGTCCAGTAGTATTCTGTAACCATCTGACCGTAAAAACTTTGGTGAAGTGAGCGTGGACTGAGCTGTCAGTGCCACTGATGCAAGGGATTGACCTAGACAGTATGACGCTAACAATTCACGCAAGTCTTTACGATGAGAGTTTTACCGAATCGACATGCTGCTACAGGACGCAGGTCTCAAAGCACGGCACGCCAGTATTTACTATATAATTCGCCAAACGTCTTGGTACGTGTAAAAGTCAAAAGCCAAATCATTTATTTCCTGTATCGATACTATTGCGCCATCTCGTGTTATAAGCACGGCGGGCTGTGCTGGCGCTACTGCTACGGCTGCTGAGAGCCTCAAGCGGCGCAAATACTGTAACCTTATGGGTTACTACAGTTTTGAGCCGTTTGGGGTCGAAACGTTCGGATCATGGAGCCCGAGTGCGCGTCTCCTTTATGAGCAAATTTCTCACCGACTAGTCGATACTTCACGTGACCAGAGTGCTGGATTGCTCTTTGGCCAAAGAATTAGTATTAAAAATCAACGTGGCAATGCTGCCAGTCTTCTGGGCATAATTCCGGATGACAGCGATCTGGACGAGTAGTTAGACGCCTAAGTGTCCCATTTATTTTTATATTCATTTGTATAGTTAGTTAGGCAGTCATTTAAATGTGTTATTTTAAAGTTCAATAAACAGGCTTTGTTATTTGTAACACATAACATAACATCACGCCCTGCTTCCCCGAAGGGTTGGGCAGAGGTGTACCTATAGTACACCCACATTTCGCCAGCTATGTTTAAGTCCCATGTAATAGCACCGGGCACAAATCCACACTTCGGGCCGCTACTGAGAAATTCCAGATAGAAAAACCCAATAACACGCCGCCCTACCTAGGAATCGAACCCAGGACCTCATGCTCAGCACTAGCGATTTCGACCACTAGACCAACGAGGCGGTATTTGTAATATTGTCTTAATGCGATATAAAATAGAAACGTTAATTGGAATAGAATGAGAAGGAGAATTGGACCTAGGCCATCATTTTAGAATTAAAAACAAATTATGCTAGCAAGATGTAGTCAGTCTAACAAAGTTGTGTTTGGCGTCCAGTACATTCTAGTCTGTAATGCTATGTAAGGAGATGGTAGAGGAAGCGTTTTTTGTTACCTGCTGTTAGGGATACCGAGTTTTGGAGTTTTTCTATTCAGAATAATCATTCAGCCCCAGGATGAGCTGGTAAATTGGAAACTTCATAAGGATTATGAAATTGTAAAACAAATAAATTGCAAGATAGTTTATTGAGTCATTGTATCGGATCTTCAGCTTATATTTAAACAAAACTAGTAACGTCCACATCCACAGTTGCGGCCTCCAAAGCCGAGTCCGAGAGCGGCAGGAGCGATGGCAGCAGTGCCAGGTCCATAGCCAGCGCCGAGCCCATAGGTACCCGCAGCGCCATAGGCACCAGTAGAGCCATAGGCAGCAGCAGAAGGAGCAATACTCTCAATAGCAGTCACACCGTTACCGCAGCTGTAGCTGACGGTACCAGCACCACCACTTGGTAACACTCCCTCCAAAGCCACAGCACTCACGAAAGGCAGCTCACCAGCCACAGACAGAGCACCTTCATACACATTCTCAGACGCTACGGAGAGGCCACTGGGAGCAAAAGCAGAGGTGCTAGAGACAGGCAGGCCACCGCCACTGGTGGGAAAGATCTCTAGAGCAGTCAAACCATTGCCGATCAAACCATTGCCAATGATACCATCACCAATCAAACCGTTGCCGGCAAACTGGTAACTACCACCACAGCCATTACCAATAAAACCATTGTTAGCATAGCCATTTCCAGTAAGAGCACGATCGGCGAAGGCTCCACGACCAAGACATGAACTGAAAGCAGTCTGTGAACAAAACATGATTGTGTTAGTACATGTTTCATTTTCAGAAGATGATGACGATGCATTAAAACTTGATTATTTTATCGATCACTTAACGTAATGTGTGTCAGACGTGTTTCATGCAATTTTCAGTCTAGTAGTATTTTTAAATTAGAAGTAAGCATTTCTAGCTAAAGTTGAATGGACTTCTCGGAGAATCAGAGAACAAAGTTTTAAAATAAATACAACCTGTTTTCTTCATTTTGGTAATATTTAGATGTATCTCGAAGCTAAAGCGTTAAAAAATAAGCTCACAATAAGTGCTACTTAATCCACAATATTGAACTAGTCAATATCTCAGTGAACGTATTAAAATTCGATAATCTAAAACAATAAAAAAAATGCGAAATTTAAGGAAAACTCGTGAAAAAATAAAATATTGAAGATTATTCTCACCTGGATGAAGAGCGCCTGAGCGCAGAGGACGAGGATCACCTTGGCTGACATTGTAGTTTGTGTTACGAGTAAAGCAAACTTGGGAATGAGTTTTCAAAGAATCGACAACTATTTATACTGAACGTAGTCCTTATCTAGTAGTGTGGCAGCAACTTGTGGCAGCAACTTGAAATAAACTTTTGACAGATGCCTTTATCTGTAGTTGCAATATAGGGAAATAGAAAAATGGATGTGTTTCGTAAGGGACGTGACCTAGAAATATTTAGAATGATTAGTTTTGTTTCATTAGAACATAGAAAAAACATCACGTAGTTACGATAAGAAACTTATGCACTATATAAACGTGTTCTTGAAGTAGGAACAACATTCAGTCTTCAGCTTCTCGTTGCAAACAAAAAACTATCAAACATGTCCACCTTCGCTGTTCTGTTGCTCTGCATCCAAGCTTGCTTGGTCCAGGTGAGTTATTATATTGAGTTTCCCCTTCTGAGCTTTTTATTTAATTAACACTTATTTAAATACTATATAAATAAAACCAGCTACCATAGTAGCTTTTGTGTTTTTCATTGTTGATCTGTAATTCTGGCATGTTGACACTCTTATGAACACAAAGTAATATATACCATTTCATTTCTTCAGAATGTTTTCGGTTACGGGTGCGGCTGCGGAGGTCAAGTGGGCGCCATAGCTCCTGCTCTGGGTTTCGGCGCTGGTCTCTCCCCTGCTGCTGCATGTGGTGGTGCCCTCGGTCTTGGTGCTTACGGTGGCGCCATCGGATCTGCTTATGGTGGCGCACTCTCTCCTGCTGCTGCATACGGGGGTGCTATCGCTCCTGGAGCTGCTTACGGCGGCGCCGGTGAAGGCAACGTGGCGGTCACTGGTGAGCTGCCAGTCGCCGGTGACACCGCTGTTGCTGGCCAGGTCCCCATCATGGGTGTCGTGAACTTTGGTGGCGCTTTGCCGGCTGCTGGTGCCGTGTCTATCGCCGGACAGTGCGCGTGCGGGTGTGGTTCTCCTGTTTACTATTGAGACGTATTCAGACGCCAAAAGAAAAATAAACGATTATGAAATGAGCAAATAATGCAATCTTTCACTAAATCCTAAAGCGTTAACCTCCCAGTACTTTGTTGCGAAATTCGCGAAACCCCCGTACGTCCTTGACGCATGCGCTTATCGCGATATAGTTTGACCCCTCTCTGACCACGCTCAAAATAAACGATGTAGCTGCGATTATATTGCCCCTGTTTACATTATGTAAACAGTTTCGGGTTTGTGAAGAATGGAGCCACTGAAGATAATATCAACAACACTCATAATAGTACGTTCGTATTATAAACATCCTATTGAAAACATAGGGTTTCAACTAAGATTCTAATTGGTTTATCCATTATTGGCCAATTTATTTATTTTTTCAGTTAGAATCTTATTTGAAAGTGTACAAGAACAAAGTAAATGATGAATTATCAGTTACAAAGATCCTAATTCAATAAAAAATCGTAAGAATTCAAAATGTTAACAATGACGTCATTGACAACCTTGGAAACTATGTCCAATATTTCTCGAAATATCGAATAAAATTGTTGTAATACGGCTACAATCTATGAAATTATGTATTATCAATAGGTTTTGCGTCATTACTAACATCACAAAGGTTGCATCATCATTAATTCTTTAATTCATTGCAAAATCTTCAAATTATTACACCAAAATTCATGACAACGAATTCTGTAAACGTAAAAAACATTGGCTCAAAAAACATGTTTTATGATATTGTTTCATGCAAACGATTATCTAAAAAGTTGTATTGCACACTTATAAATAAAAATACATCCACTTACCGAAGAATAACACACAAAAAACACAATAAAAAAAAAAACAATCACTGTCGCTCGGTACCCAATTGATACCACTTGAGCCTGACGCAAAAAATGCGGGCGGGCTTCATATTGTGTTTTTATTATCTTGGGAGTGATAAAGTAATAAAGAGGGACACAAAGAACATTAAGCACATTGCAAAGAATTTAGGGCCATCTACATTGCTGAACTGGGAAACGTCTTCAGAAGTATCAAAAAAGTGCCGAAAGATGTCACTACGGTCACTATAAAAGATAAGATAAAATGTTTATACACAAACAAATTTCATGAATTACTCATAAAATGAAGAACATTTTATATTACATATAAATAAAATAATTATTTACTGTGCTACATGCAGTTGGTGCTTCGTCTATTAAACACACGAACGGACACGCACACTGACGCACACGTAATATGGCTGCCGGAATAATATGAATGTGCGCTTCATCATATTTTGTGTAATTTTTGCAGTTTTCCGAGTGTTTTCTCCTTTTGGACGTTGAGTTGAGAGCACCCCTCCGTCCTGATACTTAGACTATTCAGAAAACCATTCCTTCATTTTTTTTCTGCCCGGGTGAGAAAAATGTAATAGAAAATAAAATATACTACTAAACTAGTTTGTTTTATTCCAATTTCCAGCACACTATTTTGCCTTGAAAATCACCTAAGTCAATGGTAAGCTATTTTCTTCATACTACATAATTATCCATCCATTTAAAACCTATAGAGCTATAAAAATTATAATATAAATGTACCTATAGATTGAGAATTAGTTCCTGTTCAGAAATGAGATGGCGTATAAAACTGTCATGCATAAAACATTCGAGAGAGGGCTCTCTTATCCTATATTTCTTATATTACTCTTTGATACCGTCGGTACTTGACGGAAAGGTTGGTGGGGGTATTCCTGTATACTTAGGTTAAAATGTGTTTATATTATGGGCATACAATTTCACCGTTATAGTATTTCCAGGCCACAGTCCAATACGATAATAATATAAAAACGTATACAATTTTTATAGACGCCATAATACTATCTGCATAAAATTATGTAGTTCAGTATAAATCTGGTGAGAATAACTTGTCGCTTATTCTTATTTTTCTCGTGCACCACGTTGTGCACGTTGTGTACTGGATAGTGGGTGCGAAAGAGGTAGCAAATCCGTCGCATATTGCTCACCGATTTTTTCCGATGCGATCGCTCCAGCTGTTTTGTTTACAGATGTACTTAATGCAACGTAAAATGATAAGACGATTGAAACTGTCATTAAGTATACAATGGTAGGTTGGCCCCGTAAAATTGTTTGCGACTCCATTCGTCATTTTTTTTACTGTGTTTGTAAGTGTTAGAAAATGGTGTCTTAATGCGGGGACCTAAGGTGATAATTTAGTTGTCACTGCGTGAAAGAATGTTGCGCGAATTACATAGCACGCATTTAGGCATAAAATGAGTTGCAATGCGAGAAGTAGCATGTGGTGGCCCGGTATAGATGGGGGAAATTGAGGGGTGGATCGCCGGATGCTATGTATGTGCGAGCATGAGGCCCGCCTCACCACAGGCTGCGGCCTCGCCCTGGCCAAGTCCAACAGCACCATGGGAACAAATTCATATCAACTACCTATGTCTTGTTGTATAGTTGCGTACTCAAAATGGTCAGAGTGCATTTACATGCGGAACGACGTTACCACCCAATCCTTAATAAAAAGTTAAAGTACATGTTTTCGATATTTGGCTTACCATGCACAATAGTCTCGGATATTGACCATCCATGTAGCAACGGACAAGCCGAGAATTCTTTATAGACGTGTAAAAGGTTGTTTAAAAAGCTGTTTAATATTTATTTTGTCAACACGTTTGGAAATTAGTGTGGAGGAATGATGTGTTTACGCTTTGCCACTCACGCATAGTTCATATATTGTGAACGTCTGAGTGCACTCATGTTAACGTCAGTAATAAACCAGCGTCCAACTAAGACATCCGTATACTTATTTCCGCATCTCCAAGTTACTACCTGTCACTAATACGGTTGAGCGTGCCCGTCTGCTGGCTGTGGAGAATGGGAGTCGCGGCAAGCACCGTGCACACAATCACCGTACCCACGATCATCCACCGTAGGCACAATGATGGATGACTCGTCGATTGGGCTCGCTGCGTGTCTCCGATAGGGCGCACCTTGTGTTGCTCCGCATCGGTGTCACTGCGTTGAACCTGTCGACAGTTGGGCACCATGGCCTGTCCAGTAGTGCTATTTTGTAACTGTTTCATCCTGAAAACTTTGGTGAAGTGAGCGTGGAGTGAGCTGTCAGTGCCACTGATGCAAGGTGTTGACCTACACAGTATGACACTGACAATTCACGCAAGTCTTCACTATGAGATTTTTACAGAATCGACATGCTGCTACAGGACGCAGGTCGCAAAGCACAGCAAGCCAGTATTTACGATATAATTCGTCAAACGGCTTGGTACGTGTAAAAGTCAAAAGCCAAATCATTTATTTCAAGCAGGCACATGAATGGCACTTTTGAACGTCAACATTTGCAAATAAAATAGAATTGAATCTAGTTGCCCCTTATAAAACTAGTTTCGTTTGGAGCAGAATGGTCAAGAAATTCGATCGTTACTCCATTAAAATGTCTGTTTGGTTTGTCTCTTTTAAAATCTTTTTGCTCTCTTTTACGTGACGATAGGAAGAGACCAGACGTTATGATGTTGTTGCCTTGGAAGGTGGTCAGACCTCTGGTGTCGGACGCAAACTTTTTTTTTTGGGTGGGAAATTATCAAATGACTTCTCCCGCTCTGGGTGGAGCGGGAGGGCGTGTCAGACTTTAACTGACTAAAACCCACCCGTGTTCCTTCAGTTGCCTGTGCCAGGGCCACGTTTATCTCTATCGAATTACCCGCAACTCTGAGGCGTCAGCCCTAACGGACCCCGTCATTTAGTGCTGACATCTCTTTGAGGCGCGCGTGAAACACGACGCGCCGTCGACCCGGGCCTGGTCCCTACCGGACGACGAGCTACCCATTGCTCGCCGTCCGCAAGCCCGCGCCTACGGTGGCCGGGAATCTGCAGGCGACTCCCGACGACCAGGGCGTCTCCTGCGGCGACTAGGGGCGTGAGGGCGCAAGGCTCTCTCCCTCACGCGCTCCGCCTCCTCCTTCGCGAGCATTACTTCTTCGCAGAAGGAGGTGACGGCTTTCCATTCCCTCTCGCTCCGTACCATGGCCTGGACCAGGGCCGGACGCGAGAGATCGCCGCCGCCGATCGCCTCCGCGAGGACACTGCGGTGCTCCGCCCAAGCTGGACAGACCTCCACCGTGTCCTCCGGGCGATCCACACAATGGTGACACTCGGGCGTTTCCTCCTGCCTTATGCGAAACAGGAACCTCCCGAAACAACCGTGTCCGGTGAGGACCTGTGTCAGGCGGAAGGTGAGGACGCCGTGGCGCCTCTCCAACCACTCCTCAAAGAGGGGACTTACCGCCGCAATTGTGGCGTGCCCAGCACTGGGTTGCGACAATCGCACCCTCCACGTCGCCATGAAATCCCGCCGGAGCTCTGTCCGCTGTACCGTGATTTCTCGCGGCAACGGAGTTACACCCTGGCGTTTTGCCTCCTCGCGCCACTGCTAAACGTGCGCGAGGGCTTTTGCCTCCAGATCCCATGGCGGCAATCCGGCAAGGAGGCTCGCCGCCTCACAGGAGACCGTGCGGTATCCCCAGACCAGCCGGACGGTCGTGGGACGCAACCTGTGTCGATAATCTTGCGCCATCTCATGTTCCAAGTACGGCGGGCTTTGCTGGCGCTGCTGCTGCGGCTGCTGAGATCTTGAAGCGGCGCAAATACTGTAAAATTATGGGTAACAGTTTTGAGCCGAATGGGGTCGAAACGTTCGGATCATGGGGACCGAGTGCGCGTCTCCTTTATGAGCAAATTTCTCACCGACTATTCGACATTTCAAGTGACCAGAGTGCTAGATTGCTTTTTGGCCAAAGAATTAGAATTAAAATTCAACGTGGCAATGCTGCCAGTCTTCTGGGCATATTTCCGGATGACAGCGATGCGGACGAGTACTTCGACGCCTAAGTGTCCCTTTCGGTTTTGTATGTAATTTAATGACTAACAATTAGTTGGTCATTTAATTCAGTCTAAGTTTTTTTCGTCTTTTATTTCTTTGTGTAGATATTATATTTTAAAGTTCCATAAACAGTCTTTGTTTGTTGTATTAATGGCAAAATGTGATATAAATAGAAACGTTAATTGGAATAGAATGAGAAGGAGAATCGGACCTAGGTCATAATTTTGGAATTAATCACAAATTATGCTAGCAAGATGTAGTCAGTCTAACAAAGTTGTGTTTGGCGTCCAGTACATTCTAGTCTGTAATGCTATGTAAGGAGATGGTAGAGGAAGCGTTTTTTGTTACCTTCTGTTTGGGATACCGAGTTTTGGAGGTTTTCCATTCAGGATAATCATTCTGCCCCAGGATGAGCTGGTAAATTGGGAACTTCATAAGGATTATGAAATTGTAAAACAAATAAATTGCAAGATAGTTTATTGAGTCATTGTACCGGATCTTCAGATTATATTTAAACAAAATTAGTAACGTCCACATCCACAGTTGCGGCCTCCAAAGCCGAGTCCGAGAGCGGCAGGAGCGATGGCAGCAGTGCCAGGTCCATAGCCAGCGCCGAGCCCATAGGTACCCGCAGCACCATAGGCACCAGTAGAGCCATAGGCAGCAGCAGAAGGAGCAATACTCTCAATAGCAGTCACACCGTTACCGCAGCTGTAGCTGACGGTACCAGCACCACCACTTGGTAACACTCCCTCCAAAGCCACAGCACTCACGAAAGGCAGCTCACCACCCACAGACAGAGCACCTTCATACACATTCTCAGACGCTACGGAGAGGCCACTGGGAGCAAAAGCAGAGGTGCTAGAGACAGGCAGGCCACCGCCACTGGTGGGAAAGATCTCTAGAGCAGTCAAACCATTGCCGATCAAACCATTGCCAATGATACCATCACCAATCAAACCGTTGCCGGCCAACTGGTAACTACTACCACAGCCATTACCAATAAAACCATTGTTAGCATAGCCATTTCCAGTAAGAGCAGGACCGGCGAAGGCTCCACGACCAAGACATGAACTGAAAGCAGTCTGTGAACAAAACATGATTGTGTTAGTACATGTTTCATTTTCAGAAGATGATGACGATGCATTAAAACTTGATTATTTTATCGATCACTTAACGTAATGTGTGTCAGGCGTGTTTCATACAATTTTCAGTCTAGTAGTGTTTTTAAATTAGAAGTAAGCATTTCTAGCTAAAGTAGAATGGACTTCTCGGAGAATTAGAGAACAAAGTTTTAAAACTAAATACAACCTGTTTTATTCATTTTAGTAATATTTAGATGTATCTCGAAGCTTAAGGGTTCAAAAATAAGCTCACGATAAGTGCTACTTAATCCACAATATTGAACTGGTCAATAGCTCATTGAACGTATTAAAATTCGATACTCTAAAACAAAAAAAAAAATGCGAACTTCGATGAAAACTCTTATGAAAAAATAAAATATTGAAGAATTATTTCTCACCTGGATGAAGAGCGCCTGAGCGCAGAGGATGAGGATCACCTTGGTTGACATTGTAGTTTGTGTTAAAGCAAACTTGGGAATGAGTTTTCCAAGAATCGACGACTATTTATACTGAACGTAGTCCTTATCTAGTAGTGTGGCAGCAACTTGTGGATTTTGAAATAAACTTTTGACAGGTGCCTTTATCTGTAGTTGCAATATAGGGAAATAGAAAAATGGATGTGTTTCGTAAGGGACGTAACCTAGAAATATTTAGTATGAAATGCTTTGTTTCAATAGAACATAGAAACAACATCACGTTGTAACGATAAGAAACTTATGCACTATATAAACGTGGTCCTGAAGTAGGAACAACATTCAGTCTTCAGCTTCTCGTTGCACACAATAAACTATCAAACATGTCCACCTTCGCTGTTCTGTTGCTCTGCATCCAAGCTTGCTTGGTCCAGGTGAGTTATTATAATGAGTTTCCCCTTCTGAGCTTTTTATTTAATTAACACTTATTTAAATACTATATAAATAAAACCAGCTACCATAGTAGCTTTTGTGTTTTTCATTGTTGATCTGTTATTCTGGCATGTTGACACTCTTATGAACACAAAGTAATACATACCATTTCATTTCTTCAGAATGTTTTCGGTTACGGGTGCGGCTGCGGAGGTCAAGTGGGCGCCATAGCTCCTGCTCTGGGTTTCGGCGCTGGTCTCTCTCCTGCTGCTGCATGTGGTGGTGCTCTCGGTCTTGGTGCTTACGGTGGCGCCATCGGATCTGCTTATGGTGGCGTACTCTCTCCTGCTGCTGCATACGGGGGTGCTATCGCTCCTGGAGGTGCTTACGGTGGCGCCGGTGAAGGCAACGTGGCGGTCGCTGGTGAGCTGCCAGTTGCCGGTAACACCGCTGTTGCTGGTCAGGTCCCCATCATGGGTGTCGTGAACTTTGGCGGCGCTGTGCCAGCTGCTGGCGCCGTGTCTATCGCCGGACAGTGCGCGTGCGGGTGTGGTTCTCCTATTTACTATTGAGGCGTATTCAGATGCCAAAATAAAAATAAACGATTATGAAATGAGCAAATAATGAAATCTTTTACTAAATCCAAAAGCGATGCAATCACAAAACCTTTTTTCTATAAAGTATTATCGCTTCATTTTTTTGTACAAGTTACGCATTTACAATAAATTCCCTAATCCAAGATCCAAGGTTAAGTTATGCTTGCCGCGGTTGGTTAGTGGATCCAGTGGGTTGATTCATTACACGATTCATTACATATCGAGACCCCTCCGTGACTCGGAAAGCACGTTAAGCCGTTATTCTCGGCTGTCATTCATATTCAATCGTTACGGGCTGCCCAAAAGTCCAAATCAGAAGCCCAATGGTCTGTTACTAAGGAATATAATATTACCCATTTACAGGGTTCTGAAGGTCAGATAGGCAGTCACTCCATGTATAGTTCTGGTATTTAGCTGCATTCGGTTAGACTGGAAGCGGACTCCAACACAGGAAATCGCTAGGCAGATTGACCTTAACAATTACAATAGTATAATGATTTGAACCTATGCTTCAGGCTAGAAAGAGCACATAGTTACAAATTAACAATGAGTAAAAAGCCAGAACTCTTATAAACATTTGAGTTGATTTGATGGCCTGTACTTTTCAACAATCAAAAGAGTATTTAATTTATGCGACATCTCACAGTTAGTCTCGGCACCTAATGAACGATACTATTTGCAGCAGTGGACGTCTTTCGGCTGTAACGATGAGGATGACAAATATGGTGACATTCATCAGTGACATTTTATCAGCGCTTAATTAATTTAAAAGTCACAAAACGTATTTAAAATTGCGATTAATTTTAAAACCATAATCATACAGGCTGGATTCATCATGAACAAGTTAGTTGGGGTCTCACGTTATCCTACGGAAAATAAGTGAAAAGTTTTTGCAATTTCTGATTTTTCTAGTACACAAACATCAGTTGGTAAGATACAGTTTTTTGATTCTTGTCAGACCCAGGATCAGTTGACATCAAAAAAGTTTTTGTGAGAATTGGGCATTTTCTTTCAGACAATTTGTATTTAAAAATATGTGAAGCAGATCAAACGGCTTCAAAAATTTAAGGGTAGTCTTATAAGACCGTTTTCCCGTAGCTACAACGGTTACTGCGCCATCTCAAAAATAAACCCTGTAAACGACTTGTATGTAGTTTGGTCAATCTACAAAACAATGGCCCAATGAAATAATAAATAATTGACAAAATTAATCACAATTTGTGTTCTAATTAAAATGAGAAGTGTATCTTCCCCAAACCACTGACAGACAGTCTACCAAAGATTTTTTGTACCATAGCGCCATATCAAAATAAGGCCTATTACAGCACTGACGAATTTCTGACTGAAAAATTATTCTGACGTGTGTGAAATATCTTAATTTTTGTTGCTTTTTACTTTGACATTTAATTGGCCATTTTTATTATAAATTTATTGAATAAAAAAAAAATGCTTCAAGTCGATGATATTCTTTGTTGACACTTTTTAGTGCAGGTATTATTGTATGTGACGGCAGCCATGTTGTTTAGCAGCTGTGAGAGGCGGCGACTGGATGGCGCTAGTGGAACGTGCACCAGACGCATCATAAACAAATCATTCACTCTATAGATCATTTGGCTTAAGACTTGAATCCAATCCAATCAAATATTGTGACCATTCGCTACCACTAGCGATCGCCTTTAAAAGGAGCGGCGCTGTTCAAACGGCACATTCGCCCGATCATGACCTATGCCAGTGCAGTCTTCGCACACGCCAAGCCCATTCGCTTCAATAGAATGCAGACCCTCCAGAACAAGTTCCTCCGTAGGATTACAAGCTCCCCCTGGTACGTTCGCAACGAAATCCTCCACGTAGACCTCATGATTCCCACTATCCGCCAGTTTATGAAACGCATTTCAAAGCGTTTCTTCGAGACCGCCGCGAATCACCGCAACCCTCTGGTTGTGAAGGCCGCTAGCTATATTCCCTCCTCCATCAGTCATATCCGCCGTCCCAAGCATGTCCTCACCGATCCCGATGACCACATAACTCTCATTCAGGAGAGCAGTAGGGCCACCAGTACAGTGCACAAACACAGACCGACATTCCGACCTCGCCGCCGAGGTTCCTCGCGAAGATCCCGACGTAACTATCCCCCCCGACCCTTGCTGAGCCTGTAGTTAATTCCCATGATAATAATAATCAACAAAATCTGATCCATCCTGTCCCATCTTGCTGTCCTCCCGTCAGCGACGCCCAAAGCCGAGGTCCGTACCCCACAGGGGGTGCCCTTAGCGAGCGTTCGATTAGTAATGTAAGTAAATTTACGCCCCTGGCTGGCGGCTTTGACTCCGCTTAAGGCAGCCACAGGATAGTCCGGTTAAGTAGTCACGACCTCTCAAGGTCAACTAATAAAAAATTAAAAAAAACAAACGGCACGCACTCGACGCTTGACTCTCGCCGCGGACGGACGTGTCTGTGCGCTCTCCCGCTCCCGGCCCAGTCTTGTGTTTCGTGTTTATACTCGTCGCAATTACGTGACGTCATCGTAGTCGCCCCGACTACACCGATAAAAACCAATCAAGAAATCGATTTTATTTTTAATCAATTAAAAAACTGCATTTTCAATCTTCTTTCTTTAACAGACGTTTGTGAGTAGCTTCACTAGGCCCCTACTGGGTAAAACCACAGTTTCGTGGTCCTCGGTGGAAACCATACGGTGACAACGAAGCCGAGTGAGGTGTTGTCCCAATCACACCCGCCGAACTCCTTCAGGGCAAGGCAGTAAATTGGACGGGTCCCAGAAAACCGGCCTTGGGGGGTCTCCTAGTCGGCTCTGGTGACAGTTTTCCTTTTCAGCTACTCACCTAGTGTCTTTAGGGTGTGTTTACACCCTTCGCGCTAGACTGGTCAGGGCCCCGTTCGAACATTAAGACTGGCGACGGGTTAACAAGCTTAGGGCTCACCAATAGGTACACACCTCCCTGTCTACACCCGACAGGGAGGGATCTCATCCCCGGGCCGATCCACCCGGGGAGTTGGGTATAGCGTTTAGGCAACGTGGAATTTTTTCTTTCCACCACTCCTTCCCAAATATAGTTCCCCCTCCGATCATGGACGACGCCAACCTCTTGGCGTTCCTCAAAGAGGTCCTACTTAAGGAGCCCGATTTTCTGGAGCGATATGGCTCAAAAATTCGCCAACGCTCCACCCCCACTCCGTCCCAGGGCGCACTCGGTGAGTTTAGTGACGCCTTAGAGAGCCCGCTTTCACCACCTGCCGCCGAACAAGGCATTCCGCCCTTTGTTCCGCATTACAATGTTCCGGCTACTATCTCGGCCCCCATTGTTTCTCCCGCCTTTGTCCCGGCAGATAATACTCCGGCCGCTAATCCGGCCCCTATTGTCTCACCCGCTTCTGTCCCAGCCGCCATTGTCACGGCTGCCATTTTCTCAGAGACAACGCAGCTGCGCGCCGCAGTTATCAACACGACTCGCCCGAGAGCATGGACACGTCAGTCCCACTCTCCGAGGACGAAGCCCGCACCTCCTCCTCCAGCGATGACGACTTCCAAGTCGTCGTTAAAGGAGGCAAGAGGAAGGTTAAATCTTCCGCCCCCGCTGGCCCGGCCACCAAGGCCCAGAAACAGGACACGACTACCTTATCGTCCAACTCTACTTCCGCCCCTAATCCGCGGGCCAGTCGCCCTGCCAGCCCTACGGCTTGCCCACCCGCTCCTACCGCGGAAAGCAAAAGCCAAATCAAAATGAACTGAGATTTCAAAGATGTGTGTTGATCGCAAGATCAACTACACTAATGCCCGATCCACCCATCAGGGGATCAAAGTAACAGTCCCCACGTCCTCGGACTTTAAAGATCTCTTCCGCGCCCTGCGTGAAAGGAACTACTCCTTTCACACATACTCCCTTCCGGAGGAAACCCCAACTCGCGTCGTCATTAGGCGCGTACCACGTGAAATCGACACGGAAGAAATAAAAAGCGACCTTGTTGCACAAGGTCTTCCGGTCTCCGCCGTCCATCGCTTGCATAAAGCGAGACAGGGCGTTGTCTATGACATGGTCCTGGTCATATGTGACCCCACAAAAGGGCACCACCCGATCTTCAAGGTGAAGTCGGATTGCTCGCTCTCAGGCATCTCCATCGAGAAGCCTTACAGAGCTAAGTTGATTGGCCAGTGTCATCGCTGCCAATTATACTAACCAATACCAACTGGTGAAGCCACTGCAGTTGCAGTGGCTGCACCAGTTGCACCGCAAAGAGCCCCGGGCAGGGATAGCGCCCAAATTATCACAAGCACATACGTGGCCCTCTACAGCTCCGCCGCGGATAAAATGGCCGGCAAAATAGTCGCTGCAAATGGCAACCCTCGTCGCCTTTCGGAAATTCTTGACGCGTATCCGAAGATCGCGTTAGTTCTGAAATCTCTTAAATTCTAAATCCTCAATGGCTAATACGAGTTTAAACTGTACAAAACCCTGGTCCCTTAAATTAGGGTTTTTCAACGCTAATGGCGTTTCAGGTCAACGCGATGAGATCACCGCTTTCCTCTACGACCACCAGCTTGACATCCTCCTCATACAGGAAACCTTTTTAAAGCCTCATCACCGCAACCCGAACATTGCCAACTATAATCTAGTTCGCAATGATAGGTCTCGATGCCACAAGGGTGGCACCCTGATCTACTTTAGGAAAACTTTGTACTGCATCCCTATAGACCGGTGGGTCTATAGGGATGCAGTACTCTCTTCTCTCACCTGGAGAGCTCTATCTGTCGGCTCGGCATGACTGGTCATCAACCGATCACCATCATCTCTGCTTATATTCCACCAGACAATGGTCCGGAGGATCCTATCTCTCTCCAAAAGGACTTCACCGCCCACTTCGGTATGAGTGACTCCGTCATCTTGACAAGGGATCTTAATGCCAAACACCCGGCGTGGAACAGTAGCACGACTTCTACCAGAGGTCGGATCATTTTCAAGTTAGGTGAATCCCTTAACTTCGACGTTATCGCTCCAATGAGTCCGACTCATTTCCCCGGAAATCCCAACCATCTTCCTGATATACTCGATGTAGCGCTGCTCAAGAATGTGAACCTCCGTTTGCAATCGATAGAGACGTTCCACGAGCTTAACTCTGGCCACAGCCCAGTAGTCATGCATCTCGCCCCCTACTCTGGCCCACGCGATTCCAACTGCCCCCCTCAGACCCAGATAATAACCGACTGGAGGAAAGTAAGCGAAAGACTGAAATCCACCGCGTCGCCTCACTTGGACACCATCCCCGATCACATAGTGTCAGTCGCCGACACGACGGCCGCAATCGACTCGTTTACTGAGCACGTTCAATCCGTTTTGACGGATTGTTCACGGGAAGTTCCGGTGATGGAAGACCATCGCTGGAAACTACCTACTGACGCACATGACTTAATAACCGAGAAGAATGCGGCTATTCGTGCCTACGACTCCTTCCCTTGTGACGCAACAAAGCCCACATGCGCCATTTACAGCGTGCTATAAAGAAACGCATAGGGGAGTTTCGCTCAGAGGGCTGGAACAAGATGCTCAGTGAACTCGTGCCCACTCACCTAGCCTTCTGGCAACTTCAGAGGAAACTGCGTTCCTCAGAGGAGGTCTCTATGCCTCCCCTCATCCGCCCCGACAAAAGCGTCGCTTTCGACAGCACCGACAAGGCCGAATGCCTTGCTGACAGCCTAGAGTCCCAATGTTCTCCCAGCTCTCAACCAGTAGACCAAGCTCACCTCAACAAGGTCGACGATGAAGTCGAACGGAGAGCCTCCCTACCACCCGTCGAAGACCCTGATGATCCTCTGCCTCCCGTCACTCCAGACGAAGTGCAAGACATCATTAAAGGGCTCCACGCTCGTAAAGCCCCCGGTTCGGACGGTATTACCTTAGGTATACAAACTCCTACCTGCCCCTCTAATAATGCTTATGACCGCCATCTTCAATGGCGCCTTGAGCAACAACATCCTCCCACAAGCGTGGAAAGAAGCAACCGTCATCGGTATCCCAAAGCCAGGCAAGCCAAAGTCTGAGCCCTCCAGCTATCGTCCCATTAGCTTACTCAATGTACTCGGCAAAATCTACGAGAGGCTTATTTATAAGCGTCTCAAAGACTACGCCGAAGCAAAGAGCCTCATTCCCAACGAGCAGTTTGGTTTCCGTCCCCAATACTCGAGTATCCACCAGGTCCACCGTATCGTAGAGCACTTGTGCGCCGGTATGCAGCGTAACGCGACGACGGGTGTGCTATTCTTCGACATAGCGAAAGCCTTCGACAAAGTCTGGCACAACGGCTTGTTATACAAGCTTTACCAACTAGGAGTGCCAGATCGTCTCGTGCTCATCTTACGAGACTTTTTGTCGAACCGCACCTTCCGCTATCGGATCGAGGGTGCACTCTCGTCCCCTCACCCTATTCGTGCCGGAGTCCCTCAAGGTTCCGTCATATCTCCTCTAGCCTTCACGCTGTTCACCAGCGATATCCCAAAGAGTAAAAAGGCTCAGTTGGCTCTCTTCGCCGAGGACACTGCCATTTACTATCCCGGTCACTGTCCCAATGCTATAGCTCGTACTCTTCAAACCTCCGCAAACGTCTTAGGCGCTTGGTTCCGGAAATGGAGAATAGAGGTCAACCCCGATAAAAGTCAGGCGGTTCTCTTCTCGAGACGTCGTCGAGTCCCACTCCCCCTTCCCAGCCCGATCACTATGTACAGCAAGCCAATCCCTTGGGAGAAGCAAGCCAAATACCTAGGCGTGCTCCTTGATCAAAATTTAAGGTTTAAACAGCATATTAAGGCGGTTCGCGCGTGCGCCGTTTTCGCTCTTGGTAGACTCCACTACATTCTGACAGCCCGTTGCAGACTGTCACTTAAATGCAAGCTGCGCATCTATACCGCAGTCATCCGTCCCATCATGACTTATGACTGCGTTGTATTTGCGCACGCTCATCCACGTCATCTCCACAAGATGCAGACCCTCCAGAACCGACTCCTCAGAAAGGTCACGGGTGCCCCTTACTATGTCCGCAATATAGATCTCCACGTCGACCTTAAAATGCCCACCATAAAACAGTTCATGAAACGCTTATCTATGCGTTTCTTCGACTATGGCATAAAACATCCAAACCTCTTGATCTCAGCGGCTACCCGCTACACTCCCTCCCGCATTAGCTGTATTCGCCGACCAAGGCATACCTTAATCGCCCCCGACGACGCCACTACACTCCTCCAGGAGACTGGTAAGGCCACCAGCACTATATGTAAATCCGAAACCCGATCGCCGTCCTACCGCCCTCGCCGCCGAGGCCCGCCGCGACGCCCAAATCCACACCCCTCCCGACCCTTGCTCGACCCAGCCCGCGCCGCTGAGCCTGTAGCTTTAAATTCGTCCCAAAATCCAATAAATCCTGATCCAGCTAGTCCCTTGCTGCCCTCTTCCAGCGACGCCCTAAGCCGAGGTCCGTACCCCACAGGGGGTGCCCTTAGCGTTGTCGCTTAGTTTTACTTAGTATTTAAGTTTAAGTCCTGGCTGGAGGCCTTAATTTATTAGGGCACCACAGGCAAGTCCGCTTAAGCAGACGACATCCTTACAGGTTGACCTGCGAGATGACATACCAAAAAAAAAAAATTGTGTATTCGCAAGTCCGCTTAAGCAGACAACAACCTTACAGATTGACCTGCGAGATGCCACACACAAAGAAAAAAAATTTTTATGTATACCTAGATCAGCATCGTCTTGTTTTATTGACAAAGTTCCCTGGTGGTGAAACTTCTTGGTACGGAAACGTACATTAATTAATTTAGTATAGTAATGTCTAATAGTTACAATTTAGTTTGATATTTCACTTGATGTATAAATTAAAAACGATTTTCTTAATAGTGTCTTTATATCACCTTTACACCTACCTATTTGAGAAGAAAATTTCTAATTAGTTTAACAGGCAACTCACCTGACTTTTTAATTAATTTTTTTTAAATAAACGACCAGCTTTAAAAAGAATGGCATTATTAAAATAAAAATGGTCAACAAAAAACATTTGTTTGATTTTCTAGAGCATATGACAATATTTGACCAAAAATATTTGGTAGAAACCAATAAAGTGACTTACCCTTGCCAATATTAACTTAAAGTAAAAAAAAAAGCGTATAATACAACGTAAACACACTAAATGATTTAAAAAAATGGTATGTATACAGTACAATTTATAAAGTTTTTTTTGTCTCCTGTAAAATTTGATGAATGTTGAATTAGAAGCCGAGCGACGATGTGTTTACGCTTGCTACTCACACATAGTTCATATTGTAAACGTCTGAGTGCACTCATTTTAACGTCAGTAATAAACCAGCGTCCAACTAAGACACCCGTGTACTTATTTCTGCATCTCCAAGTTAATACCTATCACTAATACGGTTGAGCGTGCTCGTCTGCTGGCTGTGGGAGAATGGGAGTCACGTCAAGCACCGTGCACACAATCACCACACCCACCATTATCCACCTTAGCCACATTGATGGATGACTCATCGATTTGGGTAGCTGCGTGTCTCCGCTTGGGCGCACATTGTGTTGCTCCGCATCGGTGTCACTGCGTTGAAGCTGTCGACAGTCTCGGGCACCATGGCCTGTCCAGTAGTATTCTGTAACCATCTGACCGTGAAAACTTTGGTGAAGTGAGCGTGGACTGAGCTGTCAGTGCCACTGATGCAAGGGATTGACCTAGACAGTATGACACTGACAATTCACGCAAGTCTTTACGATGAGAGTTTTACCGAATCGATATGCTGCTACAGGACCCAGGTCTCAAAGCACGGCACGCCAGTATTTACGATATAATTCGCCAAACGTCTTGGTACGTGTAAAAGTCAAAAGCCAAATCATTTATTTCCTGTATCGATACTCTTGCGCCATCTCGTGTTTCAAGCACGGCGGGCTGTGCTGGCGCTACTGCTACGGCTGCTGAGAGCCTCAAGCGGCGCAAATACTGTAACCTTATGGGTTACTACAGTTTTGAGCCGTTTGGGGTCGAAACGTTCGGATCATGGGGCCCGAGTGCGCGTCTCCTTTATGAACAAATTTCTCACCGACTAGTCGGTACTTCACGTGACCAGAGTGCTGGATTGCTCTTTGGCCAAAGAATTAGTATTAAAAATCAACGTGGTAATGCTGCCAGTCTTCGGGGCATAATTCCGGATGAAAGCGATCCGGACGAGTGGTTAGACGCCTAAGTGTCCCATTTATTTTTATATTCATTTGTATAGTTAGTTAGGCAGTCATTTAAATGTGTTATTTTAAAGTTCAATAAACAGGCTTTGTTATTTGTAATATTGTCAAAATGCGATATAAAATAGAAACGTTAATTGGAATAGAATGAGAAGGAGAATTGGACCTAGGCCATGATTTTGGAATTAAAAACAAATTATGCTAGCAAGATGTAGTCAGTCTAACAAAGTTGTGTTAGGCGTCCAGTACATTCTAGTCTGTAATGCTATGTAAGGAGATGGTGGAGAAAGCGTTTTTTGATACCTGCTGTTAGGGATACCGAGTTTTGGAGGTTTTCTATTCAGGATAATCATTCAGCCCCAGGATGAGCTGGTAAATTGGAAATTTCATAAGGATTATGAAATTGTAAAACAAATAAATTGCAAGATAGTTTATTGAGTCATTGTATCGGATCTTCAGCTTATATTTAAACAAAACTAGTAACGTCCACATCCACAGTTGCGGCCTCCAAAGCCGAGTCCGAGAGCGGCAGGAGCGATGGCAGCAGTGCCAGGTCCATAGCCAGCGCCGAGCCCATAGGTACCCGCAGCGCCATAGGCACCAGTAGAGCCATAGGCAGCAGCAGAAGGAGCAATACTCTCAATAGCAGTCACACCGTTACCGCAGCTGTAGCTGACGGTACCAGCACCACCACTTGGTAACACTCCCTCCAAAGCCACAGCACTCACGAAAGGCAGCTCACCAGCCACAGACAGAGCACCTTCATACACATTCTCAGACGCTACGGAGAGGCCACTGGGAGCAAAAGCAGAGGTGCTAGAGACAGGCAGGCCACCGCCACTGGTGGGAAAGATCTCTAGAGCAGTCAAACCATTGCCGATCAAACCATTGCCAATGATACCATCACCAATCAAACCGTTGCCGGCGAACTGGTAACTACCACCACAGCCATTACCAATAAAACCATTGTTAGCATAGCCATTTCCAGTAAGAGCAGGACCGGCGAAGGCTCCACGACCAAGACATGAACTGAAAGCAGTCTGTGAACAAAACATGATTGTGTTAGTACATGTTTCATTTTCAGAAGATGATGACGATGCATTAAAACTTGATTATTTTATCGATCACTTTACGTAATGTGTGTCAGACGTGTTTCTTGCAATTTTCAGTCTAGTAGTGTTTTCTAAATTAGAAGTAAGCATTTCTAGCTAAAGTTGAATGGACTTCTCGGAGAATCAGAGAACAAAGTTTTAAAATAAATACAACCTGTTTTCTTCATTTTGGTAATATTTAGATGTATCTCGAAGCTAAAGCGTTAAAAAATAAGCTCACAATAAGTGCTACTTAATCCACAATATTGAACTAGTCAATATCTCAGTGAACGTATTAAAATTCGATAATCTAAAACAATAAAAAAAAATGCGAAATTCAAGGAAAACTCGTGAAAAAATAAAATATTGAAGATTATTCTCACCTGGATGAAGAGCGCCTGAGCGCAGAGGACGAGGATCACCTTGGCTGACATTGTAGTTTGTGTTACGAGTAAAGCAAACTTGGGAATGAGTTTTCCAAGAATCGACAACTATTTATACTGAACGTAGTCCTTATCTAGTAGTGTGGCAGCAACTTGTGGATTTTGAAATAAACTTTTGACAGGTGCCTTTATCTGTAGTTGCAATATAGGGAAATAGAAAAATGGATGTGTTTCGTAAGGGACGTAACCTAGAAATATTTAGAATGATGGGCTTTGTTTCCATAGAACATAGAAAAAACATCACGTAGTTACGATAAGAAACTTTTGCACTATATAAACGTGTTCTTGAAGTAGGAACAACATTCAGTCTTCAGCTTCTCGTTGCAAACAAAAAACTATCAAACATGTCCACCTTAGCTGTTCTGTTGCTCTGCATCCAAGCTTGCTTGGTCCAGGTGAGTTATTATATTGAGTTTCCCCTTCTGAGCTTTTTATTTAATGAACACTTATTTAAATACTATATAAATAAAACCAGCTACCATAGTAGCTTTTGTGTTTTTCATTGTTGATCTGTTATTCTGGCATGTTGACACTCTTATGAACACAAAGTAATACATACCATTTCATTTCTTCAGAATGTTTTCGGTTACGGGTGCGGCTGCGGAGGTCAAGTGGGCGCCATAGCTCCTGCTCTGGGTTTCGGCGCTGGTCTCTCTCCTGCTGCTGCATGTGGTGGTGCTCTCGGTCTTGGTGCTTACGGTGGCGCCATCGGATCTGCTTATGGTGGCGCACTCTCTCCTGCTGCTGCATACGGGGGTGCTATCGCTCCTGGAGCTGCTTACGGCGGCGCCGGTGAAGGCTACGTGGCGGTCATTGGTGAGCTGCCAGTCGCCGGCAACACCGCTGTTGCTGGCCAGGTCCCCATCATGGGTGTCGTGAACTTTGGTGGCGCTTTGCCGGCTGCTGGTGCCGTGTCTATCGCCGGACAGTGCGCGTGCGGGTGTGGTTCTCCTGTTTACTATTGAGACGTATTCAGACACCAAAAGAAAAATAAACGATTATGAAATGAGCAAATAGTGCAATCTTTCACTAAATTCTAAAGCGTATATCGATGCAATAACAAATACATATTTGTTTAAAGTATTATCATGGTTTTCGTTTATTTGTACAAGATGCCCTAATCCAAGATCAAGGCTAACCTACGCTAGCCGCGGTTGGTTGGTGGATCCAGTGAATGACCATTACATATCGAGACCCCTCCGTGACTCGGAAAGCACGTTAAGCAGTTATTCTCGGCTGTCATTCGTATACAATCGTTATGGGTGCACAAATGTCAAAATCAGAAGCCCAATAGTCTGACATCGTGTCTTACTAAGGGATATCGTGTTACCCATTCACTGGATTCTGAAGGTCAGAAGGCAGTCACTCCATGTACAGTTCTGGTATTTAGCTGCATTCGGTTGGACTGGAAGCCGAACTCAACAAAGTTAGGAAATCGCTTGGCAGATTGACCTTAACAATTAAAATATAGCATGGTAAAATGAGTTGAACCTATACTTTATGTAATAAATTAACAATGAATAAAGATGCAGAATTTTTATAAACATTTGAGTTGATTTGATAGCCTGAACTTTCCAACAATCAAAACAGTATTTAAATATGTGCGACATCTCAAAGTTAGTCTCGAGGCTTATTGAACGACTTGCAATTTGCAGCAGTGGACGATGAGGATGACAATTGTGGTGACATTCATCAGAGACATTTCATATGCGCATTATTATTTTAATAGTGACAAAACGTAATTAAAATTGAAATTATTTTACACCCATAAGCATACAAGCTTGATTCATCATGAAAAATTAAGTTGGGGTCTCACATTTTCCTACGAAAAATAAGTGAAAAGTTTATACGATTTCAGATTTTTCTAGTACTCAAACCTCAGTTGGCACGATACAAAATTTTGATTCATGTAAGACACAGGATCAGTTGACATCGCAAAAGTTTTTGTGAGAATTAGGCATTTTATTGCTCACCATTTTGTTTTCTAAATATGTGATGCAAATCGAACGGCCTCAAAAAATTAAGGTCTTAACACCGTTTTCCTGTAGTTACAACGGTTACTACGCCATCTCAAAAATCTACCCTGTGTACGACTTGTATGTCTTGTTGTCAATCTACAAAACAATGGCCCAATGAAATGTTATTGACAAAATTAATCACAAAACTAATGTCAATTTTTAAAATACTTAAAATGAGAAATGTATCTTGCCCAAGCCACTGGCAGACAGACTACCATAGATTTTATGTACAGTCGAGTTCACTAATATATTGGAAATTACAATGTTTAAAAATATTGTAAGCGTTAAAATGATAATGAAGTTCTATACAAACTTAGACATCAGTAAAATGTTATCATATGAACTGTTCATAGGTTTGTTCCGTAGTGCAGTTAAAAAAATCTGACGACTCTTCGGAACATAAATATCTAATTACTCTAGATTTCAATATATTTAGTGCAAGCTAGGATGCGTAAATATCCATACAGCTTTGAATATTCAACTAAATGGTCTGTGGTTTGCCGCCAACTGCGCACAAATAATCTAATTAAAATATCTAAGAGAGATCGGTTATATTAGATTAATAAAGTTTTAGGAAATCTTAGGGTCAACGCATAGGGATATTTTAGGGTCACCGAAGACGAGGCGCCGACCAGCCCGCCGCCGGTTGAACGCACCCCAAAGTGTCTTGGCAATTCGGCTGGTCCGGGGATAACCTCCTTGCTGGATTGACTCCATGGGATCTGAGGGAAAAAGCCCTCGCGCACGTGTGGGAGTGGCGCGAGAAGGCAAAACGCCGGGGGGTAACTCCGCTGCCGCGGGAAATCGCGGCACACCAGACAGAGCTCCGGCGGGATCTCATGCAGACAGAGCTCCGGCGGGATCTCATGGCGACTTGGAGGGTGCGATTTTCACAACCCATTGCTGGGCACGCCACAGTAGCGGCGATAAGACCCTTGTTTGAGGAGTGGTTGGAGAGGCGCCACGGCGTCCTCACCTTCCACCTGACACAGGTCTTCACCGGACATGGTTGTTTCGGGAGGTTTCTGTTCCGTATAAGTTGGGAGTAAACACCTGGGTGTCACCATTGTGTGGATCGCCCGGAGGACACGGCGGAGCATACGGTGGTCTGCCCAGCTTGGGCGGAGCACCGCCGTATCCTCGCGGAGGCAATCGGCGGCTGCGATCTATCGTGTCCGGCTCTGGTCCCGGTCATGGTTCAGAGCGAGAGCGAATAGGAAGCCGTCACCACCTTCTGCGTAGTAGTAATGCTTGCGAAACATGAGGTGGCGCGCGTGAGAGAGAGAACCTTGCGCCCTCACGCCCCTAGTCACAGCAGGAGATGCCCTAGGCGTCGGGAATCGCCAGCAGATTCTCGGCCACCGTAGGCGCGGGCATGCGGACGGCGAGCAAAGGGTAGCTCGCCGTCCGCATGCCCCTTAATTAAAGTTGGAAAAGATTCGTCAAAAAACCCTAGGAGGTGAAGAGAGTTTATATCCAAATTCAAATTCAAATATTAATTTTGTGAACATAGGGTAATGTTTTTACAGATTTTATATAAAAATATGGGTCCATATTATGTTCCGCCAAAGGGCATACAAAATAGCATAGGTAATCGAATGGCAATTACCAAAATAGAAACAAAGAATATAGTAAATAGATGTCACAATTTAAATCCAAACACTAATACTTAATAATATGTCAATAAATTTAGACGGCACATAAACAATTGGGTATTCTTAAAATTAAATCTCAATGTCGTATACAATAAAAGATGCAAAAAAAAATTTCAACAAATAATATCATCGACTTAAGGCAGCAACATTTCAACTATAGACGTACAGAAGTATATCATATAATTATTTACTTTTACCATAAAGTCATTCAATAAATGTATAATAAAAATAGCCATTTAAATGTCAAAGTAAATAGCAACAAAAATTAAGATATTTCACAAACAGAATAATTTATCAGTCAGATATTCGTCAGTACTGTAATAGGCCTTATTTTGATATTTGGTGCTATGGTACAAAAAAAATCTATGCTAAACTGTCTGTCACTGGTTTGGGGAAGATCCATTTCTCATTTTAATCATTTAAAAAATAAATGTCACCACAATTGTCGTCCTCATCGTTACAGCCGAAAGACGTCCACTGCTGCAAATAGTACATCGTTCAATAAGTCCCGAGACTAACTTTGTGATGTCGCATATATTAAATACTCTTTTGATTGTTGGAAAGTACAGGCCATCAAATCAACTCAAATGTTTATAAGAGTTCTGCCTTTTTACTCATTGTTAATTTGTAACTTATAGTATGTGCTCTTTCTAGCCTGAAGCATAGGTTCATATCATTATACTATTGTAATTGTTAAGGTCAATCTGCCTAGCGATTTCCTGTGTTGGAGTCCGCTTCCAGTCTAACCGAATGCAGCTAAATACCAGAACTGTACATGGAGTGACTGCCTATCTGACCTTCAGAACCCAGTAAATGGGTAACACGATACCCCTTAGTAAGACACGTTGTCAGACTATTGGGCTTCTGATTTTGACATTTGGGCACCCATAACGATTGTATACGAATGACAGCCGAGAATAACTGCTTAACGTGCTTTCCGAGTCACGGAGGGGTCTCGATATGTAATGGTCACCCACTGGATCCACCAACCAACCGCGGCTAGCGTAGGTTAGCCTTGATCTTGGATTAGGGCATCTCGTACAAATAAACGAAAACCATGATAATACTTTAAACAAATATGTATTTGTTATTGCATCGATATACGCTTTAGAATTTAGTGAAAGATTGCATTATTTGCTCATTTCATAATCGTTTATTTTTATTTTGGCGTCTGATTTCGTATCAATAGTAAGTAGGAGAACCACACCCGCACGCGCACTGTCCGGCGATAGACACAGCACCAGCAGCCGGCACAGCGCCGCCAAAGTTCACGACACCCATGATGGGGACCTGACCAGCAACAGCGGTGTTACCGGCAACTGGCAGCTCACCAGCGACCGCCACGTTGCCTTCACCGGCGCCACCGTAAGCACCTCCAGGAGCGATAGCACCCCCGTATGCAGCAGCAGGAGAGAGTACGCCACCATAAGCAGATCCGATGGCGCCACCGTAAGCACCAAGACCGAGAGCACCACCACATGCAGCAGCAGGAGAGAGACCAGCGCCGAAACCCAGAGCAGGAGCTATGGCGCCCACTTGACCTCCGCAGCCGCACCCGTAACCGAAAACATTCTGAAGAAATGAAATGGTATGTATTACTTTGTGTTCATAAGAGTGTCAACATGCCAGAATTACAGATCAACAATGAAATACACAAAGCGACTATGGTAGCTGGTTTTATTTATTTAGTATTTAAATAAGTGTTAATTAAATAAAAAGCTCAGAAGGGGAAACTCAATATAAAATCTCACCTGGACCAAGCAAGCTTGGATGCAGAGCAACAGAACAGCGAAGGTGGACATGTTTTATAGTTTTTTGTGTGCAACGAGAAGCTGAAGACTGAATGTTGTTCCTACTTCAGGACCACGTTTATATAGTGCATAAGTTTCTTATCGTTACAACGTGATGTTGTTTCTATGTTCTATTGAAACAAAGCCTTTCATACTAAATATTTCTAGGTTACGTCCCTTACGAAACACATCCATTTTTCTATTTCCCTATATTGCAACTACAGATAAAGGCACCTGTCAAAAGTTTATTTCAAAATCCACAAGTTGCTGCCACACTACTAGATAAGGACTACGTTCAGTATAAATAGTCGTCGATTCTTGGATAACTCATTCAAAAGTTTGCTTTAACACAAACTAAAATGTCAACCAAGGTGATCCTCATCCTCTGCGCTCAGGCGCTCTTCATCCAGGTGAGAAATAATTCTTCAATATTTAATTTTTTCATGAGAGTTTTCCTTGAATTTCGCTTTTTTTTTGTTTTAGAGTATCGAATTTTAATACGTTCACTGAGCTATTGACCAGTTCAATATTGTGGATTAAGTAGCACTTATTGTGAGCTTATTTTTGAACCCTTTAGCTTCGAGATACATCTAAATATTACTAAAATGAAGAAAACAGGTTGTAATTAGTTTTAAAACTTTGTTCTCTAATTCTCCGAGAAGTCCATTCAACTTTAGCTAGAAATGCTTACTTCTAATTTAAAAACACTACTAGACTGAAAATTGCATGAGACACGCCTGACACACATTACGTTAAGTGATCGATAAAATAATCAAGTTTTAATGCATCGTCATCATCTTCTGAAAATGAAACATGTACTAACACAATCATGTTTTGTTCACAGACTGCTTTCAGTTCATGTCTTGGTCGTGGAGCCTTCGCCGGTCCTGCTCTTACTGGAAATGGCTATGCTAACAATGGTTTTATTGGTAATGGCTGTGGTAGTAGTTACCAGTTGGCCGGCAACGGTTTGATTGGTGATGGTATCATTGGCAATGGTTTGATCGGCAATGGTTTGACTGCTCTAGAGATCTTTCCCACCAGTGGCGGTGGCCTGCCTGTCTCTAGCACCTCTGCTTTTGCTCCCAGTGGCCTCTCCGTAGCGTCTGAGAATGTGTATGAAGGTGCTCTGTCTGTGGCTGGTGAGCTGCCTTTCGTGAGTGCTGTGGCTTTGGAGGGAGTGTTACCAAGTGGTGGTGCTGGTACCGTCAGCTACAGCTGCGGTAACGGTGTGACTGCTATTGAGAGTATTGCTCCTTCTGCTGCTGCCTATGGCTCTACTGGTGCCTATGGCGCTGCGGGTACCTATGGGCTCGGCGCTGGCTATGGACCTGGCACTGCTGCCATCGCTCCTGCCGCTCTCGGACTCGGCTTTGGAGGCCGCAACTGTGGATGTGGACGTTACTAATTTTGTTTAAATATAAGCTGAAGATCCGGTACAATGACTCAATAAACTATCTTGCAATTTATTTGTTTTACAATTTCATAATCCTTATGAAGTTCCCAATTTACCAGCTCATCCTGGGGCAGAATGATTATCCTGAATGGAAAACCTCCAAAACTCGGTATCCCAAACAGAAGGTAACAAAAAACGCTTCCTCTACCATCTCATTCTATTCCAATTAACGTTTCTATTTATATCACATTTTGCCATTAATACAACAAACAAAGCCTGTTTATGGAACTTTAAAATATAATATCTACACAAAGAAAAAAAAGACGAAAAAAACTTAGACTAAATTAAATGACCAACTAATTGTAAGTCATTTAAGTTACATACAAAACCGAAAGGGACACTTAGGCGTCGAAGTACTCGTCCGCATCGCTGTCATCCGGAAATATGCCCAGAAGACTGGCAGCATTGCCACGTTGAATTTTAATTCTAATTCTTTGGCCAAAAAGCAATCTAGCACTCTGGTCACTTGAAATGTCGAATAGTCGGTGAGAAATTTGCTCATAAAGGAGACGCGCACTCGGTCCCCATGATCCGAACGTTTCGACCCCATTCGGCTCAAAACTGTTACCCATAATTTTACAGTATTTGCGCCGCTTCAAGATCTCAGTAGCCGCAGCAGCAGCGCCAGAAAAGCCCGCCGTACTTGGAATATGAGATGGCGCAAGATTATCGACACAGGTTGCGTCCCACGGCCGTCCGGCTGGTCCGGGGATACCGCACGGTCTCCTGCGAGGCGGCGAGCCTCCTTGCCGGATTGCCGCCATGGGATCTGGAGGCAAAAGCCCTCGCGCACGTATGGGAGTGGTGCGAGGAGGCAAAACGCCAGGGTGTAACTCCGCTGCCGCGAGAAATCACGGTACAGCGGACAGAGCTCCGGCGGGATTTCATGGCGACGTGGAGGGTGCGATTGTCGCAACCCAGTGCTGGGCACGCCACAATTGCGGCGGTAAGTCCCCTCTTTGAGGAGTGGTTGGAGAGGCGCCACGGCGTCCTCACCTTCCGCCTGACACAGGTCCTCACCGGACACGGTTGTTTCGGGAGGTTCCTGTTTCGCATAAGGCAGGAGGAAACGCCCGAGTGTCACCATTGTGTGGATCGCCCGGAGGACACGGTGGAGGTCAGTCCAGCTTGGGCGGAGCACCGCAGTGTCCTCGCGGAGGCGATCGGCGGCGGCGATCTCTCGCGTCCGGCCTTGGTCCAGGCCATGGTACGGAGCGAGAGGGAATGGAAAGCCGTCACCTCCTTCTGCGAAGAAGTAATGCTCGCGAAGGAGGAGGCGGAGCGCGTGAGGGAGAGAGCCTTGCGCCCTCTCGCCCCTAGTCGCCGCAGGAGACGCCCTGGTCGTCGGGAGTCGCCTGCAGATTCCCGGCCACCGTAGGCGCGGGCTTGCGGACGGCGAGCAATGGGTAGCTCGTCGTCCGGTAGGGACCAGGCCCGGGTCGACGGCGCGTCGTGTTTCACGCGCACCTCAAAGAGATATCAGCACTAAATGACGGGGTCCGTTAGGGCTGACGCCTCAGAGTTGCGGGTAATTCGATAGAGATAACCGTGGCTCTGGCACAGGCAACTGAAGGAACACGGGTGGGTTTTAGTCAGTTAAAGTCTGACACGCCCTCCCGCTCCACCCAGAGCGGGAGAAGTCATTTGATGATTTCCCACCCAAAAAAAAAAGTTTGCGTCCCACACCAGAGGTCTGACCACCTTCCAAGGCAACAACATTATAACGTCTGGTCTCTTCATATCGTCACGTTAAAGAGAGCAAAAAGATTTTAAAAGAGACAAACCAAACAGACATTTTAATGGAGTAACGATCGAATTTCTTGACCATTCTTCTCCAAACGAAACTAGTTTTATAAGGGGCAACTAGATTCAATTCTATTTTATTTGCAAATGTTGACGTTCAAAAGTGCCATTCATGTGCCTGTTTGAAATAAATGATTTGGCTTTTGACTTGTACGATTCCGTACCAATAAGTTTCACCACCAGGGAACTTTGTCAATAAAACAAGACGATGTTGGTCTAGGTATATATTTAATAAAAATCTCTGACCTTATATCTAATCGTGTGTAACGAAACCATAGCGCGAATTTAAACAGCGCAACGCCACGCCATCTATCGAGCTATGGGAAAAACTTTTGCCATCATCGACTTAACATTCCGCCCACCATGGACAAAATGTGAACTTTCCGCCCATCTTGACCTAATATTTTGTCCATAATAAACTTTATCTTTTTTATACAAAACTAACTGAGACAATAGTGTGAGAAAACTAAATTTACACAATGTTTACTAAAGATAACTGTTGTTACCAACTTTACAGAACACTAGAATATTGAACTACTTTCAACACCGTGCATTACAATAAATATCAAGTAGAAACTAAAAACGCGGTCGCAGCCGCTACTAAAATCAAACAATAAAAATAAAAATTACTCTCCTTTAATTGCTAACTGGAAGCACACATACCTTCGACACGGGTCTTTTAATTTGCGACCCTTTACATCTTAAACTAACCACGCGCGTAATTCCATCCAACCCAGGGTGTTTTTGAGTGATGATACCATAAAGCCACCTGGCTGGCGGTAAATCGTCCTCTTTCACCAGAACAATATCACCAATGGCTGGTTCCGGAGTCTGATATGCCCATTTGTATCGATTCATATACTGAGTTAAATACTCTTTTACCCAGCGTCGCCAGAAATCTTGAACCATTCGCTGGGTCAATTGCCATCGCTTTAGACTAGTCAGGGTCGACTGTTCATAGTTAAATTCCGGTACAAGCACAAGAGGTTCTCCGACTAAAAAATTACCAGGAGTTAAAGGAGTTTGGTCTTGACTATTGCTACTTAGCTGTGAAATGGGACGGGAGTTTAGACATGCTTCTATTTGAGACAAGACGGTAGCCATCTCCTCGTAAGTTAGAGTGTTGTTTCCAACAACTCTCTTGAGATGGTGTTTTGTTGATTTTATACCCGCTTCCCACAGTCCACCAAAGTTTGGAGCGTGGGGTGGGATAAAGTGCCAGTTAGTCCCATTATCCGACAACCACTCTGCTATTTCGGTTATCACGCTTGATTTTTCCGCAGCCAGCAGTGCCTTCAACCCTTTCGCAGCACCCACGAAATTGGTACCGTTGTCGCTGTAAAGATCAGCACACTGTCCACGTCTGGCCACAAATCGTTTAAATGCTGCCAAGAATCCTATAGACGTTAAATCGCTGACCGCCTCGAGATGTATGGCTTTTGTTGCCATGCACACAAAGAGGCAAATATACCCCTTGTATGAATGATGCCCTCTCCCCTTTGACGTTCGTATATTTATGGGACCGGCATAATCCACTCCGCTTTGGTGGAAAGGGCGGCTAGCATTCACTCTTGCTTTGGGCAACTGACCCATTAGCTGTTCTCTTATACGAGCTGCATGACGAACACAAGATACGCAATTGCGTACATAGAATTTAGTGCGATTTTTTGCATCAAGAACCCAATATCTGGACCTTAAATAATTGAGCATTAGTTGAGGTCCACCGTGTAACGTCTTCTGGTGAGTGTCTGCTATTAACAAGTCAGTAAAATGAGACTTGGCTGGTATAATAATCGGATGTTTAATGTTTTCGTCGATTGTGGCTCTTTCTAAGCGTCCACCCACTCTGAGCACCCCTTCGTGATCGACGAATGGATTAAGCGAGGTAAGTACACTTTTATTTTGAACGTTTCCTGTTTTAACAAGGTCTTCCAATTCTCTACTAAAATATTGCATTTGACACTGTTTAATACAAACCGTTAACGCTTCGTTAAGTTCTTTAGCAGTCAACCATGAGGGAAATCGTTCAGAGTGGTCGCTTCTTCTCTTACAATAAATAAAGCGCCTGCAATAAGCGATTACTCTGATTGTTTTCTTAATGTTGAGAATTTTGTCCACACTGTTAACGCTAAACTTACGTCTGTGGTAACGTAGCCCACCTTTTGTGCCTTTTCTTCTAACACTGTCTTGCATTTAGTCTTTTTGTTATAATCAATGTTTTTGTTTTTCAGCCATTCTGGCCCTTCCATCCACAACTGGTTAGAGATTAGTTCAGTTGCTTTTAATCCCCGTGATGCGCAATCTGCCGGATTGTCCGCTGATTTCACATGTGCCCACTGGCTTCTGTCCATTACTGTCAAAATCTCTGACACTCTATTTGCTACGAAGGTGTGCCAATTAGATGGATGTTTACTCAACCATGCCAGTACTACTGTCGAATCGGTCCACGCACGAATCTTCTGCTTTTCAATTTTCAAAACTTCGGCTACTTCACTCAACAACTTCGACACTAAAACTGCACCACACAGTTCAAGTCGCGGTATTGAAACTTGTTTAATTGGTGCAACCTTCGTTTTGGCTGTCACCAGGCGAGAATAAATGACCCCCTGCTGATCCACCACACGCATGTAAACTGCAGCTCCAATGAATCACCGCGGTAGATTGATAACCACCTGGGAATCCTATACTGTACAAGTTGTTCGAGTTCGCTGCGGTAAGTAATCCACTCCTTTAACA
Organism: Dasypolia templi; assembly: GCA_963555695.1. Classification (NCBI taxonomy): domain Eukaryota; kingdom Metazoa; phylum Arthropoda; class Insecta; order Lepidoptera; family Noctuidae; genus Dasypolia; species Dasypolia templi. The sequence goes on from OY743163.1 coordinate 6,613,530, forward strand.
ATATCGATGGTAACTCTTCATCCCAATGAATTCCAGATAGCCACAATTTTTGAATTAATATCTTAGCTTTTATGATTGCAGGAGCTAGCCAACCCAATGGATCGAACAACATTGAAATATGCGAGATAACACTTCTTTTAGTTACAGGTATCTTTAAGGGAGGCAGCGTCACCGAGTATACAAATTCATCAGTTTCTCTGGACCAGGTAAGTCCTAATATTTTTATTACTATATCTGTTTTCAGTTCTAGGTTTTCTTCTTCTTTTTCTATTTTCATATGGTTCCTTAAATCTGAATTATTGGTTTTCCATTTTTGTAGCTCAAAGCCTGCTTTTCCTAATAGTTGTGTCATTTGCTCATATATATCTTTTCCTTCCGATATGTTTTGACAGCCAGTCATCAGGTCATCCATATAAAAATCCGTCAGAGTCTTTTCACGTGCAATAGGATAGCCTTTTCCCTCATCTAGCGCTATTTGGTGCAATGTTCTGACGGCCAAATATGGAGCTGACGCCGTGCCAAACGTTACTCTTAAAAGCCGCAGGAGTTGAATTTTGTCCTTGGGATCTTGCCTCCACAATAATCTTTGGTAGTCAATATCTTCAGTAGAGACAATCACCTGCCGGTACATTTTTACAATGTCCGCAACTATACAAATGGGATGCATTCTCCATCTCATTATAGTGTGCCGTAAATCTGCTTGCAAGGTTGGCCCTACCATTAGTTCTGCGTTCAACGACACACCATTCTTGCCTAAGCTAGAGGCGTCAAATACAACTCTAACCTTAGTAGTTGCTTTATCTTCCCTGAGCACCGCATGATGGGGAAGGTATACGACATCAGGCTTGTTAATTTGATCTAAAGGAATAATTTCTGCATGACCCAAGTCGATATATTCATTAATTACATCTACATATTGCCTTTTTAACTCGGAATCTCTGGCTAACCTTTTCTCCAAATTAAACAACCTGCGCAATGCAATATCTTTCGTTTGACCATTTACGCAGTGTGGTGTAGCTGTTTTAAAAGGCAACCTAACAACGTAACGACCTTCAGGATCCCGTTTGGTAGATTGCTTATAAAATTCTTCACATTTTTGTTCTTCTTCCGTGAAGTGCCTTTTTGGCACTACTGTTTCCTCTAATTCCCAAAATCTTTTTATAAGATCATTTGGATCACCTTCCAAGGTTAAATAGTTAAAACTCTCTGTGTATTCTTCCTTTCCCGTAATCTCTCCTGAAAGTATCCATCCCAATTCAGAATCCTGCGCTATCAAAGATCCCGGAGGACCCTTACTGAGTCCTTGTTTGAGGACTTTGCTATACACCGAGGAACTTAAAAGCATGTCAATCTTTCCTGGTGTATCCCAAGTAGGATCTGCCAAGTTGTACTGTTTCAGTTCTTTCCACAATGGGAACTTTATTTTATTAGAAGGAAGAATTGACGTTAATTTCTTCTGTACGTGTGCCTTAACAGACAAAACAAAGTAGGGATTGTACATTGATTGTAATTTTAAGTAGACAACATATTTTGAGGTCAATGCACAACCTTTATCATCTTCGCCTAGCCTCAGTGATGACTTGTAACTGATATATTTTTTCAGTCCTAAAAGTTGAACTGCTGACTCCGTGATATACGAAGCCTGCGAACACTGATCCAATAAAGAGCGCAGAGTCACCTCTGTGCCTGTACCGGAGGAAACCTTCACCAAAGCCGTAGGCAACAAATCATGGCTACGGGAAGTCGCAGCACAGTTTGTTGCAATGTTACTTGCATCGTCTTGAGTTTGTTCTGTATCAACTGATTGCTTAGGTTCTACTTTAGGGTCAGTTGACACGGACGCATCTTTTGAATGGAGTAAAGAATGATGCTTTCTTTTACATAACCGACATCTAGTCGGCAAACGACAGGCATATACCGCGTGGCCAGATCCGAGACAATTAAAACATAATCCATTGGATTGGACGAAACTACGCCGTGAGGTGACATCTTCGTTACTAAATTTCTTACAACTACCAAGTTTATGGTCAGATTTGCAAAATACGCATGATAGAGTAGCTACATGTAGTGTCTTGGCAGGAACATTTTTTGTGACAGTATTTTTATAAGACTTATTATCTAAAAATTCTAGTGAACGGTACCTTTGTTCTAAAAACGTATTAAACTGGTCTAGAGTAGGTAGATCTTCCGAGTATTCACAAATTTTTGCTTCCCACAATTTACGAGACTCAGAATCTAATTTTAAGCTTAAAATGTATATAACAATGAAGTCCCAGTTGTCCACATTAATTCCCAAATTTTTAAGTGCATTTAAACAATCGTTACTTGTATCCAATAATTCTTTAAGAGATTGTGCTGACTCGCCCGATATATTTTTCTGACTAAGAAACCGTTTAAGAATACAACTTGCTATATATTTTTTATTATTGTAGCGCTTGTTTAGAAGTCTGAAAATTTGAGCTACTAATAGGTATATTTCTCAGAAGTTGATCAGCTTCTCCAGATAAATGACTTTTTAAATACTGAAGTCGCTGAACATCATCTAAAGACTTATTACTGTGTATAAGGGATAAAAATAAATCACAGAAGGTGATCCACTCCGAGTATTGACCAGAAAACATAGGTAAACTAATTTTAGGTAGTTTTATATTGCAAGATTCATTTGAGTTTTTTCCTGTACAAGACTGTGATACGTTTTGAGAAACTTCTTCTTTACATAAGTTAGTAAGTATTTCTTTTAAATCTGTTTTATAGTCCAAACATAAATCTTCCGTATCCTCATACACCTCTGACGAACAATATTGCGATTTATTATAATCAGCTTCCTTTATTTCACTTAATATCTTACGATGTGTGTCGGAAAATGATGTCCACTGTGACTCCAAACTTTCTAATCTTACTTCAACATATGACTTAGTAATTCTCTCCTTGGGCGACTTTTTTAAGTTAGTCCTGGCTCGCAATATGGCCTTATTAGTGTCCATTTGAATTTTATTGTAGCCTTCCATGTTGTGTCGATATCAATACAAAAAGTTGACACATATACAAGGTCTACCAATAACCCCTTGATGGATGGAAACACTTAAGCCAAATTTTCAAAAGTCTCTGCTCAAACTATCGCAAATTTTCTAAGTCACTGACACATCTTCAAAAATTTTCTAAGTGTTCAAACTTAAACTGACTTGTCAAATTTTGGGCATGGATTCCCCGTCACTTCACTTTTTCGTCCATGCAAATACTTCTAAACTTTCAAGTTAATTTGTTCAAGAGAATAAGGCTCAAAATTGTTTCGAAAAGTACTCACAGTTTTATGTCCATTCACTGATACACGTCACTCAACACTCACGTACTATGCTTCGTCACCGATCCCTGTTGCCAAAGCACTCCGCTAGGTGGCGCCACTGCAGATTCGTATTCCGCCAGGTTGCTTCTCTGGTCACCAGTCTGCTACTCCCACTGGAAGTTGCGCCCCGAGCAGCGATCCACTGCCGCTACTAGGTACGCTGAAGCCGACAAAAGTGGTTCTCGGGAACCAGAGAACACACACCCACTTCACTGAATCTACTTCCGACTCGAAGGACCATGTACGCTTCCGTACCAATAAGTTTCACCACCAGGGAACTTTGTCAATAAAACAAGACGATGTTGGTCTAGGTATATATTTAATTTTTTTGTTTGTTTGTTTGGCATCTCGCAGGTCAACCTATGTGGTTGTCGTCTGCTTAAGCGGACTTGTGCGGATATATTTAATAAAAATCTCTGACCTTATATCTAATCGTGTGTAACGAAACCATAGCGCGAATTTAAACAGCGCAACGCCATCTATCGAGCTATGGGAAAAACTTTTGCGATCATCGACTTAACAGACTTTTACACGTACCAAGCCGTTTGACGAATTATATCGTAAATACTGGCTTGCTGTGCTTTGCGACCTGCGTCCTGTAGCAGCATGTCGATTCTGTAAAAATCTCATAGTGAAGACTTGCGTGAATTGTCAGTGTTATACTGTCTAGTCGATTGTCGACAGCTTCAACGCAGTGACACCGATGCGGAGCAACACAAGGTGCGCCCTAGCGGAGACACGCAGCGAGCCCAATCGACGAGTCATCCATCATTGTGCCTACGGTGGATGATCGTGGGTACGGTGATTGTGTGCACGGTGCTTGCCGCGACTCCCATTCTCCCACAGCCAACAGACGGGCACGCTCAACCGTATTAGTGACAGGTAGTAACTTGGAGATGCGGAAATAAGTATACGGATGTCTTAGTTGGACGCTGGTTTATTACTGACGTTAACATGAGTGCACTCAGACGTTCACAATATATGAACTATGCGTGAGTGGCAAAGCGTAAACACATCATTCCTCCACACTAATTTCGAAAGGTGTTGACAAAATAAATGTTAAACAGCTTTATAAACAACCTTTTACACGTCTTTAAAGGATTCTCGGCTTGTCCGTTGCTACATGGATGGTCAATATCCGAGACTATTGTGCATGGTAAGCCAAATATCGAAAACATGTACTTTAACTTTTTATTAAGGATTGGGTGGTAACGTCGTTCCGCATGTAAATGCACTCTGACCATTTTGAGTACGCAACTATACAACAAGACATAGGTAGTTGATATGAATTTGTTCCCATGGTGCTGTTGGACTTGGCCAGGGCGAGGCCGCAGCCTGTAGTGAGGCGGGCCTCATGCTCGCACATACATAGCATCCGGCGATCCACCCCTCAATTTCCCCCATCTATACCGGGCCACCACATGCTACTTCTCGCATTGCAACTCATTTTATGCCTAAATGCGTGCTATGTAATTCGCGCAACATTCTTTCACGCAGTGATAACTAAATTATCACCTTAGGTCCCCGCATTAAGACACCATTTTCTAACACTTACAAACACAGTAAAAAAAATGACGAATGGAGTCGCAAACAATTTTACGGGGCCAACCTACCATTGTATACTTAATGACAGTTTCAATCGTCTTATCATTTTACGTTGCATTAAGTACATCTGTAAACAAAACAGCTGGAGCGATCGCATCGGAAAAAATCAGTGAGCAATATGCGACGGATTTGCTACCTCTTTCGCACCCACTATCCAGTACACAACGTGCACAACGTGGTGCACGAGAAAAGTAAGAATAAGCGACAAGTAATTCTCACCAGATTTATACGGAACTACATAATTTTATGCAGATAGTATTATGGCGTCTATAATAATTGTATACGTTTTTATATTATTATCGTATTGGACTGTGGCCTGGAAATACTATAACGGTGAAATTATATGCCCATAATATAAACACATTTTACATTAAGTATACAGGAATACCCCCACCAACCTTTCCGTCAAGTACCGACGGTATCAAAGAGTAATATAAGAAATATAGGATAAGAGAGCCGTCTCTCGAATGTTTTATGCATGACAGTTTTATACGCCATCTGCATTTCTGAACAGGAACTAATTCTCAATCTATAGGTACATTTATATTATAATTTTTATAGCTCTATAGGTTTTAAATGGATGGATAATTATGTAGTATGAAGAAAATAGCTTACCATTGACGTAGGTGATTTTCAAGGCAAAATAGTGTGCTGGAAATTGGAATAAAACAAACTAATCTAGTAGTATATTTTATTTTCTATTACATTTTTCTCACCCGGGCAGAAAACAAATGAAGGAATGGTTTTCTGAATAGTCTAAGTATCAGGACGGAGGGGTACTCTCAACTCAACGTCCAAAAGGAGAAAACACTCAGAAAACTGCAAAAATTACACAAAATATGATGAAGCGCACATTCATATTATTCCGGCAGCCATATTACGTGTGCGTCAGTGTGCGTGTCCGTTCGTGTGTTTAATAGACGAAGCACCAACTGCATGTAGCACAGTAAATAATTATTTTATTTATGTGTAATATAAAATGTTCTTCATTTTATGAGTAATCCATGAAATTTGTTTGTGTATAAACATTTTATCTTATCTTTTATAGTGACCGTAGTGACATCTTTCGGCACTTTTTTGATACTTCTGAAGACGTTTCCCAGTTCAGCAATGTAGATGGCCCTAAATTCTTTGCAATGTGCTTAATGCTCTTTGTGTCCCTCTTTATTACTTTATCACTCCCAAGATAATAAAAACACAATATGAAGCCCGCCATTTTTTGCGTCAGGCTCAAGTGGTGTCAATTGGGTACCGAGCGACAGTGATTGTTTTTTTTTTAATGTGTTTTTGTGTGTTATTCTTCGGTAAGTAGATGTATTTTTATTTATAAGTGTGCAATACAACTTTTTAGATAATCGTTTGCATGAAACAATATCATAAAACATGTTTTTTGAGCCAATGTTTTTTACGTTTACAGAATTCGTTGTCATGAATTTTGGTGTAATAATTTGACGATTTTGCAATGAATTAAAGAATTAATGATGATGCAACCTTTGTGATGTTAGTAATGACGCAAAACCTATTGATAATACATAATTTCATAGATTGTAGCCGTATTACAACAATTTTATTCGATATTTCGAGAAATATTGGACATAGTTTCCAAGGTTGTCAATGACGTCATTGAACATTTTGAATTCTTACGATTTTTTATTGAATTAGGGTCTTTGTAAGGTAAAACAACTGATAATTCATCATTTACTTTGTTCTTGTACACTTTCAAATAAGATTCTAACTGAAAAATTAAATTAATTGGCCAATAATGGATAAACCAATTAGAATCTTAGTTGAAACCCAGTTCTTTGTTTTCAAAAGGATGTTTATAATACGAACGTACTATTATGAGTGTTGTTGATATTATCTTGAGTGGCTCCATTCTTCACAAACCCGAAACTGTTTACATAATGTAAATAGCGGCAATATAATCGCAGCTACATCGTTTATTTTGAGCGTGTTCAGAGCGGGGTCAAATTATATCGCGATAAGCGCATGCGTCAAGGACGTACGGGGGTTTCGCGAATTTCGCAATAAAGTACTGGGAGGTTAACGCTTTAGGATTTAGTGAAAGATTGAATTATTTGCTCATTACATAATTGTTTATTTTTCTTTTGGCGTCTGAATACGTCTCAATAGTAAACAGGAGAACCACACCCGCACGCGCACTGTCCGGCGATAGACACGGCACCAGCAGCCGGCAAAGCGCCACCAAAGTTCACGACACCCATGATGGGGACCTGGCCAGCAACAGCGGTGTTGCCGGCGACTGGCAGCTCACCAATGACCCCCACGTAGCCTTCACCGGCCCCGCCGTAAGCACCTCCAGGAGCGATAGCACCCCCGTATGCAGCAGCAGGAGAGAGTACGCCACCATAAACAGATCCGATGGCGCCACCGTAAGCACCAAGACCGAGGGCACCACCACATGCAGCAGCAGGAGAGAGACCAGCGCCGAAACCCAGAGCAGGAGCTATGGCGCCCACTTGACCTCCGCAGCCGCACCCGTAACCGAAAACATTCTGAAGAAATGAAATGGTATGTATTACTTTGTGTTCATAAGAGTGTCAACATGCCAGAATAACAGATCAACAATGAAAAACACAAAAGCTACTATGGTAGCTGGTTTTATTTATATAGTATTTAAATAAGTGTTAATTAAATAAAAAGCTCAGAAGGGGAAACTCAATATAATAACTCACCTGGACCAAGCAAGCTTGGATGCAGAGCAACAGAACAGCGAAGGTGGACATGTTTGATAGTTTTTTGTTTGCAACGAGAAGCTGAAGACTGAATGTTGTTCCTACTTCAAGAACACGTTTATATAGTGCATAAGTTTCTTATCGTAACTACGTGATGTTTTTTCTATGTTCTAATGAAACAAAACCCTATCATTCTAAATATTTCTAGGTCACGTCCCTTACGAAACACATCCATTTTTCTATTTCCCTATATTGCAACTACAGATAAAGGCACCTGTCAAAAGTTTATTTCAAGTTGCTGCCACAAGTTGCTGCCACACTACTAGATAAGGACTACGTTCAGTATAAAACGTTGTCGATTCTTGGAAAACTCATTCCCAAGTTTGCTTTACTCGTAACACAAACTACAATGTCAGCCAAGGTGATCCTCGTCCTCTGCGCTCAGGCGCTCTTCATCCAGGTGAGAATAATCTTCAATATTTTATATTTTCACGAGTTTTCCTTGAATTTCGCATTTTTTTTATTGTTTTAGATTATCGAATTTTAAAACGTTCACTGAGATATTGACCAGTTCAATGTTGTGTATTAAGTAGCACTTATTGTGAGCTTATTTTTTAACCCTTCAGCTTCGAGATACATCTAAATATTACCAAACTGAAGAAAACAGGTTGTATTTATTTTAAAACTTTGTTCTCTGATTCTCCGAGAAGTCCATTCAACTTTAGCTAGAAATGCTTACTTCTAATTTAAAAATACTACTAGACTGAAAATTGCATGAAACACGTCTGACACACATTACGTTAAGTGATCGATAAAATAATCAAGTTTTAATGCATCGTCATCATCTTCTGAAAATGAAACATGTACTAAAACAATCATGTTTTGTTCACAGACTGCTTTCAGTTCATGTCTTGGTCGTGGAGCCTTCGCCGGTCCTGCTCTTACTGGAAATGGCTATGCTAACAATGGTTTTATTGGTAATGGCTGTGGTGGTAGTTACCAGTTGGCCGGCAACGGTTTGATTGGTGATGGTATCATTGGCAATGGTTTGATCGGCAATGGTTTGATCGGCAATGGTTTGACTGCTCTAGAGATCTTTCCCACCAGTGGCGGTGGCCTGCCTGTCTCTAGCACCTCTGCTTTTGCTCCCAGTGGCCTCTCCGTAGCGTCTGAGAATGTGTATGAAGGTGCTCTGTCTGTGGCTGGTGAGCTGCCTTTCGTGAGTGCTGTGGCTTTGGAGGGAGTGTTACCAAGTGGTGGTGCTGGTACCGTCAGCTACAGCTGCGGTAACGGTGTGACTGCTATTGAGAGTATTGCTCCTTCTGCTGCTGCCTATGGCTCTACTGGTGCCTATGGCGCTGCGGGTACCTATGGGCTCGGCGCTGGCTATGGACCTGGCACTGTTGCCATCGCTCCTGCCGCTCTCGGACTCGGCTTTGGAGGCCGCAACTGTGGATGTGGACGTTACTAGTTTTGTTTAAATATAAGCTGAAGATCCGATACAATGACTCAATAAACTATCTTGCAATTTATTTGTTTTACAATTTCATAATCCTTATGAAGTTTCCAATTTACCAGCTCATCCTGGGGCTGAATGATTATCCTGAACAGAAAACCTCCAAAACTCGGTATCCCTAACAGCAGGTATCAAATAACGCTTTCTCCACCATCTCCTTACATAGCATTACAGACTAGAATGTACTGGACGCCTAACACAACTTTGTTAGACTGACTACATCTTGCTAGCATAACTTGTTTTTAATTCCAAAATGATGGCCTAGGTCCAATTCTCCTTCTCATTCTATTCCAATTAACGTTTCTATTTTATATCGCATTTTGACAATATTACAAATAACAAAGCCTGTTTATTGAACTTTAAAATAACACATTTAAATGACTGCCTAACTAGCTATACAAATGAATATAAAAATAAATGGGACACTTAGGCGTCTAACTACTCGTCCGGATCGCTGTCATCCGGAATTATGCCCAGAAGACTGGCAGCATTGCCACGTTGATTTTTAATACTAATTCTTTGGCCAAAGAGCAATCCAGCACTCTGGTCACGTGAAGTACCGACTAGTCGGTGAGAAATTTGCTCATAAAGGAGACGCGCACTCGGGCCCCATGATCCGAACGTTTCGACCCCAAACGGCTCAAAACTGTAGTAACCCATAAGGTTACAGTATTTGCGCCGCTTGAGGCTCTCAGCAGCCGTAGCAGTAACGCCAGCACAGCCCGCCGTGCTTGAAACACGAGATGGCGCAAGAGTATCGATACAGGAAATAAATGATTTGGCTTTTGACTTTTACACGTACCAAGACGTTTGGCGAATTATATCGTAAATACTGGCGTGCCGTGCTTTGAGACCTGGGTCCTGTAGCAGCATGTCGATTCGGTAAAACTCTCATCGTAAAGACTTGCGTGAATTGTCAGTGTCATACTGTCTAGGTCAATCCCTTGCATCAGTGGCACTGACAGCTCAGTCCACGCTCACTTCACCAAAGTTTTCACGGTCAGATGGTTACAGAATACTACTGGACAGGCCATGGTGCCCGAGACTGTCGACAGCTTCAACGCAGTGACACCGATGCGGAGCAACACAATGTGCGCCCAAGCGGAGACACGCAGCTACCCAAATCGATGAGTCATCCATCAATGTGCCTAAGGTGGATGATGGTGGGTATGGTGATTGTGTGCACGGTGCTTGACGTGACTCCCATTCTCCCACAGCCAGCAGACGAGCACGCTCAACTGTATTAGTGATAGGTATTAACTTGGAGATGCAGAAATAAGTACACGGGTGTCTTAGTTGGACGCTGGTTTATTACTGACGTTAAAATGAGTGCACTCAGACGTTCACAATATGAACTATGTGTGAGTGGCAAGCGTAAACACATCGTCGCTCGGCTTCCAATACCACGAATTCAACATTCATCAAATTTTACAGGAGACAAAAAAAAACTTAAAAAAATGTACTGTATACATAAAAATTTTTAAGTAATATTTTTTTAAATAAATTAGTGTGTTTACGTTGTATTATACGCTTTTTTTACTTTAAGTTAATATTGGCAAGGGTAAGTCACGTTAGCGGTTTTTACCAATTATTTTTGGTCAAATTTTGTCATATGCTCTAGAAAATCAAACAAATGTTTTTTGTTGACCTTTTTATTTCAATAATGCCATTATTTTTAAAGCTGGTCGTTTATTTAAAAAATCATAATTAAAAATTCAGGTGAGCTGCCTGTTAAACTAATTAGAAATTTTCTTCTCAAATAGGTAGGTGTAAAGGTGATATTAAAGACATTATTAAGAAAATCGTTTTTAAGTTAAACATCAAGTGAAATATCAAACTAAATTGTAACTATTAGACATTACTATACTAAATTAATTAATGTAGGTTTCCGTACCAAGAAGTCCCCTACTACAATAAATACATTGAGTGTATAGAAAGCATACCACGTAAATTTTTGAAGTCTATGTATTTTCGCTGCTTTAAAAGTTGTTACCTCTCATAGAATGATTTACTTAAAAAAAAAAATCTGCTTTGTTTGAGTTCAAGGCGTACTTTTCTTGAAACTACATTTTTGTATGACTTATGCAATAACTCGTATGATTGTTTAGATATAGTTAACAAGTTGTGTTATATAGTTCCCAGAACATGCCAGGGACGCGTGGTGCGCGCACGCCCTGTTTTCGCTACTACTTCCAGTCGTACAAATGTCGGCTTGCGTGCACCACTTCGTCGCCTTACGAGCAATTTTAATAAGAATTTCTGCAGTTTGGATCTGTTTGCTTTACCAAAAGGAAAGTTTAAACTCATGTTGCTTAACACACTGCAAAATTAATGTGACACTGTTGTTCCACTTATGCTACACTAATATTAACAGCTTCATGAATAATTTACTGTTGGTATTTCTCTTTTTTATTGTTAACAACGCTTCTTCGTCTTAAAATCTACCAAATTGTCTCATGTGTATCTGTGGAGAACGTGGTTGATTTCACATTTGTAATATTGCTGTATACTATCATTTTGTAATTCTTAATGTGTAATTGTTTGTTTTCCCGAATAAATAAAATAAAAATAAAATAAGAAGTTTCACCACCAGGGAACTTTGTCAATAAAACAAGACGATGCTGATCTAGGTATACATTTATTTTTTATTTTTTGTGTATGACATCTCGCAGGTCAACCTGTAAGGTTGTCGTCTGTTTAAGCGGACTTGCCTGTGGTACCCTAATAAATTAAGGCCACCAGCCAGGACTTAAACTTAAATACTAACTAAAACTAAGCGACAACGCTAAGGGCACCCCCTGTGGGGTACGGACCTCGGCTTAGCGCGTCGCTGGAAGAGGGCAGCAAGGGACTAGCTGGATCAGGATTTATTGGATTTTGGGACGAATTTAAAGCTACAGGCTCAGCGGCGCGGGCTGGCTCGAGCAAGGGTCGGGAGGGGTGTGGATTTGGGCGTCGCGGCGGGCCTCGGCGGCGAGGGCCGTAGGACGGCGATCGGGTTTTGAATTTACATAGAGTGCTGGTGGCCTTACTACTCTCCTGGAGGAGGGTAGTGGCGTCGTCGGGGGCGATTAAGGTATGCCTTGGTCGGCGAATACTGCTTATGCGGGAGGGAGTGTAGCGGGCGGCCGCTGAGATCAAGGGGTTTGGATGTTTTATGCCACAGTCGAAGAAACGCTTAGATAAGCGTTTCATGAACTGTTTTATGGTGGGCATTTTAAGGTCGACGTGGAGATCTATATTGCGGACATAGTAGGGGGCACCCGTGACCTTTCTGAGGAGTCGGTTCTGGAGGGTCTGCATCTTGTGGAGATGACGTGGATGAGCGTGCGCAAATACAACGCAGGCATAAGTCATGATGGGACGGATGACTGCGGTATAGATAGCTTGCATTTATGTGACAGTCTGCAACGGGCTGTCAGAATGTAGTGGAGTCTACCAAGAGCGAAAAAGGCTTGCTTCTCCCAAGGGATTGGCTTGCCGTACATAGTGATGCCGTTTGCGGAGGTTTGAAGAGTACGAGCATTGGGACAGTGACCGGTATAGTAAATGGCAGTGTCGTCGGCGAAGAGAGCCAACTGAGCCTTTTTACTCTTTGGGATATCGCTGGTGAACAGCGTGAAGACTAGAGGAGATATGACGGAACCCTGAGGGACTCCGGCGCGAATAGGGTGAGGTGACGAGAGTGCACCCTCGATGCGATAGCGGAAGGTGCGGTTCGACAAAAATTCTCGTAAGATGAGCACGAGACGATCTGGCTCTCCTAGTTGGTAAAGCTTGTATAACAAGCCGTTGTGCCAGACTTTGTCGAAGGCTTTCGCTATGTCGAAGAATAGCACACCCGTCGTCGCGTTACGCTGCAGACCAGCGCACAAGTGCTCTACGATACGGTGGACCTGGTGGATACTCGAGTGTTGGAGTCGGAAACCAAACTGCTCGTTGGGAATGAGGCTCTTTGCTTCGGCGTAGTCTTTGAGACGCTTATAAATAAGCCTCTCGTAGATTTTGCCGAGTACATTGAGTAAGCTAATAGGACGATAGCTGGAGGGCTCAGACTTTGGCTTGCCTGGCTTTGGGATACCGATGACGGTTGCTTCTTTCCACGCTTGTGGGAAGATGTTGTTGCTCAAGGCGCCATTGAAAATGGCGGTCATAAGCATTATTAGAGGGGCAGGTAGGAGTTTGTATACCTAAGGTAATACCGTCCGAACCGGGGGCTTTACGAGCGTGGAGCCCTTTAATGATGTCTTGCACTTCGTCTGGAGTGACGGGAGGCAGAGGATCATCAGGGTCTTCGACGGGTGGTAGGGAGGCTCTCCGTTCGACTTCAGCGTCGACCTTGTTCAGGTGAGCTTGGTCTACTGGTTGAGAGCTGGAAGAACATTGGGACTCTAGGCTGTCAGCAAGGCATTCGGCCTTGTCGGTGCTGTCGAAAGCGACGCTTTTGTCGGGGCGGATGAGGGGAGGCATAGAGACCTCCTCTGAGGAACGCAGTTTCCTCTGAAGTTGCCAGAAGGCTAGGTGAGTGGGCTCGAGTTCACTGAGCATCTTGTTCCAGCCCTCTGAGCGAACCTCCCCTATGCGTTTCTTTACAGCACGCTGTAAATGGCGCATGTGGGCTTTGTTGCGTCACAAGGGAAGGAGTCGTAGGCACGAATAGCCGCATTCTTCTCGGTTATTAAGTCACGTGCGTCAGTAGGTAGTTTCCAGCGATGGTCTTCCATCACCGGAACTTCCCGTGAACAATCCGTCAAAACGGATTGAACGTGCTCAGTAAACGAGTCGATTGCGGCCGACGTGTCGGCGACTGACACTATGTGATCGGGGATGGTGTCCAAGTGAGGCGACGCGGTGGATTTCAGTCTTTCGCTTACTTTCCTCCAGTCGGTTATCATCTGGGTCTGAGGGGCGCGGTTGGGATCGCTTGGGCCAGAGTAGGGGGCGAGATGCATGACTACTGGGCGGTGGCCAGAGTTGAGTTCGTGGAACGTCTGTATCGATTGCAAACGGAGGTTCACATTCTTGAGCCGCGCTACATCGAGTATATCAGGAAGATGGTTGGGATTTCCGGGGAAATGAGTCGGACTCATTGGAGCGATAACGTCGAAGTTAAGGGATTCACCTACTCTGGTAGAAGTCGTGCTACTGTTCCATGCCGGGTGTTTGGCATTAAGATCCCCCGCCAAGATGACGGAGTAACTCATACCGAAGAGGGCGGTGAAGTCCTTTTGGAGAGAGATGGGATCCTCCGGACCATTGTCTGGTGGAATATAAGCAGAGATGATGGTGATCGGTTGATGACCAGTCATGCCGAGCCGACAGATAGAGCTCTCCAGGTGAGAGAAGAGAGGAGGTGGGTCTATAGGGATGCAGTACAAAGTTTTACTAAAGTAGATCAGGGTGCCACCCTTGTGGCATCGAGACCTGTCATTGCGAACTAGTTTATAGTTGGCAATGTTCGGGTTACGGTGATGAGGCTTTAAAAAGGTTTCCTGTATGAGGAGGATGTCAAGCTGGTGGTCGTGGAGGAAAGCGGCGATCTCATCGCGTTGACCTGAAACGCCATTAGCGTTGAAAAACCCTAATTTAAGGGACCGGGGTTTTGTACAGTTTAAACTCGTATTAGCCATTGACGATTTAGAATTTAAGATATTTCAGAACTAACGCGATCTCCGGATACGCGTCAAGAATTTCCAAAAGGCGACGAGGGTTGCCATTTGCAGCGACTATTTCGCCGGCCATTTTATCCGCGGCGGAGCTGTAGAGTGGGACAGAGGTGGGTGAGACAATAGGGGCCGGATTAGCGGCCGGAGTATTATCTGCCGGGACAAAGGCGTGGGAAACAATGGGGGCCGAGATAGTAGCCGGAACATTGTAATGCGGAACAAAGGGCGGAATGCCTTGTTCGGCGGCAGGTGGTGAAAGCGGGCTCTCTTAGGCGTCACTAAACTCACCGAGTGCGCCCTGGGACGGAGTGGGGGTGGAGCGTTGGCGAATTTTTGAGCCATATCCCTCCAGAAAATCGGGGTATTTAAGTAGGACCTCTTTAAAGAACGCCAAGAGGTCGGCGTCCTCCATGATCGGAGGGGGAACTATATTTGGGAAGGAATGGTGGTAAGAATAATTTCTACGTTGCCTAAACGCTTTACCTAACTCCCCGGGTGGATTGGCCTGGGGATGAGATCACTCCCTGTCGGGTGTAGACAGGGAGGTGTGTACCTATTGGTGAGCCCTAAGCTTGTAAAGCCGTCGCCAGTCTTATTGTGCGAACGGGGCCCTGACCAGTCTAGCGCGAAGGGTGTAGACACACCATAAAGACACTAGGTGAGTAGCTGAAAAGGAAAACTGTCACCAGAGCCGACTAGGAGACCCCCCAAGGCCGGTTTTCTGGGACCTGCCCAATTTACTGCCTTGCCCTGATGGAGTTCGGCGGGTGTGATTGGGACAACACCCCACTCGGCTTCGTTGGCACCGTATGGTTTCCACCTGGTCCTCCCACGAAACTGTGGTTTTACCCAGAAGGGGCCTAGTGAAGCTACTCACAAACGTCTGTTAAAGAAAGGAGATTTGCCTTGAAAAATTCACTTTTTTAATTGATTAAAAATAAAATCGATTTCTTGATTTAATTTTTTATCGGTGTAGTCGGGGCGACTACGATGACGTCACGTAATTGCGACGAGTATGAACACGAAACACAACACTAGGCCGGGAGCGGGAGAGCGCACAGACACGTCCGTCCGCGGCGACAGTCGAGCGTCGAGTGCGTGCAGTTTGTTTTTTTTTTATGTATTAGTTGACCTTGAGAGGTCGTGACTACTTAACCGGACTATCCTGTGGCTGCCTTAAGCGGGATCAAAGCCTCCAGCCAGGGGCGTAAAACTACTTACATTACTAAGCGAACGCTCGCTAAGGGCACCCCCTGTGGGGTACGGACCTCGGCTTAGGGCGATTGATAAATGGATCAGATTTTGTTGATTATTATTATCATGGGAATTTAAAGCTACAGGCTCAGCTACGGCGCGGGCTGGCACTTCGTCGAGAAAGGGTCGGGGGGGATAGGTACGTCCGGATCTTCGCGAGGAACCTCGGCGGCGAGGTCGGAATGTCGGTCTGTGTTTGTGCACTGTACTGGTGGCCCTACTGCTCTCCTGAATGAGAGTTATGTGGTCATCGGGATCGGTGAGGACATGCTTGGTACGGCGGATATGACTGATGGAGGAGGGAATATAGCTAGCGGCCTTCACAACCAGAGGGTTGCGGTGATTCGCAGCGGTCTCGAAGAAACGCTTTGAAATGCGTTTCATAAACTGGCGGATAGTGGGAATCATGAGGTCTACGTGGAGGATTTCGTTGCGAACGTACCAGGGGGAGCTTGTAATCTTACGGAGGAACTTGTTCTGGAGGGTCTGCATTCTATTGAAGCGAATGGGCTTGGCGTGTGCGAAGACTGCACTGGTATAGGTCATGATCGGGCGAATGTGCCGTTTGAACAGCGCCGCTCCTTTTAAAGGCGATCGCCAGTGGTAGCGAATGGTCACAATATTTGATTGGATTGGATTCAAGTCTTAAGCCAAATGATCTATAGAGTGAATGATTTGTTTATGATGCGTCTGGTGCACGTTCCACTAGCGCCATCCAGTCGCCGCCTCTCACAGCTGCTAAACAACATGGCTGCCGTCACATACAATAATACCTGCACTAAAAAGTGTCAACAAAGAATATCATCGACTTGAAGCATTTTTTTTTTATTCAATAAATTTATAATAAAAATGGCCAATTAAATGTCAAAGTAAAAAGCAACAAAAATTAAGATATTTCACACACGTCAGAATAATTTTTCAGTCAGAAATTCGTCAGTGCTGTAATAGGCCTTATTTTGATATGGCGCTATGGTACAAAAAATCTTTGGTAGACTGTCTGTCAGTGGTTTGGGGAAGATACACTTCTTATTTTAATTATAACACAAATTGTGATTAATTTTGTCAATTATTTATTATTTCATTGGGCCATTGTTTTGTAGATTGACCAAACTACATACAAGTCGTTTACAGGGTTTATTTTTGAGATGGCGCAGTAACCGTTGTAGCTACGGGAAAACGGTCTTATAAGACTGCCCTTAAATTTTTGAAGCCGTTTGATCTGCTTCACATATTTTTAAATACAAATTGTCTGAAAGAAAATGCCCAATTCTCACAAAAACTTTTTTGATGTCAACTGATCCTGGGTCTGACAAGAATCAAAAAACTGTATCTTACCAACTGATGTTTGTGTACTAGAAAAATCAGAAATTGCAAAAACTTTTCACTTATTTTCCGTAGGATAATGTGAGACCCCAACTAACTTGTTCATTATGAATCCAGCCTGTATGATTATGGGTTTAAAATAAATCGCAATTTTAAATACGTTTTGTCACTTTTAAATTAATTAAGCGCTGATAAAATGTCACTGATGAATGTCACCATATTTGTCATCCTCATCGTTACAGCCGAAAGACGTCCACTGCTGCAAATAGTATCGTTCATTAGGTGCCGAGACTAACTGTGAGATGTCGCAAAAATTAAATACTCTTTTGATTGTTGGAAAGTACAGGCCATCAAATCAACTCAAATGTTTATAAGAGTTCTGGCTTTTTACTCATTGTTAATTTGTAACTATGTGCTCTTTCTAGCCTGAAGCATAGGTTCAAATCATTATACTATTGTAATTGTTAAGGTCAATCTGCCTAGCGATTTCCTGTGTTGGAGTCCGCTTCCAGTCTAACCGAATGCAGCTAAATACCAGAACTATACATGGAGTGACTGCCTATCTGACCTTCAGAACCCTGTAAATGGGTAATATTATATTCCTTAGTAACAGACCATTGGGCTTCTGATTTGGACTTTTGGGCAGCCCGTAACGATTGAATATGAATGACAGCCGAGAATAACGGCTTAACGTGCTTTCCGAGTCACGGAGGGGTCTCGATATGTAATGAATCGTGTAATGAATCAACCCACTGGATCCACTAACCAACCGCGGCAAGCATAACTTAGCCTTGGATCTTGGATTAGGGAATTTATTGTAAATGCGTAACTTGTACAAAAAAATGAAGCGATAATACTTTATAGAAAAAAGGTTTTGTGATTGCATCGCTTTTGGATTTAGTAAAAGATTTCATTATTTGCTCATTTCATAATCGTTTATTTTTATTTTGGCATCTGAATACGCCTCAATAGTAAATAGGAGAACCACACCCGCACGCGCACTGTCCGGCGATAGACACGGCGCCAGCAGCTGGCACAGCGCCGCCAAAGTTCACGACACCCATGATGGGGACCTGACCAGCAACAGCGGTGTTACCGGCAACTGGCAGCTCACCAGCGACCGCCACGTTGCCTTCACCGGCGCCACCGTAAGCACCTCCAGGAGCGATAGCACCCCCGTATGCAGCAGCAGGAGAGAGTACGCCACCATAAGCAGATCCGATGGCGCCACCGTAAGCACCAAGACCGAGAGCACCACCACATGCAGCAGCAGGAGAGAGACCAGCGCCGAAACCCAGAGCAGGAGCTATGGCGCCCACTTGACCTCCGCAGCCGCACCCGTAACCGAAAACATTCTGAAAAAATGAAATGGTATGTATTACTTTGTGTTCATAAGAGTGTCAACATGCCAGAATTACAGATCAACAATGAAAAACACAAAGCGACTATGGTAGCTGGTTTTATTTATTTAATATTTAAATAAGTGTTATTAAATAAAAAGCTCAGAAGGGGAAACTCAATATAAAAACTCACCTGGACCAAGCAAGCTTGAATGCAGAGCAACAGAACAGCGAAGGTGGACATGTTTGATAGTTTTTTGTGTGCAACGAGAAGCTGAAGACTGAATGTTGTTCCTACTTCAGGACCACGTTTATATAGTGCATAAGTTTCTTATCGTTACAACGTGATGTTGTTTCTGTGTTCTATTGAAACAAAGCCGTTCATACTAAATATTTCTAGGTTACGTCCCTTACGAAACACATCCATTTTTCTATTTCCCTATATTGCAACTACAGATAAAGGCACCTGTCAAAAGTTTATTTCAAAATCCACAAGTTGCTGCCACACTACTAGATAAGGACTACGTTCAGTATAAATAGTCGTCGATTCTTGGATAACTCATTCAAAAGTTTGCTTTAACACAAACTAAAATGTCAACCAAGGTGATCCTCATCCTCTGCTCTCAGGCGCTCTTCATCCAGGTGAGAAATAATTCTTCAATATTTAATTTTTTCATGAGAGTTTTCCTTGAATTTCGCATTTTTTTTTGTTTTAGAGTATCGAATTTTAATACGTTCACTGAGCTATTGACCAGTTCAATATTGTGGATTAAGTAGCACTTATCGTGAGCTTATTTTTGAACACTTTAGCTTTGAGATACATCCAAATATTACCAAAATGAAGAAAACAGGTTGTATTTAGTGTTAAAACTTTGTTCACTAATTCTCCGAGAAGTCCATTCAACTTTAGCTAGAAATGCTTACTTCTAATTTAAAAACACTACTAGACTAAAAATTTTATGAAACACGTCTGACACACATTACGTTAAGTGATCGATAAAATAATCAAGTTTTAATCTTCTGAAAATTAAACATGTACTAACACAATCATGTTTTGTTCACAGACTGCTTTCAGTTCATGTCTTGGTCGTGGAGCCTTCGCCGGTTCTGCTCTTACTGGAAATGGCTATGCTAACAATGGTTTCATTGGTAACGGCTGTGCTGGTATCTTGGCCGGCAACGGTTTGATTGGTGATGGTATCATTGGCAATGGTTTGATCGGCAATGGTTTGACTGCTCTAGAGATCTTTCCCACCAGTGGCGGTGGCCTGCCTGTCTCTAGCGCCTCTGCTTTCGCTCCCAGTGGCCTCTCCGTAGCATCTGAGAATGTGTATGAAGGTGCTCTGTCTGTAGCTGGTGAGCTGCCTTTCGTGAGTGCTGTGGCTTTGGAGGGAGTGTTACCAAGTGGTGGTGCTGGCGCTGTCAGCTACAGCTGCGGTAACGGTGTGACTGCTATTGAGAGTATTGCTCCTTCTGCTGCTGCCTATGGCTCTGCTGGTGCCTATGGCGGTGTGGGTACCTATGGGCTCGGCGCTGGCTATGGACCAGGCGCTGCTGCCTTCTCTCCTGCCGCTCTTGGACTCGGTTTTGGAGACCGCAACTGTGGATGTGGACGTTACTAATTTTGTTCAAAAATAAGCTGAAGATCCGATACAATGACTCAATAAACTATCTTGCAATTTATTTGTTTTACAATTTTATAATACTTATGAAGTTCTCAATTTACCAGCTCATCCTGGGGCAGAATGATTATCCTGAAAGGCAAACCTCTAAAATCGGTATCCCAAACAGAAGGTAACAAAAAACGCTTCCTCCACCATCTCCTTATATAGCATTACAGACTAGAATGTACTAGGTACTGAACGCCTAACACAACTTTGTTAGACTGACTATATCTTACCTAGGGCCTATTCTCCTTCTCATTCTATTCCAATTAACGTTTCTATTTGATATCGCATCTTGACAAAATTTAAATAACAAAGCATGTTTATTCAACTTTTAAATAGAATGTTAACACAATTAAATGACTGCCTAACTAACTATACACATGAATTTAAAAATAAATGGCACACATAGGCGTCGAACTACTCATCCGGATCGCTGTCATCCAGAAAAATTCCCAGAAGACTGGCAGCATCGCCACGTTGAATTTTAACTCTGATTCTTTGGCCATAGAGCAATCCAGCACTCTGGTCACGTGAAGTGTCGACTAGTCGGTGAGAAATTTGCTCATAAAGGAGACGCGCACTGATCACACATGATCCGAACGTTTCGACCCCAAACGGCTCAAAACTGTAGTTATCCATATTTGCGCCGCTTGAGGTTCTCAGCAGCCGCAGCAGCAGCGCCAGCACAGCCCGCCTTGCTTGGAACATGAGATGGCGTCAGAGTATCGACACAGGTTGCGTCCCACACCTAAGGTCTGACCACCATCCAAGGCAACAACGCCATAACATCTGGACTCTTCCTATCGTCACCTATTAGAGAACAAAAACATTTTAAAAGAGACAAAACAAACAAACATTTTAAAAGAGTTACGGTGGTGATTCTTGCCCAATCTTCTCCATACGAAACTACCTTCTGATACGCTAGAATCTGTTTTTTTTGTTTGTAAATGTTAACTGTCAAAAGTGCCACATATGTGCCTATTGAAATAAATAATTTGACTATGACTTTGACACGTACAAAGCCGTTTGACGAATTATATCGTAAATACTGGCGTGCCGTGCTTTGCAACCTGCGTCCTGTAGCAGAATGTCAATTCTGTAAAAATCTCATAGTGAAGACTTGCGTGAATTGTCAGTGTCATACTGTATAGGTCAATACCTTGCATCAGTGGCACTGACAGCTCACTTCACCAAAGTTTTCAGGGAGAGATGATTACAGAATAGCACTACTAGACAGGCCATGGTACCAGAGACTGTCGACAGCTTCAACGCAGTGACACCGATGCGGAGCAACACAAGGTGCGCCCTAGCGGAGACAGAAGGGTTAGGCAGAAGTGTACCTATAGTACACCCACATTTCGGCAGTTATGTTTTAGTCCCATGTAACTCAGGGTAGAAGCATTCTGTTCAAACTGTTTGTCACGTTCGGGCCCCGATCCCAAGCCAAGGACGAAACGATCCATAAGGTTCGTGTTTAGGGCGGCTCTAAATTGACAATAACTCGCTAATCCACGTAATCGAGCAGCCCAATCGCACAACGATTCGCCTGAGTTCACCTTCGCCCCGTAATAGAAGAATGCCCATTTTCACCTGACTATTTATAGAAATGAAATAAATCCTAAAATTCTGCTAATTGAATTGTATACTAATTACGCGTATCACAATGTTAAAAGAAACGCAGGATTTTTTTAAAATTAATATTTCTTTAGGCTGTTTCTACGTTAAGATCAAACATATTACCATGTTTTGAACGCATCTCAAGTACATACTATTTTTACCTCGTTCGATTTTACTTAATTTTACTCAACTCTGTTTCTGAGTTTCATACATTATTTTACGTTTTATTTAATCAGTAAGTATTTCTTTATTAGTCTTTGTACAATTCAGATTAATAAAACTGACATAATAATTAAATAAATTAATGATGCAATAGATAATTAAATTGACACGATTGAAACGGATATTTTTGACATTTGACAGTTAATGCTCGACACTCAATCTAAAGTGACAATCATCGAGAGTCGTATCAGTGACATAAGGACAGTTGTTTTCAAGGAATTCACAAACTAAAAAAGACGTTTTAGACCATAGCATAGGTAAGTATTCCTGTTTTGGACTAAACTTCGATCGTTAAATAATTCGTTCTAGCACATTTATTCATTTATGTTTGGTTACGGCAAATCCTAACCTAAAAAGTAACATTAATATTTTTTGGACTTCGTAGCGTTTAAATCATAAAAATTACTATAAGACAATATTTTCTACACTTACAGGTAGTCTTTCTACTATACCTTACAACTATACATAAACTTTCATTATCGAGTTTTTAAAGGAATGGGAAGTGGGCGTTGTTCTTTTGCCTTGTCTGAAAATGAGCATTGTTTCTGCTTAAATTTAGTGTCGAGCAATCCTATCAGCTGCTTAGGTCTAGTGCTGCCAACTCGTACGGATATGCTAAATTGAGCACCAATCGATACGAATCATCTGATAGATGTGTGATTAATATTGCAATTCTATTGTCCTACTACACATTGTTAACTTTATAAAACTGAGTCAACCACCTTTATTAATTAACCACTCATTTAGAGATATAGATAGATATAGTTCACTCATACTCTTTAGAAAAGGGAGGATCCTCCGACCAGATGGATGTCGTATCTGGTGGGCAACTGCCCGATGATTATACGGAGCTATATCGCGGCGCCCCCGTAAGGGGGCGTTGCGTGCGGTGCCGGGGCTTGGCCCCCCGACCGCAGAAGCCATACGGCGGCCCGTAAATACGGGCCTCTCATTTTGGTCGCTTCTTGGCGGGTGATACTTGGCGCACGCGAGATACGTGCGCCTATGTGTGTGGATTCTTGTTTGTTTCTGTAGGAGCGCCGCGACGCTTATAGTGAAGCGCCGCTTTCTTCACGGCATCTCGGCGGTCTGCCGCCGCCAGGTGAGACCCCTAGTTACCTAGGGGAGGCCCGGCGGCGACGACCAGCGACGGAGATGTCGACTCGACGCGCCTACAGAGTAGGTGAGTGGCCCCCGCCCGTCCAGATCACAGAGCTAGCCGTTACTGTCCGGGCTAAGGGGCCGAATGTGGGTGTGAACGGCATTGTAATTGTGTAACACCGTTCAGTGTTTGCGTGCCTCGCGGCCCGCGCCGCGCGTGCACGCGTGAGTTTGGGTGCCTGTATAGACATGTATGTCTGTCTGTATTTACGTAACGTGCCTATATTAACCTAGAACACGTTACGCAAAGGGTGTGTGTGTTGTGAGTGTGGAGTCTTTTTGTCACAGATAAGTCGCGTGTAACTTGGCTGCGGCTTATCTGGAAGTCAGTCCGGTTTTGGTTCCGACGTCTTCTTATCCCGAGGGAGGTGGCGGAGGGGGGGGGGGCGGCCTTGTGCCAGGAGGCCGCAGGCGTCCCATTTTGGGCCGCCCTGGGTGACCTAGCCGTGGTACATAGTCAGTAGTGTGGCCAGGCCATCCAGGATGACCAACTCGACATCCTGTCCCTGCCTGATGGCCTTAATCAGGTCCATCAACAATTTAATGGCACAGGTTGTGAACTTCGATTTTCCTGTGGCTGATTTGGCGTCGGTAGCGCCGCCACTGTTTTCTTTTTGGGATTTTTCCATTTGTGGTTTCTTGTTTGACCGCGGCGCCGTGGCGGCGCTAGCGGTAGGTTGCTGCTTGTTCGCAACCTGTGCCTCGCTGAAGGCAGGGGTGGCGATTGGGTTTTCTTGGGTCGCCTGGGGAGGGTCGGGTTTCTTCCCCTTGCCCTTTCCCCCGCGTCTCTTATTTTTCCTCCGCCCAGAGGAGGTAGCTTGTCTGTCCGAGGGCCCGTTGGCCGCCGCCATAAGCGTCGTGCCTTGGGCCTCTTGTGGCATCTCTTGTGGCCTCTCAAAGGCCACTTTGGGCCGGCGTGATGTGGCCGTTATGGCGGCGGTGCCCGCCCGCTTGTTCCGGATCTCTTTTTGGTACACCGGGCACTTGATATTGCACGCCGGGTGCGGGCCACCGCAGTTTACGCAGGTGGCCGGCTCTTCCCGCGGGCGCGGGCAGTCTCTCGCCGCGTGCTCCCCTCCACAACGCACGCAGGCGAGCGGGCGGTGACACTGATGCGAGCTGTGTCTGAACAGTTGGCATCGGTGGCACTGGGCGGGTCCTCGTTTTCCGCGCCAGGCCTCTATCTTGACACCACGCATCAACATGAATGTCGTGGTATCGTAAATGGCCCGGACGTCCGGAGTCTTCTTCAGAATCGCGTGGAACACGCAACCGGGTCGTCCCTGTGCAGCCTTAATATGGCGCACGTACTCCGGCTGGTATCCCAGCGTTTTGAGCTCCTCCTCTATCTCCTTCGGGTCCGTATCCGCCGGTAGCCCCCGAATGGCGATCTTCAGGCTCTTCTCTGCCGGTAGTGAGTAGGCGAACCAGCTGACGCCGCTGTCCTTCTCTAGGCCAGTCAGGTATCGCTGGACCAGCCTATATTCCTCCTCGCTGTCTGGGGTGAAGCGGACTCCACCCCCGTATGGACGAGCGTTAGGAGGCCGGCCCAGTTTCTCCCTGATGGCCCGAAAATGGGCGGCCCAGTTTGGCAGCCTCTCAACCACCAGCGGCGGGTACCTGGGCTTCTTTTGCCCCGGCTTATGTTGCCACGTTCTTGTCGCGGCGCCGGGGGATGCATCGGGGGTGTTGGCAGCGGTAGCGGGGGCGAGGGGTGGCCTAACCCCCGCGGTCGGTGACGGTGGCGGCGATGGTGACGCAGGTGGCGGGGGGGGTAAGCGGCGCGCCGCGTCGGCAAAAGTAGGCGACGCTGGCGGGTCCGGACTCCGCGGCGCGCTTTCGCGCGGTGGCCGCGGCGAGTCGGGGCAGAGCCGCTTCCCCTCCTCCGCTGCGGTCTCACTCGAGCTCCTGCGTCGACGTAGTCTTTGGCCTCTGGGTTCAAGCCGGGACTCGAAACGGGCACGCTCACAGCCATTGCCGGTCGAGCCCGCGGATGCCAGCGACATGTTCGATCCTATGGACGAACACGGCGACATAACCGCGGGCGAGTCGTAAGCTGATGCACGAGGAGGCGCCGGTGAGTCGGGCGTGTATGTGGCACTAGTCACTGACCTTGTCTTGGTGGTGTCGGAATTTTGTGCTGGCCGCTCTCGCTCAGCCATTGCCGGTCCCGCCAGCGAGAAGCGGGCGCCGGTCACGGCGGTGCGCGGAGCTGGCGCAGCTTTGGTCATAGGTTGCGTGGTCGCAGTAGCCGCTGCGGCAGGCACGGGCGGAGTCGCGAATCGCGGCGGCGCGGCGGTGCGTGCGGAGGGCGCGCGGGGGGGCGCGGGCGGTGTGCGGGGGCGCGCGGGGTAGTCGCGCGGCGTGGTGGGGCGCGCAGCGTAAGCGGCGGTGTACGCGGCGGCATACGCAGCGCAGCGCACGGGCGCGGGTGCGGGAGCAAGCGCGGGCGGTGCCACGGCGTGCGCATGCGGCGCGCGACTGGGGTTAGCGGCAGGCCCCGGGGCCTGGCTGGGTACCGGGCGGAACGCGGCGGGGCGGATCGCTACCGCGTGCGGTCGGCTCGACGACGGCGTGGGCGCAGCGCGCGCAGGCGCCAGTGACGTCGGTGGGCCGGCAGCAGCAGCGGCGCTCGATCCCCCTCCTCTTCCCTCTTCCTTCTTCTTCTTGATCTTCTTCTTTTTTTCTTCACTCCTTGTGGAGCCGGCCGGCGGTGCACAGGACGACGCAACACCGATGATCGGCATCGACGACGTCCTATCCAGCGCCGGGCGGGACTCCGGTGAGCCGGCATCGCAGCCCAACGAGCCGCGCGTGCCGGGCTTCGGCATCGCTGGGGTATGGTCTCCGCGACCGCGTCGGTACAAAAAACCGGGTAGTCAGAAAATTTTTATAAATTTTAGTGACGGTCCGCGCGGAACAAACTCAACGGAATGGAAAATTCCGTAGGACGAGCTTGTGTGACGACCACAAGCCAATCCGCCCGATGATTGTTGTCGGGAAGTTGTATATATGCTATCTGCGCGGTAAACTCTGATTGCGCGATGCAGGATTGATGCGTTAGTTCGCATGTGGCGGTGTAGATGCCGCCACAACTCACAAGATTTATAATCAAACGTTCGTTAAGTTTCCTAAAAACGTCTTCACCATTTTCGTTTTTTTTCGCGAGGTTTTTACGATCTCTTCGCCAAATTATGGGTATCTTGGAGGTGTGGAAATAAGTACAAGGGTGTCTTAGTTGGACTCTGGTTTATTAATATCGTTAACATGAGTTCACTCACAAATTCACAAAACGTCGGGAAAAGTATTGGAACAAGCCATTTTCCAAGCGAAAACGCATCGGTCATACACGGTACTTCAAAATCGACCAGTGAAGAAGATAAAAAGTTCCTTTTTCATTTATCACTGCAGTGGACCAAGGAGAGGAAGGCCAGTAAACTTTTACTTGAAATTTTGGGTACGCCGAGACCACCCAGGCGTATGCGAAGTGTGGCTTACTGCCACGCACGGTCGTCCAGGGCCACAATAAGGATCGAAGTTATTGAGCTTCTAATAATTTGGTCTACTTTTTCTAATAGTTGGGGATGTGGCCAAAGATGGGAGGAGCGAAGGCTCTATGTAAATTTTGGTCCAAAGCAACAGTATCGAATGAGTGTGAAGGCCCAATGAATGTTAATTTTGAAAAGTCAATCCGAGAGTTCATTGAAATTTTATATTTTTTCCTCAATTAACGTTTGAAAAGATTGGTCAAAAAAACCCTAGGAGGTGAATTTAATAATTTTGTGAACATAGGGTAATACACACAGATTTTATATAAAAAATATGGGTCAATACTATGTCCCGCCAAAGGGCATACAAAATACTCGTAGCATAGGTAATTGAATGTCAATACAAACAAAAAAAATTAGTAAATAGATTTTGAAATTTCATGCCAATCACTTACACTTACTAATTAGTCAAAAAATTAAGACTGTTCATAAACAAGTGGGTGTTCTTTAATCACAATTTCGTATACATGCAATAAAAATGTCAACAAAGAATATCATCGACTTAAGGCAGAAACATTTCAACTATAGACGTATAGAAGTACATAAATATAATTTTTAGTTAGCTTAAGTTATTCAATAAATGCATAACAAAATTAGACAACTAAATGTCAAAGTAAATAGCATCAAAAATTCAAATTATTATTTCACACAAGTCAGAATAATTTATCAGTCAGAAATTCGTCAGTGCTGTAATAGGCCTTATTTTGTTAATTGGTGCTATGGTATAAAATAAATCTATGGTAGTCTGTCTGTCAGTGGTTTAGGGAAGATACATATCTCATTTTAATTAGAACCAGTTCAGCCTAGAATCAGTTCTATTTTTAATGTAAATGTTGACGTTCAAAAGTGCCTTTTTATGGGCCTATTTGAAATAAATGCTTTGACTTTTTTGACTTTTGATTATTTAAAAAACTATTATTAATTATCTTAATAACTACACACATCAAAAAAGTCTAAGCAACACATACTATTTCAAATTACTTATCTATTATTATATCATTTCTTACCAAGTAGATAATACCTATGTAAACTTTTTTTATATAGAGGACATACTGGCTGGTTGTAAAAAAAAAACGATTATCATTTTTTTTTTTTTTCACAAATTCAAAAGCGAATGCATTTGTTCGAATGTTATAGCGTTTTCTTTGCTTCAAAAAAATTGTATTCTGTATCAATTTTATGAATTAAACAATAATTTGAAAACAGTTTTGAACAAATTTGGATTTTGAGACATTTTTTACGTCATGGAGCGACGTCATTAGAACGCAGACGCAAAGAGCTGTAGGGATGTGGCAAGCGGGAAGAAGTCAATCTTAGGTATCTCGGTATTTTGGTGTCAACAGAAGCGTTATTTTCCATCTTCATCAGCGTTACACTAACACGGGAGATCCTGCTGAGCATCACCCAGGTCGAGGAAGGTGTACAACCACACGGCAAGATCGATACATACAACTGACCAGCCAATGTTAACCGCCCAAGAGATAGGTTTAAGGCTACAAAATTCAAGTGGTGTTGTTGTTAGCTGCCAAACTGTGCGAAATCGACTGCATGAGTATGGCCTACGAGCACGACGGCCAATTAGGAGCCCACCGATACGTCACGGGAATCGCGCTCGTCGAAATGAATGGTGTAGGGAACACATTACATGGACCCGGGAACAATGGGATAAAAATTTATTTTGCGATGAGTCTCGATTTGGGTTCAAGCCTGATACTAGAAGGGACGGAGTGTTCCGTCGTCCTGGAAATACTGAAAGACTGAGGTACGTTCAAGAAAGGGCATCCATACAACGGCTCAACAGTTATGGTATGGGCGGGTATTATGAAGAACAGACGAACTGAGCTCGTTTTTGTAAATGGTAACATGAACGCTGTAAATTACGTTGAGGATGTTCTAAGGCCTTATGTCCGTCCATTCGCACAAACGCTTGGCTCCGATTTCACGTTGATGCACGACAATGCGCGGTTCGCATTCAGCTTTGTACACACGTACTGTGTGAGTACTTGGCAAGGGAAAACATCCTGGTATTGCCTTGGCCTGCGCAATCGCCAGACCTCAAACCCATCGAGCATGCATGGGACATGCTCCAGAGACGTGTTTTAAAGGACATGGATGGAGTGACAACCACCCAACAACTGATGGACTTACTAAAATTTCATTGGGAGCAATTGCCACAGGATAACATTAACAGTCTCATCAATTCTATGAATAATCGGAACAGAGGCCACACTTTGTATTAATTTATGCAATTTTTGTACCACCATTTAATTTTAGTTTAGTTTATTAGGCACCTTATTTTGTACTACGTACTTACAGTACTTCCTTATTTTATAGTATTCAAAAAAATATCAAAAAAACAATTGTTGTTTAATTTCAAAAAAACATTAAAAATAATATAAATAAGAAATACTAAGGATTTAATGCGAAAACACGTTGTAAAATTTAAATTTGCATGAGCTGCTCAGACTTTTTTGATGTGTGTATTTCATTGGGCCATTGTTTTGTAGATTGACAAAATACATACAAGTCGTATACAGGGTAGATTTTTGAGATGGCGCAGTAACCGTTGTAGCTACAGGAAAACGGTCTTCAGAGACTGCCCATAATTTTTTGAGGCCGTTCTATCTGCTTCACATATTTTGAAACAAAAATGTTCAGCAAGAAAATGGCCAATTCTCACAAAAACTTTTTTGATGTCAACTGATCCTGTTTCTTACAAGAATCAAAAAACTGTATCGTACCAACTGATGTTTGTGTACTAGAAAAATCAGAAATCGCAAAAACTTTTCACTTATTTTTCGTAGGATAATGTGAGACCTTAACTTACTTGTTCATGATGAATCCAGCCTGTATGATTATGGATATAAAACTAATCGCAATTTTAATTACGTTCTATCTTTTAAATTAATAATGCACCGATAAAATGTCTCTGATGAAAGTCAACATAATTGTCATCCGTTACAGCCGAAGACGTCCACTGCTGCAAATAGTACATCGTTCAAAAAGTCCCGAGACTAACTTTGAGATGTCGCATATATTAAATACTCTTTTGATTGTTGCAAAGTACAGGCGATCAAATCAACTCAAGTGTTTATAGGAGTTCTGCCTTTTTACTCATTGTTAATTTGCAACATAAAGTATGTGCTCTTTCTAGCCTGAAGAAAAGGTTCAAATTATTTTACTATGCTTTATTGTAATTGTCAAGGTCAATCAATCTGCCGAGCGATTTCCTTTGTTGGGGTCGGCTTCCAGTCTAACCGAATGCAGCGAAATACCAGATTTTTACATGGAGTAACTGCCTATCTGACCTTCAGAACCCAGTAAATGGGTAACACGATATCCCTTCGTAAAATAGACGTCACCCACTGGATCCACCAACCAACCGGGGCATGCATAACTTAACCTTGGATCTTGGATTAGGGTATTTCTTGTAAATGCGCAACTTATACAAATAAATGAAATGATGATAATTCTTTATACAAATAAGTATTTGTGATTGCATCGATAAACGCTTTAGGATTTAGTGAAAGATTTCATTATTTGCTCATTTCATAATCGTTTATTTTATTTTGGCGTCTGAATACGTCTCAATAGTAACTAGGAGAACCACATCCACAAGCGCATTGTCCGGAGATGGACACTGCACCAGCAGCCGGCACAGCGCCGCCAAAGTTCACGACACCCATGATGGGGACCTGACCAGCAACAACGGTGTTGCCGGCGACTGGCAGCTCACCAGTGACCACCACGTTGCCTTCACCGGCGCCGCCGTAAGCAGCTCCAGGAGCGATGGCACCTCCGTATGCAGCAGCAGGAGAGAGTGCGCCACCATAAGCAGATCCGATGGCGCCACCGTAAGCACCAAGACCGAGGGCACCACCACATGCAGCAGCAGGAGAGAGACCAGCGCCGAAACCCAGAGCAGGAGCTATGGCGCCCACTTGACCTCCGCAGCCGCACCCGTAACCGAAAACATTCTGAAGAAATGAAATGGTATGTATTACTTTGTGTTTATAAGAGTGTCAACATGGCATAATTACAGATCAACAATGTAAAATACAAAAGCTACTGTGGTAGCTGGTTTTATTTTTTTATTATTTAAATAGGCATGGATTAAATGAAAAGCTCAGAAGGGGAAACTCAATATAATAACTCACCTGGACCAAGCAAGCTTGGATGCAGAGCAACAGAACAGCGAAGGTGGTCATGTTTGATAGATTTTTGTGTGCAACGAGAAGCTGAAGACTGAATGTTGTTCCTACTTCTAGACCACGTTTATATAGTGCAAAAGTTTCCTATCGTAGTACGTGATGTTTTTTCTGTTCTATTGAAACAAAGCCCTTCATACTAAATATTTCTAGGTTACATCCCTTACGAAATACATCCATTTTTCTATTTCCCTATATTGCAACTACAGATAAAGGCACGTTTCAAAAGTTTATTTCAAAATCCACAAACTGATGCAACACTACTAGATAAGGACTACGTTCAGTATAAATAGATGTCGATTCTTGGAAAACTCATTCCCAAGTTTGCTTTACTCGTAACACAAACTACAATGTCAGCCAAGGTGATCCTCGTCCTCTGCGCTCAGGCGCTCTTCATCCAGGTGAGAATAATCTTCAATATTTTATTTTTTCACGAGTTTTCCTTGAATTTCGCATTTTTAAATTGTTTTAGAGTATAGAATTTTAATATGTTCAATAAGCTTTTGATCAGTTCAATATTGTGGATTAAGTAGCACTTATTATGAGCTTATTTTTGAGCCCTTTAGCATCGAGATACATCTAAATATTACCAAAATAAAGAAAAAAAGTTGTATCAAGATTTAAAACTTAGTTCTCTAATTCCCCGAGGATTCCATTCAACTTTAGCTAGAAATGCTTACTTCTAATTTAAATATGACTAAAAATTGCATAAAACACGTCTGACACACATTACGTTACGTGATCGATAAAATAATCAAGTTTTAATGCATCGTCATCGTCTGCTGAAAATTAAAGATGTTCTAACACAATCATGTTTTGTTCACAGACTGCTTTCAGTTCATGTCTTGGTCGTGGAGCCTTCGCCGGTTCTGCTCTTACTGGAAATGGCTATGCTAACAATGGTTTCATTGGTAACGGCTGTGGTGGTAGTTACCAGTTGGCCGGCAACGGTTTGATTGGTGATGGTATCATTGGCAATGGTTTGATCGGCAATGGTTTGACTGCTCTAGAGATCTTTCCCACCAGTGGCGGTGGCCTGCCTGTCTCTAGCACCTCTGCTTTTGCTCCCAGTGGCCTCTCCGTAGCGTCTGAGAATGTGTATGAAGGTGCTCTGTCTGTGGCTGGTGAGCTGCCTTTCGTGAGTGCTGTGGCTTTGGAGGGAGTGTTACCAAGTGGTGGTGCTGGTACCGTCAGCTACAGCTGCGGTAACGGTGTGACTGCTATTGAGAGTATTGCTCCTTCTGCTGCTGCCTATGGCTCTACTGGTGCCTATGGCGCTGCGGGTACCTATGGGCTCGGCGCTGGCTATGGACCTGGCACTGCTGCCATCGCTCCTGCCGCTCTCGGACTCGGCTTTGGAGGCCGCAACTGTGGATGTGGACGTTACTAATTTTGTTTAAATATAAGCTGAAGATCCGATACAATGACTCAATAAACTATCTTGCAATTTATTTGTTTTACAATTTCATAATCCTTATGATGTTTCTAATTTAACAGCTCATCCTGGGGCAGAATGATTTTCTTTAATGGAAAACCTCCAAAACTCGATATCCCAAACAGAAGGTAACCAGAAACGCTTCCTCCACCATCTCCTTACATAGCATTACAGACTAGAATTTACTGGACGCCTAACACAACTTTGTAAGACTGACTACATCTTGCTAGAATAATTTGTGTTTAATTCCAAAATGATGGCCTAGGTTCTATTCTGCTTCTCACTCTATTCCAATTAACGTTTCTATTTTATATCACATTTTACCATTAATACAACAAACAAAGCCTGTTTATTGAACTTTAAAATATAATGTTTACAACAGGACAAAAAAACAAAAAAAACGAAAAGGACACTTAGACTGAATTAAATGACTAACTATTAGTTAGAGCCACTAGTGTGAGTTTCTTTTTACCATTTCGACTTTACGCATCGACCGCGTTCTGCGCTCCGATTGGTCCTTCACCATTCGATCGTTGCGCTCCGATTCCCAAGGCCCAATTGGAGCGCCGAACGCGGTCGATGCGTAAAATCGAGACGGTTAAAATAATCTCACACTAGGCCCACTGTTAGTCATTCAGTTAGCAATAAACCAGCGTCCAACTATGACACCCGTGTACTTATTTCCATACCTCCAAGTTAATACCTATCATTTGGCGAAGAGTTCGAAAAAACCTCGCGAAAAAAACGGAAATGGTGAAGACGTTTACGATTATAAATCTTGTGAGTGGTTAATTTATAAAGGTGGTTGACTCAGTTTTTTTAAGTTAACAATGTGAAGGATGACAATGGATTTCCAATAATAATCACACATCTATCAGATGATTCGTATCGCTTGATACGCAATTTAGCATATATAATTTTAAGCAGAAACAATGCTCATTTTCGGTCAAGGCAAAATTTTACGGGGTGAAGAGAAACTCAGGCGAATCTATGGGCGAATGGGCTACTCGATTAGGATTGGCAAGTTATTGTAAATTTGGAGCCGCTCTAAACACGAATATTACGGATCGTTTCGTCCGTTGCCTGGGACCGGGGTCTAAACATGACAAACAGTTTGAACTTACAAGCGGTCGAGCAATGGGAGCGGCACCCGTGTTTAAATGAGTTTGTAAAGACCAAAAAAATCACCGTTATGGTACTTCCAGGCCACAGTCGAATACAATAATCAAAAGAAACTAATACAAATATTTCTAGTAGTTTGAGGTTCTTAGTCAACTACTACAGAAACTTCATTCCTAATGCATCAAGCATAATGAGCCCGATCCACGAATTACTGCGCGCACGTTGGGAGTGGGGCCCGCGACAGCATGCGGAACGACAGCGACGTGTGCGTCGAACTAGCAATCCAAGCGCGTGCTGGATCATTTCTAGACGAGCGCACAGCTAGTGTTGTCGGTAGACGCCGGTCCGTACGGTTTCGGGGCTCAAAGAGATAGCGATGGCCGCAAACGACCGTTGGCATATGCCTCAAGGTCGTTGTCGGCGAGTGAACGAAATTACAGCCAAATTCAAAAATAGGCTATTTTTGCAAATTTTCGAGCAGTGGTGGCCCAGTGGTAAGCAGGCGCTTTACTTTGTGTAAATAATTTAATCACCACTGCTCTCAAAACGGTAAAGGAAAACATCGTGAGGAAACCGGCATGTCCTAGAACCAAAAATTCGAAGACATGTGACATCTACCAACCCGCACTGAGCCCGCGTGGTGGATTACGGCTCACTACCTCTCATAGAGAGGAGGCCTGCGTCCCAGCAGTGGGAACGTTATAGGCTGATTATGCTATTATGCTATTTTTGCGGTCAAACACTTCCATCAATACCTATACCACAGATATTATAATACTCCGTACAGATACCCAATCCCATACAAAGAAATGACACCTCCCTAAGTCTGGCAATTGAGCTGGCAATTTTTCGTTTACAAAATGTTCAACAGATGGCAGCAGCAGCGATTCACTAATTGCCAGAGACTGTAGTTTTAAGATGCCATCTAAGAGTCGACCTGCTTTTAAAACATTTCGTGCCATCTTTTTTAAATAAAGTTTTCAGAAAAAACATGTTAATAGATTTCTTTTATATTTCTGTGAAAAGAAATAGATTTAATATAAGTTGTTTGATTTAAATTTGTGACCATAATGGTTATTTTGAAGACAGGACAAATTGAGTAAAACGCCAGCTATTGCAGAGAGCTCTAAACAAAATGATTATCAGATAGCTACTTTTATCATTATACGGGTTCGAATTGAAGTTAAAAGCTTCATTTATGTTTTTTTGTTGAAAAGGAGTACGAATAGATAAATCATCCTTTAACAAGGAAGTCTTGATTTTTACTAATCTTATTTTGCCCAAAATTCTGCCGTTTATCGCTTTCTAATGATTGTTAATTTCATAATAATTTTTTTGAAGACAAATTTTAAATGTTCTATTTGAGACCATGCCTATACGGTAGAAGTGAACCTTTTATTTTTAAAACCGATCAGCGGTCCTTAGTTTCTATATTTAATAATAAAACGGCCATATCAATAAACACAGCGTTACGTTTGCTAAGATACGCTACAATAATACTTATGTTGTTCAGATATATACATCTGGTGAGAATAGCTTGTCGCTAATTTATATTTTTCTCGTGCACCTATTATACTGGATAGTGGGTGCGAGGGAGATAACGAATACGACGCTTATTGTTCACAGAATTTTCTTGATTCGATCGCGCCAGCTACTTTGTTTACAAATGTACATAATGCTACGTGTAATCGTTTGCATTCGTCAATTTTTTTCCTTTCGAACGGATTTGCAATATGAAAATGGTATCTTAATGCCTATGGTAATAATTCAGTTGTCACTGCGTGAAAGAATGTTGCGTGAATTTTAAAGCAAAATTAAATGCAATGCGCGTAATAGGATGTGGTGCCATAGATGGGGATATTGAGAGGTGGATGACCGCATGCGATGTATGTGCAAGAATGAGGCCCACCCCACCAAAGGCTTCGCCCTCGCCCTGGCCAAGTCCAGCGGCACCATGGGAAAGAATTCATATCGACTATTTGTCTATAAAGCAACAGACTTACTTGTTAGTGGTAGATGCGTACTCTAAATGGCCAGAGTGCATTTATATGTGGCATGACGTTAGAACCCTATCATTAGTAAAAAGTTCAAACTCAAACTCACAGCATTTATTTCAAATAAACCAATTACAGGGACTTTTGAATTGCAACTAGCTCAATTTTTCTGACCTTGGCGGACAGAAAAATTAAGCTAGTTGCCCATTCCAAAGCTCCACCGACACTCTTTTAAATTAAATAATGGTAACGTCATGATGTTAATATCTTTGAGCAGTTCCCTTAGAGAGTCGCACCTGCGGAGGCCATATATGGCTCTGATGGCTCTTTTTTGCAGAACCAAAAATGACTCGATGTCTGCAGCCCGTCCCCACAGTAAAATATCGTACGACATAATACTATGAAAGTAACTAATATAGACTAGTCTCGCGGTATCTACATCGGTAAATTGACGGATTTTTCTCACAGCATAAGCGGCTGAACTTAGCCGTGCTACAAGGGATTTTAAATGAGGACACCATTGAAGCTTGGAGTCGAGCGTGATCCCCAGGAAAACAGTTTTATCGACGAATTCTAGTTTCTCTTGATTCCCATTTAATACAAAAATATTAGCAGTGAACCAATTTTGAATCTGCAGTAAGGCGTTATTTACGTTGTGAATATTTGATGCACGCCTATTAATTTAAAAAATTGAGGAAGTATCGTCAGCAAATAACACCATTTGTGGTTGGGTTTTAAACAAATGGGGTGATCATAAATATAAAATAAAAAGAGGAAAGGACCCAATATCGAGCCTTATGGTACACCCATTTTTACTTTTAGACCGAGTGAATTGACACCGTTTATTAGGATTTGCTGTTGTCTATCATTCAAATAAGATTTTACTAAACTGAGCGCAAGTGTTTCAAGTCCGTAATGCTCAAGTTTTAAGAAAGGTTTCGTGGTCGACGTAATCAAATGCCTTGGAGAGGTCACAAAAGATTTCTATGGCGTCTTGCGCCTCTTCCCACGCCGTACATACATGTTTTTTTTTATATGGTGACACCGGCGTCAGTCGTACAACGACCCATGGTGAAACCATACTGTTGACCGTCTATGATTTTACTGGTGTAAAAAAAAATGATTTAACATTTGATTCGGCGTTACCTTTTCAAACACCTTGCTAAAAACGTTTAATACGGATACGGGTCTATAATTATTGGTGTCTTTACTGTCCCCAGATTCGAAAAGTGGTATTACCTTACTGTTTTTCATTAGATTCGGGAAGACTCGTTGAGTTAAAGCACTTGTTTTCTGTATTTGGCTTACCATGCACAATACTCTCGATAATTGACGTTAAGATAAATTCTAAAGAGTTTAAATTATTATTCTGTTTTAATAATGGTATTAAGTACATGACGTCTCCAATTTACCATCCACGTAGCAACGGACAAGCGAAAATTATTTGAAGACGTGTAAAAAGATGTTAAAGAGCATTTTTTGTAAAAATATAAATGTGTTACACGAAAAATCAACAGAATATTTATTTGTATATGTATAGATACACAGAGCACTGTACTATTGGACATTCGACTGCAAAGTTAATGTTTGGCAGGGAATTAAATCACGTCTTCATTTAATACTCCCCAAAAAAATCAACCTCGGGCAAAATTGTCGGGGGGGAATGAATGTCGCACAAGAGCGTTTGAAGCAGGTGACAGGGTATGTTTTCGGTGGTACATTGGAAGAAAAGATACCTGGAAGATAGGAGTAATAAATAAAGTATAAGGGAAAAATAATGTATACAGAGCTACTTGAAGATCAAAATTTATTTTGTTTAAGACATCTTGATCAATTGTAAAAGCAAAAAGGCATTAAATGATAAATGATAATGATAAATGATAAATGATTTTTATTTCTGTAAGTGGGTTTGTACAAACACTTTTACACGTCAAACATTTTTTTTTTAAACTAGATGAGGTCGGCGTTTCCTATCTGACTACTCTGAGAAGAAAAGCCGAAACAAACTCAGAGGTCACAGTCTCTTTTAAAGTCCAGACATAATCTTGGTCAGATCATGTTAAGACCATGTCGATTGATGTCTGAAATGGTCTTTTGAGGAAAGAACCACACAGATTGAGTGGACCTGTCCAGTCAGTGCACGCATTTGTCAGTAATCGTACAGCTCAACTCAAAACATAAGGAGCTCAACGATTCGACGAACAATACCAAAGAAAGGACATTGGATAGGCCGCATAATTACTCAAACCGCCAGACCAAGTTACGATTAAAATTAACTGAGATAATAAAATATAAAAAAACAAAAGTAAAAAATAAAATGACCCACATAGTCTTAACATTCACAATAATAACAATAAAATAATACCTAGGTAAGTATTCATGTCATTGTTTATTTTACAGATCATATGAGGACCATGTAGGTAGGTGTCTGAAATGGTCTTTTGAGGAAAGAACCATACAGATTTGAGTGGGCCTGTTCAGTCAGTGCACGCATTTGTCATTAATCATGCAGCATTAACATTGCGAAGACAATAGATTGCCTTGATTCAATTTCTGCAGGTTCTCGACATATTCCTAGTCCATCAATTTCGCTGGTTCCATTTATATCACCAGCACTAGTGCCCGTTCCGGACAGTGAATCAAGTTCAATAAGCACCGACGTTGCAAGTTCAGAGAAACGAATGAAGGCGGAACTTAGTGTAGAGCCGGTAAGTGCGGCTGTAACTGAAGCGTTGAAGTGGACAGGAATAAAACTGTAGTAACGGATACTGTGAGCCGAGAAAATGCACGGAACTCCATAATTGACGCAACTGATAACCAGGCTCCTCTAGCCTCGGCTGCTGCGCATAATTTGGCAGGCATGCAAGGGTTACGTGCACGTTCCCAGCGCACGAGAAAGAAAGTAGGTTATACTGGATTTTACTTGTAGATAATTACAATATTGTAAGTTTACAAAAAAACTATATAGCATTAATTTTGTCAAAACGTTTGGAAATTATGTGGAGGAATGATGTTTTTGCGCTTGCCACTCACACATAGTTAAATAATAAATATTTTATGACCATCTGATAGTGATAACGAGGACGATATTTAGTTATCTTAGCTTCGGTATTGGCTGCAACTCTAACATACAACTATACTCACCTCAGGCCATTTTCGATTGTAAACCATGTATTTGACTTTAAGGTGCAAATAAACCGTTTTTTTTTTTTAAATTTATTTATAGTTCTTATATTGTGAATGTGTGAGTGGACTCATGTTAACGTCAGTAATAAACAAGCGTCCAACTAAGACCCGTGTACTTATTTCCGCATGTCGCGGCGCGTATGCTATGCTTATGCTAATTTAATACCTATCATTAATACGGTTGAGCGTGCCCGTTGCTAGCTGTAGGAGAATGGGAGTCCAATCAAGCACCGTACACAATCACCGTACCCACCATCATCCACCGTAGGCAAATATGGTTGACTCATCTATTCGACTCTCTACTTGTCTCTGCTTGGGCGCACCTTATGTCACTGCGGTGAAGGTCTCGACAGTCTCGGGCACTATGCCTTGTCCTACTACAGGAAAGCAAATCACAAAGCACGGCACGCCAGCATTTACGATATTATTCGTCAAACGTCTTGGTACGTGTCAAAGTCAAATCATTTATTTCAAATAGGCACATGAGTGGTACTTTTGAACGTCATAGTACGTCATAACATATCTCGCCTGAAATCCCAGAAGGGTTAGACAGTGGTGTACCTATAGTACACCCACATTTCGCCAGTTATGTTTAAGTCCCATGTAATAGGGAGCGAGCCTATAAAAAAATATTGATTCTAGTTGCCCCTTCCAAAAGGTAGTTTCGTTTGGACAATAATGGGCAAGAAACTCCACCGTTACTCTTTTTAAATGTTTTTTTTTATTTGTCCCTTTTAAAATATTTTTGTTCTCTTTTACGTGACGACAGGAAGAGACCAGACGGCATGGCCTTGTTGCCTTGGAAGGTGGTCAGAACTCTGGTGTGGGACGCAACCTGTGTCAATACCCTTGTGCTATCTCATGTTCCTAGCACGGCAGGCTGTGCTGGCGCTGCTGCTGCGGCTGATGAAACCCTCATGCGGCGCAAATACTGTAACCTTATGGATAACTACAATTTTGAGCCATTTAGGTTCGAAACGCTCGGATCATGGAGCCCGACTCCGCTTCTCCTTTATGAGCAAATTTCTCACCGACTAGCCGACACTTCACGTGACCAGAGTGCTGGATATTCTTTGGCCAAAGAACACTTTGGTCAAAGAATTAGCATTACTATTCAACGTGGTAATGCTGCCAATCATCTATTTCTGATCTGGGCATATTTCCAGATGAAAGCGATGCGGACACGTACTTCGACGCCTAAGTGTCCCTTTCGTTTAATATTCATTTGTATAGTTAGTTAGTTAGTCATTTTTTTGTCCTTGTGTAAACATTATATATGAAAGTTACATGAGCAGGCTTTGATATTTATGTTAATGACCAAATGCAATATAAAATAGAAACATCAATTGGAATAGAATGAGAAGGAGAACAGGACCTAGGCCATCCATTTGGAATTAAACACAAATTATGCTAGCAAGATGTGGTAAGTCTAACAAAGTTGTGTTAGGCGCCCAGTACATTCTAGTCTGTAATGCTATGCATGGAGATGGTGGAGGAAGTGTTTTTTGTTACCTTCCGTTTGGGATACCGAGTTTTGGAGGTTTTCCATTCAGGATAATCATTCTGCCCCAGGATGAGCTGGTAACTTGGAAACTTCATAAGGATTATGAAATTGTAAAACAAATAAATTGCAAGATAGTTTATTGAGTCATTGTATCGGATCTTCAGCTTATTTTTGAACAAAATTAGTAACCTCCACATCCACAGTTGCGGCCTCCAAATCCGAGTCCAAGAGCGGCAGGAGAGATGGCAGCAGCGCCTGGTCCATAGCCAGCGCCGAGCCCATAGGTACCCGCACCGCCATAGGCACCAGCAGAGCCATAGGCAGCAGCAGAAGGAGCAATACTCTCAATAGCAGTCACACCGTTACCGCAGCTGTAGCTGACGGTACCAGCACCACCACTTGGTAACCCTCCCTCCAAAGTCACAGCACTCACGAAAGGCAGCTCACCAGCCACAGACAGAGCACCTTCATACACATTCTCAGACGCTATGGAGAGGCCACTGGGAGCAAAAGCAGAGGTGCTAGTGACAGGCAGTCCACCGCCACTGGTGGGAAAGATCTCTAGAGTAGCCAAACCATTGCCGATCAAACCATTGCTGATCAAACCATTGCCAATGATACCATCACCAATCAAACCGTTGCCGGCCAAGTTACCTGCACAGCCGTTACCAATGAAACCATTGTTAGCATAGCCATTTCCAGTAAGAGCAGGGCCGGCAAAGGCTCCACGACCAAGACATGAACTGAAAGCAGTCTGTGAACAAAACATGATTGTGTTAGTACATGTTTCTTTTTCAGCAGACGATGACGATGCATTAAAATATGTTTTTTTATCGATCACGTAACGTAATGTGTGTCAGACGTGTTTTATGCAATTTAAACATAACAAAACTTAACCTTCATTTCAAAATAAAAAGAAAGCATGTCTAGCTAAAGTTGAAGGGCCTCTTCGGTGAATTAACGACCAAAGTTTTAATTCTTCATCCAAACTTTTTTCTTCATTTTGGTAATATTTAGATGTTACTAGAAGCCAAAGGGTTTAAAAAATAAGGATCACAATAAGTGCTACTTAGGCGACAATATTGAACTGGTCTAACGCTAAGTGTACATATTGAAATTCAAGGAAAATCGAATGGAAAGAATAAGATATTCTAGAATTATAACTCACCTGGATGTAAAGCGCCTGAGCGCAGAGGACGAGGATCACCTTGGCTGACATTGTAGTTTGTGTTAAAGCAAACTTGAGAATGAGTTTTCCAAGAATCGATCGACTATTTAAACTGAAGCTTAGTCCTTATCTAGTAGTGTTGCAGCAATTTGTGGATTTTGAAATTAAATTGTGATACCTTTATCTATAGTTGCAATATGGGGAAATAGCAAAGTGCATGTATTTCGTAAGTGATGTAACCTAGAAACATTTATATGAAGGGCTTTGTTTCGATAGAAAATAGAAAAAACATCACGTTTTTACGATAAGAAAGTTTTGCACTATATAAAAGTAGTCGTGAAGTAGGACCATCATTCAGTTTTCAGCTTCTCGTTGAGCACAAACAAATTTCAAACATGTCCACCTTCGCTGTTCTGTTGCTCTGCATCCAAGCTTGCTTGGTCCAGGTGAGTGATTATTCTGAGATTACCCTTTTTAGCTACTTATTGGTTATATTTGTACTTATATAAATAATAAATTAATTAAACAAGCTACCTTAGTAGCTTTCAGTGTTGATCTGTAATTCTAGCATGTTGACAATCTTATGAACACATAGTAATACCATTTCGTTTCTCCAGAATGTGTTCGGTTACGGGTGCGGCTGTGGAGGTCAAGTGGGCGCCATAGCTCCTGCTCTGGGTCTCAGCACTGGTCTGTCTCCTGCTGCATGTGGTGGTGCCCTCGGCCTTGGTGCTTACGGTGGCGCCATCGGATCTGCTTATGGTGGTGCCCTCTCGCCTGCTGCTGCATACGGAGGTGCTATCGCTCCTGGAGCTGCTTACGGCGGCGCCGGTGAAGGCAACGTGGCGGTCACTGGAGAGCTGCCAGTCGCCGGCAACACCGCTGTTGCTGGTCAGGTCCCCATCATGGGTGTCGTGAACTTTGGCGGCGCTGTGCCGGCTGCTGGTGCCGTGTCTATCGCCGGACAGTGCGCGTGCGGGTGTGGTTCTCCTATTTACTATTGAGACGTATTAAGACGCCAAAATAAAATAAACGATTATGAAATGAGCAAATAATGAAATCTTTCACTAAATCCTAAAGCATTAATCGATGCA
Organism: Dasypolia templi; assembly: GCA_963555695.1. Classification (NCBI taxonomy): domain Eukaryota; kingdom Metazoa; phylum Arthropoda; class Insecta; order Lepidoptera; family Noctuidae; genus Dasypolia; species Dasypolia templi. The sequence goes on from OY743163.1 coordinate 6,656,199, forward strand.
ATCACAAAACCGTTTTTGTATAAAGACTATAATTTTTTGTGTATATATAGTTTTTTGCATAATTTTTTGTATAAAGTATTATAAATACCATAATCCAAGATCCAAGGTTAAGTTATCCTTGCCGTGGTTGGTTGGTGGATCCAGTGGGTGACGATTCATTACATATCGAGACCCCTCCGTGACTTGGAACGCACGTTAAGCAGTTATTCTCGGCTGTCATTCGTATACAATCGTTACTGGTGCCCAAAAGTCAAACTCAGAAGCCCAATAGTCTGACAACGTGTCTTACCAAGGGATATCATGTTACCCATTTACTGGGTTCTGAAGGTCAGATAGGCAGTCACTCCATGTATAGTTCTGGTATTTAACTGCATTCGGTTAGACTGGAAGCCGACCCCAACAAAGTTATGAAATCGCTGGGCAGATTGATTGACCTTGACAATTAAATAGAGCGTATTTGTTTTTTTGCCTAAACTTAGTTGAACATCTTCATTTATGTTTTTTTGTTGAAAAGGAGTATGAATAGATAAATCATCATTTAACAAGGAAGTCTTGATTTTTACTAATCTTACTTTGGCCAAAATTCTGCCGTTTATCGCTTTCTAATGATTGTTAATTTCATAATAATTTTTTTGAAGACAAATTTTAAATGTTCTATTTGAGACCCCATGCCTATACGGTAGAAGTGAACCTTTTATTTTTAAAACCGATCAGCGGTCCTTAGTTTCTATATTTAATAATAAAACGGCCATATCAATAAACACAGCGTTACGTTTGCAAAGATACGCTACAATAATACTTATGTTGTTCAGACATATACATCTGGTGAGAATAGCTTGTCGCTAATTTATATTTTTCTCGTGCACCTATTATACTGGATAGTGGGTGCGAGGGAGATAACGAATACGACGCTTATTGTTCACAGAATTTTCTTGATTCGATCGCGCCAGCTACTTTGTTTACAAATGTACATAATGCTACGTGTAATCGTTTGCATTCGTCAATTTTTTTCCTTTCGAACGGATTTGCAATATGAAAATGGTATCTTAATGCCTATGGTAATAATTCAGTTGTCACTGCGTGAAAGAATGTTGCCTGAATTTTAAAGCAAAATTAAATGCAATGCGCGTAATAGGATGTGGTGCCATAGATGGGGATATTGAGAGGTGGATGACCGCATGCGATGTATGTGCAAGAATGAGGCCCACCCCACCAAAGGCTTCGCCCTCGCCCTGGCCAAGTCCAGCGGCACCATGGGAAAGAATTCATATCGACTATTTGTCTATAAAGCAACGGACTTACTTGTTAGTGGTAGATGCGTACTCTAAATGGCCAGAGTGCATTTATATGTGGCATGACGTTAGAACCCTATCATTAGTTAAAAGTTCAAACTCAAACTCAAAGCATTTATTTCAAATAAACCAATTACAGGGACTTTTGAATTGCAACTAGCTCAATTTTTCTGACCTTGGCGGACAGAAAAATTAAGCTAGTTGCCTATTCCAAAGCTCCACCGACACTCTTTTAAATTAAATAATGGTAACGTCATGATGTTAATATCTTTGAGCAGTTCCCTTAGAGAGTCGCACCTGCGGAGGCCATATATGGCTCTGATGGCTCTTTTCTGCAGAACCAAAAATGACTCGATGTCTGCAGCCCGTCCCCACAGTAAAATATCGTACGACATAATACTATGAAAGTAACTAATATAGACTAGTCTCGCGGTATCTACATCGGTAAATTGACGGATTTTTCTCACAGCATAAGCGGCTGAACTTAGCCGTGCTACAAGGGATTTTAAATGAGGACACTATTGAAGCTTTGAGTCGAGCGTGATCCCCAGGAAAACAGTTTTATCGACGAATTCTAGTTTCTCTTGTTTCCCATTTAATACAAAAATATTAGCAGTGAACCAATTTTGAATCTGCAGTAAGGCGTTATTTACGTTGTGAATATTTGATTCACGCCTATTAATTTAAAAAATTGAGGAAGTATCGTCAGCAAATAACACCATTTGTGGTTGGGTTTTAAACAAATGGGGTGATCATAAATATAAAATAAAAAGAGGAAAGGACCCAATATCGAGCCTTATGGTACACCCATTTTTACTTTTAGACCGAGTGAATTGACACCGTTTATTAGGATTTGCTGTTGTCTATCATTCAAATAAGATTTTACTAAACTGAGCGCAAGTGTTTCAAGTCCGTAATGCTCAAGTTTTAAGAAAGGTTTCGTGGTCGACGCAATCAAATGCCTTGGAGAGGTCATAAAAGATTTCTATGGCGTCTTGCGCCTCTTCCCACGCCGTACATACATGTTTTTTTTTATATGGTGACACCGGCGTCAGTCGTACAACGACCCATGGTGAAACCATACTGTTGACCGTCTATGATTTTACTGGTGTAAAAATGATTTAACATTTGATTCGGCGTTACCTTTTCAAACACCTTGCTAAAAACGTTTAATACGGATACGGGTCTATAATTATTGGTGTCTTTACTGTCCCCAGATTCGAAAAGTGGTATTACCTTACTGTTTTTCATTAGATTCGGGAAGACTCGTTGAGTTAAAGCACTTGTTTTCTGTATTTGGCTTACCATGCACAATACTCTCGATAATTGACGTTAAGATAAATTCTAAAGAGTTTAAATTATTATTCTGTTTTAATAATGGTATTAAGTACATGACGTCTCCAATTTACCATCCACGTAGCAACGGACAAGCGAAAATTATTTGAAGACGTGTAAAAAGATGTTAAAGAGCATTTTTTGTAAAAATATAAATGTGTTACACGAAAAATCAACAGAATATTTATTTGTATATGTATAGATACACAGAGCACTGTACTATTGGACATTCGACTGCAAAGTTAATGTTTGGCAGGGAATTAAATCACGTCTTCATTTAATACTCCCCAAAAAAAATCAACCTCGGGCAAAATTGTCAGGGGGGAATGAATGTCGCACAAGAGCGTTTGAAGCAGGTGACAGGGTATGTTTTCGGTGGTACATTGGAAGAAAAGATACCTGGAAGATAGGAGTAATAAATAAAGTATAAGAGAAAAATAATGTATACAGAGCTACTTGAAGATCAAAATTTATTTTGTTTAAGACATCTTGATCAATTGTAAAAGCAAAAAGGCATTAAATGATAAATGATAAATGATAATGATAAATGATAAATGATTTTTATTTCTGTAAGTGGGTTTGTACAAACACTTTTACACGTCAAACATTTTTTTTTTAAACTAGATGAGGTCGGCGTTTCCTATCTGACTACTCTGAGAAGAAAAGCCGAAACAAACTCAGAGGTCACAGTCTCTTTTAAAGTCCAGACATAATCTTGGTCAGATCATGTTAAGACCATGTGGATTGATGTCTGAAATGGTCTTTTGCGGAAAGAACCACACAGATTGAGTGGACCTGTCCAGTCAGTGCACGCATTTGTCAGTAATCGTACAGCTCAACTCAAAACATAAGGAGCTCAACGATTCGACGAACAATACCAAAGAAAGGACATTGGATAGGCCGCATAATTACTCAAACCGCCAGACCAAGTTACGATTAAAATTAACTGAGATAATAAAATATAAAAAAACAAAAGTAAAAAATAAAATGACCCACATAGTCTTAACATTCACAATAATAACAATAAAATAATACCTAGGTAAGTATTTGTCGGCGTCACCGTTAGCGGTAGGTACAGCGGGCCGAGTTACGCTGTGCAAAGCGGACGTTCGCCTCCCCACTCTCCCCACTTCTCGAGCAACTTAATGTAAGCTAGTGCGCAGCGAAGAGGGGGAGCATTCTTGTGGCAGGCTCGGCCCGGTGCGCCTGCCGTAGCGCCTAGAGCTATTATCGCGATCTATTTAATTAATTAACAAGCTGTCGGAATAAAAGAGTTGGTTACTGCTATATGTCATACTTTCATTTAATATTTCGGACCTCTGCCTTCAGGTTATTTCATGGTGATTATTTTATAAGACATTGTGAGTGAAATAAAGTGATTGTGCTGTAACTAGTATCTCTATTTTCTTCGCCCGACAATCCACGCCTACTTACAAAGTGCAAGTGTAATATCGCTGATGAGGGCTTATCCCGATATCAGAATTGGGATTCGAAGGGCAAAAACCTGAAGAAAATAATGACGACAGTGAAGTGTGGGCTAACGTCTAATCTATTCAAAATATGGAGTTTTTGCTATCACGACTTCCGGCAACCACTTAACCGCAAACGTCAAATTTCACCGCAACTGCGCGACTGATACGGTTTGATCCTGATAATGACAATCGCTTCAATGGCACATGCCATCGTTAAAGCAAAACAGTCCAAAAATCAAGTGATTGAAGCAAGTGGCAGTACGAACCTTTGACCGAAGTGAAGAATTCGAATCGAGCACCAGCACCGAAGAGTCGTGATACGAACCGTCTCACCTGCTACGTGTATGGACAACCACATCATCCGGTGAGCTCGTTCCTTTTCTTTTTAATAGATAATCTGGTAGTTCGTTTGTAGCTTTTAGCTTTGTCAAAAAATCCAGGGTACTATGCGCTGTGATTTAGTTTACCTTACAGGTATACCTGTGTAAAGAAAACGTTAAATATGAATCGCAGAATAACTGAGCCGTGGTGAAATTCAACACGTCAGTGTCCTTTTTGTTTCATGTTGTGCCTGTTAACTCAATTACAGATCTATAGATAGTAGATCCATGTACGTACCGATATTGCAAAATTACATTCTATTTGGGGTAAGAAAGTTAACGTTACTAAAGAGTTTCATTATCATATACCACAACATCAAAACTGACCTACATGGTGAAGATAAACTCGCATTAGTTCAGTGCGAAAGGATAATTGATTCTTTATTGGTGGTATGGTGTTTATGGTTAAAGAAATTTATTTCTCGAAAATAAATTACAAAGATTTCACTTACTTGAGAACGTTTTAAAACTTAAAATATAACTTGGACACACAAACTAAGCAGCTATTGTTTTAATTTATATTAAATCATCTAAGTTGTAATACCATTTCTTTTCGTACGCAAATAACATTATTAACTAACACAACTTAAAACTTTTCGATCCACCCGCAAAAGAAATAATTTCCGTAGATAAGGAATGCGATCCCGGTGCCACAATAAAGCAATACAGTAGTAGGGCAAGTCTGTTTAATGGATGTGTTTGATCATTTAGAAAGTGATTTTTTAAAATTTAATCTTGAAAATACCAAACGTTTAGTTCGCATTCTTTACTTCTATAGGTAGCTTATTATATTGTTGCCCTCCCGCAAAAATAATTGTTCTCTCGCCATTGACTGTCCGCACTCGCGGTAGTAAAATGTGATCCTTCCTACTATTACTGCGATTGTGTACCTGATGTATTTTTGTGTGAATGAACTTACTTAGAATTTTTAAGTATTCTGGTGCAATATGCAGGAAGTTGTTTAATATTCATGAGTTTCGTTTCCCTGTAAATTTTAACTGTAGGTGTAAGGTAATCATAGTGAAATAATAGTTTAATAATTTTATTTTGAGCGATGTGTAGGTCCTTTAGATTAGTTTTTGGCGGTTTGCCCCATATTTCACGTGTTTTACGTTAAGAATCTTGAATCAAATTAAAAGGGCCTATCAAATGGACAGACAAGATATTTACAAGAAAGTGATCGAAATACTAACATCAGAACGGGTTCTGACTAAAATGATTTGACTGGAACGCACTGATTGAACTTCACACTTGTGTGCTGGGCCTCAAGGGATTGTTCGGGGCTCACTCCATCCTATGCTTAGGGTTTCTGCACAATGTTATACTGTACATTTAGACATCGCGGAGAAGTTGTGTGGAGAAATCGATGGTAGGGAGTATTCTTGTCATTGTTGACTCTTTCACTAAATGAGTCCTTCTCGAGTGCACTTCTTAGTTGGATGCAGCAGGTGCAGATGAAGCGCTAAAGGAGGCTCTGTCTTTTCGGTGCGACTTCGCGGATCATTTCGGATCGGGGTGGGTATTGTATTGGCGCAGACAGAGCAATTTTATGGTGAACATGGTGTAGAGTTGCACCTTGTTGCTAACGGTTCTGGCAGGGCATGTGTTCGGGTAGAGAGAGTCATGAGGACATTGAGGTGCTTACTTGTTATAATCGAAAGTGAATCTGGTGGGACCTGGCGCGGCGAGCTTCTCGAAGTGCAGCTAGCGACGGATGGTCCAAGGTCTAGGGTAACACAAACAGAACTTGTGTTTGGGACTCGGGCGCGGTTTTTAAGTGTGGCTTCATATTCTGAGTCTGGGTTTCGGTGAGATTTGGGTGAAATTCGTAAGTTAGCATTGGAGAATATTGGGAGAGTTGCTGCGTCACAGTAGGAAAAATGAGACCGTTCTACAGTGGTGATTCCTACTTAATTGTATGTGACCCCCCTCTGGGTTCATTTGGGCTTCGCAGGGAGTAAAGACTTCCCTTTGTTGTGTGTCTAATAGAGAATGCAAATATGGTCGTAAGCATTTTCGTGCAATGCCCGGGGGAAGTGAGGGCTTGGTGCATTTAGCTACCACTTTGACGGGTAGCTTGAAGGAGGCCGAGGTGGCGGCAGTCCGCGATTGACGAATGGAGTGGGCGTCATCGGGTGGTTTTAGTGATGCTTTGTCTATTTGTAGTTCACGTACGTTATCCGCCAGCTCTGAAAACTTCTCGGCCTCTGAGGGTGAAGAAACGTAATTAAACGTAAAATTGGTACTAATCTGTGAGATAAAGTAAGGGTCCGACTCATGCGGGTTGACATCCTATGTTGTGTGTTATTGGGTAGTCTAAAGAACTGGCTTATGCAGGCCGATATTCTGGGTCATATTATAAAGTGATCGTCTAGTCTGAGAGGCTATGAGATCAATGGAGATATGTGTGGTACTAGTGAGTGATCGGAGAGACGCTGATTGGCTGCCTGGTCCATGTTATCTGGAGAGATAACTAGCTCAAGGGAGGCCTATTTAAGTTGTCCGGCTCAGCTCCTAAAGGTTGATTTTGTGGGTTATAAAACGTTGTAATGTTTGTCACCGATGGACGAGCGTACAGGAAAATCTACCAGTTTTATTCTTTTTACAGAAAAATGGGCCTGCGGTGACTTTAAGGGGATGGAGACGCACAAGGACGTGTGAATGTCAGTCTGGCCGTGACGGCGCTTCAATACTTAAATTAGTGTTATTTAGTTTTCATAGATGTCGTTTGTTAGTTTAGAGTGTTATGTGTGTGTGAACATGAATTATGTGTCTGCTACGACACATTCAATGACATGACACTCAGTGACATTTTGCTGGCTGTATGACATGAGACTCGGTCGGCATCGCACAGGCGTGCTACGCATTCGGTGGAGTGTCTAAGTCAAGTCTATTCTTAAGATTAAAATAGTTTGTTTCTGTTATAGGCTAAAGTAAATGACTTTGGTGGTAGTGAAACTACCAATGAACATAGCATGTGTGGATTGTTGAGACAAGTACTTTAATACATTTGATTATATAATCTACAGGGACCATTTTAGTCCGGACTAAAAAATGAGACAAAAAAAAGAGACAAAAAAAAAGAGACAAAAAAAAGAGACAAAAAAAGAGACAAAAAAGAGACAAGAAAAAGACAAAAAAAGAGACTAAAAAGGAGACAAAAGAGAGACAAAAAAGAGACAAAAGAGGTACAAAAGAGAGACAAAAAGAGAAAAAAAAAGAGCTAAAAAAAAGAGAGAAAAAAAAACTGTATAAACTGGAGTGATCGTGTAGGGTCATTCATGACCGGACCAAGCAGTGACAATCCTGAAGGGTTTGTTATAACCGGACCAGGAGATTATAACTCTGTAGGGTCGTAAGACCGGACCAGGAGGTTATAATTCTGAAGGGTCATTTGACCGGACCAGGCGGTTATAATTCTGAAGGGTCGCTGGACCGGGCCAGAAGATTATAACTCTGAAGGGGTAAACCGGACCAGATTGCTAAAGTTCTGAAGGCTCAATAACGAGCGGTCCCGAATTAGTAGTAAACTCTGCAGGGCTGAACCGGACCAGATTACTAGTATAAGTCCTGAAGGCTCAATATTGAGCGGTCCAGAGTTGGTTGCACAGTCAGTAGGGATGACCTGGATCTTTTTTGCTCATCGAGATTGCTAGTCAGGATGAACGAACATCAATAATAACGTTATGTCTTTTTAGACAATGCTTGATGAGTCTACGCGTACGAGGACGTCCGCACGTCAGTATGGCCGTGTCGGCGTCACCGTTAGCGGTAGGTACAGCGGGCCGAGTTACGCTGTGCAAAGCGGACGTTCGCCTCCCCACTCTCCCCACTTCTCGAGCAACTTAATGTAAGCTAGTGCGCAGCGAAGAGGGGGAGCATTCTTGTGGCAGGCTCGGCCCGGTGCGCCTGCCGTAGCGCCTAGAGCTATTATCGCGATCTATTTAATTAATTAACAAGCTGTCGGAATAAAAGAGTTGGTTACTGCTATATGTCATACTTTCATTTAATATTTCGGACCTCTGCCTTCAGGTTATTTCATGGTGATTATTTTATAAGACATTGTGAGTGAAATAAAGTGATTGTGCTGTAACTAGTATCTCTATTTTCTTCGCCCGACAATCCACGCCTACTTACAAAGTGCAAGTGTAATATCGCTGATGAGGGCTTATCCCGATATATTCATGTCATTGTTTATTTTACAGATCATATGAGGACCATGTAGGTAGGTGTCTGAAATGGTCTTTTGAGGAAAGAACCATACAGATTTGAGTGGGCCTGTCCAGTCAGTGCACGCATTTGTCATTAATCATGCAGCATTAACATTGCGAAGACAATAGATTGCCTTGATTCAATTTCTGCAGGTTCTCGACATATTCCTAGTCCATCAATTTCGCTGGTTCCATTTATATCACCAGCACTAGTGCCCGTTCCGGACAGTGAATCAAGTTCAATAAGCACCGACGTTGCAAGTTCAGAGAAACGAATGAAGGCGGAACTTAGTGTAGAGCCGGTAAGTGCGGCTGTAACTGAAGCGTTGAAGTGGACAGGAATAAAACTGTAGTAACGGATACTGTGAGCCGAGAAAATGCACGGAACTCCATAATTGACGCAACTGATAACCAGGCTCCTCTAGCCTCGGCTGCTGCGCATAATTTGGCAGGCATGCAAGGGTTACATGCACGTTCCCAGCGCACGAGAAAGAAAGTAGGTTATACTGGATTTTACTTGTAGATAATTACAATATTGTAAGTTTACAAAAAAACTATATAGCATTAATTTTGTCAAAACGTTTGGAAATTATGTGGAGGAATGATGTGTTTGCGCTTGCCACTCACACATAGTTAAATAATAAATATTTTATGACCATCTGATAGTGATAACGAGGACGATATTTAGTTATCTTAGCTTCGGTATTGGCTGCAACTCTAACATACAACTATACTCACCTCAGGCCATTTTCGATTGTAAACCATGTATTTGACTTTAAGGTGCAAATAAACTGTTTTTTTTAATTTTTTTATTTATAGTTCTTATATTGTGAATGTGTGAGTGGACTCATGTTAACGTCAGTAATAAACAAGAGTCCAACTAAGACCCGTGTACTTATTTCCGCATGTCGCGGCGCGTATGCTATGCTTATGCTAATTTAATACCCATCATTAATACGGTTGAGCGTGCCCGTTGCTAGCTGTAGGAGAATGGGAGTCCAATCAAGCACCGTACACAATCACCGTACCCACCATCATCCACCGTAGGCAAATATGGTTGACTCATCTATTCGACTCTCTACTTGTCTCTGCTTGGGCGCACCTTATGTCACTGCGGTGAAGGTCTCGACAGTCTCGGGCACTATGCCTTGTCCTACTACAGGAAAGCAAATCACAAAGCACGGCACGCCAGCATTTACGATATTATTCGTCAAACGTCTTGGTACGTGTCAAAGTCAAATCATTTATTTCAAATAGGCACATGAATGGTACTTTTGAACGTCATAGTACGTCATAACATATCTCGCCTGAAATCCCAGAAGGGTTAGGCAGTGGTGTACCTATAGTACACCCACATTTCGCCAGTTATGTTTAAGTCCCATGTAATAGGGAGCGAGCCTATAAAAAAATATTGATTCTAGTTGCCCCTTCCAAAAGGTAGTTTCGTTTGGACAATAATGGGCAAGAAACTCCACCGTTACTCTTTTTAAATGTTTTTTTTTATTTGTCCCTTTTAAAATATTTTTGTTCTCTTTTACGTGACGACAGGAAGAGACCAGACGGCATGGCCTTGTTGCCTTGGAAGGTGGTCAGAAGTCTGGTGTGGGACGCAACCTGTGTCAATACCCTTGTGCTATCTCATGTTCCTAGCACGGCAGGCTGTGCTGGCGCTGCTGCTGCGGCTGATGAAACCCTCATGCGGCGCAAATACTGTAACCTTATGGATAACTACAATTTTGAGCCATTTAGGTTCGAAACGCTCGCATCATGGAGCCCGACTCCACTTCTCCTTTATGAGCAAATTTCTCACCTACTAGCCGACACTTCACGTGACCAGAGTGCTGGATATTCTTTGGCCAAAGAACACTTTGGTCAAAGAATTAGCATTACTATTCAACGTGGTAATGCTGCCAATCATCTATTTCTGATCTGGGCATATTTCCAGATGAAAGCGATGCGGACATGTACTTCGACGCCTAAGTGTCCCTTTCGTTTAATATTCATTTGTATAGTTAGTTAGTTAGTCATTTTGTTGTCCTTGTGTAAACATTATATATGAAAGTTACATGAGCAGGCTTTGATATTTATGTTAATGACAAAATGCGATATAAAATAGAAACATCAATTGGAATAGAATGAGAAGGAGAACAGGACCTAGGCCATCCATTTGGAATTAAACACAAATTATGCTAGCAAGATGTGGTAAGTCTAACAAAGTTGTGTTAGGCGCCCAGTACATTCTAGTCTGTAATGCTATGCATGGAGATGGTGGAGGAAGTGTTTTTTGTTACCTTCCGTTTGGGATACCGAGTTTTGGAGGTTTTCCATTCAGGATAATCATTCTGCCCCAGGATGAGCTGGTAACTTGGAAACTTCATAAGGATTATGAAATTGTAAAACAAATAAATTGCAAGATAGTTTATTGAGTCATTGTATCGGATCTTCAGCTTATTTTTGAACAAAATTAGTAACCTCCACATCCACAGTTGCGGCCTCCAAATCCGAGTCCAAGAGCGGCAGGAGAGATGGCAGCAGCGCCTGGTCCATAGCCAGCGCCGAGCCCATAGGTACCCGCACCGCCATAGGCACCAGCAGAGCCATAGGCAGCAGCAGAAGGAGCAATACTCTCAATAGCAGTCACACCGTTACCGCAGCTGTAGCTGACGGTACCAGCACCACCACTTGGTAACCCTCCCTCCAAAGTCACAGCACTCACGAAAGGCAGCTCACCAGCCACAGACAGAGCACCTTCATACACATTCTCAGACGCTATGGAGAGGCCACTGGGAGCAAAAGCAGAGGTGCTAGTGACAGGCAGTCCACCGCCACTGGTGGGAAAGATCTCTAGAGTAGCCAAACCATTGCCGATCAAACCATTGCTGATCAAACCATTGCCAATGATACCATCACCAATCAAACCGTTGCCGGCCAAGTTACCTGCACAGCCGTTACCAATGAAACCATTGTTAGCATAGCCATTTCCAGTAAGAGCAGGGCCGGCGAAGGCTCCACGACCAAGACATGAACTGAAAGCAGTCTGTGAACAAAACATGATTGTGTTAGTACATGTTTCTTTTTCAGCAGACGATGACGATGCATTAAAATATGTTTTTTTATCGATCACGTAACGTAATGTGTGTCAGACGTGTTTTATGCAATTTAAACATAACAAAACTTAACCTTCATTTCAAATAAAAAGAAAGCATGTCTAGCTAAAGTTGAAGGGCCTCTTCGGTGAATTAACGACCAAAGTTTTAATTCTTCATCCAACCTTTTTTCTTTATTTTGGTAATATTTAGATGTTACTAGAAGCCAAAGGGTTTAAAAAATAAGGATCACAATAAGTGCTAATTAGGCGACAATATTGAACTGGTCTAACGCTCAGTGTACATATTGAAATTCAAGGAAAATCGAATGGAAAGAATAAGATATTCTAGAATTATATCTCACCTGGATGTAAAGCGCCTGAGCGCAGAGGACGAGGATCACCTTGCCTGACATTGTAGTTTGTGTTAAAGCAAACTTGAGAATGAGTTTTCCAAGAATCGATCGACTATTTAAACTGAAGCTTAGTCCTTATCTAGTAGTGTTGCAGCAATTTGTGGATTTTGAAATTAAATTGTGATACCTTTATCTATAGTTGCAATATGGGGAAATAGCAAAGTGCATGTATTTCGTAAGTGATGTAACCTAGAAACATTTATATGCAGGGCTTTGTTTAGATAGAAAATAGAAACAACATCACGTTTTTACGATAAGAAAGTTTTGCACTATATAAAAGTAGTCGTGAAGTAGGACCATCATTCAGTTTTCAGCTTCTCGTTGAGCACAAACAAATTTCAAACATGTCCACCTTCGCTGTTCTGTTGCTCTGCATCCAAGCTTGCTTGGTCCAGGTGAGTGATTATTCTGAGATTACCCTTTTTAGCTACTTATTGGTTATATTTGTACTTACATAAATAATAAATTAATTAAACAAGCTACCTTAGTAGCTTTCAGTGATGATCTGTAATTCTAGCATGTTGACAATCTTATGAACACATAGTAATACCATTTCGTTTCTCCAGAATGTGTTCGGTTACGGGTGCGGCTGTGGAGGTCAAGTGGGCGCCATAGCTCCTGCTCTGGGTCTCAGCACTGGTCTGTCTCCTGCTGCATGTGGTGGTGCCCTCGGCCTTGGTGCTTACGGTGGCGCCATCGGATCTGCTTATGGTGGTGCCCTCTCGCCTGCTGCTGCATACGGAGGTGCTATCGCTCCTGGAGCTGCTTACGGCGGCGCCGGTGAAGGCAACGTGGCGGTCACTGGAGAGCTGCCAGTCGCCGGCAACACCGCTGTTGCTGGTCAGGTCCCCATCATGGGTGTCGTGAACTTCGGCGGCGCTGTGCCGGCTGCTGGTGCCGTGTCTATAGCCGGACAGTGCGCGTGCGGCTGTGCTTCTCCTATTTACTATTGAGACGTATTAAGACGCCAAAATAAAAATAAACGATTATGAAATGAGCAAATAATGAAATCTTTCACTAAATCCTAAAGCATTAATCGATGCAATCACAAAACCGTTTTTGTATAAAGACTATAATTTTTTGTATAATTTTTTGTGTATATATAATTTTTGTATAATTTTTTGTATAAAGTATTATTGTTCACGCCGCGAACCAGTCCGCGGGGCCTGAGAGGGGCGCGCGGGAGAGGGGCGCACGCAGCGCGCAGTACGAGCCCGCGCCGGCCACACACACCGCTACGAACTCCGACGCGAGATCACTTGTACTCGTATATCATAAAATAGCAAACAACAATTAATTACCTATGCAGAAACGCAATAAAAGTTATTCTAATTGTATCACAGAAGCATCTTTAATATTCATCAACCGCACAACGACCACCTCAAGAGCTGCTCGTTAACAGCAGCTTCGACATCTGGCGACCGTGACAGGACCTCCAAGAAGAATTTTGGATAACACAAAGTGCACGACGCCGCCATTTTCTGTAAGCTTGGGTGAGCTATTCGCTTCGCTTGTGCCGCGCTGCATGGCATGCACACCACTCTAGAAGGACGGAACAGGGGAGTTTGGCTTATTATTCCTTTCTATCCATCTATTTCCTTTCCTAGGTACCTATCAATTGTGTGAATGGTGTGTGGTTTTCGTCGTGCGTGCGGCTAGTGCACATGCTTAGGGATTATACACGCGCTTACGTGCATTTTTCTTTGTTTCACAAGTGTTGGTCAGTGGTTTTTTTCTCATAACGTAAAAGGTGTTTCTCATTCTTATTCATTTGCGTACATTGCGTTGCAAGCTTATTGCATTTCTTCCATTGTAAAGTAAATGGTAAATTCATTAAATTACTTGCATAACTTAATAAAGCTTTAGGTACAATCATCCGCAATAACCGCAATCCGCAAAAAATACCTACCTACTTGTAACTTCAAGTTTCTTACATAATTATACTAAACGTTTCCAGTGAACGGTTGCCGCGTGGAGCGCGCGTTTGGGCAGGAGCTGTGCTGTGTGCTGCCGAGCTCAGCGTGGTTGGCGTACCCGGTGACTACTCAGACTTGGTGTAGCATGTGTCATCTTTAAGTCTGCGTGTTAAACGGACCATTACATCTCTTTTAACGGGTTTGAGTGCACAAGTTAATTTGCCTAACTTCTTTATTTGTCCTAACATCTTTATTTTGTCTTTAAAATGTCTGATCCTAAACCACAGCAGGGCTCTGAGAGGAGAGAAGATAAACGCGTAGATATGACAGAGTTAATAAAGCAGAGAGGTACATTTAAAATGCGTTTAACTAAATTTAAGGATCATATTGCTATTTTAAATCAAATTAGTTCTTGTGATATTACTAAACAACAAATTAAAGAATTAGGATTACGTTTAGGTAGATTACAAGCTCTTTTAACAGAGTTTGATACAATTCAAACGCAAATTGAAATGCTGTCAACAAAGATAGAAGAACAAATTGATGAAAGAGATACCGTAGAATCTCAATTTTATTCTCTTATCTCAGCAGCCCAAGAAATTATTGATTCTCATTCTAGTGGTGATGATTTTAGAAGCGTAGGTGCAAAAACAATTTGTTCGAATCATGACAGTTGTAATAATTTAAATAACATTAAATTACCAACAATAAAACTTCCATCATTTGATGGCAACTACCTCAAATGGTTGGAGTTTAGAGACACCTTTGATTCTATTATTCATTCGAATGAGTCCTTAACCGATATCAATAAGTTTCATTATTTACGTTCCTCTTTAGAGGGGACTGCTGTTGTCGTAATCAAGTCAATAGAGTTTACCTCTCAGAATTACAAGATCGCTTGGGAACTACTATGTGAGCGTTACGATAACAAAAAGATCCTGATTAATAACCAACCAAGCGTTATTTAATATACACAGCTTAACACGGGAATCTCATAAAGCACTTCGCTTTATTATTGATCACGTTAGTAAAAACTTAAGAGCCCTTAATTTATTAGGCTTGCCAACAAATTATTGGGATATTTTAATCATTTATTTGGTTACCATTAAATTAGATTCCACTACTTTAAGAAAGTGGGAAGAATATAGAAACAAGTTAACGGATTTACCTTCTTTATCGGAATTTATTCAATATTTACGTGACCGAGCAGACATACTTGAAACGATGCAAGTTACTAAAAACGATAAACCTGATTCTAATAATAAATCCAATAACCAAAAAACAACAAAGGCCTTCGCTACTTCAGCTGGCCGCAAACCTTTTAAAGATCCTGTTTGTCCGGTATGTCATGAAGTTCATCGGATAACAGAATGCATTAAATTCCAAGAAATGAGTTTGGATAGTAGATTGAGTGAAGCCTTAAAGTTACACCTTTGTTTAAATTGTTTACGTAGGGGTCATAATGCTGAGAACTGTCGCCTCGGCACCTGTCAAATCTGTAAACAAAAACATAATACACTATTACATAAAAACTCAGAAACAAATAATGCCTTAGTTACACAGTCTGAGAATAACAATACCTCTAGTGACTCATCGATCGCTAGTGCTGTATCCTCTTGCTCTGTCTTTATGAGTAAACAAGTTCTTCTCTGTACTGCTTTAGTAAAACTAAGTAATAGGAAAAATGATAAGACTTACCTTGCCCGGGCTCTCCTGGATGCCGGTAGTCAAGCCTGCTTCATATCTGAAGACATCAAAAATAAATTAGGATTAAATTCTATTAATACACGACCTGTGTGTATTAGTGGGGTTAATAACATGCAATTTAATATAACAGATTGTTGTGAGCTTACCTTAAATTCATTAATAAGTTCTTACAGCACGAATATTAAGTGTTTAGTTATACCTGAAATTATAGGTAACTTACCTAATAGTAATATAAATCCTTTAGCATTAAACATACCTGGGAATATTCAGCTTGCTGATCCCGAATTTCATTGTTCTTCTCAAGTTGATCTGCTGCTTGGTGCTGATATTTTCTTTGATATCATTGCTGCAAAGAAAATAAGATTAGGTGAAAATAAACCTATACTCCAAAGTTCTAAACTAGGTTGGTTAGTAGCTGGGCCAATAGGTAGTTTAGATCATAATGAACAAAAGAACAAGTTACATTGTAATTTTACTAAGGAAATAAATAAAAACCTTACCAAGTTCTGGGAACTTGAAGAACTTCCTTCTTCAAGTGCTTCTTACTCTGAAAATGATCACATTTGCGAAAAGCATTTTATAGAAAATACTACACGTTTAGAGGATGGGAGATTTAATGTTAAAATGCCATTTTGTGAATCACCAGAAACATCACTGGGTGATTCCTATAACATGGCCTTAAAACGCTTTCAGAGTCTCGAACGGAAGTTTATTAAAAATCCTACACTTAAAAGGCAATATTGTGAGTTTATTGACGAATACGATACATTAGGACACTTAAGTAAGGTCGATAAACCATTATTTGGGTATTTTATGCCACATCATGCTATTTTTCGCGAAAATAGCGAAACGACCAAGGTCAGAGTAGTTTTTGATTGTAGTGCAAAATCTAGGTCCGGAAAATCTCTGAACGACATCCAGTTCATAGGTCCTGTAATTCAGGATGAATTAATAAATATTTTATTCAGATTCCGTCAACACAAATATGTTTTGTCTGGAGACATAACAAAAATGTACCGACAGATTAGAATAGATCCTTCGCAGCGTCACCTGCAATTAATAGTTTGGCGTGATAATGTAGACAAGCCACTAGAAATATTACAGTTAAATACTGTTACATATGGGACAGCGTCTGCCCCATTCTTGAGTACGCGATGCTTGCTACAGTTAGCAAAAGAATGCGATGATAAAATCATATCTGAAATTATACAACATGATTTTTATTATGATGATTTTTTGAGCGGTGCTGATACGGAAAGGGAACTTTCCCATATCTATCATTCAGTTAAAAAGGTACTAGCATCTGCTTGCTTTCCCATTCATAAATTCCGTACAAACTGTCCACAAATATTTGAAGCTGACTGTACCTTGTCACAGTCATTGGACTTAAATAAACAATCAAGTGTATTAGGATTGTTGTGGTTTCCTGAGCATGACCATTTACAGTTCTCAGTTAATTTAGACAAAACTGTTAATGATGTCACGAAACGTTCTATTTTGTCTAATACATGTAAAATCTTTGATCCTTTAGGCATGCTAAGTGCGTGTACTATTAAACTTAAAATCTTATTACAAAAGCTTTGGGTTTTAAAACTAAGTTGGGATGAGTTAGTTCCACAGAATATTAAGAAAACTTGGGAAAGGTTTGTTTCCAATGCCCATATACTAGCTAACATTAGGGTACCTAGACATGTTTTATGTACTAATCCAGTGTTAATAGAACTTCATTGTTTCGTAGATGCATCCCAAGAGGCTTACGGGGCTTGTGTTTATTTACGATCTGTAGATCGTCATAATAATGTACAAGTTATCTTGTTATGTGCAAAGACTCGCGTCGCCCCGCTGAAACCAACCACGATCCCGCGTCTTGAGTTGTGCGGAGCGTTGCTGGGCGCGCGACTAGTCGCTAAGGTGTGTCATTCTCTTAGCTGTACTATCAATCGTAAGATCTTTTGGGCCGACTCGACCGTCGTTCTGGGCTGGATTCGAACACAGCCAAAATTGCTCAAGGCATTTGTTTGCAATAGAGTCAACGAGATTCATGAGTTGACAACTAGGGAATCCTGGAGACATGTACCTACTACTTTAAATCCCGCTGATCTCGCTTCTCGAGGAGTCGATCCAGGTCAACTTCAGGCCTCAACTGTATGGTGGAATGGCCCAGATTTCCTGTTGCAAATTGAAACAAACTGGCCTCTTAATATAAATTCCATAGATTCTTCGAATTTACCTGAAATTAAAACGCCTACCAGCGGTTGTATAACTATGACTAATATTGCACAGTCACCATTAATTAAGTTTAATAATTATTCTAAAATAAATATATTAAAAAGAATTATAGCTTATGTCTTACGTTTCGTGAATAATTGTAAAAATTATAAAAATAAAATAATAGGTCACTTAAGACTGGAGGAAATAGAAAATTCATTTACTTACCTGATAAAGCTTCCTCAAGGTCAAACTTACCTTTCAGAAATATCTTTACTTAAACAAAATAAAAATCTTAAGCCTAAATCTTACCTGTTACAGTTGTCACCTTTTCTCGACGGCAATGGAGTACTCAGAGTAGGTGGTCGTCTACAGCATGCTGCTTGTAAATTTGATAAAAAGCACCCCATCCTCCTGGATGGTAAGCACTATTTCACTCGGCTCTTGATGGAAGGCGAACACCTACGTCTGCTGCATGCTGGCCCTCAACTGCTTCATAGTTCCTTTCGTGAACAATTCTGGCCTGTAGGAGGCAGAACTTTGGCTCGCAGCATTGTGAGAAGGTGCGTTGTTTGCACACGACTAAGAGGAAAAACTATGGAGCCGCTGATGGGCAATTTACCCGTAGATAGGGTCACACCTTGTCATCCGTTTCAAGTATGTGGCGTTGATTTTGCTGGACCTTTCCTTATTTCTAGTAAGAAAGGAAGGGGTAACCGAATAACAAAATGTTATCTTAACGTTATAGTTTGTTTTTCTACTAAAAGTATTCATTTAGAAATAGTTAGTGACCTTAGCACTAAGGCATTTATACTTAGCTTACGTCGTTTTATTGCTAGGAGAGGTAAACCTCATACGATATATTGCGACAATGGCACAAATTTCGTTGGGGCAAATAATGAGTTAGGTAGGTTGCTATTGGCCAGCGTAAATTCTATCTATGACTACACCAATGCTGAAGGCATCAAATTCCTTTTCAATCCTCCATATTCCCCGACTATTGGTGGAATTTGGGAGGCGGGCGTTAAGTCTGCCAAATTTCACCTAAAGCGGATAATGGGCAACGCTAGCCTCACGTACGAGGAATTGGACACATTATTTACACAAATTGAAGCCATCCTCAATTCCCGTCCCCTTTCTCCTCTATCATCCGATCCTACCGACTGTTCCCCGTTAACTCCCGGCCACTTCCTTGTGGGGCGGCCCTTAACATCACTGCCGTCTCCACCTGTCACGTTAAAGGCTCCAGACCGGTTCAAGATGATTGAACCGCTGAGGCAGCATTTTTGGCAGCGCTGGCACCAGGAGTACCTAGCTGAACTGCAGCAGCGGACAAAATGGCGCTTGAGAGACAGAGCTTTGAAGGTGGGAGATTTAGTTATCTTAAAGGAAGAGAACGTGCCACCCCTGAAGTGGAGACTCGGGCGAGTCCAGCAACTTTTTCCTGGGAAGGATGGAGTCTGCAGAGTAGCTGACTTCTACACAGCGAGAGGCACCGTCAGACGTGCTCTGAACAGAACCTGTTTCCTACCCACGACGGAAGAGCTTGAAAGCAGGAGCTTTCAAGGGGGGGAAGATGTTCACGCCGCGAACCAGTCCGCGGGGCCTGAGAGGGGCGCGCGGGAGAGGGGCGCACGCAGCGCGCAGTACGAGCCCGCGCCGGCCACACACACCGCTACGAACTCCGACGCGAGATCACTTGTACTCGTATATCATAAAATAGCAAACAACAATTAATTACCTATGCAGAAACGCAATAAAAGTTATTCTAATTGTATCACAGAAGCATCTTTAATATTCATCAACCGCACAACGACCACCTCAAGAGCTGCTCGTTAACAGCAGCTTCGACAATTATAAATACCATAATCCAAGATCCAAGGTTAAGTTATCCTTGCCGTGGTTGGTTGGTGGATCCAGTGGGTGACGATTCATTACATATCGAGACCCCTCCGTGACTTGGAACGCACGTTAAGCAGTTATTCTCGGCTGTCATTCGTATACAATCGTTACAGGTGCCCAAAAGTCAAACTCAGAAGCCCAATAGTCTGACAACGTGTCTTACCAAGGGATATCATGTTACCCATTTACTGGGTTCTGAAGGTCAGATAGGCAGTCACTCCATGTATAGTTCTGGTATTTAACTGCATTCGGTTAGACTGGAAGCCGACCCCAACAAAGTTATGAAATCGCTGGGCAGATTGATTGACCTTGACAATTAAATAGAGCGTATTTGTTTTTTTGCCTAAACTTAGTTGAACATCTTCATTTATGTTTTTTTGTTGAAAAGGAGTATGAATAGATAAATCATCATTTAACAAGGAAGTCTTGATTTTTACTAATCTTACTTTGGCCAAAATTCTGCCGTTTATCGCTTTCTAATGATTGTTAATTTCATAATAATTTTTTTGAAGACAAATTTTAAATGTTCTATTTGAGACCCCATGCCTATACGGTAGAAGTGAACCTTTTATTTTTAAAACCGATCAGCGGTCCTTAGTTTCTATATTTAATAATAAAACGGCCATATCAATAAACACAGCGTTACGTTTGCAAAGATACGCTACAATAATACTTATGTTGTTCAGATATATACATCTGGTGAGAATAGCTTGTCGCTAATTTATATTTTTCTCGTGCACCTATTATACTGGATAGTGGGTGCGAGGGAGATAACGAATACGACGCTTATTGTTCACTGAATTTTCTTGATTCGATCGCGCCAGCTACTTTGTTTACAGATGTACATAATGCTACGTGTAATCGTTTGCATTCGTCAATTTTTTTCCTTTCGAACGGATTTGCAATATGAAAATGGTATCTTAATGCCTATGGTAATAATTCAGTTGTCACTGCGTGAAAGAATGTTGCGTGAATTTTAAAGCAAAATTAAATGCAATGCGCGTAATAGGATGTGGTGGCCATAGATGGGGATATTGAGAGGTGGATGACCGCATGCGATGTATGTGCAAGAATGAGGCCCACCCCACCAAAGGCTTCGCCCTCGCCCTGGCCAAGTCCAGCGGCACCATGGGAAAGAATTCATATCGACTATTCATATGTCTATAAAGCAACAGACTTACTTGTTAGTGGTAGATGCGTACTCTAAATGGCCAGAGTGCATTTATATGTGGCATGACGTTAGAACCCTATCATTAGTAAAAAGTTCAAACTCAAACTCATAGCATTTATTTCAAAGAAACCAATTACAGGGACTTTTGAATTGCAACTAGCTCAATTTTTCTGACCTTGGCGGACAGTAAAATTAAGCTAGTTGCCCATTCCAAAGCTCCACCGACACTCTTTTAAATTAAATAATGGTAACGTCATGATGTTAATATCTTTGAGCAGTTCCCTTAGAGAGTCGCGCCTGCGGAGGCCATATATGGCTCTGATGGCTCTTTTCTGCAGAACCAAAAATGACTCGATGTCTGCAGCCCGTCCCCACAGTAAAATATCGTACGACATAATACTATGAAAGTAACCAATATAGACTAGTCGCGCGGTATCTACATCGGTAAATTGACGGATTTTTCTCACAGCATAAGCGGCTGAACTTAGCCGTGCTACAAGGGATTTTAAATGAGGACACCATTGAAGCTTTGAGTCGAGCGTGATCCCCAGGAAAACAGTTTTATCGACGAATTCTAGTTTCTCTTGATTCCCATTTAATACAAAAATATTAGCTGTGAACCAATTTTGAATCTGCAGTAAGGCGTTATTTACGTTGTGAATATTTGATGCACACCTATTAATTTAAAAAATTGAGGAAGTATCGTCAGCAAATAACACCATTTGTGGTTGGGTTTTAAACAAATGGGGTGATCATAAATATAAAATAAAAAGAGGAAAGGACCCAATATCGAGCCTTATGGTACACCCATTTTTACTTTTAGACCGAGTGAATTGACACCGTTTATTAGGATTTGCTGTTGTCTATCATTCAAATAAGATTTTACTAAACTGAGCGCAAGATTTCTATGGCGTCTTGCGCCTCTTCCCACGCCGTACATACATGTTTTTTTTTATATGGTGACACCGGCGTCAGTCGTACAACGACCCATGGTGAAACCATACTGTTGACCGTCTATGATTTTACTGGTGTAAAAATGATTTAACATTTGATTCGGCGTTACCTTTTCAAACACCTTGCTAAAAACGTTTAATACGGATACGGGTCTATAATTATTGGTGTCTTTACTGTCCCCAGATTCGAAAAGTGGTATTACCTTACTGTTTTTCATTAGATTCGGGAAGACTCGTTGAGTTAAAGCACTTGTTTTCTGTATTTGGCTTACCATGCACAATACTCTCGATAATTGACGTTAAGATAAATTCTAAAGAGTTTAAATTACACTTGGGAGCAAATAAATCGAGCCACTACCTTTTTTCACGTAAAATGGTAAATATTTTTGGGAATATGGAACGTATCAATTCGAACTATATATCGCCTAAAAGTTAAGTTAATAACCTTAACAATGAGGGTAAATTATTGAATAGTAACCTTATTGAATGATAAATTATTGGCTCTGCAAGAAAAATGGTAATTTTGATAGAAAATTTAGTAGGGCTAAAACAATCCATAAAAACAATAAAAAACAAAATTATTGCAAAAAAAATATTCTTAATAACTGGTATTACCCCCCCGTGCCCTGATGCATTCTTGTAGCCTATTAGTCATCGATCTGATCAGAGTTACGATGACATATTGTGGTATGTTCTCCCACTCTTCAAGCACAGCGACTTTAAGCTCGGGAATGGATGAAACAGCGGGAACCCTGGCTCGGACTCTCCGTTTTAGCTCGTCCCATAGGTGTTCGATCGGGTTCAAATCGGGACTTCGTGCTGGCCATACCATTTGTTGAATCCCGATCGCAGACAAGTATTCCGTAACGATCTGCGCGGTATGAGGTCTCGCATTGTCATGCATAAACAAGAAATTTTCTCCGACAAAACCAGCATACGGCATTACGTGGTCTTCAAGAATGTCAGTTATGTATCGGTCAGCTGTTAATCCACGTCTACCACTGCCATCGTTGGCGGGGTCGACGAAGACAAGTTCCGTTTTTCCGTCTAGAGAAATTCTTCCCCACACCATACAAGAACCACCACCAAAACTCACAGTTTCTCGAATGCAACATTGGGCAAATCTTTCACCAGGACGTCTATACACTCGGTTTCTCCCGTCATTGCTAAAAAGACAGATTCTTGACTCGTCAGAAAACAAAACTAACCTCCAGTCTTCTAACGTCCAATTAATGTGTTCTCGAGCAAACTCCAAGCGAGATCGGCGATGAGCTACAGTCAATTTTGGGCCAGTTGCTGGTTTGTGTGATGTTAAATTTCGTTCCTTTAGTCTTCGTCTCACTGTCCACCTACTGATTGCGACACCTCGATTAAGTCCACGGTCGCGCAACGAATTGGTTGCAATAAAGCGGTCGTCACGTTCTGTTGTTGCCCGTGGTCGGCCAGTTCCAGGTCGCCGAACAAAAGCACCAGTCTCCAGATACCTGCGGTATACCCGCTGTACCTTTGAACGACTCAAATTAAGTCTGCGTGCCACTTCACGTTGTCCGTGTCCAACCTTAAGTAAAGCTACAGCTTGGGCAGCTTCCGTCGGTGTAGTATCCATTTTATCAGGTTATTTTGATTACACAGACACAGATAAAGACAACAATAACAAGTAATATGGGTATGATTCACAAAAACCTCAAATTTAATCTTTTCTTAACAGAGTACAATAAAAATGTCATAAGCAAATTAAATGCGATAATTTTATTCTACCCTTTAAACTTTAATTAAAATGAAATTTTGACAACTAACTACCCTCATTGTGAAGGTTATTAAATACCCTTTTAGGCGATATATGTTTCGAATCGATGCGTTCCATAATACCAAAAATAATAACCATAATGCGTGAAAAAGGAAGTGGCTCGATTTATTTGCTGCCAAGTGTATTATTCTGTTTTAATAATGGTATTAAGTACATGACGTCTCCAATTTACCATCCACGTAGCAACGAACAAGCGAAAATTATTTGAAGACGTGTAAAAAGATGTTAAAGAGCATTTTTTGTAAAAATATAATTGTGTTACATGAAAAATCAACAGAATATTTATTTGTATATGTATAGATACACAGAGCACTGTACTATTGGACATTCGACTGCAAAGTTAATGTTTGGCAGGGAATTAAATCACGTCTTCATTTAATACTCCCCAAAAAAAAACAACCTCGGGTAAAATTGTCAGGGGGGAATGAATGTCGCACAAGAGCGTTTGAAGCAGGTGACAGGGTATGTTTTCGGTGGTACATTGGAAGAAAAGATACCTGGAAGATAGGAGTAATAAATAAAGTATAAGGGAAAAATAATGTATACAGAGCTACTTGAAGATCAAAATTTATTTTGTTTAAGACATCTTGATCAATTGTAAAAGCAAAAAGGCATTAACATTGCGAAGACAATAGATTGCCTTGATTCAATTTCTGCAGGTTCTCGTCATATTCCTAGTCCATCGATTTCGCTGGTTCCATTTATATCACCAGCACTAGTGCCCGTTCCGGACAGTGAATCAAGTTCAATAAGCACCGACGTTGCAAGTTCAGAGAAACGAATGAAGGCGGAACTTAGTGTAGAGCCGGTTAGTGCGGCTGTAACTGAAGCGTTGAAGTGGACAGGAATAAAACTGTAGTAACGGATACTGTGAGCCGAGAAAATGCACGGAACTCCATAATTGACGCAACTGATAACCAGGCTCCTCTAGCCTCGGCTGCTGCGCATAATTTGGCAGGCATGCAAGGGTTACGTGCACGTTCCCAGCGCACGACAAAGAAAGTAGGTTATACTGGATTTTACTTGTAGATAATTACAATATTGTAAGTTTACAAAAAAATTAGCATTAATTTTGTCAAAACGTTTGGAAATTATGTGGAGGAATGATGTGTTTGCGCTTGCCACTCACACATAGTTAAATAATAAATATTTTATGACCATCTGATAGTGATAACGAGGGTGGGCGCTGATACCTATAATTACAAGATATTTAGTTATCTTAGCTTCGGTATTGGCTGCAACTCTAACATACAACTATACTCACCTCAGGCCATTTTCGATTGTAAACCATGTATTTGACTTTAAGGTGCAAATAAACTGTTTTTTTTTTAATTTTTTATTTATAGTTCTTATATTGTGAATGTGTGAGTGGACTCATGTTAACGTCAGCAATAAACAAGCGTCCAACTAAGACCCGTGTACTTATTTCCACATGTCGCGGCGCGTATGCTATGCTTATGCTAATTTAATACCTATCATTAATACGGTTGAGCGTGGCCCGTTGCTAGCTGTAGGAGAATGGGAGTCCAATCAAGCACCGTACACAATCACCGTACCCACCATCATCTACCGTAGGCAAATATGGTTGACTCATCTATTCGACTCTCTACTTGTCTCTGCTTGGGCGCACCTTATGTCACTGCGGTGAAGGTCTCGACAGTCTCGGGCACTATGCCTTGTCCTACTACAGGAAAGCAAATCACAAAGCACGGCACGCCAGCATTTACGATATTATTCGTCAAACGTCTTGGTACGTGTCAAAGTCAAATCATTTATTTCAAATAGGCACATGAATGGTACTTTTGAACGTCATAGTACGTCATAACATATCTCGCCTGAAATCCCAGAAGGGTTAGGCAGTGGTGTACCTATAGTACACCCACATTTCGCCAGTTATGTTTAAGTCCCATGTAATAGGGAGCGAGCCTATAAAAAAATATTGATTCTAGTTGCCCCTTCCAAAAGGTAGTTTCGTTTGGACAATAATGGGCAAGAAACTCCACCGTTACTCTTTTTAAATGTTTTTTTTTATTTGTCCCTTTTAAAATATTTTTGTTCTCTTTTACGTGACGACAGGAAGAGACCAGACGGCATGGCCTTGTTGCCTTGGAAGGTGGTCAGAAGTCTGGTGTGGGACGCAACCTGTGTCAATACCCTTGTGCTATCTCATGTTCCTAGCACGGCAGGCTGTGCTGGCGCTGCTGCTGCGGCTGATGAAACCCTCATGCGGCGCAAATACTGTAACCTTATGGATAACTACAATTTTGAGCCATTTAGGTTCGAAACGCTCGGATCATGGAGCCCGACTCCACTTCTCCTTTATGAGCAAATTTCTCACCTACTAGCCGACACTTCACGTGACCAGAGTGCTGGATATTCTTTGGCCAAAGAACACTTTGGTCAAAGAATTAGCATTACTATTCAACGTGGTAATGCTGCCAATCATCTATTTCTGATCTGGGCATATTTCCAGATGAAAGCGATGCGGACATGTACTTCGACGCCTAAGTGTCCCTTTCGTTTAATATTCATTTGTATAGTTAGTTAGTTAGTAATTTTGTTGTCCTTGTGTAAACATTATATATGAAAGTTACATGAGCAGGCTTTGATATTTATGTTAATGACAAAATGCGATATAAAATAGAAACATCAATTGTAATAGAATGAGAAGGAGAACAGGACCTAGGCCATCCATTTGGAATTAAACACAAATTATGCTAGCAAGATGTGGTAAGTCTAACAAAGTTGTGTTAGGCACCCAGTACATTCTAGTCTGTAATGCTATGCATGGAGATGGTGGAGGAAGTGTTTTTTGATACCTTCCGTTTGGGATACCGAGTTTTGGAGGTTTTCCATTCTGGATAATCATTGTGCCCCAGGATGAGCTGGTAATTTGGAAACTTCATAAGGATTATGAAATTGTAAAACAAATAAATTGCAAGATAGTTTATTGAGTCATTGTATCGGATCTTCAGCTTATTTTTGAACAAAATTAGTAACCTCCACATCCACAGTTGCGGCCTCCAAATCCGAGTCCAAGAGCGGCAGGAGAGATGGCAGCAGCGCCTGGTCCATAGCCAGCGCCGAGCCCATAGGTACCCGCACCGCCATAGGCACCAGCAGAGCCATAGGCAGCAGCAGAAGGAGCAATACTCTCAATAGCAGTCACACCGTTACCGCAGCTGTAGCTGACGGTACCAGCACCACCACTTGGTAACCCTCCCTCCAAAGTCACAGCACTCACGAAAGGCAGCTCACCAGCCACAGACAGAGCACCTTCATACACATTCTCAGACGCTATGGAGAGGCCACTGGGAGCAAAAGCAGAGGTGCTAGTGACAGGCAGTCCACCGCCACTGGTGGGAAAGATCTCTAGAGTAGCCAAACCATTGCCGATCAAACCATTGCCAATGATACCATCACCAATCAAACCGTTGCCGGCCAAGTTACCTGCACAGCCGTTACCAATGAAACCATTGTTAGCATAGCCATTTCCAGTAAGAGCAGGGCCGGCGAAGGCTCCACGACCAAGACATGAACTGAAAGCAGTCTGTGAACAAAACATGATTGTGTTAGTACATGTTTCTTTTTCAGCAGACGATGACGATGCATTAAATTATGTTTTTTTATCGATCACGTAACGTAATGTGTGTCAGACGTGTTTTATGCAATTTAAACATAACAAAACTTAACCTTCATTTCAAATAAAAAGAAAGCATGTCTAGCTAAAGTTGAAGGGCCTCTTCGGTGAATTAACGACCAAAGTTTAAATTCTTCATCCAACCTTTTTTCTTTATTTATGTAATATTTAGATGTTACTAGAAGCCAAAGGGTTTAAAAAATAAGGATCACAATAAGTGCTACTTAGGCGACAATATTGAACTGGTCTAACGCTCAGTGTACATATTGAAATTCAAGGAAAATCGAATGGAAAGAATAAGATATTCTAGAATTATATCTCACCTGGATGTAAAGCGCCTGAGCGCAGAGGACGAGGATCACCTTGGCTGACATTGTAGTTTGTGTTAAAGCAAACTTGAGAATGAGTTTTCCAAGAATCGATCGACTATTTAAACTGAAGCTTAGTCCTTATCTAGTAGTGTTGCAGCAATTTGTGGATTTTGAAATTAAATTGTGATACCTTTGTTGCAATATGGGGAAATAGCAAAGTGCATGTATTTCGTAAGTGATGTAACCTAGAAACATTTATATGAAGGGCTTTGTTTCGATAGAAAATAGAAACAACATCACGTTTTTACGATAAGAAAGTTTTGCACTATATAAAAGTAGTCGTGAAGTAGGACCATCATTCAGTTTTCAGCTTCTCGTTGAGCACAAACAAATTTCAAACATGTCCACCTTCGCTGTTCTGTTGCTCTGCATCCAAGCTTGCTTGGTCCAGGTGAGTGATTATTCTGAGATTACCCTTTTTAGCTACTTATTGGTTATATTTGTACTTATATAAATAATAAATTAATTAAACAAGCTACCTTAGTAGCTTTCAGTGTTGATCTGTAATTCTAGCATGTTGACAATCTTATGAACACATAGTAATACCATTTCGTTTCTCCAGAATGTGTTCGGTTACGGGTGCGGCTGTGGAGGTCAAGTGGGCGCCATAGCTCCTGCTCTGGGTCTCAACACTGGTCTGTCTCCTGCTGCATGTGGTGGTGCCCTCGGCCTTGGTGCTTACGGTGGCGCCATCGGATCTGCTTATGGTGGTGCCCTCTCGCCTGCTGCTGCATACGGAGGTGCTATCGCTCCTGGAGCTGCTTACGGCGGCGCCGGTGAAGGCAACGTGGCGGTCACTGGAGAGCTGCCAGTCGCCGGCAACACCGCTGTTGCTGGTCAGGTCCCCATCATGGGTGTCGTGAACTTTGGCGGCGCTGTGCCGGCTGCTGGTGCCGTGTCTATCGCCGGACAGTGCGCGTGCGGCTGTGCTTCTCCTATTTACTATTGAGACGTATTAAGACGCCAAAATAAAAATAAACGATTATGAAATGAGCAAATAATGTAATCTTTCACTAAATCCTAAAGCATTAATCGATGCAATCACAAAACCGTTTTTGTATAAAGACTATAATTTTTTGTATAATTTTTTGTGTATATATAATTTTTTGTATAATTTTTTGTATAAAGTATTATAAATACCATAATCCAAGATCCAAGGTTAAGTTATCTTTGCCGTGGTTGGTTGGTGGATCCAGTGGGTGACGATTCATTACATATCGAGACCCCTCCGTGACTTGGAACGCACGTTAAGCAGTTATTCTCGGCTGTCATTCGTATACAATCGTTACGGGTGCCCAAAAGTCAAACTCAGAAGCCCAATAGTCTGACAACGTGTCTTACCAAGGGATATCATGTTACCCATTTACTGGGTTCTGAAGGTCAGATAGGCAGTCACTCCATGTATAGTTCTGGTATTTAACTGCATTCGGTTAGACTGGAAGCCGACCCCAACAAAGTTATGAAATCGCTGGGCAGATTGATTGACCTTGACAATTAAATAGAGCGTATTTGTTTTTTTGCCTAAACTTAGTTGAACATATGCTTCAGGCTGGAAAGAGCATAAACACTTATTTAATGTAATAAATTAACAATAAGTAAAAAGTTAGAACTAAATTATAACTGAGGTAACAAATAAGTAAAATGTCTTGTTAGCGATTCATTTGCAGACAACAAGTAGCAGGCCACTCATAAAGTTACGTTATTTTATGTATGTTTGAGAGGCTGGCCAGTTATAGTCTAAAAATAGGTACTTACCAATTTTTAAAATTTCTCTCCACATTGTATTCAAGGTAATTTAAATGATCGTGTCTCATTAAAAAATCTGCGCCGGGAACACTTTCGCGCTATGTTTTTTTACGATTTCAAGTGTCGCCTGAAACCGGACGAATCTTAGCCCTTTTATGGCAACCGGTTTCAAGCGCGGTCGACAACTTTGGGGGATAAAACAGAAGCGGTCGCTCTTTGACGGCTGTTACGGAAGAAAAAGTGCTAGCAGTGAAAAATTTTATCCAAGGCAATAGGTGGGCTACGTATCAAGAGATTCAGCTGCAGGTTCAATCGGGAAGCCTTCACGTAATTCTTCGCGTGAGGAGGATATTTTCACGCTGGGTGCCGCACAACCTCACCGATGCTCAGAAGCTGGCCCGGGTGGAATGGTACCGTAATATGATAAAATAAATTTGAAGCAGGCTCGTTTCAGCGTGTTTACGACATCATTACAGGTGATGAGTCTTGGATTTATCAATACGATCCAGAAATAAAGCGCCAGTCGACGGTTTTGGTGTTTCAAAACGAATCAACGCCTACCAAAGTGAAGCGATCTAGAAGCGGACGGAGATTTTGATCACGAGCTATTTCAATTTGACTCGCTACTTGGTGTCAATTCCTGTACGGAACCAAATAAACATCAGTTCTGAATGGTATACCACCAAATTCTGCAAATTATTGGCCGAAGTTTTATTTATTTATTTATATATACTTTATTGTACACCACAAAATGACATAACAAAAAAAAACATATCATACTAAAAACATACAATGGGCGGCCTTATCGCTTTCTGCGATCTCTTCCAGGCAACTTTAGAATGGACAGTGATTTGTCTGGACATAAAATGGGGCTGTCAGTGGTGCAAGAAATAAATATAAGGTGTATCTATTCATACACGAAATATTTTAAGAGGGACCTCTATAGGTCGTTTAGAAGCTATAGAAACGAAAAAGATTTTTTAATGTAAATGTTTTTTATTTTTATTTTACGTAATTATCATAATTTAAAACTGCTTGAGATGTTTTGCATAAAACCGGCCTGCTCTATGAATCAAAGACGCGGCGGCGGGGAGAGGCGCGGGCGCGGTGCCTTGCCGCGGGGCGCGTGCCGTCTCTCTGTTTAACATATCACTGGTGAACTGTAATGAACATTCGACAATACACCTCTGCCTATCTCTACGGGGAATGCAGGCGTGATGATGTTCACAATAAACCAACTTAGGTAGACTTCGTAACTCGACCTCGTCTTATTTTGATAACAGAGTTATCGCTTACAATAAAAATAAATGTGAATTTAAAATACAAAACGACCTAAATCTAAGTAGGTACAATATTGAATTCCCTGCTCGCAGTTTTACAAAAACAATACCTTCTGTAAACCAGGTACTTACATCTAAATAAGCAGCTAATGACCTCTGTGGGGTTACGACTTTTACGAGCGAGCATCAAAACGTTTCAATCATTTTCTTATTTTTTTTACGAAAAGGATCCTAGATTCCATTAAAACATTAGTATTCTACAGTGTTACACATCTTTTAGATAATAATAATAGAAAAATAAACAGCTGACGCAACGCGGATTCGCGTAAGGTAATGACTTCTGTCTAAGTTACGAACTGTGCGTCGAGTCGTATCTGTCAGCTGATTGATAGGTTGTGTACCTACCTATTTGTACAGATGTAAACTGTAAGAAGTGCATAGCGCGAACAATTTAAAATGTACATACCTCATAGCGACGTAGTTTTTATTTACACTATTTACACCAAAATTGCTGTACATATTCACCCTGCAGTTGCACGTTAAATAATGTGTCGTTGCACTTTTAACAATGTCTCTCTAGCTATCACTGCGTAAACAAGCGTTCACGATTCACGTTTTGTTGTTCCGCACTAGAAATGGTCTGGCCGTCATTATCATAAATCAGGTCTATCCCTACCCCACACATGGAAATCCAACGGCGTAAGATCAGGCCTGCCTCCGTCTGCAGCTGGGGTCATGTAGACCCCGTAGTCTCGTTGCCGCTGTCGAGCTTCTAGGATCTCTAGGAAGGGGGCTTGTGCTGTGAGAAAAATAAGACCACCCTCATTGTAGCAGTCCACCATGTATGGTACTCCTAGTTGGAATATTTCGGCATTGTTGCGTTTGTTGCGCGAAGCGTTCCACGTTAGTTAAGCCGCATGCAGTGCAACATGCAGTTCGCGCGAGACTGAACACGGCGGCGGACGGCGCGGTAGGCGCGGGGCGAGGCAACTGAAGCCGGCGGCGCGACGGCGCCGCGAGTCGGGTCTCTTTTGATCATTCTTAAAAGTCACGCGACATCTTAGGGCGCCGCCATGACCTCGCCCGCTTCAATGATAGTAGTTTCTACGTAGTATTTTCGTAGCGTAATGGATGTTACAAAATATGAAAGAGCCAGTATTTTTATGTGTGTTTAAGTAATATTAAATTATTATTTTTTTTAAATTAGATGCTTAGATAAAAAAACTCTTTTTCATTTCTATAGCCCAAGTTCGACCTATAGATGCACCTCTTCAAATATTTCGTGTATGAATAGATACACCTTATATACATTAAACTAAAATAGATACACAGATATATACATATTAACATATCCTAAGGAATAGATACATAAATACATACATATATGCGAAATATAAAGAAACGTAAATAAATGATAATTACAGTTTACGAAAGCAAGATCACAACGACAAGTAATGATCCTTCACGAGTCTTTTAAACGCAAATAACGACTGCGCGCGTTTTATTTCGACAGGCAGTGCATTCCACAGACGAAAGGCCTGGACAGTAAAAGATTTGTCGAGGAAAATTGTGGAGTGCTTAGGCATTTTAAGCTTTAAATTATCCGATGATCTTAAAAATTTCGTATGGGAGTCGCAAAGAAACTGGAAACGTTTCTTGAGATAGTTAGGAGTGGAAGGGGAAAAGAGCACATTATACACCAGGGAAAGAATGTGAGCATTACGGCGAAGGCGAATTGGTAACCACTTGAGCTTCACACGAAATTCAGAAACATGGTCATATTTGCGCAAGCCAAATATAAATCTTAAACAAAAATTTTGAAGCCGCTCAAGTTTCCTCTGTTGTGAGCAACTAGCGACCAAACTACTGCTCCACCACGACAACGCGCCTTCGCATACCGCGCTCAAAACGAGGGACTTCCTTCCTGGACAGCACGCCGGTCAAACTCCTGGGTCACCCTCCTTACAGCCCTGACCTAGCTCAGTGTGATTTCTTTTTATTTTAAAGGGACAACATTTTCGTAGATGGAAAATGCGCTGTCAGCGTTCGAGCAGGCTGCAAAGGAGTTGTTTACGGCGGACTGGAAAAAGTGGTTCAGACGCATGAAACTGAGTATAGAGGCTAGTGAAGAGTACTTTGAAAAGATTTAATAAAAAAACATGTACCTATAGAACAGTTACTTTATTTTCGCAATACTTTCTGATTGTCCCACGTATAACACTTACCTTACTCAAAAACATTATCAAAAACTTCCAACCTGTTTCGTGCTACCTAATTTTTTCTTCGCAAGTGCAGTCTTGTTTTATAAACAACTTGATCGTGCCTGAAGTGACATAAATATTACTACTTAAGATTTCATTGTAAAATATGATGATTAGGTCGTAATTCCTAAAGCTAAAACAGACTGTATTGAACTAAAACTACTCAAGCAGTTTAGTAATCCGTTGTAAGAAAACCTTACATTAATGCTCACCTAGCCCATGTGTTTCGTACACTGAATTACAAGTAAAAGAATACAAAAATGAATGCAAAGAGAAATGAACACACAAAAAAGAGTTTTGGCTGGGATCTCAAAATGGAAGGAGCTAGCTGCTAAAGCAGGTATTCAGGGACTTATTCATTGAGCAGCAACCTAACCACTATGATGTAGTCCGAACACTCCCATCCAGAAGTGTATTTAAATTAAAATAGTTTATTGCTCTCATGTAGGATGTTGTTACAATAAAGAGGTTCAGCGCCTCCTAAGAACTCAAATCTGCAATTAGAACATTAAAATAAATAATAAAAAATTACATTAAGTTGTATAATGTACTTACACGCTCAAAGTGGTAGCCGATAGAATGGACTTGTTATCTTGTACACTGAATGACTTAACTCTGGCGACTTTTAGGGTGTTGTGTTATTTGACTTTAAAAGAGACTGTGACGTCTGAGTTTGTATCGACCTTTCTACTCAGAGTAGTCAGATAGGAAACGCCGACCTCATCTAGTTTAAAAAAAATGTTTGACGTGTAAAAGTGTTTGTACAAACCTACTTGGAGAAATAAAATCATTTATCACAATAATAAAGTTAAAATTAGGTGTTATGTTTGTTTATTTTATTGTGAATTGAGTTTATAATTAATAGTATATTTGTACTTAACTATCGCATTAGTTCAACCTGTAAAGATAGATTTAAGGTTTTATAATAATAAATAAATTATGAATTAGAAATGCTATGTGTGTGTATGTGTTATT
The DNA here is from genome assembly GCA_963555695.1 of Dasypolia templi. Classification (NCBI taxonomy): domain Eukaryota; kingdom Metazoa; phylum Arthropoda; class Insecta; order Lepidoptera; family Noctuidae; genus Dasypolia; species Dasypolia templi. The sequence goes on from OY743163.1 coordinate 6,690,327, forward strand.
AGGTTTTTCTATCTGGAATTTCTCAGTAGCAGCCCGGAGTATGGATTAGTGCCCGGTTGATGGCAATAGGCTCGCCCCCTATTACATGGGACTTAAACATAACTGGCGAAATGTGGGTGTACAGGTACACCTCTGCCTCTGCCCATCCCTTTGGGGAAGCAAGCCGTGATGTTATGTGTAAGAAATGCTAAATGTTCAAACAACATTTTAATTTATTATGCTATAATGTATATTTTTTGCTCTATCAAGATTTGATTGGGAAGAACATCCTCGACACAATTCAAAAGTGACAATATATAATTATGGTTATCTATGAAATAGCACTTCCAATTTAAAAAAAAAACAAGATAAATAAGAATCATTGCAAAATTAACGAGGCCGAGATTCACAGTTTTGACAAGTTTCAGGGTATAAGCTTGAGAATGAAGGACTGCAAACCTGTTACTGTTTCATACTAAAATAATAATAAACGTACTAAAGAAATACTAAAGATCATAACAAATTCTAATACTATTTACAGTCAGAATATTTTTGTATTGAAATTAGTATCTTTAGTATTAATGCAAATTTCTATTAAAGCCATACCTTGGTGGTTAACAAAGATTATGATAAAATTATCGAATAGCCTATTGTGTACTAATATTACTAAAAAGTGAAACGGAAGTACTGATATGTTATTGATGGGTAGATGTTCATGAAATATAGTTCATACCAACAAGTCCGGTAAGTATTTAAGAACCAAGCAAAAATATGAGAGTTGACAGCACACCCTTGTGGTTTTTCTTGTTGCAGCAGATGCCAACTGAGTGGCAGAGAATAAGCGAGCCTGGGGTATCTGCATGCTTATTAATAAGTTAAGATATTTTTTATTTATCGTTTGAGTTTTTTTCCCTCTATGCACATTCTAAGTCAATTAAAGACACACACTGAAATAGATCATTAACATGATTAATCTATTTACCATTATAATATAAAGGTCGTAAATGTTAGTTACAATGGAACTTTAACTTTTTTACGTATGACACTGATATTGTCGTCCCACTACTTGGGTTTAAAGAAACTTTATTCTCAATAAAAACATAGCATGTCGCATTTGAGAACAATAACGAATACTTAATTAAATACTAATATTACGTTCGACAACATCCGTCACAAACTAAATAAATACTACCCGAAACTCGACCCACCTAGCGCATTTATTTTTCTAGTAATGTCCGGTTTGCAATTAGATACATGCTAAGCTGACTTTTGAATGCATTGAATGAGTGTAGGTTTCTTATGCGTGAGGGTATCTTATTGTATAGCTGTGCTCCTTCAAATGTAAGCATTTTTTTTGCCAAAGTTTGTCCTGGTTTTTGGTAAAACTAGTAAACTTGCTCGTCGTGTGCTTCGTTGACTAACTTGTCTATGTTGGGTAAGTGTGATATTTGTGTGAATGCTTTTGTATCCATAGAGGTACAACTTAGGTATCCATAGAGACCAGTGTTGATATTTTTGATAGATTCGTTATCAAAAATGATCGTCCTTCTTTGCTAACTCTCGGGTTCCTCTCTGACGTGCAAACTCTATACCAATAAGCGACAACAAGGCCAACTAAAGAACATTTCTTACTGCATAGCTCAATTACATTTCATTCGATGAAATTAGAAATATCTTTGTATTGAGAGACTTGATAAGAAGCTATGGATAACGTGAAAAACACGGTGTACATAAGAAGATTGAAGATAATTATCGGTATGCCAAATTTCAGCCCAATCCGTACAGTGGTTTGAGTTATGTGTAATAATAGATATAATTATTTTCCTTTTATTTTGTAGAAGATAGACCACCATTGCCGGTGAAAAATATTCAAATTGAAGGTGTAAAAGAACAATAGCAAATGTTTAATGTATGATTCCCACATTGATGGACACACAGACGCGGGTAAGTAACGTTAAGTTGAGGCTTGCGCATGAAGAAGTGATTGATACATTATTTTGTCAGCATTTAATGTTAGTATATTGCACAGAAATAATAACTAGTTGTGCGATTTCCAACAATTCGCTAATCAGACTTGACAGATATTTTTGGTATTTACAATAACTATAACAAACACACAAAAAAAAACAGTTTATTCATCATTTTCGAGCGAACAGAAATGTCATTTCTTTTATTTATTATTATTAGTAACGCCCACATCCACAGCCGCGGCCTCCATAGCCGAGTCCGAGAGCGGCAGGAGTGATGGCAGCAGCGCCAGGTCCATAGCCAGTGCCGAGCCCATAGCCAGTGCCGAGTCCATAGGAACCCGCAGCGCCGTAGGCAGCAGCAGAAGGAGCGATACTCTCAATAGCAGTTACACCATTACCGCAGCTGTAGCTTACGGCGCCTGCACCAGCACTGGGCAACACGCCCTCCAGAGCCACTGCGCTCACGAACGGTAGCTCACCAGCCACGGACAAAGCACCCTCATACACATTCTCAGACGCTACGGAGAGGCCACTGGGAGCGTAAGCAGAGGCGCTGGAGACAGTCAGTCCACCGCCACTGGTGGGAATGATCTCTATACCAGTCAAGCCATTGCCGATCAAACCATTACCAATTATGCCATCACCAATTAAGCCATTGTTGGCACAGCCGTTACCAAGCAAAACGTTACCGATCATGCCATTTCCGATCAAACCATTGCCAGCCCGGGCTTTTCCAACGGCTCCAGGACCAAAACATGAACTGAAAGCAGTCTGTAAACAAGAAATTATTGTATTACTAAATTTGTCTCGACTAGCAAACGAAGGCGGTACATTGAAACGTGATTATTTACTGATGACGTAACTCAATGTAAAAAAACTTTGTGATCATTATGTTAAAAGTTGCTTGTCTTCCCTAGGTGTCGAAGATGGTGTTTGGGATTCCTAGAATTCATTCAGATGTTACTTGAAGCAACACATATACACATCGATAACAAACATAACACTCTCTCTCTCTCTCTTTCTGAACATATATAGGCATAAGAAGTAACGGCAATTAGAACACAGTCATTATAAGTAATACGAGTAGAAACAGTTTCTCACCTGGATGAAGAGCGCTTGAGCGCAGAGGACGATCACCTTGGCTGACATTGTAGTTTGTGTTGAAGATAACTGGAGAATGCGTTTTCCAATAAATCGTCGGCTATTTATTCCGAAACTTAGTCCTTATCTAGTTGTGTTGCACCACACACAGCTGCTAGACAAAAAAAAAAGAAAAATGCGTGCATTTTCATAACTTTGTTATTGTTATCATAACTATGTTTGTTTTCAAAACAGGCAATAGTGAAAAAGTACGTGATATTGATAAGAACTTCTGCACTATATAAACATGGTGTAAGACTTCTCAAACCATCAGTCTTCAGCTTCTTGTTAAACTTACGAATACATCAAACATGTCTACCTTCGCTGTGCTGTTGCTCTGCATCCAAGCTTGCTTGGTCCAGGTGAGTGTTTTACTATTTCTGGTGTCTTTGTTTTGTCACGAACTTCCTCCATAATTGCTTTCTTCTGTCTATTTTGAAAGTTTTTATTAATATGGGGCTGGTTTTCTGTACAGTCAGGAATATCGATTCGATGAAAAATGACACCCTTCATCAATTTATTTTCATAAAGCTATTTTGTAACTATCAGAGAATGACAGTTGTGATTTCAACATACGGACAATTTAAGATGATAGTCACTTTGCTCAACAATTTTATAAATATCCCTATATCAGACTTTACATTTCTCCCGTACCTATGAAAGTGTGTTTGTTCGTGCTTATTTAAGAGAAGAAGACTCTCTACCTTTACTTCAAAACTCTTTAACTTATAAATTCGTTTCCGACTAGGAACCTCTTCAAATTGTGTCAGTCCTTGTTCATGAGGTTTCCTCGTTAATGCTACGGCTATATTGTCGCGATTACACGAACTACACTTCGCGTGTTCTCTGTTGTACAGCAAGACGTCGAGCGGTGTGGGAGAAAGATCGCGCGAAGTATAGCGAGTGTTTGTGTTAGGCGAAGCATAAGCGATAAGTTTTCTGTCTAATGTACATTTTTTATCCAACAGAATGTTTTCGGCCAATACATCGGCGGTCGCGGTTGTGGATGTGGAGCACCAGCTGTAGGCATCGGCTCTGCTTATGGTGGTGCCCTGGGTCTGGGTGCTGGTCTTACTCCTGCTGCTGCATGTGGTGGTCCCCTCGGTATTGGTGCTTATGGCGGTGCCATCGGATCTGCTTATGGTGGCGCACTTACTCCTGCTGCTGCATACGGAGGTGCTTTCGCTCCTGGAGCTGCATACGGTGGCTCCGGTGAAGGCAACGTGGCGGTATTTGGTGAGCTGCCAGTCGCCGGTAACACCGCTGTTGCTGGTACTGTTCCGATCATGGGTGCTGTGACTTTCAGTGGTGCTGTACCTGCTGCTGGTGCCGTGTCCATCTCCGGACAATGCGCTTGTGGATGTGGTTCATCTATCTACTACTAAAGCTTTTCTTTACGGAAAGTATTTTAGTAAGTCATAAAGAAAACAGAAAACCCTTATACATTTTTGGTATGACTACCAACCTGTGAGAGCAAGTCCTAAATTAAAATAAAGAAATTTATCAGCAATTTGTGTTATATTTTTTTAAATTTAATAGTAACCTTAAACAATTATTAATTTAAACTCATAACCGGCCTAATTATTTAGAATACTTATTATCGTTATTAGTTCTTGTCTGTTGAGAAGAGGTTACTGTTAAACCTTTTTTGTCACGAATTTCACTATGACCTGAATATGCACTAATGATATTTTTTTCGCGATTTCAGTTTTGGTCCCATATTAAAAGCTTTTCATAATGATGAATGAATTTTCTATTACTTGATGTCACTGTGAGGTCTTGAGTTTGGAAAACATATCAGTTAAGTAGTCGTTCAAGTTACAACATTTATTAACTAAAAGGCTCTTTATACTTTTCTTAAATAAAGCAGTATTCATTGCCTTTATTTCTTAAGGTAATTTATTGAAAATTACAGGAGCCATGCATACATTTTACTGCATTAAAGTACTTGCAGGTTCAGGGCACATGGAGGCGAAATGCGTCACGTTGTTGCCTATTATTAACCTCTGGAGGCCAATGCAAATAAGTTTTGATTGAATTGACCTTCACAGACATTGAGATCTCATAAATATATAGGCTTGGGAGAGTTAGGATTTTGTACTCCTGGAAAAATTGTTTACAGGTTCCAATTATTTGAAGCCCAAACATACCCCATAAGCATCGTTTATGCGGTTTAAATCACAGTTAGTCGAATTTCCAAAAAACTAAAATACACCTTACCTCAGCACATGAGCAACCAAACCATTAAATGGCGTTAACAAGGAATTGATGTTAGAAATCAATCAAGAAGAGAGTATTGATTCATATAGCGCACTACTGATTTATTAATTCTTTTGCATAGTGTTTCAATATGGGATTTCCATTTTTATTTGTAATCCACACTAAGACCAAGAAATTTTGTTGTTTGCTCTTCGGATACAGGTTTACCCCTATAGTTAATCTGAGACATAATTGAATTCCCACGCTGTTTAAAGTGGACTATTTTGTATTTTCTTGTTTGCTTTCAGATTATTAATGTCATTCATAACATGATAATAAGATGTTCTGTCATTACACTTAATTGAAAGGGTGCTGTTAGCGAATAGTGTCATTGGTTTTGAATTTGCATTTGGAAGGTGCAAAAAGGTTGTCAGGTTTTACATGTCACGATTACTGCTGAATTTAAAATTAAGGGGAAAGCATATTAAAAAAAAGTTATTAATAAAATTTCAAAATTTATTTATAAAAATCAACAAATTAGTAAGCATAAGGGTTGCCACAACCGCAGGTGCACTTTCCAGAGATGGTAACTGCACCAGCAGCCGGCACATTGCCGCCGAAACTCACAGCGCCCATGATGGGGACCTGACCGGCGACGGCGGTAGTACCGGCGACTGGCAGCTCACCAGCGACCACCACGTTGCCTTCACCGGCGCCGCCATACGGAGCAAGTTCACCAAAACCCGCAGCGGCAGCAAAACCAGCAAAACCGGCGGTTGGGTAAGCACCAGCGAAACCGGCCGCAGGGTAAGCACCAGCGAAGCCAGCGGCAGGGTAGCCGAATCCAGTTAGTCCAGTGCCATAGCCAAAGGGAGTGGCAGCAGCAGAATTACCGAATGCACCAAAACCACTGCAGATATTACCGGGAACAAAAGCCGCAGCAGGAGCGAAGCCAGTACCAAAACCAGAAGCAACAGCAGCTCCATCCTGGCTCACCATTCTGGTAGCACCGTTGCCGCAGGCATGATTGACGGCTCCAGAACCAATAGTGGGCAACACTCCTTCCAAACCCACAGTACCCATGAATGGCAGTGCACCACCTACAGCCAGAGTTCCCTCATACACATTCTCAGAAGCTACTACTAGACTGTTTGGGGCGATTGCAGAAGCGCTGGTAACGGGAAGGCCACCTCCAGTTGTGGGAGTGATTTCTATGGCAGGAGTGTAGATGTTGTCGTATGCTAGACTGTTGCCTGCCAATCCATTGCAAGCCAAGCCGTTTCCAGACAAGCCGGTGGACAGACCGTTATATCCGAAAGGAGAGGTCAAAGCAGAACCAGTTAGTCCATAAGAACCACAACCGGGGGCAGCAGCAAATGCTGAACGGCCACAGACTTGGCTAAGCGCTGACTGAAAACATAAAGATTTAACACATAAATATCTGATTAGTCCACATAAAAAAACGAGAATATGAAGAAAATAATTTTAAGCTGCTTTGATTAAGATTTTAATAAATTTGTAAGAAAAACTGATTATTGTCAACTAATGCTCGATATGACGACGAGTTTTAACGGAAATTTTCCCATAAAAACCTTGACGATTCAAGTACTGAATTAGGTCAAAAAAGTTAAATAAAAAATACATGCCTGGATTAAAAGCGCTTGCGCAAAAATGACGACTGTGGCGGCCTTGGCAGACATTTTAGATTTTTGAACTCCTTGTTTGGTTGTCCGTAATTGTAGTCAAACTTGAACTGACTTTTTATAAAACAGCCGAGGATTTTATACGAAAACTTCTGACATATTATAACACAAAATTACTATAATATTCTCGAAATCATAATAGTTTATCTGCCTAATTACAAAATGTACGCCTAGGAACGCATAGAAAACATGCGTAGATTTCACAACTATTTTGAAATAATGCCAGTACGACTAATAGGCGCTGGTTTTTCGAATAATTAAAACAATACAACGATAAACTCCTATAATTTTTATGTAAGAAAGAACTATAATTAGATTTACTCACAACATAACATACCATTAAGACAGATTCACATTACTGTGTTTGTGTCGTGTCGTGACACCTTCTGACGCAGTGTTAGCCAATCAAAAGTCGTTATGATTTGACTTAGTCCTGAACAGATTAGTTTGATTGGTGTATCCCGTGTCACAACACAACACGCCACAATAATGTGTCTGTGCCATTACGCCTGTAATCCTCGTTGTGCCAATAGTACCTACCACCCCTGAGATTGTTTCGCCATTTCTTTTCAAGAGTACTCAGATAGGGAAAGAATAAATAATTTTATTTCATTTTAGTACACACTAATTTCGCCAGTTATGTTTAAGTCCCATCGCTGGCACATAGAGACGTACCTACAAAGGGGCAATATGACCTGAGGTGCTTGCGGAGTGGAGAGGTATTCCACGGCTATCAGAACAATCTCAGAGTCCGGAAGAAGGTGCAGATCCCAGCACTTGCTGGAATACTTCTTTCCTCCGAGCATATTTGCTCTTGCGAATCTTTACTCAGGCCGTCCAGTAAAAGGCAAGAAAGAGATGACAGCTCTGTTCATCGTCAGGGTTCACTTCAGCAAGGCAAGCTAGAAGTGCGGAATAAGGCTACTCCCGGGAGATAGGATCCGTGGGGTCGCTAATGCCCAGTAGCTCGCCACTTTGCTGCCCTGTGGGTTTATGTATCTCTCTCTCTTGGTCTAGCTCCTCACCCCTAGACCTGTTCCGGCAAAGTAAACTCTACCGGCACAGAACTAGAGTTCAGAGCGCGCAAGCCTCACCAGGACAACATAAAGATAAGGCGGTGGGGAAACTGAATTACTATTTGAGTAGGATAAAAAATAACACAATAAAATCACTTCGAAATCACTTTTATTTGGTCAATCTAGCAAATACATAGTTTAGTAGTAAATTCCAGTTGGGTAGCAACCATTGATGGGAGCAACAATCTCTGCAACGGGAACGTTGCAACCAGCTCCAGTTAATAAAGACAAAGGTGCAATACCGGCAGCAGAACCATAAGCTCCAATACCTGCATCGTATGCCCCAATTCTGGCACCATAAGCGGCGGCAGGAGCAATGGTAGCAGCAGCAGACGGAGTTATGCTCTCAATAGCAGTAACACCGTTACCGCAGCTGTAGCTGACGGCGCCAGCACCGCCACTTGGTAACCCTCCCTCCAAAGCAACAGCACTAGCGAACGGCAGCTCACCAACTACATACAGGGTTCCTTCGAAGACGTTCTCAGAGGCTATGGAAAGACCAGTAGGAGAGATTGACGAAGAGCTAGAGATGGGTAGGGAACCGCCACTAGTAGGGATGACCTCAATAGCGAGGTTGGAACCGTATCCGATACCAGAACCGTAGCCGATACCAGCGTTGCCATAGCCGATACCATTGTAGCCTACACCGGAGCAGCCAGGAGTGTGTAACACGGGGGCGGGTAAAACAAGGTCAGCACAGTTGGAAGTGCCCAATCCAGGAGTGATTGGAGTAGACAAGCCGTAAGAAGCTGGTCCAGCTCCTAAGTTGGGGCGACCTGCACACGCACTGACTGCGAACTAATAAAAAGGTAAATTTATTAAACATTTTCGGTGCATAGCCATGCACTTTAGCTAGCAGCTTTAAAGAACAATAACATTCTACGGGTTTATACGCATAAGAAAATGAATTACTAACTACATCAGGCACCAGTCTTTTACAATGGCGGAATATAGTCTAGGCATTGGCCACAAACAATGTTAATTTTCAATGAAGGACTGTAGCGGTCATGACTGTAGTTACAACAGAAAATTTATGTGAAAAGTTAAAAGTTCTCTAGTGACTGGATCAAATACATCAATAGCTTTCAACATTTTCAAAGGGCCTTCCAGGGTATATCTAGATAATAAGGACTAAACAAGGACGAGATAATAAGTTGTTTTAATATAATTTTACAAAAACTTTTTGCAATATTATGGATTCTTGGTTTATTTATTCCGAAATTATTTTAATATTATTATAATAACCTTTGTTAAGCAGCAATATTATTGCTGTTAAGTTGTTTCCCCGGTAAACAAGTTGTGCTTTACAAAATGTATTTGATGTATTGATGAACATGGTATAAATTTCTCACCTGGACGAAGAGCGCCTGAGCGCAGAAGACGAGGACAACCTTAGCAGACATGGTTAGCTACTTCAACGAATGCAAATTCTTGAATGATATTTTCCGGCAATCCTAGTATTTTATACGAAAATCGTAGACAGAGAACGTGCGATTCTAATAATTTGCAATATTGAAGCAATAGACCACCTTTGAGTTTGTAACTAATTCCTTAGCAATTCAATTTGCTTACAAAACAAAGGCAAATGTCTTTCCCAAGAAGTGATAGGACAGTTTTGTGAAAATAATAAAATAGCACGGAGTTTTATTTTGCGATAAGAATTTTGCACTATAAAACGTAGTCTTGAAGATACCTACATCATTCAAACAAACATCAAACATGTGTACCTTCGCTGTTCTGTTGCTCTGCCTACAAGCTTGTTTGGTCCAGGTGAGTCAATATTTTCTTATTCATCTATCTTTGGTTTATCTTTGAATAATAAATTGGGTTAGAGCTTTAGGGCAGATATCATTAAAAGCGACGTAGATAGTTTAGTTTTTACATTCTAATCCGACCAACAACCAGATCTTAGCCAGTTCGTCTACGTCGTTACTCAAAAGATATCCGTTATAAATTAAAATCACATAAGTTTGTTAGTAGATTAGTTTAAACAATGGTTTAGTGTGACTAGAAAGTCACAGCACTAGCATTTCCATGGCGATCAGACACGACGCAACTTCTAATGTTTATTATCTAAAGTTCGTATTTAATGGAGGAAGCGCCAGGTTGCTATTGATGACATAATTCTATAAGATTATATGAACTTAAAGGGTTGTTTGATGATTTTAATGATAACAATTCTGTAAGTACAAACTTGTTACGGTCGCGAATCATATTAATACGACTTAAGATTTTACCAGTCCATTTTACCAGTTAGACATGTGAGAATAATAATGTTTAGAAATCAATATATCGTTTTTAATTTTAAAAATATTTGTGTCCATGGCGAAACATGTAAGATCATAATTCTATTAAGAAGACCTAAATGAACCATGTTTTCAAGCAAATAAATGTATTCTATTCTATTCTTAAAAACTTAAGAAAATTCGAATTTCGCGGGCAAACTGTTAATTCCCCCATAAACCCAGATACTAATCTCACGATCAAGTCTTTGTGTTTTTACTTTTTAGCATAGAAGTTCACACCTGTCAAATTAGTATCTGGGTTTAAAAGACGTTCTTTACTTTGTGATTGGTATTTAATGCCAAATTAAAGAGAGACCTAAAGTTAACAGTTATCTAATTTCATTGAATTTGTCCAAATTTAGAATTAACTGGTACGAGCAAAAACGCATTAAAGCCTTATTTACACGATGCTTGCATGCATAGTTTCTTGCTTGACCATACATCGAAGTTGAAGCTCCAAATGTCTTGCATCTGTTTAGACCATGCAACTTTTACTTCTATTTATGGTATCACTCTGGTGTAAATCAGGTTTTATAGACAAAGAGACTTTGAAATAATCAAATTAATTTTGTTTTTCAGAATGTATTCAGCTCGTGTGTTGGCTACGGTGCTAGACTAGGCTCCATCGCCCCTGCACCCTGCGCTGGTGCTTTTAATGCTAACTACGGCCTCGTGTCTCCTTCGATTGCTTCACCCGGTCTTGGTTTTGGAGCCGGTTACCATGGCGCACTTGCTCCTGCTGCTGCATACGGAGGTGCTATCGCTCCTGGAGCTGCTTACGGCGGCGCCGGTGAAGGCAACGTGGCGGTCACTGGTGAGCTGCCAGTCGCCGGTAACACCGCTTTTGCTGGTCAGGTCCCCGTTATTGGAGTTGTGAACTTCGGAGGCGCTGTGCCAGCTGCCGGTGCTGTTACCGTTTCTGGTAACTGTGCTTGCGGTTGTGGCTACTGATTTCGTTAAAGAACATGGCTGCTTTGGTAGTTCTTCATGAAAAGTCTTGAGTACCCCTTATTTCTTGCTAGCAAGCCTACAAGAAATGAAACAATAAAACATCAATACCCCAAAGAATGTTATTTTTATTATTTTGTATTTTTATAACTGCATTATCATCATCATTTTTGGCAATCCGCTAATGGAGGTAGGATTCTCTAATTATACTGAAGTAAAATTCGTAGAAGATAGTTCGGTGGAAAAACTAAATTCTCGGCCAATCTCTTCCATCCATTTACATAAATTTATTACCTAATTGATCTGAATGAATTATTTGCTGTAGAATGTAGTGGTTGACTGACCAACTAAAACCGCACAGGCTTAACCACTCAAGATACCTTAGAAGGTTGAGAGGGTGTCAAAAAAAAGGTTGGGGTGTATACAGTAGTTTCCCAGTGTTAAAGGCCCCGACTTACGAGTTGTAGGATATGGGTACGATCCTAGGGAGGCGCTTTACTTTGTGTCAATAATTTTATCACCACTGCTCTCAAAACGAGGAAAACATCGTAAGGAAACACGCATGAGCATGTCTTAGAACCAAAAAATCATGTGACATCTACAAACTTGCGCTAGGCCCGCGTGGTAGATTACAGTCCACCCCTTCTTCAAGAGACGAGGCTGTGTCTAAGCAGTGGGAACATTATAAGCTGATTATGTGTAAACCCTCAAAGGCTAGGCCTTTTCCCAACTTATTGGTTCCAGTCCAGTCAAAACGTATGTTACTGAATACCAGCATATTTTAAGGAACGACTCCACAACGGATCCATTTGCAAATATTAGAAAATTGATGGGATTCGAAAAAAAAAATGTTTACCAATTTTTGAAATTTGTCCTGAATTCGTCACTAAATATCACTGTTCTCGAAACTCTCAAACCTTCGTTGTAAGTCCTTTGGTTAACTAGGTAGGTAAACAAATTTTCTCATTCATCTAACAGTAAAAAACTAATAGAATTTAATAAACATTTTCAAAAATCATCTTCTTACTTTACTTATATATTGTTTTTGTATGGCATTAAACGTGGCATTACAGGGAAGACAAGTTCATTTAAGATATCTAACGAAGTACAAAAGCTCAAAAACATGTTTGGAGGTGCTCATAAAACAGTCATTTATGCTGGCTAAGGTCGAATAAGCAAATTGTTGAAAATTAAAAAAAAAAGTGTGATCATCGAAATAATTAATTGGTCTATGCCATCCTACTACATTCTAACCTCCTGGCAATCCATTTCACTTTAAAACATAGAGCGTACAACGTATACAACCTTTCTAATTGTGAAGGACAAGAGGGGGGCGTCCAGCACCCGCAGTCGTCCTGGAATATTGAGAATAGTGGGAGACCCCAGTATTGTTGACGAGTGCTCCCTACTACCTGAGTCGAATGACTCTGCTGGCGGCACATGTTACCACGCACCCTTGAATGCTGATGGGTGGGTAAAACCCACAAGGACCTCGGGGAGACACAGGCAGCGTATAGGAGGCAGGCGTTGAAAAGAAACTAGATCGATCTTGAATCTTGTCCGCATAATTCGGTTTTTCTTTTCTTCCTTGTTGTTGCCTCTTCAACGGTTGTGCTGCGACTGAATTATACCGCTTTTTTTTTTTCAATGGCATCTCGCAGGTCAACCTATGAGGCTGTCGTCTGCTTAAGCGGACTTGCGTGTGGTTGCCAAAAACTTAAAAACTAAGTGACTACACGCTAAGGGCACAATGTGGGGTACGGACCTCGGTTTAGGGCGTCGCTGGAAGAGGGCAGCAAGGGACTGGGAGCTTGATCAGGATTGGTGTTATTTATGGATGAATTTAAAGCTACAGGCTCAGAGGCGCGGGCTGGCTCGAGCAAGGGTAACAACGCAGGCATAGATCATGATGGGACAGATTACTGTGGTATGTTGATTCGCATTTTGCATTTTAGTGACAGTTTGCTACGGGCTTTTTGGGTGGGAAATCATCAAATGACTTCTCCTGCTGTGGGTGGAGCGGGAGGGCGTGTCAGACTTTTACTTACTAAAACCCACCCGTGTTCCTTCAATTGCCTGTGCCAGGGCCACGGTAACTCAGTTTGCTACGGGCTGTCAGTATGAATGGAGTCTACTAAAAGCGAAGGAGGCGCGCGCGCGAACCGACTTAATGTGCTGCTTAAAAGAGAGGTTTTGGTCTAGGATCAAGCCTAGGAATTTGGCTTGCTTCTTCCAAGGGATCGGGTTGCCGTACATAGTGATCGGGCTGGGAACAGGGAGGCAGAATCAACGACGTGTCGAGAAGAGAACCGCCTGACCCTTATCGGAATAGACCTCGATTCTCCATTTCCGGAACCAAGCGCCTAAGACGTTTGCGGAGGTTTGGAGAGTACGAGCTATAGCTTTGGGACAGTGACCGGTATAGTAAACGGCAGTGTCGGCCTTGTTGGGACTGTCGAAAGTGTCGCTCTTGTCGGGCAGATGAGAGGAGGCATAGAGACCTCCTCAGAGGCAATTTCCTCTGTAAGTGCCAGAAGGCTTGATGGTCGGGCTCGAGTGCACTGAGCATCTTGTTCCAGCCCTCAGAGCGAACCTCCCCTATACGTTTCTTTACAGCACGCTGTAAATGGCGCATGTGGCGCAACAAACCCAGAAATCCTAAGTAAACCCGTTGAAATACTGTACCAAAACGTGCGAGGACTTCGAACAAAGTTGGAGGAATGTTATTTCAGTATAATTCCACCCGGTTATACTATTTTGCGGTGTGACCGAGCAGATGGGCGAAAACAGGGCGGCGCGTGTCTCGTGGCCACACCGCGTTTTGAGTTGCGGCGAGTATCACTACCTGATGACGTAAACGTTGACGAGCATGTGTTCGAACTAGTTTGTGCTACTGTGTACCTACGTAACAGATTTATGTTTTTACTTTGTGTTGTGTACATTCCTCCTAATAGTCATGATAATGAATACATGTTGTTATTTCGCATCATTGAGCAGTTGTGTAATAAGTATAAGGATATGTTGGTTTTAGGCGATTTCAACTTGTATTCATGTTCTTTAACTGTAAACAATTATTACGAATACTTTTATACTTTTGGTGGATTCACTCAGAGTAACACAGTGGGTAATTGCAATGGTCGTCAATTGGATCTGGTATTGAGTTCACAGGCGGAGGGAGGGAGTGTGAGTGTGCACGCGGCGGAGGCGCCGCTCGTACCGGTAGACGCGTACCACCCGCCGCTCGAGATCTTGGTGAGTACACACATGCGCCTGCGCCGGCATCCCGGCTCAGCAGGCTCAGCTGCATCTGACTTAAACGCATATGCACCAGGTGGTTGGAACTTCAATAAAGCCGACTTTCTGTCGTTATATTCTTCAATTGCAGCCGTAGACTGGTCTCCGTTGTATGAAATGGATTTAGAAGCAGGTTTAAATTATTTTTATACTATTATCAATTCTATCATAGATGACTGTGTTCCGAAAAAAAAGCGAAGTCGTGTAAGCTCAAGGTACAATTATCCTGAGTGGTACACTGTTGAAATAATTCGCGACATAAGATTGAAGGCTGCTCTGCATAAACAGTATAAGGCAAGCGGGTCAAGGGACGATTACGAGGTGTTTGCGCGGTGTAGAACCAGCATTAAAAATATGTTAGTAGTGGCTCAGGAACAATATCGGAACCGTGTTCAAGGTCAAATGCTGAGTGATCCTAAATCTTTTTGGAACTATGCCAAATCTAAGAGAGGAAGGAGAAGTCCGCAAGCGATTTTGAAAGACGGGGTGGCATTATCTGGTCAGCAGTCTGTGGAAGAGTTTGCGGAGTATTTTTATTCTGTGTATAGGGCAGAGCGACCGGAGTTGGACGTAGACGCGGCTATAGCGAAAGCAGGTAGCGGAAACGGATCGGCTCGAGTGCACTTGGACCAATTACAGTTAGTTGATGTATTTTGTGCGCTTCAAGATCTTAAGCCGAAACGGTCTGCGGGGCCTGATGGCATTCCGCCTTACATATTCAAGGATTGTCGATCAGCGCTAGCCAAGCCTCTGCTTTATATATATAACCAGTGCCTCACAGCTGCCGTATTTCCGGAGAGGTGGAAAGTGACCCGCGTCGTTCCGGTTCCGAAGGGAGGGTCAGCAGAATCGGTGGATGGGTACAGACCAGTTGCAGTATTGTCGACGCCGGCAAAGATTTTGGAAACTGCTATTTACAAGAGCATATACCTTCAGGTTAGCGCGCAGCTATCAGATTCTCAGCATGGGTTTAGACCAGGAAGAAGTACCACCAGTAATCTTCTTTGTCACATGGCTCATCTGGTGCCAACAGTGGATAGTGGGGGACAAACCGATGCTGCTTACTTTGATTTCAGAAAAGCATTCGACCTAGTCGAAAATGACATGTTGCTTAAAAAGTTAGCAGGTGTTGGTTTCACCCCACACTCTCTTCAGTTTTTTGCCAGTTATTTAAGGGATAGACAGCAATATGTGGAATATGCGGGACATGTTTCGGATCCATATTTCACGAGATCCGGGGTAAGTCAAGGGAGTAACCTTGGCCCTTTGGGCTTCCTGCTGATGGTAAACGACCTGCCAGAGGTAGTCAAAGACGCTAACTGTTTGTTGTTTGCCGATGACCTCAAATTGTCCCTCGCGGTAAAAAGCGGTGATGACTGTGTCAGGCTACAGGGGGATATTGATAGGGTAGTGAGCTGGAGCAAGGAAAATCTCTTGCAGTTTAATACCTCGAAGTGTGTGACCATCACTTTTTCTCGCGCACACAACCCCATATTGCATTCCTACCATATTAGCGGGGTGCCTATGGCACGGGTCACAGAAGTCAAGGACTTGGGAGTAGGCTTTAACACCGGTTTGACTTTTCGTGATCACATCATGCGTAGCTGTAAAAGAGCGTACAGGAATTTAGGTTTCATGCTTCGTACGGTCCGAGGGTTCACGAATGTGAAAGCTGTTATAGCATTGTATAACGCACTGGTAAGGAGCCAGTTAGAATGTAATGCAGTCATCTGGGCTCCGCATGAAGCTAAATATAGTCTCATGCTGGAGAGGGTACAAAATAAGTTCATAAGATATTTATATATGCGCAATTATGGAGTTTATCCCTTCTACCCGTTAATGTATCCGACCTTATTTATTTTAGGTATGGTAGGATACAATGAGCTAAGGGTAAGGAGGGATCTTGCACTCACCTCTTATATATTTAAGCTACTGAGGGGGAAGGTGCATAATGCAGTTATTTTAGGGCAGGTGAGTCTGTGTGTTCCGGACAGGTACGTGTGGCGACGATGGCAGCCGCCACTGCTAGTGGAACCGCGCGCTAGGACCAACCTGCTAAGGGAGGCGCCGCTGACGCGTGCGCTTCGCACGCTCAACCTCGTAGCGAGGGATACGGACTTATTTTGTTGTTCTCGGAGTGAATTCACAAGGAATGCATTGTATATAATTAGTTATAGATGTTAATAATTAAATAAGTTGCACATGTATCGCATTGGGAGTATCCTGTAACGGTAGATGTAAGTTGATAAATAAATAAATAAATAAAATAAAAATAAATAAATAAATAAATGTGTTCGCGTCACAAGGGAAGGAGTCGTAGGCACGAATAGCCGCGTTCTTCTCGGTTATCAAGTCACGTACGTCAGTAGGTAGTTTCCAGCGATCGTCCTCCATCACCGGAACTTCCCGTGAACAAACGATTACGGCAGTCGTGTCGGCGACTGACACTATGTGATCGGGGATGGTGTCCATGTGAGGCGACGTGGTGGATTTCAGTCTTTCGCTTACTTTCCTCCAGTCGGTTATCAACTGGGTCTGAGGGGGGCGGTTGTGATCGATCGGACCCGAGTAAGGGGCAAGATGCATGACTACTGGGCGGTGGTCAGAGATAAGATTCACTCATACTCGTACCGAAGAGGGCAGTGAGGTCCTTTTGGAGAGAGGTGGGATCTTCCGGACCATTGTCAGGTGGGATATAGGCGGAAATGATGGTAATTGGTTGGTGGCCGGTCATGATGAGCCGACAGATAGAGATCTCCAGATGAGAGAGGAGAATTGGGATTCTATACAAAATTGCATCGACCTGTTGCTTGTGGCATCTCTTGATCGTGTCACCTGTCGTTGCGAACTAGTTTATAGTTGGCAATGTTCGGGTTTCGTTGGTGAGGCTTTAAAAAGGTTTCCTGTATGAGAAGGATGTCTAGCCTATGGTCGCGGATGAAAGCGGCAATCTCATCGCGTTGACCTGAAACGCCATTTGCGTTGAAAAAGCCTAATTTAAGGGACGGGTTTGGTGCAATTTATTCTCATACTATCCATTGAGAATTAATATTTAAGTGAATTTAATTAAGGACTTGCGCGATCTCGGGATACGCGTTGAGAATTTTCATTAGGCGAAGAGCATTGCCATTTGCAGCAACTATTTCTTCAGCCATTTTGTCCGCGGCGGTGGTGAAGTGGGCTGCGTATGTGCTTATTATTATTTGGGCGCTGTTTCGGCCCTGGGGTCTTTGCGGTGCAACCGGAGAAGCCGAAGGTGCAGCGGGGGCTACCGAAGGCGCTTGGATGGCGGTAGCCAGCAGCGCTGGAATTTCAGCGGGTAGAGCGGGTTGAGAGGGCTGCGGAACAGTAATCTCGCAGAAAGAGGCTGCGGAAATGGAGACAGAGATCTCGTACGTTTCGTACGAGATCTCTGTCGTACGAGATCTCTGTAGTACGTCTCGCTTTATGCAAGCGATGGACGGCGGAACGCCTTGTACAATAAGGTCGCTTTTAATTTCGTCAGTGGAAATGTCTCTGGCTCCGCGCCCAATGACGACGCTAGTGGAAGTTTCCTCGGGAAGGGAGTATGTGTGAAAGGAGTACTTCCTTTCACGCAGGGCGCGGGATAGATCCCTAAAGTCCGAAGACGAGGGGACAGTTAGGCTGGAATGCCTTGTTGTGTGAGGGCTTCATCCTCGGAGATCGGGACTGACGTGTAAATGCTCTCCGGCCGAGTCATGGTTGCAGCTGACATAGCTGCTTTGTCTCTGACAAAATGGCGGTCGGAACAATAGCGGCCGGGACAAAGGCGGGCGAGATAATAGGGGCCGAAATAGCAGCCGAAGTATTTACTGCCGGGGCAATGGGGACCGAAATAGCGGCCGGAACATTGTCTGCCGGAACAAAGGCTGGAATGCCTTGTTCGGCAACAGGTGGCGAAAGTGGGCTTTCAAGAGCGTTTTTGAAGATCGCGAGTGCGTCCTGGGACGGAGTGGGGGTGGAGCGATGACGTAGCTTGTCGCCATATCTCGCCAGGAAATCGGGGTCCTTGAAGAGGACCTCTTTGAAGGACGCCAAAATATAGGCGTCCTCCATGGTCGGAGGAGGGGGATCTACTTAAGGGAGGGAATGATGGAAATTAGTTCCCACGTAGCCTAAACCCTATGCCTATCTCCTCGGGTGGATGGGCCCGGGGATGTGTGACCCTCTCTGTCGGGTGTAGACAGAGAGGTGAGTGCCTTGGGTGAGTGCATGTTGGTTAAGCTTGTAACCCGTCGCCAGTCTTATTGTGCAAACGGGGCCCTGACCAGTCTAGCGCGAATGGTGAAGACATACCCTAAAGATGAGATGAGAGAGGTGGGTAGCTGAAAAGGAATACTACTAGGACTAGGAGACCCTCAAGTCCGGTTATCTGGTATCCGTCCAATTGACTGCCTCGCCTTGAAGGGGTTCGACGCGTTGTAGGTCCTGGGTTCGAACTCACGACCTACAACTCGTGAGTTAGGGCCGTTACCACTGTATTACACTACAACCTTTTTTGTCACACCCTCTAAACCTTCTAAGGTATCTTGAGTGGTTAAGCCTGTGCGGTTTTAGACCGCCAGTCAACCACAACATTCTACAGCAAATTATTCATTCAGATCAAGAAGTTAATTAATGGATGGATGAGAGTAGCCGAAAATTTAGTTTGGTCCACTGAATTATCTCCTCCGAACTTTACTTCAGTGTAATGAGAGTCTTACCTCCATTAGAGGATTGCCAAAGGTGATGATGATAATGAAGCTAGTAATAAAAATACAGTATAATAAAACAGGGGTAGCATTCTTTGTTGAATTGATACTTTATTGCGTTATTTCTTTTAGTGTGAAAATTTATGAATGAAAAGAAAATTCTTTAGTGGCCTTTATTACGTGCTGCTAGCACGTATTAAAGGCCACAAAATAATTTTCATATAGAATTACCAAAGCAGTCATTTTCTTTTACGAAATCAGTAGCCACAACCGCAAGCGCAGTTACCAGAAATGGTAACAGCACCAGCAGCTGGCACAGCGCCTCCGAAATTCACAACTCCAATAACGGGGACCTGACCAGCAACAGCGGTGTTACCAGTGACTGGCAGCTCACCAGCGACTGCCACGTTGCCTTCACCGCTGCCGCCGTAAGCAGCTCCAGGAGCGATAGCACCTCCGTATGCAGCGGTAGGTGCGAGTGCGCCACCATAAGCAGATCCGATGGCACGACTGTAAGCAGATCCTCCGCAACCTGCTCCAATACCAAGACCGGGTAAAGCAATAGCAGGAGAAAGGAGGCCGTAGTTAGCATTAAGGGCACCAGCGCAGGGTGCAGGGGTGATGGCACCTAGTCCAAGGCCGGCTCCCAAACCAAATCCAGAACCAAGGCCTGCACCGTAGCCAGCACACGAGCTGAATACATTCTGAAAAACAAAATTAATTTGTTAATTTCATCTTTAAAGACTGATTTTCACTGTTTAAACTGATGCAAGATATTTGTTGCTTTAACTTTGTTGTATGATCAAGCAAGAAACTGCTTAATGTAAATGCTTAATGCGTTTTGCTGGTTTCAGTTTGATATAATTTCGGCCTTATTGAAGAAAATCACAGCAACTGTTAACTTTAGGTCTCTTTTTACTACGGTATTTAATACTAATCACAAACGAAAGTTCGTATTGTAAACCGAGATACAAATTTTACCGATGTAATGTCAAACTCCTGTATTATATTTGGTATCTGGATCAAAAAACGAAACTATTATTATAAAAGTTGGTAAATTGCGTCGTGGACGAATCGCCATTGAAATACTAGTGCTGTACATACTACTTATACTAAACCATTGTTTTAAGTAATCTACATACAGAGTAACGACGTAGACGAACTGGCTTAGATCTGGCTGTTGTTCAGATTAGAAAGTAATAATTCAATTACCTACATCTGCTTACAATGGTATGTATCGAAAAGCTCTAATCAATTTTATTAGACAAATAAAAACCAAAGACAGAAGAAGAAGAAGAAAAAATTAACTCACCTGGACCAAACAAGCTTGGATGCAGAGCAACAGAACAGCAAAGGTAGACATGTTGAATGTTTTGTTGTGTTTAATGAGAAGCTGAACACTGAATGATGTTCCCTCTTCTAGAACAAGTTTATATAGTGCAAAAGTTTCTAATCACAATAATTACATACTTCTAGACCACGTTTATGTAGTGCTAAATTCTTATCGCAAAATAAAACACCGTGCTATTTACCAAATTTCCACAGAATTTTTAAAACTGTCCAATACTCTTGGGAAAGACATTTGCCTTTGTTTTGTAAGTAATTCGTTACAAAGGTCAAAGATATTGCATCCTACCGTTGCTTCAATATTGCTAATTATTAGAATCACACGTACTCTTTTAGTATAAAATACTAGGTTTTCCTGAAACTATCATTCAAGAATTTGTCCAACCATGTCTGCTAAGGTTGTCCTCGTGTTCTGCGCTCAGGCGCTCTTCGTCCAGGTGAGAATTTTATACCTTGTTCATCAACACATCAAATATATGTGTATTTGATGTATTGATGAACATGTTCACAACTTCATGTGACCACGTTTATCGGGGAAACATCTTAAGGGCTAAACTGATATGGATGCATACCAAAGTTTCTTCCCTGGAAAGCTCTTTGAGAATTCCATTTCTGACCGCTACAATCCTTATACAAAATTTAAATTCTTTGTGGACAACGCTTAGACAGTATTCCGCCATTTAAAAAAACCGGTGCCTGATGTAATTTATTTTCTTATGCATATAAACCCGTAAAAGCTTATTGTTGCTTAAAGCTGCTATCAATCGTGCACCGAAAATGTGAAATAAATTTACCTTTTTTCCAGTTCGCACTCAGTGCGTGTGCAGGTCGCCCCAACTTCGGAGCTGGACTAGCTTCTTACGGCTTGTCTACTCCAATGACTCCTGGATTGGCCACATCTAGCTGTGCTGGACCTGTATTAACCGCTCCCGTGTTACCTACTTCTGGCTGCTCCGGTATAGGCAACAATGGCATCGGCTATGGCAACGCTGGTATCGGCTACGGTCCTGGTCTCGGATACGGTTCTAACCTCGCCATTGAAATCATCCCTACTAGTGGCGGTTCCCTACCTGTCTCTAGCTCTTCGTCAATCTCCCCTACTGGTCTTTCTATAGTCTCTGAGAACGTCTTCGAAGGAACCCTGTATGTAGTCGGAGAGCTGCCGTTCGCTAGTGCTTTAGCTTTGGAGGGAGTGTTACCAAGTGGTGGTGCTGGCGCCGTCAGCTACAGCTGCGGTAACGGTGTTACTGCTATTGAGAGCATAACTCCTTCTGCTGCTGCTACCATTGCTCCTGCTGCTGCTTATGGTGCCGGTATTGGGGCCTACGGTGCTGGTATTGGGGCGTGCGGTGCTGGTATTGGAGCTTATGGTTCTGCTGCCGGTATTTCACCTTTGTCTCTATTACCTCGAGCTGGTTACAATGCTCCCGTTGCAGAGATTGTTGCTCCCATCGATGGATGCTACCCAACTGGAATTTACTACTAAACAATGTTTAGGTAGATTGAATATTATGTGACCAAATAAAAGTAATCTCCATGTGATTTAATTGTATTATTTCTTTAACCTTCTCTGATAACAGTTCAGATCTCCCACTGCCATATCTTTACATTGATGTCGTGGTGAGACTTGCGCGCCTAACAAAGTAACCTCTACCGGAGGTTACTTTGTCGAAACAGGTCTAGATTGACCAAAAGAGACACAGAAACCCACAGGGCAGCATGTGGAAAGCTGTTAGGCAGTAGCGATCCCACGGACCCTATCTTCAGGGAGTAGTCTTGTTCCTCACCTCTGTCTTGCCTTTATTGGCCAGCTGGAGTAAATACGTCCTAATAATGACGAGGAACAGAGCTCCTATCTCTTTCTTGCCATTATTGGCCGACTTGAGTGGAAATTCGCAAGACCAAACGTGCATAGAGGAAGGGAGTATTCCAATAAGTACTGGTAGGGATCTTGAACATCTACAGTTATCAACGGTTTTCTCTTATATGAAACGTACAAAAGATTGTAGGTTGTGTAAGTAAAAGAGACTCATTTATAGTTGATCGCTGCCTTTCACACCGCCGCGCCGGCGAGAACTCGTTTGGCAGGCAGAACGCTCACTGAGGGATTCACGCTTGGTACATATGCAAGAATGCATACCAATAAGTAATCGCTCGTCGCTGTACTTCTCTTACGTCTCTTTGATAGCTCGTGGGACAGACGCGAATCGCACGCTAAGGCGCCGATCCGAGCGGTTTCGGTTTTTTGACAATGTTCAAAGGCGCCTCAGTTGTTTCCCTCGCTCGGTGTGGACGTTGTGTGTGGATCGGGCAATCCATATCGAACGTGTGTTCAACTAAACTATATCTAGCTAAAACGTGGATAAGCACAAGAACGCGCGGCAGGTTTCCTAAAAAGGATTGTGCAAAAGAATCTTCTATCCACGATCGATGCTCCATGATTGTGGATCATGGAGCGCCGATCCAAAGTTGGGTCGTCCGGTGTGCACCCAGCTATTGGCGTTCATATTACACTCGAGAGCAATGAATTTGGATCACCTACATAAATCATAGCACCTTGGAAATTAAGAGCGCGAACTTATTGTAATAAAAGTTTTCTAGAGGCTAATGAATACTGAAATAAGTGAATGAATGAGGGAGTCTAGTTTTTCCATAAAGAATTTCTCAGTTACAGCCCGAAGTCTTTTATTTAAATCCTTTTACTCATTCTCCATTTAAAGTGATCTAAGAGAGACGGTGGCGCTCTCATTTTTTCAAACTCTTTTTACCAAGCTGTAATATGTGTGTAATATCATAATGTGAGGATTTCAGCTAAAAACGGTGCAAGTGCGTTCACTTGCTCAAAAGAAGACCTAATGAACACCACTGATGACGCAATCAACGTGGCCACTGGCTCAAACATTTTAAAACAAAGTACCATCGACACGAAAAGAAGAAGTTAAATCAGTCATTCGTTGCAGTGAACTGCAAAATACTTTGTATACCACAAGGTATGTAACACAGTACAGTACAACAATTTTCTGAATGTCCCTAGACAAACTTCGTGTTTCGTCAGTCGTCAGATTCCTATCACTCTATCACTTGCCATTTGCACTTGGTGCAGACCGGGACGCTCTCAATCGACTTCGAAGTCGATTACACACGAAGTTTTCCGAGACACCACACCGAGTCTTACAAAATCCCTATCCGTTCTATGTTTTACTTTTGTACGTCGTAATCTCTCTTTGGTTTAATTTCTAATATGTGTGTGTGTGTGAGTGTGTGTGTGTGTGTGAGTGTGTGTGTGTAGGTAATGTTCGATGAAAAGGTAAATAGAACAGAATATAATACAAAGACTTTTCTATTCTATTCAGTCAAATATGAATACACATATGAATTACCGATCCCAATGTAGATAAAAGGTTACTTTGCGGTAAACATGACGCAGAGGAAGAACACAACACATAAAAGAACAAGAAGGATGAAAATATTCGTCACATCCACGCCACGCAAACCGACCATCGCTCAGCATAATCCTACGACCCTATGCGAGACAGAGCCCCAGCGCTGGTTTAGACGTGCTGACGTCAACCGGTGCAGGCGGGAGCTGGCGTAAGCAGTTTTTAAGCAGGTATCAGGTTGTCAGGAAAGACACTTGTGTAAGCGAAAGTAACACGCACCAATTAGAAGGATTTTTTTTATTTACAGGCTTAAAATCTTATATGAATTAACACACTAAGTTTTAGTTACGTCTCAATGTGAGAAGAGGCGCTCACAAGTTCAAGGGGTTTAGAACATCGGCAAATACATCCGAGTGAACTAATATCTAGTTCATATAGCGACCATGTGGTTCACTTGACAAAAATAGTATGTCCAAAATCCAAACCCTTCGCCTTTGAGCCTACCGCCCCCCACCCCGTGCCACGTTCAGCAGCAAAAAAATGCATGCCATGTTTGCTTATGTGTACGGCCAGAGTGCAGCCTCTATTCGAGCGTCGGGCGGCGCGGGGCGTGCAGCGTTCATGTTAAACATGTGCTTCGCCTATTGGCCGTCCTGAGTGCCGGCCGAGCGGAGCGTGGGCAGCAGCGGGCTAGTTGGCATCGAGCGGGGCGTCGCGTGCTAGTTCCAACCAGTTTGTGTTTTGCAGCGGTGATACGAGCGTTCCTGAAGGATGTCAAGAACGCTCTTGTCGAAATTCAGAACTGAGCCATTTATACAACTTCATTCAGCCCAGTTAAATATACCATCAGTGTTGTGTGGTTGTACCTGATGACTGTTGTTTTAAGGGTTCCTTACCCAAAAGGCTCCCACCGAACCCTTTTACTAAGCCCCCGCTGTCCGTTTATTCGTCTGTCTGGCAGCGGACTGTATCTCATGAAACGTAATAGGTAGACAGTTGACATTTTCACAGTGTATATTTCTATTGCCATAAAACAACAAATAATATTATTGTAAAAAATTAAAGGAGGTCTCCATACAAGAAACGTGTTTTTTTTGGGCGTTTCTTGCCTTGTGGTTCAGACCCTTCGTATTCGAGTCCAATTCGCACTGGGCCGGTTTTTGTCACTTTGAATTAACCACAGCATTGTTTGTGTGCCTAAATATGACCACCAACTAGGTATCTATCTCGTACATCCAAAAGAAGGTTCATCATTAAAAAAATACAATTAACCAATTTAATTACCAAAATTGTGATTTATTGAACACTTAAAAAACTCAATACTGGTACTGGTATTGACCATTGCAACCACAAGCACAGTTACCAGCAATGGACACGGCGCCACCGGCTGGAATAGCGCCATTGAAGCCAATAGCACCCATAATCGGCACCTGACCAGCAACCGCCGTATTTCCTGCGACGGGCAACTCTCCTGCAACTCCTACATTGCCTTCACCAGCGCCGCCGTAGGAGCTAAGACCAGCTTGATAGCCATAAGCGGGGCTTGCGTATCCTGCACCGTAACTGTAGGTATTAGAGGCCATAGCAGCGGGTCCTGCCAGTCCAGCGCCATATCCGTAGTTAGAAGGAGCTCCTACAGCTGGTCCATAGCCGTAGGCAGCTGGGTTTGCCAGGCCAGAGCCGAAATCAGCTCCATAGGTTCCGATGCACTGGCCGAATACATTCTGGAACAAAACAAATGAAAGATGTTAAATACCGGTTGCTTTAACTTTAATATATGACCCCACACATGCTTAGGACCAAACATAGTATGAGAGAAAAAATCCTTTACAGAAATTAATAAGACAACATTGATAATCAGGACATTAAAACCAGCAGCAACAGGACGCGAGCTGATGATGAATATTTTTGACAGACCAAATGCATAATCAGCCTTTAATGTTACCACTGCTGGGACACTATAGGCTGTAATCTACCAAGCGGGCCCAGAGCGGGATGGTAGATTTGACATGTCTTCGAATATCTGGTTCTAGGACAGGCCGGTAATTTTGGATACAGGGTTTCCTCACGATGTTTTCCTTTACCGTTTTGAAAGCAGTGGTGATGAAATCATTTACACAAAGAAAAGGGCCTGCCTGGGTTCGAACTCACGACCTCGCTCGTAAGTCGGGCCGTTACCACTGAGCCACCACTGCTCTGACCAAATGAATGAAGGCTGACTACAGATCACGCCAAAAACATAGAACATAGCGCAAATGGCTAAATAATTTCTTAACATTGACTGAAATCTTAAATAAGTTGACAAATTTTCTGAATCATTTTTTGAACCTTGAAGCTGAGAAAACAGCTTAAGATCTGCTATTAAATATGCTTAAGAGTCAATGAAGAAATTCGACTATGTAGAAAACCAACCCCGTCCCTCTTGGCTTCAAAATGCTACAACATATTGTTTAAAATACGAATAGTAAAAAGAAAAAAACTTGTAAAATTATCTCACCTGGATCAGGCAAGCTTGGATGCAGAGCAGAAGAACAGTGAAAGAAGACATGTTTGATGATTGATTGATACTGTTGTAAGTGATTTGGATAACTTGTATCTACGTTTTATATTGATAATGTTACGATATTTTACTTAACGTGAGGTAAGTGTACGTGATTGTGATTATACACTGATTGTAACATAGTGATGAGTTGTTTTATTATTTTTATACGGTGATATTTTAACATTATGAAACATCACGACTGTACTCCTTGAAGGGTTAGGCAGAGGAGTACCTATAGCGCTCCCACATTTCGCCAGTTATGTTTAAGTTCTATGTTATATGGGGTGACATAGGTATATTTTTAAGCACTTTTGAACTGTCCTAGGTCGGTCGGCCAGAAAGATGAAGCTAGTTGCTCATTTCAAACCGTAGTTGGTCTATGTACCCACTACGCTTTGAAATGGGCGAAGAAGAAGATTTGTCTTAGCCACAGCTCTTAGCATTTATCAGGAATAGAATACTCATTGTTATGTACACCTTTAAAAAAATCGGATGATCTAGTAGAGCCAGGTGTTACAGAAATTAAAATGGTTACACAATTGACGACTTCCTTAATGAATCACTAACTGATTGACATGCTATTATTACATTTGACATTTTATTTTATTTTGTACTACTGCAAACTTAATAACATTCTGACATTTCTGTATACATTTATACTGTAATACAAACGATTTGACTTTTTTGTATTATTGAAATTTTAACTTTTATTGAAACGATTTGACATTACTTTGTTTTTTTTTTCAGTATTTTGTATGATTATAATTTCATAATTGTTATTTAAAATTACAACGTCTTTTAAATTTGTGTACATTAAACACGGTGTGCATGCCCATGACGGTAGAACATGGAGCACTATTAAAAAAAGAAAACATCTATGTACGAATTACCCATGTTTGCGAACGAATAAATGATTTGATTTGATTTATCTACTTGGCATATCCCGTATTTTTAAAAAACGTTCACATTCTAATCTCCGTCTCAATATGTCAAAATTCTTTTAGTTCACCTGTCTACATTTTTGACAAGTTTTTTGACATTTGTTTGTCGCTGAGGTGAGACTGCGGCTAGATTTGGAACGTTTTTAATAACGGGAATAATTTGCCTTCTGATCTCCAGAAGTTACTGACTGGACATTGCCGCTATCTTGAATTAGGTGGTCAGACAGTTTCGTACTTTAGAGTAACCGTAACAATTTGTGTACAAAGAAAAGTATACATTTAGCTTAAGCATATGCTACATAAAAGTATACATATGCATCGTTGTAAATGACTTATTTGCAAATTGTCAATTTTATTGATTTTAACTGAAGTGAAAGATGTTATTATTTTCAAAACTTGTATTAATGCAATTGTACGTGTTTTCACTTATCAAGCAAAATTGTGTAGGCGCCATGTAATGAGTTATCTATAAACTTTACATAATATATTGCATTTGATTGATAAACTATTACAAAGGCTTCATATAAATATGCCCGCATAATTTTCAAAAATCATTCTTAACTTTTACTTTCAGTCGAAGCTCAGTAAACTACTAATTAATATAAAATGGCAGCCAAGGCTATTCTCGTCCTCTGCGCCCAGGCTCTTATGGTTCAGGTAATTTGAAATTATTTTCTATATAACAATCACTTACTACTTTGCAGTTCTAAAAACAACAACTCTTAATTTTTACTGAAATTTAATATTTTTTCTTCTGTTTATTGTAACGTTTACCCGAAAATTTGCTTGTTATTTATTTTGAGCTCAGACTTCTCCACTATACCTTCCTGCTCCTTTTCCAAAATCATGTTAATTTCTAATAGCTACTTCAACCTTAGCTTTTATACGTTTGAATAGACAATAATAAACTTAATCTAAGCCATCTCGTATCGTGGAAAATTTGTTTAACATAGAAAGTATTGCGAGCAAAAAATCCTATAAATTATGTCATCTACTTATATCTAAATCTAAAATTACTATTCTAACAAAACCATTATTTTCACAGAGCATCTACAGCCAAACCATTCCATGCGCTAACACCATCGGAACAGCCCTAGCAGCTGAAGAATACGCTTTAGCTGGCAACGCTTTAGCATATGGCGCTGGCAGATTAGGTCTGGGCGCTCCTGTGGCTGGCTACCCTGCTATCGCTAACTACGGCCTGGCTGCTAACTCCTTCGTTCCCTCAAGCGGTGGAGGTTTTGCTGTCCAAAGCGTTTCCCCCCTCGCCCCCACCGGCATCACCGTGTTCTCTGAGAACGCTATCGAAGGAGCTCTCGCTGTGAACGGAGAGCTGCCGTTCTTGAGTGCTGTGGTTGTGGAGGGAGCTTTACCTTCTGCTGGCGCTGGTGGTATCAACTACGGCTGCGGGAATGGCGCTGTTGGTATTGTAAGCGAAGGTGAGTGAGATGACAAAAATACTACCTATTAAATATTTTTTTAATGCTATACGGCCTACCTACATGCACTTGGGTTAGTGTATGATCTAGCTAAAAGAGAAATTTCGGAAATCATGGACTAGGTGAGGATAATTTATTTTGTTAATTCTGCGTCCATTCATATCTTCCACATGATTTTCAATATAGTTCAGTGTTTTGTTTGTTTTGTCAGAATTCCATTTTTCTTCATTTTTGGCAATATGAGTAGGTACCTGTGTGTACTACTAACTGTTAACATTTTGACCTCGTTTCTATTTAGTTCTTACCTGTTCTAATGGTCTCATTGTCTCACTGCAGGGCTAAGGCTTCCTTCTCCATTATCCACCTAATCCTGTTTTCTTTAAGTGCGGTCTATTCCTTTGAGCAGGAGTTAAACGGGTCCCGCCATCTTCACCTTGTAACAAGCAATACATAAAGTTATTTTCTCTTCTCTTCTCAGGTATCTCCCCTGCTGTGGCTTCTGCCAATGCATACCCAGCAGGACTTGGGTACAATGCTCCTGGTGCAGCTGGAGGGTTCGGCTATGGTGCTGGTCTGGGTGGCCGTGGGTTCGGTGGTGTGGGATTCGGTCTGGGTGGTTCCGGCTGCAATGGAGTTTACTAAGTTTTCTTTTAAATAAATTGGTTGTTATTTAGTTGGGTAAATATGTTGTTTGATTTTTGAAGATGCACCCCAATTGAAAACCATTTTAAGCATAGTCTGAAAGATGTTAAAGAAAATTCCTAATGCATTGCTTCATAATTATATTTGAAAAAATCGTGTGCTTACCAACGTAAGTAACGTTGAACTGTCAAAATGGATGGCAATGTTAAGTGCCGATTTCACCAATGTTACTGAACGCGTCCAGCACATCTAAAATGCGTTCAAGAGCTGTCAGAGTCAATATATCATAGGAAATAATGACACTGACAGCTCTTAAATGTAGTTTATGTGCTGATCGCGTTTAGTTTCATAGGTGAAATCCACCCTAGAGTGTTACGCAATTACCTGGGTCGACTGAGAAGTATTCTCTAAAAGCTTGTACAGTCAAAATCAACCGCACGTCAGTATCACTTGCCTTGCTTGAGGATCTGATAACTTTTGCAGGGCCAACATGGCCAGAGATCGCACAGAAGACAGAGAAGAGAGAGTTTTGGAACGAAAAAGTTTAGGTTTTTGCCCAGAAGTGGGACACAAATAGGCAAACAAAAAAAAGGAAGGTTTATTCGTATTCGAACAATAAGATACCTATTGATAAAAAAATCTAGTTATTCAGTAAGACTTAAATACCGTACTATGCAAGGGCGGGCTTGTTAATAATAAAAACGTTTTAAAACAACATAAAGCAACCAAAAAGAAGTTCACGCCTACCTTTGTAGGACCGCCAAACGCATATCCTGCATCATACGAAAGAACCTGAATTTACTATTAATACTAGCTTCCACTTATCTCTTCGCCTGCGTAGTGTTTGATGAAAAGAAGCCTAGGTCGTTCCCCAGGCTTCAGAAACCGTTCAGCGGATTAGCCGTGAAACTTCCCAGCCCCGCTCTGCAAGCCACCGTGTCCGTTCTGCCTTTCTTACTGTGGTAACTTTTGAACCATACGTACAAATAACTACGACCAAAAGACAAAGTTTATCTACATTAAATACCGAAAGCGATACAGGTATTCATTTTGATAAGAATTAACTAAATACTCTAAAATTTGCATTGTAAAAAAAGTATCTAATTTAAATGTATTTATGGCTTACTATTTTGGCTATATTAGCTTACACATAAAAGTAAGGTATATGATGTCACGAACTTTTATTTAGAATTGTTTGACAAAAACAATCCCACTATTTATTTATTTATTTATTAGGTTCACCAACAACTGATTACTTTGATACAAACACATAATACATTTTGGGAAGAAAAATAACAGCGCATCAGTTACTTATAGGTATCAGTTACTTATAGGTAAACATGCATAAAACAATAAATTTGGTAAATAAGCTAACTTACTTAGTCATAAGCGCTAATATGGAAAAAAGTTACATTTAAATAAAATTAATGAAACTTTGAGTCTTAGACATTAATAATGGTTAAATTGATAACAATTAAATAAAAACAAATGTACAAATTCATAATATATGATGAAATTGATAAATTGTTGAAAAATTGTAAAACACGTTAATAAGTTAGAAACAATAAGTAAATTCATAAAAAGTATTAACACGTAGTTGGCAAGTACATAAAATTGTTGAATAAAATTGAAAAAAAAAACGTTAACTGCATAAGATAGAATTGATAAATTAATAACATTGGTAAAATTGACACAAGTATATAACAATATCTGATTGGAATTAGGGGCTGGTTGGTAAACGATTAAAGATGGCTTTCTGTTTAGCAAGCGAGTCAAAGTGGAGATCGATAACATCACTGTAGCTATTTACTGCTTTACACATTCTTGCAAAAGGCGAATTGGCTCCCAAAACAGTTCTACTAAAAGGTGGACAAAGGGGTGTCATGGCACTACGTGGGATTCTAGAGGGTGCTCGAAAATTGAAAAGGGCAAGCAAGCTGTATACTATACATTATCTTCGTTAAGTATAACGGTTTAGGCAGCGCACGCCATGATAGCTCTCAGAGGGCAGGATTTTTTTCGGCTTACTTTATACTTATCGTTATAATATGAACCAAATCACACAAAATCATTATAAATTGTAGGCTATGTGTTATTCTGATATATAAGCTATATTCCTGTAAAGTTTCATAAAAATCCGTTCAGCAGTTTTTGCGTGAAAGAGACACATCCATCCTCACAAACTTTCGCGTTTATAATATTAGTAGGATTAGTAGGAAGTCGGAAGTAGGATGTATGTATGTACTTATGTATTTGTATTTATTCTTGTATTATTTTTATAGTCATTTCCGAGCTATCTAGCCCGTATGTTGCAGCTGCTATGTTTGTCTCTGCATCACCATCACAACATCACAAGGTTGTCTCAGGCATTAAGTCTGTTTTAATCAATAAATAATAAGCAGCTTAACTTTCATGGAAATGCAGCGGAAACTGTCTGATGGGCGTACCTCGTGATTACTTTACTACGTGGTTGCTCGGGTGCGTCTACGTGAGATAAATAGTGGGTGCGGAGCATCCATTAGCATAGACATAAAAAACAATCAGTCTCTTCAATTAACATCACCAGCTACTTAATAACTTCATTATGTAGGTTGCGTTATAACCATTTAAAGCGGGGCTCTAAAATTTTCGAGTTCGCTTCGCTCGCTCTTGCATCCAAGATTTTCATAATTCTTAAACGTTTCTGCATAACTCAGTAAAGTAATTAACTATTTCTGTATGAATGATTAAAAGAAAATATTAGCTATCTGAAGTGCTAATATTTTAGAGCTCGCTTCGCTTGCGCTTGCACACTTTCCATCAGGCACCAGACTAATAATATTACCTTACTTACGTATGTCAGTGATGTAGTTATAAACAGCGTACAACCATAAAACTAAGCGTAAAAAACTGTTTTGAGTGTAGTTTAATTCATTACCTCATAGTATTTTTTTTTTAACTTCTTAAATTAATAACTAGGTAAAGGGTGATCGGACATTGTAGGACTACTATTCAATAATAAAAGAACCCTCATGCCTCCCTATGGGCATGATTACCTACGAGCACCCACGAGATTTTCTAAAAGCGCCCCTCCCTGGCTGGACCACGCTAAGATTTGATGTCTCGTGCACGTCATAAAACGACAAGGTGATTACGAGGACGAGTGTAAAAGCTGCAAGTCCAATGTTTCAGAATGTTGGTCCTACATATGCTAACTTCGACATTATTAAAGTAATTACTTCGGTGCGTAATCCATAGATGTCGCTACGTGGCACGCGGGATGTGTTGCGAAACAAAAAAAATACTATCGACCCTCACTAATCCCACTAACATTAGTTTGGGTGGGTTTATAAAAATACATAAAAGTTATTTTAAAAAAAACCTGGAGATTGGATTTAGGTATCTACTGCAGAACAGGGGTATTAACAGTATGAAAGTAGGTAAATGCCGCTGATCTGCAATAGATGTGACGTATGGGACCCACAATCACCACCCCGAAACAAAAAAAAAACAAAAAAGCGGTGGTTATCGGGATGAAGTAATCCCAGTGTGTTGTTATCGACAACAAAATAATGTCCGTCTGCCCGTCCGTCTGGATGTCACACTGCCATTTTTCTCGAAGATTATTTATTGTGCCAACTATGTTTATCTTTCACTTCTGAATATGAAGCTAATTGTCCATTCCAAATCGTAGTGGGTACCTAAGGAGAAGAAACTCCATGGACACTCTTTTAAATAATATTGTTCTTACAAATATATTAGTTCCATCATTAATGTTAAATTAAATGTTGTAAAAAGACGTACACGTTAAACGCGTCCAGAGTGCAGTGCAGATTAAAATACGCCGTGGCAGATAAGAGATTACCAGTTCCAACTGACGGCGCTCGTTCATGAACATGACGCAGGGATCAGCACCATTCAGCTCAACCTTTTTGAAGGGAGCTAAATGATCCAACACATGCGCCACCGTCAGCGAGACATTAGAGTGAGCGTGACATACTATCAGCCGCCAGGGCAAATTAAAGTCAATAAAATACATAATACCCGGTAAATGGTAGCTACATAGTACATAGTACTCACACCTGTGCCATGCGTTTATATAATACAAAAGGAGATTGAGTTCAGCATTGAGCAGCTTTAACAGTATTTTCAAATGTTAATCAATTAGTTGTCACACACAGAAGATCTACTTGTTGTCTGCAAATAGATCCACTAACATGCAATTTTACTGTTGTTTACCTAAGTTTTAATTTAGTTTTTAGTTTGTACTCATTGTTAATTTATTATATTAATTAGTTTTGGACTTTCTAGCCTGAAACACAGGTTCTACCTAGTTCAGGCATATTAGCAACTGTGTTCTTTTTAATTGTTATTGTATCGATTGCAAATGTGACTCTTTTATATAAATAAACGATTTATTATTATTAGTTGTGGTTGTGCAGCAGCACCAGTATACAGCCAAGCATTTTTATGAGCGACGTAATCTCCTAACTTATAATTTACCTGCGTGTATAGTGTGCGTTTTACAAACGATTTGAATTTCGTCCCATTCAGTTGAAATATGTGTGGAGGTATTTTATTTACAGTTTACAGTACCCCATGAAAGATGAGTCTACTTTAGCCAGCCAGAAACCAGGTCCCGATTTCCAGTACTATAATTATGTCTTTCACCAGTTGTACTGTAAATACGTAAAATGATTTTACGTACATGATGTTTTGAAATAAGATGAAGTTAGTTAATATGTGTACCGATAAACTATTCTGTAGTAAATTGTGTAAAATATTATAGATGCCACTCCCCATACGTAATTAAAAGGATTACGATGTTTCAAAGTGACTTTTTAACCCCCGACGCAAAAAGAGGGGAGTTATAAGTTTGACGTGTCTGTCTGTGTGTGTCTGTCTGTCTGTCTGTGGCATCATAACTCCCGAACGGATGAAGCGATTTCAATTTAGTTTCTTTTGTCTTAAAGGTAACTTATGTGCGAGTGTTCTTAGACATGTTTGATGAAAATCGGTTGAGCCGTTTAAAAGTTGTGGGGGGTGAAAGTGTTTTAAATAAGATACTATTATTTAAAAGACTTTCACAAACCAAAATCTACATAAAATGTAATGCAAAATATAAATGTAGGGTGCCAAAATCTATCAATCCTATTTCAGTATGAACAGTCTAAAGAAAACCGAACCTATACGTACGAAGCGGGATGCAAAAACTTTTTGAGTTCGCTACGCTCGCTCTTGTTTTTTTTTAATTCTCAAACTATTGTACATAACGTGACAACGTAACTACTATTTAAGTATATGTATTGTCAAAAGAGAATCAATCCAATACCATCCTGACCCATGTGAAATAAGTTCTGGATCCCTGACAGTGCATGCGTCAAAAATCCATCGTATCTACGTAAAAATTCATCGTATCTACACAAATATTCATCGTATCTACGGAACTTTGCGTGGTCAGAATCGCACATGGCAGGATTGTTTTAATTTAAGCTTTTGCCGGTGGCTTCGCTTGTGTAGATCTCAGAAATGATCCCACGTGACATAAAAAGCGTCCTTTAAGTTAATCCAGGTTTTAAATTAATATTTGTGTCGCAACTTTGGTCAATATCCGTTGAGCTGATTTTGCGTTATAGAGCAACAAACATACAAACTTTCACATTCATAATATTAAGAAGGATCAGTGTTACGACATAAAAATATTATTTAGTTGTAAAATATGCATTGATGGATGTCTATGTCACAACTTGATAATGTTACGGACGCATAGATAACAAATTCAAATGAAGTAATAACATAACAATCAGTCTGTTATCGATAAAAATTATGTACAACTTGATAATAAATTATGCAAGTAATCGATATAAAAGGCGGAAGACAATCGATTCTAACTATCAGTTACTTTCCAAAACTCACAAAATGTACAGCAAAGGAGTTTTAGCTTTCTGCCTATTCGCAGTTATTTTGCAAGTAAGTTTTTCTTTCACGATTTTGACTTATTTTAATTTAATTTAAAATGTAACGAGTTTACTTGTTTTGAACAACTTCAAAGCATTTTGGAACACTATGAATTTTCGTTACGGACTACCACCTAATACCGGAGCACATAACGCCAAATTTCAACTTTACTTCCTAAACTTTTCAACTTTGCCTCCTTAACTTTTCAACTTTGCCTCCCTAACCTTTCAACTTTACTTCTTAAACTTTCCATATTTTCTTCCAAAACTTTTCAACTATGCCTTCTTATCTTTTCAAATTTGCCTCTCTAACTTTTCAACCTTACTTCCTAAACTTTTCAACTTTGCCTCCTTAGCTTTGTACTTTGTCTTCTAAATCATTCAACTTTGCCTCCTAAGCGTTTCAACTTTGACTTTTAAAACTTTTCATTTTTGTTTCCTAAGCTTTTCAACTATGCTTCCTATAACTTAAACATTAAAACATGTTTTTGTTTCCTTTTCAGAACGCCAGTTCCCTGCCCACAGGTTTTCAAGGACCCATAAACTCCCCAGGCTGCAACCAGCAACTCATCCCAGAAACAATGCCAGGATCTCCAATTATCACCGAAATCGTTCCTTCTCTTCAATTCGGTGATATCTCAGTGAGTGGTGATCTGCCAGTGGGTGGTAGTATTAAAGTAAAGGGTGTGTTCCCCGTGTATGGCACGGTAGCTGTTGATGGTGGAGTGCCATCCTGTGGGTCGGCGGTGGTCAATACTGGCAGCGGAGTGGTCTCGCAGGTTGTTTAGGAGTTTGTTAAATAAATTATTGTTTTGTTGTTATTTTTGCATTTTATTTTCTGTCAAGAGTGTCCTTCATCTTCATGTCTGCATATTTGTATCCTTCGACAGAAAGAAATAGAGGATGTTATAACTTTAAAGTGCGTATCTGTCTGTCTGTCTGCGGCATGGTAGCTCTCAACCGCCGTTTTTTTAAGAATTCTGTTGGTGTAGTGGTTTTATTTTATTTTAAATTTAACTAGTCATAAAATATTATAGCCTATGGAATGCCCATTTATAAAGTACAAGACGTGTGCCCGATGGGATTTCCCATCGCCAAGAATGGTGAAATTCCATACCTACTTTCATCCCCTATTTCCCCCCCCCCCCCCCCTCCGTGTAGAAGATGAATATAGTAGATTTATACACACAACAGACTCAGAACACAAAGTTAAAAAAAAATGGTAATCATAATCATTTATTTGCAATAGGTATTGATATAGTGTTGCTCTTAAAGTTAGTTATTAAGTTGCCCAATACATAGTCAGAAATTTGACATGCAACACATTATAATATTTCGGTATATCGGGATAGGCCCTCATCAGCGATATTACACTTGCACTTTGTAAATAGGCGTGGATTGTCGGGCGATGAAAATAGAGACACTAGTTATAGCACAAACACTTTATTTCACTCACAATTTATTATAAAATAATCACCATGAAATAACCTGAAGGCAGAGGTCCGACATATTAAATGAAAGTATGAAATATAGCAGTAACCAACTTTTTTATTCCAACCGCTTGTTAATTAATTAAATGGATCGCTATAATAGCTCTATGCGCTACAGCAGGTGCACCGGGCCGAGCCTGCCACAAGAATGATCCCCTACTCGCTGCGCACTAGCTTACATTAAGCTGCTTGAGAAGTGGGGAGAGTGGGGAGACGAACGTCCCGCTTTGCACAGCGTAACTCGGCCCGTTGCACGTGCTGTTTACAAAGGTGACGCCGACACGGCCATACTGACGTGCGGACGTCCTCGTACGCGTAGTCTCATCAAGCATTGTCAAAAAAGACTTTACGTTATTATTAATGTTCGTTCATCCTGACTAGCAATCTGATCCCAGTCATCCCTACTGACTGTGCAACTAACTATGGACCGCTCGATATTAAGCCTTCAGGACTTATACTGTAATCTGGTCCGGTTCAGCCCTGCAGAGTTTACTACTAATTCTGGACCGCTCGTTATTGAGCCTTCAAGACTTTAGCAATCTGGTCCGGTTCAGAGTTACCCCTTCAGAGTTATAATCTTCTGGGCCGGTCTAGCGACCATTCAGAATTAAAACCGCCTGGATCGGTCCAACGACCCTTCAGAATTATAACCTCCGGGTCCGGTCTAACGACCCTACAGAGTCATAATCTCCTGGTCCGATCTAACGACCATACAGAGTTATAATCTCCTGGTCCGGTTATAACAAACCCTTCAGGATTGTTAATTCTTGGTCCGGTCATGGACGACCCTTCAAGATCACTCCAGTTTATAGTTGTTTTTTTTTTCTCTCTTTTTTTTGGTCTCTTAATTTGTCCCTTTTTGTCTCTTTTTTGTCTCCTTTTTTGTCTCTTTTTTATATTTTTTAGTCCGGACTAAAATGGTCCCTGCAGATTATTTAATCAAATGTATTAAAGTACTTGTATCAACGTTCCACCCAGGCTAAGTTCATTGGTAGTTTCACTACCACCAAAGTCATTTACTTTAGAGCCTATAACAAAAACAAACTATTTTATCCTTAAGAATAGACTCGACTTAGACACTCCACCGAATGCGTAGCACGCCTGTGCGATACTAACCGAGTCTCATATCATACAGCCAGCAAAATGTCACTTCAATGTGCATGCGTTCAGTGTTGTGTCAGAGTGGCATGTCATTGACTGTGTCGTAGCAGACACGTAATTCATGTTCATGACACTCTAAGTCTAAACTAACAAACGACACCTATGAAAACTAAATAACACTAATTTAAGTATTGAAGCGCCGTTACGGCCAGACTGACATTCGCACATCCTTGTGCGTCTCCATCCCCTTAAGACACCGCGGGCCCATTTTTCTGTAAAGAGAATAAAACTGGTAGATACATTACTTAGTACGCTCGTCCATCAGTGACATACATTACAACGTTTTATAACCCACAAAATCAACCTTTAGGATCTGAGCCGGACAACTTAAATAGGCGTCCCTTCAACCAGTTATCTCTCCAGATAACATGGACCGCCCGGTCCATGTTATCTGGAGAGATAACTGGACCGGTCAGCGTCTCTCCGATCACTCACTTGTACCACACATATCTCCATTGATCTCATAGCCTCTCAGATTAGACGATCACTTTATAATATGACCCAGAACATCGGCCTGCACAAGCCAGTTCTATAGACTACCCAATAACACAAACAACAGGACGTCAACCCGAATGAGCCGGTTCCTTACATTATCCTCACATAGTTTTTAATTACGTTTCTTCACTCTCAGAGGCCGAGAGGTTTCCAGAGCTGGCGGATAACGTACGTGAACTACAAATAGATAAAGCATCACTGAAACCACCCGACGATACCCACTCCACTCGTCAATCGCGGACTGCCGCCACCTCGGCCTCCTTCAAGCTACCAGTCAAGGTGGTAGCTAAATCCACCAAGCCCACACATGAAAAATATGGTCGCAAATATTTGTATTCTCTATTAGACACACAACAAAGGGGAAGTCTGTACTCCCTGCGAAGCCCAGTCGAACCCCTCTGTCACATTCAATGAAGTAGGAATCGCCACCGTAGAACGGTCCCATTTTCCCACTGTGACGCAGCAATATCCCAATGTCCCAATATTTTCGGATGCTACCTTACGAATTTCACCCAAATCTAACCGAAACCCAGACTCAGAATATGAAGCCACACTAAAAACAGCGCCCGAGTGCCAAACACAAATTCTGTTGGTGTGTACCCTAGACCTAGCAACATCCGTCGCTAGCTGCGCTTCGAGGAGCTCACCGCGCCTGGTCCCACCAGATTCACAAGTAAGCACCCAAATGTCCTCATGACTCTCTCTACCCGAACACCTGCCCTGCCAGACCTTTAGCAACAAGGTGCAATTCTACATCATAGTCACCATAAA
Source organism: Dasypolia templi (assembly GCA_963555695.1). Lineage (NCBI taxonomy): Eukaryota > Metazoa > Arthropoda > Insecta > Lepidoptera > Noctuidae > Dasypolia > Dasypolia templi. Next base: position 6,729,777 of record OY743163.1, read on the forward strand.
ATTGCTCTGTCTGCGCCAATACAACACCCACCCCGATCCGAAATCCGGGAAGTCACACCGAAAAGACAGACAGCTTCATCTGCACCAGCTGCATCCAACTAAGAAGTGCACTCGAGAAGGACGAATTTAGTGAAAGAGTCTTCAATGACAAAAATAATCCCTACAATCCATTCCTCCACCCAACTTACCCACGATGTCTATATGTACAGTATGCCATTGTGCAGAAACCCTAAGCATAGGATGGAGTCCCCGTACCCGTTGAGCCCCGAACAATCCCTTGAGGCCCAGCACACAATGCAGGACTTAATTTCGCATCCACCTAGCCATCTCAGGGAACCAAAATTGCTCACAAACCCCAGCAAGGGCTTCATCCGCACCAAGGAATCCAACCTCTGTATGAACACGACTTATCAAATTCCATGTTAGTGAGTCCAGGACTAATGGAAGCCAAAATACACACTTACCACGCTCAATTCTCCTGCACTATACTAACCCACGAACGTTGCAAGTGTGAGCCACAGTCTGACTGCTACGCCCACCGATGAGATCATGGATCTAGAGTCGCGGCGGCCCCACCAATGAAAGCCAACGCAGATGCAATTTAACAAACTGCACAATTTTTCCTGAAAGACCATGGGACGGGACCATGCACCAACTCCGTAATTTGATTTCGGGGACAGAAAATCTGAATGCTCTATGCCACTCCACGGCCCATGGATTCTATCGAAGTCATAGACCCGTAAAAGTGCCCACCGCACGTGAGCACCTGGAGCGAGGCTGATCACTGAACTAGATGGCCTTGAGGGAGCTACAATCTGTAAACACAGGATACGCCCGTCGCGTCGCCTGAAACCATCAACAGCTTCAATGACGGCCAGGGTGTCCAACTCGCAAAAACAATACCGGGATTCTGTATCAGTTGTTCGTCGGCTAGAGTCAGACAAGACATAAGAAACGTGAAATTTTCTTTGGATCAATATTGCCCTGTACCCTTAGAGCTTACGTCGGTGTGAAGTTCCATCAGTGCGTTCCAGTCAAATCATTTTAGTCAGAACCGGTTCTGATGTTAGTATTTCGATCACTTTCTTGTAAATATCTTATGTCTGTCCATTTGATAGGCCCTTTTAATTTGATTCAAGATTCTAAACGTAAAACACGTGAAATATGGGGCAACGCGCCAAAAACTAATCCAAAGGACCTACAGATCGCTCAAAATAAAATGATTAAACTATTATTTCACTATGATTACCTTACATCTACAGTTAAAATTTACAGGGAAACGAAACCGATGAATATTAAACAAATTCATACATGTTGTACCAGCATAATTATAAGAAAAATTCTTAGTAAGTCCATTCACACAAAATACATCAGGTACACTATCGCAGCAGTCGTAGGAAGGATCACATTTTAACTACCGCGAGTGCGGACAGTCAATGGCGAGAGAACAATTACTTTTGCGGGAGTGCAACAATATAATAAACTACCTATAGAAGTAAAGAATCCCTTTCTAAATGATCAAACCCTACTCCAATAAACAAGCTTGCCCTACTGCGGCATTACTTTTTTGTGGCACCGGGATCGCATTCCTTATCTACGATAATAATATTATTTCTTTTGCCGGTGGATCGAAAAGTTTTAAGTTTTGTGTTAGTTAATAATGTTATTTGCGTACGAAAAGAAATGGTATTACAACTTAAAAGATTTAAAATAAATTAAAACAATTTTAAGTTGAAAAACGTTCTCAAGTAAGTAAGTGAAATCTTTGTAATTTTTTATTGAGAAATAAATTTCTTAAACCTTAAACACCATACCACCAATAAAGAATTAATTATCCCTTCGCAATATTTGAACTAATGCGAGTTTGTCTTCACCATGTAGGTCAGTGTTGATGTTGTGGTTAACGATAATGAAACTCTTCAGTAACGTTAACTTCTTTCCCCAAATAGAATGTTTTTTGTCAATATCTTTACGTACATGGATACCACTATCTAATAGATCTCTACCTATAATAACTGGTTCTGTAATTGAGTTAACAGGCACAACATGAAACAAAAAGCACACTGACTTGTTGAATTTCAGGTTTTCTTTACCTATACCTGTAAGGTAAACTAAATCACAGCGCATAGTGCCCGGGAACTTTTTGACCGAGCCGAGCCGAGCCTGCCACAAGAATGATTCCCCTACTCGCTGCGCACTAGCTTACATTAAGTTGCTTGAGAAGTGGGGAGAGTGGGGAGACGAACGTCCCGCTTTGCATAGCGTAGCTCGGCCCGTTGCACGTGCTGTTTACAAAGGTGACGCCAACATATATTTAATGCAAGAGCATAATATTTATGTCCATGCCATTGTTTTGTAGTTTACTATTCATTAATTTTACAATAATAGTTAACGTCACATTAATTTCAAACAGATTATATAACACAATTTATAGATAGTTCAGTCAACGACTGGCCAAAAAAGGGGGTGTAGAGTGCGTGAGCAGGGACCTCAGCGTTTCCTTATGAAACTTTTTCAGGGTGCTTAAAGAGTGAAAGAAATAACGAAAGAAAAATTGTTTATTCTGCACGAACAAAACGCACAACGTACGTAAACGATGAAACTAGAATACAATTACCATACCACATTCTACATATTACGCCGTTCTATATAAAGCCCCAATAATTGTTATTGTTTAAATATCAATTGACAATCTACAGATAGCCTAGCCTATTGGGGTACCCTATGGGGTAGATATTTTTGCAGCCGGCACTCCCACTATAAATACATGTTCCCGTATTCACACAGAATTAATGCTTCCTACCCTTTACTAATTGTCAAAGACTTGCAATGGAAACAAAGCTCTGAAGCAAGTAATATTTACAAGCTCGGACAGACTGGAGCGACACGCAACTCGACAAAAAGGCACAGCGCTACGAACGGTGTCTTTGAAGGAGCCTTTATACTGACGCTGCTGGCGGTGATCTAGAATAGTAGGCGTGTCATTTTACGTATACAAGTTTATAATACCTATTAATTCTTCAACCAATGTCAATTCACTATTGCTAACGTAAACAACATAAGAGAAAAGACCAACCGTTCGTGAAACCAAACCTGTGACATTTTGTCTCCTTAATCCAACCAAAACATGTTGATGTTTTGGTTGGATTAAGGAGACAAAATATATATGTAATGTAAACCTGCAAGTGTACGAAGTTTCCAACCGTGCACAATATTATCATCTGAACCGCCATGTCCCACGATGTTTGGAATTTAACTTGGAGCGAATGCCTACCTGACCTTTACAACCAAGTTACTGGGTAACACATTACCCCTTGGTAGGTCTTGTTGTCAGACTTTGGCCTACTGACGACCCATAACGACTGTCAAAGATGCCTGAATGACAGCCAGGAGCAACGGCTTAATGTGTTTTCTTAAAAAGAGGGGTTTGTTAAAATGGTCACTCATCCACGGACTGACCTCGGCAGGCGTAGCTTTCCCTGATCGATACGTGAGGCTAATATCACTTATCCGCGAACCTCCGGAATATAATAATTATAGCTTAATTATAATTACTTAAGAGTTTTCTTTGTTTGTTTTTTTTTTTTTTATACTTCTACCTCCAACATAATCGGAGCCTATGGTCGACTTTACGTTCATACCAGTTCTCGCTTTTATTCCTCTCGTACTTTCATTCTGCATACTTTATCTTTCTTTTATTCAGTCATCTTTCTGTCTATAAGGGTAGGACGCCCTTCTACTTGTCCCTAATCTGACTACTATTCCTCTTCTTTATTCTTTCTTTATTTCGGGGAAAACATCGACACAATATTCTTTATTTCTCTTTTACAGTTATGTTTAGCTTAAACTATTTCATTATACTATTACATATTAATTAATTTACAGTTTACAACAGTCTTATATTATATCTTATATAATATTACATATCTATTCTTATTTCTTAATGCATATTTCCTAGGTCTTCTTTTACTTTCTATTTGGAATCCTTTAATCCGAGATTGTCCTCGAGATGACAAAAACGTGATTAAGGCGATAAGGATTGGGTTTTATTTTTTTCAAACGTTCAGCTACGTCCTTCGTTTTTGCGATATCCGACTACTTATTTGCATCGTTGGTTAGAGCACTTATTATTGTTGGGGTTCCTGGATACTTAGATACTCAAAGGTATGTTTCTTAAATGGTCAATTTTGTATGTTTATTTGGTATCCTCTTATCAGCATGCTGAAGTGGAAGTGGGCGGGCCATGTCTGTAGACGGACAGACGGTCGATGGAGTAGACATGTGCCAGAGTGGAGACCGCGTTTGGGCAAACGTAGTGTGGGACGCCCTGCGGCACGATGGATCGTTATCGTATCGTATCCTACAGTAGGATACATCTACATTTTGTCAGTTATGTTTAAGTCCCATGTCCTATTGCGTATAGCCATCAACCGGGAACAAAACCAGGTTCCGGATTGCTACTGAGAAAATCCTGATAGAAAATCCCAATCACACTATGCGGGAATCGAACCCAGGATCCCCCACGCTCAGCGGTCGTACTTGTAACTATGTGACTAAAGGGGCAGGTTAGGGAGCGTTAGGTAATACATAGGTACAGAAATACAGTTAACCGTAGGTAACATAATATTACGTATAGAATACGTGACTTATCAGTTGTAACTCAGTTGCGACGATATTAATTGTAGGACGCAATGAAAATAATAAAGTTTTTTAAAGAAATATATTTCACACAAAAACATATCACAACAATACATATTTTTACACAATATTTTGCAAAATAACTGTTATCTTTTAACTGGCAACTTTGGCATGTTGAAACATTTACACATTATTCTGTTTAAAACAAAAATAGTTTAAGAATTTAATAAAATTAACAAAAAAAACCTCAACTGTGGATTAACAAAGAAATTATCTATTCTGTGGTATAGGCGTGAAAAGGTAACACGCAGACAGTTACTTTCAAATTTATAATATTAGTATGGATTACGATGCTTTTTTCTAGATGATTTTGACAAAGTTGCCAGTTATTGTTTGGGCTGCTAACGTTTAATGTAAAAAATAACAAATTAGCAAATGGGAATTATATTTTCAATCATAATGTAACAATCGAATAACCAAATAAATCGTACTTAGATACACAACTGTTTACACAAAAATCTGAGAGTATAATATACGTATAAACTCGAGGCTGAGTGTAATTTTTGAGACCAAAAATCTCTCAGTCACAAGTATACGTCAGTCGCTAATACAATCCATTCGCACACTGATTCATATGATGCGTCGGTCTTATGTTTGTTAAAACGATGTTCACAGTGAAAAGGGGGTTCAAGACAAAATCCCAACAGTAGCTACGACAAATTTTACGTCCAAATATGATCAAAATTTAAAAAGTGTCTCAAAAATAACCTGGGTATAAGTATTATCATTTTTCCAGTGGCCATCATTATTCCAGAGCAGACATAGAATGGTGCTGTACGTCCTTTACAATGTGGAGACGTCAATATACGACAAAAATTGAAAACAGTAAATACTTAGGATTATTATGAAACTGCGAAATTAATCCTAGGGTCGAAATTGAAAAGGTGATTTTTCTAAATAAACTAAATTGATGTGATGGACCGACTATGTATTTTGCCAATCTTTGACTTAGTTAATGGCTTTATTTGCTTGTATCTTTGTATGCAGACTGGGAACTGCAATAGATATACGAAGATTAATTTATTCTCGTCTGCACCACAGCACTTTTAACACTGGGGTATTTAGTTCCGATGCGAGAAAGAGCTGAAGCTATATGTAAAGCGGCATCATTTTTCGGGACAGAATCATGATTACTGTATTACTTCCCTGGCCGTTTATAATAAGTATTTTTGGTCTTCCCGTAAAGTGCTGTGGTCGGAGAAATCTTTTGATTGACTGTTTTAACCTCAAGAAAGTTATGGTTATAACATTCAGACCCGAGCAGACTAACCCCTTAGGGTTACTGGTAAGTATATTATATTGTTTTCAAAACCCCTTGCACAACTGACATCGTCCTACCAAACTTACAGACACATAACCATCTTAAAAGATGTAACTGTACCCAAGTCCATTGCAACCACCACATCCGCACCCACCACATCCGCACCCACCACAACCACCACACCCACCATACCCACCACACCCACAGCCTCCATAAGCTAGAGCAGGTACATAAGCTGGTCCTACTGACACAGGTACTGGTACAGTAGCTATTACATTAGGGTTCAATGGCAGGCTCTCAGCCAATAGGCTGCTGACGGTCAGGAGTGAGAGGGTGTCGGCAAGGCTAGCAGCCACGCTGGGCTGTGCGACTGTGCTGTACACAGGGGAGGTGAGAACAGGGCCGGAAAACAAAGAGGAGCAGCCGCATGGTCCTCCTCTTATGACTTGGGTGTAGGCGTTCTGTGGATCAAGGAAACAAAAAAGTTATTAGTATTTGGGTAAATGTAGGAAACAGCAATGAATAGGCGATTTTAGAGTTTGTCAATTGTTGCCATGACGTTCAAAGAGCAAACTGCCGGAAGAAAGGTTTCGATACAGTTCATTGTATTTTTAGAAACAGAAATTAGTGGGGACTAAAAGAAGGCAAGGGGCGGAGGCTGGTCAGCAAGTGTTGCCCGAACTCCCAGTCAAAATGTAATGAAGGAATACCGTGCAGTTTTAATTAAGCAGAGTTCGACATTACACATTGCCTGTGCCGAGCAAGGGACACGAAAACGTAACCAAGAAAGAGGATTCATAATGAGATCAATTAGCAACTAAAAATGCATTATACAACATGTTTACCTGAATAAGAACAGCCACCACAACCAGAACAAATGCGAAGGATTTCATTTTTGTTTTTAGTTTTACTTCAAAAACAAACTTTGAATGTACTTTCCCTTCATTTTACCCACCATTTATACTCAACAATTTCAACATACATTGACAAATTTTTAATTTTATCAACTAATGTTATTAATTTCTTCATTAGTTTCTACAAAGAATATTGCAATAACTAGGTATGTCTATGGAGAAATCATTGTTTGATAAATGCAATAGTTTGCATAGTAAAATCAACCGCTCGTCCGTGGTAAATTGGACATTGAGAGTGCCTTTATTAATAACGTCGTAGCAGTAAGGGTGATTTTTGTAGAGCAAGTGTAACCACTGATGTGCAGTTGGCTGTACCTGTTAGACCCTTTGTAGACACACGTTATTTTTGTGAAAAACTATGGTTGATTCGCCGTATCTAGACACGGTCGTCGGTGTTGTATGGATCACTATGGTAGTTTGGTGACGACACGGGACACCACTGCACTGTGCCGTCGATCTCCGTATACCATAGAACCGTGTCATATACAAGGTCACACGTTTTTCTACGGCGCGGTTATCACGCCGTACCGTAAAGAAACCGTGCCGTGTTTTCCTTCACCACTTTGCGAGATGTACAGTAAAGCGCCCGTCTGGGTTCAAAACAACGACCTGCAGCTTGTAAGTCGCGGTCGTTAGCACTGGGCCTCCGCTACTTATATTTAATCATTATTTTGTGATTCATTAAATCTTGAACAACAGAATCACTGAAGCAGATAATGAGATGGAACTAGATAGATATGAGGTAACGTGCATAGCATCACATCTGTGTACGACACTCACATTTTGATAGTCATGTTAAGAGACGTATTCACGTCTCGTCTCGTCAGATAAGTTGTCACCTATTAGAACTGTCATTTCAATAGGTATAATCATATCTCAGTCTGATGAAAACATAACCTACCTAACAATTAAAATGCACTAATTACGTGAGTTTGTGTAAATAATTTCATCGCCACTGCTATGAAAACGGTGAAGGAAGAAACCGTGAGGAAACCGGCATATCCTAGTACCAAAAAAACATTGTGACATCTACCAACCCGCACTGCGCCCGCGTGGTAGATTATGGGCCAACCCCCTGGGAGATCCCTCTCAACGTGTGCGCGTGGGCGCTTAGCCAAATGCTCATTTTCATTATCTTGTTTCCCTATGTCCCTGGTTTTTATATACACATTGATATTGATGCATTTTATTTACAACCAGATTTTTTTGATATCCCATAACTCGTGGTCCAAAAATGCATAGTTTCGGAGATATCATCAACCTTATTATGTGTAGGTATCTTAGTTTCATTGATAAATACAAGTAATTCAATTAATTCAAACCAATCATTCATATTTAAAGCTAAGAAAATGCGACGTTGTCATATTTCACTTTTTCATTTTCATCAAAAGACCATTTCAGACACCAGTCTGACCAAGTTTTATTCTCGGATTTTTATACACTTTGACATTAATGGACTTATTATACTAAACAATGACATGAAAATTTACTGTGAAGTCACCGCTCTACATGGTCTTCACATGATCTAACCAAGATTATGTCTGGACGTTAAAAGAGACTGAGACCTCTCAGTTTGTTTCGGCCTTTATCTAATAAAAAAATATGATTTACGTGTAAAAGTGTACTACTTACAGGAGTAAAATCATTTATCATTTTCATGTTAGGCGCTACTTTCGGCGCTAAGCCATGCGTTGAAAATCCAACAGCGCACGTTTATTTAGAAACTCATTTAGATGTCGCTTAGTCTTTGTGACGCAGTAGGCGAGTCCAGCACCCTAATTGCGTAACAGATTTTCGTAAACGATTACGACTAATTTGTTTGATTTTGACAGTTCAATAACATTCATTGTCTTATTTACATTGTTGAGCATATTTTTTTTTCATACTTATGAAGCAATGCATTAGCAATCTGTTTCAAAACGATTCAGATTACGATTGAATGTGTATTACGCAATTAGGGTACTGGATACCGCGTTACGACAAGCGTAGCGTGGGACGCTCACCAGCTATGATGATGGATCGACGAACTTATGAAGGTGGCTGAAACAGTCTGGGTGCGGAAGGCGAAGGACCGAGTGTTGTGGCGGAGTGAACTGACAAGCGATAGCGATAGGCGTAGTTAAAGCGGACATAACAAATCCTCACAAGGCATCGCAGTAATAAACTGTCGAGGAAACGGGTTCGAAATAAAGAAAATGGACCAAATGTCTTTCGATCTAGAATAGGAAAACCATATTAATGACAAGCAGTGACAAGCCGGCTCCGAGCACAGTAGATGCCAGCATATCAAACATTATCATATTTCGCCAGTTATATTAAGTCCCACGTAATAGGGGGCGAACCTATTGCCATCAACCGGGCATAAATCCTGAGTCCGGGCTTCACACACACACGGCACAATAACACTTTGCCCGACTCAGGAAACGAACCCAGGACCGCATGCTCAGCAGTGGCGCTTGCGACCACAAGACCAGTGAGGCACAGTCAGTATCTAGATGTAAGATACCTAAATAATAAAACATTCAACGGCGAATTAATTATTTATTTTTAGGTCTGTACTTAATTTTTAGGTCTGGACTTAATTAATTCAGCTTTATATCTAATATATAAAATTCTCGTGTCACAGTTTTCGTTGCCATACTCCTCCGAAACGGCTTGACCGATTTTGATGAAATTTTGTGTGCATATCGGGTAGGTCTGAGAATCGGCCAACATACATTTTTCAAAAAAAAAAAAAAAAAAAAAAAAAAAGAAGCAAAACAACGTTTGCGGGTTCAGCTAGTATTTATATAGACTTTTTTAAATCTTGGAACGGACTAGTGAATAAAATCACACTTGACAAAGTAACAGCCGGTCTAGTCTGTAAAAATTTCACCGTGACAACTTAGGTGTAGTCAGCTTGAAGTGAACTTGAAGTGAGCTGTATTGCGGATTCCACTTAAATCATGAATCATAGATGCTAGGGATTGACAATAAGAGTACAATTATGACAGCTCAAAGGGGCAATTCCCAATTCTACAGATTTTTCCCTTTTTTTTGAGGTAGTGTACATAAACCTTAGAACAATTTCTGTTAACGAGAATTGGCCGTCAGTTCTCCTTAGTTCTCACGGTGAAACTTTTACAGAATAGATCGGCTGATTTTCATCCATGCTGGAACAACTTTAAAATCGTTTAGGTAGTTAGGTAGGGTACATTACTTAATTTTAGTTAACGAATCATTTATTCATAGTAACTAGAATATGTTGTCTATTTTACTAAGAATGATAAGGTTTTCCAATAATCAGATTATAAAATAATGTTGCATTTGAATATAATTTGTTAAAATTCCGGTGACATTTTGAATTTTATCATCTGATAGTGACGCGACACAGTGATTGTTATGTCACATTGAAACCAATTAATGTGCGATTTCGTAATCGTGAAAGAAGTATACAAAACCATGCGATTATAATCGGTTGATGTATTGATAAGTTAATAGTAATTGAAGTTTGGTGTGTGTTAAGTTGTTTTACAGAATAAAATGATAAACAGAGTATTATTATTCGGATTTTGTGTGATTTTAAGTGTGAGTAAATTACTTTTTTCTTCTTCAAATAAATTGAATCAATGGTAGAAGGAGAGGATAATGATTTTTATTATGTCTGTTTATTTTATTTCTTTGGATATTTTCGTTTACTTCACGAAATTTTCACGTTTCGTTTTTTTTTTATTCTATGTTTTTTTTTAAACTTAATCGCGCTCCGGAAACCAGCATGAACACAAAAAATGCTTAAAAATCAAAATGATTTCTTTCAGGAGGTCGCAACACAAACCCTAGACAATTTAACATCATCACCTAATCCGGTGGTCATTCAGAACCCGAAGCCATCATCTTCATGTTCTACCGATTCAAAATGGGAGGAGCTTATGCCAGCACTACAAACACTGAAAAGTACCTCCAAAATTAAAAAAGAAAGACTGTACAACGTCGTCAAGATAATAAAATTCCTTCTCTCTGATGAAATGGAGAAAAAGGGCGAGGACAAAAAAGTTATGGAAGAAATTAAGACAAAATTCAAGGAAACTGGAAGTAATGACATGTACCCTGAGCCAACAGTGCCAGATTTTGACAGTATTGTGGAAGAAAGACTGAAATGTGTTAAAGAAATTATTGATGATAGAACCTACATGCTTGATAAGACTGAAGTGAAGAATAAAACAGAAACTGTTAAAGATACACCTGCACCCAAAAATAAAACAGCTGACTTTAGCAAGATATTATCGAAAATATCTACAGCTTTAGCCAAATTGAAAGACCAAAATCAGGATCCAGAAACTCAGACTCCAAATCTGGTGCAAATATTTAGACCGAAAAATGGTTGCAACAAGAATGATTTCAATCCAATATTGTACGAAAATCCGAAACAATTAGGGAACTTAGTTTCTGGTCAAACTGCAATGAACCCTATGTCAAGCCAATCAATGTTCAATATCCCTTGTATGAGAGCATCAGACATTTTAGAAGAGACTGCGAATTTTCCGCTGCCAAGAGATATATTCTGCGATAATCCAGCTGTGAATTTAAAATCTTTGGCTAAGAACACTAAGTTGGATTTGGAGAATCTGCCTTTCAACAATGTTGTGCCAAATTCTATAAGTTGTGTAGATTCAGATGACTCGATTGCTATTCTTTTTAAGCCGAAAACGATATCGCTGATGCAAGTGTTTGGAAATTTGTTGAAGAAGATCACAGTCACTGTTTTAGTACCTTATTATGTTTCTAAATTAGCCTTCTAGACTATGAATTGAGGGTTATTTCAGTAATTACTTTTAAGTATTTATTCTATTGTAACTCTATTTACCTAAATTAAATTAATTTCATTGACACGTGGGTATTATTTTGCCTTGCCATTGTTTCCTCATATATGTAGGTATTATTTTTTAAATTAAACTTCTTAGGCGGCGATTCACTATCAGGACGAGGAATGAGAGTGAAATTTAAAGGATGCATCATGTTAGGCACATTACCTTACACGAGAGAGAATAAAGATAGAATTCTCTCTGTCTCTCACACCAAATCACGGTGAAATCTCTTTATTGGACATGGTGAATTACTCACCTTCATAGTTCAACATCATTCATAATCGTCATCAACTGCACAAAATCTTCCATTTTCTAAACGAAATCTTGTTCTTTTTCTCCCGCTCTATGTGTATATTTTTTTTCTACAAAATGCTTAACTTTTAGGTACTGACATTATCATTGCCATATTTTCCATCATTTATTTGCGAATTAACACAAGAATATACTAAATTAACTAACAGACTAAGTATTAAAATATAATAACCTAAACTTAACTAAAACTATAAATAAACTAAAAGATGGCGTCGAAAATTTGACACAAGAGACTGGCGGCATTGCCATTTTCTTCTATCTGATGTCTTACCAACGTAGCGAGCTTCTTGGAAAGCTGCAGATAAGTGCACCATAGCGTAACTATAACCTTTTCAATGTGCCGGGATCCAAAACAAACCGCCGTTTTGCCAAGGCTCTGTAGGCAGTATAACGAAGTATCGAAGCGTAATTAAATGGATATTACAAGCAAATTATCAAATTTCAAAAAGGATATTAGTCATATTATCGAACTCGTAATATTTTATTATTTCGGTCTGTTGTCATTGTCATAGGTTATTCTTTCTTCCAATACGTAGGTCATCATAGAAAGAAATATGCTTTTCAACACATTTGCTCATAAAGTGGCTCTATGGTCACCGCAATTAGGCACAGAATGACACCCATAATCAAACTGTGACTTTTTCATTGCTAGAACTCACTAGTGAGTTATAGTTTATTTTTATTTTTATTATTGGTGGAGTGGCGTTGTTCTTAAATCATTTTCTTCGTAACTAGTATTGTAGTATTTGTATTTTAATTAATAAATAACTTTAATTCAACTTAATAAAACTTTTATAACTTTAATTTAACTTTACTAAAATTGAATAGCGAAAACGAGTTGTGAAAAATGTTTCGCTATGGCGGGAAAAATTTATCAGTTTTCCTATGCGCGCGCATTGCGATCGGCAACAGACTAAAGGGATGAGGTATTTTTTTTTTTTCGGCGCATAGGTTTTGCGCCTATTCTGCCACGTACAAAATGGGGAATTATAAGTTTTCTTCTATTACAGAGAAAACAAAAGTTATATTTGAGTGAAAGTTTTATTTATTACGTACGAGTTAAAATTATCTATTTAAATAAGAAGTTGCATGAAATGAGCAAGCAATAGGAACATTAATTTATTTGTTCTATTGAACACGATCGTTTTTTTAATAAAATGAGTTTTTATTGATATTTTATTCATGAGAGCGTTGAAAAACGTCGTATGATACACGTGTGTATTGATAATTACCTTCCTCGGCTGTAATCACCAATGTTACACACTAGTACCATAATGTACTATAACCGGCATTACAGATAAAAAAACACATTAAAACTAAAAAAAAAACAGAAAACAATTATTATAATGCCAAAACGGAGCTCGGCATAAAGTCAGATGACATCACAAGATGTACCACCTGACTGAAGCTGATTTTCAGCTTGAAACCCACATAGCTGCTATACATGCTGCTGCTATACGCTCATACAAAATATACCATGTTAGTATATGGTTACTGCATGTGTGTACCATCTAGACTATAATGTCCCACTGCTTATAGTTAAGGCCTGCCTCTGCCTTTTCTACACAATAATGTTTCAGCAGTGGCAGACATAATAAATTTGGAATTAGTTACGTCAAACCCCCTCCCCCCCCCTCCCCCTTTGCAGTACCAAATTTTTGGAAATTGGTACTGCAAAGGGGTTGTTGCAAAGGCCTGTCCAAATTCGTGCCACGGACACGCCCTAAAATTCGGAGCCTGGTTTTTACGTTATGCAGTAAATAACAGACTAACAGTGTAAAGTCTGTTTCTGAAACGCTTTTGTGCTTATAATTAATTAAAACTGATTTATTTAGTAAAATCATCATAAATCATAATTGTTATGCCCATGTTCTGGTTAGATTTTGAGAAGCTCGGGTCACGCTCGAGACCCTGAAGACTGTGATGTTTCTTATTGTTTCTTATAAAGAAGCTAAGGCACATTAAGGCATCGATGTTATTTACTTTAAGAACTTTCTGTACCTTTTTGACGCATTTTGTGCAACATACGAAACACTGTTGCACTTAGCACTGTTGAAATAATTTAGTAACCCAACGCGCGTGAGATATCGCCTGTTTCTGCTGAGCTGAAATACTTATACATTTCTTAATTAGCCGTATCAGTACACAATTTATTGCGACTAAGACATACCTACCTAGTCATTGATTGCAGTTGAACGTAAATAGTCGGTAGGTACGAAGGTGGGTACTATGTTAAAAAAATACAATTTCTGTGTACCTAGTATATTTAGTGTCTTTATAAGGTAATCTCTGTAATATATTTGTTTACAGTTATGTACCTTGTACCTTGTAGCTCGTAGGTTGGAACCCAGAATGACAAAAAATCGAATATCAATTGATCGACCACTATAAATCGAATGTCTAAATACTCGAACGTTCATAATATCGAATAGTAAAAAAATCGAACATTCAATATATCGTACACTCAATACATCGAGTGTTTAAAAAAAAAAAAAAAAAAATTATACGCTAGCACGAAACATGAAACAAACAATCAATGAGAACCATGTGCTAAATTCATGGTTTCAGATTCCGCGTCGACGTCCCTACGCACGCTATGCACGGTATACTGAGCCGATTTATTTCCAGGAAACCAACTGCAGCTTGCTTCATTCAAAGATATTTCTAAGCACCTTTCTACTTGTTTTCCAAGTCTAGCCATACTTAACCTCCAAAAAACCAAGGCCATTTTTTTTTCTCAAAAGATTTTACCAAAATCTCGATTTCGAAAAACCCAGACAATTGGGTCTGGGTTTTTCGTATTTATCTTTCAGTATTCCCCACTTGGCTCAGCTAAGTGATCCTACTAATATTATAATCGCGAAAGTTTGTGAGGATGGATGGATGTTTGTTACTCTTTCACGCAAAAACTTCTGAACGGATTTGGATAAGATTTGGCACATATATAGTTTATAACCTGGATTAACACATAGAGTACTTTTTATCCCGATACTCCCACGGGATCAAGATTTATGCGGGTGAAACCGCGGGAAGCGGCCAGTATTCTATTAAATAAACGCTTCAAATAAAAGTGTGGTTTCTAGGGATCTTAGAGAAAGATCTAGTCGTACCTATAACCTAACCTTCTACCTAACTATCTACTGCCTTTGCTATATAGTTAGTCGCTCGAGCGTCTCGTGCATGCATTCAGTGGATGCGTCACAATGCACACTGAAGTTAGATTCCCATGTCATGATAATTCAAGTGTTCAATTTCAGAGTGAATATATATTAGCTAACTATGTAATTACTTCGTCGTCGACCGCATTAATCAAAATCAAAATCCCTACATGTGCAGTTATGAAACGTCAGAAGCTAGGTGCATGGTTCCAATTGGTTGTTTTATAAAGAGAAGGAGAGTATTACAATGTATTTCAAATTACAGTGTTAATAGGTAGGGGAGGGACAGTGTAGGCCTGTCAACAAGTACCGATAGTACACACAATGGTCTTTATATCTACAAGACCTGCAACGTTCTCACATTCACAAAATATAAAGATTAAAGAAAAGAAAAATAAAATTACAAATCTGTTTAGACCAAATGTTTGGAGTAGGTTACATTCGTCATTGATTTGATAACCTAGGGACTACGAGTATAAGGTTAAAATATAATACAATAATTGTCAAAAAAGTAATGATTCCCTTAGTGTGGGACGCAACGTGTGTCGGTACTCAGCGCCATCCCATTTTACTGCCTCGGCGTGCTGTGCTGGCGCTGCTGCTGCGGCTGCGGAAAACCTCAAGCGGCTGGGGTCCGATTGCTCATGGTTTATTCAACGAAATCACCAAAAGGCTGTTTGACACTTGTCGTGAGCCAAGGGCTGGCTTTTACCTTAGCCAGAGGCACGCATCACCGCGGTAATGCCGCCAGTCTCTAAGGTACATTACCAGTCGACGGCGATGCGGAGGAATTGCGACGCCATTATTAGTTTGTTATTAATTTTAGTTATGTTTGGACATTGGTGCCGATTCTCTTGTGCACCGAACTACTTTTGACTATGAGAATCTTAAAGCTATTCTACAACAAAAAAGCTCTAAATTTATAAATAGTTTTGACACAACTAAAATAGAATTTAACAATCGCGAGTCCATGTGGTATTTTTTTTTCTTTTGGCTTCGCAGCGTGTTTGCCCTACCCCGTGTATTTTTGTAAGAGGCGGAGGCCCGCATGGGGGCAGCCCCCACGTGTTTTTAATGGAAGTTTTTTACTTTTATGGAAAAAAATACCTACATGTGAATTTATAGGGGTGGCCTAAAGGGGGTCGAAATTTTAATTGTTTTTGCGATAGGACACACCGTTTTCGAGATATAAGCCAAAAAAAAAGATAGTACTGTTTTTGCAAGTCTGAAGTCGAGGTGTTGGTGTGAATTTTAGTTCACGACAACAATTTTTTTTTCACACCCATTTAATCGCGATTAAAAATAGTCAGACTCATGTTCAGGTTTTGTTAGACAATCAAAATTTTTGGTGAAAAACGTCAAAATCAGAATAGCAAA
The DNA here is from genome assembly GCA_963555695.1 of Dasypolia templi. Lineage (NCBI taxonomy): Eukaryota > Metazoa > Arthropoda > Insecta > Lepidoptera > Noctuidae > Dasypolia > Dasypolia templi. The sequence continues at coordinate 6,746,341 of OY743163.1, forward strand.
ATTACCATTTTCACTCTAATATCTCAGTGTCATCTTAGTGCTGTCAAACCAAAATATAGATGTGTCACTTTAGTCAATTTCAGAATGGGAAATCGTCGTTTGACAGGATTAAAGTTTTAGTGATTTTTTGTATAATAGAGGCATTTGTAACAAGAGAACCGGCACCATTCTGTCTATATAAGCATAAGAGAGAAATTATTGTAGGTACCTAATGACACAAATAGACGTGCAAACTTAGATAAATGATCGGTCTCGCTGCGGTCGAGCCCAATCATTTATAGCGTGCAAAGTATTCATTGAAAGACAGATTCTGAACAGAAGCAACATCATTCTAAACAAATTGCCAACCTTTTGTCCAGACTGATGTTGCGTTGTGAATGAAAAATCTGTTAGGAAAACTGACAGCAAGCAATGCGCAATCATTACTTATTCACATAAAGGCTCCCACAAATAGGTGCGACGCCACAGCGCGACACAAAGGCGCCGCGTATCGCGCGACGAGCGGTGCCTTTGAGTCGCGCTGTGGTGCCGCGCCTGTTTGTGGGAGCCTTAAATCGGTCATCGTAAGTCGAATAGTACGTAACAAAGGGCATGAAGGGCAAGTCCGAGGACAAGAAAACGAATGCGTCGTACTATTATTGATCGAAGTGCGTCACGAAGTCACGTACGCCAAATCGAATAAAAAGTTGCGCATTGGACAGAGGTCGGTAGGTACATTCGTACATGGATATTTAATTGTTCTTTTTTTTAAAAGAGTTGCGTTTATTTAATACGTACCCACTAGCTGCTTGCGTTGCAATACCTTTTTATTTTTTCAAACCACACCTGTAGGTATTACAGCGAACCACACAAAAAAAACCGGTAAATTATGCCGTTTTTGAGTTGTAGCGAGACTAACAGCAATTGATTTTTATATATATATAAGAAGAAGACCATTGGCGTCTTTTGGGTTCCAGAAATTGTTTCTATAATCAAAATGAATCATTTGATGTAACTTTAAAAAATCAAGAGACGCGATGACGTATGTGAGGTCGAAGAAACGCCTTGTCGCCATGCGGTTTTTGTACTCAACAGGTAGTTAGATAGGTACCAAGTAGCCTACAAAACCTACCTACTTACCATCTTTATTAATAAACCTAAACCTAGGAAAGAATATAAATATTTATGTGTTTTCTATTTTATTTTCCCGTCAAAAAGCCTTAGAGACTGTAATCGCTCCGCAAGCAAAACAATCGAATGTGCGAGATCGGGGGTGTAATCATTGTGACGTCACGGGAGGCTATTGCGCTTGTGCGAGACTTTTTAGGAGTACCACACTAGGTGAAAATTGGAAATCGAGTTACTAAGCTAAGGCTAAAAATGGATTTAGCTGGAAGCAGTAAAAATTCTGCCAAAAGATAAGATTGTTCACGCCTTTTTTTTACTCTTATAAGAGCTACACTCGCGAACTACCTTCAGGAAGAGATATAGCAGACTCTTTTGTCCAGAAGGGTAACCAGTTAAAAATATTCACCATACCACAGATATTATAATACTACGTACAGATACCCAATCCCATACAAAGAAATGACACCTCCCTAAGTCTGGCAATTGAGCTGGCAATTTTTCGTCATCAAAATGTTCAACAGATGGCAGCTTCAGCGATTCACTAATGGGGAAGGCAACTGTCAAAATGGCGCTGTCGTAGCTAGTTCCCAACACAAGCCAATAACACAAGGCGTGATGTGATTTTATTTAATTTTAGCGAAAATTTAAGCGTTGTTGTGTTCCTAGATACTCCGAAATTGGAATCTACAATTTCCCGAAAGGCCCTAAAATTAGAAGATTGTGGTTAAAGCTATTCGTAGAGATTTTTTTGAGTTCGAATTAATGTCGGAAACATTTTGAAGCAAGTGATTACGAGGAAATATTCAAGGTTTAAAATTCTGACACTTTCCATGTCAAGTACTTGGTTTAAAATATTGAAATCACCGAAAATAACGAAATAGTGAAATAAAATCAAACTCATGAATGAACATCAAATTAAATGAATGAACGAAATGTCAAATTTATCTTAGGCCGTAGGGACCTAGCTATGGTCACGCCATCTACAATTAGCTTTGCCCGACCTTCCCCATTGCCAGAGACTGTAGTTTTACAACGCCATCTAGGATTCGACCTACTTTTAAAACGTTTCGTGCTATCCTTTTTGAATAAAGTTTTATACTTCCGGTTTCAGAAAAACATGTTAATTGATTTCTTTTATATTTCTAGGTAAAGAAATAGATTTAAGAACAGTTGGTTGATTTAAATTTGTGAAAATTAGGATATTATAAAGACAAGACAAATTGAGTAAAACGCCATCTATTGCAAAGAGCTCTAAACAAAATGATTAACAGATGGCTACTTTTATCATTTTAAGGGTCGAACCCTTATAATGATAAAAGTAGCCATCTGTTAAAAGCTTCTTTTGTGTTTTTTTGTTGAAAAACGAGTGTGAATAGATAAATCAGCACTTAACAAGGAAGTCTTGACTTTTACTAATCTTACTCTAGCCAAAATTCTGCCGTTTATCGCTTTCTAATGATTAATAATTTCATAATGGTTACCTATGCTGCCATCTACGATTTTTTTTAAGACTAATTATAAAATGTTCTAGTTGAGACCATACGAATTGAAGATTCCCTAGGTAGGACTGAATCTGCAATCATGCAAGCGTAATGTTTTTATTATGGCTACGACTGGGCCATGGTTCGTTTAGCACTCACAGTGACAAAGAAACTACTATTGTACCATTTTTACCCGCCCATATGCCAAAGGGAATAAGGCTTAAGGGCGGGTAAAAATGGTGATGAACTAGATTTCCTTAATACAAAATAAACAGGGTAAAAGCTAATAAAAATCCACCCTTGTGTCTCTCACCACACCCCATTCCCCAAAAATAGAGGGTGGAGGTTGCCTACCTAAATGGTATTATACCGTCGCTGCGGCGACTAGCTCAGCACTAGTCGTGAGCACGCCGCAGAACTTGAATGTCGTTACCCAGAATCTTACTGAATAATAGAAAAAGCCATAAAAGTGTAATCGATTTGAAAAGTGAAAAGACTACATAATTATTCCATAATTTGAAGATTTTCTTTCAGTGCAGTGTAAATTAAAGTGAAGTAATGACGTTATATTTGCCCTCATCCAGTTACATGATTAAAAAAAAGTTTTCCAATATTGAGTACCCGACGAGTAGTATGCCGTCGTTACTTTTTCGTGATCGGTAAGTTTTAATCGATTCCCTGCTGGTACGCTACGCATAACGGCGCAGCTCAATCGATAGTACTATGGCTGACTTCACTATGGTCTTTGTCGTCGTTTTGTTTTGAAGGAACGGAATGTTATCCATGGCAACTCAGGGTTGTCAAAGAAAGCATTGATCTAAATTATTTTAGCCCATAATCGCTACAAAGGAAATAAAAATCAAAGATTTGTTTTAAATATTATTGATTATATTGTATTCATCGAAAAATGCATAGTTTTTCTTGAGAAAAATAAACAATTATAACATCAAATAATTCAAGTATTTAGAGAAGTGACTCTGCACGTAAAACGGAACGTGATTTTCCAGAATAGAAACGTCACGCATCCGGTGGCCATTATGGAAAAATTATGTTAAGCGACCAAATTCAGACGCCTTCCCTCACGTGTGTTTTGTACGTAGATGGTGAACTTCCTAAATAATAAGTTAGCACCTTTCGCCCGCACTTCAAGTTGTATAATCGTCAAATCACACTTCTTTGATTCGTGTTCGTGTGTACTACGCAATTTGTGCAATCTTTACGGTCTGACCGTGTTTTTCTTCCCAAGTTATTTCAAGGCTTAATTACGACTTGCCAAGATGACGAAGTTAATACAACAGTTAAATTTTAGTAGTAGTATTAGTTGTAATTACAATAATCACTACGATGTCGTTGGTCTGAAACCCCCCGCTGTTGAAGAGAAGAACTACTAGTAAGTCATTTCACTTCTTCCATATTTTGCTATTTCTTTAACAAAATTTTTACTTATGACACGATTACTTCGAATTAAAAGATGTATATAAGTAATCAAATATGGAACGGCACTTAATAGGTACATAAATACTCTTTACATACATTGTCCTTCTATTTCGATACGTCATCAATCTAATTGGCTGATTACCTTCATGTCGCAATCTTTTTGTATTTCTGTGTAACCTTTTTTTTCACGTGGAGATTATCACCATCGAGGTTTCTTTGCGATAAGAGATGGCAGGTGGATTCAGTGAATAGTGCAATTTATAAAATGTCGTAATTTCTGAACATTAGAGCACAATATTTTAAAATCTGATAAAAATTATTATCGTGTTTTTCGAATGTTATTTAGCAGAACAGGAACTTCTAACGACACACATCTAAAATGTTGGTTAGCTGGAGATAAAACTATCATATTTTGCAGTTTTGTTTTGTAAACTCCACTAACCGCTATGAAAAATGATCATATTTGAAGGAGACATTGTTGTTTACACACTGTGCTATACCAAAAGCATTCTACCAATAGACATACTTATTTTATCTTTCTTCTTATTAACAAGCAGTCATACGGTGGTGTCTACATGTAATTTTATGTAGATATTGTGGGTAGACATAAACGACAGTACGCCATATTGTATGCTTTCTAGAAAATACTTCTTTAATTAACTGGTTAAATGTCTTATGCACTGACAATTGTTCATAAGAAAAATGCACGAAAACAACAATAAATATAAATTGTCAAAGCTCCACAAAATTTATATGTTCATTTTTATGTCTCATAAACATTACTTGTTGAATGTAGCTCATAATTGTTCAATTATTGGTTGTGTGTGTTCCAGTGTTCCAATATCAGTTTGATATTGACACCATTTAGTTTCGATAGACAATCATCATTGAAAGGACGTTCTCTATCATTAGCTGTCAATTTAAAAAAAATTGTATTTTTCTCAACCAACTTTATCAAAGTTTACTTTACCAATTTTTACTGATTTCTCTAAAATTATGGAGATGTAACAGAAAAACATGTTTGTTGTTAGAATCTATTTAAAAAGACACTTCAATAAAACTGATTACTAGTACTGAAACAAATGTAAATCTTCTGACCCTTGTGAAATCACAAATAAACCATGTTCATTAAATGTACAATAATTAATCAATTTTATTAAACGTAATGTTATTATTTGTCATGTTCCTGTATTGTAGCAGTTCTAATACAGGAACACAACAAATAATAACATAACAATTTAATGACACCTAAAGCTGTCATTTTGTAATTGTATAGCCTGCTACATAAATACATAATACACTTTGTTATTGCATTAGAGTGGCATTGTTGTCTGACGGTGCTATTTTATTTATAATCATAAATGCATTGTCTGCCTCTTTGCAAGATTGCAAGCTGGGCATGAGGTCCTGGGCTCAATCCTCAGGTCTGAAAAAGTGTTATTGGTTTTTCCATCAGAAATTTCTCATTAGCAGCCCAGAGTCTGGATTTGTGACCAGTTGATGCCAGGCTTGCCCCTATTACATATGACCAAAAAACAATCTGGCAAAAACTGGCTGTACTAAAGTTTCACCTCTACCTAACTCTACAGGGATTATGGGCTAGATGTTATGCATGTAAAATGCTTTGTTGAGATTGTGGCAGCATTATGTAGTTCAATTTATTTCTGTTTTATCTTCCTGACAAAAAACAATGTGATCAACCATTGTTGATCCTACTTATTCAATGTATTGACCAGTTTCGAAACATTGGCAAGACAAAAAATAAATAAGTCGCCAACTTATTAATTTTATCTTATAGTTTATAAATAATTTATATTATTATAACCCCTCAACTGACAATCCCCAATTACGTCACTTTACTAAACTTGTTCAGCTCCGCGCGAGTGAAATAGCGCGGTTTCGACGCGTTCACTAAAATGTCTATATCTCAGAAAATACGCATTGTAGCTCTACAAACTGTATGTCATTGAAATTGATATGAAATATGCTATCTGAAAATACATGGTTTAGTATAGTTTTACCTTGTATTTTATTGTTAATTCGTAGTTGAAAGTAAGGTGAGCGACTTTTTCCCAATTTTTCGTACAAAAGACGCCATAATTATAAAAATAACGCACTTTTTCCAAAAAATATTGTAGTCTATACTTAAAAACATATCATTTTACAATAATCAATCATAATAACAGACATCTCCATCCATTTTTTTCATAAGATAAGCTTATCAATAGCATGCCTCCGATCGCCGACCCGGGCGGCGAACAAAAAAAAAGAGTATGTTTACACATTCATTACGGGAACTCTGTAAGCCACGTGGTTTAGGTTATTATCTTATTACGTTGTTTGGTACACAAACATAATACAGACAAAGTTTTAGCTGTAACAAAGGTTAAGTTTACGATTAATGAGCAAAATTACAAGCCCTTGAAAATAGGTGCTAAAAAAGAACCTCTTATACTTTGAATCGTAGAGCAATTATTATTGAATTTATTTTAAATATAAATTTACCATCTACATTATGATGATATTTCCTAATAGAAAAACATAAGACAATAGCATGTTGCCTAACAAAAACAGTAAGCAAACCAACAATTAAAACAATCAATTTATTGCGAAAAAACTGTCGTTAATTAAAAAAAAAAATGCCAGCAGCAACCTAATAGCAACCTTATACTAATAGTTTTAAAGTTCATTGTCAATTTGAAAGACCCCAACAACCTAAAAGCAACCTTATCACTATAGTTATAAAGATCAAAAAGGACCGTACCAAAAAAACAAGATGGCGATTTTTAATATTCCCATTCTGTCACACCGACTCAATGAGTTCGATCTTTGTTTACAAGCGCACTTCAGAAAGTGGAACATTCCAGAGAAAAAATGTATGGAGATGTTTGACATGTGATGTCATATGCCTTTGCCATTCTATTTCCTACACTCTGTGTAAGTTAGAGCAGGAAAGGTATACTCTAGACAGGCAATATTTCCCATTAAATCCGACATGCGTCATTCTGACTCAATGAGTCGACTGACAGTGTTGATTTTTTTTGGCGGGGCTCAATGAGTGGGCTTAACACTCCAGGGGTTAGAGAGGTACAATCCGCGCAGCCTGAGCTGACCTTTGCATTTGTGTGAGTGATTACCAATCGCGCCAAAGTGATCGTGCGAGGGACGCACAGCGCCTCAGGCCGATTGCCAAGCAAAGGTCGCGCCACTATGTGTACTCACACAAATGCAAAGCTTAGCTTAGGCCTCGCGGACTGTAAAATTTGTGATTTTGAATGTGGGGGTAATCTGCGGAACTCATAGGATATATTTTAAGTTAAGTAAAAGAAAATGTATGCAAAGTAGTAGAAATATATTTTGAAGACATGAATTAATGTCTGTTTAGCATTAGCCTCTTTCCAGTCATAACATAAGAAATCAAAACAAGACTGCTGTCATGATAGTAAACAGATCAATCAAGAATCTGTGTCAGTTTCTTCTGAAAATATAAGGTTGTTGCTCTTTAATTAATCTGTTGAATATACAATTCAGAAATGGGCTATGTGAGAATTGATAATCCTTGAAAGCAGACTAGTCTTTAAAAATAACACCATAAACATCACGCCTTGTGATGGAGGTTTGGTCAGAGGTGTACCTACATATAGTACCTACACCCACCCACATTTCGGGACAGTAGTGCTATTCTGTAACCATCTCACCATGAAAACTTAGGTGAATTGAGCGCGGAGTGAGCTGTCAGTGCTACAAATGTTAAGAATTAACCAAGATGGGATAACACTGACAGCTCACCCCCTGCAAGTCTTCATGGTGAGATTTTTACAGGAGCATGTGGCTTCTTTAAAAATAGGCTGTTTGCATCTAGAATAACCTTATGACTCAGTTTTAGTTATGTCAATGATGAGCTATAATTTCATACATTTTGTACTTACATTTCATAGTGTTGAGAGTTACAAAATGGATAGAATAATTATTTGCCATTATGGTGAAATGTTTTTATTTACTTTGACATAAAAGTCACATGTTTTGTGATTTATACAATGATTCGTTCGAACCAGGCTATTCGTTAACAAGTATTTTTAATTTAGTACAGTTCATCACAAATACAAGTGACAAAATTAAAATACATTAAAATAAATCAATGACCCAGATGTTCAACTTGTAAAAGTTAGAAGTAGTGGTAGTGGAGAAATATCCTTCCGTCGTAACCAAAAGCGATCATCGCGTTCATTATGTCACTTTTATTCAGTGAACCGGAAGGCCCTGTCTCGACCCGGCGTTCCTGTTCACCGAGCAAAAGTGGCTTATGATACGTTCGCTATTGGTTAGGACGCGGCCTAATGAAAGTATCAAATTAACATGATGTTAAAATTCGAGAAGTTACTTGGTTATTTTACTTTTCATACCGTGCCGTGCGTCACCGAATGGCGTGCGTGACATCGTAATACTTCTCGTCATGCTATCCTATTGTTGCTGGAACGAAATAATAAGTCAATCAAGATTGCATGCTTATTTTGACAATTGAAAATTGTTAAAGTACCTACCTAGGAAAATGGAACTGCACCCTAATTGCTTAACACAATACTTAACACCCTAATTGCTTGTCAGACTTTCAGGCTTCTGACGACCAGTAACGACTGTCAAAGATATACGAATGACAACCGGGATCAACGGCTTTACGTGCTTTCCGAGGCACGGGGGGTCTCGATATGTAATGGATGGTCACCCATCTACTAACTGACCGTGGCAAGTGTAGCTTAACCATCGATCGACCCTTGCGGCTGTTATTATTTAGCCACGAGCCCCTAACCCTAACTAACGGTCTACTGTTTTTTTTGTATTGACAGTCAATTGTTTCGTCTCTGCTTTGGCGGTCTGAGCACCTCAGTAAAACATGGTCACGATTTTTCTTCTTCTTCGCCGTATCGATGATTCCATTTGTCTATTTTGTATAAGATTTGACCAGAATTCTGCCACTTCGACAGCATTATCGTTGGCCTCGCAAAGGTCTTCCATAGTTCTGGTGTTATTACACAGCACGACAATAGGTGAGGGATCGTTTACGATGAGGTTGAGTCTCGTGGCTCCACAGTCGCGCTGTGGCTCATGCAATTTTGTGTCATACTTACAAAAAGTTAACAACAAAAAAACTAAAGTAGTTCATGTTGGTTTCAAAGACTGGTATATATTAAAATATCTGTATCATTTACACAGTACAGCCAACAGAACCAGCAAATAAATTAACACAACAATGATTTGACTGCAGTACTTACATATTGTACAACATGGTTTGAAAAGTAGTAGGTAGTTAGCCTGGTTACATATCACGTTTGTTAACTGTACCTGCACATTCCAGAATCTGTTATTATAAAGTATGTACATTCATTTAATCATATCATTAACGTGCTGTACAATTTTTAAGTAGTTATGTTTAATTCTCGGTATTTCTGCGACAATAATATCATTTTACTATCTTGCGTTTGCGCAGGTCTCTTGTGCATGTGTGTACAAATAAAGATAACCTTAACTTGACTATGTTTAACTTTACTTCCAACTGATATAATGGGTTGTCCCTGATGTTATGGATTTTATCCTTGATAAAATGGCGCGAAATTTAACACAACCTTTAATGATGGCATCTGGCGGCCATTTGGGAATACTTAGAAGTGTTTACTCGTGGATTTTAGCTACAAAGAAATCGGTTTACACTAAGCAAAGAAAACGAGGGCTACTCAAGTTTTTAATGCATTTTTATCCCTCATAAGCGAAAAAGATAAAATAACCTTTAAGGTTAAAATTGTCTTTGGTTTTTACAAATTGCAGCTTTAGAAATTTGTTCCACCTAAGAATTTTTGGTGGAAAACATTTGGAAAATTACACGATTGATATGAAATTGATGATTATTTTTCAGTAAATATTTCATTCCCACAGTCGCAAACCGCATTTCGATCAACACACGACGTAAAACAGAGCTGCAATTTGCACAAAACCAAAGAAATTTAAAAAATTTGGCGGGCTTCACATTAAGGATTTAGCTACGCCAGCCGGGAGTCTGGATTTGTGCTCGGTTAAAACATAACTGGCGAAATGTGGGTGTACTATAGGTACACCTCTGCCCAACCCTACCGATTATACCTTGTGAAGACCGCAGGAATCCGTTGGATGTGACAGAACCGGTCGAAATGGCGATGGGGGAGGCCTATCTCCAGCAGTGGACGTCTCTCGGCTGAAATGATGATGATGATAATTATGGCTAGAAAATTGCTGGCACAATGTTATTTTGTTAAAACATAGTACAAATTATCCAACGAAATAACAGTACTAAGCTAAATCCAGAACCTTTGCGAGTGAATAACCTACGTTGGTCGTACGAACAGTTCTTATCTCTCGTTCTATTTATACAAAGCAATAACTATCAACCCATTTACCAATCTAAATATATTTTCTGTGACTACAAAAACACATCGAGTTTCGTTATCGTTCCACTGTTTATACTTTTTGGACTTAAACGATGTGGGTGGGTTGTGATTGTGACTAAATGGCTGGCAACATTACTGACAAACTGACATTATTACCGCCAATAATTTTAAAGCAATTTTAATTAACTTTTACAATATGATTGATTTTTACAATACAATGAGATTCTTACTTGGTTAATGTAAAAATTAATGACTTAATCATGTTCATCGGGATATGATATTTATCTCCTACTAGGTACTAGGTTCGTTTCTCAAAATGAACAAAAAGTTACGGCGAACTGAAACAAAAAAGAATACGCCCCAACGCTATCAAACAAAACTCTTTTCTTTTTGTTTGGTAAAAGCCATTTCAGCTCTCTCAGCCATTTTACCAGACAATACGAACAACAAAACCTTTCTTTTCTACAAATATCTAAGACAACACAACCGCACTGAAAAGGCTGAATGGGACGTTACCTGTGTCCGCTGTGACTTTTCATAAAATTAACGATATCAGACTCCCGGGAGAACTTTGACAGCTGTCACTTTGACAGATCACGCCACAGTATTTATCGTTCCCGCCAATGGAGCGGGAACGATAAATACTGTGGCGTGATCTGTGGTCGAATTATCTAAGGTCGCGAAAGTTCTTTTTAGGTCAAAGAATTATGTAAGTACGCATGAGAATGGATTGGTTTTAAAAGAGAAAGGTTTCTATTTGAGAAGGGTTTACACAGAAGGCTTATATCCAATCCATCTTAAAGGTTCGCTAAAAGATTACGAAGAAATAACTTAGTAGACTTTTTCAAACAACAATAAAAATAGGATCGTAAGTTTTAGCAACGTTTTTCTCTAGACTATACAGGTACGATACTATATTTATCTGCAGTTTGGGGCCTCAGTAGTTAATTATTTATAAATCCTACTAATATTATAAAATGCAAAAGTTTGGCTGAACGGATTTGAATCAAAATTTGGCACAACTTGTCAGGACCTAGATTAACAGATCAAATCAGGGTTTTACGTTTTCGTGGGATATTTTACGACATCCACGCTGGCGACGTCGCGGTCAAATGCTAGTACGTAAATAAACCATCAGATAAACTCAATAACACTTTCGTCTAGAGTGATCAATCAATGAATCACATAGAGACATGACATTTAAAGACCTTGAACTTTCCAACTCCAATCAATAATGTGACGTACAAAAACGTAAACGTGCGATGCGCATGTCAATCAGCCGCTGTCTATGGAAAATTTTGTATGACGTTATTTTTTAATGTCAAGGTAAGGCCGAGGCTCAGAAGAGTTTTAGACTATAGAAAACACGATAAAACTGGGTCAAAATCACCAAGGTGGAGAATTAGCGTTGCCAGCAAATAAATGTCTAAATTTAGTTTACTTAAGCAAATCGTTATCGTAAATATTACTTAATTCTGTTCATATTAACTGTACATAATATTTTGTACTGCAAAAATAAAGCTTATTCATTATTATTTGAAGAAATAACTACAAAAAATCATTTCGAGAACGCGTCCTATTTAGCAATCTTCAGAAACTAACTTTGGAAATATTCATAAAATAAAATAAAGTGAAAAGTTTGTCTTACTTAATGACCTACAATTTTATCTTATATCAATTAATTATTGTTATTTTTTTAAGAAAGAAAAGGGATTAAAGAAAATCAAGTCAAAATATTGTGTCCGGCAATGTAAGCGTCATTTTAGTGAACGCAGTTTTGATTCTCAGTAAAAATTCAGTTTTTGAACGCAACCTTTAGTTGTCTATGGTACAGTGATGTGAATGCTATAAACAAAACGGTTGTCGAGAGAGTTTTCGCCAAAACAATTTGAAAATAAGTGGTAAGTATCTTTCAATTCATTATTTATAGAGCGTACATCAATACGTCATCATACCGGGAATGCGTTTCTCAACTTGGAATATTGAAAAATACGTTTTGTAGTGTTTTATAGCAAATAGTAACCTCAAATATTTTACAATAACAAAGTCCAACATGATGTGAAAGATGGCCGCCGTCTAAAAAGGGCGCGTTTATTTAAAAAAGTCATTTCGGGAACGGTCATTTCGGGAACGTTCCTGGACTTGACGGAGCGTTCTCGAAATGATGATGACGTTCCCGAAATGACTTTTCCAAATAAATGCGCCCTTGTTATAACTATTGCTTAATTAATTTAATGTATGTTGTGCTAACATATTTTTTAATTTATGTTTAATATTTTTTAGCAATATGGAGTCTAATGTAGCTGAAAAAAATAAGAAACGTCCGAAAAAGCAAGTAAAAAAAAAAGTTCCGCTTACTTGCGACAACGAGAGAAAGCTAACGCCAGGAAAAGGAAATTTCTAGATAAGATGACGGAGGAAGAGAGAGAAATAAAAAGGGCTAAGGATAGAGCGTACTATCAGAAAAAAAAGGCTGAAAAGGCAGTTAAAAATATTGATGAGATGACTGAGAGAGAAAATACTGGTAAAAGAGATTCCTGATGATGATATTTCTAGAGCAAAAGACTTAGTTCCAAAAACCATAGATGCCATACCAGGTATCATGAATATTACAAAAATTACATGGCAAAGAGGACCAGAAGTTATAATTAATACATACCGAAACGAACGTTTTGAAAAGCAACTGAAAATGTCTGTATTATCTGGCAGTTTATATCCGAACTCTGAACCAAAAAACATGGGAATACCTTTAAGAAAGTCTCCTGAACCAAAAGAGCCTATGGATACAATTGATGTACAAAATTTGCTGCAATTGAAGAAACGGAGTATTTACAACACCATTTACTCATCATCATCCGATGATGAGGATTTAATGTCGATTTCTCTTCGTCAGCAGACTGCGCAAAAATCCATTACAGTTGAAGCTGGTACATCTTACAATCAAAACAAGGAAAATCTACACCCAAATTTAATATCCCCTGGAACCTTTATTTTAATTAAAGTACCTACACAAAAGAAAACTGTCAATTACAGATATGTTGCCATCTGTAAGACAGGTGTCGATAAAGATGATGGAGAAATCCTAGTCACATTCTTAAATTCAGTGCGTAATAATGCAAAAAAAATTAAATTAGATCCGAGTGATGTATCCTACATTGCATTTGAGCAAATAATAAGTATTATTTCAACGCCATTGCTGAAAACAGAAAATAATAAAGAGTATTATTACTTTGAGACTGATATTGATGTTTATGAAAAATTCTAATGCTTTTTTCTTTTTATATAATAATATATTCTTGTGTTTAATTAATATGATTAAGAGTGCTTGTTTTTGATGTAAAGTTTATCTAATACTTATAAACTACAAAACAATAAGTATAATATTTAGATGGTTTGTTTATTAACGTCATAATAAAAGTTTAATATGATTATTAAGAATTTCTAATCGGCTGTGTACAGCAATTATAAGACTGTAAAGTGATTTAAGTTACGTTTTTGTTAATTAAGAACCTTATGCCAAAATGAATAAATAAGTAGGACGTACAAAAACATTGCTTATGATTTTATAAACCTAAATTGTATCTATATCGTCATTTAGGGAACACACGCATCATTCCGCGAACAACTCATCATTTCCGGGAACACCACAAAATCATAGATAACACATATAAATATTTAAATATTTTAAAAAGGCTCTGGTAATATTAAAATAAGGCGAACTTCTTATACCTATAGCATGTTAATTTATATGTAAGACAGAGACATTTCTCATACTTAGATAATTTTGACAAAGAAATAGTCATAATAGCTCCATTTGCACTATGTTTTGCTATTTAAGTTATTTATTGGCAATTTCATTACATTTTTTAAATTTCTATTTATAAATAAAATAGTATTCGCTATTGTACAAGGTAAAAAAAATACTTATGTTACATTTTAATATTATTATAAACCTCACAAAAACGTTCCCGGAATGATTTTTATCAGCGATAGCGCTGTTTAAAAATAAAATTACAAAATTAGTAATCAATTCTATGCTCTGCCAACGTAAATATTATTTAAACATAAGTTTAGTGATCATTTAGGCTGATCATCAAAGTAATAGCTGCTAGGTAAATTCACCATAAAACAGAATTTGGAATTTGCCACCTTGGTGATTTTGACCCAACTATTTAGTCATAAAAATACTTATGGTTTTATTTCCGGTAAGTGTAGTGCTTCTTAGTCAAGGCTACACGTTTTTTAAAAAAATATTATGTAACTCGTTTCGTTATGTGGGATTCGTTTATGGCTGATAAAAATGACTATTTCGCTTTAATCGTGGGTGTGGAAAAATGCATGCAAATGTGCATGCATAATGAAGAAAAAATGCTAGACAGTATTTTTAATGCATTTCGCTTTGAAAACGATTTCGCCATATCAGAAAAGCTCAGATATAAATTGCAATCTCATCTTTATTACAAAGCGTATTCGAATCATTGTTATGATTAAGGAAACTCGTAATGTATGTAAACAAAACAATATTATTTATCAATGTATTTGTTTGTTTTTGTAGCGATTTTTTCATATTGACAGAAGACAGAATGAGGAGACAACCTCGCCCAGCCGGGTTATAAAAATAAAACGTAAACAATTGGCGCGCCAATGCGTTCGTGACCGCGCGGTTTGTTTTCGTGTTCTATTTTTGTATTTCTTACGATTTTCCTTTTCGCATAACAAAAATAGTAGGTAGAAAATTTTCTTATTCGAAAATAAAGATTCCTTAAAAAGTACCTACATATTTACATGGTTAATTTTGTTGTTCCTGCCTTGACTTGATCATACTTATTATGGTAAAAAAACGTAATATTGATCATATTTTTTAAGTATTCTCTTTTTAATTATTTAACTTACGTATTTATACAGATATATATACATATATGTCTTAACATCCATTTATATCTTTAGGTACATATTATGTTCAGCAAGAACCACACATATTTCTGTGGAAAATTATAATTTAATTAGACCAGCACCCTAATTGCGTAATATACAATCAATCGGAATCTGAATCGTTTTGAAACAGATTGCTAATCCATTGCTTCTTAATTTCGATAAAAAATCTGCTCAACAATATATATAGAACGCAATGAATGTTCTTGAACCGTCAAAATCAAACAGATTAGTCGTAATCGTTTACGAAAATGTGTTACGCAATTAGGGTGCCGATTTATTATGTAACACCACGGGACTTCATTACGTCATTCGAGAGGTAGTTGCTGAAAATCAGTAGTCTTGTGCCTGCTCGGTCATTTTTAAGATCGCTCCGTACTAGTACATTTCGGACAGTGAACTAGTTCATTCTATTCGTTCTAACAGCTCTATTCGTTCTTCGCTCTCGGAGTCGGTCAGCATTTCCTTAAGCGAGGCTCGGACCCGGGAGCAACACGCTCTTTATTTATGGTCTTTATGCAGTAACGTAACAAAGACATTGTACTAAATCACTACGTTTAGGTACTTTAAGATGATGTAATGGAAGATATTTTTTAGCATTTAAATCAGAATCTGTGTCGCCGTGACGCTGACCAAGTCATAGTATTAATTTAACACATTTGATTTTCCTTCATACTTGAACAGGCTTTAGGACTGTCATTCTGATCAATCGTAAAATTAAAATATCGTTTTTCCATTATTAAAATAAGTAATATAAGAATGAAACCAAAACATTTGTTCTTATCTGCACAGTACCTACTTAATTTTTTGGCAACTGTGTAATGTAGAAAACGTTTAGAATGGCGAATTCGGTCGTTCGGGTTCGGGTAGCATCGTCATTCGTCGGCTATTCTCTCTCGTTCTCATTCACAGACATCGAATGAATTCGTATGACGTATCATTTCATTTCTCGTTCTCATTCGCACCTAATAAGATCGCGCGGTTTAAAATGTACGAGTCCGAAAGGAGCTATTAGACCTAATAGAGCGATTACAAGTCAGAGTTCGGAAACGATTCTTTTAGTACAGTGCAAAGATTCGGCTCCTATTCGTTCATCGTTCATGAACTACACAAGACTAAAAATCAGCGCTGTCAACGATAGGTTCGTCCGAAGTCACAGTATTTTGCTGAGCAACGACCTGTTCTTGCATAGATGCGACGCACGGCTTATTTATTGTTGTTTGTTTGTTACAAAAGTAGTCATTCTTCCACTTTGCAATCGGCATCTTGTTTTTGTTTGAATTGTATGTTTTATCGTCACTTGCCAGTGTCGCATCACACAAAGAGCAACGTGTATTGTCTTTGGTGCTGAATGAGAGTGACATCAAGCAATGGACAAAATTGTAAAACCTATATTCTAAATACGAGGCCTTTGGCTACTTTTTCTTGGATACACTAAAGTTTTACCATTCTTCGGGCTATGTCGGTTACCTTGGTTCTCCTGCGGATGTGCGTCTCTTTGTTTCTGATTTGATTACGTAGGGAACCCCCAAGCATAGCCCTCTCCATATTTTTGGGAGACTTTCCGCCAACTTATTTTTAGCTATTTGATTGGTTGAAACTAATTTTCAGTACTCTTGAGTAAGGTTCTGAAATACGGGCCTCAGTAGAAGATTCAACCACATTAAAAAAATAAACGCGTTCGGTTTTTACTTTTATGTTTTCAATGGAATCAGAAAATAAGCAAAATATTGTTACGTATTTCGGTTGCCAATCACCATAATAACATGAAATTCCTTTAAAGAGTTATGGCAACGTTTCAAACCAATGACGCAGTATTTTGTAGGTAGTTCTATAAAAAGATCGTAATTTTGTTGTGTAGAGAAAGTACCTACTATTGTATTGCAACACTCGGCAAGGAATATTACAGCGCATTAGGTGAGTGAAACTTTCCGCGATGTTTTAAAATCACTTGAGTAACCTGAGGATTGCGATCGGAGAAAACAGAGCACTCACATTCGTAATGTGGGTGTAATTATGAATACCGCAAATGGATGGATAACGGTAAACTCAAAGTCGAAAGCATTTATTTCAAATAGGCACATAAAAAGGCACTTTTGAACGTCAAATTTTACATTAAAAATAGGATTGATTCTAGGCGCCCCTTCCAAAAGGTAGTTTCGTATGGAGAAGAAGGGTTTTCGTATGGGTAAAAAGATCCACGTTACTAAAAACCAAAGGAAAACCTCCGATTTTACTACATTTTTGGCTGCCTCGTTGGTGTTGTGGTCGCATGTGCTATTGCTGAGCATGTGGTCTTCTCATTCTCAGGTCCGGCAAAGTATGATTTGGGTTCTCCTCCAGGAATTTCTCAGTAGCAAACCGAAATCTGGACTTGTGCCCGGTAGATGGCATTAGTCTTGGATCTTAAACATTACTGGCGAAATGTGGGTGTACATACATGACGTTAATTGCCCCTGAGATGAGATTGCGACTTGGCTTGGAACGTTTTTAAGGGCGGCAATCCGCCTTCTGGCGTTACGGAGCCCCATTACTCATAACTTTCCTAACAGAAAACGGAATCCAAAAATTTTATGTGACTCTTTCCTTCATCTCACCAAGGCAGGGACTTGACGTTTATTAACTGTCTTTGTGAGGATTAGTTACTTCTTCAAGCTTCCGTTTCCTCGGACCATTGCCAGCTCCTACTGGCCAGGAACAAGTTATGGTGAGTCTAAACCACAGTTCCTTTCGTTGTCAATGTGGAGGAATGCCAAAAGTTTGTTGTTTGACCCATGCATTCTTAGGAAAACTAGTTTTCCAAAGTTATGTTTGTATTCTTATGTCATTACCTTGGGATACACTTTGGTAGTCATAGCATAGTCACAATCGTTTCGTTTAACAAGCATCATCAGCTTCTTCAAATTGAGGCACAATTGCATGCTGCTTGGGAAAGGTTTCTTCCACCCTGCTTCAAGATTTTATTTTTTGCACATGTATTTCACTTACTGAACCACTGAAACTAGCTCCTGCCCTCGACTTCGTCGCAGTGAAATTTCTTGTTCTCCCGACCCACCCCATCGCAGTGCATCATTCGCGTCACCTGCCTGCGCTATCACTTCGTTTTCGCCTATCGTGCTTTGCAATTTTTTCTTTTTGCTCGGCTACTAAGGGTTCAAACGTGATGTTAATTAGCCTATAGCCTTCCTCAAGAATTGAGACATCAAATGCAAAAAAACGTACGTACTCTACTCTCACGTACCTCTCTTTGTGCGGAAATCCTATACAATTCAAGATCAGCTTATACTGGAATGTATAGCTTGATGTGCAACCCTGCGTACTTTCAGAGATTAGCGCGTTCAAATAAACAATCTCTTTAGCTTCACGATACGGTATCCCCTACGATAAGTCCCATTGTGATGAAGAACTGCAGCATTTGAAATATGCGCTTACTTCATTCTGAAAAGATTCTAAAAAGACATAATCATAACCATGCAAACTCCAAACATATTTTCATGCTTCCTTCATCAAATTCTTTATGGATCGAGGCTAAAACGATATTCCTTATAATTATCATAAATTTTCAAAAAAAAAGTTTGGCAAGTGCTCTCTTATAAATTACAGCTATTGAATTAACTCTAGAAGTGCTAAAAATATAATATTTTGTCCCCATTGCGAAGTGCTCGTAATCGGCTGATGAGAATACATAAACATAATCTAGCGAGTGTTTTGTTGACCTGCTATTTCTGTTTTGTATATTTGTATTAGAATGTAACGTGTGTATTTGGCGTGTTAAGAAGGTAGACGGACAAAATTCATGTAGTATTCAAACGGCTAATAGGTTGATTTGTTTATCTGAGACCTCCCTTTTATATCCTAACAAACGAAATTGGTTTCTGGATATCAGAGGATTATGAGTTCAATTCTGTACACTGTTTCTGGCGTTTAAAGCCAAAAATAAAGTAGTTTTTTTTTTTTTAGTGAAAACTTCTTTAGTGGCGTTGTACACTTTTTTTGTAATGGGTAAAAAATGTTAAACTCGCGTCAGGACACTTGATTTGATTTTTAATGATTGATTTTTCTGAGAGATAAACTTTATAGTGTAATATAAATTGTCATGTTTGTGTACGATAGCGCAATAAATAAATATTGTATTCTACCACATTAATGATAGTACTTTTATACTGATAATTAATGCAATTCGTGCAAAATTATACCTATCCATTCCAAAATAAAAAATGCACAACGTTAATATTCAAGTTTTCGCTTCTGCCGGCACTCCCGGAGTGCAATCCGTCGTTTTTTTTGTAAAAACTCCTAAGGTTCAACTAGAAGCGTTTGAGATAGAAAAGAACTTGCAAAGCACCACGTATCAGCAGATTTTCAGTCCATCGTCTTTCTACTGGTACAATAATTCTTTGGAGTATAATATCTCGGATCAAAGAGAAAAAAAACCTAACTATTGTGCTATAATTTAATTTTACAAAATAATGGCGATGGTTTAAAGCGAATGACGCATGCAGCACGTTTGAACAGCTTTGTCCAAAACTGTTTCCAGGCATAGAACTATTTCAGTACCATATTTCATTTAGCTTTTAGTACCTGTATGTCTCGTGGTTTATAAAAATTTGAAAGTTATCACGTCGGAAAGTAAAACTCACACCCTATTATTAATCTATTTTTAGATTCACAACACTAATTCTATTTTTGAATATTGGCAAGGCTCCTCATTTGGCCGCCGAATGTTTACTGTTTTAAAATTTTCAATGAGTCGCTACTTGATTCTCGTACCGAACGCACGTCTTGACAATCATAACAATAGATTATATTTTCGTAAACAAAAATAATATGCTGTATACGGTATACAGCTTACAGCTATTTTTCAGAAAAGTGCCTGAAAAAAATCGCCTTACAATAATACCTTAAATTTTTTGTTGTATTTTTTATTGTTTATTTATTTAAACATTCCATTGTTTGTGATATACTTGTTGTTTATAATATTATACGAGGTTTATTTCGTTGTTTTACATAGAGGATTTATAAATTTTTGAAAAATGGTCAAGTTGTACCGGTAAGTCCATACTAGTATATATCGCATGGAGACTGTGTTAACCTTCGTTGGCTCTATTATTTAAGACTCCCTTCCTACGAAACTAAATATCTCTTGCTATCTCTTACAACCAGGCATGATAAGAAAGAGACTGAAATAATTAGTTACTCTTTAATTCACTTGTGCTAACTTTAGCATGTTATAATAGCTATGTATATCCTAAAGTGACGTCTTAACGTGGGTGGAAACTTTATGTCAACTGTCCCAGCTCTAATTTTCTTCCATCTCTTTCTTATTTCATCTACAAATAAAGGACAACATTCTCAGTTTATTCTGTAAACAATCGACTTCAAATTGATGATATTTACCTAAAACTTGTTACCTTTGAAGTATACTTCTGATATTCCTTAACCAATCCATATTTTTCTTTACTAATAAAAAGCCAGAGTTTAAGAGCTATACATTTCCAGTATAAGCTGATCTCGAATTGTATAGGATTTCCATACAAAGATAGGTACGTGTACCAGTCGGATTTGAAAAAATGTGGTAGACTGTATTAACATCACGCTACAGCCCTAAGGAGCCAAGCATAAAAAGAATAAAGGCAGAAAGGACGCTAAGTGAAAGCGAAATTACAGCGCGGGCGGGCGAAGCGATGCGACGCGGTGGGTCTGAAGCTGACGGAGTTTTATACAATGTGGCTGTTATTTCAGTATATTGTGTATCTGACGACTTCCACGCGAATGAAATCGCGGACAGAAGCTAGTTAACTTTATAACATGTCGTGGAAACAACTCATTTATGTCAAGGTCTCTGAGATATATAGATAGATAGATATAAAATTAAATTCAGTGCACACAAAAGACGTAGCACAACTTAAAAGAACGTAATAGAATGATAAAAGTTACAATAATAAATATAAACAAGGTGCCAATATACAGAAAAAAAACAAACCCAAAAAAATAAAGTGACACAATTCCATCCTTGAAATTAGACAACGAGCACAGTGCGGTGTGCGTCCCAAGGTTGCACCAAATGGGAGGTCCAAGAGTAAGAGTGAGAAATTCCCTTCGGAAATGATTCAGTGGTTCGAGTTAGCTTCGATAAAATAAACATGCGACTGTTGTAGTTTGCATTAGTCCTTGAAACTGTTTCCTCAGCTAGGTGCACTTATGTAGCGTAGTACCTACCTACCATGTGACTTTTACTGTGCACTCGGGTTTCTTTGATACGCGATAGTAAATCGATTCTGTGTGTGTGATGGAAAAGTTTTTTCATATCCATATTACATACACACAACTACAACTCAACACACACACAGTTCTTACAACTCGCTCGTTCGCTCTACAGTAATTTTTCGCAACTTATGCAAAGTTGCGAAAATAATCGACTGTTGTGTCCGAATGAGTGGTGCGAATTTGACAAAGTACCCAATTTGTCAATGTAACCTTATAGCAATTCCCGTATTTTTAAGAGCGGTAGCATGGACAAGTTTTTAATTTTTACCATTTGGACAAGGTTTTAATTTTGATTGCGACTTGATTTTGAACGTTTTTAAATACGGGACTGATCTGATGATGGAGTTGGTATTTAGACGAGTAATAATATACTGGTGCTTCAGGTCGTAAGATTATCGCATTTACCACGATTCGTACCTTTAGAAACCACTTCGTCTCCAAGATTTGGAAGCATTCGATCTCCAAAGACCGGTCACCAATCCTAAACTACATGGCAAGCAGCTCTAAATACATAAAATCCACTCCTCTGTTTGACTTAAAACAAGGCCTACAAACGCCAGTAGGTAGCCTTCAGAAAGACATTTTAATAACTTCAGAACAATTAAAAAACCATCGCGTGCTTAATTCTCATCAACTATAATAGCCTAAATTAATCTATATAGACTGTAAACAACAACGAAATGCCAGGAAATACCAAACTAATGTACGTCATTTTATTATAATATTGACTGACAAATCCAAAACAAAATGAAAACAATATGGTCTGTATTTTGGCTCTTGTTACGAGTACACCTTCACAGGTTAATTTTGAGCTGATTGATGGTCGAAGGAAAGGTCACACTTTCTTACTGTGTGGTGGTAACAGGGTTTGCTTTTTGGCCCTTTCGTGTCTTGTGTCAGCATAACGCCTATCATTAGCGTGATCAATTAGATCCCCATTACTTAATCCCTGTATGTCGTTCTACTTCTCCTGCTACTTTGCATACTATTGCATAGAATCAAGTTCTAACTTCACAGACAGCTGTGCTGATGGGGAGTATGTTGCGCCACTTCTTGTCAGCTAAGCACTAGGAAGTGGTGAGAGACAGTTGTTTTGAGGACTGTCTTATGTAATTTTGACGTTGATTGATCAAAAAGCGCTGATTTCAACCCCAATTTAAATAAATGTCTTTTGATTTGATTAGCATTCATCCATGGTCAAGTTTAATACCACTATATTTGTTTTTTTTTTTTCTTAACTAACTAAAGTTTCTTCCCAAAACGTCTTCATTAATTTCAGAAAACGGTGGTTTGTATTCCACATGTTCTATATTGGATTATGTCGGTAACCTTCTTTTCCCTTGATTTGTGCTACGGAGCGCCTCGTTCAAAACCTCTTGTTGTCGACTTCACCAATGAAACTAAACGCGATCAGCACTTTTAACTCAGTTCAAGAACTGTCAGTGTCAATGTTCCATAACAATTTTGACACTCACAGCTCTTGCACGCGCTTTAGATGAGCAAAACGCGTTCAGTTACATTGGTGAAGTCGGCACTTAGCAAGCATTTCAATACATAAGTGTACTGTAGCTCCGATCTAGTTTTCCAAGTTTTTTAAATTGGCAGTAGAATGGACTATGTTTTCTTACATTATGAAAATATCGATTGAAACAGATTATTCCTTTTCTGTCTCCGTATATAATGTATGGTACGCGTGCACCTAATATCTCTACGTTGTAGTTTATTTTAAAACTTTACATTATTACAGTCAAAATAACTGTACTATCTCTGTTATCATCTGTTGTTTCAAGTGTAAACTGACTGATATGCTATCTAACTGAAAATCCATATGATTACCTTACACAGATCTACTAACATCTCATCTTATGGACCTAACTTATCAACATGGTATCCTATAGTTATAACAGTACTTTACGACTAAGGTCGAATTTCACCAATGACACTGAAAGCTATCAGCACATAAACTACGCTTAAGAGCTGTCAGTGTCTTATGGTATCCTAAAGTTATAACTGTACTTTACGACTAAGGTCGAATTTCACCAATGGAACTGAAAGAGATCAGCACATAAACTACGCTTAAGAGCTGTCAGTGTCTTTATTTTCTATGGCATCCTAAAGTTATAACAGTACTTTACGACTAAGGTCGAATTTCACCAATGGAACTGAAAGCACTCAACACAAATACTACGCTTAAGAGCTGTCAGCGTCTTTATTTTCAATGGAATATTGTTTCATTGGTGAAATTCGCCCTAAGTAACCAAATTTGTTTTGGTCGGCTTCCAGTTTGACTGGATGCAGCTGAATACCAGTATTTACATGGCGTGACTGCCTATCTGACCTCCAAAACCCAGTTACTGTGTTACCCCATATGGTTATGGTTAAGAGTTTTCTTAACAAATTCCCTTGTGCCATTTTGCCGATACTGGTGCTGTTGCAAATCCTATAAACTTCAAAAATTTTCATA
The DNA here is from genome assembly GCA_963555695.1 of Dasypolia templi. NCBI lineage: Eukaryota > Metazoa > Arthropoda > Insecta > Lepidoptera > Noctuidae > Dasypolia > Dasypolia templi. The sequence goes on from OY743163.1 coordinate 6,770,445, forward strand.
AGCGGAGACCACTATTTTTGCAGAAAATTGTGCTGAGGAAACAGGAATCTTGCATTTAATTCTGTCTTCTACAATAACATGTTGTAACTCTCGTGCAATTTCCTCGTCAATTTTACACCTTATTTAAACAAAGATAACACATACTAATCTGATTATTATATTTGTTAGATAAAACATATCTCAGTCTTAGTTTAGACAATAACCAAGACTTAAATGCGAGGTATATGACAATTGTTTCCCAACTTTTGTAGGAAAAAGACAGTTTGAATATAAAATGCCTTATTATAATTATTTCGAGAAGAAAGCTGGTGATTTGACGTTGTTAAGTGAATATTTGGAAACTGATGTCCTTTGTTTGAGCAAAACTATTGGAAGGTACGGATAGTTGAATTTTTGGGCAGTTTTTGTAATGTTTTACTTGTGGTCTGTTAGGAAGGCAGGCGTTTTTTTGTTGTTGTAATTTATATATTTTATGTATTTGTCAGTGAGCTATGAGATAAATGTCCTGCGTCGACAGTTTTTAAACAATATGATTATACCTATTTTACACAGCTTGTGGTTTTCATTATTTAGCAGCGTGTATTTTAAGGAGTTTCTTTCGCACGTTTGACTCGTTACAGCGCATCGCTGAGCGCTATCTAACGTTGTACATACCGATTCAAAAGCGGCTCTGTACATCTACCATGAATTGTTAACGAAAAAACCCTCGCTAGCGTTAACGTGAATCGAATAGATCTCAAAAATGCTAGCACCATGAGTTTAATGGAGTCTTACGCACGCGACAAGGTTAACTCCATAGATCGTGTCGTCTAGCTACCTTCACTGCTATGTTATGTTTCTTTCTTTATAAGATGATGAGAGAACGGCTCATAGGTTTATAAAATGTTACTACATTAATTATCACGAAATAACCCGACTAAATAGAAAGGATAGAAGGGTTAGTGGACTTGACGGTGTTTAGAGGTTGTTGAATTGTTATTCCTTAGAATTTGTCGCTGTCGAGTGTCGTATAACCAATTTGTCATTTTGTTGACGATGTGAGTTTGTAAATATAATAATACAATGAGGACCAACCGTGTCGCAATTTAATTTCAATTGTTGGTAGATTTTCAAATTCAGCGGTCACTAAGATATTCCATGTTAAATATCTCTTCCAAAACGTGTATAATTTTTAATATAAACATATGTTTCACACGTCAAAATGCTAGTGAGCTACGTAACTACTATCGCAAGCGTATTTTTCGAAAGCTTCCGTCAAATTAGTGACTCATGGTGCCGATTTGTACGGCGACAGCTGTAAAACGTTACTATAGAATTGATTACGTTATGTTTCTTACCAATCGAAATCTATAGTGATCATGGTACGAATTTTAATTCTTTCTGTGACCACTAGGGGCGCTGTACAATATTTCATTTACGAAGACTAGCGAGTTTTGGCTGTGTAAACTCATGTTAGACGTACTGAAAGTGCGCTACTCGCGCGCTGTACCTCACCTTACCCCCGCTGACAGGTGAATTTGTTACTGCGCAGCGACTCGCCTCATGTTGCGAGGCGCCATAAAGATTGAATCGGACTGTATATTGTTGTGACAGTGCTTATAACAACTGCTTTTTCGTTACAGTGGTGACAGCGCCTCGGTGAGCGCTGCCGGGAGCAAGCGCTCAGCTTTGTCGGCTTCGGACGCCGAGTGTTTCTCGCTGTGCCTGGGTGCCGGGCCTCTGTGGTAAGTCTTAAACCTGCACTACGCTACTCGAGAAGTTGATCGAAGTTAAGCGAATACGACTACCGATCGTTGTCGGTTTTTGCGACCTAGTCAAAGGAATCGAAGCGCCCCGTTGTTCTTAGCATGAGTATATAGTCACGTACTTCGGACTTTGGTCAATTTCGACCAGTACTTCGTCGAAGCCACTTCGCGAGTAGTTTAGGTAACGCTTTTGGTTAAGTCTCGATTCCGACAAATATCCGGGAATCCCGGGAATATCGACAAAAGTATATATCCTATGTCCTAACCCAGGTCATGGTCTACACATGTGCCAAATTTCATCCAAATCCGTTCAGCCGTTTTAGTGTCAAAGCGTAACAAACAACCATACAAACAAAAAATCGAATCTTTTCTCTTTATAATATTAGTTTAGATGAAGAAAGAAAAACCAATCTACGTGCACTGCTACCAGGATCTTTTGGCACGCGAATAACATTGACAAGCATCGCAAACAGCGCTGTTGGTAAACATTTGTGAAATATATTTAAGAAAAAAACAAATAACATCACGCCGTACGTACCTATAGTACACCCACATTTCGCCAGTTATGTTTAAGTCCCATGTAGGGGGCAAGCCTATTGCCATCAACCGGGCAAAAATTCAAAAAAAAAAAGGCGTCATTATTTCTGAATTGTCCACGTGCCCAAAGATCCTTGTACAGCTATAGCCTTTTGTGATGTTGGAATCGGCCTATATTCTTACCAGATAGGGCTGAATATTTGTATATTACAAAACTATGTGTGCCATTCAACCCACAGTATCAGTATGTCTGCTGAGTTTAGACCTGCTGTCAGACTTTCAAGCTTTTCACTGCTTAAGGACATGTCGATTTATATGAATGACACTCATTGCAATGATATTTGTAGGTAGTACATGATAATAATACGAGGGCGGGTCAATAAGTCCGTGACTTTTGGAATAAAACACAGATTTTTAGATAAATAAATGTTTTACTTTTCAACGTAGTCTCCCTTGAGCTCTATACACTTTGTCCAACGCTTCTCCAATTTTTTTATCCCTTCCAAAAAATATGATTTGTCGAGGTCCTCAAAATAGGCCTTTGTTTGCGAGATGACTTCATCATTGGAGTCAAATCTTTTTCCACCAAGCCATTTCTTCAGGTTTGGGAACAAGAAGTAGTCACTCGGAGCCAAATCTGTAGATAAGGGCGGATGAGGTAGCAATTCATAGCCCAATTCATGGATTTTTGCCATGGCAACTGCACATGTGTGCACCCTTGCATTGTCTTTGTGGAAAATAACTTTTTTCTTGGCCAAATGAGGTCGGTTCAAATCGTCATTGAACCAGTCCAATAAGTTGGCATAATATTCCCCATTGATTGTTCTTCCCTTTTGAAGGTAGTCAATGTGGATTATCCCGCGTGCATCCCGAAAAACAGTCGCCATAACTTTATTGGCTGACAAACCCACCTTAGCCTTCTTTGGCGCCGATTCACCCTTAGAAACCCACTGTTTTGACTGTTGTTTGGTCTCTGGTGTGTTGTGATGGATCCATGTTTCGTCCACGGTTACAAAACGGCGCAAAATTCCTCCATATTGCGAATAAACAACGCCAAACCTTCCTGTGAAGTTGTTACACGATTGCGTTTGTGTTCGACTGTGAGCAAACGCGGCACCCATCTTGCGGAAAGTTTTCTCATGCCCAAGTGATCATTCAAAATTGAAACCACTAAGCCATGCGAGATCCCTACGGCTTCCACAATCTCTTGCACTTTCAATCTTCAGTCGGCCAACACCATATCGTGAATTTTTTCGATTGTTTCGGGTGAAGAGACCTCAACTGGGCGTCCAGGACGTTCGGCATCTTCAGTGCTTGTACGGCCACAACGAAATACGAGAAACCACTTTTTTACCATTGAAATCGATGGTGCAGAGTCCCCATAGTATTTATCAAGCTTAGCCTTGGTCTCGGTAATGGTTTTTTTTTCGCTAAAAATAATGCTTTTATTAAGCACACAGGTCTTCACAGATTGTAAAAAAAAGAATCAAGTCCAAGATGTATAATCTATATAAATAAAACAAAGTCGGGTTAGTTATACCATTTAAAACTCAAGAACGGCTGGACCGATTTTTGTGATCTTTGATTTGTTGTATTTGTCTCCGCCCGAATAGCAGAATAGCTATTAAAACAGGAACCTTCGCGAGAAAAACATGAAGATAAGATTCCGAGGTGGTACGAAATTCGGTCAGCTATTATTAAAAAAAAACAACATATACCCGCGTAGTAGTATCATCTAAAGTGGTTTAAAGACAGCTTGTTTAAAAAAAAGTTATCTAACTTGAGATCTTCGCAGGTGGTCCTGATGTTCCCGCACACGGCTCGGCACCGCCCGGAGGGGTGAATGGCGGGGCCGCGAGCCCCGCTTACACAACACCCACCCACGACGACAACAACCGTGAGTGTACCCACCAGTTATTAAAATAAAAGCCTGTAACAGTTCCAATGTTAAATAAAGACTCTGAAGACTCTTTGGTTATTGTGAATGGTTTTGCCCATGTCGTGGTTTCATACAAAAGCGGCCACCGCTTTTGTATGAAACCATAGCTTTAGCCAATTAAATTACAACTTTGGTACTTATCAACCAACTGTTACCTCCACAGGTGACTTGTTGAGTGCCCTACTATGGGCCAGCGCGAGTTCACTCGCAAGCAGCGCGGAGAGCCTCATCACCGAGTCCCAATCATCGCCGCAAGCTCACCCAGCCATCCACCAGCAGCGCAGAGAACAGGTCAGTAACCATATTATCACCAAAACAACAAACACATCTAATTATCCAGTGTGGAAGTTGGAATGTGTGTCTTATCTCTTGCAAGACAAAATCGTTACTTAAAGTAATACATTTTTTGACATCTACACCCAAACCTTTGTCGATCAAACACTTCAATATCCACAGAACAAATAGTGTTAAAAGTTCAAGTTTAGATTTCCAATAAAGAACTGAATACATAGATAATACACTATACTGAATATGTAACAAACCATAAAGTAGAATGTCATAAATATTCAGTGGCACTTGAAATCTGATTCTAACATAAAAAAATGTTCGATAACATAGCCAACGCTAGATCCACACTTGACGAAAACAACTTGTTGCACACAAAATAACAAACCATTTTGTAAAACTTCAGACTATTAAAAAGATCCTCGAGCGCAAGGACAAGCAGCCTGTCAAGGTGGACTTCAAGATCTTCCTCACCGAAAACACCGTCAACCGCTGGGAAGCTGTAAGTAACGTCGTCATTATATCACCATAATTATATCTAAGGCCCTCTTTTAATGCATCTCGGCGGGCCCTGCCGGCCGGTGAAAACGCTTGTTACGCTTTTAACTCTATTTTTATACCTTAAAAATAATAGCAAAATTATAAAATGGGTTCTCAACATACCCTAGAAACAATATGCCTTATTTTTATATAACTTTTACATGGTTTCATGATGGAATGTCTTCAAGGTTCACGTTTTAAATAGCGATTTAATATCATCTTCATGATAAAAAAATCTAACCTTTATTGTAAATTCACGTTTTGTCTTCACACGGCGTTTGACGCTTTGACGCTACATTTACAGAGGTAGGCCTAATAGATTTGGTCTTCAATTGGTATGAGACATGAACACTGACTTAGCACGTTATGCTCGGATTTTCTTTAAAATATTTTTATTTGGGAAAGACGAAGAACCGGATGTTGTGTTACTTGATCTTATTCCAATCCAGCCTGTGATGAGCTAAAAACAGTAGACGAGGTTTTGAACCTGCAACCTGGCCACACACAGCTTTGGCAAAGCAGCAGCAGGTCTTAAAAAGCTCGTATATAATGTATAGTTCACGATGTTGTCAGTAACTGGACCTATCGAAGTGCAATGACACTACCTATATAATAAAAGTACTCTGTGAATGACACTATTGATAACCTTATGATACACAATACGTCATTGTTGCAATTACAACGTTCATGTAATGAAATAATTAGTTTTACGTAAAAAGTAAAAGTTAAATGAAACTGTAATTTATCAAACTGTAGTAGGTAGTGTTACTTAACACTACCTACTACAGTTTGATAAATTACGCCACGCTCGCGCGAACGTAAATATACCGTGGCGGAATTTTTGCGCGCACTGGATCTTCAATGCACTGCTTAGCGCTGAAAGTTGAAAATACAGCAGTGTGTTTTTCGACGCGTTGGGATGCTCTATGTTGGATTCTCTATGATCGGTTCAACACCAAGAGTTGAAAATCCAGTGCGCGATAAAATCCGACCGCGATATTTTACGTCCGTGCGAACGTGGTCTAACTCATAGGTTCTCAATATATTTTAACGTGAAATATAGACAGTCTCCCAAAACGCCCGCCCTTCACCACTTTATACTGCTTTAGCTGGGAAGAAGTGACGCAACAAACTCCCCCCCAGCACACAGCTATCTGCATGGCGATTCTGTAAACATCTCACTGCGAAGACTTGCGTGAAAGAAAGAAAAATTGTTTATTCTGCAGAAACAAAACGCACATTACAAAAAAATTACATAAATTACACACCAACGCCAAAGGCCTCTTATTCAGATTATAAAAGTTTTGCAATTTTGTCTATTGCTTGATATCACCCAGCACCAAAGACAATACACATGGCCCTGTGTGTGTTGTGTTCTGATTGCAACGTGGAGTAACTTTTTTTTTGGGTGGGAAATCATCAAATGACCTCTCCCGCTCTTCGTGTCAGACTTTTACTGACTAAAACCCACCTGTGTGCCTTCAGTTGCCTGCACCAGGGCCGCGGTTTCTCTTTCTAATTCTTCTCGACCCTGAGGCGGCGGCCCTATCAGACCCCGTCATTTAGTGCTGACATCTCTTTGAGGCGCGCGTGGAACACAAGGCGCCGTCGACCCGGGTCTGGTCCTTACCGTACGGCGAGCTACCCATTGTTCTCCGTCCGCAAGCCCGACGAGGAGTGAGCTGTCAGTGTTTTGATCCCTAGCATCAGTGGCACTGACAGCTCACTTGACCTAAGTTTTCACGGTGATATATGGTTACAGAATAGCGCTACTGTTCGTACACATGACTGGTAATGCAAGCCAGTTATTTCTATTGGGAATCAAGCTCATCCTGCCAACTTACATGATTATTATCTTTCCTTCGCAGGTAGTTCAAGGAGGCACTATCTACCTGCGCATGCCGGGTGTACTCCAGTCAGGCAGCAAGGAGAGCTTCATGCTACTGCTTGACTTCGCTGAAGAGAGGCTCGGTTGTGACAAGTGAGTAATATATTTGTTATAATTTGTAAAAGCCTAGTGGAACGAAGTTCCCCATGGCAGGCTGAGAGAGTTAGTAAAGAAAAAAAAAAACAGCAAATAAAACCGACCGGAAAAAAAATAACGCCAACCAGATACCTGTTTGTCTGTCTCTTTCTCATTTCTTCAGTAAAGCAGCAAAAAATTTAGGTCTCGGTATAAAGACTGCGCGTTATTTATGAATATTTGTCACTACATTGACGATACATGCCTAACGTGGGCAGTCAAACCTACCTAGGCCGCTAGAAACAGTGCTAAGCTGTGCCTTTTACGACATTCTTGGGACGCCTACTAGACTTTCGGGGCGGAATACCATTCAAATCGAAATCAACTGTTACTCAAATTATACTGAGAATCAGCACTTAAAACGTCAAAATAACTGAAACAGTCCCCCAAAACGCCCGCCCTTCACCACTTTCTTAAGGTTTAGCTGGGAAGAAGTGGCGCAACATACTCCCCAGCATCGAATGACTCTCGGACTGTGTAATTACAGCCTTCTTAAATCTCATTGCTAACCACCATCTTCACTTTCCAGCTGCATCATCTGCGTGCTTAAGAGCCGTCCGGACCGCGCGACCATCCTCCGCACTTTCATGTTCATGGGCTTCCAACTCTTGGCCCCAACCTCACCCCAAATGCCCCAGGAAATCAACAACCCCGAGTACATATTCCTGCACTACAATATGCAGTAACACTCGGAAATTTCGAGTTTCGTAAAGTCGGAAATTTAAGCTTTTATAGTTAGATTAGAAGTTGTCTTGTAATCTTAGTAAAACCTCGAGCTTGAAAATTTCGAGTGGAGTTACAGATCTGAAGGCGTTGATATAGTTTGGGTTCTCTCGAATATCGACGTTTTTTTTTTAATTTCCGACTCTTGAAACCCGAAAATTTTCGAGTTGGATGTCACCATGTAGTTTCATCTGATCTAGAAACAGTATTTTGAAAGTTGCACGTTTTCTCATTAATCATCAGGGCTTGCTTATAGTAAGGCATCGACAAGTCTGTAGTAATAGATATTTAGTGTATTATTGTATGACTTATTAATACGAATTTCTTTTCATTGAGTGTTACAAACTCGGATTTTCCGAGTTTGAAAATTGGATGTAGCTAACTCGAAAAAGTAGGATTCTATTCTGCTTTAAATGATTTTCCGCACATATTAACAATTTGCTTAAATAATTAGTGAATTAATATCTAAAGAGGAATCAAAAGAAATTCGAATTTAATAAATTCTTTTATTTCTACGATTTCAGCTTTGCAACTGACTATTGTAGAAATACATAAACTTTCTTATTATTAATTAAGTATAACAATTTTATTATTACCTATGTTTTATTATTATTGTAAAACGTAATAATATGTATCGTCGTCGTGTTTAATAAATCCACCCGCTCCGGGTTCGAGCAAAAAAAAATTAAAAACAAAAAATACAAAAAAAATACTAGTAAGTAATTATAATAAAAAAGATTTAAAAAATATTTCGGATGTTTACAGCTATATTTCACAAGTCTTTAGAGCACTTTATATAATTTTAACATCTTTCACGGCAAGACTTGAACGTTTTTTTCAAATAGTTGCAACTGTTTCGCATTCCATTCGAAATATTTCTTTCTGTTAATCGTACGCCTTTTTGCGATTTTCACGTGAGAGGTAAAAATCGCGGGCGCGCGTTGTATTTTAGTATCAATTATAGCTAGACTAAATAAGTGGTTTTATGTTAATGTTTTGGTATGTATATGTAGAAATTGTTCTCTTGAAAATATAAAGTTATTTGGCGTCACCAGAGCAGTTTTTTAATATCTTGCTTCAATTCAATCTAAAAGCAATCCCAAATATAATTTGAGATAATGGCAGGAAGATAATTTGAGATAGTGACACCTTTGAAACGAAACTTACAAAGAAACATGTTTGACTAAAAATTTAATCATCGACTGCCATTGTAAAAGATACCGCATAAAACATATATCAAAACGGTATCTAAAATACATAAAAGAGAACAATTTCAACTTTATTTCACCCTTGCTTACTTTTACAACGATAAGTCCCAAAATCTACAGTATTTTTCATGTCACACTTTCACATAAGATTTGTTTCAGGGACGCGTTGTACGTAGATTTAATTTTAAGTCTTGTATTAATTGATAAACAATTAAAGATAATAATAATAAATTTTGAGGTTTTATTTCAATTCCTACCTTACTGTAAAGTAGCTTATGATACGCTCAGTTTTGCTGGTATGCCAAGTATTAATTCTTGTTGTCTATAGAACTTATATCAGACGCTTCACTCGATTGTGTGTTTCATTTAGAGAAAGGATTTGCCCGGCAAATTTCCATTTGGGTAAATACTGAGTATTTACCCGGGTAAATACTGAGTATTTACCCGGGTAAATTCCCAATTGATGGGTATTTATTTTTATAAGAACTAAGTTATTTAAACATACCAGGCCACTCACTTGGATTAAAATTTTCACGTTTTTTTTTTATTTTTGCTTGCAAAGTGGAGGAAAATTTTGAAATTGGAATGTTCCTATTGTTACTGACAAATAATCATATTTTCATAATAGACTATTCTGGCCAGTCTCTTTAAGCAGCTCAATCCAACTGCTGAGAGGGGTACCTATGTGATAACCCCGAAACTGTGCACCAATGCGTTAAGAATGTCTATGACGCTGATCTAAACGTGAACGGCGAGTACATCTCACACCTACACTTTGCCGATGACACCGTCATAATGGCAGAGACGCTGGAACAGTTAGACCAGATGCTGCACTCACGTCTAAATGGAGCCTTTCCGCATAAGTTTGGACAAGATGAAAGTCATGTACAATTCACACGTCTTGCCCAGTCCACATCGAAGGGTTGCTTCTCAAAGTGAATGAGTAATGTCTAGCGTAGAGAAATTCATCTAGCTCGGCAGAGACCTCTTTAAGGAAGAAGCCGGCCAAAGGATCCAGTTGGGTTGGGCATCGTGCAGAAAACGTCGTCGAGTGTTCTCGTCTCGGAGGCCATCGCGTTGTGGCGTATTCTGGGAGAGGGCTATGCCCAGCAGTGGACTGCGATAGACTGAATTGATAATGAAGGCTATTCAGATATAGTGACAAGTCTTAATCAGTAAACCCTGTAATGTTTATCATCACCTAAAGTTTAATTATAACTAAACATAAGATTAATTTTCAAAATTCCTTCCTTAGCTTTCGTGAAATAAAGTTCTTTTGAGCAAACTTCCATGCAGCCAGCCCAAGGATATTAAGCTGTGCGTTGTCTGTCAGAGATTTTCAGATTTTTATTAAGAAGACAAGCCTATGTGCTGTGTGATGGAATCTGCCTCTGAAAATGACAAACTCCCGTACAAACTTTCATTCCATCAACTCCTGGAATATTTTTAAAAAAAATCCTCCCCTAGTGCTCACTCGTTATAAAAGGAACTCTTGTACAAAATTTCCTGATTCTTACATAAAGCTTAACTTTTTTTATTTCACATCAATATTAAATCAACTTAATATTGTCGAAGTTCGAGAAACAGAATTAGGTACGCACACACGTGCACCCATCTTAAATGAACACTACTGTTACTAAATATATTTACCCATGGTTTGGGAATTTACCCGGGTAAATACCCGGTATTTTCCCAAACGGGAATTTACCCGGGTAAATACCCGGTATTTTCCCAAACGGGAATTTGCCTGGGTATTAACCAGACGCCCATAAAGTTTCATATCACGTTCTCACGACACGTTCATCTGCTCCTTACAGGCGGAGGGCCAACTTTCAACTTATTTCAGTTCACATAAGGAATACATTTTTCACTTTTGGTTAATTTCGGTTCAGACGTTTCAATGCCGAAAGTAAGCAAAAATTAACATAGGTGTCACTTAACAGCGTCTGAACCCAATCCTACTGCACATAATTCATTGGTAAGTACAACGCGGCAAACCGAGACGGAGATAGCGGGAACTGACCGTAGTAACATTTCAACCTGTATCAAATAAATAATAAATATTTCAGGCTACAATGGCCATACAAACTAACATTTAAAAAGTATGAAAAAACTCCCACTGTTGGATAAAGGTCTTAACCATAGCTTACCACACTCTTCCCTGTACGTTGCTTTCTCTGGTCAATCTCCCATATACGCTTCAAATTCGCCACGGCAACTTTACTAGGTCATCAAGATTTCAAGAAGAAGTAGCTTTAAATAGAGTAGGGAGGCATTTGCCCTGCAGTGGTCAGATAGCCAGTAAAAAAAAACTGAAGTTAAACAACGTGCAACAGCCATTTATTTATAAAATAACAATTTCAAACATTGGCATTGTGTTATTTCTATGTCTTCACATCACCTATCAAAACTTCTAAGATGTAGGCACAATGGCTTTCAAACTATCCGCACACTTTTGTTGATATTAGCTTAATCTACATTACATACATATCACAAATCATAAAACAATTCGAGGTGTTTTATAAAAACATAAATGGAAATATACTCACTTAAACCAGAGATTTATTACAGATACTTATTTATCACACAGTAATTTGTCTAATCTAATAATGTAAATTGACAGAAAAGGCTCAGCCGAAGGCACGAATATATCAATGAGTTTTTAAAAGCTACGTTACAGATGTACACTCAGGAAAATTAGTTATTGAACAAATTGACACCATACGTCCATTTGCCGTGTTATAATAATTAGATATCGGATTTTCGGGCGCATATTTACCTAAAGTTAATTTTTCGCTACGAAAGTATAGAAGCGGCTTTTTTTGTTGTAAAAAAAAAACCGGTAATGTATAAATAGTCGAGTGTACCTATAGTAAGGAAGCGACTTAAGAAATAAAAATAAAACCCCGGGATTCTTCACAATATTAGGTAGGTAGATACGAGGGTGCGTTTTTAAGTTCGCGGAATGAGAGGTTTGTAGGGGGGGGATTATGCTCATTAGGGTCGTAACGTGTTCATTGACTCATAATTAGTATAAATACGAGGTTTCATTGTAATTAGACTTATAGTCCGGTTAAGTAGTCACGACCTCTCAAGGTCAACTACGAGATGCCATACACAAAAAAAAAAAAAAAAAATTAGACTATTAGTCTTTGAGTTATCGTCAACCAAGCAACATAATCGGGAGTGAAAAGTGAAATATGGAAAAAATCGAATATCGTGCCGTTATAAAGTTCCTTACCAAGCAAGGAAAATCAGTTGCGACTATACTGAATGAGATGTCATTGGTTTATGGTGACTCTTGTCCAGGAAAAACCATGGTTTACAAGTGGCACAGTTTATTTAAACAAGGCAGGGAATCCCTTGAAGACGACCCGAGGCCGGGCAGGAGCACCGAGCCTACAGCCCAGACCTGGCCCCCAGTGATTATTTCCTGTTTCCAAAAATGAAAAAAGAGCTGCGGGGTAAAGAATTTACCACCGATGATGAAGTCAAGGAGGCAGTTTCGGCGTATTTTGAAGACAAAGAGAAAACTTTTTTTATGAGGGTATAAATAAACTAATTGAAAGATCTGAAAAATGTATCCGTCTTGCACGTGAATATATTGAAAAGAAAAAATAATTTGGTTTTTTTATTTCCACCCCTTATCCCCCATTCCGCGAACATAAAAACGCTCCATCGTATGCATCCGATTCTGTAGTAAGAAAAAAGTTTGTTGATTCCGGAACCGCGGGATTTTTACGATACAAAAGCGTATCCCTTATTAGTCAACATCTCAACTTTAGGTAATTACCGAATTTCCAATCTCTAGTTATAATTGACATTTTTTGTGATTTGAATATAAGTACGGATAATTTACCTGACCCTGAAATTTCAAATGGTTTAAATCTAGGACTCCTCAAGACAGGCTCAACCTAGTGTGAGTCCACAGGTTAGTTTTAGTATAAAAATTATGTTTCCTTCGTAACAATTATTTTAGGAGAACTTTATTTGCACTTTATTTAAGGAAATATAAGAACACTATTTGGTTTAAAAACGATTCAATGTACACAGATTTTCAACAGGCTTCACTATCATAACACGGTAGCTATGCTTACCATAGGAGATAAAGAGATTACATAACATCACGCCTGTAATCCCAGAAGGGTTAGGCAGAGGTGTACCTATAATACACCACTGCTTAATTACCTCAAACGTTATTACTTTATTTAATTTTGCCTGGTGTTTAATACATAATATACAGCAAGCAGTGGTGGTTCAGTGGTAACGGCTGCGACTTACGAGTCGTAGGTCGCAGGTTCGAACCCAGACAGGCGCTTTACTTTGTGAATATTATGTCATCACCTCTGCTCTCAAAAAGGTGAAGACAAACATCGTAAGGAAGGGACATGTCCCAGAACCAAAAATTCGAAGACATGTGACATCTACCAACCCGCACTGGGCCCGCGTGGTGGACTACGGCCCAATCCCTCTCACAGAGAGGCCTGTGTCCCAGCAGTGGGAAAATTATAGGCTAATTATGCTTATGCTTATACAACGAAAGGAACTTCGTTCCAACCGGGTCTCCCAATACTCCTCACGATATTTTGTCTTGATTAGCCTTTCAAAAACCGCGTTTACATCTCCATTTTTCTCCTTCTTACAACTTGTTATAAACTCTAAAATAGTAGCTAATATCACCTTCGCGCTGAATTTCACTTGGGACGTCCTCCTCGTCAACCAAGTGGAACCGTTGCTTGTCGATGTTCGGGAAGAACGTGTCGCAGTCGTACGACTGCTGTATCTCGGTGAGATAGATCTTGCCGCAGTTGCGGTGGGACATAGCGGCCTGGAATGAAGAAAAAGTTAATTGTTTTTTTTATAAAGAACCCAACTGTAGTTAAAAGTTTAAAACTAGCTCACTTTTCAAGCAGTCTGATGCAGTTGCTGGCACCAACTATTAGAACAGTTGGTTCTTGATTTTACATATTATAAAACTCACCTGATATATTGAAGATCCTCCTATAACCCAAGTTGAATCTATGTCTTTTCGACCATCAATGTATTTGACAGCTTCATCTAAACCTCCCACTACCACTACTCCTTCAGGCACCTGGAATGTTAGATAAATTATATTATTGGCTAGATAGCTGGTAGTTCTTTGCCTAGCAGTGGCGGGAGGCCTTCGCCCAGCAGTGGGGGAGGCTTCTGTCTAGTAATGGGGGGAAGCCTTTGTCTGGCAGTGGCAAAGGCCTTTGCCCAGCAGTAGGGGGAGGTCTTTGCCCAGTTATTAACCAGATTAGCAATCAATCAATTGGCCAAGTATTGATTATTCACTGCAGTTTATACTAGCCAACCAAGTTACAAAGAAAACTAGCAGTTGTGATAACATCCACAAGCACTTGCATATGGAAGTATTTTGAGTATGCCTATGTATAATAAGTATCATAATATAATTATATAGTGTCCCGCAAGTCGACGTCAAGCCGGAGTCGGGTGATAGGTCAGGTCTTATTAGTTAACAGAACAAAAAAGTTAAAATTTGTAGCAACAGGAGTGAAACGTCACAGCCAGTAGATTTTTATAAATGCCCGTAATTTTTAATATACTTTTAAAACTTCTAATACATTAAACTTGATCTCTCAACTTTTTTAATCAACTGCTCTTATTCGTGTCTGAAAGGTATACATATATATACTATTGTATATAATATATATACTATTGTATATAAACTGTATATCTCTTATACGTTTAAGACATAATAATAACTATTTATATCTTTTTTTTTGGTTACACTAAAGGCACACCTCTGCCTGCCGGGATCATGTTAAGTGTTATGTTATTTATCTAACATTGTCGGGTGATCTTATCTAATTTCCAGGGGTCATAGACGCACATAAGATTAACAATTGAGAATGGTTTCTATTATGTAAAAGTACTATTATTGTGAAATTATATAGGACTTAAACTGTCCAACAGTATGAGGACATCTTCTCATACCGAGAAGGTACTGGAATTGACCAAAAAGCACTCTTGCTCAAGCCAGGATTTCAGCCTAATTTAGACCAGAGAGCCTATTGCCCTATTACATGGGCCTTAAACATGACTGGCGAAATGTGGGTGTATACCATAGGTACACCTCTGCCCAACCCTTCAGAGAAACAAGGCATGATGTTTTGTTATGTGTTAGACCAGAGACTAGCTGTACATTTTATTTTGTTGGTGGCAGGTTTTTTTGGTAGTATAATTACTTTCCTGAGTTGGACAAATGTTGCACATAAAACAACTTTTTATATTCATTTGAAGTGTGTCAAAACCAGACGTTGGAATCTGTCCACAGTAGTACTTTGATTGGCTTTGTTTGAACTCTCAAAGATACAAGGAATTCATAATTATAAATATTAGAACTTGTTGCAAAATACACATATACTATATTAATACTTCTTACATAATCATATCACGTAATGCGGATCTGGAATGACTGGCAGATTCCGACCTCTGGTCAAAGCAGTTGTTTCTGTCTTTTTTTTTTTGCATCTAGTACATATTTTATTAAAATTCATGTAATTTGTTATTATTTAATCAGGCTTTAAGATTTTGTAATATTAACAATTTATCTATTTAAAAAATCATCATCATCATAACATCACGCCTTGTTTCCCCGAAAGTTTGGGCAGAGGTGTCACATTTCGCCAGTTATGTTTAAGTCCCATGTAATAGGGGGCGAGCCTATTGCCATCAACCGGGCACAAATCCAGACTCCGGACTGCTATTGAGAAATTCCAGATAGAAAAACTCAATAACACTTTGCCCAACCTGGGTATCAAACCCTCATGCTCAGCAGTAGCGATTGAGACCACTAGACCAATGAGGCAGTCAAAAAAGTTAAAAAAATCCTACTTACAAAAATAGCTTTACCTTATCCTGCAGGTTATCAACATGATGTGTCAGCACGATATTGACTCTGTTGCTCAATGGCCTGTACCTGTCTGGTATGCAGTCCCATGTCCTGCGACCCATGATGACCGCATTCACTTTGGAAGGGTCTGACACTTTAGTTGTCATTGTCGTGAAGTAGGCCATTTCTTTCCTGAAATATTTAATCATTGTTACTAATTTAGACGCACAAATGTTTTGTAGTTCATGAGGCGCTAAAAGAATTACAATATTAAATACATGGTGTACAAAACTTGTAGGGTGAAATGCTGCTCTTCTGTCTAGATCACCCAGTAATATTGTATTTAGGGGAGACAGTTTAATAAGTAATTGAAATTGGGTTATCAGAAGCCCAAATCCTGACAACCAGCCAACTTTGAGGCTATTTAATTGTGTTATCCATTAACTGGGTTAAGTAGGCTTCCACTCAATGTAAAATACCTGTGCTAATGCTTAAGGAAATCATGTATCCCTCACACACAACGGGGAGTTGAATTTTTCTAAAGCAACCAAAAATCTGCTGGTGTCAATAGGCTGGCTCCCTATGACCATACCTTTAAACATAGCTGGCGAAATGTGGATATACTACACCTCTTCAGGGCATGTACTAGTCTCTTAATAAGTTATAAAAATGTATTATATCTCAATAATACATAATTGTTTACAACATAACAACCATCATAATAACTCTCATTCAGAATAGAATGCTTCAATGAAATCAATAAATAAGGTCCAACAAGAGTAACAAGACTGTAACTAAAAATATTGTAAAAGACAAATATTTTTAAAAGAGTAACCATGGAGTTTCTTGCCGGCTCTTCTCCATAGGAAACAACCAATTGGAACCGTGCACCTAGAATCTGACGTTTCATAAGTGCCCATGTAGGTTTATGTGAAATAAAATATTTTGATTTTGATTTTTGACTGCTTTAAAATTGAATTGTGTGATTTGATTACAGGGATACAGGTTTTTCTGAAAGCAACATTTACACAAAACAAACAATTTCGAAGGATATAAACTTAATATAATAGGCTTATTTCTAAGTAGTAGAATAATACTATAATACTTTTCAATTTTCATGCATAAACATTCATATCTACACCGGGCGAAGTCTCAGAAACAAATAAGTTAACCTCACTGAAGCAGGAGATGCGGTGACCATAATTAACTCAGGACTCATTAATTATAGGCTTTATAACCGAAATGAAGATGAATAGACTTACTTCAGACGCCATGGCAAAGCTCCATTAACTCCAATACCCATGTTATCACAGGCAGCAGCGATTAAATTCAGTTTTACTTTTGACATCGTGTTTTTGACAAATTATTTAAAAAAATGTATTTCCGTCTGATACAGGTCGGACATAAGCATATACCTAATAGATTGGTAGAGGTCACCTTATTGTGATATTAGTCTCGTTCTTTTAAGAATTACGATTGGTTCATTATAATTTAATAATTCTATGCACAAATTACCGCGCTTTTGATTTGAAATGTCAAACCTTGTTTATCACAGAGTACTTTATATCATTGAAATTGTTTATCTTTATTTTATTTATGACAGCAGGATAGAGTAAGCTAAGTTTGATATGAGCGAAAGAGACATACATAAAGTGACGCAAAAAATACTCCAAATTGGGTGATTCTGTGTCCTGAAACGCAAAACGCAATAACTGATAGTGTTGGGAACAGATGTGTTCTAAACTCACAAACAGAAAAAAACTAATGAATGTCACGTTGGCACCTTTAACTGGCTATCTATCGATGTGAATAAGATCATACAAACACACGTAATTTTTTTATAAAAACCCTTGTTAAACCAAACACAACTTTATTTCCTACATACAATATGGACCTAAACCGAACCGG
Source organism: Dasypolia templi (assembly GCA_963555695.1). Classification (NCBI taxonomy): domain Eukaryota; kingdom Metazoa; phylum Arthropoda; class Insecta; order Lepidoptera; family Noctuidae; genus Dasypolia; species Dasypolia templi. Next base: position 6,788,230 of record OY743163.1, read on the forward strand.
ATTCAAGTCATCGACCGACCTAGATGCGAGCGAGCACAGTGAGTGAGAACAATAGCATTCCTGAGCGATAAGGATTTTTCTGAAAATTGGTTTAAAAACTAATTATTGAATTCAAATGAATAGACTTTATTCCGTGTTACGAACTTATAAAACGCAAAATAACGGTGAACTTACCTACTTATTTGGTGAACTACTAGAAAACTAAAAAAAAAACCCGAAAAGAATTTTAAGAAATCGCAAAGAGACAGAATAAAACGATCCTATTTAGAAACGAGATTGTACTTAATTAAATATTACACAATAGTATTATTCTCAAGGTTGCTGATGCAGAAAGAGAAGAACCTTACTTTGAGCAAGATATTGATGAGGTTGTAGTGGTATGTAACCCACACATGCACAACCTTGTTAACTCAAGTACCTAAGACGTCACACGTCTGCTAAGATCATATACAGTAATCGACGACCAACAGTCGGTTACTAGCCACTGCCCGCGTTATTTGTGTAATATATTTTAAACCTAATTTGATTAATTGTATGTCAACTGTGTTTAGTCTAGTAGCTATATTATTAAATCATTTCATGATACTGAAAGAACTTTTGATTTCATCTCACTATAGAACCTAAATCACGTCCCAACAAAAGTTCCTTATGGTAGGTAATACCTTTTTGAAGAAACATCTAAAAACTATAGATCAACTTTAAGAGAAGCTCTTCAGCTTTTTTAAAAGAATCAAAATTTCAACCTTATTGATTTCAATCCTCTTCAATGGGGAAGGCAACTGTCAAAATGGCGCTGTCGTAGCTAGTTCCCAACACAAGCTAATAATACAAGGCGTGATGTGGTTTTGTTTTATTTTAGCGAAAATTGACGCTTTGTTGTGTTCCTAGATACTCCGAAGTTGGAGTCTACAATATCCCGAAAGCCCCTAAAATTAAAAGATTGTGGTTTAAAGCTATTCGTAGAGATTTTTTGAGTTCGAGTTTATGTCGAAAACATTTTGAAGAAAATGATTACGAGGAAATATTCCAGGTTTAAAATTCTGACACTTTCCATGTCAAGTACTTGATTTGAAATACTGAAATCACCGTAAATAACGAAATTTAATCAAACTTATGAATGAACATAAAATGACATGAGTGAATGAAATGTCAAAATTATTGTAGGCCGTAGGGACCTAGCTATGGTCATGCCATCTACAATTAGCTTTGCCCGACCTTCCCCATTAACGACGTGCAAGATTTCTAGAATCGAGAAAAAGGTTGCCCAACATACAAATACCCACATTCACGGGAAAGTACGAAGAGCCAGCGATCACCTGTTTCGTACTCTAATTCACGACAGTGAAAATCCATCACGTGTACAGAAGCTGCACTACCTAAAATGAGAGGTACTGTTACGTAACTTTTCTATAACGGCTGCAAATTATGGAGAGGCCTGGAACCAATTAATAAAACGTTACAATAATACGAGTTTCAACAGCAACGCAGTCATGAAGATTTTATTTAAACGAAAACTGCTAGTACAACTAGTATTCACAACTTCGACTTGTTTGAAGGCGGCGAAGAACATGGGCATGCAGACTGATTCCTGGAATATGGGAACTACCTACTTAGTTGTATCGAAGTTAGATTCTGAATCTACAAAGTTGTAGGAATACCAAATTAGTACAACATGTAATTACGACATACCCACTTGGTCGCAAATACCTAAGAGATTTTTTAGAAGCAAAGTTCAGAGCTTTGGAAATGACACAAAGTACGCAGTAAAAAAGGTGCAACCCAAACCGGTAGCTAAACCAAGGTTTTCCCACTAAAATGTTACCAGCAGCGACGGAATAAGGCCCGAAACAATATGTGCCTTGTGTAGTGGTGACCACCACATCTATTTATGCAAGAAGTTTGGAGATAAATCTACAAATGAGAGACAAGATTTTGTACAGACGAACAATCATCATCATCAGCCTACAGCAGTCCACTGCTGGACATAGGCCTCTCCAATTGCATGCTATTTAACTCGACTCTCGGCAACTCTGATCCAGCTGCTACCAGCGAAGCTGCCCTGCGAAGATCGCCGCTCCACCTAGCCTGATTGCGTCCTTCCTACCTTACGTTTGCCGATTCGTGGTCTCCACTCAAGAACACTTCGACCCCAACGGTCATCGGTTCTACTGCTAATATGGCCGGCCCATTTCTACTTCAGCTTGCTTATTCTGTGAGCTATGTCGACAACTTTGGTTCTCTGTCGGATCACCTCATTACGGATTCTATCCCTCAGAGAGACTCCAAGCATAGCACGTTCCATAGCTCGCGAACAAGTTATGATTCAATTGCTTGGCGCGTACACACCCAGTGAACAAGTGTTGACAGTCATCGTGTTGTAGAAAGTGTGATCGGCGGCATCACACCCTTCTGCATTTCGAGAGACCGAAGCAGAATGAGAAACCGATGGTATGTGAAACTTTAAGTACAGGTATAGCGAACGACAAAACTATAGGTACGCATATTTCTGTATCTAATAATGAGCATATTGTAAACAACTTTTCTAGCGAACGTAAATAACTGTTAGTAGATAATATGAATGGTTGTAAATACGTTGTGAGAGCTTTGTCAGAACAAGGGTCACAAGCTTCGTTTGTTACAGAGGCGACAGTACAATTACTAAATCCTAATCGTAAATTTATGAGTGGTTGGGTGTCAAGTGTCGGAGGGAGGCAAATGAGAATTAAAAACAGGGTCACACTTAGGGTCAAATCAAGTCACAACCCCGATGCGTCAGTGCGAGGCATTTGTATTGCGTTCACTAAGAACAATGCTCCCTATTACTAATGTAGGTGTTCATGAGTGGTCAGATTTAAAAGAGTTAGAGCTGCCTGACCCACAATTTGCAATACCATTGAAAATAGACATTCTTCAGACGTCTTGTTAGGCGGCGTTATCAAGAATCCTGACAGTAATTTATTACCACAAAACACAATTCTAGGTTGGGTTCTATCAGGAAGGATGTCACGAGAATGCATTTCAGGAGACTAATAGAATAAAGAAAATTTATTTATTTGGGTGACAATAATCTTCCTGAAATTATGTGGAAGGGTGATCAGTCTGTCGGGTCTCATCAGCCTACTGGTATGTCTGGCTCTGGAACGTCCCCTGTATGCTCACAATTGGCACAGCTCATGTCAACTCTGAATGCATACCAATTTAATAATATACCTAATGCAAATGGGAACATTTTAGATTTGTTTATTTCTAACTCCACTAGTACTATAAGCCCTCCATTAGACTCATTACTACCTTTAGACACACATCATCCTCCGTTTGCTGCAACAACCCCCGCAAATATCTCGACACAAGCTCTAAAAAGAAAACCGTTGAGTAAATACGACTTTCGTAAAGCTAACTATGATGTGATTAATGAACAGATCAGTGAAGTTGAATGGGTGAACCTGCTAGAGCGCCTTCCTCCGCAGGAGGCCGTGCAGTGCTTTTATGATGTTCTCGGTGGCATTACTGAACGCAATGTACCACGTGTTAAGTCCCGAACACTTGATTTTCCGGTTTGGTTCTCGGCACAATTAATAAAAATTTACAAGCGAAAACAACGTCTTTGGGTTAAATGGAAAAAAATTAAGAACATCAAAGACTACAATGAGTTTTCGGAATACAGAGAAACCTTTAAAGAAGCCTGTAAGACCTGCTACTCAAACTACATTCAATCAGTTGAAGATAAACTTACCACAAACATTTAGTACTTCTGGACATATGTATCAAATCGCAAAAATAAATCAGGCATTCCATCCACTATGCACTATCAAAACATTAAGTCAAGTGCCCCAGAAGAGATTTGTGATATGTTTTCTGACTTTTTCCAGTCTATGTTTGAACCTAGTTCACCCTCATTGACCGCCTGGACCCCACCTACACACTGTAATGCCAATGTTAGCTTGATCGATAACTTGCATATTGATGAAGACAAAATACTTAGAGAGTTAAAACTACTGGATCCCTCCAAAGGAGCAGGTCCTGATGGGTACCCAGCTCTGTTCTTAAAGGCCACCGCTGGCAGTATCTGTAAGCCACTCTTTATTATTTACAATAAATGTTTAAGCGAGGGTGTTTTCCCGGATGAATGGAAACGAGCCAACATCACGCCTGTACACAAAAATGGCTCCAAACATGACGTAGTGCAATACCGGCCTATCTCGATTCTGTCGACCTTGTCAAAACTGTTTGAGAGACTCGTACACAATGAAATCTATCCAATCATACACAGCGTTATCATCCCAGAGCAACATGGGTTTGTTCAGCGTCGTTCGACTGTTTCAAATTTATTAACTTTTTCCAATTATCTTTTTGAAAACATGGACAGGCGGTTGCAAGTTGACGCAGTTTATACAGATTTCAAAAAAGCTTTTGACAAGGTCGACCATGAAATCCTACTGAATAAGATTGCGTATAATGGTATACGAGGAAATTTGCTTCGCTGGTTCTCATCCTATATTAAAAATAGAACACAAAAGGTTGTCGTGAATGGTCATCAGTATGATGCAGTGCGTGCAACCTCGGGTGTTCCACAAGGATCAATCTTGGGACCACTATTATTTATTTTATATAGAAATGATATAGACAATTGCTTTATAAATACTAAGTTTCTTATATACGCTGATGATCTAAAAGCGTATAGGTCTATACGGACTGCAGAGGATTGTCGACAGTTCCAACAAGATCTGGACAGTCTCTCTGACTACTGTCTCAACAACAAACTACATCTTAATCTCTCTAAGTGCAATTGCATAAATTTCACAAAGAATAAAGTAGTTATCAACTTTAAATACTCGTTGCACGACACAACACTCAGTAATGTATCTGCTGTGAGAGATCTTGGTGTGTTAATTGATGATAAGTTGTCCCTAAACCAACATGTAGGAAACATTATTAATAAAGCATTTAAGATGTATGGCTTCGTTATGAGATCGTCCACTGAGTTCAAGCGGGTCTACACATACCTTTACCTATATAAGACCCTTGTACGGTCACAATTAGAATATGCCGTCCCTATTTGGAACCCGTTTTACCAGAAATATGTAGACGAGATTGAAAAAGTCCAGCGTAAGTTTCTGCAAGCCATGCATTACAGATGCCACAAAACGTGTTTGTCGTACTCACAATTGCTTGATAAATATAAGCTGGTCAACCTGGAATCTAGACGTTAATATCTAGAGGCTTCTGTATTGTATGGTATTGTTCATAGTGATTTTGATTGCATCGATCTCACGAGCAAACTGTGTTATGTAGTTCCACGCACTGTTCATATGCGTAGTATTCGTGCAGGTACCCTATTTGCTGTCAATACATGTCGTACTAATTCTGGTTTGCGCTGCCCTATCCGTCGAATGGTTGAATCTTATAATTCTAATTTTGCTAATATTGATATTTTTGTATGCTCAAAATCCAAATTTAAATGTAATGTAATGAAAATTATTATTAACCAATAATGTTATGAATGTAAGCTAATCAAGATTTTATTATTTATTTGTTTTTAGTGTTAATTATTACTCAGTTGCCAATCAATGGGAACTTCTATTTTGCATGATGTAATTAATTATTATGAATGTGATGTATTTTTTTTTTTACTACTTATTTATTACCTATCTAGTGGCACTCATTATCATATTTTCTTTGTAAATATGCGGATAATGTAGTGGGCTGCAATATTGTTAATGTTTTGTATTGTCTTTTAATTGTTCCAACACATATTGTAGCTGTTTATTGTCCCTAAATAAATAAAATAAAATAAATATGGGGTTGAAGCGCGGTACGGTGTTATAATCACATCGCCTTCTCACTTAAACCAACCCACGCCATTACACCACTTATTAAAATCAATTATTTTGGAAATTTAATAATCTAAGCTTAATGTTTATGGTGAAATAAATCACTTATCAATTTTTTTGAACATTTGTCATGTCAAAATAAAACAAATTGCTATTATGTTCCTTGATATAGCACATCCTATTTGGCTGAAGAAGTTATTATAAATAATCGTATCTCTAAATCTTAAATGTCGGCGTCACCGTTAGCGGTAGGTCCAGCGGGCCGAGTTACGCTGTGCAAAGCGGGACGTTCGCCTCCCCACTCTCCCCACTTCTCAAGCAACTTAATGTAAGCTAGTGCGCAGCGAAGACGGGGATCATTCTTGTGGCAGGCTCGGCCCGGTGCGCCTGCTGTAGCGCCTAGAGCTATTATCGCGACCTATTTAATTAATTAACAAGCTGTCGGAATAAAAGAGTTGGTTACTGCTATATCTCATACTTTCATTTAATATGTCGGACCTCTGCCTTCAGGTTATTTCATGGTTATTATTTTATAAGAAATTGTGAGTGAAATAAAGTGATTGTGCTGTAACTAGTATCTCTATTTTCTTCGCCCGACAATCCACGCCTACTTACAAAGTGCAAGTGTAATATCGCTGATGAGGGCCTATCCTATATTTTTATTTTTGTTATCAGTTGTAAAGCTTTTTTTATTTTCAACCCATTATTGCAATAAAAAAAATAAAAATCTGAATTTTTTAAATATTGTTATTATTGCAAACCAAAATAATAATAAAACGGTAATAAAAATGCGCTGCCTCATATTAGATCAGAACCTAAGCCGACTGCTTCTCAGTCAACGCTTGGAGCCTACTGCTACCAGCTCATATTAGATTAACTCGAATTTTAGCAATGCCATAAACCGGCCAGGTTACTGCATGCATGCAGAGCATGGTGCGTGTGTAAATAAAGCGACGGAAATATATTTTTGTTTCGTGTAGTGCAATTGCGCGACTTTGTCAGTGTGGCACACACTGACAAAGTGCAAAACTGCGATCTTTGGGGTGTGTATCGTTTAAACACATACAGTCGTACTCCGAGTTCACAGCAATACGACTCTTAACGTGCCTATGCACCTTTGAACGCTTACTGTACATGTACCAAATCTGTAGACGAGGCGTTTCTGAAAAATATTTCCAAAAACAAGTGGGCGTTATAGTATTACCATCAGATACCATCACCAAACCACCACCTATCGCAAACTAACAAGAACTGCTACGGCAAAGCTCCTACGGGTCCCGCCTGCACTCACGCTATGGACCACACTACTAAGGCAGAGGACATCATGAAGTACGTGCGCCAGAAGATAAGGTACATGCCGAGGGTGCAGTTACTGGAGTCGCGCCGCAACGTTAATTTTTTAGGCGTTCGTGGTGCGCGTACCGAATTGTTACCTGCCCTTTTTCATGGAAGAAGGCTTTTGGCCGCAGGATGTGGTGTTCCGTCGCTTCCGCGGACAAGTACCACAAGACAGCAAAAAGTCTAGCTAATGCAAAGTGAAGTGCTACTCGTACTAACATAGTCTTAAGTCTTTTTCATTAACATAAGTTTTGTTTATATAATATATGTATGTTTAGGTTAAGGTATTTATCTATTGGCCTGTGTCGCCTGAAAATAAATAGACTATTATTATTATTATTTGATCTAACATTTTTGTAATTTTTGTCTATTTGTCTGTTTAGATGTGAGAGATTAATTCGATCAAGTATCACGTAAAAAGTACGAAACTAACATGGTTAACTTTTACACGCAAAAATTTTGTACAACTCGGAAAAATTATTAGTTTTTGTTTCAACGCAGTCGCTAATCAAAAGCTATGTGATCAAAAATAACTTTTCATTACACCATGGGGTCTCAACTCGAACAAATTATAATTTGTCTTGAAAAAAATTCATAGATAGCAGTATAGGTAACCATTAAGAAATTAACAATCATTAAAAAGCGATATGCGGCAGAATTTTGACTGAATTATGATTGGAAAAGTCTAAACTTCCCAGTTTAGTACAGATTTATCTATTTCCACTCATAGTACACGTATTTTAAAAATAAAATAAAAAGGAAGCCTTGATCTATAATTCGAACTCTTTAAATGATAAAAGTAGCCATCTGTTAATCATTTACAGTCTTATTCATAAACGTGTCTTAAATTTTAATCATTTGCTAAGCAAATGTTTAGCCAAATTCTTATTCATAAACGTTGTTTAGCGCTAAGAGTTCGCTAACTAATTGATTAGTAGCTGTCAAATTTAAACACCATCGGTAGCTTGTTAAGAGGATGCTAAGAGGCAATATGGCGGTTTTTATTTGAGTCAGCTGATCGATTCAATAGGAATATTGTTTGCCTCGAGGTTATTTTGTTCCTAATATCGAGCTGTGCCATAATAAATATGGAATTCGACAATCTTTTACGACCTTTCAGAACAACGCAGAAAAAAATTGAAACATTTTTAAACGGCAGCGGGAAGTAGACCAAGGAAGACCTACAAAGCCGTCCGTTACCAGAATGATTATCTACATTACATCTTCTTCATTCGAAGTACACATGATGAAAGGATTTATAGGGACAACTCAAACAGGAGTAGACTCAGTAGGTACCTACTCATGAGGTTTGAAGAGTATGAGTTTGTAAGGAAGCTCATATGAGATAGTTATTATCCAATGTGTTATCCCATGTGCCCTTAATCTTATGACGCCAGTTCTAAGTCCATAAACTATAAGAATAGTCACGTAGCACACAAATAACAAGAGAGATTTTGTAGAAACTATTTATTTTGATATTAAATAAAGTAACATTTTTGTTATAAATTCCCTATTTTTGATTTCCAATATTCTTCTTACAAAGACATGGACTGTGCCATTCTTTTCTCATGCCACTCTCATTTCTCATCAATTCCACGTAGCCTCAGCCCTAATGGTCTCCTCCGTCCCCGTCTTTGCGGTTGAATAGTATTGGTGCTAGGTGCTAATAGTGGCTTTCATAGCAGCAGCCAACTTGTACCTGTAAACAAGTATAATAACTGTTATTAAAAGACACTGAAACCCTGTTGCAACGGCGATAGGAATTAGGAAGTAATATATAATAGACTCAAGTACCTTCATACATTTCCAAAAGAGTATATTCAAGCTAGGCCATGAAATAAAAACATAGCTATATTCGGCTACTGATGTTACATCAGTTTTACATTCATTTGGTCAGGTTATATTAGTAACTGTATATAAATTCAGGGATAAATACCTTTTCCAGTATACTCCAATTATTGGAGCTAATTATTTTCAATGCTACCATGTCAAATACAATGAAATAACGTAATAAATAATTATATTCAAATTAAAATTTTCCGATGTAATTTTTGACATACGTCTGTTAAAGTCACGACAGATACAAAAATCGTGGGTTTGACAACTTTATTCTTGAATTACTGTTTTGTAGTCGACTATTTTGTTTATAATCTGTGCTGAATACATAATTTCACCTCTATTCCGTTTCTCTACTAATCACTCGCTAACTAGCGTTTATAAATAAAGAAAAGTTAAGCATTGATTTAGAGCTAACTAATTGGTTAGCTAAGCAGTGGCTAACTAATGGTTAGCGAGATTTTTAAAAATAAGGCTGCTCGTTTGGTGCTTTTTGCAATTTGGCGTTTTATTCAATTAGTGCAACCTCATTAGTTTCCAATTAGAATCAAACAAGGTTTTTTTATTATTAATTTTTACATAGAAATATAAAATAAATCTAATAACATGTTTTTCTGAACCCGGAACTATAAACTTTATAAACTTTTTATAAAAAGGATTGCATGAAACGATTCGAAAGTAGGTCGACTCCCAGATGGCGTTGTAATACTACAGTCTCTGGCAATTAGTGAGTCGCTTATGCTCCGATTTTGACGAATAAAAATTGCCGGCTCAATGGGGAAGGTCGGGCAAAGCTAATTGTAGATGGCGTGACCATAGCTAGTTCCCTAAGGTCTTCAATAAATTTGACATTTCGTTCATTCATTCCATTTTGTGTTCATTCATGAGTTTGATTTTATTTCACTATTTCGTTATTTTCGGTGATTTCAGTATTATAAATCAAGTACTTGACATGGAAAGTGTCAGAATTTTAAACCTTGAATACTTCCTCGTAATCACTTTCTTTAAAAATGTTTCCAACTCAAACTTGAACTCAAAAAAATCTCTATGAATAGCTTTAAACCACAATCTTCTAATTTTAGGTTCTTCGGGAAATGGTGCACTCCAATTTCAGAGTATCTTTGAACACAATATCGCGTCAATTTTCGCAAAAATAAAATAAAACCACTTCACGCCTTGTATTATTAGCTTGTGTTGGGAACTAGCTACGACAGCGCCATTTTGACAGTTGCCTTCCCCATTGTCAGACTTAGGGAGGTTTCATTTCTTTGTATGGGATTTCACATACACGTAATGACATCTATTGACGCCAAATGGTACTAACTAATATGTGTGATAACTACATTGTATAACACGTCTTAGAGGTAACTGTGTTTTTTATAAAAGTAATGTTAATGATTATAATTTTATAAAATAGCTTAACAATAGTGGTATAATAGTGGCGCTAAAATAATTTCACTTAAAAAGTGGTGATAATTTAAGATAATAATAATTGATGTGGTGTTCTGAACGTCTGAGTGTTAGATAATTATTTATTAGTTTAATTAAATAATAACCACTTTTTTATTTTATTTGGTTCAGTTTATTGTAAAAAGTTAATTTTAACAGAGCGAGTCTAACAGTGGTGTAAGTTATCGATAGATGGCGTTGAGCAGATTTTTTCATTTTATGAATAGCGGTGTCGAAATTTTCCGCAGAATAGTGACACTCATTCGTTTAATATTACTACGTTTTTTAGCTACATTGAAATTTACTACATTGGAATAACATGGCCAGAAATAAAGAAGTTTCGTAGGTAGATGCTGTTCTAGAGTTCAGTAGTCTGGATTTGGTCTTGGAATATTTGGTTCTGGGTTTCTCTATAAAGGTCTCATCTCATTCAAGTTCTCACTTATAGTCTGGTTAAGTAGTCACAACCTCTCAAGGTCAACTACAAGATGCCATACATAAAAAAAAGTTCTCACTCAGTTCTCTCGCGAATCTTTTGAAGAAAAACTGCAGATTCTTTGAGGCATCTTTATAACCGACTTTAAAAAGCAACGGTCTTCTAAGACACCGTAGTTTTACATGTCACGTCTGTTGATTGGTTCCAAGACCGCTTAAAATCAAAAAGTAAACTTTATTTTCATTGATTTTTCATTAAGAAATCAAGATGGCGGCGTCGGTTCATATTTTTACAACGCGCGCCAAATGATCCTTGTTCAGCTATACCAACAGTCCTCTTTAAGAAAGACCGAGAGCCGAGTATACGATTCAGCATCAACAAGCGACTGGAGGCAAGTATACCCGATTTAGCGTCAACGTCCCGAGCGCAACGGTTCAGTTTCGTTTACTTTTCAGAATGAGCGTAAAGTGCTCAGAAGTATGTTTTTACTGAGTTGGTACACATGACAAGAATATTTGAAGCATTTTATTGAATTAAAATTCACGCTTTGCAACCTCTTTCGAAAAATTCCGGGCGTTTACATAATTAAAAATAAAGTTATTTCTGCTGATTGATCAAAGACCGCGTAATAGAATCTTAAACATACACCGGCACGCACTTAGCAGGCTTCAACCAATTGATTCTACATGAATAGGTACTACGGCTTCTATCAAAACCGACGAAATACTTAACTAATTGATATTAGGGTGGCTGTAGGTTCCGAGGTTCGAAACTAGATGGGCCAGGCAAACACAGGCCTATTTTACTTTTGGGTGAAATATGTGGCTCATTAATAAGCCACACTGGTCGATGGTTAAGCTGCACTTGTAGTTGTCGGTTCGTGGATGGGAGACCATACATTACACATAACGAGACCCCGCCGTGCCTCCGTGATCAACAATTTTTCAGACTATCTAAAGTACATACATCTTTTAATCCAACATCCTTTTCTGAATACCGTCCAATATCCGTCTTATCATTCCTATCCAAAGTCCTTGAACGGTTAATTCACAATCAAATAAGCACTTTCCTCTCTAAAAATAATCTCCTCAACCCCTTCCAGTCTGGCTTCCGTCCTGGTCATAGCACCACCACAGCACTTCTGAACATTACGGATGATATAGGGTCAGCGATGGAAGACGGTAATCTAACGGTCTTAGCTTTGCTACATTTCAGTAACGCTTTTAATACTGTTGATTTTGATGTTTTGCTTGGCATTCTTTGCTCTCTTAACATATCTCCATCGGTAATTGACTGGATTCGTAGTTACCTGTTCGGTCGGCGGCAACATATTTGCATTGGAGAGACCTTGTCTTCCTGGTGTAATACTTCTGCCGGTGTACCTCAGGGTGGCGTTCTATCCCCATTACTTTTCGCAGTTTTTATTAACTCCATCTCCGACGAACTAATTTCTTCCTAGCATCTTTATGCTAATGATCTACAAATTTACTCGCGAGCCCCATAAAGACGCAGGTTGTGGTAGTAGGCAGTTCAAGGACGGTCTCAAGGATCGACTGGACGACTCTTCCTCAAGTTTCATTTGACAACTCAGTTGTTCCCTTCGTTGAGAAAGTTAAAAACTTAGGGATATTCATTGATAAGAACTTCTCTTGGACTGCCCAGCTACAGGAAGTTAGCCGTAAGCTATTTGCCTCCGCTGCATCTTTGAAGAGATTGCGTAATTTTCTGCAGACTGCCACCAAGATTGCGCTTGCACAATCGCTTCTTTTACCCATCCTTGACTATGCTGATGCCAGCTATCTGGACCTTACCCAAGACCAACTCGATAAACTTGAGCGGCTTCAAAATTTTTGTTTCCGAATTTCGTGTGAAGCTCAAGTGGTTACCAATTCGCCTTCGCCGGAATGCTCACATTCTTTCTCTGTTGTATAATGTGCTCTTTTCCCCTTCCACTCGTCTCTATCCCAAGAAACGTTTCCAGTTTCTTTGCGACTCCCACACGATTTTTTTAAGATCATCGGATAACTTAAAGCTTAAAATGCCTAAGCACTCCACAACTTTCCTCGACAAATCTTTTACTGTCCAGGCCGTTCATTTGTGGAATGCACTGCCAGTCGAAAAAAGACGCGCGCAGTCGTTATTTGTGTTTAAAAGAAAGTGAAGGATCATTGTTTGTCGTTGTGATCTTCTATATGTATCTATTCCTCAGGATATGTTAATATGTCTATAACTGTGTATCTATTTTAGTTTAATGTAAATTTATTTCTTGCACCACTGCCAGCCCCATTTTATGTCCAGACTAATCGCTGTCCATTCTAAGGTTGCCTTATAAGGCCGCCCATTGTATGTTTCAATTTTTTTTTTAATGTAATTTTGTGGTGTACAATAAAGTATAAATAAATAAATAAAAATAAATCTTTTATGGGGTACTGTGTTAAATGTTACAACAAAATACCATGTGATATATTGCAATTAAATGAAAGAAAGTTTAAAACTCATGTTAAAAAAACACTTTGTAAACAAGCATATTACAAATTAGAGGATTATATCCTCGATAAGATTGCTCGGAAACATGCTGGTCCTGCTCCATAGGACAATCTAGAGGCTAGACAAAATCATAATAGTTGCTGTTTGTATTTCATTTTTATTATTTTTACTTTACTCACACACTGACTTATTCCTAGTTAATATTTTAGGTAAATCATATACTTTTACTACTTTCGCAATGTTTGTAAATATGTGAGCACCATGTACCTCACGTGATTGATTTATCTGTATTTGCTTATTTTAAATTATTTTTACCTATTTGTGGTATAGTATTTTTAGTCCGTCTTCACATACGAGTATAAAAATATAAAATATTGTTAAACAAAATAGAAGAGTAACGTTGGAGTTTCTTGCTCCTTCTTTTACATATGAAACTACCTTTTGGAAGGGGAGCCTAGAATCAATTCTATTTAAATGAAAATGTTGACGTTCAAAAGTGCCTTTTAGTGCCTATTTGAAATAAATGCTTTGACTTTGACCTCGAAACGCACGTTAGGCCGTTGGTCCCGGTTGTCATCATAGGTCTTTGACAGTCGCTGTCAAAAGTCTGACAACCAGTCTTAGTCCAAGGGGTATCGTGTTATCAAGTAACCAGGTTGTGAAGATCAGATCATCAGTCGCAATTATTCTGTTTAGATACTATACGTGTCGTCCAAAGGTTTTTAAGGTTTCCCTGAATCTGTCGAATTATTTATTATATCTCCACCAGGGGTTGCACGATTTCATTCTTGTATACTAGAATCGGATAAATATTTGTGTGCGCTTCCAATTATAGGAGACCACGTCGTTCACATATAATGTATGTAGTTAAAATAACTTTGATGGGGGCAAATTTAATTACATTAGACTTAAATCTAAATTCTATTATATCGAAACAAAATGAGAAACGAAATAGAACACACATATACATCTTACATGGTTGCTATAACAACCCCTAATAAAGAGTTGAAATTAGAATTGTAAGTATATAATATCAAAGACGTTTGAAAAATATCAAAATAATAAAATAAATAAACAGCGTAATTTGGGAGCAGTTAGCAGTCAGAGAAATTTACATAGTTATGCCGTTAATGAGGTACACGCGCCCCTCCAGGATCATTACGAATTAGTCCACCTGGAACAAGCTGGTAACGTAAGGATATTGGACAAATTTTCATATAACCGAACATTGGTCGAGTTCAATATGTGTAGTGTGTAATATAGTGGCAGTGACAATGTTTCAAAAGATTGTAAGTATGGCCTTATATTAACACGGAAACTTTTAAAGCTATGTTGCTGCTTACTCAAACTTTTAAGGCAGCTAAAGCCTTTTACATAAGAAACAAGGTAAAATCAGCAGACAGCAAAATAAAGACGGTTTGGAAAATTATCAATAATGAAACAAACAGTCTCATTTTGCGCTAAAAAAGAAGTTGCTCAAGAATTTGTAAATTTCTTTACCAGTGTCCCACAAAAAACACAGAAACCTTAAATTCTTCGCCCTCGCTCGCTTTTGATTTAATAAGGGCGAATGTTCCAGCCTGCCCGTATGATTTTAACTTTAAGCATATTAACCCCATTACAGTAATAAAAGCTTTTAAGCAAATGAAGATCAAATTGACCGAAGATCTTTGGGGAATGTCTATTAAAGTCTGTACCTCCATAATTGAAACCAGATTCGCGGATCTAATAATAATAATAAATAATAAAAATAGAAATAAGCCGAATGTGGCGATTATGCAGCGTAGCCATAATCCCAGTAGTACTCTCGACCACGGGTGTCATTCCCGAACAACTACACCAATCTTTAAAATTGCTACTTATCTCCTTCCACCTAAAAATAAGCTGCAAACTCTACAGAAAGCTGCTATCCTGAACACTTGCAGAATTGTCCGAAAATTCCTTCAGAACGACAATGATGCACAAATATCGCACCCACAAACATCATCAACACCACAAAGTGTAAACATATCATCACATCATTATAAAACGTTATCATCTATCACTTAGGTTAGCACTTGGCTTCGGCCCGTGTTATAACCGGCACCTCTATGCCGAGATACAAAAGCGTATACCAATAAATAAATAGTAATAATAAGTTTATTGACACAAAATACCTTTGTATACAATGCAAATCCAAAATCCAATGTAAATGTGGTGTATTGACGTCACATTTACATTGGATTTTGGGACAAGAATGAAATCATTCAATCCGTCCATTTAAATACTGCGAGGCTGGTCTATTTTAGTTACTTTCATAGTATCATGTCTTACGGTATTTTACTTTGGGGACGGGCTGCAGACATCAAGCCTATTTTTATTCTGCAGAAAAGAGCCATAAGAGCCATTTATAAACTCCGCAGGCGCGATTCTCTAAGGGAACTGTTTAAGGATATTAACATCATGACGGTACCTTGTCAATTTATCTATGAAAACATCATGTACGTTAGAAAAAAAAACATCTTTACAGTAAAAGTGCTGAAAAACATAATTATAGTACTAGAAATCGGGACCTATTAGTTCAACATCGGAGATTACATCGCTGATAAAATGCCTGGCTTAATGCTGGTCCTGCTCCACACCACAACTAATTAATCAACATTTGAAATATTGTTGGAGCTGCTTAAGGTTGTAAGAATATACCGGGTAAAATGGGGTGAATAGGGATGCATGGGTGAATCGAAACGAAACTTTAAAAAGGATTTTAACATTGAAATAATTTAGTTTGTTGCCAACAGGGGCACTTAATCGTTAGTATACTATAATACATTCAATACATAACGTGACATTTTTGGGAACAAACTTTATTATTTCAATAAAATCCCTTTTAAAGTTATCCCTATTAACCCCGTTTTACGGTATTTTAAATTGTATAAACTCAATCTCCTTTGTATTATATAAATGCATAGCACAGGTGTGAGTACTTTACACAATGGAGCTACCATTTACCGGGTAATGACTTATGTTGACTTGAATGTGCCTTGGCGGCTGATAGTATGTCATGCTCACTCAAATGTCTCGCTGACGGTGGCGCGTGTATTGGATCATTTAGCTCCCTTCAAAATAGTTTAGCTGAATGGTGCTGATCCATGCGTCATGTTCGTGAACGGGTGCCGTCAGTTGTTACTGGTCATCTCTTAGCTACAACGGCTTATTATAATAAACTATTTTATACCCATGCCAATTACAACTTTCTGGTATTAAGAGTCTCTGAGCTAAGCCACGGACAGACAGACAAACAGACGGACGGACATAACGAAACTGAAAGGGTTTCTTGTTGATTGCGGAACCCTAAAAAGCGTCCATGTAACAAGTGACTTGGTTACATTTTGGTATACTGTTATGTTCTAACTATTTAGTCAATGTGAAAAAAATTTAGGATTCGTGACGACAAACCAGATAAACGCTCTTTTGGTAAACATTTAATTAAAAATCATCATAACCATGTGTACAATAATTGCTCAAGTACGAGTATTAACAATTACACAGCAACGTAAAGTTCAGTACAGTTTTATTCCAAATTCAGTTAAAAGATTTTCCCAGAATTGTATTTCTTCTTCATCCGGTGCATTACCGGATTGCAGTTCGTTTCCTATGTCAAGATATTCTTGGTTTTCGAGAGAATATGGAGTCCACTCTGCGCCCAAAGAGTCATCCGGAGTTGGGTTTCTAAAATAAAAATAAAATAAAGATGCATTATTTTGGGTCTACAAAATAAATGACGATCTTTGAAGTCGTACATACGAGTTTGTTTTAGTTTTGTTTATTGATTGTGATAAATTTCTTGTTGCTTGAAAACTATTGTAATGATGACGTGTTGTGAGAATAAAGTGGTCACATTACTATTTAAAAAAAAAAAAAACGTGTGGGGACACCCGTCTTTCGCTTTTCGGCCGCTGTTGGGTTACGTTAAGTGCGATCGTCTTTTAATATTATTGGTAATAAGCTAGAACTTGAGCCATGGTTTTTGGTGTCCAGTTGAGAGTCGCTACGTTTCGCGTCCACCGCACGGTTCAATGTAGGCCTGGCCTGAGGCATGTCCAACTTGCATATGTGAGTGGATGCATTGGAGTGTTTTCAGTGTAAAAACTTAAACTTACCCGTATTTAGCAAAATTGGTCCATAGTTTTGTGACTTTCTCAATATGTTGGAACTCAATAGAGTTCATATCAATTAAAGGCAGTACTCTCGCACTAAATAGATACGTTAAGTCATCACTATGGGCAACAACTGGCCTATCCCCAACTAAATGGCCTATCCCCATTAATTTAGAAATAATATTCAATTCAGATGTGCACGTGAATTTGTACAAATATATTTTGTTCTTCTGAGAGCGAGCACATATCTTGACCCACCTCATCGTG
This sequence comes from Dasypolia templi, assembly GCA_963555695.1. Lineage (NCBI taxonomy): Eukaryota > Metazoa > Arthropoda > Insecta > Lepidoptera > Noctuidae > Dasypolia > Dasypolia templi. The sequence continues at coordinate 6,806,010 of OY743163.1, forward strand.
GGTAATACGAACAAATCCATAGAATAGTATTTTCCTAATTTCTCCCAATCATCTGGTATTGAAATCTCATTATTGAAATAATATTCCTTGATTTTGGTCCCAAGTTCTAATTGTTTATTTACTGGTAAATCGAGAGACACAGGATAGGAAACAAAAAACTGTGGGTAGTTTCTAGCTTGATCTAGACTTTCTTCGACATCACCAAAGATGGCTACACCCATCAGACCTTCATCGGCAGTATAGCCTATCATAATATCAACTCCTTCGTGAGTACCATTTGATACTACATCGACCATATCTCCATGGTAAAATCTCTCATTGTTTTCAAAATCTTTTTCATCAGCCACACTAAAATAAACTTCAACATTGGTCCTTACTTTTTCGGAATAAGTTATAGGAACCACGGCTTCTATAAGTGAATCGGCTGGTTGATTTTTTAAGAATTCGTATACTTCTTTAACGTCATCAGAATAGAATCCTAATTTTCTTGCCAATGCGAAGCCTCTTTCACGTGGTTTGTATGCTTGTGCCCAGTAAGAAATACTGACGCCACTCTGAACAATAGCTTTCCTGAATAAACCCTTTGACATTGGCGATATTAAGTGATAGGAGACACTGGCTGCTCCAGCACTCTCACCAAATATGGTTATATTTTCCGAATCACCACCAAAATTTGCGATATTCTTCTTTACCCATTTGAGAGCTTCTACTTGGTCTTTCATACCAGCATTTCCAGGCACATCTTCTGTATCTAAACAAAGGAAACCGAACACTTCAAGTCTGTAGTTAATCGTGACAAGTATAACGTCTTGTCTTACAAGGAACTTAGGACCGTAATCGTCATCATCTCCAGCACCAGATACGAAACCTCCTCCATGTATCCAGACCATAACAGGCAGTGGCATGTCAGGTAGGATGTCTGGTGTGTAAACGTTGAGATACAAACAGTCTTCACTACCACTTCGTTTTTTATCCATACCAACGAACAGTTCGTACTGAACGCACTTGGATCCAAATTCCTTTGCGCTACGAACTCCTTCCCACGGTGTTGAAGGTTGTGGGGCCTGTGAACAATATAAATAGTGTTTTAGTGAACAAGAAAGATCAACAACAAACCACTTGCTCGCTAGTGGCCGCATCAGATAGAAAATTGATTTGAATAAGACAAAGCTTGGTTGACATAAAATGTTGCGGTACCATTCGATTGACGAACAATTCACGGAGAGTTGGTCCCAAAAAAGGAACGAAAAACAAAAATGGCAATAGTAAATGAATAAGAATTATGTTTCTTGATATATACTATATGTTCATGTAAATAAATTGTTATTTCAGGTTTTATTTTTATAAATATATATACAGCATGTAACGAAAACCCTGTCCGATCCTGAAGGGTATTATTTGGTATCGTAGTGCGTACACAAATACGTAATCATTTAATGGATACGAGATGATTATTATTCCCCAATGAAAACAAATAATTTAAAAATTAAAAATAATCATACCAAAGGCAACACTGATCGCTCGACAGGGTTCACCAGAGTTCACCTACAGTTTCGTGTCAAAGAAGCCGCCTGAGCGCGGCGGTCCTTTGTCGCATGCCGCCAAAGAAACGTAGGACTAAAGAAATCTATGTTTTGCCTACGCGTAGGTATCAGCTGATATTTTATTATAGGCTTACGCACAATGACCCCGATTTCTGACCTTCTGTTTATCAAGAAACAATTATTATTGAGTTAATGTGATGTGCTTTTGGCAATGTACCCACTGTAGGTATCAGTTTATTAAAACATTTACTTGTTACATACCTCTATCTATCTAGAACATTAGTACACATTCGACACCTTTTTATTAAATTTGCACGTACTCTTCGCAGCGCACATGTGTACGATTTGAGTGACTCGAAAGCTTGAGCTGTTACTTCGATTTCCAAATCACACATTCACTCACAAATAAAAATTAACATATTCAATTATTCACGGCACGTGATACGTACGGACATCCGATCGCAAGCTATCTCCACGTGAGACTGGCGAAGTGTCCAAACAAGTAGCGACCAGTCGGCTACATCAAAGGATCGAGGACTCGTTATGAGTACCTACAGCGCGGCTAGTGCAGGGCGGTGTCCTTTGAAATAAAATAGGCAAAAAATAAAAGATTTCGCCGGCCGGTGGAGTGTTGTCAACTTATGAAAATTTACCATATTTAGTGTTACATTTCGCATGGTAACTAAAAATAAAAAAATCAATAGCTTTTGGTTTTTATGAGTTAGATTTTTTTTACTTATTTTTCTAGTACGTATGTTAAACCAGGAATACGCCTTTTTTGGATCGGACAGGGTTTTTGTTACATATTGTATATTACATCACAACTGATTTTCCCCGAAGGATTATAACGTAGAAGTGCATGTAATAGTACACCTTATTTTCGCTAGTTAAGTTTCTCACCCATACCAATGCGGGCAAGCCTAGTGTAATTAATCGGGTCTAATTCCAGGCACCGCGCTGCTTATGAGAATTTTCTGATGGTAAAAACATACATACATACATAATCAGCCTATAACGTTCCCACTGCTGGGACACAGGCCTCCTCTCTGTGCGAGGGAGGGTACCGTAATAAACCACCACGCGGACTCAGTGCAGATTGGTAGATGTCACATGTTTTCGAATTTTCCTCCACCGTTTGAGAGCAGTGGTGTTGAAATTATTTACACAAAGTAAAGCACCTGTCTGGGTGCGAACTCACGACCTACAACTCGTATGTCGGGGCCGTTACCACTGGGCCACCAATGCTCCGGAAAAAACAATTACACTTAATCAGAGTTGGCACCAAATCCACCCCATGCTCAGCGTCGCGGTTACAATTACTGGATTAAGGACGCAGTCATAATGAATTTTAAAATTATGTTCCTTACCTTGAACCTCAGTTCCCCTAGTGGTGGCTGCGCGTACGGTATCCCCTTGAAGCTGCAGTACGTGCCGCCGTACTCGTTATGCTCCAGCTCTCCTTCCAGCAGGCCCTCGCTGACTCTCACTTGCACCATCGTCGACGAGTTCACACTCAGTACCACACACAAAAACACGATACTCATTAGTAAAGCCATTTTTATTGTCAATAGAAGTTGTGTTATCTGCAATGTTATGTTATCCGTGTCACATTAGAATTTGTAAGTAAGCATAACGATGATTTTTACAACTTATTATTCTGTTAAATTGTACATGTGCGAATTGGAGCAATTTACACATATGTGTTGCTGAGCGTGTCTGTGCACAAATATATAAGTAAGATCAAGTCTTGATCAATATCTGGTCTAAGATATCGTATCATACTTACATGTGACTTCAATATCGATTGCAATAGATTGTTAACAGCGACAGATACTCGTATGACAACAAGATGTTTTGATAGAGATAAGAAGAGAGATGGTGATAATGATTAATCAAGTTTACATCCTGAAAAAAGTACTGGTTAATGATAGAATGAATGAATAGAATTTTACTTAAACTTATTGTATTCTTGAATAACAACAAAACATTTGCGCGCAAAACATTTATTGCTACCGGGATGACAGAAATGCGAACTGCAGCAACGCAACGGTATAATGAATGAGAAGCGCCGCCAGTTGCAGGAGTAGAGACACGCCAACGTAGAATAGTCGACAGGCGCGCATCTTACTAAACGACGCACGGTGCACGCGCCGGACGTTCTTGCAAAACTTCTTGTCTTCATTTGTAATTGATAGAATACACCATTAGTTGCTTCAATGTTGCTTTGTTTGTCAGTAGTAGTCAGGAAGCGGGAATCCTTGCTAGTCGGAGCTTATTTATGAATTGGAAGACTTATTTAAAAAAGCCTCACATGGTGAATGAATATGAAACAAATGGTTTCATACCAACCGGACATTTTGCTGAATTATTCAACACGTCATTATAAACTGTCCGCCGTGTACTGTCCGACGTGTACGCTGAAAAGGTTGCATTACCGAAGCCCAGCAAACAATAACTTAATAAACAAGAACGTTTATTTCGAAATAGTTTATCTTGTATATTGCGCTATATCCGTGATTATCTGATATATAAAATACTTGTGTCACAATGTTAGTTACTATACTTCTCTCAAGTTGCATGTAAATACATCGATCTTTCCGTGAATATCGTTAATAACCCGAATTGCTCGGGTCAATGGTGTTTTGACGAGAAGGTTGTTCCTGGCAACGGCCAGGAGCTTCGGGCGGTGTCGCCCCCACACATGGCTGTCTGGAACAGATACACTCAGGCGCTGCAGTACGCTTGGGTTATGCTCAATGCCACGAAGTAACCTAACCAGTTACGCGACAAGCGTGAATTTTTGTCGTACCCTCACTTGTACCCAACCATACCGAGCACATAGTGGGGTATATTAACGGCTAAAACGGATATACCTCATATAGTTTATTTCGTTCCAGCATGACCGAGTACTCGGCCTCATGCGAAGCCTATATGACAACACCATGTTCATGATGACTCCAGACAAGTGCGTCATACAGGACTATACACCTGACTATTGTGATGTTAGCGAAGTGCCTTGTCTACCTCAGAACAAATCCCAAGTTTCGAAACTACAGTTCAGGAGTGACAGCAACCCCCAAATCCCGTACCTCAGAGACTCGTTGCATAGGTGCGGCGCCCACCGCGTACTCGTGCACTAGTGGGGCGCGCACACGCGTAAAACTCATCACCGATCACTTCGACACGTTAAATAGAAGCTTTTGTCCTGACTTCATTCCACTATCCTACCTATATCCTCCTGCAATCGCTCGCAATCGGATTCACAATTAACCTTGAGTAGCAACTTAAGGTCATACAAAACTGCATGACGCTCAGTTCGGATTTCGGCCCGGGCTGTCTACTGAAAGCGCAATCGTAAGTCTCAAGCATACAGTCCGGCACTATACAGACCGTAGGACGTATATGCCTGTTTCCTTGACCACTCCAAAGCTTTAGATCTCGTGTCGTACGGTGTGATTTGGAGAAAGTTGAGGGCCAGTGGTGTACCGGTGAGGGTGCTCAACATTTCATGTATTGGTATGGGTACCAAACCAATTTCGTGAGGTGGGCTAATAAACTCTCTGAAGCATACAAACTCAAACTCAACTCAAACTCAAGCATTTATTTCAAATAAAACAATAACAGGCACTTTTGAGTTGTCAAGGTCGGTCAGACAGAAAGATGAAGCTAGTTGCCCATTCCAAAGCGTAGTATGTACCTATGGAGAAGAACGGGCAAGAAACTCCATGGACACTCTTTTAAATAATAAAACAAATTTATTTGCTAAATCATTAATGTTGATCTTCTAAATTTTGAGAACGATGTACAAAAACCGTACACGTTAAAAGCGTCCAGAGTGCAGCAAAAAAAAAAAACAATCCAAAAAAAAAAAAATATAATAAGCCGTGGCAGCTAAGAGATGACCACTCCCAACTGACGGCGCCCGTTCACGAACATGACGCACGGATCAGCACCATTCAGCTCAACCATTTTGAAGTGTGCTAAATGATCCAATACACGCGCCACCGTCAGCGAGACATTTGAGTGAGCATGACATACTATCTGTTTGAGTTAACATGATACTGTTGTGATTTTTATTAAATTGTTATTTAATTTTCCCCAAATTTTAACTTGTAATTATATACATTTCCACCACAGCAATACCGATTAGTAGCGGATGACACCGTTAATAAACTAATTCAAATAGTTGCTGTATTGACTTCCAAGTTGTCTATTGAAGTGAAATTCGTTGCACTCTGTGTGCTTTGGTGGGGTGAGGCTCAATCTATGTCTAGAATTCAGTGTTAGGGCAATCTTGCGATTACCGTGCTAGGAAGAGGTTGAAGAAAATATAAAGTGTTAATTATATATTGGCCGTTTTATTACAATACTATGAAAGTAACTAAAATAGACCAGCCTAGCGGGATTTAAATGGACTGATTGAATGATTTCATTCTTGTCCCAAAATCCAATGTAAATGTGATGTATTGGCATTCAGCACTATTCAGCTCAACCATTTTAAAGGCAGCGAAATGATCCACCACACGCGCCACCATCAGCGAGACATTTGAGTGAGCATGACATATTATCAGCCGCCAGGGCACATTCAAGTCAATATATCTCACACGTGTGTTCCGTAAGATGTCACTACTTGCTTTGGCGTCGGGGGTCGGGTTGCCTCCTTCCCTCAAATATGGTGAGGGGGAGTAATGGCTGATCTTTGCGTTATGCTCATGAACGGGGGTGCATGTGATGACTGTTAGTAATTGTTCTGTTTATTTATTGTCCTTCAATGGTCCAAGTTTATCATTTGTGTGTACTGAATCCAGCATTGCTTAGGTATATGTAAGCTGTCACGCCCTAAAAGCCTAGAGGCTTTTGTTCACATGTATTTCTTCTTGAAATTCACTGTATTTGTTGGAATATTGATGTGGCTAGCTGACATATGGCAGATACGAGTAATTTAACTTGATGTTCTCGTAATGTTACTTACTATGCATACCTATTATTGTATAGAATGAAGGTTTTCCTAACTGAACAGACAGCTGTGCTGCTGGGAAGTTTGTTGCGCCACTTCTTCTTCCCAGCTAAAGCACTAGGAAGTGGTGAAGAGCGGGCGTTTTGGGGGACTATCTTTTGTAACTTTGACGTTCAAAAAGTGTTGATCCTCAGCCTAATTTGAATTTAAAATAACTTTTGATTTTGTATTTTTTTGTATTTGTGGGTCTTGTGCATCAAGTATAATAATATCTTTAGAATGATACAAGACATAGCAAGGTGATGTATGGATGTACGCGCGTTAATGTGTGCGTGAGTGTGTAGGGATCAGGCGGTATCGTCCTGTGCGCAGCCGCAAAGATGTAGACAGAAACTTAATGCTAGCGTCTTGCTCACATTTCCATCATGCTCCCATTTCCTATTAAGGCTATTATTAACGCGATTGCCGTAGGATTCCTTTTCATGTATTTTAAGGATATTCGTCATTGTTATTAAATCTATGGTACCAGGCAAATATTATCGCATACGTACTCAACACAAAAAATTGTAAAAATGTCAGCCGGTATATAAAATTCATCAATGTCCCATAATCTTTGAGAATAGTTTGTTGTCTGAAGTGGTCTTTTTTACGAAAGAACCATATGATTGAGTGGACCTGTCCAGTCAGTGCATGCATTTGTCAGTAACCGTGCAGCTGAACTCAAAACTTAAGGAGCTCAACAATTCGACGAACAATAATACCAAAGAAAGGACATTTGGGCCGCATATACTACTCAAACTACAATACCATGATTCACATTAAAACAATGACCCACATACACTTGGGAGCAAATAAATCGAGCCACTACCTTTTTTCACGTAAAATGGTAAATATTTTTGGGAATATGGAACGTATCAATTCGAACAATATATCGCCTAAAAGTTAAGTTAATAACCTTAACAATGAGGGTAAATTATTGAATAATAACCTTATTGAATGATAAATTATTGGCTCTGCAAGAAAAATGGTAATTTTGATAGAAAATTTAGTAGGGCTAAAACAGTCCATAAAAACAATAAAAAACAAAATTATTGCAAAAAAAATATTCTTAATAACTGGTATTACCCCCCCGTGCCCTGATGCATTCTTGTAGCCTATTAGTCATCGATCTGATCAGAGTTACGATGACATATTGTGGTATGTTCTCCCACTCTTCAAGCACAGCGACTTTAAGCTCGGGAATGGATGAAACAGCGGGAACCCTGGCTCGGACTCTCCGTTTTAGCTCGTCCCATAGGTGTTCGATTGGGTTCAAATCGGGACTTCGTGCTGGCCATACCATTTGTTGAATTCCGATCGCAGACAAGTATTCCGTAACGATCTGCGCGGTATGAGGTCTCGCATTGTCATGCATAAACAAGAAATTTTCTCCGACAAAACCAGCATACGGCATTACGTGGTCTTCAAGAATGTCAGTTATGTATCGGTCAGCTGTTAATCCACGTCTACCACTGCCATCGTTGGCGGGGTCGACGAAGACAAGTTCCGTTTTTCCGTCTAGAGAAATTCCTCCCCACACCATACAAGAACCACCACCAAAACTCACAGTTTCTCGAATGCAACATTGGGCAAATCTTTCACCAGGACGTCTATACACTCGGTTTCTCCCGTCATTGCTAAAAAGACAGATTCTTGACTCGTCAGAAAACAAAACTGACCTCCAGTCTTCTAACGTCCAATTAATGTGTTCTCGAGCAAACTCCAAGCGAGATCGGCGATGAGCTACAGTCAATTTTGGGCCAGTTGCTGGTTTGTGTGATGTTAAATTTCGTTCCTTTAGTCTTCGTCTCACTGTCCACCTACTGATTGCGACACCTCGAACGTCACGTAACGCTTGCTGTAGCTGAACAGCATTAAGTCCACGGTCGCGCAACGAATTGGTTGCAATAAAGCGGTCGTCACGTTCTGTTGTTGCCCGTGGTCGGCCAGTTCCAGGTCGCCGAACAAAAGCACCAGTCTCCAGATACCTGCGGTATACCCGCTGTACCTTTGAACGACTCAAATGAAGTCTGCGTGCCACTTCACGTTGTCCGTGTCCAACCTCAAGTAAAGCTACAACTTGGGCAGCTTCCGTCGGTGTAGTATCCATTTTATCAGGTTATTTTGATTACACAGACACAGATAAAGACAACAATAACAAGTAATATGGGTATGATTAACAAAAACCTCAAATTTAATCTTTTCTTAACAGAGTACAATAAAAATGTCATAAGCAAATTAAATGCGATAATTTTATTCTACCCTTTAAACTTTAATTAAAATGAAATTTTGACAACTAACTACCCTCATTGTAAAGGTTATTAAATACCCTTTTAGGCGATATATGTTTCGAATCGATGCGTTCCATAATACCAAAAATAATAACCATAATGCGTGAAAAAGGAAGTGGCTCGATTTATTTGCTCCCAAGTGTAGTTCTCACATTCACAAAAATAAAAAATAATATAATATAGATGAAATTATTTATGTAAAAGGTATACATACTTATTGAAACCAATAAAAGTAAAACATTCACTACCTTTTTCACGAAATCCGAATAGCAACTACTCACCGAATAAATACAAAAATAGAACAGCATTTGTATGAAATTGTCTGCTAATTAAGTAAACCGGAACTTGATTGTAGGTGGTCAGTAAACAGGCCCTCACACTCACAGTATAAATTTATTGGAGCAGCTCAATCCCAAGCCTTTTTGTCCTCAGTATTGACTTTGACAGTACAGTAGGTTTTTTAACAATTTTTTATTAAGTTTTTGTTTTATGTTCGTGCGTTGGTTGGTTACAAATAGAAAGCCGGTTATGAGACATGCCTGTGTCATGTTTTGCCTGTAGCGTAATGTAAATAATCAGATAATAAATAAACAATTATTATTGCCTGTTGATAAACTAAGATCTTTGCAGTCTAAGGTGAGCATGCTTGCTGATATAAATACATTATTATGCACATGCGATAACTAACCGTGTCTATGTAATTTATATGCGTCACCAATAGCACCGCCAAGAACCCATTATTGCCAATACCTTTAAAAAGAACAGATGCTCCTCATCATCATCATCATCATTTCAGCCGAAAGTCGTCCACTGCTGGACCTGGCTTTTCCCAAGCATCGCCACTTCGACCATTTCTATGCTTCATTTCATCGGTCCACCTTGTGGAAGGCCTGCTAGGTGCTCTCACTTGAACGGAAGTCATTACCACATTCATGTGCTCATTCAGTTTTCATGCCATAGCGGAACCTTCTGGTTTGGCTCATGGAATGGAGAAACTGGCATCTCCGAGAAATATAAAATTTCGAAGATTGTAACCCGCACTGGGCCCAAGGGATTCTGTGCCCAGACAGGTTGGAACTGAGTTCCAAGCGGTGGGAACAATAAAGACATAATAATTACACACACATATCACATCACATCATCAGCCTTCAGCAGTCAACTGCTGAACTTAGGGCTCTCCAACTGCACGCAGTACCGCGTTTGTTGTGGTTGCGACGCTATAGACCTTTCTTGCCCTGAACCAGAGTAAAACCTACTTTACTCTAGATGCGGAAGGCACCGGCTTCTAAAACCAGTGTCTTAGAAGCATCTTCCGCTTCTGTATCTCAGATGTGTCTCCTCCGCGCCTCACAAGCAGTACTTGACAACTTTGGCGTAGGCGTAATTTTTTTTTCTTGTGTTTCCTTGTTGTAGTGATCGCAGTGTCTAAAATGTTTATGAAATCAAAACACATTTCGTTAATAAATATTTATGTATGAACGAGGCAAAAGGAGTATGGAAGGATCGTAGCAGGTGGTGTTCTATAGTTGCTGCCTACCCACATGGTGAGAAGGCGTGAGTTTATGTATGTATGTATTATGTACGTATTTTATTTGTGTTACGCAAATACTTCGCTGTCTTTTCATTCCTTGCCTACATTTAGTATTTTTTATCTATAGAAGACAAGTGGTCATCATAATATTGATGATCATGACCTTTCTTTAACCAAAGAAAACAATGTGATTATCATACCACGTCATTCGTAAGACTGAGTAATTATGTGTTATGTGTGTGTGTGTGTATTATGCAGTACGATGGAAATAACTAAAGTTACGATAATTATAAACACGATAGATTGACTGCAGACTGTGTTATCTATTAGTGTCACTTTATTCACGGTGTATTTACTTAGTTTTTTTGGAAACATCATTTTATTCTATTTGCTCGATAATACATGAAAATACCTAGTAAAGTTCAGCCGCATCGGTGGGCTTATAGGGAGCGAGCCTATTACCATCATGCGAGCAATGGATAGCTCGCCGTCCGTTAAGGACCAGGTCCAGGTCGACGGCGCGTCGTGTTCCACGCACGCCTCTAAGAGATGTCAGCACTTAGTGACGGGGTCCGATAGGGCCGATGCCTGCCAGGGTCGCGGGTTGTTCGACAGTGATATCGTAGTCTGAAGGAACACGGGTGGGGTTTAGTCAGAAATAGTCTGACACGAAGAGCGGAAGAAGTAATTTTGATGATTTCCCACAAAAAAAAGCCTTTTTATCTGATTTTTCATTAGGATTTTCCAAGAAGCACCATCGTTTTTTAGTGTCCAAAATATACAATCGGCAGACCATTTAAACGTTTGTTAATGAAAAGCATCAGAACTAGAGACTAATTGCGTAACACACTTTTAATCACAATTTGACACACAAAATACAATGCAGAAAGGCAGGCAGGCAGATTGATTAAGTTACTGTCGACCACTATAACATTTGATATCATTGCTTGACCGACCGGTCATCATTCGTGCTGCCTCGTTCGTCTAATGGTCGCAAGCGCTACAGCTGAGCTAAGGCCCTCGGTTTGATTCCCAGGTAGGGCAAAGTGTTATTGGCTTTTTCCATCAGGAATTTCTCAGTAACAGCCAGGAGTCTGGATTTGCGCAAAGTTTATGGCAATAGGCTCGCCCCTTATTACATGGGGTTTTAACATAGCTGGCGAAATGACGATCAGTCACCACAAGCAGCACTCGTCCACGAGCTTAACGAAAAGATCAGCTTTTACCCCCGTCGCCATATTTGAGGAAAGGAGGCAACCCGACCCCCGAAGCTACCGCAAGCATGACGAACTTGCTGCCGGTTGCTGAGCCAAGAATAATATGATCAATTGTCGAGGTCGCTTGCTAACCACATGTTGCAATACAACTCATTGAAAAAACATTGTAATGAGTGGATCGACAATAATAAACGAAAATAACTACAAAGAATTGACTTATATAGTCAAATAACATAAACAATTATATGAACACATATAACCTGTCAGCAGGCTAGTTAAGCTTATTCTGGAGATCGAACATAAACATTGTCTTGAGTTAATCACAGCGGCCAACTATTCTTATCGTTAAGTCGTTGATGAAATAGTACGCCTTTGAGCAAAGGTTGGATTTTACTTGAAGTGTTAAGTCTTGTTTTCAGAACTTTAAAATTTCGAAATTGTAGTCAGGAGATTATTCGTTACCTGAGCAACCAGACTTCTCGGTACACATACTGCATATTCCTGTGCATTTTCGAATTTCTGCCAGTTTCAGATTAAATTTAGGTACGTAACATCCCGCTTTGACCCTAATTAGCCGAGCAAAAAAATAATCGAAAGTACGCTAAGCGTTAACGAAGTGATAGCGCAGGCAGGTGATGCGATGCGACGCTGAGCGTCGAAGGAACAAGAAATATCACGCGAACGAAATCGCGGGCTCCTCTAGGTTTACGTCCAACTCTTGGTTTCGCAAGATGAATTATTCGATGAACCCAGAGTTAGCTGTTAACTCCTACTTATTTAAGATAACCCCATGGACGCGTTAAATGGGCCTTAGTAAATTTAAGTCAAACAAAAAACATTTTTTTAATGACATGCTGTTATTATAAAATCTTCACGGTCTTTTCAATTACAACCTATTTAGTTAATGGCTGAAAAGAAAACCACTCAGCCTCAAATATTCGAAATTGGCATCATTAATCTTTTTCATAATAGCGTTTACCCGCCATAATGCCGAGTTTCCGTTACTCAATTTTTTTTTTCTGTAATATATTACAGAAAAAAAGTGAGTGAGATGAGAACTCGAGTATACTCGAGGCAAAGGCAAGCTGTATTTACGCAGAACGATTGTCGTTCGCCCTTTGTAGGGAAATAAAAATGGGAGCTTTAAATTGGGATTGTTTTATTATTTATTCATCATGTGCCTAGACTTATCCCAATTTTTTTGGGTTTGGCTTCCAGACTAACCAGATACAGCTGAATACAAGTATTTTACATGGAGCGCTCACGTCATTACCGTGTTGTAAAAGATTTTGTTATCGAGACATTTCATTTGTGTCTGTGTGATGGGAAAGCATTTGCGATGGCCTGGGGTCTAGAAAAGTGACAAAAGCTGTTCGTATTCCTACAACGACTCAAAAGGATTGACATAAGCTTTTTGGCAGCTTTGTATTTTAAAAAATGGTACACATACGTTGAAACGAACATTACGTCCATATTTATATGCGTAGCAACATTAAATGTACCTACTTACAAAAAATACCTTAATAATGTTTAAACGGTCTTCGTTAAAAAAAAAACACTCTACTCATTACAATGTTTTTTTAAAGAGTTGTATTGCAATATGTGGTTTACTTAGCGACCTGGACAATTGATCATATTATTCTTGCCTGAGCAACCTGCAGCAAGTTCGTCATGCTCCCTTAGATGTGCTTGCGGTAGCGTCGGTGGTCGGGTTGCCTCCTTCCCTCAAGTATGGGGAGGGGGGTAATGGCTGATCTTTGATTTATACTCGTGAACGTTTTGTTATTGTTATAGTAATTGTTCTGTTTGTTTATTTTACTTCGATGGTCCTTTTTTTTTTTTTGGGTGGGAAATCATCAAATGACTTCTCCCGCTCTGGGTGGAGCGGGAGGTCGTGTCAGACTTTTACTGACTAAAACCCACCCGTGTTCCTTCAGTTGCCTGTGCCAGGGCCACGGTTTTCTCTGTAGAATAACCTGCGACCCTGAGGCGTCGGCCCTATCGGACCCCGTCACTTTTTGTTGACATCTCTTTGAGGCGCGCGTGGAACACAACGCGCCGTCGACCCGGGCCTGGTCCTTACCGGCGGCGAGCTACCCATTGCTCGCCGTCCGCAAGCCCGCGCCTACTGTGGCCGGGAATCTGCAGGCGACTCCCGACGCCCAGGGCGTCTCCTGCGGCGGCTAGTGGGGGCGTGAGGGCGCAAGGCTCTCTCCCTCACCCGCTCCGCCTCCTCCTTCGCGAGCATTACTGCTTCGCAGAAGGAGGTGACGGCTTTCCATTCCCTCTCGCTCCGTACCATGGCCTGGACCAGGGCCGGACGCGAGAGATCGCCGCCGCCAATCGCCTCCCTGAGGACACTGCGGTGCTCCGCCCAAGCTGGGCATACCTCCACCGTATGCTCCACCGTGTCCTCCGGGCGATCCACACAATGGTGACACCCGGGCGTTTCCTCCCGCCTTATGCGAAACAGGAACCTCCCGAAACAACCGTGTCCGGTGAGGACCTGTGTCAGGCGGAAGGTGAGGACGCCGTGGCGCCTCTCCAACCACTCCTCAAAGAGGGGACTTAGCGCCGCTATTGTGGCGTGCCCAACTTCGATGGTCCTAGTTTATCATTTGTGTGTACTTAATCCAGTATTGCATATGTAAGCTGTCACGCCATTTGTACCTGGGGGATTTTATGTATGTACTACGTTTTGTTTACATGAAAAAATTGTTTTGCTTGATTATTATTGTTTTTTTTTTTTGGATATTGGCGTGGCTAGCTGTCATATGGCAGATAATTTAATTTGATCTTCTGTGTGTGTTTTTCAACAAACTACTCAGCAGCTCAATGCTGATGAGTTTGTTGCGCCACTTCTTCTTCCCAGCTAAAGCAGTAGGAAGTGGTAAAGGGCGGTCGTTTTGGGGGACGCTCTTATGTAATTTTGACGATCGAAAAGTGCTGATTCTCAGCCTAGTTTGAATAAAAGACTTTTTATTATGAACTGCCTCGTTGGTAGCAAGTGCTACTGCTGAGCATGAGGTCCTGGGTTCGATTCCCAGGTCGGGCATAGTGTTATTGGGTTTTTCTATCTAGAATTTTGCAGTAGCAGCCCGGAGTCCGGATTTGAGCCCAGTTGATGGCAATAGGCTCGCCCCCTATTACATGGGACTTCATCATAACTGCCGAAATGTGGGTAGGTACACCTTCACAAGAACTATCGTAACTGTCTGACTTCTGACTGAGAAAACATCTTAAGATAGTTCCCCAAGTAACATTATATTTATGAAAATCGATATATGTTTTCCTAAGTAACTTAACATCGCGCAGTAACAAGACGTCGATGGAACAAGGCTTCGCAATATGATATATTATTAACGCAGTAAAATCGTTCGCAGTACAGGTTTTCGATGTTACGAAATATCGCAGTAAAAAAAGTCAATTAACAAAACGCCGCAGTATAGAGATGTCGTTGAAAGGTTTTCGAAGAAACAAAATTCGATGATACGGCTATTGCACTCAAGTAGAAATTGCATAAAATTCAGCTTTCAAATATGACTTGAGTATAATTACACTTTAACGGGGTTGCAACCGTACTTAGTGTATCAAAATGGACGGCGTGATTTCTAAATCATGGACTATCAATTTTTAACGAATTTGGGTTGCAATTTTATACACCTTTGCTACCTGTTATCTGTCATAGCCACCGTGATAGCGGACCGCTTCATAGTTGGGGATCGTTCTCACCTGTATTGGGGACTAAACAGATAAATTGTCAACTTATTTATAACAACAAAGCTCTTGCTTTACACTTCATTTTACAGTCCTTGGACGTCATTCGATCACAGCCATTCTCCACTGTCATCCAGGCCATGCCAGATGTCCTACTCAACTCCATTTGAGTCCAATCGTAAGATCAGCTCCGCGATATTCTAAAGCCATATCGACATTTGAAGTTATTCCGATGAATAAATACGAAACGATGCCTGCTACGATATATTCGCACATCGAGTACACATAAGTGGTATAATTTATCTGTTCATTGCAGAATATGGTATAAGGCTTGGTACACATTGACGATTCAGATATGTTTGTGTGTGTTGTCTATTCGCAGATCTTTAACAGTCTTTACGGGTAGTCAGATCCTAAAAGTCTGACAACCAGTTTGGTCACGTTACCCAGTTACTCGTTTGTGATGGTGAGGTGGGCCGTCGACCCATATAAAATGCTGGTATTCAGCTACATCCGATAAGCCTGCTATAAAGGGCTAGGTATTTTGTTGTTGTGTGTTTTGTATATAAGTACAACACAAGAGGTATTCTAATAAACTCGAAAAATAACGATTTTGGTCAGTGGCGCAGCGTGCCTTGGCGGGGACCAGTATACAAATTTGTTTGGGGGCCCTTATGGAGGGTAAAGATTATATTTATTCATCATAATTATGTATCTGTCACTTTTTCAAAAATGTATACAAACAATTCAAATTAAATATACACTCTCCTTGCCTTCTTTTCGACAAACTGTTTTTAATAAATCATCTAGAGCTGATGATGACTTTAGTTTTTCTAAAGTTTCCGCCTCTATGGACAATAGTAACAGGTCTCACAGGCGTTCATGTCGGGGGCCCCGTATAATTGATACGGCAGATACGGCGGTAGCTACGCCCCTGATTTTGGTGCACCCAAGGTCCTGCGTCAAATGTATGTGACTTTTTCATCTCATTTTTACAGCAACTTTGAAGCAATTTTTTATAGCCCATGCTGACTCAAAAGTATGAGGTTTTTTATTATGTTAGGTCCTGTTTTAGGCTATTTACCTACGTTATTTAAATGTAATGCTTCTAAAAATAGCCGACTAAACAACATCCCAAGGACAATACCGAAAAATGATATCAAAAGTATTTGTCAGAAAACGTAAGCCTAGCCTCCACCTAGCTTTATATTTACACGATATGATCCAGATTCTAGAAACAAGTTCAGGCACGACTGGCTGACACGACTATCGCAGTACCTACGCGTCATGGCACACGCTCTCAGGTTAAAACTATTGGAGTGTAAATATGATACAGCACCTGTGATATAAGGGAATTCTGTTTCAACGAAATACTTTATTTTTTGCCCGTTTTTGAACTCTTCTTGGCCATACCAAAGGCTTTCCATTGGCTTTATATGAGAGGTAAAGCTGCGCTTGATAAGTTCAGTTTCTGGATGTGTCATTATTTTGTCATGCGATTGCGGCAAATCCAAAGATTGTTTATGATTTTGTAGCTGAGTTAGTACAAAAAAATAAAAAAAACACTGTAGTTTAAAAAAAAAAACCTAAGTTGTCCCTCTTCCCAACTATTTATTTTACATGATATGATTTAGACACAAGTTCAGGCTCAACAGCAGCTCGGAGTCTAGATTTGTGTCGGGTTGACGGCAATAGGCTCGCTCCCTATTACATGGGACTGAAACATAACTGGCGAAATGTGGGTGTACCATAGGTGCACCTCTGCCTAACCCTTCGGGGATTACAGGCGTGATGTTATGTTATGTTCAGGCAACAATACAACGCGTCACGACACACGCTCAGAAGTGTCAACTATCCTAACTATTCTAAAATGCGAAAGAAAGTTTTTTTTTGTTTGGTCGCTTTAACGCCAAAACGTCTTAACGGATTTGAATCCTAGATAAGAAAGAAAGAAATAAAGATTTTTTTTTTATTTGGGACACGCACAGGGAATACAAATAAGAAAAGAAAAAAAATAAACAAGAAACATAAAAACTAACAGAATGAATATCCAAAAAAGACAACAAAAAACAGTAAAAGACCTCTGCTAGGCCAAAAAGGCTCCTATCTCAGCATAATGCTGCGATATTTAAAAAATAAATAACGCAGCGCTGATATTCTGACAGGGCCCATATAAGAACATAGGCTACTTATCATCCTGGATCGCAGACGAAGTCGCGGGCAACAGCTTGTGAAAAAAACCTTTTATTTATTTTCACGCATTCGCACTGGCGTGTACACCTGTCTTACCCTTTGTGTAATACCGGCGTGATATTATTATGTGTGTGTATTCAGGACCCTATTTCAGTCACGCAGTTCGAACATACATAAAATGCCAATGGATTGCTATGCTTTTCATTTTGCAGCCACGTTCATTGCGTTATTTATGTAACTGAGCAGACGATTTTTTTGTATCTTTGTCTGATAACAATCTTACGTCATTTAAGTAGTCGCTCCATTTAAAACACTGGTATTCAGCTGGAAGTCGACTCCACCAAAGTAAGGTAGGACGATCACGACGACGACGTCCCTCAAGCTGGAGAGACAATCTTCGCAGCGTGGATGGTAGCAGCTGAATGAGTGCAGCTGATGAATGAGTTGCCGAGAATCGAGCTGAATGGCGTGCAATTGGAGAGGCCTTTGTCCAGCAGAGGACTGCTGTAGGCTGTTCATGATATTGACCGACAATTGGTATTCACCTGCATCCGGTTAGACTAGAATATTTAGACAAATGCCAGACACATTATTGATATTCATTTAGATATACATTTAGGAAGTCGGCCCCAATATTTGGTAAAGGGTAGGCGGGTAGACGATTATTTTATTCTATTAGGTTTGTCGAATTCTCGGCCGACATTCTCGTCCATTTTCTCCTACATTCGTATCGATGGTGCGTCTTGTCTAATAGGAGGACCGTCCGGCCTCGTGCAGGAATTCGTTTTATTTTAATACATTCTTGTTCGTTTTATTTTTTACAGGGTGTTTGTCGGCTGCTTAAGGCCTCCAACCAGATCATAAAACCTGAAAACGAAGCGGCACCCCCTGTAGTGTCACGGTCCTCGGCTTAGGTCGTTGTTGGGGTCCTGGTGGCGGAATGGCGGGTGAGGCTGTCACGCCCTATCACCGGCCTCAGCACCATCGAGGCGATCCGGCCAGTGCTCGACCGCTGGCTCGGGAGAAGGCACGGCTCCCTGACGTTTCGGGCGACGCAGGTGCTCTCGGGGCATGGTTGCTTCGGGAAGTACCTGTGTCGCAGGGACCGGACGCCCGGTGTCACCACTGCGTCGACTGCCGGGAGGACACGGCGTGGCACACGCTGGCAGAGTGTGCCGCTTGGGAGGAGCCGCGCCGTGCCCTCATTACTGAAGTAGGCAACGACCTGTTGCTGCCGGCCGTCGTGAACGCGATGGTCGGCGGCGCAGAGTCCTGGGACGCAGTGGTCTCCTTTTGCGAAACGGTCATCTCGCCGAAGGAGGCTGCGGAAAGGGAGAGAGAGATTTCGACTCTCGACCCGGCCCGCAGCAGACTCACCGGGCGTCGGAGGAGGGCGGACAACGCCCTCTTCCGGCCCCCCTAAATGGGTCCGGGGGCGACAGATTCGGGGACATCCGTCGCCCCCCAACATCAGGACCCGAGAAGGCGGCGCGCGTAGTGTTCCGCGCGCGACGCTCACAGACGTGGCGGGGGGAGTACACCTTACTCCCCCCGCCCGAGACGGGGCCCGCGCAAGCGGGCCGGCACCAGCCGGGGTTGCGGAAGAATCATATGTTCCCGCTACCCCGGCGTAGGTGAGTGATGGAACACCGGGTTGGTTTTTAGTCGGTAAGAGTCCGACAGACCCCCCCGCGCGGGCCAGCTCGAGCAGGGGTCGGGGTGGGCATGGACTCTGGCATCGCGGCGGGCCTCGACGGCGAGAAAGGCGGTCGGATTTGTACTTTCGAGCAGTACTAAGTAGTGGCCTTACTACTCTCCTGGAGGAGGCTTGTGGTGTCGTCAGGAATGGTTAAAGTATGCCACGGTCGTCGAATCCTACCTATGCCCGAGAGAGTGTATCGGGCGCCTGCCGCAATCAGGGGATTTAGGTGCTTTATAGCAGAGTGGAAAAAACGCTTTGAGTGGCGTTGCATGAACTGCTTGATGGTGGGCATTCTGAGATCTAAATGAAGATTCTCATTGCGAGCATAAAAGCGGGCTCCTGTGACCTTAAATATTAGTTCTGGTATTTTTGGGGAAGTAGTGCGCAATGTTACACACGCAAAGCATTGTGCCTACGGGTGCATGTACAGGGATCGTGGACGTATTTAAAGTAAAGTTATAACATTTAAAACTTGTTTTCGTACAAAAACCACAAAATTGTTATTACTTTCTTTCTGTACAAATCTTGACAAACCCTTTGTCAAACGCACACTATGCAGGCAGGCGTATTATAGGTTAGGGGATTACATAACTGATAAAAATGCCTGGCTTAATGTTGGTCCTGCTCCACACCACAACTAATTAATTGACATTTGAAACACTTGAAGCTGCTGGAGATTGTAAGAATATATTTGCATTATATAAACTCAATCTCCTTTTTATTATATAGATGCATTGCACAGATGTGAGTACTTTGTACTATAGAGCTACCATTTACCGGGTAATGTCATAGATTGACTTGAATGTGCCTTGGCGGCTGATAGAATGTCATGCTCACTCAAATGTCTCGCTGACGGTGGCGCGTGTGTCGGATCATTGAGCTCCCTTCAAAATGGTTGAGCTGAATGGTGCTGATCCATGCGTCATGTTCGTGAACGGGCGCCGTCAGTTGGGACTGGTCATCTCTTAGCTGCCACGGCTTATTTTAATAATGAATTTGCTGGATTGTTTTTAATTATGTTTTGCTGCACTCTGGACGCTTTTAACGTGTACCGTTTTTGTACATCGTTCTCACTCATAGTGTCAACAATAATCGATGTAACTAATATATTTGTAACAACAATATTATTTAAAAGAGTGTCCATGGAGTTTCTTGCCCGTTCTTCTCCATAGTGACCTACTGCGCTTTGGAATGGGCAACTAGCTTCATATTTCTGACTGACCGATTCCTTGACAATTCAAAAGTGCCTGTAAATAGTTTAATTGAAATAAATGATTTGAGTTTGAGTTTGAGTACGCTACAACCCTCAGGAGCTCATCAAAATGAAAAGTATTAATAGCGCGGGCGGGGGATGATTTTATGTTAAAACAAAGCGGATGAAATCGCGGGTAGAAGCTAAATAACTATTACTACTCTATGTCTATGCTGTGGTCCAGATTACCTATTATATTACATAATGATTGTAAATATTCCTTTTTTGTACCTTCATTTTGTCTTATCAGATTTAAACAGTTATAATAAATGTAGTTCAGAATGATTTAAATCCGAGATATAAATAGGTAGGCAATCAGAATTGTCACAATGGCGTAGGTAGTTGTAATACCTAAAAACCGAACACCTACATACTGTAAGCTGCTTATTATCAGCTGTTTATTATCTTGTGTGAATCGTAAAAGTCGTGAAGTAAAAGGGTTTGTTTGTACCTTTGTAGTTTGTACATACATAGACACATGCTTAAACCCACGCCTTCTTCCCATGGGGGTAGGCAGAAACTACAGAACGCCACCTGCTACTATCCTTACATACTCCTTTTGCCTCTTTTACGTTCAACTATCTGGTCATACAGGCAACGCTTGCCGGGGCTTGTCCGTACGAGTATATGGGTGACCTTAATGTCATTCTGAGTCTTGTCATTCAGACTGAGTGAAAGCACTTTTAGCCGTTGGTCCTGGCTGTCATTCGTGGATCTTTGACAGTCTTAACGGGTCGTCAGAAGCCCGAAAGTCTGGAACCAGTCTGACGGGGATCGGATTATCTATTAGACTGGAAGCCGATCCCAAAACATGTAGTTGGGATCAAACTAGGAAGATTGATATATCTGGTCATTCACATCATGCACGCCGGTAGCGAGTACTATGCACCGGACCTTTCTGAAGAACCTCAGCATACATAAACATAACATCACATCTTTAATCCCAGAAGGGTTGGGCAGGGGTGTACCTATAGTACATGCACATTTCGCCAGTTATGCTTAAGTCCCATGTAATAGGGGGCGAGCCTATTGCCATCAACCGGGCACAAATCCAGACTCCGGGCTGCTACTGAGAAATTCTAGACAGAAAAACCCTATAAAACTTTGCACGACCTGGTAATCGGACCCAGGACCTCATGCTCAGCAGTAGCTCTTGCGAACACTAGACCAACGAGGCAGAACCTCACCAATAAGGTCACTATTTATGTCCTCCTAGGGCGTTTCCACTCACATCTGCCTTTTAAATACTTTTTGTTAGTCGCCTTAAATTCATCCTCTCAGCAGTTCAAACCATCTTTAGGTATATATTTAGGTATACTCAAAGAGATGTCAGCACAAAATGACGGGGTCCGTTAGGGCCGACGCCTCAGGGTCGCGGGTAATTCGATAGACATAACCGTGGCCCTGGCACAGGCAACTGAAGGAACACGGGTGGGTTTTAGTCAGTAAAAGTCTGACACGCCCTCCCGCTCCACCCAGAGCGGGAGAACACATTTGATGATTTCCCAACCAAAAAAAAAAAAAAAAAGTATATACCCTTTTCAATTGTAACTTCTACTTATCTATTTCTAGTGATTGACTTTTAATGATGGTGAGCTTTCTTTTATCGAAATTGTTTTATTTTCCCTTTCACCGTCAAACTTTATTTAAAAAGTTTTAATTATGCTCCTATTAAAACTACTTTTTGAGGTGTTTAATAATGATTACTGACAGGTGAATGTTTAAAAAAAAAGTGGATACGAAGCCACGGCAATAAGTATGTCTAATAACCTAGATCAAACAATTTTTGTGTAACTAATATTTAACAATTGGTAACAAAAACACAACACTACTACTAATACCTTAAAAAAAAAACAAAACTAAAATAAGAATATTAGCAAAAAATACTGTTTTTTGTAAAAAGTTACTTGAACTAAATAGGTAAAGATGCACTGCAACTATTATTATAGTTCAGAAGTTTCGATAGATATTATAGATTTCCATAAAATAGAGATATATATAGAAACTGTATAATTCACAAGAAATAAAAGGTTCTTTTTTTTCTTTTTCTTTAATTATATCTACTAACGTCATTAGATATAAATAAAATACTAGTCAGTCTGTGTACAAAAAACCAATCACATATATCCAATTGTTAGTCACTATAGCTAGTCAAAGATTGACAAAAGTTTTATTTGTTTCCATCGTATTGGATGTAAAAATAGGTAGTACCTATCAGCTGTTTATTATCTTGTGTGAATCGTAAAAGTCGTGTGTTTGTACCTTTGTAGTTTGTACATACATAGACACATGCTTAAACCCACGCCTTCTTCCCATGGGGGTAGGCAGAAACCACAGAACGCCACCTGCTACTATCCTTACATACTCCTTTTGCCTCGTTTACGTTCAAATATCTGGTCATACAGGCTACGCTTGCCGGGGCTTGTCCGTACGAGTATATGGGTGACCTTAATGTCATTCTGAGTCTTGTCATTCAGACTGAGTGAAAGCACTTTTAGCCGTTGGTCCTGGCTGTCATTCGTGGATCTTTGACAGTCTTAACGGGTCGTCAGAAGCCCGAAAGTCTGGAACCAGTCTGACGGGGATCGGATTATCTATTAGACTGGAAGCCGATCCCAAAACATGTAGTTGGGATGAAACTAGGAAGATTGATATATCTGGTCATTCACATCATGCACGCCGGTAGCGAGTACTATGCACCGGACCTTTCTGAAGAACCTCAGCATACATAAACATAACATCACGTCTGTAATCCCAGATGGGTTGGGCAGAGGTACATGCACATTTCGCCAGTTATGCTTAAGTCCCATGTAAATAACCCTATAACACTTTGCACGACCTGGTAACCGAACCCAGGATCTCATGCTGAGCATTAGCTCTTGCGACCATTAGACCAACGAGACAGAACCTCACCAATAAGGTCACTATTTATGTCCTCCTAGGGCGTTTCCACTCACATCTGCCTTTTAAATAATTTTTGTTAGTCGCCTTAAATTCATCCTCTAAGCAGTTCAAACAATCTTTAGGTATATACCCTTTCGACGGCGCGTCGTGTTCCACGCGCGCCTCAAAGAGATGTCAGCAAAAAATGACGGGGTCCGTTAGGGCCGACGCCTCAGGGTCGCGGGTAATTCGATAGAGATAACCGTGGCCCTGGCACAGGCAACTGAAGGAACACGGGTAGGTTTTAGTCAGTAAAAGTCTGACACGCCCTCCCGCTCCACCTAGAGCGGGAGAACTCATTTGATGATTTCCCACCAAAAAAAAAAAAAAAAAGTATGTAGTAAAAGTATATAAGTATACCCTTTTCACTTGTAACTTCTACTTTTTAGTATGTCTAATAACCTAGATCAAACAATTTTTGTGTAACTAATATTTAACAATTGCTAACAAAAACACAGCACTACTACTAATACCTTAAAAAAAAAAAACTAAAATAAGAATATTAGCAAAAAATACTGTTTTTTGTAAAAAGATACTTGAACTAAATAGGTAAAGATGCACTGCAACTATTATTAGGTATAGTTCAAAAGTTTCGATAGATATTATAAATTTACATATATAGAAACTGTATAATTCACAAGAAATAAAAGGCTCTTTTTTTTCTTTTTCTATAATTATATCTACTAACGTCATTAGATATAAATAAAATACTAGTCTGTGTACAAAAAACTAATCACATATATCCAATTGTTAGTCACTATAGCTAGTCAAAGATTGGCAAATCCCATAGTCGCTCCATCACTAATAATTAGTTTGTTTATGAAAATAAAAACTCTTTTTAATTTTGATGTAGATTTATTTGACAGTTCGTAGTAGTGTTTTCATATATTCTCGTAATTCTCCGCGTTGTATAATGGCCGCTATTTTCCACATTTGTATTATTACAATATTTTCTGAGAAAATCAATTATGTAAGACAGCCAAAAAGACATGGGAGTGATTCTACATGTTTTCTTTAGAGCCCATTTACTAATAACAAACAAAGGCTTCCCCACGACCTACCAGGAACTTTTTCCCGCGCCATCGCCACTGCAAACCAGTTCGTTTAAATGACGAACATTATTTTATTATAGTGGTTAAAAAGATACCAATGACGGTCTCCGCCTGCTAATATGCATTAAGGAAAAAAACATAATTGAATACCCATAACAATAATATAATAGGGAAAACAATAGTGCTACGTGACAGAAATAAAGACTTAAAAATAGATGTCAATGGCTTGTTATTAACAATAGGTTTTAAACGTTCCTCTCTCAATATAAAAAAAATCACATTAATCAATTAAAGCTGCATGGGTCTGTCGAAGGTTGAGCTACGCTTGCTGCTTACGATTCCTGGATGAGTGGCCATCCACTACATGTAGAGACCCCATGCTCCGGAAAGCCATTTAAGCCGTTGATCCCGGCTGTCATTCTTAGATCTTTGACAGTTGGTCGTCGGTCAGAAGCCCAAAAATCTGACCACCTATCTTACCAGGGGGTATCGGTAAGTTACCCAATGACTGGGTTGTAAAGGTAAGATGGGCAGTCTCTCCATGTCCAAGCCGACTGCCAATTAAAATTAGGGGACATAGTCCTTCCATAGTTAAAGGCAACCATTCCACTATAGCTACCCAAACAATAGCCCAAAATGTTTTGTTTTTATGTTCTGCATTAGTGCTGCAGCAGCCGGGGTCTGTCCTTGGGTGCACTTGCATTATGCAAACAGGGATAATCGTCGCATCGATTGGTTTGGATTCCATTTAAAATTGTCTAAGAGGCCTCTGCGAGTTGGCTTCGGTCTCTCGTACACCTTCCAAAGGACCAGGATACCAGGATCCCGAGATAATGTCAAAGACATTTTTTTTTAATTAATAATAATTAAAGCCAGTTAACTAATCAAGTTGCGTCCTCTAATTAGTGCTTGATACTTATGACACGTGTAAAGAAAGAAAGAAATAATAACGTTTATTTGTACACAGTTCGTGAAACACAAACAGCAAATGACAAAATAAAAAGTGAAAATAACAACAACAATAGTGTGTGCCTCACGGCTTCAGCATGAATGGCAGACAGTTGCTGTCTGACGCTGACCTCCCTTTTACACCCACATTTCCCGAGTTGTTTTAAAGTTCCATTTAGGACAACGAATCTTAGACGAGTAAAAAGAATCTGATAACTAGGTAAGTAATCTCTATACTTAATTAAATAAAGTGTCGAGTTAGTTACACCATTTATAACTCAAGAACGGCGGGACCGATTTTATGATCTTAGAGTTATTGGATTTGTCTCCGCCCCGAAGAGCAGAATAACTATTAAAACATGGGAAAAGTTTGGCAAAAACAAAGTTTATATTATTCTGAGGCTCATACGCTCAACACCCGCGCTTATATTTTTATTAACTAATGAAAATGCCAAATGTGTTTTCTAATAAATGTAATGAAAACTTCATCAAACCTACGACTTAGACATAGACCAGTGGAAAAAACATGCAAATTAACATCTCAACCATGCATCTCTTTACCATAAAATACTGCTATAGTTCTCCCAGATATGCAAAGAAGCTTTAATAAAAATTTCATGTTAATTAAATCGATATTGAACTCATTTTCTCTCTGGCAATGTTTTGATGTAAACATCGCTCTATAATAGACAGTTACATCCGTTCGGCGAACGTGTTGTTATCGTAAATAACGAATAACGACTAACTAAAATAATCTTCCTATATCCGTGGTCATGAAATAGGAATTATATATAAATTTCCTGTGCCCCAATAATGTCCATGTTATCTGTCAAACCATAAAGATTGATAATCCCTTCGCGCCAAAACGAACGTCACTTTCGCCGCGTTCCGTCTAATTAAAAACCAAAACATGAAAAATTAAGCACGTTCCAATTTACGAATAATGAGAGCATAATTCGATATTTTTGTCCGACGTTTTTCGGTTTCAGTGGCCAGGATAATAAGTGGATGGGACGGGTGATATGATACGTTTCAAGTTGGAAAGGGACGGAAACATTGTGTACTTTCTCATATAGATTTGTTGAAAGCTGCGATAGGGACGTACGTTACTACGTTCAGTTTTCCGAGACCGTTTCGCGGAAGAGGTTGTCGCGTTCGTGTTTGTGCGGCAATCTCGCAATTTACTACATGTGATTAATTTTTTTTTTTAAAGTCATGTCTCCGGAGGGTGATTTTTGGACAGATACGCAAGTAATGAGGGTCGGGTCTCGTTATAATGGTTAAATGTGTTAAAAATATCGCGTTCGGATATCAAAACAAAGTCGGAACGTTAGATTTTATGGAATTTTGTGCGTACGTATTTATTATTGTAAATATTTGAGCTGCATTTAATTGATGTCTTTGCTTGAGTGAAACGTTTAAAAAAAAACAAAGTGAAATGTGATGTGTTGTTTGGAGGATTTTAATTCATGATTTTGGAATATTTAATACTGGTGAGTTTTCAAGCATTTTTTTCTCATGTTCCTTTTGAGTATCCAAAATAACACTTTTGCAGCAACTTTCAGGAGCCGTTTTACCATTAATCTTAATTACAAATCCCTGTAATACCTGAATTAACATAAAATTGTTATTCAGAACCGATCTCATTGAACAAACAATAGTTTCGAACTTTCGAAGCTTGTTCATGAATTAATCTACGCCAGATTAAATACCTACCTTTGAATGTTATTCTCTGCTCAAAGACAATGTTATTAGTTTTAACGGAGTAATGAGTTTTTATTAGACCTTAAAAAGTTGTAAATGTTTTTTTTTTTTTTTTCAAAAGTTGGAGCACTGTTTTTTCACATTATTCTTCTGCCCATTTCCTAATGTATTTGAGGTCTTCCTTCCTTACATACTTCTCTCCTAGTCATAATTACCGTAGTCAACCCTTTTCTAGCCATATCATCTTTCACACAGTTAATCCATCGTGTCTTTGATCTTCCGATACTCGTATAGCCATCCACACTCATACTCACAACTTTCCTTAAGGCATTTTTATAACAAGGCGTAAAATGGTTAAAGAGTTCAACAATTTCCTCCTGTTTGACAATAACAAACAACCTTCGTTCACTAATCCCGCAAGCGTGGAGATTTCCACTTCGCCATTTGACCTTGAATTTTAACGGTCATTGGGACTGCCTCGTTGTTCTAGAAGTAGCAAGCTCTACTGCTGAGCACGAGGTCCTGAGTTCGGTTCTCGGGTCAGGCAAATTAATATTAGGTTTTACTACCTGGAATTTCTTGGAAGCCGCCCGGATTATCTATTTGTGCCAGGTTGATGGCAATAGGCCCGCCCCATATTACATGGGACTTAAACATATCTGACAAAATTTGGGTGTATATCGGTGCACCTCTGCGTAGCAAATCGAAAAATACAAGCGTGGTGGTATTGCTATAAATATTAATAAATTGCACACATATTTCCGCCTTCCGGAATCAATTCTTTATATGATGGTGGAGATCGCATCAAAATCCAATGCGGTGTTTAGAAGAACTGAGTGGTCACATAGACAGACAGACACAAGAAGATCATTAACTTTAACTCTAACTGACCCGGAGAACTTTATACGGCCTCTGAAAATTATCTTCATTATTTTTATTTTGCATGATTTTTTAATAGTTACTATATAATTTAACTAACCCGACTTAGTTTATTGATATAGGTAGATGTATTGTACACGTACCTAAACCTTCTCAAAATGGATTCTCTAATTGATGCGCACCAAAATCCGTTGCGGAGTTTAGAAGACCAGCGCGATCGCACAGAGGAGCACACACGGAAACTTTAATTCTAATATCCATATATTGTATAGATATTCTCGTAGAAGTATCGATGCATAGCATAGTATTAATGAATTCCTTGGATTCAACATGATGGATTCTATGTACCTATAATACATACTCTGCATTAAAAAATCTGACTTTCTCGTGTTTCCACTTTGACAGTAACCGTCACACCTAGAAAACATAACTACATTATCACTTTAATACACCCACCCGCAAGCAGGCGCGATTATTGTAGAACAATAACCATGAAGTTATCAGAGAAATTGTTCCACTAGGGTCGCGTCGCGCTTGTTTGCGGAAGCCTTAACGTGATAGAGCCATAGGGGACTCCCTCATAGCGGCGGCACGACAAAAGCTAATCTAATCACTGGCCACATGTGGCAAAAGACAGCGACTATCAGCCTATTAACTGAGTAGAATGTTATGTGCGGAACCCACGAGAAAAAGCTTATCGAATTGATAATGGTGGTTGGTGGAGGAATGATGTGAAAAGGCAATGGTGCGTTTAAAAAAATTGAAAAGAGTATGTTTAGATGGTTTGGTCATGTTAAGATAATGAATAAAGGCGACTAACAAGGCAGATGTAAGTGAGGTAACTAAGCGGAGGAATGAAGAAAACGTCGTAAAAGTTATGAGTATGAATGTGGCTATAAACAAAACAAATGTCATTTATTCAAATTAGGCTGAGAATCAGCACTTTTCGAACGTCAACATAACATAGGATAGTCCCCCATAACGCCCGCCCTTTACCACTTCCTAGTGCTTTAGCTGGGAAGAAGAAGTGGCGCAACAAACTCCCGAGCAGCACAGCTATCAGTTAGAAAAAACTTGAATCTATACAATGATAGGTATGCAAATTAATAACAATTTAGAGACACAGAACATCATATTAAATTATCTGCCAAATAATAGCTAGCCACGCCAATATACACAAAAAAGAAAACAATATGAATCAAGCAAAAAAAAAAAACTTAATACATAAATAAAAGCCTTCAGCAATAAAGGGCGTCACAGCTTACATATGCAATACTGGATGAATTGTTAAGTACACTCAAATGATAAACTAGGAAATTAATTATTTATTTATTTATTGATTTCAGACAACAATGTGGTCTATTTTGTTAGTAAAACTCTTTAAAACTAGTGTTAGAAAATAAGATAAAATAAAACAAAAAACACAGTCACAATTTTTGAGTCCGAAGCAGGTTGCGCAGAGAACGATCACTTCACGGTGGTAAACCCTGATTGACCATCATCCCCACAAAATGGCTCAGAATGGGGGAGTAAGGACTCTCTGCCACTGTTTTCAGGATGCTATTGTTACTGACCCGTGTTCGAAACATCAGTGATGCAACTTTTTTGCGCATGACTGCGTGAAATCCGTCAGTTCGGTTTTGCGAGAACATCTCTGATGCACTACAGAACCGGGGCAGTCTCAACAGCATCCTAAAAACATTATTATTTTGGACGCGCAAGGCATCTAGCGATCTTTTGGCATAGCAGACCCATAGACCCCCCGCAAACAAACCTTGACAATACGCCTTGAATAGGGTGATTTTGACTTGGTCGGTACAACGGGAGAATCTACGGGCCAACATATTACCTCGGACCGCCAGTACCCTACGTTCCCTCTCAATGTCTACATTATCCTTAAGGTCGACGGTAAGTATGTGCCCCAAGTACTTAAATTGGTTTACTTTAGTTATGCTCATGCCATTTAGGGTGAAATTAGGTGAATGATCAGGGCACTTTCCGGCGGCCCTAAAGACCATGTACTCACACTTCTTGATATTGTAGACAAGTCCATGCGCTTCAGCGTATCTTTCACACACCTTCAGCGTATCTCTGATAGATCCCTCAGTCGGGCCCAGCAGTACCATATCGACCGCGTAGCTGATGTTGTTAATATTAACACCACCAACTCGGCAGCCGACACGCATACCGCTGAGCTCCTCTAGGAGATCATTGACATATAGGTTGAAGAGTCCGGGAGACGTCAACCCCCCCTGCCTCACACCACACTCCAACCCATATGGCTCAGAGAAAGCTCTAGACCACTTGACACTATTTGTCTGATTCGCATACCAATACCGCAGGATTTTCAGAACTTCCTTCGGTACATTTCTGTCCCCCAGCTTTCTCCAAAGCACATCATATGACACCAGGTCGAAGGCTCTGGAAAGATCCAGGCGTACACCGGCGTTTTGCGTTCTGTGTAATACTGGACAGTGTTCTTTAGACTCAGCATGGCACTTTCGGTCGACAGTTCAGGTTGAAACCCAAACTGTGCGTCGTGCAAACTTAAATATTTTTTCAAATAAATGATGGAATGATGATGGAATAATAAATGATGAATGGAAATGATCGAATGGATAGGTTATGAAATGAGTACAAAAGATAGATACTCGTAGATAGATAAAAGAACAGTGCACACAAAAGACGCAGCTAAACACACAAGAGCATAATAAAAGTATAAAAGTTACAATAATAAATATAAACAAGGTGCCAACATACAGAAAAAAAAAACAATGAAATAAAGTGGCACAATGACATCCTTTCAATCAGACAACGAGCAAAGTGCGACGAAATCTGAAAGTGGCACCGGTTACTGAAAAGTTGTGTGGAAATCAGTTGTCATGGACGGGCATGTGTTACGGAGGATGAAGAAAATGTCACGAGGAAAGTTTTGAGCATGAGTGTGGATGGCTATAAGAGTAGGAGAAGACCAAAGAAACGATTGGAGATGATATGGATAGAAAGGGAGGGACTACCGAGATGACGACTGATAGATAAGGATGGAAGAAAACCACATGCCGACCACAAATAAATTGAAATATGTGCAGGAGATAGATGATGGTGATGTTCTAAAGAAAGGTCAGGTGCGTAGTGCGACGCAAAAGGAGTATGTAAGGATCGTAGCAACACACGTAGCATGACATTTTTTTGTAAAAACTATGAAAAGCAAAGTTATTTGTGCGGTTGAAACCGAATACATATCTCACAAACTACCTACTTACTAAAATAAAATGAATCGCTTAAAAACATCATCATCATTTTTGTGGGGTATCCAATGATACCCAACACGCAGTGCATTTTTTTTTTCGTTCCTCTGTTATTTGCACGGGGAACAATTTTTATTTTGACTACACTTTTGTTAGCGGTGCATATGAATGAAAACTTCTTTACAACTTTCGTCTATATAGGTTGACTGGTAATTAGCAAACAACTTTACCAAATACACCTTTTTTTTTAATTTATCAAACGCATGAACTCAATCACGGTCCACGGAACCACCCCAATAGAATATGAGTACGTACCATAACAAGAATAATACACCATCAGCTGGTATTTAATTTAATTAGTTAATAAACCCATGTGAATTGAAAGATTGAAAGTGAATTCCACTTTATAATTTTTTCCTTCAATCATTATTGACAGAACGGGGTCAAGCGATTGTTAAATAAATGAAATATTATAATGCATGTTAAAAGTGGAATAGTATTGTTTGTAAAAAGGGATTAATAAATAAATTCAATTCAATCTGACAGTGTAACATTTATTCTTGTTAGGTACTCAATATTCTATCGGGGTTACTGATGTCGTTCGCTTGGAAAAGGTGTCTGGGAAAATTGTTTGTTAAGACGTGTACAATCATATGTTTAAGTTTCAGTCACTTATTACCATTCACCCTATATAGTGCCAATATTTAGTCTCCGAGTAAAATGGCTGTGTGTCATCCGGACGGACGTACCGACGGACGGGCGGACAGATGGATAATGAAGGAAAACTAAAGATGATTTTTCTGTGATTTGATTAAAATTGGAGCAAAAATATGACTGAAATTTGTAACGTGCTACTATGTGTCACCGAATTGCGGTCGTCACCGATAAAATTGAAATGTCACACTCCTATAAATTCCTGTAAATACAGCGACATTTTACTTTTTTAACCGGAACACAGAAAATTCTATCTCTGTCTATGGACAGCAATTTTCTATCCCTAAATTATTAATGATATTTATTTTGCAAATTGGTCAAATCGCTTTTACACGTCATTTGGAGTGGAGTTTCTTGTCGACGCTTTTCCAAAGGAAACGACCAATTGGACAGCTTTTTATAATGTGCACATGTAGGTAGGTAAATGTTTTTTTTACTATGTACATAGATGATTTCCGTGTTTCCTAGCCAGCTGTGTTTCGGAAGCGTAACTAAAGCTGCGGTTATAGGAGCAATTGTTTCAGCAATTATTGCCCGGCACTATTTATTACACTATGCTTTTGGACGCCTACAATCAATTCTATTTAAATGTAAATGTAGACTTTCAAAAGTCCCCTAAAATGCCAATTTGAATTTAATGCTTTGTCTTTGACAGTTGCCAGTAGTGAAGCGAGCAATAAGTAGAACAATCCAGTTGGATTCCTAAAAATACACAATAAATGCCTCGTAGGTCTAGTCCTAAGTTCGATTTTCGGCTCGGGTAAAGTGTTATTGGGTGTTTCCATCTTGATTTTTTCAGTAGCAGCCCGAACTGTGGACTCGTGGCCGGTTGATGGTAATAGGCTCGCCCCCTATTACATAGGACTTGAACATAACTAGCGAAATGTGGGTGTACTATAAGTACACCTCTGCCGTAACCTTCAAGGAACAGATGCGTAATGTTAATAAAATAAAGCCCAGAATTTAGGAATTGAAATTGAAGCTTTAGCCCTTTAGAATTAAATTAAAAGTAACAGCACCAAAGTTTTAACTATGATAACATTGACGCGACGAAATGATGTTTCCCATTTGGCGAGCATACCATTGCGGTTAATCACCAGGAGTTTCTCAAACATTCGCTGGTGACGCAGTCCTAACTACGCAATGAAGAATACACAAAATGACAGATTTCTTCTATTCATCTTTCATTTTGTCTATTCTAGCGTCGAGAAAACTCGTTTCTTGCACTTTAGGTACTTTGAGCAGATATGTTCATCAACACTGCTGTCAAATCTTTAGGAAACCGACATGTCCTATAACCAAAATAAGAAAGCCTGTAACTCTCACTGGGCCTGCTTGGTGGGTTGGGTTCACACTCTTTGAAAGAGAAGAAGTTCGAGTCCTAGCAGTGGGAACAATAAAAGGCAGATTATGAATGCTAGCACGAATATCTCTAGTAAAATGGACACCGTTATACTCGTAGTGCCCCTAGTGACGGATTTTTAGATGGAATTATTTGTTGTAAGTCCACGTTGGCACGGACGTAATAATTTGGCAACGTGATTTTTTCGCGCACTGGATCTTTAAAGCACTGCTCTGCGCCGTATTGAAAATCCAACAGTGTGTTTTTTCGACTCGCTTTTGACGCGACGCGATGTTCTCTGTTGGATTCTCAAAGCTCGGTTCGACACCGAGAGTTGAAAGTCCAGTACGCGAATAAATACCGCCGCGTTAAGTCTGTGCGAACGTGGTCTAATAGTGGCCGTTAAGTTTTATAGGAGTCTTTAGATTTATGAACGTAAACGAGGCAAAAGGAGTATGTTAGGATCGTATCAGGTGGTTATCTGTGGTTTCTGCCTACCCCCATGGGAAGAAGGATTTATGTATGTATGTGTAGACTTCTTTATTGGTTTTGTTTAATTGTGTTATTTGGCTCACATGGATTGCATATTGACCATTGCGTCCTGCATAGTGCCGATTTCCTCACAATTTTAATTAACCGTAACTGCGGTATTTAATCCCGTTTCGCACTAACGTCATACATTACCACCTAATTAACAAAAGACGTAAACATAGCTTTATTTGCACGGAAATAGACGGTTCCTGAATCAAGCAACATTGGGATTTTGAACACCTGACTTCTTCAGTTGGGCTTTTCCTTAGTTTGCTTTATTACGGTCATTTAAAAATAAATAGGAAGGAGGAATCTAGCACTGGCGTCAGATATCCTCGTAGTATTCCGGGGTAACATAAATAATCCGGGTGTGCTACAGGGTACAAGCAGCGCCGACGACGGCCTAACTTGTTCGCAGTGCCGCGCGGTCGAACTAAACTGCTAGACAATGTTCCCCTGACACGAACAATGCGCACACTAAATAGATATTTTCTCATGTTCACTGAGCGAGTTCGCAAGGAGAACGTTACAAGTGTTATGTTTTTAATTTGTAAATCTACTATGGCATGGATGGATATTAATATCTTTTGTTTTTTTTTTATGAATGGTGAATTAACTACACTACCGAATTGGGAGACTGTAATGGTAGCGTATATATGTATGACGGCGCCTCGACGTGGAATTCAAAATATCAACGACAAGAGCGGCTTTACGGACCTGCAAAAGCCATTCTAACGGAGCGTCGTGTGGATGGTAGCGAGGCAGCCATCTTAAAAACAGTTTTGTTTGACGGAAGGGCACCAGCGCACCACGTCTGCGACGAATCGCTTCCCATCCACGCCCTGCGAGATGAGTTCTGATGATGGCCCTCCTGCGCCTTCATGTATATAAATTAATAAATATTTTTTGTTTAACATAACATAACATCACGCCTTGTTTCCCCGAAGGGTTGGGCAGAGGTGTACCTATAGTACACCCACATTTCGCCAGTTATGTTTAAGTCCCATGTAATAGGGGGCGAGCCTATTGCCATCTACCGGGCACAAATCCAGACTTCGGCCTGCTACTGAGAAATTCCAGATAGAAAAACCCAATAACACGTTGCCCGACCTGGGAATCGAACCCAGGACCTCATGCTCAGCAGTAGCGATTGCGACCACTAGACCAAAATAGGTATTAGGTACCAGATTCTGCCCGCGACTTCGTCCGCTTGAAATTTGTAGTTCCCCCGCCCCACTGCGTCGCATCGCATCGCCTGCCCGCGCTATAACTTCGTTTTCGCTTAGCGTTCTTTCAGTTTCTTTTTTGCTCGGCTCCTAAGGGTGCGTGATGTTAAACAGCCTATAGCATTCCTCAAGAATTGGGCTATCAAAGGCAATAAAATTTAGGGGTATTTAAAGTTGTGTTATAACATTAAAAACTTATTTTCGTTAAAAAAAACTCAGTAAAAGTTGGAATTTTTACCTTCAATGTCTCGGTAACCCGAAGGGCCCAAGGTAAGTACAAAAAAAATGAATACAGAACGACGGGGATTACAAGTGACCTCTTTTAACACCGGTTTTAGTTTAATGACCGGTTTCCAAAATTGTTTGAGGAGACGATTCCAATAATTTTACATGCTAAAAGGTGGAAAATATAACACAACAAAAAAGTTGAAAAATTAAAGACAGGGCGAAAGCTGGGAGCAGTTAAGCTATATTTTTTTTTAAACTGAATTTCCAATCAATGTTGCACTTCCAATCCAAGAATAAGAATTTGAACTAATTGCGGTTCGAAGACATTAGTGGCTAGTTTATAAGTATGCAATTAGGTGGGATAAAATCATAATATAATTCCTAAATAAAACCGACTGCGACAAAAAAGTTGAAAACTAGCTCACTTTTCAAGCATGCAGTCTGCTGCAGTTGGCGTCAGTTTTATAAACTCTAATCTCAGACTTGTTATCAGCCACTGCATCAGACTGCTTGAAAAGTGAGATTTTTTGAAATTTTTAGTTGCAGTCGGTTTTATTTTGGAGTTATATTATCATTTTATCCCACTTTTTTGCCTATACGTATAATTTGGCCACAAACGTCTTCGAATCGCAATTAGTTCTTCAAATTCTTCGTCACGGAAGTACAACATTGATGGGATATTCAGTTCAAATCAAAGCTAAGTAAATTGCTCCCAACTTTCCCCCTGACAAGTTGCAGGTCGATTGGAACCCCAATCACGTGCTGGGAGTCCAAGATTCTTTCAGCAGAATATTATGAAGCCAGATAGCTGTATATGTGTGGTTCGTTTTGATTGGGTGGTTAATGTATGGGATTACATCTTTGATTGCTTTTGGTAGGAGGTTTGAACGGAACATAGGTGTGATTTATTATGATGATTATAGAAAAACTGGTTTTGCTATTCGTTGTGACGTGTTCTTATGAAGAGCTTTATAGTATGTTATATTAACTTGAGAATCTTTGCATTGGTTATTGCAAGTACAAAAGTTATCTTCGTTTTGGTTTGAATCGTATGAAAAAGTTACTTGACGCCTTAATTCCCCGGAGGGTGAGGCAGAGATGTTTGTACCTAATAGTACACCCACATTTTGCCAGTTATGTGTAAGTACCATGTAACAGGGGGCGAGTCTATTGCCATCAATTTGGCACAAATCCAGACTCGGAACTGCTACTGAGAAATTCTAGACAGAAAAAGCCAATAACACTTTGCCCGACCTGGGAATAGATAATAACCCAGAACCTC
The DNA here is from genome assembly GCA_963555695.1 of Dasypolia templi. Lineage (NCBI taxonomy): Eukaryota > Metazoa > Arthropoda > Insecta > Lepidoptera > Noctuidae > Dasypolia > Dasypolia templi. The sequence goes on from OY743163.1 coordinate 6,842,550, forward strand.
ATGCTCATTATTAGCGTTTACGAGCACTAGAAGTGGCAGTTTCCTCATTTGGATCTGTAATTTAAGTAAAACGAGTGTAAAAAGACATTTAGCGAAGCCGAGAGTTTCTTGTACTCCATATCGTTGTTCTTTTTTACTGCGGAGATATTGAATACCATAATTCCAACTTTTAGTGACGTTTTTGTACCCAAACAAGTTTTGAATGTTATAACACGTTGCATGCACCCACATGCACAATGTTTTGCGAATGTTACATTGCGGACTACCACAAACAGGTTTAGAAATATAACATAACATCACGCCTTGTTTCCCCGAAGTGTTGGGCAGACGTGTACTTATAGTACACCCACATTTCGTCAGTTATATTTTTTAAGTCACATGTAATAGGGGGAAACAAACAGCTTATCATAACGAAAATAAAAGTCAGCAATAATTTGTCTGCAATGTTACTTAGTTTGATGTTCAGAATGCGTTGTTGACGGCTATGTGATTGGTATTTTTGCACCTTTTATGGTGTACATAGTAAAAGTATTCTATCTTTATGTAAACAAAACTTTTTTCGGAATCGCCTATCAAACCGATGTATTATTTCTGCCTACGCCACAAAGGATGGTATGAAAACAACAGATAGGGTAGGGTTACAGAAAGGGCAGCCAACTGCCACGTCATATCCGATAGTTGCTTCCGATAGAATACACTTAACGGGCAAAGGTTTTTGTGCGTGTCATTATCATGATGAATAGGGATATTTGCTAGATATGTGTGTTATAATATTAACCATACTAGATCTGAGCAGTGGTGGCCTAGTGGAAACTTACAAGTTACGACTTACTAGTTGTAGGTCATAGTTTCGATCCCAGACAGCTTTACAATGCGTAAATTTATTTCATGTTAAAGAAAACATCGTGAGGAAACCGGCATGTCCTAGAACCAAATATTTGAAGAAATGTGACATATACAAACCCGCACTGGGCCCTAGTGGTGGATTTGGGCACTCCCTCTCACCGTGAGGAGGCCTACTGTGTCCCAGCCGTGAGAAAATTATAGCCTGACTGGGCTATACTAGATCTCTTGCGTACGACAAAGTGACCATTGAACAAAGAACTGAGATCACCATTCTAGATAATAAAAGCGGAACACTGTGGTTGACCATACCTATATGACCTCTTCTCGAACGAGGACAGTCGTATTCAGCTGCAAGTGACTGTTGACTGGAAGCCGACATTTTAGGAAAAGGCTATGCAGATTGAATGGCAGATCTTTTGCGGAGAAAAAAAAATTGCAGTAAGGAAAAAACTACTACCACCATTCTAGAAAATAACAGAAGAACACTATTTTTAAGCATATTCTGCTATAATAATATGACCTTTTCTCGACCGATCAAAAAGAACCTTGGTGTTAAGAAATCACGGCTCCGGCACCAATTTTGAATTTACTGAGAGTACCAGAGGGTTTAGACAAAGTAACATTCGTAATATTCGATTAGCGATGCGCTAGTAGAAAAGCCAAAACATGTATAGGGTTGACATAAGCTATCAAAATGTCACGTGATCATAGGTAGGCGTTAGTATTATAGTGAAGCGATAGCCATCATAGAAATAGAATCGCTTCGAAGCGAATGTCATATTTAATTTCTTTCTAATTAGTTGTTGTTAGTTTGGTCAAAATCGTAACAGCTCTAACATGAGATTTTAAACTCCTAAAGAGATTTGATCAAGCATTTAAGACATAAGTCTTTGGAATTACAATGACTTCGGCATCGGAAATAAATAAAGTATAGATATGATGCATGTACCATATTTCGATGCCCTATGAATCTTTACCTTTTTTTGAGTTGAGTGTTGAGTGTGATGTTTGAGTTAGAAAACCATTACTATATTATTAGACATGGACAACAGTGTTATGGACATGGCCCCTCTAATTGGTCCGCTAAAGACGGCTTCAAAAATAGCTCTAATCACCAATTGTATGATCACAGATACAGTTCGGATATATATGGATGTAATTTGTATGTACCAGGACACCCACATCGCAGCACCGAAAAAGGAATCCTTAAGTACCGTTTGTGACACAAAAATAATTAATTTGCTTGTTGGCACGTATTTTTTTTTTATTGGGGCGGGCGTAGGGGTCTGTCAGACTCTAACTGACTTAAAACCAACCCGGTGTGCCCTTTTCACACTAACACCGGAGATGATGGGAACTTGTGCGCCTTCCACCTCCTTATGTCCGCGGGGGAAATGAGGCGTGAAACTCTCCCCGCCACGTCCAATAGGGGTGCGCATCTCAGGTCCAGTTATATGGGGGGCGGCGGACGTCCCCAAGTCCGCCGTCACTGTGGACCTGTCTATGGGGTGGAAGAGGGCCGCCACGCCCGGCACGACTGCTGCGATAGCCCTCTGCGGTTTTCGCAGCATCGCGATGCTGCCGGCCGTCAGGTCAGAGGCGCACACCGGGGCCCCGTACCGGGCCATAGATCGCACGACCCCCAGATACAACCTCATACAGGTGGTGCTCGGGCCCCCCAGATAGGCAAGCAGTGTTGCGAGCGCGCCCGCCGCGCCATTCAACTTTGGCGCAAGCCGCACACCGAGCTTATCCTAAGTCAACAGTGCCAGCCCTCATGAGGGATAACTAGTGTAATAGATATATAACCTCTTTAACATTTTAGTAGCAGAAAAGCAGTAGGTTATGCTGTGTTTTGGGTTGAAAGGAACCTGTTGATGATAGAAATTAGGTCCATCAGGCAATTTAATATGACTCCAAGGTTATTGAAAGCCCATCTATGTAAGGCATTAACCGTTTAATTATACATTTTAAGATAAGTACCGTGTGTGTGAGTACCTAATGTTGAGTAAGAGAGGGTGAGGTTTTTCTGTATATTGCCAACCTTGTTTATATTTATAATTGTAACTTTTTATCATTCTATTATGTTATTGTGTGTTGTGCTGCGTCATTTGCACCGTGCACCGAATAAATGTTTTATCTATCTATCTAGGTTGTGTGTAAACACGTGTGTGTGTGTTTTGTTAGATGCTAAATTTCCACAAGTCTTTCAGCACGCGTAGCATGTCCACCCTAGAAATAAGTTTTGTCGTCGGTAGAATAGACAAAATGGCGGATGAATAAAATAAATCTGTAATTTTTTCTATTCTATTTGCTATTTTGTCTATTCTGCTGCAAAACCCGGTCAAGCTGGGTGTGCTAATGCATCATAAGTAAAGTGTCGAGTTTTTTCTTGCCATAATTTATGGTAACTGATTAAACGTAGATATTTTTATTTATTCTGTTATATATTTTTGGGCTCATGTAGGTAAAATGGCGACGAGCTGCTTAGGTTGTAAAGAAAGAAAGACAGAAAGTATAATGTTTGTTTGGGCACAGTTCGTGAAACACAAAATACAAATTACAACTCAATCAACACTCAATCAGAATGGCGTCTACTGCTAGATCTAACTGGTTCTTAATTTTATCTATATCAAAATAAAAAAAACAAACATTTCTGATATTTTCAGTATCTAATTTAGATACTAAGCCAGAGATCCTATACCAGTACTGCTGGTATTGCGTGGTATTTCCCTATTGCGGATACTTAAGGCTTAAAAGTCCTAGATAAAAATCAAGGCCAAAATTTACACTGCCGAAAACCGTAGCTCAATTCTCACAAATGAATATATCCCAGCAACAGAATGAAGCGTTAAAACGCTTACGAAATAACAAAAAATAAACAAAGCATTTGAAGCACTCCGGCTTGTTATCACAAAACATACATTCGACGCAGAAGTAATGTTATTTACGATGTATTTACGTAATGTTCGAGTCGAGCACAGTCAGTGGAGATGTTAAAATGTATGATTGCACGAATTAAATCACGTGTTTGATGAAATTGTGGAAGAATGAAACCGGAGTGTATTTAAATAAAGCAGTGACTGAGGGACTGAATGATAGATAACACTCAGCCTGAACTACTGAAGTACAGCAGCTGGTATATAAAACTCACACTGTGAAAACTTAGGTGAAGTAAGTTTGATGTGTTCGCGTTTTCTTCTTCCTTTCGTATCGGCGGTATAACTAATTAAAAGATAACAAACGTAAAATCACACACTGTCACACAATTAATCACAAACTTAATAATTTGGAAGGAGATTGCTAATGCATAGCTTCATATTCGAATAAAAAACTGCTCAACAACGTAAATACGCAATGAATGTTGTTGAACTGTCAAAATGAAAGCGATTACTATTCGAAGTGTGTTACTCAATTACCCCGCTGATATCTACGAATATTTCAAGCTGTAACGCAGTGTTTACCGTACTTATGTAACACTAACTTCTACGTGAGTTTCTTCTAACCATCTCAACTTTACGCATCGACCGCGTTCGGCGCTCCGATTGGCCGTCCACTGATCGGAAGTTGCGCTCCGGTTGCCGAGGGCCAATCGGAGCGCCGAACGCGGTTGAAGAGTTAAGTCGAGATGGTTAAAATAAAGTAACACTAGGCCCTCTGATTTCCATGACCCATACCGTCGCATCGCATCGTCTGCCCGCGCTATTAATTCGTTTTCGCTTACCGTTCTATTTTGTATTTTTCCTTATTACTCGTCTCCTGGCCTAGTGTGATGTTAATTACCCTATAGCCTTCCTCAAAACTTGGCCTATTGAATGCCATGAGAATTCTTCAAATCCGACAGTTAGTACCAGAAATTACCACCTACTTACAAACTCACAAACGAAAAAATGTTACCTATTTATATTATAACTAGCAGACCCCGCAAACGTTGTTTTGCATCTTTTATTTTTTTTTTGATAAATAGATGATGGCCGATTCGCAGACCTACTGAATATACACACAGAATTTCATAAGAATCGGTCCAGCCGTTTCGAAGGAGTATGGTAACTAACTGACAAGACAATTTTATATGTAAGATATTATTATAGAAAGGCAAAGACATATCCTGGTAAACAAATATAAAACAAAAAAATAACGTAGTAATCCATTACAGATAATGAAAAGTATACTAAGCGTGGAGACTAAATTATGATAACACAAAATTGTGAGTTATCTAGTTCGTTTAATGGTAAAAGCATAAGCAGCCTAAAATGCTCCCACTGCTGGGGCGTAGGCCTCCTCTCTTCGAGAGGGGTTGAGCCGTTATCCACCACGCGGACCCAGTGCGGGTTGGTAGATGTCATATGTCTTCGAATTTTTGGATGCACCGTTTTGCGAGCAGTGGTGATGAAGTAATTCACACAAAGTAAAGCGCCTGTCTGGGTTCGATCCTACGAACTACAACTCGTAAGTCGTGGCCGTTACCACTGAGCCAGCACTGCTCTCGACACAGAAAACGACATAATCACAAATCAACACGACACAGAAAACAATAAAAACGTGAAAATCTATTACAGATCGTGAGAAGTATATTATGCGTGGAGACTTCATTATGATTGCATGAAATAGTGAGGTATCTAGTAAATTGTTATTGATCTCGTGAACTTATTAAGTTCCCATTATCTGGAACTACTGCTGACTGTACCACTAAAAGTTGTGCCACAGTTCCGGGTCAGGACTCTTCCAGGTTCCAAGCCAATAAGGATTAGTATTCGGACCTCCGATTCGTCCAGAACGTAGAGGGTCCGAACTGCCCTGATCTCGGAGTAGGTTGGTGTTTATTCCATTGTCTAAATATTCCATTGTCTAGCTACATTTCTGTTTCCACAAATCACTAAACACGTTTAGCGCTCAGCATCGTTCTGTTTTTGAAAACGACAGACACATAATGATTTAAAAATGTTTAGCGCTAAATCTATTTCGCAATTTTGGCAGAGGGCTTAGTCTGTTTGTCAAACAATCTTTAATTATTGGGTCAAGAAACCGCATCAATGAATGACTGAAATCAAAGAAATATCAGAATGCTAAGAATTTAATCGACTTGACGTTTTAATGATGGCGGTTTCCACATTTCGTAGCTAATCTTAGAAAAGGAAAATAAAGACTATACGACTTGCTTATCGTGCGGCACTAACCGTAAAATTGACTTAGCATGAATACCTTCATGGTCACGTTTGAACTGAGTATACACGAATTTAGAGAATTGAGAACATTATCATTTCGTTGATAGGTCGTGGCCAGTTTCTGGGTTGAGAATGCGTGTTCTCCGGTTCCGCTATGTTTGACCACGTATGTCGTTGCATTATTAGCCTATTATGTTCCCACTGCTAGGACACAGGCCTCCTCTCTGTGAGAGGGAGTGTGCCGTAATCCACCACGCGGGCCCAGTGCGGGTTGGTAGACGTCACATGTCTTCGAATTTTTGGTTCTAAGACATGCCGTTTTCCTCACTATGTTTTCCTTCACCGTTTTGACAGCAGTGGTGATGAAATGATTTACACAAGTAAAGCACCTGTCTTGGTTCGAACCTACGAACTACAAACTCTACCTTATGTCCTTACCATAAGGTTTAGTTTCCGATCTTAGTCCTTTCAGATGGACCATTGTACGTGGGCAACAGCGGTCGTCGTTTGTTATTCCAACCAGCCCACCTCCCTCCAGAACTGGATTAGGTCTCCTGGTCTGTGTTCTCCGGTTCTGCATGAATGGTATTAAAAACTGAAAGACGTCATCTGTGTTTATGATGTTATCTTGTTTTAAAGACAAATTAATTTAAAAATATCGGCAAACTTTTGGGCAACTTATAGAGTTGCCAATTAAAAGATGAGTTATGGAAAATCAACATCAAGTCACATCCACAATTATCGCTCCTTACCAATGGTAGGCGCCATTGGTAAAGAGCGTTGACAGTGGATGTAGATGCCCAGTTGATGGCAATAGGCTCGCCGTATTACATGGGATCCTATCATAACTGGCGAAATGTGAGTCTACTATAGGTACTCCATACCTGTAGACGTAATGTTAAGTTTTTCTACAGGGGCTCTTAGACTATAAAACAAAAAATAATTAGATAAACTAATTTAGCTAGTTACAGTTTAACATTTATTTAAATTCACAGACAAACAAAATAGTTTTACACTTAAGGATAATAATTTATTCATGTACCAATTACCAACGTACCAAGGCAACATAAATTTGAAAGCTATGTCGAGTTGTCACTTTGAGAGGTGACAAGGGACATTGACAGCCAAAGTTTATGAGTGGAAATAGACGAACGACCTAACTCTTGCTACAATATTGAACTAGCGATTTTTTTACGTCTCCTAGATCAGAGGGGCAATTCTTGTATTTTTAAGTTCCAATCAAAGATCTTAGTGCCAATTCCACCAATGAATCTGAGCATAGATGACGTTAGATGTTCTGATCGCGTTCAGTTTCATTCGTGAAATCGGCACTTAGTCTCACAAAAACACCTTTGCCTACATTTATGTAAAAATATATTTTAGGTAAATTGAACATGCAGTCAAAAGGCTTGATGAAAAAAACATTAAAATTCGCTTTTTAAAACGTGTCAGAAGAAGATGAAGAGATTCCAACATAAAAACCATACAAAAGTTGTATCCAAAGATTAGGCTTATTGTTTTTGAGGTCATGTTGAAAATACATTTTATAATTTCGTGATTGTTTTTAAAATATAGCAGTTCAAGCGTTTACACCAGCAGGCCAGTGCCCGCCGAGACGCACTAAAAGACACCACACTACAGGAGGGCCTTAAATCATATTCTACGTTTTCATTTTTTTTCTAGTTCTAGGGATTTCACTTTTATTATCATTCTAACATCAAGCGGTACAGTTTACGAGGGCTCATTTCCTACTGTAATAAAAATAAGTGTTGTTCAGTTAATAGTTAAAAGCGAAGCGTATACAACGGAATAAAATCTACGTCAGATTTAATGTCTTTTTCTAGTACAAAGAGAGAATTAAAAACGGAATGTTGATGTTTTTCGGTGTTTTATTTCGATTCATTGATTTGTTGGATTTACTGGTTTATTTAGTGTTTATGACGAGCCTAAAGTCTTTATGTTGGCATTGATTCTGTTAAACACTTCTTTCGTTTTGGTATGAATCGAGAATTACTTAGGATATGGTAGAAATATCAGTAAGTCAAAAAGAAGGTTGTAGCAGGTCTGAGCCAGGATGCGCCGATGCAGGACGTATGTACATTTTAAATATTACATGATTGTTATTACAAAGTATGTTGAGTCACCAACTACCATGGCCCATCTGGAAATTTCTTAACCGACTAAGAAGCCAGGTGGGTCACTGTAGGCCACTGCAGGTAAAACATTTTTATTTTATTTGTATGGCATCTCGCAGGTCAACCTATGAGGTTGTCGTCTGCTTAAACGGACTTGCCTGTGGTTGCCCTAATAAATTAAGGCCTCCAGCCAGGACTTAAACTTAAATACTAACTAAAACTAAGCGACAACGCTAAGGGCACCCTCTGTGGGGTACGGACCTCGGCTTAGGGCGTCGCTGGAAGAGGGCAGCAAGGGACTAGCTGGATCAGGATTTCTTTAATTTAGGGAGGGGTAAAACATGGTCAGGTGGGAGTACTTTTACAAGCCACAGTTCAACTGTGGAGTTACATAAACAACGACGAATTTAACGTGTAAAAGTGATTGTATCTACAAACCTACTTACAGAAATAAAATCATTTATCATTTATTATTCATTTATTATTAGAACGATGTCTCACCTCTTGTGCAAAAACTCCTGCACTATGGAAGACCTTTGCGAGGCCAACGCTAACGCTGTCGAAGTGGCCGAATTCTGGTGGAAGCAGAGAAGAAATATCCAAAGGCTCTGTTCTCTACCCCGCGCTTCTAATATTACTTTGCCATGCCAATTTCTCTTTTAATGTTTATCTCGGACACCACTGAAAATATCGTGAGGAAACCTGGGCAGCTATGCCAAAACAGGCCAGTCCGCTTCTGTGCGAAATCGACGAAATACACCATGACTAAACTCTAAAATCGAGTAGTACAAAACACAAGGAACGCCTTACCTTGCATACAAACCCACTAGTTACTGAACTGTTAAAAAGCTGAAGAGGAACCACCTTCTATAAATGGGAGGGAGCGTGGTACTGTCTGCTTCAACACAACGCGATTCAACATGGAACGAATTCGCTTATCATATGGTCCGACGACTGATTCGAACTCAAACTTAAAGCATTTATTTGAAAAAAGTGATTTATTAAAAATTACTATAGTTTTTATTACAGGCACTTTTGAATTGTCAAGATGTCGGTCAGTCAGACACATGAAGCTAGTTGCCCATTCCAAAGCGTTGTAGGTACCTATGGAGAAGAAAGGACAAGAAACTCCATGGACACTCTTTTAAATAATAATGTTACATAAAATTAGTTACATCAGTCATGATTAAAATATACATGTGAGAACTTCGAAGAAAGACGTGCAAGTTAAAGGCGTCCGTAAAGAAAAACATACAAAACAAAAAAACAATGCAGAAATTAAAATAAGCCGTGGCAGCCAATAGATGACCAGTCCGCACTGACGGCGCCCGTTCACGATCATGATCAGCACCGTTCAGCTCAACCATTTTGAACGGAACTTAATGATCCACACGCCACCACCAGCAAGACATTTGGGCGATCGTGACATACTGTCAGCCGCCAGCGCACATTCAAGTCATTGAATGACGTACCCAGTATATGGTAGCTTTATAGTAGATATATAGTGCTCACACATGTCCTTTGCAGTTATACAATACTAAAAGATTGAATTTATACAATGCAAAGATAGTTTTTACAAACTTCAGCAGCTCCAACAATGTTTTCGAATGCTGATGAATTAGTTTATGTGCCCCTATGGAGCAGAACCAGCGTTGAGCCAAGCACTTTTATCAGCGATGTAATCCCCCAACTTATAATATGCTTGGCTGCATAGTGTGAGTTTGATACTAGTTTTAAACTTCGTTTCATTCAGTTGGAGTACGAATGGCGAACGGAGATTGCGAAGAGAATGAATTAAAATAAAGAAGAAAACTTTGCCTTGCTATTGGGTATTCTATAGTTAAGTTTATTATTACTAAGAGCTCCATGCAAGTCCAAAACTGACCAGGTAATACAGAAATTAAAAATAGGGCCAAGGGGGTGTTGTAGTGAGAGTCAAAATTTTATCTTAACGCAAATGATGTAGCACAGTGGAATTACCTCAAACTGGCGGCGCCTCTCCATCCACAGCGCGCGGTCCGTCACAGCCCTGAATCAACGTAACAAATTCTTTAATTACTTAGCCATCGAGTGTAGTTACATTTTGGATGTAGATGACAGTTTTTATATTTATTTTTTATTGGAGTTGAGTTAACTCTTGACTCTAGTCTAGGTCAGAGGTGACAGAGACAAAGTCTACGATGGAGTGAGCTTACCCAGAAGAAACCTGTTGTGCCTGTTGTGCCACTCTAACTTTGAAGAGATTCTGGTTGAATGCGTTTGGGAACACAGACACAGGTAGTGAGTTCCACTCTTTTGCCGTGCGCATTATGAAGGATGTTTGGAAGCGCTTAGTGCGAATTCGGGGAATGGCTACTAGGTATGGATGATAATGAGCAGTACGTCTGGATGTCCGGGGGCAGGTGGGATGAGGTCGTGGAGTTCTTGCGCACACTCACCGAAGTACAATCTATAGAACACCGACAAGTTTTATCCACCAGTTTTACATACCGCATGTCTTAGCTCTGCGTTCCACTGAGTCGAGCGTGGCAAGTTGTTATTTAACTGAGCCATATTTAACTGCAACATCAAACTCCAAATTTGTTATCTTCACTTTTTTTAATTGCCTTCCATTATGACAACAAATTTAAAGACGTATTTACGTAAAAACACTTAGTTAAATTTACGTCAGCAACAAGCAAATTCGTCATATTTGAACTTCAGCATCCTCATTTGTTTACTCCACACTTTCGTTATCAGCACAGCCGCGCATCTGTGCGCGTCATTACATATCAACATCGCTAAGTTTAGCTAACTTCCTGATAAGGCGGCCTTGTTTTATTTGTAGTCAACAAAATATTACTGTATGCAACCTAGATATAGACATGTTTTGCTGTGCAAGCAATTTTCGCTGATATTGCGTGTGTTTCATTGTATATTATTGATCATAAGGCTGGGGATAGACCTGCATCAGCAAAGTCCCTACAGTCCGTTCATTTTTACCTTTGAGTTTGCAACACTATCAAAATCCTAATGATCTTTAGTATCATTTCAATAAGGTTTTTATTGGATTGCTGCTGTCACAGGTATAATACCAATCTGTCAGTCTTTCGCTCTATGAGAATAAAACAATCTCACAGGCAAAGCTGTGTAACACAAAATTAGTTTTATTTTTAGTAAAACTGAAAACGCGACATTTATTTGTCAAAAAAAAAACAAGACATATTTGGGACGTTTTGACGAAACCAGATTACTATGAAAAAACGTACAGAATTGTCAAATTGTGGCCTTGTCGGTGTTATTAAATACCAGCTTCCACACGCGGCTTCGCCAAAAAATAAACTAGCCTGTGTCCTTCCTCAGGGTTCAAAGTATCAGGATCAGAGTCGGGGTTCTTGCATGCTCATTTATGTATAGACAATGTTTAAACAAATGAAGAAATCTTATACAATCTATCTTATCCCGATACCAAATTTCATAAAATTAAATCATTTGTTTCTTTGCAAATATGGAACAACAACATGGTGTTCTTATAGTTCTTACGTAGGTATTTTAAAAAGTTCTCCATATTTTACCGCCACATGGGAATGCAAAAGTTTACAATTTCAAAAAAAAAAAAAACAATTAGGATCGCAGTAATTCCAAATCGTAATATCAAAATCGATCAAGCCGTTTCGCAGATTAGCCGAAGCAAACAAACAGGCAGGCAGACAGAATACGAAAATTGTTATAAGTGCCGTATATACTTTCATATGCATTTAGTATACAGGTGTTATTTTGTTATTACAAACAGTGTCTACAATTTTATTTATTTGTATAGATGTATTAGATGTATAGACAGGCATTCTACGAAAAAAAAACTCTGTGTGGCTCTGGTGTGCACACTGTCTTAGTAAAGACCCATTTTGGAGAGTGAAATCAAATATTTGACTACCCAGCACACGCACAACATGAGTTAAATATGTAGTGGGTAATTACCTTGCATACTAATATTTTTTGTTAACTGCACAGTGTCACATTGTCCGTGACAATAATTCAACCGGAATTTCATACATACACTCACGCCTTCTTCCCATGGGGGTAGGCAGAAACCACAGAACGCCACCTACTACGATCCTTACATACTCCTTTTGCCTCGTTTACGTTCACACATCTGGTCATACACGCACGCGTTGCGAGTACTGCGCACCTGACCTTTCTGAAGTACATCACCAATAAGGTCACTATATGTCCTCCTATGGCGTCCCCTCCCGGCGATTCCACTCACATCTGCCTTGTAAATACCTTTGTTAGTCTCCTTTCATTCATCCTCTCAACATGACCAAACCATCTAAGCATCGGAATTTCATCATCGAGAAAATTTATTGTAAAACTAATTGACACTATACGTGAATTTGTTTCCGTGTTTTCAAATTCGCAAATTTAAAATGAAAGTTGAGATGTGAGAGGTTAAGTGTTCGTGCAATTTAAATTGAGAAAAAGAGAAAGAGAAAATTGAGAAAAAATACATAAATCCAACAGTATGTTTTTTCGACGCCCTGGGATGCGCTCTGTAAGATACTCAACGCTCGACTCAACAGCCGGCAGTGGCAAATCAATCCAGCAGTGGTGGCCCAGTGGTAACGGCCACGACTTACGAGTTGTATGCAGATCGTAGGTTCGAACCCAGACAGGTGCTTTACTTTGTGTAAATTATTTCATCACCACTGCTCTCAAAACGGTGAGCGAAAACATCGTGAGGAAACTGTCATGTCTTAGAACCAAAAATTCGAAGACATGTGACATCAACCATCCCGCACTGGGCCCGCGTGGTGGATTACGGGCCACTCCCTCTCGCAGGGAGGAGGCCTGTGTCCCAGCAGTGGAAACATAATAAGCTGATTATGCAGAATGTGGCGTGGGCTTCAATGATCTGTTTAGCCAAAGACATCGTGTCTCTTTAATCGTCTTGGTCCTAGGCTACTTTCATTTAGGTGCTTTCAGCCACTTTACAAATATCGTTGGTCTTCCTGGCTTGAGGGTCCACCAATGATTCTCGGTCTCTACTCAAGGACATGTCTACCGCACCGGTTATCAGTTCTACGGCTACCATTGCAGGGTTGTTGCCGCTTACTTGCTTATTCTGTCGTGAACTATTCGTATGGTGTTCATAACGAAGAGTATTCTATGCTAACTAGAACTCATTAAGGCTCGTGCAGTCAAGCGCGACACGCGACGCGAATCTAAAGGAGCCTTTATTAGTAAAATCTGTCTGTAGTCCTATCACGAACACGCTGAGTAGGTATAACATAACGTAAATTCGAACGATTTTGACATTGAAAGTACGCGTTTCACACATAATATGTTTAACCTTTTAAAGACTTACTTATACTTTGCCGCATTTTAAACCTAATGCTGTAAGACATCTTCTATACACACAAATAAATAACTTCAAGTGTCTGTTTTAATGTTAAAATAACAGCTTTTTACTAGACGCAAATGAACATATTATACTGTACATAAAACAAATAAATAATTTGAAAATGTTTGTATGTCTGTCTGTTGTTATCATTAAAATAAAACTCAAACTAAAAGCCTTTATTTCAATTAAACCATTTACAGAATACTTGAATTGCCTGGGAGTTGGTCAGTCGGAAATAGAAGCTAGTTGCCCATTCCAAAGCGTAGAAACTCCATGGACACTCTTTTAAATAATGTTGTTCATACAAATATATTAGTTACATCAATAATGTTGATCCTATAGGTGAGAACGATGTACAAAAACCGTACACGTAAAAAGCGTCCAGAGTGCAGCAAAAATTAAATAAAAACAATCCAAAAAATAAAACTATTAAAATAAGCCGTGGCAGCTAAGAGATGAACAGTCCCAACTGACGGCGCCCGTTCACGAACATGACGCATGGATCAGCACTATTCAGCTTAACTATTTTAAAGGCAGCGAAATGATCCATCACACGCGCCACCATCAGCGAGATATTTCAGTGAGCATGACATACTATCAGCCGCCAGGGCACATTCAAGTCATTATAAGACATTACCCGGTAAATGGTAGCTCCATAGTACAAAGTACACACACCTGTGCTATGCATTTATGTAACTTAAAGCATAGCAAGATTCCGTTTATATTATGGAAAAATATTCGTACAATTTTCAGCAGCTCCAACATTATTTCGAATGTTAATTAATTAATTGTGGTGTCGAGCAGGACCAGCATTTCCCAGCCAGGCATTTTTATTAGCGATGTAATCCTATATGATGATAGAATATCAAACATTAATAATGTGCTTTTGATATAGTTTATCACTCTTAATTAATGAGTTAATAGCCGCTGAATAACGCACTATCGTAACATTTTGCTCGGGTGAGCGCCTTAAAATCTCATAGCGGAGTCAACCACAACCACTGTCTTGACACTGTTCCGGAAACCTTTCTAATTTCCAGGTAATATTTAGAGAACAACAATTTATAATTGACACGGGAGGATTACCTCAATTATCAAAACTATACATCACACAGATGCATACTGAATTACTAACAAACAGAACCTCATCCAAACAAGAGGAATAGTAAATGAGACGGTCTAACACTTTATGTACGTTAGTTATAGCGGTTTTAACCTTAGATGTTAATGTTAAATTCGTTTTATTGCCGCTAAAGGCAGTTCGTGATGGTAAATAGGGGTTATGTTTGGCCTGATTTACACTGTAAGTCCAAGTTTTTGGGAAATTAATGGACAATAATCGCATGCTATAAAGCACGTTCAATTATGGTCATTCTAGAATCGTAAGCAGTTGTTATTATTTTCAAAGCATAAAATGGAAATCAGTGGGCGAAAAAATCTCGCCGCGAAATTTTATGTCCGTGTGAACGTGGACTTACGGAAATGGTTTGCGTGCAAGTTGTGTACTGAAGGAGTTCCAACTCAAATTCAAAGCATATATTTCAATTAAATAAATAACAGGCACTTTTGAATTGTCAAGAGGCAATATTGGGACGTAATAACCAGACATAGATAGGTTTTTCTATCTCCAGTAGGTACTCCAGAATTGGAGAAAGATACGTTATTTGGCTGGGTTGTGGAGGTCAGATAGGGAGATAATCTGTTTCAAATGCTGGTATTGAGCTGCATCCGGTTAGACCAGAAGCTGACCTCAACGTAGTTGGAAAAAGATTAGGGATAATGATTGATTAATTCTTATTTTAAAATCGTAAGGAAGCATAATCTGGTTCAAAATGTTCAGCTTAGAAAAAAAATACATAAGATAAATCACAAAATCAGTATTAATAAATATAAATAATAGTGCCAAATTGATTTATTACAGTTTGAAGCGCGTTCGTGAGTAATCAATGATATTTATAATCGGAAACCTTTTGTTGTGACCCAAGGCATAAGCAGGGCGATTAGCAATTGATCAACCACTTGGATTTTAACAAACTAAAATCATCATCATCTGCCTAGGCAGCGGGGTAGTTGCGTAGCACACACACAAAATGCCAATTGATAGCAATTTTCTTTCATTTTGACAGATTTGCCCCGTTCATTGCGTTATTTACATTGTTTAGGAGACGAATTTGTAAAAACTATGAAGCAATGTATCCGAGAGTTTTGAAGGTTATGTCTATAACCTTCAAAACTCTCGGATTGTCATTAAAACTGTGTTACGCAATAAGGATGCTGACCTCCATAACCCAGTTCCTGGGTAACACGATAATACCAACGAATTATATAATGAATGTCATTGATAAATAAATCGGGAGGGGGGGATAATCGGGAGTGCAAACAAATCCCACAATTTGCAAGGCATGACCGATGATACTGAATCATAATTTTGGGTTAATACTTGTTAGTTAGGTGACCACGCTAATATCTTCTCGTTTTGCCATTCCGAGTAGCTATAAAGGCTCCTTCAAACAGGCATGACACGGGACGCGAATCGCATGCCATACAAAGGCACCGCTCTTCGCGCAACAATGGTGCCTTAGTGTCTAGTGCGATTCAAGTCAGCTTTCAGTCTAAATTGTTGCGGCTGTATTCCAAAATATCACAAAAAGCAACTGCAATTTTCCCGCCACCTGTTGGTCTCAAAAGTCTTACTAAAAGTGGCATTGCCAGTTTTTTTGATATTTAAAAGTTAAGCTTTGTGTGCCTTTTCCTGGTTAAGAGTTTTTTGAATTACATATTCTTCACAAGTCCCACTTGCAAACTTTTTCATTTGGCTCTGGATTATACCACGTTCTTTTGATTCTGGCTGTAGCTAGAGCGGATATCAAACTTTTCACCTCGTGTCCATTTTCGTCTTTCATACGGCATTTTTCACTCGAAGTGAAATGTCTGAATACAAAACGAAACAACTGTGAAAAATTTTTTGAGCCAACGATGTTGGTTTTCGGCACTCGGCATCGTTCACTCGCTGACCGAATGATTGAATGTTGAATGTAAATTTTTGTTTTATTCAACGTTCACACGATGAACGAAACAAAAATTTACATTCCCTAGAATGAATCTATAGAGGGATGAGGACCGAGGTGGAAAGTTCCTCATCCCCAATAGAAAAGGTAGAATTCTCCGACCAGCATGCTTAGCATCCTGACCACAATAGAAACGAGTTTTGTCTACGGATGAATAGACAAACTTCACTTTTATTCCCACGACAGAATAATACGGACATGCCTTTCAGAATCCTGTATCCCAAAATCGTTTAAAATTCTTGAGATTGCTAGAAATGTCACCCTGCATACAAAATATAGTTAGAACTCGTTGTGAAAATGTTTTTTTTTTAATTGAACACAACATACTTACTAGTCCTTTCAAGGCGGCTTTTCCTTGTTTAAATTCCCATTGTGTTTTTTATTTTATTTAAAATTCTACTGGAACTTTTAATTTACAATGAAAGTTTTTATGAGAACTGGTTTAGTAACAGGCCAGAAGTCATAACTACTCATGGAATAGAAACAAGTGTAATACTATGAAAATGGATATTACATTTCGTATAAAATAAATATCCACTAATTGACCTCATTGTGCACATTTTTTTTTATTAATATTCCATTTGTTTTGAAACAAATAAAGATACTTACTCAAAATAACCACTGCTAGAATTTCATTAAGTTCGTTATAGTTGTTTTTACAAAAAAGTTAAAGTTGTTCAATCCCGGGAACCCGGGATTACTTATTAATTCAGAAAGGAATGCCCATACTATTCTTTCGTGGGAACAAGTATAGGTCCGAGTAGGTATCCGATCACTGATAATGATACATGAACAAAAGAAATATGTCATTTTGTCTATTCTATACGTCATTTTATCTATTTTTCCGTCAACAAAACTCGGTCATGTTACGCGAGCAGATGGTTTTGTGACGGCTGATGTCAGGACGTAATCACGCGTCAAACTTTGCTTGCGGGATGCAGGATTTTGCGTGACGTTTGCATTCATGACCGCTTTCGCTCATGACTTGTACCTCAACATTAATTTCAAGTAGGTACTATCAAATCAGACAGCGGTTGATTTCAAGTGTACGTGTCATGTATTTATAACATTTATTTGTTCTACTACTTAATTTATGAAGGTAGATATAGAATTATGTACATGGGTGGTATGTGACTATTATTGTGTATGACAAAACTTAGCCCGGGCACATGGGTACAATCCAAAAAGATCAAGAAATGTAATGAGCTTCTGAGTGCTAACTAAGCCGAAACAATGTAGCTAAACATGAAAATTTGTTAGAACTGACACTGAAAAGACCTCAAAAGTCGCAAATGTTTAACGAAATCTAATTCCGCCTCTCTCTTATGTTTGGCTGGTTAGAAAATTAAGTGGCAGAGAAAACTGTTTTTTTTGTAAAGTTTTTTTTGGGACGTACCTAGTAAATATATCGTTTAACATAACATCACGACTTGTTTTCCCGAAGGGTTGGGCATAGGTGTACCTATAGTACACCCACATTTCGCCAGTTATGTTTAAGTCCCATGTAATAGGGGGCGAGCCTATTGCCATCTACCGGGCACAAATCCAGACTTCGGGCTGTTACTGGGAAATTCCAGATAGAAAATCCCAATAACATGTTGCCCGACCTGGGGATCGAACCCAGGACCTCATGCTCAGCAGTAGCGATTGCGACCACTAGACCAACGAGGCAGTCCGTCGTATCGTTTATATTTTCGGAAATCTATAATTTTTATAATAGTATCAAGTTAACCTTGCCCATAGTAACCATTTAGGTTCTAAAAAGCATGGCGCTAGAACGCACCGTTTCCGAGTTAGGAGCTTTCGATTTTTTTTCATTGCTTTTGAATGGATAAGAAAAAACATAAAGCCCCCCCCCCCCTTATGTTTTTTCTACGTTGCGTAGTACTCGTATTTGTTTGCTCGCTCACTAGACCCCGCATCACCTTAGAACCTAACCTGTCCGAGTCGGGGTACCCCAAGTTCCGAGCTCGCTTCACTCGCTCGCATCTTAAGTTCAAGGATACCTTCGACATCATTTTTACGACAAACTGTTGCTAGGAGACAAAAAACCATGTCGCTTTTATATTTAGAGAATGCTACTATAGAATAAAGAAAGAAGTATTTTACCTCAGTGCTTGATGGAAGGTCTATTTCTCGGAAACGGTGCGAAGGAGGACCATGCTTCTCAGAAGATAAATGGTTTCTATAGACAAGGTTAACCCGATACTGTATGAAGTCCTCACTCCATAGCGCAACTAAGACCCGTTCTTGAACTATTGATGCAAACAACAATAGTAAAGGACCTGCAACTCTAGATTTCTGTTTAGACGAGGCAAACCTTGCATGCAATTATTGCCTTGGTGTAAACAGAAGTGTCATGCAGTTTTTGAATGGTGAAACTTGCATTCAATTATTCTAAGCCATTTTATGGTAATCGCATTATTGAACGTTCCAGAAACTTGCACGGTGTAATTCAGAGTCATAACAATTTGCTCACGCGCTCAGTCTTTTACTGACTATAATCACACCGTATTTTTTCAACATGTTTTAAAGATAAAGATAAAGATTCATATATTTGTATAAACGTGTGTGACATGATACTTATATATGCACATATGGATGGAAGAGTTTAAACATTGCTGGTTCAAAATGTTTTGCCATATTCGGCGTAAAAAATTGTTTTATCTGTGGTCATATAAACTTTACCCAACAGGGGATTAAAAATTCATTATATCCTCTTAAGTCTTAATACAGTTTATGCATACCACCCATCTATCTTCCACCAGCATTATCAAAGTCAAAACTGAAAACCCAATCGTAAATCATCTCCCAAGAACATTTAAACTTGTCCAATTTAATTAAACAAAAGGCTTCTAATTATTTCTGACCGCTGTATATTAATTGTGGGCCACAACAAAGACAAATGGCGGGACCTTGTTAGAAGATCGTTAAAGGGTTCTGTAGAAAGGGAACGAGGTGCCATTGTCTTGTTTGAGGAGTAAGTTGACTTCACAAGTGAATTGGGGATTGATTAGTTGAGATGGAGAAGTAATCATAGATATAGATGTGGTGATGTTTCTTTGATGTTTTTAGTACTAAGTTGTATATATTGAAGACCGGTTTCCACTGCAAGCGAAGCGGGCTCAGTATGAACTGCGTTTATTTCGCAACGTTAAACATAATGACATATAGCATAACATAATCAGTATATAATGTTCCCAATGCTGGGACACTGGCCTCCTCTCTTCAAGAGAAATAGAACCCACGACCTACATCTCTTAGGTTGGGGCCATTACCTCTAGGCTACCAATGCTCTCATAACAGAAACCAATCTAAAGAATAGAAGTAGTTTTCAAAAAACAATAATATTCAAATTCCAGTTTGCGAAAAAATACTGAGGCAATATTTTTAATTTAAACATGGTTAATATTAGTAGGAGTCAAGCTCGTCCTGTCATCATCGCCTCGGCAAGCCGCGATGGCGTAGCAATCAAAGTTGCATAACGTCGCGTCCTTCTCTTCCTTGACTTTGCAGTGGAAGGCACATAATAAAAATAGTCAAAAGTTGGTTGGACTTTGTTCCGCAGGGCTGTACTTCTCACCCATTTGCAGTGGAAACCTGGTTTGTCATTTGTCCCACTGCCGAAGAAGAAATGACTAGCTATCGACTATTTTCTCGCTCAATAAACGTAACAGATTGGAGGGGAGAAAGACGTGTCTACATAAGAGTTTATGATTAAATCGTTCATCGACTTTTTATTCCGCCAGCGATCCTTGCTTGGCGGGCAGAACGCTCGCTGAGAGTAATCCCTCTGCGCACTCGCTGCTCGTCAACTAGTTTAAGTTGCTAGCGCCGGCTTCTCATTAATCGCCAGCGGTAGGACAACTGTCTTAGGGCGATTAAATGTTGTCATGAATGCAGTTTGGCTCACGACCATGGGATTGGCTCGCATGCGTGACATACCTACTTTTCTTTGATGTAGAGTACCTAAGTACATAGTAGGTTATATATCTGGGTTAGTAGCAATGGTATCTAGTCGCGGGGGGGGGGGGGGGGTAATGCCTGCGTGTGATGAAAGAATGACAGTTAAAACACTGAGTCTATATTTAGGCTCTGATAGATGCCAAAGCCTGAAAGTACATAAATACCAACATCATGCCTGCAATTTCCGAAAGGTTAGGCCGAGGTGTTACCAACAGTTCACCCACATTTCGCCAGTTATCTTTAATACCAATATTCCAAGTCCTCATGATTTCCTCGACTTGACTCAACCTCACTTAGGTGGTTTGAGTCTGAGTTGAGGAGCCAACTGGCAAATATAAGGTACGTCGGCATGCACTTTGAGGCTTCCTTGAGGTAGTCAACAAGGAAGTTTTAACCGTATTTAATCCTGATTATCCTGATTATCATGCTGTCTTTTGAAGAGTTTATTGAATATTGACGTATTCGTGACGTATCACCTCGGCTCACACTCACTCGAGGGCTCTCGTAATTTCCTTAATGAAATGAAATGGAATTTATTCGCACGAATTGTAGTACATTAAAGATGGTCAGATTTCATTTTTAAAAAACAATTCGCTAGCAACTAGACTAAAATTAGCCTGCAAAATTATTGTTACTTTAATTATTAATTGTAGATATAAAAAAAACATTCATAGAAAAAAATCAAAATTAAATATAATGTCAAGTACCTATTTGTCCAGTTATCATATAATATATGTCAGTGTGAATCTTTAAAGTTTAAAAATTCATTCACATTTGTAATGAAATGATTTTTTTATAAGCCATTTGAATAACATTGTTGTAAAACGATTGATTGGCAATTCCTTATAAGATTTTGGTAGTTTATTAAATTAATATCCTTATAACCATTGGGAAGCAACTTCTATAATATATATGGCTTTTCATTGGTGGAATTATTAATATATCAGGATATCTTGTCATAAACACACACAGGCACACTGTCTCCCAGACGTTGAAATAAGTAGGAGTGCATTTTTAGAAATTTTCAGCATTCAAATATTCACATACCAGGAACAGTTAATATTTTTAAATATTTAAACAGAGGTCAATGGTTGCACATCACAAAGCGCACGGATACATTGTTTTTGGGCTATAAATACTCTACTCATAAGAACAGAATTCCCCCTTAACACAATGCCGTATCTAATGATAGAAGCTACGTAACCATGATACGCTAAGAGGGCTGTTTTGAGGTTGGCTATTGTACAAAGTCTCCACAAGGCAAAAGCGAAACGATTAATCTTATTTGTGACCTTTAAGCAGTGCGGTTTCCATGTGCAACCACTGCCTACTGTTATACCAAGAAAAATTGCTTCGTGTGCTTCGTTAATTCTTTGATCCGAATAAGTAATCATAAGGACCGAATTTGATTTTCTATTGTGGAATTGAACGAAGGAGGTTTTATCAATGTTTACTTTTAAATTATTATCACTAAGCCATATTATAATAGCATTAACCGTATCATTAATTTCATTATTATAATTAAAC
Source organism: Dasypolia templi (assembly GCA_963555695.1). Lineage (NCBI taxonomy): Eukaryota > Metazoa > Arthropoda > Insecta > Lepidoptera > Noctuidae > Dasypolia > Dasypolia templi. Next base: position 6,864,637 of record OY743163.1, read on the forward strand.
ATTTTATTCTCCGCGATAACCACCGCAATATCATCCGCATATAGCGTGTAGAAATAATTAGTAACATTTGGCGGGTCGTTAATATATAACAGAAAGAATAACGACCCTGTTACACTACCTTGCGGCACTCCTGTATTGTTGCTTCTTATATTAGACTTGCATTATATTTCTTCTTCATTTGAATTTATTTGAGTAATTGCTGTATATTGAGTCCTATTTGAAAGATAACTTTGTAGCCACTTCATTGCCAAGCCTCGAAAACCGTACATTTCACATGTAGTGAGCAGAATATTGTGGTCAACTAAGTCGAAAGCCTTGCTCATATTGAAAAACACAGTGCAGGTACGTGTATGTTTATCAACATTTTCTGTCATTTTTGACAGTAATTTAAAAGCTGCTAAAGTTGTCGATTTGCCTTTTTGGAATCCATATTGTTCGGTTATTTGTATTTTATGTTTAGTCAAGAATTGAGTCATGCGGGAATGCATTATCTTCTCAAATACCTTAGATAAGACTGGTATTAAGTCGGCCTGTAACTATTTACATCCGTCGTTTCTATTTAAATCTTTTTAATGACGGAGGTTTTCAATTTATCCGGGAAGGTGCCCTGAGAAAATGACATATTAATAAGTTACGTTAGTACTGGTGTAATCAAAGTTACAGGGTGTTCCCAGGAACGACTTGAGCTCTCCTCGACGGAGTTGTGAGTCGAGTATCTGTCCAGGTTACAATTTTGTATATTGCTGATAAGCCCGTTTTCACCATATCGCACAACTATACGTTTTAAGTGTTAGTTTCGTTTTCACCAGCACTTTAGGGACACCTATGATCCTAAGGGATTATATAGGGGCTCCCCTTATTTGGCACTTTATTTTGTTGTTTAACGTGCATATTTGTAGTTTAGATGCTATTGAAACTGTGGATTTAGTTACGAATCAAAGTTTATTCAGATTGCCACATATTTATCGCGAAAGACCATTTTTTTTTACGAAATATGACATCTGGACTTCTTCAAAACATTTGGGTTATCCAAGGACAGTGTGTTATTTTCATTAGAAAGAATAGAACACTATTTAGTACGTACAGGTAAAAAAAAAAAAAAACTTATAAAGTAGGTAGGGTAACTTGTTTAGTTCTTTTGTTTTTCATATTAGGTACATATAACAAAAAGTAGTAATGTGGGAACTTCAAAGAATATCTATTAGTACCTACGTGTCGTATCACGCAAAAAAAAATTATTAGCAGGAATAAGTTAGCAATAATAGCCCCTTTTTCTTTTTTGCCAAAAAATTATATTGGCGACATAAAACACGACAAGACTAACAAATAACCTACAAATGCGCAGCGGTGTCATCTGTCAAGTTGTCAATATGGCAATAGCATTCCGAATTCATTGGCAATTTAATATGAAATTATATTACATGTTTTCGTTCTATTTTGTAAAGTATTATTTAACTTTAATACTCATGATTTAAACATGGAATACAATATTCGTAATTTCATAGAAACGAAAAACTATCACATAAGTAAGTGGCCCTTACGTAGGTTTCCCATAACACGATGAAAACAAACTTAGGTGAGGGGCTGATTTAAGGAGCCTCTTTGGTTATGTGACCCTTAGTAGTGTTTGAGGGAAGGATGGTGAAAACGGTCCCATGTAATAGGGAGCAAGCATATTACCACCAGCCGACACTAATCCAGGCTCCGGGCTGCTTCTGAGAAATGTCTGATCAAGAAACACAATAAAACTTTATCCGACCAGTGGATCGAGCCCAGGACCTCATACTCAGCAGTAGCGCTTGCAACAACTTCACCAACGAGGCTAAATTAATGCGATATTTAGTTCAATGGTCAGGCTAAGAGACCTCGTGCATTCGGCGGCCTCGATTACGTTCGGCTGCAATATTGGCCCAATCAGAAAGATGGATAAAATTCGTCGAACGGCCCAGCCTGTCCTTCGTGCGGCCTAACTTTCTCCTGCCATTGTTAAGAATAGTGGTAGCGAGTTTGAATCCTTCTTGTATCAGTTGCTGTTTTCATGTCGAATGTCGTGCTACCGGGACAAAACTATGTCTTTCCCCAGAACGCCATCTATCCCTCTGCCAAATTTTATCGAAATCCTCTCAGTGCTTTAGCCGTGAAAAGACATAAGACATAAAACCTACATGGGAACTTATAAAACGTCTTATAAAGCTTGTGACGAATTTTTAATTTCCCATGTAGGTTTAGGTGCACGGTTTCATTTGGTCGTTTCCTTTGGAGAAGAGCCGGCAAGAAACTCCACGGTTACACTTTTAAAAATAATTTGATTTTACAATGTTTTCAAATCGCGATGTTGATTGAACATCGGAATCTGATACTTTAGTCCCATACGTTACACTATGAATGTGTACACTTGTACGTACCCACTCCAATAAAGTGCCATTATCTATCATCAAGCTCCGTTGGAGAGGATATATAACTGAAAGTATTTCTGTAACATGCAATTCAAATAAACCTGTAAAATTACAACGTTTATTTTTTAAACCTTTGAACATATTTTCCAATAAATGTCAATCAAACACTTCATTTCGAATCCCTCGGAATAAACAATTGTTTCAATTCAAGTAAACATAATTTTGTTTTATTCAACATTTGATTCGTGGAATGCAATAATAAGCCCAGACGATATTTTTCGCGCACTGGGTTTGTAACGCACTGCTTAGCGCTGAGAGTTGAAAATCCAACAATGTGTTTTTTTGACACCTAGGGATGCGCTCTATTGGATTCTCAATGCTCGGCTCAATACCGAGAGTTGAAAATCCAGTGCGCTATAACCTGGGCTAATTGTTTGTGTATGATTCGATTGCATAAATTAAATTCGAATAAATACAAAGTAATGTAAACTTTATATGTACCTACTTAAATCATTAACTATTAACTGAAACCATTCTAAGTTTTTAACAATGTAATTAATTTAAAGTTCAATCAATATAATAACGGCAAAGGATATATTTAACACATGAAACGACTGCCTCTCACAAAGGTCTCTGAAAAACTTCCCTCATATCGTCCTAATTTAACAATGATTATGATTATGTTCCTACCCTGAATCTTGATATCTTATTCGATGTTTACATCCGCCTCGGGATACAGCCGCGCAAGCACATCGTTTTGCCGTGGGTCACCATGCCGCTCCAGTGAGTGATGTCACTCTTAACGTTGTAAAGAAAGCGCGGCAAACGCCAACAGTATGAACTACAATTTTAACCGAATAAAAGTTACAATTCAATTTTACGGAGTGAATTTTATTCTGAAAAATATGAAATATCTTTAGTGAGTTAATTAACTCGAGATAGCTTCACTTCATCCAATTCATAGCTTTTGAGTGGTTCGTGTTTTTTAATTCATTTTTTATTCTCTGCCTAGTAAATGCATAATGGATTATAAATAAGGCGAATCGCGTTACCAGAGATTGACAAAATTCCAAAATTAAATTTCAACTGAAAACATAAACACTAAAAGATTTTTCAAATACTAGTAGGTAGTTCCAGAGAGGACCTCCTACATTTAAAAAAAAAAACAAATGTTACCACTTTAATAGGATTGATGACTCATATTAGTTTTTTTTAATTTTAATTTTATTTTATTAAACATCATCCTAATGTATTGATAATATTTGTACAGTACAGATGTATTTTATTCTACCTTTAGTCTAACTAGCTGGGCAAAGGTCTCCCCCATACCTTTTTGTTCTTTGTGCGTTGCCTTCTTCAACCAATCTGCCGTCAACGCATCAAGGTCATCACATCATGCTAGCCTTTTCTAGGCTGAAAATTAAGCTTCATAGACAAAGGTTTTGTTTTCGAATTCATCGATTTTATTTGGAGTCGCTTAAGATAGCCTTGATCTTGATACACACTTGATATGTCATCAAAGAACAGTGGAAGATACTCTTTTTTTTTCGAAAAACTTATTCGGAGAATATAATACGATAATTAAGTCTCTGCTGTCGATTGCGTGCGCAAAGGTTTGCTTCCACACAGTTCACACAAAAAAACCTGTCTATGAAATTAATTTTCGATGGCAACGACGACGCCGCTGAATTCCTCAGTAGCAGCCCGGAGTCTGGATTTGTGCCAGGTTGATGGCAATAGGCTCGCCCCCTTACATGGGACTTAAGCATAACCTGGCGAAATGTGGGTGTACTATACAAGGTATCGTTTTGCATCCTCGTCAAATTCAAGGAGGTTACTATGCTATTCTCGACACGAATCTTTTTTTCACGAGTTTTTTTTTTAATTTTCGGAAATCGACTTCTGTGGAACGCGCACGCGGCCTGTGTGATACCGCACTGTAACTGCCCTGTATGCGACATAGAAGTGCGACATTGCCTACCGCATACGCAGCGGGACGAGTCTGTTCTTTGAAAGTGGTTTATTCTGAAAAACAAGTATGTATTAATTATTGAGCAAGTATCGTAATTTTATTTGATTATGTATGTCTTTCATAACGGCCTCCTGAAATTTGACGAGGAAGCAAAACGACACGTTGTAGGTACACCTCTGTCTAACCCTTCTGGGATTACAGTCTTAATGTTATGTTATGTTACGTGTACGACGCCCGTCTCTTCTTCTGACACCCACTGCACTGACGACTCTGCCCCACAAAAAACACCCTAAAACGGCCTTAAATTAATGTTTTCTTTCAGACACTCAATTAAGTAACGCCATTCCTCGAGATTACTTCAATGCACCACAGCTTCACTTATGAAAAGGTCTAAATCCGGTCACTGTCAGACTGCATATAAAAGAAAGAGAAGCACGATGACACAATGCTTGTAATTTTTTGCAAAAAATGAAGCAATTATCTATTTACAAAAAATCAATTGATGGGACTAAAAAAATAAAACACTATTACGTTAATGTTGCTTGTAGAGTAAACTGACAAAGTATCATAATGATTGCATGTATATTAGTATGGTTTTTAATAATTATTTAGAAAAAAAAAACAAAAAGAGAAAAAGATACCGAAAATCGTATTATTCGTAATATTCCAACGCATATGTCCAAAATCATGTAGGTACTGAATCAGTGGTCATAAGTCGTGCTCGGATGTCTCTCCCAAAATAAAACACCTTTGATCCCGCCATTTTGTTTCCAATCAAACCTAACCCTTTCGTATCGTAGTTTTAAGCCTAAATCAATAGGAGGATTGGCTCAACATTCATTCGTATTTACCCGGCCCTGGCCCATTTGAGGGTCCGCAGGTCATTTTGTAAAAGGTTGGATCGGATGTTAATTTGATACAGCAGGTTCAATGAAATTGACCGAGTGATTAGAAACCCACGCGTTCCAATAATCAGATACGCTAGGCTGAGTACGCACGCACGGAGCGGAGTAAACGTTACGTTGATTCGAACGATTTTTCGAGAATCTGCGTGAAATTTCTTGTTCTCCCGACCACGTTGCATCGCATCACTCGCTTGCGGTTATACTTCGTTTTCGCTTTAGCGTTCTTTTTCCCTTTTTTTATTTTTCTTCAACTCTTAAGGGTCTTGGCGTAATGTTAAATAGCTAATAGCCTTCCTCAATAATTAGTCTATCAAATGTTTTTTTTATAGTTCTGACGGGTGGTTTCAGATTATCCCCCACTTACAAAATTACAAACAAATTTTACGTATTTATGATAATTATTAGCATAGATTGTATAACATAACATAACATCATAACATCACGGCTGTAATCCCAGAAGGGTTAGGCAGAGGTGTACCTATAGTACACCCACATTTCGCCAGTTATGTTTTAGTCCCATGTAATAGGGGGCGAGCCTATTGCCATCCACCGGGCACAAATCCAGACTCCGGGCTGCTACTGAGAAATTCTAGATAGAAAAACCCAATAACACTATGCCCGACCTGGGAATCGAACCCAGGACCAAATGCTCAGCAGTAGCTCTTGCGACCACTAGATCAACGAGACTGTTAACAACAAGTTAGTATTGTATAACATTTACGTTTTAAAATGCGACAAGCACAATTAGTAAGTACATACCCATAGATGTGAATAATGTCTTCAAACTAAGTAAATCAATATTATTATTTCCTTTAGGACTGTATGTGGGAAACTAGTATTTCCATCGAAATCACGTGACGTTTACTTCGCGCATTCGCAATAGGCCTGCTTGTAAAGGCTTGCTCTGGATGAAATATAATATCCCTATTATACTGAGCTATTTAAACTACACATCAATACTGGCGAGAATGTGAGTGTTAGCAAAAACAAATGACAGGTTTTTATAAATAAATACGATAAAGAAGGAAGAAAACAAATGACGGTCGAAAAGGTTTATTTTACCAGGTGCATGAGATACATATTTCAACTTCATTTCTAAGGCTGGCAACCGATCTACAAACTTCTTGACGATTTTTCTCAACAGGCACACCTTTTATCAACATAAGAAAAATACCTGTTTTAGTATTTCAAGGAAATACTGATCTCCCAGCAAATGTATGTGATTCGGCAATCATCGACTATCTTCGGAAATACGAACCTGATAATGATGAGATCTGAATATTAGAGTGGTTACAACCATGAAAGTGCTTACCTGTTTCATATAACCATGATTACATTTGAGAATAAAAACTCTATGCAACTCGGAAAAACTGTTCAAAACTTTTGAGTGTCATATATGGCACGGTGCGCCCAATGGACAGACAGGTTATACACACGAGTAATGACAGGTGCACTACGACGAAGCGCGGCAGTACAAAACTAACCTTTGCCTCCGTAGGGGGTTACCGAAGCGCATACCTTTTTTGGTTTAACTGTAACACCTACTCGTGTTCTCTTGCCGTTACATTGACAGCATGTTTAAATCCCAGCACTAGTTATAAGCTTGTTGTCGGCTTGCAGTAATGTTAAATAGCTAAGCATAAGTTAATGTTAAATAGCTTTTTGTTATTTATTTATTATATATGATAAAAAACAGTAGTTATATGACATGCTATACAACTATATTATACAAATAAACTTAAAATAATAGCACTTATTGCACAACCTGACTGGCTTATGATTAATGATTAATGCTACGTCAGTTAATTAAATGAATACAAAAAATATGCAAGAATAACAGCGAATACCATGCGTATTCGCTGTTAATGTTCGTCGTATTCAATTAATAATAAAGTGAGAAAAAACAAAAAAAAAACATTATAAAAAATAAAATAATGAAGCAAGTTAGATTCGACTACTAGTCCCTAAAGGAGACTGAAACGATTACATACAATCTTGGGCCTAGGTGTAAAAAGATGAAAACTGTGTCAATTAATAGCTTATAAAATATCAACCTTTTACTGAAAATTCTGCGGATTTTGTCAATCTGAGAACAGAGATATCAGAGATTAAGTAAAAGTCAGGTTATGTTACAATATTTAACTAACAGCTGATTCCTGAAGTGCAAAATATGTTCTTTTGCACTTATAGTTATTTTATTTGGTAGAAAATGTTTGAAAAATCATTTGAATGAACGTCAACGACTTTAAGTCAGGTAGAAAACAGGTAACAGGTTATCTCCATATGCCTTCTAATTATATGTATTTTATTTAAACCTGCCAGGATGGTAGCTGGTTAGATGAGTTTATATTTACTTACAGACTGAGGTGCAAGCCATTGCTGAAAGAATGACATAATTGTTTCATCGTGTAAGGGTCGTCGGCCCAATGTATTGCAATGAATAGTTGTTATCCCACAATTCACACAGCGATCCATAGTTTCAACAATATCCAATCCACGAGCCGGCGGTAAAATCCAAAATAACAATTCCAAGTCAAACGTGTGAGTGATCTTCGGTATCCAGTGTGAAAGCAAGGGTCTTACAAGGTAGGTAGGGTCGGACTCCGTAAAGTACAAAGGAGAAGTCGTGAAAAATGAAGAATAAACGGGAAAGCACTCAAAATGCATCGGAAATCACGCAACGAGTGAAGAGCAAACAAGAGCAGTCGGCAACTGTCTAGTGTCAATGTCAGTCAGCTGTTCAGCAGTGACATAAATAGATTAAAAATAGAAGACTGATTTAATTCGATATGAAATCGATAATCATGAATATTGATTTTGCAGTAATTAATTGATATTTTAATATGACTGTAATTATATGCACTATATTGCATATAAGTGTATAAAGTAAATTTAATTACTTTGAGTTAATTATTTAGAGCAAATGTTTTATTTTCGTAACCGTGTAATCGATTACTCAATCGATAATCTCATGAAAACTATCTTTCTCGTATTTCTCCGATTCCAGCTGGGCTAACATGCCAGACGCGACAATTACTCACTCTCGTATTTGCTCGTCGCGTCTATACCGTCACTTTACTCGTTTTCTGACTGCACTGCCATACAAAATTCTTTACTTGTTCTGTCAAACTTGATGTTTTCTCGTTAAACCCTAACAGGACCACCTAATTTATCTCGCATTTTGACAATTCAACATGAGAAAATCGTTATTTTCTCTAATTTAGTCGGCCTCGATTTTGACGACGAGAAGAGTAGACAAAATTATGATACAAAAAAAAAATTGAATATCCTTAATAACATGGCAAATTCATAATTATACTTATTTTCGTTCTAGTTCTATTAGACAACATGAAACAACTTAATTGAAATACTGAATTGACATAATTGATTTGATTGAATTGAATGAAAATACTTAGTTTTAAACAGCCTACTATACACATTGGAATGAAGTTCCTTTCGGCGGCTGCGAGAGAAAGTTAGGCGCAGGGAAGCACTATTACGTAGATGATCATCAAGTGCAGTAATAATCAGTCTATTTTGTCAATTATGGTGATTAACGAAATCTAGGGAGTTATGGCTGTACCTGCCTACGCAACATAATTACGAAAATCGCCAGTTGAGTCCGCAAAGTTGGTGAGTAAAAGAAAAAGCAATAACATGTGTTTTATGGTGATTGTTACAATATCAACCTTCGCTTTGTCGAATAGTGACCTTCGGCCGATTTATCAATTGTGGTGGATTATAAGTGCCACTAATTGTATATTTTAATTTTAGCATGTCAAAGAAAAACAGTAAAAAAGTCGGTTTCATGGAACTACACAAAAACGTTAAATCAATACAGAACATACTTATTCCATGCGTAAAATCGACCTATGTTGCAGTGATAAAAATGATTTGTTTTTAATAACTTGCTACATCGGTTTCTCGTAGCGAGATACAGAAGTGTCAAAGTGCCTTTTTCGAGTTTACTCGAGCTTGGCGGTCATGTTAGGTGTAGGATGACGTCAAAATCGTAGACAAATTTCGAGAAAACGAGATATCGAGCGTTCTCGCGCTTGTCATGTTAGCCCTGCAGATTGAGAACTCAGGTGATTTTTCATATTCTAAGAAAAAAAAAATATGACTTATTTGCTAGATTATATCTGAACTTATTACATTTGGTCTTTTGACTACATCCAATAAATGGCTCGCAGGAACTTTCGTTGTAGGTACTATTTCGATTGACTCAATATACTTTTATAGTAGGGGTTCTATATCACAGTTGCAAACTCCAGACATGGCCTAAATAAAGACACACACACTTAAGTAAATGCTTGAGTGGAGATTTATGCGTGTAGAGAAAAACCGAGGTTCTATTTTTTGCCTCGTTTATTTAGTTGTTTAGAGTTTTCATTATCATTCTGTCTAACTGTATTGGGGGTGGCCTCTCATCTAACGTGACTGCATCTGACCTCCACAACTCAGTTTCTGTGTAATACGATACCCCATTGGTAAGACTACTATGTCTTACTTATAACGCATCTTACTTACGTTTTTGTTCAGAACAGATCGACGTGGTTTTTTGCATATTTAAGTAGTGTTTCGGATTGTGGTACCTATAAAATCATCTTTTATGCATGGACTTACGTTGAATAACAAAAATAACTTTTCTGCGTTTGCTATTTTTTATGGTTTCATTCAGGTTCTGCGTGTGACGTGTGGTTTAATAGAACGTTACACCGAGTTTTGATTGCTCGTGCTGCAGTTTATTCAAGGGGGAAGCCCCGGCTAGCATGCGAAATTCAATTTGCAGCAGCGTAATTGCCTAACATATTTCGTAAACGATTACGACTAAACTGTCGTTTTTTGACAGTTCAACAACATTCACTGCGTTATTTGCATTGTTGAGCAGATTTTTTACCGAAGTTATGAAGCATTGGATTAGCAATCTGTTTAACGATGCAGGTTCTGATTGATTGTGTACTACGCAATTAGGTTACAACAGTACCCTAATTGCGCGGCCGTAACAAGTATGTTTTACAGGATAACATCATTAAAATCATTAATACAACCCTCTAAGTTTCATTCTTAATAACAATACTGTTTATTATCTTGTCAAAATTAATGTTGTTGAACTGAATGTTTGTTTCAGGCTTTCTGTCCATAGGTACACTTACAAAACATAGAACAATAAAATACACATTATAAAGAAATCGCGAAATAAACAACACAAAAAGACAGCACATAAAAAGATACAAACGATAAACAATAAAATACCAGTGACAACACAGAAGAAACAACACATTAAATTTGCCGTGGAGGACCTGTCCACTGCTCACAAGGCAATGTACAAGCGCATCTAGTGGCGCAGCAGTGGAGAGTCCCACCTGTCCGCAAACACGCTTGAAAGCCATCAGTGTGCGAATCCGCACACTGATGGCTGATGACACAAATAAATTAGAGGCAAACCACCAAAAAAATAGGCTAACAGACAAATAATCGCCAATTTTAATAATAAAAACTTCTAAGTCCAATTTCTTCAAAACGGTTAAGTTTGGGGTACGGGATTTCCCCCCCCAGTGGGTTTCCGCATTGACGAGGCTGGAGGGCTCAGTAACCGGGGCTTGCGCACCACGGTGAAGCTAAGAGGAACCCGAGGAGGGGCCGCTCGTCAGGGCTTTTGCAGATAAGCCGACGACGCGCGACGTAGCGGCCAAGGTTGCGGTGCCGTTGGGCGACATCGCAACTGAGGTGAGGCCGCAGCGGGAGAGGAGTGCTGGTATTGCGGTGCGCCGCTCTCCCTACCTTCTGCGGCCTTAACGGGGTCACCCCGTTTGATGGCGGACGCGGTGGGGGCGCAGGGGAAGAGGAGTGTCGGTATGTCGTTCGCCGCTCTCCCTATTTTATGCGGCCGAAAAATGGTAGGCGACGGGGCCATTCATCAGGCCCGTCGCAAGGGGCAAGGGGTTGGTCGTAGGCGGAGGGCGGACAACGCCCTCTTCCAGCCCCTCTAAATGGGTCCAGGGACGGCGGACTAGGGGACGTCCACCCCCGAGGGGGGGGTGGACGTCCCCACCCGGGGGTGGACATCAGGACCCGAGGTGGTGGTGTTCCACGCGCCGCACGCGCCCCTCTTAAACGTTGCGGGGGAAGTCAAACACCTCACTCCCCCCCCCAACACGAGGAGGCCCGCCGAGGCAGGCCAGCACCAGTCGGGGTTGCGGAAGAATCATATATTCCCGCGATCCCGACGTAGGTGTGAGATGGAACACCGGGGTGGTTTCCAGGTGGTCCCCAGGGCGTAGGACATCCATGAGAATTTTCCACCCCGGAACATAAAAAAATGGGGTACGGTATTTAATAGTCAAATATGTCAGGAAAGACAGAAACTACAACCTTTCAAAGGATCTAGGTCGACTTAAGCTGTAGCCTTTTCAAACAAAATAAATTCAGTAAAAGTAAACAGTCTGTGTAGACAACGTACCTTGACCCCTTGGAAGAGCGGCAACAATCCACGCGGGCGCGGACGGCATGGTGGCTTTAGGTATTGTCAGCGCCATCTATGATCCGTTTGACAATAGGCGACGAAATAAAAATTCACTAAGTTCAATTTTACCGCCTCATTTTTATTTCGTGATAATTAAACTGAACGTAATAATTCAATATTAGTTCCAAAATTAATGGAAACCTAAATATTAAAAAAAACTAAAAATGTAAAAATAAACATACATATATAAACTCACGCCTTCTTCCCATGGGGGTAGGCAGAAACCACAGAACGCCACCTGCTACGTTCCTTACATACTCCTTTTGCCTCGTTTACATCTGGTCATACACGAGCGCCCGGTTGAGAGTACTTCGCACCTGAATAACATCACCAATAAGGTCACTATATGTCTTCCTAGGGCGTCCCCTCCCGGCGTTTTCACTCACATCTGCCTTGTAAATACCTTTTGTTAGTCTCCTTTCATTCATGCGCTCAACATGACCAAACCATCTAAGCATACTCTTTTACATTTTTGTCACTACATCTTCTTTTAAACCACACCTTTGCTTTATCACATCATTCCTAAGCCTATCATTCAAAGTCACACTACACATGCTCCGCAAGGAACGCATTTCCACACCATTTATTCTGCTTTCATGCTTCTTTTGCCACATCCAACATTCACTTCCATACATAAGCGTAGGCACCAGCACACTATTGTGAACAGCCAGTCGTGCCTTCTTGGACATCAACTGGTTGGTCACAATTGCATGTGTAGCACCATTCACTTTATTTCCCGCATTCACTCTCCTTTCGACATCTCCATCAATCTTTCCATCCCTTGTAAACAGACTCCCCAAATATACGAACTCACTTACTTGCTCCACACTCTTACCATTTATTTTCACATCACACACCGATATATCCTCTTCTCTTTCAAACACCAAGACTTTCGTCTTATTCACATTTACATTCATTCCTTTCCTCTTATATGCTTCATCCATCACAGTCACCATGTCTTGCAACTGTTCTGCTGACGATGCAAGTAGCACATGATCGTCTGCATAGAGCAGGCATTTAACAGGCAACTCATTCATCGTCAATCCACATTCACCCTCTTTCAAACCTTCAGACAGTTATCGATGTACAGGTTGAACAGCCACGGTGACGCTCCACAACCCTGTCTAACACCCCTCGAGATGGAGAACCAGTTCGTGTATGCCCCATTTATCCTAACACAAGCACTGGAATCCTTGTATAAGGATTTCAGTGCACGTACCAAGCGCCAGTCCACCCCGTACAAGGATAGTGTCGACCACAGTTCTTCCCTCCACACACTGTCATAGGCCTTCTCCAAGTCCACGAAAGCACAGTAGACTGAGTTACGCTTTGCCAGATGTTTTTCGGCTATGCATCTTAAGGAGAAGATTTGGTCCATACAGCCCATTCCCTCTAAAAAAAAAGGTAATAAATAAGTAAATTACCTATAAATATTACCAAATTATTGACATGACATAGATGGATAGTGTACTGTGCGTCTATGTGTGCGTGAATAATGATACCAGCTACTACAATTCTCCCATAAATCACATATGAAATAATAATAATTTAAAAGTTGGTAATATTTCTTGATAATATAATGAAAGCTAAACAACAAACTCGCTTTTCGTGTCAGTCTATGTGATCGCATAATTCTTACAATTGATTTTGAGACAGTTTCCGCCATCATTTAGAGTATTTATTCCGGAAGGTTTATTTTTATGTGTGCCATTACATTTATATACTACTAAGAGCCAATTTCACCAATGGAACTGAACGCGATCTGGACATCTAAAATACGTGCCAGAGCTGGCAGTATCAACGTTCCACAAAAATTATGACACTGACAGCTCTTAAACGGAGTTTATGTGCTGATTCCGTTCAGTTTTATCGGTGAAATCCGCCCTCAGAAATCTCTAAGTTTTGACATATTTTAACATATCATTGGATGGGTCTGTGAAGGTGTTTTATTCCTGCCAGGGTCGCGGATTGTTCGAAAGAGAAATCGTGGCCGTTGGCACAGGCAACTGAAGGAACACGGGTGGGTTTTAGTCAGTAAAAGTCTGACATGCCCTCCGCCCAGAACTAGAGAAGTCATTTGATGATTCCAACCCTTGGAGGGTTACAACAATAAAAAATAGGTGTTATAATTGTAATTAAAATAAATAAATAGAACTCTTCTTCTGCTCTCAAAACGGTGAAGGAAAACATCGTGACGAAACCGGCATGCCTTAGAACAAAAAATTCGAATACATGTGACATCTACCAACCCGCACTGAGCCCGCGTGGTGGATAACGGCCCACTCAAGCCTGTGGTTCAGCAGTGGAACATAGGCTGATTATGATTATGCAAATCAAACTCTTCACATCAATAGATTGCACTCGTGGAAAATATGAGCGTATTCTATTATATTGTTATGTATGTTGTTATCTGTTGTTGTTATAGCAAAGATTATACGTAAATAAAGATAAAGTGTTTATAGAACGACTGACTGTTTATTATGTTGAGAAGGTCAGCGGACTAAATACAGTCATTCAGTTCATCAGTTGTCTGTTTTCAGAAATTATCTTTGCATTTAATTTGATAACCTCAAAAGCAATATGCCTAGCCGTTCCCAAATTTGTTAGGGTCGAATTCTATTCTATTCTATTAGTATTTATTCTAACTGGATGCAGCTGACTAGCAGTATTTTACGTGGAGCGACTGCCTCTCTGTGGGCCTAGTGTGAGTTTATTTTAACCTTCTCGATTTTACGCATCGACCGCGTTCGGCGCTCCGATTGCCAAGGGCCAATCGATTGCCAAGGGGTTTTTCTTTTTAAATGATTCAGAAATATTTTCACACTTTAAATTAAGCCCTATTGCGCTTATTTCGCCATTTTGTATTGAAATTGAACTATTTTTTTATTATTTAGGCCTCTAATATAATAGGACAGGTCGTAGGTGAATATTTTTATTAGGGTTGGCAACCCTAGTAAGAAATGTCATTATTAAACCATGTATGGCATGTATCGAAAAAAACTTCAACGTTACTCGTAAAATGCACATTAAATTTGATCTTACTTCCTACGAGCATAAAGTATCTTACGAAATAGCACTGCGAATCCCGCAATAAAAACATTTTATTGCAGCACATATTGTATTTATTATTTTTACATATGGACGTTTTGATTGCCTATTCGGCGCAGGTGACTCTTATAATGAAGATATAATATTAAAAGAATATTTTTTAAATCTCAAATTACTGACACTTCCATGTATATACATTACTGTTTTTTTTTAAGATCTAACATTTCTGTCTTTGAAAAATATAAAAGTAAACGACATAATGATAAAATTTGTTGTCCTAATAATAAAACGACTCTTTTAATTAATAGCATATTTTGTATGGCTCCCCATGTTTACAATCACCTACCTAAACATTTAATGGAGGCATCATCGCCGAATATGTTAAAAAAAAACCTAAAAAGTTTTTTTTGTAATATAAGCATATTACAGTGTATCTGAATATTTGCAGGATAACTACGAATACAGAATTGTATTTTTATAACTAGGACTTATTGTTACACATTATTTTAAAAGTTTTATTGATCTCATTAGTAATTTTATTATGTTTAGTTTTAATTTTTGTGTTTTCTTTATATGTACTTTGCATGCCATAAGGTAAAGTATAGTGATATTCAAAATCAAAATCAAAAGTCATTTATTCAAATTAGGCTGAGAATCAGCACTTTTCGAACGTCAAAATTACATAAGACAGTCCCCCAAAACGCCAGCCCTTCACCACTTCCTAGTGCTTTAGCTGGGAAGAAGAAGTGACGCAACAAACTCCCCAGCAGCACAGCTGTCTGATCTGTTAGAAGAACTGGATTCTAAACAATTGTAAGCAATTACCAAAACATTAAATTAATTGCCATACGTCAGCTAGCCACGCCAATACAAAAAAAAAAAAAAATGTAAATAAAACTTAAAACATAAATAAAAGCCTCCAGGCCTAAAGCGCATGGCAGCTTACATATGCAATACTGGATTTATTATACAAACAAATAAAATAAATAAATGATAAACTAACTCAAAGTAAAATAAATTAACAGAACAATTACTGTAACAATAATAAAACCATAGACAGCAAGACGACCAGTCACCACAAGCAGCACCCGTTCACGAGCATAACGCAAATATCAGCCATTACCCCCCTCGCCTCGTATTAAGACTGTGAAAAACAGATATTTAATTAATGTTAAACATCTGCATATTGTTTACCCATATTTACAAATAAATGATTTTGAATTTTGGATATGACCCCTAACGTGTGGGCCCGGCTTTTGGCTGCTAATAACATTTTTTTTTGTGTAAAATGTGAGCTGAACCATTGAGAGACTAATCTACCTAATCCTAACTATATAATATTACTAGCTGCTCTCGCGGTTTCAACCGCATAAATCTTGATCCCGTGGGAGTATCGGGATAAAAATTATGTGTTAATCCAGGTTATAAGCTATCTGTGTGGCAAATTTCATCCAAATCCGTTCAGTAGTTTTTGCGTGAAAGAGTAACAAACATCCATCCATACTCACCAACGTTTATAATATTAGTAGGATAAATGCTGAATTAACTTTGTTTGTTTGTTACGCTTTCACGCCAAAACTGTTGAACAGATTTGGATGCAATTTGGCACACAGATAGCCGATGATAATAAAAGTTGTTTTTTTTTTTTTGGGAATGGCATCTCGCAGGTCAACCTATGAGGTTGTCGTCTGCTTAAACGGACTTGCCTGTGGTGCCCTAATAAATTAAGGCCTCCAGCCAGGACTTAAACTTAATACTAACTAAAAACTAAGCGACAACGCTAAGGGCACCCCCTGTGGGGTACGAACCTCGGCTCAGGCCGTCGCTGGAAGAGGGCAGCAAGGGACTAGCTGGATCAGGATTTGAGTGATTTAGGGACGAATTTAAAGCTACACGGTAGGACGGCGATCGGGGCAGACAAAGTTGCGTGCGACAACTAGTTATATAATAGCACATGTCATTTAAGACCCCCCCCACATCCCGAAGCCATTTTGGAAATGAATGGACTAGTAAGAGAACTCTGAATTTGTTTCAGCCTTTCTTCTCTCGGGTTGAAAATCCCTACCTGACTGCGGCTATTTTTGGAAACGCCGCGTCTGATGTCCGTCACGCGTTGTTGCGGTCCCCGGGGAGTTATATCTAAAACTGCTTATTTCTGTTCCACTTATTAAGAATAATTAGCAGACATAAAAGGTTTGATTCTGTAACAATATTGTACCTGTTTCATTAACAAATGTGTTTATTTTAAAACAGTTTTAAACACACTTATTACCTACGGTTATAGTTTCAGTCCCTGGGATAAAGGCTCGGTGCCTTTGTGTCGAGCTGTCGCGTTGCGCACGTTTGCGGGAGCCTGAACTCCGAATTATACAAGAGAAGAATCATGCATAAAACTTTCCATCATGGTAAAGGCTAGAGTTGAGCTTCACAACTAACTTCACGACAGTTTCAGACAGTTTGACTCAAACCTGTGTGATTATTTCCTCAAAAGACCATTTTAGACACCAATCTACGAGATCCTCACATGATCAGACCAAGATTATGTCTGGACTTTAAAAGATACTTGTGACCTCTGAGTTTGTTTCAGCTTTTTTTCTCAGAGTAGTCAGATAGAAAACGTCGACCTCATCTATGTTTTAAAATATGATTGACGTGTAAAAGTATTTGTGAAAAACCTACTTACAGAAATTAATTCATCTATTCCAAAATTTTGAGATGACAACATGACAACCATTGCTACTGTTAGTGTGTTACGCAATGAGGAAGGTCGGGCAAAGCTAATTGTAGATGGCACGACCATAGCTAGGTCCCTACGGCCTTTAATAAATTTGACATTTCGTTCATTCATTCCATTTTGTGTTCATTCATGAGTTTGATTTTATTTCACTATTTCGTTATTTTCAGTTATTTCAGTATTCTATATCAAGTACTTGACATGGAAAGTGACAGAATTTTAAACCTTGAATATTTCCTCGTAATCACTTTCTTCAAAATGTTTCTGACACAAACTCGAACTCAAAAAATATCTACGAATAGCTTTATACCACAATCTTCTAATTTTAGGGTCTTTTGGAAAATGGTGCACTCCAATTTCGGAGTATCTAGGAACAAAATAACGCGTCAATTTTCGCTAAAATAATATAAAACAACATCACGCCTTGTATTATTTGCTTGTGTTGGGAACTAGCTACGACAGCGCCATTTTGACAGTTGCCTTCCCCATTACCCCGCAGAATAATCGGATATGAAACGCCAACCTTAATTAGTTTTTAATGAATGTTTAAAACTGTTTTCACAAACCTACTTACAGAAATATATTTATAATCTGTTTCAAAGAAAGCCACATTGAGTTAACCGACGCCTCATAATCCCTAACTTATCAAAACATATTTTCAAACGGTTTTCCTTTTCATTACAACGAAGAAATCTTTAGAAGGACAACTCCGAACCCAAATCTTAAAGAACATTTAAACTTTCAGCATTTCTGAATTTCTGAAACTGATGACTGTGCTAGAATACCTAACTGAGAGTTACAGCTATAGAATTGGTCTGTGGTCGAGTGGTCGCAAGCGCTACTGCTGAGCATGTGGTCCTGGGTTCGATTCCCGGGTCGGGCAAAGTGTTATTGGGTTTTTCATCTGGAATTTCTCAGAACTACAGTCAGTCAGGCTCACACAAATGTCTCGCAGACGGTGGCGCGTGTGTTGGATCATTTAGCTCCCTTCAAAATGGTTGAGCTCAATGTTGCTGATCCATGCTTCATATTCGTGAACGGGCGCCGTCAGTTGGGACTGGTGATCTCATAGCTGCCACGGCTTATTTTATTAATTTATTTTTAGGTTTGGGTTTATTATTATTTTGTTGCACTCTGGACGCTTTTAACGTGTAGGTACGGTTTTTGTACATCATTCTCACCTATAGGATCAACATTAATGACGTAACTTATATATTTGTAAGAACAATATTGTTTAAAAGAGTGTCCGTGGAGTTTCTTGCCCTTTCTTCTCCATAGGTACCTACTACGCTTTGGAATGGGCAACTAGCTTCATATTTCTGACTGACTGGCTCCTTGACAATTCAAAAGTGCCTGTAAATGGTTTAGTTGAAATAAATGCTTAAATAAATTTCAAAACGATAAGCAAGTCCGTTTAAGCAGACGACAACCTCATAGGTTGACCTGCGAGATGCCATTCCCAAAAAAAAAAAAACAAAACGATTCAGATTCCGATTGATTGTTTATTACGCAATTAGGGTACAGGCGGCCTAGTGCTCGCCTACCTATTCTGAAAAGCAATGCACGCCACTCGTGTACATAATAATAAGGTACACCTCTGCTTAACCCTTCTGGAGGTTACAGGTGTGTTGATTTGTGGTATGTTTCTGTAAAATATCTTCTTTAAGATCATTTGTGTAGTACCAATTTAGGTTATGGTAGCTTTTTGACCGCTGATATGAAAATCAGCGCTGTGCTGTGGGTCCCCTATAGCACAGCATCATATTATTTATTTATTTGTTTGTTTACTTTCATGTAAATCACACATTTTACACATTTTACTGTCGGTTTTTGTACCTAAAACCCTGTCAGGGCACTGCAAACATAGATGTCACATACACGCTACGTTATCTTTAATGGAGTGTAAACTTATGAAAACAAAAAAAAAAAAAACGAGACATTTTATAAAAACGAAACGTCTAGAACATGATATCTAATAATTAAGTCTTATAAATACAATATAAATACACATTATCACATTATTAGTCATATTCAGTCAGATATATAATATTACAGGGTTGGTAGTCAAAATAATAATAATAATAAGAGCTGGCAACACCGTATCAACAAAAGTCTCGTTTTCTCATTTACGTAATTTTAATTCTTATAAGTTTTTTTTGACCCAATTTAACAAGATATTTTTATTCTGAAATAAACCTGAAACCTGTAAAACCAAAGAAAATTCAATAACGACATCAAACTACAACATAATGTAATTTTGAAACCAAAAACTACCGCATCGGAGGTGACATGACAGATGTCACCTCCGGTAAAACATCACTGAATAAGAAACCAAAAATGAAGAAATGTTGACGAGATCAGCCGCACGTCGAGCACGCCTCCGGACTCATCGCTCAGCTCCGCCTCGCCGCCGCCGGTACCCAGCGCTACTGGGAGCGCTGTGACGACACCGGCCGCGGTAGTTGCGTCGAGCTCGAGCGACGAGTATTTCTCCCCGCCCACGACGCCACCACCTGCTCGTCGACGAGGAGGACGCCGGCCGCCGGACGGCTTAGGACCTCGAGGCCCACCGGCCTCTGATAGGGTCCCAGCTCCCGGCGTTAGTGTGCAGCGCATGAGATGGACACGATCCATCAATGAAAACGTCATGCGCTCATACTATGGGGCTACAGAGGGGGGCAACAATCTGACCGCGTACCGTGTTCGGATGCTCTCTCTTTTTCAGGTGCTTGAGCCAGCTGTCAACGTTTCGGCACAACGACTGTCGGATCAGGTGCGGGTCATCCAACGTAATCATATGTTGGATGACACTGTGCTTGATCACCTGCGAAGTGAAATGCAGAGTAGCCATGTCATCGCCCCCCCGTCGCAGACTGTTGAGGTACTATCACAGTCCAACACAAATCAAGCTGACGAAGGAAGTGATGATAGGGCTACAAACGTAAGTACCCAGTGCAATGAGGAATTGAGGAGTGCTTTGGAGTGTGCGATTCGGGAATATCGGTTCATGTCGCCCGAACTTAGACCACGCTTACCTCGTTTGCCCATGCATAACAAAAATAGGGCGCTGGTGGCGCTCCTGGATTCGAAGTTATCAAACTATTTTGATGACTGCGAAGACCTCACCGATACTCATTAAATTCTGTACTGCGCGGCTGTCGCGGCATGTCGTGTAGCTCACGTCAAATTTACCAATGACTGTAGAGCTACGCGACCGAAACCAACCGTACCAGCTTGGCAGTGCAGAATTGAGCACCGTATTGGTGGGGCCAGAGCGCTCATCGGCAAACTAATCTGCTTCAGAGACGGCAATACTCGTCCAAGAGTGATGCGCTTTGTGAGGCGGGCGTTCTCAGGGACTGATATTAGCTCTCAGAACTATCTGTCCCGCGTCACAGAGCGCATCGACTTCCTGAAGCAGAAAGTTTATGCATGGGCTAACCGTATTCGTAGGTATAAGCGGCGAGTAGAGCGATACACTCAGAATCGCACGTTCCAGAGCGATGAAAGGTGGGTTTATAGGGGTTGGGAGCGACCGAACCAAAGTGTGGCTGACACGTGCCTGCCAGATGATGATGCCATGTGTTCTTTCTGGCGAAGTATCTTTTCGGTGCCTGTCAGTCACACCGAAGGTGACTGGACTCGGGAAGTCGAGCGAGCCTGCAATCCAATACCAGAAATGGGGGCTATTACCATCTGCCCCCAAGATGTAGCTCGTGCAGTCCGTCCGTTACCTAACTGGAAGTCACCAGGGCCGGACGGGCTGCAGAACTTTTGGATTAAATGGTTTACAAGATCGCACGCTCGCTTGGCGGCCCAGTACCAGACGGCTTTGGAGTTTGGTTCGCTACCCCAGTTCCTAACAACAGGAGTTACCCACCTGCTCCATAAATCAGGTAGCACCGCGGAACCCAAAAATTATAGGCCGATCACGTGTTTACCGACGGTCTATAAAGTGCTTACATCCATTTTGAGAGCTAAAATTAACAAACATATAGACACCAACTCCATCATGTCTGCCTCTCAAAATTGATGTAGGAACGGGTCCCGCGATACTAAGGAGCTACTCCTCATTGATATGGTCATTAGCCAACAGGTTCGACGTTCCCGAAAGGATCTGTCGACATGTTGGATAGATTACAAGAAGGCCTATGACTCGGTGCCACATACGTGGCTCATGAGGGTGCTGGAGTTGTATAAAGTAGATGCAACTCTGCGCACCTTCTTGATGGCATGTATGGGGCGATGGAGGACGGTCCTTCGCTATCCAGGATGTCGGAATATCCTGAGGAATAGCGAGCCGATAAGGATCGAGCGAGGCATATTTCAGGGCGATAGTTTGAGCCCGCTTTGGTTCTGCTTAGCCTTGAATCCTCTAAGCACACTGCTGGAGGATTCAGGTCTAGGCTATCGGCTGAGGAGAGGTGGTCAGGTTATATCTCACCTTCTGTACATGGATGATCTAAAACTCTTTGCCCTCAACAATTTGCATCTAATGGAGCTACTGAAAGTAACTGAAACTTTCAGTAGCGCCATCAGGATGGACTTTGGTGTGGACAAATGTGCGGTCATGCATGTAAAGCGAGGGGAGATTGTGGAATCCGTGGGAACCCAACTTAAAGCCCTCTCCGCATCCGAAACCTATAAGTATTTGGGTATGTCGGAAGCGTTGGGCATCAATGGTACTGACATGAAGCAATCGTTGAAGGAGCGCTTCTCTGGCCGCCTGAAGAAAGTGTTAAATAGTCTTCTGTCAGGCGGAAACAAGGTGCGCGCCTTTAACGGTTGGGTCATGCCAGTTTTGATGTACTCTTTCGGCATACTCAAATGGACTCAGACCGAACTCGACGCCCTGGATAGGAGGGTCCGTACACTGCTGACTGCAAACCGAATGCATCACCCACGATCATCGGTAATGAGACTGTATATCCCGCGAAAGTGTGGAGGTCGAGGCTTTTTAAACGCTAAGACCCTACACAATCGCGAGATATGCAGTCTCAGGGAATATTTCCTAGAAGCCGACGTGGGGATGCATCGTGATGTGGTCGCGGTGGACAAGGGCCTCACCCCGCTCTCCTTGGCCAAAGAGAACTGGCGCAAACCTGTAGTGCTTGACACTAATGATCGCATGGAAGTATGGCAGAGTAAGGAGCTTCACGGACGCTTTTTCCGGGCCCTACATGGACCCGATGTAGATCTTCTAGCGTCCGTGACCTGGCTACGTTTCGGTGACCTCTTTGGAGAAACCGAAGGTTTTATTTGTGCAATTATGGACGAAGTTATGATGACGAACAATTACCGGAGATTTATTGTGAAAGACGGCACGGTTGACATCTGTCGGGCATGTCACCGTCCGGGGGAATCAATAAGACACATTATCTCCGGGTGTTCTCGTCTAGCTAACGAAGACTACTTGCATAGACACAACCTTGTAGCTAGGATTATCCATCAGCAACTTGCTCTGAAATACAGCCTTGTGGAATCAGAAGTGCCGTACTACAGGTACGTGCCCGACCCAGTTCTCGAAAATGGAAATATCACATTGTACTGGGATCGATCCATCATCACTGACAGGACTATTGTTGCCAATAAGCCTGATATAGTGGTGGTGGATCGAGTAGAGCGGCGCACAATGATTGTTGACATAACGGTCCCGCATGACGGTAACCTCGTGAAAGCCGAGAAAGATAAAGAAATAAAGTATCTTGATTTGGCTCGCGAGGTTGTCGACATGTGGGATGTGGACTGAGCAATCATTGTGCCGATAGTCGTGACAGCCAATGGCTTAATAGCCAAGAGCCTCGACAAACACCTGAGGAGGTTCTCGTTGGGCAGCTGGATCAAGGGCTTGATTCAGAAAGCGGTACTTCTAGACACGGCTCGCATTGTTATGAGGTTCCTCTCTCTGGAGCCCTGACCGCCGGTAGCTTGGACCCTGTTCCCGATACCGGTGGGATACTATTTTTTTATATTTTTAAATGTATTTATTTTCAGATATTTGAAAGTATATTTAAAAATGTAATTTATAAGGTTTTAAATGTAATAAAGGAGATAATAATAATTCGAGATACTTATTCAACACAATACAATACAATACTTATTCATGGCATGGTATGTCAATATGTAATACAGAATTAATATGTCGCTGGAATAGACAGTATTAAGGTTTTGACCAGACCGGATCTTACAGGAATAAAATAAATAGTAGGAATAAAGTACCTACATCTATAAAGTTTTTTCCGTCATGAATTGGTCATGCTGAGTGGAAGCCTTCTTGTCACAGTCACGGCGTGCAGCTGCCGAGTAATTATGTTCTGTGTTCGTAATAATAAATCGGCTTTGTTTTTTTTTTAGTTTTGTAATCGATTTATTTTGTATGCACCTGTTTCTGTGACAAATAAATCTATTTTTCCTTCTTTCTTTTATCAATGTATTTTTTTTGAGATTTTGGTATTATTTCTGTATATTTGCAAAACCACTTTTACACGTCAAAAATAAATTATGTTTTAGAACTAGATGACTTCAGTGTTTCCTATCCAACTATCCTGAGAGTAAAGACCGAAATAAATTCAGAGAGATGTCACATTCTCTTCTAAAGTCCAGACATAATCTTGGTGAGATCGTGTGAGGACCATGTAGATTTATGTATGAAATGGTCTTTTGAGGAAAGAGCCACACACGGTTGTGTGGACCTGACCAGTCAGTGCACGCATTAGTCAGTAATCGTATAGCTCAACTCAAAACTAAAGGAGCTCGAATACAGGAATCGAACGACTCGATTAACAATACCAAAAAGGACATTTGGACTTATCTAACCCTTCTGTGCTTCAATTTTTTATGTGACACGATTTTCCTTAATAAGGGGACTCTTTTGTCCTTGGGATGTTTTTGCAAAAATTCTTTTGTGCGACTAACAATAGAGATCAAAATGCTCTGAAAGCGCTCTTTATTGTCCTCACAATGCCCGTATGAGAGTAATTACGTTGGAACGCAATTTTAGCCCCTAATTGAATACCGGTATTATTTATTTTTGTCTCGTTTGAAAAGGTTATAGGATAAAGCTTTTGGGATCCGTTGCCATGACGATTTCGTTTATTTTGTTGTGTTGTCCCGAGATCCTATTTTTTTTAATTTGTGGGTATACCCGAAAGGTTGTTTCGGGTATACCTACGTATAGATCGGTTTTTATACTTATACTTTATAAAGTTTAGCAAAAACAGGGCATTTCTCCGTAGTGTTATTCTGTAAGGGCCCGATTAGACGTACCACAACCACACTACAACTACACCACGTGGACGGGCGATAATTTGTATGAAAATGAGTAGTCTATTCACACAGACCACATTTAGCCGTTAAAATCAACCGTATCGCCCATACCGACCACATCAAGGCCAAAACGCAACCACAACGCGACGACACTGTCACAGCTGGAATTGATCTGTTTGCGAACACTAGCCACAAAGTAACCACTCCACCACAACTGCAAAAAGATGCAGCGACACTATTCATACGTAACCATTGCTAGCCCACATTTTGTCACTGCGATGAGGTGTGGTCGAATCATTTGTTTTTTAAATAAATCATCGCGAATCGAACTCAGTAATGTGTTTTTATAAATAAATCATCGCGGATTTCCGTCTCGATACCGTGCTGGTTTTCGAATCGTGATATTTCAAAAATAAACTTCAGAGCGTATGTATCAATCAAATTGAATTCACTTATAAAGAAAGCTTAAAAAATCGTGGCAAAGTAGCACCGTCTAACACTACTTTTTATTAACCCACATCTTGAAAAAGGAGGAGGTTAATAATCGTAAGCGAGGAGGCGTAAAATTTTTATAAATGTTATTCGATATTTCATTACATTATATCAATTGTGGACCGATTTTGAATTTTCATTTGGTAGAGGAAGCTTGCGCTGGCTTGCTTTCCATATAAATCTTATTGACTTTGCCAGGATACTCAATACTCAATATCTTTATTGCTTTACCATAATGTGTACTTAGGTGATAACTATATAACTTAGATCATTATGGACCCTGTAGGGCACAGCAAAAGTTTAGGAGAGAGGAAGCCCTGTTTTAGGAGATAATCAAGTAGTATTTAGATTTAGATTTAGATTAGATTAAGATTCAGATTTTAATTTTAATATGAACAAAGTCAGGAGATCGCGATTAAGATTTTTCGCTAAACCATTATTTTGTATTTTATCTGCAAAATGTACTTTAATATTTTAAATTATTTTTAGATATCTGTACACGTATTATATCCTGTTTATTCATTTATTAATATTGTTTGCTTTGAATACTTGTTTAATTATTATTATTTAATTATACAATTGATTATTAATTGCGATTTTTTTTGTTATAATATTTAATTTGTATTATTATTATATTATTTATTCATTGGAGTTAACTTAAATAATAGGTACATATTTTTTCCACTGTGAATGTTGATAGTGTTACAATAACTTTCTGTCACTGATATTTACGTAGCCACTGCATACGAATTTGAGTGTGGGTACCACAGCTAAAGAGAGAAAAATTACTTTAATTTCAAAGAATCAAAACCGGGTACTTCCCGTGAACTCAGAATCTTGAAATTTGGTACGAAGCAACGGCTTATAGCACAAATGAAAAATTGCGATAACCGTATATTTTAAGTTACATCAAGTAATGAAAATAATTTTAATAATTTTAAACTTACTACCGCTTTCCTCATGAACGCGTAGAGGTATTAAATTGAACTTGATATCAAATCCTCAGGTCTCATATACCTACAGGTTTGTATGGAACCCTCGGTGCGCGAGTCCGACTCGCACTTGGCCGGTTTTTTTTATCTATACCTTTTTCAGAAAGATACTTCGATAAATCCCCATACATTGGCTCTTAGGACGAGTTTGTACCCAACTTAATTTCAGTCTAGAATTCAGTCTAGCTTTTAGCTTTTTCCCTTGGAATTCACGAGATTTTTTCCTGATTTTTCTCTTGAGACTCAAGTAATTCGTTGAGAAGGTTCTTAACTCGATAAGTTCGACCCTCAATGAAAAGAGGTTCGATGTAGGAATCCTTTTCTATAGAAAAGGATTCGGCAAAATCAGATTTAAAAAAAATCTGAATAACGAAAAATCAGATTTTGCCTTGTTGAAACTTGTTTGTTGGATCTTATTACATTGCAAGCATAGATAAATATGTACTTTCTGAGTTTATCTAAGACATTACTGACATTTGAAGAAACATTGACGGGTTGGCGATTTCAAACCTCGATCGACTATTTTCGTCGTCTTGACCAGGTGTGGTGAACAATAAAGAAAAGAAAAATAAAGAAAATATTTATTGCGGTAAAAATGATGTGACGAAAGAACGCAAATATAAAAAATAACTTATTACTTAATAATATACTGGTTATTTAAAATGGTACGGATCGACTCGTGAGACACAGAGAGTTGAGCGGCTTTCTTACGTGTTTTTAATTAAGTCGATTCACCGTAAGCCTTCTGTAACATTAACAGTGACTCCGAACACGTAATTTCATTACGTTATTTACGTAGACGAGCAGACGATTTTTTCAATCATTTGAAGCGATGGATTGGGAAATTCCTCTGACTGTGATTGACAGTGCGTTACGCAATTAGGTTGTAGTTTCCTCATGATGTTTACATTCACCGTCATCGACTATAAAACTAATATTAGGAGAGCGGTGGCTGCCATGTGTCGTCTGCAAATTACCAGCGAATGACGTCACTGAAACGTTATTATTGAAAGTAAGTTTGTGTGGTTTCGTAGAAAGGGTCTTTGACACCGTAATGTCCAACCCGGCTGCTATAATTTTCATGATAGCCGTCATATGTAGCAGCCACCGCTCTTCTTGGAATTCACACGGACCACGACCACACCACATCGCAACAACAAATTGTGGGCAAGCAGTGGTAACGTGTGAATAGTGGCGCTGCAGCTTGTTACAGTTGCGCTGTACTGCACTAGTATAACTTGCGATGTGGTTACGTTGTGGCTAGTGTTTGAGGACAGGCAGATCGTTGTGGTTGCGCTGTGGCTGCGTCGTGGCCTTATTGTGGTCGGTATCGCACACACGGTTAATTTTGACGGCCAAATGTGGTCCGTGTGAATTAACTATTCATTTTCATACAAATTAGCGCTCGCCCAAAGGGTTTTTGTTGTGGTTTAGTTGTGGTACGTGTAATTGGGCCCTTAGATTAAAACGAAAACCCTCAGGCAAACGCAGTTTATTGGTTTATCTTAAATTCTTAATGGTACAAGATAATACAATTAAAAGCACTTTTATACAAAAACTAATTTAGGTTGTAAATCTTTGAAAGTAGCTCATGTACTAGCCATTAAATTCTAACACTTAATTAAAGGGGTATTAAACGGCTAAGTGCAGGGCTTAGAACGCTTAAGAAGTTTAAGTATCAGCCAGGACCTACTTATATAACAGAACATCATGCCTGTAATCCCCGAAGAGGTAGGCAGTGGAGTACCTAACGGGTATTAAAAGACACTTAACGAGGCAGAGAGTCTCTTGCATTCTCCGTCACTGTTATCATTTATTTGTACAGGTCCATACTTGGTGAACCTTCTGGTTACGGAGATATTGATGTTAAAATTCTAACTTTTTTTACGAAAAGCAAGAAGAAGGAAAAAAAGCGGACAAGTGCGAGTCGGGCTCGCCCATGAAGGGTTCCGTAGCAGCAAGTAAGATAATATAAAAGTTCTTGTTTTTTTATATTTGAGTTGATTGAATGAAAGTTAAATTGCGGTTTACGATTTATGACGTATTAAAAAAAAAACTACTTACTAGATCTCGTTCAAACAAATTTTCGGTGGAAGTTTGCATGGTAATGTACATCATGTATATTTTTTTAGTTTTATAATTCTATTGTTTTAGAAGTTACTCTCGTGAAAACTCTTCAGTTTAGAAAAAAAATGATAATAGAAACCTCAATATAATTTTTTATGACCTATCCATAGATACCCCACATGTATGGGTTTGATGAAAAATGGATTTGAGTTTCGTTTCTAAGTATGGGGAACCCCCAAAATTAGTTGTTTATTTTTTATTATTAAGTGAAAATCTTAAGGCGGTTCGGTTCACAGAATTCATCTACTTACAAAGTTTCAACAGTATAGTTCATATAGTTTGGAATAAAGTTGCTGTGACATACGGAAGGACAGACATATATGACGAATCGATAAGGGTTCAGTTTTTTGCCATTTGGCTACGGAACCCTAAAATTGGGCTTATTGGCATTACAGCAAAATAACAGGAGAAGGTGACCAGTTTTTAATGTCCAAACAACTTTGAATACCCTCACGACCCCAGTACCGTTGCAATGTTTTGCGGGCGTTCAATGCGTACTACCATAAGCAGCGATTTTTCACACCAAAATAAAAGTCGTTTCCCCAGCAAATATTTTTGTGATAGAACTTACTTAGTTTGATGTACAGAGTGCGTAGTTAATGGCTATGTGATGAGTCTTTTTCATCCTGTATATCACATTTCCCCTCACATTTTGCCAGTGATGTTTATCGAATGAGATTTTATTGTACGTGGTGTTTACACCTATAACAGTTTCAAACGGCAACAAACTTGCCCGTACCGTGCAGCAATTGTACGTGTTGTTGGCGGTGCCAGTTAATTGTTGCTTTAAATTTATAGTATGCCAAAGGCAATAAATGGAGCTTGACGTAATTAGCTCGCTGGTCATACACGCACGCCAGTTGCGAGTGTTACGTACCTGATTTTTCTGAAGAACGTCACCAATAATAACTACTATTTACACTACATTACACACTTAATAAAAAAATAGTTATACCGAAAGAAACATGCTTTAATAGCAAACGAACTAAAAAGTAGAAAATAAATTTTAATAATAAGATTACCTACCATAATTAATTTAGAATAATAATAATATAAATAGATATTAACAAAAAATTTAATAAAGTGAAAAAACGTAGGGTGCTTGATATCGAATGTGAGGCTCATTTTATTACTGTTTGCAATATTTAATTACTAAATAAAAAATTACTATGAAAACATAATTAAGCTTCCCACGCTTTTTTACTTTATTTGAATTTTCATTAATAGCTTAATATTTATGTTAATCTTTTTCTAAACTAATTTAGAAAATCGATTGTTGGATTATTGCAGTATCACAAAAACTTAAAAAAAAAATCTACTTTTTAGTTCGTTTGCTATTAAACCACGTTTTTTTTGTTTTTTAAACTACAATTTATTTTCTGATTTTTTTGTCTCAAGACGACAATTTTTTTTTATCCAGATGATCCTAGTCAGGACATTAATTTAAAGTTATGAGATTATTGTATTGTCATCGGCCCTTGACCCCTGTGCAAATTTTCAAGTTAATCAGACTCTTAGAAGTAGTGGAAAATGAAGTTAAAAGATTTCGTTACATACATACAGGTCAAGCTAATAAAAGCGTGGTAAAAAGGCAGACATTAACATACAAAAAACCCAGCTAAGTTGCAGCATGTCGAATAAAAAAAACAACTGAATCGGTCTATTCAATTCCGAGCAAATTTTCGTTGACAGACGGACGGACACGAGTGATCCAAGCTATAAGGGTTTCGTTTTTTCATTCTGACGTACGGAACCTTAGAAAGAATAAGGACTTTACTTTTCAAAGAATACACTTCAAGCGACCGAAAGTCTCAGTTTTTTTTTTGAATTGTGTTGTCTTTGTTCAAATGGCTGCCGCTGATCTTGATTATGAACCTGTACCCTAATTGCGTAATACACAATCAATCGGATTCTGAATCGTTGTGAAACAGATTGTTAATCCATTGCTTCATAAGTTCAATAAAAAATTCTGCTCAACAATGTAAATAACGCAATGAATGTTGTTGAACTGTCAAAACACAACAGATTAGTCGTAATCGTTTACGAAAATGTGTTACGCAATTAAACTGCTGATTGATAACAAATGACTATTACAATCAATACAAGTAGCATGTTTGTACTGCTACAAACTGTACACAATGTTTTCTTACAAGATAGAAATAGAATATTTTATTTGATTGAAAACTTTAAGGTCTTATCAGTGGCTATAAGAGTAGAGGAAGATCAAAGAAAAGATGGAGGGACTGAGTGAAAGATGATTTGCATTTAAAAGGGGGTGACTATCGAGATAACAAAACGTTGTCTTTGAAAGATCGCTTTAAGCGATAAAACCGCCCGCCCATAATGTAAAATTTCTACATTTACATCTGTAATTTATAAGGTGTATATTATAAAGAGTATTCTATCTATCAATCTATAATGACTTGAGAAGTATAGAAGAAACATTTTGCCCCGACCCTTAATAAATATGAAAAGTAGCCTATGTTAAGTCATGTCATGGTCCATCTGCGAGCGAAATATCATCCAAATCCGTTTAGCCGTTTTGGCATGAAAGCATAACAAACTAACAAACAAACTTACTTCCGTATTTATAATATTATATAAGTTAGGATATTTCGTCGGAATCGTATTTTAAAGGCGGAATCGTCATTTTCACGAGAAAATTGTTTTGAATTTGCTGCTCTTGAGTATGCAGGTTATATACTCCATTAGATAATTCTGCCACAACTAAATCCTTAAAAAAAAACAATCATGCAATTCAACTCCCTACTATTTACAGATAAAAAAACATTACAGCATTCGTACCTCAACCAACACAGAAACGGATCAAGCAGTTACAAACAGTAGTTAGTTAGAAAAATAGTCGATCGTACGCACATTACGTACGGAAATAGATGGAGAAACATTTGACCGAGATCGCACAGGTAAACACTGGCGTTGAATCATATTGGCCGGTAACGTAAGTCTTAGAGTAAGAAGCGTAAAAGATACGATAATGTGTGCCCACCTTTTGGGAACTTTTAAAAACAAACGAACTTCGCACATCTTGGTTTTTTACTGCAGTAGAAACAAATGAATCATTATCTTTTCTCGTCTTTTCCTCAAAAATAAGTATCAGTTTTTTATAAGGAGCGATTGACCTTCAGAACCCAGTTACTGGGGCAATATGAAATTCCTTGTCAAGGGTGTATCCGAGGAGTAACCGGCGCTGACAAGCGCTGAACAACCAAAACTCGTTTCTAAGTTTTATCGACGGAAGAAAAGACAAAGGACTGATGAATTTCAGAAATCTGCCATTTAACCTATTCTAGCTGTCATTTTGTCTTTTCTTCTGTCGACAAAACCAGGTTGTCTTACGCTTGCTGGTCGGCGCGCCTCAGTTCATACTCATTAGGAATTCAGCGCGAACGGCGCCGATTAATCAGAGAGGAACTGGTCGGCGATTATCGGCGACGTCAGACTTTCGTGCTACAAATGAATATCGTACTGCAATTGTTTTACTGCAATAGTAGAAGAGCTCTTTGTGAAGGAGCTCGTCCGGGGAAATCCCACAACCAAACTGGTGCCAAGCAGCGTTGAAAGAAAGAAAGCAAAAACGTTTATTTGCGGTAAACATGACGCAGTGATTGAACACAAACACCAAAAATAACAAGTTGGGGGAAAATATGCGTCACATCCACGCAAAACGGCCATCGCTCAGCTTAATGCTACGACCCTATCCGAGACAGAGCCCCAGCGCTGGTTTTCAGCGACAGCCGGCGTTGAATAACGTCGCCCGGTGCAGCAATCGATAAGATTAAAACTAAAATACATACACATAAAAACTAGATAAGTGTTCGACAAAATAAGTACAACAAGCAATTTTTGTTAAATGGTAACATTCCGGGCATCGAATGCTCACGCGCCGTTAGCCTTTGATAATCTGTGCGCGCAGCTGTCATATAAACATAGGTTTGACGTTTTGCTTTGATTGATGAGTATGGGTGCCGATGTAGTTACAGGACACCAGCACAGTCTCTGGGATGGAAACGCATCTGTTCCTCTGCCATTGCAGACGTAGTTTACTACTTGAAAGAATGAAAAAGTATTTATGATAGGACTCGCACAGGATTATCACAAAATAAACTAAATACTCTTTTATAAACATCTATATAAATAAAACAAAGTCAGGTTAGTTACACCATTTATAACGCAAAAACGGACGGGTTTATACTACATTATATTTTTTGGATTTGTCTCCGCCCCGAATAGCAGAATAGCTATTTAAAATATGAGATCATTTCACGAAAAAAAAAAATGATAATGTTTTGAAGCGTAACGAATTTCAGCTAGTAAAAAATAAAACAAAGGACAAATAAAAATAAAAACAGAGAGTCCTTTACGAGGCCAAAAGGCCTGTATCTCAGCACGATGCTGCGGCATTTAAAAGTAAGTGTGTTGGTAGTCTGATAGAGCCCGCTGCGGGGGGGTTAAGTTGCCTTTATGTACACAGCAAATTTTTTAGGTGCGCCATCTAGTAATCTGGTTCTGTAATTTTAAGGCAAATAATTCATATAGCACTCACTAGAGGTCTCTTCAAAACGAATTATACGAGTACTTATTGTTTAAAATAGCTATTTTGATTTCTTATATATTTTCAATAAGTTTAATTGTAATTCTTAAGTTTAATTGTAAGACTTAAATTTAAATTACGGTCAGATGTATCTTTTTGGGTTTTTCGATTCATTTAATCGATTACTATAAAAAAATCCAAATGTCAAAATTCGAAACTGTCAAAAGAAAGCAAAAAATGACACGTCTTGTAATTTGCAATCGTGAATATATACATTCGTATTGAATATTCTAAAGCAACATTGTTTCATTGAAATCTAAATTAACCTTTACAAAGAATAGATGTGCACATTTTCCATGCTTGTACATTGATTACATTTAATGTGGAGCAGTTTTTATTTACAAACTACTGTAAAATTAATTTCAAGCTACCAAACATGGTTTTACGTGAATCAATCTACAACCACGGAAAATATATGCTAAAGCAATTAAATGAAAATAGTAGAGAGTACAAGTAATATATGTATTTAAAGGGATAATAAATAGTATGGTTAGTTATGGAACATGAAATCCAGGTGGCGCTTCTTCTGACAGGTTGGCATAAAAATCCCTTGAGATGGCACTCTATACCAGTATTATAATGATGCTCTGTGGCCCCCGCTGTGATGTCACGGATAGATACAGAAATAAATGAATATGTGTAAAGTAAAATAATGTAATATTTGTTTAAATTATGGTTATCATCATCATCGTAATATAAAGCTGTCTGCTTATTTGCCACCCAAAAGCAGAGTAGGACTGTTTATTGAACCATCCAGCTTTTTGCACACTGTGTTAAGAAAATACTAGCTTTCACCCGCGGCTTCGTCCCCGTGACGTTGGGACATTATGCCAATTGTACGTACTGTGGCGGCATCTACACTGCCACATGCGAACTACGCATCACACTGACGTCACGCAAAATCATGCATCGCGCAAGCAGAGTTTACCGCGCAACTGTCATATATACAACGTCCCGACATTAATCGTGGGGTTGTTGCCCACCACAGGTACTGGAGGATCCTGCCTTTTCTATAGAGGATTAGTGAACATTGCACCACGTTCCTCATGCCTCTATAGTACTACCGGGATAAAAAAGTATCCTACGTCGTCACCCAGGTCACAATCATCATCGATTTAAAAGCCAAGTATCATCTAAATCAAATTTAACAGACGGAGTAATATCAGTATATAATAAGTGTGGTATATCCGTGCTACATCTGATATGATTGACTAAAGCAACATTTCATTCATCATTCAATCACTGTCCCAAGCGTGTAAGCTTTAGTAAAGCTTACTGCCGTCGCCACAGCTTTGAAGCAAGCCAATCTTTCAGCAGCTGCGTCAATCAAATTTTCAAAATGATTGAATCGATGTACCTATACTTCATTTTAGATTATTAAGTCCCATTTCCCACACTCCGGCTGCCGGAGATCCGGCGCCGGATCCATAAATTTTGTCAAACGGACCTACCCTGTCACAGGTTGTCATTTGTGTCACCCACCCCTGGTGGGACGTTATATATTTTGCGATTTTAAATAAAATTTCGTATAAATTACCAATTACCACCTATTAATCTGATAAGTTATTAATTTTAAAATGTTTCATTGGAGTTTCAGGTTAGGAACGTAAAAATATCGCGGTGGTTATTTTACCTAAACAATCTCCATCTGTTAGTTCGTTATCCGGTAGTCGGAATATATGAGAGGAAGGTTATATTCACAAGTGTATGCTTAGCTTTACCAGAGCTTACAGCCGTCGACACGGTATTCAATAGATGCCACTCGAAGCTCCAACGTCTGAGAGGATTTAAAGATGCTCGGTGTATTAGTGGTAAGATCTACGGACAGAGTGGGCTTATGGTGTTAGTTATTGAGAAGGTATGAGTGTGTTAAGTTAATAAGAATGTGTTTTTTTTTCGTGAATTTATAAAAACACAACATTTTACATAACCCCTGTGTTCCTCGAAAGTTTGGGTAGGTGTACTTATAATACTTAAACCCACATTTTGCCAGTTACGTTTAGGTCACGCACGATGCATTGCATTGCATTTTCAACGCTCTGTGTGTAGTAGAGTTGAAAATCCAGTGCGCGATTAAATCCCACCGCGAGATTCTTACGTCCAAGCGAACGTGTAGCATCACAAACTTTCATCTGTAATTTTGTCTATTCTCCCGTCGACAAAACTTGTTTCTATGGTGGTGCGTATTGGCCTGGCAAATGACAGAAAAAAAAAGATATGGGAAAGGGAGAGAGGGTGGCCTTTACCCTGCTGTGAGCCAATACGGGCTAACTATAGATTAGATTAACCATATTAGGAGAGTTTTCACACAAAATCGTCGACTTTCCATTGTAGCAGAAAAATGTACTCAAAGACTATATTCAAATTCAGTCAAATAAGCCGTTTTACAGTCTTATTATATTCTACAGTCTCATCAAGGTGATTGATGAACCAGCAACAGTTTCTACAGAGTAATCCGCCTTCTTTCATCGCATACAAATATAACAAGAAGCTATCTACTCGAGCTGTCAAGTAAACAGACTTGCTGCTTAGTATTCTGACCGCGTATTCGTAAGGTCTCGGGCGGGGTGAACGCGTGGTGGCTGAAAGCTTTGGAACTGCTCTTCCAGGAAACCGTAGTTTTAGGGCGGTAGCGGGCGCGGTTGCAGGCTCGGAATTATTCACTAGTAAGTTAGTAACACATTCTTCTGTATTGAGAAGGTTACCTTCTGTGAACTGTTTCCAACAGTATTATTTTTCGAATTACATATCCGGGATTGATTGTTTTTGTTTTTCATTCGACACAATTGTCAAATAAAAAACACCTTACACCGTTAGCGTTGACGTGCTGACGTCAACCGTTGCAGCAAACGCTAAGATTAAAACACAGAAATAAAATAAAGACATGAAGAGATATGAGGAACAGGGTGTAAAGTTCACTCATACTCTTGGAAAAGGGAAGATCCTGCGACCAGATGGATGTCGTATCTGATGGGCAACTGCCCAATTATTGTTTTTTTTTTATGTATGGCATCTCGTAGTTGACCTTGAGAGGTCGTGACTACTTAACCGGACTATCCTGTGGCTGCCTTAAGCGGACTCAAAGCCTCCAGCCAGGGCCGTATAACTACTTACATTACTAAGCGAACGCTCGCTAAGGGCACCCCCTGTGGGGTACGGACCTCGGCTTAGGGCGTCGCTGACGGGAGGACAGCAAGATGGGACAGGCTGGATCTGGATTATATTATTATTATCAGGGGAATTTAAAGCTACAGGCTCAGCTACGGCGCGGGCTGGCACTTCGTCGAGCAAGGGTCGGGGGGACAGTTACGTCGGGATCTTCGCGAGGAACCTCGGCGGCGAGGTCGGAATGTCGGTCTGTGTTTGTGCACTGTACTGGTGGCCCTACTGCTCTCCTGAATGAGAGTTATGTGGTCATCGGGATCGGTGAGGACATGCTTGGGACGGCGGACATGACTAATAGAGGAGGGAATATAGCTAGCGGCCTTGACAACCAGAGGGTTGCGGTGATTCGCGGCGGTCTCGAAGAAACGCTTTGAAATGCGCAATGATTGTTGTCGGGAAGTTGTATATATGCTAGCTGCGCGGTTAACTATGATTGCGCGATGCAGGATTAGTGTGATGCGTTGTTCGCATGTGGCGGTGTAGATGCCGCCACAGACACAATAAAAACCTATTTCTAAGTGTTTACAGAAACAATATTTATAAAATGGTAACATTGTGTGATAATCTGTGCGCAACTTATAATTATGTTTGATATAACGCGCCCGCCTTAGCAACCGCGCAAGCTCCTCATTTGGGACAAGACACAAAATAGAAGCACGTGGGTTATTATAAAAGTAGGCACTATTACGTCAGTGAGTGGTGTGCCTCCTCATCATTGTCTTACCTTTGCCAATATTTGTTTGGGGTCAGCGCACCATTTCTTTTTCTTCCATACTTCACTATCAGTCTTAGTAGTAACTCCCTTTCTGGTCATATCATCTGCCCATCTTTCTTTGGTCTTCTCCTACTTTTAAAGCCATCCAGAGTAATACTCCTCACGACATTATCCTCGCTCCTCCGTATCACATAAATACCTACCTAATCCACGGCGGTGCCACTTTCAGACTTCTTATTCTGTCCATTCGAGTAGTTGTGTCTCCTCTGTGTTAATATGGTTTGCGTAATAATGTCACAACGCTCTTCGATTTGTTACCTAACGACTTTCTGTGCGGCAGCAAAGACAGGCTATTTACCTTTTTATGTGGGATTGTTCATACCCTCGAAGCATTCTAACGAATGGATAGATTTTAATGCAAATGTGGTCTATGGACTCGTCTAGGGCGCGCGATGGTGATAGAATTTTCGCCAGTTATGTTTACGTCCCATGTAATAGGGGGCGAGCCTATTGCCATCAACCGGGCACGAATCCAGACTCCGGGCTGCTGCTGAGAAATTTCCGATAGAAAAATCCAATAACACGTTGCCCGACCTGGGAATCGAACCCAGGACCTCATGATCAGCAGTAGCAATTGCTACCACTAGACCAACGAGGTAGTTTGTTTAATTAAAAGCAAGCAGTCTTTGATTTTATGTTATAATGATATGATCAAGTGGGGTATCAAAATGAGGGGCTTAAGGAGACGATACTAAAAATGTCACAAACTAAATGAAAAGTGAGTTTGTTTTGAACTTTAACTCGCTGTCGTTTTGAAAGTTTTCCTATTTTTATGAGGATGTGTGCTTATTACAACTTGAATGTGAAAACTTACAGTAAACGTGGCTGATGTCAGCCTATGACGACTGGAGCCTAGTATACGCGATTCAAGCGTGAGAAAGTTTTTACTTCAACAATTTAAAGGAAAATTTTGTGTTTGCGACTTTGTGACATACGACTTCTACGCCTTAACGAAGACAAATGGTTTCTACTGAAACTGTTTCGTAATTAAACATTCTTAACAGCTCCACATACCTAGGAAAGCGGTAACATTACAGGCATCGCTATTACTGAAACTCTAGTAGAATATGTAATTTTGCGCTAAAACAAAAGTGCATACATGTGTGGTAGGGCTGAGGTGCACCCATAGTACATTAACATTTCGCCAGTTATGTTTTAGTGCCATGTAATAGGGGGCGAGCCTATTGCCATCAACCGGACACAAATCCATACTCCGGAAATTCCTGATGTAAAGACCTAACAACACTTCGCCCGACCCGGGAATCAAACTAGACCAAAGAGGCGGTGTCCTAGTGTATCATATAGTTTATAATAAATATGATTTACTACATAAGACACTGGGACACTGCAGAAGTAGTGCAAACCATATTATCTTCCAAGAGACAACTCAAGGACTAGAATAAGTCCTATAAATTCTATTTTCTCCTCGCTCACGGAAAACCGCAGCAGTTGTAAACGGAATAATTCAATTTTTCGACGTAGATGAACGTTTATTACACAACGTTATAACACGTAGGAGCTGCGGTTCGAAATCATTGTTGTTTGCACGTAGTGTCGTAAATCGTGGTTTAATAAACATTGGGAGATAGCTATTAGGGGATTTAAACTAGGTCGATTCTCGCCGTGCGGCTGATTCATTACCAAATTTACCAGGTTGATCAAAATCGAAGGTGCATCAAAATGTCGACCTTCATGCGGCGTGCGACCGCGTGCGACTGAGCATTTTCACGGTCGATTTAAGTCACCCACGATTTTAGTCACTGCACGAAAAAAGTAGGAACCTACTCTACTTTGGAACTAGCGATTTTGATAACCTGCATATTTTTTTTTTTTTTAAACGTTGCCCCACACTAGGAATTACTCCTGTATCGTGGGTGCGTTCACAAACATGTAAACTCACATACACAAGACACCCAGACCCGGAACAACTATTTGCAGGTCATACAAATATTTGTTCCGTGCGGGAATCGAACCTGCGACACGGAGCGCAGCAGCCGATCGCTCAACCACTGCGCCAACCGTGCCGTCAAATCAGCCTATTATGTTCCCACTGCTGGGACAAAGGCCTCTCTGTGAGGGGGACCTGTAGTAACCTGCGACTTTGCCGAATTGCCATTTAGACAGCCACCAGTGTGAAGCCCCCGTAAGCTACATAAATAAGCTATTGTTGTACATTAAACAACATTCTACGTACATTCAACTTAAATGTATGTAGAAAACACAGTTGCTATGTTTTAGCAGAACTCCATGCGACACAGTTCATCCGGGAAACACTGTTACTCTATTAGCTTATGATTTAATCGAACCAATTTTCCATTTTGATTTCCTAAAAAAGTGCCTATTTTTGTGAGCCTGAAATAAGTCCTATAGAGGTGTACAAAAAAAAACTGTGACCAACTCGGATAAAACGTGGTTGGTCCCAATTGGTCGGGGTGCCCTAGCTTCATTACTGCGACCGCCAAAAAGTTTCAAGAGCCTTATCAAGAAAAACGTAAACAATTAGAAGGTCAATAAAGTCTAAAACAACTCAAACTTAAAGCATTTATTTCAAATAAACCAATTACAGGCACTTTTGAATCGTCAAGGGGTCGGTCAGTCAGAAAGATGAAGCTAATTGCCCATTCCAAAGCGCAGTAGGTACCTATGGAAAAGAACGGGCAAGAAAAACAAAGGACACTCTTTTAAAACAAAATATACATCTCACTTCAAGTCAGTTGTCACGGTGAGGTTTTTACACAATAGATAGGCAGGACTCTAGGTGATTGGCGCAACAGGTCTGTCACGTCTTATGTGGATTTGTAGACGTGACCAATGCGGTAAAGCCTATTTGTAATGGTTGACAAATTGGCTGTATGCCGCAGCAACAATATTGGTATTTACAGACAGGTGGACTTATACCTCTTTCAACAAACATGGCTTTAGAGAGGAAGCCTATTGGTTGGCAGGATCAAATCAGCTTAGTTGGGTATGCATTAAACCTAGCGGTTTCTCTCTAAGCCCATCAACGAAGATACGGGCCCGTCCAGAAGAAGTTGATCCGGCAGAACAAGTGACAAATTCAATTTATCGAACGGGTAAAAACAACTTTCAATTGTGTTGTCATTTATTCTTAGGTTGGGCCGAAACTAGTCTTATGTCCGTAGGTGATACGGTGTAGGAAACTCAAGTAGCGAGTAGACCCTCTGGTTTCATTGTCCTAACATTAGCCACCATAGGTTCAAATCTTTACTGCATAGGCCTTTAGCCTTTCCTAAATTATACTCGTTTGTAAAAGTCAGTCTATTTCATACGTTTCTACGGCTAAACTACTGAACCAACCTTCTGAAACATTGCATTTTTCATCCCAGAATTTACGCTACGCAGGTGCAACTAGTTATAATTATAAAGGGTTTTCTAATAAGAGGTGTCATTTTGATATTCAAAGTAAAATGTAATTTTTTTATATAAATGATCGGATGTTTATTACATTAAAAAGAGGAAGGTATGCCGCTAATAGTGGAAAATAACATCAGGCAAATGACCACCACGACCACGCTTACAGGACCATATCCTTTTCATGAAATTTTCCACAACCAAATCGCAAAGTGGCCTCGATAGCCTCACGAATTCCATCTTTGAGGTCTTGAATCAACGCTGGGCTGTTGGCGTAGACCTTCTCTTTCACGTGGCCCCATTAACCTATACATTATTGTATATTACATAACTTACGTTCTCGCACTGCGTCCCATCTCCTTTGTGTATAATATAATTAATAAAAACGCCTACTCCGATCAATAATTTTATTTTCAAACTAATAAACATAGCCGACTGAAATAAATAGGTTTTAGGGTTCCATCTCCAAAGGCTGCTAACGGGATCCTATTACTAACGCCACGCTGCCCGTGAGTCTGTCACAAGGCTGGCACTTGAAACAGAGTGTGTACTACAATGACCGCTATAATAACTAAAAAACTTTAAAATTAAAGAGCAATCGTACAAGTAATGTTTTTTTTACTACAGTATTTAAAAAAAAGTGTAGTGTTCAATAATGTACGGTGGTATGGCACCCGTCATTTCTTCTCCGACTCGCACTTGGCCGCTTACTGTTTATTTTTACAGTGAGAGGTGAACAGCCGAATGTTCGAGATTTTATGAATGCTTCTGATAAGCACATTTATGATGTTTGCTTCAATATGCTAAAGCAATTTTTCTTCAATGTTCAGAACGGTTTGTAGTGTGTGTAATGACTTTCATTTTGACAGTCCAACAACATTCATTGCGTTATTTACGTTGTTAAACAGACAATTTTTTCAAACATATGAAGCAATGGATTAGCAATATCCTACAAAATGATTCAGATTGTGATTTATAGCGTGTTACGCAAACATGGTGCGAAATCGTAATTACATTACATAACATCTCACAGTTGTCATTTGATTTATCTTATTTAAAGAACGTTCACATTCTCAGGCTCTTTATGGCACATGGAGGGTACGATTGTCGCAACACAGTGCTGGGCACGCCACAATAGCAGCGAAAAGTCCCCTCTATGAGGAGTGGTTAGCTCTCTAACCACTCCTCAAAGAGGGGACTTTGGCGCCACGGCGTCCTCACCTTCCGCCTGACACAGGTCCTCACCGGACACGCTTGTTTCGGGAGGTTCCTGTTTCGCATAAGGCGGGAGGAAACGCCCGGGTGTCACCATTGTGTGGATCGCCCGGAGGACACAGTGGAGCATACGGTGGAGGTCTGCCCAGCTTGGGCGGCGCACCGCCGTGTCACTGCTCTTTATGGCAATAATACCTCTAATTTGGGGAAATTAGACGTATTTTTTTGATTTCATAATATATTATTTTGTGATAACGAGTTAAACGAGTCACCGCGATGCAAATGATGCTGCTAAATAGTGTTTGGCTAGTCAGAGTGCGGATTCAATCGCGCCATGTCCGCTCACGTATTTATTATAGTTATATTTTGATAGACCGGG
This sequence comes from Dasypolia templi, assembly GCA_963555695.1. Taxonomy (NCBI): domain Eukaryota; kingdom Metazoa; phylum Arthropoda; class Insecta; order Lepidoptera; family Noctuidae; genus Dasypolia; species Dasypolia templi. The sequence continues at coordinate 6,906,613 of OY743163.1, forward strand.
ATTTGGCTAGCAGACATGCTTTTGCTTATTGGTAGTGCACTTGCCTTACGGGAAACGTAATGTGGGAAGTTGTGCGCACATAATATCAATTGTATTGTATATGGGGTTAGGGCGTCATATTGACTTTAATGGACCAGCAGAAATGCTTGATAATATTTTCATAGACGACCAAATATAATTGTGTTAGTACAGTCAAGAGCACGTCAAGCTTGACCCTTTGGACTAGCTCTGTTTTGTATGGCATGCAGTATAAATCTCCTCAGAGCTAAATTTAAGCTAGTAGTGTTTCATTAGACGTGCTTTTGGCTTTATTAATGAGTTCATAGGTATATGAATTAACTTAAACAATGTTATTATACTCAATGATTTTCAGTTTGAAAATCAAGTATTTTTTTTATATGGAATCATCATTTGTGTACGTGAAATAAGCTTTTTTGTTTGTGGAAAAAAAGATTTTTGTTTTTGTTTAAAACTGAATACATTTTTGCCGAAAAGTATTTTTTTAATAACAAATAACCAATAGTTTTTGCAGCTGATATAGGTACTTAAGGCTTTTTTGGGTCCCAATGTAAAAAATGACACGTATCCCATGACTGCTGTAGGGTGGGGACGGGGCTCATACAAAATCCCCCATTGTTTATTATTTTAATCTTGTGAAAAAGTAATAAGAATAAAAACAAATTAAATTAATATCGTTAAATGTAAAACAAAATAAGAAAATAATGGATTAAAATTTAATCAAATTAATATCATAATCAGCCTATAACGTTCCCACTGCTGGGACACAGGCCTCCTCTCTATGAAAGGTAATGAGCCGTAATCCACCACGCGGGCTCAGTGCGGGTTGGTAGATGTCACATGTCTTCGAATTTTTGGTTCTAGGACATGCCGGTTTCCTCACGATGTTTTCCTTCACCGTTTTGAGAGCAGTGGTGATTAAATTATTTACACAAAGTAAAGCGCCTGCTTGGGTTCGAACTCACGACCTACAACTCGTAAGTCGGGACCGTTACCACTGGGCCACCACTGCTCTGAGAGTTAATCAAATTAATCATTGTTTTTTGATGTTACTCAGCATGGCAGTGGTGAGAGCAGTGGTGGCCCAGTGACAACGACCGCGACTTAAGAGTTGTAGGTCGCAGGTGTGAACCCAGACAGGCGCTTTACTTTGTGCAAACAATTTTATCACCACTGCTCTCGAAACGGTGAAGGAGAACATCGTGAGAAAAGCAGCATGCCCTAGAACCAAAACTTCAAAGACATGTGCCATCTACCAACCCGCTCTGGGCTCGCGTAGTGGATTACGGCCCACTCCCTCTCACCGAGAGGAGGCCTGTGCCCCATGGAGAATGTGATTCAGTTGGGAATGGCAAGTGGCGTTCTATGTTCTATGTTAGAGGGTTTGGTTTCCGCACTCACATGTGGACCATTGAACGTGGGCCATGGCGGCCGTCGATGGTTTTTATTCCAACCAGCCCACCTCCCTCCAGAAGCCGATCAAAGCTTCTGGTCTGTTGAGAACCTCTGTGTAAGATCCGAGTGTCCCGAGGGTTTCTGTCCTAATCTGTGTAACGCCTGTGCACTCAACGAGCACGTGCGCGACGGTCTCGTCCGACTCCATGAAAGCTCTGCACAGAGGGCTGTCCGTTATGCCTATTGTGTAAAAGTGTTTATTTAGCGAGCAGTGTCCTGTGATGGTCCCCGTCACCAGGCGCAGGCCACTTCTGTTCAGACGTAATAAACGTCTAGTTAGCCTGCCATCTAAGGATGGCAAAGCTTCCTTGGACTGCCTGCAGCCTGGTGTCGAGGTCCACCACCTCTCGGCTTGTGTGTGGGTGGACTCCTGCAGCCACCTGGCTATCTGGTTGAAAGGGGTGGGTATGATGGGTTCAGGCCCGCAAGCCGACGTGCTGGATGCTCTCCTGGCTAATTCGTCAGCTGCGTCATTGCTCAGCGATGGCAAGTGGCGTTCTCTTGTTCCTGTCTCCACACATAGGAAGAAGAAACTGAGAGCAGTTTATGTAAGCAATATCTATCGATCTATCTGTATAAATAAAAACCAATTGCAAAAAATGTTTATCCGCGCATCACTTCAAAGCGGCTGTACATATTTGGATAAATCTTTTTTGTTCTGTTTGTAATTGTCTGGACAAGGTTTGCTTAAAAGATTTATTTTGTGGAAAATCTACAGATAAAGTTTGAAAGAATCATGGCGAGATCTTAATATTAAATGTACGAAAAAAAAAATTGAGAGATCTAAATATTTTCCAATGTTGCGAACACATTACCAGGAGGAGATTGATATATAAAATTTTTAAAACCCCGTATAGTTAAAAAAATATTGAAATGAAAATAATCGTTGTTTACAGTTGCGATGAGAGTTGAAAAAGAATATCGATTTATCATAATTTGTGATATTTTTCATAAAACGATGTGTAGATTGCGTGAAAGACGATAGGGCTTATAAATAAATTAATAAATACCCCTAAAGGAGACTCTTAGACTGATAGCCGCCGTGTCGTTCTAAAATAATAGCCCCTCGTTAAACTGTTTGCTTTTAACATTATATTTTTATTACGGGGTCATAAAAATATTGTAAATGCCTGAAGACACTTTTTAGGCACCTAAGAGTACAAGAACCGGACTGCCTCGTTGGTCTAGTGGTCGCAATCGCTACTGCTGAGCATGAGGTCCCGGGTTCGATTCCCAGGTTGGGCAACATGTTATTGGGTTTTCCTATCTGGAATTTCTCAGTAGCAGCCCGAAGTCTGGATTTGTGCCCGGTAGATGGCAATAGGCTCGCCCCCTATTACATGGGACTTAAACATAACTGGCGAAATGTGGGTGTACTATAGGTACACCTCTGCCTAACCCTTCGGGGAAACAAGGCGTGATGTTATGTTATGTTATGAGTACAAGAATTAGAATTCCGACTTCTCAAAAAACCTTTAATATTTTGTACAAATCCTGCCATGATTCTTTGGATGCCAGTTTTGTATAAAAAATTCCCCCGGGCGACGCCAGGCCGGGGTAAATAAACAGCTAATTAAAAAAAAAAATCGGTACACAAATACTACTAGGTCTAACACTTTGGAGAATACAGTCGTGATGTTATGAATAACAAAGCTTGCAGCACGTTTTCGTCTGCTAGTCATTTTGCGTACGATTGTATCAGCCGCGTATTTTGAAATGATGCTTTCGTAAGTAGGGCCTCTATTTGTTTTCAAAGTATGTGCAAATAGGTTGTGCTTGGAATAATACTTTGCTACCAATGTTACGTCTAGAAACGAGATATACCAGGATTTATTTAGCTAGATTTAGCATTCGTTTCGTACTTAATCGACTTTGCGTATCACTGATCAATTTCCCTCACTCGTCGTTTTATTTGATTCGCCAGTTTCGGTAATAAGCCAGTTTCGGTAATTGGTCAGTTTTGCTGATAGGACAGTTGCGTCAATTCGACAGTTTTCAGTGTTCGCCAGTTTCGTTCGTTGATTCGACTCACTTAGGTAGTCTATTTACCACGTAGGTAACGAATGCTACCTTAACATTATCAGCCTATAACGTTTCCAATGTTGAGACACAGACCTCTTCTCTACTCACCACCACGAGGCCTAGTGCATGTTGTCTTGGATTAGAATGTTACCTTATTGATGAAACATTTCTATAAAGGCTGTAAACGTACATAGGGCCAAGCCAACCGGCTTGATGACTAGCCAACATTGTTACCGCGGCATGCGATTTCACTATGAAGTCCGTCGATAAGAAATAATAAGTATAATTATTTTGCGTATTTTTGTGATTAAAATCATTGCTCTTAGTGCGATCCTATATCATTCAGAGCCTATATCATCTACTTGGCAAAAACTTCTCCCCATAACTTGCAGTTCTTGCGATCTAGGACTAATGTGGACCAATGGTCGTTTGTTTCTAGACTCTAGCTCATCCCACCATTCTTCTACGGGAAAACACAAAAACAAAAACATTACCTTATTGTAAACTAGCATTCAACAATACGCCTCCCATCCATGAAGAGCACACATCTGTATATTTTTCTAATCCGTAAAAACATCTTTATTTTCGTTTTCTTTGAAAACTCACGCGAGTCTGACATTAAAATAATTTTGTTATTAGGCTGAATCATATCGATGTCTTTTCTATTGTGATTATAATGCTAATAAAAACGTTTGCTTTGTTGTATTTATTTATAGTTTCATGTCTATGATAGTTTTAGAAGCCAGTGTGTTAAAGCTTACAAAGACGGGCGCGACACGACTATTCGACACGATTCTGGTACATACTTAGAACAATTTCCGATTAAGTTTTCATAGAAACTGTTCTACTAGAGTTGCATCAACGAACGTCAACGTAAGTGTTAAAGTAATTGTTTCAGAACAGTTTCATAACTTCGTCAGTATGAGCCAGATTCATCACAATACTCTTTAAAATAAAGGGAGGAAAGGTCTTGGAAACGAAGACATTAGAAGCGTAACCTAAAAACTATTTTTATCTCCCTCTAACATATTTACGTCAATCTGTCTCACACGTGTGTTTTGTTTCACTAACTGACGTATTGCAGATAAATTTCTTTTGATTAAACATCAAATGAACAGTAACGGAAAACAGACAATTCGCAGATGGGTTATGATATAAACCACTTGTAAATCCACTGTTAAACTTTAGCTCAGGAAAAGTCAAAAGTCAAAGCATTTATTTCAAATAGGCCCATAAAATGGCACTTTTGAACGTCAAAAATTACAATAAAAATAGAACTGATTCTAGGCGCCACTTCCAAAAAGTAGTTTCGTATGGAGAAGAAGTGGCAAGAAACTCCACCGTTACTCTTTTAAAATATTTTACAATATTTGCATACATTAATTATATTTTTATATGTGAAAACGATGCACCAAGAATAAAAATACTATACCACAAGTGGTAAGAAGAACTAAAAATATAGCAAAGGCAGATAAATGAATGACGCGATAGGTACATTGTGCTCACATATTTACAAACACTGTAAAAATATATGACTTTCCTAAAATATTAACTAGGAATAGGTCAGTGTGTGAGTAAGTAAAAAAAAAAAAAAAAAAATATTCAATTAGCAACCAGTGTGTTTTTGTCTAGACGGGATTGTCCAATGGAGCTGGACCATCATGTTTCCAAGCATTCTTATCTTGTACTGAAAAAAAATGAGTACTTTTTTGTTATATTAATAAAGAAGGGAGTGAAAGTATTTTTGCTTATGTTGGTAGATGACAAACAGGCAGTCAATCAATCACATTTTCTATACTAGAGACAGAGCTAATAATTATGTCTTATGTGTCTCACCGGGCACGTCTTCCATACATCTCCTTCTGGGTCACTACTTGTCTGCTTCTGGGAGCTCCTTGCGGGGCTCTCCATAGCTGCCAATGCCAGCTGCTGCAGGTGTGGAAAACCTCAAACTGCGCAAATACTCCAATCTTATTGTTCTAGCCGTTTGGGTTTGAAACACTGGGGCTATCACCATGGCCGAGGTCAGAGTGCCCACTTAGTTTTTCGAGACATCGCCAAACGGTTAAGTTTGGCGAAGTTTAAGTCTAGTCTTTTTAGTCTAAGTAAGCCTATTTTTTGGCCAAAGAATCAAACCAACATGGCAATGCTGCCAGCCTGTTGACAACGATGCAGACGATTTTTTGTATTGCCCATTTGCATAATATTATTATAATTTTAAGACTGTTTAGCTTTTTACTGATAAAATAAATCACAGCATATCCACCATTGAATCATCCTACACACAACACAATCATCCATATAGTTTTGGGCTGTCTCTTTTTTTTTTTCAAACAATCCCCATAGTACACACAACAAATTCTCAAAAAAAAAACTCAATTAAATCAAATCATTTATAAAAAAAAAAATATAACATAAAGTTAACAATTCAAAACAAAATACGTCGTGGCAGCTAAGAGATGGCCAGTCCCTACTGACGGCGCCCGTTCACGAACATGACGCATGGATTAGCACCATTCAACTCAACCATTTTGAAGGGAGCTAAATGATCCAACACACGCGCCACCATAACCGAAACATTAGAGTGAGCATGACATGCTCTCAGCCAGGGCCCATTCATTTCAATGAAAGACGTACCCAGTAAATGGTAGCTTTATAGTATGTACATAGTACCCACATAATTATGGCTTAAGCAATTATATATTTACATAGAATGATTGTACCTATAATTTATGTTAGAATTGTTGGTAGTTATACCCAACCGATGCTTATGGTTGTCCATAACCACAGATTTTGGAAAGGACAGTTAAAACGGACAGCAATAACATTCAGGATGCTGTTGCTGCTGCTTCCTGGACGGCGCAGCGTTCGTTTGCTTGCTTGCGCATGATGGCTTAAAAGCCATCCATACGCCCTTGAGCAAACATAACAGACGCGCTGCAGTGCCACGACAGCTCCAACAGCGTTCGTTTGCTTGCTTGCGCATGATGGCTTAAAAGCCATCCATACGCCCTTGAGCAAACATAACAGACGCGCTGCAGTGCCACGACAGCTCCAACAGCTTCCAAAAACCAATTCTTTAACGCTAACTACTTCTCAAAATAAGTATCTTTGGAATCCGTAATGGCGTATGATTAAGACGTCAAAATTCCGCCATCATTGCTTTAACATGAAAACGTTATGATTTTGTTTTGTTCTCACACAAAGAACGACAAAGATTGTTTATTCTTTTTCAAAAATTATGCTCGCTTGGAGATTTTTATGATTTCAATGCGTAAGCAGGATTTCGAGAGGGCTAAAGGTTGACAACCTATGGTAACCTTTTCTCTTTGATGTGGTTTAGGTCGCGAATTTGAATTCACACGAACGTGCGACGAAAAAGTAACGTAAATACGAACGTTTTTTGAATTGAAATATCAACTATTTTATTGAACTAAACAGTATTACGAACTACCTGATGATGTTAACAATAGTGATACCATATAAACATTTAAAAAGCCCTAGAAGAACACTTTAGAAAACAACACTAACAATACCGATTACCACTTTTTACTTTTTAACTTACTTTACTCAATATTCTAACACATTGCGGGACACTTGACTATTTTGCAAATGTCATGATATGACACTTCAAAATCCCATACATTTTATCAACCCGTCTACAGCCGTAATACCATAATAAATAATTATTTTAAAAAAAACAGACGACACACAAGACGTTGACGCCTAAGGATCTGTGTGGCCATAGATAATACACTATATAATATAAGATGTGTGGCTCAGTCTACGTCTGTCGGCGGTGTTAACGTATTGTTTTGGTGCATAAGCACTGCGTATGTGTGTGTTGAAAGATGATTCGAAAAGAGTTTGCCGTGAAACCTACAAACGAATGACGTCGCGTGATATGACACTAGATCATGTGCTTCATATGAATGTTATGGGCAAGCAACGGCCATCGACGGTTTGCCAAATGACATGAAATAAAGTTCACCGCCCTTAGCCGTACTGTCACGTAATGATATACCGAGATAACGTCGAGAGACGGTTTGTCCCGCAATGTGCTAAGTGAACTGTAACGTTCTTTTTTTGAGAACTAAATGTAGGAGGGGGTGCTAAGGGGCTCCAGCCCCCTCCAAAAGCATCGAAGCTCTTCCGTGAATAATCTTAAAGTGAACTTCATATAATTTAATTAAACATTTAAGCAAGCTTTACACTACCTAAAGTACAATTGTCATCAATTATCCCCCCCTTAATAAGTATGATGTTTTCAAGTTTTAAATTTCTTTAAGATTCGACTTGGTCTTTCCTTTGAACAGCCCCTGCATTTGAAGTGGTAGAAAGTGTAGTAAGAACACTAGAACGATATACATAGAGAAACATATTATGATGAAATTTTCCAAGAGGCGTGTCGTACCTTTGGACATTCCAGTGCAGGCACCCAGAACAGTCAAACATTCAACTCTTACTAACGAAGTCATTAGGGAATTTGCGAAAACTAATCCGAAAAGCCACCGATCACTTATTAAACACAAAAGTGTCACAATAAAATTAACGTCATACCGAAAATCGTGGAGGTACCCTCAAAAAACTAAATATCATTGAACTACAAACAAACACACTGATCCTGATGATGTAAAAATAACCTATCAAGTCGTCTTTACCACCTCGAACAAATCTCAAAAATTTCTTTAGGTCAACATGCGGATTATCGTGAAACCTGGTAAATTTGATAAATTACAATGAGTGATAAATTGGTTCTAACGAAAAAAATTCTTACGAAGAAGGGAAACAATTTCAGATTCCCGGATCCATTCCGGGAATCTGAAATTGTTTCCCTTCTCCTTCCTTATCTGAATTTTTACCGCTCCGATTGCCAAGGGCCAATCAGAGCGCCGAACGCGTTCGATGAGTAAAGTCGAGACGGTTTAAATAAAACTCACACTAGGGCCACCGGTGTGGACCCAGCTATTGCTCACTCCTTAATTGTATAAGAAGACATGTTTTTTTCTGCAGTTGAATTGTTACTGGCTGATAGAACATACATATATATAATATAATATGTATACGTACATAAACTCGAGTCTTTTTCCAATGGGAGTAGGCAGATACTTCAGAACACCACCTGCTACGATCCTTTCATACCTATAACTACTATTGCTTTGTTTATGTTCATATGTCATCTGTTAATTCATCTTGTATTTTATTTGTTTCAATAACATTCAGATAATACTAGCACGATTATACCTTGGATTGAATGTCAACTAATTTAGAAAAAAAAACCAGTGTAATTAAAGGAAAACGTTCTAATTACAATATGATAACAATAAATTTTGCTCCAAAATAACTAGCCTAAATAAAAAAAGATTTCCAAAACTGGCAAGGAGTACCAACCTCAAGGCATATATAAAGCAAAACCTTTAAAGAAAGAAGTGGCAAATTAAGCCCCTTATTAAGGCCAAGACAAGCCCTCCTGTAAGTGTTGCCATGCATAAAATGAAGGAGGGATATTGCCCTCCTTAAGTCCCCATTTCAACTTTTAAATTGGTCTCTTGTAATTTTTTCGAGGCGAATTCACTTTGTGATGTTTTTTTGTTTCATGTTTTAAAATGATGGAAAGTGGATAATTTTGGTGACAGTTGGTAAAACAGGGTGGCGGGCATATCAAGAAGTAAATTGTTACCATGACCACACTATTCTAGAGAAGAAATATCGGTTTTAGAAAAAAAATCTGCTGTTTCATAGAAAGATATGTGGAATAGCAAATTTAGTTTTAACAACCGACGAAAATTTTAAATGCAGGGGTTCAAAACCATGTACATTGTAAAAGGTTGTTCGTCAATGTCTCTAATGGAGTAATGGATTTGATAGCTGATGCATTGCCAGGATAAATAGGATGATCGTTAAAACACACATAACATAACATCACGCCTTGTTTCTCCGAAGGGTTGGGCAAAGGTGTACCTATAGTACACCCACATTTCGCCAGTTATGTTTAAGTCCCATGTAATAGGGGGCGAGCCTATTGCCATCTACCGGGCACAAATCCAGACTTCGGGCTGCTACTGAGAAATTCCAGATAGAAAAACCCAATAACACCTTGCCCGACCTGGGAATCGAATCAGCCTATAATGTTCCTACTGCTGGGACGTAGGCCTGCTTTCGAGGGGTTGAGCCGTAATCCACCACGCGGGCCAAGTGCGGGTACCAACCCGCACTTGGCCCGCGTGGTGGATTACGGTATGTCACAATTCTTCGAAGTTTTGTTCCTAGGAAATGCAAGTTTTATGACTTTTTTCTTTACCGTTTTGGGAGCAGTCCGAAACCGGTGAAGGGAAATATATACTATTTTGACTTACCGCACACGAATACAATTAAAACTAGAACACAGCAATCATTTGCTGTAGAAATAAGTTAGGTGAAAGTACTTCTCCGTATGAAGTCGTATGTAAAAAGCTTCACTTCTTCTTATAATACCTCTTTAAGCCTTCACAGGGAAAAATACTGAACTTTTGGAAGACCGGATGTCCTGGTTTTTTCATAGAAAAGCCACGCTACATAACCGTACAAAAAGGTAACCGATTTTTCGCGAATAAAATATTAAAAACCTGGATAAATCGTTGAACCCTATTTCACATTCTCTGCTCACTGCTCTATTACGTTTCAATACACTTTGACATACTATACAATGACATGAAAATTTACTTTGTAAAGTATTATAATGTTTTAATTATTGTGAATTTGAAGGCAGTGTGGATTTGTTGTTTTTTTTTATATCTCAGTCTATTTTTAATTTTTAAAATTAGTTTTAATCATGGTCTGGCAGTTTGAGTAATTTATGCGGCCTACCCAAATGTCCTTTCTTTGGTAATGTTCGTCGAATCGTTGAGCTCCATATGTGTTGTGTTGAGCTGCATGATTACTGACAAATGCGTGCACTGACTGGACAGGTCCACTCATTCTGTGTGGTTCTTTCCTCAAAAGACCATTTCAGACATCAATCTACATCGTCATCACATGACCTGACCAAGATTATGTCTGGACTTTAAAAGAGACTGTGACCTCTGAGTTTGTTTCGGCCTTTCTTCTCAGAGTAGTCAGATAGGAAACGCCGATCTCATCTAGTTTTTAAAATATGTTTGACGTGTAAAAGTGTTTTTAAAAAACCTACTTACAGAAATAAAATCATTTATCATTTAAGAACCCTCCGTGCCTCGGAAAGCACGTAAAGCCGTTGTCCTGGCGGTTATTCGTAGAACTTTGACAGTAGTTACAGGTAAGCCTAAAATTCTGACTGCCAGTCTTACTAAGGGTTATCGTGTTAGCCAGTAAGTGGATTTTGGACGTCAGAAAAGTATTCGCTTCATGTGAAATACTGGTATTCAGTAGTATCATGATTGCTCTCTCCTCGACTGCGGAAAACTTACGATGTGTCACTTAAATTATTTGCGGGCTAATGCACACAGATGTGCATATAAACGTCAATAACATCGGGGCATCAGCTGGCTTCCGGCTGTGAGCGAACGTATTACTACTCTTATAGTAACGATATAGATTTAATTCCCTGGCACCGTTCCAAGGTCATAAATGTTCTTGATAACCGAATTGTTCGAGGCGTTTCGTGGACTATGTAAACTAATATTGTATTATTATAATTAGGGAAGAAGTTTGTTTGTTGAACGGATTGAAATGAAATTTGGTTACTTTCATGGGCCGCAGATGAAATCGCAGGCAACAGCTGGTATCAAATAAACTGCACAAGACGGGAGTTAGACCACGTTCCCACGGACGAAAAAATGCCACGGTGCGATTTTTTCGCTCATAGGATTTCCAACTCTCGGTGTTGAACCGAGCATTGAGAATCCAACCAAGTGCACAGCGCTTCGAAAAAACACACTGTTGTAGTATCAACTCTCGGCGCTAAGCAGTGCATTAAAGATCCAGTGATAGTTTACATCCGATGACATAGTGATATCGAATAAGGTGGCGAACTTCTCTTTACTATGTCATCATTTGACTGCCTAATTGGTCGCCAGCGTTACTGCTGAACATGAGGTATTGGGTTCGATTTCCAGGTCGGGCAAAGTATTTTCAGAGTTTTCCATTTGGAATTTCTCAGTAGCAGCCTGGAGTCTGAATTTTTGCCCGATTGATGGCAATAGGCTCGCCTGTTACATGGAACTTAAACATAACTGGCGAAATGTGGGTGTACTTCGTAGGTATTCTTCTGCCTATCTCTTTGGGGATTACAAGCGTGATGTTGTTTTCAATTCTAGTAGTGCCTTCTATAGTCACTTGTAATGCGATCGATCTTGCTCAAGGGTCTCATATATCGCAGGGGGATTGAGTTACTATCGACCGCTATAACATTTGATATCATTGCTTGACTGAGATCCTAGTAATTTCGGTTCGTATCCGTGCCATATCCACCTCGATAGTCGTTAGTGTAGTGGTCACAAGCGCTACTGCTGAGAGTAAGGTTCTGGGTTCGATTCCCAGGTAGAACAAAGGTTTATTGGGTGTTTTTATCGGAAATTTCTGTAGCAGCCCGGAGTTTGGATTTGACGCCGGTTGATGGCACTAGGCTCGCCCCCTATTAAATGGGACTTCAGCATAACTGGCGAAATGTGGGTGTACTATAGGTACACCTCTGCCTTACACTTCTGGGATTACAGGCGTGATGTTATGTTATGTTATGTCCATCTGAAATTGCTGAGTAGCAGCCCGGAGTTTGGATTTTTCGCCGGTTGATGGCACTAGGCTCGCCCCCTTTATAACACGGACCTTGGCATATATGGCGAAATGCAATCCGTGATCTTGCCTGCAGAGCCTTGAGCATTAAAAAAACCGACAGCGCTCGGATAGGCCGCTCCACCGCGTGTGCTCAGGTCGCGCGCGGCACGGTCCACACCGATCGCGCATTCGGATCACGCTCCTGCCGCGCACTGGATCGTCCTGTGTGGACCCAGCTCCTCTCTCCGCTCACAGAGAAAAGGCCTGTGTTCCAGGAGGGGGAAAATTTAATGCTGAATAAGCTACTACCTTAAAGGGATCAAAGTAATTGTGGAAGTTCCTCATTTTTAATGGCTTGTTTACAAATGAAACAAATTTAGCGTATGGCTGATTTCAATCAAGTAACACATCTTTTATCCGAGGAATAAAAATTGACGTCTGACAGTTCTAGTATAGAAAAACTGTCAAAAATTCAAAACTTATTCCCAGTATAAGACTTACGATAGGTGAAGTTCGCCCCTAACAGATTTACTACACATCACTGAATATCAAAATATGATAACATAAAATATCGTGAATTTCAGAACCTACATCCATATTAAACTCACCGAACCGGTGCTTGAGGTCCGTCGGCCGACGTGATTGGACGCGTGAACCTGAAAACCGTGTTATGAAATTATCGGGGTGCTATTACACGGTCCGAAATGTTATGCGGGGTGGATTTCGAAGGGTTATTGGGAGCCAGAAAATAGTTGATGTATAATCAGTCTATAACGTTCCCACTGCTGGGACACAGGCCTCTTTTTTGGTAATACACCACGCTGGCCCAGTGCTGGTTGGTAGATGTCATGTTCTAGGACATGCCGGTTTCCTCAGGAATTTTTCCTTTGATGTGATAAAAATAATTTACACAAAGTAAACCGCCTGACTGGGTTCAAACCTACGACCTACACTCGTGAGTGGAGGCCGATACCACTGGGCCACCACATCATCCCGTGGTTGATGCTTGGCGATAAAATAGACCCATATAAATACTGTTGTTCCTTATCTTCGGTTAAGTTTAGTTATTCGGTGTACGGTGTTCTGTGACAAAAATAACCGTTTCCGTTTCCTTGTAACATAATAAAGTGGTCACATTTTGGAAATTAACTAATACTAAAATCTTCCATATCAGCTGTCTTCAGGATCGACCGTCTCTCTACTTTGAAGTAAAAGCGTAACTCATGAATGGTGACGTCACAAATCTCTTATGTCCATAAGTGAATTTATTTGGGGTCAAGCACAACATGTCATTTTCTTCCGTATAATTCTTTATTATTCGTTTTCTCGACAGTCACTCCCTCTCTAGCCATATCATCATTTGGTTTGGTCACATTACAAAATAAAAACATTAAATACACGCACGAAGTAACCAAAAGCCTCGTATCCAACCAACAACAATTTGACAATTTGTCCATTATTTAATGTCCTGGCCAGGGACTATAGAAAATTTAGATTGCGTGTATGTTACGACACTGGCAAATGACATCACATAGAATCAAAAGAAAAACAAAATGCTTATTGCACAGTGGCAAAATAACTACCTACTTTTCAAAGTCAAAGTCAAAGTCGCATCTGTACAAGAACAAGCCGTTGCTCAGCAAAATGCTGTGACTTCGGACGAACCGATCTTCAATAGTGCTGATTTTCAGCAACTACCTCTGCATCACATATGTCCATACCGTTACAATTGATTTCCTCACAACTTTTTCGTCACCGGTGCCACTTTCAGACTTCCTATTGTGTAATTTTTTAGTCTATCCATTCGCATACCACCACAAATCCCTCTTTGGTTCCCTCTCTTGATGACACAGTCGTCAAAAGGCTATCAATTTTTCCCGATTGGAAGTTCGGGAAAAATCATCGGCATATGCATATATCTATATAGATTTGAATCCTTGCGGACAATGCCTTTCGGAGACAAAGATTCTTTGTAGCCAACGAATATTATCCAACTTCATAAATTTAATTACAAAGTTTAATCTTATTCAGACTGACAAAATGAGAAAGTGGAAAGCCTTAAGTAATATTAAATTAAGTTATATTATTATGAGAGCAGACATTTTAGATTTTGGACGTGTTTATGATCAATTTTGAGAGATTCATTATTTAGGAAAATTTTGTACTAAAATTAACGATTGAATGAACATGGAAAAAAATGGAATTTTGAGAAGAGGTGATTTTACTAAAGAGACATTTTCCGAAACGACCACTCATTTTGCGTCAGGTACACAGAAGAGAAGTGGTTATTATGCTACTGAGCCCATCGTATGGTTGGGCAGAGGTGTACCTTTACTACACCCACGTTTTGCCAGTTATGTGTAAGTTCCATGTAATAGGGGGCGAGCCTATTGCCATCAACCGGAAACTAATCCAGACTCCGGGCTTCTTATGAGAAAAAAAAAATGGATGTTAAGTAATCCAACTGCGTTACTAACACTTAGTCTTGGCAATACGACCCTGATATTAAAGCTAAGCACATTAAATACAATCTCCCCGTTTAATCTGTTGAAAGACGTATCTAATATTAACCGCCGTATCTCCTTGAGCTCTGAATATGCTAATAAGATTCGACGCCATGCCGTTTTGATCTGTTACGGAATGTCTAATGCAAGTTAAAGTATCCCTCTGTGTGTAATGGTGTAAGAAAAGGCGACCGAAATACATGAGATTTTAATTGATTCACGCACGAAATTAATAATTTGGATACCGATCTGGATCCTGACTTTTACTGCTTCTGCGTTATCTAGATCCAGTTCATGTATATGTTACTTTTCTGCTTTATCTATATCTAGTTCATGTATTTTTTTTACTTTTCTGCGTTATCTATATCTAGTTCATGTATATCTTACTTTTCTGCGTTATCTATATCTAGTTCTTGTATATCTTACTTTTCTGCGTTATCTATATCTAGTTAATGCATATCTTACTTTCCTGCGTTATCTATATCTAGTTCATGTATATCTTACTTTCCTGCGTTATCTATATCTAGTTCATGTTTATCTTACTTTTCTGCGTTATCTATATCTAGTTCTTGTATATCTTACTTTTCTGCGTTATCTATATCTAGTTCATGCATTTTTTACTTTCCTGCGTCATCTATATCTAGTTAATGTATATTTACTTTCCTGCGTCATCTATATCTAGTTCATGTATATCTTACTTTCCTGCGTTATCTATATCTAGTTCATGTATTTTTTACTCTCCTGCGTTAACTATATCTAGTTCATGTATATCTTACTACCTGCGTTATCTATATCTAGTTCATGTATTTTTTACTCTCCTGCGTTAACTATATCTAGTTCATGTATATCTTACTACCTGCGTTATCTATATCTAGTTCATGTATTTTTTACTCTCCTGCGTTAACTATATCTAGTTCATGTATATCTTACTACCTGCGTTATCTATATCTAGTTCATGTATATTTTACTTTCCTTTTTTTATATCTTACTTTCCTGCGTTATCGTGATGCAGTTTACATCCACGATAATATCGTCACGTTAGAAATTATAAAAGCGTACAATGTGATAGGATTGTCTGATGCTAAACCTGTAATTTTCGGTTTATTAGTCGATTCACACGGATAAACTCGCCCAAAACGACACTTTTAAATAATAGTTTTTTTTCAATGTTGCAAATGCAATAAAGATAAGAAAAAAGCACACAATCGTATTTGGTAAATGTAGTTTCCAGTGTATTTTTTTCTTAACTTCAGTGCATAAAATTTAAAATTGCCTAATACTTATTTCTGGAATTGTCGAACTGCCCACAAATAAATAACACAGAAAAAATTATAGTATACCTATATCAAATGAAATAAAAAATATTTTATTTCACATAAACCTACATGGGCACTTATGAAAGTCTGAATCTTGGTGCACGGTTCCAATTGATCTTTTCCTAAGAGTAGCGGTCATTGACCCACCTATATTTTCTAGTATTTCATAAACCAAAATTAAACCTGTTAACGTCCCGAATAAATATCTATCGTGATTTTCAAAATTTTCCTATTTCGAAAAACCATACATAGAGTACTGGGTTTCTACGAAGAGATATTAGGGAAAGGGCAATGACCTTTCTTGCCATGCTAAAACGCGACAACTATAGCTAGCCACTTCCTCGCCGGCGGACAGCGGTAGGACAGGTGCCTTGAGTCCTGTATATGCAAATGCTTTGTTGCTACGCAGTCGCTTCCATTTGTCATCCGACACGAATATCAAGGGAATCGCGATAAGCATGAGATTTACATCACTAATCTTCTTTGTGATAGCGATTTATTGGTGTACATTATCTTTGGAGATTCAAGGGATATTGGTATTGAAATTACCCGTTTTTTTTCTTGTGCTAATCTTCACGGTCCCGTGCCAGCCAGATCCCGGTTCTACCCGCGACGACAACAATGTCATCCGCACATCTCGCCACGGGACGACCGACAATTGTCTTCCTCTCCTTGGTCTTCCATCGCCTTTCTGTGTCATCACTGACCAGGGAGTCCTGCCAAACTTCGTTTGAGTTCCATTTTATTTGTTTTCCGATATCGAATGGCACACGAAAAGAGAGGTCTATGTCAAGCAGTGGGTGACGTCGGTCTGTGGATTATGATACAATGTTTGTATACTATTCCTACAAGAAAAATAATAGAACCTACTTTTAACATTGAATACAAATACCACAAGGTACCTACTTGGCTTACATCATTGGCTCCGCAATAACATAGAACAGCTGGGGCAGTTGCTTTTAATTTGACAGACACTACACTGTATTTAGACAGACTATTATACAAACAGGAGACGACAGTACGACAATTTTTTTAGTTAATCGTTTTCACATGTCAATACTTTGTTGGTCAATATCTTAGAACTAGATGGCGCCGGTATTTCCTAGCTAACTGATCCCTGAGAAGACATGTCTCTTTTAAAGTCCAAACATTATATTATTAGCGTTTTAAGCGAATCCAACAATGCGGGACCATGTCTGGACGGGCTTTTTGAAGAAACAACCATTGCAGCTTTGAGTTGACCTGTTCCAACAGACGGCATGCGTGCATCAGTCATGATGTAGCTCAATCCCATTTTAGGGAGCTCAGCGACCCGTCACACGACGCTACCATATCTTTTTTTTTTTTGGGTGAGAAATCATCAAAATACTTCTCCCGCTCGAATTACCCGCGACCCTGAGGAGTTGGCCCTAACGGACCCCGTCATTCTGTGCTGACATCTCTTTGAGGCGCGCGTGGAACACGACGCGCCGTCGACCCGGGCCTGGTCCCTACCGGATGGCGAGCTACCCATTGCTCGCCGTCCGCAAGCCCGCGCCTACGGTGGCCGGGAATCTGCAGGCGACTCCCGACGGCCAGGGCATCTCCTGCGGCGACTAGGGGCGTGAGGGCGCAAGGCTCTCTCCCTCACTCGCTCCGCCTCCTCCTTCGCGAGCATTACTGCTTCGCAGAAGGAAGTGACGGCTTTCCATTCCCTCTCGCTCCGTACCATGGCCTGGACCAGGGCCGGACGCGAGAGATCGCCGCCGCCGATCGCCTCCGCGAGGACACTGCGGTACTCCGCCCAAGCTGGGCAGACCTCTACCGTATGCTCCACTGTGTCCTCCGGGCGATCCACACAATGGTGACACCCGGACGTTTCCTCTCACCTTATGCGAAACAGGAACCTCCCGAAACAACCGAGTCCGGTGAGGACCTGTGTCAGGCGGAAGGTGAGGACGTCGTGGCGCCTCTCCAACCACTCCTCAAAGAGGGGACTTACCGCCGCAATTGTGGCGTGCCCGACGCTACCATATCTGCAGGCCATTTGCGGAGGCCATGTACAAATACTCAAACCGCCAGACAGCGATAAGTTCATGTATTCCATCTAGCTTGCGAATAAATTTCGTATATGTAAAGAATGACTTTCCCAGTATGTATACAAGAATTAAACCATATAAATCCAATAGTTTAATCACTTTATCTAGTCAAAGATTAGCAAAACCCATTGTCAGACAATCACTACTATTTAGTTTTTCACTGTAGTTTGTTGGAAATAAAAACTTTTTTAATTTGGTTTTTTTTTTTTTTTGGGAATGGCATCTCGCAGGTCAACCTATGAGGTTGTCGTCTGCTTAAGCGGACCTGCCTGTGGTTGCCCTAATAAATTAAGGCCTCCAGCCAGGACTTAAACTTAAATACTAACTAAAACTAAGCGACAACGCTAAGGGCACCCCCTGTGGGGTACGAACCTCGGCTTAGGGCGTCGCTGGAAGAGGGTAGCAAATGACTAGCTGGATCAGTATTGATATTATTTTGGGACGAATTTAGAGCTACAGGCTCAGCGGCGCGGGCTGGCTCGAGCAAGGGTCGGGAGGGGCGTGGATTTGGGCGTCGCGGCGGGCCTCGGCGGCGAGGACGGTAGGACGTCGATCGGGTTTTTTTAATTTCGATGTACATACGATTTTATATACTCCTACTTGCTTTTGTTTTTATCCATTGTATTGTCCTCTGCAAATTATATAATTTATAGGTGTATCAAAACAATGATGGCGCGCACACTAGCAACAAAACAGTCTCATAGTCAAAGTTGTAAAAAATCATCATTGGCACAAGACAACATTTCGGTCTACGACAGATCAACAGTTGGGATCTAGGTGTGTGTGCAATATCTTACAGTAACGTCAAACTTTCTCGGAGAAATGTTTGATTTTGTTAAAATTTTTATTGGGTTCCGTAAGCCCAGGTTCGTACGAAGATTTTTACGCGACGATTTTTTATCGCGCACTGTATTTTTTACTCTCGGCGTATCAGCGCAGAGCTTGGAACCGGCACGAAAAGTACAGGTTCTGTACCGGTAGGTGCTTGCCATTTCGGTACCAGGGTACCGGTTCTAGATAGGGTACCGGTACCAAATTCAGGTACCTAGCGAGTAACTTAGATCTCATATTTGTATGAGGAACCTCGTACGGTTGGCAACCTTGATTTTACTGATGCCCATTAGCTATCCTTTTACTTACTTTAACTGTTTTCTCACTCTAACTTACGGAAATATTTGTTTCATATCGGTACAGTACCGATACTGATAAAAAAAAAACAATAGGACAGGTACGACGTCTGGTACCGGTACCAAATAGTACAGGTACTACACCGGTACCTATATCACACCAAGGTCAATGCCACCGGTTCCCAAAATACCGGTATTTCAAGCCCTTTCTGCGCGTCAAAAAAATTCACTGTTGGAGTGGGTTGAAAATCCAGCGCGCGGTAAAAACAATTTGTTTCGCACGTGTGTTGTAAAGTGGTATAAAAAATCATCCGTGGATACGAGGGCCCGGTATATTTTTCTTTTTTGATGGATAGAAAATATTTTGTTCTGAAATGTGTATTTCCTCAACATAGTTTCAACGGAACTAAATTGAATTCAAGTGTTGAAGAGACGGAGAGAGTATGTAAATCATTAAATGTTTACTATCTGTTGCCCCTGAGTTCGTCTGCGTGCATTTCGCATTTTAATCCATCGCTCTATAAAAATAACCGGAATAAAAAATAGCCTATGTCATTCCCCAGATCCCAGGATACCTTTCCGTCAAATATAAGGATCGGTTCAGTGGATCGGGCGCAAAAAGTTAAGAAAGGTAGACAGACCGACAGAAAGACCGAGTTACTTTCGTATTTATATTTCGTTTATTTATTCTTATCCTTATTTAGATACATTTTTAACTATTTTTATAAAACAACTTAAAAAAAAACATTTAAAAATATAAAAAAATAGTGGTCCGCCGGTAGCGGGAGCAGGGTCCAAGCTACCGGTGGTTAGGGCTCCAGAGACAGGAACCTCCTCACAATGCGAGCCGTATCGAGGAGTACTGCCTTCTGAATCAGGCCCTTGATCCAACCGCCTAACGAAAGCCTCGAGAGATGTTGGTCGAGACTTTTTGCCATCAGGCCATTGGCCGATACGACAATCGGCACAATGACAGCCGAGCTCACATTCCACATGTCAACAACCTCGTGTGCTAAGTCGAGATATTTAATTTGTTTCTCTTTCTCAGCTTTCACGAGGTTCTCGTCATTTATTTATTTATATTTCTACAATCACTGCTATCATTACAGGAATATTCCTATATATTCCAATGTCATGTGGAATGGTAACATCGATAATCATTGTGCGGCGCGCTAATCGATCTATCACTACTATGTCAGACTTATTGGCGGATAATAGTCCTGTCTAGGTGCTAGTAGTCACAATGTCTAGTACTATCTGGTACGTGGTTGAATGGAGAACTAAAATTAAATGTATTGCTTTCGAATTATTCTTGCATGTCTACTTGCATGCAGCGCCACCGTGAAACTTCAAGATTAATTGGTCGTCTACTAAGATAATAATCAAAGTGTTGAAAGAGTTATGTACAAAGAAATGGATGTATGTCTCATGTCAATGTCTTGACGTTCACGTTTGACAATGATTGAATTATGCAGTAGTCTTCTTTGTGAAAGTGCTAGTTCAGAAAAGTACTTCTAACTTAACAATTTGTGCCGTCAGCAAGCAACGTTACTATGTTCCGGGTTGAAGTCTATGGGTGTCGCGATTTTTTTTTTTTTTAATTTTCGTACGTTTTTTGTCAGTTTGCAGGTTAGTATCAGGTGGCATGTTTATCTTAATGTAATTCGCGGCCGTATCAATTTTTTTTTGTTGTAGATTTATAATCATAAAATCATCGCCCTTAATAATATACGTTCGAAAGTAACTGTGTCTGTATGTTACCTTTTCACGTCTGAATCACTGAACGGATTTCGATAAAATTTGGTGAGGAGATATAAGGCATCCTGGGAAAGGTCATATGCTCCTTTTTATCCGGGTAGCAAGTGCTACATGGATAAAAAGCGCTGCGGTGCGGCCCAACACGCACCGGCGGCGCGTCGTAAAGCGTGGATTTAAAAAAAAAAAGCTCATTTACAAAAGTTTCAAAACTTATTTCTGATCAGTATAAAATTGCCAGAAGCCTCGCGTGGTAAAAATCCCACACACCAAAACAAAAGTACAGACGTTTAATTGGTTTCCAAAAACGACTAAAGATGAAAACTACTCATTGATGGTGGGTACTTGATAAGTACTACCTATTCTGTGTCGGAGGCGCAAAAGGATTGTAGTAAGCTTAGCGTTTATTTGTTGGTCTATCTACGATAGTGTAGACCGAAATCACTAGAGACGATGTGTAAGTCACAGGCGTAAGCGATTTCATAAAATTTATAAAAATAATCTTCTCTGGGCGAAAATTTGAAGTGCACTGGCCACTGTGACCACTGTTTGTGGCCGTGAGGTGTAAACATATTACGTTTAGTAATATCGCGGTAGTATTTCATAGCCCACATATATTATCAACTGTATTCTATAATTGTCAAATTTGGATGCAAACAAAGGCAGTTAGTACAAACAAACTTCAAGCTTTCCAACAAGTAACAGCACTTTTTTGCAAATAAAAGGCTTAAATTATAAATTAAATAAAAAAGCGCTTAACAAAAAAATACTTATATTTATAGCATGCATTAAAATTAAAGGTATTTATAGAAATTAACAAGAGAAAAAAGTAATAATAATAAAATACTATTTTTAAATATTAAGTTACTACCGCGTTGTGTGGAGAGTGGGGGTGAGTGTGAGTGAGGTGTGCTTGTGAAAGAAAGGCTGGGCAGGTAAAAGTATTTCAATACCAAAGCTGCTTGATAAGTTACCAATACTAAAGTTCCGTTTTTGTTCGATTCAAGCTTGCAACTGAAGTTTCAGGTTTGAAAAGTTTGTCATTCAATACAATACTCTATTCAGTCGGAAGAAGTCACTTAATCTAGTTGTACAATTTGCAAACTGGCGGGTTTGGAAGAAGATAAATAAATAAATAAATAAGAAAGTTTTTTATAAAGCACCCTAATTGTGTAATACAGCGTTCAAAATTCAACAGTGAGTTTATTTTTAAGCATTACATTTAGGTGTCGTGTAAGTATAAATAGGTCAATAAACTAAGTGCCAGAAGACTTTTGAAACAAAAAATAACAAAATCTCAGCTAATTTTAACCTTACCTAATTTTAAAGTATAAAAGAACCTGTAAGCCTCATTGAACGATTATTGGATTAGCTCTTCTAGATTTTCAAGACACTTTGTTTAAAATACTTAGACCCAAATCACTTGAGTTGATCCGTGGCTCAAGTTAGAAGCTTACCGCGCTGCAACCAGGTATATTAAAAATGGTACAGAATGTGTTTGCGTTTATATAAGTTAACTGGAACTTTATAATGAGGTAGTGATACGATCCATAAAGTTTATAGACGGTCACTTTTAAATTGATGGTTTCTACTAGACAGAGTGGCGATTAGGTTATCACATAAATAGTAGAGCGGTTATTACGAGTACAAGTTGTTATCAGTCTGTTATAATAATAAAATAAACAATTTTGCTATAAACATAAAACTGATTTATCAAACAAAATAAATAGCGTAAAAATTTGCACAAACTATATGCGAAAAACACGCGCACAGCAACAACATTTTTTTTTTTTTTTCTAAAACGTTGCCCCACACTAGGAATTACTCCTGTATCGTGGGTGCGTTCACAAACATGAAAACTCACATCCACAAGACACCCAGACTCGGAACAACTATTTGTAGGTCATACAAATATTTGTTCCGTGCGGGAATCGAACCCGCGACACGCAGCACAGCAGCCGATCGCTCAACCACTGCGCCAACCGTGCCGTTTAAACAAAAACTTTGTGGACCGAATTAAGTTCAATGTTGTAAAATTTATAAATAATGTTAATTGTTATTAATTATTTTAATTGTGTATATTTAGATACGTTGTAAAATACTTGGTCTCAATAATTGATGTGATAACCTAATCGCCACACTGTATTTTGATACATCGAATTCATAATATGGATAGATTAGAGGTATGAGGAACAGGGTGCACGAAAAAATCCCGCCGCGAAATTTTTACTTCAGTGCCAACGTGGTCTAAATAAGAGTCTATAGTCATATAATGGATTTATTTATATTCAAAATGCTATACCATGCAAAGACCACAAAAAAACTAGTGTCTCGAAGGCCGATCAAAGCCCATCGTGTAGGTATTACATACATACATTCATAGCCTGTGGAAGGCATAATTCTCCTATGGCTTGGCCTCAGTCGAGTAAAATACGTTAAAATTCAAGTCGCAATTTCTTCTCGGGGTCAAAAAATTACAAATAGGACGTTTATTAAAGATTTCTTTACGGATTCAGACGGATTATAATGAAGACGTTCTTAGACATACTGTAATTGAACCTCTAACTTAAACAGTTTGAAGAAAGGGTATGTTATGTTCTTCCTTTGAAAATAGCGGATCCCCGGAAGGTTCATTCATAAAATTAACTGAGTGAAACTCATCTCCAACTAAACTTCTTACAAACATACTTTCCAACAAATACAAAGAAACATTCTCCATAATTCAGCCAATTTTGAAACCTCAACCATTTTCCGCGAAAGGTTATCAAAATTATTTCAAAATGTTTTCTTTGAGTTAAAAAGAGAATCGAGTTGAATCCGATAAATGGCGCTCGGCAATTGTTTCGATATAACGACATTCAAACCAACTCTCTGGAGTACTATTAAGATTATTGTAGTGCAATTGAGGAGGTGTTGGCGAGTTGAATTTTGTTTTACTGCAACCCATAGATAAATATCATCCATCTCTCCACTCCTCCATTGCCCACTCTAGGATGCATATCCGGTAAGGCTCAAAATCCGTCCTATCCTAAGGACACGTGTTCCGGTCTACTCCTTGATATGCAAGTCTTTGTAGCACCATTAAATATGAGGCTTCAAGGGCTGGTGCTAATCTTGGGGTTAATTCGATTAATCCAGTTTGGTCATGCCGCGCTACGGTCGGTACAATTCATTCATTCATTAATACTTCAGTTTTAAGACATGTCAATTGTTGTTTTTTTATCTAAAAAAGATGAAGTTGTTGCTGTGGCTACTCTTATAAGTAACTACAATTTATCTTTTAACAGCCATTTAAATCAGTATTTAAAAGGCCTATCCAGTTTCATCGTGTAGGTATATCGAAGTGTCAATAGGTGTGTCTAAAAAAAAGAATAATTTTTGTTGCGTTGTTGATGATACTGATGGAAAATAACGCTCTAATGCTTTGGACATAAACGTTCTTATCTCTAAATTACCACACAGGTAGTAAACCAAAGCACATGTGAGCAAGACACAGACCCAACTGAAAAAAAATCATAAGCAGTTTTATATCCCTTTAAAAAAGACGGTCCTTATGAAAACGCTCAGAACAAAAAGGCAAATCGACAAATAAAAATAATTTTCTCAAACCGCTTACCGCTCACAACTTGCACGCCACTCGCAAATATATTTATAACGAAGATCAAAGAAAACATTAGACATATGTTTTATGTGCTTATTATGTTTCCTCGCGTAGATCCGAGATTATTTGGATTAATTGTGAGTTATGCGATATTTTGTACTGGCTGAAGAGAAGAAGAATATGGTTCAAATAAATTATATTATTGTGGGTGAGAGTTCCGGTTTCTATGTTTTTTTAAGTAGACCAGTTTTTAAGCTCAAGGTTACGGGTGTGAAACATGGAAATTTTAAGTGCAACTTTGTCAGTTTCAACATGAGGTTATTGTACCTATTTCAGAATAAATTTAGGAGATCTCTGGTGGACTTATAGTGAAATGATAAATCGCCAATTTGCCTTGAGCGTTTTTTCTCGGTATACGGTCTCGGTCGTTGGTTTCCTAGAATCCGCCATATTGTATCTGCCTTCATGAAAATCTGTCTTTTTCACCAGGCAGTCATTATATCGCCCGCCGCATGAAGGTTGACATTTTGATCCACCTGCGATTTTTATCGACCTGTGTAAATAGGGTGGCGATTCCGCTTGTGAGGCGATGTGTTAAGAGACCAGCCCCAAGGTGAAAATCAACCTTGTGTAAAACCACTATAAGGTCTCAAAAAAACTCTCTTTATGTGGCTTGTGAAAGAAAGAAAAAGTATTTATTGGAATACGCGAAAAATAACATAATGTATCTGCAATCCTCAAAGGGCCAGGCAGAGGTGTGAGATGTTAAGTTACCCACATTTCGCCAGTTTGAGCCTTCTGTCATAAACGTACCGGCAAACCTTTTAACATCGCCCCAGCCGTGAAACTCTCAATATTTACAACACTCTGACCTTATAGGTGATGCTCTTCAGAAAGTCAGGTGCGTAGAACTCGCAACCGGCGTGTATGGCCAGATGTATGAACGTAAACAAGGCAATAGGAGTTTATAAGGATCGTAGCAGTGGTATTCTGTAGATTCTGGTGTCCTGTAGTGGTAGTCTGTTAAACTAATACATCGCTATTGTTTGTTATTTACAAACATTAACATCCATATCCTTAACCACAATTTCTATCATACTATAATATTTATTAATATTATAAATTCAAAAGTAACTCTGTCTGCATGTTACCTTGATTTCGATACTACTGTGGCCCTAGTGCGAGTTTCTTTTAACCATTTCGACTTTACGCATCGACCGCGTTCGGCACTCCGATTGGCCCTTGACAATCGGAGCGCAACTTTCGAATGGTGAAGGGCCAATCGGAGCGCCGAAAGCGGTCGATGCGTAAAGTCGAAATGGTTAAAAGAAACTCGCACTAGGGCCTCTGATTTCGATTAAATTTACCAAGGAGATAGATAAAATCCTGGGAAAGGACAAAGGCTAATGTCTGTCTCGGTAGCGTGTACCCGTGGGGTGATTTCTGACACCTCCTTGGGCGAAATTAGTCTAATATAATTCTGATGGCGGCGCCGTCAAGACTTATGACGTAGAACCAAGCTGACGTGACGAGTGACGTCATAACGTTAGTATATTGTACGGCGCTATATGTACATCATCCATCTGTTATATGAATAAGATTGGATGAAAATCACTATCCGACATAGGCGGTTGGCGTTTCCTATCTGACTAATCTGAAAAGAAAGGCCGAAACAAACTCAGAAGTCACAGTCTCTTTTAAAGTCCAGACATGGTCTAAGTCAGATGGATCATGTGAAGACAATGTAAATCAGTGACGCATTTGTCAGTTATCGTGCAGCTCAACTCAGAACTATAGAATATTTGTAAACAAATTAATAACTGCTCTAGTATTCATTGCTATCACTTAAAGTGTAACATTCCACCTACACAAAACCAGAAAATAATCCTGCGCACAGCTCCCAAAAATACCACAAATTGTATTGCATGACTTCCTGCCCACAATATTATGATTACGTACGACATAAAACTACGAGATTGTAATAAAATCATAATATTATCTGGTATTTTTTGTCCGGGTTGAACGCACGGTTCAGATCCACTGAAATAGAATAGTGTCACTGTTGAAGTGAGACGAGAAGGTCAATTCGAACCAAGAGTATAAAGAGTGGAAAGTTTTTTCACTATCGCACAATAACACATTATGAACTCGGTTAGGTCACATTAGGAACTTATATTCAGATAAGTGATGGGTATCAAATGAACAGAGAATTCAATTAAAAATGAGAGAAGGAGGAACTCAAAGACGAATAAAATACGAAATGAATAGTGCAAAACCTCATGTACCTACGCATACTTCCACAGAAAGAATTATGTTTTTGTGTAGATTCTAAGTAATCCTATATGTTTATGAAAATAATAAGACATTAAAAATTAAAGTTATTTCACAACATTCGAATTTATCTAATCCGTTCATCACGGATGACACCATTATTTTTATTGGACCTCTTCAAACAAATTAGCAAAACATGGTCTTAAAATTTACTGAATTTACATATACGTATAGCATAGCTATCAAAGCATACTTATTATATTAATAAGGATAGCTCGATTAAGACTTTTAACGATAGCAGCCACGTGTGCAAAAATTTCTTGATCAAATGTCAATTGGATTCTATTTTGTCTTATTTTTTTAACTTCAGTATGTGCGTGACACTGGGAATTCGCAAAATAAAAATCGTAGGATCTATTATTAGGTTTTAAACAATTATAATATGAATCTGGGAAACTACATCCCTTAAAGTGTGGTTCCTCCGTTCTCACAGACCATCAGCCAGATCTCGGAAAGTATCTTCCAAACAAAGGTATCGTGATAACAGACAAGTAAAATATTTGTAAAGATATTTACTAAATAAGAAACGATTTAAAAAAAAACGAGTAAACTGTGGTACCTCAGTTCACACGCATATGATCTTCTGCATATACTTGTGCTGTGGCATCGCCTATATTTAACGCGTGCTATGAATATGGTGCTCCAAATTCATCATGTGATCGGCATCAATTGATCAGCTAGAGTGAATATTATAATTAGAGGTTTTGTGTGTAACTGAACTTATATAACATCACGCTTGTATTCCTCGGCAAGTTAGGTAGAGGTGTATGTAGCCATAGTACACAGTCACACACCCATTTTACTATCTAGCTGCGCCCCGCGGTTTCACCCTCATAAGTCTCGATCCCTTGAGGATTTCGGGATAAAAAGTATTATATGGCCTTATCCATGTCATGGTCTACCCGTGTGGCAAATTTAATCTAAATCCGTTCATATTTTTTAGCGTGAAAGTGTAAGAAACAAACATACAAAAAATCACACCTTTTGTCTTTATAATATTATTAGGTTTAGATTATTGACAGTTTCTTGTTTGACCTCTATTTCAGCTCATCATCTGCCAGCTTTTTCCGAACTGTTTTGGGGTCAGTTTCCATTGTAACCGGATGCAGCTGAATACCAGTATTTTATATGGATCGGCTGCTTGTCCATAACCCAGTTACTGGGTAATACGATACCCCTTGATAAGACTGGTAGAGTGCGAGCAAAATAAGTCTGCGCGCGGCCGAAATAATCGTTTGCCGTCTTCCGACGTTTATATCAGGTATCAAGAGAGTGGTGCTGTGTTCCGTGTTTTTTAAATTAAATAATCGCCATCACTATGCCGAAAGTGATTATAAGTGCTTATAGTCTTGAAGTTCAAACGCGCGCCCACTTATCTTGCGTGCACTTTAGTTTTCTTTACTTTCGGGGTTCTGACAACTCGTAATGACTGTCAAAGATCCATGAATGACAGCTACTATTTCACCTGACAGTAAGCAATGGTCGACGATGAAGCTCGCTTGTCCAGAAGTAACCTATTTATGTCATAAGTTTCATGAAGCGCTCGTGAGTATATCGCGAGCCCATACATATGACTACAGTGCTCTTGAAAATTTCCTCATGGAAAAACCCAACAAGTCTACATTTTTTCGGAACACATTTTCCTTTGGATTTATGTAGAATTAAGACAGGCAGATATATTGAATACTCTTTATTACGTACACTATAAAAATCACAGATTTAAATGTAGAAAGAACAATCCCCACTTCCCATACATTTAAAAACCTGATAGTGAAAGTTTATGTATAGTTATAGTAGAAAGACTACCTGTATGTTAAGAAAATAATATCATATAGTCATTTTTACGATTTAAACGCTACGAAGTCCAAAAAATATTAATGTTACTTTTTAGGTTAGGATTTACCGTTACCAAATATAAAGAATAAAAATGTGCTTGAACGAATTAAATAACGCTCTAAGTTTAGTCTAAAATACGAATACTTACCTCATAATACAAATCTATGGTCTTTAGCGACTTTTTACTTTGTAAATTCTTTGAAACCAACTGCCCTTATGTCAATGTTTATACTCTAGATGATTGTACTCTAGATGATTGTGTGATATAAATTGAGTGTCAAGCATTAGCTGTCAAACGTCAAAAAAAAAATCCGTTTCAATCGTTCTAACTCAATTACATATTGCATGATTATTTAATTTAATTATGATGTTATTTTTAATTAATCTGTATTATACAAAGACTAATAAAACATGATTACTGAGTATATAAAACATAAAATAAAGCATGAAACTCAGAAACAGAGTTGAATAAAGTCAAGTAGCAGTATGTAATAAGGAACGTCGTAAAAAGGGAAGTTGAGATGCGTTCAAAACAATACAAGCTAATATGTTTACTCTTGAAGTAGTATAAGTAAGTTAAATCTTTTTTCCCTGCGTTTCTTTTAACATTGTGATTAACGTAATTAATATACGATTCCATTAGCTGTATTTTAAGATGTATTTCATTTCTATACACAGTGAGGTGAAAAATGGGCATTCTTCTTTTACAAGGGGTGACACAATGGGCGGTCTTATTTTTATTTTTTTGGGAATGGCTTCTCGCAGGTCGCAGGTTGTCGTCTGCTTAAGCGGACTTGCCTGTCGTTGCCCTAATAAATTAAGGCCTCCAGCCAGGACTTAAACTTAAATACTAACTAAAACTAAGCGACTACACGCTAGGGGCACCCCCCCCTGTGGGGTACGAGCCTCGGCTTACGGCGTCGCTGGAAGAGGGCAGCAAGGGACTGGTGGCCTTACTGCTCTCCTGGAGGAGGGCAGTGGCATCGTCGGGGGCGATTAGGGTATGCCTTGGTCGGCGAATACTGCTTATGCGGGAGGGAGTATAGCGGGCGGCCGCTGAAATCAGGGGATTTGGATGTTTTGGGCGGTCTTAACGCTAACAGCGATCTTTTAGATCCTTTCGATGGATTTAGGGAGAAGGAGAGACGATACTACAGGTAGTTTCTGGTGTACCATTCATATATAGAAATATAAACGACTAGTATCTGCCCGTGACTTCTTTTGAGTGAAATTTCTTGTTCCCCCAACCTACTCCGTTGCATAGCATCACCTGCCCGCGCTGTCACTTTGCTGTCGCTGTTCTTTCAGACTATTTTCTTTTTGCTCGACTCCTAAGGGTCGTGGATACATAGCCTTCCTCAAGAATTGGGCTATGAAATGCTAAAAGATTTTTTCGAATCCGACTGGTACCTTCCAAAGATAATAATCATGAAACAATAGCAAAGAACAAAAAAAAGTGTTTATGGAGATAGATCGTGTTTTTTTAAAAATAATTTAACAAGATTGAGCACGCCAATAAACACGGACCATGCATTCCATAACAGTATTGTTTTAACTGTAAAAGATTTGTCAAAGAAGCTGGTGGAATGCATCGGCATCTCAAGTCTCAAGTTTTCCGATGACCTCAGATTTCTATTATGTGTGTCATGAAGGAACTTGAAACATGCTTTAAGATAAGAGGGGGCTGTAGGATTGAACAGAATACTGTAGAGCTGAAACAATATATGAGAACTCCGGCGAAGACGTATGTGAAGTATTTGAGAATTCTTATGAGGATTTAGGAAAGTGTAATACGATTTAGAATCTGGATGAGGCTGGCACAGGAGCGTGGTTTGGTACAAAATCAAAATATTTAATTTCTCATAAACCTACATGGGCACTTATGATACGTCAGAAGCTAGGTGCACAGATCGTTTCCAATTGAGAAGATCCGGCAAGAAACTCCACGGTTACTCTTTTAAAAATAATTGGTTTTTACAATGTTTTCAAATTACAGTGTTATTAGATATAGGAGGACAGTGTAGGCCTGTCATCAAGTACCATATGCTTAACAAATAGACAATGGTCTACAAATCTACAGCCTACAAGGCCTAAAACGTTCTCACAGTCACATAATATAAAAGAAAAAGAAAAATTAAATAATAAAATAAAAAAAAATAAACATAATGACACGATTGCCATTTCAACTATTAAAATTAGAATTAATATCCTGTTCACAAAGCCACTAACCAATAAAGACTTGAAATTAGCATTGTAGGTATTAAGCTACGCCGATGATATGGTGCTGCTGGCTCCCTCGATTTGTGCATTGAGGAAGTTGCTTGCCGTATGTGAAAAGTATGCGGCCACACAAGGTCTTAGTTATAATGTGAAAAAATCTGAGTGCATGATCTTCAAGGCGGGTACAAAGTGTCCAACTGTGGTTCCGCCAGTATTACTCAATGGTATTCCTCTTAGTCGAGTGTACCAATTCAAGTATCTTGGGCATGTGATTACTGAAAATCTTGGAGATGATGTAGACATGGAGAGGGAGCGTAGGGCATTGTCAGTTCGGGCGAACATGCTGGCCCGCAGGTTCGCTCGATGTACAGACGCGGTGAAAGTCACTTTATTCACAGCGTATTGCACATCTCTGTACTCAGCGAGCCTGTGGTTCAGGTATACCCAAAGGGCTTGCAATTCTCTTCGTATCCAGTATAACAATGGCTACAGGGCGCTGTTACGTCTGCCACGCTTCTGCAGTGCGTCAACAATGTTCGCTGAGTCTCGCACAGACGGCTTGATGCAACATGGCGCAAAAAGACAGCCTCACTGCTAAGCAGATTGCGTGGGAGCAGTAACAGCATCCTGAATGTAATATGCAATAAGTTGGACAGCCCACTGGTGTGGAACCTCACCCAGAGGACTAAGTCCCTCTTAGATATTAGGTACTAACATAGTTTTTAAGATCATACTAACGGTATTAATGTAATTTTAAATGTATTAATGTAATTAATGGATCAATGGTTGTCTGAATAAATAAATATAAATAATGTCAAATAATGAGAAGATTATGTCAAAGAAGTATGTAAAAAATAAATATTTAACAAAAATAAATATACTGCCTTATTTTTCTTACTGCTTAAGAAGCTGAACTTAATTTACCTGAGAAAGCTTTAATGTGGGCGCCCCATTGAGCTCCTTATGTTTTGAGTTGAGCTTCACGATTACTGATAAATGCGTGCACTGACTGGACAGGTCCACTCAATCTGTGTGGTTCTTTCCTCAAAAGACCATTTCAGACATCAATACACATAGTCTACACATGATCTGACCAAGATTATGTCTGGACTTTAAAAGATACTGTGACCTCTGAGTTTGTTTGGCCTTTCACAGTAACGTTTTTAGTTAGATCATATTGGATTTTTATTGGACAGAAACATCGAACAAAGAATTTGGCTAAAATTTTGCATCGCCGAAGCAGAAGCAGTTCTGTAACATTTCGTGTTCCGAACACTGAAATGTTACAGAACTGCTTCTGCTTCGGTATCAGTACGGTGAATCGACTTTATCTATATTTAATATATTAAAACACGTACTTATGAGTGGTACAAAGCGGTCGAGAGAGATGTGAAGGAATATTTGCCTCGCTCTGATAGGCCATCAACGTCTTCGACTGAAGTTAACATCGCGAAAGTGAAGGATATAGTGACTGAAAATCCTCATTCAAGTTTGAGCGTTTCTGTGTCTCACGAGCCGATCCGTACCATTTTAAATAATCACTTGGTTTTAAGTATGAAACAGGTTGTCGTTTGGCTAGTCCCAAAAGACCTGAGTTTTATCCAAAACCTCAATCGCATAAGAGTTGCTGAAGACATGCTAGAACGAGTCAATTCCGACTCAACATTAATGAAACGCATTGTTACTGGACGAGACTTGGGTTTGCGAGTTTGAAATGCAAACTAGTCAACAAGATTCGGAATGGCACCTTCCAACTCAACCGACATCGAAACAACCACGCCAAAGACGATCAAAAGTCAAAGTCATGTTGACTGTTTTATTTTCCT
The DNA here is from genome assembly GCA_963555695.1 of Dasypolia templi. NCBI lineage: Eukaryota > Metazoa > Arthropoda > Insecta > Lepidoptera > Noctuidae > Dasypolia > Dasypolia templi. The sequence continues at coordinate 6,939,432 of OY743163.1, forward strand.
ATCGCGGTGTTGTGCACTGGGAATTCTTGCCAAAAGGTCAAACGGTAAATAAAGAATATTATTTGAGCGTTATGCGGCGTTTAAGAGAGCAAATTCGACAAAAAAGGCCAGATTTATGCAAAGGAAATTCTTGGATTTTGCATCACGTTATGGCGCCTTTGCACAAGGCCATCATGGTGAACGGATTTTTGACCAAAAACTCAACAATTACAACGACAACAACAAAAAAATAAACCCGGGCTTGCCTGACGCTTTCGCTTTAAGAGAGTGCCGATCCCAATAAAACAGTCGTAATGGTTTAGTTCTGTCTTTCTGACTCGCTTCACTAAAGCCTTAAATAGGATTCCTTAATTCGGAGTATTTTAAAAACCTTTTTAGTATGTATAGATCTACGCTTCCTTATTTTCGTGAAGACCGGTAAACAAACAAGAACATTATAATCTACTTCTCACCTAAGATAATGGAGTAACGTCATAGCACACGCAATACATCAATATTCACGCTGACATCTCGCAAGTAATTAAGATGAATATAGAAATAACGATGTTTTTCTTAAAAAATATATAGGTTAAGAAATGGGATTTCATGTTTTCAGATTATGATTATGGACATGAGATCAGAAAGTGGGTTTTCGTGATATAGTAAACGTCAAAAAAATTATTTGGTTTAAATAACAAATAGGTCGGTCTGTCCTACCTAAGCATATACTTTTTATGAAAAGTTCTGTCAATACCAGTTCGTTCTAATTTATTTCTAGTTTTTGCCCCATCATTTAAAACCAACCAAACTAAGTACCTATTTCCCTATTTCTGTACCTTCACAACGTTTTTGTTAATCGGCGCAATAATTAACCATGGGCTGGAACAATAATCGAAGTTAAATCGTTCGAACAACGTTTAGACGATCCAAGTCATTTGTTGCTTCAACTTAATTAAACGCCACAAGCAAGAAACTTGCAAACAAACTCAAGCAATTATTTCAACTATACCAAATTACAGGCACCTTTCAAATGTTAAACGCTCGGTCAGTCAGAAGGATGATGCTCCCTTAGATGTCACTGCTTGCGGTGGCGTCGGGGTCAGGTTACCTCCTTCCGTCAAATATGGTCAGGGGGGTATTGGCTGATCTTCATGACCATGCTTGTCATGAGCAGGTCATCTTGTTGACCATGGTTTTGTTACTGTTATTAGTAATTAACCGTTTATTTAATTAACTGTTCATTTATTTTACTTAGAAATTCCTAGTTTATCATTTGTGACTTCAAGTTACAGATATATGAACATAATGCAGCATTGCATATGTAAGCGGGCACGTCCGTTTGTGCCTGGAGGCGTATATTTAGGTATTAAAGTTCTGTTTACGTTTTCCTTATTTATTTCTGCTTGAGTATCGTTTCCAATGTTTTTGTTGGTATATTGTCGTGTGCTAGCTGACATATGGCAAATAATTAAAAGTTTTGTGTTTCGTACAGCTGTGCTGCTGGAGAGGTTGTTTCGCTACTTCTTCTTCCTGTCATATGTGATTTTGACGTTCAAAAAGTATTGATTTTCAGCCTAGTTTGAATGACTGCCTTTTTTTTTATTCGGGAACGGGCAGGAGACTCGATGGACATTCTTTTAAATCAAAAATTTTGTTACATCATTCAAGTTGAAACTATACATGTGAGAACGTTGTAGAAAGACAAAAAAAAAATTGCAGTTGAGAGATGACCAGTTCCAACTGACGACGGCGGCGCCCGTTCACGAACATGACTACTTAGCCCCATGTAAATCAAACTTAATCCTTTGCATCCACCGCGATCAGTGGTTTAATCGCCAGTGTATTTAAGTCGATTATTCAATGAGTTTGACACAATTACTAGATGCAGCCGGTTGTAATCGCGATTTACGATGCAGCCGGGCGTAGTTCGATTATATTTAGAGTTTATTCGTTTGAGTTGGTCAGATTGTAATGTGTCTGAGAACGTTTTGATATGGTTATCGAAATAGATACCTATTTTTGTTTAAAAAGATATCAGAGAGCTATTCTGTAAAGTTCACTTCGAACTTCACCGAAGTGGTTGCACACAATTTGAAAACAAAATAGCGTCTAGTTTTTTGGGTAAATATTAAACTTATCTTCTAAAAACTTATTGACTTACCAAGACTTACATGACTATTTAGTATTTTAAGACCCCAAAATAGGATTTAATTGAGGTTCATAAAAACATTTGCAATTATTATAATAGAGTGTTCAATCATATATTTAGGAAAGCAAAATGGGAATTATTTGTGAATCGATTAATTATGTAGATGCCGTTTTTTTTGTGAGTAATGATTACTTCTTTCTTTTACAGGTAAGCGTTCATCTTGTTCATCAGTTTCAGAAGAATTCTAAACAACAAGTAAGAGATACTACTAATAATTGTAGCTTTGTCCATAAGAGTTTTCGGTCAGCAGAACCCGTGCCTATTGTATAAAGCTAACCAATTTTGCGCTCGACTGTATCCACTACAGCCAAACGCAAAATTTTTATGTTAAAACGCAGTTCAATTAGGTTTAAACATTCATTTTCAATCAAAACCTAAAATATTTTTAAATGAGGATAATGAACTAAATGTAATACTCAGGTCTTTCACCTTACAATTAGCGGTGCTCGTGCACTCAATTGAGGTATTATATTTATTACAGTAAAATATATTTAGTTAGTGAATAAGTGTGGTGTATTAATATTTAGTTAGTGGTAAGTGTAAATACGGATATTAGTATATTTTAAATAAAAAATACTAGATTCGGTGTTAATAATGAAATTGGGCAGAGGGTCCAGTCGACCTGCTCGTCGTGTTGAATGATCCCGCGGGTCCAGTTGACCAAAAACTCATGAATTATTTCCATTAAATCATAGATTCAATCTAGATAAACTTGAGTGACTTCAAAACTTTTGCATAAGATTTACAAGTTCAAGCAGTACGGTTATGGAATGCCTTGACCAAATCGATAAGGCGTGCTCAATCACTGACCACATTTAAAATTCTGGTAAAAAACACATCCTCTCTTCTTAAACATTATTACATATAGTTTCCTGAGTCTTGTTTCGTGTTTATATTTGTATATATATGTGTAAATAAATGTATGTTTTATGTATTTAATGAATATGTAAATTACACCACAGACTACCTGCAGTATTGTCTCTCCTTCTCCCTTTAATCCATCAAAAGGTTGTCTGTAAAAGATCGCTTTTAGCGATAAGACCGCCCATTGTGACGACCAATGTAAAAAATCTACACCTATGTCTGTAATTTATAAGGTGTACATAATAAAGAATATTCTATCTATCTATCTAAATCATCCCTCTGCAGTCGATGATTGATGTGGTCCTGTGTTTTCTTGCATCGCTAGCTGCTAACATGCTGGTCCTGCTCTATAGGACAATCTAGAGGCTAGACAAAATCAAACTAGTTGCTTATTGTATTGTATAATTTGTTATTTTTACTTTAATCACACACTGACTTATTCCTAGTTAACATTTTAGGATACCTAAACATATATTTTTACAATGTTTGTAAATATGTGAGCACAATGTACCTATCACGTGATTAATTTATCTGCCTTTGCTTTATTTTTAATTCTTTTTACCAATTTTGGAATAGTATTTTTATTCTTGGTGCATCGTCTTCACATATAAAAATATAATTAATGTATACAAAATATTGTAAAACATTTTAAAAGAGCAACGGTGGAGTTTATTGCCCCTTCTTCTCCATACGAAACTACCTTTTGGAAGTGGCGCCTAGAATCAGTTCTATTTTTAATGTGAATTTTGACGTTCAAAAGTGCCTTTTTATGGGTCTATTTGAAATAAATGCTTTGACTTTGACTACAGTTTTAGAAGATACGACGTCGAATGGAACGAAGCGATGATGAAAATAACAACCTGCACTGGGCCCGCACGACGGATTACGGCCCACTCCCTCTCGCCTTGTGTCCCAGCAGTGGGAAAATTTGAGGCTTATAATGATGAAGAAATGAAATTAAACATAAAAGAAAACAAAAGTTTGACTCAGGTTAAGGCACACATTAAACACACAAAATAATGCTAGAAAAACTCTGTAATAACAGTACCAATTTAGCATAAAATTGTGCCTTACAGATGCGGCTCAGTCGTAAAGGCCGCGATTTCAAAACCACCGCTGCTCTCAAAACGGCGAAGGAAAACATCGTTAGGAAACCGCCATGTCCTAGAACCAAAAATTTTAAGACATGTGACGTCCACCAACCCACACTGGACCCGTGTAGTGGATTACGGCCCACTTCGTCTCACAGTGGAGGACTGTGTCCCAGCGGTGGGAACAATATTATATGGGCTGATTATGCTATGATGCTAAATTAGTAAAGTTTTGCAATTTCCTCGTTAGTCTAGTGGTCGCAAGAGCTACTGCTGAGCATGAGGTCCTGGGTTCGATTACCAGGTCGGGCAAAATGTGATTTGGTTTTTCTATCTAGAATTTCTCAGTAGCAGCCCGGAGTCTGGATTTGTGGCAATTCCAAATCCCGGTTGATGGCAATAGGCTCGCCCCCTATTACATGGGACTTAAACCTAACCCTTCTGGGGTAACAGGTGTGATGTTATGTTATGTATTTAGCCATTTATGTCCGGCTTTTTGTGAGGACTTTCGATTTTTAATGGTCTCACTAGCAATTAAGTTGACTGGGTCTAACCACAGCAAGAGCCATTTGTATTAATATCTTGACCACCACAATACATTACGCTTCCAAACAGTTTTTCTATATCAACTCCTCAGACAACTCCAGGAACTAAAACATATAACAATAGATTCTATTCGCAGCCGCACAACCCATCAGATTTAGACTCTGACGTCATCACTGACGTTAGCAGTAATACGTCAGATGGCATGGCATTGGAATGAAATATGGCGGATGCAAAGATCGTGGATGATGTCACAAAGTAGGTAGTAGATATTAATTCATCTGTTTGGTTTTTAGGATAATATTACGGCTGTATTCATCTAAGGGGTCGGCAGAGGAGTAATAGTAATACGGCCGCAACTCAGTGGTAGCAAAACCAGCAAAAGCTAGTCTCATAGTCTATTGAAACTCTGAACTCCGCTAGCTAACTGAAGGTCAAAGTGTTAACCTTAAGCCTGGCGTGTGGCCTACTGATAGATGATATTTACATATGTAAATTGGTTAAAGAAATAAAAGGAAATGAAAGAAAGACAAATGTTTATACAACCAAGCTGCTGCTGCTGCTGTTGAACTCTAAGTTTCACGAACAGAATTTTAAAAAACACACATACAAAGTAACCAAAACCCTCGTATTCAACCAATTAAAAAACCTTTAACACGACAAAAATAACTCATGTATTAAATATAGATGAGTTCGGTGTTTACTATCTGACATCTTTAAGAAGGAAGACGAAACAAACTCAGGGGAGACGGTCTTCAGGGTCGCGGGAAATTCGAAAGAGAAACCGTGAAACTGAAGGAACACGGGCTTTAGTCAATAAACGTCTGACACGCCCTTCCGCTCCACCCAGCGCTGGAGAAGTCATTTGATGAACCAAAAAAAAAGGGCTGACAGTCTATTTTAAAGTCTAGACATAACCACATTTCTATAGGTATGTTTGTCAAGGGGGACAAAACCCCAATAAGACTAAGATTTTTTAATAGAACCCAGCAACCAACACACTATTAATCACACTAAGAATTATTTTGTAAGGATATTGATAATCTGTTGCTTTATATTTTCGAAAAATTTGTCCGCTCAACAACGTAAAAAATGCAATGAATGTTGTTGAACTGTCAAAATGAAAGTTATTCCTACTGTTACTGTGTACGCAAGTAATCCCCAAAACCCCAAGTCTTCGCTTCGACTTGTCACTTAACTGAGCACAAATACAGATTCCAGACTGCTACTGAACATCTCCTAATGGATAAACTGAATTATTATTTGCTTGAACCGGCAATCGAAGCCAGGAGGCTCACCCCACTGAGAAAGTCAACAAAACAAACCTTAATACTGAAATTAATTTAACTCGCAATAATAAGAAAAACGTTTCTGACTTCTGAAGGAAAATAACACCGTGAGAATAATCTCCGCTTGAGGCGTCATCTATATCTTTACATTTAATAAAATCGTAGTGAAGTCAAAACTGTAAATAAATAGTTTTGAAAAAAGAAATAACCGACTTCTTGAATGAAACACTACAAAGTTAAAAACATGGTTTTTGGTTTAGTATTTTGGTTTTTTAATTTTTCACTTTGTAGTGGTTTCGGAAGTCGGTTGTTTTTTTTATATATTTGTAAACCTTCAATTGCTAAGTAAATAACAGTGACAAGAAGTTATTATAAGATCATCAACATAAACGAAGTGGAAAAATACGTTTTATTGAAGCTAACTCAAAAATCACTCATCAAAACTTGCCCAAATTTATATTGAAACAAAAGAAGAACGGTTCATAAATGACGGAGTTCTGAGGTGTCAAACATAAAACATACAACTGAAATGAGAACATTCTCCTTTTTTTGATTTTGAAGTTGGTAAAAAAATGTGAGTGATGACCTCAGGACGAGGTTTTTCTTACAACGTCGCTTGCTTCCGCGGCAACAGTCTTGACCCTCTTCATGTTTTGGCTGCTGAGACCAACACTACAAACTTAGTATACGGACTTAATGGGGAAGTTTTATAAAAATGTGCTGTTATTTTTGTATTTTGGTGTCTTACGACTTCCACGCGGACGAAATCGCGGTTAGGAGCTAGTTGAAAATAAGTTAAAGAATGAACAAAATAGACAACATTAAAGATGTCTTTTTCAAATTAAATAAAACCTCTTTAATTTTTCTTGTCAACTAATCCCCGTAGGGCATTACTTAGAAAACATAATTGAAGAAGTCAAGTGGCTATTTTGTAGCTTAAAAGTGCCTCAGGGAAGATACATTGGGGGCCTTTGTGCATTCTTGATAAGATATGAAGCCATCTTCAAATGTGCTAATGATAATTTAACTGGTACTCGCAAGTGGAGCAGCGGCATAGAAAATTCGTCAAAATAATCAATATTACAACCAATTTCCGAATTTTTAAACCTTTACAGGTGATGCATCAGCATAATCAGCCTATAATGTTCCTACTGCTGGGACACAGGCCTCCTCTTTTCGAGCGGGAATGGGCTAATTAAACCACACGGGCCCAGTGCGGGTTGATCGATGTCACAAGTCTTCGAAATTTGGTTTTAGGACATGCCGGTTTCCTCCTAATGTTTTCCTTCACTGATTTGAGAGCAGTGTGCTGATGCATCGGTTGTAAAAATTGTTAGATAATGAACAGCGTTCATTTTAAACAAGCAGTAACTAGTTAGAAAATGACATACAGGTATTGTCAATCGAGGCCATTAACACTGCATCGTCGATCGCTGGCGATCAATAGTGTTTTGTTATTCATTCGCATGTACAACTAATGAAACGTCGCCGCGTCGGTTAGTTTGCTCTTTGCGGTAATTGTTTATTTGTTCATTAAAAGCTGCTTGCCTTTTTGTAACCCTGTACCTCTCTGTTTGGCCCGCTGCGAGTAGATTCTTTCGAAATCCACTCATATAATTCACTAAATAACACAAATTCATGACCACGTCATGGGTGTTTCTCAGTCCTGACAATGATATTTTTTATTATATTTTGATTTTCAGTCCTATGTAATAGAGGGGAGTTATTTGTCATAGCCGAGCAGTATTCAAGACGCCATGCTGATACTGAAAAAGTCAATAGTAATCTATGTTCTATCTATTTTAGAGGGTTTGGTTTCCGCACTTAGTCCTACATGTGGAACATTGTACGTGGGCCAAGGCGGCCGTCGATGGTTATTATTCCAACCAGCCCACCTCTGGGTAACGCCTATGCACTCAAAGAGCACGTGCGCGATGGTCTCGTCCGACTCCATGCAAGCTCTGCACAGACAACTGTTCGTTAAGCCTATTGTCTGAAAGTGTCAATAGTAATTATTTATTGATTAAAAATAATTTGCATCTGAATTTACACAAAATAATAACACTTTCCCCGCCCCTGGGGATAGGACCGAGGCCGACAATGTCTTGTCTTCATTATAAGGGTTCCGTAGTTAACAAGAAACCCTTATAGTTTCGACATGTCCGTCCGTCCGTCTGTCTGTCCGTAGCTTATCTCAGAGACTCTGAGTACCTACGAGAAATCTGCAATTTGATATGGCTATACATATTAGTCAGGCCGACTAAGTGGTTAAATAATCCTGAAAAAAAAAATGTACCTCCCCTACACGTAAAGTGGGGATGCTTCGTCTATCCCATGGTTTGAAGTGTCGTTGAAAAGGTCGTTCAAAAATATTTATTGTAAGTGAAAAAAAAATTCGATCAGGGATCCATTTGCTTTAAAAGTGCTTATTTATGTTAGAGTCAGGTCCCCCCCCCATCTGTCAGTTAAATGGTTTGTTTTTGATATGAGAAAAAACCACGGCAGTACTATACTTAACGAAGTTAAAAGGAAAACTATCTTGCTCGAGCCAGCCCGCGCCGCTGAGCCTGTAGCTTTAAATTCGTCCCAAAATAATATCAATCCTGATCCAGCTAGTCATTTGCTACCCTCTTCCAGCGACGCCCTAAGCCGAGGTTCGTACCCCACAGGGGGTGCCCTTAGCGTTGTCGCTTAGTTTTAGTTAGTATTTAAGTTTAAGTCCTGGCTGGAGGCCTTAATTTATTAGGGCAACCACAGGCAAGTCCGCTTAAGCAGACGACAACCTCATAGGTTGACCTGCGAGATGCCATACAAACAAACCAAGGAAAACTATCACAGCTGACTCGTTCTGCTTACAGAAGGCTTTAATTTTTTTTTTTTTTAATTCATTGCTTATCACATGTGTTCACAAGGTCTTATTATAGTTATACAGTTCACATGGACCCTGTCGGGCACAACAATTTAATACAAAATGAGTAGTAGCATTCATAACAAATAAGGAAATTAAGAATTAAGTATTGTTATCATTATAAAATCTAATCAAACTACAAAACTACCCAAACGGTTGGTCGACACTTCTCGTGACCAGAGGGCTGGCCTATTTTTTGCCAAAGAATAAGCATTGCCATCCAACGTGGCAATGCTGCCAGTCTTTTGGGCACTCGTCCCGTTGACAGCGATGCGGACGTATTTTTTTATGTTCTATGAGCTCCCCCCTTTTTTTTGTATAAATTTGTACATTATATATATTTTAGTGTTAGCTTGTAAATTGTAATTTAGATTTTGATTAAAAATTAAATTGTTAACATCAAACTACAATAAATAATATCACATTTAAATATTTGATATACGTATTTACAATTAATAACCAGAAATCATTAGAAAGAATCAATTCATTTAAAATAAATAATGTCACACATTCAAATTAATATCGTAAAAAATTTCAAACTATAAAAATTCTACAAAAAATATTACCTAGGATTCAGTCAAAATTTAATTAAAAGTCGAATAAAAATATAATAAAATGTGAATGTCGAAAACTGAATTAATGATGGAAGTCATCTCATTAAACATACATTTGCAGTTGGAATGTATGAGAGAACATGTTTTTCAACTACAATATTAAGTTTGTTCATGAGATAAATTCATCCTACTACGCTACCCTTCAAATTGTGCGTGGTCCGAAATCAAATCATAAGTCATTTATTCAAATTAGGTTGAGAGCACTGTTCGAAAGTCAAATTCGATTCGGTTTTGTGGCACTAAAACCTTGTTACAGCACTGCAAAATTATTAAGGGACGTAAATCGAATATCAATCTATCTTGAGCCCTATTGATTCTCCAGCTATAATCTATTGACCAAGGCAATGATATCAAATGTTATTGCGGTCTGTAGTAACTCAATCCCCCTGCGATATACGAGTATTAGCCTTGAGCCAGATTGATCGGATTGCAAGTGACCAATTCAAGGACTACGCTGAATTGACATGCGGTAAAATTACCGATCACACAGTATGTTAGTACCTAGTAATTTCATGGACCAGCTTGACTTTTGATGCCGGGTATGTAATTGGTTAGTGGTGGAGGTGACGGATTTTGTTTATGTACACAGGGTGTCAATGCCCCATCACAAAACCGTCATATAAGGGTCATTTCATAAACACCTCTTTGTAATAGGAGTCACAGACAGTCTGCTGTGCAGGGCCTGCATGAAGGGGGACGAGACAGCAGCTCATGTGTTTCTAAACTGCCCGGTGGTCGCCACATACAGGGCAAAGTACTTCGGTAACCCAGGTACCCTGGAGGCTGTCAGTTACACCAAGGCGTTGCTGGCCTTCCTCGAGAACTGGGGTGGATCGAATGATCGATTTTCCCACCGTACGCAAAATACGCGCATTGTCGTGGAGTTGCGGACACCAGCCCGTATTACCTATTACCTAACCGTCATCTATCATTGTACAAAAATAGTTGCTGAGCTAAGCTAAGTATTATCGAGACACTTCCATGCCTCGGAACGTTAAGCCGCTAGTCCCGGCTGTCATTCGTGGATCTTTGACAGTCGTAACGGGTCGTCAGAAGCCCGAAAGTCTGACAAACAGTCTTACCAAGGGGTATCGTATTACCCAGTTATTGGGTTATGCAGGTCAGATAGGTAGTCGCTCCATGGAAAATTCTGGTATTCAGCTGCATCCCGGTAAGACTGGAAGCTGACCCCAACATGATTGGGAAGAAAAACTAGTCAGATGATGACCTTCGACAGTCAATAAAAAAAAAACACTTTAAAAAAAAATTACCTCATATATTCTCACCACCCACCACCACCATGCCAAATCACTAATTAACTAGCTAAACCAGCTACAGGTTGCGGATTAAAAATCTGGCAAGCGGATAACGCCTTACCCTGTCCTATTCAACAAGTAGAGATCCTATTTATAAGTCTGACCTAAGTTGTGGTTTAAAGTTTTACGTATTTGCTTGTTGACGGAAGGTTTGGGTTTGAAGTTTTGAACATAGCCAAGTTCTAATTTGACGTTCATTTAGTTCGTTCGACATTAATTTTCTGGTTAAAGACATTTAATTCTCATTAAGAAATTTACATTTCACGGCAGTGCCCCCGACAAGTCGAGCGTGAAGCAAACACTGTCGTACCATCCTTTACTGGAACCATTTCGCAGCATTTTCAGGCCCCTATTTGAGAACCTCTGGATAAGACCAGAACGCAGAAATTTTCGTCATCCAGTAAGCTATAATCACATACTTAAAATCTAAAATTTCAAGTCTGTAGGTCATTTAAGACCGAAGTTAAGCGAAAGCAAAGTTTCGCATTTATGACACTCACTCACTCATGATCATCAGAATAGAACTAGTACTTCCCATAAACTCAGACAGCTGAAATTTGGTACAGAGTTAGGGTTTAATGGCCACATAAAGGGAAAACTATAAAAACTAGGATAATCGAAGATCTGGAGTACCTGGTGACCCTGATTAGAAAACACAAGAGCCCAACCAAACTATTAGAGATCGACATACCGCCTTTAAAAAATATTCAACTTGGTTGGCCGCTTCTATTCATGTTAAAAATCGAAGGTCTGAAGTATCTGATGAAGAACCCTCAGCTGGTCTCAGCTGTATTAGAGATATGGTAATGCCCCCTTCTACTATTGGTACATAAAAAAATCGACTGTCATTGCAAAAACCCAGCGTAGTGGGACACATCTTCTAATTTAATCTAGCTTGTAGCGTCCCACTTCTGGGCGAATGCCTCCCCTTCTGCTTTTAATACGCATATAAATAAAGTTAAAGGAAAATTCTACGTAAGCCCTAACAATTCACAAGAGCCAAGGTCTAAGTCTAAAAAATGCCCTCATGGACATTGGCACCTCCATATTCTCTTGTGGCCAAGCCTACGTGGCGCTTTCACGAGTAACCAATCTTCATGGGGTGCACCTCAGAAATGTTGACTTCAAGAGTATAAAAGCTCAAGCTTCAGCGATCACCGAATACAACCGGCTTAGGCGTAAATACCGCGCCGATCTTTCAGAAATTAAACCGTCTAAACCGCCTAAAAGAATAAATAATGAACGTGAATGGGCAATACGAAAAACTATTGCAAAAAAAGAAAAGAAAGATTTGTAATAATAATAAAAACTACTCCTTTAAAGAAAAAAACTGTGTCAAATAAGAAAATCTTATAAAATAAATCAATATGCCCACGTTTCTACAAAAAGAAGTGAAATCCCACCAAAAACATTCTGTAAAAAACTAGCCAAGTCTCGATGGAGCTGTTTGTAAATCTCTAAAAAGTAATGAAATCTAGACAAATTCGTGCCAAGTCTAAGGTTCCTTACTGCAATTTCTTTATTATTATAGTTAACTAGCTGAACCCGCAAACGTTGTTTTGCTTCTTTTTTTTTTTTTTGAAAAATAGATGTTGGCCGATTCTCAGACCTACCCGATATGCACACAAAATTTCATCAAAATCGGTCAAGTCGTTTCGGAGGAGTATGGCAACGAAAACTGTGACACGAGAATTTTATATATTAGAAGACTAGCTGAACCCGCAAACGTTGTTTTGCTTCTTTTTTTTTTTTTTTTTGAAAAATAGATGTTGGCCGATTCTCAGACCTACCCGATATGCACACAAAATTTCATCAAAATCGGTCAAGCCGTTTCGGAGGAGTATGGCAACGAAAACTGTGACTGAATTAGTTAACATATTATTTAGGATTGTAGGTACTCCAAATATTTTTTGATGTTGTGACACTATGCGAAACTACCCTGGTTTGAGGTAAAGAGTGCGAAAGGAAGAATTTAAAGTTAGTTTTGCACGTCGTTGAGCTATGTTGAAGAAAAACAGCGTGCACACTAGCACACAAGCTTTCGACAAACACAAGCTTGCCTGTATTCGTCTAAGGGAAAAGCAGTGGCAGAAAGGAATCTGGAGGTCAGTGAAAAATAGATATATTGAATACTCTTTATTATGTACACTTTATAAAATACAGATATAAATGTAGAAATTTTACAATGGGTGTCACAATGGGCGGTCTTATCGCTAAAAGCGATCTTTTACAGACAACCTTTGGATGGATTAAAGGGAGAAGGAGAGACAATACTGCAGGTAGTCAGTGGTGTACCATATACATATACAATACATACACACATACAACATATATTTATCTACACATATTTATACAATAATAAACACGAAACAAGAGCAAGGAAACTGTATGTAATGACGAGGTTTTAGGTGAAAGAAAGTGAGTTTTTTATCCAGAATTTAAAAAGTGGAAGTTCCGTAAACTAACAACGTAGATAACGCAATGAACGTGGCTGAACTCTCAACATGAAAGGCATTGAAATCGTACGCCATGTTACGCAACTGCGTAATGCGCATAAAATGGCGTACCCCGCAGGTTTTTTTAAGTGATGAGCTGAGGACCTTTAGTAATGCAAAAAAATAACTTGAGAATATCTGGATAAGTGACAGGACAAGACCAGCGAAAGATCAACGGTTCTCAAAATGATCATAGCAAATCTAACTGAGTACCTTCTATTTCTTGTAAGTCGGTCGTACTCATCAAGCCTGACCTCTTCTTCTAACCATTTAGCCGCTAAACCATCTACTTTTAATTGTCTTAATGGACCTCCAGCATGATCGACCGTATCGGTGACATTTACATCAGATATAGGCTAGTAGGTCACTGGTGCAACTAGTACAACCTGTCAATAGTTCATGAGAACTGACCTTTACAATGTACAGGCGAAGAAACTATTTGGGATATGGGCAGCTAGCTCGGCAACTAATTTTTAACATTGTTGTGAGTGCGTTGAATATAAAAACACCAGCTATTACTGTCCCCCTGCAGTGCAAAGGTCTCTTCTCCTAAAGAGCAGCCATCTTGAGCAACTGTGGTGATCAATGCTCGTGCATTGATCACCACGCTTGCTCAAGATGGCTTTTCGATTTTCAACTTATATTACATATAAGTCTAGGTTTACTCACGATGTTTTCCTTCACTGATTTCAGTACTAACATAACATAACATTTTTTTTTCGGCTGTGTTTCTGAAGGGTTAGTCATAGGTGTACGCATAGTACACCCACATTTCGCCAGTTATGTGTAAGTCCCATGTAATAGGGGGCGAGCCTATTGTCATCAATCGGGTCAAATCCTCCGGACTGATAAACTCAGGAAGTACACATTAATTGAAAAAATTACATTGGTACTTGTCCGGATTTGAATACACAACCATATGCATGAGGGGCGAGGCCTTAGCCACTGGGCCTTCACAACCTGTGTGTTTCTTAGAAGCATTATTTGCACTGACTTTTCAAGTCAGTTTTAAAGAAAGTAGTAGAAAATGCATTATTTTCATGAACATTTCTAATATCAGTAATCATCCCTATTCAAAGAGAAGCAGAGAGAGATATTAATGCCTATATCATGGAATCTGCCACTTGAGGGTAGAACCAGGACTTATCTAAGCAATCTCACTTAATATGAGCCCCGGAGATATGAAATTCCATGGGGTTTGGTTTGAGTCTTAGGCGTAGCGAGAGCGGAACAGACATTTATTTAAAATAATGCTGGAATTATTGTAACTATTAGCTCTTATATGTGTGTAAAGTGACTTTTTCAATTCGTATGTACTTTCTGAGTTTATAATGTCCAACATTACTGTCATCAGTTTAGGAAAAACATCGTGTGGAAACCTGGACTTATCCAAATGAATATTATAAAGACAAAATATTGTTACACGTTTGTCCTAAAACGGCCCAACGGATTTCAGTGAAATTTGCCACATGTGTAGACCATGATCTGGATTAGGACAAAGAATACTTTTACCCCGATTTTCGCATGGGATCGAGACTTATGTGGGTGAAACCACGGGACGCAGCAGTTAGTCTGAAATCGCCAACCACTCTTGAGCAAGCGTGGTGATCAATGCTCGCGTTTTCTTTATATGAAACGCAGTCTTGGCCCTGTGGGGCAATATTTTGGCCGGTATTATTGTTAGTTTTTTTTTATTTATGTAACGAAAAATCATGTGCGACCATTTCTATTCTGCCGACTGTCCTCTGCTACGTAGAGTGTGCATGGGGAAGTTGGCCACGATTCTTGTTAGCCAGCATTTGTCATACGCAGCGTGGGTTGGTCACAGTGGACGGCCCCGTAAACAACTTTTTCCAAGTTAAAGCATTAGGAAGTGGTGAAGGGCGGACGTTTTGGGGGACTGTCTTATATATAATCTTGACGTTGCAACAAAAAGTTATGTTTCAAAGCCTGATTTGAATAAATGACTTTTGATTTTATTTGATTTGATTAACATCTCCGTTTATAGCTAAGCGTTCGCAGCTTAGCCGTGGGCCGCTATGGAGTGACGCCACCGCCGGCACCTTTTGGGAGATGCGATATGCAATCACAATGGCCAAACTGATTGCTAGTTTGAATAATGTCATTTTTGCCGGTTTGGGTATACATTTTGATATTTGACTGTTCCAATGGCATAAGTAATCTAAGACAAAGGTGAAGAAAACTATTAAAGAGCCTACACACTGATCCAAGTTTCTTCCTTAAGTTGATCTGTGCTCCTCCTTCCTTCCTCATGAGAGTAGGCTCTCATCTTCTGCTCTGCAATTAAAGGAAAATATCGCCTAAGTTGTAAAGTCCGTTTATGTGCTTCTGCTTCTATTTCCACGTTATGGTATTTTTAAGTATTATAAAATAAAACCTGAACTATATAGTTAAAGAGATATGAGGAACAAGGTGTAAAGTTCACTCATACTCTTTACTCTTTATGAAAAGGGAGGATCTTCCGACCAGATGGATGTCGTATCTGGTGGGCAACTGCCAATAAAGTTGTATATATGCTAGCTGCGCGGTAAACTCTGATTGCGCGATGCAGGACTTGTGTGACATCAGTGTGATGCTTTGTTCGCATGTAGCGGTGTAGATGCCGCCACATAGTTTTCTATTATCTTTGTTATGTGATGTCTATGTCTATCTTTATTTATTGTTATTGATTTTTAACCGTTTCATTTGAAATTAGTAAAATGACAAAAATATTTTAAATCTCAATTCCCTCTATCTTGCACCAAATACCACCCAAATTACATTAAGTTCAGCTCTCTCCGTGTTTAATAGAGGCCCATGGTTTTTATACAGCTGACGTCACCGAGGAATGGAGCTACGTCACTGAGTGTTCGATGATTACGTTCACGCTACACGCTTGAGGGAGTGAATTGTGGAGGAAGACAAGTGTTTCGGCGCTCAAGAGGAAGCATTTCTCACTCCTCCCCAAATGTTCATTTTCACCGTTACGTTTGGTATTTTCAAGTGCAAAAAGAATGTGTGTTTTTGCTTCTGTCGCCTGATTAGGCCCTTAGGCTACCTACACACGGAATAAAACTGGCGCAAGTATGGTTGGTGGCACCCTCCCTAAATGTTTGATAAGAAGCTGATGGTGTCCTTAAGTGGCATCATGAATTGTTCCTGAGTGGGAAGCCTGATGCAATGAATAATAGGATTTTGTTTTGACAAACTATCCTGCAAGAAAATACTGGTGTCTTTTGTTTTTCACTGATCATGATTTTCAATATATAATGAAAAAATCGCGAGTGCATTTTACGACCGGTTTCCACAGTGAATAAATTGTAGTCTTCGCAAGTTGTGGCCGTATTAATCCAAACGAACACATCTTGCGAAGATGTGAGTGCGTGTCTCTCGAAAATATCCATCGGCTAGTTTAAGAGTTCTTAGGTGGAGACAGGACGTTTAAAGTAGCTCCTTAATCCTCAAACGTTTGAATTTAAGAGCTACATTATACGTTCTGTAACTTTTTAAGGGTTTTACGACAAATTCCGGGATCGGGATCTAGTCTACAAAATCGGTTAATTTATTACTTACTTTTTGTAGTCACCGCATTTAAAAATGAGACATGGTTTCTCAATGCATACGGACACCGCAAGTAGTCTTCTAGAAGTCTAGATTTTATTCAAAATCATAATATATCATTTCACTAAGACATATGGGCACTGAAACGTGAAAAACTAAGTGCACGGTTCCAATTGGTCGTTTCCTATGGAGAAGAGCACTCCACGGTTACTCTTTTAAAAATAATTAGTTTTACAATGTTTCCAAATTACAGTGTTAATAGGTATGGAAAGGCAGTGTAGGCCTGTCAAAAAGTACCAGGTACTTTAACAAAACAGAAATAGGTCTACAAAACTACAGTCCATAAGGCACGTACTCACTGTGGCGGCATCTACACCGCCGCGTGCGAACAAACGCATCACACTGACGTCAGACAAATCCTGCATCGCGCAAGCAGAGTTTACCGCGCAGATAGCATATATACAACTTCCCGACATCAAACGTTGGGCACTCATCCGCCCCGACAATAGTGTCGCTTTCGACAGTCCCGATAAGGCTGAATGTCTTGCCGACAGCCTAGAGTCCCAATGTTCTCCCAGCTCCCAACCAGTAGACCAAGCTCACCTGAACAAGGTCGACGCTGAAGTCGAACGAAGAGCCTCCCTCCCTCCCGTCGAAGACCCTGATGATCCTCTGCCTCCCGTCACTCCAGACGAAGTGCACGACATCATTAAAGGGCTCCACGCTCGTAAGGCCCCCGGTTCGGATGGTATTACCAATAAGGTATACAAACTCCTTCCTGCCCCGCTAATAATGCTTATGACCGCCATCTTCAATGGCGCCTTGAGCAACAACATCTTCCCACAAGCATGGAAAGAAGCCACCGTCATCGGTATCCCAAAGCCAGGCAAGCCAAAGTCTGAGCCCTCCAGCTACCGCCCTATGAGCTTACTCAATGTCCTCGGCAAAATCTACGAGAGGCTTATTTATAAGCGTCTCAAAGACTACGCCGAAGCAAAGAGCCTCATACCCAACGAGCAGTTTGGATTCCGTAGCCAACACTCGGGCACCCAACAGGTCCACCGTATCGTAGAGCACTTATGCGCTGGTCTGCAGCGTAACGCGACGACGGGTGTGCTATTCTTCGACATAGCGAAAGCCTTCGACAAAGTCTGGCACAACGGCTTGATATACAAGCTCTACCAACTAGGAGTGCCAGATCGTCTCGTGCTCATCTTACGAGACTTTTTGTCGAACCGGACCTTTCGCTATCGCGTCGAGGGAGCACTCTCGTCCCCTCATCCTATTCGCGCCGGTGTCCCTCAGGGTTCCGTACTATCTCCTCTCGCCTTCACGCTGTTCACTAGCGATATCCCAAAAAGTAAAAAGGCTCAGTTGGCTCTCTTCGCCGACGACACTGCCGTTTACTATACCGGTCACTGTCCCAACGCTATAGCTCGTACTCTCCAAACCTCCGCAAACGTCTTAGGCGCTTGGTTCCGGAAATGGAGAATCGAGGTCAACCCCGATAAGAGTCAGGCGGTTCTCTTCTCGAGACGTCGTCGACTCCCTCCCCCACTTCCCAGCCCGATCACTATGTACGGCAAGCCAATCCCTTGGGAGAAGCAAGCCAAATACCTAGGCGTGATCCTCGATGAGAACCTTACCTTTAAGGCTCATATTAAGGCGGTTCGCGCGCGCGCCTCCTTCGCTCTTAGCAGGCTGCAATTCGTACTGACAGCCCGTAGTAAACTGTCCCTTAAATGCAAGCTCCGCATCTATACCGCAGTCATCCGTCCCATCATGACCTATGCCTGCGTTGTATTTGCGCACGCTCACCCACGTCATCTCCATAAGATGCAGACCCTCCAAAACCGTTTCCTCAGAAGGGTCACGGGTGCCCCCTTCTATGTCCGTAATATCGATCTTCACGTCGACCTCAAAATGCCAACCATAAAACAGTTCATTAAACGCTTATCAAAGCGTTTCTTCGACTGCGGCATCAAACATTCTAACCCCCTGATTACAGCGGCCGCCCGCTACACTCCCTCTCGCATTAGCAGTATTCGCCGACCAAGGCATACTTTAATCGACCCCGACGACGCCACTACCCTCCTCCAGGAGAGTAGTAAGGCCACTAGCACGCTACATAAGCCCAAAACCCGATCGCCGTCCTACCGCCCTCGCCGCCGAGGCCCGCCGCGACGCCCAAATCGACGCCCCTCCCGACCCTTGCTCGAGCCAGCCCGCGCCGCTGAGCCTGTAGCTTTAAATTCGTCCATAAATAATATCAATCCTGATCCAGCTAATCATTTGCTGCCCTCTTCCAGCGAGCCGAGGTTCGTACCCCACAGGGGCTGCCCTTAGCGTTGTCGCTTAGTTTTAGTTAGTATATAAGTTTAAGTCCTGGCTGGAGGCCTTAATTTATTAGGGAATCCACAGGCAAGTCCGCTTAAGCAGACGACAACCGCATAGGTTGACCTGCGAGATGCCAAACAAACAAACAAATCAAACGTTGGGCAGTTGCCCACCAGATACGACATACATCTGGTCCGAGGATCCTCCCTTTTACAAGAGTATGAGTGAACTTTACATCCTGTTCCACATATTTCTCTATCACATTCACAAAATATAAAAAAGAGTCTATTATTTGATTTAAAGAGTCTACAAATAAAATAGTAAAAATAAAAACCTATTTAATCCAAATGACATGATTGCCGTTACAACTGTAACACATCTTAATTAAAATCCTGAACTGTATTGTACTGTCTTCAAACGATGATAGTCCTTTCGAAAATCAACATGTTGGCAGCTTAGAAGACGTAATAATGACTGTTACAAGCTCCCCTTTCATTTTGACAATTCAACATTATTCATTGTGTTATTAACGTCGAAGACCAGACGAATGTTTCAAACATATGGAGCAACGAATTATGAATTCCCCTCAAATAATACCGGTGACAACATAAAAAGTATAACCCGAAAACATTTCCTTTACCATTTTTTTGTTTTACTATCCTGAGTTCGATTATACTACATTTCTTATTTTGTTACTGCGTAGTTTTCGTATAAAATATGACGTCATTGGTACGTATTATAAAAATAACAGATATAAATAGAATCTCACTCCATAGTAACAAAGCAGATGACATCGAAATGGCTGACATCAAGATCACGGTTTCATATGGCGTTTACACATTCAGAATAGAAAGAATTTCATAAACGTTTTTTTTTTAAATAAAAACATGAAAAATAGGAATAAAATAAAGAAATAGTCTTAATTTTAAATGTAGTCCATTTATTAAAATTATACAATTATCTTTAAAATATTTAATGTAGCCAATTGAAATGCTGGTCGCTAAAAAACTCAACATCTTTTAATAAAAGCACAGCGAGTAATCTACTCAGGTTCAGTAATATCTTCATTTAGTGCGGAGGAAGATCATTTCTTATGCCAGTGTTCCCGATTTAGACAATATACTCAATAAGAAAGGTTTCAAGATTATTAGTGCTCGTGGCCAAAGGATAACTGCCACACGAGTCGATTTAAGCTTGCCGCATGGTGGATGTGTGACCATCCATTACATATAGAGATACAAGACCCCTCCGTGCCTCAAAAAGCACGATCCCGGCTGTCATTCGTAGATCTTTGACAGTCGTTACGATATCGAATCTGCTTGCGATTCCCGACGCCTAGGGCGTCTCCTGCAGTGACTAGGGGCGTGAGGGCGCAAGGCTCTCTCCTTCACGCGCTCCGCCTCCTCCTTCGCAAGCATTACTGCTTCGCAGAAGGAAGTGACGGCTTTCCATTCCCTCTCGCTCCGTACCATGGTCTGGACCAGGGCCGGACGCGAGAGATCGCCTCCGTGAGGACATTGCGGTGCTCCGCCCAAGCTGGGCAGACCTCCACCGTATGCTCCACCGGGCGATCCACACAATGGTGACACCCGGGCGTTTCCACCCGCCTTATTCGAAACAGGAACATCCCGAAACATGCGTGTCCGATGAGGACCTGTGTTAGGCGAAAGGTGATGACGCCGTGGCGCCTCTCCAACCACTCCTCAAAGGGGGACTTACCGCCGCTATTGTGGCGTGCCCAGTGTACTTTCATCCTGGATCGCAGACGAAGTCGCGGGCAACCGCTAGTAAAATCATAAATGCGAAAGTCAAAGTCAAAGCATTTATTTCAAAAAGGCCCATAAAAAGGCACTTTTGAACGTCAAAAATTACGTTAAAAATAGAACTGATTCTAGGCAAAAGTGAGTTTATTTGTTTGTAACGTCTTCTCTAAGTTAATGTGCCCAAAAGACTGGCGGCATAGACATTGCCACGTTGTATGGCAATGCTTAGCCTCTGGCCAAGGTAAAAGCCAGCCCTGAGGTCACAGGAAATGTGGATCAGCCGTTTGAAGATTTACTTAGAAAATCGATGAGCTCGGACTACGCGGCCCGAAAGGATCTACTTCTATCAGGTAGATTTATAATGCAAATTGACTCGTGATTTGCATATTTTTTTCACTTTGCCAGTCTAAATACAACTCGACTACAGTAACCACTCTACTGAAACACTATTCTCGATCACTGCAATGCATTGTAACAGTACACTACCGCTCTATTCGACTACTGAACTCTCCCAATTATCACTCACACTATACTCTCCCACTGCACTTTCGCAGTGTACTTTCACTTTCACACTCTACTCTCCTAGACCACTGCGCTCTACCACACGTATCCCGATTATTTATCAAGTCTTGAAAATTAAGGCCAGTGCATCTCGTATAGCACTGGTAACAAACACTAGCTATAAAACCGCGACAAGGGTAAACCGGGCGGTAAAGTGAACGATAGCGGTAACCAGATATTACCGGTTATAACTAGCTGCGGATAGTGACGTCAGTGGGGGAGTGAAGCTAATGGAGTGGAGGTTTTTTATTAGATAGTGGTCTTTCCTTTTTATTCCTTTGTTCTAGGGTTCCATTTTTGAAGGGTGAAAACCGGGACCCTATCTCTTAGCATACGCCTGTCCGTCCATTTGTTTGACATCGGGATGCATGTTTTTAACCGTTAGAGGTACTTTGTTTAATTTTTACAGAATAAGTGTTTCTATGGTTCAACCGAAAGTGGAACCGTGTTAAAACCGGCATATCCTAGAACCAAACATTCTAAGAAATATGACATCTAACAACCCGCACTAGGCCGCTGTTGGGACACAGACCTCCTCCCTTCGAGGGGGAGTGGGCTATTATATATTATAAGCTACGGTTCATCATGGCAAGTAAAAATAACAAAATAGTTTATCTGATGTAAATTATTATGCTTTTGGTGGTACGGAAAGTACCTTTAATGCATTGAAACCTACCCCAGATTCTTGCGTCGTGAATCTAAACTCAGGCGGCATTTAGCGGCTTAATAGATATAATTATTATATTATATTATACATATTATAAATTATTATATTGCACATATTATTCGTGATTTCGAACCCAGCGGGCACTTTACTTTGTGTTTTTAATTTCATCTGCTGCTCCGAA
The DNA here is from genome assembly GCA_963555695.1 of Dasypolia templi. NCBI lineage: Eukaryota > Metazoa > Arthropoda > Insecta > Lepidoptera > Noctuidae > Dasypolia > Dasypolia templi. Next base: position 6,961,810 of record OY743163.1, read on the forward strand.
AACAGTGAAGGAAAACATCGTGACGAAACCGTCATGTCCTAGAACCGAAAATTCGAAGACATCTGTGCCCGCGTGCTGGATTCAAAGTCAAAGTCAAAGCATTTATTTCAAATAGGCCCATAAAAAGGCACTTTTGAACGTCAAAATTTACATTAAAAATAGAACTGATTCTAGGCGAACTGATTGTGACCCACTCCCTCTCACAGAGAGGAGGCCTGTGTCCCAGCAGTGGGAACGTGTAATTTATGCTATACATACATAAAAAATTAAAAATAGTTACAATATATTACACATATTATAAATTATTATATTATATCATACATTTTATAAATTAAAGTCGCTTTTTGTGTCTGTCTGTGTGCCTGCGTTGTTCTTCTTTAGAAGAATTCCAAAATCTTTAAATTCGGTTCTCAGCATTATTCAGAAAATGTATTCCAGAAGGTTTATGTGTACGAGTATAATACATTATTAAACATACAGAAAAATAATCCTCTATGTTTTGTTAGGTAATAAAAACCCGTGCGAGGCATTCAGACAAAAGAAGAAAAAGCGTTATTCAAAATTGATTTATATAGCCCGTCATCGTAGGTACCAAATGAAAAGCAAACACACTACTGCTTTAAGTATACAATTTGCATAAACGGAGCATACTAAATTGAAAACAGCATACAATGTTGTCATATGGAAATCACCTCGCAATTTGTGATTAAACTTTATTCAGTAGAATTTATCTTTTATTTTGTACTCAAACATCTGTCAATATATTTTAAACAACGCGTTTCAGAATAAGTTGCCTTAAAATAAATGATGATTGCGATACGGATGAATCCATAATGAACTTAAAATGTTAATGCTGTAACATGATTCTGAATTCAGTTTTTGAAATTAATGCAGGGAAACTCTTTTTTAACGAAGATTTTATTGGTAAGCACGTCTATGCAATAACTAAAGAATGGTTTAAGATATAAATTGTAGAACGTAAGTACTGTTTTGTCTCAAGATATCGGTGGTTGGTTAGTGGTGAATGAAATAGAGATGATGACTTATTTTAAAAATGTTCGTAAAATTAATGTAATTCCAAAGAAGGCATATAAAAAATTAGATGATCGAAAAACAATGTAAAATCGATGTAAATATGAAGAAGCTTATCGCTTTAAAAGCTATGGAGGGGACTATTCCCGCCCTTGTCGCTACGTTACGGACAATGTACGGCGCTAGTATGAAGTTACATAGTCATGACGTCACTTCTACGATAGTGATGTCCTTGTCTAACCCTTTTATTCAAACGTTAATAACTTTGAATTTTTTTAAGATCTGACACTTTTTATAATATTGTTTGTTCTCTTTGGAAACAAATTTTTTTTTTGAGATGTTAGTGAAAAAAATGTTATCATCCCTATAATATATCAGAAAAGCGACTATCTCCAATTGTCTTTCCAAGATTTGCTTTACTTCATCATCATCAACCACAGCCTGATCCACTGCAGCATAGGCAACTCCTGGTTTAGTTTGCGTACTGTAAAGTAATTATGTAACATTTTCTGCAATAAAACAAAAAGAGCAACACTAACCCACAACAAAAAGACAATTAAGACCGGTATCAACCGGATTGATCCAGTAAATTAACAAGCAGACCTCGTCCAATAATGCAGAGATACGGATTAATACGTATGCATCCACTGGGAGCGATCGCGGCACGGAAACCGGTTATTATTGGATATAACTAGTTACGACTCGATATAGCCGCTCTGTTCCGGGTCAATTTATTGGCGTAATTTTCTTTTGCGTTGCTAGTAATACTTTTTGTTGCGGTTTTTTATTGTTATATAAATGATGTTTTGAATCATATTTGTCAAAATTGTTAATCGAATGTCAAGTTCTAATTAAGGGGCCCTCTGCCCAATTTTTTTATCCACGATACAATGAACAGCTGTTTATGTGTTTAATTTTGCGAGTCGCAAAAATATATGAAAATCTCATTGGATTTCAAATATTCTGGACTAGCTTATCGCCAGCGACTTCGTGCGCTTGGTTTTCCTACTTTCCCCATGGAACTTAAACGCCCCCTCCACCCCATCAAACGGTATTTTTGGAAAATTACAATCCTTATTACTCACATAAATAAGTATTTGTTCCAAGTTTCAAGTTTCTAAACAGAAAGAATGAGATTTTTCATACAAACTGTATTCCCATTCCATTACGCAATGATTATTGTCTTTGGTCCCTGGCTCTGACATCAAGCAATGGACAAAATCGACAAATGTGCTTGGCTAAGTAATACCAGTCGCACGGGTCGATCAGGCTAAGCATGAGCTTGTCGCGGTCTGTCCATGGAAGGGTGACCATCTTAACATACCGAGACCCTACCATTCCTTACAATTCACGTTATGCCGTTGATCGCAGCTGTCAATCTCGGACCTTTGACAGTCGTAACGGGTCGTCAGAAGCCCGAAAGTCTGACAACCAGTCTTATCAGGGGGTATTGTGTTCCCCCAAATAATTTGATAACTTTGTGTTACCCAGCAACTGGGTTGTGAAGGTCACAAAGTCAGTCGCTCCATGTAAAATACTGCAATTCAGCTGCATCCTGAACACAACTTAGTTGGCAAAAATTTGTTTTGCGTTTTGTTTGTGCAAAATTTAAATATATATTACCCCAAGATCGATCATTGAATTATTGTTTGTTGTGATTCCATTACATTTTGATCCAAAGATTTATCAAGTAGTGAATACCACGCTCGGATTTAGGCGAAGAGACGTGCGAGTTTCATTTATTCTCTAGAATGTAGATGTAAAAAATGATAACTACGCTATTATATTTAACGGCGTAGGGGGCCTAGATAAAGTTACATTCGTAACATTAGATTAGCCGGCATTGCTAATCGAATGTTATGTTACTAGTTGAGTAGAAAATCCAAAAAATGTTCAGGGTTGACGTAATCTATCGAAATGTCACGTGATCATAGGTCATAGCGTAGTATCATAGTGAAGCGATAGCGATTATAGAAATAGAATCGCTCTGAATCGAATGCCATTTATCTAGGCCCCTTAGGGTAGCCATCACCAGAAGTGGTCACCATATAAGTGGTTAAACAGCTTCAATATAATCAAGATTGTGCCGGATTAAAGCAGTTCGTTGTGGACAAAGTACAGCGGCTCCTCTGACATCCGCTCTGACACAAGAAGACAGCAACCATCGATGTGACGCTCTGCTAGAGTGACTGTCACCAGCCAGTATCACTCTTATCCGACCTAATCGGTGATTCCAGTAACGTTGTAACAAAACGAGGCGGCGCCACTTGCTGCGCAGCCATAGTCTGTCTGCTTATTGGTGGTGTCGGTGGGTAAGTGGTGATGGTAATGAATGCATGGTGACGGTAACGTAACATCACGCTTGAATTCCCTGAACGAGACAATTCCTACACATCGCAAATTTTGAGTTTAAACCAACAACCGTGTTTAAGTCGTTTGGAATCCAGCCAAAACACCTGTCCTGTCTAACGCGTCCTGTCTAACGCGTATCTCTCGGGTATCCTTTATTCGACCCCGACTACCACACGTTATGTAGATACTCTAACTTACCCAGGACGATATTGCACCTTAGGGACATATCTGGAGGTACTCTAGTACACGGAGTATTATAATGTGTCCATTAAAAGCAAGTCTACACTTGCTTTAATTCGTCTACAGTGTAGTAGACAAACGACCGCACTTGAATTTATATTTAAGGACTTTTCTGAGTATCTTACATGGAGCGACTGCGTATCTGACCTCTGCAAAACAGTTAGTGGGTAAAACGTCCCCCTTGGTAACTGATTGTAAGACTTTTGGACTTTTGGCTACCCTTAACGTCTGTCAAAGGCCGAGTGATCGAGTGTAACGCGGTCTAAAGATAGTAACACGGTATGATGGTATATACATACATACATAACATCACGCCTGTAAGATCAGGATTAGGCAGAGATGTACCTATAGTATAACCACATTTCCCCAGTTATGCTTAAGTCCCATGTAATAGGGGGCGACACTATTGCCCTCAACCGGGCACAAATCCAGACTCCGGGCTGCTACTGAGAAGAACTAGATAGAAAAACGCAATAACACTATGCCCGACCTGGGAATCAACCTCATGCTCAGCAGTAGCTCTAGACCAATGTGGCAGTCATGATGGTATATATAAACACATAAGATTTACTTAAACCCGTAGCACCTTTCCCTGAAAATGACGGGTTATCGTTTCGTTTCGTTTAAGTTTGATATGAACTGTCATGTAACATGACCCCATGTTCAACAGTGGAATGATGCAAGCTAACCGTACATAGCACAAACATGAAAATAAAAGTAAATAGTAGTAGACCTCCCTCCTCCCATACCTATTAACACTGTAATTTGAAAACATTGTATAACTCTAATAGTTTTAAAACAGTAACCATGAAGTTTCTTGCCGGCTCTGCTCCATAGGAAACGACAAATTGGAACATTTTCATAAGTGCCCATGTAGGTGATTTATGTGAAATAAAATATTTTGATTTTGATTTTGAGTAGCCGTGACGAATCTCTGCGTAGCGGGCTGCTACGTAATGTCTGACGTGATGTTACGCAGTAGCTTTCGTAGCTGATACCCGCCATAACTGCGCGTCACATTTATCGTAAACATTATTTTTCGCCATTATTAAACAAAGTCATTTTGAAAGATTTCGATTATTAGATGATTTTTATCAAATACTAGCTAAGGGCTTCTCAAAAAGGCTCCAACTCAAAGATCTTCTAATACAGTGCGGTTGTATCACAAAACGAAGCTCAACAAGTAGGTACTCCAACACCGCAGTAACTGCTTTTCATTAAGAAAATGCTTAAGATATTTAAATGTTTTCAAGAAGTTTTAGTTAACTTTAGTGATGCGCGTTTTGAAATAATGCGATGTTAGAGTAATATCTAGAATACATTCGATTCGAATTTTACCAGGCAGAGTTCGATTTAATTGCAGACACTTTCCTGCAATGAAGTGGAGAGTCCACTGGTGAAGATTATGAAATACTTGATGTTGCTCGCTACTTCGTCGGCGATCTACGATAAAGAGTAGCCTACGTCCTCACCTCGGTCATGGTATATATGTGTGCTCATTCAAATCCATTCAGCATCGGAGAGCAGTGGTGGCCCAGTGGTAACGGCCAGGTGTAGGTCGTATGTTCGAACCCAGACAGGCGCTTTACTGTGTGTAAATTATTTCGTCAACAATGCTCTCAAAACGGTGAAGGAAAACATCGTGAGGAAACCGGCATGTCTTAGTACCAAAAAATCGAAGACATGTGACATCTACCAACCCGCACTGGGCCCGCGTGATGGATAACGGCCCACTCTCTCTCACAGAGAGGAGGCCTGTGTCCCAGTAGTGGGAACATAATAGGCTTAAACAGACTGTATGTTATGTATTCAAATCCGTTCAGCCGTGTTGTCGTGAAAGCGTAACAAATAACAAACTTACTTTCTAGACAAACTAAACAAACTTAAATTCCACAGGTGCTTTTGTTTCACGTGCAGCTTTAACTCCAGAGCTGATTTAAACAAACAAAAAAAAATTGGTTAGGATTTTAGGGTTCCCTTTCCTAGCTCGCGCTGTCCGTCCAGTCCCTGCGCCGTCCGTCCGTCTGCCTGTCTGTCAGCGGGCTGTACCTCATGAACCGTAATAGGTACACAGTTGGAATTATCACACAGTGTGTATTGCTATAGCTATATAATAAGAACTGATAAAAAATAAAATAAAATAAAAATCATCGGAAGTCTCCATATAAGAAATAAAAACGGCGTTTTTTGCTTTGTGGGCCGGAACCCTCCGTGTGCGAGTCCAACTCGCACAAGGCTGTTTTTTTATTTGTTCAGAAGTAGAAGATACGAATTATGGAGAATGTTAAATTCGATGCAAAGTCACCGCAAACGGGGCGAAATCAAACTCATTTTTTTTGTTTAGTAAATAAACAAAATAAATAAAAAACTGCCTCATAAGGGCCGCGTGACAGCTGTCATGGGAATAATGGCAGCGCCTAAGATTTAAATCGTTAGATTCGCCTTACCGCGTTAAATGATAGTCGCGTTTCATTTAATTTATAACGCACAAGGACTGAGTGACTTGACTTGATTGTCATGGAAACGCTATTTAATCATGTATGCGCTCACTCTTCCCATTATGAACACTTTTTGCGTGACAAAGTACGATGAGGGCCAAACGGTTTAAAGCAAATCTTAAATTGGGTAGTGCGGTAGTGAAATTTGCTTTACTTCATAATCATCCACAGCCTGATTCACTGCTACATAGACAACTCCTTGTTTACTTTTCGTACTAGAAAGTAATAATATAACATTTTCTGTAATAAAACAAAAACGAGCAGCACTAACCCACAACAAAAAGACAAATAAGTTCGGTATCAACCAGATTGATCCAGTAAATTAACAACCAGACCTCGTCCAATAATGCAGAGATACGGATTAATCCGTATGCATCCACTGGGAGCGATCGCGGTACGGAAACCGGATATTATTGGATATAACTAGTTACGACTCGATAAAGCCGCTCTGTTCCGGGTAAATTTATTGGCGTAAAGAATTTTCTTTTGCGTAGGTAGTAACATTTTTTGTTGCGGTTTTTTATCGTTATTTGTTTGATGACATTTTGAATCATATTTGTATAAGTTTTCTTTTAATTGTTAATTGAATGTCAAGCTCTAATTAAAGGGCCCTCTGTCCAAAATGTACAGATACTTTCCGAAGCACCCATGCCCCGAAAGTACTTGCGTCACCCGAAACCACAGGGAGCAGTGCCTCCTCCCGAGCCAGAGGTCGGGCACTGGCCGGACCGCCTCGATGGTGACGAGGCCGGCGGTAGGGCGTGAGAGCATGTCCCGTCATTCCGCCACCATGACCTCGCGAAGCTGCGACCGACGCTGCTCCATATGGAGCTGCATCAGCCGCCCGCCTCGCGCCCTCGCTTCCTCGCGCCACCAATACAGTGATGCGAGCACCTTCGCCTCTAGGTCCCAGGGCGGGGATCCGGCCAGTGCACAAGTCGCCTCTTAGGAGATCGTGCGGTATCCTCTTATGACTCTGACGGCCATTGCTCTCTACGGCTTTAGGAAAGAGATGCTAGCGGCCGTCAGGTCAGCCGCCCAAAGCGGCGCCCCGTAAAGGGCCATCGATTGCACGATCCCCACGTAGAGCCGCCTGCAAGCGTCGCTCGGGCCCCCCAGATTGGGATGCAGCGTTAACAGCGCCCCAGCCGCGCCCAACAACTTGGGTGCTAGCCGCTGGAAGTGGGGGCCGAAATTCCACCGGCAGTCGAGCACCAATCTTAGGTACTTAAAGGTGGGCTCGACAGCGATTCGAACCCCCCCGACCACTATGTGTGATCCAGGCGGCGGCACCCGCCGGGGACCATGAAACACCAGTTTACATAAACCCAGGTCCCGCGGGTTTATGTAAACTGGTATCCTTGAAAATGACGGGTTATCGTTTATTAAGTAAAAGTTTGATATTAACTGTCATGTAACATGACCACGCCATGACCGTTTTGGGAGCGAGGAAGCTGTACGTGGCTAAGTTAATACAATGTGTAAAATCGAAGATTGACTGGCAGGGATTGAATTTTATTAGTGATTAGTTTACTTGTTTTGCAAGGAATAGGGCAACCCACGCGGGTAGATAAAGTATATTACGTTTAACCAAGTACGTATAATACATTTTAAAAACTTATAAAGTACATTTTTAAATATTTTTAAAAAATCTGAAAAAAAAACATTTAAATATATAAAAAATTGTATTCCACCGGTATCGGGAACAGAGTCCAGAGAGAGAAACCTCCTGACAATACGAGCCGTGTCCAGAAGTACCGCTTTCTGAATCAAGCCCGTGATCCAGCTGCCCAACGAGAGCCGCCTCAGGTGTTTGTCACGGCTCTTGGCTATTAAGCCATTGGCTGTCACGACTATCGGCACAATGATTGCTGAGTCCACATCCCACATGTCGACAACCTCGCGAGCCAAATCAAGATACTTGATTTCTTTATCTTTCTCGGCTTTCACGAGGTTACCGTCATGCGGGACCGTTATGTCAACAATCATTGTGCGCCGCTCTACTCGATCCACCACCACTATATCAGGCTTATTGGCAACAATAGTCCTATCAGTGATGATGGATCAATCCCAGTACAATGTGATGTTTCCATTTTCGAGAACTGGGTCGGGCACGTACCTGTAGTACGGCACTTCCGATTCCACAAGGCTGTATTTCGGAGCAAGTTGCTGATGGATAATCCTGGCTACAAGGTTGTGTCTATGCAAGTACTCTTCGTTAGCTAGACGAGAACAACCGGAGATAATGTGTCTTATTGATTCCCCCGGACGGTGACATGCCCGACAGATGTCAACCGTGCCGTCTTTCACAATAAATCTCCGGTAATTGTTCGTCATCATAACTTCGTCCATAATTGCACAGACAAAACCTTCGGTTTCTCCAAAGAGGTCACCGTAACGCAGCCAGGCTACGGACGCTAGAAGATCAGTATCGGGTCCATGTAGGACCCGGAAAAAGCGTCCATGATGCTCCTTATTCTGCCATACTTCCAGGCGATCATTAGTGTCAAGCACTACAGGTTTGCGCCAGTTCTCTTTAGCCAAGGAGAGCGGGGTGAGGCCCTTGTCCACCGCGACCACATCACGATGCATCCCCACGTCGGCTTCTAGGAAATATTCCCTGAGATTGCATATCTCGCGATTGTGTAGGGTCTTAGCGTTTAAGAAGCCTCGACCACCACACTTTGCAGACCGATGACCGATGACTCATGACCGATGACCGTGGGTGATGCATTCGGTAGCAGTCAGCAGTGTACGGACCCATCTATCCAGGGCGTCGAGTTCGGTCTGAGTCCAATTGAGTATGCCGAAAGAGTACATCAAAACTGGCATGACCCAACCGTTAAAGGCGCGCACCTTGTTTCCGCCTGACAGAGGACTATTTAACACTTTCTTCAGGCTGTCAAAGAAGCGATCCTTCAACGATTGCTTCATGTCAGTACCATTGATGCCCAACGCTTCCGACATACCCAAATACTTATAGGTTTCGGATGCAGAGAGGGCTCTGACGTTTATGGAATCCGAGAGTTGGGTTCCCACGGATTCCACAATCTCCCCTCGCTTTACATGCATGACCGCACATTTTTCCACACCAAAATTCCATCCTGATGGCGCTACTGAAAGTTTCAGTTACATTCAGTAGCTCCTTTAGTTGCAAATTGTTGGGGGCAAAGAGTTTTAGATCATCCATGTACAGAAGGTGAGATATAATCTGCCCACCTCTCCTCAGCCGATATCCTACACCTGAATCCTTCAGCAGTGTGCTTAGAGGATTCAAGGCTAAGCAGAACCAAAGCGGGCTCAAACTATCGCCCTGAAATATGCCTCGCTCGATCCTTATCGACTCGCTATTCCTCAGGATATTCCGACATCCTGGATAGCGAAGGACCGTCCTCCAACGCCCCATACATGACATCAAGAAGGTGCGCAGAGTTGCATCTACTTTATACAACTCCAGCACCCTCATGAGCCACGTATGTGGCACCGAGTCATAGGCCTTCTTGTAATCTATCCAACATGTCGACAGATCCTTTCGGGAACGACTAACCTGTTGGCTAATGGCCATATCAATGAGGAGTAGCTCCTTAGTACCGCGGGACCCGTTCCTACATCCATTTTGAGAGGCAGACATGGTGGAGTTGGTGTCTATATGTTTGTCAATTTTAGCTCTCAAAATGGATGTAAGCACTATATAGACCGTCGGTAAACACGTGATCGGCCTATAATTTTTGGGTTCTGCGGTGCTACCTGATTTATGGAGCAGGTGGGTAACTCCTGTTGTTATGAACTGGGGTAGCGAACCAAACTCCAAAGCCGTCTGGTACTGAGCCGCCAAGCGAGGGTGCGATCTTGTGAACCATTTGATCCAAAAGTTCTGCAATCCATCCGGCCCTGGAGACTTCCAGTTAGGCAACGGACGGACTGCACGAGCTACATCTTGGGGGCAGATGGTAATAGCCCCCATTTCTGGTATTGGATTGCAGGGTCGCTCGACTTGCCGATTCCAGTCACCTTCGTTGTGACAGGCAATGACCAGATACTGCGCCAGAAAGAACACATGGCATCATCATCTTGCAGGCACGTGTCAGCCCCACCTTGGTTCGGTCGCTCCCAACCCCTATAAACCCACCTTTCATCGCTCTGGAAGGTGCGATTCTGAGTGTATCGCTCTACTCGCCGCTTATACCTACGAATACGGTTAGTCCATGCATACACGTTCTGCTTCAGGAAGTCGATGCGCTCTGTGACGCAGGACAGATAGTTCTGAGAGCTTATATTTGTACCTGAGAACGCCCGCCTCACAAAGCGCATCACTCTTGGACGAGTATTGCCGTCTTTGAAGCAGATTATTTTGCCGATGAGCGCTCTGGCCCCACCAATACGGTGCTCAATTCTGCACTGTCAGGCTGGTACGGTTGGTTTCGGTCGCTAGGTCCGGTCAGGTTGGCTAGGTCTAGATCTAGAGTCATTGGGAAATTTGACGTGAGCTACACGACATGCCAATACAGCCGCGCAGTACAGAATCGAATGAGTATCGGTGAAGTCTTCGCAGTCATCAAAATAGTTTGATAACTGCGAATCCAGGACCGCCACCAGCGCCCTATTTTTGTTATGCATGGACAAACGAGGTAAGCGTGGTCTAAGTTCGGGCGACATGAACCGATATTCCCGAATCGCACACTCCAAAGCACTCCTCAATTCTTCATTACACTATACTTTCGTTTGTAGCCCCATCATCACTTCCCTCGTCAGCTTGATTTGTGTTGTTTGAATAGTCTGCGACGGGGGGGCGATGACATGGCTACTCTGCATTTCACTTCGCAGGTGATCAAGCACAGTGTCATCCAAACATATGATTACGTTGGATGACCCGCACCTAATACGACAGTCGTTGTGCCGAAACTTTGACAACTGGCTCAAGCACCTGAAAAAGAAAGATCATCCGAACACGGTACGCGGTCAGATTGTTTCCCCCCTCTGTAGCCCCATAGTATGAGCGCATGACGTTTTCATTGATGGATCGTGTCCATCTCATGCGCTGCACACTTCCGCCGGGAGCTGGGACCCTATCAGAGGCCGGTGGGCCTCGAGCTCCTAAGCCGTCCGGCGGCCGGCGTCCTCCTCGTCGACGAGCATGTGGTGGCGTCGTGGGCGGGGAGAAATACTCGTCGCTCGAGCTCGACGCAACTACCGCGGCTGGTGTCGTCACAGCGCTCACAGTAGTGCTGGGTACCGGCGGTGGCGAGGCGGAGCTGAGCGATGAGTCCGGAGGTGGTGGGCGTGTTAACAACATACTTTCCTAATTTTTCAATTTCGTTCGTGTTCATAATATTTTATCGGAGGTGACATCTGTCATGTCACCTCCGATTCTGTAGTTTTTGATAAATTTTCTTACATTTTTATGTGGTATGGTCTCTTTTTTGGTTTTATTGTAATTTTCAAGTTTCAGGTTTGGTTTCTATTGAAAAACTATTGTAATACTTGGTCAAAATTACTTTCACTGATATTATTAGGTAAAATTGAAAATTCCGACGTTTTGTTGACACGGTGTTGCCATATATATTAAGGGTATAGATTGGGGTATCTTGAGAGCAAGATCTTGGTAACGCTCTCAAGATCCCCCATCGTTCCATAAAGTAATTATCAATATTAGATTCCCTGCAGGGCACAGGATCTTCACAGCCAACGAGATAAGGTTAACCAACTTGCTCTTCACTTAGAGGGATTAAAGATAGTCTATTAAGCTGTGACCACAGTGTGGCTTACAGTGATATTGTAAGAGGTTATTATTATTATTATTCCCAAGCGGCTTGACGTGCATTATTAAAATCCAAAGTCTTTTATAGCTTTACAAGCTCAAGAGGAAGCGGAATAGATTCTCTAAATGAGGGTGAAAATGGCATCAAAATCTGTTGCGGAGTTAAGAAGAACTACGCGGTACTTTTATATAAAAATAATATCATCCCTGTAGAGGTAGGCAGCGGTGTCCCTATAATACGCGCCAGTTATGTTTATGTCATATTGTAACTGGGGGCGAGCCTATATTGCCATCAACCGAACACAAATCCAGACTCCGTACTGCTACTGAGAAATCACTAATGGAATAACCCACTAACACTTTGCCCGACCTGGGAGTCGAATCCCAAGACGCTCAGCAGTAGCGCTTGCAAACAGTAAACTAATTCATAATAAGTGTAGAAGACATGTTAGCTAAATTTAAAGCAATCAAATACGTCCAAAGCCTTAAAACGGTCGCAGACCGGATTGGGGTATCTTGAGAGCTTGGTAACGCTCTCAAGATCCCCCATCGTTCCATAAAGTAATTATCAATATTAGATTTCCTGCAGAGCACAGGATCTTCACAGCTAACGAGATATGGTTAACCAACTTGCCCTTCACTTAGAGGGATTAAAGATAGTCTATTAAGCTGTGAGCACAGTGTGGCTTACAGTGATATTATTAGAGGTTATTTATATTTCCTATATTTAATGATATATAAATTAAAATTTAAATATAAGAATGTAATATATTTTTAAATATGTATAAAAACAGTAGTTCATCGTTGTGGGTAACAGGTTCCAAGCTACCGGTGCGGTGGTCAGGTCTCCAGGGAGAACTACGGTGGCATCTACACTGCCATATGCGAACTACGCATCACACTGGCGTCACGCAAATCCTGCATCGCGCAAGCAGAGTTTACCGCCGCGCAACTAGCGTATATGCAACGTCCCGACATCAATCGTCTGGCAGTTGTCCACCAGACACGACACTCGACTAGTCGGAGGAACCTGCCTTTTCTATAGAGGATGAGTGAACTTTACACCCTGTTCCTCATACCTCTTCACAACCCACCGAGAGCAGCTTTAACTCCTGAGCTGATTTAAACCAAAAAAAAATTGGTTTGAGTTTAGTGTTTCCTTTCCTAACTCGCACTAGCTACTCGCTAGTTAGCCCCTTTTTTTTCTTTTTTTTTTGTTCCCGGGGTGGAAAATCCTCATGGATGTCCTCCGCCCTGGGGCGGGCGGAGGGGTCTGTCAGACTCTTACTGACTAAAAACCACCCCGGTGTTCCATCTCAAACCTACGTCGGGGTCGCGGGAACATGATTCTTCCGCGACCCCGACTGGTGCCGGCCCGCCTCTCCGGGCCTCCTCGGGTTGGGGGGGGGGGGAGTGAGGTGTTTGACTTGATTGTCATGCAAACGCTATATAATCATGTGTGAGCTCACTCTTTCCCGTATGAACACTTTTATGTGCGACAAAGTACGATGAGGGCCAATCTAAAGATTTAAAGATAATCTTAAATTGGGTAGTGGATTTGACTTTCCGGTGTCAAAAACGCTCTCTGGGTGAATATTCTTACTTTCATAATTAACGCATCAGTGAAGTCATTCGCCCGTAAATAGCAGACGCTTTGTGGCAGCCACCACTCATCTATATGTACTATGCAACCTTAGCTTAATTAAATAATCGCTGAAGTTTTGAGTTCTGAAGTGAAATGGGCGTTCCTCAAGGTTCGATATTGGGTCCATTCCTCTTTTAGTTTACATCAATGATTTACCCCAGTTACTTCAAAATCAACCGAAGATGGTGTTATTTGCAGATGACACACCGAAGGTCACAAAATCTTGACGACGTGAATAACTCTATTCTTCAGGTCCAAGATTGGTTTACGGTAAATAATTTGGTACTAAATGAGTAAAAAACCAAATGCATTCGATTTAAATTACCGAATGTTAGAAGTAGCGAATGTGACATCATATTGAACGTAGAAAAACTGGAATGTATTAATCAGACGGTTTTCCTAGGAATCACGCTAGACGAGAAGTTACAATGGGGACCCCATATAACATCTCTCGCTGGGCGACTAAGTTCGGCCGCGTGTGCTGTTAGAAAGATAAGACAGTTAACAGACGTAGAAACCGCGCGTTTGGTTTACTTTAGCTACTTCCACAGCATTATGTCATACGGCATTTTACTGTGCGACCCCACAGTAAAATGCCGTATGACATAATGCTGCTGACATTGAATCCATTTTTATTTTGCAAAAGAGAGCTGTCAGAGCCATTTACAATCTACGTCGCCGCGAATCTCTTAGGGAACTATTTAAGAAGATTAATATAATGACGGTGCCTTGCCAGTTCATTTATGAAAATATTATGTATGTTAGAAAAAATCTGCATCTATTTAATAAAATAAGTGATAGACTTAATATTAACACTAGAAATAAAAATAAAATAGATCAACCATTTTTCAGACTATCTAAAGTACACACATCTTTAATGGGGTACTGTGTTAAATGTTACAATAAAATACCTTGTGAAATATTGCAATTAAATGAAAGAAAGTTTAAAACTCATGTTAAAAAAACTCTTTGTAAACAAGCATATTACAAATTAGAGGATTATATCCTAGATAAGAATGCTTGGAAACATGCTGGTCCTGCTCCATAGGACAATATAGAGGCTAGACAATATCATACTAGTTGCTTGTTGTATTGTATAATCTGTTATTTTTACTTTACTCACACACTGACTTATTCCTAGTTAATATTTTAGGAAAATTCATATATTTTTACAATGTCTGTAAATATGTGAGCACAATGTACCTATCACGTGATTAATTTATCTGCCTTTACTTTATTTTTAATTCTTTTTACCAATTGCGGTATAGTATTTTTATTCTTGGTGCATCGTCTTTACATATAGAGATATAATTAATGTATGCAAAATATTGTATAACATATTAAAAGAGTAACGGTGTAGTTTCTTGCCACTTCTTCTCCATACGAAACTACTTTTTGGAAGTGGCGCCTAGAATCAGTTCTATTTTTAATGTAAATTTTGACGTTCAAAAGTGCCTTTTTATGGGCCTATTTGAAATAAATGCTTTGACTTTGACTTTGACTTTGAAGACAAAGTGATGCTTAGAAAAAAGCAAGACCGAATTTGGTAGTAGACAAAGATATCTTCACTCCGTAAGTTTAAGAATAACGCGATGAAGTAATGGATCTGAAATAAGCACGCCAAAGTTTTGAACTTTCAAACAAAGCAGACTTCGAGATGCCGGAAGAACATTGTTTAGCAGTTTCATAATTATTTAAATAGCATTGAGAGAGAGAAAGGTTTTTAGTGTTGTGAAAATGTTTTTGTAATCAGTACCGATTTAATATGTTTGGTGTTTAAACACATACAACGAAATATTGAAGGCCAAAGTTCTTACTTTATTTGTTGAAAAACTTGATTTCGTGAATAAAAATATAAGTTTAAATGTTATAACTTAAGTTTGCTGAAGATTTGTTTTATTGATTTTATACATTCCAAATATATTCTTATTTATATGATACAAAGGAGATTAGAAATATATTAATTTCTTATCTCCTTTGTATTATATAAATACATAGCACAGATACATAGACTCGGAATCGATTTGATCCGATCACTCATCACCACACTTGTCGCATTTAGTTCGACGCAGTGACGAGTCGCGTCAAGGCAAACAACCTCTTTTTCTTGCTTGCTTTTACTGCATAGACATAAAGCTCTTTATGACGGGCTGAAGCCGATTCCGCTTCGATAAGTGTGGTCTTAGAATAATTATTAATAATGTCAAGTTGACCATTGAACTCCACTGACCGCCACAAGTTACTCCCACAGTCACACTCGGTCACTACCTTTTATCCTAACTTTATATTATGAATGCGAAAGTAAGATTGTTTGTTACGTTTACACGCCAAAACGGCTGAACGGATTGGGATGAATTTGGTACACAGATCACGCACACAGACCATGACCTGGTTGAGGACGGAGGGAAGTCAGTCAACAGCCCAACAACTAGTATTCCATTATTGTCACTAGTGGAGTCTGCACCACATTGCTGGCAAGTGTCTGCAATTAAATCGAACTCTGCCTAGACACATTCGAATCGAATTTATTCTAGATATTATTCTACAATCGCATTATTCCAAAACGCGCGTCACTAAAGTTAACTAAAACTGCTTGGAAACATTTAAATTTCTTAAGCGTTTTCTTAATGAAAAGCCGTTACTGCGGTTTTGGAGTACCTACTTGTTGAGTTTCGATTTGTAATAAAACCACACTGTATTAGGAGAAGATCTTTAAGTTGGAGCCTTTTTGGGAAGCCCTTACTATTGCTTTCTTTGTTAAGTTTTAAAATTATTTTAAAGACATTTTTAACCCGTTTTGTGCCCTAAAAGATATTATGTTACTATTGAATACATCCCTTTGTCCGGTTCATGACAGGTCATAATGTTTCATCATCATCATCATCATCAGCCTATTTTAGTCCACTGCTGGACATAGGCCTCCCCTAATGAGCACCATAGCGCCCTGTCTTCAGCTTGACGCATCCAGCATCTGCCTGCAGTCTTTCGCAGATCGTCATCCCACCTGGCCGGAGGGCGTCCTACACTACGTTTGCCGAGTCGCGGTCTCCACACAAGAACTCGTTTACCCCAGCGGTTGTCGGTTCTTCGTGAGATATGGCCGGCCCACTGCCACTTCAGCTTGCTAATTCTTAGAGCTATGTCGATAACTTTGGTTCTCTGTCGGATGTATTCATTGCGAATTCTATCCTTCAGAGAGACTTCGAGCATAACTCTTTCCATAGCTCGCTGAGCGACTTTGAACTGTTGGGCCAGCCCTATCGTGAGTGTCCACGTCTCAGCTCCGTAGGTCATGACGGGTAGGACGCGCTGATTGAAAACTTGTAATAAATATATGTATATGCCATATATTTATTATTAAATAAATAATGGACGAGTGTCGATGCTATCTACTATTAAAAAAAGAAGTGAGTTAGCTGAGTAAGTAATTTTAGATTTATTTGAGCATGGATAGATGGATGGATTGTTAGTTTCTACAGAGTCCACTATATCAATAATGTATATGCCCGGATAAACAGCCATACCTGGGTGTGACGTCACAATAACACTGTCCCAGTATTTTTGTTACAAAGTTGAAAAAGCGGGTGAGTTTGTTCAACAAAACACATATAGTGTGTTGAAAAATTGGTCTTAATTTTGCTGGCAAAGAATGGGTGGGTTTTTTCGTAGGAATTTTTGCAGAATATATTTTTATCAAAGCATTTGGTGACATGTAATCACAGTATAAGAAATTGCTGTTGGTACTTTTGATAAAATAGTTCGCGTAGTGGGTCTTTCTGTGGAGGCTGTTACTAGGTATGTGGGGTTGATTCCCCATCTACTGGTATGTTGGGGTTCGGGTTCCAGGCTAACAGGACGCAGCTGGATTTTATTTTACATACCATAGAGTGACTGCATATTTGACCTCCACAACCAGTAACTGGGTAACACAATACTTTTTGATAGCCCATAACTGTAGGGTTATATTCTGTAATCTCCTAAAATAGGTGGCCCAAAAATGCATAGTTTCAGAGATAATATAAAGCACAATATATACAACTTTGCTTTACAACATTTTAATAAGGATAAAATTAAATAAAGAAAGAAAGAAAGAAGAAAGAAAGAAAAGAACGTTTATTTACAGTAAACATGACGCAGTGATCGAACACAAACGCCAAAGAGAACAAATCGGGGGAAAATATGCATCACATCCACGCAAAACGGCCATCGCTCAGCTTAATGCTACGACCCTATGCGAGACAGAGCCCCAGCGCTGGTTTTCAGCGACAGCCGGCGTTGAATGACGTCGACCAGTGTAGCAAACGCTAAGATGAAAATAAAAAATAAAAATACATACACATAATAACTGGATAAGTGTTCAACAAAATAAAATAAACAATATTTATAAAAATGGTAATATTCCGGGCATTGAAAGCTCATAAACGATATAATAATAATAAGTTTATTGATCCAATAATATATACGACACAGGTTGTATAGTAGTATGTACTAAGACTTAATCAACTAACAATGGACACAAAGGGAGAAAGAAATAATTGTCTATATTAACAAAAACATTAAATTCTGTCTCCTAAACTAGGGTAGGCCTGTATCTTAAGAGACAGTGATTCAACCGAGCTGTACTGTAAGTTAAATAAATGATGGACGAGTGTCGATGCTATCTACTATTAAAGACTCAGACTCGAGATCAGGATGACTTGTCGTTAAAAATTGATAATGAAACCATTTCAGATAAGTTGAAAGTTGCTGAGTCACTAGAAAATTTCTTCACCTACATCCCAATTGAGGTTACGAAACCTCTTCCCTCATCATCTGTTTAGCTGAATCTTTACTCAAAGAAAACTTCGGTAAGGACATTCCTAGTTTTAAATTCGAGACTATTTCTATTGTCACAATTAAAAAAGCGTTCAAAAGTCTTAACATAAAAAACACTGAAGACTTATGGGGGATTTCCGTTAAGGTTCTTGGAGATATTATTGACACAATTGCCCCTGTCCTAACAGGCATATTTAATCAATGTTTAGACAGCGGTACGTTTCCTGATTTAATGAAACATAGTAAAGTAGTACCAATTTTCAAATCGTGTAGTAAGAGTGATCCCTCTAATTATAGACCTATATCAGTGCTACCAGCATTGAGTAAAATCTATGAAAAAATCATGCGAGT
The DNA here is from genome assembly GCA_963555695.1 of Dasypolia templi. Lineage (NCBI taxonomy): Eukaryota > Metazoa > Arthropoda > Insecta > Lepidoptera > Noctuidae > Dasypolia > Dasypolia templi. The sequence continues at coordinate 6,980,501 of OY743163.1, forward strand.
CTGGTCTAGCATGATTTTTTGTTGTCACATTTTAATTCAAATGGAATTTTACATAGTCGCCAGTTTGGTTTCACGAAAGGTAGGTCGACGACTGATGCGGGAGTGAAACTCGTCTTTGCATGACATGGCATTTTCTGTGCACCACTACGGAATTCGTGGACAAGCCGCTAATCTTGTTCTTTCCTATCTATCAAACAGGCAACAAAAAGTAAACGTTAACGGGGCGACGTCCTCGGGCCCTTAGTTAAGATGGGCGTGCCTCAAGGTTCAATTCTCGGAACGTTCTTATTTCTAGTTTATATTAATGACCATCCTTAAGTTCAGCTGCATATGCAGTAAGAAAAATAAGGCAGTTGACCGATATAGCCACAGCTAGGTTAGTATACTTTGCTTATTTCCACAGTATTATGTCTTATGGCGTTCTGCTGTGGGGATCAGCAGCTGACGTAGATTCAATTTTCATTTTACAAAAAAGGGCAATCCGCGCGATCTATGAAATGGGTCCTCGCGAGTCTTTTAGAAACAAATTCAAAGAAATTGATGTACTAATTCTGCCTTCTCTTTATATCTTAGAAAGTATTTTGTATGTTCGCAAAAACTTAGGACTTTTAAAATAAGAAGCGATTTCCATAATATAAATACACGTAGTAAAAATGAAATTGTTATACCCAAATTTAGATTAACTAAAACAAGCAAATCATTTCTGATAAACAGTATCCGCTTTTATAACAAGTTGCCAAAGTCGATTACAGAACTTAGCGATGCGTTATTTATTTTTTGAAATATCGCAGCATTATGCTGAGATAGGAGCCTTTTTGGCCTCGCACATGCCTTTTTACTGTTTTTTGTTGTTATTCTGTTAGTTTATACATTGTTATTTTTTATTTTTTTTACTATTTGTATTCCCTGTGCGTGTCCCAAATAAAATATTTTTCTTTCTTTCTTTCTTTCTTTCTTACATCAAACGTGTCCTTATCAAAAAAGCGTACTATAAGATTAAAGACTACGTCGAAGACAAGAAAGTTTGGCAATAATTCCTGCTGCACATGTGACTTCCCTGGTACGTCATAAACGGCATCACTATGTAAATTTCTAATAACTGCTCCCAAATAACGGTGTTTTATTTTTATTTTTTATTATTAGATATTGAAGTTTACATAACTCTGACATAATATTTTCATTATTTGACATTATATACCTACAATTTCTAATTAGTTTTTGATTTTACTTTATTAGATTATTTTATATTTTGTAAATGTGAGAACGTCGTAGGCCTTGTGGATTGTAAATTTATAGACCACAGTATATTTGTTTAACATATGGTACTTGTTGACAGGCCTACACTGTCCTCCCATACCTATTAACACTGTAATAAAAAAACATTGTAAAAGACAAATATTTTTAAAAGAGCAACCATGGAGTTTCTTGCCGGCTCTTCTCCATAGGAAACGACCAATTGGAACCGTGCACCTAGAATCTGACGATTCAAAAGTGCCCATGTAGGTTTATGTGAAATAAAATATATTGATTTGATTTGATTTAATTTGAGCCTTTCGCGTTTTAAACGTCTGAAGTCAACTTACGGTTTACTAGAAGCGCGGTGGCGGCTGTCGTGAAAACGTTGGCAGCGGGGTTAGACATCAGGTGTCAATTAACGCTCTGGAAAACACACCAACATAAATACGGTGTCAGTGACGTCAATTGCCGGTAAATTGTGAAGCTTTACTGCTTCCCATTGTTTAAGTTAAGGAGTAGAAAAGAACGGCGATTCTTATACTTGTATATGGACCACGAGAATTCATTTTTACCCAGAAATAAGGAAAGAAAATACACAAAGAGTTTCAATGAAACTTAATATCCTCTGAGTATCTCCAGTAATGGTGTGAATCGTCGTCATCCGCCACTGTCGGTCGCTTTAAAAGACGAAACGAAAAATTAAAGAGAATTGTTTTTACTGTTTGTTTTTTGAAGGAAGATCTTCTTTATGTTAGTGTGCTTTGGCTTCTTTTCGTGCGTAATTTTTAAAACGAAAACAACGTCGTTTTGTTTGTTGATTGGCTTTTATCAAAGCAAGTAATGGAAATGCAGAGTACATTTTTAATAGTTATATTTAACCGTTTAAAATTGGTCACACGAAAATTTATACTTTTCTTAAATACACAATTATTAACTATCAAATAATTTGATACTATGTGTAATTATAGTTGTTGTAACTATTGATTTTCTCTGAACAATTTAATTGAATGTACAATCTCTGAACAATTTAAAAAAGTTAAGTGCCGGGAGGCACTTAACTTTTTTCGGTCACGTTCGAAATGACAATTTTGTTGTCCGAAAAAGGATATATCGATCGAAAATCGCCGCACACCGACAACGAAACCGAAATCCGGTCGAGCGCTACCTAATACCGACTTACTAACTCTCAGAAATCTCTGAACTGGCCCGAGTCTTACGGCTACTTCTGATATAAAATGAAGGGAGATAAGGAAAAAGTCAGACAAATTGTTTCTCTTTTTATTTTCATATTTTCCTTATGAAGATTTGTTTCTTCTTTTAAGATTTCGATTAAATTGAATGATTAAAGTTGTTTTTGTTGTTAAACTTTTTGTTGTTTCGCGTTTGCTGTCGCATTCTTATCAAAGGGTCTAGACAAAGTAACTTTCGTAACATTCAAGAAGCGACGCTGATAATAGAACAGTAAAAAAATGTATAGGGTTGACAAAAGCTGTCGAAATGTCACGTGATCATAGGTCATAGCGTAATATCATAGTGAAGCGATAGCGATTGTAGAAATAGAATCGCTCCGAAGCGAATGTCATTTGTCTAGGCCCTCTGTCTCGTCACATTGTCACATTTTTGACATTGACATTTCCTGTGATGAGATTTCAAATATCGGAACGAAGGAGCCTGGACTTCACGACACAGGGAATCCTAGTGTGAGTTCCAGGAATCGACGCATTTGAATGTAAGGAGCCTGGACTTCACGACACAGGGAATCCTAGTGTGAGTTCCAGGAATCGACGCATTTGAATGTAAGGAGCCTGGACTTCACGACACAGGGAATCCTAGTGTGAGTTCCAGGAATCGACGCATTTGAATGTAAGGAGCCTGGACTTCACGACACAGGGAATCCTAGTGTGAGTTCCAGGAATCGACGCATTTGAATGTAAGGAGCCTGGACTTCACGACACAGGGAATCCTAGTGTGAGTTCCAGGAATCGACGCATTTGAATGTAAGGAGCCTGGACTTCACGACACAGGGAATCCTAGTGTGAGTTCCAGGAATCGACGCATTTGAATGTAAGGAGCCTGGACTTCACGATACAGGGAATCCTAGTGTGAGTTCCAGGAATCGACGCATTTGAATGTAAGGAGCCTGGACTTCACGACACAGGGAAACCTAGTGTGAGTTCCAGGAATCGACGCATTTGAATGTAAGGAGCCTGGACTTCACGACACAGGGAATCCTAGTGTGAGTTCCAGGAATCGACGCATTTGAATGTAAGGAGCCTGGACTTCACGACACAGGGAATCCTAGTGTGAGTTCGAGGAATCGACGCATTTGAATGTAAGGAGCCTGGACTTCACGACACAGGGAATCCTAGTGTGAGTTCCAGGAATCGACGCATTTGAATGTAAGGCGCCTGGACTTCACGACACAGGGAATCCTAGTGTGAGTTCCAGGAATCGACGCATTTGAATGTAAGGAGCCTGGACTTCATGACACAGGGAATCCTAGTGTGAGTTCCAGGAATCGACGCATTTGAATGTAAGGAGCCTGGACTTCGCGACACAGGGAATCCTAGTTTGAGTTCCAGGAATCGACGCATTTGAATGTAAGGAGCCTGGACTTCACGACACAGGGAATCCTAGTGTGAGTTCCAGGAATCGACGCATTTGAATGTAAGGAGCCTGGACTTCACGACACAGGGAATCCTAGTGTGAGTTCCAGGAATCGACGCATTTGAATGTAAGGCGCCTGGACTTCACGACACAGGGAATCCTAGTGTGAGTTCCAGGAATCGACGCATTTGAATGTAAGGAGCCTGGACTTCACGACACAGGGAATCCTAGTGTGAGTTCCAGGAATCGACGCATTTGAATGTAATTTCTATATGTAGATTTGGCATTTGATGGGAAGCGATGTTACGGTAGGAACATTATTCAGTATGTCTGGTTACAGTTTTCTAACTCATTAAGGACAAGTGATACGACAAATCACTCGTCATAGGGGCTGCTATTTTAATTTATTAGCAACTAAGTACGGCCGCGCTTTACATTCTTGCAATATCTAGTGATGTAGAAATCCTACAGACGCAAAGGTGGTGTCGTTCAACAGCTTAGTAGATATTCTTTGAAAAAAAATTAACACTGATAATAATTTGCAAACGATTTAAAAAAAATCTGACCAGATACAAACCTGTAGGTATATAAGTAAAAGTTCACACGCGTTCATGAGGAAAGGGGGTAGTAAGTTTAAATATTTTTATTACATGGTATAACTAAAAATTTACGGTTTTCGCAATTTTGCCTTAATCTGTGTTATAAGACGTTGCTACGTTACAAATTTCAAGATTCTGAGTTCACGGGAAGTACCCTGTAGGTTTTGATTCCCTTGCAAGTGTCGAAAATTTGCGGAAATTTGCGGTATAAACGGCTGTTTCTTTGAATTGCGTTGGCTTAGAAGTTTGATTTTTTCACAGCTCCAAGGGACAGTAGACCTGAGTATTTTATATAAATTCCAGCTTGATACCTCAACGCGTTCCTGTGAAAAAGGGTCTTGACAGACAGACAGACGGACGGTCAGACAACAAAGTGATCCTATAAGGCTTCCGTTTTTTCCTTTCGAGGTACGGAACCCTAAAAACTGTTATTTTGTTTGTTATAAGTACTTATGTTGAGTGATTTGTCGATAAAAATGATCATATTATTAAAACTTGCCCTTATTGGGTTGGACATCGGTGACCAGACACACCGTATGTAAACTATGTTTTTTTATTTGCTTCACCAAAATGACAGCTGTTACTATAGCTTAACTGTCATGATGACAAAAAAATAAGTCGATTACAGCTGTCATTTTAGTCTTGCAAATAAAAAACTGAGTATAGGCAATGTCATCTCAGCGACAGTAAATTTGAGGTATATTTGACAACGTCATGTAAGTACGTAGGTACTTTTTGCCAGTTTCTTATACGTAAACTATCGCAAAACTAATCTGGACTAATTTTCAAGAGCGCGTGAACATACAATTCTCGATCGAAAAACTTTATGGGCAAATTCGATCGAAAAAGTGCCCCTAAAGTTTTTCGATCGAAAATTGTATGTTTATACGTGTCATAGTTATCTCAATTTGTTTGTTATTTTCTTCAATGTCGACACGATTTATAATACAATATCATAAGTCTTCTAAAGATTTATGAGGCATCAATGTTCAGGATGCGAAGGTCTTACATAATAAAATATCGTCATGGAGGTTAGTTTTGACGTGAATACGTCTTTTTTGCTGTCACAATAGGAGGCCATTCAAAAAAACTGATAACAAAATTGGAGGATACAGTTTGATTTTTCAGCTACATATCTATTACATTCAAAATATAATTACACCACTCGCTAGCTAAAGAATCAAAGATATTGTTACGTCGAGTTGTGAGAAAATATTACTCGTTGCGTTCACTCGTTTTCACGTAAAACACACCCAAGACACAGCCACACCCCTTTTTTTCATTTATTTTTGTAACGTATGCTGTCCCACTGCTGGGCAAAGGTCAACAGTTCCATACTTTTTCATTCATCTTTGCCTGTTGTCTTTGCTGGCCAAATAGGCAGGGATGAGACTGCACGGTCGCGGCTGCGTCTCTTCGCCCGTTACATTGTTAAGATCTACAAAAAAGATGTAGAAAAATATTTTCAAGTATATCAAAAAAAAGTCAAAAGCAGTATTACAACACTCGACGTGAGTTCAACGACGCGTTGTCACGAGAGCAAACGTGACCAGATGACCGCGTCAGCTGTTACTAGTATATTTTGCTCTTAATTTATGTATTCAGTTTACCTTTTTTATTATAGTCGTAGTCATTTCGAAAAGTCAGATTTCAAAAGTTCAGTTTAGAATAGTTTAGGTACGTGTTGGCAATTTTCTTACATTTAGCAGTTGAGATCTTGGTGTCGACTCACATAATTTCCATACAAAAATGTGGCGTCGATATCGCAAAGTGACTGTGTGTAGGGTCCGGTATTGACGGGCAAAGCGGCAGTGTTTTTCAAAGATGCTTTGAGCGGTTGTCTGTAGTCTATATTTGGTAGTGGTGGTCCAGTGGTAAGTCGGTTTAAGTGTCCCCCGATTAAAGCACGTCACTCTTCGTAATTTATTCCGAAAACAACGCTTTAAAAACGGCGAAGCAAAATCCTCGTTACATCGGAGGAAAACCGGCATGTCCTAGAACCCAGCTAAAGCACTAGGGAGTTGTAAATAGCGGGCGTATTGGGGGACAGTTACTTTTTGAATAAATGGCTTTTGATTTTGAACCAAAAAACTCAAAGACAAGTGGAATCTACCAACCCGCACAGGGCTCGCGTGGTGCGTTCTCTCACAGAAAGGAGGCAGGTGCGTCCCAGAAGTGAGAACGTTTAGGCTGATTTTGCTGATGGCAAAGGCAACTAGCATAACATAGGTTTCATATTCTAGGCCTTCTCCCCGGAGAAATTCGGGAATTTGTTTTTTCGGGAGTAGGAAAGTGGAATAACCAAGGGAATTGCGAGGTGTTTAACCTTTTTGCGTTAAATTATCGACACCCTTTAAAAAACACATAAAAATTAAACTATTTAACACAACCCTCAATTCGTTGACGTCACCATGGACGACTATAATCGATTCATAGATCAAATAAAACGGCGCGTGGCACGGGTAAATCGGGTGCAGGTACGAACGGGACACGGTACAAAAAGGGACGGTAGGTTAGGGTTGCCAATTATTATTGTCCTTGTCCTCATTTGTGCAATATGTGGAACTAGAGATTCGTAAACGGCTTTTACGACTTCATAAAACATCGGGATTATTTGTTTATTTAATCATAATTTATTAAACACATAATAAATCTTTCGGAATAAAATCTTTAAATAGTGGTGAAAACTGCACAGAAACAAACGAGCACACGACTTTAATTTATAATAACTATTGATAGACCATATTGGTGATGTTCTTCAGAAAGGTCAGGTGCGTAATACTCGCAACCGGCGTGCGTGTATGAACAGATGTATGAACGTAAACGAGGCAAAAGCAGTATGTAAGGATCGTAGCAGGTGGCGTTATGTGGTTTCTGCCTACCCCCATGGGAAGAAGGCGTGAGTTTATGTATGTATGTGTTTGTATGACTGTCACTTTTGTTATTGCTTGGGATGTGATGCAAAAGGTATTGTAAGTGATTTAGTTTTTAATTAAAACACATGTTTGAAATGTTTCCATAATCCATAGGGTAAACATTATGGGAACAGGGTGTTTACCTGTAATATACAAGGCCGATTTTATATTCTTTATCACTTCCAAATTGCTATTAGAAGTGATGAAAACGGGTATTACGAATAAATACGGTAAGTATTTATTCTTATATTTAGCGACTGACAGATAATGCCATACAAAATAAACAAATAACTTATTATGTTTTAATTTGTTTTGTAAGTACATAGTCCTAGCAGGACTTCAGAAAGAAGATACTTATTCAAAAATGTGTGAAACGTTTCTTCCTATTTTCAAATTCATTTATTCCCCAGAATACGTATGTTTACAACGGTTTTAAAACCATAATGACCCCTTTACATGCTACCAAGACATGTGGTGACCAATTATTTAATTTATCTTGCACAATGCAATTATTTTAAACAATTTAATAAAACGCAACAACGGGCTTTCTCTATTAATATATTTTTTTATTTTACTGATAATTTACTACAGAGACAAAAATACTTTTAATAACTAAACTTTACATTAATCACTTGTGCTATAAGAAGCGTAAGCACAAAAGGTTTAAACAAAAATTATTAAAATAAAAAAAAAACTGAATATCTTTAAAAACTACATAAAAATTAAACTACCCAACACAACCCTCAATTCGTTGACGTCACTGTGGTCCGCTTTAATCGATTCATAGATCAAATAATACGGCGCGTGACACGGGTAGCAAAACGGATACAGGCACACAAAAAAGCTAAAACAAAAAATATTAAAACTCCATTTCGACAGCCCTTAAAAATAACAAGCACCTTCGTTTCATCCCTGGAGTATCCAACGTTTTACAAGATTACACAGTAAATATTTACCAATTTGATAGTAAACGGTTCATACCTAAACTAACCCGTTTGGTCGGGGAGTTAAATAGAGGTTCATTTATCAAAAAAGGGTACATCATTAGAAGGTTAATAGATGATCAAATAAATATTTCACATTAAAAAACAAAACCCCATATTGACAGGCCTTAAAAACAGCTCGCACATTCGTTTAATCCCTGGGGTATCCAACGTTTACAAGATTACATGGTAAATATTTACCAAACAAGGTTTATTTGAGGGCTCACTTCTTCTATTTTCTACTTGAGACTGGTCACCTCATAACTGCCACCGCTTTTTTTTTATCCTATAATTTGAATTGTTTATTCATTTTACTTTTTTTACTATGTTCTCACATGTAGAAGCAACAATAATTATGAACCCAGAATTTTGTAATTTTATGATTTAAAAGAGTGTCCTTGGAGTTTCTTGCCCGTTCTTCTCCACAAGACAAATTGACTCTTTGACAATTGGATGGTTTATTTGGAATAAATGCTTTAAGTTTAAGTTTGAGCCATCTCTGCCCTAGAGTTATGGGATATCGAAAGGAAAACGTTGTATATACATTGTCTTATCACGACACAAAGCAAGATTCTCATTTTAAAATTATGAAACATTTCTCCTTACTTAAAAGAAAAAAACCGTCCGACCTTCTCTGGCATCCAGAAATACTAAAACAAAATCGAAAATAAGAATGAAAACTCCATGTAGACAGGCCTGAAAAATTGCTCGCATCTTCGTTCCGTCCCTGGAGTATTTTACGTTATTATGTAATTTATTTGGGGCAACAAACAGCAGTTTGTTATTAACCTATTTTGGTTAGAACAAAATATTCAAACGGTGTAAATTATTTCATCCCCACTGCTCTCAAAACGTTGAAGGAAAACTTCTTGAGGAAACCGGCATGTCTTAGAACCGAAAATTCGAAGACATGTGACATCTACCCACCCACACTGGGCTCGCTTGGTGGATTACTGCCCACTCCCTCTCACAGAGAGAAGGCCTGTGTCCCAGCAGTGGGAACATAATAGGCTGATTATGCATGTTAAGCAAGTTAGAACTAATAATAGAGGTAACAAATACATTACTCACAACGTTATTTGGTAATTAATTAATTTGTTACACATATATTTTATAACCTAGATTACAACACAGAATACTTGATCAAGGTAGTACATTTTCGTGGGAAAATTTCTGACATACATGCGGGAGAAGCCACTGGCAAAAGCTAGTATTTACTAATTTTATAGTATACTGTTCATACTTTTATTCTATTCCTGAGTGGAATATCCTCATGGATGTCCTCCCCCTGGGGCGAGCGGAGGGGTCTGTCAGACTCTTGCTGGCTAAAATCCACTCCGGAGTTCCATTTCACACGTACGCCAGGGTCGCGGGAACATACGATTCTTCCTAACAAAAATTAAAATAATTAAAAAATGCGTACATTATGAGCTTATTTATTAAATCGACTAGCTGTTGCCCCGACTTCGTCTGCGATCCAGGATGAAAAGTTGCATAAGTTCTTACCCAAGTCATGGTCTATCTGTGTGCTAGATTTCATCCATATCCGTTTAGCCGTTTTTGGTTGAAAGTGTAACAAACAAACACACCTATTTTTGCATTTATAACATTAGTTAGGATTATATTCTTATTTGTACTAGGCTGATAATCAGCACTTTTCGAATGTTATCATTGCAGACACTTCTCAGCTGGGAGGAAGAAGTAGCGAAACAACCTCCCCAGCAGATATTGAAAAAAAGCGTACATCATTAGAAGCAAAATATTTTTTTGAGGATAAATAAAACATTTCTGATTAAAAAAACGTGTGCGGTCGGGGGACATAATGGAGGGTCCATTATGTCTTTTCCGTACGTGACGATTCCTACCAGTCAACTCCTAGCACAAGTCACGTTAAGGAACTTCGTTCCAAAATCAAAACTTCATCCGTCATACATTAAAATAATAAAACAACTTGAGAATCTCCTCTTCCTCCGTTTTTATTCGTTGGTTAAAAATAGCTCATACCTTCGCTTCGTCCCTGTGTACCTATCCAATTTTTACTAGATTACATGGTAAATATTTACCAATATGATAGTAAATACGGTTTATTTGTGGGCTCACAATTCGATACATTCTCAGTTCTGGTAGTTATGAAAGCTTGTTTTTCGAATCGTTGAGTTGATTTCTTTGAGAATGGTGGGACTAGCACAAACAGGCAGGTGACGTAAATTCAAACGATTTTAATAATGAAATTAATTTTGTGATTGATTGTCTTTGATTCTTGTCGCAATAATGCTGAGTATGAAATGGGTTCGATTCCCAGGTCAGGCAAAATCCTATTGGGCTTTTGTATCCAGAATTTTTCAGTAGCAGCCCGGAGTCTGATTTTGTGCCCGGTTGATGGTTAGAGGCTCAATCGCTATTACATGGGGCTTAAACCCTTCAGGGAAACAAGTGATGTTTTGTTATGATGCGTGTACTGACAGGACAGGTCCACTCAAATCTGTGTTTCTTTCCTCAAAAGACCATTTCAGACAGTCTACATGGTCCTACAAAGACCTGACCAAGATTATTTCCGGATTTTTAAATACACATTGACATTGATGGACTTTAGATATCAATACTTATTTTGTAAAGTTTTATATTATTTTAATAACTGTGAAAATGAAGACAATGTGTTTTTTTTTAATGTTTATTGTCTTTTTTCAGTTCGTTTTAATCATGGTCTGGCAGTTTGAGTAGGCAGTTTACGAGGCCTACACAAATGTCCTTTCTTTGGTATTGTTCGTCGAATCGTTGAGCTCCTTAAGTTTTGAGTTGAGCTGCATGATCACTGACAAATGCGTGCACTGACTAGACACGTCCACTAAATCTGTGTGGTTCGTTTCTCAAAAGACCATTTCAGACACCAATCTACATGGTCTTCACATGATCTGACCAGACTATGTTTGGACTTTAAAAGAGACTGTGACCTCTGAGTTTGTTTCGGCCTTTCTTCTCAGAATAGGAAACGCTGGTCTCATCTAGTTTTAAAAATATGATTGACGTGTAAAAGTGTTTGTACAATGATATAACATGTATGTGTTACAACTGCAAACACTCGTTTCGCACATAATATTTACTTCGCTTTAAGACTTTATTTATATCTATGGGTGACACATAAAGTGGCTGTCGCAAAAAATTGTAAGGAAATGCAAAGGGATAGTAAAAAATCGCAACCTTTACGTCGCCCGTTCGTGTTAGGGCTTGTTGTTGGTGGTTGAGTAGCCATCTTTGAGAAGGTATTACACGGCCTAGTGACCATTTATAATGGAATCCTCAGTATCCATTGTTGAGTGGCTATTTTATTCGTGTTCATAATCTTAAGACAAATTATAGTATAATTTGCATGCTTAAATGTGCCTGGGTATGATGTTCTAATGTTGTTTGTTTGTTTGGCATCTCGCAGGTCAACCTATGAGGTTGTCGTCTGCTTAAGCGGACTTGCCTGTGGTTGCCCTAATAAATTAAGGACTCCAGCCAGGACTTAAACTTAAATACTAACTAAAACTAAGCGACAACGCTAAGGGCACTCCCTGTGGGGTACGAACCTCGGCTTTGGGCGTCGCTGGGAGAGGGCAGCAAGAGACTAGCTGGATCAGGATTGATATTATTTAGGGACGAATTTAAAGCTACAGGCTCAGCGGCGCGGGCTGGCTCGAGCAAGGGTCGGGAGGGGCGTGGATTTGGGCGTCGCGGCGGGCCTCGGCGGCGAGGACGGTAGGACGGCGATCGGGTTTTGGGCTTATGTAGCGTGCTGGTGGCCTTACCCTCCTGGAGGAGGGTAGTGGCGTCGTCGGGGGCGATTAAAGTATGCCTTGGTCGGCGAATACTGCTAATGCGAGAGGGAGTGTAGCGGGCGACCGCTGTAATCAGGGGATTAGAGTGTTTGATGCCACAGTCGAAGAAACGCTTTGATAAGATTTTCATGAACTGCATGATGTTCTAAAATAGGAAATGTAGTTAAGTTGCGTTTTCACGTCATCTAATTCTTTCCTGATCATGTAATTTACCTACGTTACTTATTTATTTTCTTTGTTTTTTCTTCTTTACTCAGACGTCATTGTTAAAAAACTTAATGAAATGTATACCTTCAATAACTGTTTCTCTCTTCTTTCCAGATGATGACGGATTTTATAGCAACATGAGATACTGAAATCATCAATATGACTGCAACTAAAGTGAGTACATCTTTCTTTTATGTTTTATTAATTTAAACAGACAAGAAGAATGGAACAGAAAATACGTACAGGAGTGATGCTTCATCATCTCCATAATTTCAGCCGAATGACGTCCACTGGTAGATAAGCGTCTGTCTGGGTTCGAACCTACGACCTACAACTCGCATGTCGCGGCCGTTACAACTTCTGATTGGTGATAAGATTATTAATATCCATGCATCGATTAAAATCAAAATCATATACGAGTATTTGCATAAACAAGGTACAGAAGGTTGGTAAAAAGTTCATAATTGTTCTCCTACTCTGCCATTAATTTCGCCGCGCAAATTACAAACATATAACATGGCATGCAAGCCACTTGTATACTTTTGTTCATTACACTGGCATTTGTGTTCCTGGCATGATGTACAGGTGGTATCTACCTAGCCTTTATACCAATTGCAAAGCATAGAACAATGGTGAAATCTAATTTGAATTTTTTTTTTGTATAAAAGTGACACATTTAATAAAGAAATTCAGTGAATTATCTAGGGTAGATATTTTTAACTAGCATATTGTCTAGTTAAGGCCGAGTACAAAATTAATTTTCAATGAAAAGTTATTTGACTACTTCGTTTTAAAAGACTAGGAAATTGTTGGGTGGTTTAATAGCCATTTAATATTAAAATTATTTTCCTAAATAGTAGGTAGTTTTCGTGTGTCGTGGTGTTGCTATAATTTTTATTTTGTTATTGTATTTACATAGAGAAAAGGAATTAACGACGCATTTATTTTGTAGTATACCTAAGTTTATTCTGTGTTCTTACTAAGATAAGAATATTACAGTAATGTGGGAAAAATATCAAATGTTATGGCAATTCTGAACTAAAAAGTCTGGTATTCAAAGTCTTAAAAATATTGCTTGGTTGTTGATATTGACAACCGTTGACAGACACTCATGACGTAGCTAAAGTTTATATTTACGAATCTGTCTTATTCAAGGAACAGACTCACACAAAGCGAGGTCCTGTGTTGTTTAAAAGTTCAACACTGACACTGGCCTTCTCGAACAAAAATTCTTGCAAAAACCAGCTCAGAAAATGACGCAAAGTTAAATAAGATATTTTTCATTAAAAGTCGTAGTCATTCAATTTCAAATAAAACAATGTATGTAAAATTATCATATTAAGAAAGCCTTTCTGTAATTTTACACGATTAGGATGGTCTCCTTTTAAATCTCATTGTGTCAGAGTTACACCCAGATATTATATACCCAATAGCCTGCACCATTTTCCAGTTTGCCAATAAAATTGTAAACGCCATTTTGTAACTTACCTACCAATCTGCCTACCATTTTAAACTATGTTGGGGCCAGCTTCCAGTCCGGATCCAGCTGAATACCATTATTCCACATGGAGCTATACCCCATCCCCCATCCTCCTGTTTCTTGTGTAAACGCATCACACTGACGTCACACAAATCCTGCATCGCGCAAGCAGAGTTTACCGCGCAGATAGAATATATACAACTTCCCGACATCAAACTTAGGGCAGTTGCCCACCAGATACGACATCCATCTGGTCGGAGGATGATCCCTTTTCTAAAGAGTATGAGTGAACTTTACACCCTGTTCCTCATATTTCTTCACGTATAATTCTAGTTACACAATTATTTATTCTGTTTAATTATTATTTGTTACACACACACGCGCGATAAAACTTATTTACATCCCTAAGACGTCCTCTTAACATTGGGTGTAGTTGAAACCAGCGTCAGGCACTTAGTTATCTGGCATTTATGCTGAACTGGGCCTATTCGGCGCAGCCATGAGGCACACAATACTATTTTCTTCTGTTTTTTTGTTGTTTTGTGTGAATATTGTGTGCCTTCACCATCATCATCATCAGCCTATTTTAGTCCACTGCTGGACACAGGCCTCCCCTAATGAGCACCATAGCGCCCTGTCTTCAGCTTGACGCATCCAGCATCTGCCTGCAGTCTTTCGCAGATCGTCATCCCACCTGGCCGGAAGGCGTTCTACACTACGTTTGCCGAGTCGCGGTCTCCACTCAAGAACTCGTTTACCCCAGCGGTTGTCGGTTCTTCGTAAGATATGGCCGGCCCACTGCCACTTCAGCTTGCTAATTCTTAGAGCTATGTCGATAACTTTGGTTCTCTGTCGGATGTATTCGTTGCGAATTCTATCCTTCAGAGAGACTCCGAGCATCGCTCTTTCCATAGCTCGCTGAGCGACTTTGAACTGTTGGACCAGCCCTATCGTGAGTGTCCACGTCTCAGCTCCGTAGGTCATGATGGGTAGGACGCACTGATTGAAAACTTTAGTTTTCAAGTATTGCGGTATGGATGACGAGAAGACTCGGCGTAGTTTCCCAAACGCTGCCCAGCCTAGCTGGGTCCTCCTCTTGGCCTCCCTCTCAAAACTGTTTTTACCTAACTGCAGAATTTGCCCAAGGTAAGTGTACTCGGAAACAATTTCGAGAGGGTGGGCATGTACGACGACCGGTCCCGCATCAATGAGACCATTGATCATGACTTTGGTTTTATCCAAATTCATGCCGAGACCGATGCGTCGCGAGGCTCAAGCTAGGCTGTCCAGCATCAGGTTCAGCTCCTCCAACGACTCCGCCATTAAAACTATGTCATCAGCGAATCGCAGGTGTGAGATGTAATAGCCGTTTATGTTAATGCCCTTGCCTTTCCAGTCCAGCGTCTTAAACATATCTTGCAACGCGCTAGTGAACAGTTTCGGGGATATAACATCCCCCTGTCTCACTCCTCTGCGCAGTTGGATGGGTTTGGACTGCTGGTCCTGTACTTGGACACTCATGGTGGCGGCGTGTGCCTTAATCTGGGTCAAATAAATGTATTTTCTATCTTTTTTTTTTTTCTTTCTCAACAACCCAGTATGAAATCAAATGTTCATTTCTGTTAGTAGAATTTTCACATGGCAATATTTTGCTGGTCAATATTTTAAAACTAGTTGGCACCGGCATTTCCTAGCTGACTGATCACTGAAAAGAAATGCCGGTGCAAACTCAGAGGTCATGATCTATTTTAGTTTTAGTAACTGGGTAATCCGAGACTTTTGGGTTTCTGACGACCCGTAACGACGGAGGGGTCTCGATATGTAATGGATGGTCACCCATCTCCTGACCGACCGCGGCAAGCATAGCTTAACCTGACCCCTCCCCCCTCCCTTACCTTGTAACCTACCTATGAACTGAAAAAATAAACTGAAATGTTGGTTTATTAGCTCGGCGACGAAACGAACACGTTTTCATGAAATTCTGTGCCATGTTTTTCGTGGATACCTTTCCGTGTCGGAGCAAATTGAATGTTACTATGTTTGCCTCTCGTTTTGTTTATTTTCCGTCCAAAAATGGCAAAAGGATATATTTCTGGTGCGACTACATCGCGCGTCGGTCCCAACCTAGTTTTTGTTTTTGTCAAAATCATTGAAATGGTTCTCTTTTTCAGTGCACGAGAAGTTTCTTCCTCTCATATTAGAAGGAGCCAGAATGTGTCAGTATTTTTATTCACTTCGGGTTAACCCTGATAGAGGTTACCCGCTTCACGAGGCTTCACTCTTTCAATACGTTTTAAATTACCTACTTTAAAATAAACATGAACAAAAACAAAAAACTCACGCCGATACGCTGAAATGTACGATTACCTGATGAAAACGTTGATCTCTTTTGGACTTTGTCACATTAAACTTAAGCATTTCAATGATTAAACTCCTTAGTCGCCATTTACATCGTTTATAATATGACAAGGTTCTACGTATCGTTTTCATAAACCGACAGTCCATGACAGATTTAGAAACCGCACCACCATTTTTCCCGTAAATTTTCAATTCACGAACCGAAGTAAAACTAAATATTTATTAAATATAACATAAAACATACGATAAAAACCTCACACGACACATTAAACTGTCCCCATACCGGTATTTTCGTTGACAATTTTCCGGGTATACCCATGTCTTGTGCGGGAAAATCGAATGAAACGACTTCCATCAAACACGGGTAGGTATTATAAAAACACACCTTGTAGAAAAAAATACAGCAGTAAATTTTTTTGATGTTATTTTTTTGTACATGTCTAGTTACACAACGTTACGCTTTTGAAGTGAAAACTTTTTAGACGCACTGCGCTTTTACTGAACAGTGAACGAAACTAGAACCGTCACACTCGGGTCCGTGACGTGTCGTAAATACTGCCGAGCTTTAGAAACACAGTAAGGAACGATTATCGAATTATCGATATTCGGAAAATTGATTGACCAGATTCGGAATCATCATAATGAGCTCTGTAGTGATTTGATTCTTCTTGTGATAACTGTACGGGAAGTGGTACTTTTAATAAGCAAAAACTCTGTATGTTTCTTGCTGAGAAATGAATTACTAACTACAAACTCAAACTCAAAGCATTTATTTCAATTAAACCATTTACAGGCACTTTTGAATTGTCAAGGAGTCGGTCAGTCAGAAATATGAAGCTAGTTGCCCATTCCAAAGCGTAGTAGGTACCTATGGAGAAGAAAGAGCAAGAAACTCCATGGACACTCTTTTAAATAACATTTTTGTATTTATATTTGTTACATAATTAATGTTGACCCTATAGGTGAGAACGATGTACAAAACCCGTACACGTTAAAAGCGTCCAGAGTGCAGCAAAAACTATTTAAAATCAATCCAAAAAATAAATTATTAAAATTAACCGTCGCAGCTAAGAGATGACCAGACCCAACTGGCGGCACCCGTTCACGAACACAACTACAGTAAGACACACTACTGCTCTGCTCTTTGTCTTCCAGTTTTTGTTTGAAAGCTATTTACTTCACTAGTTAGAAACGCAGTAAGAAGCTTTTGCTGCTGATAGGATTTGATAATTATGTTTAATGAATTTTAGAGACACTAAAATATTTTCTATACATTATATATTCAGTAATATTGGATACTGCACTTTTTCTAAGCGTTACATTTCAATTAAAAGAAGAACCAATACTTATTTAAAATGCTTCACAGAAGTCAGCTTCCAGTCTTACCGGAGGCGCGACTGCCTATCTGATCTCCACAACCACTGTAACCTATAGGTACAAAATAATTCTTATTTTTAATATCACTGTGAAAATCTAAGGATTTATTTAGTTTCAAAAAATGGTGTAATAAGACCCTTCACGAAACCGTCAACTACGCATTCTGAACATCAAACTAAGTAATTTTGTGCGGAAATAATTGCTGGTGAACGACTTTTATTATTTACAGACTTTAAAAAGGAGGAGGTTCTCAATTCGTCTTTTTTTTTGTATATAGAACGTGATATCTCCAGAAATTGTGGATCGATTTCGAAACTTTTTTTTAACTTTTTAATTGGGTATGATTCATGTGGTGTTTGCCCAAATTTCATCAACCAGTACCCTAATTGCGTAATACACAATCAATCGGAATCTGAATCGTTTTGAAACAGATTGCTAAACCATTGCTTCATGAGTTCGATAAAAATCTGGTCAAAAATGTATATAACGCAATGAATGTTGTTCAACTGTCAAAATACAACAAATTACTCGTAATTGTTTACGAAAATGTGTTACGCAATTAGGCTGCTGGATTGGGTAGTTTTTCTGTTACCTTCAATAATACGTGTTTTTTCACCTGGTGTATTATAATAATGTTATTCCCGTCACTGTTATTTACATAGCAAATAATGGTATACGAATTTGGGTGGAGTAGGACCCACAAATAAAAAGTTGAAAAAAAACAACCGTCTCCCATGAAAAACGCTACAGAGTGACAAATAACTTTAATTTCGGAAATCGGTGTCCTCGGTTTTGTATTTTCAATTTTTTGCCACCGACTTCCGATTTTGAAGTTATTTCTCACTTCGCAGTGTTTTTTTTGGAAGTCGATGGTTTTTTTCTGTAAAAAAGTTTTTTTGTGTGATAATTCGTAGTTTACGGTAGTGCACAATGTAACGCACTTAAAACATTGGTATTGTGGATGCATGAATATACAGTGGTCGTGCTTTTAACATTTAAAACTTAACGAAAAAACTTTAAAAAATGTTGGATTTTTAACTTCAAATTCTCCTTAACCACAAGGCTCTCAGTAAGGTCCAATACAAAAAAAAAGTATCATAACGGGAAAAATAAGTGACTTTCAGCTTTGTTGGGAGTAATTTTACACCGTTTTATTTGTCTTTTTTATTTAACGTAGTGTAGGAGTAATAAAGTGTATTTAAAAAAAAAAAACACGCCACACGAAGCGTATAATCCAAATCCTCGCCATTATATTACATAATAATGCTTTAAGACGCCCCAAGGCCCTAACCGAGGCCTCAAGGCTTTCCAAAGATCGTTTATTATCCCATCCTATAAATAAATACCGTCCTTCAACGAGCACATCCGAAGGTTTCCGAAGGTTCCCGAAATGTTTTCGACGAGAAACTTGATTTAGAACAACTTTTATCAGGGGATGAAATACAAACAGTCTATTAGACACCTAACAACATAACGTCACGCTTGTATTCATCGAATGTGTAGGCAGAGGTGTGTTTAGTTCAGCCACATTTCGCCAGTTATCTTTACGTCCCATGTTAATGGGGGCGAGCCTATTGCCGTCAACTGGGCACAAATCCAGAATTTCCATTTGGAAACCCCAATAACACTAGACCTCATGCCTGGCAGTAGCGCATTGATAATAACCAATTTACATAGAAACCGCGAACCGTCCCTTTAGGTTAGTTTTTATTAAGGTTCCGTACCAGAATGGTAAAAAAGGAACGCTTTTGGTGTGACTTCTTATGTCTGTCACAGCTGATTATTTCATGAACCATTCATGCTATCGACTTGAAATTTGGAAGAGTTATACACTAACATAGCAAGTGAAACAAAATGTCTCTCACTAGCATAGTTTATAGAAATCAGCAAAAACCAACATGCAATTTTTAATTGTCAAGGTCGGTCAGACAGAAAGATGAAGCTAGTTGCCCATTCCCAAGCGCAGTAGGTACCTATGGAGAAGAACGGGCAAGAAACTCCACGGACACTCTTTTAAATCAAATGATGGTTACAAAATATTGGTAACATTCAAATATTAACGTGAATCAAAATAAGCCGTGGCAGCTAAGAGATGATCAGTACCGACTGACGGCGCCCGTTCACGAACATGACGCATGGATTAACACCATTCAACTCAACCATTTTGAAGGGAGCTAAATGATACAACACACGCGTCACTATCTGCGAAACATTAGAATGAGCGTCACATACTCTCAGCCTCCATGGAAAATTCTAGTAAATGAAAGACGTACCCAGTAAATGTTAGCTTTATAGTATGTACATAGTACTCACACGTGGCTTAAGCAATTACACAGTACTAAAATATTGAGTTTATACAATGCAACTAAAGTTTTTAAAATCTTCAGCAGCTCCAACAGTATTCAAATGCTAATCAATTAGTTGATGCGTCCTTGAGGAGCAGGACCAGCGATTAACCAAGCATTTTATCAGCAATGTAATCCCCCAAGTAATAATATGCTTGGCTGCATAGTGTGCATTTTATACAAGATTAAAATTTGGTTTCATTCAGTTGATGTATGTATTTTATTGTGTAGTTGGTGTATTTTATTGTAACATTTTAAACAGTACCCCATACCTAGCCTGAAACCTTGTGGAACTAATTGGTCCCTATTTCCAGTTATATAATTCTGCCTTTCACCTCTTTTACTAAAAAAGATGTGGTTTTTTCCTAACGTACATGATATGAGAAGGTACCGTCATGATGTTAATATCTTTGAACAGTTCCCTTAGAGAGTCGCGTCTGCGTAGGCCATACATCGCTCTGATGGCTCTTTTTTGCAGAATGAAAATAGACTCGATGTCTGCAGCCCGTCCCCATGAGCCTCCTTGCCGGATTGCCGCCATGGGATCTGGATGCAAAAGCCCTCGCGCACGTATGGGAGTGGCGCGAGGAGGCAAAACGCTGGGGTGTAACTCCGCTGCTGCGAGAAATCACGGTACAGCGGACAGAGCTCCGGCGGGATCTCATGGCGACACTGGGTTGCGACAATCACACCCTCCAGGTGCGATTGCCGCAACCCAGTGCTGGGCACGCCACAATAGCGGCGGTAAGTCCCCTCTTTGAGGAGTGGTTGGCGCCACGGCATCCTCACCTTCCGCCTGACACAGGTCCTCACCGGACACGGTTGTTTCGGGAGGTTCCTGTTTCGAATAAGGCGGGAGGACACGGTGGAGCATACGGTGGAGGTCTGCCCAGCTTGGGCAGATCACCGTAGTGTGGCGATCGGCGGCGGCGATCTCTCGCGTCCGGCCCTGGTCCAGGCCATGGTACGGAGCGAGAGGGAATGGAAAGCCGTCACCTCCTTCTGCGAAGCAGTAATGCTAGCGAAGGAGGAGGCGGAGCGCGTGAGGGAGAGAGCCTTGTGCCCTCACGCCCCTAGTCGCCGCAGGAGACGCCCTAGGATTCGATAGAGATAACCGTGGCCCTGGCACAGGCAACTGAAGGGACGGGTGGGTTTTTGTCAGTAAAAGTCTGACACGCCCTCCCGCTCCACCCAGTGCGGGAGAAGTCATTTGATGTTATCCCACACAAAAAAAAAAACAGTCCCCAAATATTAAAATACCGTACGACATAACACTACGAAAGTAACTAAAATAGACTTGCCTCTCGATACCTACATCAGTAAATTGACGGATTATTCTCACAGTATAATTATGCTGCTGAACTTAGCCGTCCTGCAAGGGATGTTAAATGAGGACCACGTTAAAGAAATGAGGACCACGTTAACGTGCTGAGTATGAGGTCCTGGGTTCGATTCCCAGGTCGTGCAAAATGTTATTGGGTTCTTCTATCTAGAATTTCTCAGTAGCAGCCCGGAGTCTGGATTTGTGCCCGGTTGATGGCAATAGGCTCGTCCCCTATTACATGGGACTTAAGCATAACTGGCGAAATGTGGGTTTACTTTAGGTACACCTCTGCCTAACCCTTCTGGGATTACAGGCATGATGTTATGTGTTGTAAATGTGTTTTTCATTTTTTGTATTAAATTACCAGCGTTGTGTCATCGCTTTTCTCTTTCTTTTCTCTGCAGTCTGACAGTGACCGCGCTTTAGCTCTTGCCAGCCTCTTAAATATCTATGATACTGAAGGCAACGCTCGACAGCGCCACACCCGTGGCGATACGTGTACTTAGCTTCGCTTTGTATGAAAATTTAAGCGACCCACCGCGTCCGGCGTGATGTTATGTTATGTTATACTTTTCGAGTGGTTTCATATAAATTTGGTCAAGTTCTGAGAACTAGATTTGAGTTAGGTTCAACAATGCGTACTTTTTCTAGTGTTAGTTGATGATGTTCTAATGTTATGTACTTAGCAAGTGAAGGTATACGAATTTTTGTGGGGTAGGTACCACTACAAAACATCCGGTTTCAAAAAAATCACGACTTAGTCAAAAATTGCTTTTAATACGTAAGTCGGTGGCAAAAAACGAAAATACCTGCAAAACCAAAGACACTTCTGAAATCAAAGTTATTTTTCACTTTGAAACGTTTTTTTTTCATAGTCTGGTTTTTTTTTTGTAACCGGCGAAAATTTTCAGCCATGTTTTAAATCTTGTACTGAATCCATGGTAACAGGTTGTGCGTCGATTTCTGTGCCACCCTGTATGTATTTCTTTAACTTACAAGTGATCTACAATCTATTGTACGTTTATTGAGCGAGAAAATTGTTGATAGCTAGTTGCTTCCTCGACGGTAGTTAAGACAGGTGCCAAAAACTTAAAAGAATTTGTCCGCATCCATTTCATATTCAAATGCCCCAGAAAATAGGATTAATACCAATTATCTACAGCTATCGTACCATCCAAATAAGATCAAACGGTACACTCATGAAAGAACGAATAAAAGCGAAAAGGCGGTACAAAAACTCAACAGCAAGTTGGCTTTATCCGAAAATGAAATCTGATTTATTAAAAAAAAGCAAAAGAAATTACGCATTCGACGGAGTTCTTAAACTTTTATTTGAGACTTGAGATCAAACCATAGAGCCTTTTTTATTTTTTCTTCCGCGTTAAGGGCTCCTGCACACTTATCGGGGGAAATCGCATTAAACCGTTCGTGACGTCAAGGCTAAACTTTTTGCTGTTTAGAAGAAGAAATATATTAGTCTGTTGTCGGCTTATTGCAAGGCCTGCTCTACTCCCAAAGAAACCAATTAAAGAATTGTCTTTAATTTGTTTGTTTGGGACAAGAGGGCCTTAATTGAAAAAGCAATTGTGCTTTCGTTATTCAGGCCCTCTTGTGACATTATTTAAACCATCGTGCTGTTTCTGTAAATCGTTTAAAAAATGACAGAGACAGATAATGCATACATGGTGCAACCAGTCGGTTTTTTTTTGGGTAGGAAATCATCAGATGACTTCTCCCGCTCTGGTCAGAGCGTGAGGGAGTGTCATTCTTTTAATGACTTAAACCCACCCGTGTTCCTTCAGTTGCCTGTGCAAGGGCCGTGGCCCTATCTCTATCTCTTTTGAACAACACGCGACCCTGGCAGGGATCGGCCTTTACGGACCCCGTCAATTTGTCCTGATATCTCTTTGAGGCGTGCGTGGAACATGACGCGCCGTCGACCCGGGCTTGGTCCTTACCGGACGCCGAGCTGCACATTGTTCGCCGTCCGCAAGCCCGCGCCTACGGTGGGCGGGTATCTGCTTGCGATTGCCCAGGGCGTCTCCTGCGGCAACTAGGGGCGTGATGGCGCAAGGCTCTCTCCCTGACGCGCTCCGCCTCCTCAAGGAGGTGACGGCTTCCCATTTGCTCTCGCTCCTTACCATGGCCTGGACCAAGTCCGGACGCAAGCGATCGTCGACGCCGATCGCCTCCGTGAGGACACAGCGGTGCTCTGGCCAAACTGGGCAGACCTCCACCGTATGCTCCACCGTGTCCTCCTGGCGCACACAATGGTGACACCAGGGCGTTTCCTCTTGCCTTATGCGAAACAGGAACCTCTCGAAACAACCATGTCAGCAGAACGATTTCCCCCCAGAAGTACTAACGTATCACGGAGTTAGAAATAAAAAAACAAATATGCATCAACTCGAAAGCGTTAGAAACGTAGAAAAATAGTGATCCACTAGACAAAACGTAGGTAATATTTGAAAAACACGCGCCGCCGCCGCACGCTGCCGACTAGATGACGAGCGATTCGTAAATGTTCAAAGCAAAGTAAGTTTTGTTTTTCACAATTATAATATATTTTACTACCAAGACCAATTCATTTCGCTACGGGAAAAATACCACAAAATTTTCAACGTGTATAAATAAAGCTTTGGTTATAACGTAATTAGGGTGCACATTTCTCAACGTTCTTGCAACAATATTTTCTTATAACGTAAGAGCGATGATTTCCCTACGGCTACAGTGAATCCAATAATTGTATTTTCTTTGATCAAAACAACTTTTTAGACTCACTGTTGGGCAATTATTTACTGAAAAGTATTTTCAGTAAAACTCTGTAGATTTACTGGAACGGCAGACATCCGATCTCGTCTAATTTTTTAAATATTATAGTCGTGTTAAAGTTTATGTCTAACCCTACTTACAGAAAGTAACTACTTACGTAAATAGTCATTTGTCCTAGTTTTATGTTGTTTTGTCTTTAAATTAATCAGTAAATTTTTTCAAGGACAATGGGCGCCAGCGTCCCCTAAATAGAAACTTAGTCGACAAACAGACTTGAGACATATGGCATTTAAAAGGTCTTGGCTTAGTTATCATTTTTAACTATCGCGATGACGGTCAAAAGTATAGGGGTGTGGTACGAAATGTAATAGTACTACTGTTTGATTATCCAAAAATAAGTGAACATCGTATTGGTTTTTACTTAAAGTACAGTCCGCGAGCCCTAAAATTTGCTTTGCATTTGTGTGAGTGCGCGATGCGTCCTTTGCTCGGCATGAGTCACTGTGTGTGCGCGATTACATTGGTGTGATTGGTAATCACTCACACAGATGCAAAGTTCAGCTTAGGCCTCGCAGACTGTTTTTGATGTTGTATTTTTTCCATGACAAAAAAAACTCGCTTGTTTACCCCGTAGGTGTAGAAAGAGATTGCGTACCTACGTACAACCCGATATCAAAAATTTGTCTACAGACTAGATACTTCTATATCTTATTTAAAAGGTCTTGGCTTACTGATATTTTTTTATTATGGCGATGACCAATTAATTAGTGGGGTTTTAGCGGAAAAGAAGGAAATCTAATAGTACTGCTGTAGTACAAAATAAGCTTAATTAAGTATTCAAAAATAAGTGAAATTCGCATTCATTTTTCTTAAGGTACTTCTTACAGTATTTTATTTTTAATGAAATAGCATTTACACCCTTGTATGCTCCGTAGGTGTAGAAATAGATAGTATACCTACAACCCGATTTCGAAACATATTCAACAGATTTGAAGCAATCTCCTAAGAAAAGTCTTCGCTTACGAAACATTTTTTTGTTAAGGTGACGACCGTCAAATGTATGGGTTTAAAGCGAAACAAAAGTGTGGTCATATTTTTTGTTATCGAATATGTTATTTACTTTATTTCATATAAAGTTTACTCTGTACCTATCTATATGGAGGTACTTATCTCTGCCTACCCCATCCTCATTTTGATTTTTTTGATTGGGAAATCATCAAATGATTTCTCTCGGTCTTCGTGTCAGTCTTTTAGTGACTAAAACCCAACCGTGTTCCTTCAATTGCCTGTGCCAGGGCCACGGTTACTCTTTCGTATTTCCCGCGACCCTGAGGCGTCAGCCCTCTTCCTACCCCTAAGAGTATTACAGGCGTAATGATATGTTTTTAAATTTAATTTAGTTGGCTATCACTGTGTTTGATCTCGTAAATTTTGACGAAAAATACAATGCAGTACCTACCTTTGTAATAGGTTGCTATACATAAGGGTTAGACATAGGTGGTACCTATACAAAAAAAAAAGTAATATAATAGATTACATCGCGAATTATAGCAAAAACTGCGAAATGTGAATGTCCCGTCCCACATCAGAAGTATGTGGGACATACCCACTCTTTATATACCCTACTCCTTTCGTGGAATACAGCGTGATGTTTTGTTGTTTTATGATCATTATAATGTTTTATCTATTTTATTTTGAGGAAAAATAGAAAACAATTTTTTTAGCCCGTAACGAAAAATTTGAGACAAAAATTAACTCTGTTGGATCAAAAAAATCATCGTCCTTAAAAAAAAAAAAAAACATTTATTTCAGAACCAGTCCATAAAAGCATACATATGAAAATTAAAAACATTGAATGTTTAAATTAAGAATTAATTAAAAGATTACAATTAGGAAAACATTACAAAAAATTAACAATACAAACATTATAAATTACAATTTGGTACTAAACAAATAGAATTTACGTGTCATCTTAGCCTAAATTTAGATTTGAATCCGGAATGCTCAACATGCAGCCTAGTTCAGTACCGCATTATTGGGCAATCCAGATCCAAATCCATCCTCCATGCAAACAGCTGAAGGTAGCTGTTGGAACTGCCCCGTATGCGGCGCATCAGAGACACAACTCTTTTACGAATAATCGCCCCAAACCCATCAATATTTGCACCCGCAAACATACCTGACGCGCTACAGTAGCGAGGCAGCTTTAGTAAATATATTTTTTATAATTGTATGTCTGCATTACCTGTCAATAAATGAAAATAAACAATGAACTAAATCAAGGCTGAAGGCAATTCGTTCTCCAATCTTCTGTCTTGTGACGTAATGAAAATCAATTTATCAATTTGTTCTCATTACCTGGAACATGCTGTCTTCACTCATCTTTTTCTATAGAGATGGGTATACTCGAAATTTTCACTTTTCCGTTCGATTTTTAAATATAATCTTTCATCTTTCATGAACATTTTACTTCGACCTAGGGTAACCAAGGAGGTAATCAAAGATTTTATTTTAAACTTGAACTGGCTTAGCAAACAGAGCTATCGTAAAAGTTATCGTTGTTCGTCATTGATTCTGCAATTTAAAATTAGTATACTTAGTTTGAAATTACGCGCATTATTTGAGAAAAGTACTAAACAAGCCTTGGCCGTAACTAGGCGCTAATGGACGAAAGTATGTGTGCCTCGGCCCACATACGTACGACATATATTTACACGTCCGCTGTTGTCGGCCGCTGCAGTAATGTACTAATATGCCATATCGGTTGCGAGCTGTACGTAAGCATTTGTTTTTCTTTAAAATGAAGTTTTTCGGTAGGGGTACACACCGATTTGTAACATTTAAGCTCCCCGTATATAGTCCTCCTCACGGTGAAGAGGACTGTACACGGGGAGCCTAAAATCCGACGACAGCGACCCAGACTACTTTTCTTTCCTTTCGAGAGCTCTCTGGTGACTAGCAAAACCTAATTTGGTCTTGAAAACCCAGAACCACCGCGTACAGAAGAGCCGATCACCATCGTTGTATTTGTAGGCATACAAAGGCTTTTAGCAACTTTTGTTCACGTCCAACGTTTGTGATTGCCTCGTTGGTCTAGTGGTCGCTCAGGGTCGCGGGTAATTCGAAAGAGTAACCGTGGCCCTGGTACAGGCAATTGAAGGAACACGGGTAGGTTTTAGTCAGTCAAGTCTGACACGCCCTCCCGCTACACCCAGAGCGGGAGAAGTCATTTCATGATTTCCCCCAAAAAAAATTAAAAAATGGTCAGGCGGTCGCAAGAGCTACTGCTGAGGTCCTGGGTTCGATTTCCAGGGCGGCAAAGTGTTATTGGGTTTTTCTCTTGGTTTTTTCTATTCTAGAATTTCTCAGTAGCAGCCCGGAGTCTGGATGTGTGCCCGGTTGATTGCAATAGGCTCGCCACTCTTTTACATGGGACTTAAACATAACTGGCGAAATGTGGGTGTACTATACGTACACCTCTGCCTAACCCTTCCGGGATTACAGGCGTGATGTTATGTTATGTTCACGTCCTTGAAGAAATACGTCGAATTACAGCCTTGTATATAAATAAACGAGCCGTAAGTTACAGGAACCGTACACAATTTATGACATAAGAGCCAGTACATTTGCGGCTAACGTAACGTCGAGAAAGCCATCCGATCCATCCATCACGCTGACCGGCCGAGATGTACCACTTATGTGTATTAAACTTACTTCGTGGTTGGCCCGGCTTTTTACTTATTTTTATTTCATTTTTGTGTTTACGTCTTTCTTATACTTTGGGACCGAACTAGATGAACTTACCGATCCTTAAAAAAGGTCGTTTATTGGCAGGTTTAACCATGTAACCAGTTTTTTTTTTCATCGTTTCATCAGTTCCCCTCTCCAGCTTGAACAAAAAAACGGTCATTTTGGTAAAAATATGATTTGAACCTTTTGCATATAATTTATCTCAGATATTTCTTTCGGGTAAAAATTAACCGCACTCTCCTACATTATAGTAGTAGCAAAGTATACAATAACATTTAAAAAAAGCTAAAAGCAAACGTTCGATGCATGTTGAATCAAAAGATTCACGTGGATAAAGAAATAGAACTATAACACCTAGCGTACCTATCAGCACGATAGAGGCCCTATGTGCTTATACACATAAACCAACGCCCTCTCACCATGAGGGTAGGCAGATACTACAGAACGCCACCTTCTGGTCGAACACGCACGCCGTTTGCGAGTACTACGCACCTGACTTTTCTGAAGAACATCACCAATAAGGTCACATACTCAATGCATGTCCTCCTAGGACGTTCACTCCCGGCGTTTCCATTCAAATCTACCTTGTGAATGGAACCTTTTGTTAGTCGCCTTTCATTCATCCAATCAACATGATCAAACTATCTAAGCATGCTTTTCTAAATGTCACTACGTACTTTGTGTATTTACGTATGTTTTTTTATTGTTTCAGACGGAAATGGTCCACTCGGGCAGCAGCTTCCAATGGGACAAGCTGTCGCCCGCAGAGTTCCAGCAGTTGCAAGAGTTGACCTCCTGTAAGTGAATCATTAATTAAGAAATCAACCTTCCACTGTCTTTTTCTCGAGCCCCAAACGAGCCCGTTTCCATTTGTGTTCCACATCTTACTCATAATTATCTTGCCCTTATCTCAATTTATTCGGCGTCTAAGTAACGTGCATTTATCTTCCATCCTTATCTATAAGACGTCATCTCGATAGTCGCCCCTTTCTATCCATATCATCTTTCACACGGTCCAACCATCGTTTCTTTGGTCATTTGTGCTCCATATTACGGCAAAAAAATTGCGAAGGACGATAGCCTATTTGTGATCAAAGGCAATTTGTAGACGTTTCTTTTTGACACGATCTTCCTAAAGGCTCCCGCAGATAGGCGGGACGCGACCTTAGTAGAACGATTTGTATGAAAACTTCATGGAAGTTGTTCTACAAGAATTGCGTCGCGCCTGTTTTGGGAGCCTTAAGCAAGGACTTAAAACATCTTTATCGAAGTTACAGAATTATGAGTGTTTTATTTAGAATTGATAACAGAATCAAATGTTTTTCAAAAACACTAACAAAAGTGTAACAGTTATATATCTATATCAGTGTTAATAAGTGTCACTGGTAAATGCGGCGCGTTGTTGCGGTACGATGCACTTATGCCTAAAACTGCTTATTTCTGTAACACATATTTATAAACACTTATTAACACTTAAAAGAGGTTGCACTTTGATACTGTAATTTTATTGTATCTGTTACATTTATAAAGGTTTTTATTGCAAAACAGTTTTAAAACAAGTACTTAAAACACTTAATACGGTTACAGTCGACTTTTACAAGGACGATCAGGACAGACCAGTAAAAAATTCTTTCAAATTCAAAGTAGACAAAGAAAAATTTGTACTACCTAGATGTAATTTTAGATCATAATTATTCAACTGAGGATCTGCAAATGGGCCTTTATAAACAGAGTAGGCGCAGTCAACCACACTTAAACCTTTATAAACGGTTAACTCTTCACCAAACAACCACTTAAGTAGGAAGGTTTAGCTACTAAACTCCGTACCAATATCACGAAAATCGCTTGGGCACCAATTCTGTATGGTAATTATTATTCCCCGCGAAATCTAACCGCGTGCAAACCACGTCAACATACGATAGATTGACGTGGTTTGTACGCGGTTAGTCTTGTAGACACCCATCAAACGGCAAGGAATCGAAATATCATATTCTATAAGCTCCAAGACAAATTGTCTATGACACATTAAGTAACCACGAGTGCGTTTTGAAGTTTTGTTCGACAGTATTTGATCCTAAAACTAGTATCTACAACAAGAACAGAATTGGGGCCCTGACTTTTCTTAAATTTAACAAAATTAAGCCACTGAATGTCGCTTCCGCACTATAATAACATTAAGCCCTTTTAAGTTTCGATTTTACACCGGAGCATAGGTTGGGCGTCGGTAACTTATCTAACCAATTTAGTTAATAATATTAGCTTTACCTCTACCTGTGTACCGTTTAAACATAATGACGTTAAGGCGCGGGAAGATACAAATTTTACAGTAACGCTTGCGGCAACAAATAAAAATCAAAACAGCGATAATACTTTTACTTTGGTAAATTTTTGCAATTTTAACTGTATTAACAAATAAATGCAAAGGTCAGTGGATTAATGTTTAGATATTTCTTTAGTTCATTGATTTCCCTTTATTATCATTACATAGAATTATGTTAGTCTACCCTCAAAACTTAATATTTTTTTAGATCTGTTTTACGATTGTGTTATCAAGACAATATTGTAATTTTGTAAAATATTATTGAGAAAGTCTTTTGTATAACCTGGTTGCACTGTGTCGACTAAGCTGAACATACCCTAGGCACACTGTTTTGTAATAATTAATTCTCGATGCCTCGATAGATGGCGTTAAGTCCGCTTAAGCAGACGACAACCGCATAGGTTGACCTGCGAGATGCCAAACAAACAAACAAACAACGATAGATGGCGTTGTACTATTTTGTAGATCGCGGTGTTATGGTTCTCCGTAGATAGTATATAAGGAGCCTATGTACTTAGAGTAATCCCTCTTTAGTCAAGCGAAATATACCGTTGGAACAGGGTTGCTGTGTTTTATTCAAAGGCTCCCTGGTTCCATCTGACCGAAGCCCTGTGCAGACCCTGGCTGGACATCATCAGGTCGTACATGGTCCTTCGAGCCGGATACACTAGTATCTGCGCACCTTAACGGTGGTGCACTTTTTGCGTAACTGAGTCGGGGGAGGTGTCTTCCGTGCGCTTGTGCACTGGCCGGATCCCCGCCATGGGACCTAGACGCGAAGGTGCTCGCGTCACTTTATCGGTGGCGCGAGGAAGCGAGGGCGCGGGGCGAGCGGCCGATGCAGCGCCATATGGAGCAGCGTCGGTCGCAGCTTCGTGAGGTCCTGGTGGCGGAATGGCGGGACAGGCTTTCACGCCCTACCGCCGGCCTCGTCACCATCGAGGCGGTCCGGCCAGTGCTCGACCTCTGGCTCGGGAGGAGGCACGGCTCCCTGTCGTTTCGGGCGACGCAGGTGCTCTCGGGGCATGGTTGCTTCGGGAAGTACCTGTGTCGCATAAACAGGGAGCCGGACGCTCGGTGTCACCACTGCGTCGACTGTCGGGAGGACACGGCGTGGCATACGCTGGCAGAGTGTGCCGCTTGGGAGGAGCCGCGCCGTGCCCTCATCTCAGAAGTAGGCAGTGACCTGTCGCTGCCGACCGTAGTGAGTTCGATGGTCGGCAGCGCCGAGTCCTGGGACGCGGTGGTTTCCTTCTGCGAAACAGTCATCTCGCAGAAGGAGGCTGCGGAAAGGGAGAGAGAGATCTCGTCCACTCTCCCGATCCGCAGCAGGCGCACCGGGCGCAGGCGGAGGGCGGACAACGCCCTCTTCCAGCCCCCCTAAATGGGTTCAGGGGCGACGGATTCGGGGACATCCGTCGCCCCCCAACATCAGGACCCGAGTAGGCGGCGCGCATAGTGTTCCGTGAGCGCCGCTCACAGACGTTGCGGGGGAAGTACACCTCACTCCCCCCGCCCGAGACGGGGCCCGCGCAAGCGGGCCGGCACCAGCCGGGGATGCGGACGAATTATGTGTTCCCGCGACCCCGGCGTAGGTGTGAGATGGAACACCGGGGTGGTTTTTAGTCAGTAAGAGTCTGACAGACCCCTCCGCCCGCCCCAGGGCGGAGGACATCCATGAGGATTTTCCACCCCGGGAACAAAAAAAAAAAAGGTGTCTTCCGTGCAAGCAGACCAGCTCGTGAGGAGCTGCTGCAGCATCAATCAGGAGCCAGGGTTTGGTGGTGAATCCTTCCTTGGACTTCGAGACAGGCTTCGGCGCTGTCAGGATATTGGACCCGGAAGTCACCTGAAGAATCGAGGGTGACCAGGTGGAGTGACGTCACGAGGTTGGTACAAACGTAAGTGAGTGGACCAAGTGAAAGAATCGTGAGTGTTTGAACAATTTAAATAAGTGTCTGTCAAAGTGACATTAACTGTCACTGTCAAAAAGTGACAGCTGTCAATTCCAAAAGTGACGTTGACAGTGACACGGACTGTTACTGTCATTCGAATTGACATTGACAGTGACACGGACTGTCATTCGAATTGACGTTGACAGTGACGCGAACTGTAATGACAAGTGACGTTAATTGTCATCGGTGTTACTATTCTGCAAACTTTATGAAAACGTTCCAGAGACTTTACTTTTTAGCTATTGAAAAAAAAAAAAAATGTGTTTAATTTTACGTTGTATATTGAGTTTGGACGAGTCCTTTGCGTTTCTTTACATGCAATTTAGTTAGTTAAGTAGATAATTCATTATATCCTTGTTAATTTAGTTCGTTTTTGTTTCTCGCCTAGTTGTTTGTTATTGTTTACGATGGAGTCCAAACTGTTACTTCAAAGTGACAATTTCAATAATATTGTCAAAGCCAGACGTAACTTTAAAAAGTCTCCTAAGGAAAGGATCACTGATGTTTACGTTCAAGTGAGATTAGAAGCTTTAGAAAAACTATGGGAAGTTTTTACTAATACCCACAGAACGTTAATTGAAAAATTTGGTTCTCAGTTAAGTGAGCACGAATATTTAAAAAACGATATGTATGATGAATCAGAAGAATGTTATTTAGAATATAAAGCCGAATTGAAATCTGTTTTGCTGTTATTTGGTAAAAACTCAAAGGATGAAAACGTATGCGCTGGGAATCCATATGATGAAACAAAATCTCATACCGTTCAATTACCAAAGATTGTTATCCCTAAATTCTCTGGAAATTATGAAGAATGGGTTTGTTTCCGAGATTTGTTTATTTCGTTAGTGCATAATAATTCAACACTGAGTAGCGTCCAAAAAATTCATTATTTGAAAAGTTACTTGACTGGTGAAGCCGAACAATTAATCAGGCAAATACCGATTGCAGACGTCAACTACGAAAGATGTTGGTTGTTGTTAAAAAATAGGTATAATAATAAACGGTATCTATCTCACAACATAATAAGGCGACTTCTCAGCCAGAAAAACATTACTGCAGAATCAACATATCACTTAAAGGAATTAGTGGACACTACCAGGGATTGCTTAAGTGGGTTGGCAAACCTCGGAATAGATGTTGCAAATTGGGATATCATGATTATTCACATTTTAACATTAAAATTGGACTTGGAATCGAGAAAGCAATGGGAGTTTGAATTTAGTAGCCACAGCAGTTCCGATGACTTGCCAACTTACCAACAATTCAAAGATTTCCTAACAAATAGATACAGGGCCCTAGAGTTTATTGATAATAAACTTCCAGCAAACAGAACTAACAATAATAATTCCAAATTAAAATCATTACATGTATCCGAAGTTGTCTGTTCGTTTTGTTCTGAAGATACACATAGGTTAAGTGGCTGTAAGAAATTTTCTCGTGAATTAGTGAACAAACGTCGCGATTTCGTCACTACAAAAAATTTATGCTTTAACTGCTTGGGCAATAACCATACAGCAAGGGTTTGTCGCATTAGTACCAAATGTAAATTATGTCATCGTCGTCACCACACACTATTACACCCAAAGAACTCAGATACGCCTGAGACCACTGATGTCAATTCAAATCGGGAATCGGGCAGGAGCGTTTCGCAGCAGGAGCCGGAGTCTCCTAAGGCAGGGGGTACTGCTGAAAAAACAGAAAGTCAAACGTCGGTAGTTAGCTGTTTTTCGACAGGTAAAATTTGTAAGCAGGTTTTGCTAGCGACGGCGCTAGTCAAGGCCGAGTCGAAATTCGGTAATCTTCACGTTTTAAGAGCGTTACTGGACCAAGGCTCGCAGGAAAACTTTGTCACAGAAATCACGGTTCAGGACCTGAAATTAAAAAATTTCGTTGAGAAGTAAGATTTCTGGTCTAGGGGGAGATCAAGAATTACTTTCCAAATCAATAGTACACATGAAAATTCGATCTAGAGTCAATCCACATTGCACATTCACCTTTAAGGCTCATGTTCTGTCCTCAATCACTACTCTCCTTCCAACGAGGAAAGTAGATGTATTGGAATGGTCAGAATTAGGAGGGATTGATCTTGCTGATCCGAAGTATCATCAACCTAATAAAATTGACCTTTTATTAGGAGCTGAGATGTATGGCCAGATAATAAATGAAGGGTTGATGCATAGTCCTACAGGTTCACTTATTGCTCAGTCTACAGCTTTAGGTTGGATTTTATCTGGAGTTGTAGATTCATCGGTTACTGAAACTGAAGGTGTACTGGCATTACATTGTCAAGTGCAAAAAGAAGAGGACTTACTAAAACGATTTTGGGAACTGGAAACAGATCAAGAACTATCTAGTCAACAGAAAATGACAAATGAAGAAGTAAAATGCGAGGAGCTGTTTAAAGCTACGACGGTCAGAGACGTGCAGGGCCGTTACATAGTGAACTTACCATTCCGAAGTGAAGATCCAGGCTGCAAATACGGCGGTTCAAAATCCATAGCCATAAAGCGATTTTATGCCCTGGAAGCTAAACTAAATAAAAATGTGGAGCTAAAAGCAAAATACGCCGAGGTAATCCAAGAATATTTACTGCTAGGTCACATGAAGTCAATAGCCGAAGCCGATATAGAAAATAAACATGCGGTCTACTTGCCTCATCATGCGGTTGTGAGAAACGACAAGGACACAACAAAGGTCCGAGTCGTCTTTGACGCTTCCTGTAAGGGAAGTAATGGGATATCTCTTAACGATGATTTAATTATCGGTCCTGGTCTGCAACCCGATTTGCGACATTTACTCATTCGGTGGAGAACTCACCGTATTTGCCTAGTATCGGACATAATTAAAATGTATCGAATGGTGCGCGTGGCCGATGAACACGCAGACTTTCAACGCATTGTGTGGAGAAACCACAAGGATTCGGCCATTAAGGATTATAAGTTACTTACCGTAACCTTCGGGACGTCTTCTGCGCCGTTCTTAGCGGTTCGAGCGATGCAGCAAGTGGCTTATG
Source organism: Dasypolia templi (assembly GCA_963555695.1). NCBI lineage: Eukaryota > Metazoa > Arthropoda > Insecta > Lepidoptera > Noctuidae > Dasypolia > Dasypolia templi. The sequence continues at coordinate 7,015,560 of OY743163.1, forward strand.
ATGAAGGAGTGAATTACCCAATGGCGGCTGAAAGAGTCCTCAACGATTATTATATGGATGATCTTCTGACCGGTTGTGGTACTATTGAAGAAGGCATACAAATTTACAGTCAAATGGAGGAGTTACTAGGTAAAGCAGGATTCCATTTACAGAAGTGGTCGAGCAACAGCGATGAATTACTGGAGAGAATAATCGGTGAAAGGTGTAAAGGACAAGAAAGGGTAGGTAAATAGATCGACATTAAGCAGGATGCGGTAATAAAAACACTGGGACTTACCTGGAACAGAAGCTGTGACACCTTCCAGTACTCCGTCAAGTTGTCTTCGCTGCAGGAACCTGTAACAAAAAGAAAGGTATTATCGGAAATTGCAAGATTATTTGACCCTTTAGGATGGGTAGCTCCCGTAATTGTAATAGCCAAAATGCAAATTCAGAAACTATGGATTTCTGGGATCAAATGGGATGACGAAATCCCACATGAAATAAAAAAATAATGGTGTACTTACCGCAATAGTTTAGGTGAGTTGAAAAATATTACGGTACCCAGGTGGGTAGGTACCAACTCTAGCAATGCCAGAGTAGAATTGCACGGCTTCTGCGATGCCTCGAAATCGGCATATGCTGCGGTCATTTATCTCCGTGTGATTGATTCGACGGGTAACATTAAGATTTCGTTGGTTACTGCCAAAACCAAAGTCGCACCGATAAAACAAGTGTCGATTCCGCGACTAGAGTTGTGCGGGGCAGTATTGCTGAAAAGACTTTTGTTCGAAGTAGCAAAGAAAAACAGAATCTGCGAGCTTGGACTGATTCCACCATTGTGCTGGCTTGGCTTAATGGTTTGCCGAATAAATGGAAGGTATTTGTTGCGAATCGAGTGTCAGAGATACTTACCTCGTTGGATCCATGGCAATGGTCGCATGTTTCTACAAAACAAAACCCTGCTGACTGCGCATCCAGGGGCATGCTCCCTGCAGAGCTATGCAAACATTCATTGTGGTTTGAAGGACCTGATTTCTTGCGGGAAAGAAACATTTGCTATGTTAAATCTCAAGATTTGAACACTGAATTAGAGTCAGTCGCAGTGCATCACGTTGTAGATGATCCGGATATCTGGGATTGATATTCAACGTTGACGCGGCTTACCAGGGTTATAGCATACTGTAGGCGTATGTTGACAACAAGAAAAAATAGATCTGAAAACGGGTGGAAAGGTTATTTACGAACCGACGAAATAAATGAAGCTTTTGAGACGTGCGTTAGATTGTGTCAGAGAAGACATTTTGAAGAGGAAATAAAGGCATTAGAAAAGAAAGAACAAATTAAATCAAAAAGTATCCTAAAAACATTAAATCCATTTTTAGATTTAAAAATATTTTAAGGGTAGGCGGCAGATTAGAAGCATCCGAGTTAAATATTTCAAGAAAACACCCCATTATTTTACCGAAAAATTCACATTTTACTAATTTAGTTATTGCTTTCGGTCATAGACAAACTCTTCATGGGGGCACACAATTAACCTTGAACTACATTTTTAATAAATTTTGGATCTTCGGAGCAAAACAGCTTGTATCCAGCCATATACGGAAATGCGTTCTATGCGTTAAAAACAATAGGCTTACCTGTAATCCACTGATGGGGCAGCTACCTTCAGCTCGTGCCAAGCCCTCTCGCGCATTTCTTCGTAGTGGTGTAGACTTTGCTGGACCCATTCAATTACGTACAGCAAAGGGTCGTGGACACAAAGCTTATAAGGGGTATATATGTTTGTTTGTCTGCATGTCAACGCGTGCAGTTCACATTGAAGCAGTATCTGACCTTACGTCTGAAGGATTTTTGCAGGCCTTCAAAAGGTTTGTAGCGAGAAGAGGTCATTGTCAGGAGGTGTGGAGCGACAATGGCACAAATTTTGTAGGCGCTGCAAAGGAATTGGGTATTCTCTTTACCAGGGAAAATAATAGTATTTTGTCGGAGATAGCGGAAACTTTAGGGACTAATGGAACGTCCTGGCATTTTATTCCGCCTCACGCGCCCAATTTCGGGGGACTGTGGGAGGCTGGAATAAAATCGGTGAAATATCACCTAAAACGCGTAGTTGGCACTTCCACCCTGGCATACGAGGAACTAGCAACCGTGTTAGCTCAAGTGGAAGCGTGTCTAAATTCCCGGCCGCTGTCTAGACTGGGAACCAATGCTGAAAACACGGAAATCTTGACTCCTGGCCACTTCCTGGTGGGCGAGCCTCTTGTTACGCCACCAGATTATAACTTCGAAAACTCAAACTTAAGCTCGTTAAAGAGGTGGCAGTATACCCAACGTATGTTGCAAACATTCTGGCGAAAGTGGTCTCAGGAATATTTGAGACAATTCTTTTACAGACATAAATGGACCTCGGAAACTCCCTCTCCGAAAAGAGGAAATGTGGTTTTAATCAAGGAAGACGGTCTTCCTCCATGTCGTTGGCTTTGGGGTTTAGTAGCGGAAGAGCATCCAGGTAGTGACGGGATCGTACGAGTGGTCACTATTAAAACGAAAAACTCGATTATTAAAAGACCTGTATCTAAATTATGTTTGCTCCCTGTTACTGAATAGCTTTTATTTTGTTGTAATAAAAGGATTTTTATACTTATGAAGGAGAATTCATAGATAAGTATGAACGGTGGTTTAAATCAAATGTTTTTTTGTTCTTACCATTTTAGTTTATACTTATACAATTGTTAACGTTACATTAGTTGGTTAGTACGTAATATTTAATGTTTGTTGTTGCATGAACTTATTATAATATTAAGGTCAATTTAAGCTTGCCCTTAATGGGGGGAGAATGTATAACCTGGTTGCACTGTGTCGACTAAGCTGAACATACCCTAGGCACACTGTTTTGTAATAATTAATTCTCGATGCCTCGATAGATGGCGTTGTACTATTTTGTAGATCGCGGTGTTATGGTTCTCCGTAGATAGTATATAAGGAGCCTATGTACTTAGATTAATCCCTCTTTAGTCAAGCGAAATATACCGTTGGAACAGGGTTGCTGTGTTTTATTCAAAGGCTCCCTGGTTCCATCTGACCGAAGCCGGACCGAACCGGACCGACCGGAAGAAGAAAAAACTAAACAGGTTGCCAAAATACCTATCACGAAGCTGTCATCTAAGAATTCTATACATCAAACTAAGTAACTAAGTGCAAATGATTGGCGGGCAACGACTTTTATTTTAGGTGCCTAAGTTTACGGTAGTGCACAATGTTTTTAATTGTCGTCTGCTTAAACGGACTCGCCTGTGGTTGCCCTAATAAATTAAGGCCTCCAGCCAGGACTGCACAATGTATTTTTTTTGTATGGCATCTCGCAGGTCAACCTGTAAGGTTGTTGTCTGCTTAAACGGACTTGCCTGTGGTGCCCTAATAAATTAAGGCCTCCAGCCAGGACTTAAACTTAAATACTAACTAAAAACTAAGCGACAACGCTAAGGGCACCCCCTGTGGGGTACGGACCTTGGCTCAGGGCGTCGCTGGAAGAGGGCAGCAAGGGACTAGCTTGATCAGGATTTGAGTGATTTAGGGACGAATTTAAAGCTACAGGCTCAGCGGCGCGGGCTGGCTCGAGCAAGGGTCGGGAGGGGCGTGGATTTGGGCGTCGCGGCGGGCCTCGGCGGCGAGGACGGTAGGACGGCGATCGGGTTTTGCGCTTGTGTAAGGTGCTGGTGGCCTGAACAATGTATCGTACTCGTGTGCTTATAAGTGCTTGAGACGGTAAAAGTAGTAGACCCCGTAAAAAAATGACTTTTCTTTTGTTCAATATCTCCGTTCCCAGGTTCCCACGTCCAGTAAAAACAAATGATCATGATAACGGGAAAAACAAGTGAGTCTTGGCTTCGTTAAGGGTCATTTTTGCGGGTAGTAGGAATAGTTTAATCTTTGTAAAACTGGGCATCAGAAATATGAATTAGCTTAACTCATCTTAGTACTGAAAAGATGATGAATTCTTACATCTCGATGTCTACGTTCGCCATATTTTTCTTGCAAATCCGGGAAAAATCAACGACACCTCATTTATTAAAAACTACCATTATGTATAAATACCAAAGCAACATTTTCTTAATATTAATAATAATAAATCATTTAATTCAGGTAACGAAGGCCTTTATCATAAATACCTTATGTAAATAATTCTAAAAAATCATAAAATCATCTATTTACTACGTCGTCGACGTATTGCGCTGAGTCGTGGTGTCGTGTAGCCTTCCGCGAAAACGCCGATACACGACACCTGTCGGCCAAAATTCCTCCTTCATGAAATTTCCAGGTGATGAGTCGGAACCCGCACCACAAAAAATATGTCGCGAATCCGACTTCTCGACTCTCAAGGTGAACTTGGTCTTTGTCCTTATGTACTCCACGACTTCTTCTACCTTCGTGGTGTGATGTAAAACGTGACAACAGCTGCGTCGTGAACGTGATAACACATGGAATAGCGGGACGCAACAACATATCGGGACCAGTCAATGCCGTACCACACTGATTGCGACAAGCAGGGTTCATCGGCCTGTCCTTGGCTTTTTACAGGTGGTAACGAGCTGCAAACCGCTTCGGAAGGCCTTTGGGCACCCCTCGTATTACTAGGTTGCCGCTGATGATTTACGGGAGCTTTAATAACGGCAGCCGAGTAAGCACGTTCCGGTGTTGACGTGCTAATATTGGTCGGCGTTCCAACGATGGGGGACGCGGAGAGGGCGGGGCGCGGTTGTGCATCGCTTGCAATGACGGCGGCTGGCGACGAGTTGAATATTGCTGAATCGAAACCCACCAGCTGCGATGCATTCAATGCGCCGTGACGTATGTTGACGTTAGTAGCTGGCTCGTGTGACCTACATATCGTCTTGCGTAAATCTGCCACTTCAGTACGTAGACCACTGATAGTGGATTGCGATGCTTCCAATTTCAACTGAAAAGAAAAGAAAAAAAACGTACATTTGCGGTAAGCATGACGCAGTGATTGAACACAAACACCAAAAATAACAAGTTGGGGGAAAATATGCGTCACATCCAAGCAAAAGGGCCATCGCTCAGCTTAATGCTACGACCCAATGCGAGACAGAGCCCCAGCGCTGGTTTTCAGCGACAGCCGGCGTTGAATGACCTCGTGCAGCAATCGCTAAGATTAAAAATAAAATACAGACACAAAACTAGATTAGTGTTCAACAAAATAAGAAAAAATATAAAATATCTCGGTCGGGCTTGATCTTAGGGTTGTGATGTCCCGCAGCAGCCCGGTGACATCGACGTTATCGAATGTGACTGGGGGCAGCTCGCGCAAATCCTTAACCACGAAAGACGGTACGTCGCCATGTCGTCCGGGTCGGTATCCTTCAACACTTTTATGATGTCTTGGAGACTACTCTCTCCCTTTTCATCCCTCCTGCGGGACCGCATTAGGTCAGCCATAAGAAGCGACTCATACAGCAGTGTTTTCGTCCTGCGTATCTCTTCTTCATTGAATTTGATGTGCTGATCTGGATCACACTGATCTCGTCCATGAAATCCAGCTGGTACTGCAGGAATGCCAGGACCTCGTTCGCCACAAGTTCTTCAGAACGCATGGTGGCAGCGGCATTTCCCGCGCTAGCGCAAAATAATTTCCGCTTACAGTGCAAGCGCTCTGAATGAAATGGCGAATCGCATAACACTATGTATGTGTTTAAGTATGCTTATCCTTACTAACATTATAAATGCGAAAGTAATTTTGTTAGTTTTGGATGGAATTTGGCACATGGGTAGACCATGACCTGTAGTGCTATTCTGTAACCGTCTCACCGTGAAAACTTAGGTAAAGTGAGCGTGGAGTGAGCTATCAGTGCCACTGATGCTTTAGGGATTGACAAAGACGGGATGACACTGACAGCTCACTCCACGCCAGACTTCACGGTGAGATTTTTACAGAATCGGCATGCTGGACATAAATGTCCTTCCACATTGGATATTATTTACCTTGGATCGCAGACGAAGTCGCGGGCAACAATTTACGAGTACAATAGGTACTAAATAACTAACTAACTAAATACAAATAAATACAAACCAAAGGACACTTAAGCGTCGAAGTACTCGTACCCAATTAAATTGATACAACTTAACCCATAGTGTAGGTAAAAGGCAACCAAAACAAAACCGAAGGTACAAAATTACCCGATTACCTATATCATATCAGGCCAGTAATGTGATAGCTCGCCTCAGTTTTCCAATTCAATTAGACATCTGGCCCACGGGACTTTGTTTTAGCAAATTGAACTTTTGCACTTCGAATAGGGGTGGCACAATTTCTGGTGAGGTTGCCAAGATCAAGTCTTAATACAGGCGTATGAGACACTAGCTTCTGCCTTCGACGTGAACGAAACGCCCCCGAACCACCACATCGCATTCCATCCCATGCCCGCGCTGTTACTTCGCTCTCGTTTATCTTTCTCTGTAACATTTTTCTCGGCTCCTAAGGATCGTAGGCATGGCAATAGCCTCAAGAATTGGACTTTCTAATACAAGAATAATTTTAAAAATCGGACCGGTAGTTCTAGAGATTAGCGCGTTCAAATAAGCAAACAAACTCTTCAGCTTTTATATTGGCACAGATTTCAGTCTTTGTGATAGCAACTCATATACGATGACTCTGGTATTGCATATGACAGATATGTGCTTAGCGCCGAGAGCTGGAAATCCAACAGTGTGTTTTTTCGACGCGCTAGGATAGACTTCGCTAGATTCTCAACGCTCAGCTTAAGAAGGGCAGGTAGGCCCTTGAAACGCTACCTCCGCCTCCCCCAAATACAGCGCGACGTACTTATTTACGATGCGCCGCCGACCCATTTCGCGGAAAATCCATGCCACAGTATAAAATATTTGCTCCTAATTCAGTATAACTAATCCGGTTGATCAATTCGACCGAAGTGTTTTGTGGAATGGAGATGAGCTAAGAATCTCAGCTTTTTTAGAATCGGCGTACATGAGGCTGACGTTTTATTTATAATATCGCCGATATCACGATCAGAAGCGAAAATACCTTTTGCAAGGAATAAGCTGGTTATATTTCTTGCAGCGCGAGAGCTCGTAATCTTCGAGTGAGTACTTGTTTTTGAGTGCTTCACTATATCATTAATTAGTACAACAAGAGAAATACTAAACTTTACTTTAGATAGTCAAGGCACAAACGAGTTCCTTAATACGAGTATCTGAGCATGTTCATAAATCAAAAATATATAGGCAATGGTAAGCTTCACTCTAAAAACAAGAACTCTAAAAAGAATTGCCTTACAATAAACTGTAAACAATCTAAGACATCATAAATATGTTATATGTGTATTATATCCATAGTATTGATACAGACAAAGACATTTTTTTTTCATATTATTTAGTGCAAAGTTAAGCTCACAAATGTCTATAAAATTTTTCTATTAAAAATATCTTGACAACTTGAAATGTCTCGAAGTTTTAAGCAAATAGGTAGGTATAGTCTTCGTTCGCGGGTTTGCGGACAGCGAGCGATGGGTAACTCGCCATCCAGTAAGGACCAGGCCCGGGTCGACGGCGCGTCGAGAAAGAGATGTCAGCACTAACTGATGGGGTCCGTTAAGGCCGATGCCTCAGGGTCGCAGGTTGTTCGAAAGAGATATCGTGGCGCCTGGCACAGGCAACTGAAGGAACACGGGTGGGTTTAAGCAGTAAAAGTCTGACACGCTATCCCGCACCGGCCAGAGCTGGCGAAGTCATTTGATGCCACCCAAACAAAAATGGGATAGTCTTCGTTGAGCATAACATTTCCGTATGCGTTGACCCTAAGGTTTAATAAAACTTAATTAATCAAATAATACAGCTCTCTCAACGTTGTCAGATTGATACAATTTTTAATTACTCGTATTTCTACACCGGCAAGCAAAAATAAATTTAATGGTAAAGGCCTTTTATTTGAATATTCAAAGCTGTATAGATATTTACGAAGTACCTATTTAGATTTTTGAGTTCCGAAGAGTAGTCACATGTTTTTTTACTGCACTACCGTACCATACTTATGAACAGTTTATATAATAACATTTTATTTATATCTGCATATAACTATAGGATCATTTTAACGCTTACAATATTTTGAAACATTGTCACTGCCAATATATTAGTGAACTTGACTCCGCAACACCAGCCAATTATAATTATTCTCCCAATTTGAACGAACAACGTGTGATGAATGTGATGATTCATTGATTTTGGTTAAATTACATCAATCATCACATTCATCACACCCATATAACGTCAATGTTAATTTAATTTAAAACTTAAATACAAGGAAGGAAGTAGAAAATAAAAATAAAACTACTGATTGTTTATGACGTATTTATGTTTTTGTTATGTGCCGCTTTCGACGAAATAATCCCGCTTTTATTAAAAAGGTTTCGAAATCCCGCTTTGCCCGCAAAACGTATAAAAACACTTTGGTTGCAAATGGAACTCCTGCCCAAAATGTCATGCTTCTAAAACCAACGTTTTAAGCCATGCGTTGCCTGTTAGGGAATTTAAAAATTTGATCAAGTAGACAAGACGTATGTATGTCTGATGGTACTTCCAATCTTGAATTTAAGATTTTTATTAAGAAGAATGGGCTTAAATGGTCTCACTGTTTCGCTTGTACTGTAACAATATTCTTTTGTTCCGCTCATGATGATCCGTGAATATTGACAGCTACTTATGAAGGAACAATTGCCGTACTTTATTGTCAAATAGCTTACCTACTGCTACAGCTATAATTTATCGAATCTATTATTCTAAGACATCAAATGTCAGACTGTCGTCCCATCGGGCTATTAACCAACACAAAAATTTCATAGATGCAGGTAGATATTGGTGCCGATTCTCTTGTCACAAATGCCTAAACGAGACTAAAATTAACTATAATATTGTTTAATCCTCTCAAACGACGATTTCCCATTCCGAAATAGACTAAAACGACACAACTTAACCATATTTTTGTTAGACAGCGCTAAGATCGCACTGAGTTATTAAATTAGTGAATCTTTTTATTTTTAGAAACTTCGCGGTTAGAAACTTAGGAATTTTAGTGATATTTTAGTTCGTTGTACAAGAAAATTGGCACCTAAATCAATGTGTTGAAAGTACCAAACCAACGAAGTTACGAAATGTACGTCGTATATTACGTTTACGTACGTACATTTTTTCAGGACTAAAATACACTAATTTGACTAAAACAAGCAATTTCCGATTACCCTCGTTAACACCGAGAGTTGAAAATCCAGTGCGCAGTAAAATCTTGGCTGTATGCTGCTGCATTTTACGTCAGTGCAAACTATAGAACGGCTAGATCGCCATACAATTACCTATAGATAAAGTTGTGTAATGGAAAACAAAAAAGCTTAGGATATCGCTCTCTTCTCCCTCTTCCTGTCTGGCTTGAAAGGGGGGTGCCACAAAACCTTAATATTAAGCCTCCGCTGTCCGTCCGTCCGTCCCTCTGTCAGCAGGCTCTCTCATGAACCGTATAATGTAGGCAGTTGAAATTTTCACAGAATTCGTATTTCTAGTTCCGTTACAACAACAATAAAAACAAAATGAAGTTAATAAATAATAATGGGGGTCTCCATAAAAGAGACGTGTTTTTATCGTCAGTATTTGGTGGTACAGCATTTGCGTGCAATTCGCACTTTGCCGGTTTTCTTATTAATTTCGTTGCGGATTCCAAGTCAGTTGAATAATTGCTCAAGAACTTGGCGTGCTTCATTTTATCGGTGACTAGCTGTTGCCCGCGTCTTTGTCTACGATCTAGGATGAGAAGTAGCCTATACCCTTACTCAGGTCATGATCTCGAAAACGATTTGGACCATTATTTTCAAAAAGTAACAATTTAAAAAAAATACAAAAAATCAAATTTATTGTTTTTATTATGAAATATTGAGAACTCGATGTAACGCTTTCTTGCGATCGAGTTTATGGCTTTCAGTTCTAGAACGACCTAAATTTAACTGTGTATAATTTATGTTAGGATAGATTAGGATTTTCTGGTGATCGCCTTACGGCCAAACCCAATAACATAAGTCAGATCGCTGATGATAGACAGTACAATTCTATCTGTCCCCGTCAAACAAATAGCTGTCAACACATTATAAGGTCGCATACTTACTTACAAAATTTAATTCATTCATAAACAAATTGAAACAATTACTATTAATCTAAATGCTATTATAATATCAATGAATATCTAAATGACATGTTTCATAAAATAGTTTATTTTTATTTTTAATATTATTACTTTTGAATACCTACAAAATAAGTTATCAAATTAAAGTGTTCTTCCTCTCTCCTACTTTATTTTAAATTTTGCTGTGTCCTTACAAGCCGTATTTTTGTGCCTAGCTTTAAGACCTTTGTAACATCTTTTTGCATTAAGGAATGCAAAAAATAAATGATTATGATTCCTTTGGTTGTTCTATCTCCAGTACGCCAAAATTGGAGATAGATACACGTTATACCTGAAATACAGTGGTTGGGAATAGTGTTTTTCCCTGTCCCCTTGTTACTTTGGGTTTGACGCCCAATGTTTTTCTCTACCGTTTGCTCTCTTCACCAGACACCTATTTCTTTTTTGATGAAAAAAGAGGGGTGTTATAAGTTTAACGAGTGTATCTGTGTCTGCGGCATTAAGCATTAAGCTTACAAATATTTAGTTTTTTTTTAAGTTTTAATTTAGAGCTGACTTGATCGTGAGTGTTTTCAGCAAAAAAAACAAAAGAATAAAAAACAGAAACAGCAGTTTTTAGAGATTTTCGTTTTTGTAAATTTTTATTTTTACATTTTACTTGTTATTAATTTCATATTTTGTATCAACCCTGAATGGAATAATATCGAAATAGCACTACTCATGTACCTCAAGGTACTTTCGACAAAACTATTAGCATATTGAACTTAGTCTGATCAAACTGGACTAATTGTTATTAAAAGCTTTTATAAAAATACGTCTGTGTTCGTATATTATCAACTTTGTGTCACTCAAGAGCCAATCACTTTGCAATAGGGCGTGGTACATCCAAATCTGCCCTAGGTTGTCAACTGACAAACGACGATCAGGTGCGGGTCGCAAAAATCCGCTGTATGTGGGAAGCGATGGACTGGTCGTTGTGGCGATGGAAAATGTAAAGATGGTCACCCATCCGCGGACCGACGGCTGTTTTGACATAGCCACGAGCCCCTCACGATGGCTCTGTGTGGGAGTATTTTGAATTGATGATGGCGACAATGTCCACTGCTGATCTTGGGCCAGCTCGTTCCGCTTCCCACGTATCAGTGCAAAGTAGTCCGCACGCCAGTGGCAACACTTGTAGTAAAGCATTTCAATAGACTAAGAGACCAGCTCATTATTATTAGCATTTATTGATGTAAAAACATACAATTTATATAATGACTAACTTAGAAACTAACACATTGGTGTTCCTGGTTTAGTGTATTGTGCCACGTAGGCCGCTTCCAGCTGTTTCAACTCCTTTATATCTTTAGCTTTCCTTGACCAGATAGTCTCTCCAACATTTTTAATGTCATCAGTGCAATCTTTTCGTCTGTCTGCCTCTTTTCCTTTTACCGTTGCGTAGTTGCCATTCTGTTCAAATTTTTGTCTATTTTGTCCTACTGTCTCTTGTTATGTGTCTTGTCCATCTCCATTTCAACTGTCTTACTTTTTTTATTGTATCTTCCACCTTGGTAATGGATCTTTTCTCTTGTGCTCTAGGAGGCCAGTTTATACTGGTTATGAAATGACTTCAAAACGAGGGAAATGTCAGAAATAAAACAATATTTTTGAAACTAAAGGTATTTTGCACTTTCTTTTTGGAACGAAGTTCCTTGCGGTAGAAGTTGACTGGTAGAAATCATCACATAAGGAAAAAGCGTTATGAGAAAGAAGAGAAAGAGACAGAGACCAAGAAAAAGTCGCATGGAGGGGCCATGCGACTTTTTCTTTCTCTCTGTCTCTTCCTATTATTTACGAATATGTGTATGCGTGCGATTATCGAGTAAGGAACTTCGCGGTTGTATTTTTGTAATAAAGATTTTGTTGCCACTGATGTCATTGGTATTTAACCATTAAAAATGGTATATTTTATTTGCAGATTCAACCAAGAAGCTACAGGATGTTCTCAAGGAGTTCTGTGAGGTCAAGAAGCAGAGTTCAGATGGGGTGAGTCTCTAGCTCTTATTTATTTCTTTTTGGCATCGTTATTAAGAATTTCTTTATTAGGTATATCAAAATAAGTTCATACCCGGTTTTGGAGCAACCGAATTCATACCATATTATAATTGTGACAGATTCAAGATATTTTATTATCCCTAACAACGATGCTCGTGTCTGAAACTTTTCAAATATATTTTCTGTGTTCTCTCTTCATGCAACACCTACTCAGCGATTAACTTGTAGAGCCCCTTTGGTTCTGAGTTGAGCTGCACAATTACTGACAAATGCGTGCACTGACTGGATACTCAATCTGTATGTTTTTTTCCTCAAAAGACCACTTCAGATATCAATTTATTTATATAGACCCTTCAAGCACCTTAATCGAAGATTACGAATCAAGATTATGTCTGGTCTTTAAGAGACTGTAACCTCTGAGTTTTTCACCCTGCGTTTGCTTGCTCAAAAATGCTCTAGGCTAATTAATTCACTAATACTCATAAAAACGTTTAAGTATTTAAATATAAAGAAATGAAAATTATATGAAGATTTATCCACGTTCAAATGCGCAGTTAGTTTAGTTCATTAAATGGTCACAATATCGTAATTATTAGTACTCATAGGTGTAAACTCTACTTTCACTAACTACTGACCACAGATTAAGGCTTGTTACCTTGGGCCCGCGTGGTGGATTACAGCCCACTCGAAAATAGGAGGACTATGTCCCAGCAGAGGGAACATTATAGGCTTATTATAATGACTCAGGCTATCACTGTCCGAAGTGGACATAAGCCTCTGCCAGGCTGCGCCACAATATCCTTTCCCCGCCTTCAGCATCCAGTCTGTCCCAGCTACCTTCTTAAGGTCGTCAGTGACTCTAGAGGGGGGCGTTCCACACTACGCTTGCCGATACGCGGTCCCCCCACCAGGACTAGTCTGCTCCACCGGCCATCGGTAATGCCTCAGTTACTAAGCCAGTATTAATAGTAGGTACGTTACTTGAAGAAAGTCATGGCTAGAAAGGGAGTAACTGATAAGTATTTAAGAAAAATACATGTCCAAATAAATTGGGAGAAGTGCAGGAGAATGATGTCATAAAAATTTACAAAAAAAAATCTTTGTTAAAAAATATTTAAAAAACACCACTTCTGATATTTATCAGAAGTGACGTTTTTTTTTTAAATATTTTGTGCCAACAAGGGTCAAAGTTACGACTTAGTTTAACCTCATCCAGAAATTGAACAGCAATTGACTGTTATTGCGGTAGTAAAGTTAGTACAACAAAACTTTGCGCTTCCACAAACTAATATCGCAATGCATCAGTACTGGATATACTTAGATCCACTACAATTTATTGTTTGACCTTTGTGGGTAAAAGTTTATATGTTTGAGTGTTTTCATTTTTAGTCACGATAAGTTAAATAATAACAATCGCGCGGGTTGATCTAACGTTTCCGACCGACTTTCCGCGGTTCGTTCTTGGATTGGTGACCGTCCATCACATATCGATACAGGGGTATCGACGGATTAACGTGCTTTCCTAGGCAATACCTTGCCTAGGAAAGCACGTTAATCCGTCGGCCCCGGTTCTCATTCTTGGATCTTTGAAAGTCGTTACGGGTAGTCAGAAGCATGAAAGTCTGACTGTTTTGCCAAAGGGTATCGTATTATCCAGGAACTGGGTTTTGGAGGTCAGGTAAGCAGTCGCTCCAGGTAAAATACTGGTATTCAGCTGCATCCGGTCAGACAGGAATCCGACCCCAACAAAGTTGGGAAAAAGCAGGCAGATGATGATGAGGCTGATAAACAGGATGATATTGGAGCTAGATAGCAATGTACGGAAGAAGATAACTATTTTGTTTTGTCCAAAATAAATTGGGACATCTGCTTTGGATGAAGATATACATTTATTAGTACTTATTTTAAAGATGTTATTAAACAAAGACGATTTGTAAAAATTTTGTTATGTCGGTGGAAAATGGAGAAGTTATCCACTTTTGAAACTACCGGGTAAAACAGGGTGAATAGGGATGCAGGGGTGCAATGTTAAAATCCCTTTTAAAGTTTCGTTTCGATTCACCCCTGCATCCCTATTCACCCCGTTTTACAGTTTTCTTCTATCCTTGTCACGCAAAACGATCGTTGTACTGGATGGCGTGAAATTACTATGGCGTCCCTGTGTTGTGACGTTAGATGCTTATAATGCTGTCGCTGTCTAGCATCGACTTTAAAACGCATAGAACTTCAATAATCTTTTCAAAGTACTCTCCACTATGCTCTATAATAAGTTTCATGCGTCTGAACCAGTTTTCGAAACACTTTTTCAGTCCGCCGTTGACACTTCGTTTAAAGCCTGCTAGAACGCTGTCAGTGCATCTTCCGGCGACGAAAATTGTATCCCTTTGAGCAGATTTTTTAATTTCGGGAATCAAAAGAAGTCACACGGTGCTAGGTCAGGGCTGTAAGGAGAGTGACCCAGGAGTTTGACCAGCGTGCTTTCCAGGAAGTCCCTCGTTTTGAGCGCGGTGTGCGAAGGTGCGTTGTCGTGGTGCAGCAGTAGCCCGCGGAACCCTGTGTTTGGTCACATGTTGCTCACAACAGAGAAGACTTCTGCCAAGCATTTGATAATATAACATTCAGCGTTGATGCTTGTTTGGTCAAATGAAAAGTTCGCGATCAAAATCTTCCCCCAGCTTCTAGATCGCTTCACTTTGATTGGCGTAGGCGTTGATTCGGTTTGAAACACCCAAACCGTCGACTGGCGCTTCGTTTCTGGATTGTTTTGATAAATCCAAGACTCATCACCTGTAATGGATGTCGTAAACACGCAGACTGCTTCAAATTTGTTTATCATATCACGGCACCATTCCACCCGTGCCTGCTTCTGAGCATCGGTGAGGTTGTGCGGCACCCAGCGTGAAACTATCCTCCTCACACGAAGATGCACGTGTAGAATTTCGTGAAGGCTTCCCGATCCAACAGTATGTATATAGTATGTGCTGAATCTCTTGATACGTAACTCGCCTATTGTCTTGGATAAAAATGTTCACTTCTAGCACGTTTTCTTCCGTAACAGGCGTCAAAGGGCGGACGGTTCTTTCTTCATCACCCAAAGTTAGTCGACCGCGCTTGAAGGGCCTTCATCCATGAATGTCATTTGAAGTCTATCGTACGATTCGTCCGGTTTCAGGCGACACATGAAATCGTAAAAAAATCATAGCGTATATCGTGTCTCATTAAAAAATGGATCTACGCTGGAAACATTTACGTGTTTCCAGCGCAGATCCATTTTTTTATGAGACACGATAATTTAAATTAGCTCGCAAAACAATGTGGAGGGAAATTTTGAAATTGGATCGTATCTATTTTACTTACAAATAATTGGCCAGTCTTTCATTAATAAAAACTTTTTGTTTGCAATACTTTCTGAGTGGCCTGGTATGTATGTCTATTTCCCGGTTTAGAAGCAATCCACTTTAGATAATTGTACCTGAGGACCGACTTCGCAACAACATTATAAAGGAGTACGACGTCAGACATAGTGGAAAACTAATATTAGTTCATAAACTCTAATGCGGTATAGTGCTGTCTGTATCAACTTTGTAGGACATTCGTCATTAAGTTCTATTTATAACAAACTAGTTTATGCCCGCGACTTTGTTTCGGTCGAGTAGGAATTGAAGTTTTGTAAAGGACAGCGCGCCATGGAGCGGGCTATGCTCTGAGTTTCTTTGGAGGATAAAATCAGAAATGAAACTTTCTGCAAAAGAACCGCAGTTACCGACATAGCTTGCAGAGAGAGCAAACTGAAGAAGCAGTGGGCTGTCCATGTTTGTCAAAGGACCGATGGCCGTTGGAGCAAACAGGTCTTGGAGTGGAGACCGCGTATCTGCAAGTGTAGAAAACTAAAATTTAATACTCATATAAAAAGTACACTTTGTAAAGAACCATACTACCAATAAGAGGATTAAATCCAAGATAACAATGTTGTGAAACATGCTGGTCCAGCTCCATAGGACGAGTCAAGACAACTTCAAACTGGTTTCTAATATAATTGTGTATTTTATAATTTTTACGACTTTGATTTACATTCTATTATAACTTAACTCACACACTGACTTACTACTTGTTACAATTTTTGGAAAGCCGTATTCTTTTAGAATGTTTGTAAATATATTTGAGCAGCCTGTAGTATCACATAATTTATTTATTTCTCATTGCTGAATTTTTAATTCTTTATGCCCATTGTGGTATTTTAATTTTAGTCTAGGTGCATCATCTTCACATGAAATTGTATAATAAAATTAACGTATACAAAATTTTGTAAAACATTTTCTGCGGAGGTTTTTGCCCATACTTCTCAACACAAAACTACTTTTTGAAAGGGACGACTAAAAATTAAATAATCAGCCTATTATGTTCCCACTGCTGGGACACAGGCCTCCTCTCTGTGATCGGGAGTGGGCCATTATCCACCCCGTGGGCCCAGTGCGGGTTGGTAGATGTCACATGTCTTCGAATTTTTGGTTCTTAGACATGCCGGTTTTCTCACAATGTTTCACCTTTTTGAGAGCAGTGGTGATAAGTATTTACACAAAGTAAACCGCCTGTCTGGGTTCGAACCTACGACGTACACCTCGTAAGTCGCGGCCGATACCACTGGGCCACCACTGCTCTATGATGTAAATGCTGACGTTCAAAAGGGCCTTTGACTTGACTTTATCTTTGACTTTGACCTTAAGACAGTGGCTGGGATGGACTGCATGAGGAAGGCGGAGGACAGAGTGTTGTGGCTCAACCTGGTAGAAGCTAATGTCCAGCTGTGGACTAGAATAGGCTGAGTTGGTTGGTGTAGCGGTTGATATTTATTTTGCGATTAAGATGTCATAACACTAATGTATCTGGTCTGCTCGACGTCCGTATGTCACTGCAGGGATCCAGCAGAATATCAGCGTCAGGTATATTTGCCTGACACATGCTGAGCTGGCCTCCCATTTGGTGCAACCTTGGGACGCACACCGCACTGTGCTCGTTGTCTAATTTGAACTTTATTTCTTTGTTTTTTTTTTTTCATTGGCACCTTGTTTATATTTATTATTGTAACTTTTATCATTCTACTAAGTCCTTGTGTGTTGTGCTGCGTCTTTTCTGTGCACTGAATAAATGTTTTATCTATCAATTTATGTTGGTCCCATTGAGAAAGTGGTTTAGTTTCACGGTCTGTACCACGGTGTAAATATGGCAAGGAGATACATGGCATCCTGAGGAAGGTAATAGATTACTTTTTGTCCCGCTAACAAGTTCCAAGCCGCTGGCAGAAGCTGTATAATACGAAGCCTAAAATTAGTAGAGACATCAAAGATTTACACTACGCCGAGCAAGAACGTCTGTACTCATAAGGACAAGTATTCAATTTGAGTTAAGAGAAATATGTATTTAGTAACGAATTCTGGGAAATTTTCAAAAATACGTTTTTTCGAATTCCATGTATTTTCGCTTTCAGCAAATGGGTTTCACTATCATGTCCTGGAAGGAATACGTCAAATTACAAGTCACCCTGTATTATTTTGTTACGGTAAATTATATTTAATCAAACCTCTAATGATTGACACTCTAATATAATGATTGCGCTTCTTTGTGTGAATCAAAGTCAAAGTGAGATCATTTATTTCAAATAGGTGCACATAAATGGCACTTTTGAACGTCAACATTTACAAAAACAAAATGGAATTGATTCTAGTTGCCCCTTCCAAAAGGTAGTATCTTAGAAATATTAATTGAAAAAGTTATTCCACAATTGACAAACTCAAACTCAAACTCAAAGCATTTATTTCAAATAAACCAATTAAAGGCACTTTTGAATTTTCAAGGTCGGTCGGTCAGAAAAATGAAGCTAGTAGCCCATTCCAAAGCGTAGTAGGTACCTATGGAGAAGACAATTTGATGAATCACTGACTGATTGACATGCTATTGTTCCATTCGTCATTTTTTTATTACCTTGATGACATTTGACATTTTTTTATTCCTGTGACCTTCTTGACATCAACACAATACGAGGACATGTATTTGTGTGATGTTTCATTTATTGGAATTTTGTATTATTTTGTTTTCAGGTACTTATCAGATCTTGGCTACAAAAACCGCCTCAATTTTCGATTCTCCCTAGAGCCCACAGTGCATTTATATAAAATATATATTTTGGGTAAATTCAACAATAAGATAAGTTGCACGCCCATGTGACGGTAGAACATGGAGGACGCTTAAAATAAAACATCTATGAACTAAAGACGAAAAAGAAGGACAGCCTCGTTGGTCCAGTGGTCGCAAGAGCTACTGCTGAGCATGCGGTCCTGGGTTCTGTTCCCATGTCGGGCAAAGTGTTATTCAATGTTTTTTTATCTAGAATTTCTCAGTAGCAGCCCGGAGTCTGAATTTGTGCCCGGTTGATGGCAATAGTCTCGCCCCCTATTAAATGGGACTTAAGCACAACTGGCGAAATGCAGGTGTACTATAGGTACACTTCTGCCTAACCCTTCTGGGGCTACAGGCGTGATGTTAAGTTATATTCTATGTACTAAATAGCCATGTTTGTAAACCAACAAATGATTTGATTTGAACTATCGATCGAGCACCATTTAGCCATTATCCCCTCGGTACTACATATCTGATACTTGAAATACGTATTCATAAACGTACAAAACCACATTATAATATAAAATATTGGTAAAATCGACTTATCAATATTTCCAAAGCCAACAGTTTTCGAAATCAACTCGACAATGTCATGATAATGAAATCTGATTAAGTGGCACCCTCAATAATAATATAGTGGAGAGATATCATTATCAATCACACTGATATTGGCACCTCATTATATGAGATAAAGCGTTTTATTACGTACTGGCTGTTGATGTGGATTCGTTTATAAGGGTGTAGTATTGAGGGGGATCGGATTATAACGTTATTTTGGAACTAAATGTGAGACTTTTAGTAAAAGAGATTCTTAGAGTTGGTTAGATAAAAGGAAGTGTTTTACTGCTCCTCTTTTGGCCTTTTCTCACAGTTTCTCACAGGCGGGATTTTAGTGCGCACTGTATTTTCAACCCACGGTAACGAAACCGAGCATTGAGAATCCAACACAGAACAAAAGAACCCCAACAAAACAAAAAAAAAGGGACGCACCTTTTTTTTTTTTTTGTTTTGGGTGTGAAATCATCAAATGACTTCGGCCGCTCTGGGTGGAGCGGAAGGGCGTGTCAGACTTTTACTGACTAAAACCCACCCGTGTTCCTTCAGTTGCCTGTGCCAGAGCCGCGGTATCTCTTTCGAACAGCTGCAGCCCTGGCAGGACATAATCATAATCATAATCATTTATTTGCAATAGGTATTGGTACAGTGTTGGTCTTAAAGTTAGCTATTAAGTCGCCTAATACATAGTCAGACATTTGACATGCAAAACATTATCGATAATCAATACATTTGATATAATATTTATGTCCAATGGCATGCTTGAAATGCTAATTTATTATTGATAAATTTTACCGTACACATTAAGTATTAATAATCGTCACATTAATTTAAAACAGATTATTTATTTCATAGTGCATCCCTGCGACGACGTCGAAAGAACACTCTGTTGGATTTTCGACTCTCGGTGCTAAGCAGTGCGTTGAAGATACATTGCGCAACAACAAAATCCGCCGCCATGTTTTACGTGGTCTTATGTAATTTTTTTAATGGTAAATTTAATTGTGAGACTTTATATAAAAGTGCTTCTCCGGATTGGTTTGAAAAAGGGCCACTGTTCCACATGTCTGTTCCACATGTGATGGTTGAGTAACTTTCGATGTTTCTGTAACAGTTAAATGTTCAGTTGTTTTTTTCATTTGTCACATCGAATAGGCTCGCATTTGATCACTATCCCACACCTGTCCAGCGGGGTAATTACGTCACGTCACGTCATGTTCATTGCGTTATTTACGTTGCTAAGAGACAATTTTGTCAAACCTATGAAGCAATGGATTAGGAATTTCCTTGAATTACACGGTTCTTTTCTTTACTATTTGCCACATGCACGAGGAACAGGGTGTAAAGTTCACTCACCCCCCCCCCCCCTAGAAAAAAGAGGTTCCTCCGACCGACGGGTGTTGTGTCTGGTGGCAATATGGATGATGACAAAAAAAAAATATTGTTTCTTTAAAGTGCAAACAATATTACAAAAAGTGAAAAACTTAATAATTGCCACGTTTGAAAATAAGTGTTGGACAAGGACGGCAATACACCCTGTAACTTACGTAAACACTATGTAACTTCGTATTAGCGCCTTACATTGGCCGTGCCGCGCGACAAGGACGGGAATAAAACCCTCCAAAAACCTTTAATAGCGTGTATCTTCTTCACATTTACATTTTTCGCTTATCTCGTTTGAAGTAAGCCTTCTTTGAGATTACATTATTTTTACGAGCATTTTTAATATCAGTCATCATCCTTATTTCCCGACCAGGAGTGTCTTTGTTTGGCATCTCGCAGGTCAACCTATGAGGTTGTCGTCTGCTTAAGCGGACTTGCCTGTGGTTGCCCTAATAAATTAAGGCCTCCAGCCAGGACTTAAACTTAAATATTTACTAAAAACTAAACGACTACTCCCTAAGGGCACCCCCTGTGGGGTACGGACCTTGGCTTAGGGCGTCGCTGGAAGAGGGCAGAAAGGGACTAGCTGGATCATGATTGATGTCATTTTGGCACGAATTTAAAGCTACAGGCTCAGCGGCGCGGGCTGGCTCGAGCAAGGGTCGGGAGGGGCGTGGATTTGGGCGTCGCGGCGGGCCTCGGCGGCGAGGACGGTAGGACGGCGATCGGGTTTTGTGCTTATGTAGTGTGCTGGTGGCCTTACTACTCTCCTGGAGGAGGGTAGTGGCGTCGTCGGGGGCGATTAAAGTATGCCTTGGTCGGCGAATACTGCTAATGCGGGAGGGAGTGTAGCGGGCGGCCGCTGAGATCAAGGGGTTGGAGTGTTTTATGCCACAGTCAAAGAAGCGCTTCGATAAGCGTTTCATGAACTGGTTTATGGTAGGCATTTTAAGATCGATGTGGAGATTTATATTACGGACATAGAAGGGGGCACCCGTGACCTTTCTGAGGAAACGGTTCTGGAGGGTCTGCATCTTATGGAGATGACGTGGGTGAGCGTGCGTGAATACAACGCAGGCATAGGTCATGATGGGGGACGACGATTGATGTCGGGACGTTGTATATATACTAGTAGCGCGATAAACTCTGCTTGCGCGATGCAGTATTTTGTGTGACGTCAGTGTGATGCTTAGTTCGCATGTGGCGGTCTAGATACCGCCACACCTTTCTCTCTGTTCTTAATCCTGTACCCACACAATGCTAAAGTGTGTGTATGTTCATGACTCCCACTATCGTACGCTATTCCAGATTGGATAAATTAATTAATTCATTAATTTCAGGTAAAACACCCATTGCCAAACACACATAAAATAAACTAAATAAAGTCAACTGAAATAAGATACGATCACTTACAATTAAATGGAATCAAATAAAATTAAAGTCGAAATTAAGCAAAACAAATAAAAAAATTAAAGCAATCAAATAAAAAACCTTCCTAACCTTCTCTCCGACACTAGTACAGCAACATGTCTGCTGGAACAATGCCGGATGTAGGAGCCGTCTGGTCTTAACGCAATCATCGCCAGTACGAAGTTGGGGCCAACTCGTACCCTGCGCAATCAAGGACGCGGCGCGTTTGCGCATAATCGCGTGAAAGCAGTCGGTGCGCGCGTCGGCTATGTATCAGCCGAGGCGCTACAGTATCAGGGTAGCCCCATTTCTACTCAATCATTTATTGCATTCCACAATGTGAACTTGGTTGGTAATTTAAAATTTCATGAGATCATTATGAACCCTGTCGGGCACAAAAATGTAGTAGGAGAGAGGAAGCTTCTTAAAAATTTTTGTTATCAGTTTCGTAACCATGTCTAATGTAATTAGGTTTTTTTTAAATATTTACGAATTTTTAAATATTTAAAGTTTTTGTACTAATAATTATTGGATTATTTAGTACCTACATGAAGTTTATCGGTTAAATATTCGTTTACAGTACCTATACTAGTAGCATGAAGATATAGTGACAAAAATTTAAAACAGTATGCTTAGATGGTTTGGTCATGTTGAGCGGATGAATGAAAGGAGACTAACAAAAGGTATTTACAAGGCAGATGTGAGTGGAAACGCCGGGAGGGGACGCCCTAGGAAGACATATAGTGACCTTATTGGTGATGTTCTTCAGAAAGGTCAGGTGCGAAGTACTCTCAACCGGCGCTCGTGTATAACCAGATGTATGAACGTAAACGAGGCAAAAGGAGTATGTAAGGAACGTAGCAGGTGGCGTTCTGTGGTTTCTGCCTACCCCCATGGGAAGAAGGCGTGAGTTTATGTATGTATGTGTACTAGTAGCATTTTCTTTACATTTTGAAATTCTCCAGGCCTTGAAACATATTTTCGATTATTATTGGTTGATTGTTAGATTATTATGGTTTGCCCAGAAACGTTTCAAAAAGTTGTCGACCAAAACTTTTCTATGTTCTACAAGTAGAGAATGTCTTTTTCGACAAATATATAATAGGAACTTCCCGTATTTGAAAAGTATTTGAAAACCGAAAACTCGTAATAAACAAAAACCCAGAAGCACTTACAATCCTACCTTCTATTTACGACATGGAACGGTAGATATGGGAAGAAAACACCATTTTTATCCTCGATAACCCATCAAAATAGTCATTATTATTGAAACACAAAAACTTTTTCTGAACCCTCATCTATTTACGTACTCCTAATCTGTGTGAGCGAACCAGCGCATATGACGTCATAGATGTCCTGTCCCCCTCGCTCTTTATGACGTCACGTGCTGCTTGACAATCGATGATAACCTTTTGCCCAAGCAAAGAGTAACCGGCTTTATTTGGAATAAAATAGAACTCAAAATCGAACTAAACCATTCGGATTAGGAACCATGACGTCACAGAAAAGGGGTGTAAAGAAGAAAAATAAATATTTATTACCGAATACACTGTGGACTTTATAACATTCGTGATAAGGTTCGATTTCGTGTGTGGTCTATAAATAAATTTGATGGCCCACTAAAGTTTCGCCAAGGATTCCGAGGCCTATTTGCTTGGCATTAAGTGTTTTCCCTTGTAAATACCTACGTGGGGATCGAACGGAGAAAGGGCACCCCCTCTTCCCTTTCAAAGGGGGTATTTTGTACCTTCCGGGGTTAGTAGAGGTTGAAGTGTGATTGTGAATATTGTAACGTATCGTTTAGCCGACTGGCCGAACGTGGTTACAAGTTAATGTATTTTAACATATAAAATACAAAAATATGTAGAAAAAGATATTATGAATAAGAAATTAAGTCAATTAGGAGTAGCTTGAGTAGGCCGCTCCTCCAGCCCGCAGTCTGATACGAGGGAGCTCACGGTCGCGAAGCAGTTCAAGGTTGAAGCAGCTCGCATCGGCCGCTCCTCCGGCCCGAAGTCTGTTGAATGGGAGCTCGCAGCAGCCGCTCCACCAGCCCGCAGCCCGTTGTGAGGGAGCTCGCGTCGGTTGTTGTTAGACTGGGAAATAAATAAAAATAAATGTTAATAGTGGAGACGTTAGGAACTCTCGTCTCATTGTACAGGAGGCGGCGTCTCACGCCAAGTTATTTATTCTCTCCAAGACGTTTCGTACTTCTCTCGTAGACACAAGTCGGAGGGTCGGAGGTGATCGAGTGAGTCGAACACCTTCAGGCGGCGGCGTCTTATGCCACGTTTTCAGATCTCTCCAATACGTCTCGAACTCCTCTCAAAGACGCAAGTGGGAGGGTCGGAGGTGATTGAGTGAGTCAAACACTTTCACGCACACAAGATGTTAATAATAAATAAATTCACTGAGTTTCAAAATGTTTATATATAAGGAGCTTTAGAAATACATTGACTGGTGAGTATCGAGCAAAGGAAAGGAAAAGAAGGAACCTGGTAAAAACTAACGGTTGCCTTTTATAGCCCCTGGCCTAACTTCTAGAAGTGACTTTTTTAGTTTTAAATCCAAATACTTCTTAATTGGTTATCGGCTATGAACAATAAAGATGGCTTACAGTGAGAACCTGGCTTTACACTAGTTTTACGATAGCTTTACAAAAAATTGACGACCTCTTAGCTCTATACCATAGAAACAGAAAAACTGACAGATGACAGTGTTAGA
Organism: Dasypolia templi; assembly: GCA_963555695.1. NCBI lineage: Eukaryota > Metazoa > Arthropoda > Insecta > Lepidoptera > Noctuidae > Dasypolia > Dasypolia templi. Next base: position 7,040,026 of record OY743163.1, read on the forward strand.
TACAAAATGTCACAACATTCAATGAAAGGAAAACAATACGAGATCACATGAAATGAGATAAATGGATGTGGAAAATAGACAGAGGTAGCTAAAGATTTGCTTTCCAGCAGTACAACAATTATCAGATAAGTAATGTAAGTTAAATGAGTGTCATACAATTTTCAAAAAGACCTAAGTACCTACTGAATCATAGAAAGAATTGCTGTGCACAACAGTTCATCAGGTGTTAAATAGATAAATAGGTAATAAGATGTGATTCTGGCGTAACAAAATACCACAATATAAAGAGACATTAGAGTTTCATTTCTTGCAACTCCTTGGAAGTCAATTTAATTCTTTAGTAGAAAATTCAGCTGTAGTTTCTTTTTACCAAACAACTTCTTATTCTAAATAAACTAACAACCATTAAAAAATAATACAAGGTAACTAAAACTAAAACATGGCGGCGCAAAATTTCTCCGCTTCGCTGTCGACTGGTGATGTAATGAACCCAAGAGACTTGGCTTCTGGCATTGCCACGTTGTATGGCAATGCTTAGCCTCTGACCAAGGTCGAAGCTAGCCCTTGGATCACGGGAACTGTCAACCAGCCGGTTGGAGATAATGTTGAACAAACTATGACCACTCGGACTAGTATTTTAGATTTGAACGAGATAATATGTTTTTAATAATGTTTATGCTCCCATTTCTAGAATAATAATATGTTAACGTGTTTTAAAAGGATGCGATAGAATCATATAGCAACAGGATAAGTGCCGTAAAGGCTGGCAGCATTGCCAGGCTTGTATGAAAATGCTGATTTATTGGCATAAAAATAAGCCAACCTTCTGGTCACTTGAAGAGTCAACCAACAGCTTGGAGATGTCTCGAAAAGCCATGTGGGCACTGGGTCTCCGTGGCCTTAGTGTATTAACCACAAACGGCTTGAACATACATAGTTAAATTAAATTAGCCAGGAAAACTCTGCAGGGGCGACGGGTATCAAAATCTAAATAAAACATACGAATACTTATCTAAAACGGATAAATTGAATAATAAAAAGATAAAACTGTTAACTTATCTAAAATAAAAAAATCAAGAAGTGAGTTAGAGTATATTAGGTTTTAATTAAAATATAAAAAAAATATTAAAACATGTAATAAGAAATTTTAAATGTTGCTGTGCCAGACAGGATCCATAATTTTTCTATTTCACTAATACTAACATTATAGATTGCAATAAAGATTAATTGAATTGAATTAGATATGTTAACAAAATATTTAAAATAAAAAAATAAAATTTTTGGGTCAACCAGAGATGGTTGACCCAAAAATTTTATTTTTTTATTTTAGTGCTGTTACTTGAAGTTGAGACAATCTGTTTTCTTTTGTTTTATCGTATTAACATCACGACTGTGAAGTTGACACACAAAAATATTTAGCTAATTTAATTTGATCCTGTATAACTCCCAATAAATTATGAAGTTTAATAAATTACTCCCAACAACTTACCAGAAATGAGCAAAAAAATCTCTTCTTTGTTTTGTCTTCTTTAAATATTGATACCCGTGACGTCTGACGTCTGTGAAGTTTCGCTAGGTACGACCAAAACCCTAATTGCGTAACACACTATTTGACACTATTTATCAAAATCTGAACACAAGGAAATTGCTAATCCATTGCTTCATATGTTCGAAATAAAAATCAGCTCAACAACGTAAATAACGCAATGAATGTTGTTGAACTGTCAAAATGAAAGCCATTCCTACTGTTAGTGTGTTATGTCATTACCTCGCTGGACAAAGAAAGCAATATTTTTGACTTTACTTATATTTAAAACGTTGAACGCCAAACTTGGCAGTCATATTTTTCCGTTCAGGCCTCTTTGGTTAATGAGCCTTCCGCCACCGCCTCTGTCTGAACATCGCATTACATTGATGAAGGTCCGAGTACTGCAATAACTGTGTACAGTCTGTTTAAAAATACCAAATAAAAGTATAAGCAAACTCTGTTTATATGAATAGGGGTAAAAATAAAATCTCGTCATAGGTGGCAGCACTGCTGTGCGTCTACAAACCGTCATTGGTTTGGTAATGTTTATGTTGAAGACTGGAGACGTACGACAAGGATAACCTGATCGGAGCTAGAAACCAACTAAAGGATGATTTTCCTGACTGAAAAACTATAGAGGTATTAATTCTAGCACAGATCTAATATGATAATATAAACACACCTTAACTATACTTTACTAATATCACACCACACGTGCTTGTAGGTAATGAAAACAGAGAATAGTTCTCTTGGGAGCATCACCTGTAGGTATACGAATTTCTCCCATAAAAGTCTTCAGGTTTAAAAAGGAGAGCACACCTGGCTTCCATATGTTTTTCGTCATTCGGAGAGCTTTCTCCTACAGTTTTTGTCTTTTATCATCTTTGGCAGAGTCATTGGTCCCCGGTTATTCACAGTCAACAGCTGAGCAATGCGTAAAAGAAGTCGCTTTTTTACTAATAAATTATGGACATGTTAAATAGTAGCTACATCTGAAGTGAGGTGCCAGTTTTTATTTTCATTCACGTTCAGTCCGCCAGGCATGAGTTTAGGAAGAGAGTTCAAGGCATGTGAACTGTATTAGCAGAATTGCTTTTCGACAAAAGATCATTACGTACTTGTGTGGAGATTATTGCTAAATGTCGACAAAAATCCTGTCGCGAAAATAGGGAAATATTTTTAACTGATCCTCTAAACACTTTTTGCGCTTCTAATGATGCACAATTTTTTTAATAATTGACCGTCTTTTTAACTTTCTGGCCTCTTCTCACAGTTGGTCGCAGTAACAAACCTAGGGCGCACTGACCAAATCATTTAGGTAACAACCGACGAGCGTTACATTCAAGTTGGTCGCAGTTACTTATTTGGAATATTATTATTAGATACATTTAAACTAAATTGAAAAATACACACACATACACTACGTTATGTTCTTGGGTAACATAAGGAGGAAAACAGCATCGGAAAATACCAAAACAAATTAATAAACGAATAATTTATAATTGATTGTAATGTCTTCCTCAACGATCAATCTTGTCACATAACGTCTTTCCTGCCTTCCGATCATTCTTGTCACAATTTTGTTGTTGTGATGTTCTTTATGCTGGGGAGTTTGTTGCTCCACTTCTTCTTCCCGGCTAAATAATAGGAAGTGGTGAAGGGCGTGCGTTTTGGGGGACTGCTGATTCTAAGCCTAGTTTTATTGATGACAATGGTAAACATGGATTTACGGTTTGTACCTGTGTTTGATAGGTCTTATTGTCTTATGGAGGGTGGCGGACATATTAGTTCAGATCTTGTAATAGCATTAACTGCGGTTTTAGAAATTCAAGTGTTCTGTTACCGATGTATGGTTGTCCCATCTCTGGGCTACCACGAACTTTAAAAACTTACATCCTTTTGGACACCACCACAGTCAGTTAAAAAGAATGCTTATACGATAAATTAGAAAGAGTAAAGTCTTCCCTTGACAATTCGACATAAACAAGTCGATAAATTGCACGAACGCGTCGTAATCCCTTGTCCTCACATTAGTCCTCTAAGGCCGATATTAATTGCATAGTATACGAAAATAGATTTCTGTGATGTTCCAGGCAAAGGATAGAGCTTCAAGGCTTGAAAAAGATTTGTAACACAAGTAACTTCATCATATGCCAAGCCTTTTCGAAGTATTTAAGTTCCGGATGCAACTCATTACCAGTATTTTACGTGGATCGACTGCCTACGTAACCTCAACAACCCAGTTACTACTCGTAGGTACTACGATACACCTCGGTAAGACTGTTTGTAAGACTTCCCGGCTTCAAACTACACGTATCGACTACCAAAGATCTACGAATGACAGCCGGGACAAACGGCTTAACGAGCTTCCCGAGGCACAGCGGCGGTTATAAATACACTTTCAGACAATGTAACGTCCAGATTTTCTTACGAAGTGTTTTTTCACGAGCTGTTAATAACTTTCGCGAGCAATAAACGAGCCTAAATGTTCGTGACATAGAATCTCTTGACTTCAGGGCCTTGTTTAACGACTGATACCTAATAATAAGCCTGAATGGTCCTAGCCTTACCGTAATATAAAAGAAAAAAAATATATATATAGCCGCACCGTACAATAATCGTGTCAGCTTGTGGTCGGCCGACGTAACAGGCGTTTTCTACTTCGTATCATCTACGGACATAAGATTAGCTTGGGGCCCGACCTAAGAATGAATGACTTGTCAGCTGTCCCTACTCCAAATATGTAGGTGCCCCAGCGAAAAATTTAATTTGACACTTGTTTTGAGGAATCAACTGCAAGATGGGCCCGTATTTTCGTTGACGGACATAGAGACTAGGCCTTCTTGTATATGACACGGCAAACCTGCACCAGAAAATGCGTGATGTAGTACCGCCGTGGCTGTGATCAAGCTTCCATAATGATCCTTATAACACTGACGACCGTGCCTACACACAACCTGCCTGAGTACAAAGGGCTTATGAGGCAAAATGCTTGCGTTGTAGACCATAGCTGAGCTAAATAGGATCCCAACATAATAAGAACCCGCAATAGCGACGTTTTTCGAAGAAAACCTTATAGAGACCATTATGAATGTCCTCTAAATGTCCTCATCGGTAGTATAAGAGGCTAAATGCCTGCATTGGAGACAAAAAATTAGCTAAATGCGACCCTAAATAACAAGGGTTATTTTGGTGTCGCGTATTAGTGTTGTTCTCTTCTGTTGTAGCGGTGTTCTATTATTGCGAAAAAGTTCTGGGTTTTATACCCAGGCCGGGCAAAGGGCCTCTAATGTCTGTATTGTGGACAGTAACTAAGACATTATAGTGAACGAAAGAGCCCAAAATGACCATGTTTTGTAGTAAAACCTCATAAATGTCCTTTTAATGTCTCCATCAATGGTATAACAGGCAAAATGACTACATGCACATTGTAGACAATAACTGAGCTAAATAGGAGAACTTCAGACGATTGAACCACAAAGGGGTATTTCTTGTTCAGGAGCTGACGGGATAGGGTTGCCACGCTTTTGAAATTTTAAGGAATATTTATTATTTTCTGTAAATTGATTTTAGACGGACTGAAAAGTTATAGAACCCATTTTTTATATATCCATGTAGGTAACTTGCGATTTCAAAGCGAAACTAAATTTGTAATTTTCTGTAATAGTGTACTATTGTGTGTATACTGATATTGAGCTTTTGGTGCAGTCGTTAGGTTTGTTTATTTTAATTTTTTTTTAAATTTATATTTTGTGTTTCACGATCTGTTGCGAAATAAATTGTGTTCTTTTCTTCTTTCTTTCTTAACTTCTCCTTTTATCTGCCTTTCTAAGTTAAAGAGCATTGCTTAAGCCAGCAATATTGTTTAACTGTGACGGAAATTGTTAGAAACTGTTGACTTAAATCACCACAAAGTCAAAGTCAAAGCATCTACTTCAAATAGGCACATAAAATGCACTTTTGAACGTAAACATTTAAAAAGAGAATTGATTCTAGGCGCCCCTTCCAAAAAGTAGTTTCGTATGGATATGAAGGGGCAGGAAACTCCACCGTTCCTGTTTTTTTTTACAGTATCTTATATACTTAAATTACATTTTTAAATGAGAAGACGGTGCACCAAGAATAATAATAATAAATCAGAAAAGGTAAAAGAATTTAAAATAAAGCAAAGACAGATAAATCAATCACGTGATAGGTACATGCTGCTAACATATTTACAAACATTGTAAAAGTATATGTTTTTCCTAATATATTAACTAGGAATAAGTCAGTGCAAAATTAACAAATTATACAATTAAATTAGCAACCCGTATGATTTTGTCTAGACTAGATTGTCCTATGGAGCTGAACCATCATGTTTCCAAGCATTCCTATCTTGTATATATACCTCTAATTTGTATTATGCTTGTTTACAAAGTGTACTTATTAAATGATTTTTAATTTTCTTTCATTTAATTGCAGTAAACAAGGTATTGTGTAATAACATTTAACACAGTACCCCATAAATGATGTATGCACTTTAGCTAATCTGAAAAATGGTTGATCCATTATATGTTTATTTCTAGTTTTAAAATTATGTCTTTCACTTATTTTATCAAAAAGATGTCGATTTTTTCATGCATACATAATATTTTCATAAATGAATTGGCAAGGTACTGTCATAATATTAATCCTTTTAAATCGTTCCCTGAGAGATTCGCGACGAGGTAGATTGTGCATGGCTCTGAAAGCTCTCTTTTGCAAAATAAAACTGGATTCAATGTCAGCAGTCCGACCTCACAGTAAAATGCCATACGACATAATGCTGTGGATGTAGATAAAATAGACCAAACGCGCGGTTTCTACATCTGTTAACTGTCTTATCTTTCTCACAGCATAAGCGGCCGAGCTTAGCCGCCCCGCAAGAGATGTTATATGTGGTCCCCATTGTTATTTCTCGTCCAGCGTGATTCCTAGGAAAACCGTCTGATTCATAAATTCCTGTTTTTCTCAATTCAATATGATGTCACATTCGCTACTTCTAACATTAGGTAATTTAAATCGAATGCATTTGGTGTGAGTGATGTGTCATCTGCAGTTGATTTTGAAGTAATTGGGGTAAATTAAAAATGTTACAAGAAGAGGAATGGACTCGATATCGAACCTTGAGGAACGCCCATTGCCATTTCATACCCTAGTGAGATTATGCCGTTAACTTGAACTTTAACCTTTCTATCTTTCAGGTAAGATCTTAGTAGATCAAGAGCTGTATTCCTAATCCCATAGTGCTCCAGTTTCAGCAGACGGGTCTCATTGTTTACGTAAGCAAACAAGATTCCAATAGCATCTTGTGCTTCTTCCCAGGCGTTAAAAATGTTCTTTACTAGAGTGGCACCAAAGTCAGTGATACAACGCCCTTAGGTGAAACCGTACTGTTGTTCATGAAAGGTGGAGTTTTAACTAAAGTGACGTAACATTTGATTTAGCAACAACTTTTCAAACACTTTACTGAGAACTGGTAGAATTTATACAGGCCCAAAACTACTTTACTGTATTTCATTAGATCCGGAAAGACACCTTGGTCTACACTGGTGTTATAAATGAGCGCTAAATAGGGCGCAATGGTATCGATGATAGATCTACAGACTTTTACAGCCATTCCCCAGAGATCTTCTGTTGATTTAATTTTAAGATCTTTAAAAGCTTTTATAACAGCGTGGGGATTTGTCTGCTGAAATCTAATGTCCAAAAGGCATGCCTTTACATTCTTTCCAAGTAAGCAAAGAACTCGGGTGAGGAAGTTAAAGCTTCAGTCTTTTTTAGGGGAATATTACACCAAAACTTTTCAAATTCCTGTGTAGAAATATCTACATCTGAGTTGAAGAGGCCATGTGCAGTTTCTAAATAAACTTCAGTATTACGATGCTTTTTCCTACCCGTTCCATTATTTATTATTTGCCAGGTAGTTTTGATTTTATCATCAGAAGATTTTATTTTATTGCTAATATTAAGAGCTTTAGCAATTTAGCACACATTTTTAAAAGTTTTAGAATATGTTGTAGCTTACTAATGAAAGCTTGTATTATTCATATGTTGCTTTAGACCATAAATATCAAAAAGGTTTTCCCTGCTTTTACGAATACCTTGAGTCGCCCGATCACTAAATAAGAACTTAGTGTAAATAAATACTTTTGGTTTTTAGTGGAAAAAATTCAATATTAAATTCAAATGTGTTTTTAATAGTCAAAAGAATTCGGCATATAACTCAATTGGGTCACATTTATTATTAAAACTTTGGACAAAAAATTAACTGGCCAAAGAGTGGTTCAATTTCTCAAAATTTTTAGATGTAATTGGCCTAAACCTTATTTGTTTTTTTTGTAATGGCATTTAGGAGCAAAATGTTACTGTTTGTCCACTGTGATCAGATGGCCACACACAAGCCATAACACAATACCAATATTCGTACACTTAGTGTGCAATAAACGTTTTGACTTTGACTTTCACCATCACAAGTGAATAAAAGTAGAAATTTGTTGAGATAGTGATTTTTATTCAAAACTGCGTTGAACATCATACCATATACTTTATTACTTTTTTTACTCCAGTAAACCGGAACAACAGACGCCACCTGCTACGATCCTTACATACTCTGCTAGCTTCGTTTAGTTTCATACATGGTCATACACGCACGCCAGTTGCGAGTACCTCGGACCTGACCTTCCTGAAGAACATCACCAAAAAGGTCACTATTTAACCATATTAGAAATCCTTCTAAAATCTTAACTATATTACAGGGCAATAAACGGTTATCACCCGCGGTTTCGTTCCATTACTACAGTCTTGAGCCTGACCTTCGCTCCCGGATATTGCAAATCGTTTCCATAACTTAACTTGTACATTCCTAGCCGGGAAGTGTCCTTGGTTTAATATCGGAGATGTGGTGCGCCTACTCGAGTGGGGGATGAGTGTGCTTTGATTACGAGGCGCCGACACGACGGCGGCAGGGTTACCACACTATCGGAATTTACATCGGGATTTCATGAAAATTCCTTTTTTTGTGTTTTTCATACGGTTATTAGTATTAGCGTTACCTGTCAAATTCACCTACACTGCTACAAGAATCTTTTAGCGCTCGAATGACGTTAATAGAGGCGTTCTATTGACATTATTTTGTGCAATTGTTTTGTGAAATGTATTAAAAAAACAAGATGGCGGCATAAACTTCACTTTTTGGGGCCGCGCCAATATAACCCTGTAGTGCTTTATAAATGTTGTGAAGTAACACCTAATAGTTCAATGGGTGGGAGGTACCTTATCACAAACTTTCAGTTACCGATCTGGGGCCGTTGGAAAATTGCCACAGTATTTAGATTAGAATCTCACAAACTTAATTTATCGGCACATTTTCAGTGTAAAAATACATTTTCTTGGGAATTTTATAGCACTACATTTTCCAATTACCCTTTATCAGGAACAGGCAACCAGATTCTTCAGAAATACATTGTCCTCAATTAAACCTGTGTAATAAATGAATTTCGGTTCAACCCTAAATGTAAAACTGACGCCGCAGATTTCCATAGATACGTGTATTCCTCTCAATATTTTTTCTTTTATTTTTCAGTCTAATCTTGCAATTTACTCGGTAATCTGAATCTGTCTCATCTGATATTTTTTCAGGCTCAAGTATTGAAAAGATACTTGATATTTATAAAGATAGATTAGATGAGATAAAAAGTTTTTCTGTAAGTATCTTGGTATATTTTTCCGAGAGTGTTGCAAAAAATAGCTTTGAGAAAAGAATTTTTGTGGAAGATACAAGTAGAGTTATGATAATATAAAGGTTGGATGAACCGTAAAGGTACTTTGATCATGCGTAAGTAAATAAAAGGAAAATATAAGGATCAGGAAAATAAATGGTTGTTTAGTACATTTCGACCGCGTAGGTGCATTTTACTATGAAACAGCAGTTTTTTTTTTTTTTATAATGGGAGTGGGGGTCCAGAATCATAATGATAAATTTATGGTTACAGTTTAGGCATTGGTTAAAAATGTATCCTGTAAAGTATGAAATATATAAATACATATTTGACTGCCTCGTTGGTCTAGTGATCGCAATAGCTACTGCTGAGCATGAGGTCCTGGGTTCGATTCCCAGTTTGGGCGACGTGTTATTGGGTTTTTCTATCTGGAATTTCTCAGTAGCAGCCCGTAGGCTGGATTCGTGCCCGGTTGATGGCAATAGGCTCGCCCCCTATTACATGGGACTTAAAACATAACTGGCGAAATGTGGGTGTACATCTCTGCCTAACCCTTCGGGGAAACAAGGCGTACTGTTATGTTATGTTATATATATACTGTGTCCAAGCAGTGGGAACATTATAGGATGATTATGTATGTATGTATGTATGTATGTATATAAATATGGGGTATAGTCTCTAGAGCAGAACTTTTTATGTCATAATATTATTTTGCATAACAGCAGATAACATAAAGTTATATATTGATAGAGGGAACCCATAAATATGTTTATTTTACGGCCTTGTTGGGTCTAGAAACAATAGACTGCTAAGCGTGTTGTGGATTAGATTAGATTCGATCCCCGCCCGGGCTAAGGTGTGATTCATAAGCGGTTCGAAACCTCTATTAGTACTAGGTTGATCCCAATGCACTAGCTCTCCATCTGTTCATTAAAATCTGCGAAATGGACTGTGTCTTAACATAACATCAAGAAAATCTGAGCCCCGAGGGTGTAGAGGAATAGTATATGATTTTACAAAGAAAGCTTCACAAAATTAAAAAAAAATGCTTCCTACTTTATATTCATTTTTTTTTGGATTTACAAAGAAGGCTGCAAAAAAAACGCTAATGTGTTATGTTATGACACTTCAGTTCATTTTGCTGTCAAAAACTCTGAATCAGGACTGTCCTTTTAACCTCAAAATTCACGGCCACTCTTGTACACCCTGCCTACAAAGGCCTACGTCGTCACTCCAGCACTTATTTCGGGACATTTCCTCCTAACATCGGCAGATGACATTCAGCGCAACGAGTGGTTAATGTCACAATACCGAAATGTGTTACTGAGAGATGACAACTAAAATGATGGCAGTTTAGTTTGTAGAAATGTTGTAACTATAATGGTAGTTTTTTATCTCACGAAGCGACACGTTTTACCAAGTGAACAAACACGATGTAAATATTTTTGTAAGCTCAAGAGCTCTCGGTACCGGCCGAGATAATGGCTAATTCGGAAGTGTATGTGTGTGTTATGTGCTGACGCTCTGCGACGACTTCTCGTCTTCACGGGCACATTCACAACGTGTTTGTACACTTGGTAACCACAAGGGTGGAACTTTACTTTATCCGCCGTCGATTAAAGGGGTACGAGGGGGTGTGTAGACCCCCTGTAATGGAACCCCCCCTTTTTGAGATATGATTTATTAATATTGTATCCTAACTTTCAAATTTTCTTGTATTTACATCGATTTAAAGGTCGGGAGGGTGACGAATAAAATGAAATGGGAAGTAGCCTCCCTTTGCATCCTTTAAAGGATTTTCAAGAATTAAAAAGGAAGGTTTTTTTTTAAAGGAGTATATATATACTTAGTCTTACCAAGAAGTATCGTGTTACCCAATAGCTGGGTTGTGGAGGTCAGATAGGCAGTCGCTACATGTAAAATACTGGTACAGTCCGCGAGGCCTAAGCTGAGCTTTGCATTTGTGTGAGTAATCACCAATCGCACCAATGGAAGGACGCACAGCGCCTCAGGCTGATTGTATAAACTGGTTTAAACCAATCGAGCTCTAGGCCGACGTCACACCCACACAATATATATGTGCACTCACACAAAGCTCAGCTTAGGCCTCGCGGACGGACCTAGCTGTATCCGTTTCGGTCGGAAGCCGACCGAAAATGTAAGGCAGATTTTGAGATAGCTTAAGCTCCAAGTAACACTGCTAGGAGCTTATCTTAATGCTTAGAGCTACGTTGTGAGCTAAGTGACATCATTCTGCTCCTAGCAAACCAACGCATAGTTGCAATGGCCACACAAGCACCGGTGGCACGATGAATGACTAATTTTGCCACTTGATGAGTTACTAAGCAAACAGTCATTGGCAGAGTCAACAAGACGGAGGACGCATACGTAAGCAAATCACCTAACGTCTGTTCCAAATGTATAAAATAAAAGTGGAAACTCACCAAAGGGTAGTAACAACAAGTAACACATTCATATGTTTTAAGAAAGGTATAAATTCTCTTGCTTTTTCTAGCATCGATTAATTGAATAACATTATTAAATTGTAATATTCAGTTTCATTTGTTTCCAAACAGAATAGTAATAGGTAGTAGGCCTATGAAAGCCGTTTAGTATACAGAAAGTTAGTCATTTTAATATAAATAGTTTTTATTTCTATTAATCAAAATATGCACTTAAGCTCTTGATGCATTTCTGCTAATGCAGTGGTGATGCCTAACAATGCCCTTCTTGAAGAAGTCAGGTGTACGGGAGCCAACAAACTCTTCAAAGGCATTTTGTACTGCCTCTCGATTATTGAACTTTTCCCGGCCAAGCAGTTGTCCAAATTTTGAAAAAAAGTCGGTGAAAGATCTGGTGAGTACGCTGGATGACACAAAACTTCCAACCCTAGCTCTTGTAGCTTAAGAGACCGTCTGTTGTGCCGTATGAGTTCAAACGTTGTCGTGTAGGAGCAGCGAGCCCGCTGTTAACGAGCGATTAAACAATAACGAGTCGTGCGTTCGTTTGCAGCGTTCACTCCGTGCACGTAATCAATGTTGCGATCCGAATCCGAAATCGAATCCGAATCCGAAAGCGAATCCGTTTGTGCGGCATTGCTACCGCGACGGAACTCGTATTCCATTATTGCTCGTATTTTTCTAATATCCATATTGATGGAAAAGATACAAATGTAATGAAAACAAAACACTCATCAATAACCAAATGACTGAATTTGAAAATATAATTCCATACTTTTTGAATAAAATTCATTTGAATTAAGAATTTATTGCCAGTCATGCATACATTGTATATACATTGTGTCGGCGTGAACTGTTCTCATATAGTTCATGTTAATACGAGGGAAGCCCAAAGCTTAAGGATTACTTTGGTATTCGTAAGCTTAATTTCATAGCGAGTAGCCACGCAAATAATGTTTACCGTTGTTAGAAAGGATAGCGGGTATAGGCACTAGCTGTTTTCCGCGACTTTGTCTGCGATCCAGGATATAGTAGCAAATGTCCTTACCTAGGTCATGGTCTATCTGTGTGTCAAATTTCATCCATATCCGTTCAGCCGTTTTGGCGTGAAAGGGTAACAAACAAACTTACTTTCGCATTTATAATATTAGTTACTATTAAGATTTGTTGCTTACATGTAACCTCCGCGAGTCCGGTAACACCTATTGCCAAGAAATATGAGACAAACATTAATTTGATTTATAAACAGGGTCAAATTAAATTAGCTAGGGAAATCCCGCAGATGTAATGGGTATCATTAACTACACATATTAAAACAATAAAAGAAAATAATTAGATGATTTTTTTGTGGGGTCATCGAGCGCTGTTAGTGTCTTCATTTACAACATTAGTTTGAAAAAAACTGCTTATTTCTGTAAACTTCACAGACGCGATTGGTGTCGATATCTTAACACGATGATATATACTATTTTTAAACTCATACTTCACGTAACAACACAAACAGTCGTCGTCAAAAAAACAACATCAAATCGTTTTTATTTTTATTGTATCGTGTTTATATAAATACTATATATAAATACCCATCACGTCTGCGGAGTTTCACTAGCTAATTTAATTTGACCCTGTGTAGAACAGAAAAACAAGTTAAATAAAAACTTGTTAAAAGAGTAGGCGTCAGATTTGGCCTGACTTGCCAAGACACAAGAAACATTTAAAAATAGTACATTATGGTACTAGTGTGTAACATTAGTGTGTAACATGACGGTAATTATCAATACACACATGTATCATACGACGTTTTTCAACACTCTTGTGAATAAAATATCAATAAAACTCATTTTATTCAAAAAAAAGATCGTGTTCAATAGAACAAATAAATTTATGTTCCTATTGCTTGCTCATTTCATGCAAATTCTTATTTAAATAGATAATTTTAACTCGTACGGGTTTAATAAATAAAACTTTCACTCAAATACAACTTTTGTTTTCTCTGTAATAAAAGAAAACGTTTAATTCCCCATTTTGTACGTGGCAGAAAAGGCGCAAACCCTATGCGCAGAAAATAAAAAAAAACCTCATCCCTTTAGTCTGTGGCCGATCGCAATGCGCGCGCATAGGAAAACTGATTAATTTTTCCCGCCATAGCGAAATATTTTTCACATCTCGTTTTCACTATTGAATTTATAGTTATTTATTAATTAAAATGTCTACAAGTACTAGTTACGACGAAAATGATTTAAGAACAACGCCACTCCACCAATAAATAAATAAAAAAAAAACTAAAACTCACTAGTGATAGTAGATAGTAGATTATGGGTGTCATTCTGTGCCTAATTGTGGTGACCATAGAGCCACTTTATGAGCAAGTGTGTTGAAAAATATATAACACGTAAAGCGATCCTCCTATTTATTTTATTTGAGTGATATTGTTTTTCCTACAGCACCTTCTAGTAATATGCAATACCGTCCAAAAAGATACATACTAGTAATCCTCGAAGGCTATTGGCTTACGTCCGAACTCTATAGCGTATCTATCTCCAATTTTGGCGTACTGGAGACAGAAAAATATATAATTCTCTGGTTTTAACGTCCCAATAAAGCCGAAGTATGATGTGGCGGCATCTACACCGCCACATGCGAACAAACGAATCAATCCTGCATCGCACAAGCAGAGTTTACCGCGCAGATAGCATATATACAACTTCCCGACAACAATCATCGGGCAGTTGCCCACCAGATACGACATCCATCTGGTCGGAGGATCCTCCCTTTTCTAAAGAGTATGAGTGAACTTTACACCCTGTTCCTCATATCTCTAAAATGTGATCCTTTAACGCGTCGACGGCTATTTTTTTGACAGGGACGGAAAGATTTGTACTGTCTATCATCAGTATCGATCTGTCTTAGGTTATGGGTTTGGCTGTTAGGCTGCAGGTACATACGTTTATTACACCCACATTCTCTTTAAGTCCATCACCATGCCTCGTTGGTCTAGAAGCCTCAAGCGCTACTGCTGAGCATGTGATTCCCAGGTCAAACAAAGTGTTATTGGGTATTTCCGTCAGAAATTTCTCAGTTCTTTCCCGGAGTCTGGATTTGCGTCCAGTTGATGGCTATAGGCTCGCCCCCGATTTGGGAAATGGGACTTTGACATAAATTGCGAAATATGGGTGTACAACAGATACACTTCTGCCTAACTCTCTGGGAATTAGGGGTGTGATGTTATGTTATGGTTATAGTAGGTAATCTCTATGGGCCCGGCTATAAGCTCCATTTTACTTGCACAATTTGCATTAGCAAGATGTAACGTTGATATGGGCAAAACTTTGCAAACTTTTTGCTATGGTGTAGACGCCACATGTTGTGTGCCTTGAGTATTAGTTTTAAAGTTAAACTTGGCGTGTCTTAGGCTTCGAAATTTACGGAAATAATTATATGCAAACATCTTTTGCAAAACATTTCTTTACCTATTTGTTGCGGCGATATGGAAAGTATTTCGACACTTAATTGTCCTTTGTGTTTTTGTATATATTTAAAGTTAGTTAATTATTTAATTTAGCAGTTATAGGTATGAAAATGTACTACTGGGTACTTTAAATTATTTAATCAAAATCAGCCTATATTGTTCTCACTGCTGGAACACCCTCCTCTCTTTGAGAGGGCGTGGGCTATAATCCACCACGCGGGTCCAGTGCGGATTGATAAATGTCACATGTCTTCGAATTAGTTCAAGGACATAACGGCTTCCTCACGATGATTTCATTCACCATTTTGAGAGCAGTGGTGATGAAATAAATTACACAGAGTAAAGTGCCTGTCTGGGTTTGAACACACGACCTACAACTCGTTAGTCGGGCCGTTCCCACTGGGCCAACACTGCTCTCGAAATTTTAACCGTAAACTTTAAATTATTTACAGGTGCATATCTTTCTTTTTATCTTTCTTGGTTTACACATGTGTAAGCCGGAGTCGGGTCAAAACAGTAAAGAGAAAAAAAAATTGTAGCAACAGGAGTTAAAAAACCATCACAGAGAGTAGTTTTATGAAAAATTCATAGCATTTTCTAACATGCGTTTTTCTGTTAACTGATAAGACCAATGCAAGATATTATGTCAGTTCAAGTCCAAGCCTTAAACAAATGTCGGCCTACAAAGAGCTGAAGTTTAAACTATTTCTATTTGCAACACTACTATTCCTGCCGCCTTATATACTCCACCTACTTATAGAAAAAGACGTAAGCTTATTTATCCCAGAAATACAACCACCAACTCATACGATATCATCTTAACCTCCGGTAAATATACACAGGCGTTATCTTGACTAAGCTTATTTAGCCCAAGGGTGCTTAAAGATTGCTTTCTAAGATAAAACCGCGACACTGTTACATAGGCACGTAGTTATATTGTTATGGGTTATCTTAATTGTGAATGTAGATCTAAACATTGCTGCCAGTCTCTTTTATGAACATGGCAGTTGAGAGTCTAGAGGCATGAGGAACAGGGTGTAAAGTTCACTATTATACTCTATAGACAAGGGAGGATCCTCCGACCAGACGGGTGTCGTGTCTGTTAAGCAAGTACTGCCCAACGATTGATGTCGGGACGTTGTATATATGCTAGTTTCCCGGTAAACTATGCTTGCACGATGCAGGATTTTGCGTGACGTCAGTGTGATGCGTGGTTCGCATGTGGAGGTGTAGATGACGCCACAAGAGTATGTCGTGCTCACTTAAACGTCTCGTTGATGGCGGCGCATGGGTTGTATCATTTAGGATAATAAAAAAGTACACGGAATGGACGGGTTAGAGAGGGAAGTAGGTAGTTATTTTTATCTGTCACTACTTGGTGACTGGATACAACTATAAATATTAAGTTTCACCCCAATCGGTTCGTCGCCCCCGACGACGCCACTACCCTCCTCCAGGAGAGTAGTAAGGCCACCAGCACGCTACGTAAGCCCAAAACCCGATCGCCGTCCTACCGCCCTCGCCGCCGAGGCCCGCCGCGCCGCCCAAATCCACACCCTGCTCGAGCCTGCTCGAGCCAGCCCGCGCCGCTGAGCCTGTAGCTTTAAATTCGTCCCAAAATCACTCAAATCCTGATCCAGCTAGTCCCTTGCTGCCCTCTTCCAGCGACGCCCTAAGCCGAGGTCCGTACCCCACAGGGGGAGCCCTTAGCGTGTAGTCGCTTAGTTTTTAGTTAGTATTTAAGTTTAAGTCCTGGCTGGAGGCCTTAATTTATTAGGGCAACCACAGGTTAGTCCGTTTAAGCAGACGACAACCTCATAGGTTGACCTGCGAGATGCCAAACAAACAAACAAAAAAAAAACAGTTCATTATCATCTGAGATATCGCTGGATAAAGAATAAGCAAATATATGCTATGGGAGTAAATTAAGTATTGTGCGTGAAGGGAGGGCGCTTTTTGGGACAGCCTTATGTAATTTTGACGTCCGAAAACTGCTGATTCTAAGCCAGCATTAAGCAGCCTAATTTGAATAAACGACTTTTGATCAAGATTTTTTGATGAAGTTCCTCACTAACCAAGTAAAAACGCCTCAGAACAATATCGAAGAAATTTCATCAGTTTACTCTTGCCCTGGAAAAACAATAATTTCCAGGTGGCATAGTCTTCTCAAGCAAAGCAGAGAGTCAATTGTGTGTCACAACCAGCCGAAAAGATTATGGCTTCAGTTTTTAATGATTGATTATAAAGATAAAGGTGTCGAAATCACGGAGCATTATTACGCTCAATTTCATCAATTTTTTTTTAAAGAGAAGGGGAAAATGGTCTCGAGATGTGCTTCTTTTGCACGACAACGCAACCGTTCACAAGAGTTATGTTACGATGGCTGCCAAAGTCGGATTAGTTACACAAGACCTTTTCGCTATAAAATATGGTGATGTCTAATGACCACATTGCAACAAGTATAAACATAGTACAGTGTCATGTTAAAGTGTGTGTCGATAAGACGCAGATAATCGCTTTTTCTTCTTCGTTTTCTTCTTAAATTAGTGGCACAGGCATTATTCCTAATACCGTCACTTCCAACATAATGAAATCACTAATACCCGTATATACGTCATTGCCTAATCGAGGGCAATACATCACAGGCACATCGTTTGCAGACGTGACCCGATAAGAATGACGTTGTTTTGTAATAGGAGCTACCTCCTCCAGAGAGTCTTCGTTACAAACTATTTCCTAGACTAGGCCAAAGTTTTCAAGGTCAAAACTTAATGAAACACGCCCCAATACGACCTTACTTTTTGGGAACTAGACGTGTCGGTTAAACTCTTTTTTTTTTTACATGGTTTCTATCGCGGTTGTACGTTAACGTAGGATAATTTAAAATTCTCTGTCATGCGGGAAGAGCCGCGTAAAAAAAAACTGAGTTCATTTATATATTATAAATTACATCCTGTCAAAAACTTTAAAATATTCTCATAAACTAACATTAAAGAAGTGTAATGTACCCAAATGGCACACGGTTCACTTAATTCCTCAACTTAATTCACACTCCATAAATTCACAACGAGAACGAATGAACTAAATGAACGAAAGAACATAAAAACGTTCACGAATGGTTGGCAGTTTAAAAAGTGAGTTTAGTTTTTTCATTTTTAACTTTGGAACTTCTTTTAATAAAGTTATAAAGTAGATTGATTGACTCAATTCGGGTGGAGTTTTTTGGAGTCACTTTAGTTGGTATTAATGCATGTGGTTTTATGTGTCTATTTTACCATATCATTATAGTAAAAGTTTGAACATATCGCCGTGGAGAAAAGGCTATGTATGCTTTCAAAATAGAGAGCAAAAAAAGTCTTTGCCAGGATCAATCAAATTACATTACATCATTGTCGAAATCGCAATTAGTTCTATTTCTGTTACGTTAAGTTTGCTGGTGTCTTGCTTCTTGGGTTGCTGTCACAGGAAAATAAATGTACACGGACTTGTAGCTGGACAGAGAAATTAAAAATACTAGCGTAGCACTACCTTAATTGTCCTACTCTGAACCTACAGGACACATCAATAGTGCTTAGTTAAAATTTAAACTCCAATCGAGCCCCACAATGTATGACCCTCCAGAGGCTGACAAACGTCACAGAGTTAGAGCTTTGTACGAGAATTGTGGAAAAGGACACGACGCTCCACTTGTTTTACCAACATTTGTTCATAGTAATAGAACTAGCTGTTTGAAGATGTCTAGTATTCCTGCTGATCCCTTAAAATTAAATAATTAGGTACTCTTGAAAAGTAGGAGAGATTGGGTTTTCATAAAAAGTTGGATAATGTCTTTATGACTTTGCGTCAAGTCAAATAGATATACTATTTTTATCTCACGATTCAACGCGTGCTTTACTTGTGGTTACCAATAATACGCTGGGAATTTGTATGTCAGCGCAGGAGCTCTCGGTGCCGTCCGAGACAATAGCTAAGTCGGAAGTGTGTGCGTGTGTGAGTGTGTGTGTGTTCGTGTGCACATTCACAACGTGTCTTTATAAGTGGTTACAACAAGTAAAGAGCGCGTCGCTTCATGAGATAAAATATATTAAAATACATTTTTCATTAGGAGGAATCTATCGGCTTCCAAGATACAGGCACTACTAAGCCTTTGGGTGTCAAAGGCCTCAACTATAATTAATCACAGTTTAAAATACGCAACAATTTTTGTACCCAAGCCATTTACATTTATTTATATATAATACGTGATAGGTACCCATTTGTAATAATTAAGCTCCCCATAAAGCCAAGGTGAAAATTCATGGGATTCGAGAAAACCCAATTTAAATGTATATTTTTTCCCCAGAATTCGTCACTTGTATAATTTTCTCCCAAATTGAATAGATCTTTAATGCTTCTATATATTCTATTGGAAATTTCGATGCATCTAAATTTTGTAAAACATCAAACACTTAAAAGTTGAAGGAAGAAGTTTATTACCATTTTAAAAATTATCTACGTTCAGGAACTTCGACACCAGTTATCTGAAAATTTTACTGATGCATTTAGCGTACAAATTAAGGGGATTAAATTTTCCATTTAACAACAAACAAATACACACAACACCTTATCGTTTTTTTTTCTCATCTAACCCATGAAGCAGTAGATAATGGTGGTAAAGGTAGAATTAGCTCAGTCTTTTCCTTACCCAAATAAAAGGCATTCATTAACTCATCACTAGAGCCTCTTTTATTTGTAAAAGCTGACAGTGTTATTCTGAAAACTGGGTTTATTTGAACCGACAACACGACAGACGATTCGTCACACTAATACCGATTATTACTGCTCATAAAAGCTTTGTTCAATATTCACGCGCATTTGACAAGCACACTGTAATGTGGGTGGTCTCCTTTACCAATAATTGCGCAGGAAAACAAATGATATGCTTTGTACATAGTTATTCTGGTCTTTGAAGGTGGTCTTGTTCTGAGTTTAGAAGGGTCTTCGGTTATAAAAATTTGCTACTATAGTTTTTCAGTTAGCTTCAAAAACACGTATTTTTGCCAATTAGTGTATATTGATGACATTTTAATAACTTTCTGTCACTGTTTGAAGAGCAGCAGTAACGCGTAAACAAAGGGGCTCGTGGTAATGTAATAACAGGCGCACGGGTAGTTTGAACAGCTTAAGCGGCACTTGCCACGGTCTGCCCATGGATGTGTGACAATCTTTACATATCGAGATTCCAACAGTATCACGGAAAGCACGATAAGGCGTTTTACCCAGCTGTCATTCGCGAATTTTGACAGTTGTAAACGGGTCGTCATCCCGAAAGTTTGACAACCAGTCTTACCAAGGGGTGTCGTATTACCCAGTTACTTGGTTGTGGAGGTCAGATAAGCAGTCTATCCATGAAAAATACTGGTATTCATACTGGAAGCTGACCCCAAAATAGTTGGAAATGGCTAGGTAGCTGATGACTATCGGGTGAACTACAGTAAGTGAATACCTAAAAAAATATTTTACCCATTTAAAATATGCAGTCATGCAATAAATTCAATCAATGCATATTTGACAAAAAAATAAAACACTATCATTCAGATTTTTTTGTCCGATTGTCCTGCAAGCAAAATATCCTCGTGATAGTGTTTTATTTTTTCAGTCCAATCAATAGATTTTTTGTAAAGTACTGTTTCATTTTTTGATACTATGGACTATTGGGTTATTGGATTTTTCTATCTAGAATTTCTCAGAAGCAGGCCGGAGTCTGGATTTGTGCCCGTTTGATGGTAATAGGCTAGCCGCCTATTAGATGGGACATAAGCATAACTGGCGAAATGTGGGTGTACTATAGGTACACCCACATTTCGCCTAACCCTTCTGACTGGGATTACAGGCGTGATGTTATGTGTTATAAATGTGTTTCATTTTTTGCAATAAGTTACCAGCATTATGTCATCGAGCTTCTCTTTCTTTTCTATGGAGTCTGCCAGAGACCGCGCTTTAGCTCTTGTCAGCCTCTTAAATATATATGATGCTGAAGGCAGCGCCTGACAGCGCCACATGTGTACTTAGCTTTTAAGGGCATTTTTCCACTGCTGCCGTCACCAGTAACGAGATGACGGCGCCGAAGTAGCGATACGTCCACAACGTACATTTACTATGGCACGTCCGTCACCTGAGCGCTGTAATCCCGAAGTTACCCGAAGAGATTGTGACGGATCTTGTCCACACACTGCCGTCGTACCGCGCCGTTCGCCCGATTTATGCCGAGTTCGGCCGGGAAAGACAGACGATCGCTGTCACCGGGAGGTTACGATCGTTTTAAATAATCTCGTTCCCCATTGACGTCCCGGTGACGGCTGCAGTCGACACACTCCCTTAACATAAAACACGCAGGTATCTCAATGTGCAGTACCCTGTAAAGAACAGTCTCCCAAATCAAACATGACTATTTCAACCGTGGCTAAAATTCGTAGACGAAACGCTACGGCGTAGCCAATCGCTACGAACCTCTACGAATGCCCATACGTGCCAAGGCAAAGTTATATGGATTGGCAGAAATCAGAAACTCCTGAAAATATTTCCATTTTACCCAAGATTAAAAGCTGAAAATCGTCTATTACTTTATTAAAAATAAAATAAAACAAATTATTATTAACAGTAAAATGAATAGCAATACAGCGAACATCGTTATCAGCTCATTTGAATATAGCTAAACATATAAAAGCAAATTCTGACCTTAACACTAGCACATAAGGTGGTTATTTACTTCTCATTATACATCTGTTTTGCAAAAACATCTATGTGGCAATATGGACCTTATGCTGGCAAGAAATAGGATTCCATTTTGAACAAATTGTGTTAGGAAGAGATCGCCCTAGTGATATTTACTTGACCTATATAAGGACTATTATCATTTAGATCGCTGTATGGTATTTGAGGATTTGGATGTGTTAATGGGTAGGCAGAGATCAAAGGTTTTAAGGATCACAAATAGTGGAACAATAATAAAAGTCGTGGAAAAACGAGCTTCTTTAAAGGAAACACACGTTAAAGGAAACGTTGAAACAGTAATGGCGGAGCAAACTCAGACAGGACTGAAAAGCAATAGCTTATTCCTACGTTTGATCATTTTATTTGTGAAAAACACGGCTACTTCCTAAAAACGAACCTGGTTAGGCAGAAACTACAGAACGCCACCTGCTTTGATCCCTAATTAGTCCTTTTGCTTCGTTAACGTTCATACATCTGGTCATACACGGACGGCACTTGCGAGTAGTGTATTTTCTACCTAGGGCGTCCTCTCCCGGTGTTTTCACTCACATTTGCCTTTCAAATACCTTTTGTTAGTCGGTTTTCATTGATAACATGACAAAACCACGTTAGCATGCAATTTTTTTGTGGTTGGGTTTTATCCGCAAAGGTTTGGTCCGTATAAGTACTACTTCAAACAATCAGAGAACTTCAAACTTCAAGAAAGAAATAAAGAAATTAAAAACGTTTATTTGCGGTAAACATGACGCAAACGAGAACAAATACTCAAAAAATCAAAGGTTATGGGAAACATGCGTCACATCCACGCAAAACGGCTATCGCTCAGCATAATGCTGCGACCCTATGCAAGACAGAGCCCCAGCGCGGGTTTTCAGCGACAGCCGAAGGGGTAATTTTAAACATAAACACATATAAACATAACAGCACGCCTTGTTTCCCCGAAGGGTTGGGCAGAGGTGTACCTATAGTACACCCACATTTCACCAGTTATGTTTAAGTCCCATGTAATAGAGGGCGAGCCTATTGCCATCTAACGGGCACAAATCCAGACTTCGGGCTGCTACTGAGAAATTCCTAGACAGAAAAACCCAATAACAATTTGCCCGACCTGGGAATCGAACTCAGCAGTAGCGATGGCGACCACTAGACCAACGAGGCAGAGTTATTTTAATTAGGTTTTTATTTAATTAAATTTAAACAGTTTTGCTTTTCTGTTATTTTTGTTTTCTATTAGTTCCGAAGCATAAATAATAACATGATTATTGTGACATAAAATTGGAAGTCTATACTGTCTCTGTTTAATACAAATTACTCAGTGATCTAGCTAGGAGAGCAGCCATTCACCAACCATTCGTTGTATCTTCACCATGTAAATAATAATCTTTGTTAAACCTTTATGAACCGAAATAAAATTACATTTAATTTGAGCAACATCACCAATGTAGTATTTAATTATGAGACTTTTTAACTATGAAATACAAAATATTCAAATAAAACGCCCGACAATGATGTCAGAAAATGCATGTAATATTACAGGTGTAAAAGTACCCATAACGCAGTCTTGTTCTTCCCATTATTATGATTTTTTGTTAGTACTGAACCATACCAGGGAACCTTCAGGTTACGGAGATACAGAACATTTTCCTGTGTTTTTTTTTTTTTCGAAAACTAGCTTTAAATGTTATGAGTTATCTTTAAATACTCCACGATTTTTGTACCGTTGCATGCACTTATATGCACAATGCTTTCCGTGCGTTAAGTTGCGCACTACCAAATTCCGCACCAAAAAAAGTTTTTCAGCAATTATTGTTGAACAAAGTAACTGAGTTTGATGACGGGTTCGTAATGAGTCTTGTTACAACCTGTATTGCCTTTCAACAAAAACACTCAACCAAGATACAAACAAATAAATCTATCTCTCTGCATTTTTCCCATACGATCGAAAACTCACCCCATTTACATACACGACCAGCATCAGACCCCCGTTTCCCATTCGTCCCGACCGCGGAAAGTTTCCACTTCCTTGAATATTTACATAGATCAATCAATATTGATTGGTTCGTGCGTACGTAGTTGGATATATCATGTATAGACGGTCTCTTTTGCGTTTCTTTTTATTAAGTGTGTTCAATGTTCAATGTTGCTGCATTATTAGTGGAAAATAGACATCATCGCTGCGGACATGTAAATAATTCTGTCAAGGCATAATGACACATCTGCCGTAAAATCCGTGTGCTTATGTTCGGCTTGCTGTGTCGTAAGTAATTTAAAAAGTATTACATATTAAAGTATTACTCATACAGTATTAGGGTAAGAATATTAGTGAACATACGTAGTGTTGAGGATGGCTTGATGTAAAAATAGAAAACACAATTTTCTTTTCGTTTTGATGTATTTTAATGTCTAATTTTTTACAACCACTGACGTAATAAAAAACAAGAGCCAAATCCAAAAAGCATATAAAAAAAAACAACATGAAGGGATATGATGTTCATACTCGGGATCACGTCGGGGTCACCAGTGAAGAGATATGATGAACAACAGGGTGTAAAGTTCACTCATACTCTTCGGAAAAGGGAGGATCCTCCGACCAGATGGATGTCGTATCTGGTGAGCAACTGCCCGATGATTGTTGTCGGGAAGTTGTATATATGCTATCTGCGCGGTAAACTCTGCTTGCGCGATGCAGGATTGATGCGTTTGTTCGCATGTGGCGGTGTAGATGCCGCCACAAACATATATATATAAAAAGGTTGGTTGCCTCGTTGGTCTAGTGGTCGCAATCGCTACTGCTGAGCATGAGGTCCTGGGTTCGATTCCTAGGTCGGGCAACGTGTTATTGGGTTTTTCTATCTGGAATTTCTCAGTAGCAGCCCGAAGTCTGGATTTGTGCCCGGTAGATGGCAATAGGCTTGCCCCCTATTACATGGGACTTAAACATAACTGGCGAAATGTGGGTGTACTATAGGTACACCTCTGCCCAACCCTTCGGGGAAACAAGGCGTGATGTTATGTTTTTTTTTTTTTATGGTTGCTGATCGCCAACACGTAGGCCATTTTCATTCTGTTTTATCTTATAACTTATATGTTCAAGTAACAATATTTTGTACGTACTATTAGTTTCTCTGCTAGCGTCGACGATATTTGTAAGTGACAAATTCATAATTCCATATACTGTCTGTGATTTTTATGTCATTCAAGTCCCTCATCAATGAATAAATAAACTCAC
This sequence comes from Dasypolia templi, assembly GCA_963555695.1. Classification (NCBI taxonomy): domain Eukaryota; kingdom Metazoa; phylum Arthropoda; class Insecta; order Lepidoptera; family Noctuidae; genus Dasypolia; species Dasypolia templi. The sequence continues at coordinate 7,065,200 of OY743163.1, forward strand.
AGAACTTTCCGTCGCATAATTTCGATAGACGTGTTGCTATTTGCCGGCCATAGTACCAAACGCGCTGTAATTTCTAGACATTAGAATCCCTTAACAGTTTGCCCGATCTGTGTCAAACACATAACGACCGCAGCAGCCTCAATGACAACCAATTAGACGATACGAGTAGAGTTTATAATCAGAAGTCGCTATGGCAACCAGCGTAATACTCTTACAACCACAAATTCACAATACGAACGATTTATAAGGAAATTCATTACCCATTGCTTCGATATGTTACAAAATTCGATTACGAAAATAACGCAATGAACATTGTTGAATTGACAAAATGAATGAATTGCAAGTGACGTAATAAAGCTGCAAGCTATTCTTGGGCAATTGTAAAGGCTCCCGCAAACTGGCGCGACGCGTCAGCGCAACTGGAAGGCACCGCGACGAGCGGTGCCTTCCAGTTAGTTACGCGCTGTCGCGTCGCGCCAGTGTGTAGGAGCCTTAAGATATTCTGTTTGATTTGTTGAAAACTGAAATTGAAAGTGTTTTTTCTCTGCGTATGTGTTTTGATCCACGCAAAGGGTGTTCCAACGTCGATTTTCAGAGCTGAATAAAAATAAAAGCTGTTATTCTTCTCTCTATCAAACAACACTAGAATATTCCAACATAGACGAACTCAGGGTATATGCAAATAAAAGCATACGATACTGTGCCGTATGCCCTGTAGTATGCATTTATTTGCAAATTGCATATGTAACGTGAAATAATAGTGCGCTGGCCTTTTTGGAGTGTGTAAATAAATGTAACATGGGAGTTGGTCTCACGCTCTGGGAACTCGGTTAAAAATGGAAAGATTTTTTTTACGAGATAAAAATATATCCTTCTAAGTATCGAAGGATATATTTTTATCTCGTAAAAAAAATAAATAATAATAGTAATTAAGACATAAAACCAACCCGTCCATATTAAAGCTATCCATGCAAACATTTTTAAGTGGCCTTATTGTAAGAAACTTCAAAAAAATAACTTAAAACGGAAAACAACTGGGCCATATTCATCTAGTAGATGTTTTGGAACTGCCTTCGGGAATCAGCCGAGGTACATACAAACATAAACTCAAGCCTTCTTCCTATGGAGGTAGGCAGAAGCTACAGAACGCCACCTGCTACGATCCTTACATACATGGGCATAGGTAGAAGGGGCTCAAGGCTGGACAACGCCTACCCTAGAAACTGTTTTGCCCACCCTACAAAAAAAACATTATAATCGCTGTTTAATCGCTTTTATTAGGGTTCCGTAACTCAAAAAATTAAAAGGACAAAACGGAACCCTTATAGGATCACTTCCTCGTCCGTCCGTCCGTCTGTCTGTCTGCCAGGACCTTTTTATTAAGGAACGCGTGGAGGATTAAAGTTGAAATTGGGGCTTAAATCTCAATAGATCTGAAAACTTTAACAGTGAAGGCGTCTTGGCTACCTAATTTACACAAAAAATGTGAGATTATTTATTACTAGGCGTCATGAATGATCTCTCATTAAGTGTCTGTGGTTTGTTCAGCTGGACGGCTGCCCCCCATAGACCAAATCCCTAGTTACGTCAGCACTTACATACTACTTTTGCTTTGCAATCATATCTGGTCATACACTCACATAGGTTGCGTGTTCGCTAAACTTGCCCTATACAATTCTAGATTATAATGAAAACTGAAAATAATTAACTGCTCTTTTCAAATCTAGCGCTTGATACTGGATTCTGGACAGAAATAACGTGTTCGAATTGATCATATTATATCGCTACAATGTTACTGGTGGCCAGCACCGGATAAAAAACCGGATCAATAATAAACGACATTTATTATTACTGAAAAGAAAATTAACTTCGCCTGTGCCAAAATAATGTATTTTCAATGTTTCTTTTTTTTCTATAACTAACAGTAAACTGGTTCTATAACTAACAGTAATCTTAGAAGAAAGACTGAAACAAAATCTCTCTTTCTCACTCTCTCGTCTCTTTGAAAGTCTTAGATTAATGTCTTAGATGGTTTTTTGATTTGACACGAGTAGTCAATTTAAAAAAGCCTTTGGAAAGAAAGAACAGAAGAAAATTTGTTTATTCTGGACAAATAAGACTCACAGGAAAATCATAAAATAATCTAAGTAACCAAAAGCCCAGTATTTGACAATTGAGATCATAGACATTAAGGGACATATCAATATAGCCTTCGTGGGAAAACCAACCCTGGTCGATCAAAATGGTCTTGGGTTTTTCCATCTCGACTTCTCAGTAACAGCTCGGACTGGCTCGGAGTCCGGACTTGTGTCCGATTTTTTGACAAAACGGTCGCCCCGACTAAAATCTTTTCGAAATGTGGGTTCAACATTACACCTCTAATATTATTTCAACGATTACCGGCGTGAAGTTATTTGTTAAAACCCCTGACTCGTAAACCAAAAATAAGCAATAAATACTTTCCTATTATTTTGTTATTGCCTCCTCACACCCACACGAATACTATTTGTGTCTCGACCTCTACACATCTCTCTTCATAATTTTGTGTTACAAAAGTTGTATGGGACAAAAAAGACCTTATTTTAAGAGCAGAAATACTATTACCGCTGTAATAAATTTCTATCGAGGTCGTAAAATGTTGAGGGTCGGACTGAAGTGGGGGTAGGTATGTACTATTACTGGATGGCTGTTACACCGTAGCGTGTATAGGGCTTAGCTAATTTGCTTGCACCTTATTCAAAGTCAAAACGTTCATTGCCAACTGCAGAGCAATGGCCTACCTACTCTTCGTTTCCACTTCTCTCTATTTAAAGCTGCTAACGACCACTTCTTGTTGACGGAGTCCAGCTCACCCCGCCATCTCGGTCTGGGCCTACCGCAATGCCGCTTCCCATTAACGGACCCATTGGGTCTCGACTTTGGTCCATTGGTCGCCTGACAAGCGGCAGATGTTTACAACCCAATTCCGTGCAGCGTGGCAGCTTTCAAAGTGACATCATTCCTATGCTGTTTTACAGTCCCCCAAATTATCAAAACTTTTTACTCCGTGTTTGAGTAAGTAATGAAAAATGTTCTAGCAAGACTTGCAACTGGTCAAAAGTCGCTAATTATCTGTGGTGACGTCAATATTAATATCTTAGAGAATAGTTCAAATAGCAGTCGATTATATAGTCTCTTTAAATCATTCAATTTGTCAAATTGGTTTTTAGAACCAACCCGCCTATACAAATTCTGTTTTTTTGTTTGTTTGTTTGGCATCTCGCAGGTCAACCTATGCGGTTGTCGTCTGCTTAAGCGGACTTGCCTGTGGTTGCCCTAATAAATTAAGGCCTCCAGCCAGGACTTAAACTTAAATACTAACTAAAAACTAAGCGACAACGCTAAGGGCACCCCCTGTGGGGTACGGACCTCGGCTTAGGGCGTCGCTGGAAGAGGGCAGCAAATGACTAGCTGGATCAGGATTGGTATTATTTAGGGACGAATTTAAAGCTACAGGCTCAGCGGCGCGGGCTGGCTCGAGCAAGGGTCGGGAGGGGATTACAAATTCTGTCACATGCATTGATAATATATTTTGTTACTGCGACTACTTACATAAAGCCATTGTAAATTGTCTCCCTTCTGATCACAAGCGGTCAAACCGTTGTTTTGAAGTCAAACACACCGTTACAAAAAATCTGATTTAGACAAATAACTCCCAGCAATCTAAATAGATTTCATAATAAATTAATTAGTAAGTTAAGTATACAGGGCCATATTTGAAATAAAGTTATTGAATTTTATGAGCAATTATTTTCGGAAGTGAGCACCGAGTTCAAAAATGCTTTAAAGAAAAAAAACAAAAACAATTTGCCAAATTATGGGTATTAGGAAAAGTAGGGAAAAATTGATTGAGCTGTATGGCATTAAGCCTTATTATAATAAATAGTTGCTATTTACTCTAAATCTTTTAAAAACACCTGCAAGGTAGCCAAAGCCTTGCACATTAATACACAATTACAGCAACAATATCAAAACAACCGATAATAAAAAATGACGAAATCATCAATGACGAAACTAACAGGAATAAAAGACATAATAATGATTTCACATTTCAGACTTCAAGTGGTCTCTTAAGCACTAACAAAGAAGATGCTCAAGAGTTTGTAAATTCCATTACCAGTATCCCACTTAAAACTACTTAAACCTTAAACTCCTCACCCTTGCATTCTATAGACTTATTAAGAGCCAACGTTTCATCTTGCCCGATTGAATTTAAATTCAAGCATATCAACGCCATAATAGTAGTGAAAGCTTTCAAGCAAATCAAGATCAAACTAACAGAAGATCTATGGGGAATGTCTATCAAACTGTGTACAATTATTGAGACTACAGCGCCGTACTTGGCTTTAATATTTAATTTGTGTGTGTAATTTTATCTAATTATTTATTTAACTCAGACACAGTGATCCAGAGTTAGTATACTGAAAAATTATGTTAGTAACCAAAGATATACATGCCACAATAATACTAATATAAACAAACTAAAATAAACAAGAAGTAGTACTAAAATCAAATTGTAAAATAAATTAATAAGTTAAATCGCAATCATCTTTAAATTAATTAAAATCTAAAACCAATTTATATCAAGAAAAAAAAAAATTAAATATGGGTAAATGAGTAATCATACAGTACTTAGGAACCGATACCGGCTCTTATCGACATGCAACTGCACACAATACCACAATAAGGGACAGTCCACATTGCCAGCCACAACGCTAAGAACGCCGTTGTCACTGCCAATCACACGACTAATCAATGATGCCGCTCTTTTTCTAAGGTTGGCATGAAAGCCATCGATGAGAGCGTCGGCAAACATGTCCGACGCGCTGCAGTGCTTCGGCAGCCGCAACAGCATCCTAAAGGCATTGTTAGCCTAAACGCGCAAGGCGTTGAATGTCTTCTGCGTATATTTGACCCAGTTGTCCAGGTACTTGAAACGCGAAACTCTGGGAAAAGAAACACGGTCTACGAGGACGGGTGGTACGTTCATGACCTTATGACTTGGTGATTGGAACACCAATAGCTCGCTCTTCTTTACATTATACCTGAGCCCATGAGCCCCGGCGTATTCCACACATATAGCAAAGAGTTTACGTATGGCGCTTATGGAGGGGCCCAACAACACCATATAGTCAGCGTAGCTGATATTGTTTACAAATTTTCCGTCTATGGAGCAGCCGACATTGGTGTTGGTGAGTCTCTCGATGAGCCCGTTTACGTACTGATTGTAGAGACGAGGCGAGGTTAAACCTCCTTGCCTTACTCCACACTTCAGTCTGTACGCATCGTAGATCGCACCCGCCCATTTAGTGACAATAACTTGGTTGTTGTACCAATAGTCAAAAATGCTAATGACTTCTTCAGGGAGGCTGGTTTCTGTCGTCTAATGAAATACAGTTACACTTTTAAAATCCAGGGACATTAAAGATACCAATAATTATGAACCCGTATCCGTGTTGCTGGTTTTCAGCAAGGTGTTTTAAAACGTAATGCTGAATCAAATGTTAAATCATTTTAAAATCAATAAAATCTTACACGTCCAACAGTAAGGTTTGTCCAAGGGACGTTGTACGAATGACGCCTGTTGTACCACTTTATTAAAATATATGTTTACGGCGTGGGAAGAGGCCCAAGACGCCATAGGAATCTTTTGTGACTTCCAAGGCAGTTAATTGCGTCAATCACGAATCTCTACTCTTAAACCTGAGCATAACGGACTTGGAAACCTTGAGCTCAGTTTAGTAATATCTTATTTGAGTGATAAACAGCAGCAAGTCCAAAGAAATGGTCTCAATTCATTCGGTTCAAAAGTAATAATGGGTGTACCACAATGCTCGATATTGGGTCCTTTCCTCTTTTTAGTTTATATTAATGATTTACCCCATTTGTTAAAAACCCAAACACAATTAATAGTGTTATTTGCTGACGATACTTCCTTAATTTTAAAAATTTATAGGCATTCATCAAATCTTGACGACGTAAATTACGCCTTACTGCAGATCCGAAATTGGTTCACAGCTAATAATTTATTATCAAATGGGAAAAAAACTAAGCTCAAGGCTTCAATGGGGTCCTCATTTAACATTCCCTTGCAAATCGCCATGTGCGTAAGGAAAAATCAACATGTTTTTAGTATCTACAGTAAAGAAACAACAATATCACTAAAAATAGGGACCAATTAGTTTTCAGGCTGGCTGCAGTAGACTCATCTTTCATGGCGTACTGTTTATAATGTTACAATAAAATACCTCCCCACATATATCAACTGAATGAAACCTAATTTAAATCTTGTGTAAAACGCACACTATGCAGCCGAGCATTTTTAAATTGGAGGATTACATCGCTGATAAAAATGCCTGTAAGTGGTTTATTTGAAATAAATGCTTTGAGTTTGAGTTTGCTACCCATAATACTCCGTTCTCCGATATCTGCAGATTTGTCAAAGATGATGAGAACCTTACTCTATTCTAATTAAAGGCATAAATTGCCTCGTTAGTCTTGTTTCACAAGCACTACTACTGACCATGTAGTTCTGGGTTCGATTCCAAGGTCGGGCAAAGAGTTGTTGGGTTTTCAATCAGGAATTTGTCTGGATTTGTGAACGATTTATGACAATAGGGTCGTTTCTATTGGTACTTTTAAAACGTAACTGGCAAAATGTGGGTGTAAAAAGACCCATCACATAGTCGTTAACTACACATTCTGTACATCAAACTAAAAAACACACACATCACACCACACACACACACATCACATCACACCACACACACACATCACATTAAAAACAAATAGCTGGGAAATAACTTTTATTTTTGGCGTGAAAATTTGCTGTATGCGGGGTATGTAACATACGCAAAACATTGTGCTTATGGGTGCATGCAAAGGTACACCCCTGTACGTGGGGATATTTAAAAACTTGTTTTCGCAACAACAAAAAAAAGTTAATAAAAGTTGGAATTTAGACCATCAATATCTGCGTAATCAGAAGGTTTTCAGGTATTAAACAAATGATAACAATAAAGGGGTGTACAAGTGACTCCCGGCTTCGTTAAGTATCTTTTTATACCGTTAGGTAGACCTCCATCTTTCCCTTCGGAGATTACAGGCGTGGTGTTATGTTAACAACACGCTATGAGATGATGTCGTTTTTTTACGGCGCACTAACTTAACCAGGTGTCCCGTTAAGAGCGGTGTATACTTTTATCGTATGGGGTGGTCGTTCCGATGGCCCAGTTATTGGCCAAAGTAAGTACCCATTAGACCCTTACACGTAAAAACGTAAGCCTGAATCACTGTACCTCTAAACCCAGGTAGGCACGAGTTTTTTTTCCCGCGACGATTTTGTAAGCGCACTGGATTGTCAATGCACTGCCTAACGCCGAGATCCAACAGTGTGTTTTGCTGACTCTGTTTGATTCTCAATGCTCGGCTCAACACAAAAAGTTGAAAATCCAGTGCTCGATAAAATCTCGCCCCGATAATTTTACGCCCATGGGAACGGGAGCCTCAGAAACGCTATCTGGAATAGCTATAACGTTTAAGAGTCTATTTAGAATTAACTCCACGGTCAAGACTTTTTTTGCTTCTCTTTTGAATAAACATTTAATATTATTAATTTAAGTGTATTTGACGTGTCTCGAATAGCGCTGTGGTCCCTGTCCTTCAGAAGGCGTACGAGGGGCCGCACGTTCGCTGTTGCGAATCTCCACGCAAGCCGGCCAATAAAGTCAAGAATGAGGTGGGAACTCTGGTCCTCGTCAGTGTCGCTCTGGCCGGTCAAAAAAGGCAACCGGGAGACTTCAATCGGGAGATAGGGTCCCCACCACGACGTCAACGTGGAGGTACGACGGTGGAGTTTAATTGTTATAACTTCGTCCTTCGTTACGTCATAATCTGCGTTCCTTTTTTCCAAATAATTTGTGATCGGCATCTGGATGCTGCTGACTACCAGTATTAAACATTGAGCAACTGCCTACCTCCACAACCCAGTTACTGTATAATAGATACTTCTTGGACCTACGTCCTTCGTTAAAGGGTATACACAAAAATCTGTGGGTCGAGATATAGGATTCGTAAGTATTTGTTGAACAACAAAGCCGACCCGAAGCAATCACTACAATGCGGCTTTTATTCGGCTCGTGACGATTGGTAAATTCCGTTCGGTATAAACCCTCGCTGAATCATGTTCGGGTCGGCAGAGCATAATTCGAGGTAAGCCAAACGCCTTTTTCCCAAACTTAAAATATTCATTGAGTGCCTCGTTGGTCTAGTGGTCGCAAGAACTACTGCTGAGCATGAGGTCCTTGGTTCAATTCCCAGGTCGGGCAAAGTGTTATTGGGTTTTTCTGTCTAGAGTATCTCAGTAGCAGCCCGGAGTCCGGATTTGTGACCGGTTGATGGCAATAGGCACGCCCCCTATTACATGGCACTTAAACATAACTGGCGAAATGTGGGTGTACCGTAAGTAAACCTCTGCCTAACCCTTCTGGGATTACAGGCGTGATGTTATATTTATTTGTCAGAAAATACATTGTTGAACAAGGGAAAATCTTAAAGCCTAAAATTTCTTGTGTATTCTGCCTGCAAGCAAGAGTGGAATTGCAATTGAATTCGAATGTTAAGCCGGCATGTCTTAGAACCAACAATTCGAAGAAATGTGACATCTACCAACCCGCACTGGGCCCGCGTGGTGGATTACGGCCCACTCCCTCTCACAGAGAGGAGGCCTGTGTCCCAACAGTGGGAACATAATAGGCTTATTATGTATGTGTGTGTACGAGGAAGTCTGAAAGTGGCACCACCGGTGGGTATAATGTTGTGTGGAAATCATTTGTCATGGTATGTGGGGCGGAGGAATGAGGAAAATGAAATCGGGAAACAAAGTTTTGAGTATTAATGTGGATGCTTTTATGAGTTACAAGTACAGAATGTGAAAATTGTCTAACTTTTACTGTTCATGAGATACAGCCCGCTGCTAGACCGAAAGACGGACGGACAGAGAAGCCTTAGTAATAGGGTGAGAGACATGATGCACCGAAATACATCTATACTAATAATATTATAAAGAGGAAAGATTTGATTGTTTGTGTGTATTGAATAGGATCCGAAACTATTGGACCGATTTGAAAAATTGATTTACCATTAGAAGCCGAAATTATGTCGATTTATGTTCTATAATTACATATTATGTATGTTTTTTTTTTCGAAATCCACGCGGACGAAGTCGCGGGCGAAGTGCTACTATTTTATATTCGGTTTTGCCGCCCGGCTGTGCAAAATTATAGGGAGCCGAATATTTGTGTGTAACACTCCTTACACGTCGGTGTTACACGCACCTCAACCGCCAATAATGAAGATCGGTGTTTGTTCGAGCCGACGAGCTACCGTCATTTGTTTCTATTAGTTTTAAACACAGCCGTCCCCCTTTTTACTCGTGTTTACTACCTCAGTTACTTGTTTAAAGGAAGGAGAGTGGACTTGGTTTAAAATATGGGGAAACTTAGGTAAGACTTTATTCTTGTAGATAAATAGAATAAATATCTGTTTATCTATCCACGGTATTGTATAATTGCATAAAACATGTGAGCACTAAGCTAATATTTACTGGGTACGTTTTTCATTGACTTTAATGTGCCCTGGCGGCTGAGAGTATGTCATGCTCACTCAAATGTGTGTCATGTTTTTTTGAACGGGTGTCGTCAGTAGGGACTGGTCATCTCTTAGCTGCCGCGGCTTATTTTTTTTTTTTAGAATTGTTTTGATCTTTTCATTACGGACGCTTTTAACGTGCACGACTTTCTACATCGTTCTCACATGTATAAATTAATTTCAACATGAATGATGTAACCAATTTTTTGTAACAATTCTTTTTTATTTATTTAAAAGATTGTCCGTGTAGTTTCTTGCCCGTTCTTCTCAATAGGTAGGTACCTACTACTTTAGAAGGAGCAACTAGCTTCATCTTTGTGACCGACCCCTTGGAAATTCAAAAGTGCCTGTAATAGGTTTACTGGAAATATATGCTTTGAGTTTGGACTTTTTTAAGCTTGAGTTTGACCATGAAGGTTTGTTTGTTTACCCCTTCTGTATGGCAAACAATATCTACTTGCGATTTTAAATTCAATCAATTACTGCCAGACAACGCACGGTCTGAATCGCAGATTTTGTAAACATGACATTTAACACCAAAGTTCCCGAAGTTGAGCATAAAGGAAAGATTGCTGAAAAATAATAGAACGGTAAGTTGTATGGAACTTCGTCATCTTTACCGATGGAAGCGGCTTTTTAATACTAAAGTACGAGACCCTTTGCACAGTAAATAGGGATCAAGTTTTCGAAAAAGTTTAGCTTCGTCTAGCGTTTTCGCTGTCTACAGTGTCAAAATATATTAGCTAGCGAAACTTCGCAGTTATCGATACATCACGCATACGATATCTAAACATCACAAAAAGAAAAAATAAATGTTTTTTTTATACCCCTTTACTACAGTTACTTAAGTATAGGTTGAAAACTCCTTTTTGTTTTGTTTTATTGTATTCAGATTACGATACTCATCGCGTCTGTTAAGTGTACGCAAAAAAAAACTGATGAAAAAAAGACTGCGTGAATAAATACGACCTACGATCGTTGAACCATTTTTTGTTGTTTTTGTTTTATTATGTTTACACAATGTTGAGACAACCATACGACAATAAATGAAAACACTCACAATTGTAATGCGAGTATCTTGAAACTATCAAATACATCCTAATAACCTTTTTTTTTTCAAACATCCTAAATAGCAGTGATGGGCCGGCTAGGCTATGGGATTTGCCAATCTTTGAATAGCTATAGTGTCCAAACTATTTGATATATTTGAGTGAGTTTTTGTACACAGACTAGGAACATCATTACGTAGACGAAGTTAAAATTATTGTTGTATCGTCGTCTCCACCTTGTTTAACCAAGAAGCATGTGTTAATTTGACCCTGTATAATTTTGTATGCCAGTCTCTTTCTTAAACTCAATTTATCATAATATTAACTTCCAACTACTGTACTTAAGTTATACCCGTTTCCAAGGCACGTTGGACTTGGTGATTTTATTAGACGAAATCGTCATTTTTTACAATTCATAAGAAGGTAAACATTCATACGAGTTTTTTCGCACTCTCCCCCTGAGTGAGCGAAAAAGATCTTATGAATTTATGAGCCACCTGAAACCCGTTCCTTTGTAATATTTTTAACGATTCCGATATCACATGAATAGCCGTGTCAGCTGCGTCCGAGGCTGGATATTCGCCAAAACAGCATCGTAACGACTTTAACCTTCTTGGATCGTATTCGGTAGTTTTTTTTTCGTGTTATAAAAACATCTGAGTACCTACCCATGTTTGCAGCAGTTCAGTTCATAGATTTATAATAAAATATCTGTTGCAGTAGGTATTGTGAAATTATGTTATATTTTATGAGATAGTATATGTGTTTTGCCTGAATGAAATGTTTTTAAGCAATATAATGTTACCACGCTTCTTACTTATAGTGTTGGGTTATTTAATGCAAAAAAATGGTAAGAATAGTAGTTTTTTTTTTCAATTATAATATTGCAATTAATTATTTTACCAGTTCCCAGTTTACGATGGTCTAAATAAAAAAAATACAGCCTGTTATAGCAAACTACACACACAAAACACTTAGCTGAGATAGGAACCTCATTAGCATCGAATATGTTTTTTTTTGTGTTCGTAATTTCCTTTGAGATGGGGGACCAGCGAGCGGTAATGGTCCCGACTGACCTGTATACAGAGCAGGCACTTAGCATGGTTCAATTCATTTCATCATCATTACTTTCCGGCTCGCGTGCATGACCAGATGTATGAAAGTAAACGAAGCTAAAGGAGTATGTATTATTATTTTTTGTTCCATACATTTTTGCCCCGCACTTTTCTATGAAAAAGCTATTTTTATAAAATTAATCTCGTCACGCGTCGATGTCCCTGCTACTATCTTCTATAAACTCTCGCCTTCTTCCCATGGGGGTAGGCAGAAACTACAGAACGCCACCTGCTACGATCCTTACATACTCCTTTTGCCTCGTTTACGTTTATACATCTGCTCATACACGAACGCCGGTTGCGAGAATCTATAAGGACACTACATGTCCTCCTAGGGCGTCCCCTCACGGCGTTTCCACTCATGGCAAGCAATTTACAAGGCAGATTTTGCCCTGTAAATACCTTTTGTTAGTCTCCTTTCATTCATCCGCTCAACATGACCAAACCATCTAAGCATACTCTTTTCAATTTTTGTCACTAAATCTTCTTTTAAACCACACCGTTGCCTTATCACATCATTCCTCAGCCTATCATTCAAAGTCACACCACACATGATACACAAGGAACGCATTTCCACAGCATTTATTCTGCTTTCATGCTTCTTTTGCCACATCCAACATTCACTTCCATACATAAGCGTAGGCACCAGCACACTATTGTGAACAGCAAGTCGTGCCTTCTTTAACATCAACTGGTTGGTCACAATTGCTGTGTAGCACATTCACTTTATTTCCCGCATTCACTCTCCTTTTCACATCTCCATCAATCTTTCCATCCCTTGTAAACAGACCCCAAATATACGAACTCACTTACTTGATCCACACTCTTATCATTTATTTTCACATCACACACCGATACATCTTCTTCTCTTTCAAACACCATGACTGTCGTCTTATTTACATTTCATCTTATATGCTTCATCCATCACAGTCACCATGTCTTGCGACTGTTCTGCTGACGACCTCTGCCACCTTGGGTAATATTATGGTGGGAAGGGTAAAAATCTCCCATCAAGGGTATTATTATTGTAGGAAGCGTACACACTTTTAACTAGACTGCGATTTAAAAGTCGCAATCTTACAAACGGATTGGAAATATTTTATATTAGATAGATTATAGACCTGTTTTCAAAATAAATCAGTTGAGGTCGGTCAATCTATGAGGTAAAGCTTAGCTTGCCGCGGTCAGTCTACGGATGGAGACCACTCACAGCATGGGTTTATTTAGGACTGGGTATGAGCAAGCCCTAGCGTAATTTACGGCGTTTGTCTTGTGTGTAATGTCAGTCGCTGAAATTACTTTGCATTAAGGCGTGCACCTCAATTAACGTCAAATCAAGAAGCAAATTAAGTCGAATAAAAACGCGATACAAACTCCGCTTTTTATCTCCAGCCAACACCCAAACTACGTTACTTATCCAGAATTAAACTACCTTAGTATGACAACATAACTTAAACACTATAAATCTTCACAAAACACCCACAGTGCGCCTTCACAAAACTATTTCAATAACTTTCAATTGGAAAAAGTTTTAACAATGCAGTGCGCGTCTTATCTTACCCCCCTTTCCACGCCTTGGTCCCAACGTTGGCCCCAACGTCACTCTTCAACTTTTATATCGCAAAATTTGTGATAAAAGGTATTTTAAAAACACGTTTACACGTCCAAAAGAAATAATAAAATTCTAAAACGAGACGAGCTTGGCGTTTTCTAATCGACTACTCTGAGAAGAAACACCAAAACAATCTCTTTGTGAGAACTTAGATTAGTTTCTGATGAACGCAGATTAGTTTCTGAGGTGGTATTTTGAGGAAAGAACCACAAGGATTTTAGTGGACCTGTCCAATCAGTGCAAGCAGTTTCCAGTAAACAGAAAAAATATCAACGAAAGAAAATTTGTTTAGACCGCATAAAATACTCAACCTACCAGACAAATGATCCCAACTTACTGAAAAAAAATGTCCCATATAGACAACAACAACAAAAAAACATTCATAGTAAAAAAATTGAGAACCAGTCTTAAGGGGTATTGTAGAGGTCAGAAAGGCAGTAGGCTACATGTAAAATACTGATTAATATACTACATAAAGCAATACAATACATAAAGGAAACTTTCACATCATTTTGTATAATACATTCATGTGGGTCGAGAAATTAGACTTCAGCTCCTCCAACGCTGTCTAATGCCAGTATCACGATTCACCAACGGACGAGTACCGTACCAACGTTGGGGCCAACAGTACATTTATTTTCGTTTCAACTTCGTCGAACTGCCTGTGGGCGTCCATCCTCCTCCACTTATTCACAAAACTTAATAGATATTGGATTTCGCAGTAAACACTTCAAAAGCCTTTCTAGAACCTTCTGGGTGTTATTTCGGCTGTTTATTTGTTATTTGATGCTTGGTATGGGCGTTTTTGTTGAAAAGACAGGGTTTTGAGTACGTAATATCGACCTTCACTTGTACCGGGGCAAAGGGTTCTTCTCTTAAAATAAAGTTTTCATATTGAATATCTTTGACAGTCGTTTCGGGAACTCAGAAGCAAGAAAGTCAGGCTACTGGGATCAACAAAAAAATTCGGTAAATTCCATTGCATGGCACAAGGGAGACGTGGAGAACATGAGTAATTACATCTTTAAAAAAAAAATTAAAACCAAATTTTCTCAGACTGGCAGTTATGTAAGTTGGAAATGTCTCGAAATTTATAATATTGCCAAAATATCTAAGGTGTAATGTGTAATGTACAGGCAATATTCAAAATGCGCATTGAATTGACGCTGTTGTAAAACGAAAAAAAAATTGAAAATGGCAACTAACTAAATTACAAGCGAACTTGCAATCGACGGTGGTACAGTCCACGAGGCCTAAGCTGAGTTTTGCTTTTGTGAGTGACTACTAATGGGACCATCGCTCAGGCCTCACAGACTGTACACGTTTGCTTATAAGTAATTTACTTACAACTTCAAGATAAACAAAAAAAAACTTACTTTAAATACTAAGTCTTGTCCCTTTTAAGTTCATAAACACAAATTCCTGCCTACCCCTCTAAGTACACCATGCGTAACACTATTACCCGCAGAACTTGACTTTATGTCTGACTACCCACTATATGGGACCGCCATGGGAGTGCAAAGCAATCTTAAGTCCACGCCATCGTAAACCATGGTTAATCCCGTTTACGACTAGTGTTGGGCGTGTGGCGTATATTTTAATGTATCCGCGGGATGTGCTGATTTTTCTCAGGATATATAGGAAGGTCTGTAGGCGGGTTTCTTTTATTCTGATTCCCTTTATTTGTAGTGTGTACGTAAATAGAAAAATATGAAAACAAGATACGGTAGGCCGCGGTCAGCGGTAAAAAAAAATAAGCTGGTCATTTATTATTTTGAAACTCCGAACTACAATAGGCCGGCTAAAGTTCAAAGTCACTACTCAGATCAATTTTTTGATAGACTGGAACGAGTAATTACAATTATTATTTGTTTCATAATAATAAAGTGAATATAAATTCTTGTTTGGCACTAATATATAAAGCGGGCACTCTCTTATCTTACAGAAGAAAGACTTTTATTAAGAAAGGTAAAATTTCAATCATAATAACGTATTCAAAAGGGTAACTTTTCTCATAAAACTCGACTCGGCAAGGCATCAATATAGCCTAATCGTAGCCATAATAAATTCAAAACAAAGTTCTGATACAAAAAAAGTATCTTCCACCCGAATCGCTCAAATAATATCCGAACCCAAAATATCCGCAAACTTTCGGATACACTCTACCCACATCGCTACACAGAAGGGTCAATAGTTTGCCCTCCGGCCTCATCTGGGGACCTCTTATAGAAGAGATTTCTTTTGTTTTCCCTAACAATTTCCATGGAAAAATTTGGACAAAATTCTGTGGAATGATGAAGTATGGTTTGTAAAAGATTAAAAATTACAGGTGGTTTGATATGTTTAGATTGCTTGGTATTTACGTGTTAGTGTCTTGGAAGAAGATTGTTGCATGAGAGTGTAATTTTAAAGAGAAAAGCAGATTTTAATTGATATAACATAAACAAACCAGTTGACCAGAGAAGTAAGTAGGTACCTATAGTACACCCACATTAAGAAATTTATTGTAACAATGGGTGAGCCTATTGCCATCAACCGGGCACAAATCCAAATTCCGTTTTTATTTTAATTAATTTTTTTTTAAAAAAACGCTATAGTTACTACTCAGATAAAATCAGACATATTTTGTTAATAAAATATTTAATTATTTATAATTATCGGTTCATTATTCTTTGAACTTCGTTGTGCATCAGACGTGTGTTCTGTTTAAGTTTGTTTTATTTACGATTTCACACCTGTTGCACAATATACTAACGTAAACTATTGACTTAAAGTTAAATTATTTATTCCGTTGAAAATAATACAATTATTAACGTAGTTAAAAACAAATTGTACCTTTTAAATATAATTATAAAATAACAAAATTACATCGTAACTTAACCGGTCAGCCTATAATGTTCCCACTGCTGGGACACGGTCACCTCTTTTCTAGCGGGAGTGGGCTGTATTACACCACTCGGAAAGAGTGAGTGTTGGTAGATGTCAATGTCTACGAATGTTCTAGGACATGCCGTTTTCCTCACAATGTTTTCATTAAACGTTTAGAGAGACAGTTGCAAACGGTTTTTTTTAAATATTAACAATGCCTCTGTTGTACATATTTGAAATTTCCTTGTTTGTCAAAAATAATATGCACAAATTTGCTAGAGTAAGTAACCAACGCCGCGCCACCGTTGTGACCGGTTACAACCAGGAGGTTCTAAAACTACACTATATTAAAACTGCCTCATTGGTCTAGTGGTCGCAATCGCTTCTGCCGACCATGAGGTCGGGGTTCGATTCCCAGGTCGGGCAACGTGTAATTGGGTTTTTCTATCTGGAATTTCTCAGTAGCAGCCCGGAGTATAGATTTGTGCCCGGTTTATGGCAACAGGCTCGCTCCCTATTACATGGGACTTAAACATAACTGGTGAAATGTGGGTGTACTATAGGTACACCTCTGCCCAACCCTTCGGGGAAACAAGGCGTGATGTTACGTTATGTTATTAGAACAGTGTTTTCGTAATGGCTCCAAGGACATATAATAATTTACGGAAATGTAATGTATTTACGGAAATTTAAGGAATGAAGAAAATGTCTAAAAATCTACAAGCCATTTGTTTTTATTAGATAAGACGTATTACTCTATTGAAGCTTTTTTAAATGATAAATTATTATACATTTGCTATAATATTAACTTCTCTTGACATGCAAGTAAGGTTTAATTAAATTGATTCTTACCAATTGTGGTAGGTATAGTATTTTTTTTCTTGGTGCATCGTCTTCACATATAAAAATATAATTAATTTATACAAAATATTGTAAAACATTTTTTAAAAGAGTAACGGTGGAGTTTATTGCCCCTTCTTCTCCATACGAAACTACCTTTTGGAAGTGGCGCCTAGAATCAGTTAAATTTTAATGTAATTTTTGACGTTCCTTTTTATGGGCCTATTTGAAATAAATGCTTTGACTTTGACTTTAATATTTCTTTATTTAATTAAATTGATTTATCTATTATATTTAATTATTTTTGTTTTAAAACTAGTACCTACTCATTTGGGCTTTTGCTTTTTAATTACTGTTTAACTTCGATCAATAGTACTATTATTGATCGAAGCTGTTTAATTTAAGATATTAAAACTTCTATTGTTTACACCAATTTTATTGGTAGAACTTAGAGCTCGAATACAATAAATGTATATTTAAGACCTTTTATAGTTTACAAATAAAACTTTATTGATTGAAATAAACGACACAAAGTAATGTGCCTGCCTGGGTTTAACCATTTATGTACACACATATTTTAACAGAAAAGGAATGAAGAACAGGTAAAAAGGTGAAATGCTTATTTTATAACTACTTATTTTTTAACTACTAGACAAAAACAAACTGGTTGGAATAGGGATGATGACAATTTTTTTTATTTTTATCTCAAAAAAATGTTTGTTTTCAAATCGTGCAAACAAAATTACAAAAGGTGTAAAAGCTGAAAAAATTGCCAAGTTATAAACGTTTTGAGGTAAGTGTTAGACAAGGCTAGCACTATCGTAGAAGTGACGTCACGACTATGTAACTCCATACATTGTCCGTACAGCGCGACAAGGACGGGAATAATCCCCTTGAAAAGCTTTTAAAGCGTGTAGCTTCTTCATATTCACATAGATTTAACAGATTTTTTCGATTATTTCTTTTCTGCTATGCCTTCTTAGAAATGACATAATTTTTTCGAAATTTTTTAATATCATCCCTATTGTATACTTTTTTATTGCACTTTGTTTTTTTTTTACATGATTCTGAAATTACTGTAACTGACACACAAAATTATTAATTATTATTTTTACTGGAAATCATCTACTTTTATAATATTTGTATGTATGTGAGCACCATGTTTCTGTCACATAACAAATTTACCAGCCATTGCCTTAAGTTTAAGTATTTTCACCTATTTTGGTACAGTAATTTTATTCTAGGTGCATCGCATCGTCTTCACATAAAATTAAATAATTCATGCATATTTACAAAACTTTAAATCCCGAAGTACGTTCCTGTGGGATATTTTTAAAATAGTTGAATATGGTTGTGATTATTTCTTCTAAAGTGTATTTTTAAGAGCTGTTTTTTTTTGTAGAAAAGAGATAAAGAGACGACGATGATGAGATACATTTACAACAAAATTAGTTTCAAATAGCTAATGCCATGCGTTGCAATGTCTCTCTTTTTTTTTCAAATAATCACCATAATAGATCGAAAAAAAACAAATCCCACAAAGCCAGAAGGATTTTTTTGTTAAAACTCACTGTTACGCGTCTTCAGTATTAAAGCCTTATTTTACACGCATTATTCCCTATTTTTGAATTCACATGACATCACAAATGCTATCTACCATAATCCTTCAAAGGAATTTCACATCGTTTGTATTCTACTAACAAAAGCTGATCCAAACCCTTTTGAAAATCATCTAGAAAAAGTACAGGACGAAAAAACACAATATTGTAGAACACATCATCTTATTCCGAAACACATCATTTTTAAACTTTACCAAAGATCTATAATCGGCACAAAGGGAGTTTCCCAGAAAGCTCAATGCTCTCCATTATGCCCCTTTATTAGCACAATAGCCCGATATTGCCCACAATAGCTTTCAATGTTACAGTTTTCTTATTTAATCTGGAAACCCATTGTACGGAGTATGAGATAAGTCTTCGTCTAGGGTGAGGAACTGGTGCGAATGCTGAGGCGGGCGCAAAGTATGAAACATATTATAAAACTATGTAGTTTAATAGTTGAGACCGTTCAAAAGTGGTTCCGACGTTTCTTGCAGTACAAAACTAGGAAATATACTCCCAATTAATATATACCGCGATGTAAGAGGTTTCACATCTTACAACTGCATGAGCTTTTTGTTTGTTTGTTTGGCATCTCGCAGGTCAACCTATGCAATTGTCGTCTGCTTAAGCGGACTTGCCTGTGGTTGCCCTTATAAATTAAGGCCTCCAGCCAGGACTTAAACTTAAATACTAACTAAAAACTAAGCGACAACGCTAAGGGCACCCCCTGTGGGGTACGAACCTCGGCTTAGGGCGTCGCTGGAAGAGGGCAGCAAATGACTAGCTGGATCAGGATTGGTATTATTTAGGGACGAATTTAAAGCTACAGGCTCAGCGGCGCGGGCTGGCTCGAGCAAGGGTCGGGAGGGGCGTCGATTTGGGCGTCGCGGCGGGCCTCGGCGGCGATCGGGTTTTCAACTGCATGAGCGCATGAGCGCAGACGCATTGCGATATGACGTATTCGTTTAAAATCACAAAAAAATTAACTAAATGTAGATTGTCCTGAACTGTTAGACAGTTTATGATTATTCACACACTGGTAAATGTTTCGCAAACCTAGCTTGATATAAGACCTTCATTCCAAGTCCGCGTACAGACAATTCGTTTCTTATCCGTGCGAGTAGAAGTTTAAAAAAACTGTCTGATGAACTAGATTTGGATATAAAAAATACCAGTACAGTAACAATACCAATGGCTAATCCGATTTAGCCATTTGTAAAGTTTAGTACAAAAACAGAGATCGCTAGTGGAAGTAGCCGAGGGCCTCAAACTGGGCATGGCCTATATCTGGGTGGTTCAATATTATCAGAATAGGTAATGGCAGCGAGCCTACAACGCGCGTACAGTATATTAATCAATTTAGGATGTTAATGGGGCTTCCGCGCTTCTGCAGCGTTTCGCAGATGTTCGCGGAAGCCCGTGATGACGATTTTCATGGTATTATGAGGAAGAGAACATCGTCGTGGAGGCATATATACCACCATATGCGAACTTACCGCGCAACCAGCATATATGTATACAACATTCCGACATCAATCGTAGGGCAGTAATTGCCCACCAGACATAACACCCTTCTGGTCGGTGCATCCTCCCTTTTCTACGGAAGCATCAAGACACGTAGAAATTAATTAAGAAACAATAATAATAAAAACAATAATGATAAATGGAGGTACGAAGTTATTAATACATTAAAGATATCACATTTACTTTATTGAGCATTTACTTACATTTAATGGAATGATGTAAGAGTGTTGTTCCACTACATATACATATATAGTACATATAACAAATTCACCCCGCCGCGTCTGTCTGAAAGCGATAACAAAAACTACCCTACGGAATTTCATAAGCTTTTCACGATGGAGGATGATTCATGAGGAAGGTTAAGTCTTATGGTTTTGTGTAAATTGGCTGAAATATGACGATGATTGTTGAAGATGTCGCAAAAAATCATGCCGACTTCCAGCTTTACTGGCGTGTGCCGCGTAAACCAATGTTTTACGGAATTATTTCTCTAGGGTACTTTAAATCCCGAAGTACGTTCCTGTGGGATATTTTTCGACATTTAAGTGTTTATGTGGGAAAGAGAGGACAGAGATACTAGTGATCTTTATTTTCGGTTGTAAAAAGGTTACTCACAATGTTTTCATTAAACGTTTAGAGAGACAGTTGCAAACGGTTTTTTTTTAATATTAACAATGCCTCTGTTGTACATATTTGAAATTTCCTTGTTTGTCAAAAATAATATGCACAAATTTGCTAGAGTAAGTAACCAACGCCGCGCCACCGTTGTGACCGGTTACAACCAGGAGGTTCTAAAACTACACTATATTAAAACTGCCTCATTGGTCTAGTGGTCGCAATCGCTTCTGCCGACCATGAGGTCGGGGTTCGATTCCCAGGTCGGGCAACGTGTAATTGGGTTTTTCTATCTGGAATTTCTCAGTAGCAGCCCGGAGTATAGATTTGTGCCCGGTTTATGGCAACAGGCTCGCTCCCTATTACATGGGACTTAAACATAACTGGTGAAATGTGGGTGTACTATAGGTACACCTCTGCCCAACCCTTCGGGGAAACAAGGCGTGATGTTACGTTATGTTATTAGAACAGTGTTTTCGTAATGGCTCCAAGGACATATAATAATTTACGGAAATGTAATGTATTTACGGAAATTTAAGGAATGAAGAAAATGTCTAAAAATCTACAAGCCATTTGTTTTTATTAGATAAGACGTATTACTCTATTGAAGCTTTTTTAAATGATAAATTATTATACATTTGCTATAATATTAACTTCTCTTGACATGCAAGTAAGGTTTAATTAAATTGATTCTTACCAATTGTGGTATAGTATTTTTTTTCTTGGTGCATCGTCTTCACATATAAAAATATAATTAATTTATACAAAATATTGTAAAACATTTTTTAAAAGAGTAACGGTGGAGTTTATTGCCCCTTCTTCTCCATACGAAACTACCTTTTGGAAGTGGCGCCTAGAATCAGTTAAATTTTAATGTAATTTTTGACGTTCCTTTTTATGGGCCTATTTGAAATAAATGCTTTGACTTTGACTTTAATATTTCTTTATTTAATTAAATTGATTTATCTATTATATTTAATTATTTTTGTTTTAAAACTAGTACCTACTCATTTGGGCTTTTGCTTTTTAATTACTGTTTAACTTCGATCAATAGTACTATTATTGATCGAAGCTGTTTAATTTAAGATATTAAAACTTCTATTGTTTACACCAATTTTATTGGTAGAACTTAGAGCTCGAATACAATAAATGTATATTTAAGACCTTTTATAGTTTACAAATAAAACTTTATTGATTGAAATAAACGACACAAAGTAATGTGCCTGCCTGGGTTTAACCATTTATGTACACACATATTTTAACAGAAAAGGAATGAAGAACAGGTAAAAAGGTGAAATGCTTATTTTATAACTACTTATTTTTTAACTACTAGACAAAAACAAACTGGTTGGAATAGGGATGATGACAATTTTTTTTATTTTTATCTCAAAAAAATGTTTGTTTTCAAATCGTGCAAACAAAATTACAAAAGGTGTAAAAGCTGAAAAAATTGCCAAGTTATAAACGTTTTGAGGTAAGTGTTAGACAAGGCTAGCACTATCGTAGAAGTGACGTCACGACTATGTAACTCCATACATTGTCCGTACAGCGCGACAAGGACGGGAATAATCCCCTTGAAAAGCTTTTAAAGCGTGTAGCTTCTTCATATTCACATAGATTTAACAGATTTTTTCGATTATTTCTTTTCTGCTATGCCTTCTTAGAAATGACATAATTTTTTCGAAATTTTTTAATATCATCCCTATTGTATACTTTTTTATTGCACTTTGTTTTTTTTTTACATGATTCTGAAATTACTGTAACTGACACACAAAATTATTAATTATTATTTTTACTGGAAATCATCTACTTTTATAATATTTGTATGTATGTGAGCACCATGTTTCTGTCACATAACAAATTTACCAGCCATTGCCTTAAGTTTAAGTATTTTCACCTATTTTGGTACAGTAATTTTATTCTAGGTGCATCGCATCGTCTTCACATAAAATTAAATAATTCATGCATATTTACAAAACTTTAAATCCCGAAGTACGTTCCTGTGGGATATTTTTAAAATAGTTGAATATGGTTGTGATTATTTCTTCTAAAGTGTATTTTTAAGAGCTGTTTTTTTTTGTAGAAAAGAGATAAAGAGACGACGATGATGAGATACATTTACAACAAAATTAGTTTCAAATAGCTAATGCCATGCGTTGCAATGTCTCTCTTTTTTCTTCAAATAATCACCATAATAGATCGAAAAAAAACAAATCCCACAAAGCCAGAAGGATTTTTTTGTTAAAACTCACTGTTACGCGTCTTCAGTATTAAAGCCTTATTTTACACGCATTATTCCCTATTTTTGAATTCACATGACATCACAAATGCTATCTACCATAATCCTTCAAAGGAATTTCACATCGTTTGTATTCTACTAACAAAAGCTGATCCAAACCCTTTTGAAAATCATCTAGAAAAAGTACAGGACGAAAAAACACAATATTGTAGAACACATCATCTTATTCCGAAACACATCATTTTTAAACTTTACCAAAGATCTATAATCGGCACAAAGGGAGTTTCCCAGAAAGCTCAATGCTCTCCATTATGCCCCTTTATTAGCACAATAGCCCGATATTGCCCACAATAGCTTTCAATGTTACAGTTTTCTTATTTAATCTGGAAACCCATTGTACGGAGTATGAGATAAGTCTTCGTCTAGGGTGAGGAACTGGTGCGAATGCTGAGGCGGGCGCAAAGTATGAAACATATTATAAAACTATGTAGTTTAATAGTTGAGACCGTTCAAAAGTGGTTCCGACGTTTCTTGCAGTACAAAACTAGGAAATATACTCCCAATTAATATATACCGCGATGTAAGAGGTTTCACATCTTACAACTGCATGAGCTTTTTGTTTGTTTGTTTGGCATCTCGCAGGTCAACCTATGCAATTGTCGTCTGCTTAAGCGGACTTGCCTGTGGTTGCCCTTATAAATTAAGGCCTCCAGCCAGGACTTAAACTTAAATACTAACTAAAAACTAAGCGACAACGCTAAGGGCACCCCCTGTGGGGTACGAACCTCGGCTTAGGGCGTCGCTGGAAGAGGGCAGCAAATGACTAGCTGGATCAGGATTGGTATTATTTAGGGACGAATTTAAAGCTACAGGCTCAGCGGCGCGGGCTGGCTCGAGCAAGGGTCGGGAGGGGCGTCGATTTGGGCGTCGCGGCGGGCCTCGGCGGCGATCGGGTTTTCAACTGCATGAGCGCATGAGCGCAGACGCATTGCGATATGACGTATTCGTTTAAAATCACAAAAAAATTAACTAAATGTAGATTGTCCTGAACTGTTAGACAGTTTATGATTATTCACACACTGGTAAATGTTTCGCAAACCTAGCTTGATATAAGACCTTCATTCCAAGTCCGCGTACAGACAATTCGTTTCTTATCCGTGCGAGTAGAAGTTTAAAAAAACTGTCTGATGAACTAGATTTGGATATAAAAAATACCAGTACAGTAACAATACCAATGGCTAATCCGATTTAGCCATTTGTAAAGTTTAGTACAAAAACAGAGATCGCTAGTGGAAGTAGCCGAGGGCCTCAAACTGGGCATGGCCTATATCTGGGTGGTTCAATATTATCAGAATAGGTAATGGCAGCGAGCCTACAACGCGCGTACAGTATATTAATCAATTTAGGATGTTAATGGGGCTTCCGCGCTTCTGCAGCGTTTCGCAGATGTTCGCGGAAGCCCGTGATGACGATTTTCATGGTATTATGAGGAAGAGAACATCGTCGTGGAGGCATATATACCACCATATGCGAACTTACCGCGCAACCAGCATATATGTATACAACATTCCGACATCAATCGTAGGGCAGTAATTGCCCACCAGACATAACACCCTTCTGGTCGGTGCATCCTCCCTTTTCTACGGAAGCATCAAGACACGTAGAAATTAATTAAGAAACAATAATAATAAAAACAATAATGATAAATGGAGGTACGAAGTTATTAATACATTAAAGATATCACATTTACTTTATTGAGCATTTACTTACATTTAATGGAATGATGTAAGAGTGTTGTTCCACTACATATACATATATAGTACATATAACAAATTCACCCCGCCGCGTCTGTCTGAAAGCGATAACAAAAACTACCCTACGGAATTTCATAAGCTTTTCACGATGGAGGATGATTCATGAGGAAGGTTAAGTCTTATGGTTTTGTGTAAATTGGCTGAAATATGACGATGATTGTTGAAGATGTCGCAAAAAATCATGCCGACTTCCAGCTTTACTGGCGTGTGCCGCGTAAACCAATGTTTTACGGAATTATTTCTCTAGGGTACTTTAAATCCCGAAGTACGTTCCTGTGGGATATTTTTCGACATTTAAGTGTTTATGTGGGAAAGAGAGGACAGAGATACTAGTGATCTTTATTTTCGGTTGTAAAAAGGTTACTCACAATGTTTTCATTAAACGTTTAGAGAGACAGTTGCAAACGGTTTTTTTTTAATATTAACAATGCCTCTGTTGTACATATTTGAAATTTCCTTGTTTGTCAAAAATAATATGCACAAATTTGCTAGAGTAAGTAACCAACGCCGCGCCACCGTTGTGACCGGTTACAACCAGGAGGTTCTAAAACTACACTATATTAAAACTGCCTCATTGGTCTAGTGGTCGCAATCGCTTCTGCCGACCATGAGGTCGGGGTTCGATTCCCAGGTCGGGCAACGTGTAATTGGGTTTTTCTATCTGGAATTTCTCAGTAGCAGCCCGGAGTATAGATTTGTGCCCGGTTTATGGCAACAGGCTCGCTCCCTATTACATGGGACTTAAACATAACTGGTGAAATGTGGGTGTACTATAGGTACACCTCTGCCCAACCCTTCGGGGAAACAAGGCGTGATGTTACGTTATGTTATTAGAACAGTGTTTTCGTAATGGCTCCAAGGACATATAATAATTTACGGAAATGTAATGTATTTACGGAAATTTAAGGAATGAAGAAAATGTCTAAAAATCTACAAGCCATTTGTTTTTATTAGATAAGACGTATTACTCTATTGAAGCTTTTTTAAATGATAAATTATTATACATTTGCTATAATATTAACTTCTCTTGACATGCAAGTAAGGTTTAATTAAATTGATTCTTACCAATTGTGGTATAGTATTTTTTTTCTTGGTGCATCGTCTTCACATATAAAAATATAATTAATTTATACAAAATATTGTAAAACATTTTTTAAAAGAGTAACGGTGGAGTTTATTGCCCCTTCTTCTCCATACGAAACTACCTTTTGGAAGTGGCGCCTAGAATCAGTTAAATTTTAATGTAATTTTTGACGTTCCTTTTTATGGGCCTATTTGAAATAAATGCTTTGACTTTGACTTTAATATTTCTTTATTTAATTAAATTGATTTATCTATTATATTTAATTATTTTTGTTTTAAAACTAGTACCTACTCATTTGGGCTTTTGCTTTTTAATTACTGTTTAACTTCGATCAATAGTACTATTATTGATCGAAGCTGTTTAATTTAAGATATTAAAACTTCTATTGTTTACACCAATTTTATTGGTAGAACTTAGAGCTCGAATACAATAAATGTATATTTAAGACCTTTTATAGTTTACAAATAAAACTTTATTGATTGAAATAAACGACACAAAGTAATGTGCCTGCCTGGGTTTAACCATTTATGTACACACATATTTTAACAGAAAAGGAATGAAGAACAGGTAAAAAGGTGAAATGCTTATTTTATAACTACTTATTTTTTAACTACTAGACAAAAACAAACTGGTTGGAATAGGGATGATGACAATTTTTTTTATTTTTATCTCAAAAAAATGTTTGTTTTCAAATCGTGCAAACAAAATTACAAAAGGTGTAAAAGCTGAAAAAATTGCCAAGTTATAAACGTTTTGAGGTAAGTGTTAGACAAGGCTAGCACTATCGTAGAAGTGACGTCACGACTATGTAACTCCATACATTGTCCGTACAGCGCGACAAGGACGGGAATAATCCCCTTGAAAAGCTTTTAAAGCGTGTAGCTTCTTCATATTCACATAGATTTAACAGATTTTTTCGATTATTTCTTTTCTGCTATGCCTTCTTAGAAATGACATAATTTTTTCGAAATTTTTTAATATCATCCCTATTGTATACTTTTTTATTGCACTTTGTTTTTTTTTTACATGATTCTGAAATTACTGTAACTGACACACAAAATTATTAATTATTATTTTTACTGGAAATCATCTACTTTTATAATATTTGTATGTATGTGAGCACCATGTTTCTGTCACATAACAAATTTACCAGCCATTGCCTTAAGTTTAAGTATTTTCACCTATTTTGGTACAGTAATTTTATTCTAGGTGCATCGCATCGTCTTCACATAAAATTAAATAATTCATGCATATTTACAAAACTTTAAATCCCGAAGTACGTTCCTGTGGGATATTTTTAAAATAGTTGAATATGGTTGTGATTATTTCTTCTAAAGTGTATTTTTAAGAGCTGTTTTTTTTTGTAGAAAAGAGATAAAGAGACGACGATGATGAGATACATTTACAACAAAATTAGTTTCAAATAGCTAATGCCATGCGTTGCAATGTCTCTCTTTTTTCTTCAAATAATCACCATAATAGATCGAAAAAAAACAAATCCCACAAAGCCAGAAGGATTTTTTTGTTAAAACTCACTGTTACGCGTCTTCAGTATTAAAGCCTTATTTTACACGCATTATTCCCTATTTTTGAATTCACATGACATCACAAATGCTATCTACCATAATCCTTCAAAGGAATTTCACATCGTTTGTATTCTACTAACAAAAGCTGATCCAAACCCTTTTGAAAATCATCTAGAAAAAGTACAGGACGAAAAAACACAATATTGTAGAACACATCATCTTATTCCGAAACACATCATTTTTAAACTTTACCAAAGATCTATAATCGGCACAAAGGGAGTTTCCCAGAAAGCTCAATGCTCTCCATTATGCCCCTTTATTAGCACAATAGCCCGATATTGCCCACAATAGCTTTCAATGTTACAGTTTTCTTATTTAATCTGGAAACCCATTGTACGGAGTATGAGATAAGTCTTCGTCTAGGGTGAGGAACTGGTGCGAATGCTGAGGCGGGCGCAAAGTATGAAACATATTATAAAACTATGTAGTTTAATAGTTGAGACCGTTCAAAAGTGGTTCCGACGTTTCTTGCAGTACAAAACTAGGAAATATACTCCCAATTAATATATACCGCGATGTAAGAGGTTTCACATCTTACAACTGCATGAGCTTTTTGTTTGTTTGTTTGGCATCTCGCAGGTCAACCTATGCAATTGTCGCCTGCTTAAGCGGACTTGCCTGTGGTTGCCCTTATAAATTAAGGCCTCCAGCCAGGACTTAAACTTAAATACTAACTAAAAACTAAGCGACAACGCTAAGGGCACCCCCTGTGGGGTACGAACCTCGGCTTAGGGCGTCGCTGGAAGAGGGCAGCAAATGACTAGCTGGATCAGGATTGGTATTATTTAGGGACGAATTTAAAGCTACAGGCTCAGCGGCGCGGGCTGGCTCGAGCAAGGGTCGGGAGGGGCGTCGATTTGGGCGTCGCGGCGGGCCTCGGCGGCGATCGGGTTTTCAACTGCATGAGCGCATGAGCGCAGACGCATTGCGATATGACGTATTCGTTTAAAATCACAAAAAAATTAACTAAATGTAGATTGTCCTGAACTGTTAGACAGTTTATGATTATTCACACACTGGTAAATGTTTCGCAAACCTAGCTTGATATAAGACCTTCATTCCAAGTCCGCGTACAGACAATTCGTTTCTTATCCGTGCGAGTAGAAGTTTAAAAAAACTGTCTGATGAACTAGATTTGGATATAAAAAATACCAGTACAGTAACAATACCAATGGCTAATCCGATTTAGCCATTTGTAAAGTTTAGTACAAAAACAGAGATCGCTAGTGGAAGTAGCCGAGGGCCTCAAACTGGGCATGGCCTATATCTGGGTGGTTCAATATTATCAGAATAGGTAATGGCAGCGAGCCTACAACGCGCGTACAGTATATTAATCAATTTAGGATGTTAATGGGGCTTCCGCGCTTCTGCAGCGTTTCGCAGATGTTCGCGGAAGCCCGTGATGACGATTTTCATGGTATTATGAGGAAGAGAACATCGTCGTGGAGGCATATATACCACCATATGCGAACTTACCGCGCAACCAGCATATATGTATACAACATTCCGACATCAATCGTAGGGCAGTAATTGCCCACCAGACATAACACCCTTCTGGTCGGTGCATCCTCCCTTTTCTACGGAAGCATCAAGACACGTAGAAATTAATTAAGAAACAATAATAATAAAAACAATAATGATAAATGGAGGTACGAAGTTATTAATACATTAAAGATATCACATTTACTTTATTGAGCATTTACTTACATTTAATGGAATGATGTAAGAGTGTTGTTCCACTACATATACATATATAGTACATATAACAAATTCACCCCGCCGCGTCTGTCTGAAAGCGATAACAAAAACTACCCTACGGAATTTCATAAGCTTTTCACGATGGAGGATGATTCATGAGGAAGGTTAAGTCTTATGGTTTTGTGTAAATTGGCTGAAATATGACGATGATTGTTGAAGATGTCGCAAAAAATCATGCCGACTTCCAGCTTTACTGGCGTGTGCCGCGTAAACCAATGTTTTACGGAATTATTTCTCTAGGGTACTTTAAATCCCGAAGTACGTTCCTGTGGGATATTTTTCGACATTTAAGTGTTTATGTGGGAAAGAGAGGACAGAGATACTAGTGATCTTTATTTTCGGTTGTAAAAAGGTTACTATTGGGTTAATGCTGTCAAAGGTAGAATAACAATATAATAAGCAATCGTCTATTGTTTCATCCTGTAGCTAAACGTCTAGCCTCTACTGCCTGCTATAACTCGCGATGCACTGTGGCCACCTAATCGCGCCCGCCACCGGGCCCTCCACTCGCGCGTTCACGCTGGACCATAGACAGCGAACAATACCAAAGAGAAAACATACTGAGCTTACTTCGGATGGAACCGGTATAGTGAGTACAGTGTGTGGGATATAACGGTGTAATCTTGCAGCGTCAGTAGGATTAGGGTTGGTGATAAGGTTAGCAAAGGTGTTATGTTGTTGTGGATAACGAAGCATCGTGGGTACATGTGCAGTTGCGAGCAATAATATTATTCGAAACTCGAAAGGGTTACGGTAAAAAACAAAATTTTAAATGATTGAAATCAGTAATCAGTTTTATATTCTGATTTGTGCTAGGTTGATTTGTCCGTGCAGTTAAAAAATAAAATTTGATACCAAATAATCATCAGCCTATAATGTTCCCACTGCTGGGACACAGGCCTCCTCTCTTTGAGAGAGTGAGGGCTATAATCCACCACGCGAGCCCAGTGCGGGTTGGTAGATGTCACATTGACTCTAGGACTTGCTAGGTTTCCCCCGATGGTTTCCTTCACAGTTTTGACAGCAGTGGTGACGAAATTATTTACACATTGTAAAGCGCCTGCCTGGGTTTGAACCCACGACCTACAACTTGTAAGTCGGAACCGGTACCACTGGGCCACTACTGCTCTCAATCAATTATATTGATACCCTATGTATCAAAATAATTTCACCTTCACCTATGTATTCTAAGTTTTGATGTTTGTACAAAATGTGACTAAAATGCAGATGCACATATGTGAGAAAATCGATGTTTATTGAGCTCCTAATGATATTCGTCCTTTATTTTCACCCTTGTAAATTAATACGTAGGAAGACCGAAGCACGCGCACAGCTGGTATACCCTAACACCCTGACATAACGTAACACAAGATGTTAGACGTGTTATTTGTTTGTTCTCGGTATCAAAGATGGCGGCCATTGGAGACGCAATGACGGTTGCTAGGCAACGACCCACCTGGGTATTATCGGCACAATAGTAGAGAACACCGGGAGGAAAGTGCTTTGTTTTTCTTGATTTTTTGTGGATAATTTCATTAATCATTTGTTTTTGATATTTTAATGGTTTGCTAAGGGTGATCGCTAATTGGCTCCTTCAAAACTTACTTTGATGTGTTCTGACTGTCAGACTCTAATGCATACATAATACTACTATGTCAAGAAAGTACGGCTAAAGTTAAATAACACACAAAATGTTAGTTATTCATCCAAATTTATTTTATCGCCTTCAAAGTATGCTCCTTCAGAAACGATACACTTACGCCAACGAATAATCCAATCATTAAAACATATTAAAACGCTTTTTCCGGAATTGAGTTCAGTTCTCGCCGCGAATTCTCCTTTATGTCTTCTACCGAATGAGTTAAGGAAAAATAAAGAAGTCGGCTGGGTACATATGTGGTGAATAAGATGCTTTCTCAATGGTATTTGTTGAGTTTTTGGTCAAAAATTCGTTCACAATGATAGCCTTGTGCGAACCATGTGGGAACCTTAAACAAATCATCCATTCCCGATACTTTTCTGCCAGAATAAGTCGCACGTGTTCTTTTCGACGTTTTATAGTTTACGATAGTATGAAACCGTTCGTGCGCGAATCCTTCTGGCACTTGGCCGCTTTTTAGCTAGTTAAAATTCTGATTGAAAACGTTAGTACTGAAGATTATATTTATATTAGCAAAAGCGAGAAATAGTTGAATATAGTTATATTTCTGTGTTTCTATCCGTTCAGTTGCTATTCGATTTTATTTAGGCGCCAAAGAACGGGTAAATTTCGAGACCTTGCGAAAAGGTTTTCATAATTGGTTTAAAAATCCAGTTCTACTTACTGAACAGACAGCTGTGCTGCTGGGGAGTTTCTTCCCAGCTAAAGCACTATTAAGTGGTGATGAGTGTATGTTTATCACTATTTTGTGTATGTTTTAGTGAGTAGGTCGTTGAAGTGCCTTAACAATAAATAAATAAATAAATAAATAAATAAATAAATGAGCCTGTCTGTCTTTTGCATAATCCGCCAGTAATGTTCCCACTGCTGGGACACAGGCCTCATCTCTGTGAAAGGGAGTGGGTCATAATTCACCACAAGGGCCCAGTGCGGGTTGACGGATATCACATGTCGTCGAAGTTTTGTTCTCTAAGACATGCTCTTGGTTTCCTTACGATGTTTTCCTTGTTCATTTTGAGAGCAGCGATGATGAAATGAAATACAAAAAAGTAATGTGCCTGCATGGGTTTAAACTCTCGACCTGCAACTCGTAAGTCGCGGCCACCACTTCTCTATTCCGGTGTTGTATTGTAGTTCCTGAGATAACTGAAGTTACAGAGTATTGTCAAATAATTAGTTGGAGACACTGCTGGCTTTTATCAAATTATAAATTGCAGGTTCTAATGACACTGTTCTCTATTGTTTCAGGATATCGACTATGAAGGCTTCCGATGGTTTCTGGATACCTTCCTGGAGGTGTCCGCCCCTGATGAACTGTCCAGGTAAAATATTTACTAAATTGCTAAACAATTAATAGAACCAACTTTTGGGACGCTCCTAAGTGCTGGATGAGCCGACGACCTTTAAGAGGCGGCTGAGACAGGCTGGATGCTGTAGGTGAAGATCCCGGTACCGTGCATACTATGGGCGAGCTATGAAAGGTTAAGTTTATTGAGTAATGGATTATATTAAGCCAACAAGTCTTGTATTATAACATAACATCACGCCTGTTGTACCAAAAGGCTTAGGCACGTATTTTTCATCGTAATAAATATATTTGGAAGTAAACAAATATCTTGTCAGCTGTGTATGAATTGCAAGAAATGCTACGTAAATCCAACGAGTAAATACTTAGGCACTTATGAAACGTCAGAACCTAGGTGCACGGTTCCAAGTTGCCGTTTCCTATAGAGAAGAATCTCCACGGTTACTCTTTTAAAACTAATTGACTATTACAATGTTTTCCAGTTACAGTGATAGGTAATTGGTATGGGAGGACAGTGTAGGCCTGACAACAAGTACCATATGCTTAACAAACAGAGAATGGTCTATAAATCTACAGTCTACAAGGCCTACAACGTTCTCACATTCACAAAATATATTAAAAGACAAATAAAAATTAAAAACCTATTTAAACCAAATGGCATGGTTGCCATTTTAACAAATATGAATTAATATCCTGTTCACAAAAGCGACAAATAAAGAGGTGAATTTAGAATTGTAGGTATAGGTATAAGGCCAAATAATGAAAAATCAAATACATACCGTAAAACGGAGTGAATAGGGATGCGGGGGTGAATCGAAACGAAACTTTAAAAGGGATTTTAACATTGAAATAATAATGTTTGTTGCCAAAAATATCTCTTATGTATTGAAGGTATTATAATTAACGATTAAGTGCCCCTGTTGACAACAAACTATATTATTTTAAAAAAAACATAACGTCACGCCTTGTTTCCCCGAAGGGTTGGGCAGAGGTGTACCTTATAGTACACCCACATTTCGCCAGTTATGCTTAAGTCCCATGTAATAGGGGGCGAGCCTATTGCCATCTACCGGGCACAAATCCAGCCTCCAGGCTGCTACTGAGAAATTCCAAATAGAAAAACCCAATAACACGTTACCCGACCTGGGAATCGAACCCAGGACCTCATGCTCAGCAGTAGCGATTGCGACCACTAGCCCAACGAGGCAGACATATTATTTACTATATTATTTCAATGTTAAAATCCTTTTTTAAGTTTCGTTTCGATTCACCCCTGCATCCCTATTCACCCCGTTTTACCCGGTACCTAAATACATACAGACGTTGTAGAGTTCAGGTGGGCAGTCGCATTATGTAAAATACTGGCAGCTTCAAAACTAAAATAATACTCAAATCTCAAATCATTTATTTCAATTAAACCATTTACAGGCACTTTTGAATTGTCAAGGAATCGGTCAGTCAGAAATATGAAGTAGTTGTCCATTCCAAAGCGCAGTAGGTCACTATGGAGAAGAACGGGCAAGAAACTCCATGGACACTCTTTTAAATAGTATTGTTGTTACAAATATATTAGTTACATCGATTATTGTTGACACTATAACTTCATCGGGTTAGACTGGAAGGCAGGCAGATGGTACCATGATGATATGATGTGAACTCCTCAACTTCTCGTTCCAGACACTTATTCCTCTCGTTCGTCCGGCGCGACCGTCGCCCGGCTCTCCGCGAGATGGCAGCTGCGAGCTCCACCGCCGCCTGCGCAGCCGTCACGGCACACGCCGACCATCAGGTGCGGCAGGTACATGAAACAGTATCAACATCTTTTTATTGACTTTTTATTCTAGCTTTCATAAAACTTTGAGATGATGAGCCATGGCGTCCACTTTACAAGATGCGGAAACGGATAAGGAGGACAAAAAAGTTTTGTGAAACATGTAACTAGCCCCATTTTTGCTTTAAAACATGTAGTTTTCTTATAAACATGGTTTGAAATATATTATATTTAAATCTTGGATCGCATTTTGAACCATTATTACAGCTGCGTTCATAGTTTTAACAGCTCTCTCGTATGAACAAAAGGGATGATGACAATTTATTTACTTCTTTTTTTTTATTGTTTTCAATTAGTGCAAACAAATTTATAAACGTTTAAAAAGAAATTAAAAGAAAAATAAAATTAAAAACCGTTAAAAGTGTTATAAAAGGACAGCACTATCGTAGACGTGATGTTACGACTATGTTACTTCCTACTAACGCCGTACATTGTCCGTACCACGTGACAGGAACGGGAATAATCCCCTCCAAAAACTTTTAAAGCTATACGCTTTCTTTCTTCTTCATATTTACATCAATTTAACAGATTTTTTCGATTATCTCATTTTTACTATGCCTTCTTTGAAATTATATTATATTTAACACATTTTAAATATTAGTCAGTCACACAGTCTATTCACCAGCTATCGTGACGAGCTTACTTGACTGAACCGCGTAGATTTACCTGCTCCTTTATTTACTTAAAGTAAAATGCTTACTACGCAGTAAAAACAAATATACGAGTATATGTATCAAAATTCTCTCTTAGCTTAAAGCTTCCAACTCATCATAATCAAATTCTTGCTTAGCGGGATTGAACAAGCTCATAATTCTTGTCTGATTTCTAATAAGGAATTAATTCGTGTCCCAGGGCAAGATGAGCTTGGCATCCAAGATTCACGGCTTAGCGGAGCGGTTGCAGCAGCTTGGGAGGAGTTCGGGAGACTCCGTTGATGGAAGTGATAAGGGATCCAGGAGTCGAACGGGTGAGAATAAATCCTAACTATGTATCATCATTATAAATGCAAAAGCAAGTCTGTTTGTCATGATTTCACGCCAAAACTGCTGAACCGATTCAGATGAAATTTGGCGCACAAATAAACCATGACTTGGGTAAGGACATAGGTGACTTTTCATCCTGGAACGCAGACGATGTCGCGGGCAAATGCTAGTTAATTATATTGTTGGTTTGATTGGACATTCATTTTAAGCCATATCAGTTGCAAGACGACGCGTGCTTTAAAGCATTTCAGATAATAAGCTTTAAAAAACCTGTTTATCTTCTATTCAATGGATACCATTCACACGCATTTGAATTCTTCAATATCATCAGTCACACTCCTTAATAACCATGACGCTAGGAACCAGTTTGATTCGCGGCATGCCTAACTATTGGCTAGCCCAGCGCATTCACCAAGAACGGGTTAGCAATAATTATGTTAGTTGTTGAAAATCTACTAATCGAAAACTCCGATTAGCTAAAAATCTTAACTCCAGAGGTTATAATGTCGTTATGCTATTTCACATTCCAGGAAGCGTCCACCCGATGTTCACTGTCACCACGCACCCCTCATATTCCTCCCACGAGCTCTGCCTGGACAGACGCAACGAGACCAGCCCCAGCCATAGTCAGATGTCCCGAAACTCCAGTCGGAAGAGCAGCAACTCGCTGAGGGTCAACCAGTCTACGAAGATCGAAGGTATTATACATCACAGATGTTTAAGAGCCTCCACTAAGATACCTTGATAATGCCAAAATATTTTCCGGTTTGAAGTCAAGAAGCGGGGAAGTAAACTTGGCACCGCAAGTCACATTAAACAAAACGCCGACCGCGTGAACTTTAGAACTTTATCCTGTTTCTTTAAATATTATGCTAACAATACCTGCCAAGTAGAGTTAAAACATGAATCTATCATCGTAGGTCGTTTATTTATTTATTTATAACAACTTAACTATCCTTACAGGGTTACCCTAATGCGACAGTTAAGAACTTAAAACTATTAATCAAAACTATGTACTTAAAACATGAAAATTATAAATATTAAAACTAACACCATCATTAAACTATTACTCAAATACAAAAAAACACAAAACAGCATAACATACATACAGCATAATATACTAGCCTAATTTTGCTTGTAGCATAGTATAAATAGTAATAGATTTGCGAATTCACTCAAACAACAAGTAAACACATCAATCTGGGTTTGAAGGTCGTTGATGGTACGGATGGCTCTGGTAAGGGGTGCCTTGCCTTACCTTACCTTATCTAGACGAACACAATGAGATACAGTCTCCAGTTTGATTTCAAAAACTAAATTTCAAATTGGTTTTTACACAGAGAGGACTTTTGAGACGGAGCAGTTATGGTAGGTACCTTAAAAGTTGTAAATCGCGAAAAATACTTTTCTCATACTTAACGAATGAAATTAGACTCCCGACTTGCGTTTTGAAACGGATAACTAGATTCAACTCTTTGAATGACTGAGCGACTCCTCGACCATTCAATATTCAACCGTGCCTGTTAATGGTTAAATTTAAATAAATGCGTTCAGTTGACCTCAAAGCCACTAATATTGATTTTTCAAATTACTATCTTTTTGTTTACAGATTTCAGACATCTAATGCGAAGGTCGTCGACCCTAGAAGTACATACAGCGCGGGTATCACTCAAAGATATTGTGTGCTATCTGTCGCTATTAGAAGCTGGAAGACCTGAAGACAAACTTGAATGTAAGTATCCTTGATTCCCTACTGCTGTATGAAACAGCAGCTCCAGGTTTATCATGCTCCAACTCCATTATTTTGAATATTTTTGATCACCCTGGAGACGTTGAATTATGTTATAATTGGTCTGTCTCAAGAACTACCACAACCTGAGGAGTAATTGCGTAGCACTTACACTTAAAATGCAATGGATTTCATTTTGTCAATTTACCAACATTCATTGCGCTATAAACTTTGTTGAGCAGACGATTTTTTCAAACATATGAAGCAATGGATTAGGAATTTCCTTTAATATCCATCGGATTTTTAAAAGAAAGTGTGTTACGCAATTGAGGTGCTGGTCCTGCTCTGTTCATCGCAACCCTCATTAGGTCATCGATTCGCCTTATGTCCTGTTTCATTTTAATAACTATTTTATTAAAATTAAAGTCAGTCTCTTCATTTTGACACGAACAGTCGTGATTTTTTTTGAAACCGTCTTTCCTTCCTATACACAGTGCGGCTGGTAATGTTTACATCTATTTGACTACAACTTCTATGTTGAAATACTTATTTACTTAAATTATAACGGTTAAAACCCAGTTATACATGTGAATACCTAATGTTACCCAATCACTCGATATTTCTCCCTCGAATCGTAAAGCTACCTATGTCTTCGCATTCCAGTCATGTTTCGTCTCTACGACACGGACGGGAATGGCGTCCTAGACACGAATGAGATGGACTGCATCGTCAACCAGATGATGACCGTCGCTGAGTACCTGGGTTGGGAGACTTCAGAGCTAAGACCAGTAAGTATACGCCAGACATCCTGATTGTGTCAGCCCGATACAGGGCTGTTGTTAAGTTTTACCCGAGTAACCACACCCACTTCATTAATACGATACCATACATAATTAATTATCGTTACTACATAATGCGGAGCTGAAGGGCTTGTCAGACTTTTACTGACTAAAACCTACCCGTGTTTCTTAAGCAGCCTGTGCCCGGGCCACGGTATCTCTTTCGAACCACCCGTAACCCTGGCAGAGATTACTCCACTCTGATGAGCAAATGTGGTGCTATATCACAAAAAAGGAGACATTTATCGTGTCCTACGTGTACTGTGGTCAGCACATTACAGGAACTGATGGACACTACTGATGACCCCAAACTTGTGACTAAATTCTAGGCTGACTCAACTTAGATGGCCAAACACACGCTAGGAAGAACAGTACAAATTGTGAGTGGTAAATTTTCATTTTCAGATTCTACAAGACATGATGGTGGAGATAGACTACGATGCTGACGGTACCGTGTCACTGGACGAATGGAAGCGAGGAGGGTTAGTTTAGTAGAATTATTAAAAGTTCTGTGAAAGATATTTAATGTGAAAGAAGTAAATAGTCCCAAGTAAGAAAGCACATCCGGAACGTACACCACCAACCTTTAACTGCACTTGAAACTCATGCTCCCAGAACAAAAGGATCAGCGGCTGTAGTAGAATACAGCGGTGAGACCCAAAACTTCCTACCAAACATATTTTCAAATCAGGATTCTTATTTGAAAATCGTTATGAAGAGACATAGGCCTGACATCTACGTACTGGAAGACGTAGCGTAGAATTCCTCACACAAGGTGGACCGATGACCTTGTGAAAGCCGCAGGATGCGTGAACAACAGAACTGGTTGAAGTAGCGGCGCATGGGGCAGGCCTTAGTCCACCAGTGGACGTCCTTCGTCTAAAATGATGATGATCCACTTCTGTAGTTCAGACAAATAACCACCTAATATTTCGTCCACAGCATGACCACCATCCCCCTGCTAGTCCTGCTGGGCCTGGACACGAACGTCAAAGAGGACGGTGAGCACGCGTGGAGACTCAAGCACTTCAGCAGACCAGCATATTGCAACCTGTGTCTGAACATGCTGGTCGGGTTGGGGAAAAAGGGGCTGTGCTGTATATGTGAGTATTTTTAACTTCCTTTGAAGCGTTAAATACTCCATCAGAAAGGAACCAGTAACAAGTCTTTTCAAGTTTCAATTTTGACAAAACTTTCATCTGAATCTTAAAATCAAGTCTTACAAAATATTCTAGGTATGTGTGCTTTTTTAAAAGACGACATTCTCTTTACAGAAAATGAATGATTTCGCAATCGATGATGATTGCAGACTCTGAAGAAACCGAGAGGTGGACTACCCCTCGGTTTCTCGGGTAGCCAGTAGTTTCATTACAATTTTTAAGCTTAGAATCTGTTTTTTGACTCAAGGTGCCAATGTAGTAAGAAACTATCTTATGCAGCAATCATAATGATCAGAGAGCAGAACTAAAAGCGTCATCTTCAAAATGTGACTGCATTTTCAAAGCTCTTCATATATGACTGTCATCTCACATAATGAAATGCATACATATTGCTGATGACGAAATACATATTGGATGTATTTCATCTACTTCTGTACTCTTACTTATTATTCGTTCCAGTCTGCAAGTTCACGGTGCACGAGCGCTGTGTGCAGCGTGCGCCGGCGTCGTGCATCGCGACGTACTCCAAGTCCAAGCGCGCGCCCGCCACGCTGGCGCACCACTGGGTCGAAGGTATTGATGACAAAGAGGTTTAGGAGGTGTTAGTGGAGGAGGTGTGGTGTTACGTTAACAAGTGTCGTGACGATGTAAATGTTGTTCCTTTTCTGGTCTATCCCTCATTCGATGAGTGTGCAAAAGCGAAAGAAAGTGGTTGGAATTAGAATGAAACTCGTTTTAATTCCAACCGGGTGTCCCATGACACGACTATTTTTGCTGTGTCTTATGGGCCACACATTGACTTTGATTGCCGGACAATTGCAAAGATCTACTTATGCTACTATTTAGTATATGCAATGCCAAAAGCGAAGCTTACATCATTCTTAATGAAAGGACTGAATTCCTTCACGAGTCTCGCCATTATTTTAAAGTTTTCAATTTATTGGGGAACATTTCTGTGCTCAAAAAAGTTGAAAAAAAATAGTCTCCGCGGTTGACATTTCATGATCACAAAATAAAATCTGACCTTAATCTGACGTTAGTTGGAGAAATTTTTACATAGATTCTTGTAATCTTTCAGGCAACTGCCACGGCAAATGCGCGCGGTGTCGGAAAAAGATAAAGGGATACAACGGAATCACTGGACTGCACTGTCGATGGTGCCATATCACAGTATGTTTATGTTCTATATAACAAAATCAAAATCACTAACACTATATGGATATTTTGTGTCCGAAATAAAGTTATTCTATTCTATTATATTCTTCTAAAAGTCATTTATTCAAATTAGGCTGAGAATCAGCACTTTTAGAACGTCAAAATTACATAAGATAGTCACCACTTCCTAATGCTTTAGCTGGGTAGAAGAACTGGATTTTATACAATTCTAAGTAATTACCAAAAAAATAAATTAAATTAATTGCCATACGTCAGCTAGACACGCCAATACCAAAAGAACTTAATACATAAATAAAAGCCTCTAGGCCTAAAGGGCATGGCAGCTTTTACATATGCAATACTGACTACTAACTTCCTGCCAGAGGAACATTACCTACATGAAGTAGGTAATATTCTTGTAATCTCTTGCAATAATATTGGTGATGATGAAAAGATTAACTCGTCAGTAAAATTAGCGGTGGGGATCAATCTTTTTATGAGCTTTGTCAAATCTTATAAAGAGCTACTGAAGATGATTCAGAGACGTAGATAATTAGAGCTCCAACGATGTCCCAACGTCATCCCAAATCAAGCAAGTAATCTGGGAGCTGTATTGCTATAGTCTTACCGAATCAATTTCTAAGATTCAGGCCCACGTATTTAAAATATAATTATGTGTCTGTGACAGTGTTTGCACCCCTAAATTGCGACCCAAACACAGATTCTAGAAAACATAGGGAAAACTTCCCAAGATGCCTGTTCCAAAGGTATACCATTTATTTACAGGTATGCCAACTACCTTTCATTAAGGGACGTTGGGCTTTAATTCGTTGAGGTGAGAAGAGGCTTTGATCAGCTACGGTAGCCTGTAAGACCTTACGGGGACGTATGTCGGCCCAGAGCTCCATAGTATTTTCTGCTGATTATTTGTGCCCGACAAATACATCGGACACCTTCAGAGCCACTGCCATCTAAAACTGTAGCCAGAGCCGAATCCGCAGTCTGTTCTACTCTAAAGATGCTAAATGCCCTTTTGACTGCTAACCCTGGAATGTGATGTGTTTGCGGATGAATGGAATAAAATTCGTCTAAATGTGTGGTGTTCTGTGAGAGAAAGTATGCAAGAGTCCACTGTTCCATGTTAGTTTTTAATAAATTACGTACAACAATTTTTTATTATTGTCAACGTAATCATTGTTGGTATTAAATATTAATGTAATTTTGTGTTGCATCGTTAAAATTAACAATAAATAAAATAATCTTAAGACTCACAGAAATACTCGTAAAACGATGCTTTAAATTCATTTATTGTAATTAAACTTTCATATTTTTATTACGTACGTAAAGAAATGATCCAAAGTTTATGAGCTCCTTGAATTTTAATAAACCTCATGACGTGCTATCAAGCCCGATGACGTTAAGTTCAACCCCCACACCATTACAGCTGCACAACCGCTGCGTGGGCAGCGCGGGCGGCGCGTGCTCGCTGGGCCGGCACGCGCGCCACATCCTGCCGCCCACCGCCATCCGGCCGCTGGTGCTGGACCGGCAGCGGTCGTTACCGCATCGACCGCAGAATGATCAGGTAAAATCATAACCTTTTTGCAGTTATTACATCATCAGCCTGTGAAACAACGCCACCCATTCTTGGAAAAAAGCCTCTTTAATCGCAAACTAGGTTCCATGGTACCCATTGATAATACTATCTATACCCAGGCATTTCAAACGCAAAATTAGAGTCATTAATCATTATATCGGACCTCTCACTCGCACTTACAACCCTTATGGAGCAGTGCTACAGTCTGGCTGTCGAGGGAGTGCGTTCCTGACGTATAGAGGTCACGGAACGCTTTCGGGGGACACAGGCCTCGTCTCTTGGAGAGGAAGTGTTGTGATCTACCATGTGGCCCAGTGCGGGTTGCTTGAACTCACATGTCACAACACATCGAGTTATTGGTAATGTGGGTGTGCTATAGGTATACCTCTGCCCAACCCTTCGGGGAAACAAGGCGTGATGTTATGTTATGTTATGACATGCCTGTTTCAACACGATGTTTTCCTTAGCTGCTTTGAGAGCAGTGGTGATAAAATTATTTACTCAAAGTAAAGCGATACTACTTGGCACATCCTGTAACTGATAAAGATCAAATTCGCAAAACACGTTTTGTTTGTATGAAACTGACGGGTGTCAAGAACGCATTCTTCGACAACCGGACTGTTGTGTTCTTTTCGTTTTTGACATAATAATTTATGTCTGGTTACCATAGCCTCAAAGTGTAGTATTGGTGGTAGATAATGATTACATTTAGGGGCTTGAAGACGTGTGTTTTTTCGCTTCTTCACATAAGATCCAAGATCTGAACGATTGGCATATGCCTGAGGACTGAAGGTCCGCTGGACAATTAAAAGTCTGTATCGAAAACGCATACGCTTTTCGGTGCGTTTTTTTTTTTAAATATAAAACTCCTATGGTGTAAGAAAGAGTTCCTTCTGTAAAAAACAGTGTTGAACTGCCTAGACTAAAATACAATGTATTCAAACAATATAAAAGGGTGTAAAAATACCACATCAACTACTCATTCTGTACATCAAACAAAGTATCATTTCACATAAACGACTTTTAATTTTAGTGTACGTGAGGGTATTTAAAGTTGGACAAAACATTAAAAACTTGTTTTCGTAAAAAAACGTCAGAAAATATTAGAATGTTGACCTGCAATATCTCCGTAACCAGAAGGTTCCCAGGTATGAAACAGTACGAAAAAATACTATGACGCGGAGTGCAGGTGACGGCTTCGTTAAGTGTATTTTACATCCGACTCAAACCAACTAATAAGCTCTTTCTCTATTCCAGCAAACCCTCCCCACATCAATATCCCTTCCAATTTCAATAGCAGCGACCTCCGAGGAGAAAAAAGACGAGGCAGACAAACGCGAGGCCCGAGCTCCCCCCATCTCCTTTCAGATCACGCCCCCTGACGGCTCCTGCCCCCTACTCGTGTTCATAAACCCCAAGTCTGGGGGGAGGCAAGGATCCAGGGTGTTGAGAAAACTGCAGTATATTCTGAATCCAAGGCAGGTGCATGATATTGCGAAAGGAGGAGGGCCAACGCAGGGTGAGTTCTTGATTTAAGTTGCTTTAGTCTGTATTCCATGCATTTTTAGGATTTCATAACCGAAGGGTACCATCATCATCTGCCTCTTTCAGCTATGTTGGGGTCAGCTTCCAGTCTAACTGGGTACAGCTGAATACCAGTATTTTAAACGGAGCGACTACCTGTCTGACCTACACAACCCAGTTACTAGTTAAAACGATACCCCATTGGTAAGACTGGTTGTCACACCTTTCGGCTTCTGACTATCCGTAACGACTGTCACAGATGAGCTGGCACCAATGGTTTCCGAGGCACGGAGGGGTCTCGATTATGTAATGGATGGTCTCCCATCCACAGACCGACCTCGGCACGTGTAGCTTGACCTCCGACCGACCCGCGCGGCTGTTAATATTTAGCCACGATACGCTATCGAAGCGTACCAACCGTTGGAACTGAAGGGTACCAACGGCACCTTCTACATTTTACCTTACCATCGTGGCAGATAAATAATACAAATTAAAAGTTCAAACTCAAGGATGTTTTTTTCTAAACATGCATGGTAGTCTATAACGCAGCATAATCAGCCTATAACGTTCCCACTACAGGACAAGCCTCCTCTCTGTGAGAGGGAGTGGGTCACAATCCACCACGCGGGCCCAGTGCGGGTTGGCGGACGTCACATGTCTTCAATTTTTCGGTTCTAAGGACATGACGGTTTCCTAACGATGTTTTCTTTTATTGTTTCTTGAGAGCAGTGGTGACACAAAATAAAGTGCCTGTTGTGTAAGTCGGGGCCAATGCCACTGGGCCTCCACCGCTCTCTAGTAAGTCAAATGAGCACTATAGTACAATACTTATCTCCTGCTTAGTTTTCTGCCGTGACCGAAAATTGGTCGAGAGGAATTTATAATGCTAACATTTCTCAAATCACATCCAATATTTTCATTGTGAGCATTGATTATAGGGACAACAATGTCATTAGAAATTACAGTTCCGTAATTTTCTTTTATTTTGCAGGTTTGCAGATGTTTAAAGATGTGAAGAACTACCGAGTGATATGCTGCGGAGGTGACGGCACTGTCGGATGGGTGCTCGAGACAATGGGTTAGTTATTTTAGAACATCTTTTAGCCAGTTCTCAAAAGGTGCTGAGTTTTCACGGTTTATGTCAAAGAAGCAATGCGGAGCCAGCCAAGTCGGATCAGCTGGAAACTCATGAAAGCGTTTTCTTCTTATTGTTGGCCACATGGATG
This sequence comes from Dasypolia templi, assembly GCA_963555695.1. Lineage (NCBI taxonomy): Eukaryota > Metazoa > Arthropoda > Insecta > Lepidoptera > Noctuidae > Dasypolia > Dasypolia templi. The sequence goes on from OY743163.1 coordinate 7,109,602, forward strand.
GATCGGCTATTGAATCATCAATAAATAAAGGCACCTGTTTTTTTCAGACAAGGTCCAAATGGACACACAGCCAGCAGTTGGGGTGATACCTCTAGGAACTGGCAACGATTTAGCCAGATGTCTGCGATGGGGTGGCGGGTAAGCATACTTATTTTTTTATTTGTTGAAGATTACATCACATGGTATTTGCCATCACAGTTCTTAGGATATAAAGCGGGGTAATTGCGTAACACACTAACAGTAGCAATGGCTTTCATTTTGACAGTTCAACAACGTTCATTGCGTTATTAACGTTGTTGAGCAGCCAAATTTTTCGAACATACGAAGCAATGGATTGATTCAGATTGCATTGATTGATCGCAATAAGGGTGCTGATCTGATAATGTATCTTTAATGTAGAGAGCCTAAAGGCTGCAAAGGCTGCCTAAAGGTTGTCATGCCGGTAACAAGCCTGGCGGTTACCACACTGCCGGCGGGTATTTGAGACTTGGCTTGCCGCACAAACGAGACGATAATACTGGCCGCATACCCGCACGGCAAAACCTCGCCGGCTGTGCCGCCAGTATAGTGGAGCCTTAAGTTTGCCTGCTTAACTTACAGAACGAACTTAGGTACAGCCATCCAAGGTGCTCTGTACTTTTTGTAAAATAAGTAAATAACCACATTCATCCAACTTCACAGATATGAAGGCGAGTCCATTCACAAGATTCTGGAAAAAATAGCACGCGCAAGTACCGTCATGATGGATCGGTGGCACATCACCGTTGAGAATTCTTCCACGGATGTGAGTTATTCTTATCAAATACTAGCTCCTGCCCGAGACTTCAACCGCGTCAAATTTCTTGTCCCCCAAGTCTCATCGCATCGCCTGCCTGCGCTGTTACTTTGTTTTCCTGCGTTCTTCCTGACTGGTTTCTTTTTGCTCGACTTTTATCGCGCAGTTGATTTTCAACTCTGGGTGTTGAGCCAAGCGTTGGGAATCTAACAGAGTGCATCCCAGAGGTTAGAAAAAATACACTGTTGGATTTTCAACTCTTGGCGCTAAGCAGAGCGTTGAAAATCTAGTGTGCGATAAAATCCCGTCGTGATATTTTTCCGTCCGTGCAACCGTGGACTACCTTGGCAAGGTTTGGGGGTAGTGGGACTTAGTTCGCGCATGTACACTTAATGCAACAAAGTTTACACTTTCATTGCTTGTCATTATTCTATGGTTATTGCCATATTTTATTTTGAAACATGTCTGTTTAGAAGAAAGTTAAAGAAAAGAAAACCGCATCTAACGACATCCACAAATATATACACATATTTTTAATATTAGTTATTTCCATGGTGGGACCTCAAACTCAAACTCAAATCATTTATTTCAATTAAACCATTCACAGGCACTTTTGAATTGTCAAGGAATCGGTCAGTCAGAAATATGAAGCTAGTTGCCCATTCCAAAGCGCAGTAGAACGGGCAAGAAACTCCATGGACACTCTTTTAAATAATATTGTTGTTACAAATATATTAGTTACATCGATTAATGTTGACACTATAAGTGAGAACGATGTACAAAACCCGTACACGTTAAAAGCGTCCAGAGTGCAGCAAAACATAATTAAAAACAATCCAGCAAATTAATTATTAAATAAGTCGAGGCAGCTAAGAGACGACCAGTCCCAACTGACGGCGCCCGTTCACGAACATGACGCATGGATCAGCACCATTCAGCTCAACCATTTTGAAGGGAGCTAAATGATCCGACACACGCGCCACCATCAGCGAGACATTTGAGTGAGCGTGACATACTATCAGCCGCCAAGGCACATTCAAGTCAATCTATGACATTAGTCCGGTAAATGGTAGCTCCATAGTACAAAGTACTCACATCTGTGCAATGCATCTATATAATAAAAAGGAGATTGAGTTTATATAATGCAAATATATTCTTCACATAATAATTTTATTGAAGAAATGTACTAATCTTCCCACGTTCATGTTATTCATTTTGACGTTTTCAGTGTGAGCAGCCCCAGATGCCCGACTCGGCGCCGCACCCCACCGTTGTCCCTTACAACATCATCAACAATTACTTCTCTGTCGGTGTTGTAAGTAGAAAGTATTACATATTACGTTAAACTGCCAGTAGTGCCATCTGAAACATCCGGACCGTATTACGTATCCACATAGTCCAAACAACTGTCCACACTGAGATATTGTATTCAAGTTAAGAGGCCAAGAATTTGCTAATTCTAGGGAAAAAAACGTGAAAAATTGTTTAACATGCCGAATATGACGAACGCAATAAATTTAAAAGACATTTAATACAGACTAATAGAAAGTAGCCAAACGACTATTATTCGATAAATACTAGTCGTTTGACTTAAAATTAAAAAGTTAAAAGTGTTACAATATTGTCGATTGCTTGATTGAGCCTAATAAACCTTAAACTTTATCTCCGAGGACGCCGCAATCTGCGTGAAGTTCCACACGGAGCGAGAGCGGAACCCCGACAAATTCAGCTCCCGAATGAAGAACAAGCTGTGGTACTTCGAATTCGCCACCTCCGAGCAGTTCGCGGCCAGCTGCAAGAATCTACACGAGCATATAGATATTGTGGTAAGAATGGACATTCATTTACCTACAACGTATTCCGAAGTTTATGGTGACATTTCCCAATGCAGCGCACAGGAAACTCTTCCTTATTATTTTCAACCTATAATGTTCCCACTGCTGGCCCAGTGTGGTTTGGCGGATATGGCATGTTTTCTCATTACTGGTTCTAGGACATGCCGGTTTCCTCAAGATGTTTTCCTTCACCGTTTTGAGACCAGTGATGATGCCAAAGTAAAGCGCCTGTCTGGGTTCGAACCTACGAGCTATAACTCGTAAGCACTGGCACACAACTACTCTAACAGATCTTTAAAAACATAATTTTAATATGTATATTGTGTGATTCCATTTATCGACCCAGCAATCTAGACACTACACGATTAGAATGCTCGTGTCCGCCGAACCATAACAATCCCATGCCGATTTCGGCTACGGTGACTATTTTTGTTTCCGACAAATATAGGTTTCGGGCGTGTGCTCTGATAATAATATGGCTATTATAACCTATCTTGACTGTAAAGGTACGTGCACAGTGCGGACACGTAACAATGTCATTGAGGTAATGATATTGTGTGTTGGAGGGTGGTTTACTCTTGAGGTGATCTCGCCTGCTGTCGAGATCTCTCTTCCGCTGGTCTTCAAAGTCATAAATATTTTATTTTACTCATCGCCTTCAAACAGGTTATCCTTTGCCAACACCTCCCAACGAGAGGGGTCATCTCTTCATGTGTCTTCTCTGAACGTTTTTGTATCTGAGGAACTGGCCGCCTTGTTTTCGATTGCCGTTTTTTAGTTCAGACAAAAATATGCGCTTAGCTATTCTCTTGTCAGGCATCCTCACAACATGCCCAGACCAGCGAAGCTGACGACGCATCAGATATACCTCAATACCGCAGACATTAAGTAGTTCTAATATCCCTGTTTCTAACACGGTCGGGTCGAACCGTTTGATGTTTACTATATCGCGTATGTGTCTCCCATACACGCACCACGTCCAAGAGGAGTACCTACAGGATATTTGACAATACGATGGCCATGTACACGTAAACCTGCGTTTGTAGTATGAGGTCGTGCGAGCGGAATACCTTCTCCCGTCGTCTTCTACCAAACAGTGCTGATGATGCTGGTGCTGCACCAATTCTGCAGTTACTTTTCGGGTCCAGTTCACCTTTACTTGTGTATTACCCCCACTAGGTATTTGAATCTGACCACCTGCTTGAGGACGGCTCCGTCGTTTCTTATATCAGATGGGCCATGGTTAACTGTATCTTATTCCATGACTTCCGTTTCGAGATGCTAATTTTTTGACCGAATATACGAGATGATTTATCAAGTGAAAGACTTGGCATCAATTTTTGTAGGTCTTCTGGTCGATCTAGAACTGATGTTGATTTCTACACTACGCCACACTACGAACTTCTGCTGTAGCGTGAATGCACTAACAGTTACAAGTCTCCCATACACAAGCAGTCAGACCCGTATACATATTTGCATGGCCCACTAATAACCATACTTGTCGACGATTGCCGACTTTAGGTCTCGAATATAGCACTTAACTCTTTGTGACATACCTAGTTGCTTACTGGCGCTGTTGGTAGAAGAGTTTACCTACTTCTTACCACCGTGGTTCGGCATTATCTAATCTTTCCAAAGAAGAAGCTGACACTTTTTATACTTAAGAGGGATTCGCTAAGTTAACCCGCGAAATTCAAATTTCCTTACCTGTAACGGTCTCGAATTATATTTTGTTCAACATACAACCCACACTGACCTGAACAAAAACGTTAAATTTAAAAAAAAAAACGCGAGACACTCCATTAAGATTCTCAGTCATGGCATCTCTCCTTTCCAGTGTGACGGCGCGTCACTGGAGCTGAACAAGGGCCCGGCGCTCCAAGGCGTGGCCCTGCTGAACATCCCGTACGCGCACGGCGGCTCCAACCTGTGGGGCACCTCCGCCACGCATCGCCGCGGACGCTTCCCCAACGCACAACAAGGTGAGGATGTCTTACTTAAAGTGACGCCCGAATTCTCAAATGCAAATAAATTTTAAGTCACCTTCTCTCTTGGTCTAAGACTGAGATCTATAAACGTTACTTAGCTCTACTTTGACTTAGACATATTCCCGGCTCTATCATGCACTTGTAGTTTGACGCTTGTTCGACAGTTACCAACAGGAATAAAGCTTAGACAAATCTTGAAAAGCAAAGACAAGTCTCGCGTTAACTAATTTACGATCGCCAATTTTAAGTTTTATTTAATGGTGCTCAGTTCCACTGATGCTAGGGATTGACCAAGACGGTATGACTTGAAGTAAACAATTTTTATTTTACTTACGAACCAAGTCATCTTTCTGTTATTCACTCTACATATAAACTTATTAAAACAGTACGTATCGCACTACTCCTTAATTAACATGTAATGAAGACGAAAGATGTTAGTAACTTAAAACCTACTTTAACTACTTATCTCTTTCTTGGCCTCAAATTATTATTGTGTATATTTTTCCAGATATTGGTGACAAACTTATTGAAGTTATAGGTCTGGAAAACTGCTTGCATATGGGACAAGTCAGAACTGGTAAATTGTACTGCATTCAATACTTTTTATATTTATTTATATGATGAAATCTGTGCAGTCATCGATCTGTCTTATGTGAGAACACGAGAAGCACAGGATCGGTCAAAGTGACGTCACTTGGAAGAGGTCCATGTCCATCAGTGGACGTCATTCGGCGGAAATGATGATATCATTAATGGTGATCATCCAAGGAGCTCATAAAAACTCTATAGGTACTTACCTGCCCAATGCCTTTTCTCATACAGAGGAGAACCTTGTACAACATGCTAGCTCATTTTTGTTTCAAATTTCAGACCATTAAGACGACAACAGTTGCTTTACACACAATTGGTTTCCTTACAACAATTACTTTATCTTCCAGGCCTCCGTGCGTCAGGCAGGCGGCTGGCTCAGTGCAGCTCCATCACGCTTACAACTAAGAAGACATTCCCCATGCAGATCGACGGGGAGCCGTGGATGCAGCCGCCTTGCAAGGTAACTTATGTATTGCACCTAACATGAAATTTATTCCCAGGTGCTTGGTCTAAAACGGTTTAGAAATTACAGTGAATATCCTTCACTTTCAGATAACGATAACACACAAGAACCAAGTTCCGATGTTGATGGGACCAGCTCCAGAAAAGGGGCGGGGATTCTTCAAACTGTTCACACATTGCTAAAACACTTCTTACACCATAACATTTATCAATCATATGATTTACAACCAAGTTTGAACTATTTATTCATCTCATTGATATATTAATTTCAACTTAATAGTATATCTTAATTTTTTAAACCACTTAGATTATTTTTGTAGAAAAGATATTGATTAATTTTTGAACTTATCTTTCATAACTGTTGTTACTTTTCAACTCACTTCAACCAAAATCCAATCATCTAATGGAATCGTTCGTTGATTTCAACCTTCCTTTATCAATTTTTTTATTGACATTCGGAATAAGACACATGTGTCGCGACGTGTATCATGCATCAAATTTTATTATGAAAAATTATCGGTCGGTTGATTGATCAATCAACTGGTTGATTCAACCAAACTATTGTTTTAATATTAATTAACCAGATATAAATAACTTTGTAACGAAGTTCATATACTAATAATGATCAACCTTTTTAAATAATAATAAGGCCAAATATTCACGTATTTTCTGACAGAGATTTGATACAAGAATTGAAAATAATAAATATACCTACAAAATGATAGGAAATCTTTCTTATTATTATACATGGAATTTATCACATTTTGAGTAACATAGCACAAAAAATTAATTTATATTTGTCTAAATATTTAATTGAATGCTTAGAAGCTTTTAAGCCGTTTCAAAGGTGATTAAAGTTTTCATAATGGCCATATTACACGGATCAACCAAATTAATTTCTGTGATTGAAACGCAGAATTAATACTGTGTCCGTAATTTAATAACTCACTTTTAAGGCGCTGACAAAAGGCAAATGATCTAAGTAGGATTTTCTTTAAAAAAAAATGTTGACTAGTTTTTTGGGAGCGGAAGAAAATATTATCTAAAATTTTGAACATACTTCTGAGAACCATATTGTATTCAAACCACATATTTTTTAACTAACCTCTTGAAATGATCTTGATATGTATTACTCATCAACGTACGTTGGGAAAATTAATAACAAAAACTTTGTTTGTTAGTATCGACAACTCAACAAATTTTTGAGTAAATCTATAATTGTTTCATATTTACAATTAATTACAAGCGTTGTGTCATTGCGTTTCGTTTTATTTTCTATGCAGTCCGACAGTGACCGACCTTTATCTCTTGTCAGTGTCTAAAGCTTTGGGTTCCTAGTAAAGCGGTTCCGACATATGTGCTTTTACGGTCGCCACGAAATATGTTATTGTTGCCGCAACGATCTGTAATTGGGCAGCCGTTATCGTGTGACATTACACCGCTTTCCTAAGGAACTGAAGTTTTATGAGTTTACCTACTTCAATTTGGTTGATTCAACCAAATCGAAAGACAACCGTACACCGTGTAATTTGATTGTATCAGAAAGTAATGAGTTTGCTTGCACTCAGTAATAGTATGCATCTTTAGTTAATCCTTTTCTAAGCTTTGCGTTCGTGAAATATTTTATATTCACAATTCCTAAAAACTGCGTCTGATCTCTTGAACTCAGCATCTTCTATTACTAAGAAATGCGCTAGCAGAAACCCTAACGTCCATTTTTGCTATATTAGACATAGATGTATACATTTATAAATATATTTATATGTAAAACATATTATATTATCTACATTAAAGTCCAAAAATAATTGAAATTAAATGAAAACGACGTGCCGTAATTTAAAAAGAATATTATTTGAATTTTTAGTCTTATACACATCAATGTTTTTTTAAATGAACATTAAGACTTTTTAATCGCGTTTCATTAAAAGTCAATCTTGCATCAAGAATAAGACTTTACAAATTTTATTGTAAGGAACTAATCAAATTAATATTACTGTGTAATAAAGCCAAAAATTATCGGCAATACTAGATGCAAAAACATGCCAAAGCGATGAGACCTAAGACTTACACCACACAAAACATCTTTAAGTGTCATCTTTATTAAAATAAATGAACCGGTAAAAATAATTAAATAAAAGAAGTAATAATATCAAATTTTTTTAAATGCTACCATAATAAATGTGAAATTAGACCAAGTGTCGCGAATGTGTGAAATGTATTTCCAAAGAACTTTAGTATCAAAAATATTTTATATAAATGATTTTATATTTTAAATAATAGTAGTTGAAAAGTCATGGAGTGACTGTTACTTTTCGTAATCTAGGTATTAAAAATGAACATAATTATTTATTAAACTATTTACTTTTGTGCATTTTATTAAACGTCCCATTTATTTATGTAAAATGGTAGTTTCCCGTATTAAATGTAAACTTAATGTAATTGTCATATAAGTTGTAAGCGAATGATTGTGTTTATAATTATAAAATGTTAAGCTTACTGTTATAAAATGTAAAATAAATATTTAAGACATTATCAATGTGTTGTATTAATTTAAGATATAATATTTTAAGGCTTTTAAATGTAAAACTGGTACTGACATAACAATTTATTCATTTTAAATGAAAAATGTTGTCGTGTTAAATGTAAATTCTGTGTCGTGAAAATGTTAAGGCTTTGTCGTAAATATGGCATTCAAAGTTTAAGTTATTAAATAATTAATAATGAAAACTCCACTACAGTTTAATTATAATTTAATGATTAAGTAACATCAGCGTACATTTTGGCAAAATATTATAAGTTTAGATACTTACATTTAATTTCATACTCAATAAGTACAACTTGGTTTAAAAAAATAACTTTGGAGGAATTTAATTATTTAAAAAACTATTATAAAATAAATTATATCAATGTTGTGCCAAGAAGAAATGGATACGTCCTTTATTCATACGCCAGCATTTTTGTAAATATTTTTCTATAGGAGATTTTATCCATTTATAGGAAAACCAGATAGATCTATTTATTATAAGTACATATATAGCGCCATCGCAAACCAGGGTTTTTGTTTTGAATCGCGATCAACGTGCCTCGAAATGAGTAACATTTATGCCTCAAAACTATCAAAGAATTATTTGGTTAAATCGAGCTGGATGCAAAACGTAAGGGGCAAACAAGGCACGGATTTGAAACAGTATGAACATTTTATATGACACAGTTTAAGTGTCTGTCCATACCTCGACAGTCGTTCAGTTCGACCGACACCTGTCCAAAAGGCCTAAAAATAACCAAAAATTGCAGACTTTTCGACCAACCTTAAAAGACTTGCAAATTCTATTAAACGATGGGCTTCTCGCAATTACTCCATAAATAAATTAAAACGAGGAAATACCTGTTGGAACAAAGTTCCTTATCGCACGTTATACTCTGCACACTTGGCAAATGAGAGCTACATCGAAAAAAGTGTAACAGCACCACCAACAACTAAAGTGTAACATATTGACCGTTACGACCTACGTAACGGTCAATATGTTACACTTTAGTCGGTCTAGCTCCCATACGACAACTGTGCAAAAGAGGTTACACTCAGGCTTCTTTTATTTGCTATACTAAAATAACAGCTGTAATCGACCTCTTTTTGCCAACATGACAGTTAAGCGTATACTAACAGCTATCATTTTGGTCTAGCAAAAAAAACAGAATGACAGTTTTAAATTTTTGTCATGTTGACCGCGATAGATATAAAATGTGTATAATTTGATAACTGTACCACTGTTTGTCTGTTTCTGTGTTGGTGCTTCTAGTATTAATGTGTAGCATATCCTTTCTCTGCACTCTATATAAAAGTTGTGAATTAATCGAGTTTAGTTAGGAAAGGTTATAGTGATGTGGGTTGTCTCGTGCCTCGTAGAGGGCAATTCTTCATAGAAGACAGTTTTATTTTAAAACTATCGTGAAAATTATTTAATATTCCTAATTCATTATTTAGAATTATATATTGTAATATATATTTATTTTAATATGAACTAACGAATGGAGTCATTATTCATGAGTTACGGGTAGGCCGAAGCTCAAAGTGTGACAACTTGTGCAGTCTTGCCCAGGGACTTAAAAACACCTTCATAAATGTTACAGAATTATAAGTGTTACATTTTGAATTGATAACAGAATCAAATTTGTAAAATTCATTAATGTGTAACAGCAATATATCTCTAACAGAAATAAAAGTGTTAACAGTGTTAATAAGTGTAACTGGTAAACGCGACGTTGCCAAAATAGCCGCAATCCCGACTGATCTGCGGCTATTTCGGCAAAGCCGCGTCTCTCTGTCCACCGCACGTTGTTGCGATACCGTGCATTTATAGGTTAAACTACTTATTTATGTAACACATTTAAATAGTAACACTTTGAATCTGTAACATTGTATCTGTTACATTTATAGATGTGTTTATTTTAAAGCAGTCATAAAAAAAACTTGTTACGGTTATAGTTTGAGTCCCTGGTCTTGCCAAGGGTAACACAGGTAGTGTGTTATCTTTGTAACACAGGAACTGAGATATGGAGGTTAGAGAAGAAGTCTCTACATGTAAACTACTCATATTTATCCAGCTGCATTGGTTCCACTGGCATCCGATTCCAACATAATTGGGAAAAATCTAGGCAGAATATGATGATATTATTAGAATTATCATATTTTCCACTGTTTTATGTAGCATATACAGTCACTATAAAAAAAGAAATAGCTCAACCGTCTCTTTGCACAAACACTTTTGCCCATCCAATTAGCACGTAGCACAAATTGAAAACAAGCACTATTATAATAATCATAGATGTGAGTTGTAGCGTTTTAACACTATTAAATTTATTCAAATGTACATCACTATGATTCTTTCTATGGAGTATATTAATAAATGTGTGGTACTGTTTCTAGCTATTGGTATACTATCGAAACAGAGTTTGAAACAATAGTCATAACTTCCATACTCGTAAAAGTCTACTTACTGATAAAATACGCAAAAATGATTATTTTTAACCTTTTTGTACATTCCACTTCAATTAGAAATATAAATAAACTCACGCCTTCTCTCCATCGGGGTAGGCAGAAACTACAGAACGTCATCCTTACATTCTCCTTTTGCGTCGTTTACGTTCAAACATCTGGTCATACACGAGCGCCGGTTCCGAGTACTACGCACCTGACCTTTCTGAAGAAAATCACCAATAAGGTCATTAGTTCTATGCACCTACTTCTAGGGCATCCTCTCCCCTAAAATTGAATGACGAATTCTTCAATTCTTCAATCATCCCTTGATTTGACTTGATAAAAAGTATTTTTGAATTATACAGCATTTTTTTATAATTTTACCCTAATTTTGCGTTTACGCCAAGGTATAAAAGATGAAAATGTTGTGTCTACTGTCCCGTTTATTGTTTACACCTAAAACAAGGAACTAGTTTTGTATAAAAACTTGGCAAAAATGTCAAAAAGGTGTAATAAATACTTCTTTATCGTCAGGCAACTGAGGCCCATAGATGAAATACACATCAATCTGACAAAATAATAAACTATCATATTTTTAAAAAACATTACCCATACAAAATCAAAACAGTACTACGTTAGTCAATAGTCTGGCTTAACGTATTAACGTAAAGCCAGCGACGCCTATACTCGACACCCGTCGGCCAAAACTCCTCCTTCCTAAAGGTCTCCAGATAATAAGTAAAATACTTGTCTTGTAAAACGAGCCACGCACCACAAAAGACATGAAGCCACACATACACACACGCGTTTTTGACAAGTCTTTTACAAGACAAGACTTTTACAAGACAAGTATTTTACAAGACTACTTTTTACTAGACATGTCTTTAACAATACTACTTTTTACCATGACAAGTCTTTAACAAGACTTGTCGAAAACGAGTATTCTGACTGGTTTGTGGGTGTAAGCTCAGGGTAAAACTGATAAAAGTAAATATCTCTACTCTAGAAGATACGACTTACACTTTTAAATGGCAATTGTTTCAAACTCAACTATTGTTTCAGTCTATCCACGTGAATATTTGCTCTGTTAAGATTTCACTTTGCAAAACCATGCGATGTAAACTAAAATCATATTGTTTGATACTTATTAAATTGTTATTAATTAATATACAACTAAATTAGTAGGTATTAAAAAAAAATCGCATTGTTTTGAAAAGGGAGATAATAGTAAAATGGGGCTGTTTCAGGACAACGTTTTATGAGTTATTTAATATACAAGATGGAGACTACAATACGAGAATAAATCGAATCAATATTTAATGACGTTCCCAGTCTGCATACAAAAATTCAACCAATTATATACAATAGAGATGATGACGAATATTGGAAATGTTCGAAGAAATATTGTAATTATATAGAAGACATCTGTAAAATGAGATAATCGAAAAGATCTGTAAATTCGATGGAAATATAAAGAAGCTTTAAAAGTTTTTGGAGGGGATTATTCCCGTCCTTGTCGCGCAGTGCGGACAATGTATGGCGCTAGTATGAAGTTACATAGTCGTGACGACACTTCTACAATAATGCTGTCTTTGTATAACAGTTATTTTTAAAACGTTTTTAACTTGGGAAATTTTTAAACTTATACACTTTTTATAATATTGTTTGCAATCTTTGTTTTTTTTTTTTTTTTTGAGTTATAAATTTAAAAAATCATCATCCCGATTGTTTTGTCACTTTATCTAGTCAAAGATTGGCAAAACCCATAGTCGGGTGATCACTAATAATTATAACTAGTTTGTTTGAAAAAAAATGGTTTTACAGTAACAATGTTAGAATTTATTTGATAATTTCAAAATGCTCTTATGTAGTATTGTTTGCATTTAATGTCGTACTGTAGTCTACAATTTTTTTTTAATTTAAGGGAAAAATTTCGTATGCCAGTCCTTAAATAGCCCTGTTTTAGAGATGTACTTTAAACGTTATTGCTGTATTATTATTATAAAAATAGTACTGATATTTTATAATTGCTTTTAACGAGGCCGTTCAATACGTAGGTAGGTACATTCTGCCTTTTAATGTTATGTGAGTTTTTTTATTAATTGATCATTGATTTGCTTAGCAGAGTGCGCCATCTTGCAATGTTTGGAAAGCACGTTTGTGCCAAGGCATGCCTCGATCTAAGTAACATAATTATAAAAATCAGTTTAATAAACATAGTTAGATATACGAAATTATCGAATTATGATATCGGATAAAATAAGAAGCTTATGCATAGTTCAAATATACAATATTGATAGTTTATTATTATTGTTATAATTTAGATGTTATTCTTATTTTCTAGATCTGTTGAACCTAATACCCGTGAGGCCCATTTTTTATATTTCATAACTGAAAAATAATAAAATGCAATGCTGTTATTAAATATTAAAATACATACGTGTAATTAACTCATATTTTAAATAATTTGATTTGAAGTGCTTCATTGATATTGTCCGACGAATTTGAAAAAAAAAACGTTTAAATGTAAATTAAAAAATATATAAATAAATGTGCGCTTTTAATTTCATATTGAAGAGATTATGGCGGACGTCAAGTCCATAAAATGTACTATGGAGATAGAGATACGTGCACTTTATTATCGTTATCTTGGACGGAAATTTAAAGCGTCTTAATATATTTCCATACATTTTACGTCCGTATGTTATCGTTATGCCTTGACCTGGACGTTGACGTCCACGTCACGCGAGAAATTACAAAAGCGCACTGTGTCCATACTTTTCGTTCTATCAATGTTAATAGGCCTTTAGACTTTTCTTCTTAGTTGATGTCAAAGTACTTACTATTATTAGTAATTATTAAAATAATTTAAATTATTATTATTTAATAATCATGAAATTAGCGTTGCGATAAAAACAAAAGAATATGTGCCAGCTTTAATAGTGTTGTAAGAGATAATTATATTACATTATTAAAATATTATTATTATTGTAACGAATATATGTGCATATGAAAATTTAATTTGGCGTTTTATTCAATACATATTTACTAACTACATGAATATTTTACAAAACGAACAAAAAAAAGTTGCTCCGCCGCGTCTCTTTATAATAAGACGCTTACGATATCGTTTTCCGGCAAAGGTTACAGAAGTTTCTACATTTGGTCCTGAATATAAAATACTATGCATGTGATGCCAAAATCATGTAATGGCTGTGGCTGCGATGAATTCAACGTTGATCATGCCATAGGTTGTAAAAGATACGACATGCAACATTCATCACCCTTCTTGCGTCCGCTGACGGAGTCTTCGCCCTACAAATGTCTATTTTCGTAAAACATCTCGAAGCTGCAATCGCTGACCGATGTAATAGGTCCTTTAGCGTGGTGATGGGTTGGCTAAGATCAAGAGTCAACATCACAATAATCCGTGCCACTAGCATGTGCATTTGCCGCACAAGACAGCGGTTTCGACGTTGGAGTAGTCCTACCTAGACAAGACTGATGTGGATGCTGCCGACGTACTGAAAAGACGTCGATTGCAATAAATCGCGATGATTTATGAGCTATATAAGTGAATTAATCAATAATTTGCCATTACTCTATTTATAGATTATTTAGTATTGTATTTTAAAAAATAAAAAAAATAAAATATAACTATGGAGATAATCTCAATTAATACATCAGGCTGAAAATCTTCGAGGGGTTCCACGTCATCTAACTCAATGCACATACTGTGCGTCACTGCTGCAGGAACAATTAATTTAAGAAGCGTTGTGGTTTTCTTCAAAGTTATGCCTTTCTCTAAGCATAGGAACTGCCGCTTCCAATAATACACCAAAGGATCTCTTCACAGCATTTCAATATTTTTTTGTGGATGGATTTGATAAGAGACTCCTTTAATAAATTAGGGAAAATACATTCTTTGAATGACTGGTTTGGTTTACAAGGAGATAAAATGGTAAAGTTAGTTCATTCGTCTATCCCATGACTATTTTTATTGGCTTTTTAGATGGGGTTTAGTACAGAGGTGCCGTCAGGCTGCTGGCTGCCCTGTGGTCTAAGGCCAGGTTTTAAGGTCATCGTCGGTCCAGCTACTTAGCTGGGAGGTCATACCACGCTTGATCATTTTTTAATTTTTCGTATACGTATTATTCAAATAAGAATTCGCAATAAATAGATAGTTTGAAAGAAGAAAAGAATGGCCGCGCACAGCAGTGAGTTGGTGGGACATACAATAAGCAATAAAAAAGGTTGGAAGTCAAAATCCGTATTGCAAACATTACTAGTAGGCGACAGGTTGCGTTCTCTAGTCCCCTAGTGTGCGGCCGCACTTACTCGAGATTTAAAACCGAACTCGTAACGAAGCCCTTGACATTCAAAGTTAACTGACAGGGCGTATGATAATGTATAATGTATGGAAATGTATGTGTGGAAGGATGCATGTTATTTTACCGGTTTAAATTGGATGAGCGAGTGTGTAAATTATTTATATAATTGTATATTTATGTATTCTGTTATTATTGTTTTTGTCGCTGATTTTGTTGCTCCAATTAAATTACGTTAAAGGTTTAAAGGCTTTTTCTTTTAAAATCCCGTAGAAAATGTTCAAGTTTCAAGGTGCATAACGAAGACCACTGCTGGTAATAGGCCTCTTCAAGTTGCGTCACAACATCCCTACTAGTTCTCTTCCTGCCGAATTGAGTCTATGGAAACTATCCTTTCGGTTGTCGGTCAATTTATCTGTGGAGAAGGGGCAAAACAGTAGCAACACAGTCCTTTAATATTGTAGGCATAGCAAGAAAACGATGATGTTTGCGTTGCTCGTGAACAGGTGCTGCTTGTGGTGACAGGTTGTTTGCTGACCATGATTTTGTTATTAGTAATTTACTGTTTTTTTATTTTACTTTGAAGGTCCATGTTTATCATTTGTGACTTCAAGTTACAGCTATGTGAACATAATGCAGCATTGCATATGTAAGAGGACACGCCCTTTAAGCTTGGACGGTTTCATTTAGGTATTAAGGTTCTGTTAACATTTTTATTACTTATTTCTGCTTGTTGTTTTCAATGATTTTGTTCGTATATTGACTTGTGCTACTCGTAACTGACATATCCTACTAATATTATAAACGCGAAAGTTTGTGAGTTTTTTACTCTTTCACGCAAAAACTTCTTAACGGATTTGGATGTAATTTGCCACACAGATAGTTTATAACCTGGATTACAACATAGAGTACTTTTTTTCCCGATACTCCCACGGTATCAAGATTTATGCGGGTGAAACCGCGGGGAGCAGCTGGTGGCTAATAATTTAATTTATTGTTTTGTGTTCCGTAATGTTAAAATACTTACCATTGTATAGAATCTAGTTCTTATAACTGAACAGACTGCTGTGCTGCTAGGGAGTTTTTGCGCCACTTCTTCTTCTTAGTTAAAGCACTTGGAAGCGGTAAAAGGCGGGCGTTTTAGGGAACTGTCTTGTTCCCTAAAACGCCCTTGCAAAAGTGCTGATTCTCAGGCTAGTTTGAAGAAATGACTTTTGATTTTGATTTTGAAGTGTCCCTGATTCGATGAAGTTGCCATCCGTCGCTTGGGAGCTGGTGAAATATAAACGGACACATTAATGACTTCTCTCGCTCTGGTTGGAGCGGAAATAGTGTCAATTCTGGACTGCCTCGTTGGTCTAGTGGTCGCAATCGCTACTGCTGAGCATGAGGTCCTGGGTTCGATTCCTAGGTCGGGCAACGTGTTATTGGGTTTTTCTATCTGGAATTTCTTAGTAGCAGCCCGAAGTCTGGATTTGTGCCCGGTAGATGGCAATAGGCTCGCCCCCTATTACATGGGACTTAAACATAACTGGCGAAATGTGGGTGTACTATAGGTACACCTCTGCCCAACCCTTCGGGGAAACAAGGCGTGATGTTATGTTAATTTATGCACTGGTGGCCCACTAGCATTGGCCCCGACTTACGAGTTGTAGGTCGTGAGTTAGAACCCAGGCAGGCACTTTGCTTTATCTGTAAAAAAAATATAGTTTTAAATGTATAATCATGATACAAAATAAAATTTATAAAAGGATACAAAACTTGCATAGCTCCTTGACTATAAACATTTGTGATTGCAGGCGACGCCTATTTAATTAGCCAGCTTCATGCAATATGTAGCAATTTTGTTATAAAAACGCCAACT
The DNA here is from genome assembly GCA_963555695.1 of Dasypolia templi. Lineage (NCBI taxonomy): Eukaryota > Metazoa > Arthropoda > Insecta > Lepidoptera > Noctuidae > Dasypolia > Dasypolia templi. The sequence continues at coordinate 7,126,420 of OY743163.1, forward strand.
ATTGCTAACTTTAGTATAGCAATTATTTATTATTTCTTGTAAGTCTGAGTGATTTATTAGACTTGTCAGTATTTAATTACTTTATTTTGAAGCTGAATTATGTTATGTGTAAGTATCCTTAAGGTGAGAAAATAATATTTAAATTACAGTCAAATTTACGGTTGACATTTGTCAATCAACTAGCCTATCACAGTCCACTGCTGGACAGGCCTCTCCCAGGCTGCACCACAAAACCCTGTCCTCCGCCTCCCGCCTCCAGTCTGTCACATAATTCTTTTTGAGTTAATCGGTCCATCTAGCTGAAGGGCGTCCCACACTACGCTTGCCGATAAGCGGTCATCGGTCCTTCGTCAAACATGGCCAGCCCAGTACCACTTCAGCTTGCTTATTCTGCAAGCTATGTCGGTAACTCCGGTTCTTTTCTTCGGGATAAATTCGTTTCTGATTTTATCCTTCGAAGTAATTCCGAGCATGTCCCGCTCCATTAGCGAGCGACATTAGTACCGCGAGTTATTTTTAAACGGAAACTGACTTCATCGTAGTCTATGATACGCCTAACAATTTAGGTATAGTCATCCTCGTAATTGCTTAACCACCTGAGGTTTAATTTCACTTGCACGTCATAAAACGACAAGGTCTATCTGTCAATGTGACAGTTAGTCCACGTCCGCACGGCCGTTAAAATATCGCGCACTGGATCTTCAATGCACTGCCTAGCGCCGAGAGTTGAAAATCCCACAGTTTGTTTTTTCAACACCGAGAGTTGGAAATAAAGTTCCGTATAAAATCCCTCCGCGATACTTTTACGTCCGTGCGAACGTGGTCTAAGATAGTTTAAACACATAACACAGAGAATGGACTGAGCATTCATTATATAGTTGTGTAGTGAATCCAGACCGAAAAGTACGAGATAGAAGGCGGCCAGTAGTTGTCTCTTTAGAAATCCTACAGGTGTTGGCCGCACAGTCGCTTTACCTCTTTCTAGAGAGTGGTCACTTTTGTGAGGCTAAATTTACGGTTTTCTTGAAGACCGTTTCCGCCACATTCATAGCGGACGTCATGAAAATCTGTCATTTTCACCAGTATTTGACATCAAGGTGTCGAAAAATGCTGTACTGACACACACATACACATTACAGACGCATGTGGCGTCCACCGCTTTTCTAAAAAACCGTAGTCTATGTTTCAACCTTAGATTTTTTTTTTCTATTAACTTGGAATTGTCAAAATTGATAACGATATTACGAGGTTGACGATAATTTACTCAACATTAATCCAAATATATCAAATTACGGAATAAGTTACCTACTATGAGTTAAGACGAGGGGACGACCAAAGATTGAAGAATGGTTGGACTGTGTGTAAGATGGAAAGGGGACTACCGAGATGACGACTTTTAAACTAGTATGGAAGTAAAATACCCAGACTCAGTTACTGGGTAACACGATACCCATTGGGAAGACTGGTTGTCAGACTTTCGGGCTTCTCGCTACCCTTAACGGCTGTCAAAAATCTACGACAGCTGGGAACAACGGTTTAACGTACTTTCCAAGGCATGGAGGGGTCTCGGTATGTAATGGATGGTCACACTTATATCTGGCAGTTTGAGTACTTAAAGCGGCCTACCCAAATGTCCTTTCTTTGGTATTGTTCGTCGAATCGTTGAGCTCCTTACGTTTTGAGTTGAGCTGCACGATTAATGACAAATGCGTTCACTGACTGGACAGGCCCACTCAAATCTGTATGGTTCTTTCCTCAAAAGACCATTTCAGACACCTATCTACATGGTCCTCATATGATCTGTAAAGTAAACAATGACATGAATACTTACCTAGGTATTATTTTATTGTTATTATTGTGAATGTTAAGACTATGTGGGTCATTTTTTTTTCTTTTGTTTTCTTATTTTCTTATCTCAGTTAGTTTTAATCGTAATCTTGGTCTGGCGGTTTGAGTAATTAAGCGGCCTACCCAATGTCCTTTCTTTGGTATTGTTCGTCGAATCGTTGAGCTCATTATGTTTTGAGTTGAGCTGTACGATTACTGACAAATGCGTGTACTGACTGGACAGGCCCACTCAATCTGTGTGGTTCTTTCCTCAAAAGACCATTTCAGACATCAATCCACATGGTAGAAAGAAGAAAGAAAAAACGGTTATTTGCGGTAAACATGACGCAGTGATTGAACACAAACACCAAAAATAACAAGTTGGGGGAAACTTTGCGTCAGATCCACGCAAAACGGCCATCGCTCAGCTTAATACTACGACCCTATCCGAGACAGAGCCCCAGCGCTGTTTTTCAGCGACAGCCGGTCGGCATGGTCTTAACATGATCTGACCAAGATTACGTCTGGACTTTAAAAGAGACTGTGACCTCTGAGTTTGTTTCGGCTTTTCTTCTCAGAGTAGTCAGATAGGAAATGCCGACCTCATCTAATTTTAAAAAAATGTTTGACGTGTAAAAGTGTTTTTACAAACCCACTTACAGAAATAAAAATCATTTATCATGTATCACCCATCCATGGGCCGACCTCGGCCAGCCTTGCTTAACCTTGAAGATCGACCCCGAGCGGCTGTTATTATTTAAGCACGAGTCTATTTCTTTAAATGAATGTACATCTCACGCTAACATTTGAGTCACTGGTACCTTTTTGGTACCAGTGACTTCCTCGTTTTGATAACATTTTCAAAAAACACGAAGCACTCAACAGGAATGAATTATTAAAACATTTCCTTTATTTATTGCGCCACTTTATTTTGTCATTAATTCATTATAATTTCTTATTTTGGGGTCATAAATAAGGTAAGTGTCACATTGAAGAAATACAGTGCAATTATATGCAAATGACTTTAAAATATGGATCTGATAATAAAATGTGGGCTTTTGGAAGGGGCAACTACATTTCATTCTTCTTTTTGTCGTTCAGTTACGAATATGTATTGTACGCAAAATACGAGCTTATTATAGCGGTGTTGTATCATGACATCCGTCATAATTATAGCGGTGCCGTAAAATAAAGGAAAACAAAACGGTAAAGAAAAACAACCGAGAGTTACCAACATTTCAAAGTCATCCCAACTTGGACTGGGCCCGCGTGGTGGATTACGGTCCACTCCCTCTTACAGAGTCTGTGTTCCAGCAGTGGGAATGTTATAGGCTGATTATGCTTTTGTTTCCTTCTCTTTTTATACACAAGGAAGCCATTAGAAGGAGTAGAAACTATTTTTCCTGCATTAAGGAAGTCCTTCATCATTTAAACTGCAGTAACCTTGCAAACAATAGTTGAAACAATAATTGATTTAAGAAAACAATAGCTTTTCAGCTAGGCTCAAAAATAACCTGTACATGAGAAAATAAAAACAAGTGTTAAGAAATAATAAAAATAAACGCACCGGCCTTCATTACATAATGTACCGAGATAATCACAACAGCGTCGCATTTAAATAATTGAAAAATTTATAGGCGTTAATAGGCATCTTGTATTAAGACTAAATTATAGAAATTACTGTCAAAATGTTATCGTTTTTTAGTATTTACAGGGTGAGCAACTTTAACGACTACCAACTCCATAATGACTGCCTCGTTGGTCTAGTGAGTAGCTGAGCATGAGAACTGGGGTTCGATTAGCAGGTCGGGCAAAGTGTTATTGAGTTTTTCCGTCAAAAATTTGTCACGGCAGCCCGGAGTCTTGATTTGTGCCCGGTTGATGGCATTATCAGCCAATAATGGTGCCACTGCTGGGATACAGGCCTGCTTTTCGTGAGGGGCAGTGGGTCGTAATCCACCACGCGGGCCCAGTGCGGGATGGTAGATGTCGCATTTCTCAGAATTTTTGATTCTAGGACATTAAAAGATCGATAAATTAAAGTTCGCCGTTAAAAGATCCCATAGATAAATATTACCCGGCTCTCCACTCCTACATTGCCTGCTCTAGGATGCATATCCGGAACGGCTCGCAATCCAACCTATCCTAAGGGCACGTCTTCCCTACCATTACGGCGCCCCCGGTCTAGTCCTTGATACGCAATGTTCTCTACGGAGAACCATGAAACACGAGGCTTCAGAGGCTAATCTCGGGGTTCATTCGATTACTCGAGTCTGGTCAAACCACGCTGAGGTCGGGGCATTTTATTCATTCATACATTCATTCAGGAGATGCCGGTTTCCTCAAGATGTTTTCCTTCACCGTTTTGAAAGCAGTGGTGATGAAATAATTTACAAAAAGTAAAACGCCTGTTTGGGTTCAAAACTATGGGGATTACAAGCGTTATTATGTTATGTTCCTCCATAATGATGATTATTGATCGTATGCGTGGGATCGCTATGCCTGTGAGGTGAGTGTGACATCCTGGCTTCTGGTTTCAGGTAAGGCAAAGTGACAATTTTAAAGTGAAACTTCGTAAGCGGCGAATCGATAATTGGACGAGAAAAGTGAAGTTTCAAGGATGCGTCACGTTTGGGCACATTTCCGGTTACATGAGAGAGAAGAAAGATAAATGTCGTACGCGTTTTTAATTTTAGTTTTTTATAAATTAGGGGATGATTGCTTGAATTAATCTTCGAAATACTTCGTTCTATTTTGCAAGTACCATTGAAACATTTAAAGCTGCTCTAAATTAAATTTAAAAAACCAGTATCAGTGCGACGATTCTAGTAACTAATAGAGATCAAATTCGCAGAGCACGGATTCCTTTTTATTGAACTGACAGATGTCAAGAATGCATTCTCTTGACGGGCCCACACTTTGGCAGACCTTGAAAGTAAAGCAAGAATGCGATAATGAAGATGTAAGAAGGAAACACTACCCACATAATATGCTGTTAATTAAATATTAAAATCCAAGATTTTACCGAAGTACTTGCCAACAAGTTTTAATGCAAAGGGCACATTTACCAGACTTGTACTCAAATAAAGAGGTATCGTGTAGGCAACTTTTATAACAATTCGATTGTTATTTAAATGGAAATATTACTTGTGATGTGACGCTAGCTTTCAGGAAACCGAGTCTTGTGTTGTGTATGGTTTTATTGCAAGATTATTAGGATGATTGCACTGTGCTAACGAGGATATTTTTTTGGGAAAGAAGCTGGCAATAATATAGAGGTGTTCTTTTACTCTACACTGAGGTCCTTTTATATGGCGAGGCGCTTTTATAAATAAAAAACTGCTTTTATTAAGATAAAGTTATTAAAAGATAAGGCTTGTGTTGCGGAAATCTTCGGCTGCTGTCGTGAGACGTCGGAAGGCGGCTAGAGGTGCGGCGTGCAGCCGAAGATTGCCGAGTGGTCGGAGGCGCCCGAACACTTGTGTTTTGTTGTAGGCCTTGCGGATTGTAGATTTATAGACCATTGTCTATTTGTTAAGCATATATGGTACTTGTTGACAGGCCTACACTGTCCGCCCATACCTATTAACACTGTTATTTGAAAATATTGTAAAAGTCAAAAAAAAAAAAAGAGTAACCGTGCAGTTTCTTGCCGGCTCTTCTCCATAGGAAACGACCAATTGGAACCATGCACCTAGAGTCTGACTTTTCATAGTGCCCATGTAGGTTTAAGTGAAATAAAATATTTTGATTTGATTTGAAGTTAAGTAGGCTACCGACATACTAGCACTAGAAGTTAAGTAAAATCTCTGTATGAAATAAAAGTTTGCTATCCTATAAGTAGCTTCATTCTCGCTATCACCTTGCTTCTTCTGGAGGCCGGTCCTGAATGCGGGCCAATAAATTTAATTTGAATGTCCCATTAACGCTGGGTGCTGCTGGTGTCGATTTGTCTAAACGATCGATGTTAATATCGTGCTAGCCTTACCGAGGCTGCATTCCGATGTATGTAGGTATGTCGTCTGGTTACTGATAACGGGGGGTTGTGTGTCTGTTTGAAGATTTTGAAGGGCTAAACCTTAAGCCGGCAAGACATGTTGTTCATAGTTGGCCGAGCGAAGGCGAGTACCAACATATAGACAGCCCATTTGGCGAGCCTCGCCATTGCTCGTCAACGCACGCCTAGCTGGCCGAGTGCAGGCGAGCGCCAACCACTCGGTATCGATTTTACTAAGCTCGCGTTGGCTGACGCTTGGCCAACATGTAGACAGTAGCACTCGCCTTGTATCAATTTGCCCACGCTCGTGTTGGCTGAGGCTTGGCCAACATGTATTGCCGGCTTTAGACTCATAAGCCGGCCATACATGTTGGCCAAGCCTCAGCCAAAGCGAGCGTAGGCAAATCGATACCGAAACTGATCCGAAATGAGACGAGTCGTAGCGAGCGATCGTGAGTAGTGGTTGGGCACGCCAAACGAACCGTATTTACGTTGGCGCTCGCCTGCACTCGGCCAGCTAGGCGAGCGTAGACGAGCAATGGCGAGGCTCGACAAATGGGCTGTCTATATGTTGGTACTCGCCTTCGCTCGGCCAAATATGACCAACATTTACTGCCGGCTATAAATGTTTCAATTTGTTGGTCATTTTCTGTACCCTTATCGCGTAACTCACTATCAACAACAATCTGAATTATGTTTGAAAAATTTATCTGCTCAACAACGTAAATAACGCAATGAATGTTGTTGAACTGTCAAAATGAAAGCCATTACTACTGTAAGTTGTTGTGTTACGCAAATACCCCGCTGGTCTGTTAAGTGCCTGTACTTTTTGACAGGCCTACACTGTCCACCCATACCTATTAACACTTTAATTCGAAAACATTGCAAAATACAATTATTTTTAAAAGAGTAACCGTGGAGTTTCTTGCCGGCTCTTCTCCATAGGAAACGAACAATTGGACCCTTGCACTTAGCATCTATCATTTCATAAGTGTTGATGTAGTTTTATCTTACTAATATTATAAATGTAAAAGTAAGTTTGTTTGTTTGTAACGCTTTCACGCCAACACTGAACGCTAACTGACCTAAACCTGCTACTTTTCATCAAGGATCGCAGACGAAGTCACAGGCTAAATTAAAATTCAAAGTTTAGTTAATTATTCAGATATTCATAAGAAAACCTTCCTACCTACAACTAATTATGCAAATAAATCTAAACAAGTGGCACATATAGTTACTTATCTAAAAAACGGAATCACAAATAAATCAAATAATCACAAATAGAAACTTATCCAAGGTGATTTAGATACATATTAATGTGTGATCAATGTTTTTTGTTGGATAGTAACTATTTACAAGTGATATTTTAAGTGCATCACAAAAAGTACTCTTTATATCACACTGATGTTGGAAATGGAGCGAGCATACATGGATGAGGCAGTTTTTGGTGCCAAAATCTACCGAGCAAAAATAAATTGGTGGCAAATCTTTTAGAAAAATATGCACGGGCGGGTACACGCACGACACAAGCACAACCTCAGTTCAGAATAATAACGATCAATGTTATGTTGGCCATTCAATTTTTTATTTTTTTTTGTTAATTTTGCTTGAAGTTTGCCGTAATTACAGAGTACACGTCTGTCATAAAGATGTATCGTACAGAACATTTCTGTTAAATATTTTCAGCACTGCCTCATTGGTCTAGAGGCAGATAGCGATAATGCTGAGCATGACGTCCTGGGCTCGATTCCCAAGCCAGGAAAATTGTTACTGTTTTTTCTATCAGGAATTACTCAAGCGCACCCCGGAGTCCGGTTGATTCAATAGCCTCGCCCCCTCTTACATACTTAAACATATTTAACGGGCGAAATGTGGGTGTTCTAAAAGTGCACTTCTGCCTAACCTCTTGGTTAATACAGGCGTGATATTATATTATGCTAGGTATGTACCATTTTCGCGCCTCCACCACTTCTCGCCTCCCTGAATTTTGTCATTACCACAGCATAGCAATCCTCCATTACCAGTTGTTTCCGCATGCCGGCGCCAGGCGTGGCCAATTTACATTATAATTGAGAACTTCACATGTATGTATGTACGAGTATGTAGGCTGGGATTATCTGATGACGTCGGAGGCACGGATGGAGGCTGTTATTAATTGCTTGACGATACATTAATAAACTGAGATTTTGTTACGTGACTTATTCATCTTTCTCCAGTCCTTAAACCCATTAATTTGATTTTGATTCATCGTTTCTTGGGTCTTCCCTCTTACTCTTATAGTCATCCACATTCATACTCAATACTTTCCATGACATTTTCTTCATTCCTCCGCATCACCATGACAACCGATTTCCAAACAACTTTTCAGTCACCGGTGTCGCTTTCAGACTTCATCATACGTACTCATTTCTGATTCTCAATTTTACTAACTCCAAAACCATATCTTAAAAATGCACGCCGCTGCGGCTTTTTCGCCTTTTATGTCTGAGGGGTTTCATTTAGCTATTTACTTTATTTACTGTTTACGTTTTGATGATTTATTTCTGCTTGAGTAATCCCGGAAGAGTTAGGCAGAGGTGTACCTATAGTACACCCACATTTCGCTAGTTATGTTTAAGTCCCATGTAATCCGAATCCCTCAAACAATAGACAGATGTAGGCGATGCAATAGTTTCCCCGAAACCATTCAACACATCACGAGTGCGTGCAAAGCAATAGTCCAGACTGATTACAAACACAGACACCAAAAATTGTTTTTTGTTACCAAAAATTGGCAACAAAATATAAATTAGTTCCCTCACCACCTGTAGCTTATTATAAATATCAACCTGAAACTGTTCTCGAAAACTCCACTCACAAGATGTACTTTGACCGAGCTATACTCACCGACAAAACAGTACACTACAATAGACCAGACATCACGTTATTAGATAAAGTTAACAAAACTGCACAAATCATAGACATAGCTGTTCCTAATACACAATCTACAGAATACTATAGCAGAAAAACTCTCAAAATATACAGACCTGAAAATAGAAATCAGCCGAATGTGGCGGCTTAGCAATGTCACCATAGTCCCTATAGTATCGTCAACAACTGGTGTAATACCTAAACAGCTCCACCAGTCATTACACATACAGAAAGCTGCAATCTTGAACACCTGCAGGATTGTCAGAAAATTTCAGCAATATGACAATGACCCATTAATTGTCACCTCACACACGAGTGCAGCAACCACCGCACGAACACAGTATTATGGACAAACACACTCACCATCACAACAGCCGAACACAACATCATCTCATCATAATTTAACTGATTTCCAGGGGTAGCACTTGGCTTCGGCCCTTACCACCCCATAAATCCGGCGCAACGCCGTGATACATAAAAGAAATTAATTAGAAATATTTTTTTTATTTCCAAAAACTTAGTACTACTTCACAATGGCAATGTGGCAACAATTTCAATTAAGGTAAAGAGATTAGCGTCTGTAGCCGAACTAGGCATAGCTTGTATTTCGGCTATCAGCACTCTTCCCCTCGAGTATTATACTGCAAGAATAGGTGCCAAGCTATAAAGGCACATATAATTAAATCAGTACTACGGAAATACAGAATAATAATTGTTAAGTAATCTTGGTAAGTAATATTATATAGCAAATAATTTATTTCAATGTTTTATGTTTCGTTTATAATGTTAATGACATACTAACTATTGTATAGAATCAAGTTGTTTTAACTGAACAGACAGCTGTGCTGCTGGGGAGTTTGTTGCGCCACTTCTTCTTCCCAGCTAAGGCACTTGAAAATGCAAAAACAGCTGATTCTCAACACAAGTAGTTTGATTATATGACTTTTGATTTTGATTGATTTTTGATATTACTGTTACCAATAAAATCACTTCTTATTGCATGCATGTACTGAACATTATCCGAAGACCGTAAACCTTTCGCAACACCAAGAATAGGACCCAGATCTGTAAAACTGCCATGATACCTATACTATTAGGTAGTCTGTATGCTCCAAACGTGAACATCATTTCTTTGAACTTACAGCAAACAAAAACACAACCGAAAAAGAAAAATAAAAAAACACTCGACCGGAAACTGTACCTCAAATTAGTCTTATCGGCGGAATTTACGTTCAGCACCCTAATTGCAAACACCATCAATCAAAATCTGAATCTTTTTGAAGGATGTTGCTAATCCATTGCTTCATATGTACGAAAAATTTGTCTGCTCAACAACGTCAAAAAACGCAATGAATGTTGTTGAACTGTCAAAATGAAAACCCTTACCTACTACTGTTAGTGTGTTACACAATACGCAACGCCCTGTAACATATAATATACGTACCTACGTATGTCGTACGTGTGTCTTATGTCAAGAATTGCAACATTTATGTCATAGCTCTGTGTTTGGAACTATTTCCATCCCAACGTCTTCAAAAACGACCCATCAACAAATAATAAATATCCTGCATTTAAATTAACATCGATACCAACTATCAGCCGCTCCGCCATCTACTCCACAAAAAGTTAAAAAAGCAACAAAAATCCGCTATTTCCTATCACAAGCCTACCAAGGCAAACCCTACCTTAAAACTTTCTGGCCAAAGTTAAATATCCCTTGACAAAATACACACATTAATTGGTAGTCGAATTCGCACAGTTATTAAGGACGGTTCCAAATATGGCGGCCTCTAAAGGGCACTCTTATTGTGACAATAAAATAACTACAACGATGATCTGATGCGAAAATTATAGGTCTTTATGGATTCTTTATGTGGGCCAAGTGGGAATTAATCATGTACAAGACTGGGCTTGTAATCAGTGAAAGTACCGGTGATAATGTGATTATTTTTTATCCAGTGACATTGTCTTTTGATTTCGGAAGTAGCTACCGCTGAGCAAAGTTTATTCTGCCTACTATTTTTCGGTCTACTGAGTTTTGGACTAATTCTTTAAAAATATTGGTGGAAAGTTTAACTGCATGTCATCCTGCTGCGCCAACAGTGATGACCCAGTGGAAACGGCCGTGGTTTACGAATTGCAGGTATTGCAGGGTTTGCTCTTCCAGTGGTCCCATATAAGTTTGTTCAAGTTCTGTTGAGTGGTTTTTGATTAAGCTTCCATGATAACTTATTATTTCTAATTAGTTTGTGTTGATGATGTTATAATAATTTCCCCTGTCACTGTTTTACTTAGCATTATTTGCCTTACCCCACACTAAAATTAAAAAGGGAAAATATCAAAACTTTATTACAAAGAAAAAACAACCGACTTCCATTAAAACACTACAAAATGAAATTTTACTTCAATTTCAAGGTGGCAAATAACAAAAATACAAAACCAAGACACCGACTTCCGAAATTATATTCGACTTTGTACACTACAAAGTCGAATATAATTACGTAGTATTTTTTTTTCTGGTAGTCGGTTGTTTTTATCCACCAACCCGCACTGGACCCGCGCGGTGGATTACCAGCGGCCCACCTCTTCTCACACAGAGGAGGCCTGTGTCTAAGTGGTGGGAACATTATAGGCTAGGCTGATTATGCTATTATGCATCGCGATTGCTTTTTCTGAGCCTGCAGATGCTTCCTGTGGTTTTGAATCCACTGATTAGTGTACGTTATAATGTAAATACGTACCCATTACTCAATTTTCCTTTAAATTCTTCTCGGTTTAGTTTTATCGTATTTTGATCAGCACCCTAATTGACTAACACACTATCAATCACGATTTGACTCATTTTGCAGGATATTGCTAATCGATTGCTTCATTATGTTCGAAGAATTTGTCTACTGAACAAAGTAAATAACGCAATGAATGTTGTTGAACTGTCAATGTGAAAGCCATTCCTACTGTTACAGCGGCAGATTTTGTACACGAACGTTCTTAAGGCTCCCACAAACAGGCGCGACGCCACAGCGTGACACAAAGGCACCGCGTGTCGCGCGACGAGCGGTGCCTTCGTCGCGCTGTGGCGTCGCGCCTGATTCTGTCAGCCTTTACGCGTTTTTTTTTGGAATGTCCCATTTTGTCGTTCAACAACTACGCAGTAGGTTTCTATAGTGAAAACTAGCCTTTGAACGCGGCTTTACGTACGAACGTAATTCCGGGAAAAGATGAATCCTATGTCAATCCAAGCCAAGGTCAATCTATCTATGTGACAGGCAGACAAACAGAGTTACTTTCGCATATTAAATCATAGTAATATGGAAGGGTTTCCCAAACATTCTATAAAGATCTCCTCTGTAGTGTCTAGGCTATTTAAATGACTGATCAGGACATCTGATATTCTTGTGTAACACAAACCGAAGTTCGTTAAGTTCTATTTAATAAACAGGGCTGACCTTGCTTGTTGCGTGAAGGACGAAGTCACAATGACTTCTTAGTTACAAGATATGTCCAGGAATCGGGTATTATTTAATACATCTAAAAAAAATATCTGTAGATGACGACACGTACTTGTTTAGTTGGCTGACTGCTCTACGAGAGACCAAGGGCAGTTTTGACTTTTAACTTTTGACTTTGAGTTTGAGTTTGACAGTTACCTCCAACCTTATTCATTTTGGCCTATGTTGTCCCACTTCAGGGTAAAGGCCTCTCTTTCTCCTTTACACTCCTCTCTGTCTTGAGCTAGTGGACCAAACCTGTCTGTAGGCATCAAGCTCTTCCCGCCATCTTCTCGTGGGTCTGCCTCGATGTTGCTCGATGTTGGACGTTTTCGGAACAAAATGGTGATAGATTTGGCCCATGACTAAGTCCCACTTAAGCTTGGCTGCTTTTTTGGTGACGTCGGCGTTATGTTTTGGAGCGCAGCACTGTGTTCCTAACCTAAAGAAAATGCTGCTATCCATTGCTCGATGGTACTGCTCAAGCTTGAACCCCTGTTGAACTGCCAAAGACCAAATTAGAGCTCCGTATAGTGAGTATGCACCAACAACATTAAGGACTGCGTAATCTACACCATGGCTTGAGATATTTTAACAGCGAGGAGCTCGGGCACGGATGTCGCGGTCAGTCCGTGTATGGGTGACTATCTTAACATACCGGGACCCCTCCGTGCCTCGAAAAGCACGTCAAGCCGTTGGTCCCGGCTGTCATTCTTGTAACAGGCAGTCTTTATGGGTCGTCAGAAGCCCGTAACTCTGATAACCAGTATTACCGAGGGGTATCGTGTTACCCAGTAACTGGAAGGTCAGTTAAGGAGTCTCTCCATGTTAAATACTGGTATTCAGCTGGTTTTGGTCATGATTGATTATTTTACAGTTGCTAGGGATTGGTTCAATTGTTCAAGGTCCAGTTTTTGGCTGGATTCTAGTCCCTTAACAGCGCGGCTGCCTTGCTGATCAATAATTGATCTATACTGAACAAAAGCCTCAAAGGACGGTTATTTATTTGAAACACTAATAGCAGTACATAGAAAGAATTAAAACAGAACAATAATATACTAGCTGCTGCCCGCGACTTCGTCTGCAATCCAGGATGAAAAGTCTACGTCCTTCTCCATATCATGGTCTACACATGTGCCAAATTTCATTCGAATCCGTTCGGCCGTTTTAGCGTGAAAGCATAACGAATAAACTTACTTTCGAATTTGTAACATTAAGTTGAGCTGCCTCGTTGGTCTAGTGGTCACAATCGCTACTGCTGACCATGGGTCAGCCATGGGTCAGAGGTCCTGGGTTCGATTCTCAGGTCGGGCAACGTGTTATTGGGTTTTTCTATCTGGAATTCCTCAGCAGCCAGGAGTCTGGATTTGTGCCCTGTGGATGGCAATAGGCTCGCCCCCTATTACATGGGACATAAACATAACTGGCGAAATGTGGGTGTACTATAGTCACACCTCTGCCCAACCCTTCGAGGAAACAAGGCGTGATGTTATGTTAAGTTAGGATTAAGTTCTTTCTCTTTCTTTCATTCTTTCACCTTTTCCATTTAACGCAAAGATTGGCGTAGGTAATTCACTGAAACGTTCTTGAACCCTTAGTTACCTACGGCTTACCTATTACATTCTGTAAAAAGTACCGATAGCCGTGCTTACCCCCCCAGTTGATGCAATTTAGACGCGTATTACAATAAGTAATATACGCGCAATATTGCATGAAATAAGTACTGACAGGTTGCGCCAACGGCGATCAAAGTATACGTGAAATACCAAACAGTATGAACATCACAATGTCAGAAATATAATTACTTTACTTTACAACTGTCTACCAAATATGACAATCATTACTGAGCATCAGATCCTAGGTCCGAAACCCGTATCGGGTAAAGTGTTATTCCGTTCTTCCATCTGGGAATTTCTTAGTAGCAGCCCGAAGTATGGATTTGTGCCCGGTTGATGGCAATAGGCTCACCCCCTACTACATTTGACTTAAACTTATCTGGCAAAATGTGGGTGAACTATAGGTGATGTTGATATGTTATAATTAATCATAATAATTAACTCCTTAATTTAATTAGTCAGTGCTGCGTTACGGACTCGTGATATGGGGTAATTCAGTAGACGTAAACATAGCATTAATAGCGCAAAAAAAAATGTGTCAGAGATGTGTATGGAGCAGAATATTTAGAGCATTGTAAGCCAATATTTAGAGCGCTTAAAATTCTTCCACTTCCTTGTCTTTACATTTTAGAAATTTGTTTATTTAAAAAAAGGTATTCGCACATGTTCTCATTGTATGAGCACATTTCTAAAAGAGTTAATAGTAGAAGCCCAAATTAATTACTTGCACCTAGACAGAGACTGCATTTGTATAGCAGGAATTCCAATTGCATGGCAATCAAAATATTTAACAATTTACCCCCCTGCATTAGAGTGCTACCCACTACTAAATTCAGAAAGACAATATTTGCCTGGCTTTTAGACAACTGTTTCTATTCAGTGAACGATTTTTTTAAGCCGGAGTCTCCCATTGGGTATAGGCCTCCCCTATAAAACGATTTTTTTTATTATAAATTTTGATATTTCATTGTATTACGTTGTGTGTGTGTTTATTGAGTTTTTTTTTTTTTTTTCATTTTAAGTGTTTGACATTATATAATAAGTTAGTTGTGACATTCTATTCATAAATTGAATTGTAATTAAAAATAAAAATAAACATTTTTATTTAAATCTAATTATTATTATAATTTTTTTATTGGGGATATACACTTTAATTTTAATTTTAATATTTCTACACCGGCAACGGTAGTATATGTGAAGCTATTCATTAATATTAAGATCTTTATGTACCATGTACTCAGAAAAAAATAAAAAATAAATGATAAATGATTTATTTCTGTAAATAGGTTTGTACAAACACTTTTACACGTCAATCATATTTTAAAAACTAGGTGAGATCGGCATTTCCTATCTGACTACTCTGAGAAGAAACGCCGAAACAAACTCAGAGGTCACAGTCTCTTTTAAAGTCCAGACATAATCTTGGTCAGGCCATGTGAAGACCATGTGGATTGATATCTGAAATGGTCTTTTTTTTTTTTTTAACCACACAGAATGAGTGGACCTGTCCAGTCAGTGCACGCATTTGTCAGTTGTCATGCAGCTCAACACAGAACTAAAGGAGCTAAACGATTCGACGAGCGACGACGGGAATTAAACGGCATTACGATTATAGGCACAAATATCGTTCGCACAAACCTTAGAAGCAACTCTCTACCCGTAGTCAATACAGGATTCGAACCCTCGAACTAGCAAAGCAGCAGATGTCTCATGCAGTCATTAGGTACGCCAACCGTATAATATGAATTTGGTAGGTACCGAGTCAAACTGGGTGAATAGAGATTCAGAAGGGATTTTAACATTGAAAGGCCACTAATGTGTTGACCGTATTATGATTAACAATTAAGTGCCCCTTGTTAGCTAACAAACTATATTATGTCAATGTTAAAATCCCTTTTTCAAGTTACGTCCCGATTTACACCTGCATCAATATTTACTCCATTTGACGGTAAATAAAACCCTAAAATTTTTCGCCAATTTTGACATAGTAACGGGGAATGTGTGGCGAGCCTATTGCCAATTTCCTAATATCAAAAACTTATCAATTATCACTTTGCCTGACCCCGGTTTTCAACCTAAGACGAACCTAGACGTAAGAGAGAAAATTGGAGGTAGATATGTTATTGGGTTCTGCCGTAACTCTATCACCAATTTTGGCGTACTAGAGATAAAAAAATGTATTCATCTCTGGTTTTAACGTCCCAATAATGCGTCCCTATATCATGTTGACAGCTATTTGTTTCACAGTTAGAGAATTTTACTGTTTATCTGTCTTTCTCGGATAATAGATTATTGAGTTCAGCCGGAAAAGGTATATTTTATGCATACTACTCTCAATTTTACAGGGGAGAACTTTCAAAGCAAGAAGACAATTTTTTCAGGTTTCTAAACAGAAACCTGAAAAAATTGCTGAAAAAACACTCGCAAACGAAACAAACTCTATCGTTAAATGTTTTATCAGCTCTTTATACGTAGGGAGTGTCGATCAATCATGTAACCCCGAATAGCTTCGAGAAACATTACAATACAGCATACGACGCAAAGTCGACTCCTGCGCCACTATAAAAGCGCCTGCGCTGCAAACATAAGGCATCAGTCTCACAGTGTTGTCGAGAGGATACACATACCAACCCACTTTTCAAAATGTTCGGCAAAATGGTGAGTTTCATTTTCATTTAAATAGAAATAGAATTTTATTAAATTGGCTTTAAGATCTCGAGGAAAATGACAGTGATTTCTCACTCAAAGAACGGGTTTTATAGATCATTTTCCTTTAAGTTCATAGAGCAATACTTCATTCCAAATCCAAATTTAATAGCCTATTTTCTATAAAAGAAAAAACAATAAAATAAACGTGTTAATTTTTTTTTACACTTCTGTTAACATTTTTATCAACTCTTGAGTGACAATTTTGTTTTCTCCTCTAAAAAATAATAGCCAAATTCGCTATTTATTCATTGCCTTTTTTCCACCCGTGTACTTAATTGTTTTAATTTTCCCTCTTTGATAGTAGTATATATTTCGCCGATACTTTATAAAACCATCATAGAAAATTTTATGGAGATCCAAATGAAATTCTACTTTATGTGGCATTTTCACCAATGAAACTGGACGCGATCAGCACATAAAATACGTTTAAGAGTCAGTGTCAATATTCCACAGAAAATACTGACACTGACAGCTCTTAAACGTGGTTTACGTGCTGATCGCGTTCAGTTTCATTGGTAATATTCGGCCTATTTTTTTATTAGAGCCATTCATTCAACTTTTTTTTTAATTATGCATTGTGGCTCAAAAACGCTATACGCTCCGGTTATCTACGCTAGCTATCATACAGACCGCAGGCTTATAAAGCCAACAATACATCGCTTGTCATCGTGGGTCTATACAACGACAAATTATTGACTAAATTGTGATTGATTTGTGTATGAACTCATGCATAAGCGATTGTATACTAAATGATGACGTTGTTATATTGGTTAGAAGAATGGCAAAGTTAACAAAACATTTTGAAACGCTATCCTAGGCTGGGTCTAGGATTCGCTTAAAAAGCTAAGCGAATCCTAGTACCGTCTTTTGGCATTTGAAACATTCTGAAAAGCAGCGCTTACTTGCAAATTACCCGACAACAAAAAAATTGGTCTTTGTCAATTTAACAACATTTTAGGCTTTCAAAAGACAACTTTCGATGCTGACGTAGTACACACAATTTAAGGGCCAATCCTCGTATTTCTAAGAGCGACATGCGAACAGCATTCCAACCTCAGTCTCAATCTGTCAAAAATGCCTCTAATTTACGTACATTTTTGACATATTCCTCTAATTTACGTACATTTTTGACATATGCCTCTAATTTACGTACATTTTTGGCATTGTGTGCCGCTAAAATGGAATTTCGACTAGATTTTGAACGTTTTTAATCACGGGAATTGTCCATTTGTTATTTTTTGAATAACAGATTTACAATCCCGTAATTCCCACTAAATAAATGTTCCTCACGTTTTTTTAAATTCATTATCAAGATGTAAAATACAATATGAACTAATCTCCATATCACATTTGTTAAAGTGGGTGCAAGGTAAAATTATAATGACAAGTGTAGAACGCATTAATTAATTCAGCATTTATTATTATGTATGTGATCATAAGCGATCATAATTTAAGCGGTAATTTGTCGACTGGCAATAATTAGAGGTTGCCATGGTGATATACATGTTTATCTGTTAATTATTGTAATTGTAGGTGTCGACTGGCGTGGAATTGGTATATTGGTTTGTGCAAGTATATACCAAGGTTGGAAGATTAGATGCAAATCCTTAGACTTATTTTTTTATTATTATTGTAGGTTAGGTTAGTTTTGTTTACAGATAGGTTGTATTGATTAGTTACTTGGCTGCGCCTTGTGGTTTCACCCGCATAAAGCTCGATTTCGTGGGAATATTGGGATAAAAACTTTTTTATGTCCTAATTCAGGTAGTTGTCTACCCTGTTTTAGCCTGAAAGCGTAATAAACAAACTTACATACATACATAATCAACCTATTATGTTCCCACTGCTGGGACACAGGCCTCTCTGCGAGAGGGAGTGGGCCGTAATCCACCACACGGGCCCAGTGCGGGTTGGTAGATGTCACACGTTATCGAATTGTTGGTTCTAAGACATGCCGGTTTGCTCACGATGTTTTCCGTCACCGTTTTGAGAGCAGTGGTGATGTAATAATTTACACAAAGTAAAGCGCCTGTCTGAGTTGGAACCTACGACCTACAACTCGCAAGTCGCGGCCGTTACCTCTGGGCCACCACTGCTCCCTCTAAACAAACTGTCTCTAAACAAACTTACAAAATATGAAATCTTTTGCACTTTAAAATACAGCAACCTGTTACCATGCATCAGTATCTACATGATTCTGAACCCCCAACGATATTCGTCGGTCATTTAAGAAAAAGCGTGTTAAAAAGTTGCTGGTTCATACATTTTGACTGCGTACACACGCGCGGGCATTTTTCTATGAAACACCAGTTTATTTTTTTATAAAGTCGGTTTTTTTACGCTAAGGTCGAGAATCATTTGCTGAATTGCGCTTCGATCTCTGCCTATGCCTATATACAATGTGTTATTCGTTTAGATAAAAAGTACAAAGTGATATATTCATAAAAAAAAAAAAAAAAAAAAAATCACAACGTACATCATACTCGCGGATTCTCTCTACCTTCGATTCGTTTTTAACAAAAACTTGACCCAGTTTTACTTACGTTTCATTTCTTTCATTCAAACTTCTAGCAATGATCATCAACCTCTAACTTACTACCTAAAGACCTTACCTACCTTACTGAACTTACTACCTTATTACCTTAACTTAGGCTCATACTGTACTAGAACAATGCTGAGACATGAATCTAGAGATTTAATACAAATCTATTTTTAAATCAAAACCCTAAATGACAGATCAAAATCCCAAACAATGACACTCCCCATTCAAAATCGAATGTCAAAATTTGAAGTGAATTATTGCCATATTATACAGTCGTTAGGATGCCTGAAACCGTGTAATCTGCACAACAATGTCATTTAATTTGAATATTCTCTGCATTCATGCATAATTGTACTGCAATACTGACTAATCGGTATGAAAACGGCTACTAGAGTCGAGTTATAGGTAGAATTGATAGTAACATTCTTGGAGAATGGTCAACAATAAATTATAATTTGGGAAAGGAATTTCAGGATTTACATATTTTTGATTCTAAAATGAATATTGAACCTGATGTGTTTTAAGCAAAAACATTTAAATTCTATACTTTAAAAAGTTTTAAACTTTTGATTTTATAAATATTATTTATAATATTACATACAGAAAAAATATATATCTACTTAAATAAAAATATTGAAGAGTAGTAGCTTCTTCATTATTATTAGTTATTCAAATTTTATTTGATGTTTCGGAAATGCTCTAATTTTTTAATATAAATTAACAATGATCAATGATCGGTGTATTAGCGTTCTTTAGTACTGGTAATATTGATTACCAGTACTTATTTTGAATGTTGAAATTACTTTCCGAAATTGTAATTCATTGGAATTACAATTTCGGAAAGTAATTTCAACATTCAAAATTAACATAATTAATTATTATTATTATATTTTAATAAAACATTTTTAACTATTAAGTACTTCTTTTTATTTAAAAATACTTTATTTTATCGGCACTTTTTTATAGTCGACTGTACCTTGGCAAATAAACATTGCAAATTTTATTCACACTTTTTACAAGTTTGTTTTGTATCAGTAAACTCACTAAATACGATTAAAAACTATAGTGTTTTCTTAATTCTGATTTTAAAATTTCGTTCAATTAAATAACAAAAGTGTCGTGGCGGTCAAAGTGTTACACTTTTTTAGGCCCAGCTCTCATTCACGGTGTGCAAAGTATAAACATGCGATAAGGAACTCCGTTCCAAAAAGTATTCACCTATTAATTAAAAAACAATTCACACAGCAATAAAATCATTCTCCATATCGTGTCAAGCGCACATTATACCAAAAATTGATTAGTGTTCAGTTGCGTTACACTGCAGTGTTGCCTAAATTACACTGCATTGCAAAGTTACCTACATATCGCGTCACGGTCTGCTTATTCTGACACACACTGTACTAATCGGCAATTTATATAATAAGGATTATTTATTAATTAATTGAATGCCTCGTTTGTTTTGTGGTGGCTAGTGCGACTGTTGTGATAGGTGTTAGGTTAGATACCCAATTCAAAGATAGTGTCAAATCATTTATTTCAAATAGGCACATAAATATCACTTTTGAACGTCAACATTTACAAAAAATTGAATTGATTTTAGTTGCCCCTTCCAAAAGTTAGTTTTGTATGGAGAAGAATCGGCAAGAAACTCCACCGTTACTCTTTTAAAATGTTCGAAATGTATGAAGTCTGGATTTGTGGCCGATTAGTGGCAATAGGCGCCGACCACAAATTAATTGGGGATAAGGGCAACTCTAGAAACCAACAGGGCGCATCCCAGCTCGTGCCGCGTGTGCGCGTGCGTGTCGTCAGCTAGTGTGCAAAAAAATCGCAGCGGGAAATCCAAGCCCGTGCGTACATCGATTCTGTAAAAATCTCACCGTGAAGGCTTGCGTGGAGTGTGCTGTCAGTGTCAATCCCTAGCATCAGCGCTTAATTCACCGAATTTTCAAGGTGGTTACAGTATTCTGTAACCACCTTGAAAATTACTGCATTACTGCCCTGCAGTGAGACTGTTAGCACTACTGGGCTAACAGTCTCACTGCAGGGCAAATACCTCTTCTCATACAGAGAAGAGACGAGCATTGATCACCACGCTTGCTGGCGATTTCAAACGTATATTAACTATAAGTCCAGGTTTCCTCACGATGTCGATAATGTCAAAAATAAACTTTAAAAGTACATATGAATTGAAAAAGTCACTCATTTACTTGGCCGAATTTAAAAAAGTCACTCATTTACTTGGCCGAATTTGAAAAAGTCACTCATTTACTTGACCGAATTTGAAAAAGTCACTCATTTACTTGGCCGAATTTGAAAAAGTCACTCATTTACTTGGCCGAATTTGAACCCACAACCTCGTACATTAAGGGGCTGGGCCATCATGACTCATTTTGAATTTGTTTTGTTTTCTTAGTTGATGTTCTTCGCGCTGGTGGCGGTAGCCTTTGCCCGGGAGTACCCCGCCGGTGTCCACCCCGCTGTGTGCCCTAACTACCCCTACTGCGACGCCGACGCCCTCGCCCGCCACACCCCGGACGGCCAGCCCATCCCTCAATGGGGATATAACCCTGCCGTTGCTCCTGCTCATCCTGGGTAAGTTCTTAGTTTTTCAGTCACTTAGAGCGAATGTTAGTATCAATATTCTCCAACAAAGTTGACAATGGCAGATCTTGAATTCAATATTCCACAGAAAATAATGACACTGACTGCTCTGTGTGCAGTTAATGTGCTGATTGCATCCAGTTTAATTGGTGAAATTCACCCTAATACGCAAAATTATTTAAAGTTTCGTTGGGGAATTTCGCCCTTAGTCGCAGTTGTTTTATTGTTATAGTGTGTAGAGAAATGTAGCACAGAACACAGGGTAAAATCTACCAATGAAACTGAACGCGATCAGCACATATAAACTGCATTCAAAGTAATCATTACTGTGGAATATTGACACTGACAGCTCTTGAACGCGGTTAGATCCAAAACTTAAAGTACCTACTTTAAGTTAATAGCTTAAACGGGAGTTGTGTGGCATGTTGTCATGTATTATTCTTTCGGTGGACCACGGTCAGGTGGCCATGGAACGAGGAGGTTGGCGAGTACCTGCGACTCATAAATTTTACTTAGCCACTAAAGCCCCATTTAGACGAGGCATTTCTTGCCTGTGGCATACAATAAAATTGAAACAACAAATGACTTGCATCGTCTAAACACTGTTTAGACATTGCAACTTTTATTGTGGCTTCAGCTATTGTAGCAATTAAATCGCACAGTGTAAATCAGTCTTTAGTTTATAATCTGAAGCAACAATACCTGGGATAGGTAGCATCAGTCAGACTGTTTTGTTTTTTTACAAGAAACTCATGCAAAACGCAAGTCTTCGATTGATAAAGAACCTTCAAATAATCTAGCTCCTAACAGGCTTTTTTTAATAACAAAATGTATTTTTTCTCTCGACAGACCCGTCCCCGCTGCCCCGAGGTACCCCGCTGACTTCCCCGCCGCGCTTTGCCCCAACTACCCCTATTGTTGGTGATTTACCCATAAGACCCTAACTCTTTTCCGGCACAACTATATGACAGCTTTACCCATTGATATGAAGAAGACGAGAGAGTATCCGAACATATTGTTTTTATCTGTGTTTATGTTTAAATCTGACACTGTCATCTGTCACATACGTTTTATTTTGTAATGCGTGTGCCACGGTAAAAAAGGGTTAGGTATGTCTCTTCTACTTTCAATTGAAAGCGTCTTCGTGTGAACCCTATGCTACTTAAAAAAAACAGTATGAAAAAAAAACTGAAAAAGCAAAATCACCACTAAAATTGATAACACTGTTTTTTTTTTAACTGGCATTGTCGATTCGTTAGAAAAGTTCAAGAGCCTATTGCGAATGTTCTCAAGGAGTTTATTCCTTAATTACAAGTGGTTAAAGTTCGTTAGTGGTTATTTTTGCTTGAAAGACGCTTTTTGTAGTAAATAATTGGGTTATTCTGCAATATTTTCGTTATTTACAACTTACACACAGCCATATTGTTTAAAAAAATATGTAAATAGACGCGTCCCATCTTCCGTCTTCGTTAGTAAATGCTTGTCTGCATTTGTAATTATACTTTTTGTAAAAAACGTGTATAAAATTGTAAATAAATATTTTTTTTATTATTTGTTTGTTGTTACTTACCTTTTAAGGCCGCTTCAAATATAACCTATTTAGCTATTCATTTAAATATTCTGGAATTAACTTATGTTATTGCTCTGTTTTCATCACATGCACTTATTTTCATATACCTATATATATCTTATTACATTTGCTATTTCAAAAACGAAAAATATTAAAATACTCTAAAAATAATAAAAACCCCGACTCGTCATTAATATTTATGCATTAACAATTCACATCACATTCACTTTATTAATCGATACGTTACACTAATTAAATCAGAATTGATTATTCATGCATCGTATTGTATTGAAATATCCGAACGCATTTGGTATTGGCAAGGACTCAGATCAAAATGTGCGTTCCCGCGCTGTCAAGTTGTCAGTTGGGCAATCATGGCGGGAAATATTCAGAGATTTACTTAAAGTACCTAGGCATAAAATAGAAAATGGTATTAAAAGTCTTCATAATAATATTAAAGTTTTGATTTATTATTTAAATGATATTTGATGCAAGCTTATTACTGGTCCCACAGCAGGGCAAAAGCCTTTTCTCATACAGAAAAGTCAAGAGCATTGATCACCACTCTTGCTCCAGACGGGTCGTCAGACTTATATTAAAACAATTAGTCCTTGTTTCTTCAGGATGTGTTCCTTCACAGATGCCAGTAATGTCCAAGATAAACTCAGAACGTACACATGAATTTAAAAAATCACATTGGAGCTTGACCGCATTTTAAATTTTGAACCCATAGCCTCGTGAATGGGGCGAGCAAGCAGGTCGGGGCGCGTGAAACAGAAAAAAAAGAGCCGCGCGGAAACTCGTTTTTAGTGAAATACAACTGTATGAGAAAAATTACGATTCGGGTGCGTGTCCCGCGCACCGGAGCTTGGCGCGTAGTAGTGTGAGATCAGCCGTACTAATTCGAAAAGATTTATTATTAATTGGGCTAGATAGTGTACCTGCACCTTGCCTAAAGGCCGATAGGCAAAAAAATCCTGTGATAGACGAAAAGACAAAGGATTGAGAAACTGGAATCCAAATCAATTGAATCCAGATAAAATAAGTTTTTTGTAACATTAGACCGGGCACAAATGCAGAGCTGCTACTGAGTAATTCCAGATGGAAAAAAAACCCTGATAACAGTTTGCCAGATCCGGTATTCGAATCCAAGACATCATGGATAAATGTATACAAAAAATTCTAAAGCATTTTAAAAGAGTAACGGTGGAGTTTCTTGCCCCTTTTTCTACCTTTTGGAAGGGGCGCCTAGAATCAATTCTATTTAAATTTAAATGTTTACATAACATATGTTTGTGTAACATTCCATTTTGTGGGTGGATTTGTTTTTGGGTGACGTTTTTGAGTGAAGAACTTGTGACCACATTGTTGTATTGGGTCTCACCTGTAAAAACAAATGTAATATAATATAATGTAATTTAAGTGGTAATAGTTAATAAATAAATTTATAAATAAATATTAGCCTTTTTTTCCAAGTCGAGAAATAAACCAAGGAACTTGCGATCGGATACCACCCATCAATAAATAAAACAGTCACCACGCTTAGCATGACCAGTACCCTAATTGCGTAATACACAATCACTCGGAATCTGGGGGTCTACTCTCTTACTCCGTCAACGACGATACGGGTCGGTCCGAAGGTAGTTCGAAACGAAGCACTAAACCCTACTCCCGATTGATTTCGGATTCATGAGTTTCTAACGGAATCATAGACTATATTTGTGAACGAATGACGCATGACGATAGAGCTGCGCTATTTCACCGGTCGATTACCGGTTTACTTACTTTGATGTTGTCTAGGTTATTAAACAAAAAATAATATTGGTATTCTTAGAAAAATGCCACATTTCTAACAATATACTTTATATTATGTCTTTAGTTAAAGAATTGTACTATTTTTGCCATTTTAATCCGTATCGTGGCCTTATCCTATTAATACCTTTGCCCTTTTTCTTTCTGACGGCAACTTTCAAATGAAATGTCAGTTTTTTTCAAAATATTTATTTACATTAATTAGGTGTACTTTCATAATATTATTTATACGACGCGGGATGTTTTCGCTAGTTTAGGAAAATGGCCCCAACTGCTACAGCAGCAATTCATGCAAAAATTGAGGCCTTCCTCGATTTTATGAGTGAATAGTCAGTAGTCCGCGAGCCAACTCATTATGCATGAGTTGGCTCGCGGACTATTGAAGGGTGCCGACGGGAGAATCCGATCAAAACGGCTGTGGGAAAGCCTGTGCAACTCCCTTAATTCAATGGGGAGTTGCACAAAGTCCGTGGAGCAGTGGCAAAGGGTAAGTTTAATACATTACTCGTATTAATATGATTTTAAGATCTTGCCATTATTTAAGTGCATACAATGATTTTAAAAAACATTTGGGCCGAAAAAGCTGCTGGATCTGCCAGACGTTCAGCATGTGCTACAGGTGGAGGCCCGTCGATACGAATTGAGGATACTGTCAATTATGGGAGAGGGTTTTAGAGAGCCGCAAACTGAGGCAAGAGTGCCAGCTTTTCCATCGGTAATAATTAAATTTATAATTGAACTTAGGTAGTAAATTTGTTCTGATGGTAAAAAAAACAAGAAACAACAGCATTAATGTACTTATCATTATTTTGCATGGAGTCTTACCCGTGACTTTTAAATTAAATTATTATACAGATACATAATTATACATTTCTTGTATCCGTCAATGATATTCAGTTTTTGTTGTACAGGGTCCACCTGAAAGACAAGAATAAGCAGTCATCACACCCACACAAATATCTACTGCTACACCTGCCAACCCACTTTCCCAGGAGCAACCCGCAGTGATCACTGAGGCACCGGTAAAAGGAACTGCTAATTCATAATCAGCGAAGTAAGTATAATTGATCACTAGTAAATAGATGACATAAATCATGTTTATAAAATACTAAGCTAATACTGAGTATTTTATTTTTCATTTGTTTACAGCATTACATTCTCGTCGTGCACGTCCATGAGTTCGGCGACACCTACCTGCCGATTCAGCAAGAAGCCAAGTTGTGTTGATTGATGCTAAATAAAAATTTGTTACCAAAAACAAACCTTTAATTGTGTATTTTTTTTTAACAGTATCTTCCGCCTATCCTAACACCCATTATGTCCTGTAAGCAAAATATCAAGTTTGAAAATTATATAACCTAATCAATAATATAAATACAAATACCCTTTTTATTGTCATGTTTTAAATAAGAGGCAATCGGCGACGCCTCCGTTCTACCTGTAAAGCTTCTTCGAGCATAAAAAAGCAGCCATATTTTCAATTTATTAATTCCGCATTCCGAGTTAGATAATAATCGCTGACAGCGCTCACTCTGCGTTCAATTTCGCTAATGTTTAACGCAATTACGCTCAATTTGCGTTCCGATTTAGTTATCACGATTATGACAGATGAGAGCCGCTCACAGTGATAATATTATAGGGCATGGTCGGAGTTATCGCAAGATGCCGCTTATCATGACGTCATAGTCAAAGAAGTCATAGTAAAAATTAGATAATCTAAAAAATCTGTTAAATCGATGTAAAAATGAAGAAGATACATGCTTTATAAGTTTTTGGAGGGGATTATTCCTGTCCTTGTCGCACGGTACTAACAATGTACGGCGCTAGTATGAAGTTACGTAGTCGTGACGTCACTTCTACGATAGTGCTGTCCTAGTCTAACACTTTAAAACGTTTATAACTTGGCAAGTTTTTAAGCTTTTAAACTTTTTGTAATTCTATTTGCACTATTTGGAAATGAACATATTTTTGAGATAAAAATTAAAAACCATTCACGGGAGATCGTTATCGCGCTCACGCTAAGTCGGAACGCGCTCAAACCGATTACAGCTCAATTCGGAATGCGGCCTACTTTCGTCAGCAGCACGACAACTATTTTGCTATCGTATGAAATGACATAACGTTCCGTCAAAACATGTGTCAAATCCAACTTTTCGGAAGGTCTAAAACGCATCGGGAGTAGGGACAACTGTCAAATCGTGTTGTCGTTCATTCTTAGTTTGAGTTCGGGACTAATCGTAAGTCCGTAGGTGATACGGAGTAGGAAAAGTCCGTAACGAAGGCCGAAACTACGGACTTCGTGCTAAGAGAGTAGACCCCCTGAATCGTTTTGAAACAGATTGCTAATTCATTGCTTCATAAGTTCGATAAAAATTCTGCTCAACAGTGTAATTAACGCAATTAATTTTGTTGAACTGTCCAAATACAACAGATTAGACGTAATCGTTACGTCATACGAAAACGTGTACGCAATTAGGCTGCAGGTTGATTCTTCCGTCGCGCGTCGACAAAACTTCTTGCTTCGCGTCCAGACCGAATGTTTTTGCAGACACGGACTCACTCCCTCAATCCTTAACGGCAAAGGTTTAACCGCAAACTTCCAAACTCCCGGCTGTTTTACTGAGAAATTCTAGATGAAAAAACCATATCACTTAGTCCCGGGACTCGAACCCAGGACCTCACGCTCAGTAGCACTTGAGACCACTAGACCAACGAAGCAATGAATTAATAAACTTAATGTCAATACTAAGGGTCCGCGACCTGTTGAGCAATTATCGATAATGTTACTATAAATATTTTAAAAAGTTGTCAAGTGATAAATAATTGCAATTAACTGCAGCGCCTTTCGTCGCATCTTCTCGCCATAGCCAAAATGAATTGTAGTCCACACACGACACTGAATTCCATTTATTTCGGCGGGAAACGTCATCGTACGGCAGCCATCTTGGAACATTGCACGTATCATTCAACCTCTCGGCCTTGCAAGTGATATTATGTGGGAGCAGGTGGCAGGTGGTAAGTGGAATGTAACCAGCTGATATTTTGTTATTAAAGTGAAACTTCTTTAGACGTACTTTGCGGCTTAAAAAGACTCGAGTCGTAAGTTTTTACCTCTTTCGCGTGGTCATAAGCATAAACCCTCTGCAATCACCTAACTGTTTTCTAAGTTGTACGCTCACTAAAAAAAACATTAAAAAAAAAACATAACATCACGCCTTGTTTCCCCGAAGGGTTAGGCAGAGGTGTACCTATAGTACACCCACATTTCGAAAGTTATGTTTAAGTCCCATTTAATAGGGGGCGAGCCTATTGCCATCTACCGGGCACAAATCCAGACTTCGGGCTGCTACTGAGAAATTCCAGATAGAAAAACCCAATAACACGTTGCCCGACCTAGGAATCGAACCCAGGACCTCATGCTCAGCAGTAGCGATTGCGACCACTAGACCAACGAGGCAGTCGTTGGTCTAGTAGCCATCGTTAAATCTATAATCACCGTATAGATTTAACGCTCACTAAATCATAAACAGTCTTTATTGGATTATATTTATCTTTCGTTATTTTCCCGATAGTCGCTATAGTGAAAAAAAAATGCCCTGTCAGCAGTAAACAATTATTTTGAGCAAGTCGACAACGCAAAATGTATCTTAACAACTAATCCCCTGAGTGGGTCTTTGTTTTGAAATTTGTATGTTAAAAAAGACAAAGGCAAGAACTAGCGTGCAATAATAATTGTTGGTTCCTACGCAACAACAACGACATAACATCCCGCATTTAATCCCGGAAGGGTTGGCAGATGTGCACCTATTGTACGCCCCCATTTCGCCAGTTAAGTTTATTTTATTCTTGGTTCCCATTTCAGTAATGCCATCCACCGAAATGTCACATATCAATTGACGTAAAAATCTCGTCGTCGTAAGTGCACGCTTCCTGTAACATTAAGTTTTTTATTCTTTATTATCTGTTTAACAATTGATTGAGATAAATGTTCAAGAATGTGCTGCTCTTAACTGGATACAGCCAAATATGCGGCGGCAAATTAATAGGGACGTTAAAATTGGTGGACTGTCTCGTTGGTCAGAGCATGAGGTCCTGGGTTCGATTCCTAGGTCGGGCAAAGCGTTATTGGGTTTCTCTTTCTGGAAATTCTCAGTATCTGCCGGAGTATGGAGTATGGATTTTGTTCAAGACTATTATACCTGGCCGGCTCCCTAAGTGAGCTTTTGGAATGTTGTGAAAGGTACGCTGCAAGCCACGGTCTAGTTTATAATTGTAAGACGAGCCTTTTCATGATCTTTAAAGCCCCCGAGAAGAAGCAGTCATACGAACCAATTATCAACCTCAATGGCCAGCCCATAAAAAGGGTTTAACAAACTAAATTCCTAGGGCATTACGTGACGGAGGACCTTAAAGATCATGAAGAAGTCGAACGCGATCGCAGAGCTCTTGCTGTCAGAAGCAATATGCTGGTTCGCAAGTGTGCGTGTTCTAGTAAGGAGGTTAAAATTACGTTGTTTAAGGCTTACTGCCAGACCTACACAAGCGGCCTGTGGTCCAGCTATACGCGGAAAACTATGGAGACACTGAGGGTCCAGTACAATCATAGCTTCAGAATGCTCTTGGGGCTGCCGCGCTTTTGTAGTGCCTCTGGCATGTTCGCTCATTCGCGTGGTTTCATGACTTCCACGCTATGGTGAAGAGAAAAACAGCTTCGCTATTGGAGAGAACGCGGTCAAGTCCTGATAGCGTTCTGAATATGTTAGACGGCGCGTCGTGTTCCAACTGCTGGAAATTCGAAAGAGATACCGTGGCCCTGGCAAAGGCAACTGAAGGAACACGGGTGGGTTTTAGTCAGTACAAGTCTGACACGCCCTCCCACTGCACCCAGAGCGGGAGAAGTCATTTGATGATTTCCCACCAAAAAAATAAAAAAGCACATACACCTAGTTTAGGAGTCAGAGTATTCAAATTATTGTGACCTAGTTATAAGACTTATATGCTCTTAAGTCTTTAGATGTTGTAATGCAATGGCTTTTGGTGAAATAAACAACCAATTTATTTATTTAAATACACAATCTCTTCAGCTGTATTAATTAGTATCACGGATATCTATGATTAGTATAGATTCACCGCATACGCAATTTTGAAACGAATTCTAAGTTCGCTTGAGAAATCGATTGCAACCAGAGTACCTAATTTTTTAACCAGCCTGCATGATATAAGATTCCCTTTTGTTAGATTGTCTGTATGAAAACCGCATTTTAAAAAAGTGCTTTATTTTAACGTCGACACTCACGTATAGATTCTTCACAACAAACAGCTTCATAATCTTCAATTGTGTGATAATTGGTTTAACTTTTAAAAGTACAATATAAAAGAAACTGTAGGCTGCCTTCCATCAGGCACTAACACTGGGTGCACCTTTTTCACTCTATTCTTCTTTATTCTTGTTTCCTTAACTTTCACCACATTCTTCTCCATCAGCTGTATGCTGTACTCGTCTTCTAGAAGTTTCTTGAATATGTTCAAAATGGCGCTCGATGATTCTTCTTCGTCTATCATGGCGTCGAGTTTGACAGCGACTTTAGCGCAATTTGCTGACGACATCTGTCAAATAACATTATGATCTAAGCATGGAATTAGTATGTGCTTTGTAGTAGGTAAATTAGAATACTTTTGGAAATTAATGAAATAATATCACCATTAATTCATATTTTCTTTTGAATGCGACGTAAAGATAGAGTAGGGTCATAATAACACAAGGAAACGCATTAAAAAAAAACCTGAAATAAACGATGAGAGAAAATGTGAAAACATAGATACCTTTTGAATCATTGGTCTAAGTCTTTCCAAGTCTTTATTAGTTTTACTGACTTCAGTTTGAATAGGTCGTGATGTTAGCCATCCGTAGTGGTTGGCACTGTGCTGAATGCTCGCTTCTCGAAGTTTTGATTCTCTTAGCAGCATTTCAGCCTGGAATATAATCAAAATACAAACTGTGTATTTTCATGCAGCCAAAGTGATGTCAGAAATTTTTTATGACAAAATGGTATCCATTGGCACTGAGAGCGGGATGCAAGACGTGCAAGTGCATTCTTGCACCTCCCTAGCTTCAAAATAATATATAGGCGTAAACACCCTCAGAACTAAAATAATCGCCGAAAACGTCTGATACAATAATATTCGCTATTCGAGGCGAGATCCAAAAAAACTATGCATTTTGCAATCACTCAATTCTTAATATTTTGTGCATTTTTCGAAGTATCGTACCCCTATTTCCGAAAGACTAGTCAACCCCAGGCGGGGTGCTAACATTATCGAGCATGCTTCGTTCGCTCTTGCATCCTAGTCTATCTTAATTTTTAAACTTCTTTGTATTATTCGACACAGTTAGTCCTCTTTCTATATGAATGGACAAAATAAAACCTATCCTCATTCGAGGTGAGATGTACACATTATCAACCTCGCTTCGCTTACTCTTGCATCCTACATTATCTTAATTGTTAAGCTTTTCGGCATAAGTTGACAAAGTTACTCCTTGTATGAATGAACAACGATAACCTAACAAGAGGTGAAGTGCAAGAAATAATGATCGAGCTCGCTTCGTGGAGCTGAAGATGCACCCCCCTGAAAATAAACTAACATGCGTCGTTGGAGGTATCACATTCTTCTGAATTTTACTGAGTAGCCAGATCGCTCATGTCCGATCCACCAACATTTGTATTCTACGATGTCCTACTCACCGCTCTGGATTTATTCACTCTTCTTTCTTTGTCCAGGCGGTCTTTCTTTGGAATGCGCTCCCTCTGAACATCAGGATGGCAACCAGTCGGTTATCTTTCAAAGTGAAGGCTCGTGAACATATTCGTGAGAAGAAAATCATCTCAGGAGAAATAACGATAGGTAGAGGAGAAAACGAATCCAGCAACTGGATTCGTTTTCTCATCTACCTATCGTCATTTCTCCTGACAAAGTTTAATCTGTTTATATATATGTATTTAAGTATCTATCCCTTTTGTTGCACCTGCCATGTTTTGTTTCTGCATCACCCTAAGGTTGACTGGTAGAAAATGCCTCAGGCGTTAAGTCAGCCTTTGTACAGTATTTTTATACTTGTGCATAAAGTTTTAATAAATAAATAAATATTTTTGCATTCTAAGAAGTGACACATATTTTTGAAGCCGATGCAGCATCTTATATTTCGTCACCACGTCGTTTGTCGTGCCAGATAGTTTTGGTGTTCCATCTATGTCACATATTTGCGCTGCCACTTGTTTAAGCCTTTCACAAATTACCACATATATTTTCCGTCATCTTGACGACAGATATTAAATGGATAAATCAAGAAACCAGATGTTATTACCGAGTTGTCAATTTAGTTAGTCAGTAGAAGCATAGAGCTCCCTTTGCCTTCCCAGAACGGATCACGCATGACGATTTCCACACGAAAAAAACACTTACAGTGGCAACTCACTTTGACAGTTGAAATACATTAGTCATATTTACGTTCCTGAGCAGATGAATTTTTCAAGCATATCAGGCAATGGATTAGCAATTCAAACTCAAACTCAAATCATTTATTTCAATTAAACCATTTACAGGCACTTTTGAATTGTCAAGGAGTCGGTCAGTCAGAAATATGAAGCTAGTTGCCCATTCCAAAGCGTAGTAGGTACCTATGGAGAAGAACGGGCAAGAAACTCCATGGACACACTTTTAAATAATAAAGTTTTTACATATATCTTAGTTACATCGATTAATGTTGACACTATAAGTGAGAACGATGTACAAAAAACCGTATACGTTAAAAGCGTCCAGAGTGCATCAAAACATAATTAAAAACAATCCAGCTAATTAATTATTAAAATAAGCCGTGGCAGCTAAGAGATGACTAGTCCCAACTGACGGCGCCCGTTCACGAACATGACGCATGGATCAGCACCATTCAGCTCAACCATTTTGAAGGGAGCTAAATGATCCGACACACGCGCCACCGTCAACAAGACATTTGAGTGAGCATGACATACTATCAGCCGCCAAGGCACATTCAAGTCAATCTCTCAATACTCTTCTTCTCTAATCCTTCACAATCTTTCGTGTTGTAACTGAAATTGTGTTACGCAATTAGAATGCAGCTTGTTAAATAGTTCATTAAAGGTAGACCACTACCATCACACATATTTCTGCCAAGTTGGCTTCCGATTTCAAGTGAGTACGACGATGGGCTCGCCAACAACTACGAGGTTTTTAAGTCGCAATTGACAACAGTAGTAACCGTTTACTCAAAAATCATAATTTCTCCTGCTATCTACACTAATATAGTCAAATCTTTCATCTTTATGAAAAGAGGAAAAAAAATGAAAAAAACTGGCTGACATGAGTGGAATAATTTTCACTTTTTGGAACAATAAAAAAAAGTTGGCTGGGAAAAGTTTTCCCTAAAATAAAAAAAAATTGAAACATTACGTAGGTACAAGACAATAGTCACTTACGTATCGAAACAAATCCGACGGTGAAAAACTGTTCACCATTTTATTACGGGAAATAGGTGGTGCCTTCTGGTAGCACAAAATGTGCTACCTACCACTATGATTGTTGATTGACCAATGGCACTGACCACTCTATTCTTCCATATTAAGAGTCTTCACAGTACCTACGATAATGAGACATTTTATCTGTGAAATCTACATTCAATATAATAAAGCTGAAGCGTTTGTTCGTTTGAACGCGCTTATCTCTGGCACTATACGTCGCGCGTCGGTTTTGAAAAATATTTTTTTACGTTTGACTGTGGCGGCAACGTCGCGCGAACCGACGGGAATGTGTCGCTACTTCTGGACGAATTCGCGCGATATCGACGCGTGTGATGAAAATGACGATATCTCTAAAGTTATATTAGGGGAGCTGTATAAAAGTTATGTTGTGGTAATTGTTACGAAATTAGCTAACAGATTATGTATGGATTAGCCCAGTTTTGCTTTGAAATCTATTAGTCATTCTAATTCGTAGTCAGGGTGAGGGAATTTTTCCCAGTTTCTTGTGTAAAGGACATTATTATTTTAAAAAATAAACTATTCTTTCAAAAAGTTATTGTTTTGTCTACATTATAGTCAAATTCTTGAGGAAGGTTGTAGATTTTAACATCATGCTACGGCCCTTAGGAGCCGTGCACAGAAAAATAAGGTCGGAAAGAACGCTAAAAAAAAACAAAGGAAACACGGGGGCGATGGATGGGATGGGACGCGGAGATCGGGGCTCGAGGGCTGCTGAGACCAAAACTACAAAAGTAGTAAGTATAGGTACAGAGAACATAACATAACATCACGCCTTGTTTCCCCGAAGGGTTGGGCAGAGGTGTACCTGTACACCCACATTTCGCCAGTTAAGTCCCATGTAATAGGGGTCGAGCCTATTGCCATCGACCGGGCACAAATCCAGACTCCGGGCTGCTATTGAGAAATTCCAGATAGAAAAACCCAATAACACTTTGCCCGACCTGGGAATCGAACCCAGGACATCATGCTCAGCAGTAGCGATTGCGACCACTAGACCAACGAGGCAGGTACAGAGAAGTTTTATAAAAATGTGTCTGTTGGATATTTTGGTACCTATGTATATTGTGTATCTTGTGACTTCCAGGCGAACAAAGACGCGGGTAGAAGTTAGTTCCTGATAAAATGATCGAACACTAACTTAATTAAAAAGAAGAAGCTAATACTTATTAGAAATAAATATATGATTTTATCAACACACTCACGGGAAAAGCTTATCGGATTGATAATGAAATTTAATTAAATATAGGTAAACTTATCAAAAAGCTGATAATGTGTAGGACTGTCTACACATTATCAGCCAGACCTAGGCTTGCTATGTTTTTGGGCCAATGCATACCTTATTCAATATTGTTTCATCATCGTGGACCTCATTCATGGGGCGAGATCCAGGTCAAGAGCAGGGGATATATTCCCGCCAACGAAGATGCAGGCTTGTCGGAAAGTATTGTAGTTGATCCGTCAAAACAAGTGGCAAATTAAACTCTTCGGAGGGGCTTAAACACATCGGGAGTTGGAACAACTGTCAAATCGTGTTGTTCATTCATTCTCAGTGCGGGCTCCAAACTAATCTTCCCCCAACTATGGAAGTAAGACTAGTTTGGAGCTTCACGAAAAATCCGACAACGAAGCTAAGAGGCCGTACGAAAGTACAAGAATACATCGGAATGAACCCTACCCCCAGTTGAAACTACAAGGAGCCGACATGGCGTGGTCGCCCCGGGTTAAATACCTAGGGGACACCATCGACCACGACATCCGCCCGATCATGACATTTGCCAGTGCAGTCATTGCACACGCCAAGCCCCATCGCTTCAATAGAATGCAGACCCTCCAGAACAAGTTCCTCCGTAGGATTACAGGCTCCCCCTGGTACGTTCGCAACGAGATCCTTCACGTTGACCTCAAGATTCCCAATATCCGCCAGTTCATGAAACGCATTTCAAAGCGTTTCTTCGAGACCGCCGCGAATCACCGCAACCCTCTGGTTGTCAAGGCCGCTAGCTACATTCCCTCCTCCATTAGTCATGTCCGCCGTCCCAAGCATGTCCTCACCGATCCCGATGACCACATAACTCTCATTCCGGAGAGCAGTAGGGCCACCAGTACAGTGCACACACACAGACCGACATTCCGACCTCACCGCCGAGGTTCCTCGCGAAGATCCCGACGTAACTGTCCCCCCGACCCTTGCTCGACGAAGTGCCAGCCCGCGCCCTAGCTGAGCCTGTAGCTTTAAATTCCCCAGATAATAATAATATAATCCAGATCCAGCCTGTCCCATCTTGCTGTCCTCCCGTCAGCGACGCCCTAAGGCGAGGTCCGTACCCCACAGGGGGTGCCCTTAACGAGCGTTCGCTTAGTAATGTAAGTAGTTTTACGCCCCTGGCTGGAGGCTTTGAGTCCGCTTAAGGCAGCCACAGGATAGTCCGGTTAAGTAGTCACGACCTCTCAAGGTCAACGAGATGCAATACATAAAAATAAAAAATAAACTACCACGACACATGTCCGTAAGGTCGCCGCACAGGGTAGGGTCGCCCGCAACCTCGTTTAACAAGTGCTCTCGTCCCGCATCCCGGCGCGCGTCAAGTTGTACATTCGCCCAATATTGACGTACGCCGTAGTAATCTTTATTCCGGCAAGTGAATTGATTCACTTATTCCGACTCCGGGTCCGGTACCGGTTCACCTTATTTATTCCTTTGGCACCGTTTGGCACCGGCACTCACTCGCTCATTTTGGTTCCCCGGTTTCGCAGAACATTTTATTCATTTGGTTCACTGGATCATTTGGCACATTTTGAATTGAACAGTTGGTTAGTTAGAGCGATACGACGTGTTCCGAGTACTTCCGAGTGACTTGAGCGAGTGAACGAGAGTGAACAGTGAACGCGCGCTCCGGAATCATTTGGTACCGCGGTGCCGGTAAGGATTGTGAGGAATAAATAAGGTTTACGTATCCGCGTTCGGTACCGGCTCCTTTGGATCAGTACCTCCGGAGTTACCCACCGCTAGTACGCCGCTCCCGCTTGGTTCGCCCTCACGAGCGAGACGAACCGGAAGCCGCACGCAACAGAACCAGGCGTTGCGAACCATAGTGGACGCTTCGATTAAAAAGAACTTAATGAGAACTTGAATGAGATGCGACCTCTAGAGTAGAGAGAAATCCAGAACCAAATATCCAAAGACCCAGGTCGAGATCTAGACTACAGAACTCCAGAATAGTATATAACTGCGAAACTGATTTATTTCCGAATTCCGTAATTTTTTTTTACAACATTTGACATTATTATACGAATGAGTGTCACTTTTCTGCGAAAATTCTTCACACCGCGATTCAGAAAATGACGACATTGGCCTAACGCCATCTATCGATTACAGTGGTTAACACGGAACTCGCTCTGCATACAATAAACTTTTTAAATTCACACTGATACCCAATTTGATTCTAAAGAAAGTTGTGATAATTTAAAAGTAATTTTCAATTGCATCAATTCGTATACACGCGTACGCGCGCGCGTTTACGTATTTTGTATTGCATACTTTATCACTCGAACAGCACATCAATCGGGGGGCACGGTAGTGCCCCCGCCAAGTCGAGCGCGAAGCAAACACTGCCGTACCATCCTTTACTGTAACCATGTCGCCGCATTTTCAGGCCCCTATTTGAGAATCTCTGGATAAGACCAGTACGCAGAAATTTTCGTCACCCAGTAAACTATAATCACATACTTAAAATCCAAAATTTCAAGTCTGTAGGTCATTTAGGTCTGAAGTCAAGCGAAAGCAAAGTTTCGCATTTATGACACTCACTCACTCAATCATGATCATCAGAATAGAACTAGTACTTCCCATTAACTCAGACAGCTGAAATTTGGTACAGAGTTAGGGTTTAATGGCCACATAAAGGGAAAACTATAAAAACTAGGATAATCGAAGATCTGGTGTACCTGGTGACTGATTAGAAAACACAAGATACCGCCTTTACAAAGAATATTTAACTTGGTGGGCCGCTTCATTTGATGTCAAAAATCGAAGATCTGAAGTATCTGATGAAGAACCCTCAGCTGGTCTCAGAAGTATTAGAGATATGGTAATGAGGGGGCATCTACTATTGGTACATAAAAAAATCGACTATCATTGCAAAAGCCCAGCATAGTGGGACACATCTTCTAATTTAATCGAGCCTATAGCGTCCCACTGCTGGGCGAATGCCTTCCCTTCTGCTTTTCCCACGTTTCTACAAAAAGAAGCGAAATCCCACCAAAAACATTCTGTAAAAAACTAGCCAAGTCTCCATAGAGCTGCTTGTTTATCTCTAAAAAGTAATGAAATCTAGACAAAGTCGTGCCAAGTCTAAGTTTCCTTACTGCGATTTCTTTATTATTATAGTTAATGTTGCGACTTGGCCGTTGAAGGTTATACAAGGGCACAAAACCAGGTGCTCCATGACACCATTGCACCAATCTGTCGCCAGAACCGCTACCCATTGACGATGGAAAATTGCCACTTGGAAAACGTTGATTCGATAACCAGTCAATTGTAGGCTTGATAAAGCTGCGTATTTCAATAATACTTATGTATAGGCGAGCCTGAAACAAACAGTATAATTTTTTTTTCCAGTACAGACGGACTTCTAATCATTGATAGAAGTCCGTCTGCACGTCTATTTTATGTTAGATCGGTGGTCGATTTGACGCTCCAAAAAGAAGAGAGCAGAAGTCAGCATTGTCAATGCTAAATGTATGTCACAACAGCCTAAAATGAGACACTAGCGTCCAATTACCAATACCAGTATGGGCTATTATCTCGCTTAACAAACATAGGTAGTTACAACAGAACATTACGTGTAAACAAAATTTACTTGTTGGGTACAAACTAACGTATAAAGAATGTTCAACGGATTAGTTAATGTTAATGTTGTGTGACTTCACACAACATTAACATTAACTAATCCGTAAATGCACCGAGCATTTCATTCATTCATTCAAGAATTAATTTTGCTCCCAGCGTGGTTTGACCAGACTCGATTAATCGAATGAACCCCAAGATTTGCACTAGCCCCTGAAGCCTCATGCTTCATCTGGCGCTACAAAGACCATTGCATATCATGGAATAGACCGGGGGGCGCTGGTGGTAGGGAAGAGGTGCCTTAGGATAGTAAGGATTAAGAGCCTACGGAGTATGCACTCTAGCTTAAGCATAGGACTAGTGGAGAGGCGGGTGATATTTGTTAATGGGAGGGGTCTTTTAACGACGTTGCAGCCGGGTTGATTCAGGTCGAGCTTCATCCCCAGTGGGTTGCCCCGTTTGATGGCGGACGCGGTGGGGCTGCAGGGGAGGACGAGTGTTGGTATGTCGTTGGCCGCTCTCTTTTGCGGCCGAAAAATGGTAGGCGACGGGGCCATTCATCAGACTCACCACGCGCGCCCCTCTCAGACGTTGCGAGGGGAGTCAAACATCTTACTCCCCCCCCCCCCAAAACGAAGAGGCCCGCCGAGGCGGGTCGGCCACCAGCAGGGGTTGCGAAAGAATCGTATGTTCCCGCGACCCCGACGTAGGTGTGAGATGGAACACCGGGGTGGTTTTTAGTCAGTAAGAGACCGAGAGACCCCTCCATCCATGAGGATTTTCCACCCCGGAACAAAAACAATTTCAAGTTCAACTGGTTTCTCGGCTGTTAACTATATCACTGCTCTGCTGTGTTAAATGTTGCTGTTTTCAAACTTTTCAATGTCTTCGTCTGAGGTCTCGCTACTAACCGTTTCCGGTTTTTGTATATCTCATTGGCAGCATTCTTGATCTTCCACCGTGTCCATCCAATAATTGAATTGCTGGTCGATTTTTTTTAGGTCTTGAGCTCTCGTTCAAGTCTTGATAAGCTGTTATTCGAAATATCCAAAAGTAAAATGGGCACTGTTGGGAATTGAACCCAACTCAACACATTGCGCACGGTCTGCACGCGCAGGCAGAGTGTTTAGCACGTCATCGGCAGGCTGAGACACGGCTCGGCATGATGACCACTCACTTCCTCTGACTTCAAAGTCAAAGAATTTATTTCAAATAGGCACATAAAAAGGCATTTAAAATAGAATCGATTCCTCTTCCAAAAGGTAGTTTCGTATGGAGAAGAAGGGGCAAGAAACACCTTCGTTACTCTTTTAAAATGTTTTTTTATACATAAATTTTATTTCTATATGTGAAGACGATGCACCAAGAATAAAAATACTATACCATAATTGGTAAAAAGTTATAATAAAGCAAATACATATAAATTAATCACGTGATAGGTACATGATACTCACATATTTGCAAACAATAAAAGTATATGATTTTCCTTAAATATTAACTAGGAATAAGTCTAGTGTGAGACTTGAGCAAAAACAACAAATTATACAATTAAATTGGCAAACATAATGATTTTGTCTAGACTGGATTGTCCTATGGAGCTGGACTATCATGTTTCCAAGCATTCCTATCTTGTTTATAATCCTTCAATTTGTAATAACATGCTGTTTACAGAGTGTTCTTTTTTAATTTAAATGTTCTTTCATTTAATTGCAATATATCAGAAGGTATTTTGTTATAACATTTAACACAGTACCCCATAAATATTGACTTATCTAATCTGAAAAAATGTTGATCTATTTTATCTTTATAGAAATAAAGATAAAATCGAAAAAGACGTCGTTAAAATTATGTCTATCACTTATTTTATTAAAAAGATGTAGATTTTTTCATACATACATAATATTTTCATAAATGAATTGAGAGATTCGCGACGAGGAAGATTGTACATGGCTCTGACAGCTGTCTTTTGCAAAATAAATAGTATTCAATGTCAGCAGCCCGACCCCACAGTATAATGCCATACCACATAATGTTAAAATAGACCAAACGCGCGGTTTATATATCTGTTAACTGTCTTATCTTTCAAACAGCATAAGCGGCCGAGCTAAGCCGCCCCGCAAGAGATTTTATATGTGGTCCCCATTCTCGTCCAGCGTGATTCCTAGGAAAACAGTCTGATTAATAAATACAAGTTTTTCTCCATTCAATATGATGTCACATTCGCTACTTCTACTACTACCGTAAACCAATCTAGGACTTGAAGAATCGAGTTATTCACGTCGTCCAGATTTTGTGACCGTTGGTCTATTTTATAAATCAGTGATGTGTCTTCTGCAATAACACCATCTTCGGTTGATTTTAAAGTAATTGGGATAAATCGTATATCTAAACTAAGAAGAGGAATGGACCCAATATCGAACCTTGAAGAACGCCGCAGAATGAGTTTATGCCATTTACTTCTCCGCGGCGGACGATACGCCTCTTACTTTAGTTTCATTATTAGCTGTTTGTCAGGAACTGTTTTATTATTGTTATAAGCACGGCATTAAACCCTTGCCTAAAATACAGGAGTGCACTCTTTAGATGCTCCTCGAGCTAACATTGGTCCTTCAAGGATCTCGTCGTCTTAATTTCAAAAGTACGTAATGAAAATTAATTCTTGAACACTTTAAATTGATTACATATTTTAATAGATAGAAGCGATTGCGATGAAACAAAAACTAATAATTACTCCGAGTTATACACAATATATGAATGAAAAAGTTAACCATATTGGTTCCGTACTTTTTACGTGATACCCGAACTAACAGATCTCTCACATCCAAACAGACAAAAATTCCAATAATGATAGAAATGGCATATGTTGGTTATCCTTTAACACCCCAACCATATTTTTTTAAATATCGTTTTTATGTACAGAAATGCCTCGTCTACAGATTTATAATATGTATATATATATATAGAAGACCTAGTATATAGTTGTGGTCACGCCATCTAAGATTTGACCAGTAGATGTATGTATGACTTATGACGAGACCCCAGTGGTTTCTTCTGCAATTTTGTAACTACCTCTTTTCTCACAAAACAAAGCTCTGATTTAAAAAAAAAACTCCTTGATAAAACATAACCATAAACTTCAAAATTCTGTCTAGCAACAAAACGTCAAAAGATGCGGTCTTTTTAGCCGTCTAATTTGTATACTCTTTGGGTCTGTGGCGTTGGTGAATGTTCTTCTGGGTCGCAAAATCAACAAATAAAGAATCACGCGATGGAGCTTAGAAAGTAAAACTTTAATTACTTACTTTTCAGAATGCCAAATTCAATATTCAGTAGAAAATCGAGTACTGCTTCAAAAAGCAGCAAAATATGCCAAGAAGAATACAAAGTGTTAACTCAAGCTCTTAAAAATATAGTAAAAAGATTAATAATTTGTTATAAATCTTTGTGCTGTTTTCCTCTAGATCAAATCGTATCCCCGAACTCCAGAAGGCTCAAAAACGGTTTGAACATAAACCTCAAACCCGGACTATGCCAAACATCGGAGAAAGTTATAAACGATATAAAAATAATACATATCATACCAAGATCTAGAGTCTCCTTCAATAACCCAGCGAGAGTCAAAAGCGAAATTTTCTCCAGAAAACGAGTCAGAAGTGAAATTTTAACCGCAAAGAAAGTCAAAAGCGAAATATCCGCCGCAAAAACGGTCAAAAGTGGGGTTTCCTCTTCGGAACAAGTCATTCAAGTACTTCCCCCCGAAAGTTTTAAAATAAAAAAATCTAAAACCAGAATTTTGAAGGAAAAAAGTAAAAAGATTCTTGATTTTGGATCCGGTAGAATAAAAAACACATTTAAATACAAAAAGAAACCTACCGGATCATGGAAAAATACCGACAAGTCTGTCAAAAATAAGAAAAAAAGTAAAAACGATGTTCGTAGCGAAAACAAATGGATCATAACTAAAAGAATGATAAAAATATCAAACCCAAGTAACCTAAAATGGATCAGACTTACAAAACCACGGGAAATTTTGGCAACTTCAAGCACAGATAACGAAGAATCCGCAGGGGACGCTCCAGTGACGCCCAAAGTATCTTGTAATGTTAAAAAATTCCCTCTGCGATGGAAAATGAATGGATCACTGCAAGAACTAAATTTTAGTGATACTCACATAGATTGTATCAAAAAGGATGTTGATAAACAAATCGCACTGCAATTTATCTGAATTACGTTGCAACTGTTTTTGTATAGATACTTGTATTGTTCTTAGACAATAAATTTTACGAAAAATTATGTGTTTTAGGAATGGCAAGTATATTTTAGATGTATTTAAGACCGTAGCAGCACCTGTACCCTAATTGCGTAATACACAATCAATCGGAATCTGAATCGTTTTGAAACAGATTGCTAATCCATTGCTTCCCAAGTTCGATAAAAAATTCTGCTCAACAATATAAATAACGCAATGAATGTTGTTGAACTGTCAAAATCAAACCAATTAGTCGTAATCGTTTACGAAAATGTGTTACGCAATTAGGCTGCTGGATGAGAGTTGCATGTCGTGCAATTGGAGAGATGATCATATCAAACTTTCAACTGTGCAGATAGGTGGCAATGTGTTTCCACTTAGTTTCATTGGTAAGTTAGGCCGTAATGCAAATCTAGTTTGTAGAATGCAATTTGACACAAACTTGCTTATTTAAGCAAGTTTGTGTCAAATTGCATTCCCAAAACTTGCCCGGTTTAATTCATATAAATCAGTTTATTGTACATTTCTCTTTACAATGAAACAATAAAATAATTAAAACAATTTTATTTACCCATAATAAAAACATTTTATGTGCACTGGCTTTTGGCAACGTAAATATACAATAAATGTAATTTGCATTAAAATAATATTTGATACATAAAGTAAAATAATCTTTTACATATTTTTGGTATTTAATAGGGGACAATGCATTATCTCGAATCTGAACTTTAAACTCGAGAAAAGTTTTTCGTGTCGAATATTCTATACAAATTAATATTATTTTGTCAATAAAGCTACAAATTGTTTAAGATCTCTTATAAACGTTTTGTGAGCTGTGTCCGTAAAAATTTGTAAAAACATTTTTCGTAGAGATATACACTGTATACACTGCAGTTGATGAATTATAGCCGGTCTGAATAATGAATGTTCTGAATTATGGCCGGCTTGTGATCTACAATGGTAACACCATTGTCACCAATTGGATCCGAAAAAATGTTACTACGCAGCCTTCTGCACAAAGTTCGGACCGGTATTCATCGACCGTTTTGTAAGTGCACAGACGTCTCAACTCCGCCGTCAAGCGGTGTAAGTTCCGCAAAACGAACACGAAAAGCAATCATTTACAAGTTGCATTCTTCCACTATATTTCATAGCGTTGTTATTTTTAATTATACAGCGTGTATCAGAGAATCAAAATAATCTGCTGTCAAACTTCATACCTACTCGAATCGACGATACGGGACAGCTGAAAATAATTTCGCGA
The DNA here is from genome assembly GCA_963555695.1 of Dasypolia templi. Classification (NCBI taxonomy): domain Eukaryota; kingdom Metazoa; phylum Arthropoda; class Insecta; order Lepidoptera; family Noctuidae; genus Dasypolia; species Dasypolia templi. The sequence continues at coordinate 7,170,409 of OY743163.1, forward strand.
TCACGATCAACTTTCTAACTTTTATTGAAGTTGTTGTTCAGCTTGATGGTCTGAACCCTTCAATAATATGGCCACGCATTTCTGATAGACGATGTATAACAAACATATCTTGTGGATTATAAATTAAATAAATAACATAACATATTTTTTTTTTGTAAAATTATAACATAATTATTGTATGTTCATTCAGGACTTGGTCCTTTGTCATATTAAATAAATGATTTTGGATAGTATCACAGGCAACATAATATAATAAAAATAAATAAACCCGTATTTTCGTAACATAAAAATCACAATCTTGCTAAAACTATTTACAATTATTGACAAGCAAAACTGATTTAAAAAGGACATCATCCATTTGACTTGTTCGCGGTCCAAATTTACAAGACTAAAAATGTATGAAAACTTGGTTATTGTCCTTTTTGGACATCTTTTAATCTTCCAGCACGATAAGTTGTCCGTGTCATGATTTGACAGCAAAAACATAATGGCGTAGCAAGATTTTTATACCTATAATTGATGCGCACCCTTCACACTAAAGCTTTTTTTAAATTTCAATATTATTAACGATTTTTATTTAATTGTATTTTTGCGCTAAGGCCATGGTTGAAGGCCACATCATTCTAACGAAGCATTGCACTACCTAAATCTATAATTCTAAAAAAATCACAACATTTATTCGGCCTCATGTGGACCGAGCCTTAAAAATCATTCCACTGCAAGTTCTGGCAAGTTGAAAGAAACTTTTATACAGGCTAAAGCTACTGCATTTTGCAAAGACAAAGTTGACCCAAAAGAATAAGGAAAAATTTTACGTCAAAATCTTGGTGAATGCTTTCAAAAGGTTACTTTTACCTCCGGTTATAGAAGCCTTTAATATAATCTATTGTTAACATATATGATTTTATTTTTTTCAACCAACGCCAAGCTAACATGAGCCATATCAGCAGATTTACTGATCAGATTTGATCAAGCTTTTAAAAACCATATATTTTTTGGTATTAGTAGAATTATATCTATATTTTTTCTAGCTACATTAATTGACATAAAGGCCATTAGAAATCTTCCCTTCGATTAAATATAAAAGTAACGGTTCGTAAAAATAAAGCTTCGGTTTCCTAGAAGAGCGATCGCCGTCATAGTAAAACGTCCGTCTTGAAAATCTGTCATTTTCAATAGCATTTGAAATTAAGGTGTCAATAAGCGCTCTGTATTTTTTTTTTGTTTTTGCTTCGCACGATCTGTGCATTCAGCCAATGTCACGTTTAGCTCTGCATTTTGACAGCCGCAATTGTGTGACAATTATTTTTTTGTTGTTTTTTGGCCTTCTCAGGAAACGTAAGCTAACAAATTCTTTTTCTCAAAAAGCTACGCTACGCTTGCCAAGGTTGGTTCAGATATGGGTGACTATCCATTACATATGGAAACCCCTCCATGCCTCAGAAAGCACGATAAGCCGTTGGTCCCGGCTGTCATTCGTGGATCTTTGACAGTCGTTGCGAAAGTAAGACTGGGTTTCAGCGGGCTTACCAAGGGATATCGTATTATTCAGTGACTGGGCTGTGGAGGTCAGATAGGCAGTCGCTCCATGTAAAATACTGGTATTCAGCTGCATCTGGTAAGACTAGAAGCCAACCCCGTAGTTGGGAACAGGCTCGGCAGATGATGATTCTATTACGGCGAACTTTTATGTGTTTCTATCCTGCTCTATCTTATATATTTTATTTTCTTTTTCTTCTATCTCCCTTAGACACAGCAACAAAATCGGTGTAGACTATTAGCTTGTTGAATGTACATGTATAATCGAACGAAAATTCTCGCGAATGGCATTTCTGCCTTTGCCAGGCAGCTTTTTGTAAAAAAAAATGTTTTGCAAATAGTGCAAACAATATTATAAAAGTGCAAAAGCTTAAATAATTGCCAAGTTATGAACGTTTTAAAATAAGTGGTAGAAAAAGACAGCACTGTCATAGATGTGACGTCACGACATTGCGCCATACATTTGCGCCGTACCGCGCGACAAGGACGGGAATAATCCCCTCCAAAATCCTTTCCCCTCCAAAATAGCTTTTACAAATTTACATTCGATTATCTCATTTTTACTATGCCTTCTTTGAAATGACACATTTTTTTCGAACATTTTTTATATTATGCATCCCTATTTTCGTTCGATTAGACAGGAACATTCAACAAGGTAACAATCTACTCCGGTTAAGGTTCAGGGGGCCAGTTAGGCAGACACACATCGACTTGTTTTATTTGCGCTGCTTAAGTTCCTACTTAAATGAAGCAAACTCACGCGAATTGGTTCAAAGCAAAACTTATACAAATCCTACATGATTTTACCAGCCAATATTTCGATTCTATTCTTACAATGATGATGACTTACAAAAGATCATCAATAATAATTATAGACCTTAAGACCAAGGTCAAAAGACTTTAAGGCCTAAGGTCAAATGACCTTAAGATACAGGGTCAAAAAAGTTAAGATTCAGGGTCAAAAGACCCTAAGACCCTCAGCCAAAAGACCTCAAGACCCAGAGTCAAAAGACCTAAATACCCAAACAATCAAGACCGAAAGACTTTAAGACCCAGCGCCAAAAGACCTCAGAGTCAGGGTCAAAAGACCTTAAGACAAAAAGCAAAAATACCTTACCCTAATTTATGAACTAAAGTCGAAAGGACCTTACTCGACCTTAGATTTAGCCCCTCTAAAAGGCCACATAGCCAGCGTAGGTGTCATTCTCAATAACAACAAAGGTTTGACAGCTGCCATGACGAATTGCATAGCGTAGTATCTATTAGCGTCTGCTTTGCACATATTATCCTGCATATGTTGGTAGCCCATTAGAATAATGACAGTGGAAAATAATGATATTAGGATGGACCTGTTTTTCGTGTAGTGGCGGTACCTGTAACAAAAATGAAAGAATATTAATTAAGAAGCCGAAGCCGGTAAGAAGTGATATAATTATACTACTTCACTAACACACGGCGGGATACCACTGAGGCTTGTTTAGCAGTTTAAATACTTGGGTCTCCGGATTACAGACAAACTTAACGATGCCCTTGATATTGAGAGGGAGCGGAGGGCTTTGTGTGTGCGTTGCAACATGTTGGCCCGTAGATTTGCACATTATACCTAGTAATAAATTTTAAGTTTACGCTTTTTAAAGCGAGTCAATCCTTCTAAACATGTAGCCTATAGGTCAACTACACGCAAAGAGTGTGTCTGCATGTACAATGTAACAACGCGTTTAGTTTGTTGTTATGTTTGCTGAGGCGAGCACTGATTGTTTTTATGCAATCATCCGTAAGCGCAGCGCCTCGCTGCACAGACGCGTGCGTGGCACTGCGAACGGCATCCTGGGCGCGTTGGCAAACAGCCCTCCTGTTTGCCAACGCGCCCAGGATGCCGTTCCTCACTGTTGAAGCAGTGGATAAGTGTTCATGCGATGAGCGCTCAGCCCGGCCGGCGCATGCTTTAATTAAACTAAATGGATAACTTGTACTAACACTAGGAAAGGTTATTCTTACCATGGGGTCTCAACTCGAACAAATCATAATTAGTCTTAAAAATAAATCATAGATGGCAGCATAGGTAACCATTACGAAATTAATTATAATTAGAAATCTATAATCGGCAGAATTTTGGCTGAAATAAGATTAGTAAAAATCATAACTTCCTTGTTTAAAATAGCCATCTGTGAATCATTTTGTTTAGATCTCTTTGCAATAGATGGCGTTTTACTCAATTTGTCCTGTCATCATAGAAACCACTTTATCGTTACTAATTTAAATCAAACAACATTCTTTTATCTATTACTTTACATAGAATTAAAAATAAATGTCTTAACATGTTTTTCTGAACTCGGAACTATAAAACTTTATATAAAAAGGATTGCATGAAACTTTTTAAAAGTAGGTCGACTCCTAGATGGCGTTTTAAAAATACAGTGTCTGGCAATAAGTGAGTCGCTGATGCTGCAATCTGTTGAAAAGGGAGGTGCCATTCCGTTTTATGGGATTGGGTATATGTACGTAGTATTATATTATCTGTGTTGGTAAGTAACAACACAGATAATATAATACCTATGGATATAAATAATGTTTGAATACGAAATAAATATATTTGATTTGATTAATTCACATTCATTGGACTTAAAATACCCTCTAAAATAGGGTATTTTTGATAGTCTATGAGTTTGGCTACTGTACGCTAAAAACAATAAAAAAAGATTGGTTTGCGAGTTGAACTGGTAATCTTTAATGAGGACAATAACGAGACACCTGCACGCGTCGCATGACCACCATAGAAACGAGTTTTTTTGGCGGAAAAATACACAAAATGACAGAAGAATAAAAGAAATCAGTCATTTTGTCTATTTTTCAGTCGACAGTCATTTTGTCTCTTTTTCAGTCGACAAAACCCGGCCATGCTACGCGTGCAGCTCTGGATCATTTACACCTGCAAACTCATGCCTTAGGAATGCGCAACTTGATGTTATTAAGAAAGTTTATAGATCTGGCCATGCTGAGGCGACCATGAATGAAGTTCAAGAAGTTGAATCATGATAATTGTCTACATTTTAACAACTTACTGAGCAACTGCAGGAGTCACGCATAACGCCCACCCCAGCAGACTGCCCGTAGAAACAACTAATGCGTACATCGGCGTCGTGGACACGCGGATAGTCTCCGGGTTTTCGCACCAGCGGAATGCCTGCGAAAATTATAGATACAATTAAGTATTGGAATGAGGAATAAGTGGGACTGGAGCAGAGTTGCCAGACGTCCTGATTTTGGTGGGACGTCCAGATTTTAAGCCCAAAATTAAATGTCTCTCGTTGGACAGGCTCAGTCCCGCTTTTCGGGGATTACACGACGGTGCGATTGTTATTAATATTTTAATGTAACGTATTCTCATTACAATACATTTTCTATAGCTAGCAGCAAGTGGCGCCATCTAGTTACGAAGTAACTAGGAACCAAAAAAAAGGTCGTAAAACAGTGACACTGGTTGGTGACTGCCACTCTTGCAGAGCGTCGCATCCGTCTCCTGATGTCAGGGGAGCCGCTGTCGTACCACGTCCACGAAGAACTGCTATATTCCAGCACAATCCTGATTATATTGAAGCTGCTGGACAACTGATATGATTACCACTTCAGGTGAAGGCTATCCTGCGCCGTTATTCTCGTTTAAAAAAAGAAAATCACTGACCAGTTTAACGGTCCAATGCGGATCCCAGCCGCACAGTTTTAGACTCCAGTATGTTAACCCCGCGATCAGTACCGTGACTATAGTACTGATGACGTGACACGCCACTGCGCGCCCCGTCTCGTACGACGCGTGGAAGCCGTACTTCCAGATGAACGGGTCTGATACATAAATGCAGAGGGCTGGGGCGAGGAATATGCCTGGAAACGGAGAAAAAATTAATGAATAAATAATACAAACAAAAACAAATCGATTTAATTCTTTATTTTCAACCTTTTCGTGTTTTGTATGTTTGGAATCCTCTCCGCAAGCACTTTATTTTGATACCCCATTTGGTCGTAGTACAAATTTTGAGGACATTACTTTTTGACTCCTTAAATTGGCCATTTTGATTTTATAAAAACAAAATCTAGACTTTGCCCATTGATTGACCAAAACGAGTCGACCAGAATGAGGATTTCATTTATTAAAATCCATCCAGTCGTTAGGATGTTTTGAGTGTGTAAAGATTCCCACATAAAGTTTCATAGATACGCGTAAAAAATATGTCGTTGTCGTTGCTGTAGCGCAGTCGGGTAAGTTTTATTTGGTAAATCTTAATCCACGCTACCTGCATGATTTACCAAATAACACGTATTAATAATAAACAGTTAATTTTCGCAATAAAACTTGTCAGTTGATCGTATACATTCGTATAATAATCGTGGAACATCTTGAAACTTAATTCCAACTGACTAAATAATTACTTAGCCAAAGCCATAAAATATAAAAATAAATCAAAAGTTCGTATGGAAGTTAAACTGGGCGTATCAAACGCCCCGAAACTGACGGGACGATTTAAACAAACACAAATTAACATAGACGAATTTCCGGCTTTTAGCCTCACAGATTATTATGTCATAGCTTACATCAGCTCCTATTTCTAGTGCAGAAAAGTTTGAGCAGTAGGATGCAAGAGCGAACGAAGCGAGCTCGAAATTTTTGCACATCTATGATGATTTCAAACTGGGATTCTTTCACAAATAGAGAAATATCTGAGAATTGGGAGAATGCAGGAAGGACGCAAGAAATGTAAGCAAGAAACCTTTAAATTTAACAAAGAAAACCTTACCTTTCCGATACGATACATGTCATACAGAAATGGGAGATACTTTGTCGTTGTTGACTTACGCAGAAAGGTATGTATATGTACTATAATAATTTAAATTTTAGTCTCAAATAGGTAAAATTGTCTTATAAACGTTTATACAGAAATAGGAGTTATTTTTTTAAAACGAAGAAATTGTACTATGGAAGAGCGAGCGAAGCGGACTCGAAAATTTTAACATGCTTCGTTAATATTTTGCATACGTAGCAAAATGAACATATTTTGGCCAAGTTTGAAATTTGATTAAAAGGTATTTTTCAAGATTTGGGGGCCGGGGCCGGGGGGTAAATAAATACAAATAACTAAACTTTTAGTAACTTGTAAAACTTTTATGCGAGGACCCTCAGGCGCGAGGCCGACGTCGCCGACGCCTAACGCCGCCACTGCCAAGACTTCCTAGACTTTTAACCTTCGACAGAAAAAGGGGGGTGTTCTAAGTTTACCGTGTATTACTGTGTAATACTGTGTAGTGCCTGCGGCATCGAAGCTCGCGAAAGCTCATCGAAGCGAAAAGTGACACGATTGAAAGTGTCCTTAGGTAAAGAAATTGAAAATCTGTTCAGCCAGATACTTTTACACTTTTATTCAACTTTATTTGTTATCCACCTATAACAACAATAAACAATATTCTATTCTATTTTAGTTTATAAAAACAAGGGGTTAGCAAATAGTCTATATCCTGTATTCATCCTCATTCCTCAGTAATAACATAATTAAAGGTACTTACCAATTAGAGCGCCGATCAGACATTGATGTGGGAAGTGTGCAGCGACATACAACCTCGCTAACATCACTGAGCCGAGCGCCACAGCGAACAGCGGGTACATCAGGTACTTCCACCACCAAATGTAGTACTTTCTGTGAAAACAAGAAATTAAGCTAATGCGTTCTTTTGCGGTAAACATGACGCAAAGAAAGAACTCAAACACAGAAAAAAACAAGTTGGGGGAAAAATATGTATAAGTCACATCCACGTAAAACGGCCATCGCTCAGTATAATGCTGCGACCTTATGCGAAACAGACCCACAGCGCTGGTTTTCAGCGACAGCCGGCTTTGACGTGATGACGTCAACCGTTGCAGCATTCAATGAGATAGAAATAAGAAATAAAAATAAAATAAATACACAATATTTAATTCTTTAATGTATATTTTTACAACAATATTTTTTTTTCCATTACAGTTAGTGCAACAAGTTTTCTATTGATTTAAAAGAGTGTCCATGGTGTTTTTTGGCCGTTCTGCTCCCTTGGAACCTACAACGCTTTGGAATGGGCAACTAGCTTCATATTCCTGAGTCAGACCACCCCTTGACAATTCAATAGTGCCTGTAATTGTTTTTTTTTAACTAGCTCGTGTCCGCGACTTCGTCTGCGATCCAGGATGAAAATAAGCACATGTCTTTACCTAGGTAATGGTCTATCTGTGTGCCAAATTTTATCCAAACCCGTTCAGCCGTTTTAGCGTAAAAGCGTTAAAAAAACTTTACTATCGCATTTATAATTATAGTTAGGATAAATGCTAGGAGTTTGAGTGGTAACACTTGAACTCATCAACTCATGGGGTCGACCCTCCAAAACCATTCATGCTGTCGAGAGCCTGAATGGTTTACTTGTCTTACTAACTTAAAACTATACTTGAGCCACGAAGACTCCGATGGGCATATAAAGCAGTCATTGGGACTACGCACTACTACTGCGCTTGTTGCAACTTGCTTGCAAACAACAAGCGCTACTTGATGTTATACTTATGGCATTTCGTTGACGTGAACCCATAAGATTTTCCCCTACCAAAAATCGTTCAACGTGCCTAAAGAAGTTTTAACTTCAAAAAGCCTTTTTATAAAATATCGAATCTAGGACGAAAGAGCTAACGAAGCAAATTACGGGCATTTGGGCTGGGCACCCCGCTCGTACATAAGGTTCGAAAGGCTAAAGTTAAGGCCAGATTCCAAAACTTAAACTGCTGTAATACAAGTTTAAGCTTTTCGTCATAACTCTACAAAGTAAGTTCTCTTTCAGTATATTGGTCAAACGAAAACAGAACTTTTTCAAGGCAGGTGCTAAACATATCAAGCTCGCTTCTCTCGCTCTTACATTCTCACATTACTCTTGATTCTTGAGCTTTTCTTTATGAGTCAACAAAGCAAATATTTCTTAGTTCTTTTGGAATTATCAATTAAAATCTACCCTATCCAAGATTGTGTAAAATTTTCGAGCTTGCTTCGCTCGCTCTTGCGCTCTACTTTCTCATAGTTGCTTGAGCTTTTCTGCATAAGTTAATAATGTTTCCTATTCCTGTTTGAAAATATAAGACAAACCTAACCTAACCAAGGCGGGTAGTTAAAAGTTTCGAGCTTGCTTCGCTCGCTCTGCACACCCATTATCCATTATACGATTTTTGTCGGCACCCATGGTGAACTCAACAACCCTGTTAGTGTGTCACACAATACCCCTAGGTTAGACTGGTTGACAGACTTTTGGAACTATCAAAGATCCACAAACCAACCGCAGCAAGAGAAGCTTATCCTGGGATCGACCCATGCGGCTGTTATCATTTAGCCTCGAGCCTCTCCCAGTCTTCCTTTCCCTATCCTAAAACTTACTTGTCGTGCATGACATGTGATAACCACATGAGGCATAGTATCAGCATCATAGCAGCTGTCATAGAGTGACCAGAGGGACTGCCAGGTCCCGTCTCACATGTCTGTAGCGTTTGTTGTAATACAGGTCTTTGGGGCTCTGCATAGAATGTTGTTTCGCGTATCCACCAGTATGGACGATCTTCCAGGAGCCACCTGAAAATGGATTAAGAAAATGACGGTATTGGGGTCTACATTTTGAAATTTTTGGTCAATATGGACTTGAATTTGTTTTAGTCTTTTTAAATAGATTCTAATATATTAAGACTATAAAGCTAATAGAGCACTTGGGGTGGCTTGAAAATAATTTACCCCACTCTGTTTAATAATAAAATATGCCTTGAAAACAAATGATTTTTTTTGAATTTTTATGTATGCAACTTTTAGTACCAACATTTTAATTTTATTATTAAATTTATAAAACGAACATACCATTTCATAACAGCATTCAACCAGCCTCCAAAAGCCAAGCACAGCAGCAGCTGAGCAGCGAACACCGAGTCAATGACAGAAATCAGTGGGAACAGGATCTCAATCGCATGGTGCGGGTCAAACACATGGTTGACTATCTCAAAAAAGTTGGCATGGTCTTCAAACCTACAGATACAGAATATCATGTTAGTCTACCTAGCCTTCCTCCTACTATTTTGAGGTTTGCTTCCAGGCTAACTAGATGCAAATACAAAATTTCATAAAGAGCAACTAAGCTAATCAATTGCTAGGACATATATTTTAGTTTTTATTATAATATATTATATTAATTTATTTTAAATTTTTATTTTTATTGATTATTTATAATATTATATATTTATTTTGAGACAGATTTACTGTCTGTGACATTTTGAGGATACTGAAAATAATATAAAATACTTGTAATGCTGCTATCACCATGGGAAATGCTACGGGCACTAGAAAACCTGATTATTATAAAACACCCCAAAAGGGCTTGTTTTAAAACTTAATTATGTATGTTCCTGTATAAACTAACTCGAGATTTAGCAGAAACAAAGACAATTTTCTTAGCAATTCTGTAAGGAATTTGTAATTGCAGTATTTCAATGAAATAATCAGTATTATGAATACTTTACCAGTATTGCACAAATTCTATGCATGTTACACCAAACGCGTAGATTTGCTCCATTGTAGCACAATATTTAAATAAAGTTTTAAAGAAACATTAAGACATTATGTAATGAAAGTTAGTTTTTTTTTGTATTTTCTTAATATTTCGATGATAGAACCACAACAACGCTGGTCAATTTTGGTAACGAAACGAATGCCAAAAATGTCATTCAGTCAATGTCACAGTCAAACTTCATAGTTCTGAAATGAATAAACTGAAAATCCTTTTTGATGATGTTATTTCTGAATAATATTTTTCACATTCTCTAAAATATTCAATAAAACTGTAACATCATTAAAATTACTTTATAAAACATATTAATGTGTTTTTATAAATTTTTATTAATTTAGGGACTACAACGACATCATCTGGATTAATACTGAACTACAAAGAACTCTTGCGGCATCTAGTGTCGAACAGTACATTTCAAGCTTTGAACACTGCTACTTAACAAAAGATGGCGCTGTAACCTCTGCGGAAAACATTTCAGAAAATATAAATATTTCGCCGTTAGATTCCATCATGTTATTCACTTTTTCCAAATAGAAAGATACCGGTCATGTGGGCCCATCGAGCAAAAACCAATAACTGAAATTGAGAGGCCGCTGATTGTTACGAAACACTGGGAACAGACAGCATTTCGAAGAAAGAAGTTTACTATGGTGTTCATTTAACTCCACTCAAAGCATAAGTATTTCAATTAAACCATTTAACAGCACTTTGACCACTGAATTGTCCAAGCAGTCTGTAAGTTAAAGCTAGGTGCCCATTCCAATGCGTAGGTAGTATGATTCTATGAAGAGGAACAGACAAGGCACTCCGTGAATATCGGACACCCTTTAAATTGTTGAAAAATACATATTGGCACGTGTTTTTTTACCATTATGTAAGCGGCCATCCTCCAGGCAGTTTTTCTTCAAAATGAATTTATGCAAAAATACAAAATCCGTAGGCGACGCCTTTATTTTTCGTCCCCTACATTTCACACTGTCATTTCCTTTGCCAAAAAACCTACCAATAAAGAGAGAGAGAGTAAAAAAAAGGAAACGTCATAATTATGACTGATGACATTTGACTTCAGTTCCCGCCCGATCATGACCTATGCCAGTGCAGTCTTTGCACACGCCAAGCCCATTCGCTTCAATAGAATGCAGACCCTCCAGAACAAGTGCCTCCGTAGGATTACAGGCTCCCCCTGGTACGTTCGCAACGAAATCCTCAACGTCGACCTCAAGATTCCCACTATCCGCCAGTTCATGAAACGCATTTCAAAGCGTTTCTTCGAGACCGCCGCGAATCACCGCAACCCTCTGGTTGTCAAGGCCGCTAGCTATATTCCCTCCTCTATTAGTCATGTCCGACGTCCAAAGCATGTCCTCACCGACCCCGATGACCACATAACTCTCATTCAGGAGACCAGTAAGGCCACCAGTACAGTGCACAAACACAGACCGACATTCCGACCTCGCCGCCGAGGTTCCTCGCGAAGATCCCGACGTAACTGTCCCCCCCGACCCTTGCTCGACGAAGTGCCAGCCCGCGCCGTAGCCATCGATCACTAATAAAAGAAGAAGAAGTTCTTTATTAGTGATCGATGGCCGTAGCTGAGCCTTTAGCTTTAAATTCCCCAGTTAATAATAATATAATCCAGATCTAGCCTGTCCCATCTTGCTGTCCTCCCGTCAGCGACGCCCTAAGCCGAGGTCCGTACCCCACAGGGGGTGCCCTTAGCGAGCGTTCGCTTAGTAATGTAAGTAGTTTTACGTCCCTAGCTGGAGGCTTTGAGTCTGCTTAAGGCAGCCACAGGATAGTCCGGTCAAGTAGTCACGACCTCTCAAGGTCAACTACGAGATGCCATACAAAAAAAAAAAACTTCAGTGCTGAAAGTTTTTGTCCTACAGTTGGCTGTCTGATATATAGGTCTTCAAACTGTTTGGTCGTTTTGAAGTTCTTGTTATTTTGGATCGAATTTTAATGGAAATTACACACAGACTTGAGAGCGTAAGAAAACTGAATTCCGATTTTGTATTTTTGACTGGTGGAAGCTTTAATGAAAATAAGCATAAATGATTTTAAAAAACATGGACTCCATTTGGCTTTAAAATATGACGAACTCATTCCCGAACTTGAAGTTTTTAAAGAAACTCATTTTACATGCAAATATTTCTCAATTATAACCTGTTTCATTAAATAGAAATCATATGTAAAAATGATTTTGCAGGATACATTTTCTAACTTGAGCATAGCTCTTAGATTGCATGCAACCCTATCTACAACTTCGGCTTCCTGCGAAAGAAGCTTCAGCAAAATGAAGCTCATCAAGAATTATTTGTGTTCCACATCGGTTCCAATTCCACAATGCTCCAAGAGCGGTTGTCGGTAAGTATTGGCAATATTATCAATTGAAAGCGAAATAGCCAGTAGTCTCGATAAAGATATTGATTGAAGATTTCGCTGAAAAAAAGTCGGGAAGGTTTTTAATTTTAAATTCGTGTTTATAATATTTGCTGAAGGAATTTGCCTAGAGGGCGGCAAATTTCTACTCTGCACCCTCCTTATGAAAATGTTGATCGGGCTGCCACGCTGGCAGTTGTACAAGAACTCCTATTTTGGAACGAAAATTACAGAAGCGTCTAAATTAAATGCAAGTCAAGTGATGCGATGGCTGTACATAATTCATTCAACCAGCCAAAGCAGGTTACGCGCGCACGGTTGACAAATTGAAGGCTTATTTTTGAGTTGATTTTCTTTCCAAATAGCGGGTGTAGGCCCACGTCTACGGACGTGAAAATATCGCGCCGGGATTTTATGGCACACTGGATTTTCAAAGCTCTTGCTTATTAGCGCATAGCGAGAGATGAAAATCCGAGAGCGTGTTTTTTCGAAGCGCTGGGATGCACTCTGTTAGATTCTCAACGCTAGGCTCAACACCGAGAGTTTAAAAACCCAGTGCGCGATATATTTCGCCGCCATTATACGTTCGTGCGAACGTGGGCTTACTCTAAATATTACATTATTTTGACATTCAGGCCAGTGCAGCTTTGTCAGCATAGTTGCAAAAAAGCCCGATAGTACCGTCCACCTGAATTCCTAAACAATTCATCATAATTCTATAGAAAAAGCATACTTCCCTTGTATCCGCAAAGAAAAGGGCTAGATTGCTCTTTACTATAAAAAAAAACAATTTCGTCAGATTACCGAAAGGTTAACGTGTTAGAGCGACGCTAGATGGCGCTGCTCTCTCCCGGGACCTGTGAGGGCGGATTATTGTTTTAATAATTGAATATTATACTATGGTAGCGATACAACGGGCAACACAAGTTCGAAACGAACGGGAGAGGTGTGAAATGTTTAATTGTAAAACGAAAGACTTGAATTTGTTGCTCTTACAGCAGTCGTCCATTTATGAGAGATCATATTATAGTAACAAAAAAAAACACCAAAAAGATGTCATGTAAAGTAGGTTGCCAGACTTAAGACACTTTCCCTGTTAAAAAGTTACTTTTTGTGGAATGGAACCTTATTAAAAGCGATTAAACAGTAAGTAATTCTTCAATTCTGTCTATTTTTCTAGGGCGGGCTTTTCCTACCCTTGCCCCCCCAAGCTACGCCCATGCCTGTCATCACTGCGCGTTGCCAGTTGTCCTGCCTAACTATATACCAAGTAATCAATGATTTTCTGTAATTTAGCAACTTGGGTTTTTTGGTATCTATTTTTTGCAATCAATTACAATCCATAAACTTTCACTACTAACTAACTATCTAGGAAATAACTACGGCGGAAAAACACAATATTCAGTACAACGAAAAAACGGATGTTTCAGATATTAATTTTCAGTCTTTCTATATGCCTATCTAGAAAGACTGATAATTAATTTCTACAGAAAATACTGTTGTTGGTAGGCACGACGAACAGGATGATCGGTATCACGTACTGTTCTGTAGTTTCTGCCCATGAAAATGAGGCATAAATCAGACTCAGATGTAAGTAGGTATACCTATACATATTAGAGTATGGATGGATGTTTGTTACTCTTTCACGCAAAAACTACTGAACGAATTTGGATGAAATTTGGCACACAGATAGATTATAACCTGGATTAACACATAGAGTACTTTTTATCTCGATGCTCCCACGGGATCAAGATTTATGCGGGTGAAACCGCGGGGAACAGCCAGTTACTGTAATAAAATATAATATTATAAGACAAAGCTGAAGAGTTTGTTTGTTTGAACGGGCTTATCACTGGAACTACGAGTCGGAGTTGCTAAATATTTTTTTCATTCGATAGCCCAATTCTTGATAAAGGTTATAGGCAATTAACCATCACGCAACGACCATTAGGAGCCGAATAAAAAGAACAAAAAGTTAGAAAACGCTTAGCGAAAATCAAGTAAGTAATGGCGCCGGCGGGTGAAGCGATGCTATAATATATTGTGGTGGCTTACAATTATCATGCGAACAAAGTCTCAGGCTTTTTTTGGAATCGTCTAACTTAATCTCTCTTACAGTAATGTCTTAAAACAAAAATATCCCACCAACATTAGACACAACGTAGACACAATCTATTGTCTGAGCTGTACGCAGATATAAACTTCTCTCAGATTTGGCCAAATTTAATCTTAGCAGCGCGGCGGCGGAGACCCGGAGTTGAAGGGTGAAAAGGTCTTAGGATAGATCTCAAGATAACGTTGGAAATATAATGAGATAATAATAATTGAAAGAGTCTTTTCACAACTATGTTTGGCTTGGTTTACAACAACAACAACAACACAAAAACTAGAACAACATCAACAGCAATATCAATAACGCCTCCATGAGAGCGATAGTTTAAAACAACTGCGTCTTAATTTGGGGCATGGGTAGTAAGCCCCAGCCGCTTACCGTCTGGCTAATGTAGTTACCACACATGAGCATAGCATAGCATGATCATAGCAAAGCATTCATCCTCATAGCTATAGGTCACCCGATACTAAAACAAAAGAGTTCGGTGAATTGAGAAGAAAAAAGAAGATTAAATCCAGAGGTGCTGTAGGTGAATAAGAAAAGTGTTAGTGACATGACAAACTCTTCAACAAAAGACATTGACTATTTATGTGAAGTTGGTAGCGCCAGTTCACCTTCGCAGCTTATTTACCTACCAGTATTTTAATCCAGTACTGGAACCTAGAGTAGGCAGAAACTTCAGAACGCCACCTACGATCCTTATATACCTACTCCTTTTGCTTCGTTGACGTTCATACATTATATAACCCCATACACGCACAACAGTGGCGGGTACTACGCACCTGACCTTTCTGAATAACATCACCAATAAAGTCACTATATGTCCTATGTACCGATATTGCATTAATGTAACATTTTTCTATTTATGAATGACGTCGCTACTGCGATAACTAATAAATAATCATCATTCATCATTGAATTAATAATCATCTGACCTAAGGGCCTAGACAAAGTAACATTCGGAACATTCGCTTAGCGATGACGCTATTATAAAAGCTAAAAAATTTAAGCCTTCGAAATGTCACGTGATCATATGTCATAGAAATAGAACCGCTACGAAGCGAATGCCATTTGTATAGGTCCTCTGTATCGTTAATGTACTATTATAATAAACCTACTATTTTTATACATAAACTTATATATGACTTGTAAAATAAAACTTCCTTAGGATATCTCCAGACAAATCCAATAATCCTCACCACCCTGAACACCGCCTCTCGTAAACGCGGCATGATCACGTAGAATTATTGCGTTAAAATATAATCTGCGCTCAGCTCACACCCAGTGGGACTCGGGAGGATGGGTGGAGGCTGTAATAAGGTATATTCACGCTCTTTAGTTGAGTACCGGGATTGGCAGAGAGGTTGTAGGGCTTCGAGAAGTACGAGTTTTTTTTTGGTTAAGTTAGGCTAAGATAGCATTTAGGTAAGGTAGCATAAATACTTAGCAACCCTAATATTACCACACCCGTTTTCTTCGATAGGGTAGGCAGACGGGGAGGTGTAACTATGATCTGTTTTGCCATCTTATGAGGTAATTTATATACTGCTTCGTTTATTGTTAAGACTATTGACCGATTTAAAACGACTAGCTGTGCCGTTGCGTTTAGGTATGAGAATCGGCAGTTGCTCGCTACCTTGCTCTACCTATAACGAGACATTATATATTTCACTAGTTAATGTATATCACTTCTGTCTCGTCAAGAGTGTCAATTCCTAGTATCAGGTGGATTGACAGTTAATAGTTTTCACGGTGAGATTTTGACAGAATACATCAGGAGGCAATGACGGATTATACCCGTTTAGATACGGTAACCGCGCTCAATATTGGCAAGATAAAAGCCGTTTTAACTGTCTTGCTGCTGCATGTTCATTGCACCAATGAACATGCAGAAGTTATTCACCTTATTATTTATGTATATTCATCTCTTTCTAACAGTTAACGGTATGGGTATTTCCTTTACGCGCTCTGTGTACCAGTACGTAAGTACGTAGCTACATTGATGACTTACGCTGTTTTTGAGTGTACTAACTTTCGTGTATGATGCGTCTATTTATAATACGTCATTGCCGATCCGTCTAAACGTAGTAAATAGAAATACCATCGCTCTCTTGAATGACCAACATATTAAGAATGAATTTTACGACGTACTTATCTAACAAAGTCACGGACAAATAGACTTATTGATAAAAACAGATTTCTCTTAAAACATTTAATTAAAGGCTAAAAGGCTAATTATAAAAAAGCACTCAACGACGACACATTAATGCCAGAAAGATTTATATCAACGCTTCTGAAAGTTTCAGAATAGTGTTGGAAGTGCGACGTCGGATAAAATTATCCGAAAGAAATTCTTGAGCATTTCTTTCGGTTATTTTTCATTTTCATTTCTTTCAGTTAGTATTAATTTTTCTCAAGAAATGATTTTTAAATCGTAAAGAGACAAAAAAAAATACAATTTGCTTTACTAATAGGGCTAGCAAAATATTTACTTCACAAATCAATTATGAGAAAATACACTGGCCTGCAAAACATAGTACCACACTTCTAAAATCATAATTCTTCAATAAATATAGAAGAAGTCACAGTTTTGAAATATAGAAACGTTTTATAGCAAATTTCATCAACTTTCTTTGAAATAATTGTATATTATACATGAGCAACGTTTTAACTTAAATACATATAAAACCTAAAAATAGTTACTGGCAAAAAAAACTCCAACAACATTTTTATGTTTGTTTTACGCCTTATTTACATTTCGAAGGCCAGTGTTTTTACAATACAAGTCCATAGTTTACTACATAGGTACTTGTATTTTTAAACAAAACATCATTACAAGTGTCCCTTCATCGGCTAATCGTAGGAAAAACATTTTATTTTTTATTGGCATACGTGCCTTTCTTCATTACTTTTTCAGTAAACGGATGTAAAAAGCTTCTCACTTCAAAATTTCGGATACTCGGATACAAAACAAAAACCGTCGGTTATCCCCCACATCCTTACAGGAACCCACTTAAAAACTGCTTGTTAAGAGCTCCTAATATGTCACAAATAAAGTAGCGACCAATAAAGAAGCAATTAGCTAAGTTTTTTAAAACATAAATAGAATGGGGGAGGGGGAGTTCAATGCGTTCTATTTGAACGCGACCAAATAACTGTGTGACAGTTGTTTTTTTTTGTGAAGTATTGTTGAAATAGGTTTTTTGTTTTCTTGTTTTTTGTACACACAAATCAAATATACCTACCATATACCTAAAATTTTGAGGCAGCATTTTCCAAGGTATTTTCTTGTTAGAATTAAATTATTTAAAAAAAAATACGAAAGCTTACCTACCGGAATTAGACAGACGACCGAATTCAGGTTTTAAAGCTGCCATGCCATTTATTCAGTATTTTCCTCGCACTTTTCGCCAACCAAGCAACCCTATCAAGGTTATCCAAACCTATCAACGCTCTCAGCCAGCCACATGTGTAATAAACAAAATAAACTACCCTTACAAGCCTGCACCCTCACATAATTCGCGAATCAAAATAATAAACTAACAGCCATTTATATCGCAGACAGGCGTTGATTCAGCAGAAAAAAGCCAGTACAGGGCTCAGGTGGCATTTAGCGCCCCCACCGGCAATTTGACAGACTATTAATCCGGATTTAGCCGGTTTTAAGCGGATTAGGGCGGGTTTATCTCGCTCAAAGTGGTTTAAAGCAGTGTGTTTTTGTTTTTGGTAAATTGATTTGTGGCGCTGATTAGTCTTTGTTTTAAGCATAGCACTGTTACTTTCAGTTCGCTTTTTTTTTGCGTCACTTTTCTCCTGCAAAAATCTGCGTTGACCCCTTTAGTCCAAAGACTCAATTATTATTTAAAAGAACCTACCTTAAATCGTATGATTTCAAGACATAACACATAACATCACGCCTTGTTTCCCCGAAGGGTTGGGCAGAGGTGTAACTATAGTACACCCACATTTCGCCAGTTATGTTTAAAGTCCCATATAATAGGGGGCGAGCCTATTGCCATCAACCGGGCACAAGTCCAGACTCCAGGCTGCTACTGAGAAATTCCAGATAGAAAAACCCAATAACACGTTGCCCGACCTGGGATTCGAACCCAGGACCTCATGCTCAGCAGTAGCGGTTGCGACCACTAGACCAACGAGGCACATGACAAGCAAGACATGTGTTTGAAAAATAAATTTTAATGACCATTCCTTTTCTAGAAACACGGAAAATATTTTCTTTCACAAAGCAAACCACAGAAAATAGGCAAACAAGTATTCATTAGTACCATAGTGAATATATTACCACAATAAAAAATAATATTGCGTAGTTTATTCCCAAATACCTGACCACAAATTACGAAAAAAAAGTTACAACTTTCTTTCAAGCAATCCCGAACGAAAGAAGTCACCATAGAAATTTAAAAAAAAACCTTGCCTTTCGTCAAGGACGCGTTCATAATAGATGAATAAATGTTTTGTCATTTCTACGTTCTCAAAGTTACCGCCATAAAAGGAAAATAGCTTTATTGCCCCATTCCGACCACTTTACGGTAGTTTTTAATTGTTATATTGCGACCGTGAGTAATCTGTATACTACCGCAATATTGCAAGGCAGACATCTCTTCTTCTTTTGACATTTCGAGAAAATGGCGGCTGCTTTGAGGGTTACCCGTCATAATTTACTTTTAGTTGGTTTATTGGATATTATAAAAATATGTTAGTAAATTATTATTGGCTCGTAATATTTGTGCCCAAGTGATAATTTTCTGGGGTTTCTTTACCACAAGATATAATGTAGAGAAATTATGTTTATTACTTGTTTTATGCTCTCTTAAATCTGGTTATAACTAGGACTCATTGAATGCATCCTAAAATAATTAAAGCGGAATGTTTTCAAAAAAGGTTTAGCTTTAAATTCAAAAGTAGGTTGTTATATCCTGTAAATCTTTTTATCTATCTCTCTTTTCACCACTTTCTATTCATGGCTTGTGTAATATTATGAGCAGTTTCTTTAACTAAATGAATAACACTCATTTAATTACAATTTCTATGGAAAAGAAAACGTAAGTACACACACCATGAAAATAAAACATTTTGATAGATATCGATTTTTTTCTTAATTTAAATCGTCACAGAATTTTATTCAAGCACGTATTTCGGTATCTGTATGCCCCAATAAACCATATCAATATGTAAACTATACAGTTAAGTCAAGCTTATGCCTCTCTTGCAGAGGGCAGCACCCTCACTGCATATCGTGTTAAATTTAAACAAGAGGGTCCACATCGGAGACAGGTTGGTTTCCCATCAACCAGGCAATTATCTTGTCAGAAAGATATTAAATGAGTATTTAATGTGCGATCCAGATTCTTCATTGAGTTTATTACCTGCAAAAATAACTTTATTTATTTATTTAGACTGGTCCTAATTGTTTTCTTTAAGAGCTTTTTATGATGAATAACCTTCATCTAAGTTTAGCAATACAAGCCAAGAAAACATGAAGGAATAAAATGCCAATTGAATAAAAACTATGCGCAAAATTTTATACACCACTATCTTCTTTGCGTGGTCATAGGGGTAGGCCAGCCAGACACCGTGGTTAAAACCATAAGTCGTGTTGAATTAAACTCTAAATATAACAATGAAAACGGAGTATTATTAACTTACCATTAACACCTTCAGGCCCAATCAAAGACTGAAAAAAACCTTACCAACCTCATTGTGTTACAGATCTCCAAAACTCCTCACTACCCATATAAAATTTAACACTGGCAACCCCACGCTGCGATAGCCATTCGTAGCCATAAAAAACAAAGGAAAAAAAGGCTTGTCTTTTGATTCCAATTTTGAATTCAATTCGCGCGGGTAGCGCTCCATGATTTTATTTTCATGAGCGTCGCGGGACCGGAGGGAAACGTGTAACGAAAATTTTAATAATAAATGAATTAAATCTTGTTATTATATTAGTTGATATCAGCGAGGGATTATTGTTTTTATTTATGATTTAGGGAGCCTCAGTTATGGATTAATGTGATAAACATTTTGATGTTATTTGTTTGGGTTTGATTGATGAAGTTTTGGAGGATAGAAAATAAAAAGATGTTCAGAGCACAGCACTATGCCTGTTTTGATTATATTCGGCGTTTAGGATTACTGCACACATTATCTTATGCAATAAATCAAATCTTTTTTCTTATTTTATTTAAAACCCCTTTCTTGGGCATCGACCTCAAAACAAGGCTTGATTTAAGGTTTCATAACAGTAAATTCAGCAGTTCATGCACCCTGATTTCTAAATAACGTACTTGCCGTTAAAACAGCATAAAAACGAACTTTCATTGACTACAAGCAGCCTAAAACGAACCAACAGGATTTCGCAGCGACTATCACACAAAATTAAAGGAGAAAAAAAGCCGAGCGAATAACCAGACCCGCCCCTTACCTACAATAATATCCCACCCGGGCCATAACACCTTTACCCGTTTACTTTTTAATCCGGCAGGGTCGTAAACAGCCCGGGCAGGGTATCACGGATATACCGGGCCAATCATCCGGCTATCTGCACTATTTTTTCCCGGGAAAATGTAGCATTGTTCCCTGGAGATGTCCCTTAATATATGTTTTATTTGGAAACTATTGCTTTTCCGTTGTTTTATACGTGTTGGTGACATGGATTTAGAGTTTAGCGTGTATGTTTTGTTTTAAGCAATATTTTGGGGTTTACTTACCTGTACCTACAAATGACGTGTCGAAATACTTTTTACTTTCATTAGTACATCAAATCTACATAATTAAGCTTGAAGCTCATTGGCAAGCAAAGATAAATAAGTTGAAATAAGTCCTATATTAAGCTTTCTACATAATTGATCACTAATAAAGATATGATGTAACATCACGCAAGCTTATTATTGTAAGCTGAACTAGTAGAAGGTTTTTCACTAACCGACCGATGCTGAATTACATGAAGACTGCTCAAGATTTAGAGCCGAGTGGGGTTGGAACACACGGGCCATGAGGTCTGAGTGTCCACTAGGTTTTTCGAGACATCGCCAAGCGTTAGGTCGACCTATTTTGGGCCAAAGAATCAGCATCGCCATACAACGTCGCAATGCTGACAGCCTTTTGGGTACTTTTCCTGTTGACAGCGATGCGGACAAATTTTCGATGCCCTACTATTAAATACTTTTTTATAAACATTTATATATTATTAATATTATTTTAAGTCTGTTAGCTTATACAGTATGTCCCTAAGAGTATGGATCAAATAGAATCGGGGCGTGGGCAAGGCCATTTCCAAACTTTTGAATCCTTTTTATGATTTTTTTCTTTCGCATGGTGCATGCGAATTGAGTGAAATATGTTTTTCCGTTAACCATTATGACTATAACTATAACTATCACCTGATTCCGGGACACCCTGTATATCCACTATCACTTGCTCGGAGTAACCTCTAATATTACGCAATAAAGATATCCCGCGCAATGTTCACCATAAAATAACGTATTATTAAGTAAGGTGTCATGCCAAAGATTTCATGAAAATTTTCATCTGAATGTCTGTACCTAAAATAATAACGCGCGCATTCGTACCTAACTTTCCTTGAGAGTAAAGAAATAGTAGCAAAAAACCGTCAGATAAAAAAACGTTACACCATTGCGACTTCTATGTGGAATTTTGTAAAAACAACCCTTATTTTGTGTAAAACTTCTCCATTTTACATTTCTCCGTGCGGAACTAAAGTGATTCGTCACCGCTGTGCTCAATAAACGTCTCAATAGGGAACAGACAAGATTATTTACACATTAGAATGGCGACCGAAACTAATCATTTGCTACTGGTAGCAAAATAAACAAGCATTACTCAGCGGGGAGCGGCCTATTATTTTACACCAACCTTTTTTCAAGAATTATAAACCATAATTGTGAACGCAACCATAAACTTTGCTACACGAAATGTCAAAATGTTTCTCGCTTTATTATTTGTTTTTGGCGGCCTTTGCGCCTTTATATGACATTGTTTATAATCTATTATGCCAGAGGCTGTAAAAGTGTTGAAAGAAACATTGTTTTCGGGTGAAATTGTTACAATTTCTTTCCGATGCGTTGTAAAAGTTGTTGGTTCTATGAACTCGTAATGAAGCGTTTAGTGTGACAACTTTTTCGTGATGAGGAAGGTGGCCTGGGCTTTGTGTTCACAATTGCTTGTGAGGTAACACAAGTCGTCATAAGGATGACTATCAGTAAAAATTGGTAATTGGTATCGTATGAATGAGCAACAAAATAATGAAATCAAAAATATTTGTGATTCCCTTCACGATACTTGGAAAGCACGCTAAGCCATTGGTACCGGCTGTCAATCGTAGATATTTGACAGTCGTTGAGGGTACTTAACCTAAAAATGTCTGACAAAAAGTTTTACCAAGAGGATCATGTTACCGAGTAACTGGGTTGTGGAGGTTAGTCAGGCAATCGCTCCATGTAGAATACCGGTATTCAGCCTGCATAGCCGACCCAAACACAGTTGATGATGACTTCACGATCCTTTATGTTTTCATTTACTTTCATAATATGTATATCCTTTATAATATCAAGGTCCCGCATAAAAATTGTTACCCTCACAGAAAGTATTTCGTCGAATTAGGTACTTTTGGAAATGCTATGTGATTGAAGAACTAAGTGAATGTCTTTGTAGCTACATTTTATAAAGACCTTTGCAAAATTTCGGAGCCCACAGCTAAATATTACAGCACAGAAAACCTAAAATATTTTGGTCCATGCCATTTTCTTGCAGATATTCCACCCGTCGGCGAATTCCGCATTCAAAATCTGTCATTTAGCCAAACAAATAGTCGGCCATTTCACCTCGATTTCGCGCCAAAATGTACGTCACAAAAGCGTTCGGATACAGACGCTGAATAAACTGTTATCATTGTCGGTGAACTGGCGGTGGGAGCGACTGTTTTATTATACACCGGTTAAGTCTAAACAGAAAGGGGATGTAACTTGGGTAGCGAGCTGTGAAAGTTCGAAAAATAGCTATATTGTAATGTGAATTTTCTATGCCGGATAGCAGGACAACTGGCTTGGTAGGCATAGACACCGCAGACACACCAACCTGCAACCAACTTCAAAATTGACTAAGAAATAATCAAATACTTGATCACAAAACGGTGTCCAGTATTTTTTGTTGGACCAGCATGCATACCATGGCCATTAGAGAAACGGAAGAAACGGAAGACAAAATTACGGATTGTAGAAAGATATATACGGCGCGATGTCGAAATTCAAGAAAATAATGAAAGTGATTTGTCTTCTCTTCGTAGAGTTGAAATAGAAGTGGTTAAGATAACTAATCTATTTAATATTTAAAACAAAGTTGGGTTAGTTACCTACACCATTTGAAACTCACGAAAGGCTGAACTGATTTTTCAAAGATCATCTTTGATTTGTTGGGCGTGTTGCCATCACGAATTGCAGAGTTAAAACATGAAAAAAATATATTAGAAAAACAAAAGAATATATTGTTCTGAGGCGGTATGAAGTTTAACAGGCCACTTAGCGAAGTGAAGCCACGAACACTTAATTTACTTAGAAGTCAGCTTATGAGCGCTACAACATTAATCTCATCAGACTCTTTCATGACCACATAGGTCACAAAACAGTTATAATGAAGTTGTCAAACGACTGAAACATTCTCGACCGATCACCATGTTCGGCAAGCCGATCCCTTGGGAGAAGCGAGCCAAATATCTTGGTGTAGTTCTCGACGAACACCTCTCGTTTTCAGAGCACATTAAGGCGGCTCGTTCGCGCGCCGCCTTCGCTCTAGGTAGACTCCACTTCGTCCTCAATGCACGTAGCAAATTGTCACTAAAATGCAAATTGCGTATCTACACAGCGTGCATTCGCCCGATCATGACCTATGCCAGTGCAGTCTTCGCACACGCCAAGCCCGTTCGCTTCAATAGAATGCAGACCCTCCAGAACAAGTTCCTCCGTAGGATTACAGGCTCCCCCTGGTACGTTCGCAACGAAATCCACGTAGACCTCAGGATTCCCACTATCCGTCAGTTTATGAAACGCATTTCAAAGCGTTTCTTCGAGACCGCCGCGAATCACCGCAACCCTCTGGTTGTGAAAGCCGCTATAGCTATATTCCCTCCTCCATTAGTCATGTCCGCCGTCCCAAGCATGTCCTCACCGATCCCGATGACCACATAACTCTCATTCAGGAGAGCAGTAGGGCCACCAGTACAGTGCACAAACACAGACCGATATTCCGACCTCGCTGCCGAGGTTCCTCGCGAAGATCCCGACGTAATTGTCCCCCCCGACCCTTGCTCGACGAAGTGCCAGCCCGCGCCGTAGCTGAACCTGTAGCTTTAAATTCCCAGAATAATAATAATATAATCCAGATCCAGCCTGTCCCATCTTGCTGTCTTCCCGTCAGCGACGCCCTAAGCCGAGGTCCGTACCCCACAGGGGGTGCCCTTGGCGAGCGTTCGCTTAGTAATGTAAGTAGTTTTACGCCCCTGGCTGGAGGCTTTGAGTCCGCTTAAGGCAGCCACAGGATAGTCCGGTTAAGTAGTCACGACCTCTCAAGGTCAACTACGAGATGCCATACAAAAAAAAAAAAAAAGACTGAAACATTGTACTAGTATCAAACACAGCTCAACGACAACCATTTTGACTCGCAGGTTAAATATTGTATGTAAGAATGACAGAAAAAAGTAAATGGAGTTAATTTCCATGATTATAAAATATCAATGTCGTTACTACATTATTAAAATAAGTGTGAAAATTAATAGTTATTTCAGGGAACTTTAGAGTTATTACAATGTATTGTTGTGAATTTTTTTAACGTCCTACCCCATTTCTTTACGATTCTATGGCTTTATTTAAAAATTAGAAATATGTTTTCATAATAAAGCTCCAACCTTATTGTCTACGTACTAAATGGCAATGTCTATAGATAATACACAAATATAACAAAAAGGTCGCATAGACTTTGCTTTGAGACCATGACGCCTGGGCAATATTAAGTCGACTTTAGGGTTCCCTAATCATTACTTACTTTTTAATTAAATCAATTTTGCATGACAAAACAAAATAGAATGGTTTAACAATAAAGTGTGTGATTTAAATGTCTACTTAAAGTAATGTAGCCGTTGAAATTCAACATTTTAGTCGCATTCGCGTCTTAGTTAGTCTTCCATACAGTTTTGTTATATAAAGGTCATGCACAAACGTTTAAGCGGCGTTTTAATGATATAAAAGTTATGTTTAGATTTTGCACCCGATGACGGTTGTCTTACGAAAACCTTTTGTTTGACCGAAACGTTTATTCAGCCACAACATTGCCCAATAAACGTCATGGATGACACCCTCATACGACGTCGTATTAGTTAGTCCTGAAAACTTATTATCAACATGCAATGACACCATTATACGACGTTGTAAGTTATTCCTGCAAACGTTAAGTCAACCTATATCATAAGACATAATAGTCACGCGACCGAAGCATCGTAAGATAAACTTCTACATAGCTAGAAACCACTGTGTAACCGTTATATAACATGAAGTCTTATTAGACCGGAATTATGCAACCTTTTTGCTTTTCCCGGCCGTATTGTAGGTATCCTGCACTTACATAGAGTAAATGTCATAGTTAGGTGTCTACAAATGAATAACACTTTCTCCCATGATCGCGTCGTTTTAGACTATTTCTTGGATTTTTAGTTCAACAATATAATTAAAATAAATTAACAGTTTTATTTGTTAATGAGCGAATAAATTGCAATTTTATTATTTTAACTACAAATTTTTAGAGCGTCGTGTTTTTACGTTATTATTTAGAACCACTTTAAAAAAAATATTGGGCACAAAGCACATTTTTATGTGTTATAAGATGTGTAAAAGTTTATATTGTTTTGCTAACGCTTAAATTTTAGAAATCCCATGTTCTAAGAATACAGTGAAATATCTATTTGTAAGTGATCTACATATACTAATATTTTCTGTGGAATGTATGTGTATGTGTTTTTAGGCCCTATCAGAATACCAGCGCTGTGACACTTATTTAATTATTTATAAGCGTCGCAGCATTATGCTGAGATAGGTGCCTTTTGGCCACGTACACGACTTTATTAGAGTTCCGTTCCTCGAAAGGAAAAAACGGAACCCTTATAGGATCACTTCGTTGTCCGTCCATCCGTCTGTCTGTCTGTCAATACCCTTTTTCTCAGGAACGCATGGAGGTATCAAGCTGGAATTTATATCAAAAACTCAGGTCTACTGTCCCTTGGAGCTGTTACGAAATCAAACTTCTAGGCCAACGCATTCAAAAGATACAGCCGTTTATGCCGCAAATTTCCGACACTCGCAAGGGCATCAAAACCTACAGGGTACTTCAGAATCTTGTAATGTGGTACGAAGCAACATCTTATAGCACAGATAATGGAAAAATTGCGAAAACCTAAAATGTTTAGTTACATCATATAAAAAATTAAGTTTTAATAATTTTAAACTTACTACCCCTTTCCTCATGAACGTGTGTAAACTTTTACTTATTTACCTACAGGTTTTTACGAAAACCTTGGTGCGCGAGTAAGACTCGCACTTTGCCAGTTTTTTTTGTAAATATTGACTTTTGTTTTATTTAGTTTCATTAGTTTTTATGTATTTTATGAGTACGTATCACGCTACTTGCTGCGTAGTCATGTGTCTCGTGATGTGGGAGTTACAATAAATACTTTTTCTTTATTTCTTTAAATGAAAACGTTATTTTTTTATATTAATTATTATTTGGTAGTTATTATCGGTTAGGGCATTGTAGACTTGTAGAATTTTATAGAGTTTAATTTCATCCTTTGAAATGAAAACTATTTACATGGATTTCATTTTGACAGTTCAACAATATTTAATGCATTATTTACTTACGTTTGTTGAAAAGACAAATTTTTCAAACCTAAGAAGCAATGGATTAGCAATATCCTTCAAAATAATTCAGATTGTAATCCCAATTAGGGTACCTACCTACTTCAGAAGAGACTGACTGTTTGTTTCAGTCTTACTTCTCAGAGTAGTCAGATAAGAAACGCCGAACTTGATCTAGTTTTGAAAATATGATTGACGTGTAAAAGTGTCTGTACCTACTTACAGGAAAAAAATCATTTATCACTAGCTGCTACCCGCGGTTTCACCCGCTTGATCCCGTGGGAGTATCGGGATAAAAAGATATAAATACTCCATGTGTTAATTCAGTTTGTAAACTATCTGTGTGCCAAGTTTCATCCTAATCCGTTCAATAGTTTTTGCGTGAAAGAGTAACAAACATCCATCCATACTCACAAACTTTCCCGTTTATAATATTAGTAGGATTTAAAATAATAAAACGCGAATCTGAAACAGTTACACTGTATCGCTCCTACCGCCGCTGCACGCCGAATAAAAGCGGGAAAATTACTTTACCAACACCCATACATGAAACATCCTAACCACCATCTATTTACCTCTCCCTCCCACGCGCTTTTCCCTCTACCTCCATCCCTCTCCCACTTACAGGGGAAAAGCAAGCGAGCTAAGCTTTTCCGACTACAAAATACATTCATGAATCGCTTCGCCTTCCATGATGGCTGATTATACAATGCAATACGGTCCGAAATCCCGTAAACAGTTTTCCTCTAGCTCATACGGGAAAATGCTCAGGGACTTTCAGCACGGTTTGCTGGAGCGAAACGGGCCTTTATCTACGTCCCGCCATTGGCTGTTTCAAAAAAAGTCCGCAGCCTGTGATTGGCCAAAACAAATTGTAAGCGCCGCGTTCTTTATTACTTCGTTATTCGAAAGGTCATAAACGCCAACGTAGTTTATGAAAGAATAGTCGTAAGTTCAGTACTAATAGGTAGTACTTACGGCTTTTAGATGCTGAAGTGAGAAACGACATACGAGTTGGAATTTGGAAGCGGAATGAAATTGCAATATTAGAAGAATTATACGAGTTTTTCTTTTTTGCACAGAGTTGTTACGATTAGAGTTGGCATTCATTTTATCTTTTTTTTCATTAACAATTAAGACTGCCTCGTTGGTCTGGCGATCACAAGTGCGACTGCTGCATGAGGTCCTGAGTTTAATAACCAGGTCGGGTAAAGTGTTATTATTGGGAACATGGAAACGCATCAAATAAGCAGGTACCTGCTGATAGTAGAGCCCTTTTTGAAGGATCTTATAAGCTCATGTAAAGACTTCTAACAGTCACACAACAGACCGTTCCTTTTAATACCGCCTTTTTTATTTATTTACAAGCTGTTACCTGCGACTTTGTCGAAGTATGTAAAGTAGCCTATGTCCTTACCCGGGTCATGATCCATCTGTGTGCCAAATTTCTTCCAAATCCGTTCAGCCGTTTTGGCGTGAAAGCGTAACAAACAAACTTACTTTCACATTTATAATATTAAGTTAGGATTAGGCTTTATCGCATAAAAGCACTGAAACGAAACACAAGCATAGCACTTGTTGTTCCGGTTTCGACGAAACACGCGTTACATCGAAAAAAAATAACTTCCATGACTTCACTCCTTCCGCTCCTTCCAAAACTCTACAGGGTGGAAAAATTAATGGGCCCTGAAGGGAAATAATTTTAAATCCTTTATGTAGATTGTTTTACTTAAAAGAAACATTCACACGCATCCTGATCGCGTTCAGGTACTTTGGTGAAATTGGCAGTAAGTTTGTACAGCGAACCGACCATCAGTACCACCAGCACTCCTCATCATTCCTTACTTCCATATTACTTAAGTATTAAAGCAACATAACCAGCACATGATCACACAATACAGTAGCGAAACTAATTCCCAGCTACCGGGCACTGAACGAACGCCAAACTCCGAACCCCCGCAGTGTTGGTGACAAAACTTATTCCTAATAATAGGCTACTAGTATTTACTAATACATACTGCGTGACTAAATTAGTGAGCTCTTGTTTTAAATTTAGAATAAGGGCCCGACCACACGGACCACAAAATGTGCGCAGCGACAAAATGTAGGCAAGCAGCGGTTACGTGTGAAAAGTGCCGCTGCAACTTCTTGCGTTGTGTAGTGGTTGCGTTGTCGCTGGTAGCTGCGACGTGGTCACGTTGTGGCTAGTGTTTGCAGTCAGATAGAGATGGGTAACTAGCCGAAATTTCAAAAGCTTAGCTAGCCGGCTATTTGTGGTGGAATAGCCAGCTAGCTAGCCGGCTATTTTGGCCACTTGGCAATTGAATAAACCGCCGTTTGTCACGCCCCTTATGCCTGGAGGCTTTTATTTGTGTATTAAGTTATGTTGTTTTTTTCATTGATTTTTTTATTGGTTTCTGTTTTGGGTATATTGGCGTGGCTAGCTTAAATATGGCAGATAATTTAATATGTTTTTTTTTGTGTTTCGGTTTTTATTCTTTGATTACCTTATAATTATATAATTCAATGGTTTTCTAACTAAACAGTCAGCTGTGCTGCTGGGGAGTTTGTTGCGCCACTTCTTCTTCCCAGCTAAAGCACTAGGAAGTGGTGAAGGGCGGGCGTTTTGGGGGACTGTCTTATGTAATTTTGACGTTCGAAAAGTGCTGACTCTCAGCCTAGTTTGAATAAATGACTTTTGATTTTGATTTTGCTCGCCGCAAGCGCTATTCGCTAGTTATCCAAACTAGCGAATAGCGCTTGCGGCGAGCGGTAAGCCCGGTAGCTAAGTCGGATTGGAATAATGCTCAACTGCCTTGCAATCCGAGTTCGATCCTCGCCAAGGAAACAAGTTTTGATGATAAAATAATAAGTTGATGTCGAATTTAGTTTTTTTTTATTTATATATATTATATCCTTTTGACTTTCCCTCATAGGTTAAGATCAAAAACCCACCAAAAAAAATTACACTTTTAATGAAAAGTGTATTTTTATTTTTGGTTTTGTAATTACATGACAAATATTTATTTATTTGGTTTACTTTTCATCTGCCGGAGACTAAATAACTATGTATCGAATTTCGGCTATTTCGTAAATTTGCAAACTCAGTTCATACTGGCGTCTCGCACTACTCACTCAGTAGTTCCCGCAGTGATCGCTACTGGCTAGTCCTACTAGCCGCGCAACAGGCTACCGGGACGGCTAGCGGCTGCAAAACGTAGTGGTTATATTATACTCTGTGGAGGCTACCCGCTGTGCCATAAACTTGTCAGATATTCTAGCTAGCCAGTAGCCAATAGCTAAATATCGTGTTGACGGATATCGTAGCCGTGGCTATTTTGTGAATAGCCGCTAGTTGGCTAGTTATTCTTATTAGAATAGCTACATGGGTAGCTATTCTAATAACTAGCCAACTCTACAGTCAGACAGATCGTTGTAGGTTGTTGCTTTGTGGCTGCGACGTGGCTTTGATGTGGTCGGTATCGCACACACGGTTGATTTTGCTAAATGTGGTCCGTGTGAATAAACTATATGTTTTTCATACAAATTAGCGCCCGTCTATGTGTGGTCGTTGTGCTGGGCATGGTTGTGGTACTAAGTGTGATTAGGCCCTAAGTAAGGCCTGCTTGTACCACAAATAACTAAATAGTGAATACCGACGTTCAACACTAAACGACTTTAAAACAGAGTGCTATTTCATTCAATTGTTTGTACTTGATAAAGTCAGAACAATGTGTTTTGTGGTTCAAACGGGCCTAAGTAGAGGTGAAGTAACATTAATCATCCATCACACCATACAGTAGCGAAACTAGTTCTTAGCTACCGGGCCACTGATCAAACGCTTAGTAGTTGCGACGTCAGCAAAAAAATAACCACAACGTAATCAACGTTGTGGTTATTGTTTGCCAGCATACAGATCGTTATGAATTACTCACATCAGATAAAATTGTTAATAATTCCTATTTTACCCATACACAGTTTTTAAACGCAATAAACGTCACATGTGGCGTGGCATTCAATGGGTTTGTAAACAAGAAAAACTTCTTGACTTACGCAAAATAATTAAATTAGCCGTCCAATCATTGAAATGTATCGGTTAATTATTAATAATTACACTCAACACAACATACACATTACAACTAATTACAACAGACAGCCTCGCAGGCATTAAGTCGGCCTGAGTGCAGTATTTTTTACTTGTGCATAAAATTTTAATAAATAAATATAATTTTAATGATAGGTACCTACTACTTAAACCTATGTCACCATCAAATAATACACCAGCGTCACAAATTCTCAGCAACCGGATGGCTACCGGGCCTTGTTCGAACGCTGAGAATGGACCCCCGCAGTGCTGACGACCAAACTTTTACCTAATATGCTGACGCGGTTTTTGCTTCTATTTGTATGGACTAAATCAACTAAATTAGTTAGTTTGTGTTTTTTTTTTATAATCAAGGAATGCTTGCACGTCAAATCACTACGAATTTGAAACATCGTGCTATTTCATTCAAAACGGATGATGACAATTATTTTATTTTATGTCAAAGAAATGTTTGTTTCCAATTAATGCAAACAATATTACAAGTTATTAACGTTTTAAAATAAGTGTTAGACAAGGACAGCACTTTCGGAGAAAGTGACGTCACGGTTATGTAACTTCATGGCGCTAGTCCGGCGCTAAAGACGGGAATAATCCCCTCTAAAAACTTTTAAAGCGTGTAGCTTCTTCATTTCGTCGTTTTTTTTTTCATTTCTCATTTTTACTATACCTTCTTTGAAATGACATTATTTTTACGTTAATTACGTTTATCGCGAAACATATTCAGTGATTTTTGGTGCAAGCGAGGCAGCTATAAACCTTTTTGTACCATCTTTTGTACATTATGGAACGCAATAAATTAATGAGAGCAAGAAGTTATCAAGTTACCTATTATCAACCATCACACAATACAGTAGCGAATTCCTAGTTAACGGATGGCAACTGGGCACTAATTGAAAGCAGAGCATGGACCCCCGCAGTGCTGACGACAAAAACTTACTTGTAATAATAGGCTGCTCCTATTTGTATGGACATGCTTATTATAAGCGTGACTAAATTAGTGAAGTTTTTTTTAAATATTAGAATGGCGCATCGTCCACGACGCTACTCCAGAGAACTTACGTTTTACAAAAAGGTGAATCCTCAGCTGTGGCCCGCCAAATACAATTTTTCTCTTTGGTTTTAACAAATTGCATCCCTGTTATATGTCGTATGTTAATCATCAAGTTAAGTTATTTTCATAAGTTACAAATGTCAAAAAAAAATCTTTCTCTCAAGTATATTAATTATACAATACTAAAAACATCAGTCTCATATAAAATATAATTTCGTCACTGCCATCTTTAAACGATTGACAGAATCAGGCATTTATCAATCCGTGGTGCCTTGTTTTAACCTAACTTTATCTTATAATAATTAATAATTCAAAATAAACTTAAGAGTAGTTATTGCAGCAATTTCTTCTATTTTACTTTCGAACATGTATGTTATTTTTTTTCCTATTCTCAATTCAAATCTCCCATTAGGCGTCTTTGCCACCTCTACACACTCTTAACTCAACAGCCGTACATAATGGCGGGCGTCAGTTCCGAGGCAATTTTTCACGTCGTATCTCCATCAGGCGCTAAATAATAGAGTTGGCTTCATGAAGTTCATATTCCATTAGTTGCTGCTGAAACACCATTATTGCGGCCCGCTGTAGTTTAAAGTTTTATTGCCCGTTTATGTTGGCTAAGCCATAGACGGAACTAGTTTTTTGGTTATAGTGTGGGCCATGCCGGTTTAGGTAACCATAGATGAGACCTATTTTTTTTTGGGAAGTGTCGTTTTGGTCATAATAATAAAATATGATTGAACTTTGAACTAGGATTTATTGTACTAGCTTCTGTCCGCGGTTTTTTCCGCGTGAAGGTCGGAAATCATCCCATGGAAACGTACCTACTGCCGGGATAATAAGTATCCTATGTGTTAATCTAGGTTATAAACTACATGGGTGCCAAACGTCATCCAAATCCGTTCTATTATTATTGTATTTTTTTTTTTCTTTGACATATCTCGGACCCGGACTTTTGGAAGTCGTACGAGGGGCCGAAGGAAACTCGCAGCAGCCCCATACTCAGTTTTAAGCGTTAAGGCATTTTATTATTAATTCGTTAATTTATTCTTATCCTTATATAGATACATTTTTAAATATTTTTATAAAACAACTTCAAAAAAACATTTAATAATATAAAAAATTGTGGTCCGCCGGTAGCGGGAGCAGGGTCCAAGCTACTGGTGGTTAGTGCTCCAGAGACAGGAACCTCCTCACAATGCGGGCCGTATCGAGGAGTACTGCCTTCTGAATCGGGCCCTTGATCCAACCGCCTAACGAAAGCCTTGAGAGATGTTGGTCAAGGCTTTTTGCCATCAGGCCATTGGCCGATACGACAATCGGCACAATGACAGCCGAGCTCACATTCCACATGTCAACAACCACGTGTGCTAAGTCGAGATATTTAATTTGTTTCTCTTTCTCAGCTTTCATGAGGTTCTCGTCATGTGGAATGGTAACATCGATAATCATTGTGCGGCGCGCTAATCGATCTATCACTACTATGTCAGGCTAATTAGCGATAACAGTCCTGTCAGTAATGATATACCGATCCCAGTACAACGTGACAAGGTCATTTTCGAGAACTGGGTCGGGCACATACTTGTAATACGGTACCTCAGCATCCACAAGTTTATATTTCAAAGCAAGTTGCTGGTGAATAATCCTGGCTACTTGGTTATGCCTGTGCAAGTACTCGCCGTTAGCCAGACGAGAGCAACCAGAGATAATATGTCTGATGGACTCACCTGGACGGTGGCATGCCCGACACACGTCAACCGTCCCGTCCTTCATAATATGTCTCCGGTAGTTATTCGTCAAGATAACTTCGTCCATAATTGCGCAGACGAAACCTTCAGTTTCGAAAAGGTCACCAAAACGTAGCCAGGATACGGACGCTAGGAAATCTACATCAGGCTCATGAAGAGCCCGATAGAAGCGCCCGTGAAGCTCCTTGCTTTGCCATACCGCCTTGCGGTCATCGGAAGTAAGTACTACAGGTTTGTGCCAGTTCCCTTTAGCCATGGAGAGCGGGGTTAGCCCCTTGTCCACTGCAACCACATCGCGGTGCATACCCACTTCGGTTTTAAAAAAATATTCCCTGAGA
This sequence comes from Dasypolia templi, assembly GCA_963555695.1. NCBI lineage: Eukaryota > Metazoa > Arthropoda > Insecta > Lepidoptera > Noctuidae > Dasypolia > Dasypolia templi. Next base: position 7,205,221 of record OY743163.1, read on the forward strand.
CTGCACACCTCGTGGTTGTGGAGGGTCTGCGCATTTAAAAAGCCTCGACCCCCGCACTTTCGCGGGATGGACAGTCTCATTACCGATGATCGTGGGTGATGCATCCGATTTGCGGTCAGAAGTGTACGGACCCAGGGCGTCGAGTTCGGTTTGGGTCCATTTGAGTATGCCGAAAGAGTACATCAAAATCGGCATGACCCAACCGTTGAAGGCGCGCACCTTGTTTCCGCCCGAAAGAAGACTAATTAATACCTTCTTCAGGCGGCCAAAGAAGCGCTCTTTCAACGATTGCTTCATGTTAATAACGTTGATGCCTAAATCATTTGATGATTTCTCAGCCAAGAAAAAAAGGCCATGGTATACCTGTGTGCCAAATTTAATCAAAATCGAAATCGAAAAGGTAACAGATGGACAGAGACGGAACATTTTACTTTCGCATTTGTAGTATTAATACAGTATTGATTGTACCTCATAGTAGTTACCTTATTGTAGTGAGTTGTTATAGTTATAGTCTGAAGCAGTGGTGGACCAGTGGTAACGGCCGTGACTTACGAGTTGTAGGTAGTAGGTTCGAACCCAGACAGGCGCTTTCATCATCATCAACATTTCAGCAGAAACAGGTCCACTGCTGGACATAGTCACATAGGCTCCCCCAAGCACCGTCACTTCGACCAATTCCGTGCTTCCCGCATCCAGCGGATTCCTGCGGCCTTCACCAGGTCGTCGGTCCTCCTTGGCCCCATCGGCAATCGACAGGCGCTTTAATTTGTGTAAATCATTTCATCACCACTGCTCTCAATCATGAAAGAAAACATCGTGAGGAAACCGGCATGTCCTGGAACCAAAAAATCGAAGACATGTGACATCTACCAACCCGCACTGGGCTCGCGTGGTGGATTACGGCCCACTCCCTTTCACAGAGAGGAGGCCTGTGTCCCAGCAGTGGGAACATTATAGGCTGGTTATACTATGGACATCTAAAATAGCAGAAGCATCGCAGGTGCGTTGTCATCCCAGTGATACAGTTGAAATGTCTTTTGTATCTGCACATCATCATCATCAGCTCAGACTTTTACAACCATGTTTGGGGTCGGTTTCCAGTATTTAGGATCTTCAACTCACTGCTCAGCGCCGAGAGTTGAAAATCTAGCAATTTGTTTTTTTCGACGCGCTAGTGTTGGATTCTCAATGCTCGGTTCAACACCAAGAGTTGAAAATAAAGTGCGCGATATTCTACCTCATTGCGAACGTGTAATAACCAAATGCGGATGAATGCTATCTGACCTCCACAACCCAGTTTCTGGGTAACACGATGCCCTTTGGTAAGACTGGCTGTCAGACTTTCAAGCATAATTCTGACGACCCGTAACGACTGTCAAAGATCCACGAATGACAGCCGGGACCAACGCCTTAACGTGCTTTTCGAGGCACGGAGCGGTCTCGATATGTAATGTATAGTCACCCATCCACAGACCCACCTCTGTAAGCGTTGCTTGCTCGTTATAACTCGCCACGCCACGGGACCTCATACCTGTACCTACCCTCTAAATCAAAACACATCAACGCTGCTTGACAGCTAATCCAGGACAGTTTTAAACGTTAGATAAATTCCAGCTTAACTATCAAGTTCCAATCTAAATAACAAAAGAAAACCTATAAAAGTACTTACTCGACAATCTCCGTCCAAGCCTCAATAAATAAGAAAAACAAAGAATGAAAATAATCAACTAGATGAGCCAAACAGCAATGAATAGTAAGTGCGCACACATAGCGACTTATAACTGAGTCCGTGTAATAATACGCGGATGATAGGCATCAGTAATATAGCAGCAGTCAGATTGAAATGATAACTGTGCGTAGGCAACATGGATTTGTAGAGGGGCCACTTTTCTACAGGAAACTGAGACTTTATCAAACTCAAAGCATTTATTACAATTAAACCATTTACTGGCTATTTTGAAGCTGGTTGCCATTCCAAAGCGTAGTAGGTATACGTACTTATGTAGAAAACGGGCAAGAAACTCCATGGACACTCATTTAAATAATATTGTTACAAAAATATTAGTTACATCATTAATGTTGATCTTAAATGTGAGAACAATGAAAAGAAACGTTAAAAGCGTCCAGTGCATGCAAACAAGTCATTTTTTATATATAAGCCGTGGCAGATTAGAGATGACCAGTCCCAACGGACGCCATCCGTTCACGAACATGATGCTTGGAACACCACCATTCAGCTCAACCATAATGAAGTGAAAGGAGCTAAATGATCCAACACACGCGCCACCGTCAGCGAGACATTTGAGTGAGCATGACAAACTATCAGCCGCCAGGGCACATTCAAGTCATTAAAATACATATTACCCGGTAAATGGTAGCTCAATAGTACACAGTACTCTCACCTGTGCTGTGCATTTATATATTTATATTTATCAATCTTAGCTAATGTCGTAGAGCTTTCGGTAAAAAAAAGGAATCTCATCTAGGTAAAAACTAGCATTATACCAATTTCTGCATGTGTTCCAATTTGAAAGGCATGGATGCCAGACATTACGACAAAAAAATTTTTCATTGTAAATTTGACTATACATCGATAAACTCCTTTTGTTACAATTGCCTTTATCCGACCCTCATCTAATCACTGTTTGAATATAAGCAATTGAAGCGAATAATAAAAATTGATACTTAACTACTTAAACTAACTTGATGGTTACAAGAGCAGCCGGTAAAGATGCTTTACGCCAAAATACTTAATTTAGGTCAAAAATACACATCAGCTAGGTGCGTGTGAAGTGGCATGCTCCTAGCGAACCAACGCATGGTTATTGGTTTTACTATTTTAATGGCCGCACTGACCTTTAGGCTAGATTTAGTGTTACTCTGACGTCGGTCGCGTACCAAGACGCTGACGATAAATGGTCGTGTATAGTGTAGAACCGACGGTGAGTGTCCATATAAATCGGTACGGGACCGATGCCAGCGCTGACCATCTGTCAAGTACAAAATCCAGCCTTTGGACAACGCTCTGTATACTAAGTTCGAGGTACACTACTCACCAAGCATGGCACCAAGCAAAACTCCCGCCAGGAGTTTTGCTCTTAGGAAACTGCGAGACTGAAAACCAACCTTCGTTTACCAAATTTCTTACTGCTATGACTCAGTAGGTAAGTACTATAGTGCGACAACAATTTTGGAATAATCCCGAGTGATTCACATCCCCCAGACACCCTACTCTCCCACTCCTATTTTTCAGTAATACGTATATCATTTATTACACAGTTATCAGTGCCTAGATGTACGGCCGCCATATTTGTTATCGAACTATTATTGGCGAGAGTTCTTCTCACAATAACGTTATTTTTATATGTTTCTGTCATTTACTGTCGGGATTATGTTGTTTTTTGGACGTTGATGGAATAGAATTAGGTATAATTCCTGATTCTAGCGAGTGAAGCCTTTTCTTAGGAATCCGTACCTAAAAAAGGAAAAAACGGAACCCTTACATGATCACTTAGTTGTCCATGTGTCAGTCTACCAAGACCCTTTTATCCGAAACGCGTGTATGTATCAATTCGAAATTAATATCGAATACGTCAGCCCCTTGGAGCTCTAAAAATATCAAGCTACTAAGGCAAAGCAACCAGCCAGGCCTCAGCCGCGGTGGCCAGTGTTAAGGACTAACCTCGCCCCTCCGCGCCAACGTGGGCTTAAATTACACTCTAGGGGTAGGGCAGAACAGACTACGTGGAGTCGGTTTTGCAGCGATTCGATTCTGTCACTAACTTCTGTAGACATTGACTTTTTATGACAATATTTTAATTTTACTATAAGGTTAAACATGCTATTTCATAGAAATGGCAATAATATGTATAATAAAAATATTCCAAAAAAGTTCTGCCATCTTAAAAGTATGCCATTTTAAATTCGGACATATAAACATTCGGCCAAACAAAATTTATCCTACTAATATTATAAACGCGAAAGTTTGTGAGTATGGATGGATGTTTGTTACTCTTTCACGCAAAAACGACTGAACGGATTTGAATGAAATTTCGTACACAGATGGTTTAGATAGAGTACTTTTATCCCGATATTCCCCCGGGATCAAGATTTATGCGGGTGAAACCGCGGGGAGCCTTACCTTAAAAATATTCGTTTAAAGAAGAATATGCCAAGTGTGTTATGCCAAATAAATTTTGGATCATCAAGATTCTGCTAGATAGAGGGAATCCAAACAACTGTTTATTTGCGATTACATATTACCATTCGCAGTTGGAGAATGGACCGTAACGTATGTCGATATATTATGTAAGCACTGTTTAGGTGTCGGTCAAATAAAAGGGTCTGTATACTGCCCTTTTCCTTGAAATTCATCGACGCACGATTTGTTACCATGGATTCCAGTACCTACATGATTCTGGACTCCCTCGCGTTGACATTTTTCACTGCTTATTAAGGGCTAAACCCTAACACACTTTCAATCATAATCGGAATCATTTCGAAGGATATTGCTAATCCATTTCTTCGAATCATGTTCGAAAAATTTATCTGCTCAACAACGTAAATGTCGTTGAACTGTCAAAATGAAAGCCATTGCTACTGTTAGTGTGTTACGCAATTAACCCGCTGGCTTTACTGAGTATAATATTATAACCAGATAGACAAAACAAAAGAGGTCCTAGACAAAGTAACATTGACGACGCTAAATAGTCAAAAAAATTTAAAAAAATGGGGTTGACATAAGCTATCGAAATGTCAGGTGATCATAGGTCATAGCGTAGTATCTTAATGAAGCGATAGTTGAAATGGAATCGCTCCGAAGCTAAAGCCATTTGTCTAGGCCCTCGGAAAATAAGAGTTTTCTTCATAAGTACGCGCACACAGCTAGCCTTCCCTACCTACCTACCTACCCTACAACATACACCGCCAATCAATACACCTACATACAACACAACATAACACAGGTAAGCCATACATCACTCCCATTAAAGGCTCCGATACGTGCGACCGTTTAATTAACACCCACACATGCACGAGCGGCGGAGTCGTGTCGTACTCGGCACAGGGACGAATTTATACAGTATGCTTTTACGAACGTTCTTCTTCTCTCGTAACATGACCATCATAGAAACAAAATTTTGTCGACAGAAGAATGTACAAAACGACAGATGAATAAAAGAAATCTGTAATTTTGTCTATTCAGTCATTTGGTATATTCTTCCAACAAAATCCGGTTAAGCTACGCGTGCAGAATATTCTTTATCATGTAAACTATAATAATTACAGATTTAATGTAGATAGAATTTTACTAGTTAAAAGCACACTTTTACAGACAACTTTTGGATGGATTAAAGGGAGAAAAAGACAGAACTGCAAGTAGTCAGTGGTGTACCATTTACATATTCAATAAGTATATACACAGGTACTTTTAACAAATAAGATAAGATGAGATAGGTAGATAAGGTAGATATATAACAATAAACATGAAACAAGAACAAGGAAACTATATGTAATGATGATGTTAAAAGAGAGAGGAAGAGTTGTTTACCAGCTTTAAAGTGGACAAGCACGAGTCACAAATCTAAGAACGTCTGATGGACACGGGCTGAGGCTAGAATATACTTGTACCCACTAATAGTTATAAGTACTGTAATAATGAAATTTGTTAAAACCTTATTTCTTACTTCATTTTATAAACGCGAAAGTTTGTGAGGACGGATGGCTGTGTTTCACGCAAAAAGTACTGAACGGATTTGGATGAAATTTGGCACCACAGATAGTTTATGACCTGGATTAACTCATAGGATACTTTTTTATCAGAAGCTAGATGTAATAGTAATGATAAAAAAAGCCTCGATCAACATCTCTCGAGGCTTTCCTTAGGCGGTTGGATCAAGGGCCTGATTTGGTTGGTTAATAGAATGCACAATCTTAAATAGAGAAAAGTGTCTTATATGGGAGAGTAACAAATCACCCAGATCAAGAGATAATGTCCTATCTAAGAAGATAGGACATGTTAATTTACAAAACGGTTATAGTCAAGATGTTATATACCAAAAGTTTGAAATTTCAATTAAGTAGGTATAAGCAGAACACAAAAAATTAAGAAATCAAAATCGAAAGCCATTTATTTAAATTAGGCTGAGAATCAGCACGTTTCGAACGTCAGAATTACATAAGACAGTCCCCCAAAACACCCGCCTTTCACCACTTACTAGTGGTGCTAGCGCTAGAATCGAGGTATCTTGCATGTTGTTACGTGTCCAACTGTATTTGATACTCGGTCATCATAAATTATTGAATTGCAAGAGCTATGTTGCAGCTAATCTAGCAGTATTCCAGCAGTCTCTCATTACTTCGAAATTCAAACGGTGTCCCGTGTCTCGTTGTGAACTTATTGATTTTTAGAGCAAATCATCCACGATTAATTACTTTAAAAACAAATGAGTCAAATGTCTCGCAAGTGGTGGCGTGTGTGTTGGACCATTACGTTTGCTTCAAAATGGTTGAGCTGAAAGGTGCTGATCCATACGTCATGTTTGTGAACGGGCGCCGTCAGTAGGGACTCCTCAACTCCTAGAGCTGCCAATAATTTCTGAATTGTTTATTTTTATTTTATACGGACGCTTTTCATGTGCACGTCTTTCTACATCGTTCTCACATGTATAATTTCAACATGACTGATGTAACAATTTTTATTAAATATAAAAGATTGTCCGTGGAGTTTCTTCAAATTTCTTCTCCATAGTATCTACCTACTACGCTTTGGAATGGGCAAGTAGCTTCATCTTTCTTCACCAATTGAAAAGTGCCTCTCATTGGTTTATTTGAAATAAATGCTTTGAGTTTGGGTTTTCTTTGAAATTGCGTGCGGTCACTTGAGTGAGGTTTGGGCAGAACTTTACAGAATAGCACTTCAGACTCTATACAGACTGCGGCCCTGTTCTTTCGTGGTTACCACTCTGTCGGTCGGTAACGCATGTCTTATTAAGTAACAGGGCGACAGAGCTGATGGGTGGCTCGTTATTGGCTCTACGGTGGTGGAGTTTACAGATTTCTATATACATAGGCGAGCTATGGAACGAGCTATGCTTGGAGTCCCTCTAAAGGAATAGAATCGAGAATGAGGTGATCCAGCAGAGAACCACAGCTGTCGACATAGCTCACAGAATAAACAAGCTGAAGTGGCAATGGGCCTGCCATATGAGCCGTAGAACCGATAACCGTTGGGATAGACGTGTTCTTGAATCGGCTAACGTAAGGTAGGATGCCCTTAGGCTAGGTGGAGCGATAATTTTCGCAGGGTAGCTGGTAGCATACAATTGCACGTCATTCAGCTCAACTCAGAGCAGTGGTGGCCCAGTGGTAACAACCGCGACTTACTAGTTGTAGGTCGTAGGTTCGAAACCAGACAAAACTTTACTTTTTGTAAATTCTTCCATCACCACTGCTCTCAAAACGGTCAAGGAAAACATCGTGAGCAAACCGGCATGTCTTAGAATCAAAAATTCGAAGAAATGTGACATCTACCAACCCGCACTGGGCCCGCGTGGTGGATTACGGCCCACTCCCTCTCACAGAGAGGAGGCCTGTGTCCCATCAGTGGGAACATAATAGGCTGATTATGCTTATGCTTATGTAGCTCGACACTCGGCACACGACTCTCATCCGGCTGCTACCATTCAAACTGCGAAGATCGTCACTTCACCTAGCCTAAAGGCATCCTGCCTTATGTTTGTCCACCCCAACGGTCATCGGTTCTACGGCTAATATGGTCGGCCCACTATTTATTAACTTAAGTATGTCATAACTTGACATACTTAAGTTTAAAGATACAAAAAAAAAATAGAACAATAAACTAACGGCGTCTTATAACTGACTGCTTCTTCATTCGTGACTTTTCATCGTCATACACTTTATCATTCATTATTTAATTAGAGAGTAACTAACATAAACTCGCGCCTTCTTCCCACGGGGTTAGGCAGAAACTACAGAACGCCACCTGCTACGATCTTTACATACTCCTTTTGCCTCGTTTACGTTCATACATCTGGTGATACGCGCGCCGGTTGCGAGTACTACCTGACTTTTCTGAAAAACATCACCAATAAATATGTCCTCCTAGGGCGTCCCCTCCCGGCGTTTCCACTCACATCTGCCTTGTAAGTACTTTTTGCGAGTCTTCTTTCATTAATCCTCTCATCATGACCAAACCATCTAAGCATACTCTTTTAATTTTTTGTCACTACGTCTTCTTTTAAACCACATCATTCCTCAGCCTATCATTCAAAGTCACACCACACACGTTCCGCAAGGAACGCATTTCCACAGCATTTATTCATGCTTTCATACTTCTTTTGCCACACCCAACATTCACTTCCATACATAAGCGTAGGCACCAGCACACCATTGTGAAAAGCCAGTCGTGCCTTTTTGGACATCAACTGGTTAGTCACAATTGCATGTTTTTTTTTTTTGGAATGGCATCTCGCAGGTCAACCTATGAGGTTGTCGTCTGCTTAAACGGACTTGCCTGTGGTTGCCCTAATAAATTAAGACCTCCAGCCAGGACTTAAACTTAAATACTAACTAAAAACTAAGCGACTACACGCTAAGGGCACGCCCTGTTGGGTACGAACCTCGTCTTAGGGCGTCGCTGGAAGAGGGCAGCAAGGGACTAGCTGGATCAGGATTCGAGTGATTTAGGGATGAATTTAAAGCTACAGGCTCAGCGGCGCGGACTGGTTCGAGCAAGGGTCGGGAGGGCACAATTGCATGTGTAGCAGCATTCACTTTATACCCGCATTCACTCTCCCTTCCACATCTCCATCATTTTTTCCATACCTATATATTTAGAGTAGTAACTATCTAAAACAATGTTGTCTTAATAATTTGTTTGCATAGAACGTTGTGCAGCTTTGCAGCTTTATCATACGAGAGAGTCAATCAATCTGCTCCGCATTTTCCAAACTGTGATGGGCTCGGCTTCCAGTCCTTACCACATGCAGGTCAATACTAGTATTTTACAGGGTAACAGTGACGCCCCTTGGTAAGACTGGTTGTCAGACTTTCAAGCTTCTGACCACCTGTATCGAATGTCAAAGATCTACGAGTGACAGCAGAATTACGAGGGAGTATCTTAGATAGTTTCTGTGAAATGAGTTTGTTAAGCTATTTAATTACTGAACCTATTTAAGTACCCGAGCTACAAAAGTTTTAGTACCTAAAACGTTTTTCTGCTTTTGTGGCTCGGGTAGTTCTTTACTTTAGCTACGCATTCGTAGCATGATCGTAGCGCAGGCTACGCCGTAGCGCGTAGTGCATTGAGACACGAGGGCCTACGCAACTTCCTTGGTCCTTTTTTCCAAAAAATTTATATATATACAGAGAGAGATAATTATATATACAGAGTTTATTAAGGTCGAATTTATCTGTCAGATATCACCGGTGTACTTAACTCGTGGCGAAAAAAATTAAGTCATTTAAGTTGAAAACTATCATAATATTGTGCTTAGAATAGGTTATAAATAATATAACGCAAACCGGCCCCTTAATAATCTGTTACTGGATTAAAATTTTGTAAGCCCGCTAGTGTCATTTTATTGCTACTCTGAAAATAAGTTTAAAAGTTCGGAAGAACTTTTAAAACACCATCATCCAACTGAAATGATTTAACTAAGGTGTTTAAAAAAAATAAAACAACAAAATAAATGTATATAATAACTTTCTTATTTATTCTTTTGCTTTTATGTTTTAAAATGTAATTTTTACAATGTCCCTTAAAACTAAGATATTTAATTTTAAGTAAATGAATTTATTAAACAATTATCTATTTTACTATGAACATTAACACTTATTTAAACATTAATATTTTACACAACATTTACAATTAGAGGTTTGATACAGACAGACTTGCGACACAAATCTCAGGCTATTTTACTGGGTTCGCTGCGTCGCTGAGTTCCAATAGATTGATGTCATACGAGGACAAGAACATCAAATACATCAAGAACTATTTAGCATGCGATTAATCGCAAGTCTGTAGGAAACCTACAATCTATTCACAGTAATTGTCGATGTTTGAAATTACCGCCAATGTTGAAAATGTCATACTCTGAAATGACATTATATTTTTGATATTGCACTTATACTTACTACAATTTAACATACTTTGGCTTTGCACACGTTTCTACAAAAAAAAAAGTTTTTTTTTTAAAATGGAAATGGACTTTCTGTCAGTTTTATTTACATAGCCAGTAGTGGTATACGAATTTGTGTGGGGTAGGTAAGTACCACAACTATAAATTGAAAAATAATAACAGTGTAAAAAAAAAAAAAGTGAGCGCGTGGTAAATTCAGTTCTTTTTGTTTTGTAAAAAACTTTTTTTTTTTAATAATGAAAATGTATATTTCGACAGTTCTAAAATAAACCTTACATTGACAAATCTACTAATTTGGAGCATTAAACATGGAATGAATAATCACTAAAACTTATAAATTACTGTACAATAAATTTCTACGCGTTGTTATTGAAATTAAATTACAAAATCATTAATTTCCGTTCATTCAAATCGTTTACTCACAGGTATGACCAGCATTCAATAAATTAACTTATTAAAAATATTTACAATCATTATTTCTCGTCCAAATGAGTTCCCATTCGGTATTTGTTGGGGGTCAAACTCCAATATGTATTATTATTACATTATTATTATAATAATGTAATAATGTATTATTATTACATTATTATAATAATATTATATTGTATGACCCCAATATACAATAATTATCTTTCCTTCTCTCCTAGGTTACATTATGTTACTTTATTGGGGGTCAAACTCCGCTGTGTCTTGACCCCTAATTGTACAAAATCATAATGTTTTCACCCCCAATAATTGCATAATAATACCAACCTATTTGGCGAACTCTTTAAACGCAACCACCCATCGGGATAATTAAGCCCCAAAATTATTTCTCAACATTCAAGTTGAAGTTTGAATACGCAGGCCTTAGCGAAGTCGCCTCTGCGTTTACGGGAGAGGGGGGCGTAGGGGGGATGTAAGGGTAGCGGGGGTACGTAGGGTAAGGGTAGGGGTACCCCGCGGGTAGCAGCTGGGGGTTGTGAAAGGGGGGAATTAGGGCGGGAGAGGGGTATCCGTATGGTAGGCCCACGGACGATGCCGCCGCTTGCAGGATTGATGCGGCGAAGGCAGGGTCGCTGTAGACGGCTGCGTATGGCCAGGCGACGGCGATGCGTTGTCTTTTGTCTTTCATTCTTCGGTTTTGGAACCATACCTGTTGGTAAAGAAATGAGGTTTAGTGGAAAATTGTATGAGATTTTTTTTTAGGTTAGTTAACGTTAAAGATTGACAAGATCGTTCTATGTTATCAAAATTGGTTCATTCTTCAAGCATAAAATAAGCTTTTCGTTAGCTTTGTGTTTGTACCTTCACCAAAATCTAACCATTTTCATAGCTCAAATTCCTCTGTAGGTTGCATAAATTAAACCTGCTACTGCACCCAGAGTCCTAAGTATTCTAAAAGTTTACGATTGTCGACCAATGTCGGTCAAATAATAAATTACAAAAATGCATCGTCTTTTGATAAAAAAACGTGTGCAAACAAATCACGAAATATGTGCAAATAAAATAGAAATCTGTGATCGCACCGAAAATCATTTACTAAGTGCTAATAGAGGTAATAAAACGCTATTATCGGAATCAAAATATATGGCGTTTTGAAAGCGATGAATGAGAATGGAACGAACGAATGGTTTGCTAGATTGTTCCAAAATACGGTTGAACTGTAATAAAAATTAAATTAACTATTACTGAATTTTAAAGAATGCACTAAGAAAATAAATAATCGTTTTAATTGTAGTATTTTAAAATGTAATATATAAACATTTTCTTTTTAAAGAAAAACGCGACTCTTAAATGAGTGCCTTTGCTTCAGCTAAAGCTCTAAGCCCGCATCGGGTTTGCTTAAAGAGCACAAAAAAAACTATTAGAACCGTAAGTTTCTAGCAAAACAGCGCTAATTAATTGCATGTTTTCATATAACTGAGTAGTCATAAACAGTTAAGTGCGTCTAAAAGGCACAAAAGATTAGTTTATTTTTACAAGGTTGCATACAATACTACCTCCTTTAGGGTAAGAAAACTATGATGTTAAATAACAACATGGAATTAAGTAGCAACGGGAGTTCCATAGCTCTGAATTTATGAAACATTTTGGAATAGCAGCCATTTGAGCAACTAAAATCTTACATCAAACAGTCAACAAAGCCTACATTACTCCTCAGCCCGATCCTTCTAAAATCATTAAACACAGCATAATAGCCGCCCTTACAATGTATGTACACTAAGACTTTCCCTCCAAAAGGCGGCCATCTTTGTTCGCAAAGTGTTAATTGGCGGGAACCGCGCGAATGTTTGCACAAAACGACTTTCCTTTAGCGCTTCCAAGAAGATTATTGCATTTTATTGTGCAGAAATAATAAAACAAGGGGCTTAACGGCTTGGCTAAGAGTAAATACTCAAATATAAAGGCGAAGAACAAACTTCAAATATAAATATGAAACCTCTTTCGTTACAAAATCAGAAAAAATTGTGACGTTGACAGACGTCGTAAACTTTGACGGTTGTTTTATTTTTAAGAGCCATGATACGCATTTTGACAGGTTAAAAACGAACTTCTTGGATCATTATTTCAAACTACATCAATCAAAGCCGCCAGCGAAGTTAAAGCGTTCATTGCGCAACACTAGTCTGGAAATTCAAAATCTCTATTCATTTATTGACACGTTACACAGCATTTTTACGACAGCAATAAAAATTAATCACAATAAACAAACATACGAATAAAAATACAGTTCTTTATAACTCATCAAATGGTAGCCGAAAGGTATAATTTAATAGTTTTTAATTGGTATTATCGCGTCATAAAACAGATGCCCATAGACAACCGATGAAGTGTTTTCATTCACTCAATCACTAATGATGGCGGGTTCGCGGCTTTGTTGATAGCGGTGAGCGGGGTTTTCAATCGCTCCGCTTTTTAAAACTGCCTTTTTTAGAGTTGAAAGGAATTTAAAAAAAAAATGAGTATCCAATCAACTCGCGATTTTAAGTTTATTTGAAAACAAAGAGACTGGACAGCAAAAAAATACAAACCCGGTCTTAGTTAAATGAAAACATTTATTTTTCAGGAATATTAATGCGTGGAAACATCAGAAAGGTTCTTGCAGCTGTATTATAATGTAGGCTCTAGAGCAGGTGTCAAAAAAAGGACCCACCCTATTATTTCAAATTTTATCACTCCTTCATCAAAAATTTCTCCACCAGTGGGACCTTGTAGCAATATGGTCATTTTATAATCCCAACGTTCCGTACCCCGCATTAATGTTCATTAGCATCACACAGCTACCGAATAACTCGGTCGGCTTCTTTTAATACCCATCGACAAATTAGCATGAATGTAAAACTCGAATGAAGCCATAAAAAACATGTGTTTTTTTTTCTGGTTTACGGTTTTTATTTTTTTTATTGGAAGTGATAATTGACATTATGACTGTAAAGAATTTAAATTTAAATTGGCGTGTAGTTTATAAAAGTGGAATTTTTATAACTGATATTACTTTGTTGCTAATGAAGATTTTGTTAGTTTTTGTTATTGTTAATGTCATTTGGCACATAAGTTGGCGTTGAAAGATGTGTGATTTTACCGCGCTTATCTGCTAACATTAAAATTGACAATGTTCATCGAAAAGGAGTGACAAATAAACCTGTGTTCATTTTCATTAAGAATAAACCGCTAACAAATGAATATAGATAAAAATACCACTCATTATTACGAGCTAATTCAAATAGAAACCTTCCGACCGATTCTTCGCACATATTTTGAACACAAGTTCTCGCGAATTAGCGCGCATAATAGAGCGTTCGTCTATGGAAATCATAGAGGATCTAATTGAAGTTTATTGAGACATCATACACTGTATTCATGAGTTCTAGTTAACGAATCAGTTGTTTCGACTATTGTTAGCAATTGGTTCGGGTTTCGGCATTCAATGTGAATTTTATTCAACAAAAAAACGTTACGTCGATGAAAGTTGTTCTTTTGTAACTTTCCTCATTTTTATTAAGAATGTTATCCTATATAACATTTACTCATATTTCCGGTAACTAAAGAACGAATGATAACAGCCTTCATTATGACGCATACAAGTAACTGTAGCAGGCATAGGAAACATCGTATTATGCCTTACGCAAAAAAAAACTCACAACTGTCACCACAATTCATGAGATCTGCTCTCCCTACTCGTAACTAAGTAACGTTCACTTGTCAATTGATTGCGATGTTACGAAAACAGTTGCCACTTATTAAACAGAGGTCGGTTTTATTCGGGACAACTCGTGGGTGGTACGAATGAGATTCTGAAATAATGCCCGATTTGAATGTGTCATATTGTGGGGGCGAACTGAAAGCTTTATTTAATTAGGTACCTAGTTTTGTTTGGTAAATGTTTCGAAGAGAAATTGTTTGGGTATAATTGGTTGGTCACAGATTCAGTACCTTCGAATACCTATATAAGTGTGTCATTGCATTGTTCTGTTCACCCCAAACCGCAAATAACTTATCTCTAGAATAATGATTTAAGTAGTTAGAGAACGTTAAATTAGACAAGTAGAATATTTTAATTATAGCGGTTAAAATCTCTATATCTCGCTATTTTTAACGTTTATTTGAAAAAGAAACAACCATAGTACTGACGTGGCCGAAAACAAAGGCCTTCGAAATTTAAATCAGCATCGATCCTTACCTTGATAGTGGATTCCGGTAGCTGCAGTTGTGCGGCTAACTCGCATCGTCGTGGTCTTGAAACGTAGTTCTCTTTCATAAATTCCTTCTCTAATCTCGCTAGTTGCTCCCTCGTGAATGCTGTGCGGTATCTCCTACAGAACAAAATAATGATAAGTTTGTAGCAGTTGAAAAAATTCTCTAAACTCTAGAATTAAACTTAGGCTGTTGAAATTTGACTATATCCATAATTTATTATTTTCATTCATAAGTGGTTGACCTTCGTTACTAATTAGGATCATTATTCAAATTGTGCATTCAATTTCTGATTTTATACAATATGTTGTAAATTGCAAATTCAACAAACCTGATATTTGGATCTGGCGCTGTTTGGTTGGAGTTTGTCATCTGCTCCGACTGTGGACTAAGTGACTCTGTGAACAAAGAAAAAGTATGTTAATAAAACCACATAAAACTCACCTAGCTATTTTTATCTTATCCGAATCACATGACTTATTATTAAATTTATTATTGTATGGATTGTATGCATCTTCCATACTCAAATCAGCCTATCATGTTCCTGTTGTGTATGTTGTCAGAGGGAGTCGTTCACACTGCAAGAACACGTTCGATGTTGTCAGACAGCATGTACTAGAAGTTTAAAGCACCCTTAAATACAAACAAACAATAATAAATAAACCCCGTCACATTAAAAACACCCACCAGTTCAAAATCTCTCAATAGAGATTTAGAGGACCGATTACGAGATATCTTAACATGCTCTAAAGGGTTGTGAGTACCACTCGAGCGCGGCTGGCTTTATAATTATCTTAATTACAGTAACGTCTAGACGCTTAGATATTAGCTACTTGATCAGGCGGTAGGACACTTGTTCCTTCTGTTTTGTAATAGCTGCTAGGGATTTGACGTTGAGTAGTTATCGGAAGTATCAAGAAACTGTAGGTATATTTATGTCTCAAGATTCATGATGAAAACATCTGTAACATAACATCGCACCTGTAGTCCACTTAGGTTCAGGTACCTATAGTACCTACACCCACATTTCGCCGGTTATGTTTAAGTCCTATGTTATAGGGGGCAAGCCTATGGCCATCAACCGGGTACAAATCCAGACTCCGAGATGCGACTGAGAAATTCCTGATAGAAAAACTCAATATCACTTTGTAAGGTCTAAAATCATCCGAAAAGTAAATTCGTATGTCACAGGTGTAGAGTTTTACGATGAAGAGGAAAGCCATCAAACCTCAATGCTTCTTAAATACTAATTATTCCCTGAACCCGAAATTGACTTGTTGTAAAACAGTAAAAAGATATAACCGACGCTTCGGTCGGGAACCAGTAGCCCGTAGGTGCTAATTGCGCGCACCCAGACTTTCAAGAGTAACATTAACAGAACAAACACAAATAAGCTATTGTCTAATTAAATATTTTCCCAGGCCCAGTTTGTCTATTTCATACAAACACACCACAAAGAGGCCGAAAGTCTCAGTCGATCGCCGCTCAATTTAAAAAAATATCTCAACCAACCAAAATGCCGACTTTACAAATCTGATTAGTCGCTGAAGTGTTTCTAAATTTAAAAGGGCGAGGCAAACGGGAGCGCTATTTGACATGACCGTTTTGAAAAAAGAACATCGAACGCTTTTAAAAAGTCACGTATTGTTTTAATGGCGGTGTGATTAAGACTTTCATTCCTATTTCCGTTTTGGAATTACATTTGAGTTGTCGCTTATGTTCAACGTAAATTGAGATGCTAAAAACCTTTTTTGGGGTTAGCGACCAATTAACACGCATCGTCCAGTAAACACGTTCGTTAAAAAAAAAAAATGACGATAACTTCAGTCGTAATAATTTCGCATCAGAGAAAATTTATTGCTTTCATAAGTGCGTCAAACTAAACGATTCATGATTTTTTTAAATCGTCATTCTTGGCGTCTGAGCCACTTGAGTCGTTCCCATGCTGGGTGGCGACAGACCACTCAAAAACCAATTTGCAATAGTCTAGCCGGTGGCTTCCTCTCAACAATTTGTTGTCGTACAAACTTTTTACACTACAACCTCTTTAGTGAGATGTCTATGGTTCCCAGCTGCGCTATTATGGCGTGTGTCTTTTTGAAAAAAGAAGGAGGAAACGATTGAGATTTAAAAAGTTTCCGTTTAAAAGCTTCCGTTCTATATTTAGGAAGGAATCATATTTTAATTTGGTGACATGGAAAGTATTTTACGTTTTTTTTTTGTAAATTTATATGACCGGTGCCAATAACACTTAAGTTTGTTCCTGTTTATTAATGATAATAATCGTAAACTAGTAGAACACGAAATGCGATGAAATAAAATGAAACAAGCACTAATTTTCTTCGTAATATTGTTAAATGAGAGACTATGTAAAACAAATACAATATCACATGAGCGTTATTTACAAACTCATGAAAACTGACGTCACATACCAATGGTGTCGCTTCGTCAACTCCACAGAACATAAATACCCTGACGGTCAACTCATTTCGAAACCGCATCTTGGTTTCAAAATGTCTGCTAATGGGTAGAACACACAATACTTGGAACAGTCATACGTTTTAAGGCTGAGTTACACTGTACAGGGATAATTATTGTGAGACACTTTACTTTCGAGTAAAACAAGCTTTGTGTTTTTAGCCAAACGCATTAAAAAAAGAAAATTGTCTTATTTTCTGGGCAATACATGCCGTAAAGATAATGCTCTAAAAATGTCAAATCAATACAAAGTTAAGCTGAAGCTAAACTGGACGTTCAAGCTTACGTATATTGGACGCGCTTAATAAAGCGAAAGACAAAACTATCCACTTAAAACAATTTTCGAACAAACTCCAAATAATAATAAACAAACCGTTCAGTCCTACATCCGGCCGTCCGGCGGTACCTATCGTTACAATTCTAAGTAACCTTGGTGTTCTGATAAAACAAAGTATCAACACAATTTCATACCATTATTGAAACGTTATGAAACGTATCGTGGTCCATCTATTAACACGCACACCAAAACCAGTACCCGAATCATTTACCTAATGAATGATACATTTATGACATGAGGTTTTTAGGTATAATTAGCACTGGCAACACTGTAATTGGCTCAATGCGATCTGATCATAGCCAATTATAGGTATAAAAGTGTTGAGTGTGCCATAAATGACATTAGGGTTAAGTTTGTTTTTAGAGTTTTTAAACGCTACGAGAATGGGAAAGTTACAGGAACACGTTTTTTATCGTTGACGCTGAATAAGCTGTGTTATTTTTGATAAATTGATACAACTTGCAAGTCTTATACAAAAGTATCTAACCGTAAACCTATCCACAAAACTATTGTTATTTGTCATCCCAAATGCACTAACAACAAAATTAACCCATGACACAACATAACTCAACAAAAGAATAACCTAATAAAAACTTCCCATTCACTGACCGACACTAAACGGCTAATTAATCGCGACACCGCTCAATTTGCGAACCAAACTGCCGCAGTAATAGGCGGAAACCGATAGCCCATACATTAACAATTGGATTATCGAGAATTGCCGCCGCCCCGTGCGTGGCACGCTCCAGTAATTGTATTGCCGTGAATAGATCCCCTTAATACGTTTATTGTCTATGAACACTGGCTAGTTTGATCGTTCTGCTGATTTTGAATTAAAACAATATTAACTTATTATTGGATTTGGAATGTCTATGATTTTATCTCTCTATTCGAACAACAACGAAATGACTATTACTATAAACTGTCAAAACTTGGCCTGATTAAGGTTAACCTCATAAGAATGAAGTTCTAGTTTTCCGTGGTATCATGGCCATGATAAATGATGATAAAGGATAAATGATTTTATTTTCTGCAAATAGGTTTGTACAAACACTTTTACACGTCAATCATATTTTAAAAACTAGGTGAGATCGGCATTTCCTATCTGACTACTCTGAGAAGAAACGCCGAAACAAACTCAGAGGTCACAGTCTCTTTTAAAGTCCAGACATAACTTGGTCAGGTCATGTGAAGACCATGTGGATTGATATCTGAAATGGTCTTTTGAGGAAAGAACCATACAGAATGAGTAGAGTTTACAAAGTAAATGTCATTGCATATTTAAAGTGCATCAATGTCAAAGTGTAAATAAAATATGAAAATAATCTTGGTCATATCATATGAGGACTATGTAGACTGTTGTCTGAAATAGTCTTTTGAGGAAAGAACCACACGGATTTGAGTGGACCTGTCCAGTCAGTGCACGCATTTGTCAATCATCGTGCAGCTCAACATGGTCTAAAAACATGCTAATTTTCATGCAAACCAAACAAACACAAATAACTGCACCTAGTCAAGAAGATAATAAAAATCCTACAAAACTATTACACTAGTCAACACTAATCAATTTTAACTACAAGCATAATCAAAACTAAGTCCCACAGGAATTAAAACAATTTACAACAACAGGCCAGTGGCATTAGACAATTACTACAAATAAAGCCAATTTTACACGGTGTCATCCCCTTTCCGAGCTCCCCTAACTCCCCAACACAATTTACTCGATACAATCCGTATCTACTAGTAGGTAATGAAGATTAATATCGCTTTGGGGAGCCAATAAAAACGAAATCAGTTTAAGCCCAACAACAGACAAGAAATATTACAACGTTGACCCTTTGTGGGATGGTGATTGGTTGTCGATTCGTTAAAGATTATTGAAAAAATAGGATAATGTAATTTAAGTAAGATTAAGCATTAATCAAGAGCTACTGATATTTTTTGTGTAAGTTACGCTTTGCTTTTCGGCGGATGTAAGTTAATACTGTTATCACAAAAGCAGTACACTTAAAAATAACTTACTATTTCCGCTATATTATCAACTGAAAGGTAAAAAAGTAGTTATGATTCTACTGATTTCTTAAGTTTTTACTATCTTATTTATGAAGGTACCATAAATCTACTTAATTTAGGTACCAACTACTGAACGCATGAACACAAGATAATTACAATGGCCAAACATTGCAAATCCTGATGCCCGATTAACTATACTGTACAGCCGTATGCCCATATAATGAAACTAAATCGAACAACATTATTTCGCTCCACGTACGCTAATTAAGTTCCGGGATTTATTGACACCAATTAAAATGGCCGCTAACTGTCATCTGTCAAATAAAAGCGGGAAGTCCACCCACGCTTTCTTCCCAATAGACAACTATTTAACTTTTGCGGTGGCAGCTGCGGTAAGTTATATTGGTTCTATTAGACGTAATTCGTGTTTATTTAATTTATTATCGTTGGTCCGTGTTAATTGTTATGGCGACTGTTTAGTTTAATTGTACTTAATTGTTAACATTAACGGGTTCTCATTTAGTTCTGTGTTTTTAGAGTAAATACCTAATTGTTTTTGTTGTATAACTTTTGTTAAAATAATGGTTTTAATTATTTTCAATGCATTAAAAATGACTGTGTGTGAATTGAAGATTTCGTAAAAGAGACTTTCATAACCTAATAGGTAGGCATTAAACTAAATTGTAAGTAAACCTTTTATTAAGCAATTAGCACACTAAGAGATAGTGGAAACTTTTTGCTAGATTCAAAAAAAGTCAAACCTAACGGTACCACCAGATAACATTTAAGGACTAATAAAAATATTTAACCCAAGAGCTCAAAATTATTTTTAATATTTTATTGACACCAACAACAGAGTCGGCGTTTCTCAAAGACAGTTGTAAAAAGGCAATAATTGCCTTTACAATTTGACAAACTTACATTGACCGTTACGAAAACTTAACACAAACTATATTCCAACCCAATAAAGCTTATATTTCTGCAGCAAAGTGGATGATGGGCCGTAAAATTAAGATGGTTTGTGTATTACCTGCCAAAATTTGTGTGTTTATAAAAATGTACCGACCGTTAGTCGGTGCTTTGTGGCTTATTGCGAAGGTTACATCGTTTATTACTGTTATAATAATTATTAATTTAACAACTCTTTATGGAAAGGACGTATTTATTTCGCCGACAAGAAATATTTTAGGATCCAATTTTTGCTAAAATTTGTTTACGAGTTTCATTCATATTACCATAATAATTAGATTTTATAAACTCAGTATTATATTAAACCATTATAGAATCAACATGTTGTTCTATCGACTAGTGAGTGGTAGATCATCTGAATTTCCTACACCATAAAAGTTACATAAATGTTGACGTGATCAAGTGTTTGAGTTTCATACCGCCTTAGAATATTACCTTCATAAAAAAACGTGAATTTTTCACATTTGTTAATAGTTATTCTGCAATTCGGGATCGCGACAAATCCTACAAATCAAGGATCATCATCAACCGGTTTAGCCGTTCTTGAGTTACGTATAAGTGGTGTCACGAACCCGACTTTGTTTTATTTATATAGATAGTCTGCATCTAAGATAATAACAACAATACAGAAGAAGGCAAGCAATATTAAAAGAATATTATTAATCAATTGACATTACCTAATAATAATAAAAAACATAGTTTATCTGTGCGAAACTACATAAAATTTGAGTAAAACCTGTTATAAAAATACACTGTTATAAATGATTCCATTACACTTAAATGCAAAAATGTTGGCCAGCACCTACCTATTATTATAGATTCTGAACCAAAAGTACTAAGAGGAGACCCATTAATAATCGAAAAAGAAAGTAACATCGCGAAAATGACTTATCTCAAGATATTAATTCGATTATTCGATATTAATTCTCAAATCTGATAAGGTTCAATGTCAAACCACGTGCTTATTAATTATAATAAGGTTAATTTAATAATAAAACACATACCTTTGCTCTTAGGCGACGATGGTGGAGTATTCTGAATGCTCAAACCACTATACACATGACTTTTACCCATCAAATCTACAGTGAGTGGCTCCCGAATTGACTTATGGTCAAACGAATAACTCCTAAAAGCCTCCATCTTAAAAAAATAACAACGTCTCGCTTGTTGCCTTTGCCTTCAATCGAAAAAGTGAACTGTCAACAGTAACTGTCAGTTTGTTTTCGTTGCACGGCGCACCGCCTCACAAAAAATCTATAATGCGTTGACCAATAACGTTGCTCGTTTTTATCCCCACCAATCAGGGCGGGGCTTCATAATCGTTTGCCATCTCTTTCGCTCATAAGCTTTGTTTAAGCTCGGGTAAAGTTAGGTCGGTGGCACAATGAGGCCTTGTTCTAGATTTTTGTCATTAGATTTGTCGCAATTTTTCTCGTTTTAAGTGAGCGTTGGCGGATAAGAATTGATGTGACATTGTTTTAATTTTTTGCCGTACCTTTAAATAAGTTACGTTGATGAAATTCTTACCAATTGCTGCTATGTTGTGGACATTACCTTTTATCAGAATAGCAATTCGGCATGAAATAATCTCTAAGAACAAATGTATTCTTAATATTAAACTAACTTAATTAAACACAGTTACGCTACACAAATCTATGTCATACTTAATAAACATTTCTACAATAATTTTCAACACGTTTTTGTTTTTTGTATATATGTAGGTATGTATTTTTATAGTTACTTATTTACTTAACATAGCAACTAGCTGAAGTATGTGGTTAGTGGTTTAATAATATACTTTTATATTAATCAAGCCATATACCTATGCATAGTTTACAATAAACTAGTTATTTCTGTGATATTTTCAACTCAAACACGATTTCCCTAACACACCTAGTAAAAAATACGTCGTGTCGCTCATCGGTCCCGATGCTCCCGTTACGCCACCTTCCTAAACTTTTAATCATGCGCGCTCATCTTCCATTACGGCGAGCACTGAACATCATGGACCCTTATTACTGCGAACCAGGTTATTAATACACGAACCAGCTAGTTTTGTGATGTATGGGTTCTAGGGAATACTGGATCAGCGCTAGTCTAGTTGGGTGGAGATTATTAAATAGGTCACCATGAAGATTTGTTGAAAGATGTTTGAAATAAAGAAGAAATGGCTGGTTTTGACAAAATTTTATATTTTAAAGGTATGGGGATTATTATCTTTTTTTTGGGTAATGATTCGGTGAACTTAACACTAATTACAGAATTATGGCTAATTAAAACTCTTACGACATAGGTTTTTCCGACACAGGCGCTTGGTTATAAGGAAATTATTCTCTTAGCTGAACTGAATTTAAAAGGAACATGAATATCGTTTCTTTGAAACTGCGGCATAGAAAGTAGAAAATATGAAGATCCGATCCTATCGATCGAACTATTTAAACTGTTTCTTTACATTTCAGGTGTGTTTGACCTGAGAAGTGATAAACCACTGTGATTATTGAGAATTTGGGACTAATAAGATCATATTCCGCGGAATCACTGATCGTTACGAACTGTCTTCGCAAAACTAAAATAAAGAAAAGCTGTACTAAATTTACTGACCATATCGAACAACCAACAATTCTAAGAACCATTACGTATTCACCAAAAATGTGGAAGCAGTAAAACCAAACGTTATTGGCGATGACAAGGCCTTAGCGACAGTAATAAAAGAGAAATTTCGACTTTCAGTGCGGTCACAATACACCACTCCATAATTGAGCAAAGACAATGCATTATTGTGCCAACATGCACAAAAGAAAACGAACTCTTTACAAATGTCTGACTGCGTTTTGGCGGCAATTTTAACAGACGTCACGCTGTGACAGTGTCATAGACAAAGACTTGTTTTTCGTTGAACAGTAGCTGTTTTGTATAAATGCTACTGGTCTACCGATGATTCGTCAAAATTAATGCATGAAGTTGTAACTTTGAGCCTAGAAGGTTATATCATTGTGTTTTTCTTGGTAAAGGTGTCGTAAATCGTAAAATTACGACCTACATGATGTGCCAATAGCAAGATATCGCTAATAATACATCATGAGTAACCAATTTACGTATATGATCGAAGGTTACTTGCTGAGAACATCGACAAATAATTATGTCGTTTCAGTCGACTGGTTTTGTTATTTTATCTAAAACAATATCGTTTGGGACAACCATCTCGTCTTCAGGGCTAAGACATAAAATTGCTGGCAATCATAACATGCATGCTGGCAACCAGACAGTAGTAGGTACCTAGTCTGAAATGCAAGATTGCTATCATGTTCAAAAACGAATAAAACTGCAAACTGTATTATTTTGAAGTTCTCCTATATTACCGAGTCTTGGTACGTACCTACCTAATTTCCTGAAAATTCATAACGTACTTATGGACCTTACATAATAAACCTTTTGCTAAACTAAAACATAAAAACGTAGATAGCAATATTTTCTCTTTCCGAAAAAAAAAGACATAAACAACTTTTTTTCTCAATAAAAATCAAATTAAGTACTATCAAAACATCCATCTAAATCAAATAACTACAAAATATATCAAAACAAGGCACTATCCATAACATTCACCCTAAAAAAAACCGGGTGTCGGACCGTCGCGCGTCGGCGAAGCACAAATGGGACCCTTTTTTTCTCCCCTTTTCTCTAATAGCTTTATTTTGTAAACAATCTGATGCCCAATTGAGTTTTTATCATGTAAATATTAGTTGACAATTCAGTTATTTTGAGAGGGACCGATAAATTGTAGGGATTTAAACATCATTAGCGGATTAGCTCAGATGAGACGGATCATTATTAGTAAGGATGAGTGAACTAACTTACAATACGGAGCTTTCGCTGTTAAAAAATATAGAAATGTTTTTTTTTCTGTTGTGGGTTGTGGGTTTTTTTTAAGATTAAGAAGAAAGCCCGAAACAAACTCAGAGGACACAGTCTCTTTTAAAGTTCAATTTTATGCTGCATTCCCGTTGTGTTTGGTAGGATGCCTAATCGTTTTTTACATTTTTCTAAAGATGTTAAAATCTGATGTGACTTCCTTCATGTTTTCTGCTTCCAACGCGGCGGCCGGCGGCGGTGCCAGCGGGAGGTTAAACGCTTTACCTGCGTCGCGACGGAAAAATACGCGACAGGAAATTAACTAATATTATAAAGAGGTAAAAATTGTAAGTTTGCTAATCTCTGGAAGTACTGACTACGAAAATCTTTTTTTTTTATCGTATACCTAGTTGACTACATCGCGGGCAAAGTCACGGGCACAGGCCAGTAGCTAAAGACATCTTTTTGGACTTCAACTGCCTCCTTTTTTATTTATTTTTGTGTAGTGTTACGTGTCGATCGATATAATAGTATTTCTAAGGCTTATATCTCAATAGGACACCATGGTCGCGCTGCCAGCTATGTATACGTGGGTGTCCGATCGGTTGGGCAACCAACCATACATTTTCTGGCATCGCGACCATGGTTCCGCCACCATGGTGTCCTAGTGAGGAAGGTCCCTAAAACCCTAAAAAGACGGTGGTAAGGTAGGTAGGCAAGTACCCTGGATTGCTCCTGAACAAGATGTTTATACATTTCTAAATCAGATTTTATTTTACCCATCAGACAGTCTTTAAATATATTGTACGCTTTTAAAATCGTTTTTGTAAGATCCAAAATACAGTTAACTAGTTTTTTTTATTCGCTAATCTCAAAACAAACAATTCGCTAATAGGTACTAGCACTACCTTTTACATTCCAAACAAAATACTTCGTTATCGAAAAAAAAAAGCAGTTAACTAGACATTTACAGTTGTATTGTAAAACATCAAAGGAAAGGCGAGCGGGCGTTGTGCGGCAAACTTAGTCGGTCACTTTGTGTCACAAAATTACCAATTTACCGTCATTAACTATTTACCGCTATTCAAAGTTATTATTTTATTAGCTTTTAAGGCCCGGTAGATGAAAAAAAAGCTGTAAAAGTCACTATGGAACGGCCAATTTGGTAATTTCAAAATAGTACCTACTTATTTATTATGAATAAGTACCTATTAGTCGAAAGATTTTACCAATTTTGGATAAAATAAGTAAGCCGAACCCCAACGAACAATTTTGACTTCTTAAAATTAGGTAAGTACATAAGTATATGTTACTTTTGACCTATTGCAATTTTTTATCCAATGTATTTTTCAGTCAAATTATTTCCGGGAAGCCAGTTACGGTAAGTTTTTATTTTTGTTTCAAGATTAGTGATTACAACATAAAAAAAAAAACATTAAAAACTCAGTGTATCTCAAACCTATTGTTCAGAACGATAACCTACATAAGATTTTCGTCAACTAGGTACGCGTTTACATAATGTAAAGAGAAACGGTACAAAACGGTCCGAAAAAAATGGTAAAAAAAAACTACCAAATTTGTAGAAGGCATTGTCAATTTCCGTAAGTAATTAAAATAATGTTGAAGTCTTTCGTCAATTTATTTTGAACATCAATCGATTATTAAGAAAGCACTTTTTTTTTCTTCTATAAGATTTCCCTAATCAGAATCGGAACTTAGTAGACATAGACTTACGTTACCCGTCGGGAGTCCGTTTTATCTGCTTGATGAAGCGTACTTTTCAGGAAAAGTAAATTAAGAAAAACTCTTACCATGAGGTCTGTCATCAACGCCATCGCTATCCACCTCACTCCTGACACTCCCAGGACTTGCCCTCTTCAGTTCCTCCTGCTGACCTCCCTGTTCACTCTGGAATCCTCCCAACCTCTTATCATAACTCATGAAAAACGGGAAATTCGGTACTCGATTCTGTTGGAAATAGTAACTCATTTTCCCATCCCGAACTTTTAACTCTTCGTCTTCTGAATGTTCGTTGGTACCAGAATAGTCCTGCGAAATGCTGTTCTCGATATCGATTTCGGGTGATCGACGCGCGTTAATGCCGACAATCGATTCAATCGAGAAATTCTTCGATGGTAGCTTGGTCTGCATTTTGTTTATTTCCGATTCCATCACTACACTAAACACTGGCCACTGCGCGATTTAATTTTTTTGGATTTGGAACGTCCGAATGTCGGTTGTGTACTGATGTCAGTGCGGTGCCAGTCCACTGTCGAGGACCACGCCTCTATGTGTGGGGAGGTTATTCCATTATCCTCCACAGTCAATGCAATTTCAACCTTATCACTCTCGTCTTATAGTTAGTTGTATTTTGGCTGGTATCCAAGTCTCCTGAATAGGTAAATTCTGGTAAGGTAATTTCATCTCTAAGATTAAGACCATAATGTGTGTTTTAGAGTGAATAAACTTAAATAAATACGTATTATGATCTGGTATAATGCGACAAAAAATGGCGACCAATAAACATTTTAAATAAATAATCGCCCGATGATGCGCCGCGTTAACTACTGTTATAAAGGTTTATTTGTTTCAGAAAATATATGGTTACAAAATAATATGGTGTTTTATTTTATGTTTGACAAAGAGGGTTTTATTTGGTAATTTTCTTTGGATCAATTTTAAATGAATAAGGCGGGGAACAGACTGGCAAAATGCCTAACTAAAGCTATGGTTCTAGAGAAGAATGAATGGATGGGATGGAATAAGTGGATGTTTTTCGATCCCGGGATTACGGGATTCTTGATGCGTAATCGCGGGATTCCGGGGCTATCCCGGAATTAGACTATTTTGTTTCTAATTGGTCTCAAATGTAAATAAAAAAAAAACTGAAACACAAATATTTTTAATTTTATTGCACAACACACGGCACAACCCAAATCACAATATAATAAGAAAAGTAGAAAGTCAAATTATAATAACACTATACTTTGTAAGAAATAAATAGACAAAAAAAAACTTATTTAGAATTTTTAAAATACAATTGTAGTAATATCAATGCATCCAAGGTTTGAATTCCAAAACCTTCCAAGTTTGGGTGTTTCAAAACGAATCAACGCCTACCAATGTGAAGCGATTTAGAAGTGGGGGCAAGATGGTGTCAACTCCTTTACGAAACCAAGGAATCATCAACGCTGAATAGTATACTACCAAATGCTTCTCAGAAGTTAGCTCTGTTGTGAGCAACAAGCGACCAAACACAGGGCTTCGCGGGCTACTGCTCCACCACGACAACGCGCGTTCGCACACCGCGCTCAAGAGGGACTTCCTGGACAGCACGCCGGTCAAACTCCTGGATCACCCCCCTTACAGCCCTGACCGATACTGCGCGATTTCGTCTGCGATTCAAGATAAAAAGTACTTACTGGCCAGGTCATGATACTGGTCTTTTGCCTTGTGAAGAAATGCATTTCAATGTCCATATCTTCTGAGATCTCCCTATCTAGAACCTACTTTCTTCACTCACTTTTTTTCTATAGGGATGTATAATTAAACTATTTTTTTAAATTTTTCGTACGATTTTTCTAATATTTTCTTTCATGCAAACCTTGTCCTGACAAATACACCAAAAAATGATTTAGCCAAAATTGGTGCAGCCGCTTCAAAGTGATGCGCGGACAAGCATTTGCGGCAATTGATTTTTCTAGATACTGTGTGCACAAATAAACATTTTTGATTTTGTTTTTTTTTTCTAAGAGGCTAAATTAAATTACTCAATAACTAACTACCTATACAAATGAATGTAAAAACAGTCAGGCGTCGAAGCACTCGTCCGCATCGCTGTCATCCGGAAACGTGCCCAGAAGACTGGCAGCATTGCCACGCTGAATGGCAATGCTTATTCTTTGGCCAATGAACAATCCAGCCCTCTGGTCACGTGAAGTGTGGACTAGTCGGTGAGAAATTTGTTTAAAAAGGAGACGCGCACTCCGTCCCCATGACCCGAGCGTTTCGACCACAACCGGCTCAAACTGTAGTTACCCATAAGGTTACAGTATTTGCGCCGCTTGAGGGTCTCAGCAGCCGCAGCAGCAGCGCCAGCACAGCTCGCCGTGCTAGGAACATGAGATGGAGCAAGGGTATCGACACAGGGGCTAATCAACAACGTGTAAAACAAAATTTAACTTTTGACGAGTTTGATTGCCTGTTGATATTATATTCGGCTAATCACAGTATACATCAATCAATCACATACGAGTATGACATGTATTTTCAACGGCCGTTTTTTAGCAAAATTTGATGTTTGTTACTTTCAGGAATCGGGTGTTACTTAGGTAATGGTCAGAGTCTGAAATCGCCAACACGCAGTGCACATGCGTTGTCATTAATGCTGAGGGAGTTCTAATAATGAACATAAACATAACAGCACGCCTGTAATCCCCGACGGGTTAGCAAGTTGGGCACCCACATTTCGCCAGTTATGCTTAAGTTGATTTCAGCCTTTTGCTCTACAATGAGAGTTCCGTCCCACGAAAGTCCCGCAAACGTCGCGCCATGGCCACAGGCACGCGACGGAGACTTAATGTGTAAGTTTATTTTTATATTTATCTAGACCTCGTATTGTACTGAACTGATATTCATGAATACTGCTACTCGATACCTTGAGTCCATTGCTTATTAAATTGTATCTTATTTTTAATAATTTTATTTAAATTCTGTCCCAATTAGATCTAACTTTGTCTCATTTTATCTAATTTACGTAGGTATATACTTTTATCTAATACGAGTATTTTTAAATTTATAAAATTTAGTCTAGCTCTATGTAATCAAACCTAATTTTATTATTTTATGTGTAATTAATTGTAAACATAAATTGGTTATAAGTAAAAATGTAAAAAAGTAAAGGTCACCGTCAAACACACCGTTCTGTATTTCAGAGTGAGCATTAAAAAAAAAATGGCACTTTTTTTTTAATGCACACTCTGAAATACAGAACGGTGTGTTTTATCTTTTCCTTGGGTGTGTGGGGTAGGAGGGTTTTTGCTGTATACCTAATTAGTTCCACATATTGACGCGGGACGAGGCTGAGAATCGACACTTTCGTCAAATTTACATGTGACAGTCATCCAAAAACCCACCCTTCACCACTTCCTAGTGCTTTATCTGGGAAGAAGAAGTGGCGCAACTAACTCCCAGCAGCTGTCTGTTCAGATAAAAGAACTTTACCCTAATTGCGTAATACACAATCAATCGGAATCTGAATCATTTTGAAACAGATTGCTAATCCAATGCTTCATATGTTCGATAAAAAATTCTGCTCGACAATGTAAATAACGCAATGTTGTTGAACTGTCAAAATCAAACAGATTAGTCGTAATCGTTTACGAAAATGTGTTACGCAATTAGGCTGCTGGATTCTATACAATAGTAAGTAATTAACACCACGAAACAAAACTGTAAATGAAGTTAATTGCCTCATGTCAGTTATCACACTAACACTCGCCAATACTCACAAAAACATAAATACAAACACTTATAAATCTACATAAATAGATAGATTATTATGTATCTATTTAATTAGTATTTATTCTTGTATTTTTACATTATTTTCGAGTAAGTACTTACGTACTTACTTAAGTATATTTTCTATTGCACCTGCCAAGTTTTGTCTCTGTATCTCCCTAAGGTTGTCTGGTAGGAAATGCCTCAGGCATTAAGTCCGCTTTTGTACAGTATGTTTATGCTTGTGAATAAGGATTTAATAATATACAATACGTTTTCAGGCTTTATCTAAGCTTCGCTCCATTGCAGCGTTTTTATGAGAGATCGAGGCGTAAATTAAATCTTACCACCAATGGCACCAACTGCCGGTGACATAGGAACTCGGAAATAGTTTAGGGTAACAAAAACAGCCACTTATGTGTCGTCGAGACTGTTTCCGGTAGATAAGGTCACTCAAAGAGCCGAGGCAAAATATTAAAAAAATGGTAAATTGTTCGTTTATGCTACGTTTCATAAAAGACCGTTTCAGTCACATTCATAGCGGACGTCATGAAAATCTGTCACTTTCATCAGCATGACATTACGGTGTAAAAAAACGCTCCGCATTTGGACACCGTAGCTTTACCTACCAATTTACCAAAAAAAAAAATATTATCTTAGCTATTGTCAATGAAACTGAAGTTATCACGAATGATTGATCAAAAGTTTATTGACATTTTCGCAAGAAAAGTTATATCGCTGCTTATCCTATTAACATCAATTTAGTAACATTGCAAAATCATGTCGCTTTTTCTTTAACATTGGTACTAGTGCTGCACTCTGGTATGGAGTAGTTTTAACTGTTGAACAGCGCAATCTATTGTTGAATAGCAAAATATTCAAGTGAGCTGGATTGCTTAGTTCAAGAAATAATAACAGATGTCACTAGTCACAATTTATAATTAAAATAAATGTACATCTGTGGTAACAAAACATCATGGCATGGGGTCTCAACTCAAACAAATTATAATTAGTCTTGAAAAAAAATCATAGATGGCAGCATAGGTAACCATTTTGAAATCATTAGAAAGCGATAAACGGCAGAATTTTGGCTGAATTAGTAAAAATGAAAACTTTCTTGTTTCATGCTGCATTTATCTATTTACACTCTTAGTGCACGTATTTTCAACAAAAAACATAAAAGAAGCCTTTTAATTTACTTCAATTCGAACCCATAAAATGATGTAGCCATCTGTCAATAATTTTGTTTAGAGCTGTTTGCAATAGATGCCGTTTTACTCAATTTATCCTGTCATCACAGTAACCACTATCGTTACTAATACTAATTTAAATCAAGCAACATTTTTTTATCTATTACTTTACCTAGACATATAAAAGAAATCCATTAACATGTTTTTCTGAACACGGAAATATAAAATTTTATATAAATAAAAAGGATTGCACGATACGTTTTAAAAGTAGGTCGACTCCTAGATGGCGTTGTAAGACTACAGTCTCTGGCAATTAGTGAGTCGCTGATACTGCCATCTGTTGAAAATTTGGACGACAAAAAATGGCCAGTTCAATAGCCAGACTAAGGGCAGACTTACTTATGGCTTACTTAATACCATGCAGTGCGTATTATTTCTTACTATGTATCTTTCACCGCGGCTCCGCCTAAAACCAACTGAGCCTAATGCAGTCCACTGCTGGACATTGGCCTTTTCAAAGCTGCGCCACAACACACAGTTCTCTTTCTTCCGCATCCAGTCTTCAGTCCCAGCCACTTTATTGGTGTCCACCTAGCTGGGGGGTGACCCACACTACGCTTGCCGAAACGCGGTCTCTATTACAGGACTCGAAAAAATTTTCAAAGCAGGGGGTTTCAGAATCATGTACTTTGTCCATGGTAACCGGTTGTGCGTCGATGTCCCTTCCACCCTGTATATTTGAAATGTGCTTAAAAACCCTTTCATTTGATACCATTTGATTCATGGCTTTATGTCGTCTAGAGGGCGCCATATTCAATTTAAAGTGACGTCATATAGCCTTTACCCAGTGAAAGATCAAGACGCTTCCAACAATACTTACTTCATTTATCAAATTATCATAAGCAGTTTAGAAGTTAAGAGGGAGCAGATGAAAATACATACATAATTACATAAATACCGGTCAAAATCATAACCCGCCTTTTTGCTTCGCCGTAGTCGGTTAAAAAGAAAACGTCAACATCATTCCAGTCCTACTACCAGGCTCAAGAAATTTGGTGGCTCGTTTAAATGTCAATGTATACGTTCTTATAAAAAACTTCCTAGCCACATTCAAGGACTAAGCCTTAATAAATTCAAATCTTTTATAAAGGGGAAATTATGTCAGAAAGCCTATTATACTGTCAAAGACTATATTGAGGACAGGAAGGCTTGGGATTGAGCTGCTCCAATAAATTTACACAGACAATCTTGATGTTTAATATTACTTTGCATTTTTTTTATTATGATTTTTTCAATATTTGTACCTTTTTACATACACAATGACATGTATATATTTACTGTATGAAGTATAATATTATTTTAATTTTGTGAATGTGAGGACTATGTGGGTCATTGTATTTTTTTTTTCTTTCAGTTGTTTTAATCATGGTCTGGCTGTTTGAGTACTTTATGCGGCCTACCCAAATGTCCTTTCTTTTGTATTGTTCGTCGAATCGTTGAGCTCCTTAGTTCTGAGTTGAGCTGCACCATGATTGACAAATGCGTGCACTGACTGGACAGGTCCACTCAAATCAGTGTGGTTCTTTCCTCAAAAGACCATTTCAGACACCAGTCTACAGGGTCCTCATATGATCTGACCAAGTTTATTCTCGGATTTTTAAACACTTTGACTTAATGGACTTAATATACTATACAATGACATGAAAATTTACTTGGTAAAGTATTATTATATTTCAATTATTGTGAATGTGAAGGCAGTGTGGATACGTTGTTTTTTTTATATCTCAGTTTATTTTTATTTTTTAAAGTTAGTTTTAATCATGGTCTGGCAGTTTGAGTAATTTATGCGGCCTACCCAAATGTCCTTTCTTTGATAATGTTCGTCGAATCGTTGAGCTCCTTAAGTTCTGTGTTGAGCTGCATGATTACTGACAAATGCGTGCACTGACTGGACAGGTCCACTCATTCTGTGTGGTTCTTTCCTCAAAAGACCATTTCAGACATCAATCTACATGGTCTTCACATGACCTGACCAAGATTATGTCTGGACTTTCAAAAATCAAAAATCAAAATCAAAATATTTTATTTCACATAGACCTACATGGGCACTTATGAAACGTCCGATTCTAGGTGCACGGTTCCAATTGGTCGTTTCCCATGGAGAAGAGCCGGCAAGAAACTCCATGGTTACTCTTTTAAAAATATGTCTTTTACAATGTTTTCCAATTACAGTGATTAACAGGTATGGGAGGACAGTGTAGGCCTGTCAACAGGTACCATATGTTAAACAAATAGACAATTGTCTATAATTTATAATCCACAGGGCCTACGACGTTCTCACATTTACAAAATATAAAATAATCTAATAAAGTAAAATCAAAAAATAATTAAAAAATTTAGGTATATAATGTCAAATAATGAAAGAAAAGAGACTGTGACCTCTGAGTTTGTTTCGGCCTTTCTTCTCGAGTAGTCAGATAGGAAACGCCGATCTCATCTACTTTTAAAATATGATTGACGTGTAAAAGTGTTTGTAAAACCGTACTTACAGAAATAAAATCATTTATCTATTCTCAGCTCACGTACGACTAGTACACGAGATCACTAAAAATAATAATCATGATCGATGCTATCTAATAAATAGAAAACACACACACAGCGACTAAAACCGCTTAAAACCAACCTTGTCACACAGTCAGTCATTTGCACATAGCTGCTAATATCTACTTGATTCGAGTTCTAGACTTGGAAGTACACCTACCTATTCTAAAACGATGGTCTTATTCAAGCATGACTCTTGATCTACTGTTGGTTCTCCTACATACATACATGAACTCACGGCGCGGTGGTAGGCAGACACCACGAACGACACCTGCTACGCGCGATCCTTACATACTCCTTTCGAATCGTTTGCGTTCATACATCTGGTCATACACGCACGCCGGTTGCAAGTACTACGCACCTGACCTTTCCGAAGAACATTACCAATAAAGTCACTTTAATATGTCCTCATAAGGCGTCCCCGCCCGGCCTTTCCGCTCACATCTGCCTTGTAAACCTTTTGTTAGTCTCCTTTCATTTATCTCTCTCAACATAACCAAACCATCTAAGCATGCACTTTTCAATTTTGACTTCTATACTTATAACTATATTTGGCCTGAAGCTTCGCATGCGTGGATTTCGGTAAATGTCTCACGGGAACGTACTACGGGGATTAAAAGTCTATTTCCAGGTTATCATCTATCTATGTGCCAAATTTCATCTAAATCCGTCCGGCGGTTTTTGCGCCAATCCGAAATACATATTTCGACAAAAATTCGTTGGTTCTATTTTATTGTATGTATGTACAGATTATGTCCTTCACAAAGAAAAGGTTACATTCGTTTCATTCGTTTTTAATTAACCTTATCTATATGGGAACCCACACACCGTCACTACCATGTTATCAAACGCATTTTCAATTCATACGAATCACATTATTTTCATACTGATCATGAGGGTTCTTTGCGAAAAACCAGTCGATATTTATTTATTTATATATACTATATTGTGCACCACAAAATTACATAACAATATATTAATATATAGTACATACTAATTCCATGCGTTGCATACCTACATACCAACCTACCCCGTCCCTTTGCTGCATATGGACACGTTATTCACTAAATCTAAATTCAATGCTACATCCGTTTTAGACAAAACGTTATAACTTATAAACACAATCGTTTATCTCAAAATAAGTCTCTCCATATATCTTACTCAAGATTCTCATAAAAAGAGTACGTAAAGCCGCAATGTTTTAAAGGCAGATTGTGATGTGACACGTCAAGAATTTAAATAAGACTTAGGGCCGTTCAATTCAGTCGCTGTAGAAGCACCGCACAAAGTCGCATTTTTATGCGTTGCTTCTAAAGCGACTCGTCGCAAATAGTCGCTAATATACAGTTGCGTTATTGTCGGTTATGCTGTTGTAACGATTTACTTGAAAAATACGATGTCGATCGTCTTTTGCTATTTTGTTCGATCACGCGTGTCAGTCGTCAAAAATTGAGCAAATATGTAGGCACTTTTATCGTGTCGATAGCAATCTAAATAAAGTTTTATATCGCTGCAAAAAGTCGGCGTGTGTAACCGCTCTTAATAAAGGTTCGATTAAAGTCAAAGTCAAAGCATTTATTTCAAATAGGCACTAAAAGGCACTTTTGAACGCCAATATTTACATTTAAATAGAATTGATTCTAGGCGCCCCTTCCAAAAGGTAGTTTCGTATGAAGAAGAAGGGGCAAGAAACTCCACCGTTACTCTTTTAAAATGTTTAACATAATGTTTTATACATTAATTATATTTTTAAATGTGAAGACGATGCACCAAGAATAAAAATACTATACCGCAATAGGTAAAAATAATTTAAAATAAAGCGAAGACAGGTAAATCAATCACGTGATAGCCTCACATATTTACAAACATTGCAAAAGTTTTGCAATTAGGAATTAAGTAAGGTACAAAATAATGTCTGTCAGATTCGGAATTATTTAAACTACATTATTATTATTGCTACGTCTTTTTAACACTGGATTGATGTACGAGTATAATTGTTTTATTATTTTAGCGCGACTGCTAAACATCAATATATTATGGGGTCCTCGAACGATTTTTGGATTTGGAAAAAAGGGGTTATTCGGATTCTTCCTTTATCAATGTCTCAGTAACAAATTACTTAACAAAGATTCCTGCGAAAAAAAATTAACCCCGTTCCATCTAGATCATAGTGGACAAACGGTAACTTTTAGGTTTAAAACACCTTTACAAAAATTGCAAATACAATTTAGACCAATAACTACTGGCAAATTAAATAGTTTCAATAGTGCCCTAAATAATAAGTTAAATGTTCTGGGCCATAATATGGACGATGCAAATAAATTTTATGAGGATTTCTTTTCATTAGTCCACACTGAATTCAATAAAACTTTTGAAAAGAAAACAAAAAATATTTGCACTAAATTTATATTTAGTGACTGGGCAACCAGAGGTATTAGGATTAGTAGAGAAAGACTGTTCGAGTTGTATGGCCTTAAGCCTTACATTAACACTGAAACTTTCAATAAGTATGTTGCTACATATTCCAAAACTTTTAGAAATACCTGCAAAATAGCTAAAGCCCTGTACATTAGCAACAAGATCAAAACAGCGGAAGATAAAATAAAAACTGTTTGGAAAGTTATAAATAACGAAACTAGTAGGAAAAAAATACGAAACATTGAATACACATTGTAGACTTCACGTGGTGCCATAAGCTCTAACTTAGAAGTAGCTCAAGAATTTGTAAATTATTTTACAAATATACCATCTAAAACTACGGAGGCTTTAAATTCCTCACCCAAAGTCTCAATTGATTTATTAAGAGCGAACGTTCCAGGCTGCCCGGTTGAATTTCAATTTAAACATATAAACCCTATGATAGTTATAAAATCTTTTCGGCAAATAAAAATCAAGTTGACCGAAGATCTTTGGGGAATGTCTATCAAAGTTTGTACATCCATAATCGAGACCATAGCACCATACTTAGCTTTAATATTTAATTTGTGTGTAGATCAAGGAGTCTTCCCGGATTTAATGAAATACAGTAAGGTTATACCACTTTTTAAATCTGGGGATAGCAAAGACACCAACAATTATAGACCAGTATCCGTGTTGCCGGTATTCAGCAAGGTGTTCGAAAAGGTAATGCTCAATCAAATGCTTAATCATTTTAACATCAACAAAATCTTACACGAACAGCAATATGGTTTCACCAAAGTTCGTTGCACGACTGATGCTGGTGTCACTTTACTAAAACACATATTTACAGCGTGGGAGGAGGCCCAAGATGCCATAGGAATTTTCTGTGACCTCTCCAAGGCATTTGATTGCGTTAATCACGAAACCTTGCTCATAAAACTGGAGCATTACGGACTAGGAAAACCTGAGCTAAGTTTAGTTAGATCTTATTTACAAGATAGACGGCAAAAAGTTCAAATTAATGGTGTCAATTCACTTGGATTAAAAGTAAAATTGGGTTCCACAAGGCTCGATATTAGGTCCTTTCCTCTTTTTAGTATATATTAATGATCTACCCCATTTATTAAAAAAACAACCACAAATGGTGTTATTTGCTGATGATACTTCTTTAATTTTTAAGATAAGTACACGTTCATCAAATCTTGACGACGTAAATAACGCACTGCTGCAGGTACAAAATTGGTTTACTGCTAATAATTTAGTATTAAATGGGAAAAAAACAAAATGCATAAGGTTTGCTTTGCCGAATGTTAAAAGTACTGATTGTGACATAGTATTGAATCAAGAGAAACTAGAATTCGTTGATAAAACGGTTTTCTTGGGGATCACGCTCGACCCGAGGCTGCAATGGGGTCCCCATTTAACAGCTCTTGCAGGACGGCTAAGTTCAGCAGCATATGCTGTAAGAAAAATCCGTCAGTTTACTAATGTAGATACCGCGAGGCTGGTCTATTTCAGTTACTTTCATAGTATCATGTCTTACGGTATATTATTATGGGGACGCGCTGCAGACATCGAGTCTATTTTTATTCTGCAAAAAAGAGCCATTAGAGCAATATATGGCCTCCGCAGGCGCGATTCTTTAAGGGAACTGTTTAAAGATATTAACATCATGACCGTACCTTGTCAATATATATATGAAAACATCATGTACGTAAGGAAAAACTTAAATATTTTCAGTAAAAGAGGTGAAAGACACAACTATGGGACTAGAAATAGGGACCAATTGGTTCAACCGGGTTTCAGGCTGGCTAAAGTAGATTCATCCTTCATGGGGTACTGTTTAAAATGTTATAATAAAATACCTCCCCACATACTCCAACTGAATGAAACGAAGTTCAAAACCTGTATCAAACGCACACTATGCAGCCAAGCATATTATAAGTTGGAGGATTACATCTCTGACAAAAATGCTTGGCTCAACGCTGGTTCTGCTCCACAAGGGCGCCTAAACAATTGATTAGCATTCGGAAATATTGTTGGAGCTGCTGAAGATTGTAAAAACTATCTTTGCACTGTATAAATTCAATCTTTTAGTATTGTATAATTGCAAAGCACACGTGTGAGCACTATGTAGTACCTACTATAAAGCTACCCTATACTGGGCACGTCTGTCATTGACTTGAATGTGCCCTGGCGGCTGAGAGTATGTCACGCTCACTCAAATGTCTCGCTGGTGGTGGCGTGTGTGTTGGATCATTAAGTTCCCTTCAAAATGGTTGAGCTGAATGGTGCTGATCCATACGTCATGTTCGTGAACGGGCGCCGTCAGTGGGGACTGGTCATCTCTTGGCTGCCACGGCTTTTTTGAATTTTTCTTTTCCGATTTTTATGTTTTTTATTACGGGTCTTTCTACATCGTTCTCACATGTTTAATTTCAACAAGACTGATGTAACAAATTTTCTGTAACCATATTATTTAAAAGAGTGTCCATGGAGTTTCTTGCCCGTTCTTCTCCATAGGTACCTACTTCGCTTTGGAATGGGCAACTAGCTTCATATTTCTGACTGACCGACCCCTTGACAATTCAAAAGTGCCTGTAATGGGTTTATTTGAAATAAATGCTTTGAGTTTGAGTTTGATCTATTTCTTCGTTTTATAGCGTTCTTTTTTTTCTTTTTGCTTGTCACCTTGGCTGTCATGTAAGTGTCATAGCGTAATGTTATATAACCATCCTCAAGAATTAGGCTATCGAATGAAAAAGACGTTCAAGCAAACAAACTCTTCTGCTTTATTATATTAGTATAGATTAACAAAAAAACACATAACTATGTATCACTAATTGCCAATTAGGCTTCAAACACTAATTATTACTGTAATGACAACTGATGAGTTTTCCGCGTCCATTGCTAACTTCTTTTCATTTTTTATTTCTTTTATTAGTTCTTCGTGAGCGAATATAATATATTATGCAAACTATGTATTTACATCTGAGTATTCGTACTGACGTATACGAGTATTAATATGTAGCTACTACTTATGTTCTACTGTCTCGTTCGTCTAGTGGTCGCAAGAGCTACTGCTGAGCATGAGGTCCTGGGTTCGATTCCCAGGTCAGGGGTTTTTCTAGCTACAATTTCTCAGTAGCAGGCGGTGGATTTGTGCCCGGTTGATGGCAATAGGCTCGCCCCCTATTACCTGGCATTTAAACATAACTGGCAAAATGCGGGTTTACTATAGGTACACCTCTGCCTAACCTTTCTGGGATTACAGGCGTGATGTTATGTTATTTTTTTATACTATGTAAGTACTATTCTATTCTTTTTCTGACCTGAGGGGCAATTCCCGTATTTAAAAGAACGTTAGCATTCAAATCTCAGTCTCCATCTGTCAAAAATACCTCGAATTCACCTACATTTTTTACATTGATTGTCGCCGAATTGAGATTATGACTACATTTTGAACCTTTTTAATGTGAGAATTGGCCTTCTGTATGTTTCTCATACTGTGGTCTCATCATCCCAAGGCTGCAATCGTAACAAGGGCTGGAAGATGTCGGCTCAACGCCTTTCACCATTATATATATGTATATATAAGTTACACAATATCTATTATACAACACACATCACAATTTATATATCTATTTTTTTAAGTTATGCTTCAATTAAAGCACCTGCCATCTTATCTCTTCACCACCCTTGGTTGACTGGTAGAGAATGCCTAAGGCATTAAGTCCGCCTTTGTACCTCTTTGGGTTCGAAAAGTTTAAATAAATTAATTAATCTAGGTATAAATACTTTGTTCAACAATCATAATCATATCGAAGTCGTCTTTGGAACATAGAAATCCTTTTTTGTGTCCCGCAATGAACGTTTATCCATGCTTACCTGCAAATACGACTAAAGACAGAGAAACTGGCTCTAACTAAACCCTTGTTTTTTTAACAGCCCAAACGCAAAAGCTTCAATCTGGAACACATCAAAGCTAGTCAGCATAATCAGCCTATAAGGCATAGTACAACCTTCCCACTGCTGGGACTCGGCCTTTTCTTTGTGAGAGGGAGCGGGCCGTAATCCACCGGGCCCACTGGCCCAGTGCGGGTTGGTGGTCGATCCCTTCCATAAAGATCTCTAATACTTGTTACTTCCTACTTAAATTGCATTACGGACGAGTGGACTCAGTTTAAATACGCTCTTGAACCTAAAAGCACACAACGAATTACCTCAAGTAAATGACGTAGCAATCTGCATTTAAACAAGACCACATCAATTCTTAACTTGTTTACCAACCAGCCAACACGCGATTCACTCGCTTCATATAAAAGAGGTTCCCGTGAAAACACGCATTTCATTTGGCATTACGGCCTTTTTGACGACTGCTGTGTTTAAAAAAACAAGTGCTATTTATATCTAACAGTGAAAATAAAAACAAAATGGATTTATTAAATTGGGGCGGACGTCATGAATGTATACCTTTACTTAATTTCACTATTGATTTGTCCTAAGGCCCAAGAACTTTTGATATTAGCAAACAAACCAGTAGAAAGTTCACAAAAATGCAGACTTAATTAAAAAAAAATGCTTTCACATAACTGAAGCTGTAACTTTTCCCGCCAAAACTGTAAAATACAGATAAGTAATAAATCTATAAAATCCCGTGAAGACTGGCGAAAGCAATAAGAATGGATTCCAATTGGACCCTCTATCCGCGCATGGGGTTGCGGTCCCCAAACCTGACGAATACCACGGTAAACCTTCAGGAGAGCTTCGAAATAGACCTGGAAGATACCAACTGGATTCTGACGTCATCGTTCATCATTTTCACCATGCAAACAGGTATTTACATTAAAATAGTTAGACGTATATCTTTATTACCTCGAAAACCTAAGGCATTACCAGCGACACAAACTGTTAGCGTAACAAGTATTAACACTGTTTTTTTAAACAAATTTAT
The DNA here is from genome assembly GCA_963555695.1 of Dasypolia templi. Lineage (NCBI taxonomy): Eukaryota > Metazoa > Arthropoda > Insecta > Lepidoptera > Noctuidae > Dasypolia > Dasypolia templi. The sequence goes on from OY743163.1 coordinate 7,246,348, forward strand.
AAATGTAACAGATACAATAATGTTACAGAATCAAAGTGTAATCCTCTAAACAAGGTGATCCGTAAGTCGACCAGACAACCAGAAAAAAAAATAACAAACAAAAAAAAAATACCAACAGGAGTTAAAAGACCGCAGTGAATATTCTCGTCTTTTTTTTAAGTGCCCGTTATTTTTAGAACACATAGCAAAGATTCTGTTAACTGTTATGACCCGTAACCTAATTACGTAACACATTTTCGTAAACTGCCTCGTTGGTCTAGTGGTCGCAATCGCTACTGCTGAGCATGAGGTCCTGGGTTCGATTCCTAGGTCGGGCAACGTGTTATTGGGTTTTCCTATCTGGAATTTCTCAGTAGCAGCCCGAAGTCTGGATTTGTGCCCGGTAGATGGCAATAGGCTCGCCCCCTATTACATGGGACTTAAACATAACTGGCGAAATGTGGGTGTAGGTACTATAGGTACACCTCTGCCCAACCCTTCGGGGAAACAAGGCGTGATGTTATGTTATGTTTATTTTCGTAAACGATTTCTACTACGAGTAATCTGTGGAGTAATCTGTTGTATTTTGACAGTTCAACAACATTGAATGCGTTATTTACATTATCGAGCAGATTTTTTATCGAACTTATGAAGCAATGGATTAGTGTTTCAAAACGATACAGATTCCGAACGATTGTGTTTTACGCAAATAGGGTACCGATTCCGGCGTGACGTCGACTTATGGGATTCCCTGTATAAGAGGTGTTTTAAAGTCACGGGGCATAATTATGGAAGACTGAATACTTTTGGTCGACAGCACAGATTACTCGAGATCGACTATTTTCGAAAATTAATAATGAAAATGGACAGTCAAAGCGTTTTAGATTTTGCAAAAGTGTTGGTACTTTAGATTGGTTTAATTTGATTTTTTACCAGTCTTGGGAATCAAACCAGATCGCTCGGTAGTCGAATAAGCACTCGCTTTCCTACGGTTCAACTTATTTAACTTCTCTAACAAAAAAATTTGAAGGATCATTTAAGTAATTAGTCATCACCTTATCCTTCAAAGATTTTTCTCACATGATCTCATAAAATCGCAACTTAATACCAATTAATTTATTTAACCGATACCTACGGCGCGGCGTAACCCTCTGGGGAAATAGTACAGATGCACTGACACTCTTTACCCTACAAATGAAATTAATTATAATCTTTGTAAACATTGATCAAACTGACAGCTGCGAACCCTATTCTCTAAAATATAATATTTTAACCCACCCAGTATTTCCATTCTATAAATATGTAAATTTGTCCGTAAACATCAAGAGTTATTCACAAAATGCGGAGAAATCCTATCATAGTACATACACACTTAGGCACCGATCTAGGCTAAACATACCTACCAACATCCAAGCTAAAAATGCATTCTACAAGTCCCTACTTTATGTCTATAAAAATATACCACAAACTACCAGAAATATTATATTATATAGAAAGAAGAAAAAAATAATATTATCATAACAAAACTTAAAAAAAAAACTAATAAACAAAATTTATAAATATTCTTTAGATGAATATTTATAAATATAGAAGTTACTAATTTATTAAAAAGTCATATAAGAATAATAATTAGTAACAGTAGTTAATTAAAATCACGCAATCTATAGGTATGTTTAAAATATATTAGTGATAGAGTAACTATGAATAAATAATAATAATTAATTAATAATATAACAAAACAAATTATTAAATAAAATAGCAATAACAACTATTCAAAGAAAACAATATAAATAAATGAATAATCAGAATTATAATACATTTCATATCTAAAAATAATCGAAAATATTGAAGTACATTTTGCAGATAAACTAATACAAAATAATGGTTAAGCGAAAATGTATTAACTTATTCGCGATCTCCTGACTTTGATTATAATTATTAAAGTTAAAACTTGTTCTCACAAAAACAACTTAATTATCTCCTGAAACAGTTTCAGGAGATATATGTATATGCGCTATACGCATATAGCTCTATATGTATATGCGCTATACGCATACGCTTTTGCACTAATATTGCCAGTGTTATGGCAATATTTGTACAAAATCGTGCAAATAATGTCATAATTGCACAGACAGAGTTTTGTTAGTCCCCTGAGGTTGTGGTACATGCGGCCACGGAACCTGTATGAAGGTCTGGATCGTCACGCCAGTTACCTTTACGGAGTGAGCAGATGTAGTAGATTTAATGTGATAATTTCCTTATTAATCTTATGCTGTACTTTGGATAGTCTGTTCTTACATGTGTGTCCTCTCTCCTACCCTTTTGCTGTGTACTACAGGGCCCTAAATGCCACCTAAGTACACATTATGGTAAAGCAATAAAGATATTGAGTATTGAGTAACAGTACGTCAGACATCTATACTTCTGAACTAATATTGCAAAGAGGCAAAGAGGTAAAAATATATTGCCCAGGGACAGTACTCTTGCGAACGGTCTCGTGTCTCAAATATTTGAACAGAACGAAATATCTAAAATAAAAATATGTTTTTAAATAAGACTAAATTATTATTTACAATGTGGGATAGTTTTTTGAACAATAATTAGTACTTTTAAGTTTCCGACTATAGAGTACGCCATTTTTTACTATCGCCTGTCAATACGAGCCATTTTTCTATTGTGTATAATGTGTAGACACATTATACACAATAGACAAAGCTACCTACATTTATTATAATGATATCGATTCTGTATTGATTGTTCGATTGATTGTTGTGGTGCCAAGTTAAATAACTGTTTATTTAATAAAAAAGGTGTTTGCAATATGTTTTTAAATATCGTTGATTGATGTAACTATTTGGTAAGCATAACATTGTTGTGTCAAAGAGGGATTGGTTTGATGACAGGTCACAAATCGAACTTGACCGTAGTGGTTGTCTAAATATGATATTATCATTTTGCCCATTTTTCATAGCAATTTAACTTCGATACAACAGGGGGGCAGGTTCGGTGTGATTAAACTAATATAATCGATTTTTTTTATTAAAAAACCTTGATCCTGGGCGCGAACTCGAGGCATTCTAATTGCGAGACGATTACGTTAGAGCCCTTCCACCATTTGAATTGTTAGCAAATTGAAATTGCAACCTTCAAACACGAACACTTCGTTAATGGACCAATCTTTAGTTAGGATAAATACAGTACATCTACAGATAAGTTACATAAAATTATAGCGGAGTTGTATACCCGTATACTCCAGTTTTTGAGAAGTAGGTACCCTCCAAAATCCATGATGAGCTATCAACTTTTCGAACCTGCATAATGTTTGCTCAAAAACCGTCTGGGCTCCTCTACCAATAACAATACAAATATTTACATTACCCTGTGCAACCTGGCTCTCTGCCAGCAGAGGCCAAACCTGCAGTTTAACAGTATTTATTGCACAAAACATGTTGAATTTTAATCGAGTAATTATTGTAAGATTACTTTCTTAATCGGTGTGCTTTGCCAACGAGAGATATTTATATTCTTTGTCTCTATCGATGTTACATACAGAAAACAATCAATAGGTAGGTTTATATATGCTTAGCCATTGTCATTTGGAGATCTTTGACAGTAGCTACGAGTGGTCAGAAGCCTGAAAGTTTTACCAAGGAGTGTCGTGTAACCCAGTTGGGTGGTGGAGCTCAGTACAGGACTGGTTAGTCTGGATGCCTACCCTCACATAATAGAGAAAAGGCTAGGCAGATTGATTGACTTACCTAGGTCAGCTCACATTTTAGCTATAGTGATTTCCGATTCTTGCTTCTCATCAAGTCATTTATTCAAATTAGGCTGAGAATCAGCACTTTTCGAACGTCAAAATTACATAAGAAAGTCCTCCAAAACGCCCGCCCTTCACCATTTCCTAGTGCTTTAGCTGGGAAGAAGAAGTGGCGCAACAAACTCCCCAGCAGCACAGCTGTCTGTTCGGCAAACTTCCATTATAGGACGTAGCATTTCTAACCGACATAACTATATCGTAATCAATCAAAATGTTCAGAAGTTATGTCGTCATTTTTACTGGAGAATTCCCAAGTACTTCAAAATTCCTTCTCCCCCGAGCAAGACGCAGAATGCTTCTATTAAGCTCTTGTACCCAGTAAAGCCCAATTTTATTCCTCTTTCATGTCATTCTGACCCTGCGTTGTCGCCGGTCCATCTTTCTTTAGCTACGTCTGAAACATAGACACTAGTCCCCATAACATATTAGAACATAAACCTCTCCTCGCCTGGATTATCCAAAACCTTGAAAATTTAAACTATCCAAAACACAAATCTTCTATTTTAACGTGTTATAAATGTTAATTTAAATACAACTTTAATCTCTATGACCTTCTCAATAGCTTCCAAACTTACTAGGCCAAGGATTGTCTTATAAAACAAAGACCACGTTGAATATATTATTATAACGATTTCCCTCCATTAAGTAGAAAGTAGACAGAAGTGATGACAGTAAACTATACGATTGTATGATCATTTGTAGCACACTGCGAAGTCAGGGTAATTGACTACCTACCCTTGGCAACAGGGCGCTAAGGATACATATTATAAAACGACTGCCAATATTATGATGATAATTTATGATATTTTTGATGTAATTTAAAAAGAAAACTGTGAATGTGAGAACCATGTAGGCTAGATTGAATACATGACCCTATAACTGTCTGGCGGTTTGAGTATTTTGTATATGGCCTACGCAAATGTCCTGCAGATCTCGTAGCACCATGTGAGCGTGAATGTCAGAAGCATGCATGCCGTCTGTTGGGACAGGTCAACTCAAAGCTGCAATGGCTCTTTCTTCCAAAGGCTCTTCTAGACATGGTCCCGCATTGTTAGACTGAGCATAAAATCCTATTAATATAATGATTGAACTTTAAAAGAGACCGGCATTTCACCTCAGGGATCAGTAGCTGACTGATCACTGAGAAGAAATGCCGAAACAAACTAATTAGGAAATGCCGGCGCAATAGGAACCTTAAACATAAACTCTTTTTAAAATTTCATGTAAGAAATAATTGAATCGGCTCAGTTTTTGAGTAGAAAAAAGGAGATTACAAAACGTCGATCTCGACAAAAATTTAGCGATATAATCGGTCTGACCTGCAGCTGTCCCTATCGCACTCCATAGTTTCTTCAAATACCTATTTTTCGAATTCCTCGCAAGCCCCGTCCCATCTTACGGCTCCCGCAAACACGCGGGACGCGACAGCGCGATACTAAGGCACCGCTCTTCGCGCGACACGCGGTGCCTTTAAACTTGCGAAAATGCGAAGTCCCCTTCTGAGTTGAGTTAGAGGTATTTCTATAAAATCACTAATACTTTGTTTTTTTTAGGTTTTGGCATGTTGGAGTCAGGATGCGTCTCCATAAAGAATGAAGCGAATATTATGATGAAAAACTTGGCTGATATTTCTTTGGGTGGTAGGTTTATTTATGTTATTAAGTAGGTTGACAAACAACCTGCTTGTCGATTTTGTAAAAATCTCACCGTGAAGACTTGCGTGGATTGGTTGTCAGTGTCATCCAGTCTTGGTCAATCCCTACAGTCAGTTCACTCCACCTAATCTGTCACGGTCAGATGGTTACAGAATAGCACTACTGACGTCTACACCAGAGACATCAAAGTGCTGTACATTTCTATCCAAGAAAAATAAATCTGAAATATCTCTGACACAATTACACCGGCTGGTAGTGCAGGTATCCTTCAAACTGGAATACAGGCATGCGGCTTAGCGGTAAAATAAAAGTCTGGAGGTAGTACAAGTACTTCTACGGACAAGCACAGTTCAAACTTTTAAAGAGCACTCCCATCATTATTTAAGCCAAAAAGTTCCACTACTAAACACAGGCCATCTCCCAGGGACCGTTGACGACCATTGTCCTGCTCTGCCCGCATTCAGTAAAAAGAAAGAAGAGAGCAAAGAGCTATACGATGCAACTAAAAAATAAGAGACCTATACACATACTCTCAAACATTCTTAGGACTCCAGCTTGTCCTAGAACAAAACATTCGAAGACTTGTAGAATCAACCAACACGCACTGTGCCCGCATGATAGATGACTGGCCCTCCCTTTTTCAGAGCGGAGATCTGTGTCCCAGGATTGGGTACGTTATAGGCTGATAATGCTTAGCTGTACTCACCGCCGACGCTGCAAAGAGATCTAGATAATAATAAGTGAACTACTGAGGAGTTTACTACTTCCCAGGTCTAACCTACTGGATCTTCGGCTACGGCTTGTCATTTGGCGAGGGGGCTTACTCCAACCCGTTCATAGGCGTAGGCGACTTCCTCCTGGACCCCCCTGTAGGGGATGCCTTGATGGGGCCTGCGTTCGCGTCCTTTTTGTTCCAACTGTCCTTCGCCACCACGGCCACGACTATTGTGAGTGGGGCGATGGCTGAGAGGTAAGGTTTTAATAATGTAAATTCATAACACAACTTTAATGTGACTAAGAGACTATTCTAAGATAATCAATCACAAGACAAGGTCGAATTGATAACCCTATCTGCTGAAGTGGTATAAATGCTAATAAAAGACAACGTTCTCTTCTCTTCTCAGATGCAACTTCAAAGCATACTGCCTGTTCTCACTCCTTAACACGATAGTATATTGCGTGCCTGCTGGTTGGGTTTGGGGGTCCCACGGTTTCCTGAACAAACTAGGGGCTGTGGATATTGCAGGGTCGGGGCCTGTGCATCTTATAGGTAAGATCTCACAACTTTTATCAGAGGTGGTCTCTTCTCAACGTTAGTATGCTGTGTGCCTACTGACTGGGTTCGGAGCTCCCACGGGTTCCTCAACAAACTGTGGGCTGCACGGCTGGCGAGATTGCGAGGGTCGGGGCCTGTGCATATTATAGGTAAGAGTTTACACTTTTTATAATCAGACGTAGTCTATTCTAAACGATCTTATGCGGCATGCCTGCTGGCTGGGTCCGGGTCTCCCATTGCACGGGTTTCTCAACAAACCGGAGGCTGTCTACAGTACAGGGTCGGGGCCTGTGTATTTTTTATATATGCGATAACAGATATGTATATAGTCTGCACTCTATAGGTATATCTAGCAATCCATACATTAAAATAAACTTACCATTTCCTTAGCATTTTCCCTAACAGTAGACAGCCTTGTCAGTAGTAGGTATCCAGTAGTCAGCAGTAGCTGCACAAAAATAAAAATAAAAGACGAAAAGAAAATTGACCTCTTACCTGTGCTACACCACCACATGCGAACTACGCATCAGTGATGCGGCATTACACTGACGTCACGCAAAATCCTGCAACAATCGTTGGGCAGTTGCCCACCAGTAACAACACCTGTCTGGTCAGAGGATCCTCCCTTTTCTATAGAGTATGAGTGAACTTTAGACCCTGTTACTCACCCCTGAATCAAAATCATTATAGCGTCAAAGGCGACAGGGAAATTTCCTTAATGTTAGACCTGGAGGGACAAGTAGTGTCCATCTGCCTGCTAATAAGAGTTAAAATAAACTTTAACTGTTTACGACAGATAACTTGCATTTGCCTTGTATTTTTGTGCTTCTTTAATACACTGTTCCATAAACCTGGTAAGAACATAAGACAACGTAGGAACTAGAACCTTTTAGACCTTATTGGTAAAATAACTGAACATGTGCTTCTCAAAAATCGCAATAATGTTTTCTTCCACTAGGTGGAGCATCAGCCTTCGCCTCAGCTCTAATGCTGGGCCCCCGTCTCGGCCGCTACGCGCACGGCATAGCGCCGCTCCCCATGGGGAACCCTGTTAATGCGGTGATGGGGACCTTCGTGCTGTGGTGGGGGTGGCTGGCTTTCAACTCAGGCAGTACTTACGGGGTAAGTTTAGTGACGTCACTTGAAGTATAGTTATACGTGAAACTTCAAGTGACCACTGTGGCAAACCACAGTGGCTGAAATGCCGGGGTTTTGCACGACTCCGATGAGCGTAGGGAACGTTCCCGGCCGGTTCTTAGAGAGTACTTAGTCGGCAGTTATTTGGAGTTCAAAAAGGTAATGGCAATAGGCACGCAGCCTATGCAAATGCACCCTGGATGCGACAAAGTTTATTGGAATTTTATCTGGTGAAATATGAGTAAATTACCTACGTGCCTACCGACCCTTCGGGAATCTTGGCGTGATGTTCTGTTACTACAAACCGCGTAGCATGACAGGGTTTTCTCAACGGAAGCATAGACAAAATGACAGGTAGAATAGACCAAACTACAGACAGAATAGACAAAATTACAGATAGAATAGACAAGATGACAGGTAGAATAGATAAAATTACAGATCGAAAAGACAAAATTACATAAAGAATAGATAAAATTACAGAGATCTTATATTCATCAGTCATTTTGTCTATACTTCCGTCGACAGAACTCATTTCTATGGTGGGCATGCTACGCGTACATTAGGTCGAAAATCTTTTTCTGCCTCGCTTTTACCAATCCCAGAATCAAAACTAGGACTTCCGGCTGCTCTGACCGACAAAAAATAAACAGGATTAAAGGATTCATAAAATTACTTTTTAACACAACTTTTACTGAACTTCTTTAAAATGCAATTTTTAATTGCCAAGGACAAGGTCGAATGGACAAACAATCAATTTGTCTAAGTGACAGCTTGAATAAGTAATAGTGTTGGGTACACAAGACAGGCATGAGCACGCCTAAATACGGAAAAGGAAATGTCATTTACCTACTCCTGTCTCGCCCGTTGTGAGTGAAACCCACAGACTAAGTAGGTGAAATCATTATAACTACGACTTTGCACGGAGTAAAAAGAATTTGCATAATAATCATAGGTACTAGACTAGAATAGACACAAATAGAAAACTGTCTACATGGCAATTCTTAGTGACAACTGACAATGCTATGCTTCTCTATTCAACCTTCTATCTCTGTGACGTAACATTAGGCTTGTCTATACATTTACAAGGTAGTTTTAACATAAAACAAGACTGGTAGAAATATCAGAGGCATTAACCGCTGGCGAGTTAGCGATCATCATTTGGAACACTCTTACACTATTATTGCATGCATTTTTGCAGAGATTCACGCTCGGTTTTGGAACGAATATCAACGACGTTTCAAAGTTGAACAATGGGATGTCGTATATTCGTGTCTGTCTGTCTGCTGGACTCGTCTACCACCGCACTATAACATTAAAATCTGTACGCATGCGAATCACGTTTCCCCGTCATTGTTCAAGATTGTCGGTAAAAGCCGCATTTCAACAAATTAGACAAATCACCAGTCATTTGAGTTGCATGTCCACTTGTCCAGCTAATTGATCGACTGAATACTTTGAATACGTTATTATCCTCATTGTGTATGCGGTGCGGTACTTAGAAACGTTTTTAAACTTGTATAACGTGACATTGGTAACTTGTTTTGACTACTTTTGACTGATTTACAATTTATTGGAAGTGGCAATACCCCAACTGGGAAGGTGCGAGTTCGAATTCGAACCCTACCCGCAGACCCGCTACATTATTGACGGGACCCCACTCCTAGCACAAATTTCCTAGAATAAATACACTAGGATTTATTTTGATTAAGATGGAGTTGCACAATTTTCTTAGCATGGCTAAGATGGTCAACAGGAACATCAGGGGGTAACTCGAGATCGTTTTCTTATTTCATGATTTTCAGAGATTTCGCTTCATTTTATTTGGATTACTTATTTGCTTTGTTTTGTTTGTAGGTTAGTGGTGCTAAATGGCAGTACGCAGCTAGAGCGGCTGTCATGACAATGATGGGCTCTTTCGGAGGTGGCTGCTTCGGTCTGCTGTAAGTTGATAATAAACTTATTAGAGCTCTTTGTGAAGGAGCTGTGAGTAGTGGTGGCCCAGTGGCACAGACACGACCGCGATTTACTAGTCGTATAGGTCAAAGTTTCAAACCCAGGCAGGCCAATACTTTGTGTAAATTATTTCACACCACTGCTCTCAAAACGGTGAAGGCAAACATTGTGAGGAAACCGGCATGTCCTAGAACCATAAATTCGAAGACATGTGACATCTACCAACCCGCACTGGGCCTAGAGGTAGATTCCGGCCCACTCCCTCTCACAGAGAGGAGGCCTGTGTCCCAGCAGTGGGAACAATAAAGGCTGGTTATGATGATGATGATATGTGATGTGGGCTCGTCTGAGAAAGTAATTATTTCTGCCGTTAAGCAGCATTACCGTTTTCCGGATGTAATTTGTAAGGATTATATGGGCGCCGGAGAAATAACAGCACTACTTTTCAAAAATTTCTCTGGGTAACCTACAAACCTGCATTATGGTATTGCGGGATGTCTTACTCCGCGTCCTATTCAAAACCGATCGTCGCGCGAATAGGTTTTTATTTTTTTGTGATTGCCATCTCCCAGGTCAACCTATGAGGTTGTCGTCTGCTTAACCGGGCTTGCCTGTGGTTGCCCTAATAAATTAAGGCCTCCAGGCAGGACTTACAAAACTTAAAAACTAAGCGACTACACGCTAATGGCACTCCCTGTGGCGTACTGACCTCGGCTTAGGGCGTCGCTGGAAGAGGGCAGCAAGTGACTTTCTGGATCAGAAATGGACGCGAATAGGTACGCGATCATCGCCTTCTTATGTCACTTCTTGTTCCGAAAACTGGAAAGCGCCCTCTGTAGGCGTGACCACGGGTTCAGACTCACCGAACAAATAAAAGTTACGTATGAACGCGACGATCGCATAGGACGCGGCCTTAGAAAGCAGTGGCCAAATCCATAGATAATACACTATATAATATAAGAGCCAAATCCCACCGCACTGGACACAGCAATGGACTATCAGCTCATCAGCTTTAAATCCCTTTCGTATCCAATTATCTCTATACTATGACATTAGCTACTTTCTACAACTACGATAACTTTTAGATAGGTACTGTATCTATCCTGTTTTGATTTCAGCTTCACACTGATTAAGAACAAAGGCAAAGCAGACGTAATGGAACTCATCAACTGCATCCTTGGATCACTTGTGTCAATTACTGGTACTTACTGTTCAAATCAACTATTCTGACTGTATAATCTTGACTGTGTTCCTGTTCCTAGTCAGTAACTTTTCTGCGCTATTCGTGTATTTGTTTTCGTTATCTATTATTTAATTTTAGTTGAAAACGTGGCAACATTTTTCACGGGGTTGTTTTGAAAACTTAAGACGGTGTTGCCAAATAAGAAAAACTACCCTTGAATATGGTATGGTAAGCAAGATGTTTGGCTCCAGTTAATTGATGAGCGAAGTGTTTTTTTTAACGGTTTTACCTGCTCATCATTGAATTTTCACAAGTATAGTGCTGAAAACCATATAACTATCCTAACTTGTAATATTATAAATGCGAAAGTAAGTTAGTTTGTTACGTTTTCACACTAAAATGGCTGAACAGATTTGGATGAAATTTGGCACATATGTAGACCATGACTTGGAGAAGGACTTAGGCGATCTTGGATTGCAAACGATGTCGCGAGCAACAGTTAGTAAGCACACACAAACAAAAGAAGTTCATGGAATCTGGTTTATGTAGGATTTTAGTCCACACCGACATTCATTGTTCTCAGCCGGCTGTTTCCTTTACCGTGCATGGGAGTCCCTGCTAATCGGTTTCATCGGCGCAGCCATAGTGTCCGGCACTTCACCGCTGTTTGATAAGATGGGTGTCGACGACCCTGTTGGCGCGTCCGCTGTGCATGGAGCATGTGGGCTTTGGGGTAACATTCATATATTTTGCCTTTATATTTGCTGGAGGGTCGCCTTGCCAGTTTGACCAGTGGACAAACGCCCAATGGTATTTATAACAGTGTATTTTTTTGCAGGTGTACTTGCTGTGGGACTGTTCGCTGATAATCCAATTCCTATGGAAACTACTAATGGCAGATCCGGATTGTTCAAAGGTATTGTTTAATTTTAATGAAATACCAAGACGGTAAGTTTCAGAAATGCACCGTTGGCTATTTTAGAAATATCCAAAACTAACAGTGGACTATGCCAGTATTTATTCCGTGTTCATCACTTTCCCAACCATGTTTGGTTCAGCTTCCGGTCGAAAACGGATACAGCTATCAGTATTTTACACAGAGCTGGGTAACACGATACCAACGGGTAAGACATGTTGTCAGACTTTCGGGCTTCTTAAGACTTGATGGTCCTAGTTTATCATTTATTTATTTTATTTGTTTGTATAATAATTCCAGTATTGCATATGTGAGCTGTCATGCCCTTTAGGCCTGGAGGCTTTTATTTATGTATTAAGCTTTATTTGCATTTTTTTTTTCTCTTTTTTGGTATTGGCGTGGCTAGCTGACGTATGGCAATTAATTTAATGTTTTGGTAATTACTTACAACTGTTTAGAATCCAGTTCTTCTAACCGAACAGACACCTGTGCTGCTGGGGAGTTTGTTGCGCCACTTCTTCTTCCCAGCTAAAGGACTAGGAAGTGGTGAAGGGTGGGCGTTTTGGGGGACTGTCTTATGTAATTTTGACGTTCGAAAAGTGCTGATTCTCAGCCTAATTTGAATAAATGACTTTTGATTTTGACTCGTAACGAACAAATATCCACGAAAGGCTCCGGGACCAACGGCTTAGCGTTCTTTTCAAGGCACGGTAGGGTCTCGGTATGTAAAGATGGTCACCCTACCCCAGACCGACCATGGCAAGCGTAGGTTATCCTAATCGATCGACCCGTGCAGCTGTTATTATTTACCCACGAGCCGTAATAGAAAGATCTATAAAGCCTAAAGCGCAAAAATTACGTTCCTTATTCTTCACACGTTTTCTTTTCCTAGGTGGCGGCTGGTATCTCCTCGGAGTACAATCCCTAACAGGCATATGTCTCATTACGTGGAGCATCCTCGTGACCATTATACTCCTCTGGTTCATAGACAAGATCATGCCGATTCGAATGGACCCCTACACCGAGCTGCTCGGCGCTGATGTTACTGAGCATAGAATTAGACATGGACAGGTAAAAACACGATTTCCATTATCTCGTCATTTGGAGAGAGCAGCTGGACCAAAACTCCTGATTCTCGCACACAGATTTTGACAGCCGATTTGTCACTGGCGATTTCTAAACGTGTCACAAACACATTTTGACATCGCTAGCGACTGAAGTCGCTGCGTTGTATCTAACATAATATCAGAGTTATATGACACATATTTGCAGAATCCTGAAGAAGTCCTGCTGTAGTCTACATAATATTCCTCGCACCATATTCAGATTCACAGTAACTTTTTTTCTTTGACAGGTCGGAATATCCCGCGCAGTATCCGCCCTCCGTCCGTTCCACCGCTCGACCAGCATTGAGCAGATGGCCAACGTGGGCATGAACACGGGCCACGGCTACATAGTTGACAAGTTGCACGAGGCTAGTACTTATTTATGATGTGAATGTTTCATAAGAATCTGCTTGTGTCTTTAAATTTTAGTATTTGATTCATACGTCATTTTCTGAAAGATCAGTCTTTGATGGATTAATCTGTCAAAAATCCCATGTTATGCGTTTGGTTGATTAAAATAATAACAAAAAAAATATAATTTGACACAATTTAACAACATTTGTACAAATTGGCTCAGGATCAAGTCGAGTGGAAAAAGGAAAAGGGAGGCTTTTGCCCTGCAGTGGGACAACATAGTCTGATTATTATTATTAACAACATTAACGTGTTCAGAAAACGGGAAACAATTACCGACGGTAATAAATAAAAATAATCGGCAAATTCCAATAGCAACAAAAAAAAAACATATAAACCATATAGTTTTGCTGGTAATATACCAGCTGAAAAGCGAAACTGACATTATTAAAACTACCACAGTGAAGCATGAAGTCAAAACTACAGAGTTTTGACTTCATGCTTCACTGTGGTAGTTTAAAAAAATCAATGATGTTTTTTAAAAAGTTGACGATTTCATGCTTTGTTACAGGCAAAGAAAAAGAAAGGCGTTTTCCAAATGTTTAACAATAAAGCATTTGTGGGCGACCACGACCCATCAGCATCATCAATAACAAACCAGGGATTTTTGCACAGGCGACCTGGCAACCACGAGAATAACCCACACAAAACTCTAGACTCTATGGTTCACGAAATAAATGATGCCACACTAATAAATAAAGAAATAAGTAATGTGGTTCATGTTATTCCTGTAGAAATAAAAGGGAAAAAGTATAAAGATTTGACTCCGAAAGAATTGGAGGAATTAGGACGACTTAGTGCCAGTCAAGATCGATTTAGGTATCGATTTCATGAAGATGATTATAAAAATGACATTGAAAGGAGTGCTATTAGGTGGTTAGACTAGAAGTTTACAATGTTATTTGACGACCTACCACAGAAAAGGGACAGATAAATTATGTGAAAATGAAAATGTTATGCAAGCGTAGACAGAGAATAGCATTCTCTGTCTACGTATGCAAGCTTTCGTTTATTTTTTATTTTTGTGCATGTCACACTAAACAGGTTTTTTGCCTAACGATGTTGCCAGCGATATTGCTTCCAGTGTTGCCAGCAACTACATGCTGTGAAGTGGATGATTATTGCTTAATTTTGGCAAGGAGCGGCTAACGTTTGAAATTGTATGTAGAATATATACCAATTTTCTTGGGTTCCCAATGTAGAATGTGTATGTAAATACAGAGTGGCAGGGACACGCAAACTGTAACAATGAATTCAGCACATGATTCTGAACCCCCCTGCGTTGAGTATTCGCGTCGGTTATTAAAAAAAAACAACTATTGCTTAGAACAATGACCTGCGAGGTTTTAATGAATGGAACAGCATTTTTTTTTTTTTAACCTTTATTTTCCAACGCAGAATCATGTATTGCTCAGAATCATGTATTGAATCCAGGATAAATATCAATGCACGTCAACGTCCCTGCCACCCTGTATAGTATGTCTTTTTTTTTTTTTTTTTTTTTTGGGTGGGAAATCATCAAATGACTTCTCCCGCTCTGGGTGGAGCGGGAGGGCGTGTCAGACTTTTACTGACTAAAACCCACCCGTGTTCCTTCAGTTGCCTGTGCCAGGGCCACGGTTTTCTCTGTGGAATAACCCGCGACCCTGAGGCGTCGGCCCTATCGGACCCCGTCATTTTGTGCTGACATCTCTTTGAGGCGCGCGTGGAACACAACGCGCCGTCGACCCGGGCCTGGTCCTTACCGGACGGCGAGCTACCCATGGCTCGCCGTCCGCAAGCCCGCGCCTACGGTGGCCGGGAATCTGCTTGCGATTCCCGACGCCCAGGGCGTCTCCTGCGGCGGCTAGGGGCGTGAGGGCGCAAGGCTCTCTCCCTCACGCGCTCCGCCTCCTCCTTTGCGAGCATTACTGCTTCGCAGAAGGAGGTGACGGCTTTCCATTCCCTCTCGCTCCGTACCATGGCCTGGACCAGGGCCGGACGCGAGAGATCGCCGCCGCCAATCGCCTCCGCGAGGACACTGCGGTGCTCCGCCCAAGCTGGGCATACCTCCACCGTATGCTCCACCGTGTCCTCCGGGCGATCCACACAATGGTGACACCCGGGCGTTTCCTCCCGCCTTATACGAAACAGGAACCTCCCGAAACAACCGTGTCCGGTGAGGACCTGTGTCAGGCGAAAGGTGAGGACGCCGTGGCGCCTCTCCAACCACTCCTCAAAGAGGGGACTTACCGCCGCTATTGTGGCGTGCCCATGTATAGTATGTCTGAACTTTTGTTTTGAAAGTAATTCATTTGGTCTTAGCAAATGCTTCAAACTTATTCCTATTTTATTATATTCTTTTGTTTGTTAAAATTAGTTTAAAAAATTCGCGATAGTCTTAATAGCATCAGCATAATCAGCCTAGAATATTCCCACTACTGGGACAAAGGCATCCTCTCGGTGAGAGGTAGAAGGCCATGATGTGCCATCTACCAACTCAATGTGCGTGCAATGGGCAACACGCGGGCCCAGTGTCTTCGAATTTTTAGTACTAGGACATGCCGGTTTCCTCACGATGTTTTCCTTCACCGTCTTGAGAGCAGTGGTGATTAAATAATTTACAAGTAAATCGATTGTCTGGGTTCGAACCCACGACCCACTACTCTCTAATTACCACTGGGCCACCACTGCTCTCTAATTCATTTCTAACTGACATTTATTATTGGTTTTTCATCTTCACAATTTAATTTAGAGCTATGTAACTGAAACTTCTAGTTACTGCACTAACAACTTAAATCTTAGTTACTTTAGACTAAGATTTAAGTTGTTAGTGATTAGACTTGTTATTTAGTGATAGTTATGTAAGATACTAACATTAGAATAGAGCATGACAAATAAACATACAAATTAACATTAAATTTGTTTTATTGATTTCACATTACAAAGCACACATACATCAGACCAACATACTATCCTTACCATTAAAAAACAGGTTTTTGGTCAGATTCCTCCTTTTTTCGGGAAATGTGTTTTGATTTTGCTTTAATAGGAAGGAAGGCCGAAGGTAAAGATGCGCTTGCGACGAGGGAGTTAGCAGTGGCTAGCCGAGGAAATATTGAAATATTTAATTGTTAAAGGAAACCATGTAGATAATCATTGCGCAGATTATTGGGGGGTCATCATTTATCAGACCAGGATTTTAGGGGTCACCTTTTTCAGCGCAAGATTTGGGTACCTAGCCAAATAAGTGGTAGGTCCTTTTTTATCAGGCACACCAACAACTTAACTCTAGGTCCCACCAAGCTGGGTATGCGGGTGAAACTGCAGGGCCAGTTCTTCTATTAGATACTGATGTAAACGGTAGGTGTAAATATACCGTCAAGCAAGTACAAGTCAAAAAGAGGAGAGTGGACTGCTGTCAATCGTCCTCTTAAAATACTACCTTTGTCGTCTTTTACAATAACCACCGTACTAGATGGGTGGTTATATTCGTTATGACTTTATTGATAAATACTCTACACTTCATTAACCCAGACACTATCGATTATTATGGATTTTCAGTAAGTATTTCGGCGGCAACCGGCCTTAGTTCGCTACTGTAAAGACAACATTCCTTATGACGTGTGCGTAATGGCTACGCAATTTTTTGAGAATGTTTGGTCTTTAAGTGTGTGTAATTTATCGTAAAAAAGTGGTAAGTAGGTTTTTTCAAATTATCTTACGCATGTGTTTCATTCGTTTTTACTATCCATTGTGCGAGGAAAAACAAATGATCAAAATCTGGATTGAATAATAACGCGTTTAAAAGTTAAGTTAAAGTCTACCTTTTATTTGAATGATAATCTGTTTTAGGTAATTTGTAAAACTTTTCTCAAATAATTAAAACTCTGCGTCGGACTGACGAAGGAGTTGAATGAATGAATGACTTGCACCGACCCTAGCGTGCTCTCAGTAGAGTGGTTTGACCAGACTCGATTAATCGAATGAGCCCCAAGATTAGCACTAGCCCCTGGAACGTCATGCTGCTTGGTGCTACAAAGACCATTGCATATCCAGCGACTGATCAAGAGTTCTGACCGCCCTAGGCTAATTATGAGGACGCGCCCCCGCCAGGTGCGTTACGGCGGACGGCCTAAAAAGTAGCGAGTAGAGTAGTAGTGTGAAAATTTTTACATCGTTCATACTACCTACAAAAGTTTTCAGATCGATCTGCAACCGAAACGAACGTTGTCCTTTAATCTGACTTTTAATCTGCATGACATTCAACCTTAGGGTGACAAACCACTAGGCACGCCTCAATAGCGGCGGTAAATACCCTCTTTGAGGAGTGATTGGAGAGGCGCCACGGCGTCCTCACCGTCCGCCTGACACAGGACACGGTTGTTTCGGGAGGTTCCTGTTTCGCAAAAGGCGGGAGGAAACGCCCGGGTGTCACCATTGTGTGGATCGCCCGGAGGACACGGTGGAACATACGGTGGAGGTCTGCCCAGCTTGGGCGGAGCACCGCAGTGTCCTCGCGGAGGCGATCGGCGGCGGCGATCTCTTGCGTCCGGCCCTGGTCCAGGCTATGGTACGGAGTGAGAGAGAATGGAAAGACGTCACCTCCTTCTGCGAAGCAGTAATGCTCGCGCAGGAGGAGGTGGAGCGCGTGAGGGAGAGAGCCTTGCGCCCTCACGACCCCTCGGGTGTCGCCTGCAGATTCCCGGCCACCGTAGGTGCGGGCTTGCGGACGGCGAGCAGTGGGTAGCTTGCTGTCCGGTAAGGACCAGGCCCGGGTCGACGGCGCGTCGTGTTCCATGTGCGCCCCAAAGAGATGTCAGCACAAAATGACGGGGTCCGATAGGGCCGACGCCTCAGGCTCGCGGGAAATTCGAAAGATATAACCATGGCCCTGGCACAGGCAACTGAAGGAACATGGGTGGGTTTTAGTCAGTAAGTCTGACACGCCCTGCCGCTCCACCCAGAGTAGGAGAAGTCATTTGATGACTTCCCACACAAAAAAAGGGTGGCAAACCTTTTTTAAGCTGACCGTTCAAAAAGGCAAAGTACCTCACGCATTATTAGACCAAAATCATGACAAGTGACTGCAGGCTACCAAGTAGAAAACCAAATCCATGTCGTGTTTGGTCGCATGACTTGTATTGGCTTAGTTTCTATAGACAACTTAGTTGCAATTCGAGTAACAAGTCAGTGATTGTTTTACGCGCGCGGTTTAAAATTTCAAAATTGTAAAATCAGAATCAAAAATCAGGGACTCCCAAGCGCTAGTTTTAGTGTTTTGACTCGGTCTAGTTGAAATATGTAGGGTAGATGCAATGATGCTAGATTAGTGCATGCGAAGACACGATTTCAGCGCGCCCCCACGATCTCGCGCCCTAGGCTGCAGCCTAATTAGCCTAAGGGCCAATCAGGCCCTGTGCATATCAAGAAGTAGACCGGGGGCGCTTTAATGGTATTATGAGGACGTGCCCTAAGGAAGGAGTGTGAGCCTACTGACTATGCACCCTAAATAAAGTAAGCATTAGACTACTGGAGAGTCGGGTGATATTTGTCTATGGCCCTCCCATCTATATCTATAACGACGTCGCAGCCTAGTTGATTCAGGTCGAGCTTCACAGGTGAATCTGCTTTCTCGGCTCTTTTCTATGCCATTGCTCTGCTGTGATAAATGTTGCTGTTTTCACGTTTCTATGTCTTCTTCTGAGGTCTCGCTACTAACCGTTTCCGGTTTTTGTACATCTCATTTGCAGCATTCTTGATCTTCCACCGTGTCCATCCAATAATTGAATCCCATCGAAATAAGTCTTGAGCTATCGTTCGAAACTCAAATGTTTGTTTTTCTAAATATCCAATAAAAGAATGAGCACTCACAAAACAATGTCTGGATTTGATTCGATGACAACCAGGCCACTCGGAAAGTATTGCGGAAAAAATTGCAAAATTACCATCCACATTGTTTGCGAGCTATAAATTAGTTATATTGTCTCATAAAAAATGGATCTGCGCCGGGAAAGATTTGAAGTGTCGCCTAAAACCGGACGAATCGTACGATAAATTTCAAATGGCATTCATGGATAAAGGCCCTTCTACAGCAACGGTGTATCGTTGGTATAACGAATTCAAGCGCGGTCGACTAACTTTGGGGGATGAAGAAAGAAGTCCGCCCTTTGACGGCTGTTACGGAAGAAAACATGCTAACAGTGAAAAATGTAATCCAAGACAATAGGCGAGTTCCGTATCAAGAGATTTAGCACATAATACAGGTTGGATCGGGAAGCCTTCACGACATTCTACACGTGCATCTTCACGTGAGGATGATAGTTTCACGCTGGGTGCTGCCCAACCTCACCGATGTTCAAAAGTAGGCCCGAGTGGAATGGTGCCGTGATATGATAAACAAATTTGAAGCAGGCTCGTCTCGGCGTGTCAAAATCTTCCCCCCGACTTCACATGTAATGATGTCGTAAACATCATTACATGTGAAGTCGGGGGGAAGATTTTGATGGCGAGCTTTTTCAATTTGACTGGCTTCTTGGTGTCAATTCCTTTACGGAAGAAGACAGAACAAAAGAAGCATCAACCCTGAATGGTATACAACCAAATGCATGACAGAAGTTTTATCTGTTGTGAGCTACAAGCGACCAAACGCAGGGCTCCGCGGGCTACTGCTCCACCACGACAACACGCCTTCGCACACCGCTCTCAAAACGAGGGACTTCCTGAACAGCACGCCGGTCAAACTCCTGGGTCACCCTACTTACAGCCCTGACCTACCACCGTGAGACTTCTTTTTATTCCCGAAAATAAAAAATCTGCTCAAGGGATACAATTTTCGTCGCCGGTAGATGCGCTGTCAGCGTTCGAGTAGTTTGTAAACGAGGTGTCTACGGCGGACTGGAACACATGAAACTTTGTATAGAGGCCAGTGAAGAGTACTATGAAAAGTTTTTATTTTATTTTAAATACCTAAACTACATTTATTTTTATTTTCGCAAAACTTTCGGAGTATGTTTTGCAGCACTTTTGAACTTCGTACACTACAGCACTGGGACCGACCATTTTTACCCTTTTTTTTCGACCTCGTGTCGTCTACCTCATGCACAACACTTGTCGCTACAAATACAAACTTTTGGAAGCAATGCTTTCAGTTTATAGATATGATAAAACAGCTTTTGAACAAAAAGCTGGGAAACAGTCACTCATCCCACCCTTAAATCTGTATTAAACCCTATAATTATAATCAGATAGCCGACTTCATACCAATTTCAATGACATAGGGTTTGTAGAGCTTTGACACATAATTTCTGAGATATCGGAATAATGGTGAACGCGGAGAAATCGCGCAATTTTGGTTAGACAACTGTTCAGGGGAAGCGCGTACCTAAGAGTTTAAATACCCGATACACCTTCGAAGGCAAATGCTTGAAATATAAGGAACGATCTCACCAGTTTAGCTAGCTCGGGAAGCACGGAGCACGGAGGCGCCGTGCTCCGCGACCGCAGGCTGGAAATCAGAAACGCACGTTTTCTACTTTTGGACCGTTTTAAATTATTTTGATTTGCGACGCAGAGGCACAGACACACAACAAGCAAATGAAACAACAATAAAATGACACCGTAAAAAAAACTCGCACCTCTTAACCACTTGTTGATCACGACACCACGAGAGCAGAGACGACCGTTTCGTCCGACGGCGACGGTTCAAAAAATCGCGTCGGGCTGACGACGGATTTAAAAATAAAATAAAAACCTGAAAAGCATTTGTCTTTCACCGGGGTTTAACAAAGTTTCATCAAAATTGTTTTTTTTCGGTTTATGCACGTTTACGTGCCTGTCCCATCACCGAGGATAAACGAGAAAGAGTAGAGCTAGAAACAAAAACGAGTGCGCGACAGCGACGAGCGACTACTCGCTGTTATGCATAGGTACCAAGCGTGAGTCTCCAGCGAGCGTTCTGCCCGCCAAGTGAGCGTCGCTGAGCGAGTACACTCTTTGATAGATCTTGTCGCTGCGACAAACGAGTGTGACGGCGGTGTGTACAGCCAGCGATCAACTATTAATACAAATTGGCAGGGACATCGACACGCAACTTTGAACTCAAAAAAATATTTTAAAAAAACATTTGCTATTGCATACATTTTGACTGCGTAGATACTGCACTTTGAACGCAAGGGGGTCGAGAATCATGTACTGAATCCATTGTAACAGGTTGCGCGTTCCATGTCCCTGCCAGCCTGTGTATGTATCTAATTTACTTACACGGGACCTACAATCCATTGTAAGTTTCTTGAGCGAGAAAATCGTTGACAGCAAGACGCTTCCTCGTCATCGGTGGGACAACTGCCTTTAATGACTAAATACCACCAATACACAACCAAATCATTTCAATGATACATCAACAACTTAGACGAATCAAATTTCTTGACAATTAGTTCATAAATAAAAAATGCTTAAAAAATAAAAACGATTTTAATACTTATGCAACGAACAAAACATTCACACAACAAAGTAAATAAATAAACACCTGAATAATTTATGTTGGCAAGACTTTAACAGCCCAACAGTGTGGGGTTGGCCACACTGTTGGTCGACTTACAGTGCGACCGGCACACACGAAATTTCAGTGTTACCAACAATAACCAATAGTGTTGCCATGCATAAAAAAAAATCAAACAACAGAATTATTGAACCAATGATTAATTTCAGTCGGCAATGCCTTGAAATTCTTCACAGCATCACTGATATCTTCATTGGGTACAGCTAAAGTGTACAGTTTATATTCTTTCTGCACTCTACTGGCTGTGGTATCAGCGCTATTGTATATTGAATCTGTGGTTCGCACCGGCATTATGATTTCTAACTCTTGAAGATGTTCGAATGCTTTCAAGATCACTGGTCGAGGAACTGTTTGCGTTGAAGAGTTTGAGTTTGCGAATTTTGTGTATCTGTGGACAAGGGTTTTGTTATTATAGTCTGGATATAATCGGATGTTTCGCTTATATACATAGGTACATACATAAACGCAACCCTTTTTCCTATAGGGGTAGGCAGAAACTGCAAAGCTGTTGTTGCTTACATTTGTTGGTTAAAATCTTAATAGAATACTAGGAAAGAGCAATTTTATCAATTTCAAATATAGTTGAAACCACGGAATATAAAAAAACAAGTGGAAGTGCCCGTCAGTTAACCCACGTGTCACAATTATGCGGAAAAATATGTAAAACAACTTTAGTCAGTTGTAATAAGTCTTAAATTTGTATAAAACAAAACAGCTTCACAACAAAGTTGTTTTTGTTGTTCACACAAACTTAAGTCTTATTACAACGGACGAAGGTTGTTATTATTATACATGTTTTCCGCATATTTGTGACACATGCGTGATATCTGCGCGTGATAGGGCACTTCCACTTGTTTTTCCTTTTTCCTATTCCGTTAACGAAACTTATACTCTCGTAATAGTATAAGTAAATTTAAAATGGTCAATCAATGAATCAATCTGCCTTGCCTTTTCCTAACTATATTGGGGTCTGCTTCCAGTCTGACCAGATTTAGCTGAATACCAGCATTTTACATGGAGCGACAGCCTACCTGACCACCACAACCCAGTTACTGGGTAACACGATACTCCTTTCTAAGACTCGCTGTTAGACTTTCGTGCTTCTCATTTCCCGATTTTTTTGACCCGACAGAGTGACACACACCGAAGCTCCACTGTCCGTCTGTTTGTTATAGGGCTGTATCTTTTGAACCGTAATAGGAAGACACTTGAAATTTGAACAAAGTGTGTATTGCTATGGCCGATATAACAACAAATAATAATAATAATAAAATAAAGTGGTACGGAACCCTTCGTTTGCGAATCCAACTCGCACTTGGCCATTTTTTCCCCTTTTAAGTATTTCAGAGTTGCTCTCATACTGAAACTGAATTGAGTGAGAATCTCAGTCGGCAATGGTCGAGTAGTAATACTTTGGAGGTTAGAGGTTTTCGAACCTCCAAAGTATTACTAAAATATCAAAGTCTTTTCGTCACTTACCTATGTAGTACCATTTCAAAATTCATAGGCTGTCCATCGAATATCTCCATGCCATGTTTCATAGCGATAACCAGAGACAACTCGAGTATAGACAAAGACTGTAGAAGCTTCACTCTATGTTCCGGAGCGACGGTCTTGTCTATGATTGATGATAGGTCTGATACATCTATGAAAGGATTGTCGGTAGATAGTCTTGATATTAACTCGAACTGCAAAGAAGAAATTTAAGTTGCAATTATAAGTCAATGTCTATTGCAAATAAATGTACATATATTCTTTCTTTTCTATTATATATTATCGTTTACTGCGTGTAATATAGTAGAAATTCTGGCAATATTTATTTGGCAAAATGGCACGTAGATGTATAGAGGTTTGCCATCCCTGCTCTTGTGAAACAGAGAATATAATGTAAAAATTTCGGTCGTCTGCGATACCACGTTGCGGCCTTTAAGACAGCCGAGCCGGGAGTTTTGCAAAGAGAAATAATATTATTTCTCTTTGCAAAACTCAGGGGAGACAACCTCTTTGCCCAGAAAGAGGTAGCGAGATCACCTGGACGCGTACCGCGAAGGCTGGTTCAGGGTTGCGTGGGTAAAGAGTTCCTGCACGCAAAGCATGACCATAGAAACGAGCTTTGTCGATGAAAGAATAGACAAAATAAAAGACAAAAAAGATCTGAGAATCTGTAATTTTGTCTATTCTTCCGTAGACAAAACCCCGACAAACCATGCTACGCGTACTGAAAGGAGGAGGACATACAGGAGGCCTTTGCCCAGCAAAGAAACAGAGGCTAGAAGAAAAAAACTAGTACAAACTCACCAGAACATTCCTAAAAATCTGCTCATTAACAGTATAATAACAGAACTTTTCTAAACAATCAGTCACTTTGGAATCCTGCGCCAAGCTTGCAATGTGTTCATTCCAGTCTATGACGAAGTCTGATTCTAAAGCTTGAAGATCTATGCGGGATAATAAGTGTGGTGGAAGAGAGTGGGGCGTGGTAGTTTGGTCTGTTTCCATGTCTTCTGTGGTCACTGCAAAGTAGAAAAGGACATTGTCAACACTCATGTATTCTCTTCGGGCTCGAACTCACTCTGTCACTCTCACGACTGTCTCACCTGGCATCGTGACCGATAGAGATAGTATCAGTTTATCAGTTATACATTGGTCTAAACGCACAACGTCTAGTTCGCGCGCGCACAAACACTGTCATTTTAATTCATAGTAAAAGCGAGTGCGTAAAAATTACGAAAAGTCTTTTGGAAAATCGAGTTTTATGAAAACACAACTGTTGTTTTTAACACTGTTTTTTAATACAGTTGTCAATAATGTATATAGAATCAAAGTGTAACTAATATGTCTTAATAAGTGTAAGTGTAATGTGTTAATTAATATGTGTAACAGAAATAAGCAGTTTTAGGTATAATTGCACGGTACCGTACCGCAACAACGTACGGTGGACAGACAGACGCGCCGCAATCCAGTCGGGATTGGGGCTATTTTGGCAACACCGCGTTTCCTGTTACACTTATTAACACTTTTACATCTGTTACAGATATTTAACTGTTACACTTTTGTAACACATTTATCCCTTCGCACGTACTAAGTCAGGAGAGTTCCGATTAAAATACTCATAAGTGTTACATATTGGGTTCTGTTATCAATTCAAAATGTATAATTCTGTAATTTTTATTAAGGTGTTTTTAAATCCCTGCTTTTGAGCGCCAATGTTTTTAAGATGTCTTTACCTGTATTCCTCCGACTCCTTCCCTTCTTCTTCGGCGTAGTAACTGTCTTTTCTTTCCGTGGCATACTCAGCAACTGTACAAGCAAATCTTTATACTTGTAATGTGGCGCCCTCTGTGACTCGTCTTCATTCGGGAAAATGAAGAGATGCCGGTGGGAGAAGCGGGATTTGACGCGTTTCTCTAGGAGCTCCATAACGTCTATGCGGTTTGTTATACCTGCAAATATAAAGATTGAAACATTAAAAATGTACTGAAATGGAATTTTCAAAACTAAAAGATGAATGTATAAAAACATTTAAAATCACATCCTTTTAATTTTGAAAATTCAACAGTATTCATTTCGATATAAATTTACGTCTCGGCGTTTTTTTTTTCTTTCTTCTAACAATGGATTCTGGGTTCCCTTCAAAGTCAAAGAGATTGTGAGTGTACTTACACTAGTAATAGAAAGAAAATCTTAGCTAGTAAGCTAAGCTCGAATTTATTAATAATGGTCAGATTGGGTTGTGTAACTTATTTGACTGTCGTCGCTGCCGTGATACGTCTTTTATTTATTTTGATCACATTTTCAGGAACCAGTCACATATGGTTCAGCTATTTGTAAATCTTCAACAAAATATATAAGTAAACTAATTTTTTGATGTTTGTTGAAAAATTTCATATAAATAAACGTTACTGTTTTTCATCAACATTATCCTATCAAATCCTGGCAAAAGAGACACAATTATTTATCTTCTGTTTTTAACCTATCAATGATCCATTGATAACTTACCCAACACACACATGGGAGCCTGCTCGCTATGCGTGATATCAAACAAGTTGTACAGCAAAGTCTGTGTTCGTCCGCTGTGACAGAACATGTCAAACTCTTCTAATATAAACAGCATGCTTTTGCAGCGTCTGTCAGCTCCACTTTGTAGGCAGCTCAGTAGGAATGCAAGGTTTTCGGCAAATGTCCCGAAGACTCGATCGCCTACTGCATTTTCTAGTTGCATCTGTAGAAGAGTAAGTTTGTCCTATGAGAACATCTGAATTTTTATGAATTTGATACTGCTGCAAATATGTATGTTAATTTAATTGTTTAAGCAACCAGTCTTATCAAGTATTGTATTAACCATTTAATGGGTTGTGCAGTTGATGTTCATCAGATGCAGTTGCTCCATGTCAAACACTGGTATTCAGCAGCCTTTGGTTAAGACTGGATAACAACAACATAAACACATAATTAATACTTGCAGGTAACTTTACATTAAAATGGAGGATTTTTGCTGAGCAAAGTAAGGTGGAAAGACCATCTGCAATGTTGATAGAATCCATTAGATGAAGAAAACGCAAGATCCCGCAATTTGGGGACACTCAATTGTCTAGCAGTGGATTTCTTTGTCATTAATGATGATGACAATAATAAATCTTTTCTATTAAATCATTTACATACATAAATAACATAAAATTATTAACTCTCTAGAACTACTGGCTTACCTGTGCAGTGATAGACTTGAGAGCAATTTTGTCATCATGATGTATCAGGCCATTGAGTCTCACGATTATGGCATCACTTGAAAGATCCACCTCCTTGCTGATTTGATGCAGCACTGAGTTTATGAGCTAGAACAAAAAGATGTTGTTTTAATTATTGATCAGAACAGCCACACTGGTTGATTGTGGGTTAAGCTACCCTTACCGCTGTTGGTTGAGAAAAAGCTAGGCAGATTGATTTTTAATGATTAAACTTAAATAAAGTATTTATTAATTTGTTTGTTGTTACAATGATGATATTCCAAATAAACATGATTATTTTATCTGAAACTATTTTGACAATCAGTTTGTTAAGACGGTGTTTCCGTAAACTAGGTACCTGTATCTTGGGGAAATAAGTTATATTTTATAACTTCAAAGCTACTATCACTTACAAAATTATTTTGACCCTATATTCCTAAAAGTTTGTGAGGCTGCATGATTGTTTATGTAAAAGATTGTTAACCTATTTCATTTATAACATCAGGTACTTACAGTAGTCTTGCCGCTCCCTCGAGGCCCAATCATCAGCGCAGAATGCGATTCACCATGCGCGACTGTCCGCTTGAATAAATCATATACGTGATTCCTTTCTTGACTGTGTCCCCGAAAAGAAACATTGTCAGCCATAATTTTCAGCTTCAAATACTTTCTTATTAGCTTTATTTGCACCGCAAGTGGGTTTTCCGTTTGTAAGCCGCACATTATCTAATAAAGTTAGAGAAATTCAATAATACCACATACACAACACAGTAAACTAGAGTAGGCATAAGTTTGCGCGGGCAATCAGTCATTCATTCCTTAACGCCCGCCGGGCCGGCCGGCCGCTGCTATCGGTCGGTCACCGTACGTACCAAAGAGTAGTACGTACAATACAAAAAATCAAAAATACGGGCGGCTTGCGGCGGCGGCGCCCGTTGAAAGTGTTGCCAGATGACTGGCTCGTATTTCCTCCAAATTTTATCCAGAATCCCCTCAAAATTCAGGTTTAGTGAAACTGTAAGGGGGGGTTCTTTAATATACCAAATTGTTTATTACTTCTCTTGCTTTATTACGGTTAATTAGCATTTTAAAAAAAACGACTATGTAAAAAGTGAACTTTAAAAACAAGATGATCTATTTCTTTCTCCAATCCCACACCCGTAAGTACACCCTAAACTGTACTAGATACAATCCCGTACAGTCAGTACTCGCTTTAACTTTGATTTTCGTTTGTGTCGGTTTTCTTACTCTCCCCATTAATATGTAAACCCCTAATTTTAGGGGCGTTTCCTCTATCATAGTAGTCAAAATGACAAGTGTCTCTCATTGTACTGTCAATGACAGTACAATGAGACACTGACAGACACTGACAGCAAATTGAATGATTGAATTTTCGGTTAGTGTTGTTCTACGCAATGGAAGGAAGAAAATTAATTTAGAACTCGTTTTTTTCATAAATGGTTTTAAAAAAGTTCATTCCAATAAAAATTAAAAAATGCATATAACTATGGAACATAATTTTTAGGAAAAATCGCAATATGTCAGTGTCACCATGTCTTAGTAAAACATGACAGATGTTGAATACCCTCAACGTTCCGCGCATGTGCTACTATTATGTCTAAAGTAGATTATGTCTGACCGCGCAACACGAGCGAACGATCGATAAACGTAGTAGGATGTACACAAGAGAACTGCATCTAGAGATATATATACAAGATTACAATTGTGTCTTTGACGAATTCTTATCCATTATTGGGCTCAATGTGAGCCGACATGATATTTTATTCAAAATAGCAAAACCCCTCCTTCTTGTATAATTTTAATTTGATCTGTTTTTATCTAATTTCTTGTTTAATTAATCAAATGATCAAGAAATATTACAACTTTTACGAACTTATCTTGGGAATGGCATTGGCAGGACTTTTTTGCAAAAAAATATCTGAAGATTTCTAGCCCGTTTATATTACCTTGATCTTCACTACACCTCTCTTTCTATCATTTCTTAAAATAGGTTTCCTATCCCTTTCCTGACCTTAAACCCTGCAGATTTCATTGTGTTCCACATGAGACACATTTTATGAGTGGTTCTAAATATCTAATTTATAAATCTCATGAAACAGATTGTTGCACTATCAGTAATAATTCGGTGGAATCTTTGAATGTAGACGTGAAGTGATTATGTTTGTTGTTATGTAAATTTCATTTTGTATCCCCTCTTTCTTATCGTGTGACACAGTTCTCATGTCACCACAGAATTCGGTGTGGCTGAAAATTTGTGAAAATGACGAATATGAACTACAAATTATGTTTTGATTCATATTTATAGTGGTTTAACATTAGTGATTGTTCAAAAACTATAACAATGAGTGCTAAACAGTGCATCAGGTTTTGAAATAGTTCAATTATTTATTGCAAATTTCGCACACGACACCAGCCATAATAATCACAATGTAATTTGTATTATATATTTTATACAATTAGCGAACAGCAGTGTGGCACCGCTTTCAGTGTTAATTAACAGTGAAAAGTAATAGGACGCAAAATTGCTTAATGCTTCAAAATTGTAAGTGGTATCGCGTTTCAATGATTATTTGCATTTTAATCTAAAAGTAGCCCTAGTTTAGAAAACAAATAGTTCAAATTCTACGTTCTCGTAAAATCACAAAGCTCATGAAATATCAGTAACGATGCCAACGTTTCCAGGTTGACCAAAAAAGTAAATAACAAACGATCATGATAAACAATAGTCTTGTATCAATCCGATAATGGGGTTATTTAACAATCCCGCCAAATCAATACTTTGACTGGTTCGAGAATTTTCTAGTTCAATGTTCGAACCATAAAACAACTGTCATATTTATAGCCACTCTTATCAAGCTTCTAAAATAATTAGAGTCTTTCGGAAAATTTAGGTACGAGTGAATTAATTACCAAGCTATGTTATTCATTATTATGAAGGCTTTAATTTTATACTTTAAAAACCTTGAATGTTGGCCATCATAAATATTTGTTAGATCGCTGTATTTCACATGAAAGTATTTACAGAATCAAGGTTTTTCACGACTAAATATTAGTTGTTTTGCGCTGTTCTTTGCATATTTGAGAAACATTAAAAGCTTGAGTGATATTCTGATAAATTTGGCAATTGTTATGATTAATTCCGATTTCAGGCTTTTCTTTTATTGTTTGGCTTGTTACCAGAATTATGTTATTTGTAAATTAGCACTTAGTTTTTCATCTTTTTTACAGATACAGATAGGTATATGAGAATACGCTGATTTAAAAAAAATCTGTTCTTTATTTATCTTCTTCAATCACTTCTTTTATTTTATATTCCTTCACCATAGCAATATTTTTTTTTTGTCGTAATCGATTGGCACGATAACGTCAATCTCAATACATCACTAGTAACAATTAAATCAGTTCATTCAAGCAATATAAATAATTCATTCTTCGAGATAAACCTACTAAATTGCATTGTCACAAAAATGCTAGAGCATAATTATTTCTATCTCTATAATCGGAAAGATCTGTCTCGTCAAAAAGACAAGGACAAAATAATCTTAACCATACGCTCACATTACGGTGGTTGAATTTAACCGTGTAACAAATAAAATAACATTGCATGCATTGTTCCTCGCTGTGGGTGTTTACATTTTTCTAATTTGGTTGGATCTAAATGTTAAACTTGAACGACGTGACGTGAACAACGAATTTTAATGTATATTACCCGAAACGAACGATTTAATTATATATAAGTGATTGAAAGCTCTAAAAACGTAAGTTTGATCTGTTAATTTAGTTGTACAGAAAATTATCAACTTAACACCAATATTTTTCGAAAGAGTAAAATTTATTTGTTATCGGCGTTTCGTAAATAGAGCGCTTCTAATAATAAAGTTTGGTTTATCTACAAGTTATCGGTAGTGGTTATTGTTCATAGCGTTGTAGTAATCATTTGTGTTAATTTGGTCTTCCTGTACTGTATTTTGTAGATGAGTCTATCTCGTAAGAATGTTCTTTGTGTTCACAGATGTTTCTGTGATATTGTTTACTAGCTTCTGCCTGTAATTTCGTTCGTGTGGAAGACGTAAGATACACAATTTACTAAAATAACAGCCACATTTTTATAAAACTCCTTCGAACCCACCGAGTCGCATCATATCACCCGCACGCGCTATTACTATTATTTTTCCTCGGTTGTTATGGGTCAAGCATTTGATAGTTCACGAATTGGGCTATCAAATACAAAAATATTATTTCAAATCAGACTTGTAGTTCCAGAGATGAGTGCATTCAAACAAAATAACCAAACTATTCAGTTTTATTATATTTATTAAACTGAAGAATTGTTCACTTAGCTATGCCATTTTACTATTGTATCATAAAATATGGCTATTAAAAGTCAATGCTATGGGATGTGTACTGTTGTAATTTGAA
Organism: Dasypolia templi; assembly: GCA_963555695.1. Classification (NCBI taxonomy): domain Eukaryota; kingdom Metazoa; phylum Arthropoda; class Insecta; order Lepidoptera; family Noctuidae; genus Dasypolia; species Dasypolia templi. The sequence goes on from OY743163.1 coordinate 7,277,490, forward strand.
TGTAAATAATCCACTCTGTTTATGTAAATAAGTAGGTGTCTAACTATCATTTTGCTTTTGATACATAATGGCATTCTTTGTTCTATGATATAGAGTTTACTTTCTGCATTAAAGTACTTCAGTTGGATCATTGTTGCTGTGGCAGCCGTCCTTGGTTATTCACACCAGCCCAATTCCCTCGAGAAGTTGATTTAATCTCCTGGTCTGTTGAGAACATCTGTGTGCCCCAAGGGTTTCTGTCCAAATCTGGGTAATGCCTGTGCATTCAAAGAGCACTTATGTGATGGTCCAATGCATTTTTGTTTGATAAAATAAATGATACAATCCTAAGACCTGTAACCAAAATTCCCCCAAATGAATGATCTGAAAGGTATTAGAAAGTATCCCTGCAAAATCTTCTCCCTTATCCCTGCTGAGATAAAGTTTGAATCGGGCTGCACTATCTGTGTAATAAAAAACCCATGAAATATTGGTCTAAAAACTAATTCATCTTCATACAACTTTTTGTCATTAAAATAAATTCATCTCAGACTTTTTAAAACAAAGATGTAGATGTAGGTTCTACAATATTTCTGAATACTACCTGAAATCTTAAGCCAGCATTAAATTGCTCTAATATAAAGAATTGCTGTGCAACCTGACCTGGTTTCATATTACCAACAGGCAAATGAATGAATGCTTTTTCTTTCTCTGATGAGGTATTTGCCTTACAATAGAAAAATAACTTGTTGGTCTAGTAACTGCTGTGTTGTTCTATTGGTTGCAAGCGCTACTTCTGAGCCTAAGGGAGGTCCAGGGCTTTGCGCTAAATGGCAATAGGCTCTCCCCTTTTTACATTGGACCAACTCATAATTGGCAAAACTCCTTCGGAGAATAGAGGCGTGATGTTATATTATGTTTAAAAGGAAAATTACCTACTCTTGAAATATGAATACAATAATTATTTGCCAATCATAATGTTTCAACAATTACAACTAACAATAGAAATAAATTCATAAGAAGGGCCATATTTAGCAATAATATGACTGATAACAAGCTAGCATCTTTCTGTTAATTACAAATATTTTACACAAGTACTGATAATTACTATATTTATAAATACTACACGTTATCATTGACTTGTAATGTTTGTAAATGTATGTAAATAAAATTGAGAATGGCTAGCCCGATTTGGCATATTTTTTTTGGGTTCTGTACCTCAAAAGGAAAAAAAACGGATCCCAAATAGGATCACTATTGTCTGTCCGCATGTCACGACCGCTTTTTTCAGAAACGCGTGGAGGTATCAAGTTGAAATTAAAATCAAATACTAGGGTCTGCAATTCCTTGGAGCTGTGAAAAAATCGTATTTCTAAGTTAACCCAAACTAAAGATACGGCCGTTTTTTTGCCGTATAATGCCCTGTAGGTTTTGATTCAATTGCAAGTGTCAAAATATACAATCGCAATTGAATCAAAACTTATAATACACTTCCCGTTGACCTAAAATCATGAAACTTGGCAAGGCGCAAGATCTTACAGCACAAGTTAAGGAAAAGCCCGATTTAAAAATATATTTTGTGTGTGGTCCGACACGCACTTGGCCGGAGTCGTTTTTAAAATGTTCGTAAGTGTCCCAATTAGGTCTTTATGAAAAGAAAAATGGTAAAAGTTTAAACTAAAAGTGCTTTTTTTGTATGATTTTTGTATGAATTATTTAAATTTTGACAGGACTATCTATGTCTATTGGGTCAGTTAGGTAAAAAAAGTAATTGGTAAATTGATTTTTTATCACTTCTTAATACTTACATGTAATGGGGTGATTATTTATTTTGAAATAAATCATTGCGGTCGCTCTCATGTTTTTCATCTATAAAGATACTTTATTATGTATCCAACTAACAAAGTTAAAAAAAATCTGCTTTTAGGGTCAAGTTTACACACACATGACATAATATGAACGCACAAAAAGACTTATTATCTATGGCAGTACGCCACTACAAACAATATTATGGTGCCAAACACAGTGTTTTTTTCAAGGCTTTTTCCATGATTTTACTAACTTAAATCATGCTGCTTTATTAACTTGATAGGCCCACAGAGAAACATTGCTACTTTATAAATGTTTTAAAATAAGTGCTAGATAAGGACAGCACTATCGTAGAAGTGACGTCATGACGATGTAACTTCACAGTTCACACTAGCGCTGTACATTGTCCGTACCGCGCGCCATGGACGGGAATAATCCCCTCCAAAAACTTTTCAAGCGTGTGTCTTCACCAAATTTCCGTCATCATTTTACGATGCCTTCTTTGAAATAACATTATTAGTTTTTGTTGGAACATTTCTAATATTAGTCATCACCCCTATTATCTACATCCAGTTTATTTTATAGGCCCTTCATTTAGCCTCCTACTTAAATACAATGGGTATTTTTATTCAAAATGAATTACTCTTATTCAGCATTCGGTCAGACTGAAGTCTAACCCAACATAATTGAAGAAAGGCTAGGCGTAATTTAATAAGATGGTTGCTAATCAATAATAGTTATATAAAAAAAACAGTTATCGTTTGAAATCCCTTTGCCTGCTGCTTTGTCTGCTGAACACAGATCTCTCTTTTCTTGCTAATTTTCTTCTATATCTTTTTCTAGCATATTAATTCAGATTTGTTACAGTTCAAATGGCAATCATGTCATTTGGTTTAAATTGGTGTTTTTTTTTACAAGATTCTTCTATATTTTGTGAATGTGAGAACGTTGTAGACCTTGTAGATTGTAGATTTATAGACCATTGTCTATTTGTTAAGCATATGGTACGTGTTGACAGGCCTACACTGTCCTCCCATACCTATTAACACTGTAATTTGAAAACATTGTAAAAGTCAAATATTTTTTAAAGATTAAAGATAACCGTGGAGTTTCTTGCCGGCCTTTCGCCATAGGAAACGACCATTTGGAGCCTGACGTTTCATAAGTGCCCATGTAGGTTTATTTAAAATAAAAATAAAATATTGTATTTGACTTGTGCCAATCCCCACGCTCCTGTGCCAGCCTCATCCAGGTTCTTCCCGTGATGGTAACAAGATCTTCCACGCCACTTGGTCACTGCTTTACTCCACCTGTCATCACTGCGCCTTGCCAGGTGTCCTGCATAACTCGTTTTCCGATGTTGAAAACCTTCGTACGTCTTCGGATATCGAAGTTTGGAACGTCACCCATCTACATTGACAACTACTCTCATCTCAAAACAGTCTCATCATCAGCTCTGACCAGCTCTGCAAATTAATTTTGCTGCATTTATTTACAATCTACATTTCCTTACCAACTACTATCTGTTTCTAACTCATCACATCTTGCAGATGCCTCTCGCTCGCTCTAGCGGACATAATTGCGGAGAAGCATGCGTTCAATAGATAGATACAGTACTCTTTAATATGTACACATTATAAATTACAGACATACATGTAGAAATTTTACATTAAATGACACAATGGGAGGTCTTATCGCTAAAAGCGATCTTTTACAGACAACCTTACAATATTCTGTCTCTCCCTAACTCATCACATCTTGCAGATGCCTCTCGCTTGCTCTAGCGGACTTGTGACGTGCCTCGCGCACAATGGCGGAGGAGCATGCGTGCCTGGTGCGCGCGCGCTCCGATTCTGAGGGCTCCTCCAAACATAGCTTTGGCACTATGACGTATACTGAAGATAGACTTAGCGGTAAGTTCTTTATTTACTTTATTATTATTTTATCAGCCCATTATGGCGGCGAACGGAGGTGACTAGGTCTGGAAGAGGAAGGCATGTTGCGCTGAACCCAAATAATTTGGGAAAAGGGCACGAGACTGATGGTGAAGAAAGGCCCCCTTCTTCGATCAACAATAGTACCTAGATTTTCGATGAGAGCTTTAAAAAAGGCCGGAAAAATATATCGCAAATAATGTTGTGGTCTTAATATTGCGACATAGTTTTTTCAACCTTATTTCTTAAAGATTGTTTTATTTTTCCACAAATATTATTGTTTTATTTTAAAAAATAAATTTACTTTTCAACACAGTTGGTCATAAAGTGGCTCTTATTAAACACGCGTGCTTTTTAACATTACCGCACTCGTGTTTCATATTAAACCTTTTTGTTTTCTTTCTTCTCCGTAAAGAGTTTTTATGTCTAAATACAACGAAAATTTTTATAATCTCCGACTTAGAGGTACCCATGAAAATGAAAACAACGAAATTATTAATAATACCAATACCATAATACAAACTGTAAAAATGCCAACAAAAACTGTTCGGTATCATTTTGAGAATTTTACTTTCACTAATTGGTTCAATAATTAAAGATAATAACAATACGAATCTGTTTTGTCCCTCGCAAGTGTGTTGAAAAACGTCGTGTGACACGCGTGTGCATTGGTCATTACCCACTCGGCTACCTTATCGCGCTCGCACACGGCTCGCGCGAATAAAACCGCTTCGGGGGTAATAACCAAAAGAGCACACTTGCATCACAATGTACTATTTCAATCGAAGTACGTTGCAAATGAAAATGTACGAAAGATATGTTGCAAACGATAATAAACTTTATGTTTTGAGTGTTAAGGCTTAATCAATCTTTACGCTATCGTTGGCACTTGAGCGATATGGTTTTGTTCCTAATGTTTAATCAAGTGCTACTGTTGATCGATGGCCTCCTTCAAGTCTTTAAAATGTTCACTGAATTTTCGGTTTCGGTCACCAATGCATAATGAAGCAGTGATGTTCGTCTCTCCATGTTCGGCGAGGTCTTCCACGGCGGCATTTAGCAACCATTCAGCGGTAAGTAAAGTAGGTCCGAACTTTAAAGGGCAAAACGCAGCACAGCGTTCACTGCCAAACGAAAATCAACGTTACGTTCATTGGATTTTTATGAATTGACCTCAAGCCTCGCTGTTCTGATGCCCTCGCAGATTAGCAAAAGTTTATTTATTTTAGAATTTTGTTTTTAACGCGAGGAATATTGTTATTTAATACTACGCTGCACTTTTGCAGATATATGTATGTCAGTTTTTATAATTCATCCTCAAAATATATGATCTCAGGCGCGGAGAGCGGCGGTGGAGAGCCAGGCAACACGAGCCACATGGCAGCTAGCCCGCCAGACCACACCGCAGACGTTAACGAGAGCGGCGAGCTCCTAGACTATAACGACTCTAGTGTACTGGAGCAGTTTCACGAGGATGCGCTGCGACAGGTAGGCTCTTGGTCTATATTTTACAGGGTCAAATTAAATTTGCTAGCGGAACTCCATATACGTAATGGTTATTGTACGAGCAAACTCGTGCATTTCGAAAGTATCGATTTTATGCTAACATTGACGCGCAGCGAATTAATATAATATACATGTTTCAGTTAGCGATCAATAGTTGCATAGCATTCGCCGCGGGTCGGTCATTTATCAGTTTACAATACACAAGCAGAACTCAAATCTGTTTTTATCATTTAAATGTACATACATTTTTGGTCCTTCGAGCCGGATATATTTTTAACGTCTTAACTTTTAATTTCAAGTTATACGCTACCAGTGGCCGTTGACCCCGTAATCAGCTGTAATTACTCGAAAATAAGAGTTAAGCAAATCTGTTTTTTATCGTCTTAAGACAACAATACCTAACAAGTCTGTGAAGTTTCGCCTGCGTGTTTAATTGGCCCTGTATAGCCCACGCAGTAAAAACACCTTATTCTAATCTATAGCGTCCGCGTGGATGTGGAAAAACAACATTGCAACTATAATCTGTCCCAAAAGTATGTAATGAAACTAAACAACCTCTGCTCAGGTTAAATTCTTACGCACTCATTAAAGGAAATTAACAAATCCTGTATTTAGAAGATTTCAAATATCTCACCACTTTTTCCAACAATATTCACTACTTACATTTTTTATTATTAAATTAAAACAGTAGCACGCAAAAATGTGAATTTTAAGTCAAAGTCAAAGCATTTATTTCAAATAGGCCCATAAAATGGCACTTTTGAACGTCAAAAATTACAATAAAAATATAACTGATTCTAGGCGATAAACTGATTCGAGTTTAAGTTTTCATATTCAAAATAAGTAATCAAAGCAATCTCAATTTGTAAGTGCCACTAGAAAATGAAAACAAATAAAATGTTAACGAATGAAAATGTAGACAAATGGATCTGTGTACTATTTTATCATGGGTCTTAAACATAACTGTGGGTGAAATGTGGGTGTGTTATAGTTCTCCCCAATCTTTTAAGGATTACAGGCGTGATCTTATTTTATGCAATTATTCTCGCAGGCTGGTTGCGGTTTATCCCAAGCGCGGGTGACGCTGGCTGTGTTTCTGGCGATCTCGGGTGCTTCGCTAGAGTTGTCTGCGATACCGTTCATTCTGCCTTCTGCGGAGATTGAGCTGTGCATCCTGCCTCATGAGAAGAATTGGCTTGGTAAGTACTAATACTAGTAGTACTAATTATGTAGTTAGGCGTATGCATGGTAACCATACGTTCTTGATTTTTTGTATGCTTTAACTGGCAAAACATGTAGCTCCTTTTTATTTCATTTTCATCCACAATGCACATGTATTGTACTTACTCATGTTTTACTAAATAAACATATCTATCTAAGTACACTGCAGTTTCTTTTTTAGCACTTAATAATCAAAAACAAAAACAACAAAAAAAGTTTATTACAAAAACACATTTGTAAGTCCGGTCTTCTCCAATTTAGGGAAAATACATTAAAAGCTATTTAGCAATTGGGATGATGACTAATATTAAAAATGTTCATAAAAATAATGTCATTTCAAAGAAGGCTTAGCAAAAATGAGATAATCGAAAAAATCAGTTAAATCGGTGTAAATTTGAAGAAGATACACGCTTTAAAAGTTTTTGGAGGGGGTTATTGCCGTCCTTGTCGCGCGGTACTGACAATGTACGGCGCTAATATGAAGTGGCATAGTCGTGACGTCACTTCTACTATAGTACTCCTAACAAGTCTTAACTAGTCCTTGTCTAGCAATTATCTTAAAACGTTTAACGTTATAACTTGGCAATTTTTTAAGCTTTTACACTTTCTGTAATAAAGTTGGCGCTATTTGGAAACAAGCAGTCTTTTGAGACAAAAATATAAAAATTGTCATCATCCCAATTACATAAATCAATATTTTTTGGCGCTTTTGGTCGCGGTAAAAAAATTAAGCATCAAACCGTGTTGCTATTGGTATTCAAATGTGTGCGGAGCCGAGCGTTTAATCGCTTTAAAAGTATCGTGATGGCTCTAAGTGAAGCTGAATAAAAATAGTTTTTCAGGTGTCACTAATACATTAGACCATAATTATTTTCGTTGAAAGATCACATCTGTACGGCCCCTAATGTTCTCTATTGCCCCCTGAAAGTCTCAAACGCCGACGTTTAGAACTTATGCATTTGACCATTGGCCTTTTTTTTTCCACAGTAATGATAAGCCTAATAGGCGGGTCCGTAGGCGCAGTAGGCTAGGGCGCCTTGTCCGAGCGACTCTGTCGAAGACATTGTCTCGTATCGCGTCAGTACTGTGGTTTATTTGTTTTCGACTTTATTTCAACGGGAACAATGTCGATATTTGAACGTATGTCAGCCCAAAAGTTTAATCTGTCATTGCCAAAAATAGAGTACAAGAGTGCGCGCAAGATAAGTCTGCGCGCGTGTTTGAAGTTCAAGACTTTATCCCTGCCAGCACTTTTAATCACTATGGGCATAATAATGGCGATTATTTACTTTGGAAAACACGGAACACAGTGCACACTCTTCTGATATAAACGTGGAGGTGGCGGCAAACGATAATTTCCGATTTCGGTCGCGCTCAGACTTATTTTGCGCGCACTCTACAAGGATCATTGGCGGCTGAATGAAATTTACAGGGGAGCGTTGTTGGTTAAAGCAATTGTGAAATTTGTCACAGAAATTGTATTGAAAAACAAGATGGCGGCGTTAGATCCGATTACTGCCGCGCTCCAAAAGATCCTTATAGTACTATTTTTCCAGTGTCACCCTTGTTACGCATATTTCTCGTGCATGTTTAATCTGAGGCTCTGATAACCTTTTCCTTTTTCACAGTAATGATTAGCCTGGTAGGCGGGTCCCTAGGCGCGGTAGGCTGGGGCGCCTTGTCCGAGCGACTCGGTCGAAGACGATGTCTTGTGTCGTGTCTAGCCGTCAACGCTGTGTTTGCTGCTATAGCCGCCTTTATGCCGACGTATGGGACTTTTATGATGGCCAGGTAATAAACAGTAAATAGAAGTATTAATAAATATGTTTGTGTTTGTAAAATGTATTTATAACAGGTATTTATTAGAATATAAAGCCGCTAGGTGATAATTTACACAACTGTTTAAATTATTCAATTAAATTTACAGGATGGTTTTGAAAAAGGATCGCTATTGGAGAGATGCCATCAAATGATAAAAAATCCTTTAATTTAAATTGTGATTTGATTAAAAAAATACTCTTAAGGAGTTCTTCATAAGATCTTATTCTAAATGCGCGAAACGTTTTATACACCAAAACATCAAGCCTTTGAGTATCTTGAGGTTTGACGATTTGAAACGAGACTGAAATAAGCGGGACCAAACCAAAAATTTTAAAAGTACACCCGAAATTCTATTTTCCGTCTGCTCCCACTAGATTCTGCTCATCAATCGGCTCAGGCGGCATAGTGCCCACCTGCTACACGTACGCGGGCGAGATGTGGTGGCGCGGGCGGCGCGGGCACGGCCTGGCCATCCTGCCGGCCGCCGCGGCCGCCGGCTCGCTGCTGGCGGGCGGCCTCTCCGCCACCATGCTGCCGCAGACCGGGGCCACCACGCTTATAGAGAACAAGGAGCACTTCAGTGCCTGGCACAGGTGAGCACGGCCTGGCCATCCTGCCGGCCGCCGCGGCCGCCGGCTCGCTGCTGGCGGGCGGCCTCTCCGCCACCATGCTGCCGCAGACCGGGGCCACCACGCTTATAGAGAACAAGGAGCACTTCAGTGCCTGGCACAGGTGAGCACGGCCTGGCCATCCTGCCGGCCGCCGCGGCCGCCGGCTCGCTGCTGGCGGGCGGCCTCTCCGCCACCATGCTGCCGCAGACCGGGGCCACCACGCTTATAGAGAACAAGGAGCACTTCAGTGCCTGGCACAGGTGAGCACGGCCTGGCCATCCTGCCGGCCGCCGCGGCCGCCGGCTCGCTGCTGGCGGGCGGCCTCTCCGCCACCATGCTGCCGCAGACCGGGGCCACCACGCTTATAGAGAACAAGGAGCACTTCAGTGCCTGGCACAGGTGAGCACGGCCTGGCCATCCTGCCGGCCGCCGCGGCCGCCGGCTCGCTGCTGGCGGGCGGCCTCTCCGCCACCATGCTGCCGCAGACCGGGGCCACCACGCTTATAGAGAACAAGGAGCACTTCAGTGCCTGGCACAGGTGAGCACGGCCTGGCCATCCTGCCGGCCGCCGCGGCCGCCGGCTCGCTGCTGGCGGGCGGCCTCTCCGCCACCATGCTGCCGCAGACCGGGGCCACCACGCTTATAGAGAACAAGGAGCACTTCAGTGCCTGGCACAGGTGAGCACGGCCTGGCCATCCTGCCGGCCGCCGCGGCCGCCGGCTCGCTGCTGGCGGGCGGCCTCTCCGCCACCATGCTGCCGCAGACCGGGGCCACCACGCTTATAGAGAACAAGGAGCACTTCAGTGCCTGGCACAGGTGAGCACGGCCTGGCCATCCTGCCGGCCGCCGCGGCCGCCGGCTCGCTGCTGGCGGGCGGCCTCTCCGCCACCATGCTGCCGTAATAATGATGGTTCGGAATTACAATGTAAGGTAGCGACCCGCCCGATCTAGGTTAATGTCAGAATTTCTAGAAGTTTTTCTGTCAGTTAAATGTCGAAAAAAACGTATTTTTCTAGCCCCAAATTATGATGTTAATCATAGTTTACGAGAGTGAGGGATGAGAGAGTGCACCTGTGTCTTGACACACTTGTGCACTATAACATCTCCCGCGCCGAAGGCTCCTCTCCGTGGTCTTAGCTAGCTTGACTGTGGTATTACACCCAGTGTACCTAGCAGAAGGCCAATTTTTTCCTTCAAATTCAAGTCGCAATCTTATCTAAGCGACAATGAATGTCAGAAATGTAAAAAAATGACAGGTATTTTTGACAGCTTGAGACAGATTGGAATGCGAATGTTTTAAAAAATACGGGAGTTGCCTCTCTGTTTTGCTGAATTTACCATTATTAATTACAGGTACCTCCTCCTCTGCACCATACCGATCTTAGCATCGTTGGTGAGTCTGATCTGGACTCAGGAGTCTCCTCGATACCTACTGGATGTTGGCAGAGAAGTCGACGCTATGGTGGTGTACCAGGTATGGTATTTTTTGTTTTTAATGAGTGCTTTTAAAAGAAATCATCTACTATGCACTTTATTATTCTACATTCTACACTATTTGGAAATATAATAATTATATTTATTCAAAATATAATATACACTTGCAAAATAAGATACAATTTCTATAATATATCCAATTTAAAAAGCTGCCATATTGGAAAATAAAACCCGGTCTGTACATAGTCGTGACTCATGACGTCACTTCTACGATAGTGCTGTCTTTGTCCAACGGTTATTTTAAAACGTTTATATATTGGCAATTTTTAAGGGTTTGCACTTTCTATTACCTATTATTTGTTTATTTCTTTTTTATATTGTATGTACTATTTGGAAACAAATTTTATTTGAGTTTAAAAAAAATGTCATTATCCCTATTACTTGAAATTTACGTGATTTTTTTTAAAAAGTTTCAATTTACGTGATTTTTTTTCTTCACCGTTATCCTCTATTCGTCCTCAGAACATACACAGCAGCAACAAGTTCCGCCTATGCGGCAATGCGCACGTCAGCGCAGCTAACGGAGAATACCGACTAGGAGAGCTCGCGCTACCGGGGAAGAGGCGCCCGCCTGCTCTGCACCACGTCAGGCATAGCGTGAAGATGGTAAGTTTGTAAAGCCACCATTATGAAAAAAAACGAAAGTCAATAACTAAAACCAAACTTTTGATAAGTTTAGACTCAATTTATGTTAAGTAATTGTTCGCAAACCAACATGTTTTGCAGTGACAGGGTTCATGTACAAAAACCGACAGTAATTTATTGTAAAATGTGTGATGTGTCTGTATGTATCTTTGAAGATATTTATTTATTTGCTCTCATGCACATCTTAGTTTTGAAAACTAAAAATTGAGTTCTCTTCGATGTTTTTAAATTAAATCCATTATTCTATCCCTGTGTACGATAATTGCAAGTTTTTCTCTTTTATCATCATCAATTTTTTATAAAAGAAACGATGGATGGATTGTGTGAAAGTAAAATATGATATGTCAGATGGACATTTGATATGAAATTACACCTCCCTAAGTCTAGCAATTGAGCTGGCAATTTTTCGTCATCAAAATGTTCAACAGATGGCAGCATCAGCGATCTTTTAAAGCGTTTCGTGCCATCCTTTTTAAATAAAGTTTGATACTTCCGGTTTCAGAAAAACATGTTAATAGATTTATTTTATGTTTCTATGTAAAGAAATAGATTTAAAATAAGTTATTTGATTTAAATTATAGTATAAAGGTTATTTTGAAGACAGGACAAATTGAGTAAAACAACATCTATTGCAAAGAGCTCTAAACAAAATTATTAACAGATGGCTACTGTTATCATTTTATGGGTTCGAATTGAAGGTGAAAGCTTATTTTATGTTTGTTTGTTGAAAAACGAGTGTGAATACATAAATCAGCATTTAACAAGGAAGTCTTGATTTTTACTAATATTACTTTAGCCAAAATTCTGCCGTTTATCGCTTTCTAATGATTGTTAATTTCATAATGGTTACCTATGCTGCCATCTATGATTTTTTTTGAAGACTAATTATAAAATGTTCTAGTTGAGACCCCATGGCCACGGTGGCAATGGGTGCTAATAATCCCCGGAAGAGATGCGGCTTCCACAATCACTGAAAACGACCCGGCAACATAAAACACGCTTACACTTCAGACCGACGAGAAGATCACCGAACTCGAGGAAGAATTGAGCAGGTTACTATGGAGTATAGTAAGATTATCTGAAGTCCGAAGAGAGGGTGAGAACTCGATAATCGTCAAATCTGGGAACTTGTTCTGTTTCCGAGAGAGCGACCAGCAGTTCCAAGGTGGTGGATACCTTATACCCAAAATATCCGCAAGGTATTCGCTGAAGATCATACAAGTTTAAGCACCGACCTCGTCACACCAGGACGATGAGCTGGATACCATTTATGATGATATTTCCAGAGCCATGCATGTCTGTAAAACTCACTTCACCGTTGTCATGACAGACTTCGACGCGAAACTAGGCAAACAAGACGATGATGAGCTGCGAGGGTGGTAATTTGGTGTTGCACGTCGGAACCACCGGAGTCACCTACTGGCCAGTTTTATGGAGAAGGAAGACCTCTTTATGATGAGCTCCGTCTTCAGAAAACGTGAGCACAGAAAGTGGACCTGGCAGAGCCATTGTGCAACAAAAAATGAGATTGAATTCATTATGTCGACGAAGAAGCAAGTACTCTATGTATTCGATGATGTATCTGTGATCAATTGGTGAATACTGGAAGTGATCACCGCCATGTTATGAGGCACATTGAAGTCTACGCTCTGCCCAGCACCGATCCACGTCCAAACTGGGTTGATCTTCAAGACCCGTCGTACAACTAGCAAAAAGAAACTCTCTGATCATACTTTACAGCTCATGAAGGAGAAGCGTGAGATGATCCTGCAGTCTTCAGACGATGCGCTCAAGTACCGGCAGCTCAATAGACGGATCTCTAAGACCTTGACGACTTTCAGCCTCCCGAACGAGGCTGATCCTGTAATTCTGTAACACCTTAGACCACATACATACGCTGCGGCAGGTTATACAGAAGACTGAAGAGAATAACTTGCCTCTGCTTAGCGTTTGTCAACTACGAGAAAGCCTTCGATTCGATCGAGACATGGGCTGTACTGCACTGTCTTCAACGGTGCCAGATTGACTATCGGTACATCGAGGTGCTGAAGTGTCTGCACGAGAACGCCACTATGTAAGTCCGACTCCAGGACCGGACCTCGAAACCTATCCTTCTGCAGGGAGGTGTGAGACAGGGAGACGTTATCTCTCCGAAACTTTTCACCGCTGCACTCAAGGTCCTCAAGGTTCTGGACTGGAAATCAACCTGAATGGCGAGTACATCATTCACCTTCGGTTTGGCCACGAAATAGTGGTTATGGCTGAGACTACGGAGGACCTCAGTGCAATTTTCGATGACCTCAGTAGAGCTTCCCAAAGTTACACTCACCCTCATGAAGATCGGAGACGCTACACTCGAAGTTGTGGACGAGTATTTAGTTTACCTAGGACAAACTGTCCAGTTAGATAGATCGAATCCGACTCGGCTGGGCAGCGTTCGGGAAGCTACAAAATATCTTCTCGTCCCGCATACCGCAGTGTCTCAAGACGAAAGTCTTTGAGCATTGCGTGCTGCCAGTGATGACCTATGGCACTGAAACGTGGTCGCTCTCAATGGGCCTTATTAGAAGGTTCTAAGTCACCCAAAGGACAATAAAGAAGGCTATGCCGTGATCGAATCAGAAACGTAGAGATCTGCAGGAGAACCATGGCAACCGAGAATGGAGAGGAGAGGAGAATGATGATGTTATTTTCAGCCAAAAGACGTCCACTGCTGGACATAGGCTTCTTCCAAAAGTCGTCATAACGACCAGTCCTGTGCTTCTCGCATCCACTTTCATAGGATCATTTTATTTTAATAAACAAAGTCCTATTTATTTTATTTTTGTGCATAACACCATTCTGTCTTGTTCCACAGTTCTGGCAGTCATTTTTCCAGTTGTTCTCGAGTGCGTACAGGAGTACTACTCTCTCGCTTGGAGGGACACTACTCTTCACTATGGCGATACAGGTAAAACCATAGTAATATTATGCAATTATAGTTTACTAAAAAGTTAGTTTCCTACCTTAAAACCCTAAGATTAGCGGTTATACCTCTTCTATATAAAAAATATTGTATGAATCAAACAAATTAGCCTATTGAAAATAATTCCTTTGTGAAAGAAAAATGGGTTAAAAAAAAGGTCTTCCGATTATGATCTAATTTTACTAATAACAACTTTCTCTCAAAAGGTAAAAAGTTCTCATTATAAAAGTATTTCCTCTTGCAAAAAGCATTAATAATTCCAATATATATTTATCTCCTACAGTACTACCTCGCCTCCTACATACCAGCGACCATCGTAAAAATGGAGAGCGACCTCTATGAAGCATCTAAACGAACCATCGACAACGAGACATACACAGACATGCAATACAATACAACTATGGAAAATGTCGAATACTACAACGTAACGTTCAACAAGTGCAACATTCGAGATATGTTGATGTCGCACGTCGCGTTCAAGAACTGCTCCTTCACTAACGTGGCGCTGTCTAATATTAAGACGTCGTTCACTACCTTTGAGGGGTGCCTGTTTGTTAATAGCACGTGAGTAATCTTCTTAAATATCAATCAAGAAAATTTGTTAGGTATTTTTTTAACGACAGTCACACGCTTTATGAATTCTGCATTGTTACTGTGACTAATATGACAGTGACACTATGGCAATGACAATGTGACGATATGACAACAACCCTTTGACAATAATAACGTGACGATGTGAAAATGTCAGTATTGCAAAGTAACTATGAAAATGACACTATGACACATGAATAGACATTCAAAAATTAATGCAGAAGCTTTTCCATGCCATGCCGTTATACTATTAGAAACCGTGGCTCGACCACAAATCAACATTATGACAAAGTCAATATATAAATTACATCATGGCCATAACTTTTGTGTATTTCGATGTCTAGATGGATGGAAAACAGCACACAGTGAAGTATTTTTTTGCTTCGTTGGTGTATTAGGGATGGTGTTTTTTTTTTTTTTCAAAATAGTATTTGTGTCCAAAAAGTGCAAACAATATTATAATAGGCTTTAAAAATTGCCAAGTTTTAAACTTTTTAAAGTAAGTGTTAGACAAGGATAGAACTATCGTAGAAGTTACTCGTCCAAAGTCAAAGTCAAAGTATTTATTAGTGTGATTTTTGGTGATACAGTAGGTCTTATAGGTTAGGTTATGGTAATTCAAAAACTACCCATTAGGGTACACTATTTAACAATATAAGGCATTAAAATCGACATTAAGTAGAAATTAACAAAAAAAACATTATTTAGAATACAATTAATTATAAAATGAATATTCAGAACACAATAAATAAATCAAGTTTTTTTTTTAATTTTCGAGCATAAATACATCATCAAAAAACAATCCAAAAACTTAAGTGTTTAGCTTCTTCATATTTACATCGTTATAAAAGATTTTTTAGATTATCCCATTTTTCCTTTGCCTGCTTTAAAATTTCAGTATTATTTAGGTTTTTTTTTATATTAGTTGTCATTCCTATTGCTGTATGGCGTTCTAGTATGAACGACGCTTTGAATGACGCTATGACACTTTTACATTATAATATAGTTATGAAAGAAAATACGTGCTACATTCCAACTTTTCTATGACGATGACAGAATGGGGAAGGTCGGGCAAAGCTAATTGTAGATGGCGTGAACATAGCTAGGTCCCTATGGCCTACAATAAATTTGACATTTCGTTCATTCATTTCATTTTATGTTCATTCATGAGTTTGATTTTATTTCACTAGTTCGTTATTTTCTATGATTTCAGTATTTTAAATCACGTACTTGACATGGAAAGTGTCAGATTTTTAAACCTTGCATATTTCTTCGTAATCACTTTCTTCAAAATGTTTCCGAAATAAACTCTTAACTCAAAAAAATCTCTACGAATAGCTTTAAACCACAATCTTCTAAGTTTAGGGGCTTTCGGGAAATTGTAGACTCCCAATTTCGGAGTGTCTAGGAACACAACGCTTCAATTTTCGCTAAAATAAAATAAAATCAGATCACGCCTTGTATTTTTGGCTTGTGTTGAGAACTAGCTACGACAGCGCCATTTTGACAGTTGCCTTCCCCATTACCGTGAAAAAATGACAATAACACCATTATGTAACAATGACCCTGAGGCAATGACAATATTCTATGACTATGGCTTTGACAATGATAATATGACACAGTACGACGAAAACATTATCCTCTAGAATGACGAATTTCACGACGCTACGTTTTAAACTCCAGTGTTCTTTCTCTTGTCCCACAGTATCATCGACACAGACATGGAAGTAGGCAGGGAACTAGACGAATGGTGCATATTCAACAGCACAATAATACGAGGAATGCACGGCGGCTGCGCAAGACATGCCGACTTGACGTCGAAACTAGGAGGGATGACGTCAGAGCAGAGCTATGTATCGCACGCGATGTTCCTCGTCACGTTCATAGCGCTGATGCCGCACACCATGAGACCCACCGGTATTTATAACAAAACCTTTAATACAGTTATACCAGAAAGGATATGCGCTTCTGTAATGTTCGTGATTTCCAATAAACGCGAACGAACCACAGAGTAAACTCCAACAAAGGCAAAGCTTCTAACATTTGTCCTGCGCTTTGTAGCAATGCACCTATAACTGGGCATTTTGTATGAAGTTTTCTCTCAGTCAGAGGCCCTAGTGTGAGTTTCTTTTAACAATTTCGACTTCACTTATCGACTCCGATTGGCTCTTCACCATTCGATCGTTGATCGCGCCGAACGCGGTCGATGCGTAAAATCGAGACGGTTAAAATAAACTCACACTAATCCCACTGGTAGGAGCACCTACACAGGTCGCAGATCGTCATACTCGTATTATGTCCTAATATAGGTTGTTACGTCAAGTTTCAGCTATATGAACATAATGCAGCAATGCATAAGTAACTGGGCACGGCCTTTTTGCTTGGAGGCTTTTATTTAGGTCTTAAGTTCTGTTTATTTTTTTATGATTTACTAGCACTTAGTGCGCGTAGATTTCGAAAAAGTAGCCGTGTTCATCAGACATAATTTCGCAATTTTTTTCATATCAGTTTAGTAATTTCGGAGCCTATTCAATACAAACAAACAAATCAAATCTTTCCTCTTTATAATAGTAATATAGATTTCAGCTCGAGCAGAGTTATCAATGATTGTATAACATTATGGAAAATAACTGAATTTATATATAAATGTTGAATATAAATGTTCGACAAGGACAGTACTACCGTAGAAGTGACCTCACGACTATGTAACTTCATACTAGCGCCATAAATTGTCGGTACCGCGCGACAAGGACGGGAATAATCCCCTCCAAAAACTTTTAAAGCGTGTAGCTTCTTCATATTTACATCGATTTTAGAGATTTTTTCGATTATCTCATTTTTACTGTGCCTTCTTTGATATAACATTATTATTTCGAACATTTTTAATGAAATGAAATGAAATGAAATGAAATTTATTCGCAAGAATTGTAGTACATTAAAGATGGTCAGATTTTTTTACAATTTCTAAACAATTCGCTAAAACTAGCATGCAAAATTTATGTTACATTAATTATTAAATGAATCTAATAAAAATTCGTACATTCATGGAAATTATTAAAAACTAGATTTAATGTCAATTACCTATTTGTCCAGTTATCATATAATATATGTCAGCTTGAATCTTTAAAGTTCAAATACTCATTCACAGAATAAAATGATTTTTCTATAAGCCATTTGAATAACGCTGTTTTAAAACGATTGATTGGCAATTCCCTATAAGATTTTGGTAGTTTATTAAATATCCTTATAACCATTGGAAAGCAACTTCTGTGATATAGATGGCTTTTCATTGGTGGTATAATTAATCGATCAGGATATCTTGTCTTAAACGTAACAGTGTCTCCCAGACGTTGAAATAAGTCGGAGTGCATTTTAACAAATTTACAGCATTCAAATATGTACATACCAGGAACAGTTAATATTTTTAAATCTTTAAATAGAGATTTACATGAGGTCAATGGTGGCACATCGCAAAGAGCACGGATACACTGTTTTTGGGCTATAAATACCCTACTCACATGAACAGAATTCCCCCATAACACAATGCCGTATCGAATGATAGAAGCTACGTAACCATGATACGCTAAGAGAGCTGTCTTGCGGTTGGCTATTTTACAAAGTCTCCACAGGGCAAAAGCGAAACGATTTATCTTATTTGTGACTTTTAGGCAGTGCGGTTTCCAAGTGCAACCACTGTCTAGTGTTATGCCAAGAAAAATTGCCTCGTGTGCTTCGTTAATTCTTTGATCCGAATACGTGATCATAAGGTCAGAATTTGATTTTCTATTGTGGAATTGAACGAAGGAGGTTTTGTCAATGTTTACTTCTAAATTATTATTACTGAGCCACATTATAATAGCATTAACCGTGTCATTAATCTCATTATTATAATTAAACATTTTATTCTCCGTGATAACCACCGCAATATCATCCGCAATCAGCGAGTAGAAATGTTTAGTAACATTAGGTAGGTCGTTAATATATAACAGAAAGAATAAATCGACCCTGTTACACTACCTTGTGGCACTACTGTATTGTTGCTTCTTATATAAGACTTGCATAATATTTCTTCTTTATTTGAATTTATTTGAGTAATCGCTGTATATTGAGTCCTATTTGAAAGATAACTTTGTAGCCACTCCAATGCCAAGCCTCGAAAACCGTATCTATATCTATAATATTACTCATCATCCTTATTGTATAGAATTAAGTTCTTGTAACTGAACAGGCAGCTGTGCTGCTGGACAGTTTGTTGCGCCACTTCTTCTTCCCAGCTAATGCACTAGGAAGTGATGAAGGGCGGTCATCTTGGGGGACTGTCATGTAACTTTGACGTGCAAAAAGTGTTGATCAGCCTAGTTTGAATGAATGTCTTGATTTTGATCTTGGACGAAATGCTGGAGAAGTGCTAATAAAATATAACACTATACCCATTTATTCCGCCAAGCGTGGAATTAAAGGCACATTAGACATTACAGCTTTGTCTCTGGTATTAGATTCCCATAGACGGCGGTGACCAATAACCACCTTAGTTTGCCACCGACGACATAAAAAAACGTGTGGGTTCGGGATCCCCCGTCAGGAACGATGTTCCCCACTCTTTTAATTGGTTGAATGCGAGGCTTTTGGCTTAATTTGTACGTGAATTTCATGGAATTTATTTTTTGTAATGTGCGTTTTGTTTGTGCAAAATAAACAATTTTTATTTCTTTCTTTTTCATCTACTCGAAAACAAAATTGCAGCCGCCTACTTGGATTTTCATTAACTAACCTAACTATTGGCTTCAGCACCCTCGAGAACCATGAAAACTCTCTCTCTCTGTCTTATTATATATAGTAAACAGTATAACGCTTTCTCATTACGTAACGATTTAAAAAAAAAAAACTCAAAAATTATTTCTACCGCAGTTTGCGTTAAAGATGCAATAAAACTTGTTAATGTTTTTTTTTTGCACGTGTCACACCAAGTCCTACATTATGGTACTATTTTTGATTTAAGAAGTCTTTACAATAAGAGTTTATATTAAAACTTTTTACATACCGTTAAAAAAAACCACGTTAATGAGACTGAGAAAAAGAAAAAAAAAAGACTTAGTATCAGAAGTCTCTGGCTAACGATTAAAAAAAAACGAAGCCGCGTATAAAACGTGTTTTATTTTCTATTTACAGTGGCAATGTGTGGCGCTTGTGTATTGCTGTCTCCCTTAGTCTACATAGCGCAGAGCGAGACGGCGCTTTACGTGGTGGAAGCGGTGTACCGGGTGTTCATCACGCTAGTATTCTTCTCTGTGGGATTGAACGTTGTGGATACTTATCCGCATAATTTGAGGTAAGATTTTATTTTATTTTAAATTGACCTTATAAAAAAAGTTTAAATAAGCTTACTGTAAGTTTTTAAACCTAAAGGTATTTCTTTTCTGACGTTCAGAAAGTGCTTTCTCAAATCATTCGCCCATTTTTCGCCCGGAATCACCCAATGCTGGATAGAACTCCCCTTTTTTTCCCACATACTTCACGGTGTGTGTCCCTCTACCAGATGTTTCCCTCGACTTTGACGATATAATCAACCAATCGCGCTTTTCGAAGGCCCAGTTTTCCTTGTCCTTACCTTGGCAACCATTCGGTCACAGCTTTACTCCATCAGCCATATTTATTTATTTACAGTACATGGCGGACTTACAGCTAATTAAAACAGACAAAAAACTACTATCTACTGACTATGGTCTCCCCATAGTAAACAGAAAACCAATTACAAATCCTCACATAAACGCTCATAATGGTAATTTATGATGTGAGCACAAAAACAAAACACATTACCTTATTCAAATTAAGAAGCATTACAAATACTGGGATTACAATTATGTGACGGAAATAGAAGAGAAAATAATAATAAAAAAAAACAAATAACTTACCGCTACTTAAAAAAAAATGAGGCTTAAGCACCTTCTGGCTGAATTCCCACTAATTGCTTTATCCTTGTCTAACTATGTCTTGCCCAACTCCACTTGAGGCGCATCACCCTGTCACCGACTTAGACTTTCGACCGACTACAGATTTCGGTGTTACTCTCAAATAATTTTAATCAATTGATTGATTTAAAACGAAGATAACTCGAAGTTTTTAAGGTGTCTATTGCCTTTCACAGTAGTTAACTTATTGACATATTTTAAATTAAATGTCAATTTTGGTTGCAAATAACGTCAGGGTGCATACTCCGTAGGCTCTTAATCCTTCCTATCCTAAGGGCACGTCTTCCCTACCATTACAGTGCCCCCCGGTATATTCCATGATATGCAATGGTCTTTGTAGCACCATGAAGCATGAGGCTTCAGGGGCTAGTGTAAATCTTGGGGTTCATTCGATTAATCTAGTCTGGTCAAACCACGCTGGTCGGTGCATTTCATTCATTCATTCATCAAATTTTGGTTGCAAATAACGTCAATTTATATTCGACGTCATTCAACGGTATTAGCTTGGGGCCAGGTGAGTGCGACTAGGTGTAACTTACACCGCTCACAGTGACGTTAGTATTTTAGCGTTGTAGTTTTGTCCCACTGCAGATCAAAGGCTGCCCTGCTCTCCTTCCAGCCAATAATTGATTATGAAAGCATTATCCCACAGAGCTGTGGTGGTCCAGTAGTAACGGCTGCGACTTACGAGTTGTAGGTTACGTTCGAACCCAGACATCCGCTTTACTTTGTGTAAATTATTTCATAACGGTGCTTCAGCTCTCAAAACGGTGAAGGAAAACATCGTGAGGAAACCGGCATGTCCTAGAATCAAAAATTCGAAGACATGTGACATCTATCATATACCAACCCGCACTGGGTCAGCGTGGTGGATTATGGCCCACTCCCTCTCGCAGAGAGGAGGCCTGTGTCCCAGCAATGGGAACATAATACGCTTATTATGCATGCTTATGCTATACCACAGATGCACAGCGCACGGCCTGATCCTATCCGTGACGTACATGGGCGGCGCGGTGGTGCGCGGCGCGGGCGACGGTGGCGCCATCGTCAGCGCGGCGCTGTGCGCAGTGCTCGGCGCCGCCGCCACTGGCACTGCCTTCGCTGCTAATATACATTAGAAACAAGGTACGCACAGATACCCTAGGAAAAGTATACGCTTCGGCAATCATCGTCTATCTTCGGAAGTACGAACGCACGATGATGAGATCTAATATAGAGCTGTTGTTCCCATGGTCAGAATATTGAACATTACCAACTCTATGTAATTCCAATAACTTTTAAGTGACAGATGACGATTTTCAACTGGAGTAGGTAACTCGACAGAGAGAAAACATCATACAAATGTGCAATGATACGTGCACTTCTATAAAGCGCAGCAGGACAGAAGTTAGAAGCTTTGCAGAGGCTTACACCACCTCTGTGGAGACTGAAGCTGCCTCCATAGAGGTGGAGTGTTACTTTGCAGTGCGGCGTTCGTGCATAGGAAAGATAAAAATACCGCAGCGGCTTATTTTTTCTGGTCAGCGTTCCATAGACGTCTGAGCGTATGGCATCTATGATTTCTGAGGAGATTGACACGCATAACGAATACACAAGACTGCAAGGTTTTATTGGCACGTGGGCAAAATCTCAATTAACGCCGCCATTTTGTTTCGTCAAACAATTTCTTTGACAATTTTACAA
The DNA here is from genome assembly GCA_963555695.1 of Dasypolia templi. NCBI lineage: Eukaryota > Metazoa > Arthropoda > Insecta > Lepidoptera > Noctuidae > Dasypolia > Dasypolia templi. Next base: position 7,299,718 of record OY743163.1, read on the forward strand.
CATCCCAAGATCCTTGTAGGAGTGTTACCTCCAGAGGCAGCACATATGTAATTTTTATTTCCATCTTTTCAGGTATTACAAGTCCTATGGACTTTAAAATGAGTATTCAGAGGAATCTATGAAAACGACGACACTTTAATTTTTTAATTTACCACCAGTTGCAATAAAAATTGTTATGCTAATAACTATTAAATGTGACAAAAGTTGGGTTTTACAATTTTACTCAAAATTAACTTATTTACATAAATTATTTTGATTAGGTTGAAAATCAGCACTATTTTAAAGTCAGTCTACAGTAGCTTGTATTAAGTTTCAAATTAAAATGTAAAACTGAACTTTTAAAAGCGAGAAGCAAGTCTTGCCATTTCGAATGATCTATCAAAGTATTGTCGACTGAATTCAATATGTAACAATTAATTTTGTGTGTATTTTGTAATTTTTTCGTTGCAAGTATTGCAACTTGTTGCATTTTTTCTATCTTTATGACAATGTAATATGGTTCAAATTAACTTAATTACAAAGGCACCAAAACGACTGCAGTAGAATCGTGGTAACAAACCTTTTTTAAGGCTGTGTCCGATGATCGCGTTTGTCAGACTATAAAGTACTGCTTGTAGTCAAGAGGGCGCAAGTATAGTTAAGCGTGTTCAAGCTGTATCGATAATTATTGTACATCAACATTGACATATTAACATCAGCAATAACAATGAAATATAGCAATGAAAAGACAATTTAGTTTATATTTAAATTAAAAATACGAACTCACGGCAGAGTTTATTGTAATTCATGTGTAAATTAGTGTAAATATATGCTTTGTGCGCGGATTGAGAATCGATTATTGAGTCGATTGATAGTGTTGTGCCATGGTAGATTTTAGTCCAGGACTTTTGGAAAATTAATTATGTTTCTTTTTTTTTTTTTTTTTGGTTTGTTTGTGGTTTATATTGATTTTTATGAATTAAATTATGGCTCTAAACGAAACAGTCGATATGTGGGTGCGTCTTCACATCAACTTAATCCTTCCAGGTATACAGGCGTATTGTTATATTTGCTTTATGCTGACTGCCATTTTTAAGCATTTTCTATAGAGTCTGACTTTATTTTATCATTTCGTCTTAACGTTACGATAAGAGCGTTCATAGCGCACAGGCGGGCAACGACGCCTTTCTAGCGGTTTTTCGTGATTATTTTATTAAATTTAAATCAAAGTAGTTATTTTTTTGCAGTTATTTTGGTATTTTCTCACAAAAATCGACATATGGTGAATGAATTATTTTCTATTCGCAGTACTTATTACGACATTTTTTTTTAAATTAAGGGTAATTATTTAAGAATAATTATAAATACCAAAGATCGAGTGCTTGGCTGAAAAAAATAATACTTTGATTAATAATGAAATCGAAATGCGACGTTGCCAGACCGCGCGGGATGAACGCTCTAACAACGTCTTACGTTAATTCAGTCTCTAATATTTTTCATAGTCCTGGACTGAATATGAGTGTCAAACGATTTGATATCCGCGTCACTCTTATGCTATAGCTACGCTACTGCACATGTGACTTACATACTCTTGTGTGGATTGCACTGAAATGTACTGAATAACCAAAAAACTGCTGTTTTATTATAGGATTCATCGGCGAATAATGAATAGGAACGCTTTGGACTCTAAAACTGACTAGCCCAATCGGCTTTCAGACAAACTGGATGCAGCTGAATACCAGTCTTTTTCATAGCGCGACTGCCTGTGTGACAACCTAGTTACTGGGTGACACGATAACCCTTTGTAAGACTGGTTGTCAGACATGTAGGCTCCTGACTAAACGACCTTAAATTTTTGGACCAGCCCAAGCGACAGTGTCCACGTTTTGACACCGTATGCCATTACAAGCGCACTGGTTGAACGAGCTCGATCAGTAATTCTTATTATTTAGAAGTTTAAAAATAAAAAAAAACCGTTTGCATTTATCGAACCAATTATCACGGTCATATTTTAGTGCAATTCACATTTTTTATAAAGGTAAACTACAGTTTATAATAACTATATAAAACTAACATTATCCCACTATTTACAATAGATTTTTATACATATACCTTTTTATATTAACTTCATAATCAAGGCTTGTAGAAGACAAAATTATAGAGTTTTTGTAAACGACTTTGTGATCGTGGCAAATAATATTTAATGATAATAATAAAGAAAACATTTCTTTAACCGTATAAAAATGTGGCATAATCTTTATTGGGTGTGTTGTTGATTTTAGATTCTGATATAGATATTCGCCTAACATTTTCCCAACTGTGTTTGGGGTCTGTCCAGAACCCAGTTACTGTGTAACAAATAAACAGGCATCTTCTGTGAGGTCTATAATGGAACGAGTCTGTCGTTTCATCATATTTATCGCATTCCACCAGCCGAAATCAAGGTCAAGAGCCGGCTCATTTCGCAATAAAAAAATAAAACCCTATACCCCTTGGTAGGACTGTTTGTCAGAATTTGTCGTTAAAGTTTTTAACACGTTATATTAATATTAATACAAGATCAATATAGAAACAAATATTTCTTCTGTATTAAGTTTTCATTTTCTGAACATAACATTCAAAATTGCACAAAGTCGTTTACAAAAACTTTTAGAAGTCGCATGTGCAGTGAACTTGTTTGTACAGCCATTAGAAAAAGATTCAAAATCTACCATTTTCTGATTATAATTTTCTACAATAGTCCTAATTATGTCCATTGCATTTTTATTTAGCATTTCCTTAGGATAACTCGATTTATTAACATTGATTGTGTAATTAATTCTAATGGCTAAACAACAAGTGATGCCATATAAAACTATTCAAAATCGAAATGGTAGAAAATTTCCCCCTAATATAAAACTATTGGTAGCTTTAAATTTAGTATTTTTCAATTATTATTGTTATAATATAAAACGTATGTAGTGTACATACAAGGCTGAACATATCGATGATGACTATAGAAACAGGTTGTATCTTTATTTTAATTAACCCTAAATGAAACGATTTGGCTGGCTACACAAAAAAGGAGTTTTTATACCATTTTGAGAGGAACGCAACTTAATTTTTTGGCAACACGCTCAAAAAATTAAATTACTTTGAAATTACTAACCCCCCCTCCTTCGCATGGTTTTTACGGCGTGAAAATACATCGAGATTTCCTTTAACTTTGTAAGTTCAATATTAATGTATTATACACATACCGTCTTCCGGAATAAACTCTCTAAGTGATGATGAAAATAACAAACAAAGCGGTCTCACAGACAGACACGGATACAAATAGCAACTTTAATTGATAATATGTTTATACGTATATGACATACTTTTTTGTTGTATCAAGAATATTAACACTAGTAGTCAGTTAATTCATGAACAAGAACAAAATATTTTAAAAGAGTAACGGTGGAGTTTCTTGCCCATTATTCTCCATACGAAACTACCTTTTGGAAGGGGCATCTAGAATCAATTCAATTTTTTTTGTTTGTTAATGTTAACGTTCAAACGTGCCATTTATGAGCCCTATTTTAATTAAATGTTTTGACTTTGACTTAGTCTTAGGCCTGATTTTACCAATGAAACTGAACGCAATCAGCACATAAACTACGTTTAAGAGCTGTCAGTGACATTATTTTCTGTGTTGACACTGACACCTCTTGAACGTCTTTTAGATGTGCTGATCGCGTTCAGTTTCAGTGATGGAATTGAGAATTACCAGGCAGCGTCATCACGACACATTTTTTTGTGTAGCCACCCAAAACTGAGAATTTTATTTGATCTTTTATTGTTGTTTGAAAATTGAGGTGACAGCATAGTCGACAAATTGAACCTCAACAATACAGGGTGGCAGGGAACGCGACGCGAAAACTGAAATCATGAACTTAGTAATTGATTTTAGACCCCCAGCGTAGCTTTTCAAATTGTATTTTATACAAAGTGCAATACCGGGAACAAAATGTGCTGACGGTATCATCTTCCATTCATTCGCTAACTAATGAAGATCTGTACTTGCGTTTATAGCGGCTAATGTCCGAGGAATAGGCCAGCCAGTAAGCGGTGTTTCCTGCTACATTACATTATGACTGAACCGCTCTTATACGAAACCGTACCTTGACTTATAGCTGTGTGAGAAGCTCTTTCTAAAGCTCGACGAGCCATTAACTCCCGGGTACTGTGTCGCAGGAGAAATGAACTAGTTTTTACCCAAATTACAATGAAGTGATGGCTTCTTAGGATTTATATTTATCACGCTTTGATTCTTACTATTATCAGCACAATATCATGACGTGCCATGATTCTCAGTTATTTTAAAAAGTGATTTTTGATTGAGGAGGACGACCAAACAGTTATTTCACATGGTCGAAATCACTCTGTGGGATTCTCAATGTTAGGTACAACACCGAGAGTTGAAAATAAAGTGGGCGATATAAAAAATCATCGCGTTAAAAAGTTGCCCGTGTGCACCGGGCTCACTCGAAACAAAGTATGGAAACAGTTGCGCAACATCTAATTTTGCAAAACATTTGCATGTTTTGTACAACACTAAAATATGTTGCTGAAATAATGTTATACAACTCTGTTTCATGGAATTAAATCTATTACATATCAGCATCCTGTTGATCACAAATCAGAAATAGACTTTTTAAAATAACAGAGTTATTCCATGAGCGACTATACTATCACCTTGCCATTAATATAAAGTTAGTGTTGCCATATCTTGATTTAAGTGATAGTATCATAGACTGCTTATTTCCTAGATAAAAAAATTAAAAAGACATTTTTCATATACCCTCATGAGTTAGTTTTTAAATTAAGTAATTTAATATCGATTGTATTTGCTTTAAAGAGTGACTGAGTTAAATTTTCTTTAAAAAAAAAATACGAAATTTCCTGTTTTTGTTGTGATGGTAGAATAAATATATATGTACATTGGCAATAGGAAATGTGTTTTTGGGAGATTTCTAATCGTCGTTCGGTAGATTTTTGAAATTGAATTGTATGTTGTGAAAATAATTAATAAATTTATTAATGTAAGAAAATAATTTGATTTAGAACCGTTTTTGGATATTGAAAGGTCCCCGAAAGGTGTAATAATAAATGTTTTCTAATTAATTTTCTTTTTGTAAGCAATGTTATCTTAATAAATCAATTAATAGGAGACTGGAGTGGTGTGATTTATAGTTATTGATAATTTATAACTAACAGGCACCTGGCTCTTGAAACAAAAAAACAAGAATAGCTGATCGGCTAAAGTCCACTGAGTGTTGCCTTTCGGCAACAGATGGGCATCAAACTCACGATCTTTCTTAAGTGCTGCCTTAACAGTAATTATAGTGGACTAATTTATTCGAATATAATTATAAATCATGTCGGTCTAAAGTTTTAAAATAAAATAATATTTTTGTTAGAAGTCACTTGCCCAAATCAGCTTATAATAGCGACAGTATATTTTTAGTAATCACTTTTTTTAACACATTTAGCACAGTACATTGTTTTACCTCAGCGATGCTCGTTTTACTTGTGGTTACAAAGTGTACAAATTGTTGTGAATGTGTGTAAGCACAGGAACTCTCGGTACCGTCAGACACGAAGATGACGAAGAGGGATGTGTATGTGTTATGTGCTGATGCTACTCGTCTTCACGCACACATTCACAACGTGTTTGTACATTTGGTTACCACAAGTAAAGAGGGCGTCGCTTCGTGACATGCGATGTAAAATACTATACCCGATCATAAATATGACAGTTCCAATTAGGAAAAGTTCAGGTTCGCAGCTCCATACATATTTGAGCCACCACACACACTACGCTTTTGATTCTAATACTGAACCAAATATGGCACATTTTTGGTGACCTTGCATTTCAAAAGTAAACTTCAAAATGTGGCTTAAGGACCATGAACGATCTGTTTACTGAAAGAATTAATTTAGTTATCTCTATACGCATCTCGCCCTCAGTGCATAGGTGGGAGCGAGAATCAAGCTACAATAGTCCTTAATTTTTTTAATTGTTTTTGTAGGCAAAGTGTCTACTAGAACTACAAATTATAACATCATTAATTATACATCTATAAATACTTTTATATATTTTTATATACACACACATGTCATGTTTTGTAATAATTTAAATATAAATTATTATATTAATTAAAACACGCAATATTTAGTTCGCAATGAACGACTTTAGTTTAAATTTATTGTTAGGTAGAATATATCTTGTACTGTAAAAGGTTGGTTGCGATATAAATAAAGATAGTTTGAGTTGTAGGTACCGTCCGTAATACAAATTATTGATTTTTCCGTAAGCATGATGCAAATAATAATTATTGATGTGTTAATTTCTAATTCATGTTGTTTTATTTCGTTATTACTAAAAGCTCAAAATATAATTATTTATATGATATCAAAGTAATTAATAACAATACGTTGCGCCATACTTGAGGCTAATCCTTTGCGAGAAAAAGCAAGAAATTCACATTTATACTCAATCTAGCATTCTTGTATAACTTAGTTAGGTTTATTGATAATACCGCTATCTATGGCGGCTATGTTCGGCAAGTATTGTTACGGTGCCTTTACACAGTGGTCTATATTGCTTAATTTTGTATGAAATTAATTAATTCCATCGTAGCAGGTGGTATTTTGCAGTTTCTGCCTACCCCCATGAAAAGAAGGCGTGAGTTTCTGTATGAAATAATAGAATATTTATATTTCTGAGGGCAAAAGTTCTTTTGCAACCCGGGAACATAGAATGGTGATCCCTAACTATTCAGGGCATTTTGCCCAAAGGCCGAGATGGACCATTTTGTAAAGGCATCTTTATGTTACGTGTGGCTAGTAGACGAAATAGACTGAAAATTTTATTTGTCATCTTATGTGTGTAAATAAAGATCAAATATGTTCATATTTACGATTTCTTGTTTTATTTCGACAATCTCCAAATATTTCAATCACAGGGTCAATAAATCTGTCTAGCATTTTCCCAATTACATAGACCGCAAGTTGATGTCAGAAATGTCATGAAAAGGCATGCCCGATCGAATGCAGGCGGTTCACAGGGCTAGAGGAGGAGACACCCCGATACTAAACCGTATAGGCCATTAAGAGAGTTACCTTATTTTTCATTTTGTAGTGTTTTAAATTAAGAGTGTGATAATCTTTTTTTAATTGAGTGTTCTAACTTAACTGTTGGTGTAGTGATATTTTAATTTCTAAAAGCATAAGAGACGCTTATTGAATGCATCCACCCTTAATGTATTGTCAAAAATATATTAAAATGCAAATAATTGTCAATTTCACACGTGGCCAAGTTTTCCTGCCGGTGAGTGTAATTCCATTCACACTAATCTTACCTGATTTTGCATCACTATCTTGTTGGTGTGTCTATCTTTATACTCATTGTGATAGGGTTGCTGCATTTTGACAAGTCTGTCAAAAATCTTTAGTGTCGACTATTTTGCCAGCTTTACTTTTTCGTCGTTCCAATATTGGTTGCTGCTGAGTTGCTGATGTCAGATAAAATAACTGTCAAAAGAACAGTGCTCTCAGTCTCAGTCAATATTATTATTACACTCTTTGGAATAGTCCTACCTATTGTGCAAACGGTATGTAGTAGGTACAGAAAAAATCAAATAAAACACAAATTATATTGACAATATAGTGTATATTTCTTAGACAATAAATTAATTACAGTTATTTACATACAAGGCCAGTCCTCAAGAGTTAAATGGACGTGAACTAATTTCTACTTCATTGAATAGCATGTCGGCGCAGACCTGGCGAGGCGCTGTTGTCTGCCAAATTAAAGTTGAAAATAAATAAACATTCAGTCCCGAAAGCGCTTCAATGAGGAAATAGGTGCGAGGATTAGGTTATTTATTTTCGACTTAATTTTAATGAACACAATGTTGGTATTTGTTTGGCAGTGACAACCGCACTTCGGCACTTCGCAAGGACTGTGCCGGTAATAACGGAGACCGTTTAAGCAAGCGGCTTGCAGGCTTTTCACTATATGACAAACGACTGCAAGTAGTTAATACGATTAAACTTGATGCCCGTTCGGTCAGAACGATTCGCAAGTCTGTACTGTTGTCATCGAGTTTAATCATTCGTCAATCACTATTCTCAATCAATAATGGTGAAAATGGAGTGAGAGTGAGGTAAGTGCAATAAGGTTGGTTAACAGAATAGGCAGTCTACCTTGTTTATTTAGTGTTGAGACTTGCCAGCACAGGCTCTACCGATAACGCCTAAAGCTTTGTTGTAACGTAGCGACTACCATTGCATAGTTTCTCAAATAGCCTGCATTCATTCTAACCACAGAAATTGAAAATCAATAAAACTGCCCGTCTCGGTCACACTGATACAACGCACAACCTAGAAGTTGCACCTATGACCACAAGACAACCCAAGCAGTCGAGGTTTCAAGTGATGAAAAATAATCAAAGGGCCTACATTTGTGAAAATAATAACACCTATTATAAAACTGCTTGACACAAGCGGCATTTCAAAAGACGCCTTTACACGACTGTACAGAACAGAACCTTTTCATTCGTATGGAATACAATAACGCTGCCTGTTCATTTGAGCGTAGCGGTGTCGAGTGACGTAGGAGGATTAGGTAGGTATCTTTACATTTCCACTGAAGACTTACCGTCTTATTCATAATATAGTCATTCGCTTTATAAACATATTTTAGATATCCAACTGTTTTGTCCCTTTCTGTCAAACTTCATTTTAACATGACAGAAAGTGACATGGAATACGACGGTGAATGTATAGTAGAATTCTATCAGGGTTTTTTCCTAGAGCTACCCGTCGTCTCTTAACTTTGCTCAAATGGACAGGTAGTCTTATAGCATCGAAATGATTGTCTCTAAAACCTGACAGACTAACACCTGCACCCTAATTGCGTAATACACAATCAATCGGAATCTGAATCGTTTTGAAACAGATTGCTAGTCCATTGCTTCTTAAGTTCGATAAAAATTCTGCTCAACAATATATAGAACGCAATGAATGTTCTTGAGCCGTCAAAATCAAACAGATTAGTCGTAACCGTTTACGAAAATGTGTTACGCAATTAGGGTGCTGTTCTATTTGCCATCATCGTTCCAGATCAATTAATAGATGGAGCTATTTGAGGTAAATAGTACCATCTTTTTCGCTACTGAACGATGTTGGCTTGTTCAAGAGGAAGACTTTTCATCCGCCCGTATTTTAGAGCAGAGCTCATTTTTGCGACAATCGACAGATCGACACAACGTCTATTATAAAACTACATATGTTCATTCATAGAACTCGGTTTTAAACAATATTAATGTCGAGATATTTTTTAATAAAGACTTATAAGTGAAAACCGTTATAAAATACAGACAGCAAGGCCTATATAGTCGTATTTTTAATTAGACGAAGTCAACTGACGTTTACTGTGTTGTCAGTTTTTGATGAAATGAAAATAGTGTTGTGAAAAAGTGAATGATTGAAAAAACTCCTGAATGAATGAAATTGCCTCGATTGTCTAGTGTATAGTTAGTGTGCCGAACTGCCGATATCGGGTACGGGGTTCGAAGTTTAGTCTTGCTTTAAACTTACCAACGAGTTTTCGACGACTATGTTCCTATAGTATCTACCTATACTGAATACCGAGTGTTTTAAACACTAAGGAAAACAATGCGAGGAAACTTGTAAGACTGCCCTATTTTCAATACATCATGTTGTTGAAACTATAGATGTATAAAATATAACAATTATAGGTAGGTAATGAAAATAAAAAACATCGCTTATTACATAATTTGTCTGTGTTTCGGTCCACGTTTCTCGGGAGACTTAAGTTGTTCATTTTATTTGTATTATTTTAATACACTGTAAACTAAGGTCACACCAATTCCCAAAATGTCAGCTGTTTTCGAAACACATTTTTTTTTTCGGGAACCTCAATAGGTAATAGTGAAGCAGTTTTCTCCTCAAATACCTGTTTGTAACGCTTAAAGCAATCCGTGGTCTCTTCTTTCTTGGATACAAGCTTTGGCTTGACGTGCTTGGTTGAGGATCCATATCGTTTGTACGAAACAACATAGCAATGAATAAACTCAACAATTACCACAAACACAACGTAACGAAAAACTTAACAAAAACAATAACTAAACAGCATGAGCGCAGAAAAAACATTCGTGCTATCAGACCAGAGGTAAGAAGCCGAATTACAAACAAAATGGCACTAGTCGACGCGCCGCGCTTTGTAATAAGCCGTCAATAAACTGATTTTAGTTACATACTACTAGTAACTTTTATCAGAGCACTTTTATACAATTTCATTGTAAAATAGATATAATATTCTTTTATAGTTTGAAATGATTAACTATTCACACTCATTGTTCATTCATCTGATTGAACGAGAACTGAACGCATCACTATTACTTTAACTATGGCAACATTATTTCACAAAGTGACATTAGCTACTGTCAGTTGGCTTCGTCTAATTAAAAATACGACTATAGTCGAGAATCTTGACTATGCATAAAATGATAGTAAAGCCAACAATATCAATGATACAAATTAGTCATAAAATCTTAATAAGATCGCCCATTACCTGTGGACTGGCCTTAACTTATAAAATAGGCGTAGCCGGATTGTAACAATCTATTCGTTTTAGTTATTCTATCTGCTGTAGTCTCCACGTAAACCAGAAGAATTACTATTAACACTGCATAATACACTTTATAAATATCGTCATAGAGTGCATCATTAAGTTGACACAGACACCAAACGGCTCTTTGGGCGTGCTCGCGAAAGCTGGAAAGTCTATTATTCAATGCTATCTGAAATCCTCTGATCAGGACACAGGGCCTGTTTTGAATTACTTGGCGAAATGTCATACACGTGATGAATCGGTAAGTAATAGCTAAATAACAATGAAAAAAAAAACAATTTCCTAAAATCATAATTGTAAGTATAACTGATGACAGGGACCAATGACATCGCCTTCGGGTCGCTCTTAATTGCTTGAAATTATAATTTAATTAAACAGGCTGTACCGTTAGTCAACTTCAAGTCGGAGTCGGTGATAAAGTCAGGTCATAATAGTAAAATATTTAAACAAAGTTAACATTTGCTGCAACAGAATGTAAAAGACCGTAGATTTTCTCGTTTTTTTTTTTTTTTTAAATAAGCTTGTAATAACTTTGCTAACTATTATGACTTTACCTTATCACCCGATTTCAGCTTGACCTCGACTTATGGGACACCTGTACCCTAATTGCGTAACACACAATCAATCGGAATCTGAATCGTTTTGAAACAGATTGCTAATCCATTGCTTCATAAGTTCGATAAAAATTCTGCTCAACAGTGTAAATAACGCAATGAATGTTGTTGAACTGTCAAAATCAAACAGATTAGTCGTAATTGTTTACGAAAATGTGTTACGCAATTAGGGTGCTGTATATACAACCTGTTTTTTTTTAATATACCATAACTCTAGGGTATGATTGAGACTGTATCAAAGAATCAACTGGCGTATGAATTATGTTTCAATCCACCTTTTTTTTTCCATACAAAATAATTCGACAAAGTCACGATTATTAATTTTAAACAAACACCCTTACGTGAAATATGACAACATCGCATTTTCTTAGCTTTAAATATGAATTAAATATGGTTTGAATAAAAAAGAATTACTCGTATTTATCAATGAAACTTACGATACCTACACACTTATTATGATTGATGATATCTCCGAAACTATGCATTTTTTGACCTATTTTAAGGTATTATTTTTACCTACAGATTATAACCCTAGAGTTATCGGATATCACAAAAAACAGGGTGGCATAGACATCGACGCGCAAACTGTGAACATGAATTTAGTACATTATTCTTAACGCCTCTAAGTTTAAATTTTCCGCAAGGTATTAAAAAATAAATGTTGTTCCTCACATTTTGACCGCGTAGGTTTTACATGTTTCTATGAAACAGCACTATTTTTTATTCGACGAAAAGTTTTCTACGCTATGGGGTCTAGAATCATGTACTGAATTCCTGGTTTGCAGTTTGCGCATCGATATCATTGCTATCCTCTAGATTACTTTGGAAACCCTACAAATTCCATGAAATTTTGACAATTAATTTTAAAAGACCGTTTATATGAAAATCTCGTCTGTGTCGGTCGTTAAATACAGGGAGGTTGTGCTTCGATGTCCCTTCCACCCTGTATAATTGTCGCACCACTTATTAACATTTCGAAAGAATTATATATAACTAACACAATTTACTATTATACTTTCATCTCGTTTCTTGAATGACAGGGATAGGAGAAAAACTAGATTTCTAAAACTCTAATTCAAACCAGATACGAAGTACGAAGTCTGTATCAATATTCCATAACAAGTTTGACACTGACAGCTCTTGAACGTGCTTTAGATGTGCTGAACGCGATCAGTTTCATTGGTGAAATTCGCTGTATGGGCTGTTTTCACCAATAAAACTGAAGAGCTATCACAAGCCACATCTAATCTGCGTTAAAGACCTATCAGTGCCAATATTCCCCAACAATGGTGACACTGACAGCTTTTGAACGTGGTTTAGACGTGTTTATCGCGTTCAGTTTCATTGGTAAAATTCGCCCTAAGTTGCCTGTACCCGTGTACCTTAAATTAACAATAAAATTTGCATAGTTTAACTAAATAGTGTTTAGTGAGTTAATGCAAGTCATTTGTTTCTTGAATTTTATTGCATCCTACAGGGAAGACACATGCATCGTGTAAATAGGGCCTTAAGTTTATAGGATTTGAGTTCAGATTAAATCGTTTAATTTTTCAGAAACCAATTAAAAGCACAATATTCGTTCCAAGGAACTCGACACGGAAGTATTCGACCAAATAGTAGACTTTTACAAAATAGTCCCACCGTAATTTGAGTAGCTCAAAACGAGGCCAGAAACTATTTACTCCTACACTAATTTTACGTAGTGTGGCGAAAACCATTATATTGTATAAAACCAGAAAGGCAGTTCTCATACTTAAAAAAACGTTCCTAAATACCAAAATTTTGTTGTTGTTGTGTTTGTTGAATGTTTTCATTTATTGAGACCGCGATTAGAATGCAAACGTTCTTAAGTGTATTTTAAGAATGTTACCTCTGATTGAATGTAGTTTCGGTGACTCATTTTGTATGGCTTACAAAAGGTACGTCTGATTTAATTAGTTACAGTGTCACATTGTTAATTACAATAATAGTTTTCTCAAAACTTCCTAAATTTTTTAAGCGTTAGCATATTTTAGCCGATATTAGCGTAAGCAAAAATCAATCACAATCTAGACCAAATAAGGGCGAAATTGAAATGACCTGATTTAACTAAATTAATAAGCTTTTAATATGTCAACAGCTTATTCCTTTTTTTTTGGTTTAGGTACATCCAAATATTTCAATATCTACCGAGAACTAACATCAACAAAGATTTGAACCTTCGTTGGTTCGGCTTGGCATAAATATTTGCCCCTTTACTTGCCCCTTTTTAGATAAACCCGAAGTAAAGTTATGCAAATTTAAAGCTCGAAAATGTATTAAGAAATGTTACACTGACGTTTAAACATTACTTAACTTTAAATAATATTTAATAGAGCTAGACAGAATATGACAAGTGAAATAGCATTGAGTTTTTACTAAGTCACAGATTATATAACAAATGAAAATAAAACTGAAACATCAGGTAGATAAGTTGAAAACTCCGATCGTATGATATTTTATCACACGAATAGAGTTTTTCAACTTTAATTGTTCCCATAAAGGCGTTCAATGCGTTCTCTTAAACCGGTAGTAAATACTTTAGTTTCAATACAATTCATATAAAAAAATAAAAAACCAGTTCAAAAATACATTGTTGTGTTCGTTTTTTGGGCACTGCTGCCATATCAGACTGTTATATTCTAAAAAAATACTATAAAATAAAAGAAAACATAGTGTTACTGGTTTAAAGGTACGCCGTTATGGTTCAAAAATAAAGATACAATTCTTTGGCGGGGTTCGTCATCCTGTCTGAGAAAGCTGCAGTTTTATGAAGAGTCCGTTAGCTAACCATTTTCAAAGGTTCTGCTTTACGATAGAAATATAAAATACTCTTTACTATAATAAGTTATAATTAGAACTTCATTTGTTATCTACTCCAAGTCCCAGATATTATAACGTTACACGTAAAACTCGCTTATCACACACTTATACCGTACCTATTAAATACAGATAAATTGGAGCCAAATCCATATTTTAATCTTCCACATAAAATCTATACAATTTCTTATCCCGGCTACACCCATAGAGATATAAATAAAATAACTAATAAATAAATAGAATAGACCCTTTCCTTACGACTTTTGAATATTTTTTATAGAGATACACATAGTAGGCAGAATCCAAGCAGCAGAGAATATTTGATGACATTGAATATTACACTTTATTATCAGTGAGTTAGAGTAAAACTTGTACGAACATTGACGCTGACATGAAATGTATCCCCAGTCGTGCTTGCACGAGCGCGATGGCAACTTAAGACGCTAATAATAAAGTGTATTATTTAATGTCATCAAAAAAATCAACTGCTTTGCGCTCGACTCGGTCATCGCTGAGAAATTTATAAAGAAAAAGACAGAATATATCATGTTGTTATTTAACTAAACTTCAGCAAATTGCTACTTATATTTGTAACTCCACCTTCTCAACTATTCGACTGATCAACGCAATCAATTTTGTTTAAGGCGGAATCATCTAGGAAGCCCGCGAATTTGAAATTTTCTTAAGGTTTTTGCAATTTTTCAGTGTCAGATTGTAAGTTAATCTAAATATGATTAATTTTCGGCCGTAACAAACATGTATCTAAAGAATAGGCATGTTTAATTTTTTTTCATTTGATCTCAAAAAAATGTTTGTTTCCAAATAACGCAAACAATATTATAAAATGTGTAAAAGCTAGAAAATTGCCAAGTTATAAACGTGTTAAAATAAGTGTTAGCACTATCGTAGAAGTGACGTCACGACTATGGAACTTCATACTAGCGCCGTTCATCGCCCTTCAAAATCTTTTAAAGCGTGTATCTTCTTCGTATTGACATTGATTGAACAGATTTTTTCGAACATTTTTATTATTAGTCATCATCCCTATTGTAATCATAGAAATAATAAAATCATCTCTCCAAGGTCATATTACCCTATTGAATGACTATTTCATGAAATCATGACATTTGAAGCCAATTCTTACTCAAGAAGTTGTATTGCTCTCGAACAATTATAATTCAGAGGCCCATTTTACCTACTTTATTGTGAAAATTTGGTAAGCCCTAGTGTGAGTTTCTTCTAACCATCTCGACTTTACGCATCGACCGCGTTCGGCGCTCTGATTGGCCCTTGGCAATCGGAGCGCAACTTTCGAATGGTGAACGGCCAATCAGAGCGCCGTACGCGGTCGATGCGTAAAGTCGAAATGGTTAAAACAAACTCACACTAGGGCCTCTGTAATGCCATATTTGTTACGGTCGCGAATCATATTAAAATCAACATACCGTCTGACACTGACGCAAAAATCAAAACAAATCCAACCTTACACGCATGTTTTAAAGTCATAATGACAAAATGCCAAAAAAAAACAATAAAAACAAAATTCAACTGTATTGCTATTGAGATAGCGTCGTTAACAATGGTAATTTTAACGTGGTATTTCGGTGTTGTAAGTAAATTTGAATTTGGCGGGCAACCTTAGCGCATCCTCCCATTCAAGATGAAACCTACACAATAAGGTCGTACTGTTACCAAAACGCAGAGAAGAGATGACTCACAAACAAGCTAATCAAAATAACGCAAACATATAAGTTGTTCGAGACTTTGTCTCTCGGTTAGTGGAAACCAGGCCTTACGATGCTGTTAAAATAAAGTATCGATTTCTAATGCAAAGGATTCATATAGGAGTCGAATCGAAAAGTGCCGTTTAGGCCGAGGAGTCTCCGCGCTCTGTGAGTTATATCTGGGCCAATTTGACATTTCTACTAGCACGTATACACCCACGCATACCATGAAACACACCAACGTCATACTGATGACATTAAGGGACAAATTTGATTGTACAATCGTTGGGCACTGGATGCACACTCATGTGCGTACACAGGGCGTGGCGTCGTTATGCTGTTGATGATTTTAATTTTATTTAATTATATTTTTAATTTCGATTTGACTTTATGTATATTATGTCTACTAGCATATTTTAAAATACTGTACTTACTAGCAAAATATGGACTATAATCGTCCGAAATAAAAGTTTTGAATTGAATTAATGAAAGAGTTTTGTCGACGGAAGAATAGTCATGTTATGTCATTTTGTTTTTTCTTCCAAAGACAAAACTCGTGTCTAAGGTGGTCATGCTACTTGTACAGGTCTTCCGTCTTTTTCCACAAACAAGACGCATTTATGCCTGGCTTAGATTTACGTATGTGTATGATCTCTATTTATATTTACACCTTAGATCTAAGTCGTCTTTAAGACGTGTTTGCCTCATTAGGCTATCTCTCCATGGAGTTTTATTTTGTCATCAGCGAATTGTGTCTGAAATTCAGTGATGACTGTACGTACAATGTTTGTATCTTGAGTGTCATTTTGACGTTGCTTTAATGCGAGATTGTTGATAAGGCGGTTCTAGTAACTGCTGGGGCCAGCATGTCTATTCTGTAAAAGTCAGTGAGCTGTCAGCATCATCCCGTCTTTGTCAATCCCTAGCATCAGTGGCACTGACAGCTCATTCCACGCTCACTTCACTTACGGTGAGATGGTTACAGAATAGCACTACACTCTCTCGAATGAAAATTATCGCACAACTGCGCATAATCTGCTGGGATTGGGTATTGATTAATCATTGTGTTGATAGTGATTCACGCGCGCTTGACAAGCATACCGTCAAGCGCGCGTGAATCAAGTTATCAAATTTATTTTGCGGTAATTCTCGTTCAAGAAACTGACCATTACTGTCTCGGCCGCTCATGGTAATGAATACTATGCCTAGCCTAGTTTGAGGCTAAAATTGAAAGACTAAGCATCGATTTGGTGCAATTTAGCAGTATTTGTGATTACCATATTTTATACCGACGAAAAAAAAAGAGAAGGTTCTTCTCAAGTCAACGCGTATATTTTTTTAAAAACGCCCTTCATTTACAGGGTGTATAATTGAGAAGTGACTCTGGGGAGATAATTGAAACGAAGTTTCAAATAAACTACAAAATCCACTTCTTCTCTCCAAAACCAATTCGCTGTGCTGAATTTATCAGTTTCGCTTTTCGCCCTGAAGGACCATCTCAAAAATTCAACCTCATTAATAAACAATATTATACCTAATTGGGATGATGACATTCTTTTTATTTTTGTTTGAAATGATTGTTTGTTTCCAAATAGCGCAAACTATATTGAAAACAGTGTAAAACCTTAAAAAATTGCCAAGTATAAAGGTTTTAAGATAATTGTTAGACAAGGACAGCACTATCGTAGAAGTGACGTCACGACTATGCAACTTCATACTAGCGCCGTACATTGTCACTACCGCGCGACAAGGACGGCAATAATCCGCTCCAAAAACTTTTAAAGCGTGTTTCTTTTTCAAATTTACATCGATTTAACAGATTTTTTCGATTATCTCATTTTTACTAAGCCTTCTTAGAAATTACATTATTTTTAAGAACATTTTTAATATAAGTCACCATCCCAATTACAGCATCATAATTACATACAAAGCTGACACTCAAAATATTGCTCGCCCCGCAGTGTAGGTGGGATCTTTACAAATTATTTCGAATGTTATTGTTAGCATTTACAAATAAATATAAGTGACGGAGTAAGGGCAGTCAGAAAGTCTCACTTTTAATCCCTCATTTTGTCTCTGTTCATTTTTTATTATTTTCGTTCAGATTCTAAGTGCCAATTTCACCAATAAAACTGAACGCGAACAGCACATCTAAAACGCGTACAAGAGCTGTCAGTGTCAACATTCCAAAGAAAATAATGACACTGACAGCCCTAAAAACCTTATATATGTGCTGATCCCGGTCAGTTACAATGATAAAATCAGCCATCAGATTCCAATAATTAATTAATTTGACTAAAAACGTTTAAAATCTTTTCTAATAAACTTGCTGAATAGCAAAAAAATTATCGTAAGAATAAACAAATTGTAGGTATGTAGCTAGACGTTGTTTCGGGTCTAACTTGCTTGAGTCTTCTCAAAGAGTATTCAATTAATTTGTTGTCAAGTCTTAGTAACTGAACCTTATAAGATTGACAGTTGTTTTTTAATGAAACAATCCTAAAAGCGAACATAGATTATAGAGAGATTAGTCGCCCAGACCTGTAAAAAAATGGTATCTCCAAACTATACAAAATAAAAAATTATCAAGAATCTATTTGAAACAATTATTATCCAATTTATTTGGGTTGGCGCCGCATGTTTTTTTCTTCCATACATTATTCTATTAAAACATGTGAAGCACAAATCAAATTATTTCTGCCTATTTACTATAAACATTGTTAGAATCAGACTTGTAACGGTGGACGCGATTGCATAAATCTTAATCAAAGATACGCTGTTTCTTAGGTTACTTAAGCTGTTACACAACACATTTAAAAACAGAGTTTAATTAACAAAATTTAGTGTTATCTTTTTAATCTGTTGTTATGTCAAGCTATACACCCCACTTCGTATATTATTTAAGAACAACTATTACCTCCTTACCAATGCGATCGTCGCGTTCATCATTTGTACGGAAAACCGGAAAGCGCCCATCGGCGCTAAGACACGTCCGGGTTCGCCGAACGCGTATTCGCGCGACCGTCGTTTTGGTTAGGACACGGCCTAACACTTTTCAAATCTCGCCGACTGTTACAAGTATGTTCTCACCTTATACTTTACGCCGCCGCCGTAAGGAAACAGTACACACGACATTTTAGGAAGATACGCCCTGTATGTTTCTTCTCTGTCTATACAAATAAAAACGCGTCTTGTGTTGGCTACACACGCGCTATAAACTTCAGTACACAATGGTTGATGAATGTTGATACTTTAAACATTGCTACGTTTATATTCAAGACATTATGTGCCAATTCCGCCACGTCTAAATAGACACTAGTAACCAGATAAAAAAAGGAATTGAATATGTACGAAATTATCTGCTAGATTTATAATCTATGAATGTATGGAAGCGGCTTCTTAAAATATTTTTGTTGTAAGAAAAAACTGGGATGCCAAGAACACCGGGAATGCATTACTAGTCTGGGAAGCGACTTCTAAAAAATTTTAACACAAAATTTGCCGATCCCGGAACCGCGGGATTTTTTAGATACAAAAGCGCATTCCCTATAATAGCCAACATCTCAACTTTAAGTGAATATGCATCCGAATATCTGAGCTCTAGTTACGAGACAGGCATTATACAAGAAATAGTTGAAAACCTAAGCAATTAAATCTGGTTTTTGGTATTTTTATTTACCAATCAACGGTTGACTGCCGAGTTGGTCTAGTGGTCGCAAGAGCTACTTCTGAGCATGAGGTCCTGGGTTCGATTCCCAGGTCGGACAAAATGTTTTTGGGTTTTTCTATCTGGAATTTCTCAGTAGCAGACCGGCTCGCCCCCTTTTACATGAGACTTAAGCATAACTGGCGAAATGTGGGTGTACTATAGGTACACCTCTGCCTAACCCTTCTGGGATTACAGGTGTGATGTTATGTTACGTTATGCAATCAACGGTTAGCATAATAAAGGTTTCCGGGTTATATTTAAACAATTGCACAATTTAGTAGGTTGAGTTATTAGGAAGCGCCGTGTGTTGCTACTTGCTTGCCGTTCTGTGCAAAGTGTCTCGAGACTAATATTCATACTGGTGAAGAGATATGAGGAACAGGGTGTAAAGTTCACTCATACTCTCAGAAAAGGGAGGATCCTCCGACCAGATGGATGTCGTATCTGGTGGGCAACTGCCCGATGATTGTTGTCGGGAAGTTGTATATATGCTAGCTGCACGGTAAACTTTGATTGCGCGATGCAGGATATGTGTGATGCGTTGTTCGCATGTGGCGGTGTAGATGCCGCCACACAGGACCTACACAGGCTGAATTTTCCTAATGTGTGTGGGTGGCCAATTCTGAAACTTTAGGAAAAAGCGAATAAAATACTCAGAGGAACCTCGGGTGTGACTCGATGAAGTTTTAAGCCCGTATTAGAGAAATTCACTCAAAACTTGAGCATTACTTAAAACTAGCCATTTGATTGGTTAAAACTAGTTTGAAGTACAAAAATAACAAAACTAGTTTTTTAACGTCATGAGTGAGGTTCTTTAAGACGGTTTTCAGCTTTTATTATAATCTACCCCGAGGCTCCTTTGAGTATTGTTAGATATTTCTTATAATTTTAGATTTGGCAATCTACGAATACATTGAAAATTCACCCTGTGTGCGCATTGAATGTAATAAATAAAAAATGCCAATGTAATGGCATTTTTTATTTATTGGTGTCTGGTATACAAACGCAGCAAATAAACGAAATATTAATCCTCATAACCAACTGTGTACTAGAGTCGTTACCTCACTTATATTTTTTACATAATTTAATTTATTTTAAAATTTTATTAAAAACTTTTTACCGCCACGTTTCGTCAAAACGTCAGGCACGTAAATTTCAAATTAAAAAATGCAAAAACATTCCGATTTATTAATATTATTAAAAGTATTTCACAGGTTGCGATTTTATTAACCGCCGAGATGTGGTATGATTCTACTCGTTTTACAGAACAGCTTTTCCTATGAACGCATATCCAAATATCGAGAAAAAAATTATGAAAAATCACCCTTTATGACGGTGGACTTAGATGACTAACGGTCGAACCCAAAAACGTATCTATCACCACAAATTTTGGCATACTGGAGATAGAAAAACCTATCAATCTCTGGTTTTAACGTCCCAATAAAGCCAAAGTATGCGTCTCAATAAAGCCAAAGTATGCGTCCCTATAACATATTGACATCTACCGTACTTTTTTGACAAGGACAGATAGAATAGGGATGATGAATTGTTTTTGTTTTAAAAAAAAAAAATGATAGATAGAAAAACCTATCAATCTCTGGTTTTAATGTCCCAATAAAGCAAAAGTATGCGTCCCTATAACATATTGACATCCGATAGAATAGAATGATGAATTGTTTTTGTTTTTCAAAAAAAATGTTGGTTTCCAAATTGTGCAAACAATAATTGTTTTTTTTTTTTTTTTTAATCTTTTAAAAATTCCATGATAAAAACGTTTTAGAAAAGGACAGCACTATCGTCGAAGTGACGTCACGGCTATATCATCATACTAGCGCCATACATTGTCGGTACCGCGCGACAAGGACGAGAATAATCCCCTCCAGAAACTTTTAAAGCGTGTAGCTTCTTTATATTTACATCGATGTAACATATTTTTTCGATTATCTCATTTTTACTACGCCTTCTTTGAAATAACATTATTCTTTATTATTAGTTATCATTCCTATTATACTGTCTATCATCAATAGTGATCTGTCTTTTACTGAAAATAGATTATTGTGTTCGGCCGTAAATCACCATCACCTATGTGTGGCTAATAATTTACAGATCAGCATTCCAATTTTATGCAATGCAACATGCAATGTAACACAACAACTCGAACCTGTTTCAACGTTTCACATTTCTGTACCCGGCATTTAAACACATGATTGTACTCATCAAACCAATCAACTTTCCAAAAGAAACATTTTTTTTTTAATTACTTAGCGGATGGCCCCAATCACCCCAATAGAACTACTGAGTAAGTACCTAACAAGAATAATACACCATTAGCTGTGATTTTATTAAGTGACTAATCCTTTACAAACACAATTAATCAATCCACTTTTACCATGCATTTTTCTCTTTATTAAATGGGGAAGGCAACTGTCAAAATGGCGCTGTCATAGCTAGTTCCCAACAAGGCGTGATGTGATTTTATTTTATTTTAGCGAAAATTGACACGTTATTGTGTTCCCAGATACACCAAAATTGGAGTGCACCATTTCCCGAAAGATCCTAAAATTAGAAATATGTGGTTTGAAGCTATTCGTAGAGAATTTTTGAGTTCGAGTTTGATTCGAAAACATTCTGAAGAAAGTGATTACGAGGAAATATTCAAGGTTTAACATTCTGACACTTTCCATGTCAAGTACTTGATATAAAATACTGAAATCACCGAAAATAACGAAATAGTGAAATAAAATCACTCATGAATGAACACAAAATGGATTGAATGAACGAAATGTCAAATTCATTGAAGGCCGTAGGGACCTAGCTATGGTCACGCCATCTACAATTAGCTTTGCCCGACCTTCCCCATTGATCGACCGCACGAAACACTCGCGCGCAATCAGCTGTGAGGCGCTTGACCCCGTCCGGTCACATGTTCATATAGGTGTAGTACCTACATGAACATGTGACACATACAACGCGCGGCAAAAAAAAGTTGTCTCTTTGGGAAAGTTGTTTGTTATGATGAGTACAATCATGTGTTTAAGTATCGGTCACTAATTACCAGTCACCCTATTTGTATAGCTCTTTTTTATCTTAGCTGTAAAAAAAAAGCTTTTAATTGTTAGAGATCTTCTATATTACAATGGCTTAAAAGTCAATAGACCAATCTTTTCCCTACTATATGGGTGCAAATCTAATTAGATTTGAACTTTAACCATAAAATATCGGTTATTCAGATTATAAGTAAATTGACCTTAATGTAGTTAGTAAAAGACTACGAAAACGAAAACATTATCTGTGGCGTCACAACACGTAATTTTTAACTGACATTTAAGCGCTGACATCTGGCGTCCGTGGCAGTAAAAAGGTTAAAACACGGGGTTATTACCCGCGCACTTATTACTATGGCCCATATTAGGGCAAAGAGAATTACCCGTAAACCCACCACAATACAGCTAGAATTAGAGGGGTGAAAATATCGATAAGAAAAGAAGCCTTACTTTCGCAACTAGCGTAAGCGTTTATCGAACGTAGACACTGCGCCAGCGTGACCGTAGTTTCGATACAATAACTTACTTCAACACCACGTTAACGCAGAGACTATGCGACGTAAATTGGTCTCAGGTGTGACGGACCCTTAGGCAGACCATTACGCGAGGCAGCAGTTTGACCAACGCTGTAATATAATAGATGCAAGAAAGACAGCTGAGCCAGAAAAAAAAAACATTTGCACCTCATTTGCACGGCGCAAGTGAATTGTCTGTTAAATAAAATAAATTGGAGGAAATCTTTTAACATGCCTCTTTTTAACGTCGCAATTTGCATAAAACAAACAATCAAATTGCTCCGTGAGAACGAACGTGATGCTTGCTATTTTAGAAAACATTGTATCAGATTATCTGAAATCTTTGAATTTATTTACTTCTGGATTTAGATAGGGATATACATATATAGATAAAAGACACCATAAAACACAGAAGCACAATTAAATGATACAAATTACATGAATATACAAGCTGTAATGTTAGTGTTTGTTTTTCCGCGGCGAAATGATTTGGTCTTGATCAAAAATGGCTGATTTATTATTGTGAAAAGGAAAGCTTATTTTGCTCTGACCATTTACGAATCGCTCTTCACTTTTTCGGCAACGGCGTAACTATTGTTTCTCAAGCTTTCGGGTTGATGTATTTTTTTATATTACTTGAAATTAAATGATTCAATAGTACTACTGAGAGCAAATCGTGAAAATTTCAGTATGTATTTCATTAATTGATGTAATATTTGGTCCTTATGCCTTGTAGGATATACAACATTCTCTTATCGATACATCAACACTCTAATTGTAACTGTAGAGTAGTCAACACGGTGGGTAAACAATCACAAAACAAAACTATCTAATGTAGACTCGCGTCGACTTCAGGGCAAGTGTATTACAAGCGTAGTGTTTGTATATCACTACGTATATATTATAAAACAAAGGTCACACTGCCGAATCTGTCTGCCTGGCTATCCAAGGCAATTTTTTTTTTTCAAATACTACTGGTCGTTCCAGAGATCAGCGTGTTCAAACAAAAAAAAACAGCAAATTAACACTTCCGGTTTATAGACAGATTAAAATCGATATTAATATCGCTACAGTTCGCGCAAAACTTTTTGAGCTCTCAGAAGTTGCACGCGAGTGGCTACAAAAGTACCTAATTATTTTTGTGATGAACAAATCAATGCTGAAGGTACTATTAAATCTACAATAATGATTGTGCACTCAAATGTACCACGCGCGTTCGTTTTCGTATTCGGGCCTACGTTCAGAGGGCTTCTAAAGTTTTGCGCGAACAGTACCTGTAATTTCTGTAAAGTTTCACCAACGAATTTAATTAATGAATACTTTAAGCACATAAATGTACAGAGGCGGACTTTAATGCCATAGGAACTTTTTCATAATTTACAGAACCCCCTCACCTAGCGAGCACCTAAGGAAAAGTTGACAGACGCTATAATTTTGACATTTCCGTTGCACAGATCAAATAAAACATACACTCTTGCTAACTGTCGGCGCGAGTCTATGCTAGCATAAACTTTCCGCAACAAACAAAATAACTAAAGATAAAAAATATCGTTAGAACTAATTCTTACGATGCTTCCTTTACACCGGTCTCTTGTATATCCTGAAAAACAGAAAAAATTAAATTTTAACCGTATACAGCGATGACAGTTGGTAAAACAGAAAGAAATTGATTAAAATAGTCAAAAGTCATGAGCTTAATTTTAACGAAAGCTTATAGAATATCAAAGTTATTAAACTGAAGTCGGACAATAGTGTCGTAAAAATATCGATGTACAGACTCATAGTAATAAAAGTATCGATAATTCGTCACCAATTAGGTTTTAACATAGCAATCAATACCAGTACTTTATAGTCCAAAAATTAAAACAAACAAAAAAATACTCACACTGTATTCCCAGTACAATCTTCATTGATCTCAAACGGGACCTTTTTGAAAACGCTCGCAAACGGGCAATGTTCTTGGCTGACATACTTGATAGCTTGCTCAATGAACTCGTTGATAGCAACAAGTTCTTCTTCAGTGAACGGCCCTAAGAACTTAAACTGGGAATACTTCTTACTCTCAGCGAATTCTGTGAAATAATTCACAATTTTCGTCATAATTTCCGACATTTCCGGCAAAACTTCTGGCTGTTCTGTCACTTCTGGAACTTCTTCCTCTTCTTGGCATTCGAAATCGGACTTCTTTAGATTCCTCGTTATACTTATCAAGAACGGGTTTGTTTCTTCCTCTGGTTCCAATTCTTCTGGAACTTTTGGTTCTTCTGGGATTGGAGGCTCTTCTTCTACTTCTACTTCTAGGATCTCTTCTCCGTTTTGCTCTAAGAAGCGTTGTTTTAATTCGTCGGAGAAGAGTGAGTCTTTGTGGTCTTTCAGTTTGTCTGGTACGATGAGATACACGTGTGGTGGGGCTATCTTGAAAAGACTCAGTTGACTGGAAGAAGAAGAGAGAAGAATTATCGGACTTCTCTTTCTATGTAATGATTATAACACTAGCGATATGTGGTAATATATGTGGCGGCTGATTGGCTGATTTGAGATCCTACCTTTAAGCTTGAGAGAAGAGAAATTACTGGGTGTTTAATATGCAAATAAGCTTTAACATCAACTTAGAGCCAACGCAAAACCTTGCAAGACTTTTTGCACGTCCAAAATTTACAAAAAAAAAAAAAACTACCAAATCATGTCCGCGCAAGTTTTAATAGTGCATACACGCGGCAAATTCTCGACTTTATTTCAATTTTCTTATAGTCAAATAGTATCAACTCTAGAATTAAAACTCGCTGTGCTGGGCTTTGTCAAGGACGAAAGTATAGTATACTCGGACTCATCTACCTTTTAATGGCCATAAACGAAGGGTAATTTAAGGGTGTTTATGAGCAACACCCTCTAAAACAAAATGTGCTTACCGTATAGGATAAGTCCCAAAGCTCTGCGTATGTAAAATATAACAGTTCTTATCGCTGATCTGCAGTACCAAGTCCATTTGAGCAGGATTATCAAAATCGACCGACGCCAAGTCTTCAGCGGTCAGTTTGAACTGAACCAAATTATGGATTTTCTTCCGTTCATCCTTCTTCAAATTTTTGTCAAAGATTAATTCAACTTCCGAGTTATTTTTGACGAATTCGTAAATGTTCAGGAGAACGTTCGTTTCGTAGAATTGTTTGCAATCAGCCTTTTTGCTTTGTTTTGGTGAGCGTACGTTGCGTTGGATGTGGTTTTGACCGAAACCTAATTTTGTTTTAGCCTGTAATAGATAAAGATCAATGGTTATTAATCATTCCAATATGCTCGCTCCTTTTAAGGCACTTTTCCGACCGCCGACGAGGAAGCGACAAGCTATCAACGGTAGAAAAGATTGTAGGACCCGGCGTGTTGGTCTAGTGGTCGCAATCGCTACTGCTGAGCATGAGGTCCTGGGTTCGATTTCTAGGTCGGGCAACGTGTTATTGGGTTTTTCTATCTGGAATTTCTCAGTAGCAGCCCGAAGTCTGGATTTGTGCCCGGTAGATGGCAATAGGCTCGCCTAGGGGGCGAGCCTATTGCCATATACATTACATGGGACTTAAACATAACTGGCGAAATGTGGGTGTACTATAGGTACACCTCTGCCCAACCCTTCGGGGAAACAAGGCGTGATGTTATGTTATATATTAATAGTTGATCGCTGACTGCTACCGCCAGGAAATACTCGTTCGTTGCAGCGACAAGATCTATGAAAGAGAGCACTCGCTCAGCGACGCTCGCTTGGCGGGCAAAACACTCGCTGAGAGGCTCACGCTTGGTATAGCACGATACAACCATAATGGCGGTTGTGAAGTGCGCTGCTAGCTGCGCAGTGCCTCATCCCCCACCCCCGCTGACACATGAATTGGTGGCCCGCTGACATGTTCCGAGCCGCCATTCAGTTTAAATCGTCCTTTACATACGCAAACCAGCGCTCGCTAACTAGTTTTTAACACGCTTTTATTAACTTCACTTGTAACTAAGTATCAGACAATGTAAAAAATCTTTGCAGTCAGTTTTAACCTTCTTCTAATTGTCATAATTGGGATGACAAAACTGTTATTTGGTATCTTGGAGCTGAGCTGACGATGGAGCCAGGAGGTTCTAAGATAAAGAACTATTTAAAACCAAAATACACGATTTTCTAGATGAGAAATGTTATTATCGTATCAATAATTATTTCAATGAAAGATGCTAAGCCTGCTACAACCGTTTTATGTTAGGAAAATGAAAAATTTATTATTCTGGAACTAATTAATATTGATTATTCTGAACTTAACTGTTAGGTATGTATTGTTTATTATTATGTGATTTAGTTTTTATTAATTGTTATTGATTCATTTTTAATTATTTTGATTTATTGAATTTAGTTGACATTTTTGATATTTTAAATTGTATATCCATGTGATGGTAAAATATGGAGAACTTTATTATAAGGAAAAATATCTAGTTATTTCTGTCTCATGTTTGCAAATAAATAAATGATTATGATTATGAAGTGGATAGCGGAACTCTTCAGTAGCTACTAGTAAACCCCTCGGGTTTGGGCTCATTTGATATGCTTTGACGTTGGACTCGTCAAAGCATATCAAATGAGCCCAAACCCATATATTGCACTTGGTGTCGAGGGTCTGTTGATGAAGCCAGGAGGTGGATAGTGGAGCTCTTCATATAACTATCTTTTGAAATACTTACAATTAAAAATAAGTGGATTATTTAGATTTTTAATTATCTATTCTTTAGTTTAATCCACAAATTATTAGAACGTCACCTTTAGCAACAGATGCATGCAAACATTAGTCACTTTTATACAAGAAGTTTTTAAATGTATTTATAACACATAAAAACAAATAAGAACGTGCAATGTGATGATAGAATATCGAACATTAATGAAGTGATTTTAGATGTATGTAGTTTATTACTATTAATTAATGAGTTAATAGCCTCTCAATAACGAATTAACGCAAGTTTTCGCTCGGGATAGCGTTATATCCATTAATTCACTGATAGACTACGCACAGACCAAACCGTTGAGTCTGGAAGCATGAAATTTTCCACACGAGTTTCTTTTAAAACGAAGATGAGAACTAGGGAAGGATTTTTGAAAATTCATCCTCTAAAGAGGTTTAATAGGAGAAGAAAGTTTATATGGAAGTTCATAACTTTAACTACGGCGAAGCAAAAATAAGGGTTATGATGCATGCATATAGGTAGGTAGGTATGTATGTATGATTGTATGTATGTAGGCATGTATGTTCAATAGTTCCCTGGTAACTTACTACTAAACTACATATCATAATTTGACAAATGAGTTGACAAAATGATTAAATTGAATATGGCGCCCTCTACAAGACGTGGAAGTCGTTAAATAAAAAAATTACTGTCAGAAACTCTAAAGATGGTACTTAGATAATTTTATAAGAATAAGTAAGATACAGTCATCGGTTTTTGGAAACTCATCCTTTATGGCTTCTAAAGAAGAGAAGTTACCGATGCCATCATTTATGGAAACGCATCGGACCCACGGCTTGTTTAAAATAAATAAAGAGATCGGTAGGTATCACAGAACAGGGTTGATGACATTTATAAACAATATTTGTTTGCAAATAGTGAAGTATATTATAGAAAAAGCAAAAGCTTAAAAAAATGCCAACTTATAAACGTTTTTAAATAACTGTTAGACAAAGACAGCACTATCGTAGAAGGTCGCATCAAGTGACAGATTGTACAGATTTTTTCGACTAACTCATTCTGCAGAAGCCTTCTTGAAATTACATTATTTGTTCGAACGTTTATAATATTGGTCATGATCCCTATTAAATAATGATAACTTACATTATTGCCGACATAAACAGCATTCGGTGCGATTGGTTCCACGATGCCGTCACCACTCCTGCCGAGCGCGCCGCCCTGCCAGCCCATCTTCTGCATCATGCTGAAATATAAACATTTGTGAGTAAGTAAAACTCTTTGTCAATGTCGTGAACCCAGACAGGCCCTTTACTCTGTGTAAATTATTTCATCACCACTACTCTCAAAACGGTGAAGACAAACATCGTAAGGAAAGCGGCATGTCCTAGAACCAAAAATTCGAAGGCATGTGGCGCACTGGGCCCGCATGGTGGGTGGATAACGGCCCATTTCCTCTCAACGATATGAGGCCCGTGTCCCAGCAGTGGCAACAGTATAGGCTGATTATGCAATGTCGTGATGGCCCAGGGGTCAAGGTCTCTTCATGTGTACCTACTTTCTTAGTTTATCTTGGACATTACAGACATCGGTGGAGAAAAAACATCGTGAGGAAATTCGGACATCGGTATGCTCAAGACGGGTTAGTGATTTCTGACTAATATCAGTCAGAAATCACTAACCCGTCTTGAGCAAGCGTGGTGCACAATGCGCGTGCCTTCTCTGTATGAGAAGAGGCAGAAACAAGGCGTGATGTTATGTTATGAGACAGTAATAGGCTAGTATTATTCTTATTATAAAAACAACAAAACATCGCGCCTGTATTGCTGCAAAGCTCGCTCGCTCTAAGTTTTCCGCTGACCGTCAGCAAAACAAAACTAACAAAATATCGAGAAAACTAAAGAATATTAAGAGCAGGGCGACGTCTAAATTGTCCATACAAACGTAATACCTAAACCATTTGCAATTTAAGCATATTTCCACCATATTTTGCTTATATTCGGATTAAGACAGTGTTTATCTAGGTTCCTACATCTTTTTTTTCCAAAATACTTACCCTTCCTTGTCCTGGGCGTGCGTATTTATTTGCTTTCTAAATTGTCTTGTAATATTTCTGACACTATTGACTTAAAGATGCTGTGAATTTGGATTTATATTTGCCTTATATTTGGTAACTTTAGCTTTGCTTGCGGACTTATTCTAAGTCCGTAAGACTTATTATTTACGATATCTTTTTTTATTTGGTTTGGTTGCCGATATGGACTCCGAACGTTGGGATGTATTTAACAGTTAGTATTACCCAATGACATAATATTAAGTTACTTATCTTCTACCTTCTTAGTTACTAAGTGTTTTTCATAGACACCCCCTTTTTTTTTGTTTTGGGTGGGAAATCATCAAATGACTTCTCCCGGCTCTGGGTGGAGCGGGAGGGCGTGTCAGACTTTTACTGACTAAAACGCACCCGTGTTCCTTCAATAGGGATGATGACAATTTTTTTATTTTTATCTGAATATTTTTTAGTTTTAAGATAAGCGTTAGACAAGGACAGCACTATCGTACAAGTGACGTCACGACTATTTAACTTCATACTGGCGCCGTACATTGTCCGTACCGTGCGACCAGGACGGGAATAATCCCCTCCAAAAACTTTAAAAGCGTGTATCTTCTTCATTTTTACACTCATTTAACAAGATTTTTTCGATTATCTCATTTTTACTATGCCTACTTTGAAATTACATTATTTTTATGAAAATTTATAATATCAGTCATGATCCCTATTGCCTGTGCCAGGGCCACGGTTACTCTATCGAATTACCCGCGACTATGAGGCGTCGGCCCTATCGGACCCCGTCATTTCGTGCTGACATCTCTTTGAGTCGACCCGGGCCTGATCCCTTCCGGACGGCGAGCTACCCATTGCTCGCCGTCCGCAAGCCCGCGCCTACGGTGACCGGGAATCTGCAGGCGACTCCCGACGCCCAGGGCGTCTCCTGCGGCGACTAGGGGCGTGAGGGCGCAAGGCTCTCTCCCTCACACGCTCCGCCTCCTGCTTCGCAAGCATTACTGCTTCGCAGAAGGAGGTGACGGCTTTCATTCCCTGTCGCTCCGTACCATGGCCTGGACCAGGGCCGGACGCGAGAGATCGCCGCCGCCGATCGCCTCCGCGAGGACACTGCGGTGCTCCGCCCAAGCTGGGCAGACCTCCACCGTGTCCTCCGGGCGATCCACACAATGGTGACACCCGAGCGTTTCCTCCCGCCTTATTCGAAACAGGAACCTCCCGAAACAACCGTGTCCGGTGAGGACCTGTGTCAGGCGGAAGGTGAGGACGCCGTGGCGCCTCTACAGCCACTCCTCAAAGAGGGGACTTACCGCCGCTATTATGGCGTGCCCATTCATAGACACCCCCAAGCAGTAAGTCGGTAATCTATTTTTTTTTTTTTTTTTTTATATGTACCTTTTCAAGGAGTCGAAGTATTGCGTACATTGATACATAAACTGAAACCATTTTCTTTGTGTAATTCAACTACGATGTCAACATTAATTTATGTGAGAGAAATACTTTGCAATGTAAGTTTTTTTTTTGTTTTTTTAATATGTATCTTTTCAAGGAGTCGAAGTATTGCGTACATTGATACATAAACTGAAACCTTTTTCTTTGTGTAATTCAATTACGATGTCAACATTAATTTATGTGAGAGAAATACTTTGCAATTTAAGAAAATAAATATTACTATAAAAAAAAATATATACTCGTACACGTACACGTGGCTTCTCGTCCGTTACCTTATTTGAGAGTGAACGTGTATTCGGTTTGCGCATAAATCTGTAAAGATTACATACGTGACTTTAGCCCGTATCAGTTGAGTGAAAGTGACCAGTTTTGCTTAAACATAATTAAAAATAAAAAAAATTGATCGGTCGCCTCGGTGCCTGTGCACCGCACGGCGCACAGTTAACTCGCCGGTTTAGCCCCGCCCACACGTAGGAGCAGGACAGTCACCATAATTGGTCTCCCGCTTGCGCGCTCGCCTAAGTGCTGCTGTGTTATACGTGTATCCCCGAGCCCATCGACGTGTGCGTGATTGACTTTGGACTACGTACAATGCGCGCTCAACGCTCGCCTACGGCTTCGCCATCTGTTAACTCCAGTGTACTGCAAGCTAAGTCAGACTCGGATATACCCGCAGCGGTATTGAACAGCCCAGTCGGTTGTGTAAATACCGCGTCGCGGTCCAAACGTCCTTGCCCAGAATTCTCGCCTGGTAATGAACTTCAAGACGTTAAACGCGAAATACTACAAATGTTGTCGACATGGAAAAAAGAACAAGAGGAACGCCTTACAAAATTCTCCAATGATCAAAACACCTGTCTCTCTAAGCTGGTCTCCGAAATAGCTGAACTGAAACTACAAAACCTTGCGATTCACAAATCAAACGGCGAGATTGAGAAATCTATTACATTTATCACTGAGCAGTACGATGATATGATTAAGAAAATTGATGTTTTGCAAAAAGAAACCCAAAAACAGAAAGACAATTTAATTCATTTAGAAGTAAAAATCCAGGATATCCAACAGCTTTCTCGGTCATCTTGCGTCGAGATCCGCAACGTGCCTGCTGTGGAAAACGAGTCAGCGTCAGATTTATCCACGATAATCAGCAAAGTCGGTGCAGCGGTTAACATGACTCTCTATAACACCGAGCTACGCGATGCATATCGTTTACCCGGAAAACCTGGCACCGTCAGACCTATTATTGCGGAGTTCACAAATGTTCAGGTTAAAAACCATCTCATCACAAGTGTGCGCGACTTTAATAAAATCCACCCCAACGAGGGTCGACTTAATACTCATTGCATTGGTTTACCCGGAGATCGACGTCCGAATGTTGTATGTTGCCGAATATCTCCCCGCTAGCTCCAGAAAACTATTCTATGAGGCTAGAGAATTTGCGAAGCAAAAAGGATACTAGTTTTGCTGGACGGTGAATGGCAACATTTACTTGCGGAAAATTGAAGGGGCGAAACAAGTTCTT
Organism: Dasypolia templi; assembly: GCA_963555695.1. Taxonomy (NCBI): domain Eukaryota; kingdom Metazoa; phylum Arthropoda; class Insecta; order Lepidoptera; family Noctuidae; genus Dasypolia; species Dasypolia templi. The sequence goes on from OY743163.1 coordinate 7,332,562, forward strand.
GTCAGGTCTGAGGAAACTCTACGCAATCTACCACTGGACATAAACCAATGACTATGTTATAGCCTAATCCACTTATCCGCTAAACAGTTATATAATTTTCTGAATGTTACTAATACTCACCCAGCACAACGTAAGTGCTTAATCTGTATAAATAATTACCTTTTAGCTACGTTTTCATACACAGTACACATCCCTATCATATTTTTTACACTAATACACTTCACAACTACGTATCTTAAATTACATTCGCATTCTTCTACACTAAATGAACGTCAGTACCTAGTATATACTATTACAGTAACTTTGTTACACACTTATTACTCAACTTATGCCATAATTAAAAATCAATATCAGTACCGACTTCACCTAGTTTCTACTAAATGCCTCCCGCACAAATAATTGCTTCATATAATATTAGACCAAGCTAAGTTTGTCTAATGGCCAATGTTGCACAAGTTATTTATGACATCGATCACACGGCCTTTACAACTAGCCTGAAACTCCATTCTATAGATGACTGTAGGCTGCACTTGGGTGACATAGGAGGTCAATAATCGGTTGTCGTCCAAAATATACGCAGTATCAAAAATAATTTTGATAATTTCTCTGTTCTTTTGAGCCGGCTGCTTTATTCACCTGATGTAATTATTTTGACAGAATGTTGGCTTGAAGACACGAGTACCTGTTTTGAAATTTAAAACTACGATTATCATTGTTCCAAAAACTACCTTAACCAAAACGATGGAATAGTCATATATACTAAAACATCTCTGCAAGCTTCTGTCGCAGAGCCAACATGCAAAGACTCGAACTGTCTGGTTGTCAATGTTGGGGACGAACTATCACTGTTTGCTATATATAGGTCTCCATCTTTCTATAATATAAATAACTTCTGCGAATCTTTAACAAAATTGATGGAGTCGAGTAAGGCTACAACATGTGCTATTGTTGGGGATCTGAACATTGACATCAAACCAGATTGCACTGACAGACGCGCCTCTGAGTACCTGGACTTAACCGGCCATTTGGGTTTTTTCCAGGACACACTTTGCCTACGCGAGGTGACAACTGCTTGGATCATGTTATGCTAAAAACTCAGAAACCAGCTACTGTTATTGTGTGTGACACGGGCATAACAGATCACGAGACGGTTATCCTAGGCATTTAAAAAGAATCAGCTCGGGCCAGGGTTGTAAAACGAAAGGTACGAATTGACCATATAAAGTTAAAGGAAGACATTGAAAATGAGTCTTGGGACTGGCTTCTTGAACAGAGCAATGTTACTATTGCATTCCAAAAATTTGTCGAGACACTTTCTGCTAAAATTAAGCAACACACCACTAACCGTGTCTGCCGTGGCTCAGAGGATATCATCAAGCCATGGATAACTAGAAACCTCCTAAAGTGCATAAGACGACGTGACTTAATGCACATTAACGCAAAGAAACAAGAAAATCGCGACAATCTTGTGATCCAAAAAGAATATAGGAAGTATCGAAACTACTGTAACAATATATTAACAAATCTAAAACAAGACCATGATCGTAAACTTCTATTGGAAACAAAGGGCGACTGTAAAAAGCTATGGTATGAAATCAAAAAAATTTGCAACATTAAAAGTAAAAACAACGGAAAAACTGACCTTGTGACCGACAACGACGACCCTGTCCCCACATTAAATAGAGTGAACGAGTATTTCTCAACTGTTGGCAAAAACCTTGCAGCAAACACACTCAGTCTATTAGGCTTAACTGAAACTGACTTGGCCCGTAACAACGAACAATACAGTACTGTAAACACTAGCCCAAACTCTTTTTTCCTTACTCCGACTGATGAAACAGAAATATTCTCGATTATCTCCTTTCTTAAAACGGCGTCAGCGTCGGGTTATGATGGCATTAACAACACCTTATTAAAACAATGTTCACATGCTTTAGTCAGACCGATTGCCTTTCTGTGCAATTTAAGCCTATGTACAGGTATAGTGCCTGATTGCATAAAGATTTCCAATATATGCCCGATATTTAAAAGTGGAGATCCAAAAATCCCTTCAAACTATCGCCCGATTTCCCTGCTGACAGCTCTCTCAAAAATCCTCGAGAAAGTTGTAAACAAACGACTACTCGCATACCTTGAACAAAGTAGATTATTGTCGGACAACCAATACGGTTTTCGGGATGGTAGGTTCACGGAGGATGCAGTAACCAATTAAGCAGATTTTATAACCCTCAATCTAGGTCAAGGACAAGCATGTACTGGTATCTTCCTTGACCTTGCCAAGGCATTTGATATAATATCTAGGAAAATCTTGATTAATACATATTCTTATATATCGTGGCACTGCCCTGGACTGGTTTGCCTCATATCTCAACGATAGAACGCAAAAAGTAGTGCTAGGGAAATATTCTAGTGACCCAAACACAGTGCAATTTGGTGTGCCCCAGGTTAGCGTGCTGGGACCTACCCTATTTCTCATATATATATAAATGGACTATGCGCCATGAAAATCCCTCAAGCAAAAATTTATACATATGCTGACGACACTGCAATCGTATTTTTTGGTAAAACTTGGGATGACGTTAAGTTATCGGTTGAAAGCGGGGTTTAAGCTATTCCGAACTGGCTACAACATAACCTTTTAACCTTAAACATAGACAAAACGAAGGCAATCAACTTTGCCATCTCGAAACGTTCCGCCCGAACTCCATAACTTGTATACAGCTGCACTCCTGTTCTAGTGCAGAAAATTGTACTTGCCCATACATTGAACAAACAGATTCAATTAAATACCTGGGAGTCTTTGTAGATAACCGTTTGTCGTGGTCGACACATCTGGGTGCTTTAAGCATCTTCCGAACCCTACCTTTCTTTAAGCAACTTGGTAAAATTGCAGATGACTCAGTTCTAAAAATGATATACTTCTCTCTCTGTCAATCAGTCCTTAAATATTGTATAATAGCATGGGGCGCAGCTGGTAAAACCTCTTTAATAAAGGTCGAAAGAGCTCAACGAGCTCTGCTTAAAGTTGCCTATAGAAGACCATTCTGTCAGTTGCTCTAAGGTTTCACAAAACCTCCATGTGCTCTTGTATCCGGTCAAGTCGAAGGGTACATTGGGAAAGGGCTCGATGCCGTAAAGCAATCGGTAGAAGGACGTACGGCTTCATGGGACCGCAAATTTACTCGAAACTCAATAACCGACTGAACATTTTGCAACTTACTCAAAGTAAATGCAAAATCGAGGTTACAAAATGGCTTCTTACTCTGGACTATGATATGACTTAAAACTTCTTTATCTAAAATTATAAATAAGTAGTAAAAAAAAAGGAGCGCTTTGATTGGTACTGATACATTTCTCTATTTATATATTTATTTTTCTATAGCACAAACATCCACATAATTATATACATTCTCATTCTCTCAAAACACCAACACAACTATCTCAATTCATCCACACACGCAAAAAACACACCATATCACTCATACACACACACACACAATCACAGTAATAGTCAACTTGCATACATACTTCATTATCTACTGTTTTATTTGTGTATTAGTATTAGTTTTCTTTGTGTTTTTATTTTATATTCCTTTTCTACTACATTACTAGTAGATTACAGGAAATTAAGAAATTTAATGTATCTTAAATATACCGATTACATGTATTATAGTATATGAAATGTAAACGGAACGAAGGAGCCTGGATCTCACGACACAGGGAATCCTAGTGTGAGTTCCAGGAATCAACGCATTCGAATGTAATTTGTCAAACAATAAACAATTTTAATTTCAATTTCAAGTTCAGCTGATTAGTCGTGAAACATCACAGCCCCGCTCTGCACGCGGTGTCCGCTGTTTGGATAGTGGTAACTTTTGAAAAATCCGTCCAAATTAATAAGTGTAAAAGACAAAGTTTATCTTCATCAAACACCAAACAGTACAATACAGGTATTAATTTTGATGAGAATTAACTAAATACTCTGAAATGTTTATTGTAAAACAAAAAAGCAATTCATTTATGGCTCACTATTTTGGCTATAATAGCTTCCACATAAAATGTAGATGTATGCTGTCGCGGACTTTTATTTAGAATTGTTTATGACATTATCATCGTGTACTACGTCTACACGAATATGATACTCCTGAGGCAGCGCACGACAAGATAGCTCTCAGAGGGCTGGATTTTTTCCGACTTACTTTATACTTATCATTATATTATGTACAAATCACACAAGCTTTATAAATTATAGTATATGTGTTATTCTGGTATGCTATATTATTGTAAAGTTTCTTGGTTTGAGTTTCACACTACTAGGTACCTAAGTATATTTTGTATAAATTAGTATTTACCTACCTATCTACCTACCTATGAAGCTTTGTTTGTTCTGATTCTTTAGACCATGTTCGGGGACGTAATTATCTCGAGGCGGGATTTTATCTCGTACTGCATTTTCAACTCTCGGTGTTGAACCGAGCATTGAGAATTCCAACAGAGTGCTGCACACTGTTGGATTTTCAACTCTCGGCGCTAAGTAGTGCGTTGAAGTTTAGTTTTTTTTTTTTAAATAGATGAATCAATAATAACAATGGTAATAGCAATATTTATGAAGAACATAACAAAATAAATATTTATTCAAAATACTTTATTTTTATTGTTCTTAGCTCAGGACGGTGTTATTGATGTACTCATATCCGCGTAAATAGGTATGAATTATTTGAATATTTTTCATTTGACACTTTTATTATTTGACTTGTATTTATTACTTATACATTTGGTAACAATTTTTGAGTTTAGTAAAATTAATCCTACTAATATTATAAACGCGAAAGTATGGATGGATGTTTGTTACTCTTTCACGCAAAAACAACTGAACGGATTTGGATGAAATTTGGCACACAGATAGTTTCTAACCTGGATTAACACATAGAGTAGCTTTTTATCCCAATACTCCCACGGGATCAAGACTTATGCGGCTGAAACCGCGGGGAGCAGCTAGTAAGTACATAAATAAGACAGAAGAAGCCTTAGTTTTTTTTTAAGAGGAGACCAAGGGACTAAATTAACTTAAAATTAACAAAGACAGTATCCCTATAATTTGTATTTACTCGACGTACAACGTCGGCCGGTTCCCCCTAAGACCGCGCGCGATGGCGATGTCTAAGTAAGTAGTACCTTATATAATTTATTCAAGAACACCAACAGCATATAGGTACTTTTCTTGATTTTCTCTACAAGGCCTCGATGTCGAAATATTCCGATATATTGAGATACGGCATTGTAAAGAAATTACGAAGAAACGCATTACTAGTCTGTAGATTTACAAACGAGTCCCCAAAGTCGTCAACAAAAACAAAGCAAATCATGAACATATCTAATTACTAATAGAAAGAAATGTCTTCCGAGTCGTTATGAATGAATGGTAAACATTACAGCTAATAATAGCTATCTATCTACTCACACAGACACACACACACACGGCTGCGCACCGCGTCCCTCGCTCCCTTCTTTTGTCAAACAGAGATAGAGAGAACTTTGTTCTGGCCTCGAATTCCTATTACGGGCGTTGTTCGTCGGCCCCTTAAGAGGCTGACAACAGCTAAAGCGCGCTCACTGACTGCGTAGAAAAGAAAGACATTTTAGATAACTTTCGCTACGAAACTCTCGATTCGATTCGTGAGAAAAAAAAAAATCCTGTACAAAAGTAGACAACACTATTGTGAGGCTTGGGTCGGAATAAATGTGCAATAACCAAAATCAATATTGTATTAAATTATATTCTAAACTGTCAAAGTATTTCTAGATGAACAGTAATTTCCGAACGAAACCTGACATCTGTGAGTCGGTCTAAATAAATACGTATCTGATCTTACTTCCAAAAATTAAGGAATATATTTCCTTGATTTTATGAATATATAAGAATGCTTGGACACATGCTGGTCCTGCTCCACAGGACAATCTAGAGGCTAACAAAAAAACATACTGGTTGCTTATTTAATTGTATGATTTGTTATTATTACTTAAATCACGCACTGAGTTATTCCTAGTTAATATTTTAGGAATATGTTATACTTTTGCAATGTTTGTAAATATGTGAGCACTATGTACCAATCACGTGATTGATTTATCTGTCTTTGCTTTATTTTAAATTATTTTTACCTATTGTGGTATGGTATTTTTATTCTTGGTGCATCCTCTTCACATTATAAAAATATAATTAATGTATACAATTGTTAAACATTTTTTAAAGAGTAACGGTGGAGTTTCTTGCCCCTTCTCTCCATACGAAAGTACCTAAAAGAAAAAAAGGAGCGCGGGCGCCTAGAATCAATTCTACCCCTCCCGACCCTTGCTCGAGCCAGCCCGCGCCGCTGAGCCTGTAGCTTTAAATTCGTCCCTAAATAATATCAATCCTGATCCAGCTAGTCATTTGCTGCCCTCTTCCAGCGACGCCCTATGCCGAGGTTCGTACCCCACAGGGGGTGCCCTTAGCGTTGTCGCTTAGTTTTTAGTTAGTATTTAAGTTTAAGTCCTGGCTGAAGGCCTTAATTTATTAGGGCAACCACAGGCAAGTCCGCTTAAGCAGACGAAATCGGTGACCTGCGAGATGCCAAACAAACAAAAAAGAATCAATTCTATTTAAATGTAAATGTTGACGTTCAAAAGTGCCTTTTAGTGCCTATTTGAAATAAATACTATGACTTTGTGCTATTTCGATGTCTATAGTAGTATATCAATGGTTTCTATTGTGATTTAAAAGACTACTATCCATACAAACAACGATTCTAGATGAAAAGATGAATTGCGGTTTTGAATAACCAAAATAAATGTTGATTGATTTAGCATTACATTCAATGATTTCGTAATAATTAATAAGGTACTCACAATGTTTGGTACGATTTTATATTGCAATTTTTAAGTAACAAGATCTTTTAATCGATTTTCAGAAGTTTATGAAGATGTTAATACATTTTCAGATTTTACTTTTCGATGAAGAATACGTGGAACCATTCTAAAACTTCATAAGATAATTTAGCAGTGAATAAGATATTTAAGATTTGCTGAACGCGTTCAGTAACATTGGTGAAATCGGCACTTAGGATGGATTTCATCAATGAAACTGTTCGCGTTCGGCACGTCTAAAACGCGTTCAAGAGCTGTCAGTGTCAATATTCCACAGAAAATAATGACCCTGACAGCCCTTGAACCTAGTTTACGTGCTGATCGCGTTCAGTTTCATTGGTAACCACCACCCTCCACCCTCAGAAGGCGGTCAAAGAGTACTATAACTATGTACTAAGACTTCCGCAGCGAAAATCAGCCACGAAATGCGGCAAAAGTCAGGGGCAGAAGCTGGTAAATGTTTTAGAACAAAGTCGCATTTGCGTGTGTCTGTATGTGCGCTTAGTTCTTTTAAACTATACAATGGATCTTCGTGCGATTTTATGTAGTGTGTTTTGATATGCGGCGACTTCAGTTGATCGTATATCCCGCCTCTGCATCGCACGATTTTTACGTCTAGACAAGACATCGAGATTTCTTTATTGTATGTAGTTTAATAGTAACACATAAACTTTCCGGAATCAATATACAAAATAATGGTGATTATGACATCAAAATCCTATAGAAGTATGAGGAACAGGGTGTAAAGTAGACTCATCTTCTATAGAAAAGGGATTATTCTCCGGCCGGGTGTCGCGTCTGGCCGACGCGACGATTCATGTTGGTAAGTTGTATACAGCATGTAACGAAAACCCTGTCCGATCCTGAAGGGTATTATTTGGTATCGTAGTGCGTACACAAATACGTAATCATTTAATGGATACGAGATAATTAACTTTCCCCAATGAAAACAATTAATTTAAAAAATTAAAAATAATCATACCAAAAGCAACACTGATCGCTCGACAGGGTTCAACAGAGTTCACCTACAGTTTCGTGTCAAAGAAGCCGCCTGAGCGCGGCGGTCCTTTGTCGCGTTCCGCCAAAGAAACGTAGGACTAAAGAAATCTACGTTTTGCCTACGCGTAGGTATCAGCTGATATTTTATTGTAGGCTTACGCACAATGACCCCGATTTCTGACCTTCTGTTTATCAAGAAACAATTATTATTGAGTTAATGTGATGTGCTTTTGGCAATGTACCCACTGTAGGTATCAGTTTATTAATATTACTTGTTACATACCTATATCTTTCTAGAACATTAGTACATATTCGACACCTTTTTATTAAATTTGCACGTACTCTACGCAGCGCACATGTGTACGATTTGAGTGACTCGAAAGCTTCCACAATCCGAGCTGTGACTTCGATTTCCGAATCACACATTCACTCACAAATAAAAATTAACATATTCAAATATTCCTGATTGGTATACGACATTGTTCGCGATACGATAGCGGCACGTGATACGTACGGACATCCGATCGCAAGCTATCTCCACGTGAGACTGGCGAAGTGTCCAAACAAGTAGCGACCAGTCGGCTACATCAAAGGGTCGCGGACTCGTTATGAGTACTTACAATGCGGCTAGAGCACGGCGGTGTCCTTTGAAATAAAAATAGGCAAAAAATAAAAGATTTCGCCGGCCGGTGGAGTGTTGTCAACTTATGAAAATTTACCATATTTAGTGTTACATTTCGCATGGTAACTAAAAATAAAAAAAAACAATAACTTTTGGTTTTTATGAGTTACTTTTTTTTTACTATTTTTTCTAGTACGTATGTTAAACCAGGAATACGCCTTTTTTGGATCGGACAGGGTTTTTGTTACATATTGTATATGCTAGTTTCGCGTAAACTCTGCTTGCACGATGCAGGATTGACTGCAATCCTTTACGTAGTTTAGCGCGGTCACGAAAAGCGACTTTATTATAGACTATAATACTTAAGCGAGGAAAGTTTTGGGTATGAATTTGGATGGCTTTATGAGTAGGGGAAGACCAAAGAAACGATGGTGGAACTGTGTAAAGATGATATGGATAGAAAGGGGGGGACTACCGAGATGACGACTAATAGAGAAGGATGGAAGAAAAGGCATGTAGCGCCGACCACTAGAAAATAGGTATATGGGCAGGAGCATTATGATACAGATATAGAAGCTCACCTCTCAGCCTTGGTCATCTTGACAGGTTTAGCGAGCATCTTATCAAGTTTCTTCTGAATATTGTTGGCGCCCAACACTAGCCGCTTCCGGCCCCTGCTGGGGCCCTGGCCGAAATCTGGGCATACTTCCGAAGCTTTGTGCCAGTACAAGTGGGTCCAGTCGTGAGTGGGGCTTTTGCTGGTGGGAATGTCCTCACTGAGGATTGAATTGGGTGGTGGAGTTTTATCTTGAGGGATGTCGATTGGTCTATGGGTGGGAAATATAAAAAATAATAATTATACATGCAAATTACTGACTTAAATGCGAGATTGTAGTACTTTTTAAATTTCTTAAAACTGTAAATCTAGGAAATTGTGAACATTGCGCAAAATATAATAATAGAAAAAAATTACATGCGGTTAAGCACTGTGTGAAAACAGAAATGTGAATTAAAATAAAAGGTACGATAAAAAAAAAACAAAAAAATGACACTGAATCGCTATTTAAATCATGTCGCGAGCTTGAAGAGATTCCATCATCAAATCACGTAAAATGTTTTTAAAAGATAAGGATTATTGTTTTTTAGTTTAGAACACATGTTATAATTTCGTTACGATTTTTTAAATCTATACAAAATATAGCAGTTCAAGCACTCGCACCGGTCGGCTAGTTCCCGCCGAGATGCACTACAAGACACACCGCACTACATGAGGGCCTTAAGGCCACTGTCCCACCGCCGACGAGGAAGACGACAAGCTATCGGCTATTTTCTCGCTCAAGAAACGTACAAAAGATTGTAAATGAGATACATCATAAAATAATAGACAGATCTCTGACTACTTTACACCACCACCGGCGAGAACTCAGTCAAACAAACAACTGATTCTTATTAACTGCCTCTACTCGCTTCTCGCTAATCGCCGGAGGAGGCACAGGTGCCCAATCATTTCAGCCTAAAGACGTCCACCGCCGGACTTAGGCCTCCCCCAAGCACCGTCATTTCGACCGGTTCTGTGCTTTCCGCATCCAGCGGATTCCTGCGACCTTCACAAGGTTATCGGTCGGTTAACACTTCGTCTTTCGGTAAGCGGTCGTCACTCCCGAACCTTTTGGGCCCCATCAGCCATCTGTTCTGCAAGCAATATGCCCTGCCTACTGCCACTTAACTTTGGCAATTCGTCGGTCACCTTGGTTCTCCTGCGGACCGCTTTATTTCTGATTCGATCACGTAGGGGTAATTTGGGTGCCTTGGTTTAGCCTTCATATAAGGCCCATTGACATTGTAACCACGTTTCAGTGCCATAGGTCATCACGTGCAGCACGCAATGGTCAACGACTTTCGTCTTAAGACACTGCGGTATTTGGGACGAAAAGATATTGCGTAGCTTTCCGAACGCTGCGCAGCCGAGTTGGATTCGATGACTGATGTTTTTTTTTTTAAGTTAGACATACCTGTGGCGGCATCTACACCGCCACATGAGAACAAACGCATCAATCCTGCATCGCGCAAGCAGAGTTTACCGCGCAGATAGCATACATACAACTTCCCGATAACAATCATCGGGCAGTTGCCCACCAGACACGACATCCATCTGGTTGGAGGATCCTCCCTTTTCCAAGAGTATGAGTGAACTTTACACCCTGTTCCTCATATCTCTAAACTGGTGACCCCGACGTGATGTACATCACCTCTAAACTGGTGACCCCGACGTGATGTACATCACCTCTAAACTGGTGACCCCGACGTGATGAACGTCAGCGCAGCCTTCGTGCAACTACTTCAGCGTGACGTCATCATCATCACTCCCGCAAGTCACACAGCCAGCCAGCAACCACGGCTTGAACAGTTGTCCTGACCATCAGCATGCAGCGCAAGCGCATACCTGGTCATCACCTTCAGCCTCATCAGCAACATGGCACAGCATACTGCACATTCGGCCGGTCCACAAGCAGAGTGCTTAATCCCTCTCCTGGTCGACATCAGTAGTCAGCCACCCCGACTCACTGGGGCATCTTCGCAGACAGTTCCGACTCACCGCGAACTACGCGACACCCGGTTCCTACCCACTGGAACCCAACTGGCATTGGCAAGCATCGCAAGATACAAGACTTAGTCCACTATCGACCTCCGGTCTTCGGAGGGGAGTGATGTGGCGGCATCTACACCGCCACATGAGAACAAACGCATCAATCCTGCATCGCGCAAGCAGAGTTTACCGCGCAGATAGCATACATACAACTTCCCGATAACAATCATCGGGCAGTTGCCCACCAGACACGACATCCATCTGGTTGGAGGATCCTCCCTTTTCCAAGAGTATGAGTGAACTTTACACCCTGTTCCTCATATCTCTAAATACCTAACTGGCCAGTTGGTTCTAGATAAACATACTTGTCCGCAACTTCGTCGGCAAACCGAAGGTGAGTGATGTAATCGCCATTGATGTTGATACCAACCCTTTCCAGTCCAGAACCTTGAAGACATCCTCCAGTGCAGCGGTGAACAGTTTCGGAGAGATAACGTCTCCCTGTCTCACACCTCCCTGCAGAAGGGTAGGTTTCGAGGTCTGGTTCTAGAGTCGGATTTATATAATGGCGTTTTCGTACAGACACTTCAGCACCTCGATGTACCTCTAGTCGATCTGGCACCGTTGAAGAGACTGCAGGACAGCCCATGTCTCCATCGAATCGAAGGCTTTTTTTTAAAGTTTATGTAGTGTGTATTTAGTTATGGCACTTAGACTACGTTCCGGTCACATTCCATCAAATAAGTTTGGTTTTCTGATGAAAAACGTTACGTCACCCAAATGTGACGAAGTCGTCGAAGATGTGCAACATGTTTTGATGGTGTGAGTGCGGAATGAGGCTTTGCGATTTAATTTACTCGGTCCTTCAAATAAGTACGATATTGGAGAGTCTAATGCTATCCTGGCTTGTCCTTTATCGGAACAAGCTAGGATACTATACAAACTGGCATTTTTTGTTTTAAAGTTAGAGTTAACTGTTTTTAGGTTTAGATATCGATTGTTCTGATGTTACAGGGCAACGTTATCGCTCAGCAACAAAGCCATTAAAAAAAGGAAAAAGAAAAAAAAAACATTTTCCTCCCTTTATCCCAATTTATTTGCGGTAGACGAAACAAGCCTCTTTCTTCTATCTCACTCTATTAGTCGTCATCTCTATAGTCACCCCCTCTCTAGCTATATTATCTTTCACACAGTCCATCTATTGTTTCTTTGCTCTTGAAGATCTGATTACAATAATTGTTTCACTAATAGAAAGCTACGCTTTTGCCAAGTGCCATAGGGTTTGTTTTATGTTAAAACACGTGGACGAATTCGCGGGCAGAAACTAGATTTTAACAATCAGAGAGTGACTGTTAAAGGTGATGTCTCACAGACAACAAATGGCATCTAAAACTTAAGAAATCGTAATCACCTCTTTTTACCCATTTTGTTTGCGCGTATTTTGAGTACGAAACTTTTAAATAAATAAATCGATTATGAAAGAAGAAGAATGCGGATGACAAGACCCTGTGGGATAATTGCGTAAAACACTAACAGTGGCAATGGCTTTCTTTATGACAGTTCAACAACATTAATTGCGATAATTAGGTATTTTGTTGAGCAAACATATGAAGCAATGGATTAGCAATATCCTTAAAAGTAGTACAGTTTGCGATTCAAAGTGTGTTACGCAATTATGTCGCAAGAATTGCATATTAGCTGTGTCTGATTTTACACTTTCAGCTGTGTAAAATAAGTATTTTGGTGTCCTACAAACGGTTGTAGCCAGCAGGCTTATTATGTAACACACTCACAATGGCAATGCTTTTAATAATATTGATCATCTTCTTAGTGTATCCATAGCAAAAATATTTATAACTTTTTAAATTTGTTCAGCCACAAAATTCAGAAAATACTATTGGGTTGCAAATGGTAGTTGCTGAATTTTCACTAACGAAACAATGTCAATTCAACACCCATTGTGTTAACACTTTCACTGTCCACAATTAGACACAATAGATGAATAATCAACCTGAACCATTTGTGGTTCATGGGACAGGGAAGGGTTCATTATGTTGTCGAGCAGAAGTATTTTTTTAAATGTTGATGCAATGGTTAGGAATTTCCTTTAATTTTGACTAGTGGCTGTGTGACTAATTTCTTTCTGACACTATCGGCTGTGGTTATAAGTCTACATAATATACTAAGTATTTGAGTATCTTACAAGCAGTTTTAGCCAGGAACATGAATGTCAAATGTGAATCTATAATATTACAATACTCAAGGTACTGCCAAATTCTTTTTCATTACAATTTAGTGACAGTTGACAGTTTGACAGTTGTTAGAGGTAGTCAGAAGCCCGAAATTCAGGCAACCAGTCTTGCCAAGGGATATTAAGTTGCTCAGGAACTGGGTAGTGAAGGTCAGATAGGCAGTTGCTCCATATAAAATACTTGTATTGAGCTGCATCCGGTCTGACTGGAAGCCGACCCCTACATAGTTGTGGTAAGGCTAGGCAGATTAGTTGTAACTAGAACTTTAAGAAGCAGAATTGAAAATAAATCGAGTTACCACTACATTACTTCTCTCTTTTCTATAGAAAATCATAAATATTAATATTATTAAATTTACATTGTTTTTAAATATTATTTTATAATTTGAAAAGATCAGGGTGACTTGGTGAGGAGGGAGGGAAAGACATGGACTAGACAGGCAAGGAATTGGAAATGGTTAAAGGAGTTCTTATTAGAACTCTAGGATTTTTTTTTTTTTTTTTGTTGCTATCTTATAATAAAGCCTTAAATGCATAGTTATTTTTATGAACCATATAAATAAGCAATTACACAATAATAAGTAAACTAAAAAAAATATATGACTTATTGCTTCATGAAAATTGTTACTTATTTCAGTTTAGCTCAGCTTTAACAGTAAATATAATCAATAGTTCATAGGTTCATAGACTATGAAATCTTTTTTACAGTTGCATAGCATTGCCGTGCCGTAAAAATATGATTGCTAAACCTATTTGACATAGGCCTAGAAACCAAACAAAATTATAAATAAAACTTGATAAAATTGTGCTGAATATTTTATAGTTTTCCTATCGCTCATTCTTTGCAAGCCAAAACATATCATATACTGCGCGTCATACGACACAAATACAAACAAAAACAATAACAAACTTACGGGGGTTCCTTGTTGAAAGTTTCAGGGTCTTCGTATAAAGAGTCTCGATCTACGGTCCTCCTGATGAGACCGTCAGGTGGCTCCGGTGCCTGCACCACCTCAGCCGGGACAGAAGCCCATCGGGAAGCCTTGAACTCCTGGCTAATCTCACTGCCAATAGTGCCATTGCGATTCGCAAAATTTTGCGGAGACAAGTTTTTTATATCATAATACTTCGAATTCCCCCACAAACTATACGTATTCGCGTAAATATTATCATGAAAAACCTGCTCGTCGCACAAATCACTCATTATTTACTAAGAAAAACACAAAATCATAACATTTGTTTATACTTTGTAAGCGAACGCGAAGCGCGTGTTTTCACATTATTTCAAGTCAGTTTTCACTGTTTACTCAAATATTATGAGGAATTCTGCCAAAACCAACGGATGCAATGTTTGTATCGTAATTTAGTTGTTTTTACGATTTTTATAGCAATATTTATTGATTCAATCGATCATGTACATTCAATGACACTCATGCGATTCAAGCAAGACTTCAAGGTTTGTAAAAAGTTCATTCATTTCGAAATCAACAAACAGACTTGAAAATCACATGTTAGAGGAAGACAGCTATAGAAATTGATGTTATGTAAGAAAAGATAGGAACGCAAATAATAAACTTAACATCCAATTAGCTGTAACCTGAAACGCAGTACCTGCCCTACGCGTAAATGTCAAGTACGTCAATTTTGACATTATTACGTTCCAATGTACGTAACATGGTAAATTGTTTTTTTTTTCGAAAAGTATTGCTTAGAGACACCATTATCTATTTAGATAAAAATCAATACCCACAAATTTTTGTCCACGCATCACTTCAAAGCGGCTGCACCTATTTGGCTAAGTCTTTCTTGTTGTGTTTGTGATTGTCAGGACAAGTTTTGTAAGAATGATTTTTTTGGAAACTCCACTGGTACAGTCGGACATTTGGATGCATTTTCGTATGAAATTCACCTTACATTTTTTTTTTTTTTATTAAATCGAATAATATCACAGTAATTAGCCAAGTACGCAGGAGATAATTTTATTGCACAAGCGTGTGCGCACACATTGTGCACTGGGACGGCAATCCGACACTACCGACCCCGGTACTGAAACTCGTTGGTCCTGATCCTGCGCGAAAGGACCGATGGGTCAGGGGACGAGTTTACGTGCTTTTGGAGGCAAACACTTCCAAACTTCCAACTCCGGGCTGCTATTGCTGCTACTGAGAAATTCCTAATGGAAAACAGGAGTACCAACAGGACCAAGACCCCACGCTCAGCAGTTGCGCTTGCGACCACGAGACTAACGGAACAGTGAAGCAGATAAGCAGGATGTTTCCTATATTTTAAAGAAATGCTCTTTTGATGTGAATGCGGCGGGTCCAATCATGTGTTGGCATGACGACGCCACCAACATCCAACGAAATTTAAAATAATAATAACTTGTGATGTTAAATCTGGAAACATCAGTCTTCCCAATCTATTTGTAGGTAAATATGTTCCTTGCACACGACTGATGCATAGAATATAGCTCCATGCATCAGTTGTGTGCAAGGAACATATTTACTCTAGGGAGTGTGTACTCGTGTGCATACCTACACAAGCGACACGCGTCAACGACGGAAGCAACTGCAGCCGTCGGCAACGTGCCACTAGTGTATTTGAGTACGGAGCACAAAACACGAGCGTCATTTTGTTGACGGCCAAACAGCCAAAATCCAAACGAAATTTAAACAAAGCTTTTTTTTTTTCTTTCGTTTTTGATTATGCCATCATCCTTTCATGCATATTTTCTATGCAAATACAAAATAGTTTCGACGTTTCACATCCGCAAGGCGTCCTGCGCCGGCTCATCTAATCGCATCAGTTGCAATTTGTCCACACCTCCATTATCTAAGATACTGTAGATGTCCAAATGGCCAAGTCTTCGCACTATGTGGGCCAGCCGAAAGCGGCACAATGTTATTAAAGAGACAGTTTATCGCGCAAATATTGCTTGTTAGAATATTTTTATTGTGTAAGGCCAAGAAATAATTAAACAAATACATAGTAAATTTCAACATTTATTACTCTACAAATCGATAAAAGCTATTTGATTGACAAAGTAAAACATTAGACAAGTTGCTGTATGACATGATTTGTTGATCTGTAACACTGTTAGCTTATAAATTAAATAATTACATTATATTTTTTTAATGTTGATACGAAACTGATCCAATACCTTACTTTGGGAGACTGCAGTTGTGTGTGAAAAAGTTGCTGAATGGAACGTAAACAGGCCCATAGAGCATTTTACGTTTTTTTTACGATCGTAAACAGCTTTTTACTGCTCTTACGCATTAACATATTCATTATATGCCTCAGCATATTTTGTTAACATTTCTTATTTACAATTTCAATCACATGCAGAACATAAAAATATATTCAAATATATCCTGCCAATTTATTGGACAGACCTCGTCCCATCTCTTTCCCACACACATAACCGCTGTCTTATGCGTCTCGCTGGCACGGCTGCTGCCGTTTACTCGGTCATCCAGTAGAAGCGAGAACCAAATCTTGGTGGTTTCTTCTCTGCGTCCTCCGGTAGTGCCGGAGTGGCATCTGGGTAGACCGCCTTCGGTTCTTCCAAAGGCTTTGGCCTGGAAAAAAATAACAATATTAGTTAATAAAATGCTGTTTGCTCAATATGGCAATGTACCTCTTTGGTGAGACTTTGAGAGGGACGTCTAGCAGAAGAGGTGTTTATGTAGCGTATAAGGGGCGTGTGGTGGAGGTATGGAGAAATAGATATTGAAATAATAAGTTCCAAGTACACAAGAAGTTACCTTATGTTAAGCAAATAATGTTCATATTTAGTATATGCGAACGTGAGGATCGTTTAAGGTTCATATTTGTTTGAAATGCTAACTCGGTGGCGAGTATTGAGTATTACCTCTAGACCAAATACGGGTCATGTATTAAGGCTTCCCTACACAGGCTCGACGCGCAATAAGTCGCGTTGCAACTCAGGGGGGCATACTCCTTAAGCACAAAATCCGCAACTTCGGCCGAAGTTACGAGCATTTCATACTCCGATCACTTATGGACATAGGATTAGTTCTGGGCCCGAACTAATAATGAACAACAATACAATTTGACAGTGGTCCCCACACCCGATAAGTTCTTACCCGTCCGAAAAATTTAATTTGACACTTGTTTGACGGATCAACTACTTTTGGACGGGCCCCTATCCTCGGACTGATAACCGCGACTTTGCTTGAATTGTCCTCCAAAAGACGCGCCTGCGTGTAATGTCGAGTGTAACTTACTTGAAAATGTAGGTACTATGGAGAGATTTCTACGCGCTGAGTGTGACTTCTTAATTAAAACCATCTCAGCGCCTGGATTGGTTAAAACGTACCTCTTAGTGTCGTGCACGCGAGCCTCACAGAAGTAGCCGAAAGCCGGACGGTCGATGTTCAGCTTCTCAAGCGCGCACTTGTCAAACACACCTTGAGTCTTGCGGCATCTGAAAACATATGGCAAGGAATCATTACGTGCACCAAAATTTGGTGAAATATAAATATAGGGTCAGTGGGTCATCGTAGGGGCTTAGAAGTTGAAGTATACGCATTACCGGAAGCAAACAAACTAAAAAAAAAAAAAAAAAAAAAATCCCTCGCCCGCGCTATTACTTCGTTTTAACGTTCTTTCTGACGTTTTTTTTATTTTTGCTCGGCTTCTAAGGGTCGTAGCCTGGTGTTAACCTTTCACAAGAATTGGGCTATCAAATACAAAAAGAATTTCCCAAATCCGACTAGATGTTCTAGAGTTTAGAGCGTTCTAAACAAAAACAATTTCTTCAGCTTTATTATATTAGTCGTAAGGTATAGATTATAATATCGTTGTATTATTTTTTCCACACACTAACAATCCACCACTCTTAGTCTTCTGAGAGAGAATGCCTAAAGGCTCCTACAAACGAGCGCAACACAACGCTCGTCGCTCGACACGCGGTGCCTTTATGTCGCTTGCGATTCGCGTTGCCTTATATTGTATGCGTTGTTTGAAGAAGCCATATCGCATTAAGTCCACTTTTGAACTTTTTAAGTTGCATGCATAAAGTTTAATAAATAAAACTTTTTAAGTTGCATGCATAAAGTTTACTATATAAAACTTTTTAAGTTGCATGCATAAAGTTTAATAAATAAAGTGACTTATACTAAGCTGAAAGTGGCAGAAGTGACTGAAAAGTTGTTTGGAAATCGGGAGTGCTGCTCTCAAAACAGTGAAGGAAAACATTGTGAGAAAACTGGCATTTCCTAGAACCAAATATTCGAAGACGTGTGACATCTACCAACCCGCACTGGGTCCGCGTGGAAGATAACGGCCCACTCCCTATCACAGAGAGGAGGCCTGAGTCCCAGTAGTGGGAACATTAAAGGCTGACTGTGCTGGTATGGGCGTGTGATGAGAAATGAGGAAAATCTAAAAAAAATTGAGTATGAATGTGGATGGCTCTAAGAGTAGGGAAAGACCAAAGAAATGATGGATGGACTGTGTGAAAGATGATATGGCTAGAAAGGGAGTGGCTACCGAGATGACGACTGATAGAGAAGGAAGGAACAAACAAATTGGTATAAGTGCAGGTGAATGACAATGACAATACTAATCTGAAGAGTCATAAAAAAACATACTGTTTCAAGGTAAAATCCCCAGAACTCTTTTCAACGCAGTGGCTGTACTGGTTGAACTCATCCAGGCAAGACTTCTTCACTTTGCGGAAGAAGTCCATCGTGCATGCAGTGACCGCTTTGCCTTCCTTGATACATTTCCGAGGGTCCTTCTCCTCCAAACGACAGAGCATGAACTCCTGGAAAATGGATGGCAAGGATATTGTAATATTAATACATAGTAAAAAAAAAAACAATAAATGAAGACAATCTGATTCATGATACTTGAAATAAACATCATTGTTAAATGGGCCGATTTAAAATCTAATAACATTTAAAAAGTGCATAGGTTTTACAAGAACCAGCTCCTTGCAATGCAGATATGGCTTAATACCTTAAATAAATCAACTTTTAGCAATTCAGTAGGACTTGAATAACTATTGCATTTTTTTCTAAATGATTGACTCAAACATAAATCTGGTAAGGAATAGTACATATTTATATTGTATCCCAATTAGCTAGCTCCTTATGAAATATAAAGTGCCCTTAGCTGTATAAATGTGACCACTCATCAAGAACATTTTCGTTTTATGGAATAACATTAGCAAATGACATGGACTGACAAACCGATGTTAGACTTTACAACTAGGCGTTTCGAAAATGAGAATTTGTCACGTAAAAATTCAAATCTATCATAACATAACCTCAATAAAACATTGATTATGCAATCAATTTAACTGTAACTTACAACAAATGCAGATCTATAAATCATAAAAGTCATAACAATCAACGTTTAATAAATAAAATAACAGTTTTACTCACATTATTAGCCTGTTCACAATATTTTCCTAAATGAAAAGACCCAGCGAACAGAGTTGCTGACGATAAATTGAGCTCATCCACCGTCAATTCGGAGTCTTCCGGCAGATGAACATCCATGGACACCACCATTTTATCTTATTTTAATACACACGAGCAATTTAGATGTTATTTTCCAAAATAAATAGTGAAATTTCTTCCACAAAAATTCGTGGAAGAAATTCGAGAGTATCCAGTTTTTTTTAGATGTTTGATGCGTTAAGGATAGAAAGAGGTAAACGGTTGCATTTTACACAAGCGCGAAAGAGACAGATATAAGAAATGAAGTTTTTCCATTTTGTTGAGTAATATCGCTTGACATTGACAGTAAAATAGAAAATTACGTTTCATTCCAAGATCAATATTAACCGAAAAAATCCATGAATGTAAATAAAACAAAAAGATTGCATGCATGCGTATTATTCATTTATTAAAATTAAGACTAGAATCAACAAAAATCGTTTTTAATTAGAATCACAAAATGTGTCAACTTTTCAGAGGCCCCGGATTTACCGTTTCATGTTTTCATAGTGATTCGAGTAGTAAGCTTCAATCGGTATATTATATTCTTTTTGTTCACCTGTAAATGAAATAAATCTTTCAGTTAGGTACACGTATAAATACATATTTACAAACCAGAATAATACAATGAATTCTTCATTACCTTCGTAAACATCAAAGTTTTCTGAAGGCAGCTGATAGAACTTGGGGATGTCAAAGCGGTTTTCCTGTAAAGTAAGTGAAAGAAACGTAACTCATAAATATTTTACCGAATCCTAGTCCTTCTGATCTTCAGTCTCAGGGTAGCCAAATTCATGCAACGGACACTAGCCAACAACGCAGCAGGAGACAACTTCCTTCCCTCACTCTCATACCCCCTCTAGTAAGCTAATTTCACACGACCGGACTAAAAGTTCGGCCTTGTAACTTTTATGTTGCCTATAATTTATTACCGCTGAAGGCCCCCTTCTGAGGGCTCATTTCGTTCCCCGGACCCAGGGAACGAAATGAGCCCTCAGATTATCGAATTACTGGAACCAACGGGGATCGAGCGTACGTCAGAGAATGAATAAATTTGGCACCAGCGGCTTTTCATGCTCGGGCTCTCTGAGACACGGGGGTGTCACACCACCAACTTCCTAAGCAATGAGCTGCTTCTGGGAATTTTGGACTAACCCTGTTTGTTTACTCGACCCGGAACCCGGTATCTCACTATCCTCAAACGTCTATGCTAGCCGTCAAATGACGCAGTCAACGTAAAGGATTAAGACATAAGAAGCAGGCAAATTCCGTAATAAAAATGCCGGATTAACATAACAGCTAGGACCAAAGTCCTTAGGTAATTGATTTCAAATATGTACATTTATGGCACTTTGGAACGTCTAACGCGATGCGATGTGTCGAATTTATAACCGTTTCCGTCTTTTGAAGTTGGTAAAAAATTAAAGAATTCGATTTAATACAAACTTACCGAGTCATAGTTCCTTCTGCCCATTCGTGGTATATTCTTATTCGTTTTAATAACATAGCCCATGCTGCCTTGATCATATGGAATTTCTTCATTACTTCTCCCAACCCTTGGCACATTATTAGGCTTTATAAAAGAGCCTTCAGCCCCACTGAAAAAGTGAATGAGGCAGTATGCCATCAATACCGTTGCTAATTTAGAGTTCATTTTAAAAAGTTTAGAAAATGCCGCGAGTTTCGTACAGAGTCGAAAACTGAATGATGTGGAGTTGAAAATAATCTGGTTGTTTTATACTAAAAGGTTTCGATTGCTCCCGTATTTTGTAAAGATCTGATCAAAACTCATTTACGCTTTCAGAATTTTAAATAGGTGCTAGATTTTATCACCGAATTCATCATGCGGGTATGAAGATTGTTATCTATGGTAGGTAGAAACTGAAATCTCCTTACAATGGATGGACCATTGTTGTTGGACAAACTTCCTCCGGTCCTCGCTGCATCTTTCCTATCATCAAACAGAGAAAAAGCTTATTGTATATGAAGGAGATGCCTATTATGTATGTATAATTATAATATAAGATGCACATTACTACCTACTGAGAACATTTAATAACTTTGAGTAGGTTTACGAGTAATAAATTTTGAGCAGATTGTTTCATGTTCTGTCGGTGGAATTATTTAAATCTTCAGTAGGTAACAGGCCAGAGGCTGCATTTCTGCCTGGTTGTCAATTATAATGTCATTAGGCTTGGGCCCAATGAACATAAATTACGAAATGAGGGTGTAATAAACACATCTGTCTAGTCCTTTAGAAAATACAGGCGTGATGTAGTTAAATTTCGCAAAAAAAACCTGTTTTGCGTTCTTCTCGATTTTAGCTAAGTTTTAAGAAAGAATATCTCCACAGCTCTGCACAAAGCTTATGCTGGGTATCGAACCCCTAACAGCTTACGGGTTTGTATTTAAAGGCAACTTCTGCTCTAGTATCGTCACGATCTTTACGAGAATAGCTTATGTCGATGTCGTGGCGAAAATATTAACCAGACATTTTTTTATTTTATTAAAATTTTCTTTTTTGACCGGGCAGCGGGTAAGGGGGTCGAGCGAGGCACCAGTGAGACCTGAACCCATCGTGCCACTCCCCTTCGGGTACTATACGCACTCTGGTAAGGAAACGCACCAGGGACCAGCAACACGAACTATGGGTGGACTAAGGTGAGTGCAGGCAGGTTAGGTTTTCCGACCAACCAAAAAACAGCTGCAGCAGGTTTAACTGGCCACCTTTCATATAATAAACACCTCTTTGTCATAGGAGTCACAGACTGTGCGCTGTGCAGGGCCTACATTGAGGAGGGACGAGACAGCAGCTCATGTGCTTCTAAACTGCCCGGTGGTCGCCACATATAGGACAAAGTACTTCGGTAACCCAGGTACTACCCGAGACATTTAATAACAACAAGGCGTTGCTGGCCTTCCTCGAGGAGCTGGGGTGTATCGAATGATCGATTTTCCCACCATACGCATAGTACGCGCATTGATGTGGAGGTGCGGACACCAGCCCGTAATACCTCAGTATCTTAGAGCTGTGCTGCTTGTTGTCCAGCTTGGTTTAAATATTTATTTTGAGGTTTTCTGCACAAATAATGAATAAAACGAAAAAAAAAAACATTTTGTTTTCGAGGTTTTTACTACACAGTTAAACTATGCATGAAGCAATTAAAAATGTAGTAAGAAATAAAACAACATTCGTTTTTTTATAAAAACTTATCTATTTTTATAACTATTTTTTTCTATTTTTATAACATTTTTATTATTCATTATTATTTTAAAACACGAAATAATTTATCGTCTATTAATCTGCGCCAGTGTTTCCGGTATAAAAACTTGGTACTTCGGTGTGGTACCGCCTTTTTCTATGATAGCGCGAACTAAGGAGAAGGGATTCAGTTTCTTTTTCACAACTAGGAATCTGAAATAAAGATCAATATTAGAAGGTTTTGTGTATTTACAAATTGTCGTAAAATTCTAACTGCACCCCGAGGACGAATATCCTAGTAAAATTATTGACTTTTAAGAAAATATTCCTACCAGCACTTTTTGATTGCTTTCGGCATAAGGATGGTGATTATATATTACGGAAAACACGGAACACAGCACACTCTTGACACCTGACAAAAATATAAACGTCGAGATAGGGGCAAACGATTATTTCCGATTTCATCCGCGTGGACTTATTTCGTTAAAGTGTCACGTCCCCCGTTGGTCTACTGGTCGCAAGCGTGCCTGCAGTAGGTACCTGGATGATTTGATTTTGAGATTTTGGAGTGCATTTAATGATTGAGTATTGAGTTTTCAATCACCTTTTCCGTTATTAGGAGCTCTCAGTAGCAGCCCGGAGTCGGCATTTCTGCTTTCTGGCAACGGGAGAGCAATAGTGGGCCAGTGGTAACGGCTCCGACTTACGAGTTGTAGGTCGTGGGTTCGAACCCACGCAGGCGATTTACTATGTGTAAATAATTTCAACGTTACTGCTCTGTAAACGGTAATGAAAAACATCGTCAGGAAACCGGCATGTCCTAGAACCAAAACTTCGAAGACATGTGACATCTACCCAACAGCACTGGGCCCATGTGGTAAATATCAGCCCACTACCTCTCGAAGCGAGAAGGCCTGTGTTTCAGCAGAGGGATCATGTTATGCTGATCATGCTAAATGAATAATGGCAAATGGCTTATTCCCTATTACACGGAATTTTAGAGAAGTCGTTTGCGAGCTTGCGGTCTAAAGTCGAAAGTGTCGGAACGTTACTGAGACCGTTACGTGGCGGCCACCGCTCTTCTTAGAAACAGTAGCTTTACAAAAGAAGGAGTTTCCCCACAAAATAATAACTCAAGGTCAACCAACCTCTCATCATCCCCTTCACCGTAACTCCTCAGTCCAAAATTCTGCGAAACTCGATGTAGTACCGCGCGTTCTTCTTTACAGAAGTTGTTTGTGAACACAAGGTCAAGGTCAAAAGTGTCTGAAGCGATGGACCATTGCATTAGACTCGTTGTAGATTCTGACATACTAACAGGAGTAGCAGAGGTAGGAAACCGTACCGGGATGGTGCATAAACATCCTCAAGGTCAACTAACCTGTCAACCCTTCAAGAACAAAGTCGAAAAAGTCGGACGCGATGTACCGCTGCATTAGAATCATTGTAGCTTCTGTCTTCAAGACTTGAAGTAGGTGGGAATAATGTGGCGGGTCAGTAACAAGAAAAATCTCAAGGTCAACCAACTTCTTATCCGCTTCAAAATAACTTCTCGATGCGATTTTAGATTTATGCGAAACCTGATGTAGTACCCCGCACGTTATTCTTCAGAGAAGTCGTTATAGAACACAAGGTCAAGGTCAAAAGTGTCGGAGGCGATTTACCGCTGTATTAGATTCTGACATACTAACAGGAGTAGCAGTGGTGGTAACGTGCAGCAGGACTGTCCATAAACAAAAACTCAAGGTCAACCAACCTGTCAACCCCTCAAGTTCGACCAGGTCGGAAGTGGCGGACGCGATCTACAGCTGCATTATACTCAAAGTTGTTTCCATCTTAAAGGGTTGAAGAAGCAAATAATGTGGCTGTGAGTAACAAAAAAAAATCTCAACGTCAACCAACCTCTCATCTCCTTCACCATAACTCCTCGACGCGAGTCCGGACTTCTGCGAAACTTGATGTAGTATCGCACGCTCTTCTTTAGAGAAGTCATTAGTGAACACAAGGTCAAGATCAAAAGTGTCGGATGCTATGTAGCGCTGCATTACACCATGGGCCGCTCGGCGGAGCATACGGACGTCTTGAGCGCTGCCGAGGCCAGCTCGATTTACCTGGGTATCAATAAAAATAAGAACTATTTACTGTAAACTATGCTTATAACAACTTTCGACAAACAGATTTGAGATTCAAAAGCTTATCATATTTCTTATCTATATTCCTTCGTAATGTTGATCAGCTGCATGATTAGAATAGAAAATACCGACCGTGGAAAATAGGACCATACATTTTATTTTCAAGGTTAGAACCACATCCATCGTGTTAAATATTAATTTTGTATTGCGCTTACCATTTGTAAGTTAGGTTTGATTGGTTCTGATATGCCTTGTGCGTCGACGCCCAGACCACCGCCTTGCCAACCCATCATCTTCATCATTCTGGAATAAAAAATAAAAATGAATAGTTATTTTTTATGTAATACTAACATACTAACTTCAAAGCTACAGTATTCGCCACCGGAATCCCGAACACGTCATCTTTCTTCTACACGGATACATCGCTGACGCTTATCCGCTCTCCGATTGCGTCTCCATGCGCTATGAACTGTTATTTTATCGTTAAAGTGAAATTTTATGTAAATATTAACTTCATAGCCACAGTGTTCTCCACCGGAGTCCCGAACATGTCATCTCTCTTCTTCCCGGATACATCGCTGACGCTGATCCTTGCGTCTCCTTGCGCAATGAATTGTTCTTTTATTAACACGCTGACTACTTCGCGGCGTAATCTCTGTAAACAAAGATAAAATAATACTAAATTATTTATTTTAAAAAAAACTGCTTATTTGGTCTGGCATGCTATTATGTTTCCACTGCTGGGACACAGGCCTGATCTCTGTGAGAGGGATTGGGCCGTAATCCACCACGCGGGCCCAGTGCGGGTTGGTAGTCTTCGATTTTTTGGTTCTAAGACATGCCGGTGGATGTTTTCCTTCACCGTTTTGAGAGCAGTGGTGATGAAATTATTTACACAAAGTAAAGCGCCTGCTTGGGTAACCAAGGATGTACAACTCGTAAGTCGAGCCCTTTTTTGTGTTCCTGCGTGTTACAATTATAGTTTTTTAGTCTATTGTCTGTATTACTAACACCCTATAGGCCTTGACCTTTTTTTTTGTTACAACTTGACCAACACTGTTCTCCTATTTACAGTTGTGATTAAATATTTAAAAACTTGCATTATAAAATGTAACAAACCTCCCAAGCTATAATTTCGGCAGCATTCCTCGCTTCCACTTTACTTTCGCCAGAAGCTTGCGCCAGGAGCTGCTGATTGATGCAAAGAGAGTAAATTTTGTTCTCATATCCATTTGTTAAGTTTACACCACAGACTTGACAGCTGGCTGTAAAATACGGAGTAAGATTATCTTGAAAGAGGGAAATGCTTAACAAGTTTTGATTACTAAACTGATAATGAATTAAATTTCAACTGAAATAGAGCTCAAAATGGAGTGCAAGTAGCGATTCCCTAAAGTATGTTTAGGCATATGTTCGCATATTTTCACTCAAAACTTGAGAGCAAAGAAGCTTTCAAGCAACACTTTTTTTTTCCTTGTGATGACTTTTATTACAGGAAAAGAAGCTAGTCTTCACCTGTAGTGCTATTCTGTAACCATCTCACCGTTAAAACTACGTAGTATCTCTATGTAGCCGGTGGTGAAAACTGAGGTGGATTGACCTGTCAGTGCCACTGATGGATTGACCAAGACGGGAGGACACCGACCGCTCACTCCACGCAAGTCTTCACGTTGAGATTTTATAGAATCGACATGCTGAACTTTGTATGATAGAAAGATTTTAGCGTTTGTCTACCGCCGTCGTAACCGGGACGTCACCGAGAACGAGATGACAGCGCCGAAGTAGCGACGCATACAATTCAATTACTATGCCCGCATGTACGTGCTATCGACTCCCGTTGTGCATGACCCTTTGCAAAACATTTTCGGCTGCACGTTGAAATCGTAGTTTATCCCGACCTTTTTTTGTTTGACCAATGATGAAGAATGTCTCTTAGGAAGGATGACCCGTTTTTTACGGTAATTGTTTTTGTTTAATTTAAGAATAAGAGATGTCTTTTTTTTATACAAAGCAGGCGGAGGTCATGCAGAAAAGCAGTCGATAGTACGTCCGTCTCCCGAGCGCCGTCATCCCGGCCGCAGAGGTTTCGGGTAGTTCGGCGCGACCGCCAGAACACGTAGCACAAAATGACAGATTTTTTTTATTCGTCTGCCATTTTTTCTATTCTTCTGTCGACAAAACTCGTTTCTATGGTAGTCATGCCACGCGTGCTGAACTCGACTCGAGATTGTGAACACTGCCGTCGCATCGTCCTTTTAGTTTTGAAAATAATGCCGACTTCGGTCGCTGTGGACGGACACACGATCGCCGTCACCGGGAAGTCACGTTCGGTCTGAACAATTTCGTTTCTCGGTGACGGCGGCGGTAGACAATCGCCCTAAGGACATTTTAAATTCTTTTAATTTATTATGTAAGAGGCAAGATATTTCAATAAAAGATTTAATAGGTGGAATAGAATATATTCTTGATAGGATAGACAGTTTTCAGACAATAAAGACTCTACAAAACTGTTTTCTAATTAGATTATGATTTTTTTAATCATCTTTTTTTGTGTCAGAAAATCCTACTAATACTATTAATGTGAAAGTTTGTATGTTTGGATGTTTGATACTCAGGGTGGATTTCTCCAATGCAACTGAATACCATCAGCACGTAAACTAGGTTGGGCTGTAAGTTTAATTTTTTTCTGTGGAATATTGACACTGACAACTCTTGAACGCGTTTGCGCCGAACGCGTTCATTTTCATTGGTGAAATCGGCTCTAAATCACGCCAAAACATCAAAAAAATTGTAAAAACTTAATTCATAACTATCTCAGACTCACTTTGTATATTCCATAGTTTTCGCGCCCACGGTCGAATCAACAGCACTATACGGCCAAACGAGGACTTAAACATATTTTCTTTAAACAATCTCACGTCCAAACATTTTATACTCGACATTTCTTTTATCAAATCATCTGCATTCATATGATCTGTGTTTCTCCTTTCACTCGTAGACATATCCTGGTCTACAGTACTTGCATTGATTTCAGTATCTTCGTCCGATGCCTCATTTTTGTTACATTCTGCATCAGAAATGTTCTTTTTTTCTGTTTCCTGGTCTGGTGCTTGACCTTGGGGAACGAATGCAATGCGGGCAGACTTAGGTTTGTCATCAGTAACTATTTCTCCACCAACACGCTTGATTCCTCGTGCTCTGTCCTCGGCAGCTGTTGATGCGGAAACAAATGTTCTTTGCAGTTTCGTTTTCTTTTTGTCTTTATATTTTTGGCCAACCTGGAAGACAACAATTTAGTGTAACTATGGTGAAATTCAATGTTACATCATGCTTGTATTCTCAGAAGCGTGCATATAGTACATCCACATTTTGCCAGTCATGTTTAAGTCCCATGTAATAGGGAGCGAGCCTATTTACTCAACTGGGCACAAGTCTAGGCTCCGGGCTGCTACAAATCATATTGTTGAAAGTTATTGGGTTTTTTTTTCCTTTTCATTTTCTCCATCTGCAATCATCCCTTGAGCTATAATCAGATTAGTTGTTTCTTCACTTGACAGTTTGAGATAATTCACATCCAGGGATGTGTCATCTCATTATTAGATTTGTGTTGGTTAGATTGATGCTATTCATTATCTTTGTAGTCTGTAGTAGAGTCTGAGGACTTTAGAAGTGTCACAGCAAGTTCATTTTTATTTCGTTGGAGTCTTTCCTTGTAATTCTTGTAGGACCTTTTTTTTATTATATATTGTTGTTAATGTTACAAAAGATGTTCTATAGTGTCTGCCTATTGTGATAAGATGGTAGGATTGATATAAAGTCAAAGCAAAAACATTTATTACTATTAAACTACCTACTGATTTTACAGGCACTTTTAGGCACAATTATAGTAGTATCTCTGCCATGTTCAAAGATGTACTCCTTGAAAGCAATAAATCACACCACCATATACTCACACCTTCTTCCCATGGGGGTAGGCAGAAACTACAGAATGCCAACAGCTATAATCCTAACTTACTTCCATACACCATATGCGCCGGTAATTCCGGTCCGCACTAAAGTGATATAATTGGGGCCCTGTTTCTAAATTGTATTGTGAAAATCAAAATAACAAGGAATTTATTATAATCATTAGCAATTCTTGCAAAATACACTTATATTATAGTGGATTCTATTCTATTCTATAGTTCTTACATAATCACATCACTAAAGTGCGGACCTGGAATCACCGACCTTTGGTTAAAATGCAGATGTCATCACAAAAACCACTAATTAGGCATTGAGGAGTAGCAGGATAACGAGTAGGCAGAGAATACTGAACATTTTTGAATTAAATCGAATTGAAATGCAACGAGACTGCAGCCCTGCAGGTTAAAGTCAAATAATTTATTTCAAATATGCACATAAAAAGGCAATTTTGCAGGCAAATCATGGTAAACAATATTTTGAGGTTAGGTTGTTTTGTTATTCTAATAGTTATTATTGTTTGTGGATTATGTGTACCTCGAAAGATAGTTGAGCTATCTGTTGCATAACCGGCGCAGGATATCTACAGCCCATAAATTCGATATTTGTGTAAACACGGGCCAAACAAATTAATCTTTCTTCGGGGAAATTACTTTTCCATTTTTCCATGAAAGCTTTGCGTAGTTGCCAATGTTCTTCGCATTCGTGTTCATCTCTGTATTTTTCAACATCCCAGTTCACGTCAAAGTCACCTGTTATGTTATTTCCTGCGAAATTATCAACTGTTTTGCTATTGCTAGACATTTTCCCCTCGAAAAACTTTACGTTCAAAACATTGATTAGTGTTGCAAATTTAAAGATCAAGTTTTCTACTACGTCCAAACCTAGAAACTTTGCCAATGAATGTTTGTTAAATTTGCTATAAACCGACTAACAAGACAAAATAAAATGTTATTAACGGAACCGTAGTTTTATTAACGGGTTAAGGACCTCTAAATCAAATTTTAATATTTGATTGGCAAATGATGCCAGACTGACAGGAATCCCCCCAATTTGTTTTTTTTTTTCTTGTGGAGAGACAATGGGGAAGGCAACTTTCAAAATGGCGCTGTCGTAGCTAGTTCCCAACACAAGCTAATAATACAAGGCGTGATGTGGTTTTATTTTATTTTAGCGAAAATTGACGCGTTATTGTGTTCAAAGATACTCTGAAATTGGAGTGCACCATTTTCCGAAGAACCTAAAATTATAAGATTGTGGTTTAAAGCTATTCATAGAGATTTTTTTGAGTTCGAGTTTGAGTTGGAAACATTTTGAAAGAAAGTGATTACGAGGAAGTATTCAAGGTTTAAAATTCTGACACTTTCCATGTCAAGTACTTGATTTATACTACTGAAATCACCGAAAATAACGAAATAGTGAAATAAAATGAAACTCATGACTGAACACAAAATGGAATGAATGAACGAAATGTCAAATTTATTGAAGACCGTAGGGACCTAGCTATGATCACGCCATCTACAATTAGCTTTGCCCGACCTTCCCCATTGGGGGGATCTTCGTCATCGTCATTCGTCGGCTATTCTCTCTCGTTCTCATTCACAGACATCGAACGTATCTGTCAAACAATCAGTGACTGTTTATCATTTCTGGTTCTCGTTCGCACAAACGATCGCTCGGTTTACAATAATTACAATGTCCGAGATCGAAAAGACCCATTAGACCTAATAGACCGATTACGAGTCAGCGTTCGGAAACGTTTCTTCTAGTACAGTGCGAAGATACGTTTCCTATTCGTTCATCGTCATGAACTACACAAGACTAGTAATATGTTTGTCCTGTGCGAACTGATGACTTCGTGCTCCGAAACACTAATAAACATAAGAAAATAAGTCAAATTTTAATACCACATTCTTAACTCCTCTTTCACTTCACCTAAGTAATCACTGTTGGCAAATGTACCATCCCAATGCAACGTTTTAGTGATAATGACCTTGCCATTTTTTCTTACGCTACCGCTACATTATCGCGGTAACGCGAGCTACACTTCGTAGTTCGTGCGCTCTCTCTCGCATATCGTTCGACGTCTCGCTGTACAACAGAGATTGCGCGAAACTACCCTTGTAATTAAAGTACTCTTTGCGCGAAGCGTAGCATTAGAAGCTGTTACAAAAATATTCTGTTTTGTTTTGCTACTTGCCTACTTCTGGTTTAATTAGATTTGTGGATGTCTAAGTATAACAAACATATATTTATTTCGGATGATCGATCGAATGTGCCTTGATGTTGCACGATATGATGTTAAAATATTTCTTAGAGTTAAAATCTTTAAAAGTACACCAATAGAGTTTTAAGAAAACAATGTATTTTAAAATTATTCCTTTTAGAAAGATCTGTGAAAACGATGCGACGCGGTAAGTCGGGAGCTAAGGAAGTTTAGTTAAAAAAAAATGTTCCTAGTTGTTATTTTAGTCCAGGGTGGCAGGTAAATCGACCCGCAACCTGTTACAATGGACTCAGTACATGATTCTGGATGCCCCATGCGTACAAATGTATAATCGGTTACTTATTTAAAAAAGAAAATGCGGTAAAATACTTTATGAACGTCTTTTTTTTTTTTTTGGGTATGGCATCTCGTAGTTGACCTTGAGAGGTCGTGACTACTTAACCGGACTATCCTGTGGCTGCCTTAAGCGGACTCAAAGCCTCCAGCCAGGGGCGTAAAACTACTTATATTATTAAGCGAACGCTCGCTAAGGGCACCCCCTGTGGGGTACGGACCTCGGCTTAGGGCGTCGCTGACGGGAGGACAGCAAGATAGGACAGGCTGGATCAAGTTTTGTTGATTATTATTATTCGGGGAATTTAAAGCTACAGGCTCAGCTACGGCGCGGGCTGGCACTTCGTCGAGCAAGGGTCGGGGGGGACAATTACGTCGGGATCTTCGCGAGGAACCTCGGCGGCGAGGTCGGAATGTCGGTCTGTGTTTGTGCACTGTACTGGTGGCCCTACTGCTCTCCTGAATGAGAGTTATTTGGTCATCGGGGTCGGTGAGGACATGCTTGGGAGGGCGGACTTGACTAATGGAGTAGGGAATATAGCTAGCGGCTTTCACAACCAGAGGGTTGCGGTGATTCGCGGCGGTCTCGAAGAAACGCTTTGAAATGCGTTTCATGAACTGACGGATAGTGCGAATCCTGAGGTCTACGTGGAGGATTTCGTTGCGAACGTACCAGGGGGAGCCTGTTATCCTACGGAGGAACTTGTACTGGAGGGTCTGCATTCTATTGAAGCGAACGGGCTTGGCGTGTGCGAAGACTGCACTGGCATAGGTCATGATAGGGCGAATGCACGCTGTGTAGATACGCAATTTGCACTTAAGTGACAATTTGCTACGTGCATTGAGGACGAAGTGGAGTCTACCTAGAGCGAAGGCGGTGCGCGAACGAGCCGCCTTAATGTGCTCTGAAAACGAGAGGTGTTCGTCGAGAACTACACCAAGATATTTGGCTCGCTTCTCCCAAGGGATCGGCTTGCCGAACATGGTGATCGGTCGAGGGAGGTAGGGGGTATGACGCGGCTTCGAGAATAGAACCGCTTGACTTTTGTCGGGATTTACTTCAATTCTCCATTTTCTAAACCAGGCGCCAAGCTTGTTGACTTGGGTTTGGAGAATGCGAGATATCGAGTCTGGATCGCGGCCGGTGTAGTAAATGGCCGTGTCGTCTGCGAACAAAGCCAGCTGTGCCTTGCTGCACTTGGGCATATCGCTGGTGAATAGCGTGAATGCTAGGGGAGAGATCACAGAGCCCTGAGGGACTCCTGCGCGAATAGGGTGGGGGGAGGATAGCGCTCCTTCGATGCGATAACGGAAGGTGCGATTCGACAAAAAGTCCCGTAAGATGAGCACGAGACGATCTGGCACACCGAGTTGGTACAGCTTATATAATAAGCCGTTGTGCCAGACTTTGTCGAACGCTTTCGCTATGTCGAAGAAGACAGCACCGGTCATCAAACCTCGTTGGAAACCGAAGTTGACGTGTTCGACTATACGGTGGACCTGTTGTACGCACGAGTGTTGGGTTCTAAAACCAAACTGTTCGTTGGGGATGAGGCCCTTTGTCTCGGCGTAGTCTTTGAGGCGCTTATAAATAAGCCTCTCATAGATTTTGCCGAGGACATTGAGCAGACTGATGGGGCGGTAACTACTAGGCTCTGACTTTGGCTTGCCGAGCTTCGGGATACCGATGACGGTGGTTTCTTTGAATGCCTGTGGGAAGATGTTGTTGCTCAGAGCACCATTGAAGATGGTGGTCAGTAGCATTATCAGGTGGGCAGGGAAAAGTTGGAATACCCTATTGGTGATTCCATCTGAGCCGGGGGCTTTACGAGCCTTAAGACCTTTGATGAGGTCGTGCACTTCGTCGGGCGTGACTGGGGGCAGTGGATACTCTGGGTCTTCGACGGAAGGGAGGGAGGCTCTATGTTCGACTTCAGCGTCGACCTCAGAGAGGTGAGCTTGGTCTACTGGTTGAGAGCTAGGCGAGCATTGGACTTCTAGACTGTCGGCTAGAAGCTCAGCCTTGTCGACATCATCGAAGGCGATGGTCTTGTCGGATCAGGGGGGGCATGGAGACTATTTCTCCGGATCTGAGCTTCCTCTGGAGTTGCCAGAAGGCTAGGTGGGTGGGCTCTAGTTCGCTCAACATCTTGTCCCAGCCGGCGGTACGCAGCTCCTCTATGCGTGTTCTTACAGTACGCTGTAAGTAACGCATATGGGCTTTGTTCGCGTCGCAGGGGAAGTTGCTGTAGGCACGCACAGCCGCGTTCTTCTCATTCAACAGTTCGCGTACATCGTCCGGCAACTTCCAGCGACGGTCATCCGTCGCTGGAATTTCCCTTGAACAATCGTTCAGGACTGATTGTACGTGAGCTGTGAATGAGTCGATCGCGGCCGTCGTGTCAGCGATAGAGTCAAAATGATCGGGGATTGGGTCCAAGTGGGGGGACGTGGTGGATTTTAAGCGATCGCTTAATTTCCTCTAGTTCGTTACCACTTTGTTGGGAAGGGGTTGGGTGGAATCGGGCAGACCTATGCGGGGGACCAGTTTCATGACTACTGGACGGTGATCGGAAGCGAGCTCTTGTACCACTTCTATAGAGTCCAACCGTAGGTTGACGTTCTGTAGGAGCGCCACGTCGAGAACATCGGCGGTGTGATTGGGATCGGGGGGAAAATGAGTGGGAGTCATCGGCGCGATGACATCGAAATTCTGAGAGGAGGAGAGGTTGAACAAGTGTCTCCCTCTGGAAGAGGTCCTGGTGCTATTCCAGGAGGGATGTTTTGCGTTGAGATCACCCGCTATGATAACGGAGTCACTCAGGCTAAAAAGTACAGAAAGATCTTCAGTAAGGAGTTGGAAGTTCTCCGAAGTATTAATGGGGGGGAGGTAGGCCGAAACTATGGTGATCGGTTGATCGTTATGAACGCGTAGATATTGCACTTTTATACGAAGGAGCAGATTTTTAACAGTTGATTAGAGGAAAATATTTTTTCCGTCATTAATTTAAGTTTGTCATCAGCGACAATGTAATCTATGGCCGCATTCCGAATTGGGATGTAATCGATTTGAGCACGCTTACACCCGTTCCGAGTTGGCGTGAGCGCGATAACGGAGTCCCGTGAATCGTCATAGGTGACGTATTGACATGCGCCATCTTGCGATAACGCCGACCATGCCCTATAGAAATATCACTGTGAGCGAATTGTCAGCTGCCATAATCGTGTTAACTAAATCGGAACGCTAATTGTCGATGTGAGCGCTGTCAGCGATTATGGTCTAACTCGGAATGCAGCCATGGTTCACAGGGTTCACAGGACATCGTTATCGTGCTCACGCCAACACGTAACGGGTGTGAGCGCGCTCAAATCGATTACATCCCAATTCGGAAAGCAGCCTAACTGTCTAACTAAACAAAGAAATACAAAAACAAAATGACTATAGTCGTATTTTTAATTAGACGAAGCCAACTGACAGTAGCTAATGTCACTTTGTAAAATAATGTTGCCATATTTAAAGTAATAGTGATGCGTTCAGTTCTCGTTCAATCAGATGAATGAACAATGAGTGTGAATAGTTAATCATTTCAAACCATAAAAGAATATTATTTCTATTTTGTAATAAAATTGTATAAGGTGCTCTGATATAAGTTACTAGTAGTATGTAACTACAATCAGTTTTATGACGGCTTATTATTACAAATCGCGGCCCTGCGACTAGTGCCTTTTTGTTTGTAATTCGGCTTCTAACCTCTGGTTTGATAGCATGAATGTTTTTTCTGCGCTCACGCTGTTTAGTTATTGTTTTTGTTAAGTTTTTCGTTACGTTGTGTTTGTGGTTATTGTTGTGTTTGTTTGTTGCTATATTGTTTTGTACAAATGATATGGATCCTCAACCAAGCACGTCTAACCAAAGCTTGTCTCCAAGAAAGAAGAGACCACGGATTGCTTTATGCGTTACAAACAGTTATTTGAGGAGAAAGCTGCTTCATTATTACCTATTGAGGCTCCCAAAAAAAAGAATGTGTTTCGAAAACAGCAGAAATTTTGGGAATTGGTGTGACCTCAGTTTACAGTGTATTAAAAGAATACAAAGAAATATAACAATTTAAGTCTCCCGAGAAACGTGAACCGAAACATAGTTTCAAAGATAAATTAGACGATTTTACTTTTGCCGCTATAAGGCGAAAAGTACATCATTTTTTTTTTTTGCAAATGAGCCATTAAAAGGCCCCCATACCACTGTGAGCTCAATCCCATTGAGTTGGTATGGGCGCAGGCTAAAAGTTATATGTTGCAAGAAATAACAAAACCTTCAAAATGACGGAAGTAAAAAAACTTTTTGAAGAAGGACTTCAACATATCAAACCTGAAAAATGGAGTAGCTGCGTGTCTCTGATAATTAAAGAAGAAGACAAAATGTATGGTCTCGACTTCATGATCGACAATGTTTCAGACATATTTATAATTAATTTCACCGAAAGCGATAGTGCTGATTTTTTATCTGATGATGAATAAAAACAAATTATTTAATAAGCGATGTTTCTTATTTTCATTACCTACCTATAATTGTTATATTTATACATCTATAGTTTCAACTACATGATGTATTGAAAATAGGACAGTCTTACAAGATTCCTCGCAACGTTTTCCTTAATTTTTAAAACACTCGGTATTCAGTATAGGTAGATACTATAGGAACATAGTCGTCGAAACCTCGTTGGTATGTACAAAGCACGACTAAAATTCGAACCCCGTACCCGATATCGGCAGTTCGGCACACTAACTATTTACTAGACAATCGTGGCAATTTCATTCATTCAGGAGTTTTTTCAATCATTCACTTTGTCACAACACTATTTTTATTTCATCAAAAACTGACAACACAGTAAACGTCAGTTGACTTCGTCTAATTAAAAATACGACTATACATGGATTTATAGGGTCCCATAAGGCTGGCTCGCTCTAAAGGAACACGATAAATTCCATGATATTCAACAAATGGGTGTCAATATATTTTTAGTTACAAAATACTTTTAACTTTCTTGCTAAAAAAGAAACGTGCGTAACACGTGTGAAGTAAAGTCATGAGCACAAATGAGTGTGCGAACATTTGAGGTTCACGCGCTTTGAAAAAAACAAAGAGTT
Source organism: Dasypolia templi (assembly GCA_963555695.1). Taxonomy (NCBI): domain Eukaryota; kingdom Metazoa; phylum Arthropoda; class Insecta; order Lepidoptera; family Noctuidae; genus Dasypolia; species Dasypolia templi. The sequence continues at coordinate 7,369,402 of OY743163.1, forward strand.
TGGAAAACTACGAATGTAGTAAAAACTTTGCATATTGAATTGCGAATTCTGTGCAACACATTGCGGGTTCACATATTTGTGCGAATGTGATTGAAGAAATATAAACATTTTCACTAAAATAGAAGCAAAATATGATAGCTTTTACCTGGCAATAAATTTTGTATATGTCAGATGTCAGCAGTCAGAGTCTGCGCGCGGAGTGCGTTCGACTTCTGAAATGCCAAGATTTTGTCTTTTTCGGAAAAAAAAATATTAGGGTTATTCTTTCTTGAAAATCCAATAGATCATCGAACGTAAATGAATACTTATTGATTTTGGACCGATGGCCGGTTGATAAGTTGATATTTAAAACCAGAGTCTTGAATTTTCTTTTCATTGACAGTTGAAGGTAGGTAGAAGTTTTTAGATGAAAACAAATATATTAGAGTTATGTTGAAATTAGAGATTTCTAGCTACATAAGTCTCATTCATTGAGTGTATTTTGTTGAAACTTTCAGAATTTTATTTATTTATTTGGATGTCTGAAGATTTCATTATTGTGTTGGTAATCTAATTTTCGTGGTATGGATCAAAATCATAAATTGGAAACAGCTGAAAGCTGTAAAAACGTAATTGATAACGCCGGCAAAATGTCTTTTGATACTACAGAAGTTTCACCAAATAACAATAACGACAAAGAGTATTCGGAGATTTTTGATGATTCCATGGTCTGTGATGAAGACAATTGCATTGATAATGATGTCTATGTGAGGAGGGATGATAAAAAACAGTCTGTTCAATTGCCACCTGTGGCGGGAACTGAGGAAATCCCGCCAAAATATGACACATCATGCTCAGAAGTTTATACTTTTGCGTCTCCTAAGAGTAAAAGAAGAAAGCTTCCAAGATTCGACGAACTACTAGAAAATTTGCATGCCAGCGTATTGGTTATGAATTTCACCAAATTACTCCTTTTTTTGGAAAGTAACAACAAGGAATTGACTTTTCCTTTTACTGTGAAAGATTATGAAGAGCTTTTTGAAATGATTGTGCAGGACATTAACATTTTGAAATCAAAGAGTTTGGATACCGATTACAGAGATATTTGTGATAAAATAATAGGAGCTGCAACCAGTTATTTGCTTACTTGTGCATATGAATATAGGCAGGAATTCCAAAAGTGAGTTACTAAGATATTGTTAAAAAAAATGTAGGTAGGCAGAGCCAAATATGTTAATTGCAATACAATTCAATCTTAAAACTTCCTGTCTAATATTACAGATATGTTTGCAGGCTGATTTATGTATGTATGTAAGATTGTAAGTGGACTTTGTGCGCACTTAGTTGCATGCTGATTTTGAAGTCATAAATTAGCGAAAAGTTTAAGATTAGCTAAATATAATTATTGTGACTACTTAATTTTTGTTTTCTTTATTAACAGAATAGTCATGGTGATTAAAAAAGAACATTATAATATGATGGATCAGTCTGAAAACGGAGCATCTTCATTTTCTTGGTGAGTTATAGTACCTATGCATTTGAAAGGTGACAATCTAGGTTAGGGCACAATTTTTCTAAGTGGGTGTGTAGGTTGGTCTTAATTCTTTATACATACACAGATTGCGCTCATAAAAAGAAATATAATAAAATAATTAGACCCATGTTAAGGCACACAATTTTCATACACAAACAGTACAGAAACAACTTTGTAACAGTAATAGGTAGTCTTCCTCCAGACCCAATTTCGGCAGTGGTGGCCAATCTCAGCGGAAACTATGCATAGATGTGGGAGATATTATAGTGCACAAGAGCTTAGTTGGATGTGTACTCACTCTTCCGTAACTCTCATCCATAGTACAATGGGACGGAAATCCAACATTGGTTCTGTAGGATTGCCGTTCCATTTAAAATATCTATGCTCTTGTGACATTTTCCACACAGGGTGCACCCAATATCTTCGGTGTCTCTACACATTAATGAGTTGCAGCAAAGCAATCGCATCTTCGTCGTCTGAAGAGGAACACATGCTATCACGATAAAATCAGCCTGTGCCTGTGTGTGTAGCCAATGACTAGTTGCGGCGTCTCTTCGCCTCTTTGATGTAATTTAAATCGCGTCCTTGCCTTATCTGTTCCACGCCTGCTCTGCGCCTACGTCGAGTCTTCACCGGACGCAGTTTCCGTGTAATTCGCGCCTAAAATCCGGGGGACTTTGTTTAATATAACAATATACCTAGTGGTATAATGAATAAAAAATGCAATTAAATGGAAATGGAAAAATTAAAAATCATATAGGTATAAAGTACACTTTTTAAACAAGCATCTTATTTGTAAGAGGATTATATCCACGATAGGAATGCTTGGAAACATGCTGGTCCAGCTCCATAATCTAGATAATCTAGTCTAAAACAAATCAAACTGGTTGCTAATTTAAATGTATAATTTGTTATGTCTAATCAACTCACACACTTCTGATTCCTTGTTACTATTTTACGAAAATCATATACTTTTACAATGTTTTGAGCACCTATGTTTACCTTATGTACCTATCACGGGATTGATTTATCTGTCTTTGCTTCATTTTAAAGCCGCCGCCAAGTTGCGGTGCGCTGGGTGGTGTACCTACTTGTCTGCCGCGCTTGAATTTGTTTATTTAAAGACTAGCACTTCGTCCACGTGGATTTCGTATTATGTCCTAGAAAATCCCACTCCTCCCCTTATAAACGGTAGTTTTGGAAAATGAATGTTTACGATATTTTTTTCTGCCTTTGGCTCAATCTTGATAAATGTAACATGTAAAATAGCTGTTCTCATCAGTCAAATTTCGCATGTAAATTAATGCATAACAATTTAACCCATAAACCTATAATTTAATAAAAAAAGTTTTTGTCCTCTCGTTAAATCCATCCAAAGGTTGTCTTTAAAAGTCCGCTTTTAGCGATAAGGCTGCCCATTGTGTCACCCTATGTAAAATATTACATTCGAATTTCTGTAAATTGGCTGACTATGTATGTATGGTGTAAGTCTACACTAATATTAAAAAGAGAAAAGATTTGATTGTTTGTTTGTATTGAATAGGCTAGAAGGCTAGGCTAGCTAGGTTAGCTAGGAAACCACTGGACCGATTTGAAAAATTGTTTTACCATATGAAGCCGAAATTATGTCTGATGAACATAGGCTACTTTTTATAAAAATATATTTTGTTCCGAATAAAAGGGGAAGAAGTCGGGGGCGAAGTGCTAGTACATAATAAAGAGTATTCTATTATATTCTTTCAGTTCCACGGAGAGCGTAATGCCGATATCTCAGACATCAAGTGAAGTAGACAGCAACGAAGTACTGAGCAGGTCACCATCCCCTATATCTAGGGGTTTCATATTACACTGCCTCCGCACAACGCTAGCATTCGTAAAGCATGGCATTACAAATACAAAAGAATTTCCTGAATTGAATTTAGAACAAGCACAATTCATGCATTTGTTACTTGAAAGCATTATAGCTTTCACGGGATTTGATAGTGATCTAGAAATTAACGACTTGTACAGAGCTTTGTGGGAGGCCGTCCGAATTAACAGCACGAAATACGAATTTAGGATTAAGTGTGAAGAAAGTTCAGGCGGAAAAAAGTAAGTTTAAAAGTAGTCAAAGTCAAAGCATCTATTTCAAATAGACACATAAAAAGGCACTTTTGAACGTCAAATTTTACATTAAAAATAGAATTGATTCTAGGCGCCCCTTCCAAAAAGTACGGGAGGGTAGGTAAGGTACAGGTAGTGGAGGTACTGCACGATTTTAAGTACCAGCGGGGTAATTGCATAACACACTACATTAGCAATGGCTTTCCTTTTGACAGTTCAACAACATTCATTGCTTTATTTACGTTGTGAATCAGACAATTTTTTCGAACATAATGAAGCAATGAATTAGCAATATCCTTAAAAAGGATTCAGATTGTGTTTGAAAGTTGGTTACGCAATTATGATGCAGTTTTATACCAAATCAATTTCATTTCTGGTAGTTGTATATCAGAATGTGAGAGTCAGTCGCTGCACATATGGTGGAATCCAAAGTTACGGCCAGTCAAAGTTGTAAAAAAATAACCATATAAAAAAGTAATTTCATATCGCACCTTAACCATAAGGAAGAAGCCAATACTGAGTTAAAAATTAAATTCAAGACGGCGCACAGTGGGTCGAAACTATGATTTTAGTGACTTAGGGCTCAACTTTGCTTTTTTACTTTTTTCCTCATGTGGATGGATAGAGCTCATTAACCTCAACAATAATTGTTCTGATGTATTTTTTCCTAAACTTTATACTTTGGGTAGAAAAATGTGTTTTGTTATTTTTTTGTATGGAGCGGATCAAATAACCTTAAATTCCTGCTAAGTAGCGTGTGATCCCGCGTTGAAACTTTATTTTTCATATACCTTGTCTAGTCTATTATCATTTGATGCTATTAACGTGTGCATAAAGTTGCAACTCTGCCAAATAAATGGATCGAAAAAAATGAAAAAATATATAGAATAAAAAGCTACATTTTTTAATTTCGTAAGTTCTTTTAAGTTAAATTTGATATGGAATAGTAAGTAAAAGCACGTAATAATACACATAGTTACTTAACAACTAACAACAATACATTTAAAAGGTCCCTAATTAGCTTAAATTTACTAATATATGTAGTATTAGTAAATTTAAAGCTAATCACACTAATCATAATACATTTAAAAGGTCCCTAATTAGCTTAAATTTACTAATATATGTAGTATTAGTAAATTTAAAGCTAATCACACTAATCATAATACATTTAAAAGGTCCCTAATTAGCTTAAATTTACTAATATATGTAGTAGTAGTAAATTTAAGCTAATTAGGGATCTATGAATTTCAATTTCTTTGTTTTAATGACTTTAACATGTTTATGAAATGTTATTTTAAGTTAGATTTAATACTGAATAGTGAGTAAAGATAGGTACATAATAATACAAATTAGTAAAGGTAAACTAACATTACTACAACTAACACAAGCAAACTAAAAACTAACTATAAACAACATCAAACATTACTATTTCCTTTCAATTATGAGTTTGACATTTATAAACTAATAAAAAAAACAAGAAACTTACAAACTACCAAAAAATCTTATTCACTATCGCTATGACTATCTTGTAAATTATCTACATCAATAAAATCTATATCGGATTCTGTGGGAAAAATCAGCAGAAGCTCTTTGACTTTTGGAGAGAGAACCATTATATTTTGTTTCACCATTCGAGGTCTTAGACTTGTGATCTTTGGATCAGAAGACAAAAGAAGATTGTGTATAATATCCTCATTTGTCGCCGTTCTACTTACCTTTCTAGAATGACTCTCTCTATATTTCCGGAAATCTTTATTACGAGCTTCCGCTGCCTCTTCCGACAGTTTACCTATAGGTATGGCACCAAAGTGCTTAATTATATCACTCCCATGTACTAACAATTTATGTATACTGGAAGGCATATAATACCAGGGATATAAGTGAACGTACAATTGTGCAGTATCTCTACAAAATTCGGAAAACTTAGAAAGATCCACGCTCTCTCCAGATGCAACCGTCTGAAGAATCACATGAAACCTTTCTATTAAATCTTTATCTATTCCTGTTATGCGAGCTGTTGTTTCTGCATCCCTAAAAAATCTTCTGGCAGTATTGCCATCATTGGTTGTGCCTACTCCTTGCTTGACTACGTCAATAAGTAAACCGCATTCTTTCTTAAACGCTTGCTGTATAGCGCTCTTTCTGAGTGACATTTTTTCTTTGTCATCGCCCCTGCAACTCCATTTTTTGAAGTCCAAACGATAAGCTGCAAACAAAAAGAAATATCACTGAAATAAAAATCTCACAAGTAACTATATAACGTGAAAAAAATTATGAACTAATAAAATTATATTTACCGATATGAAGTAAGCACTCCATGCTTCTTATCCAGGCATGTAAAGATGACATTCCATACTGGAACACTTCTTCGTTGTTCTCTTTTTGAGCAAGTGACTCTAAATTGTTCATCTCTGACGGTTTTGCTTTGCAGATATCACAGACAGCTGAAGATGTGTCTGACAAATATGACGATATTTTGCCGTCTATCATCGTCAAGTGCAATTGATGCTTAACTTCAACTTGATTGAACTTGATTGGCTGAAGTGTTTCTATTTCTTCGGTTATGCTAGCTTTTATAGTTACCACTGTTGACTGCGTTTCTTTGGTAAATTTGAACATTATCGGACGGCAATAGAAAGTTGATGAGGGTCGATCGTTTTCCCAAACAATTGTTCCATCACATTGTTGAAGCCTTATAGGAACTAGACTGGCCATGAAGATAGTTGAGTCATCAAACTCTGCTTCAGTCTTTTGTTTATAATTACTTTGACCTGAGGCTCCATCAAAACCCCATTTGCTTATTAGCAGTAACTCAGTTGGCGAATCCAAATCTAAAGTAATCACTTCTAAAAGCCTAGATACCGTCAAGTTGAGTAAAGCTTGCAGTTTAATAGCAGCTCCTTCTTCAGTTATAATTATGTCTTCTTTCCCTGGATAACATTTTGCCTTCGCTTGTTTTATTTTATAATAAGAAGGGTATAAATCAGACCTATTTTCACTTGCTGCTTCTCTTAGGCTTATATACTGCCACTTACTTAATTTAAGTGAAACTAATAAAGACAGTGCCTTATCGGGTGAATATGTACTACTTTTCGGTTTACTTGTACTTAAACACTCTTTAACTTTTTCTAGATCTTCGGGGTGATTTAGTAAATGGTTCATAATTTTTCCTACATCCTCATTTCCGGTGTTTCTTAAACTAGCAATTGTAGTAGCTTTAAGTTCATCCGGGGATAACGAAAGCGATTGGTTAATTTGATCAACGCGTCGTCGTTTTTGCCTGGAGCCCAATTCCTCGAAAGGTTTTCGAGGTGTAAATGTAGATGTCGAAGCTTCTGTAGTAGATGGTGGTAGATTTTCGACATCTTCAGTATTACAAATCTCGAGCCTTTCCTGTTCAGTGTTCACAGCTTCAGGTATCATTCCTTCGGGCCAGTTTATTGCACGTTCCAACCAATCACCATTTTTTCTTACAAACTGTGCTAACGTGCTACTACTTCGTTCCCATCTTGCACTTATATTTGAACAAAAGCGCGTACAGAATTTTTGGAGCTCAACACTGTTCTCTTCGGTCACGTTTATTTTATGTTGTAGGAATTGAAAGAATTTTTGACTATCCGACAGTGACTTGACCTGCTCTCTTAAAATCATAAATAAATCTAAATTGTTAACTAAATTATCCATTATAACGAAAAAGGGACGATCAGAATCACGAGATGTTAGTAGTAGTACGAATAAACGAACACTAGTTAGTATATAATAAATTATGGTCATTTTATACTTCCAGAATCCAGTGACAAACAATGTTTACTAATTTTTCTACTACCCTCATTAACTAATTATCCTAATTAATATTACAGTAATGACTAAAAGTGAAAAACATTGTTATTTTATAAGGTAAAAGGTTAAGCTAATTACAGTAATTAAACACACAAATAGAAATTAATTGATTTCATATCCACATTTTTAAATAAAGGTCCCTAATTAGCTTAAATTTACTAATATATGTAGTATTAGTAAATTTAAGCTAATTAGGGACCTTTTAAATGTATTGTTGTTAGTTGCTAAGTAATTATGTGTATTATTACGTGCTTTTACTTACTATTCCATATCAAATTTAACTTAAAATAACTTACGAAAGTAAAAAATGAAGCTTTTTATTCTATGTATTTTTTCATTTTTTTCGATCCATTTATTTGGCAGAGTTGCAACTTTATGCATTTGTTTATAGCATCAAATGATAATAGACCAGACAAGGTATATGAAAAATAAAGTTTCAACGCGGGATCACACGCTACTTAGCAGGAATTTAAGTTTATTTGAGCCGCTCCATACAAAAAAATAACAAAACACATTTTTCTACCCAAAGTATAAAGTTTAGGAAATAATACATCAGAACAATTATTATTGAGGTTAATGAGCTCTACCCATCCGCATAAAAAAAAAGTGAAAAAGCAAAGTTGAGCCCTAAGTCACTAAAATCATAGTTTCGACCCACTGTGCGGCGGCAGCGATTTTTTTATATTTAATCATTGGTGTCGTTTCATAGTTTTCGAGGGTGCTAAGGCCGATAGTGAGGTATAAATGAAAATCTAAGACGGCCGCTGCGATTTTTTATTTATAAGAAATCGTGTTTTTTTTTATTGTTTTCGAGGGTGCTTAAGAAAGTTTTGTAGCATTCCCTGGCAGGTATAAAGTAGATCGGCATTTGCTTGTCTGTTTCTTGCACTTAGCTTCTCTTTGGTTTTATTTTTATTTAAGTTCCGGATGTTAGATAATATGTCCCTTTTTAGGGGTACATCGGAAAACTCAACTATTATTGGCCGGGTCGTATTCTGGTTGCCTGGAACTCTATAGATATCTCTTATGCTGGAACAGCCAATAGAGAGGTCAATTGTTTTTCCCTATTTGAAACATTCGACGTTAGCTCTGCCGAAGATCCGATGTCCACCGGGACCAGTCTTTATTAGGAACATTTCTGATTTCAATAGACGACGATCGTGTTTGGATTTCTAGAACATGCAGTTTATTTTCCAAAATAATTATTTGATTCGAAAGCTCTCTTCAGCCCTTCTCTAGGGCATTGATTTGAATTTTGATTTCAGTAATAGTTTGGGTAAAAGATCCTAAAGATAGTTTAAATTTACAGATTCGTGGCTTGTAAAGCTTTAATTTGAGTTCTAATCTCGATGACTTCATCCACCAGTTTATTCCTGTTCGTTTTTCCAGGATGAGCATAAGCGTTACCACGTTGATGTCTCCTTTCGAGATATTGCCCTCATATTGAGTTACAGGAGAAAAATCCAAGTTTAGCCGTTTAAAACGTAAAACCACGTCATGGCAGGCTGATGCCGTCCGTACTAGCATTGATGATGAGGCCGTCGGAGGATTGCGGTCTACAGGCATCTATACAACTTTAATGATTGGACTCAAAAGCCTTGGTTTCAATTTAGAAATTGTCTATGATAATAGCTGATTGACAGTACAGAATCAGATATTAAAGATATTTTCCCGTAAGGAAAATTGTCAATTAATTACTCATTTTAAAAATAAATTTCTCACTTGATCCCTTGATATGTAGCTTCTTTCTCTCGAATAACATAACACATTTTTCAAGTGTTAGACAAAACTGTTTTTGGTATGAAAAAACGTATTTATAATATTATATATTATTATTATTATATTTATATTTATAACGTATTACGTATTTTTTCAGCCGGTATAAAATTACTATTTCAAACTAATTACACGTAGTATAAGAAGTATGGTTTTGGGATGAGAACAAAACGGGCTGCGCAACGGGTTATTGGGTTTTTACATCTGGTATTTCTCTGTCTGGATTTGTGCCCGGTTGATGGAAATTAGCTCGCCCCCCTATTACATGGGACTTAAACATAACTGGCGATTGTGGGTGAACTATAGGTACACCTCTGCCTAACCCTTCGGCGAATTCAGGCGTGATTTTGTTGTGGGTTATAAAACAAAAACTTGTTTAATTGCAGGAGTATGGTGCTTGAAAAAGTACCAAAGCAGAAAACACCTGCGACCGCTGTCAATTCCAACCAGATAATGTAAGTGTCATTGCTTTATTTCATCCATCAAATTATTTGTTTTTCTGATAAAACCTAACCCGCAATTTTTGTCTTCAGGAATCCAAAGACAGATGTCCTACAAACAGTGGCCTTAAAGCCAGAGGCCCCAAAAACAGACGCCTCAAAGCCAGAGGCTTCAAAACACGATGCCTTAATACCAGTGGCCTCTAAACCAAATGCCTTAACACCAGTGGCCTCAAAACCAAACGCCGTAATACCAGTGACCTCAAAACCAAACGCCGTAATACCAGTGGCCTCAAAATCAGAGGCTTCAAAACACGATCCCTTAATACCAGTGGCCTCTAAACCAAATGCCTTAACACCAGTGGCCTCAAAACCAAACGCCGTAATACCAGTGACCTCAAAACCAAACGCCGTAATACCAGTGGCCTCAAAACCAGAGACCTCAAAGTCCAAATCTGGGTTTCCAATGCCAGTGATCCCAAAATTTATGCCCGAGATTTTATTAATCAAAAGATTGTCCTCTAAGTTCATTTCTGACTCTCTAAAAACCATCCGTGAATTTTTACTAGACGAGGATCGACATAAATTGGTATTTGTGCCAAATAGTTATTCTGAACTAGATTTCTATAGAAACTGCCTGAGCTGGTGTCGGACCACTTTTGATGTGTCGAAGTTTGGCACCGAATTTCAAGAAATGCATTATCAAATTTCGAGTCTATTATTTCGTGTAAATTGTACAGTAAATTCAATTCGTTCCGACAAGATTAATGCAACAACTGGGATAAAGTAAGTTAACGTTTTTTTTTAACTTCTTTTTAGGGTTCAGTGCCCAAAGGCTGCTTCTCCGACCGTCCTTCTGTCACAGCGCTGAAAGAGGTCTTTTGATCCGTAATAGGTAGACACGGCGTCCTCACCTTTCGCCTGACACAGGTCCTCACCGGACATTGTTGTTTCGGGAGGTTCCTTTTTCGCATAAGGCGGGAGGTAACGCCCGGGTGTCACCATTGCGTGGATCGCCCGGGTGTCACCATTGCGTGGATCGCCCGGAGGACACGGTGGAAGTCTGCCCAGCTCGGGCGGAGCACCGCCGTGTTCTCGCGGAGTCGATCGGTGGCGGCGATCTCTCGCGTCCGGCCCTGGTCCAGGCCATGAGGTACGGAGCGAGAGGGAATAAAAAGCCGTCACCTTCTGCGAAGTCATAATGCTCGCGAAGGAGGAAGCGGAGCGCGTGAGGGAGGGTGACCTTGCGCCCTTTCACCCCTCGTCGTCGCCCTGGGCGTCGGGAGTCGCCTGCAGATTCCCGCCACCGTAGGCGCGGGCTTGTGGACGGCGAGCAATGGGTAGTTCGCCATACCGTAAGGACCAGGCCCGGGTCGACGGAGCGTCGTATTCCTCGCGCGCCTCATGGAGATGTCAGCACATATTGACGGGGTCCGATAAAGCCGATGTCTCAGTGTCGCGGGAAATTCGAAAGAGATGCCTTGGCCCTGGTACAGGCAACTGAAGGAACATGGGTGGGTTTTAGTCAGTAATAGTCTGACACGCCCTCCCGCTCCACCCAGAGCGTTCATTCAGTCATTTGATGATTTCCCGCCCAAAAAAAACGGGTGTTCAGAATCATGAACTGAATCCATGGTTACAGTTTGCGGGTCTATGTATCTGCCACCCTGTGTTGTACGGTGGTACGGAACCCTTCGTGTGCGAGTCCGACTCGCAATTGACCGCTATTTTATTAGAAAATCGAATGCAGGTGTTTACATAAAAATACTGGTTTGCTGGTCCCGACTTGCCGGTACAGCATAGCTATTCGCAAACATTCGAAACGCTTCCGTGCTGAATCGAACATCAATCAGTGTTATCGGAAGAGCCCTCCAAACGCTGTTCACAAATCTGAAACCCAAAAATTTTGACACTAAATCAAGTAGACGATCGCCTATCCTCCGGCAGCTATTTTCTGTCGGGGACTAGGCAAATCAGGTAACTGACAATGTATCATTTTCGATTTGGAAGCCTGTCAAATGGTTGTGAATAGCTATGCAGGTTGGTATGGACAGGTACAGATCAACTTACTAGTGCCCGGTATCAACAAGTGTAACCCACACCCACAAGTATAAACCTGTTTCTTGAATAGCGAGCACATACAGAAAGAATGGGACCATTGTACCCGCATCGATCAGTACCGAATCGATTCATTCGGAAAAGGAATGATGAGTAGTATTAGAAATGTTCGAACAATTGACGTAAGATCAAAGAAGGCATAGTAAAATGAGACAATCGAAAACAAAAAAACTGTAAATATGGAGTTTTTTGACGGGATTATTTTCGTCGATGACACGCGGTACTGCTATGGATATGTATGGATAAGTTCAAAATAAAATGTCATCATCCCTATTATTCGTACTGGAAACCTGAGCACCCAAGAACTTCAAAATTTAGTAATTTGCTCTAAATCTGCACTTTTAGAACGTGAAAATTAAATAAGACGGTCCCCTAGAACGCCCTCCCTTCACCACAACTTCCTAATAGAGCCGTGCGCTGGGAAGAAGTGGCGCAAAAAACTGCCCACCAGTTCAAATTGTTTTATTACCTTTTCATTAATACTGGGGATTTAGAACAACTATTTGAATATGGAATATACTCGGAAACATACTCGGGTCGCACGCATCGATGCGGTAAACACGTCTTTACGGACGAATTATGCGCGTAAAACGCCTAATCTGTCCTAGCTCCCTCTGGTATGCAAGAATTGATCATGTCATAAAATGGCGCCCAAATGGGACAAATACAAAGTTGCAAAATATAAAGCAGTAGTTCTTGTTTTTAATACACCTATGTGGTTTTTTATCAGTTTCTTCTATAGTAATTAATTTCAGGCAAGGTATTTTTTTCTATACTTTATTAGTAATAAATTATCTTGATACTATTTTGTTATCCATGACGAGGCGTTCAATTTCAATTTTGTGAAAACGAAAGGAATATGCAAAAAAATGCGAATTTTAATTAGATTGCGAATGTTTTAAAGTTTGTGTGCAGTGATTTCTTGCAGTAACAACAAATTTTAATTCTTATTTCTATCGAATTAATCCGACTGTCGACAAAATGGCTGAACTGGCTAAAATAATTGTATAATTGTTACAGGGAAGTAAGTTACATAAAAGCGCAAAAAAGTGTACCTGTCGTGTCCACCCCTAAACCAGCACCAACCAACCAGAGGTAAGATTAAAACCCCTATTCAACTACACTATCTAAGCCTTTTCGCCCCTTCTCTTATTACACCATCCGGATTTAGGGAAAGAGTTCCTGAATATCGCGTAGTTTCATAAGGCTCTATTAGGAAATTATATAGTATAATAACTAAAAACGATTGTCGCGCAAATACGCTATAGTCGCTTTCATATTTTACTTTGATCGCATAAAACTTTTTTTTTTTCACTGTTGTCGTATGATATATGATTTTTATTTGGAAAATTGGTTAAAAATTATAATTGACGGTAAGATTTAAAAGTTCATTTTAATTTAATGGTACATTGGGCGTATTGGCGGCGCGCATAAGAATTTTGATAGGCGCATATAAAAGCATGTCCGCGCAATTTTCCTAATATAAAACGCGAATTCGATTATATTGTTGCGTTAATTTTGTTTAGCGAACCGAATGCGTCGTCGCGCCGGCAGAGGGCGCTTTCCGGTTTTCCAGACAAACTTATGAACGCGATGATCGCGTATTTGCTCGACCGGTCGCTTTAGTTAAGACACGAGATCAGCCAGTAATAAATTCAAATTTGGGACCACCAAGTCCAAAAAGTTAGTACATATACAAAAAACTTAGATATAATGGTTGCTGCCGCGCGTAAAAGCTTTTAAGAGTGTTTTCGCACTAGCAATATGATCAACGCGCTAAAAATACGGACTATAATGGCTTTTTTTATTAGATCAGTGTGTACTTATTTAGGTACAGAGAGAGAGCTACGACCATACAGCCTTTATGGTCAGGTTTAATGGTCGTTGAGAGAGAGAGACCCATTTTTTTTTTAGCGCAGCCTAGATGAATAAAGTTAATTTACAAAATGTTTTACAGTAATCGGAGACACATAACATAAAGTAAGAATCAGTCGATGACTAAAATCAAAGGTATAGCAATACCTCCGTCAAATAACTAACGCTTTGAAACTAATTATATACATAATTTTTAATTTGAATAATGTTTTTTTATTTATTTTTATTTAGCACACCCAAGAAGAAAAATAATAATTTACAAAACGCTTTACAGTTGTCGGAGACACATAACATTAAGTTAGAATCAGTTGTTGACTTAAATCAAAGGTATGGCAACACCTCCGTCAAATAACTAACGCTTTGAAACTAATTATGAAGTTTTTTCTTCTTCTATATTGCTTATGATATATGTACTTATGTTTTTTTTAATAGGTTTACTTATTTTTTTTTGTTTTAGCTTAAGAAATAAAAAGAAAAATAAAAAGCTGAAGAAAGCTAAATTAAAAGCAGCACGGTATGTTGTCCTTTTATAACTTGCGTTTGCACATAAAATCATTTAAGGAATGTACAAACAAATGTACAAACTGAGGCGAATATCTTGCGGGAAGCGAGACGAATTTCGCTCGCGCCGATTGTGTCAATAGGGATGATGACTAATATTAAAAATGTTCGAAAAAATAATGTTATTTCAAAGAAGGCGTATTAAAAATGAGCTAATCGAAAAAGTCTGTTTTATCGATGTAAATATGAAGAAGCTAAACGGACAATGTATGGCGCTAGTATGAAGTTACATAGTCGTGACGTCACTTCCACGATAATGCTGTCCTTGTCTAACACTTAAGTACTTAACTTTAACAGTTTTTGTAATATTGTTTCCACTATTTGGAAACAATTATTTATTTGAATTTAAAAAAAAAATGTCATCATCCCTATTAACTTGTATGGACGTAACACACTTTCAATCTCAACCTGAATAATTTTGAAGAGTATTGCTAATCCATTGCATATATCGTTCGTTTTTTTATTATTTAAATTTTTGTGTTAATAAATAATTGCGCGGGGTTCGCTTCAGTTTTATTCTTATTTAAATTTTATTTTCTCTATAATTTTATTTTTCGTGTCAGCAGAAAACAATAATTCTGAAGAAAAACTTAATAAAATAAAACACTTAATTGAAACTTTTTCAGAGAATTATATGCTTTAAAGCCACTCTTTAATAATTGTTTTAACATGAATGTCCCCGAGTCTCAGGCGTAGCCCTTACACAGATATTTTACCTCTGATTTTGCATCAGTGATCTTTATTTTGATTTTTATTGTCGTTACTATCAGATTGTTGGTTGGTTGGTCTGTTGGTGACTTAGACAAAGAAAAGTATAAACTGCGGGTAGCTCCCCACAAGAAAGGGATATAGAGATATAGTATTGAGTGACTATACGTAACGGAAAACGACAAAGCTAAATGCAACCCTATTCATACAGAAAACTTTCTTTACGACAATTTCCTAATTCCTCCGCATTACACGCATACACTCAACCGATTCCCACACAATGTTATATCACCGTTGCCGCTTTCAGACTTAGCGAAACTTCGCAGACGTGATGGGGGCATCGATATCTTAACATAATTAATAATATAAAAAAAAAACGATCTACATTTTTTTATTAACTATGTTAACCAGTGAAAAAAAATGTGAATTTAATTCGGAAATTTACTTTTTACCATTGACTGCGAGAAAATAAGTAGTTGTATATAGTATTTATATTTATCACATTATTATACCATATAATTACCATTATTAAATTGCAATTTGAAAATAATAAAAAGATAGACTTATATGTGTCACCTTAGCCTAAATTTAGGTTTGGATCCGGAGTGCTCAACATGCAGCCTGGTCCAGTACCGCATTATTGGACAATCCAGATCCATCCTCCATGCGAGCTAAGGGAGCTGTTGGAACAGACTCGTATCAGGGACACAACTCTTCTGCGAATAATCGCTGCAAACCCATCTATATTTGTGCCCTCAAACATACCTGATGCGCTACAGTAGCGAGGCAGCTTCCTCGCTGCCCGCAAATACTGGACATTATTTAAAATGTTAATTGTGTAGCTCTATGGAGTAGCTCCATTTAGCCGGTCAATAGGTATTTTCAGCACGTTTTATTATTTTTTAAACATAATTCGTAAATTCGTGCTTGATCCAAATTCAAAATGCTTTTATTGACCTATGACTAAAATATGGTATTATTGATTGTTATCGATGAATGTGGTCTTTTTCGAGTGGAAATGGTAAAAAACTGATTTTTTCAACTCATACTTCAAGTAACAACGTTACTAGCGGTTGTTGACCTCCAAAAAAATATCGAGCCTTCTTTTTGTTTTTAGTTTTTGAATATCGATACCCTTCACGTTTGCGGAGTTCCGCTAGCTAATTAAAGGTCATTGGGCATTTTGTTCGGCCATTTGACCCACGGCGTACACAAAGAAATTAGGGCAGAATGTGCAGACAACTATCTCTGCAACACCATGGTGGTATAGGTCGCATTCTTGTAGACAGCGGGACTGTCTAAGAAAAAATTATGTTGAAAATTAAAAATAAGCACAGCAGCTGTGATTGCTAGAGCTGAGACAGACCAATACAGACTATATAGAAACCTCTGGATGGTTTTGAAGGCCAAAAACAGCTATTTAACATAGTAAAGGCTAGAAAAATGAATGCTAGAGATATATCGCAAATAACATATTGTATAAAAGATGCAGAGAATGCGTGGGATGGAGCTGTGCTAGTCACAAGGCATAGCTTGCGCCACAGGATGGCATGGTACATATACACTGAAACTAAAAATCATATCGTTTTGTGTATTATTACCGAAAAACAACTAACATTATTTTGTTATTAAATGATAAATACATCTTTTCTTCCGGCCATTAGAAAAGAGTCTCATTAATGTGTCAAATATTCCCAATGATCTTTGACTTATACTTTGCTTAACACCACACTTCTGTGTCTTGTCTTATTAAAAACCCCAAAAAAAGCTCTAATTAAATAATAATCCCTAATTTCTTTTCCCCCCTCAGTACGGAAGCAACTGTCAAACCGCTAAATCAAGTTAAGACCTGCACTGACGGCTCCAGCAGTACTTGTAGTAGTCGTGGGACCAGCAGAGATAGGTCTAAAGTGGCCCGAGCT
Organism: Dasypolia templi; assembly: GCA_963555695.1. Taxonomy (NCBI): domain Eukaryota; kingdom Metazoa; phylum Arthropoda; class Insecta; order Lepidoptera; family Noctuidae; genus Dasypolia; species Dasypolia templi. Next base: position 7,386,258 of record OY743163.1, read on the forward strand.
CGAAATGTGGCCAAGTAAGTTTTAATTACATTTATACTCCCGAGATACACAATAGGGGTGGCCGGTGTGGCAAATTTTGTGTAATAGAAAAATCCAAGTACACAAGGGGAAATTCCAGTAGGTACATATTTTAAAAACATTCTCGGTCTCTACCTGTCAAGAAAGCGTTTAACTTACCCACATTGTTGACAATTGTTTTTACTTTTATTGTAGCTGAGATGAAGTTGCGACTTCAATTTGAACGTCTTTTAAGTCCTTCTGATTTCCCATAAAAGTATGCGCTTTGGAAATCATTGTCAATCTTCGGAAATATATAATTACCGATGATTAGATCTAATAAGTTATGTAGAGTTGTTTTTTTTAACTATGTTTTTTTATAATACTCTGTCTTCTTGGAAATGACATGTCATGTTATTTTAGTTAAAACATCAGTAGTAATATCATGAAATATGGGTGTACTATAGGTACACCGCTCCCTAAGTCTTCGGGGAAACGGCGTTATGTAATGTTCTGTATTTTATTTACCTATGTTTTCAGAAGAGCATGGAACGAGATCAAACAAAGCGGTAAGTACACTTTCCGGGAGACATCGCGTAGTCGGCGCGGCGACGAGACGATCAGAAAGGAACAACTCAAAGAGGCCTTGTCTGTGCCTGTTCAGAGCGATAAGGCTATGAGGTGAGTACTAAATACAACGTCAAGTTAAATTAAGTGTTAAGTCCGTCTATGTACGGTAGGCCGCATGTCACTCAGGATTGATAAAAACCAAGACTTTGTAAAAAAAAAAAAAACGGATTGATCAGACTTTTTTTAAATAATATTGAAACGCTTTTAATATGGGATTCAGTTTTAGATGTAAAGCTCAAGAAAGAACACTATTGTTGTGGTTTAATTACTTTTACTATTATTTTAACAGAAAATCAACGATATAAGGTTCATTTTTAAACATATAACTTAACCAAAGCTAGGCGTCGTGCGCCAAATCAACTCATTTTTGGTAGCCAAACATATTTTAATGAACATACTTACAACCTGATCTGAACCTGCAAATTACAAAAAACGTAAGAAAATTTAAGGCCATTTTTGTCTACTCATTGTATGTTTACTGCGCTGGTCTTTCTGTAATTAATTTATCCTTATGAAAGCTTATAGATAGAACACGTTTAATTAACCGCCGAAGAATTTCCTAGAAATAATAGCATTTAAATGTAATTTTAGAATGATGCGTGGCATGGGTTGGAGCGGCGGAGCGCTAGGAGCAAGGGGCAACGGCATAACAGAACCTTTGATGCCATCTCTTGATCTAGTAAGTAGACTCTATCATACTCCAGACCTTATCCCTTATTATTTGGAGAATTTCATTCGTCTTGTGTTCTTCGCGGTCGCGCGTATGTTGGATCATTAATTTCCCTGCAAAATGTTTGAGCTTGATGGTGCTGTACACGCGTGATGTTCGTGAACGGGCGCCGTCAGTCGAGACTGGTCATCTCCTGCCAGGGCTTGTCTTTAATCTTATATTTTGAACTGTTTTGTTTTTTTTAAATGTTATTCTCACACAATAGGTGTTGACGCCGAAAACATAATATAAAATAATTGACTCTTATGGTATAAAAAGCCTAGTACGCAAATCAGTAATGTTAATGTTGTTATGACGAGCATTTAGCGCGTTTCCTGTATCCGTCCCTTCCTTACCCATAATAATGTGTGACGACATTAAGGCGTCCCTCCGCCTCCAGACTCCAGCGAAACCTTGCCGAGATCTCATGCATACGGCAGTGTCGACCAGTGAACCCACCCACAAGTGGAGCCACCAGAAGATAATGCACCACCAGTTTCCCAGGTCAGTTCATAGATCCCCTCCTACACGTTGAATGCTCGTCTCGTGCGCGTTAAATAGTTTTCCAATGAGTTCGTGAACGATACCTACAACCGCCGCAACATTAACACTAAATAAAATTAAACAACCCACCAATAGGTGTAAAAAAAACACTTAGTCACGTAATCCGCTTCATTGTTTTTTTTTTTTGTTGTCTTGGAACATACTTGGGAACCTTCTGGAGATATCAAAGGTTTAAATTCCAGGTATAGTCCAATAAAATAAATAATACAATGATGGGGTACAAGTGGCTGTCGGTTTCATAGTGTCTTTAAACCCGTTGTAAAGGGAAATAAAAGGAAAAAGCCCATTGGGTAACAAAAAAATCGTTCTTATCGCTGTCAGTGGGAAAAGTGATTCTCACTCTCGATTTCCAAGTCGAGCAAACTGTTATTGGCTTTTTCCAGTAGGAATTGCTCAGTAGCAGCTCGGATAGATTTGTATCCGGTTAATGGCAATCAGCTCGCCCCCTGGGACTCGAAACATAACTGGCGAATTGTGGGTGTATCTAACCTACCATGGGCTCACCTCTTCCTTACCCTTCAGGGAAACTAGGCGTAATGTTACGTGGTATGTTATTCAATCTATTATAACCTATATTTACAGGCTAGAGGAGCTGGGTTTGGTCATAGTAGAAACGCACAATCTGAAAAAATCGTGATGAAACCAAGAGAATCAAAAACAGCACCTGCTTTTGTATCGGAAAACTCTAACGCACCACCGGTAACGGATGAAACAGCAACTGATGTCATAGTGCAAAAAACGAAGCAAATACTACTCGAAAACCTTACGTTTGATACAATTATGAAAGTGATGAAGCCCCAAAATAAAAAGGAATCTAATGTTGATCTAAAAAATGTAAAAGTTGAGCGACCACGACAAACAATACCGCTCACAACACAAAGAATGAAAGTGATGGGGCCCCAAAACCCAAAGAAATCTAATGTTGATCTAGAAAAAGTAAAAGTTGAGCGGCCACGACAAACAAACCCGCTCCCAACACAAAGAAAAACTACAGTTGAGCCCCCGGAACCTGTACAAGCAAATGTTGAGCCCCCAAAACCAACAACATCGGACGCTAAGCAACAACTGAAACCGCTCATAACGCTTACTCAATCGAGTATTGAGCTCCTAAAATCAGGAAATTCGAATTTGGAAGTCTATCCATCCTTTCGCCAAGAAATACTACTTAGCATTTTAGAATTATTCAATTCAGATTCTACATCCAAAACATTGTTTTATGAAAATAAAATATGTAAAAAAAAAAGGAAATTCGTAATGAACGCTGTTAAGGCGTTAAAAATTAAAAATAACTATGGCATGTTTCAAAAGGAGGAACATGACATTTGTAGACAAATTCAGGATAAATACGAGAAACTGCCCCAAGTTGTCTTTGAGACATTAATTTCTTATGATTTCAAGTAAGTTGACATTTTTGTGCAATCAACTCAACCTGTCGCAGTTCACTGCTGGACATAGGCACAGATAATATAATACTACGTACAGATACCTAATCCCATATAAAGAAATGAAACCTCCCTAAGTCTGGCAATTGAGCTGGCAAATTTTAGTCCTCCAATTCTTCAACAGATTGCAGCATACGCGACTCACTAATTGCCAGAGACTGTAGTATTACAACGCCATCTAAGAGTCGACCTACTTTTAAAACGTTTCATGCAATCCTTTTAATATAAAGTTATATAGTTCCGGGTTCAGAAAATCATGTTATTAGATTTCTTTTATATTTCTATCTAAAAAATAATAATAATAAAATCTGGTTTGATTTAAATAAGTAACAAAAATGGAAAGTGTGATGAGGCTGGTCCAATTGAGTAAAACGCCATCTATTGCAAAAAGCTCTAAACAAAATGATTAACAGATAGCTACTTTTATCATTTAAAGGGTTTGAATGAAAGATAAAGGCTTCCTTTTTATTTTATTTTTAAAATACGTGTATTATGAGTGGAAATAGATAAATCTGCACTAAACTGGGATGTTTAGACTTTTACCTATCATAATTCAGCCAAAATTCTGCCGTATATCGATCGCTTTTTAATGATTGTTAATTTCATAATTTTTTTAAGACAAATTATAATTTGTTCGAGTTGAGACCCCATGACAAAGTCTTCGGTCCATCTAGCTGGGGGGCATCCCACACTACACTTGCCGATTTTTGTTACTACATATAAATAAAACAAATTCGGGTTAGTTACACCATTTTTAACTCATGAGCGGTTGGACCGATTTATATGATATTTTATCTGTTGGATTTGTCTCCGCCCCGAATAGCAGAATAACTATTAAAACATTTGAATGAATATAATATTCTAAGGCGGTACGAAGTTCGCCGGGGACATCTAGTATTTAAATATGTTTGGAGTCATTATAGGTACCCACTAAATGACTTGAGAAGTTTAAAGTTTGCGTGGGCAAAGTATCATTTTGAGATTGAATCATTTGCATCTGTATCTCTGAAATGATCTGAAACACTGATATGTTTCATATGGATCATCGGCTCAAAGGACTAACAAAATGTATTATGTAGGGTCTGACTGTCCCATTGGTCTAGTGGTCGCAACTGCTGAACGTGAGGTCCTGGGTTCGATGTCTAAGTCGGACACGGGGTTTTATTGTATAATTCAAAATACTTTTTAAGCTGAAAGTATTTCAGCCAATACGCTTATATTATGTACTGCACAACTTTGATTATCCCTTTGAGAATGCATCTAATAATCTTACTCTTAATTTCAGGGCAGTGGAATTAACAAAAAAGGTGCTAACTGGAGTTGAGACGCCAATACAGCAAGAATCATCGATCGTTACTGAATTATTACACAAAGCAAACACTGAAAGAATTTCAGAAGCAAACCTCCACTCCTACATAACTTCATCTGGAACAAATTTTGAGTCACATAGGGCATATGAAATACTGAAATTCAAAGTACTGTTTCTTTTAAACATACTCAGTTTTGTAAAGTCTTTCAATGAAGAAGTAGAGATTACTTTTAATAAAGTTTTAAATGCTAAGCAAAAGAATTACATTCAAAATGTGGTCGACGAAGTAAATATGAGGATAAAATTTGGATCATCGCCCGCTGAAACCAATTTGTATGCAGAAATTAAGAATAATGTCAAAGATGCGTTCTTGGTCTCCATGTTCAATCATCAGTATACGTGAGTTTCATTATTTTTCTTTGCAATTTTTCTTTTAGATATCGTCCAGTAGAGCAGTGGGTTGGCCCAGTAAAAACGGCCGCGACTGACGAGAGCATGGTCACAGATTCGAAATCCGGCATCCATAACCTTCAAAACGTAACACAATAATATTGTTTGGTGGCAGTAACGCCTAACATAATTCTTCACCGGACGACAGGTACTTGCGTAAGCATAATCAACCAATACTGTTGTGAGGGAGTGGGCCAGTGCGGATTGGTGGTTGGCAAAGTGCCTGGCTAAGCAAGCGCTTTACTTTGTGTAAATTATTTCGTCACCACTGCTTTCAAAACGGTGAAGGAAAACATTTTGAGGAAATCGGCATGTCCTAGAACAAATAAATCGAAAATATGTGTCAACACGGTACAGTATTTTTATCTCACAAAGCGACGCGCGCTTTACTTGTGTTTACCAAGTGTACAAACACGCTGTGAATATGTGTGTGTAAGAGCAGTTGCTCTCGGTACCGTCCGAGACGAGGCGAAGTCGGAACTTGGTAACAACAAGTAAAGCGCGTCGCTTCGTGAGCTAAAAATCCTATATTGCGTAGTGAAAGGCTTGAGTAGCAGCGCTTGAGTGAATGGCTGTGCTACGAGTTATGCTAATTCAGCGTTACGCCGGTTAGACGGGTAAAAATATTGGATTTCCACAACTTGCATTAATGACGTTAACTCCTAGTCTTAACTTAAACATAGTTACAACGAAAGTGCCAACAGGGTTTCTACTACGTAACCAAAGTTATCATAAAAATAAACCAATTCTATGTTTAAATGACGAAAAACAACTTTTCTTTTTACTTTCAGAGTTGTTACTCTCAACAAATATTTTCGATTCAAGCGGCTCAACAGACCAGACAGCGCAGTTAAACGCACGTCTCAAACTACTGTTAATCTCGACGCTTTCAGCAGCGAGACTTTCAGTATACCTAAGTTAAGCACAAATGAACGAACTGTTAGAGAAAGTATTAGTAAAGTTGCTGAAATTAATAATAAAGCAGAAAATTATGACGTTGCTGACAATAACAGTAAAGCAGAAAATAATAATAAACCAGAAACTAACAGAACAGAAGAAAATATTTACAAAATTGCTGAAAATAATAGTACTTATGTCGCTTATGAAGATAATGGTTCTTCTGGTAAAGCTACTTTACCAGAAGAACCAGAAGTTAACGAATTTGATCATTGTGACAGTGACAACAGTAATGACGAAGAAAATAATAACTGTACTGTACTTAAGCTACCTCCGGGTGACATATCTAACTTACTATGTTTATATGATGAAGAAAAGATAAATACAGATGGTAATGAGAACAATACTAATACTAATAACGATTCCGCCTCTAAAAATAACTCAAATGTGACTGAAAACAGAAATATAATTATTGATAACATGAACGTAGTTAATGATAATAATGACAATAAAGTTATAGACGGTAATACTAAAAATACTCATAAAGAAAACAACATAGTTGATACAGAAATGACTGAATATGTCTTGTGCGTTGAATACACAGAGGCAGCCAATAGTAGAGAAATTACGGTTGATATCAATGAAAAAAAAGAAGTGAATATTACAGAAAATAAAAAATATGGCGAGAAAATTGATCAACCAATCAAACTTTCCGATATAGTTGAAATAGTGAATCAACGCAAAGTAATTGGTATTGACAACGTGATTGATGAAGTTCTTGCAAATACTATGGATACAATTGATCAAAACGTAATAGTTATAGAAGATTCCGACTCTAATGATTACACCGAAACTATAGTAAAAGACGAAATACAAAATGGTGTCAATTCATCTACGAAGGAAAAAGATACCAAAGAAGATACAGATGTCATAATGATAGAAATAGATGATGATGAACCGATGGAAGTGATCAGCATTACAGAAGAATCGAAACAAGTAATCGACAAACAAGACTCAGTGAAAGTAATCAAAAAAGAAGAATCAGTGGATATAATCAGTCCAGGTGAATCAATGGAAGAAATTAACAAAGCCGAATCTTCAAAAGACGTAGAAATTGCAAAAATGGAAGAAGATAATAGTATTAACCCAAGCGATGACCAAATAGTGAAAGGAGATCTAGAAATTAAGACTGATGGTGATATATTTTCAAATGAAAAGTTAGTTTTAAGTGAAGGCGTTAGTGATACTCATTCTGTAGGATTAAGTCATGTAAAAACGATTGGTACAGAAATAGATGTACATAATATCCATATCAATAAGGAGACAGAAATCAAAAGTGTGCGTATAGTACATACTAATCATCCAATCGAAGAATTAACTAATGAAAATATTAAGAAAATTCAAAGACATATTTCTAATAGCTTAATGCTGCCTACTAAGTTACCTTTACTCAAGTGTCATGGCGTCCAAAATGGCGCATTAATTTACAGTTGCCATAACAAAAAAACTTACGATTGGCTTGAAAGTACAATCAGTGTTGCCAGTTATGTAAAAGTGTTAAACACTGAAGTAACTAAAATGGCTTTAAAATTGTACTGTTTTTTCGACTTTGATACTAAGGATTTGTTTAGGATGATTGAATTGTATAATGAGGAATTGTCTACCAAAGATTGGGTTGTCGAAAAGACGGAAAAAGATGGAGATTATGTTAATTTAATCGTTAGGATGGATAAGTTTTCTGTTGAGTTTATACAAGAGTCGGACCTTGCGTTATTTGCAGGTATCGACAAAGTTCAGTTCAGTCTCATTTGGTAGTGATTGAGTAAATATGTGAATCTCACATTTTGTGTTTTATTTTTCCCGTCGTCAAATTAACAGAAGGCAATCTCATCTCTGCGACAATGTCAAATTTGTATGTAAATTGTATGTTTGACAGATTATAATGCGAACAAAATTTTATAATTATAATGCGTAGCAAAACCACCAAACTAGTTTTGTCGACGAAAGAATATACAATATGACATAATCAAAAGAAATCTGTAATTTTGTCTTATTCGACAAAAATCATGCTAGGCGTGCCGATCTTTACAATTGGGATGATGACAATTTTATTATTTTTGTCTCAAAAGAGTTTGTTTCCAAATAGCGCAAACTATATTACAAAAAGTGTAAAAGCTTAAAAAATTGCAAAGTTATAAACGTTTTAAGACAATTATTAGACAAGGACAGCACTATCGTAGAAGTGACGTCACGACTATGTAACTTCATACTAGCGCCGTACATTGTCAGTACCGCGCGACAAGGACGGCAATAATCCCCTCCAAAAACTATCACGTATCTTCTTCAAATTTACACCGATTTAACTGTTTTTTTTTTCGATTATCTAATTTTCTACTACACTACGCCTTCTTTGAAATTCGATTCTTTTTATGAACAGCTTTAATATTAGTCATCATCCCAATTAAATGATATTAGCTAGCTAACATTGACACATACATCGCGGCAGGCCCGGACGGAGATGGCTGGATGAGCTAGACTCCAACAAGAATAGTCCTATTCTTGTCCAAGGAGTCGAGCTCAACAGCTTTAATTGGAAAGCGAGCCCAGCAGAGGGACATCACTGGCTTTCAAAACTAATGAGTGAGGTAAATAAGAAATTCCGCGTATGCGTTACGCCAGCAGTATAGTATTTCCTTGAATTAATTTAGCCAGACAAAGTGTTAGTGCTGTATCTCCTAGCAATGTGCGCCTTAATGTATCCTGAAAATTACCTAATCAAATTTCTCGTATTAATTAATATTTAAACCAAAACAACGGCTAGGTTATTGGTTAACCAACAAAAAAAGCGGAACTTTCATACATATTGGTGACCTAAATTGAATAGTATTAAGAAACAGTCTAGTCGTAGTATAAAGAATAGTCTACTATTGCATAATAATTTAAATATTTTTTTCGAAAAATTTATACGGTACTTTATTATATTATATAACACTCTCGGTAGGCTTGGAAATAATAAAACTAAACAGAAACGCAATCACTTATAATTCCTTGAAAATTCTAGAATATTAATGTCACTCGTATATAGGCGCACTCTGTTTTTATAATGGCTGGCTGGCTGGCTGGCTGGCTGGCTGGCTTGCTAGGCGGCGACGGTCAACCTCCTCACTTAGCTGTCGTGGTAGGAGGTCACGTCATGGCGGTTGGCTGGCTGGCACTTTAGTAGCGACATCTTTCGCAGGCGTTACATTCGGCCATCCTGTAATCATTGCTCCCGCAATGGGAACACAAAGCGCAATTAGTCATACTATCAACAATAATATGGGACAAAGGAACCGCTGGGCGCAGATTAACTCTCAAGCAGATCTATTAGATCTTCTGTTTCTAGCTGCTCGTCAGTACTACTTGCACTATCGGACATGGGTGCTACACTTTTGTAAGGGCGAATAGCGTCGGCCGATACTAGACCGGTAAACTGTTTATATCCTCTAAGTCCCTTAATACTTCTAATCCTATACCGATCTTTACCTAAAACTTTAATCACTACATAGGGGCCTGAATATACGTCATCTAACTTAGAGTTTACCTTTGGCAGATAAATGGCAATTTTCATCAGGCAATAGGCAATTAATGGCAGTGGCACTGACCTGAATGCAGCTTTCAGCACGTAGCAGAATAGTCCCTTCCTTCCAGTTAACATCCTTTCCTCCACTGTTGATGATCTTCAGGTAGCCAGTGCTTCCGCTAAGCACAGTTGCAGGGATCGAGTATGAGACGCCTTGGAACTCATAGTGGCGTACTGGAGTCACCACGTTATTTCCTTCTGGGTTTCCGGTTATGATAACCTTGATAATCGATATTCCCGGAGGCAAACATTCATCTGAAATGGTCTTGATTGCGAAACGACTGGATTCTTCTGACACGTCCACTTCACACAGAAAACCTGAGTCTTTTTGTAACACAGCTGTTCCATTTTGTACAACTAGAGAGACTCCGTCGCTATTTATCACTGGCTGCCCAATAAGGAGGTTTATGCCGTTCATGTCAATATCAGTCAAGTGAGCTTTGCAGCGTACGTCCAACCCGTCGATTTCAAGGCGGAAGCTCACTTCACCAAGGCTAGTAACCAGCGCACCGGAGAATCCTTTGAGCGCGATGATTGTTGGTGTAACCTCTAACTCCAGCAGTTTTGCAACTTGATTAGTCAGTACATTCACCTGGCTGCCGGTGTCAATGTAAGACTTCACGAAAGCACCATTTACTTTTGCAGTTTTTTTTATAAATATCACTATAGTTTAGCAGCATTTTAATATCTCTGACAGTACTAGCTTCATTGGTTTTAGAATTGGAAGGACATCTCGTGGCGATATGACCTTGTATACCGCATTTGAAGCAGTTACGCTGGTCTGGTTGGGGACAGTCACGTACTAAGTGTCCTGTTTTCTTACAACGAGGACACGGAACAATGTCTGGGTTCACAGGTCCTGACTTCTTCTCAGTTGGTCGCCCCATATCCTTTTGAGCTGCACGTTGATCATATGAATGCGGGCGGTAGTCATCGAGAGCGCAGAGAAATCCTTCGTAGAGTTCATCAGGACGTTCGCACTGAAAGGCTCTTGCATTCGACTGCAGTCCGACAGGTAAACCGCGTATTATACAGGAGATGGTTGCACTGTCCGAAAGCTTGCATCTAAAGCACATTGCAACCTTTTCTTGATAATACTTAGTCATGCTTTCAGAATTCAACTTTCTTCGATTGAGCATCTCTTCTAAAATACCTGCATAATCCCGGTGCTTCGGGAAGGCACGTAGCAGCATTTGCTTCCATTGTTCCCATGAAAAATCGTATTCTTCGAGACGGTTATACCATTTTCTTGCCTGACCCCGCAGTTTGTCTTGCAAATAGAAAGATTTTGTTTTTTCATTTTGCGTGGATCACACTTCTGAATTATAACACTCTCGGTAGGCTTGGAAATAATAAAACTAAACAGAAACGCAATCACTTATAATTCCTTGAAAATTCTAGAATATTAATGTCACTCGTATATAGGCGCACTCTGTTTTTATAATGGCTGGCTGGCTGGCTGGCTGGCTTGCTAGGCGGCGACGGTCAACCTCCTCACTTAGCTGTCGTGGTAGGAGGTCACGTCATGGCGGTTGGCTGGCTGGCACTTTAGTAGCGACATCTTTCGCAGGCGTTACAATTAACATAAAGTGCACTATTAACCCACTCACGCACGGGCGGTTTTTTATCGCGCGCAATTTTCAACTCTTGCTGTTGAACCGAGCATTGAGCAAACAGAGCGCATCCCAGAGCGTCAAAAAGTGGGTGTGCTTGTCACCACACGACAGGAACCGAGTATACGCGATTCAGCGTCACTATCTGAACGTGACGGTTCAGTTTCTTTCACTGTTCAGCCTTAATTGCTCCTGAAGAAGTTTTCACTTGAAATATTGTCACGCCGCGTGATAACACAAAAAAACACATTTACAGTACAACAATCATTTATTTAAAGTAAAATTATACGGAATACTTTCAAATCATTACTGAAGTGAGTGCTTAGGAGGCAGCGACATGAGGTTCGGGCCGCAGCCCCCTAATACTGATATCGTACACAACTTCCTCAATCTTCTTCACGTCGTATTTGAGAACGTCAAAGCGTTTGCGCAGGTGATCGTTCTTGAGGTTCAGTAACCTGGAAATAGGGAAAATATACATTTAGCAAAACACATTTAATTCTATTCCAGATAATTATTTTGTAAAATAAAGTTTCTGGTCCGTTAGGTTTTTTCTTGACCAGCTTTCGCACGCGGCTTCAACAGCGCGAAGGTCGGAACATATTTCACGGGAATGTACTACTGGGATAAAAGTATCGTATGATAATTCCGATCATTCATTAAACGTAATTTGTGCCAGAAAGCCTTTGATACCGTTAAAAATTATATTGAGGACAAAAAATTATCATGGGTTAAACTGTTAAATTTTTACATACCTACTGAATGAAATTTGCATGATTGAAAAAATATACACTTCGACTTTTGATGGTATATAATAAATACAATAACATGAATATTTACTTGAAGCATGATTTTATTATTTTAATTATACTCCATTAATTTTAATGATAATCAGGCAGTTTGAGTACTCATAAGCGGCCAATCCAAATATTCTTGGAATGTCGTCGAATCGTTGAGCTCCTAACTTTAGCTGTACGATTACTGACAAATGTGTGCACTGACTAGACAGGTCCAGTCAATCTGTGTGGTTCTTTCCTCAAAAGACCATTTCAGACACCAGTCTACATGATCTAAACAAGGGACTATGTCTGGACTTAAAAGAGACTGTGACCTGTGAGGAGTGACAGCGACCATTATAACCACTTGTTAGAATGTAATTGGAGTGGGGGATTTATATATAATGCTTGTTTAAAATGGTTCAGAATCATAAATGTACTTACTGAATAACAGGTTGCGCGTCGATGTTCGATGACCCTGTATAAATAATTTTGGTATGACTGTTCAAAACTTAATAAAACTGAATCTTGTTTACCTGAACCCTGCATTTAACTCCATGACGAACTTTGATATCTGCAGAGGTTTGTCAAAGTCGCCCCGCGTCACTGAGTTCACTGCCAGACGTGCCTGAAAACGAGGAAATAACACGTTAAAGTTGCTGAAAAGCAGGCTGATATGAAGTTATTTTGCACTGTAAGACATTATTACAGTATTTTATCTTACGAAGCGATGCGCGCTTTGCTTACGGTAAACAAGCGTACAAACACGCTGTGAATGTGTGCGTGAAGACGAGTAGCGTCAGCACATAACACACACACACACTTCCGTCTTCGCCATTGTCTCGGATGGTACTGAGAGCTCCTGCGCTTACACACATTCAGTGGGTTTGTTGACTTGTTAACCACACGTTAAGTACGCGTCGATTCGGTTGATAAAAATACTATAATAAAGATTATAATTCATTAATATCATCAGAAAATATGTAAGTATTATCGATGTTCTGTGGTCATCTTTTGTCTATGCTTAACCTTGCAGTTCGCTTCGCATTAACATTAGCAACATGTCATTTATAGTTTTAAAAAGTTTGAATAAGAAAAAAACGAAAATCATTTGTTTTGATATCCATAGGAAACACGCGGGAAAAATTTCCCTAGCTATTTAAATTTGAATTGAACCTGTATGCGGAACTACTGTGCAAAATGTCATGCTTCTAGACCCAGTAGCCAGCAAACTTTTATCAATTAGATTATACAACTATAAAAAGTTTACTTACCAACTCTGAGCACAGCTGCAGCAGTCCATTGAGGTAGTCCTCTACATCCAGGTGGAAACCAGCCGTTTCAACCACGCTAACTGGAATTCAAACAAATGTTTTTAGAGAAAAATACCTACTAATACAAACAATTTCTAAGTAATACCATGGGGCCTCAACTCGAACAAATTATAAAGAAAAAAAAACATAGATGGCAGCATAGGTAACCATTATGAAATTAACAATCAATAAAAAGCGTTAAGCGGCAGAATTTTGGCTGTAAATGTAAAAGAAATCTATTAACATGTTTTTCTGAACGAGGAACTATAAAAAGTATAGCACGAAACGTTTTAAAAGTACGTCGACTCCTAGATGGCGTGGTAAAACTTCAGCCTCTGGCAATTAGTGAGTCGCTGATGCTGCCATCTGTTGGTAAATTGGACATAGTAAATTGCCAGCTCAATAGCCAGACTTAGGGAGGAGTCATTTCTTTGTATGGGATTGGGTATCTGTACGTAGTATTATATTATCTGTAGTAATACCTACCGAGAATATATCAGCATTCCGACACTGAAATACTAAATGGCTAAACAATTAAAGTCTTATTAAAGTCCTTATTGCCACTTAAACAAATATCAACTCTATGCTAGTGTAAATTAAAAGTTTTTAAGTGTGGTTATTAAAGTTGTTTTTCCAAAAACTCATGTGTTTACATGTTTGTAAACTAAATCGCGAATGCAGCATAGGTCATGGATATTGGGTAACAATCTGTTGCACTATGATGACTATTCTTCCAAGCATATTTCGGGTTTTTGGAGGGGGGTAGAGGATCTTTGTGTAGGCTCCCAGAATTATAAGGTCATTCTTTCAGAAGGTACACACTTTGCACACCACATTAAGAAAGTGCATGTGTTAATTGCCCATCATAGTCACAACTTTCTGACACAAGAGCCAATTACAATAAGTCATTTTATTTTTTCAGTATAATATTTATTGCTTTACTACAAAAATCTCATAAAACACAGTAATCATGTTGTATACAAACCAAATGGCCTTAATCTGTAATAAAAGTATTTTTTTAATCACTCAAGCAGCACCGTTATTGACAGAGTAATATCTTTTGAAAAAGAAATAATTAATATTAGTAACTTACTGCCTAACACCTCAGCAACAGTTTCATGTGTAGCGAGAATGCCAGTTTCCAGCCATACAGTTAGTGCAATCAGAAAACAATATCTCTGTGTCATGTTCCGCCAGTGTTCTTGGTATCTGATGAAATAAAAATAAGATATGTATTTACTAGCTCAAGAATAAAAACATTCATGCAGGATAACATACAAATAACATATTTTTAGCTAGACAATTGTTAAAACAAAATTTCAAATATGGCTGATGGTAAGAACTTTATTAACATTAAAATTTCAAAAGACATTCCCTCTAATAATATTTATGTAAAATAATTTTTATTAATTTAAATTGGTAAAAAAAAACACTTACACATCAAAATTAATAGTACATTACAACACTATTTTATAGCTTGTGTGATATAAACATAATGAGAGAAAAAAGGGTAAGGAGAAATGAAAAAAAAGTTAATATCAATGAGTGAATCATGAAAATGTGTTGTATGCTGATGAATACAATCTTTAAGATTTATTAGGAAACAAATTCAATTTGGCCATTTCTCTAATTACTTCTGGGACAATGTCACCACTTGTCTCGTCTTTACTTAATTCACTTTCTGAGCAGTTCATATTAAAAATCAGTGTAAACACTGAACAAATTGAATATCTTAGATGGTCTTTTAAGGAAAGAACAACACAGATTTGTGTAAGTGGAACTGTCACAACAAGATGTGTGTAGCAACAAACTCTACAGGAACACATCTGTTTGTAAATATAGGTACAGGAGTGAATTTAACTACAAATCATGCTTTTCCTGTGTACTTGTAGCTCTTGAAACATAAGCTCAAATCTTTTCTTCATAGGAGTAGGCGGTAACTTAAAGACTGCCAAATGTATGGAACATACAATATATATGTTCTGTAGATCTGATCTACACAAGACAAAAAACACAAAGGAAGTTGCCTTTTGTCTATGATTGCAATATACAAGACATTGATTCTTACATGTACCAACTTATTGTTCATACATGCAAGCCAGTCTAAACCAAAAGTATCTGATTGAAATATTAACAATTGTTATTAGTTATTCTAACAATAAAATTATTAATTCCCTTTAATTAATAATTTTATTGTTAGAATAACATTATTGAATTGTAATATTCATTTTAAAAAAAATTGTTAAATGAAAAACATAGGTAATTTATGTAATTTAAAATTAGAATTTTGGGTTTAATTATTCAAAATAATGATCAAATTGATGCTCTCAATAAGTAACTGCCACAACAATTCATTTGTTTACAAGTTTGTCAGATACACATTGGAAGTTTGAAACAGACAATGAACCCTCTAAAGAAGTAAGTCTTGTAAATAAAACAATATTCATACGAACTTGTAGTAGTCATTGGGGGGCAGAATCTCCTTCAGTTTCGCGTAACCTTCCCGTGCTTTATCGAATAAATCCCTGGCTTTCTTACAGGCTGGTATAACTGTAATATCATGTAAAATTTTAAGTGAAGTTAAATACTTGTGGTCATGGTTTTTACTTAATTATCGTCAATGCTTACTGGCAGCTTCATTGTGGTGTATAACTTGGAGGACAGTGGTCGCTTCGCGCGATATTTGACCAACATCTTTGCAGATGTTCCGAATAACCTACATCATAGAGCGTGTTAATATTAATTTATTTCTGATATTAGTTATTTCAATCGCAATCGCGATAAAAACACTATACTTTAAGTATTTCTAAAGCTTGTTTATTACAAAGTTATTGTTTATTTTTATTGGTTTCACAACAAAAAGAAGCAGCAAAATACAATTAAGTGCGGCAGAGGCAGACAAAAAAGTTTTTTGCATCTAAAATTTACAACCTACCTCTCGTATTTCTTGATCCAGATCTATATTTCGTTGGAATTCCGTGAAAATGGTGTTTATTACGTGATTTTCACCCATTTTTCAAATGTTTAGTGTAGTGATACTATTAAAAACAGCGGTAAAAACAATCTTCTTGACAGAACAGAAAGCACACGAAAAGAAATAAATAAATCAATTTGTTTTTTTGTCAACTTGTTTTTTCAACTCAAATGCTAGCCTTTTAAGACACAAAATAATAATAGCAACTTTAACTTGATGTCGAGTCCTAATTACCAGTAAATTTTTGCAATGGCAAACAATGCATGGATAAACGATCCACCTACTACTAAAGGAAATTGAAAATTATCATGGATCTTTTGTATTATTCCAATGTACAGTCTCGCCAGAAAACGGAGTGCCACTATCGTCGAACAATAAATGGCAATGGAATGAAGGGACCTCTACACCGCAGTATCCAATACCAAAAATAGGGATAATGACTATTGTTCGAAAAAAAAAATTCAAAGCATAGTAAAACAAAATAATTGAAAAAATCTGTTATAATGAAACTAAGGACGCGTTTACAAAATTGTTAGGTATAGAATCAAACTACTACATTGCCACGGGTCACACAAACAAGTGTACGCACGGTGAGCTGCGGGAATCGCAGTCAAGTGAAAACTTTTTTTATACTTTGTTTTTTTTTTCTTTACCTTTAAAATTACGTTTTGCATTTCACTAAATAATACTAAGATACAAATACCAAACTCCAGCTACAGAGACTGCTAAGCACTGGAAGCCCTCTCTAGTAGTGGTACTAGTAGAGGTATGTGGGCTGTAGACTTTGGACTGGTTTTGTTAGTTATGATGAGTTCTTACCTCCGGCCGAGATGGAGTGACCTGAAGGTGTACTTCGTGACTGCTACTGGAACTCCTCGACGAGAAGAACTAGGTATGCCGAGTTTGGGCTCGTTTTATTAGTTATGAGGACACCTTACCTCCGGACTTGATGGAGTGACCTGAAGATGTACTTCGGTGTCTGCTACTGGAACTCATCGACTAATAGAACTAGGTGTGCCGAGTTTGAGCTCGTTTTGTTAGTTATGATGAGACCCTACCTCCGGACTTGATGGAGTGACCTAAAGGTGTACTTCGGTGACTGCTACTGGAACTCCTCCACGAGAAAAACTAGGTGTGCCGAGTTTGGGCTCGTTTTGTTAGTTATGATGAAACCCAACCTCCGAACATGATGGAGTGACCTGAAGGTGTACTTTGGTGACTGCTACTGGAACTCCTCGACGAGAAGAACTAGGTGTGCCGAGTTTGGGCTCGTTTAGTAAGTTATCATGTGACCTTACCTCCGGGCTTGATGGAGTGACCTGCAGGTATACTTCGATGATTATTAAAACAACAAATTAAAAGTAATAATTTTTTATTTTTAAAGTATTTGTTTGGATATGTGAATAATGTACTTTGCATTTTCTCCTTCCATTTTTTTCGATTTTTTAATGAATTTAGCACCACACATTATAATTTTACTAATAGAACTTCGTATAAAAAGTTGAAATAAGTCCTATTATTTTTTCATAAAACAGTTGTAGAGAACTCAATTACAATTGAACATCGAACTATAGTTCCCAATTTCATGGAGTTGTTTCATAAAATAATCAATTTCTATGATCCTTTTTCCTGAAACCGAACCGGAACGGCAGCCTAATTGCGTAACACATCTTCGTAAAGATTACGACTAATCTGTTTGAATTTGATAGTTCAACAACATTCATTGCATTATTTACATTGTTGAGCAGAATTTTTTTCGAACTTATAGAGCAATGGATTAGCAATCTGTTTCAAAACCATTCAGATTTCGATTGATTGTGTATTACGCAATTAGGGTACGGTTCTATTTCTTCACATTTGGAGTTCTTAAAACAAAACAAATATAGTTAGACTTTTTATTTTTTTGTGAAATAAGTACACCAGTAATTTAAAATTTATTATTAATAACTTACGTCAGTTGTCTCCAAAATGTTTTCATCAGAACTCCTACAACCCGTTTGATCACATTCTTCTGGATACACTTTACAGAGTTTTTGAATATAAAAAAAAGTTAATAAACATACAGGGTAGCAGGGTCATCATCTCGTAAATTGACCATGAATTCAGCACATGATTTGTGACCCCTTAGCGGAGACATTTTTCGTCTGTTATCAAAACACTATTCCCTGCCACCCTATTTTATACTATCTTCATTTTTCTAAATTGCGTCTATTGGCACGAACACTTTTACGAGAGCCTTTGCCTAATGTCTTATATCTCGCCATCTAAACCAACACTTCAGTTATGAAAGTTACACAAAATGCACTTTATTATAAACATGATAATTAAACGAAGCATTCACCGAAGTACACGTTCAGGTCAAGTGCGGAGGTAAGGCCTCACCAACACTAGCAAAACGAGCCCAAACTCGGCAAAACTAGTTCTACTCGTCGAGGAGTTCCAGTGGCAGTCACCGAAGTACTACACCTTCAGGTCACCCCATCAAGTTCGGAGGTAAGGTCTCATCATAACTAACAAAACGAATACAAACTCGGCACACCTATTTCTACTCGTCGAGTAGTTCCAGTAGCAGTCACCGAAGTACACCTTCAGGTCAGTCCATCAATTTCGGAGGTAAGGTCTCATCATAATTAACAAAACGAGCCCAATTTCGGCACACCTAGTTCTACTCGTCGAGGAGTTCCAGTAGCAATCACCGAAGTACACCTTCAGGTCACTCCATCAAGTCTGGATGTATGGTCTCATCATAACTAACAAAACGAGCCAAACTCGGCACACCTATTTCTACTCGTCGAGGAGTTCCAGTAGCAGTCACCGAAGTACACCTTCAGGTCACTCCACAAAGTCCGAAACGAATAGACATTTATAAACCCTACTTACATTTAGCGAAAAAAAGATTACGAAATCTACCCTTGCCAAGTATCAAATTTGGTTTATCGAATATTTTGTATTTGTACAGCGAACTTATCAGCACGAGCCGCTGCAAACAGGCGTAACAGTGGTGTCCACTCACGAGGGTGACCGAGCGCGGACTGAGTTCAGTCGTCAAGTCAATCGATTTGAAAATGTTTGTGCACGAAAAATAAAATAACACTTATTGCAATTGATTAAGATTCATTCGTATTAGCAAAATATGTGAAAAAATAAGTATTGGTTTTTATTTTTTCTGCGACTATTTGTATCATTTTGATAAAAAATATATACGATTTTTTTAAATTGAATATGTCTGCCCACTTACAGTATTTTTAGAAATCTTAAAATATGTTGATATTAGACCTAAAAATGTACCTAAACTTCAGCCGGAATCGTTAATTTTGTGGAAAATGGCAACGAAATATCGTTTTTTCAGTACATAAAACTATTATTTTCAACAAAAACCTTTTTATTTCTTGAAGATGAAGAACCAACCTATATGTGGTAGTTCTATTTGCTTTAGTTTCGTCACGAAATGTACCAAAAACAGCTAAGTTTTGCCCGATTTGCAAACGCGCCCTTAGGTGTGTCCAAACATAAAGCGGCATACCAGCGCGGCTGCCGCGTGCGGCGATCGCCGCGAAAGGTGTTAGTACTGTTGGTTATGCTACTAAGATCTGCACCCTAATTGCGTAACACATTTTCGTAAACGATTACGACTAATCTGTTTGATTTTGACGGTTCAAGAACATTCATTGCGTTCTATATATTGTTGAGCAGAATTTTTATCGAACTTCCGTCCGATCATGACCTATGCCAGTGCAGTCTTCGCACACGCCAAGCCCGTTCGCTTCCATAGAATGCAGACCCTCCAGAACAAGTTCCTCCGTAGGATAACAGGCTCCCCCTGGTACGTTCGCAACGAGATCCTTCACGTTGACCTCAAGATTCCCACTATCCGTCAGTTCATGAAACGCATTTCAAAGCGTTTCTTCGAGACCGCCGCGAATCACCGCAACCCTCTGGTTGTGAAAGCCGCTAGTTATATTCCCTCCTCAATTAGTCAAGTCCGCCGTCCCAAGCATGTCCTCACCGATCCCGATGACCACATAACTCTCATTCAGGAGAGCAGTAGGGCCACCAGTACAGTGCACAAACACAGACCGACATTCCGACCTCGCCGCCGAGGTTCCTCGCGAAGATCCCGACGTAATTGTCCCCCCCGACCCTTGCTCGACGAAGTGCCAGCCCGCGCCGTAGCTGAGCCTGTAGCTTTAAATTCCCCGATTAATAATAATCAACTAAACTTGATCCAGCCTGTCCCATCTTGCTGTCCTCCCGTCAGCGACGCCCTAAGCCGAGGTCCGTACCCCACAGGGGGTGCCCTTAGCGAGCGTTCGCTTAATAATATAAGTAGTTTTACGCCCCTGGCTGGAGGCTTTGAGTCCGCTTAAGGCAGCCACAGGATAGTCCGGTTAAGTAGTCACGACCTCTCAAGGTCAACTACGAGATGCCATACACAAAAAAAAAAAAAAAAAAAAAATTATCGAACTTAAGAAGCAATGGACTAACAATCTGTTTCAAAACGATTCAGATTCCGATTGATTGTGTATTACGCAATTAGGGTGCTGATTTGTGGTTGGTTCGGCAGTGGTTGTGTGTGGACGGACGTAATTTATCAAGTAGGTAAAATGGATAACGAAACAGCAATTCGTCTCATTGAAATTTATGGCTCCCATAGTCCATTATTTAATATATTTCTTGCCAATCAATCGATCCGTTTGTCATAAAATATCTTGACAAAAAAATACGAATATCAGAAGGAGTGGTAATAAATTCATTTGGAGCTGCTTCATTCGCTTTTTTAAATAAAGAGTCTCTGCGAAGCAAGTTATGCAAGTGAACAGTAGATAAAACTATGGTTTTGGCTGATTTTGGGCTTAAATCATTGTACTTCTCACTACTCTAAATTTTGCCGACAACATACCAAAAGCATTTTCTACTACTCGGCGTGCTCTTGATAGTCTATAGTTGAAAATCCTTTCTTTTGACCCTTTTGGGTGAATTCCTGCAAATGTGTCATCAAATGTGTGCTTAATGCAAAAGCTTGATCTCCTGATTAGTTATGTAGGGTATTTGTAAAATTTCTGGTGCTGGTACATGTTGATTATTTTCTAGCTTTCGATACAATACGGAATGTTTATACTCCATCTGAAATTCGACTTTGGCTTCCTATGTTTACATACATTAACATAATTGCCGCTACGAAAAGGAGCTTGAATAGTTATGTGTTTTCCATCTAACGCCCCATTTTTCCTCGAAGTCTTTAGATACTGCTTTCCAATCTTGCTCTGATACTGGTAGCTGGAAAAAAAATATTTGTAACGTTTTATTTATTTTGTTTTTTGTTTCAGGATTGTGGCTCACCCTCAGAGCCGGTTAATACAGAACAAGCTATTCCGGAACAAGGCACTCGAGACCAAGATACAAATTCCAAGAAGTCGTCAAGAAAAGAAAAGCCAGCTAACAAGTGGACATACCAAGAGTCAGAGTATGATGCTGAAAATCAAATGATAGAAGAAGCAATAGAAGTAATGCGAAAACAAAATGACAGTAATAGTAATGATCCTTACGTTGTTTTTGGCATGCACATAGCAGCCGAACTAAGAAAATATGATGCCACTATGTTTACGAGAGTTAAACATTCAATAAATACTATACTATACGAAGCTGATATGGAGCGCCTCAATCAATCATCAACACAACAATATAACGCTGAAAACAGACGAGGATATTTCACTTCACAGTTTACCGATCTTGACTCATCATCTTCTAGTAACATGGGTACTGGCCTTACACAATTGATTCACGATTTAGACACGGATGTAGATTAATATTGTGAATTAGTTGAGAGCAACTGTGTTGGATGAATGATGATTGTGTTGTTTTTTATTTACCACATAATTATGAAAAAAAAAAATGTTAACAATCTGCAGTTTAAAATATTTCGCCAAATAATAAAAATAATATAAGTAACAAAGTTCATAATTATTTTCCTGTACCATGTCCTTAAGAGCTCTCACTATGGCATCGCACACTTCTGGAATTATTGTTGATATTGTTTGCTTTCAAACTCAAACTCAAAGCATTTATTTCAAATAAACCCATTACAGGCACTTTTGAATTGTCAAGGGGTCGGTCAGTCAGAAATATGAAGCTAGTTGCCCATTCCAAAGCGAAGTAGGTACCTAAGGAGAAGAACGGGCAAGAAACTCCATGGACACTCTTTTAAATAATATGGTTACAGAAAATTTGTAACATCAGTCTTGTTGAAATTAAACATGTGAGAACCATGTAGATGAACATAAAAATCGGAAAAGAAAAATTAAAAAAAAAAATACAAAAAGGCGTGGCAGCCAAGAGATGACCAGTCCCCACTGACGGCGCCCGTTCACGAACATGACGTATGGATCAGCACCATTCAGCTCAACCATTTTGAAGGGAACTTAATGATCCAACACACACGCCACCACCAGCGAGACATTAGAGTGAGCGTGACATACTCTCAGCCGCCAGGGCACATTCAAGTCAATGACAGACGTGCCCAGTATAGGGTAGCTTTATAGTAGGTACCACATAGTGCTCACACATGTGCTTTGCAATTATACAATACTAAAAGATTGAATTTATACAGTGCAAAGACAGTTTTTACAATCTTCAGCAGCTCCAACAATATTTCCGAATGCTAATCAATTGTTTAGGCGCCCTTGTGGAGCAGAACCAGCGTTGAGCCAAGCATTTTTGTCAGAGATGTAATCCTCCAACTTATAATATGCTTGGCTGCATAGTGTGC
The DNA here is from genome assembly GCA_963555695.1 of Dasypolia templi. Classification (NCBI taxonomy): domain Eukaryota; kingdom Metazoa; phylum Arthropoda; class Insecta; order Lepidoptera; family Noctuidae; genus Dasypolia; species Dasypolia templi. The sequence continues at coordinate 7,409,320 of OY743163.1, forward strand.
GTTTGATACAGGTTTTGAACTTCGTTTCGTTCAGTTGGAGTATGTGGGGAGGTATTTTATTATAACATTTTAGACAGTACCCCATGAAGGATGAATCTACTTTAGCCAGCCTGAAACCCGGTTGAACCAATTGGTCCCTATTTCTAGTCCCATAGTTGTGTCTCTCACCTCTTTTACTGAAAAGATTTAAGTTTTTCCTTACGTACATGATGTTTTCATATATATATATTGACAAGGTACGGTCATGATGTTAATATCTTTAAACAGTTCCCTTAAAGAATCGCGCCTGCGGAGGCCATATATTGCTCTTATGGCTCTTTTTTGCAGAATAAAAATAGACTCGATGTCTGCAGCGCGTCCCCATAATAAGATACCGTAAGACATGATACTATGAAAGTAACTGAAATAGACCAGCCTCGCGGTATCTACATTAGTAAACTGACGGATTTTTCTTACAGCATATGCTGCTGAACTTAGCCGTCCTGCAAGAGATGTTAAATGGGGACCCCATTGCAGCCTCGAGTCGAGCGTGATCCCCAAGAAAACGCGTGATCCACAATCAGTACTTTTAACATTCGGCAAAGCAAACCTTATGCATTTTGTTTTTTTCCCATTTAATACTAAATTATTAGCAGAAAACCAATTTTGTACCTGCAGCAGTGCGTTATTTACGTCGTCAAGATTTAATGAACGTCTACTTATCTTAAAAATTAAAGAAGTATCATCAGCAAATAACACCATTTGTGGTTGTTTTTTTAATAAATGGGGTAGATCATTAATATATACTAAAAAGAGGAAAGGACCTAATATCGAGCCTTGTGGAACACCCAATTTTACTTTTAACCCAAGTGAATTGACACCATTAATTTGAACTTTTTGCCGTCTATCTTGTAAATAAGATCTAACTAAACTTAGCGCAGGTTTACCTAGTCCGTAATACTCCAGTTTTAGGAGCAAGGTTTCGTGATTAACGCAATCAAATGCCTTGGAGAGGTCACAGAAAATTCCTATGGCATCTTGGGCCTCCTCCCACGCTGTAAATATGTGTTTTAGTAAAGTGACACCAGCATCAGTCGTGCAACGACCTTTGGTGAAACCATATTGCTGTTCGTGTAAGATTTTGTTGATGTTAAAATGATTAAGCATTTGATTGAGCATTACCTTTTCGAACACCTTGCTGAATACCGGCAACACGGATACTGGTCTATAATTGTTGGTGTCTTTGCTATCCCCAGATTTAAAAAGTGGTATAACCTTACTGTATTTCATTAAATCCGGGAAGACTCCTTGATCTACACACAAATTAAATATTAAAGCTAAGTATGGTGCTATGGTCTCGATTATGGATGTACAAACTTTGATAGACATTCCCCAAAGATCTTCGGTCAACTTGATTTTTATTTGCCGAAAAGCTTTTATAATTATCATAGGGTTTATATGTTTAAATTGAAATTCAACCGGGCAGCCTGGAACGTTCGCTCTTAATAAATCAATTGAGACTTTGGGTGAGGAATTTAAAGCCTCCGTAGCTTTAGATGGTATATTAGTAAAATAATTTACAAATTCTTGAGCTACTTCTAAGTTAGAACTTATGGCACCACGTGAAGTCTCCAATGTATATTCAATGTTTCGTATTTTTTTCCTACTAGTTTCGTTATTTATAACTTTCCAAACAGTTTTTATTTTTTGATACGTGAAACGTGTAACGTGGCTGGAATAGGAGTCTCCTGTAGCCAAATATCGAAACTTTATTGCAATTGCAAGTCTCTCCTTCGACGTTATTGCCGTTCGCCAGTGAGTATCCATTTTTTTAATAAATGGTTCTACCAATGTATGTATGTATGCTTTCATTGTGGTTTGAATACGAAATAAAGAGCGCGGCGTGACTCGGACATGCCGCGCAGAAGGTCTAAACTAGTCGCGCGGCTTTGTGTCCCGCCAAGGCCGCGCGTAGCTGCCGCGCACCTCGCACGTCGTGTTTGGACACACCTTTACGTAGCGTAGTCGTGACGTCATTCCTACGATAGTGCTGTCCTTGTGTAACACTTGACAATTATTTAAGCTTTTAAAAATTTTTGATTACTGTTTGCACTATTTGAAAACACATTTTTTGGGAAAAACATATTGTCATCATTCTTAGTTGATTTCATCATTCATCAAAACGATCGAGTCAGTACATGAGTGAGGTACCGTCAGAGTACTATAATTATGGTACCGTGGGACCCTCACCCACATGCGTGAGCTTGCCATAGGCAAGCAGGCAAGCAAGGGCGTGACATGAAAAAGGTATTTATAGCTATCAATTTACGATTGAAAAGTTGCTTTTTAAGGGCTAATAATTAATTAAGACGGATTTCTCCTGGAAACCGTATTTAATTGCATTAAAATTAAAAGGCATCACAGTATTAAACGCAATACAAAAAAAAAAACAATGAAAACAAGCCAATTCTGTTCATAGACAATATAAATAATGCTAGTTCCACACTTATCCAGGAGGCCACTGCATCTGGCGGCCTCCTAGAATGTGAACATGAAGGTGGTAGACACTCTGTGCTCCATGCTTGCCATCGTTAATGACCAGGCGGAAGCCATCATTGTCCAGACCCTCCAAGTGGGCAACTTTGCGGGCAGCAATCAGCAAGTGCCCTAAAATAAAATAAAAAATGAAGCCTAAACAAAAAGATGATTTTCTCAAAAAGTATAATTGCACTGCAATGTAATAAGGACTGCCTCATTGGTGTAGTGGTCGCAACCGCTACTGCTGAGCATGAGGTTCCAGGTTTGAGTCCCAGGTTGGGAAATGTGTTATAGGGTTTTTCTATCTGGAATTTCTCAGTAGCAGCCCAGAGTCTGGATTTGTGCCCGGTTGATGGCAATAGGCTCGCCCCCTATTACATGGGACTTAAACATAACTGGCGAAATGTGGGTGTACTGTAGTTACACCTCTGCCCAACCCTTCAGGGAAACAAGGCGTGATGTTATGTTGTGATATGGTATGTAATAAGTTTAGAATTGAAAAAATAAACTGGCATTTTTTTTTTATTTGGCAGTCTATGAAGGAAATATATTACACTACATCTGCATTGGTGTGCATAACACCAATGCAAGCATTTTTTGTCTTTCAAGAGAGAGAGCAATCAACTTCAACACTGACTTAACTATATGCTTCTTCATCTAAGGATTTGCTCTAACAATGCTGCAACTCTGATAATCATTGCATATTTAAAAAATTAAAAAGTTTAATTGTTTACGTTTTTACAATCAAATTAAACAAATTAAAAACTTTTAAAAGAAATTCAGTGTAAAAGAGGTTGGATTTATATTACCAAGGAGTTGTTCATCACAATCTTCAGCCTTCGACAACTGGGAGATGGGCTTCCTCGGTATCACCAAGATATGAGTCGGGGCTTGTGGGTTCACATCGTGGAACGCCACACACTAGAGAGAAAAGAATATTTTGAATCATAGTGTCTACATAACCTAACAAAATAATTTTTTGATGATCATTATGTTATTATTGAATATTTTTATAATTTATCATTAACTTTACGATAACGAATGAAAAACCGTAGCACCTTGCAATAATTAAGCGAACAGTTTCAACAGAGGCCGGTTTCATATAAATATTGAGTTTACTAAGAATTACTTACCTGTTCGTCTTCGTAGACTAACTTCGCAGGTATTTCTTTCCTCAATATCTTTCCAAATATCGTATCGGCGGCCGGAGCAGCCGCTTGTGCTTTTTCAACCTCACCGCCAGCCATATTTGTGAAAATCTCCGCTAGGACTGCTAGCAGGGATAATAATAATAGTAGGTATTGTAGGTAATAGTGTTCTGTGGTGAACATTATTTTCATTTGACGTTTAACGTCACGTCAGTGTTGCCATGTCTTGGTTTTGTTTTACCCCAAGTCTGATCTCAATTTACCCTAGATTTTAAGTTGAATGAAAAAAAATACCCTAAGTTTTTTAAATTGCTTTCCTGCACGGTACCATCCATATTTGATACATTTCATGCAAGATCATAAACAAGACGAGATAATTCAATCTACTTATAATATACTTAATTATAGACAAGTTGTACGGATATTTTAAACCATGAATACTGGTGTTTTCCAAAGATCCTATTTGTCCCAAGTACTTGAATACTTCATTGAGTCTATGATAGGCGTAACGAGAAAGAAGTTTTAGTAGGTACTCGTCGAGCGAGTAGGATAAAAAGTACTTTGCGTTTGCTAGCGGTCAGCGGGCACAGAAAAATATGTATTAGGAAGGAACAAGACAGGCGGAGAGGGAGTCGTAACAAACAAATTAAATGAAATCTCGAATCGATGATAATTAGGTGCATTCACAGAAATTTAAAAACGAATAGCTCACTCAATCATGACTTGAGGTACAAAAATGTTTGCATGAATATTTATTCAACTTAACCCTTGACAAGAAAATTACTCTAAAATTACCCTCACCGAGTTTCTACCCTAAAAATTACCCTGTTTATTTTACTTTACTCTAAATCTAGGGTAAATTACCCTAAGTTGGCACCACTGCGTCACGTCGTCATCATGGCCGCATTCCGAGTAGATCTTAATCGCTGACAGCGCTCACATCGATAATTAGCGTTCCGATTTAGATATCACGATTATGACAGCTGACAATTCGCTCAGTGATATTTCTGGCATGGTCGGCGTTATCGAAAGATGGCGCATGTCATGACGTCACCTATGACGATTCACGGGACATCGTTATCGCGCTCACAACACCTCGGAACGGGTGTAAGCGCGCTCAAATCGATTAAATACCAATGGGGAAGGTCGGGCAAAGCTAATTGTAGATGTCGTGACCATAGCTAGGTCCCTACGGCCTACAAAAATTTTGACATTTCGTTCATTCATTTCATTTTATGTTCATTCATGAGTTTGATTTTATTTCACTATTTCGTTATTTTCGGTGATTTCAGTATTTTAAATCAAGTACTTGACATGGAAAGTGTCAGAATTAATATTTCCTCGTAATCACTTTCTTCAAAATGTTCACGACATAAATTCGAAATCAAAAAAATCTGTACGAATAGCTTTAAAGCACAATCTTCTAATTTTAGGGGCTTACGAGAAATTCGAACTCCAATTTCTGAGTATCTAGGAACACAACATCGAGCCAATTTTCGCTAAAATAAAATAAAACCACATCACGCCTTGTATTTTTAGCTTGTGTTGGGAACTAGCTACGACAGCGCCATTTTGACAGTTGCCTTCCCCATTCGCAAAGCAGCCGTAGGCAGCCTCAAACTCAAACTCAAACTCAAATCATTTATTTCAATTAAACCATTTACAGGCACTTTTGAATTGTCAAGGAGTCGGTCAGTCAGAAATATGAAGCTAGTTGCCCATTCCAAAGCGTAGTAGGTACCTATGGAGAAGAACGGGCAAGAAACTCCATGGACACTCTTTTAAATAATAATGTTTTTACATATATCTTAGTTACATCGATTAATGTTGTTCACTATAAGTGAGAACGATGTACAAAAAACCGTACACGTTAAAAGCGTCCAGAGTGCATCAAAACATAATTAAAAACAATCCAGCTAATAATTTATTAAAATAAGCCCTGGCAGCTAAGAGATGACCAGTCCCAACTGACGGCGCCCGTTCACGAACATGACGCATGGATCAGCACCATTCAGCTCAACCATTTTGAAGGGAGCTAAATGATCCGACACACGCGCCACCGTCAGCGAGACATTTGAGTGAGCATGACATACTATCAGCCGCCAAGGCACATTCAAGTCAATCTATGCCTATGGCTGCTTTCCGAATTGGGATGTCCCGTGAATCCTCATAGGCACGGTAATAATATCATACAGTATTCCAACTTCATACAAACGGATGAAGCGCGAGCTATGCCTACGCGCCTCGCTCAAGGCACGCGCGCAGCATGCAATGCAGACAGTCTCGACTGTGCCGTAGTGACGAACGGGCGGTGTGTTGTTTTTTTAACAATAACCGCGCGATTTTTTCACTAAAACTAAGTTCAAGTACATATTTAATATGACGAGTATGATATATTGTGCTGTTTATGGTTGCATGAATCCTTCAATAACGCATCCAGAGATAACTTTTATACTAAACTATAAAATAATTTTACTTACTAGTGGGTAGGTACATAAATTGTGTCTTTTTAATGGTTAAGTATTGCCTTTTATCTCCCGAAAATAAAGATGTCTGGATTAATAAATAAAGTGAATGGAGTAAAGGAAAGTTATTGACACGAGTGAAATAGGTAGTAGTTATATGCGGTTCGTGAATCAGGAAACGGTAGGTACGCTTGTGTTAAAACCTCAGGCATGTGTGTTTTGTTTTATTAGTTTGTATTATTCAAAGTAAAGACAAAGACAAAGTAAAGACTTTATTATTAATAATAGTTGTTTATTGTACTGTGTGTATGAATAATACTAGAAAAAATCATTTGACCGTCTGCCTCACACTAGATAGTTGAAATTTTCTCAGATTAAGTATTTTTTGCTGCTGCTTTATCAACATATACTACTAGAAACCGTTTTTTTCTCGGTAATACTAACAACAATAGCTAGACATAAGAAATATTCACAGGATATTTAGATGTTTCAGAGGGTTGTGATTTTAAAACATTCGTAGCCAGCTGTTCAGCTTGGCATTGGTGACCAAAGAATTTTTGTTTTGAGTTGTGCGAGTTGTAGGTAGGTACCTAATTTATAGAGACGTTTATTAGCTGAGATAAAAAGTTATTAAAACTACTCAGCTGTTTTTTGCATTTTAGTTGAGTAGGTAGGTGTTGTTGTTTGCAAGGATTGGAATCCATGTTTCCCAAAACAATTTTTAATTAAGCTTTATATAAGAATGCGGATTTTTTAATATTTAATAATAAAGCATTTCGTACGTCTCAGTCGAGGCGCAACAATTTATCGGTCGCAAATTTATAGACCGATTTGTTATTCAAACATTAAACATGTTTTTTAAATTAAATCTAACAATCAAAAATCATCACGCATTTTTATTGAACACTTCCTATTAAATTCACAAAGTATTTTTTGCATTTTAGTTGAGTAGGTAGGTGTTGTTGTTTGCAAGGATTGGAATCCATGTTTCCCAAAACAATTTTTAATTAAGCTTTATATAAGAATGCGGATTTTTTAATATTTAATAATAAAGCATTTCGTACGTCTCAGTCGAGGCGCAACAATTTATCGGTCGCTTTATAGACCGATTTGTTATTCAAACATTAAACATGTTTTTTAAATTAAATCTAACAATCAAAAATCATCACGCATTTTTATTGAACACTTCCTATTAAATTCACAAAGTATTTTATTTGTTTATATACAAAAGTATATTTACAATCACAAAACTAAATCGAAACACAAAGTAGGCAAATGTAATTAAAATGCTGGAGGCGGGCAGCCCTATCGCATGTTTACGTACCGCGCGGCTGTAGGCATTTATTTTAAAGATACGGCCGAGTTACAATACTGTATGGTAATATTACCGTGTCATAGGTGACTTGGACATGCGCCATCTTTCGATAACGCCGACCATGCCGTATAGAAATAACACTGTGAAAGAATTAGCGATGGGTAGCTATTCTAATAACTAGCCAACTAGCGGCTATTCACAAAATAGCCACGGCTACGATATCCGTCAACACGATAGCTGGCTATTGGCTACTGGCTAGCTAGAATATCTGACAAGTTTATGGCACAGCGGGTAGCCTCCATAGAGTATAATATAACCACAACGTTTTGCAGCCGCTAGCCGTCCCGGTAGCCGGTTGCGCGGCTAGTAGGACTAGCCAGAGTAGCCAGTAGCCGATAGCTGAAATAGCTGTGTGCGCGATCACTGCGGGAAGTACTGAGTGAGTAGTGCGAGACGCCATTATGAACTTCATATGCATTGCACATCTCTTTCTCACAATATTCACAAAATAATTTAGAGAAAGAGACGGCATTTTTCTTAGTAATTTGGTTTAGTTTGCGAATTTACGAAATAGTCGAAATACGATGCTTAGTTATTTATTTACCGGCAGATGTAAAGTTAAACTAAATAAATATTTGTTATGGTAATACTTATGGTAATACCAAAAAAAAAACACTTAATCAAAAGTGTAATTTTTTTTGTTGTTTTTTTATGTTAATATCTATGAGGGAAAGTCATTTCTTTTCAAAAGGGTATAAAATAAAAACAAAAGTAAATAAAAAACGAAATTCGACATCAAATTATTATTATAATCATCAAAACTTCTTGCTTTGGCGAGGATCGAACACGGGTCGCAAGGCATTTGAGCATTATTCGAATCCTACCTAGCTACCGGGCTAACCGGCCGCCGCAAGCGCTATTCGCTATTCGCGTTATTCAATAGCCAAGTAGCCAAAATAGCCGGCTAGCTAGCTGGCTATTCCACCACAAATAGCCGGCTAGCTAAGCTATTGAAATTTCGGCTAGTTACCCATCTCTAGAAAGAATTGTCAGCTGTCATAATCGTGATATCTAAAACGGAACGCTAATTATCGATGTGAGTGCTGTCAGCGATTATGGTCTAACTTGGAATGCGGCCCATGTCTGTGTCCAACGACGGTTGATTGGTTCTTTTTACGCAGCATGGAATAATAAAACAAAAAGAAAATTGACATACTAATTTATTATTACAGTAATTTTCTCCTTTATTTCATTTGTCAACTTATGAATTACATTTTAAAATATAAAAAAATACATTTGGAAAATATTAAAAATAGTATCCCACCGGTATCGGGAATAGGGTCCAAGCTACCGATGGTCAGGGTTCCAGAGAGAGGAACCTCCTGACTATGCGAGCCGTGTCCAGAAGTACCGCCTCAGTGAATTAAGCCCTTGATCCAGCTGCCCAACGAGAGCCTCGTCAGGTGTTCGTTGAGGTTCTTGGCTATTAAGCCATTGGCTGTCACGACAATCGGCACAATGATTGCTGAGTCTACATCCCACATGTCGACAGCCTCGCGAGCCAAGTCAAGATACTTGATTTGTTTATCTTTCTCGGCTTTCACGAGGTTCCCGTCATGTGGGAAGGTTATGTCAACAATCATTGTGCGCCACTCTACTCGATCCACCACCACTCTAACAGGCTTATTTAGCAACAATAGTCCTGTCAGTGATGATGGATCGATCCCCGTACTTGCATAGACACAACCTTGTAGCCTTCGTTAGCTAGACGAGAACACCCGGAGAAAATGTGTCTTATTGTTTCCCCAGGAGTGCCCCGGACGGTGACATGCCTGACAGATGTCAACTGTGCCATCTTTCACAATTAATTCTTCTTCTTCTTAATTATTTAATTAATAACTATTGTAAAACAACGCTTACACTTCAGCTGAATTCTGAATGAGAGCATCAAATCCCAAGCTGTCTTTTGAAGGTATTTCTTTAGTCCAACCTACAGTCTACATCCTGGCCCGATTGGCCACAACATATGATGCAGCGCCCTTCCAAAGACATGAAAAGATCTGAGACTTTTAGTTTGATGCTCTTCATCAACCATCACATGATAACCAGTTCTGTCAAGACCCCTTTCTATGGCTATCTGTTTCGCTACCAATAGCATGTGGCCTGAAACAAATAAAATTGATTCCTGACAATTTTAATTATACCTCGAGCACCACTTTCTACTTTTCAACCCTTTGTTTCTCTGTAGCACGGATCGGAGTCGCATGCAAGGATTTCTTAAAACAAAATGCCATGATATGCCATAAAACGCCAACGCCTACCATTAATCACCTTTATAGCTCACACTAACCGTGACGAGAGGCCCTGCACTAGTGGCCCATTCAAGGCATGCAAAAATGAAACACCACATGATAAATATTGAATTTTTATTTCTTATGAAAATGGCCACCACATCTGCCTCCCGCCAAGAATTTGAACATAAAATTGGTTAACAGTTTGACAAGAATGACGACCTTCATTCATTACAACTCTGAATCCTGTTTTGTCTATGCCTTTGTCTTTGGCGATGCGGCGCGCGACGATCAGCAGATGACCTGCGTTTTAATTTTTTGAATTAATCTTTTTAGCAATGCTTTAATGGCATGTATGACTCACATGCTGTTGTTGCAATAGTGTTCGGTTAAAATTGGAAAGTGTTAAAATTCTTGGCGTTAGTCAGATAAGCGATAGAACATAATTTATAATAAGTCGCAGACATAAAACAATGTAGACCATAATCGTTCACATCACGCCCATCAATTAATTGCTTTCCGGTCTTTGATTATTTATTGTTTAGTTAATTATCACGAATAGGAGAGCTGTCAACAATTCAGAACGCTCGTGAACGCGATTACTGCTTGCTCAACGTTAAAACTTATAACAAGACCCGGCATGACCCTAAACCTGGCACACGAAAGACCAATTGGATATTTTTACGAAAATAGAAGTTCAACGCATTGATGCTCCCTCTCATAATACTCTGATTTGAGCATGACAGAAATTTGTCGCCCTGTCATTTTTGACAGCGCTCGCAATAAATAAAATATCTTCGAAAATATTCTGTAATGACGTCAGCTGAAACATCACGTTGGTCGGTCGCGTCGACAGAAACGGAATATAGTACAACATTGAAACACAAGGCTATGACCGTGCTCAAGACCTCACACAAGGCCAAGGTCAGAACCATGAGAACGACCTCGACCTTGTGCGAGTAAAAAATGATTCACCTCGACTTTGTACTCGTACGAGGCCATCTGCGTTACCTTGTGAATTCGCGCGTCCTTTGATAACGGAAAAATATTTTTTGTTATTTTTATCATATTACCTAGTCATTAAGAGTATGATTTTTTATCTTTAGATGTTTATTATGATTTCATTGAAACTTACCTTCGTAAAAAAGTACGTTATTGCAACTAATAAAATTATACGACTTAGGTTCTGTTGCTTTTTGCAGGGTATTCCTTGCAGGTATTTCATTAGTTTCATACCCAACCCAACAAATATACGGATACTGACTAAGTTTGAATCACTTGCACGTCATCATAGCGACAAGATAAATTTGTCTGTGTGACAGTATTATTATTAAATTCTTACTTATAGTGTAATGACAACTATTTACACTAGGAACCAAACAAGCTTATCTAGCATAATATATAAATAAATACAAAACAAAAGGACACTTGGGCGTCGGCATCGCTATCGTGCCCAGAAGACTAGCAGCACTGCCACGTTGAATGAAAGATCGAGCCAATCCTCAAGTCGCGTAAAGTGTCGACCAGGCGTATAGATATGGTGTCAGTTAGAAAGGACACACTCCCATTGAAGTTAAGTGGGAATTGTTGTCAAACGTGGAAAAGGAATTACGAGGTGGACTATACCTAGTCAATCTGCCCGCTTTTTTTTCCAACAGAACTATGTTGGGATCGGCTTCCAGAGGATGCAGCTGAATACATGGAGCGACTGCTTATCTGGGTTGTCCTCCATAACCCAGTTACTGGGTAACATAATACCACTTGGTAAGCGTGGATGTCTGACTTGGGCTTTTATTTTAACAAACCGTAACGACTGTCAAAGATCGAATGACAGCCGGGACCAACGGCTTAACGTGCTTTCCGAGGCACGGACGACGGACGGGGCAGGGGTAGACTACTATACCAGTATACAGGTTGGCCTAAGCTAAGCTTTGCATTTAAGACGCGTCGCCATGTGCACTCAGCAGATGGCGACGCGTCTTTTGCTTGGCAATCGGCCTGAGGCGCTGTGGCTGCCGCGAGGGACGCACCAATGATTGCTTTGCATTTGTGCGGGTGCTTAGGCCTCGCGGACTGCACCGACCCAGTGTTAAATTAGTACCTATGTGATGATTTTACCTTGATTCTACTGACCTAGTAATAATTCGTCAGGCGCCGACGTTTCTATTAGAGAAGGAATAGTTTTCTTGGGTACCACTAGAAAATGTACCGGCGCCTGTTTATTTCTCGTTTCATCGAATACAACGCACTGAAACAAAAGAAAAGAAAGAACTGTGTTCAAATATTAGAAACTTGTTTCTTTGTAAAAGCTTGGAAGATAAGTAGATAATAGTAAGCACAAGCAAATAGAAAACCAGTTTGGTATAGGGAAAACATGGTCAGTGGGTGTGGGTGGGTTTGTAATAACAAAATCATGACATGTTAATAAAACAATAATAGTGTGTTGGGAAAGACTGTACCTTACCTGACTTTAAGAAAACACTTTATTGATTTTTTACAATTAACAAATGCTACTTCAAATTGTTCAAATTGTCTTACTTTTCTTCAATTTGCAGGTTTTGTCAGGTATATGTGATTTGTGACCGTACAAAATTAATGTCGCGGGCTACCTTGGCGTTTTCGCCTTACACAGCAACAGTCGACTTTTACTATCATAAAAACGCAATTTACATGACATAATTATACTAAAATACCTGCTCATCTTCGAATATAAACTGTACAGGTTCCTTCCCGCCGTTAAAATCAGCAAAACTTGGTCTCTTTTGCCCGGTAGCCATTTTTATTTTTATTGAATATAAAACAACGTTTCACAACTGATATAAAGCAGTTATTAATATGCGATATTAATTGTACTTCTCCGATATTGTTTTCAAAGGTACGTCGGAAAGATAAAAAAACTGAAAATGAGTAGATTGGGTTATACGCCGTGTCAAAATAATTTACTATCTCTTTCTGGCACATGCATTATTAGCTATAAAAGAAAGAGATAGAAATAACAAGGACAGTCATTGGACGAGGAAAACAAATGACGAAATTAATTGAAATCAGAAGATTATAAAATTTACGTTCCCTTTCACGAAAACAGTATCTTTCTTATTATGTTATTGGAGGGGTAAATAAAACTGACAACGCAAAATAAACAAAACCATTGAATATATTAAGTTATAAATACATAACTTGAGCTATATACATGCACAATAATATAATACAATGCAGATCACAGTCTTATATGGTATTCAGTATGTTTACATGTTGGTTGATGAGAAACACATGGCGAACTGGATACAAATCATTTAAAATTATGAAGAAAAAAAAGCTCCTTCACAAGACGATGATCAATAGAATATTTAGAGTTTAAAAGTAGGGTTCACACGTTAACAAAGACAACAATACCTAACCCTTCTGATACTGATAAACCACACTTAAGCATTTAGGTGACACTTCCTTACTTCCACTGTTCATTCAATTAAAAACAACATACATAATATAAAACTCACACCACCCCATGGAGGTAGGCAGAAACTACATAACGCCTTACGATCCTTACATACTTCATATGCGTCGTTTAGATACGTGCATATATCTGGTCCTAAACGCAGGTTGCGGTTGCGAGTACTACGCACCTGACGTTTCTGAAGAAAATCACCAATAAGATCACTATATGTCACTATACTCCTCTCCCGGCGTTCCCACTCATATCTGCCTAGTAAATATCTTTTTCACCACACTACCTATTATTTGCAATTTTTACCCATCGATTTCCGTGGGTAAAAGCCTTTTTTGTTATCTAGAGTGTAAAAGTGTTTTAAAATTCGAAGGCTTCCGATTCAACATTTACTCGAAGTTTTAAATAAAACCAAAGAGTTAGGAACAAAAAAGTTTTTAAGACAAAAGTTAGAAACGTTCAAAACCTGTCAACCGAAAATACCTGGTTATTCAGAACCGAAAATATCCGCTTTTTAATTTATTTTTATTGCTAACACTATAAAATTATGTAATTTTTTATGTTAATTTGAATAGTTCTAATCGTAATATACAGTAAAAGGTAATAAAAGTAATGGTTAACTATACTTAGTGTATCGAAATAAATGAATAAAGTGTATGAAGCATTTGTTTTGAACGTACCTTCTCACTAAGAAATGACAAAAAAGACAAGGCTGTATGGCTCACTTCCTTTGCCTGCATGAGCGAATTATAAAACAACAGGCACTTGAAAGAAGCCTTTGAAAGAATCCCGTTGTGGCCTGCCTGTGTTCCGCGCTAACATTCAAAATATTTACAACGACAAGTTTTTACAAATTTCTCAAAATGCGATGAAAATTTGACTCCGTCAGAATTAGTTGAAAAGACGGTTTTCTTTTACTGGTTTTCTTTCTTTTTTGCAAGTTCCTCGTAGTGTGGTGAAAATTGTTGTGTTTCACTTATGGGTAAAAGTTTTTAGCGTTTCGTGATTTGAAACCTTCGCGACGCTCAGGTTTCTTCTTTTAAACCACTCGCTTCGCTCGTGGTTTAATTCTATAACCCTTCGCTAGCTCAGGTTTCAATGCAAGCACTCACGGCAAAAAACACTTTTACCCATATGTAAAACAAATAACTATTGTTTGTTTCATTCATCCTCTCAACATGACCAAACTATCTAAGCATTCTCTTTTCAATTTTTAGTCACTACTCCATGCGCTTTTAAACCGCACCGTTGCCAAACACATAATTTCTAGGTTAAAAACAAATGCAGTATAAACTGATTAGCGAATTGTGATCCCAAAATTATACAGTAGTATATCGTAGGTACTGATCATGCCAGTAGAACAAGGCCTTTAAATACAATAATTCATTATTATTATATGGAATGGAAATATTATATTATGGTGAAGATATATTGCTGATATTTTTTAACCTTTTCTTGTAAAAATCTGATCTTATTAGATACCGGAAGCCGTCTTCAGCCAGAAAGTCTATAGGTAAAGCTATTAAGTTAAGAAATAAATAGTACCTATACACTGTTTATATGATATGACATCATCATCATCATTTGCTTAGTCTGTTCCTAACTATGGTGGGTCGGTTTCCAGTCTATACAGGTGCCCCGTAAGTCGACGTCAAGGCAGAATCGGGTGATATGTCATCGTGTTACCCAGTAACTGGATTGTGGAAGTCAGATATGCAGTCACTCCATGTAAAATACTGGGATTCAGCTGCATCCAAGTATAGTAGTAAGTAGTCGACCCCAACTTAGTTGAGATAAGCCTAGGCAGGTGATGACTGGGCTTGTACACACGGCTACACATCAAGCTATACATTTTCCAGCTTTAGCTGACCTCGAATTGTACAATGAGAAGTCGGCTTATTAAATAGAATAGGATAGAATATTATCATTAATGTTTAACAAATTACATTCGAATGCGTTGATCCCTGGAACTCACACTAAGATTCCCTGTGTCATAAGATCCAGGTTCCTTCGTTCCGTTTACATTCAACTTCTATACATGTAATCTGTATATATAAGCTACAATAAATTTCTTAATTTCATATAATCTACTCGTAATCTAGTAGAATATAAATATAAAATAAAAACTAAGTATGTATGTATGTATGTTGCGTGTGATTGTAATGGTAACTCTTACACTGGAAATGTATAGCTTGATATGTGGCCGTGCGTACAGACGACCACACATCGGTGGTAATATTTTGACTTTGAGCTGGCCTAGTGTAATACGGAGTTTCATGAAATTAGGGGCCAGCTTATACAGCACCCTAAATGCGTAACATACTTTAAAAAAAAAATGCGAAAGATTTTGAAGGAAATTGCTAATTCATTGCTTTATATGTCTGAAAGATTCGTCAGCTCATCAATGTAAATAACGCAATGAATGATGTTGAGCAGTCAAAATGAAAGGCATTTTAAGTGTGTTTAGCAATTAGGTACCCCGCTAGTGTTCTTACCACTGGCGTTTGCGTATTGGTCTTACCAGACAAGATAAATAAAAATATTTGAGTCGTGACTACACAAATTAGTAATTTAAATAAAAATAAATGTTTAGATTGCACAGAGGCGAGTCAAATAATAAAAGATGAGCGAAAACCTCTTTGCGCTAGAAATAATAGATAAAACTAAATTGCAACTTTAAATACAATAATTATGGTTAAATGTTAATGGAATGTGATCATAACATCACGTCCGTATTCCGCGAAGGGTTAGGCAGAGATCTACCTATAGTTCACCCACATTTCGTCAGTTATGCCTAAGTCCCATGTAATAGGGGGCGAGCCTATTGCCATCCACCGGGCACATACCCAGACTCCGGGCTGCTACTGAGAAATTCCAGATGGAAATATCCAAGGATGCTTAGCACGACCCTGGAATAGAGCCCAGTACCTAATGCTCAGCAGTAGCGCTTGCACCACTAGACCAACGAGGCATCAATGAAATGTGATCATCCTCAACAAAATGTTATTGTAACTTAAGCAAAAATAGACCGTTAAGCGTCAAGGTATATTTTTGTTTAAATACCAATGAGACAGATAGCTTTAACCACTTACCACAGTACAGCACAGCACAACAACATGCTGAGTGGATGCCTTCTCTTCACAGTCACGATTTGCAGCTGCAGACTATTTCTGTTCTGAGCCCGTGATATACTGATTACAGATCCATTTTTTATTTTCATTATGTTAGTTACCTTATCATTTTGCATGCACGGGTGTCTGTGGCTAATAACTAATTTTTCTTTATTTTATAACCCTTAGTGAAGTTTCGGAGTTAAAGTCAAAAGTGATAAAGCAATTCCGAGGTCGACTAAACGATATTTATAAATAGTGCATTATTCAGGGGCATTAAAACAGGGGTGCCTTAAATTAAACCCTATTTAACCCATATAATTATACATGAACGTACACACGGCTGCACAAGCTAAACATTACCGGTATAAGTTGACCAGTCATTGTACGGATATCCTATACAATACGCGATCAGCATATAATAGCTGTGTGTACAATTTCAGCGTCATTTATTATTTATGTGGAAAATACTATTAAGGCACTCTCACTTATAATTTTAACGCAACGGAAATACCGGGAAGTAAATTTAATTATTTAATGAATTCCCTTTGTCGCCTTTAACGGGGACAGCGTAGTGGGGCAACGGGAGATAATTTTAATAATTTTATTGAATTCCCTTTAGGAGAAAAATCGAGACATGACCTACGGGGACAAAGGGAACAAATCGTTGTATCATTTATGTACTAAAAAACAAACGCAAATTCTATCTTTTTCCATTTTTGCATAATAATCAGCCTATTATGTTCCCACTGCTGGGACTCTGGCCTCCTCTCTGTGATAATCTATACGTAATCGTAGTAGTAGTACGGGTTGGTGGTTTCCTCACGATGTTATCATTCACCGTTTTGGTGGTGATGAAACAATTTACACAAAGTAAAGCGCATGTTTAGGTTCGAACCTAGACCTACAACTCGTAAGTCGCGGCCGTTACCACTGGGCCACGACAGTTTGGATAATCTATGCATGCTATAAATGAAAGTCCCTCTTCGTAGCTTTCTGTGTGACCGTGTTGTCCTCTAAACTAAGCAACAGGTTTTTGATGCGGTTTCCAACACCATTAAGTGCCAATTTCACCAATGAAACTAACCGCCATCAGTATTCAAGAGCTGTCAGTGTCAATATTCCATAACAATTTTGACACTGACAGGTCTCGAACGCGTTTTAGATGTGCTGAACGCGTTCAGTTTCATTGGTGAAATTTGCACTTAGAGACTTTATTACGGAAGGTATGAGTATAAAACATTAATATTAAACTTAGATATACTACAGAAATCTCGATTTTTGTAAAGTCGTAAGTAACAGTAACAGTGCGAAGTGAATATACGAATGAATGATCACATTCCTTAAACTTATCTACCTAAAAACATAAACAACATTAAATTAATGGAAGATCTTTCTTTCAATTGAAAAGGAACTTAGCCTATGTGACGTCATATGTCAGTAAATATTAAATATTCTTTCTTTGGTAATGCACTATATTAATATGAGAGAGCGTAGCAAAATGCTCGAGTAGTTTTTCATTGGTGAAAAGATAATGAACTGAATACAACTGAAATAGAGGTCAAAACAGCCTGCAAGAGATGATTCTCTGTGGAGTGTGTTGGAGAGCATGTTGGCGTATATTTTCACTCTTGCTAGCAAAAAAACATGCAACAAGAATTACATAAGCGAGAATAAAAACTTAATTTGAAAACGGCAATCTGGGTATCAAATTACTGTGCCGGATTCACATTACTGTGTTGTGTCGTGTTGTGACGCCTTCTGACGCAGTGTTAGCCAATCAAAACTCGTTGTAATTTAACGTAGTCCTGAACAGATTAGTTTGATCGGTGTATTCCGCGTCACGACACAACACGTCACAGTAATGTGTCCGTGGCTTAAAGAACTCCTAGTATATATTTTTTTTAATGGCCGATTTTTGGCGCCAAATTATGTTAAAAAAACTCAAAACCTATCGAATCGAGTCAAAATAAAGTTTTATAAATGGTTTACAAACATACAAACAACTTATATGTTTAAATGTAATTTTTAACACAGTTTTAAGTTTAACATTATACTGTGGCGTTATAAGTGTGGGAAAGAGGAATACATCTGCCTAACCCTACGAGGAACACAAGCGTAAAGTTATGTTAAGTGAGTATAATATTATATTAAAATAAAGTGCATCACCAAAGTATCTTAGAACTAAATTACATAATATTTACAACATTATCTAGAATAGATATCGATCAGTAACTGTCATAGTTTAGTTACTAAAATAACTTACTAAATATCTTAGTTTAGTTACCCGACTTATGTTAGTGTTGGCATTTTCAATCATGTTGTTTTAATAGCATTCGCTGAAGCCGCCATTTTGACTTAATACGAACTTTAAAAGTTGTGTCTAGACAAAAGTATTCAGCGTAATGGCTAATCAAATAAACATGTCACTTTGTCTGCCTGATTTTGACGTCTTTTAATTGGGTACAATAACATCCCATGAGGCCATGACCATATATTTATCTTCAGGATAACGTATGATATTTAACAAAAACATGTGGCTTCAGTGAAAAGCTATGTGTTATGAGCAGAAAGCTTAATTTCGTTCTACGAGCTAGATTTTTCAAACCCATTTAGCTAAATTCGAGAATTTATAATATGGCCGAACGAATCATGCCCGGTCTTAACATAGGCACTATGAACTTTCGCGCATGTTCCCTAATCATAAAAAAAAAATGAATACTCATGTTCGCAAATTGTGAAAAAAAGAAGATTGAATACGAGGCTTTTAGCTACTGTACTACTTGTGTTATGTGCGTTTTGTTTGTGCAGAATAAACAATATTTCTTTCTTTTTTTTTTCTTTCAGACTCGTCTCGCTTCACCATTTGCTTCTTAAGAAAATGTGTTCGGAACGGATACGATTCATCGGTCGTGTTGTACTCAATTTCGCAATAATAATTGGCTTGTACAACGAAATTAAAGCTTTCGAACTGAACTATCTCCTAGTAAAGTCCGCTCGTCAATTATAACTAGTATAGTGTAAATATTCGAAAAGACTCGAGATAAACTCGAATTTATTTACAATATTTTTTTAATCTAGCCCTACAGTGACATGACAGCCATTCAAACCATGTTTTAATTTAAATAATTTCGATATTCGGTTTCTGAAAACAACAAGAAGGCTATTGTAGTGTTAGCCAACTTTGAAAACGGCTGTTGTTTCGTTCAACCAATCATATGCGATTTAAAAGCAGATTCATTGAACAGAGACTGGATCAGGCTTTCAGAAACCGAGGTTTTTCATTAATTCGTGACCGAGACAATTTTCGTGTATTTTTTTGTCAACTAGAAAATGTTCAAGGATAATTATAACCGACTTATAAAGGTAAATTTTCATCTTAGTGTGGTGTCTTATTACAAGGTGGAGACTACAATACAACAATAAATTAACTTTGTATATCTAATGCCCGGCCCAGTCCGTATTTAAAAATTCAATCAAATATATCCAATAGTTTGGTCACTATAGCTAGTCAAAGATTGACAAAACCCATTGTCGATTCCATCACTATTTTTTAGTTTGTTTGAAAAAAACACTTTTTTTTTATTTCTATGGCATGATTTATTTAATAGTTCCAAAATATTCTTATGCATTAATATTGCCAGTGTTTTCATGTATTGTCGTCTCCACATTGTATTCTAGAATTTTCTAGCGTTGGGTCCTGCTTGACCTCACGGGGTAATACTCGAACTTGGCTTTGACTCGCGAGATAAATGCGGTGCTTGACTGTATGTTTGAACTTGAATATAAAATGCTGTATGTGGGTGTACAGGTACACCTCTGCTCAACCCTTCGGGGAAACAAGGCGTGATGTTATGTTATGTATAAAATGCTAGTTCTCTCTGTGGGGTTCTGTATCACCCCAGATTGGGTCCGACAGTACCAAGTATCACCACTATATTTACTCTGTTGACTACAAATCTGGACTTCAATATAAAATGCTAGTACTCTTACTGTGGGGTTCTGAATTACCCCAGATGAGGTCCGACAGTACCCCAAGTATCACTATAGTTACTCCGTTGACTACAAATCTGGACTTCAATATAAAATGCTAGTACTCTTACTGTGGGGTTCTGTATTACCCCAGATGAGGTCCGATAGTACACCAAGTATCACTATAGTTACTCCGTTGACTACAAATCTGGACTTCAATATAAAATGCTAGTACTCTTACTGTGGGGTTCTGTATCACCCTAGATGGGGTCCATCAGGACCCCAAGTGTCACTACAGTTAGTCTGTTGGCTACATATTTGGACTGGTGTACTAAAGGCGGGTACTTCGCTAGCCCCACGTGGGATAGTACTTGGTCCACTTGAAGTCGGGCGCGAGGTACACTCGGCGACCGTGCACGTAGCATGTTACTATGCCGCGGTATGCCGTGCGAGGGACGCCGCTCTGAAAAATGAAAAAAAACAAGACAGTTAAACTAAAATCAGTGTAAAGTTAACGAAGATTAATGCTAGATTTTGATTATATTTTTACACAAAAATGAATTCTTGTTGAATTAAAGGAGATCAGTCATATTGGGCCCGAAACCAAAATGCCAACGAAAAAAGGTTACTATTTCACTACGGCACCGAATTTCTACGACCGTTCTTATAGCTGTTTTCTTAATAGTCTATTTTACGCACGCCACGTAAGCTAAGGTCCGTACCCCACTGGGGGTGCCCTTAGCGTGTAGTCGCATAGTTTATAAGGTTAGTACCCCGGCTGGAGGCCTAAGCATCCTAGAACCTTCTTGGTTGACATGAGAGACGCCATTAAAAAAAAATGTTGAAGTTTTGCTGTAGGTAAGTGCGCCGCGTTCGCGCATAAACCATATTTTCCATGCGACTAAACAGGAACTAAAATAGGTATGCTTAATAGTTGTAGGAACACTTGCAGAGATTTGTTGGCATAGTAGGTAATACTTATTCAAGATCAACTTTCATTCATTTTTACCGGTAGTTTTAACCCCTAATATATAAAAAAACTCGTGTCGCAATGTTGGGTACCAAACTCCTCCGAAACGGCTGGACCGATTTGTATAACATTTTGTGTGCATATCGGGTAGGTCTGAGAATCGACCAACATCTATAATTTAACAACAAAAAAAAAAGAAGCAAAACAACGTTTTCGGGGTTAGCTAGTCCCCTAATAAAATTCTCGTGTCGCAATGTTTGTTACCAAACTCCTCCGAAACGGCTGGACTGATTTGTCGGGTAGGTCTGAGAATCAGCCAACACCTATTTAAAAAAAAAAAAAAAAAGGAAGCAAACCAACGTTTACGGGGTCAGCTAGTATTTTATAAAAATGTTTAAAAGTAGATTTTCAACTTTTAAAAACAGCTGAAGGAATGGTCGCAGAATCGGCGAAATTGTAAAAGTGATAGGAGAACTCGACCAGGGCAACACCAATTTTTTTTTAACTAACCGGGTTTGGACTTAGGGTTTTGGGCCGTAACAAGTATTGATTTAGAGAATTATAATCATTAAAATCATCAATACAACCGAACCCTCTAAGTTCATATAATCCTATTGAATAGTATTAAAAAAAATGCATTAGATAGCCCAATATAGAGCCTTCATATTTTTTTTTCAAATGCGACTGCTAGTTCCAGAGATTAGAGCGTTAAAATAAACAAATTCTTGAGCTTTATTATTAGTAAAGTCGGAAGTCTACTGAGTCGAACGCCCTCTATTCAAAGAAAATTGTAATAGCAAAAGCAGTATGTAAAGATCGTAGCAGGTGGCGTTATGTAGTTTCTGCCTACCCCAATGGGGAAGAAGACGTAAGTTAATGTATTTATGTATTGCCTTGCCTTACAAAAAATTTTTAATTACAGGAATCAAACCGCGATCAGTGGCGCAGAAACTTAACACTGAATGTGCCAATGCGAATCGACCCTTTAAAATCAGACATATTTCAGCACTTCTTTAAATACCCGACTTTTACCCTAAACTCGTCAATGAGTCATAGTTTCTTGGCAGCGCGCTGATAACTCTTGGCGTCGCTGCACAGATCGCGGACGGCTGTCTTTCCGTCAACACAATTTAGGGTAATTACCCGCCACTTACCCTAAAGTCGTCAATGAGTCATAGTTTCTTGGCAGCGCGCTGATAACTCTTGGCGTTGCTGCACAGGACGCGGACGGCTGTCTTGCTGTCAATACTACTTAGGGTAATTACCCGCCACTTACCCTAAAGTCGTCCATGAGTCCTTGTTTCTTGGCAGCGCGCTGGTAACTCGTGGCGTTACTGAACATTACGCGGCCGACTGTCTTGCTGTCAATACTACTTAGGGTAATTACCCGCCACTTACCCTAAAGTCGTCCATGAGTCGTAGTTTCTTGGCAGCTTGCTGGTAACTCGTGGCGTTACTGAACATTACGCGGCCGGCTGTCTTGCTGTCAATACTACTTAGGGTAATTACCCGCCACTTACCCTAAAGTCGTCCATAAGTCCTAGTTTCTTGGCAGCGCGCTGGTAACTCTTGGCGTTGCTGTACATGACGCGGACGGCTTTCTTGTCTTCGCTACTAAAGACCTGTTCGGGTGTCATCTCTGGAAGGCTTTCTACTGTTTGAATAAGGTTTTCGTCGTAATGATCCTAGAAGGGAGAAAATTGGAAATGTAAGAATATGGAATTCGATTTTTATACAAAAAAAAAGGAAATCACCATTTGATTTTTGAGTACAGGCTTTAGAGAAGAAAACCGAAAATTTGTTAAATAGAGTAAAAGTATCTTCGTAACAATAAGTTAAAATAGTATATATATATTTGACCTTCAGGAAGAACAAGTGACTTTCGGCTTCGTTAAGAGTATTTTAATACCCGTAAAAGAAACCTTACCTTGAGTAAATACGTGTGGTTTAACTTAGTAAACTCCACATATTCCATGTTGAGCTGTATGTTGCGCAGATGCACGTCGAAGAAAAGTCCTTTACTGACGCCTACCTGTTAAGAAAAAATATAATAATATTTGAGTGTTATTGTTTATTTTTGAAAGACGGTCATTCGCTTTAATTTAAACTTGGAATGGATAATTAATTTACCTAACGTTTTTTAGTGACTCTGTGGTCTAGTAGCAAACTTCTGAGTGCGGAGTTCGATCGAACGAAAGACCCAACAACCAGAAAAGTGATACTAAGATTTTATTTAAATTAGGAACATTGTAGTAACTGTCCGCAATCGTGACTTGTGCCTCGTAACTTGCAAAGGGTTCGCCTCCTATTACATGGAATATAAATCTAGCTAAATGTGATGTTTTTTTGTACTAATTTTGCTAATTCCTTAGGTGAATATAAAAACCACTTCCCATCCGTTGCGATCTTTGTTAACAATAAAAATACAACTTAAAATTATAAATTACCTTTCCAAAAGAGTATGTCCTAGATATCTCAGGCCGTATACACGCCCTGCCATCAATGTTAACTGGGTTTCGAAGCCAATCGTCGAAGAAACTGTAACAATTACATTTATAAGTTACAGGTAAAAAAAAAAAACAGAAACCACAGAACTTTCGCAGCTAAGTATTTAACCTCTTGCGTTCATTGTTATGACATATCGAACATTAAGTGCTAGAGCAGTGTTGGTAACGGCCAGTGGCAACGGCCCCGACTTACCGAGTTGTAGGTCGTGGGTGCGAACCCAGACAGACGCTTTACTTTGTGTGAATAATTTTATCAGCACTGCTCTCAAACGGCATGTCCTATAACAAAAAATTCGATGACATGTGACATCGACCAACCCGGACTTGGCCCGCGAGGTGGTTTACAGCCCACTGCATCTCACCGAGAGGCACACTTTAGTAGATCTTCGACAGTCGTTGCTGGTAGTCGAAAGTCTGACCACCAGATTCACCAAGGGGTATTGTGTTATCCAGTAGCGGGGTTGTGGAGGTAACTGGTATTCCGCTGCATCCAGATAAGCTGAAAGGCCAACATAGTTGAGAAAACCCTAGGCAGATGATAGTTAGTAGGTACTTACGCGACTGGCCACTTGGGCGCCAGTTTGGTCCAGGTCTCTTTCCTCAGAACCCAACCTAAGCCTGGGAAGAAGTCAGTACGATGTAGCAACTCTGGTCGCGACATGTCTATGACCGCCATTTTGCCGTTGTCATTCCATGCTGATATGCACCTGGAAAGCATTAAAACCGTTATATAGTTTATGATTGATCTATGGTTTGATAATCTGTCATCTTGACTTGTAAATTGACGTCAGTGTGGTACCAGCTATCCGTCACTTCATTTCTCCTTCTTAAATTCCTTCCTTCGTCCTCAGTAACATCCGCATACGTATTTATCATTGGCGACGAGTACAAAAACATGTCTAACTTCTGTATTTATAGGTAATTCCATCGGGCACACGACTTGTTAGACATGTACAAATCAGGCGAATAACATGGCACCTTTTTTTTTGGGTGGGATATCATCACATGACTTCTCCCGCTCTGGGTGGAGCGGGAGGGCGTGCAGACTTTTACTGAATAAAACCCACCCGTGTTTCTTCAGTTGCCTGTGCCAGGACTAGGGTTATCTCTTTCAAATTTCCCGCGACCTTGAGGCGTCGGCCCTATCGGACCCCGTCATTTTGTGCTGACATCTCTTTGAGGCGCAATTGGAACACGACGCGCTGTCGTCCCGGGCCTGGTCGTTATCGGACGGCGAACTACCCATTGCTCGCCGTCCGCAAGCCGGCGCCTACGGTGGCCGGGAATCTGTAGGCGACTTCCGACGCCCAGGGCGTCTCCTGCGGCGACTAGTTGGGGCGTGAGGACGCAAGGCTCTCTCCCTACTGCGCTCCGCCTCCTCGTTCGCAAGCATTACTGCTTCGCAGAAGGAGGTGACGGCTTTCCACTCTCTGTCGCTCCGTACCATGGCCTGGATCAGGGCCGGACGCGAAAGATCCGAGAGAGACGCGAGAAATTTTTCGTCGGCTATCAAAAACAATATGCTGTTTCATAGAAAAGTGCAATACTTACGCGGTCAAAATGGGACAACATTTTTTTACAACCGATGAAAAGTTTCTACACTAGGGGGTCAACAATCATATGCTGAATTCATGGTTACAGTTTGCGCACTGGTTAAAAACTTATCCTGTATGGGTATGAAGGAAAGGGTGTAAAATTCACTCATCCTCCATAGAAAAGGGAGGGTCCTCCGACCAGACGGCTGTTTGGTGGACGGCTGAATGATGTCGGGACGTTGTATATTATGCTAGTTGCGCGTCGAACTTTGCTTGCGCGATGCAGGATTTTGCGTGACGTCTGT
The DNA here is from genome assembly GCA_963555695.1 of Dasypolia templi. Classification (NCBI taxonomy): domain Eukaryota; kingdom Metazoa; phylum Arthropoda; class Insecta; order Lepidoptera; family Noctuidae; genus Dasypolia; species Dasypolia templi. The sequence goes on from OY743163.1 coordinate 7,434,900, forward strand.
GTGAGCTTAGTTTGCATGTGGCGCTGTAGAGGCCGCCACGGATAGATTTAATTTTCTTTTTTGTGCACACGATTATCACATTTATATTACGAACCCGATTTGATTTAATTAAAAAAGTTATGGCTTACTCGTTAATTCAGTTCCAGCGATTAGGAGTCTCGTCTGACTAAGATTATTCTTATTTTCTTTTTTCAGATTTCTTTACTTTAAATGTCATTAACAATCAATGTTTTACTTTTAGCTGTAGAGTTCTCAAAAGGTTTGATTATCCAATCTTCCTAGAAGTTGATATTATTATGAAAATAAAGCGCATCTATGTACCAAAATAAAATATGATGCTACCGCAATTTAGGCAACACAAAACAATTAAATAATCGAATGACTTTATATAAAAAGCATTTTGAATAGTTCTGTTAGGTTGGACCGGTTGGATGGTGCTATTTTTAATAAAGTCGACTGGCGATAATACGACAATTTTACATAGATTTAATACTTTATCAAAATCTGTCGTGAAAATGTGCATTATTTTACAAATACGTCGCAAATATTGTTTTTGACATTATGTAGCATTGTCATATTATATTAATTAAATAGGGTCCAAGCCTTTACTTTTCTGGAAAGTGGAACAAGGATGGCTCTTTCGCGGCATAAATTCATAATACAAGTTTAAAAAGCTGAAAATCTAAGATAACTTACCACAATGTCTTATCCTTGAGTAGCAACGGATATGTGCCGAGGAAGTACTCGAAGAAATCCGGGGATATGTCTAGGTCATCTGAAAATAATATAGAAAAACATTTTAATACTTCATATCAGAATACATTTTAAACCAAAATTTAAAAGAATAAGCTTTGATGAGGTCATATTAAGAAAATTAATGAAAGGCGACTAACAAAAGGCAGATGTGAGAGGAAACGCCGGGAGGGACGCCCTAGAAGGACATATTATTATAGTTATCTTATTGGTACCTTTGTTCAGAAAGGTCAGGTGTGTAATACTCGCAACCGGTGTCCGTGTATGACCAGATGTACTCACCACATTAACTCAACGTCAAGATACATTCCAAATCATATGTCCTGTACTGTTTAACTTTTTATTATCGACTAGCTAAATCTAAATTAACAAAAAGAAGGATGCCCATTTTTCACCTGACTATGTATAGAAATGAAATAAATCTTAAAACACAGCTTATTGAATCGTCTATCACCTAGTTTTTAAAATATGATTGACGTGTAAAAGTGTTTGTACAAACCTATTTACAGAAAATAAATCATTTATCATTTATCATGAACGTAAACGAAGCAAAAGGAGGTATCGTAGGTAGCAGGTGGCATTCTGTTGTTTCTTTCTACCTACCCCCACGGTTAGGGGTGAGTTTATGTATGTATGTAATTTTAAACGGAGTAGCATACAATAATCATGAGATAGATACATGGTGCTCACCTAATAAAATAATAAATAATAATAAAAGTTTATTACGGAACTATAACACAAGACTATGTACAACTATTAAAACGATGATAGCTGCAAATGTATAAACTGTAGAGCAGCTATCAACACCCTTCTCCAGATACAGAATGGTATTATGTTCCATGCAAAAAGTCCTAAGTAAAGAACATTGCCCACTTCCCATACATTTAAAAACCTGATAATGAAAGTTCATGTATAGTTTAAGGTATAGTAGAAACACTACCTACATGTTTGGAAAATAATGTCATATAGTAATTTTTACGATTTAAACGCTACGAAGTCCAAAAAATATTAATGTTACTGTTTAGGTTAGAATTTGCCGTTACCAAATATAAAGAAATAAATGTGCTAGATCGAATTAAATAACGCTCGAAGTTTAGTCTAAAATACGAATAATTACCGACTAATACAAACCTATGGCCTTGAGCGACTTTTTTACTTTGTGAATTCCTTGAAACCAACTAAGCTTATGTCACTGCTTAGACTCTAGATGATTGTCACTATACATTGAGTGTCAAGCATTAATGTCAAACGTAAAAAAAACACCGTTTCAATCGTTCGAACTCAATTACTTAATGCTTGATTATTTAATTGAATTGTGATGTTATTTTTAATTAATCTCTATTATACAAAGACTAATGAAACATGATTACTGATTATATAAAACGTAAAATAATGCATGAAACTCAGGAACAGAGTCGAATAAAGTCAAGTAGCAGTATGTAAAATGGAACGTCGTAAAAAGGGAAGTTAAGATGCGTTCAAAACATGCCAATATGTTTACTTTTGACGTAGAATAAGCATAGAGAAATATTAAAAAATCCCATTTCCCTGCGTTTCTTTTAACATTGTGATTAGCGTAATTAATATACGATTCAATAAGCTGCATTTTAAGATTTATTTCATTTCTATACATAGCAGGTGAAAAATGGGCATCCTTCTTTTTGTTAATTTAGATTTAGCTAGTCGATAATAAATCAAAAAATAATATAAAGTTAAACAGTACAGGACATATGATTTGGGATGTATCTTGACGTTGAGTTAATGTGGTGAGTGTAGGGTGAATGGGTATGTGGGTGAGTGTTAATGAGTGTCGGGTGAATGGGTGTGTGGGTGAGTGTTAACGAAGGATGTTTGTGACAAGTGTGTTGTGTGTGGTTTTGTTGGGGTGTGTGAGGGAGTGATGAGTATGTACACTTCCACGAGTTTTCTCTGTTTCATCATAATTTTGTGATTTTAACCAGGAGACAAGTTTCATGTTGCATTTGCTCTTTGTTACGTACCGTTCTCTATATGGTGGGTTTAAATACTGCATTAAATCTTAGGGGTTTTTAGGATAGTTTATTTTCACCCCACTTCGAGTAATTAAGCTTTTATGTGTAATGAATAAGGGTTTGAAGTGTTCGGCATTCTCATTTTTCATTGGCTGAGCAATCCGATTGGTCTACGCATGAGCACAGTAGCGCCATGCTTCCGTGTGTGGTTTTTCGCGACACTAACTGTTCATAACGAGAAACTAACGTGCATATCGCACTATAAACATTTTCTAAAATAAAAAAGGTCCTTCGGTGAATTCGTGATTACCACCCCCTCAAGATACGAACAATTATACGAGCACAGCGCCTATGGAATACATGTGTAGTGAAGTGGCAGTAAGTGGGCTGTGTTGGCGAAGAATAGTTTGGAGGATGAATAACTGTCTCACGTTGAGGACCTGGCGGAGGGTAGATAGAGAAGATGTCGAATATCTGGTCGGATACCTTGCCAGCACCTTCAAGACAGCTCTCTGCGCTCGTCCGACTCGTAGCAACCACTGTTTTTTTTAGGCAACACCCCATAAAGTTAGGGAATACCCTAGAACAGACTGAGCAAGCGCAAAGTAGTCGGTTAATAAACAACTAAAATCGGCCGCCCCTCTGAGCTCTTAAACACACGAGCTACAGTTGAAGCAATATGTTGCTTCCATTTCAGGTTGCTATGAGTGACTCCAAGATACTTAATGATAGGGATATTTTCTAATTGTTGACAGCCACAGTTTGCGTGTAAGTATGGGCAGGTGTGCGCACGAATTTCAATCGGTGTATTAATATTTACAAACATTGTTAAAGTATACGATTTTCATAAAATATTAACTAGGCATAAGACAGTGTGTGAGTTAAGTAATCACAGAATGTAAATCAATGTCGTAAAAAAAAAATACAATTAAATTAGCAACCAGTTTTATGTTGTCTAGACTAGATTGTCCTATGGAGCTGGACTAGCAAATTTCCAAGCATTCTTATTTTGGATATAATCCTATATTTGTAATATGCTTGTTTACAAATTGACTTTTTATATGAGTTTTAAATTTTCTTTAATGGTATTTTGCTGTAACATTTAACACAGTACCTACCCCATTAAAAATGTATGTTATTTACTAAGTCTTAAAAATTGTTGATCTATTTTATCTTTATTTCTAGTATTAGAATGATGTGTATCACTTATTCTAAACATAAATAATTATTATCATAAATGAATTGGCAAGGTACTGTCATAATATTAATCTTTTTTAATAATTCCCCGAGATTTCGCGACTTACCAAGGGGTATTGTACTACCAAGTTGAGGCTCCGGCCAACAGGCACGATTCGCGTCGCGTGGCACGCTATTCTATACGAGCCTTTAGTGGAGGTAGACAGGCAGTCGCCCATGTAAAATGCTGGTATCCTGCCTCCGGATAAGCCTATAAGCCGACCCCAAGACCCCTTATTATTTGGGCAAAGTCTAGGCAGATTGATTGACTCACAGATCCTTTTTTACAGGTAGTATCCATTAAGGTTGATATTTCCTGAAAACGGTCAAAAAGGTTGTTTCTTAAAGCAGTATATCTCTTAAACAGTAAATAATTTTGACGAAAGAAAAATAAATGATTTCTTCAAGCCTTTTTTTTAAACAGTGATGAAACTCAAAACGTTATTAAACATACATTAATGCATCAAAAAAATCTTCAAACACACCTCTTAATTGTCTATAAAAGCAGTTTATCCCTTCATTAACATTGCCAGCGTTGTGACGCTTCTCTTTCTTTTCTATGCAGTCTGACAGTGACCGCGCTTCAGCCCTTGTCAGCCTCTTAATGTAAAGTATGAAACTGAAACTATGATCAAAATGATCATTTTGCCTAGTGGTACGATCAATAAACAGGCTGGTTTTATTTTCCTTATAGAAGTACGAGGTATAAGCCATTTCGTGTAGGTATATGCATATAAACGATAAGGTATTTAAATACATTAACATTCAAGCTAGCTGTTTTCCCCTTATTACTGTTACTTCATGTAAATGGGCAATGTTTTAACATTGATACTCTAATAGAACCCTATAATAAACAGTTGCATACATAGTATTTGTTTCGGTTATACAAGAAGTCAATAACTGACTGCGTGACGCGCAACTGGTGAGCAGGAGGTCCTGGGTTCGATTCCCAGGTTGGGCAAAGTGTTATTGGGTTTTTCTATCTAGAACTTCTCAGTAGCAGCCCGAAGTCTGGATTTGTAACCGGTTGATTGCATGGGCTCGCCCCATATTGCATGTGACTTAAACACAACCGGCGAAATGCTGGTGTACTATAGTTACACCACTGCCTAATCGTTGAGCTCCTTAGTTCTGAGTTGAGCTGCACGATGATTGACATATGCGTGCACTGACTGGACAGGTCCACTCAAGTCCGTGTGGTTCTTTCCTCAAAAGACCATTTCAGACACCAGTCTACATGGTCTTCATATGATATGACCAAGATTATTTTCGGATTTTTATTTACACTTTGACATTGATGGACTTTATGTATACAATGACATGTTAATTTACTTTGTAAAGTATTATATTATTTGAATTATTGTGAATGTGAAGACATTGTGGATTTGTCGTTTTTTAATGCATTTTTTTAAAACTTTTAATCATGGTCTGGCAGTTTGAGTAATTTATGCGGCCTACCCAAATGTCCTTTCTTTGGTAATGTTCGTCGAATCGTTTAGCTCCTTTAGTTCTGGATTGAGCTGCATGACAACTGACAAATGCGTGCACTGACTGGACAGGTCCACTCATTATGTGTGGTTCTTTCCTCAAAAGACCATTTCAGACACCAATCCACATTGTCTTCATATGACCTGACCAAGATTATGTCTGGACTTTAAAAGAGACTGTGACCTCTGAGTTTGTTTCGAGCTTTCTTCTCAGAGTAGTCAGATAGGAAACGCCGATCTCATCTAGTTTTTAAATATGATTGACGTGTAAAAGTGTTTTTACAAACCTATTTACAGAAAATAAATCATTTATCATTTATTATTAACCCTTCTGGGACTACAGGCGTGCAAAGTAACCTGCAAAATTTTCTTACGAATTTTGCCAACAAATTTTAAAATGGCCACTTCTCAATTATAAATTCTCAATTACAAAACCGGGTGTAAATCTGTCCTAATATTTTGACTGACTCCATTCAATAATACTTGTCACTTACAGTTATGAAAGATTAATTTTAAGTAACCACTCAGACTACAGGTACTAACTACTTTTAAAAAGAGTTCGACCGTACTTCTATCCATTCTGTTGTGTGCGCTGACAATACTTCATAATTTGTCAACGAGGCCGTTTCGAACTATACAGACGAGTCCACCATTGTATGTTGACATTCAAAGGAAGCCATTGAAATGGACTAAATTCTATTTGGTACACTTATGATGACCGAGTAATTTTGTCAGTTACAAATAGTTAGTTATTGCAGTAGTACATTAGGTACTACGGCACTGAACGAGCACAGAATAGAAAAAAACAAGTGGAAGTGCCCGTCACCTGGGCACTTCCACTTGTTTTTTCTATTCCATGTGAACAAACGTGGTGATTAATTGGTTGCATATCAGTATAAGAACAGCCGACCTATTCGGAAAATATCTCACCGCGAAAACTTAGTTGAAAAGAGCTTAAAATCATCGGAAAGCATGAGGTATTATGAGAGCAGTGGTAAAATTACAGGGCGGTTATATATACAATATAATAAGTAAAAAAAACAGTCCAAAATTTGATAAATTAGAGAAAGTTTTAGTGGAATGGCTTCATCATGATTAATTTTAAAAACCCATAATTATGTACTTACGTCTAATTATACGTATTACGTTTTATTTTTCACTATCCCCCCACCCTCTATCCCGTATAATACGCTTTATCGCTTAAGACGCTTATTTTGTTGGGTCCCTGTGAAATCGTCTTAAACGGGTTCTACACTTCTACTGTAGTTTCATTTCATTTCATTATTAATTTGCCTGCCTCGACTACTTCTACGAACATAAGGATAGGTAACACGTCGCCGCTAATCAACGTACAGATTACAGTAATATTGTTATGTAAATGCGTTCGCTCCGCTAATCGTTTCGGTCTACTCGTTTATAGAAGTAGATAATCTGTCAAGTTTTTTTTTAAGCGACAAAGTAATAGCTAAAATAAGTGTACTATGTTCTGGGACATAGTAAGTTTTTATGGGATGAAAGAAAGATTTAAACCTATTGGAGATCCTGGACACTTTAGGATATGGGGAATCTATCCTAGATTCCAAGAGCGAGAGAAGTGATCTCGAAATTTTTTGCACCCTGTCTCTGATAGCCACTAGCAACGACGCTGGCAGGAAATAGGGGGTTCCATATATAACGGGGCCTTGGGCACTTGCCAAGAGTGGCAAAATGTAAAGACGACCCCGCTAACAGTGCTGGAGTATGTCGAGACACAAAGTCGATACCTTTCTTCTCTGGCTGTCCAGCTGTCCCAATGTGTAAGACAAAGGTCTATGCTACACACTTTCCTTTACCAGAGAACGAATGCGACATGAAACCTCTTGCAACAGATGATTTTGCAAGTCTTCCCACAATCTGGTGTAATGAGACGAGACAAGAAGAATTTATATATTAACCTTGACCTTGAAATTATACCGACCTTCAACAATAATGATAGCTTCAGGTCCCAGCGTCTCGGACACATGGTTGAGCGCGAAATTGTAGTGTCTGACGATCTTGTAGTGCCCTCTTCTAACAAATTATTATACTGAACTTGACCTTGAAAATTAAACTGACCTTCAACAATAATGACGGCTTCATGTCCCAGCGTCTCAAACACATGGTTGAGTGCGAACTTGTAGTGTCTCGCGATCTTGTAGTACCCTCTGAACTTGACCTTGACCCTGGGCAGCACAATTTCAGTCAGGTCCGGTTGTCGGACCACGGATATGGTCGGATCCGAAACCGTGTACGATCTAATGACTTCATATGTGGCGTTGTGGCCGCAATCCTGGGAAAAAATAGAAATTAGAAATAAATATTTTCACATTGAAATTTTTCCATGTAAAGCTACGGTTTCCTAGAAAAACGGTGGCCACTTAACGGCCTGATAAAACACGTTAAAGTGACGTCATTCGCCGGTATATTGCACTCTATGTGTTGGCCACCGCTTTTCTAGAAAACCGTACCATTAGGTTGCATTAAAAGAGTGCTGTGATTGCAAAGAGTTATAATACTCGTTAGTACTCGTACGTCTGGTGCCCACTAGCCTATTGCCAGTCAGTCCACCCAATTGTAGAGTTGGTCTGTTAGAACCTTTTCTTAATGGCAGGTATTTTATGAGATTGAGTGTGACTAATAAGTTATTTCATTATAGAAGGAGCAGAGTTCAAAAGATGGTTGACATTTTGATCCTCTTTTATTCATAATACGGTTTTGAAGTTGACATTAAAAACAACTGTCCTACGTTGAAGGAAAACATCATAACAAGATCTTAACCGTCTCAAATGCCCACCAACACGATAAAGTGACCAAACATTTGTTTCATGCTCTTTCATACTTTAGCTAGATAGTTAGCCAGAATTGTATGACATAATGTCGTCGTAAACTTTTCCCAGGGTAGACATTAAGACAGAAACTACAGAACGCCACCTGCTATGATCCTTACATACTGCTTTGACTTCTTTTACGTTCATACATCAGGTCATAAACGCACGCCAGTTGCGATACTATGCCCTTTGATAATCTGACCTTTCTGAAGAACATCACCAATAAGGTCAGTGTATGTCCTTCTAGGGCGTCCCCTGCTGATGTTTCCATTCACTTCTGCCTTGTACTATGTTTTGTTAGTCGCCTTTCTTCTTTACCAAACTATCTAACTATTCTCTTTTCAATTTTTGTCACTACATATTAATTTTCTTTGCTTACGTTAGCAATATCTACTTGTGTAGAATATTCAAAACTTCAAATAAATACCTTATTCGAAAGGTACTAACAGTTAATAAAACACAAATAATACAACGCTAGCGTTCTGTTAGCTCAAGCGTGTGTATCACGCAAACTATTTCGATGACATGAATAATGCAGGCACATGTGAATTATTAAGTATCTTTAATGGAGACCATGATCGATTCGTTGAAATAAAACATACAACTTTCTTTGAAACCAACCCGTGTGCCCGATGGGGTTTTCTTTCGACAAAAAATGAGAAACTTCCTTTGAAACAAAGCTGCTTGACCCCAGGCAAGATAGCTGGCGATAGTCTTTCGAGAACTTTCAGGACTTCAAACCAGGTCTAAAAATACTTTACTTATTATGAACCTAATCTCAATTTGTCAACATAGCTGAGGGCATAATCAGCCTATACTGCTCCCACTGCTGGGACACCGGCCTCCCCTCTGTGAGAGGAAGTGGACCCTAATCCAACACGCGGGCCAACAATGAAACATATTTTCTGACTTCATTGTATTATCGACCTCAGACTATTCAAACTATGAGTAACTTAGGTTTGTTTCATTTTAATAGCTAGGTATCTACCATAATTGTAAGTTCTTATTTAGGTAGGTACTAGATGGCCCACCGGCTGACACGGAATCAAAATTGGTTGGGCAGCCTTGCTTTAAAACTTTCATACCTTATTGAACCCCTTCTCCATCCCTATTGCAAATTTTTGCACGTTAAGCCGTTGGTCCCGGCAGTCATTCATAGACCTTTGACAGTCGTTACGGGTAGTAAGAAACCCACAAGTCTGTCAACCTGTCTTACCAAGGAGTATCGTGCTCTATGTAAAATACTGGTATTCAGGTGCATCCGGTTAGACTGGAATCCGACCCCAACATATTTGGAAAAGGCTAGTGCTAACATTCGCTATACAGGATGGCAGAGACATCGACGCACATCCTGTTACCATGGATTCAGTACTTACATGACCACGTTTCAGTGCCATATGTCATCACTGGCAACACGCACTGGTCAAAGACTTTCGTCTTGAGACACTGCGGTACGTGGGACGAGAAGATATTGCGTAGCTTTCCGAACGCTGCCCAGCCGAGTCAGATTCGACGATTGACCTCTTTCTCGATTCACGCTCGATTCAAAGCTTCAATGGGGTCCTCATTTAACATCCCTTGCAGGACGGCTAAGTTCAGCAGCATATGCTGTGAGAAAAATCCGTCAATTTACTGATGTAGATACCGCGAGACTAGTCTATTTTAGTTACTTTCATAGTAGTATGTCGTACGGTATTTTACTATGGGGACGGGCTGCAGACATCGAGTCCATTTTCATTCTGCAGAAAAGAGCCATCAGAGCCATATATGGCCTCCGCAGGCGCGACTCTCTAAGGGAATTGTTCAAAGATATTAACATCATGACGGTACCTTGTCAATATATCTATGAAAACATCATGTACGTAAGGAAAAATCTACATCTTTTTAGTAAAAGAGGTGAAAGACACAATTATATCACTAGAAATAGGGACCAATTAGTTCAACCAGGTTTCAGGCTGGCTAAAGTAGACTCATCTTTCATGGGGTACTGTTTAAGATGTTACAATAAAATACCTCCCCACATACATCAACTGAATGAAACTAAATTTAAATCTTGTATAAAACGCACACTATGCAGCCGAGCATATTATAAGTTAGGGGATTACATTGCTGATAAAAATGCTTGGCTAATCGCTGGTCCTGCTCCTCAAGGACGCATCAACTAATTGATTAGCATTTAAAAATACTGTTGGAGCTGCTGAAGATTAAAAACAAGAATCTTTGCATTGTTTAAACTCAACTTTTTTAGTACTGTATAATTGCTATATGCCATATGTGAGTACTATGTACATGCTTTAAAGCTACCATTTACAGGGTACGTCTTTCATTGACTTGAATGTGTCCTGGCGGCTGAGAGTATGTCATGCTCACTTTAATGTTTCGCTGATGGTGGCGCGTGTGTTGGATCATTTAGCTCCCTTCAAAATGGTTGAGTTGAATGGTGCTAATCCATGCGTCATGTTCGTGAACGGGCGCCGTCAGTTGAGACTGGTCATCTCTTAGCTGCCACGGCGTATTTTAATTAAATTTTATTTTCGAATTGTTTTCATATTTAAATAACGGACGCTTTTAACGTTCTGCATCGTTCTCACATGCATAATTTCAACATGAATGATGTAACCAATCTATTGTAAACATAATTTGATTTAAAAGAGTGTCCGTGGAGTTTCTTGCCCGTTCTTCTCCATAGGTACCTACTACGCTTTGGACTGGGCAACTAGCTTCATTTTTCTGACCGACCGACCTTGACAATTCAAAAGTGCCTGTAATTGGTTTATTTGAAATAAATGCTTTGAGTTTGAGTTTGAGTTTCTCGAAGTTGGATCTACCTAACTGGACAATTTGTCCTAGGTAAACATATTCGTCCACGACTTCGTGTGTAGCGTCTCCGATCTTAGTGAGAATGGGTGTTACATACATCTGTCAGTAAAATAATATATTAACGATTTTTATTATGTAGCAGATCCAGATCATCATCATTACAGGTCGGCGCAACACGTTTTCTTCTTCAATTCTCTCCTGTCAACCGTCACGCTATCATTCACTCCCTCCTCTTTCATATAATTCCTCAGACAACCCATCCATTTTTTCTTTGGACTTTCTCTCCCTATCCATTTATAAAGTATTAAGTAGAATATACGAAGGAATTAAAAACTATTCAGAGGACTGTCGAATAGCAATAAAAAGGACTTCATTAAAAACTGTATCACTCCTTATAATCGCGTTGAGTAATAAACCGTTAATAATTTCATCTGGTTATAAATGGTAATCATCCTTGCATACATGCAGATGAAAATGTGAACAATTTTATGCTATTGGGCATGTAACACAGCAGTGTTAACACTTACGAGTTGTAGGTCGTAGGTTTAAACACAGACAGGCCCTTCACTTTAAGTAAATTATTTCATCACCACTGCTCTCAAAACGGTGAAGTAAATCATCGAAAGGAAACCGGCATGTCGTCCAACCAAAAATTCGAAGAAGTGACAATCTTCCAACTTGCACTGGGTCCGTGGCGTGGTGGATCACGGCCCACTCCCTCTCACCGAGGGGAGGCCTGTGTCCCAGAAGTGGGGACATTATAGAATGATTATGGTGTATGGGCAAGTCTGGTTACCCAGTAGCTGGGTTGTGGCGGTGGTGGTGTCAGAAAAAAAAATAAAAAAACGAAAAGAAAATTCGTTTACTATGCACAAACAAAACGCACATTACAAACTAAACGCAATCGCTTCATGTGAAAAACTGGTATTACTGTGAGACTGGAAGCCGAGACCAACATACGAGGGCTGCACTAAAAGTATCGGGAATGGAATATTTCCACTGTTCCTGTCATATTAAAATCTTTTTAATTGAAAACTCCTTGGTTTTAAAATCGAATATCATTTATTTATTTAAAAAAGATTCTCGGTCTTGTCACAAGGTTTTGTCAAACTTGTTTAGTCGTTGAGAAAATGGAATTGACTCGAGAAAATTCAAGAGCGATGATTTATTATGACTTTCGAAGTGGTTTAACACAAAAGCAGTGTGTTGACCGGATGATTTCTGCATTTGGTGATGAACCCCCATCCAAAACCACAATTTATCGCTGGTTTGCTGAATTTCAACGTGGACGTGTCAAGCTCAGTGATGATCCCCGTCAAGGTCGTCCAAAAACTGCAGTCACCCAAGAAAACGTTGATGCTGTGCGTAAGCTGATTGAGGAAGATCGACATGTGACATACCGCGAAATTCAGGCAACTTTAGACATTGGCATGAGTCAAATACGAATAATCTTGCATGAACAATTAGGTGTAAAAAAGTTGTTTTCCCGATGGATACCGCATTCGCTCTGTGAAGAGCAAAAGCGGCTCGCGTTACTTGGTGCATCAGAACTCTTGAAAGATTCCACGCAGGATCCTCAAATGCTGTATACAACATCGTATCAGGTGACGAATCCTGGATATACGCGTACGAACCCGAAACAAAAAACCAGTCACGAGTTTGGGTGTTCGAAAATGAGTTAAAGCCAAAAAAAATTGTTCGTTCACGGAGTGTTGCAAAAAAAATGGTGGCCACGTTTGTCTCCAAAACCGGCCATGTTACGACTATTCCTCTTGAGGGACAAAGAACGGTTAATGCAGAATGGTATGCTAGCATTTGTTTGCCACAGGTCGCTTCTGAACTCCGTAAAGAGAACCACCGCAACATCCTCCATCACGACAATGCGAGTTCTCACACCGCACACAGAACAAAAGAGTTTTTAGAGCAAGAAATCATCTTGTGGGTTGAAGCTCTATTTCCGACGTGATGTGGGCGCGGCGCGCTCGCTTCCGCAGCCATCTGTACAGCAGCGCTCCCGCCGTCAGCGCCAGACTGCATACTGATGGATGTCATGGGTGGATTATCTGTCAAAATCTGACAACGGAGAGATCCATGGTCAGATTTTGACAGATTTGCCAAACAAAACCTGTCAAATAATCACCATGGCGAGACCATTCCAACGTTTGTAAATTAGTAGACTTCGACCCCAGGTGTAGGTGTCACCGCTATCTATGGACATGCAGAGGCATAGCAGGTGCAATCCCGAACACTGTAAGACTGCTTCTTGGCGGTTCGTGTTGTATTCATAATCCATGCTAAATCCATAAATTCGAAAGTAACTCAGTCTTATGTAAGTTACCTTTTCACGCCTAAACCACTAAAATTTGGCAAGGCGATAGATGGCATCTTGAGGAAGGACATAGGGAAGCACGTTCCCGTGGGCTTTCCGACGTCCACGAGGGCAAAGCCGCGGACAGAAGCTAGTAAATAATTAAAAAAAAAGGTGTGGGGACCCCCGTCAGGAACGAAGTACCTTACTCTTTTTATTCAACTCCAAATGTCTTACTATTGGCTTATTGTGACTTTACTATCGGCTTCAGCACACTCAAATACCACGAAAACGACACCCAAAAAGTTTTTTTTTTTTATCGCAGCGGCTTCTTGGATTATCATTTTGACCTCACTTTCGCCTTTAGCACCCTCGAAAACCACGAAAACTCGTGCCCTAGATGAAAAAAAATTCAAATAATCGCAGCCGTCACCATGAATTTTCATTTTGACCTCACTATCAGCTTCAGGAAATAAACACCCTCAAAAACCATGAAAACTACAACCATGCCGAAATATTTGAAAATTTTCGTAGCCACCTTCTTGGTTTTTCATTTCACCCTCACTGCTGACTGCAGCACCATCGAAAACCATGAAAACTATCTCACTCTATGTCTCTTTCTAATATATAATAAAAAGTCGCAATGATCTTGCATTGTCATTTTCGTTATTTCAATCCAAGATGCACAACGTTATTTTGTGTCGTGACGATTTCAACAATTGTTCTAAGATTTTACTCCTACCGTAAAGCTGCGTTAAAGAACTTCGTTACAATAAAATGTACCGGTATGGAAGACTTATAAAAGCAGTGAAAATCCGCACTAATAAGATTTTACTAAGAAGCAGTAGTAAGTACGAAAGCGGTTTTGCTTGTCCGAAGTGTTTTCACGACAACTGCGGAAGCCATTTCGTAACTTTGAAATTATAAAACGCCATGAGTTACCAACTTTTTTTTCAGGAATTAAAATCTTATAACATGGGCAGAAAAGTCTTGTGTCCTTGATGCTAACAACAGAATGCAGATTGATTGCATGCTAAACAGAATGCTCAGAATGGTCAGCACTCTGTGGAATAAAGTAGTCTGAGAAGGTAATTTTACTGATTAAGACTTCTCACCATATCTGAATAGTCTTCATTATCAACTCAGCCTATCGCAGTCCACTGCTGGACATAGGCCATTCCCAGACTGCGACACAACACGCTGTCCTCCAAGACTTGACCAAGTTTTTTAAATGACGCCCAACCCAACTGGATGCTTCGTTCAGCTTCTTCCTCAGAGATGTCTCTACCAATCTGGATGAATTACTCCACGGTAGAAATACTCGTTCGAGAAGCAACCCTTCGATGTGGATGGGACTAGGCAAGACGTGTGAATTGTATATGACTTTCCTCTTGTCCAAACTTATGCCGAAGACAACCCGCCGAGAGACTCCATTTAGAAGTGAGTGCAGCATCTGGTCTCAATGTTCTTACGTCTCTGCCATTATTACGATGTCATCGGCAAAGTGTAGATAGGATATTCAGATTGATTTATTCTTCCATGTTTATTGATTTCTCGTTATTCACATCTGACATTACACACAATGCCACAGCGGCTGGATATACTCATCGTTCTTCTGTACAATTTGCCGAACATTATGAATGTGGTTTTCGGTACTGAAGCATTTTCGAAAAACGACTTGTTCTGGTGGCCGAAACTCCTCAAGTTTCCTAGGAAGACGGTTTGCAACGACCCTCGAAAACAGATTGTATACGTGGATCTGACTTCAGAGCCACGTACACAAGCTATTCTTATCTCACTTGAAATGGATCTATAGTTTTTGAGCAAGGTTTTCTCTCCTTTTTTTGAGGAACAGAGCCACCGCACCTCTCCTCTACGCCTCTGGAGTCCTACCCTACTGGATGACGTATTTGAAGTGACTCGCTTGCACTTTTAGGACTTCAAGTCTTGATTATGGATCACGTAAACGTCGAAAAATTTGAATTTCTATAAGTTCCCTAATAAACGAAGTAGAAGATTTGTTGACAGGACAAGTCAATCAATAGTCATCGGTCTATTTATTAATGGAGATTAGTGGCCCCTTGTAGAGTAAGTCGGTTCCGCAAAGTAGTTCAGGTGGCCGACAACACAAAATGATATTTGCGTTGCTGCCGAAGTACATGAAACAGTTAATATTTTCACGCCTAGAGATCTGTCAGAACATTAAAGTGTGAAAGTCAGCCTACTTCGAAGTGGCACCAACCTGGTGCCAAAAAAGTCCTGGATGCCATTGGTACAATTAACTTACATTTAGGCACTTTACTTATGTTTAGGTCCCATGAAATAGGGAGCAAGCCTATTGCCATCACCCGGGCACAAATCCAGACTTCTGGCTGCTACTGAGATATAAGGAAGCATAAGGTTAACATTAAAAGCAAAAACGTGGTTACAATACCATCTGATTACCGCAGCTGGCATTTATCATGACACCAACGCAAAGTCAAAATCGGTTTAACGAACTGTAAAAAGGTTTATTTAAATGCCTAATCTTATTCCAAATGGAACATAATAATTTTATTTTATACTATAATATATTTGGGATGGAATACCAGACCTGCCTTGTTGATTAGCTATATAAGCCCAAAAATATTCAATATTTTTAGGTCATACAGGCGCACCGGTTGCGAGTACTACGCACCTGACCTTTCTGAAGCACATCACCAATAAGGTCACTGTATGTCTGTGTGATTACAAATATGTTTTAATTACTTCGCTCTTATCGTTTGTTTTTATTTTGTGTATATTGGCACCTTGTTTATATTTTTTATTGTAATGTGTTTTCATTTTATGATGCTTTTGCTATGTCTTTTTTGTGCACTGAATAAATGTTTTATCTATCTATCTAGCTATCTTATAAAGGCTCGTTCACACCGCCGCGACGCCACAGCGCGACGTGTCGCGAGGCGATTCTGCGACATTTTCGCGCCGCAACACCTTTCACACTGGAGCTACAAGTCGTCGCGGTGCGACGACTTGTAGTGCTAGCGACGCGACGCCACACCAATGGACCATTTTGTATGGTGTAGCCGCGATATCGCGACGATATCGCGGCTACATCAAGTAGCGCACGCGACACCAGAAGAGACTATAAATGGTGATGCAGTCCAAGTTGAGCTCATTAGTAGACGATCTTCGTCATAGGACGAAGGCAGGTCTGTGCGTGGTTGCTGAGCGAGGGGTCCTAGGTTCGATTCCCGCGTCGGTCGAAATAAGCCAACCTAACCTTAGTAGGTAGCCTTAGCTTGACCATACACGCACGAAGGACGAAACTGGCGATTTCGGAAGTGTATTTACTTCAAATAATTAAGTTTTAGTTTTTAATTTATATGATTTCGGAAAATTTACTTTAATTTCTATAATAATTAATATGTAAAGTGTACTTTCAGTAGGTAGGTACCTACTCGTACTCAGCTACTTAATTATCATTTGTAAAATTATCTAAAAGTTGATATTTGTAACTATATTGGAACTTACCTAGTACTTACTTTTAATTTATTTATCAAACTAATTCCTTTAGTATCTAAGTGAATGATTTTCTTACAAAATTATGCTGAATACGTTGAACTCGAACTGATTCCCGCACAGCTCATATTATCATGTAATCGACTGCTAGCGGAGCCCAAGCACTCTTACGTTGAATCGGACGCCCGCTCTGAACAAGCTAAAAAGTACGACGAACGCAGACAGCTTCAACTCGCGCCGCCCGCACATTTAGAATTATGGTAGGTAATATTATTGATATTTTTTTTTACTTTGTTTGTGATTAAACATTTTAAAAACAATATTATGCATTGAACAGTTACTTATTTCAGATCTCTTACATAATGTTAATTATGAGTTTCATGCAAGTCCGCTGACTGCAATGCCGAAGAACACCAAATAAATTATTGAACAAATAAACAACTTCCTGCAGTTTCCAAAAAAAATTGTTATCATTGAATCCTTCCAAAAGCTTAGTATTGTAAAATTATGCAATACTAAGCTGTATTCGCTCGGACACCGCGCGCATCTTTTTCAAAGAGAAACCGCGCCGCCACCGCCGCGCCGCCGCTCGCCGCTGCCGCCGCCTCTTGCAATGTACTCACGTGCCCGTAATCCGCAAGTAGGAGGAACATTAATATACTACTAGGCCCAATGGCCCTCATATGATACAGCCGAATAAGAGGCCAGCACCCTAATTGCGTAACACACTGCTTACCAGTATCAATCACAATCTGAATCATTTTGAAGGATATTGTTAATCCATTGATTATGTTCGAAAAATTTGTCTGCTCAACAACGTACATCAATAAATGTTGTCGAACGTTCAAAATGAAAGCCATTGCTACTGTTAGTGTGTTACGTAATTACCCCGTAGCTCGCCTATGCTGGCCTCTAATAAGTTTCTGTCACAAACATACCTGTTTTTATTTCTTTACTACGAGTTCAGGTCAAGGTCAAAATGTTACCACCGGCGACCTATATCTACCTAGTCGACCTATACAGGACGACTGCACCAATACGGGGTGAACGGAAATGACGCGCAACCTCAATTTATTATTACACTATTTTGGGCACAAAGTTGAAACTTTTCGTCTTCTTTTTCTTAATTATTACTGGCATTTTTGTGCAGTTTTTTTAAAGCTTTAATTGTACAACTCACACAGCAATACACTTGCATAAAAAAATTGAAATAGCTACCAGCTCAGCTGTTTCGCTTAAGTTCACGCGAGGTCAACGCCAGCCTAGTATAAAAGTTGCTTTCAAAAATCGCATTTTGTATCAGAGGCGTCTAGAAGTTTGGCGCGATCTATACCACCTACCTAATCATGAAGCGCGCGCGCAAAGGATAAGCGGCGCCCGGTTGGTTAGCTCTGGCTTTTAGATTTGAAACTTTTATCTGAGAAATAAAAATGACGGCTTGACAACATTTGCGTAGAAAATATATCAAACCACCGTATTATTATTACGTCCGATATAATTTCTCTGACGAATTATTATGTTATACCTGTACTTACTTACTATTGAAAAATCAGCCCCAAGGTGATTTAAAATTAGAATTTTAGGTTTAAATCCTCAAGTACCTTAGTAATTCATTTGGGAATCTGTCGTCTAGTGATTGTTTAAACGGGCATTAGTAAATTAATAAATACCTACACATTACTGTATCGCTATGTAGGTACACTTGTATCTTTTATGTCATCAATCCTCATCGGAAGCGTTATTTAATGGGAATAAGTAAGCTAACTCCTTATGATTCTTACCTATAAATTAATAACGGCATGAAAAAAAATTAACAATAAGTAAGACCTTTTGTTATTTTTTTATAAGAATCAACAGATAAGTAATTAATTTTACTTGATATTAATGGTATCAATGTTGTCGTTAGGCGAGCCGGCACAGACTTGCGTATGTGTGCTGTGTAGGTAGTTAGTTCCTACCTACAGTGCGCGTGTGATGCAATATGACACTTTCTATAGGTAACCGATTACGAAAGTCTTTGGAGTTTCGTATTTTTAAGTCTATCAAAAGGTCGTCATCTGATGAAGAACTCATCATTAGGACCTCATGCTCAGCAAACACGCCGAAATCCGCCCCCTTCCTATAAAAGGAATAAAAATGTGTTGCAGGCGAAAAAGAACTTTAGGAGTTTATTATGTTACTGTCACTTTTACGAAATGACTTTTATTGGAAACTAAGAGTCTGTAAAAAAAACTTAATTAGGTACGCCTACCTAAGTCACTTAGCACGTCCAAATTCGCCAGTTTCGTCGTGCGTGCTTGTGTGGCCAATCTTAGGTACCTACTTAGGTTAGGTTGAATTATGTCGACTGACCAGGGAATCTAACCCAGGACACCACGCTCGGCAAACAAGCACAGACCTGCCTTCGTCCTCTGAGGAAGATCGTCTACTAATGAGCTCAACTTGTACTGCATCACCATTTATACTCTCTTCTGGTGTCGCGTGCACTACTTGATGTAGCTGCGATATCGCCGCGATATCGCAGCTACACCACACCATACAAAACATCCTTTGGTGTGGTGCCGCGTCGCGACTTGATGTAGCCCATGCGATATCGCGGCGACGAGTCGTCGCATAAGCTACGCGACGCGGTTGTAGTTTCGGCATCTTCAAAAGGTACCTACTCCTTTGACCACGTCTCATGCCGCCAAAAACATTAGTAAGACATTGAAATGTAACTCTTATGCCATTGCAATAAAGTATAAATTAGAATGATCGACCTTTTCGTGGAGTTTTTAAGTTTCAAATGGTTGGTTGATTGGTACTTGGGTTTGAAATTAATAAAATCAAATATTTCTTTTTATAAACCTTATGACAATGACATAAGGGTCATATTATTTCAATGACATACTATTTTGCTTCTGATTTCATTTTACTAAAACGTGAGGTTAGGTTGGGTTGTGTCGACCGACCGGGGAATCGAACCTAGGACCCCACGCTCAGCAAAGACGCACAGACGTGCCTTCGTCCTCTGACGAAGTTCGTCTACTAATGAGCTCAATTTGGACTGCATCACCATATATACTCTCTTCTGGTGTCGCGTGCACTACTTGATGTAGCCGCGATATCGCCGCTACACCATACAGTATGGTCCAAAGGTGACGCGCTGCGACAGTGTCGCGGTGCGACAGGTCGCTCCTGTGTGAACTGTCGCGCGCGTTTTCATAGAAATTGTTCTACAGATGTAATATCGCAGAATCGTGCGCGACCGTGGCGTCGCGCCGGTGTGAACGAGCCTTAAATACCCATCATTTGGGAATTTACCAAGGGAATTACCGGTATTTACCTCAATTTGAATTGACCCGGGAATTTACCGGGTAGAATCCCATCTCACGTCCTGACTCACTCACTGACTGACTCACCAACGCCCAACTCAAACCCTTAGTCCCAGGGACTGAAACTCTAACAATTATAAGCGCTTTTATCTCTGTTAGAAGAAAATAAAATACATTTATAAATGTAACAGATACATTAATGGTACAGTATCAAAGTGTAACCTTTTATATGTGTAAATATGTGTAACAGAAATAAGCAGTTTTATGTATTTATGTATTTTCGTTCGCGTGCATGTCGGAAAAAAAAATGTGTCGCTTAGAGAAGGTGCAGGTACCACTCCTCCATTGAAAAGGAAGAGTCTTCAGATCTTGTCTGGTAGGAAGCGCTACCTGGGGTTCTCTAACAATGCCCTTTCGAATGCAGTCACTGCGTCTTCAGGGTTTATAATGTCAATGCGACGAAGTGTCACTTTAATTTTAGAGAATGAATGAAAATCAAGGCGCTAGGCTGCACCTGCCGTACTCAATAAATCGACTGCCCGTATGGAGGAGTGTGAGGCCCTAGTGTGATTTTCTTTTAACCACTTCGACTTTACGCCTCGACCGCTTTCGGCGCTCCGATTGGCCCTTCACCATTCGATCGTTACGCTCCCATTGCCAAGGGCCAATCGGAGCGCCGAACGCGATCGATGCGTAAAATCGAGACGGTTAAAATAAACTCACAGTAGGCCTGAAGCGTTATCATGGTGAAGAAGGATCACGCATTAAGAGCGCTGTTGACAATTTTAGGCTAATGAAAAATATTTAAAGTGTTCTCTTCTTGAACACTTTAAATATTATCTTTTAATAGATTTTAATAGAAGCGATTGCGATGAAACAAAAACCAATGATTACTCCGATTTACACACAATATTTCAGTATAAAATTGAATCATACTGATTTTGACCTTTTTACGTGATACTTGATCTAACTGTCTCACATCTAAACAGACAAAAAATCCAAAAACAGTAGAAAAGGCATCTGGTGGTTATCATTTAACACCCCAACTATTTTTTTTTTCTATGTTCAAAAACGCCTCGTCCTGTTACAATTAACACTTTTATATCTGTTACAGATACCTTTACACTTACAGTTAACACATTTAAAAGTTTTACATATTTGATTCAGTTATCAATTCAAAATGTAACACTTATAATTCTGTAACATTTATGAAAGTGTTTATAAGTCCCTGTTTGGACATAGAAAGCTGAAAACTTGCATAGAGGTTCCCTTTTAGGTGTAGACGAGGGATAAGGCTGGATTCTTCCGAATTTCCACGGGTTAGGGTATATAGGGCGGTAGAAGTCGCTGCCAAAACGCAAGTGTAGCATAGAAAAAAGACACTCACCTGACTAACTATAATAGGGAAGATCTCCTTGCTAGGTCTAAACTTGACTAAGTTATCCAGACATCGCTTGACGGTGACCCTGTCGCATGCTATTACTAATACAGGCAGGATCGTTTGAGCAGCATCTGTAACAACAAGAGAATGTCTCATATAAACTTTTAATATTTTAAATTTGTTTGTTACGCTTTCACGATCAAAGGGCTGAACGGATTTGGATGAATCTTGGCACATGGGTAGACCATGACCTGAATAAGGACATTGGATACTTTATATTCCGATATTCCACGGGATCGAGACTTACACTTGTGAAACCGCGGGCCGAAGCTAGTAATATTTTATGTTTGGGCCATTTTATTATTGTATGCTAACATGTGAACGTATTTTGCATCCTGCTCTGCCTCTTTCTCTGGGCTCAATAATTTAAAAAAATAATACATCATTAGAGGCGTAAAAACTTTTTAGAGGTGTAATTTTAAAAATGTACAGTCACAGACTTTAACTGATGAGCCACTTGCCACGGTTCGTATTTTTGCCGTGTAATGCACATCGGGTTAAGTCGGTTATCCTCGTACATAGTACAGACTGACTACCCAAACTCAACCAATTGCAAGTCAACAAATCGTAATCTAACGACAAATTGTTTAAGTGTAACGATAGCAACGTTAGCGTAGGGAGAAATTATAATGGGTCATTTCGACTTCGGAAAAACTCGGACCCACTATACATATGACAAATGTGATAATTGTTGAACATAAACGTAAATCACAAAAGGAATTTACAAGGCAGATGTGAGTGGAAACGCCGGGAGGGGACGCCCTAGGAGGACATATAGTGACCTTATTGGTGATGTTCTTCAGAAAGGTCAGGTGCGCAGTACTCGCAACCGGCGCTCGTGTATGACCAGATGTATGATTTTAAACGAGGCAAAATGAGTATGTAAGGATCGTAGCAGGTGGCGTTCTGTAGTTTCTGTCTACCCCCATGGGAAGGCGTGAGTGTATCCTATGTGTGTATGTATAAACATAAACAACACCTGACTGCCGCAATCTTGGAAAATATGATTCTGAATTTTATTTACTATTTCTGTTTGAAACCTTTAAAAAATAGTTTTATTTTCTTTATCATTCAATATTGTTGGACTGACTTAATACCGAGTATATGCTCCTTGGCTGTCTATTACAGCTTGCATTTGTAATTGCATGGAGTTAACCAATCTAGTAGCAATATCAGTCTAACGCATGTTTTCCCATACTTCTGGGCAATGTTGAGCCATATCTTCTTTTCTTCGTTCATTACGGTGATCCCATCACTGAACCGTTAAACCCCACAGATTTTCTACGGGATTTTCAGGTCAGGGTATTTAACTGGCCATGGAATCACCGTTATGTCTGGATGTGCATCAAACCAGGTGCTGACAATCCTTGTTCGATGTAAATATTGGTTTTGTTCACGACAACTGTGCCAACAGTTGTCGTGAACAAAACGAATGTTTGCCATTTCATATATGGTGGCTGTGGATCTAGGCAGAGGGAAGCATATTATCTTCCAAAATGCTGATATAGTTCACGGCATTTGCACGAGGCGGAAGTTGAACCAGCTCGCCTACACCTTCGGAGCTCATCCAACCCCACATATTAACATTTATGCTTCCCGATTTCCTATTTGGTATGACATGATCTACATTTTACCCTGTACTGTTCTAACGCCATAAATGTAAGCGACCGCGGTCGCTTGATTGGAATGACTACTCATGCCTGAAAATAGTGGAAGTCCAATAAAAATTATAGGAGTGGTTATAGGAGCGTCTGTCATTTCTTCTTTGTAGGCAGGAATCCAATTTTTTTACTCTTAATTCAACGAAGGTCAGTATCAACTAGATTGGATAAACTTAAGCAACATTGTATTGATTTATCATTGAACAACTTAATAGTCAACCTTCAACCTCTATAGATATATTTCCGATTATAATATATGTAATTTGTCATCTTGTTTGCGAGCATGCGGTTTGGGTTCGTGTTTAATCGTGTAATCTCGTGAATGTATAAAACTGCAAAATTCGAAAGTTTGAAAGTGGATCATCAATTAAAATCCGTGACTGTACATAATTAGAAAGTCAATAAGATTTTAGAGGATCAGTTAAATATTGCACTTATTATGATTGATTTGAATGTTCTACATATCAATATTATGTACGGTCACTGACATAAATTGAAATTGTACAGACATTGAGTGAATCGGATCATAGCATCACAAATTGAGAATTATTTCCATCGGTTTTTGGTAATTTCAGAAAAATTGTCTTTTCAAGGACTTTTTTTTTGTTGATATTGTATAGAAGATAGTGTGAGTACTACCTGTGAAGGACCTCATCTAGGAACTGAAAATAATACAACACACACATAAAAACCACGACTGTGGGGAGTAAAGAAGGGATAAGCAGAGGTGTTCCTCAACACCTACACTTCACTAGTTATGTTTAAGTCCCATGTAATAGAGGGCGAGCCTATTGCCATCAACCGGGCACAAATCCAGACTCCGGGCTGCTACTGAGAAACTCCAGATGGGAAAACCTAATGACACTTTGCCCGACCCGGGAATCAAACCCAGGAACTAATGCTTAGCAGTAGCGCTTGCGACTAACAAACAAAAGAGTCAGTCATATTATTATTATAGTCAAGCTGAATTCAGTCGACTTTAAAAAATATGCAGTTCCAACAAAATATGATAGTCTAATAACCATCACCTAATTGTCATAATTAAAAACTAAATTTAACAAAAATAAACTCTACGCCAAGCACATAAGGTTGAAACCGATTCTAACCCTATCCAACGATTACACTGTAGACCAACAAAAGGCAGGGCACACTAGGATAATGATAAAACCGTGATAATGAGATAAAAACTTCATCTGTCCACATCTGGCAGGCATGTGGGAGATAAAAATGTGAATAGGTGCTGTTTACTGATAAGATTGTTGAAAGAGCAATCAATTTTTTATCCGATTTGTAATGTTTAATGTATCACCAAAAATTGTGTTTAGACCCTCAAAGTTCTATTATGAAATTATAAAGACATTATTTTTAACCAAATACGGCGAACCAAATGAGAGGGTTATGATTTTGACCGGTATGTATGTATGTATGTATCTCTCGTAATTTAGCTGTGCCCGACAGGGTCCATATTGATCTTTTACTTCGTTATACCATCTACTCAATACTCAATCATTTATTTGCATTCCACATGTTTACTTAGGTGGTAACTTAAAATTATATGCGATCATTGTGGAGTAGGAGTATATGTAATACATGGAGGAATCTATGTAATACATATGGAATGCAATAAGGAATCGGGTACTTATGTATGTATGTTCATCTGTTCCCTCATAACTTCTAAGCTCCCGGCTTTACCCTGACCATTTTTATAGTCTATGTCTTGATTTCTGTCTGAAATATTTTATAGCGTGATTATTAGTAGTCGGGTTTTAGTGTTTGAACTTACTTTTTTTGTTGTGTAGAGGAACACTTGAGGAGCTTATTAATATTTGCTTATTATTATAGTCCTAAAAGGGGACTGTCCACTTTAACACTATTCTAAAAGACTAAGATTCAACTGTATCTGCCATGTTAATTGCCTTTAAACATGTCGTATTTCTTACCACCACTGAAGTGAAGCGGGAAATCCCATTTACATGACAAACCAATTTACAATCACATGACATAGTGATAAAGTGTGGTTAGTGCCGTTATGTACTCATATACCAACTCGAGCAGCACGCGTCGACGGCAGAGGCAACTGCAGCCGCCGATACGTGGCCGCTCATTTAAGTGGACGACTACTGCAGATGGCAACAGTCATAGACGATAAAATCTATGAAAAAATCACGCTAGACCAGATGTTGTCATAATTTAATTCAAATGGAATTTTACGGTAGTCACTAGTTTGGTTTCACGAAAGGTAGGTCGACGACTGATGCGGGAATAAAACTCATCAGTCATATTTTGGAATCCTGGGAGAGCTCCCAGGATGCAATTGGCATTTTCTGTGACCTCTCAAAAGCGTTTACCACAATACACTGATCTGTAAATTACACCACTACGGAATTCGTGGACAAGCCGCTAATCTTGTTCTTTCCTATCTATAAAACAGGCAACAAAAAGCAAACGTTAACGGGGCGACGTCCTCGGGGTCCTTAGTTAAGATGGGCGTGCCTCAAGGTTCAATTTTTGGCCCTTTCTTATTTCTAGTATATATTAATGACCTTCCTTGATGGCTAACTTATCAGATATAATTTTATTCGCTGTTGACACTTCTCTTATTTTTAAAATAGATATAAAAGATACGGATGTCTTACATGTGAACGATAGTCTGGCTGTTCTTTCGAAATGCGAACAAAACTAAATGTCATAAATTCTCATTACCAAATGTCTGGATGGCAAGAAAGTAGATGCTATTACGGAAACTGTATTTCTAGGAAATACTTTAGATTCAAAATTGCAATGGGGCACTCACATTAGAGCTCTTTCAGGTAAATTAAGTTCAGCTGCATATGCAGTAAGAAAAATAAGGCAGTTTACCGATATAGACACAGCTAGGTTAGTATACTTTGCTTATTTTCACAGTATTATGTCTTATGGCGTTCTGCTGTGGGGATCAGCAGCTGACGTAGATTCAATTTCATTGTACAAAAGAGGGCAATCTTCATTAAATTCCAGGCTGTCGTTGAAGTGTACCTATTTTACGTTTTCGGCAAATAAATAGAATAGGCAACAGAGCGTCGTGATATTTGCACTACGTGGCAACGTCGCATTTCAATGTTCAAGGATTCAAGTTCATTGAATCATTGACACTTTTATCTGTAACATTTATATGTAGGTGTTTTAAGTAATAGTGATCCAATTCTACAGTGTTCAAAATTACTCAAAGTAAAAATCCACTTTTTGCCCGATTTCGTTAATTTTTTGTGTATCGTCAGCAAAGGCGATAACAAGTATGTGGTTTCATTTATATATGTGGGACACATCGGCGTATATAAAAATTAGGCCTACTCATTGATACCTTCCTTTTTAAAGAAGAAACCTACGCCTAACCTATACACAAATATATTTACACATTCGCTTTTAATTTATTGTTCATTTTTAAGTATTTTCTGAGCTATACAATATGTAACAAAAACCCTGTCCGATCCAAAAAAGGCGTATTCCTGGTTTAACATACGTACTAGAAAAAAATGTTAAAAAAATAACTCATAAAAACCAAAAGTTATTGATTTTTTGTTACCATGCGAAATGTAACACTAAATATGGTAAATTTTCATTAGTTGACAACACTCCACCGGCCGGCGAAATCTTATATTTTTTGACTATTTTTCTACTAGACACCGCCGTGCACTAGCCGCACTGTAGGTACTCATAACGAGTTCTCGACCCTTTGATGTAGCTGACTGGTTGCCTACTGGCACGCTACTTGTTCGGCCACTTCGCCAGTCTCACGTGGAGATAGCTTGCGATCGGATGTCCGTACGTATCACGTGCCGCTATCGTATCGCGAACATACTAAATGAATACCAATCAGAAGAATGAATACATTAATATAAGAATGAATACATGAATGTATACCAATCAGGAATATTTGAATATGTTAATTTTTATTTGTGAGTGAGTGTGATTCGGAAGTAAGTGTGATAAGAACTCGGATTGTGGAAGCTTTCGACTCACTCAAATCGTACACAAGTGCGCTGCGAAGAGTACGTGCAAAGAACAAAGGCAACGAAATTGTTAATGGAATTAGTAAGCGTCTACATGATGAGGCACCGTGATAGATACTGACGAAATAATTTACAAAGTTTTATGAAATCAAGATTATGGCCTATGGAGGCCGGGCAAAAAAATCGTCATTAATGAAAATTCTATTGACTATTTTATTGATGACATAAAATACTTATGGCTATTTATCTTTTTCTGGCTTGACTGGACGTTTAATGTTGCCATGTAATAAAAATCTTGGGCAAGTAACATAAAAAGCTTTGCTTTTCGTATTGCAATAATATACTTAGGAAATACATTTCTGCGTCAGAATTTAATAAATGTGAAAATAAAAATAATTGTTTGTGGTAAGAATATAGCGGTCATCATTTTGAATACATAAATGAAATCGCAGTATAATTCCAGTATGGCAACTACGTTACCGAAAAAAAAACACATGACATTTTATCAGTCAACCTACCGGCCTACTGACAACATAACAAAGAGTACTATAATTAGACAACATAACACAACTTGTCGTTCGTTGCTTGCGCGTTTATCTCGTATTTTGTGTTTAATTCCATCGATTATCCTTGATTTTCTACTTTATCAACTGCTTCTGCTTATGGACTCTGAGATTAACTGTTTTCTGTGTGACTAGTGCTTGCCTAGGGATTCTGATTATTTTATTTTACGGCGACATTTTCTCTGACACTCTGGGTTACGATTCTGCCTGATACCTTGGACTTTGTTATGTGTGAATCTATTTGTTAAAACGATTGGAAGCTGTGTAAGGCCTACACGCATCATGTGTGTCAACTGCAACATATATGTGTCAGTACATTGCGCCGATACCCAGCATTGGCACATAACATGGAAGCCACTGATTTAATCTGCAGCTGGGTATATCCACAAATTGTAAGTATTTCTGGCGACTAGTCAAGTTACAAGATAGTGATTATCTTCATTGCTTATACCTATACAGCATGTAACGAAAACCCTGTCCGATCCTGAAGGGTATTATTTGGTATCGTAGTGCGTACACACATACGTAATCATTTAATGGATACGAGATAATTATTTTACCCCAATGAAAACAATTAATTTTATAAATAAAAAATAATCATACCAAAGGCAACACTCATCGCTCGACAGGGTTCACCAGAGTTCACCTACAGTTTCGTGTCAAAGAAGCCGCCTGAGCGCGGCGGTCCTTTGTCGCATGCCGCCAAAGAAACGTAGGACTAAAGAAATCTACGTTTTGCCTACGCGTAGGTATCAGCTGATATTTTATTGTAGGCTTACGCACAATGACCCCGATTTCTGACCTTCTGTTTATCAAGAAACAATTATTATTGAGTTAATGTGATGTGCTTTTGGCAATGTACCCACTGTAGGTATCAGTTTATTAAAACATTTACTTGTTACATACCTCTATCTATCTAGAACATTAGTACACGTTCGACACCTTTTTATTAAATTTGCACGTACTCTTCGCAGCGCACATGTGTACGATTTGAGTGACTCGAAAGCTTCCACAATCCGAGCTGTTACTTCGATTTCCGAATCACACCTTCACTCACAAATAAAAATTAACATATTCAAATATTCCTGATTGGTATACGACATTGTTCGCGATACGAATGCGGCACGTGATACGTACGGACATCCGATCGCAAGCTATCTCCACGTGAGACTGGCGAAGTGTCCAAACAAGTAGCGACCAGTCGGCTACATCAAAGGATCGAGGACTCGTTATGAGTACCTACAGCGCGGCTAGTGCAGGGCGGTGTCCTTTGAAATAAAATAGGCAAAAAATAAAAGATTTCGCCGGCCGGTGGCGTGTTGTCAACTTATGAAAATTTACCATATTTAGTGTTACATTTCGCATGGTAACTAAAAATAAAAAAATCAATAGCTTTTGGTTTTTATGAGTTAGATTTTTTTTACTATTTTTTCTAGTACGTATGTTAAACCAGGAATACGCCTTTTTTGGATCGGACAGGGTTTTTGTTACATATTGTATAGCAAGCATAGAACAAAATAATTTACCCTCGTTGAAAACATTGTCTGATTTCTGTTAGTTGCAATCAATGTTGTTAAAAACCTTGATTTTAAAATAATTGAATATGTAGACTATGTCTGCGAGGCATGTAGAAATCTTGCAATGGCTGCAGTTAACTTGCAAAGAGAAGTTTTGGGCAGTGAAGAAGCTGGACCAAGTACAATGTGGCATTCAAATGTGTGCCTTTTCACATAAAAGGCTGTTCAAGTTTTTATGTGTTTAGTTGGACGACGAACTGTTGGATGTTGCGCTCATACAATGACTGTAGTATGGTATCTAGGATGGGCCAGACATCAAACAAATATTTTAGCACCCGCAGGTTTTCTTGATGACATTGTGATTAGGGATGATGAGGTATAAATATTAAAAAATATATTTTGTATTTTTTTATCTAACCTACTTATGTCGTACCCCTACCATATAATTAATCAAATATATGTATAACTGTCCTAAGAAAGTTAGCTAAGATTATTAAATAAATATAACTTTGAACATTTATTTACGTAGGTACTTTATTTATTTATTTTATTTTTTGCGTTGAGAAATGCTCATGCATACTGCACTATCAAGGAGAGATGGTTCAGATATGTGGGACTCCAACTCACTAAAACTCTACGGTGTCCTCCTCTCCGCTTTAGGCGGGAACACGGGCACGCGTTATCATTCATCCGCAAACTCGCCGCGGCTGTTCGTCACCGGACCCTCCTCTGGGAAATACCCCCCATCACCGGCACACCAGAACACATGGCACGCTGTGACCAGCCTAGGGACCAACACAGCCCTGGGCACCAGACAACCCCGGTTCTGTCTGGGCAACAAAGGGGACCAACCCCTTGCGACGAGTCAGATAAATGGCCCCGTCGCCTACCATTTTTCGGCCGCAAAGGATAGGAAGAGCGGCCAACAACATACCGACACTCCTCTTACCCTGCGGTCCCACTGCATCCGCCATCTAACGGTGGCGACCCGCAATACCGGCACTCCTCTCCCACTGCGGCCTCAGTTGCGATGTAGCCCAAGCGGCACCGCAACCTAGGTTGCTACGTCGTCGGCTTTTCGGCAAAAGCCCTGACGAGCAGCCCCTGCTCGGGTTCCTCTTAGCTTCACCGTGGGGATCAAGCCACGGTTACTGAGTCCCCCCCCCCCCCGCCTCGTCAATGCGGGAACCCACCGGGGGGATTTACGTAGGTACCTACGTCGCATTTGGGACGCAGACCTACGCACGTCGCGGACAGCTAGGCTTATTTTACTCTACATATACATCTATCAATGATATTAAAACTGTTAGGTAGGTATTCCTACATTTATTTTTCGATTAGGGTCTGTTGTTGACAAAACATAACCTCTTGAACTTCGAACTTGAATACCTTTAATTTCCGACCTCCTATAAAAGTATAACTGAAGACAAAACTGTTCAGGAATACAAACTCTGTATTTTAACAATTTTTCATCAGTAGACGCAAAAAAAAAAAATTCAACAAAAATTTGTTCGGGATCTTGCCAATGTTCTTTAATAAAAAGGTGTCGAATGTGTACTAATGTTCGAGACAGAACGGAAAATGTGGAACACAATCTCCGAGGTATGCAACAAGTAAATGTTAATAAACTGATACCTACAGTCGGTACATTGCCAAAAGCACATCACATTAACTAAATAATAAATGTTTCTTGATAAACAGAAGGTCAGAAATCGGGGTCACTATGCGTCTATGCATACAATAAAATATCAGCTGATACCTACGCGTAGGCAAAACGTAGGTTTCTTTAGTCCTAAGTTTGTTTGGCGGCATGCGACAAAGCACCGCCGCAATCAGGCGGTTTTTATGACACGAAACTGTAGGTGAACCCTGTCGAGCGATCAGTGTTGCCTTTGGTACGATTGTTTTTAGTTTTTTAAATTAAATATTATCATTGGGGAAAAATAATTGTCTCGTATCCATTCAATGATTACGTATTTGTTTACGCAGTACGATACCAAATAATACCCTTCAGGATCGGACAGGGTTTTCGTTACACGCTGTATTTATACTTAACTAATAGACCACAGCATAAAATATTTTCCCATTAACTCGGGTAACAGTTGAGCAGCTGGTAACACAATTCTTCACGCAGTGTGCGTGAACAGTTCACAATGTCAACTGACAAATGTCAAGTGACGATGTCTTACATAACACACTACAATAATGAGTTGTCGCATTCACGGAGCTATTGTTTTAAGCGAGTGCGGTATCTTGTCGAGCGCAGCGAGACCAATTATTTACTAAGGTAATTGTGTTATCTACAATTAACCCCACATTTCTTTTTGTCTATACTTTTTTGGGCATTTTCCTTTGTGAGTTTGTACTCTTCGGAACTACTGATCCGATTCCGAAAATTCTTTCACTAATGTGAAGCTACACATGGATGCTGGGCGCGATAGTATGTTTTATGTTACAAATTAATTTGAAAAATTAAAAACACCCCGAAAAAAAAAACAAAAAACCACAAAAAACCTCGAAAAACTACTTAAAGGAAAAAGAAAACTTTTTTTTTCTTTTTTAGCAAAGAACACACGATCAAGTCACCATACAAACAAACAAAAAATCGGTTCAGACGTTTGAAAGCTACGATGCCGTAGACAGTCCATACAGACACACATATACACATGTTAAACTTATAACACCCCTCTTTTTCCGTCGGGGGTTAAAATCGAGAAAGAACGAAGTCACGGGCAGAAGCAAGAAAATAAATATAGATGGCTTGCAGATAACCATTTTGGTACCGAAAATATAGACCAAATTCAAAATTGATTAAAAAAACATTAACCTAGTACATACTCTTCACCTAAATCCCTTCCTCCGCCCTGTTTACTCTAATTATTTTATACAACAACTATTTGAAATATCCCCGCCCGACATATACTAAAATGCATTAAAAATACCATCAGAATCAAAGTTCATTCAAATAACAGAAATGGACAAAAAAAAAATTTCAGCACTAGTTTTACATACCTACTTGTCAACATTTCAATTAAGAAATCCCTTTTTCTCAACTAAAATAGAAACATCACAATCTCATTCAAACAAAAGTTATTATGTCTTTCAACTAATATTATAAAGTTTGTATGTTTGGATGTTTCTTACTCAACCACGCAAAAACGACTGAACATGAATTAGGTATGGCATGACAGATTTTATTCCGTTAGTAAGTTTCCGTGGAATAGATTCCGACATCCAAGCTGGCAAAGCAGGTAGAAGCTAGTATTTATTATGATGTTATGTGGAAGTTTGTATGTTTGGATGTTTGTTAACCAATCACGCAAAAACGACAGAATTTGATGAAATTTAACACACAAACACTTTATAACCTGGATGGTGGGTGTATAAGTACCTACATACTTCGTAGTTTATAAGTTTGTGTCTGTTAGGTTTTAATTAAGTCTACCCTCCAGGATATTATTGTTTCTACCCTACTCTTATGATTTACTCACTTGTCTTTCTAGGCTACTTAGCTCAATACACAAATTACGATTATTGGTGTTTTATTGAAGACATAATTTGGCGACGAGTAGAAAACATGGCAATGGAGTGTAAATCAGTGAAATTTCATGAGTTCAATGTGAAATGTGATAATTGGGACAATTACATCGACAGACTTAAATATTGTTTTGAGGCGAATGGCGTCGTATTAGATTCGTCTAAAAGGGCAAATTTCTACACAGTGTGCGGCGTACAAGTGTTCGAGACTCTTCTGGCGTTGATTATACCTAAAAAGTCTAGTGAAGTAACATTTAGTGAAATTGAAGCGATCCTAACCAAACATTACAGCCCAAAACCGAATGAAATTTCGATGTCGTTCAAATTTATTAAGCGCGATCAACTGCACAGGGAATCCGCTGCGGATTACATAGCTCAACTCAGAAAAATCACTGCCGGTAACTTTACGGACATGGAAAGGATGCTTCGTGACAGATTGGTATGCGGTATGAACAATCACAATTTGCAATACGAACTGCTTAAGAAAGATAATTTGCGATACCATGACGTAGTGGATGCTATGCATTCGACCGAGAGTGCGGGCAGGGACGCTCGTATGATGCAGAGCGCCTCCGTCACCGGCGCCGCGGTCAGCTACGACGCGACGACAGTGGACGCCTGGACGCCGCGGCGACGTCGTCGCCGTGCAATCCAAAGCAAATGTTCGACTTTGTTATCGATGTGGAGACGGCACGCGGGCGAATGTCGCTTTGTTAACGCCGTGTGCCACTTTTGTAATAAGAAAGGTCACATCGAGAGAATATGCACCGCTAAAAAGAAAAGTCGTTCTGAAAAGATTAAATTAGCCGAAAACGAGACTGACGTGGATCCTAATGGCATTTATAACATAAGAGATCACGACGAGCTGCTAATGGAAGGCGCGCAGGTAGCGATGGAGGTGGACTCCGGCGCCGCTTTCTCCTTGGTGAACCAGCAGACGTGGGCGCGAGTGCGCTAGCGCAGCACCTTGCGCGCGGTACCCAACCGCCTATGTACGTGGAACAGCTCGCCCGACATTAAGTGTGTTTTGAATGTCATTGTAGCTAAGGGCTCGGGACTGAATTTATAGGGACGTAACTGGTTCGAGGCACTGGGTATTACTTTAAATGTTGAACTTGACATGTCTGCGACCGATCAGATAGTTAGTAAGTACAGCGAGGTTTTCAGTGACGGACTCGGTACTTACAGGGGGAACCCTGTGGCTATACATTTGAAACCAAGTGCGACTCCTAGGTTTTTGAAGGCACGTCCCGTACCCTATGCTATTAATGGCAATGTTGAAAAAGAGATAGATCGTTTAGTGGGGGAAGGAGTACTTCGCCCTGTGTCTTTTTCAGAATGGGCAACTCCGGTTGTTCCAATACCCAAACGAAACGGGGACATTCGTCTTTGCGGTGACTACCGTAGTACGGTTAATCTGGCTACCGAAAGTGTTTGCTACGATTGCGGGTGGCAAATTTTACACGACACTCGATCTTGACCGTGCATAGCACAGCGGTTAACCTTAAACACATGCAAAGGTTTGTTTTCAGTACACAGACTGGCTTTTGGTGTTAAAGCCTGCCCGGGAATTTTCCAGATGGCCTGACGTGATCTTGGTAAACCAAATGACAGCGGGAACGGTCATCAGACACCTGAGAAAATTTGCTATCCATGGTTTGTGTGAGACATTGGTTTCCGACAACGGAACGTCCTTTGTGTCAGCTGAAGTTATGCAATTTTAGGACGCGAATAAAATAAAACATATCAAGACAGCGCCTTATCATCCTGCAACAAACGGGTTGGCCGAAAGAATGGTGCAAACTGTTAAAGACAAGTTGCGCAAAATGGATGAAATCTCTTGGGATGTTAAGATTCCTCGAATGCTACTAGGATTGCGGGTAACTCCTTGCACAATAACTAACAAGAGCCCCTCTGAGCTCTTGATGAACAGGCGCCTACGTACCTTGTTAGATGTTATACATCCGGATAATCGTGTTCAAAATAAAACTTATCAACAGATTATAATGCTCATAAAGTAAATCGAGAAACTAATGTGATGTATAGAAATTATAGTAGTGGACCTCTGTGGTTGCCTGGTACGGTGGTTAAAAGGCAAGGGCCATCCAACTGTCAAGTTGCAACCGGTAATGGTAATGTTGTCAACCGACACATAGACCAACTGGTTAAAAAGAAAATTACAGAAGATGCAGACCGAGAAGGAGAGAGGGAGAAGGAAGAAGTTAATAATGACGAGGTCAGTTTGGAAATGGAAAATTGTGAGGGGAAAATAGGAGGTACATGCTCGAGTGAAGAAATAATTGAAATACCGAGTCATGTCAAATGGGCAGAGATGTTAGGTATACCTAGTGATTATGAGTGTGGTTATGTTGGGGGTAAGATTAAAAGTAAAGTTGTATCTCATACAAAAGGCTCTTATAACAGGCCTCAGCAAATGTATATTTCATAGACATAATGTTAATGTAGAGATTTAAATAATTACAAAATTGTTGACTTTAAGTATAAGTTTAAAGTTTAAATATATTTTGTATACTTGGGGGAAAGGTATGTTGTATATGTACCTACATACTTCGTAGTTTATAAGTTTGTGTCTGTTAGGTTTTAATTAAGTCTACCCTCCAGGATATTATTGTTCCTACCCTACTCTTATGATTTACTCACTTGCCTTTCTAGGCTACTTAGCTCAATACACAAATTACGATATTTGGTGTTTTATTTAAGACATAATACTGGATAAAACAAAACTGTTAACAGGATACTCTTTATCCTGGTAGTATGTTCTCGGGTGATAATTAAGGCAGATAACACGCAGGCAACGCTGCGGCTAAAAAGTATGCTGAAAAAGTTATGCCTATAATTTCACTGTGTATCAGTAAAACGCTTTCATCAACAAAGGTACATTGACATTATGTTTGCTATCCATTTAGCATCTGGTTTGCGTTTCCAAGTTCAATGTAGTTTCAGAACAGTTTTAGAGAAAACCTTTTTGGTTCGTTTTTTTTTCTGTTCTATTATATTTTTAAAGAACCAATAGGTAGGTCAAGTTTGATTTCGTTTTGTATTCTTAGAGTCTTCTACTCCATTTTCTAGACTTTAATTTTTTCATAATTAAGTGTGTAACTTTTTTTAGAATTTACAGTAAAATTTAATAAAATATTATCATTGTCTAGATGTCTAGGTAATTTATTATATTAACAATTCTGATTTGCATTCCCTGATGTATTACAATAGGTGGTAGAAACTGCTTACAGAAACTCATACAGTATAACTTAAACCAGCTGATCCAATAAATACAAAAATCCCATAAAAAAAGAACATTCCCATTTTACAGAATTTTCTAATTTTCAGGGAAACTTTAATTTTACTTTCCATATAAACCTAATTCTAATTTTCACAAATAATGATTAAATTAAAATACCAATGCATTTATCCAGGAACATGATTTCATTTTGTTTCTAAATAAATATAATAAAATGAAAAGATTTGATTTTATGTATGTTTGTTTGTACCCTTTCCCACAAAAATGGTTTAACTGATTTTGAGGAAACTTGGGACATGGATAGACCAAGACCTAGATTAGGAAAAGAGCTGAACATTCTTTCACAAAGGAGTTCTTGGTTGTATTCTAAGTTTAAACAAATGTCTTTAACTCAAAACATTCCATCAGAAGGACACCTTTTAAACCTTCTCTTTAATTTGTTACATTTCAAAGAACAATATGAAACTTACTCTGCAAGACCTCCAAGTCTTTAGCACTTTCTTCTTCTTCTCTCTCAATTTTTACTGCTGTCTTCTTCAATTGCTTCTTAACTCTCTCTAGAAGTTGATTGCTGTCAGCAATCTGTTCATCCATCTGTTTTTGCAGTTTTGTTATTCTATTTTCTATTTCTACGGCGGCATTTCTCTTGCTAGCTGATCTTGGTACTTCTATCACAGACCCGTAAGTTATCATAAGCCATAAAAACAGCACGAAACCGACCACAATTGTTACTTTTTTAACATTGACACGCATTTTGGATCACAATATTTTTCGAACGCTTAAGTGAGAGCTTGAGTGTCATGCACCATTCATCGCGTCCATAGTCCCGCAAGGTATGCTCCCGCTATCCGGTAGACACAAGAGTAAACACCATACATCACTAATAATAATCCGATCAGAAATATTTGAGTTCAAAATAGTTGCACTACGTTCACTCAGCTAGTGTCGACTCAAACACCGTTTCAACGAAACAAACTTAATAACACCCGTTATTTACACTTCTACTTCAGATAAAGCTCATGAATTGCAATTAGATAATTAAAAAATTGCGATTTTTTCCTTTCAAAGACCACAACAAACACCGTTCGAACGTGTGTACACGTCAAAAAACAAATGACGGATTGACATCATTGACAGCTGACAGCGCGGTGTGACCAGTGGCTTTTTTTTTTTTTAATGGCATTTCGCAGGTCATGTCTTCGTTGCTAGCAGTAGAAGTCGTCGGAGTTGCCTGTGGTGCCGTAATAAATTAAGGCTTCCAGCCAGGACTTAAGCTTAAATACTAACTAAAAACTAAGCGACTACACGCTAAGGGTCCTGTGGGGTACGGACCTCGGCTTAGGGCGTCGCTGGAAGAGGGCAGCAAGGGACTAGCTGGATCAGGATATATGAGGGTGTGACCAGTGGCATTTTTTTTTTTTTTTTTTGTATGGCGTCTCGTAGTTGACCTTGAGAGGTCGTGACTACTTAACCGGACTATCCTGTGGCTGCCTTAAGCGGACTCAAAGCCTCCAGCCAGGGGCGTAAAACTACTTATCCTCTAACGCGCTCGCAAAAAAAAAATTCGCAATGTGAACCGACCTTGAACATTTTTTGCCGCGCGGCGGGGTGTCGAGTTACAAAAACTCTGCTTGTAAACAAAAAGTTTCTATGAACTGATAGTAAACGAACGACTGTTCATTCAAGTGGATAGACCAGGCCACACTACACAACTTGATTTGTAACTTTAAAGTACTTAGTTTTTTTTAAATACGTAAATAAAGAACAAAACCCGTATTATTTCACTATCTAAAGCGGTAACCCCTTGTTTTTTTTAACCTAAACTATAGCCCAATTCAGTGTGCATCAAATGACATCATGATAGTTACCATTGTTCAAACAAAGTTTTTAAATATAAATAATATAACATCATGCGGAATAAATTTCGCACATGCAAATTGCACTGACCAGTCACGTGCAAAATAAAGCCGGCCATTCACGAATAATAATTATTTATGCTTCAAAGTTTATGTTGGATGTACTTATAGTTCTAGAAAGTGTGTATGTTTTTACTTGCAAGTAACTTTACTTATGTGCTGCCACGAAATACTCTAAAGACTTCAAAGTAATGAACTATATTCACCCGTCTCGTCGACGCAATTCTGCTCCTTATTTATATAAGGTTACGGATTAATGTTCTTTGCAAGTATTTTTACTTTAAAGTTTTTTTCCGTAATCGCGATTCTGCTTCTTATGTATATGTGTATAGCTATATACTATATAGCTTCTTATCGATACGGATCAATGAAAGACAAAAATATATGCAGGTAATATTACATTAAATATATTTTCTGTACACGATTGTGATACTTATTTCTATGACGTTACGGACCAATGTTCTATGAAAGTATTTTACCTTAAATTTTGTTTTCGTAAACGCGATTCTGCTTCTAATTTCTATTAAGTTACGGATCGATGCTCTGTAAAATATTTTTTACGTAAAGTTTTATTTTTATTTTCGTAAACGCGATTCTGCTTCTTATTTATTTAAGGTTAAGGATCAATGTTCTATGCAAATATTTTTATCCTAACAAGGCTTGGAATTTCGAAATATCCTTTTTTTGCATACGCGATTGTACTCCTTATTTGTATATAAATACGGAGCAATTTTCGATGCATAAAAAAACTAGGTACTTTAAATCTCGAGCCAGGTACTAGATTTTGCAAGTACGACCCATGTCTACTTACGGTGTATAAAATTAATGTACTTGTGTTGTGCCGAATGTTAATCTTACTTACTATCTTAGTAATTATAAATGTGAAAATGTGTGTATGTGTATTTTTGTTACTTTATAGCGACCAAACGGAAGTAGAGTTACATTAGATCCGAAAAGCAAATAGTTCCTATAAATCTAATTCTACGTGGACGGAGTTGCGAGCTTCGGCTAGTATTAACCACATGGGAAAATAAGCCGTTGAGTGCGCAGTGCGCACTGGTTACGTCACCCTGTGAGCGCCGGGTCGAGTTAGCAAAAAATATTGTTTACGTCTCGGTCGTCCATTGATACAGCTCAACTCTCAAGTAGCTTTTTTGTTTATGTTAGCGAATTAAGGTCTCAAATCGATAAGGATTACAATAAAGGCCACATACCAACTTTGAAAATGTTTATTTTGAAAAGTAAATCGATGACATTGATTTATTATTTAAACGAAGGGTCTACATAGGACAAAAAATAACAACCTTAATTCACGCGGCATAAACGGTTTAGTATATTGGCGTATAATTATGGATAACAAATAAAAAATTATAATGTAATTAGAACTTTTATTACATGCTACCACGCGTTCTGTGCATGGCCTGCCATAAATCGGTACAAACGACCACCCGCGCCGGTACTTCAAAAAAAGATATGCTCGCAACGTAAACAAATACTTTCCCAACAACTAAATCTTAATTAAATGGTATGATATTGGTACCAAATTGTTCGTAAATAATCATGCTATGTGTTTAATTTGCAATGATTTAAGTACAAACTAGCAAAGTATTAGTTTCAATCATGTAAAAAAATTATTTTTTTATTTTCCTACAGAAAAAAAACAAATTTTTGCTTTCATCATCCAATTTACGACTCGGGATTCACAATCATTATATATCATTCGAAAGGCCGTAAAATGAGGAATAAAACGGTATATAATCTTACTTGTAAAACCAATAAGAATCTTACTTACCAATATTTTTCAAAAAGTTCACTTTCACAAACCACGCACAGTTCAACAAGTGATTTCAACCTCAGAAAAATAAAAAAACTATGCAGAATTCAACGCAACGCCATCTAGCAAAAATATCAGGAATTTCAATGGCTTTCTGTCAGTACAAGAACGAAGGATGTAGCTGCATTAAAAAAAATCTAAAAAATTATAACAGAGTGCGCTGTTTTCAAGTCCACTCGAGTGGCAATATTGTACAGTTTAGAGTTTTTTTTCAAATCCATTTTTTGTACATCGTCCCCGGGGGTCGTTATATTATTAAGCGAACGCTCGCTAAGGGCACCCCCTGTGGGGTACGGACCTCGGCTTAGGGCGTCGCTGACGGGAGGACAGCAAGATGGGACAGGCTGGATCAAGTTTAGTTGATTATTATTAATCGGGGAATTTAAAGCTACAGGCTCAGCTACGGCGCGGGCTGGCACTTCGTCGAGCAAGGGTCGGGGGGGACAATTACGTCGGGATCTTCGCGAGGAACCTCGGCGGCGAGGTCGGAATGTCGGTCTGTGTTTGTGCACTGTACTGGTGGCCCTACTGCTCTCCTGAATGAGAGTTATGTGGTCATCGGGATCGGTGAGACCAGTGGCCCCAGTGTGAGTTCATTTTAAACGTCTCGACTTTACGCATCGACCGCGTTCGGCGCTTCGATTGGCCCTTGGCAATTACAGCGCAACTTTCGAATGGCGAAGGGCCAATATGAGCGCCTCGAGCTTCTGTGGTTGA
Organism: Dasypolia templi; assembly: GCA_963555695.1. Classification (NCBI taxonomy): domain Eukaryota; kingdom Metazoa; phylum Arthropoda; class Insecta; order Lepidoptera; family Noctuidae; genus Dasypolia; species Dasypolia templi. Next base: position 7,475,590 of record OY743163.1, read on the forward strand.
AAGATTTTCGTACCGCAACAAATAATAATTGACAAACGATAGAATTAAATAAGTCTCGTAATCAGAATCGTTCCCAACTTCGTAGTAAAAGTAATCTAGCAATGGGGTTAAACACTGAAAGCTAATCAGAGGTGGCAGCACTGTTGTCCTTTCACAGAAAGACATTGTTTTATATGTGATTACGGTTGTGTGACCAGTGTGTCGAACACAAATTCAACGAAACTAGATAAAAAATTTGTATACTTGTTTACAGCACATAGTCTCGACGAAGTAATGGGTATTTTTTTTCGGAGAGCTTTTTCCCACAGTTTTCGCCTCTAACATCTTTTAGCAGTTACATGGGTCCCGGTATTTTTGCAGTCAACATTTGCAGGTGAGTTTCGGGTTATTTTTTATATTTTCTTTTTCTTTTTTTTTCTCTTATAGAAAAAGACATGGTTTATACTTAGGTTTAGCACGTCTATTGTATTGAGACCTGTTTGCTACTGACATTTTCTCGCGGCAATAATATCGTAGGACTTAATACACTACGCGATATTCAGGGACCCTTTCCCTGAATTGGGATGATGTATTAGAAAGGGAGAACAGGTACCTATTTAAAAACACTTCACCTAAATATTGGGCCCTAAATATCGTGTAGTGCAATACGGGGTTTAAAGGGAGGCCTTTGCTCAGCAGTATGACACAAAGTAGTCTACCAAAAAAAATACTTCTCAAATTTTTAGGGTTTCGTAGTAAAACATGGAAGCCCATAAAACGCCGCGGTTTACCTCAGAGAACCTTGGTACTATAAGCTGTAATTTGGCATAGTTAAACATCTGTATCACGCCTAAAAGCCTGTTTTCTAAGACAAACTTTACACTTGAGTAGGCTCTACAAGTTAAAATAATATGTCTACCTACTTAATCAAATTTATAAAATGTATTATAATTGTGTATAGGTTAAAATTTCGTCAAAAATCCTTAGAAATAAAAATCAGGTACATTTTAACTTTGTAATGATAGGTATTTTAAAATGTAAAAAATGATTATGATGAAAATCTAATATCAACATGCTTCTAACTTTACGCTTTCCATATGGGGTAGGCAGAGAGGACCGAACGGCGCATAGGCGGATATTGTGTATCCCATAGACATGTGGCGGCATCTACACCGCCACATGCGAACAAACGCATCAACCCTGCATCGCGCAAGCAGAGTATACCGCGCAGATAGCATATATACAACTTCCCGACAACAATCATCGGGCAGTTGCCCACCAGATACGACATCCATCTGGTCGGAGGATCCTCCCTTTTCTAAAGTGTATGAATGAACTTTACACCCTGTTCCTCATATCTCTAAAGACAGTTATGATGTTTGTGACTTTTCTATTAAAGTCAATAGTTGATAAATTTTCGGTTACAACTGCAGAAATAACTTTGGTTTTCCTTGTTTTTATTTCAAAAATACTAAAGCATACGTAGCGTTGGACGGCCTCCCATAAGGTGGACCGATGACCTTTTAAAGGCCCCAGGAATCTGCTGGATGCGGAAAGCACAGCACCGGTCGAAGAGGCGGTACTTAGTTGAGGCTTTTCGGCAGAAATGATGATACGAACTTATTTTTGCAATACTGTGCATGCGTAAATATTCATCCTCATGGGGATGATGACAATCTTTTTATTTTAATCTAAAAAAATGTTTATTTCCAAATAGTGCAAATACAAAAAGTGTAAAAGCTTAAAAAACTGCCAAGTTATAAACGATATAAAGTAAGTGTTAGACTAGGACAGCACTATCGTAGAAGTGACGTCACGACTACGTAACATCATACTTACGCCGTACATTGTCCGTACCACGTGTCAAGGACAGGAATAATCCCCTCCAAAGACTTTTAAAGCGTGTATCTTCTTCATATTTACATCGGCTTAACAGATTTTTTCGATTATCTCATTTTTACTATGCCTTCTTCAAAGAATGGATTAAAAAATTACATAAAATTACATTATGGATTGGAAAATTACATTATTTTTAGGAAATTTTTTAATAGTAGTCATCATCCCAATTATGGAACCAACTAATTGATATACAAAAAACCCGGGTTTTTAGTTTATCAATGTCTGTAATGAAAATAGAGCTAAGTAAGTAGAAGTACGAATGCCGATGACTATATGTAGTGAGCAGTGGCGTATTTTAAGATTCAGCGCCCTGGGCCTTCACGGTTTGCCGCCCCATAAATTAACGGAAAAAAGCAAAAACTTTTCATTTTAAATTAAATCCAGTAGTGTGTTGATGTGAGCTGAGAATGATGTTAGGAAATGCAAACACAATTTTTTTTGATGGACAGATTGGCTGACGAAATTCTCCAATGACACTGTCATAATAACGGATTGGGTCAAGCCAGCTTCTACAGCGTGACAGGGAAATTTGACCTATTCCTTGAAAAGGGTTATACTAGAGCCCATCAGCAGATAAATTAAGTCTTGTAAACTAGGGGTCAAAACTGGATGGTTATCGAGCTGTGACGGTTCTTCGATTTCCATCTGAAGATCTTTTATTTCGCGGATTATGTATGTTTTGGGCAAGTTTTTTTTTTATGATTACAAAAAAAATAAGCGTGCTTGCTTGCTTTCCAATGGTTTTTGTTGGTGGGAGTTCTTTTTAGAGCCCCATTAATTGGCTCCAATCTTTATCAGGGCTAGATAGTATAAGCATCGTCTCTTGCTGACCAAAGCTCTCGCTTATGTATATGAACGAAAACGATACGAGCAACGTCGAAACATCCTGACTAGTCAGGAGTCGCAACGGAGTCCGACGGACACGCCGCCGCCCCGCCGCCGATCAGTAAGCGATAGCCCCGCGTCTTGATATCAAACTTACAACCAAAAGAGTTTGAGTTTTTGTTAATTAGGTAGGCTTTTTTTAGTTACCTCAGGCATATAAAGGCAAAAAGGAAGACGCACAAAATTGAGCACGAGGTGCGGATTGCTCCGCCCCTCGCAGCCTGCCGCCCCGGGCCATGGCCCTTTTGGCCCTAGGGTAAATACGCCCCTGGTAGTGAGGTAGGGGAAGACCAAAGTAAAGATGGATGTACTGTGTGTGAAAGACGATAGGAGGGGGGGGGACTACCGAGATGACTAATAGAGAAGTATGGAAGGAAAATACCATGTTGCGCATAACAAATAAATTGGGATAAGCATTGGCAATTGTTGGCAAGAAAGAAAGTTCTTCGCCTAACCTAGAAAAATCGGAATTATTAAAAAACTGCGTACCGTTTAATCGCTTTTTATTTTTTTAGGCACGCAATTCGAACGCAAATGGAATGCAAATCTATCGACTAAATATTAAGAAGATCAACATAATCATAGGTACTTACGAGTCATCATAACACTTCCTGCAGCAATTGGAGTAATTTCAAAGGTCAGCACATCAATATCGTTATAAGAATTTCTATCAATTTTCTTTCTATCATTAGAATCTATTAGCAATAAGTAGAATGAAAATACACAGAAGATCACGCATGAAACTCGAAGTGAGCAGCACCCACCAGTCCATCGTCTGCAAGTACTATACCACCTCATTTGGTTTTATAACTTCTTTAGGCACACTTTATGTTTTTTTCTGAACTGAACTCGGGTCGGTGACGCTGAATCGGGTATACTCGGCTCCAGTCAATTTCACTCTTCATATAACGTGTGGTCATATAGCACAAACGATGATTGAGTGAAATTTCAAGGGCGCGTCACGTTTAGAGACATTTCGTTACATGAGATAGAAGAAAGATATAACTCTCTCTTTGTCTCTCACACTTCATCCCTTATTTATTAGTTCGAAGTTTCACTTCTACCACGTGTACGGTTTAAACTGCACGAAGCACGAACATTTTTTAAAGACACTTTGTTAAGAATTCGGTACTTGTAGAAGTTATTCACTCAGGTAGTACACTAGAAGTTAGATTAAAAACTCTATTTATTGTAGTATGTAATCGATGTTAGAAATTGATTCAGAAAACACATAAATGAAAGTTTATAGCAATTTTTCTTTGCTTTTGAATGATAACCCGAAAATAAAAAATATGAAACTATCAATGGGGACACATGTACCTAATACCAATAAAAGTTCTATTGTGTCTCCTTCAGTGTCCTTCAACCGATTTATTTCAACTACGCACTAAGTTTTCTTTCAACTCAAAATAAAGTTTCATTTTCAACTTGTTTTATTCTCTATATACAGTGTTTCGAGTCGAGTCGACACTTGAACGTCCCGGTCCAGTACTGAAGTAAGCAGGAGGTATGTAATGTAGGTATCTGCAGTTACGAGCAGTGGCGGTTGTTATCACGGTAACCAATAAACAAAGCAAACGAAGTTGTACACTTCGTAACATTCTTATCGTGAACGTTGTTGAGCATTTACCCACTAGGTACATATATTCAACAAGAAGTCTGGGTACCTACTCCTCTTCCAACTTGTTTGACATAATAGTAAGTAAAATTCGGTAGGTCTTTAGCAGCCGTCAGGGTATTTGTGTTCTGTGTTTAGCAGGAGGCAATTTTTTATAAAAAAAAAAACTATAAACCTAATTTTTTTATCTCACGTATCAACAACAGAGTAACAAGCTTTAGCCTTCTTCCCATCATATAAATTAAAGAATTAATTAATATGGACTTTAGCATAACTAACTTATAATATTCCCACGACTGGGACACAGGCCTCCTCGTTCGTTTCTCTGCATCCTGTGAGGCGGGATGAAATGGTAAGTGGTACCAATCGAGCAATCTTTACTATCAACAGCTACAAAACTGTAATAAACTGTTCTGCAGCGACTATAGAGTTGAGTTCTTTCGACGCACTGACAAAAATCGTCCCGTTATTGCTACAAATATCAATTACTACGTCTACCCACATATCTTTTTACCCTGCAATAAAACATAGAGCCGCTAGACCACTGATAACTTCTTACTAAAAGCACGTCCTTGGTCACCATGCAAGTAAACAAGTAATGTGACGAAGTGAAGAAACTAATTTATTTCCGAATTCTGATAATCTTATAACAAAACTTGACTTTAGTATACGAATGAGTGTCACTCTTCTGCAGAAATTCTAACACGATAAAAAAAATGAGGACATTTGCCTAACGATTGGGACTCGCTCTGCATACTTTTTAAAATCAAACTAAAACCCAATTTGTTTTTTTTAAGTTGTTATGATATAAAATAAACGAATAAATATATAATTATCTACCATTGCATACATTATCACTCAGAGCAACACATCAATTATTAATATCTTACATCAAAAAAAAAAATATTGAAATTCTTTTAGCGCCACTAATCAACCACTAACTTAATTTATGGTTATCATCACGTATCATTTATATTCGTTAGTAACATTTGACGTCAATAGATGTCGTTACGTGTATGTAAGTACATAACGTAATGAAAAGTTATTCCTGAACACTTTAAATTATTTATTATATCTTTTGACATTCGATCTAGGGATTGCGATGTAACAGAAACTAATAATTACTCCGAGTATACACACATTATTCACAATATTTCAGTGTAAAAGTTAACCATATTCGTTTCGTACTCTTTACGTGATACCAATCTCTCAGGCAAACAGACAAAAAAATCCAAAAAATATAGAAATCGATAGTAATGGCATCTGTTGGTTTCATCCTTTTTGTTGCATCCTTTAACACCCCAACTATTTTTATTTTTTCAATGTACTTAAACGCCTCGTCTATAGATTTATTGTATATATGTACCATAAGTAGATATAGAAATAGAAGATATAGATGTTATAACAACTTCCTTTCTCTGTAATATACACTTAAAAAAAAAAATACTCGAGTTAATTTTCTTTTTGTGCGCAAGTTTTTCTGTGACAAATAAACCAATTTTTCTTTATTTCCTACAGAATAGACTGACAGGTATCGGTCCGCAATGAATTTATTGATCCGCAAGCCATAAAAATACCTATCACGCAGTCAAACTAAATTCAAAATAACTGAGCTAAATATTTCTTGCAACGGTTTGATGCCAAATGTTTATTGATCAATGAAGATCGATTACGCGTGCCAATGCGACTGTCATGAGCTCGTTTGTTGACAAAACACGCCTAATGCGTGGTCGTAACAGAACGCTGACAGATTTATGTGATTAATTGTAATATTTCGAGTTTGGTAGCTGTAGTAGGTACTGTAAAGGTTGTCTGCAAAAGGGAACCTTACATACCTAATGCAGCACCCTAATTGCGTAATACACAATCAATCGGAATCTGAATCGTTTTGAAACAGATTGCTAATCCATTGCTTCTTAAGTTCGATAAAAAATCTGCTCAACAATATATAGAACGCAATGAATGTTCTTGAACCGTCAAAATCAAACAGATTAGTCGTAATCGTTTACGAAAATGTGTTACGCAATTAGGGTGCAGGCTGTTGGCAAAATGATTCTGGCCGGTTGCATTCGATCATTCAAGTGAATTTAGAACATAACATCATAACATAACATCATGTCTGTAATCCCAGAAGGGTTAGGCAGAGGTGTACCTATAGTACACCCACATTTCACCAGTTATGCTTAAGTCCCATGTAATAGGTTGCAAGCCTATTGCCATCGACCGGGCACAAATCCAGACTCCGGGCTGCTACTGAAAAATTCTAGATAGAAAAACCCAATAACACTTTGCCCAACCTGGGAATCGAACCCAGGACCTGATGCACAGTAGCTCTTGCGACCACTAGACCAACGAGGCAGTCAAATGAAAAAACTAGGCAGTGAATTTAGAATTCGTTTCAAAATTGATTATGCAGCGATTGTTTTAAAAAAACAGTAGTTATTTGATAGGCGCGTAAAATTGACCACGTCCTCTTGAAATAAATATCGATAAATTTAATATTTTCCTATGTAGCGCCTGCCCCGTATAAATTCGGGTACAATTAGCGCGCCAAGCAGCGCTAACAGTACTAGGAACTCCTTTTGAAACGACAGGGTTACCAAATAGGTGTAAGAGATGCGAGTGGTCATTTATCTCTGTCAGAGTCAATAATTATTCAGTTTTATTCAACAATTTGCTCGAAATTCGTTTTATTTCCTTCAAGAAGATATTTGCTACAAGTATTTTACAAAAGTATGCATTCCATAGTGTGAAGTCGTTTGTCTTTTTGTGTTAAATATTTTGTGAGCCGCTATGAGATTTCATAAATTCTTCGTTTCCTACAAAAACAGTCTTTAGAGGTTCCGCACAGTTCCGCGTCATAAATATTTGACAGTTAGGTTTTTTTTGGAGGAAGTTAATTGCTGTTGCCATAAACAAAAATTCGGATGATTTAAGTAGAAGTATGCCATGCTTTTTATCGCCACAGGATGTAAGCAGCTCAATTTCAAGAAGTGTTAAGAACCTTAGAACTTGAGGAGAAGCGGTGTCAATTGAATCATTCAAATGACACCATACCCCACTTCACTTCCAGACAAAAAACACGTCTATGATGAAATAAGTATTTTTGTATTAGGGGGCGAGCCTATTGCCATCAACCGGGCACAAATTCAGACTCTGGGCTGATACTGAGAAATTCCAGATAAAAAAATCCAGTAACACTTTGCCAGACCTGGGAATTGAACTCAGGAGCTCATGCTCAGTAGAAGTGTTTGCGGTCATAGACTAACGAGGCAGTCCATGACATTTAAATAAGCTTCTTCTAGTCGCTGCTAAACCGTAACCAAAGTCAGATCAATTAAAAACAATACCCTTACCAATTACACTGAACATTTTAGAAATAAACTAATTAAGCAGTAACCACGCTCATCCGTACACGTGTTTATTGATGAACGACGTCGAGCCCCACGCATCGTAGGAAAAACGGTTCAGAAGTCACACTCGATATGAAACTCACACTCCTTATGAGACTCACACGAAGAATCAATGGCTAATGCGCTACACAGGTACAGATTCAGCTCTAAAGGCTTCAAATTAAATGCAACCGTGACGATGTAAGGTATACAAGAGCAAATTTAATTTAATACCGAAACTCCGTAGACGTAATGAGTATCTGAACACGACTAAACAAAAAAAAACAGTTTTTCTAAACTCTTACTTCAAGTAGTACACTAAAAACGGTCGTTGACCCCCAAAAAAACATTTTTCGTTTCATCATAATTATTTAGATATCAATTCTCGTCACAACAGTTCACGAGTTTTGGTGATCAAAGGTTCGTTTTCAAAGACCAGCCTACAGGAAATCAGACTGAACAATTTTCTCCATGGCACCAACCGCGAAAAAAAAACCACCACACACTTTACACGGTGTGGTTAAATTGACAGGTCTATGAAAACTAACCCTTTGGTCCCCACGCTCTTGTCAAAAATGTTGAAGATTTCAGTAAAGGAAAGGAAGCTAGGACCACTGCTCTCAACCTTTTCACATAGATATTTTCCTACGTTATCAACAGGCACAGAGAGCTTGCCTATCTCCTATAGGCCACATAAACGACGAATAAAACTTCTGTCAGTTTTTATCGTGAGTCAGCTATCCTGCGCGAGCGCATACTGTAGCAATTTAGATCAGTTAGATGTAGGGATCGCATACCACAGTCAAATATGCGGAAACGCAACAGTGTGGAGTTGTTGAAAATTAATTCACGGTTTAGAGTGCTTTGAGGGGGATTGGAAAACCAATCCCGCGTAATATTAGAATAGAATAGTTTGCTATAGTTAATCAAATAGGATTTTTTTACCGGAAATTGTAAGAGCCAAGAGGTCAGGAGCCATTCTATGACCATATCTATAAGAAAAAACAATTTTCTACCACATGTTTCATCTTTTTGGGTGCTTACTACTACTTTTTCTTAGTTTGCCCAAACAAATATAAACTTATTTGCAAAATGGCATAATTATTTACGTTTTGTATGCCATTATAATAAAAATTAACCAAATTAAAGCAGTAAGTGAACAAAGTAAAATAAACCAACACCAACTAACCACATGAGTTTCTTTACTCATGAGCTAATACAAAACTACGGAACCCTCCAGCGGCAAGCTAACATTTTAAAGTGGGAACACCATACATTCATCATTTGGTAGAAAAAATTAAGAAAAAAATGCGAAGCGCCACTGAGCTCCCATTCAGCCTAATTATGACAATATACGTCGGAGGTTGGTAAAGGCGACAGAAACATTATTTTTTTCTTATTTATTGCTTTAATTATGGTTTGCATTTGTTTTACGAATAGTTTTTTTTTTTCTTTGGAAGTTTCGATGGAGTAGACGCACGTCATGAAAATCTTTAATTTCAACAATATTACAGATTAAGTTGTCAAAGAATACTCTTTAGTTGGACATTAGCATGTGGCAGCCACCGCTCTTCTAGGAAACGTTTTATCCATCCATGCACTTTTTTATATTTATTTTAAAGGCCTAGAATTTGAACCTACTGTCAGCATTGTCTTTAAGGTCAGTGGTGACCAAGTGAACCAGGTATTGAAATTGTTCCACTCGCTCAAGAGGTACACCGCTTAGCCGTATGGGAGGCACATCAAGATGGTACTTGTGCCCCGCTTCAAAAGTAATGTCGGTACTGACTTTTTTTTAAACTTATACTGTAAATGTATACACTTGATGTGTAGCCGTGTGTACCAACTACTAAGCTCTTTGGAAAAAAAAACTAACACCATCGCCATACACATTACAAAGTTTATTTTGTTGTTCTGATTAAAAGTTTTCTGCAGATTGAAATTCGGCCTACTGCCGGCAATAAACGAGAAGCGAGTAGAGCTATCAACTAAAAACGACTTGGCGAGGAACGAGCAGCGAATGCGCGGCGGTGACAAGGGTAACTCGCTGGTAGGTTAGGTATGCGTATACAGGGTGGCAGGGACTAGCGATGGGCGATTCCGAGAATTTTAAGCAATCGAAAGAATCGGAGTCGTTAAAATATACCATCGACTCGAAGTTCAACAAAACAATCGGAGATGTTTTTCGATTGGGTCGAGTCAGCGGAATCGACCGCTAGCTTTCGATTGTTCGAAGAATTAGTTTTGATTCGCAATCACAACGCAAGTCAACAACTCGCGAAACTCTTCAACCAACGAGGAACAACTCGCGAATGAACGCGCCATGCGCCAGTCGCAAAAACAGGCCTAGTCAGATTCGAATCCAAGTCGAAACAATCGACAACCATCGAGATGTTCGAACAATCAAATAAAACCTCTTACCATCGCGCATTGCTAGAAAGGACATCGATGCACAACCTGTTACTACGGAATAAGATTCTGAACCCTCCTGGGTTGAACATTTTCACCGGTTTCAGCACTTATCTATAAAACAGCAGATTTATTTTTTTGATAACTGACGAAAAATTTCTACGGTCTAGAATCATGTGCAGAATTCTTGTTTCAATTCGCGCGTCGATGTCCCATGCCACCCTGTATACCAACCGATGTTTTATGTCAAAATCTCACTGGTGAAGTGAGCTTGAGCCCACTGGCTGTCAATAGTGTCAATCCCTACCTTAAGTGGGAAGTACAGCTCACTCCACCTAAGTTATCACGTTGAGATTTTTACAGAATTTAGAAACGAGTTTTGTTGAATAGACAAAATTATATTTTGTCTATTCTTCCGTCGACAAAAGTTGGTCATACTACTCGTGCAGGAGTCTCTCAGCGAATGTTGTACCCGCCAAGCGACTATCGCTAAGCGAGTGCTCTCTTTGATGTCTCTTGTGGCTGCGACAAAAGAGTACCTACCTACTTACCGGTGCAGTTAGAACAGTCACCGATCAACGATTAATACCATATATACGACAATACAAATACAATACATTAAAGCCCAGTCTAACACAGAGTTCCTGGAACGAAAATCAACACAAAAACTCATCCTTTTGACAGTTCAACAACTTTCATTGCGTTATTTACGTTGCTAAGCAGACAATTTTTTCGAACCCATGAAGCAATGGATTAGCAATATCGTACAAAATTATTCCGATTCTGAGTTGAAGTGTTAAACGCAGTTAGGGTGCTGGAATCTCATAATCCGCAGTCTTGGGTATAAGCCAGCCGATAACTAGACCTACGAGGCTGTTACGGCGTAAAGCTTTGGTTTCCTAAGAAAGCGGTGAACGCTGGTCAGACAATAACGGTTCATCAGCATCATCATTTCAACCGAAGGACGTCCACTGCCGGACGTAGGCCTCCCCCAAGAACCGCCTCTTTGACCGGTTCTGTGCTTCCCGCATCCAGCCAGTTGTCTAAATTACTAAGTGTTTTTCAGTGGCGTAGCGTGTCTTGGCGGGGCCCCGTATAAAAATTTGTTTGGGGGCCCTTATGAAGGGTTAAGAAATTAAAATAAATATTTATTGATCATAATTTTCTATACGTCACTTTTTCCAAAAATTATTCAAATAATTCTCCTTGCCTTTTTTTCGGCAAACTGATTTAATAAATCGTTTTTCGAAAGTTTCTGCCTATGGACAATAGTGACAGGTCTGACAGGCGTTCATGTCGGGGGCCCCCGTGGCCCGGGGCTTCTCATACAGAGAAGGCACTAGCATTGATCACCACGTGATCACCACGCTTGCTCGAGACGGGTTGGCGGTTTCAGATTCATATTAACTATAACTCCAGGTTTCCTCACGGTGTTTTCCTTCAGCGATGTCAGTAATGTCGAAGATAAACTCAGAAAGTACATATTAGTTGAAAAAGTCACATTGGTACTTGCCTGGATTTGAACCCACAACCTCGTGCATGTGAGGCGAGGCTTTGACCACTGAGCCATTACGACACGTAGTTATCTATGACTTGTTTAGATTCAGCGTACAAGATCTTCAAACGTGGGGAATTTAGCCGGAAATGTGAAAACGTCAATCGATTCCTTTTCTATATGAAAATAATATTTGCCGAATTTTCTAAGCTTACCTAGATACATAACCTACCTACATTAAAAAGAGAGCTCCCCACCCCCCAAACTATTATCAAATTCATATTTAAAGGCAAATTAACCAAAACATTCATTTACCAATTTCAAAACTCAAAAACAATTAACGAAAAAATTAAGAAGATATAATCAAAACCAAGATGACAGCCATAACGGAGAACGGACAATAAATCAATGGAGTCGCCACTCCGTTCTATAAGCGACCATCTGACTACTCCAATTAAATGAACTAACTAAATAATTATCAGAATTAATGACTCCACACATATATCAGCAGACTCCTTAAATAAATCTCCCGTTTGATGTACAAGGAGTGCGCGAGCGCACGCTTGAGACGACAGACACGCCCCTTCACAGTGATTGGTCCAACTCTAATTATAACTTTGTGGATCTTCATGAGCTATTTGCATCGTTTAAGTATCTACTACTAATTATAAACTCTGTTTGGATACTATAAAGTTGAGATTTGATTGTGTTTCCGTAAGGAATACTGTCATCCAGAAAGACGCCCATTAGTAAAGACTCTCAATCTTCATTCGGATCAGTCGCACCACTGCCAGATATAACTAATTTGATAATTAAACAATATTGAACCTTAACGCTCTTAAAATAAGGGAGATAGAAGCCAAAATACGTTGAGATACGATTATGTTTTTCAAAAGAGGTAGTTAACATTCCGTCCCCAGACGTTTCAGCGGACGAATTGACAAAAACGCATCGTGGAACTTTCTTATTAGTTTAAATTATGGCCCTGTGTGAGATACTACACTTTGAATAGTTCAGTGCTTAAATTGTGATTCAAAATGCCCCTAAAGCTGCGACAGTGCACACGTTGATTAAGTAATCAAATAAATTAAGAAAATACAAAATGGATCCCTCAGAATCCACAATGGACGTTGAAGAAATAAAAACAGAAAAAAATGAAACAAAACTTCCGTTTTCCATAGAGAATTTATTGGCTGATAAATTCGAAAAACAAAGTTGTAATGATTTTACAAATGATGCGAACGCGTCTACTAGTGGTGTACCTTGTGATTTAAAAAGTAATTTCGTTAGTGATGTGACTGATACTATCGATTCGGACGATGACGATAGAGCCAGTAGCAACAGTTCGGAAAATGTCGACGTTGAGAGTTCCACCGTCGGAGATGCGCAAGAATTCATTGACTTAAAATCTACTGACTATGGACAATCAGGTAATTTTTAAGTTTTATTTTGTATCAGACAATCGAATAAATCGTACTTACTAAAATCGACCGGGATAAAATTACAAATAAGCTCATGAAGAAAATAATAATTTTGCAATTTATTTAACTGGCCACAATAACTTTCGCATTACCATTCTATTCTTCTATGATTATCTAAAATAATCTACCTATCTTGCTACTCCTTATTTGTTATTTTTATTTCCATTTAATCTTTCAAATTGTAAGGTAGGTGCAACCTAAATAAAATGCAGGCTTACATTCACTAACCTAACCCTTTCTTCATTGGACTTCTTTAATTATTATTAATTATTATTGGGATAAGCGGAAGCCCGAAAAAAGCGTGTAATTAATTTTGTTGACAAAAATACCTAGATATTTATTCGGAGTTTGACTTCAAATTACATGTTTTCTTTAAGAAATAAATGTTAGAGATGTTAGAGATTTAAGTATAGCATATGGAGTCAAAATGCTTCCTATGTCTAAGATGCATGCAGGTTAAAACAGACATACAAAATATATTTAAGAAAAATAAAGAAAGTAGATAAACTGCAAATGATAGAATGAAATGTTTAAATGTTTTTTGGCCACGTTTGTGTGTTTCAACAGTCCAGCACGTCGATTCTGTAAATATCTCACCGTGAAAACTTGCGCGGAGTGAGCTGTCAGTGTCATCCCGTCTTGGTCAATCCGTAGCGTCAGTGGCTTTCATAAAGAATAGAACGGCAGATTTTGCTGCCCAGTTGTGCTATTCTGTAAACATCTCACCGTGAAAAATTAGGTGAAGTGATCTTGACGTGAGCTTTCATTCCATCTGATGCTAGAGATTGACACTGTTGACAGCTCACTTCACATAAGTTTTCACGGTGAAAAACAGAATTTATCGGCAGACAAGCGTCGCCTATGTCCAGCCAGAAAATCTGTAGATTTATTGAACTATCCGTAATCGATCCCGTGGCAAACAAGGAAAGTAAAAGACTGGAAATATAAAACAACATATATACTATGTTATTCGAACTCTGTCTGTATGTTACCTTTTCACACCTAAACCCATGAACCGATTTTGATAACATTTGGCAAGGAGATAGATGGCATCTCAGGCTAATTATGGACATCCACGCGGGCAGAGCCGAAGGAAGAAGTTAGTATTATATAAAAATGTATAGATGTAGGTAGTAGGTATGTACTATAATATATATAGGACGAAATAAATGTTACCGACCCAAGTAGAGGCAGAAGAAGTGAGGTATACTGACCTTTGCTCATTACAGATTACGATGCGGGATGAACCAGACAAAGAGCGAAAATTTGTGGTTTTGATACAAACACTGATCTTGACAATATAATTACTTACATAACATAAGAAAACTACGTAGTTACTAACAGGCAGATTATAAACTAGGTAGTTTATAATCTGCCCAACCATTTGGACATAGGTATAATTTTGAATGTGAGGCTTCTATACGCAGTGCCTTTTTGTCAAAGGCATGCATCTAATGCCAGCCGTAGGTTTAACCACTTTGAAACCTATAGCGGTACAGTGGACGTTACGACGTCGTTTGGTAAAAGATTATCAAGTAATGTTAGAGCAATCATTTAATGATGCCTATATTATTTGCAAATCATTGGCATCAGTGGCGTCGCTAGTTCCTAAATTGTTTTGCCTGAAGCAAGAACGAACTGACACAACTTACAACAGCTAGATGTTTTCTAAACATGCTAGTTACGCAGGTCTTTTTGTCTGTGGAACGGTTCCAGAAACCCGGCGGTTAATTATCAGCTAAGCATGCAGCATTTGTAGTGGCTAGACAGCTACTATGCTTTGAGCACCACTGAGCTTTGTATGTACCTACCTACGTCAATTCTCGATCACGAGTTTAACAAGGAGTAAAAGTTCGACGGACAACGCAATCTTTAACAGTTTTAAAGGCCTAGTGAGTTTAGAGCGTTAATCTGATCCCAAATGACGGTCCGAAGTATTAATTTTTTTTTTTTTTTTGTATGGCATCTCGCAGGTCAACCTGCCTGTGGTTGCCCTAATAAATTAAGGCCTCCAGCCAGGACTCCGAAGTATTCATAGTACCTACTACTATTTGTATGCGGTGTTGCGAACTAGATTCCTTCCATCCGAACTCTGAAGATCGGATCTTGGCAATTCGGATTCAAATCGGGCGCAGTACGCAAACGCTTTTACGATTTCACTGCTCCTCATCATTATGCCGCTGGAATCTTCGCCCCAAACTTCAGGTTATGAGGTCGTCCGATTTTTTTTGTGAAAACTTCTTTAGGCGCACTTTGCGCTCTTTCTAAATATTGAAGGAAACGGAACCGTTACGCTCGGGTTTGTGACGCCGAATCGGGTACCTATACTCGGCGCCAGTCGGTCGATGACGCTGAATCGCGTATACTCGGCGATGAATAGTGACGTGTTAACGTCACCGATGACATACGGTTAGGCATGGAATACTGACTGTTCTTTGCTTACTAGACTTTAGTAACGCGTTTAATACTGTCGATTTCGATATCCTGCTTGGCATGCTTCGCTCACTTAACATATCTCTAACGGCGATTGACTGGTTTCATAGTTACCTGTATGGGGTATATGTAGAGTCTTGCTCTTCTTAGTGTTATACTTCTACCAGTGTACCTCAGGGTGGCGTTTTATCTCCTTTACTCTTCGCAATATTTATAAACTCTATTTCCAAAAAAACTTCTTTCTTCCTACCACCTTTATGCATATGATTTATAAAATATAATAAAATATATAAACAAGCTGCCCTTTCGGATTTGGCTGATGCAATTAATATCATAAACAAGGATTTGGGTTGAATTTGCGAGTGGTGGACATGGGTTGCATGTTAATCCATCGAAGACTCTGGTCATTGTTGTTGGGAGCTCAAGAAAGACCCTAAGATAAACTGGTCGCAGCTTCTTCGCTGGCTGGCACTGCTTTTCCAGCAAGCAAAGAGGTTATGAACCTTGGGGTTTGGATCGTCACATCTTTCTTGGGGTCCTCAGTTACAGGACGTAATTCGCTAAATGATTGCATCTGCTAATTCCCTGAGACGATTGCGGAACTTTCTTCCAACTGCCACTAAAACTGCGCTTGCACAATCCCTTTTACTTCCCATCTTTGACTACGCTGATGTCAGTTATTTCGATCTCACCGAGGCACAATAAGATAAACTTGAGCGTCTTCAAAACTTTTGCATAGGATTTGTATTTGGCCTGCGCAAATATAATCACAGCTACAAAGCTCAAGAGGATTCCCATACGTCTTTGCCGGAATTCTCATATCTTATTTCAGCTCAAACGTATTCTTTTCAACCCTACAACCCCCTTTTATCTTAAACAACGTTTCATGTTCCTCTGTACTTATTAGATATCTGTGGTCATCGGAAAACTTAAGACTAGAGATGCCACCATGCATACTACCAGTTTTTATGACAAGTATTTTATTAAGGTTGTCTGTACAAGATCGCTATTAGCGATAAGACAGACCGCCCATTGTGTCACACGATGTAAAAATTTTACATTTATATCCGTAGATAATCTTTAAGGTGTACATAATAAAGAGTATTCTATCTATCTATTATCGGCTCATAAATGTTTTCACTTCTATCATGTGGTCATATCTAGTCTTACGAGTACATACCGCCTTTTTTTTACCTGTCTGAGATTTTTCGATCAATCTGTACCTACACAGTTTCTTCTATCAATAGTGAATTTGCGAGTTTTAACAGTATTTTTTTTTGTCGGTATTTATCTAATGTATCCCATTTTAGGTAATTACCATCCTTTTCCTACTATAAAACTATTGGGTTTTAAATGTCTGTATCTTTCTATTTGGTGTTACAAGTACCAGGTATGCCGTCGGCTTCTAACATTAGAATTTGAATAATGTTCGAGTCCCATGTAATAGCCATAGAGAACAGTGGTGACCCAGTGGTAACAGCCGCGACATGCGCCTTACTTTGTGTCAATTATTTCATCACACCTGCTCTCAAAACGGTGAAGGAAAGCATCGTGAGAAAACCTGGCAGGTGTTAGAACCAAAAATTCGAAGACATGTGACATCTACCAACCCGCACTGGGCCTGCATGGTGGATTACGGCCCACTCCGCCTCACCGAAAGGAGGCCTGTGCTGTGTGCCCCAGCAGTGGAAACATTATAAGCTGATTACGCTATTGCCATTAACAGGATAATTTGTTTTTATTTCCTATTCTTTAAACGTTCTAACCCATAAGTCTCACTATAAAGTGTAGTTGGAGCTCGTCTCAGAAAAAAAAATATACCTCGAAAAACAACAGCCGATCTATTCCGTAAAAATCTCAACGTAAAAAGTTAAGTGAAGTGCGCCGTCAACACTGTCAAACCCTAGTATCAGGTGGAATGACAGCTCGCTTCATCTTCACCAAGTTTTCACGGTGAGATGTTTACAGAATAGCACTACTGGGCCGCAAAATCTGCCGATTTATTCTGTATAAAACCACTGATGCTAGGGATTGATCAAGACGGGATGACCAGACAGCTCACTCCACGCAAGTCTTCACGGTGAGATATATTTTACAGAATCAACATGCTGGACTGATTGCATTCAGCAGTAGTCGGGTCACAACAACAAACACACAAACAAATTGTTGTCCATCTTCTTCACATGTCACCATGAGCTATTTTGCTTCACCCAAGTTTTCACGGTGAGATTTTTACAGAATAGGCTGGCTAGATTTCAACTTGAAAGAATGCAAATGGGCTAAACTATTAAAAGCTATTATGAGTCTATGTGAGGATTTGTAATTGGCTTTCTGGTGACTATGGTTTAGGTACTTTGTTGTCTGTCTTTATTAGCTGTAATGCCTCCATGTACTCAGGGTCCACACCTTAGGGTATTTTACCGTAAATTTAGGGTATTTTTAAGTGTTTAGGGTATCTTTTATGGTAGAAAATTATTTAGGGTATTTTTCAGGGTAAAATAAATATATAAGCTTTTTATAAATAATGTTTAAAACTCCTTGCAAGCAAATTGGTGATTTATTGAATACGTGTTTCCGAACGTACCTAACTTGTTGTGACGATGTAATGTACGGTTCTCTTTAATCTTCCGATAGCAATAGTCGAAAATTGATTTTTTATTCAAGATAAAAATGACTGCAGATGACATAGAAGCCCAGACTAGTATGGATGCATACAAATAATGTTTTGAAACGGTGTAATAGTTTAGCTATTAGTTTATTAATAAATAGCATTTTTAAGTACACTGATTTGTTTTTATAAAAAAAAAATAGGGGAAAAAAAAGTGCCAAATTTAGGGTAATTTCGACGAAAGTTAGGGTAAAAAAAATCGGAGGTGGCAACACTGCATGTACTATAAACTAGTTTTCTTGGCATAAAGGCCTCGTAGCCATGCCATATACATTCAAAAAAAAAACTAGTTTTCTTGGCATACAGGCCTCGTAGTTATGCCTTATAAAAATTTCATAAAAAAAAACTAGTTTTCGTTTTGTGATCCACCGTCCCTTTTCCGTACAGCTACTTTTTCCATTGCCAAGAGATATTATACAAATGATACATGGAATTGATCAAATCAAGAGCCGCTGATGTAGCGAAATACTTGATCAAATGTGCGAAACGGATCAAATTAATTTGGACCACTTACGTAGCAAAATTTGACAATGCCGTCGCTGACTTCAGACAAAAAAAGCTTAAACAGTGTAACATACCTAATTATTAATGCACTGAATGTGCGCTTTTATATTTAATATAACGTGACGATACTATCGCAGGCGTGCACAATAATGGATGGAAATTTAAAAGCTGCTTATTAATTTTCCCTACATAACCTACATTTGACTTCCCTTTGTTGTCGTGATGCATGGACGTCTACTGTAAATACTGTAATATCGCGAGCATCGCATTCAATTTTCAATATTGCCTTTCTACCTACTTTTTGCGAAAAGAACATTGAATTTTCAGGATAAATAATCGTGAGCGTTATTTTAAATATTGACTGTATGTAGATACGTACCGTGTATGCAAAGCTTACAAAAAATACCTCAACTTCAAAAGTTTAACACAAATAATCACTCCTTCCGGCGACAAAATAAATCATAATATACAATTTCAAAATGGATGCCTATTTGAAACAAACAAATAAATCACAGAAACGCGAGATTGTAATGTGAAACAACATAATTAATGAAAAAAGATAAAAAAGTAAAGCAATTGACGCCTTCCCGCGCCATTTAACTTCACGCAACGCGAGCGCTTCGTGTATTTTTGGCGCCAATTAATCTGTTGGTTCGTTCGGATAAATATCTTCACTTTTTTAACGTGATAGGAGAACGGAAAGTGGCCTCTCAAGTGTCGTGTGAGTCAAAGTCGAGTGAACATGAAATAAGAATTTAGGATTGATGATAGAAACGACGGGTTTTTTTGCGTTTTACTCTAATTTAAAGACACTTATTACGAAAATCCGAAACTACTCTTTTTTTTATTATTATTTACTTGTTAACTGTTTTTCTTCCATAGATTCTTTAATTAATTTTCATTTGATGCAGTCAATGAAAACACATCAAGAAAATTATGGCAAATCCAGTATTTAACAGGATTCCATTGAATATTTCACAGTAAGACACCTCGTTTCTTTAAACTGTTACAAACACGAAAAGACAGCTGACACCGCCCGTTTTTCATCGATTCTGAACTCACAGAAATGTTTGATTAATGATTTTCTTGTTTACAAAAAACTTTCGTTAGGTAATACTTTCTTCCCGTGTGGTCCAGTCTCATTTTTCCAGAAATTCGTAACAAGTTTAACAGCAAACTCCTATAATTTCGGTTAAATGCGCACTGAGGATTGTAAACCCTTGCTGTCAGCAAAAATCTAACTCTTTGGTTTGATCAATAGTCTGTTATGTGACAGAACCGTTTCAAATCTGTGTCTAGAGACACAGATTTGAAACGGTTCTGTCTTTCTGTCTGTCTGTCTGTGTATCATTATAATCATATCCCGGAATTAACGCACACCACGAAACACAAATTAGAATATGTTATATTATAATAGGTTGGGGAAAAAGTTCCTTCGCATTTTTTAAGAAAATTCAAAACATATTTTTAAATAGTTTATTTACATAACTAAAGTTTGTAGGTGCCATTTTGTTCGATAACTTTTTGCCATCTTGTAGGTAGGGACATGATCCCATTGCTATAGAAATTTTGGGACTTCTGATCAAAATGCCGCGACAAGTGGTTTTGGCAGTCCTCTCGTGATGTTAACCTGACAATGCCTAAAGAATTCTGTAGAGACCGAAACAGATGGAAATCTGAAGGTGCAAGGTCAGGACTATACGACGGATGCATTAACACCTCCCAGCCAAACCATCTTAATTTTTGCTGAGTGGCTAAAGACGTGTGAGGTCTAGCGTTATCATTATGAAAAACCACACCCCTTCTGTTGATTAATTCCGGCCGCTTTCTCTCAACTTCTTGCTTTAATCTCATCAGTTGTTCGCAGTAGAGTTCAGAATCGATGGTCCTGCCTGGTGGTAACAGCTCATAATTAATAATGCCCTTCCAATCCCACCACACACACAGCATCACCTTGTTGCGAGTTAACCCGGGTTTCGCCACAGTCTGTGAAGCCTGACCGGCCTTTGACCACAACCTTTTTCGCACGTTCTTGTCGTATTTGATCCACTTTTCGTCACCAGTTATCAGCTTCTTCAAAAATGGTTCGGTTTCATTACGTCGTAATAAAGAATCACAAATGAGTACATGGTTCATTAGGTTTCTTTCAGTGAGCTCGTGCGGTACCCAAATATCGAGCTGTTTTGTGTACCCAGTTTTTTTCAAATGCGCCAAAACTGTTTTGTGGTCAATTCCCAGTTCTTCAGCTACGTCGTAACTACTGATATGCCGATCTTGCTGCACTTTTTCAAAAATTGCATCCATTTTATCCGTAATAGGGCTCCCAGAGCGACGTGCATCTTTGACATCAAAATTTCCGGATTGAGAACGCTTAAAACAAATTTGTGCTACTCTCACAGACACTGCACTAGGTCCATAAACATCGCAATTTTTTTTCGCGACTTGCGTTGCATTTTTAACTTTTTTGTAGTAAAATTTTAAAATGTACCTATCGAATTTCTTCATTAGATTCACTTATCTTGACAGTGCGAAAAACAAATAAAAATCACACATTTACCTAATTTGAATTTGGAATTATGTTCTTTAAAATTTAAACTTTCAATTATACCAAAACCAGCCAGATACAAATAGTATAGCCAAAGAGATTTTATTACAAGTTCATACATACTATAATGTGAAAAGTTTTTCCCCCAATCTAATACTCACATACACAACATTTTTACTATTATTATAAAGCATTGTTTATTTATTAAATTAGTTATACTGATTTGAACAAATACTGATTGCAAATAGACTCTACCAACACCACCCTCGAATGCTATATATACACGTGGGCATCACCTGATGGAAAGCACCGCGACCAGATAGATAAACGACATCCTGTTTCGGTCGCGGTGGAGGTCATCTGTAAAAAATGCTAATACACCATCTGAAGCTGACTGCAGGTCAGACCACCAACTTCTCGTCTCAAAATTCAAGCTCAAATTGACAGCAGCCTCAACCCTCGAAAAACAAAGAAGGCTAGTCGTGAAATATGCACCGAAATTCAATTCGCTAGTGGAACACAACTGGACAAAATGTACAGGCGCAGATTTTGACAAGGAACCACCTGAACCATTTTGGAGTAGAGCGAAGTCTCTAGCGCTCCCGGTCTCAGGATCCAAAGCACCAATTGGATGACGGAGAGCACCTTTGCGCTTGTTTAGGATCGCCGAAGGATGAAAGCAGCCGGTGCAAATGTAAAGTCTGCCCAGATCCAGAAAAAATGCAGACAAGATCACAATGCCTGCCTGTGCAATATATGTGAGGAGATCGAAGCTCATGCAAGTAGATATGAATCCCTGCATCACATAATTAGGCTTATTGCCAAACGCTGCCGTCCAAAACCTGGGCCATTGAGGACGGTAATGGTCAAGTGGTCAGCGAACTGGAGCAAATATCAAAAGCTTGGATGTGTTAATGTTAGTAACTGTTTCAAGATCCGCAGTCGCTGACCTTTACATCAACATAACCAGAGAGTAATAAACTGGAGTCAGATATCTTTGAGTCAGAAATAAGAGCTGCCATCAAGCACATAAAGAATGGAAAGACTATGGCTCTGATACTATCCCAATCTAGACTCTTCGAGTGTTGGGAGATCGCGGCGTTAATATATTTTATTTTGTCTGCAATAAGATATGGCTGGCGGGAAAATAGCCGTCAGAATGGGGTCACACAGTTTTCATTCCTCTTCACAAAAAGAGGTCCACCAAAAACTGCAGCAACAACCACCTTATTGCTTTGATTAGCCACGCTAGCAAAATGAACAGATTCAACAACCTACATATGCTTTGTTGATTTCTCAAAGGCATTTGTCTCCGTGTAATGACCAACCTTGTGGAAGACGCTATTGTAACTGGGCACACCAAAACATCTTGTGCACCTTCTTAGAGAACTTTACGAAAAAGGAACAGCGTCAGTTCGATCAGACGACCACTTTTTGGATAGCTTCCATCCCAGTGCAGGTGTCCGCCAGGGATGTATTGTATCGCCACTCCTATTCAACATCTACATGGAGCTCATAATACGCATCACTCTCGACGCCTGAGCTAGTGGTGTTGCGATTGATGGCCCCTGGTTTACTATTAGTGCTACGCACATGGAGGCACTACTCCTTAAGATAGAGCGCGACAGTCTTACGTTTGGAATGACTATTAACCGTAGTAAGACCGCAGTGAGTTGGCGTTCAAAAGTGCCATTTATGTGCCTATTTTAAATAAATGATTTGACTTTGACCAAGATGATGATTGTAGACCGCAGCAACAACAACTCGCGAGACATGACACATATTGCGAACTGCGACGTAGTTCAATCTTACGTATACCTGTTACTATAATCGCGATCAATGGCAGCTGCGTGAATGAAGTGAACCGGCATAATTGGCTACGGCGAGAGGGGCAATGGACAAGGCTAAAAAAAGTGGTGCGGCTATATCGTGGACACGCACGGCCTGTCTTACGTAAATACGTGAACGTAACTAGTAATATTTCTGAGGTGGGTAGATGTCGTGCTACTACCGCTAAACGATAAATGATTTTATTTCTGTAAGTAGGTTTGTATTTCTGTGGTTTGTACAAACACTTTTACACGTCGTCGATCATATTTTTAAACTAGATTAAAGTCAAGATCGAAGGAAGAAGAATACGCTGATTGTCGCAGAAAATTGTGGTCACATCAAAAATCTACACACAGTCGCACACATATAAGGGTCTCGGCAGTTTGTCCATTTTGGTTTGTTCAGACTGTATAGCGGAATTATTGTGACTGTAATCTATGTACCTATTTAGTTCTAATCATTTTGGGGACAGAAAAATTCCTATGCTCAAAATTACATAAATCGATTCAGCAAACGATTCTGAACAAACCACTTTCATAATGTATTTTTTACGAACTTCTCTAAATTCATCCTATTGGGAATAAGGACCTCGTAGGGTAATTTTTTTCAATTCAACTATTTTTTTTTACTTTTTTTTTTAAACGTTGTCCCACACTAGGAATTACTCCTGTATCGTGGGTGCGTTCACAAACATGAAAACTCACATACACAAGACAACCAGACCCGGAACAACTATTTGTAGGTCATACAAATATTTGTTCCGTGCGGGAATCGAACCCGCGACACGCAGCGCAGCAGCCGATCGCTCAACCACTGCGCCAACTGATCGCGATCAGCACATTTAAATCGCCTTCAAGAGCTGTCAGTATCATCATTGTTGACTAATATTGAAACTGACAACTCTTGAATGCGTGTTCAGTTTCATTACTGAAGTTCGTCCTTTTTATTTATTTAATGATTTATGTACAAACATGTATGCATACAGACAAGAAAATAAAAGACACAGAAACACACGTACAAATGTTATGCTTATTTCTAAAGAAATCTCTTCCAGCATACCTGATACCTGCGATAGGAGAGTATATAACAGATGTAGACAACGAGTGTAAGAGTAGAAGAGAAAACAAAATACATAAAAACAAAACAATTCACTAATTGTTAAATTATGCATATTAATTATGTAATAACTTCATTACAGGTTGTACTGATCATAGGAATTAGTGGCGCGTGTCGCAATAACGATCTATTATGTATGTTTATATTTATATTCACTAATTTAAATATAAACATACAATGTGAAAATATTCTTACATATGTATGTACATACCTTCCTACCTGCTATAGGTACACCTCTGCAAAAAAAAACGACGAGTTGCA
This sequence comes from Dasypolia templi, assembly GCA_963555695.1. NCBI lineage: Eukaryota > Metazoa > Arthropoda > Insecta > Lepidoptera > Noctuidae > Dasypolia > Dasypolia templi. The sequence continues at coordinate 7,500,105 of OY743163.1, forward strand.
CTCCGGGAGTGCCGGCAGAAGTGAAAACTTGAATATTAACGTTGTGCATTTTTGATATTTTGGAATGGTGGAATAATTTTGCACGAATTGCTTTAGTTATCAGTATTAAAGTACTATCATGTATGTGGTAGAATACAGTATTTTTTATTGCGCTATCGTACACAAACATGACAATTTAAATTACATTAAGTATAAAGTTTATCTCTCAGAAAAATCAATCAATAAAAATCAACAATCATCCGTCTTACGAATTTTCGATCAGGTCACGTGTCCTGACGCGAGTTTAACATTATTACCCATTACAAAAAAAGTGTGTGCTAAAGAAGTTTTCACTTCGATAAAACAAATGCAACTATAATAACTATGACACAGTGGAAAGATGTAAGAATTGGTCCATAAGGGTTTTAATATGAGTTTGCATCACTGTCATAATCATAGTGATCATTATTGCCGACGCACGGTCGCAATATGGTTGCTATTGGGTTAGTGCCATTGACAAGTCTGTCAAATTCACAATTATCTTTATAATCGTTACAATAAAGTTGCTATTGGGTTGCTGCTGTCAGAAGTTCAATATCTGTGTGTATCTCATGGTTGCCCGCTGTCAGTTTCAAATCATCTTCGTAAATCCTGTTGACCAGGTCTTTTCGTGCATCGTATCCACGGCACCAGTCTCTCCCCATCTAACACCTTGATATTGGTTCATTGTGAGACCACTACTACACTATTCGACATGAACCGTTTACTATGTAAATGGTTTTTGTCTAGTAGTTTGGGACACAAATTCTACAATGCGATGCCCGGGATCGCTCTGTGCTCGAGTTGGGCTATTTAGGTCTATTCCGCCGGGCCACCCCAGATGCAACAGATTTAAAAACCGATAATCATATTCCCGTTTGGCAGGATTTTTTGCTTAGCTACATAGGCCAACCACCAGGCAGGTCACCTAAATTCTATTCTCGAGGTCTTATTTTACCTCTGAGTTCTGACAGCTGCACCCAACAGCAACCATACTACAACACTAGTAAAGACCATTTGACTTTCACAGACTTGACAGTTGCAGCAAACCAACATCAACCTTATAGTCACGAGATTAACGATCACGAAGTTATAAATTGTGCTGTGCCACGGTGAGGAGTGTTTTTCCTTGCAAAGCTCCAAATTAGTGTTGCTGGTATTATACATGGAGGTTGCACTTATTTTGGATAATGAACAGAATGATCTTAAAAATAATGTTTTTTAGTTGTTGTAACATTGAATAACACAGAAGATTTTGTGCGTGATTACATTATTTAATATTTATTTTCTTGAATAATTTTACTGCTTTTATTTAATAAATAAAAATATCCGTATCACACTTTATGTCGTGCAATAAAAAACTAAAACATAAATCGTACTTCATAGTAAAACACAATAAAAAAATATCACAAGGTTTTTTTTCAGTGATAATTGCCAATAACTCGTTGTAACGAGTTTTACGCGAACAAAACATCATAAAACGCTAATTTATTTACGATCTGCCAACTATAAAGCGCCTCCGGACATTTTTGTTCGAGCAATTGCGGCTCGAATTAGCCGTTTGAATTGGTTTCCCGCGTTCCACTCACACATGGAAAAGGAACGATTTAAATTTACCTACAAATTCACCAATAGGGACGACTCTCTCGTTTTTGTCGGACACAATAGAAAAATTTCGCGCGTTTAGCATTAGTTTAGTAGCTGCCAAGACATCGGCTTTTCTTACTACGGAATAAGTAACAGTATTATTGCCACTTCAATAGTAATATTTATAGATTTACAGTTTTCAACTTTCTGAATAAAAAAACGACTGGTTTTACATAATCCCAATTTGAAGTTTTAACATTACCGTTTAAGCAAGATAGGTGTTGAGTTTTTGAATGATATATCACAAAACAAATTAACTGCAAGCCGACAGTTTATCACTGAGTTCATTTAATGTCAAATATTTTCACAAAACTGACAGCCCTACACTTATACACCCGTTAAACGCGCAGTGATGTCTCATTTTCTAAATTTGTTACGAAAAGATAAATCTCCGCGCGTCCCGGCTCTCGTTAGCTAAATCTTTCTCCCCCGTAATTATTCACCCGTTAGAAAAAAAAGGAAATAAACATGAAAAGAAACGTCTCACAACTGAAATTTAGTAAGTGGCCTGAGCTCATTAAAAAGCTGTAAAATTCTATTACCAGACAACGGATGGGTGTGTATCCGAACGAGCCAAACGTCATACGGGACCAACAATTTTATTCTTATCGTTTGACAGCCAAACGTCATTTGAAAATGGTCTCTATGTCGACATTTTATAAGTGTCATTATATGATTTGTCGGGAAATAAAAAAGTGTGGGGAAAGAAAGAAGTATACAATGGCGGGAAACAAAGACGTGGAGCGTTGACAAGCGAGGATAAATTGACATTAATTGCCTTACCACTGTCGGAGTGGTTTGCAAGCGTGTTGCGTGGTCGTTTTTGACGGCAATAGGATTATTTTAAGCACTAATTAATTTACTTTCTACATTATTGCGGGTGATTTGATGTATTGGTCCTGGAAGCCTGTTTGGTGTTAGAAATGTTTGATGTTAGACGTTTAGTTGCGTTCGGATACATTTATTTGTACACAAAAAATTTAACAACACATTTATTCTGATCAAGCTTGAATTAGTACTTGAGATTCTTCGAACTAGGCTATCGTTATAGCGTTTATTTTTTATTTTAGGCTAGTAGTACACTGTCATTTTAGTCAAGCCTCGTTAGTCGTTGGTGTAGTGGTCGCCTGCGCTACCGCTGAACATGAGGTCCTGGGTTTGATTCCCGGGTCGAGCAGAGTTATTGAGTTTTTCCATCTGGAATTTCTCATTAGCAGCCCGGAGACTGGATTTGTGCCCGGATCCTTCGGGGAATACAGGTATGATGTGTTGTTATGTTATGTACTGTCTAAATGACAGTGACATTTTTGACTAGATATTATTTCAAAAAGTGACGCAAGACTCCCGGGAGTCTAGCAATACCTGATAAAAGATTGTGTCTCAGTAAGTATTCGACGATTGATAAGTTTAACTAAATAGATGTATCAATATCAATACAACTTGGGCCCGATCTAAGAGGGGCAAGACGGGCAAATGCCAGCGCGGCAAAAATGTGAGGGGGGCGGCAGTGCAAAATACAGGGCGCCCGCGCCGGGCTGTCACCGTTATCCTTAATTTTCTCTCTAGGAGAGAAAAACCTTATAATTTTATGCTAAACTGCCGGACAAAATACTTTTTTAAGGTTCTTGTAAAATTGTACTTTTGCGGCTCTAAATCCTTGGACGCACCAAAAAATATTTTTAAGTGTTGTCTTGTCTTATAATTTTCTTTCTGTGTCCTAAGAAAATTGTAAGACAGCACTTAAGCATGCCAAACCGAAAGAAAGTAGAAGAAATACCTAAATAGTAAAGAAGGAACCAACTCTTTCGAAATGTAATGATTTTATAAATAATCGAAAATACAAAGAAACTCTCCCGAATTTTTCACCGATTTTACGTTTCTGAACTAGCAACACTTCATTTATTTATTTATTTATACTTAAAACCCAAAGAGGTACAAAGGCGGACCAAATGCCTTAAGCATTCTCGACCAGTCAACCAAGGGTGGTGATGAGATTAGATGTCAGGTGCTTTAATTGAAGGAAACAATGATGGAAAAAAAAAACTTAAAAAAAAAACACTCCGTTTATGTTTGACGTATGTTCCAGTAGTTTGTTTATTATGTATGAAAACTACACCTTTTATCCTACATTCTTACAAAGCAACATTATTTTTAAGAATAACTGATTCGTTTTGTTTTACAAAGATGTGTTATTTTATTTGCATTAAGCTCCCGAAAAACTGGACGCCACAGCGCGACACAAAGACACCGCTCGTCGCGCGACACGCGGTGCCTTTGTGTCGCGCTGTGGCGTCGCGCCAGTGTGTAAACAAATCATTTTTGGCGTTTTTTATACGCAATGTATGAACCTTAGCTTACACATTATCACGTCGGGGTTAGTATAGAGATAAGAGGAACAGGGTGTAAAGTTCACTCATCTTCTATAGAAAAGGGAGGATCTTCAGACCTGCAGCCTGATTGCGTAACACATTTTCGTAAACGATTACGACCAATCGGTTTGATTTTGACAGTTCAACAACATTCATTGCGATATTTACATTGTTGAGCAGAATTGTTTATCGAACGTATGAAGAAATGGATTAGCAATCTGTTTCAAAACGATTCAGATTCGGATTGATTGTGTATTACGCAATAAGGGTACAGATCAATGTCGGGTGTTGTGTTCTGGTGCGCAACTGCGCCAGGTTTTTTTTTTTTTGGGTATGGCATCTCGTAGTTGACCTTGAGAGGTCGTGACTACTTAACCGGACTATCCTGTGGCTGCCTTAAGCGGACTCAAAGCCTCCAGCCAGGGGCGTAAAACTATGTACTTACATTACTAAGCGAACGCTCGCTAAGGGCACCCCCTGTGGGGTACGGACCTCGGCTTAGGGCGTCGCTGACGGGAGGACAGCAAGATGGGACAGGCGTGATCTGGATTATATTATTATTATTCGGGGAATTTAAAGCTACAGGCTCAGCTACGGCGCGGGCTGGCACTTCATCGAGCAAGGGTCGGGGGGGACAATTACGAATTACGTCGGGATCTTCGCGAGGAACCTTGGCGGCGAGGTCGGAAAGTCGGTCTGTGTTTGTGCACTGTACTGGTGGCCCTACTGCTCTCCTGAATGAGAGCTATGTGGTCATCGGGATCGGTGAGGACATGCTTGGGACGGCGGACATGACTAATGGAGGAGGGAATATAGCTAGCGGCTTTCACAACCAGAGGGTTGCGGTGATTCGCGGCGGTCTCGAAGAAACGCTTTGAAATGCGTTTCATGAACTGACGGATAGTGGGAATCCTGAGGTCTACGTGGAGGATTTCGTTGCGAACGTACCAGGGGGAGCCTGTTATCCTACGGAGGAACTTGTTCTGGAGGGTCTGCATTCTATTGAAGCGAACGGGCTTGGCGTGTGCGAAGACTGCACTGGCATAGGTCATGATCGGGCGAATGCACGCTGTGTAGATACGCAATTTGCACTTTAGTGACAATTTGCTACGTGCATTGAGGACGAAGTGGAGTCTACCTAGAGCGAAGGCGGCGCGCGAACGAGCCGCCTTAATGTGCTCTGAAAACGAGAGGTGTTCGTCGAGAACTACACCAAGGTATTTGGCTCGCTTCTCCCAAGGGATCGGCTTGCCGAACATGGTGATCGGTCGAGGGGGGCAGGGGGTATGACGCGGCTTCGAGAATAGAACCGCTTGACTTTTGTCGGGATTTACTTCAATTCTCCATTTCCTAAACCAGGCGCCAAGCTTGTTGACTTGGGTTTGGAGAATGCGAGATATCGAGTCTGGATCGCGGCCGGTGTAGTAAATGGCCGTGTCGTCTGCGAACAGAGCCAACTGTGCCTTGCTGCACTTGGGCATATCGCTGGTGAATAGCGTGAATGCTAGGGGAGAGATCACAGAGCCCTGAGGGACTCCTGCGCGAATAGGGTGGGGGGAGGATAGCGCTCCTTCGATGCGATAACGGAAGGTGCGGTTCGACAAAAAGTCCCGTAAGATGAGCACGAGACGATCTGGCACACCGAGTTGGTACAGCTTATATAATAAGCCGCTGTGCCAGACTTTGTTGAACGCTTTCGCTATGTCGAAGAAGACACCGCACCGGTCATCAAACCTCGTTGGAAACCGAAGTTGATGTGTTCGACTATACGGTGGACCTGTTGTACGCACGAGTGTTGGGTTCTAAAACCAAACTGTTCGTTGGGGATGAGGCTCTTTGTCTCGGCGTAGTCTCTGAGGCGCTTATAAATAAGCCTCTCATAGATTTTGCCGAGGACATTGAGCAGACTGATGGGGCGGTAACTACTAGGCTCCGACTTTGGCTTGCCGAGCTTCGGGATACCGATGACGGTGGCTTCTTTGAATGCCTGTGGGAAGATGTTGTTGCTCAGAGCACCATTGAAGATAGTGGTCAGTAGCATTATCAGGTGGGCAGGGAAAAGTTGGAATACCCTATTGGTGATTCCATCTGAGCCGGGGGCTTTACGAGCCTTAAGACCTTTGATGAGGTCGTGCACTTCGTCAGACGTGACGGGGGGCAGCGGATACTCTGGGTCTTCGACGGGAGGGAGGGAGGCTCTATGTTCGATTTCAGCGTCGACCTCAGAGAGATGAGCTTGGTCTACTGGTTGAGAGCTAGGCGAGCATTGGACTTCTAGACTGTCGGCTAGAAGCTCAGCCTTGTCGACATCATCGAAGGCGATGGTCTTGTCGGGACGGATCAGGGGGGGCATGGAGACTATTTCTCCGGATCTGAGCTTCCTCTAGGAGTTGCCAGAAGGCTAGGTGGGTGGGCTCTAGTTCGCTCAACATCTTGTCCCAGCCGGCGGTACGCAGCTCCTCTATGCGTGTTCTTACAGTACGCTTTAAGTAACGCATATGGGCTTTGTTCGCGTCGCAGGGGAAGTTGCTGTAGGCACGGACAGCCGCGTTCTTCTCATTCAACAGTTCGCGTACATCGTCCGGCAACTTCCAGCGACGGTCCTCCGTCGCTGGAAGTTGCATAATGGAATGCCGCCCGTTCCAGCTTTACAGGAGCACTGGGTCAGCACAATCGCTCATGTTCACTGTGTCGTGCTCGCTGTTGTTGTGTTTGATGTGCACGAACTCGTTGCATTCTAAGTCTATCCACTCGTCGTTCATTTTCAGTCCCTCTTGAACGCGATTCGGACATACTAATATAACTATTATTATTATCTGTCGCTCGCTGGTCATCAGTGCGGTTTGCGCGAGAAGTAGCTCGTCGCACATTTGATTGACTTCGACGACCTATGTCTCAATCCACTTCCATCAAGTCTTAAAATCTAGTTCTATTTTATTTTACGGAACAACTAAAAACATTTTAGCCATAGATAATACACTATAAAATATAAGATTTTAACCACACGAAAATAATGACATTTGTGACAGACAGTTTTTCAGCACGTCAGGTAGAAAATAATAGTTCCTACACGAATGCCATTTATTAAAAAACGTGAGGTCTGCAACGAACGCCATTGCCATACAAAATTACAATTTATTTATTTGTTTAATTTTCAGTTGATCTTTTGGGTTTTCCCAATTTTATTTTATTTAAACCACCCCTGTTTTATAGCGAACAAAACAAATCAAAAATCATTCAAATCGGTTAAGCCGTCTTTGAGTTTTAGCGAGACTAACGAACAGCAATTGATTTTTAGATAGCACTAGCGGCCCGGGACGTGCTTCGCTACGTATAAAGTGAAATAATAAAATATAAAAAATCTAACATCAAATTCATTTATTCAAACAAATAAATATTGTATTAATTGCTAGCTATTTTCTATACATGTAGACCTGAAAATAAGTGCAAAATGTGACTTTAGAAAATTATACAAATGAAATGTCAACACATTGAAAATAGGTCAATCATTTACCTGTTCCTAGATCAATCATTGGTATATTGATATGGTAGCCATCGTCACCTTTCCAATGCAATATTGGGTATTGTAATGTATTGTAACTACGATGAAGTTCCGAAACACGTTGCAATTGCTCATTTCTGCGATGAAGCACAATATCACGGGATTGAAACTGATCACCAAGAGTTACAATTGCAACCTCATCAATTGTCGGTGCATTGAATCGCCTTGCATGCTCTCCAAAAGGTGTTCTATCAGCCTTTATTACGATTTTGTGATTATCTGATGGCATACGATCGAGAGCAATTTTGAACAATTGAACTAATGCGATGCTGATGGAAAAACCTTTCACGAATAATTTCTCGTCTTGTATTCGAAACAAGGTAGATGTTGGATCATAATTTTTAAAACTATCGAATTCTTTATGATTCAGATTGATATAAACATGGGACAATCCTGTTGAAGTATTTACCTGCTTTAAACGTCGGCATAAAATTATCTCTGATAATTTTAGTAGCAACCAAAGAAGTCATTTGAAATGACGAATTGGTGCCGATTCTCTTGTACACCGAACTAAACTAACTAAACTATCACTAAAATTCCTTACTTTTTACTATGAAAATCTTGAAGCTATTCTGCGAAAAATAATCTCTAAATTTAAAAATAATTTTGACACAACTATAATCGAATTTGACAATCGCGAGTGCACGTGTTTTTTTTTCCTTTTGGTTTCGCAACGTCTTTGTTAGAACCGGAGGCAGCCTGGGGCAGCCTCGACGTGTTTTATATGGAAGTTTTGACTTTTTGTGTGGAAAATATTAAATAAAAATATCTAAATGTAGAGATTTGGTGGTTTCAAGGCAACAAAGGGGGTTGAAATTTTCATTATTTTTGTGATAGGACACACCGTTTTCGAGATATGAGCAAAAAGAGAAAAAGAAAGTACCGTTTTTGCACGTCTGAAGTCGATGTATTGGTGTGAATTTTAGTCCACGCCACCTAATTTTATTCCACACCTTTTTAATCGCGATTAAAATAGTCAGGTTCATGTTCAGATTTAGTTAGACAATCAAATTTTTAGTTAAAAAACGTAAAATTCAGAATAGCAAAATTGCCATTTTCACTAAATTAATAACTCAGTGCAATCTTAATGCTGTCAAACTAAAAATAGTTAAGTTGTGTCACTTTAGTCAATTTCAGAATGGAAAATCGTCATTTGACAGAATTAAACCAAATTTTAGTGATTTTTAGTCTAGTTTAGAGGCATTTGTGACAAGAGAATCGGCACCGTGTATTGTATCATTTCAGCCAAAACAGCACGACGTATTCTTGATCGCCGTGCAAGATTCAGTACAGGTACAGGGTCAACAGATCTATTTCGTACATTACGTTCGCGCTGCGATACATTAGCTTGTGCGCGTTTATCAGCAGTCTGTGATAGTCTTGGTAATGCCACATCATTTGCATTACGCGTTTGCCGACCTATATTTGCTCGTCTGGGTCGTGGCATTTTTCCCTCATAGAAAAAAAAATAAATCAAATTAAAAACTAATTGCTACATTAATAGTGGTGTATCAGTATTTATACGTGTGCGTATATGTGTGTATGGAAATATATATGACTGCATACGTCAATGTATATAAAAATGACATTAAATAATTCTTTTTTAAATCGAAGTGCTTCCATCTGTTACAAAAGAATAAAACACCCGTATGCACACAATATGTTTTTTCAAATAAGGAAACACACATACATACATTTAATTCACTTCAACAGTTCAAAACTTACCTTTTGTGTAAATGCGTTTGTAAAGCCTGTAAAAGATATGAAACACCTAAGGCTCGCTAAAAAAACTTAGAAAACTACACGCACACATATACTTATTACATTTGAACAATTCAAGACTCACCTTTTGTATGAATGCATGCCCTCAACAATATTTAAAAAAATATAAACACAAAGCAATAATTATCTCTGACAATTTGCTTAAATCGAAGCATGTCCAAAATGAAATGACTGCATGAATGACTTATCAACATTTTTTAATGTCAAAAATTTTAAAATTTTCAATTTAAAAAAAAATCTATTTGACAGTTTAGAGATATGAGGAACAGGGTGTAAAGTTCACTCATACTCTTGGGAGAGGGAGGATCCTCCAACCAGATGGATGTCGTATCTGGTGGGCAACTGCCCGATGATTGATGTTGGGAAGTTGTATATATGCTAGCTGCGCGGTAAACTGTGATAGCGCGATGCAGGATTTGTGGTTCGCATGTGGCGGTGTAGATGCCGCCACAGACAGCAAATCCGCCATTTATTGAATTCATTTGTTACAAAAAAAAAAAATGAAGAACCGCTCGACCGATTTTGTGCAAACTTCACATAAACCATCTACTAAATAGTCCGAACAAAGCCATTTTAAAAGTTATTTTGTTTGGATAGGTGAGCCCGTTCTTGAGTTATAAAATTAAAACGAAAAGTGGCATTGATTTTTATATATATAGATTTAGATAACATAAGATAACATCAGGCCTAGTTTCCCCGAAGGATTGAGCAGAGGTGTACCTGTACACCCACATTTCGCCAGTTATGTTTAGGTTAGGTTGGGTTAATATGGCCATCAACCGGGCACAAATCCAGACTCCGGGCTGCTACTGAGAAATTCCAGATAGAAAAACCCAATTACACTTTGCTCGACCTGGGAATCGAACCCAGGACCTCATGCTCAGCAGTAGCGATTGCGACCACTAGACCAACGAGATAGTATTTAGATACATAGCATAAAATAAATATAGATTACGATACGGCACTTGAATTGACATCTTGTTGAGTAATTCATTCTACCTTGCTGATGAAGATCAAGTAAATATGCTTTGAAAATTAAAATGCTCACAATATTTTCAGTAAGAACATTTTTAAACATGATATCATTTGAAATATCAGGTCGCCACTTAACAAGTCATTCTGGAGATTTATTTCATCATCACTGATCAAATCCTGCTCGTTATTTCTGCGATAAAGTTGAATTATATTTAATCTCTGGAAATTGGTTGATGATGTAAGTACCGAGACCAATTTATTTGATTCTATGAAGTCATCTGCGTTCTGTGCTCGACAAAAATTTTGAAGACCAGCCGATGTAGTCTGTAAAAATTTCACATTCTAACTAAGTTGAAGTGACTGTCAATATTCTCAATCCCTTAAGTTTTCACCGTGAGATTTGTACAGAATAGACCTATCCATCCTATATTAGGGTTCTGAGACCTAACTTTGTTATTCGAAACTATAGTCTCAAATAGAACGAGAGAATTAAGCCAGGTACCCGAGCAGCCTAAACTCGGCTCAGTCTAGACAGAAATAGAAAATTTGGGACCAGATTTTTCATAAGGACTTGTCGCATTTATTTATAACATAACTATTTAATTGGCTGCACAGTTTATGAATTTACAACACCCGAAAAAAAAAACATATATTTTGAAGCGCTAATTACCGCGTTTGGACAGTCAGTGTGGCGCTCAGAGTCAGTTCCAAGATGGCGGAACGACGATGCTTGACATGTTGATATATTACCACTAATTACTCAAAGCGGGGAGGTGTTTATTGAAAATAGCTGTAAGGTGACGACGCGTCGTGTATGCTACGATTTCTATGTCCGTTCAGAATGACTTCCGTAGTAAATTAAGTGTAGGGACCATCGTTTTACTAAACTAAATATAAAATTAATTAAGAGACGGATAATTGTCGTCATTATGGACGATGGACGCTAGATTTTAAATGGCGAATTTGTCTCCTGAGCTCAGAGAAGTCGTAAAACATGTGTCTTGCCAAAAGACTGAATATTTGGCTTGTAACAGCAATCGTAATCGATCAACGCTTAAGATAACAAATTCGCGAGTGTCAGTCTTCTTTCGTTAGGTACGACTGCATACGTATTTAGATCGTTACTAGTCTAATGAGTGACAAGCCATTCACGAGAGAGCTAGTTCATTGAAGAGCTGTTGATTTCTTTGATCAACTTTTGCCAACCTCGTACTCGTTGTCATCTTGTTTTCGTTGGACTGGTAGGAGTTTTTTTTTTGTGTATGGCATCTCGTAGTTGACCTTGAGAGGTCGGGACTACTTGACTACCGGACTATCCTGTGGCTGCCTTAAGCGGACTCAAAGCCTCCAGCCAGGGGCGTAAAACTACTTACATTGCTAAGCGAACGCTCGCTAAGGGCACCCCCTGTGGGGTACGGACCTCGGCTTAGGGCGTCGACGACGGGAGGACAGCAAGATGGGACAGGCTGGATCTGGATTATATTATTATTATCTGGGGAATTTAAAGCTACAGGCTCAGCTACGGCGCGGGCTGGCACTTCGTCGAGCAAAGGTCGGGGGGGACAATTACGAATTACGTCGGGATCTTCGCGAGGAACCTCGGCGGCGAGGTCGGAATATCGGTCTGTGTTTGTGCACTGTACTGGTGGCCCTAGTGCTCTCCTGAATCAGAGTTATGTGGTCATCGGGGTCGGTGAGGACATGCTTGGGACGGCGGACATGACTGATGGAGGAGGGAATATATCTAGCGGCCTTGACAACCAGAGGGTTGCGGTGATTCGCGGCGGTCTCGAAGAAACGCTTTGAAATGCGTTTCATGAACTGGCGGATAGTGGGAATCTTGAGGTCAACGTGGAGAATTTCGTTGCGAAAGTACCAGGGGGAGCCTGTAATCCTACGGAGGAACTTTTTCTGGAGGGTCTGCATTCTATTGAAGCGATGGGGCTTGGCGTGTGCAAAGACTGCACTGGCTTATGTCATGATCGGGCGGATGCATGCTGTGTAGATACGCAATTTGCACTTTAGTGACAATTTGCTACGTGCATTGAGGACGAAGTGGAGTCTACCTAGAGCGAAGGCGGCGCGCGAACGAGCCACTTTAATGTGCTCTGAAAAGGAGAGGTGTTCGTCGAGAACCAAACCTAGATATTTGGCTCGCTTCTCCCAAGGGATCGGCTTGCCGAACATGGTGATCGGACGAGTGGTAGGAGTACATAAGACTAACAATATGTTGTACCCTTAGGTTGATTTCCACTCAGGGATTCTCAAAAGTGGTCGATATCGACCCCAAGAGGTCGACATAAACGAAAACTAATTTTGGGGGTCGACGAGGTCTAAAAATCGACCCCTATTAAATTAACACAAGTTCTTATTTAAAACTTTCAAGATAGGTAGGTAGGTGCTGTATTGTTTATGTTGTGTTACGTGTACTAAGAATAATTAATATTTTTGTAGGAAATAGCATTGTTGTAGTTATGTAAAGCCTCAAGTTCGTACAAGATGAAAAACTCGGCAAGTCAGTGTGGACAAGTTTGTGCAAGATAATGAGTTCGATCGTACGTCTTTCAGGCGCGTTTTGACTTGCTCTCTCTCACGTACGAATTCATGATCAAGTTGCAAGTCCAAACATGTTCCTGATATTTTACTATTTAACGAGCTTGCACTTAGGTTGAAAGTTCACCCTCCCGACCCTTGCACGAGCCAGCCCGCGCCGCTGAGCCTATAGCTTTAAATTCGTAAGGATTTGAGTAATTTAGTCACTCAAATCTAAGTCCGGGAAACTCCACACAATTGGAGAGCAGCTTATCTTACCAGACATTTCGGAGGTCCTTAACAATGTATTGCACAAACCCGCACATGATATTTTGAGCAATAACGCCGTTCAGAGACGCATAGACGAGATGGGATGCGATGTGGAAAACGTTTTATGCAAGTTCTTACAGACCAACAGATTCTCTCTCCAGTTGGACGAGTTTACCCGGCAATGAAGCTCTGTTGTTAGGATATGTTCGATATATCAAAGATGAAAATATGTGCCAATAACTGCTTTTTGCTACATATTTAGAGACTGATACCAGAGGAGAATCGATTTTTCAGGCCGTGGAACATTTTTTTACTGACAAAGCTTGGAAGAACATTGTTTCTGTTGCGACTGATGGTGCACCGTCTATGGTTGGTCGTCATCGTGGTTTTATAGCTCACTTAAAGCGACAAGTGCCTGATGTACTGGTCATTCACTGCGTGATTCACAGGCAGCATTTAGTAGCAAAAAAGCTGAGTCCTAGATTGCATAAGTCTTTACATTATGTAATAAATGCTTTCAACAAGATTCGAAGCAATTCTTTGAAGTCTCGGTTATTTGCTCAGCTATGTGAGGAAAACGACGAAGTCTTTACTCGATTACTTCTGCAGAGAAGTTCGCTGGCTATCAAGAGGCCCTTGCTTAGAAAGATTTTCAGCCATTTTTGAATCTGTGTTGGAGTTTTTACAAGAAAAAGATCCGAATTTTAAAGAACATCTGAACAATTGTAAAACAGATATTTATTACTTGACTGATATCTTTGGAATGTTCAACAAAGTTCATTTGCAGCTGCAGGGTGACGATCTTAACTTGATTAAAACAAAATCAATAATATCGGCCTTCGTGGGTAAACTAATCCTTTATAAACAAAATTTAGGCAGACAAGATTATTCGCAGTTTCTGCATTTGTAAAAAATAACAGAAATGCTTCAAGATGATGACATTTTATTATATGTCACTCACTTGGACGCATTGCACAAGGATTTTACGGAGAGATTTGAGGATCTTTTAAATTTACAAATTCCTCAATGGATAATAAATCCGTACAATACCACAGCCATGGAAGAAGCTAATGTGATAATGCAAGAAGAGTGGATTACCATCAGCACAGACGAAGAGCTTAAGCAGAAGTTCAACCAAGGCTATCAGAAGTGCAACATTGAAACACAGTTTCCTACATTGTGGAACATTGCTGAAAAATACCTTATCGCTTTTCCATCATCATGCCTAGTTAAAAAAGCTTCAGTGTGGTAACAAACATTTTGACGAAACAAAGAAACTGTTTGAAAATCAACGAAAGTGGAGATTTAAGGCTGCAACTCACCAATATTCAACCGGATGTAGCTAGATTGGTAGATAGTCACCAGGTTCATCCATCACACTGAATGTTTTATTTTCTCTTTGCGAATGAATGCTTTTTTAAATATAATTTCCTACCTACTTAAGATTCTTTAAGTACCTAATTTGTAATAATCATTATAAATTAAACTTGATATTTACTGAATTGTATGTCTTTTATTTTGTTAAATTTTGATGAGAAAATGAAGTCAACTTTACTCACTTAACCAAGTGCAAAGTTTTCCAATTGGTACCTTAGTACCTAGGTATTTTGTATCAATAGGAAAAAAACTAAAGATAGGCCCCCTTATTCATAATAGTCTGCTAACTTAAAGCATTGCTAATTCTCACTCTGTCGTCTTCTATTTTTCATTCTGACCTAAGTCAGAATGAAAAATAACACTCTGTAGCAGCTGTTTTAAGTTAGCGGACCATTATGAATAAGGGAGTTGATCTTAAAAGTAGGTAATTTGGCCATGGGGGTCTGAGGTAACAGTTCATTTTGGAAAAGGGGCCACTTGTCCAAAATAGTTTGGGGATACCTGATTTACACCATTACTAATAAATGTGTGTACTGACTGGACAGGTCCACTCTAATTTGTTTGGTTCTTTCCTAAAAAGACCATTTCAGACACAAATCTACATGATCTAATCAAGATTGTGTCCGAACTCGTCTACTTGGTATTAAAACATAATTTATTTTTGACGTGTAAAAGTGTTAAAAAACCTACTTACAGAAATGAAATCATCTAACATTTAAATTCAATTCTTTGTACCTATCTTAACCCGCTTCTAATATCGATCCTCACAAGCTATGATCCTTCCACAAGGATATGTATATCCAGGGTTGTTGCTATGGATACAGAAGCATCTATGCAAATAGTATTCTGATTCTAAGCCAACCATATTTCTTCATAGGATCATGCTCATCTCGAGGCAAGAGGGCTCGCACAGCGTTCAGCGCGCAACAGATCAAAAGCTTGGAGGCAGAGTTCGAGAAGAACCGCTACCTATCCGTGGCAGCACGAGGCAGACTCGCCAGGCAACTTAGACTTACTGAGACCCAGGTTAGTTGATAACTTGATAATGAGTTAGTTGAAAACTTGATAATTAAAGCGCCAGCCTGGGTTCCAACCCACGACTTACGAGTTGTAGGTCATGGTTTCGAACCCAGACAGGCGCTTTACTTTGTGCAAATAATTTCATCACCACTGCTCTCAAAACGATGAACGAAAACATGTGAGGAAGACATGTTTGACATAAACCACCCCCACTGGGCCCGCGTGGTAGATTATACTCCCTGCCTGCGTCCCAGCAGTGCGAACATTAAAGGCTGATTCCATTTAATTAGATTTACATTATTAAAACGTAATAAAGGACGCTAAGAATAAATAAAACGACTCCGCGCAAGCAACTATTTGTACTAAGCGTTCGTCCGACGCATCCTAGAGCAACTACTAGCAAGTCAATCGCGCTGCTAATCTGCTGACATAGATAGTATTCTTGTGCAGACATCAGCGAAACTGAACTAATTAAGAAGTCATGCAATTTATACTTCTTGCTACTGAGTGGTAACTAGTAGCACTAATAGTATTTACGTTACTTGTGACTTTGCTAATTCACCGAAGAAACCTTAATTAAGTAGACAGAGAACACTGCCCATTGTATCACCCAATGTAAAGTTTCTACATTTTTATTCGTATTTTATAGCGTACATAATAATGAGTACTCTATCCAATTAACTATAAAATCAAACGTTGCAACCAGCCAGTGTTCAGTCCCTAAATTATTTTGTTTCTTCCAGATAAAGATATGGTTCCAGAACCGTCGAACGAAATGGAAACGAAAATACACAAACGACATCGAACTTCTGGCACAGCAGTATTACAGCAGTCTTGGCATCGTCAGTCCTCGACCAATGTTCGTCGGAGATCGCCTTTGGATCTTCAACTACCCCAACAGAGTCCCACCCACACAACAACAGCAATGGATGAAGTCCCTAAACACAATGAACGCACAAAACCAAATTATAGACAGAACAAACATGTTTCGAAATCTACCAAAACCTGACGTTCCATTTTTGAACCCTACTGTGTATCCGAACGAAAGAGTTTTCATGGACCGCGGTTTAAACATGGCGGGAAATGGTAATGTCAAAATTCCCGCCCAAACACGCATTTTGCCCAGAGAAATTTACAATAATATGGCGCAAAGAAGTATGGATGTGTATAAAAATAATATTTTGAGCCACAGTAGCCCACCGCAAGAGTCAAGCGTGGATCATTTGAGGAGATTGGAAGAAAATTTCAGTATATAAGTCAGTAAGTACTTCGTTTGTACTTGTCATTAGGTTTATAACATATTTTGTAAATAAAGTTTTGGTCCTGATGATTTTTGTGTATTTTTTGTTTAATTCCTGCCCTTTCAGTCATAGTCGCCGAGACGGGGAGAGACAACCGCTTCCTTCGTTTTCAGGCATCCTCGACGCTTCGAGGATGCCTGAAAACGAAGGAAGCGGTTGTCTCGAATTTAGATGTTTTGAAGGGAATACTTCCGAAAGCCTGGTGGTACAGTCCGCGAGGCCTAAGCTGAGCTTTGCATTTGTGTGAGTGCACATAGCGACGCGTACTTTGCTTGGCAGTCGGACAAACCGCCGGAGGCGCTGTGCGTCCCTCGCGCGATCACATTGGTGCGATTGGTAATCACTCACACAAATGCAAAGCTCAGCTTAGGCCTCGCGGACTGTAGGTACCTACTATCTACGATGGGTATTTTTAAACAAGCACAAAATATAAATGTTATACACCAAAATGAGGCTAACTTCCCTACCTAAAAATGTATAGTTCAATTGCCGGGTCGGAAATTACTTTTATTGAAGAATATTCCTGTTAGAAAAAACGAGTTTATTAGCAATTGGATCAAGTTTGGAACTGTGCTCGTCAATTCAAGCAAAATAAAAAGAAGACATGCAAAGCAAAGCTAAAGAGTAGGTTCAACCACCAGTTCACACTTCAATAAGGGATGCTGATGCTACACACTTGTATGCGTTGGCAAGATTCAGCTCCCGGGCGGTAAAATCTTATCTACATTGCCACGAACTGACAACTACTTAAGGGGATCTAGAATCATGTGCTGAATTCAATTGAGCGTCGATTTCTCTGCCAGTCCTGCCACCATGTATGTTCGGGAAAAAGACGCTCGGCTTAGCTCGCCGACACGACCAAGATTCAGCAAGTTTGCCGATCAGCACGAGCCGAATGAAACGCGATTATGTGTAGTAGGTAAGTGCTTCGGGTCGGCTTTTTTGTGCCAATCCGAACAAGTGTGTGATGCCCGGGTAACACGAATCAACTTTTTAAGCTAGGATAGCAAGTAATATCCTGGCTTGACACTATTGTAGAACTATTTACACGATGCTAGTAAAATTTAAGCTAATAGCATTGCGGTGACTTAGCCTGTAATGCCTGTATCTTCTCTCTAGCCTCGTGTAACCAGCAGGGCTAAAATGACAGGCGCGAGAACGCTCTCTATCTCGATTTGTCGAAATTTGTCTACGAATCTGACGTTATTAGAATGCATAACATGACCGTTAGGCTCGAAAAAGGCACTTTGACATTATTTTATCTCGCGACGAGATACCGATGTACCGCAATGATGATGCAGGCGCACAAGAGCGCAGCGTGGAGATTGGCACAAGGCCTGTGTCCAGCAGACAGCTGTGGCCGCTGTAGGTGAAGTCGGGCTGCGGATGATGAACTAAGTTTCTATCTAACTATGTATGTACCTACTGATTATTAAGCTTATATGATAGCGATACTTCGTGATTAAGTTTCAAAGTCTATCAAGTTCTCTCGATAAAATAGAGGTAGGTACCTACATACAGTACCTAAATAAAAAAATAAAATAAGATCTTCGATGAGAAAATACAAAACGTTTTGAGGGTGCTTAATAATACTACCCAGACGGTTTTTAA
The DNA here is from genome assembly GCA_963555695.1 of Dasypolia templi. Taxonomy (NCBI): domain Eukaryota; kingdom Metazoa; phylum Arthropoda; class Insecta; order Lepidoptera; family Noctuidae; genus Dasypolia; species Dasypolia templi. The sequence continues at coordinate 7,518,569 of OY743163.1, forward strand.
GCACAGGCACATAAAATTAAATGCAAAGGGTAGGAAGCCCTCCGGCTTCCGAAATGCAAAAAAACTTGCACAAAATGTACCAAAATCTTCAAAAAATGTGGAACGCTTCACGATTTTGCGTGTCATCCTTGCGCAGGGGCCATGCTAATCTTCTCTGTATCGTTCCAATTTTAGTATATGTACTGCCGAAGCAAGTACACTTGACGAGCACAAAATTTTGTATATTAGCTGAAGGTTATAGTAAACATTATAGCGTGATTTAGGACTTATTCAAATTTTTCTTCTATTATCAACAATATTCGGACAGAACTTACTTTTTGTTATAACGCTTATTATTTGAATAATTTCAATGATAAAAAAATATAAAATAATCAGCGTCATTGTTAGGTATTAAAAAAAAACATGTTGTTGGCAGATTTAATCACGTCAGCGCCATCTATGTATTACACCGGAACTAGAACACGAAACGTCAGCATTTGTTTGACGCTTCTATCGAAGGACTATTGATGCCCGGTTTCTGAAGTTTCCAGATAAACTCTCACTAACTATTGATTCAATAAAGTTATGCATACGATAAACGTCGGTTAACTGACACTGGGTTTCTGAATACGCAACAAACCATTCAATAACTATGTAGCTGATAACCACTTTCTTAGTGGCCACTAGATGGGTCTGTATTAAGAGATCTTGTCAAAAATTGATTTTACTATCATAATTCGTTTTTATTACTAGTTTTATTTATAGTCATATTTTTTCGAGGGTTTATAAGTGCCTTTACACTATTTTAGTTTAAAAATATGTTAGGTCGCTATTTATGGACGGATGCATGAACGACATCATTGTCATTGTCGACTTAAAAAAAAAGTTTCGTTTGACACTGACTTTCATTGTTTTGTTGGGGTTGGTAATTTTGCTTTTCGTTACATTTGATTTCAAGAGTATATTTGTCTATTTTTTTCTTTCTTTGTTTTATAGAGCAGGGCTGATGACTTCACTTAGGTGTATCACAGTGTTCTTGTTCTGTTGTTCTGTTTGTGTTTTCTGTTTTATGTTCTGCGAAACCGGGGAACCAAAATGAGCGAGTGAGTCGGGTGCCAAACGGTGCCAAAGGAATAAATAAGGTGAACCGGTACCGGACCCGGAGTCGGAATAAGTGAATCAATTCACTTGCCGGAATAAAGATTACCCACCGCTATTGTCTACAAATGTCTGTTGCGTGCAAATGTAGTTAGCGCATGTCCAGATCCAGCGGTTATTTCGCGTCTATGTGGTTATTATCTCGCGAGGGGTTGCGCAAGTCTAACGCTTTGTCTGTACATGTACAGCTACGGTTTCCTATAGGAGCGGTGGCTATCATATAACGGCCGGAGGAACGACTGTCATGAAAATGATAGCAGCGGAGTTTACTTCGGTGTCAAAAACGCTCTCAAGGAAAACACACCACTATCAATCGTTTCAGTGACTTCATTCCCCGGTAAACTGCAGACGCTGTGGCTGCCGTAAACCGTAGTTTTAGGCCTTTTTATACATCAGACGCGTCATGACGAGGCCAACGTTGACGCGGTGAAGATTGCCGAAACTGCAATACTGTTATTTGCACTAACTCTGCAACTGCTACTAGATCTACGCTCCATTGCTGTCAATTTGTTGCTTTTCAATCTTGGAATAAACCTCAACAGACGCTCATGCAAATTCCATCGATTTTTGAATCGAAATCCACCACTGTCCAATAGAATTTTGGTTTGCGGCAAGTATCTCTCATAGATATGAAGTCTTAGGGGTGCATAGAACATTTGCCTTTGTCTCCGTCTTTTTCTATAGGGGTTAATAAAATAACCACATTTGTACCTACACTTTTATAAGCGACTAGCTGAACCCGCAAACGTTGTTTTGCAATTTTTTTTTTTTTTTTTAATAGATGTTGGCCGATTCTCAGACCTACCCGATATGCACACAAAATTTCATCAAACTCGGTCAAGCCGTTTCGGAGGAGTATGGCAACGAAAACTGTGACACGAGAATTTTATATATTAGATTTCGTTATTATTTTCATCACATTGCTCGTAAATAGAAAACTATCATGAATTAACGCTCCAGTCATCTATGAAATTTGTTTTAGTAAATGAATCATACCTATTATAAAATAGTAGAGAAAATGGCGGAAAAAAGATACTCGAAAAGAGATAACTTAGCAAATTTATTCTGTCTGGTTTAAATCCCCAATAATACCAATATATTTTCATAGATTTTAATTTACCTAATTGTTATAATTATAAACGTGCAATGTATATCTCGGTACCATCTTAGAACTAAATAAATACATGCAAATACGAATACGTGTGAATTTACGTTACGTTTACTACGCTCGTTGTTGCTAAACTTTTTACATCTTGAGAAAAAAAAAAATACGAAAGACGTCCTTTGTGTAGAGCTGCAATGATGCCATTATCGCCAGCTGCCATTGCCAGGATCCATCTGAGTTTTCCTATTGAGAAATAACACAACACGAGAAGTACTTCGAAGCATTTTTCAAAGTGGTTGTTCTGGACAACAAATTGTCAAATACTGTGGAAAATTACAGATTTTCTTGACAGCACCGCTTGCCTAAGAAACCCAAGCTTTACAAGCCACCTTTCCGGACGTTCGTGTCTATGAAAATACACAAAGATTTTATTTATTTAGTCTTAGAAATACGATGAAAGATACATAAATAAAATAAACGTTAGTTTTAAATACATAATTTATTTCTATGGTACAAGATATTTTCAAAGATTTGCCGTTACAGAATTTATAATTGCAATATCAAAACAAAATGTACAATGTTGTTAACCGGAGCTCTTTGCTTTGCTTACCCAATGTTTCTCAATTTTTATAACAATTTTGTTTAAATATAAAAATCTATACTCCACGCTTGGTTTATTGATTAATAACACTTAAAATCATCGGTTCTGTATATAAATAATTCCACCAATTTTTTTCCCTAAATGTCCATTTCCACGCATTCGAGACACATTTTTTTAACATTTATTTATCAATATAAACATAAAAAATAACAAGTCGCACATTCATTTCTTGCTTTTACACTTTTTTTCAAGACAGTTGCCATGATGTGTTTCAAAATGTATTCCTAAAATGAGTGTTTCTTACATTAGTATCTTCTGAAAGCACTTTAGGCATTTAATTTATTGTCTGCAATTCATACGAAACGGACTTCATCGAAACGAATCGATTACGGGCAAATCGATTAAAATTACTGGCTTAACATTTAACAGCACTGAAGAAAAAAAAAAGTAATTCAAACTTGGAACAGTGTTGGTGTAGCAACTGTCTGGCCACCATAGAGTGGGTCTGGTATGGGTAGCCCCATATGAAATGTATGTTGTTCTTTCTGTTTGAGAGTGTTGTATAGGTAATATATTGTATACGCTATGCGCCAGGCTTCGCTTACAAGTCCATATTGACACTTCACTTTACTGCAGCGTATCACGTTGTGGGTTTGTGTTACCTGGAAACAAAATATAGAATGTCAAATGTGTAACACTTCAATAATTCCAATAACAAAATGCGAATGACCTACGAGCGTTGACATAATGAGTGTTAAAATAACGGTCAAGTGCGAGTTAGTACCGTAACACCGTACAATATTCAACAAAAAACGCAAAAAAAAACACGTCTCTGTGTTTCGTGTCCACGGAGCATGGAGCATGGCGCCCGCCGTGCTCCAGCCGCCGCCGCCGCGCTTGGCGCTGTAAGTAACTCCTGGCGCAGTATACCTGGCTAGCTGTCGTCCTGCAGCGAGGTGAAGCGGTTCCCGAGCGCGAGCGGCTGGCGCGGCGCGGAGGGCTCGCGCGCGGCGCCGGCGCCCGCCGTGCTCCAGCCGCCGCCGCCGCGCTTGGCGCTGTAAGTAACTCCTGGCGCAGTATACCTGGCTAGCTGTCGTCCTGCAGCGAGGTGAAGCGGTTCCCGAGCGCGAGCGGCTGGCGCGGCGCGGAGGGCTCGCGCGCGGCGCCGGCGCCCGCCGTGCTCCAGCCGCCGCCGCCGCGCTTGGCGCTGTAAGTAACTCCTGGCGCAGTATACCTGGCTAGCTGTCGTCCTGCAGCGAGGTGAAGCGGTTCCCGAGCGCGAGCGGCTGGCGCGGCGCGGAGGGCTCGCGCGCGGCGCCGGCGCCCGCCGTGCTCCAGCCGCCGCCGCCGCGCTTGGCGCTGTAAGTAACTCCTGGCGCAGTATACCTGGCTAGCTGTCGTCCTGCAGCGAGGTGAAGCGGTTCCCGAGCGCGAGCGGCTGGCGCGGCGCGGAGGGCTCGCGCGCGGCGCCGGCGCCCGCCGTGCTCCAGCCGCCGCCGCCGCGCTTGGCGCTGTAAGTAACTCCTGGCGCAGTATACCTGGCTAGCTGTCGTCCTGCAGCGAGGTGAAGCGGTTCCCGAGCGCGAGCGGCTGGCGCGGCGCGGAGGGCTCGCGCGCGGCGCCGGCGCCCGCCGTGCTCCAGCCGCCGCCGCCGCGCTTGGCGCTGTAAGTAACTCCTGGCGCAGTATACCTGGCTAGCTGTCGTCCTGCAGCGAGGTGAAGCGGTTCCCGAGCGCGAGCGGCTGGCGCGGCGCGGAGGGCTCGCGCGCGGCGCCGGCGCCCGCCGTGCTCCAGCCGCCGCCGCCGCGCTTGGCGCTGTAAGTAACTCCTGGCGCAGTATACCTGGCTAGCTGTCGTCCTGCAGCGAGGTGAAGCGGTTCCCGAGCGCGAGCGGCTGGCGCGGCGCGGAGGGCTCGCGCGCGGCGCCGGCGCCCGCCGTGCTCCAGCCGCCGCCGCCGCGCTTGGCGCTGTAAGTAACTCCTGGCGCAGTATACCTGGCTAGCTGTCGTCCTGCAGCGAGGTGAAGCGGTTCCCGAGCGCGAGCGGCTGGCGCGGCGCGGAGGGCTCGCGCGCGGCGCCGGCGCCCGCCGTGCTCCAGCCGCCGCCGCCGCGCTTGGCGCTGTAAGTAACTCCTGGCGCAGTATACCTGGCTAGCTGTCGTCCTGCAGCGAGGTGAAGCGGTTCCCGAGCGCGAGCGGCTGGCGCGGCGCGGAGGGCTCGCGCGCGGCGCCGGCGCCCGCCGTGCTCCAGCCGCCGCCGCCGCGCTTGGCGCTGTAAGTAACTCCTGGCGCAGTATACCTGGCTAGCTGTCGTCCTGCAGCGAGGTGAAGCGGTTCCCGAGCGCGAGCGGCTGGCGCGGCGCGGAGGGCTCGCGCGCGGCGCCGGCGCCCGCCGTGCTCCAGCCGCCGCCGCCGCGCTTGGCGCTGTAAGTAACTCCTGGCGCAGTATACCTGGCTAGCTGTCGTCCTGCAGCGAGGTGAAGCGGTTCCCGAGCGCGAGCGGCTGGCGCGGCGCGGAGGGCTCGCGCGCGGCGCCGGCGCCCGCCGTGCTCCAGCCGCCGCCGCCGCGCTTGGCGCTGTAAGTAACTCCTGGCGCAGTATACCTGGCTAGCTGTCGTCCTGCAGCGAGGTGAAGCGGTTCCCGAGCGCGAGCGGCTGGCGCGGCGCGGAGGGCTCGCGCGCGGCGCCGGCGCCCGCCGTGCTCCAGCCGCCGCCGCCGCGCTTGGCGCTGGCGCCCAGCACCGGGAAGTAGTCGTCGTTGTGGATGTCGGGCGCGTGTTTCTGGAAATAACGAAACGGTCTGGATGGAAATGTCTCTTTAGCTGCTGCACTAGCATATTTCATGATGCCACCGTCTGGTGAAAATTTTTATGGAGTATTTTAAAGCGACAGTCTAAGCTGACCGACCGAGAGCTCTGGTAGCACCCTCACATACATAGCTTTACGTCAACTAAAGGTTTCACCAAATCTGTAATTTATGGGGGAACGACTATTGGGGTATGCGCAATAGTTATGAAATCATCTATGTAAAAGAAAGTCTGTGCATTGAAAGTTACTATTATAACCATCCACATTCATACTCAAAACTTTCCTCACGACAATTACCTAATAATGTGTTAATTAGTATCAGTTGTGGAGATCACCAATACATTTTCTGTAAACATCTCACCGTGAAGACTTGCGTGTAGTGCGCTGTCAGTATCACCCGGTCTTTAGTGACAATCCCTAGCTTCAGTGACACTGACAGCTCACTCCACGTTCACTTTACCTAAGTTTTCACGGTGACATGGTTACAGAATATCACTACAGATAGGCAGTCGCAACACGTAAAATACTGGTAGCTGCATTCGGTTTAGACTGTGTGTTGCGACTAGTTGGTAAAAAGGCTAGGCAGATCGATTGACTTACCGTACTCCTGCGCACATTCTCAACAGGCCGCTGACGCGACGCTGGCGGCACGTACGCTGCCGGCTTAATTTCGCGCGGTTTCGGCTCTTCGACCGGTGGCGGTGCTGGGGTTTCCGCTTCCGATTGATGCTGGAATAAAATATGGCAAAGTTATTTAAATTATGAATATACAGGGGAAAAACTAAGGACAATTTTTGAAGAATTTTATTCTGGCAAGATAAATCTCTGACCTCTATATTCCAACCGGTTTCTGTACATGAACATGATTCTGATTTTGTAGTTAGCCCTGGGTTTTAGTTTTTCGGCGGTTATACAAAAAAAAATCGTCGGTTACAAAAAAGAATATTTCTGTTCCATTGATTTTGACCACGTAGATATACGGTATTGTACTTTTCTATGAAAAGGCAGTATTTTTTTACCGATTAAAAATTTCTATGCCTGGGGACTCTAAAATTGGGCACGCCACATCAGCAGCAATAAGTCCCCTCTTTGAGGAGAGGTTGGAGAGGCGCCACGGGCCCCCGGCGTCTTCACATTCCGCCTGACACAGGTCCTCACCGGAAATGGTTGTTTCCGGAGGTGCCTGTTCCGTATTAGGCGGGTGGAAACGCCCGGGAGTCACCATTGTGTGGATCGCCCGTAGGACACGATGGATCATAAGGTGGAGGTCTGCCCAGCTTGGGAGGAGCACCGCCGTGTACGGCCCAGGTCCAGGCCAATGTACAGAGGGAGAGCGATTGGGAAGCCGTCACCTCGTAGTAATGCTCGCGAAGAGGCAGAGCGCGTGAGGGAGAGAGCCTTGCGCCCTCACGCCCCTAATCGCCGCAGGAGACGCTCCGGGCTCCGCCCACCGTGACTTTGCGAACGGCGAGCAATGGGTAGCTCGCCGTTCGGTAAGAACCAGGCTCGGGTCGTGTTCCAAGCGCGCCTCAAAGATATGTCGATGCCTGCCAGAATCGCGGATTGTTCGAAAGAGATACCGTGGCCCCGGCATAGGCAACTGAAGGAACACGGGTGGGTTTTAGTCAATAAAAGTCTGAAACACCCTCCCGCTCCAAAAAACAAAAAAGGGGAGGTCTAAAATCATGGTCTGCATTCTTGATTACAGTTTTGACGCCCCCGCCAGCCTGTTTGTCTTTCGCACTCCGAAACATTTTTACAGCGGACGCTGCCGAAAGTTGGGCTTAGCATAATCTAGCCGAAACGTGTGCCCGTCACGCCCTGGCCAGTCGGAAACGTACTCTACCATTTTGCTTGCCTTGCCATGACATGAGCTATTGAGTTGAGATATCAAGACCCCTTCAATTGTGTCAGATGACAATAAAATGACAAGTTGAAGTCTATTTATTCTATTCAAATTAAGAGCAATGGTAGCCCAGTGGTAACGGCCCCAACTTGCGGTCGTGGGTTTGAACCCAGACATACGCTTTACTTTGTGTAGTTCCATCACCACTGCTCTTAAAACAATGAAGGAAAACATCGTGAGGAAACCAGCATGTCCTAGAACCAAAAATTCGAAGACATGTGACATCTACCAACACGCACTGAGCCCGCGTGGTATATCACAGACCTCTCCCTCTCGAAGAGAGTACGCCCGTCCTAGCAGTGGGAACATTATAGGCTGATTATGCTTATGCTATTCAAATACACAACCTATTCTTCATTCATTCGTTTTATTTTGTTTAAGATAGAAGAAGAACAATACTATCAAATTCTCTGTTTTTATTTTGGGATAACCCCACAGTATTCCCAACCAATGCAACTCCTGTAAGCCACCATAAGCAGCAATAATAACCAACCAGTAAACCACTGAGACAACGAAGCTGCTCAGCGGGGCTTTTTCTCCATATTATGCAGTCTACTATTTAGTCACAAAACCAGATAAACCCTCTAGTTTTTGTGGGGCTCAACTAAGTGGCACAATAGGGGAGGGGTCCGTTTTTTAATTTGAGCTCAACCCCACCACACTTTTCCCAACCACAGTCACAATCTACAATGGACAACCACCAGAAAAGGTAATGTTTTTTTCTGCTTATTCTAAAGATACTTACAGGCTTATTCCAGGGTCCCTTGACCTTCCCTCCCTCAGGACCAGCGGTATCTTCCGAGGCGGAGTCGCGACCCGAGTCCGACTGTTGGTTGCCTCCTTGCAGCACCTGGATCTTGAGGCCAGTGTAGTCCTTCACCGGCTCCTCATACTCCTTCCATTCTTCTTCTTCCTGGAAAGATCAGAGATGATTTTTGTTTAGTGGCGTTTTTATCATACAAATTACGACCTTTAACTTGTATCTATATACCAACGCTGCAACGTCAGAACCGCGTCAACATGTAGAACACAATCATGTTTTACACCTTGAGTTGTGGAAGTATCTTATTTTCGTGTCTGAATAGTTAGATTGCGAATTCAGGATGACAAGTTGTTATTATACATCTAAGTAGGTGAACACCGGGTAGAAATATTGTTAGTCAGAATCTCTTCGGCAACTAAGCCTGAGCTTAGGAAGTATATATTAGGAACGGCTCTATTGGCCTATTTTATCAGTCACAAGTACTCGTTGACGACAAGTCTGAGGGGTAATTTTTTTGCGGAAGCCCCTATCCTCTTGACGTTATCCCATCTTTGAAGCATAAGCAAGTGACTACCGATCGTGTTTTCGTAACACAGAATACAAGAATACTCCCAAATTTGTGGTAAAGAAAAATAACATACAATACAATTTCCGAAACTTCAGAACAGCGTTACATAACGCGCTTCAATTGAAACTGAAGCCGTTCTTAGTAAGCTACCTAGATCTATTATTGACACTTAAATCGTTCTGTCAAGTCGACGGATTCCCCGAAAAGCGAGGTTCGTCTTAAAACGACTATCGAACGCGATAAGGGAAATTACAGTGGGCGTTTTGTTTGTTTGTTTGTTTGGCATCTCGCAAGTCAACCTATGCGGTTGTCGTCTGCTTAAGCGGACTTGCCTGTGGATTCCCTAATAAATTAAGGCCTCCAGCCAGGACTTAAACTTATATACTAACTAAAACTAAGCGACAACGCTAAGGGCACCCCCTGTGGGGTACGAACCTCGGCTTAGGGCGTCGCTGGAAGAGGACAGCAAATGACTAGCTGGATCAGGATTGGTATTATTTACGGACGAATTTAAAGCTACAGGCTCAGCGGCGCGGGCTGGCTCGAGCAAGGGTCGGGAGGGGCGTCGATTTGGGCGTCGCGGCGGGCCTCGGTGGCGAGGACGGTAGGACGGCGATCGGATTTGGGCTTATGTAGCGTGCTAGTGGCCTTACTACTCTCCTGGAGGAGGGTAGTGGCGTCGTCGGGGTCGATAATTACAGTGGGCCTAGTGTGAGTTTATTTTAACCGTCTCGATTTTACGCATCGACCGCGTTCGGTGCTCCGATTGGCCCTTGGCAATCGGAGTGCAACGATCGAATGGTGAAGGGCCAATCGGAGCGCCGAACGCGGTCTATGCGTTAAGTCGAAATGGTTAAAAGAAACACACTAGGGCCTCTGGATATCATCCGATGGTGAAATGTCTATTAAATCAGAGAAATATAAATCATAATGATGCACTTATTGAAAATTCAATAAGTTTTAAAACTAAATAAACTCTTAGGTGATTACTCTGAGAAGAAAAACCGAAACCAATTCAAGTTTTTTTTTTAAGTGCTGGCATAATTTTGGTCAGATCATGTGAGGACCATGTAGATTAGTGTCTGAAATGGTCTTTTGAATTGAGAGTTGTTTGTAGTATGATATTGTATGCTGAAATTTCTGTTGGAATTGTTCAGTAGCAGCCTGAAGGATTTGTGACCGTTTGATGTCTATAGTCTCGCCCCTATTACATGAGAAGATCATCTGCCTAGCCGTTTCTTACCAGATGCAGCTGAATACCAGTATTTTACATTCTGACCACAACCCAGTTACTGGGTAACACGATACCCCTTGGGACCTTGCTAAGACTGGTTGTCAGATTTTCGGACTACTGGCTCTTGCCTTCTGGTACTTGAATATAATTAACAAAATGTTGGCGTGCTTTTGCGTGCTTCGTTCGAGTACGTAGGTATTAGTACGTAGGTATTCCCGAAACAAATACGACGGTTAACAACCATAAGTCATTCTAATGATTGCAACCAAATCAACTATGAAAATAGTCAGCTATCTAGTATATCAGTGCTCTTAGGATTTAGATACTGTATTACTATCTAGAGCAGTGGTGGCCCAGTGGTAACGGCCCCGACTTACGACTTGTAGGTCGTGAGTTCGAACCCAGGCAGGCGCTTTACTTTTTGTAAATAATTTCATCACCACTTTCGTTGTCGTCACTCGTTCTCAAAACGGTGAAGGAAAACATCATGAAGAAACCGGCATGTCCTAGAACCAAAAATTCGAAGACATGTGGGGGGGGGGGGGGGACACCCTAGTAGGCAGATTTTGGAACTGTTTTTCAGAAAGGTCACGTGTAGTAACGTAAACGAAGCAAAAGGAGTATGTAAGAATCATATCAGGTGGCGTTCTGTAGTTTTTCTGCCTACCCCCATGGCAAGAAGGCGTGTGTGTATATGTATTTGTGTGCGTGTGTGAGTTTTTTTTTTTTCTGATGATGTAACTTTATGTGAGCTTAATACTATTTAAATTAAGTCTCGTAACACGGGCGCAACGCCACAGCGCGACACAAAGGCACCGCGTGTCGCGCGACGAGCGGTGCTTGTGTCGCGCTGTAGCGTCGCGCCGTTTTGCGGGAGCCTTTAATGTTTCATTACGTTCCTAATCAATTGGAGGTAACAAAGAAAAGCAATTGATAGAAAAGGACAGGTTAGTGAGATTTAGATATTCCTATTAGATCAATATATTATAGACCAATCTCACCCTATCATCATCACGTGCCTAGCCTCTTCGAAACAATGCTAAGGTCGGCTTCTAGTCCTGCCAGATGCAGCTGAACCTATCTGACCACAACCACGTTACTGGGTCACACAGTAAGACTCTCAGTGTTAATTGTACCAAAAGTAAATGAAGGTTTTCATCTTATAGAGAGAGAAGGGAGGTAGTGATGCGCAAGACAAGCGCATGATTACTTGGAAGCAGTTTTGGTTAGCAATTCAAATTAGAATTATGTGCAAAGAAAAACAAGTTTTAAAAAAACAGACGAAAATATTAACTACGAGGATGATGTCATCATCAACTTGCAAGAATAGATAAAATATTTGCAAAAAAAAAAAACTCATATAGCAGCAAAATATTTGTTTGTTTCATTATAATTGAATTTAATAGCTCTTCATTCATCTTTGGTAAATATTTTTCTTTCTTTACTTCAGCAAAACTGACTTTTATCTGCAGAATAACAATGTAATGATGAAACTAGACTATCAATGTTTTCTTAGATTTATCTCAAAACTAGCTAATTAGTCAAATTAAAGCCTTTTTCTCTAGTAATTTACTGTGCCCAACAGGATCCGCAATGATCATCTTTGTAAAACCTAACACCTAAGTTCACATTGTGGAAGCTAGTAGATTATAAATGCATTGCTATCATATTTCATCCATGAAAGCCAACAAGTAGCGATTGACAATAAGTTAGAAAGAGCTGGTGGTTTCTCCATCAGGGATATTACATCATCATCATCATCAGCCTATTTTAGTCCACTGCTGGACATAGGCCTCCCCTAATGAGCGCCATAGCGCCATGTCTTCAGCTTGACGCATCCAGCATCTGCCTGCAATCTTTCGCAGCTCGTCATCCCACCTGGCCGGAGGGCGTCCTACACTACGTTTGCCGAGTCGCGGTCTCCACTCAAGAACTCGTTTACCCCAGCGGTTGTCGGTTCTTCGCGAGATATGGCCGGCCCACTGCCACTTCAGCTTGCTAATTCTTAGAGCTATGTCGATAACTTTGGTTCTCTCTAGGATGCATTCGTTGCGAATTCTATCCTTCAGAGAGACTCCGAGCATAGCTCTTTCCATAGCTCGCTGAGCGACTTTGAACTGGTGGACCAGCCCTATCGTGAGATAGGGATATTACAGTAGCAGCTTAAAGTTCAAATTTGTACCCAGTTGATGGCAATAGGCTCTCCTATTACATGGGACTTTAACATTATTGGCAGTATGTGGGCGTACTATAGGTACACCTCTGCCTTACCCTTCAGGGATTACAGGGGTGATGATGTTATGTTAAGAAAGAAACAATTTTGAATGATGAGTTCAGTCAAATTGTGTCAGTCATTCAAGTTGGTTAGAAACTTGCCTGACAAGAGCCTCCCTCTGGTCAGGTAGGTATCTTACCAACTACCAGCAAGTGAAAAGAATAGTGTTAACGTAATAGATAAATGGATTGCGTGATGATATGGGTAAGAAGTGAGTTCTAAGATGATGGCTAATGGATGTTTAGAAGAAAAAGATTTGCTGTACCAACCCCAAAAAATTATGTTAGGAAACCTGTCTTCACATTTTGTTGATAAATATTACTTTGAGCATGAAATATTAAAGCTATCCTCAACCAGAACCACACCCTATGAATAAACCTAAATGCATTAACTAAGTGCAGATTTCCCCAATGAATCTGAACGCGGTCAGCACTTCTAAACCAAGTTCCAGATCTGTCAGTATCAATATTCCATAATAATCTTGACACCGACTTCTCTTGAACTCAGTTTAGATGTGCTGAACAGTTTCATTGGTGAAATTCACCCTAAATAAACCAGACATATTACCTATTTGACATGTTTAACATATGAGATGTTAAGTAAAAAGTTTAATACTTTATTTGTAACAAATTAGCACAGAGATGCTGAGTTAGTTTTGGTCTATCTTCTCAGAGTAATCAGTTAGTAGGACACACCAAACTCATGTAGTTTTAAATCCAAATTATGTTTGTCTTCCGCTCGGTGGTGGACAAGACTACTCTAGTCTGCAAAAAAAAAACAGTCAATGGTGGAGCCAGACTAGAGTAGTCTGGTTGAGACGCAGTCTGTTTTGACATTAATATTTAGTATAATTCTATATTTTAAGCATTCAAACTTGCACAGAGTGTACTAAATGAAACATTCATGCTATTGATTCGCCCGTACGCTTCGCTGAGCTGAGGAGTGTCGCAAGTTGCCTGAGCCTTTAGGCCAGGGAGAACAGCTGATTCCTTCCGTATAGCGCATTTGCGGCCCAGGACATCTAAGGGCATCACAGACCTGATATAACTTTTTTTTTTAAACCAATTTACAGAAATAAATATCATTTATCACCTACCCACCAGTTGAGGAAAACTAATGAAAAAAGGAAACTTCATTATTTGTGGTACCCATCCATTTCAGCATGTATGATATAAAAACAAGTTAAGTAAAGATAATTCCAAGTCTATATTTCAACAAGTGACATGTTATTATCAGATATTGTTGTTTTCCTCAAACACTACATAAATAAGACTGTCAGAATTGTTGCAATTGTCAGTATACATTATATAAATTATAATCATTTAGGTTGTTTACATTTACTTGTTTATTATTGTACCATGAGAAGTTAAGAATAAGATGAGAATTTATGAAAACAAAATGTGAAGGTTCAAAATCTTATGTGGCTGTATTCAGTTCCCTTGACATTAACAGAAATTTGTGTATTAAAAAATTATGTTGTGTCTACGGATGTGCCCACGAATAATGTCAAGAGGATTGTTCTTCACATTGTTAGATGTTTTATTTGAAGAATGATAAGAAAATGGGGACCCAATAACTTTGATTTGGAATACATTACAATGATAATTATGGTACAAATCTTTAGTCAAATACAACTTTCTTTGAAATGCTACATAACCTATCATGTTTCTTACCATGAATGACATTGCATTACAAGTATCATCTGTGGAAACACGTCTGCCGCTAACGTATTACCTACAAAGAAAGCACCCTTGACAATCATGTTGATTGCTCGAAATAAGGCTAAGATTGACGACCTACTTAATAAAAATTGGTCAGTTTTCATACGAAACCAGGTCAAACGTTTAACAGCCGCGAGAAGTGATCATTTGTCATCGTGAAATAAAACAAGGCTTCACTAATCGTCATGAGTGACCACGAATCGCCCCGACACGATTGTCATGATGTTGTGTTGAAATTTTAAATGTTTATTATCAGAACTCACCCTTGCTCGACCTCCTTCCTCTCCTTCCTGAACTGGCCGCTCCTTCTTCGCCCTTACTTCTGATTTCTGTTTTGGGTCGTCCAATTTTTTGGTCAACTCATCGGCTGTAGCGAACTTTTTCACTGCCTTCGACTTTTTGCGATCTTTTTTCGCGAAGAAATCGTCCAAGTCGGCCATATCTAATTTTTACTTACGATTTAAAGTTTTGCTCTGGTAATGAAGTAATTACAGCAATATTGGAACTAAACGTAAAGAGGGAAAATAGGCCCCCGAAAAGTGAAATGATTTCTATAGCAAGCGTGGCCGACTGTTTCTTTTTTTTAAAATGGCAGATCCTATGTTGCCATTTTAGTACATAATAACGTCAATCGCAAATTACCATTAAATTTTATGAAAAAGCTACTATTTCTCATTTTGTGTTTTCGTTTGATGAGGAAAACCCGAGATGATTTATTTAAACCTTATCCTTAACAATAAGTATTATACTGGTGATTTTTCTTTGATTATTTTGATTTAGAACAAAGTTTTAAGATAAAAAATAAGTTCCTACTTTTATAGTTCCGTACCAAAAAAAGAAAAAACAGAACCCTTTTAAAAATCACTTCGTTGTCCGTCTGTTTGTCTTTGAGTCTACTTTTTTCTCAGGACCGCGTGGAGGTATCAAGTTGAATAAGACAAGTTTTAAAATGAAATGAAAGAGAAAATATTTTATTTTCTTAAACAATAACAAGAGAAAAGAGTTAACAATGCATTACCTTATAATTAACTTATCTTAATTTCAGTCTGTAACTGTTAGCGATCTTCCTTTTTATGTTTACGGCGGACCCCTGTATTTGACTGGACTAGGCGGGCGCCTGTATTTTGGGGACCAGAGTTGTGATGCATGATGCTATTTACCACTACAATTTTGTGAGAATACGTAAGAGTAGGTAATTGTAAACTTTGATATAAAACTAAATTAATATTGAGATCATTATGAAAGTGAAAACTTAAATCATAAATTATAATATAAACAAAAATAAAGCTTAATTTGCACTGAACAAAGCACAAGACTAAAAATTTTAAACAATAAAATAAAATGTTAAATAATCATGAGTAAATATATAAAAAAAAATTAAAATAAAATTTAAAAATAAATTATAATATAAGTTTGAGTTTTTTTTATCTCTGCTTCAATATTAAGTGAGTGTAGTGTTAGGGTGTGTGTAGTGTGAGAGTCTATATCAAATACGAAGGTCTAGTCTATTGGAGCTTTAAAAAAGTCTAGCTTCTGAGTTAACGCAATAAAAAGTGCGGCCATTTTTGCGAAATGTTTTGATACTCGAAATAAATAAATAGGGTCCTTCCCTTTGACCTAGAATCTTGAAAGTTGGCAAGAAGCAAGCAAGGCAAAAGAAAAGAAAATAATCTTTAATATGTAGTTTTATTACATAAAAATAAAAAAATGTGATTACAAACTTACGTTTACAGTTGGAGAATTGACCCTTACATATTTCGATGAATGGGAGAATATATTTTTCAACTACATTGTTAAGTTTGTTTTTGTGATTAATTCATCCGAAATACGGAACCCTTCATTGTGCGTATTCCGACACGCACTTGGCCGGTTTTTTATTGGAGAAGAACAGTACTTAGTGTAGTCATAATAAACATGCAATATTCAAACTTAAACAGCTAAACCGACAACAAAATTCAAGGAAAAGATTCCAAAAAATAAGTCACAGTTAATTGTCACAGCTATACGCATATTTCATACAGTTTATCCATCCTTTTATGAGCAACAGGGTGTGTTGCAGAACATTCTTTAGGTTTAGGTTAGAGTTTATCTTAAAAAGCTGACAAGAAATTAAAACTTTAGAAAAATATCTGAATAACGAATTAGCAACAACTTTGCTCGTCGACAAAATATCAGTGCAAAGCAACCTTTAAATTGTGTATTGTAGGTTTCAAACAAGTCAGCGAGGCTCAGAGGGTGGCCAAATCTAAGTTCCTTGATTGGGTATTGTGTGGTAGGCCTAAATCAGGAGTTTTGTATAGAGATATGTGCGATAGCAGGAGAGTGTTCAAGTCTCGATTAAAATAGTGCCAAAATCATCAGGACCAAATAAGAATGGACGCTCTAGCTGTGAAACATTGCAAGGGGGATTTCCGCGGTTTCTTGAAGGGCACCAAAAAAGTAAACTTACGCCCCGGCCTTCCGGTGAGCATCGATGGTGTTAATGAACCGAAGGAGATTGCGAATCTTTTAAGAACCATTTTTCGGTTAAGTCTCCGTTGGGTACAACGACGGAGTTACGTAATGATGGCGTAAACAGTCGGGAGGTGGGACGTAACCAAAGCCATAAGGCTTATCTCGAGAGGTAAGTCCCCGGGTCATGATGGACTCAGTATTGAGCACCTTCAGCACGCTGGACATCACATTAGTCTTGGCTATGTTTTACTCGCTGTGCGTGAGCCATTCCTACTTGCCAGTGGACTTTATGAAAACAGTGGTAGTGCCTGTAGTGAAGAATAAAACTGGTGACCTTACTGATAAGAGTAATTACAGGCCTATTTGACTGCTAAATTGTTTGACGGTTTGCTTAACGCTCAGTTAAATAGATCGGTAACACTGCACGTTAACCAGTTCGGGTTTCGTCCCCGGCTGTCCACTGAAAGTGCAATACTGTGCCTTAAGCATACCGTCAAATACTACACAGATCGTAAGACACCCGTGTACGCGTGCTTCCTTGATCTTTCCAAGGCTTTCGACCTTGTGGCCTATGACCTGCTGTGGAGCAAGCTTAGGAGCGTAGATTTGCCGCCGGAGGTCATCTGCATGTTCCAGTACTGGTATGCGCACCAGGCTAATAGTGTTAGGTGGGCGGGAGCAATGTCGGATGCGTATCAACTTGAATGCGGAGTCAGGCAGGGTGGCTTAACATATCCTACCCTGTTTAATTTGTATATTCACAAACTGATCGTGGCGCTCAGCAGTCAACATGTCGGCTGTCACATTGACGGTACATGTGTCAATAATCTAAGTTATGCTGACTACATGGTGCTGATGAGCGCTTCGGTCTGCGGCCTAAAGGAAGCTGTTACAAGTATGCGAGGAATATGCTTGTGGTCACGGCTTATTGTATAATGTAAAGAAGAGCCAGTGTATGATATTCGAGACCGTCAGTGCGAGAAGTCCGAAAATTATACCTCCGGTCAAACTCAATGGGGTTCCTTTGGATAGGGTTGACCAGTTATATACTTCGGCCATGTTTTGACTGTCGACCACAAAGACAACGCTGACATGGAACGGGAGCGGAGGGCGTTGTCTGTTAGAGCGAATATGATCGAATAGGCTACGCTCTTTAGGGCGTACTGTACATCGCTGTATTCCTGCAGTCTGTAGGCTCACTACTCTAACAGAAGTTACAGCGCCATCCGCGTCCAGTACAATAACGCGTACAGAGCAGTGATGGGGCTACCCCGACACTGTAGCGCCTCGGGTATGTTCGCAGAGGCGCGCACCGACTGCTTTCACGCGACCATGCATAAACGCGCCGCGTCCTTGGTGAGCAGGGTGCGGGTTAGCCCCAACATTGTACTGGCGATGATTACAGGAAGGCTAGACTGCCCCTTCATCCGGCATTGTTCCAGCAGACATGTTTCTGTACCAGTGTCGGAGAGAAGGTATTAATTATATTGTTTGCTGATTTATTTATTTTGAATCCCTTTAATTTATTATTTTATTCAATTTGTTATTAATATAATTTTATTTTGTTTTCCTTATTCCATTAAATTAGTGACTTTATTTTATTTATTTTATGTGGTTATTGTTAATGTATGTCTGGCAATGGGTGTTATTTACCTGAAATAAATGAATTTATTATTATTATTATTTTTTGTTCTCTTGGTTACTTTAGTTATATCACAGAAACACGAGAAGACACACACAAACGGTATTATGGGTACTAAAATTAAAATCCACCAAATTCAATGTAAAACCAATATTTTTAGTACCCAACCCTGCAATAAATCATGGGAAAAGAGGAATTAAACGTTCTATCTATCCGCATACCGAAAACTTAGCGATCGCAATACATGCTGAATTGCTGACATCGGGGCCTCTTAGCTGCAATCTTTGGAAGTAAATAGGGTATGCACACATTTCCAATGCCTCGAATTTGAAATCATCTATCATACATATCAGCAAAATATAGTAATTTCAATATGTACCTGTTTTCCTCAACACCCACAACATTGTAACCCAAACACTTTTAAAGGTTCTCGTTCACACTGGAATGCTGTACTCACAGTACTCATATCATATCGACGGGTTATACCAACGTATTCGTTTGTTTAAAACACTTCACTTCAAGCTTATCAGCCCGTCGCCCGGTCAGTTTCCACCGATAACCAATACGATTATCTTATCTACCTGTATAACGGGCCATTTTGTTGAGTTTTGTCAGTAAAGAAAACGAACAGTCAAAATGTTGGGTCCGCTAGCCAGGATTTCAAACCATTCAGGAAGAAATTTGATTAGAAGTTTCATTAGAAATGGATCAAATGGAGGTATCCCTGGAGAGGTAAGTCCTGACTTTTCATTACTTTGTTTATTACGTAATTAGGTACTTACTTACATATTTTTTCCAAATAGAGCACGTTTTTGGACCTTTAAAGGCACATCTAGTTCTTCGGTATTGTTAATGCGTGTTTGCTCAGGTAGCCTACAAATATGGGTCCTTGTACTCCTTGCATGCGAATATAAGTAGGTAGTATTTGATTAGATAAAACTTGTTACATAGATGTCTTTGCATTAAGGTCATAGAGACTGTTTCTTGAGAACATAACCAGTGGGTTCAGATGGAAGAAAAATCGTTTCTTTCGTTGATCCCTAACCCCGGTTGGTAATCCCCAGTTTTACTTTTGCCTTTTGTAAAACTTTAGTACTACATTCTAATGAAAATTGGTAGCCTTTTTGTAATAAAGCCCAGACCACCCTAACCACCTTGTTGAAAGGGGTCGGGCAGAACTTGAGCGAGCAGAGACCATTACTAATAGAACTATTGGCTTAACAAAAGTACAGGGATGAACTAAGGTAAACTATCCTGCTGACCTCTTGATATCTTTACTTTTAGAGTTCCGAAGCCAAATGGTGAAAACAGAACCCTTATAATTTCATCATGTCCGATTTTCCGTCAATTAACACACTGTTTTACTTGTCTTCATCAAATATACAGGCCAATAAAGCTCAGCTTTGCACCATGACATGTGCACTAGGAGTAGGTACCTAACAAAATTTTCTTTAATCGTTATTAGGTACTCCCTTATACATCCCACGATTCACGATTCCACGATTCACCATTCCATCCTTTTGCATTTTATGTGATGAGCACAACTGGTCTTAATGTCCACATAAGTCATAACATCGACGCTCGACGCCGGCTGAATGCATGTTTACAAAAGCCATTGTTTGTAAACCACACATACTCGCGAAATATTTGAGGTAGTGAAACGCCAATGCTGCACACTATGTGGTGTGTACGTTATGTCAAAATATGAAGTTTTAAAAAAGCTTCCGTAAAAAAATGATGTTGAAAACAGCATCACAATCGACATTAAAAATTATGGTACCTATGTGTAGATTCAATAGATACCTACGTGAACAGCTACATGGCCACAACTCGCCTTCAATTACTATGCTAAATGCGCATAGGTATCTCTTGTTGAAATAGTCGTAAATATCTCATCCGCTCAAGACACACGAGTCACACAAGAGCGCGTCGCGTCGGTTTGGTTTTCATTTTGTCAGGTTAAGGAAAATACACCTATTAATTCAGCTCTTGGAGGAGGCAGATATGTCCAGCAGTGGACGTCTTTCGGCTGATATGATAATGATTATCATGATTCATTTAAGTTTTATTATTGCTCCCCCTATGGGCCATTCAGGAGATTAAAGCGAAATGTCTCCTAATTCCAGAACCTTCCATTTAACATCCACAACCGCACGCGTGTGACTCTCAACTTCTTTTTGTATGTCGGCACCGGCATCGCGGCGCCCTTCTTTGTGCTGTGGCACCAAATGAACAAGAACTAAACTTGGTAAGTTTTGTGAGCTCCTGTTTAAATATATAATTAGTGCTAATTGATTGGTAATGAGGTGTCGTGCAATTCTGATTTAAATTATTAAGTTACTCCATAACTGGGCTACTAGCGGCAAATCAACTATCTGTCCCTAAAGTAACATAAAAACCTATTCAATTTATTTGTCTTCATTCTGATGAAACGAGGTTAATAGCGAAAAAGTGAGCGTTGCCTCTTTGCCCCTAAAGTATATCAATTGGGTGTGTTACGTATAACGTCACACTCAGGTTATGAACCGTATAAACTATTAATATCAAAATGTACATTCATAGTTCTGCGTTAAATACTTCTGTCTACTACGTTCTGTCTCAAACTGGGGCCATGTGGTGGGCAGGAACTATTCATCTTAGAGTCATCTCATGACATAATATTGTTTGAACATACTTCATGTTCTTGCACTATTTGTGCTTGTGCATATATTTGTTTATCTTATTTGTACATCTGTTCACTGGTGTAAATACCTCCTCAAGTTTTAAAGACATCATCAATCACAAGTTCAATAAATATTTCATACGTCGCATATTCTTGAGATACTTACCAATATTGAGACTTGAGACTCCATATTGCCCATAATTTTGACTCGAACACAAACACGATAGTAACTTAAGTAGTTTTTTTTTTTTTTGGGTATGGCACCTCGTAGTTGACCTTGAGAGGTCGTGACTACTTAACCGGACTATCCTGTGGCTGCCTTAAGCGGACTCAAAGCCCTGGAGGCTTTGAGTCCAGGGGCGTAAAACTACTTACATTACTAAGCGAACGCTCGCTAAGGGCACCCCCTGTGGGGTACGGACCTCGGCTTAGGGCGTCGCTGACGGGAGGACAGCAAGATGGGACAGGCTGGATCTGGATTATATTATTATTATCTGGGGAATTTAAAGCTACAGGCTCAGCTACGGTGCGGGCTGGCACTTCGTCGAGCAAGGGTCGCGGGGGACAATTACGTCGGGATCTTCGCGAGGAACCTCGGCGGCGAGGTCGGAATGTCGGTCTGTGTTTGTGCACTGTACTGGTGGCCCTACTGCTCTCCTGAATGAGAGTTATGTGGTCATCGGGATCGGCGAGGACATGCTTTGCACGGCGGACTTGACTAATGGAGGAGGGAATATAGCTAGCGGCTTTCACAACCAGAGGGTTGCGGTGATTCGCGGCGGTCTCGAAGAAACGCTTTGAAATGCGTTTCATGAACTGACGGATAGTGGGAATCCGAATGAGGTCTACGTGGAGGATTTCGTTGCGAACGTACCAGGGGGAGCCTGTTATCCTACGGAGGAACTTGTTCTGGAGGGTCTGCATTCTATTGAAGCGAACGGGCTTGGCGTGTGCGAAGACTGCACTGGCATAGGTCATGATCGGGCGAATGCACGCTGTGTAGATACGCAATTTGCACTTTAGTGACAATTTGCTACGTGCATTGAGGACGAAGTGGAGTCTACCTAGAGCGAAGGCGGCGCGCGAACGAGCCGCCTTAATGTGCTTTGAAAACGAGAGGTGTTCGTCGAGAACTACACCAAGATATTTGGCTCGCTTCTCCCAAGGGATCGGCTTGCCGAACATGGTGATCAGTCGAGGGGGGCAGGGGGTATGACGCGGCTTCGAGAATAGAACCGCTTGACTTTTGTCGGGATTTACTTCAATTCTCCATTTCCTAAACCAGGCGCCAAGCTTGTTCACTTGGGTTTGGAGAATGCGAGCTATCGAATTTTCATCACGGCCGGTGTAGTAGATGGCCGTGTCGTCTACGAACAGAGCCAACTGTGCCTTGCTGCACTTGGGCATATCGCTGGTGAATAGCGTGAATGCTAGGGGAGGGATCACAGAGCCCTGAGGGACTCCTGCGCGAATAGGGTGGGGGGAGGATAGCGCTCCTTCGATGCGATAACGGAAGGTGCGGTTCGACAAAAAGTCCCGTAAGATGAGCACGAGACGATCTGGCACACCGAGTTGGTACAGCTTATATAATAAGCCGTTGTGCCAGACTTTGTCGAACGCTTTCGCTATGTCGAAGAAGACACCGCACCGGTCATCAAACCTCGTTGGAAACCGAAGTTGATGTGTTCGACTATACGGTGGACCTGTTGTACGCACGAGTGTTGGGTTCTAAAACCAAACTGTTCGTTGGGGATGAGGCCCTTTGTCTCGGCGTAGTCTCTGAGGTGCTTATAAATAAGCCTCTCATAGATTTTGCCGAGGACATTGAGCAGACTGATGGGGCGGTAACTACTAGGCTCCGACTTTGGCTTGCCGAGCTTCGGGATACCGATGACGGTGGCTTCTTTGAATGCCTGTGGGAAGATGTTGTTGCTCAGAGCACCATTGAAGATAGTGGTCAGTAGCATTATCAGGTGGGCAGGGAAAAGTTGGAATACCCTATTGGTTATTCCATCTGAGCCGGGGGCTTTTCGAGCCTTAAGACCTTTGATGAGGTCGTGCACTTCGTCAGGCGTGAAGGGGGGCAGCGGATACTCTGGGTCTTCGACGGGAGGGAGGGAGGCTCTATGTTCGATTTCAGCGTCGACCTCAGAGAGGTGAGCTTGGTCTACTGGTTGAGAGCTAGGCGAGCATTGGACTTCTAGACTGTCGGCTAGAAGCTCAGCCTTGTCGACATCATCGAAGGCGATGGTCTTGTCAGGACGGATCAGGGGGGGCATGGAGACTATTTCTCCGGATCTGAGCTTCCTCTGGAGTTGCCAGAAGGCTAGGTGGGTGGGCTCTAGTTCGCTCAATATCTTGTCCCAGCCGGCGGTACGCAGCTCCTCTATGCGTGTTCTTACAGTACGCTGTAAATAACGCATATGGGCTTTGTTCGCGTCGCAGGGGAATAACTTAAGTAGGTAGGTACATAGACTTATATAAGGAAGGTAGGTCTTTTAAGTAGGTAGATATTGTTGTTGTTTATTGCTCATTGTCTTTTAAAAGTTGACAGTGTTGTGTCTGGGCTAAAACTGTCGTGAGTTTTAATTTAAGTGTGAAATACACTTTAAATTTTTAAAACTTACGACAGTTTTCCTTCTTCCACGGTATTCAACATCTAACCTACGCATCTTCAGAATCATGCATCATCTTAAAATCCATTTACCAGTTCCATATTATAATCTGTACAGAGCCCTGAGAGGCTTGGGGATGGTTCAGCTGTTTTAATGAATAACACTGATAACACATACCTACCCTTTCGCGTTGTTTAAGGGAGTCAAAGGGTGCATTCCGAGTTAGAACATAATCGCTGACAGCGCTCACATCGATAATTAGCGTTCCGATTTAGATATCACAATTATGACAGCTGACAATTCGCTCACAGTGATATTTTTATAGGGCATGGTAGGCGTTATCGCAAGATGGCGCATGTCATGACGTCACCTATGACGATTCACTCGACATCGTTATCGCCCTCACCCTAACTCGGAACGGGTGTAAGCGCGCACAAATTCATTACATCCCAATTCGGAAACCAGCCAAAGTGTACACTGCATTTTTTTCTTTTTTTTTTCAATTATTGCATCAGTCCTTTCTGGACTATTATCAGTTCGGTTGCGAGAATTTAGTGGACTTTCCAGGTACAGGGGCCACTGCTACCTCTTTATATAACTTGACCTCTCTTCAGCCGATTGCCAGAAGTGTACGCTGCTGCTTAACATGGGTCATGAATTAATATAGTAATTATTTTTATTGCAGGTACCAGCGGAAGTTGAACTGATGAAATAATTTTATTACTATGTAGATAAATCTCAAGTAAAAGTCATAGAAAATACTAGATGTAGTTTTTTTTACTTTCCGAAGTTACAGATGCGTTCATTTCAGAAACTACCATAAATAACTTTAAAAAAAAAGAACGCAGTGGTAGTTTTCTTAAAAACTTCATTCGATCCTTTTCGTGAAGGAAATTAAATTTCTGTTTTTCGCGAGATTTGCCGAGGAAAATTTGAAATAACAAAATGTTTGCTCCCTTAGCTCGTGTTTCTAACAAACTGGGCAGGAATGTGATGACCACCATGGTGAGGAACCACTCACATGGGGGTGTCCCTGGCGAGGTGAGTTCTACATTCAAAATTTTACGTCATTACATAATCGAATGCTTCAGTCAATTGTTTTTATTACAGAAAAAAAATATAATTAATTAATCTCACAACTGTTTCTCAATTTCTAATAACTGTAGATAATCCTGGTAATAGACTTTATAAATAAAATCTTACCGTCAAAACGTCATAGGTTAAGTTCTATCAGTCAAGACTATAGATTTGCATTTTTGGGTGATAAAAACATCACTAAAATGAACTAACAAGTTTCCGTGTAAAAAGTATGATCATGGTTTGTCATGGGTAAATTTTTTTTTCAAAGTAAACAGAAAAAAATCATATAATCAATAATTTTCTAATTTTTTATCAGAATTTATTTATTTGCATCAAGCATCAATAATTCTGCATTCTAATCAAACTGTTTCAGAACCTACCCTTCGATATCAACAACCGCTACAAGCTCACTGTCTACTTCATCGGATATTTCGGCTCTGGTCTGGCTGCCCCCTACCTGATATGCCGTCATCAACTCCTCAAGAAGTAAATATTTTCTTTTATTTACTTGTATGATTTATTGAAAGAGGTTATGCAGATACTAACCTCCTTAAAGAAATCTTGTGTCAATTTTACTGAAATTGCTGAATCAGTACTCTAATTCAGTCCCTAAACTGGACCTGTTACTTTTCTTGAAAAGAAATGACAATCTATTGAGTACTGTAGAGAATATCACATTGCATAAGCCCACCTTGTGGGTTTTTGAAGGCAATACTGCCATAATTTCAGATGTTTTATTAATGCAAGCAAAATCTGCTGATGCAGATAAAATAATGCAGCATAAAATATTAATGTACTAGCGAAAATTTAACAAACAAACTGTTAAACTGCGTCTATGTTCTATGTTTGAGGGTTTGGTTTCCGCACTTAGTCCTTCTTGTTGAACTGCGTCAAGAGAACTCTTCATAAAAGTCACCACTTTAACTTCATCATAATCATCTTCCTGCGCTTGTTCTATGTTACTTAGGGTGGGCACAACACATTCTGTTCTTCCATTCTCTCTCTTTTCTTTCACATCATTCCTCACAACATCCATCTATATTTTCAATCAAAGTGTAAATCAATGACCACAATAACTACCTGTGCCAATATCCGAGTTGCTAAGACTTCTGATAAACGAATTTAATGTCCATAGTTGATGCATAGTGAGTGTGGCAGTGTGGGACAAGTGAGCATTTCAGAAATAGATATCACTGGCACCACCCACAAGCATGTACAGGTTTGAGGAATTACAGAAAAAGCTAAACAACCCCAACTCTTCCCGTGGGTGTCGTAAGAGGCGACTAAGGGACATACACCGGGGGGCGGGCAGCAGCGCCCCTTGCAGAACAATTCCATCACCAAACTGCGATCCCCAACCCGCATGCCCAGCGTGGGGATTATGGGCATTACCCCAAAATGAATTTACAAGCCAAAAAATGGCCCCCAGTTCCCGGCCGCCTCGCTATTCCTGGCCATAGTAGCGGCTATGGTAACGGCGGGGCAGGGGGTGCTAGGAATCCCCGGGCTACGGTAGGCTACCATTCACTACTGAAAACATTGACCCTGGCGACGTATAACGGACGAACTCTGAGGCTCGACCATCATCTAGCGCAGTTGGAAGTGGAGTTAGCGAACATTAAATGGCATGTTCTGGGGTTATGTGAAGTCCGTAGAGAGGGGGATGACACCGTAACCCTAGACTCGGGTCATCTTCTCTACTTTCGCGAGGGCGATAAAACATCTCAGGGTGGCGTAGGTTTTCTCGTTAATAAGGCCCTCACTAACAACGTTCAAGAAATCTCCAGTGTGTCGAACAGGGTAGCGTACCTGATCCTTCGGCTATCCAAGCGGTATAGCATCAAGGTAATTCAGGTCTACGCACCGACCTCGGCACACTAGGATGATGAAGTGGAGGATATGTATGAAGACATATCCAAAGCCTTACACAACACCACTGAGGCTCACTTCAACGTTGTTATGGGGGACTTTAACGGCAAGGTGGGAACCCGGACTGGCAACGAATCCCGAATAGGCCCGCATCGTTATGGAGTTAGGAACCACAGGGGACAAACGCTTGTCAAATTCCTTGAGAAGGAGGGGCTGTTCTTAATGAACTCCTTCTTTAAGAAACAGCCCCAAAGGAAGTGGACGTGGCGAAATCCCGACACTGTGACAAAAAATGAGATCGACTTCATCATGACGGATAGCAAGCACATATTCAGAGATGTTTCAGTGATCAACAGGTTCAATACCGGATCTGATCACCGACTGCTCCGAGGCTCTCTGAATATCAACTTAAAGCTTGAAAGAAACCGTCTGTTGAAGTCCACGCTCCGACCTAACCCAATCCAAATCATTGCGGGCACCGAGAAGTTCCAGCAGGCTCTAGGGAATAGATTCGTTGCCTTGGGTCCCACTGATGACGCCGACGAGACCCTACACAATCTGGTCGAAACGTTGAGAGACGAGGGCATCAAGTTCTGCCAAAAGCAGCGCACTGGCAGGAAATCCAAACTCTCGGATGAGATTCTCAGGCTGTTGGCAAAAAGACGGGAAACCACCCAAGCGACTTTGTCAGATAGGTCAGACCTGAATAAGCGAATTGCGAAGATGGTACGGCGCGACCTTCGGAGCTCCAACACACGCCTCATTGAAGAGGCAATAGAGCGAAACCGAGGGTCCAAAGTATTCACTCAGCAGCTTGGCAGGAGCCACCTGATGAAGCTTAAAACGCACGACGGAAGGACTGTATTGTCGAAGCCGGAGATATTCGCCGAGATAGAGGATTTCTATGGCCGATTATACGCTGCACATGCCCCACGTTCCCAACGAGACGACCACGATTCCAGAGCCACCCTGACACGCCACTATACCAACGAACTGCCAGACATCAGTCAAGACGAGATCGTGTTAGCTCTGAGACAGCTTAAAAATGGAAAAGCCCTGGTGAGGACGGCATAACGTCAGAGCTTTTGAAAGCCGGAGGAGCTCCTGTTATACAGGAACCACAGAACCTCTTCAACGCTGTCCTTCACAGTGGGAGAACTCCAAAGGCGTGGAGCAGGAGTTTGGTGGTGCTCTTTTTAAGAAGGGAAATAAAGCGCTCCTTAAAAACTACAGACCCATCTCACTCCTGAGCCACGTGTATAAGCTGTTCTCACGAGTGGTCACGAACCGTCGCGCCAGGAGACTCGACGAGTTCCAGCCACCGGAACCACAGGCTTGGTTTCGCGGAGGATATGGCACCATAGACCACATTCACACAGTGAGGCAGATTATACAGAAGTCCGAATAGTATAATCAGCCCCTGTGTCTGGCCTTTGTGGACTATGAGAAGGCCTTTGATTCTGTCGAAACCTGGGCTGTTCTGGAATCCTTACAGCGATGCCAAGTAGACTGTCGTTATATCGGGGTACTGAGATGTCTTTACGACGCCGCCACCATGAGTGTCCAAGTACAGGACCAGCAGTCCAAACCCATCCAACTGCGCAGAGGAGTGAGACAGGGGGATGTTATATCCCCGAAACTGTTCACGAGCGCGTTTGAAGATATGTTTAAGACACTGGACTGGAAAGGTAAGGGCATTAACATAAACGGCGATTACATCTCACACCTGCGATTCGCTGATGACATAGTTTTAATGGCGGAGTCGTTGGAGGAGCTGAACCAGATGCTGGACGGCCTAGCTTCAGCCTCGCGACGCATCGGTCTCGGCATGAATTTGGATAAAACCAAAGTCATGATCAATGGTCTCATTGATCCGGGACCGGTCGTCGTACATGGCTACCCTCTCGAAATTGTTTCCGAGTACATTTACTTTGGGCAAATTCTGCAGTTAGGTAAAAACAATTTTTAGAGGGAGGCCAAGAGGAGGATCCAGCTAGGCTGGGCAGCGTTTGGGAAACTACGCCGAGTCTTCTCGTCATCCATACCGCAATGCTTGAAAACTAAAGTTTTCAATCAGTGCGTCCTACCCGTCATGACCTACGGAGCTGAGACGTGGACACTCACGATAGGGCTGGTCCAACAGTTCAAAGTCGCTCAGCGAGCTATGGAAAGAGCTATGCTCGGAGTCTCTCTGAAGTATAGAATTCGCAACGAATACATCCGACAGAGAACCAAAGTTATCGACATAGCTCTAAGAATTAGCAAGCTGAAGTGGCAGTGGGCCGGCCATATCTCACGAAGAACTGACAACCGCTGGGGTAAACGAGTTCTTGAGTAGAGACCGCGACTCGGCAAACGTAGTGTAGGACGCCTTCCGGCCAGGTGGGATGACGATCTGCGAAAGACTGCAGGCAGATGCTGGATGCGTCAAGCTGAAGACAGGGCGCTATGGTGCTCATTAGGGGAGGTCTATGTCCAGCAGTGGACTAAAATAGGCTGATGATGATAATAAACAACCAACACACGCACTTAAACTCACGCCTTCTTCCCATAGGAGCAGGCAGAAATTACAGAATGCCACCTGCTACAATCCTTACATACTTCTTTTGTTTCATTTACGTTCATACATCACATCTGGTCATACACGCACGCCGCCGGTCACGACAACCTACTGTGTATAAAAATCATTTTTACCAAACCGATAACCTCTAAGGCTATAGAAAGAAAACTAATACAATCAAATATTCTTAGTGAACCCCTTATTATAAATGTTATTGTTAATTCCTGTTTTAATGATTTATTCTTTATTACAGGTAAGCTTCAAGCATCTGTGTTACCGCATCAAAATTTTTTAGGTTTAAGCTAGCAAACTGTAAATTTTATCATAAAATTATGATTTAATAAATTCCGATTAGAGTTATGTGTTAGTATTTTTTTTCACTATTCCTTTTGTTTTGCTGTGAACTGCAGGCTTAGCACGAGCGCCCTAGAGAAGCGTATTGTCGACGGAAGAGTAGACAAAAATGGCGTTTCTGTGTAGACAGTAGAAAGTTTTCTACTGTCTACACAGAAACGAAACGCAATTGTACGGTAAAAATGGGTAGTTATACACGTCACTAGCAACTAACCCGTTGCTATGGAAAATCACTGTCTATAAAGCAACCTGAGTCTAATTGTGTCCTCGTGCTCGCGAAAAAGAGATTTCGAGGAGCGTAGAAAGCGATTTCTATTCTACAGTAGAGTAGAAACAGAAAACGCCATGCTAAGCCTGCTGTGGTGGTGTATCCTGCAAATAATAATGTTACAGGAATCAAGCCAGCTCCGCGACCCGAAGCGCAAACATTTTACATATAAAAAATACTCTGTGAGCAGCTGTGCTATTTTGTAATAAATCTCAGCGTGAAAATGTAGGTGACGTCAACTCATGCCTCCTGTCCTCCACTAGGAGTACTAATGTTCTGTGCTCCTGACGATAAGGATTAACCACTCCCTTCAAACTCCCCTTACCAAACGTGGGTGAAGTGAGCAGTTTTTTTATCTTTTGACGTAACGTAGTGAGCGGTTAAAATTGAGTTTTTTACAGAGTAAGTAGCCCTACTGATATCACTTTGTAACAGATTAACTGCTAGAGCCGTCATAGGATGGTAAGGTGCAGTTCGGTTCGTACCGGCAAATACCTAATTATTACGAAAAAACAGGACAAGTAAAGTACAAAATACGCCTAACCAAAATGGGTGATTAGACCGTAAGTTTCTATAATCTAATGCTACACACGCAGCGACTGTTCGCTGGCAATATCAAAATCTCACGTCCACCGCGGATGAAATTTTGAAATCTAAAACGAGTCGCTGATGACATATGAGTCGAAAGAGAAGAGAATGTATTTCTTTGATGCAAGTGAATTACTCGTAAATCTTTGGTTCTCGAAAGCTTCCCCTTCATTATATTTATTGCCAATTTGCCAGGGTAAAATTCACGTCAAAGTTAAGTCAAAGCATTTATTTGAAATAGTAAAGTCACTTTTGAACATCAAATACTCACATTAAAAATAGAATTGATTTTAGGCGCCCCTTCCAAAAGGTGGTTTCGTATGGAGAAGGGGCAAGAAACTCCACCGTTACTCTTTTAAAATGTTTTACAATATTTTTTACACATGAATTATATTTCTATATGTGAAGACGATGCACCAAGAATGAAAATACTACTTATACCTACCACAATTGGTAAAAAGTTATAATAAATGAAAGACGTTTAATTATAATTAATCACGTAATAATATGTTGCCCACATATTTACAAACAGTAAAAGTATATGATTTTCCTAAAATATTAACTAGGAATAAGTCAGTGTGTGAGTTGATTAAAAACAACAATTAGGTATACAATTGAATTAGCAAACAGAATGATTATGTCTAGACTGGATTGTCCTATGGAGCACTGGACCATCATGTTTCCCAGCATTCCTATCTTATACCTATACTATAATCCTCCAATTTGTAATATGCTTGTAAACAGAGTGTACTTTTTATGTGAATTTTAAATATTCTTTCATTTAATTGCAATATATCACAAGGTATTTTGTTACACAACATTTAACACAGTACCCCATGGCCTATAAAAACAGTACCATGGAGTTTCTTGCCGGCTCTTCTCCATAGGAAACGACCAATGGGGAAGGCAACTGTCAAAGTGGCGCTGTATACGATTGTTCCAAATTATCTGTCAAATTGTATAGCATCATTATAGAAGTTGATCACAAATAACATAGAAATTACAAATTGTTGTGTAATTGGGTGTTAAAACATAGGCCAACACAAATTTCCAATCAATCGTATTAAAAGAAGAAAGTGGATAGCTGCCGTAAGGATTAAAAACTGAGCCTACTATGACTACGAGGTTATGTCGAGAACATTTTCATGAAAATTATTACCAAACATTAAGTGTGAGTACAGGTGGGTATTTTAAACGATAGTTCTTCTATTTAAGCTAGTATCTATTTACCTAAATTGTTAACATTACATAATATCTTTAAATACTTATCATTGTTCATCTTGTTTTAAGGTTTGCCCTGTGTACACAAACTTTTAAAGAAAGAAGCAGTACCAGTCTCTTTTCATGGAACCAGAAAAGGATATCAGCCAGTGCTAGTGTGAGAGACGAAAGACATGCTAAGAGAAACATTCAAAAGAATCTTTTCCAACATCTTTCAAGCAATCAAAACCCACATCCTTCTATTTCTCGAGAGTGTATCACAAATAAAACTCATAAATAACTTTTAGGTGGCTTTATTATATTATAATAATCTCTATACAGATATTTATTCATAATTTCAGCCTTTATATTGTTATTGTAAAATAATCTAACTTTATAATATGTTTTCTATGAACAACTCATCTTTTTCAATATAAATAAATTACAGAATTTTCTGCCACTGAAATTATATAGGCAGGTTTTTTAAATAGTAATTCCCCATTTTGACTCAGGGTACAGATATAAGGTACAGATTCAGGGCTAATAAGTCCGTTTCTGCTTACATGCCATGCCATGCCATGCTACGCCATGCCATGGGTCATCTATCTTGATGTCAACTTGATAGTTGAGTTTTTTCATTGTCTTTTTGACAAATCCTTTTATATAAAAGTGATCATTGTTATATGCGGATCTTATCAATATGAGGAATCTGTCTTCATATAATTTTTCTGATGCATCTGTTTTTTGTTGAATCTTCAAAATGCCATCACATAAAATAAAACCGATAAGAAATATTCACCTTTCAAAATATTCTAATACATTGTCTTTCAAGCGGAGGTAAAATAGAGTTAATATTTATGTCATGGTACATCTCCAATGGTAGAAGTATGATAGAGGGTTCTGTTGGATTTGGAGAGAGTTGTGGTGTACTAAAGTTAAAGTTTTTGTCATACAGCTCTTACCTGGAAAAATATAACCAATTATTCGTCTCTCTTTATCTCCAAAAGTAAAAAGATCTATTACTTAAGTAAAGTTATGCATTAGTTAAGCTGTTGTAAATATAATCCTGAATTTTGATTCAATAAATTTAACTTATATACATACAAAACATGACAGTATTCACCAACAATATAAAATTTAAAAATTTATAATAAATATGCATACTAACGACTAACAAGTTATTTAATTATAAAATTATTCGTTCAAACATTGTAAGCGTATTGATTTCAAAGGTCTACGTTGAACTAGGTCTAGGCAAACAGCTCCTAAAAAGTTTTTTTCAAGAGTCCTACCTTTCCACTTAATCAGCTTTTCTACGTTTATCAGACGCCCCTCTTCTCTTTAACTCGGCTTTAAGTTCAAGCAAGCTCCAAGTAGAATACATTTTCGCGTCCATGTTATCAAATAAACTACACTAACCGCCCACAATGTTCGTTTTTTTCGTTTGTTTACACGATTCAAGAAATGTCATACTGACATTGAGAACAACCGCACGCAGCGCCATCTGTGATTAGCTTTAACTTGCCATCCCCATTGGAACCGTGCACCTAGAATCTGACGTTTCATAAGTGCCCATGTAGGTTTATGTGAAATAAAATATTTTGATTTTACCCGCACCTGACTGAATGGTTAAGTATTCAAGCTTAGCTTCAGATTCAGATTTAATTAAAAAACAAGTAAAACGTCAAATTGACATTTGTTTTGTTTTGAAGCGGAGGTTCTGTTCTGTTCTGATGTCGATTTTTTCATTAAATAGAAAATTCCGAAAAGTTATTCGTGTGAATTGAATTCAGTCAGCAAGAATGAGTGCTAAAAAGTATTTCTCAACGTAACAGCACTATCCAGGTAGCTACTTTCCACCGGTAACCTAAAAATAAAAAATGAGCGAAACTTCATGTTATATCCTGGACAATGGGGGCTACTCAGCCAAAGTGGGTTTCTCCAACAAGGAGCCGAAAGTGGTCCCCAACTGCATCATGAAAGCAAAGTCAGAAAGACGACGAGCATTCATCGGCTCACAGATCGACGATTGTCGAGACGCTTCAGGACTTTTCTACATCCTACCTTTCCAAAAAGGTTTTTTAATAAACTGGGATACGCAAAAAACTGTTTGGGACTACATGTTCAGTAAGGAATGCTGTCCTGTTAACTTTAATGACACACCTCTGATAATAACAGAGCCTTTATTTAATTTTGCATCCATCCAAGAAGCTATAACAGAAATATTCTTTGAAGAATACGAATGTACTTCTTTACTGCGTATAAACGCTACAGATTTAGCTGACTACAAGTACCGTAAAGTTCATAAGAATAAATGCACGCTTGTAGTAGATACTGGCTACAGTTTTACTAATATAGTTCCATATATTAACGGGAAGAAGTACCGAGATGCTATAAAAAGGATAGATGTAGGTGGTAAAGTGCTGACTAATCACTTGAAGGAGGTGACGTCATACAGACAGCTGAATGTTATGGATGAGACGTATGTTATCAATCAGGCGAAGGAGGATTCATGTTTCGTGTCACAGAACTTTTTGGGGGATATGGAGATTGCTAGGAAGAAAGGTGAGATTTTGTATTTTGAATTACATTGTTTAATTTAAATTATAAATTAAACATTGTTTCTACACAATGATCAAATTATTACGTTCTAGCTGGGCCCTGTGGTTTCACCAGCACAATCCCGTATCATTTGTCTACCTATTTGTCAAATTTCATTCAAATCCATTCAGCTGTTTTAGGGTGAAAGCATAACAAATATACATACAAAAAATTTAAATCTTTTCTCTTTATTATAAGTTAACTTTTCAACAATGTTCTCATGAAGGAAAAGCCCATTTATTATTCGTAGCTGTACACAGGCAATCTTTTCTACTTGAAAATAGCCTGTAAAACTCACACTCAAAGCATTTATTTCCGATAAACCAATTACATGCACTTTTGAATAGGGATGATTTTTTTATATTTAAAAAATTGTTTGTTTCCAAACAGTACAATATTAAAAAAGTGTAAAAGCTTAAAAAATTCTCAAGTTATTTTATACGTTTTAAAAGGACAGCACCATCGTAAAAGTGACGTCACAACTATTATGTAACTTCATACTAGTGCCGTACATTGTCCGTACCGCGCGACAAGGACGGGAATAATCCCCTCCAAGATTATCTCATTTTTACTACGCCTTCTTTGAAAATTTCAATATTTTTACGAACATTTTAATATTAGTCATCAGCCCTATTGTCAAGGTCGGTCGGTTGGTCAGAAAAATGAAGCTACATAGTAGCTCATCCCAATGCGCAGAAGTACCTATCTATGGAGAAGAACGGGCAAGAAACTCCATGGAAACTCTTTTAAATAATATTGTAACAGACAATTATACATGTGAGAACGATGTAGAAAGACGTGCACGTTTCTATCCATCCGATCACACCACTTACATACACACACTTCCGACTTCGCACTTGTCTCGAACGGTACCGAGAGCTCCTGCGCTTACACACGCATTCACAGCGTTTTTGTACACGTTTGTACACGTTTGTACGCTTTGTGAGATAAAGATAAAAACACTGTAGTTAATATGAGATCTGCCATTAGGTAGGCATAAGTTTTCAGTGCTTTAGTGCAGCATATAAATCATTTTTGGCGAAACAGGAATTAAATATCCGAATATTGCAACTCTATGGATAGAAAAGCCACCGCGTATAAAAGTACGCGAGACCGGTCTTACGTCACATAAAGTCCTGGCTGGAGGCCTTAATTTATTAGGGCAACCACAGGCAAGTCCGTTTAAGCAGACGACAACCTCAAAGGTTGACCTGCGAGATGCCATTCAATAAAAAAAATAAAAAATCTTACGTCACTGCGTGTGTGCGGCGCTACTCAAGCGGAAGCTGGGATTCCCGGTTTCTGTGCTAGTTGGTTTCAGGCTTGCTCAAGTAACATGCACCGTGTACATTGTATACAATCGCCTTTAGCGGCGCCCAGCAACGAGGAGGAAGGCACAGCTCAGGAATATACAGGGTGGCAGGGAAACCGACGCGCAACCGGTTACCATAGATCCACATGATTCTGAACCGACCATTTTTTAAATTTTCGTCGGTTATTAAGAAAACAATTACCTAGTCGTTTCAAATTACCCCTCCATCCAGGTCTTTGCGCCATCCGGTAACATTTTGTAAATCAACGGTAAAAATAGAAACGTTCGTATTGTAAATAGAAATATGTATCTTGCTAACATTCGAAAAAGTATTTTGTAATAGATGTCTATATGTTTTTCTATGTTTTTCATTTGTATATCTGTCTTACGTTTACGGAACCATCACACAATGAAGAATGACTTCTCATGGTAAAATACATTCATCTTATTACAGGTTCAGAAAACACGATAGTCAAAGACTACGTTCTACCAGACTACACGTCAATCCGTCGTGGATATCTACGAGACATTGTGAAACCCGACGAAGATTTGGAACAACAAACTCTTCGATTGAACAACGAAAGATTCGCCATTCCGGAACTGCTATTCCATCCATCAGACGTGGGAATCCCACAGATGGGTATTCCAGAAGCCATAATGCATTCAATCAGCTGTTGTCCTGAAGAAAATACGGAAAGTTTATTAGAAAATATCGTTTTGTACGGCGGGAATGCCATGTTTCCTGGTTTTCGAGACCGAGTGTACAACGAAGTTCGTTCTATGGCTCTTGATCATTTCGATGTCAACGTAACCAAACCAGATAATCCTATAACATACGCTTGGGAAGGTGGGAAACAGATATTCAGGGACCCGGATTTTTATTCCTTCTGTGTCACGAAAGAAGAATATGAAGAAGAAGGGAAGTCTTTAGCGTTCGAAAGATTCGATATTTAACGGCGAAAACGAGCGCGGAAGTCTTCTGAATGAGATTACTCGCTCGGTAAAAGTTACGCATTGATCGGATAGTGTGGACATTATGAACAGTGAAATAGTGATGGATCCACGTTTTATGAATAGTGCTGCATTAATTAATTACAATAATAGCAATATAATCATATATTTCTGTATTTCGCAGTTCTTATTTATGTTTGTTTAAGGGTAGCTTGGCTTAGCAAACTGGCTGATACGGGACACCCCTTACGAACACTAACAAGCCCTGAGATCTTTCCAAGTGAGCAAAATAGAACGGATAAAGCAAGCAAAACGGATTTCTGGCCCTTTTTATGTGTTACCAACAGTGGTTACCAATATTTAATAAAATTTCTGCACTGTAATTGCTTACTGGCTGCTCTTGCATTCCAACAAGGCGAAATAAACCATCCAGCAGCTTGGGAACATATTAGTGTATTATCTATGTTGGGAACTCACCTCACACTCAGTGGCTTATAGATCTACGATAGGTTCCCTTTCTATTTTACGTTTATTGAATTTTACTAATAAGGTGCTAATACAGAACATGGGTATAAAAAACAACAGGCCACTCAGAAAATAAGGAGTTCGAAAAAAAAAACCTCTAAAACTCAAATGTCTGTCAAAGTCATTCGATTCTACAACTACAAACTGGCTCCGAACGGATCAAATTAATATTATGTTACTCAGAATTATTGCTAAATATTTACGGCGTGGCCGAGCCATTTCTACAACGCCGGCTTTGTTTCAACAGAGGAGCTTAGTTAAATTGAAGAAATTACAGCAAGATTTTCAATGCGAAGATGGGCGTCCCGTGTTTCTGAAAGGAGGATTTTGTGATAGAGTTTTGTATGTTATTACTCTTTTATTGTGCATGGGTGGATTATCATTAGTCTTTGGTACTATCTATGAACATGCTAAACCACCTTCATGGAGAACCGTATGTCACTAAATAAACGACACTGAAAATGATGCTATTTTAAAATAAATGATATCATATAAATATATTGTTTCAATTATTGTAAGAAGTACTAACATATATATAGCCTGAAGTCCAACTATTTTACTAGTCTTTACTAGTCAGTCAGGTTAAAAATTAAAATCATGGTCTCAAACGGCCAGTCTACAATCTGCAACAGCGCCAGCGGCGTGATTCCCGTCGGGAGCCATGGAATGAAAAGCGATGGCCTCTGACCAAAGAGACTACTATAATCTACTATAATTAGACGCTCTGACTTGATAAGGTCAAGGAGCTTAAACTTTTCACTAATTGCATGTTTGGGGGCACTTCCAAGATGCCATTTGCAACCTTTGGTCGGAGCAGTCTACAAGCAGCTGGGGCTCGAGACCTTGGTTTTCCTCGGACCATGTTCTGAATAAGAGAAGAAGTTATTCTACAGTTCTAGTTTTTTGTACCTCCTCTGTGTTTTGAGATACGGTGTATATATTCTGTGCTCTCGGTAGAGAGTAGTTAATTCTTTGGTTCTGTGGATAATAACAAGCTTGTGATAAGAGGATGTTGTTGAAATAAGATTTAAAAAAACGTGTGCGGTCTCACGAAAACACACTTCACTCGTATTTAATCAAAGAATATAACTACTCTCT
Source organism: Dasypolia templi (assembly GCA_963555695.1). Lineage (NCBI taxonomy): Eukaryota > Metazoa > Arthropoda > Insecta > Lepidoptera > Noctuidae > Dasypolia > Dasypolia templi. The sequence continues at coordinate 7,556,465 of OY743163.1, forward strand.
ACCGAGAGTATTTAATAGAAAGAGAGAGGGAGAGAGAAAGTCGCATGGAGGGGCTATTCAGCATAGTCAATTCTAGCGGTGGGTAATCTTTATTCCGGCAAGTGAATTGATTCACTTATTCCGACTCCGGGTCCGGTACCGGTTCACCTTATTTATTCCTTTGGCACCGGCACTCACTCGCTCATTTTGGTTCCCCGGTTTCGCAGAACATTTTATTCATTTGGTTCACTGGATCATTTGGCACATTTTGAATTGAACAGTTGGTTAGTTAGAGCGATACGACGACGTGTTCCGAGTACTTCCGAGTGACTTGAGCGAGTGAACGAGAGTGAACAGTGAACGCGCGCTCCGGAATCATTTGGTACCGCGGTGCCGGTAAGGATTGTGAGGAATAAATAAGGTTTACGTATCCGCGTTCGGTACCGGCTCCTTTGGATCAGTACCTCCGGAGTTACCCACCGCTAGTCAATTCCTATAGCAAAGGAACTTCGTTCCAAAAAACACGTCTTATCAATAGTTTTATTTTGATTAGATGGCTGCGTGAAACAGAGTATTCCGCAATAGTCTGTCTGTGGTCACGGCCGTCACGGGGTGAATTGAATTGTCAAATTCAATCTAAAGAACTGTCATTTGGTTTTTGTTTCGGTTTTGGTGGAATCTATGAAACTAAATCTGCTTTCATCTTGACTTTGTGAAGTGATAATATAATAAAAAATGGCTCTGTTCCCCGGATCAGTAGCCTTCGACGAGTATGGTCGTCCATTTATCATTTTAAGGGACCAAGATAGGCAGAAACGGCTTACCGGTATCGATGCCTTGAAGGTAATTTCTTTTTTCTGCTTTTCCCGATACAATAACAGCCAACGAAGTCTATTTTAGGGTCTTGCTGACTTCTCCTAGCAGTCTCATAGCAACAGCATATTGCTCCAGAAATTATGACTAATGGATGCATAACCTAAACTTGTCAAAACAATTTCGAATAATCGAGAATAATTTAATAAAAACGCGATTTTATAAATAAAACATTCATTCAAATTGTAATTTTTCATTCCCTAAATCAGATTAGACACATGAGTTTAAGATTAAATGCACTATTATAAAGTTACATACATTATTAGAATCAGGTGTTTTGAGTCACATGATTCGAAATTGAGCAACCTGTACGATTTTCATCAATTTATCATCTCCCTTTCATCTTCAGATATCTCTAAGTACCAAAAGACACCACTTTAATAGTGAAAAATATAAGTTATAAGTTCAATTCGGTTCAAATAGTAAATAGTGTAGATTTTTCCATTGTTATATTAAGTTAACCATCTCTTTGTTTGAGACATTTGATCATCCTATAAGTTAATTAAGTTCTATAGAACTGTTAACCACATCTTGTTGATGTTTTATCAATACATGCCCTGGACATAATAATTAATACCATATACCAACCACCACCATACCATATATTATTATGCCATGGTAATTTGTACAAATCATGGTCTGCCTAGTTATATGATAGCAATTTGTTTATTTATTCTCTATGATTACCCTGATGACCCTCAGATTAACCATATATTCTAAGTCTAACTAAAGAATCCAACATTCTGTGTATAATGAAAAACAAAATTTTATTTAAAATAATTTTTGTTATGCTTAGCATAATCAGCATAATGTTCCCACTGCTGAGTACAGACCTGCTCTATCAAAGGAATGAAATAGAGTTTGGCTTGCAACATTCAAAAATACAACTGTGAAAAATATGTCACTAAATTCATTTAACTGAAATAATGCACTAACAAAAAAAATTGTCATAATCTGAAATTGATTATATCAATTACACATAATTTTGAAAAGCCTGAACTGTAAATAAAGGGACGCTGCTGAGTTTATGTCAACTTATTATAGCACTTGCTTTTTTCCCTTTGTAATTTCGGCCCCCGAACCCGGCGTCGCACCATATCGAGCCTGCTCTAGTACTACGTTTTCACTCAGCGTTATTTTCGACTTTGTTTCTTTTTGCTTGGCTCCTAAGAGTTGTAGTGTTGTTTTAAATGGCCTATATACTTCCTCAAGAATTGGGTTCACACTGCTGGGACAAAGGCCTCCTCTCCACTCGGTGAGATGAAGCAACACCTTATTGCTAATCAGAAAGCAATTACCAGCCATCAACTTTGCAAAAACAAACTTTTTTGAAATGTGACCATTCCGTTTTAATCTTTAAAAAATACTTGAAATCGATACATATAAATATAAATAAATTGCCAAAACCGACTGCTTCATTGGTCCAGTGGTTGCAAGAGCTACTGCTGAGCATGAGGTCCTGGGTTCGATTCCCAGGTTGGGCAAAGTGTTATTGGGTTTTTCTATCTAGAATTTCTCGGTAGCAGCCCGGAGTCTGGATTTGTGCCCGGTTGATGGCAATAGGCCCTATTACATGGGACTTAAGCATAACTGGCGAAATGTGGGTGTACTTTAGGTACACCTCTGTCTAACGCTTCTGGGATTACAGGCGTGATGAGATGTTATGTTATGAAAGTATTTATTAAACAATGTTATTCCACATGGAATTGATAATGTTGCTGCTATTTACAGGAAAAAGCAATTTTTCTCAATTATCTAAACATGACATGATTTACAACAGCTATAACATTTATCTCATCCACAGTCACACATCTCAGCCGCCCGCCAAATAGCAGGGATCCTCCGCACTTCTCTTGGTCCCCGTGGCCTCGACAAGCTCATGGTCTCCCCTGATGGAGACGTGACTGTTACCAATGATGGTGCCACCATCCTAAAGCTGATGGACGTGGAACATCAGATCGGCAAACTGTTGGTGCAGTTGGCACAGAGTCAGGATGATGAGATTGGTGATGGAACTACTGGGGTTGTGGTGTTAGCTGGTAAGTTGAGATACTGATATTTATTTAAAAATATGTTTTCAAGAAAGTAAATGTTCCATTGTGTTGTTTGTGCCATTTCTGTCATCAAATCGCCATTTCCAGTAACAACATCCAACTGTAATCACTAATCCAAGTACAACATGGTGATTATGGCAGTTTCCTTTTATCCAGTCATTGCAACCTCATTCAGCAATAAATGTACACAATATAATAGTATCCTCCAAGTATCTTATCACCATTTATTGTCCTCCACAGGTGCTCTCTTGGAACAGGCCTCCATCCTACTTGACAAGGGTATCCATCCCATCCGTGTGGCTGATGGCTTCGAGTTGGCATCTGCCACTGCACTTGCTCACTTAGATAGCATCAGTGAAGCATTCCCAGTTAACAAAGATACTAGGGAGCACCTGATCAAGGTTGCCATGACAACGCTGGGCAGTAAGGTGGTTGTGAAGTGCCATCGGCTGATGGCTGAAATTGCTGTTGATGTAAGTTTTGTTTTCAAGAGCTGTGTTGTTGTATTATTTTGGCTAAAAGAGAGTTGTACAGTAAAATTAAACAGAAAGACAAATATTGCTGCAACGTACAATTGAAATGTTATTTAAAAAAAAAAACACTCACTGCAATCACAATTTTTTATTGCAGCCTTGAAAAACTATTTCTTGACCAGTTGCACCACCTGAAATGTTCCAGGTCACATAAATCAAACAGACAATTTCATAAATTTTGATCAATATTTAATGACTAGTAGAATATTGCCTATCTGCCCATCACAAAATGCGCCCTTACCTCGACAAAAACAATTACATTTTATCCTCAGGCCGTTCTCTCAGTAGCAGACCTAGAGAAACGCGACGTGAACTTCGAGTTGATCAAAGTAGAAGGCAAGGTCGGGGGCCGCATGGAAGACTCCATGCTTGTGAAGGGAGTGGTCATCGACAAGACCATGAGCCACCCACAGATGCCCAAAACGCTGAGGGTGAGTTGTTTTGATGTGTTGCTATTTATATTGAAGAAATAACCAAAAGGAGCTGATCAAAGTAGAAAGAAAAATACAGGTTTCTTGTCTGTTCATCATAAAATAACTGCAACTAACAGTGGGTCACATAATACCTACTCAAGTCACTGAGGTTTGGTTTAGTGTTTGTCTGTCATAAAGTCAATAGCAAGTAGCACCATCACTGTATCAACATGATCTTGAAGTCCAAAAAGTCTTTCAAATAATCTACCAACTGATTATTTTTTACACATCATTTGCTACATCAACATCTTACTTACATTTACAAATCAAATGTTCCACACAGTTATTTAGCCATGATTATTACATATCACACCATTTTATCCTTTACTTAGAATGTAAAACTCGCCATCCTCACCTGCCCGTTCGAGCCGCCGAAGCCCAAGACCAAGCATAAGCTGCACGTTGGCTCCGCCGAGGAGTACCGCGAGCTGCGCGCCTACGAACACGACAAGTTCTTGGAAATGGTGCGCAGAGTCAAGGTAAGAAAGCCACACTAATAATATATTATTTTACGGGAATCTCATGAAAGCTGAGAAAGAGTAACAAATCAAATATCTCAACATAGCACACAGGATCAAGGGCCTGATTCAGAAGGTAGTACTCCTCGATACGGCTCGCATCATGTGAAAGTTCCTGTCTCTGGAGTCCTAACCACCATTAGCTTGGACCCTGCTCTGGGTACCGGTGGACCAAATTTTTCTTTGTTTTTATGAAAATATTTAATAATAATTAATTAATTTATAATTCAATAATAATATTATAAAGAGAAAAGATTAGACATTTTGTATGTTTGTTTGTTACACGTTTACGCTAAAACAGCTGAATGGATTTTGAAGAAAATTGGCACATGGGTAGAACATGACCTTGGTTAGGACATGATACTTTTTATCCCGATATTTTCACGAGATCGAGGTTTATGCGGGTGAAACTGCGAGGCGCAGCTAGTCCAAACTAATATTATAAAGAGGGAAAGTTTGGATGTAGGAGGTAATCTCTGGAAGTACTGATCAAATCAAATCAAAAGTCATTTATTCAAATTCCACCAAGCTGAAGAAGTCCTACACCAGATTTTCAGATTCCTGGTCTGCACTCAAGAACACTTCAACCCTAATGGTCATCGGTTCTATGGCCTATATGGAAGCCAACATTACATTTGCTTACAGATAAGTTAGTTGATTGAATGGAAATATGATTCTGTTCTAAATATTACTTGATTGACAAAGCATGCATATCTATACAAAGTTAAAAGTCAGCCTAGTATGATAAATATCATAACAGAATTGAATGTGGACACAGTGTGTTGTACGGCGACATATTTAGCGAAACATTTGCAGCTGACCTTGCATTGAGACTTTCCGTACAATGATTAATCAGCTTGGTATGTCGTATTCGTGAGTACACTATACCTCAAAAATATAAAAATAACATACATTTTCTTATCCTAGGACGCCGGCGCGAACTTAGCCATCTGCCAATGGGGCTTCGACGACGAGGCGAACCATCTTCTCCTCTCCCAGGGTCTGCCAGCCGTCCGGTGGGTGGGAGGTCCTGAGATGGAGCTGATTGCCATCGCTACTGGAGGTCGCATCGTGCCCCGGTTTGAGGAGCTTACTCCAGACAAGTTGGGGTCTTGTGGACTTGTGAGGGAGCTTAGTAAGTTGATTTTAGTTTAATGTTTAACTAAAGTAAAAGATTTGATAAGCATTTTGTTGGATAGTCTTTGAAAATGACATGAAGGTGGTACATTTGTCACTTAAAAAAAAAATGCTGCAACTTCTGCTGTTCCCTCTTTCTTTCCCATTTTGTCAGTAAAAAGTCAAGCTTTTGAGCAGGTATTAGTCATTTTCAACAAATTTTGTTTTAAACAAGATTCATTTATCGTTTTTTTTTTTGTTTAGCAAAAGCTTATCCACAGTTCTCAAGTGACCTGAAAAATAACTTTGGGTGACAAAAATTATGTTTCATTTATAATCCAAACTCATTTTGCTTCAGAATTAACTATGTGAATTACTTAATTAATGCTACAAAAGACTACACTTTTTGATTCGAAACACACTTACCCAAATGTTATTTCAACTTTGCTGATTGTTTGATAAGCATTTTGTTGGATAGTCTTTGAAAATGACATGAAGGTGGTACATTTGTCACTTAAAAAAAAAATGCTGCAACTTCTGCTGTTCCCTCTTTCTTTCCCATTTTGTCAGTAAAAAGTCAAGCTTTTGAGCAGGTATTAGTCATTTTCAACAAATTTTGTTTTAAACAAGATTCATTTATCGTTTTTTTTTTTGTTTAGCAAAAGCTTATCCACAGTTCTCAAGTGACCTGAAAAATAACTTTGGGTGACAAAAATTATGTTTCATTTATAATCCAAACTCATTTTGCTTCAGAATTAACTATGTGAATTACTTAATTAATGCTACAAAAGACTAAACTTTTTGATTCGAAACACACTTACCCAAATGTTATTTCAACTTTGCTGATTGATGTGCAAAACCAGAATACTGTCAGTTGAGTATTATTACTTATATATTTTTCTCCTCTCCAGCATTCGGCACATCCAAAGAAGAGATGCTGGTGATCGAGGAGTGCTCCAACAGCCGCGCGGTCACCGTGCTCATGCGCGGCGGGAACCGCATGATCGTGGACGAGGCCAAGCGCTCCGTGCACGACGCGCTGTGCATCGTGCGCAGTCTCGTGCAGGTGAGGATATCTTACAGCTTCATACTTTCATCTCTACAGAATTCGGCACATCTGTGGTAGCAACTATGAACTAGGCATGACATCTGACGTCACAGAAATTTGAATATCCACTCTTATCCTGCTCTCTGTACCCCAAAAATGCAACCTCTGCGCTGCGACCGACGATGCTGCAGGATTTTTTTCAATAAAAGTTGTCCAAAGGTGTCCATCGACACGACAATCAAAAAGAATATAATATAACTAATACTGTTAACAGAGAAGTAATTATTTGTTGGTTATTAAAACCAAAAGCTCTTTCATAAAAAAGTGAAATACTATCTACACAGTCAAAATGTCATCTCAGTTTTCATTCTATGACACCAAAAGACGCTTTCCAAAACCGTATCCGACGACAATGTACAAAATTCGGGTATACTTTGTAGTATTCTTTTTTCGTTAAAGGAAAATATTAAATATCCTTTTCCTTCCACAGGACTCTCGCGTAGTCTACGGCGGCGGCGCGGCCGAGATCTCGTGCTCTGTAGCCGTCGCTCGTGCGGCCGACAAGCTGTCCTCACTGGACCAGTACGCATACCGCGCCTTCGCCGACGCGCTCGAGGCTATCCCCCTGGCGCTATCTGAGAACAGGTGAATATGCCAAGAAGACAAGTCTTTTACTTGGCTTGTCTGTGTCTATAAGGCGTGCTCAATCTTAGTCCACTTACAAATTCTTGTTAAAAAACACTTCTTAACCATCATCATTACATTTAGTTTCCTTACTCTTGTTTTATGTTTAACATAACATAACATCACACCTTGTTTCCCCGAAGGGTTAGGCAGATGTGTACCTATAGTACACCCACATTTCGCCAGTTATGTTTAAGTCCCATGTAATAGGGGGCGAGCCTATTGCCATCTACCGGGCACAAATCCAGACATCGGGCTGCTACTGAGAAATTCCAGATAGAAAAACCCAATAACCCGTTGCCCGACCTGGGAATCGAACCCAGGACCTCATGCTCAGCAGTAGCGATTGCGACCACTAGACCAACGAGGCAGTTTTATGTTTATTATTGTAAATATATGTTGATAAGTAAGATATGTTTTACGTATGTATGTATTTATTGTATGTAAATGCTACACCACTGACTACCTGCAGTATTGACTCTTCCTTCAATCCATCCAATTGTCTGTAAAAGACCACCCTATGTTAAATTTCTACATTTATATCTGTAATTTTTATGGTGTGCAGACTAAAGAGTATTCTATTCTTTTCTATATCACATTATAGAAACTTCTAGTAAGCTATATCAAGCAGCCTTCTCACTTGTTTTGGTAGTAACAATTGTGGTTTTCAAGCATTTTAACGTTGTTTTATTTTATTTCCACAGCGGTCTGTCCCCCATCGACACTCTGTCTGAGGTGAAGTCGCGGCAGGTGGCCGAAAACAACTACAACCTGGGTATAGACTGCATGGGCAATGGTAATTATATGTTTCATATTCAGGGCAAGTTGGTGTTGGGCTTGTGGCTAAGTCAGTCGCACGGTTCGATCGATCAGGCAGCAGGTGACGTATCTTTACATACCAAGACTGCTCCGTGCATGTTTAGCCATTGGTCTCGGCTGTCATTTGTAGATCTTTGATTGTCGTTACGGGTATCGTATTACCAAGTAACTGGGTCGTGGGGGTCAGATAGGCAGTGAATTGGACAATATTAGAATAGTAAATAAAATAGGTATTCATCTGCATCCGTTTAAGATTTGAAGCCAACTCTAACAAAGTTGGGAAAACGCTAGACAGATTGTTGACTAAGGCCAGCTTGCACCACAATCATGTGATAATTACTTTTTTATTTAAAACATCAATTGTCATTTTCAAACGATTGACAGAAACAGGACAAATTCTGTCAATCGTTAATCATGAATTAATGATAAGAAATAATAGTGTGCTGAATTACTTGTCGATTTTCTTCGGACGAAGAGTCCACAAGCCATTCTGATAAACTTTATAATATTATTGTTGAAGAAGTTTCACACTTCTTATATGATAATTTACGGGAATTGAGAGTGAAATTTCAAGGACGCGTCACGTTTAGTCACATTTTGTTTCATGGGTGAGAAAGATATATCTCTCTCTCTCCCACACACACTAAATCTCCCTTTTTTATTTTATGGATTTTACAAGTTTTGCCAAACACAGGGTCTTTCTACATTTCAACACACATTGATTTGTAAACACAATAGATATTATTATATTGATAGTACACAAGCAAGTTTCTACTCATAACAAAATAAAAACTTAGACTCGGCGCAGACCACAGAGTGTGCATCAATAGATTTAAACTCTCTAATGCTTACAATAATGACTTTTTTTAATGTCATCAGAAGACCGGTACCAAAGCTTCACCGGTAAAAAATCTTTCACTGAAAAAGGCTCTACAAGTTTTAACAACATTGTCTCCACTCCCAGGTTCCAATGACATGAAGACAATGAACGTCATCGAATCCCTTCACTCCAAGAAGCAACAGATATCTCTCGCAACACAACTCGTGAAAATGATACTCAAGATCGACGACGTGCGCTCCCCAGCCGACTCTATTGAGTAAAAGTATTAATTGTAACTCTTATGTACTGTTATATCTATGATCTTTTATAATAAAACACGCCTAATCTTATGTCCTTTGCATATGCACAACTACTATAGTAGCCAACGATTGATTTACATGCGGTCATAAAACGCGGGAGCGAGATGGCACAAGACTGTCTTACTCGCACTGTTTGTGACCGCGGCTATCAAGACTCTTGGCTTTAAGCATAGTTGAGAGTTGATTTTGGCAATCGGTGCATATGTGAGGAGCCAGTAAAATAATTATTATTTAAATGGGCAGTTTAAAAGTTTTGCTGGGGTTTGCTTGATAAAAATTATAATCCAGGACACTAGCAGATATAAACTTATCCAATTAAAATCACAAAGGTACCTACATATTTTATTATATGTAGTACAGAACCACATTTTTAGAATTGACTTGTTTTATTATTATAACCTTTCAATGCTAGACGGATTCGGTAGATATCCTGAGAAGAGCTTACTTTAAAATCTGTCTCAAAAATGTTCAAAAATCAACCCGTTTTATGTAAATGTCGTGAACATGCGTTTTGACGTGTCTGAACGTTGTACGGGTTAGATTGTTAGAACTTTGAATGCTATTAACGGTTTTTTCAATTACAAATATTTACAAAGCGACGCTGGCCCCCCGGAGTCTTGCAATGGATAATAACAGTCGTCATGGATGGTCAGAAGCTCTGAAGTCGAACAGTTTTACGAGGGGTATCATGTTACCCAGCTACTGGGTTGTGGTACTGCCTATCTGACCTAAATAGGCAGTTGATATGGTTAGACTGGAAGCTGACCTCAACAAAGTTGGGAAACGTCTAGGCAGACGATTTATCTCTTACAAAAAAAAAAACATTATTAGCATTCAAAGTGAAAATATGTCTATTTTGTCACACGCTTAGCTGCGCTAAGCCTCTCGGACTTGGCAGTAATAATAATTTTATTATTTTAATTACATATTAAGTCGATGCATTTCACTGTATGCGAGCGGTTATACCAAACGTAATGGATGCCTTATTGCACTAATAAAATAATAAGCTAATTTACTTTTGAAGTTTTATTTCTTTGTAGTGTTTTTTATTTTATATCTGCACCTGTACCGTTACCGTTAGCAGCGCGGCAGTAGGAGATGCCTTTACATTATAAGAACAGCCGCTCCGCAGTTTAGATTCCGAAGCAGTGTTTACCACATTGTGTGTCTCTAAATTATATAGTTACCACCTAAGTACACATTATGGTGAAGCAATAAAGATATTGAGTACTTCTTCCAGCGATCCATCGCGCGGCGGCCGGCGCTTGTGTGCATGATATGAAATTTTGACTGCGTCTGTCGCGCTGCTATAGGCTTACCTGTGAAAGCGGTCTAACGAACGCAAAGCAATATCGAAACGAGGGCCTAGACAAAGTTACATTCGTAACATTCGATTAGCAATGACGCCAGTACAAAAGCCAAAAAATTAATGGGATTGACTTAAGCTATCTAAAAGTCATGTGATCGTCCTAACGTAAGTATGTACTAGCGTGTCTCTCAGCGAGTGTTCTTACCTGCCAAGCGACCATCGCTGAGTGAGTACTCTCTTCAGGGACGGTGTTTTGGAGGTCACAAGCAGTCGCTCCATGGAAGCCGACCGCAAAATACGTTAGTTGGGATTAGTCGAGGCAGATGATTGTTTTTTTTTTTTTAAATATATACCATAATAACATTCAAAGTAAAATATTTGTTTTGTCACATGCTCAGCTGCGGTAAGCCTCTCGGACTTGTCAGTAATAATAATTTGTTACTATAACTGTCGGCTTCGATAAGTGTCTTAACACCCGTTATGTATAGATAATAGATTGTTTGTCTGGGAAGTTATAATTTTTATGATCAGATGGCAATATACGAAGAATTACCACTATTATCCCACCCCTAGCTAACACACTTTTTCTGTATATCTAGGAGCAAGATTGCCCCAGCAAATCTACATTAGGTACATATTTACTAATATAAAGCTGAAGAGTTTTTGTTTTTTTTAACGCGTTATTCTGTCTGTCTGCGCTAACCGGATTTGAAAAAAATACTTTGCATTTGATAGCCCAAGTATTGAGAAAGGTAATAGTCTGTTTAACATGGGCTGAGCAAAAAAAAAAGAGCGGAAACGAAGAAATAGCGCGTGTAGGCGACACGTTAAGACGCGGTGTCGGCAGTCGCGGGCAGATCTCCTTTAGGGTATATTATTTTCTGTGGGGCAGATGCTAGTCTAATGTAAAGTCCAAACCATTAGGTATATAGATTTCCTATGTACCAGCAGTGGGAACGTTCTATGCTGATAATGGTAATGCTATGCTATATGGATTTTCGCCGTGAGTGTAATATTTTGCTTGAATCAGGAAGTCTATCCCCTACGCATGAAATCCGCAGTTTCGGCCGAAATTACGCGCAATTCCTACTCCGTGTCAATTACGGACATAAGATTAGTTCTTGCCCGAAGTTTTATAAAATGTGGCTGTTATTTTAAAATATTGTGTATCTCTGACGACTTCCACGCGAAGTGGCGGGCAGAAACTAATTACTTTAATCTATCGACTTTATAAACAGCTACGCCTTAGCACAGCAAAATAAAAGACCAAAACTTGGATTACAATAATTTTATTGTATTTGAAGTAAGCTTATATACATTCCCGTACCGTACAAAACATATCGTCGACCTCGACCTTTGGATTTTTCAGTTTGTGAGTGTGCGAGCGAAAGACGACTATATCTATCTCACTCCCGCTCGCGAGGAGAGGGTTATTGAAGACTTAAAGCTAACAGTTAAAATACTCTTGACTGCGCTCAGGAACTTTACATTGTCAGCTCCTGCAAAAGAGAAAAAGAAGGAATTAGTATTAGATTAAAACATTATCACCATTTTGGACTACGCGGCATCTGGGTTAAAAGAACAGAACGAGTTTTTTCAGTATCGGAAATGGTCAAGATTGGTGGGTAGTCATTCTGCCCACATCAGAGACTTGGAAAGGCATGGTAAATTTTCATTGCTCTCGTGAGGGTTCCGGCCTGCTGGAAGTTCTGAATATATGACACCCAGTCTAACCTGAAATGGTCTTGTTTGAAGCAACCAAAAAGCACATAATACCTTTTTTCGTATGTATGTATCAATTTTCAGTTACCACTATTTACAGCTTGCTGCAAGCTCACCTGCGACCGCAACTTATGCTATTATAAGCCAGTTGTATTTTTCCAAATTCAAATATTTTTATATATATATAAATAAAATAAACAAAAAAGTACAGTTAAATTATTAAATATTCTAATAATAATTCCTCATTATTATTATAATTTCAATTCATTTTGTAACAACATTTTTATTCCTTTCTTCTTATCTGCCTATGTGTGTATGTAAATGGTTAAATTTAATAGAAGTGTGTACTTACCATAATAGCATTGACGATATCCGATTGGTTGTTCCGGAGCGCGCGCACTGCCCGCGCTCGCGACACGTTGGCTTGGGACATGACTATCTCCACATCTTTCTCGTCCACCCCAGTCTCGTCCACGCCTTCTTCATCTTCTTCCTCCGCTATGGGGGCTACCGTCTGGAGAATGTGAAGAAATTCGGGATTAGTATAATGTCAGGATTGTTTGAATAAACAATTGAAAAGGTATTTGTCCATGTTTATGGAGCTGTTACTTTTGGTATATTCAAAAGCCTTGTATTTGTTGGAAAGTTGAGAAGTCGTAGTGCACCACAGTCCGCAACTTATGTTCACCATGAATACAAAACATTCATGTGGTGAATTTCAAATACATGTTGCGTAACTTTTGATTCCCAACTAATACATTGCTATATTATGAGTGAGATTTTTGTTTGTAAATGCGCCTAAGACAATAAAAAGTGAAAATTCCTAGCATAAGAAGAATTACTGCTCAGTATAATCTAGATTAACGATGTTTTGGACACTTCAGACACAGCCAAGGTAGATTTCATAATAAATCAAAAGTATTGTTTTTATATCATCATTAATGTCCAAACAAAAAAAATTAAAAAGGCCTTACATTATTCCTATCAGTCAGATTTCTATGACATATTCAGAAATGACCTTCAAATACTTTTTTGTTACAATATTTTCAATCATTATTACAATTGCTTTATGTCAGTCAGTTCTGGCACTTCTAGAATATTGCATGTTTCACACCTATCAAATGGATAGACATTTATCGTTCTAATTCTATGAATAGACTATTCATCTATACCAAAAATAGTCATATCTAGCCACTTATTGCTAAAAATGATTTATTAAATAATTTTTTTTAAGCTTCTGTGCACTCTGGGTGACCAAAAGAAATTCAACAGGTATACAAGACATACCGTGCCTGCAGCAGCAGCATCGTTACCAGCGGCAGCACTCTCTGGTGCCTTGAACCTCTCAGCAGCGGCCATGGTAGCCTGTTGGGACAGATCCTCGATCTTGGCCTCTCCGAAGACAATGTAGGTGTCAGAGTGAGGGTTTTTGTACACATCGGGAGAGTTGATCACGAAGAGGATGTTCTTGGATTTCCTGATTGTGACTCTGTTTACGCCTTGGACCTGAAAAATTGGTTGGAAAATATTAATAATGTTCAGTACACAAAATACCCCTTCCTTTCAATGTAAAGTTGTGAACACCAGCCCAATAAAATAAAGTAATAACACTGCTCAAGGAATAAATAGTATTGAACATCAAGGTTGACATACAGCAGTGAACATTTACATGTATGATTGGCACCAACATGTGAAAACTCATACACTTTTTAATTCTTATCAGTCAGATGTGGTTTAACGCTCCTATTTCTGGTCCCAAAGTCAAATTTATGTGGTATTGGATGTAGACAGGAAACCGAAAAGTACTAAGAAAAACATAATCAAATTTGATTGTGCAAGACTTCCTATTAAAGAAAAATGTCTGTCATAGGTTAGAATTGTGCGACAACTTTTAGACCGGTGAAAGATTAAGCAGATTTTTTTTGCCATCCCTCCTATCCTATCCTACCTACTCTGACAATTATAAAACAGTATTTTATCAACTTATGTAATAATACTTACAGGCTTAAGTCCAAGTTTGCTCATGATTTTGCGCGCCTTCTTCTCACCACGCGACTGTTTCGCCTTCGACACGATGTCGATGCCAGCGATAGGGTTAGCGATGCCTCCAGTGCCTGGTGCACCTGTTACATAGACATAACTTTTAAAGTAAATTAGTAGTAGTTTAATAGGGCCTGAGACTCTAAAATCAACTAAAGACAATGTGGTGGTACATCTTCAGCGCCACATGCGAACTACGCATCACTCTGACGTCATGCAAAATCTTGCATCGCGCAAGCAAAGTTTACTGCGCTTGAATTTATACAACAACCCAACATAAATTGTGGGTTAACTCCACCGTATAAGTAAGCACCATCCAAAACTGACACTCCACCCACCACCCTATCTTTTAAAACGAATTGGCTTTACAGTGTTTAAATAGGTATGGGAGGAGAGTGTTGATATTTGTCATCTTCAGTTACAAGAAAAATTTGGATGAAAATTAACATTATTTAAGAGTGAGATGAGTGTGTCTAAATTTAGGATTGTGGAATCCTCAAATGAAATGGGCATTATGGCTACAAATCGATTAAAAATAAGTATTTGACTTGTTTACAACACCATATATCTGAATGAAACCGTTGTTATCTTATTGCAACAATACTTTTTGAAAATATATCTCCCAAAAAACCAATCATCATTATCCAGTGTTTTAACTAGGAAAAAGTGGTACAACAAACTTTCCAGCAACAACAAAGTATTCTTACCAGCATCCTCCAATTCTGGGATAGTGTCATCGGAGTCGCTGTCCGAGGAGGCGGTCTCCTCCTTGCGCTTCTCAGTCATGGAGGCAGTGGCCTTGTCCAGCTCGGTCAGTTCTGGCATCTTGGTGTCTGTGCTGGATGTTATCTTGCGTTACAGAAGAATTCCTGTTAAAGAAGGTAGAAAGAAAAATGTGGTTTAGATAAATTTGCCGTATTATCTAGTGTTCCACCTTGGGTCAGATTAGCATTGCTCAATGTAAAATACTGGGATTCAGCTGAATCTGGTTAGAGTGGGAGCCAACCCCAGCATAGTTAGGAAAGGCTAGGCACATGATTCTTGTGTTACACCTAAGTTTATATTTTCTAATAATTAAAGTAACTTTTATGATTGGTAAAATACAAATTTTGGACTTGGTGTGGTGTGTAGTATTTAATCAAGATAGCAGTCAAAATTTGACCTGAATAAGTTCTTAGAAAACAATTCTGTCTTTTATTTAGGAAATATTTACAAATTAATTCTAGTTCACTTCAGATGACCAAAAGCCAGTCTAAGGCCTCCAAAAATACAGGTGTAACAAACATTGTACTAATCACACATAATGTAAAACAAAGCCATTATGTAGAGTATCAGATTACTCACTGGTATACTACACACAAGATTACCATGCAGTAAAATTGATCTCTTTTTAGACTTAGGTTGAAGGTTTCAAATTACACATTTCAGAATAGATTTTTTGATAGACATGTACAAAAAAAAACAAACTCCATGGAGTTAAAGCATCGCTATACAACTGTAAAATAAAGATTAGTGCTATATTTTATAGACTTTCTGGAGTGTAACATGCTTAGAAAATGAAACCTAGAATCCAAAAAATGCTATACAGACTACCATAATTGGTTTTATATGTAGATACACTAATATACTGCCTCGTTGGTCTAGTGGTCGCAATCGCAACTGCTGAGCATGAGGTACTATGTTCGATTCCCAGGTTGGGCAATGTTTTGTTGGGTTTTACTATCTGGTATTTCTCAGTAGCAGCCAGAGTCTGGACTTGTGCTCGGCTGACGGCAATAGGCTCGCCCCCTATTAAATGGGACTTAAAAACAACTGGCGAAGTGTGGGTATACTATAGGTACACCTCTGCCAAATCCTTCGGGGAAACAAGGCGTGATGTTATGATATGTAGATAAATAATATAACACAATTTCGAATCTAAGGTCTCCAGTGCGCAAATGCTTTTCTACAACATCATTAGGTACAAGTATTACGGTACTATAAGTGGAATACTGAACTTCCAATCATCAATATTCAATATTGATGGTAAATTGACCTTACTAGAGCCCAGCAGCGATCGAACTACTCAAGAAGTTATAATTGCGAAGTTTCAGGCAGTCGCCGGACTATTAACCAAGCAAAGATACTAAAATGGCATGAATACATGACCGTGAGCTGCAGTAGTAAAATTACTTATCAAAGAGCTCCGATTTACAGCGTTCTCACTTTTCAATGTATTGTAATGTGAAACACGAGTCATTTAGACACATAATATCACTAGAAACGACGAACACTTGTGCGAAAATAATATGGGCGCGGGTTTCGATAATACACCGAACAAAAATATTGAAATAACAACGCAAATTTGTCACGATTACACCTCAGTACACCATAATATTTTAATTAGACAGATAAACACTAGGATTTCTTTAAAAACTATGGATTAATTACCTTTTTATAGGAATAACCGGTACCAAGGGAATCAACGAAGATTCGCTTCAATTTGACAAGAGCGGAAAGAAAATTTTATCAACAGATAAAATATTGTGAAAATATTACTGAAATTCCCGTCAACTTCTGTGTGTATCCGATCAGAACACGCCACAAAAGGGATAAATGCAGGCAATGCAGCTGAGACTGAGATGATTGGAGATGATAATGCTTCTAATCTAAGCTATGTGTTGTGTTACGCGAATTGATAAAATAAGAAATGACTATTATTATTAAGTATAACCTGACCTGCCTATACCAATGGCACTGAGATGTGGTCTTCTCCAACTTAGAAGTCCATACTCAAGGTTTGCCAAAGAGCGATGGAGCGTAGCATTTTAAATTATAAATCAACCTCAGGGCGAACCCAAGGCGATTCCGTGCTGACAGATGTGGGTCAACCCTCACTGACCAAACTTGCACCACCATAATACACTCCAAGACAGGTATGTGGGCGTTAAGTCTGCGAAACTGAAACTGGGACTGGGTGGGTCACTCCGTCTCACCTACACGATGCATCACGAATCACGAGCAGATGGGCCTGGACCGTAACGTAACACAGTGGGTGCCTGTAGACGGGCGACGTCACCCAGGCAGGCCTAAGAAATGCGGACATGACGATTTGGACTACTCCTGACCGATTGGCCGGAGAAAGCATAACATAAAGAGGACCGGAAAAGTATGGGGGAGACCTATGCCCAGCTGTGGGACAACATTCAGGTAACATTCGAAAAAAAAGTATTAGTCTGAAAGTGGCTGAAGGTGACTAAAATTTGGGTGAAAATTGATGACGATAAATAGATAAGTATGGAAGAAAATACAAATAACGGGCAGGAGAATAATGATGATTCTGTGTGTATCCGAAAGTTTTCATTATTTTTACTTTTGGCAACTTAATGTCAACCAGCAGTAGTGATGCTGCTTTATGATTTCATTCAGTAACTTATTTTCGCACTATTCAATAGAGCAAAGATAAAGATTTATTTTATTTTATAGTTATATATTGCTTAAAATAGCTATCGTTTGACAACTTTTCAATTCCTCCTTAAAAGCTTCGAAATCCGTGTTCACAATAATTAACTTAACGCAATAGTTTTGCCTTGTCTTTACTATTAGTAATGTGTTATACTGCTAATCAGCAGATGTTGAAAGTAACTGAGAGTGTTTTCTTGACATTACTTTAAGTTTATCCAATTTATCGAAATTATTCGAAATCGATGGTTGTTCCAGTAGTATTCAAACACTCCTTATCTTCATAAATGTCAATACTGTCAAATCATGAAAGGACATGAAATCACTAACCATTCATTCACTCGCGTAGTCGCGTTCGTTTCATTCCGCTCGAAGGTGGTGTTAGTTTGTGCTATTTCAATTTGCGCAGTTCTTGATCGTTTCCATCGCTTTACATCAAAAATACTGTTGCTGTAAATACGTCACGAAGTTTCGATTACAAACAAAGATTACAAATAAATATTCATTGAGAGTGATTGTGTTGAAAACATGTCGTTAGTCGTGCAGTAATTCAGTGTTTTTTAATCCGTCACCAATTATCAAGTCCAAAGTGCGTCTTGTTTTAAATTAATATTTTGTGTTTGTGATCACAATTGATACGTGCCAAAGCCCAAAAATGTCTTTGGAAGAGAAATTCAACGCTGCTGTAAATGTGATCCGGAGTTTGCCGAAGAGCGGTGAGTTGTTTATTTTTATGGCATTTTTATTTATCCATTGCTCTGTTAGCTCCGTTTCGTCTGCAGTAAGTTATTACACTTTAGCGCTTCTTTCTAATGATACCAGAAACGAGATGTGTTGCAAACGGCTAATAGAATGCGTGTCGCACATTGTATGGTAATGTACACATGGTAGGCAAACTGGTAGTCGCTATGGACATCGTTGATACCTAAGTCTCTTTTTCAATCATTTTATTATGGCTTTGACTTTTGATACCTTCCCGGGCATGTTCTGATTACTATCATAATTTATCTGTTAGATAATTATGATGATTTATTGTGTGTCATTCTATGCACTCCACTGCTCCAGTGGAATGTATCAGAAAAAAAAAGATAATTCAGGGGTTCAAGGGATAGCTAAGGATGGAACCAGTTTTCAGGAGGGAATTCTGAATCCCTGAAAAGAGTCGAAACAAGACGAAAAAATTTGTCTCCTCCTATTTTTAATCTAACAGCTGTTGCTTTTCTTGTTTGTTTTCTTCAATATAATTGTTCAAACTTGTTTCAATCCTTTAAGCTTACCTCATATCAACACATTCTTATAAAATTCTGATAAGAAATTCCAATTTTTAACATGAATTGCTTTATTTAAATTGATTAACAAACTTACTTAATTCTTATCTTTTACCACGACTGTTTGTTTGATAAAGCTCTTTCAAAAGGTGGTACAATAAATCATTGACATACTTATAGCATTATTAATTTATTTATAGACTTATCAGATATTTGATTTGACAAAAGTACATACAAAAAACAACCTAAAACACACTAAATATCCTAACTAATATTATAAAATGTGAAAGTAGGAAGGAGTAGTTTGTTTGTTACGCTTTCATGCCGAAACGGCTGAATGGATTTGGATGAAATTTGGCACACTGATAGGCTATGAACTGGGTAAGGGCATAGGCTACTTCTCATCCTGGATGGCAGACAAACTTGCAGCAAACAGCTGCTTTATTATAAATGGGACACTAGTACACTATATTCATTCAACATCATCATATCAGCAGAAAGACTTACTAAAGATTTACTGTTTATTATTTACTTAAGATTTGCTGCTGGACATAGGTCTCCCTCAAGCATTGCCACATCAATCTGTCCTCTGCTTCTCAGCTGCAGTGGATCATCATCATCCTCTTGCCCATATCTCAATTCATTTGTGGTTGGTGCATCATGTCTCCGTCTTCCACTTCTATATTAGTCGTCATCTCCATAGTCCACACCCCCTTTCCAGCCATATCATCTTTCACACAGTCCATCCACCATTTCTTTGGTCTGCCTCTACTTTTATAGCCATAGATAATACTTTCCTCACAATATTTTCCTGCAGCAGACATGTCAATTAAATAATAACCATCACAAAGTGAGCAAGCATGCAATTTTTATGCCTTCATTGTATGAAAAGAAGCCTCTGCCCTCTAGAGTAACAATTCCAGGCTAGCATTCAATTAGTGCCATACCCAAACATTTGTTTATTGCTGTAATATGTCAACAGAGTGCAACACAGTATCCTTTTGTAATGTTTAAAATAAACAGATACATTGAAGCAACCATTTGAAAGTAAAATCTATGGAAATGCAACCTCTGTGAATAAATTTACTTTGTTTTCAAAGTCTATGGTTCTTTGTTTATGCTTAAATTGTGAAACCAAAGAGTTCTGACCAGTGTAATAACACAGCATAACATAACATATCACCTGTATTCACTGAAGGGTTAGGCTGAGGTGTATGTGTACTTATTCTACAACATTTATGTATAAGTCCCATGTAATAGGGGGGCCAGTAAGTATGTATTATATGTATTAAAACTGTTAAACATATAAACTTCTTTTACCACCTCTTGATAAGGCTTGTACTGGTGGACTGTGGCAAATTGTTTAAAAATTCTATTCCATTTTTCTTAGTTATTTACATACATGCATAAACATATGCTTTCTTCCACCTGCTACGATACTTACATACGCCCTTGGCTACGTTTACGTTCGAGCATCTGGTCAACTACCTACTTAATAATAACAATTTAATTAGGCATTTCATCTAAACCATCCAGCACCCTAATAGGTATGATGACATTTTTAAATTATTTCAAAAAGCTTTTTGTTTCAAACTGTGCGAATAATATCATAACAAGTGTTAAAGCTAAAAAATATCCCAAGTTATAAACGTTATAAAATAACTGTTAGACCAAGGCAGCACTATCACAGAAGTGACGTCACGACTATGTAACTTCATACTAGCCCATTATATTGTCCGTGCCGCGCGACAAGGACGTGAATAATCCCCTTCAAACACTTTTAAAGCGTGTAGCTTCTCCATATTTCCCTCGAATTACAGATTTTTTCGCTTATCTCATTTTACTATGCCTTCTTTGAAATTACATTATTTTTTCTAACATTTCTAATCCGCCGTGGTCCGTACCCCACAGGGGGTGCCCTGAACTTGCAGTCTTATATAGTAATTCGCCCCTGGCAGGAGGCTGTGTCTGTCCTGATCTCACAGAGAGGCGGCCTGTGTCCCAGCAGTGGGAACATACTCGTATTAGGCTGATTATTCTTATGCTTATGCTAGGAGGCTACGAGTGCGCAGGATAGTACGGTTAAGTAGTCTTTATAAATATTGTGCGCGTGCGTAACATACTTGCAATCCCAATCCGTGGGTGTTGAAGGGAATTGCTAATACATTGCTTCATAGGTTTCATAAATTCGTCTGCTTTATGTAAATCACGCAATGAACGTGGCTGAACTGTCAACATGATGCAACTGTCAGCATTGCCATCGATTGCTAATTTTGTGTAACGCAAGTATCCCGTTGGTTAGCATCCGATTCATGACCAGGCACAGGCCCCCCTATCTCCTTCCAAACCTCTCTCTATCGCGTTTGCCCTGCACATAAACCTAGGCAGTCGGTGACACCACCTTTGCCGCGGTCGACCTGCCGGCGATGCCCTTCCCCAGACGATATCTACGAAAAATCTTTTCCCATCAATAAAAAAATCCAACAGACTATTTAGAACTCCTTCCTATGGATTTTACCAATTACTAACGATCGATAAAACCTTGGACACAAATGTCTGTTTCACAATACTTCATAATCGTAAGCCATGCGGTCAGCGGTATTGTCGGTGGACGACTCGTTTAGGACTCATTCATTGGGTGCATTTATGAAACATTTGGCATAGTCAGCTTGTAATGTCCCCCCTGCTGAGACACACAGGCATCGCGGTAAGTGGATGTCACATGCGTTCGAATTTCGGATCTTCTTTCCTCACGATGTTTTGAGAGCAGCGGTGATATAATTCAATTATGAAAAGTAAAGTACCTGCGTTGGTTAAAACCTTAATTCCGACCTCGCCGCCGAGGCTCCCTCGTGACTTGACGACCCCGAAGTAATTCCCCCCCCCCCCTCTCCACCCTTGCTCGATAAAGTGCCAGCCCACGCCGAAGCTGAGCCTATGTGTTAACCAGATTTGACCCTGCCTATCTCATCTTTCTGCCCTCCCTCCAGCGACGCTCTAAGCCGAGGTCGCAGAGTGTTGTGACGCAGCCTGGGAGAGGCTATGAGATGCCATTCCCAAAAAGCCTTCCAACGCTACGTCTTCCGGTAGGCGGTAGCCACTCCAAAACCTTTCGGCCCCATCGGTCATCTGTTCTGCGAGCCCGGCCTTGCCCACTGCCACATACGTTTGGCAATTCTTCGGGCTATACCGGTTACCTTGGTTTTCCTGCAGATCTCTTCCTTTCTGATTCGATCCTTTCTGATTCGATGTCCTTATCAAAAAAGCGTACTATAAGATTAAAGACTACGTCGAAGACAAGAAAGTTTGGCAATAATTCCTTCTGCACATGTGGCTTCCCTGGTACCTCATGAACGGCATCACTATGTAAATTTCTAATAACTGCTCCCAAATAATGGTGTTTAATTTTTATTTTTTATTATTAGATATGGACTTTTACATATCTCTGACATAATTCTTTCATTATTTGACATTATATACCTAAAATTTTTAATTATGTTTTGATTTTACTTTATTAGATTATTTTATATTTTGTAAATGTGAGAACGTCGTAGGCCCTGTGGATTATAAATTATAGACAATTGTCTATTTGTTTAACATATGGTACCTGTTGACAGGCCTACACTGTCCTCCCATACCTGTTAATCACTGTAATTGGAAAACATTGTAAAAGACATATTTTAAAAGAGTAACCATGGAGTTTCTTGCCGGCTCTTCTCCATGGGAAACGACCAATTGGAACCGTGCACCTAGAATCTGACGTTTCATAAGTGCCCATGTAGGTCTATGTGAAATATTTTTTTTTTTTTTTTTTGATTTTGATCACGTAGGGAAACTCCAAGCGCAGTCCTCTTCATTGCCCTTTGGGTGACTTTGAGCCTACTGATAAGGCCCATTGTGAGCCTATGTCCAGCAGTAGACTAAGATAGGCCGAGCTGACAGTGCAGTTAGCCTCACTACTGGCTTATATTTTGACCACAGAGCTGTCTCGAGTAGCTAAGGCCTACACAAGAGTAGAAGAGGTGCCTTTGTAAGCGCCCAAGTGAATACGCAAGCGAATAACACTCCACAGTCCGTAGGTGCGACTCTGCCCAGGATTTTCAAAGGAAAATACATATTTAACCATGAATGGCAAAAAAAACCTACCTGGCCAATGAGTGGAGGCGTTCATACACCTTCGTACACCATTCATTAGTATATGGAAACTACGTTTACAATATTTCTAAATATGTGAGCACCATGTATCTATCACATACCATTTCAGACATCAATCCACATGGTATTAACATGATCTGACCAAGATTATGTCTGGACTTTAAAAGAGACTGTGACCTCTGAGTTTGTTTCGGCTTTTCTTCTCAGAGTAGTCAGATAGGAAACGCCGACCTCATCAAGTTTAAAAAAAAATGTTTGACGTGTAAAAGTGTTTGTACAAACATACTTACAGAAATAAAAATCATTTATCATTTATAATATTTAATTTACCTGCCATTGCTTCATATTTAAGTAATTTTACTTGTGGTATAGTAATTTTATTCAAGGTGCATCGTTACATAAAATTTAATAATTAATGTCTATGTACAACATATTATAGAACATTTTAAAAGAGTCTTGCCCATTCTTCTCCATACGAAACTACCTTTTAAAAGGGCAGTAGAATCAATTTTTTTTTATTGTATATGTTGACGTTCAAAACAAAAGTGCATTTTATGTGCATATTTGAAATAGATCTACAATCGCGACCAACCAAATAAAATTGAAAACGTCTAATAGTAGTAGAAAGTCGTTAAAAAACACAAAACCGTGACTAATATTCTATATCAGGTCATCACTTACCTTCACACCTTTCTTCAACCATAACATTTCTCCTTACAACAACGGCATCGAAAACAATTAATTTTTATTATCCAGCGGTACTGAAAAGCAAGTTCATAATTACCTCCACTGCGTCCATTATACAAGAAAGGAAAGTGCTCACGTAATAACTTTTCCCTATATTCATGACCATACAAAATGTATGGGTTTAACGGGTATGGAAAACGTTAGAGCGTTTTGTTTAGTCGCAAGAAACGGTAGTGTTTTACGCGTAGCGAGAAAGTGTAGAATCCTGGCATTGAATTGGTTATTTCTTATTTTTTTCTGCTTTGGGTGTCGTAAAAGAAGATTTAGGGATTGTGTGAAGGGTATGTTCTATGTTAAACGGTTTGGTTTTCGCATTTAGTCCTTCAAGTGGACCATTGTGCGGTGGGCCCTGGCGGCCGACAGTGGTTATTCCAAACAGCCCACCTCCCTCACGAAGTGGATCAAATCTCCTGGTCTGTTGAGAACATTGTGTAAGATCTGGGTGCCCCGGGAGCTTCTGTCTTAATCTGGGTACAGAAAGAACACATGCACGATGGCCTCCATGCAAGCCCTGCATAGAGGGCTGTCCATTAATACCTATTGTGTCGAAGTGTTTTTGCAATCATCGCAGTGTGAAGGGAGTGAGCCATGCTGGTCACGCATTTCCAACCACTGCAACTCCTGCTAAGCCAGAATCTACAGTTGCGATCAACCAGAAAAGGTACAGGAAACGAAGACAATGAAACTACGAGTCTAGAGAAATGCTTTATTTGTCCTGGAACTGGCCACGAAATGAACCAGTAAAGAGTTTTTTTGGAGTAGGACAGGAGCAGTAGCTTCCACTTGTTTGCCAATATTATTATTATATGATTCAAATTCTATAGATAATTATTCGACCAATGGTTGTTGATTTAATTGAACTGCCTTTGGGACAGTTCGCGGTCTTACTATTTTCTTTAGTTTTAGGCAATTACCGGATCCTCATATTTACTATTTTTATTATGTGAAACTTATTTCAACGCATTTTCCGCCACAGCTCCGTCCAAAGGACACCAAGCCACGTTTCATACAGTTGGGCCCAAAACCCAAGGAGCCGGAAAACGAAAATTGGGGGGACTTCCCCAACCAGGGTAACAAATTTTCCATTGACCATTCCTTCTGTTGTTTTTTATTGTTAAAATTCTTTATTAAATACTTTAATAAAAACGACTGATCGGTGCAATAAATTACAGTTGCCCTAGAACAAGTATTACTACTATGACATACTAGCACCTCTGCTAGTGTTCACATTTTTTTTTGTCATTCTAATTTAAGCTCTTGTCGCGTGGATAACATGGTTTTGGCGCGAACGAGGCGGGCGTACACCTCCCCATATTTTAATGGTGTTCAATAGAAATATTAAAAACATCGCGTTGTCGGATGCTTAGGCCTCCAGCCAGGGCACAAAACTTGTAAACTATGCGACTCGACTACACGCTATGGGCATCTCCTGTGGGGTACGGACCTTGGCTTACGTGGCGTTCGTAAAAGAAAATAGATGTAGGAATGGTCTTAGAGATTTGGTGACGTTGTGAAAATTCTTGGGTGGACTTCCCCGACTTAGGTGAAAACCTTTTTTTTGTCTTCTTTCTGAGTAATCATCAATTCGCTCCCCCTCTAATAACTTACATCCTATCTGTAAAGATGTCAATCAGATGAATAGAACATGCCACATTACGCGTCCAAGTATGAAACTCACAAAAACACTTGATCTAAAGACTCGTACTCTTGGAAAAGGGAGGATCCTCCGACCAGTTGGATGTCGTATCTGGTGGGCAACTGCCCAACGTTTGAGGTCGGGAAGTTGTATATATGCTATCTGCGCGGTAAACTCTGCTTGCGCGATGCAGGATTTGTCAGACGTCAGTGTGATGCGTTTGTTCGCATGTGACGGTGTAGATGCCGCCACAATTACACGTTGATATCTTCTAATGCTGGACACTTGTTATTGGATCAAGTGTGTGCTACTTATTGTGGATAGAAGGTAGGCTTAATAGGACGTTCACCTATGATTGGTTATTCAAGGACTTCGTCCATGAAATACAAATATATAAAGTGGTTTTCTAAGCCGCTCTCTAGCTTGTAGATTCTATAGATAGCCAAGTCAAGATTTTATCTGATTTTATCAGATCAATTTCACGTGAGAAGAATTACATGAAAGAGTTAGATGAATGTAAAGTCTTCTAATGTTTTAAAAACACTGACTCACCGTTAATAGTTGTGTACTAATTACTTCTCGCACTCTAATTGCGTGACACGCTATCAATTAGAATCTGAATCATTCTGATTTGTCTGCTCAACATCGTAAATAACGCAATTAATGTTGTTGAACAGTTAAAATGGAACCCATTAATAACAATACTGATAAGTAGTGTTAGGCAATGACCCCGTAGCATCTATACGGTAGAGGACCGCTGCATTTTGTATTGGATTTTACTTACATGCGCAGCGAGCTCGTTTACCCGTGCCCCGCAATACAGACCCGCACCGAACACAGGCCTCCTCTCTGTGAGAAGGAGCGGGCCATAATCCACCACGCGTTCCCAGTGCGTGTTGGTGGATGTCACATCACATGTCTTTCATTGTTTTGGTTCTAGAACATGCCGGTTTCCTCACGATGTTTTCCTTTAGCGTTTTTGAGAGCAGTGGTGATGAAATTATTTACACAAAGTAAAGCGCCTGCCTGGTTTCGAGCCCACGACCTACAACTCGTAGAAGGGGCAACAGCTCATCCACGTTTTCGAATCATACCTATTGTGTGGGGCGTAGGATAATAAATACCACAATGCAAATGGAGTTTAGTTTAGAATTATGCACTGTCGTGGAGCAAGGTGCAAGAAAAACTTGTTGGAATTAAATGCTTTGATTTTGACTATGAGTGGGTCAGGTTCTGTAATCACCGTTGCCTGTGGAATCCCCTGTTTTGATTGGAAATAATCTCAAAGTTATTCTGACCCTTCTGACCCAATGCTAGCTTTCTGCTCACATAACAACACTACTCTTCCTACTTTTCGCCAGTTATGTGATATCCCATGTAATAAAGGGCCATCAACCAAGCACACATCCAGACTCCGGGCTGCTACTGAGAAATTCCTGATGAAAAACCCCAATAACACTTTGCCGGAAATCAAGCCTAGGAGTAGTACTTGCGACTACTAGACCAACTGCCAGCTGCCTTGTCCCGTCAAAAACGGATCAGAATTCTTGGAACTCTTTCTAAATTGACTAATTAATGGATTCTTTTTCTGGTGCCGCACCAATTCGGTGCTGGAGGATGGCCTTTAACTCTGTATATCTATTAATTCGTGTAAATAGTTTACTATTTTTCCCTGTTGACCAAGACCTTCTATTTGTTTGCTTTTCATGTCCATAGTCACTATGCTTAATTACAATCCGAGGATTTTAAAAGAAATTCCTAATATATTGCTTCGTAGGTTTGAAAAGTTCGTCTGCTCAGCAAAGTAAGTAACGCAATGAACGTGGCTGAACTCTCAATGTCATTTTATGTGTGTAACACAATTACCCTGCAGGCTGAATGATTCTGTTTTACTAACAGTGCAAATGTCTTTGACTTTCAACTGTTCAGTCTTCGGTTCCTGACTTGTGATTCGACTATTCTACAGCTAAATCCTTGTGAAAACCCATTGACAATGAAACGCTCGCACTACTCCCTGAGCACGAAATATGTACATTCGGTCGAAGTTACGGGCGTTTCCTACTCCGTGTGACCTACTGACTTAACATTAGATCGGGGCCCGAAAAGTGAATTAATACGGTGTAGGGTCCACTCCGTACTTTCGAACTACTTGCGGACGGTTCCGTAATGTTGGTTGACGAGCCCCCTTTCTTTTTGGGTGGGAAATCATCAAATGACTTCTGCCGCTCTGGGTGGAGCGGGAGGGCATCTTAGAGTTTAACTGACTAAAACCACCCCGTGTTCCTTCAGTTGCCTGTGCCAGGGGCCACGGTATCTCTTTCGAACAACCCGCGACCCTGGCAAATGCCGGAGAGTAGTACCTTACCTACATTTCAATCATGTATTTCGTGCGTTACGTTACGAGTATCTCATAAAATGATCAAGCGCCGTCAGTCTGCAATTTAGAATTATGTAATGTTATTGCAGCGGATCTTCCTTTGTATCCGTTTTACAATTTTGCGTGCTTGCATATACTTGCATAGCTACTTAATATTTTTCAACGTAGACCGAGCCAACGGTTTTTATTTCACACCACTCTAAAAGCACCGCTCGTCGTTGAAAACCATTGCCTCGGTCTTTGACCATGAAAGCCATGAGGAGCCTTAAGACCATCCAAAATAGTATTGCACTTTTAGATTACTTTTGAACATGTCGTTGTCGTCTAAAGTTAGTCTGGTTCTACGTTGTTGTATCTCAAGTTTTGGAGCCTTGGCGGACACGAATGAACCAAAACCAGCTTCTTTGAATCTTCTTCGTATCACACGCTCACTTACTGTGACACTTCGAACTTCCTCAAGCTCATTTCTGGCTTGGACGGCCACTATACGTGGGTTTCTAAGTTTGTAAGCGCCGTTAAAATGAAACAGTCTATCCTGCGAACGTCTTTTTCTGCCTGGTCCCGATCTTCTTACAAAAGCATTAGTCTCCCTGAATCGTTGGATACTGCGATACATTCCTGAAACAGGTCGGCGAAGAATTCTTGAGATCACTCTGTAGGTTTGATAATTTCTCCTCATCTCATGTGTCCTGGCAATCTCAGTTGCGCTCAAGTCGGCAATAAAGAAGTCTTTCAAAAAGATTCCATAGTTTAACAATAAACAGTAATAAATGAATGTTGATAATTTAACAACATTTTAAATAAAAAACCATGAAATATTAGGACGCATAAAAGGTGACGTTCAATTGTTTTCTCAATTTGAAATAATTATTTCTAAAATAAAAGCAATGTTACAACACAAACAAGTTTTTCGAATTTTTTTATATGTTCCGCAAAATTTACCGTATACACACACACACATACGTGTCCATATTTGGCAAGAAATGCCAGAAATAATGTATCAAGTTTGCACTTAGGTCAAGGCAAGCATGCAGAAAAATTTATGATGACTGAAACCAAGGTAAACCCAGCACATCGTTGAAGATCTGCTCAATGTTTTTGTACATTATTATGAACTAGCAACCCCCCCCCCCCCCTGCTTCTCACGGTTTTAAAGACTAGACAAAACATAGATAGAAGTTTAAAGACCACGTTCCGTTCGCGCAGACGTAAAAATATCGCCGCGGGATTTTATCACGCACTGGATTTTCAGCTCTCGGTGCTAACGCACTGGCGTTGAAGATCCAGTGCGCCGAAAAATGTCCCCCGAGGATTTAAGCACACATACCCTGAAGCAGTATCTTGCTAACTCTTCCATATGTCTGCAGGACTCAAAACTCTCGTGCATACTTTCGCTGACACGGGACAAGTTTAGACTATTGCATCAGCAAATAAATGCCCACTTCTGGACATAAGCCTCCCACATCATCGCCACTACAACAGTCAAGGCAGTTTTACCCAATTACCTTTAGGAGGAACTTTTAGAAGAAGCACCACCAAAATTAACATCATGCCTGTATTCCCAGAAGGGTTTGAACCTAACCTAACCTAACCTAACATATAGTACACCAACAATAGGGAGCGAGCCTATGGCCATCAGCCGAGAACAAATCCAGACTAAGGGCTGCTACCCGAAAACCCAATAACCTCCTGCCCGACAGCAGTAACGCTTGCGATCATTAGACCAACGACGTTTGTTTTGTAATTAACGGATCTTTACGTCTGCTAATTACGATGCCAAAACACAAGAAAAAACTAAGTTCTTTGTCCCAATTAGTTTAAAATTGAGTCTTAAATGTAAATAATATGCATGTCGGTTATCAGAGCGAGACTGGCCAGAAGTTTTGTTTGATTGTGTGTCGTTTTTAATTTACTGTTATTATTTATTGTTGTAAACTACGCTTGCCACGGTACATTCGTGTATGGGTGACCATCTTTTTACATAATTATCGAGACCCTCCAAGAATCAACGTACCTCGGCAAGCACGTTAAGTGCACATCTTTGGCAATCCTTACTGGTAGTTGCGAGCCCAAAAAGTCTGCCAACCAATCGTACTAAAGGGTATCGTGTTACCCAGTAACTGGGTTGTAAAGGTCAGACAGGCAGTCGCTCCATGTAAAATACCGGTGTTCACATACATCAACATAGTTGGGAAACTTTGGTAGATATAATTTATTATTAGTTACTAGCTGACCCGACAGACGTCGTTCTGCATTGACAATAGAATATAATTGACAGCTAGGAACAGTTTGCATGGGAGAAAGAAAAATGTGGTTTAAACGTTTTCACGTGAGAACCTTAGTCAGCCTTCAATGAATGTTTGAAAAAAAAAAACCCGAATTGCTAAAGCCGCTCTCTAGTTCTGAGCTTAGCAACACATTTTGTCGTGATTTTTTTAATAGAAAAGATTTTCTAAAGTGTCCCTTCGACACCTGAAGACCCTCTTTCTCCATCTCCTCTTGTTCCCTTCACAGAGCAGATACGCCCACGAAGTCGATATACGAAGATCGTTCATCCTCCTCCTCCGGGCGAACCTTCCAGCTGTTCATCAAGCCTTCCATATGAACTTCAGTGTCGTGTAAACCGTGTTTTTAGTGTTTTTATAGTACCACCTGTATTTTCTATTTAATTCATTAAACTATCTGTACCAAGTCTATTTTCATCCTTTTTTTTATGTAGTTGGAATCCAGTAATAGTTATGTGACATTTGGCGCCCAACGGGGTCCTGGACCTTTGGAAGGCGTACGAGGGGCCGAAGCCAACTCGCAGAGGCCCATTATTCGCTTTCAATGAACATTTTTCTTAATATAACTAGCCCTTAATGTATTAATTCCTCAATTCTTTCCCATTCCAATTCTATGACCAGTCAAAGATACAAAACCTACTCGTTAAAGGGCTCAAAACAACATCTCTAATTAATGACGTCAGAGCAAAGCAATTCTACTAAGAGTGGAATTTTACTCATTTATGTCGATAACCTCCAAAACAAGTTCGTGTATCTAGGTGAATGCTTCGCGCCTTCATTTTGTATAATTCAGTTTTGATGCGCCTGCATGTTTTTGGCAGCAAGACGCGCTTAGTGGCGACTAAGGCTTATATCTCACTATAACAACATACTGCCAGCAAAATATCTATATGGTGGGCAAGTATCTCACCTGGCGTCTGATCGGTTGCGCAAACGACCATAAATTTTTGGCAGTGCGACCATAGTTGCGCCACCACTGGTGTCCTAGTGAGATCCCTAAGAGAGTGATAAATAATGAGATGTTGATAGATGTAGTGGAAGAGGGAAGCCAAAGAAAAGACGAATGGATTAGGTGACATGACATGAATGGGACGGGACTGAATGATTACATGACGTCTAGAGAGGAGGTGAAAACTGAGCTGATGTCTGACAGAGATGGGGAAGTGCAGGGGAAGACCAAAGAAACGATAGGTGGCTTGTGTGAAAGAAGATATGGCTATGGAGGCTGTGAATACTGAGATGACTAGACGACTAATAGAAATTGGTATTGCAAAAGAAGACATGCTGCGCCAACTCCCAGACTAATTGGGACGAGAGCAGAAATATGATGTCGTTTATTTTTACGTGTAAGTAGTTTTAAGCTTTAAAATTAAATTATCGATTTTGACATCAATCAATGCGCCAGACGTAAATTCAAGTATGTTACGTGAAAGTTATTTTCGTGGAAATCATCGAAAATATCATTACAAATTCATGAATGAAATAACCTCTGACCTCTGAACCTTCCAATAGAGCATACGTCATTGATCATCCTATTAAGTAAGTATCCGCGTATGTATTTTTATTAAATAGTATGTTTTAGAATGGTGTGGACATATTTAAGGTTGTGGTACAGCAGACCATCAAACTGAATAACATTCTCAATGGGTCCAATATCGCAATCGCGAAAAAATAACTTGCCATCATCATCACCAAAATCTCGGAGATTTTGGATTTTGAAGTAAGTATTGAAATTTTGGATGGGACAGTAGATTATTATTTTGGCGTTTAAGATTTAGGTCCCATGGAGTTTGTTAGGTTTGATGTTCTGTACAATACCGTTAAAATTGACCATATCTCTCTGATACACGCTACTCGCTGTATTTATTTAATTATATACTGAGACTACAAGTCATTGAACTGTATTGCATACAATACATCGATACTAGTAATTAGATTAACTTATGGTGTAACTTGCAACTTTTTCATACAGTTATACTTTTATTGGAAAGGCGTTGTATCCAGAGGGCAACGTCCTGCAGTCTGCATCAATAGTCAGTTTTTTCAAAGGTCAAAGGAAAACCATCGCAACAGCTTGGACGGTGTTTGCCATTTAATAAAATCTGCTACCAGGCAGCGTAGTTGGGTTCCAGTTTGAAGGTTGCTGCGTAAAAACTGGAAGGCGACCCAAAAATAGTTAAGAAGGCTAGGCCAATGGAGATGACAGAGACAATGCAATAATGCATAGGGTAAGTCCTAAGTGGCTAGTGCAGAATTTCAGAAATCTGCGAAAGTGTAGAACACCATTTCAACAGTTCACCTTTTTAAAAAACTGCTTGGTGCTGTAGCAATTTCTACAGATCTATATCTATCTCTAGAAATAGTAAGAATCAGAAGTAATTTTTGCCAGATGCCATAATTAAAAATGTTCAGAATCTAGTTTCGATCTAAGCTAAATGGCGTTAATTGCACAAATGTTAAATGGACAATTAGATTAGATCAAAACAAGAATTGTCCTTGTTCATTTTACAGAAACAAAATAACCTAGTTCTAAAAATAAATCTACCTAGATTAAAATATAGCCTCCAGACAAACATTGCACAAATACGTTTATTTACAAACTGCCCAACAATGCCGCAATCAGTGCATTGACTGCCACAGTATAAATATTCTGTAAGCGAGATGCGCGTGCATTGTGCAAGAATACCAATCTAGCACTTCTTTGTTGAACGTTTCATGTCTTAAAATTCATATCGGTACCTACTTTGTAATAATTATAACTCATAGCATAAAGCATTATTCTTCTTCGTCGTACCGAATCGATTCCGTTATATATTTTTTAAATAAACTTTGACCAGATTTCGGCCACTTCGACAGCTTTAGCGTTGGTCTCGCAAAGGTCTTCCATAGTGCAGGTTTTGTTGCATAGCGAGCACGACAAGAGGTGAGGCTTCGTTTGTGACGTGCCTCCACAGTCGCACTGTGGCTTATCGATGGTAACTTTTCTGCAGGCTCAATAAAATCAGCTAGAATAGCCACAGTTTAAATCGTGCCGGACTACAGCTGCCGTCATTTCGTGGGATGGTTGACTTGAGGAAACTGTTACGACTATTCATCAAGCATTATCAGCCTACAATGTTTCCACAAGCCTCCTTTCTGTGAGACGGAGTGGACCGTATCGTAATTAACCACGCGGGCCCAATGCATGTCACATGCCTTCGTTTGTTTTACGGGCTTCAAATAGCTCAGACCGTGGTAAGAATATTAACCAGTTGGCAAGGTAGTAGATGGCTGTCCAGGATTCAAAGGACATACAGTCCATCGCCACTTGTGGAGACGTGTAGAGATTGACAACGCCATTTTATCATAGCAGTAACGACGACTTTCGTAGTTCAAATGTTATCACGGATGTGCAGTTGACTGTGTACATTCAACTATGCTACTTGTGGAGACTGATTGCATTTGCATGTCAGGGTGTGGATGGGTCGCCATGGGATATGGGGATCAGAAAAAAAGCCCTCGCGCACGTATGGGAGTGGCGCGAGGAGGCAAAACGCCGGGGTGTAACTCTGCTGCCGCGAGAAATCTCGGTACAGCGGACAGAGCTCCGGCGGGATGTCATGGCGACATGGAGGGTGCGATTGACGCAACCCAGTGCGGGGCAAACCACAATAGTGGCGGTAAGTCCCCTCGGTAAGTCCCCCTCTAAGGTAGGGACCAGGCCCGGGTCGACGGCGTGTCGTGTTCTACGCGCGCCTCAAAGAGATGTCAGCACCAAATGACGGGGTCCGGTAGGGCCGACGCCTCAGGGTCGCGGGTAATTCGAAAGAGTAACCGTGGCCCTGGCACAGGCAATTGAATGAACACGGGTGGGTTTTAGTCAGTAAAAGACTGACACGCCCTCCCGCTCCACCCATAGCGGGAGAAGTAATTTGATGATTACCCAACCAAAAAAAATAAAAAGGAAAAGGGTGTGGATGGTTAACCAATCCTCGCATATGTTTTGTAAATCGCGTCTAAGGTTAGTTACACATGATATACCTGCGATAGTTTCTGATATTCAATGGGTTGGAAATTTAATACACAGGCTGCGATATCGGTATTTCCATGTCATTGAGTTGCTGGAACTAAATGGATTTCCTGGTAATGACGTATGTAGGAACAGCCTACGGTAACAACAGATGCAGACTTAAGAACTTGCATGTCAGGATGTGGATGAGTGGCCATCCCTTGCATATATTTCAGTAATCGCGGCAAAGGATCAAGTCCAGAGGATATACTTGCGGTAGTAATGTCGGATATTCAATGTGGTGGCCCAGTGTTAACGGCTGTGACTTACAAGTAGTAGTAGGTTGTAGGTTCGAACACAAACAGGCGGTTTACTCGGTGTAAATTATTTCAACACTATTGCTATCAAAACGGTGAAGGAAAACTTCTGGATGGAGGTTGTTTTTCTTTACCTTTTTGAGAACCGAATTTTTTTTTTATACCCATTATACTGGAAATCTAATGTAGACTTGAGTTAGATATCGGTTACGGATATTTTTAATTCATTAGGTTGCAGAAACTATACGGCTTTCCTGTAAATGGTTGTTCGAACTAAACATAGGTAGGTACAGCCTACAGTAAAAACCAATACATAAGATCTTGCATGCATTGTAATGGGTCTGAGTTTGCTTTGCTTTAAGTGCATTTGTAAATACGAGCTCGACCCATTGCTTGAAGCTATACGAGCTTTGGCAATAGCCCAGCAAAACTTAGGAAATTTTTCCGTGTAAGTATTTACCAGTAAACTGAATTGCGATTTCCCTATTAAGGTATCCTATTTCTTTGAAATAAAATACAAAGTTCTATTCGGATATTTTCAGCTTTACCATAGATTTGTATGATTTTTTGCAACTGTGTTGGGGTCGGTTTCCAATCTTACCACATAATCAGCCTATTAAGTTCCTACATCTGGGACAGAGGCCTCCTCTCTGTGAGAGGGAATCTTAACAGTTGTCGCTGAATACCAGTTTTTTCCATGGAGCGACTGCTTATTTGGCTTCCACAACCCAGCGACTGGGCAACACTGGACCCCGTTATACTACTGATGGTCAGACTTTTTGGGCCACTCCCGTAACGACTGTCACAGATCTACGAATAACAGCCCTGAACCAACGAGTTAACGGTTAACGTGCATTATTTACTATTATTTTGAAAATGTTATAATAAATTTAATCAAATTCTATTGGAATAGGACTCCTAATTGGTAAATTTTGACTCGCTCTAGGCATTTCTCTGTCGAACTATGCCTAATGAAATAATTACATCTCCCAATTACGTAGCCCTTCGGATGCCTTCGTCAGATTTCGGGGGCTCTCGGTAATCACATCTAAGCTGCTTATTTTGTAACAAAGTTTATGTAACTAACAAAGTATATAAGTTAAAGAAAAATCGAAAGTGGGCGCAACCTGTTTGGGTATATTCCGTTCAGGTCAGACTGGTTTCGTTCAAGAAGCATGATTAGTAGCAGGTACTTTAATTTGGGCTTTAATTGTTGTTTATATTGTTGGACAAATGGGACTGCTCACGATGAATTTGAGGATTTTCGTTCTTTTAGTAAAAACTCCGTACTTTGTCATATCCGCAATAGACAAATAATAATACAATAATATATTCGCAATATATTCGAGATCGACGTCAAAGTTATAGTATTAGTTTAGGTGACCAAACTCGAAATCGATTCGGTTTGTTATAACAGTTCTGAATCGGGTTGCTGGCTGCTTCTTTCTCGCTTTAATCTAAGAAAATCAGCATATTGCTGTAATTTTATAATTGTATTCTTCATTCATTCTTAAAAAAGGATTGACTTTTTTACCAATACATACAACTTACATTCTCCATAGTAATAGTGCTTGGTCAGTGATTTGAGGATATCCAGTTCCTAATCCTAGAAATTTGGACGATCTGATATTTCTTCTCATCGAGTATGTAAGCACATTCCGAAGTGTCAGCCCTTGAAAATGATGTAAGTTTATCTTATGTACATATTTTAAACCACTTTGAAGTCAAAGGTTCAATTGCTTTGTTGGTTCTTAAAATAGCTTGGATGACTAAGATAAACATGAATAGTACAGGTTTGATTAGCGTAGATGCGAGTAGGTGTAGTGTCTGTTAATAGTTTTTTTTTTCAATATGTAGCTAAACTTACCAATAAGTGTGTGATGGAACGAATCACCAATTGTTTTATGTCGCTTATATTATGTTTAATTTTCTTTCCTTTTAATTAAACTTAAGATTATTGCCTAAGGATTCAAAATGTTCCTTTTTGCTGGAATTCCTATTATCAGTAGGAGACTGTTTTATTGTTATTGAACACAGCCAATTAGAACCACACCAAGATGGTAGTGGTTCTAATTGTTCATTGTGCTCTGGACATAATATAACATCAAACCTGTATTCTCTGCAGGGTAGGGCAGAGATGTACCTATAGTAAACCCACATTTCGCTAGTTATGTTTAAGTCCCATATAAAATATACACAGTGACTTTGTTTTTAAGGAGTTGGGGTTGTATTTGAATATTCTCCACGAGTGTATTAAAATTATTTTGAAAACTGGTTTGCCTCAACTGAAAATCAAACCACCAAGAATACCGAAATTGAATGGCATAGACAAAGACGAGGATCAAATGCCTATAAGAAGACCGAATATCTTCACCCTGCTACAAGTGAAAATAAAACGCCTTGTTTCACCATAGGGTCGGGCTGAGATCTACCTATCGTACACCCACATTTCGCTAGTTATGTTTAAGTCCCATGTAATAGAGGCGAGCCTATTGCCATCAGCCGGCCACAAATCCAAATTACGGGCTGCTATTGCGATAACAATTTGCCCGACTTGGGAATCGAACCCATGACCTCATGCTCAGCAGTGGCAGTTGCGACCGATAGACCAACGAGGCAGTTCAATTTAAAAGAAAAAAAAGTTCTAAAACCAAAATTATACGTTGTGAAGTACAAAGCATGACTGTAATTATATCGTTTGCAGGGCAGTGCTCTCAAAACCACAAATTACATTGATTTCGGCTGTAGAAACCGCAGTAGATTACAGTTTACTTCCAAAGGGAATGTAAGCCCTTTCTAAACGGTTGGCTGATCATCTA
The DNA here is from genome assembly GCA_963555695.1 of Dasypolia templi. Classification (NCBI taxonomy): domain Eukaryota; kingdom Metazoa; phylum Arthropoda; class Insecta; order Lepidoptera; family Noctuidae; genus Dasypolia; species Dasypolia templi. The sequence continues at coordinate 7,593,806 of OY743163.1, forward strand.
TGTCACTTGCATAACATTAACATCACGCTTGTATTAACCGAAAGGTTAATAGGCAGACGTGTCCGGAAACTCACATTGTTATGTTTAATTTATAGGGGATTTAAGGATATGAGGAACAGGGTGTAAAGTTCACTCATTCTCTTGGAAAAGGGAGGATCCTCCGACCAGATGGATGTCGTATCTGGTGGGCAACTGCCCGATGATTGTTGTCGGGAAGTTGTATATATGCTAGCTGCGCGGTAAACTTTGATTGCGCGATGCAGGATTTGTGTGATGCGTTGTTCGCATGTGGCGGTGTAGATGCCGCCACAGGGTAAATCCCTGTGGCGGCATCTACACCGCCACATGTACATTTTACTTGTTTGACCATATTTTATCATCGATATTCGCTCCCATGTCGTGGGACTTACACATAACGTGCGAAATGTGGGTGTACCATAGTTACAGTCCGCGAGGCCTAACCTGAGCTTTGCATTTGTGTGAGTGCACATATCGACGCGTCCTTTGCTTGGCAATCGGCCGATCGGACAAACGGCATAGGGCACTGTGCGATCGCGCGATCACATTGGTGCGATAGGTAATCACTCATGCAAAGCTCAGCTTAGGCCTCGCGGACTTGCCACCTCTGCCTATTCCTTCAGGGAAACAACGCATGATGTTATGTGTTTCTTTGCAAAAAGTGTTTGATTGGAGAACAAGTTGTAGGAAATGGGGACAATTTGGTTTAAATACGATATTCTCCCGTTTGAATGCGATGTGCGTTCTTATATTATGGTGAAACGAGAAATAAATAGTAAATATTGGTACTCGCACAGGAAGATAATTACAGAAACAATATCACAACACAAGAAAAATCAAAACAATAGTATAACATAATCCTTTACGAGGCTAAAAGGCGTTTCAACATGTCAGCGCTGGTATTCTGAAGGGGTCCTCTGTAATGCGGAAATAAATAAATCTTATTGAATAATATCAATTTAATACTTTAAAAAATTGTTAATAATACAATAAAATTAACGAATGATAGGCTGAGAAATGATGTGAAACGAGTATGCTTAGATGGTTTGGCCATGTTGAGAGGATGAATGCAAGGAGACTAACAAAAGGTTTTTACAAGGCAGATGTGAGTGTAAACGCAGGGAGGGGACGCCCTAGCTAGGAGGACATATAGAGTCAGGTGGCGTTCTGCCTACCCCCATGGGAAGAAGGCGTGTGTTTATGGATGTTTGTATGTAAATATCCACATGTCAACGCCCAACGTAACCTCATTATTTGTCTATGGCATCACTGCATTCGATGATTTTCGAAGATTCCTAGTCTACTACCGGAACTATTGGGAAACATAGAATCAAGTTCACATGCAACCCGTCTCGTCCGAGATCGTCAGTTCAAGCGGAAATGACCGGAGAAATACTAACGTTATTTATAATGACATCATTTCAGACGAGAGACGTTCACTGCTGGAAAGGAAATGAAATTATTTTTTCGGTATAATAACTTACGAGTTATTGTCATTTTAATCACACGCGAAATTATCGCGCGGGACCATCCAGTAGTACCAACACATATGGCGTCGATTCGCGAAAGATGGCCGCCACAAATGAGCGGATAAAGGATATATCGGAATCACTTTTGCACGTCAGAAAAAAAAGAGCTAGATGGAGTCGACATTTCCCATATAACTACCCCTGAGAAGACTGGCGAAACAAACTCGGGGGTCAGTCTTTTTTAGGTCCAGGCATAATTAGTATATTAGTGTTAGAAATGGTCTTTTGAGGAAAGAACCACACAGATTTGAGTGGATCTTTCCGGCAGGCTTACACCAAGCGTTGCACTGTCGACCCGTGATATCATCACCGCATAGCCTGGTGATGGTAATACCACGATGATAAGGTAACTTACTGTGCAATGGAAAAGTAGCCTGATTGTCTTGGTAATCAGCTGAGTCTAAGGTTGCTTTTTGATAGAACATTGTGAATCAACTCAGCCTATCGTAGTCCACTGCAGGACATAGGCCGCTCCCAGTCAGCACACACCCTGTCCTCCGCCTTTCTCATCCAGTCTGTCTCAGCCACTTTTGAATATGAAATCCAGTTCGAAACTTCTTGGTTACTCCGAGGCATCGGAGGGTCTCGATATATAATGTATAACCCCATCCACGACCCGTGCGGCTGTTAACATTAAGCCATGAGCACCTCTATATAATTTCAAGGTCAATTCAATATCAATTTTCATGTAAAAGTGTAGTTTTGAAATAAAACCTTCGTTCAATATAATATATTTAAGGTGTGAATATTTCAGGGTACACTTTGTACACACGCATTGTATGTAAATATGTGTACGGCACGTTTTCAGTTGCGTAAAGACTTAGAATTTAAAGTTGAGGAAAATCTCTTTGAATGACGTTTGCACTTAACTAACACAAACTATTAATTGTTTAAATAGACGTTAGTTTGGTCGGTCTCCATGTAGGAAAATACTTTAAAAACTCGGAGTCTCACACCAGCTCAATTATTTTCCATTACACGACATTTTTTTCTTCTTATTCTTGTTTCATGGCAGTTGTGCTTATACACACGAGCTAGCGGTTCGTTGCCGTGTCGACAGCTACAGTTGCCTCAGCCGTTGGCTACGTGCCGCTTGTGTTGGGGACTGCAGCCGACACTTGTCGGTGGCAGCCGACACTTGTCGGTGGCAGCCGTAGACTCGTCGACGGTTGAAATTGCCTCTGCCGTTGGCAACGCGCGTGCCGCTCTTGTATATGAGCACTTAGTGACGACCACATTACCGTCAATATCGTCAGTATAACATCGTTCAGTTCTGGAATGCCCCGCACCTACCTATACCATCTTGCATCCTTGCCTGATGCCTCCGCATACGTCACTAGTCTGTTGAACTGGACAGTGTTGTCTACCACTGCTCTTTTCAAAATTTGTTCATATTTTAGAAACGAGTCAGACTTTATCTTGGATTTAAATATTTATTTTAATATCCATTTTTTCCTTCCGAACCCTGTCCTTTCTTATCGCTACATACTTTGAAGTGCAATTTCAAAACTCGATGCACTGAACTAATTTCTACAAACATACATTCTAAGTAGATTAAAAACTCACAACTTACAATAAACGTCTACTTCTTAGTCACTAAACTAAATCGGCCCTCCATCACTTCCCACAAACCGAGGGAACAGTTTACTGTAAACGTGAAAGTTACGTAAGAAAGCAATCTTAAAGGTAATTTACGTAATCGTTTCTCGGTCACGAGTGCACCGAGTCATTGCGAGTGATTGTATCCATGTTTTGTTTTATTTTTAGAAGAATTTTGGTCGGTTTAGTTGGAAAAATCTCACTGCCATACGCAATGTTTAATAGTAAAGCAATATTTAATAGCTTAGATCTGTTGCTTTACTGCTTAAAATAAGTGTGACTTTTAGGTAGATGGTGTATTTCTTTCTAGATTATTCATAATATTGGGATTATATCATCATTATCGTCAATCTGAACGAGGTTGATACAAATTAGGTAAGAAAAACTAACTAAATTGGGTTCGACTTAGTTCAGGGCTTTTATCAGATGCAGAAATTTGACTTTCTTATTATTGTTTTGACTTTCTTTGAATGTTTGTCATTCAATTAAACTTCCTTGTCAAGTCAAACATGATTCTAATCGAATATTTGAGTTAACTAATAAGAAATTCTTGTCCAAAACATGCCAACTCTACTAAAACCAGGTACGTCCTGGCACATCATATCATCCAAATAATCACACTCAGCACCCATCCAATTTCATTTTACGTTCATTTTAATATTAGTTAACTACCATGATGACATGAACGTTGTCTTACAAATCGATCCGTGCCCTATTTGTGATAATGGGTCGTCGACGTAATGAAATGCTATCAACGATTGTACTTTCGTACGTACTCGATACGCGATGGGGACTGCTATGATGATAAATTCATTACTTTTGTGACCACTTTTTGGGCCAAATATGGTTTCAATTAGTGCTTAGTGGTTGGAAGCACGTTTTGTGGTATGTTGTGCTAAAAGTCAGTTAAGTCGTGTTGATTATGACATCTTAGATCTTGTGTAATTCTTTGCCTAGTCTTTGCTGGTGCTGACTTTAATAAGATTCTACTTGAAATGATTCAGCTGACCTTCTGAAACTCAAGTATTGTAGAAGCCTCACACTGAATGAAAAAGAGTTTAATCAGGTTACCAGCCTGTAAGCATTCACTTAACTGCTTTCTTAACACAGAACTGCAATATTATTGAGAAAGATAATCACCATCGCTATGCTTGACACAATACATTTGGTTGCCATGTGGATGTAAAAATGTTTTTAGCGTTATTGTTTTTGATTATGTTTTTAAAGGATCTAAGTAGTTTCTTGCCGGATTTTTCTATAGCATCTATTAGGTGTTCGTTCATCTAAGTTTCCTTACACCGTAAGTCTACCGCCACCGTCAACGGGTCGTCAACGAGAAACGAGATTTTCTTAGCGAACGTTACGTCCCGGTGACGTCGATCGTTTGTCCACCGCGACCGAACGCGACGGTTCAGTAGCTTATGACGCGACCATAGTAAATGTATGTATCGCTACTTTGTCGCCATCATCTCGTTCTCGTTAACGTCCCGTTGACGGTGGCGGTGGACATACGCCCTAACGACATTGTCCTTCACCGTTATGTATTTCTCATATTTTTTTCTTGCCTTTTCCTTTGTTGTTTCCGTAATGGATGTGCAAGACCCCATTACTCAAGACTTATTTAAAATTCACTACGTATTCTTTTATCACTTATTAACCACTCGTGGCAAGCATGACAATGGGCAATACAAGGTCTGCTTCGATCCGTTGATAAGTACAGTTGGTACTGCTGATTTCTATTTCTGGTACTTTATATCGATCAGCTTTAAAGTTGAAAGTTTTATTGTTTTGATTAAAACTTTTGGTGTCTGCGTCATCAGTTTGTTGTGAATTTACCGCATCCTGTGATATGCTGTTAGTGCACAGCATCGCCCGGGTGAATTTAATACTAAAATAGCACCCAAGTTTCTGATTATCCCGGTGGATTTTCCAAAAAACTTCTTCCATACAAACGTTGTCCTGACAGTTACAAAAAAAATAATGTAATTAGCCAAATAGGTGCAGCCGCTTTGACGAGATGCGCGGACAAATATTTGTGGCAATTGATTTTTGTATACATGACAATTTTTTAACCAGTGCGCAAAACTGTAACCTAAATTCAGCACATGATTCAAGACCCCCTAGCATAGACATTTTTTGTCAGTTATAAAAAAACAGCTGTTTCATAGAAAAATACAATACCTATGAGGTCATGAACTGAATCATCTACTTTGTTTATTATAGATTTGAGGCCTCCTATCTCTTTCTTCATCATATATATCTCGACTGTGGAAGTAGCAAGGGCCAGTGGAGTAATGCGTAACACACACAAAGTTACAATTATGACAGGGATAAGTTTTTGGTATTTCTTCTCTTGATTGTATTCCCTTTAATATGATTACATAAAATATGATAGTTTACGCTCAAAATTTTGAGGGTTATGCGAATAAACATATATTTTTTAGCTCTGTTTACAATACACTTTTTGTTTTCTGGCTTTTTATAATGTACCAATACGCATAACTGTGCGACAAAAACTTCAGGGGGCCTTCTGAGCGTTGCACGGTGTCCTACTTTTAATTAAGCCGTGGAATGGACGATCGCTGAAAGAGGTTAGCAATATTCGTGAAGCCAACATCGACGAATACTTTCCAGCAATATGGAATCTGACATTTTTTTTTTTTATCAAATATAAATGTTTGATTCCGAATAGTGCAAACAGTTATTATAAAAAGTGGAACAGCAAAAAAAACTGCCAAGTTATAAACGTTTTAAAATAAGTGTTAGACAAGAACAGCACTATCGTAGAAGTGACGTCACGACTAAGTATAACTTCATACTAGCGCCATACATTGTCCGTACCGTGCGACTAGGACGAGAATAATCCCCTCCAGAAACTTTAAAAGCGTGTAGCTTCTTCATACTTACATCGATTTAACAGATTTTTTCGAATATCTCATTTCAACTATGCCTTCTTTGAAATTACATAATTTCTTCGAACATTTTTAATATAAGTCATCATCCCTATTAATTATTTCGCAAAAGTAATAATCTTAAGGGAAGGCCTAGAAGTAATAAGGGATGGGTCTTTATTGTTGTTTAATTAATCATATTGTTGCAGGCTCAATATTCTTCTCAGCAACCTCAATTTTACCTAACGTACAATTTTGCAAACGCAGCCTGTCCAATCAATAATGAACGGATAGTTCAAGGTCCATTACACGTAAGTGCAAGACCGGTGTAGATGTAGAACTAGTTTCTGTTAACACACTAAATTGGTTCGAGTGTCTATGTTAGTTACTGTTGATTTACAAATATTTAAAAAGTATTCAAGTCAACGTTCCAAAAATATGAAAAGATTGACTGACGGTCAAGGTAGATAATAAATTATGTTGTATCTGCTAAAGTGCATGCTATTAAATTCTAATTTATAATTACTAATAATACAGCTGAAGAGTTTCTTTAAATGTTATTTTTGTTTGTTTGAACGAGCTAAGATCTGGAACAAACTATTTTTTTTTTTTTTGCATTTGATAGCACAACTTTTGAGAAAGGTTATAGGCTATGTAACATCACGATACGACCGTTAGGAGCCGAACAAAAAGTTAAAAGATTGAAAGAACGCTAAGCGCAAACAAAGTAATGGTGCAGGCTGGTGACGCGACGTGACGCGATGCGTACGGGGACAATAAACTTAGAAGCTCTGTGGCGTTTTACCTTACTTAGTGAGGAACTTAATCACGGCACGATTCACAATTTTCTCCATGGTTTATATTTTCTTTCCGATTGACTTGGTTATCCAGCGATATCTCTAAGGTTAATAAACCGATTGGAGTGATACTTCTCCTCCCCTCTCTACTGTAACTCTAATGTTTAAGAAGAGAGGTGCGGTGTTTGAGGTGTTTACCCAGTCTGGAAAGTGGTAGAGGAGCTGACTTCTCCGACGGACGTTCATCACGAGGCTTTTTTGAATGTAGGGTAACGGAAAATTTGAAGCACTATTAAGAAAGAAATATCGCGTCTATTAATCGTACACGATGTAGGTATCACGAACTTTCTCTTTATGACGGACACTGCCCGAATTATTTAACGCAATTGTTGTTATTATTATTTGTATGTTCACGCAAGTGGTAAGCCTGGTCAGAGAGGCAGTAACTCCAAGTAAAATGCTGGTATTCAGCTGCATGACTGGAAGACCCCAACATTGGAAAAAGCTAGGCTGATGAGACGTGAACATCAGTTCATTCTGTTCGTCTAGCATTATTTGCGGCCAATGCATTACTGGAGCCGGCCTTTATTCCTTCCCAACCTCAATTGCTTTTTGTGACTTAACAATAAAAAAAACTGATCTCATATTGTTACTTTTCCGCACAATATGACATTAATCATACTTTCTCTTCTCTATGGTCGTTGCCTAAAACGAAACGTTACTGTATTTAGATTTAATTGAAGGGCGGAAGCCACTGTGACATCAATTTGATTCATAATCACGTACTTTTCTTTCTTGTTTGATCATTATTTTTCAAGCTATTTCTAACGCAAGATTTATTTATTTATTCACAGTCCGAATTAGCTGAGCTTCCCTAATACCGCTACCGCCAGCTACTGAATGACCAACGTAGTATCCACATCATCCCCTAAACTCCACTTCGTCCTATTGAATGAACAGTAATCACCATGGTTAGCATACTCTGGTATTAGTCTAGACACTTCTCGACTCTTCTAGACCAGCAGCCCAAATGTAACAAACTTTCAAAGACAATCTGAATCATTTTGAAGGATGTTGCTAATGCATTGCTTCATAGAACGGCCTGCTCAACAGCGTAAATAACACAATGAATGTTTTGGTCAAAATGTAAGCCATTGCTACCGTTGCGAAAGTATCCCGTCGTTGTAGAAGAGTCATTTCAATGAAAGTGAGAGTGACAGTATTGCGTAGGGTTACATACCACTAAAGAGACTGGCAGTATTCTTTAGTGATATGTTACCCTACGAAAGCAAAGTTCTCATTCATTGCAAGCACAGTTTCTTAGACAACATCATATTATCAACACGGCCTTGTCGATTTCTAGCTAATTCACGACTTGGAAAGGCGCGGGCGCTTAGATTATAGTCATTATCATTACTGACACGGAGCCGGGCAACTCTTGTTTATATTTATTGATTATTATTATGTAATGTTATTAAATCAATAACAGTCAAAAATTTCTTATTTCCGCCAAAGAATTGTTTAATAGGGTAGTAGTAAAGTCGAATAGGAAACAATGAACAGTTTTTTTTTGGTTATTAATAGTGGTTGCGTGTGTAACCTGTACTTACAGAAACAAAATAATTTTTAATTTAATTACTTTGTTATCTTCTATTTTCCGTAGCTAAGTAATCAGGCCGCCTGTGTTTTACTTTTTTTTTGTTGAGAAAATAGGTTTTCGTGCTAATGGCCAGTTTTGTATGCTTAAGTTTTCCAGATCCTATAACAAACCTTTTTATCATCTAGTAGGTAGTCTGCTAGTCATCAGTGTTATACGAGGGCGGGTCAATAAGTCCGTGACTTTTTGAATTTCTGACCTCTTTACTGAAAATGCAACACTACTCCTGTCAACAGGCATCTTTCAGTTGACTCCTGTCAAAATTTGAACTTGCTGCGTCAGTTAGTTTGTGTTTGACAGCTATCTTTATCAGACTACCCAGTAATTTGAGGAAAAAATGGAAAAAAGTGATTTCGTGTGCTTATTAAGCATTATTTTTTGCGTAAAAAAACCATTACTGAGACCAAGGCTAAGCTTGATAAATACTATGGGGACTCTGCACCATCGATTTCAATGGCAAAAAGTGGTTTACTGAATTTCGTTGTGGCCGTACAAGCACTGAAGATGCCGAAACTCCTGGATGCCCAGTTGAGGTCTGTTCACCCGAAACAATCGAAAAAATTCACGATATGGTGTTGGCCGACCGAAGATTGAAAGTGCAAGAGATTGTGGAAGCCGTAGGGATCTCGCATGGCTCAGTGATTTCAATTTTGAATGATCACTTGGGCATGAGAAAGCTTTCCGCAAGATGGGTGCCGCGTTTGCTCACAGTCGACCACAAACGCAATCGTGTAACAACTTCACAGGAAGGTTTGGCGTTGTTTAATCGCAATATGGAGGAGTTTTTGCGCCGTTTTGTAACCGTGGACGAAACATGGATCCATCACAACACACCAGAGACCAAACAACAGTCAAAACAGTGGGTTTCTTAGGGTGAATCGGCGCCAAAGAAGGCCAAGGTGGGTTTGTCAGCCAATAAAGTTATGGCGACTGTTTTTTGGGATGCACGCGGGATAATCCACATTGACTACCTTCAAAAGGGAAGAACAATCAATGGGGAATATTATGCCAACTTATTGGACCGATTCAATGACGATTTGAAAAAAAAAACCGAACTCATTTGGCCAAGAAAAAAGTTCTTTTCCACCAAGAAAATGCAAGGGTGCACACATGCAGTTGCCATTGCAAAAATCCATGAATTGGGCTATGAATTGCTCCCTCATCCGCCCTATTCTCCAGATTTGGCTACGAGTGACTACTTCTTGTTCCCAAACCTGAAGAAATGGCTTGGTGGAAAAAGATTTGACTCCAATGATGAAGACATCTCGCAAACAAAGGCCTATTTTGAGGACCTCGACAAATCATATTTTTTGGAAGGGATAAAAAAATTGGAGAAGCGTTGGACAAAGTGTATAGAGCTCAAGGGAGACTACGTTGAAAAATAAAACATTTATTTATCAAAAAATCTGTTTTTTATTCCAAAAGTCACGGACTTATTGACCCGCCCTCGTATGTCTACATAACGGGTGCAAAAATACCCTTAACGAAGCCAAGAATCACTTGTACTTTCTATACGCGTACTGGACCATGGGCAACCTTCTGGTTACGGCGACATTTAAGGGCAAAATCCCAACTTTGGCTGACGTTTTTTTGTACGAAAACAAGATTTAATGTTATAACTTAAGTTTGAATACGCCCACGACCCCTCCACTGCTGCATGCAGGCATGCTGTAATATGTTGCGCACTACCATAAACAGCGATTTTTCAAATTAAATTCGTTTCGCAGCATATATTTTTGTGCTATGTTACTTAGTTTGATGTACAGACTGCTTAGTTGACGGCTAGGTGGCTATGTGATTGGTCTGTTACACCCTGTATAATATGGACCATATAAGTACCGTTACAAAACGCTACCATTTCTGTTTCCTTTTAAAATAGGTCGGGAACTTACCTCCAGTCAAATATCATATTTAAGTACACATATTGGCTCAGTAACTGACATAGATTCATAAGTTGCTACTTCCTAGAATTGTGTTTGACGATGTTGTGTTTTTGACAAGTTCTTGCTAATTAAAACATTGTTTTACAATGTTATGGCTTGCGATTTTCTTCCGTTCGATTCCCTGACCGGTTTGTGAAGGTGAGATCATCTGATGACAGTTGCTCCCATATTTAGTCACATCAATAACATAACATAAAATCACGACTGTTTTTTACGAAGGGTTAGGCTGAGGTTGTCATTGCAATAATCTAACCAACTAACAATTTAATTGTTAGTTGGTAAGGTTATCGTGTGTGTGTCGTATCGAAATAAAACTATGTATGTCATGTGTAAATAGTTCGGATGACAAAACTATAATTTGGTATCTTGGTACTGATCTGATGATGGCGCCAGAAGGTGATTTGTGGAAGTCTTCAGTGGCTACTAGTAAACCCCTTGAGTTTGGGCTCATATTATGATTCGCTTTGACGAGTCCAATAAATTGGGCTCAAGCAACGCGGGTTTGATGATGGAGCCAGAAAGTGGATAGTGGAACTCTTCTTTGGCTACTAGTAAACCCCTCGAGTTTAGACTCATATGATTCGTTTTGATGAGGACAATAATTATATTGATTGCACTTGGTGTCGAGGGTCTAACGATGGAACTAGGAGATGGACAGTGGAACTCTTCAGAGGCTACTTGTAAATACCTCGATTTTGAAGACTTGTACGTCATTTTGATGAGTCAAATACATATAATGCACTTGTTGTCGAGGGTCTGATGATGGGGCCAGGAGGTGGATAGTGGAACTCTCAAGTGGATAAGTACTAATAATTACTTCGACTGTTGGGTCATACAATTTGTTTTGGTTAGTCCAATTGATTGCACTTGGTGTGGACGATCTGATGATGGAGCCAGGAGATGGATAATAGAACATTCAGTGACTTATAGTAAACCGCTCAAGTTTGGGCTCATATGCTTCTTTTTGACGAGTCTAATAGATTGGGCTTGGTAAGGAGTTTTTTGTTCGGGAATTTTTGTTCGTTATAAAAGCGGGGTTTTTTTATGAGCAGGTAAGGGGACACTGCAGAGCATAAGCCTACTTTGCCTCCTTCCATTTATCCCTATCTACTGCTGTTTGTGGCCAATCGTTATGAAAAAAGTTTAGTTCGTCCTGCCATCTCCTCCTGGTACACACACAAGACACAGACACTGTGAACCACACAGTTTATGTGTCTTTTTGTTTGTCCTTTTTGCCTCAAATATGCGACAGATGTCAGTAACGCTGGGGACACTGTTGCTCATGTTTTGTTTGACTCTACTACACACAAAACAATACTACTTACTTGCTTTTGTTTGCTCTCTCTTTCTTTTTTACTGTTTTAAATAAACATCGCATGTCCAATACGGCTTTGTGTAAATAAAGCTGCCATAATATCTTTATGTTCTCTCATATCGACATGTACATTAAATCAAATTGTAGAAATAAACACAGTCTGTTTATTCTTATAGGTTCAAGAGTTCAACTTTGTTGAAACAAAGAATATTTAGTACTATGGAACATATACTTTATCGTAATGCTCATATGGTTGATATTATAACTGTTAGTTTTTCTATGTGGACAGTACGACGATTTGCGACCAAGTACCTCGTTTATCATGTTCACAATGTATATTGCATTGCGAAAATTGTTTTATGTCGAATCCTTCGAATCATCATTATTCTTATGCTCATAACTTCTTTCGGGGTCGTGACATGTCTGTTTTATTCCATACTTCTCTATTAGTCCGTCATCTCAGTTACCCCTTTTTTTAAACGAGGAAGGAGGAGGTTTCTTTAAGAGAGGTTTCCTCATTTTTTCTTTATGTATTTTTTGTTTGTTACGCGGTATCTCCGGCAATTTGGGATCGATTTCGAAAATTCATTTTTTAATGGATAGAGTATGCCTCAGGGGTGTTCCCATATAAATTTTATTTAGTAATTTTGCTTGGGTTGTTTTTCAGTTAGATTTAATAATACGTATTTTTTCCACTTAGTGTATATAGATGATGTTTTATTAACTTCCTGCCAGTGTTATTTACATAACAAGAAGCGTCATTTTTTACGCTGCCCATCAGCGTCGAGATTTGAAATTCCAACAGTGTGTTTTTTCGACGCGCGGCTGTTCGAATGTAGTAAATAGTAGTCAAAGAACCGGACACAGAACAACCGGTCGAAGTGGCGACATAAATGCATACGTATATGTTGACATATATGCTTGTCATATGTCCACTGCTAAACATTTGAGTTTGAGTTTTTTGAGTACAGAAAATAGAAACAAACCCCCCCCCCCCCCTCATACTGACGGCGCCTAGCGTCAGCACCATTCGGCTCAATCATTTTGAAGGGAGCTAACTGATCCAAAACAAGCGCCATCATCAGCGAGACACTTAAATGAGCATGACATACATAACATGCATAATTAGCCTGCCACTGACTGTCTGACACTGCTGTGTTTCCACTGCCGGGACACAGGCCTCCTCCTCCTCTCGAAGTCGCGAGCAGAAGCTAATATAAAATATGTATACAAATAAGCTTCGACCAGAAGTCGGCTACTTCGACACTTATGTATACAAATAAGCTTCGACCAGAAGTCGGCTACTTCGACACTTATAATACTAATATAGATGCATTATGTGTAAGTATAGCGAGGCGTATCGAACGGATCACCTCTAGCTGTCCTATTATGAAAGGGAAGGAAATGAAATGGTTCCATCCCAACGTTCACTCAAAGTTCATCTAATAAAACCATGAAAGGCCTGGTTCAAGGCTTTTTGAATTTATTAATTAGATTCTTAGTCGGTTTCTCGATTGTCTTCAGAGCCGCAAGGGATGATCGCAAGTTAAGCTTCGCTTCGTGCGGTCAGTTCCTGGATGGGTGACCATCCATTACGTATAGAGACGCCTCCGTGCCTCGGAATGCACGTTAAGCTGTTGGTACCGGCTGTCATTCGTAGATCTTTAGCAGTTGATAACGACTGTCAAAGCCCAACAGTCTGACATGTCATGTGTATCGGAAGGTGTTAAAACAGGCCATTTACTTTCTAATTAGTTTTAAAGCATGTGATTTCGGAACAAAAATCCTTCGAGGGTTTTATTTAAGCAATATCATTCTTGTAATCAAAACGAAAACGAAACTTTAACCACCTTATTGTCCTTGACTTACAAACTCGTGACGTGTAAACGTGTTGTTGATTCGTCTCGGCTGTTGAAACACGTGATTATGAACCCTTTGAGGTCGACGCCATCACTTATTTAAGGCTCGTATACATCGATGCCTTTGTGTCGAGCCTGTTTGCGGGAGCCTTTATTTAGGGTCGGCGCAATAAGTCTTCTTCTTCTTCCATAGATAGATAGAGTGAAGATAGAATACTCTTTATAATGTACACCATAAAAATTACAGACAAAAATGTAGAAGTTTTACAAGGGATGACGGTTCATACTTCCATATCAGTCGTCATCTCGGTAGTCCCCTTCTTTTCAGCCATATCATCTCTTTGATCTTCTCCTACTCTTATAGCCATCCACATTCATACCCAAAACTTTCCTCGCGACATTTGCCTATTTCCTCCGCATCACAAGCCCACACCTAACAACCGATTTCCACACAACTTTTCAAACACCGGTGCGGTATCACTTTTAGACTTCTTATGTACTCATTTCTTATTGACCGATAACTTGTAGGTGTGGTGCATACTGTAAATATAAATTGATTATCCTAACATATACTAATATTAAGAATTCGAAAGTAGTATGGATGATGAGAATTTTTATTTTTTTTATCTCAAAAATATGTTCGTTTCCAAATAGTGCAAACAATATTACAAAAAAGTGTAAAAGCTTTAAAAATTGCCAAGTTGTAAACGTTTTAGAATAAGTGTTAGACAAAGACAGCACTATCGTGGAATTGACGTCACAAATATGTAACAGCGCCGTACATTGTCCGCACCTTGCGACAAGGACGGGAATAATCCCCAGCAAAAACTTTTAAAGCGTGTATCTTCTTCATATTTGCATCTCATTTTTACTATGCCTTCTTTGAAATTACATTATTTTTATGAACATTTTTGATATTAGCCATCATCCCTGTTATGTCTTTATATTACCTTTTCTCGCCTTGTGGTTAAGGCGGCTCTCTTTGGCCAAGCGATAGATGTCATCCTGAGTTACCCAACTTTTTTTTTTGTTCGTAGAAAGATAAAAGAAATCTAATAACATGTTATTCTGAACCCGGAACTATAAAACTCGATATAAAAAGGATTGTACAAAACGTTTTAAAAGTAGGTCGACTCCTAGATGGTGTTGTCAAACTACAGTCTCTGGCACTTAGTGAGTCGCTGATGCTGCCATCTGTTGAAAACATTGACGACGAGAAATTGTCAGCTCAATTGCCCGACCTAGGGAGGTTTCATTTCTTTGTATGGGATTGGGTATCTGTACGTAGTATTATATTATCTGTGTCACAGTACTCACCAGTACTGTGATGACTGCTAATGGAGGTTTATTGAACGAGAAATCATGAGAACTGGCAGCAGAGCAGAATGCAAATCATGATAATGTTTGAATCAATAATCGCTAATGTCTTAAAGATATTTAACGCCTTAAAAAGTTTTCTCAAGACTGTCTGTTCCATTCAAGGTTTTGTTCACTTTTTTATCTTATTATTTTGAAACTGATCGAAAGATAATGCTGCTAGAACCCTCCATTTTTAAAATAGTATAAAATTAAATCAATACTTTTGATTAGGTTGGTACACCTGCGCTGTTTTGATGTTTCAGTCAAGCCATATTCACAAGCAGTGATGCCAAATATTGATTAATTAACTCGTATAAAACGGAACAGTTTTTATGGTGTGTTCGACCGTACTCAAAAAGTGCAAACTGCTAACAACATCCAATAATTATGCCGCCGACGCGACGTTACAATGTCTGTATGTCTGTCTGCCTCATGGCTGTAACTTACGAACCTTGATATCTAGACAGTACTTATCATAATAAAATCCCAGTCCACACCCTTTACGCGCGATTTTGACTCGCAATTGGCCGGTTTTTCTTAATAGTCATTACAATTATGTTAATCTATATCAATTAAATGTTAATAAAGTTATTTTCCTTTCTTTTGCAGGATCATACCAGCCGAGCAATGAGTTGATGCTGCGTTTCTACAGCTACTTCAAGCAAGCGTCAGAGGGCCCCTGCGACAAGCCAAAGCCAGGATTCTGGGATGTAGTTAACAGGTAAGATTATTATTTTGTTCAATAGTACAATGTTTCCAATACATATTAACACTTTAACTATTCAGACCGCGAAGCATACATAGAAGCCGTCAGTCGTAATAACGGGTGTATGAATGCTAATATCGAAGCCGAGAGTCACTTGTTCTTCCTTTGTACTGGACCATACCTGGGAAACTTCTGGTTACCTTCTGGTTGACATAATTAAGGTCATAGTTTTTTTTTTTTTTTTTAACAAGTTTACTCCGGCGATCTCTGTGCCGTTGCATGCAGTATAAGTACAATGTTTTGCGTGCGTTACATTGCACACTGGCGTAAACAGCGAATTTTCACAACAAAAATAACTAAATTACTTAGTTTCTAGTTAGCAGTTGCTTCGTGAAGGGTCTTTTTACACCCTGCATGTGGCGCATAGGTTTGGAAAAGGTTGCAATAGCCTCCATGAGTTGCGAAGTGTCGCAAACACTAAAGTGACAAGCGGGACAGCCAACGCGGGGTTGGCTGTCCCGCGTGTCATGTTTCTGAATGCTTATACTTTCACAACGCAGCTTCCTCACACCAGTCGACAACTAAACGCATATTTAGAGCTGAAAACAAAAAAATAACTATACATCATCTGTCATTCT
The DNA here is from genome assembly GCA_963555695.1 of Dasypolia templi. Taxonomy (NCBI): domain Eukaryota; kingdom Metazoa; phylum Arthropoda; class Insecta; order Lepidoptera; family Noctuidae; genus Dasypolia; species Dasypolia templi. Next base: position 7,610,117 of record OY743163.1, read on the forward strand.
CTTAGCATATAAACCAATTTCCTGTAGTTCTTGCCATCAGAAGAAGAGAAGCTAACACAAACCCAACTAACTCTTTGTACGTTGTCAATTGGTTGTCAATCAATCAATACGTTAAGTGGTTACCACAGTCAAAGGGCCTGCTGAACCCAAAAACGTGCCATTGTGCGTTTTAAAACCAATCTTTTCTAATTTCAGAGCAAAATGGGAGTCCTGGAACAAATTGGGCAACATGACGAAGGAAGAAGCAATGCAGGCATACGTCTCCGAATTACACAAGGTAAACTAAACTAAAGACTTGGTGAGAACGCCTAAGGGCCTGCGCGCAGTGGCGGCACGTCAAGACACGGGCTTTTTATGCGACGAATAGGAATATAACTTTAACTATGACAATAGAATTGAAATTTTAGTGATAATCATCGTAGGTACATATTCTTAGGTTTGCCGTGCCGTCAGCGTTCGGAATTCCTTGGCATCTCTCGGGATGCTTCGGCAGCCTTCGAGATGCCGAGACTAGGTATGGCGCAAGGCCGCGCTCCCGCCTCACGTCTTTATTAGCTTATCTTCGGCGTGCCTAAGGACGCCGCGGCATGCTAATGGCGTCATGGCATGCCTACAATACCGCAGTATCTTTGCCGTCAGTTTGCGCTTGCATGTGTGTACTTGCTTGTGTGTATGCCGAAAGAGCCCTGGCCGTGCCTTGCCGGCTGTTGCAGGCCATTTGGATGGGTTCCTCTAGAATAGGCCAGAAAAAACATAACGTCCAGAGAAAGGAATGAACGGAATTTGTCTAGAAGTAGTAAAAACACTAAAACACTAAACGCAAAGTAAAAACACTATACGAACTAAATATTACCATTGAAAAAAAGGAGGAAGGGAAGCTGTGAGAAAGGATTTTTAAAGGGATAGTCCTGAAAATTTGCTGGCATCAAATGCATTTGTAATTGTAAGATTATCATTAAAAATATCGTTATTTTTCGCTTGCTTTTAAATAAGCTTATAATTAGTTAGTTAATTTACCTTTTATCTATGCTATAAGTACCAAAAATAATGGCCATTATAAACATTACTTAAAACCTGCTATAAATCCACATGTGCGTCACAATAGCAGGTAATTCACAGGGCCACACAACTTCAAATAGAGTTATTAGCACTTTTGAACGAAGTAGGTAAGGTGTGCTAGGTTGTGGAAGTGCTCCCCCCCGGTGGGTTCCCGCATTGAAGAAACGGTGACGCTCAGTAACCGTGGCTTGACCCCCACGGTGAAGCTAAGAGGAACCCGAGGAGGGGCCGCTCGTCAGGGCTTTTGCCGAAAAGCCGACGACGTAGCGGCCAAGGTTGAGGTGCCGCTTGGGCTCATCGCAACTGAGGCAGCAGCAGGAGAGGAGTGCCAGTATTGCGGTGCGCCGCTCTCCCTACCTTCTGCGGCCTTAACGGCGTCGCCTCCGTTTGATGGCGGACGCGGTGGGGCCGCAGGAGAAGAGGAGTGTCGGTAGTTCGTTGGCCGCTCTCCCTATGACGGGGCCATTTATCTGACTCGTTGCAAGGGGTTGGTCGTAGGCGGAGGGCAGACAACGCCCTCTTCCAGCCCCTCTAAATGGGTCCAGGGACGGCGGACTCGGGGACGTCCGCCGCCCCCCATAAATCAGGACCCGAGGTGGCAGCGCGTAGTGTTTCACGCGCGCCCCTCTTAGACGTTGCGGGGGGACTCAAACACCTCACTCCCCCTTCCAACACGAGGAGGCCCGCCGAGGCACCAGTCGGGGTTGCGGAAGAATCATATGTTCCCGCAACCCCGACGTAGGTGTAAGATGGAACACCGGAATGGTTTTTAGTCAGTAAGAGTCTGACAGACCCCTCCGCCCGCTCCAGGGCGGAGGACATCCATGAGGATTTTCCATCCCGGACCAAAAGGTTGTGGAAGTGCTAACTTGAGGAGTCATTATGTCTAAATAGGGTAATAGGGTGCCCCCATAAATCCGGCGCAACGCCAAGATACGTAAGTATACAAAAGAACAATATTGGGGATGTTGCTATCCACATGATGGGAACCTCGTGAAAGCTGAGAAAGAGAAACAAATCAAATATCCCGACTTAGCACACGAGTTTGTTGACATATGGAATGTGAACTCGTCTTTCATTGTGCCGATTGTCGTAACGTGAATGGTCTGATGGCTGAAAGCCTCGATCAACACTCTCGAGGCTCTCGTTAAGCGATTGGATCAAGAGCCAGATTCAGAAGGCAGTACTCCTCGATACGGCTCGCATCGTAGGAGTTTCCTGTCTCTGAAGCCCTTACCACCGGGAGCTTGGACCCTGCTCCCGACACCAAAGGACCATATTTTTTTTTTTTTTTTAATGTTTTATGCTTATTTTTTCTACTTGATTTAAAATGTTTATCATACGAAACTAAATAAATAATGAAGTTTCTAGTTATGATATGGTTTACAAAAAAGGGTTTAGTGTTTGGAAACCATGACCGAGTTAAAAAACTCTGCCCTTCCATAGTACAGCATAATTACGTTATCTATTTACAAAACCGTAGGTACTGGGTACTTAAAAAATAAAATAAAAGAAGGATGCTAGTGAGAATATGATTCGAGTGTGGAAACCTGTGCGTGGCGTGTCTGTATGGGACAGTGAGTAATCTGTGCTACTATAAGCACCGACTCTAAAAGTGCCTACGCGTCATCATATGTAAGTGTCTTGATTCAATTGGTTATTGTTTTCTTACATTCATATCTTTTTTTTTGGTGAATGTAAATGTTTTTATTTAGTTGCGTAGTTAAGCAGTCCGTTAATTAAATTGCCTGCAAGCGAACTTGACTTTTTCATCAATGTCAGTCACTCTTCCGTAATAAGACTGGATTATATGACAGAGGTTTTAATTTTTTTTAAAGACTGTTTGGATAATGTTTATTTCTCTTACGGAAAGTAGATTACTAATCCATACTAATATTATAAATTTGAAAGTAACTCTGTCTGCATCTTACCTTTTCACACTGAACGGATTTCAATATGTAGTTTTAAAGATCCAGCTTACTTTCCAAACCCTATAAAAGACCTGTTCAAGTTGTGGATAAGTACCAGGATAACCGTTGATCGACTGTCACACCAAGATATTTAGTCTGTATTACTAGTTGATTGCATGCACAATTACAATATCTGTTATTGGTATCCCCACATGTGTGTATCCTTAGATTGAGATCCTCACTTTAGTTAATACTAAAGCATATGTAATTGGTTTTTGATGTATTTAAAGAGAGCCGGTTATCTATTAATTAGCCGATCGGCTAATTAATAGATATAATAATATATAATATACTTTTGTCAAACCCATCACAGCTTTAAGTTTCACCTCTTGCCAGAAGTATTTATCAGGAATCGTGTAGGGCCCAATACGCTGCCCTGAGGAACGCCGTGTGTGACCTCAGCGTTGCTACTGGTCAGTTCACCCACGTTAGCTCTTTGCTTCCAAGACGAGAGATAGTCGTTGAGCAACTTCAGCAGGGTTTTCTTATTCCAGCCTTTTTTTAGTTTACTAACGAGTAAAGGGACAGAGACGGTGTCAAAAGCTTTTATACAGGAATACAGTCAGTCATTTATTGCCAGTTCAGTTACTAGAAAACTCAGTGCGTACAGCAATTAGTTCTCTATCTGTATCCTCAGTAGATAAGCATTGTCTAAAGCCAAATTGGGAGAAAATTACGCGGCTTGCGGTAGGAATTGACAGGTAAAAAACGTCACGTTAGGAAAAAGCGTTATGCGACTTTCTCTCTCTCTCTCTCTGTATCTTTCTATTTCTAGTATTCAAAAATGTGTGTGCGTGCGAGTATCCTATATATTAGGTTGGGGGAAAAGTCTTTTCGCATTATAGTATGTATGAACTTGTAATAAAATCTCTTTGGCGATATTATTTGTATCTGGCTGGTTTTGGTATCATTGAAAGTAAAAATTTTATAAAACAATTCCAAATTAGGAAAATGTGTGATTTTTATTTGTTTTTCGTACTGTCAAGATGAGTTAATCTAATGAAGAAATTCGAAACATTTTAAAATTTTACTACAAAAAAGGTAAACATGCGACGCAAGCCGCGAAAAATATTTGCGATGTTTATGGACCTAGTGCAGTGTCTGTGAGAGTAGAGATAAACTACTATAACATGGCGCGCCCCTCCAAAATTCAAAACGTTTGAAAGTATTTGTGAAAGTATTTACAATGCACCACCAAGATTCACAACGCATGTGTGCGTAATGAGACGGCCGTCAAACAAAAACAAATACACGGATTTGTTGCTCGACTAGTCACGTCATTAATCGCTCATTATTATTAGTAATGGTGCTGCACTGACGTACTCTATGAAAACGACACGTGCGTTGTCTTGCGCGCTCGGCAATTTATGATTAGTTGTTTTTTTTTTTTTTTTTTGTGTATGGCATCTCGTAGTTGACCTTGAGAGGTCGTGACTACTTAACCGGACTATCCTGTGGCTGCCTTAAGCGGACTCAAAGCCTCCAGCCAGGGGCGTAAAACTACTTTTATTATTAAGCGAACGCTCGCTAAGGGCACCCCCTGTGGGGTACGGACCTCGGCTTAGGGCGTCGCTGACGGGAGTACAGCAAGATGGGACAGGCTGGATCAAGTTTTGTTGATTATTATTAATCGGGGAATTTAAAGCTACAGGCTCAGCTACGGCGCGGGCTGGCACTTCGTCGAGCAAGGGTCAGGGGGGACAATTACGTCGGGATCTTCGCGAGGAACCTCGGCGGCGAGGTCGGAATGTCGGTCTGTGTTTGTGCACTGTACTGGTGGGCCCTACTGCTCTCCTGAATGAGAGTTATGTGGTCATCGGGATCGGTGAGGACATGCTTGGGACGGCGGACTTGGCTAATGGAGGAGGGAATATAGCTAGCGGCTTTCACAACCAGAGGGTTGCGGTGATTCGCGGCGGTCTCGAAGAAACGCTTTGAAATGCGTTTCATGAACTGGCGGATAGTGGGAATCTTTAGGTCAACGTGAATGATCTCGTTGCGAACGTACCAGGGGGAGCCTGTTATCCTACGGAGGAACTTGTTCTGGAGGGTCTGCATTCTATTGAAGCGAACGGGCTTGGCGTGTGCAAAGACTGCACTGGCATATGTCATGATCGGGCGGATGCACGCTGTGTAGATACGCATTTTGCACTTAAGTGACAATTTGCTACGTGCATTGAGGACAAAGTGAAGTCTACCTAGAGCGACGGCGGCGCGCGAACGAGCCGCCTTAATGTGCTCTGAAAAAGAGAGGTGTTCGTCTAGTACGACACCCAGGTATTTGGCTCGCTTCTCCCAAGGGATCGGCTTGCCGAACATGGTGATCGGTCAAGGGGGGCAGGGGTTGCGACGCGGCTCTGAGAAAAGAACCGCTTGACTTTTGTCGGGATTGACTTCGATTCGCCATTTTCTAAACCAAGCGCCAAGCTTGTTCACTTGGGTTTGGAGAATGTGAGCTATCGAATTTTCATCACGGCCGGTGTAGTAGATGGCCGTGTCGTCTGCGAACAGGGCCAACTGCGCCTTGCTACACTTGGGCATATCGCTGGTGAATAGCGTGAAAGCTAGAGGAGAGATCACAGAGCCCTGAGGGACTCCTGCGCGAATAGGGTGGGGGGAGGATAGCGCTCCTTCGATGCGATAACGGAAGGTGCGGTTCGACAAAAAGTCCCGTAAGATGAGCACGAGACGATCTGGCACGCCGAGTTGGTACAGCTTATATAATAAGCCGTTGTGCCAGACTTTGTCGAACGCTTTCGCTATGTCGAAGAAGACAGCACCGGTCATCAAACCTCGTTGGAAACCGAAGTTGATGTGTTCGACTATACGGTGGACCTGTTGTACACACGAGTGTTGGGTTCTAAAACCAAACTGTTCGTTGGGGATGAGGCCCTTTGTCTCGGCGTAGTCTCTGAGGCGCTTATAAATAAGCCTCTCATAGTTTTGCCGAGGACATTGAGCAGACTGATGGGGCGGTAACTACTAGGCTCTGACTTTGGCTTGCCGAGCTTCGGGATACCGATGACGGTGGCTTCTTTGCATGCCTGTGGGAAGATGTTGTTGCTCAGAGCACCATTGAAGATGGTGGTCAGTAGCATTATCAGGTGGGCAGGGAAAAGTTGGAATACCCTATTGGTGATTCCATCTGAGCCGGGGGCTTTACGAGCCTTAAGACCTTTGATGAGGTCGTGCACTTCGTCGGGCGTGACTGGGGGCAGTGGATACTCTGGGTCTTCGACGGGAGGGAGGTAGGCTCTATGTTCGACTTCAGCGTCGACCTCAGTGAGGTGAGCTTGGTCTACTGGTTGAGAGCTAGGCGAGCATTGGACTTCTAGACTGTCGACTAGAAGCTCAGCCTTGTCGACATCATCGAAGGCGATGGTCTTGTCGGGACGGATCAGGGGGGGCATGGAGACTATTTCTCCGGATCTGAGCTTCCTCTGGAGTTGCCAGGAGGCTAGGTGGGTGGGCTCTAGTTCGCTCAACATCTTGTCCCAGCCGGCGGTACGCAGCTCCTCTATGCGTGTTCTTACAGTACGCTGTAAGTAACGCATATGGGCTTTGTTCGCGTCGCAGGGGAAGTTGCTGTAGGCACGGACAGCCGCGTTCTTCTCATTCAACAGTTCGCGTACATCGTCCGGCAACTTCCAGCGACGGTCATCCGTCGCTGGAATTTCCCTTGAACAATCGTTCAGGACTGATTGTACGTGAGCTGTGAATGAGTCGATCGCGGCCGTCGTGTCAGCGATAGAGTCAAAATGATCGGGGATTGGGTCCAAGTGGGGGGACGTGGTGGATTTTAAGCGATCGCTTACTTTCCTCCAGTCCGTTACCACTTTGTTGGGAAGGGGTTGGGTGGAATCGGGCAGACCTATGCGGGGGACCAGTTTCATGACTACTGGACGGTGATCGGAAGCGAGCTCTTGTACCACTTCTATAGAGTCCAACCGTAGGTTGACGTTCTGTAGGAGTGCCACGTCGAGAACATCGGCGGTGTGATTGGGATCGGGGGGAAAATGAGTGGGAGTCATCGGCGCGATGACATCGAAATTCTGAGAGGAGGAGAGGTTGAACAGGTGTCTCCCTCTGGAAGAGGTCCTGGTGCTATTCCAGGAGGGGTGTTTTGCGTTGAGATCCCCCGCTATGATAACGGAGTCACTCAGGCTAAAAAGTACAGAAAGATCTTCAGTAAGGAGTTGGAAGTTCTCCGAAGTATTAATGGGGGGGAGGTAGGCCGAAACTATGGTGATCGGTTGATGACCTGTCATGCCAAGCCGACAGCAAGACACTTCTAATGGTGAGAGTGTGGGAGAGTCTATGGGAATGCAGTATAGCTCCTTTTTGTAATAGATAAGGGTACCGCCCTTATGGCAACGCGTCCTGTCATTGCGAACTGTACGATAGTTTGCAATTGACGGATTTCGGTAACTCGGTTTAAGGAACGTTTCCTGAACAAGGAGGATGTCGATGTGGTGGTCGCGGAGGAACTCGCTGATTTCAGCGCGTTGTCGCAGGATGCCATTGGTATTGAAATAACCTAACTATAGGGATCGGGGTTTGGTTCGCGCGAGGATTCCTTTATCCATGATTAGGGTTGGGTTGATTGTTAAAGGACATCAGGGCTTGCGTAATGTCCGGGTACGCATTGTAGATATTCTGAATCATGAAAATGTTGCCGGCATTTCTGGCGGCAACAATTTCACTTGCCATTTTCCTGGCACGAGGGGTAAGGAAGGCCGTGAATGTACTTGATATGACATTAAACGCGTCCATCGGGTTCTGACCGACCACCCGGGTGGCTGCGGGCGGAGCTGACGCGGCCGGAGCGGCACATTTAGAGGCACAGGAATGCCTGGAGGCGCGTTGACGCGGATGCGGGGGTCCATAAGTGGAGGGATGGCCGCAGGAACGGGTCTAGGAGCTAAGGCTGGAAAAGCCTGCTGATGGTGGAAGTAGTTCCAGGGCGAGGGCCTCTGAGGACTGAGTCGCTCCTGATGCTGTGTGGTAGGCCACGCGTGGGCGTAGCGGGGGCTTTCCCTTTGCTGGCGGGCGTCTGCACGCTTCGTCAGCTTGGGAGATGATGTTTTGGGGGCCTTGGGGCACCCACGATAATTGGCCGGGTGGCCTGAGTCGCCGCATAGCACACAGCTAGGCGGCTCTGTGCACAAGGTGCGGTCCTTAGGACGAGTGCAATCAGCAGTGCCGTGATCGCCCAGGCACTTGACGCACCTGGGTTTCGCGTGGCAGTGCATCTGCGAATGTCCGTAAAGTTGGCAGCGGTGACACTGCCCTATGACACCGGTCTTAAACGGCTTCTCGATCTGCAAGCCGGTAATTTGCAGACGGAACGGACGTTGAAAATGGGGTGGTGACCCTCAGTAGGAGGGCAGACAACGAGGACCATATCGAACGGTACCCTGCCTCGGGCGCGGTGCATGCGGTGGACTTCCGCAACGGGGACGTTTTGCGACAGAAGGTCGGCTTTTATATCTTCCGCGGGTATCTCCTTCGGGATCCTACGGATCACGACTCGGACTTGACGGTCTTCGGGGAGGGCGTAGGTGTGGAAGGACACACCTCTAAGACGGAGAGTCTTCGTGAGCTCCTCTGACGTCGGGACGGTTACCTTAATACCCTGTTGGGTAGACTTCGCGCTGGTGTAGCCTATACGCAGGTCGGTGCACCATTTGGACACGTCTGTCCACTTCCCCTTGTCCTGGATGTACACAGGGGGAGGGGGGGCGATTTTCTTTGCCACAGAAGGCTGGGCAGCGGGCTTGGCAGCACTGTGGCTGAGGGAAGAGGTTGAGGCCGAGGCGGCCTGAGGGGGGGCGGTGGCGGATGGAGCCACGGGAGCGGAGGTGGCTTCGATAGCCGGCTTCTTTGTCCTTGTGTCAGGACTCGGTTTGAGGCTCCTCTTTTTGGAGCCGACCGTCTTAAAGACGCCTTCGTCGGAAGAGGGGGAGGAGCTCTGGTCGTCGCTCGAGATTAAGTACGGCGAGGTCGGGCGAGGGGAAGGCTCGCTGGTGTCCATGTGGACAGCCGGCGGCGAGCAACCTGGAAGTTGCGACGGAGAGGGCTCGAGGGCATCGCTAAACGTAGCGATGTCAGAGCTGTCGGTGCCTACTGGGTCAGAGGGACCGGGGACGGACTGCTGCAGTGCAGCGAATTTAGCGCCATACTTGGCGAGGAAGTCGGGGTCCTTAAATAGGACCTCCTTGAAGAACGCCACTATCAGGGCGTCCTCCATGGTCGGAGTGGGGGGAAAGCTTAAGGGAGGGAATGGTGGAAATTAAGTTTCCACTTAGAGCCTATTAACCCTATACCTAACTCCCCGGGTGGATTGGCCCGGGGATGAGTTCCCTCCCTGTCGGGTGCAAACAGGGAGGTGTGTACCTATTGGTGAGCCCTAAGCTTGTATACCCGTCGCCAGTCTTATTGTGCGAACGGGGCCCTGACCAGTCTAGCGCGAAGGGTGTAGACACACCCTAAAGACACTAGGTGAGTAGCTGGAAAGCAAAACTGTCACCAGAGCCGACTAGGAGATCCCCCAAGGCCGGTTATCTGGGACCCGTCCAACTAACTGCCTCGCCCTGAAGGGGTTCGGCGGGTGTGAATTGGGTCAACACCCCACTCGGCTTCGTTGACACCGTAAGGTTTCAACCGAGGACCACGAAACTGTGGTTTTACCCAGAAGGGGCCTAGTGAAGCTACTCACAAACGTCTGTTAGAGAAACGAGATTTGCCTTGAAAAAGGCACTTTTTAATTGATTAAAATCAAAATCAATTTCTTGATATTGATTTTATATCGAAGTAGTCGGGGCGACTACGATGACGTCACGTGGTAGCGACGAGTAGAAATACGAAACACAACACTGGAGCGGGAGAGCGCACAAACACGTCCGTCCGCGGCGAGAGTCGAGCGTCGAGTCCATGATTAGTTGACCAACAAATCTGGTAATAAGTGAGGTATTACGAGTACTGATTGCAAAAAAACTATGAATTAATTTTATTGTGTTCAAATATTGAAATGTAATTTACTCTATATCTTGCATGTTTAATGTTTTCAATAAAATGAAACCTTTATAATGTATTTATAACACATTTATTTTTAGTGACTAAGACATCAAAATCATTTACAAAAATACGTAATCATAATTATTATAAGAAAGTTTATAATATGTTACGAGCCAAGTGATAACAAAGGCATTATTCATGCTGCCCGGGCATTAATAATAATACCCTCATTAATCACTTGGCCCACAACATTAATAAAACATAAATCAAACAAACTTAAATCTTAATGATCTCTATTGGCACTGGAACTAAAATTTTCTTCATCGCTGTTTGAGAAGCTTGATGTGTCATTTTCAGAATCAGATTCTCCTACGTGAATAATAAATTCTTGCTCGTCGTCATAGTTTTTCCAGTATTTGGATTCAGTCTCCTCCACATGTCTGCAAGTGTTGGTCCACATCGTGCAATCGATCATGTCTAGACGTTCATGAAGTAATTTCATGATGGATGTGTAGTTTTGGTCTACATTTTTGTTTGCGACATAATTTTTTAACACTCCCCAAATTTTCTCAATCGGGTTTAAGTCGGGATGATATGGAGGAAGTCTTAATATATCGCAATTATATTTTTTTGCTTCGCCATCAACGGCGTAATTTGTAGAATTATCTTTATTCTTTAGAATGAGATCATAGAGTTCGATTTTCTTCATGTCTTCCTCGAAGTCGATTTGTTTATTCATCAGCCAATATTTCATGGCTGCTTTGTTGCTGTTGGAGGTGGGAACTTTTTCTGTAAATGTGTTATGGTAGGAGGCGTTATCCATAACAATTACGGACTTTTCTGGTATGTTAGGCAGTAGTTGTGTTATGAACCACTTCTTGTAATTGTCATGGTTCATATTGTCGTGGTAGTCGCCTGTCTTCGAACTGGCCTTGTAAATTAAACAAGCATTGGGGACAAAACCATTTCTTCCACCAGCGTGGACTATTATGACGCGTAACCCTTTAGAATTTTTTTTCTTTGCTACAGTTCCTTGTTGAGTACCCCATGACTTATTTTGTACATGTGTGGTATGAATATAGCTTTCGTCAGTATAAACAATATTCCTCCCTTCTTCTCTATATTTCTTCAATTGTTTTAAATATTTATAGCGGAGGAACTGCACATCATGTTTTTCAACAAGTGCTTGACGATTGTCTTCAGTAGTTTTCCACTCATAACCTAAATCAAGAAGTATACGCCGTAATGTCTCCAATTATCCGTCAAAATTTATCTTTTCAGTAAGCACCCTTTTCAGAGCTTTTAGTGTTGGATATTGTTTATACTCTCTATGAAAGTTACTGACAGTACGCCTTATTACTCCCTTGTCAAATTCATCAATGTTACGCTTTAAACGTTTGCGAGGATTTTTGTTTTTATGCGGTGAACTCATTTGTGTGCCAGTTGCATCACATTTTGCTTTTTCTTTGAGAATTCTTGTTACAGTCCTTTCACTAACCCCCACAGCTCTTGAAGTTCTCCATCTAGCGTCTGTCAAGCGCTCCACTCCATTTTCAGCCTCGTACTTCATATGTTGGTATACTGTAGCTATCACTTCTCGTGCCTAAAATATATAGAAAAGATTTTACATTAATTAATTAATAGACAATCAAAACATTAGGTACATAAACTTATTTCACAAACATACAAAATTACCTGACTCCGCATCATTTTTTTTCTTGAATTTTCCATGACTAACTTGTTTGGCAATCAGTACTTTTGTATTACTGAGCGACGTAGTATTAATAACTCGACTGTCTCAGACTAGCGGTGGGTAACTCCAGAGGTACTGATCCAAAGGAGCCGGTACCGAACGCGGATACGTAAACCTTATTTATTCCTCACAATCCTTACCGGCACCGGGGTACCAAATGATTCCGGAGCGCGCGTTCACTGTTCACTCTCGTTCACTCGCTCAAGTCACTCGGAAGTACTCGGAAAACGTCGTATCGCTCTAACTAACCAACTGTTCAATTCAAAATGTGCCAAATGATCCAGTGAACCAAATGAATAAAATGTTCTGCGAAACCGGGGAACCAAAATGAGCGAGTGAGTGCCGGTGCCAAACGGTGCCAAAGGAATAAATAAGGTGAACCGGTACCGGACCCGGAGTCGGAATAAGTGAATCAATTCACTTGCCGGAATAAAAATTACCCACCGCTAGCCGGCCTGCTACTGAAGACGAATACTTACAACTACATACAAACTCCTTCGTAAGGATGTCACTACACACATTGAAACAGTAATTTGGAGGGGCGCGCCATGTTATCGTAGTTTATCTTCTAGCTTAAATTTGGTTTAAGCGTTTTCAATCCAGAAATTTTGATGTCAAAGATGCACGTCGCTCTGGTCGCCCTATTACGGATAAAATGGATGCCATTTTTGAAAAAGTGGAGTAAGATACATATCAGTCGAGAGGCATATCAGTAGTTACGACTTAGCTGAAGAACTGGGAATTGACCACAAAACAGTTATGGCGCATTTGAATAAAACTGGATACACAAAAAAGCTCGATATTTGGGTGCCTCACGAGCTCACTGAAAGAAACCTAATGAACCGTGTACTCATTTGTGATTCTTTACTACGTCGTAATGAAACCGAACCATTTTTGAAGAAGCTGATAACCGGTGACGAAAATTGGATCACGTACGACAAAAACGTGCGGAAAAGGTCGTGGTCAAAGGCCGGTCAGGCTTCACAGACTGTGGCGAAACCCGGGTTAACTCGCAAAAAGGTGATGCTGTGTGTGTGGTGGGATTGGAAGGACATTATTCATTATGAGCTGTTACCACCAGGCAGGACCATCGATTCTGAACTCTACTGCGAACAACTGATGAGATTAAAGCAAGAAGTTGAGAGAAAGCGGCCGGAATTAATCAACAGAAGGGGTGTGGTTTTTCATCATGATAACGATAGACCTCACACATCTTTATCCACTCAGCAAAAATTAAGAGAGTTTGGCTGGGAGGTGTTAATGCATCCGCCGTTTAGTCCTGACCTTGCACCTTCAGATTTCCACCTGTTTCTGTCTCTAAAGAATTCTTTAGGCAGTGTCATGTTAACATCACGAGAGGACTGCCAAAACTACTTGTCTCGGTATTTTGATCAGAAGTCCCAAAATTTCTATAGGATCATGTCCCTACCAACAAGATGGCAAAAAGTTATCGAACAAAATGGTACCTAAATACTTTAGTTAAATGTAAATGAACTATGTTAAAAAAAAAAAATGCGAAGAAACTTTTCTCCAACCTATTATGTATATACCTATATAAAGGGTGACTTTGAAAACAATCTACAAAATTTTTGTTGGTGGTCCATCTATTGGCCAATTTCGAATCAGCAAAATAAAATCCAGCTGCCCAATATAGGTTATTGGACGGGGCCGCGGGGGTCCCTCGATCGCACACGTTTCTAAGTATTTTAGTAATATCTTTTCCAGTATTTTAGAAAATAATGGCAGAACACATATACTTAGGCCTGTAGTTGTTGACATGATACCTGCCCCCCTCTTTAAACGGGAGTAATAATGAAATGTTTCAATAGGTCAGGGAAGATGCCGCTTTGGAAGCAGAGGTTTGCAAGGTGAGTTATTACTGGAACGACTTCCTTCCGTATCTGTTTTTGGATTTTTCACGAGTCATTATCCCAACCGGGGGGCATTATCAGACTTAAGACCCATCAAGATTCGATCAACTTAACCCGCGCTCACTCGCGCGGTGTGCAATAAGTTTCTCATTGCACACAAAATCTACCTTGTCTATGTGTCTCAGTACCCCACGAGTGCTCACGGGGCTTAAAACCGCGCGAGTCATCAAGGGTTAATCGAGCAGTATCCACCAGGCGTAGCATGACCAACTTTTGTTGAAGAATAGACAAAATGATAGATTTCTTTTATTCATCTGATTTTGTGTATTCTTTAGTCGACAAAATGATAGATTTATTTTATTCATCTGATTTTGTGTATTCTTTAGTCGACAAAATGATAGATTTATTTTATTCATCTGATTTTGTCTATTCTTTAGTCGACAAAAGTGTTTCGGTAGTGGTCATGATACGCGTGCTGGAGGATAAAATAATTGCAAAATTTGCAAACAGGTGGTTTGATCATGTTGATTTAAAGGGTAATTATTACTCCTTCACCAACGTAGTCGAAAATTATGTTTAAATTATGTTCTCCCGCTCTGGGTGGATCGGAAGGGCGTTTCAGACTTTTACTGACTAAAACCCACCTGTGTTCCTTCAGTTGCCTGTGCCAGGGCCACGGTGTCTGTTTCGAACATGGCGATCATTAGACATCGGCTCTATCGGACCCCCGTCACTATGTGCTGACATCTCCTTGAGGCGCGCATGGAACACGACGCGCCGTGGACCCGGGCCTGGTCCTTACCGGACGGCGAGCTACCCATTGGAGCCGTCCGCAAGCCCGCGCCTACGGTGGCCGGGAATCTGCAGGCGACTCCTGGTGCCTAGGGCGTTTCCTGCGGCGACTAGGGGCGTGAGGGCGCAAGGCTCTCTCCCTCATGCGCTTCGCCCCCTCCTTCGCGAGCATTACTTCTTCGCAGAAGGAGGTGACGGCTTTCCATTCGCTCTCGCTCCGTACCATGGCCTGGACCAGGGCCGGACGCGAGAGAGCAACGCGCCCGATCGCCACCGCGAGGACACGTTGGTGCTCCGCCAAAGCTGGGCAGACCTCCACCGTCTGCCCGACCGTGTCGTCCGGGCGATCCACACAATGGTGACACCCGGGCGTTTCCTCCCGCCTTATGCGAAACAGGAATCATGTCGTCATGAGATCCCGCTGGAGCTTTGTCCGCTGTACCGTGATTTCTCGGGGCAGCTCTTCGCGCCACTCCCATACATGCGCGAGTGCTTTTGCCTCCAGATCCCATGGCGGCAATCCGGCAAGGAGGCTCGCCGCCTCGCAGGAGACCGTACGGAATCCCCGGACCAGCCGGATGGCTGCTATTTCCGACCCTGAGACTGTCCCACCGCAAGGCAAAGGCTTTTTCTCATACAGTTGGCGATTTCAGACTTATTTTTGTTATAAATTCAGGTTTCCATGTTTCCTCGAGATGTTTTCCTTTACCGATGTATGGATACTATTTCAAATAACCTCGCATAAATATAGAATCCGGGGCTACTGCCTAGTCTTTACTAATAAATAAACCTAATAACACTATCTGACCGTTTCGGCGTTTCCCACTCCTTTTTTACCTACGGACTTAAGTTTAGTTCGGAGCCCGAACTAAGAATGAATGACAATTTGATTTGCCGATTGTCCCTTCTCGCTATGTGTTGTTGCACTTGTTACCGGTTCGAAAAATCACTCACTCTGTTTGACAAATTGGACGGGCCCGTATCTTCGTTGACGGACGTGGGACGTAGATATTTATTATCTAAAATAAAACACTGCTATTCTATTTGTCAACAGATAGTAGAAACGATGTCATACAACCAAGACGTTGCGTCATTCCTGTCAATGGATGAGGACGACCAAGGTTTCCCGAACAACGATCTGGAGCTGGTCGCAGGAGACGTGCTGCGGAGGGTGAGGTCTGGACAAAACAGTCCTGTGTGTGAGTACGACAGTATAAATAGTTAACACGAATTCTTATAAAATCAGTTGAGTCAGGGGTCATTTACAAAAAGGGAGTTTCGCGACTATCACACTCGTTCGAATATAATATACGTTAAAAAGTGACATATTTTGTGATCTGAGACTCTCCAAGCGATAGTGCGAACCCTGATTTAAATACTATAGATGCGATTTTTTGTTTTACTTACAGGGACACTGTCAATTTTGAAAGCTGAAGCGATTCTATTCCTTTAAAAATCACCTATTCGAGCCACGAAGCTCTCCTCGTGTAACTGTGGCACCATTATGAACTTCTAGCCATTATCTTACTTCATCTTTAAGGCTGCTATATCCAACAAAGCGGGGAGCAGGTGTTCTGGCAGTTTCAGTAATTTATGCGGCGTACCCAAATGTTCTTTCTTTGGTAATGTTTGTCGAATCGTTGAGCTCCTTAAGTTCTGTGTTGAGCTGCATGATTACTGACAAATGCGTGCACTGACTGAACAGGTACACTCATTCTGTGTGGTTGTTTCCTCAAAAGACCATTTCAGACACCAATCTAAATGGTCTTTACATGACCTGACCAAGATTATATCTGGACTTTAAAAGAGACTGTGACCTCTGAGTTTGTTTCGGCCTTTCTTCTCAGAGTTTCCAGATAGGAAACGTCGATCTCATCTAGCTTTTAAAATATGATTGACTTGTAAAAGTGTTTGTAAATACCTACTTACAAAAATAAAATCATTTATATCTCGAACAACCAGCACGATAGAAACGTGTTTTGTCGATGGTAGAATAGACAAAATTAGCCAAGCTCGAGATTCGAAACTTTGCCTTATCTGTACTCGTTTCGATGCCGGGTAAACAACCAATAAGTGTGTACGAGACATTTCTCCTCTCTGCTTTGCTAGATATCAAAAACCACCTTCACCCCAAAAGCCCTAACTCTACGTTCACCCTAGATTCGCGTTCAGTGTCCGGCGCGTCGTCACCAGTGCGAGGCCCGTCGCCGGCGCCGCCGCTTCGCCAGCGACACGACTCCGAGGACGAGTACATAGACACTGTCGATGTTAGTGTAGTACGTATGTCTTGACTAATACCTGGGTTTTGGGTACTAACTTGTTTTTGTGTTTGTATATAGACATGTTTGACTGGGAGACAAATATCTGGTGACATCGAAAGCGATGGTCGTGAGACAAGAAGCGATGCTTCAAGAGACACTTGTCGGGACATATTTGTCTTCTCTTTTGGGCACATATGGGACATATTTGGCTTTATAAAAGAGTTTTTATAAATTAGATATATGCAGTTCAAGACATAGGTAAGTGCTGAAATAGGGAAGTGTGTAGACACTGTCGATATTAGTGTCGTACGTATGTGTTTTGGGTGCTTACTTGTTTTTGTGTGTAGCCCTGAAATACACCGGAAAATAATTGCGCAACGTTGTTTATGTGTAGGGAAACAATGTTGCTGGCCACATGGTAACATACTAATCATGTTAAACAAAAGAACATCTCTGACACAATGTTGCCCGATTGTTGCTACACATTGATTCCGGTCTGTTTAAAATGTTTGTCAAAAGCCATGTGTTTACTAGGAGCACAGATATTATAATACTACGTACAGATACCCAATCCCATACAAAGAAACAGATGGCAGCATCAGCGATTCACTAATTGCCAGAGACTGTAGTTTTACAACGCCATCTAGGAGTCGACCTAATTTTAAAACGTTTCTTGCCATCCTTTTTTAATTAAAGTTTTACTTCCAGTTTCAGAAAAACATGTGAATAGATTTCTTTTATATTTCTATGCAAAGAAAAATATTTTAAATAAGTTGTTTGATTTAAATTTGTGACTATAATGGTTATTTTGAAGACAGGATAAATTGAGTAAAACGCCATCTATGGCAAAGAGTTCTAAACAAAATGATTAACAGATGGCTACTTTTATAGAAGATGAAAGTTAAAAGCTTAATTTTTTTTTTTTTGTTGAAAAACGTATGTGAATAGATAAATCAGCATTTAACAAGGAAGTCTTGATTTTTACTAATCTTACTTTAGACAAAATTCTGCCGTTTGTCGCTTTCTAATGATTGTTATTTCGTAATGGTTACCTATGCTGCCATCTATTATATTTGTTATTTGAAGACTAATTAAATTAAAAACATTCAAAGCCAGTCTCAATCTCATTCCAGCGACAATCAGTGTTAAAAACTTGCCAAAAATGTATGGAAATAAGAGGTATTTTATTTTGACAGATTGAGACAGAGATTAGAATACGTACGTTCTGACAAATAAGGGGATTCCCTATCTGGTGACATCAAAAACGATGGTCGTGAGACAAGATGCTATATCTCGAGCTGGGACCACTTTGGTTACCCACCCATTGAAAGGGTTTTCGATAGGGTTTTTCTAAGTATTTGATCAAAAACCCATACAATATGTTTAATCCTTTTGAACGGCTTATTTATAGTCCCCCATTTAATGGGTTATTTATATTGAAGGGATAGTTATTTTACTGGGTTTCAAGCATATAACACAAACCCACCATTCAAGGAGTTACATCATGATAAAGGGAACCTCATAAACGGTTTACCTTTTCGAAATGCTTTAATTCTTAAACGGGGTTATACGGTCCCTGGTATCAAGAGACAGTTTTGGTGGGACATATTCGTCTCCTAGCGAATACATGGCGCTTATGGAATAGAAAAATAAGGGGAAGAAACTAAAATAAATCAACAGTTCGTAGTCAAATATTTCAAAAGTCATTTATAGGCATCAAATTAGTTGGACAGCCTCGTTAGTCTAGTGGTCGCAAGAGCTACTGCTGAGCATGGGGTCCTGGGTAAGATTCCCAGGTCGAGCAAAGTATTATTCGGTTTTTCTATCTAGGATATATTAGTACCGGAGTCTGGATTAGTGCCCGGTCGATGGCAATAGGCTCGCCCCCTAATGCATGGGACTTAAACATAACTGGCGAAATGTGGGTGAACTATAGGTACACCTCTGCCTAACCCTTCTTGGATTACAGGCGTGATGTTGTGTTAGATTAGTTTGTGTCCATTTCTCAATACAAGCCCTTTCGGCAATATTTCCGTGCTGTGGGTGCTTTTTACAAACAAACAGCCTCTGGCAACATATTCCTCTTTCTAGCAATGCCATTACATGAAACTGATGTACTGAATCCCCCCTCTTTATTCGTGGACAAGGGTCTACATATAATATTATGGGATGTTTCGACCTACAGAGTGAGCCAGAGGCGCCTCCACAGCTCAGGGACTCAGCCCAGCAGAGGCAGACCGGACAGAGGCTTAGCAATGGACACGCTCATCAAATAACCTCACAGCTCACACGTAAGTTATTTGTAATTTTTTATTTATATCGTGTTGCTACACTCTCAGGCCGAGATATATAAACGTTACATAGCACGTACAATTTTGCCACAATCGAGTATAGAAAAATTGAAGCGCCTATTTTGCCGGTGTGATCCCTTTATACAAGAACTAAAGTAATTAGATACTTGTTGTTTTTGTGACAAAAAACGCTATCAACACATCTAAAATTTGCGAACAAGTATCAGTGTCCGATGCACTCGCTCTGGGTAAGCAATGTGGTCGGGACGGTAAAATAAATAAGTTAATATTTAAATTCTGTACTTACCAACATAGTTTATAAGCTCCTGTTGTTACTAACCTTCTTGTTACTAACCTTCTTGGATCATGTTATCTGACAAATAAATAATAATAATAATAAAATGCGATCAGCACATCTAAAACGCGTTCAAGAGTTGTCGCTGTCAATAGGTATTCTCAAATGTAGTTTATGTACTTATCTCGTTCAGTTTCATTGGTGAAATCCACCTTTAATCCACAAACACACGAGAACCCAGGAGTCGCGTTACAATAGATAATTGTTGTTTCTCAAACACGTAATACCTCTTGAATTTTGAAAAAAAAAAGTTTCAACTGTCACCACGTCAGACTCTCTTTTACCGAAATGTACAAGCATTATTCCTGTCACAGTGTCTAATTACTTTTTATCTTATATCTTTCTATCTTTTTGTCTTATTACTTATGAGACGGAAATATGCCTAAGCGCCAATTTCACCAATGAAACTGAACGCGATCAGCACACCTAAACTGCATTCAGTGTCAAAATTCCACGACAATTACTGACAGCTTCACACCTTAAATCAAAGCATGAGCTAAGTAACATTCCACAGACTCCGGAAAAGAGAAGAGTGGTTCTTGTATCTACGACCAAAAGCAGCTATGTTACCACCTTAGGCAGAGTTTGGTAAAATGAATAAGCACTGTCGAGACTGCTTGCACATGAAATAGCCGAAGTGTCCAAGGTTTTTGTACCTGCCTACAAAGTATAGCGAATCGAAAGATCATCAATGTGATCCTTTTGATATTGAATTACGGCAATATTCAAGTATTTATGTTGACGTTCCAGATCTAAAGGTGCTGGAACAGCTGCCTGGTACTCTCGCGCGGCTAGAGGCAGACGTCGCTGCTCTCAGGAAAGCCGTGGAGGGAGACCGCAGGATACTCGATGTGAGTACTTAGATGGCATATAAAATAATATAATTTATTTTTCTAAAATGTTTCAAAAGAATGAGATAGAGGTGGAGTTTCTTTCCCATTCTTCATGTTTAGATTTTGATACTTGTCACGTCTGCGGAGTTTCGCTAGGTAATTTTATTTGACCCCGTATAAACCGATTAGGACGATCTCATTGTGGAGCTGGTTTCGTTAAACTATGCTAATAAAGCTCATATTCCTTTTCATTCCAGCAAGTGTCCGGCGGCTGGCGGTGGCCGTGGCAGGAGCTGAGCGCGCCGACCCTCGCGCTGCTCATCCTCTGGCCCTTCGTCGCCTTCAGGATCGCCGCGCGCTCGCAGCGCAGACGTACGTAATGTGAGTATTGAACATACATTTTGGTCAGTTCTTATTTTAGGGTAACGGCCCCGACATTCGAGTTGTAGGTCGCGGGTTCGAGCCCAGACAGGCGCTTTACGTTGTGTAAATTATTTCATCACTGCTCTTAAAACGGTGAAGGAAAACATCGTGAGGAAACCGGCATGTTCGAGAACCAAAAATTCAAAGACATGTGACATCTACCAACCCGCACTGGGCCCGCGTGGTGGATTACGGCCCACTCCCTCTCACAGAGAGGAGGCCTGTGTCCCAGCAGTGGGAACATAATAGGCTGATTATGCATGTCTTCCATACTTCTCTATTAGTCGTCATCTAGGGTACTCAGTCAGATGTCACATGTCTTCGAATTTTTGGTTCTAAGACATGCCGGTTTCCACACTATGGTTTCCTTCGCCGTTTTGAGAGCAATGATTATGAAATAATTTACACAAAGTAAAGCGCCTGTCTAGGTCCGATACTACGACCTACAACTCGAAAGTCGTTACCACAGGGCCACCACTGCCCTCCAAAATATGTTGCACGAAACACAAACTGATTTAAGGGCAGGATATACATTGATTGGGAAATACGAATGATAACATAACGTGTCAATTATTCGAGGCATAAAAGCCTAAGCTTACAACCCAATTCCTGTGTTACAGGCAGCAAAGCTGTCAACCTAGCTGATAAGGGATCACTCGATGTCAACACCGACCGCTCACAACAGGGTCATTGTCAACAATAACGTCGCTCGTGGCTCAAGTAGATAATTTGGTGTATAATTAATTTTGACTTTACTGGTATCATTGTGTATTTTATTATGTAAATTATTCTCAAAATTTTGAACAGTCGACCTTGTTGCTGCTATTTTGGTGTACAATTGTGTACAAAATCACACTGAAACACGCAAAATCCTGCATCGCGCAAGCAGAGTTTACCGCGCAATTAGCATTTATACAACGCCTCGACTTTTATTACTTCATTCATCGGGCAGTTGTCGGAGGGTTTTGCCTTTTCTAAACAGGATGAATGAACTTTACACCATGTTCCTCATTCCTCTATACAAGAAAGCATAGTAGGCGTGGCTAAGTAATATGGCGCACGAGTCGATTGATAAGCTTGCACGTCATATAACGACAAGGTATTTGTTTATGTAATAATGGTTATATAGTTTTAGCCCACGCTCGCACTGGATTTTCGACTCTCGGTGTTGAGACGAGCGTTGAGAATCTAACAGAAACCATCACAGCACGTTGAAAAAGTGTTTTTTCAACGTGCTGTTGGATTTTCAACTCTCGGCGCTAAGCAGAGCGTTGAAAATCCAGAGTACGATAAAATCCCGCCGGGATATTTTTACGTCCGTGCGTACGTGGTCTTCTGGTTCGTGGTCTTGGTGGTGGTAGCAATTTACAGGGTTTTTATTTCAAAGGTGGTAATGCTATTACGTAGTCGATTGTACAATTGTTACTTAACTAACGGCCAAAGCCAATAGCCTAAGACAGATCGCTACTGATGACAGACAGTACAATTCTATCTGTCCCTGTCAAACAAATAGCTGTCAACACGATGGGGTCGCATACTTTGGCTTTATTGGGCCGTTAACACAAGAGATAGACAGGTTTTTCTATCTCCAGGACGCCAAAATTCTAGATAGATACGGGTATGGCATTAAGGCGAGTAATGCTTTTTCTCTATATTTTCTGTAGTATTTTTCTTTAATTATTTGTCAGTCATTTTTTTTAATTCTTTTTCGTTTAACGTCATAATAAAATACGCTATGGTATCTATTGTCTATTTATATGTTTGGGTTGATCCATTTATATCAAATTCCATGATTTCTTTGTAATATTATTGTGCAATGAATGTTCTCAAAGCGTAGTCTCGTCCGTAACGCTGTGTCGAGCTCGAAAACTTTCGGTCTGAAAGTTAACGGACTTGAAACAGTAGATTTGTAAAACGAGAAGTAATTTTATTTACATGTTAGAATATATATATTTTTAAAATGAGTTTTTAACAATATCACAAATATTGCATTTTCAATATTTTAAGCTAGAGGCTGAGCGATTTTAGATGTGTATGGGATAATGGTCTAGGTATTTTATGTTTTTTAATTTCTCAAATATGAATTGTACACTCTATGCCTCGACCAAAGTTGAGACCTCGCATATATCTTTGACAAATTTGTAAAAGACAAATAATTATTGATTGTTGTATATATTTTAAAGTCAAGAGGTGTTATGCCTCGATTACTCAGAACGAGGTATTCAAGAATGTGTCAAACGAATGTTATAGGTGTATAATATTATGTATAACTTTTAATATTCTAATCCAGAGTATGAATACGACAAGCTTAAATGATTTACATCAGTTTACGTCTTTCGTCAACTTCTTGCTAAGAGTGAGTCACAAAATGGTTTTATGCCTCGAAGAGTACGATACTTAATTGTGTCTGTATCAAGTTTCCCCTACGGTATGAGCTTTTCAAATATAGTTCTTACTGGTACAAGAGAAGAAGAATCTGATTTGATTATTTATAGCTTGTCTCTTTTATACTCTCATCCTTATACCACATTCATATAAACGTGATATTTAATACAATGTTAGTCTGTCGGGTTTACCCCGAGTGACGTTAGTTTTTTTTTACCACTTTTAACGTTTAGGGGAGGTTAGCTTTACTTAGAATTGATAAAGGAAAATGGGGTTGCCAGAGTGTAAATTAGTATATGTTCCCACTGCTGGGACTCAGGCTACCTCTCTGTGAGAGGGAGCAGTCCGTAATCCACCTCGCGGGCCCAGTGCGGGTAAAGTTTTACTCTGACCGTCTCTAATGTAAAGAACTAAGCGAGTGTATTTTATTAAACAAATGAAATAATTAAATCAATGATTTACATAAAATTGCTTTTGACGAGGCAGTCATTTAAAATTGTTTATTTATAGAATATTAAAGTATTTATTTATTTTGCTCAAATCTAAACCTCGATAAAACATAAGCAGCATTTATAAATAACTGAAAACTGCCTTCAAAGAGTCGTAAAAAAAAAACAAGAGTTGCTTTTATCGAGGCACATATAATGGTGACCAACTCGCTTTTATTCAAAGAATTTAAAACACACTGTTACCTATATTTTTAGTTTTTTGAAATAAAGGTTTTAATTTCATATTTTATTATATAATTTTGTTTTTTAAGATAAATTAATTATTAGGTGGTAATTTAGTGAACACTGTTGGTAATTTTAATGTGATATGTAGTTAAGGGTATTATGTGTAGACAGCATTGTTAAATGTATCTATAAGTTATTTCTTTACCCTCAATTATGATATTTTATTCATATCAAACTTTTTTTTTACGTCACAAAGAAGCCGGAGTACTCAATAAAAAAAACTGAATCTTGTGGCGTTGAATTGAATACGTCGTTTTGTAAGTCAGTAAAATATTTATTTAGTTTTCCAAATAATTAAATTTCTCCTAGATGTACGTAATTATGATTTACATTACACTGCTGACTGCACATATATTATTTATAATTAATAATTTCTTACAGATATTCCACCTTACGAGCTAAGTCAGATTCATAATTACGGTATACCATACAGAAATAATTTCCGTTTTTAAAAGCCTAATCAACGTCGAGCAATGTAGAATTTCAACTTTAGCTAAGCACCTGTCGTTGTGCCATGTGTTCATTTAAGATGTATGAAAGTGATGTAGGAGGATTTTTGCATTGCGGTGCGCCTGTCCCAAGTCTGCGCCAGCCATTATATGATTGGCTCAACTAATCACAACACCTAACATGAGATTTGACAGCAGATTTACTGATCAGACTTTTAGAAACAGGGGCTCATTATCACTCTACAGGGATGATATCGCTCCGGCTTATCACAGATAATAAATTGCCGAGTGCTGATGGCAGCTCATTACCCTACAAAATGTAATGCCTACTTCATAGATTCAAACCCCTACATTTGCACTCGAAAAAGTATCCATACTGAAATGAGTGACTTCACACATGATTTAATAGCGTTTTCATGACAAAAAAGTCAAGTTACTGCGTCATTGTGTGTCAAAGGTGTCAAAACGAAACAGAAACGCGACTATATTTTGTCGCGGATGGGGCGAATCTAACGATTTAAATCTTTTGCCTACTTGTATAGACTACAACGGGGTAATTGCAATGGATTTCATTTTGACAGTTCACCCACGTTCATTGCGTTATTTACATTGTTGAGCAGATGAATAATATCCTTCAAAACTCTTGCATTGTGAAAGTGTGTTACGCAGATTTGAATGTAATTTAATCCACAATACAAACGAAATTCAAGTTTGAGGTATGTTCCCAAAAAAAAAAAAAGATTTAAATGAGCAATGATATAAGACGAATCAGTAAGGGGGTTTGTCAGTTCCCGGAGCGGTATTTTTATATAGTTTGATGGCATAATATCTTCTATAATAAAGCCCATACAAATGATAAATGTTGTAGAAGAATACTTAATCAATCAATGTATAAGACTAAGAATAAAGGTTTCGGAGCAACGGCGATTTTCACTTATACGGTTAAAGCTATGGTTTTCTAAAAGAGCGGTGTCCGTCACATAACGGCCGTCATGAAAATAATGTCAGCGGGGTTTGACTTTACGGTGCCGAATTCAAAAATAACGTTTCAGTGACGACATTCGCCGCTCTTCTAGGAATTTATTTTGCTCTCTCTCTTCACATTAACAGAAAAATTGTTTGCTTTGAGAATGCAGCCCGCTAGTCTTTTAAGCGGTTTCTGCAAAATCCTCTTCATACATTTCTGTTTCTTTTAATTTCAAGGACAGTTTTCGTTACACCGAAATCCTATAAAATTTTATTTTATGTCTAAAATATTGGAACTTTTGTCGGATACATGTCGATAATGAATTATGTATGAACATATATGTTTGTTATTATAATTATGAATTAAAGGGGATTTTTTACTGATGTTCTATTTTTAATTGTTCTTGTTTTTATAGTCCCTAGTAAGAATACAAAGAACTGGCGCAATTTGCAAATGTTCTTGCTTTTATAGTCCCTAGTAAGAATACAAAGAACTGGCGCAATTTGCAAATGAGTCGCGTGACCTTAGTTTTGAGCATCGGTAATTTTGAGTATCAAAGTATTCAAATTCAAAGTAGCTAATAAAATAAAACAGCACATATTCATATAAACATATTCGTTATATTCGGCTTCCAACGTGGTCAGTTACAATAATATCAACGAAGCTAAGTGAAAGCTGCGACGTCACCTTTGTACACTCACATACAGTATGGAGACCACTTATATGCAATAAATAAAACCACAAGTAATACCAGTCCATAGAAGAATAGCAAAATTAAATATTAAAATTAAAACCGCAAAAAAGTGACATTTCCAAACAAAATAAATATCAAAATAAATTATTATTCAGTAAAAGTAAACACTCTGTTTAGACAACGTACCTTGACCCCTTGGAAGAGCGGCAATAATCCACGCGGGCGCGGGCGGCATGGCGGCGTTCGGTATTGTCAGCGCCAGCTTTGATCCGTTCGACAATAGGCGACGAAGTAACAATTCACTAATTTTTTTTCGCGATAACTAAACTGAACGTAATAAATTCAATATTGCACATTAGTTCCAAAATTAATGGAAACCTAAATTTTTAAATGTTAAAATGTCCAACACTTTGTTGAATGCACAAGTTACATCGCCTGATCGCCGCACAATGTTGTCCGAACGAAATTTGTTAAGCAGGCTTAGTGCTTAACAAATTTCGTTCAGGATCCAGAGCCATGGCTTTTAATTTTTCAAAGGCAGCGACAATACGATTTCGCAATTCATCTTCGGTTTCAGAGATCAGCATTCTAGATAGAAAACCCAATAACAATTTGCCCGACCTTGGAATCGAACCCAGGACCTCATGCTCAGCAATAGCTCTTGCGATCACTAGACCAACGAGGCAGTCGGATTGCCGACTGCATATGCCGCGTCGATGGCGGAGACTATAAGTCTCCGCTCAGATTGGCTGCCATGGCCGAAATTTGTTCGAAGGACTACATACATATTTTTATTTACTAACATTTTTGTAACTCTTTGTTGACTTAATTTTTTCTACAAAAATGTTGAATCCCAAAATGTAGGGCACGTTTATTAGATGCAAGGCCAAAGGCCTGCAGTATGCTTAGAGTACTGCTGCTTTAGAGCTTATGGCATGTTTAAAATTAATATATGTTACTGCCTGGGGTTAGTTAGGGAAGATGTCTGTAAATTTCTTAGGTGGAACATATTTCCAAAATGTGACGTTTGAAATGAAATTTATGATTATTATTCAGTAACTATATCATTGCTACAGCCGCAGATGCAAATCGCGTTTTGATCAACATACGACGTAAAACGGGCTGCATATTGCAAAACCCAAAGAAAATTTGGCGGGCTATAGCCGAGGATTCACCTGTTGAAGAATACTTCAAAGATACCCAACAAGGTAACCGGCGTAATTTTCGACAAAGTGAGTCGCATAAGTTACGTTGCGCAAGAGTCGCGTGACCTTCGTCTGGAGAATGTGTTATAATGATGCTCTGTGGGATAATGGATCGTGACTTTGACGACTGATTACATTACAATAAGAGGTGTGTCAAGACAGGTAATGAAATAAAAAAGCACATTTATAAAAACATACTCGTTATATTCGGTGTCCGACGTGGTCAGTTACAATAATATCAACGAAGCTAAGTGAAAGCTGCGACGTCACCTTTGTACACTCACATACGGCACTGTACGTCATGAAACAATGCATTTTTTAAGGTTTGATTCCGTAATCTTTGTCAGTCGTTACGGGTAGTTTGAGGCCAGACAACCATTCTTACCAAGCGGTATCGTGTTACCCAGTCACTGGGTTGTGGAGGTCAGATAAGTAGACGATTCATGGAAAAATACTGATATTCAGCTTTTAATATAAAAAGGACTTTCATACATGGCGAAATATGGGTGTACTTTATTACAACAGCCTAAGGCCGTTTGTCTACCTGCCACGTCAACAAGAAAGAGATGTCGGCACCGAAGTGACCGAACCAACCTAACTGTGCAATTATAGGTGGAGCTGGTTGTAAAAAAAAAGTTAAACAAAACCGATCGTTTGTCCCATTCATAATGTTAGTTGTTGGCACATGGCACTTATATATTTGCTTTCTGAAATGCATTATTCCATCACCTATCGGCCGCAAAACCCGCAACACTATAATAACGCTCTATCATCTATTGGTATACATTTACAACGTTATTGGTGCAGACCGCACACGTATTGACACAAAAAGATTTAACCATTTCAAACACTCGGTTTTTGAAAACTACAGTCCGTTCGCTTATTTTACCTCTTGAGTTTGCATAGCTGTCAAAATCACAGTGTTCTTTATTACCGTTGCAATAATTGACACGGTTTCTGCCATTGACGTCTGTCAAGTTCACAATGATCTTTATAATCTTTAATATGGTTGATAGGGTTGCTGCTGCTGTCTGTGGTAAAATAATTTCGAATGGACTTTACAAAGTTATTAAATTCGAGATATCCTATAGCTGTGCAAGGACTTTTTGGCGCCAAAGTCGGAACTAACGCGAACTAACTACTCACCTGGCGGAAAGAGAACGCCGGGGTGGCGTGAAAAAAGCGCCACGGCATTGGCGCTCCCTCAGGCCAGGCCTACATGGCCGCCCAATGAAGTTTTCCGTATTATAGAGCGGGTCCTTATGGGCCATGCCCGTACCCCGCCTGCCGCGCCCCCTGACGGGAACAAGGCGACTATCAACGTTCGATGTACCTGTATGACGTCATTCGAGCGCCAAACCTCCTTGAAGCACTGTAGGTAGATACAGTACCTGGGTGATATTCAAATACAACATGTCCCGGAATTTATGCGCACCAAGCAACATCCCGTTTAGGCCACGTTCGCGCAAAATATCGTGACGGGATTTTTTGCTCACTGGATCTTCAACGCACTGCTTAGCGCCGAGAGTTGAAAATCCAATAGTGTGTTTTTTGAAGCACTGGGGTGCGCTCTGTTAGATTCTCAATTCTCGGCTCAACACAGAGAGTTGAAAATCACCCGTTAACCCAGGCTAAAAGATAAATAATTGGGAAAATTCAGTTGAGTGCATCATTAATTTTTGCGTCAATAAGTATACGGTGTGTGTGATTTAAAGATACAGTATATTTTAAATATATTTCTTATCAACATGTTTATAGTTTGTTTTTTCATGAATTTTATATGAAGTCGTGATTTTAAAACCTCTTTCCTAATTAAACTTTTTTCTACAACACCGAGAAACATTATTTTCTTTTTTAACAAATTACCTACCTTTTAAAATCACGACCTATTAATTTTAAAACAGTTTTTAACGTGATTTGCTTACGATAATGTATTTTAAGATTCTGCATAGGTACTTTGTAATATCTTCTTTGCCATATAATGGAATGAATAAATGTATTTCTAAGATTAACCGGTTAAAATCCGAAAAAGTAACTAATTTACCAATGTTACCTTTTGTTTTTAGGGTTCCGTACCAATAGGGTGCCAACGAGACCCTATTACTAAAGCTCTGCTGTCAGTCCATCCGTCTGTCGCTGTAAGAGTGTGAAATATTATGGCAGCTAGAACAACAAATTAGTTAAAATTAAAAATGAATGGACTAAAAACCTTTTAGTTTTTAACGTTATTTTATTTTTATATAAGCGCAAGAACCGTTTTTTCGGCGATTTTTGCTCGATAGTATTAAATATTGTACGGAACCCTTCGAGTGCGACTTCGCCTCGCAATTGGCCCGATTTTTTTAAATGTTACCTTTGTCATTATGACGGATATTTCGCATATTAACCGGTTAACACAAGAAACAACTGCGCACATTAACCGTAATATCTTAATCAACACACCACAAATATAAAATTCTATAATAATATCGAATTCATGAAGAATACGGAATATATACAAAAAAATATGGAGTAAAATATCTTGAAACTATGTGTTATTTTTAATAATAATAAACGTTATTTAAAACAAAAACATAATGTTTGTCAATGTAGTGTAACTTAAACTTAACAAGTAAAAAAAAACAAATAAAAAACATGGCTTCCGATTATTAATAGGAACTTATAACTACATATGTACAAATATATGTAAATAATAATAATTTACGCGTTGTACACAGAAATAATACTCGGAGAAACAACTAGCTGAGACATTAACAAATGTGGAAGACTACAATTTGAAAAATGAACACTGAAAGGAGATGTTTCAAAATGGCCCAGCAGCCTAATTGCGTAACACATTTTCGTAAACGATTAAGACCAATCAGTTTGATTTTGACAGTTCAACAACATTCATTACTCTGAACTTATGAAGCAATGGATTAGCAATATGTTTCAAAACGATTCAGATAACGATTGACTGTGTATTACGCAATTAGGGTACTGGCCCAGGCTCCATATATTTTGGAACACCTTTAAATTATCGATCAGATAGTTTTGGTTTTGACCCAAGCATTGGAAGATCTATTTTACTTTAGACATGCATCGTACATATTAATATATTTAATCAAATGGTCATCAGTTCCCAAAGACGTAAATTTGATTTTACATACGCGCAAATTGTTACCCTCAACATATAAAATAAATGAACCTAAAACATAACTACTGCAATCGAAACGTTATCCTTAAATTTACCTTATTACTAAAAACCGTAAGAAATATACAGTTAATATATGGAATAGCCGGAAAATAATATTTTAAGAATAATTAGCATGCAAATATTCAATTTAAAAACTCGTAGAAATTATCAATTAAATAGGAATAATTATATTCATAAAAACTGTTCGACGTAAAAATCCAATTATTTTTTTAATAATTATTTGATAAAAGTCACAAATGTTATATATTTAGATTAATTTTATACTTCTTAATTTCAACGTGAGGTAATGATTTCTATAAAAGCAACTTGCTTTATTTGTAATTAATATTTTGCTGACTAATGTTTTGTTTTATTTCATTAAATGCATTAGGAAATGACACTTTTTATAGTTTTACAATGAATTTTTTGTAATATTTAGTTGTTTTTGCTCGACCTCGTAATTGCGTTATCACCCCCGTAGGTTGAATGTCACTTGCATTGCACGTCATAAAAAGACAAGGTCATTTGTTTAACAGTGTAATAGTTTATAGACTAGCTTCATCCCGCTAATTCGTCCGCGTGAAATTATAGCCCTGCAGCGCTATTTCGCTTAGCGTTCTTTCCAATGGCCTATCCACTATCTACGTTCAATAGCCTACATAACATAACCCTTCCTCAAGAATAGCGATTAGGATTAAGGATTATTCAAATCCTACTGGTCGTACCAAAGATTAGCGCGTTCAAACAAAAAAAACGCATCAGCTTTATTATTAGTTTATAGATTATTCTTTTCATTTGCAATATTCAACCTTAGTGAAGTTTCAACTCTTCTGAGAATTGTTGTCGAAAGTGGTAACGCAATTGCGAGGTCGAATATACTTTAACTATAGTTCAAAACATATGAATCTATGTTAACTTATAGTCTTGTATTTTTCTATAGCCAGCTGTCGAAAACCTCAACATATTTTTGCACACCAAACATTTTATTTTATAATAACATAAAATAATAAAAAAAGAATCCTTGTGATGACGTCACCATACGAATGTGTTTGCCTATTATAATAATAATCATAGCTGTTTCACAAAACGCCTAGCAGTTTTGTAAAATGACAAAGTAACATTATAAAGGAAATATTGGATTGTATCTAGCATTTCTAATCAGGTATCTTAAATAACTCAAAGAATAATAATTATGCCCGTTTGCACTAAAGTCACACTGGGTATGTCCTAATGGTTGATTAAAGCAACCCGCACTAGGCCCGCGTGGAGGACAATGGCCCTTCCTCTCACTGAGAAAATCCCAGTAGCCTGAGTCCCAGAAGTGGAGACCGTATATGCTGATTATTTAAATTATAGCAGTACACTTATACATGTATTGTTTTCTCATCAAGCGACGCGCGTTTTACTTGTGTTAACCAACTCTACAAACACGCTTTGAATGAATGCGTGTAGTCGAGTAGCATCAGCACACACACGCGCGCTCTTTCAACTTCGACAATGTCTCGAACGGCGGTACCGTTTGAGCTCTTACACACACATTCACAGCGTGTTTGTTACACTTGGTAACCACAAATAAAGCGCAAGTCGCTTCGTGAGATAAAAATACAATGAGATAAAAATACGGATTGGCTTGTGGTCGTCACACAAGCTCGTCCTACGGAATTTTCCATTCCGTTGAGTTTGTTCCGCGCGGACCGTCATTAGTAATTTTATTATTTCTTGACTACCCGGTTTTTTTGTACCGACGCGGTCGCGGAGACCATACCCCAGGGATGCCGAAGCCCGGCACGCGCGGCTCGTTGGGCTGCGATGCCGGCTCACCGGAGTCCCGCCCGGCGCTGGATAGGACGTCGTCGATGCCGATCATCGGTGTTGCGTCGTCCTGTGCACCGCCGGCCGGCTCCACAAGGAGCGAAGAAAAGAAGAAGAAGTCGTCCAACAAAAAGAAAAAGGAAGAGGGAAGAGGAGGGGGATCGAGCGCCGCTGCTGCTGCCGGCCCACCGACGTCACTGGCGCCTGCGCGCGCTGCGCCCACGCCGTCGTCGAGCCGACCGCACGCGGTAGCGATCCGCCCCGCCACGTTCCGCCCGGTACCCAGCCAGGCCCCGGGGCCTGCCGCTAACCCTAGTCGCGCACCGCATGCGCGCGCCGTGGCACCGCCCGCGCTTGCTCCCGCACCCGCGCCCGTGCGCTGCGCTGCGTATGCCGCCGCGTACGCCGCCGCTTACGCTGCGCGCCCCGCCACGCCGCGCGACTACCCCGCGCCCCCCCGCACACCGCCCGCGCCCACCCGCGCGCCCCCTGCACGCACCGACGCGCCGCCGCGATTCGCGACTCCGCCCGCGCCTGCCGCAGCGGCTCCTGTGCCCGCGCAAGCGAAGACCAAAGCTGCGCCAGCTCCGCGCACCGCCGTGACCGGCGCCCGCTTCTCGCTGGCGGGACCGGCAATGGCTGAACGAGAGCGGCCAGCACAAAATTCCGCCACCACCAAGACAACAGCAAGGTCAGTGGCTAGTGCTACATACACGCCCGACTCACCGGCGCCTCCTCGTGCATCAGCATACGACTCGCCCGCGGTTATGTCGCCGTGTTCGTCCATAGGATCGAACATGTCGCTGGCATCCGCGGGCTCGACCGGTAACGGCTATGCGCGTGCCTGTTTCGAGTCCCAGCACGAACCTAGAGGCCAACGACAACGTCGACGCAGGAGCTCGAGCGAGACCGCAGCGGCGGAGGGGAAGCGACTCTGCGCCGACTCGCCGCGGCCACCGCGCGAAAGCGCGCCGCGGAGTCCGGACCCGCCAGCGTCGCCTACTTTTGCCGACGCGGCGCGCCGCTCACCCCCGCCACCTGCGTCACCATCGCCGCCACCGTCACCATCACCGACTGCGGGGGTTAGGCCACCCCCCGCCCCCGCCACCGCTGCCAACACCCCCGATGCACCCCCCGGTGCCGCGACAAGAACGTGGCAACAAAAGCCGGGACAAAAGAAGCCCAGGTACCCGCCGCTGGTAGTTGAGAAGCTGCCAAACTGGGCCGCCCATTTCCGGGCCATCAGGGAAAAACTGGGCCGGCCTCCTTAACGCTCGTCCATACGGGGGTGGAGTCCGCTTCACCCCAGACAGCGAGGAGGAATATAGGCTGGTCCAGCGTTACCTGACTGGCCTAGAGAAGGACAGCGGCGTCAGC
Source organism: Dasypolia templi (assembly GCA_963555695.1). Taxonomy (NCBI): domain Eukaryota; kingdom Metazoa; phylum Arthropoda; class Insecta; order Lepidoptera; family Noctuidae; genus Dasypolia; species Dasypolia templi. Next base: position 7,643,540 of record OY743163.1, read on the forward strand.
TGGTTCGCCTACTCGCTACCGGCAGAGAAGAGCCTGAAGATCGCCATACGGGGACTACCGGCGGATACGGACCCGAAGGAGATAGAGGAGGAGCTCAAAACGCTGGGATACCAGCCGGAGTACGTGCGCCATATTAAGGCTGCACAAGGACGACCCGGTTGCGTATTCCACGCGATACTCAAAAAGACTCCGGACGTCCGGGCCATTTACGACACCACGACATTCATGTTGATGCGTGGTGTCAAGATAGAGGCCTGGCGCGGAAAACGAGGACCCCCCCAGTGCCACCGATGCCAACTGTTCAGACACAGCTCGCATCAGTGTCACCGCCCGCTCGCCTGCGTGCGCTGTGGAGGGGAGCACGCGGCGAGAGACTGCCCGCGCCCGCGGGAAGAGCCGGCCACCTGCGTGAACTGCGGTGGCCCGCACCCGGCGTGCAACATCAAGTGTCCGGTGTTCCAGAGAGAGACACGGAACAAGCGGGCGGGCACCGCCGCCATAACGGCCACATCACGCCGTCCCAAAGTGTCCTTTGAGAGGCCACAAGAGATGCCAGAAGAGGCCCAAGGCACGACGCTTATGGCGGCGGCCAACGGGCCCTCAGCAAGACAAGCTACCTCCTCAGGGCGGAGGAAAAACAAGAAACGCGGGGGAAAGGGCAAGGGGAAGAAACCCGACCCTCCCCAGGCGACCCAAGAAAACCCAATCGCCACCCCTGCCTTCAGCGAGGCACAGGTTGCGAACAAGCAGCAACCTACCGCTAGCGCCGCCACGGCGCCGCGGTCAAACAAGAAACCACAAATGGAAAAATTCCAAAAAGAAACCAGTGGCGGCGCTACCGACGCCAAAGCAGCCACAGGAAAATCGGATTTCACAACCTGTGCCATTAAATTGTTGATGGACCTGATAAAGGCCATCAGGCAGGGACAGGATGTCGAGTTGGTCATCCTGGATGGCCTGGCCGCACTACTGACTCTGTACCACGGCTAGGTCACCCAGGGCGGCCCAAAATGGGACGCCTGCGGCCTTCTGGCACAAGGCCGCCCCCCCCCCCCCCTCCGCCACCTCCCTCGGGATAAGAAGACGTCGGAACCAAAACCGGACTGACTTCCAGATAAGCCGCAGCCAAGTTACACGCGACTTATCTGTGACAAAAAGACTCCACACTCACAACACATACACCCATTGCGTAACGTGTTCTAGGTTAATATAGGCACGTTACGTAAATGCAGACAGACATACATGTCTATACAGGCACCCAAACTCACGCGTGTACGCGCGGCGCGGGCCGCGAGTCACGCAAACATTGAACGGTGTTACACAATTACAATACCGTTCACACTCACATGTCGGCCCCTTAGCCCGGACAGTAACGGCTAGCTCTGTGATCTGGACGGGCGGGGACCACTCACCTACTCTGTAGGCGCGTCGAGTCGGCATCTTCGTCGCTGGTCGTTGTCGCCGGGCCTCCCCTAGGTAACTAGGGGTCTCACCTGGCGGCGACAGACCGCCGAGATGTCGTGAAGAAAGCGGCGCTTCACTATAAGCGTCGCGGCGCTCCTACAGAAACAAAATAGCAACCACTCACACGGGCGCGCGTTGCCCGCGCGCGCCCGAAAATCCATTGCCAATGATGCAGACCAAATGAGAGGCCCGTATTTACGGGTCGCCGTATGGCTTCCGCGGTCAGGGGGTGAAGCCCCGGCACCGCACGCAACGCCCCCTTACGGGGGCGCCGCGATATAGCTCCGAAAGATAAAAATACTATACCTTGATTTGCACGGTAATAGGCGATTCATAAAGTTGCAACGCTGGTATTGGGAAATGTCTAAACATAGACGAAGCTTGTTTTTGGTGCAAACAGACATTATTTACACTATGAAAATAAATATGTGTAAATGGGCATTTTGCTTTTCATTATGTAGAAGCCTTTTGTAGTATTTATTTTGACTTTTACATTAACCCATAGTAATTATCCATTCACAGTAATATCAACACGAAAATAGGTCTTATCCCTCCAATTTACGGCCGAATTTTCAAACGCAACTCAATTTTTGTAACCGTTAAGTATAATGCTGTCTCTGACAGTTTAAGGTGTATTGAGCAGACAGAAGACTTTTAAGAACATATTAAACTCCGTATTCATTAGGAAACAAAGTTGCCGAAAAATTTTCAAGCCTTTTGCAAAGCGCGGCAGAACATAGCTTAGCTTTGCGGCGAACGTTTGTACTTATTCGGAGAAGATTGCCGAAGCGCAAACCTTTTCTGGTTAACCTGTACCGAAGTTGCACAACCATTTCTCAACTTTGATTCCAATGCATTCGCGGATTTAAAGTATAGTTTGAAAATTCGGTGGTAACTGTTTTGTCAAATACCATTTTAGTAAATCTACAAACTATTACCAAACATCATTCTATCATCGTATAAACTCAATCTGTTACTTTCGCTAGCCCGTCCCTTCTGTAGCGCCCTATCTCTTCTTGCCCTTCTGACAGCCACAGGAAGATCTCCAGGCGTTTTAACTCTTCCTGCCGGGTTCAGAAGATTAATGTCGCCGGCAGAAGAGAAAATCTCACTTACTTGTTCCAGAGAATGCTGTCTTTTTATAGCTAGGTTTTTTAAAGTCGGTTTTGGGGAGCGATTTCCGGGGTACTTTAGTTCTGCTGTATCGATTTCACCGTTCAAAGCAGCTAGATAAACCGGATTATCACCGCTGTAACCGTTTACTAAGTTTTCTTTATCGTTCGGATCGCTAAATTCATTATCAAAATTAGTATATTTATTCTGGAATTTGTTGAACGTGAAATCGGTCACTTGACTGGATTCTTTCAAAACTTCATTTTGGTATATTTTTTTCTTTTCTGCGTCCGTTTTTGGTATGGCTTGCATTGTAATTTTTGAGCCTCCATTCTCGGATAAAAGCATTAAATGCTCATCTTCACTGCTTGAGCAGTCAGAGTTGATGTCAAAGGGGCTTATGTTACCATTGTAATTGTCTTGTGTGTCTATGTATTGCAGTTCTAAGTTGATACTCGCTCTAGAAGAGCTGTCGCTGTTAATGATTCTATTGTCACAACTGAGTCGTTTCTTTACTGTCGAGTCTTCCGATTCAGAATTAGATTTTAAAATACTTTGAGAAGAGAGTGATGTTTTGACAGATCTTTTATTTAAACTCTCCGAACTACCTTTTTTACTTTTCATTTCGATAAAATCTGGCGGTTTAGATTTGGGGACTATTACTGCGAAGATTTGGTTCGGTGTTCGTGCTTCGCTCTCTCTGTTCGGCAACTCTTTGAACCCAAAGACTTTGTTATCAGACTCCATCATCATAGTCGGTGATAGGGTTCTGTTCGGTGGTGATAGGGTGCAAGGCCCTTCGAAGTTATAAGGGGACCTATCCTGGCTTATAGTCAGGTTCGAGGGTCGATCCCTATCAGTGATATTAGAAGGCTTATCAACTATTGAAGTCATTGTCCGTTGAGAATTCTCAGCTAGTTTCACTTCAGTCTCTTTTCTGTTCAATTTTTCGAAGAATTTCTTAATGCCCCATTTAGGCTTTTCTACCTTAACATCTTGGAGTAAATTGGTTTGTTTCGGAGCCCGATCGACGTCATGGGCTGTCACGTCATTCTGTACGTAATCTAACGGTCTTTGGTAGGACCTAATTTCGGTTAGACCAGAATTTTCATGTAGGGGTATTCTTGTGTGGCTTGAAACGCGAGCTACAGATAGGCAATTTTCTTCTATGTTTGGTACTCGAAGAGTTTCTACAGGAGCTGTAATGTCTTTAAGGGATTTGTGTATTAGTTCCACGGTGGCTTGTTGCGTGTTTGTATGTGTGTTGCGTTCTATGCACGCGTTGCGACCTATGTGCGGTTGGGGGTACAGTAGAGGAGTGTGAACGTCACAATTCTGGGTTGTAGTACAGTTTGAGTTTTTTTCGGATTCCGATGGAGGGTGTACGTTGGAGTCCGCTGAAAAGAAGAAATATTAATGTTAACATAACATCACGCCTTGTTTCCCCGAAGGGTTGGGCAGAGTTGTACCTATAGTACACCCACATTTCGCCAGTTATGTTTAAGTCCCATGTAATAGGGGGCGAGCCTATTGCCATCAACCGGGCACAAATCCAGACTTCGGGCTGCTACTGAGAAATTCCAGATAGAAAAACCCAATAACACGTTGCCCGACCTAGGAATCGAATCCAGGACCTCATGCTCAGCAGTAGCGATTGCGACCACTAGCCCAACGAGGCAGTTAATATATTAATACAGTTGAGATATTAATGTTATTTTATGAAATTGTGGCGTCATCTACACTGCTACATGCAAACAACGCATCACACTGACGTCACACAAATCCTGCATCCTAGCATATATACAACTTCACGACAACAATCATCGGTTCCCCCGACCCTTGTTCGACGAAGTGCCAGCCCGCGCCGTAGCTGAGCCTGTAGCTTTAAATTCCCCGAATAATAATAATCAACAAAACTTGATCCAGCCTGTCCCATCTTGCTGTCCTCCCGTCAGCGACGCCCTAAGCCGAGGTCCGTACCCCACAGGGGGGTGCCCTTAGCGAGCGTTCGCTTAATAATATAAGTAGTTTTACGCCCCTGGCTGGAGGCTTTGAGTCCGCTTAAGGCAGCCACAGGATAGTCCGGTTAAGTAGTCACGACCTCTCAAGGTCAACTACGAGATGCCATACCAAAAAAAAAAAAAAAAAAAAAACAATCATCGGGCAGTTGCCCACCAGATACGACACTCATCTGGTCGGAAGATCCTCCCTTTTCCAAGAGTATGAGTGAACTTTACACCCTGTTCCTTATATCTCTTCAAAATAATGACACTATTCCTAGCCATTGCAATTCCCGTAAGTCAGTATAAATAGAAGAAATCAACTAGTTTAGCGTCGAGACAAATTTGACGAGCATCAGAAAATGAATAATTAATTAAATAAAAATGTTGGGAGTGAGCAAACTGGCAGACCCTTTTTTTCTATCCATGGTTTGTTTGCATAAGACTTGGCTTCGTTTGGTCACGTAACACAAAATGGGCTAATAATAAGTGTTTGGACTCACCACCAGGTTGATGTGGATGCAAGTTGTTGTCGTGAATGAGCGGCCCTTGCGCATGTAACATTTGCTTCAGTTCAGCCATGCGCTCCTCTACGCATACTGCGGTCAATCTAAAGAGAACATAACAAATATGTTATAAAACAATACTAGGACACAGACACCTCCAAATCAAATAAGTACCCTAATTTCGTAATACACAATCAATCGGAATCTGAATCGTTTTGAAACAGATTGCTAATCCACTGATTCATGGGTTCGATAAAAAATTCTGCTCAACAATGTAAATAACGCAATGAATGTTGTTGAACTGTCAAAAACAAACCGATTAGTCGTAATCATTTACGAAAACGTGTTACGCAATTAGGCTGCTGGTCTCCATTGCCAGTTGGGTCAAAGGTTTATTAAAATTAGATGTGTTACTCCTAGAAGCCTAGCGAGCTAACATGGTTATATTTTTGTTCTAGGAACCGTTTTTTGGGTTTCGTAGTCAACAAGGAACATAGTTTCCCCATGTCAGTTCGTCTGTCATTCCGCGGCTTAGCTCGGAGACTCTTAGCACTAGAAAGCTATAATTTGGTATGGGTATACATATTAATCACGCCGACTAGAGGTTAAAAAAAATTGGGTACCTCTTCTACATGTAAAGTGGGGATAGGGTGTCGTTGAATAGGCAGTTCAAAAATATTGCGGGTGCGAGAAAACTACTTTTCGATTCAAGGATTCGTTGGCGAAATATTAAGCTCATTTTTGTTAGAGTTAAGTCCATAATCGGCCTATCATATTCCCACTGCTGGGACACAGGCCTCCTCTGTGTGAGAGGGAGTGGGCCGTAATCCACCACGCGGGCCTAGTGCGGGTTGGTAGATGTCAGATGTCTTCGAATTTTTGGTTCTAACACATGCCGGTTTCCTCACGATGTTTTCCTTCACCGTTTTGAGAGCAGTGGTGATGAAATAATGTACACAAAGTAAAGCGCCTGTCTGGGTTCGAACCTACGACCAACAACTCGTAAGTCGCAGCCGTTACCACTGGGCTACCACTCCTCTAAAGTAAAGTAAAGTGGTGGTAGGAGTAAAGTGTCCATTGCCAGCTAAATGAATGAAAGTTAGTTTATTAACGAGGTAAAAAGAAAACCTGTATTACTGCTAAGTAGGCTTTTACAAGTAATAGTAATGTTCGACCGTATGAAAAAAAAACGGCCAAGTGCGAGTCGGACTCGCCCGTGTTCCGTAGCAGCAAGTAACATAATATAAAAGTTCTTGTAGTTCGTTGTAACTTGATCGATGTTTTAATAATAGTGTTTTTTTTTAAATTGCCGTTTTCTATTTATGACGTTTAAAAAAACTACTAACTAAATCTCGTTCAAACAAATTTTCGGTGGAAGTTTGCATGGTAATGTACATCATATATTTATTTTTATTTTATCATTCTCTTATTTTAGAAGTTCCAGGGGGGGGGGGGGGACAAACACTTTGGAAGTGTCTTGCCTCATAAATATCTGCCTGCTCAGTTAAATTCAGAAGAATTTGACATGTAGTACATTCGGATTTTGTTGACAGAATAATTATTCTTCCGTCGACAAAACTCGTTTCTATGGTAGTTATGCTCCGCGTGCAGGTTGCGCGTCGATGTCGATGCGAGTCGAAAGAATTGGCGTCGTTAAAATAAACCATCGACTCGCCGTTCTACAAAACAATCGAGATGTTTTTCGATTGTTTCGAAGAATTCGAGTGTTCGAAGAATTAGTTTGGATTCGCAATCACAACGCAAGTCAAGAACTCGCGAAATTCTAAACCATCGAGGAACAACTCGCGAATGAACGCGCTATGCGCCTGTCGCAATAAAACACCGAGTCAGACTCAAGTCCAAGTCGAAACTATCGAGAACCATCGAGATATTCCAACAATCGAATAAAACCTCTCGCCATCGCGCATCGCTAGTCCCTGCCACCCACATAAATAATTAAATCGACAGCTTACCTGGCTTCCGCATCATGATCCCAGCATTCATCGCAGGTATCGACAGCTATCTTTAAAGCGCGGGACTGTTGCACCGGCCCCTTTGGTAGCGGGGGACGAGCCTTGTTACGGGATACTAGGCTCTGTTGGATGAGAAATAGAGGTTATAATAATTTACTGTGAATGTGAGTACCATGCATAGCATAGCATAATCAGCCTATAACGTTCCCACTGCTGGGACACAGGCCTGCTCTCTATGAGAGGGAGTGAGCCTTAATCCACCACGCGAGCCCAGTACGGGTTTGTAAATGTCACATATCTTCGAATTTGTGGTTCTAAGACATGTCGGTTTCCTCACAATGTTTTCTTTCACCGTTTTGAGAGCAGTGGTGATGAAATAATTTGAACAAAGTAAAGCGCCTGTCTGGGTTCGAACCTACAGCCTACAACTCGTAAGTCGCGGCCGTTGCCACCGGGCCACCACTGCTCTCCATGCAAGCTACCAGTACCCTGCAGGCTAGATTGAATCCATGACCTTGTAACTGACTGATCTGGTAGCGTTATTTGATGGGTCGTTGAGCTCCCTAAAATAGGGTTGAGGCTGATGCATGCATGCCGTCCGTCGGGACAGGTCAACTCAAAGCTGCAAGCAATGGTTCTTTCTTCAAAAGGCCCAGCATTGTTAGACTCACATAAAATCCTATTAATATAATGTTTGGACTTTAGAGACCATGCCCTCACCTCTGTTTTAAAATATTGACGTGTAAAAGTGTCTTAAAAGATCTACTAACAACAAAAAAGGAACTGCACACTTTAAACAATGCTGTCTAGCTTGCTCAAAACATTTTTCTAAATCGTAACTAATATTATAAACAGAAAAGATGTGGTTTATAACACGCTTTTAATACCTTCATTTTTAACTAACTAACAAAGAATGTGAAAAATCTTAGAAGTAAATTTTAACTGACATCTAATTGACGTATCGAAATGAAACTTTGTATGTATATGTATTTCGGATGACAAAACTATAACTTAGTATCTTGGAGCTGTTCTGATGATGCAGCCAAGAGGTGGACAGTAGAAGTCTTCAGTGGCTACTAGTAAACTCGAGTGGGGCTCATTTGATTCGTTTTGATGAGTCCAATACAATGAGCTTAGGAATCGAGGGTTTGATGAAGGAGAGCCAGGAGGTGGATAGTTGAACTCTTTGGAATCATAAGATTCGTTTTGATGAGTTGAGTCCAGTATATTTAACTTGGTGTCGAGGGTCTGATAATGGAGCCAGGAGGTGGATAGTGGAATTCTTCAGTGGCTACTAATAATTACTTCGACTTTTGGGTCATATAAATTGATTTGATGAGTCCAATAGATTGCACTTGGTGTTGACGGTCTGATGATGGAGCCAAGAGATGATAGTGGAACTCTTCAGTTGCTTCTAGTAAACGGCTCAAGTCATAACGTCGTTTACTTTAGATTTATTAACTAAATGAAGAAATATGATAGACTGTTTTAGAATTTAGTTTAAAACAAAAAACACGCTTTAACAAATTGACTGGTAGTAATTCTTCGTATAAATCCAATTATTAAATCAAAAAGCATGGAGCGCTTTTAAGTTGTGTGTACTTTAATTAGGTACATATTTTAAACAAAGAGATCATTTCAGTACGAAGATATTTTTCTTTTCCTTAAAAAAATCAGAATCTATCAGTTTTTTTACTTTATGCATCATGTTGAGTGTATTTTTTTTTCTGTTTTTCCATTGACCTGCATCATAGCCAGACTGGGCCGCGGCGGCAGGCTGTGGTGCTGGTAGGGCGGCGCGTAGGGCGGCACGGGCCCCGCGTGCGCCCCGCGCGTGCGCCACAGCGCCTCCCACAGCACGAGCCCCAGCGCGAACACGTCCACCGCGCACAGGGCCGCGCGGGCCCCGCTCAGGTCCAGCGCGCCCTCCAGCGCCTCGGGGGACAGGTAGCGGAGGGTGCCGGCCTGGGGGGGAAATGGTCCAGTTTTAGTATTGCGGTAGGAATGCCATTTCTTCGGGGAGAAAAAACGTTAACCATTTATAGCATAAACATAAATCAACCTATATTGTTTCCACTGCTGGGACACAGGCTTCTTTTCCATGAGAAGAAGCAACCAAATAATGTCACCAAAATCTGTCCAAACGAAGTACCGAGGTACACTTAGTAGCATGAAATACACTAGATTTCACTGAATAATATTGGATTTATATATTTTTCCTATGATTAGCCGCGCCGGGGACAAGAATAAAATACCTTTTAACAAAATAAAAGCACGCCATTTTGACACAAGCACAACTACTTTACTTAAAAAAAAAACTAACAAGTTTTTTTAAGCGTTTTTTTAAGCTCATTTTAAGTATGAGCCACCCCCAAAAAACCATCAAAATGAATGTTATTCAAATAAAACAACTACACATGTATACCTCAGTGATCCTGGTGGGCGTGGCGCGGTCCCTCGCGGCGTGCAGCAGCTGCGCCAGACCCAAGTCCGCCAGGCGTGCGTCGCCGTTGGCAGTCACGAGTACATTACTGCTATTTACGTCGCGGTGTACCACGCATGGTTTACTGCCAGCTGCGGAGAAACATTTCAAATACATTTCTAGTATTTACAAAGCTAGTATCCAACCATGCACCGATAATCCCAACAAATATTATAAATACGATAGTAAGTTTTTTTTTGTTACGCTTTCACGCCAAAACGGCTGAACGGATTTAGATGAAATTTGGCACACAGATAGACCATGGCCTGAGTGAGGACATGGATTTTCATTTTCAATTTCGTCTTTTTTTTTTTAGGTGGGAAATCATCAAATGGCCGCTCCCAGAGCGGGAGAGCGTGTCAGACTTTTACTGACTAAAACCCACCCGTGTTCCTTCAGTTGCCTTTGCCAGGGCCGCGGTTATCTCTAACGAATTACCCGCGACCCTGAGGCGTTCACTTTTATCCTGGATTGCCAACCTGGTTGCAACTGGCAACAGCTTGTCATTGATAAATGTAATTTTATCAAAAACGCAATAAGGTTCTCGACATTAAACCCAATATAACCACTATCTGTATTTCACTGGGTATTTTTTTGTTTCTGTCATTATATGCCTTACTTTTTCGAAACATCAACATAGTTCTTATTTTCTTTGTAACAACTTTATAACAATAATCTGAAAAATAAATGTACTTTTACTTTAATTCATCGCATCCCAAAAAATAACCCTGTATACGGGTCTTATGCCTAACTCGTTGCTAAAGCAAAATGAACTTTTTAGGTATAGACATACAACTTAATTTCCTATTGTCCTAATACCGCCAATATTAGAACAATTAGAGCAAGTAAGGTTCTAGTTTTAACAACTTACTGGGAGTATGCAGGTGAGCGAGAGCTGAGGCGAGTCCGTGAGCGATGTGAGCGAACTCGTGCCACGCGAGCGGAGCGCTCTGCAGGCGCGCGCGGAGCGTGCTCGTACATAGTTCTACTACTATGAGGTGTTCCCGACCGCCTTCGGTTAGGGTGGCTCGGCTGTCGCTGCCTGAGAAAAAAACACAAATAACATAACATCACGCCAGTAATCCCAGAAGGGTTAGACAGAGGTGTACATAGTACACTCACATTTCGCCAGTTATGCTTAAGTCCCATGTAATAGAGGGCGAGCCTATTGCCACCAACCGGGCACAAATCCAGACTCCGGTCTGCTGCTGAGAAATTCTAGATAGAAAAACCAAATAACAATTTGCCCGACCTGGGAATCGAACCCAGGACCTCGCTTAGCTGTAGTTGTAGCTGTAGCTAAGCGAGGTCCTGCGACCACTATACCAACGAGGGAGTCGATTAGACCAACGAGGCAGTCTTGTTAAAAAGAAATATAAGTTTAATGAAAGGTCATCTCTGCTTGAGGGTCTCGCGGCTGATAATAACAGCCTCACGAAATAACATATCGAGACCCCTCCATGATTCGGAAAGATCGTTAAGCCATCGCTCCCGGATGTCATTGGCAGATCTTCGACAGTAATTAGTGTTACGAAAAGGGTATCTTGTTACCTTGTAACTGGGGTGTGGAGGTCAGATTGGATAGGCAGTCCCATCATAATCAGCCTATAACGTTCCCACTGCTGGGACACAGGCCTCCTCTCTATGAGAGGTAGTGAGCCGTAATCCACCACGCGGGCTCCGTGCGGGTTGGTAGATGTCACATGTATTCGAATTTTTGGTTCTAAGACATGCCGGTTTCCTCACGATGTTTTCCTTCACCGTTTTGAGAGCAGTGGTGATTAAATTATTTACACAAAGTAAAGCGCCTGCTTGGGTTCGAACTCACGACCTACAACTCGTAAGTCGGGACCGTTACCACAGGGCCACCACTGCTCCCCTAGGCAGTCCCACTGCAGGGCAAAGGCCACTTCTCATACAGAGGAGGCACGAGAATTGGTCACCATGCTCAAGACGGGTCAACGATTCCAGACTTATATTAACTACAAGTTCAGGTTTCCTCACCATGTTTCCCTACACCGGTGTCAGTATTGTCCAAGATAAACTCAGAAAATAAATATGAATTGATAAAGTCACATTGATACTCACCATAATATCTCAGTATGTTGGGGTGTGCCAGATGAGGCAGAGCATACACACAGGCCTCTCTCTGCCACGTGCTACAGTTGGAGTATAGTTTGACAGCTACTGGAGTGGTCCCTAGGCTTCCCCGCCATACTGAGCCGAACTTGCCTTGACCTGTTTGAAAAATAAATATTTTTACATAAGTACAGGTAGGCCAAAAAAGTTATGCGCTTCGGTAATCTTCTAGTTTTTAAATGAGTGAAAACGTCGGGCCACAGAGTTACACGAAGTTTTGTACTGCCGCGCTTTGTCGTAGTGCACTTATCATTGCGCGTTTGTATGAAGCCTTCTATCTGTTGAGTTGGGCTTCCATCACCTGTCATTATGTTACAAAAAAGTTTTGTGGAATTGCATAGAGTTGTTAATCTTAATACAATATAGGTAAGTGCTTCAATGGCTGTAGCAACTCTATGTATTAAGGGTTAAACTGTAAACATGGATTCAGAGCATAATTCTGGACACCCCTGCGTTGAAATTTTACATCGATTATATAAAGAAAAATGACAAAATACATTTTGAACACGAAGTATTGCACTTTTCTATGAAACGGGCGTTTTTTTTTTACCGACGACATAATTCTACGCTTAGATTCATGTGTTAAAATTGGTTACAGTTTGCGGGTCCATTAACAACAATTATATTGATTCACACCCCTTTTTGATTATTGTAAAAGTATGTATTTAAATGTATGAAGTCTTGTCTAGATCTTTTAGCATTATCAGCCTATAATGTTCCAACTGCTGGGACTCAGGCCTCGTCTCTGTGAGAGTAAGTGGACCGTAATCCACCACGAGGGCCCTGTGCTGGATGTCTTCGAATTGTTGGTTCTAGGACAAGGCTGGTTTCCTCGAGACGTTTTCCTTCACCGTTTTGAGAGCAGTGGTGATGAAATTATTTACACAAAGTAAAGCGCCTGACTGGGTTAAAACCCACGACCTACAGTTGGTAAGTCGCGGTCGTGAATATCGCTATCCTAGATCTATTGAAGCTCTCAAAATAGGCAGACGCACTTAGATACTTCTAAAAATAAATCTAAAGAATGGTTAGATTATAATGAAAGCACTTACCAATATGTTCAATCAGCGTTAGATTATCGACACAAGACAGGCCGGTCGCCAACGCATCCGGTCCGCTACCCATTACATCACCTGTGAAATAACAACTATATTTAGGGGTGACTTTTTAAATAGTCAAGAAAACTTTATAGATAAGCTGTGGAACCTGTGTTCAGAGGAGCATTAGAGATGATGACAAATAGTGCAAACAAAATTATAAAAAGTGTAAAAGCTTACAAAATTGCCAAGTTATAAACGTTTTAAAATAAGTGTGAGACAAGGACAGCACTATCGTAGAAGTGACGTCCCGACTATGTAACTTGCGCCATACATTGTACGTACTACGCGACACGGACGGGAATAATGTTCTCCAAAACCATTTAAAGCGTGTAGCTTCTTCATATTTTGGTTATGATATTAACTAAAATTCAATTAATTTGCATCGTCTTCACATATGATTAAATAATTATTGTATATGTACAAAATATTGTAGACCATTTTAAAAGATTTATGGTGGAGTTCTTGCCAATTTTCCTCCATACGAAACTACCTTTTGGAAGCTTCTATTTTTTCTTAAACATTTTGACGTTCAAAAGTGCCTTTTTTTTAATGAATTTTTTGACGTTGACTTTACCTTTCTCAACATGTAACGTGTCAGTATCACTATGCGGGTGTCTGTTACTGCGACAGTAGAGCTTGGCCAGTAGCAGCGCCATGACCAGGATAGCTACTAGCGCGAGTACGGATGAGGCCAGTATGTTTGACGCAGCCACCATGTTCTGGGCGCCACTGTCCATTGTGGATTCGGCTTTCATTGTTACTGTCTCTTCTTTGAGTGTTACTAGGGAGAAAAAAAATAGAACGAATGAAGGAGTCTTTCACACTGGGTGTTTTTTTTGAGATGAGACTTCAGCGTGGGTACCATGGCCACTATAGAAACAGATTGTAGAAAGATTTCTACGGTGAGATGTCAAAATTCAAGAGAAGAATGACTTTTTTGTTAAGGAATAAGAAAGTGATTCTAGTAATACCAGTCGACGGAGGTATAGACAAAATGACGGATAGAATATTTATCTGTCATTTTGTGTATTCTTTCGTCGACAAAACTCGTGTTTCTATGGAGGTCATGCTACGCGGGCGGGTACCACATCTCTGCCGCGAAGTTGTACGACAAGTGAAACAGCCTGTTCTAACGCATAGTATTCATCACGGAATAGAATAAACAAGTGGAAGTGCCGTCAGTTAACCTGCGCGTGATAGCTACGTGGGCACTTCCACTTGTTTTTTCTATTCCGTGGGTTACATTGCAATACACCTCCGCGCTCAGCCCGCCATTTAGTGGCGGTGCCGCGTTTGTTTCGCACGTATCTGTGGCAGTCGACAAGCTTATAAACCGAAACTAATTTTTTGTGTGTAAATGGATGTTGATTTTACGGAAAACTAATCTTAGAGGTCCGAAGTAGACCTAATATACTGTATTTACCAAGTCGAAAGCGACGGCAATTTGCTCCGATTTCTACAATTCAACTGACTCTCATGTACTAAAGTTCCTTAGCAGAATTCATTGAGCGGTTTCCCATCATTATTTTCGCGGTGGAGGTGTGCTAAGGCCCAAAATCCCGGAAAAATGCTCGTAACCTTTGGGATATACCACAGCGAAACTGCGTGTAATTTTTACATAACATAACATCACACTTGTAATGCCAGAAGGTTTAGGCAGAGATGTACCTATAGTACACCGACATTTCGCCAGTTATGATTAAGTCCCATGTATTAGGGAGCAAGCCTATTGCCATCAACCGGGCACAAATCTAGACTCCGGGCTGCTACTGTGAAATTCTAGATAGAAAAACCCAATGACACTTTGCCCGACCTGGGAATCGAACCCAGGAGTAGCTCTTGCGACCACTAGACCAACGAGGCAGTCATGGCAACGTTTAATTCTTGTCAAAGTATAATAGAGAATAACTTACAGAAATCAGCATTGCAGTATGTATTGGTGCAGCAACAGAACTTGGTGCCGGGCAGTCTCGGAGCAGAGACTCGCGTGCATCTATCGCAGGAGCTTCGCCCTTCGGTCTGAGATGAGCGCCAGCATCCTGCAAAAAAACTTATTTGTTTAGTGTACTACTGGCACTGCCGTGGGCTTTGAGTATGGGGTCCAAGCATGAAAGGTCGGTTTCAGCAGACCCGTTTAAATTGGGTTTGAGTAAGAAATTAAGTATATTCTCTATAGGTTTTTGAGGTGCTTCATGAGTTTTATCTAAATATATTATAAAATAAAGACGCTTTTTGTGTGTGTCTTTATGACAGAGTTGTTCTTCTTAACTACGCAACGGGTTTTGATGCGGTTTTCATCAGAAACAGAAATTATTCCGGAAGGTCAAGCTTAAGTAAATAAATTAATACTGCACGACATCCCTAAAAACGAGTTATGTCGACGGAAGAGTAGACTAAATGACCGATTTCTTAATAAATTATAATCTTAAACAAGTTACCCCCCTGCATTAGAGTGCTACCCACTACTAACTCCAGAAAGACAATATTTGCCTGGCAAAGACAACCGACAACTGTTTCTATTCAGTTACAGTTTAGTACATTATAAATTTTGATATTACATTTTATTAATACTTTGTGTGTGTATATTGAGTTTTTTTTTTGTTTTTTTAGTTTTGACATTATTATGTAAGTGTGACATTTCATTCATAAATTGCATTGTATTAAAAAAATACCCATTTCAAACCCAAAAAACAATTGGGGATCTTAATGTGTCATCTTCTCAGAAATAATTATATAAAAATAAAAAAATGTACAAACAAAATAATGTTAAAAAAAACTGTCATTTTGTGTATACTTCCGTGACAAAACCCGTGTCTGGGGTGGTCATGCTATGCGTGCAGGTCGCCAGTATTCATATAATAGGTATGATGACTTATATAAAAAATATCGAAAAATAATGTAATTTCAAAGAAGACATAGTAAAAATTAGATAATCGAAAAAATCTGTTAAATCGACGAAAATATGAAGAAGCTTTAAAAGTTTTGTAGCGGATTATTCCCGTCCTTGTCGCGCGGTATGGACAATGTATGACACTAGTATTAAGTTACATAGTCGTGACGTCACTTCTACGATAGTGCTGTCCTTGTCTTACACTTATTTTAAAACGTTTATAACTTGGACAACTACAGAAACAAACATTTTTAAGAGATAAAAAAATATATTGAAATCATCCCTATTGTAATGTTATAGACGTTGGATAGTAACGCACATTTTTAGGCCAGCTTTCAACCAATTCTGTGCCAAGGGCGGATCCAGGATTTTTTTCTGGGGGGGGCACAAGGGGCGGACGGGCAAAAAATTAACAATAACTGTTAGAAATAAACTTGAAGCATCATACTTCAAGTTTATTTCTACAAGTTCAAGTATGTATATCAAGGTTTATGAAAGTGTCAAAACAATAGAAAATTTAAATGTTTGGTAAAGACAGTTTTCTTTTATGTCTATCCTGCTAAAGATGTCCAGCACTTCATTAGCGCCCATTTTTGCCGCAACGTCTTGATGGATCTCCACATGTACACAAAAATACTGTCTGAGGGGGCACGTGCCCCCGTGCCCCCCCTTAAATCCGCCCCTGTACTGTGCTAGGTACCGAATAAAAGCCAACAATATGGTTCTTTATTATAATAAGTGCTAGTATTCACATTGGCGTTGGGGTTTCCCATCCATGGGAGGGGGAGTGCCTTTTAGCACAACTGGCCGCTATAGGATTTCGTCCTCCCCTTAGCGTTCTGCAGTGTGTTTTTCTAGGAGTGTGTGAAGTGCTTCTCGACGCCTATGCACTTACATATACTCACACTCATATTTACACACACTCATACAAACTTTTGATTTAATTTATGTTAATGTTAACATAAGTTAGTTTTAGCTTAAAAATTTATATGTATTGCTTTTTGTATAACACGTCTTGCTTGGGAAGAGCGGACTATCCTAATACAGGCACTATCTGCCTAAAAGGAGGATCCAATCAAAACATTTTGTTTATACCAAAACTTGCTTTACCAATAAACAATTTTATTATTATGTCTTTTATTTATTTTTATCCTTATTTTGCTACATTTTTATAAAACAACTTAAAAAAAAACATTTAAAGATATAAAAAATAGTGGTCCGCCGGTAGCGGGAGCAGGGTCCAAGCTACTGGTGGTTAGGGCTCCAGAGACAGGAACCTCCTCACAATGCGAGCCGTATCGAGGAGAACTGCCTTCTAAATCAGGCAGTTTTTTTTTTTTTTAAATACTTTTTAGTATCTCGGCGTTGTGCCGGATTTATGGGGTAGTACGGGCCGAAGCCAAGTGCTACCCCTGGAAATTAGTTAAATTATGATGAGATGATGATGTGTTCGGCTGTTGTGATGGTGAGTGTGTTTGTCCATAAGACTGTGTTCGTGCGGTGGTTGCTGCACTCGTGTGTGAGTTAACAATTAATGTTTCATTGTCATTTTGCAGAAATCTTCTGACAATCCTGTAGGTGTTCAAGATTGCAGCTTTTTGAAGAGTCTGGTATGTGCAGGGTGGCAAATCTAGTGTTTTTAATGACTGGTGGAGCTGTTTAGGTATTACACCTGTTGTTGACAATACTATAGGAACTGTGGTGACATTGCTGAGCCGGCACATTCGGCTGATTTCTATTTTCAGGTCTGTATTTTTTGAGAGTTTTTCTGCTATAGTATTCTGTAGATTGTGTGTATTAGGAACAGCTATGTCTATTATTTGTGCAGTTTTGTTAACTTGTGTATGCATGTTATAACGTGATGTCTGGTCTATTGTAGTGTGTTGTTTTGTCGGTGAGTATAGCTCGGTCAAAGTCTCTAACTTGTCGACGTTAGGTTGATTAAGATCATGTCGATGTCTCCCATGCAATGACTTTTGGGTCCAATCTGAGATTTTAGTCTGTCGGTCAATCTGTTGTTCATTACTCTGGGGTGTCTTCTCAAACATGTTTAAAGGGGTAAGTTTTTTATCATTAAACACTATTGCTTTATGTAGAGTTGAAGTAGTACTTTTAGCATTAAAGTATGTTCTTAAAATAGTTATTTGCTTGTTATGTAGGTTAGTGATATCTATTATTCCCCTGCCACCTTCGTTCCTTGGCAGAGTGAGTCTCTGAACACATGACCTAGGATGGTGCCTTCTGTGTTTAGTCACAGTGGTATTTATTATCTGTTGCAAATGTTTGAGTTCGGTCTTGTTCCAATTTATGATACCAAAAGAATAGGTAAGAACGGGGATGGCATAAGTATTTATGGCTTTTATGGTGTTTCGAGCGTTTATTTGTGTATGACATATTGTTTTTAACCTGTGTTTAAATTGTTTAGTAAGTGTAGCTTTAATTTCCTTATGAAGCAGCTGTTTAGCCTGTATGTAACCTAAATATTTGTATGTCCCGTTTTCGTCTAATGATTCTATGGTGTCACCAGACTCACCAGTCTGCATGTGGTATGTTGTGTGGTAGTGTGAATAAGTTTTGCCCGCTCTGATTGAATTAATTTTACATTTGTCAATCCCAAACTCCATAGCAATATCATTTGAAAAAAATTCAGTAGCATTTGCTAGTTCATATAAGTCGTCTGGTGATGATGCGTACAATTTGATATTGTCCATATAGAGCAGGTGGTTTATTTTACAATTTTGCTGGTCAGTCAGTATGTCAGTCGTCGTATCACTATATTGAAGTTGATACCCGGCTTTAAGGCATATTTGAAAGCGGATTTAATGCGAGACAGAACCACAGTGGGCTGAGTGAGTCTCCTTGGAATATCCCTCGCTGGATCTTAATGTGTTCTGTCTCAACTATTCCTGTAGATGTGTTCAGCAATAATCGCGTCTGCCATTTCTCTATTATATTACCTAAAAAGTTGATGAGTTGTGGGTGTATCTTATATACATTCAAAACTTTAAGTAACCACGAGTGTGTTACTGAATCGTATGCTTTCCTATAATCAATATACATAGAACATAAATCTTTCTTAGTATGTTGGACATGTTTAAGTTTTACTGCATCTATTGGTAACTGTTCTTTACAACCTTGGTTGAACTTCCTGCACCCTTTCTGTTCCTCTGTTAATATCTGTTGTGTTTCAAGGTAATGCACAATGTCAATTTCTTATAAATAGTTTGCAGACACGTAATTAGCCTATATTTTGCTGGATTTGATGTGTCATTAGGGTCTTTCGGAAGCATGTATGTCTTGCCTTCTGTAATGTATGATGGAATAATAGATGGGTTTTTTACAAAATCGTTAATATAGATATAGAGGTGCGGGTGTACGTGTGTGAATTTTTTGTACCAATAGTTGTGTATGTGATCAGAGCCTGGTGCTTTCCAATTGTGTACCTTTTTAAGGACATCATGGAAAGTTTCTACCTCAACCTGTTCAAAACTCATCGCTTCAACGTTTATCTGATGGGCCTCCTCTTCTTTGATCCATTCTGCTTCAGTATTGTGACAGACTGGATTTTCCCATATTCCTGCCCAGAATTGTATTATTATTACTATGCTACCAGGCCCCTGCCGGGTGAGATCCCTAGCTCCCTAGGGAAGGCCCAGCAAGATCCGATCAAGCAACCAGGGCGTCGGTTATTGATGGCGTTTGCATAGCTATAGGTGGATGCTATCCCCGCTCCCAACAACTTAACTAGATCCGGCCGGTAGCGTTGCAGGGCGCGGGGCGTTGGTAGACAGTCTAGTATTCACTGATTTTCCGTTGTTGTCTTTTATAGCTTCCTTACACATAGAGGTATGTGGAAGGGACCTATAAAAGACAGAAATCGATAGTTGACCGTATTCAACCATTTTTCCATTTTTTTTTTTGTTTCCTCACCTTGTCCAAGTACTGTAATGTTTGCATCCTGGTCTTGATGCCACAGAGTATAACATGAAGCCCTGGTGTCGGTGCACTGTTCCACCTGAGCCACCTCACCGTTGGGCAGTGTGGTCTCCGATATGGGTCCTGTTTCTGAAACAATAGCGGCAATAGGATTAGAAGGGAAACTATGTGTTTGGTAAAACCCTAGGCCTATAGGCTTAGGTGGATCCTCGGACATGGGTTTACACGTTATCCACCTTCGGTGGATAAACTCATTAACTCGATTTGACTTATTTAGCCCGCGTTCGTACGGTCGCTGAGCCGAGCGTTGGGAATCCAACAGTGCGCTTTTTAACGCACGTGGATGCGCTTAGATGGATTCTTAAGGCTCGGCTTACCACAGAGAATTGAAATAGAGTACGCAGTAAAAACGTCGCGTTAAAACGTGCCCGCCAATGCGAACGTGGGCTTAAACAGGATGTATGTCTAAGGATATTACTGTTTCTTGATGTTTTAAACAAGCCCAAGGAAATGCTGAAATGATATAGCAAATTATTCAACCTGACAACCCAGTCCATTTTTTGGCTTTAACAACATTTCCTAATCTCCACAAAGTTGTGACCTTGTTTATATACAGGGTGTTATGTAGATAAACATAGTAGCAGGTCAATGAACTTATGAGAAAACATTTCAATTTTAAATACTGTGCAGCTAAACATATATGTGATAAAAATCACCCATCTTTTACTAAAACACAAAATTTTAAAATTAATAACAAGCTATACCTACCAAAACTATCATTTTCCACCATCAGTTGAGCATTCCTCTCATCAGCATACGAAGGAGTGACACTCATTGCCACACTATCATGAATTTTATACAAACATGATATTGTAGGTCCCATCGTTGTAGTCTTCTCAGTGGGTATTATAGCCGCCTTTACTTTGTAAGTCTTTATATCATTGGACAAACCATTCTTCCCTTTATTCTCTTTACCAGAACTAATAGCCTTTTTCTCAAAAGAGCTAACAATGTTATCTCTTACGGTGTCAGAAGTGAACTGTCCCGGCATCTCGTAAGAGCTGCCCACAAACTCATTTGAATTTGGAATCTCAAGGCTCCTTTTTGAAATTTTTGTGTGCTGTACTGGCCAGTATTTATGCTTGAGAGTATCTTTAGCGACTCTTTTCAGAATATCATCTGGTATGTTTCGTTTTTTCAATAATTTTGCATGTTGATAAACTTTAGAGACACCCTTGACTTCTACATAGTTTGGAACAGGATCAGCATTTCCTTTTCCAATAACTCTTGGCTGTTCATTAATAACTGGCCATTCATTATTTAAATCTTGCTGATTATTCCATTGTACTGTCCTTATATGGTGGTATTTAGTGAAAGTTCTTACATAGTGTGAAGGCTTTAGGTGTGGAATGCCATTCCTTAGGTCCTGAGATTCTTGAGGCCGAGAAGTGAGTACTTTTGCCGTAAAAATAAACAGGAACAACACCATGCATTTCAGTAGTGGTGTCACTCTGTTAGAGATTATTCCTTCCATCATCTTTAATAGAATTTTGTAACAAAAACTTTGTTACTCACGTCATATTAAAGAAAAACTTCCTAAGCGTTTATGTTGCACTGCATTCGGCACCTCACAGCCTAGCAACGGAGACACTGCAGAAATATCGATTTTTCTGCCTTCACTATCTTATGGCCCGATGCAGGAATCTAATACGAATTACACCAGATTTATTTATTATTTAACTAATTATAAGCATTTCACACAATGTTTTATGTATTTAATTTTAGAAATAGAGCAAGAATGATAAAATAAATGATTATTTTTATGTCGCAGTAGGCGAGCTTTTGTGAAAGTTTCAATGTTTACATGTTTATACGTCAATTTCCACTTTTTTTGTAATACGGAAGTGGTTAATTAATTTAATAACGAATTGCAATTAATTTTTATGTTGTGTTGACTTATCTAGACTTTTGAAATGTATCAAGAAAAATCAATAGAATGTTGACAAACACATTTTGCCCGACATATTGCGGGACGTTTCGTTTCCTCGTTGTCTTGTCTCACATCGGTAACATGCTAGGTACGTTTTGTTTCGTCCACAGAACACTAATACTCATAACGGAGGTTTCGTCACGTCAGTGAAGCAAAAAATAAATCATCACTATGAGATCGCGCTACGCGGCACTTCGAACATTAATCTAATAACCTCATTAACAACTAACTACTCATTAAGATTGTAAAGTTCTCATTAGTTTACGATAAAGCTACCACGAAATTCCCGTGGAATTTCAAACAATGATTAAATGAGTTTCTTTTAGTAATGTCGTGATTTTATTTGTTCGTAATTAGTTGTAGCCCTTTGTCTTGATGCACTTTTACAGTAAACCTAAACCAGAAGTACGAAAGTAATTTAAATAAAACGCTTGAGCTATCGAGTCTTAACAGAATCAGCTTTTTTTGTACGTTATTTTATTTATACGTACTATCTTTAGTTATGTACCTAGTCTGTGTTTTAATTACTATATTATACTAAAAGGAGGCAGAGTCAGTCAGGACAGACAGGCGGACGCACCTAGGACTCCTAGGAGTATTAATGTTCTGTGGACGCAACGGCGGCGCGGCGCATGCAAGTCGTAAATATTCGGCTCGCAAGTCGCAACTGGAACGTCACTAACATCTGTCGATCTTCCGTCATTCGAAAGGCTTGGTCGCTCGCTAAATTGACAAAAAAATACGAATTCTTCAGATTCTTAACGAATTTGTGCTTCCATTATAAACTATCCATTAATTTAGGACTAAGTGTGTGCAAAACAAACTTCCAGAAATGTCTTCTACATCAGCAGCGGACGAAATTGATGAGGCAAAAGAGCGAGAGCACTTTCGCGCCGTTGTCACCGCTTTCAAATATTATAAGTAAGTAATTATTCATTAAATATGCGTATAATACGCCTTTTTAGCCCTCGGAAATAGTTTTTGGTGGATCTATAAATAGTTTGAGGCGAGAAACAAAGTTAAAATTCTGGGTAGCAACAAGTTCTTTGTTTGAGCAAATCGTACGATCTAATTAACCTATTTACATAGAAACCAAAACTCCTTTGTTTATATCCTCTTTGCCGTAGTCACAGGTCGTAGTGTAGCCTCTACGATGCTGGGCTGTAAGGGCGGGGTTTACGCGATATCACTTTTGGACTAAATAATTGAGTGCAAATGGTAATTCTGATAATTTAGAAAAATTCTATTTAAAAAAAATATGATTGCTGTAGTCTAGCCTTAAATACTTGTATTGTTATGCTTACACCTTTTCACATTAACACAGATGTTTGTTATTAAGTAGCATTATTTTTTGTATAGAAATATGCATTTTTTTTGTTCTTACCTAATATTCCATGTTTAGGTTGTGGTATTTTGTGATGAAAATGTCTATGCCAGTTAATTGTGACTATTTCCCCTTCTGAGCGCTCATGGCAAGCTCAGTTATCTTCAGACCAATCTTCAGAATTTTATGTTATTGGCCTCTGGGGGGTAAATAATATCTCAATATTTCTCAAACTCATTCAGTTAAACCATTTAGAGGCACTTTTGAATTGTCAAGGAGTCGGTCAGTCAGAAATACGATGCTAGTTGTTATGAGGGGTACTTTTGTTTGGCTCTTTTAATCAAAACTTACCCTCAAATGAATGTTTTAAATCATCTAGTCAAGTATCAACATTTGAATGAAACAGTTATCAAGAACATAGAAAGAAAAGAAAGAAAGAAAAATATTTTATTTGGGACACGCACAGGGAATACAAATAGTAAAAAATAAAAAAATAACAAACAATGTATAAACTAACAGAATAACAACAAAAAACAGTAAAAAGACCTGTGCGAGGCCAAAAAGGCTCCTATCTCAGCATAATGCTGCGATATTTAAAAAAATAAATAACGCAGCGCTGATGTTCTGACAGGGCCCGATAATGATGCCACGGACACATATACGGATATCAATAAATCCTAATATGGGATTTAAAAATTAAAAAAATGATAAGTAAATAAATAAATAAGTTACTATATACGGCAACAAAAATAAATATAAACCGTATTATTTTGTGTACAATTTAAAATATATATATATGTATACGCATAGACCCACCACGCCCGACGCTCCAACATCACTTGTCTGTGGGACAGAGTATTCAAATAAACATTAAACAATATTTAGTCTATGTCAAACGATGAGACGCGGGCGCAGCCGGCTGTCAATGTGTTTTTCATAAAAAAAACTTAAACTAATTGTTTACATTTTAAAGCGAAAAGAAATTAATGCTAATAAAACAATGAGTAAATAATAATTATGGCATAATTATGGCATAGGTATCTATTACTTATACTGTTATGGCACAGGAAATAGTATTATAAACATTTAATTTATACTAAAATGGGTGCTAATGACATTTGGTTATCATGAATTTTTTATAAGTATTTTCTGATAGATTTTTTAAAAGGGTCGTTTATAATACTTAAATTGCAGGGTTGGCGTTAGAATCCATGTGCATGGATTTGAAAATAGATTAGGTCTTTAGGAATTTAAGAGATCAGGCAGGATTTTTATAAAAAGAGTTTTTTTAACATGTCCACGGGACATAAGTGGTGTATAATAAATAAATTTCCACGGAAGGTAGTGGTTCTGCCTACAGATAATCATGCCATTCCCCATATCCCTTCAACTCCTAATAATGCACTATGGATTCCAGGATTGTCATGCAATCTTAATTTCCACACCTTTGGTGCCTGGTTCTCACCATAAATCGGCATCTCAGAAGCACATCTTTACAAGCTGACATAAATCAAAGAAATAGTAACAAACTGTAAATGATAATACAGTTTGATTACCAGGTCATGCAAAGTGTTATTAAGTTTTTCCATCAGGAATTTCTCAGTAGTAGCACAGAGTCTGGTTTTATGCCCGTTGATGGCAATAGGCTGCTGCGCTTACTACATGGGACACACATACACTACATAGGTACATACTATAAAGATACTGTTGCCTAAGCCTCCAGGACAAAAAAAAGTGATGTTATGTTTGCAAAAGATATTAGTTTAGTTTCATTGTTATATTAACAATACATTAGCTAAGATAAACAACTAATGAATATTTGTACAATAGAATATTAGATGATGCAACTTCATTTCTACATTGATCATTTAAGTTGTATTGGAGTAAAGTTGTATACGTGAATTGGCATGTGTCGAGGATTCGTCATCTCGGAATGATGGGTCATTGAGGAAATCATATAGATTGTTGTATTGATGAATCTATAAATGTACAGTAGCATAATCATCCTATAATTATCCCACCACTTCCTCTCGGTGAGAGAGAGCGGGCCGTAATCCAGTGCGGGTTGGTTCCTCACGATGTTTTCAGTGATGATGAAATAGTGTACACAAAGTAAAGCCAGGTGATTTCTGGGTTCAAACCTACTGGGCTACCACTGCATTCAAACTTCCAGTACGGCCGATGAATCAGCCAGTCTGATCAAAGGCACTACGAACTTTCGCGCGTGTTCTCTCACTCACACGCGCCACAAATCACCATTTGGTTCCAAAATAATGTTATTCCGCAGCCTTCTGCGGAAAGTTCGGACCGGCCATGATTTATCGGGTCATCGCAGTCCTAGTTATATGTCTCCTCAAAACTGCACTGCAATAGAAAGAAATTGTTTTTTTTTATTGTCACAGAAGCACATACATTTATAAAACAAGTTTATTTTTATACAGTAAAACAAAACAAAGCCTATCGCCCAATTATTTTGCGGTCGGCTTTTAGCCTTACCGAATAAAGCTGAATACCACTATGTTACATGGAGCGACTGCCTATTTGGCTCCTCAACCCAGTTGTAGGTAACAGGATTCTCCTTGGTATCTTCTGGGTATTCTGAATACCCGTAGCGACTGTTAAGTCAAAACTCTAGGATTCACAGCCGGAACCAACGGCATATCGTGCTTTCCGAGGCACGGATGGGTCTCTATATGTAAACGCAATTATCTCAATGTTTAACCGTCTATTTGTATAACATGGTTAACGACTGCTTAACCAAATATTAATCAACGTTTATAATAAGGAGGTAAGTGTAGGATAGATATCAGCTATTATATTTGTAACAAACACACCTAGCGTCAAATAATAGGCAGCAGCATCTCCGCAAATAGTACCTTCTTTGTCTTTTATAGCAGATTACCTACATCGATTTGCTACCCATTGGAGTGATTATTTATGTTTCAGAAATAAATAAGATCCGTTTGAGACCAATTTGTGTTTGGAAATCCGCAACTGTTCATGGAGACCGACTTAAATGACCTAAACTTGCTGAGTTTAGCGGTGAAAGCATTGAGAATTGATCACTGTCATTTTATGCACGATGAAAAAGGCTCGCCCCCTATTACATGGGACTTAACATAAATGACGAAATGTGGGTGTACTATAGGTACACCTCTGCTTAGACCATCAGGAATTGTAGGCGTGATGTTATGTATATGCTTTTGTTGTGAACTTGGAACAGTTAAGTACTATCTTATTGGCTGATCTAACGTAAATGAAACAAAAAGAGTATATAAAGATCGTAGCAAGTGGCGTTTCTGTAGTTTCTGCTTACCTCTATAGGAAAAAGGCGTGAGTTGATGTATGTATTGGCTGATATTATGGGATGATCTTGTTTAGAGTAGTACCCTCCAAATAGGGATACCGTTGTTAAATTTGAATAGACCTTCGTAACACTCTAACAGTAGCAATGGCTTTCATTTTGACATTTTTAACATAATATCAAGCAACGTATTAAGTAGTTATATCCTTCATTCAATCATTCAGATTATTATTAACTAGACCTTCGCCCGCGACTTCGAAAAAAAAAAGTTGCTTATGTTCATCAGACATAATTTCGGCTTCTAATTTGTAAAACAAATTTTCAAATCGGTCTAGTAGTTTCATAGCCTATTCAATACAAAAATACAATCAAATCTTTTGTCTTTATAATATTAGTGTAGACAGTGTGAGCAATTAGGGTGCTGACAAAAAAATCATACATTTGCACAAAGAGTCTGTCAAATATAGAATTTTTGTAAAATGTTTTAGGGTTTTTATTCTAAAACAAAAATCTAAAAAAGTCCCTTAGGAATGGCACCGAGGCCAAACATCTGGTCTCGTCCTGTCAAATCCGGACGATTCCCCATCCCACAAATTTTATATTTGAAGAGATATTGTTGCTACCCTATCCCATTCTTTGACATAAAATTCCCTCGTCTTTTCTCATGCAGATGAACCCTATACAAACCAAGTTACTCTTACATAGTACAGAATAAAATACTAATTGAATGACTTAGTACAATAAGATTACTGAATCATATTTTTTCCTTGTATTCGTTGACACGTGTCGGCTGTTAAGGCGCGATTTAATTATGTATTGTACGTCACTGCTACGTAGTTCAAGGAGCTGGGTGGACACACAATGTTATAATGTGTTAAGTGCATATTTACAATGTTTACTAACTCTTGTAGGTAGCGTGGGTGTGTTTACACATACAAATTTCACTCTTGCATATATAGGCCTTCAGAGTTACGATACCTCAGCACTTTTTGCAGACCCTAGGCCCTAGGCAGTTAGCTTAATAAAATATCGTTATAAACCGCCGTATCACGTTCATCGCTTGAAAACTGATTTGTTTTGACTCGTGATCATACTTTTTCCCTATTTTAACGTTCTCGCCTCGACTAAAATTTTCTTTAACACGTGTAACAGCCGAGATTGGTTGATAAGTAGCTATTAAATTAAATTGTAGTAAATAGTTGCGTCATCTTGTAGCTAAGTAATAACAGCCGCACGCGTCGATCGATCAGGTTAAGCTACGCTTGCCACGGTTGCTCCATTGATGGTTGACCATCTTTACATACCAAGACCCCTCCCCCTCCTGAGGAGCAGTGGTAGCCCAGTGGTAACGGCCCCGACCTACGAGTTGTAGGTCGTGAGTTCGAACCCAGGCAGGCGCTTTATTTGTGTAAATAATTTCATCACCACTGCTCTCAAAACGGTGAAGGAAAACATCGTGAGGAAACCGGCATGTCCTAGAACCAAAAATTCGAAGACACGTGACATCTACCAAACAGCACTGGGCCCGCGTGGTGGATTACGGCTCACTCCCTCTCATAGAGAGGAGGCCTGTGTCCCACCAGTGGGAACGTTATAGGCTGATTATGCTATTATGCTAAGGCCCCTCCGTGCAGCGGAAAGTACGTTAAGCCGTTGGTCCCGGCTGTCTTTCGTGGATCTTTGACAGTCGTTACGTATCGTCAGAAGTCGGGAAGTCTATCAACCAAGGGGTATCGTATTACGCAGTAACTGGGTCGTGGTGGTCACCGATCAGATGGTCAGTCGCTCCATGTAAACTCCAGCATATTAGAGAAAACACTAGGCGGATGAGTTGCGCGTCAGTTGGCCGAGTTTAACTTGAATTTTTCTTGGAATCGACCAACAATGCCTACGCATCCACGCATTTGGGTCATTAGGAACCTCGTTTAACATAACTGTTATCTAATATTTCATATTTGTTCCAGGCTATGCAGTTTAGATAGAATACACAAATCGGAGAAAATAATATCGATGCTACCTCAAAATCACCAACGTCGACTAGAAAAATATAAGACTTACCTAGCGAAATTCAAGAAATGTCTCGATATAAACAATAGTGTGGTGCATCTAATTATAAAGGACGTTGACACTATGTTTGAAAACGTTGACCACACGGTCACGGACACTTCCGGGACGAATGGGACAGAAACTTATGGGTGTAATTATAATAATTGTGAAATTGCCTCGCAGAAGCAGCATAAAATGCAGCATGATGTTGAAAAGGTAGGTCTTTTTATTTGATTGAATTGAACTACGAAAACAGCCCATACCGCTACGACATAAGGGCACTGTCCAATTGGGATGATGACTAATATGAAAAATGTTCATAAAAATAATGTAATTTCAAAGAAGGCTTAGTAAAAATGTGATAATCGAAAAAATCTGTTAAATCGGTGTAAATTTGAAGAAGATTCACGCTTTAAAAGTTTTTGGTGGGGATTCTTATCGTCCTTGTCGAGCGGTACTGACAATGTACGGCGCTAGTATGAAGTTACAAAGTCGTGACGTCACCTCTACGATAGTGCCGTCCTTGTCTAACAATTATCTTAGAACGTCTATAACTTGGCAATTTTTTAAGCAAAACACTTTTATAATATAGGTTGCGCTATTTGGAAACAAACAGTCTATTGAGAAAAAAATATTCATCATCCCAATTGTTGATACGGTGGCGTGGTTGTCATGGGTCACATTATCGGCTTTGGCCACGAGGGACATGTCGTAACTACGGAACTTTAATTATCCTAGTAGCTTCGTTTTCCTTGATTGAAGGTAAGCTTACTTATGTACAAGGAAAATTAATCTTGTCCATTTCAAACTAGGTTTTTGCTCTTCTATCGGCACTAGATGGCTGTATATTTTTTAGTAGGCTTAGAATGGATTTAATAGGATACCTTTTTATTAAATGTGTTCTTTTATGTCTTTATTGTGCACAAAGTGTAACAAATAAATAACAAAAGCATATTTTAATCTTTTAAAAAAAAACTTGTTATCTTAGTTAATTGTTGTATCTGACACCTCTCCGTATTCGAGATGACCGCTGTTTCCATATTTAAAAAAAACTGTAATCCTACTAATATTACAAACGCGAAAATTTGTGAGTATGGATGGATGTTTGTTACTCTTTCACGCAAAAAGTACTCAACGGATTTGGATGAAATTTGGCACACTATACTCCCACGGGATCAAGATTTATGCGGGTGAAACCGCGGGGAGCAGCTATTTTGCACAATTTTTATTTTTATCGATAAATTCATGAGTTTATTACCTCGATGCAACACTCTACTCCCTCTCCTTGCGTCGTACTCCTCAATGCTGAGGATCGTGACCTCCCTTCCGTATCACCTTCTCTCGGATGATCTTTGTCCATCTGTTCCTGTCTCTGGCTGAGTGAAGGGCGCCGTGGACTGTGGAGTCAAGGGCGGTGCGGATCTGGTCAGTCCATCGGGTCGCGTCCACGAGGTCTTTTCCCATCCACCTTGCCGGTCAAGATTAGCTTTTCTAACACTACACTATTGTCTTTTTCACACTTTATAGAAATCTCTTTCAGGTACAATCAGTTTTAAAAAACATAGTGCGCGACTGGAGCGTCATGGGTACAGCGGAGCGGGAACAGTGTTACCAGCCTATACTAGACGAGATGGAGGAACGGTTCTCATTGGATGATTACAGGTATGTGAGCGAGAAAGCAATACCATCTAAAAAACAATGTATTTTGTAGAGCTAAGACAACCCCGAAACCTACCAGTAAATTTATTTGGTTGATGAAAGTCGTTTTGCTCAACATCCATCATTATGTCGAGTCTTTAAGTGAGAAGCATCAGGTTGCCCGCGTAATTAAAACAGCAAGACAAAAGCAATGTTTTGTAGAGCTTCTGTTACATTTGACTTTACGCTTAAGATAACCCCCAAACCTACCAATAACTACCCAAGCAATAAATAATTTGGTTGATAAAAGACTTTTTGCTCAACATCCATCAAAAAGGAGGAAGCGCCAGGTTGTTTGCAATGTGCAGTAACTGCGTAATACACAATCAATCGGAATCTGAATCGTTTTGGAACAGATTGCTAATACATTTCTGTAGAAGTTCGATAAAAAAATCTGCTCGACAATTTAAATAACGCAACGAATGTTGTTGAACTGTGTTGCGCAATTAGGATGCAGTACCCTAATCGCGTAATACACAATCAATCGGAATCTGAATCGTTTTGAAACTGATTGCTAATCCATTGCTTTATACGATCGATAAAAAAATCTGCTCAACGATGTAAATGAAGCAATGAATGTTGTTGAACTGTCAAAATGAAACGGATTAGTCGTAATCGTTTACGAAAATGTGTTACGCAATTAGGCTGCAGGTCAGTGTCAGGTTGTGTGTTGTACAAAATATGATTCGCGACCGTAAAAGGTATGACAATTACATAAATTATCAATCAATAGGATTATATGAACTTGGAGGGATGTATTGATTATTTTAATGATTATAATTCTGTAAATACTCTTAAAAGTCGCGAATCATATTTACTGACCTGCAAATTTTGCGGGTTAATCTTGAGTTTCCCTCTTAGTAATAAAACGCACTTAGGTCGGTTTTTGTGTGTAATAAATAAAAAGCGACAATTGTATCGCACTCTAGGCCACAAATTCTGGTGTTGCATTGCACAGATTGTGTGCCCAGGCCTTCGTATAAAGTATTTCTACGATGAAAAGTTTATGGAGAGCCCACATTATGCTCTTCAATTCCTAAAAGCCGCGGTAGTAGTTCGCCATTTTTAACCCCCGATGGATGTGTCATTGTGTCTGCGGCATTGTGGCTCGTTGTTTTGTTTGAGAGGCGACTTGATCGAGTATACTTATATAAGAAAATCTGTTCAGCCGTTTTTTGAGGTTTTTTGTTTGTGTTGGGGAAATCATATC
Organism: Dasypolia templi; assembly: GCA_963555695.1. Taxonomy (NCBI): domain Eukaryota; kingdom Metazoa; phylum Arthropoda; class Insecta; order Lepidoptera; family Noctuidae; genus Dasypolia; species Dasypolia templi. The sequence goes on from OY743163.1 coordinate 7,674,715, forward strand.
CACACTTGTAGTTTTTTTTTGTGTTCCAGCGACCGCTCGCAAGTCCGCGTGCTAGTCCCGGGCGCGGGACTGGGCCGCCTCGCGTGGGAAGTGGCTGCGCGCGGCTACACGTGTCAAGGCAACGAGTTCTCGCTGTTCATGCTGTTCGCGAGCAACTTTATACTCAACAGATGTAACGAGGTATATTCTTGTAAGGTTTATAAACAAGTGAGCGTACTTCGAATGTTGTTAGAAATATTTTATTGAGAAAATGGTAAGATGTTGAAAAATACACGTTTGAAGAGGTATAGAAATAGTATTATTGATTACCACTTTTGATAACAACTGCCAGTAAATTAAAACTTCACCAAGATTGACACTCCATAACTGTCTTATGCCGTGCAATTGACATTCAAGCATTCAATTCTTAGGGTGGTAAAGCATTTACGAGTTCGACTGTACACGATAACACATATACTAAGCGCCGACTTCACCGATTTTACTGAACGCGTTCAGCACATCTTAAACGCGTTCAACAGCTGTCTGTGTCAATATTCCACAGAAAGAATGACACTGACAGCTCTTAAACGGAGATTACGAGCCGATCGTAAAATTTAATTGGTGAAATCACACCTTAGCCCAAGTTCGCCCGGAGTTAAAAATACCGCACACTAGATTCTCAACGCTCTGCTCAACACCGAGAGTGGAAAATCCAGTGCCCGATAAAATCCTTCCGCGATTTTTTTACGTCCGTGCGAACGTGGGCTGAAAGGTAGGCTGTTTAATAGGGATGTTTACAATTTGTTTTAATTTTTAACTCAAAAATATATTTAAAACAACTGTTATACAAAGATAGCACACTATCGTAGAAGTGACGTCACGACTATGTAACTTCATACTCGCGCCGTACATTGTCCGTCACGCGCGACAAGGACAAGAATAATCCCCTCCAAAAACTTTTAAAGCGTAATGTTCTTCATATTTCCATCGATTTAACAGTTTTTTTCGATAAACTCATTTTACAGACGCCTTCTTTGACATTATTTATTCAAACATTTGTAATATTAGTCATCATACCTATTACGTAGGAATTCAAAAGCGAGTTTTTTATAATTGTTGCACTGTTGTTGATCCTCTGTGGGTTCTTTGTTGCGCAAAAGTCTCGCCACTTTTAATTGCATATCTATGTATCTTTGTATGTGGGATTCCTTTTTAATAATATTTTTTGATGTTACAGATAAACAAGTACACTGTCCATCCATGGGTCCATCAGTACGTGAACAACATAACTTGTGAACATCAGTTAATATCAGCAAAGTTCCCCGACGTGTGTCCTTCAGGCAATAGACCGAATCACAACTTCTCTATGACGGCCGGCGACTTTCTCAAAGTAAGTGCTTTTTGTTCTTCTTTCACATAGCTTGAATTAGAAGATGAAGATGCTCGTCATCTTTTCTGCCGAAAGACGTCGACTGACTATCCCCCTTTTTTTTTGTTTTTGGGTGGGAAATCATCAAATGACTTCTCTCGCTCTGGGTGGAGCGCCACGGTATCTCTTTGGAACAACCCGCGACCCTGGCAGGCATCGACCTTAATGGACCCCGTCACTTAGTGCTGACATCTGTTTGAGATGCGCGTGGAACACTACGCGCCGTCGACCCGTGCCTGGTCCTTACCGGACGGCGTGCTACCCATTGATCGCCTTTCGCAATCTCGCGTTTACGGTGGCCGGGAATCCGATTGTGATTTCCGACGCCTAGGGCGTCTCCTGCGGCGCCTAGGGGCGTGAGGGCGCAAGGTTCTCTTTCTCACTCGCTCCGCCTCCTCCTTCGCGGCCATTTCTGCTTCGCAGAAGGAGTTGACTGCCTTCCATTCCCTCTCGCTCCGTACCATGGCCTGGACCAGGGCCGGATGCGAGAGGTCGCCGCCGCCGATCGCCTCCGTGAGGACAAGCTAACGGGGGCTTTCCCCGGAATCGTACTGCTTTGCATCTTAGCAATGCCGTGTTGAAGAGATGCGTGATGCCCCGTTATTTTTAGGGTTCCGGAAAAAAACGGATCCATTATAGAATCTCTTCGTTGTCCGTCTGCCTATCCGGCAGTCTATCAAGACCCTTTTTCTCAGACATATTTTGATACTCGCAAATAAATCAAAATCGATAGGGTACTTCCTGTTGAACTAGAATCATGAAATTTGGCAAGAAGCAAGATCTCACAGAACAAGTACAGGAAAAAGTCGGAAAATCGTTAATTTGTAGTTTTATCACATAAAAAATCTTTTTTTGCGATTACAAACTTAATAATCATAATCATAATCATCATTTATTGCATTCATGTAGTTTATAAGTTCTTACAAGTATATTGAGGTTTCATACATGAACCCTGCTAGGGCACAGCAATATAAATACATAGTTTAAGGTTCTACAGTGTCACAATAATAAACAATCCACTGTGCTTATACAAAAATACTTATTTTGACATGTTTAATTTAGGTGTCTATAATGGTAGGTAGGTAGGTAACTGTAATATAAAAATTATAAGATAGGGTAAGAACAATTAATTGGTCATCACTTCCATTCATAAATCAAACAAGATAATATTTAAATTGAAACAAAGTAGCAATAACAGTAATAATCATAAAATAAAAATATCATAGGTAGTCAAAATTGTAGGCGATGTGTGTATTGTGTATAGGTATGAATTTCAATGTCAAAAATTTACGTATCGTCAAAGAATTCCTTTACAGTGTAATACGATTTTAGTATAAGGTATTTTTGGAGACTTTTATTAAATTTATTTTCGTACTCTATGTCCTTAATTGAATTTGGAAGTTTATTATATATTTTAACGCACATGGCTAAAGGTCCTGAATGGAACATAGTTAATTTTGAGCTTGGTAAGGCTAATTCATTTTTATTCTGGCGTCTAACACTTCGTTGTTGTGGGCGAACGTCCTTAGTGAGTGGGAATAGTGACTGGTGTTTTCTGACAAATTTGCCAACTTCTAAAATATAGATACCAGTTAGTGTAAGGACCTTGTACTTTACAAAGAATGGCTTGCAGCTTTCTGTGTTATCTATATTGGCAAGAATTCGTATACATTTCTTCTGTAGAATAAAGAGTCTATTTTTGTCTACACTATTTCCCCACACCACGATTCCGTAATTTAGCCAAGAGTGTGCGTAGGCATAATATGCTGTTTGAGCAGTTTTAAAATCGGTAGCTCTTTTAAGCTCCTTTAAGGCATACGTAAAGCTGGCTAGTTTGTTTGCTAAAGTATCTATATGGGCTTTCCAGTTTATATTAGTATCTATAGTCAAACCTAACAGTTTAAACTCATTTATGCATTGCAGCTTTATGTTGTTGTATGAGTAATTTATATCCAATTTGCGTTTTTGGTATGGTCTAAATTGCATTATTTTTACATAATAATTGACCGTGACGTACACTGTTAAGTTGGTTCTTGTGGTAAATTTATCCCAACTACGGAACCCTACAATGTGCGTGATCCGACTCGCACTTGGCCTATTTATATGACTAGATCTCGACTCTATAATCGTCTATTTTGTGAAGTTTCGCCGAATAATTATAGTTACGTTGCATTTTCTATATCGTGTGTATCGTGTTATCCAGTAAATGGCTTGTGAAGGTCACATAGGCAGCCGATCCATGTAAAATATTCATAACTAGCTACATCCTTTTACATTGGAATTACATAAACTCATAAACTCACGCCTTCTTCCCATGGAGGTAGGCAGAAAATACAGAACACCACCTGCTACGATCCTTACGTTCATACATCTGTTCATACACGAGCACCGGTTGCGAGTACTACGCACCCAGACCTTTCTGAAGAACATCACCAATAAGGTCACCATATGTCCTCCTAGGGCGTCCCCCTTGTAAATAGCTTTTATTAGTCTCTTTTCATTCATCCTCTCAACATGACCAAACCATCTAAGCATACTCTTTCTCTTTTAAACCGCACCATTGCCGTCAGCCATCATAGTTTCGAAAAGGCTCGTCAGATAATGAATGTTGTATTCTCCCCTAATTTTATAAACTCACCAATTTTATAATTCCAGGTATACACCGAAGCAGACGAATGGTCCTGTGTAGCAACATGTTTCTTCATCGACTGCGCGCCCAACGTCATAGAGTTCATAGAGAGAATATACATGATATTGCAACCCGGTGGCTACTGGATCAACCTGGGCCCTCTGCTGTACCATTATAGGTAAAACAATGTGACTATTCTACCTTGTTTGTGGCAACCTTAAATTGTGGGTGGTGTGTTGGTTCCAAGCACTGCTTGCAAGCCCCTTTTACGGCCTCTGGCGATGCGAGTAACGTCAAGCGATACGCGCGCACGTCAACTGTACGTATCCGTAACCGTACGTCGCACCGCAGGTCACATCGCGGTAACGCGTGGCATGCACTTGGGGCACGTTGGTGCGGAACCCTTAAAAGGTCACAAATGTATAGGCTAGTCGTTGCGTAGTGCCTTACATACATTTTTAATAGTTATTAAAATGAAGTGTAAAATAAACAAACACAATAATTTTTGTTTACAGTGACATGCCAACGGAGAACAGTATCGAGCCGCCATACGACATACTACTCGAGATTATTAGAGATATAGGATTTGATATATTAGTAAGTTATTTTATTTTAGTTTTCTTACGCACTGGCAATATTTCCCGACATGATCGATTCAGTTTCAAGCCCTGGCCTGATCCCAATTAATTTAAGGTCCGTTCAGCATGTCATCAATGTACAAAATAAATAATATTTGTAATGTTCTTCTGGCTACTTGACTGAATATTCTGGTGCTGTTCCACAAACGATGTGATACTTGATATCGGGTTCTGTTATCTTCACATTACAGACACTTATGGACGTTACTGATGTTGCTAAACTCGCAATTTCTAGACCAATTAAATCTAGCTTGCCATCAAACGTTAAGAACAACGCAAAAAAACACCATTCTGCGATCTGCACTTGTTTTGAAAGGCGACGAGGTAGATTATTAATTATTTTCTTATTTCTTTGGTCTACAGAAAGAACAAACGGGCGTGAAAACGAAATACGCCCAAAACTCGCACTCCATGATGCAGCACGAATACGACTCGGTGTTCTTCGTGTGTCGCAAACCTTACTGTATGTAGCCACGTAGCAAGTTATTTATTATATAAAACGTTTTATATGTAGACAACATTCAGATTAGAATGTACGAAATATTTGTCCATTTTTTGTGGGCAACTGTTGCGCCACTGTTGCGCTTCTGTTTCATAGTACTTAAAAGTTGTGGAACATTGTAAGTAGTAACATTGTTTTTGTGTTGCTGGAATTACTTAGCTAGTAATATTGCAATGTGTATAATGACAATAGGCTGACATGGGCAAATAAAATTTTGATTTCTGAGCAATATCGATGTAATATGTTCCTACGAGAACGTCAAGCAATTTACTGCGAAGATGCAGCAATTGTGGCTTAAGATACCGCTACACTGTATTTATAAACTAGTCCTCCGGAAATAATTGCTGAAAAGAAATACCTAATATGTAAGCTTGAAACGTTTCGAGCAAAACAAAGCAAAGCAAAGTCATGTCCCTGCATCAGTGTTGGGCAACTTTTGTGTACGAGAATTTAAGCAACTGTCTCAAAAAAGTCGCGCCACAGTTGCGCCACTATCGACATAAGCACAAAACCTGTATATGAAGTAACATGGATACTGCTCGCTAGTTATGTGTAGCAACTTAGAACATATTACTGTGTTATTTATTATTATACCATGTGGAGACGACAAGGCGACAATAAATGAAAACACTGTCAATAATAGTGCCTAGGAGTAGTTTGAAATCATCAGAAACCTACCTTATTCCAAATATCGAAATTATAAAATATAAAAAGTGAATAATATGGATGTACTGATTATCGGTTTTGCTAGCTATAGTGATTTTATTTTTTCGTGTTTAGATATCGAAACCCATCGCGTCTCAATTTTAAACATTAAAAAAGAAACTGATTTTAAACTGATATTTCAAATAACTACACTAACTGCCGTCGATGGCCCGACAAAAAAAAAACTTTTTTTGTCGTATTTAGACATGAAGAGCACAGAGGAAAAACATGCGATGTCACATTTTAATGTTTTTTAAACTGGCAGTGCCATCATTTAGTTCAAATGTGGTAAAAAGAAATGCCAAAACACACTTTGCAATAACATGCACAGTCCCAGAGTAATCTTCATTCAAAATTATAAATTTCAACCATCTATTTATCTTTTTTCAAGGATCAAAAGTTTAATTTTATTTAATTTATTTATTCTATATCTGTATAAACATTACGCATATTAATGTAATGTGATTTCTCAGTTCATTGTCCTTGTGACATTGCATGTTTTCCTCCTGTGCCCTTCATATCGATACCCATCACGTTTGCAGAGTTTCGCTAGCTGGTTTAATTTGACCTTCTATTTGATTGAACTTTTGTTTTTAGAATAAGAACGTCATTGGTTAGGTATACGAAGTTCAATTTATTGTCGTATTGAAGTTCTATAAACATATTGAAGAATGTAAGGTTTTGAAGAAATGGTTTGGGGAAGATTTCTTGTATTTTTAACTTTATGTTCACCTAAATCCTGGCACTTTAGTTTTGACGTAAAAACTAAGACTGGTAAGATATGGTAAGATGAATGTCAAAATCAATGGCTTCCCGTTTTGGAGACTTTCCCCAAAAAAATGTTTCAGATTTGTTTGTTTAAGGACAGCGATACTCAATTTTTTTCATCATTTCTCACTATTGCTCGAAGAAACTCGAAAGCTTTAAAACGTTTTCAATGTCCTAAATAAAGTTAGCGAATGTGATTTCAATTCCTCATTATCGTTTCGCTTAAATATCCCAAAATACCAAATGCCGTTTTTGGGCGTCATTGATGTCTCAATGAGCTTAAAATATGACGCTTTGAATCATCATAAGTGGTTTAACATTTCTGAAAAAATAAGGGCGAGTTTCAAAAACCGCAATTTTGACTTTATTTGTGTAAGTAAAGGAAGCGTTTCATACGAATTTGAACATTAATTGTACAGATTTAAAGTTAATATTCGTATGAACCGCTTAAACATATGTTTAAAGGAATGTGAATGTTAGTATCGCCGTTCTTAAACAACAGGGCAGCTGCAAGCCATGGTATAAACAAAGATCTCTACGCCACAAGATAAAATAAATAGGTCAGTATAATAGAGATTTGAGGACAGTAGTGGTGTCAGAAATAGAATGAGAGCTATTTACTGTAACTGATAAATATCAGTTACATTAAATAGCTCTCATTCTAACATTTTTTGTAGCCTGTATGTTGGTGACGGACGGACAGATTTATCTGAATTGATAATCGAAAATTTGTGTAGTATTTTAAGGCTGCATTCCGAATGAACCGAATGTGCGCTGTAATCGATTTGAGCGGGCTTACACCCGTTCCGAATTAGCGTGAGTGCGATAACGATGTCTCGTGAATCGTCATAGATGGCGTCATGACATGCGCCATCTTTCGATAACGCCGACCATGCCTTAGATTAATATCACCGTGAGCGCTGTCAAAAGTGACAGTTGTGCTTGTGCTGTTTTGTAACTTGGCATTTTCGAAATTGTGCTTCTGGCTACAGTCGCCACCTAACCAAAAAAGAAGAAGAATTTTGTGGTGTATACACAAATAAATACTGTAATCTAACGATGAGTATTCAAGTGAATATAGCCACAAATTTCTGTCATGCTCAAATTACAGCAATAAGAGGGAGTATCAATGCGTTGAACTTCTATTTTCAAAAATATAAAAATTTCAAAAAATATCCAATCGGTCTTTCTTGTGCTAGGTTTGGGATTATTTTATAAGTTTAGGCTTTGAGCGAGCACTGTGAGCGCGTTCACGAGCGTTCCGAATTGGTTACAGATCTAGCTGTTATAATCGTGATATATCTAAATCGGAACGTAAATTATTGATGTGAGCGCTGTGAGCGATTTTGGTCTAATTCGGAATGTATCCTAAGGCTGAACCGTCAGGTTATAACCAAAGAAATTCGCAGGTGTGTGCTTCGCGGCCGAATCAAAAATTTATAGAATTAAAATCATAAAAATCATCAATAGGTAAAACATTCTAAGAATTCTGGGCCGAGTCCATTTATATTGCCATCGACACGATAAGAAGAAGAATAGGTTAAGATAAAAATTCATACACTCATCTCGCAGAATTCCAGTCATACTGACTTGATCGTCTTTCATTCGTCCGCGAACACATCGCAATTTCTCAGTGTATCTGTCCCTCCGCTTATCAACAATCAATACAACTTTATTATTTAAGTAACATTTTGTTTACGAACGCTAGTACATAAGCTGTTATCACAAAGTATTTTTTTGTTTTAATTCTTGTAAGTTACTAGAAAACGGGGAAAATTTAATATATTTCACAAAACTAACTTGTGGATGTGGACAAGACATGACATTTACCACGGTTGTGTGACTTAAATGTTCGATAACTAGTGTCTTGTTACTTTAGCTAACGCTAACGTATAACAACTACGACAAAGTGCAAAGTTCGACGATTGTCCTGCCGTAACTGTATGACGCTGGCAGAATAGTCGACATCGGCTCAGTTGCCAGAAAGAAAAAAAAAACTATATTTCTGGATACAATACTATCCTCTATGTGCGCCAGTTGAAGCCTAGGCAAGAGGGAAAATGCATGTGGTTTATTATTCGAAAGTTTAATTGCCTTAAAACATTCAACGCCAAAAAATCTATTGAAAGTATTTACTTTAAAAACAAAAAGTTAAAAATAGCCAGCCGACACGGGCACCATAAACGCCCTCTATTTTGGCTCACTTCGTGTGACATTGACAACGGTCTGAAACCCATGACAGTTACTGATGTCTGTTTATTAGCATTAAAAAAAAAACTGAAATATGTTTGACCATTACTTGAATCATATATGCACTGCTAGTCCGGCTAGTCCTGACCCGAATCGTATCAGCACGAAAGAAAAGTAGAATATTCCTCATTTGTCCATTTTTTTGTCATTCTCCCGATTCGCATATTTTAGTGACTCGCAAGAATTATTTAATAATCGCCAACGCGATAACGACTGAAATGTAATAGTTTTTTTTTTTCTATGAAATAGGAGGTTTAGGGCCTAATATTCTGTGCACATTAATACATATTATTTGATAAACTGATTATTACCAAAAAGTTTTAATACAAAGGACAATACCAGAAACTCTATTGAACTTTGCCCCACTGAAATCAAAAAGTCATCAAGCCTGTAATATGCAGCATCTTATTGCTTATTTATTACCGTTAACTAAACATTTGTCCTAATGCCTGTAGAACTTGCGGTTTCTGTTAAAATCTTAAAATAATAATGACATTGATTACAGGTTAGGTCATGTTAAAAGCGAGTTAAACAACATATAAGTTACGCATTATCATAATTATTATAATCGTAATATGAGTTTTTGTTTTACAGGTATATTGAACTTTTTTGTTGTGTATCATGCGCAATAAGTTTCACAATAGGAAATTCAGGGGTTGAATTCCTTTTATCATTGATTTGTAATTGGCAAGTTCTACTGAAAAATAGTGTTTTATGAAAAGGTCCTTTAATCATTACAATTATTTTCATTCATTGACTTGTAAATAGTGTGGCGGCATCTACACCGCCACATGCGAACAAACGCATCAATCCTGCATCGCGCAAGCAGAGTTTACCGCGCAGATAGCATATATACAACTTCCCGACAACAATCATCGGGCGGTTGCCCACCAGATACGACATCCATCTGGTCGGAGGATCCTCCCTTTTCCAAAGAGTATGAGTGAACTTTACACCCTGCTCCTCATATCCCTAAAATAGCAGGGGCAGGATCTGGCATTGTCCTTTGATTTCGGATAACTAATAAGTGGTACTTTTAGATAAAGAATGCATTTTGAGTAGGTAGCTTAGCGATTTTTTTTTTAATAATTTATGATTATTGTCCTTACCAACAGGAAAGATAGTGGCCAAACGAAGGCCTATAACAAAAAAAAAAATGGATTGAGTTATAATAATTATGTATTGATGTGAACATGAAAGCCAAAATAAGAGCCGAAGCTGATATCTTTTAAATGGTATAAATGTGTCAAGTTTTTCTTTCTGCCATAGAGTGTATTCATGGATCCATTCCATAGACATCCGAATTCCAAAGTTTCTTCATAAAATGCAAAGTCTAGATTCGCATCTCTTCAGTCCGTATTTATTTTACCTCTGACGGCAGCAACCTTATTGTGACGAGAATAAAGATCACAATGATTTTGACAGATTTGTCAATGGCAGCAACCCCACATCAACCTTATAAGAATGAGAATAAAGATCACTGTGATTTAGACAGTAATGCAAAATTAGAGGTAAAATAATTGAAACTACACTTTGGATTGCGCAACTAGCTTCAACATTCTGACTTTTGAATAATAGTTTTTAACGCAACTTTTATTGTTGCTGAATGCAACAATAAAAGTTATAATTTTTCAAAGGGAAGAAAATTACACCGTGTGAATCAGTCTTAAGCATATTTTATTACACTTGTATGAATACAAAGAAAAGCAGATCGGCTACGTACACACGTCCGCATATAAGTGATACATAGTCCTAATGTCTTTAATAAATAATAAACTAAATATAACGTAGCTTTTAACGTACAACGGGAATCTAAAATTGAAATAAAAGTTGTAATATTAGGGAAATTGTTTAATTGTATAATCATGTGTTTGCTGCGTTGACTGGCCAGGAAAATTTAATGTTTGTTGAATAATAAGTATTATTGATAACATTCGAAACGAAAATCACATCATAACATCACGTATTTTTCCAGGAAGGGTTAGGCAGAGGAGTACCTGTACCCACTAAATCGTTTCTTATTATTTGCTAAAATCATTTTTGTAAATTTATACAAAAAGGTGACACTATTTTAAAATAAATTGAAAAGTCAGTCTTTAAACAATAATTGATGCTCCCTTCTACATGATTGATGATTCTCTAGATACTGAAAAGTGCATAATTACCTTTTTCAGTATCTGGTTAGTACGCATGCGATACCTACTTTACATTTTTCTAGCCAGTCGATAAAAGAAAAAAAAATGTTAGTTAAAAATATATATTAATCGAGCTAAAATTTAATTGTAACGGCTCGAAACAATGCTTTATTATAGAACTAATGTTTTTGACGTGTAGTGTCGGTACTGCACTTTTGTAATAATAATTATGCTCTGTTAATTTTACGATGATTCTTCAGGCGTAAGACGTCTACAGTTGAACATAGGCCTTCCCTTAGATTCGATTAGCTCAGTGCTCTCCTTATCCATTCGATTCTTCACATCACAGTGATAAATCAAAGGTTTGTAAATACAATTATCGTTTTTTTTTCTAAACGCCAAAGTAATGGTACAATTCCGAACGCGACGGCACACCGCAGCGGCGTTGCGGTTGACAACAAACGAGAGCGACAGTACCGCTTCGGACTTGATTCCGAAGTCGACGTCACATCTATGACGGTGGCGACACTGCTAATTCTTCAGTTTCACGGAGTCAGTAGTGTCGCTGCGGTCGCGGGAGGCACGGCCGCTGTCATCGCCTTTGGAATTATACCTTTTTTTAATCTGTCCCATAATTCATCAGAAAATGGGCCGACTATAAAATCACTATATTTAACATTTTTATGTACGATATATCTGTTGATCCGATATTTATATCAGTATTGACACTTATGTGCGTGAAATATGAGTTATGAGGAAGATGGATGGAGTAAGAGATAGAACTCACAATACATTGGAGTATTGTATAGTTATTTTCTTCAGAATACTGCATTTTGATCGGCACTACAGCGCGATTCGAGTAAATAATATTATACGTATTATATTAGTTTTTTGCCCACAAATGGGATCACAGACAGATGGGCTAAAGTATTACATAGGGTACAGATTTAAATTTGAATTAGTTATTGGTTGCTTGTTGTAAACAGTTTTATTGTGAGACTTGTGTATTTAAGAAACAGTAGGACAAATTCAAACAAATGTTACATTTTATTCTTAGATATTATCAAAGTGATACTGTAGTAGTAAAATATATTTTATTATTTTGTCACTTTGATCTATTGTTACAACATATGCCAATTTATATAATCGTTGTTGCCAGCCAATATAGAACAGACTATACGACAGAAAATCAGTTTTTCAAACAATATGAAAGTGAAAATAATATTTAAGACAAAAAAAAGTATTGAAATAAGGTATGCTGGTAAGTTACATTACTTTAAGTTGTAAAAAATGTGAATATGTCCTACTGTTTAAAACGTACTGTTGTTAATTTTGTTAAGTGAAGAGATTAAAAACAATGATTTATTGGTTACATTTTTTTTTGTATTCCTAACTTTTATAATATGTATGTACCTGCCTGGAGATATTTTTACATAATTCTGACTAGTTTTTTTTAAGTTGCAATAACCACAAAACAGCCTTTTACGATGGTTTTCTAATGAAGTTCTTCAAAATGATAACAAAAAATCATTCTTTGGCAACGACACTACCAGCCGCACTACCAGTAGTGTCGTTGCCAATTAACGACACTACCAATCCTATTTTGGATGAAATTGTCAACTCGGCAAAGTTCAGAAATATAACAAGGCGTGATGTTATGTGGAAAAGCAAAAATAACAAACAAACAACCAAACACAACAAACCAAAAACAAACTATTTTTGTTTTTTCCATTTTTTTTTCATTTAGTATTCTCATAACTATATCTTCTTCTTTATAAATAATACATCTGTAGACGAGGCTGTTCTGTACATTGAAAGAACAGATGCCATTTCTAATGTTTTTTTTTATAATTTTTTGTCTGCTTGTATGTGAGAGATTTAGTTTCACGTAAAAAGTACGAAACCAATATAAACATATTGGTTTCGTGCTTATATACCAATATATAAACCAAACCAGTATAGCAACCAACCACATTATTGTTTTCCGACATGCACGCGAACGAAGCCGCGGACCCAGCTAGTAATAAATAAAGTTACATTTCTGAAGTTTGATGTTACTTTTATTTCATGATTTACTTGGTAATAAATAAAGAATTATATTTCTGAACTTTGGTGAGTTGACTGTACAATTTCATCAAAAATAGGATTGGTAGTGTCGTTGCCAAAGAATGCAAAAAATTACCCTCCTTTTTGGCTTCGCCGCCGCCCCAGTTGGGAAATCAAAAGTATGCTTACTCATCCAAGTTAGATCAATCCAGCTTCCGATGATATACTGTCATCAGAATTGAAAATAAAACAACTACATAATCAGTTAAAGTTTTATTCAAATATTGTATATAATATCTCCCAATTTTATTTATATCCTCATTTGAATGGTTCATCTTAGCATACGTAAGAAATTGCCGTCTCAATTTCAAAAGATTTTGTGGGTTTACGAACTGTGTGTATCCAGCTTCTAGTATACAACCGGGGTAGTCGGGGAACTTCACTTCACCGTCTATGTTCAGTTGTTTTGCTTCGAGAATCTGTTTTGATATTGACTGCGTGACTTTGTCTAGTTCGTAAAGGAAGTTTGTTGACGTTAGGGGTGCCTGAAAAGGGGATAATTGTGGTGAAAAGGTTGAATGCAGGCTTAAGCTTTTTGTAGCAACAAAAGTAGAAAATAAATGTAAAAACTACAAAAAATGTTTTATAAAAATACCTGAAAAATATCATGAAAAAAATTCTAAAGATGAACTATTAAGTATAAACCAAACTACAAAATACTGAAAAGTAGTGCATTGATCAGGGGCCCCCCGAGCTGTCACTGGCCTGTTTTTCACTATTGTCCATAGACGCAGAACCTTTAGAAAAACTATAGTCATCATCAGCTATAAATGATTTAATAAATCAGTTTGCCGAAAAAAAAAGGCAAGGACAGTGCTTATTTAATTTGAAGTGTTTGTAAAAAATTTGCAAAAAGTGACAGATAGATAAATTTGGTGAATAAACATTTCTTTTAATTCTATGCAAACATTTTTTTTCTTTTGTGAGAAATCTTTACCCTTCATAAGGGCCCCCAAACAAATTTTTATACGGGGCCCCGCCAAAGCACGCTACGCCATTGGCATTGCTTATACATTTTAATCATCAAACAGATTTTCGATTATATTACAGAAAGGTATTTTAATTTGTAGAGAATAACGAAAGGATGCCTCTTTATAGCAGAGAATAAACAAGCTTAGGGCCATTCAGCGTAACTTACATTCTGTGTACTCATATTAGGAGGCGGAGGTTTCTTCTCAAACAGCATTTTGTACACATCTTCCAAGTTGAGCTCATCTGTTGGCTGCACTGTGAATAGCGGACTGTCCCATCTGTTGTTCGAGTTTGGTTCTTCAAACCTGGAACCATGATTAATTGAGGTTAGTAGCAAGTAAGTATTCAATATTGCTGGTTGATTGGATTGGAGCATCACTTTATCTAGCTATATGGCTATCTATATAAGCGATTTAGTGTGATAGACAGAGAGAGCTATATCTTTTTTCCCTTTTATACAAAGAGTCCTTGAAATTTCAATCTAAATTCTCGTCTAAGTATCGAAACCGTCGTCTAAGAAGTTTCGGTTCAAAAATTGTAAATTTTCTATTATATGATTTGTTGCTTGACTTCATTATTTCATCGTAGATTTGATGTTATTTATGTTCCTTTTATATTGGTTTTAATTCACAAGTTTATGTAAAGTCTTACCAAAAATAAGTAAGATTGGTAGATTTTGTGTGGTTTTAATGCCTCTTTATTATGACTAGTGCTTATGGTTACCATTTCATCATTTGAAAAGTCCTGACAAAAATCTCTACAGTACTTGTTGAATACTTTATATCAAATAAAAATTCTGGAAAAATGACAAGGCCGGGCAAAGTCCTGGGGCCAAAAAGCTGGACCTGACATGTCCATGACAAAATCTGGAGGGATGATAACTAGATGAATTTCTAAATTATTTATCAACATTAAACAATAACTGCATCGTTGGTCAAGGTAATAGGGAATACAGGTTAGTGTCCGCAACACTACGTCTTTGAGCATATTTTGGGTATGGTCTAGTGAGCTACTGCTGAGCATGAGGTCCTGGGTTCGATTCTCAGATTGGGCAGTGTTATTGGGTTTTCTGTTTAGAATTTCTCAGTAGCAGTCTGGTGTCCGGATTTGTGCCTGGTTGATGGCAATAGAGTCGCCCCCTATTACATGGGACGTAAGCATATCTGGTGAAATGTGGGTGTACTGTAGGTACACCTCTGCCTAACCCTTCTGGGATAACAGGCGTGATGTTATGTTATTAAACAATTGCTTTGATATACTGAAATCTCTTACCTCAACCTAGTCAAAGCATTAAAAACTTCTTCAGTATAAGGTACACAATCAGACTGTGTCTCTGCACTATTCCCTTCTGCAACACTGTGTCTCTTCAGATTAGCTTCCCAAGCTTCATCATGGTTTCTGATAGTGTAGACTGTGCATTGTGTTGATTTTGATGCTTTTGAAGCACAGTATAGTTCGTAGCGGTAGCCTGTATTATAATGATCATTAATTAATGTTAGCAACATTTTTATTCTTTACTTTCTGTTTGTCTGTTCTGCTTTAGTTTCCTAACAGCCAAACCCAATACCCTAACACAGATTACTACTGATGATAGACAGTACAATTCAATCTGTCCCTGTCAAAAAAATTGTGTTTCAACACATTGTAGGGTTGCATTCCTTGGCTTTATTGGGATGTGATTGATCGTTTTTTCTATCTCCAGTATGACAAAATTCGAGATAGATACGTTATTGGGTTTGGCCATTAGAAAGCGGTCAGAGGTCACAAAATAACGGCTGTCTAAATGCAGAGTATTTTTATATGTGACCTAAATGTTACTTAAATAAATACTGGTGAAAATGACAGATTTTCATGACAGTTGATAAAATATGATGGCCACCTCTTCTAGGTAAACCCTAGGTTTCGTGTAAATTTTACCAATGGAACTGAACATAATCAGAACATCTTTTTTTTTGGTTGGAAATCATCAAATTCTCTCGATCTAGGTGGAGCGGAAGGGCGTGTCAGACTTTTGCTGACTAAAACCTTCTACTTCAGTTGCCTGTGCCAGAGTCTGGCAACTGAAGGAACATGGGTGGGTTTTAAGGTATCTCTTTCGAACAACCCGCGACCCTGGCAGGCATCGGCTCTATCGTACCCCGTCACTTAGTGCTGACATCTCTTTGAGGCGCGCGCGTGGACAATGACGCGACGTACGGCCGGTACGGCCGAAGCGGCTGAAATGTACGCTTAGCTTTAATGATTTTACTAGCTTCAAAGCAAATTTTGAACTGGTAAACTTCTTTAAAACTAAGAATAGTAAAAAATGTCTTAAGAATGTTTTCTGGACTGTCTGACGCCATTCAGTGGCCCACTTCTAGTTATTTAAACAAGTATTTGCATAGAATACAGTACAACAGATTGTCGACTTTAGTGGTTTATTTACCTTTAATATAGTTACTTCCATCCAATATAACGACATTGTCCTTTCCAATAAGCTTCAATACCTCTGATTTTAGATATCCCCTCACCCTTTTCTCTTTCTGTGAGTCCAAATATGTTGAGTTCTTGTCATAACCTAACTTTACAATAGCTTCGTCTTCAGATACGATTTCCACCTTTTTTCCGTGTTTATTTACGAAGAAATCTTTCAGTTCTGTTGCTCTTGCGGTTTTGCCACTCACTGGTGTCCCACAAATTAATATTAATGGCATTTCTAATGGGTTTTTTTTTTTTTTTTTTTTTTCTTCCGTTAATGGCAATTGAGTCGCATATTGAGTCGACTATTCTGCCAGCGTCACGTTGAGACGGCAGCGTATAGGCGCGCCGTCGACTTTGCACTTTGTGGTAGAACTACCGATGTTAGTCGCTGAAAGACGAGGACAGGGGTTAGTACAACAAATATTATTCTAAATTACTATCTTATAAGTAGGGTGACAAACAGCACAAAGACATATAATTCTTAATTTACATAATATTACGCAACAATTACAATTTAATATCATTTTCGTTTAAAAAAGTTGTTAAAATGTTAATAATTTTAGGAGAGAAGTGGAATAAAAGAGAACGGAAGTTAGTTGGGAGAGGAATGTTCAATTTGGAAATTTTTCGATAGAGATCGAAGGATTTGGTGTTCAAGGAGCAGGAGAAAAATATGTGGTCCAAAGTACCCTCCGCAAGACCGCATTCACACAGGGAACTGTCCCTAACATGGATCTTATTCAGAAACACTGGGCTACAACAATGTCCGAGTCTTAGCCTGCAAAGCGTCGATACAGTCCTTTTTGTCAATTTTGGAAATTTGAAATACCAAGGTTTCCGCTGGATGTTGGGCTGTATAGCTGCGTAGTAGGCACCCTTGGCTTTTGAGGTCTCATTCCACGTTTTTGTCCATGAGACGAACAATTTGGGCTTGGCACCATTTCGCAAATCGTAGTTGTGAGCTACGTAGTGCTTTCGATCCACCGGATTCGATGTGGCATACTTTGCTAACGAATCAGCGCACTCATTGCCAACAATACCCGAGTGACCGGGGATCCAGGCTATCTCGATGTCCAAGCCGTTTTGGGAACACTCAAATAACAAGCTCTTAATTTCCACTATGATTTGACTATGAATTTTACTATGAAGTTGATTTTGTTTTAAGGCCTGGATACTACTACGGGAATCTGAAAAAATTACTGCTTTTGTTATTTTATGCGATTTGATATAGTGTATGGCTTCTAAAATGCCAATACACTCTCCTGTAAAAACTGATGCTTCTGGTGGGCATTGAAAAAGTAAGGCAATTTTTGAGTTCTGAAAATAAACTGCTACCCCAGTATTTTCTGTTTGTGATAATTTTGATGCATCAGTAAAGAAATAATTCCATCCATCCCAGTAACGTTTGACGGCTAACTCGAAGTCGCGTCTTGCGTTTTGGGAATTCCTAGATACACCTAGTCCCAAAACGGCTTTTGGTTCGAAGTGAATCGTTTCATATGCAGCAGAAAACACAGGGAGAATTGGATATTGACAAACAGGCGAGGACAGGTGTTTAAGCTCTCTGTGCCTATCTATCAATAGAGGAACTGTTTTATTGTTCCAATACGGAGAATTATTAAAGGAAAGGTCGATTTGCTCTAAAATTGGGAGTAAAGGATGGGATGAAAGAGAGAATACTTTAGATAGGAAACGATCTGCCAAATACTGTCTTCTAAGATATAGGGGCGGTTCCGCACATTCAACTTGAAGGGCAATTATGGGAGACGACTTCATGGCTCCAATAATAATTCTCAGGCATTTGGCCTGGATGCTGTCTAATTTCTTGAGCGCTTCTTTGTTGCAAGGCTCAATAAGAAAGCAACAGTAGTCTAGGGCGCTCCTGGTCAACGCATTATAGACCAGTTTAAGGGTGTAGGGGTGAGCTCCCCACCATACCCCGGCCAAAGCCTTAAGAACCGACACGGAGCGTTCACATTTTTTTACCGTGTTGTTAATATGATCAACCCCAGACAATCTTGAGTCCAACGTTACTCCCAGAAACCTAGCCTTATCCTTAACTGGAATTATTTTTCCATCAATATTTATATCTACTTGGGGAACAGAACGCTTGCGGGTAAAAATGACCGCTGTACTCTTTGGTGCACTTAGAGATAACCCGTGATCAAGGAGCCATTGGTTCAGTGAAGACAAAGAGACATTCATCGAAAGAGCGGCATCCTGAATGGAATTGTCAGTTACCAGTAATGCAATATCGTCCGCATACTGAAGGATCTTGCAGTTAATATTTAAGGATGAGGACAAATTCGCCGTATATATATTGTATAATGGGGGACTAAGAACAGATCCTTGAGGTAACCCTCTCCATACTGTTCTTTGTTCAGAATCAACCCCAGGGATTCTTAATTGAATGGAGCGATTGGTAAAAATGCTACCAATGATACGACAAATCATAGCCGGGATTCTCAGCTCTTGCAGCTTTTGCCTGAGAACAGGGAGGAGGACCGAATCATAAGCAGCTGATATATCCAGGAAAACGGCCACCACAGACTCATTTCTGCTGAGGGCCAGCCGGACCGCTGATGTGAGGGTACCCACACTATCAGCTGTGCCCAGACCTTTCCTGAAGCCGAACTGAGTCGTTGGTAACAGTCTCCTGCCCTCCACCAACCACTCTAAACGATTCTTGATTAAATGTTCTAAGAGTTTAATTAGTACGGACGATAGAGCGATAGGTCTATATGAGCAATGATCATTAGGATCTTTGCCAGGTTTCAATATTGGAATGACTACTTGAACCTTCCAGTCTGTGGGAATAAATCCGGAAGTGAAGCAATAATTAGCCAAGTCCAGGTAGTATTGGTGGGTTTTTGGACCAGCTTTGACAATAAAAGAGTAAGGGAATCCATCAACCCCTGGTGCGGAGTCCTTGACCCGGGATAGCACAGTTTTTAACTCTTCCAAGCTGAATGGCATGTTCATTGGGTCATTAGTGTTGTCTACATCATCGATGCCAACACAAATGTCCTCTACACCTGGAACATAAGCTGGAGCAATTTTTGAGAAAAACTGGTATCCCAGTTCTTCTGATAAGTTGTTCGAAGAGGTAGGTGCCAAACTACTCCTAAAACGCTTTACCTTCTGCCATACCACCGAAACCGGAGTGGATGGACTCAGAGAACTGCAATACCTTGACCAACCTTCTCGTTTCTTTTTTTTAAGTACTTTCCTGGACTTAGCTAATATATGCTTGAAGGCGATGAGGTTATCCAGGTTCATATCGCAGTTAACAGTCTCTTCAGCCAAATTCCTGGCCCTGACCATGTCAGTGCATTCCCTATCCCACCATGGCGGAGAAGGAATTTTTTCAGATTGGGGTTTTTTGGAAGGGAAACAGTCATCTGCTGTAGAAGAAACGGTGGAGGAAAAGGACAAAAAACATTCCTGGGCATTCACCTCGTTGACTTTTGGGAGGGAAGATATTCTTAAATCTAAAATTTTTGAAAATAAATCCCAATCTCCTGAGTTAAGCCGGTATTTTAAAAGGGGAGGGGAGACTTTAGTGGCAACATTTTTAGAGGGGAATTCAATCATGATGGGATAGTGGTCACTTCCATAAGTCTTATCCAAGCGACGCCAAATGAGGAGGCTAGATACATTGGATGAACAGAACGTCAAGTCAACACAACTATTACTCTGCCCTGGTGCAGACCTGCGGGTGGCACTGCCGTCGTTGATGACACAGAGCTCCAGATCATCCAATATATCCAGCAAGCCAATGCCAAAGTTATCACAAGTATCTGATCCCCAACGGTAATGGTGACAATTAAAATCACCCATAACAAGTATTGGACCATTAACACTGCATAACAAATTTCTAATTACCGAAAGATATTCTAGTTGTGGGTGCGCAATATAAAAAGTAAAAACATTTATATCCTCAGCCTTAACAGCAACAACATTTATGTTATCGCCTACAAAGGGTAGAGGAATTGGGGAAAATGAAACTTTGCTATTGATGAGCAAAGCACATCCCCCATATCCATCAGATCTGTCATTGCGAACACTGCCGAAACGCGGCATCCTGAAATTACTTTCAGGTAAGAGCCACGTCTCGGCAATGCCGCAGACCAATGGTTTATATTTATTAATTAAAAATGAAAGATCATGCTTCCTAGGAGTAATACTCCTTACGTTCCATTGAAGGAATGTCAGGGGATGGAACATTATTTATATAATTTAATATTGAGGTCAATTTTAAGGCAACGTGGTCAGGTATGGATTGAGTACTATTGGTAAGAACAGTCATTAACATGTTAGTGATTAACTCCAGTATGTTCTTCGAGCTGTCCTCATTTCTGAAGATCATTGGTTCGGCGGCTTCCGATGGGAAGGCGCAGCCATTTTTGGAGGGGGAAAAAGAGTAGTTTTGGGTAAGTTCTTGATGAGCTTGCTTATTATAACCAGGAGGAGGGGGGGTACGGGGTTTAGGGTTAAGTAAGACTGTTTTACGGTATGACCTTTGGGAAGTCGGGATTGGGCTTGAGGACTGGGATTGGTATTGGTTTATTGTAACCTTGTTACGAGGGGACGATTTTGAAACATCGGCATATGATCTGAAAACAGGGGGGAAAACTCGACTTGCTTCCACATATGAAATAGATTTTTCCGCCATCAGAGCTTTGATGCTCTTCTGTCGACCCAATTCAGGACAAGCACTGTCATTTGCGAAATGGTTTCCAGAACATGATACACAGAATCCTAACTCAGGGGTGATTTCACATCCATCACCTGGATGATCTTCACCACATTTGAAACAACGTGGTTTCGACCTACAAAGTGTACGGGTATGACCAAAACGACAACAAAGGTAACACTGGATTGTTGGGTATGTGTACCTCTCAACTGGAAGAGCTGAGTAGAAACAATACACCCGCTTAGGCAAAACTTGTCCATCAAAAGTTACTACAACTGTCTGCGTAGGCTTCCACTCAGGTACACCAGAAGAGGTCACCTTGCGGCTCATCCTCCTGGCCTTCACAACAGCACCACATCCTTCAGGAACCTTAATATTTTCTATTATTTCCTCTTCCGACCATTCAATAGGGATATCCCTAACAATACCCATTCTCGTAATGTTGAATTGCGGGATGGAGGCAGTATAATTATTTTGAACTAACAAATTATTCATTAAAAAACTGTTTGCGTCCTGATATGTCTTAAATTCAACCGACACTTTATTTCTACCTATGCGTTTGACCCCATCTAGGTGTATGTTATTGATATTATTTGTCGTCAAAAACATACCAAACTTGACTGGTTGAAGCACAGTGCCTGAAGTCTGACCATCTTTAAGTGAAACATGGACAATATACGGTGGATTATCTCTGGCTGTGTAAGTTAGTCTGCCAACTGTGATTTTTGATAGCTTTGGTGGGATATTTGGAGTAGTAGTGGGTGACACAGCAACCCTCTTTCGATTTGGTGTTTCCGTATCCATTTTGGGGTCTTGCGTGAGTATTTGGGTTTCATGGGGTAGGGTGACGGTCAAGATGGGAGAAAGATCAAAAGGCTCATCGGGGGGGTCGGGATCAGGAGGCTTTTTGGAGTTCATTTTGACGGCCAATAATTGTTAGAAGCGAGACAAAACAAATAAAACTAACCTTACACAATTAACACAAACACTAGGAAAAGTCTCGACCAAGTTTCACACAAAGATTCACTCGAAATCGAAAAAATTCGTAGCACTGACAAAAGCACGTTTTTAGCCTTCACCACTACCAACGAAAAACCTTCTAATGGGTTAATTGATTCAAAACTATTATGAAAACAATGTCGTCTCGTCAATGTCAAAATCAATCAAATAAGAGATAAGAGTTAGCGATGGGTAGCTATTCTAATAACTAGCCAACTAGCGGCTATTCACAAAATAGCCACGGCTACGATATCCGTCAACACGATAGCTGGCTATTGGCTACTGGCTAGCTAGAATATCTGACAAGTTTATGGCACAGCGGGTAGCCTCCACAGAGTATAATATAACCACAACGTTTTGCAGCCGCTAGCCGTCCCGGTAGCCGGTTGTGCGGCTTGTAGGACTAGCCAGAGTAGCCAGTAGCCGATAGCTGAAATAGCTGTGTGCGCGATCACTGCGGGAACTACTGAGTGAGTAGTGCGAGACGCCATTATGAACTTCATATGCATTGTACATCTCTTTCTCACAATATTCACAAAATAATTTAGAGAAAGAGACGGCATTTTTCTTAGTAATTTGGTTTAGTTTGCGAATTTACGAAATAGTCGAAATACGATGCTTAGTTATTTATTTACCGGCAGATGTAAAGTTAAACCAAATAAATAAATATTTGTTATGTTATTACTTAACCAAAAAAAAAACACTTTTAATCAAAAGTGTATTTTTTTTTGTAGTTTTTTATGTTAATATCTATGAGGGAAAGTCATTTCTTTTCAAAAGGGTATAAAATAAATAAAAAGTAATAAAAAACGAAATTCGACATCAAATTATTATTTTAATCATCAAAACTTCTTGCTTTGGCGAGGATCGAACACGGGTCGCGAGGCAGTTGAGCATTATTCGAATCCTACCTAGCTACCGGGCTAACCGGCCGCCGCAAGCGCTATTCGCTATTCGCGTTATTCAATAGCCAAGTAGCCAAAATAGCCGGCTAGCTAGCTGGCTGTTCCACCACAAATAGCCGGCTAGCTAAGCTATTGAAATTTCGGCTAGTTACCCATCTCTAATAAGAGTACAGAGTAGCAATCAGTGTGTCAAAACCAGCTGACGGCTGCTGTCGTTCACGTTTTGTTATATGTAGTGAGCGAGAGAGTTTTTAGGCACAATCGTTATCCGACATTTCGAATTATACGAACCATCCCACACGTAGTACGTGGTGTAGGCGGGCCGCACCGTACTTTACTTTTGTGTTGTATTGAAATATCACATTTCAATACAACGCGCTATGGCCCGAAGCGGCTGAAATGTACGCCTAGCGTTATTGATTTTACTAGCTTCTGCCCGCGCTTCATCCGCATGTTTTTTTTGTGAGTTAGCACGGCTATGACACTCGGCAATACTGTGGCTTCCCATTTGTGAAATAATTTTCGGTTTCAAATTCAGTATTCCCGAATATTACCCACTTCATAAAAACTCATGTCTGTTTAAAATATTACTTAAAATTGTAAAAAAAAATGCCTGAATACAGACGTAAGTTATGTTTATGGTAAAAAATCCTGGATGGTTCAGGGTTCACCTCAACCTTTTTTCTATTCCTGTACGTTCAAATAGAGCGAAAACACACCTGTATAAATATTATTTCAAAGCAAGGGAAAAATTAAAATTCACATTTATAAACAGTTTATTTTTTTTTAACAATTGCACATTACTTAACTTTAGTAAAAAATAATAAATTAATTAAAAGGGAGATCAAATCAAGAGATTACGAATTTAACATCAGAATTGAAATGGCAAGTCAGCTATATTCACAGCGCGACCAGTAGGCCAAAATAAACTCTAATTGCTAGGCAGTAAGGGCGTTAGTTCCCATATAACATAGTGACATGAAACGTTTTCTACCGCGTCGGCCCATACCCTCACACAGAGGGAAGGCCTGAGTCCCAGCAGTAGAACTATTTTAGGCTGTTTAAGTAGCCGGTTACTGCCTGGCAATAACAGTTCATAGTAAGCCCCCAGCATCGATTTGATCAAGCCTGATCGCTTACTTAACTTGTAAAGTTTGTGATTGTTTTAAAAATACAATCAAATAAATAAAATTTACAGTTAAATTAGGATAACTAACATTAAATTTCACGAATGTTATCTTCCGTTATTAGGGAAATCAGCAGGGCTAAAAGAGTAAGAGTCCTTCAGCCTTTAACTATGTCCCTAATAACGGAACATTGATAACAACAGCTTACAGCCTGGTTTTCGAAAAGTGCTGAATAAAGCCTTAGGCTGCTTTCACATTTAGCCGCAGTTTAGATCAGTGTGGCGCACTTCATTTCAAACATGGATTCCTATGTCCCTAATAATGGAACATTAATAACAACAGCTTACAGCCTGGTTTTCGCAAAGTGCTGAATAAAGCCTTAGGCTGCTTTCACATTTAGCCGCAGTTTAGATCAGTGTGGTGCACTTCATTTCAAACATGGTTTCCAACAGGGAACATAGTTGTACCTGCTTTCATTTCATTGGCGACTGAGAGCACGCGGCGGCCGCTGCACTTCTGTTTATGATATGAAATTCTGAGTGGGCGCGATGCTAAAGTCGCCTAAATGTGAAAGCGGTCTTAAGCAAGAATTACCATTGCTCTTAAAATTCACTCACTTAAACAACTCTTAATTCACCACTACTTTCGGTTTAGTGCAGTCAGTATTTCGCACAAAGAATTTATACACGGATTGCTTTTACTTTTGTAGGTACTGCACCCAATGGGCGTTTTCCCACTGCAGGCATTCATTTACTACAGTGGAAAACGAACATGCAGGCCTCTTTATTTGGCCCCTTTTAAAAGTCAATATAATTCACATGCTCGGACACGACTCCTCGTATCCAAGTGCTCGTCACCTTCACGTTGTGGTAGATGCCAGGCTGGTGGTCTACTCCGCAGCCAAAGCCTGCAGACGTGATACCTACCAGGTAATAGCGGCCGTTGTCTGAGACTATTAGGGGGCCGCCGGAGTCACCTGGAGGATGAGAGGGAATATTAATGATCGCATACAGGAGTAAACCGGCTTGCCACGTTACTTCTGGGCCGTGACAAAAACGTAGCTCAGGAGAGTTTTGATGCGGTAACTTTGGAACCGTATCCTTAATATCTGAGGATGGGCAAATTATTATAGATCTTTTACAATGGCTGCCCCCTGCTACCTTTACTGCTGCCTTTACAGTAGTAATTTTTCCCCAGATGAAAAACTAATCAGTATAAAATACTCAAAGCTATTTGAAGCTCTTTTCGTTATATATTATTATTACTATTAATAATAAATACTTCTCACCCTCACCTACGGAGCGCAAACATGGTATCTAACAAAGCGTCAAAAGTCCGCACTTGGAGTTTGCCAACGGGCTATGGAACGAACGAACTAGGAGTCAAACTCACAGACCGCATTAAGAATTCTATACTTCGTTCCAAAACAGAAATAGCGGTCACCGGCCGCACAGCTGCTGCACTGAAGTGGAACTGGGCTGGTCACATCACATCTCTCGCATTCAGGAGTGGTAATATGCAAAGACCATAACTCAGTGAATCCCAAATAGCAGCTTAGGAAACGACCACGCGGCAGGCCCAGAAAGAGATAGCGGGATGAGGAATATTTCAGCCTGCCCGATTGAATTTAACTTTAAGCATATCCCTTAAAAGTAATAAAAAGTTTAAAACTAATCAAGATCAAATTGACCGAAGATCTTTGGGGAATGTCTATTAAAGTCTGTACCTCCATAATTGAAACTATAGCACCTTACTTAGCCTTAA
The DNA here is from genome assembly GCA_963555695.1 of Dasypolia templi. Taxonomy (NCBI): domain Eukaryota; kingdom Metazoa; phylum Arthropoda; class Insecta; order Lepidoptera; family Noctuidae; genus Dasypolia; species Dasypolia templi. The sequence continues at coordinate 7,700,779 of OY743163.1, forward strand.
TATTTAATTTGTGTGTGGATCAAGGAGTCTTCCCTCTTTTCAAATCCGGGGACAAGGAAAGACCGTGTCCGTGTTGTCGGTTTTCAAGGTGTTTGAAAAGAAAATGCTTAATCAAATGCTCAATCATTTTAATACTCGTACTAGTAAATTTCTTCACGATCAACAGTATGGTTTCACCAAAGGGCGTTGGACCGACGCCGGTTACCTTATTGTGGGAAGAGGCCCAAAACACCATAGGAATCTTTTGTTTCCTTTCCAAGGCATTTGATTGCGACAATCACGAAACCTTGCTTTTGATCCTTGAGCATTACGGACTTGGAAAACGTGCGCTCAGTTTAGTCAAATCTTATTTAAATGATATACAACAGCAAGTTCAAATAAATGGTGTCAATTCATATGGTTTAAAAGTAAAAATGGGTGTTCCACAAGGCTCGATATTGGGTCCTTTCCTCTTTTTAGTGTAAATTAATGACATACTCCATTTTTTTAAATAAATCAACCACAAATGGTGTTATTTGACGATAGTTCCTTAATTTTTAAAGTAGATAAACGTGCTTCAAATTTTGAAGACGTAAATAACGCCCTACTGCTGGTCCACAATTGCTTCACTTCTAATAATTTAGTACTAAATGGAAATAAAACTAAGTGCATAAGATTTTCTTTGCCAAATGTCAAGGGTAGTGATTGTGAGATAGTATTGAATCAATCGACTCAAGGCTACAATGGGGTCCTCATTTAACATCTCTTGCAGGACGGCTAACTTCAGCAGCTTACGCTGTCAGAAAAATCCGTCAATTTACTGATGTAGATACCACGAGGCTGGTCTATTTTATTTACTTTCATAGTATCATGTCTTAAGGTATTTTACTTTGGGGACGCGCTGCAAACTTAGGGTCTATTTTTATTCTGCAGTAAAGAGCCATCAGAGCCATATGTAATCTCCGCAGACGCGATTCTCTAAGGGAACTGTTTAAGGATATTAACATCATGACGGTACCTTGTCAATACATCGTCATGTCAAACATATGAAAACATCATGTACCTACGTAAGAAAAAAATTACATCTTTACAGTAATCTTTTACTGTAAAGATATAACTTTTGGTGAAAAACATAAAGTACTAGAAATCGGGACCTATTAGTTAAAACTGGCTAAAGTAGACTCATCTTTCATAGGGTACTGTATAAAATGTTACAATAAAATACCTCCCCACATACTTCAACGGATTATGACGAAATTCAAATCTTTTGTAAAACGCTCACTATGCAGGCAAGGCATATTATAAGTTAGAGGATTACATCACTGATTTAAATGCCTGGCTCAATGCTGGTCCTGCTCCACACCACAACTAATTAATTGACATTTGAAATACTGTTGGAGCTGCTGAAGATTGTTAGAATATATTTGCATTGTATAAACTCAATCTCTTTTATATTATAAAGATGCATTGCACAGGTGTGAGTACTTACTATGGAGCTAACATTTAACGGGTAATGTCTTACATTGACTTGAATGTGCCCTGGCGGCTGATAGTTTGTCATGCTCACTCAAATGTCTCGCTGACGGTGGCGCTTGTGTTGAATCATTTAGCTCCCTTCTGCATGGTTGAGCTGAATGGTGCTGATCCATGCGTCATATTCGTGAACGGGCGCCGTCAGTTGGGACTAGTCATCTCTTAGCTGCCACGGCATATTTTAATAATTTATTTTTTGGATTGTTTTACTTATTTTTTGCTCCAGTCATAACGCTTTTAACGTGTACGGTTTTTCTACATCGTTCTCACATAGAGGATCAACATTAATGATGTAACTAATATATTTGTTAGAACAATAGTATTGATAAGAGTGTCCATGGAGTTTCATGCCCTTTCTTCTCCATAGGTTACTATAGTTTGGAATGGGCAACTGGCTTCATATTTCTGACTGACTGACTCCCTGACAATTCAAAATGCCTGCAAATAGTTTTGAGTTTTAGTGGGACAACACAGGCTTATAATAATAATAATGTGGACAAAAAAACCGTGACGCAAGAGGGGGTTCAAAAGATAAATATATGATTAATTACCCAAGCAAGCGTCCTGGTGTCCATCCGAATGGCCAGCACAAATCATCTCCGAGTGAATCTCAACGGCGATCTGTTTACTTCTGTGCCAGTTGATGCACTGCTCTTTACCTGAGGACGAAACATTTTATTATAGTTAGTTTTTTTATGTAGTAGGTTATCATTAGAACTTTTTAAAAGTACTGGAACAACTTTAAATTTTGAGTTGGGGCGTCCGTTTTAGTCGATGGTTTGTTCAGAAAAAGTCATACCTCTTTATATGTGTCATGCTAATTTTATCTGCAGAAGCAATAGCGACTATTAGGACAACAACCCTGATTGCAAGTCTTCTGTATTGCTTTGCTTTTTGATTTTGTCCAAATTTATTTGGTAACCACTTGCCTATCCGTCTGGCTATTTAGCTGGCTATTTTAGTTTGTCCGTTTTTTCAACAGATGGCAGCATCCGCGATTCTCAAATTGCCAGAGCCAGGGGTTTTACAACGCCATCTAGGAGTCGACCTGCTTTTAAAGCGATTTGTGCAATCATTCTTAAAGAAAGTTTTATAGTTCCGGGTTCAGAAAAGCATGTTAATAGAATTCTTTTATATTTATATGTCAGAGAAAAAAAAAAAAGTTGTTTGATTTCAATTAGTAACGATAGTGGTAACTGTGATGACAGGACAAATTGAGTAAACCGCCATCTATTGCAAAGATCTCTAAACAAAATGATTAACAGATATCTTTTATCATTTTAAGGGTCCGAATTGAAGTTAAAGGCTTCATTCATGTTTTTTGTAGAAAATACGAGTAATAAGAGTGTAAATAGATAAACCTTGCCACTTCTTCTCCATACGAAACTACTTTTTGGAAGTGGCGCCTAGAATCAGTTATATTTTTATTGTAATTTTTGACGTTCAAAAGTGCCATTTTATGGGCATATTTGAAATAAATTTGACTTTGACTTTTTTTCCAAAAACCTTGATTTTCCCTGTAACCAGTTGTGGAATGAAACAGTCTTACATGAAAAAAACAGCTACTCACTAAGTATAGGCACCGTCGCAGACCTCAGCATATTAGTCCCAGTATGTCCGGTGCTGGCATCAGTCTTGCCCCAGCCGGCGATCACACCAGCCCTGCCTCTCAGCTCAAAGTCTCTCTCCGGTAGACATATCGGCAGGATATGAGTTGTGTAGGTGATTGGGCGGGACAGTTTGAGGAGAGCTATGTCGTAGCGGTCAGGTTGTGTCATTCGAAATTGGAAGAGGGGGTGGAGGATTTTTTGGACGACCCTGTAAGGATTAACAAAGTTATTGAATGATAACATAAAAAAAACAGGAATAAACCCATATCACATAAATTAAAACAAAGTTTCACAATACTGCAATGCAGAATGGAATAGAATGTCAATGCAATTAAAATAAACGAAAGAGTAGGTACAACATAATTACGAGTATAAAGATCACAGAATTTGAATAAGTACAAATTCCAAGGGTCACAGAATAGAAAATACTAAACGCCCAAAAATATTGCAGTAGTTTTAGGATTATGTAGTTTGTAATGGGAATCTAAGCTCGAATAACGACAAATTCAACACAGTTAATAACGCCGCATTTTTAGATTTTTGCGCTTATGGAAGATTTAGCGTGTTTAAAATGTTATGCTGCGATTTAGGGTTAGTTTGACTACGACGCGTAGTGCAGCAGCAGCAGTGATTCCCCAGTGGAGCAGTGGTGGCCCAGTAGTATCGGTCCCGTCTTACGAGTTGTAGGTCATGAGTTTAAACCTTGGCAGGGAATTTACTTTATTTTATTTTTTTCATCACCTCTGCTCTTAAAACGGTGATGGAAAACATCGTGTGGAAATCGGCATGTCCTAAAACCAAAAATTGGAAGACATCCGCCAACCCGCACTGGGCTTGCATGGTGGATTATGGCCCACTTCCTCTCTACGAGAGGAGGCCTGTGTTCCAACAGTGGGACCCTTATAAGCTGATTATGCCTAGCACTATACCAAGATAGTCGTTCCGACTCAACCTAGGCATGGGTCAGTCAGCTCCAGCTAATTTATTCACTACGATACAATTTTCAACTATTCTCATTTGGCTTATACGGTTAAAGTAGAAGATTTAATTTCACTACTCACCCAAGTTTCCTAGCAGTATGAGCGCCAGCGCTAGTATCCAACGCTCCCAGCCACACGGTAATGTCGCGAGGTCGCGCTCGGGAAACGCAGTGAGCTGCTGTAGCGACGTACCAGCGGGACACTGAAACATATGAATATCCGATTATAGCCGGATCGATGCTGAAAGACAGAGAAGACATATTTAAAGCTACCATAGATGGTGTCGAACATAACTTCAAATAAAAATTGAAAATGCTCCCTAGAGATCAGCGCCCGGAAGACGTCTACTGCTAGACATAGGCGGAGGCCTCTGTCCAGCAGCAGACCAGCCAGCCACAAATGCAAACACCACAAATTCTCCATATTCGCAGATCGTCATCTATCTCTAATCTGTAATTTTGTAATGACGGTAGTACAAAATAAGTAGCTTTGATCGTCGCACGATTATGTTTCCGAAAATATACGATGATTGCCGGATCGTATAAATTTCCTTGAAGATCTGTTCATGTGTCTTTAACCTAATAATCTTCAAAGTAAACAATAATAAACGTATCAACATACCCAACACCCCACCACACTGAAACTCGGAGATCCTGACATGTGCCTGCCAGGGAAACTCCGCAAATCTCGCCTCTCTGCCGCCAATGATCCTTTTCTGTATCATCTTCGTTGAAGAAAGACCGCAGTCTACCTGGAAACCAATGGTAGAAAGGTGTAAGGTCTTCGTTGTGAGAATACCAGCTTTTATTTGGCAAAGTTTGTTATGACGGTCCATCTATAAGTAAAAAAAAAAAACATGGAGCGCTTTGATTGGTACTGATACATTTCTCTATTTTATATATTTATTTTTCTATAGCACAAACATCCACATAATTATATACATTCTCATTCTCTCAAAATACCAACGCAACTATCTGAATTCATCCACACACACAAACACACCATAACACTTATACACACAATCACAATATTAGTCAACATGCATACATACTTCATTATGTAATGTTTTATTTGTGTATTTTGTTTTTATTTTATATTCCTTTTCTACTACAATACTAGTAGATTACAGGAAATTAAGAAATTTAATGTATCTTAAATATACCGATTACATGTACTTAAGTATCGCGGTTAAATGTAAAATGTAAACGGAACGAAGGAGCCTGGATCTCACGACACAGGGAATCCTAGTGTGAGCTCCAGGAATCAACGCATTCGAATGTAATTTGTCAAACAATAAACAATTTCAATTACAATTTCAATTTATACCCCTAATGGCTGTCGGCTGACTGCTGGGGCTTGACGGCTGAGTAGTAAGTGGTTACTGTGGCGGATCCAGGGGAGGCTAAGGGGCTCAAGCAAGTTCATGAAAGATCGTAAAGTGAACTTGATGTAATTCTAATTAGACTTTCTAGTAAGCAATACACTATCTAAGGTACAATTGTCACCAATTATCCTTAACTTAATAAGTATTAAGTTTTCAATTTCTTTAAGTTTCGACTTCAACAGCCGCGGTAAGTATTTGAAGTTACTGTGTCGGTTTCACGGCAACTTCAGGCTGTTGCATTAGATCTAAACCTTTGTTATGAAATGGTAGAAAGTTTAGTAAGAACACCTGAAAGCTATACTAAGACTAGTGGAACTAAATATGAAGGAATTTTCCAAGAGGCGTGTCGTATTATAGAACCTTTGGAGATCCCAGTGCAGGCACCCAGAACAGCCAAACATTCGATTGTAACTAACGAAGTCATTGAGGAATTTGCGAAAAGTAATCCAAGTAGGCTTCTAATGCGTTAAGCAAAATTAAATATTGTGTGCTTTCTTAGTGTTGACTTTGCTAAAACCTACCGTCCCAAACGACGATCCTGGATCCGCGACTGAATGGTAATTATTATATTAAAGAGCATTTAATAATAGAACTTGTATACCTACCCAAATAGTCTAAAGATTCATCGGACAGTTTTTTCACAAGTATTTCTGAGGCTCGGTAAGCTAGCTTCAATGACAGATTCGAAATGAAAGCTTGAGCCACCATTCAATATAGATGAAGACGTATTATAGCCGAACTATTTTATCGCAAAAATTACCGACTACTGTTTTACTTTCCAAAATAGAATAAAGTGAGCAGGTTTACCTGCGCCACAACATCATCAGCTCGTCTCCGAAACACGTTGGCCGGCACCACGCTGCGCTGCGGCACTTGACGCAGCTGCGGAGGCACCACCTTGTACTTCCAGTCTGACGCTGGGATACTGGAAACATTACAGAATTTAGATGTAATAACAAATCTAAGACACCACTTGTTCTTCTCCTTTCGTTTTGCCCCAAAAACTAGTTCATGTCGAGATAAAAATGTTAGACAGTCAGCAAGGTTGGGAGAAAGGCTGGCTTGCACAAATTTCGTGATTGATAGCATAATCAGCCTATTATGTTCCCACTGCTGGGACACAGGCCTCCTCTCTGTGAGAGGGAGTGGGCTGTAATCCACCACGCGAGCCCAGTGCGGTTTGGTAGATTTCATATGTCTTCGAATTTTTGGTTCTAAGACATGTCGGTTTCCTCACGATGTTTTCCTTCACCGTTTTGAGAGCAGTGGTGATGAAATAATTTACACAAAGTAAAGCGCCTGCCTGGGTTCGAACCTACGACCTACAACTCGTAAGTCGCGGCCGTTACCCCTGGGCCACCACTGCTCTTATATCGTGTATAATATACAAGCTTTTAAAGCGAATCTCACCATGTTTTTTAAAGCTGCATTAACAGCTTTAGAAAACAAGGTGCCAAAAAAGGAAAAAAACAAGCTTTAAACGAATAAATGTTTTGATTTGATAAAAAAATATCGTGAGGTTTACTGTGTGGTGAGCGTTACTAACGATTCGAGCCCACCTCAAACACATCAAAACCTGGCCTTGCCACTGGCACTCGAATGCCACTTGGCATTCAGCTTAATCACTGGTGTAGATATACTTGTATCGACAAGTGTGAAAAAGAATGTCACATGTATTTTAAAATTAAAAAAAAACGTGCAGGTCGAATTGTGAACTTCCTCATATTTATGAAGTAGGTTAAAAATTAAGGTTGCTTTGAAATCCGGTAGTTACCTGTTATCCAGCACATCATTTCTAATTGGCTCATTAGACACACAGCACGAGAACAGCCAGCTCCCACCACAGCCCCTGACCCTCGTGCCCCCTCGAAGCCAACATGTTAGCGACAGGGTGCAGGGTCGCACTTCCGAGCCCAAGTTACAGGTACTAGGGTAGCCCAGAATCGAGGCCAGCATGCGACTTGTTAAGGCTGGAAAATTTAAATAGAATCACGAAGTAAATATACCGACAGCTAAATATGTTTTTTATTGCAAGACTGTAAAAAAAAAAAACGGATTGTAAAGATGGATAACTTTTTTTTTGCTAGAATGTGTGTGATAGAACCGCGTGCTTCAAGTTTTCGCAGCATGATCATTATAAAGTTCTTGTTCCAACACTACTACAGTAATATTAGGAGGTCCAAAAAATATCAAAGTCATTTTGGTCCTTATATCCTTACAGTTTCTAGTCCTATGAGTATTATAAGTTACAATACGAAGCTTCATCGTTATAAATGTTGTAAATATCAATAATACCTACATTCACCAGCAACAGGCCCCGACACATTCAAAAGAACGATCGGAATCAACCATTTGCTGAGCCGCCATCTTGTCTCTGGCGCATTCTTCCTCCTTTGTGTGACGTTGGACTGTCGTCTATGTTTATGGTACGTTTGGCGCCATGGTACCTCATGTTTCACCGTTGACATGGCGCTATTGACTGGTAGTGGTACATAGCGTGTGCTGTGGAGTAGCTTCGGGATAAGAGGTTAAATCTGGAACAAGGGAGCGATAATTAAATTTTCATTCTCGCAATAACAGTCGTTGGAATCAGAATAAATAGCGCTGAAGCACGTTGACAGGCTGTGGTCCAAACGTGCCCAGAAGTGAGAGTGCCTAAACATGTGGTTTCGTGCATTACACAGTAACAGTTTCTAACTTTGCCGATCTAATATATCCAGATACGTTTGAAGCTCTCACCAAGATAAATTAAACAAGCCCAAACAAGATCTAGCTGCTGAAAACTGATGGGGAGCTCTCTCTACTGTCTTTTCGCTATCATCAGAAAAAATCCAGATGTCTATTATGATAAAGTGTCATCTGACCTACATATTATGTGTACCAAGTTTCAACAGAATCGGTTCACAGGTGATTCAGCAGGTGAACAAACAATCAAACACTATTTTTGTACCCATTGGGGAAGATTTTCTTTTTAAATTTTTACTTGTACCAACTTCAAGGTATAATACCTTGAAGTTCCCATATCCAAAGTTTAGGACTACTCTGTAAAAGTTACATTTTAAAAAAAAACTCGTAAACTTGAGAACCTACTCCTTTTTTACGTCGGTTTATTAATAGTATGGTTATGGGAAATAATAAGGATAACATAACATAATATCACGCCTTGTTTCCCCGAAGGGTTGGGCAGAGGTGTACCTATAGTACACCCACATTTCGCCAGTTATGTTTAAGTCCCATGTAATAGGGGGCGAGCCTATTGCCATCTACCGGGCACAAATCCAGACGGTGATAGCCACAAAAGTTAAAAACTGTGTCGCAGCTATCAACGCCCGTCTTAACATGAGAAACACTACATTGCTCCTTCAGACTATGCAAATTGTGTATGTTTGAGGTGTGTGTGAGTGACGGTGTTTGTGAGTGACGGTGTGTGTGAGTGAGGGTGTATGTGAGTGTGGATGAGTAGCTTTAAATTTCTACAATTTTTTCAATTACAATGTGAGTGGAAACGCCGGGAGCGACCTTTTTGGTGATGTTCTTCAGATGCGTAATACTCGCAACCAGGGCGTGATTGAATGACAAGATGTATGAACGTAAACGAGGCAAAAGGAGTATGTAAGGATCGTAGCAAGTGACGTTCTGTGGTTTCTGCCTACCCCCATGGGAAGAAGGCGTGAGTTCCTGTTTTTCTTCCTTATAAAACGAAGGTGAGCTCTTAAATTGATCTCATACGGGGTTTAATAGGGTATGAAACTTTGTATAGAAGTTACAAGTGCGTATTTTTTTGTGCCGATGGAAAACTCCATCAGGTGCACGGCTTCTAATACTAATAATCATGTTGTTTATAATCAGTGCTACACTTTTTCATTAATACATTTAGAAATCAACTTTCATCTTCGCGTTGATAGAATAATGACAGCTGTAACAAATGCCTGCGTTTAGTTAAGACGGGTCGAGTCCTACAAGGCGAGCGATGCGTGCGACTTTCGCTAATAATTAACGCAAGCGACGCTTGAAGGTATGCTTAAATATTTCATTACACCACAGAAAATATAATACTACGTAATTACACTTAAAATTAAGACGTTGGTGTGTCTGTGTCTTGTCAACCAACACCATCCTCTGAATTAAAATATTGCTTTTATTTTAATTTCATAAACGTCAGGTTCAGGTGTTAGTCGGTCGAGGGTACGCTTTCCGCGGTTGGTTTGTGGATGGGTGACCATCCATTACAACACTTTTACACGTCAATCATATTTGAAAAACTAGATGACGCGTTCCATTTCTGACTGCTCTGAGAAAAAAGGCCGAAACAAACTACATAATGATGATCTTGGTCAGATCATGTGAAGACCATGTGAATTGATGTCTGAAATGGTAGTTTGAGGAAAGGTCCACACAGATAGTGTGGACCTGTCCAGTGCACGCATTTGTCAAGTAATCGTGCAGCTCAACTCAAAACTGAAGAAGCTCAACGATTCGACGAACAATACCAAAGAAGGGACATTTTAGTAGGCCGCAAAAATTACTCAAACCACCAGACCAAGTATAAGATTTAAATAAATCGTTTATTTGCATAAAATGTGGTAAGTACAAAAGATGTTACATAAATTTTCAGTGCAAAGACACATTCCGCCATGTAATAAATATGTAATTATATTATAATAGTGTAGGTATGTTGTAATTTAACATACACTAAAAGACAAATAAAAAAAATAGGTTTTAGCGATAAGAAGTTTACAAACGAAAATAACAACATGTAACATGTGGTGGGACTGTTATGATTTTTTGTTGAGAAATTTGCCGACTGAATAAAAACTCTACGTAATCAACAATTTTTTTAAACCACGTATAATTAATGTAGATAGGTATCTGAAATGGTCTTTCAAGGAAATAACCATACTGATTTGAGTGGACCTGTCCAATCAGCGTACATTAATACCAATACCAAAAAAAATACATTTGGGTAGGCCGCAGTAAGTACTCAAACTGCCCGATTATAATAAAAAAACTAAGAAAGAGAAAATAATCCTCACACAATAATTAAAGTAAATATTTAGGTAACTGTGTAAATATATAACAGTAATAAAATGTTAACGTGTATATTAATTAAATAAGAGTAAGCCAACAAAAATAAAAATAAAACCTTACGTATGCAAAAATTGGAGCAGGTCAATTACAGCCTTTTTGTACTCAGTAGAATCTTTAACAGTTATCTTTGAAAGCTTTCTGCCTCAAGAATTTACTTAATCTTGAACGTGGACGCTTGGAAGTTAATTATAACAGCGTATACATTGACATCTGATCGAGCCAAATATTTTTTCACGTCTTGTGGTAGTCACAACAAATTTGTGTGTGTTCCTAGGATATCACTGTATTTAAAAAAAAAAAAATTACAACATCACGCCTTGTTTCCCCGAAGGGTTGGGCAGAGGTGTACCTATAGTACACCCACATTTCGCCAGTTATGTTTAAGTCCCATGTAATAGGGGGCGAGCCTATTCAGCCAGACTTCGGGCTGCTACTGAGAAATTCCAGATAGAAAAACCCAATAACACTTTGCCCGATTTTTTTCATATTTTTCTCATAAACACTAGGATTAGTACCAAATTTAAGTACACAATTTTTTTTTAAAAACTATTATGAGTTTGACCTATCACCCGATTACGGCTTGACGTCGACTTACAGGACAGCCTGTATACCGAGACCCCTGCTTGTCTCGGAAAGCACGTTAGGCCGTAATATCTTTGACATTTGTATATCTTTGACATTTGTATATCTTTGACATTTGAATATCTTTGACATTTGAATATCTTTGACATTTGAATATCTTTGACATTTGAATATCTTTGACATTTGTATATCTTTGACATTTGTATATCTTTGATATTTGTATATCTTTGACATTTGTATATCTTTGACATTTGTATATCTTGGACATTTGTATATCTTTGACATTTGTATATCTTTGACATTTGAATATCTTTGACACTTGTATATCTTTGACATTTGTACATCTTTGACATTTGAATATCTTTGACATTTGAATATCTTTGACATTTGTATATCTTTGAAATTTGTTACGGGTAGTCAGAAGCACAAAAGTCTGACAACCAGTATTTCCAAGGAGTATCGTGTTACCCAGTAACTGGATTCTAGAGATCAGAAACGCAGTCTGTGTGTAACTGACAAGTAAAATACTGGTGGTTGTCAGTTAGCCTGTAAGCTGTCGCCCAACATAGTCGGGAAATGGCTAGGCAGATGGATTGTGTTTTGTTTTTTTTTAAATATTCATATGAATTGCCATATCGTCGCCGTGCAGTGAAAACCTCATGATTGCAATAAACGTTATTTTACAAGAGAAGATAAAAACTGTCTGAAAAATGCCCGTCATTGAAGTTCTCCGTGGTCTCTCTTTTTTGGACAAATTCTTTAAATTTGGGCAGTCGGGTCAGAATTGATGAGATCAATAGAAGGCATTAGAAGTACCTCAGAGCAGTGCAAGTCTGTTCATAATATGTATGACGAAGTTTTACCACACAACAAATTAAAAAAAAAGCAAAACAAAAAAAATACGAGGTTTTCACTGGACGACCGCGACAACATACGCCATTTTTATAACTAAACGAAACTATGGAAGAATATGTTTCGGACTCGAGGACTAATAACTCTTTAATGTTAATTTAGGTCCTAGAGTCCGAAAAAGATCGGGAAATACCAACTGATTATGATAATATCACAACTTTAGTTATTTTTAAAAGGGATGACCCCTTTGACTCGAAGACTTATAATATTGTGGGAATGTATAGCTGTGGACGTTAAAAATTAGTAGGTACCTGTTGTACATTATGAAATTCAAATACTATTCGATAATCTGCACGTGTAGTATGCTTACAGTGGATACTATGCGTATGCGCCTTGTATGTGCATACAAAGTACACTATTACGACTGACAAGAATTCAAACAACAAGAATGTCAAAATTCTGTGAAGTCCCGGTTGGCGCAGTGGCGAAGTACTTAACTTTGCGAACTTTGCGAACTTTGCGAACTGTAGAACGCGAGTTCGATGGCCACGTGAAACAATTAGATACTTTAGGGTGGATTTCACCAATGAAACTGAACGCGATCAGAACATAAACTACGTTTAATAGCTGTCAGTGTTATTCTTTTCCATGGAATATTGACACTGACAGCTCTTGAACGCGTTTTAGATGTGCTGTACGCGTTTTAGTATTATTGGTGAAATCGGCACTTAATTGCTAATAGTGAGAGGCCAAGAAAACACTAGAAAATTTAATTACTGCCTACTGTATTTTTTAATTTCTGTGTAGAACAAAGTATTAATTTAATGTATTTCATTTTGCTTTTAAGATTTTATTTTTATTGAAACTATGTAGATACTATTTATTTTAATTAATTAATTGTATTATAATCTGCGCATAATGTAGTGCACGTTGTGCTTTTCTATAAGTAATGAAGCGCTTAGACTTATAGGGGTACATCGATCTTAAAATGCCTACCATAAACCAGTTCATGAAACGCTTATCGAAGCGCTTCTTTGACTGTGGCATTAAACACTCCAACCCCTTGATCTCAGCGGCCGCCCGCTACACTCCCTCCCGCATTAGCAGTATTCGCCGACCAAGGCATACTTTAATCGCCCCCGACGACGCCACTACCCTCCTCCAGGAGAGTAGTAAGGCCACCAGCACACTTCATAAGCCCAAAACCCGATCGCCGTCCTACCGTCCTCGCCGCCGAGGCCCGCCGCGACGCCCAAATACACGCCCCTCCCGACCCTTGCTCGAGCCAGCCCGCGACGCTGAGCCTGTAGCTTTAAATTCGTCCCTAATTAATATCAATCCTGATCCAGCTAGTCCCTTGCTGCCCTCTTCCAGCGACGCCCTAAGCCGAGGTCCGTACCCCACAGGGGGTGCCCTTAGCGTTGTCGCTTAGTTTTAGTTAGTATTTAAGTTTAAGTCCTGGCTGGAGGCCTTAATTTATTAGGGCAACCACAGGCAAGTCCGTTTAAGCAGACGACAACCTCATAGGTTGACCTGCGAGATGCCATTCAATAAAAATAAAAAAAATAAAAAACTTATAGGGGTACCGAGCTTCTGGCGCTAATTAAGAAGCGGAAAAGAGCTTTAGCGCGGTCACTGTCAGACTGCATAGAAAAGAAAGAGAAGTGCGATGACACAATTTATTTTTCTGATTATGTTTACTGTAGTGGATCATATATTTTAGGCTTTATAAAACATGCGTTTGGATCTTATAGTTCCCATAATAATAAGCGATACAGACTCTCCGTCTGACGCCCGAACAAGACGCGCGTGCTAGTTGGAATGGGCGGTTCGTGCGCTAATTTAAGTATTTCCTTCGTATTGTTAAAACAAATACACATTTTGAAAATGTAAAATGTTAATGATATAGAAAATATGTAGTTTTGTTATTATAAAAAAAATTGATAACCTTCCGTGACATATTTACGCCATATTACGGATTTATTTTGTTTTTTTTTTTAATCCAGGAAATTACAAGTAATTGTGTTTCTAAAGTGTAGGTATGATTTATAAATCGAATCGACTCGTTGGTCTAGTGGTCGCAAACGCTACAGCTGAGCATAAGGTCCTGGGTTCGATTCCCAGGTCGGGTAACGTGTCATTGGGTTTTTCTATCTGGAATTTCTCAGTAGCAGCCCGAAGTCTGGATTTGTGCCCGGTAGATGGCAATAGGCTCGCCCCCTATTACATGGGTTTTAACCATAACTGGCGAAATGTGGGTGTACTATAGGTACACCTCTGCCCAACCCTTCGGGGAAACAAGGCGTGATGTAATGTAATGTAAACTGAATACTTTAATAACTCACATATGAACTGCGTAACTATATAATGGTGCAGGAAAGCATAAAAAAATGCAATTATTTCGCAATTTCGTATCGTTTCCTCGGTACGCTCTAAAGTTTGCAATGTACAAACTGTAAAGTAACAGTGTACTCATTGTTGAGGAGCCTAATTTTTAATAACGCGTGCCTGAAAATGCCTGTAACCCCCACTTTACGCCAGTTATGTTTGAAGCCCCATGTAATAGGGTCCATTGCCAATTACCGGACCTAGAATACTACTGAGTACTTTCTAATGGATTATTAATTAACACATAACATCACGCCTTGTTTCCCCGAAGGGTTGGGCAGATGTGTACCTATAGACACACCTATACATCAGTCATTTCTTTTTTCATTTAAAAAGAGACAAAAAAAAAAACGAAATAAAACGACTAACTACCATTTTACCATTAATTTCGTAAACAAATTTCTCACCTATTGAAAGAGACATTCAGAACAGAAATTCAAATCAAGTTATTTGGAATGTTAATAAGTTTTCACAAATCATCTTTGAGAAAAAAAATAAAGAATATTCATAGACAAAAGACATCGTCTAAAGAACTTTCTACATTGACTACAAAAGTGAATGATATTATTATAATTAAAAAAAAAATACTATAATAACCTTGTGAAGGCAGCAGGAATCCGTTGGATGCGGGAAGCACAGAACCGGTGGAAGTGTCTGTTCTTTGGGCAGGCTGAAATGATGAATGATTATTGTAATACACTTGCGTGCAAAAAAATCGACCCATTTCTCTTTTCTTCGATTTGAAACCAAACAATTGAACGAAAGTCGTTTCGCAATTTCTTTATATTAACCTAATATAAATTGTGTACTAAAACCTTCCTGAATGTGTGTAGATTACGTTAGTGAAAAAATTATATAAATTGATTACAGATTTAAAAACAATATTTGTCAGCTCCTGAACGCGGTTTCGATGTGCTAATCGCGTTTGGTTTCATTGGTGAAATACGCCTGTAATCTGCTATTTCGCTTGCAGGAAAAGATCAATACCCCGTTCGACCAACTCAGGGGCAGTAAGTTTCTTATTAGACCTCGTCCCTTTGCTATCTTCATCCTATATTTATCATCGTCATCGACCACAGTTAATGTATTCTTGTAATATCAGTTTAAAAATGGTTTATTTTTGTGAATTTTCACAGACGAGATTGTTTTCGATATCTTAAGGGTCCGACGAACTAAGCTCGTTATAGCATTTCGAGGCGAGTACAAAATTCGTTCAGAAAAATGCTATCTCTGTTTGACAAAAGAAGGCAAGCAAGGGACGCGTTGCGAAGCCTTAGGTGTGTGTCTGTGTGAGTAGATAGATAACTATTATTAGCTGTACTGTACTGTACCTACCATTGATTCATAGCGACTCGAACACATAATATTTAGTAGTAAGTAGGTATGTTCATTATTTGCTTTATTTTAGTGGACTACTTTGGGGAGTCGTTAGGGTACAGAATAGTAATGCGTTTTTTGGACATTTATTTACAATGCCGGTAACTCAACATATACGAATATTTCGAGATATTGGCCTTGTAGAGAAAATTTAGCAGATAAGTCAATCATACCTTTCCTAAATACTTTTGTACTCAAATGTTATATGTAAGTACCTATATGATGTTGGTGTTCTTGAATAAATACGAGTAAGTTAACAAAACTGGAAACGGTTAGTAGCGAGACCTCAGACGAAGACATTGAAAAGTGAAAACAGAATCATTTATCACAGCAGAGCAAGGACATAGAAAAGAGCCGAAGATTCACCGCTCGAACTGAATCAACTCAGCTGCGACGTCAATAAAAGATGCACTCCCATAGATAACTACAGGGTGTCCAGTAAATAGCACGACATACTCCAGGGGATGATAGCTTGGGTCAATACCTATCAAAACAACACGATCTTACGGATTTACAGTTTTACAAAAAAATCCGTTCGTGTTTAGTTCTGTGAAAATTTAAACAAAAAATACTATTTCTTGAAAACGTTCTCGTTTTGATAGAGAAAAGACTTATCAATGAGAAAAATAACTATTCAAGAATAATTTGATGTAAAAAAAAAAAATAGAAAAGGAATTTTTCATTACGAGATGCTTAATAATCTGTTTCAAGATAGAGATTTTTCACCAGCAGCATTTGTAGCACCATGAAGCATGAGGCTTCAGGGGCTAATGCGAATCTTGGAGTTCATTTTAATCGAGTCTGGTCAAACCACGCTGGGGTCGGTGCATTTCATTCATTCATTTATGGCACCTATACATCGTCATCATGCGCCGTCTTTGGGGGAACAGGCCGACGACGTGTGTCGCGTAAATATATTATAGGGATATTACTTATTATTGCTTATATTAATTTTAAGCCCGTATTAGTTTATTTATTCCCTTGGTAAAAGGCCAAAATTCCAATAATTTATACCTATTTACGCGATATATGCGTACATATAAATAACAGCGTTCTGAGCTAAGAATAATGAAAATTAAAAACAAGGATTTGAATAAACATTTATTTTGTTATGTTCTTACTTCATACATACTGCTAATATCATTGTTATTATTGATTCATCTATTTAAAAATATGAATCGGAACGTGATAAAGTCGTGTATGTCATATATTATCGACTGAACGAATAACAAAAATACAATTATAGTAGGAGGGTCACTGTGATCCACAATAAATACGCTGATATGATTTGGCTTTTTATTTGCAGTACCGTACTTATGATGATAACCAACCGTAATCAAGCGGCAAGAAGTTTTAAAACAATAGTAAAATCCTTACAAGCAAAGTAAATGCTACACAATACGAAATGTTGTAGTACTGAGCCAATTTAATGAATATAAATATCATTCATACTGTCTAGCCATTATATATAGGTACTATCTTCTCAATTTAGACAAACTGATTATTGAGGCACTAGCAAAAATATAATTATAATAAATGTCTTCCTGATATTTTCCGATTTCGATCATAATATATTAAAGCGCACAAGTGTGTGCGCACACACAGACACAGGTGGACTCCCTATTCCCTCACTCTCAAAGTCATGTTATGCATAAACAAACTTGCAAAAAAAGTCCACAGATTTTGACTCATTTTAAAGCAAGCAAGCATAACTATTGTGATAATAAATGTTCAATCGTTTTGTGATTATAACATTTATAATTGAACATTTATTTTAACTGAATTAAAATAAATCGTCAATCGACTTGGTAGCAGTGTAAATATTAAAATGAAATGCTTCCATTTTTTAAATTATTTTCAAAAGACGCACTCAGTTTTGATTCTATTTTTAGCTCGATATCTAGTATCATGCTATTTTAGTGGTAGTATGTACTCACGATTTCGTGTTGTAGACAGCAGGTAAAAGGTGGTGTCCGAACAGAATAACGAAACCCTTTTTGTAGGTTATTCTAAGACTGTTGTTTATTGTTCCACACACTACACACCACAAAGTCTTCAGCAAAAGATAGAAGAAAAAAGCACAGGAAATTATTGTAGGCAATAGCACAGGCAACACAGGCAAGCTGATAATATCCGCGGCGTGGTACAAAATATGGCAGCGTGCGGGTAGCTAATAACGTGGGCTTCGCAAGCAAGGGCGGTGTGCCGACTGCCGGCCGGCGGTCACCGCGGGGCTGCGTACGCGCCGCGCCGACAGAACCTGTTTGTTACTGACGTCACTACCCGTGGTATGTGTCCACGGGACGACGTGCAAATTCACAACACTTGATTTTGTAGTTTTGACGGATATGTGTAGAGTGTAAATGTTTTGGTTATGGGTGTGTATGTGTGTAGTAGTACATGTCGGAGTAGCCCACATCACTCCCCCCCAGAGGCCTGGTTAGGGGCGAAAATAATCCGGGAATCGAACTTGTCGACCACTGCATGTTGTTTTGGGAACTACGGGCAATGGATGCGGGGATGGATTGCCAAGTGGTTTTGTTGTGGTTGCTGGTGATTGGTTGGGTGGTTGTGGAAGTAAGTTGGGTTGATCTGTGGGTTCTGTATCTTCCGCGACGCGGTCTTCGTCTTGCAAGTTAGTAAGCGCAAAAGCGCGTTTTAAATGACGTTCGTCATTGATCGATTAAAACACGCTTTTGCTGGTTTCCTTTTTTATCATTAGTTTGTATACTTTGTCGTCTTTTTCTATCACCTTGTGTGGGCCTGTGTATGCTGGTTTAAAAGAGGCATGTGACGCATCTTCACGTAGTAAGACGTGTTCGGCGGTGGCTAGTTCTTTGAACTCTGAGCTTGACGTGGCAGGATGCCGGGACGGGATTCAGCTTCTCGGCGAATGACCGTAAGCGCGTGGTGAAATCGGACAAGTCTGATGTGCCGACGGCGCAAGGATCGAAGAATTCGCCGCTTAGCCTTAGTGGTTCACCATACAGCAATTCCGCGGAAGTAGTTTGTAGGTCCTCCTTGAATGCACTGCGAATGCCAAGTAATACAAGTGGTAGTATCTCTGCCCAGTGATTATCTGCGTGGCATGTAATGGATCCTTTTAGCTGCTTGTGAACTAGTCCATTGCAGGCCGGGTGATAGGCAGTTATGCGCTTGTGTTGAAAACCCGTGATTTTTGCCAGATAATGGAACAGAGTGGACTCGAACTGACGGCCGCGATCTGTAACAATATCCGTTGGCACGCCAAATCTAGATATCCAGCCTGAGATTAGGGCTTTTGCTACCGTTTCTGCTGTAATATCCGTTATCGGATGACTTCTGGCCACCGTGTGAAGCGGTGTATGGCTGTTAGGCAGTATTTGTTTCCGATTAAAAGTGGCAGTGGGCCTACTAGGTCGATATGTACGTACCTAAAGCGGGCGCGGGGTAAATCGAAAGTGCCTAATGTTGCAGACATGTATCGACTAACCTTCGCACGTTGACACGACAAACATGTTCTAGCCCACATCCGATCATCACGAGTCTTTCCGTATGCCGGGCCAAACAAACCTTTCCGCTACCAGAACCCGGGTGGGCCCGGGTGGCTTAAGGAGTGAAGACTTGTGAATACCTGCTGCCGGAATGCTTTCATCTCAGCTTCCTGGAAAAGAATGCAAGCGGCATCATTATCGGGCCCTGTCAGAATATCAGCGCTGCGTTATTTTTTTTTTTATTTTTTTTTAATATCGCAGCATTATGCTGAGATAGGAGCCTTTTTGGCCTCGCACAGGTCTTTTTACTGTTTTTTGTTGTTATTCTGTTTGTTTATACATTGTTTGTTATTTTTTACTATTTGTATTCCCTGTGCGTGTCCCAAATAAATATTTTTCTTTCTTTTCCATCCGCCATTGTGTTGCTGTTGTAATACAGCACCAATAGCCGAATCTGATGAGTCAGTCACTAATGCCAGTTTAGCATGGCAGTTTGGATGAGCCCGAAGAGCTGCTTTGGTGAGACTTTCTTTGGTTTGCCGGAATACCTTTAGAGCATTGCCGGTGAGGTTGATGAATGTGGGGCCTTTGACTGCCCCTGTGAGTAGGGCATTCAGTGGTGTTTGAGTTCGGACTGCATTGGGCAGGAATCGCCTGTAAAAATTAGCCATACCTAGAAATCATCTAAGTGCCCTGACGTCTTTGGGTGGGGGAAAATTGCTTATAGCTTGTACTTCCTCGTCCAGTGGTTTGGTTCCGCTCTCCGTGATTCGATAACCCAAGAAAGTCACCTCGGGTGCACCGAATACACACTTTGACACATTAATCACCATGCCGAAGTCCCGAAGCCTGGTGAATACCTGGCGCAGATGGTCCTCGTGTTGCTTGTAATATCTGCTATAGATTAAAAAATCATCTAAATAGCAATAGATGAAATCCAGCCCACGCATCATTTCGTCCCCGAATCGTTGCAGGCCAAACGTCATAAACGGTAATTCGTACATACCGAAGGGTGTTGTGATTGCCGTTTTGGGTATGTCCTCCTTGCTCACCAGCTTCTGATAACAGGCTTTTACTAAATCAATTGTTGAATAGACATTGACAGCCAGATATATTGAGTGTAAAATCGTGTATGTGTCGGATTGGGTACATGTCTGGAACGGTGCGAGAGTTGAGTTTTCTGTAATCGCCGCATGGGCGCCACCCGTTGTCCTTCTTCAGGGCGAGGTGCAATGGGGATGACCATGGGCTATCAGAAGGTCTTGCTGTGCCGTTAGCTAGCATTGCTTCGAATTAGGCTCGAGTTATTTTTAGCTTATCGAGGGCGTCGTCTAGGTGCGAATGTGGTGTTGTGTGTTGTATGGTATCAAGCGTTGTGTACCTGCGGGTCGCATAATTTCGGAGAATTCCTGCAAGAGCATGAGATGGTAACTTTTATTATCACCTGAAAGTATCTTTACTGAGTGGATGTTACTCGCGTTGCAAACTCGTGTCGCTGGTGCTGTTAGTGAAGTTATATTGTCTATTAAGTATTGATTTTTACAGTCCACTATTAAATTGCAATGACACAAAAAATCTACACCTATGATTGGTTTGGTAACGTCCGCTACCACAAATCGCGATAAATAACTTCGTCGGAGTCCGAGGATCAAGTTGAGATGCGCATAGCCGTATGTGCTGATAGTAGTCCCGTTAATTGCGGTTAGCTGGTAACTCGTCGGTGCTCGGCCCTCTCGTAGCTGAGTTCGAGGGTACACCTTTGCGTGTCATCATAACTCCCTGTGTCGACCAACAATTGGGTTTTCGTGCTGCGGTCAGTTATGAAGAGGCGACCGGATGTGGCGGGGCAGTCGTCTGTCGCCATTAATGATGATTGCCCGCGGTTTTGCCCGACTCCTTGTAGTCGTATGGTTTCTGATAGTTGCGTGCTCTCGTTCCGAATATTTCGTGGTACCAGCAGATGGGATGGGTCCTGTAGCTCGATGCTGATTGGGTTGAACTTCGTGATGCTGATCGGCGGCGCTGTTGTTCCGGACGTTCCCTGCGGCGTGGCTGGCGGGTGTGCCAGTCTAGCTTGATGGGTAGTCGTTCCACCATCCGTTTTAGCTCAGCTGTCTCGCTAGTGGTGCTGCTGCTGGGTACGCTGGCGGGCACTGAAGTAGCTGCTACGACCGGCTGCGTTAGGGACGGCTGGGGTGCCAGCACGGTCTGTACGTTGCGTGGGAGGCTATTAAGATGGTCTTCACGAACTCCTCTGGTACACTCGGCCCTGCCAGGTCTCGCAGATGGCGCAGAAATTGTGTCGGTTTCCTGTCACCCAGATCCTCATGGGTGTGTAGCTGACGGACTTTCTACTCATGTGAGGCGGTAAGTCGCTTGATCAGATCGATCTTTATTTTGGCTTAGCGATTATGAGTGGGCAGCTGGGCAGCACTCAGTTGGATTCTCAATGCTCGGCTTAACACCGAGAGTTGAAAATGCAGTACGCGATAAAATTCCACCGCGAGATATTTAAGTCCGTGCGAACATGGTCTAAAGAAACGGAACAACCAAAGCTTCTTAGGAAGGTAGATAGGTAGGTAAATACTAATTTATTTAAAATATACTCGTACTTAGGAACCTAGTAGTGTTAAACTCAGACCAAGGAATAATATCTTTATCTTCTTGGACTGAGTTGATGCAATTAGACTTTTTATTGTAATGTCAAATTCGACATTCGGGTTGGAAACATCTTAGTAATTTATTTTACGTTTTTCGTAGTGATATTTACAAAGATATGATGAACAACACTTTTACTGTAAGGAAATTGAAAACCTAAATTATGACAAGAAAAGTTTTTTTGGCGACGAAAATTGTATCCCTTTGAGCAGATTTTTTTTTCGGGAATATAAAGAAGTCACACAGTGCTAGGATAGGGCTGTAAGGAGGGTGACCCAGGAGTTTGACAGGCGTGCAGTCCAGGAAGTCCCTCGTTTTGAGCGTGGTGTCGTGCTGGAGCAGTTGGCCTGCGAAGCCCTGTGTTTGGTCGCTTGTTGATCAAAACAGAAAAAAAATCTGCCAAGCATTTGGTAGTATACAATTCAGCATCGATGCTACTTTGGTTCCGTAAAGGAATTGACACCAAGTACCCAGTCAAATTACAAAACTCGCGATCAAAATCTTCCCCCCGCTTCTAGATCGCTTCACTTTGTTAGGCGTTGATTCGTTTTGAAACACCCAAACCGACGACTAGGGCTTCGTTTCCGGATTGTATTGATAAATCCAAGATTCATCCACCAGTATTGATGTAAACACGCCGAGACGAGCCTGCTTCAAATTTGCTTTTCATATCACTGCACCGTTCCACCCGGCCCTGCTTCTGAGCATTGGTGAGGTTGTGCGGCACCCAGCGTGAAACTATCGTCCTCACGCTAAGATGCACGTGTAGAATTCGTCCCGTTTCAGGCGACACTTGAAATCGTAAAAAATCAAACGTGAAAATGTTCCCGGCGTAGATCCATTTTTTTAGTGAGACACTATAATTTAAATTACCTCGCAAACAATGTGGAGGGATTTTTTTAAATTTTAACGTACCTATTTTAACTTACAAATAATGATATTTTAAAAAAATAGACCATAACTGGCCAGTCTCCCATACATAAAAACATTTTATCGCAATACTTTCTGAGTGGCTTGGTATTGGTGTAAATGAATCGTGCAGTTCTTGGTAAATGTTAGAACGTTGTTATTGTCGAATCATTTTGAGTAAACTCAAACAGCAATGGGAACTTACAAGCTTTTAAAGTAAATAGTAATTTAGTATTACAAACTCGTAAATAATAATAATTATATTTAAAATAGAGAGCAGAGCGGGGCTGTAATGTTTCACGGCTAATGTTCTAAAGTGTGTATGTAGCTTGTCGAAGGATATAGGCTAATTTTCATCAACACTCCACGCAAGCGAAGCCCCGGGCGGAAGCTAGTAAGAAATAACGTTGGAAAAGTACGTATTGTAACGTTACGAATCAACATTTTTAAAAATTTAGTGCAATAAGTGTATTTTACTGAAACAATTTACTAATCATATTTTTGATGTATTTAGTTTCTTAGATTGCAATATATTTCCCACACATAAATTAATGTTGACATCGTTATTCAATTACACAAAGAAGAAGCTTTCATTCATCAACAACTCAATACTGCGACTCGTTGAATAGATGCCTATTCAATAAAACAGAAATATATATTTCCTGTAAAATTTGAGTTTGACGATAACCGACTTATTGCTTGCGGGTGTCTATGCAAAATACTTGCAAGTAACTAAGAAGGTAGGTAACTTACAATATATCATTGGGTCATACTTACTGTGAGATATATCCCAACGTCCGGAGTCCATGTCGGCAACCAAAAGCAAGCCGTAAGCAAAGCAAAGTTCGTAAGAATGGTTAGGTAAGTCGATACCAAATCACAAGGCAAATCTTAATCCAAGTTCATAGCATAGGTCAATACTTTCAGAAATATTAGTTAGTACAATACAATGTAGAAAGCAAATAAATACGCACGCACAGCACAGTAAAGTTATCGTCTAACACAGACAACTAACACGGAACACCCGCGCGACGATGCGGCAGTGTGAGTGTCTGTCCGAGCGATACACACCTTCCGTGTGCCTACCGCGTGAGCAGTACGACCCGACATTTGCTTGACGCGATTGCACTACTAGCTATTGAAAATTTATGATAAATTTTGATGTGTTCGGTAATACCAAAAATTATGAATGAAAACTTAATAGGTTTTTTTTTTCGATTAATCGTAACTTGATATGAGACATGTTTCAAATACAACAACGTTACATATATTGTTGTTTACAGAACAGAAAAAAACAATAAGAAAACATGTCATTAACGCTGTCAAAAATATGCGAAATACAAGTAGCTTAACTTCCTTCCTTCATACAGGAACCTAGATAAACACTGTCTCAATCCGAATATAAGCATAATTCGGTGGAAATATGCTTAAATTGCAAATGGTTTTGGTATTACGTTTGAATGGACAATCCATGCGTCGCCATGCTCTTAAGACGACAAAACATATTTTTTCAAATCATACTTCATGTAACAACATAGCAAGCGGTCGTTGACCCCTACACAACCAAGTCTTTTATATTTTTTTGTTTTATGGAGAATGTGCTCTAATATTATTACATATTTTGCTATTTACGAGTCCGCGACAGTAAATCATATATATGCATAGCGTAGCATAATCAGCCTATTCGCCCCCGACGACGCCACTACCCTCCTCCAGGAGAGTAGTAAGGCAACCAGCACGCTTCATAAGCCCAAAACCCGATCGCCGTCCTACCGTCCTCGCCGCCGAGGCCCGCCGCGACGCCCAAATCTACGCCCCTCCCGACCCTTGCTCGAGCCAGCCCGCGCCGCTGAGCCTGTAGCTTTAAATTCGTCCCTAAATAATATCATTCCTGATCCAGCTAGTCATTTGCTGCCCTCTTCCAGCGACGCCCTAAGCCGAGGTTCGTACCCCACAGGGGGTGCCCTTAGCGTGTAGTCGCTTAGTTTTTAGTTAGTATTTAAGTTTAAGTCCTGGCTGGAGGCCTTAATTTATTAGGGAATCCACAGGCAAGTCCGTCTAAGCAGACGACAACCTCATAGGTTGACCTGCGAGATGCCATTTATAAAAAAAAAAAAAAAAAAAAAAAACAGCCTATTACTTACCCACTGCAGGGACACATGCCTCCTCTCGGTGAGAGGGGGCCGTATCCCCCACGCGGGCCCAGTGCGGGTTGGTAGTTGTCACATGTCTTCGAAAACACATAGGGACGTATTTATAGAATTATTACCAATACAACTCTCTTAATGCAAATTACCCT
Source organism: Dasypolia templi (assembly GCA_963555695.1). Taxonomy (NCBI): domain Eukaryota; kingdom Metazoa; phylum Arthropoda; class Insecta; order Lepidoptera; family Noctuidae; genus Dasypolia; species Dasypolia templi. The sequence goes on from OY743163.1 coordinate 7,725,891, forward strand.
ATTGACGAACTACTTTAAAACCTACGGGGTTATTGCATAACACACTAACTGTAGGAACAGCATTCACTTTCACAGTTCAACAAAATTGATTGCGTTATTTTATCAGACAAATTTTTCGAACATATGAAGTAATGGATTAGCAATAACCTTCAAACACAAAAAACGTTAGAAAATCTCTTTCGCGGCTTTCACTTTACGAGAGACCAATATCAAATAGATATAGACTTTATGGAGAACAACAACAACGACGATTAAAAAGACGATTTAATTTTCTTCGAATTTCCTTAAAAATCAATCGGATGTTAATCGAAATTCAATTGCGTAACATAATTTCGATTAACATCCGATGGATTTTTAAGGAAATTCGAAGAAAATTAAATCGTCTGTTCCACAACGTAAATAACGCAATGAATTTAGTTGAATTGTCAAAATTAAAGGTATTGGGATCGTGAGTGTGTTATGTTATTTCCCCGCTGAACTTGCCAGGTTACTTTGTACATATGCAAATAGACTCATATCAGGGTACAAGCCTTAAAGTTAGGTCCTGAGCGAATCAAGATCCTGGAAAACAACTAACAAATGCTATAGTATGTGGAGGAGTTCATTTAGAAAGAAAATTCTGTATTCCTTTCCGGATTTAGAGTCGTTGCATTTGTTTAATATTTGTTGTATTGATATCTGTTAATTTGTGTAGTGTGTACTACAACAACAACGCAACAATTTAACAAACTCACTCATCATATAGTAGCCGGCACGTAACTTGGCAAGGTTTTGGCTTAGTAGGAGTAAGTTCACGCATATGCACTTAGTGCAACAATAGTACATTATGGTACTAGTGTGTAACATTACCACCGAGGCGCCATTGAGACCCGAGCCGTAGGCGAGGGTCTTAAGAGAGCCGAGGACGGTAATTATCAATACACACGTGTATAATACGACGTTTTTCAACACTCTTGTTCACAAGAGTGTTGAAAAACACTTTTATTCATAAAATATCAATAAAAAACTCATTTTATTCAAAAAAAGATCGTGTTCTATAGAACAAATAAATTAATGTTCCTATTGCTTGTTCATTTCATGCAACTTCTTATTTAAATAGATAATTTTAACTCGTACGTGTTTAATAAATAAAACTTTCACTCAAATATAACTTTTGTTTTCTCTGTAATAGAATAAAACTTTTAATTCCCCATTTTGTACGTGGCAGAATAGGCGCAAACCCTATGCGCGGAAAATAAAAAATAAACCTCATCCCTTTAGTCAGTGGCCGATCGCAATGCGCGCGCATAGGAAAACTGATTAATTTTTCCCGTCATAGCGAAACATTTTTCACAACTCGTTTTCACTATTGAATTTATATGTTACGAAGAAAATAATTTAAAAACAACGCCACTCCGCCAATAAATTAAAAAAAAATCTATAACTCACTAGTGAGTTATAGCAATGAAAAAGTCACAGTTTGATTATGGGTGTCATTCTGTGCCTAATCGCGGTGACCATAGAGCCACTTTATGAGCAAGTGTGTTGAAAATATTTTTTTTCACTTATTGCTTGTCATTATTTTATGGTTCTTACCATATTTTTTTAACATCTGTTTTTAGAAGAGAGTTAAAGAAAGGAAAAAAAAACATCTAACGATTCTTGCCAAGTTAAGTGCCGGTGACTTTAGCTCGTGAGATTCTTTAATGAACACATATTCATGAAATATGCAATGGCCAGTTTCAAGTATTACTTAGTCCAAACTTTCTACACTAATCTTTTGTTATGTTAATTTCTTAAAAAGAAATTAGTTGCTGTCATAACGTTAGAATAATAAATAACTACTATATGTTAGCGGCAATAGTTTAACGGTTGAAGCGAGGAACTGGCGAGCGAGAGGGCGTGTATTCGAACCCCACTCGATACAATTTTGACGTGAAAGTCTTATTAAAACAAAGGAAACTCAGCTTAGTTGGGGTTCGGTGTCTTTAATATTCGTGCCTTTTTCAGATGAAAGGTATCTGTGCTCCGCTTTGTCCTCATGTGCTGATGATGACAACCAGGGTGGGGTGGTTTTAGTGAGGTGTTAGCGCATTCGGGCTACAGCATACAATGTTGACAAAGTATACAAATGTAGACCAATTAGGGCAAAAGCAACAAATGTTACGTTCTTAGTAATTTGCAGATCAATGTCAGTTTGTATGTTGAACGAAATACGATTGGCGACCGTAACTAGTAAGTAAAAGCCCTCAAATGTTTTGATTTCCATAAATCATAATATTTAAGGGCTTTACCAACTAAGGGTGGATTTCACTAACGACACTGAATGTGTTCAGTACATAAACTATGTTTAAGGGCTGTCAGTGTCATTGTTTTCTGTGAAATATTAACACTGACAGCTCTTGAAGGCGTTTTAGATGTGCTGATCGTGTTCAGTTACGACCGCGAATCATATTTTGTTATTGTAAATTCGTTTTACATACACGTAAAAATAAGAGGTCGGTAATTAACATTACGTAAAATACAGATCTTATAAGCTTTTGTAAAGTTTCTATTTTGCCAATCCAACATTAGTAAAACCAGACATGCTTTGTAAATGATAAATGATTTTATTTCTGTAAGTAGGTTTTAAAAACACTTTTACACGTCAAACATATTTTAAAAACTAGATGAGATCGGCGTTTCCTATCTGACTACTCTGAGAAGAAAAGCCGAAACAAACTCAGAGGTCACAGTCTCTTTTAAAGTCCAGACATAATCTTGGTCAGGTCATGTGAAGACCATGTGGATTGATGTCTGAAATGGTCTTTTGAGGAAAGAACCACACAGAATGAGTGTGTGTGTGTATTGTTTGGTCATATGGAAATCAATTTTTAGTATCTTGAATTATTATCCAGACGTGTTAAACGAGAAGTTGACACCATCATGGATGAAGGGACAATCCACAACCTGCATGGTTTTTAAATTTTTTATGACACCATTAAAATTTGTCAACCCACTCATTCGTATATTTTAATTGCTTTGATATTTTGTTTATTCTGTTGTATATATGTTTGTTTGTATTATGAAATTTGATTTGATTTTATGTCACATGGGTTTTGTCTGTTTTTTTTTTTTTTACTAACAACCACTTTTCAAATCTCATCATTTCAAAATTTCGCCAGCCATGTTTAAGTTCCAAGTAAAATGCTCCGAGTCTTCTTGTCTTCTCTACCATTATCCAGGCAATTAATTACGCTGAGAATTTCTTTATGAAAATCCCAACCACATTTCTCACCCACGACTCCAAGTTCAACAACCTTGTCACCACAACACCAATGAAGAATTTCTCAGTCTGATTAATATAATTGCCGGTCGCTTTCATTCTAAAATTTGCGATAGTATCAAGTAACACCTGATTGATCGCCGAAATTCTTCCGGTTCAAGGGTACGGTACTCTTAGTTAAGGTCTATTGAATAAAGCGGCAGTGGGCGGGGCACATTGGTCCCTGAACAGTTGGCCGATGGGGCAGAAAGGTTCTGGAGTGGCGACCGCGTACCGGAAGATTTAGCGTTGCGGGAAGCACCAGAACCGGTCGAAGTCGCGGTGCTGGGGGGAGGCCTATGTCCAGCAGTGGACGTCTTTCGGCTGGTATGATGGTTATGAAGTGACCTTACGGTTATAATATTAAGCTGTGAGAATATTTGGAACCTCTTTTTCATGTTTGTGTACATTTTCTATACATTGCATATTCAGCTATATATTTTTAACGATAGGTCAAAAACAAATAACTAATCAACTAACTATGGATTAAAACAATATATTAAAACAAAAAAAGGACTTCCTTCTTGATATTAAACGGTATAATTTGATAAAGCACTTAAGCCTTACTCTTCTATCATGTTGGGATAAGCGCGTGGTGGATTGAGGCCTACTTCATTCATTCAAACTAGGCTGAGGAATCAGCACTTTTTGAACGTCAAATCACGGTGAGGCCTGAGTCACAGCAGTGACAACATTATAAGCCGATTAGGCTACACAAGAATAGCCCAACCAAGTGGTTTATGGACCAGTCAATATGGTTGGTGTCGGATTGACTATCCAGGGTGTGCCTTTATGTATAGATGAGGCTTTTTTCAACCTTCCAATTTGTTAAATGTTATTTGTGAGTCAAAGTCATCTCGTTTACATTGTTATTTATACAAACTAAACAAGATTTAGTATTTGGACTATGTGCACTATAATATAAATGTACTAACTAAAATAATGTTTAAATTTTTTGCCCTAATTAATTAATCATCAAAAAAGCTTAAACCAAGCTTCAAACCCCGACCAAAGCGTACAAGTACTCGATTACTTAAACTAGGCCACTGGACACGGTCAAAGCATCTTCATTCTAACATTTCTCCGCAACTAACCAGATTAAACTAAACACGATTTCGAGGACCCTACACTCACCTGATGCTCGACGCCTTTCACTTTTCGATAAGAAATCACTTTCACTTAACAAAACTCAACTAGATCTAAAATTAAAAACCCACTTAATTCAATTTTGCTTAAAATTACGACTACAACGCGACCTCCTTCGACAAAATCCTCTTTAAAAATGTCTGCATTTGTGAAAACGATCGATTTTTGAATTTGATTTGTACTTTTTAACGCGTCGTGTTGTGGCGACGGTGGATGGTTGTGTACTGCCAGTACTGCCTTGTTTTCTCGAAACCAGTCGCAGGCAAAGGCAGGCGGTCTGTCGGTCTCGCTGTCGCGATTATTATAGCCCTGGTTTAATGTGATATTTCACGTTTTCGCAGCGTATCGGAAAGTATGTTGTTGTGGAAAAATTTAATAAATAGTGTCGAAGCGATGATTATTTGTTAGAGATCCGCTGATCGAGTTTGTAATAGATTGTAGTGATTGATTGCAATCGTTTTTAATCGGTGGACGTGACTTTTTCTTGGGGAGCAAATTTCTGTTATTTTATAGGATCTTGATAACTTGTAGTTTAATGAGCATTATAATAGCTTAGTTCTAGAAAATCTGCTTTCATCTGGATTCAAGTTTTGCGCGAAATCTAAGGACGTATACGTTAATGATCGTGGAAATACATACATCTAAAGAATAAAATAAGACTGTTTGGTATATTTTGAGACACACAAAAGCAGCTAAAACATCTGTTTATTCCCTTTAAAAAAAACTTGTACAACACACAAGTGTACCGTCCAGGCACCAACTTTTTCTAGCTTCGACACATTAAGTTGATTCGCCATTAATTATTAATTTATTGTCAGCATTAATAAAATTTTAGGAGAAATCAATCAATCAAAATTACACCTTTCGACAAAAAAAAAAACCGCAAGATTTTGCCACCACACTTACGTTCCGAGAATAATTAATATCAGAGAGAACGATAAAATTTGAGGTGGCAAATGACCAATTAATAGCCTCATGGGTCGATCTGCGAGGTTCAGCTAAGCTTGCTGCGGTGTGTGCATGGATGGGTGACCATACTGAGAGGTTTGAAGATACGTCTGAAAACCAGTCGAATTTCGGTCTTGTGTTTTTTTTTTGCAACCGATTCATGTGTTTTTTTTTTTGCTAAATTCTACACTGTTGGCTTGGTTTGTTAACGTTTTTTTTTATCTCACGAAGTGGTGCGGGCTTTACCTGTGGTAACCGAGTCTACAAACACGCTGTGAACGCGTGCGCGTACCACGCACACTTCCGACTTCACCATTGTCTCCACCGGTACCGAGCGCTTACACATTCAAAGCGCGTTTGTACATTTGGTAACCACAAGTAAAGCGCGCGTCGCGTCATGAGATAAAAATACATAACACGGTTTTATACTTACGTAGATGGCATGTAGAAAATACAAGCTGTCAAATAAAATTGGCTATTAATCTTTCCCGTTAGCCATTAATAATATACTACGCACCTCGTGACATGTCGTTGCATGTATATTGGACACAAGTCTGTTTTTACGCTTTGTGTGATAACTCGCATGTGTCTTTTACCACCTCTATTATTAGCCTGGTAACAAGATTAGCCAGAAAGATAGGGAATGAATTCTTTCGTAGACAGAGCCCGCAAAGTAAGCAAGCTGAAGTGGCAATGGGCCGGCCATATTAGTACTGGAACCGATGACTGTTGTCGTAGACGTGTTCTTCAGTGGAGACTGCGAATCGGGAAAGGTAGGGAACGACGCCCTCCAGCGTGGAACAATGGTCTGTTTTAGAGTGGCTTGTAGCAGTTAGATCATGAAAGTATCCGAGGAAACAGTTGAATAGCGGGTGATTGTCCATCAGTGAATTGCTAGAGACTGAATTAGACCTGATTGAAGGGGGTCTCGGGACACAATGAACGTGTTTGAGTCGTGAACGGAATCCTTCGTGTGCGGTCTGACTAGCACTTGGCCGGTTTTTTTTCCATCACCCTAGCATAAGCATTATCAGCCTTTAACGTTTCCACTGCTGCGAAACGCCACGTAAATGTCACAGGTCTTCAATTGTTGGTTCTACTACGTGCTGGTTTCCTCACCATGTTTTCCTTCACCATTTTGAGAGCAGTGGTGATGAAATTATTTACACAAAGTAAAGCGCCTGCCTGGCTTCAAACCCGCAACATGAAACTATTAAGTCGAGGCCGTTACCACAGGACCACCACTGCTCTTAAAATACTTTGCTTGCAATGAAAATGGTGTACTTTGAAAGGTCAGTCCCATTACCAACTTGGTGGTATGAACTGCCCTCATATCGTTCAAGACATCTCTAAAAAAAAAGAAGCAAAAAAAAGTTGTCAAAACATACAATCTTAAAAGCGAACCAGAAATAAAACCAGTTTGTAAATGTTCTCTAGTTACGATGACGTCAGTGGCGCCGGGGCGCATCAAAAACGCGTTAGCAAAGTGAAAACAATTCACACGCAGATGAGGAAGTGAGGTTTGTGATGAATTAGCTACTTGAGAGAATGTATAGTACGGATTTTAGGAGTTTGTTTTTTCATCTCTTTCTATGTAATATTCATTTAATTTTTATATAAATATATATGTAGTAATATATATATATGACTGCCTCGATGGTCTAGTGGTCGCAATCGCTACTGCTGACCATGAGGTCCTGAGTTCGATTCCCAGGTCGGGCAACGTGTTATTGGGTTTTTCTATCTGGAATTTCTCAGTAGCAGCCCGAAGTCTGGATTTGTGCCCGGTAGATGGCAGTAGGCTCGCCCCCTATTACATGGGACTTAAACATAACTGGCGAAATGTGGGTGTACTATAGGTATACCTCTGCCTAACCCTTCTGGGATTACAGGCGTGATGTTATGTTATGTTATGTTATATATGTAGTATTCATTTTATTTATTTATTAATTAATACAATCAGGTGTTACAGTATTTTTGATCCCTTAAACACTCTGCATCACGGCATGTAAACAATGTGTTAACTTACACGACAATTATTCAATTTACTTAAAGCTATTCAATTACTAAACTAAATAGTCTTGTCATTAAAAAATCTGATACAGAGTAACTAATAGCATTTTTTAATTTGTATTTTTTCTCAGTAGCAGCCCGGAGTCTGGATTTGTGTCCGGTAGATGGCAATAGGCTCGCCCCCTATTACATGGGACTTAAACATAACTGGCGAAATGTGGGTGTACTATAGGTACACCTCTGCCTAACCCTTCTGGGATTACAGGCGTGATGTTATGTGTGTAATTTTTTAAGGTAATTTTTCAATCTTCTTAAGGGTTGCTCTTTAATCACTTTTAGTATTACTACAGTCAGTTACCGAATCCAAGGTTTGCTCGTTGATGTGCGCTCCACTCTGCATGATAGTATTCAAATACCCTATTATGTAAAAATATTCTGATTCAAGACATTCCGAAGCCCATCAGACAACCCAAGATGCAATAACATGCATTTAGAATACAGCATACATCCAATTTACTCGGTGAGTGAATACATTTCCATACAAAGTATGTTTAAAAGATGTTAATATCAAAGACTAGCAATCCGCCTCTGCTTCATGCGCCATGATCAATCCTATGATCTGGCGAAATGTCCAAACATCGAAATTCTTGTGCTGTATCTAAATCAAATATGAATGTAATGAACACATAAACATCGTGAGGAAACCTGCATGTCTTAAAACGGTAAATTACGGTATGGTCGACTCCCTCTCACAGAGAGGAGGTCTGTGTCCCAGTGGGAGCATTATAGGCTGATTATTTTCGATTCCCTGGGTTCGATTCCTAGGTCGGGCAACGTGTTATTGGGTTTTTCTATCTAGAATTTCTCAGTAGCAGCCCGAAGTCTGGATTTGTGCCCGGTTGGTGGCAATAGGCTCGCCCCCTATTACATGGGACTTAAACATAACTGGCGAAATGTGGGTGTACTACAGGTACACCTCTGCCCAACCCTTCGCGGAAACAAGGCGTGATGTTATGTTATGTTTATAACCTTCCGAAAAAAAAACTCGAAATTAATCGAAATCTATTGTGTATTTCAGAAGAACTTAGCAGACACAGACATAAAGAAAGTGACTTTATTATATAAAACTAGCACTACGCCCGCGACTTCAAAAGAAAAAAAAGGTGCCTATGTTCATCAGACATAATTTCGGCTTCTAATGGTAAAACAATTTTTCAAATCGGTCCAGTAGTTTCGGAGCCTATTCAATACAAACAAACAATCAAATCTTTCCTCTTTATAATATTAGTGTAGATACATATATACCATGGCGTGGTGTGACGTCATAGGCGCCGGGCATCAGAAACGCATTAGTGAAGTGAAAACGTTTCGCAGATGAAGAAACTGAAATGTTATGTTTGTATAACAAAAGATGATTAATACTGTTATTTTTGCATGACATCTAAATGGACATAATAATTTTATACACTGATTAACAGAAATTCTCTCTCTTTTCCCGCACCACCTCGAGCCAGCCTTCGCGGTACGCGTCCTGGTCATAATTATTCGTAAAAAATCTGAAGTGTTAATCAACTTTCATTCAACTTGCATTCGATGATTAACAATTAATCATTTTAAAAAATCTGCCAGCTTTGCTCATGAAATAAGTAATGTCTTTATTATATCCATTGTCCCACAATACATTACAGTTACTTATTTAAATAATAAATGATGGATAGGTGTCCATGTTAAAATTAGTATCTTTGTATAAGCACAGTGGTTTGTTTATTATTGTGATACTGTAGCACTTTAAACTATGTATTTATATTGCTGTGCCTCAGCAGGGTTCATGTATGAAACCTCAGTATACTTGTAACAACTTGTAAACTACATGAATGCAATAAATCATCAATAGTTCAGTTCAGATAAAACTTTTGGAACAGTACACGTAAGTGACTTGACTTTGAAATGTTTGATTTAAGAAAAACAAATGCCATTATAAATTTCTAGAGCTCCGTATAGACCAATCTTTCATTCGCAGATTACGTATGTAAATACCGCTCATCAGCTGATGACGTCACCGGCGCCGGCGCATCCAAAGTGAAACTATACGAGAGAGAGATTGTTAATAATTTGGTGGAAGCGGCGTAATTGTGTTGTTATGTTTCGGGGTTTTTGGTGTGCAAAATAATGGAGGTAAGGTCTTTTCTTAGTGGTTGTAAAGACAGATTTTAAAAACATCATCAAGCCTGTCTACGGATTGATGCGGACTGCTCATGACCGGCGTGATTGGCGCTCTTTCAGGCTTACGTTCAGCAGTGGACGGCAATGGGCTGATGATGAAGCCTGTCTAAATTCTGCCTACCCGACAGAGCTGAATAGGACACGAAGTTTTCACCCACTGTACAAGGGGCTTGAACAGAACCTTTTAGGTAAGCCTATTGCCCATTCGAAATTAAGGGCCGCTTCTGGAAAATGTCTTAACATAACATTACGTTTTGTGTTTAGCTGCATGACTACTGACAAATGCGTGCACTGACTGGACAGGTCCACTCATTCTGTCCTCAAAAGACCATTTCAGACACCAATCCACATGGTCTTTACATGACCTGACCAAGATTATGTCTGGACTTTAAAAGAGGCTGTGACCTCTGAGTTTGTTTCGGCTTTTCTTCTCAGAGTAGTCAGATAGGAAACGCGGATCTCATCTAGTTTTTAAAACATGATTGACGTGAAAAAGTGTTTGTACAAACCTATTAAGAGAAATCAAATCATTTATCATTTACTTACGCCCCGAAGAGCTAGGCAGACATGACCTATATGTATGTATATATGGTACATGAATTATTTTAATAAAGTCAAAACTCAAATCATTGCTTTTTTAAACGTCAACATTTACAAAAAAACAGAACTGATTCTGGTGGTTTCGTATGGAGAAGAATGGGCAAGAAACTTTACCGACTACGACCAACTTTTAAATGTTCTTCAATATTTTGTACATAAACATTAATTATATGTGAAGACGATGCACCTAGAATAAAATAACTATCATCATCATCATCATCATCATCATCATCATCATCATCAGCCTATATCAGTCCACTGCTGGACATAGGTCTCCCCTAATGAGCGCCATAGCGCCCTGTCTTCAGCTCGACGCATCCAGCATCTGCCTGCTAAATGTTAAAATAATTAAATATAAAGCAATGGCTGGTAAATTAATCATATGATAGATACATGGTGCTCACATAACATAACATCACGCCTTGTTTCCCCGAAGGGTTGGGCAGAGGTGTACCTATAGTACACCCACATTTCGCCAGTTATGTTTAAGTCCCATGTAATAGGGGGCGAGCCTATTGCCATCTACCGGGCACAAATCCAGACTCCGGGCTGCTACTGAGAAATTCCAGATAGAAGAACCCAGTAACACGTTGCCCGACCTGGGAATCGAACCCAGGACCTCATGCTCAGCAGTCGCGATTGCGACCACTAGACAAATATTGTAAAAGTTGATGATTTCCCTAAAAAATTGAACAAGTAATAATTTTGTGTGTGTGAATGTAAAATCAACGTCTTAATAATAAAAATTAAACACTTCAATAAGCAACCAATTTGATTTTGTCTAGCCTCTAGATTGTCCTATAGAGCTTTATTTTTTTACTAGCTGCTCCCCACGGTTTCACCCTTATAAATCTTGACCCCTTAGGAGTATCGAGATAAAAATACTCTATGTGTTAATCCAGGTTATAATCTATCTGTGTGCCAAATTTCATCGAAATCCGTTCAGTTTTTGCGTGAAAGGGTAACAAACATCCATCCATACTCACAAACTTTCCCGTTTAAGATGGTCGAACCGACCGAACAAAGACTGTCTGATTAAATAAAGGTAGGTCAGTTAATATAAATACCAAAAAAGAATTACTGAAAGTCAATTAGCAAGTCCCATTACAACCTCATGTACCACATGATGAGTGATGACGTCACCGGCGCCGGCGCATCCGAAGTGAAACTGTTCACGAGAGAGAGATTATAATTTGGTGAGTGAGTCGTCACTGTGTTAATAAATGTGTGTTTGTTATTTTGATGGAATAAAATATTTTGTTGATGTTGTGAGTTTTTTTTTCTCTTGTGATTATTATAATTAAGGCTGACTTGTTGGTTTCGTGGTTGGACGCTCCACAACAAAGGGGTTCAGGTTTGATTTCCGAGTCGGCTAATTTAGCAGACGGAGTCTGGTTTGGTGCCCGGATATAGGCAATAGGCTAATGCACATGGGCCTTTAAACATGACTGACGAATAACTATTGTATGAACATAAAACACAAATTAATTATTTGATTTAAGGCAAGTCAAGTCGAGCTTTGTGATTAATTAATTGCCTACGAATCAAATATTTGAAAAGAAACACACTATGCGCGTTGATGTCTTTTGTATGAACCCTCATACAAAAGACATCAACGCGCACTGCGTGTTGATGTCTTTTATTCCAGTTCTAATTTTGAGTACAAACTAAAAAATGAGAACTGGAATAAAAGACATCAACGCGCACTGCGTGTTGATGTCTTTTATTCCAGTTCTCATTTTCTTTCGCATATTTTCTTTCATCATTCGCAGTCTCACCTCGGCGACAATCAAATGTTAAAAATTTGTCTAAAATTTATAAAAATTGGAGGTATTTTTGACAGATTAACATTCTTCAAAATACGAGAATTGCCCCTCAGATTCCTCAGGCCACTACTGAGAAATGTATTTTATGAAAAACCCAACATTACTGTGTCTTACCTGGGCATGAAACCCCAGACCCCGCTCTGACCAGTCGTGCTTGCGATTACTAGTGTGATGAGGTATGCCATAATACGAGACCTACAAACTATCTATTAAATTAAAATAGTTTGTACTCAAAAAGATAAGTAGTTTTAAAATGACCTGACATGATAAAAATAAGTATTAGAAAAACCCAACATTACTGTGTCTGACCTGGGCATGAAACCCCAGACCCCGCTCTGACCAGTCGTGCTTGCGATTACTAGTTTAATGAGGTATGCCATAATATGGGACCTACAAACTATTTATTAAATAAAAATAGTTTGTACTCAAAAAGATAAGTAGTTTTAAAATGACCTGACATGATAAAAATAAGTATTAGAAAAACCCAACATTACTGTGTCTGACCTGGGCATGAAACCCCAGACCCCGCTCTGACCAGTCGTGCTTGCGATTACTAGTTTAATGAGGTATGCCATAATATGGGACCTACAAACTATTTATTAAATAAAAATAGTTTGTACTCAAAAAGATAAGTAGTTTTAAAATTACCTGACATGATAAAAATAAGTATTAGAAAAACCCAACATTACTGTGTCTGACCTGGGCATGAAACCCCAGACCCCGCTCTGACCAGTCGTGCTTGCGATTACTAGTGTGATGAGGTAGGCCATAATATGGGACCTACAAACTATTATTATAAAAAAATATTAGAACTGGAATAAAAGACATTAACGCACAGTGCGCGTTGATATCTTTTATTCCAGTTCTCATTTTTTTGTTTGTACTCAAATACACTTGGGAGCAAATAAATCGAGCCACTTCCTTTTTCACGCATTATGGTTATTATTTTTGGTATTATGGAACGCATCGATTCGAAACATATATCGCCTAAAAGGGTATTTAATAACCTTTACAATGAGGGTAGTTAGTTGTCAAAATTTCATTTTAATTAAAGTTTAAAGGGTTGAATAAAATTATCGCATTTAATTTGCTTATGACATTTTTATTGTACTCTGTTAAGAAAAGATTAAATTTGAGGTTTTTGTTAATCACACCCATATTACTTGTTATTGTTGTCTTTATCTGTGTCTGTATAATCAAAATAACCTGATAAAATGGATACTACACCGACGGAAGCTGCCCAAGTTGTAGCTTTACTTGAGGTTGGACACGGACAACGTGAAGTGGCACGCAGACTTCATTTGAGTCGTTCAAAGGTACAGCGGGTATACCGCAGGTATCTGGAGACTGGTGCTTTTGTTCGGCGACCTGGAACTGGCCGACCACGGGCAACAACAGAACGTGACGACCGCTTTATTGCAACCAATTCGTTGCGCGACCGTGGACTTAATGCTGTTCAGCTACAGCAAGCGTTACGTGACGTTCGAGGTGTCACAATCAGTAGGTGGACAGTGAGACGAAGACTAAAGGAACGAAATTTAACATCACACAAACCAGAAACTGGCCCAAAATTGACTGTAGTTCATCGCCGATCTCGCTTGGAGTTGCTCGAGAACACATTAATTGGACGTTAGAAGACTGGAGGTCAGTTTTGTTTTCTGACGAGTCAAGAATCTGTCTTTTTAGCAATGACGGGAGAAACCGAGTGTATAGACGTCCTGGTGAAAGATTTGCCCAATGTTGCATTCGAGAAACTGTGAGTTTTGGTGGTGGTTCTTGTATGGTGTGGGGAGGAATTTCTCTAGACGGAAAAACGGAACTTGTCTTCGTCGACCCCGCCAACGATGGCAGTGGTAGACGTGGATTAACAGCTGACCGATACATAACTGACATTCTTGAAGACCACGTAATGCCGTATGCTGGTTTTGTCGGAGAAAATTTCTTGTTTATGCATGACAATGCGATACCTCATACCGCGCAGATCGTTACGGAATACTTGTCTGCGATCGGGATTCAACAAATGGTATGGCTAGCACGAAGTCCCGATTTGAACCCGATCGAACACCTATGGGACGAGCTAAAACGGAGAGTCCGAGCCAGGGTTCCCGCTGTTTCATCCATTCCCGAGCTTAAAGTCGCTGTGCTTGAAGAGTGGGAGAACATACCACAATATGTCATCGTAACTCTGATCAGATCGATGACTAATAGGCTACAAGAATGCATCAGGGCACGGGGGGGTAATACCAGTTATTAAGAATATTTTTTTTGCAATAATTTTGTTTTTTATTGTTTTTATGGACTGTTTTAGCCCTACTAAATTTTCTATCAAAATTACCATTTTTCTTGCAGAGCCAATAATTTATCATTCAATAAGGTTATTATTCAATAATTTACCCTCATTGTTAAGGTTATTAACTTAACTTTTAGGCGATATATAGTTCGAATTGATACGTTCCATATTCCCAAAAATATTTACCATTTTACGTGAAAAAAGGTAGTGGCTCGATTTATTTGCTCCCAAGTGTAGTTTGTACTCAAAATAGTTTGTACTCAAAATTAGAACTGGAATAAAAGACATCAACGCACAGTGCGCGTTGATGTCTTAAAGTTCTCATTTTTTAGTTTGTACTCAAATAGTTTGTACTCAAAGTAGTTTGTACTCAAAAAGATAATAAGTAGCTTTAAAAAGACCTTATGTAAATATAAATGAGCGATGATAAAAATAAATATTAGAAACACACAAGTTTTCAACATAACTAACAACTCTACTTACACGCAATTAATTAAGTCGGCTTAAGCATAAAATATCATAATAAGAGACATCTATGAGACCTACATCGATCAATAAAGAGAGCTTCCACTTTACTGCAGCTCCACGAAGTGAAAGGCTTCATACAGTTGTATTTTTAAACAGGTAGATGGCGTTACGTTGTATGACGTATAGATATCGCATACATTAAATAAACATTACATAAGGTATGTTTATTTAATGATGATTTATAAACATTACATAGGGAACCCTGTATGTTGGGTTGGGGTAGGCAGCAGTGTGTATCTCAGCCACATTTCGCCAGTTATGTTTAAGTCCCATGTGATAGAGGGAGAACCTTTAACCATTAACTGATTATAAATTCAAAAAGATTCCCGTAATTAAAAACGTTCAAAATCTAGTTGCATTCACACCTCGGCGACAATCAAATGTCTGAGATTAGAATTTTCCATTCTTCAAAATACGAGAATTACCCCTCAGACTCCGGAGGTTACTACGCAGAAATGTAATTTTAGAAAAATCTAACATTTCTTTATCCGACCTGGGTATCGAACCCCAGACCCCTGTCTGACCAGTCGTTGCTTGCGATTACTAGTCTGATGATGTATTATATACATAACATAACATCACGCCTTGTTTCTCCGAAGGGTTGGGCAGAGGTGTACCTGTACACCCACATTTCGCCAGTTATGTTTAAGTTCCATGTAATAGGGGGCGAGCCTATTGCCATCTACCGGGCACAAATCCAGACTCCGGGCTGCTACTGAGAAATTCCAGATAGAAAAACCCAATAACACGTTGCCCGACCTGGGAATCGAACCCAGGACCTCATGCTCAGCAGTAGCGATTGTGACCACTAGACCAACATACATGGAAACATGGGTCTTTACATATACTGGTTAACTGGCACTGTCGAAATGTAGGGAATACAAAATACTATGAAATTGTAGATACTATTTATTATTATTAAACTAGCTAATGCCCCTCCACCCCTTTTTTTGTTAAAGCGAACGAAACAAACAAAAAGTTAAATCGATTGAGCCATTTTTGAGTTTTAGCGAGGCCAACGAACAGCAATTGCGTTTTATTTCTAAGAAGCCGAAGAAGATGATATTAATTATTAAACGCAACGCCTTTTTTAAAACCACAATTTGTTAGAGAGAACGAAACAAAAAAAAAAAACAATAATCGTTTAAGCCGTTTTTGAGTTTTAGCGACATTTACGAACAGCGATTTATAGAGGAAGAACAAGAAAGATTCTCCATTATTCATTTTATCACATAATTAATACATTGAATACCAGAATATACATTTTTTAAAGATATGAAAATAGTAGAGAACAGAGTCCAAGCTACCGATGGTCAGGGCTCCAGAGAGAGGAACCACCTAACAATACGAGCCGTGTCCAGAAGCACCACCAAAATATATTTTTAAATGAGGAAGTGCACATTCCACTTCAAACGTCCCTGACATGATTGGTGTCAATCAATCAAATAATTTATGTGAAAAAAACTTGTATTTTTTTGTATGAAACTCGTAAAAATTTGTAATTAATTACTAAAGACATGCACGCGAACTAGGTAGAGGTTTCTTACTTTTTAAGGCTTACAAACATTTTTTTCGGATGATTTTTACAGTGGACTGTCTGATTGGTTAAGTGGGCGCAAGCGTGGTTGTTGACCATGGGGTCTTGGGTTCGATTACCAGCATGTTGATTCTGTAAAAATCTCATCGTGAAGACTTGCTTGGAGTGAGCTGTCAGAGTCATCCCGTCTTGGTCAATCCGTAACATCACTGGCGCTGACAGCTCACTCCACGCTCACTTCACCATAGCTTTCACGGTGACATGGTTGCAGAGTAGCTCTAATGGTCAGAAAAATTATTACAGGCAAGCATATTGTTATCAACCGTGCACGGATTCAGATTACAAGGCGATACTGGCCAATGCTAAGTGGAAAAACCCAATAGCACTTCGTCCGACCTGGGAATCGACTTCAGGAATGTTCCTTATCTTCCAAAAATGATTCTATATTCAGTGCTTCCATTTTTTATTTGATAGTGATTTTAGACTTTTTACATGGATGAACTGCGTATCTGACCTCCAAAACACCCAATTAGGAAGAATGTATTCCAAAACATGATTCTGGTTATTTCTTTTTTTCGATGTATGGTTTGAATATCAAGCCCACAACCCATCGCACAGAAGCGGCAACAAACATTATACTACCATAATTGTGAAATGTATAGGGTCACCAACCTACACAACACACATTATCCACGATAACCTATGGGTTTCTATTCTCCTTTATAGCTTCTTCGTGAACATAAAAGACGTACATTCTTTGCGTTTATGGTGTTCGTGTAGCAAACGAATGTATTTGTTAAAGATTTCTTTGTGAATCTGTTTTGTATAGAAGCGAACGTTTTTGGAGTGAAAGAGGCATATGGAGTCTTGCCATATGATTGTTTTTCGAATGCAAGATGAGTAATGATATAGACGTATCATTACTCATCGAATGGAGTTTTTAAAGACTTCGTGAGCAGAAAGATAGAAAGATAGTATGCACTTTATTGTACATACTGCCTCGTTGGTCTAGTGGTCGCAATCGCGACTGCTGAGCATGAGGTCCTGGGTTCGATTCCTAGGTCGGGCAACGTGTTATTGGGTTTTTCTATCTGGAATTTCTCAGTAGCAGCCCGAAGTCTGGATTTGTGACCGATTGATGGCAATACGCTCGCCCCCTATTACATGGGACTTAAGCATAACTGGCGAAATGTGGGTGTACTATAGGTACACCTCTGCCCAACCCTTCGGGGAAACAAGGCGTGATGTTATGTTTATTGTACATCAATATTTTAAAGCAACTCTTTTTTTTTTTACTTGTGGTCAGATCTGGTAGAATGAATGATGTTGAGTTGTGTGTCATCCAATCACGACAAGTTACATTAGGCTTAAACCAGTTGATGAGAGACTTGATTGGGCTGAAGTCACTATCACGCAGACTTATATTTTGTGTTGACAACTTTAAACTACATACAAATTAAGTTCAATTATCATCACGATGTTTTACTTTATTTTCAGTGTTTTCCAATGGCTCCATGCAATCACACTTTTAACTTACACAAACATGAATAGGTATGACAAAAATATAACCCAGCGTAATAACTCTTAAGTTATAACCAGTATTAAATAACATAACTGTCCAAAACATAATAAAAATGATCAATAGAAGTCCCTTTGACTATTATAATAATAAATGAGGCCAGTCTACCCAACTGCGACCGTGTAATCAGCGTGATATCAATTCGTTATGATGTTACCATCGACTGCCTTTTTAGACTTTCCCACAGTTTTAATTGGTCGCTTGTTGTCACTGGATAATTGGCATCATGGTTTAACAATTAAAACGGTTAAAAAGATTTTGTGAGATTAAAGGTATAGACTACAAGAATGTTACGTCGGGTCCTGACACGCGGTTTGCGATAGAGTTAAAACTTATTTTATTATGTTTCTTTACTTATATAATAAAAAAAAAATAGATCAACCATTTTTCAGACTATCTAATGTACACACATCTTTTATGGGGTACTTTGTTAAATGTTACAATAAAATACCTTTTGAAATGTTGCAATTAAATGAAAGAAAGTTTAAAGCTCATGTTAAAAAACACTTTGTAAACAAGCATATTACAAATTAGAGGATTATATCCTAGATAAGAATGCTTGGAAACATGCTGGTCCTGCTCCATAGGACAATCTAGAGGCTAGACAATATCATACTAGTTGCTTGTTGTATTGTATAATCTGTTATTTTTACTTTACTCACACACTGACTTATTACTAGTTAATATTTTAGGAAAATTCATATATTTTACAATGTCTGTAAATATGTGAGCACAATGTACCTATCACGTGATTAATTTATCTGCCTTTGCTTTATTTTTAATTCTTTTACCAATTGTGGTATAGTATTTTATTCTTGGTGCATCGTCTTCACAATAATTAATGTATACAAAATATTGTATAACATTTTAAAAGAGTAACGGTGGAGTTTCTTGCCACTTCTTCTCCATACGAAACTACTTTTTGGAAGTGGCGCCTAGAATCAGTTCTATTTTTAATGTAAATTTTGACGTTCAAAAGTGCCTTTTTATGGGCCTATTTGAAATAAATGCTTTGACTTTGACTTTATTTCTGTAACCGTCCGTGACTTCGTGGTGACTTCACAATGGGCCCTATCAGAATACCAGCTCTGTGACACTTAATTGTTGCATCATTATGCTGAGATGGGGGCATTTTGGCCTCGTACAAGACATTGTTTTTTTTTAAGAGTGTGATTATTTAAGTTTAAACTATGTACTGCGTACTCCTATGCGAGTTACAATAGGAAGCGTCCGGTTTTTCGGGAAATTCAAATTTTCTTACATTTTTGCAATATCCAGGTCAGTGTAAGGTTGTTTGTTGAAAATATGATTCACGGGCGTAACAAGTATGTATTTACAGAATTATCGTCATCAATACAACTCTCAAACAAACTCTCAATCTTTTTGAAGAAATAGTTATCCGAAAATTTGACAATTTCTTTAAAAAAATTCTTCATGTTAATTTTGTCATTTTTTGACAGTGATGTCGCATTGTCAAGGCAGAAACAGCGATAGGCTGAGTTGGTTGATAATAAATAATCTCTTTTTTTGCAATTCTTCGCTCCATGCCAGAAACGTATACGGAAACAAACAAGCGTATTTGGAAAAAACTTTCTTCTCTATTAAATAAATCGTTGATGTCATTCGTGTAAATCGTTTGACCTACGGTATTATGTAAATATCCATAAAAGCTTTATTTTAACCGAAAACAACTCCAATCACCAATCAATTCTAGGAATTAATAAAAGGAAAATAAATACATCTATTTGATAGACCTGATATGAAAGTACCAGATGTTGAATGGACAATTTAATATTTTACGAAGTTTTGAAAAAAAAAATAACGATATTTTTTTGTTCGGAAATATCTTTTCCGACGATCAAATAATCGTCACTGAACATATTTAGGTTTCAATAAAACACACGCAATTGAAACGTACAAACAACCACCAAATCTGAAAGTACCACTTTCAGGTATCCCCAAACAGAGTTGGCAAGCAACGTACTATCACTAATCATTAGTATTACATAAACGAAGCGTCACAATCATGCATTTTTATATAACGGCAGTAGCACGCCACCACCAAGCCTCGCTTCGAGCCAGTCCCCCGCTGTCAACAGCCCGCGCCACACGTTCTGTCACACAGAAATGAAACTCGACCAAAAGGACCAAATTTAAAAACCGCGTACCCCAAAACATGCACTAAACATCCTCAAAAAAAATAACAAAAAAATTCACCCTTTTCAACATAAGAAATGAAAGTGAAAACCACAGTGCACTGACCGAGGCAACATGTTCAGCGAAAATAGTTGGAAAGTTATACTGTTAGTGGTGGCGTCGGTCGTCGCTGTCGAGCCGAGCCGCGCGCTAAGCCTAGTCTACCAGAAGCCGTATAAAAACGTCATGTTTGTGCCCAAGAATCTGTACCGGAGGACTAGAGCACGACAATCCAGGGTGCTGTTTTTGGACGAAGACGAAAACCATCAGCCGTTCGGAAAGGGCGAAATAGATTTGACTCAAGACAAGAACTACTCAAAAATCAAGTTTGATGATCAACCAGATTATGAGTTCACGTCTCCTGAGGATGTTGAAGTGCCGAAGAAGATGAATGAAGATTTTCCTTCTGGGAACGAAAGGTTTTATGAACCGTTGCCTCGGTTTCGACCTTATTCGAATAATCCCCATTACTACCAGGGACGGTTTGGTCGGACTTATGCTCCTAACTATGCCTTCGATCCTTTTCCTATCTCTCCCTTCGCTCCTTCGGTCCGGAACGGGTACTATCCTGGTTGGAAACCAAGGAGTCCTCGAGTGGTCTTTCCTTACGCGTCGGAGAGTGTAAATTCAGTGCAGACAAATTCTCACGCCGGGCCTGGTGGATTTAATGATAATGTAGTGTTTCGTGATCAAAATTTCGGTTTGAATGACGTTGGTGATGAACAGGCGTTGCAGGACCTTGGAACAGGATCAGGATCTGGTGATGGATTTGCTGAAAGAGGTGAGTGGGCCTTTTGGAATATTTTATACTGAGAGATTCCAACGACGATTCCAAGACGTTATTTAGGGCATTGGTTTTAGGTGTTTATATTTTGTATACGCAGAAGCAATGGATTTTAATAAAATACTAAATGTATCAAACGCTTGAGTGAAATCTCTTAGTAATATACATATGTATTTTTACGTGATATGGTTAAGATTTGCGATGAAAACAAATCGAAAGTTTTTGCAAAGTAACGTGTTATGTGCAGACGATTCTCGCGCCAATTCAATGAACAATACCCCTATATTAGCTAAAGCTATAAAATTTGTGACGCCTCCTGGTTTTCCAAGTATTGGAAATTCATTCTGTTTTTCTTGAAATCAATCTGCGGGAATCTCGTCCAAAGTTTTCTGCGAACACTTTAGCAGATTTAAAAGCGTCTTAAGGTTGATTTGAAATGGATCATTATTTAAAGGATATGCATTTATCTGCATTATTTATTTTGTCCATAATTATGTAGGTATATGTAAAAAATGATATCAACTGCGCTGGTCTGGGAGAAATGTAAACAATAACAGTGTATCAACTGTGTCTTCACAGTAAGTAGGTTGTCCCAACATTGTTACAACTGCCAATTGTTTCGGAACTTTTATCACAGAATATTTTACGTCAGAGGATGTCTCAAATAGGTATAGTAATTTAATTCAGTTTACTAACAAACAATATCACTGTGAGCAAAACCTATGGCAATATTAGTACGAGTATAACATTCCGAAATAGGCTACGTACTTGCCCATTTTTTTCTTTCTTAATTTTTTGTTGGCCTATTTAGTTACATTAACTTTAGGTCCGCATTAACTAAAGCAGTGGTGGCCGTGTAGGTCGTAGGTTCGAACCCAGACAGCCGCTTTACTTTGTGTAAATAATTTCATCACCACTGCTCTCAAAACGGTGAAGGAAAACATCGTGAGGAAACGTGTCTTAGAACCAAAAATTCGAAGACATGTGACATCTACCAACCCGCACTGGGTCCGCGTGGTGGATTATGGGACACTCCCTCTCAAAGAGAGGAGGCCTGTGTCCCAGCAGTGGGAGCATTACAGGCTGATTATGCTCATGCTACTTCGTAAGTAACAAAGTGGCTCCTAAGTATATTTAATACTTAAGTATATTTAATACTTTGTTGCTTAGTCAGATTTTATTTATAATAATTGCATTGCATTCTCCGTTAGTTCAATCAAGTTTTTTTGGTGGATCAACATCTTTTTAAAACCATCATCATCGGCATACAGCAGTCAACTGCTGCACATACACCTCTCCTTTGCACGCCATTTAATTTGATTTTCGTCAACTCTCATCCAACCAGCAGGGATTCGATCGCGCACTAGATTTTCAACTCTCGGTTTTGAGCCGAGCGTTGAGAATCCAACAGAGTGCATCCCAGCGCGTCGAAAAAAAAACACTGTTGGGTTTTCAACTATATTCTTTTAACAAGCCAAACGAAGGTGTTACCTTTGTAGGCGAACAAAGTCGCGGGTAAACAGCTAGTACGGTACAAAATAATGGACCATAGAGAAGAAAATCTGCTTATTATACTCAACACAATACAGTGAAACCAGGCAATGTCATACAATTCATATGTTTTAATATGAAAGGATGCGGTATCTAAAGATTTTGGAAAGTGCCATCTTATGTAACTCGCTATGTTTATACTATTCATGAGAAACCTGCCTGGATTCATATGTTTATTGTTATTCGTTGTGTATGTTGGTTATATTCTCTCAGTTTGTGGGGTCGGCAGGAAAGTAGGGTGTGTTAATTTCTGGGCGCAGTAAAATTTACAAAAATAATTGTGCGGGTAAATGACGTTGTGTGCAGTTTTTTGAGGCAATTATTACCCTTAGATTAAACGCCTACCTTTCCCGTGACTGATTTTAGACTAGGTCATTTAAGAAAATAAGAATAAAATTTGTTAAACTCTCGATAAATCACAACATCGAAAATAAGATTTGACTGCCGATCAATTCTTTACTAAAGCTGTGCTGACACTTGTTGCCAGGGGTTGACACTATTGACAGGTGACTTCAAGTTCGCTACACCACAGATAATATAATACTACGTACAGATGCCCAATCCCATACAAAGAAATGAAACCTTCCTAAGTCTGGCTATTGAACTGGCAATTTTTCTTCGTCCAATTTTTCAACAGATGGCAGCATCAACGACTCACTAACTGCCAGAGACTGTAGTTTTACAACGCCATCTAGGAGTCGACCTACTTTTAAAACGTTTCGTGCAATCCTTTTTATATACATTTTTATAGTCCGGGTTCAGAAATAACATGTTATTAGATTTATTTTATATGTCTATGCAAAAAACAATAAAAAATAAAGTTGTTTGACTTTAATAAGTAACAATTTTGGAAACCTTGATGACCGGACCAATTGAGTAAAACGCTATTGCAAAAAGCTCTAAACAAAATGATCAACAGGTGACTTTTATCATCTACAAGAGTTCGAATTGAAGATTTTTTTTTAATACGTTCATTATGTGTGGAAATAGATAAATCAGCACTAAACAAGGAAATTTTGACTTTTATTAATCATAATTCGGCCAAAATTCTGCCGTATATCGCTTTTTAATTATTGTTAATTTCATAATGGTTACCTATGCTGCCATCTATGATTGTTTTTCAATACAAATTATAATTTGTTCGAGTTGAGACCTTCACCTAAGTTTTCACGGTGAGATTTTTAAAGAATAGATCCTCAGATTTATACTTTTAAACACAGAAATTTGCTGAAAGACTGTCCCACTAAAGCCGGGGGAATTTAATGGTTATTTCATTGAGCTCATCACAGAAGTTTATATGAATTTGACTGCTCTTAAAGAGCCTGTTTTTGTCTAGTCTATACTGTCCAGTATAGACTAGATAAAAACCGGCTCTTTGTTAAGAAACTACAAAGGGTTTTCTGATGAAATCTGTACGACCAAAACATTATGAAAGCAACAAGTAGGTACATAGTTTATTCCAAAATGAGTTCATATGAGTGCGTGTATTACCCATACACGCATACCATATGTAATGAAGTGTTGACATGCGATAACCACATGCAAATACAGGTCTTAGTGACAATTCAGAGCCTATAATTGCTTAACTGTGCGTTTTACGTTATTGTGAATTTATGGAGGACAGTTGAGTGAAATATGAATGTTTGATTAAATCAATTAAGAATTTTGCTGATAGATAAATGTTTTCACTTGTGTTGACCATTTCATAACATCACGCCTGTGTACTACGAAGAGTAAGGCAGAGGGATACCGATATTACATCCACATTTCGCCAGTTATGTTTAAGTCCCACGTAATACAAACCCCGGGGCCCGGACTGCTACTGAGAAATTCCAGATGTAAATACAGTTTTGCCCGACCCGGGAATAGAACCCAGGAACTCATGCTCAGCAGTAGCGTTTGCGATTACTAGACCAACGAGGCAGAACATTCCATATGATTTTAAAATTAATAATAACAATGATAGCGCAAAATCCAGTTTGTATGGCAAGTCTAAAAGGATTTATGTTTTATTGAGGCTCAAACAAAACTGTTCAATATTTCGATTTTCTAGTGTGTCTTGTTTCAGTCTGAAAGATTTTTTCTTAAAATTCTCCTTCCAGCTGTAATATTTCCACAAACATTACTGTGATTAGACCCAAGTGTTACATTTGCTCAACTAGATAAATCGATCAAAAGTTACGCTCGCTCGCTCAAATTATACCAATCAAAAAAATTACCAAAACATAACTCAAAGAAAGTTGCATGTATTTTTTTAAATACTGTTCATTTATACATGCATATGTATATGCACGCATACTGATTGGTCCATTAATAACAATTTTACGTAAATGTAATAATATTACGATATTTCCTTGAATTTTTAATAACCGAGTTACTACATTGAATTGTTAATAAGTCATGAAGAACAACATAACTATATCGTACTGATTTTTACTTCTGAGCATTTTTTTCATTGTTTTTTTTTTATCGTGTGCACGTAATTTAAAACGGTGAAAATATAATCGCTATTTCATTTCAGCGATATCGATGTTAAAAATGTGGGGAAATCCGAAGGGCAATTCCCGAATATACGCTATTTAATCTCAGTTTCAATCTGTCAAAAATATAATCGATTTAGGCCGCATTCCGAGTTAGACCATAATCACGAGTCATAGACACGAGTTTGAGCGGGCTTACGTCCGTACCGAATTAGCGTGAGCGCGATAACGATGTCATGTGAATCGTCACAGATGTCGTCATGACATGCGCCATCTTGCGATAACGCCGTGAGCGAAATGTTGACAGCTCTCAGCTGTCATAATCGTGATATCTAAGGCCGCATTCCGAGTTAGAACATAATCGCTGACAGCGCTCACAGCGATAATTCGCCTTCCGATTTAGATATCACGATTATGACAGCTGACAATTCGCTCACAGTGATATTTCTTTACGGCATGGTCGGCGTTATCGCAAGATGGCGCATGTCATGACGTTATCTATGACGATTCACGGGACATCGTTATCGCGCTCACGCTAACTCGGAACGGTTGTAAGCGCGCTCAAATCGATTACATCCAATTCGGAAAGCAGCCTAAATCGGTACGCAAATTATCGATCTGAGCGCTGTCAGCGATTATGGTCTAACTCGGAATGCGGCCTTAATCTTTCTTAAAAATACGGTGATGGCCTCTTATCTCAAAAGTAAGTAAGAAATAAGCTGTAACCCGAGCGGACGGGTTAGTTAGGTTAGAATTGTGTCGAATAGGAGTTATTTGATATTCAAAAAAGAGGAGATTAATTATATTACACTGTTAAATAATGTTTTGGAAAGCAAAATAGGAATTATTTGTCTACATAAATAAATGAGGTAAGCAAACATAAATTTAGCACAATAAAGACACAAGAAATATTCGTATGTAGCATGTGAAAGGAACAAACAACGCTCACTAAAAAGCACTGATTGATGTCCTGATAAAAACATTACATGTAGGTTTTTAGTCTATCAAATAAATTACTTTATTCGTTGCTATTATAATCTAACAAACAGACGGACACGCAAACATATCCATAGCATAAAAATCATAGGTTTTTCAGAACTCCGTCAAACTACATAATCGCTTATATATTTCCGTAAAGATAAGCAGAATCCTTAAAAGGTTGCAAGCGGTACTGCTGCGCATGAGTTCTATTAAGGCTAAGTGTTATTAGGTCCGCCCGGAGTCTGGATTTTCCCGGTGGCAAGAGGCTCGCCCCCTATTACATGGGACATATACGTAACTGTGAAAATGTTGGTGTAACTATAGGTACACCTCTGCCTAACTTCTGAGATTACGGTTGTGAAGTTATGTTAAATTATATTTCTTGTAAGGTTATGTAGAGTAAGAGCGTTTACTCGCTCACTTATAAAAGGTGGATCTTTTAGCTACATGCAAAGTATTGATCCTGCCTGATAGTTTCTGCCTACCTCCATGGGAAGAAGGCGTTATGTATGTATGATCCTTAAAGAAAGTTAATTGATTCATAAAAAGTGATACAATATTTAGGTATGACACTGAATCCCGCACTAGAATGTCCTGTGTCGCAGGAATATAGACATTGCGTCGCTTTGTTTTTGGGTGTCGACTAAGGAATTAATAACGTTTATAAAAGAAGAAAAATACAATATTCAGACTAGTAGAAACAATATCTATGAAAACTTCTAGAAGAGTCGCGTCGCGCTGTCGCGTCGTTACTGTCTGTGGGAGCCTTTATATTAAGGCTATTTGGTCTTGATATAAAGGCTTAAGTCTCGATTTTACCAACTTCAAAATGGTAGGAGTCTTTATATCTAGGCCAATAAGTCTCGATTTTTAACCAACTTAAAAATAGTAGGACGTTCTGGATTCGACTCAAATGTTTTTAATTGTTATTTGTTATGTAGGTTGTCTCATTTCTCCGGCCTTTTTCATTAACTAGATTTTCTGCCTATATAACTCTTTCATAAAACTCATTATTTAATCTGTTTAAATACACTATTGTTTATCATAACAACAGACCTTACAAATTTCATTTTTCTATACCTGGTTTACAAATCAACCTATCATGCAAAACACACATGTATCATAAACTGGAAATCATGACACAGCTGCGCGTGCGACGTTTTTAAGCTTAGTATTATCACACAATCGGTAAAAGTCTTATTGTGTCAACACTGACAGTGAGTGTGGTTCCACTGGAATTAGGTAGAAGCGTAGTTACTAAATGATTTTGGTGCTGTGTCTAATTACTTGTATTGTTTAACGAGTTAGATTGATGTTATCAGAGTAATGTTAATTTAAATGTATATTTTGTAAAGTTAACTTTAATGCTGTATAAATAACTGATCTGCAGCCTGCCCTTGCATCAAATTACTTGCATAAGCATTAGCATAATCAGCCTATTATGTTCCCACTGCTGGGACATAGGCTTCCTCTCTGTGAGAGAAAGTGGGGCCGTAATCCACCACGCGGGCCCAGTGCGGGTTGGGAGTTGACACATGTCTTCGAATTTTTTGTTCTAAGACATGCCGGTTTCCTCACGATGTTTTCCTTCACCGTTTTGAGAGCAGTGGTAATGAAATAATTTACACAATTTAAAGCGCCTGTCTGGGTTCGAACCTACGACCTACAACTTGTAAGTCGTGGCCGTTACCATTGGGTCACCACTGCTCTTGATTAAAAAATATTGTAACACGTATTTAAACTTGTGTATTACCTTTATTTATTTGTTTATTTATTTATTATAAAACCTTAAATCTATCATTACGGCTTGCCCCAATGCGATAGTTAAGTACACATATACTATTAATTAAAAATTGACGGCACGGTTGGCGCAGTGGTTGAGCGATCGGCTGCTGCGCTGCGTATCGCGGGTTCGATTCCCGCACGGAACAATAATTTGTATGACCTACAAATAGTTGTTCCGGGTCTGGGTGTCTTGTGTATTTGAGTTTTCATGTTTGTGAACGCACCCACGATACAGGAGTAATTCCTAGTGTGGGGCAAAGTTTAAAAAAAAAAATTACAAACTAAATTCACAATAAAATAAACTAACATAACACCTAATTTTAACTTAATAATAACACAACACCTTAAAAGTCGCCAGAGTAAAGGCATTCAGTGTACAAGAAAACAAGTCTATTCTATCGTCTACCACGTTGAGCGTGCACAGCGCTCGCGTCAGCGGTGCGCGCTGAAGCAGATTGGTGCTCGGTCGGTACCACCAGCAGCCGCGGCCGACATTCTATGCAAATAAACAAATTTAACCATCTATTCGACAGCGTTAGCGTTGGCCTCGCAAAGGTCCTCCAGGTGGGATGGTCGATGTGTGTGTGCAAGATAGTTATAGGAACAAAATAATCTAAGCTAAAGCACTTGCTATGGAACGTTTCTCAGTCTCGGTTAAAGTAAAAAAAAAAATTTTCCTGGATAGTATTATTATTTTGATGAATACTTCCGTATCATATCTACTACAATTTTAACTCCGTGTTGGTAAGTCGAACGCGTGGAGGAAGGCGGCGCAAACGCAGCCGACGACGTCGAAGCATCGCTCAAAAAATAACACGAAGAAAAAATACGACAACCGACACTTTAGTCATTAGTGAATGTGTTGTGGAATGGAGGAGTTTAAATGAGTTTCTATATGCGCAAGAGTGGATGTTATGGTTGCGGAATTTTTTGTAAAGAAATTTGTTACGGTAGGTAGGGAATGATGATTGTGTTTTGGGATTCGGACTATGCGATCTAGTCTAACAAATTGTAGAGCAGAATTTGAACATACGATTGTTCTTTATATTATGGTTTGTGCTAGACTTTCCCTCTAAGCATAATAGCGCTTAAGTATGTGCCAATAAGATCACTATTCCTGTACAAAGATTCGATCGTGCCTGCAATTTCGTCAGGATTAGGATTTGAATAAACCTATCTACTGCTCGTTGGTCTAGTGTTCGCGAGAGCTACTGCTGAGCATGAGGTCCTGGGTTCTATTCCCAGGTTGGGCAAAGTGTTATTGGGTTTTTCCATCTAGAATTTCTCAGTAGCAGCCCGGAGTCTGGATTTGTGCCCGGTTGATGGCAATAGGCTCGCCCCCTAATACATGGGACCTAAGCATAACTGGCGAAATGTGGGTATACTATAGGTACACCTCTGCCTAACCCTTCTGGGATTACAGGCGTGATGTTATGTTATCTTAGTAGTGTATACACGACGGCATATCTAATATATAAAATTCTCGTGTCACAGTTTTCGTTGCCATACTCCTCCGAAACGGCTTGACCGATTTTGATGAAATTTTGTGTGCATATCGGGTAGGTCTGAGAATCGGCCAACATCTATTTTTCAAAAAAAAAAAAATTTAGCAAAACAACGTTTGCGGCGTCAGCTAGTCATGCTATACATTTCCAGTTTAAGTTGACCTCGGATTGTACAGGCTTTTCGTATATTGAGAAGTCAGCTCATACTGGAAATGTACAGCTTGACATGTTGTCGTGCATACATTTTCACCCTCTAACCTACAAAATGATCTTCATAATAAGTTTTAATTTTTTGAATGAAACAGAGAAAAACCTGTTCGTGGTCTTTCATATTTTATGTGAGATGTTTTGGTCCTTAGACTAATAGGTACCTAGATTTTAACCTAGGCTTTAAAATTTAAGTTCAACGTTGATAATTTCAAGCTGGAACGTAAAATTCCAAATGATCAATTCGATAATCCAAATTGAAAATGGAAATTTCCCCTTTGACCAGGCAGCATTCTTAATCCATACCAATATTATTCATAAATACATACAAATCTTATTAAGAAAATGCGCTATTAAGAGATAATATCCTACTAACACTACTGGGTCGTGACTGGCTGGCAGCTTGACTTGTAAGATTGAGGTGCTTGTAACCTTTCCCTTGACTCAACGTTCACGAATTAATTACATTAGAAATTACGGTTTTCGTACACTTTTACTTGGTTTTATCACGATTATCAAAATGTAGACAGATTATGATTTAGTTAGATTTTCGTCAGATGCACTCCTGCAATCTATACCGTTATATTTTTTCGTGTATCCGCCTGATCTTAACCCAAATTACATATTAAGGGTAGCATGCCCTCCAAATATCTTCATTATCTAAGTTTTCACGCATTTTATAACCCATCAATCACACAACAGCATCCATCGTTCTTTTTTATATTTTCCTGTTTGTACGTATATTTATGTATATGGATATCAGAACAGGAAAAGAGTAATATTTATCAATTAAAACTTTATGCACAAATAAAACAAAAAATTGTACAAAGGCAAAATTAATGCCTGAGACATTTTCTACCAGTCAACCTCAGGGTGATGCAGAGACAAAAACCAGGGATAAAAATAGATAACTTGAAAAAGGATAAATACACAAAGACACGTGAAATGGCTATACGTATTCACATTAACACCTTAAACTTTTCTCGTAGTCAAGACATGAGCTTTATTCCTTCAAAAAATTGGTCCTTTTGGTCCTAGGGTGTTGATAAATGATAAATGATTTTATTTCTGTAAGTAGGTTTTTTTTTAAAACACTTCTACACGTCAAACATATTTTAAAAACTAGATGAGATCGGCGTTTCCTATCTGACTACTCTGAGAAGAAAGGCCGAAACAAACTCAGAGGTCACAGTCTCTTTTAAAGTCCAGACATAATCTTGGTCAGGTCATGTGAAGACCATGTAGATTGATGTCTGAAATGGTCTTTTGAGGAAAGAACCACACAGAATGAGTGGACCTGTCCAGTCAGTGCACGCATTTGTCAGTAATCATGCAGCTCAACACAACACATATGGAGCTCAACGATTCGACGAACATTACCAAAGAAAGAACATTTGGGTAGGCCGCATAAATTACTCAAACTGCCAGACTATGATTAAAACTAATTTTAAAAATTAAAAATAGACTGAGATATAAAAAAACAACAAATCCACACTGCCTTCACATTCACAATAATTCAAATATTATAATACTTTACAAAGTAAATTTTCATGTTATTGTATAGTATGTCAAAGTGTAAAAATCCGAATGTAGCGTGTTGCTATTGAGTTATTTAAAATAATCTATTACAATGAATGTCATTTGTTTGCTAGAGATCTCACAATTTGCTAGATACATTTACAACGTATTTCACTAAATTGCCACAGCAAAAGAGATTCCATTAAAACGATATACAATTTCTTAATTTACAATTCAAGTAATAAATCTGCAATGATGAATAAAACGTTATAGAGTTTCTTTCCGCAATGTTGCCAACTTTACAGCTATAAACTAGCGCTAGTGTTGCCAATACGAAAAATTAAACTCAGGAAATTTTTGCGTAACAGAATGATCTAAATTGTGGTGTTTTGTTAATAGATTTTTATACTATTTTCTTGTGGTTAAGGTGTGTATTTCTTTGTGTTTGCAGTGCACTCTCAGTTTTCCTTGCGTGCTGAAATGTAGCGTGTGCATATTTAAATGAAGGGAGGTCTTCAATAAAATTGTGTCGGGTTTTAAGACTTGCTTTTACTACGTAACATTTTATGAATTATGTTTTGTGATACTATAGTTGAATTGCTTGATTTACATAGTGACGAAAAGTTGAACACGTTTTTGTCAGCTAGACTAATTACGATCAGATTTATTTTATTCTATGCAACAATAGTCTGATTAAAAATGATTTAGTGCCTCGTTGATTGCAAGCGTTACTCCTTAGCCTTGGGTTCAAGGTTCGATCCTCACGCCGGGCAAAATGTATTTAGGTTTTCCACAAGGAAATTCTCAGTAGCCGTCCGGTGTCTGAATTTGTGTCCGGGCTTAAGAATTGTTGGTAAAATGAATAGTGATAATTACTACCTACCTCTGTCTTCACCTTTTGAAGAATACGGGCGTGATGGTACATGTTGATTTGAAGGCTGTAGCAAGCCTGTAGCAAGCCTGTAGCATTTCATTATCCTGAGTCCTATTGAAGTAATAGAAAGAAGTATACAAATGTTCATAACCTCCTTACTCCCTCTTGCATTAAGTTATTGCAAATTAAAGATTTAACAAACTAGTAAGCAAAAAGAAAACTGGATAGAACGTCTTTAATGACCTGTTCCACCACCTCCGGAAAATTTAACTATCAGATAATGGATACAACATCAGTTGTGTTAGTGAATTAATTTGGTAGAAAGTGCTTATTTGGACACTGAAGGAGTCCCTTGTACTAGTAGTGGGTTCATTCTCCAAAGTAAAAATGGTGCACTCTGGTCTTCAAATTTTAAATTGATTTCTAAAACTGATTGGTTTAAATCGAGGCCAATGTAAAACTAGGCTGATTAAGACACGACCTCCTTTTCGAAAAATAAAAACACGGAACACTAATAGGCATACGCATGGTTGCGAGTCGCCAGGATTGTGTGTACGATGGTCACTGTTGTGCCGTCTCTCATGGGATGCCGCAACGGTGACCAAACGTTATTTCTTGTAATGTTTTCCTTGTTTTTATTTAGTGTCTGTGCTTATTAAAATGGTCGTAAGTTTTGTCAATAATCTTTGTGAGTCTTGGTTACTCTAATAAAAATAAACAATTCTATTCTAATAAACATACACGATGGATTCGACAATACGATATCAAATTAACATTATACGTAATAAAAGCTCCGGAGTGGTCAATACAATAAGTGAATCTTGGTGAACCACCTGTTATTCTTATTTGACACAAAATATTTCTACGAAATAAACTTCTTAACTATAATGCCCTACTTTTAAACAGTTAACTTTCTCACTAAACTGTTTCTCCCACATTTCGCTTTCAACTCCAAAAAAAAAAAAAAACATCAAATCACACATCCAATTTCCCTCTCATCAACAACCACAATAACCAAACCAGAACGTCCTCAAACACCGATAAAATATTGATGTGACCCAACGCATCTAAAGATCGAATCGATGTCGATTACATCACCGGTTACATGAGCGCAGTTCTGTCAAGGAAGCCTGCGCTTGCGCAATCTTGAAAGCAGTAGAAAGTACCGGAGCCGACCGTTTGGTCTGTATCCGAGGCTGTGCGGATAAATTTTAATTAGTTATGTTTTAGTGGAGAAAAGCTAGGTTTAAACTGTGAGTGACTGTATAGTTTAGAGTTGGCAGGTTTAATTTTTTGTGTTGTGGTAACAAATGCGGGTGTAATGATTTCGAGTTCAAAAATTAGTACTATGATCCGAGCCTAAAATTTGATTAGTCGGAAGGCAAGAAATATGTTTTTATTATGATGCAGCTCGGTACCAGTATTTTACTTGGAGCGGCTGCCTATCTGACCCCAGAACCCAGTTACTGGGTATTACCATACCCGTTGGTAAGACTGGTTGTCAGACTTTCGGGCTTCTGACGACCCGTTATGACTGTCAAAGATCCACGAATGACAGCCGGGACCAACGGCTTAACGTGCTTTCCGAGGCAAGTAGGGGTCCTGGTGTGTAAAGATAGTCACCCATCCACAGACCCACCGCAGCAAGCGTAACCTAATCGCCCCTAAAAAAATTGTATTAAAAAAAAACTCAATCTTCTTTCCTATTTCCTTTCAAGGCCACCTTTGTTGACATTGATTTGAAATCTACAGATGTACAAACATACTATTTAGAACAGTCATAAGGATAAGATGCAGTTAAAAGACACCTGTAGCGAACTCTCGAACATAATAGGATGTGCTAATTTTGTTAAGCACTCAAGAACGGTGTAGTAATAAATTACACCAGGTTCCACGTAAGAGCAGGAGGTAAGTCAGTAGCCAAAAAACAAAGCATACTTTCCCGCCAGTTCCTTATCAAAGCTTGCGTTCCTTATCAATCTATCAGTAAGACTATAAGGAATTCATGCCTTTGCAGTTTGGATTAACTCAATCTGATAACTCCACTTGGTACCATTTTCTTATCTTCCACTATACAATTAAATACATCAACATACATTGACACTATAATTATTTGTCATTATCACATTTCGTTAAATATTGTCATAACCTGACATTACCTATAGCATTTTAATGAATTACATGAAAAATAAAAAATAAAACTTAATTGGTATTAGCCTCTCCATAAATGTATATCTGTACGCCAAATGGCAAAACATAGAGAAACTATAATATAACCTATGCTGCTGCTGTAACCTATGCTTACAAATAAAGACTATTGGTTGATTGATTGATCAATAAAGAAGTAAAACAAAGTAACAAGCCAGAACTACTATTCTGTAAAAGTCTCACCGTGAAAACTAAGGTGAGGTAAGCTTGAAGAGAGCTGTCAATATTGTCAATCCGAATCTGGACGAATTACACCTCGCTTTAAGCTTTCAAGCTCTGTTTGAATGGACTCTCTGATGTAGTACGTAAGGGTACCACAGGGTCTAATAAAAAAAACTTCGTAAAAATCTGTTGTTCGCAACATTTATGTTCGCTTAACTCGTCAAAATGCAGGGAATAGTTGTTTTTTAGAGATAGCGATTTCAGGTATGGTCCCATAGTAAAAGTTGTTCATAATGATCCCTTAAAAGGATGACCATCAGTCCAATTTCAACCTGTATAGCACCTCCACATTTCGCCAATTATGTTTTGGTCTCATTGTAGCAGGGGACGAGGTTATTGACATCAATCGGGCACAAATCCAGACCCCAAATTCCAGATGAAAAACCCCAATAACACTTAGTCCGATCCTGAAATCGAACCCAGGATGACCCTCATGATTAGCGGTAGCGCTTGTGACCTCGACCAACGAGGCAATTATTTTTGAAATCAATCGGGCACAAATACAGACTCTGTGGGCTGCTATTAAGGTCCCTAATTGGAAAACCTAGTAAATAATTCTGCTACTACTATCGAACACTCTATCTACTACTATAACAATTTCCAAACACTTAAACTAAAAGAGTTGCGAAGATAAAAGAAACGATGAATGACTTGTGTGAAAGAAATGGCTTGAAAAGGAGTGACGATTGGGATGACCACAAAAAGAGATGTGGCGGCATCTACATCGCCACATGCGAACTACGCATCACACTCACGTCACACAAAACCCTGCATCGCGCAAGCAGAATTTACTGCGCGACTAGCATATATACAACGTCTTGGCATCAATCGTCGGGCAGTTGCTCACCAGACACGACATCCGCCTGGTCGGAGGATCCTCCCTTATCTATGGATGATGTGTGAACTTTACACCCTGTTCCTCACACCTGTAAAGAGATGTATGGATAAATTGAAATAAGAGCATATGACTAAGAGGATGATTATGCCTTGGGATAAAGTTTCACATGCTCATGAACTGTGATTGCGAACGTACAAATAAGCCATCATCATCACCAGCGTAGTCTTTTTCTAGCCTAAGCGAAATAAATACCAGTATTTTTTATCTGACCTCCACAACCCACTTAAAAGGTAATTAGACAAACAGTCTTACCCCGTGGTAAGACTGTTTGTCGGACTTTCGGCTACCCGTAACGACTGTCAGAGATAGCCCAAACGAGGCAGTCGAAATAAATAAAATTCTTGTACTAATTGTAATTAATATGAGTGTACTAACACTTTCTTAGGAGACAATGCAATACTCCCAGGCTTTATCTTACTTTTTTGTTGGACATCAGTGAAACTAGCATTTTCCCCTGACTCCATTTGCTCCCACGATCATGAGATGTAGAAATTACTTATTGTTTACAAAAGGTTTTTGTTTAAAACTATTTATTTTTAATATTGCGCTTGAGAGTTCTGTGTGGAAGTAGGTATTTAGTGAATGGACTAGGAGAGTGTAATCAGCTGGTGGGTGCCTCGTTAGTTTGATGAAGATTTGTCTTTATGTTAGGCTGTGTCGATCTTGCGTTTTCTTAGGTCATTCGTTTTGCTTGCTAGGCTGTTTAATTAAGATAACATGAGCTAGAATAAGCACATCTTTTATCGTAGCAGTACTGATTTGAATCGTTATTTGGTTTAGTGATTGGATAGCCTATTAATAAGAAGTGGTGAAGGGCGGTCGTTTCGGGGACTGTCTTATATAATGTTGACGTTCGAAAAGTGCTGATTCTCAGCCTAATTTGAATAAACGACTTTTGATTTTGATTCATTTCTTACACTAAGTTACATCAATACTCACTCCAATATGTAGGGACATAGGTATAAACGTAACCGCGTCATCAAGGGGAAGCCCAAAACTTACATGTTTAATTGTCGAGTCTGTGCTTGAACGTAAAAGCTATATTGCCTCTTTTGTGTAGGTGAGACGCTAACTGTAACTTTATTAACACGATGCACGATAGCCATGTAAAACATGCACATTTGCATACCCATGTTACACAATGCATCGTATATAAGCATCATAAGTTGAATCCAAATCCGTCGAACAAGCCATGGTGGGCTAGAACTTGTATTCTGTGTCAAACGTGAGTTGAAAATTTGCGGATAGCAAGACCAGCGGGCCTAAGTGATTTAATAACAAAAGACCTGTATCAAAATGAAGAGTGCTGGGTGGTCATCTTCCATTTAATGGCTGAGTTCAGTTATTGGGGTTTTCCATATGGAATTTTTCAGTAGTAGTTCCGGAGTCTGGATTTGTTCCAACAACCAGACGGCGTATGATTAGTAATAGGTTTCCTTTGGCATCTTTTGGTACGGAACCCCAAAACCTACTTCTGTCTACCAACAACCAAAGGTTACATTAGCATTATCGGTTGCCGTTAACCAGTTTCTTCGGTTGCGCAAGCGCAAGCGTGAGATTATGCAACACGATGGCGCCGTTATCATATGTTCGGTAGAAATGTCAAAGATTTAATGTTGTGTAATGCTTTAAATGTTGTTATTGTATTTAGTGGTTGAGGAAAAAACTTCCGGTATGTTTTAATGGGTTGGCAGACGGATTCTGGTCAAGTTTGTTTTATGTTTTTCTTAAACATACAAACTCACGCCTTCTTCTCATGCGGGGTAAGCAGAAACTACAGAACTGGCTGCATATGATGGAATAATAAAGTTCAAATCGATAATCACTTGTTGATTTATCGATTCAAAAAAATCGATACAAATGAGCGATCCACAAAATATACGTGGTCGATTTTGTGAGGTGTCGATCATAAAAAATCGAGCAAATCTGCAGGCATTTGGGGCCTACTTAACAAAAACAATATGCGAGTGGTGACAGACGACAATTTGAAAAACAATTTTACAATATTTTTTCATAGATTTTCTGCTATATTCAACAGAGGTGTGTTTGTGTGAAAATAAATATATGAATCATGTTTTTTTTTAACATGTGTGCGTTTAATCAATAGGGAGGTATATCGCGGTTTTACCAAATTAACTCGAGCAATCCCGAAACCTGTACTCGAGCAATTTCTTACAAAGTTAACCACATTCCTACCTATTTCCTGATAGAGAGAGATCTTAGGTCACATCACAACCATATATTATCAATTAAAGATTATTGATGTAATACCATCACTTCCTGTTTGTGTTGTAAGAGAAATAAAGCTATAATCGGTGAAATGAGTCGCAGACTTGTGTAAGGTACGTGTGCCACTGCGACGAACGAAAAGCGAGCAGCAGCGACGAGCAATTACTCGCTGGTATGCGTATGTACCAAGCGTGAGTCCCGTTCGGTCCTTCTCCGTCCCGCCGCTCAGTCTCACTCTGTCCTGCTCACTGCGCACGACCCTTTGTCATATAATTCTATTTTTTTTGGAGTTACTATACTAAAAAAAAATAGCGATCTTTTGTAATAAAATTAAACGTGGATTACTTAGATTTTTTAATAATTTATGTACTAGTTTTTTTATTAGTTTTTTTTAACAGATGCATGCAATCAATAATCACTTTTACATATAGATTTAAAATGCAATTATAGCACATCAAAATACATTACGGTCTTGTTTCGTGTTTATTATTGTATATATTTGGGAAGATAAATATATGTTTTAAGTATGTAGGTATTTAATGAATATGTAAATGGTACACCAATTACTACCTGCACTATTTTCTCTCCTTCTCCCTTTAATCCATCCAAACGTTGTCTGTAAATCTGATCACTTTTAGCGATAAGACCGCCCATTGTGCCACTCAATGTAAAATTTCTACATCTGGTCTGTAATTTATATATCAAAACAAATAAGAACGTGCAATGTGATGATCGGATTATACATGTATTTTGTTACTTTTAATTATGAAATAGCCTCTGAATACCGCAAGGTTTTGGGGAGTGCCTTAGACGAGTACTCTCATTGATAGCTCTTGTTGCTGTGACAAACGAGTACACGCCGACGGTGTGGACAGCATGCCGATTGCGTAAAACTCTCACAGTGAAGACTTGGAGTGAGCTGTCTGTGTCATCGCATCAATCCCTCATCAGCATCAGTGGCACTGACAGCTCACTCCACTTCTCCTAAGTTTTCACAGTGAGATGGTTACAGGATAGCATTACTGTTAGCGATTAATTATTAATTGATGTATCTCTTTTACTTATATTGGACTTAGAATCTTTTGTACGTTTCTTGACCAAGAAAATCGTCGATATCTAGTCCTGTTCCGTCAACGGCTCCCTCGTCAGCTCGCGGCGGTTGGACCGGTGCCTAATACATTGTAACGTTAGGCGATCGTTAAGTAGGGAGAAAGTAAAAAACTGCCTCGTTGGTCTAGTGGTCGCAATCGCTACTGCTGAGCATGAGGTCCTGGGTTCGATTCCCAGGTCGGGCAACGTGTTATTGGGTTTTTCTATCTGGAATTTCTCAGTAGCAGCCCGAAGTCTGGATTTGTGCCCGGTAGATGGCAATAGGCTCGCCCCCTATTACATGGGACTTAACATAACTGGCGAAATGTGGGTGTACTATAGGTACACCGCTGCCCAACCCTTCGGGGAAACAAGGCGTGATGTTATGTTATGTAAAGTAAAAAATGATAGTTATTGTATCACTGCATGGCAAAGGCCTATGCTACTATGCTACAATGAAGGCCTAGTTTTGCACATGAGTTAGAATGTTGTATGAGTGTCGCTTTGTGTTAAAAAATATAACATAATATTACGATATATCACGACAGTTTTCCCCAAATGCAGTAGTAGCGACACATTACATTTCGACATGAAATATAGTTAAAAAAAACAATTATTTATCTGCATTCCTTGCCAATAAACTTTTTCTATTCTATTAAATTATATTAGTAGTGTAGTTTCGTGTAATGCATGCGAACCGGGCATGAATCCATACTCAAGGCTGCTGCCTGCCAGGGTCGCGGGTTGTTCGAAAGAGATACCGTGACCCTGGCACAAGGAACAGGGTGTATTTTAGCCAGTTAACGTCTGACACGCCCTTCCACTCCGCTCATAACGGTAGAAGTCATTTGATGATTTCCCACGCAAAAAAAGACATAAGCTACCAAAAATGTTCTATTGGAAAAACCCATTAACACTTTGCCAGACCTGGGGTCGAACCCAGCACCCCACCACACTCAGCGGTCGTATTTGCGATAACTAGACCAACGAGTCATTTTAACCACAAGCAAAGGTTGTTTAGTTTTAACAGTCAGAAATGGCTTATTAGTCTGAAGAGATATGATGAACAGGGTATAAAGTTCACTTATACTCTTGGAAAAGGGAGGATCCTCCGACCAGATGGATGTCGTATCTGGTGGGCAACTGCCCGATGATTGTTGTCGGGAAGTTGTATATATGCTATCTGCGCGGTAAACTCTGCTCGCGCGATGCAGGATTGATGCGTTTGTTCGCATGTGGCGGTGTAGATGCCGCCACAAGTCTACTCGCACGAATTCTTTTGTGGGCGAATCGGCAACTGCAGAAATATGTAATAAGCACTTGACACATTTTGAATTTACACAGTAACCAAAACATAACATAACATCACGTCTGTTACCCCCGAAGGTTATGTGGAGGTGTACCTAGATTACACCCACATTTCACCAGTTATGCTTGAGTCCCATGTAATAGGGGGCGAGCCTATTGCCATCAACCGGGCACAAATCCAGTCTCCGTGCGGGGATTTACACTAAAGTAATTGGTTACTTTAGTTTTAAGTGTACTTTTTCTTAACTTTATTTCATAACATTAAAAAGGGCCAATTACCCACAAGGTACATATAAACTCTCTACCTCTCTATAATTAATACATCGACGCGCGCACAACTTGTAACACATGCTTTCAGAAAATGTTTCTGGACGTTGAAATTTTTCAATGGGTCCAGAATCATGTACTGAATCCATGATAAAAGATTGTGGGTCGATGTTACTGCCACCCTGTATAGAATATGAGTTGAATCTATTGCCAAGACTGCGGACTACTACTGAGAATGTCACCGCACTTTGCCTAATTCAAGAATCGAACCCAGGACAGGCATCGCGTCAACGAGACAATTCGATAATTGATGAAAAACACTGAGGTTGTTGACATATGGAATGTAAACTCAACAGCCATTGTGCCAGCAGTCGGAACGGCCAATGGCCTTATGGCCAAGAGCCTCGACCAACATCTGGAGAGGTGGGTTCAAGGGCCTCATACATTAAGGAAAGCATTTTTACTTGAAATAACTCATATTGTGTGGACATTTCGGTAACTTATAGTCGATTATCACGAATTTACTTGACCAATTTTAATATTATTATTTCTGTTTCTGCCCGTTCTTCCCCATAGCTTCGAAATGGGCAACTAGCTTCATCTTTCTGACTGACCGACCTTGACAATTCAAAAGTGCCTGTTGTTGGTTTGTTTGAAATAAATGCTTTGAGTTTGAGTCTGTAGGCAACTCGCACGAACATGACGCATGAAGGGAGCTAACTGATCCAACTCACGCGCCACCGTCAGCGAGACATTAGAGTGAGCATGACATGCTCTCAGCTTAATATAGACAAGGGCCGGGAGATGATAATTATGATCTAGCAGTTTTGGATTATAAACCACAAAAACAAACTCACAATCTCTTCATAACTCATCATTATTTCGATCGAGGTAATCAAAGAATGGATATTCAACAAATAGTTATTTATGTATTTTCTTCTTATATAGTATTGCATAATCTGTTTCGTTAATCTTTGTGTGTATGCTTATGAGCTTATGTGTGTGTGGATGCATGTGAGGGTGTGTGTGCGAGTGCATATTGTAACGGTTTTTATTTGTCAATGCGTGCACGCTGCAACTTAAGGCGAAGGTTATCTCGTTATAACGTGACAGAAGAAATTGATTTGGAGTGTGCGTGTTAAAAAGAGAGAATTTTAAGTGATAGATGTGTGCCAATTTGTGCGTTGTCAGTCTCAAAAATCAACCATGACCGCAATTCATATTGACCAATATCATTCATAGGAACTGTCCCTGATTATTTAGTACTAAATCTGCGAACTAGATAGTTCATAAAAATTGCTTAAACGACATATTTCAGGATGTAAAATCCAAAACTTGGCTAATTAAAAGATAGTAGAAAATTAATATTGATAACAATCATTCATAATCATCTCCCTGTTATTTGCCATAAATTTGTTGCCCAATCCCATTTCAGATCAGCTTTTTCTCCTCTTTTCAATTAGCTTGATGCCCTGTACCCTAATTGCGTAATACACATTCAATCGGAATCTGAATCGTTTTGAAACAGATTGCTAATCCATTGCTTCATGAGTTCGATGAAAAATTCTGCTCGACAATGTATAAAACGCAATGAATGTTGTTGAACTGTCAAAATCAAACAGATTAATCGTAATCGTTTACGAAAATGTGTTACGCAATTAGGGTGCTGGCCAGCACCGATATTGCGTAACACACAATCTCAATCATTTTGAAGGAAAATATCCATAAACACGCATTTTTCATGCTCTGCAGGGTAAAGATTTTCATTGTGTTACAGTGTCTATTTCGAACCTAGACATTTGTTTCTTCTTAGCTTTGCACACTGTGGTTTTCAATGGACAAATTGTCAACATTTTTATTCGTTGGATACGTGACTTTTGGATATTTTTTGCGATCTTTTTATTTTGTAATGTGCGTTTTGTTTCTGCAGAATTTTGTTTTTTCTTTGAAAGCTAATAATTTATCTACCAACATCACTGATCAAATCTAAAATATGTCGTCGCCTTAATAAAAAGATTTCACTGCCGCGCTCGCCAGCACGTGACGGCGTACACAAAAATATGTCCGTCTCTGTCACACCCATGATTACCATTCACCCATTCACGCACTATGTGTTCCTTTCCCGCATTTCTATGTCATTGACATTGTGCATGTTTCTTGCGTAGGGTTTTCCGAACATTCTTTTGAAGGAAATGTTTGCAATACAACGTGTGTTTCCTTGGGTAGGCAGTACTTCAAGGTGTTTCAAAACGACGTCAATTAAGGCTGGATTAGACGATATCTCCTTACCCGATTTTCATGAACGTGAACCTATATATGGTACACTCACATTTCGCCCCTTATGTTTAAGTCCCATGAAATAGGGGCGAGCCTATTGCCATCCACCGGGCAGAGACTCGGGAGAGAATGTCTAATCCCGAAGCACGAAATCTATAGTTTCGGCCGTAGTTACGGGAGTGTCCTACTCCGTATCGCCTACGGACATAAGATTAGTTCAGAGCTAGAACACGATATGACAGTTGTCCCTACTTGCAATGTCATTTTACTAGTTCAAATAATTGAATTCGTCATTTGTATTGACAGTTTAACTACTTTTGGACGGGCCCATATCTTCGTTGAGAATCCCTGCTCCTGAGAAATTCCCAATGAAAAAACCTAACTACATCATGACTGGCCTGGGAGTCGAACCCAGGACCTCAGCTATATGTCTTGGGCAGCCTCTTCTCCTACAGAGAAGTAACGACCTTTGATCACCACGCTTGCTCAAAGCACTATCGTAGAAGTGACGTCACGACTTTGTAACTTCATACTAGCGCCACACATTGTCCTTACCGCGCAACAAGGTCGGAAATAATCCCCTTCAAAAACTTTTAAAGCGTGTATCTTCTTCATACATATTTCCATCGATTTAAAAAAAAAAACGATTATCTCATTTTTACTATGCCTTCTTTGAAATTACATGATTTTTACGAACATTTTTAATATTAGTCATGTAGATGATTAAAGATGTACTTTCATACTTTAGCTTGAACACTACTGACATCGGTGAAAGAAAACATCGTTATGAAACCTGGACTTGAAGTAGATATTAGTCAGGAAACGCCAACCAATCTTGAGCAAGCGTCAAGCCTCGTGCCTTCTCTGTATGAGAAGAGGTCTTCTCCCTGCAGTGGAACAGTATTAGGCTGGTATTATAGTTTTTTTTTGTTTGTTTTTTTACATCTCATATATCTAGGTATTAATGAGACCATGTCAAAGAATCAACTGCCATAGGTTTTTTTTTGTCTTTTTTTCTACTGCACATTCACAAAATACTAATACTAGACTCTCGATGTGTGTTTCTAAGTGTCATTGATATGTACGAGTAAATAAGTTTTTATTCAAACAAATCATTCTTATTTAAACCTAAGAAAACGCAACCGTAAAGGTGACACATAAATAATAATAAAATGACAACGACAAAAAAAAAACAAGATTTAAAGAGAAAAAAACTGACAAACTGAAG
Source organism: Dasypolia templi (assembly GCA_963555695.1). Classification (NCBI taxonomy): domain Eukaryota; kingdom Metazoa; phylum Arthropoda; class Insecta; order Lepidoptera; family Noctuidae; genus Dasypolia; species Dasypolia templi. The sequence goes on from OY743163.1 coordinate 7,769,471, forward strand.
AATATAAAAATAAACTGACAGCCCTATTACTTGATAAGTGTTATTATTCAATTAAAGATTTTTTAAACGACATATCACTTTAGATTACATTTTTGACATTATGTGTTTGTTGCCTGGTTTAAATTAGATCATTCTTAAATTATGATTTTTTGACATAAGTATTTAATTTGACTAACGAGTTCATTTTTTTTAAAATATTTTTTTAAAATATTTGCATGCCTAATTCAAGCTAGATTGTACAGAGATCACAAAGTTTGTAAACACCTTTTTAATGTAACTACTTTCTAAGCAAATAAAATATTATGATTATGATTTTGATTAAACAGTCTTCGACATAGTCACATTTATACCCTAGAGTTTATACTAGAATGTCACAATGCTCTAGAACCATTAACGGTATCCAACCGCAACACAGTGACACTGCAATGGATAAAATGACACAGCGGATAACTAGGCAATGACGCAGCTGACGATCGACCCAGGAGAGCATCCAGCACGTCGGCTTGCGGGCCTGAACCCATCATACCCATCCCCTTCAACCAGATACGCAGGTGGCTGCAGGGACCACCCACACACAAGCCGAGAGGTGGTGGACCTCGGCACCAGGCTGCAGGCAGTCCAAGGAAGCCTTGCCATCCTTAGATGGCAGGCTAACCAGAAGTTTATAACGCCTGGACAGAGATGGCCTGCGCCTGGTGACGGGGACCATCACAGGACACAGCTCGATAAACAAACACTTTAACACAATAGGCATAACGTACAGTCCCATGTGCAGAGCTTGCATGGAGTCGGTCGAGACCGTCGCGCATGTGCTCTTTGAGTGCACAGGCGTTACCCAGATTAGGACAGAAACCCTCGGGACACCCGGATCTTACACAGATGTTCTCAACAGACCAGAAGCTTTGATCGGCTTCTGGAGGGTGCTGGGCTGGTTGGAATAATACCCACCGACGGCCGCCATGGCCCACGCACAATGGTCCACATGAAGGACTAAGTGCGGAAACCAGACCCTCTAACCTAGAACATATCCCAGAGTTTGTGGTATCAAAAAGAAACACGTTGTATAATACCGCCTAAACACAGTGATCCTCAAACATAAAGCCATCCTCCCACTAGACTATAATAAAGGTAGGCAGGCACTAGCATCAGCAGGTAAATAAACAAATAACAGTGGTTGAATAACGTTACGTGTCGTGTAACGTAAAACTGATTTACATCCGTTACCTCACAATTCAGGTCCAGTTGAAAACCAGCGTCGGGCACTAGTTGCCTGGCATTTTTTGCTGAACTGGGCCTTTTTGGCGCAGCCGTGAGGCACACTACCCTGCAAGTTTCATATTTCGCGCTGTACACTTTTTTATTATTATTTGTATGTTTTTTTTATTGTTTTTCTTATAATTTTTACCTGCTTTGTGTGCCTTTTAGTCTGTGCTAAATAAACGTTTTTTCTTTCTTTCTTTCTTTCTTAACGTACAGGGATTTGTGAAAGCGATACTGTGGAGCGTCAGCAAAATAATGTGCAGAAGATACTTCTTTTTTTATTCGAATCTTACCAATGTCATATGATTTTATACAAGGTACAATCTTTGTAAAATGCAAAAAACATAAACTAAAAATTATGCAGGAAAGGAAATCGGAAAAATAAATGCATTTGTTTCATTTGACTGTCTTTCGAAAGTTTTTGCACAAATTGGCAAAAATACAAGATCCCGGAATTTTCCTTCATTTTCAACAACGGACTTAATTATAACATAACTGTATAATTAATTACATAAAAAAATAGCAGCTAGAGACCAAACAACGTGAAGCCGTATATGAAAACAAGAGGTTATAAAAGTTAGAATTTAAAAGAACAAAACTGCAGTGAGACGAAATTGTTTTATTAGTTTTATTAAAACTGTTTGTTTCTTAAAAACGTGCGTAAAACAATTTTCACACCAAATTGCGAAACCACAAGATTTTTTTAGAAAAACCAATTTTGTTATTATTCAATACTTGTGCATATAATCCAAGCGTTTTATTTTCTCTGCAGACCGTACGCTCCACTTACTGTCAGACTTAAAGCGACGCTTGCGCAACTACTTACCGATAAAGATGTCTTTACCGATTGGTATCGATATTTATGACGATGCTTTATCGATACGAGTAGCAAGTTACGATTCGATTTATTTTGAGACGGGTTGGACATTAACCCAGGTTAGGTGGAGTAACTATCTTGGCAGGGTGGCTGGTGTCAGCTAGATAATAAGGACCTATAAAAGGCTCTTTGACTGCCTCGTTGCTTGGTTCCCGGGTCGGGTGCAGTGGGTTTGTCCATCTGGGATTTCTCAGTACCAGCCCGGAGTCTGGATTTGTGCCCCTTTGCTGGCAATAGGCTCGCCCCCTATTACATGGGACTTAAGCATAACTGGCGAAATGTGGGTGTAATACACATCTGCCTAACCTTTTAATGAATAGAAGCGAGATGTAATATTATGTAAGGCTTTTGCTGAAGGAGCTCGTACGTGGAAGTTTTATTAACTTTACTTTGTAGTTATGCGGCCGGTAGTTTGTTCCGGTTGGAAGGCACCGGTGTAATTTAAACTTGGTCTCGGTGATAGTTATCTGCAATGAAAAACTCTGAGGGTGGATTTCACCGATGAAACTGAACGATCAGCACATAAACTACGCAGTGTCATTTTTTTTTATAATGAAATATTGACACTGACTGCTTTTGAACGCGTTTTGTTTAATAGTAAGTGTTTAACGTGAAATATGCATGCAAACCCTAGTAGATGTCAATCAGAATACTGTTTTAATGAAATAATAATAAAAAAAAGTAACATCACGCTTGTAATCCCAGAAGGGTTAGGCAGAGGTGTACCTATAGTATACCCACATTTCGCCAGTTATGCTTAAGTCCCATGTAATAGAGGGCGAGCCTATTACCATCAACCGGGCACAATCCATACTCCGGGCTGCTACTGAGATATTCTAGATAGAAAAACCCAAAAACACTTTGCCCGACCTGGCAATCGAATACAGGACCTCATGCTCGGCAGTGGCTCTTGCGACCACAAGGCCAACGAGGCAGTCAAGTTGAATTCGATAGGTTTTAAAATTAAACCTTCGTATGAAACAATTGAGATAGCTGTCTTGTCTATGTTCTAATACTTATCAGTGGATTTATACAGGGGGACATATTTTCTAAATCTGTTTACAAATATAATACAAGATGAGAAGATGATAAGAGGGTGTTTTTTATTAACAGTTATTTATGTGTCAACCTCAAACAAAGTGCATTATCGAAGTGCAAGTGCTTTACTATGACTAACTGTTGGAAATGGGTCGCTATAATATTCGTACGCCTCACACGTTCGATGCAATGTCATAATACTTCCGTATAAGTAGTTCATGTAGCAGTTAAAGGAGCACAGGTAATTACTACGCTGTTTGTGAGTAGCCTTGAGGCATGTGTTATGTATGGGAGGGATGAATATACATAACCAGCCTATAATGTTCCCACTGCTGGGACACAGGCCTCCTATCTGTGAGAGGGGGCCGTAATCCACCAAGCGGGCCCAGTGCGGGTTGGTGGATGTCACATGTCTTTGGTTCTAAGACATACCGGTTTCCTCACGATGTTTTCCTTCACCGTCATCATCATTTCAGCCCGCTATTACCCACTGCTAGGTATATGCCTCCCATTTTTTCTGCAACACTTCCTGGTTCCGTGCGTCCTTCATCCAGGTGTTCTCGCAAATTTGACGATATCATGAACCCAACGCGCTATTGGACAGCCCAAGTTGCTGCTCTCAAAACGGCGAAGGGATGAATATACTCCTTCGTTTTTAATCCAATCCAGCCTTTCCCTAGCTGCCCATCCCCAGCGACGAGGTCCGATCTGCCCTACCCCAGCGACGGTCCTCTCCGTCTGAACCGTCCTGTTTAGGACTTAATTTATTGAGGCATCCACAGGCAAGCCTAGTTAAGAAGCGACAACCTTCTAGGTTGACTGCGAGATGCCTTATTGTATATAAAAAAAAAAAAACTCCATAAGGCGATGCTCTATTAGGTTTAAAAGGATTGTGGCGGCATCTACACCGCCACATGCGACCCACCAGATACGACATCCATCTGGTCGGAGAATCCTCCCTTTTACAAGAGTATGAGTGAACTTTACACTCTGTTCCTCATATCTCTTCACTGGTGACCCCGACGTCATCTGAATATATCTTTACTGGTGACCCCGAGTATGAACGTCAGTGCAGCCTTCGTGCAAATACTTCAGCGTGACGTCATCATCATCACTCCCGCAAGTCACACAGCCAGCCAGGCAGCAACCACGGCTTGAACGTTTGCCCTGACCATCAGCATGCAGCGCAAGCGCATACCTGGTCACCACCTTCAGCCACATCAGCAACCTTGGCACAGCCCACTGCACATTCTGCCGGTCCACAAGCAGAGCGCTTAATACCTCTCCTGGTCGACACCAGCAGTCAGCCACCCCGACTCACTGGGGCATCTTCGCAGACAGTTCCGACTCACCGCGAACTAAGCGACACCCGGTTCCAACCCACTGGAACCCAACTGGCATTGGCAAGCATCGCAAGATGCAAGACATAGTCAACTATCGACCTCTGGTCTCCGGAGGGGAGTGATGTGGCGGCATCCGACCAATCTTTGATCAAAAAAGTCTAGCTCATACTGCCAGCAATTGAAGCATGACCATCAGAGTTAGGTCGACGAAAGAATAAACAAAATGACAGATGAATAAAAGACATCCGTAATTTTATCTATTCTATTTGTAATTTTGTTTATTCTATTTGTACTTTTGTCTATTCTTCCTTCGACAAAACCCAGTCATTCTACGCGTGCAGTTGGTTTTTTTTCACCAAGAAGAATCTTCGCCAAAATCACTAGGCCAGTGTTTCACTCACTGCTCAAACAAAACACATGTATATGTAGGTTACGTCACCACACGTTTCCCTCATTACGGCCATAGACGGCGAAACGAAAGCCGAACTCTTTGCTCGCTTTCATCATCGTTATTGTGATCATAATTCGACTATTTCGACATCTGACGTCAATTTGTGCGGGTGTTTTTTTAGGTTGGCACCTCGTGCTGTTTCTTTAAGGTTGGTGGTGTGCGGATTTGAATTTAGAGCGGCCTGTCAATCTTGTAGGGCTACCAATACGGTACAGAAAGTGACAAAAGTGTTTGTTACACGCAATGTTTTTTATTTTTGTTTGTTTAGTATATGCATTTTGTGTAGCAACATGCTTTGTATCCTAATATTTAATTAAAAGCCTGATTAAGGGCTAATCTATACCAGCAACAGTTTTTGACCTACATGTTGCCCAAACACGTTTTTTTTAACGTTACTTTGAAAAAGATTTAAATTCCTTGAAATGAAGTCTGCAATTCTTTAGCATTTTGAGAAGGAAACAAAGGTTTTGTAAAATTATCGCAAAAAAACCAAACTCGAATCATTTATTTCAAATAAACCAATTTCTGGCACTTTTGAATTGTCAAGGTAGTTCGGTCAGAAAAATGAAGCTAGTTGCCCATTCCAAAGCGTAGTAGGTACCTATGGAGAAGAACGGGCAAGAAACTCCACGGACACTCTTTTAAATCAAATTATGGTTACATTATATTGGTTACATCAAAATCTTATATAGCTTAGCCATGCTACCATATCCAATGAACGGACAGAGAGACTCACTTTCATATCAATATCATATTAAGTAGGTACGTCAATACCTATGTGGATGTAGCGTGTCTGGTTTATGCACCAGTCTGGTGTTTGACCTTCGAGCTTCGTTAGGAAAGCAAACATCCGATGTTAGGAAGAGGAAATGACAGTCTTCGTAATGAGGAACAACTATCATAAATTATCAGAAATTAAATGCGGTTTTAAGTAAATAAAATAATGAACTTACAGGACTAGAAAAAAAAACAGAGAATAATAGTTTAGACAAATAAAAAACTTACACTGTTATTGTAGCCTGTAATGTTTTTTTTTACAACTTTGTGCGGGAAGGCAGACAACCTTACCTCCCATATTAAAAAAAAAAATTGAAATGAATTTATTGCCATAACAGAGACGACCTCCTTAATAACTCCGGCACAGTGGTCAAACTAGACAGGTAATTATTAATTAATTATAATTATGTAAATATGCGAAATATTGTTATTATTCATCCAATTTAATATAAACCGTCACATGATTGTGTAATATAATAATAATATGTGAAAGTTTGTCCTTGTTATTTTATTATAATATCTCTGAGGTATCCACGACAACACAAATCGAATAGATGGGCATAACACGATAACAAAGTAGGTTGTTTTTATGTCTATAAAATAGTACTGTTATGATTACAATATCGTACAACAAATAGTTACAAGCTAGTTGGTTGTACATTTTTGTGATGATATTATTTACTAACTTATTACCTATGAAATTAGTCACGTTTTGCATGCAATAGACTGTCTGCTGATTTTTTTAATTATAAATAATTTTCTATATGCGACTCGCACGAAGTTGATTTATTTTTGGGCAAATCGTCAAGTTCTGAAATACGTACTAGGAAATTCGCACGTTCAGATTTGTTTGCAATAACGTTAAGTACAAAATAACAATTGGTAAATGTAGTTTCTAGTGTACTTTTTCTCATAAAATTCAAAACGTAACCTATTTCTAGATTTGACGATTCGCCCACAAATAAATTAACTTTGTGTGAGTCGTCTACAGATTTTTTTTTTTGAAAAGTGTCGATTCGCTTGTTACGGGCGAGCAAATTTGTGCGAATCGACTATAAAGCTGCTTATCCTGCTCGAACATACGATCAAAAGGTACACGAGACTGTTTTGATTCTAATTTAATGTACAACATTGTATCGTCTGATACTACCCTTTTTCTCTGAGAAAATCATCTTCAGCTATTGTTTATCCTTTATCATTAATTCTCCCAGATCAGTATGCAAAATCTCCCTACCATTCACTCATTCATTCAATGCAAATATTTCATTCATCTTTACCCTTCACCGTATCCGAAATGACCTTCTTTTTTTAACTTATACAGATGCCAACGCACCACATCGAGCTCGATTCGACACCACAGACTATAAAATTAAAAGGATAAACCATGCCCTAGAGAAACCTATGTTTATACAGACAGACGTACCTATGGAAAAAGTAGATTTTTACGGATTTCCTAATGTGACAAACAGATTGGCCGATCTGCCAAAATTTAAGCCAATTTCTGACGAGCAAATGCTAAAAATCAATGAGATACTTGAAAATCTGCCTTCGAGATTACCCAAAAGAAAGGGCCGAGTTTTGAACACTCCTCAGAGCGTACTCCTGAGTGTCCCAGTTGTGACCACAGAAAAGACGATAGAATCGAACGACAGACAAGATGGAAAACGATGTCCACAGGGTGGGACATGTGAATTTTTCTTTTACTGTTGGATGGTCGGAGGCTTGTTAGATGGCTCTTGCGGAAGCCTTTTGAAAGGATGCTGTCACAGAGTGGCTAAAGCCGGAATCTTGGGTGTACAGGACTCGAATAGTCTTGATGCTAGCAGCGAAGGCTTGAGTTACGGGCCTGTAGTCAATGATGAAAGTAAGTGGACCTGATGGCACGCCAAAGCGTAATTTGAAGGTTTTAGAAATGTTTCTAGGTAACTTTTGCACGCTTTTTGCTGCACGTTTACTTATAATTGGTTAGTTATTGAGAGAAGTTTAAGTTTGTGTCGGTTTTTTGCCTAACTTTGTAGATACGTGCACGAAAAAAGTAATTAAAATACAAGTAAGTATTGTTTTCTAGTATTTTATTTCGATTTTTTTTCTTTTGCAATTTTTTTTTTGTAATTTCAAAAAGTTTTCTAGAAACAGCTTTTTCCTAATTACTTAACTTTAAAATGATCGATATTACGCTTTAGTGTGATAGACATCAGAGCAGCGCCATCTACAGCTAAATAAACGTACTAACCGAGCTCAGATGTGGTCGTTCGGCAAGACATAGCTAGAATTGGCAATTTAGCCATTTTATCGTTCATATCCGGATCCGGTGACGTCATCAGGTATTGAAATCTTATTGTACATTTACTGTGTGATATTTTTTTCTATTGTACATTCTTATTATATTTTTTTCTAAATATTCCGCCTCCTTATTCTAACTATGTCTTGCTTTCTTACATACTGATTTTGTATATATATTTTATCAATATATTATTTACTAACATAAATAACTAATTATGTACATGAAATGTATTTTTATTCCTTTATGTGCTCTAGAGATAAAAGGTAAGTGCTTCTATTTATTTTTTATTATTCTCTAGCACTATAATCAAATGTGTACATATTCATTTATCAATTTAGGTAATTAATATAATAGGTTTTAGGACCTTGAAAAAGCAATAATTTGTTAACGTAATGTTTTTTTTTTAATCCTAAATTTTTAACAAAAACGAAAAAAAACTTCTTGATACATTAATAGGTAAATAAAAACAGACATTCACAACACTTTTGTTGACGGCTGTACCACAGTATAGTTAGCGGATTGATTGTCTTACACTAACTATAACTACTATAATATTATTTTGATTACAAAAAATACAAGTAAAAAAAAAAAAGTTTTGCTTAGATGTAAATTATATTCCTAAGACTTACGTGCCTGAACTAGGTTATCCGGTTTTTCAGGCGAAATTAGCTAAAATAGTCTAATAAAATTAATAAATAATAATAAAAAGTTTACACTAGACAAATAAATTATACGTTGAGCAGCATAACTCTTACCACCTTATTCCTTGAAAAAAAAAAACAATCGGATTTAAAGACCTATTTTGGCTATCGAACTTAAAATAATAAAAACAATAAACACAGACAAAAATTGGTCTTTCTTTCACTACTTACGAAAAAGAGAAAAAAAAAACATCAATTCTTTGTTGACGTGATCACGTGACTAAAAGTTGTGTCAACTAGCGTTTTTCAAATTTGCGCTCAACGTCTTAACAATAGGTTCCAAGAAAAGTAATTAGTTACCATTCAAATCAGACGCTTTACCAATTCTTAATCTAGCTGTTTTCAATGTAAAACCTCGTATCTTAAACGCGTAGGATGAATATTGTGAAAGCTGATAAATTAACTGAGTAGTTGAAGATGTGTAAGTCCGCGCGGAGTCAATTCCTATGTAGATTGAAATTTTAGAGGCAGATTTGTAAGCCATTCTTATATAAGTCTGAATAGCTGTATATTAGTACCGTACATGTCTACATGACCTTAAAAATCCAGGCACTTTTGTTGAAATATGGGCATAATCAAAGAAAGAGCGATGAAATATTATTCAAAAATTTCTCTTTTTTGTTGCAAAAAGTTACATTTTCTCCACTTTTACGTAGCACACTTTGGCTTCTTTACCCATAAATTCGACTGCGAAACCAAAAAATAAATGCACAATTTCAACGAACACACACCCACAAGAAAAAAACACAAAAAACCCACATGTTACACAAAGAGTCGTTGTAAACGTAAACGACTCATCACATAGCGACGCGTCCTCAGAGTAGATAGGTGCAGAAGGTCAACTACGTACAGTGAGCGAAAACGCACGCACACATACAAGCTTCACTCGACCGAGAACGCCGTACGCAGGTACCCGTCTATAACGGATGTAAAAAGATGGGGAGACCCTTTTTCTTCCTGTCATTGTGATGATTTCTTTTGTACTGAAAACATTTTGGTTATGGAGCTATTGAAGGTCCAAGTTGCAATTTTTTTTTTTTTTTTAAATATCCCCACCGACCCCTGTATCGTTGAATGCACCATCCATCCATATGAACCATGTTTTGCGTGCGTTACATTGCACGCCACCGTAATCAGCGTCTTATAGAATCTATTATATTCGTTTTGCAGCACTTATTTTTATACAATGCTACGTAGATTGATATAAAGCATACGAATATGACGACTTTGTGATTAATCTTTTTATACCCTGTATGTGCGTAGTGATTGCCACAAGAAAAGAGAAGCTTATGCAAAGCAGTGGGTGAAGTCGGCTGTGTGTGATGATGATGTGCGCCTGTTCTCGCCCTTTGAATAGTTCTGACCTTCTGTACTTTTTTGTGACGTGATGTACCGCACAGCTGATTCTTACGCAAGCGCACTTTCTCCTCGACTCGGGCGCCAGCGCATACAGTCGCGCACACAAGTTAATGTCACAATGTTATTATATTTACATGTTATTTAGTGGGAAAACTTGTGAGGTTGTGTCTATGATTTTTTTAAAGGCGGTAGACGAATGCAACAAAGGGTTAAGTTGATAATAAAATATTGTGTGTTTATAAATAGTAAAATAATAAAGAACGAATAAACTCAACAAAAAAAAATTGTAAAAAATACAAATATGGAATCCAAACTTCTGTTATTTTCGACAGTGATTTAATTAACAATGTTGCCCACATAAAACAGTGTTAACCGGCATCATTTTGTAAACTCCATTACAATTTGTAAAGTAATTTAAAGCGTCAAACCATTTTTAAATGCGTCATTAATTCGTTAAAAAAGTGCTTTAATGCATTTTTTTACGGGTAATGAGCAGATTATGAGTTTACTTACACTTTTAAAATGTAGCCGGACTTAAGATTTAGAAATTAGGTTGTCTGTTCGCAGTTTCAAGGAAATTGACATCTTATTTATTAGAACAAAATTAGTACCATGATTTTCTCCGTTAGAAATTATTCAGGTGTCGATTCTTTTATCAAAAATCCATTTCTTTACATAGTACTAACTTCTGGCCGCGACTTCGTCCGCATGAAATTTCTTGTTTAACATAAAATATATCCTATGACACTCGGAATTAATGTCGCTTCCCATTAGTTACATAATTTTCGGAATAGGATCAGTAGTTTCAAAGATGGTAATCAGCTTGTCGATCTGTAAAAATCTCACCGTGAAGGCTTGCGTGAAGTGAGCTGTCAGTGTCATCCCGTCTTGGTCAATCCCTAGCATCAGTGACACTGACAGCTCATTCCACGCTCACTTCACCTAAGTTTTCACGGTTAGATGGTTACAGAATAGCACGACTGGTCAAGTTAAATGTTACCTTTTTAAGCGACTTTCCAAAGGTTCTTAATTCGGTTGTATGTTTGTCACGTGATATCTTCGACAAATGTAAATCGAATTTAGAAATTATTTTTTAATGGATAGGGTATGCTTCAGGGCTAGTTTCATATAAATGTTATTAACTTCGCTTGAGTAGTTTTTCAGTTAGCTTTAATAATACGTTTTTTTCAATTTAGGGTATATTGATGATCTTATAATAACTTCCTATGACTGTTATTTACAATTTTACATAGAAAGTAGTTTTGTACGAATTTGTGTGGGGTAGGTAGGTAACACAACAACCAAAAATAGGTTTATAAAAGAAAACCATTCCACAAAAAAAAAAAACATAGACACCGACTTCACAAATTTAAGTTATTTTTCACTTTGTAGTGTATTTTTGGAAGTAGGTTTTTATTTTTTTATAATGCTACATAATTAAAAATAAAGTCACTTTCCGTTTCTTTTTATGTGATCGCGTTGGTCTTCTAAACTGCACAATGGATTTTGAAACGGTTTTCACTATCAATAAGAGCATTTATTCCGGAATGTCTGTGTGTCAATACATTACTATTTCACTTAGATATAGCATAGAAATCTCGATTATTGACATGTCGCCAATGTACTCGGAGTAGGGACGGGTCGCTACTAATAAACACACATAACATAACATCACGCCTTGTTTCCCCGAAGGGTTGGGCAGAGGTGTACCTGTACACCCACATTTTGCCAGTTATGTTTAAGTCCCATGTAATAGGGGGCGAGCCTATTGCCATCAACCGGGCTCAAATCCAGACTCCGGGCTGCTACTGAGAAATTCCAGATAGAAAAACTCAATAACACTTTGCCCGACCTGGGAATCGAAACCAGGGCCTCATGCTCAGCGGTACTGACTGCGACCACTAGACCGACGAGCACTAATAAAATAATAACAATAATACCAGCCTTATACTGTCCCACTGCAGAAAGGCCTCTTCTCATACGGAGAAGGCTCACCACGCACGCTTAAGACGGGTTGCCGATTTCAGACTTACATTAACTACAGGTCCAGATTTCCTCACGATGTTTTCCTTCTCTGATGTCAGTAATGTTCAAGATAAACTCAGCAAGTACGTATGAATTGTAAATCTACATTTCACAAAGGCCTTAATCACTGAGCCATCACGCCAGTTCAATCTACTACCAACTTTCGGCAAATTCTTAACCTCTACAATAGATGACCACACTGTAAAACTACATTATTTTTACATTACTATACAATACAATAAAAATACTTTCGAAATTCTTAACACGCAAGAACTCGAGCAAAACATGTGATCCAATTGTAAAACATATTATAAAAAATGATTCAGTGTGTGTTACAAAATATTTGTTGCAATGCGCAATGACTGACTGTTTTTCTTTACAGAATGATATTACATACAAAATTATATTATTGCAATATGGCTGCCTCGTAGGTCTAATGGCCGCAATAGCTTCTGCTTAGCATGAAGTACTGCGTTCGATTCCCGGGTCGGGCGAAGTGAAAATGTGATTTTCTATCTGGAATTTCTTAATAATTTCAATGTGAAGAATGTGTTTCTTTAAATGTGAGTGTACTATAGGTACATCTATCCTCTGCCTAACCCTTCGGGGAAACGAGGCGTGATATTATGTTACTACAGTATTTAGTTCCTATTAACCTATCCGATTAGTCCGACCAGTCCGATCCGAGTAGTTTAGGAGCTGACCCAAAAAAGGAGGTAGTGAACTTTAATATGGACGATTGCCCTACTTATGAAATATCATGTACACAAACAATGTAATGACCTTATATTAAGCGACTGCTCTCTAGACTTTCGCTAAATAAACAAACAGTCTCTAGATGTCCGGGGTTCGATGTTACAGACAGTTTTAGTAATTTTGTTGCTGTTACGAAAGTATCATGTTTGTTTATTTATAAGCAGAAGCAGCTGAATACCAGAATTTAACATGGACTGACTGCATACGTCACCTCCACAACCCAGTTACTGGGTGACACGATACAGTAAGACTGGTTGTAAGACTTTTGGGCTGTTGATGTTGATTACCTATTATTAATTTGATTTAAACTAAAGTATTGTGCAGTCCGATTGCAGTTCTAACGACTACGGTCTGTGCAGTAAATGCAGTGATGTCACCTGCACAAGAATACCATTCAAACTGCAATGTTATGCAGTTGGCTTGTAATTTGCATAAGCTGGCTGCATAAGCCCTAAGTTACGTAATTGTAGATTAGTAATAGAGATGTTTTCTTGAAATAACATTCAATGCAGTAACCTGTGTGCATAAGCCCTTACGCGCATGGTCCATTTATTTCAGAGTATTGTTACAGAGAAGTTCATATATGGCGTACATATACATTTTCAGGTTTGTTAGATGTGAAATTCAATTAAATGAACTAGGGTAACTTTCAAATTGCAAATTAGTCAAATATTCGTTATATAAATGTCAAAATGATTCAACCGAGAGGTAATATTACGAAGAGAATTTTATAATTTTTTCCTATTATTTCAGTCAACCTTTCATGAATAAAATCATGAGTCGAGAGATAATTGACTATTTTACATTTAAATGTCCTAAAGTTAAGAGTTTTAAAAACAAACTGTTAGCTTGTTTTAAACTTTGGTTGCCATACAAAATACGTTATCCTAACTAATATTTTACAAGCGAAAGTAAGTTTCTTTGTTTGTTACGCTTTCACGCCAATATGGCTCACGGATTGGTGAAATATGGCACACACTTAAACCATGACCTGGCTAAGGACATATACTACTTTTCATTCTGGATCGCAGACGAAGTCGCGGGTAACAATAGCTAGTTAGATAAAACCGTAAAACGCGGTGAATAGGGATACAGGGGTGAATCGAAACGAAACTTTAAAAGGGATTTTAACAATGATATAATAACCTTTGTTGCCATAAATGTCTCTAATGTATTGAATGTATTATACTGAACGATTAAGTGCCGCTGTTGGCAACTAACTATATTATTTGAATGTTAAAATCCTTTTTAAAGTTTCGTTTCGATTCACCCCTGCATCCCTATTCACCCCGTTTAACCCGGTAGTTTATTATTTCGTCTAAGAACACGAAGCATGCGCAATATACAAGAGCATTATGCAGATCAAATTCGTGCTTATTTTGGTACAGAAAAAATAATGATTAGTATCTAGTTTTGTTTTAAGTACACCTGTTTTTACTGATACAACATACGGCGATACTTACTTGTGTGCCTAGAGTTATTGAAAATGGTAATCAATGTGTAAAAATAATACCAAATGATATCGACATTATGAAATTTGACTAACTGAATACCCAATTTCTGCATCTCAACATCCACCATCATCATACAGCTTCTCCTTGACAAAAAAACCACAAGGTTATTCAAACATTTTGAGCAATAAACTAATGCGTTATTTCCATAGATGCGAGTAACAATTTCAAAATAAGCCTACGAGGCTACGGACGCTTTCAAATTGGGATTTCCATTTAGAGAAATGAAGAAATATAGGATCCGTTTTCAGATAACCATCTAGTGTGATTTATAATGTTGCTATATCTTAAAATTGCTGGGGTTTTTGGTTAAATAATTACATAAAATCAAGTGAAATTGACAGTTTTCTGAAAGCCTTTACTACAAATTTTTTTCTATAAAAAAAAGAATAAAATTTGTATGAACAAAATAAAGATTGAAAATAATGTTTTAACAACAACAGGCTCTAAGTTATTTAATATTGAACGGCTCGAAGCGTTCGGTAGCTTCAAGTTGTAGAAATTAATTGTTTTTCATACATTAATAGTAACTTAATTAATAGTTCCTTTTTTACTAATCCACAGTTTTGGATAGCCAGCGAGGTATTGGCGAAACACGCTAACAGTAGAAATGGCTTTCATTTTGACGGTTCAACATTGTTGAAGTGTCTAATAAACACGCGGGTTACATTCCTGTTCTTCCAACTTCCCTCAAATTTTCCTCAAATTTTCAACCTCTTGCGTATTTTCATTGGAGGAAAAAATACGTTAACACACAAAAATGGAAACTTCAAAAAAAAATGTAAACAAAAAGAGAATCGGAAACACTTGACCATTTATTGTTTATATAATTTTAAGCACAACAAATTATTAAGGTGAATCGATTAATCCGTAACTGAATCGAATTTTAGAGATGTAACTGTCTAGGTATCGACTGACTGAGTAGTTACGAGTACATCTCTAGTTCTAAAGTAATTAATAGACTATCGATAGCATGTAATTGAAAATAAAAATCACGTTTTAAATTCTTTTCTTTTTTTGAGTGATTGATTTACTATTTATTGGTTGCAATTACTGCCTCGTTGGTCTAGTGGTCGCAAACGCTACTGCTGAGCATGAGGTCCTGGGTTCGATTCCCAGGTCGGGCAACGTGTTATTGGGTTTTTCTATCTGGAATTTCTCAGTAGCAGCCCGAAGTCTGGATTTGTGCCCGGTAGATGGCAATAGGCTCGCCCCCTATTAAATGATAAATGATAAATGATAAATGATTTTTATTTCTGTAAGTGGGTTTGTACAAACACTTTTACACGTCAAACATTTTTTTTTTAAACTAGATGAGGTCGGCGTTTCCTATCTGACTACTCTGAGAAGAAAAGCCGAAACAAACTCAGAGGTCACAGTCTCTTTTAAAGTCCAGACATAATCTTGGTCAGATCATGTTAAGACCATGTGGATTGATGTCTGAAATGGTCTTTTGAGGAAAGAACCACACAGATTGAGTGGACCTGTCCAGTCAGTGCACGCATTTGTCAGTAATCGTACAGCTCAACTCAAAACATAAGGAGCTCAACGATTCGACGAACAATACCAAAGAAAGGACATTGGATAGGCCGCATAATTACTCAAACCGCCAGACCAAGTTACGATTAAAATTAACTGAGATAATAAAATATAAAAAAACAAAAGTAAAAAATAAAAATGACCCACATAGTCTTAACATTCACAATAATAACAATAAAATAATACCTAGGTAAGTATTCATGTCATTTTTTTACAGATCATATGAGGACCATGTAGGTAGGTGTCTGAAATGGTCTTTTGAGGAAAGAACCATACAGATTTGAGTGGGCCTGTCCAGTCAGTGCACGCATTTGTCATTAATCGTGCAGCTCAACTCAAAACGTAAGGAGCTCAACGATTCGACGAACAATACCAAAGAAAGGACATTTGGGTAGGCAGGTATTACATGGGACTTAAAGATAACTGGCGAAATGTGGGTGTACTATAGGTACAACTCTGCCCAACCCTTCGGGGAAACAAGGCGTGTTGTTATGTTATGTTATGGTTGAAATGGTTTAGATTGACATAATTTTGGTTTCTTGAATACATACATACGCAAGGGTAGGTAGAGTTGTAAATAGTTTGACCACGTTAATTAGTTATTCTGAATCAAAATTACACTTTTGCATAATAGGCCAACATGTTCTGCCAATTCACAAGTTTAAATTCCAATTTCAGATTTCAATTTTGTTTCAAATTGACAGCTTCAAAGGTTTGCAAAATGTCATCTGTGATTCACAGAGAGACACCAATCCTTGTTCAGCTAACTTGTTCTAAATAATCATACATAGACACCAGACATACCAAAACAGCAAAATTTTAAAACCAATGACATTTAAAATTCTTTCGAAACTTCACCATCTCCCAATTTGAATTACAGTTTGGAAAGACCTTTATCAAGACGTATTTTCCGTTTATGGTTCCGAGAATTGATTGTAATACCACCATTATTGAGAAAGATGAACGAGTACAAATTGCAATGCCCGATCTAGTGTGTGAAATATGTTTAACTCGCTGCCATAAATGCGAGGCGATGCTTTACTAAAATGACACAATTGAATGTCAAATGTGTTTAAGAAAGTAATATTAATTGTCGGTAATTATCACCCTTTAGCGACAGTAGTATAAAACTCTCATAACATGATACACAATTATTTTGTTCAGTAACAAACAAGTAAGTTTTGAATTAATTTTAAGAATTTAAACATTGTTGCCTTGGAGAGTTGATTCTCCTAAACATCACTTCGAAATTCGAACGGTATCAAAATAAGAACTTGCCATCATTTACTTTAAAAACAAATGAGTCCGTTTTCGAATGTCTGCCTTCACTTGAGTGAGGTTCCAAGTAAACTTTACATAGAGAAGCATTATTTTGTGTCGGGGATCAATTTGGTATAATATTTAGTCATCGCATCGCCGTTTTAAGACTTTTTCAACACAGTTGCTCATAAAGTGGCTCTTATTACACCGCTTTTAGGTTCATTATGCAGTGTATTAAACACGTTTGCTTTTTACTTTACATTACCGCACTCGTGTGTTTTACATAAATATTTTAATTTCTTTCATCTCCGTAAAGAGTTTTTATATCTGATACAATGAATATTATTATCATCTCCGCACACATATACCCGAGAAAATGAAAACAACGAAATTATTTAAAAAAATACCTTAACACAAACTGTAAAAATGCCAAAAAACTGTTCGGCATCATTTTGAGAATTGTACTTTCGCTTATTGTTTCAATAATTAAAGATCACTCGCAAGTGTGTTGAAAAACATCGTGTGACACGCGTGTGCATTGATCATTACCCACTCGGCTCCCTTATCGCGCTCGTCTACGGCTCGCGCGAATAAAACCGCCTCGGGGATAATGACCAAAAGAGCGCACTTGTATCACAATGTACTATTATAGCTCACGTAGGACGCCGACAAATTTAAATGACGAGAATGTCTTAATCACCGTATTTGGTAACCGAATCGGAGATAGCCGCATGACGTCATTGGTATACCTACTCGAACGAAAGTCGGTCAATCTGTGACTAGTAATTTTAAGACAGCAATGACTGATTATGTATATAACATAGATATTTATGTGTTGTGTATATACAACCTTGTTACTGTTTAAATACATCTGCTCTGCTTAGGAAAGCCTAATGAGTAAATCTGTTGCTTTTTGTAAAGCTTCCAAAAATTTTATAATTTGCAATGTTTTTGTTGTCAATTTATTTTATTTAATGTTTTGTGTTTCGTAATGTTTATTACTTACTATTGAATAGAATCAAGTTCTTATAACTGAACAGACAGCTGTGCTGCTGGACAGTTTGTTGCGCCACTTCTTCTTCCCAGCTAAAGCACTAGGAAGTGGTGAAGGGCGGGCGTTTTGGGGGACGGTCCTATTTAATTTTGACGTTCAAAAAGTGCTAATTCTCAGCCTGGTATGAATAATTCACTTTTGTTTTTATTTTAAACGATATGTATCTAAATATAAAGAAATAAAAATACACACAAAAATAAAATACTAAATAGAATCATCATAAAAAAAACAAAAAAAATCTAATGATATGTGACTTGAAAATAGATTAACGTAAGGTACCTGTAATTTTACGCCTCAGGGTCGCGGGAAATTCGATAGAGATAACCGTGGCCCTGGCACAGGCAACTGCAGGAACACGGGTGGGTTTTAGTCAGTAAAAGTCTGACACGCCCTCCTGCTCCACCCAGAGCGGGAGAAGACATTTGATGATATCCCACACAAAAAAAAGGTGCCCGTAATTTTGCCGACGGAATCCCTTGCAACTGGAGCGTAGCAATTTTGCAAAGAACAATTGAATTTGAATACTATTCTTGCAAAAATACATCTAAAATGGTATGGGTTAGTGGAATACTTCTTCAGACTAATAAATGCAGTGCTGTAGCGGAGTGTTAGCTTTAGCGCTATCAGCAGCAGGTTTATTTCCCGGACGAAACCAATTTTTCCAGTTATTCTGTGCATCTGAGATATAATTGTCAAATTTGCACGCCGACAATAAATGCATAATAAGAGATCGATGATATTATGATAGAACTTTCTCTACCTTAAATGAGCAGATAAATTGTTTTGATTTTAATGGCACCCATGATACATGGAAATTTTATAATTTTACGAAGTGAATATCATTGTCTGTTATTTTATATTATGATGAAATAATTTGGCAGAAAGCTCGTTTAAAAGAGGACAGAACATCGTCACACACAAAAACTAGTATCTTCTCAGACACATTGTCGGCTGTATGCCCGTCCATCCATCGTTCACCCGTGTATATGTAGCTATAATATTAATTATCAATGGCCATATTAAACACGGTGAAAGGTGTCGACCAGTACTGTGGGGCAGCACGGAAACAACGCGCCGCTGCGCCTGATTACAAGCTGATGATGTGTGGTAAAAGTTATAAGAGATGACGGGTATAATATACACGAGGATTAAACATTGTCGAGTCGTTTTAGAGGTCTTTTTGCTGTTTATTTTTGGTAGAGCTACCTGCAAAGCATGTCTTCGCAACTCTCCTGCTGTTACTTCTATTTCTGCCTCTAAACTGTATAGTTGTTTTCCGATAAGGATTTAAGGGTGCCAGTAAAGCACCTGGACATTTTAAAATTGTATCCTTGGTCGACATTGCATCAGCAACTTGTTGGTTTAACCAGAGGACAAACAACGTACCATATTGCCATTAAACGTGGCAATGTCGCTGCTGCCAGTCTCTTGGCTACAAAACCAGTCGACAGCGATGTGGAGGATTTTTTCGACGCCATATTATAGTTTGTTAATAGTTTTTGTCAGGTTAGGTTATTTATATGTACACTTGTTGCCCATAAAAACCTCTTTTCATTGAATGTAGGCCATAGGTCTATTTGCAAACTAGTTTATGCAACAAAAAAGCATAATAGAATACCTACTTCTTCGTTTATGTCTTTCTTGAACAAAACATAGATGATTATATCTTCCCAACTTGTTGAAGAAATTTTATGTTGCTTAGCACACGTATAAAACCGTCTTTAATAATAAATAATAATGATAAATCATATAATTCAGGCAACAAAGACCCATATCATAAATACCTTATAGACTACAATACATTTTTACAAAAAAAAAAAAAAAAAAACATTATAAAAAAACAATACAATTGGGAGCTTGGTTTTGGTCGTGCTTACCTGTAACGTCTGTAAACAACTAAAAATAAAATAATAATGATACTTAAAATAAATATTTCTGCTTTCCTTCCCGCGTCATCCTATAGCTCATACCACACATGAAAAGCAGCGCGGTCAGTGAAGCCTGCTGTCTTCCGGAGCGACTCAGCACGAAAATCAAGGGTCAGCTTCCGCACGATTATCTGAATATAGCATGATGTATTGCTAAATATTACGATAAAGAACGTTTTCCTTTGAAACTGGTTTGTCTGCAAGTCTTGGTATGTTAGTTTAAATATGTCAGTTAAAGTCGTCTTTTCGTATCGACGGTGCACGTCTATGTTGCTTATAATGTTCAGGCCCAGTTAGCTGCGCTAATTAGAAGTGGAATAAGAAGGTTATTCGTAGTTTCGAATAAATGGCGCCCAATATAATAGCCTCGTTGGTCTAGTGGTCGCAATCGCTACTGCTGAGCATGAGGTCCTGGGTTCGATCCCCAGGTCGGGCAACGTGTTATTGGGATTTTCTATCTGGAATTTCTCAGTAGAAGCCCGAAGTCTGGATTTGTGCCCGGTAGATGGCAATAGGCTCGCCCCCTATTACATGGGACTTAAACATAACTGGCGAAATGTGGGTGTACTATAGGTACACCTCTGCCCAACCCTTCGGGGAAACAAGGCGTGATGTTATGTATGTATGTATAATAGAGTTCATTACAAGGATTCCGAACTCAGTTTTCCAAAAATCCTTGCTAACAGCGTTCCTAATTAGCGCGGCAGAGTAGGTGGCCACATTAATTGAGGCTTCAGAGGCGTTGTTCAGATCATCAAGGGTGCTACGGTGGTAAACGAACAGTTGGACACTTTAGCTGATGGGACATAGACGGTTATTTTTGCACTTTTGGTGTCTTGCAACCGTTGTAAAATCATTCTTATCGAAGACTATTTAGAAGCAGTATTGCATTGTATTACTTTTGTTTACAAAGATTTTTAAGGGAAGTAAGGTACAACCTTACTCGCAACCAGCGTGCGTGTATGACCATGTTTAGACGTAAACGAAGCAAAAGGAGTATGTAAGAATCGTAGCAGGTGGCGTTCTGTAGTTTCTGCCTACCCTCATGGGTAATATGCTTTTCGATGGCTATGTAATGTGCTTCCGTTTGGTTCATAAGTCTAAGTAACAGGACCTCGCTAAAGTCGTCAAAACGTCAATAATAATAACTGTAAAACATAATTATTTTCTTTATTAATTGACATAAGAGACCGACTTGTCTCAAACATTTCAAAACTTCAAACATCCAACTTCACCGCCACAGCTTATAAATCGAATCCCTATCATAATCAATTCCGCCCATTACTTGTCCCGCACGTTAAAGCGGCGCGTGCGCGGCCGAGCGTCACTTCCGGCGTGTTGCAATCAAGGGCGCACTACTTCCGGTCGATTATCTGAAGATACATTATTTAATGATAGGCTTATGAAATACAGGACTTTCATAAATGTACGTCTAAGGCTGTGTTTGAAAGATGATTCGTCTGTTTTTTTATATTTGTTTGATTGTAATGTTACGTAATGTTACTTTGAAGACGGCCATCAGTGAAACGCTTACTTCTCAATGATAGGTAATTTTTCATAATCACCACGCTTGGAAAACCAGTTACTGATTGAGATTGTGCTTAATATTAGGTCAGTTTCACTGAAGAATGATGAAAGAAGCTTGAGTTACTGAATTTACGATTTAATGAATTATTTCATTTGCAAGTAAGCTTCAATCTTCGTTAGATTGAAGCTTACTTTTCAAAATGGTGGATGAGGACGACTTGGGCTGCATTCCGAATTGGGATGTAATCGATTTGAGCGGGCTTACGTCCGTACCGAATTAACGTGAGCGCGATAACGATGTCATGTGAATCGTCATAGATGACGTCATGACCTGCGCCATCTTGCGATAACGCCGACCATGCCTTTTAATAATATCACTGTGAGCGAATCATAATCGTGATATCTAAATCGGAACGCGAAATATCGATGTGAGCGCTGTCAGCGATTATTGTCTAACTCGGAATGCGGCCCACGTCACAATGGCTATTTTTGTACGGCGAGCGGACTTAAGACATGTAAATCACAATGCAAAAAACACGACTTTTTTGGTCTAATTACTGGACCAGATCCTAAAACCTATGCTTCTACATGCATGCCTCGTCTCGCAGTGGTAGGATCATTTCAGGGAGTCGCGGCTTTAGTGCAACTAAGAGAATCCAAGAATCAAAAGCGAGCGAATCGAGCTCGAAAAAGTTTGAACACTGTCCGGATGGGTTTAGTTTTGCTTATGTCCGTTCATTTATTATGTAGAACTAACTTTATCGACACAAAAGTGTCGGTAAGAATTAAGAGAACGTAGGATGGCAACAGCGAGCAAAGCGAGCATGAATATTTTTTGCGTCCCTTTTTCGATAAAAATATTTGCTTTTTTTACCATTTACTTAGAAATAGGCTTTATTTAATTATCAGCCACATGTACCGGTCGCCAGTGCTACTGCTGAGCATTGAGTCGTTTCCATTCCCAGTTTGGGCAAAGTGTATTCGAGTGTTTCCTCAGGAATTTCTCAGTAACCATCTGGTGTATGGATTGGCCGAGAGGGATATAGGCTCTCTATAACATGGGACCAACATAACTTGCAAAATGTGGGTGTATTGTAGGCAGACCTCGCACAACCCCGGGCCGGGGAATACAGGCATGATGTTACGTATGTTTTTTTTTTCATAAATTACGTCACAACACAGAAAAACTACAACAAAGGAGAACTCAAAACCTAGGCCCGTAATTCATACAAACTTTCTATGTCTCTCGACAATGGCATTAGATTCTATTGTGAAGATTGTAAAACAATGCGCTAACGAAATTCTAATTTATACGTCTTGCCTTTATCTTGAATATTTTAAGCGAAAGTAGTACATATCTGTATGATTTTTAAGGTAGACTTTAGTTCGTTTTATAGGTAATGAGGCATATTTAAGGTGAAGAAAAGAGAATTGATCTCCTTGCTGAGGTACTTAATGAGTGATGTCGAACTTCTTTCTCGTAGTGAAGGACCGGAGTGATGTTTTGTAAAGTTGGTTTTTAAGTTAAAAGTGGCTACAAAGACTCGAGACCCCGACATGCGAAATAAAAATAACACTTGTTGTCCGTCCTCGCGCGACGGCACATAACTTTTTCCTCGGAATATAACGCGAGTGCTGAAATCGTTTTATCATATAAGTCTAAAGATGGCAATGCTGCCAGTCTTCTGGGCACGTTTCCAGATGACAGCGATGCGGACGAATACTTCGACGCCTGAGTGTTTTTATATCACCTGAATGTTTTTGTATAGGTAGTTAGTTATTTAGTCGTTTAATTTAGTTGCCTCGTTGGTCTAGTGGTCGCAATCGCTACTGCTGAGCATGAGGTCCTGGGTTCGATTCCCAGGTCGGGCAAAGTGTTATTGGGTTTTTCTATCTGGAATTTCTCAATAGCAGCCCGGAGTCTGGATTTGTGCCCGGTTGATGGCAATAGGCTCGCCCCCTATTACATGGGACTTAAACATAACTGGCGAAATATGGGTGTACAGGTACACCTCTGCCCAACCCTTCGGGGAAACAAGGCGTGATGTTTATGATGTTATGAATTTAGTTATAACTTGAATAATGCATGCGGTTAGTAAATGGTATTAAATTCAATCAAATTTTGTAACAATTAATTCATAAATTAAATTATGTTACAATTAACAAGTCTAAAACTAAAAAGGAATTTAATAAAATAACTACATTTTCTACACCTGTTAGTCATTTAGGTATTAATACAATAAAATAAAATTAAACATTCCCCCTCTTAAGGCAGATTTACAGTACTTCGGTTATGCGTTTGAATCCAGTAGCACTTGATCGTTTGACCAAAACCGGTTGCCAGTCAACCGGATCCAGAACTGAATAATGGATTCTGGACTGGAGTGCAACTGGACCCTGCTGGATTAAAATGCTGCATGAATGCATTTTTTTGCTGCGGCTTCTGACTGGAGGTCAGGAGTTATCCCATGGGAACGTAGGTACTACCGGGATAAAACTATCTAATGTCTGTATTAGATTGTTACATTTTTTAAGAGGAATAATTCCGCGATACATTGTTTTTAACTCTATCGATTTAGGTCTCGATATCGTCGTTATACTCAAGCTAACTTACACAAAACTTAAATGAATTATCCACTATAACCTTCCTCATGAATCACTCCGTCCATTGGCGAAAACCATAAGAAAATACGTTTGGTAGTTTTTGAGTTTATCGCGTTCAGACAGACAGACATACGCGGCGACTTTGACTTATATAACATGTAGTGATTTTGAACGACTTTCGAGACGACTGCTATTTATCTGTCCACCATAATGGCCATATTTATATTTAAAAGCTCACTAAGCTGCCTTATTTCTCTTACCCAAAACGTTCAAGTAAACCGGGAAAGAATTTCTAAAGAATGAAAGTGCAATAAATTTCGTCCTACGCTACCTAATCGTAAAAATCGGTGGGCATTTTTATTACTTAATGTATGAGACATTTTGGTTTTCTAAACACCCTAATGACAGTTTTACGATTCATGTAAACGTAAATAGTTATTTGTTTTTACGGTTTTGGGCATTAAAACTGGAACGTGGGTTGTTATCGCTATCGAATTAACATTATCCGTTTAAATCAAGATGACTAAACTGGAAAAAAGCTCGCTCAGCCCAAAGAGTACACGTATATTGTTTTACGTTTCTATAATTCTGTATCGTACTGTGTATCTATCTAAATAAATTAAAAGGTAAAGCTGGTCGTTGGTTAGCCCACCACTTGAGGACGGTTGGACAGATTTACCAATTTGTGTTTTGTTTTTATTAGTCAGATTTAGGTTCTAGAGAAAGATAAATCTGAGAAGCTTCACGAAATTTGGACAAGACGGCTGTCGGGTCAGCTACGTTGTACATAGTACAAAACAATGTCTGTATATGTGATCGCTTAGATCTTCTGCATGTCGATTCTGTAAAAATCTCACAGCGAAGTCTTGCGTGGAGTGAGCTGTCAGTGTCATCCCGTCTTGGCAATCCCTAGCATCAGTGGCAATGACAGCACACTCCACGTTCACGTCACTTAAGTTTTACGGTGAGATGGTTACAAAATAGCACTACTGAACAACGCAATGGATTTGATACGGTTACTCTTTTGTACTGACTTAATTTTTCTGCTAGTTATTTATGATAGAGAATAAGGGTTGACGGTATTTGGGATACCGTTTGTTCGGGGTTACAGTACTTAATTCGGGCTCAATTGTTGGTTATGGGTTTTGACTTTTAAAAGTTAAGGTAAGGTGATCATAAAAACACATTTACGGAAGAATACAAAAGAATTCATGTATCGCCTAGAGAGCTAATACTGTCATAAGCTAACAAGACACACCTCTACCGCGTTGGAGGCCTACTAATAATGTTTACAAACGTGTTTGTAATTAATAAGTTGTGTTGCCTAAGTAGCACATTATTTATTTATTTATTAAAACTTTATGCACAAGTAAAAGAATACTGTACAAATGAGGACTTAATGCCTGAGGCATTTTCTACCAGTCAACCTTAGGGTGATGCAGAGACAAAACATGGCAGGTGCAACAAAAGGGATACATAACTCGAAAAATAATAAAATACTAATACATAGATACTTAAATACATACATATAAACAGATTAAACTTTGTCAGGAGAAATGACGATAGGTAGAGGAGAAAACGAATCCAGCAAATCAGCGCTGAGATTATTTACTTCTCACGAATATGTTCACGAGCCTTCACTTTGTAAGATAACCGACTGGTTGCCATCCTGATGTTCAGAGGGAGCGCATACCAAAGAAAGACCCGCCTGGACAAAGAAAGAAGAGTGAATAAAACCAGAACGGTGAGAAGGACATCGTAGAAGACGATTGTTGGTGGAACGAAGATTTTTACTATGAGCACAGCATAAGTATTGAACATCACCCATGTTCAATACTTATGCTATGCTCAGGTAAGAAGGAGAGGTAGGTTTGTCAATGCTCAGCTCTCTACGGTGACGTATGGGTAACCATTTTAAAAGTAATCGGTGCGCAGACACATGATCATACTTACGTAGATTGGAGACAAATCGAATGCAGTTATTTAGATAATCGAATGCAATATGTCACTGTGTGTCACTTTTGAAGTACGTGCTTGAGATGACAGCTCTTTTTGTTTTCGATATCCTCCGCTTAACTATCTCTGGTTCTCTATAAAGCGATTTACAGAGTTATCCTGACCTCTAGCGGGTTTTACGAGACACCCTCCGTGCCAGTCACCCTCTATTTCCGTCAACGTGTGTGTAATTTTTATAATGTTGAGTAATGTTGTAGCACATTATGTCATAATGTGACACTTTTAAAGTGTGCGCATGAGTTGACAGCTTTTTTGAAGTGAAAACTTCTTTAGTGGCGTTGTACAATTTTTTTGTAAAGGGTAAAAATGTTAAACTCGCGTGACCTGATAGAAAGTTCGTAAGACGGATGATTGTTGATTTTTTTATTTTTATTGATTGATTTTTCTGAGAGATAAACTTTTTAATGTAATATTAAATTGTCATGTTTGTGGACGATAGCGCAATAAATATTTATTGTATTCTACCACATAAATGATAGTAGTTTTAAACTGATAATTAAAGCAATTCGATCAAAATAATTCCCTAACTATGCCAAAATATCAAAAACGCACAACTTATATATTCAAGTTTTCAATTCTGCCGGCACTCCCGGAGTGCAACCCTTCATTTTTTTTATATCCTCCTTAACTATCTCTGGTCAGGGTTTGAGAGTGTTTTGTAGAGATATCCTGTCCCCTGGCGGGTATACAGAGAAGTTCTGTCCCACTCTGAGGCCGTCACCAAATGTGCCAGTCATCCTCTGTGTCCGTTAACGAGTGTGCACTTCTTATTAGTTGAGTAACGCAAGTAGCACATTATGTCACTGTGTGACACTTTTGAAGTACGTGCTTGAGTTGACAGCATTTTTTTTTCTTGTGGATATACTCCGAATATCACATGCGAGGGGGTGAGAGTTGTTTGCAGCCTGTCCCCTGGGGCCCTAATTAATGGGCGGGTTTTAAGACAAGTCCCGTCACCCTCTGTGGCCGTCACCATGCGTGTAAATCACCTTCTGTTTTCGTCAACGTGTGTGTACTTTGTTTATGTTGAGTAATGTTGTAGCACATTATATCACTGTGTGACACTTTTGAAGTGAAGTGTTCTTGAGTTTGTTTACTTGTAATGAGTAGTAGTAGTGAGAGAGGATTAAGATTAGAAGGGAGAGACTTTAATAATTTTCTAACTCCCCAATTTTTTTTCCATTGTTTGTGGAAGGTTGCCTGGAAGAGATCGCAGAAAGCGATAAGGCCGCCCATTGTATGTTTTTAGTATGATATTTTTTTTTTGTTATGCGATTTTGTGGTGTACAATAAAGTATATATAAATAAATAAATAAATAAATATAAATAACAACAACATAAAAAACATTAAATTATAAAAACTAAAGGTTCCTGTTGAAATAATGATGACAATCATAGATGATTGTCTCCACCATCGATGAAATGCTTAAAAATTGTCTTGTCCTTAAAAATGATATCTATGGCCTCACTCTTCAGCCAAAAAAAGAATTCATCTTTTCTCAAAACTCAAAACCATAATCACAATCCAATTCGCTCAGCAGTTTCCGAGAAAGCCACAAACAAACGTAATCCTATTAAAATTGCAAAGTAAAAGTCAACACCACGTGATCGAATCCGCGAACAAAGCTTGT
Organism: Dasypolia templi; assembly: GCA_963555695.1. Taxonomy (NCBI): domain Eukaryota; kingdom Metazoa; phylum Arthropoda; class Insecta; order Lepidoptera; family Noctuidae; genus Dasypolia; species Dasypolia templi. The sequence goes on from OY743163.1 coordinate 7,797,412, forward strand.
ATTACGTAACAAAAAAGCAAACATACATGACACACATACACATAGTGAATTCAAATCAAAGTATGGTGACATACTTAAATGACGTATTTATTATTTATTTATTCTACTCATAGAGTTTTAAGACCTTGAATATTTTAATGTGCATTCAAAAATGCGGCGTGATGTATGTGGTGCATTAAAATAATCTCTTGAGGTTTCAGGTAATGCAGAGCACTGACCGTAACTGTTGACACTGTCCTCTCCTGTAATTTGAGAACATTGTAATAGCCAATTATTTCTAAAAGAGTAGCCATGGAGTTTCTTGCCGAATCTTCTCCATAAAAAACGACCAATTGGAACCGTGCACCTGGCGTCTTTCGTTTCCATCCACAGGTGCCAGTTCAGGTTTATGTGGAACAAAATATTTTGATTGACACTATGGACAGCTCAGTTCAAGCTTGCCCCCTACTTATGTTTTCGCTGTGAGATTTTTACATAATAAACCAGCGGGGATACCACAGCATGTGCTGGCTATCCTTGCACATGACTTCACACGAGGAATTTCAAGAATGGCAGAGCCTCTTTGATTCTGTAGTATTGCGACATTTATAGATGGTAGTAACCACTTATCATCAGAGGCCACCAGCTCATTTACCATCAGTACCATCCTGTTGATCCCATATTTAAGCTGATTATTTCACTAAACTGGCTCTTAACTATCACGATCGTTCACGATTTGCATGCCCATGACGGTAGAACACGGAGCACTATTAAAAAAAGAAAACATATATGTACCAATTACCCATATTTGCAAACGAATAAATGATTTGATTTGATTTGAAGCAGCCTCTCGTGCAAACACCGCTTCATGTTCAACAGTTTCCCGCCATTCGTGATGAGCTGACAGTTGACATTAGTGACAGCTACCTCCCTTCTGCTGCGTAGTTGCGTAACACTCTAACAGTAGCAATCGCTTTCGATTTGACAGTTCAACAATATTCATTGCGTTATTTACGTTGTTAAGCAGACAAACTTTTCGAACATATGAAGCAATGGATTAGCAATGTCCTTCAAAATGTGTCAGATTGTGTTTGACAGTGTGTTACGCATGTGATAGTGTTTACATATATTAAATGGAACACTACTTTTTCTTCTTCGTCGTGAAGATGATTCTATTTTATTAAATTTATATAAGCGTTAGCATTACCCTCGCAAAAGTCTGCCCTACACCAACCAATAACATAAAAAATGAGGTCACTTAAAGTAAACACAGACAACCCATAAATCACGATAATTACTATAACAGCCAAAACACGGAAACTCACAGGAAATACCAGTAAACATTTAAATTGAGTTACATCATTTGACGTAACTTAAGTTGAAGTTGGTCAAGCGGTCAGCTTTCTACGTGACGTGACATAATATATGCTAGCCATGGGTTACTTCACCGCCGTTGTCAGAAGTCTGAACACGTTTTGTAAACAATCTTCAGTGTTGATTGGTTTGGCATTCCTTTCGTGGTTTTGGTATCGTAAGTCACTGTTCATAGGGTTACAGCATTATGCTGACTGATGGTCGTTTTGCGTGGATGTGATGCATATTTTCTCCAACTTGTTATTTTTTGTGTTTGTGTTAGTTCTTTGCGTTATGTCTTACCGCATATTCTCGTTCTTTCTTTTCTTTCAAAGTATGGGTTTACGTTATGTTATTGTTTTTCAATCGACGGTGTACATAAATATCTATAATAAATACATGTCGGATTAAGCCCAGACATCAGAAGTAAGAGTCAGGTATGACAATACATTTTCAATTGAACAATCAGTTAATAAGTATCATGCATCTCGAAGTATAGAAATAGAATTAAATAACTAATAATTTTAGTGAGGGCGGTCACATAGGGCAGTACTGACTGTCAGGGACAGTGGTCCATGCACCCACCGCAATAAGGACAGTACTAATTGTCAGAGACATCGTTCCACGTCCAATAACCGGGCAGTACTGACTGTCGAGAGACAGTGGTCCGTGCACCAAGACGCATCCGTTCGAAATGCGTGCTGATTGTTTTTTATAAATGGCATCTCGCAGGTCAACCTATGAGGTTGTCGTCTGCTTAGACGGACTTGCCTGTGGTTGCGTGCTGATTGAACAGCGCAGCTCCTTTTAAAGGCGATCGCTTGACAGCGAAACGTCACAATATTTTATTAGACTGACAACATTGGATTCAAGTCTATTAAGCCAAATGATCTATAGAGTGAATGATTTCTTTATGATGCGTCTGGTGCACGTTCCACTAGCGCCATCTAGTCGCCGTCTCGCAGCTGCTAATCAATATGGCTGCCGTCATACAGGTTTTTGAGATGATCGCGGGGATCAAAACACACGGATCAAACTCGGAACCGGGTTTTTTGGAGTCGGATGTCAATCATGTGTTTTACCTTGAGTAGTTTTTGTAAGGCTCGAACTCGAAGCATTTATTTCAATTAAACCATTTATACAGGCAGATAGTAGATTCCTAAGGAGAAGATAGAACCCTTATATCGAATTACTTATTAAGGGTTGACACAGCAAGTCTGTTTATTCCGTACATTATCCTTATCCCTTATCTCAATTTATGTCTACCCCTACACTTAACTTTAACTCTTATCTATCTTCACCACGTTTTGTTTTGATCATGGTATACAAGGTTTTTTGTTAAGGATAATTTTTATTTTTTTAATTTGAGATGGGTTTGGTCTTGACGCTAGTCTAGGTCAGATGTGACAGAGACAAAGTCTACGATGGAGTGAGCTTACCCACAAGGAGCCTGTTCACTCTAACTTTGAAGAGATTCGGGTTAAATGCGTTCGGGAACACAGACGCAGGTAGTGCACATTATGAAGGATGTTTGGAAGCGCTTAGTGCGACTATCCTTAGTTAACTCATACATGTCAAATTCGAAAGCTTATTAATACCAAGACGACAACTGCCCAACATATTCAATTTCCTTTGTCCACACAACTACATGACAAGCCATTCATTTCCAGTATAAGCAGAGCTCGCATTGATAAGCTTTCCGTAGAGTGAGAAGGCAGGTTATATTGGAACTATACGCGTGCCTCCAAAAGATTGTTTTTCAAACTGAATAATTCGTTTACAATGCGGATCTTACGCAAGGAAGTTGTGTAAGACATTCGGTAATATGTTTTTTTATATTGATGTTTACTGCAATTTGCATCCTTAAGAAGGCTGTTATGATGATGATATAGTTATGCATTTTAGAATGTACTTAAGAAGAGATTATGTTCCGTTGGCTGCCTCGTTGGTCAAGCGCTGACTGCTGAGCATGAGGTCCTAGGTTTCCTAGATTCCCAAGTCAGTAAAAGTGGGTTTTTTCATGTAGAATTTCCCAGTAGCAGCCCGGTGTCTGGATTATTGCCCGGTTGATGGTAATAGGCTCACCCTAGTTACATGGGTCTTGAACATTACTGGAGAAATGTGGGTGTACTATAAGTTCACCTCTGCCTAACCCTTTTGGGAATCCAGGTGTGATGTTATGTTCCTTTGTATTCAGTTTAAATGTAAGTCCACTCTAACTTGTACTGAAAATGAGATTTTCTCTGTATAGAAAAGACAGAGAGAAAATTAATCCTACAGTACTGAAAGAAACGATATGTGGACTGTGTGAAAGATTATATGGCTAGGAAGGGGGTGGCTAACGGAGATGACGATTGACAGAGAAGTCAATCAATCTGCCGAGCCACGGAATAGAAAAACAAGTGGAAGTGCCAGTCAATTAACCCGCGTGTGTCACGTCACAAATATGCGGAACAATATGTAAATTAAAAACAACTTTCGTCAGTTGTAAGAAGTCTTAATTTTGTATGCACAACAAATAAGCTTTTCGTCATAATTGAATTTGTTTTTCAGGACAGGTCCACTCAATCTGTGAGGTTCTTTCCTCAAAAGACAATTTCAGACACCGATCTACATGGTCTTCATATGATCTGATCAAGATTATGTCTGGACTTTAAAAGAGACTGTGACCTCTGAGTTTGTTTCGGCCTTTCTTTTCAGAGTAGTCAGATAGGAAACGCCGATCTCATCTAGTTTAAAAAATATTATTGACGAGTAAAAGTGTATGTAGAAACCTACTTATATATATAAAATTATATAGATAAAATAGAAATTTATTATTTATTATTTTATCATTTACCACGAATGAAAGCCTTAACGTGCTTTCAGGCACGGAGGGGTCTTACGAGTAGTATGTAGAGACCCATCCACGGACTAACCGCGTCAAGCTTGGCCTAACCTGATCGATCGATTTGTGCGGATGTTAGTCACAAGCCCAATGAAACTGACCGCGATCAGCACATAAACTACGTTTAAGAGCTGTCAGTGTTATTATTTGATATGGAATGTTGACAGCTCTTGAAGGCGTTTCAGATGTGCTAAACGAGTTCAGTTTCATTTGTGAAATCGGCACTTTATTGGAATTAAGGCACAGAATGATGATAATGATTACGACGACTACTGTTCGTTTCTCACGTTTTTTTGGAAAGGGTTGTGCATCATGTGCTGAGTTTGGCAAGTTGTCAACTTCAAATTCTCAGTTCCGAAATCGGTGCGCATCGTGATAAATTTCGATCTTTTCTTAGTTGAGCAACGAGCAAATTATTAATAGAATGCCAGTCAGTGTGATTTATGCTTTGTTTACTGATATCTCTGCGATGGTGATTTATTTTCTTCGTGAAAATGCCACCTTTCCATTCGACGCCGGTGATCTATTGAGACTATCTAAATTCCGGTTGCTTGTCAAATCAAAATTGTTTAATCAGGACTCAGGAGGCAATAGGTCGGTAGTCGACGTTTATTTTCGGAATTGTTTTTTTTTTCGTAGAAGCTGTATTGTTGAATAACTATCATGATATAGTATATTAATGTAAATAAAAACTCGCCAAGTGCGTTGAAGAGTTCCGTAGTTAGATGAATTTATCCCAAGAAAAAACTTTATATTGCAGTTGAAAAACTTGCGCTCCAACTGCAAAACGTAAGTTGGTCGACTATTACTCGTTAATTTGTAAAGCCTACTTAGCTGTAATAGTTTTCCTTTTAACTTCGTCTGATATTCTACACACCTGACCTTTCTGAAGAACATCACCAATAAAGTCACTGTATGAGCTGCTAGGGCGTACTCCCCCGGCGTTTCCACTCACATCTGCCTTGTGACACCTTTTGTTTGTGAAAATCAAAAATAATTTATTCAAATTAGGCTGACAATTAGCACTTTACAAACGTCAAAATTACATAACTCAGTCACCCAAAAACGCCCGCCCTTTACCACCACCACCACCCTCCACCACTTCCCAGGACTTTAGCTGGGAAGAAGAAGTATCGCCAAAAACTCCCCAGCATCAGCTGTCTGTTCAGTTAGAAAAAGCTTGATTCTATACATTAGTAGAAATGCAAAGTAACTAATAAACATTACGAGACAGCAAAACAAATTAAACTATATGCAATATGTCAGCTAGCCACGGCAATATACCAACAAATACAATGACAATACACTCAAGCAAAAAAATATATGTTAACAAAACTTTATACCTAAATATAAGCCTCCAATCACAAACGACGTGACAGCTTAGATATGCAATGTCTGGGGCTGCCTTGAGGCGGCTCCTGCCCAATCTAGGGGGTCCAAACGCCTCCTGCCGGAGGCTCTACGCGGGGATCGTGCGGTCCATGGCCCTTTACGGGGCACCGGTGTGGGCGCGTTCTTTGAGGCGCCGACCGGCCCGCAGGTTGAACGCGTCCCAAAGGGTCATGGCCATCCGGCTGGTCCGGGGATACCGCACGGTCTCATGCGAGGCGGCGAGCCTCCTTGCCGGATTGCCGCCATGGGATCTGGAGGCAAAAGCCCTCGCGCACGTATGGGAGTGGCGTGAGGAGGCAAAACGCCGGGGTGTAACTCCGCTGCCGCGAGAAATCACGGTACAGCGGACAGAGCTCCGGCGGGATCTCATGGCGACATGGAGGGTGCGATTGCCGCAACCCAGTGCTGGGCACGCCACAATAGCGGCGGTAAGTCCCCTCTTTGAGGAGTGGTTGGAGAGGCGCCACGGCGTCCTCACCTTCCGCCTGACACAGGTCCTCACCGGACACGGTTGTTTCGGGAGGTTCCTGTTTCGCATAAGGCGGGAGGCAACGCCCGGGTGTCACCATTGTGTGGATCGCCCGGAGGACACGGTGGAGCATACGGTGGAGGTATGCCCAGCTTGGGCGGATCACCGCAGTGTCCTCGCGGAGGCGATTGGCGGCGGCGATCTCTCGCGTCCGGCCCTGGTCCAGGCCATGGTACGGAGCGAGAGGGAATGGCAAGCCGTCACCTCCTTCTGCGAAGCAGTAATGCTCGCGAAGGAGGAGGCGGAGCGGGTGAGGGTGAGAGCCTTGCGCCCTCACGCCCCCACTAGCCGCCGCAGGAGACGCCCTGGGCGTCGGGAGTCGCCTGCAGATTTCCGGACACCGTAGGCGCGGGCTTGCGGACGGCGAGCAATGGGTAGCTCGCCGTCCGGTAAGGACCAGGCCCGGGTCGACGGCGCGTTGTGTTCCACGCGCGCCTCAAAGAGATGTCAGCACAAAGTGACGGGGTCCGATAGGGCCGACGCCTCAGGGTCGCGGGTTATTCTACAGAGAAAACCGTGGCCCTGGCACAGGCAACTGAAGGAACACGGGTTGGTTTTAGTCAGTAAAAGTCTGACACGCCCTCCCGCTCCACCCAGAGCGGGAGAAGTCATTTGATGATTTCCCACCCAAAAAAAAAAAAAAAAAGATATGCAATGTCGGACCAATTAATATCGTAATGGGTAGATCATATCAATAACAAATGAAAATAATGAACTGACTTATATACTCAAATAAAATAAACAATTTGGTAAGCTGTCAGTAGGTAAGCTAATTCTGGAGAACGAACATAAACATTGTCTTGAACTTGAAACTTTGTCAGTCGCCTTTCATTCATCCTCTCAACATGATCACATCATCTAAGTTTAACTACTCTTTTCAATTTCAGTCACCTACATCTTCATGTATTGTCATGTTATGTGGTCTCTTTTTAAACCGCCATATCACATTAATGTCCGGGTACTGAGCACAGATTGCAAGAATTGCATTTTTTTTATCTAATATGCCTGACTCTGTCGCAATATTGGGTAAAATTGTATGTTACTGAGGACATTGCACATGCGACGTATCATTACACGGTAGGTACACATCGGGTACAATGTTATGAGACAGGGGAACCCTGAGACCTAAGTATTGTATGATGATCTTGTAGAATGTATAATTGATGACAAGGCTAAGTGAGCTAAGTGATGTTGGTTGTCGAACCTTGGTTTGGTGTCCGTTGTCGCAATCGTTTGCAGAAAAAATTGACGATCGTGTCCCATTGATTTTTCAAAATCGAGAGGGGTTTGTGTATTTTTGAGAACCTTCGCATTATAATTTCAATCTGTCAAACATGCAAACAATTGATAGTGCTAAACAAAGATCGTTTAGCATCGGAATAACATGTTTAGGCAGACGAATTGAAGCCTTAAACTTCTATCTTAAATTCTTAAAATGACATTATGTTTTTTTTTATACGCGTGTTTTGGTTAAAAGTTCCTTGTTGACTACCTCAAGGAAGCCTCACGGTAGATGCCGACGTACCTTACATTTGACAGTGGGTTCCTCAACTCAAACTCACCTCGACTGAGGAAACTGTTTGACATAAGGAGTAAAAGTGCAACTAAGAATATCAAACCACCTAAGTGAGGTTGAGTCAAGTCGGGAAAACCATGAGGTTTTGACTTAGAACATGAGTATGTGATGTTGGTTGTCGAATCTTGGATGGGTGTCCATTGTCGCAATTGCTTCCAGAAACATGTGACGGTCGTGTCCCATTGATTTTTCAATATCGAGCGGGAAAATTCGCGTGTTTTAAATAACGTTCGAATCTGCCAAAAATGCAAACAATTGATGGTGCTACAAAGATCTTTTGAGAGGCGTGAAACCATAATCACAAAACATTTCGTGATCTTATAATGTTAACTGCAAATGTGCATATGTACCAAGGGTATCTTAGAGTTACCCTCCGGCTGCACTGAGGTGAATCCAGTGACTGTCATCGTCAATTGTTTTGATGATTATCAAGTTATTTCATCCCGCATCCCGCGCGAGATTCCCTTTTTTTTGCCAGAACTTTATACCTATCATTCAAAGTCGAGGTGACAATGTCAGGAAATCTGACGCGAAATGATTTCTTAAACCACAGACCTATCTTACCGCAAAACGCGAAAGTTCAAGTTAAAACCACATTGGTATGGAAATGGTTTAAGTACGAAGAATTTAATTTATTTTACAGTTTCTGGGCGTAATACTCGTATGCATGTAGGTATCACACATGGAATTGTAGGAAGAGACTGTGGCGGCATCTACTTCGCCATACGCGCTACGCATTATACTGACCTGAAATTCTGCATCGCGCAAGCAGAGTTTACTGCGCAACTAGCTTATACAGGTTGAAATTGAATTCATGGGCATCCTTTTAAGGGGTCATTGAACTCATCATTATGATAAATTTTACAATGGGACCAACCTGAAATCGCGAAAGAAAAAACAGTTGTGCCCTACATTTGCGTTTAAAATTAATTTTGCAGATTTAATTTAATACTAATCCTAGTATTACTTCTTAACATTATATTATAAAAGCGAAAGTATAGTTCGTTTGTTTGTTACTCTTTCACGCTGAAACTGTTGAATGGATTTTGATCAAATTTGACACACAGATTTACCATACCCTAGAAAAGGACATGACAAGACTTTTTTCTGTTATAGTTTACGCAGAAAATTTTGATAAATATGCGACCATAATATTTTTTTGGGTCCTATTTTATCATGTTACCTACTATTTTATTTTTGCATAAGTGTTCTTTCAATATTTGACAGTACACTAATTTTTCTGCCTGTAACATGAACCAATACGCTACGCTGTGCGACAAAAAACTGAGCGTTTTTACGGTGTCCTTAACGGCCGAACCCAATAACGTATCTATCTACAAATTTGTCGTACAGGAGATAGAAAAACCTATCCATCTTTGGTTTTCACGTCCCAATAAAGCAAAAGTATGCGCGTTTCCATATCGTGTTGACAGCTATTTGTTTGACAGGTACGGATAGAATTGTTCATTCGAGAGGTTTGTCTTGTCTCGGTTCATATGTTTGCCAGTATTTTGTTTCGTGGACGATCCCGCCTACATGTTCATGCAAAGCGATGCTAAGTTCACGTGCGTAGTTAAGCCATGGCTGTGGAGAGGCGCCTTTTAGTTCGGCCCCACAAGAGAGCAGCGGAAGACTGCCAACTTAATGGACATCAACTTGAACTTTCGCAACTGCGGTTCTAACTAATCTGTGGTTAGGAAGTTGTTAACTTTACATTTATTGTCTCATTGGCTGTGTGGTTGCGGGTCTGGCTTTCGAACTTGAGTTCCTGGGTATGTGAAAAAGGTAATCTTACGAATGGTTTTAATTATGGTATCGAGTAATGGTGTCGGGTACACTTAATGGGGTTTTTCCATAAGCAAATTATTTATTTATTTGTCCTCCTACTGGAACACCATACAGCAATTACACCAACAGGGAAAAAATAAAACTTCATGTGCTGCTTTTCATCCATCCTGTGGGCGGTAGACATAGAACTGGCGGGGATGCAACACGCACGCTCACACAGCGTCAAGACACTTCTCCATTGTTCCATTACTCCACCCGTGTCGCGCACATTCTTTGTGATTTTTGAGACTCAATGAATTTTACAAAATAAATACATAAAAATTGTTACAACGGAAAATTTTGATGTGTCATCCTGCCTGACAGATGACAGGTGTCAGACCCACGAGTAGACGGCGGGACATGTTTGTCGTCTACAGACAGGATTAGTCCACACTGGCTCAAGACAGAGCAGTAGAAATGAGAAAGGGAGGCCTTTGCCTTGCAGTGGGACCACAGAGGCTAAAAATACAGATATAATAAATTGTTGCTGCAGCCCAGTCTGGATTTGTGCCCTGTTTTTGCCAATAGGCTTTCCTCAAGAACATGGGACTTACTCAAATGTGGCTGTTCTTATTCTAGCATTCTGCTGCATTATAAGAAAAACAACTTATCTGCACCCCAATTGCGAAACACATTTTCTATCATTATCCGAAGGATTTTAAATGAAATTCCAAGCCCATTGCTAAAACATAATGCGTGCAATGAATATTGTTAAAATGTCAAATGAATGGAATTGCCAATGTCAGTGTGTTACCATTTACTGGGTACGTCTTTCATCTACTACAATGTGCCCTGGCGGCTGAGAGTATGTCGTGCTCACTCTAATGTCTCTCTGATAGTGCCGCATGTGTTGGATCATTGAGCTCCCTTCTAAATGGTTGAGCTAAATGGTGCTGATCCATACGTTATGTTCGTGAACGGGCGCCGTCAGCAGCGACTGATGAAGAGTTCTGACCGCCCTAGGCTAATTATGAGGACGCGCCCCCACCAGGTGTGTTACGGACGGCCTAAATAGTAGTGAGTAGAGTAGTAGTGTGAAAATTTTAACATCGTTCATACTACCTATAAAAGTTTTCAGATCGATCTGCAAGCGAAACTAACGTTGTCCTTTAATCTGCATGACATTCAACCTTAGGGTGGTAAACCATTGGGCACGCCACAATAGCGGCAGTAAGTCCCCTCTTTGAGGAGTGGTTGGAGAGGCGCAACGGCGTCCTCACCTTCCGCCTGACACAGGTCCTCACAGGACACGGTTGTTTCGGGAGGTTCCTGTTTCGCAAAAAGCGAGAGGAAACTCCCGGGTGTCACCATTGTGTGGATCGCCCGGAGGACACGGTAGAGCATACGGTGGAGGTCTCCCAACTTGGGCGGAACACCGCAGTGTCCTCGCGGCGGTGATCGGCGGCGGCGATCTCTCGCGTCCGGCCCTGATCCAGGCCATGGTACGGAGCGAGAGAGAAAGGAAAGCCGTCACCTCCATCTGCGAAGCAGTTATGCTCGCGAGGAGGCGGAGTGCGTGAGGGAGAGAGCCTTGCGCCCTCACGACCCCACTAGTCGCCGCAGGAGACGCCCTGAGCGTCGGGAGTCGCATGCAGATGCCCGGCCACCGCAGGCGCGTAGCTTGCCGTTCGGTAAGGACCAGGCCAGGGTCGACGGCGCGTCGTGTTCCATGCGCGCCTCAAAGAGATGTCAGCACAAAATGACGCGGTCCGATAGGGCCAACGCCGCAGGGTCGCGGGATATTCGAAATATATAACCGTGGCCCTGGCACAGGCAACTGAAGGAACACGGGCGGGTTTTAGTCAGTAAGTCTGACACGACCTCCCGCTTCACCCAGAGTAGAAGAAGTCATTTGATGACTTCCCATACAAAAAAAGGGTGGCAAACCATTTAAGCTGGCTGTACATAAAGGCAAAGTACCTCACGCATTTTAAGACCAAAATCATGACAAGTGACTGCAGGCTACCAAGTAGAAAACCAAATCTATGTCGTGTTTGGCCGCATGACTTGTATTGGCTTAGTTTCTATAGACAACTTAGTTGCCATTGCCATTGACCATGAGCGTGGTCATCTAGTGTGTGAAGTTGCTTCGACTTGAGTATTTTTTTAATATTTACACTTCTATTATTGTTAAAAAAAGAGGAGAGGCATCATACAAGTGAAACATTTTTGCAACTGATTAATGTTTTTTTTTTAACGGGCGCTTTAAATATCCATAATGTCAACACGAATTATGTTACAATTTTTTTTTCACTTCAAAGAGTGTCCGTGGTGTTTTTTGCTCTTTCTTCTTCATAGTCTACGTACCTAACGTAGACTATGCTTTGGAATGGGCAATTAGCTTCATTTATAGAATCGACCGACCCCATGACAAATGAAAAGTGCATGTAATGGGGAAGGTCGGGCAAAGCTAATTGTAGATGGCGTGACCATAGCTAGGTCTCTACGGCCTACAAAAATTTTGACATTTCGTTCATTCATTTAATTTTATGTTCATTCATGAGTTTGATTTTATTTCACTATTTCGTTATTTTCGGTGATTTCAGTATTTTAAATCAAGTACTTGACATGGAAAGTGTCAGAATTAATATTTCCTCGTAATCACTTTCTTCAAAATGTTCACGACATAAATTCGAACTCAAAAAAATCTGTACGAATAGCTTTAAAGCACAATCTTCTAATTTTAGGGGCTTACGAGAAATTCGAACTCCAATTTCTGAGTATCTAGGAACACAACAACGAGTCAACTTTCGCTAAAATAAAATAAAACCACATGACGCCTTGTATTTTTATCTTGTGTTGGGAACTAGCTACGACAGCGCCATTTTGACAGTTGCCTTCCCCATTGGTTTATTTGTGTTGCTCAAATACCCTGCTGGTGATAAATCAGACTTCAATCTACATATCCATTATGACAATTCAAAAGTGCCTGCAATTGGTTTATTTGAGTTTTGAGTTGATCAAATACCCCGTTGGTGATAAATCAGACTTAAATCTACCATTAATAAAATATGTGACTCCTCAAATGTAAAATCACAAATGTCATGTCAAACGTCAAAGTTTTGACAGTCATACATACCATAAAATACAACTTAGACTTGGATGTATACTTAGCAAGTCACCGTATTTCGTAATAATTGTTCTATACAAACCTATGTATCATGTAGACTTTTAATAGTACTGTACTACTTTCTCTATTTTATTGAGTAATATTGTTTTATTCATTCATATTGTAGAACAGTTCCCTCATAAGTCATAAACTCGATTAAACCGGTAATATACGGTTTCCTGAAAGGTAATTCCTCGGAAACGTTACGTACATAATGCTTTATGTAAAGAAAACTGCTCCAACTTCAGTCGGTAAATATTGTTATGTACTGTTACACGCGTTTATTTAAAATATAATTTGAGATAATTGGTGCAATTATAATTTGAGAAAATTGTGCAATAAAAAATTTAAATTTTAGAAAATTGGTGCAATTTTAGTTTGAGAAAATCGGTGCAATTTTCATTTGGTATTTAAATAACTTTTTAGAAAATGGACTTTGTTGTGAAAATGTTTTAGTGCAATATTGTTGTAACTTTTTAAATTGAAAGGAGGCCGTTGAACTTGTTTGGTGATTCAAATGTGAAACACGGAAAAAGTGCTATTTTAATATTTAGGGCAGTGACATCTATCTAATACGTTATTAAAAATACTTAAAACTAGTTAAAATATTTGTAAAATGTGACTGGTAAACTGTGCATTAAACAATGAAGTTTATTTTAATATTATTAGTTATAATTTTATTAATAAATGTAACTGTTGAGAAGAAAAACAGAAGTAAAAATAAGAAAACCAACGCGGAATACACGTCATTTTCAGTAAGAGCTCAAAACTGGACTAACGGAGGTATGATTACTAACAAGATCAATTTCTGTTAGGACAGAAAAGAATACTCTTTATTATGGATACCATCGCTCCATCGGCATCGTGTCTATTAGAACTATAATGTTACAAAACATTACATATTCAACCGTAGACAGCATATTATTATATCAGTAACAGTCCTCTTCACCGTATCCGGCGACAGTGACCTAAACTACTTCTCTTTCATTTCGTGAGCTCTCTGGTGACTAGCAAAACCAAATTTGGTCTTGAAAACATCGTTGTATGTGTAGACATATAGGTACAAAGGCTTTTGGCAACTTTTGCGTATTTCGCGTTTTTTGTCTAGGACTTTCTTTCCCCAGAAGACCATTTTAGACACCAATCTACATGTTTTTTACATGATCTGACCAAGATTATGTCTGGACTTTAAAAGAGACTGTGACCTCTGAGTTTGTTTCGGCCTTTCTTCTCAGAGTAGTCAGATAGGAAACGCCGATCTCATCTAGTTTTTAAAATATGATTGGCGTGTAAAAGTGTTTGTACAAACCTACTTGTTATAAAATGAAAAAAAAGACTTCAAGACGGTTTGTTTGCAAAGCAGATTGATTGATGTAATAAACCATTATTCTGTACTAAAAGACTTCAAGGCGATTTGTTTCAAAGCAGATTGATTGATGTAATAAACCATTATTCTGTACTAAAGACTAGTAATAATAATAATTTCATACTCATGGGAAGACCCACAGAACCCAAGAGATTCATCACCACCGTCATTTTTTTACGCTGCAATCGGCATTTTATTTTGTTTGGATTGTTTGTTTTATTGTCATTTGCCAGTATCGCAACACACACAGAGCAATGTGTATTATCTTAGGTCCTAAAATCAAGCAATCGACAAAATTGTTAAACTTTTATCTCTTGAATACGAGGTGTTTGGCTACTTTGTATGTCTGTAGTTGGGATGATGACAATTTTTTTATGCTTGTCTCAAAAGACTGTTTGTTTCCAAATAGCGCAAACCATGTTACAAAAAGTGTAAAAGCTTATAAATGGCCGAGTTATAAAAGTTTTAAGATAATTGTTAGACAAGGACAGCACTATCGTAGAAGTTACGTCACGGCTATGTAACTTCATACTGGTGCCGTACATTGTCAGTACCGCGCGGCAAGGACTGCCATGATCTCCTCCAAAAACTTTTAAAAAGCGTGCATCTTCTTCAAGTTTACACCGATTTAACATAGTTTTTCGATTCTCTCATTTAACTAAGCCTTCTTTGAAATTAGATTATTTTTATGAACATTTTTAATAGTGGTCATCATCCCAATTCATGTTATTTTTGGAATGTGCAGAATTAACAATTTTTCTTTCATTCATTTTCTTTAGATTATTATGAACAGTATGTTGTAGAAAGGTCCGCTGCACTGTAAAACTTTGGTTCTAAATCCATCATTCTCTGTTCCTTTCAGGTTGCGGAATAGCGGTCGGCAAGCAGACGGCACAGCGCCGTATTGTCGGCGGCGACGATGCTGGCTTCGGCACCTTCCCCTGGCAGGCCTACATCAGGATCGGATCCTCAAGGTTATACAGTTCTGTACCTGCTGGCACAGCTGTGGCCGTACTTTTTTTTTGCGATGCACACTTGAGGATCATTTATGAGTGGCATTACATGAAAAGTGAGAACATGATAAGGGACAACATCACTACATAGCACTTCTGACAACATTTTATGACATTAACGTGAATATTGACACGGGGCGATTTTTTTGTTAACTTGTTCAGAACCTTTTTTTTTATAATGAGCGCTGAAGCGCTATTGGTGGACGAAAACAATGCAGGCGGGGGTAGCCACTGGTCAGTGCACACCAAAATCGCCCTAGTGGGGGTCATGCGAAAATGTCGTCGATAGTACAAGCAATAGCATTATTAGAAACATCACTTTGGCACGGTTATGGCCATTCTGGCATTCATATGGCAACAATGAAGTTAGAACTTGTGTTGAGATGTCACACTCATTCACACTTGGGGTCTACATAAAATACACACCTTATATTACGAGCTTTATTTCATACACGGTAAACGTACATACTTTGCTTCATATTACCGACATACATTAGTCAATTAGTTCCAGCTTATCTGCCGATGTGTTCTGTAGATATCGCACAGTCAAAACTTAGGTTGGACTCAGTTGGACTCACTTCTAGTCCAACTGATGCTAAGGTTTGACACTATTGACAGCTCACTTTAAGCTCACTTCACCCAAGTTTTCATGGGGATATATTCATTATTTATTAAATTTATCGTATGTTTATGTATTATATTTCTGTTATTAAGATTTTGGCCAAAATTACTTACGGTTTCTGAAAGTCTATTAAAGAGGAATGCCCATTTTTCACCTGACTATGTATAGAAATAAAATAAATCTTAAAAAACAGCTAATTCGTTTTTATATTAATTACGCTTATCACAATCACAAGAAACGCAGGATTTTTTTTTAAATTTTATTTTTTGTAATGCTTATTCTACTTCAAGGGTAAACATATTAGCATGTTTTGAACGCATCTCAACCACCATTTTTTACAACGTTCCATTTTAAACACTGCTACTTGACTTTATTCAACTCTGTTTCTGAGTTTCATACATTATTTTACATTTTATTTACTCGGTAAGTATTTATTTTTTAGTCAATGTATAATACAGATTATTTAAAAATAAATGAATAATTAAATTAATGAATCATGCAATATGTAATTGAGTTAGGACGATTGAAACGTATTTTTTGACGTTTGACATTTAATGCTCGACACTCAATATAAATTGACAATCATCGAGAGTCTAAGCATCTGCCCGATTCCACCCAACCCCTTCCCAACAAAGTGGTAACGGACTGGAGGAGAGTAAGCGATCGCTTAAAATCCACCACGTCCCCCCACTTGGACCCAATCCCCGACCATTTTGACTCTATCGCTGACACGACGGCCGCGATCGACTCATTCACAGCTCACGTACAATCAGTCCTGAACGATTGTTCAAGGGAAATTCCAGCGACGGATGACCGTCGCTGGAAGTTGCCGGACGATGTACGCGAACTGTTGAATGAGAAGAACGCGGCTGTCCGTGCCTACAGCAACTTCCCCTGCGACGCGAACAAAGCCCATATGCGTTACTTACAGCGTACTGTAAGAACACGCATAGAGGAGCTGCGTACCGCCGGCTGGGACAAGATGCTGAGCGAACTAGAGCCCACCCACCTAGCCTTCTGGCAACTCCAGAGGAAGCTCAGATCCGGAGAAATAGTCTCCATGCCCCCCCTGATCCGTCCCGACAAGACCATCGCCTTCGATGATGTCGACAAGGCTGAGCTTCTAGCCGACACTCTAGAAGTCCAATGCTCGCCTAGCTCTCAACCAGTAGACCAAGCTCACCTCACTGAGGTCGACGCTGAAGTCGAACATAGAGCCTCCCTCCCTCCCGTCGAAGACCCAGAGTATCCACTGCCCCCAGTCACGCCCGACGAAGTGCACGACCTCATCAAAGGTCTTAAGGCTCGTAAAGCCCCCGGCTCAGATGGAATCACCAATAGGGTATTCCAACTTTTCCCTGCCCACCTGATAATGCTACTGACCACCATCTTCAATGGTGCTCTGAGCAACAACATCTTCCCACAGGCATTCAAAGAAGCCACCGTCATCGGTATCCCGAAGCTCGGCAAGCCAAAGTCAGAGCCTAGTAGTTACCGCCCCATCAGTCTGCTCAATGTCCTCGGCAAAATCTATGAGAGGCTTATTTATAAGCGCCTCAGAGACTACGCCGAGACAAAGGGCCTCATCCCCAACGAACAATTTGGTTTTAGAACCCAACACTCGTGCGTACAACAGGTCCACCGTATAGTCGAACACATCAACTTCGGTTTCCAACGAGGTTTGATGACCGGTGCTGTTTTCTTCGACATAGCGAAAGCGTTCGACAAAGTCTGGCACAACGGCTTATTATATAAGCTGTACCAACTCGGTGTGCCAGATCGTCTCGTGCTCATCTTACGGGACTTTTTGTCGAACCGCACCTTCCGTTATCGCATCGAAGGAGCGCTATCCTCCCCCCACCCTATTCGCGCAGGAGTCCCTCAGGGCTCCGTGATCTCTCCCCTAGCATTCACGCTTTTCACCAGCGATATGCCCAAGTGCAGCAAGGCACAGCTGGCTCTGTTCGCAGACGACACGGCCATTTACTACACCGGCCGCGATCCAGACTCGATATCTCGCATTCTCCAAACCCAAGTCAACAAGCTTGGCGCCTGGTTTAGGAAATGGAGAATCGAAGTAAATCCCGACAAAAGTCAAGCGGTTCTATTCTCGAAGCCGCGTCATACCCCCTGCCCCCCTCGACCGATCACCATGTTCGGCAAGCCGATCCCTTGGGAGAAGCGAGCCAAATATCTTGGTGTAGTTCTCGACGAACACCTTTCGTTTTCAGAGCACATTAAGGCGGCTCGTTCGCGCGCCGCCTTCGCTCTAGGTAGACTGCACTTCGTCCTCAACGCACGTAGCAAATTGTCACTTAAGTGCAAATTGCGTATCTACACAGCGTGCATCCGTCCGATCATGACCTATGCCAGTGCAGTCTTCGCACACGCCAAGCCCGTTCGCTTCCATAGAATGCAGACCCTCCAGAACAAGTTCCTCCGTAGGATAACAGGCTCCCCCTGGTACGTTCGCAACGAAATCCTCCATGTAGACCTCAGGATTCCCACTATCCGTCAGTTCATGAAACGCATTTCAAAGCGTTTCTTCGAGACCGCCGCGAATCACCGCAACCCTCTGGTTGTGAAAGCCGCTAGTTATATTCCCTCCTCCATTAGTCAAGTCCGCCGTCCCAAGCATGTCCTCACCGATCCCGATGACCACATAACTCTCATTCAGGAGAGCAGTAGGGCCACCAGTACAGTGCACAAACACAGACCGACATTCCGACCTCGCCGCCGAGGTTCCTCGCGAAGATCCCGACGTAATTGTCCCCCCCGACCCTTGCTCGACGAAGTGCCAGCCCGCGCCGTAGCTGAGCCTGTAGCTTTAAATTCCCCGATTAATAATAATCAACTAAACTTGATCCAGCCTGTCCCATCTTGCTGTCCTCCCGTCAGCGACGCCCTAAGCCGAGGTCCGTACCCCACAGGGGGTGCCCTTAGCGAGCGTTCGCTTAATAGTATAAGTAGTTTTACGCCCCTGGCTGGAGGCTTTGAGTCCGCTTAAGGCAGCCACAGGATAGTCCGGTTAAGTAGTCACGACCTCTCAAGGTCAACTACGAGATGCCATACACAAAAAAAAAAAAAAAAAGTCTAAGCAGTGACATAAGGGCAGCGGCGGTTTTAAGGAATTCACAAAGTAAAAAAGACGTTTTAGAACATAGATATGTATTATTAAGTAAGTATTACTATTTTAGACTAAACTTCGAGTGTTAAATAATTCGTTCTAGCACATTTATTTCTTTATAACGGCAAATCCTAACCTAAAAAGTAACATTAATATTTTTGGACTTCGTAGCGTTTCAATTGTGAAAATGACCACATGACATTATTTTCTAATCTTACAGGTAGTGTTTCTACTATACCTTATAACTATACATAAACTTTTATTATCAGGTTTTGAAATGTATGGGAAGTGGGCATTGTTCTTTATATGCGGTCAAGTGTCGTGTGGATTTTCCCACTGGTTTTTTTTTAAATCTGCAACTAACTAAGGGCGAATTTCACCAATGTAACTGATCGTGATAAGCACATCTAAATCGCGTTAAAGAGGTGAATATTCCATACCAATGAACTGACAGCGCTTGAACAGCAGCCTAATTGCTTAACACATTTTCGTAAACGATTACGACTAATCTGTTTGATTTTGACAGTTCAACAACATTCATTGCGTTATTTACATTGTTGAGCAGAGTTTTTATCGAACTTATGAAGCAATGGATTAGCAATCTGTTTTGTAACGATTCAGTTTCCGATTGATTGTGTATTACGCAATTAGGGTACTGGAGTTAGATTGATCACGTTCAGTTCCATTAGTGAAATTTGCCATTAGCAACTAGAAGATCTAGATTTTAAAAACTGTGGGTAAATGTCAAATCGAACTACGAATGCAGTTCAAATATCACACACTTTTTACACGAATGTCACAAATGTTTGTCACAGTTATGTTCTGGCTAAAACTGAGCCAATGTTTTCTGTACGATTTTGTATGAAAAGCACAGATTACTGCACAGTATACTCGTATTTACATCGAACTAACATTGTATATTACAGCACTAATTTACTAAAAATGTTACTAATTTAGCGTTTTGTAATGAAGTATTTGGTTCACGCAAACAGTTATCGTTTGATTTTGGCAATATGATCTTCCGCTTTTGTATGGGTCTCAAACGGGTGAATTTGTGGCGCCACTTCTTCTTCCCAGTCAAAGAACGAAAGTGTTGAAGGGCGGATGTTTTGGGGAACTGTCATGGTATTAATTATATTGTTATTTATTGAACGGTTGTAAGCGGGGGCAACGTAGACGCTACAAACACCTCAATACCCGTTCGGAAATAAAAACCGTGCTGAAAAATAACGATGTCAGCAAAGAGTTTGAGGGTTACGACCAAAAAATTGAATGAAAGCTGTCGAGTTCAGAATCTCTATCAGAGTTTCGATCATTCAAACTAAGATTAAAAATTTGCGTGTATTAAATATTGACAATAATGTGTAAATATTTAGATTGGAAATAATAATGAATGATTTCGTTCAGATTCTTATTGTTTTTTCTTGATGTACATGAATATAATATTTATATTAATTTTATTTAAAAAAAAATATTGTTACTGAGAAGAAATACTGTGAAAATCATTGGTCCTTCTCTATCCGTCTCCGGTTAAGAAAATAGTTCATGTGCTACTCAAAACCTATTATTGTTTTTTTTTATGTAGTAATTTTTTTTTTTTTACTTTTTTGTTTCTTATTATTTCCATTCAAAATTATGTCCACCAGCAACAACAACTAATTATTAATAATAATTAATGTATTAACACGAATTAATAATTAATTTTACAGATGCAACATGCTTATGTCGATATTCGAGCTTATCGGTTGGAAGCAGTGTTGGATAGAGAGGTAAATGTGCGAAAGAGATAGCATGATGTCCAGCAACTTCCTTATTTTACTATGTAGTGGGTTTGATGACATGTTTAAGTTACGTTGCAATGAATAACGTCACAGGAACGCGATGGGAGAGGGACTAATCAACACGGAAAAAACGTGACAAAAATTTGCGCGCGTCTTTCCGCTGTTTGTGGCAACACCTTTTTTTTATTTGACTGGTTATGGCACCTGCAGAATATGAGGGCGAGATTGATAAATGTTAAACAAAATTAATTTGTAAATTGGTTAAAAATAACCCTTTTACACCTCATTTTTTTTTCAAAACTACTTGAGGACGTGCTTCCTAGCCGACTACTCTGAAAAGAAACATCGAAACAAACTCAGAGGTCAAAGTTTCTTCAGTTCATACAATTAAAGTTATGATTAGATCATTGAGTACCATGATTAATAAAACGTTAAAATGACTGTCGTATAACTGTCAAACTAAAAGTCCAAGATAGTGACGGAAACATGACTAAGCCCACGGTATCCTGGAAAAGCAATTCCTTCCGAAAATCTTCCTATTTTACCAGTATGACATTAAGGTTTCTAAATACGCTCTGAATTGGTCAGCCGTTATTGTGCGACCTTTCATCGCTTTCTAAGGAATCCAAAGCATTAGCCAAAATATGTGCTCCGTCACGTTTATTAGTCTCGGCCTAAAACTTGCTCATGGAGTGGAATTCTGTTACGTTTTTCCGCAAAGAATAGTCCCTAGCCTTAAGTCGTGCATGAAATTGCATGTATTCTATTTTGTTTCTAAAAAAAAATATGTATAGTTTTGGCAGAATATCTTGGGCAAGAGTATGATGAGTACAGTGAAAGTTTTCAAAAAAATTGTTTTCTAAGTAAAAAGAAATTATCTTAGTTGTCATAATAGGTAGAACTTTTCATTATTACAATTAGAATTAAATTATAATGTGGGAAACTATAATAATATGAAGAAAAAAAACTAACAATTGTTTTGTGGCGTAACGTAACGTTAACATGTCCAGTTTCTTTTGTAGTGTAAAATACTTATTAAAAGATTCAAATGTTTAAAATATTTATCGCTCTTCTTAAATATAATTATTTTAAATATTTGAATCATGTCAGTCGTTTCTAATATGACATCTTCTCTCTGTCTCTCTCTATCTATACTTTGTAGCTACGATAAGGCGAAAATATAAATAGTAGTAAAATTGGTAATCTCACAAACTTTTTCGCACATTGCTCTTCTCTTTCGTCGAACATTAAGGTTTTTTTTGCTAAAAATATTATTAATTGAATAACCAATTAACTATTATTATTTAATATATTTTGTTTTATTTTTTAAATTATAGAGGTAAGTGATTTTATTTATATATTGAAGCATGATTGTATGCTTTGCATGTTTCTTTAGTAGCATAAAACTTTAGATTTTGATAATTAAATAAGTTTTATGAAACTATCATTTATTAGGTGAAAAAAACTTACACTTAATGTCACAATTTTTAAAGGACAGGTTTTTTTTTCTGAAGGTCATACCGAATATAAGCTTAGGGTAGATGTTTTTTAAGAATGAAATTATATATGTGAATATAACATCTAATTATACGATTATAAGAGCGACAGCCTCTTTTCATTCATACATACCTACGTGTGAATTCGGTTAAACTACGATTTTCTGTGTATCCAGGAGGTCATCTCAAATCAAGGCTCAAATCCACATAATTTCAAAATAGAATAAAGCTCGTGAAGCTCCGTGAATGGTCGGCTCTATAAGCACGCTTATTGGCTTATTGTGAAAATATTGTTTTCTTAATTGTTACTACATTGAACCTATGACATTTAGGGCGAAAATTTCCTTCGTTAAAAATACGAAAACATAATTTATAGATGGGGCAGAAAGCCTGTTTCTGTTATTTTATAACTGTAATAAATAACGTGTTCATATTCTTTTATATCGTATTCAGAATTAAGTTGAAGAAAAACCGAAACGTCATAAAAATACCTAATAATAATACATAATACAAATTTTAGGTTAAAACTGCTTTTTGTTATTGGCAATAAATGGCAAGAGAGTATACCTCCCCAGACAAACAACCCCTTCAGGGAAATACTGGCGTGATGCTAATTACGTTTGTTATTCTCAAGGTCAAGATTACAGTTGTATTTAAGACTCAGCCCACTATACAGTTGACCTCACGTCGATGGGAACACTTTGACCATGAGCAGGCCTAGTGCAGTACAAAGTCTTAATAGCATACGGAGACTGCTTATACTGGTTTTGTTACCAGTGGGGTGCGATCTACTGTACGTGGAGAGGAAAAACTCAATATATATGCTTCTGATTCAGTTGTACCTGACCTGACTGACTGGTTTGCTTTAGTGGTCGCTCCAGCCGCTGTAAACTCATTCTCCTTAAAGCCAACACACCAAAACCTTTTTTCTAAGACGGTTGTTTCATGCTATCTAACTTTAATTATTTTACCTAGGTCAGGGAAAGCCAGTATTGCCAGGAAGAAGAAGAGCTTGATCTGCTTCCACATCTGTTTCTTCCATTTTCTTTTCACACATTTTAAATCTATAATCCCCAAAAATAACTTATCTCCCCCATTCCTTTCATCTGGATCCCCCAAATGACTTCTTTAAATCCGAATCCCCCAAATCAAATATCGAACGTAACCGAAACCTTGTAATGTTTCAGATGCGGTGGCTCCCTAATATCAAGGCGCCATGTTGTAACAGCTGGCCATTGCGTGGCGCGGGCACAGCCACGCCACGTCCGCGTGACGCTCGGCGATTATGTCATCAATTCGGCAGCGGAACCGCTACCCGCGTATACGTTTGGCGTGCGGACTATCAAAGTGCATCCCCTGTTCAAGTTTACGCCCCAAGCTGATAGATTTGATGTCGCTGTGCTGACGTTAGATAGGAATGTGCACTACATGCCTCATATTGGTGAGTATGAAACTTTTTTTTTTTATTCAATGGCTTGGGGAACAGAGTGTCATTCAAATATTCCTTTTCCGAATGGGCCGGCAGACACCTCTTTTCGATAATTACTGGATTTGATTGAGCTTATTTGTAGGTACTCGATAAGGAGTACGTGTAAATAAAGCTCCATTTTCAATTCATAATCTCAACTCTACAGTGCTACAGAATACTAGTACACCACTTATTTAATTTAGTGCCCGTTTTCACTAACACTTTTGTTTATAGGCGTTAATGTAATGCTTAAATATTATTGCACTGTTTGATTTTCAATTCTATGCGCTGAGCGGAGGTTGTATATCAAGCTGTTCGCTTTTGTTTAGGCATTCCACTAATTAAGGTGTCGTATAGTGTTCGTGAAAACGGACACTAACCTGTCAATCTCTGATGCAGTTTACACACAGGTTTTCCGTTCTTGAAAACTCAGATTAGAAAACTATACCGGTTGAAACTTTTACCGTCTTAAGAAAAAAATTGGGTACAATAGGTGAACGGAGTAGATGCTTAAAGCTTAGTTTTTTTTTCAGAAATTGTTTAGGCAATAAATAGGTACTACACGTTTAAAGTAAACTTTTCATATTAGGAAAATAAACGCAGTAAGATTGAGAAAAATTAATGAACCGATGAAAGAATATCGAAATGTATGCACACGAGCCGCACGCGCATTCTCGACCACTCGCGTTCAATAAAAAAAAAACAGTACTTTCAGTCATCTGCAAATAGTCATGGAGTGACGACGCGTTGTTTAATTTTCTAGTACTTCAAATGTGTAGTATTTATTGCAATTTTGTTTATAATAGAAAATAAAACACTATGCCATAAGCATCTACTCCGTTCACTTATTTTAACCACCGGTAAAAAAGTCATCCAGTATATTACAAATTAAAATTAACTTCAGCTCTACGCACAAAACTTCCTAAACCTCATGCAAATCATTAACACTTCTAATTTCCTCATTCCAGCCCCCATCTGCTTACCGGAGAGAGGGTCCGACTTCCTGGGGCAGTACGGCTGGGCAGCGGGGTGGGGTGCCTTGAGTCCAGGGTCCAGGCTGCGACCACGGACACTGCAGGCGGTGGATGTGCCGGTACTGGATAATAGGGTCTGCGAGAGGTGGCATAGGGCTAACGGTATGTAACTCTTCATTTTCTTTTCTAAAGTTTACCAGAACCCTACTCTGTTTGAGGTCTTTAAGGAGGTTTAATGTAACGACCTATCACTTCCTTCGGTGCTGGTAAAAAGTACCAAGGGACCATAACTAATAATAATAACATCGTAATGAAACTTGAGCGGAAATAGGGATGATGACAATTTTGTTGATTTTTATCTCAATAAAATGTTTATTTCCAAATAGTGCAAATAGTATTACAAAAAGTGTAAAAGCTTAAAAAACTGCCAAGTTATAAACGTTTTAAAGTACCTAAGTGTTAGCTAGAACAGCACTATCGTAGAAGTGACGGCACGACTACGTAACTTCATACTAACGCCGTACATTGTCCGTACCGCGCGACAAGGACAGGAATAATCCCCAACAAAAACTTTTAAAGCGTGTATCTTCTTCATTTTTACAACGATTCAACAGATTTTTTCGATTATCTCAGTTTTACTATGCCTTCTTTGAAATTACATTATTTTTACGAACATTTTTAATAGTAGTCACAAGGGTGACTACTATTAAATTAAATTAAATGTAATTAAAAATACGGGAATTGGGATGCCAATTCCCGTATTTTTAAAAACGTTAACAATCTATACTAGAAAGGTTTAGGAAGTTAAAAAAACGTAAACACTCTTGATGTGTCTTTTTAATCATTCACTCAGTTTAAAAATGAAATGCTAATACAAACCAATGTAAATACAACAATAATGATTTGTAAGTAACTATCATACCATCCATATTGGACGGATTCATGACACCTGTAACACGGGTCTTTACTACACACTAATCCCTGGATTATCACGTTTGCTAGATACATAGCTCCAAAAAAGTTTGTGGATTTTGTGAACATTATCTTCGATAGACTTTATGTGGTTTGAGTAGCAGCATTGGCTATCCTCTCACGTACAGCTCAATCCGTACAATTCCAGTAATTGCAAATACAAATACAAATACAATGCCAATACCTTTAAGGCCCGGCGATCCCGTTCGGGATCCAACCGTTTCGCGCGTTAATACGCGCATGATTTGGCTTTCTGGCGCGGCTTTGCGAGGTAAGCGCGAGGTGTAGCTTTTTGTTATTTTTTAACAGCTCTCTTATTGACAGGACTTTTCAGATTTCGAAGTGAAGTATAGAGCTGTACACAAGCCCATACGCAAACGTATTATTACGTGTTATTGATTGCTCATTTATTTTGTATCAGACTATTTGCACGCTTAAATTAAGTGTCACCCTCAAAATCAAAATCAAAATCAAAATAAAAATATTTTATTTCACATAGACCTACATGGGCACTTATGAAACGTCAGATTCTAGGTGCACGGTTCCAATTGGTCGTTTCCCATGGAGAAGAGCCGGCAAGAAACTCCATGGTTACTCTTTTAAAAACCCTGTATCTGTGTACTTGTTTTTACGTTATTTATGTTATGATTACTAAATCAATTGAACCATTAATTTAAGCAGTAGTTTATTTGTTGAAATGTGTTTGAGTAAAAAGTCACATCAAGATTGTTTACCTTTTAAACTACCTAAACCTTTATAGTATAATCTGTCTCAATCAGTCAAGAATACCTCTAATTTCCCTGACAAATTTTTGACATTGTAAGTCTCTGAGATGAGATTGCGACTAGATTTCGAACGTTTTCAATGAGGAAGGCAACTGTCAAAATGGCGCTGTCGTAGCTAGTTCCCAACACAAGCTAATAATACAAGGCGTGATGTGGTTTTATTTTATTTTAGCGAAAATTGACGCGTTATTGTGTTCCTAGATACTCCGAAATTGAAGTGCACCTTTTCCCGAAAGACCCTAAAATTAGAAGATTGTGGTATAAAGCTATTCGTAGAGATTTTTTTGAGTTCGAGTTTGTGTCAGAAACATTTTGAAGAAAGTGATTACGAGGAAATATTCGAGGTTTAAAATTCTGTCACTTTCCATGTCAAGTACTTGATATAAAATACTGAAATAACCGAAAATAACGAAATAGTGAAATAAAATCAAACTCATGAATGAACTCAAAATGGAATGAATGAACGAAATGTCAAATTTGACATTTCGTTCATTCATTTGTAGTTCACAAGACCGTAGGGACCTAGCTATGGTCGCGCCATCTACAATTAGCTTTGCCCGACCTTCCCCATTACGGGAATTGGCCTTCTGGACATAGCTAAACTAATGTTTTAAAGAGATAAGATTAGGTTTTTAGTATTTTTGTTTGTTACGCTATTACGCTAAAACGGCTGAACGGATTTAGACACAGGGTTATTTTTGAAGTGAAAACTTCTTTAGCGGCGTTGTACACTTTTTTGGTAATGGGTAAAAAAAATTATACTCGCGTCAGGACACGTGACCTGATCGAAAATTCGTAAGACGAAAACTTCGTAAGCGGCGTTGTAATTTTTTTTTGTAAAGGGTAAAAAATGTTAAACTCGCGTCAGGACACGTGACCTGATCGAAAATTCGTAAGACGGATGATTATTGATTTTTGTTTTTTTTTTTTTGATTTTTCTGAGAGATAAACTTTTTAATGTAAAATGTAATATAAATTGTCATGTTTGTGTACGATAGCGCAATAAATAAATATTGTATTCTACCACATAAATGATAGTACTTTTATAATGATAATTAAAGCAATTCGTGCAAAATTATTCCCTAACCATTCCAAAATATCAAAAATGCGCAACGTTAATATTCAAGTTTTCACTTCTGCCGGCACTCCCGGAGTGCAACCCGTCGTTTTTTTTATCCCGATATTCTCACAGGATCGAGACTTATGCGGTCGAAACTGTTAAACAAGCGTGGAGACCGATGCTCATGCCTTCTCTATATGAGAAGAGGCGTTTGCGCTGCAGAGGTACAGTTAGGAGCTTAAAAGCTCATAATCAGCCTGTAATGTTCCCACTGCTGGAACACGGGGCCTCCTCTCTGTGAGAGGGAGTGGGCCATAATCCACCACGCGGGCCCAGTGTGGGTTGGCAGTATGGTTCATAACCAACTGATTAAAAATCCTGCATGATTCTTTCAAGTATGTTGTTCAAGAGCCTCTTTCTAAATTTCCAGGTATAAATGTGGTGATATATCCCGAAATGCTGTGCGCGGGCTATCGGGGTGGTGGCAAAGACTCCTGTCAAGGTGACAGCGGAGGGCCGCTCATGCTCGAACGGGCAGGACGCTGGTACCTTATTGGCGTCGTCTCAGCCGGTTACTCCTGCGCCAGCAGGGGCCAACCGGGCATATACCATCGTGTTGCCCACACGGTAGACTGGATATCCCATGCGACAACACTGTCATAGCATCGAGAAAAGTAATGTGAAAACAAACTTTTAAGTGTTTGCCGAAAGTGCGCTAGGTGGCGCTAGTGTGTTTAAATGTTAGTTTCAGACTTAAATGAATTTCATTGGCTACTGGATTTTGTGCTAAATTTTAAGTAGTGAACTTTTAGGCACAGTAGCGCCATTTTGAATCGTAATTTTTGGAAATGGAGTGGTCGATTATTTTTGACTGGTCTGTTTGACGATTCACTGAATATAATTAAGGCTAAATATGTCACTCAGTTCGTGTTTTTCAGTAAATGATAGAAAAAATGAAATATTTCAAATCGTATTTATTGTTTATTTAATAAAATTCAGTGACTCGGTGTGGAAACGCCTTAAACATTGATCATTTCATTGATTCAATGTAACGAATGTGTCGTATCTAGAAAATCAAATGTCTGTCATTTATGAATTGGCCTTTTGTCGTTTTAACGACGGGTTTGATATTCAAAGGGTTTAAATTTAGCAAACGGATAAAAATAAATAGCACAAAGTGAAAAGCGATTATATTTTTCAATTTAATGTGTACATTACAATTCAATGCTTTAATTTTAGTCGTAAATCTCTGTCTTGAAGTTCAACCATGTAGAATGTAGAAATACTTTGCAGAAGTACTGTATATAAATAAAAAATATCCTCCTGTTGGGCTTCGCCACAGTCGAGTCAAAATGTGTAACTTTTATAAAATAACTGTGTGTTAATAAAAATAATGCAGCACACAGCAGAAAGACAACAACGAAAGAAACCAATTGTCGTACTGAATACGACAAAACGTTTACGTCAATATTTGTATATTACCAACGACTTACGTTTAGTAGATAACCCTATTCCACCAAATAGTCAATAGAATAACCATTTTATATATTTTTCTGAAAAATATCTATCCAAAAAGTCACCTTTTTTCTAGACTCGTTTATATTTAAGGTTTTATTGTGATAAAATATTAAATTCATTGAGAAATATTTTTGCATAAATACTCGCTAAAATTGCAATATTAACATATTATGGAGTTATAATAATAGTGCCTTATTTATAGCGTGGAGATTGTAGTTGGTTGTTGGTCACAAACATTTTTGTTTAGGCGAAAATTGTGTACCGATCTGTGCAAAGCTCGTGGACAGGTCTGTGCAAAGATCTTGCTCATAATTGTGCAAAACTTCAAAAGTGAATGTTGAATAAAAGTTGTTAACTAACTTAACGATAGGTACTTATTTAACTCAAATAATCTAGTTGTATAAAAATCTTGTTTGCTTATAATCTGCGTAGTTTGTTTGTGAACAACTAGTTTCTTCATTCTCTGACGTTTTAAAAATATCTTACGCCTTCTGTAAATATCCTGCTATGTGTAAATACGTAACAAAATATTTTAACAAGTTTTTCACATTTTGTACCATTTTTAAATGTAAATAAATAAATTAAGTATTAATTTAAAAAGCGCTTGAAGTAAGTTATTCCGCTTTTAATTTATTTTATACCATTTTTTTTCAATTTTTTGTTTAAAACTTATTTTAAGGTTTTTTTTATTAACGGAGACAAAAAACGTTGTTGATAAAATACATAATTTAATGTTAATTTAATAAATTGTATTTATTGTTAATTTAAACAAGTGTTTCAGTAAAGTTTACAATACAGTGTTGCACTATCTTACAGGATTTTTACAGCTAATGAACCTACATAATAATAACACTATTCGATCTTTGACAAAGTAGGTTCTTTTAATATTTTCACGAAGCAAAATAGGTATTTCTTAGGCACCTGCCCCACCACCGACGATTAGCTAGAAGCGAGTAGAGCTAGCAACTAGAAACGAGTTGGCGAGCAACGTGCAGCGAGTGTGTACTTCGGATATGTTTGTCACTGGGCTGTGTGCGAGTGTGACGAATAGAATGGCTGCCCAGTAACTAAGTATGGGTATACCAAGCCAGAGTCTTACTGCGAGTGTTCTGCCCGTCAAACGAGTGAAGTTTAGAGAGTATTTTCTTTGATAGTTCGTGTAGCTGCGATTAACTAGAGGATAGAGAGTTCTCGCCGGCCAGTGTGAACAGTCAACGATCACTGAGAGAAAACATATTGCTCAATATGTGAATCTCTTTTACTGACATGAGACCTACATCCATTTTACGTTTCTTGAGCGAGGAAATAGTCGATAGCTAGTCACTTCCTCGTCGGCGCGGCGGCGGGACAAGTGCCTCAAGCAATCATGCTTAGTTGACACTGATTTGACTAGATTACCCACAAAATTCCTTACTAGATAAATGTAACAAAACAATCATTAAAAATACAAATTAATTAGAAAAATGAACCATCAAATCACCAGCCAATAGGAACGCGGTGCGCGCGCACGAATTTCTCCAACAAATCGTACAGAGGGCGGTAGTATCGATTGAGAGCTGCGGCGGATATGTCGTGTTCTCCGGTCGTTGCTTCCAGAATTTCACTCCAATGCTGCGAGTGGCCACGGGACATGAAGTCTCTGTGAATATTAAACTAAATAATTATTTTCTAGATCAGGCCATTTCCTAATAAAAAAATAAGTTGAGAGTTTCGTTTCCTACAGAATGTATGGAAAAAGTTTTTTGCGATTTCTGTCTTTTCTTCTTCTTTTGCTCCAGTAGTGATATTCTGTTACCATCTCACCTTGAAAACTTAGGTGAAGTCAGTTGTCAGTGCCACTGATGCTAGGGATTGACCAAGACGGGATGACACTGACAGCTCACTCCTCGCAAGTCCTCACGGTGAGATATTTACAGAATCGACATGCAGTAGAGTTTTTTAATTCTTGTTACAGGATTAAAAAACACCGGTTACACGAGGTTACAGTAATTTTTATGCAAAGTCTGTCAATGTAGACCAACATTTCTCAAAAAATTAAAGACAGTCTCCTAAGAGCGTTTGCCTGTATCAACAACGCTCAAGGTTCTTGCAAAATCCCACCCAATATAACATTGTAGCAGCTAGTCGCGAGCCGCATCGTAGCGTTAGTCCTATGCCCCCACGCACAGCACGTGTACGTTGATGCTAGCTGCTACAACATAATAATATGTTTATAGGAAATGATAGCTCGTGGCTCTAGAAGCTAACGGTCAGATTTATCTAAAAAAAAATATATATTTAGATGGGTTGAGCTTGAGACTAGAGAGATCTCTCCTAGAGCAGTAGGTGGGGGCGCCAGTCTCGATTGCTTAAGGTAGTCGATGTGGTCAGGAGCAGCAGTCCAAATGGTTGCTCGGTGTTGGCATATAGCCAAGTCTCCCCTTTTTACTGCATCGCAATGCTTCACAAATTATCATCATCATTTCCATCTTGTTGCAGTCCACTGCTGGACATATGCCTTTTCTCGAATACGTAAACATCTTGGGCCTCACTTGAGCTACCCATCGGGTAGTAGTTGGACGAGAAAAGCGAAGGCTGAATTCTATGGCTAGGCGGAGCGACAATCTTTACAGGGTTTTGAAGACCGTCGAAGAAGAAGATTGAAGATTTGAATTGAAGATCTCCATCTACCAATAGAATTTTAGATCAGATATAAATCAATGTTTGGGATGAAAACTTACTTCAAGATCTTCCCGGCAGCCTTAGACCCGTATATGTCGCATCTGGTCAAACTGATGGTCTCTGGAACAGGTTCCTCAACGCTGCGACGACCGAACACTGCTGCTTTGCAAAGCTTTTCAAAGAGTTGGTGTTGAAGGAAACTGCTTAGGAAGTATCTGGAAAAAAAGGTTACAAGAAGAAGATTTAAGACTAAATTTTCAACATTGACGCTCCGCCCGTCATTGTTGAAAATTTAAGGATGAGCAGCATGAATAGCACGTCAAACGAAACGATTGCCATGAAAACAAAAGCAGAAGAACAGCAATAAGTAGGAGAATTATGGGACATATTCAATTATTTATTAGGGATGACAAAAATTTGGAATGTCCAAACAAAAATGTTATTTCAAAGCAGGCGTAGTGAAATGAGATAATCGTAGAAACTGGAAAATCGATAGAAATACGAAGAAGCTTTAAACGTTTTTGGAGTGGATTATTCCCGTCCTTATCGCGCGGTACCGACAATTTATGAAAATGTTGTGTGTTTATTTATTTATTTAGATAACATTTTTTTGAGGAAAAATAAAAATGTGTTGATTATAGGCGCTTACATAGCAAAGTAAAGACAAAGTCCAATCTGTGAATCTAGTCCTTAGAGATAGAAAAAAATGTGTGGCGACGCTTAGAGAGGCGTTGGCGCAGTAGACGTCTTATAGTTTAACATGATGATGATAAACGAAAGAAAACTATGATTATACCCAATCATATGTAACAAATTACCTGATATATGGCGTATTATCCGGTACATGGAACTTAGCCCCCACATCGAAATACTCTTCTCCCCTCAAACCAGGTGGCGCTATTCCTTGTAACTCCATCGCCATAGCCCAGAACTCCTGATTGTCTTCCTTCAGACCACCCTCAAAATACTTCCACCTGTATTCGTCTATTAGTAGTGAAAATGGTATCTGTGGAAGTTTATTTAGAGCTTGTTTCAGTAAAAGTATTGTATCCGTCGTTATATCTTTGGCTTCGAATAATTTAGGAGGATCTTTGTTGGTATCGTTTTCATTCATTTTATGATTTTGTTCTATATACGGGAAAAATAATTCTGGTTTCAATTTGTTAACAATTTCATAACGTTCTTTTTTATTTACTGTTCTTATCAGATCCTTAAATAGTTTTTCTTCATTTTTGTCTTCCATTACTTTTGTAGACCCCTTTGTGTTATTATTATCCTCATTCTTAGATTCTTTACCAACAACATTATTTACGTCATCATTATTATGTAAGTTTTCAGTTACAGGATGTTGCGAATTGTCATAGTTAGATGTGTAAAGTAAAGAGTCGTTGATAAGACCCAGTCTGTTCAAGTGTTGTGGTGATAATACACCATACATTATGGTGTCTCCTATAGTTTCGTGGAGTGCTGTGTTGGCTTGCTGTAACAATAAAACAATAAACGATTTACTAACCTAGATAAAAAAAAGAAAATTATGTTACTTCAGGGTCTTAAGCCTATATACAAAAACAATACACAATTTGGTAATTTTTTTAGTGTTAATAATTGTGGAACGAAATAAGTACTAAATAGATGGTTGATTAACAAAAAAATAAGTTTTTAATTTTTAATTGTGGATAAGAGTTCCATTAATTAATAAAAACATAACAATATAATATATATAACTAAATTAAATTATTAAATAACTAACTACCTATACAAATGAATATAAAAACACTCAGAAATAAATATAGTTAATAAAATTTACTAAATGACGTAAAAATAAGATCAAATCAACTAATGTCAAAATCACAAAATCAGTAAATGAAGTTAAATATGTCAGAAGCAAAAAATACAATATCCATAAAGGCTTAACTTTTGCTACTGTGAAAATTGCTTCAATATCTACGTACAAGTTAATTTAGGATCAATCACCAATACAAAAGTCATGAAAATAACTTTCAGGCTCATATACCATATATAATAAATATAATACATTTTTCCCATTAAAATCTTCATTAATGTCTGCAAACAATAATTCACAATTTGGTTTCAGGTAAGGCTTTATGTATATATAAATAAAGTCCTACCGAAATGAAACAGTTTTTGTAAATTTCCGTGATGTATCCATGTTAACCCATATTAAAATTTGTTATTATTCATGACGACCGTGATCTGCAAAAGATACTCCAGGTATTTTGTTTGAATTTTACATAATATTGAACATACCCTGAATAAACCCGGTTGATATTTATACGCCATGTAATATTGAACATGACCTAGTTCATGATGCAACACATAGAAATCTTCCTTGGATGTGTCGGAGCAATATATCAGTCTGCAATCAATACAAAGATTAAATAATTTCGAAGTACGATAGTTAAAAAGTCCTCCAAAAAATGTAATTTCTACGTTATTGGCAACACTAACCGAAAATCATCATCATGAAACATGTCTGCCGCGGTGCCATGACAGCGCGTGTCACTGTTGTTTTCCCGCGCAAACACAGATTCGCGCCAAAATGTTTCTGTCATGGCGGGCAATCCAAGCGACTGGTAGAAATCTTCTGCTCTTCTTGCCTGCAGAAATAATCAAATTGTTTAGTTTGAGAAAAAGATCCTTATCACTTTTTTATTGGTAACTTTAAAATTCGTCTTTTACAATGTTTTAATGTTATCGATAGATACCGTCTTTTGTCAGTCTACCTTGCTGCTTATCTTTCTAACCATGTGTTACTAACCATGTGCATTACAGTCCAATTCATCTTTTTAATACTCTCGTCCAAATCTATAGTCTGTGGTAACAGAAGATCCGCCAAAGGTTCCCAGTTCTGCGACCAAAGATTACCTGAAACAGTTTGAATTCCGAAATTAAATTATGTACTTACATTAGTTTGCAGGCCTCCTGAGTAATTAAGAATTCGCATTGTTTAATGTTTCGTGAGATTCATGAAAAATAATGGGACGGTTTTTCCTGGCACGACAGCCGAAAAACCCGAAACGGATAATTTGAAGGACGTAATCAGTACCAGAGGGTCCTTCAAATTATCTTCTTCTGAAAAACGTTATGATGTAAGCTGTGTACACATTTAGTCATGTGATCTACGGTGAATTAGTGGCACGTGAACACTGATGTAACACTATGTAATTCACGAGTCAACACAAAAACTGCCAATAAAGCTGGATTAAGATTGATGTTTCAAATCCGTGTATTTAGGGATTTCTTACGTCAAAATTGAGCCAGGCATAATTGAGGCCATTATTACAAGTATTCTTTGAGCAACTGGACACCTATTACGGGTAAATAGACACAGCCCAGCGACAGATGGATGGCGTGGGCTTAGCAATGAGGTTTGGTACCCCTTTGCACCTGTTACTGAAAAAATAAAAGGGTTCTAAAAAGTACGAAACAATTCAGAGAGAAATCAAGACATTGCCTGTACAGAAATGGTCAAGGTATAGCCGTGGTGGCATGCCTGTATATCATGTAAGTGCCAGGAATACCTACAAAATTATGTGTGTGACCACCAATTAACCTTGACCATTTTTAGGGTTCCGTACATCAAAAAGAAAAAACGAAAGCCCTATAGGATCGTTGTCCATCACTGTCTGCTTGTCTGTCAATCTGTCAAGAACCTTTTTCTCAGGAACGCGTGGAGGTGTCAAGTTGAAATTAATATCAACCCTTGAAGCTCTAAAAAAAAATCAAGCTTCTAAGTTAACGCAATAAAAATCCGGTAAAAATACGATTTAGGCGATATATTATGATTCTCACAAATAAATCAAAACCTAAGAGGTGCTTCCCGTTGACGTAGAATCATGAAATTTGACAAGAAGCAAGATGTCACAGCAAAAGTAAAGGAAAATGTCGGAAAACCGTTAATTTATAGTTTCATCACATCAAATAATCTTTTTTTGCGATTACAAACTCATATTTGCAGTCGGAGAATTGACCGTGACGTATATCGATGTACGGGAGACATGTTTTTCAACGGCAATATTAAATTATTTCTTTTGATAAATTCATCCTAACTACGGAACCCTTTATTGTGCGTGGTCCGACACGCACTTGGCCGGTTTTGTAGACTGTTTTGTTTTACTTTATCTAAACAGTATCAACGACTCTACGTACCCAACAAATGCGCAGGAATATGTCCACGTTCTGGCACGACTTCACCATAAAACCTCCGAAGATAGAACCTCACTACGCCATGCAGTAGATTGTAGAGAGGGATCACTCCGTTATAGAGATGGCGGCAGACCTGGCGTAGTCTTGGTATCTCCAGCTCATCTCGCCAGGAGGCTCCGATGTTTGGATACCCTGGAATCAATATGATGACACTTTTGCGTAAAACATGCATAATCGGGATGAAATGTTCCCACTACTGGGACACAGGCCTCCTCACTGTAGGAGGGGCTGGGCCGGAATCCACCACGCGGGCCCAGTGCGGGTTGGTGAATGTCACATGTCTGCGAATTTTTCGTTCTTGAACGATGTTTTCCTTCACTGTTTTGAGAGAAGTAGAGATGAAATTTAATACACAAAGTAAAGTGCCTGCCTGGGTTCGAACTACAACTCGTGAGTCGTTGAAGATACCACTATGCCGCCACCGCTCATGACACGTGTTCGGCAATAATTTTTTGCTTTTAGATTGAATCAAAATTGATTGGAGTCAGTATCAATTTGGAAATTATAAGAACCAAACGTGGTTCAATTAGGAACTTGAAGGTATTTGTTTATTTATTTAATACTTTTTCTGTCCGATCCAATTAAGGCGTATTCATACATACTAGAAAATTTAAAAAAAAAAAATAAACTCAAGAAAACCAAAAGTTATAGATTTTTTGATTTTTATGAACCATGCGAAATTTAACACTAAATATGGTCAATTACGAGTATCATAAGTTGACAACACTCCACCGGCCGGCGAAATATTTTCATTTTACCTATTTTTATTTCAGAGGACACCGCTCTGCACTAGCTGCGCTGTAGGCACTTATTTAACGAGGCCTCGACCCTTTGATGTAGCCGACTGGTTGCCTACTGGCACGCTACTTGTTTGTTGCCAGTCTCTAGTTGAGATAGCTTTCGATCGGATGTCCGTACGTATCACGTGCCGGTACGTATCGCGAACAAGGTCGTATTCCAATCAGGAATATTTTAATATGTTGATTTTTATTTATGGGGTCATGCTAGACAAATGGTTTTTAAAAGTGATTGTGGAAGCTTTCGACTCACTCAAATCGTACACAAGTGCGCTGCGAAGAGTACATGCAAATTTAATAAAAAGGTGTCGCATGTGTAATAATGTTTGAGGTAGACATGTGGAACACGATCGCCGAGGTATACAACAAGTAGATGTTTTAATAAACTGATACCTACATTCGGCGCATTGCCAAAAGCACATCACATTAACTCATTAATATCTAATTGTTTCTGGAGAAACAGAATCAGGTCAGAAATCAGGGTCATTAAGCGTCTATGCCTGCAATAAAATATCAGCTGATACCTACGCGTAGGCATAACGTAGGTTTTTTTAGTCATAAGTTTGTTTGGCGGCACGCGACAGAGCATCGCCTCGCTCAGGCGGCTTCTTTGACACGAAACTGTAGGTGAACTTTGTCGAGCGATCAGTGTTGCCTTTGGTATGATCATTTTTAATTATTTAAATTAATTCTATTTATTGGGGAAAAATGATAATCTCGTATCCATTAAATTATTACGTATTTGTGTATGCAGTACGATACCAAATAATACTCTTTAGGATAGAAATTGGACGGAAGTCGGTAGGAAGAGGGGGATTAGAAACCTTAGGTAGTGGGCCAACATAGGCTTTGGGCCACAGGGAAGGGTGTACAAGCAAAAAGTAATTATGTGGGTAATTGCGGGTAGGTGTTGGTCCAGAATGGTGATAATCATACCACGGGTGATATTGTCACATCCCACAGCTTACGATTTGATGGAGAGAGTGATCTTTCTGATCTCTCCCGGTTATACTGAAATGAAACTGAAAGGATTTATGTGAGGACGCGTTAGACCAGAAACTAGATACAGAGTGTTTTGCTTAGTTAGACGATCCCTGACAGTAACGGTGGAGAAATGCCGGTTGATATCGTCTAAGTCAATTGAACTCGGAAAATAAAATGTCGCGATTTACCGATACCAAGAGCTCCAAGATATTTTCAAATATCGGCAGAAGAGGAAGAATTGATAGTGTCTGTGATTGTGTATCTGATTACATCTATTCATTGCAGCCTTGAATAATGTCCAGTTGTCATCAGTACGATCCCTCGAGGGCGCGGTCGGGCCCTACGTCACATTGCCATCTGTATATGGAGCAGGTAGGCATTTTAACTTAACTTGATCGAGATAGATAGATATCGAGATTGGGCTTATTGTTTTCTTTTAAGCCATCGAGATTCTAAACACACAAGACTGCTAATAAACAAAAGCTTAATGAGAACAGATATAAGATGATACGAAACTTTTGTGGCTGTCAAAATCAGCAAATCATTGTTGATAAACTAATTTGATATTTTATTAGTGAGACCTCATAAGCACCACCTACCATT
This sequence comes from Dasypolia templi, assembly GCA_963555695.1. Lineage (NCBI taxonomy): Eukaryota > Metazoa > Arthropoda > Insecta > Lepidoptera > Noctuidae > Dasypolia > Dasypolia templi. The sequence continues at coordinate 7,835,518 of OY743163.1, forward strand.
ACGCCTAGCAGCTTTATTTTCAAAAGTAACCAATCTTCTATAAGGTTCCTTCATAGGTGGTCCTACTTTCTCCCTCCAAGCTAGCCACAACCATCTCAATACCTCTTCTTTTCTCGAAAATGCCATCATTTTTTCAAAATCTCCTTCGCCTTTAAAACAAAGATTTTCTTTTTCTTCAGTATAACGGTTGACAGCAATTTTAGCGGCAATATGAATTGGATCTCCATGTTCAAAATTGAAAAACTGTTTGAAGTTTGACAGATAGTTCAAGATGGCGGTTTCGACTTGGGTCAGGTTATTTTTTGATATGTTAACGTCACTTGGAATGCATATTTCGGCATCTGAATAGATTGACTGGAGTTCTTCGTAAATATTGCTTGTATGTCTGCAAAAAAATGTGTTATAGTAGATTTTCTATCTAAATCAGGAAATAAGAATAACATAGACGAACAGAAAAAAAACTTTAGACCATCAAATTATGGAACATCTGGGATAAAACATATTCAAAAGAAATCCATAAAAAACCATAACTCTGTTTTCGATGTCGCGCAGTCAATAAGACAAAGAACTACCATTATTATTTACCTGGTCTCACCATAAGTAAATTTAGGGCCCCTACACAACAAATAGTACTGCCTTCGTTGAGTGCTGTTCAACAACTGACGCTTATACAGTGTTGCCAATTCACTGCACGTTTGGTCTTGCCAGATTATTCGATTTTTCTGATATGTAGCTGAACAAACCGGCATTTCAGGGTTGCCAGGGTTTATTGAAGACTCCCATGCTAGATGAGCTGCTATGGTGCTAAAGTTACCAGTTTCTTCATTTATTTTTCGGAACAGTTGGTCTAAGTTTTGGCTTAGACATGTCTTGACTAGAAGGATTAGAAGAAAAGACTTGGTGATGCCCATGTTTCTTTAATTTGTCATTGTTGATTTGGGTGAAGTGTGGGATAATCTGAAACAAATAATCTTCCTTGTATATTTATGGACACAAGGTCCACCTATTTATTCGCAAGCCAGTAACGAAACGAAGATAAATAAACTTGAAACAGCAGAAAATATTTAGTACACAATTTTCAATCGTAGGCACATAGTAGGTATATTTATTCAATCCCAAAAATCAAAACTCCAATCAAACATTAATGACACCGCACCATCTACCGACCCCTTTAAAATAATATTGTAATCAGCACAAATTAAGTACTCATAATATCAGGTACTGATAACAAGCGGGATTATCTACTGAATAATCTGAAGAGCTTCTAGAGCCTTGATTAGATATGGGGTACGGAGAGCTTTCATCAGAGCTCTGGGTTTTACCGATTACATTGAAATTAGAGTGGTGTGTTTTGCTTTTTCATTGATATGGTGGAAAATAGCTGTCAGTTTGGCTTTGTCGGTGTTTTCCGACATTTCTATCATATGAATTAGTATCGTCTGATTTACCTATTCCCACCTCTATAGGAAAAAAAATACCAGTGCCCAAACTGTAATTACGAATTCCGCATATGATTCTAGAAATTCCCCTGGCTAATACATTTTTCGTCGGTTATCAAAAAAAAAAAAACGCTGTTTCATACAAAAGTGCAAATCCTACTGTATTATTTTATTGGTCTTTTTAACTTCTTAGAAAAATTATTTTATATTATCATATCATCAAAATTTTTATGTATTGATGTTGTAAAAAATGGGTGTAAATAACAAAGTTGTTTTTAGTTAGAAACGTGCTCGTTTTATTGTAAATCGACTAAGTGTGGTAATCTGCACATACTACGTTTAAGAGCTGTCAGTGTCATTATTGTCTATGGAATATTGACACTGACAGCTTGTGAACGCGTTTTTAGATGTGCTGAACGCGTTCAGTAACATTACTGAAAACGGCACTTACATGAAAGTCTACAACGAATAGTTAAATAAGATTGAACAGGGTAAAAGTTTAGTATCGTTTGGCAGGAGGAAGGGGTGGGGAGGTGGTGGGGGGGAAGGAGGGGGGTGCTCCGTCCCCCCTGGTACCACTCCCGTGAAAAGGTAACGCACCGTTCTTGAGAAAAACTAATTATTGTAACCTAACCTCAAAACACTTAAATGTCGCTTTTCTATCGTCTCCGGCGCTGCGGGAAGTGCAACCCCTTCGCCCTTGCGTAACAAAGGATAGGCACCCGTGCGAATCGTAGCGGCTGAGGCTGGTCGCCGGAGGCGACCAGTAAGCCGAAAGCTGCGGAGGTTACAGCGGGCGGGGGTTGCCCTCCCTTCGCGCCTCCGGATTTTTATAAACACTCTAGGGGTAGGAGCCAAAAGACTACGTGGAGTCGGGGTGCCCCGATTCGGTTTTGGAGCAATGTCGACCTATTTTAACCATGAAGTGGGGGTGCACTAACTTCTCACAACTCTGGGAGGAACGGAATGAACGTAAACAAATGACACTGACACATGTAGCAAATAGCGTTTTTTTTTTTTTACGTTCCGTTTCATCAATTTTGCACGACAGTTTACACCACAGACAATACACTAGTACAGATTTGGTTGTCAATCGCCGATTTTAACGTTTCGTTACGCTGTAATCTAATTTGAGGTTAGAAACATTTATTATTAATTTCTCGAAAAATACGCATTACCTTGTAATAAGAGTGGTAGCATTATAATAAGGGAACCCATCCCTACCATCTTCAACCCTTTTTACCCCAAAACTCCTGCCAAACGATACTAGACTCAAGCCTTGAACAGATTACTAAACAGTCAAAGGTTATAGTTGGTTTCATAGTGAAATTACGAGAAATCGGGGTTTAAATGCAAGTGGTCTGAAAAGCAAGAACTGCTAATTTTTACGTTTGACAGGGGAATGACTACCAGGTCAAAATGGATCGGGTAAAAATTTAGTATCGTTTGGCAGGAAAAGGGGGTGGGGGGGGTGGGGGGGTGCTCAATCCCCCCTAGTACCACTCCCATGAAAAGGTAACGCACCGTTCTTGAGAAAAACTAATTATTCTAACCTAACCTCAAAACTCTTAAATGTCGCTACTGCAACGTCTCCCGCGCTGCGGGAAGTGCAACCCCTTCGCCCTTACGTAACAAAGGATAGGCACCCATGTGCCTATGCTTTGTTACAGCGGGCGGGGGTTGCCCTCCCTCCGCGCCTCCGGATTTTTATAAACACTCTAGGGGTAGGAGCCAAAAGACTACGTGGAGTCGGGGTGCCCCGATTCGGTTTTGGAACAGTGTCGACCTATTTTAACCATGAAGTGTGGGTACACTCATTTCCTTCTAAGCAGAATTGTCCAGAGTACAAGCGTAGGTCAAACGTGAAGGCAAACAATCAAAGTCCAGAAGGTAAGCCAAAGTCGTCGAAGAAATCCACAACATAAACAACACGAAGCACAGCAAACACATTTACGCAACTCGGGGAAAAACCGAATGAACGTAAACAAATAACACTGGCACATGACACAAATATTATTGTTTTTTTTTTTTTTTACGTTCCGTTTCATCGATTTTGCACGACATTTGACGCCACAGACAACACACTAGTACAGATTTGGTTGTCAATCGACGATTTTAACGTTTCGTAACGCTGTTTATCTAATTAGAGGTTAGAAACATTTTTTATTAATTTCTCGAAAAATACGCATTACCTTGTAATAAGAGTGGTAGCGTTATAATCAGGGAACCCACCCCTACCATCTTCAACCCTTTTTACCCCAAAACTCCTGCCAAACGATACTAGATCCAAGCCATGGATCGAACAACATTCTTTTTTTTTCATAACCAACGAAAGCTTTCTATTCCTAGAATCATATGCTGAATGTATGTTGTTGGGGTGGCTTCCAGTGTAACCGGAGCCAGCATTGTTCAGGGGGCGATGGCCTATCAGACTTCGGAAAACGATACTCGTACCCCTTGATAAGACTGGCTGTCAGTCTTAAGGGTGACTGACTGTCCGCGATGACAGCCAGGAACAATCACGACTTAAGATGCTGTCCGAGGCCCCGACACAGGTGGCAGGCAACATAACCCAACATAACCGGTCTATAATGTTTCCACTTGTGGGACTGAGACCTTCTCTGTGTGAGAATGAGTGTGTTGTAATCCACAACGGTAGTCAGAAGTCCGAAAGAGTAATTATTTTGTAAAATATAAACATAGCAAATGTATTTTTAATCCATTATGACTTGATCTATCACCCCATTTTGGCTTGACGTCAACTTACGGGACACACCTGTATACACATTTCGTAAGTTATATTTAAGTCCCGTGTAACAGAGGGCGAGCCTATTGCCATCGATAGGGCACAAATCGAGTATGTTAAATGTTCAGAAAATGAGTAAAATAACAAGGCGCCCGCGCCATGTGAAGCTCATCATCTGCTTTTTTTTCAACTATGTTGAGGTCTGCTTCCAATCTTACCGATTGCAGCTGAATACCAGTATTTTACATGGAGCAACCGCCTATCTGACCTCTACAACCCAGTTACTGGGTAACACGATAGCCCATGGTAAGACTGGTTGATAGACTTTCGGGCTTATGACGACCCGTAACGACTGTCAAAGATCCACGAATGACAGCTGGGACCAACAGCTTAACACGGTTTGTAGGAAAGATGGTCACCCATCCACTGATCGACCCATGCGCCTGTTATTTCGTAGCCAAAAGCCCCTCGAAGCCCCCCCCCGTGCAAAGCTAAGATTCTTAAAACCTCATTTTCCTTTAACTTTCATGAGAGGAAATTCTGATGGATACTCTTCATCTAGCAAGCATGAAGGGTGACGTCTTACTATACAAAGGGTTCCTACTGAACCTACCGACTAGAGGCACCTGTCTCACCAGTGATTACAGTTCTAAAGATTGCAGGTCTCATGTAGGTAAGTAAAAAAGACAATTGCAAACACAACATAAAAGAAATATGTGCATCTGCTTTGTAGTGATGCACGGACAAACATTTTTGGCAATTTACAGACATACATAACATCACTCCTGTAATCCCAGAAGGGTAAGGCAGAAGTGTACCTATATTCCGTACACCCACATGCTTAAGTCCCATGTAATAGGGGACGAGCCTATTGCCATCAACCGGGCACTAATCCAGACTCCGGGGTGCTACTGAGAAATTCTAGGTAGTAAAACTCAAAAACACTTTGCCAGACCTGGGAATCAAACCCATGACCTCATGCTCAGCGGTAGCTCTTGCGACCACTAGACCAACGAATCAGTCGGTTTTGGCAATTTATTTTTATTAATATAGATCTCAAGTATTTTTTGAAGATTAAAATTTAATGGTCACATTTGAAGTAACTTTAGTAGGTAGACCTAAATAAATAAATAAAACAAAAATAAAAACAGCAGTAACAACAAAATTGAGAACCTTCTTCTAAGGTTTTGAAAGTTCCGCAAAAAATATTTTAAGGCGACTTACCTTGACTTAAGATACTTTCCCCGAAGATAAACGTTTACTTATTCAATAAATAAATTAAATGAACAATAAAACAATTTATACCAATGGTCGACGTTGCGCACGCTAGTACCGGCAAGCGATCCCGAACGCGACTGAAATCACAACACCTCTAGGCGTGCGTACATTATTGTTGGGGTTCCGTAGGTGGGATGGAAAACCCCTGATTCCTGTAGGTACTTGCATAATGAAACGGGTTCCCGATCCCGAGCAAATGACTTCTCCCGCTCTGGGTGGAGTAGGAGGGCGTATCAGACTTTTACTGACTAAAACCCACCCGTGTTCCTTTAGTCCTCTTTCGAACAACCCGTGACCCTGGCAAGGAAATTCTGGGCCTGCATTCATATTTCTCTCGCTTTACGGGTACTGATTGACTGTGTAAAAAGTTTCAGTGAAAAGAGAAGACAGTACTTTAATAATCAAAAAATCTCAGCCTATAACGACCAACCGCTGAGCAAAGGCCTCCAGGAACTAAAATATAATAAAAGTACTAATGTAAAAAAAAAAACAAGTAAACCTGCTGTTTGCATCATACAGTCAAATGAAGGGCAAAACAATCTGTGTTCCGAAAATTATGTGACTTTAGCAATCAACATTAAAGCAGCGCATTTACGGTCACACACAGCCAGTAATTTGCGGAGAGCATTGATTGAGGGAGCCAGCAGCACCATGTCGTCCGCGTAGCTCAGATTATTAAAACAAACACCATCCACATAACAGCCGACACGCATGCTGCTGAGTCGCTCGACCAAGGCATTCACATGGAGACCGAAGAGCAAGGGCGAGGACAGTCCCCCCTGTCGCACCCCACACTCCGGCCTGCATGGCTCTGCAAACAAGAAGATGATAAGTTTATGTGCGATTGGAAAAAGCCGATATACCTACCATCCTAACAACGTGAACAACTTTAGTGATCTCGACCGCGATACAGATAAGTGCAAGGTACAAAGATCTAGATAATTTGAATGGCGTAAAACCATACGTAAGTCATTGCAAAGTACAAAGAATGATTACGTGAGTTTGATAACTCTCGGGATTCGTTCTTAAACCTTACATTACCATTAAGTGTAACACTTGTTATGGTAATGTAAGGATTATTTATGGTTTTACGTAAATCGTGAACGTCTCATAGAACCTGAATTACACAAAGGTTTTTAATACTAGCCACCTACCTAGTACCTATGTACCTACTGGACATTTCTTCTTATACTACTGCTCACGCTTGCCACATTTCATTCCATTCACAGATAAAGCTGTGAGTCCACCGCGTGGGCGGTGCGACGCTATCAATTATCGCATCAAGTTATCATTTTACACGAACCATTCGTTATTATGGACAGGGGGTTTCATAGCATGTAATTATAATGAGCTAAGTGTGCGATTCATTTTTTTTCCATGAACTGTGATGATGAATGAAAATAAATATATTGCGCCAATAATTACAATGTAAAAAAAAGATAAGAGTACTCTTATCTTTTCTGTTTTGAGTTGTTTTTCATGTGAAAATCTGTTGTCTAATCTCAAAGGCAGTCAGGTATTAACACCAGTTACTAATAGCATAATCAGCCTATTATGTTCCCACTTCTGGGACACAGGCCTCCTCTCTGTGAGAGGGAGTGGGCCGTAATCCACGATGCCGTCCCAATGCGGGTTGGTAGATGTCACATGTTTCGAATTTTCGGTTCTAAGACGTGCCGGTTTCCTCGCAATGTTTTCCTTCACCGTTTTGAAAGCAATGTTAATGAAATAATTGACAGTGGAGCTCATTGTAAAATTTCGCGTCTAGAGAACTTAGAGTACCTAATCATCTAGGTGAACGGGCGCCGTTGGTTGAGGCTGGTCATCTCCTAACTGCCACGGCTTATTTTTAATTTCAACCCTATAATTTGAATTGTTTGTTCATTTAATTTTTACAAATTTCTCACTTATAAAATGCAACAATAATTATGCACCTGGGATTTTGTAATACACATAACATCACGCCTTGTTTCCCCGAAGGGTTGGGCAGAGGTGTACCTATAGTACACCCACATTTCGCCAGTTATGTTTAAGTCCCATGTAATAGGGGGCGAGCCTATTGCCATCTACCGGGCACAAATCCAGACTTCGGGCTGCTACTAAGAAATTCCAGATAGAAAATCCCAATAACACGTTGCCCGACCTAGGAATCGAACCCAGGACCTCATGCTCAGCAGTAGCGATTGCGACCACTAGACCAACGAGGCAGGGATTTTGTAATATAATAATAATAAGGCTTTCGTTAGGCGGTTGGATCAAGGGCCTGATTGAGAAGGCAGTACTCCTCGATACGGCTCGCATTGTGAGCAGGTTCCTGTCTCTGGAGCCCTAACCACCGATAGCTTGGACCCTGCTCCCGCTACCGGCGGACCACTATTTTTTTAAATGTTTTTTTTTAAAGATGTTTTATGAAAATATTTAAAAATGTATCAAAATAAGGATAAGAATAAATGAACGACATAATATAATAATAATAATAAAATGTTTATTCATCCAAAAGTAATATACAGATTAGACATAAGGTCAATGTCAAGGTCATATAAATAAATTATTTGACAAAATCTATATAAACAAAAATTATAAACCCTGTCTCTTAAACTAGGAGACCTGTATCTTAAGAGACAGTGTTTGGCCAAACAGTTCAATACGTAGTCTTTAAAGAATGAGCGCGTATTGATCTACCAATACAAGTGTATATTGACATTAACAATATTTAATTTTAATGTGAAGCTGAGTTTGCAGTTTAATGGGTTCTGAGTTGTTAGTAAGTTGGATAGACGTGTGTGTGTGTGTGCGTGTCTGTGTGTGGTGATGTATGCTAGTAAGGATTCTGTTTTAATATAGTGCTGCTGCATGAGCCAATCCGTAGTCTTTGATTTAACCTTATATTTATTTAAGTCAATTATATCTAGTTCCTTCTGTAGTTTTTTTATATATATGAATACTCAGGACATAGTATTGATGTCTGGCGAACGACGTGCTGTGTCGTACACCTGGGGGAACATATGTTCGGGTCAGAAGGTGGTAATATATTATATATGGTAATATAGTATATATTGATTTAATAGAGAGTCCTTGGAGTTTCTTGTCTTTCTCCAAAGAGATCTACGTTTCGGATTCTTCTTTCTATCTACCTGACCAACTCTGTGACAGTTCAAAAGTGCATGTAAATGGTTTAATTGAAATAAATGAATTGTGTTTGAGTTTAACACACTTTTTTCACCTGGCCAATATTTGGTAGGATATGTGCTCGTTTCGTCCCGTATTTTCTACGTGCCGAAATAATACTAGCTTTGTTGTCATACTGCAGTGCAAAGGCCTCTTCTTAAAAACAGAAGACACGAGCATTGATCACCATGCTTGCTCAAAACGGGTTACCAATTTCCTTACGATTTTTTCTACACCGATATCAGTGATGTCTAAAGTAACTTGAAAAAATCACTCGTAATTATAATAAATTTAATTATATTTTGGTTTCGATGCGTTAAATAAATACTGTTTTTAATAGTGTACAACAATGTCGTAAAGATAAGTCAATACAATCTTACCCCGAGGCGAAAAATCTTCCAATTCGTCTTCATTTAAAAAATAAATAGTATATTTCTAAGTATTCTAAATGTTTCTTGATAAATTGCTAACGTGGTATCGTTTTGATTTCAATTTAAATTGTCGAATTACGTAATTGATAAGCAAATTGACCACTAACTTACATTGTCCGTATGCATATTTAAATCACAACTGTAATCCTAAAAAATGGAATATAGCATGGCGAATTTACATATGGTGTCAAATCGCAAAACAATTAATTTACCTAACATCAAATTTTCCTTGCAGAGGCCGTAATTGGTTTTGGGTTCCTTGACCTGCACCCTAATTGCGTAATACACAATCAATCGGAATCTGAATCGTTTTGAAACAGATTGCTAATCCATTGCTTCTTAAGTTCGATAAAAATTCTGCTCAACAGTTTAAAGAACGCAATGAATGTTCTTGAACCGTCAAAATCAAACAGATTAGTCGTAATCGTTTACGAAAATGTGTTACGCAATTAGGGTGCTGTACCGTTCCTCTAATAATAATCTTCTACCTACTACTAGTAATAGTCTTCTACCAGTTTTAGTATTGATTGATTTTGTTCTGTGACCAAGTTACATTCAAGATGGCAAAGTTTTGTAATGGGCTGCGTGCCTGGCTTTACAGCTTTCCTGTAATACTTTTGTTCCTTTGTACTTGCCAATAATATTCTGGACAATTTTGTCCCAATATTCTTTGAGTCTTCTTCAACACTCGTGCGGGTTGATAAATGATAAATGATTTTATTTCTGTAAGTAGGTTTTTACAAACACTTTTACACGTCAATACTATTTTAAAAGTAGATGAGATCGGCGTTTCCTATCTGACTACTCTGAGAAGAAACGCCAAAACAAACTCAGAGGTCACAGTCTCTTTTAAAGTCCAGACATAATCTTGGTCAGGTCATGTGAAGACCATGTGGATTGATGTCTGAAATGGTCTTTTGAGGAAAGAACCACACAGAATGAGTGGACCTGTCCAGTCAGTGCACGCATTTGTCAGTAATCATGCAGCTCAACACAACACATATGGAGCTCAACGATTCGACGAACATTACCAAAGAAAGGACATTTGGGTAGGCCGCATAAATTGCTCAAACTGCCAGACCATGATTAAAACTAATTTAAAAAAAAAAATTTAGATAAAAAAAAAAACAACAAATCCACACTGCCTTCACATTCACAATAATTAAAATATTATAATACTTTACAAAGTAAGTAAGTAGTTGCCTTGAAGACTTCTTTAAACAAGCTTGAATGGCTTTGACCTGCTTTTATAAGTGACCGTCTTTCTTCTAGCAGCTAAAGTAGTACACATTCTGTGAAAATTTCAAGTGTCTACCTATAACGGTTCAAAAGATACAGCCCTATGACCGACGGACGGACCGACGGACAGCGGAACCATTATTAATAAATAGGGTCCCGTTGGAACCCTTTGGTTTTGGAACCCTAAAAACGAGAAAGGAAAACTTAATAAGGAATCTGGAATATCCGGGCCCGCGTGGTGAATTAGGGCATTTCACCAAGTGGAGGCCTGAGTTACAGCAGTGGGAACATTAAATTGAAAAATATTTATGTTGAACTAGATTTTGCCCCCGGCTTCGCTCTCGTGGTACGGGAAAGTACTTATAGTTGTAGTACGATAAAAAGTATCCTATGTTTTAACAATCCAGGTCATAGTCTTTGCGTGAGCTAAATTTCAACCAAATCCGTTAAGCCGTTCATGAGGTAAAAGGTACCTTGTATTCTACGCTATACTGTGTCGCATCGCCTTAAGGCGCCAATAGTTCGCAATCATCGCTTCGCACTGTAACGCAGACCCAACTCAGCAAAGCAATAAGGATAAGCCCCTCAGATCGACCCTCCATCTTAATTTGTTCTACAGATATACACTGCCCACTACACACCGTTTTATTTGTGGCGTTAATATAAATGTTAGAACGACGTTGTACAAGAATTATAGACTATTCCACAAGTTAGTTGGAAAAATACGAGACTTGAGAAATAATCTTAATTAAGTGGAGACGTTTTTCTTGGAATAAAGATTTTATTAAGAATTAATTTTGCTGCTATTTTAACTGCCTTTTTGGTCTTATGAACTCAAGTTCTCGGTACTCGGTTGTTGGTTTGGGTAAGTTGGGTACTCGGTTTTATTCAAATGACGGGCAAAGTGTTCTTGGGTTTTACCAAGAACATTATGCCCCACATTTGAATCAGAAATACCTTCTTAGTGGGAGCCCGGAGTCTGGATTTGTGTCCGGTTGATGGCAATAGGCTCGCACCCTGTTACATGGGACTCAAAAATAACTGGCAAACTACAGGTTCACCTCTGCCCAACCCTTCGGGGATTTACAAAATTTTTTGTTTCTTGAAAAAAAAAATGCTCGGTTTGATTTCCAAGTCTGCAAAGTGTTATTTACATAAAACAAGGAATTTCACAGTCTGGGCTTTCCGAGCCTTCTACAACTTTTTTTTTTTGCCAAAACCTATTTTATTTAAGTATACGTGCACAACATGAAATGCGAAGTGGGAGTGTGCTAATCCTCACGTAGTCTCGCTCAATATCATCATCATCTTCAGTTATGTTTCGAAGTTACTGGAATCACAGAAAGTTCGGATAATAGTGTCACTGGCTGGTGACAGTCTCTAGCAGAGCGTCGCAGCGGTTTTTGCGTATTGGCTGTCTTCTGACGACATAGAAGATGTCAGGAGGAGCCATTGTCGTAGCACATCATCATCATCAGCCTACACTCCAATGCTGCACAATGGCCTCCACAATTGCTCGCCATTCACCTCGATTCTCAGCAACTCTCATTTAGCTTCTACCAGCCACCCTGCGAAGGTTATCGCTTCACCTAGCCTGAGGACGTCCTACCTTATGTTTGTCGATTCGCGGTCTCCGCTCAAGAACACGTCTACCCCAACGGTCATCGGTTCTAATGCTAACATGTCCAGCGCATTGCCACTGCAGCTTGCTTATTCTGTGAGCTTTGTCGAGAACTTTGGTTCTCTGCCGGATCACCTCATGCCGGATTCTATCCCTCAGAGAGACTCCAAGCATAGCTCGTCCGATAGCTTGCTGAGTGACCTTGAATTTATGGCTTCTGAAGTTTCGGCTCCGTAGAGCATTACCAGGCAGGACGCACTGATTAGGCTCTGCGGAGTACGCGACCACGAATAGCACGACCACGATCCCCGATGTCGTACCACGTCCACGACGAACTGCTATCCAGATGACCACGCATGTTTATGACTATCCTGCGCCGTCATATTTATCTCAAACATTTTCTTTAATGTGTGTTAGTTTGCGCAGCTATTGAGAAATATACAAGATGATTTTATATGCGGATAATTGATTGGAATGTATGTGCATATTCCTTTCATACCAAAAACTTTAGGATGTGTTCACTTCCTCGAGTTCTTGCGTGTTAACTATCACTCCTGAAGCAGAAATTAACATAAGCACAATCGGCTAAGGTTCCCACTGCTGGGTTCACTCAGGCTTCCTCTCTTTGAGAGAGAGAGGGTGGTGTGTAGCAGTGGAATATAAATTAAATACAGTAAAGTGCCTGCCAGAGTTTCAACATACGACCTACGACTCCAAAGTCCCGGTCGTTTCCACTGGGTCACCACGGCTCTCAACAGGGCCAACAGTGCTTAAAAACAAAACTCGTGATAAAATGGCGTCCACTAAAATATTTTGTAAGGCGTTGCATTTTTTTAATTCATCTTCTTAATGAGCACTCAAAAGAAACAATCTCAAATCGAAATCGGTTTATTAACTCCGGCCTTACTTTATAAATCGCCGCACCCAGGTCATAAAGAAAACGTCCTTTATCTCAATTTGTTCTACAAATACACAACAACGACCCTCTTTTGTTTTTGTTTGTGTTAAGACAATCTCGCCTGAGCTGGCGAAATCTATCTTCTATCAATCTATATAAATAAAATCGACCAAGTTCTATTCGGACTCCGAAGGCACACGAAGGTTTCCGTGCCATAAAGCAAACAACGCCGAAATAAAAACACGTTTCTTGAGATCTCATTGATTTTTATTATTTGTTGTTAATACATAGTTTCAATAGAAATACACACTCTCACAAAATGTCTGTCTACCTTTTATGGTTCATGAGATATCCAAAGTCCGCTGACGGACAGACGGACAGTTCCGTTGTCACCCTTGTGGTACGGAACCGTAAAATTACATGCTGTTCGCTGGTAAGCGCAATACTTAAGAACGGCTGCACCGATTTGGCTATTTTTGATGTTCGTAATAATCTAGTGTTTATGGAAATAAAAAAATAAAAAAGTTTTTTAAATTCGAAAAAAATAAACGTCCTTCGTTCTGTGAGATTTTTGTATGAACATTTGTCGAGTCAGCCAGTGAAAATATGAATACAATATTGGGAGTGTAATCTTTTTCAAAACTAGTGGTCCCCGTGGGTTTTCGATTTTACAAAGAGGAAAAGTAAAGATCTCATTTTCGAGTGCCCTAACAATCAAACCTACTTTTCAGCTGGATTTCATCTGAGTAGATTATTCGTTGATGTTTTATTTAAAAAAAAAAACAAAAATCATTTATTGCTTTACAATTTTGTTCGAGATTCAGTTCTTGTATTGTACGTTCTTTATTTATTTTCGTTGTAACTAAATTAAATTACTAAATAACTAACTAACTACCTATACAAATTAATATAAAAAATACTCAGGCGTCGAAGTACTCGTCCGCATCGCTGTCATCTGGAAAAGTGCCCAGAAGACTGGCAGCATTGCCACGCTGAATGGCAATGGTCTTTGGTCTTTGTCCAAAGAACAACCCAGCCCTCTGGTCACGTGAAGTGTCGACTAGTCGGTGAGAAATTATATTTTTTGGTATTTTAATATATTGTATACTTATTATTTGCACCAATGACAGCCCCATTTTCTGTCTATTCAAAGGATGCCTGGAAAAAATCGCAGATAAGGCCGCCCATAGTATATTCTGTATCGTTCGATTAATTTTTTGTTAATAATTTTTTGGTGTACAGCAAAGTATATACGAATAAATAAATAACGAACGTTTTCATATATATAACGGTTATTATATTAGTTATCAAAATGAAGTAAAATCACTAGTTTTCAGGTTTATTTTATTTACAAAGTGCCTGTTACAATAATTATATTCATGTTTTTAAATGACTGTGCACAATACGGGTCTGAAACATCTCTGCCTACCCCTCGGAGATCGAAGTCAGAATGTCGTCGATGCAAATAAAAATCAAAGCCCACCTGCAGTATCAGTAAAAAACTCAAGCTACATAAGGATGTTAGGTATCGTAATATTAAATTCCGATACAACATACGAGTATGTATATCCTGTTAGAATTTATTCATTTCTCAAGAATGTTGAGCATTGCTTAGATGCACTGGGTATTTGCAAGGGTTATTACTTTTAGTTTTATTGAACATAACATCACGCCTGACGTCCAAGGATGGGTAGGTGTAAAACTCTTTTTTTGTTTGTGATTGTCAGCACAAGGTTTGTATGAAAGTATTTTTTTGGTAAATCCGCTGGGAAAGTCGGAAATACGGACTATTCAATACATAGACTTACTACTTGTTACTATACAACCTGTGTCTATGTATATATTTTTGGATCAATAAACTTATTATTATTATTACTTTTTTATAAAATACATCGACGCCGAGCACAGCCAGCTAGTTTTAAATATATTGCGTCTACTTTTGTTTGAAAATCAATGTGTCATCTCATGTACCAAAGCACGAAGCCAAATATTGATGTGTGGATTGCCATTCCACCAATTCGCACTAAGTGCTTCCAAACATCCTTCATAATGCGCACGGCAAAAGAGTGGAACTCACTACTGTGTTCCCGAACGCGTTCAACCCGAATCTCTTCAAAGTAAGAGTGAACAGGCTTCTTCTGGGTAGGCTCACTCCATCGTAGGCTTTGTCTCTGTCACCTCTGACCTAGACTAGAGTCAAGAGTAAATCCATCTCCAAAACAAAAAAAAAAGGAAAATTTGTTTACATGAAAAAAATGCTCACTTTTTGCCAATTATGTTTAAGATTCATGTAACAGGGGTTGAGCCAAAGGCTGCTACATACTAAGAAATTCCTGATGTATAAACCCAGTATAACTTTGCCTGACCTGGGTATCGAACCCAGGCCCTCACGGTCAGCGTCGCGCTTCCAAACACTAGACGAACGTGGCAGTCAAGTCAACATAATTATCATGAAGAATGAAAACAACAGACGAATATTGAATTTATTATACCCCTCTGGAGTACCCCTTCGTGGATAAGATAACATAACATATCATCACGCCTGCAATCCCAGAAGGGTTAGGCAGAGGTGCACCTATTGTACACCCACATTTCCCCAGTTATGTTCAAGTCCCATGTAATAGGGGGCGAGCCTATTGCCATCAACCGGGCACTAATCCAGACTCCGGGCTGCTACTGAGGAATTCCAGAAAGAAAAACCCAATAACATATTGTCCGACCCGGGAATCGAACCCAGGACCCCATGCAAATTATCTTCATTATCATTTCAGCCGAAAGACGTCCACTGCTGGACATTGGCCTCCCCCAAGCACCGCCACTTCGACCGGTTCTGTGCTTCCCGCATCCAGCGGATTCCTGCGGCCTTCACAAGCTCTGCAGTCCACCTTGTGGGAGGCCTCCTTCCAACGCTACGTCATCCGGTACGCCGCGGCCGTCACCACTCCAGAACATTCCGGCCCCATCGGAAATCTGTTCTGCGAGCAATAGCATAATCAGCCTATTCCCACTGCTGGGACACAGGCCTCCTCTCTATGAGAGGTAGTGAGCCGTAATCCACCACGCGGGCCCAGTGCGGGTTGGTAGATGTCACATGTCTTCAATTTTTTGGTTCTAGGACATGCCGGTTTCCTCACGATGTTTTCCTTCACCGTTTTGAGAGCAGTGGTGATGAAATTATTTACACAAAGTAAAGCGCCTGCTTGGGTTCGAACTCACGACCTACAACACGTAAGTCGGGACAGTTACCACTGGGCCACCGCTGCTCTGCGAGCGATGTGCCCTGCCAAAAATACACAACAGCCAATATATTCTGTAAAAATCACCGAGAAACCCTTTTATAAAGTGACCTTGAAGTGAGCTATTCTATTCTATTTTTCTTTAGGGCAATCGTTGCGATGTCGACCATTCTGCCAATGTCAAAACTGTTATGAGAAAAAAAAAACGTAACTACGTCAATACAGATTCAATCTGTTAAAATGACAGCTAACTTCAAGCTCATTTCACCTAAGTATTCACGGTGAGATTTTACAGATTAAGCCGGCAGGGCCTTTTCAAAAAAATACCCGTTCATTCCGGATCGCTGGTCCCAATATAGCGTCCACAGGATGCTCCTGACCACCCCCTAAAGTATACACAGCGTAAAAAAAAAAAAAAAGCGCTCCAAAATTATCATTCAACCGTGTTTCCTTACCGACCAATTACCGCGAAGTTTGACAACTGTGAAGGCAACGGTCAGTTTGGTTGTCACTGTGCAGAGAGATACCAGAAATATAGGTCCAAACAAAGTACAGCACTCTCATTGCGTAACACACCATCTGAATAATTTTTAAGGATATTGCTAATACATTTCTTCTTAAGTTCGAAAAATGTGTCTACTCAACAATGTAATTAACGCAATGCATGTTGTTAAACTTACAAAAGAAAGCCATTGCTACTATTAGTGTATTACGCAATTACTGTGTTGAGAGCTTGGACAATTGGCGATCGCTTTCAAAGTGTTTCATACAAAGACTTTCAACAGGGTTCTAAGATTATACGTATTAAAAATTTCATTTTTGAATAAGAAAAACTAGACTAAACTAGACTGCCTAGTTGATCTAGTGGTCGCAGGATCTACTGCTAAGCTTAGGGTCCTGGGTTCGATTCCCAGGTCGGGCAAAATACTATGGGTTTTTCTATCTAGAATTTCTCAGTGGCAGCCCGTGGATTTGTGCTCGGTTGATAGCGTTAGGCTCGCCCCCTATTGGGACTTAAGCATAACTGGCGAAATAACCTAACCTAACCCTTCTGTGATTACAGGCGTGATGTTATGATGATGATGATGAATGCGACAAAAATACCATGAACGGTCAAAAATGGAATTTTTGTTTTTAAAAATATTCTCAGTTAGTTCAAATGACGAATAAACCAATTTTGAAAACATTTATGCCACTCCTCCGTGGAAAGCCTCAGTCAAACTGTGCGGGATCCACTGTGGGCACAGATTTTTCAGCAAACCAGCTGTAAATAGTCAACTTGCATGATGCTTCATCCGCAAAAGCAGTTCGAAGCCGAGCGAAGCTCCGCTGAGATGTCAAATTACACTTAAAATCGTAGAAAATCATACTAAGCAAATTTTCAAAAGTTAAATTCATGGTGATGAAGACAAACAAATTTTAAAATGCGGCCGAAATGAAAAAAATAATAGTTCGTTGAAACAGACTTATATTGGGCCTGGTCAGTCCAATACATTTTTGTACTACACAAGAAAAACTTATACAAGTCAATTTATGCTTGAATATGAATAACTTTTTCTATGGGCCAACCCTGAAATACCTATAAAAAGGTGCTGTTCCTTACAAAACTGCAATACTGACCTACGCGATCAAAGTGTATGGAACAGCTGTTTTTTTTCATATTGCACCAATTAAATTTTGTACAGGTTTTTTAAATGTGTTATTATTGATGAAGCGGGCTGAATAGAAAGCACCTAAACACATTATTTTTTATTATCTCAGTTAGTTTTAATCATCTACATCTTGGTCTGGCGGTTTGAGTAATTATGCGGCCTACCCATATCCTTTCTTTGGTATTGTTCGTCATATCGTTGAGCTCCTTATCTTTTGAGTTGAGCTTCACGATTACTGACAGATGCGTGCACTGACTGAACCGGTCTACTCAAGCTGTGTGGTTCTTACCTCAAAAGACCATTTCAGACATCAATCCACATGGCCTTCACATGATCTGACCAAGATTATGTAATAACATAAACATAACTTCACGCCTGTAATCCCCGAAGGGTTAGGCAGAGGTGTACCTATAGTACACCCACATTTCGCCAGTTATGTTTAAGTCCCATGTAATAGGGGGCGAGCCTATTGCCATCAATCGGTCACAAATCCAGACTCCGGGCTGCTACTGAGAAATTCTAGATAGAAAAACCCCAATAACACTATGCCCGACCTGGGAATCGAACCCAGGACCTCATGCTCAGCAGTAGCTCTTGCGACCAGTAGACCAACGAGGCAGTCAAGATTATGTCTGGGCTTTGAAAGAAAGGCCGTTTCGGCCTTTCATCTGAGAGTAGTCAGACACGCCGACCTCAAATAGTAAAAAAAAAAAAAGACGTGTAAAAGTATTTGTACAAACCTACTTACAGAAATAAAATCATTTATCATTTATCACTTGGTGATAAAGTCCCATAAGTTAACGAAACAAAAGTCGACGAACAGACGGAACCACAAAATTACAAAGTAATGTACTTACTTACATACATAAGTAGAGTATGGAATAAAATCAAAATATTTAGTTTCGTTATTGAAACAGGCAGGGCTTGAACTCATGCTCTCGCTAGCGTGTAGGACACTTTAGCCATTGAGCCATATTGCTTCTTCGTACCTTATAAGTATCTAATTACATAATTGCTAAGTAAGGTCCCATCATTTATTAATTATAACAATATTATTTCGTCATTAAACTTCCACCTAATTACTTGCATAGTGGCAATGTGAATGTACTGTTTCTTGGGAACATTGAAAATGAGCCTTGTAACAAGAGCCTTAAGTTTTATATTAATATACATAAGCGACTGTGTTTAACTGACGTGACAGTTTGCCCAGCAATAGTATTGCCAAGTTAAAACATGTTCCCTATAATACGGTTATTTGTTGCCCTGTTTGGAAATTTTTCTTTTTTTTGTGATAATCGCAGTTATCTTTTTCCCACTGCCTCCAGATGTCAAGTACACCGAAAAAAAATGGTTGTAGAAAATTAGGGCTTATTTGCGATTACACATCATTCTTTATTATTTGATTAACTTAAAAATGTACGTATAATTTTATTTTACTTAAATAATAACATCATCAAACTATTTCTACCTAAAGAAAAAGATGAAACCAGTTAAGTTATTAAAGTATTGGATTCCAAACATCATTGGGTAGAAAAAAAAATCCTTTCGAAAGATGTTTCTTCTGAATGTGACTAATTATTATTTCCCACTCGTGGCAATTCTCCGCCGTAACTTGGCAACACCAACGCCCCACTCAACATAACCCGCGAGCGCGCATGCGTCGCGCCATCGCTGTGACATTTTGATTTTTTTAAAAGAAACTGAACTAAACTTCATTCAAAGTTTGAAACTAATGTTTTAAGATATAAATTAATAGTTTTCTGTGATAAATAAAGTGTATTTTAGTTAAAAATGAAAGTTTTGTGTGTTTTATTCTTTGTTGCGGCGGCAATGTCTGCGTCCGGACAAACCTTGGCAGGTAAAGTGAAAGGTGTTTTATAAAAATTGTACATAAAACTTGTTTTTCGGGCGCCATATTGTGTATTTTGTATCTTAATTCACGACGACATCGTTGCAGTATCAGCAGACGTAATTGTTTAAGCCATTTAGAAGTATTTTATCTTAATTTTTGCGGTTTTAAGACGAGAAATGGTTGGAAATGATGTTAGCGTGTCAATTCGATACGATGGACCACTTTTTCTTCTTGACGCTTTCCCGGACTGTTGTGGTCCGTTTACATTGATACTGTAAGTAGCCTAGTAGGTACCTACTGCAGTATTGTAATGAAGGACCAGTTTTTTTAAACGCGCAATTATAGCGCTGCAGTAAATATCAATATTTATCCAAATTAGCAGCTATTTCATTATTTAATAGCTGTTAAGTTTCTAAAAACCTATTAGGTTGTAATAGGTTTATAATAAAGGAAGTCATTAGATTTGCTCACAAATAAAAATTAATCAGGTTTACAGTGACAGTAAACTTTGAAATATTATTAGGAACAACCATGAATCATAATAAAGATAATTAAGTAAAATTCTATGAGAAACCCATTACATTTAAGTAACGACTTCTGGGCCATTTTTAATACTAGCTGCTCCCCGCGGTTTCACCCGTATAAATCTTGATCCCGTCGGAGTATCGAGTTAAAACGTACTCCATGTGTTCATCCAGGTTATAAACTGTCTGTGTGCCAAATTTCATCCAAATCCGATAAGTAGTTTTTGCGTGAAAGAGTAACAAACATCCATCCATACTCACAAACTTTCGCGTTTATAATATTAGTAACAGGAAACGCGACAAAATTTGTCAGGAAATTTGGTAATTGTCATATTTCAACCTTTCACGACCGATGCTGTTTTAAAATAAAGCAGAAAATTCACACTGTCGCCTGTCACCTGCAGCCGGACGGTTTTTATTAAATAGTAGCAAATTCCCGGCATGAATTACAATGCTTTTTTTAAACCACACCTGTATCAGAGCGAACAAAAAAAAAACAATGAAGCCGTTTTTGAGTTTTAGCGAGACTAACGAACAACAATTGATCTATTATATTTATGAAGACTTAGGCTTCTGGTCATTGAACTAACTAAAACTATTCGTAATCTTTTGAACATCCTTGTAAACAAAATTGCCACTAAGGCACAGTGGTCACATTGGGCTCGCTACATAACATAACATCACGCCTTGTTTCCCCGAAGGGTTGGGCAGAGGTGTACCTATAGTACACCCACATTTCGCCAGTTATGTTTAAGTCCCATGTAATAGGGGGCGAGCCTATTGCCACCGGAGTCTGGATTTGTGCCTGGTTGATGGCCATAGTCTCACCCCCTATTACATGGGACTTAAACATAACTGGCGAAATGTAGGTGTACTATACGTACACCAGTGTGCCAGTACCACACGTAGGGTACATTCATAATTAAAACGTAATCGCTCACAGCGTTCACATAAATAATTTGCGTTCCGATATAAATATCTCGGTTATTATGATATTCTTTATTTACGGACAACATTGATCCAGCGTGTTAGTGACAATATTAAAACTTAAAGTAGTGTTAGTAGTAACATAACAATAGAGAAGAAGACAGAACAACTAGTATTGTGAAAAGGGCATCCCCACATTAAAGTTTAGTGATTGTCCTTCTCACAAAACTTTTAATAATCGGAGAGTCGATACTCTCCGCCATAGTATTTAGAATGCTGTTGCCATTCGCCACTGCTGTTGATTATGACAGCTGAGAGCTGTCAACAATACGGAATGCTCGTGAATGCGCTCACTGCTCCCTCAACGTCATAACTTATAACATGACCCCAAACATGGCACAAGAAAGGCCGATACAAATGTTATATTTTTTTTTTACATTTTTCTGTTGACTATTATCACCAGACTCCGGCTTGAAGTCGATTCAGTACATGATTCTGCGTTCTGGTAACTAAAACAAAATCTGCTGTTTTGATGTTTTATAAAAATTGTATATAAAACTTGTTTTTCGGGCGCCATTTTGTGTCTTAATTCACGACGACATCGTTGCAGTATCAGCAGACGTAATTGTTTAAGCCATTTAGAAGTATTTTATCTTGATTTTTGCGGTTTAAAGACGAGAAATGGTTGGAAATGATGTTAGCGTGTCAATTCGATACGATGGACCACTTTTCTTCTTGACGCTTTCCCGGACTGTTGTGGTCCGTTTACATTGATACAGTAAGTAGCCTAGTAGGTACCTACTGCAGTATTGTAATGAAAGGACCAGTTTTTTTAAACGCGCAATTATAGCGCTGCAGTAAATATCAGTATTTATCCAAATTAGCAGCTATTTCATTATTTAATAGCTGTTAAGTTTCTAAAAACCTATTAGGTTGTAATAGGTTTATAATAAAGGAAGTCATTAGATTTGCTCACAAATAAAAATAAAATCAGGTTTACAGTGACAGTAAACTTTGAAATATTATTAGGAACAACCATGAATCATAATAAGGATAATTAAGTAAAATTCTATGAGAAACCCATTACATTTAAGTAACGACTTCTGGGCCATTTTTAATACTAGCTGCTCCCCGCGGTTTCACCCGTATAAATCTTGATCCCGTGGGAGTATCGAGTTAAGAAGTACTCCATGTGTTCATCCAGGTTATAAACTGTCTGTGTGCCAAATTTCATCCAAATCCGTTAAGTAGTTTTTGCGTGAAAGAGTAACAAACATCCATCCATACTCACAAACTTTCGCGTTCATAATATTAATAACAGAGAACGCGACATATTTGTCAGGAAATTTGATAATTGTCATATTTCAACCTTTCACGACCGATGCTGTTTCAAAATAAAGCAGAAAATTCAGATTGTCGCCTGTCACCTGCAGCCGGACGGTTTTTATTAAATAGTAGCAAATTCCCGGCATGAATTACAATGCTTTTTTTTGAACCACACCTGTATCAGAGCGAACAAAAAAAAAAAACAATGAAGCCTTTTTTGAGTTTTAGCGAGACTAACGAACTATTCGTAATCTTTTGAACATCCTTGTAAACAAAATTGCCACTAAGGCACAGTGGTCACATTGGGCTCGCTACATAACATAACATCACGCCTTGTTTCAAGGCAGAGGTGTACCTATAGTACACCCACCGATGATGAAGACGATTCAGTACATGATTCTGCGTTCTGGTAACTAAAACAAAATTTGCTGTTTTGACCGCGTAGGCCACTTTTCTATGAAACAGCCAAATTTTTCCTGTCAAAAATTTCTACTCTAGAGGGTCTACAAACATATGCTGAATTCGTGGTTAGTTTTCGTGTCTATGTCTCTGCCGTCCTGTATACATTATAACGTAAAAATATATCTATACTAATATTATAAAGAGGAAAGATTTGATTGTTTGTTTGTATTGAATAGGCTCCGAAACTACTTGACAGATTTCAAAAACTGTTTTACCATTAGTAGCCGAAACTACGTCTGATGAACATGGGCAGCGTTTTTTTTTCGAAATCCACGCGGATGAAGTCGCGGGCGAAGAGCTAATTTTCTATAATATCGTTAACCAACACGACTGGGATTTGTTGACGGACGAATATACAAAATTATTCATTATTTTGTCTATTCCTCCATCGAAAAAACTCGTTTCTACATAGGGCATGCTGGGAGAAAACAGCCTTTGTATGTCAGTATGTCGAAGCAACCTCCGCGACCCAAATAAAGAAGTATCCTTAAGGTTGGACCAGTCGATCGTTTACGTACCGACTGCCTTCATTAAATATTCGGTTTTCGATACATTCATTCATGACCTGAATTGTTGAAATAAATGGAGTTAATTATAATTATACATAATGTAGTGTGCTGTAGTTATAAAATAGTTTTGTTGTGGATATTTTACCTTTTGGTTGAATTTTCGTATATCTTCTTCTTCTCTTGGGTATACATAAAAATATATTGCTGTTCGTTAGTCTCGCTAAAACTCAAAAACGGCTTAACCGATTTGAGTTTTATTTTGTTTTTTTTTTGTTCGCTCTTTAAATAGTTTTAAAAAAGCGTCGCAACGAATTAGCTTGTTTATATAAATATAGAAATCAATTGTGGTTCGTTAGTCTCGCGATCAATTATAATACCAAAAGCGGTGCAAAGGCCTAGAGATATTACTAACTAAATTGTCTAATTGGGATGATACCCATTTTTTTATTTTTATGTAAAAAAATATTCTTCTAAATATTGCAAACATTATCACAAAAAGTGTAAAAGCTTAAAACATTCCAAAGTTATGAAAGATTTAAAATAAGTGTCAGACAAGGACATCACTATCGTAGAAGTGATGTCACAACTATGTTACTTCATACGACATGTAACTTCACTTGTAACTATAAGTAACTTCGACGGCACGGTTGGCGCAGTGGTTGAGCGATCGGCTGCTGCGCTGCGTGTCGCGGGTTCGATTCCCGCACGGAACAAATATTTGTATGACCTACAAATAGTTGTTCCGGTTCTGGGTGTCTTGTGCATGTGAGTTTTCATGTTTGTGAACGCACCTACGATACAATAGTAGTAATTCCTAGTGTGGGGCAACTTTAAAAAAAAACGAATAATAACGAATACTAGCCCTGTACATTGTCCGTACCGCGCGAAAAGGACGGGAATAATCCCAAACACCGAACAACCAAAAACTCTAAAAACTTTTAAAGCGTGCATCTGCTTCAAATTCTGCTTTCTTTGAAATAACATTAATTTAACGAAATTAATTATACTCTTCAAACTGGAAAATATACAACGTGTAGAAGACGATATAACAATAATTTAAACTTCGTATTATTAATTATATGCAGAGCAGTGGTGGCTCAGTGGTAACGCGACTTACGAGTTGTAGGTAAATTATTTCATTACCACTGCTCTCAAAAACGGTGAAGGAAAACATCGTGAGGAAACCGGCATGTTTTAGAACCAAAAATTCGAAGACGTGACATCTGCCAAGCCACACTGGGCCCGCGTGGTGGATTACGGCCCACTCCCACTTACAAGAGAGGAGGCCTGTGTCCCAGCAGTGGCAACGTTATAGACTGATTAGATTATGATTAATTTAAATCATTCTATGTAGTCGTGCTTCTCTCCTACATGAAGCAAGACACAATACATTAAAGCATTGTGTTGTAGGCAATAAACCTACTTGCTTATGCACAGCAGGAGCTTGCATGACGTCATAGGGTCGGTACCTCACAGACCATCGAGCCGTATAAACTGACCTAGCATTGTTATAGGCTTTACTAACAATAATCATAACGGCCCTGTTCCTGATGCCGATGTTTTTTTTTTTGATGTTTTTGATGGTTGTTTTTTTGTAATTCAAATGTTTAAAAATGTAATTTTATTTGTGTACCATGTGGTATTTTGTTACACCAAAAACACATCTTATTATCTATTTATGTATTTAACACCTGAGGAGCTGTTGTGCACAGCAATTCTTTCTATGATTCAGTAGGTACTAAAGTCTTTATGAAAATTGTATGACACTCATTTAACTTACATTTGTTTATCTGATATTGTTGTACTGCTGAAAAGCAAAACCTTTAGCTACCTCTGTCTATTTTCCACATCCATTTATCTCATTTCATGTGATCTCATATTATTTTCCTTTTATTGAATGTTGTGACATTTTGTATCTAACACTGTCATCTGTCAGTTTTTCTTTTTCTATGGTATAGAGCTAAGAGGTCGTCTATTTTATTGTAAAGGTATCGTAAAACTAGTGTTAAGCCAGGTTCTCACTGTAAGCCATCTTTATTGTTCTTGGCCGATAACCAATTAAGAAGTATTTGGATTGAGAACTAAAAAAGTCACTTCTAGAACGATCGGCCAGGGGCTATATAAGGCAACCGTTACTTTTCACCAGGTTCTTTTTGATTCCTTCTTTTGACTCGTTCTTTTGGCTCACCCTTCTGGCTCGCTCTGTTGGCTTCTTTCTTTTCGTACTTTTTCTTACTGTCTATGTTTTTCTAAAAGCTCTTTCAATATAAACATTTCAAAAGTTAAACTCAGTGAATTTCATTTTATCTTGTGTGCATGAAGGTGTTCGAACTCTCCCGATCACCTCCGACCCTCCCGCTTGAGTCTGCGGGTTTGAGACGTGTTGCAGAGAACTAATTAACGTGGCGTGAGACGCCGCCGTCTGAAGAAACACCAACCGACGCGAGCTCCCTCGCAACGGGCTGCGGGCTGATGGAGAGGCTGCTGCGAGCTCCCACTCGACGGACTGCGGGACGGAGGAGCGACCGACGCGACCCCATTCAACCGTGAGCTGCTTCGCGACCGTGAGCATGGAGAGGCTGCTGCGAGATTCATCTCGACAGTCTGTGGGCCGGAGGAGCGGCCGACGCCTCGAGCTGCTGCATGACCGTGAGCTCCCTCGTGTTGAGACTGCGGGCCAGAGGATCATCCTACGCGAGCTACTACTAATCGATTTCTAATTCTTGATATCTTTTTATACGTAATTTTGTATTCCATATTCTAATATTTCATTTTAACTTGTAACCAAGTTTAGCTAGTTGGCTAAACGTTACGTTACAACCAATGAAATAAACGGAATAATAACACCTTGGGTAACACCCAAAAAATCCTGCCTTCAAAAATTCCAGTCACTAGCAACCTGAGAAAATATATTTTGAAAACATAATAATACTTATGGCATATTAGCGAAGAGCCTCTCCCAATAACCTGAGGATGCTCTCGCTCTCGGGCAGCTGGATCAAGGGCTTAATTCAGAAAGCGGTACTCTGGACAAGGCTCGCATTTTCAGGTGTCAGGAGGTTCCTCTATCTGGAGCCCTGAACTAGTAGCTTCCTCTGTGACTTGGACCCTGTTTGTTCCCGATACCGGCGGGATACTAATTTGAGGCCGAGACGCGCCTGCGCGTTTTTCGGACTTTTTCCAAGTGCTGGCGGCGCGTGTGCGCGTCTATAGAATTTCCTTAACTTTGCTCGAGTGCGGCGCGCCACACATGCATGTCGATTCTGTATAAATCTCACCGTGAAGACTTGCGTGGAGTGAGCTGTCAGTGTCATCCCGTCTTGGTCAATCCCTAGCATCAGTGGCACTGACAGCTCACTCCACGCTCACTTCACCTAAGTTTTCACAGTGAGATGGTTACAAAATTGTACTACTGTGCGTTCATTGTGCAACTCTATTGTTTCGAAAACATCGTAAAATAAGAGTCGGGAAGGGTCTCTACACACTAGCCACCTGATTCGAATGTTACATATTAAAAAAATGTCTGTTCTGTCTTGTGAAAGAACCTTTACTTGTAGCGTAATTGTTTTATGACTGTCATAAAACTCGAAAATTTTCAAACTCACATACGCGTCGTGCCGCACTTGGACAAAGAAGTAAACGACGCACTAATGCATCCAGCCGCACTGGGTAGTCTTTCTTCAACCACACATGCGCGTTCATAGCAACACACGAAATATTTTTTGAACGCGCATGAGCGTTTGCCGCACAGGGTTAGTGAGCTATTTAATTAGCATATGCAAAAAATTCGCAAATAATTCAGCACTCAATGCGTTACCTTCTTAGTTATTATTTAGCCACGAGCTCCCTTCTAATGAATTTCGACCCAGTGCCAGTGAAAATAAGAGGTCGGGTAACACTGTTATAAAGCTTGATATATGTGCTGCCCAGATTGGGTGTCATCAAGGTGAAGTAATAATTTCGGGCCTTGGTTTTGTCAACGTTGATTGCACATTAAGAGAGGTACTCTGTGCCTTAGATAGAATAAATAGTTGATGGTTGTTGCTTTGTGAATATCTATGACTGTCATTATGGGTAATTGACCTTCAGAAGACTCAGAAGCTAGGCAATAGACCTTATGATTATGGTCAACTGAATGTTATGTTCTGAGGTTCCTACTAGTAGGTTTTTTGTTTTTTTTATTCTTCAGTTCCCTATGAGGCTTTTGTCCACCGTGGCATGCCAGCCTCATCATAGCCTAAACTTTTCTTAACTAAATCTTCAAATACCATTTAAATTATTGTTTTGTCAAAGTCAAAGCATTTATTTCAAATAGGCCCATAAAAAGGCACTTTTGAACGTCAAAATTTATATTAAAAATAGAACTGATTATAGGCGCCATTTCCAAAAAGTAGTTTCGTATTCAGAAGAAGTGGTAAGAAACTCCACCGTTACTCTTTTAATTTTTTTACAATAATTAATGTAGGTATACAAAAGTATACATTAATTATATTTCTATATGTGAAGACGATGCACCAAGAATAAAAATACTATACCACAATTGGTAAAAAGAATTAAAAATAAAGCAAATTAATCACGTGATAGGTACATTGTGCTCACATATTTACAAACATTGTAAAAATATATGATTTAAAATTTGAAAATATTCACTAGGAATAAGTCAGTGTGTGAGTAAAGTAAAAATAACAAATTATACAATACAATAAGCAACTAGTATGATTTTGTCTAGCCTCTAGATTGTCATATGGAGTAGGACCAGCATGTTTCCAAGCATTCTTATCTAGGGTATAATCCTCTAATTTGTAATATGCTTGTTTACAAAGTGTTTTTTTTTAACATGAGTTTTAAACTTTCTTTCATTTAATTGCAATATTTCACAAGGTATTTTGTTGTAACATTTAACACAGTACCCCATAAAAGATGTGTTTACTTTAGATAGTCTGAAAAATGGTTGATTAATTTTATTTTTATTTGTAGTGTTATTATTATGTCTATCACTTATTTTATTAAATAGATGCAGATTTTTTCTAACATACATAATATTTTCATAAATGAACTGGCAAGGTACCGTCATTATATTAATCTTCTTAAATAGTTCCCTAAGAGATTCGCGGCGACGTAGATTGTAAATGGCTCTGATAGCTCTTTTTTTTGTAAACAAATAAGAAGGCTGCGCTAAAATTTCACCATATGGACCAATATACCGCCACATGCGAACTACGCATCACACTGACGTCACACAGAAATCCTGCATCGCGCAAGCAAAGTTTACCGCGCAACTACCTTATTTACAACGTCCCGACATCAATCGTTGGGCAGTTGCCCACCAGACACGACACATACACCACACACGGAGTATTATCCCTTTTCTAAAGTGGATGAACGAACTTTAGACCCTGTTCCTCATACCTCGGTTTTTTTGTTGTTTAGAAATGACTTAATAGTTCTAAATAAAGAGGTACTACACAGCATATAATGACCTTGAATTATCGCCAAGTTTGCTAGTCTATCAGGTGCATAGGACAAGGTGTAATTAAATCAGCAAACTATTTCCCACTTTCAAAGGACGGACAGCACTGATCCTTAGTTCTACAAAGCATGAAAAAAACAAGAATGTCTTGAAGTGTTATCGGTTGTTACGGACCTAACAACAAAAACAAAATTGCTGTCATAGAGATTAAACATAAGATTTAATTAAATGGCCTTTTATAACTGATATGCATCAGCATCTGGTAACGGTTGCACTAGGAGCTGACTGCAGCTTGGAGAAAGGCTAGAAGTCAATGACCGTACTTCGCGCAATCTAAGCTACGCCTGACCGCGTTTGACTAGATATATGTCCGATCTGCTGCGCAAGATCTTCTCTTGCAACATGTATTGCCTTTTTAGCATATTACCAGAAGTATTTAAGGGAAACTAGTTCCATGATTCCAATTGGTCGTTTGCTATAGAGAGGAGCCGCCAAGAAACTCTATATTTGCTCTTTTAAAAATAAATTGGCTTATACAATGTTTTCAACACTGTAGTAGAGGACAGTGGAGAGGGCAACAACAAGTCCCAAAAAGCCATCAACTGAACACAAATCCAGCATTCAGGCTCCTAGTGACAAACTCCTAGTAGAACAACTTTATAACACTTTTGCTGGACCTGAAAATCAAACTAAATAATTACACGACACTGGCAACAATGGCTAAGGCCGCTTGCCATAATCAAAAAGAAGAAGAAGAACTAAATAAATGGGGCCTAGAGATGTGCCAATCGTTTTTAAAGCGTTTCGTATTCCAATCATATTTATTTAAAATATCACAAGCTGTAATCGGAGGATACCGTTCTAACTTTATTGAAAACCCTTGCGTTGTTCCGCAGGGTTCCCATTTGGGGCCTCTCTTTTACAACGCATGTCTATTTGATATCACTGATTCTTTTAAACGCTCTGAACACTTAATGTACGCTGACGACAAAAAATAATTGTAAAAAATAAGATCACCCGATGACGGCTCTAATGAGGAGGACCATAATAACTTAAACAATTATAACACAATAATAAAAACTAATACACTATATAAGCTTACACAAATAAAAGAAAAGATAAAGAAAAAACATGGGCATGTAATGCGGGGGAGTGAGGAAAATGTCGTAAGGAAAGTTTTGAGTATGAATGAGTTGGCTATAAGAGTAGGAGAAGGCCAAAGTAACGATGGATGGACTGTGTGAGAGATGATATGGATAGAAGGGGAGGGACTACCGAGATGATTTGTTTTTATTTCTTAGGGATAACAAACAGTTCCGCAATAAAGTTTAACATTTAGGTACAGATATTTAAGAAAACACTTCAGTAATCACGCAACCAGCATCGTTATCCACAAATGAATCACACTGTGAAAATACTTTGAGCTTGGAACTTTCCAATCAATCTTAGCAAACAATTGCCTATCATGGATTAACTATTGAGTATTGTGAAATAACGTGTGACAAACTAGAATAAGAATATAACAACTGTAACTATGCGGTATTTAAAAAGGATTTTAAATACTATTTTTAAACTGTGTAAGTGACAAGGCGAGAATTTCAATATCAGCAAAATTATCGTTGTAACTTTTCAATCGTTGACGGAGAGGAGCTCGTTCTCCTGCGATTGTTCTGCACCGTTCTGTCTAGGCCCTTAGGCTCAAGCTTTTATTAAGCTTCACTGCAATCAATCTGCATAGCCTTTTTTCACATTGTAAGTCCTATTGTTAAATCGAAATTTATGGAAAGATTGAGTAAATGATTAACCATCTTATTCACAATAATGCCATTTGCTCTATAGACCTATCGAACTGTTTAGTCCCTTTTTGTCAAGTTAAAATGAAATTTAACAGAAAGGAACAAAATAGCTCGATAGCTATAAGAGGGTTTATATAGTGAATGACTTTATTATGAATAAGACGGTAAGTGTATAGTTCGACATTGCTGTTTGTTTTCTATAAATACGACATCGGAGAAAGAGCGCTCCGCTTCACAGCTAGTGATTGGCAACGTTAAAAAAATCTTTAGCATATTGTGAAAACATCAAGTTTATCTGAATATCATTCTCACTCTTATTCTTTTTTTGTTTATTTCAGTTTTTTTTTCTTTTCAATATTATCTTTTATTTTTAATGAATTGTATCTCTTTCTCTCTTGTACCATTTGTAACCACAGGGCCCTGGGCTGCAGCCCAGGCTGACTAGATGTCAGATTTTCGGATTTTACCTTCTCTACGAGTATAGTGCCTTTAAAAAGCTCATTTAGCCAAGAGAAAGTTATCCAATTCAAGATCATATATTTAAATAGCTTACGTAACGATACAACAGTATGGTCAGCAATTGATCGCGAACATTAATATAATAATTAAAATCGGAACTGAAGTGAAGAACAAAATGAAAATAATGAGAAAAGATGTAATTTTAACTAACTAAATACACACAAAGACATTCATAGTAGACTTATCAGTTACAAATGGAATACAATGTCGAAACTTTTGTTCAAATATTTATACCAGTATTTGATTAGCAGCGATTGCTTAGCTGAACTCTACAGCCCAGTTCGTGGGTAACACAATACCTACCCCTTGATGAGACTGGTTGTCAGACTTTTGGGATTCTGATTCCACCTGATAAAGATTGTCAGTAAAAAACTTGTAATTGGCTGTGTTATGTGTAAACTGCATGCTTTTGTGCCTCGTTGCTCTAGTAGTCGCAAGAGCTACTGCTGAACATAAGGTCCTGGGTTCGATTCCCAGGTCAAGCATAGTGTTATTGGGTTTTTCTATCTAGGATTTTTCAGTAGCAGCCCGGAGTTTTAGATTTGTGCCCGGTTGATGGCAAAGCTCGCCCCGTATTACATGGGACTTAAGCATAACTGGCGAAATGCGGGTGTACTATAGGTACACCTCTGCCTAACCCTTCTGGGATTACAAACGTTTTAAACGTGCTTTTTGAGGCACGGAGGGGTCTTAATATGTAATAGATGGTCATCCATCCACGAACCAACGGCGGCAGGCTACACTGGTTATGCCTTACACAATCCTTTAGGAAAATAATTAATAGACATTCGTTGAAAGAGCAAGTTGGTTGACCTCAGGATCGATTTAACGACCCGTGACGCATCACCATTGTTTTAATCCACAGAATCTACATAGAAATAGGTATACATATTTGTTCCGGGTTTGGATGTCTGTAGATCATGGTACGATGAACAAACAAAGTAATGACGGTAGTCTTACAACATTGTGATTTTGTGAAGTAAGAGAGTTCGTGTGCTGGGTTTTAAGTGAAGACGTAACTATCTTGGGCTTGAAGTGACGGATTTATTTATTTGTCTTACGTTTAAATGCGTGGCTTTTAGAAGCGGTTAACGTTTTAGTTGGCCATGACCAGTAATTAAAACTAAGTTGGGTTATATTAAATTAGCAAGCTAAACTTCGCTGACGCGATTAGTACCTATCGATTATCGATACAAAAAAAAAATATAAGAACCTTTTTTTTGGGTTGGGTTGTCATCGTCCGTAGTTATTCTAGGCACTTAAAATTTCAATTTCAAAAATCGTTTTTTTTTCTTTTTGAAACCTCGCCGACGCCGACGGGATAGGTATCGATATATAAACACGATACATGAGATTTTGTTAAAATAATTTAAATAAATTAGTTATCATTTAATTTTAAATAATAATAGCGCTCTTCCTCTCTCCTACTTATTTAAATTTGGCTGTGCCCGACAGGGTCCAATTTTTTTTCTATTTCATTAATACTAGCCAACTGTGTACAATAAGGATTGCAATAAACATTTATTGAATTGACTTTTTTTACTCAACTCATACTTCAATAACAACACTAACAGCGGTCGTTGACCGTCAAATAAAAAAACACCGTCCAAATCTTATTATTTTTATTTCATTTCAATGCAGTGAAGACGGAGACTTATCACACTAAAGGCCGATTTGACTAGAGACCGAATTATCTTATGATTCTTTCTGACAATATTACACTAAGGAAGTTGCTGGCCGTGTGTGAGAGGTACGCGGAGGCTTAAATGATAAATGATTTTATTTCTGTAAGTAGGTTTTTTAAAAACACTTTTACACGTCGAACATATTTTAAAAACTAGATGAGATCGGCGTTTCCTATCTGACTACTCTGAGAAGAAAGGCCGGAACAAAATCAGAGGTCACAGTCTCTTTTAAAGTCCAGACATAATCTTGGTCAGGTCATGTGAAGACCATGTAGATTGATGTCTGAAATGGTCTTTTGAGGAAAGAACCACACAGAATGAGTGGACCTGTCCAGTCAGTGCATGCATTTGTCAGTAATCATGCAGCTCAACACAAAACTTATGGAGCTCAACGATTCGACGAAAATTACCAAAGAAAGGACATTTGGGTAGGCCGCATATGGCTTGAGGTATAATTCTACTAAAAGTGAGGTGGATGTTTTTAAATTATATAATAATACACCCACGAATATACCACCGGTGACGTTACATGGAACACCATTAAAAGTCGTCACTCAATTTAAATACCTTGGTCATGTGGTCACGGGTTCTCTCACAGATGACCAGGATATAGATAGAGAGCGTAGGGCGTTGGCAGCCCGATGCAATATGCTTGCCCGGAGGTTTGCGCGGTGCACTGACGAGGTAAAACTGACGCTCTTCAGAGCCGTTTTACTCCTGCAGCTTGTGGGTTAAGTATACACAGGAACTTACAACGCTCTGCGTGTGCTATATAATAATGCGGTGAGGATATTGTTGAGGCTGCCTCGGTTTTGCAGTGCATCGGGAATGTTTGTGGAAGCGCGAACAGATGACTTTCATGCCATCATGCGCAAACGGTGTGCATCGATGTTGCGGCGATTCAGGGGTAGCCCGAACAGTATTTAAGCTACACTGGCGGACAAGGTTGATGGACCATTTATCAGGCTCTGGGCTGGCAGACATGTGCTTGCACATGTTCATGTAGCTAATTGATATTTAAGTATTGTATTTTTATGTTATTGTGTTTACTAACATAGGCTAAGTTCATACTAACGGGATATGGATCCCTGGGTCGGTTTTTTTTTTTTGAATATGATTTTATTTAAATGGTAAAACTCAACAGTGATTATCAGTGCACTCTATGTTGTCAAATTTTAACCTTATGCACTGATTTCACCACGACACGAGCCATTAGGCATTATACTACGTCCATGAAAATGAAAAAGGAAAAAAACCTTATAAGTTGTAACATAATTCTATATTACATCAATCTGTTAATACTGAACCGCAATTACAAAACAACAATAATGACTAATATTGCTCAATCAATCTGCCTAACCCTTATTCAAGTACGTCGGGGTTGGCTTCCAGTCTTACCAGATGCAGCTGAATACCAGTATTTTACATGGAGCGACTGCTTTTCTGACTTCTACAACCCAGTTACTGGGATCTGACTACCTTTAACGACTGTCAAAGATCTACGAGTGAAAGCCAGGACAAACGGCTTAACGTGCTTTGCGAAGCACGAATCGGGCGGCAAGGTTAGGTTATAAGTAAACATGACGCAGTGATCGAGTACAAACACCAAAAGGAACAGGTTTGGGGAAAATATAAATCACATCCACGCAAAACGGCTATCGCTTAGCTTAATGCGAGACAGAGCCCCAGCTCTGGTTTTCAGCGACACTTCCAATATCTATGTTCATCTCACGCAAAGAAACTGCGTTCTTCCAACAATCTTCTCCTGCTTTGTCCTTCTCATACTTCTGACTTTGTTCATTCTTTCTTTCATATTCAGTCCATTCTTCTTTGGAATACGCTTCCTCTTGATATCAGGACGGCCACCAGTCGGTATGCATTTAATCGGAAATTGCAGAGTTATTTTTATAACAAATAGCGTAGAGTCGGCGTCACCTTTCACCATTAAAATTATATATGTATATTTGTATTGTAAGTATAAACTTTTTTAATATTTATTTATTTATTTATTCACTCTAAACATACAAATATCCTTACAGGCTAGACCCAATACGATATTGTAGTACACTGAAAATTTAAATAGTTCCACTGTTTTAACCATGGCTAATTCTAAAGGTAGCTGTTCTTGTAAATTCACCCAATGTGCAACAGAATATGTACAAGTCAACATCAATGAGGTTGAGAGTGCGGAGTGCACTCGTGAGCGGCGCCTCGCAAAGTAAGTTAGTTCGCGCGCGCGGTTCGGCCAGCAACCGCGGCTGACGACGACGACTCACATACCCGTCCGGCACTACTAGCTCCACCCTTCGCAATATATTGTGTATCTTCCCTCTAATTACTTTAAAGATATAAGTCACTAGTGTGAGTTGCCTCCTGACCCTCAGTTCATTATATCCGATATAATATGTATGTATGTGTATTATAAGTTACACAATATCTATTATACAACACACATCACAATTTATATTATATTTTTTTAAAGTTATGCTTCAATTAAAGCACCTGCCATCTAATCTCTTCAACACCCTTGGTTGACTGGTAGAGAATGCCTAAGGCATTAAGTCCGCCTTTGCACCTCTTTGGGTTCGAAAAGTTTAAAAAAATAAATAAATAACTAGATAAGTCTTCAACAAAATAAACACAATAAACAATATTTATAAAATGGTAACATTCCGGGCATCGAATGCTAAGTGTGCAGAGAAAGTGGCTAGCACGCTAGTACAGTAACATTCCCGCGCCAGCACAATGGAACGAGG
The DNA here is from genome assembly GCA_963555695.1 of Dasypolia templi. Classification (NCBI taxonomy): domain Eukaryota; kingdom Metazoa; phylum Arthropoda; class Insecta; order Lepidoptera; family Noctuidae; genus Dasypolia; species Dasypolia templi. Next base: position 7,871,052 of record OY743163.1, read on the forward strand.
CGTCGTATGGTGCTGCATTGTTTATAAATAATTAGGTGAAACTTTCAACATGATTCACAGATTAAAAAAGTATTATAATACTTGATTATTTCTTGTAAATATCGTAGTATATAGTTGTCATGATTTTTCACTAGATTTTGCTCGCGCCTTCGCCAGCATTGACGTCGTAAATCATCCCATAGGAATGTAAGTGCAACCGGGATAAAAAAATATTCTACGTGTTAATCCAGGTCATAAACTATCTGTGCGCCAAACATCTAAATATGATTAGCAATTTTTGCGTGATTGAGTAACAAACATCCACACATACATTTCACATTTGTAGGTACGTAACGTTTTGTCATGATCTATCTGTGAGCCAAATTTTATCCAAATCCGTTCAGCAGTTTTGGCGTGAAAGCGTCACAAACAAACAAGCAAATTTAAACTTAGGATTAAAAATAAGAACTCAGTTATGAGCAGTGGTGGCCCAGTGGTAACGGCCGCGACTTACGAGTTGCAGGTCGTAGGTTCGTACCCAGACAGGCGCTTTACTTTGGTTAATTATTTAATTGACATTGCTCTCAAAACGGTGAAGGAAAACATCGTGAGGAAACCGGTAGTAACGACATGTCTTAGAACCAAACATTCGACGACATGCGACATCTACCAACCCGCACTGGGCCCGGCGGCCCGCGTTGTGTAATACGGCCCACTTTCTCTCACAGAGAGGAGGCCTGTGTCCCAGCATTGGGAACATAATAGGCTGATTATGTATGTTATGTATGTACGTGTACAGAAAATACAAACAGTAAAAATCAAAATCAAAAGGAGAATTTAAAACTAACAAAATTAAGCATAAAAACAACAACAGAAAAAAACAAGAAGAAAAGACCTGTAGGACCGAAAAAGGCTCCTATCTCAGCATAATGCAAAAATAACGATTTTGAATTGAATTGAAATTCTTAAAACTATTTGGTACTTACTTTTAAGACTTCATTCATTTTTAAGGGTGGACACTTGTGCTTGTCGCAAAAATGTAATTCAAAAACCCTTTTGAATTAACGTGACGTTACTTCGCGCGTTCTTGTTAGCGCGGCAGGGCTTGAGGTACTCATCGAGTCACTGTCTGACTCATGCAACGGAAAGCCTTTGTACATCAACATTTTGAAAATAATATAACGTTTAATATGAGTCACAAAAGAGGTGTGGGATTTTGGATTAAGTTTAACAAGTTTGTCCTGTTGAATTAAAATGGTTGGTTTGAAAGCACCATTTTATAAAACGGTAGTGGAGTTTCCCGTATACAAGAATGCGTTCGTGGAAGTAAATAAAACACCTATCTTACAGCCAACACCTTATAGCCAGCCAACAATAATTACAGTCTCTCACGAATCTCTACAAGGTCCAACTTTTTGTAAAATTTGATACCTACCTACGCCATTTTAACGGGCGACAACTGTGGTTAATTTCAGACGTTCGCATGCTAATCTGTCTCAATCGGTCAAAAATACAAACAATTTACATACATTTTAGACAAGTTTTTGAAATTGATTGTCGCCGAGATGAGTATGACTTGAATTTTTACTAATAATTGAATACTTGAATGACAAAGCCTCAATGAGAGAGGCTTTGTCATTCATACCACAGGAGACAGTTTTGATCATACACCTGTAAAAGAACGACAGTTTTGTTCTGAAAATAGTCAAAATTGTTAGTTAGGCAGTGGTGGTCCATTGTTATTGGCTCCAACCTACGAGTTGTAGGTCGTGAGTTTGAACCCAGGCAGGCACTTAACTTTGTGTAAATAATTTCATTTATGTTAGTTTTTGACAGTTGCAGCAGAAAGTCAAAAGGTTCCGGGAATTGTGCCTATATTTTGCTGCCAAGCAGCACTGTTGTTTCCAAAATTTACACCTCTCATCTTTAAAAATACTCACATAGTCCGCACCACATTCGCAGTAATTTAAATAATAATAAAATATAATACATCAATTACTATCAGAGCGTATTTAAAATAAAAAAAAAGTCGCAATAAAAACAACAATCAGTAAGTAAAATTTAGAGCAGCTTAATCCCAAGCCTTTTTGTCCCAATATAATCTTTATTAATAACGGTATAAAAGGCTTTCTGGCACAACTTAAATATTATAAAAATTGTAATCAGAGAACGTTGCAATGATTATTGTTGTTGTTTACTAATTACGTGACTCCTCGTATAGTTTGCCTACGATATTACTGTAGAGTCATTAAGGTAAACTAGTTTTAAAATGGACGCATACATATGTCTTTTTGAGATTTAAACTCAATGCTGCTGATCAAAATCAAATAAAATTCGAGTACCAATAAAAATCACTTGAATTCTAAGACGAATGTTTAATAAAATTACAAAAGACTTTCCTACGCCGTACTCTCTCTCGATCGTCCTCAGTCCATTGCCCATCGTAACCATATTGGTTCATTCAGCCTCCATCGTTCTCTTACTCACTCACTCAGTCCTTCACTTACGTTCCGTTCCCTCTATTACTTCCGCATTCATTCCCACATAAACATATATATCGATTTTATTCGAAGTTTAATCAGAGACTTAATATGCGGTGGTATTAAGATGTCCTGACTGTTTTAAAAATTCTTATCCAAGGTCAACACCTTCATCATGATTCTCCTGTCCTTGTGGGCGGCGGAATATGACTTCTTCGTCGATTCTTCTCTATTAGTCGTCATCTCCGTAGTCATTCTATTACCGTTCTACCCATATCACACAGTTCATCAATCGTTTCTTTGGTCTTCTCCTACTCTTATAGCCATCCACATTCATACTCAAATCATTCACACATTCAATTCACATTTTCAATATGGGGAATATTGAAAATGTGAATTGAATAATCCAATATAATCCAAGGTGTTGACAATGATACCGCAGTTCCGAAACTTTTGGCTCCAAACAAAATTAAATCTTAACATCCAAAAAATATAAATTGTATAAAACCAGTTATTTTTATGCTGCGATTTTATTTAAATATAGGAAATGGTTTTTGTTTTAAATCTGACTAAAACTCAGTCACACTCATAATCAATAAACCCATTAAGTTCATGTCATTCCATTGATTGACTGTCAATTACAAAGCTGTCGCTTCCCCCTTAAACAAAGTGTAATGTGATAAAGGTCCTACCTCTTCATTACATCATACTACATCGACAAACATGGCCAGCCCACCGCCACACGTCAGCTTGCTTACTCTGCATGCTATGTCGGATATTACATACAACTGTCATACCTTGACAGTTGTATCTAATTGCTATAAAACCGTCTTTTTGTTAGCCTATATTGTGCCCCCACCGCTAGGCAAAGGTTTTTTCCTTCCAAACCTCCCTCCCTGCCTTGTGCGATCTCTGACTATGTTGGCCTGCAAACATTATCATATCGTCACACCACCCTCACCGTGGTCTACCCGGTGATGACGGTGATGTCCACATCAGCAAGTCGATTCTCTAAAAATCTCACCGTGCAGACTTGCGTGGAGTGAGCTGTCAGTGTCATCCCGTCTTGGTCAATCCCTAGCATCAGTGGCACTGACAGGTCACTCCACGCTCACTTCATATAAGTTTTCACGTTGAGATGGTTAAAGAATAGCACTAAAGGCGTCCAGTAAATTGCGATCTTTGCCCATCTCTCTGGATGCATCCGTGCGACGTGTCCGGCACACTTCAGCTAGTCTGTTTTTTTTCCAACAAACGCTACTTGGAGTTATGGACGGTAGGGTGGTATTTCGGTTGACTGTACGGAATTGTATCATTAGGTGTGATGCCAATGTCAATATTTTGAAAGAGCAGACACCTGAGCGTGGCTTCGTTGTGAAACACGTTTCCCAGAAGCCATTGTTTTAAGTTTTGTTTGAGGTTAAATTCTCAGGTGTTGGGAAGGATGACTTTACTCGTAATATGAGCATGGCAGGTGCTTCTATTCAGCATATATGTCAGGTCAGAATGGTCGTCATCTATGGTATACAAAATTAAAAAGACTCGACACATAGCCGTCAACTACTCATTCTGTACAAGAAACTAAGTACCATTACACAAATATAATTACTGGGAAAAGACTTATTTTTTATATGAATTACTTGAATTAATCAACACACGCAATCTCTGTCTTCTCTGACAATTTGCCTGTCTGATTATTGAGTAGATATAAGACAAACTGTGTTTCATCGGTTTGGTACATACCGCAGTTAACTGATATAATCTACTGTGTCATGGTCTGTGACAGTTTTTTACTGGTTCTTGCTGTGCTTGATGCGTACATCCATTAACTTACACGTCTTTCGCATCTTGACAAGAGATAAACAAAGATTTGTTACGCTGGCTGTGACGAAGAAGTAAGCCAGTAAGTAAAGGGACTTTTAATAGCACTTTTTACTGAAGATGGCGTGTCTAATACATCCCCATTTAGCCATGACTCTCATAAGTATAACATATAACATAACGTTTGTATTTCTGGAAGAGTAAAGTACCAGGGTCTCTACTGCCTATGCACAAATACCGTAGTTACAGCCGAATTAAGGGCGTTTTGCCACTCCGTATCACCGGACACATTGCCAGTACTTTAGAATTAATTTATAGTCATTTTAATCAGCACGAAACGCACTTTCTGTAGATCTAACTTTGATAGCTGTAAGTTTTATATTTTATGATAAAATCGAATCAGAGTTCCAAGTTAGCGGGTGGCCTGGTTTCTGTCAATCCAGTGTACGATTCACTCCGAAGTTTCGATACTTCGAATCGAGTGAGGCAAAAACACATCGGGTGTAGGAACTACTGTCAAACTTGTTGTCATTACTCCCGATTTGTTTTTGCTCGTCCGAATAATTGAATTTTCACTTGTTTCGATAGATCAACTACTTTTGGACGGGCACGTGTTTTCGTTGACGGACAGAGACTTAGAACTTGGGATCCCCCGGGAACCCAAGTTTTGCCAGTTATGGTGTGGGGCCTGTATCCATTAACCGGGCACTAATCTAGATAAGGCTGTAATAAAATTTTTTAATGGATTATGGGAAAACATAAAGACAATTTTATAAGTTAACAATGTGGCAACTAGTTATCCTCTCTTTGAAGCTGTGCATTTCCAACCTTTGTTTTTGTGTTCAACTTCTACGATTTAGTTGCCTCGACGTCGGTTTTGGCTATGTGTGGGCTGTTACTGATATTATCTATTGTTTCATGGTCGGTGACAGTGTGTGTCGGTCTGTAACTGTACTTAATGGAAGTTGAGTTGCCCTAAATGTGCATGACGATTATTTTTGTCACAATACCGTGAGAAAGGATTACGTTGTTTTCTTTCGTCATTATTAATTACTTCTAGGTTTTGATACCTTAAACAACTCTCTTCACCAGCGGAAAAAGAGGGATTTACTGAACAGCTACGATGCTGCAAAGATGCTCAAACATGAATTTTGATTTAAAACTGACAGTACTGATACAAACCTTGCTCCAATATAGTTTCAAATTGTTTTATTATTGTCCAAGCCTGGGTCATTATTATGTATCACGGAAAGAAATGATTAACAATTTGTAAGGCCAAATAAATGGTTTTAATTTGACTAACGAGTTCATTTTTGAAGTGTAAAAATGTTAAACTCGCGTCAGGACACGTGACCTGATCGAAAATTCGTAAAATTGTTGATTTTTGATTTTTATTGATTGATTTTTCTGAGAGATTTTTAATGAACTTTTTAATGTAATATAAATTGTCATGTTTGTGTACGATAGCGCAAAAAATAAATATTGTATTCTACCACATAAATGATAGTACTTTATACTGATACTTAAAGCAATTCGTGCAAAATTATTCCCTAATCCAAAATATCAAAAATACACAACGTTATTATTCAAGTTTTCACTTCTGCCGGCACTCCCGGAGTGCAACCCGGTGTTTTTATACTAAATTTATATTCAATATTTGCATGGCTAATTAAAGGTCGATTGTACAGGGATCTTATTTATGTACCTACTTTGTAAGCAAATAAAATATTAGAATTATGATAAATCCAGAGCAATTCAAACCATTTTTTTCTCTGATTACGGAGTCCACTCCCAAATGTAGTGAATGTTAACGTGTCGTAGTGAATGTTATCTTCAGAGTTATTGTGCTTAATTGGCCAGGCAGTTAATAATCTTATTCATATGAAATTAATAACATAACAATGCCTGTATTCTTCATAGGTGTATGCAGAAGATCTTTTTCTCTCGCATCGGAAAGAGGTGAAATTTGTTTGTATGTTTTTATGTAGGGGTAAATCATTAGAATTACTGGTCGGATTTTAAAAATAATCTTAGCATTTGAAAGCCCAATTTTTGAGGAAGGCTCGCAAATCGGTAGTTGCGCTCCCAGTGCCAAATTAGATTGTAAAGTTCAGATGGTTAAAAAAACTCACACTAGGGCCTCAGACCAACAAGGCAGTCACTGTTTTTGCATCGATTATACTGGGCAACCTTTTGTTTTATATTTAATTGTGAGTGAACTGTAACTGATTGCATCCATTGTTTTACGGCTGCCGACAGTTTTTCTCTGGTTGGTGGTGTAACTGTATTTGATGAGTCGAGTTGACTCGTCCTAAATGTGCAGCTGTCGTGAATGGGGCCCGGTAGGGACTGGCAACATTTTGATTATTTTGAATGATATTTTCTTTCACTGCCTCGTTGGTCTAGAGGTTCGAAGCGCTACTTCTGAGAATGAGTTCCTAGGTTGGAGTCCCAGATCGAGCATAGAGTTTTTGGATTTTTCTAACAGGAGTTTCTCAGTAGCAGCCCGGATTTTGGATTTGTGCCAAGTGGATGGCAATAGGCTCGCCCCCTATTACATGTGAGTTAAACATAAATTGCGAAATATGGGTGTACTCTCTGCCGACTCTTTGGGGAAACAAGTTTTTTTATCTTCCATTCTATTTAAGGGTCAATCCCTAGCATCAGCGGCACTGACAGCTCACTCCACGCTCACTGAGATGTGACAGAATAGCAATACAGATATTCGGTATACTTAAAGGCACTCGATTCTCATCTTTGTCTACGCCATTCAATTTAACCATTCTTGGTGGTTTGATTTTCGGTCCAGGCAAACAAGTTTTCAAAATAATTTGTATACGTAAAATTGGCTTTCATCAATATTTCTGATACTTTCCCTCCACTCACGGTATTTTTCCTGCAGTCTGTTATAATGTAGTTGTACGACAAAGTTTTAAAAAATGCCCACCTTGTGGCAGCATCAGAACTAAACATAAAGATTCAGAGCAGTCTCTTCCCAAAAACAAGTTTCTGCCTCTCTAACTACAAAACAAAACCAACCACATCTTAAATTCTTGACATAACCATGTGATAATACTTCTTCGTTGATAGCAAGCCGGTTTACACCGGTTCACCTTCGACCAACGTCCTTTAAAACATCTTCATCAACGAAATATTGAACTGAGGTGTTGAATTATTAATTAATTTAATTTAGTATTTCAATGTTGCGTGTTTAGGTTGATTGGCATTGAATAATCTTTGTTAACTTTTTGTAAATAAGTTTTAAAATTGTAAAAAGACTGAATAGAGCTATTAGAACTAATAGAACGAACTAGTTCACTGTCCGAAATGAACTAGTACGGAGCTATCTTAAAAATGACCGAGCAGGCACAAGACTATTACCTTCACCGTTTTGAGAGGTGTTGATGATATAATTTGCAACAAGTAAAACACCTGTCTGTGTCACCCTACGACCTGCGGCCAACATAGGCCTCTCCAATAGCACCCCACTGAGCTCAATACTTGGCCATTTTTATCTCTCCTTTTCTTGTCACTTTTCGAAGATTGTTGATCGAATTATCAATTTAAGTAACAGCCCGGTTATAGCTTGGGTTTTTTACAATAATATCATCACGCTGGCTTTTTTCCGAGTGAGGCTGGTGGTAGGTGCACCTTTAAGTAGCACATCCACATTTTGCTAGTTGTTGTCTTCTTGGTTTAAATAGGATTCAATACTAACATTCAATTCTTCGAGACAGATTTTATTATGACTGGTTTAAAGAAACATTTACATAGGTGAGCTCCAACCGTACCTATTATGTGTTGTTTTTTCCTCAATGCGTTTTGTTATACCTAAAGCATCTACAGAAACATGTTTAAAAACCTCGACCGGTCAGATCAAGTTATTTTTAGGCCTGGATTCTAGAACGTTTTATACCTTGAGTTAAGTCTGACATGTTTGAATACTTCGTACTCTTTATAAATATTTGTCTTTTACAATGTTTACAAATTACAGTGTTAATAGATATGGGAGGACAGTGTAGGCCTGTCAACAATTACCATATGTTTAACAAATAGACTATGGTCTATAAATTTACAATCTACAAGGCCTACAACGTTCTCATATTTACAAAATATAAAATAATCTAATAAAGTTAACTAAAAAACTAATTTAAACCAAAAGCCAATAATAGAGAGTTCATATTAAAATAGTAGGTATATAATGTGAAATACTGATAATATTTTGTCAGAGTTATGCAAAAAAATAATGTCTAATAATAATAATAAAAAATGAAACACCATTATTTGGGAGCAGTTTTTAGAAATTTACATAGTGATGCCGTTTATGAGGTACCAGGGAAGCCACATATGCAGAAGGAATTATTGCCAAACTTCCTTGTCTTCGACGTAGTCTTTAATCTTATAATATGCTTTTTTGATAAGGACACGTTTGATGTGGGTTTTGAACTTTCCATCGCTAAGTTCTAGAACCGACTTTGGCAACTTGTTATAAAAGCGGATACTGTTTATCAGAAATGACTGGCTTGTTTTAGTTAATCTAAATTTGGGTATAACAATTTAATTTTTACTACGTGTATTTATATTATGGAAATCGCTTCTTATTTTAAAAAGTCTTAAGTTTTTTAGAACATACAAAATACTTTCTTAGATATCAAGAGAAGGCACAGTCAGTATATCAATTTCTTTGAATTTGTTTCTAAGAGACTCGCGAGGACCCATTTCATAGATCGCACGGATTGCCCTCTTTTGTAAAATGAGAATTGAATCTACGACAGCTGCTGATCCCCACAGCAGAACGCCATAAGACCTAATACTGTGGAAATAATCAAAGTATACTAACTTAGCTGTGGCTATATCGGTCAACTCCCTTATTTTTCTAACTGCATATGCAGCTGAACTTAATTTACTTGAAAGAGCTCTAATGTGAGCGCCCCATTGCAATTTTGAATCTAAAGTAATTCCTAGAAATACCGTAGAGTTTCCGTAATAGCATCTACTTTCTTGCCATCAAGTTTTAAATTTAAACCCACTCGGGGTACATTTGGTAATGAGAACTTAAGACATTTAGTTTTGTTCACATTGAGTAAAATATTATTCGTTGCAAACCATTTCGAAAGAACAGCCAGACTATCATTCACATGTAAGACATCCGTATCTTTTCTATCTATTTTAAAAATAAGAGAAGTGTCATGAGGGAATAAAATTGTGTCTGATAATTTAGCCATCATGTAAGGAAGGTCATTAATATAAACTAGAAATAAGAAAAGGCCGGAAGATTTGAACCTTGAGGCACGCCCATCTTAACTAAGGACCCCGCCGAGGACGTCGCCCCGTTAACGTTTAATTTTTGTTGCCTGTTTGATAGATAGGAAAGAACAAGATTAGCGACTTGTCCACGAATTCCGTAGTGGTGTAATTTACAGATCAGTGTATTGTGGTCAACGCAGTAAAACGTTTTTGAGAGGTCACAGAAAATGCCTGTTGCATCCTGGGACTTCTCCCAGGATTCCAAAATGTGACTGATAAGTTTTACTCCCGCATCAGTCGTCGACCTAACTTTCGTGAAACCAAACTAGCGACTATGTAAAAATCCATATGATCTAAAATGTGACAACATCTGGTCTAGCATGATTTTTTCATAGATTTTACTCCATGCTGGTAGCACTGATATAGGTCTATAATTAGAGGGATCACTCTTACTACACGATTTGAAAATTGGCACTACTTTACTATGTTTCATTAAATCAGGAAACCAGCTGTCCAAACATTGATTAAATATGCCTCCAAGAACCTTAACGGAAATCCCCCATAAGTCTTCAGTGTTTTTTATGTTAAGACTTTTGAACGCTAATTTTAATTGTGACAATAGAAATAGGCTCGAATTCAAAACTAGGAATGTCCTTACTGCAGTTTTCTTTGAGTAAAGATTCAGCTAATACAAATGATGGGGGAAGAGATTTCGTAACCTCAATTGGGATGTTGGTGAAGAAATTTTCTAGTGTCTCAGCAACTTTTAATTTATCTGAAATGGTTTCATTATCAATTTTTAGCTACAAGTAATTCTGATCTCGCTGTTTTGTGTTTCCAGTTTCTTTGTTAATTACCTGCCACACAGCTTTTATTTTATTTTGAGAACTCCTAATTTGGTTTCTTATAAATTTAGATTTAGCTTGAGCGCAGACTCTTTTGAATATTTTAGAATAATTTCTTACATAATCATGAAGAGTTTGATCAGACGTCAATGATTTCTCGTGATACAAACTATATAAAATATCTGTGCATTTTCTAATGCCAGCAGTGGCCCATTCACTAAATTTTGGTTTAGTATTGAGAGTATTTTTTTACAGGACATGCTTTAATGAATTCTTAGCATACTGTAGAAAATATGGTACCATAGTTTAAATTGGGGTCTTGTGAATCAATCTAGGTGTTGGAAGATTGCTATTAACATTATTATTAGTAAACATTTTCAACTTAGTTTTAGTAAGAGGTCTTATTTCAATGGTTTTATTTAAGTTTAACAATTGTATCTACGTCAAATGATACAAGTTGACCAGTATGGTCTGACCTGACGCCACTAATTAAGGTGGAGAGAAGAACAACGCTGTCACACAGACAGACAAAAAACGATTTTGTTTTACATTATAGTTCGTTTTTTAAACCCAGGTATTATTTGACTGGTGTTATATCAAACTAATATACTATAGAGCAAAAACAAAAATACTGACATTCAACAGTGTCAGATTAGTATCTGGGTTTAAAAAACGAACTTTAATTATACCTAGAAAAAGATGTTTTTTTTTTATATTATTGCCGCTGTAAACCACCTATTCCATCTTTCCAGGACCAAAACACGACAAAAAGGTGGTCTGCTACATAGCCTCCTGGGCCGTATACCGGCCAGACCCTGGCAAGTACACCCTCGAAGACCTGGAGCCATCGCTGTGCACCCACCTTGTGTACTCCTTCGCGGGGCTGAACGAGACTTCTAATACTATTAAGAGTCTTGGTATGTATATCTTTTTATCTATAGGTACTTTTTTGTTTGTGATACAAATATTAAACATAATAATTATACAATCTAAAAATAAGATTTTTATCTGCTGCGCCAAACATTGTATTTTTCCTTCTTATACTTGTACGCAATATAAAAATTGCCAATGGCAGAGGCACCTTGGACACTCGTCGGCTACAGCCGTAGACGCGTCGACGGCAGCTGCCGACGCGTCCAACTGCAGCCGTCGACGCGTCGGCGACTGCCGTCGACAACTTGCGTTTGAGTACGTGCTCAAATAGCGTCATGTTGCCAACGGTAGACGCGTAGACGGCTGCAGTTGCCTCTGCCGTTGGAATTTTGTAATCGGATGAGTATTTCCAGAGATTGCCTTTTACAAACAAACAATTTTGCCACCATAATAAATTAAGTTCAGATTTTTCGCGAAAAAAAACTGCTATTTCCTACATTTTCGACTTCAATGCCGACGAAGTCGCAGACGAAATCGAATTTTAGAAAAGTTCAGCTTTGTCATACTATGTGACCACATAGCATGTGCCAGTATCTTTACATACATAATAATAAGGGACCATAGTCCTTCCATAGTTCTAGGTAACCAGTGCACTTTAGCCATTCAAACCCATAGTCCAACAGCTTTGTTTCCATAGCCTGCAATAGTCCTACACTAACCAGGGGTTGTCCTTCGGTACACTTTCTTAGTCATGTCGTCGGTTGGTGCCTCATTTAATTAAAAACGTCTTACGGGCCTCTGCGAGTTGGTTGTGGTCCCTATTACGCCTTAAAAAGGTCCGGGACCAGAGGATCCCGAGATATTATGCCAAAGATATTTTAAATTATAATACTAAATCATTTATTTGCATGAAACATGTGTTCAATAAAATGCTGTGACTGCCTCTTTGGTTTAGTGGTCGCAAGCGCTACTGCTGAGAATGAGGTTCGCTTCCCGGGTCGGACAACGTGTCATTGGGTTTTTCATATGAAATTTCTCAGTAGCAGCCCCTTAGTCTGGATTTGTGCCCGGTTGATGGCAATAGGCACACCTCTGCCAAACCCTTCGGGGAACAAGGAGTGATGTTATGTTATGTTCAATAAAATTATAATGGCACAAAAATGCATTATTATAATCGCGTTGATACTGAGCTTAATGTAATGTTTATGAACAGTGATTATTTCCACTTATCATACAATCAGCCTTTCGAAGCTGTAAATGTCAAGAGCCACATTAATCAAGCCATACCAACACTGGTGTTCAACAATGTTGAAATTATATAAAAAATCTATAGATTACTTGTATGTGGGTTGCACAATAGGTTATTCCTGTTAACGCCGCCTTGTTTGCCGAGTATGATGGAATAGTAAGGATGGGGTTTAAAGTGCCGGGGGTAAGTTGTTGCTGCACATCAATAGTGCAACGGTCGGATTCAAAATCACGACCTCTTGTTCGCCAGTTGCACCAATGCCGTTGGACATAGTATTTACTGTCAGTAATAACAAAACTGGCGAATTAAATTAACCTGCAAGCTGACCTATGGTACGCAGACTCATAACAGTAGCCATTACTTACTTACAAAAGATATCATAACAAGCTCCAAAAAAACCGGGAAACACATGTCAAAATGTCTGTTGTGATATAGCAAATTACGATACGTGTGACTTAAGTAGTCTTGTTTTTGTAAACACCTCTGCGAGGAAACCAGGCGTGATATTATGTTATGCATGCACTGACTGGTCAGGTCCACACAAATCTGTGTGGTGCTTTCTTCAAAAGACCATTTCAGACACCAATCTACATGGTCTTCGCATGGTCTGACCAAGATTATGTCTGGACTTTAAGAGAGACTGTGACCTCAGAGTTTGTTTCGGTCTTTCTTCTCAACAAATAAATATATTCTTTTCTATTATATTCTATTCAGAGTAGTCAGATATAGGAAACGCCTCCTCATCTAGTTTTTAAAACCATTACATAATCGACGTATAAAAGTGTTTGTACAAACCCACTCTACAGAAATAAAATAATTTCTCATTCATGACGTTTTGTTACGAAAATTACTTTTACCAACAACATCACTCTGAGGGGCAATTCTCATATTTTTAAGAACGTCCGCATCCTTATCTCGCACACAATATGCCGAAAAAAAAAAAGGAATTTCGTTGCATTTTTGACGATCATCTTTTGACATTGATTGTCGTTGTGATAAAATTGCGAGTTCAATGTGAACGTTTTAAAGTACGAGGATTGTACTTAAGGGGACTGCAGTACCTAAACGCAAGTTTTATATTAAACCAAAATCAGAAAAACATAAGACATTCTTCAGGATTTGCTAGTTAGATATGTGGCGGCATCTACACCGCCACATGCGAACAACGTATCACACAAATCCTGCATCGCGCAATCAGAGTTTACCGCGCAGCTAGCATATATACAACTTCCCGACAACAATCATCGGGCAGTTGCCCACCAGATACGACATCCATCTGGTCGGAGGATCCTCCCTTTTCCGAAGAGTATGAGTGAACTTTACACCCTGTTCCTCATATCACTTCACTGGTGACCCCGACGTGATGAACATCATCTCTTCACTGGTGACCCCGACGTGATGAACATCTTCAGATAGTATGTTGAATTTGACATAAAACAACAGATTTGATACGATAAAAAAAATCACGAAGATACCTCAAAAAATTATTTTAACTATTCCAAACCATATTGATATACAAGCAATCATTCTGATTTATTGACAGAGTATTCTACAAGCAACATTTTAACGTAACAGTGTTTTATTTTTTTCATAGATCATTAGCTTCATTTTTTGCAATAAATTAGCAGCGTTGTGTAATCGAGCATCTCTTTCTTTTCTATGCAGTTTGACAGTGACCGCGCTTTAGGTCTTGTCAGTATTTTACGCACAATTTTACATGCAGTTCTGATGCTAACTATTAAATTTCTAGATGCATTGAGTGAGTTGAATGTCCTCGTGTTACTCGCGTGCATTTCGACAAATTATCCTCTAACCGTTGCGTAATTTCTTTGCAGTAATGTCAATCATAAATAACTGTTTACATTGACATTATTATAAAATACATGAGCAACACGGTTTATATCTTAATCTGTGTAGAAAGGTAATATGTATCTTTGAGTTTGGATTTAAATAGCTTTGGAAAGATTACCTAAAGTGGCTCACGCAGTTATCGAACCTTTTTGAATCGACATTCATACTGCTGACTAATAATTTTTTTAATATATTTCCTCTCAGAACAATGATTATTGGATACATCTTTTATTAATTTATGACACATTGGAAGGTAGGTACTTCAATAGCAAGACTTTTCCTTATTTCGAATTCGGTTGAAATTACTTGCCTTAACAAAACGGATTTCAGTACCTAATGATCGTCCAACGACCCCTTGGTTTCTGTCAGCACAGTTTAGCCAAGTCATTAAAAAAACCTGCAAGTGCCTGTCTGACCACGCACAACAAAAGGTTCCGTAATTGAGATGAACTTAACACAAGAACAAACTTAATTTAGTACCTAGTTGAAAAAATGTTCCATAAATCAAAATACGACACGGTCAATTTTTCGATTGCAAATGTAAGTTGTTCTCGCAAACAAATATTTATTAATGTGTAAAACTACAAATGACCGTATTCGGACTTTTACTTTATTTGTACTGCCCTTGCTAGTTGCCAAATGTAGGTCAACAGGAATTACCCTATAGGTTTTCATTTATTTGCGAGTATCAATATACACTTGGGAGCAAATAAATCGAGCCACTACCTTTTTTCACGTAAAATGGTAAATATTTTTGGGAATATGGAACGTATCAATTCGAACTATATATCGCCTAAAAGTTAAGTTAATAACCTTAACAATGAGGGTAAATTATTGAATAATAACCTTATTGAATGATAAATTATTGGCTCTGCAAGAAAAATGGTAATTTTGATAGAAAATTTAGTAGGGCTAAAACAGTCCATAAAAACAATAAAAAACAAAATTATTGCAAAAAAAATATTCTTAATAACTGGTATTACCCCCCCGTGCCCTGATGCATTCTTGTAGCCTATTAGTCATCGATCTGATCAGAGTTACGATGACATATTGTGGTATGTTCTCCCACTCTTCAAGCACAGCGACTTAAAGCTCGGGAATGGATGAAACAGCGGGAACCCTGGCTCGGACTCTCCGTTTTAGCTCGTCCCATAGGTGTTCGATCGGGTTCAAATCGGGACTTCGTGCTGGCCATACCATTTGTTGAATCCCGATCGCAGACAAGTATTCCGTAACGATCTGCGCGGTATGAGGTCTCGCATTGTCATGCATAAACAAGAAATTTTCTCCGACAAAACCAGCATACGGCATTACGTGGTCTTCAAGAATGTCAGTTATGTATCGGTCAGCTGTTAATCCACGTCTACCACTGCCATCGTTGGCGGGGTCGACGAAGACAAGTTCCGTTTTTCCGTCTAGAGAAATTCCTCCCCACACCATACAAGAACCACCACCAAAACTCACAGTTTCTCGAATGCAACATTGGGCAAATCTTTCACCAGGACGTCTATACACTCGGTTTCTCCCGTCATTGCTAAAAAGACAGATTCTTGACTCGTCAGAAAACAAAACTGACCTCCAGTCTTCTAACGTCCAATTAATGTGTTCTCGAGCAAACTCCAAGCGAGATCGGCGATGAGCTACAGTCAATTTTGGGCCAGTTGCTGGTTTGTGTGATGTTAAATTTCGTTCCTTTAGTCTTCGTCTCACTGTCCACCTACTGATTGCGACACCTCGAACGTCACGTAACGCTTGCTGTAGCTGAACAGCATTAAGTCCACGGTCGCGCAACGAATTGGTTGCAATAAAGAGGTCGTCACGTTCTGTTGTTGCCCGTGGTCGGCCAGTTCCAGGTCGCCGAACAAAAGCACCAGTCTCCAGATACCTGCGGTATACCCGCTGTACCTTTGAACGACTCAAATGAAGTCTGCGTGCCACTTCACGTTGTCCGTGTCCAACCTCAAGTAAAGCTACAACTTGGGCAGCTTCCGTCGGTGTAGTATCCATTTTATCAGGTTATTTTGATTACACAGACACAGATAAAGACAACAATAACAAGTAATATGGGTATGATTAACAAAAACCTCAAATTTAATCTTTTCTTAACAGAGTACAATAAAAATGTCATAAGCAAATTAAATGAGATAATTTTATTCTACCCTTTAAACTTTAATTAAAATGAAATTTTGACAACTAACTACCCTCATTGTAAAGGTTATTAAATACCCTTTTAGGCGATATATGTTTCGAATCGATGCGTTCCATAATACCAAAAATAATAACCATAATGCGTGAAAAAGGAAGTGGCTCGATTTATTTGCTCCCAAGTGTATTTCGCATAAATTTCTGGATTTTTTTTAAAGCTTCATTTTTTTGAGCTCCTAGTGAACCTACGTGTTTGATATGAATTTTAACTAGAAACCTCCAAGGAATTCCTGAGAAAAAGGGTTTTAAGAGACAGACGGACGGACCACAAAGTGATCCTATAAGGGTTCAATTTTTTCGTTATGAGTTACGGAACCCAAAAAATGGACATGTTAGAAAAATTACTGAACACCAACATCTTTTTTTGCAGATCCCTGGCAAGACCTCGAAACGGACTACGGCAAGGCTGGTTACAAGAGACTAGTGAACCTTAAGCAGAAGTACCCTCATCTGAAGGTGACCTTGGCCATCGGGGGTTGGAACGAGGGATCCCCTCGGTACTCCGCCATGGCCAGCAAGCCAGAGACGAGAGCAGTTTTTATTAAGAGCGTTATGCTCATGATGAAGTGAGTACAACTATTCCATGACTACTATAAAACCCAAAACCCACAAAAAAACAGCCAAGTGCATGTCGGTCTACGCACAGTGAACGTTTGCTTAGAGTCGGGATGAATATTAATGCGTGCACGGCTATGATGTATTTATTACCTTAAGATGCGTTACTATTTATTTATTTATGTATTTATTTATTTAAGGAAAAACAAACAGTAGCACAATAAAAAATAGTCATAATATCTTAAATACTAAATATTAAAACAATAATGCTACCCACTACGTTCTCCACAGATTAAAATTAAGTATTAAAAAAAAAAAAACTAGCTAGTAACACAGATAATCTATGTAATCGATACAGAACTCATATCTGGATTTTAAAACTAAATTAAAAAAAGAAAAACTAAACATGAAAAAGTAAAATTTGTGTGCAGACATTATTAAACATTACTTCACTTCACTTCAATACAATACAATACTTTAGAATAGAATACCTTGCTGATTCTTTAGGGTTGCTTGGATTTGTTTCCTAAATACATTTTTACTGAGAAAAAGAATATCGATTGAACTAAACTCATTGTTATATGTCTCAACCAAACGATGAAGTCGTGAACGCGAGTCAGCGTTGGATTTACAGAGGCGAGTAGCAAATAGACGTCGAGTGCGTACCTCACGTATATGAACTGACTCCTAACTAAGTCCGGACAATCAAAATGATTGCGGCACACATTGAACAGAGTCATAACTTCCAGAAGTTTTCGTCTTGAATTTTAAAGTCAAAAGATCATACTTTTTAAGAAGTAAGTGGTATGACATTTTATTCCGATAACATCTAAAATTCATTGCACGAAGGTATTTACGTTGTACCAGTTCTAATTGTTCACAGTATTTTACGTAAAAAGGGTTCCAAATAGGTACTGCAAACTCCAACTGTGGCCTAATTATTGATTTGTATAAGTGCAAAAAGGTGGAAGGTCGACGAAAATACCTGGAAGATCTCATGACAAAACCAAACATTTGGTAGGCTTTGTTAACAATTTTTTCTATATGAGCATCTAGATGGAGCTTCGAATCTAGCAGAACACCAAGATCACGGAGAAAACCCACTCTACTAATTGGTGTATAGGCAAGACTATAGTCGAAATCAGTTTTTTTTTTCTTTTTGGTAAATGTTATTACATGACACTTTGGAAGACTGAGGGGAAGCTTATTGGAAGAGCAGTAGTTAGAGAAACTATCTAAATCCTGCTGGAAGCTAAAACAATCGACTTTATCAGAAATAATCTTATAAACCTTTAAATCGTCCGCGTACAGAAGAAATTTTGAATTTTGAAAACAGTCTTTAATGTCATTAATAAATAAAATAAATAATAAAGGGCCTAAAATGGAACCTTGAGGTACACCAGAGGTGACCCGAAAAGATCCAGATTCAAAGCCATTAACAACCACCTTTTGTGTTCTGTTAATTATGTAAGATATAAACCACCGTAAAAGCCTAAAAGCATAAATTACCTGCGCTCAATGGGTGTACCCTTTATAGCAGAACTCTTTATGTCAAAATATTATTTTCCATAGCAGCGGATAGCATCCATCGGTAGTTCTACCACAAAGTACATAGTCGACGGCTTGTCTATACGCTGCCGTCCCAACGTGACGCTGGCAGAATAGTCGACTCAATTGCCATTAACGGGAAAAAAAAAAAAAACTTCATTTCACAGAAAATCGGCAAACACTCATTTATCAATTATCATACCTTCAAAACTCATAATTTTGTAAGTCAGAATCATCTTTAGGCATACATTTCATATCCATAATAATTAAAAAGTAGAACCATCATTTCGCAGAAAGTTCACAGTTAGAATCATCTTTTGGCATACGTTTCATATCGATAGGCATTAACAGACAGAAATCTAATATGTCAGAAAATTCACAGTTAGGATCATCTTTAGACATACATTTCATATCCATAATAATATTAGGGATGATGTAATTTTTTTTAATTTTTATCTCAATAAATTGTTTGTTTCCAAATAGTGCCAACAAAGAACAATGCCTACTTCCCATACATTTCAAACCTGATAATGAAAGTTTATGTATAGTTATAAGGTATAGTAGAAACACTACCTGTAAGTTTAGAAAATAATGTCAAATGGTAATTTTCACAATTGAAACGCTACGAAATCCAAAAAATATTAATGTTACTTTTTAGGTTAGGATTTGCCGTTATAAAGAAATAAATGTGCTAGAACGAATTATTTAACACTCGAAGTTTAGTCTAAAATAGTAATACTTACTTAATAATACATTATCTATGTTCTAAAACGTGTTTTTTACTTTGTAAATTCCTTAAAACTAGCTGCCCCTATGTCACTGCTTAGACTCTCGATGATTGTCACTATAAACTGAGTGTCGAGCATTAAATGTAAAACGTTAAGAGTTATTGGGTTTTTCCATCTAGAATTTCTCAGTAGCAGCCCGGAGTCTGGATTTGTGCCCGGTTGATGGCAATAGGCTCGCCCCCTATTACATGGGACCTAAGCATAACTGGCGAAATGTGGGTGTAATATAGGTACACCTTTGCCTAACCCTTCTGGGATTACAAGCGTGATGTTATGATGTTATGATTCATTAATTTAATAATTCATTTATTTTAATTAATCTGTATTATACATTGACTAAATACTTACTGAGTAAATAAAACGTAAAATAATGTATGAAACCCAGAAACAGAGTTGAATAAAGTAAAGTAGCAGTGTATAAAATTGAACTTTGAAAAAAGGTTAGTTGAGATGCGTTTAAAACATGCTAATATGTTTACCCTTGAAGTAGAATAAACATCAAGAAAAATTTTAATTTAAAAAAATCTTGCGTTTCTTTTAACATTGTGATAATCGTAATCAATATACAATTTGATTAGCTGTATTTTAAGATTTATTTAATTTCTATACATAGTCAGGTGAAAAATGGGCATTCTTCTTTACAAACATTGAAAAACCTTAAAAAATTGCCAAGTTATAAACGTTTTAAGATAGGCGTTAGACAAGGGCTGCATTATCGTAGAAGTGAGTTCACGACTATGTAACTTCATACTAGCGCCGTACATTGTCCGTACCGTGCGACAAGGACGGGAATAATCCCCTCCAAAAACTTTAAAAGCGTGTATCTTCTTCATATTTACACCGATTTAACAGATTTTTCGATTATCTCATTTTTACTATTTTTACTTTGAAATAACATTATTTTTATGAAAATTTCTAATATGAGTCATCATCCCTATTGAAAGACTCATCTATCACATTACATACATGCAATCAAGCATACACGATGCATGCAGCAAGCATGCAGCATGCAAACAGCCATACACCATGCAAAGCAGTAAGCATGCAAAATGCAGCAGGCATGGTTTCTGTCTCGATTTCGGCGCTAAGGGGCTCCACGTCCGGTCCCACGCGAAAGCTCGCCGAAGATAAGCTTCGTCACAGATGCTTTTAACGTTCACCACACAGCCACCTGCTCTTCAGTTCGCAGGCCGTTTCGCCCATCCACGCCAACGCGGGCTTAAATAATACTCTAAGGGTAGGGCAGACAAGACTACGTTGAGTCGGTTTTGCAGCAATTCGTTTCTGTCACTAAATTTTGTAGCACAACGTATTAACTTTTCATGACAATATTGTTATTTTAATTTTAGGTTAAAATGCAATTTTAGAGAAATGGCAATATGCCTAATAAAATTATTCTAAATGAAATTCTGCCAGTATCACAGTATGTCAAGTGAAATTGTACCAAATAATCGTCGTTCTAAATAAACGTTATGCTAAATGTAATTATGTGATTTTTTTTAACTTCGCTAAAGGTAATTATTTCAAATACAATTCTGCCATCTTAAAAGTATGCCATTGTAAATTCGGACATTTAAACATTCGGCCAAACAATGATTATATTAAGTAATTTTTTGTCTTAAAACTATTAGTGTAAAGAAGATTATGCCATGTGTGTTATGCCAAATAATTTTCGGAGCATGAGAATTCTGCCGAAAGAGGGAACCCGCACTCAATATTAGCAAGATAAAAACAAGGCAATTGCCTGACTTGAAAGCTCGACCGATCACCATGTTCGGCAAGCCGATCCCTTGGGAGAAGCGAGCCAAATATCTAGGTGTGATTCTAGACGAGCACCTCTCTTTTTCAGAGCACATTAAGGTGGCTCGTTCGCGCGCCTCCTTCGCTCTAGGTAGACTCCACTTCGTCCTAAATGCACGTAGCAAATTGTCACTAAAGTGCAAAATGCGTATCTACACAGCGTGCATCCGCCCGATCACGACGTATGCCAGTGCAGTCTTTGCACACGCCAAGCCCCATCGCTTCAATAGAATGCAGACCCTCCAGAACAAGTTCATCCGTAGGATTACAGGCTCCCCCTGGTACGTCCGCAACGAAATCCTCCACGTCGACCTCAAGATTCCCACTATCCGCCAGTTCATGAAACGCATTTCAAAGCGTTTCTTCGAGACCGCCGCGAATCACCGCAACCCTCTGGTTGTCAAGGCCGCTAGCTATATTCCCTCCTCCATTAGTCATGTCCGCCGTCCCAAGCATGTCCTCACCGACCCCGATGACCACATAACTCTCATTCAGGAGAGCAGTAGGGCCACCAGTACAGTGCACAAACACAGACCGACATTCCGACCTCGCCGCCGAGGTTCCTCGCGAAGATCCCGACGTAACTGTCACCCCCGACCCTTGCTCGACGAAGTGCCAGCCCGCGCCGTAGCTGAGCCTGTAGCTTTAAATTCTCCAGATAATAATAATATAATTCAGATCCAGCCTGTCCCATCTTGCTGTCCTCCCGTCAGCGACGCCCTAACCCGAGGTCCGTACCCCACAGGGGGTGCCCTTAGCGAGCGTTCGCTTAGTAATGTAAGTAGTTTTACGCCCCTGGCTGGAGGCTTTGAGTCCGCTTAAGGCAGCCACAGGATAGTCCGGTTAAGTAGTCACGACCTCTCAAGGTCAACTACGAGATGCCATACATAAAATGACTTGAAAGTATCTTGCTGAAGCATGTTCATTGCCCCAATGAACAGGCAGCGGCTAATGACATAACTAATTATGTATGTTTATCTCATTCTAACAACAGGTATCGGTATGGGTCTTTCCGTTTCTTCGCGTATGAATGTGACGTTGCTACATTCATGGCTAATGTTGTTTTTGAGGAGTGAAGTAGTAGGGATGATGACAATATTTTAATTTTTATCTTAAATAAATGTTTCTTTCCAAATAGTGAAAAACAATGTTACGAAACCCAGAAACAGAGTTGAATAAAGTCAAGTAGCAGTGTCTAAAATGGAACTTTGTAAAAAGGTTAGTTGAGATGCGTTCAAAACATGCTAATATGTTTACCCTTGAAGTAGAATAAATATCAAGAAAAATTTAAATTTAAAAAAATCTTGCGTTTCTTTTAACATTGTGATAATCGTAATCAATATACAATTTGATTAGCTGTATTTTAAGATTTATTTAATTTCTATACATAGTCTGGTGAAAAATGGGCATTCTTCTTTACAAACATTGAAAAACCTTTAAAAAATTGCCAAGTTACAAACGTTTTTAAATAAGGGTTAGACAAAGACAGCACTATCGTAGAAGTGACGTCACAACTGTGTAACTTCATACTAGCGCCGTACATTGTCCGTACCGCGCGACAAACCCCTCCAGAAACTTTTAAAGCATGTATCTTCTTCATATTTACATCGATTTAACAGATTTTTTCGATTTTCAAATTTTTCTGAGTCTTCTTTGAAATTTCATTATTTTTACGAACATTTTTAACATTAGTCATCATCCCAATTCACGGTATTGATTTAATGCAGCGCGAAAATAAGTTATTTCATAGTATTAAAAAAAAAAATATATATGAAGAACATCGTTATTTCTGCGGTAGTAACTAAGTATTGACATAAATTGCCCCATTAGAAAGACACTTAGAAACATCATACTCTTTTTTAAAACGGGATTGGACCCACATGTTTATGTGCATTGAAATTTTTTCCCTATAACGTTCCCACTGCTGGGACACAGGCCTCCTCTCTATGAGAGGTAGTGAGCCGTAATCCACCACGCGGGCTCAGTGCGGGTTGGTAGATGTCACACGTCTTCGAATTTTTGGTTCTAGGACATGCCGGTTTCCTCACGATGTTTTCTTTCACCGTTTTGAGAGCAGTGGTGATTATATTATTTACACAAAGTAAAGCGCCTGCTTCGGTTCGAACTCACGACCTACAACTCGTAAGTCGGGACCGTTACCACTGGGCCACCACTGCTCCCCCTCCCCTGGGGGAGAGGAGAGCATCACCTAATTGTAGTTTTCGTAATTTACTACACCATTGATTCTCATAGATTGAGTGAAAATAGTCTGTACAACGACTATGTAACATCCGCACATTGCGGAATTATAAGGGTTCCGGTTTTGCCATTTGGCTACGGAACCCTAATAGTGTGTAAAGTAGGACTTGACTACAATGAACAAGGTAACACGTATCTTAATCATCACACCAGCCTAATCTATAATGTTCCCCCTACTGGGATACAGGCCTCCTCTCTATGAGAAAGCGAGTTGATGAATGTCACTTGTCTTGGAATTTTTGGTTCTAGAATATAACGGTTTCCTGACAATGGTTTCCTTCACCGTTTTGAGAGCAATGGTTGTAATGAAATAAAATACAAAAAGTAAAGTGCCTGCCTGGGATTGAACTCACGACCTAAAACTCGTTAGTATGGGCCGATATCGCTGGGTCAGCCCTGCTCTCACTGATGTTTTCTCAGTTTTTGTTTGGTCCCATTAAATAGGGGGTGGGCCTCTCTCCAGAAGGAATAACCTAATAGAAAAGCTTTGTAACACGTTGCACCATCTGAAAGATCGATCTCATGTCCTCTCGGTAAGCAGTTGCACTTGTGACCACTATTACCAACGAGGTATTAAAATCATACCAAATTGCAACAGTTTTTTATTTCTTTTAACAAATAATGTATTTCTGGATAATCTTATCATTTAACTGCGAAACAGAATAACAGGAAAGGGTCGAATTAATGTCATTTATTTTTAACTTATCATAAAGCACTGAAATTCTGTTCTGCTGTTAACACTGGAATTTGTAATAAAAGTTAAATTAATGTGTAGAACGCCAAAAGTTTAAAATTCCCAGTAGACCTAGCATGAACGCGTGAAGTTAATGTTACGTTAATTCGAACGATTTGTTGCCTTATATACGTCTCGAAATTTGCTGTCATCGTAGGAAGCCATAAAAAAACTGATGATAATTGGTTCTCTTTTTGAAAATATGTGTAAATGGCGTGCTACGTTTGAATCGAAGCTTAAATGGTGTCAGAACAACCAGACACAAATAAAAATGAATATTTTAGCAACACAACACACAGCTAAGAATTTCAGTAAAATTTGGAAGGAAACCGGTAAACTGAGTCCGGGGTCGGGCGTTCCAGTGAGCGTCGAGGGTAGTAGTGAGCCCGACCAGATGGCCAGCTTGTTTAGGGAGCACTTTAAGGTCTGCTCGCCTTTGGATACCAGGAAAACACGAACTGAGTCACATGAGGTACGTACCGGGGACACGATCGTACGGATTTCAAGTAGGGCTGTCGCGCAGGCGGTGAAGAACATGAAACGAGGAAAATCCCCTAGCATGACTCATTGAGCATTGAACACTTACAATATGCAGGCGTTCACTTTCCAAGGGTGCTGGCCATGCTTTTCACCTTCTGCGTAGGGCACTCATATCTACCTGATGCATTGATGAGAACCGTAGTTGTCCCTATTATTAAGAACACGACAGGGGACGCGTCCAGTTTGAGTAATTACAGGCCTATATCGCTCGCAACTGTGATAGCTAAGGTACTGGATAGTGTGATTGAGAAATATTTAGATAAACATCTAAAATTGCATTACGCTCAGTTCGGATTTCGAACTGGGCTGCTACGGAAACAGCTATATTGAGTCTCAAGCACACTATCCGTTATGACACCAGTAGGAATACACCGGTGTACGCCTGTTTTTTAGACCTTTCAAAGGCCTTCGACCTGGTCGTGTATGACAAGCTGTGGCAGAAGTTGTCGAGTGAGACTGAACTTCCTGACGAATTCACATCACTCCTTAAATATTGGTATGGCATTCAGCGTAACAATGTCAGGTGAGCGAGATCACTATCGGATTCGTATAGGTTGGAGTGTGGCGTGAGACAGGCTGGTCTGACTTCGCCCAAGCTCTTCAACCTGTACGTGGATCGGCTGGTCCGTGAGCTCAGCAGTACTTCAGTAGGCTGCTCGATTGATGGTGATTTTTGTTAACAATATAAGCTACGCCGACGATATGGTGTTGCTGAGCCCATCGATCAGTGCTCTCAAGCGCTTAGTAAAGGTTTGTGAGTGCTATGCGGGGGCTCATGGGCTCAGGTATAACACGACCAAGAGTGAGGTGATGGTGTTCAAATCCGGTACGAAGAGCTATGACACCGTACCTCAGGTCACATTGGACGGCAATGCACTCAAGAGAGTGGCGCAGTTTAAGTACCTGGGACACTGGGTCACCGAGGCCCTCACTGATGATGTGGATATTGAAAGGGAACGCAGGGCATTGTCCGTCAGAGCTAATATGCTGGCCCGTAGGTTTGCGCGTTGTACTGCACAGGTAAAAATAACGTTATTCAAGTCGTACTGTCAGTCTTTTTTATACGAGCAGCCTAAGGGTGAAGCATACGCTGAAGACGTACAGTGCCCTGCGTGTCCAATACAATAACGCGTTCAGTATGTTGATGGGTTTGCCACGCTTTTGTAGCGCATCAGGTATGTTTGCAGACGCTCAAGTGGAAGGCTTTCAAGCGATACATCGCAAAAGAATAGCATCTCTGATGCGCCGCATACGGGGCAGTCCTAACAGCTTCCTGCAGCTTATTTCAGGTAGAATGTGGATTGCCCTTTCATGGAGCATTGGATAAAACTACATGTGCGAGTAGTGCGGTCCTGATCCCATCTTTATGTTGTTTTGTGTATGTTTATAGGTTGTGTTCTATGAATAATACATGAATGGATGATTTTCTGAAATAAATAAATTGAATTGAATTGATTACAAAATCGGGGTTTGGTGATGCAGCTATCATCTACATATTTCTTTATCTTTCAATAGCAGATCTATCATCTACATCCAAAATATAACTACACCACTCGATAGCTAAAGAATCAAAGAATTTGTTACGTCGAGTCAGGACTGTGACGGCACGACCTCTACCCACCTCAGAAAATATTACTCGTTACGTTCATGTGTTTTACCCCTTTTTTGTATTAAAACACATGTCATCTATCGAATACCATTTTTTACAACTCGCTCTCGTATAAACATTTATTTCAAGTAACAAGACTTGTTAGTAACAAATATATTGACAAACTATGTTAGTAATATACTTACAAAAAGAAAACCCAATCCCGAAAACAGAAACAGATGGTGACGTCATTTCTGCAAGGTGACAGGCCCAGCCGAAACACTGGTTCACAAACACTCAATCAAAACTGCTTGCTTTCATAGACAGGATGTTTTTGGCGCTGCCCCGCACCCTACAGACCAAGGATGCGCACCATTTCCGCATCATAATGTAGAAACAGTCCACGTGAGCTTCAGCGAATATCCCTGATGCGCTGCAGTATCGGGGCAACCCCATCAGCATCCTGAATGCGTTATTTTTTTGGACGCGAAGGGCGACCTATGACTTTTCAGTATAATGAACCCACAGACTGCAGTGTAAAAAGACGTACAGTGAGCACTAAATAAGGTACGCTTGATCTCTTTAGAGGCACGCCTGAATCTGCGGGGCAATCATGTTAGCTCTCACATACAGCGATCTCCGCTCGCTGTCTATATCCTTGTCGTCTTTGAGGCCAGTGGTAATAAGTAAGCAGAAAGAATGAAAGATGGTGTGACAGTTGACAGGAGAGGATTGAAGAAGGAAACGTGTTGCCCCCATCCCAAATAACATCAGGTCAGGAAAAGAAGATGATGATGAATGAGTGAGAACGAAGGTATCGCTGGTTTTCGTGATAGGGTTATGGAGTTCCAGATAGGCAGTAATCATCATCATCACCATTTCTGCCAAAAGACGTCTACTGCCGGACAAAGGCCTCCCCCAAGCGCCACCACTTCGTTCTGTGCTTCCCGCATCCAGCAGAATTCGACATTGCGGGAGGTTGCCTCGTTGGTCTAGTGGTCGCAATACGCTACTGCTGAGCATGAGGTCCTGGGTTCGATTCCCAGGTCGGGCAACGTGTTATTGGGTTTTTCTATCTGGAATTTCTCAGTAGCAGCCCGGAGTCTGGATTTGTGCCCGGTTGATGGCAATAGGCTCGCCCCCTATTACATGGTACTTAAAACATAACTGGCGAAATGTGGGTACTATAGGTACACCTCTGCCCAACCCTTCGGGGAAACAAGGCGTGATGTTATGTTATGTTATGGGAGGATCTCCAACGCTACGTCTTCTGGTCCGCGGTCGCCACTCCAGAACATTTTCGCCCCATCGGCCATCTGTTCTGCATTCAATGTGCCCTGCACACTGCCACTTAAGTTTGGTAATTCATTGGGCTATGTCAGTCATCTTGGTTCTCCTTCGCATCTCTTCATTTCTGATTCTATCACGTAGGGAGACTCCAAGCGTAGTCCTCTTCCTTGCCCTCCAGCAGCGTTACGGTTAACAGGGAAGAATGGTAGAAGAAAATGTGTTGCGCCAACTCCAAGTATCATGGTACAATGATAATGAAGATAATGATGAATGGTAACTATTGCTGTGGCGGCATCTACACCGCCACATACGAACAACGCTTCACACAAATCCTGCATCGCGCAATCAAAGTTTACCGCGCAGCTAGCTATATACAACTTCCCGACAACAATCTTCGGGCAGTTGCCCACCAGATACGACATCCATCTGGTCGGAGGATCCTCCCTTCTCCAAGAGTATGAGTGAACTTTACACCCTGTTCCTCATATCCCTTCACTGGTGACCCCGACGTGATGCGTTCCTCCGGTCTCCGGAGGGGAGTGATGTGGCGGTATCTACACCGCCACATGCGAACAACGCATCACCCAAATCCTGCATCGCGCAAAGTTTACCCCCTGTTCCTCATATCCCTTCACTGCTGTGTACCATGTTACCCAGGGACTGGGTTGTGGAGGTCATATAGGGAGTCGCTCCATGTAAATACTCGTCTTCAAGTGGATCCTGAGACTGGAAGTCGACTCCAATATAGTTGGAGAAAGGCTCTTCATCAGACCCCTGTTGCCTAAGACCAATGTACTGGACTCGTCAAAGTATGAGCCGAAACTCGAGGGGTTTACTGGTAACCACTGAAGAGTTCCACTATAATATCCACCTCCTGGTTCCATCATCAGATTAGCTCCAAGATACCAAATTATAGTTTTGTCATACGAACTACTTATTGCACAATTTACTTTTAAGATTTTTAGTTACAAGTGAAGCTAATAAAAGCGAGTAAAAAAAACCGGGATTTGCTCTGCATCGGATAAGTTCCTGGCTGCATGTGTTTGAAAGAAACAAAGGAAGGTTCCTTTGTCTATTTTCCTTGTTCCTATGCTACAACTTAGCGATTTGCTGTGCACCTGTAATAATAAATTAAAAATACTTTCACCTTTTTTTTTCAGTAACTACAAGTTTGATGGTCTGGACTTGGACTGGGAGTATCCCACGAAGAGAGATGGCAAGCCCTATGATAGAGAAAATTTCGTTCTACTTGTAAAGGTATGTAGACCCTTCACATTATTCAAGTAATTATCGTAAAAAATACCTGGAAGGCTCTTTGATCGACCAACCATCACATAGTGGCTATGCTCAAACTCAGCACATAAAATTGGTATCTCCGAAGTTCACGTTGAAGAGACCGTGTTATGGTCACCTCCCAGGCATAAACATTTTTCCCATACGAATCGTGCCGTTTCTTGGATACTTTATGGGCTGCTCACGTATACTTTCATCGCAGGGTTATCAATAGATTGCCAATAGCAGGCTTCCAAAAGTTCCTAAAACAAATTGCATAGCATTTTGACACATACCACCTTATACCTATTTGTTCTGTAAATAACGCTTCCTTCCAGGAACTAAGCGAAGCCTTCGAACCTTACGGCTACATCCTTACAGCAGCCCTCGGAGCCGGCAAGACCACGATGGAGACAGCATACGACCTGGCCAAGCTCAGCAGATACCTGGACCTCATACATATGATGTGCTACGACTACCATGGAACCTGGGACGGCGTGCTAGGGGCTAATGCTCCGCTGAAGGGAATGAATGATAATGATACTTTGAGCGTGGTAAGTAGAAAACCCTTCGAAACCGACTGCACTGAAGATAGAAATATGAAAAGACAACTTGCTGTTTTGGTAGCCTTGATTAGATACTTACGTAGGGCAGCACAAAAAGTTCATCTTCTTCCAAAATATTGGATATCAGCGTCTGAAAGAAGTTCTGACCGAGTTTGTGACTGGCGTCAACTACTCTGGTGCCTTTTCTGCCAACTTCTATTCATCATCTACCATTAGTACCATCTTCAAACACCAACAGACAGGCGTGCTTAGTCTACGTTGTGGCAAGTGGGTTTCCAGGTAGATAAAGAATGAAACCAAAGGTCACTTTATAGATTTATTTCACGAGACACAAATCAGGGAAGTAGGTTTTAAGGTCTACTGGTTCACTGGTCACTGTAGTTAGTAGAAGAGAATGTTACGCCGCAGCACGAGGTCCGGCGTGAGGTCACAGGGCAGGCAGCAGTGTTGGGGAGCGACCTGAGAGATCACTCGACGTGGGCAGCACCACGCAGGGATGCACGACCGCGTGTAGGCACGTGGTTCGCTCGGCAGGGGCCTCAACACGTGGCGGACGTGTGGTCTCGGCACCCACGAGCCAAGTGGATGGCAGGTCAGGCGACGGTAGCAGCCGCGTGGGTAGTCCGCGTGACTGGCGTCTCTCCAGCGGTAGGGCAGAGGCAGCGATGACGACAGTCCGCGGTTGGCAGGATAATAGCAGTGTAGCCTAATACTGGAACCCTGGAATCAGCGCAAGGCGGATGCTGCCATAAGCGTTGTGCCAGAACTGCAAGCCTCCGTCAATGTGTGTGTCTCCCAGCCGTAAGCCCAAAAGAAAGGTGGATGGAGGAAGACTCACCCATCGTGGCGGCTTACTATTATAGGTTATGCCGTGCACATGCCGCGGGCATTCTCGGAGGAGGCGATTTTAGCGAACAGCAAGGCGCAGCGCGGCGAGACAAGCATAGCAAAGAATGCGAGAAGCATGCGTACGCATTCACAGAGAGGTGCAGTAATGGTGACAAGTGATGTGGCAGAAGCCACTATCGGTAAATAGATTTCTCGACAGTCATAGGGGGGCTGCCGAGAACAATTATAATAGCGGCCAGACCGCGCAGACAGAAATGCATAGAGAATGCGATCTGACAGGACACAAGAGTTATGTAGATATGTTAACTTACTGCTTGATGCTAAGGAAAAGGAACGTTAGGCGTCCAGCAGGGATATTTATAGCGCAATACATACCACGACACCGAGTGACGTGGTGAAAAAAGAAAGATTTAGGGATGTCACTCTTGTAAACCGTAACTAGTGATGTGCGTTTTAGTTGATCTGTAGGAAATCGACTACAACACTACAACGTAGATCTTGCTTAGATAAAGCGTCGGGATTACTCGTGACTAAACCATTGCCACCTTTGGAGAAGCCTTTTGTCAGCACTAAGGAAGGTATGACAATCGGTAAGGTAAGTCAAGCTCAGCAAATACGTAGAACTCATATCATGCCTCTCCATATGATGTGTTACTAGTGAGTGTGGTAAGTGGAACAGCCTTACTAGGTACAACCAAAAGTAAAAATGGTCTTCTTAGGTTCAAAACTGAAAACCTTGAAAATCTTGAAGAAATAGACATCATGAAGGTATTTATTCAAATTCAAATTCAAATATTTTAATTCAGACAAAAAATCCATATTGTGTTAGTAGTAGTATAACTTAGCTTAATGTTAGTATTACATAAGAATAATAACAATGACAACTAATGAACCATTGAACTCTTCGTTCAATGGTTCACTAGTTTATTCGGGCAAGTGAATCTGAACACTTACCCACTTTCGCAACAGGGGAGAGTCCCACCGGTCCGAAAATACATTCAGGATGCCATTGGAGGCCGAGCGCAAGCGAGCCATCATGGAGGCGCAACGCTTCCGCATGATCGCGGCGAACCCGTCGACGCACGCTTCCGCGAACATCCCTGACGCGCTACATCGCCACGGCAACCCCAAAAGCACCCTGAATGCGTTATTGTACTGTACGCGCAGGTCGCTGTATGCCCGCTGGGTATACTTGGTCCACAGGCTGCACGTGTAAAACGACTGGCAGAAGGCCTTAAAAAGCGTTTTCTTAACAAAATCAGTACAGCGTGCAAACCTGCGGGCCAGCATGTTGCAACGGACAGCCAGCGACCTGCGCTCCCTATCTATGTCTACATCGTCTTTTAAGTCATCGGTGACCCAGTGACCCAAATACTTAAACTTTGAAACCCGACCTAAAGGAGACCCAGCGAGTGAGAGTTCAGGCAGCTGTTTGTAGGTAAGAGTACCTGATTTAAAAACCAACCATTCACTCTTATCGGTATTGTATTTGAGCCCGTGAGCCACCGCATAACCTTCACAAATTTTAAGAAGCTCTCTCATTGCACCAATAGATGATTGAGATGATTGAGATTTATAACACTGTCGTTGAAGAAACAGCTATGAAAAGATTTCTTGCACGTTTGCTAGCTTTGAAAATGTATTAAACTGAACTAGGACAAAAGACTTTTGGACCGGCAGCCTAATTGCGTAACTCATTTTCCTAAACGATTACGACTAATCTGTTTGACTTTGACAGTTCAAGAAAATTCATTGCGTTATTTACATTGTTGAGCAGAATTTTTTGTCGAACTTATGAAGCAATGGATTAGCAATCTGTTTCAAAACGATTCAGATTCCGATTGATTGTGTATTACGCAATTAGGGTGCTGAGCATCCAAAATAAGGTGAGACTAAGTTGGTGTCGTCAGGGCAGCTTCAGCAACATTCAATATTAATCCATCTACAAATATTAGACCAACCTTGGCTTGCCAAACGTAGGTATAAGCATCGTACGTAATGACCAGGTCATTGTCGGCTTTGGAAAGGCTAGGAGACGGGTCAGTCAAGCTCAGCAGATACCTGGACATTAACCATATGATGTGATACGACTACCTGGAACCTGGGACGGGTCGTTAGGGGCTAATGCTCTGTTGAAGGGGATTCATTATAATGATACGCTGTGAGTGTGGTAATTACAAATCTTTTTAGGTTCGTTAAGACCAAAAGTGAATACTCTCTAGGAGATACAGTTTGCATGGTCAGATATTCAGCAAGTTTTCCAGCGTTATTAAGATGCTACTAAACTTGAGTACCAGCAAAGCAAAATTTGTATTTTCATCCTCATTAACACGCTATATTAATTAAAGTCTTCGGAAGGAACAATAAGCTTAGCAGATTGTAATGTTTGACTTCATTAGCCGTTCTCTCCAACAGTGGGACCGTATAGGCGACGTAAAAAATAAATAAAAAAGGCTCTGAAGCCGCAGAAAATACTAGAACTTTCTATTTCTTTTCTCAAGAATGTGTACTAATTGTTATCTTCTTCCCCAGGAATGGACAGTAGAATACCTCCTCTCCCACGGCGTCAGTCCCTACAAGATGGTTCTAGGTCTACCTATGTACGGCCGTACCTTCATACTGCTGGACCCTGCGACCAGAGTGCTGGAGTATGGGACTACCCCAGTCGGAAGCACTGGGTTCAAGGGACCGTATACCGGTGAAGCTGGTTTTATGGGGTATAATGAGGTGAGATTGTGTTTTGTATTCATTTTGATGAACAAAAAAAAACTGATATTATGACCTTCTAAAGAAAATCGTTGTCCAGAAGATGACCTTCACCATACTAGCAGCCTGGTGTTCCAATTCATAAAGGGTTGTTAAGAGGCAACGCCTTAGCTTTAAAAACTGGCGAATCTGCTTATAAACATCTTACTGTCTGCTTAAAAACATCTTAACGATTTTCTTCGTCCACAAGCATTTGTAAATAACACCATGGCTTTTTGCATCGGATAAAGCCGAATTTCAAATTTCTTATTAATAGCCTGTAAAATCAAACGAATTAATGTCTAGTGGTAGTATACTTTCTGGAAGAGCCCTTTTGTCAATGAGCTCTTAAAGTTATTTTGCCAACCTAGGAGAATTAATGCCATATTCTACATTCAAATCCTTTGTAAAACGCACACTACGCAGGCAGGCATATTATAGGGGATTACATCACTGATAAAAATGCCTGGCTTAATGCTGGTCCTGCTCCACACCACAACTAATTAATTGACATTTGAATACTGTTGGAGCTGCTGAAGATTGTAAGAATATATTTGCATTAAATAAACTCAATCTCCTTTTTTATTATATATGTAGATGCATTGCACAGGTGTGAGTACTTTGTACCATAGAGCTACCATTTACCGGGTAATGTCATAGATTGACTTGTTGGTATTTCATGCTCACTCAAATATCTCGCTGACGGTTGCGCGTGTGTTGGGCCGTTAATTGGGACTGGTCATCTCTTAGCTGCCACGGCTTATTTTAATCATTTATTTTTTGGATCGTTTTTAATTATGTTTTGCTGCACTCTGTACGCTTTTAACGTGTACGGTTTTTGTACATCGTTCTCACATAAATGATCAACATTAATGATGTAACGATTAAATTTGTAAAAACAGTATTATTTAAAAGAGTGTCTATGGAGTTTCTTGCCCGTTCTTCTCCATAGGTACCTACTACGCTTTGGAATGGGCAAACAGCTTCATATTTCTGACTGACCGACTCCTTGACAATTCAAAAGTACCTGTAAATGGTTTCATTGAAATAAATGCTTTGAGTTTGAGTCTAAGCCAATACAAACTTAACACCAAATAATACTACTTTTTCTTCTAGATATGCATGGAAACCACCAACAAATCCTCCCCTTGGGTGTACCACTGGCACGAACAGTCCTCCACACCGTACATTAGAGACGGCGAGAAAGTCATCGCGTACGACAACGGACG
This sequence comes from Dasypolia templi, assembly GCA_963555695.1. Taxonomy (NCBI): domain Eukaryota; kingdom Metazoa; phylum Arthropoda; class Insecta; order Lepidoptera; family Noctuidae; genus Dasypolia; species Dasypolia templi. The sequence goes on from OY743163.1 coordinate 7,905,364, forward strand.
ATCTATTGCGATTAAAGTCAAGTAAGTAATGACTTTCTGACACGATTATTTTAATCCTTTCTAAGTCTCTGAGAGAGTGCAAAGCCACGAGAAATGTCTCTATACTTCTATCTAATTCTGTGACAGAGAGAGAAACATAGATTCACGGTTTCTTCTAGATGTGGGAAAAGGTCCCGTAAGTCGACGATCGGGTGTGAGGTCAGAGTAATTCAGAAAAATAAAATAAACTTGAAAATTGACTGCCTGTGACGTCTTTTAACTCCTGTTGCAATTTTTTTGTTTTTTATTTACTATTATGACCCGACCTGTCACCCAACCCGAAACATAGGATTGAAATTAAAATAAGCCGTGGCAGTTAAGAGATGACCAGTCTCAACCAACCGTGCCCGTTCCCGAACATGGTTACGTACTAGTAAGTTCTCTAGACGCGAAATTTTACAATAATCTCCACTGCTATTAGTCAGAGCAGTGGTGGCCCAGTGGTAACAGCCACGACTTACGAGTTGTAGGTCGTAGGTACGAACCCAGACAGGCGCTTTATTAAAAATTATTTCATCACCACTGCTCTCATAACGGTGAAGGAAAACATCGTGAGAAAACCGGCATGTCTTAGAACCAAAAATTCGAAGACATGTGACATCTACCAACCCGCACTGGGCCCGCGTGGTGGATTAAGGCCCAATCTCTCTCACAGAGAGGAGGCCTGTGTCGCAGCAGTGGGAACATAATAGGCCGATTATACATGTATGTTATGCTGTCACCCGACTTCGGCTTGACCTCGACTTACGGTACACCCTGTAAAATATATGTTATCTGTTACGCGATTATCATTAATCTTGCCATCAGAAGGCAGCCTGCCTACAGATAATACCTGTGTGAGAAGAAGCGTTTGCCCTACAACAAGCCTTGTCTTGATTGAAAGTAACAAGCTGTACGAATTCAAACATCGACATTTGAGATTTGACTGTAAGATAAACAGCTTTGACTGAATAAATTGGTGACGAACAATGCAATATCTCGGCGTAAATATATCTCCGTCAATCATTACTCTTAAGGGGGAACCGCCAGGGTAGCCCGCGATATTCAAATTTTCTTACGTTTTTGCAATTTTCAACAGCCTATTTCATTAAATAGCCGCTCAATCAGATTATATGAAGAGTTTTGTATTGATGATTTTAATTCTGTAAACACATACTTGTTACGGTCGCGAATCATATTTTGATCAATAGAACCTGCTACTGACTCGTATACGTACAGTACCCTTGTGCTTCTCTTAAACAAAACTAGAAGGTTCACCCTATGTTCCTGACATCACATCGGGCCATCAACACACCACGATTCGGGGTTCCTCCCACCATTCACTGGCTCGCCGACACCTTGAGCGTGCGCACACAACGGTTGTATTATTATTGTCATCAGCTACCTCAAGAAAAACAGTGTTATTGCACCGAAAACAAGGAATTTTATTTAGTCAAGACCACTAGCAGCACACCTGGAGCTTGATACTCCCTAAAGTTTTATATTCTCATCATCATCTGCTTACAACAAAACTGATGTTCATTTCACCTCTATACATTCCTGATTTGACTTCTTCTCTTGACTGACGTTATTGTTTTCTATACAGAATGGCGATCGACAAAGGCCTAGGCGGAGTGATGGTGTGGTCCATAGACACGGATGACTTCAAAGGCAACTGCAACGAGACAGACGCTTACATAGACTTTGTGGAGAGGCACAAGAGGATGGTGGATGATCCGCTTGTCAACAAAGCGGTTAAGAACTTGAACATTCCTGATGGTGAGTTCATTTATATAAATAGTTTTAAGAGAACAGTTGCAAGACATGGATGAAGCACGGTTGTGTTGGATGAAGCATATAAGATGAAAGGAATACATATAAATGTAAACAAAACAAAGGTCGTGGTGTTTGAAAGAGAAGAGGATGTATCGGTGTGTGATGTGAAAATAAATGATAAGAATGTGGAGACAGTAAGTGAGTCCGTATATTTTGGGAGTCGGTTTATAAGGGATGGAAATATTGATGGAGATGTGGAAAGGATAATGAATGCGTGAAATAAAGTGAAAGGTGCTACACATGCAATTGTGACTGTGACAAACCAGTTCTTGTCCAAAAAGGCACGACTGGCTGTTCACAATGGTGTGCTGATGCCTACGCTTATGTATGGAAGTGAATGTTTGGTGTGGCAAAAGAAGCACGAAAGCAGAATAAATGCGGTGGAAATGCGTTTCTTGCGGAGCATGTGTGGTGTGACCATGAATGATAGTCAGAGGAATGATGTGATAAGGCAACGGTGCGGTTTAAAAGAAGAAGTAGTGACAAAAACTTAAAAGAGTATTAGATGGTTTGGTCATGTTGAGAGGATGAATGAAAGGCGAATAACAAAAGGTATTTACAAGGCAGGTGTGAGTGGACACGCTGGGAGGGGACGCCCTAGGAGGACATATAGTGACCTTATTGGTGATGTTCTTCAGAAAGGTCTGGTGCGTAGTATTCGCAACCGGCGTGCGTGTATGAACGTAAATGAGACAAAAACCAGGCATGTCTCTGCCTAACCATTCGGGGGCACTGGCGTGATGTTATGTTATTCAATACAACGGTTAAAAAGAGGACAGCATGTGATATGAGTATCATAATTATTTTGTATGTTCAGGGAAATTATTTATTTAACTAATTAGAACATATCGTGAATTTTTCATTTCATACAACTGTAGAGCTATGTCCTGAGGAACAGATTATATTAAATCGATGTAAATATGAAGAAGATGCACGCATTAAATACCCGAGGGATTTTTATTATTATTAGGAAGGGATTATTCCCGTCCTTGTCGCGCGGTACGGACAATGTACAGCGCTAGTATGAAGTTACAAAGTTGTGACGTCGCTTCTACGATAGTGCCACGGTGGACAGGGCAAGCCTGTCCACCGTGGCCACTTATTTTAAAACGTTTATAACTTGTTTTTTATCTTTTACACTTTTTGTAATAATGTTTACACTATTTGGAAACTAACATTTTTTGGTAGCAGTGGTGGCTCAGGGAGCAGTGATGGCCCGTGGTAACGGCCCCGACTTACGAGTTGTAGGTCGTGAGTTCGAACCCAGGCAGCCGCTTTACTTTGTGTAAATTATTTCATCTGCTCTCAAAACGTCGTGAGGAAACTGGCATGTCAAAAATTCGAACATCATGACATCTACCAACCCGCACTGAGCCCGCGTGGTGGATTACGGCTCACTCCCTCTCATAGAGAGGAGGCCTGTGTCCCAGCAGTGGGAACACTATACGCTGATTATTATTATTTATTATTATGGTTACAGTTTGCGCGTCGATGCGCTTGCCACCATATATCAACGCTAAATTACGTACACTTATCCCAGAAAAAAGTTAACAATTTCACGTTTAATTTTTTGTACGTACGAGTATTCAAATTATTAGAAAAACATTCAAAGATAAATATTGTTTCTTGTTTATGAAATAGCTTTTTCGACTGTACCATGAAGTAGGCGGAAAGAACACGTCACTAACATTGAATTTCATCGAAGTCATTAGATATAGTACATATTATCAGGCACAGGGACGCAGGCCTCCTCTCTGTGGGCCATTATCTACCAGTCGGGTCCGTGCGGTTCATTGGAATATAAATAAATAAAGAATTATTTTATGAGTTAATGAATGAAATGCACCGCATAGTTTCACCAGACTCGATAAATCGAATGAACTCCAAGATTTGTACTAGCCCGTGAAGCCTCATGTTTCATGGTGGTACAGAGACTATTGCATATCAAGAAGTAGACAGGGGGCGTCGTAATTGTAAGGAAGACGTGCCCTTAGATTAGGAAGGTTTGCGAGCCTTCCGGGTATGCACCCTAATAAATAAATAAATCTTTTAAAACATAAACATAACATCACGCCTGTAATCCCAGAAGGGTTAGGCAGAGGTGTACCTATAGTACAACCACATTTCGGCAGTTATGTTTCAGTTCCATGTATTATGGGGCGAGCCTATTGCCATCAACCGGGCACAAATCCAGACTCCGGGCTGCCACTGAGAAGTTCTAGATAGAAAAACCCAATAACACTATAGCCGAAAATAAAATGATTGAACTGAATTTTTGGGGCATGAAAATGTGATTGAACAAAGTGAAGCCTACTCCTGCGCCTTCTAGTGCCCTCACCCAATCAGTAGGTTCTGGATTGATTGCAATATAAATCGTTTATGTTTATTTTACCACAAACAAAAAGAATAATAATTAAAATAGCAAAATACACATTCATTTGTAAATAAATTTACTTAATTTATTATAAATAGCTTTTATAAGCAAGATAAAAAGAGAAGTAAAAATTGTGATTACATCTTGCGACAATAACAGAAAGAAATTATTTATTTTATTTTCTATGAATAATATCTTTATATGAATAGTCTTTGCGGACATCTTATTAAGTTTTGCCTGAAGCTAAACAGATTGCAAAAGATAAGCTCTTATAATTTAATTTACTTTGTCAGGTTTCTGCGGAAACGAATCTATAATATTTTTCTGTTTTGACAATTTCAACGTTTCTGGTATATTTTAAAAGTTAACTAGGTGCATAAATATGTAAAGTTACCTTTACACCTTGTTTGTAAAGGTACCTTTACAAACAAGGTGTAAAAAGACCCATCACATAGCAGGAAACTACGCATTATGTACTAAGATACAAAAATCATTTCTGGGACACGACTTTTATTTTTGTTGTGATCTCTGCTTGCGGTACTGCGCAATGTTACATTGGCAAAACATTTTGCCAATGGTGCAGGGGTCGTGGGATCATTAAAAACTGATTTTCGTAATAAAACGTCAGTCAAAGTTGGAATTGTGACCTTCAATATCTCCGTAACCAAAAGATTATAGCAGTAGATAGGTATATAAGTGGAACGAGAGAAGGAAGGCCTTTGAACTGCATAATCAGCCTACAACGTTCTCACTGCTGGGATACAAACTGTCCTTCTGTGTGAGGGATTGGGCCATAATCCACCACGCGGGGCCATTGCGAGCTGGTAGATGTCACATGTCTTCGAATGTTTGGCTTAGGCATACCGGTTTCCTCACGATGTTTTCCTAAACCGTTTTGAGAGCAGTGGTGGTGAAATACATTACACAAAGTAAAGCGCCTGTTTGGGTTCGAGCCAACGACCTACAACTTGTAACTCGGGGCCGTTACTACTGGGCGACCACTGCTCCTCTTTGCTCTGCAGTAGGTCACTGATGGCTTATACTGCTTCTAAATAAAAGGCATAGGCAATCAAGTAGAGGAGTTTGGAATTTTGGATCGGCAAAAGACTACCTCCATATATGGCGGACAGGTAATCTATTTGGTATATCTCTGCATAGTTTTACGGGCAAAAACTAAAGTAAATTTGTAGTTTGATTAGCAGGTTTGGTCATGAATGGAAGTCGCTCTTCGAGTCGCCATCAGTAGATTTATTGTTGGGACACTTATGTATATTATCTTAATGCTTGCATTTCGCAGAGGCAAGGATGTAGGCAGAGGAATTAGTTACTAACCTAAGTCAAGTTAAGTAATTCTTCAGTTATGTTAAATTTTCTATATGGAATAAGGTTGCGATTATTCGGGCACAAACTCCTCTGCTGGGCACAGAGTCCCAGCTACAACTTAGCAGTTAGCTCGATCGACCAGGGGATTGAAACCGGGACCCCATGTTCAGTCGCACTTACTGCTAGACGTACAAGGAAGTTTTAAATAGTGATTATTAAAAGCAAGATCCGGGAATGGACTGGATGCGCGAAGCACAGGACCGGACGATGTGATAACAAAACGGGACGAGACGGAGTCGGCTTGAGCCGGTCAGAAAGCGCTTTCTTCTTCTTGGTCGTGTAGTTCATTACTGAAGGTCGTGTCCCTTAAAGGCCTCCGTGGCTTTGTTTTTTGTTCTTCCATTACTTTCAGTAGTTAACTTTGAGGGCCGTAACTTGGTCTGACCAGCGGTTAGGTGACCGGCCGCGAGGTCTTTTCGCCTTCTACCTTGCCCATCACCAACGTTTGAGGGTTATCTGGCTTCGCTTCGGTTTGGACGATGCGAGTCGAAAACTATCGGAAACAAATTTGTATCGTACCTTTCTGATCACCGAAGTAACCAAAGTGCGTGATCTGCTTGACCCGATTCCGCATCCATGTGTAATCCTTCTACGGCCTAAATCCAGCTGCGGACATGCAAGATGTTTAATTACTTTTTTTGTCCACAGTATCCCTCGTAGGCTCAAAAGGCCCAGCTTACGTAATACAAGACTCGAAACTCCACCTCCGTTTACCCCAACCGAAATATACGAACTACGCACTGATGCAGACTATCAACGATGCTGTGACACTCGCTATAGAAGAGAAGCGAATCTTAGACGAAGTGAAACGGCTTGAGGGTGACAATGAGGTCAATACGGACGATGATAAGGGAGGAAGCAGTCATGTTAAAAGTAGTTTGTTTGGTGTAGCTCTCTGTGTGCTGGTGCTGTTGAAATGTTGGTAAGATTTAAGTTCCTATGTGATATTGGGAAGCACGGAGTATTTAGGGAATGAAGTGGTAGGGTCGCGCGGACGCATCATTGAAAAAAATTACTTATTTTTCTGTACACTTATTTACGGCTTATAACAAGAAGTGGGAGTCCTTTAGCTTGACTCCCAATTGCAATTCTAGTATATGATCGTGATGAAAAAGGTGTTTTTTTTTTTATTTGGATATTTGGAAATTGACAGTTCACAGGCATTAATTGGAATTAAAAACCTGCCTGCAAATAATGAAAATACAATCTCAGATCCAGAAAAGGCTTGGTAAGGATGTCTTTTTGTATTTCTCTATATACTTATTATTTTCCGAGCTTTTATCTTATGATCTACTAGATCTATGAGTCTGTTCAATATGTCAGTTAACATGGGTAAGTTACAAGGTAACTGAAAAGTCTGAAATAATGGTGTGATGCTTACATCAATTCTAAATAAATGTGAAAATACGCACTCCATTTGTTCAATACTCCGTGACGTGAAAGGGAAATAAAGATAATGGTCTCAGATTATGTTTTCGGTAAGGAATAAGTTAGCTCATTTTAGAAGCTTAGAAGGAATCTAGTATACAGTAATGTTATCTTTTACAAACTCCCTTATTTTTTAAAGTTTGTTCAGTCTTAAATCCTGATGCTGAATGAATGGTACTATGAAAATAGCTATTCACAACCAACAGTCTGCCGAGTCGAAAATGACACATTTTCGTTTAACCGAATTGCTAGTCCCTAACCCGCTGTGAGAATACTGGTAGTTTAATTGGTTAAGCAGACAAAATATTTGGGTTTGGGATTTAAAACAGCGTTTATATAACTCCTTTGATGACATTTATTGATGCTCGATTCGGCACGAAAGCGTATCGAATAGTTGTAAATCGCTATGCGGTACTAGAAGCTACATAATATCGCATCTATGCTGTTTATCATGGTAGCTTGCGATTGGTTGGAAAAAAAAAACAATAATATAAATGAATTTGAGACTTGTTATCGGAATTAAGTAACTAAATAGGCTTCAGAAATCGGAGGTAAATCACATTTTAAGTAAAAAGAAAAACTCCGGCAAATTGAGAATCTCCTCCGTCAAGAAAAGTCGGTGAAAAATCATCTAATTTTGAATACTGCCACAAGCGCTTTGATCTAAAATATAAATAGATCTTCGATGTAAATATAATTATTATAAGAATTCAACATTTTGATAAGTGCTTAATTATTTTTTAAGATAGGTATGTACTCTTGTGTGATGTTTTTTTTATGTTTTTTATAATGTTTGACAATAATTTTACGAAATTATGTACCTACTTATGTAACGTCGGTTAGCGACGACCTTTATCAAAGAATTTACCTATGTATTAAATACTTCGTTTTTTTTTGTGTTTTTTTACGTATACAAATTAAATATATTGTAAAAATATTATTTTTGTGTTATTTTATAGGTATTATAGTTTCACACAATCATATTGCTAACACATTGTGGCAGGGATTCTATTCGCAACCCTTTTTTATAGGGTGGTTTTTTATAGGGTGAATCATCAAATGACTTCTCCCGTTCTGTGCGGAGCGGGGAGGGCGTGTCAGACTTTTACTCATCATAGGCATCTGCCCTATCGGACCCCGTCATTTAGTGCTGACATCTCTTTGAGGCGCGCGTGGAACACAACGCGCCGGCGACCTGAGCCTGGTCCTTACCGGACGGCGAGCTACACATTGGCCTGGTTTCAGTACATGATTCTGCAAAACAATTGGTGTTCCGAAAATGACGGGGTAGGTAAAAAAAGCGTTACCGTTTTCAATGAACCAATTTTTTTTTTTGTTCATTTTCGTTGGCTACTCGTATCTCTGGTGTACTTCCATTAGGTACCTCTGTGCTAACTTACTAAAAGCATCTACCATAGATAAATAATATTTCCCTTCAATGCATAATAAATCCATAAACGCTTCTTGGAATAGACTATTCTGAGTTCGGGTTAATTGAATTTTTGGTTTAATGGTTTTCCTATCATCGCTTCGCAACTGTTAATAACTGTTGTAACTACTTCTTTCATGTTTGGCCACCAATACTGTCTCTTGACTTTAGCTAAGGTTTCCCTAATGCCCTTATGACCAGTTTTCCCGTCATGGTATTTAATAATAACTTCTTTCTGATCTTCCTTCGATTCTGTCAAATTGATTACTCTTTGGAAAAGATTTTCTAAAGGATGGATGCTCAAAATAAATGTGATGTTAATTTTTTGGATCCATATTTTCCTATAAAAATTATTTATTAATTTGTCGTTTTTGGTTGGTAAGTGGAGTCTAGAATCATGTGTTGAATTTATGATTACAGCGAGGTAATTGCGTAACACACTAACAGTAGAATTGGCTTTTTCATTTTGACAGTTCAACAACATTCATTGCGTAATTCACGTTGTTGAGCAGACAAATTTTTCGAACGTATGAAGCAATGCAAATGCAAAAAATGATTCAGATTGTGCTTGATATATGTTACGCAATAAGGGTGCTGTTTGCACGTCCCTGATATCCTGTATAGTAAGTAATATCATAAGATAACATAGGGTTTCGAACTTCCTGTATACACACGGCAAGTTATAAATGTAGTCAAGCTATAAATTTCCAGTATAAGCTGATCTCTCATTGTTAAGGATTTCCGTACAATGAGAGGTCAGCTTATACTGAAAATTATATCTTGATATGAGTCCAATACAGGAAGTTCGGAGGCACATGTTTAGCAGTGGTTTTTACAAGTACGTATAATATGAGTGCGTCGTTGGTGTAGTGCTGAGCATGAGGTCTGGTTTCGATTACCAGGTCGGACAAAGTGTTATTGGGTTTTTTCATCTTAAATTTCTCAGTAGCAGCCCGGTGTCCTGGATGCGGAAGGCGGAGGACAGGGTGCTGACTGGGAGAGGTCTTTGTCTGGCAACCGGAGTCTGGATTAGTACCCGGTTGATTGCAATAAGCTCGCCCCCTATCGCATGGGACTTAAACATAACTAGCGAAATATGGGTGTTTACCACTGTCAAACCTATCAGGGATAATAGGCGTGAAGTTATATACCAATGTTATGTTAAGTTGATGACGGCCCAAGCTCAGATGGTTGGATGGCGTAGTTATACCAAAATTTAAGAACTATTGCGAGTGAGAAATTGGGGAGAAAAAGCCTGAAAAGGGTCATCATGGTGAAATGAAATAGCGCACTGGCGGCCTGTCTGCTTGGCCAAAACCACAGCTACAATCGTCAGTTACAAATCGAACGACATCGCGACGAGCACAAATCACACTGTAGTTTCACAACACGTCCGGCCAAAGAGTTATAGTGTTCAGAGGCCCTAGTGCGAGTTTCTTTTAACAATTTCGACTTTACGCATCGACCGCGTTCGGCGCTCCGACTGGCCCTTCGCCATTCGAAAGTTGCGCTCCGATTGCCAAGGGCCAATCGGAGCGCCGAACGCAGTCGATGCGTAAAGTCAAGACAAAATAAACTCACACTAGGGCCACTGTGTGTCCGGCCCCGCAGCAAATGAACTCTATGGCTAGTGCGTGCATACTGGTGTTTATCTACAATTCATGTTGAACTCAGTGGTCGCAGCAACCAGCGACCACGCTGGCCGCTGCGGCCTGGCCACTAGTGCGCTATTGCCCTACGGCCTATCCGCGGCGGTAAATCCTTAGACGATGATGATTATAATGTGCGATGGAAATAAGGAATAAGTAAATATTAAAAAACAAAGTAGCAGTTTAGTATGAAATAACTAATATTTAATTAGGGTATTAAAAATAATTTACAAATCTTCGTAAGGAGATCCACAGCGCACATTGTAGAAGTGATCACATACCTGTAAGCAAAAAACAAAATTTTGCTAATGAAGTATTTGGATGCTATCCACAGGTATACCTACTCTGAAGATGAGTCGAAATCTTCTGCAGCTCTCCCCTTGAAACAAATACTGAAATACTATATAATAGACTTTATGGTCTAGTGGTCAAAGAGCTACTGCTGAGCATGAGTTCCTGGGTTCGATTCCCAGGTCGGGCAAAGTGAACTTCTCAGTAGCAGCCTGGAGTCTGGATTTGTGCCCGGTTGATGGCAATAGGCTCGCCCCCTATTACATGGGACTTAAGCATAACTGGCGAAATTTGGGTGTACTATGGTTACACCTCTGCCTAACCCTTCTGGGATTACAGGCTTGATGTTATGTTATTTTATTTGTTTATGGTTAAAGCGCCAGGTTGCCCGCGAAATGCTAATTTTCTTACGGTTTTTGAAATTAGCAGATAAGTTTCTGATTGTATGTTGTTCAAAATATGATTCGTGATCGTAACAAGTATGATTATAATTCTTTAAAACCATAGTTGTTTGAACTTCGTGGGCTACCCTGTCGCTTCTAACTTAAGTGGCAAAATGCTAACGTCGTTAGTCCATCCAATCTGTTGAATTAAACTAGTAGAATGAATTTATTATTTATTTTCTCTTTACAATAACACACTGATCAAATCCTATGGCATTAAGTCCGCCTTTGTACACCCTTGTGCTTAAAGTATTCAATAAATAAATCAGAAAGAAGAGCACAAATCACGACAGGCTAAATATTGCATCTATTTTTAAACCTTTAATAGAAAAATAAACAAATTACTGAACAATGCAATGTATACTTACTTGGAACTGTTCATTGAAGAGCGTGCCGTTCGCACAGAGATCCGTGCTCACCAAATGTTGACGCCAGCAGAAGTGGAACGCCTGGAACGATAAGAAAAAAGAAAGTAGTTCTATATTAAAACCACTGGATATGGATCCACAATGAAGAAGAGAATAAAGACGCAAGAAGAATCATAGGACGAAATGACCATAAAACGATTGAACGATTTTTGCTATAGCGGATGGAAGGATGTGGATGCTTCAGCTTTTTCTCCGTATTGACGAAAATTCACTTCTATTTAAACCAATATACTCACATAGGTATGAGCAATTGATGGAACAGGGTGTTAAGTTCACTTTTACTCTATGGAAAAAGGTCGATCCTACGGGTGTTGTCAGGTGGGCAACCGCCCGACAATTGATTTCGGGTCGTTGTTTAAATGCGAGTTGCGCGGTAAGCTCTGCTTGCGCGATGCAGGATTTTGTGAAGTCACTTGATGACACATCATCATCATCATATACTATGATGAGCAGCAACAGGAGTAGTGCACAAAGAACGACTTTTTATTCATCATCACGGCTGAGGTTGTATATATCATCAACTAAGGGCACCTGCATGACGATTCTATAAAAATCTCACCCACGCTCAATTCACATAAGTTTTCACGGTGAGATGGTTACAGAATAGCAGTACTGTACACCTCATCCGACCTTCCCATCAGAGCATAAGTTAAGATCGTGCGTGGTGTCAGTCACGGTACCGTCCGTGGTGTACGTCTCAACGAGGTAGACTACACCACACCGGGAACCCAGATCACATTTTCATCATGGTACCTTACCACCATCACCACCATCCCTCTCCACTTAAACCTCAGCTAAGGTCCCTTAAGTTCTTTCTATTATATGCCAGGTCATCTGCACTCTTCATCTACCGTCCTTGAGAAAGATAGATGAAGGGTTTGAAGAGACTTGTGTCAGAGTATTATTCTACTCCTTATTACTCTCCATCCTATGCCAGATTATCTGCCTCTCTTAAGAAATGAAAAAGTACCTATGGGGAACCAAGGTATCGTGTCACCTGGGTTGTAGAGGTCAGCTATGCAGTCGCTTCACATAAAATACTGGTTATTCCCCCTTAATGTTGGAAAAGGCTAGGTTGATGATGTCTATAATTTACCTGGCAACCAGCCTGCACATCAGCATAGTACCCCCTTGGTTTTCCATCACAGGTAAAGCTCGTGCGTGGTGCAGTCACGTACACCGGGTGGAGTGGTGGATTGTGTGGCAGGTGTAAATCGTGGTAGTAATCTTGCGTCTGCTGGCTGAAGACCGTGGCCAGGGCTGAGGAGAAACCAGAAAAGGTTTTAAGAATAAAAATGGGGGTAGGAGGGATGACCCCCCCCCCCCTACCGCATTTTTGTATTTTAAGCTATACTGATTTAAGAGGATTTTTGAGAAATTAAGATAAGGTAATGTTTATTTTCCAAAAACTGCTTTGTATTTCCTTATTAGTTTACAAAAAAAAAAATAAGACAAACGAAGTTTATGAATTTTATGAACGTTTGCTTATGAACTCCAAACTAGGTCGAACCTTCTTTTGTGAAGTCCACGAGTATGATTACAATATAATGAAAAATGGATTCATTGATTATTTCCTGGAAATTGGGTGGATTTGCATTTACGGATATTTTAATAGAAGTTGGTGGACAGCGTACAATGGAAGGCAAAATCCTTTTCAATAATTTAATTGCAGTACGTAGTATTCACAGGCCTGAGCTTTATTTGCACTTGCGCAAAGTTTACCTGAAGATTAGCAGAATTTTAAATTGTTTGTATTTTTAGTTCATTCTATTTTTAATAAGCACGTTTAATCGTTGTTCGAATAAAATAGTTTTGTTTAGACTGCTGAAACAGTTAAACAAACTGTTTTCTAGCAAAACCTTTATATTCTATCTGGTAACTCAATAAAAATGCCTAAGTTTACGGTCACTTAAACAAATCTGAATTACCTCGCAAATAATAATAAATAAATAAACTGTACCATAAATTCGTCATTAAATAGTAGACACAACATACCCAAAAAAATCACAGCCAAAATCTTGAACATGGCGAGCCAAAAATTGAATAAATAAACAGTAAATAAATAAAAACCATAAAATAAACAAATAATAAGCGCCAGGTCGATGGACGCCTGCGCGCGCACGGATCACTCTACTAAATCAATTGAGGTAATCCGTTTTGGAATAAGTATGGGTACTTATTGATCTAGAGGACGGGCTTATGTAGTAAGAAGCTCATGCCTGGAAATATGGCATCTTGTACAACTCGAACTTATTCACATCAAAGCCTGGATGGTACAACCGGATGCCATCCCAGGGCAGCTAGGTAACATTGAAGTACTTTTATAATCAGCCTATAATTATCCCACTGCTGGGACACAGATAGAAAAAAAGACGTTTATTTGTTGTCACGACGCAAAGAACGAACACAAACACAAAAAACAAAACTATAATTATGCGGGGAAAATATGCGTCATCTCCTCGCAAAACGGCCGTGGTTCAGCATAATGCTACGACCATAAGCGATACAGAGCCCCAGCGCTGGTTTTCACGGACTGCCGAAATTAAAGTAATTTTTCACTTTGTAGTGTCTTTTTTGGAGTCGGTTGTTTTTTTTTTCACTTTTTAGTTGTGCCACCTATCCCCAAATTCGTATAATTTCAGATACTAACTTAATACCATTGACATGAAGTTATTACAACTTCATCAACATAATCTAAGTGGAAAAATACGTATTATTGAAGCTAACTCAAAAACCGTTCCTCAGAACTTGACACGACACGCGACGCGAATCGTGCAGGACCCAAAGGCATGCGGTACCTTTGTGTCGCGCCAGTCTGTCAGATACGTTTTAAATTTCATGGCCCATAACTCACTTTTGTATGGAAAAGCTTCCAAGCGACTTTTATAGAAATGCCTGCCTCTAACATAAAACCATCCAAGTACAAGAGTATAACATTTCGCGCACGTGTAGAAGGTCGCTAAGCTGCGCAGACGCACTGACCATAATGTGCAATCAACCTGTTACATATTATCTTAGTGTAACTACCTCAGTTGTTGACATTAATTTATACTGTTTTACCGGACTAGATTACAAAAGGAGAAACTGCACAAATAAATAAGTAGGTATGTACCTACCCTTTAACTGTGAAGCAATTATAGGTCACTTTCGTTTATTTCGACAGTTTTTTTTTGTGGGAAATCATCAAATGAATTCTCCCGCTCTGGGTGCGTGCCAGTTGTTTGTTAGTTTACGCCAAAACGGCTGTACAGATTTAGATGAAATTTAGCGCAAAGACAGACCATTATCTGGGTAAGGGCAAAGGCTATTTTTCACCCTGGATCACATACGAAGTCGCGGGAACCGCTAGTCTTAGATGAGCTTAAAATTTTTAATGTTCTTTTTTTACTGTTTTCATTAATTTGTTAGACATAATGTTCTTTTTTTATTGTTTGTATTTCCTGTGCTTGTCCCAAGTGCCCCCCCCCCCCCCCCTCCCAGACGGTTCAAGTAAAAGTCAAAAGAAAATCTATTCAATCCGTCTGGCCCGTGTGCCCACCCCCCCAGAAATAAATCCTGGATCCGCCCCTTGACACATCGACGTCTGTTCATTTGTTTTTCTTATTTCAATTTGATACAATCCTAAAAATGGTTTTAAATCGTGAGCGCCCGCGTTCCTAGTTAATTTGGTTAATGTTATAAGATATTTATTTCTGTAAGCTGTTCACTTTTACACATCAACAACACATTATGTTTTAAAACTAGATTTTCGGTGTTATTCTTCTCCCGGATCTTAAAAAATTAAATACCTTACAAAACGTGCTCCATTTCAAAGCAATAGCCTATCGTGTCAAGGCTCTAGGAAGTAATGCATGTAATGTCAAGGTACTTGTAACGGATATGGCAACTCTCAGGTATTGAAGGAAGATAATAAAAATTTAGAGTACTGTATGTACTAGCAGCGAAAGAGTTTGCCCCTCACTTGTTTTTTCTTGTAGTATTTATTTATATATAGCACATGAAGGACTTACAGCTAATAAAGCAGACAAAAAAGGAGACCATAGTCACCAGAAAGCCAATTACAAATCCTCGCGTATAAAATCCATATACTCGTAATAGTAATTTTTGATGTGAGCACAAAAACAAAAACACATCGCCTTATTTAAAGTAAGAAGCTGTATTAATACCAGTTACTGAAATAATAGAGAAAATTGTAAAAACAAATACAAAACAATATGACCTATACAGCTACTTAAAACAATTGAGGCATAAGCACCTTCTGGCCGAATTCACACATTGTAAATGGATGAAAACCAAATTCCTTGCATATGACAATGAAATTTTTCTATTCATTTAAATTTTTTATTTTTCTAACTTCAAAGATTATGGCAAAATCTTTTTATTTCAAACATAACAACATATTTATAACTAAATTAAATTACTAAATAACTAACTAACTATTATTACTATTCATTTAAATATTTTGTTGTGCCTATAATTCGAAGATGTATGAGGTACACGCATGGGTGGATAATAATTCACACATTGTAAACGGATCAACATCACATTCCTTGCATATGACATTGAAATTTTTCTATTCATTTAAATATTTTGTTCTGCCTATAATTCGAAGATGTATGAGGTACATGTATGGGTGGATTAAAACGAATTGCTTTACTTGGCATATTAAAATAAAATGTTGACTTTGGTTATCAACATTACTATAGAGAACTTTCAACAAGAATAAACAGTCTGCAATTTTACGTCGATCTACCAGTGGTAGCAGTTGATACTTCTTACAGAGTCCAAGATAACAGGTTGACTGATATGGAATCTTTTGATGAAGGCAAAGATGTTTTATGAACCGTCTTTGGATGTTTCCAATGCGGTCAATGTATTTATGATACAGTGGATTCCATATCTGAGAGGCATACTCTAGCTGACTTCTTACAAAAGTGAAATACAATATTTTTTGTGTTGTACCATCAAAAAAACACATACAGAGACGTATTATAAACCCAAGCAGTTTACAGGCTTTTTTGACAATTTCATCTATGTGTGTGTCACGAACTAACTTACTGTCTTGATGGATGCCCAAGACAAGTACTGGTCGGAAAAGTATAAGGTAGTGGCTAGGACTGCACTTTTTCTAGTCTATGTCATCACTGAACACTGGGATGAGTTGAGATCAAGTTTATTAGCCCGACAATACTCTTCAAGCCGACACAAGTCAGCCTGAAGTGCTAGTCTATCTTCGAGCGTTGAAATAGTGGCAAAGATTTTCATGTCATCGGCAAAGCATAAAAGTTCGGATGAATAGAGGCACTGATCGATTTCGTTCGTATAGACTACAAATAAAAAAGGACCAAGCAACGAACCCTCAGGCACTCCGCTGGGCAGGTTTACTCAACTAGACATATAATTAGTAGTAGTAGTAGTGGTGCTAGTATTTCGAGAGTGTTATTATACCTACCCAGGCTATTGTTATGTGTGTCCTTCGAGGTTTTTTGCCCGTTTTTTTCATTGAGACTTACGTTTTGGAACGGGTAACTAGCTTCCATTTTCTCACTGACCAGAACTCACCGACTCTTTGACAATTGAAAAGTGCCTGTAAATGGTTTAATTCAAATAAACTATTTGTTTGAGTGCGATTACAGACACAGAAGAGACACATGACTTACAAAAACATCTAGTACCTAAATACGAGTATTCATTCCTCGCAGGAATCAAACCCGCGGCAAAGTTAAGAACTGAAATGCAGACGAACATTAATAAACAGCCGAGCAAGAGTGCAGTTAATCTTTGTTTACCTATTGTGAACAGGTAATACCAAAAAAGTGAAAAAAAAAATATACGACCAAAAAAGAAAATACGAATTGAAAAATTACTTTATTTTCGGATGTCTGGTGTCTTTGGATATTCTAAGCTTTGGAACTTGCTGCCTGCAAACCAATCTGTTTTACCCAATGTGTGTATACATTAAATAGCATATAGAAATATTTAATCGATGAGAACATTAAAATCGAAGAGCAATTTAAAAGTCGTGTCGTGGTGTTGCTCTCTGTTTCATGTTAAATTATTATTAAGGACAACATACTCAATTACTGCTTGGTACCTTTAATTAAATATAATGTTTACCATTATACTAATCAACACCTTTTTATAATAAAAACGGGTATTTGTAACAACATCATGCATCTGAACCACACATTTCGACTGTTCTTTATTTCGAATAATTCGAGTAGTCTCGGATTGTGAGCGAATAAAATATTAGTCAGGTTTAAGTTACTCTAATTTCAAAATACAAAAATTCAAATTCGGAACTTTGGAATTCGGCCTCGGTGTCGGCGGTCAACATGCTCATTGCGCGGGCGCAAGGCGCCACTCACTCACATAGGGTTGCCTAAATAATACCTAAAAGATAGATAAGAGATACAATAAGGTATTTTGGGGTACGTTTGGCATTAGGATAGGACAAGGGCGGATCCAGGATTTTTATCTTTTTTACAAGGGGCGGACGGGCAAAAAAATAACAATAACTGTGATAAATAAAGTTTATTTCTACAAGTTCAAGTATGTTTATGAGGTTTTATGAAAACGTCTAAACAATAGAAAAATTAAATGTTCAAGCATCGAACCTATAAAATCGAAAACTCAATAGTTGCACTTGCGAAAATGCAAACATTATATCAATGAGGCAGTTCAATTGGAATAATTTGTTTGGGCAGCCCTACACCAACAATGCTCAAGAAACGGTCAAGCTTGACGCCTGTCGGTTGAACACATATCGCTACACACGTCCTCATAATAATATGCGGCGACGATATATTGTTAGAACTGCTTAACATAATAATAGTTATTAATGATATGTGCATTATAAATGTATATATTATCTGTTACAAAGCTTCTGTTCACTTTTAATCTGATGATACTGATTTGTTTAGAGATTATATGCACAGATCGATCATGGTATCAAGGTGTCGCAGAAAGGCGAAAAGAATAGCAATCAAATCAGCCAGGTATTTACGTAATACACTAATAGTAGTAATCGCGTTCATTTTGACAGTTCGATTACAATCATTGCGTTTTTTAAGTTGTTGAGCATACCATTTTTTCGAACATATGAAACATTGGACCAGCAATATCCTTCAAAATGATTCAGATTGTGATTCACTTACGCATTTCAGGTGCTGTTTCGGAGTCACGATGCCATAGACACGCACACAAACAGGAATATATACTAACATTTACAACACCCTCTTTTTCACTCACTACAAATGTCTTCCCAGATTTGTACGATTATTGAAATTTTACATACATTGTATGAATGGACTGTGTGAAAGAGCCATATCAGTGACTGGATAGTGGGTGACTACCGAAATGTTGTTCCGACCCCAAAGAAACTTGGTTAAAGCGACATGAAAATGATAATGATGATATCTATATATACCTAGTGCCAACCTCTTTTAACTTTTGGGCAATATCCACATTCTATCAGTTTTCCGAATTTCGGGATTCTGCTATCGTAACTACTTGTACATTATCAATATTCAGAAGACACAGGAGCATGGGCGCCGGCAAGTTTATGCTCAGGGGGTGCATGTTCCTCCTGCACGAATCGAGCTCGATAATTTTTGCACTTCACCTTGGATAAACTTGGTAACCGTTTGTCCATTCATACAAAGAGTAACTTTATCGACTTATTCAGAAAAGCTTCACAATTAAGAGAATGTAGGATGCATGAGCGAGTAAACCCACCTAGGGTCTACTAGATTTTCGGAATAGGAGTTCGGTACGTTGTTACGTAATAGAATAGAATGATAAGTGATAAATGATTTTATTTTCTGTAAATAGGTTTGTACAAACACTTTTACACGTCAATCATATTTTAAAAACCAGGTGAGATCGGCGTTTCCTATCTGACTACTCTGACAAGAAACGCCGAAACAAACTCAGAGGTCACAGTCTCTTTTAAAGTCCAGACATAATCTTGGTCAGGTCATGTGAAGACCATGTGGATTGATGTCTGAAATGGTCTTTTGAGGAAAGAACCACACAGAATGAGTGGACCTGTCCAGTCAGTGCACGTATTTGTCAGTTGTCATGCAGCTCAACACAGAACTAAAGGAGCTCAACGATTCGACGAACAATACAAAAGAAAGGACATTTGGGGAGGCCGCGTATAGTACTCAAACAGCCAGACCATCATTAAAAGAAAAAAACAAATGCAATTACCCACATAGTTCTCACATTCACAAAAATTAAAACAATATTATACATTATACAGTAAATATATACATGTCATTGTTTAGATAAAAAGGTACGTATATAGAAAAAATCATTAAAAGAAAAAAAGTAATATAGCAAATTAAACATCAACTGTGTCTGTGTAAACTTATTGGAGCAGCTGAATCCCAAGCCTTCTTGTCCTCAATATAGTCCTTGACAGTATAATAGGCTTTCTGGCATAATTTCCGCTTTATAAAATATTTAAATTTATTAAGGCTTAGTTCTTGAATGTGGCTAGGAAGTTTATTATAAAAACGTATACATTGACATTTAAACGACCCGCCTATTTTCTTGAGCCTGGTAGTGGGAACAACAAATTTGTGTTTGTTCCTAGTACTTATGTTATGGATATCACTTTATTTTTTAAACAGATTAATGTTTTTATGTGCATATAAAAGATTTTCATAAACATACTGAGAAGGCACAGTCATTATATTAATCTCTTTAAATTTGTCTCTGAGGGAGTGTCTGGGACTTAATTTATAAATTGAACGAATTGCCCTTTTTTGTAAAACAAAAATTGTTTGAATATCGGCGGCTTTTCCCCACAAAAGAATACTGTACGACATCACACTATGAAAATAACTAAAGTAAACTAAACGCGCTGTCTCTAAATCAGTTAAATTACGATTTTTTCTAACGGCGTATGCTGCAGAGCTTAGGTTTTTTGGCAATTTATCTAAATGGGGGCCCCATTGAAGCTTGGCATCCAAAGTTATGCCTAAGAATACTGTGGAGTTTTCGGGCTTAAACTCTTCACCCTTTAAAAGAACACTAGTTTCTACTTGTCTAACATGAGGTATCGTTAACTTAATACATTTAGTTTTTTTCTCAGTAAGAAGTAGGTTATTAACATTAAACCAGTTAACTAAAATAAAAGTGAAGTGTCGTCTGCAAACAACACTATATCATGATTATCCTTTATGAGGTAAGGCAAGTCATTAATATAAATAAGAAACAAAAATGGGCCAAGAATTGAGCCCTGGGGGGCCCCCATTCTTACTACAGATCCAGGTGATCTTTTTCCGTTAACATCTACTCTTTGAATCCTATCACTTAAGTAAGAAGATCCAGAGAGGCGTTCCGTATTCCGTAGTGGTGCAGTTTCCTGATTAATGTTCCATGAAGAACACAATCAAATGCCTTGGACAAATCGCAAATGATGCCCAAAGCATAGCATTAATATCGTATAATAGAATAGAATATCTTTATTTCGGACACAAATATCCATGAATTGTTAGTAGCATGCAAAAAACAAATAAGTTGTGTTTTCTCTAGGGTTTGTTAAAATCAACCTCCGCACAAACTGTTGTACAATTGGAAAATCGAGGCACTCGGCTACAGTTTTCAGAATGCTGATCTGACTTCCCCTCAATCTCCTCAGTATTGACGCAGGTTTTTGAGTTTAATTTCATTTAAGCCGTCGGTGCGGGCTTACGTAAACATTTCTGAAAGCATTGTTATGTTGGACGTGCAGGGCATCCAGCGATCTCTTAGTCTATTTGACCCATAGATTGCCCGTGTACAAACTTTGGCATTAAGCCTTGAAATTCATTTTGTATCTTGTATTTAAATACCTGTTGTTTGGTATGTTATTATTTTGTAGATACTATGTATGCTAAAATACTTTTAGTAATTGGTGATTCTATTGTGACATCTTAGGTGACATTAATATTTTAAATATTAATGTTGTCGTAGATAAAACTGAGCGCGTTATTGAATCTTTAGTCTTTTAGGGCCGAATTGATAGGTGGCGTGGCAATTCTTTCTTTCTTCAAAATGTTATTGGCTATGGCCCCTTGACATTAATTATTCCGCATAATAGTCTGTGTTTGAGGGAGACAGACACGTAAAAGTTCGGTCGGTTGGTCGAAGTTATGAGAAGATTGAGTCTTTTCTTGAGCCTTGACATAATCATAACAAGGTGCCGAAAATACAGTATCTACTGGCATTACCCTTATCTTAGAACCATTGCAATACTTAAATAATAAAGATACCATTATAGAGCTTAAATGCTTATCCTACAATTTTTTTTTCAAATACAACACATTCATCATGAGCCCTCATCGAAGAAAAATGAGTTATAAACTGTTTGAAGAACTTAAGTCTGAATTAAAACCTTAAAAATATAATATTATTTCGTGTCACGTTTGCACAATCAACGCGATTTACATGTAAAAAAATAAACTTTGATTACAAAATATGGTTTTTAAAATATTTCATAGCAAACGTATTTTATATCAGATACCATTACAGAAAGTTATTTGCATCTGGTATCTGAAATACTTAATTTAAAAGTATTTTGCATTTTGTATTCTAGATACTTTATTTAATTAAGGTATCTTGTACATCACTGAAGGAAACAGGCGTACACCGACGTACCGCGATCTTAGTAATATTGAAAATAAATTATAATGCTCAAAAGCTTTAGAATCGACAGATTGCAAAATTTGAACGTTTTACACCTACGTTTTATTTGAAAGTCATGGCGCCAATGCTGACAGCAGACCGCCCGCAAGGTAGAGATAGAGAACTGTGTGCGATACGATACACCTTAGCGGTTGATAACTTGATAATCAGTTCACAGTTTAAACGCTGGGATATTACCGCTGTCAATTAGCTTTTAATTGTCCCCAATTAAATGGTTTACATTCAAATTAGACCTTACAGCTGATCAAATAAACAAGTAGTTAATAAAAATTAAAATATTTGGCATATGAGTATTGAACTAGCTTGATTTGACATTGAGACGTCGAGCGGAGGTCGGTGGCTGATCGATTAGGCGTTTGATCTGAATAGTTTTTCGGGGTCCGTCGGTAAGAGAAAAAAACCTCTGCCTCTTACTACTTAGCGATTCTAGTGTATCGTAGGATTCGAGCCCATGGCTAAAAACTGTCTAAAGGCTATTAACAAAATTGGTTTATACATAAATTGAGCCTGTGACACTTGGTGTAGACTGTAGAAACCCTTTCAAAGATTTTGTACATAGACAAAATCATAATATTAGACAAAACAAAAGAAATCACGTAATCAATCAATGTAGGAGAATGCGTAGCAATGGATGTGTGTGAAACCCAACAATGGGATTGCTTCATTTTCATAAAGCTGCGCTATACCTATGATCAGGAAGGGATTCAGTTGTAATACTTTTTCCGTATTAACTAAATCATAATTAGTAACGGAACCCACTCAAAAAATAGAACACAAAACCATTAACATGACAGGTTTTTAAAACACAGATAAGCCAATAATTGATTAGCGCAATGGTTTTGGCGACTATCTATTTGTTAGCCAATGGCTAGGTCAGCTGTGTCAATAGGTCACAGTTGTCCATACAATGTTATGTGGTCTAGTCTGTTTATAGAAACTTCAATTCCTATTGGTTATTGTGTTCCTGTGGCGTGTGGTCCGAAAGTCTGTGGCGGCATCTACACCGCTACATGCAAGCATCTCATCAAACTGACGTCACACACATCCTGCATCGCGCAATCAGAGTTTACCGCGCAGCTAGCATATAATACAACTTCCCGACATCAATCTTCGGGCAGTTGCCCACCAGATACGACATCCATCTGGTCGGAGGATCCTCCCTCTTTCTAAGATTATTAGTGAACTTTACACCCTGTTCCTCATATCTCTATAAGTCTGACAACCAGTATTGCCAAGGGATGTCAGATATGCAGTCGCTCCATGTAAAATACTGGTGTTCAGCTTCACCCGCTGAGACTGGAACCAACCTCAACATCGTTGGGTATAGGCTTGGCCGATAATGACGATGTGTGGTGTGACCATGTGCTGCTATGCAAGGGAGCTGGGGGAGGAACCGCCGCTGTAACCCTTGGGCAGTTCCATGTTAGTTCAAGCGATTAATGAAAACATCGTGAGGAAACCGGCATGTCATAGAACTGGCGGATTACGGCCCACTCCCTCTCACCACGACTTATTCTATACAAGGCTGCCAATGATAATGCTGATGATGGTGTTAGTCAAGTGGAGACGACAGTCAGTGAGTGCCTTATAAAACAAGCGACTATCAATATTAGCAAAGTGTCGGTGTTATACCTACAGTCAGTGCTCTGCTTTACCTGACTTCTCTTCCCTTCTTCTTATTTGTAAGAGGGGTCACATAATGCTGAGCACTGACCGTAGACCTCTGCCTAACCCTTGAACAGGCAACAGGCTTGAATAATCCCCGTATGCTGATCCCCTAAATTCTAAAATGACAGGAGGTGTTTATGCCTACTAAATGATTTGTGAGACAGTTAAAAAAACGCTACCATTGCGAACTGATTATGACACTACCAATTTCCCGAAAAGGTTTTTTATTACATTAGCTAGGTACTTAGATAACTTACTACTAAAGATGATGAGAGAGCCTTCACACTGAAATAATTTGAGAGAAGACGGCCTTCTTCTGAAAGCGTTTTTAATCTAGCGCTAGTCTTCGGGAAATTATAAAATAATGTGCTAACCCAGTGAACAGCTGTAATAAAAATATAACAGGTAATTTAATTTACCATCATCGGACATGTTTCTTACGTGCACAAAAAGCCACATACCATGAAGCAAGTCTATATTACCACATAAGACACGCGGCCTCTAGTTGGGGTCACGTTTGCAATAAATGGGCGATACGATTTTTGTTTGAATTAAAACTTTAAAATAAGTACAAAGTTCAGAGTAAAGAGAGTGACAACTTTCGAGCTATGGTTATCGCAAAAGGCAACTAATCGATTACATACGGAAATTAGACGGCAATTTCTTTAAAGAATGCTTTGTGTGATCAGGATCACATTTAAAATAAGTAGGTAAGTAGGTATAGCGGTATATTTAGAGAACTCGACGGTAAAGTAAATGCAATGGCATTAAGTATTAAGCAATGTTGCTTAATACTTAATGGGACTTTCTTATTTTACTGTCCTTTTTTTTCTTCTATGTCGTTGAAATTTATTTCAACTATCTTCCTTTTGCTCTTGCCTATACTCTTGACAGTTCTTGTAGAAGTCGTGTAGGTACCTAATCGGTTTTAATCAAGACACCTAGTGATTTTAAAAGTCAGCATATTCTATGGCTAAAAAGACGTGGTTTCATGAGATAACAAATACGTGGAACGAACCGAACAATCGAACATTTCACAAACATCAAAATAATGTCCTACACGGAAGACGAGGCGGTATGGTCGAAAGACTATAGCCTGCCCTTTGGGCGAATAAAAAAAAAAAAAAAAAACAAAATAATGTCATTTGATCCTGACATTTCGTAAATTTGTTTTGTTTGGCTGAAAAGATAAACTGTTCATATTTTTTTGTGAATAAAATGCTGTAATTAGCACAGTAGTTTGTAAGACTGTGCATGTGTAAGATACAAAATGAGTAACATTTATATCCAAGAACCGCCCGCATTAGGCAAGGTAATTAAGAGTTATACTTTCATGAATTATATTACCTGAGTTTCACTATCTAACAACTATTTCAATTCGTAATTAAGTTGTTCAAAGGAGGGTATGTGTATTTATTTTATTTGGCACTGTATTTTACAATGTAAATCATTAAAAGAATTGTGTAAAAAGTGTTAATTTATGCAGGTACAGGTTATACGTTTTCATTCATTGCTCATTGATAGAGCGCATTCCTGATGCTTGTAAAAATGTCTGTGAAAGTTTCGATATGTAACCAATATTTAGTAAAAATATTTTGATTTAGAAGAGTGTCGTTGCAATATTTTGCCTGTTCTTCTCGCTAAAAACCTACTATGTTTTGGAATGGGCAATTGGCTTCATCTTTCTGTCTGACCAACCCCATAACAATTTAAAAATGCCTGTAAATGGTTTGTAGTTTGAGTGTAACTGGATTTTAAAAAGCCTATTTGGCACCAAATTGTTTTATAATTCATTACACATCTTTGGAGTTTCTGACTATAGTTTTCATCATAGATATTACAAAAATAACATTTTAATTACAGGTGCTATTAAAAACAACAGCTGGGGAAATAGATATTGAACTATGGACAAAGGAGGCTCCGAAGGCTTGCCGTAACTTCATACAGTTATGTATGGAAGGATATTATAATGGTGAGCCATAAACAATTATCTCATACTTAAAACACGCTTTCAGACAATAAATGCTAGATATGATATGCCCCAACCTGCACTGGGCACGAGTAGTGGATTACGGCCCACTCCCTCTCATCAAGAGGAGGACTGTGTCCCAGCAGTGGGAATATTATAGGCTGACTATGCTCATGCTCAGAATGTTTTCCTTCATGTTAATAAATGTTGACTTAAATTGGTTAATAAATAACTGTAGGGAGCTTCTTTATTCCATATTTTAAGTTTACAAATCAAATGTAGTAGTGTTACAGTGGATTTTACCAATGAAACTGATCACAGCTGTCAGTGTCTTTATTTTCTATGGAATATTGACACTGAGACCTCTTGAACGGGTTTTAGATGTGCTGAACGCGTTCAGTTTCATTGGTGAAATCGGCACTTAGTAATATTTTCTTACTGCTAGTGGTAGTTTATCCACCAACCCGCACTGGGTCCTCATGGTGGATGACAGGCCACTCTATGTGAGCACAATATAAGCTGATTGTGTTTGTGTTCGTTGTAATTTTTATGTCAGAGAGAAAGAAAGAAAATTTGTTAACTTTTTTTTTAACATATATAAAGTAGCCAAAGGGTTCATATTACCCCAACTCATGTTCATTATCAAACTAGCAGTCTGCCAAAAACTTCATCTGCTTGGATTTGATACTTTCCTGTATGTAATTTCAACCTAGTTTGAAAGAATCAAACTGTTTATTATTTTTCAGGAACAATATTCCATCGAGTGGTGCCCGAGTTCATAGTGCAGGGTGGAGACCCTAACGGTGATGGGACAGGCGGAGAGTCTATCTATGGTGCACCTTTCAAGGTTCTTATGTTATACATATAATATGGTCTTTAAAGATCACACATATGGGGCCAACACGATGATAAACATAATCCCTTTCAACCAATCAGATCTTAGGATAGATTTAGAGATCTATTTGTGACTGTTATTTTGAAGTATAAATTGTAGATACATACTTATTTATAAAAAAAATGCCAAATACAACTTTTTAATTCACATTTTTGTCCTGCTCTTGCTTAAAACTGTGAAAATATTTGCAAAATCAAGCAATCTTGAATTTTTCTTCAACAATTTATAGTCAACATAATATTACTTAAACTCCAAACACCCTTAAAATGGAATGTGTATTGTTGAAAAAGTACTAGTATAGTATTCAGTGCTCATCATAGGTTTTCTTCAGCTTCAGTTCTCTTTTCATCAGCCTCAAATGTATTTTTTTGTACTAGGACGAGTTCCACTCCCGTCTCCGTTTCAACCGTCGTGGGTTGGTAGCGAGCGCAAACGCTGGTAAAGATGACAACGCCTCACAGTTCTTCTTCACCCTGGCACCTACACCAGAGCTCCAGAACAAACATACTATCTTTGGGAAGGTTACTGGTTAGTACCGCTTTGAAAATCATCTTTTTTGATACTTACATTGATTTACTGCCAGAGATTTCCTAGTGGACTTATTAGACATTCATACATAAGTTCACGCCTTTCCATGGGGGTAGGCAGAAACTACAGAACCCCATCTGCTACAATCCTTACATAAGGTGTATATTACGTTGCGTTGTTGGCGTTCATATATCTGGTCATACATGCACGCCGGTTGCGAATACTACGCACCTGACCTTTCTAAAGAAAAAAGAGACTTATTAATGTTTTCTTTTAACTTAATTTTTACCCATGGCCATCTTTTAATTAATATGTATAGGTCAGGTCAGGACTAAAATTTTTGTATGCAGTGCTTTGCTGATCATTGGCTAATCCTGTCTTTGAACCGATAAGCCATTGGTCTTGTTGTACAAATACCTAGCATAGGCATTCAATAGTCTAAGAACCAGACCCGTTGATCTGATATGTGATCAAAAAATACAATAACAGAATAGACTTTAATTGAAAATTTGTTGACATAACAGTGCGGCGGGACTATAATAATCTCGTTTCAGAGAGAGATAATTCGACGACAAAATGTCGTGCTCTGCATGTTAGAAAGGGATGAAAAATAAAGCCAGAATAATATAATACCTTCTTTCTTCCCGAACAGGAGAAACAATATACAACGTCCTCAAACTCTCTGAAGGTCTGATAGGCCCGGACGATAGGCCTGACCATCCACACAAGATCACCAGTACTACGGTGTTAATTAACCCTTTTACTGACATCGTGCCACGGGTACAAGAGATCCAGGAGGACGAGAGACCGAAAAAAAAGAAAAAGGAACGGCAGGGGGTTAAGTAAGTGATATTGAATAATACGAAAGCTTTTTTGGTGAAGGTATTCATGAACCTCCCTGATTGTAAACCATGCAATGGTGCATTTGTGAAGTGTTTAAGGATGATATTTTGAAATCTTTGAAGCATGTTGATATTAGAGACACTAGCAGTTCCCCATAGTTAGATGCCATATGTCCAAATTGGCTTTAAGATGGTTTAGTTCACCAGTAGTATATTGTCTATCGACAGGACAGTTTTTATTTTATTGGATGTGGGTTTACTCTTGACTCTAGTCTAGGTCAGAGGTGACAGAGACAAAGTCTACGATGAAGTGAGCTTACCTTTAGAAGAAGCCTGTTCTCTCTAACTTTGAAAAGATCCCGGTTGAATGCGTTCGGGAACACAGACGCCACGCAGCCAGTAGAGGTTCCTGTGTTGAATATTGAGCTGATTTGTCTTAGCTTGGATGTGTCCGCCTTGTACGCCTGCGGTCAAGGTGCTTTCCCAGGTACTTCACAGAGTCATTATGTGGAAGTTCGTGATCGCTTAGTCCCACATGTGGACATATACCCTGTCTCGGACTGAATGTAACCTAGGCTGACTTAGATACACTTGCTTTAATTCGCCACCTCTTTAGCCATTTGTTTATGTCTTCTAGACTACTCTGAAGAATTTTAGATACAATTTCAGGGTCATCTGCGTAAGTTGTTGACGTAGTATCCGGAGTATGTGGCAGATGTGCCGTCTATGTGGTGTAAAAGACCGGTCCCAGTACAGAGCCCTAGGGTACTTCCGCAGTTATTTTGTGGAAAGATGAGGTAACATCTCTTTTCTTCACTTGAAAAGTTCTGTCATTGAGGTAAGATTCAAGCAGTTCGTAGTATGTGTGGGGTAAGGATGTTTTGATCTTATAGAGTAACCCGCGGTGCCGCCATACCCTATCGAAGGCCTGCTGAACATCCAAAAATGCAGCTGAGTAATATTCCAAGACTTTCTTATTTTGTCGTAGATGCTGTGGACTTGTTCAGTCTTAGTGTGTTTATGCCGAAAGCCATATTGATGGTCAGTTATGATAGACCTATATCATAATCTCATCAGGTATGATGGCAGTAATTGTGGAAACGTTCTGTTCATTATTCGTTTTTCT
The DNA here is from genome assembly GCA_963555695.1 of Dasypolia templi. NCBI lineage: Eukaryota > Metazoa > Arthropoda > Insecta > Lepidoptera > Noctuidae > Dasypolia > Dasypolia templi. The sequence goes on from OY743163.1 coordinate 7,934,369, forward strand.
ATTTTTTTTAATATAACAAACAATAAACGAATGAGTCTTTATACCTCATGCTCTGGCTTGCCTTCTTGATGAATCATCACTGTTTCGGAGACATTCCATAGTGCTGGAAAGTGTTTTGTTCTTATTGTACTATTATAAAGTGCCACCAGGAATACAATTCCTTTCTTTGATAGTTGTGTTAGGACTTCCTTAGTGATAAGATTGAAACCTAGATGCAACAGAGGTTTAGACTTATACTATAGTTAAGAGAGGAAAATTGGTATCTTTTAGAATTGTGGTTTTCACTGAGCTTATGTTGTTTTTTACGGCATCCATATTTATTAAGTAGAATAAGGACTAAAGAATAACAAAGTTTGTTTGCTTGGTGGATGAGTGTCTGCAAACGACTCCCAGTCGACCGTCTTTGCCATCACTGATAGGAAATCGCCCTTTTCTAATGTGACGGAATCCACATCGCTACATGCGAACTGCGCATCAGACTGACGTCACGCAAAATCCTGCATCGCTCAAGCAGAGTTTACCGCGCAACTAGCATATGTACAACGTCCCGACATCAATACTTGGGCAGATGCCCACCAGACATGACATCTGTCTGGTGGGAGAATCCTCCCTTTTCTACCTCTGTTCCTCATACCTCTATAAGTCTATACTAACAAACAACTTCTCTTCAGAAACTTCGGCCTCCTATCCTTCGGCGAGGAAGCTGAAGAAGACGAAGGGGAAGCACAAGAGTACCGCGGCAAGCCCAAGTCAACTCACGACCTGCTGCAAGACCCCAAGCTTAGCAATAAGACTGCTGCAGGTAACAATAAAACAAACAATAACCCTCCTTCTGCGGCAGTCAAGTTAAAATTCAGACGATTTTTTTAATGATGATTCAAAGCCTAATTTAAAAAAATAAGAGCATCCCACTGCTGGACATGGCCCTCCTCCCATTATGGAACGGCAAGTTTAAGTGTTAATATTGATCATAGCTATTGATAATAGTTCCATACGCTTCCATGCCGAATCGAACATCAATCAATTTTATCAGAGGAGTCCTTAAAGGATAAGTAATTGAAAATGTGTCATTTTCGTTTCGAAATCCTATTGAATCGTGAATAGCTATGCTGTTGAAACACGATCTTTCAAGCTCATCGGGCTCATTCCTCGAAGTGGTAGCTGTTTTTCATCGATATGTTACTTGCAGTTGTATGAATCCTATTTAATCTGCCGATCGATGAATCTACTGTCAAATCTCTTGCTAGGTAGGTATTAAGCTGTTTTATTACAATATTTAAAAACACCCGGCTAAATGCGAGTCGGACTCGCACACGTTCAATATTTAACACAACTTATTATTTCAAAAGAACACGTTTCTTGTATAAAAATAAAATAAAGAAAAAAATTGAAAGGACTTATGTTGTTTTTGTTATTTGTTGTTATAGCGGCAATAGAAATACACACTCTGTGAAAATGTCTAGTTAGGTAGGTTCATGAGAAACAGCCCGCTGACTTAGTAAAGGTTTCCGCTGGAACCCTTTGGTTACAGAACCTTAAAAATTGAATGGGTTCTTATGTGATTGAAAAACAGATAAAATGATATAATCACTCAGAAACCATGGGTAAACATTTTTTTTTTTTTTTATCAGCAAGTCCATCTTCTTCTTTCTTTTAGAATTGGAACAAGAAGAAGAAGAAGCTCGGAATAAAGAATTAACACAAGAAGAGCAAGAAGAGAAATTAAAAGAAACTGCAGCAGCAGTTACCAACATAAGGGACAAACTAAGCTCCAAAAAGAGAGGCAAGAGTCCAGAAGGAGACAGCAAGAGACAGAAGACAGAAGAGACTAAGAAAGAAGAGTTTAAAAAGCCAGAAGAGAAGGAAATTTCAGAAGAAAGTGACAGTTCAGAAGCAGAAGAGTATTATATTGGAAAGGAGAGAGATGACGCGAGGAAGAAGGAAAAGTAAGTATTTTAAGATTATTTGTGAAGAACTTGATAATTTTGCAGTGGTAATGGCCCCGGCTACGAGTTGTAGGTCGTGAGTTAGAACCCAGGCAGGCGCTTTACTTTGTGTAAATAATTTCATCACCACTGCTCTCAAAACGGTGAAAGAAAACATCGTGAGGAAACCGGCATGTCCTAGAACCATAAATTCGAAGACACGTGACATCTACCAATCCGCACTGAGTCAGTGTGGTGTATTACGGCTCACTCCCTCTCATAGAAAGGTGGCCTGTGTCCCAGCAGTGGAAACGTTAAAGGCTGATTATGATTATGATGATAATTTTCTTAGATTATTCTGAAGTTACTGAAGGTACTACAAAATCTGTCATATATGACAATGTAGAAATTACATACAAACTATTTCGAACCTTTTTATTGCACAACTAGCTGCGTCCCATGGTTTTACGCGCATAAGTCTCGATCCCGTGGGAATATCGGGATTAAAATTATCCTATGTCCAAATCACGGTCATAGTCTACCCTAACTGAAATCGTAAACAAAAAAAGAAGGACATTCTAATTTTTTTTTTCTTTATCATCATTTAAAATCGAAGAAAAGCTCGTCGCTACGTTATGACAGCCGCATGGGTCTCTTGTCAAGTGTGAAAAGACACTTAAAGAAGCCGAGATTCACTTTTGCTCCCCGTATTTTTTTTTTGTACTTGCTCATACCTGGCAACCCTCTAGTACGGAGATATTGATGGCCAGAAATCCATTTTTTTTTTACGAAAACTGGTATTCAATGTTTTAACATAACTTTTAATACCCCGCCTCGTTGGTCTAGTGGTCGCAAGTGCTACTGCTGAGCATGAGGTCCTGGATACGATTCCCAGGTCGGGCAAAGTGTTATTAGGTTTTTCTGTCTAGAATTTCTCAGTAGCAGCCCAGATTCTGGATTCGTGCCCGGTTGATGGCAATAGACTCGCCCCCTATTACATGGGACTTAACCATAACTGGCGAAATGTGGGTGTACTATAGGTACGCCTCTGCCTAACCCTTTTGGGATTATAGGCGTGATGTTATGTGTTATGTTTAATACCACCACGACCCCTGCACCGTCGCATGCACCCATAAGCACGAATGTTTTGCGTGCGTTACGTTTCGCACTACCGTTATCAGCGGTTTTATACACAAAAAAAATAAAGTTGTTTCCCAGCAATCGTTCTTGTGCAATGTTCCTTAGTTTGTTGAAGATTGTAAAAACTGTCTTTGCACTGTATAAATTCAATCTTTTAGTATTGTATAATTGCAAAGCACACGTGTGAGCACTATGTAGTACCTACTATAAAGCTACCCTATACTGGGCACGTCTGTCATTGACTTGAATGTGCCCTGGCGGCTGAGAGTATGTCACGCTCACTCAAATGTCTCGCTGGTGGTGGCGTGTGTGTTGGATCATTAAGTTCCCTTCAAAATGGTTGAGCTGAATGGTGCTGATCCATACGTCATGTTCGTGAACGGGCGCCGTCAGTGGAGACTGGTCATCTCTTGGCTGCCACGGCTTTTTTAAATTTTTCTTTTCCGATTTTTATGTTTTTTATTACGGGTCTTTCTACATCGTTCTCACATGTTTAATTTCAACAAGACTGATGTAAAAAAAAAATCTGTAACCATATTATTTAAAAGAGTGTCCATGGAGTTTCTTGCCCGTTCTTCTCCATAGGTACCTACTTCGCTTTGGAATGGGCAACTAGCTTCATATTTCTGACTGACCGACCCCTTGACAATTCAAAAGTGCCTGTAATGGGTTTATTTGAAATAAATGATTTGAGTTTGAGTTTGAGTTTGTACAGAACGCGTTGTTGAAGATTATGTGGTGGGTCCAATTACACCCTATTTATTCGCAATCTACATTGTATTACTTTGTAATTTCAGAGAGAGAATCCAAAACGAAATAAAGCAACTACGCAAAGAAATGAAGAATTCTAAAGAAGAGAAAATAAAAGAACGATCTCTTAAAGAACAGAGTGCTAAAGAAGAAGCAAAGGACGCTAAGAAGGCAGAAGAAGATAATGAAATGTATAAGAAGTACGTTGAAGAGCAGGAGAAGTATCGGAAAATGAAGGAGAAATTGCCCAAGAAGGGGGCGGCCAGGTAATTATCTATTTATTTCATTCAAAACATAAACATAATATAATTTAAAATACATTTATAGCTTAGATCTAGCAGTAATGAAAAGGGGTCCAAGCTATCGGTGGTAGGTAAGGACTCCAGAGTGACGAATACTCTGTGTCTGGAAGTAGGTATCGCTTTCAATACCAAGTTCTTGATTCAACTACCTACCTACTACTACATAATCTCCATGAATGTCCAAGTCCTATTTCGACAACGTACTTGAAATATTTATCTAAACTAATATCTACATATCATCATTTCAACCGAAAGACGTCCACTGCTGGACATAGGCATCGCCAGTTTAAACGGTTCTGTGCTTCCTGCATCCAGTCCCCAAAGCATCGCCAGTTTAAACGGTTCCGTGCTTCCCGCATCCAGTCCCCTAAGCATCGCCAGTTTAATCGGTTCCGTGCTTCCCGCATCCAGTCCCCCAAGCATCGCCAGTTTAAACGGTTCCGTGCTTCCCGCATCCAGCGGATTCCTGCGGCCTACACAAGGTCATCGGTCCACCTTGTGGGAGGCCTTCCAACGCTACGTCTTCCGGCACGCGGTCGCCACTCCAGAACCTTTCGGCCCCATCGGCCATCTGTTCTGCGAGTAATGTGCCCTGCCCACTGCCACTTTTCGGCAATTCTGTGGGCTATGTCGGTTACTTTTGTTCTCCTGCAAATCCATCTCCTCATTTCTGATTCGATCACGTAGGGAAACTCCAAGCATAGCCCTCTCCATTGCGCTTTGGGTGACTTTCAGCTTTATGATAAGGCCCAATGTGAGCGACCACGTTTCAGTGCCATGGGTCATCACTGGCAACACGCACTGGTCAAAGACTTTCGTCTTGAGACACTGCGGTATGTGGGACGAGAAGTTATTGCGTAGCTTCCCGAACTCTGCCCAGTCGAGTCGGATTTGAATTTTTCGAAGCTGGACCTACCTCACAATTTGTCCTAGGTAAATATATTCGTCCACGACTTCGAGTGTAGCGTCTCCGATCTTCATGAGAGTGAGAGAGAGACTTTTGTTTTGTCCATATTAAGAATACCCACTCTTTCGGAAGCTCTACTGAGTTGCACTGAGGTCCTCCATGGTCTCAGCCATGACTACTATGTAGTCAGCAAACCGAAGGTGAGTGATGTACTCGCCATTGATGTTGATGCCAACCTGTGTCCAGTCCAGAACCTTGAAGAAATCCTCCAGTGCAGCGGTGAACAGTTTCGGAGAGTTTTCGTCTCCCTGTCTCACACCGCGCTGCAGAAGGATAGGTTTCGAGGTCCCGTCCTGGAGTCGGACTTACATAGTGACGTTTTCGTACAGACACTTCAGCACCTCGATGTACCGATAGTCAATCTGGCACCGTTGAAGAGAGTGCAGTACAGCCCATGTCTCGATCGAATCGAAGGCTTTCTCGTAGTCCACAAACGCTAAGCAGAGAGGCAGGTTATACTCCTCTGTCCCCACATATATGTTTACATATTGACTGCCTCGTTGCTCTAGTGCTAAGCAGAAGGTTCTGGGTTCGATTGCCAGGTCGGGCAAAGTGTTATTGGGTTTTTCTATCTGGAATTTCTCAGTAGCAGCCCGGAGTCTGGATTAGTGCCCGGTTGATGGCAATAGGCTCGCCCCCTATTATATGGGACTTTAAGCCTAACTGGCGAAATTTGAGTGTACTATAGGTACACCTCTGCCTAACCCTTCTGGGATGTAAGGCGTGATGTTATGTTATGTACCTACATATTATAAAGAGGTAAAATTCGTTTGTTTATTATTATGTAAGGGGTAATCTCTGGAACGACCGGTCGAATTTGAAAAAATCTTACTGCATTTGATAGCCCAATTCGTGAGGAATGCTCAAGGCTATATAATATGATGACCCTAAGGAGCCGAGCAAAAAGTAAAAAAAAGGAACGCTATGCAAAAACGAAGTGATAGATCAAGATCCGACGGGGTGGGTGGCAAGAAATCGCGGGCAGATGCTATTAACTCTGACCAAAAAAAAAAAAACTTGCCGAATGCAAAACCGATGCTAATGGTGTGGTGATCCATAAATATACAAAGCATGTTGCTTGCTATAACATTGAACTAATCCTTATGTCATCAATTTTCATTGAATGCCTACCAAAACCTACCAACTGCATCGTTGGTCTAGTGGTCGCAATCGCTACTGCTGAGCATGAGGTCCTGGGTTCGATTTCCAGGTCGGGTAACGTGTTATTGTGTTTTTCTATCTGGAATTTATCGGTACATCGAGGTGCTGAAGTGTCTGCACGAGAACGCCACTATGTAAGTCCGACTCCAGGACCAGAACTCGAAACCTATCCTTCTGCAGCGAGGTGTGAGACGTCACCCACGTTATCTCTGCGAAACTGTACACCGCTGCACTGGAGGATGTCTTCAAGGTTCTGGACTGGAAATGGGTTCAACGGCGAGTACGTCACTCACCTTTGGTTTGCTGACGACATAGTAGTCATGGCTGAGACCATGGAGGACCTTAGTGCAATGCTCGATGACCTCAGTAGAGCTTCCGAAAGAGTGGGTCTTATGGACAAAACAAAAGTCTCTCTCTCACTCTCATGAAGATCGGAGACGCTACACTCGAAGTCGTGGACGAATATGTTTACCTAGGACAAATTGTTAGGTAGGTCCAGCTTCGAGAAATTCGAATCCGACTCGACTGGGCAGCGTTCGGGAAGCTACGCAATAACTTCTCGTCCCACATACCGCAGTGTCTCAAGACGAAAGTCTTTGACCAGTGCGTGTTGCCAGTGATGACCCATGGCACTGAAACGTGGTCGCTCACATTGGGCCTTATCATAAAGTCACCCAAAGCGCAATGGAGAGGGCTATGCTTGGAGTTTCCCTACGTGATCGAATCAGAAATGAGGAGATGGATCTGCAGGAGAACAAAAGTAACCGACATAGCCCACAGAATTGCCGAAAAGTGGCAGTGGGCAGGGCACATTACTCGCAGAACAGATGGCCGATAGGGCCGAAAGGTTCTGGAGTGGCGACCGCGTGCCGGAAGACGTAGCGTTGGAAGGCCTCCCACAAGGTGGACCGATGACCTTGTGTAGGCCGCAGGAATCCGCTGGATGCGGGAAGCACGGAAACGTTTAAACTGGCCGATAGTGTGGTGATCCATAAATATACAAAGCATGTTGCTTGCTATAACATTGAACTAATCCTTATGTCATCAATTTTCATTGAATGCCTACCAAAACCTACCAACTGCATCGTTGGTCTAGTGGTCGCAATCGCTACTGCTGAGCATGAGGTCCTGGGTTCGATTTCCAGGTCGGGTAACGTGTTATTGTGTTTTTCTATCTGGAATTTATCAGTAGCAGCCCGGAGTCTGGATTTTTGCCCGGTTGATAGCAATAGGCTCGCCCCCAATTACATGGGACTTAAACATAACTGGCTAAATGTGGGTGTACTATAGGTACACCTCTGCCCAACTCTTCGGGGAAACAAGGCGTGATGATATGTTACGTTATGTTTATGCCTACCAAATTTTATTAATTTGAATCTTGTAAACCGCGTTGATTAAAGTATTGAGCAAAAAGACGACTTATGACTCAATATTATTTTATGTGTTCAAGTGAAAAGTGTTACAATTACATACCTTCATGATTTAGTATACGCGTCCAAGACTATTTATAATAATGTAAAGTGTTCTCAAGACGCAAGAATCTCTAACTCGAGACCGTCTTTCAGAAACGGACGCCCAAAGCCGACCCGAAAAGTGATCCGAAGAAAACCCTGGGTTAAAAACCTATACGAAAACCGAGAATACCCAGACAATCACACCGATCGAAAATTTCTACAAGAACTACGCAAAAACTTGAACATTGAAAAAGTTACTCTACCCGAAGCGATTCAAGGCTCATTTCGCGTTGTACTAAGACTATGTATATGTATTATATACGCTGTCATTTTCGTGTATATGTATAACGACTGGGTGCACACATATACCATTATATACACATCGATTATTACAACTTTACTTAGTTATCTTTTGTATATAACGTTTGCTGGAAGCGCAGTTTTAAGACACTTGAAAACTGTACTAGTGTATGTTACAATAGGATATCTTCTGTCTCCTATATTACATACATTGACAGACACTGTCAGTACAGACACTATTTATGCTTGGGCAGTCATAATGATGGCTATACATATGATATTTTTCGATTATAATGTACCAGCAGCTTTAGTGTCAAATTCTTTATCAATAAACGCTGCAATATTTGCTTCAGTATGTCTAGTTTCAAGATTATCAACTCCTTTCGACGCGTTTGTTTTACTAACAATATCTGTCATACTATTTGTGTTGAGTCCACAATTATTTAAGTCAATTTTACACACGAAATTTTTTAATTTAATATATTTTTGCACTTTAATATTGACTGTAGTATGTTTGTATTCAGTATCAAATACGTTATTATGTTATTTTATATTAATAGTGTTTATTTTATGTGGGTATTGTCCATTCTTTTTTGTTTATTGGCAGAAGTATAAGGATAATAAGTATGGGCCCTGGGATGAGGCTGTTATCAATGATTCTGATGATTTGGAAGAATGTTTGGATGTTGCATAAAAAATGTATATTGAATTCCTACGTTAATTCATTTATTAGGCGCGTGAGCACATAAATATCGTAAAGAATGCCAATAATATTGGTCCTATTAATTTTAATAGTAGTTGTAATATCGTAATTCATATGTATCGATATTCATGTTTATGAATGTTTTATTCTCTTTCTATTGTATGTATTATTTAATAAGCTTCTCTAAAATAATACATGAAAAAATAACACTGTCCAATCCAGTAGAGGGCAGGAAAGACACCCACAAAATTGTATTTATTAATTATATATATTTTTTTTTTTTTAAACTGTGTGTTTCATAAATGAGTCCATTCTGGGTAAGAGGTGGTTCTTCCTGTATCACTCTATAATAGAGGACACAGTGGAGAAACCCGCGGAAAAAAGGACGGGTTTGGTGTTCACTTACCCTGCCAAAGTCAAAGCATTTATTTTAAATCATCATAAAAGGCGCTTTTTTTGAAAATAGAACTGATTCTAGTCGCCCCTTCCAACGGTTGTCTCGTATGGAGAAGAATGGGCAAGAAACTCCAACGTTACTCTTTTAAAATGTTTTTCAATATTTTGTATACATTAATTATTTGATTAAATGTGAAAACGATGCTCCAATTATAAAATTGCTTTATCAAAATATTTAAAAAGAATTAAAAATTAAGCAAAGACAGATAAATTAATTATGTGATAGATACATGGTGCTCATACATTTTCCGAAAATTGGCATGAAAAAATAAACCACCCTTAATAATAAGGCACTGACAGACACGCGCGAGGCGATGGTATCAACTGTTCAACACAAACTTTATGGTATTGTTACCAAATAATCACAAGTTAAGTTAAATGTTGTTTGATACACAAACGAAAAAATAGGTCCCACGGCTAGAATGTAATTGTTTTAATTGGGATGATGACTACTATTAAAAATGTTCGTAAACTAATGTGATTTCAAAGAAGGCATAGTAAAAATGTGATAAATCGATGTAAATATGAAGAAGATACACGCTATAAAAGTTTTTGGAGGGGATTATTCTTGTCCTTGTCGCGCGGTATGGACAATGTACGGCGCTAGTATGAAGTTACGTAATCGTGACGTCACTTCGACGATAGTGCTGTCCTAGTCTAACACTTATTTTAAAACGTTTATAACTTGGCAGTTTTTTTAAGCTTTTACACTTTTTATAATACTATTTGTACCGTTTGGAAATAAACATTTCTTTGAAATAAAATAAAAAAATTGTAATCATACCCATTGTGTATGTTTTAAATATTTAATTTAAAATACGTGGTTTAAATTAATGTGATAACCTAATCGCCACACTGTATGACATGCGAGTAGGACGGTGAATTATCTGGTACAGAATTTCTAAAATCTTTATACAGAGTCTCGTGCCATCTCGCTTCCACGTTTTATGAAAATCGCTTGCACGATGGCGCATAGGAACTATAGTTATGTTCTTTGAAATATTCAAAATAATATTTAAAAAATAACAACCTATAATACCAAAATATTAAAATTAACTTATCTTAATGCATTCGTAGTTGTAATAAAAATAAAATTTATATATTTCCAAATATTAATTAATGAGGAAGGAAGGCAATTAAAAATGGATAAGACTGGTTAAATGTGTTAAGTTATGTGTATTGAAAGTACAATCCGTTGTGTAATATTAATTATGTTTACTTTTAACCCTTAACCACTGACGTACGTCTGAGAGGCGTTGACACACTTTAAAGCATTTGAACTTGCCCCTCACTATACCTTTCCGTGATCTAGAGAAGAGCGACAATAATAAATAATTAATGCCAAAATAATGTTGGTGCGTTAAGTATCTAATTTTTACATCAAAAACATAGTTTGAAAAATCCAGTGCTACAAAAATAGCCTCTCCGTCAACGGCTTATTTTACCAGTCTAATTTGACCTCAAAACTTATAATATCTAGTGATCCTAAAAGTACAATAGGAAAATGGCATTTTATTTAAAAAAAACTCGTTTTTATAGCTTGTGTTCCTTCAGATTTTTGTAACAAAAACCTCGTTTGTTGGTGGTTTTCCCTTTTTAAAAGCGTGGAATCAAAGTAACCAGTAAAAAAAGAGTATTTTTTTTACTGGTTACGTTGATTGCACGCTGTTCATTCGGTGTCGAGTACGTAGTATTAGAAACCATTTTAACGCCTAAAACAACAACAAAATTAAACCATAAAACTTACATTAACACTGACGCTACGTCTCACAGACTTTACGTAGTCAATATTTACCTGCCAGAAGTACATTGCGCAGAAGCTACATTTTATTATAAGAAAGTGGTAAGAAATAAATTCTAAAAATTAACGTGTTATGAAGTCAAATCACCAATAAGTAGCCAGAATGTCACAGCATTAGTATTTCAAAGCGACTTCCTCACGCATTATTAACTCTTTGTAATTGGGATGTTGACTAATTGTTTCCGAATTAACTTATAACTATAAGTGGTATGTTATGTTTAAGTATCCGAACGAGATCAGGGGGTTTGGGCTTTTGGGATTATCTGTGGGAGTCGCCATTGACGGCTAGATACTATCATAAGAAAGATGTAAGATTTTAAATAAACTAGATTCTGTATCCAATTAAGTGGTTTCCTTACAGTTATATTAGAACTGTTCGCCTTTACAGAAAGCCTAAAGTTAGACTAGTCAACTAAAAATTTAGTTTCTGCCTTTTTTAAGGGTTAAGTCTGGTTACTTTTGAGTAAGTAGCGTCGTGGACGACGGGCCTAATGCTCAAGCGATTTGAAGGATCGTGAAAAGATCAAGAAATTGTGTATCATGATTAACAATAAGTTATTATTTGATTTCTATACTACATAAAATGTGATAGTTATTCCATACTATGTAACTAGATTATTTGGGGTACTTCCCGTTGACCTGGAAGAATGAAATTTGCCAAGGTCCAAGGTCTCACAGCACAAGTAATGGTAAAAACTCAGAAAATCGTTATTTGTACTTTTGTCACCGAAAAACCTCGACTGCCTCGTTGGTCTAGGGGTCGCAAGAGCTACTGCTGAGCATTAGGTCCTGGGCACGATTCCTAGTAAAGTGTAATTAGGTGTTTCTATCTAGAAGTTCTCAGTAGCAGCCGGGAGGCTGGATTTGTGCCCGGTTTATGACAATAGGATCGCCCCCTATTACATGGGACTTAAGCATAACTGGTGAAATGTGGGTGTTCTATAGGTTCCCTTCTGGGATTAAAGGCGTGATGTTTAAAAAAAAACACTAGGGGTTCTAGAATTACGTGCTGAATTCGTGTTGTCAGTTTTGCGCGTAGGTGTCCTTGCCACTGCGTATTATTATTAATTTATTTTAACGAGGTAAAATTGTTTGTTTCTGTTTGTAATCTTTGAAAGTAATATAACTATTTCACTGATAGAAAGCTGCACTACTGCCGAGTGCCAAAGCATATGTTTAATGTTAACACATGTGGTCAATGTTGCGGGTAGAAGCTACAGTGGCCGTCGAGAGAATGCGTTCTTGAAACCTGTCAGTTTCAATATTGTTTCGTTCGTTCAGATTTTATTTTATCTAGTGAAAATATCACGCTCTTACGAGGGCTGCACTAAAGTATCGGGAATGGAATATTTCCACTGTTCCTGTCATATTAAAATCTTTTTAATTGAAGACTCCTTGGTTTTAAAAATCGAATATCATTTATTTATTTTAAAAAAGATTCTCGGTCTTGTCACAAGGTTTTGTCAAACTTGTTAAGTCGTTGAGAAAATGGAATTGACTCGAGAAAATTCAAGAGCGATGATTTATTATGACTTTCGAAGTGGTTTAACACAAAAGCAGTGTGTTGACCGGATGATTTCTGCATTTGGTGATGAAGCCCCATCCAAAACCACAATTTATTGCTGGTTTGCTGAATTTCAACTTGGACGTGTCAAGCTCAGTGATGATACCCGTCAAGGTCGTCCAAAAACTGCAGTCACCCAAGAAAACGTTGATGCTGTGCGTAAGCTGATTGAGGAAGATCGACATGTGACATACCGCGAAATTTAGGCAACTTTAGACGTTGGCATGAGTCAAATACAAATAATCTTGCATTAACAATTAGGTGTCAAAAAGTTGTTTTCCCGATGGATACCGCATTCCACGCAGGATCCTCAAATGCTGTATACAACATCGTATCAGGTGACGAATCCTGGATATACGCGTACGAATCCGAAACAAAAAACCAGTCACGAGTTTGGGTGTTCGAAAATGAGTTAAAGCCAACAAAAATTGTTCGTTCACGGAGTGTTGCAAAAAAAATTGTGGCCACGTTTGTCTCCAAAACCGGCCATGTTACGACTATTCCTCTTGAGGGACAAAGAACGGTTAATGCAGAATGGTATGCTAGCATTTGTTTGCCACAGGTCGCTTCTGAACTCTGTAAAGAGAACTGCAACCGCCGCATCATCCTCCATCACGACAATGCGAGTTCTCACACCGCACACAGAACAAAAGAGTTTTTAGAGCAAGAAAACATAGAATTATTAGACCATCTGCCGTACAGCCCCGACCTAAGCCCTAATGATTTCTATACTTTCCCTAAAATAAAGAATAAATTGCGTGGACAGAGATTTTCATCACCTGAAGAAGCTGTGGACGCCTACAAAACGGCCATTTTGGAGACCCCAACTTCCGAATGGAATGGTTGCTTCAATGATTGGTTCCATCGTATGGAAAATTGTGTCAAATTTCGCGGAGAATACTTCGAAAAGCAATAAATACATTTTTAAATAGTAATGTTGTGTCACTTCCTTGATTCCCGAAATTTTCAGTGCCGCCCTCGTAAAAGTACGAAACAGTAAAATATATCAGACAGAAATAAGAGACACAAAAATGGTAATTTATTTAAATTATATTCTTGGGTTATATGACAATACATATATATGTTAATTTGAAATGTGATAGTTAAACCTTTTGATTTGATGCTCAACACATTTTTTTTAGTTCATGACTTGACGTCCTCTAGAGGGCGCCATATTCAATTTAATGTGAAGTCATATAACCTTTAACCAGCTGACGATCAAGACGTAACCAACAATCCCACATTTGTCAAATTATGATAAGTAGTTTGGAAGTTATGAGGGAACAGATGAACATATATTCATACCCACATACATCAAAATCATAACCTTCCTTTTATGCTTCGCCGTAGTCGGATAAAAATATGTCTAGCTCTTTTTATTTTGTTTTAGGGAAGATTTTACATTGCAACTGCTGGCTAAGTTCAAGACCAAACTTCACGCTATCAAAGAGAAGGCGGAGGCAGAGGGGGAGCCGTCAGCGGAGAAGACTGGAGAGGGAGAAGATAATGATGAGAACTTGAACTCGGATGATTGGTAAGATACCTCAGCACATATAGGCATTATGACAATGATGATTGTTTCCAAATAGTGCAAACAATATTTTAAAAAAAAGCTTAAATAATTTCCAAGTTATAAACGCTTTAAAATAAGTGTAAGACAAGCACAGGACTATCGTAGAAGTGACGTCACGACTATGTAACTTCATACCATCGCCTTAAAGTGTCCGTACCGCGCGACAAGGACGGGAGAAATCCCCTCCAAACACTTTTAAAGCGTGTTGCGATTATCTCATTTTTACTATGCCTTCTTCAAAATGTAATTATATTTATAGAACGTTTTTAATATTAGTCAACATCCCTTATTATAATTAAAGTCGCTTGTCGTCTATATATGTGAAACCGTTTAGTTCTTTGAAACTACACAATAGATTTTGATGTGGTTTTCCCCATCGTTTGTCAATTGGTAAAAACAAAACCGTGCTAATCAGGGGCGGGTCGCTTGTATTATATACTAGCTGTGCCCCGCTGTATCACCCGCATTAGTCTCCATCCCTTAGAAATGTCAGTATAAAAGTATCTTATGACCTAATCCAGTACCCTAATTGCGTAATACACAATCAACCGGAATCTGAATCGTTTTGAAACAGATTGCTCATACATTGCGTCATAAGTACGATAAAAAAGTCTGCTCAACAATGTAAATAACGCAATGAATGTTGTTGAACTGTCAAAATCAAACAGATTAGTCGTAATCGTTTACGAAAATGTATTACACAATTAGGCTGCTGGTCATGGTCTACCCATGTGCCAAATTTCATCCAAATCCGTTCAGCCGTTTTAGCGTGATAGCGTAACAAACTTTATAATGTTAGTTTAGATTAGAGATATTTTTTATCATTTAATTATTTAACTACTATCTCATGGCTCTGATAAAGAACGAATCTTTTATTCTCGATTTCCGAATTGAGAATTTGAAGATGAGAACATAACATAACATCACGCCTATAATCCCAGAAGGGTTAGGCAGAGGTGTACCTATAGGACACCCGAATTTTGCCAGTTATCCTTAAGTCCCGTGTAATTATAAGGGGCGAGCCTATTGCCATCAACCGGCACCAATCCAGACTCCGGGCTGCTACTGAGAAATCCTAGATAGAAAACACTTTGCCCGACATGGGAATCGAACCTACGCCGACAGTCGGGAATCGAACCCAGGTCAGCAGTAGCTCTTGCGAACACTAGACCAACGAGGCAGTCCGGAAAAGGTTTCGGTGAAGGCGAGAACTTGTCAAAATATACTACAGCATTACTAAAGCCGAGGTTGCAGTACTTTTAAACTTTCTAAAACCTCTGTAAAGCTAGCCAAATGTAAATGTAGCGCAAAAGTTATTACTTTAGCCGCATCTTCAAAATTATTATTCAGGGCTACAGGTCAAGTCGACCTAGATCCTTAAAGAGGTTGTAGTTTCCACCATTCCTGACTGATTTGACTATGGAACACCGTACCCCAAACTTAACCGTTTTCAAATTATTGGACTTTGAAGTTTTTTTTTATATTGCCGATTTTTGTCTATTGGCAATTTTTTTTTGTGTGATAAAACTACAAAGTGCTGTGAGACCTTGCTTCTTGCCAAATTTCATGATTCTAGGTCAACGGAAGTACCCTATAATCGCCGTATTTTTTGATTGCGTAGACTTTTAGACCGTAGACTTACGTCTTTGCTATTAATTTTAACTGGATACCTTCACGCGGTCCTGAGGAAACTGGTCTTAATAGACTGACAGACAGACAGACGGACAACGAAGTGATCCTATAAGGGTTCCGATTCTTCCTTTTGAGGTACGGAATCCTAAGAACATAACGGTGAGCCTACATTGCTATTTTAAACGTATACTTTGATTCTATCATGAAACCATTTAAGAGTTAAATGAAAATATACCTAATGCGTATTGTTTTAGGCCATGTTCATGTGGCATTTCGTGATTGTTATTAAAATTTAGACAAAATCTAGTATGCGCTCAAACCGGCCTATTAGACACACCGCACTACAAGGGAGGCCCTTTTTGTTAAGGTGACAACCGCGAAATTCAAAATTCTTTGCCCAAAAAGTAAGATTTTTTTAAATTTCGGGGGCTACATTGAAGGCATCCCCTTAAGTAATGCTAAAGTAGAATATGACAAGTTCTCAGCTTCTTATTTCAGAAAGTGGGTTTCTCGTCAACTGATTCAGCTTGCTATTTACCTTCAAGATCAAAGTCTTTATAGAAATAAAGACTTTTAAAGTAGAAACTTTGATCATGAATGCATCTATGACTGCCACTGCTTGACAATTAGTTATTAATTTCAAATTCCAAATGTCAAACATTCGCTGACTTAAGTTACCATCCAAAGTAAAAACCTACTAAAAGGTGATTGATTACAGAAATGTCTACCTTACAAAGCAACAAATAAATGATATATTCGGTTGTACATAATAAACAGCACCTTACTTCAATATCCCTGAACAAAACCACAGATTCGAAAATCGAAAATCACCCATTTGTTTTTTAGGCTCGGGCACACGCTACGCTTCGAAGAGAAAGGTCCATTGCTAGCGAAGGACGCATCGACTAAAGGAGACGACTGGTTCGACATCTACGACCCACGGAACCCAATCAACAAGAGAAAGAGGGAGAAATCTGATAAGAAACAGAAGTAATAAATAATCATTGTTAGAACTAATTTGTTTTTTTTTTTTTAGATAGCCTTAGTTCAGGTTGGTACACAAATTATTCGTGTGAAAACCAAATAACACATTACCCGACCTGGGAATCAAAACCAGGACTTCATGTTCAGTAGAACTTTCTGTTGGCAATACAAGGGATTTCCTCTTTGGTCTAGCGGTCTCAAAAGCAGGGACTTAAAAACATCTACATGAATTTTACAGAATTATAAGTGTTACATTTTGAATTGATAACAGAATCAAAATGTAACACTTATAAACGTGTTAACCTAAAACACTCACAAAAGTGTAACATTAATAAATCTGAAACAGATATAAAAGTGTTAACAGTGTTAATAAGTGTAACAGGATCGTATGTGTTCTTTCTGAAGATCGTCGTCTAACTTGACGGCGTCGTTGACGCGGCGCGCGATGTTGCCGTACAGTGAGATTTCTGTTACACTTATTATATTAACACATTTAAAAGGTTATACTTTGCTAATGTAACATTGTTGTATCTGGTACATTTATAAATGTATTTCTTTTAAATCAGTTTAAAAAAACAGCGTAAAAACTTTTACAATGGTTACAGTTTGAGTCCCTGCTCTAGTGCGACTATTTGGGGCCCTGCGTTCGAAGTCTGGACTATTTTTTCGCACTAAGCAATGGTGGTGATCAATGCTTGTGTTCTTGTCGTTAAACTGATCTAAATCGGACAGGACATTTAGTGACCCTATTGGTGTTGTTCTTAAGAAAGGTCAAGCGCGTAGCAGTCGCAACCGGCGTGCGTGTATGACCAGAGGCCCTAGTGTGAGTTTCTTTTAACCATTTCGACTTTACGCATCGACCGCGTTCGGCTCTCCGATTGGCCCTTCACCATTCGATCGTTGCGATCCGATTGCCAAGGGCCAATCGGACCGCCGAACGCGGTCGATGCGTAAAATCGAGACGGTTTAAATAAACTCACACTAGGCCCACTGATGTATGAACGTAAACGAAGTAAACGGAGTATGTAAGGAACGTAGTAGGTGGCGTTCTGTAGTTTCCTACCCCCATGGGGAGAAGGCGTGAGTTTTTGTATGTGTGTATGTATGTATACAGGGTGGTAGGCACATTAACGCCCAACTGTTTACCATGGATTCAGTACATAATAAATAAATTGTTTATTACGACAAAGATCAAGTACATTGCTCTGCATACAGATTAAAGTTCTTAATTTAGCATTAGGTAGATAAGTACAATAGGTTCTACCTTGTCGCCTAAACAAGGCTAGGGCAGTGCCTGGCTATAGGGTATCCTTATCAAATTCAAACTCGAAACTCAAAGCATTTATTTCAAATAAACCAATTACAGGCACTTTTGAATTGTCAAGGTCGGTCGGTCAGAAAAATGAAGCTGGTTGCCCATTCCAAAGCGTAGTAGGTACCTATGGAGAAGAACGGGCAAGAAACTCCACGGACACTCTTTTTAATCAAATTGGTTATATCATTCATGTTGAAATTATGCATGTGAGAACGATGCAGAACGTTAAAAGCGTCCGTTATATAAATATGAAAACAATTCAAAAATAAAATTTAATTAACATACGCCGTGGCAGCTAAGAGATGACCAGTCTCAACTGACGGCGCCCGTTTACGAACATGACGCATGGATTAGCACCATTCAACTCAACCATTTTGAAGGGAGCTAAATGATCCAACACACGCGCCACCATCAGCGAAACATGAGTGAGCATGACATACTCTCAGCCGCCAGGACACATTCAAGTCAATGAAAATGGTAGCTTTAAAGCATGTACATAGTACTCACATAATATGGCATATAGCAATTATACAGTACTAAAATATTGAGTTTATACAATGCAAAGATTCTTGTTTTTAATCTTCAGCAGCTCCAACAGTATTTTCAAATGCTAATCAATTAGTTGATGCGTCCTTGAGGAGCAGGACCAGCGATTAGCCAAGCATTTTTATCAGCAAAGTAATCCCCTAACTTATAATATGCTCGGCTGCATAGTGTGCGTTTTATACAAGATTTAAATTTGGTTTCATTTAGTTGATGTATGTGGGGAGGTATTTTATTGTAACATCTTAAACAGTACCCCATGAAAGATGAGTCTACTTTAGCCAGCCTGAAACCTGGTTGAACTAATTGGTCCCTATTTCTAGTGATATAATTGTGTTTTTCACCTCTTTTACTAAAAAGATGTAGATTTTTCCTTACGTACATGATGTTTTCATAGATCTAAATGACAAGGTACCGTCATGATGTTAGTATCTTTGAACAATTCCCTTAGGGAGTCGCGCCTGCGGAGGCCATATATTTCTCTGATGGCTCTTTTCTGAAGAATGAAAATGGACTCGATGTCTGCAGCCCGTCCCTATAGTAAAATACCGTACGACATTATACTATGAAAGTAACTAAAATAGGCTAGTCTCGCGGTATCTACATCAGTAAATTGCCGGATGTTTCTCACAGCATATGCTGCTGAACTTAGCCGTCCTGCAAGGGATGTTAAATGAGGACCCCATTGAAGCTTTGAATCGAGCGTGATCCCCAGGAAAACAGTTTTATCGACGAATTCTAGTTTCTCTTGATTCAATACTATCTCACAATTAGTACTTTTGACATTTGGTAAAGAAAATCTTATGCACTTAGTTTTTTTCTCTTTTAATATTAAATTATTAGCAGTGAACCAATTTTGGATCTGCAGTAAGGCGTTATTCACGTCGTCAAGGTTTAATGCACGCCTATTAATTTTAAAAATTAACGAAGTATCGTCAGCAAATAACACCATATGTGGTTGGGTTTTAAACAAATGAGGTAGATCATTAATATAAACTAAAAAGAGGAAAGGACCCAATATCGAGCCTTGTGGTACACCCATTTTTACTTTTAGACCGAGTGAATTGACACCGTTCATTTGGACTTGATGTTGTCTAGCATTCAAATAAGATTTTACTAAACTGAGCGCAAGTTTTCCAAGTCCGTAATGTTCAAGTTTTAAGAGCAAGGTTTCGTGGTCGACGCAATCAAATGCCTTGGAGAGGTCACAAAAGATTCCTATGGCGTCTTGAGCCTCTTCCCACGCTGTAAATATGTGTTTTGATAAGGTGACACCGGCGTCAGTCGTACAACGTCCCTTTGTGAAACCATACTGTTGACCGTGTAACATATTATTGGTGTCGAAATGATTTAACATTTGATTCAGCATTACCTTTTCAAACACCTTGCTGAAAACCGGCAACACGGATACGGGTCTATAATTATTGGTATCTTTACTGTCCCCGGATTTGAAAAGTGGTATTACCTTACTGTATTTCATTAGATCCGGGAATACTCCTTGATCCACACACAAATTAAATATGAAAGCCAAGTATGGCGCTATAGTCTCAATAATGGAGGTACAAACTTTAACAGACATTCCCCATAGATCTTCTGTTAGTTTGATCTTGATTTGCTTGAAAGCTTTCAATATTATCAATGCATGTAGCAGAATTTGTAGTTATGCGGGTGGGTTCTGAAAAAACATTTGAAAAATTGAATGATTTAAAGAGACTTAAGAATCGACTGCTATTTGGACTATTCTCTAAGATATTAATATTGAAGATCACCACTGATAATTAGCGATTTTTTACCAGTTGCCAGTTTTGCTAGAACATCTTCCATTACTGACTCAAATACGGAGTAGTTTTGATAATTTGGGGGTCTGTAAACGCACACTATAACATGCTTATCTAGCTCAACACAAGACAGTTCAACGCTATGTTCACCGAAAGATCAACCATATCTTTACGAGTCTTAGATTTAATAGACTTTTTAACTAAGATTAGTGAACCCCCACGCAGCATAGATTTTCGGTTAAAACAACTGCCCACATTATAATTTTCATAATTAATTAGCATTTCATAATCTTTCAACCAATGTTCAGTTAAACAAATAATTTCAAACATGGTATTTTCTAAAAATATTTCTATTTATTAACTGTTTGGAAGAAAAACCTTGAATATTTTGATGAAATATTGTCAAGGAATTCTCTTTTTTGCACTTAACTAATTGCGAGCAAGAAGACACCTTGTTGTTGGTAGGTTTAACTGTATTGTTACTGGTATCTTCTGTTGTCTTACTATCTAGTTTAAAATAACATCCAGAGTGAGCTCCAAGACTCCCATGCCATCACCAGGCAATGAGATCCTACTACTTGTGGGCCCCACATTTGGACAAGAATTTGCCATAGTGACACATGGATCCTCCTTCGTACAATTATTGTAAACAGTTATAGCATTAGTGCTACAGTTACTTGAGGTGACCACCTGTACATTAGAATTACTACTAATATTTGCGGTGTTAATAATATAATTAGACTTCGACATACTATTTATGTCTGAGTTTATAATATTAGCTAATAGCCTCGCTATTTTTTGTCTAAACCTAATGGGCAGATACACTGTATTCTTTGTCGATTTTAACTTTTCAACAAAATGTTGGTGTCAAAAAATATAAGTTTGTCACTGTAGTGACTTACCAAGAACTGAATATGGTTATTAAGCATATGTCTATAATTGTTTTTTCCTTTTGATAACCTCTCAAAATATGGGAAAGCACACAAAATAATTTTAAGTGATTCTATTCTATGATTCTATTTTGGCAGATGTGCCATTGGCCTGTGACAAGTGGGTGCATTTTTGATCTTGTGGTAAACTTTAAAAATGAGTGAGAAAGTGAAGAGTGAAATTGTATTGTATATGACAATTGTTTGATGATTGTGTGAGGATGCGGTTGGGGTGTTTTGTGATAGTGTTGAGTGTAGTTAATGAAGTGAGTATATGTTTGTAGTGTGTATGGATGTGGGAGTGATTAGTGCGTGTACGAAAAATATGACATGTTTCTGAACCGTCACGCACACTGAAGGGTTCAATAATTGGGATGAACTTAACGTTGTAGTTGAAAAACATTTTCTCCCATACATCGACACACGTCACGGTCAACTCTCCAACTGCAAATGTAAGTTTGTAATCGCTTTTTGAATGTGATGAAATAACAAATTAACGATTTTTGGGACTTTTTACTTTACATGTGCTGTGAGACTTCTTCTTGCCTAATTTCATGATTATATGTCAACGGAAATTACCATATAGGTTTTATTTAACTTGCGAGTATGAAAATATGTCGCAACAATCGACGTATTATTTTATTGCGTTGACTAAGTTAAAGTTTGATTTTTTAGATCCAAGGGACCGTAGACTTGATAGATACAACTCAACCCAGCCTATCGTAGTCTGCAGGATATAGGTCTCTCCCAAAGTTTCACCACAAAACCCGGTTTTCCTATGCTATTGCCACATTTTCGCGATAACGCGGCCTAAGAGTATTTTCAAAAACCAGTCTGACCCAGGCGACTTTTTAAATGTCGTTGGTCCATCTAGAGGGCAATTTGCGGTCTCCGCTCAAATTTAGTTGTTTTACTACACTTGAGTGGAGACCGCAAATTAATCCATACTAATATTCTTTTATTCTTCTCCATAGGTACATACTACGCTTTGGAATGGGCCAGCTTCATATTTCTGACTGACAGACTCATTGACAATTCATAAATGCCTGTAAATGGTTAAATTGAAACAAATGCTTTGAGTTTGAGTTTGTTATAAATTCGAAAGTAACCCTGTCTGTTTGTTACCTTTTCACGTCTAAACCACTGAACGGATTTCGATAAAATTTGGCAAGGAGAAAGATGGTATCCTGGGAAAGGACAGAGGCTACTTTTGTCCCGGTAGCACGTTTCCGTGGGATCATTTCCAAGCGGGCAAAGCCGCGGGTAGATTAGCTAGTTATAAATATTAATTCAATCCTTCATGTTACTGACCCACCGCAGGGCAAAGGTCTCTTCTCATACAGAGAAGGCACGAGCATTTATCGTCACGCTAGCTCAAGAGTTGGCGATTACAGACTTATTATCTATAAGTTTCTAAGGTTTCCTCACGATGTTTTTAATCGTGACGATGAGATGTTAAAATGCATGAAGTAGAAACTATAAGGGATCTAGGAGTTCTATTTGACAAAAAAGTTACTTTTATCCTCCACATCGAAAACACTAAATAATAATTCAATCCTTCATGTTACTGACCCACCGCAGGGCAAAGGCGCTCACGCTAGCTCAAGAGTTGGTGATCTATAAGTTTCTAAGGTTTCCTCACGATGTTTTACCTGCTCCGATGTCATTGATGTCAAAGAAAGTACATATGAATTGAAAAATCCACATTGGTCACTTGCCCATTTTGGAAACCACAACCTCGTACAGGAGAGGGCGCCTTCACCACTAGGCCATTACGACATCTATACTAATATTATAAACAAGCGGCAAATTGCGAGTCGGACTCGCCCATGAAGGGTTCCGTAGCAGCAAGACTTGAAAGGTAAATTGCGGTTTACGATTTATGACTTATAAAAAAACTACTTACTAGATCTCATTCAAACCAATTTTCGGTGGAAGTTTGCATGGTAATGTACATCATATTTTTTTTTTTAGTTTTAACATTCTCTTATTTTAAGTTACAGAGGGGGGCACACATATTTTACCACTTTGGAAGTGTCTCTCGCGCAAACTAGTCAGTTTAGTAATGTATGATATTAGAAACCTCAATACCATTTTTGAAGACCTAGCCATAGATACCCCGCATGTATGAGACGGATGGAAAAAAATATTGTGTTTTAGTTCTAAGTATGGGGAATCCCCAAAATTAATTTTAGTTTTTTATTTTTGTGTGAAAATCTTAAGCAGTTCACAGAATACATCTACTTGCCAAGTTTCAACAGTATAGTTCGTATAGTTTCGTGAAAAAAGTGGCTGTGACATACGGACAGACATGACGAATCCATAAGGGTTCCGTTTTTTTTGCAATTTGGCTACGAAACCCTAAAAAGTGGTAAAATTTTGTATGTTTGTAAGTTTGTTTTTAGGGAGTAATATCTGGAACTAACGGTCGGATTCTAAAAAAATCTTTTTGAATTTCATAGCCCAATTCTTGAGGAATGCTAAAGGCTATTTACCATCATGCTATGGCCCGAGGCAAGGAACCAAGCAATGAGACAAAAACGATAAGCATAAACGATGTGATAGCGCGGGAAGGTAGTGCGATGCGATGGGGTTGGTCCGAGGAACAAGAAACTTCACGTGGAAGAAATCGCCGACAGCAGCTAGTACAAATATAAAACAACACAATTATTTAAGAAATGTGGCGGAAAATAGAACTAACATAAAATGTACTGGATTTGACATTTTGCCTCGACCAGCAGCGCCAGTGACATGCAAAATATCTTTGCCGTTTATTAAGCCGGTGTAATTATGTTTTTTCACTCAGGCCTAAGCCCTTATTAGATGATATTCTACAAAGAGGTTCATGACTCTTATGATACCCGCCTCCTTCGTGTCAATACCTTTTTAAATTAGGCTCCTCATGCAAAAAACTGCTACAGTTAAATTTAACGCATCGTTAACCTGCCTTGTTACGGACGTAGGTTATATCTATGGTGGTGTGTTATCTGTGGTAACATCGGACAATGGTCAGTTTTCGGCTGTATGGTGATTTGTCTTTGCTGTGGCGCGAAATTGGTTTTTGAAGAGTGTTATCGTTTTTTCGGATGTAAAAAAAACTGAAATACAATATATTATAAATTCTTACACTCGAATAATACATTTGGGGTGAATATATATTTTATGTTATAAAAACGTAAGTTAGAATAATTTCCAACGAAATGTATGAGAAATGTTTTTCGCTTTTTTTCACTTTTCTGGTACTCAAACCTCAGTTGTTGTCGTAGAGTTTTTTAATCCTTCTAAGAAACAGGATCGAATGGCAGCAAAAGAAGGTTTTGTGACCATTGCCCATTTTTTTGCTGACTGTTCTTCTCAAAAGTTATGAATAGTCTTCTAACACCGGTTTCCCATATCAACAACGATTAAGTTACCTAAGCTGCCCCCTCTCATAAATCCATCGTGTATAACAAGTAAGTACACGTGTATAAAAGGGATGAAAGGGCTCATTGGGCGTAAATAAATCGTCCGCATCGCTCCAAGTGTAAAAAGTTGGATGGCAATGCTGATTCTATGATCCAAAAATAGGTTCAGCCAGAGATATCCCGAAATACTCGATGAGCACTCTAACCCGAGTGTTTCAACCCGAAACGGCGCAAACATAAGCTCCCAATGGGGTTGTTATATTTGCGCCGTTGGAGGCTTTCTGCACCTGCAGCAGCTGCCCCAGCGCAGCCCGCCGTGCTAGGAAAATGTATGTAGAGATTGGTTATTTGAAACTTGTCTTCTAAGGTTTCTCTGCAGTAGCCTTTTTTTTGGGTGGGAAATCATCAAATGACTTCTCCCGCTCTGGGTGGAGCGGGAACGGTGGAGCGGGAACGCGTGTCAGACTTTTACTGACTAAAACCCACCCGTGTTCCTTCAGTTGCCTGTGCCAGGGCCACGGTTATCTCTTTCGAATTTTCTCTGCAGTAGCCTAAAGTCTGGATTTATGCTCGGTTAATGGTAAAGGCCCGCTTTCATATAGGCCTTAAGTAAACATAACTGGCGAAATGATCAAATGAGGATGCTCTTAATCCCTCTGCTAACAGCTTTTGGGAAAAAAAAAAATTGTTGTATATTTGTGGCATTTTCTTAAATACCTCTAAGAGCGAATTCCACCAATCTCTTATACTTAATAAGTCTTTTTCTGAGAATAAATGTTGAATTTTAGTTTTTTTTTTCCATATTTGAATTATTGTCTAACGTTAATTTATATCACGGATGGAAGATATAAATTTAACAGATATAGTGACAGGGGGGACTTGCACACTCAATAGTGGGCCCCTGAAAACGGACTATTATACTTTGTATGAGGAGTAATTTGTATGAGGAGGCTTTGTGTAAGGTTAGGGACCTAGAGGATGAATTAATCCATGCAAATGTTCAAATTCAAAAATTACAAAAGGATAAGGAACGTACTCAGGTCAAAGAAACTGACCATTTGTTTCATGAATTGTTAAACTCTAATTGTAACCCTCATCCCATAGCAACAATAGACCTAACAGAGGATTCTTTACTGAAACATAACTACAGTCATAAAATAAGTCAAAATAAAATAAAAAAATATGCAAGGCTGAATAAAATCATTAAAAAATGTAATAAATTCCAGAAACATCAAAAACATAATTGCAAAAATATTCAATTGAGGAGAGAACGTGTGACTCTTATCAATAAATTAAAGAACTATCAAATTAAATTAGAAGATAGTATAAATATTTATGAAATAGACACTCAACGCTTACAGTCAGAAATT
Organism: Dasypolia templi; assembly: GCA_963555695.1. Lineage (NCBI taxonomy): Eukaryota > Metazoa > Arthropoda > Insecta > Lepidoptera > Noctuidae > Dasypolia > Dasypolia templi. Next base: position 7,960,420 of record OY743163.1, read on the forward strand.
CAAGTTCTTGATGACTCACTAAAATCCCTTTATAATAAATATGTATGCTCTTGTCACCAAATTAAGGAACACATCCTTGCTACAAACGAGTTGGTAGACAGAGTTGACCTGCTGACTCTTAGCAACACTCAGTGTACTTGTCAAAGGGGATCCAACATTGATGCCCACCAACCTGAGGCAACGGTAGTCCCGTCCCAAGTGGTGAGTGCTCTGGACTGTGAACCCAACCAAGATATACCTGATATGGCGCATGAATTATCTCAAGTGGTACAGGCAGTAGCTAGTAGTGCTTCCTCTTGCAGTCAAGATTGTTATCAGTCACTTATGTTTTCAGATAGTATAGGAAGAGGTTTAGGGAAATTAGTTAGTAACAACCTGAGTATTTCTACTCAAAACTATTGTTTACCAGGGGCATCCTTTAAAAAAATAATAAATTCAATTACAAGAACCCAATATGATAAAAAAACTAACATTACTGTATTTGTAGGTAATAGTTCTCAGGTCAGAAAAGAAGATATCACTGACAGTGTTACTGAGATTTTAAAGCTAAATTGTAATAAAATTATTTTGTGTGCTTTCCCATATTTTGATAGGTTATCAAAAGGAAAAAACAATTATATACATATGCTTAATAAGCATATTCAGTTCTTGGTAAGTCACTACAGTGACAAACTTATATTTTTAGACACCAACATTTTTGTTGAAAAGTTAAAATCGACAAAGAATACAGTGTATCTGCCCATTAGGTTTAGACATAAAATAGCGAGGCTATTAGCTAATATTATAAACTCAGACATAAACAGTATGTCGAAGTCTAATTATATTATTAACACCGCAAATATTAGTAGTAATTCTAATGTACAGGTGGTCACCTCAAGTAACTGTAGCACTAATGCTATATCTGTTTACAATAATTGTACGAAGGAGGATCCATGTGTCACTATGGCAAATTCTTGTCCAAATGTGGGGCCCACAAGTAGTAGGATCTCATTGCCTGGTGATGGCATGGGAGTCTTGGAGCTCACTCTGGATGTTACTTTAAACTAGATAGTATGACAACAGAAGATACCAGTAACAATACAGTTATACCTACCAACAACAAGGTGTCTTCTTGCTCGCAATTAGTTAAGTGCAAAAAAGGTACTAAAGAGAATTCCTTGACAATATTTCATCAAAATATTCAAGGTTTTTCTTCGAAACAGTTAGAAATAGAACTATTTTTAGAAAATACCATGTTTGAAATTATTTGTTTAACTGAACATTGGTTGAAAGATTATGAAATGCTAATTAATTATGAAAATTATAATGTGGGCAGTTGTTTTAACCGAAAATCTATGCTGCGTGGGGGTTCACTAATCTTAGTTAAAAAGTCTATTAAATCTAAGACTCGTAAAGATATAGTTGATCTTTCGGTTGAACATCATGTTGAACATCATGTTGATCAAGGAGTATTCCCGGATCTAATGAAATACAGTAAGGTAATACCACTTTTCAAATCCGGGGACAGTAAAGATACCAATAATTATAGACCCGTATCCGTGTTGCCGGTTTTCAGCAAGGTGTTTGAAAAGGTAATGCTGAATCAAATGTTAAATCATTTCGACAACAATAATATCTTACACGGTCAACAGTATGGTTTCACAAAGGGACGTTGTACGACTGACGCCGGTGTCACCTTATCAAAACACATATTTACAGCGTGGGAAGAGGCTCAAGACGCCATAGGAATCTTTTGTGACCTCTCCAAGGCATTTGATTGCGTCGACCACGAAACCTTGCTCTTAAAACTTGAACATTACGGACTTGGAAAACTTGCGCTCAGTTTAGTAAAATCTTATTTGAATGCTAGACAACATCAAGTCCAAATGAACGGTGTCAATTCACTCGGTCTAAAAGTAAAAATGGGTGTACCACAAGGCTCGATAATGGGTCCTTTCCTCTTTTTAGTTTATATTAATGATCTACCTCATTTGTTTAAAACCCAACCACATATGGTGTTATTTGCTGACGATACTTCGTTAATTTTTAAAATTAATAGGCTTGCATTAAATCTTGACGACGTGAATAACGCCTTACTGCAGATCCAAAATTGGTTCACTGCTAATAATTTGGTATTAAATGGGAAAAAACTAAGTGCATAAGATTTTCTTTACCAAATGTCAAAAGTACTAATTGGGAGATAGTATTGAATCAAGAGAAACTAGAATTCGTCGATAAAACTGTTTTCCTGGGGATCACGCTCGATTCAAAGCTTCAATGGGGTCCTCATTTAACATGCCTTGCAGGACGGCTAAGTTCAGCAGCATATGCTGTGAGAAAAATCCGTCAATTTACTGATGTAGATACCGCGAGACTAGTCTATTTTAGTTACTTTCATAGTATTATGTCGTACGGTATTTTACTATGGGGACGGGCTGCAGACATCGAGTCCATTTTCATTCTGCAGAAAAGAGCCATCAGAGCCATATATGGCCTCCGCAGGCGCGACTCTCTAAGGGAATTGTTCAAAGATATTAACATCATGACGGTACCTTGTCAATATATCTATGAAAACATCATGTACGTAAGGAAAAATCTACATCTTTTTAGTAAAAGAGGTGAAAGACACAATTATATCACTAGAAATAGGGACCAATTAGTTCAACCAGGTTTCAGGCTGGCTAAAGTAGACTCATCTTTCATGGGGTACTGTTTAAGATGTTACAATAAAATACCTCCCCACATACATCAACTGAATGAAACCAAATTTAAATCTTGTATAAAACGCACACTATGCAGCCGAGCATATTATAAGTTAGGGGATTACATTGCTGATAAAAATGCTTGGCTAATCGCTGGTCCTGCTCCTCAAGGACGCATCAACTAATTGATTAGCATTTAAAAATACTGTTGGAGCTGCTGAAGATTAAAAACAAGAATCTTTGCATTGTATAAACTCAACTTTTTTTAGTACTGTATAATTGCTATATGCCATATGTGAGTACTATGTACATGCTTTAAAGCTACCATTTACAGGGTACGTCTTTCATTGACTTGAATGTGTCCTGGCGGCTGAGAGTATGTCATGCTCACTTTAATGTTTCGCTGATGGTGGCGCGTGTGTTGGATCATTTAGCTCCCTTCAAAATGGTTGAGTTGAATGGTGCTAATCCATGCGTCATGTTCGTGAACGGGCGCCGTCAGTTGAGACTGGTCATCTCTTAGCTGCCACGGCGTATTTTAATTAAATTTTATTTTCGAATTGTTTTCATATAAATAACGGACGCTTTTAACGTTCTGCATCGTTCTCACATGCATAATTTCAACATGAATGATGTAACCAATCTATTGTAAACATAATTTGATTTAAAAGAGTGTCCGTGGAGTTTCTTGCCCGTTCTTCTCCATAGGTACCTACTACGCTTTGGAATGGGCAACTAGCTTCATTTTTCTGACCGACCGACCTTGACAATTCAAAAGTGCCTGTAATTGGTTTATTTGAAATAAATACTTTGAGTTTGAGTTTGAGTTTGGTAAACTCTACTCCTTATTACACATAACATCACGCCTGTATAGCCCGAAGCTATACAGGCGACGTCAGTCATGTTTAAGGCATTTAAAAATAATAGGGGCGAGCCTATTGCCTTCAACATGGCTCAAATCCAGACTCCTCGGGGCCTCCTTATATACTTTCCTAGCTCTTCTTTTTCAAAGAAAATAGAATCATTTCCTTAAGACGCTAAACTTCATCCTGTTGGTGCTTTTCTGTGTGGCCACTACTGTAGATCCTGTTTCACTCAAGTTCAGTACATTGGCATAATGCCAAGAAAACTGGGTTCAACCAAATTCGTTGGGCTGTCAGGCGGCACCAAGTCAAGGTGTTACCTACCATGGGCCGAAATTGGATGATACGCTTTTGTGTTTCCACGATTCAATTTGGTGGTTCAGATTGCTAGGCAAAAGTGAACCATATGATTGACTAGCTAATGCCAAAACATGGTGTCGGTAAGCTGTGCCTTTGCCTAACCAAAGGAACATCTCATAAATAAATACACGCATTTAAAACACCTCGCAAACTACCCATTTCCTGATCGCAAAATTGATAAGGAAAACATCGTTCCTTCATAGAGACTTATAATTATACAAGTTATAAGTCGTTGACCTAAGATTTTATAACCATTTGTACTTCACGCCTTTGTTCTTAATGGCAATAAAAAACAAAATAAGCAGATGCTGCGCCGTTATCTGATTATATCGTTTGTGAAAACATACCACTGGTTTACTGTTTGAAGTGTGGGAATTTTGAAGGAGGACAGCACGTTTACAGTTTTGTCGACGGAAGAATAGACAAAGTGACAGATTAATAAAAGAAATCTGTCATTTTGTCTATTCTTTCGGTCTGTCTTTCGGAAGAAATCTGTCATTTTGTCTAACCTCTTTTCTAAGGAGGTCATGCTGAAAGGCAGATTAAAAATAATGGTATTCAGTTTCATCTGGTTAGATTGGGATGTAGTAAGGAAAAGGATAGGCAGAGATGGCCCGAACCATCTCTGCCTAGACGCGTTCTTGAGATGAAAGAGCGACTTGGCAAGCGTAGAAAGTATGCCATTAAGTTAGGTTGAGTGCGAGTGACGTGGCTAGCAGCTGGCTGAGTACCGAGTTAAATATGGCGTGCGATTGTAAAGGCCTGTGTCGCTATAGCACTAGACCATGGAGTCTCCGGGAGTGCCGACAGAAGTGAAAACTTGAATATTAACGTTGTGCATTTTTGATATTTTGAAATGGTTAGGGAATAATTTTGCACGAATTATATTGTATAATTGCAAAGCACACTTGTGAGCATTATGTAGTACCTACTATAAAGCTACCCTATACTGGGCACGTCTGTCATTGACTTGAATGTGCCCTGGCGGCTGAGGGTATGTCACGATCACTCAAATGTCTCGCTGGTGGTGGCGTGTGTGTTGGATCATTAAGTTCCCTTCAAAATGGTTGAGCTGAATGGTGCTGATCCATACGTCATGTTCGTGAACGGGCGCCGTCAGTGGGGACTGGTCATCTCTTGGCAGCCACGGCTTATTTTTATTTTTAGTTCCGATTTTTTATGTTTTTATTACGGGTCTCGTGGTAGAATACAATATTTATTTATTGGGCTATCGTACACAAACATGACAATTTATATTACATTAAAAAGTTTATCTCTCAGAAAAATCAATCAATAAAAATCAACAATCATCCCGTCTTACGAATTTTCGATCAGGTCACGTGTCCTGACGCGAGTTTAACATTTTTTACCCATTACAAAAAAAATACAACGCCGCTAAAGAAGTTATCACTTCAAAAAAATTTTATAATTTCTTTGCAGAAAGTATAGGTGTTACCAGTTGTAAAAGTTGGTGGTATAATGTACAGTCCTTATTTTGCCTGTTTAAGGCATACATATTAAAGTTTCAACCTGTGGTTTCAACCTGTGGTTTCCACCTGTGTTGACTCCACACAGTGTGACTGCGTGTCGATTCTGTATAAATCTCACCGTGAAGACTTGCGTGGAGTGAGCTGTCAGTGTCATCCCGTCTTAATCAATCGCTAGCATTAGTGGCGCTGATAGTTCACTCCTCGCTCACTTCACCTAAGTTTTCACAGTGAGATGGTTACAGGATAACACTACTGGTCGCCGATGTCCAACCCATTTAAGGGAAAGTAGTACGCTTAATTTTATCGACAAATCATCTATCATCATCACCGTCTTTAAAAAATGGCTGCCATTTTAATTTTTTATTGTTTCTCGCGTTTTCGAGTTTTATAAAAATATCATTTTATTCTTGCATGATTCGATAGTACTACTGAGAGCAAATCTTTCTGTCGCGGGAAAACAACCATAAAAGTTTCAACTAACTTAACATTGCGGCTATACTCCCCAACGGTCGGGTAGAGTGCTTTAAAAGACCCAGATATCGCAAGTTTCGTGATAAGACAGGAATGATCGATCCGACTATGTAGGTAAAGCCGCGCGCATCTTTTTAAATTTCTAGTGATTTAGAGATACTACAGACATAAAAGTGATTTCGTTGGACAGCTGAGAATGTAGGTAACATCTTTTTTTTTTGGATATAATATCTAATTAAGAAATTTCGAAACCCGCCTTCCCAAAGACAATGGGATGAGCCTTGGCTGTGGGAGAATGGGAGTCGGGCCTCTGGCTTCAGGCGCTACCGTCACCGAATATAGCCTCCACTTTCCGTCTCGCTACAAGTCTACGTCTGGACGGTCCTTGCGAGGCTCCACATCGCTGTCAGTGCGGTCAAGCAGTCGACCGCCTCGGTCACCACGGCCTTTCCTGCAGCAAGAGAGCTGGTCGGTTGGCACGGCACGCCAGCATTAATGACATCATCCGGCGGGCTCATGTCACCTTGTCGGGGTGCCAGCTGTTTTAGAACCCAATGGCTTGGCCCGACGACGTGAAGAGGCCAGGCGGAATGAGCATAATGTCTCCGAAGCTGGATAGGCCTTTGGTGTGGGATGCAACCCGTCTCGACACCCTCGCGCCATCCTAACATCCTAGAGCAGCGGGCTGTGCTGGGACGGCTGCTGCAGGTGCAGAAAACCTCAAACGGTGCAAATATTGCAACCTCATTGGGAGCTATATGTTTTGCGCCGTTAGGGGTTGAAACACTAAAGCCGTGGGGTGCGAGTGCTCATTCGTACATTTATAAAAATGTTCGTGTTAGATTGTATGCAATGAGAAGATTATGTTACCAATTGAGAAACAGGAAATAATGTGCAAAACGAAGAATATTATGAAATAAAAGCGCATTACTATGTTAGCATTTTATGTTTGTTTGTTTGTAAAGTAAAACGGATGATTTGTTGATAAAATTGATCGTTTATACACACTGTAAAAGATAAGTTAATATCTTATTTATTTTGAAGGTTCTAAATGGCGTCCATGTTTATTTTTGAGCAGTAATACCAGAATGTCTCCTTCAAAAGTGTAAAACAACGGTCATTGACTGTAGGAAGTAGGTTGTCCTGGCTATCAGCTACAAGTGATCAGAGTGGTCAGAGTTTACAAGTCTCTAAAGTAGACTAGTGTTGGACCATAAGTATCGATAAATAAACTGCCATACGTTTATTATTGAATGAAATAGGTGTGTTTTATAGATAAAAAGGAAGCGTACATGACATAAATTTTTACTTGCTTGCTTGCATACAAGGAAATCCCTTCCAGAGCCAGAAATATTATGATTGCCAATGGATATGGATGACGAATTAACTAGATGTCAGGTTTGTCCGGTGATGCCCATCAGAGGCATCACATCAAAGACGATCAATAGAACCCTTTCATCAGCCCGTAAAATACTAATGATTAGAAAGAATAACATTTATTTGCACACAGTTAGTGAAGCACAAAATACAAATGATGAAATTAAAAAAAAAATAGTGTGTGCCTCACGGCGGCGCCAGATATTTGCTATTATATTATTATATTACTACTACTTATATTTTTATTCGCCCAGATATTTGCAACTCTGACTAGTCGAAGAGTCGCTTGCCTAATAGATATCACCATGCCCATAAACGATGTTTTCTGTTAATTGCTGTTATTTGCAAGTACAAGAGGAAGCTGCAGTCGACCCTTTCCCACAATCGTCGACACACACCCTGGCTCCTCTTTTAAGAAACCAAAGTTTGTATTGAAGAGGTTCTCTTTTTCGCCTTCCAGTCATGTTTATCGACATGTACCAGTTCCAACCATCGACTACCCACATCTCTACCAAGCATATTATTAATTTAATAATAACTTGGCTGTGCTCGTCTGCCGATTGCGCGATAAAAACTTTGCTAATTATCTCATTCATTGTTGTGTGTGGCTTTTAGGTGAGAAGTTAGTGTGGATCAGGATGAGTCATTGTTTTAGCTAAGACTAGCTGAAGACCACGACTTCACTCATTGTGCATTTTGAGGTTATGGTTCCTCTAGTATTCTACTATTTTTTCTAACTTACCTATTAATACTCAATACGGTTGACAGCTACGCAATTCCCGTATTTTAAGAACGTTCGCATTAAAATCTATATCTCAATGTGTCAAAAATACCTCTCCCAATACATTTTTGACAAGTTTTCGACACTGATTGTCGCTAAGATGAGATTAAGACTAGATTTTGTTTACAACGTTTTTAATTACAGGAATTGGCCATCCATCCATCGCCAGTATTACCAAGCCCGCTTGGCCCGCTTGTGGATTACGGCCCACTCCCTCTCACAGAGAGGAGGCCTTGTGTCCCAGCAGAGGGAACATAATAAGCTGATTATTCCATCGCCAGTTTGTAGGCCTTTGGCTTAATGTAACGACTAGGTATTTGTGTCAACAACTACTAGCAGTTGTGGATGAATTTGTATTGAAAGTCATTTAGTAGTTGAAGTTCAATAAGAGCACCATCTTACGTCTACTTTATGATTAACAAGCTAATGCTTATGCGTTGCAATGCCTTTTTTCATTTTTGCGTTCTAACCATCAACAGTTCAGCCGTTTTTTAGCGAGACTAACGAACAGCAACAGATTTTTAAATATCAAGAAGAAAACTGTTTGATACTTATGTCAAACGTATTGAATCTGTAGTTAACGCAGAATAATTTATTTATGTCCGACTCACTTGCATATGTACTGTTGATACCAAAGTTCAAATGAAGATATTTAGGTTCACTAAAGCTTGACGACTCCTGAAACTGTAACAGATAGGACTGTCGTATCCATACTTTCCTTTCAACCTCAAACTGCTGAATTTCGTACATTAACCCAGTCAGATTTAACTTTTGGTCAGTATTACATTTTCCAACCAAAATCTTTCGTGGGATATTTTAGGTAGGCTAGATTGCTCGTTTAGATCTTTCTTACGAAAAGATTGACTAAGCCGTTAGTTAACTGAAATAGAGTTCAGTTCGTTAAGTGTTAAAAGTAAAAGATTCAATTGTAATACCCATTTATGGTCATCCTTCTTCTTAATCGGAAACTCTTGTCAGATTGTGGTCATGGGAGGGTCCTGACGGCTCATTGGAGGCATTGTGGGAACAGTCGGTCATAGTCGAGTTGGTGAGAGATTTTATTAGATCTAATCATCTAGTCGGAGAGCGACCACGGGATCTCTTGCCCTCCATTCTGCCCTGGACTACGAGACGCTCCATTGAGTTCATTTCAGGTTATGTGCCCAAAAAACTTCAGTATTCGTATTTGAACACTCGACGATAATCTCTCTATGATATGAAGTTCTTTTAGGATCGATACATTGGTGCGGTAAGCAGTCCATGGAACCCTGAGCAGACGTCTCCAGCACCAGATCTCCAGGGCATCGATTTTCCTTCTTTCCTTAAACCTAATGTCTCAGCTCCGTAGAGAAAAAATTGGAAAGATAAGACTTCGCATCCGTCGTACCTTAGTGGTTTTGGTTATTCTGCGGTCTTTCCAGATTGTTGTAAGCTTTTCGACGGCAGATCGCGTCACAGCACAAAGCCTTCGTATCTCGTCTTCAGAGCCTCCGGTGTTGGTAATGTTAGAGCCACAGTATATTTATCTCTGGACAACATCACAGTTGGCTATAGTTTTGACGGTGGGTTGGTTGTTTTTAGCTCTGTCTACTATCATCATTTCTGTCTTATCACGATTGATAATGAGTCCAAGCCTAATGCTGTTTGTTTCCAGGTAGTTTAAGATATGTTCCATGCCTTCTTTTGATGTTGTTATAAGAGTGGTGTCGTCAGCATACCTTACATTGGAGATTTTCCGACCTCCAACAGAAACACCTTTGTCATCCTGTATGTTTAAATAAAAATCGAGTTAATTAATTCACGCTCGAAAAAGTACGAAATAAGAAAATGTTTCAGATAGAAATCAAGACATAAGTACAAACATGGTCAGGGTAAAGCCGTGGAATTCGGGCTACTGGGTGTAACTACTGTCAAATCTCCAAACAAAAATCGAACCTATGAGCAGTGAGCAAGCGTAGCTGATACAACCTCGACGCTACCACCCTTCTTTTAAATTTAGAATTTTCAAAATCTACTTTAGCATGCAAAGTGGGTTTGACAAGTTTTCAAATTTAGAATTCAGAAACCGGCACCCTGATTGCGTAACACACTCAACTCAATCACAATTAAAGGAGTTGTGAAGGATATTCCTAATCTATTTTCAGAATAGGTTTGGAAAAATAATCTGTTCAACAACTTACTTAAATAACGCAACGAACGTGGATAAACTGTAAAAATAAAAGGCCATGCGATCGATTGCCATTTTATGTGTGTTCTTTATAACTTGTTTGAGGAGAGTCCTTTGCGTTTCAGACCGTTAAAGCCGGTTATTATTCAAATCACTGCCCGTTGATATGTATATTTTGTACCTGTGCTTATGTGTTTCTTTGTCCGTCTACTACTGAGAAACCACTGAACCGATTTCAATGAAACTTTATTTTTGTGAGCTTTATGATTCAAGTTCTGCTACAAAAAACGAATAAAAAATTCGGCTTCGTAATTAAAAATACAAAATCCGTTCTTGGGTTTTTGTTATAGCGATCAAAAAATTTACAGTTATTCAGTTATTCTCACATTACTCTTTAGAAAACAAAAAAGCTTGTAATTCGCGGGATTCTCATAGAATTCGTGAAATTTTATTGTACAGCGTGTAATCATTTGATATGAATCCTAGATAATGGAGAGTAGAAAACGGTAGGTTGCTGCTGTTTGGGTGTTGTTGGGTTCCATAACTTTTTAAATACCTAAATACTACCTACATAACAGTTACAGCAGAGCATTGGTGACCCAGTGGTACCGGCCGTGACTTACGAGTTTGTAGATCGTAGTTTCGAACTCAGACAGTCGCTTTACTTTGTGTAAATTATTTCATCACGACTGCTCTCAAAACGGTCCAGGAAAACCTAAGGAAAATCGTGAGGAAACCGGCATGTCCTAGAACCAAACATTCGAAGACATGTGACATCTACCAACCCTCACTGGGCCCGCGTGGTAGATTACAGCTCTTGTAGAGAGGAGGCTTGTCTCCCAGCAGTGGGAACATTTTCACAAAAAAAAACATAACAGGCTGATAACGTAACGATGGCTTTACCTATCCTCGAATATTCTCGAAGGAGTGTATTCGAGAAGATTAAAGATATAGTTGTCAGGCAGACATGTGTCGTACTGCAAAATTTCGCCACCTGCGTTGATTGTTAAAGACTAACCATCACCAATTAAATGTTTGACAAGAGCCTGGTAAAAATGATCTGTTTGCGGTTTTGAGGCTTGAGATTGAACCTACTTGAATTAGGCACATTCTCTCTCAACCAAATGGTGATGACTCCAAGAGTCTATTCAGCACCCTAATTGCGTAATACACAATCAATCGGAATCTTAATCGTTTTGAAACAGATTGCTAGTACATTGCTTCATAAGTTCGATAAAAAAATCTGCTCAACAATGTAAATAACGCAATGAATGTTGATTAACTGTCAAAATACAACAGATTAGTCGTAATCGTTTACGAAAATGTGTTACGCAATTAGGCTGCAGGAATAGCCCAATAATGTAGCAGTAAGTATGAGGTTAAGATAGTACTGACCTAGATCAAATCAAAATATTTTATTTTACATGAACCTGCATGGGCACTAATGATACGTCAGAAGCTAGGTGCACGGTTCCAATTGGTCGTTTCCTTTATAGAAGTGCCTGCAAGGATCTCCAAGGTACGATACGTATTGCGGTTATAATAGTCCTTAATTAAAGTTCTATGTTGAGGGCAAGCATATTGACCATGAAACGGCCATAAAACATTAGTTAATTATCTTATTGTGAAGCAAATGCTTCTTATGTCATACAGAGATAGATCGACTATTGATCACCACTGCCAGTTGACTGCATTTTGAGGATTTCAGATCACTTATAAAACCCAGTTTTCTTCATAATGTTTTGATGTTTTCCAACCACGAATTTCCGGAAACCCAGAGTGTGGAATTCAAGTACGTATCTCCAAAAACATTGTACCCACGGAACAGCAAAATATTTTTTGTTCTAATTGATAGTTTGGTTAGTACGTGGTCTATAACATTAATTATTTTCTGTGTGTAACACGTTTAGCTACGATAAAAAAGCCTGCTGATGTAGTTGGTTTTAAGATCGGGAACAATAAAAGCTTTCCACTAAGATGTGACTGAACAAAACCATAAACGTAATATTATAGCGCTAGAGATATAGAAAACTAGGTTTTGTTAGGTCTGGGTCAGAAATAATCTCATGTTCTAGCACAGCCGATCAATTCTGTAAAAAACTCACCGTGAAAAGTGAAGTTTGAAGAAAAGTGGCGAAGTGGGCTTGGAGTGAGCTGTCAATAGTGGCATCAGCAGAATAGAATAGAATAGACTAGAATAGCACTACTGTACTGCTATTCTGCACCTATCTCACAGTGAAAACTTAGGTGAAGTGAGCTGTCGGTGCCACTGATGCTAGGGATTGACCAAGAAGGGATGACACTGACAGCTCACTCTACGCAAGTCTTCACGGTGAGATTATTACAGAATCGACATGCTGGTGGAATGACTCACTAAAAGACCAGCATGTCGCTCCTGTACAAATTTTATCATGAAGACTTGCATGGAGTGAGCTGTCAGTGTCGTCCCGTCTTGGTTAATCCCTAGCATCAGTGGCGCTGACAGCTCACTCCACGCTCACTTTACTCAAGTTTTCACGGTGAGATGGTTCCAGAATAGCACTGCTGTTGACCAAACGCATCGTTATCGCTTATCACCGACGCGAAGTGCAGTCGACTGTGCCTAGGTAGAATGTGAATGTGAAAGTATCGTGAATAAAAAGCTTTTAATTAAAAAAAAAAATTGCAGAAGAGAAATTTATAAACAAAGGTGTATAAACACAAAGGATTCTTAACAAACATGAGAGAATTCTTTACATTTTATAATTAACTGCAAAAAATACACAAAGAAACGGGAACATGTATGACGTCATCAGTCAGAAAGACGATTTCTTAAAATCTTAATGTTAGGAAGTCTAGTTTGTGTGTTTATAATGAAGAAGGATAAACACCAGAGGTCTGGCTGGTCAAGCAGAAAATAATGAGGGGCGATCTGAAAGAAGAACGTTTTTGTTTGAATTTACAGTACGCGACTTACGAGTTTTGGGTCGTTGGTTCGTCCCCAGACAGGACTTTACTTTGTATAAAATATTTCATGATCACTGTTGTCAAAACGGTTGCGGACCGCTTTGTTATGAAACGGCCTAGAACCAAAAATATGAAGGCATGTGGAAACATTATACACTGATCATGCAAAGGCTGTGAAAGTAATCAATCAACTGGCGAACCCAAGTAGGTCACTTCAAACACAATCTAGCATCAAATGGGGAATAAATAATGTGGATCAGTGCGAATGCGGTGCTCCTGACCAAACCTTTTCCCATATGTTGGACTGTCCAAAGTTTCCATACACGTGCTCTTTTATGAACCTAAAAACGCCACTGATGCCGTGGTAATGTGGCCATCCATTTAATACAAGTAGGTACTTACATATTCCATTTACTTGATAAGTAGAAGATCACTGAAACAACACAGGCCACTTCTCTGCGAGACTCGCTCTCGCTGTATAATGTAATGCACCCCGCGGGTCCAACAAAATTTTAAGTTAGATTACGTACGACTGGTTAGTCTTCATCTTTCGAGAAATTAAGGGTAGTCGAGTGACCAGGACAATAAAGGGAGAATCCTCTCCAACCAGAGAGCAATCCAATGTCCAACCAGAGAGCATCAACACATGATCTAATTACTTTAAAATCTGCTAGCACACTATTTTTTTATAAAAATGTTAATAGATTTTTTTTTGTGACAACAGGACGTGCATATTCTCGTAAAGCTGTTTATTTATTTTTAGTCTTCATCTTAAAGATTAAAAAGATAAAGTTAATCTACATGTAGAAAACGTTAACTAATTGTCTATATCTTCCGTTTACTTGTATGGTTATTTTGTTTTATTAAACTTTATGTCGTGATTAAAATAACATCAAATCACAAAACGAAACGTCACGCCTGTGTTCCAGAGGTAAGGCAGAGATGTACTTATAGTACCTACACTGACATTTCGTCAGTAATTTTTGTTTAACATCAAAATCAACAATATAAAGTTCTGATTCAGGATTTTCACCCGTGTTCAATTTTAATTAGCTGTAAAGTCAACCGCACATATATCGTAGCAGTAAGGGTGATTTCCGGAGTGTAAGTGTAGCCACAGATCACGCCAACAGCACGCGTGTCTTGACCACCATAGAAACTTCTAATTCGCAGGTTCAGGGCATCTTTAACTTAATGGGATCAAAACTAAATGACTTAAGTTATCATTACCAAATTTAGTCTTAATAAAAAAACTGAAACGGAAACTGTATTTCTTAGATACTACATATTCAAAATTGCAAGGGGGCGCCCACATTAGGGCTCTTTCAGGTAGATTACGGTTGTAACAACAATATTATATAAAAGAGTGTCCATGGAGTTTCTTGCCAATTCTTCTCCATAGGTACCTACTACGCTTTGGAATGGGCAACTAGCTTCATATTTCAGACTGACCGACTTCTTGACAATTCAAAAGTGCCTGTAAATGGTTTAATTGAAATAAATGCTTCGAGTTTGAATTAAGTTCAGCTGCACATGCATTAAGAAAAATAAGGCAGTTGACCGATATAGCCACAGCTGCGTTAGTATACTTTGCTGATTTCCACAGAATTATGTCTTATGACGTTCTGCTACGAGGATTGGCAGCTGACGTATATTTAATTTTCATTTGACAAAAGAGTGCAATCCGCGCCATCTATAAAGTGGGTCCTCGCAAGGCTCTCAGAAACACATTCAAAGAAATTGATATACTAACTCTGCTTTCTCTTTATGTCTTATAAATGATTATATATGTTCGCCAAAACTTTTCGAAATAAGAAGTGATTTCCATAATATAAATACACATTGTAAAAATGAAATTGTGATACCTAAATTTAGATTTAGTCATTCAACCAAACAAGTCATTTCTGATAAACATTCCGTTCATTAAAAAAAGTTGCCAAAAGTCCGTTACAGGTCTTAGCGATGGAAAGTTCAAAACCTACATCAAACGTGTCCTTTAAAAAAAAAAACATATTATAAGATCAAAGACTACGTCGAAGATAAGAAAGTTTGGCAATCATTCCTGATAGGCTGCATGCACATGTGGCTTCCCTGGCACATCATTAATGGCATCACAATGTAAATATCTATTAACTTCTCCCAGATTCGATGTCTTTTTTTTACATACTCTAAATTCAAATATCTGTCGCATCAGGGGTAACCGAGATGCGAAACATCGGGTCCTCTTCACGATCCGACACATTTTTAGTGTGGGCACTGTAGTGGGTACTCGAACGAAAAGATAATTCGAATTAAAATAACTTTAATACACTGGCTAACGAAATAAACACGTGCAACGGAAACAGACACGTGCGTTGGTAGTGAGCGTTTGCCCAGACTAGAGACTGTCCAAACTCTACCGTATTCTGTTGACTGTCGCAACCCTCGGTCTCTCCGCCAGTCCTCACTGTTTCCCCTCCACCGACGATCGTGTCCAAGCGGTAGGACTCTCTTGCGTTTCCGATCACATGATCATTCTTTTATGAATCAAATTGTTAGATGGCGCTGTCCGGTGTACTGTGGCGCCATCCATTCACGACATATCTTTATTGTGGATCATAGGTAGGTACATGACACAGTTCTTAAATAATTAAATTATGATCAGCTATGTCCCGCCCTACATCCCGCATACAACAGTTACATACTTAGAAAGTTAATTTACATCATTATATAGCAAAATTATTAACATTTCACATTTAGTGTAGAAAATATAATAATAATTAGGAAAAATTAATATAGGTACACAACAGTGGGCCACCGAATGCAACATGATTGAGGGGGACTATATTGGTGCAGTGATTTGTCTTCTTCGATATATAATACTACAATTCTAGTTTCAACTCTTTACAGACAGGATTTACACGCTTTTGGAGATAGGATATAAATTCCGATTTGTTACAGTTGTAATGGCAATCATGTCATTTGGTTTAAGTTTAGGTTTTTATTTGAATTTTTTGATTATATTTTTTGTGATTCTTTTTTTTTTGTCTTTTGTATTTTTAAAACGTTGTAGGAAATGAATACTGTAGATTTGTAGACCATTTTCTATTTTGTTAAGTATCTGGTATTTGTTGACAGGCCTACACTGTTGGCCTGTTGTTACCTATTAACACTGTAATTTGAAAACTTTGAAAAAGCCAATTGTTTTAAGAGTAACCGTGTAGTTTCCAGCCAGCTCTTCTCCATAGGGAACAACCAATTGGAACCATGCACCTAGCTTCTGACGTTTCATAAGTGCCCATTTAGGTTTATTTGAAATAAAATATTTTGATTTAGATTATTTCAGTTTGAATACCTACTACTTATGTATGGATGCCGGCAAAGTTGCAGACACAGGAAATATTTTAACTTTGTCACCAAGGTTGGCAACGCATCGGCAAACGTCTTGATTTTGTTATGTTATGTTTGTTGCTTTGTCGAAATGTTAGCTTAAAAAGCAAATCCATCGACAAAAAGTTTTTTTTATAAAGCCATACCGTCTTATTACTAAACGAGTTTTTACTTTAGTACTCACTAATCCTAAAATTGTAATGTTTGGTGCATCAGTCAGATAGGTAATTACATTGAATGAATGAAAAAGTACACTAGAAACTACATTTAAGTACCAATTATAATTTTGTACTTTTTTCTTATCTTAATTGCATAAAATTCACGTAAATGTGCCAATTGCCTAATAGATATTTCTGGAGTTGTTGATTCGTCCACAAATAAATAAACTTCGTGCGAGTCGCCTACAGGAAAAAAAAACATTATTTAAAAGTTTCGATTCGCCCGTCTGCCTGGTGAATAAATTCGTGCGAATCGACTAATAAGCCCTTACCACGTGGGCCGGCTTAATATTATTAAGAGTGTCCATGGAGATTCTTGCCCTTTCTTCTCCATAGGTACCTACTACGCTTTGGAATGGACAACTATGTAGCTTCATATTTCTGACTGACCGACTCCTTGAGAATTCAAAATTGCTTTAATTGAAATAAATGCTTTAAGTTTGATTTATTTATGACGAATATTTGTATTTATTTATTTTACCTACTTAGAAAAAAGTTGGTAATATTGAATGTGGATGTAGGTATACCTAATACACCGCAGTCTAATACTTCGGTGAATACATAATTGCGTCTTGCCATTAGTATTCGCAGGCGGAGTCACATGATAAAGTTAGTATTACATTAACAGATTTCTGACACAAAGTGGTGATAAAGAGAAGAGTTGGCTATGAAGTGCGGAGCATTTAATATTTTTTATCAAAAGTATGTTCCTACTTCTTCAGCTATGGCGGGCAGACCGTGAACTCGACTTGATTTTTTGTTTCAATTAAAAATTGTATGATGTGAGGAAATGTCTGTATGTTGTTGTTATGAAATAACAAATGAATGTTGATATGAAATATTTAAGCATTGCCCAGGTTCCTTTGTTCAGAAATGAGGTTTGATTACGAATCGTACATTTTTGGCCAATAATACAAGAGCTACCTACCACCTTTTCTAACCTACAATTTTGCCACCAGCGTTTTTAAAGTACCTTCCAGAAATATATGTCCAGGGATACAAGTAAAGGGTAGAGGCAAAGTGGTAACCTATTCACCTACTCCATTAAAAACACCTAGTCTTCAATCATTTCCATTTTTGAGGAAATATATGATCTAATAGATTTCCTGTATTTAAGGGTGTTGAGCCGGGCAGTGGCAAGATGAAGCAGGTTATAATATAAAGGAATCATAAATAATCTGTCGGAATCCTTACAAATAAAAAAACACACACACGTTGGCCGACCTCTGCTCATGTCCCAGACCGCTATGAGTCCTGAATGTAAAAAAAATTGTCGTTGCAGGCAAAGCCGCAGATTCAACTTAAAGCGAACTGCTAACCACCTACCTGTCCGATTAACAAACCTTAAGGTTCACATAAGATGCCAAGGAAGTGTTTTCTGGGCATCGAACCGTGACACAAGGCACACCCAAGCATTTGCGCCATAATATTTGCAAAACTAAACCTGCATGGACGTGCGCCTTTGCAAACTTTTCGAAAAAGAAGTTTGAAAGTTTTGTTTTATCTGTGAGAAATTTTTGAGCGGGAGATTTTCGGGTTTTGCATTTCGAATTGTGACATCGCTGTTGTGTTGTGTTCATCTCTTTTACTTGTAGTGTTTTGAGATGAAGTGAATGAGATAGATGTAGTTTTGTTAACTCGTCTTGGTTCTGAATTTAATCAGTTTTTGTTTTGTATTTTAATTTTGTATTTAAAACAAAGTACGTAGTTATTTTTAACAAGCAATGAAGTATGCACACAGCGTTCATTATTTTAATTTGAAAGCTACTCTTGATTCATAAAATAATTATCTAACAATGCAAAATTAAAATCTAAAAATAAGTGTAACTAGTTTTATGGATATTTTAAACAAAAAATGGACGTTTAAAACTGCTTGAAGTGGTATTATGTTAGTAAAAATGTTAAACATACTTGTTTTGTGCCCGGTGTTACTTGCTGCTGGGGTGCAAACACTGACCATCGATTCGCAGCTTGGAACCTCTATTGAAGGTAAGATATTGTCTTCTTTCTGTAGGTGAAACAGTTCCCGAATTAATTGATAAACCATTGAAGAAAAATAAAATTAACCTTTTCCCATACCTAAAAGATGAAATTGGAAAGGATTTTTGATTCAGTAGCGAGCAGATAGCAACGTAAACAGTTGCGAAATCGTCACCAGCAAAAGCATAATAATAGCCAAACTTTAATAATGTGTAAGTCTAATTATGATTTGATGATGAGATGTGATCGCTGTTGCTTTGGTAGGTCAAACTCTTTATTACATCTAAATACATTTTCACCAGCGCTGGAAACTAGAGTCCATAATCAAACAAACATTCGGACTCAGATCATATGATTATGATTATTTGATCTAAGAATTTATAAATGAGCAGGGACTCAAATTGTTAACATAATAAGAATTTATAACGCTCAAACTCAACTCAAACTCAAATCATTTATTTCAATTAAACCATTTACAGGCACTTTTGAATTGTCAAGGAGTCGGTCAGTCAGAAATATGAAGCTAGTTGCCCATTCCAAAGCGTAGTAGGTACCTATGGAGAAGAACGGGCAAGAAACTCCATGGACACTCTTTTAAATACTAATGTTTTTACATATATCTTAGTTACATCGATTAATGTTGACACTATAAGTGAGAACGATGTACAAAAAACCGTACACGTTAAAAGCGTCCAGAGTGCATCAAAACATAATTAAAACAATCCAGCTAATTAATTATTAAAATAAGCCGTGGCAGCTAAGAGATGACCAGTCCCAACTGACGGCGCCCGTTCACGAACATGACGCATGGATCAGCACCATTCAGCTCAACCATTTTGAAGGGAGCTAAATGATCCGACACACGCGCCACCGTCAGCGAGACATTTGAGTGAGCATGCCATACTATCAGCCGCCAAGGCACATTCAAGTCAATCTATGACATTACCCGGTAAATGGTAGCTCTATAGTACAAAGTACTAACATCTGTGCAATGCATCTATATAATAAAAAGGAGATTGAGTTTATATAATGCAAATAAATTCTTACTATCTTCAGCAGCTTCAACAGTGATTCGAATGTCAATTAATTAGTTGTGGTGTGGAGCAGGACCGGCATTAAGCCAAGGCATTTTTATCAGTTATGTAATCCTCCAACCTATAATATGCCTGCCTGAATAGTGTGCGTTTGACAAAGGATTTGAATTTTGTCTCATTCAGTTGAAGTATGTGGGGAGGTATTTTATTATAACATTTTAGACAGTACCCCATGAAAGATGAGTCTGAAACCTGGTTGAACTAATAGGTCCCGATTTCTAGTACTATAATTATGTCTTTCACCTCTTTTACTGTAAAGATGTAAATTTTTTCTTACGTACATGATGTTTTCATTGATGTATTGACAAGGTACAGTCATGATGTTAATATCCTTAAACAATTCCCTTAGAGAATCGCGCCTGCGGAGATTATATACGGCTCTGATGGCTCTTTTCTGCAGAATAAAAATAGACTCGATGTCTGCAGCCCGTCCCCAAAGTAAAATACCGTAAGACATGATACTATGAAAGTAACTAAAATAGACCAGCCTCGCGGTATCTATATCAGTAAATTGACGGACTTTTCTGACAGCGTAAGCTGCTGAACTTAGCCGTCCTGCTAGAGATGTTAAATGAGGACCCCATTGTAGCCTTGAGTCGAGCGTGATCCCCAAGAAAACCGTTTTATCGACGAATTCTAGCTTCTCTTGATTCAATACTATCTCACAATCACTACTCTTGACGTTTGGTAAAGAAAATCTTATACACTTAGTTTTATTTCCATTTAGTACTAAATTATTAGCCGTGAACCAATTTTGGACCAGCAGTAGGGCGTTATTTACGTCGTCAAAATTTGAAGCACGTCTATCTACCTTAAAAATTAAGGAAGTATCGTCAGCAAATAACACCATTTGTGGTTGATTTATTAACAAATGGAGTAGGTCATTAATATATACTAAAAAGAGGAAAGGACCCAATATCGAGCCTTGTGGAACACCCATTTTTACCTTTAAACCAAGTGAATTGACACCATTTATTTGAACTTGCTGTTGTCTATCATTTAAATAAGATTTTATTAAACTAAGCGCAAGTTTTCCAAGTCCGTAATGCTCAAGTTTCAAAAGCAGGGTTTCGTGATCGACGCAATCAAATGCCTTGGAGAGGTCACAAAAGATTCCTATGGCGTCTTGAGCCTCTTCCCACGCGTTAAAAATATGTTTTAATAAGGTAACACCAGCGTCGGTCGTACAACGCCCTTTGGTGAAACCATACTGTTGCTCGTGAAGGATTTTATTAGTATTAAAATGATTGAGCATCTGATTATGCATTATCTTTTCAAAAACCTTGCTGAAAACCGGCAACACGGACACAGGTCTATAATTATTAGTGTCTTTACTGTCCCCGGATTTGAAAAGTGGTATTACCTTACTGTATTTCATTAGATCCGGGAAGACTCCTTGATCCACACACAAATTAAATATTAAGGCTAAGTAAGGTGCTATAGTTTCAATTATGGAGGTACAGACTTTAATAGACATTCCCCAAAGATCTTCGGTCAATTTGATCTTGATTTGCTTAAAAGATTTTATTACTGTTAAGGGGTTAATATGCTTAAAGTTAAATTCAATCGGGCCGGCAGAAACATTCGCCCTCATTAAATCAAAAGCACGCGAGGGCGAAGAATTTAAGATTTCAGTGGTTTTTTGTGGGACACTGGTAAAGAAATTCACAAATTCCTGAGCAACTTTTTTGTTATCGCAAATGAGACCACGTGACGTCTCCAGTGTGTAATCAGAATTTTGCTTTTTGATCCTGTTCGTTTCATTATTGATAATTTTCCAAACCGTCTTTATTTTATTGTCTGCTGATTTTACCTTGTTGCTAATGTATAAGGCTTTAGCAGCCTTACAAGTGTTCAGTGTAACAGACATAAAATGTTACAGAATCAAAGTGTAACTTTTTATATGTGTGAATATGTGTAACAGAAATAAGCATTTTTAGGGCACGATACGCCAACAACGCACGGCGCGACGGCGATGCCGACCACGATCTTTACTACACATATGATCCTGTTACACTTATTAACACTGTTAACACTTTTACTTCTGTTACAGATATATTACTGTTACAGTTGTAAGGGTTTTCGGTTAACACATTGAAAAACACATCTATAACTGTTTACACAGTTGCAAAATCGTGACCAGGAAAAGCATTTTAATATATGATTATGAGATGTGATCGAAGTTGCTTTGGTAGGTCAAACTCTTTATTACATCTAAAGACATTTTCACCAGCGCTGGAAACTAGAGTCCATAAGCAAACAAACATTCGAACTCAGATTATGATTATTTGATCTAAGAATTTATAAGTGAGAGCAGGAACTCAAATTGTTAACGTAAAGAGTTTATAACGCTGTTTTAAAACATACATTTATAAATGTAAGAGACACAAAATGTTACAGAATCAAAGTATAACTTTTATATGTGTTAATATGTGTAACAGAAATAAGAAGTTTTAGGTCTAATAGCACGATACGCAAACAACGCACGGCGCGACGGCGACGCCGACTTCGATCTTCAGTACACCACCATTAACACTGTTAACACTGGAAAACACATTTATTAATGTTACATATTTGATTTGGTTGTCAATTCAAAATGAAACACTAATAATTCTGTAACATTTATTAAGGTGTTTTTAAGCTCCTGGGTGGGAGGAAATATTCAATATTACTGCCCGTCCTGTCTATCAAACACAGTCCACGTTCAACAGGCGCCCTTGCGACCATTAGCTGAAAGTGTGTTATGGTAACAAAGTTCCTAATGATTCTTCAGAATGTAGCACCATCTTTCTCTGCCTTTTCTTATCCTAATTTAATTGGGGCAACAGAAGGAAAGATATCAAGAAAAAGTATTTATTGTGACTTACACAGGAATACGCAGTAGTTGATGTAGTAGTGTGATGCGCAGTATCACAAACTTATCTAACCAAAAACACTCTTAAAAAGAAACAATCCTGTACGAGGCCAAAATGCCCCTTTCCTTTCTCAGCATAATACTGAGGTAGGGACCAATTGGGTATAAGGGAACTATTTATAGCCATGAATAAGACACACAGTCCTTTCATTGTTTCTTCAGAATTTACCTAGTAACTTTATTCTTTGTTACACTTCAAGTAACATTAATGTACTCTTTCTTACCCAAATACTGTCAATGTGTCGAAACTATTTCATAATAATTCCAACTGTTTCCAAACGTATCCGCTGTGTTGCATCCATACCATAGCCTATATAAATAATGTTACATGTAATAAAATTGTAATAACGTAACGAGTAATTTATTTAAGTAAAGTATCTTTGTTTGACATTATGAAAGTTTATACTGCATGCAGTGCACAAGAGAAAGACATCCTTATTGGCCTAGAGGCGTGAATGCTACTGAGTAGTGCTAGGTTCCATTCTCGGATTTGGCAGAATAACATTGGGTTTGTTCTGCATGAGCGCGGATACAGGGGGGGGGGGGGGGTCAACGGGTGCAGTTGCGGGCCCTTCTTGGGCTTTGACCTGTATTTTTTATTTCAGTATATTTCTAAGGAATATATTGATAAGTCGTAGTCCCCGAAAAGTGGGACAAATTGTTGAGTGTAGGCAAAATATGTACCGAAGGTTTTTTAAAAGGCTTTACCGCCTTTAGCTCTAGCCAAATCTTCCTTGGAAAGAAACATTCCCTCCCTCCATTCTTCAGCAACAAATTTGTTTGGTAATTTGTTTAGGAAATAAATTGACGTGATATTGTTATAACATAATGTTGAATCCATTTCACTACTTACCAGCTTAAAAAATATATTGTGTACTTATTAGTGGACGCGAAATCCGCTGGATGTGCAAAACACAAGACCGGTCCATGTGGCGACGCTTGGGGGAGGCCTTTGTCCAGCAGTGGATATCTTTCAGACTGAATTCATAATAGAAAACTTGTCAGACCCGGGGTTCGAAACCCCACGCCGTCTGACACAGTCAAATTATTATAACCTAACTGCAGGGCAAAGGCTGAAAGGACTCTTCTCTTACAAAGAAGGCAAGAGTGTTATTCAGCACGCTTGCTTATTTTATCTAATTTGAATATTTCTTTAATTTCCAGACTGCTTTGAAAGGATATCGATCGGCGAGCAGCTACCGCCTGACGCCATCTACCGAAATGTAACTGAACTAACAACACGCGAGTGCGAGCAGATCTGTAAGCAAGACAAACAGTGCCAGAGCTATGATTATGGGTACGCATTGTTGAATGTAGATGTCACTGCTAGGTTAGTTAGAAGTTTAATCGGACGGGACAAAGATGACAGAAATCGGGGACAAAGCAGAGTGGTACTTGACGACAACTTGTCAAAAGACATATAAACACATTCTGTCAAAAAAATACCAGGTTGAATCATTTGTTTATGGTTCCAAATTCTTTTTTTGTTGTTGTTAGATTGGCACAACTGTTTTCTATTTTGGCACGGAGTTTGAGTTGCATCTGTTATTTAGATTAATTTAAGTGTTGTTTTTAGTAAGATCATATCTAGTGTGTATTGCGAATTTCATAATTGACAAAAACATCTAACAAAGAGTTTGTCTAAAATTTTGCATCGCCAATGGAATTTCGTGTTGGGAGTCACTGAAAATGTTACAGAAGCCTTACAGTCAATCGACTTAATCAAAAATACGTACATAGGGAGTGGTACAAAGCGGTCAAAAGCGGTCGAGATTTGATGGAAGATTTGTCTCGCTCTGGTAAGCCAAAAACGTCTTCAACTGAAGTTAACATCGCAAAAGTGAAGGAAATTGTGACTGAAAATCCTCTTTCAAGTTTGAGAGATACAGCCGCTGAACTTTCTGTGTCTCACGAGTCGATCCGTACCGTTTTAAATAAAAAATTGAAACATGCTTTCGCTCGGCTAGTCCCAAAAGAGCAGAATTTTCTCCAAAAACTCAATCGCATATCTCGCTGAGGAAATGCTAGAACGAGTAAATTCCGAACCAACATTCATGAAACGCATTGTTACTGGTGACGAGACGTGGGTTTACGAGTTTGACATGCAAACTAGTCAACAAGCTTCGGAGTGGCGCTTTCCAACTCAACCGAAACCGAAAAAAACACTCTTAAAGTCGATCAAAAGTTAGATAATTGTGTTTTCTTTGTCTATCACGGTGTTGTGCACTCGGAATTGTAGCAAAAAAATCTCCGGAAGGTCAAACGGTAAATAAATAATATTATTTAAAAAAGGCCAGATTTGTGGAAAGTAAATTCTTCGTTTTGCATCACGATAATGCACAAGGCATTATCGTGATGCAAAACGAAGAATTTACTTTAAGCGAAGAAGCCATCATTGTGAACGAATTTTTGCCCAAAAACTCAACAACTACCGTGGAGCAAGCATCTTATTTATCAGATAGGTCTCCAGCCGACTTCTTTCTTTTTCCTAAACTCAAGTTACGACTTCGTGGCACCGATTCTCCGGAAACTGCGCTTAAAAAAGTGTTGATGATTGGATTATTCGTTGGCATAATAATATCGTTTCTGAACGAGCATACTTTGAAGGCGATAAAATAAATTTGGATAGATAACTAACATTTTGTGTATTATTGATCTTTGCCCGGTAGTTTTTTGACAGAGTAGTCTATCTAGCTGATAATGATACGTGTTGATCAAGCAGCTAAACGATTTGCTTTCTGTGCGGTCGCGAGTTTGTCACTGGGTACTTTATAAAACACTTTTTTAAATTCTTGTAACTTACCTATTGTAAATTGGTTTTTGTAACTTACCTATTGTAAATTGCTATTTATTCTTTCGGTTGTTTGTTATGAATATTAAAAACAACCCTTTTTTGTTTCCTTTCGATTTCCTATTTAATCCTTTTTCTGTATAATATTCTTTTCTTCCCTTTCTAATTTACTTTATCCATGCAACAATATTTTTTCTTGTATTTCAGAGTCGGCGCAAAAGGCAACGCAACCTGCAACCTAAGCAACGATGACGAAAAGTCACTTAAAGAGAAGAGCCTTCTTCTCAAACACCCTGACTATGACATCTACGTCCGTCGGTTCCAATGCGAGCAGTCGCCCCCTTCCCCCATCCAAGGACAGTTCGATGACCCTTCAGATGGACCAGGACCCGCGCACAGACCCGTCTTCAGACCCGTGGATGACCCTAAACAACCTTTTACTGATGACTACCTCATATCTGGAGACTTAGAATCCTATGGTGTATCAAGACCAGTGTACAAACCTCAGTATGATGAAAGGCCTGATGATTATTCGAATCCAAAGCCAGATTTTGATATGGGACCAAGTTACGGAGCTCATAAGCCTCAAGATATGCCGTATAGACCGGAGAAACCAGGTCAGGATGGGTATTTTAAACCAAGGCCGGATTCTCACGATGTTTTTCAACTTCAAGATCCATATAGGCCTAATGATAGACCAGGATATCCTGTTAATGATTATAATAGGCCAAAACCATCTCCATATGAACCTGAAAAGCCTGAATACCACTATATAATAAGACCGAATAGAAAGCCTAGACCTCAGGCAGACACTGGTTATAATAAACCTTCAAACAATTATCCTGCTAGACCAGGTTATGGTCAAGACGACCCTGGTTATACAAAACCTACGAATGATTATCCCAGGCCAGGTTACGGTCAGGTCGACCCTGGATATGCACCAGCTCAAAGACCCTATCCTGATAAAGACCCATACAATCGTCCAAGCCCTGGATACCAAGGATTGTCTGGTGGTTATGGTCAAAACTCCCCATATGACGATAATTCAATTCATGTCCAAATACATGACCCTCCAAGACCTTACAAGCCTCCAAAACCAACTTCCGGGCAAGGAATCTATGGTTACGGAACCTATTCGAGTCAGAATTCGTATTCGCAGTCCCAAAGCAGTCAATCTCAGCATTATGGATCTGTTGCAGCAGACAGTGGTTATGGTAGCCCCTATAGACCAGATCCAAGGCCTGAAAGACCAGGTTATGGTGAACCTAGTGATATTGGATATGGTGGTGCGTCGAAACCACAAAAACCGAGCAATGATCGACCAGCTTATGGAGTTGACAAACCATCATATGGTGCTGAGAAACCGGGATACGGCAATGACAAACCTTCTTATGCAAATGATAGACCATCGTATGGAAGTGACAAACCAACTTATGGGAATGACAGACCATCTCATGAAAAACCAACCTACGTGAATAATAAGCCTGCTTATGGAAATGACGATACATTATATGGAGACAACAGACCATCGAATAACAAGCCATCGTATGGCGTAGAAAAACCTTCTGCAGACGGTGGTTATGGTTCCAAACCATATAGGCCAGATCCTAAACCAGAACGACCGGGCTATGATGAACCTAGCGATACTGGTTATGGAGGAGGTTCAAAACCACCGAAACCAATCAATGACAGACCATCTTACGGTGCTGACAGACCAACTTATGGTCCACAAAAACCTACCTACAGCAACCAAGTTTCCTATGGCAGTAACCATGCATCATTTAGCAGTCAAAGCGAGTATAACAGTCACCACGCAAGTTACGGCAGTCAATACTATGGTAATAAACCTAACGATCAACAAGACACTGGTTATGGGTTGCAGAAACCTAGCCAGGATTATCATAGGCCTTCGTATGGGACTGGGTCTTATGGAGGAAGTCAAGGAGGATATGGTAATAATCAGAGCTTGTATGGCGGTGGTCACGGGACTTTTGAAAGTCATCAAGGAGCTTATGGGGGACAGGGAAATTATGGTGGAAGTCAAGGGTCTTATGGAGGTAGCCTGGGATATGGAAGTGGGTCTCATGGTGGAACGCAAGGGTCTTATGGGGGAAGTCAAGATACTTACGGTGGTAGTTATGGTTCTTATGGAGGGTCCCAAGCGTCATATGGAACAAGTCAATCTTCACAAAGCAGCAGCAGTAACTCTTACGGAAGTCAGGGATCTTTTGGTAGCCAAAATGATTACAACAGTGGATCTTATGGCGGAACTCAAGGGTCTTACGGAGGAACTTCAGGGTCTTATGGAAGCAGCCATGGGTCTTATGGAGGCAGTTCTGGGTCTCAAGGGTCTTATGGTACTCAAAATGCTATGATTCAACCTACATATGGTAACAGACCATTTAATGATAAGCCTGCTTATGGAAAACCACAGAAACCTAAACCTCCTTATGAAAATGATGACGCCGATACAGGTGAGACTCGTCATTTACTTATGGAGCTATGAATTTATAACAAACCTGAAATTGCTAGGGCTATTTTGAAAGCACTAACACAGTAGAAACTGCTGTAAATTGTATATATATAATTGTGAAGAACATAGGCAGCAAGATCACAGAAATTCTGCCAATGGGGCTTCTATTTTGATTGTTTTTTTCTTAGCTCTAGACTAAGCGTTATTCCTGTCTCATTTTCATATCTTTATTTCCGTTCCCTAATATTTACAAGATCTTAAAACTGCTAAAAGCGGAGATACAATTAATTACGGACCCTGAAAGGCACAGCAAAAACTTTTGTAAATCTTTTTTTTTTTTTTTTTTTTTTTCTTAAAATTTATAAGTAGTCAAAGCACGAGCTTAGTCATTTCGGCCTTATATTATAGTCTTTCCCAAAATGTTATAATCGAATTCTCTGCAGGCTACGGCAAACCACCAGCTTTTGACGAAAATCGACCTGATTACATCAATCCAGACGATCCGGGTTACGACAGTGACCCAGACAAACCAGCATACGGTAACGAGAAACCGAACACTACCGGGTACGAAAAACCGAATGTCAAACCGGTTTATGAGTACGAACTGGACAAGCCTGTGAATGTGCCCAGTTATATAGCAAGGCCGGGTGGAGAAGTGGTTACTTCTAGGCCAATGGCAGTTAGTGAGTATGAAGCTGCTTATGGCAGGAATCCTGGGAAGGAGGTTTATAAGGGTGAGTGGAACTTTTATTTTTATTTTATGTTGATCATACGAAAGAAAAGACAAGCACGAAAGTCCGTCAACCAATCACACCAAGGGATATCGTGTTACCTAGTATGGCGTAATGGTTTAATTGATAGTAAGCAGGGAAATAAAGGTAGAATTGATGAAAACAGGATCCCTCAAAAACATATTTATTAGCTTAGAGCAAGAGCACAGAATCATAGGGGTAGATCCTTAAAGTCTATAGGATTTTTCACTGGTCGTTGAGTTGGAAAATAGGATAACAGAACAATTTGATCAAATCGACTAATTATGCTACACCAGTAACTGGTTTGTGGAAGTCAGTTAGGCAGTCGCTCCTGGTATTCAACTGCATACGGACTGGAATCCGATCCAACACAGTTGGGTAAAAGGTTATGCGGTTGATGATGATACGATGGAAGATTTGAGAGAATTATGACCAGCATGCCGATTCTATAAAAATCTCACCGTGAAGACTTGCGTGAAGTGAGCTGTCAGTGTCATCCCGTCTTGGTCAATCCCTAGCATCAGTGGCACTGACTGCTCACTTCACCTATGTGTTCACGGTGACATGGTTACAGAATAGCACTACAGAAGAGGTTGTATGAGTTCATAAAAAAACTTTTTATTTGCTTAAAGGATGGGTTGGTCCAAATTGGATCAGGATCGAGTTGAGTGGGAAATAAAAGGCAGGCCTTTGCACTGCAGTGGGACAACACGATGATTATTATTATTATTATTTTATATTGGTCAATTTAATTTAATTTTGTTTATTGACATATAGATTACACAACAATAGTTGTATTGCAATATGTGGTTCGCTAGTGACCTCGACAATTGATCATATTATTCTTGCCTGAGCAACTGGCAATTTCGTGATGCTCTCCCTTAGATGTCACTGCTTGCGGTAACGTTGGGGGCCGGGCACGAGCTTTATACCTGCAGGCTTTTATTTAGATATTATGTTCACGTGTTTATTATGTTTTTTCTTGAGTATTGTAACCGATGTTTTCGTTGGTATATTGGCGTTGTCAATTAATTTAATTTATTGTTTTGTGTTTCGTGATATCAGTTACCTACAATGGTATAGAATCCAGTTATTTTAACTGAACAAACAGCTGAGCTGCTATGGGGTTTGTTGCCACTTCTTCTTACCAGCTAAAGCACGAGGAAGTGTTGAAGGACGGGCGTATTGAGGGACTTTCTTCTGTAATTTTGACGTTCGAAAAGTGCTGATTCTCAGCCTAGTTTCAATAAATGACTTTTGATTTTGATTTTGAGCAATGAACTACATTAGGATGATGACGATACGTCTGTATGAATGGCTCAGTGACTAAGTAGTTGGCTTCTCCGTTAAGGGACACGGGTTCAATGCGCGAGTATTTGGATGGTCTACGCATTGTTCTCCATCCCCCCCGGTGGGTTCCCGCATGGAGGCGGGGGGCCAACCCGAGGAGGGGCCACTCATCAGGGCTTTTGCCGAACAGCCGACGACGGCCAAGGTTGCTGTGCCGCGTGGGCGACGTCGCAACCGAGGCCGCAGCGGGAGAGGAGTGCCGGTATTGAGGGGCGCCGCTCTCTCTACCTTCTGCGGCCTTAACGAGGTCGCCACCGTTTGATGGCGGACGCGGTGAGCCGTAGGGGAAGAGGAGTGTCGGTATGTTGTTGGCCGCTCTCCCTATCCTCTGCTGCCGAAAAATGGTAGGCGATGGGGCCATTTAGCTGACTCGTCGCAGGTGTTGGTCGTAGACGGAGGGTGGACTACGCCCTTTTCCAGCCCCCTTAAATGGGTCCAGGGACCGCAGACTCGGGGACGTCCGCCGCCCCCCACACATCAAGACCCGAGAGACGTTGCGGGGTAAGTTAAACACCTCACTCCAAACACGAGGAGGCCCGCCGTGGCGGGCCGGCCCCAGTCGGGGTTGCGGAAGAATCGTATGTTCCCGCGACCTCGACGTAGGTGTGAGATAGAACACCGGGGTGATTTTTACTCAGTAAGATTCTGACAGACCTCCCCGCCCGCCCTAGGGCGGAGGTCATCCATGAGGATTTTCCACCCCGTAACAAAAAAAATAAAAAAGGAAGCCAACCCAACATAAGTGATATGACGAGATTGTTGTCCCATGTCTGTCATTTTGGTGCATGTGAGATTTGTGTCTGTTACTGTATCTGTCCTAATTTGGTTCTGGACCGACTCAACGAAGATCAGCGTCGACACACATAGAAGAATACACCTTATGACCCACGAAATGATTTTGTCAAGATAAAATGCCCTTACCACATTGCAAAAGTAACAATAAAACGTATTTAGTAACGGCCTTTACACATACACGTACTGGCACGTATACAATACGCAATTAATTTAAACTATTGAAAGAATACGGAAGCTTTTTTTTTGTCTGCAGTGTTTAAATTTGTTGGATGGTTTTAAACAAATGATTGTAATGTGCATAGATACCGTACTTGAACGACAATTTTATATAGGTAATTAAGGTTTTTCGTCGCTTTTCGTGAAATGTAATAAGTAGTAGTTTGACAATGTAACGATAAGTGCTTCAGAAAGGTCAGATGCGTAGTACTTGAAGTAGAGACTTGAACGTACACGAAGCAAATGGAGTATGTAACTATTTTCTACTTTATCCCATGCGGAATCATGAGCTTCTGATTGTACGATAGATAGGATCTTCTGTATTATATTTCTGATATAGTCTTAAAATTGGGAAGTCGTAAAGACCGGCCAATCGTTTTTTTTAGGGTGTCTTCCCAACCTAAAATAACAAAAAAAACATCATCGAATGACTTCTCCCGCTCTGGGTGGACCGGGAGACCGTGTCAGACTTTTACTGACTAAAACCCACCCGTCTTCCTTCAGTTGCCTGTGCCAGGGCCAAGGTATCTAAGTTACCTCAACGGACCTCTTACGACAGGAATTAAATTAAACGCCTGATTCAGACTTATATAGTCATGGTGAAACGGTGGTTACTCTTAATGTCCCGTAAACATTTTAATAGAATATTTAAGTTTTATTTCTGTAAGTAGGTTTTATATTTACATAATATACAAGATAAGAAATTATTATATAATGTAATATAAAAATAAAGATAATATGTACTGTCGACGACATTTTCGCATGACCCCCATTAGGGCGATTTTGGTGTGCACGGGCCAGTGCCTACCCTCGCCTGCATTGTTTTTGTCCACCAATAGCGCTTAAAAAAAGGGTCCTTCCTAAGAGACATTCTTCGTCATTCGTCAAACTAAAACAATTAACGTTTAAAAAACCGGTCACCCTTCATTCATTGGTCAAACAGAAAAAGGGCGGGATAACCTACGATTTCAAAGTGCAGCCGAAAATGTTTTGAAAAGGGTCATGCGTGGCTGTCCTCGATAGTACATGAATATACATAATGTAATAAATTTTATTGACAAGCCTAATTTAAATACATGCCTAGTCTTGTCTTTGTTTATTCATAAAATCCTTTTCCTACACACCACATTAATACTCGTAGGTTCTTTCGTACATATAAATAACTAGTAACCATTC
Organism: Dasypolia templi; assembly: GCA_963555695.1. Classification (NCBI taxonomy): domain Eukaryota; kingdom Metazoa; phylum Arthropoda; class Insecta; order Lepidoptera; family Noctuidae; genus Dasypolia; species Dasypolia templi. Next base: position 7,992,684 of record OY743163.1, read on the forward strand.
TGACACTCAAAGCTTGCGATGAAGTGGATGTTAACACCTATAAATGTACTTTTCATGCACTTTCTAACCAGCGCATCACCGAATCTCCATACGAAGCTATTTGATCAGTTCTGGGAATTATGGGTTTGAACCCGTAAGTACTCAGGTCTGCATCGGAAGGCGGACTTAACTCGCCGATGTAACTGTTGTTCTAAAATCATATTCACATTCAAACTAATTTAAATAAGAAAATTAGATAATCTAACACCTAATACACAAAATTTGATGAACCCCATAACTCTATTTAACAATCAAAACCGGCCATGGGAGAGTAAGGTCATGAAACTAAAAACATTCAGATGCAAATGATATTAATCCATGATGGCGGCGAAAAACAATAGAAACCCGAGCCGAGGTTGAAAGTGACGCATTTTGGACATTTACAAAAGGTCATTATTATGGTAACTGGCTTTAGTTTTGATGTGGATTAAATAAAGTAGCAAGTAATGGGTAAATTGCTAAACTCTCGGCTCGAACTCATTGTCAAAGCACTTTTATGAAGTGTCAATAGGTCAGCCATTAAAACTTTAATACGAAAAAAAAACGTCTTCTATAAAAAAGACAAACACCAAAATTACTTTAATTCCGGAAGTCGTTGTGTCTTTGGTTTAGTTTTTTTTTGGGAATTCGGTTGTTTTTTTGTATGAAAGCTTTTTTTTTCTCTTTTTAGTTGTGGTCCCTACCCCAAACTAATTCGTATACTTTCACTTGCTAAGTAAATAAAAGTGACAAGAAGTTACTAAAATCTTCATCATACACTAAGTGGAAAAAATACGTATTAATGGTGCTAACACAAAAAAACACTCATCAAAACTTGACCAAATTTATATGGGACCACTCGACAAGTACACCTATAAAAAAAACAAATCGGTTTATAAATTAGGGAGTTCTGAGGTTAAAAACATTTAAAAAAAAACAACCGCATTGAGAACATCCTACTTTTTGTGAAGTCGGTTTAAAAGATAAAGTTGGTTGCTCATTGCTAATAAGCATAGCCATCTCTTCCATTCGCGAGGAACACATAGGTAACGTTATACAAAGAATGTATCAGAGAGATAATGCAAGACACAAAATCGCTCAGAAACAAGCCTCTCAAATAGTTTCGTGCTAGCCCGACGCACTGCTTACATAAAGATGGAAAATAAAAGAAATAATGAAAATTCATACATTGGGTCTTGCACAGGAAGAACACAAACTAAATAGTATGACACAAACATAGAACATTACTTAAAATAAATGAAAACAATGAAACGTCACGCCTGTAATCCCCGAAGGGTTAGGCAGAGGTGTACCTTTAGTACACACTCATTTTGCCAGTTATGATTAAGTTACTTAATCAACTGGACATAAATCCAGACACCGGGCTGCTACTGAGAAATTCCTTATGGGTAAATCCCATAACACTTTGTCCGACCAGGGAATTGAACCCAGGACCTCATACTCAGCAGTAGATCACTAAACCAATGTGGCAGTGCAGAGCAATAATATCTGTTAAAAATAAATAACAAGTAAGATATGTAGCTGCAATAAAGTGTCCCCACCACAAAAGTCAAGAAAATAGTTAAACTGCAATAGTATCTATTAACAAAACAAAAACAAGTAAGATACACAAAAATTCTATTCAAACATCAAGTCATAGCGCGCAACCAATATGTCTATAAAAAGGTGTAACGGAAACTGTTGCTAAGATTTTAGATGATCATCGTAAACGCCTCTCAATATTCTTGGACCTACAGAAAGCCTTTGACACGGTCTCTGTTTCTACTCTCCTGTCGAAATTGAAAGCTTTTGGCATTCGGGGAACAGCGCGTGAGCTTTCAAGACCTACCTCCAAAACAGGAAACTCAGTGTCAAGATCAATTCATACACTAATGATAAAAAAAAACATCATACACGGAGTTCCACAAGGCAGTGTGTTAGGGCTTACGCTCTTTCTAATACATGTAAATAGCCTTTGCACATTAGTACTCCCCAACACCAAGACATTCACATATATGCTCACGATACTGCGATCGTGGTATATGGGGATACATGGACTGATGTAAATTATCATGCAGAACAATCGTTAAATACGGTTGTGAGGTGGCTGCAGAATAACCACTTAATTTGGCTAGGACGAACTTCGTTCCTATTTCCATTAGTCACAGGACTAAAGCCCCATCTGATAAAAATGTTCTTGCTTATACCTGTTTGGACTCCTCTTCATGTTCATGCTCAGCACTCTCTCGTGTCAGTCAAACCGAATACCTGGTAATGTTTGAACCCATGCGCCCTATTTATCTTTCGTAGTTAACACCATTGCAGTCAAGGAATCTTTCCGGATCTTATGAAACATAGTTTAGTGATCCCATTGTTCAAATCCGGTGATAGTAAAGAGCTCAATAATTATAGGCCCGTGTCAATTCTGCCAGTTCTCAGTAAGGTGATCGGAAAGTGGATGCTCAATCAAATGTTACGTCACTTTAATAAAATCTCCATCTTTCATGAACATCAGTACGGTTACACTAAAAGACGTTGTACCACTGACGCCGGTGTCACCCTAATAAAAACGCCTGGGAGGAATCACAAGATGCCAGTGAAATCTTTTGCGACCTCTCTAAGGCGTTCGATTGCGTAAACCATGAGACACACATGCTGAAACTAGAGCACTATGGGATAAAGAATGCAGCTCTTGATTTGCTAAGATCAAACCTGAAAGATAGAAAGATTAAAGTACAAATAAACGGCATAAACTCATTAGGGTCTGAAATGACAATGGGCGTACGTACCTCAAGGTTCGATATTGGGTCCATTCCTCTTTTTAGTTTATATGATTTACCCCAGTTACTTCAAAACCAACCGAAGATGGTGTTATTTGCAGATGACACTTCATTGATCTTTAAAATAGACCGAAGGTCACAAAGTCTAGACGACGTGAATAACTCTATTATTCAGGTCCAAGATTGGTTTACGGTAAATAATTTGGTACTAAATGAGAAAAAAACCAAATGCATTCGATTTAAATTACCTAATGTTAGAAGTAGCGAATGTCACATCATATTGAACGGAGAACAACTGGATTTTATAAATCAGACGGTTTTCCTAGGAATCACGCTAGACGAGAAGTTACAATGCGGATCATATAACATCTCTCGCGGGGCGACTAAGCTCGGCCGCGTATGCTGTTAGAAAGATAAGACAGTTAACAGACGTAGAAACCGCGCGTTTGATTTATTTTAGCTACTTCCACAGCGTTATGTCATACGGCATTTTACTGTAGGATCGGGCTGCGGACATTGAATCCATTATTATTTTGCAAAAGAGAGCTGTCAGAGCCATTTACAATCTACGTCGCCACGAATCTCTTAGGAAACTATTTAAGAAGATTAATATAATGACGGTACCATTTTTTTTTTTGGGTGCGAAATCATTAATGACTTCTCCCGCTCTGGGTGGAGCGGGAGGGCGTCACAGACTTTTACTGACTAAAACCCACCCGTGTTCCTTCAATTGCCTGTGCCAGGGCCACGGTTACTCTTTCGAATTACCCGCGACCCTGAGGCGTCGGCCCTATCGGACCCCGTCATTTCGTGCTGACATCTCTTTGAGGCGCGCGTGAAACACGACGCGCCGTCGACCCGGGCCTGGTCCCTACCGGACAGCGAGCTACCCATTGCTCGCCGTCCGCAAGCCCGCGCCTACGGACAATGACTATGCCAGTTCATTTATGAAAATATTATGTAGGTAAGAAAAAATCTGCATCTATTTAATAAAATAAGTGATAGACATAATATTAACACTAGAAGTAAAATAAAAATAGATCAAACATTTTTCAGACTATCTAAAGTACATACATCTTTTATGGGGTACTGTATTAAATGTTACAACAAAATACCTTGTGATTTTAATTGTATTTCGTTAAGTTGTGTCTGTAACCTACTAACACTAGAAGTTAAGTTAAATTGCTACTAACCCTATGGACTCCTGTCTGAAATAAAAGTTTTCTATTCTATTCTATTCTATTCTATATTGCAATTAAATGAAAGAAAGTTTAAAACTCATTTTAAAAAAACTCTTTGTAAACAAGCATATTCCAAATTAGAGGATTATATCCTAGAAAAGAATGCTTGGAAACATGCTGGTCCTGCTCCATAGGACAATCTAGAGGCTAGACAAAATCATACTAGTTGCTTATTGTATTGTATAATTTGTTATTTTGACTTTACTCACACACTGACTTATTCCTAGTTATATTTTAGGAAAATCATATATTTTTACAATGTTTATATATATGTGAGCACAATGTACCTATCACGTGATTAATTTATCTGCCTTTGCTTTATTTTTAATTCTTTTTACCAATTGTGGTATAGTATTTTTATTCTTGGTGCATGTGACATGTGACATGACATGTTCTTCATTGTGCATTCTTCGTCTTCACATATAAAATGTAATTAATGTATACAAAATATTATTAAACATTTTAAAAGAGTAACGGTGGAGTTTCTTGCCCTTTCTTCTCCATACGAAACTACCTTTTGGAAGTGGCGCCTAGAATCAGTTCTTTTAAAAAAATGTAAATGTTAACGTTCAAAAGTGCCTTTTTATGGGCCTATTTGAAATAAATGCTTTGACTTCGATTTTGTCTCTAAGGCGATGCGCAGACTGCAAAACAAAAAAAAAACTTTGCCAGTCTGTCATCAGTTATTGCATTCCAGTTTGGGGTGGCTCCGCTAACAATAAACTGCTTGGATTGGAACGCGTCCAGAGGGCTGTGTGTAAAGGTGATGCTCTGCAGGCCGTATAGATTTCCCACAAGTGAATTGTACGCGGAATGCAGGGTACTTACTGTGCGACAGCTCTTTGTGCTCAATGCCATCCTCAGGAAAAAGTCCAGATCCTTCATTAGATACAAGCACAACACAAAACAGCTCTTGCTAGCCGCCAGCTTTATGTTATAAGCTCAGTTATTTAAATAAACATGAAGTCAAAACGAAATTACATAACAGGCTGTATAATCAGAACTATTCCCGTACAGAAGACCTTATTTCTAAAATAATGTCGGCACGTAATACTCATTATTACACGACCACACCTTGCTACACACACCCCACAAAACACTCCCTCTCACTCACACACCACACCACACCCCAAACATCATACAGCCGGGGGGCTGTTGCCCCCCCCCCCCCTTGTAACATACATACACATTCATATTCTTAGTTAAATCAGGTCATTATATATTATGGACGAGAAAATAGTTGTTAAACTGCAAAAGTATCTATGAACAAAACAAAAACGTATAAAAAGGTGTATATATATATAAAGAGTAACATAATAAGTAGCTGACGGTTTTGTAGCTGCAATATTATGTCACCGCCACAAAAGACGACAAAATAGTTTAACTGCAATATGACATTGACATTGCAGCCTATACCGAAACGGAAAAAGTCCGTAAAGATATGTCAAAATTCCGTGAACCCATAACATAATGGTGTTTAAACCATGTCACGCGTACATAAATGTGTAGCCGCCATGATGACCAGATGAAGGCTAATCGTATTATGTCATTTGAAGCTTTTTGTGGGGATGTGAGTGGTTACATCGTTTGGACATTTATATGTATTGCAAATGGGATTATGCTTAAGTGGGTAAACTGGTGGACTTTGTTTATGATTGTGATATAATGGATTGTTGTTAAACTTATAGGCACCGACACCAATGGTTGGTCTGCCATATTGTTTCCTACTTAAAACCTTATATTATGACGTAGCAATGCTTCTTAGCGGTAAAGCTTAAGTGAGTGGCTGTATTCAATGTTCTGTAGCGGAATTATTCACGGCTACAATAGTCTTAGTGCCGATTTTACCAATGACTGAACACGATCAGCACTTTTAAACCCAGTTCATGAGCTGTGAGTTTCAATATTCCATAACAATTTTGACACTGAGCTCTTGCACGCGTTTTAGATGTGCTGAACGCGTTCAATTTCATTAGTGAAATCGGCAATTAGAGGTTTCATCATCGTCATCATTCACAGCCCGACTTCAATCACTGCCTCTCTTTGCTTCCGCCATTTTTTTTCTCTTTCTATTATATAGCTTAAAGGGCTTTGTCGCTTAGCGACCACATCGTCCAGTGCATAAAAATACAAAATTGTTGATTACTATCGTCCTTATAACTAGCTTGTACAATTGTTTTGCCATATCGGACGTTGGAAATGCAAGGATGGTATTACAAAAGCCAATATCATACCTTTTATAACTGTCCTGTGCTCCATCAGAATATGAAACCCATCATCAACCACGCCACAATCATCACAATTTGGAGACAGAGCTTTCTTCATTAAATAATACAACTTATTTGAAGGAATATGTCCGGAACGAAGTCTTAAGGCTATAGTTACTAGGTTTTTGTTGAGGTCACAATCAATCCACGGAACCCGTGAAATCTGTGGCTGGCTATTTCGATAGCATATCCCTTTTTCTTTAGATCTTTCATCAAACTATTCCTGCCATATATCTAAACACTTTCTTTTAACCTTTCCAAAATAATCCGAATACAGTGGAGTAATATTCATGGTTACTCCATCAATTCCTTTCTCTTGTTGTATTAGATTTTTAAGCTCTGATAATGATTGTGACACCTTACAATTCTCATTCTTTTTTCCTCTCAGCATGAGGTACATACGAGCCCAGAGTGTACTAAAGTTATTTCAGAATCATTTCACAGGGTGGCTCTTATTTCAATGCACTCGATTTTCCTCTAACATCCTGAAGGTCGTCTCCATAGTGCTGTATATCATCTCGCATCCGGCCGATACCTTAAGTTTTTATTCAATAATAGCACATAATGGAAGGTCTAAACAATTTGCCCAGGCCTACCGTTTGCAATTTACTATTGGGGTGTGGAGCAAGCTACAAGCAAAGAATTCCAAGTTAAAAGTAATTTATGCAAAATACACAGAAGATCAAGAGTTTTCAAAGACCGAAACATTTTACCCTGCACCATTTCAACAGTTCAACAAATTTATCAGTTATACTTATGAATTTCGGATACAAGGTTTTTAGGCCCTCCAAGAGGAATCAAAACACACCCATAATTTTGGCGCTACCACCAAGCTTATAGTTGAGTATTTTTTTTGAAGGAGCTTTTCCATAAAACTGTTACAATTTTTCATTAGATGGGCTGTTCAGGGTATTTTTAATGACACTGCTGGCATGTTGTATACACAAATAAACATACTGCAAAGTTGTGTATTCGTTAGGAAAAATAGGCACCTGTTCAAATCGAATACCGCAGGAACAAGAATAGATTAATACTATCCATCACAAACTGGAAAAGCCCAAAGACAAGCGAACATAATTAATAAGCTACAAACTAGCCAGTGTTTTACATGTAAACAAAAAAATAAGGTTGAAGCTATCGTTTTTGAATCGATGGTCACATGTGACCACGGAATAGAAAAAAACAAGTGGAAGTGCCCGTCAGTTAACCCGCATATGTCACAATTATGCGGAAAAATATGTAAATAAATAACAACTTTCGTCAGTTGTTTTAAGTCTTAATTTGTATGAACAACAATTAGGCTTTTCGTCAAAGTTGAGTTTTTTATTCATACAAAATTAAGTCTTATTACATTAAGGGCAAGAAGCTCTGAAGGGATTTCAACGAATGGAACGTGTAGTGTACCTTGCGACTAACTTGAGCAACTTGAGCAGTCCACGATAAGTAAGAGTCCCCATGGTCACCCCCAGATTTTTTACCGTTTTTGCGTATTTTATCTGAACTCCATTCAGAGTGGAGACAGCGACGCAACATCGAGCGTATTTCGAGTATACCTGCCGTCGATAATTATGGCCTGAGATTTCTTAGGATTTTACATGCTGTAATACGATACCCCTTGATAAGACTGGTTCTGACCCTTAAAGACTGTCATAGATCCACGAATGACAGCCGGGACCAACGGCTTAACGGCTTGCTTTCCGAGGCACGGAGGGGGCTGGTCACGCATTTACGGACCAACCGCGGCAAGCTTAGCTTAACCTGATCGATCATTTCGTCATCGTTTGTACTAAGCCAGAAGCCCCTCAACCATGATTATCATCCAATATCATTCGAAAATCCCAACAAATAGTCGCTTCATGTGCCTTCTTACACCAAACCTTTATCAGATAGAGATCAGATATCAAGATTCTTTGAATCATTGTGTACAAAACTTATTGTTAATGTTATATCATGCAGCCATTTGAGGTGGCCTTCGCCATTGTCTTTTGTTTCAAAAATCTGTAAAAAATAAGAAGTCTTCATATAAAATTTGGATAGAGTACTTTTCATGGTAAGTTGAGAGAAAAATATAGTAGGTATGTGATTTCTATGAACCTTTAGGTTTAGGTAAATAATACGCTTTGGAATGGACAACTAGCTTCACCTTTCTGACTGACCGACTCCTTGAAAATTCAACTGTGCCTGAAATTGGTTTAATTATAAATGCTTTGAGTTTGAGTTTGTGTTGAGAGGCCAACAGTTTTTTGACATACGTTTTCATTAAAACTCTGGGTGTGTTGTTCCTTTGTTGTTGGTATTTTGACTTGGGCTCCTCTTACGTTCTTAATCATTGCGTCAGCATTGTAGTATTTCAACGTTATATTTCGAGTGTCCGTCAGTGCTTACTGACCAGTAAACACTGTGTTACTGACCATTCTTAACCAATTTTTAGGTCGGGTTGTCATATATCTTTAGTCTGTTATATAAGTCACTGGCAATGCAAACTAACTCATTGAACAGACTCTAGCGATTGCTGATGTGTCTGGGCATCAGTTAGAGTCTGTTCGATAAGTCAGTTAACATTGCTGTAGACTATTTTCACTTACCTTGTAACTTATCCATGTAAACTGACTTATTGAACAGGCTCTAGCGATTGATTACATGTCTGGCAACAGCATAAGTCTGTTCAATAAGTCAGAAAACATTGCTCATTGTTTTTTTTTCAATTACCTTGTAATTTACCCATATAAACTGGCTTATTGAACAGACTCCAACATCGTCTGATATACCTTCTGTCTGTCCTCGCTACCGGCGTTCAAGTATGACCAGCATGTTAACTGCATAGGTAACACACTGTCAATCATAATCTGAATCATTTTGGACGAGATTGATAATCCATTGCTTCATTAGTGCGTTACTCAGGATAATTACTAATTTTAAACATGTTCGAAAAAGTTATGTAATTTCAAAGAAGGCATAATAAAAATTAGATAATTGAATAAATCTATTATATCGATGTAAATATAAAGAAGCTACACGCTTTAAAAGTGTTTGAAGGGGATTATTCCCATCCTTGTCGCGCGGAACGGACAATGTATGGCGCTAGTATGAAGTAACATAGTCGAGACGTCACTTCTACGATAGTGTTGTCCTTGTCTAACACTTACCCAGTACCGGCCAACCTTTGGTTTATGGCGTGGCCAAATTTAAGCAGTTCACAACCAAAGATAACAGAATTCAGTCATCATTATCATCTGCCGAGCCATATCCTTACTATATTGGGGACGGCTTCCAGTGTATACGGATGCAGCTGAATGCCAGTATATAACATGGAGCAACTGCCTAATTGACCTCCAAAACTCAGTTACTGTATAATCCGATACGCCTTGATAAGACTGGTTGACTTTCGGACTCCTGACTACCCGTAACGACTGTCAGAGATCTACGAATGACAGATTGCCTTCATAGATCCTAGATCCGCGTAGTAAAAAGGTGACTTGTTGCTGCGTAAACAAAATCAATTATTTCTTTGCGTCTCAAACTTCAGATTCATGCTTCTAAACTCTGGTTAGACCTGAGGGGCAATTCCCGTATTTTTTTTAAACGTTCGCATTCCAGTCTTCCGTCTCAATCTGTCAAAAAATCAGTAAATTTACCATAAATTTTAGACAAGTTTATGACATTGACTGTCGTAGAGATAAGATTGTGACTTAAATTTGAATGTTTTTTAAGTACGTTACGAGAGTTGTATCATCGAAGATTTGTATCGTTTTTTTATTTTTTTTTGTTTTATAAAAATACACACTTGCTTTTCAAATTCACTTTAGACATTGGCAGAATAGTCGACATCGGCTTTGCTTGCCATAATAAAAAATAGAATAGAATAGAAGTACGAGAGTTGGCCTGAAGGTCATAAGTAAGTAAGTCTTCTGAGGCTGTCATGTATGTATCCGAATGTTGAGCCTCAAAATGGATGAATAAAAGGCAATTTCATACAGCTAAGATGAGAATGCTAAGAGCGATGTGTTACACGAAAGGATAGATAAAGAAATGAGTATGAGGAAGTCTGAAAGTGGCAGTGGTGACTGAGAAGTTGTGTGGAAATCGTGTCATGGTATGGGCATGTGACGCGGAGAAATGAGGAACATTTCGTGAGGAAAGGTTTGGGTATGAGTGTGAATGGCTATAAGATTAAGGGAAGAACAAAGAAACGAAGGATGGACTGTGTGAATGATGATATGGCTGGAAAGGGGGTGACCGAGATGACGACTGATAGAGAAGTACTTATGGAAGAAGAGAGATGTATAGTATGAATGTGATAGGCTATAAGAGTAAGGGAAGAACAAAGAAACGATGGATGGTGTGGCGGCATCTACACCGCCACATGCGAACAAACGCATCACACTGACGTCAGACATTTCATGAATCGCGCAAGCAGAGTTTACAGAAACATGCTGGTCCTGCTCCATAGGACAATCTAGAGGCTAGACAAAATCATACTATTTGCTTATTGTATTGTATAATTTGTTATTTTTACTTTACTCACACACTGACTTATTCCTAGTTAATATTTTAGGAAAATCATACATTTTTACAATTGTTTGTAAATATGTGAGCACAATGTACCTATCGCGTGATTAATTTATATGCCTCTGCTTTATTTTTAATTCTTTTAACCAATTGTGGTATAGTATTTTTATTCTTGGTGCATCGTCTTCACATATAGAAATATAATTAATGTATACAAAATATTGTAAAACATTTTAAAAGAGTAACGGTGGAGTTTCTTGCCACTTCTTCTCCATACGAAACTACTTTTTGGAAGTGGCGCCTAGAATCAGTTCTATTTTTAATGTAAATTATGACGTTCAAAAGTGCCTTTTTATGGGCCTATTTGAAATAAATGCTTTGACATTGACTTTGACTTTGACTTCGCACGTTGGCACTCCAAGCAGTTTCGCGTCCGTTCTCGGCTGTCTTTCTTCACCTTCGGCCACACGTAACGCTCTGCTACCAATTTGGCACTGGCGTTGGCTCCTGTTTGGCTCATGGAGTGTAGATTGTCGAAGACTTGGCGGCGAAGTTCTTTCGTGACATAAGGCCTCGGTGTCTTGCTACTCTCATCGCAGTACAGTTCAGACAGTGTTCCCTGCAGTGTAATCTTTTTCGTTTCTCCGTCGAGCCGCTGTTTGAGCTCTGAATCGGCTGACTGTGTGAATGATGATATGGCTGGAAGGGGGGTGACTACCGAGATGACGACTGATAGAGAAGTACTTATGGAAGAAGAGAGATATATAGTATGAATGTGATTGGCTATAAAAGAGTAAGGGAAGAATAAAGAAACGATGGATGGACTGTGTGGAAGATGAAATGGTTAGAAAGGGTGTGACTACCGAGATGACGACTAATAGAGAAGTATGAAAAAAAGCATCGATCTCAAATAAATTGGCATAAAAGACGTGAGAATGATAGGAAGTGGTAACCTCTAACCACTCCAGCTCTTCTGCCCACACCATTAAATAGCAAAAATAAACAAGACGGAATCGCTCGATCTAAACTACGAGTCGGTAATTCACAAAAATTCAACAGAATGATGTAAGAGTGTAGTGTTATCATCTATCTTGTCCATTGTGCTGAAACCTTGGCTTTTGGCGGCACAATGATAGGAAGACTTGGTCTTAAGTGGCAAGGGTAGCAATTTAGATATTGAGTTATTAAGTAGTGGTATTTATTTTGGAGAACAACTGGAATTCGTGATTAACTTAAACCATGTAAGGGGCAGTATACACAGGTAATAGTAGTACGTATGCGTTTTTGAAACCATCTAATATCGACATCCAAATTTCTAGCCCAGATAACAAACGAGGAGACAAACTGGGGCATGTCTGGGACTGTGACAGTGTCCAAGAAACCAATCGCTTTTTATTTTATTTTACGAGTATTATACAGCGAACGTTATTAGATATACGGAGTTTATTTAACTGTCGTTTTTGCGTCCAAAGCAAATACATTTGTAAAGCACAAACTAAAAGGCACACAATACGTTTAATTTTAATTCAAAACAGATTTAAAGAAATATATATAGTGCAATGCAAGACATTTTCAGGGAAGTGTGCCTCAAAGGCAAAACACCCTAGTAGCTTAACACAATAAATCTTTTTCGTTAATGTCTAACAGGTTCTATGATCAATGAACAAATAGCTTATTGAGACGATTGTCTATCGTATCCATCAAAAATAAATGTCATAGAAGCTTAGTCTTATTGTTTTGAGGGAAAAAAACCGTGCAGTTTTTTCTTGAAATCATGATAGGGTTCCGTAAGTCTGAGTAGTATTATGTGTATATATTTTATTTTAATCTTAGCGTTTGCTGCACCGGTTGACGTCATTCTACGCCGGCTGTCGCTGATAACCAGCGCTGGGGCTCTGTCTCGCATAGGGTAGTAGCATTAAGCTAAGTGATGGCCGTTTTGCGTGGATGTGACACATATTTTCCCCCAACTTGTTCTTTTTGGTGTTTGTGGTCGATCACTGCGTCATGTTAATCGCAAAACGTTTTTTCTTTCTCTCTTTCTAAGTGCTTTTAATTAGGTACTTACGCATTTCCACTATTTCCTTTTCACATAGTTTTAGTTTATTTTCTACAATATACCCTGAAATCATCATTACCAAACAAAACAGTTATAGTCAGAGTTGACATGACAGAGTCTGAACGCAAAAGCCTTGCATTTGGATGGCAGATAAAAAAAGGGGTGTGACTGTGTCGTGGACACGGCCGTATGTTTTACGTGAATACGTGAACGTAACGAGTAATATTTTCTGAGGTGGGTAGAGGTCGTGCCGTCACAGTCCTGACTCGACGTAACAAATTCTTTGATTCTTTAGCTATCGAGTGGTGTAATTATATTTTGGATGTAGATGATAGATATGTGGCTGCAACGCCATTCCTTGATTTTGTTACCATCAGTTTTTTGAATAGCCTACTGTCGATATTCGTGATGACAGCCTGATTCACGTCAAAAATCAAAATCAAAATATTTTATTTAACATAAACCTACATGGGCACTTATGAAACGTCAGATTCTAGGTGCACGGTTCCAATGAGGGTTTTCGAAACTTTTTCTGACACTAGGCGGCGCTTCGTAGGCGTCAGGTCCAAACAGCTGTCAAATAGCACAGAGTCGTAGGTACTGAACATAAATTATTGAAATTCTATTGTATTTGGAAGTGTTATTGATTTTATTATGGATTATTTTTCGTTGGAGTAAATTTATCTCTGCGAATTGCTACAAGCTACTGTTTTAATCAGGTTTTATCTCTCGTAGGGAACTTATGTCCTCCTGTTTTATTTGTACACATAGGCACTGCACAACACTGTGGCATTTTAAACAACGATATTCCGAAAGGAATGATTTTAAGAATAAATAAACCAAAAAATATATAGAAAATTACAATTCGCGTATGTATTTTGACAGTCCATTGGACCTGCCGCTACAGTTCTGCCATCTATCTGAGATCATTTCAGAAAACCCTCATTGTTCGTTTCTATGGAGAAGCGCCGGCAAGAAACTCCATGGAGAGCCAGCAAGAAACTCCATGGAGCCGGCAACAAACTCCATGTCAAAATCTGACATCCCAGTGTCTTTATGTATCTGTAAATGTTTGGCTTGTGACAAGTTCTAAACTTTCTAATAATTTATTTTATCACGTTGGGCAGTTCCCATCATAATAGGTTGTTAAAATCATTTTCAGCACTTCGTTTATCAATCCCCCTCACAGACCCCTAACTAATAAATTGCTTTTAAAACGTCCGTACATTAGAACAGTCTTAACCGGATACCCACAATTTGTTGAATTACACGGAAGGCTTTAGTTATGGCGGCTGAGCTGGTCTGAGGTTTTTTGTGTAGGCTCCATCTTTGATTAGTATTGTCTTTGTCACTATGGAAATGGCAAAAGTATGTAGAGGCATGAGGAAGAGGGTGTAAAGTTCACTCATCCTCTATAGAAAAGGGAGGACCTTCCGACCAGATGGGTAATGTATCTGTTGGACAACTGCCTAACGATTGATGCCGGGACGTTGTATATGTGCCAGTTGCGCTGTAAACTTTGTTTGCGCGATGCAGGATTTTGCGTGACGTCAGTGTGATGCGTAGTTCGCATGTTTAGGTGTAGATTACACAGCCACAAGTATTTAAATCATTATCATCATCATCAAAGGCAGCGTTGTTCCAACCCATTGATGAGTATAGGCTTCCTCCCTTTTTTGCTATGCTTTTCTGGTCTGTGCCATGTCATCCAGGTCTTCCTCGTGATCGTCCACCAGCCTTGCCATTGGCCAGTTTTTGAAAATTGCACTTTATTTACTGCCTCGGTGGTCTTGTGGTCGCAAAAACATCTGCTGAGCATGGGGTCCTGTTTTCAGGTATTTTCATTAGAAATTTCTCAATCGGAGCCTGAATTTGTGCTCTGTTGATGGTGAGCTCACCCCCTATTACATGGGACTTAAACATGATTGGCGAAATGTGACCAACCAGTTGATGTCCAAAAAGGCACGACTGGCTGTTCACAATGGTAGCCGACGATTATGTATCGAAGTGAATGTTGGGTTGGCAAGAGAAGCATGAAAGCAGAATAAATGCTGTGAAAGTGCGTTGCTTGCGGAGCATGTGTGGTGTGACTATGAATGATAGGCTGAGGAATGATGTGATAAGGCAGCGGTGCAGTTTAAAAGAAGATGTAGTGACAAGAATTGAAAAGAGTATGCTTAGATAGTTTGGTCATGTTGAGAGAATGAATAAAATGAGACTAAGATAAGGCAGATCTGAGTGGAAACGCCCGGAGGGGACGCCCTAGGAGGAGGAGGACCTCATTGGTGATGTTCTTCAGAAAAGTCAGGTGCGGAACACTAGCAACCGGGTCGCGTGTATGAACCGATGTATGAACGTAAACGAGGCAAAAGAAGTATGTATGGATCGTAGCAGGTGGCGTTCTGTGGTTTCTGCCTACCCCATCGGAAGAAGGCGTGAGTTTATGTATGTATGTTCTCTAAGTTTTTTTTTTAATAAATCTTTTCAAAGTACTCTCCACTAGCCTCTATACAAAGTTTCATGCGGCTGAACCAGTTTTTGGAACACTTTTTCCAGTCCGCTGTAGACACCTCGTTTACAGCCTGCTTGAAAGCTTACAGCGCATCTTCCGACGGCGAAAATTGTATCCCATTGACCAGATTTTAATTTTCGGGAATAAAAAGAAGTCACACGGTGCTAGGTCAGGGCTGTAAGGAAGGTGACCCAGGAGTTTGACCGGCGTGCTGTCCAGAAAGTCCCTCGTCATGAGCGCGGTGTGCGAAGGCGCGGTGTCGTGGTAGAGCAGTAGCCCGCGGAATCCTGTGTTTGGTCGCTTGTTGCTCACAACAGAGAAAACTTCTGCCAAGCATTTGGTAGTATACCATTCAGCGTTGATGCTTCTTTGGTTCCGTAAAGGAATTGACACCAAGTAGCCAGTCAAATTGAAAAAGCTTGCGATCAAAATCTTCCTCACGCTTCTAGATCGGTTCACTTAGGTAGGTAGTCGTAAACACGCTGAGACGAAACTGCTTCAAATTTGTTTATCACATCACGGCACCATTCCACTCGGGCCTGCTTCTGAAAATCAGTAGGTTGTGCGGCACCCAGCGTGAAACTATCCTCCTCACGCGAAGATGCACGTGTAGAATTTAGTGAAAGCTTCCCGATACAACCTGCAGTATGTGCTTAATCTTTTGGTAACTCGCACTTGTCTTGGATTAAATTTTTCACCGGTAGCACATTTTCTTCCATAACTGCCGTCAAAGGGCGACCACTTCATTCTTCATCTCCCCAAGTTAGTCAACAGCGCTTGAACTCTTTATACCAACGATATACGGTTCCCTTAGAAGGGCCTTCATCCATGAATGCTATTTGAAGTCTATTTTATGCTTCGTCCAGTTTCATGCGACACTAGAAATCGTAATTTTTTTTTTTATGAGTCACGATAATTTAAATTAGCTCGCAAAAAATGTGGAGGGAAATTTTGATATTGGAACGTACCTATTTATACTTACAAATAATCATATTTTTAAAATAGACTATAACTGGCCAGTCTCTCATACATAAAACTTTTTTCGCAATAATTTCTGCGTGGCCTGCTATACATGCAATAATTCTGATTTTTGTCAGATTATTCTACAACCAACATATTAACGTAATAGTGTTTTATTTTATAGTCCAATCAATAAATTCTAAGAGAAATAGATAAATGCAATTGCAATAAATTACAAGCGTTGTGTCGCGCTTCTCTTTCCTTTCTATGCAGTCTTCTAAGAAAGCATAATTAAGTATATAGTAGATACTTACACTTACCTTTAAGGGTCCATTCTCATGTAACAAGTGTTGGCGTGAAAGGGTAAGTATTAATAACTACATGGATAAATTATTTTTGTGTCTATCTCATGCTATAATGCGAACTAATTACCTTTCAATCTTTATCTATCCACGAATTCGTGCGAAACCTTCTATGTAGCCCAAAAAAACTCAATTTGCGTGCATTAATTTATGAAACCATTATAAAAACACCATGATATTATGTTTAACATTC
Organism: Dasypolia templi; assembly: GCA_963555695.1. Lineage (NCBI taxonomy): Eukaryota > Metazoa > Arthropoda > Insecta > Lepidoptera > Noctuidae > Dasypolia > Dasypolia templi. Next base: position 8,009,585 of record OY743163.1, read on the forward strand.
TCATGGGAGGTACAATGGTAGGATATATTAGGCTTTTTGCCTCAAATAATCCTTTTTTTGAGACAATAGGCCGGCTGCCATAGTTATCAGATGTAATGAACACGACGTTTGGTTTGTGTGGATATGACTATTTTAATATTTTATGTGAAATATATAATAATAATATAATATAGATAATAAAATGATTGCACAAACTTTTCTAGCTCGGCAATATCCACGTAAATTAATAGTATTAGATTAATAGTGAAAGGAAAAAACTGAACCCTTTTAGGATCACTTTGTTGTCCGTCCGTCCGTCCGTCCGTCTGTCTGTCTATAAAGACCCTTTTTCTCAGGAACGCGTGGAGTTATCAAGCTGGAATTTTTATCAAATGCTCAGGTCTACTGTCCCTTGGAGCTGTGAAGTAAATCAAACTTCTAATCCAACGCAATCAAAAGATGCAGCCGTTTATGCCGTGAATTTCCGCAGATGATCGACACTCGCAAGAATGCGTGAGAACTTTTTCTTATATACCTGCAGTACGGAACCCTCGGTGGGCGAGTCCGACTCGCATTTGGCCGGTTTTTTTAGTATCTCTGCTATCCACCAATCCGCACTAGGCCTGCCGTGTGGTGTGGTCTCACGGAGAGGCCTGTGTCCTAGCAGTAGGAACATTATGTGCTGATTATGTACACACATTGTACGGTAATCCTATACAATGCGAGATCAGCCTTAACTGGAAATTTATAGCTTAATATGTAGCCGTGTCTGCTTTGCTGATAGAAATGTACTTACTATAGCTTGGTATGGTTTACATTTGGGTTTTGATGAAGACACGTGACGTGATCATATGATTGCGTCTTTTCACGACTGAACTTTGTCTTGCATAACCGAAATTGTCATGTCACTTCTGTCCAAACCAATCGAATGTTTTGTTCCTCAATCACGCCCACATGGCTGATCGGTAGTGCTATGCTGTAACCATCTCACCGTCAAACTTAGGTGAAGTGAGCTGTCAGTGCCACTGATGCTAGAGATTGACCAAGACGGGATGACACTGACAGCTCACTCCACACAAGTCTTCACGGTGAGATTTTTACAGAATCGAACAGCTGAATGGGATAAATTATGACTTTTTTCAAGTCTGGTAATTGGGGTTAATGAGCCCCGCTGTAAGCCTTGCTTGGCTACTGTGGTAGTCATTGTGTGACCCTTAGATACATTGTGCCAAAAAGTTAAAAAAATATTACTATATAATTTGATGGAGCCCTACAGCTGTTAGTACAGTACAATTTTCTCGCATATTGTTTTTTTTTTAACGCAACACCTTTAAAAATGGTGCTGAAAAATATTGAACATGGGTGTTAAAGGCAACATAATAATATGATGTACCTACCTACCTACCTTTAAAGCAACTTTTATTCTAAAAAGATGATTTCGTCGTAGCAATTTTTCTTAACTTATGATTCTATCAACACCTTTATAGGCCTATAAAGACCACAGAGCTTCGTCTATCTCTACAACGTTGTATTACCATGCCATTGTTTACCATAAGGTCTTATCCACACAATTCCATACTCAATTTTCCATTCACATATAAGCTTATAGCAGACAATGCCTCTGTTCAGTTGCACTATGTTACGCGGCGCGATCTCATTGACCCATAAACAAACATTCATGCATATTTTAAAACAAAAACGCATAAATTTTCAACAACTATTTAGGTAATAAAATTATCGAAGTTGTTATTCAATGATTAAGGTAATAAAATAACAATCGAAACATGTTCTTATTTGAAAATTATAAATAAATATTGAATAAGTTTGGAACTGGAACGGGATTTAATACGTATTTCAATTGAATTAAAGAAAATTACGTTGTTTATACAATTAATAACAATTATGAATTCATATAATAAAAGTGAGATGTGTAAAAGTGCATTTATTGGATTTATTCGATGATGCATATGAAAAAGTGCTGTGAAAATGAATTTGTGGACAACAATATTTTTGTTTTGTCATTTTGTATGTATTGCGATTGGATCCAGAGTTATACTCGTGGAGAATGCACCAAGTATGTATTTTGACTTAAAATACACTTTAATTTTAAAATAATTTCAGTTTTGTCAATCTTTTTCTGAAAGTTTCAGAAATCCTGAAGCATTTTTAAATCAACTTCCAGTCTAAGTCAACAGTCCGTCGTCAGTCTTAGGGGTGATTTATTATTATTGGCGTAGTTTTGTTATTATAAATCTTGTAATCAGTAATATCAAACATAACCTAATATTTTTTTATTATTAAGTTTATTATATTTATTCAAAAACCTTCCTTTGTTTTATAAGCCTTCCGGAATTAATTCTCTAAATTATAGTGAAAAACGCTTCAATATTCATTGTGCTATTTTCCGTGGTTTTCGTTTCCGAGAAATTCAGATTGAGAAAAGTCGAGAACTCGAGAAATAATTTTTCTGAATGAAGTGCCTAGTTTAGAGCATTTTAAAGGACACCACCCTCGACGGATTCGTTTTTCGGTACTACCGACTGAACCTCGTATATTTTAAATTCAATAGGAGCAAGCTAAAGGCGTTCTGACCTGAGAAAAATTGGCTGAAGGTTTCCGAATTTGAAAAAAAAATACAGAGTACTAATTTTAGTCAAGCCTACTTCAACTGAAAACGAACGAGTGTTTTCAATGTCAGAAAATGTTGTCAACAAAATAAGGAGCCGGCGGCGGTCTTACAATGCTATGCTATGCTTTGGTCATAAGGCATATTTAATCAGAATTCATACGAAATGTTAAGTAATTACTAAAGCACTAGTTAAATTAACACACCTTGTGTTAAAAGTACTAGTTCATCAGAGAGAAGAAAATAGTTTAGGTATACATATAAGATGCATTTTGATTACATGCTACAGAAAGAAGAAAAATTGTGGTTATTGACAAGAGATTTTGTAGACTGTTCCCGGCTAGTCCCATAAAATTGAGTTCGAATAATCTCGAGACCCGAGTAATAACAAACCTCGAGAAACTATAAATCACTACTTGTTTTATACAAGTACTATAAAAAGTAAAATGAACAGTATATTACCATTTTTGCGTGCCGTGAAATTAGCGCCCCAGCGTAGCGAGAGTGCTAAACGCCGTGCATTAATAGACTTACTTAAGACACGTGCATCGTATACTATTTTCGTGTGATATAGACCCGCCATCTTTTTAATTATTAGGTTGCTGATGCATAAAATCTTTTAGATTTATTAGGCAACAAACAAAAACAACATTACGTTGATGGTAATTTCCCTAATTGTTTCACTGAACTCACTTTCTGAGTAGTGGTTAAACTCACAGTGTTAACACTGAAAACATACGGTTAACCACGAACAACAAACTGGCTTAAGAAAATATTACAAACTGAAAACGAAATCTAGAAGTGGTAGGTAAGCGATTCTGAAATTGCGTTGTCACTTTTTCTACAACATGAAACTGTTTTGTCAAAATGTTTTTGCTATGAACATTTAAAAGTATATTTACTTGTTTATTATGCATTTGTGAAGTTAGCTGATTGATTTTCGCACGGTGTAAAAATGGACTACTTAAGTCATAGAAAAGCGTGACTTAAATGCGGGTTTAGGTCACACAGTGCTATGAAACTTTTAAAATGCTGTAATGCTTACCGGGTTCTGAAAGCCTATCCAATTTCATATATTGTTAAATTTACAGACCAACCTATTTTAAATGGTCAAACTATTATACCACATCTAACATTACGTCCTACTTATAAGAGTTTCCTTCAAGTCTTTAGTAAAACAGATGCGTATTTATACTCGTAAATAGTCCTCCTTATCGATTTCGATTACGGCGACCCGCCGTAAAATGATTCGCCGGACCGAATTTTGTTTTAAATACACGGTCAAAACTAATGCAATATGTGGGCTTTGGGCTCTCTTTACGAATTAGGCGTTTTTCGGTTAGTGTATCGAAGAAAGTTTTTAAATTTTCCTATAGGATCAATAGCGCAAGCGCTAAGATGCCTCTTGAACACATCATCAAAGCAACATACAGAGGTACTGAAAAATAGCGCCTTTGTTCACTCATTCAGTCTTGCAATGAGTCTAGCTCGTGGCCTAAGCAGCCACAATCTTTTGTCGTGTCTACGACACGCTTGCGTGACGATGATGTGACTTATTCTTAGCAGAGGTCAAAGTGGCATTATGACCTTTTAAAATTCTAAGAATACTGTAGTTAAGATTCTTAAGATTATGTATGTAATTATGTCTTATCTGCGGTGCATCTTTTATGTCGATGTTACGATCATCATTACCAGCTGGTAATAAGTCTCCCTTTGGTGCAATACTTCTCAGGTAATTGTCAATCTTTATTTGAACCAACTTCCTTTCCACTGCTGATTATTTTCTATTTTTGGCAAGACGTAACCGATTTGGTACTGTCAACTTATTGAACAGTATACCGCTTTGGACGGCCCAGGTTAGGTTGGGAATCATTCGGTCACAGCTTTAATCCATCGGCCATACCCGTTTTTTTTGTTCCGGGGTGGAAAATCCTCATGGATATCCTCCGCCCTGGGGCGGGCGGACGGGTCTGTCAGAGTCTTACTGACTACAAACCACTCCGGTGTTTCATCTCACACCTACGTCACGTCGACATACGATTCTTCCACAACCCCGACCGGTGCCGGCCCGTCTCTGCGGGCCTCCTCGGGTTGGGGGGGGAGTGAGGTGTTTGAGTCCCCCCGCAACGTCTAAGAGGGCCGCGCGTGGAACATTACGCGCCGCCACCTCGGGTCCTGATGTATGGGGGGCAGCGGACGTCCTCGAGTCCGCCGTCCCCGGACCCATTTAGGGGGGCTGGAACAGGGCGTTGTCCGCCCTCCGCCTACGCCCGGTGCGCCTGCCATGGATCGGGAGAGTGGACGAGATCTCTCTCTCCCTTTCCATAGCCTCCTTCTGTGAGATAACTGTTTCGCAGAAGGAAACCACCGCGTCCCAGGACTCGACGCTGCCGACCATCGAATTCACTCTACAGTCGGCAGCGACAGGTCACTGCCTACTTCTGTGATGAGGGAACGGCGCGGCTCCTCCTAAGCGGCACACTCTGCCAGCGTATGCCACGCCGTGTCCTCCCGGCAGTCGACGCAATGGTGACACCGGGTGTCCTGTTTATGCGACACAGGTACTTCTCGAAGCAACCATGCCCCGAAAGCACCTGCGTCACCCAAAACGACAGGGAGCCGTGCCTCCTCCCGAGCCAGAGTTTGAGCACTGGCCGGACCACCTCGATGGGGACGAGGCCGGCGGTACTGCGTGAGTGCCTGTCCCGCCATTCCGCCACCAGGACCTTGCGAAGCTGCTACCGACGCTGCTCCATATGGCGCTGCATCGCCCGCTCGCACCGCGCCTTCGCTTCCTCGCGCCACCGATACAGTGACGCGAGCACCTTCGCCTCTAGGTCCCAGGGCGGGGATCCGGCCAGTACACATGCCGCCTCGTAGGAGATCGTGCGATACCCCCTTATGACTCTGACGGCCTTTGCTCTCTGCGGTTTTCGCAGAACAGAGATGCTAGCGGCCGTCAGGTCAGCCGCCCAGATTGGGGCCCCGTAAAGGGCCATCTATTGCACGATCCCTACGTAGAGCCGCCTACAAGCGGCGCTCGGGCCCCCCAGATTGGTAAGCAGCGTTGACAGCGCCCCAGCCGAGCCCAACAACTTGGGCGCCAGCCGCCGAAAGTGGGGCCGAAATCCCACCGGCTGTCGAGCACCAATCCTAGGGACGTCATAGTTGGCTTGATAGTTATTCGAAATCGGCCATATCCTCGTCTAACTAGGTGTCCTTTCCAACTCCACTTGAGGCGCATGAAATTATTTACACAAAGTAAAGTGCCTGCTTGGGTTCTAACCTACAACCTACAACTCTTATGTAGCAGCTGATTCCATTGGGGCACCACTGCTCAAATACAGGAAGAATGCATGGTAACACCACCATATTAAGATAAAACCTACTTCAAGTGAATCCACTAGTTACCGCAGTAGGTCATATTTATTTATAATTCTGACTTAACGGATTTCATCAAGGTTAGAATTCGCGTATTTTTTGTCAGTACGTTCTGAGGATTTATTGTTCCTTAAGTAATTAAGTTTAACTAATGTTTTGTTTGGGTAGGTACGTACGTACTGGCGTATTACGTAAGCTTCGTTAGTATATAAACATCATCCACGCCTGAGTCAGTGACGGAACTTGTAAATTAGTGATCTACCTAATGTAACCTCTGATTAATCTCACTGCATTATCTAGTAGAACATCTCCCAAAATGTCATTGCTTTGAGACTGTCCCAAGTTAAAAGTGTCATGTTGTGAAAGCACTTAATTCTGCAAATCTCATCCTAAAAACAGATACATCAGGTCATCTTTTTAGCCAATGTACAAAATAAACTTAACATGCTTATTTTATCCAAAGGGTTGGGCAGAGGTGTAGGTTACCTATAGTGCACCGTACGTAGATTTCATCCAAACAGTAACCCGTCCGACACATCCTCGAATACACCCACCTTCCTACACAACACAACACTACGTAACACTATATACACTTACACAAACACACCCACACACACGTGTGTGCGTGTTGTGTGAGTCTGTGTATAGACTTACACAACACGCACACAACACACTATACAATTGGTTTTCTTTTTAATGAGTTAATTTTAGTTTGTGCATAAAATCTTTATTTTCTGTCTATAGTACCGCACTGTGCAATTCCGAACGTTTATTTATTTGTCTGACTGGTGTTAACTTGAGAGCCCTGTCACCCATGACACAAGTTCTTGGGTGCAACCCACAATTTATATGAAAAAATTTATCCTGTTGTAACAAGTGGTAAAGGATATATTGTAAAACTGGAAATAAAGATTTATTTATTATTATTTACCCACATTTCACCAGTTATGTTAAGGCACATGTTGTGGGAGGCGAAACTATTGCTATCTACCGGGTATTTATCCAGACTTCGGGCTCCTACTGAAATAGCTGGAAAAAACCCAAATGCATTTTGATCGACCTGGAAATCGAACCCAATGTGATAGAAAAATATCTCCATTAGAGTTACTGTCCTTACTATATTTATTACCTATACCCATCAAACCACAACAGGTACTTTACTTTTTGTATTTACCTCGCCACTAGTCTCAAAACGGCGAAGGAAACCTGCACGAAACCAGCATGTCCTAGAACCAAAAAAAATCAAAGACTTGTGACATGTTTGTTTTGATGAGGTGTTATGAAATCTTGTAATGTTATGCTAATTATTTTATTAGACTTCTTTTTTATTTTCTATTTCATCATTATAATATTTATCATCTATAGTTATTTTTTTATTGAACTCATGACTGCTTCACTTAAATAATGTAAATGATTGTCAGTTGGGGTAGGTATATTAAAATTTTACACTTTAAAAAGGCCTACGAGTGCTGATTAAGAATATATCCCGGTGCATGAAGAATGAATACATCGTGATGAAACCGGCATTTCCTAGAACGAAAAATTCAAAGACATTCAACAACCCGCACTGGGCCCGCGTGGTGGTTTATGGCCCGTTCCTTCCAGAGAGGAGGCCTGTGTCCAAGCAGTGGGAACATTATAGGCTGATTATGATGCTCCTTTGAATTATTCTTCTCTAACAAGATAATACAGTATGTCTTTTCTTCCACAGCATGTTTTCGTCGCGTCTTAGCCGGAAAGCGAGCCCTCAGAAGTCACGTCAGAAAAGTGGTGCCCTGCGAGAGACTAGAGGACTGTAGGGTAGAGTGTGCCACAGAGAAGAGGTTTCCTTGTGAGAGCTTTAATTATAGGTAAGTTGAATTTATTTTTATAATTTTAAAACTCGCTAGTCAAGTTAAAAAAATAAACAAGGTACTTTTTAATACTATGAATGCTACCATATCAAAGAATCAACTGGCACTACGAATATTTTTTGTACAAAATAATTAGACAAAGTCAGGTTTAATAATGTTAAATAATATTAGTTAATACGTGAAGTCAACGTCGCATTTTCTTAGCTATAAATTTGAATGATTGGTTTGAATGATAATGAGTTACTCGTATTTATCAATGAAACTTAGATAATTACACAGGTATTATGATTGATGATATCTTCGAAACTATGCATTTTGGACCACACAGTCAAAGACTTTTTGTCACAGACTTATTGGATTATTTTTAATTATAGAAAATAACCCTAGAGTTATGTGATATACAAAAAAAGCACGTGTATATTAATCCTTAAAATACGTGCGTTTGAATCGTATAAAATACCTATAAATTAATACTGCTGATACTCATAGACTCAGAGACTCTTAGTTTTAGTGTTAGGTTGTAAACTATATAATATATTTATAGATTTTCATACTGGCCATTACTTTGCATTTTTTTGTCAAATAGAAAAAGCAAGTCGGCAATCGGGTTTTATAAGTGACTAATTTGAAAGATCAACCCTCTGCCAAAATCCATTGAAACTTAGAATCGGATGTAAAAAAGTTCTCAAAGTATTCTGGCGTAAACTTGTGCTAGCAGAGTTTCTTGCGTTATAAGAAGTTCTGGCGTCGTAATAGGCCCAATCGTTGCGTTAATAGAGCTCTTTTTGTTGCGTTATTTGTGCGTTGCAGTAGGTATTTAGAGACCATAATCAGGTCTCCATGCGTTACGTACTAAGGCTTCTTGCGCTATAGAGCCCTGTGCATGCATTTATAGGGTGTTACAATGGCACGAGTTGCAGACTTAAGTATATATTCAAGTCCTTCCACGTACTCAAATATTCAACCTAAAACAAAGTTTCTAACACAGATGACAGATAATCAGCTACAAAAATGAAGTCAAATGTGTTTATATTGTTCACACGGGCTGTTCGCACTATTGTGTGCGTATCCTGATCTTTGGCGACCTTAATATGTTAATTGTTACAACATTTTGGTAGATACTGTGCTTTGACAATACATATTATAATATTTTTGGTGTTTAGTCATGAATGTTGTTAGAATTGTAAAGGTCGTCACGGTGTTGATCATCCCTTCTCTGCACTCTGACTTACCGGTAGCATTCATTAAAATATAAAGATACTCAAGCTTTTGTCTGTTCGTTTTTTTCGTGTCATACACTTGAAGATCCGAAGATAGATTTGTAGGCTTGCCTTTAAGTTATTTTCTGTCAATATAGAGAATTCTTGTCACAATTTTTCAAGAATGAAAGTGCCTCAAAGGCTAACTTATCAAGACTCGATTTTGCGAAAAAATACGATTGTTTGAAGGTAAACAATTTAATACGAAACATCCTCATTATTATCCTTTTCATCCAAATGTGGCGAATTGCCGACCTAAATTACTTTACAAAGTAATTTAAGTCGCCAATCCGCCACATTTTTTTTTTCCTTCTGTTGGCTCATCTCTTTCTTTATTATCTTCTTCTCTTCATTAAATCCCATATATAATGTCACACCTGCCATCTGCTACAATTAAAAACAAAGATACCCCCCACCCATCATCATCATTTTCATCGGCCAATATTCGTCCACTGCTGGACGTAGGCCTTCTGTAGTGAACGCCACTGAGCCCGATCTTCGGCTCTCCTCATCTAGTCTCTGCCAGCCTCATTTCTCAAGTCATCATTCCACCTGGCCGGCGAGCGTCCGACACTACGTTTGCCTAAACGTGGTCTCCACTCTAAAACTCGATTTCCCCAACGGTTATCGGTTCTGCAAGAGATGTGACCAGCCCATTGCCACTTCAGCTTGCTCCCACCCGCCATCAACGAAAAATATTTCAGGTCAAGTCGCTTCATAATCTTTATCACACGATCTCTGTGTCTTTAACGGTAGTACTCTCAGATGTTTAAGAACAATTTAATCTTACAATCTACATAATAGTATACTAGTACATATGTACTATTTAGCAGAGGCCCTTCTCTACATGGTTTGTGAGCATCTAGGTTGCGACAGGGTTGACTCTGATGTTGTATAACATATTTATTAAAACTTTATGCATAAGTAAAAAATAATGTAGTACAAAGGTGGACTTAATGCCTGAGGCATTTTCTACCAGTCAACCTTAGGGTGATGCAGAGACAAAACATGGCAGGTGCAACAAAAGGGATAGATAACATAAAACTACTTAATTATTATTGCTATGTTTTGGTTAGAATCTTAAACTAATTCCTCTAGCCTCTGGGTTTAGAAATTTTTAAAAGTAAACATGGTTCTCGGTTCGATAGCAGCAGCCTATTGCGTTTTACTATCGCGATACTTATCTGTTTGATTTTGACAGTTCAACAACATTCATTGCGTTATTTACATTGTTGAACAGAATTTTTTATCGAACTTATGAAGCAATGGATTAGCAACCTGTTTCAAAACGATTCAGATTCCGATTGACTGTGTATTACGCAATAAGGGTACTTGGTCGGGCAACGAGTTATTGGATTTTTCTGTAAGAAATTTCTCAGTAAGAACCGGGAGTCTAGTATTGTGCCCGGTTGATGGCAATAGGCTCGCCTCATATTACATGGGACTTAAACATAACTGGCAAAATGTGGGTGTACTATAAGTACACCTCTGCCCAACTCCTCGGGGAAATAAGGCGTAATGTTAAGTTATGTTAAATATAGAGAAGTTAGTTGAGTCAAGATTTTGACTATATACTTGCCCGTGAGATATATGCTGCTAAAGAAATTGACTAAAACACTGCACATTATGATTAAATTTTTGCCTTGATTGGGCCTTAGAAATAACTGTCTAAAAGTCGTAAGTTTGAATATTAATGAAGGAGACCTAAAAGCTTTAATTCGTGGCGTATCTCAGACCATACATGGTTTTTGCAAAACATAAATCTGAGCAGGCAGATGATCTTAAGTTATCAGCAGACAAGGAGTGTCTGCTGATAACTTAAGATCATCTTAAACGGCATTCAGACGAAAATTGTCTACAACAGTACATAGAACCCCTCAAGCATAGGTTCATGTAGGTCTTGTGATCTTTTCATCTCGCGGGGTCTTGTTTTCTTCAGAGTAGTCTAGGTCTTGTGATCTGTTCATCTGACGTGGTCTTGTCTTTTTCAGAGTAGTCTAGGTCTTGTGATTTGTTCATCTGACGGGGTCTTGTTTTTTTCATAGTAGTCTAGGTCTAATCTAGGTCTTGTGATCTGTTCATCTCGCGGGGTCCTGTTTTTTTAGAGTAGTCTACATCATACTGTCTTTCTGCTGGGTTTGAAAAATTTCCCCAAGTTTTTCCAGCGGGGTCTTAAGTCATTAAAATGTGTCAATGCGTTTAAAATCTGGTTCAATTTTACTTAAACATAGTTCGCATAGTACGCTAACTGCTTGGTCGTAATCCGTGTCGTTTAACCTCGGCTCAGTTATCAGATGCATCAGCATTGTGTGATGTTGCAGGGTTAATGTTAAATCTGCTGTTTCATATAACATCTAGAAATATTTGAATTTGAAAGTAGGTAGTACTATGGTCTGTTTTAATGAGGTGTTATGAAACCTTGTAAGTCATGCTAATAATTTTTTTTTTTCAATTTCATCGTTATTTTCCTACTAATATTATAAACGCGAAAGTTTGTTACTCTTTCACGCAAAAACTACTAAACGGATTTGGATGAAATTTGGCACACATATAGTTTATAACCTGGATTAACACATAGAGTACTTTTTATTCCGATACTCCCACGGGATCAAGATGTATGCGGGTGAAACCGCGGGGAGCATCTATAGTCAATATTTGATAATGAACTCATGATTGATTCAGTTATAATGTTAACCATTGTCAGATGGGGTGTATTAAACTTGAGTGCTGATATTCAAGAATATGTCTTGTCATGTCCTAGAACAAAACATCGAAGACATGCAACAACCCGCACTCGGCTCGCGCGGTGGATTACTGTCCACTCTCTCTCACAGGGAGGTGGCCTGTGTCCCATCAGTGGGAACGTTATAGGCTGAATATGATAAGCTTTCAGGTGCACCAAGAGTAGTCCGCCCAGCTCCCAACTTTGCTGGCTGGCTAATGAGTCCATTGCCTCGCCATATACTGGAGTATGTATCTATTGAATTATAAGAAATGTTTTCTTTTAATCATATATAAAAATAAAACAAAAAATCACCTTCACCATTATAGACCAAAAAACAAGTGCATAATAAATAATCACCTTCACAGCTCAAACCAAAAACAAAAAACAAGCAAAATCCGGCCCTAAACACAATAATTTACATAAAAGATGATGTGAATCCGTCTACACACAGACATAATGGTGCCCACTAATGTGAACTGAAGTGACATAATTGGGACGCAACCAAGGTTGCTTCGAGTACCAGTGACCATTGTGCGAATGAGATCGCAAGACCAACAGGGTATGACGTAAAAATTAAGTGCGAAAGCCGATAAAATTGTGGCTGCATAGCTTGTCCCGCAGTTTCCCCGTGAGGAGGTCGAGAATCGTATTTATTGGGATATTAGCGTGGCTAACTGACATATAGCAAAAAAAAAACAATTTGATGTTCTGTGTCTGTAGAATCAATTTTTATATAACTGGACAGACAGCCTAGCTGTGCTGGTGGGGAGTTTGTTGCGCCACTTCTTCCCAGATACAGCACTAGGAAGTGGTGAAGGGCAGTCGTTTTGAGGGACTGTCTTATGTAATTTTGACGTTTGAAAAGTACAGATTCTCAGCGTAATTTGAATAAATGACTTTTGATTTTGAATCACCCCAAGGAACGTACTACCGGGATAAAAAGTATCCTATACTCAACCTATTTGTGCCCATCTTAAACTACTGTGCCGTTAAAGGGCCCTACACGAAATCGACTATGATTTTGATGAGTTGTGTGCGTTATTTGTGAGAAAGGGAAAAAAGAATTTAAATAGTCGAGTTCTTTGTTATGCATGTGGCTGAAAGGGATTTATCAAATAAATGAAACATTCTTGGAAAATCACTAATATTCGCAACAAGTTTTCCAAAAAATCGACACGAGACTGATGTTTGGCGTTTGAAAAAAACAACGTCGACATCATTACATGGTCTACTAGCACGTGGCTGGACCACTTTTTTCATCCTCGATACAAAATATTGCAGATTTTTTTTTGTTGAAATAACATATTTTTCGAAAACAAACAGCCAGTAATGTTTTTTTTCTTCCTATTATGAAGCAAACCTTTTCATAAATTTGAAAATAAACTTCAGTGATTCTTAAAATAAATTTAAAACTTTATTTGATGATAACGTACAATATTTTCATTAAGTAAATCAAAGTAAAACAAACTATATTTTCGAGAGCACAAAGGTGATATTACCAGGTGCTGTGACTGACACGAATCGTTTGGCGCCACGAAAACTGTTCTTTTACAGTCACACAAACAAAATTTTCAATTATTTAAATTTTTCTCACAATGCGGAAGGCAACTGTCAAAATGGCGCTGTCGTAGCTAGTTCCCAAAACGAGCTAATAATGCAAGGCGTGAGGCGGTTTTTATTATTTTTTGCGAAAATGATTCTTTGTTATGTTCCTAAATGCTCGAAAATTTGAGTCTACCATTTTCCGAAATACCCTAAGCTTTGCTGATTGTGGCATAAAGCTATTGGAAGAGACTTATTTCAATTACAACAGAGTTTGAGGTTATGTCGGAAACATTTTAAAGAAAAAAAACCTCAAATATTGCTTATTTCCTAGTTATCACTACTAGGAAATGAGCAATATTTGAGGTTTTCAATTCTGACATATTTCAAATCGATTAATTATTTATATAAAATACTGAACTCACCGAAAATAACTGCGTAACACACTATCAGTAGGAATGGCTTTCATTTTGACAGTTCAACAACATTGATTGCGTTATTTACGTTGTTGTGCGGACAACTTTTTCGAAAATGTAAAGCAATGGATTAGCAATATCCTTCAAAATGATTCAAATTATGATTGATAGTGCGTCACGCAATTAAGGTGCGGTTTACGATGTGCGTTATCTGTTTAACTGGCATGAATGAATTTAAGATTTTTATTATGTAGAAGATTACATTTGGCAGAAAAACTGCTGTTGCAAAATATCTATTTAAGGTTAATTGTAAGCTAGAATGAATCTTTAGTGACACACCTGTGATGCGTCTGGCATTTCATATTTTCTAATCAGAATCAGAATCAGAATTTTATTTGCTATTAATGTAGGTACAGGTATAAGATATTGCATATGAATTAATGAGATCGGATACAGTCTACCTTACGGCGTGCAAATTAATACATTAATAAAAAATAATACAAACAAAATAATGTCAACAAACCAGAAATAATAGTCAAGTATTATAGTCAGGTACATAAGTCTTACATGATCAAAATTGCTATTACAGTCATAATCTGAAAAAACTCGTATCATTTAGAAAGTCTTTCACACAGTAATATAATAACATTTGCCTAAAAGCAGTACAGTTACACTAATCAGGTAGTGCAGTATTCTGACTGATTTGATTGTCTATTGATTTGGGTTCGATGCCTAAGTCCAGCAAGGCGTAATTGGGTTTTTCATAGAAATTCCCAGTAACAACCTGGAGTCAGGATTTATATCCGGTTGATGGCAATAGTATCGCCACTTTTTACGTAGTACTTAAACATAACTACCAAAGTCTCCTACTTTAGTCATTATGTTGGCACTATACATTTCTGTCCTCCCTTTCGCGGAGAACTATCGTGATGTTATGTTAAAATTAAAATGTTATAAAACCTTACACCTTACAGATTAGACCGTGCTTTCCGCGGCAAAGGCCTCTGCGAGTTAATGACAAAGCCAATAGAAGCTTTCGACTTACGCCGTGACTTTGTCGAAGATAAAGACTTCGACTTTTTCGAGCTCGACCGAAATAGCTTGGAACCGAATTGCCCAGACACTTTGAGAGGACCAGGGGTCTTGCATTCTGGTTTTTTATCCTCAAAGACCAATAGGATACCAGACGGGGATGGAGCTCAAACTGGGTGGAGGGATAGGTATGATAGCTTTGATGGAAGACATAGAGATCGATTTGATCGTGATAGAAGAGGTCCTTATGGGAATCGAAGAGGAGGACATGGAGATAGGTACTTTGTACCATATCAAACCAATCAAGGTGAGTGTAATGTTTATTTAGGCTTTTGGATCTTTTACCAACTCAGTCAAAACTAATCTTAGATGATGCAACTAGTTCTTGAATAAAGGCAGCTATGGTGTGTTTGAAGGTTCCTTTAGATTTAACGGTAAAAAACAAAAACGTCGTTCGACTTCTGAAAATTTCGATATTGGTGGTACGATTTTTTAGGACATGAATTCTGACCATAATTATAATTGTTCTTTAATTCTGTGGAAACTAAGAAAAATGCTTGAAGAAGCAGGCGTTATTAGGCATCCATGATCTTCATTCCAAACTCCCAGCAAGTCCATGATCGGATTCCACAAACACCTCTAATTTTGGTGGCAACAAAAGATAATCACACTTTGCCGGGCTCTCTGGCAATGCACCACATTATTATTCCATACTCGATATCTGAAACTTCCTTCTTACATCTTACCTTCCAGGCTTGGCACGCAGCAACGACGACCAAGAAAACTGGGGCAAATACGGCGGAGAATATGGTGGCTACGACAGATACTACAAAGACAGGAATGACTACCACAAGTCCATCAGCCATTGGCAAATATCCACCGACGTTGAACGACCATCCTATGGAGTCAAACCCCATACAAACACCAACTTTGATTACCACAGTCTGGGCAAAAATGGGGGAACTTTTGACTCCCATAGTTTAGGCAAAATTGGGGGCGCCTGGGCTGGAAACAGATATGGCTATGGGTCTTGGAAAAGGGGGCGGTGGAACAACTCTGGGACTTCATGGAGCCAAAATGGGTTAGATTATGAGGAGTCGAATTTTTATAAGCCGAAGGCACATCACCATGATTCTATTGATCGTAGTGATGATGGTCGGATTAAAGGTAAGACTTCCATGCAGGTATTACTCATTCTAATAGTATTTTACTAAAAAGAGTTTTAACCCAGCTTATAATTTCCTAGGACTCAGTTAGCGGCATTTTTCATGCTTGATTCTACCTTGGTCATTTCGTGTGAGTGTAGTTGTTTCGATTTTTGTCTTAGAACAAATAATTTAAATAAATTAATGACAGTGACGTCTACCAACACTCTATGAGCACACTTGTTGGCAGTCCCATGTCAGTAATGGTACAGTAGTGGGCTTTATATACAGGTTGGAATTTTGTACTGCCACCTGAAGGGAAAGTACTCATAATACTGTAGCAAGAAAAAAAAAACTCAATGAAGAAAAATCTGTAAAAAATATACCCTGTACTTCTATTGCATCGATCGTTAGGATCAATATTATAAGGATGAAATCTCTCTAACAAACTTGATAAATTAAATGAATGATCTAGCGAGATAGATTTTAACTAACGGTGGTCATAATTATACGGTGACATATACTCGTATATAACTAGGACTCATCCGTTTGAAACGTCAATTCCATTTTATGGTTCTTATCCCTAAACACAACACTTATGTCCTCCCACTTTTTTTTTAACCGATTAATAAGAACTGCAGTTCCTAGTAATTGATTACAATCTAGCCTAAAAGACTAATAAGTAATTTAGCTCTAATTTATTTTTGAACGAGATTATAACTAAGTGTATTGTCAATTTGCAATTTTACACAATTTCGTGCCACTTTATTAGGGTCTGATAAGATAAGAGAAGATTTATTTGCTCAAAATACAGGTTCGATTATTAATCATAAAATAATAGGTTTTAATCATTGATAAAAACACTTTGGTCATGTGTTACATGTACAGCACAGCATTGTTACTATTATTTATTCACTATTTATACTTCACTTACTCAAATGGTTTAGTTCTTTTTAGCATATGAACTATGTCCGTGTTGTCTAGCAGCTGGATTGCCTCTACATTCACATGTCGGTGTAGTCTGTGCTCGTGGGCTTCAGCAAATTTTTGGATGATGGTGGTGACGAGTTCCGTTTTAAGGTCTCGGTGGAGGTCGTCATTTATAATGTACCATGGTGCATTAACAGCATCCCTGAGTTCCTTATTTTGGAATTGTTATATTATTATAACGTTGCTTCGTTTAGTACCGCCCCAAAGTTAGATACCGTACGTCCAAATTGGCATAAGCATATGCTTGTATAACATCTTTGTATTATGTATTGTTAGACAGGATTTCCTTCCGTGTAACCAATAAATACTTTTGTAACGTATCTCGAGTGTTTTGTCTTTTCTTTTTCACGTGAGATTTCCATCGCAGCATGGCGCTTGACATAACTCTTGAGTTATGCGAAGGTATTTGGCTATATAAGCGTATGGTACGTTGCATGCCTTTTATGTAGATTGGGTGGTAATTGCAGTGTTTATTACTGAAGTCAATGTGAATTGATTTTGACTTATTCAGTTTGATCTTCCATTTTTGTGTCCAGTCATAAACTTTGTTCACAGCTAGTTGAACTTTTTCTACTTATTTTCTGTGGCTTGATCCCGAGCCATAATAGCAGTGTCATCTGCAAAGGTCGCAATGGTGTTGTTTTCCTGCTCTGGGATATCACACCGGTATAGGCAAGTAAGTATAGGAATGGGCCCAACACACTTCCTTGTGGTACCCCAGATTTATAGTTTTAGCTCGGAATATGCATCCTCTTGCCTTATACTGGATATTCTGTTACTTATATAAGACTCTAGAATATCTGCAAATTCTGGAGTTAGCATGCGTCTTATTTTGAATATCAGAGCTTCATGCCAAACTTTGTCATAAGCTTGATCGACATTTAGGTATACGGTGGCGCAGACTTGCTTGCTTTCGAGTGTTTTCCAATAATGTTTGTTCTTCTGTGTACCTGGTCAATTGTACAGTGTTTTTCTCTGAAGCGAATTGATGGTTGGGTATAAGGGCTTTTTCTTCTATTATTGGTTTGAACCGTTAAATAACAGTTTAAAAAAAATAGATCTGACCCATTCATTTGTTTATATTTCAGATTGTTCCTCCCGCCGTCGCCCAGGCATGTCTTTAGGTACTGGTGCTATCAGAAGAGCGCTGATATCTCGCAATGTAGTGGAATGTGAAGCTGCGTGTTTCAGTGAGAGGGAGTTCAAATGCGTGTCATATAGTTATCGGTAAGTTGAGATTTTGATTGAATAATAACATGGTATTTATATAGGTCAATGGAACGACAATATCACCACATATATAACATCACGTATATTTCTAGTTTTGAAATGTTCAATATTAAAGTTTCTTATCTCTGTTCATAGTTGACTTTGTTCACCGAGAAGACAGATCGATGCTTAGAGAGTAGTTGGAATAAATCTATGCCCCGTATTGTTGATCGACTCAGTTAAGTGTGCTTAATTGAGTAGGTACATAGTTTTGGAATCCAGCCCTCCTTAATTTTTTATCTGGAAAACCTCACAAAATCTTAAGCCTGTGCTAATACTTTTTCTAGTTATTCAAACTCCCACGGCACCGATAACTGCTTCCTAAGCGAGCGACCATACAGAGGTCTTGAGATAACGGCTGATAGCAGTTCTGATGTCTACGCCATGCCTCAAGACCAGGGCTGTGTGACTATCAACTATAAACCTTGGGTTGAAAGTGGTAAGGGTCGATTTCGTATTTAAAACGTTGGTAGATCTAGACAGAGATTTTATAAAGGACCTCTAGGGTATAAAAGAAACTAGCAACTTCATCTTCTGGTAATGGTGGGGAAGTAGTTGAAACTCGCCCAAGACGAAGACACCTTCATCTCTGAGGCGAATACTCTTCTTTTCCCAGTTGGCACGAATAAAAAGCAGTTCGATTTTACAAGTAACGTTTTTTTTTTGGTAAAGGTTTACATACGATTTTTTGTATTGGTTCTAAATTCTAATTACATTTATGGCCAGCGGGTTTCAGTACAGCATGTTTGCCAGGTTACACCCTTCGACCATAATGACATACGTAAGGTTAGATTTGCTTGACATTTAATGTAACATTATCGAGCTGGTGGTGTGAATACATGATTTTCTTTTCTAGAATGTTTCTGGCACGTCCGTTCCGGGGCCGCAGTGAGTGATACGGCGATCCGGGCTGCATTGACTGTGGCGGGTCTTGGAGCGTGTGAGGCTGAATGTATCAGAGCTCAAAATTTCTTCTGCAGGGGGTTTAGTTTTCGGTAAGTGTAGTAGAGTCAAAAGCATTTTAATCGAAAAATAAGTTACTGACAATACAGTTTTGAGAGTAACTAAGCTGAAGAGGCAGTAGCTGTTGTATATCGAGAGACCAAGGGCTACTGAGATACATGAATCTTATAAAAGACGGAGATTGTTCAATGAAATGAAGAATAATAGTGACGGCAGAATGGAGGAGGCAGAAAAAAAACTGGTATTGTACCACAAGTTAGTAGAGTTTAATAAAACTTGGGTTTCCTGATAAAGAGGTGACGTCAAAATTATTACGCCTGTAAAATGGCCACAGCCATGAAAATGACGGATAGTATTTGACATAACGGTGTCAAAAATCACCTTCGCTCCATACGCACAGGACAGGGATATTGCGAGGTCAAATGGTGGTATCGGTTGTTTGCATACTCAGTCATAACAAAAATATGAAATGTGTAGTTAATACAAGAGTATTCACTAGGTTTTCGATCTAGATGATTTGTAGAATTTAGGTAACTTGAAATACATGTTTATTTTCCAGATTCGACTCCCCAACTATAGGCGATGACCTGGAGAACTGCATTCTAACATCATCACCACCGACCTCTCTAGAAAAAGGGCATGGGCTCCGTCCCAACAGTGGGCATGAGTTGTACTCGAGAGGAAACTATGGAAGAGGTTGTGAACCTGCTTTGTATGATGATGTGCAGAATAAAGATGAGGGTGAGTTGATGACTTACTTTGAACCTATATTATTTTATAGAAAGATTTTTTCAAGCTGGAAAACCAAATGCGTTGTTATGTCGCCGGATAGGAACTTGACATCTTTAACAGTAGGAATAGTTTTGTTGGAATGTTAATGATGGTTTCGTCACAATAACCAAGATTCCATGCATAATCAGCCTGTTATGTTCCCACTGCTAGGATATAGGGTTCCTCTCTGTGAGAGGAAGTGGGCATTATCCACCACGCGGGCCCAGTGGGTGTTGGTAGATGTCACATGTCTTCGAATGTTTGGTTCAAGACATGCCGGTTTCCTCACGTTGTTTTCCTTCACCGTTTCGAGAGCAGTGGTGATGAAATAATTTACGCAAAGTAAAGCGCCCGTCTAGGTTCGAACCTACAACCTACAACTCGTAAGTCGCGGTCGTTACCACTGGGCCACCACTGCTCTCCTGATTCCATGAGTTGTAAGAAATTACGAAGACATTATTTTAAATTGAGCCAAAAAGATGGATAGAATCTTTCTTATTATAGCGGAATGTAAAGTAGGGTTATTCTTGTTTTGTTAAGAATAATTTCAGCAAATAAAGCAAATCCCTAAGTCCAGTTAGTTATCTATTTACAAAGGCTTCTTAACTAAAAGTACTATTAAAAACTGAGTGTTACTAACTTTGGTTAGGCTGTTGAGATTTCAGATGGTTAAAATTAATATCACAATTCACATAAACATATCACACGAAGTTGAATTATCCACATTTCTTTCAATACCTCATACTTTCCATGAAGAATGCTACCTCCAATACGACAAGGCAGCCAAGCTGACCGGCCCGTCCATCCGCGGCCAGGCGCGCGTCAAGGATGAACAGGCTTGCGGCCACGCGTGCAACGAGGCGCCGTTCAGATGTCTGAGCTTTTCTTTTAAGTAAGTGACTTCCTATGAGTATTATTTTTGTTAATTGATACACTTAAGCAGACGCCCTCGTGATGGTATAGTACTACCAATATATCTGTGCAATAGGGATGATGAGAAATATTAAAAATGTTCATAAAAATAATGTAATTTCAATTATGGCATAGTAAAAATGAGAATCTAAATGAATATTATAGCAAACCACACACAACTACGACCAGTGCGAGCGTCCCGCGGTCGCGTGCCGCCACGTTACATACAATAAGTTCTGTCTTTTTCTCGCCTGGCCGTTGCGAGGAAGGCGGGAACGCGATGCGCGTTAGTCCGCTGCCCACACGCTTACTGCGTAGACGCGTATTTACCTACCGCGCGCGCATGTCGCCCCGTGCCTTCCTCGTGCCTTCCTCGTGCCCGTCCGTTACGCGAAATAATTGTTTGAGGGTCTTCGATCCCAATGTTTGTGACTGTTTACTTGTGTGTTACATTACAAATATACTGTTTTACTAAAGAGGTGGTTTCACTCCGATAAGCCCCTCATAATATCTAAAAAATCTGTGACATCGATGTAAATATGAAGAACATACACGCTTTAAAAGTTTTTGGAGGGTATTATTCCCGTCCTGGTCGCGCGGTACGGACAATGTATGGCGCTAGTATGTATGATGTTCGTGACGTCACTTCTACGATATTGCTGTCTTTGTCTAACACTCATTTATAACTTGGCAGTTTTTTAAGCTTTTACATTTTTTCATATTATAAAATTGTTTGCACTATTTGGAAGCAAATATTGTTTTGAGATAAAAATTATCATCTTGATTGTGTGAAGCCATGTTTGTTACGGTCGCAAATCATGTTTTATTAACATAGAACCTGATACTGCCTGATACTATTTACCGTTAGTTTGACTTTGTCAGTTAGTTTAAACAGTTTTTTTGTTTGTTTGGCATCTCGCAGGTCAACCTATGCGGTTGTCGTCTGCTTAAGCGGACTTGCCTGTGGATTCCCTAATAAATTAAGGCCTCCAGCCAGGACTTAAACTTATATACTAACTAAAACTAAGCGACAGCGCTAAGGGCACCCCCTGTGGGGTACGAACCTCGGCTTAGGGCGTCGCTGGAAGAGGGCAGCAAGGGATTAGCTGGATCAGGATTGATATTAATTAGGGACGAATTTAAAGCTACAGGCTCAGCGGCGCGGGCTGGCTCGAGCAAGGGTCGGGAGAGGCGTCGATTTGGGCGTCGCGGCGGGCCTCGGCGGCGAGGGCGGTAGGACGGCGATCGGGTTTTGGGCTTATGTAGCGTGCTAGTGGCCTTACTACTCTCCTGGAGGAGGGTAGTGGCGTCGTCGGGGTCGATTAAAGTATGCCTTGGTCGGCGAATACTGCTAATTCGAGAGGGAGTGTAGCGGGCGGCCGCTGTAATCAGGGGGTTAGAATGTTTAATGCCGCAGTCGAAGAAACGCTTCGATAAGCGTTTCATGAACTGTTTTATGGTTGGCATTTTGAGGTCGACGTGAAGATCTATATTACGGACATAGAAGGGGGCACCCGTGACCTTTCTGAGGAAACGGTTTTGGAGGGTCTGCATCTTATGGAGATGACGTGGGTGAGCGTGCGCAAATACAACGCAGGCATAGGTCATGATGGGACGGATGACTGCGGTATAGATGCGGAGCTTGCATTTGAGGGACAGTTTGCTACGGGCTGTCAGTACGAATCGGAGCCTGCTAAGAGCGAAGGAGGCGCGCGCGCGAACCGCCTTAATATGAGCCTTAAAGGTAAGGTTCTCATCGAGGATCACGCCTAGGTATTTGGCTTGCTTCTCCCAAGGGATTGGCTTGCCGTACATAGTGATCGGGCTGGGAGTTTAAATAGTTTTGTAATTACCTTTATTTATAGTAATTTATCACACTGTGATTATTTTTGAACTTTATCAAGACAAGTGCCTATTCTAAAAATTATTTCCAAATACCTTTTATATTTTCAGCAACAACGCACCTCCAAAAATAGATAATTGCCTGCTTTCCGAGATCCGCCTCTTCGATCTTCAGCGAGGAGTAGACTATGTGCATTCAGCAGATGACTGGCTGTTCGCGTTCGATCTGTTTAATGGTCAATGTTGGAGGAAAGTCCATGCAGGGGAATACGAGTAAGGAGAGCAGACTCTTGATGTTTTGACACCCAGTTTTCTATCCACCCAGTTTATAATCCTATCTTGGTTGCAGTTCACTGCTTCCAATGGGGAAAGTTAGATCTAATAGTAGTTCAGATAAGAATATTATCTTGTTTCATGCTTTTCAGATCGTTAGTCGAGTATTTCTTTTACTTTTATTTTCAAAGCCGACTTAATGAGATTCATAATCTTATTCACAAACATGCTTAAAAAGCCAGCGAGATTCATAAACCTTCTTCTCTGCCGTAGTCGGGTAAAAAAAATCGACAGATCGATTCATAATTTTACTACAACTGTTTTTTTTTTACCTATGTGGACATTGAGCCGAAAACTGTCACCTACCTTAGATTCAGTACATGATTCTGAACGCCTCCGCGTTGGATTTCGTTGCTGTACCGAATACAACTTGGAGGGATACAACTTTTTTGCTGCCATTTTGTTTTAACGGCAAATATTGAAAATTATTTTGTGTATGAAGAGATATGAGGAACAGGGTGTAAAGTTCACTCTTACTCTTTGGAAAAGGGAGGATCCTCCGACAAGATGGATGTCGTATCTGGTGGGCAACTGCCCGATGATTGTTGTCGGGAATTTGTTTATATGCTAGCTGCGCGGTAAACTCTGATTGCGTAATGCAGGATTTGTGTGACGTCAGTGTGATGCGTTGTTCGCATGTGGCGGTGTAGATGCCGTCACATGTAGATACAGAAAATTTGTTATTCAGCGTTTAACAACTGAACAATGTGTTTCGATTATTAAAATATTAATATACTCAACCACCTCGAGACATTGGAAATAACGTTTCCGGGTCGATTAATTTCGAGAAAAGGTGACATTGATTGGGCCCTAATATCCTCGGATTTAACAGCTCCTGACTTTTTTCTGTGAAGCTATCTAAATGGACGTGTCTATGCTAACAGGCTAATGAACCTCTAACAATTTAAAAGAAATTATCCGAGACACAGTCACTGAGATAAAACAAGAAATGTGTGAAAATGTCATAAAAACGCAATGAAAAGGGTTCACATCTGCCATGCTGCTAGAGGTGGACATTTGTCTGATATTAATTTTCATACTTAATTGCCGGTCCTAAATACAATATTTAAAAGAAAATACTTAATAACTTTTATGTTTTATAGTGTGGCGGCATCTACACCGCCACATGCGAACAACGCATCACACAAATCCTGCATCGCGCAATCAAAGTTTACCGCGCAGCTAGCATATATACGTCGGAAGATCCTCCCTTTTCCAAGAGTATGAGTGAACTTTACACCCTGTTCCTCATATCTCTTCACTGGTGACCCCGAGTATGAACGTCAGCGCAGCCTTCGTGCAACTACTTCAGCGTGACGTCATCATCATCACTCCCGCAAGTCACACAGCCAGCCAGCAACCACGGCTTGAACAGTTGTCCTGACTATCAGCATGCAGCGCAAGCGCATACCTGGTCATCACCTTCAGCCTCATCAGCAACCTTGGCACAGCACACTGCACATTCGGCCGGTCCACAAGTAGAGTGCTTAATCCCTCTCCTGGTCGATATCAGCAGTCAGCCACCCCGACTCATTGGGGCATCTTAGCAGACAGTTCCGACTCACCCCGAACTATGCGACACCCGGTTCCAACCCACTGGAACCCAACTGGCATTGGCATGCATCGCAAGATACAAGACTAAGTCCACTATCGACCTCCGGTCTCCGGAGGGGAGTGATGTGGCGGCATCTACACCGCCACATGCGAACAACGCATCACACAAATCCTGCATCGCGCAATCAAAGTTTACCGCGCAGCTAGCATATATACAACTTCCCGACAACAATCATCGGGCAGTTGCCCACCAGATACGACATCCATCTGGTCGGAGGATCCTAACTTTTCTGAGAGTATGAGTGAACTTTACACCCAGTTCCTCATATCCCTAAAATAGAATAATTTTTTTAAAGTAAATTGTAGACCTGTTATTAGCCCACCCTGTACTTTGACCGTGTAGGTGACCACTTTTCTACGAAACTAAAAATGTCTACTGTAGGGGGTCTCATGTACTGAATTCATGGTTACAGTGTGCTTGTCAATGTCCCTGCCACCCTGTATCCAACCACAAATCACACAAATCTTTCCATTCCAGTGAACCAGCCCATGAAATACCTCGTCCCATCTCCGCGCCACCCATAGAGGAGCCGTATTCCGTATCAGGTCCGTCTGGCCCGCCGGGAGCTCCGGGTATCAGTGGACCATCAGGTCCATCCGGCCCGGATGGACCTGAGTATCTGCCTGAACATGAGCATAATGGTGAGTTAGACTTCTAGACTTAGGTAACCATGTATGTGTGAAAAGATGATTACATTTAAATCTATGGCTCTCGGTACGATTCTGCACGTTGTTATAGAACTGATATTTTTACATAGGTTGTTAAAACACTCGATTGATACTATCAAACGAGTGCTTTACTACCTATATGTTTTCTATCAAGCAGATATGAATATTAATAACAGTTTAAATACTACTATTTTAATTTCACATTGGCTACATATTTTTGTTTTAGACATAAGAACTTATGTCTAAAACAAAAATACTACTACATATGAGAGCAGAAAAGCGAACATGGTAATTTTGAGGCGTCATTTAGTTATTAAATTCTTAAAATTAAAAGTATCTTGATGATGGAAAGTTATTATTGCATAACTTTCCACCCCGCCTCGTTGGTCTAGTGGTCGCAATCGCTACTGCTGAGCATGAGGTCCTGGGTTCGATTCCCAGGTCGGGCAACGTGTTATTGGGTTTTTCTATCTGGAATTTCTCAGTAGCAGCCCGAAGTCTGGATTTGTGCCCGGTAGATGGCAATAGGCTCGCCCCCTATTACATGGGACTTAAACATAACTGGCGAAATGTGGGTGTACTATAGATACACCTCTGCCCAACCCTTCGGGGAAACAAAGCGTGATGTTATGTTATGTTTCCACCCTGTTATGTTCCATCCTGTATGCGGAAATGGGTGGAAAGTTCACTGATCCTCCGTAGAAAAGGCAGGGGCCTCTGACCAGACGGCTTTTGTGTCTGGCGAACTGTCCGACGATTGATGTCGGGAAGTTGTTTAAATGCCAGTTGACCGGTAAACTCTGCGTGACGTCAGTGCGACGCGTTTTTAGCATGTGGCGATGCAGCATAAACAGCCGTAATTCACCACGCGGGCCCAGTGCGGGTCGGTAGATTTCACATGTCTTCGAAATTTTGTTTCTAGGACATTGGTCGGCTTCCTCACGATGTTTTTCTTCACCGTTTTGAGAGCAGTGGTGATGAAATTATTTACCTGGGTTTGAACTCGTAAGCCAGCGCCGTTACTACTGGACCACCGCTGCAGGTGAAGGAGAACATCTGAAAGAATGGGCATGTTCTAGATCCAAAAACTAGAAGACATGTGAAATCTGCCGACCCGCACTGGGCCCGCGTGGTGAATTACAGCCCACTCCCTCTCACAGAGAGGCGGCCTGTGTCCCAGCAGTCGGAACATTATAGTCTTTATTTTTTATTCTAAGACAAACCTCACGATGTTTTCCTTCACCGGCGATGCAGATGCTGCCACAATTTGCAAGCACACTTGGCACAGCCACAACATGCTGCTATTCTGAGTTGACTAGGCGTTTCGCATTTATATTTGTAAGCCAAAGACAAAAAATTCGTCTTATTAGAAAACAAGGTTTATCTTTAGATCCATGTTAATAACATCGAGTAATTATTGAATCTCTAACTTTATTCCGACAAAGTTAAAATTCCAATTATAAAACTGACGTTAAGCCAGAGGATATCAATTTTGTATTACATAGCAACTTTACTATGCTCGGAGGAAAACGTGATATATTATATGTTTAGTTCCGATGTTCTAAAGCAACTTTCGAAACTAGTATTTCTTCACAATAAAAATGAAAAATGAATCCTCTTTTTCGCAGAACCATCATTCGTCCCAGTTTCAGGCCCACCGACCGGACCCGGGTACAAACCATACTCATCCGGTCGCGAACCACCCGGTTATAAGCCCGTATACTCCGATACTTCTGGACCTAGTTACAAACCAAACTACCCATCAAATGGACCACACAAATCTTACTCAGAACCATCTGGACCTGACTTTAAACCTGGTTATCCGGGTCCCAGTTACGAACCGGGATACTCTGGTCCTTCGGGACCGGGTTACAAACCGGTTTACCCAGGACCGATTGGCCCTAGTTTTAAGCCTGCATACCCACCGCCAGTCAAATCTAACTTCAAACCTGGATATCCGGGTGAACCTAGTAGACCTAGTTACAATCCTGGGTATCTTCCTGATGCTGATTTAAAACCCGGTTACCGCCCTTCGGCACCACCTCAAAGACCAGTGTATAGACCTATTTCGGGACTACCAGAATACTTGCCTGAACAACCCGGATATTTGGCAGAAAAACCGGGATATTTGCCAGAGAGACCCGGATATTTTCCAGACCGTAGGCCGGGGTACCCGGGACCGAATAGACCAATTTATGATGAGCCGAGACCAATTAGACCAGGCAGACCCGGACCGAAGCCCGGGTATCCGGATAGAGTTGGTGATGAACCAAGTAAGTGATAATAAAACTATTTCGTTTGAAATTCGAAACTGTCTCACTATTTTGTCTTTTGTTTTTTTTTTATTAACAGCAACAAAACAACAAAAAAACAAAATAATCTCTAATTCTTTTGTTTTTTTTTGTTGTTTTTGGTACACTTTTGTTTTCTTATGTTACTAAATCATTAACTAAGGTTCTTTTTTTTTAGTACAGGTGTTGAAATAAGACTTTTTGAAATTATTTGTTTGGACATACAGTACATTTTATTTTTGAGCTGCACAATTTAGTCATTTAAATAATGCACAGTCATCAAAACTAACATCATAATGCACGCAGTAACCCAAAAATAACCTTATTTTTATGCGAATTTTTTTTTTCTGTTAAATACCTTTGTCCCCTGAAAAAATCTTCCGCTATAAATAAAGTCTTAACCAAACATCTATAAAGTGATTTAAAATGAAGACTTAGGAACGTCAGAACGACTTTGTTTCAATATCATTTAAAATAATTTTTGACTGCATCGTTGGTCTAGTGATCGCAAGAGCTACTGCTGAGGTCCTGGGTTCGATTCCCAGGTCGGGCAAAGTGTTACTGGGTTTTTCTATATAGAATTTCTCAGCAGCAGCCTGGAGTCTGGATTTGTGCCCGGTTGATGGCAATAGGCTCGCCCACTATTACATGGGACTTAAGCATAACTGCCGAAATGTGGGTGTACTAAAGGTACGCCTCTGCCTAACCCTTCTAGGATTACCGGCGTGATGTTATGTTATGTAACAATTTTTTCTGTTGTTCATATGTACTTATTTCAACAAGATATACACTCACACTCAACAAGAAATTTACTTAATTCATACCTATACAGAGTGTACCAGGCAGGTGTGGTCTAATTCAAGTGTAGGTATGTGTAGGTATTGAAGTTTTGTATGGGACAGTTGATTATGTGCGATTACGATATTGGTTCCATGGAGAAAGTTGTTCAGTTTGATAGTCTGTACCCCACCCTTAAATTTGACAACACCTTTCTCGTATACCCTGTATAAGATATCAGTAGAGATCGGTTATTCGGATGCATATTCACCAAAAGTTGAGATGTTGGCTAATATGGAGTGCGCTTTTGTATCGAAAAAATCCTGCAGTTCCGGAATCAACAAATTTTGTGGTTTTTTTCTGACTGTGGGAACGGATGCATACCTATCTACCTTCCTCATATTGTAAAGATACCCGGGGTTTTTTAACTAAATATTATTTTAGGAGACGCATTAGAAGATGTATTCCCGCCGCTCCTCGCATCGCGGTTTACTATAAGCGCGCGTGACGTAGACCGGCGCTCGGACGCGTTTAGTGTTCGTCACGTCTGATGAGTTTATGAAATAGGCATCCGAATAAACGATCTCAAGTTATCATTCCTAAAATAGTAATCGTAATTATTCTTTTTTTTAATACTTAATTTTGTACAATCGCTAGCAAAAAACATTTACTACATTTAATACGTCTTTCCCACTTGTCCCGCTTCGCCAGTTTCAGTATCGTGGCGTCACTACACAGTATCTGGGTTCCCGTGCCGCACCGGTACTACTTGCGCACAGAACACAGTAGCAGGACATTGGGCATGCGAGCCTGAAGGCGGAGAGATTGGTTAGTATACTGCATTTTTTTGTAAAAAGAAAGAAAAGAAAATACCTACGCCTGAACTTTTATTAAACTTTTGAGCATGGCGCGACGCCACAGTCTGACGCGACTCCAGTAGAACAATTCCTATGAAAATGTTCTACAAATTTCGTGTTGCGCACGTCTGCGGAAGCCTTAAAGGACAGTCAGCTTCGCTGACAACTTTATTATGCTTTTAAGAAAAAGGCTTTTAAAGCCTTTTTCTTAAAAGCCTTTTTCTTAAAGCGTGTATAGTCGACCTCATAATTGCATAATCATCCTATAATTTTCCCACTGTTGGGAAATAGGCCTCATCTCTTTGAGAGTAAGTGGTCTGTAAGCTAAACCGCGGGCCCAGTGCGGGTTGGTAGATGCCACATGTCTTCCGAGGTTTTGGAGCAATAGTGATGAAATTATTGATACAAAGTAATGCGCCTGTCTCAGTTCAAACCCACTACCTTCTATTCGTAAGTTAGGGCCGTTACCTCCCGGGGTGTACCTCCGCCGTCTTGAGAAATCACGGTACAGCGGACAGAGCTCGGTGAGATCTCATGGCGACATGGAGGGTGCGATTGTCGCAACCAAGTGCTGGGCATGCAACAATAGCGGCGAAAAGTCCCTTCTTTGAGGTATGCCGCCTGACACAGGTTCTCATCGGGCATCGTTGTTTCGGGAGGTTCCTGTTTCGCATAAGGCGGGAGGAAGCGCACGGGTGTCACCACTGTGTGGATCGCCCGGAGAACACGGTGGAGTATACGGTGGAGGTCTGCCCAGCTTGGGCGGCCATGGTCCAGTCCATGGTATGGTACGAGAGTTTATGAGATGCCGTCACCTCCTTCAGCGAAGCAGTAATGCTCGCGAGGGAGGAGGCAGAGCGTGTAAGGGAGAGAGCCTTGCGCCCTCACGCCCCTAGTCGCCGGTGGGGCTGCCGGAGTCGCGGGTTGTTAGAAAGAGATACCGTGGCCCTGGCACGGCCAGCTAAAGGAACACGGGTGGGTTTCAGTCAGTAAAAAAATGCCTCTAATGTAAACGCGTTATTTGATTTCAATCATAAAAACAATGATAACGAGTCGCCGCATAGTATATATTTCTGTACAAGTTATTTGTAAACTTTAGATATAAATAAATTCAGACCGTATAAGTCACACGCTTCCGCTCAATCCAGAGCCGGAGAGGTCATTTGATGATTTCCCACACAAAAAAAGGGCCGGTACCTCTCTATCAGGAACGAAGTCAATAAGATGTTTATATTTACAAAAATCGATACCGTTTTGGGCTTATTATTGTGAATATTAACAGCCTTTTAATCAGTTCATAATGATGTATCGTAATGAGTCAGAAAACACAATGATTCTTCTGTTTTCAGGTTCTTGGGACTACTGCTGTTCACCAACACACAGATGCGGATATAGCGAAGGATTCCATAAGCCATGGTAATTAAGTATTTATTAAGGGCAAATCATCTATTGCGCTCGTCTATTCGTTCACACATTGAAACTAAGAAATGACTCAGGAAGTCCAATTTACGATTTTTTCGAACTATGGTGAAGCCAAAAGCAGGGTCATGATTTGGACGGGTATGTATGTATAATCATCGATTCCATCATAACTTCTAAACTACGTATCATAATTTGACAAATGAGTTATTGTTGTAAGCGTCTTGATCGTCCGCTGGTTATATGTCACATTAAAATGAAAATGACTATACGAAGTAAAGTCATGAACTAAAAAAAAACTATTTTAATGATGCCGTTTTGGGTATCAAATGAAAGGGCCTCATTGGCAAATTTGACAAATATATTTGCTGTTAAACCCCAAAATAAGTTAAATAAAAAGTCAGTTAAAAAATAAAACCCGACTAATGAAAAATCATGGCATGCGAACACGACTACGAGTATACTCTGAGCATTTTGGTGTCTGTCTTGATTTCTATCTGTAATATTTTCTTGACTCGTACTTTTGAGAGCGTGTTTCTTTCTGATTTAGATCTACAGCTTAGTTTAGGTGGCCTAGTTCTTCTAGATAAAATCACTAGTTTATTTTGTGTAAAGACTAAATTTCTTTTGTTCCCATATCACAGGTGCTATGTAGGACCAAACGAGGACCAATGGCGTCCATGTAGTGAGAAGTACTACCCGTACCATCAGCACAAGGTTCCTCATCCGTCACAGATAATACAAGGACATAGAGGTAATTATAATTTTAGTTTTACCTTCGAAATAAATTGTCTTTGATTCGATGGGGACATAAACATAACACGAGTTTCCTTGATCCTCAAACTGCTTCTAATTTATTGTATTTAGTTTGATGAATGGACTCATACTGATCCTGCCTATCAGTATGAGTTAATTTTATTTCTAAGCCATTAGTCGTACATTTTAGGACGGATTGATTTTACCATTTTGGCATTTTCCAAAAAAGATAACAAAAAATGTTGCCCTGAAATTTTTCTTAATTTATTTTCTCTCGACTCTCGTAAAGGGCGCTCGTGACTCCTTCCTCCTAGGATGAAGCTCGTTTTTCCCCAGCTTTGCACTTAGGATCGCCGCAAGGCACCGGGCGAGCACGCGGGCCACGTATATAACCATTGCTTGCTATCACCATTTCGGCATTTTGCTGACTAACGTTCAGTGAAACACTAATTTCATTTCCTACAAGCACTATTATTAACTTTCTATCAAGTTTTACCACTCAATTTCTAAGAAAATTTAAAATGTTAGACGCTGTCTAAGACACAAAGAATATAACTACTCTCTACCGAGAGGTATGACACTTGACTAGTATCAGATCAACTCCATGAAACCATAGAACACCACGAGCTTCTGATAAGTGTAAAAGAACACAGGTAACATATGATAATTCAAGGTACGTTTTCAAATTCATTGTAAAATTATTTAGAACGCATTCAACCAATGCTCCGTGTTTTGAAGGAAACATAATGACAAAGTCAAAGTCAAAGCATTTATTTCAAATAGGCCCATAAAAAGGCACTTTTGAACGTCAAAATTTACATTAAAAATAAAACTGATTCTAGGCGCCACTTCCAAAAAGTAGTTTCGTATGGAGAAGAAGTGGCAAGAAACTCCACCGTTACTCTTTTAAAATGTTTTACAATATTTTGTATACATTAATTATTGTGAAGACGATGCACCAAGAATAAAAATACCATACCACAATTGGTAAAAAGAATTAAAAATAAAGCAAAGGCATATAAATTAATCACGTGATAGGTACATTGTGCTCACATATTTACAAACAATTGTAAAAATATATGATTTTCCTAAAATATTAACTTGGAATAAGTCAGTGTGTGAGTAAAGTAAAAATAACAAATTATACAATACAATAAGCAAATAGTATGATTTTGTCTAGCCTCTAGATTTTCCTATGGAGCAGGACCAGCATGTTTCCAAGCATTCATATCTAGGATATAATCTTCTAATTTGTAATATGCTTGTTTACAAAGTGTTTTTTTAACATGAGTTTTAGACTTTCTTTCATTTAATTGCAATATTTCACAAGGTATTTTGTTGTAACATTTAACACAGTACCCCATAAAAGATGTATGTACTTTAGAAGTCTGAAAAATGGTTGATCTATTTTATTTTTATTTCTAGTGTTAATATTATGTCTATCACTTATTTTATTAAATAGATGCAGATTTTTTCTAACATACATAATATTTTCATAAATGAACTGGCAAGGTACAGTCATTATATTAATCTTCTTAAATAGTTCCCTAAGAGATTCGCGGCGACGTAGATTGTAAATGGCTCTAACAGCTCTCTTTTGCAAAATAAATATGGATTCAATGTCAGCAGCCCGACCCCACTGTGGAAGTAGCTAAAATAAACCAAACGCGCGGTTTCTACGTCTGTTAACTGTCTTATCTTTCTAACAGCATACGCTGCCGAGCTTAGTCGCCCCGCGAGAGACGTTATATGTTCCGCATTGTAACTTCTCGTCTAGCGTGATTCCTAGGAAAACCGTCTGATTTATAAAATCCAGTTTTTCTCCGTTCAATATGATGTCACATTCGATACTTTTAACATTAGGTAATTTAAATCGAATGCATTTGTTTTTTTTCTCATTTAGTACCAAATTATTTACCGTAAACCAATCTTTGACCTGAAGAATAGAGTTATTCACGTCGTCAAGATTTTGTGACCTTCGGTCTATTTTAAAGATCAATGAAGTGTCATCTGCAAATAACACCATCTTCGGTTTTAATGTAAACTAAAAAGAGGAATGGACCCAATATCGAACCTTGAGGAACGCCCATTGATATTTCAGACCCTAATGAGTTTGTGCCGTTTATTTGTACTTTAACCTTTCTGTCTTTCGTGTCAAGTATGATCTTAGCAAATCAAGAGCTTCATTCCAAATCCCATAGTGCTCGAGTTTCAGCAGAAGTGTCTCATGGTTTACGCAATCGAACGCCTTAGAGAGATCGCAAAAGATTCCAATGGCATCTTTTGATTCCTCCCAGGCGCTAAAAATGTTCTTTATTAGGGTGACACCGGCGTTAGTGGTACAGTGAAACCGTACTGATGTTCATGCAAGATGGAGTTTTTGTTAAAGTGACGTAACATTTGATTGAGCATCAACTTTTCAAATACCTTACTGAGAACTGGCAGAATTGGCACGGGCCTATAATTATTGAGCTCTCTACTATCACCGGATTTGAACAATGGGATCACTTTACTATGTTTCATAAGATCCGGAAAGACTCCTTGGTCTACACTGGTGTTAAATATGAAAGCTAAATAGGGCGCAAGGGTTTCGATGAGAGATCTACAGACTTTTACAGACATTCCCCAGAGATCTTCTGTTGATTAAATTTTAAGATCTTTAAAAGCTTTTATAACAGCTTGGGGGTTTGTATACTGAAACCTAAACTCCAAAGGGCATGGTTTTACATTATTTTTAAGAAAGGCAGCAGAAAGTGCGGGTGAGGAATTTAAAGCTTCAGTAGTTTTAAGTGGAACATTAAAAAAAAGTTTTCAAATTCCTGAGCTATATCTACATTTGAGTTGATGGGGCCACGTGCAGTCTAAATTAAATTCAATATTACGCTGTTTTTTCCTACCTGTTTCATTATTTATTATTTGCCAGGTAGTTTTTTTTTATCATCAGCTGATTTTATTTTATTACTATTAAATAGAGCTTTAGCTATTTTGCACACACTTTTAAATAATTTTCAATATCTTGCAAGATACTGATGAAAGCTTGACAAGTTTTGTAATAAACAAATTGGCGAATTTCGGAAATAAATTAGTTTCGTAGGTAGATACTGTTCTGGAGTTCTGTAGTCTAGACCTGGGTCTTTGGATATTTGGTTCTGGTTCTGGATTTTTCGATTCTCTATAGGTCCATCTCATTCAAGTTCTCACTCAGTTCTCTTTTAACCTTTTTAACAGAAACTGAAGATTCATTGAGGAATCTTGATAACTGACTTCAAAAAGAATAAGTTCTATATTTGTCTATCGGATCTGTAGCCAAATGGCATATAGAAACAGAAGTTTTATAATTTCGTCCTGTCCTAGTTCGTATGAATGGCTAATCGTACAGAAGATGAAACACAGTAGCTGGTTAGTACCTTACAGAGTCAACTGATCATAGACTGCGAATGAACATTATTGAAATCAAAAATCAAAGTGACACTTCATCGCATTGACAATAGAAACCCTGAAGAAGCAGTGACTGCATTCGAAAGGGCTTTGTTAGAGCACCCCAGGTAGCGCTTCCCACCAGACAAGATCTGAAGACTCTTCCTTTTCAATGGAAGAGTGGTAGCTACACCTTCTCTAAGCGATACATTTAATTTTTGTCGACATGCACGCGAACGGAGCCGCGGGCAAAAAAAAAGAAAAAAGGCACAGCTAGTAAATAATAATGTTTGATTTTCTCTTTTAGTTAAATATGTGTTTTTGTTCTCTCTTCATCTTTCTTTTTCCTCGAAACAAAATAACCTTACAAATAATACGCCTTTTAATTACATTAATAGAAATAAAAAGGTAGTGCAAAAAAAAGTGGTTTGTTTGAATGCCTACCTATAACTCTTTTGGTGAGTTTACCTAACTATCTTGCCGAGGGACTATTAAAACCTAAAACTCCATTACAGAAGACCTACCTCCTCGGCCGGTCATCCCTCGACCCTGGCAAGGCAGACCAGGATACCCCGGCAGACCAGGACCTATACCTGGACCTGGACCTGCACCTCCTGGACCTATACCTTCAGGACCACCCGGACCATACCTATCGGAAGGAGATAGGAGATACTGGGATGATCTGTACCAAAATGGACCTCAAGCGTTTTACGATAAATATGGGAATCCTTTGCCAGGTGATTGTGATTTGTGATTGTGTTTGCTACACCGATTTATTATAGTACAGTTTAAATCGCTTATCATGGGCCTTTGAATAATGCGGGATCTAGTGATTTTAACAAGAAAAATTTGAGCATATCTGCATACTAAAAGTTGTCCAGGAGATTAGCAAGTATTAACTAAAGATTTAAATTTAAATGAAACAATATTCCTTTTTTCCTGTAACATTAATTAAGTCAGTGAAACTGCTGCCAAAATTATTAGCAGAGGTCAGAATAGGTAGAGTATATTTACCTAATCTTAGAGAGTTCTATTCCAATTTCTGAAATCCGGTAATAAAATTCAGAGTGAGGTAATTTACAGAGTGTATAATACCTCCCATCCTACTTTCTTAAAGTCTAGGGAAATTCGACCTACCTTGTAAAGAGTTATACTAGAGAGAGTTAAATAAATTAAGTCCAGTTAGCTAGGGGTCAAACCTGGCTGTATTTTCTGACTTGTTACCAAAAACAATTATCTCGTCATGAAAAACTACTTCACTCTTAACATTTAATTGCCACTTTTCTGAAAGCCGAAAAAAATACATGCTTGCATTATCTCAAAAATAAAAGTTCTTTAGTATAAAATTGAAACTCCGTCAATCAGTCTCCATCATGGTCTCGGTAACCATCCAGTTTTGAGGCCTAGTTAAATGAACTTAATTTGTTGCTAATGATCTCTAGAATAAGGGTTTATTCTTCGAAGAATAGGTCGAATTTTTACTGTAACCCTGTATGCTCAACTTACCCCGATGTCTGATTATTAGCCGTTGGATTAAATTAGATAGCTTATAATGGTTCCGTACCCAAAGGGAGCCAAAGGAACCCTATTACTAAGCTTCCGTTGTCCGTCCGTCTGTCAGCGGGCTGTATGTCATGAACTGTAATAAGAAAGTTGACATTTACAGAGAATGTGTATTATCTCTATTGCCACTATAACAACAAATAATAAAATAATACGAAGTTATTAGTTAAAAAGAAATAAAATAAAACGTGTTTTTTTTTAAACATTTTTGACGAGTCCACATGCATTTGGCCGGGAAAAAAATGAGATTCTTACCATTACACATATTATTTGAAAGTCAGAATAATATCGTTACAACTTTGCCTTCGTTTTAGGTTACTCCCGCGTCCCTACAGAATCTCGTCCCCACATCAAAGTCAGTCACAACTACCCTCGTCCTGGCGGCGGCACCTGGTTGCCTGTGGAGCCAGCACTAGGGCAGGATGGTCCACCTCCCAATGGATTAGGAACTCCAAGGTATGTGACTTAATGTGACACTTTTTTATCAGATATGATAATGACACTATTGTTTTAGTCAGTCAATGAAGGATGAAGGCTTATTTTTCTTATAACCATCTGCATTCTAAGCATCCTAATGTAATGTTCCTGATAAAAAGGTCTTTGAATCCGGCTTGCGTGTAGCTGGGAAAGCAAATGTTGGGTGACAAAGTTTTGTTTTTAAACTTTTCCTTGTCAACTGGCCGCTTTATCCACACGTAAATATTTAATGTCGACACAGTCATTATTGTGTTAATTGCCCGTTAGCGGTCTTAAGACATCGTACCCATGTCAACACATTAAAACCATCGTAACTTTCTTGTTTTAATGCAAATGATAATATGCTTTAACTTCCAGATACTGGCCCGTAGCCTACCTCCACAAAGGCCCACCGCCCAACACAACATACTTCCGCTACAACGAGTCCAAACAACCGTCAACAACAACAACAGAACGTTACACCACCGAACAGCCATCAACAGTCCCACCTCGTCCTGACCATACTGAAAAACACAGAGATGAGAAAAAAAGAAATATGAATGATTATGACGATATACCAGATACTAGTACAGTTAGACAAACGACTACTACAGTAACATACAAACCTATTAGTACAACTACGATCCTACCAGAAGAAGTAACAGAGAATATTACAGAAGTAGAAACTGTTAAGCCAGAAAGTGTCAGCATTAAAGATAAAATTGAAGGCATCGATGACAAATTAGATGATTTCTCCAGTTCCATTGAAGTTTTAGACCTAGATGATGTGAAAGGCGACAAAATTACGGAATTGAAGATGTTGGAAGCTGAAGAAAGACAGATTGAGGAAATTGGACGAATTGTAGCAGCATCTAGGAGAGGTGGGAAACTAGCTTTAGATAAACGTTCCGAAAAGGATTTAGAAACAAAAAGTATAACGGTAGATAAAGACTTGATAGATTTCAATTTTGGAAATAGATTTAATGTTGAAAGGAGAGGCAGGATACAAAAGGTAAGTAAGGATGAGATAGAGAGAGAACGAGTCGATAAGAGTTTAGAAGTGAGTGAAACCACTTTCGTTCGACCACCTAGAGTGTTATCAACCACAGATAATATTAGAAAAGCTATAGTTAATGGAAAAGTGTTTTATGACGCAACTATTAGAGAACAAAGAGATATTTTTTTAAATAATTCTACAAGGAAGAGTAAGAGTTTGAGGTCGGGAGATGATTCTAAACTTACTAATCTAGCTTCTTTCGGTAAGAAGATTATTAAACCGAGGAATGTAAATCCCGTAAGAAGAGTCAGAAGGGTTTATAGGAAGAGGTATAATCCAGATGAAGTGAGAAGGAGATTGTTGGAAAGAGAAAAGGGGAAGCAAGAAACCAGTACAGATAATTCGAGGAAAATATAGGTTTTTTTTTATATTGTAATGCTCATTTTCTTGCAGTATTCTTTTTATAAAAAATATTTTAAAATATTGAAAGACGATAATCTAATTTAAATACATGATCTAAGAATATAAGTATAAAATTAAAATAAATAGTTTTGAAATAAAATATTTAATTTGTAATATTTTTAAGGAAACGTATTGGTGCTTTTAATGAATTGTCAGTTTGACTTTAATTTATTTTAAATAAGGTTGAATTGACGATGCGTAATCAAAATTTTATAAAAATTAATGAAATACTTCCAAGATTTATATTTATTTGAAAGTTAAACTTAATAAATGTAACTTTTTATATTAGGTAAATAATATTTAAGTACTCTTTATATACTTGATTATTGTATTCAGTATTATAAAAAACCGAGTTAACTTATCTATTTCTTAAATATTTTGAAAGAAGGCTACTTCTTGTGTTTGTATTTATATTTTTGTGATAATTATTTTCTATGTAGTTACCAAATCGAAATAAGTTACCACGAAGAAATTGATAGCAATACTTTAAGGAACTGTAACTTTAAATATTTTAGCACTTAATTAACGAGTTTTGTAAGATTAAATGCATTTCCAGTAATTTTACGTTTTATTCTACTTGTTTTTCTTAATTTTTACAACAACAATAAAATCCCCACCACCACTATACCACTGACTCCTGATATAAATCTTTTGTCAAATTTATGTCAAGCAATAGCGGAAATTCTCGTACTATTAATCTCTCTCGCTTGCATTAGAATCTGTCATAACTGACAAAAATACGTCTAATTTTTATCCTCAAGTTTTTTTTAAAAAAAAATTGTTTTATTACTTACGGGAATTTGCCTTCAGAAAGTAAATATCCGTAAATAGTACATTTGTTCAAAATCAATGTCATCTCAACGAAAATCAATGTTAAAAACTTTGCTAATGTGACTATTATAAGAATACTAGTCCACACTTCACGTGACCAGAGGGCTGGGTTGTTCTTTGGACAAAGAATTAGCATTGCCATTCAGCGTGGCAATGCTGCCAGTCTTCTGGGCACTTTTCCAGATGACAGCGATGCGGATGAGTACTTCGACGCCTTAGTATTTTTTATATTAATTTGTACAGGTAGTTAGTTAGTTATTTAGTAATTTAATTTAGTTATAAATATGTTGTTATGTTTGTGTAATAAAGTTATAAGAATGAGAACGTCCATAAAAACAGGAATTGCTCCTGTGATTGGCTGTTGTTTTTTCGGTTAAACAATCAGCAGCTTTTAAGTAAATTTTTGGATTGATCTGCCTCCTCAAAACAGGGGGATATTTATTTATGTTAGTTTTACCAACGGTACACTACAGAAATTACAGGAAGCAACAGAAAATAAAGAACTAAATGTACCAAAACAATTATATTTAATTAAAGCATTTTCTTTTATTCAAAATTAATTGTATAAAACAAAACAAAGAGATAGACAACCGTCTCAAATTGGTGTCTGGTGATAAACGTTGTTTAACCTGTGTTTTCCCACTTCTGGGCAAAGGTCTCCCCCACACCTTTCCTTATTAATAGAAAGAATGAAAGAAAAATATATTAATTTGTCACAGAATTAACATTACTAGGAGTTTTAGATACTTTAATAAACATTGCTAGGAGACAACACCTTAGTAACTACTTCTATCTCTTGTATAACAAGAAAACTACTCAAAAACCAACGTTTTCTCCCACCACGAAAGCTCATAAGCGACATATTATGTATGCGAAGTGGTCTTTGTTCAACTACCCACTCACTTATAATGCCGCAGCTGAAGTAAAACCCAAGGGACCACTTTTACTTATTCTCGAAATTGCACTTTCTCACTGCAGACTGCAGTAAGGGAATATGCTAACATTGTACCATTTCACTTTCTACCACGTATTTTGTTTATTTTATGCAATGCGGGTCGGTTGGTTTTGTTTGCGCTGGGGAATTTGATTACATTATTATTGACATTTCTATTTTCAAACATTCATTATTCTCCAGCTCTTATTTATTTAGGGTCGGCACAACATATATCTTCCTTCCAAACTTCTCTATAAAAAAAAAAATCACATAAACTTACATGGGCACTTATAAAACGTCTGAAGCTAGGTGACGGTTCCAATTGGTCGTTTCCAATGGAGAAGAGCCGGAAAGAAACTCCACCGTTACTCTTTAAACAATAATTGGCTTATAAAATGCTTTCAAATAACAGTGTTAATAGGTATGGGAGGAGAGTGTAGGGCTGTCTACAAGACCCAGGTGATTTTTGCGCAGGTGCAGGAACAAATTGAAAATGGTCTACAACTACAGTTTACAAGGCCTATTCACAAAATGAATCTACAAAAATTTTATTTATTCCTGTCAAACGACGATTTCCCATTCTGAAATTGACTAAAGTGACACAAGTTACCTACTTATATTTTAGTTTGACAGCACTAAGATGGCACTGAGTAAATTAGTGAAATTGGTAAATTCACTATTCTGAATTTGACGTTTTTCCCCAAAAATGTTGATTGTCTAACTAAAATCTGAATATTTATGAATCTGACAATTTTTAATCGCGATAATTAGGTGTGGATTTTTTGTTGTAGTGAACTAAAATTCAAATGAACACCTCGACTTTAGGTGTAAAAACCGTATTGTATCTTTTCTATCCTTTTCTTTTGCTTATATCTCGAAAATCGCGTGTCCTATCGCAAAAGTAATAAAATGTCTACCCTTTATGAAACCGTGAAAAAAATATTTACAACACAAAAAGTGTAAAATTCCGAATAAAACACGTCGAGGCTGCCAACACTGCGAGCATCCGGCTTAAAAAAAAAAAACACGGGATTAGGAAAACACGTTGCGAAGCCAAAAGAATTAAAAACCATGAGTGGAGTCGCGATTGTCAATTTCGATTTTAGTTGTGTAAAATTTTTTTTTAAATATAGAGTTTTTTTTTTTTGCTGAATAGGTATAAGAATCTCACAGCCACACGGTGTACTAGAAAATCGGCACGAATATCAATTAGAAAGTGAAATTAATAAATAATTTAAATACCCAACAGTATTATTCATGAAAACGTGAGCCGTCGGTGTAAATATCTAACATTATAATGACAAAGAAAGCAAGCTGAATTATAACACAAGGAGAGAGTAAGATCATGACCTTTATGTAAACCTGGAAAGTTATTCAGCACTAAACGAAGAAATGCAATCAGGCTCAAAATAATACTGGTAATAAATTTAATAATTTTCAATGGTGCCGATTCTCTTGTCACAAATGACCAAAAATCACAAAAATTTGGTTTAATTCTGTCAAATGACGATTTTCCATTCTGAAATTAACTATAGTGACACAACTTAACTATATTTTAGTTTGACAGCACTAAGATTGCACTGAGTTATTAATTTAGTGAAAATGGCAATTTTGCTATTCTGAATTTTACGTTTTTCAACAAAAAATTTGATTGTCTAACTAAATCTGAACATGAATCTGACTATTTTTAGTCGCGATTAAAAAGGTGTGGAATAAAATTAGGTGGCTTGGACTAAAATTCACACCAACACTTCGACTTCAGACGTGCAAAAACGGTACTTTAAATTTATTTTTCTTTTTTTGCTCATATCTCGATAACGGTGTGTCCTATCACAAAAATAATGAAAATTTTGACCCCCTTTTTTACCCTGAAACCACCAAATCTCTACATTTAGATATTTTTATTTTATATTTTCCACACAAAAAGTCAAAACTTCCTTATAAAACACGTCGA
Source organism: Dasypolia templi (assembly GCA_963555695.1). Lineage (NCBI taxonomy): Eukaryota > Metazoa > Arthropoda > Insecta > Lepidoptera > Noctuidae > Dasypolia > Dasypolia templi. The sequence continues at coordinate 8,051,620 of OY743163.1, forward strand.
GGCTGCCCCAGGCTGCCTCCGGCTCTAACAAAGACGTTGCGAAACTAAAAGAAAAAAAAAAAACACGTGGACTCGCGATTGTCAAATTCGATTATAGTTGTGTCAAAATTATTTTTAAATTTAAATTTAGAGATTGTTTTTCGCAGAATAGCTTCAAGATTTTCATAGTAAAAAGTAAGGAATTTTAGTGATAGTTTAGTTAGTTTAGTTCGGTGTACAAGAGAATCGGCACCAATGTCTCCTTTCTTTAATTTGTTTATCATTAAAACGTTTGTGCAACTAGATGGCGTTGGCGTCGAATTAGATCTCGCTATGGTTTCGTTACAAGAGAATGCATAGAGGCCTAAGTTTTTAATCAACCGATCACCATTATAGTCCGGTTAAGTAGTCACGACCTCTCAAGGTCAACTACGAGATGCCATACACAAAAAAAAATAGTTTCGGCCTACCTCCCCCCCATTAATACTTCGGAGAACTTCCAACTCCTTACTGAAGATCTTTCTGTCCTTTTTAGCCTGAGTGACTCCGTTATCATAGCGGGTGATCTCAACGCCAAACATCCCTCCTGGAATAGCACCAGGACCTCTTCCAGAGGGAGACACTTGTTCAACCTCTCCTCCTCTCAGAATTTCGATGTCATCGCGCCGATGACTCCCACTCATTTTCCCCCCGATCCCAATCACACCGCCGATGTACTCGACGTGGCGCTCCTACAGAACGTCAACCTACGGTTGGACTCTATAGAAGTGGTACAAGAGCTCGCTTCCGATCACCGTCCAGTAGTCATGAAACTGGTCCCCCGCATAGGTCTGCCCGATTCCACCCAACCCCTTCCCAACAAAGTGGTAACGGACTGGAGGAGAGTAAGCGATCGCTTAAAATCCACCACGTCCCCCCACTTGGACCCAATCCCCGATCATTTTGACTCTATCGCTGACACGACGGCCGCGATCGACTCATTCACAGCTCACGTACAATCAGTCCTGAACGATTGTTCAAGGGAAATTCCAGCGACGGATGACGGTCGCTGGAAGTTGCCGGACGATGTACGCGAACTGTTGAATGAGAAGAACGCGGCTGTCCGTGCCTACAGCAACTTCCCCTGCGACGCGAACAAAGCCCATATGCGTTACTTACAGCGTACTGTAAGAACACGCATAGAGGAACTGCGTACCGCCGGCTGGGACAAGATGTTGAGCGAACTAGAGCCCACCCACCTAGCCTTCTGGCAACTCCAGAGGAAGCTCAGATCCGGAGAAATAGTCTCCATGCCCCCCCTGATCCGTCCCGACAAGACCATCGCCTTCGATGATGTCGACAAGGTTGAGCTTCTAGCCGACACTCTAGAAGTCCAATGCTCGCCTAGCTCTCAACCAGTAGACCAAGCTCACCTCACTGAGGTCGACGCTGAAGTCGAACATAGAGCCTCCCTCCCTCCCGTCGAAGACCCAGAGTATCCACTGCCCCCAGTCACGCCCGACGAAGTGCACGACCTCATCAAAGGTCTTAAGGCTCGTAAAGCCCCCGGCTCAGATGGAATCACCAATAGGGTATTCCAACTTTTCCCTGCCCACCTGATAATGCTACTGACCACCATCTTCAATGGTGCTCCGAGCAACAACATCTTCCCACAGGCATTCAAAGAAGCCACCGTCATCGGTATCCCGAAGCTCGGCAAGCCAAAGTCAGAGCCTAGTAGTTACCGCCCCATCAGTCTGCTCAATGTCCTCGGCAAAATCTATGAGAGGCTTATTTATAAGCGCCTCAGAGACTACGCCGAGACAAAGGGCCTCATCCCCAACGAACAGTTTGGTTTTAGAACCCAACATTCGTGCGTACAACAGGTCCACCGTATAGTCGAACACATCAACTTCGGTTTCCAACGAGGTTTGATGACCGGTGCTGTTTTCTTCGACATAGCGAAAGCGTTCGACAAAGTCGTTACAGCTTATATAATAAGCCGTTGTGCCACAACGGCTTATTATATAAGCTGTACCAACTCGGTGTGCCAGATCGTCTCGTGCTCATCTTACGGGACTTTTTGTCGAATCGCACCTTCCGTTATCGCATCGAAGGAGCGCTATCCTCCCCCCACCCTATTCGCGCAGGAGTCCCTCAGGGCTCTGTGATCTCTCCCCTAGCATTCACGCTATTCACCAGCGATATGCCCAAGTGCAGCAAGGCACAGCTGGCTCTGTTCGCAGACGACACGGCCATTTACTACACCGGCCGCGATCCAGACTCGATATCTCGCATTCTCCAAACCCAAGTCAACAAGCTTGGCGCCTGGTTTAGGAAATGGAGAATTGAAGTAAATCCCGACAAAAGTCAAGCGGTTCTATTCTCGAAGCCGCGTCATACCCCCTGCCCCCCTCGACCGATCACCATGTTCGGCAAGCCGATCCCTTGGGAGAAGCGAGCCAAATATCTTGGTGTAGTTCTCGACGAACACCTTTCGTTTTCAGAGCACATTAAGGCGGCTCGTTCGCGCGCCGCCTTCGCTCTAGGTAGACTTCACTTTGTCCTCAATGCACGTAGCAAATTGTCACTGAAGTGCAAAATGCGTATCTACACAGCGTGCATCCGCCCGATCATGACCTATGCCAGTGCAGTCTTTGCACACGCCAAGCCCGTTCGCTTCAATAGAATGCAGACCCTCCAGAACAAGTTCCTCCGTAGGATAACAGGCTCCCCCTGGTACGTTCGCAACGAGATCCTTCACGTTGACCTAAAGATTCCCACTATCCGCCAGTTCATGAAACGCATTTCAAAGCGTTTCTTCGAGACCGCCGCGAATCACCGCAACCCTCTGGTTGTGAAAGCCGCTAGTTATATTCCCTCCTCCATTAGTCATGTCCGCCGTCCCAAGCATGTCCTCACCGATCCCGATGACCACATAACTCTCATTCAGGAGAGCAGTAGGGCCACCAGTACAGTGCACAAACACAGACCGACATTCCGACCTCGCCGCCGAGGTTCCTCGCGAAGATCCCGACGTAATTGTCCCCCCCGACCATTGCTCGACGAAGTGCCAGCCCGCGCCGTAGCTGAGCCTGTAGCTTTAAATTCCCCGAGTAATAATAATCAACTAAACTTGATCCAGCCTGTCCCATCTTGCTGTCCTCCCGTCAGCGACGCCCTAAGCCGAGGTCCGTACCCCACAGGGGGTGCCCTTAGCGAGCGTTCGCTTAATAATATAAGTAGTTTTACGCCCCTGGCTGGAGGCTTTGAGTCCGCTTAAGGCAGCCACAGGATAGTCCGGTTAAGTAGTCACGACCTCTCAAGGTCAACTACGAGATACCATTTAAAAAAAAAAAAAAAAAAACTAAGTTTTTATTCAATTATTTTAATTTTTTGGTTACTAGTATTTAAATTTTTGAAATCAACAGCTAGTTTTAGTTATGTTGATATTATCTGTGAACTGTAGATTTTTTCCATTAGTTTCCATATTGATTGACAAAATTAGTAAATTGACCTCGCATTATATTATAGACTTTCGGGATTTTCACACAATGAGTGCTCAGTTTACTGGTAATTTATAGCTTGATCATAGTGTGGACATGATTAATACAAACATAAATAGTTAAACAATGGGGAAGGTCGGGCAAAGCTAATTGTAGATGGCGTGACCATAGCTAGGTCTCTACGGTCTTCAATAAATTTGACATTTCGTTCATTCATTCATTTATGTGTTCATTCATGAGTTTGATTTTATTTCACTATTTCGTTATTTTAGGTGATTTCAGTATTATAAATCAAGTACTTGACATGGAAAGTGTCAGAATTTTAAACCTTGAATACTTCCTCGTAATCACATTCTTCACAATGTTTCCAACTCAAACTCGAACTCAAAATTTTGTCTATAAATAGCTTAAACCACAATTTTCTAATTTTAGGTTCTTCGGGAAATGGTGCACTCCAATTTCGGAGTATCTTGGAACACAATAACGCGTCAATTTTTGCTAAAATAAAATAAAACCACATCACGCCTTGTAATAATAGCTTGTGTTGGGAACTAGCTACGACAGCGCCATTTTGACAGTTGCCTTCCCCATTGAGCGAGCGGCCGAAGAGTTATGCGGCTTTTTGGCCCCCCGTTCGGACCATCCATGTCTGGTCTTGTAATTTGCCCGAAATTTTCTAGATAAGTGGATTTCTTTTAGATAAATAATAAATTAAATTAAAGAAAGATGGGTCTAGCGTCCCCAAAATTGAAACATAGTGAGCAGACTTGAGACGTATCTTATTCAAAAGGGCTTACTTATTATTCTTTACTATGACGACGACAACTGTGATACTTTCGACGACTGTCGAAAATACGGGGTTTGTATTGATTTTCCTAATCATTTTATGAAATGTAGTGATAAGTTATGTAATAATGAACAACACAGATTGCTAATTATCCGTTTGTACCAGCAAATTGTGTCGGTCTTACACACGGCTGCTATTTCCAGCCATAATACATTTGTTAAGAATAATAATAGATTTGTAGCGGGGTGGAATAAACATGTGAAAGAGGTTCATGCGCGGGCGTGGCTAGGCTTTTCAAGGGTGGATTTTACATGGAAAACCTGCATCGGGGGATGTATATCAGGATATGAAAATTTCAAGACAGAGATTTAAAACTAAGTAAAAGCAAAATAAAAATGGATACCATTGCAACCCTCCATAAAGAAAAGAAAAATAGTTCCATTTGGAAGCAAACCAATTCTTTGAATCCTCGGCCGAACCTGCCATATAACTTTGATGGCTGATCATATAATAGTGATATAGCCAACATGTTCATGAACCACTTTAAGGTCGCTCCGCATATAACAAATGCATCTAATCGCAAGGAATTCGGGCCCCGTTGAAGGTGATACTCACGTAAGGTTCAACGTGAAAGAAATAAAATATACGTTAAAAAGTATGAAACGAGGCAGGTCACCAGGACACGATGGTTTGAGTGTTGAGCATTTAATGTCCGCTGGTGTACATTTACGTAGGTTACTCGCCATGTTATTTAATTTTTGTATGGGTCACTCTTACCTGCCGGCCGGTCTCGTAAAAACTGTTGTAGTTCCTATAGTTAAGAATAAAACAGGGGATTCATCCGACAAAAAAAGTTATAGGCCTATTTCACTGGGCACAGTCATTGGCAAAGTGCTGGACAGCCTGCTTGAAAGACAGTTGAAAATGCATATCAAACTTAACGACGCGCAGTTTGGTTTTAGAACCGGTTTGTCGACGGAAAGTGCAATCCTATGTCTCAAGCAGACTGTGCAGTACTACACGGACAGAAAAACTCCTGTTTATGGTTGTTTTCTGGACCTCTCGAAGGCTTTTGACCTGGTGGATTATGACATTCTGCGGCAAAAATTGTCGGATGAAATAGACCTTCCACCTGAGGTTAAAAGTTTATTTAAATTTTGGTATGGAAGTCAGACAGACTGTGTGAGATGGTCAGATGCTCAATCAGTACAGTATGGGCTGGATTGCGGAGTGAGGCAGGGGGGGTTGACTTCACCCACCCTGTTTAACTTGTACATATATCGGGTCGTTGGTGAGCTGAGTAGCGCTTTGGTTGGTTGTTCTGTGGATGGCAGAATGATCAACAGCATTAGTTATGCTGATGACATGGTGCTGCTCAGCCCAACAATCTGTGGACTAAGGAAGTTGCTGGCCGTGTGTGAGAGGTACGCGGAGGCTCATGGCTTGAGGTATAATGCTACTAAAAGTGAGGTGGTGGTAATTGTAAAATTGTAAAATAATATTTAAAATAATACACCCACGAATATACCACCGGTGACGTTACAGGGAACACCATTAAACGTCGTCACTCAATTGAAATACCTTGATCATGTGGTCACGAATTCTCTCACAAATGACCAGGATATAGATAGAGAGCGCAGGGCGTTGGCAGCCCGATGCAATATGCCTGCCCGCATGTTTGCGCGGTGCACTGACGAGGTAAAACTGACGCTCTTCAGAGCCTATTGCCAGTCGTTTTACTCGTGCAGCTTGTGGGTTAGGTATACACAGAAACTTACAACGCTCTGCGTGTGCTGTATAATAATGAGCTGAGGATATTGTTGGGGCTGCCTCGGTTTTGCAGTGCATCGGGAATGTTTGTGGAAGTGCGAACAGATGACTTTCATAACATCATGCGCAAACGGTGTGCATCGATGTTGCGGCGATTCAGGGGTAGCCCGAACAGTATTTTAGTTACACTGGCGGACAAGGTTGATGGACCATTTATCTGGCTCTGGGCTGGCAGACATGTGCGTGCATATGTTCATGTAGTCAATTAATATTTAATTATTGTATTTTTATGTTATTGTGTTTACTAACATAGGCTAAGTTCATACTAACACTATATGAATCCCGGGATTCAAAATCAGACGATTTTTAATTTTTTTATTTGAATTTGAAAAAGAAGAAAATGTAATGGTTCAACACTGTAGTATAATATAAGAATCGCAAAATAAGCGAAAATCGTATTAGTTTATGCGACTTAGTTCGCGTGCATGTCGGAAAACAATAATGTGTCGCTTAGAGAAGGTGTAGGTCCATTGAAAAGGAAGAATCTTCCGATCTTGCCTGGTGGGAAGCACTACCTGGAGTTCTCTACCACAGCTCTTTCGAACGCAGTCACTGTGTCTTCAGGGGTTATAATGTCAATGCGATGTAGTGTCTCTTTTATTTTTGAGAATTAAATTTAAAATCAAGCCAAGCTGCACCAGCCGTTTTCAATAAATCGACTGCCCGTCTGCCGGAGTGTGCTGAAGCATTATCATGGTGAAGAAGGATCACGCTTTCAGAGCGCTGATGATTTAAAAAAATCAAAAACAGGGTAAAAAAGACGACTTAAGAACTATAATTGAAAATCTTAAAAACTCGTTTTCCTTTTTAATTTCCTGATTTTCGGTACGTAAAACTACACCCCCGCTTTAGAATTAATACAGTATGTATCCGTAGTAAAAATAAAAGTTATTATTTAAAAAAAAATACGACAGACTTCTATTAAAGAAAATCCAATTAACTTTAATTTGGGAAGTCGTCACCAAGAAATTACAGAAACTAAAGGTCTTTTGCATTTAAAAGTGTTTTGTTTTTGAAGTCGGTATTGCGTAAGCAAGTTCCCTGATTGTTAATTAAAATCATAGATTTCCCTTTTACATAAAATGGACGAAAATTATGTAACAGTAACTATAACTTCACCACATTTACAAGTACCTACCCTACGCGAGCTGTCCGATTTGCCTCACTATTACATTCTGCCATAAACTATAGAGAATGAATGAGGTAAAGAGCATCGCATTCGTACCTACCATATCATACTCCTAGTTATTGCATTGGAACTAACTATTACTGTTAAACGATGATATAACGTAAATCGTGCGTTTTGTATTGCCATTAGTTTTGTATACATGCTGTTTTATTTTTAAACTAGCGACTGATTTGCATGTTTGTTTCGGAATCATAACCTCAACATTTCTTCATTTTAAACAAGTTGAATAAAACTAAATGATGGTCAAAATCGCATTTAAATTCGTTGGCTGGTTTAGAAGATCAACGAAAATCTTTAATACCAGCCAACGTTTTGTTTTTAGACACGAAAAGCGACTTTCATTTACAATAATATGTATAGATGCGATAGATGTTAGTCGATCAATATTCTATAAAATTGTTGTTTTTTTCCATACACGAAAAAGTAAAGCTACGTTGTATTTTCTAGGTTCAGACACCGAACAAAAATATTGAAAGCTGTTCGTGAAATCTTCAAGCCAACTGTAGTGGTAAACACAAAAAAACTATGTCAGACAATGATTGATCTACAGAAATCTGATAACTGAACTATACCTATTAGGAAATCTTTCACTCCTGGTAATTGACTATTTGACTGTATTTTTTCATTTTTCGAAAACTTGAAAACGAAAGCCACAGTACAAAAAAAATGTTAGAGTATCGGAAAAAATGGCGAAGTACTGTATGTTTTTAAGTCAATGGTAGACGTTCCTGTGTTGTGACGTCAGATGCTAATAGTCTCTCTATTAGCATCTGACGTCACAACACAGCAACGCCCCCCTCCCGACCCTTGCTCGAGCCAGCCCGCGCCGCTGAGCCTGTAGCTTTAAATTCGTCCCTAAATCACTCAAATCCTGATCCAGCTAGTCCCTTGCTGCCCTCTTCCAGCGACGCCCTAAGCCGAGGTTCGTACCCCACAGGGGGTGCCCTTAGCGTTGTTGCTTAGTTTTTAAGTTAGTACATAAGTTTAAGTCCTGGCTGGAGGCCTTAATTTATTAGGGCCACCACAGGCAAGTCCGTCTAAGCAGACGACAACCTCATAGGTTAACCTGCGAGATGCCATTCCCAAAAAAAAAAAAACACAGCAACGCCCTATTAACCTCGCACCATTCAGTTCAATTATCGTTTGCGTGACAAGGATAGAACAATAATTTAAAGTTTGTTTTGTTTTCGGAAACAGTTTTATTTTTGTGATTTTTTTGTACTTTTGATAGTAGTCAAATACTCTATTGTCAGAGTTATAATTATTACTTGTTCCGGAGAATCAAGAACACCTACTTTTTAGGTCAATTTCAAGTCAGAAACCTTTAAAATCTGGTCAATGAATTGCTGGTCAAATAAGTTTAAAAACACTACCCTATACACATTTCGAAAGCGACGTGAAACATGAAAATCAAAAGCGTAACAGCCAAATATTATAGAGCGAATATAATTGGAGCACCATTAAACATGGAAACGCGTAATTGGACACAATTGCGTTACAGACTTTCGCTATTTACTTTAAAACTGCGAACGCGCAAAAGTTTAACGTTAACATTATTTTTTACGGTTTGCTTTATCGTTTCTCTTGATGATATGATGAAAATAATAATGATGATCGAATGCATTTTATTTGTACTACAGGGCTAAGGCAAAGATCTCTTTAAAACGATCAAGTGCTATAAATGGCAATTGTAGTTATATTGTTAATCGCTTCAATTGCATTTGATAGACGATCATTATGCACATCACTGTGTATCAATCACGTTAAAATTTGCGATTGATCGCTTGCTCACTGCGCGCTGCACGCGCTTGATATTTAATTAATTAATTAATTTAGAGTTAATTAATAGGGTGGCAGGGATTACGACGATTTTTTACTTCAGATATCGAAAAAAATCTGTTGTTATTGCGACATCCAAAATAAAGACTACAAAGTGAAAAATTTCTTTAATTTCGGACGACGGTGTCTTAGTTTTGTATTTTCGTTTTTTTGCCACCGACTTATTTTGTAAAATAGTTTTAATTTTTCTACCTACCACACACAAATTAGTATGTCTTCACTTGCTAAGTAAATAACAGTGACGGGAAGTTATTATTTCAATATCATCTACATTACACTAATTGAAAAAAAAATCGTATTATTGAGGCTAACTCAAAAACCACCCATTTTGTTTGTTTGTTTGTTTGGCATCTCGCAGGTCAACCTATGCGGTTGTCGTCTGCTTAAGCGGACTTGCCTGTGGATTCCCTAATAAATTAAGGCCTCCAGCCAGGACTTAAACTTATATACTAATTAAAACTAAGCGACAACGCTAAGGGCACCCCCTGTGGGGTACGAACCTCGGCTTAGGGCGTCGCTGGAAGAGGGCAGCAAATGACTAGCTGGATCAGGATTGGTATTATTTACGGACGAATTTAAAGCTACAGGCTCAGCGGCGCGGGCTGGCTCGAGCAAGGGTCGGGAGGGGCGTCGATTTGGGCGTCGCGGCGGGCCTCGGCGGCGAGGGCGGTAGGACGGCGATCGGGTTTTGGGCTTTTGTAGCTTGCTAGTGGCCTTACTACTCTCCTGGAGGAGGGTAGTGGCGTCGTCGGGGTCGATTAAAGTATGCCTTGGTCGGCGAATACTGCTAATGCGAGAGGGAGTGTAGCGGGCGGCCGCTGTAATCAGGGGGTTAGAATGTTTGATGCCGCAGACGAAGAAACGCTTTGATAAGCGTTTCATGAACTGTTTTATGGTTGGCATTTTGAGGTCGACGTGAAGATCGATATTACGGACGTAGAAGGGGGCACCCGTGACCCTTCTGAGGAAACGGTTTTGGAGGGTCTGCATCTTATGGAGATGACGTGGGTGAGCGTGCGCAAATACAACGCAGGCATAGGTCATGATGGGACGGATGACTGCGGTATAGATGCGGAGCTTGCATTTGAGGGACAGTTTACTACGGGCTGTCAGTACGAATTGCAGCCTGCTAAGATCGAAGGAGGCGCGCCCGCGAACCGCCTTAATATGAGCCTTAAAGGTAAGGTTCTCATCGAGGATCACGCCTAGGTATTTGGCTTGCTTCTCCCAAGGGATTGGCTTGCCGTACATAGTGATCGGGCTGGGAAGTGGGGGAGGGAGTCGACGACGTCTAGAGAAGAGAACCGCCTGACTCTTATCGGGGTTGACCTCGATTCTCCATTTCCGGAACCAAGCGCCTAAGACGTTTGCGGAGGTTTGGAGTGTACGAGCTATAGCGTTGGGACAGTGACCGGTATAGTAAACGGCAGTGTCGTCGGCGAAGAGAGCCAACTGAGCCTTTTTACTTTTTGGGATATCGCTAGTGAACAGCGTGAAGGCGAGAGGAGATAGTACGGAACCCTGAGGGACACCGGCGCGAATAGGATGAGGGGACGAGAGTGCTCCCTCGACGCGATAGCGAAAGGTCCGGTTCGACAAAATGTCTCGTAAGATGAGCACGAGACGATCTGGCACTCCTAGTTGGTAGAGCTTGTATATCAAGCCGTTGTGCCAGACTTTGTCGAATGCTTTCGCTATGTCGAAGAATAGCACACCCGTCGTCGCGTTACGCTGCAGACCAGCGCATAAGTGCTCTACTATACGGTGGACCTGTTGGGTGCCCGAGTGTTGGCTACGGAAACCAAACTGCTCGTTGGGAATGAGGCTCTTTGCTTCGGCGTAGTCTTTGAGACGCTTATAAATAAGCCTCTCGTAGATTTTGCCGAGAACATTGAGTAAACTAATAGGGCGGTAGCTGGAGGGCTCAGACTTTGGCTTGCCTGGCTTTGGGATACCGATGACGGTGGCTTCTTTCCATGCTTGTGGGAAGATGTTGTTGCTCAAGGCGCCATTGAAGATGGCGGTCATAAGCATTATTAGCGGGGCAGGAAGGAGTTTGTATACCTTATTGGTAATACCATCCGAACCGGGGGCCTTACGAGCGTGGAGCCCTTTAATGATGTCGTGCACTTCGTCTGGAGTGACGGGAGGCAGAGGATCATCAGGGTCTTCGACGGGAGGGAGGGAGGCTCTTCGTTCGACTTCAGCGTCGACCTTGTTCAGGTGAGCTTGGTCTACTGGTTGGGAGCTGGGAGAACATTGGGACTCTAGGCTGTCGGCAAGACATTCAGCCTTATCGGGACTGTCGAAAGCGACACTATTGTCGGGGCGGATGAGAGGAGGCATAGAGACCTCTTTTGAGGAACGCAATTTCCTCTGTAATTGCCAGAAGGCTTGATGAGTGGGCTCGAGTTCGCTGAGCATCTTGTTCCAGCCCTCAGAGCGAACCTCCCCTATGCGTTTCTTTACAGCACGCTTTAAATGGCGCATGTGGGCTTTGTTCGCGTCACAAGGGAAGGAGTCGTAGGCACGGATGGCCGCGTTCTTCTCGGTTATCAGGTCACGTACGTCAGTAGGTAGTTTCCAGCGTTGGTCTCCCATCACCGGAACTTCCCGTGAACAATCCGTCAATACGGATTGTACGTGCTCTGTAAACGAGTCGATTGCGGCCGTCGTGTCGGCGACTGACACTAAGTGATCGGGGATGGTGTCTAAGTGAGGCGACGTGGTGGATTTCAGTCTTTCGCTTACTAAAAACCCACACATCAGAACTTGACCAAATTTATATGGGACCACTTAATAAGTATACCCTTTCAAAACAAAAGAAGAATTTTTATATCGGTTTAAAAATGACGGAGTTCTAAGGTCACAAAAATCCTTTATTTGAAGTGTGTTAAAAAACGATAGTAACTTGTGGTCAACACGTTGCCATAGTCACAAAACTTACATATTTGTTGAAACACCCATACTCTTCATAATGAAACACATCAAGACTGCAGAAATAAGAATGAAGGCTTTCCTAAAAGATACCAGTTAAAAACTCCTCCAACAAAATTTTTATTGGCTTAACCAATTCATAAATAAGCATACTCTTATCACATAGTTAAAAGTTTATAACCATGCCAATTGCTTACGGTAATTAGTCAATCATTATTTTTTATTCCTTTTTTAACTACCGGAAAGTTTTACTTCAAATTATGTCTAGACGCTTGAAATAAAAGTTGAAGATTTTTGTGTCTTTGAAAAAATTGTTGTGGTCTTTGAAAAAATTGTTGGCGGTAAAATAAATTGTTGTGGTTAAAAAATTGTTAAGAATCTTAATAATTATTGCGAAAAAGTTAGTTAATAAATATGATAGTCACAAACAAAAGTGTCAAACTAATGTCTGTTCCAGAAATATCTGATCTTATTGTAAACAGACCCTGTTCAGGTTCATTTCTTACATAATCATTCACTCATAAAGGAAATTACTAACAAATTCATTTGTATTTGGAAGGTTTTAACTCTATATTTCACCGCTTTTTTCAGCAATTGTTTCAATAACATTATAAAATGTAATTGTCAAATCATCGAAAATTAAGGTTATAAAAAGTTTTCAGTAGAACTTGCCGATTACAAATCAATGATAAAAGGAATTCATACGCTGGATTAACGCAATATGAAGCGTTACTTATTGCGCATGATACACTACAAAAAAAAGGTGTTAAATACCTGTAAAACAAAAACTCATATTACGATTATAATAATTATGATAATGCGTAACGTATATGTTGTTTAAATCGCTTTTTAACAATTTTAAACTGCACCTAACCTATGATCAATGTCATTAATATTTTAAGATTTTAACAGAAACCGCAAGTTCTAGAGGCATTAGGAAAAATGTTTAGTTAACAGTACTATAATAAGCTTTAATGCTGCATATTGCGGCTTGTAAATGAATTTTATAGAGGGGGGGGGGAGTTCTATAAAGTTTGTAGCATTGTCCTCTGTTGCGCCATTTATTCCCAGCTAAAGCACTAGGAAGTAGTGAAGGGCGGGCGTTTTGGGGGACTATCATAAGTAATTTTTACTTTTGTAAATTGCTGATTCTCAGCCGAATTTGAATGATCTTTTGATTTTGATTTAGAAATAATCCAGAATCATAAATAAAAAATGATGAAAATTTTGTATCACATACACAAAATTTTCATCTTGATTTTTATTCAAATAATCAAATCAAAGCATTCAATTTGTAAGTGGCACTAATAATTGTCATCCACAAGTGCTTTTTCTCATCCATTTGTTTACTTTTTGATCAGATTCTTTCGAAACAGACAGAATATGTAGGTAATAATTGAAATAAAGTTTCATATGTTTAAAAGCGAATTAAATAATCCTAATTATAATCATAATAATAAATAATAATTTAAATGCGAAAGTAAGTTTGTTTGTTTGTTACCTTCTCGCGCCTAAACCACTGATCCGATCATCATGTAATTTTGCAAATAAGTTGTCAGGGTTACAGAAAAGGACATGCCCCCATGTCCTTTTCTGAAAGAACAAAAACTTTCGACGGTCACAATTGCTTTAGGACGCTAGATGGCGCTAAGTGTCTTTCGAATCACGATTGAAAAATAATATTAGAAACTTTAGTAGTGTGCTAAGAGTTTTATTATTTTAAATATAAGTAATATATGTCGTGAGTTTATCACCTGGATTAACATATAGGATACTTTTAATCCCAGTAGGACGTTTCCGTGTGATTATTTCCGATGTATAGGCGGGCGAAGCCACGGGCAAAATCTATTAAACCAAATAAATTTTAATATAAAAAAAAAAACTATATAATTGAAAAATTCACACTGAATAAGTTCTGGCTGAACCTAGTTAACTCACATACCAATTAAGACCAATGAATTCTATCATCAATATAAAATAAACATATTGCAAAAATGCATAAACTTCTTCGACTCTACATCTAAAACCAAAAATACATTTTGTCTTTTTCTGTCTAATGCCCAGAAATAAAATGCAACCAGTCGTTTGTCTTTTAAAGTGAAGGCACGTGAACATATCCGTCTGAAATTGGCCGAAACATCCCAGCGCTGATTTGCTGGATTCGTCTTCTCCACCGATCGTTATTTCTCCTGACAAAGATTATTTTGTTTAAAATGTTTTGCTACTTGTTTGCGTCTGGCCGCTCCTTGCGGGGCTCCGCATCGCTGCCAGTGCGGTGAAACTGCCTCGGACACCATGGCCTAACTTACATTAAGAGTGCAGGCCGAATGGCACGGCACGCCAGTATTAATTGCATCATCCGTCGTGCTGTTGTCACCGTCGGGGTGCCAGCTGTTTTAGAACCCAACAGCTTGGCACGCAACGATGCAGCGATGGGAAGAAACCAGGCAAATGACAATAATGCCCAGGGAGTTAGGCAGGCCTTTGGTGTGGGATGCAACATGTGTCGACACCCTCGCGCCATCCCATCTTCCTAGTACGGCGTGCTGTTCTGGGGCGGCTGCTGCAGGTGCGGACAACCTCAAACGGCGAAAATATGCCAATCTTATTGGGAGTTATATGTTTGAGCCGTTTGGGGTTGTAACACTAGGGCCATGGGGTCCAAGTGCCCACTTGATCTTTCGAGACATTACTAAGCGTCTGGTCGTCTCGACACGTGACATGGGGGTTGGTCTATTTTTTTTCAAATTCAAATTTATTTATTAGTGTGATTTTTGGTACATAGTTCCTCAAAAAAACTAGTAAAGGTGTGTACACTCATTCACGTATGAAGTCATTATTATAAACAGGAATAGTCAACAAATTAAAATAAAATAATTACAACAAAACACATCATAACTTAATTAATGGAAATAAAGATAATAATACAATGTCAAAATTAAATAAATAACAATGTCAAGTAACTTACAATTTATCATTAAGGAATTCGTCAATAGTGTACTAACATTTTTCCAATAACAGATGTCTTAATTTATTTTAAATTGAATAATATTTAAGTCCTTAATTCCGTTTAGTAGTTTATTAATTAATCTTGGGGCCATGAAAAGTATGCTTTTGGCCAAAGAATTATCATCGCCATAC
Source organism: Dasypolia templi (assembly GCA_963555695.1). Taxonomy (NCBI): domain Eukaryota; kingdom Metazoa; phylum Arthropoda; class Insecta; order Lepidoptera; family Noctuidae; genus Dasypolia; species Dasypolia templi. The sequence goes on from OY743163.1 coordinate 8,066,807, forward strand.
AACGTGGCAATGCTGCCAGCCTTTTGGGCACATTTTCTGTTGACAGGAATGTGGACGAATTTTTCATTTTTATATTATTTATTATTTAGCTTGTATATTTTGTAAATACTTCAAATTAGAAGATGATGTTTATATTTGTATTAGTATTTATTCTTGTATTTACAGTTTCTTCCATGTTTTGTCTCTGCATCGCCCTAAGGTTAACTGGTGGAAAATGCCTCACACCTTTGTACAGTAATTTTTACTTGCAGAAAGTCTCAATAAATAAATATGCGACTTTTTCTGTAAACTCTACACAATCTGCTGTCAAAAAAATGCAACGAGTTTTGCTGCCAACTGTACCCAAGGCTCAAACCCGACACCACCTGTCAACACATCAATTAAAATATCACAGTAAAATCAAATACCCCTTCAAGATATAAAATTGCAAAATTTTCTCACTCTCCGATGTCAATACGAGTAGTACTGAATAAATAAATAATCAAGGTCTATATCAAATTCGCGAGTTACCGGGGAAAGTAACTTTCACCACGCAATGAGTAAAAGTGAGCTAACGTGGGTAATATCGACAGGGGTCAGTGAACTCTTGACCGACTGCGCGGACGCAGGTGTGGTTGATTGACTGTTGAAGGTGGTTTGTGTGTTAAATATATACATGTCATGGTGAGAAGATTGTATTGATGATGATTGTATTGTATGTTATCTATGGTGTAGAATGAGATATGCTTTGTGATTGAAGTAATAATTTAAGGTGAATAGAATCAATGAATTTGGAAAATTGTTCTACCTGAGAATTGTCATATGAAATACATACATAGGATACATAACATCACGCCCGTAATCCCAGAAGGATTAAGAGGAATGCTTTAGGCTAAGTAATCACCCTTATATATCACCCTTATAAGCCGAGCAAAAAGATAAAAAAAGGCTGTGAGAGTGCTGAGCAAAAACGAAGTGATAGCGCGGGCATGATGTGATTCGATGCGAAGGAAATTTCAGCCAGACGAAGTCGCGGGCAAAAGCTAGTCCTAAACGAACTTTGCCTAGAATTTGACCACTTGGATAGCGTTGGCGTTGGCATTCCAAAGGCCTTCTATAGTGCAGATGTTGTTGCACAGCGAGCACGACAAGAGGCGAGGCATCGTTTGTGATGGGGCTCCACTGTGGCAGTAGATACAGTCCGGGTTTTGTTGACGAGTTATTTCTGTTAAGTTCTATAAAGAAAAAGTTAAAGTTGCCGTGAAACCCATGCAAGAACAGTTATTTGACGAGGATACTTTTAAGGAAAGCTGCTTTGTCAAGTCAAGCAAATTGCTGATTATCGCACTATTTTATTGGGACACAGGTGGACACAACTTTCTAGACCTTACGGGCGCGTCTTGAAGCATAATGAGCTATCAAGCTTTCATTTTCCGATAGCCTTATTCTGAGTCTTTACGTCAAGATATAAGAAATTGCTTCTTTAAGAATTTCGTTTACTAGAGATAGTGATTTAATGAAATAATGTACCGAATTTCGGCCATAGCGGCCTATCTCAAGGGAGATAAGCCATCTACGCGGGAGACTTCATAGTGCACAAGTGTGTGCGCAGGCGCAGGCACAGGTGCACTCTCTCTTTGCTCAATCTCGTAGTTCGATGGGACGGCTATCCGACACCACCGGAGAGAGATCAGGCGCAGGACCAAGATTTTAACGGTAAGGAAAAATGAAACGAAAGCTTGTTAGTCTAAGTGCATATAATCCTATTGATTGACACAATTTTATTAAATTGTATATTATGCGATTATAATTCTGTATAAATACATACTTGTTCTGGTCGAGAATCATATTTGTAACCGACTTCAAAGGAGAGTTTCTTCCGAGGAGGTGGACAATTCGGTTGTATTTTTTTATTTATTTTTATGTTTATTACCTAAGAACTCAGTTATTAATAAATTAATTTCAAAAATTCTTCTTTTCGTGACGGGTTATATTATTAGTGTGGTTACATACAAATTTGGTCAAGTTGTGGTACGTGGTTTTTGAGTTAACTTCAATGATAAGTACGTATTTTTTCCACTTTGTGTATGTTGATGTTCTAATAACTTTCGGCCATTGTTATTTATTAAACAATTGAATGAATACGAATTTGTGTTGGGTAAGTAACACACAACCAAAACGTGAAAGATGAAATCTTTATTTAAAAAGTGAAAAATAACTTAAATTTCGGAATAAAACACAAAACCTAGAACACTGACTTCCAAAAATCGGTCCAAGAAGTCTGTTGTTTTTTTGTGTAATAAAGTTTTTACGTTCGACATTCAACGTCAGAAAATTAGAACTTTTGCGGGGAACCTGGCGCTTCCCCCATAAAGTATCCGGCACCCGAAAGCTTTGGTATCCTAGGAAAGCGGTGAACGGTAACCTTTTTAGACACCTGAATGTCAAAATACGGGCAAAATTACAGATACAGAAAGATGGAACCTTTCCTAGTAAACCAAATCTTAAGTAGTACTTAAATGTTGATTGAAAGTTAATTTAAGTTTCTGAGTACGCCTTCCATGGTTAAAGACATCTAAGGAACGTGACATTCTAAAGTGTGTTACTACCAAGACATTTGTTGACACTTATGGCAAAAAACCTCTAGACTGTCGTACGAGAAGTCTCTGATGTCGAAGTGTGTGCTGATTCTTAATAAGCTATTGTATTAGAGAAACTTGGGCCCACGGCCTTAAGTTAACTCATTCTATTTGCGTTTAATTTCAGGTTAGCGGATGTGGGTTACCGATGTCGGTAAGGCTTACAACTAGGAGATTTACGTTTGGTACTTTTTCTAATATGTTTCAAAGAAGCTGGGTGATTAACAATGAAAGTTACAACAGATAAATATATCTCCGATATGGGCTGCCTCGTTGATCTAGTAGTCTCAGGCGCTTCGATAAGCATGAGGTTTTGGGTTCGATTGCCGATTCACTATTAAACACGCAATTTAATAAAACTTTTCCACTAAAGACTAAAAGTATTAATACAAAGTTTTTATTTAGTGATTGGGCCACTCCTGGCATTCGTAAAAGTAGAGAAAATCTATTTGAACTTTACGGCCTAAAGCAACATGTGACTCATACAAGTTTTCATCAGTATGTTGCAAGATATTCAAAACTATTTAAAAATGTGTGCAAAATAGCTAAAGCTCTATATATTAGTAATAAAATAAAATCAGCTGATGATAAAATAAAAACTACCTGGCAAATAATAAATAATGAAACAGGTAGGAAAAACAGCGTAATATTGAATTTAATTTAGTGAATGCACGTGGCCCCATCAACTCAAATGTAGATATAGCTCAGGAATTTGAAAACTTTTTTGTTAATGTTCCACTTAAAACTACTGAAGATTTAAATTCCTCACCCGCGCTTTCTGCTGCTTTACTTAAAAATAATGTAAAACCATGCCCTTTGGCGTTTAGGTTTCAGCATACAAACCCCCAAGCTGTTATAAAAGCTTTTAAATATCTTAAAATTAAATGAACAGAAGATCTCTGGGGAATTTCTGTAAAAGTCTGTAGATCTCTCATCGAAACCCTTGCGCCCTATTTAGCTTTCATATTTAACACCAGTGTAGACCAAGGAGTCTTTCTGGATCTTATGAAACATAGTAAAGTGATCCCATTGTTCAAATCCGGTGATAGTAAGGAGCTCAATAATTATAGGCCCGTGTCAATTCTGCCAGTTCTCAGTAAGGTGTTTGAAAAGTTGATGCTCAATCAAATGTTACGTCACTTTAATAAAAACTCCATCTTGCATGAACATCAGTACGGTTTCACTAAAGGACGTTGTACCACTGACGCCGGTGTCACCCTAATAAAGAACATTTTTAGCGCCTAGGAGGACTCACAAGATGCCATTGGAATCTTTTGCGATCTCTCTAAGGCGTTCGATTGCGTAAACCATGAGACACTTCTGCTGAAACTGGAGCACTATGGGATTAGGAATGAAGCTCTTGATTTGCTAAGATCATACTTGAAAGACAGAAAGGTTAAAGTACAAATAAACGGCACAAACTCATTAGGGTCTGAAATATCAATGGGCGTTCCTCAAGGTTCGATATTAGGTCCATTCCTCTTTTTAGTCTACATTAATGATTTACCCCAGTTACTTCAAAATCAACCGAAGATGGTGTTGTTTGCAGATGAGACTTCATTGATCTTTAAAATAGATCGAAGGTCACAAAATCTTGACGACGTGAACAACTCTATTCTTCAGGTCCAAGATTGGTTTACGGTAAATAATTTGGTACTAAATGAGAAAAAAACCAAATGCATTCGATTTAAATTACCTAATGTTAGAAGTAGCGAATGTGACATCATATTGAACGGAGAAAAACTGGAATTTAGTAATCAGACGGTTTTCCTAGGAATCACGCTAGACGAGAAGTTACAATGGGGACCCCATATAACATCTCTCGCGGGGCGACTATACTCGGCAGCGTATGCTGTTAGAAAGATAAGACAGTTCACAGACGTTGAAACCGCGCGTTTGGTTTATTTCAGCTACTTCCACAGCATTATGTCATACGGCATTTTACTGTGGGGTCGGCCTGCTGACATTGAATCCATTTTTATTTTGCAAAAGAGAGCTGTCAGAGGCATTTACAATCTACGTCGCCGCGAATCTCTTAGGGAACTATTTAGGAAGATTAATATAATGACTGTACCTTGCCAGTTCATTTATGAAAATATTATGTATGTTAGAAAAAATCTGCATCTATTTAATAAAATAAGTGATAGACATAATATTAACACTAGAAATAAAAATAAAATAGATCAACCATTTTTCAGACTATCTAAAGTACATGGATCTTTTATGGGGTACTGTGTTAAATGTTACAACAAAATACCTGGTGAAATATTGCAATTAAATGAAAGAAAGTTTAAAACTCATGTTAAAAAAACACTTTGTAATCAAGCATATTACAAATTAGAAGATTATATCCTTGATAAGAATGCTTGGAAACATGCTGGTCCTGCTCCATAGGACAATCTAGAGGCTAGACAAAATCATACTATTTGCTTATTGTATTGTATATTTGGTTATTTTTACTTTAATCACACACTGTATTATTCCAAGTTAATATTTTAGGAAAATCATATATTTTTACAATTGTTTGTAAATATGTGACCACAATGTACCTATCACGTGATTAATTTATATACCTTTGCTTTATTTTTAATTTTTTTGTACCAATAGTGGTATAGTATTTTTATTCTTGGTGCATCGTCTTCACATATAGAAATATAATTAATGTATACAACATATTGTAAAACATTTTAAAATAGTAACGGTGGAGTTTCTTGCCACTTCTTCTCCATACGAAACTACTTTTTGGAAGTGGCGCCTAGAATCAGTTCTATTTTTAATGTAAATGTTGACGTTCAAAAGTGCCTTTTTATGGGCCTATTTGAAATAAATGCTTTGACTTTGACTTTGAGTCGAGCAAAGTGTTTTTGGGTTATTCCTTCTAAAATTACTCAGTAGCAGCCCGGAGTCTAGGTTTGTGCCCGGTTGAAATAGGCTCGCCCCCTTTTACCGGTGAAATGAGGGTGTACTATAGGTACACCTCAGCCTTCAACCCATCCATAAACACAGCCGTGATTTTATATGTTAGTAGTAGCTCTCCGAAACGTGACTTGTCCGGGAAACCGTGACTTACAAGTTGTCGGTCGTAAGTTCGAACCCAGACAGTGGCTTGACTTTGTGTAAACTCATCACCATTGCTCTGAAAACGGTTAACTAAAACATCATTCGAAGTGTCAAATATGTGACAACCGCCAACCCGCACTGGGCTCGCGTGGTGGATTACGGTCAAATCCCACTCAACGAGAGGAAGCCTGTGTCCCAGCCAGTGGAAACTTTATAGGCTGATTAAGAAGCAGCTTTACTGTGTTCCGCTGGAAGGGGGATGCCGGAGTAATTACCTACAAAAGGCACGGGTAACATTTCGGTTTCGTCTCAAGGATAGCAACGCATTGGCGATGATTTTTGAATAGCAGATAATATGCAGGCGGTGGCATTGTTTTAAGCCTTGAGCCCCTGTAACTTTTGTCTAGTTCAGAGTGCATTGAAAGACCTCATTTAGCCATGAGCAGTTTTACTTTTGCCCACCACGGATTTTATCCAATCTTGGGTGATTTAAAGAGCCCATTTGGCCAAGAGAAAGAGTGACGATACTTTAGTACGGTCAGCGATTGATCACAATAGTAAAATTTAAAGCATATTGAGCAAAATATAAAAGAAATGGGAACAGATGTAAAATGTATTTACATTTTTTAGTTACATATTAATTCTTAGCTAGCTTGCTGAAAAGCAGTAGTTGACCGAATCATATTGCGTAAATTTGATACCTTAGATTAATGATTGGTCTCGCTGCGCTCGTCAGCGAGACCAATCATTTATCTAAGTTGTACACCGTAAGAGTATGTAAATTGTTGCTAATGATACGTCATCTGGCGCACCCTAGACAATCAGCTCCCCCACGAACCATGGTAACGGACAAGTATTTTCACCATGACATCATCAGCTGTGCTCGTATTGTATATTATTTCTTTTCTATGGTAATAAATGCGACAGTTTATATGTATGTTGTGATCGCAATTTCAAATTTTATCCACTTTCGCTCTCGTTATGCATCAGCGACTGAATTAGATACAGCACTTCGATTCTGTTAAAATCTCACAGTGAAGACTTGCGTAGAGTGAGCTGTCTTGGTCAATCCCTAGCAACAGTGGCACTGACAGCTCACACCACGCTAACTTCACCTAAGTTTTCACGGTGAGATGGATATAAGGCTGTTTTTGTATGAACAATAGACTTCATACTGTTTATTTCAGAACTTCGTGATTTATAAACCGATTTGAAATATTATTCCTTTATGTGAAGGGCTTTATAAATTTGGTTACGTTCTGATGGGAGCTTTAGAGGTAACTTCACTAATATCAACACTTCTTGTATGTTGATAATCTTCTAATAACTTCTTGTCATTGTTATTTACTTAGCATTCGAAGGTTTACGAATGAATGTGTGGTAGTTATCAGCTAAAAAGTGACAAATAAAAAGTTTATTAAAAAAAAAACAACCGACTTCCAAAAACAGCAAAAGGTAATAAGTGAAAAAATAAATGATGATGATGATATTTGGAAGACGGTGGCAAAAAAAACGAAAATACAAAACAAAAGACACCGACTTCCGAATTTAAAGTTATTTCACACTTCGAATTTTTTTTTTTTTAAATAAAGTTTTTCATCTGACTTCTCTATCAGTCGTCATCTCTGTAGTCAACCAGTCCCAAATCAGTTTTCAAGTTGGCTAAAAGTATTAGTAACACAACAAATATTTAAAGTTACGAAATAAAAGAAATTGTTATAGCTGTTATAAGTTTGTTTACGCGAAAGTAAAATGTCAACTTAGATGATGTCATAACGTTAAAGTGAGAAGGAAAGAAAGTGAAATTATTTATATTAAGCATAAGCATAGCATAATCAGCCTATAACGTTCCCACTGCTGGGACACAGGCCTCCTCTCTGTGAGAGGTAGTGAACCGTAATCCATCACGCGGGCTCAGTGCGGGTTGGTAGATGTCACATGTCTTCGAATTTTTGGTTCTAGGACATGCCGGTTTCCTCACGATGTTTTCCTTCACCGTTTTGAGAGCAGTGGTGATTAAATTATTTACACAAAGTAAAGCGCCTGCTTGGGTTCGAACTCACGACCTACAACTCGTAAGTCGGGACCGTTACCACAGGGCCACCACTGCTCCTCCTCCTCCTCCTTATATTTTTGTACTCTTATTGCAGTTCTCAGTACTTAATGACCTCTACAAGAAATCTCTATTGCATCATCATCTTTATCGTCACCTTTTTAGGGTTCCGTACCGCAAAAGGAAAAAAACGGAACCCTTAGGATCACTTAATTGTCTGTCTGTCAGTCTGTTTGTCCTATTGCTCAGGAACGCGTGGAGGTATAAAGATGAAACTAATAACGAATACAAACTTACATTTAGCTTTTGCATTTGCAGCATTTGCAGTTGGAGAAAAGACTGTGACGTATTTTGATATATGGGAGGCAGTGATTGATCAGATTAGATCACGTCTTCTATCGAATGAAAACTGGTGCCGCGAAGTGGTAATTTGAGTTAAGGAAAAAGAAAGAAGTCGGCTGGAGACATATCTGGTGAATAAGGTGCTTGCTTGCTTGATCGTATTACTTGAGTTTTTGGTCAAAAATTCGTTCACAATTATTGGCCTTGTGCGAAGGCGTGATCCAAAATCCAAGAGTTTTCATTCCACAAATCTGGCCTTTTTCGTCGAATTTGCTCGCTTGAACGCCGCATAACGATAAAATAATATTATTCATTACCGTTTGATCTTCCCGCAAGAATTCCGAGTGCACAACACCGCGATAGTCAAAGAAAACAGTCAACATGACTGAGTTTGATCGACATTGGCGTAGTTTTTTCGGTTTCGGTTCAGTTGCAAGTCGCCAATCCGAAGCTTTTTAACTAGTTTGCATGTCAAACTCGTAAACCCACGTATCATCACCAGTAACAATGCGTTTCATGAAAGTTGGGTCAGAATTGACTCGTTCTAGCATGTTCTCAGCGACACTATGCCATTGAGTTTTTGGAGAAAATTCTGGTCTTTTAGAACTAGCCGAGGGGCAACATGTTTCATATCAAAGTGATCATTTAAAATGGTACGGATCGACTCGTGATACACCGAAAGTTCAGCGGCTATCTCTCAAACTTGGAAAAGGATTTTAGTCACAAATTTCTTCACTTATGTTGACATTTTAACTTCAATTGAAGACGTTGATGGCATATCAGAGCGAGACAAATCTTCCATCACATCTCGACCGCTTTTGAACTCTTTGTACCACTCATAAGTACGTGTTTTTGATAAAGTCGATTCACCGCAAGCCTTTTGTAACATTTTCAGTAACTCCAAACACGAAATTCTGTTAGTGGTGCAAAATTTTAAGACAAATTCTTTGTTCGATGTTTTTGTCCACTATGAAATTCACAATACATACTAGATATGATATCTATCTAAAACGGCACTGTATTTAATCTAAATAACAGATGCAACGCAAACTCCGCGCCAAAATGGAAAAAATTGTGCCAATCTAACAACAACAAAAAATAAAGGAATTTGGAACCATAAACAAATCCATTCATCCATTCCCGATACTTTTTTGACAGAATGTGTACTAATATTTATATACTGAATACACGGAGGTGCTCTTAATGTATAGAAAGATCATGGTTACCCATCCACTGACTAACCGTGGCAAGCTCAGCTTAACCTTCAGATCGACCGACCCGAGTTTGTTATTCAGCTACGAGCACCTCCGTTTTGCATATAAACGTGACATTTTACATGCGAAAGTGATATTATCTATCTAAATGGTACAGTAGCGGAATGGCCACTTTCTACTGTGAGGGTCGTGGGCTCAAATCCCACCTGAGGACAAATGACCTACTGATACTGCCAAGTCAGGGTGTTTGTGCATATAATTTGAAATTCATTGTAGATATCTTTAGGTGGAGCTATAAGCATGGCGTTATACGTCATTCTTTCTCCGCCCAGGGGTCAAGCAGGGACGTCCCTACTAATCTTCACTAATATTTGTATGTCATCAATGACAAAGCGCCACATATAATTATTATGTAAGACCTTGACCTTAAACCTATGTTTAACAAATTTCGCCAGTTATGTTTAAGTCCTATGTAATAGGGGGCGAGCCTATTGCCATTAACCGGGCACAAATCCGGACTTCAGGCTGTGTCTGAGAAATTCCTGATGGAAAAACTTAATAACACTTAGCCCGACCTGGGAATCGAACCCAGGACCTCACGCTCAGCAGTAGCGCTTGCGACCATTTGAAAAGCGACGAAGAAATGAGGAAGTTATCAGTGTTTTATATCACAATGTCTTCTACTGATCTCCAAAACCCGATAGTATAAATCGAAATCTATACATATTGTAAAACTCAAACATGAACTGTGAAAACCTAACACTCTTTTCAACACACTTGCTCGTAAACTGGCCTTTATTGCGCCGTTTTTATGTTCATAATGCAGTGTATTAAGCACGTGTACTTTTTACATTATATTTCCACACTAGTGCTGTAATATGCACCATAGTTAACTATTTACTATTGCGGAGATGTGCACTTTTTTATTTCACTAAAGATATGGTTTTTTATACCTAAATATTTCGAAATGTAGGTATAATCTGAAACGGTTTTCACCATTATTTGGAGAGTTTATTCCGGTAGGTTTTTTTCATATTTTTTTAATTCTGGTAGGTTCAGATGCATTAAAAAAAATCAAATACAAATTACATATTATAACTAACATTACATCATGCTTGTATTCCCGGAAAGGTTAGAACAGAGGTGAACCAATACACTGACATTACGTCAGAACTTATGTTTAAGTCTACGGGACCCAGGAAATCCAACCTCATGCTCAGCAGCTCTGTGTCTTATCTTGTCCAGTATTAGGTCAAGAATTTTGAGAGGATCGGTTAAATATTCCCCTTAGTTTAAACATCATGAATCAGCTGAGAGAAATCAGATATTAAACTGTCAAACGATGTGAAAGACAACTGATCTTTTGACTTAGCATGTCCCTGACCGAAATGACCAGCTTTTGTGGAGCCGACGGCATCACTTAGTATTCTGCTAGGAAACTATGAAGATGGTTCTGATTTCTCTGCGGAATTCGCATAGAATTTACCGGAATTAGAGCTTTTGGTATTTTAAGGTCTGATTTTGATAACGACGTTTTGTGAGTTCTGTGGTTTCTGGCGTGGCGTGAGTTTATGTACGTATGTGTTTCCCAACGACAAAATATCGCTTTTCGTCGTGTAAGGATAGCATCTGACGTAGGAAAATCAGCCTTAAGTTGACTGTCTTAAAGTCTGCGATGAACAATTGCGTTGACAATTTGATATGTAGACAAATCTTGATGTAGTACTTCTTTTGAGATGCGAATCTAAAATTTTTGTTTAAATTGATTAAATTAGAATGATTACTATTATCACAAAATTTGCATGCCGAATTTAGTAGGCGGAATATAAGAAACTATTGTGTGTATGTGTTATAAAATCTGTAAGATACCATATTTCAGGCAAATAAATGAATCTATCTATCTATTAGTCCACTGCAGGTCTCTCCCAAGTTCACCACACTCAACTGCGTCACATAGTATTCTGGTAGGGAAATAAAAAATCTTTAGAATACTAAAACATCTTCCATGTTTTAGTTCTCTAAAGAATCGGATTATCAAAAAAAAACCAGGACTTCAAGCTCAGCAGTAGCATTTAAGACCACTAAACCAATGAGGCAGTCATGGCTAATAATACGAGGGGAAACGAAAAAAAGGGTTAAATTTGACCAGTATTTGTAGAATACGACGAAACCAATAAAAACTCGTTAAATTGTAACCAGTTCGTAGAATACCAGGGAAACGAAAAAAAAAGGGTTAAATTGTGACCAGTGTATAAGTTCCTTTACAACTCAATGTAAACGCACCGTAACGATGCATTCAACCTCCGATACCTGTCGTCTATTATAATTTGACAATAACGTACCGTCCGAAAAAAAAGCTGGCCTTTAATATAAAACATTGTTACTTGTGGTTTTAACGTTCAATGGCTGGAGGGTCAGCAAAAAATTACAAAAAAAATAAAGCTTTTTTGTTGTTGTAGATTTAATGCAAACGTATAGATATAACAGATAAGAAGAGAAAACAAACAAACCTCGGACACTTCGAAGTTTTGCCAAGGCTCTGTAGGCAGTATATCGAAATATCGAAGCGTAATGAACTAGATATTTATCGAGTATCGAGAGAGTTATAGTTTCGAACTCGTAATATTTTGTTATTTTGGTCCGTTGCTTCATTATAAGTGGTTATTTCTTTTATAAATATCTATTTTAATTTTCTTTGTTTCCTTATGTTTTTTTATGAAATATTTAATAAAACTTAAGGAAATAAAAATGAAATGAAAATGACTTTGTCAAACCTAATGTACCTAGATTAATAAGCAAATGATGTGGTCTCCTATAATTGGAAGTGCACACTTGTATTTGTCCCTGATGTATGTATCCTTGAATTGTTGTTTGAATTGATCGGCCTACACAACATGCGCAACTAATTGTGACTAATTGTCTATCGTTTCGAGGCGAGAAAATGATACAACAATTTTTTTGTCGCGCTACGAATGTTTGCTTAGCAGGACGGTGTGGTCTGCTGTTACCGTGTTTGAGTCAAGCACTTTATGATCTTAAAACTAAGCTCTTAAACCAATATTTGACAACTTTCTATTTAACACTAGAAAACTGTGTTTTTTCTCACCAATCACACTCACTTTTTGTTAACACGTATATTTTTTTGATAATTGGCAATAGCGCATCGCGGCAGCAAATAAGCACCACTATAAAAGTACTTTTGCAGTTTTAAATTAAATTAAAAATTAAAAAATGTACGGTTCAGTGGAAATGTAGCAACACGCCCTAACTGTGCGACAAAAGCTAAGCGTTTTCGGTGTCATACGTTTGGACACCGCCTTGACACTATTTATGTGTGACAGAAGTGCAGCTAGAAATTAAGCACACAGGCTAAAATTAACAAACTAGCCATTGTAACTCTGGTGCAAATAAATCAGCATTCATGAAACCAGCACCTTTATTGCGTAACACGCTATCAATCACAATCTAAATCATTTTGAAGAATATTTCTAATCAATTGCTTCATATGTTCAAAAAAAATATCTAGTCAGTAACGTAAATAACGCGATGAACGTTGTTGAACTGTCAAAGTGAAAGCCATTGCCACTAAAAGTGTGTTACGCTATTACGTTTGTGCGTCTAAAATATTTACAGCATCGTATTTTTTTTTCATAATAAAAATCAGCTACTCATTCCATTCCTACCTTGTAGTTGATTGAGTTTATCTTTAGATACTTCAAAAAAATGAAGAAAAATTGTCTTTGCTGAATCGTCTACGAAGCTGCCTTAATGCCTATTGCTGCGCCTCTTATAATATACTGCTTTTGGAAAGGACATATTATGTCCTTTCCAAAAGCAGTGTATGAGGACAGCCATATTTAAACTTCGATAAGGTATAAGTACTAACAATATTAACACAATTTAGGTCCTTGAAGGTACAATTTCTTACTAAAAATTACATTTAAAATAGGAATATTACCATTTTTTCTTATCCGAATTTACATTAAAAACAAGCTAAGTATTATGAATATGTAACTAATATGGAATTTTCTCTGAGTTCTAATAAATAATACAATACCAACAGGAAGTTTTTTTCTAGTTTTATCCTAGTTTCTCCGTATCCAATGATAAATTTACCTCCAAATCCTTTTATAATCCTTTTTAAATACACCAACACTTAATAATGTATTCTTGTTAAATCCCTAACGTCTTCAAGTAAAAACTTTCATCTAAATGCCTATTCAAATCCGTCTCCAAAGCCTACGCAAGAAACAAAAAAAAAAGTTAAACAATTATTTACTGTTTTTTTGCTGACGCTACGTCAATATCGTACACAAATAAACTTTCTATTGTGCCGGGCTGTGTCGAATACTTTATCGATAATAGCTAGTGATGTGCGTATAGTGATTTATCTATATTATAATACTATGTTATCTTGTATTGAACGGTTGTTAGTAATTTATAGCTTTTGTGCTTTATATCTCATGGATGACAGTGTTATTACAGGTTAAAATCGAATGGCAACAATTAATACGTCAAGGGTTGAAGGATTATTTAAAGTAGTTTTTTTCATAATTAATAAACTTATTGTTGTTACGGATAAGCAAACTTTGATAAGTAATTATGATCAAAAACTATATGTACTGTATTGGGTCATTTGTAAAGATACTTAAAAATACTTTATGTCTAAAACTAGCTGTTGTTTGCGACTTCGTCCACGATAAAGTATGAAAAATAGCCTGTGTCCTTACCTAGGTCATGATATATCTGTGTGCCATATTCCATCGAAATCCGTTCAGCCGATTTAGCGTGAAAGCGTAACAAACAAACAAACTCACTTTCGCATTTATAATAGTAATTAGGACATTAATAAAATGACAACTTACTGGCCTGTTGTTGTCGTTTATTCAGCCATCATGATTTTCAGGGACATACTATTTATGAACAGTGAGTTCGAGACAAAATTTACTTTCAATGTCAAAATTCTTTCAAATAAAAAAAAAATGTGTCGATGATAAACTATCGATGTCATCATTGCACATCCCTATTCACCTAGACGTGACCTCCAAGCGAAAGTCCAAGCTGTCAAGGAGGCTAGTGATGTGCATTATCGTCGGTAAAATCACGCATCGATACCTTACGACAAAAGTTCAAAACCTTTGAATTGACCCAATTAGATCGAGAAAATGAAAGTTGTTAAAGATATTATATTTTTAAATAATATGAGTAACGGTAGATGAGTCAGCCTTATTTTTTCTAAATCTTATGGAACGACAGACATTTTTCTAATGTGTATTTAATTTATGGCATTTTATTAAATTTTTATTAATTAATCAATACAAAACCATCAATAATTTATACATAAATGTTATCTCCATGAAAACAACAAGTCACTATGTCGTATCTCTGCTATTACTTACAATCTTTTTGGTATTTTTTCGTATGTATTATACTCTTAAACATTTGCAAGATGTAACAAACAACTCGATCCTAACTACTTATAAGGATGAAAGTAGACTTGGAACTCGACACCTGAAGACCCTCTTTCTCCATCTTGTCCTCTTTCTCCCTTCACAGAGCCGATTACGCCCACGAAGCCGATCTACGAAGATCCTTCATCCTCCTCCGCCGGGCGAGTTCTTCCAGCTGTTCATCTTCAAGCCTTCTATATAAACTTCAGTGTCGTGTGAACCGTGTTTATTGTTTTTATTACCAACTGTATTTTCTATCCCATTAAACTAAATGTTCCAAGTCTACTTTCATCCTTTTTATGCAGTTAAGATCGAGTTGTTTGTTACAATGACCATCACTATTGTCGACATTCAATGAAATTTGATCTGACAATCATAAGAACATTCACTATACTGCTCTGAAATGAAGTCCTTCTTCTGGAAATAGGATATCAAAAACACTTCAACACGTCATATTAAAAATAAAATTAGCTAAGTTGAGTCGAAATTTCCTATGGAGAAGAAATGGCGAAACAAACTCAGGGGTCAACGTCTCAAAACCTCTTCGTCAAAAATCGTCAATTCTCAAAAGCATTGTGACCTGCGGTGTGACAAACACAGGATGTTCCTGTGTCTTTTTTTTAAACAGAGAATGAGCAAGAGTCACATTTAAAACATATTTAAAAGTCCAAATTTCAGCCTCGCCCGAGATGTGATGGAGCGACGATCATCGCAGCGTGGTAAAAGCTGGATAAAGTTGTCGGGGATAAAGTTCAAGACGTGAAATTGTAGAGATTTATATCCAGCAGTGGACAGATGAAGGACGATAACGTAAAAGTCTAAAGCACAGAATGACGGATAGTTCTGTCTGAGGATAGTTGAGACATTTTTCTGTTTTCTTCCAACCACGGTGATCTTTCTGAGTACAAAATGTGGAAATCCCTGATGAAAACCACCGGTACACAACACATCCTGAAAAAAAAACTAAGGCATAATAGCCATAGAAAGTGACGATCCGACCCAATACCACCTCAACCATGAAAATAAAAGAAAAATGCCGTTATTACTTCATTCTCTGATACAATAAGATAGCGAAAGAGAATATTCATTAGCTACATGATTATTTTACCGTTTGCATCGAATTAGCTCAATTAGCTATCATTTCGACGTAAGACTCGATGTGCCGCAAAACGAGGCAATGCTAGAAGTATGTTCGTCTCTTTTACACGTACTGGTTTAAAATGTGAAATTAATTGATTTGAAATAGGTTTTATTGGTTTACTTATATGCAAATCTGGACGGGAGATTTTCTAGTGCTGTTTAGTTTCGTTGTAGTTTAGACTTGGGAAGATAGGTTAAAACTCATTTCTTCCCTAGTACCCAATGGGCAAATGCCCTGCGGCACGATGGGTCGATGATTTGAAGAAGGTGGCTGGCAGCGGATGGCTTCAGACTGCTCAGGCCCGGGTTGGTTGGAGCTCTTTGGGGGAGGCTTACGTTCAGCAGTGGACGGCAATTGGCTGATGATGATGATGCAATGGGGATCCAGGAGTAGTGGAGGCCCAGAGGTAACGGCCGTGACTTAAGAGCTATGTGTCTGGTGCCTAAATATGTATAAATTATTTCATCACCACTGCTCTCAAGAAAAAATAGTGAGGAAACCTAATAACCTAAAGAGAGGAGCCTTATAAGACATACTCACAATTTTTTTGTAAGAGATGTCACGTGTCTTCGAATTTTTGGTTATAACCTAAAAAATGGAAGACATGTGACATTTACCAATCCGCACCGGGACAGCGTGGTGGATTTCGGCCCATTCTCTCTGACCAAGAACAGGAGGCCTGTGTCCCAGCAGTGGGAACATTATAGGCCGGTAATGTTATATTATAATGGAATGATTATGACGTGGATCATAGTCACTTTAGGTGGAGCACTTTTTTCAATCATCGGTCTACCAATTGTTTTTCAGGCAGGCCCAAATCTATCGATCTTTATTAGGTCGGCTTTTAGGCTAAACTCCTGGGCTACACTGAAGTTCTGAGATTAGACCAGCTCTTAGACTTTCAGGTTTCTGACTATAAACTATATAGGTCAAAATACAGCTTACTTTTGATTAAGTAAAAAGCCAATTAAAATCAAAAATATTATTAGAATAAAAAATTAAAACATTACGTTTAAAAATTAAATTAAAAATACATACATAAACTCACGCCTTCTTCCCATGGTGGTAGGCAGAAACCACAGAACGCCACCTGCTACGACCCTTACATACTCCTTTTGCCTCGTTTACGTTCATACATCTGTATGACACACGCACGCCGGTAGCGAGTACTACGCACTTAACCTTTCTGAAGAACATCACTAATGAGGTCACGATATGTCCTCCTAGGGCATCCCCTACCGGCGTTTTCACTTACATCTGTCTTGCAAATACCTTTTCTTAGCTTCCTTTCCTCTCAACATGACCAAACCATCTAATCATACTCTTTTTTAATTTTCGTCACTACATCTTATTTTAAACCGCACCGTTATGCGTTGCCTTATCACATCCTTCCTCAGCCTATCATTCAAAGTCAAACCACACATGCTCCGCAAGGAACGCATTTCCACAGTATTTATTCTGCTTTCATGCTTCTTTTGCCACACCAAACATTCACTTTCATACATAAGCGTTGGCACCAGCACATCGTAGTGAAGTTATGCCTTTTTCAATAAGTCGTGCTTTTGTGGACATCAACTGCTTGGTCACAATTGCATGTGTAGCACCATTCACTTTCCATCCCTTGTATACAGACTCCCCAAATATACGAACTCACTAACTTGCTCCACACTCTTATAATTTATTTTCACATCACACACCGATACATCCTCTTCTCTTTCAAACACTATGACTTTCGTCTTATTTACATTCATATTCATTCCTTTCATCTTATATGGTTCATCCATCACAGTCACCATATTTTGCAACTAATCTGCTGACGATGCAAGTACATTTGATCATCTGCATAGAGAAAGCATTTGACAGGCAACTCATTCATCGTCAATCCACATTCACCTTCTTTCAAATCTGTCAGACAACTATCCACGTACAGTTTGAACAGCCACGGAACGCTACACAACCTTGTCTAACACCCCTCAAGACGCAGCACCAGTTCGTGTATGCCCCAATTATCCTAACACAAACACTGGAATCCTTGTATAAAGATTTCAGTGCCCGTACCAAGCGCCAGTCCACACTGTAGAAGGGTAGTGTCGACCACATATCTTCACTCCACACACTGTCATAGGCCTCCTCCAAGTCAACGAAAGCACAGTAGTCTTTCTTGTGCTTTGCCAGATGTTTTTCGGCTATGCATCTTAAGGAGAAGATTTGGTCCATCCAGCCCATTCCGTCTTTAAATCATGCTTGCACATGCCTTATTTTCTCAATTCTTACTGTCACTCTGTTTATTATAATAATATATAACCTTCGCATACAGTTACCACTCAAAAGACTAATGCTGCGGTAGTTTTTACAGTCCGGCTGAGAGCCTTTTCCCTTATATAGATGTACGATTACAGCCTTACACCAATCATCCGGTACACGGTCATATCTCCAACACATTTTAAAGATTCGGCACAACAGGCTTGACACCACCCCGTCACCGCCCTTTAGCATTTCAGCAGACACTCTGTCGTACCCTGCAGCTTTCCCGACTTTCGTCCCTTTTAGCGCTCTTACAATCTTATCATTGCTATGTCAACTTTATTGTATTATACTTTATTGTAAGGTATGTCTATGGGCCATTGTAGCCTAAAATAAGTGTTTTAGGGGATACTTTATTACATTAACATCATCCGTATCAGGAACAGGGTCCAAGCTGCCGGTGGTCAGGGCTCTAGAGAGAGGATCCTTTTCACTTACCATGCCGTGTCTAGGAGTACTGCTCTCTGAATCAAGCCCTTGACCCATCCGCGCAATGAGAGCCTCCTGAGGTGTTGGTTGAGGCTCTCCGCTATTAGGCCATTTATTGTAACGATTATCGGTACAATGATTGCAGAGTCCACGTCCCACATGTCGACAACCTCGTTTGCTAATTCAAGAGACTTGTTTTTTTATCTATCTCAGCTTTCACGAGATTCTCGTCATGAGGGACAGTGATATCAACAATCATTGCACGGCGCTCTCGTCGATCTATCACCCCAATATCAGGCTTTTACAGTGATGATAGATCGATCCCAGTACAATGTGGCGTGACCATTCTCGAGAACTGGGTCGGGCAAATACCTGTAGTATGGTACTTCCGACTCCCCAAGGTTGTACTGCAAGGCAAGTTGCTGTTGGATAATCCCAGCCACTAGATTGTGTCTGTGCAAGTACGTGAGTACTTACGTTAGCAAGACGAGAACAACAGGTAACAATAACAACGAGAATAACCGGGACGGTGGCATGCCCAACAGATGTCAACCGTGCCGTCCTTGACAATGTAATTCCTATTGATTTAATTTTTTACAATAAATTACCAGTGTTGTGTCATCGCGCTCCTCTTTCTTTTCTATGCAGTCTGACAGTGACTTTAGCTGGCTTTAGCTCTTGTCAGCCTCTTAAACATAACTGGCGAAATGTGGGAGTACTATAGGTATACATCTCTGTCCAACTCGTAGATGTTTAGGAATCTTTCAAATACTGTTCAAATAAATGATTTCGCGTGGTCGTTTTCGGCTCAGTCCCTCTTGACAGACAGAAAGCTTTTCTCCAAGCAGTAAGAACATTATAGGCTGATTATGGTAAATGATAATAAAATAATAAGAACTCATTTTCATCTAAATCTTTGTTCTCAATCAGTTCAAAGAATCTACAATGATGCAGACATTGTGACAAACCTACATCTTCATTTCTACCATCCGGTGTAATCAAACCAAACAGCTATTTTCGATTTCTTCTTTAACTATGTAACACAATTCTACTTTTTGATCTAAAACATGTTCATGGTGATCTAAAAGAGTTCGAAACTAGTTTTTTTTTTCTTTAAATAATTATGTCATTTAGAGATGAATAAAAAAGTGATATGATGCCTCTGGTCTGTCTTGTATGTGCTGTCGCTACTTAAGCTTTGAACTGGACTGATTTGAATTTAGAAATTGAGTAGCGAATTTGTGGGTTTCAATTGTTTTTGCCTAAATTGTTAAACCGATTTTAGCAAATGAGGTGTTGGTGGATTCGCCTTGAACTCTTGGTCCTAAAATGTGTAAAAAGTCGTTATTTTGTTTTTTATCGATATGTTTTTAACCGTATTTAAGTATTAGTACCAAAGTTAGTTATTTTTTCGGGGATTTAAAATAATTTTGGCCATACTGTAAGACAGTTTAAAATAAGATGTCATGTTTAAATAAACTCCTTTAAAAAAAAGGCATTGCCAATATTTTTTTGTAGATCAGCATACAGACTTTTTTTTCCCTATATAATTTTAGTAAAAGCATTTGAATAACCAATAAATAGAAATGCTTAAAACACCAAGACCATACTGGACTAACTACCACCGTTGATTTTTTTTACCCTCTAATCATTGACCAGAAAACAAACCAGGATACCATTATCTTGGATAAATACCTCATCGATGATCAGACCACATTTCTAAAGTTCTCAGTTTCACCAGTGGAACTATTAAAAGAAATGTCTTTCCGTCTCTTTCACACATGTGTCTATCTCTCACAATTTCTCATTTCACCGTTCACTTGTTTAGCAAGTCGGTACTAAATGTGACCGAGTTGCTTCTGGTATAACCAGCCATGATATTTTGACTCTTGAAATTAGAAAGGTAGGGCTGACTTTTAGATGTTAAGAGAAAGTTAGATGGGACTTTCTCAAAGTAAATTCTTGCTAGTAATATGTGTGTTTCTTATTTTACAGTGTTAAGTTGGTCAGTTGGCTAGTAGGTTCGCAGTTCTGACGACGGGCAGACGTCTCGATAAACCAACAAAAAAATATTACGAGAAACATGTTGAGAAAATCTTGTGGATGCTGCTAAAAAAATATGATAAAAAAAATGTGAATGTGATTTAAAAATCGAACGTCAAAAATAAATTTGAATTTTTTGCGCGCGCGATTTTAAACGTCAAAATGACAGTTCGAAAGTGGTTTAAATTTGGGAAATCTATGCACCGTAGTGATGTGAAAATTATCTTTTTAATATTAGTGATAATATCTGTTCTAGACAATTTGCCCTTAACTTGTAAGGGAGAAGATTATGATAGAGGTAAGTAGTATTTTTTTATAAATTTCAAGCCTATAAAACAAGGCTCCACATGATTTTTAGGTGACTAAACATTAAAAAATATATTTTAAATAAGTATTTTTATCATTTTGTTTCGGGTTACCTTGTAATTTTATTTCGTAGATATATTTAGGCCAATGCAACCTTAATCATAGTTACAGAAAACAAGTTCATAACGACTAGACAAAAAGCCACCTAAAATAAAACAAAAGAAACGAAGACGATAACCAAATAAAAATAAAACTTCCAAATTCCAACAAACACAATATCATAGAAAAAAAAAAAGAATCTCGCTATCATGCACGTTCATAGTAAAAAATCCAAAGACAAAAATCATAGAGTATAATATATCTGTTTATCATGGCGCGAAAGTTGTGACCGGTGTGGGAAATATGTCACTGTTACGCTAGGCATGGACTAGACATCTTTAATAATTAATATTTATGCACTTTCTTGTAGCCTGTAGAATACATACCTACATGACTGCAATTCTTAAACGAAGAGTTAATAAATAACTACTGTCGTACAAATGACGGTTTAAGTTTGGTTTCTGGTAATGTGTTCAAGAAAAAAAATCTTGGTTGGCCCAAAATAACAACTAAACCAATTAATATACTCTATTTATTTAAAATAACAGATCAAATTAAAAAAATCTTACAGAAACCTATAAATTAAAAAATCTCGTGGGCCATCGAAAGATATGAAGACAACTTTATCCCGAGTAACATACAAGAGGCAGTGTATGTAGAAAGTGACCTTGTACGTGGATACGAGAATATGGTAGGTATGTCAAAATTAAATGTAAAACTTTGTAAAAGGGTGGAGACCTGGTGTCCTGAAATACAGGCCTAGAGCTTAGTTTAGGCACCAGTCTCTCACAATATTACAGTGTAGTCTGACTCTGATACTATGTAATATGTGTTTTTGTTATATTGTGGTGAGAAAACAAATAAATAAATAAAAATAAATAATGTCATCAGTTTTCCTAATTAGACATCATCAACGTCATCCTCAGATTGAAACGTCGACTGCTGTAGGCTTAGACTGAGGTTAAAATTTAACCTCAATAGTCTGCAGCCGACCGTCTAAGGCTGTATCCTTTACACGAATATACCAATCGAAATTTCGACGCTAGCATCTGTTAAAATTAATGTTAGCGCCATAGCCACGACGGTGTTCGCGAGCCGTGATGTGGTACTTAGCACTGTAGTTCTACAACTGACGTAAGTACGTCCCAAATTTTTTTTTTTGGTACTACACTACCCAACGACGTACCAGCTATGACATGCCAAAATGAAAGAGAGTGGCTAGCGCGAAACTCAATGTAGATCATGATCAAGAAAGATCTTGTAAGGGATCTTGTTCGGAAAACAGAACATTTACAGGTTGTAAAAAGAACCATCACATGGCCGTCAAATAAGCATTCTATACATCAAACTATGTAATATTGCACAAAAATTATAGCTGGTAAGCTGGAGACTTTTAATTTTGGTGTGAATATTTGCTGTTTGCGATAACACGCCAAACATTGTGCTTATAAGTGCATGCAATGGTACGGGGGTCGTGGGAGTTTTAAAAGTTGTGTGATAAAATAAAATCTTATTTTAGTTTTTTTTTTAAACTGAAGTTGGAATTTTGACCTTCAATATCTCCGTAACCAGAAGATCTCCCTCCAGGTATAAAAGTGACTCACACCAAAATGATTGTGAAATCACTTTGTTTAGACCAAGAATTACTTAAAGTTAACAGTTTCTCCTTGACAGACCCAAACTGTTAATCACTTTAACAGTAAAAATACAAATCTCTTGTTTTATTTTCATAGCAAAAAAAAAAGAATATACAAACCTCATGACTTTAAAAACATTAAACAGTAAAAAATCCCCAAAAAGGAAAAGTCACTCAATTTAACAAACTTTATAAAGGTTTATGCCACTCAGAATTAAATAGTGGTACTTGCAGCATCAAAGCAGAAACCGCAAACAGATGTACCGTTTGCGGTTTTGTGGTCTACCGAAGTCATTTAGCACACAGTGTGCTTTGCCATAACCACTTTAAACCATGTTTGTTGTGCGTTTATGTGAGGACCATGAGAAACGGTTTAGAGGCTGTGGTCAACCATTTGAGACGCAGCACGGTTGGCAACGGAACTGTAGTGAAACCCACCGTGAAAACTTAAGTGAAGTGAGCGTGGAGTGAGCTGTCAGTGCCACTGATGCTAGGGATTGACCAAGACGGGATGACACTGACAGCTCACTCCACGCAAGTCCTCACAGTGAGATTTTTACAGAATCGACATGCTGAACAGGGTGCGATGTCCTTACGGATGTTGTCATAATCATCATTGCAGTTTAATTATGGCTCCTTGGGGGCACGCTAAACGTGCCTCGGAAAGCAAATTCGTAGATCTTGATCTGGTCGTTACGGGGAGTCAGAAGCCGAAAATTCTGACCACCAGTCTTACCAAGGGGTATCGTGTTACCCAGTAACTGGGTTGTGGAGGTCAGATAGGCAGTCGCTGCATGTGGCTAGAAGCTGTGTTAGACTGGAAGCCTACCAAGACATATTTGGGAAATGACTAGGCAGACTGTAGATAATTATTTTTTGACATAATAAATAATAATAAATTCTTTATTGACATAATAAATTACAGAAAGTTGTTTGAAACCTCTGACTCCTGAACTAGGTGTACCTGTATGTCAGGAGTCAGCGCCCTCTCCCATTTTAATTGGCTAACATACTAATGTCAACATTGAAATAGACAAACACACGTGCTAAATAATAAAATTTTAAAAGTAGTAAAACCAAAATACTAAAATAATAATAAAATAAACAATAACAGAAATTAAAATTATAAAATGGATGAAAATATAAAACATTTAAAAAAAAAAAATGTTGAGATATTATACTATACCGTGCTGTGTGTGTGTAGGTGTGTACGTGTGCGTGAGGGTGGAGTTCGTGTTTGTGTATGAGGTATGTTATATGTATGTGTTGTAGATTGTTGATTTACAGATGAATGAAATGCCTTGCTTGCTTGTCTTGTCGATTTAATGATCGCAAGCGTGACTGCTGAACCTGAGATCAGCAACATTGGGTAAAAATCTCACCGTTGAAACTTACATGAAGTGAGCTATCACTTCACCTGCCGATCTAATCGGTAAAAATCTCTCTGTTGAAACTTAGATAAAGTGAGCTGTCACTTCACCTGTCGATCTAATCGGTAAAAAAATTCTCGTTGAAACTTACATGAAGTGAGCTGTCACTTCACCTGCCGATCTAATGGGTAAAAATCTTACCGTTGAAACTTAGATGAAGTGAGCTGTCACTTCACCTGCCGATCTATTCGGAAAAAAAATCACCTTTGAAACTTGGATGAAGTGAGCCGGCACTTCACTTTACCTGCTGTAAAATCTCACCGTTGAAACTAAGATTAAGTGAGCTGTCGTATCACCTGATGCTAGGGTTGGACACTATTGACATCTCACTTCAAGCTCTCTTCACCTAAGTTTTGATGGTGAGATTTTTCGGAATAGACTGGTCTATTCCGGTTGATTCTACCCAGCTAGTTGGGTACCCGGGTTGGACAAAGCGTTAATAGGTTTTACTACAGTAAGAGCTAGCTTGCCCCTTATTAAGTACAAGTAGTGTGCCCGATGCGATTTCCCATCGGCACCAATCGGCAAAAACTATGAACTTCCGTAAAAACGTGCATTCCCTCATCAATTAAAAAAAATCTTCCTTATTGTCCTTAAAATTCCTTTTTAACGAAGGTGAGCCCCTCATCATTATAGTGTGGCGCCTTTTGAAGGTTTCCCCCCAAAACAAAACAAAAAAAAAGACCGAACGGTTTAGGTTGTGCGTGGTCTGTCAGAGATTCCTTGCCCTTCCGAGCCCTTCTGATGATTTCAGACTATTAAGTCCCGGTTTCTACGTGTTATGTTTTCCTACACGCAAAAAAGTTTTGAGATGAATCCTTTTGTGAAAATGTGTTATACTTATGGTCATTATTACAAATACATTGTACTGTTTAAATTTTTTTTTAAACGTTGTTTAAACTTTTCCCAATGTATACACAAAAAAAATTAAATTATGTCCATTTCCAACCTAAACTTTAATTTTTATCTGTAACGGCTCAATAGTTCGGCATTAATATTGTTGTACTAAAAATACCTATAACGTATTCAACAATTTATACTGTTTTTTTTTCTTTAAAAATAAAAAATCTTCGCCAGAAGCACCGCCGCATGGCCTGTGATACCCGGGATGCGATATATCAGACTGACAGTGTCTCGATGACTCTTGTGATGGGTGGACTGGACTGTACGCGTGTTATTTTTTTACAAATAATAACCAAATGTTAACGTTCTAAATGATTTCTTAGTTAATAAAAAAAAAAAATAGTAAAAATATAAATATTTCGTAAAATAAGAATGAAAAATAAGTTTGTAAATATATACATATACGGCGAGCTGTGCTGGCGCTGCTACTGCGGCTGCAGAGACCCTCAAGCGGCGTGAATACTACAGTTTTGAGCCGTTTGGGGTCGAAACGCTCGGGTCATGGGGACCGAGTGCGCGTCACCTTTTTAAATAAATTTCTCACCGACTAGTCGACACTTCACGTGACCAGAGGGCTGGATTGTTCTTTGGCCAAAGAATTAGCATTGCTATTCAGCGTGGCAATGCTGCCAGTCTTCTGGGCACGTTTCTAGATGACAGCGATGCGGACGAGTACTTCGACGCCTGAGTGTTTTTATATTAATTTGTACAGTTAGTTAGTTATTTAATAATTTAATTTAGTTATATAAATGTTGTTATGTTTTAATTAATTTGAATAAATAAAAACATATAAAGTAGTTTGTAGTAAAAGAAAAGAAGCTTCTATATACTCCTTTGAACCAACATAAAATTTGTATCATTTTTTCGTTACCAAAAAAATTCATCAATCACCAATTTCATGCATAGGAGTTCTCACCAACAAATGACACTAACAAAGTGCTAATTAAGTGCAACAGTGACATATTATAACCCTATAAAGGTTGGCACTAATTTATCGCCTCTGATTAAGTGGTTGATTTATGTGTAAAGACGCGACTTTCACCTCACTGGCAACTTGATGCGTTTGTATGCATTATGGTATCTATGGAACGTTATCTATGGGTCAAATTGTTTTAGAAATATTTTACTTTTGTAGGGATGATCCTGTTTCATTGATTTTTGGTTCAGGACTAACAGGAATTGACTGCATTGAAATTTCCTCCTCGAGTCGTGATATTAACTGGCTTATAATTTTCCCACAGCATTTTATAAAGGCTAAAAATGATGTGAAATGTTGTTAGGGAAAGATATGGTATCGAGTTACAAAAAATCTCTATAGAAAATCTTCAAAATTCCATATTTGCAGCTTCAGTAGCTTAAATTTTTGTCTGTCTTTCAGTCAGTCACAAAAAATGCGGGGTAATCGCATAACACACTATCAGTAGGAATGGCTTTCATTTTGACAGCCCAACAACATTCATTGTGTTATTTACATTGTTGAGCAGACAAAATTTTACGAACATATGAAGCAATGGATTAGCAATATCCTTCGAAATAATTAAGATTGAGATTAATAGTTTGTTACGCAGGGTGCTGTTTATACAGTTATGTTTAAAGGGAGATTAAAAATTATACGAAGTTAGTAGTACCTACTAGTGGTTTGTGGAGATGAAAAGTTACACATACGATATTATATCAACAGTCTCGATTTTCTAACTGTTTCAAACTCGGACTCTTTTTTTTTCTTCAAATAAACAAATACAGGCACCGACTCCTTGACCGACTCCTTTGACAATTAAAAAGTTGTCAAAGGAGTCGGTCAATCAGAAAGATGGAGCTAGTTTCTCATTCCAAAACGTATTAGTTTCCTATGGAGATCAGGCAATAAACTCCATGGCCACTCTTTTCTAAATAGTGCACAGCAAAAAAATGCTTCTTCTCATACGGACAAAAATCGAGTATTATCATGCTTGCGAGTGCGTGTCTCTCTATATATATTTCTGATCTATAATCAGCATATAGTGTTCCAAATGCGTGGACACAGGCCTCCTCTCAGAGAGGTAGTGCCACTCGGGCCCAGTGCGAGTTGGTACATGTCACATGTCTTCGAACTTTGGTTTCTAGGTCATGCCAGTTTCCTCAAGAATTTTTCCTTCACCGCTTTGAGAGCAGTGGTGATGAAATAATTTACACAAAGTAAATCGCCTGTCTAGGTTCGAACCAACGAAGATTTCATCCAATAAGTCATAAAAAGAATTCTACCACGTATTCTAATCTTATAAGCTGTTAGTAATTTGCAAGAATATAACTTACATTATGTGCAATAAAAACTCATCGTTTCAGTAATTTTAAATTCCATCGAAAGCGTTTTATTTGCATTCATTTGCCAGCTAACAAGCCTCATAGGCTTAGTAGGGGCCTACTTCCTACACAAATTGTCGTGTGATTCAGAGTCAAAGTCAAAGCATTGATTTCAAATAGGCACAATAAGGCACTTTTGAACGTCAACATTTTCATTTAAATAGATTCTAGGCTTCCTTTCTCAAGAATCAGCGTACCTACTGACAGGGTATAAGAGTTCATTTATTTGTGTTTTATTTGACTATATAAGTAAATTATTTTTAGTTATTTATTTTGACATGATCTACGCATTACAATGTTTAAAGAGTTAATATATTACGTCAATATATTGCTATGTGAAATTGCTTAAGGACTTATGAGCGCTTCTGCACATTGAGTTTTCTGAAAATAAGTGAGTTTTTATTTCACCGCTACCTCAAAGTATTGTAAGTATTTCTCGGTAATAAAAACAAGCATTTCAGTCAGTCGAAGACATGGGTCGAAGAACATATTAAAGTAGTTATCTAATCATTCGATTGTTTAATTAAGAGTATGACAAACTTAGGTAGCTGGTGCAATTTAAAAGACATTTGCAGCCATGAATTGTCTTGTTTGTGTGGCATTTGTAGTTTTGTTTTGTTCGTTTGTTTCGAAGATTGTATGTAGTTGGAACTACCGGTTGGATTTGAAAACTTCTGTTTGCATTTGATAGCCCAATTCTAAAGGATGGCTACATTACGCTAGGACATTACGCTACATTACGCTAGGACGTATAAGAGCCTAGAAAAACGAAAAGAAGTCTGAAAGAATGCTGAGCGAAAACCAAGTAATAGCGCAGGCAGGCGATGCGACACGATGCGACACCATGCGACGCGATGCGACGTGGTGGGTCGGGAGAACAAGAAAATTCACGGGCACAAAGACGCGGGAACGAGCTATTAATAATAAGTAACTGCTTCCGTAGATGGAGATGTATTATTATTTTTTTCGTATTGATGATTCCATTTTGTTTTAAATAAGCTTGACTAGAATTCAGCCACTTCGACAGCTTTATCGTGGGCCAAGTAAAGGTGTTGAAGGATTTTAAAGAGTGGCTTCTTTAAAGGCGAATTTCAACAATAAAACTGCGTTCAAGAGCTGTTGATATTCCACAACCATTATGACATTCACAGCTATTGAACGCGGCTTAAGTGCTGATCGCGTTCAGGTTCATTGGTGAAAATTTAAATTCGTCTCCACATTTGTGTGCATTATTTATTTACATTTTTACTGGTTAGAAAGGTAAAGTAACGCTGCTTGGCGCAAGAAAAAGGGACCTACCTATGTTATAGAACTTCTCCAAACGAAGTTTATTCTAGTTTCATTCGAATCCGTACAAACAAACAAAAATAATAAACATTTAAAGTTATTACAATAAACCGTTACAACCGCACTCTACCCTAACTACCATATAATTAAAGACAAACCGATAATTAAAGACAAACCGATAATTAAAGTTTCTTTAGTACTTTTATTTGAATTCATAATAATAAAATAATTACTAATAAATCTTTAAAGAGAGATTCATTCAATCCTTTTTATTAATAACTATTATTATTGAAACGAAGTTCTCTATCGGAGCTTGTGTAGGAGTCAAATTTAAGAAATCGTCACAACGATAAAGGTTTTATGCTCCTTCATGCACCTTTTTTTTATTTATTACAGCCATCTATTAAATAACAAATTATTACAATGAATGGTTCTGTTTTAAAACATACTATACAGTGAATGGAACTTCGTTTCATAGTATTTTGGAAATGTTCGCATTCTAATCCGTCTCAATCTGCCAAATAAACAATTAATTTACATACATTTTTGACACTGATTGTCACTGAGATAGATTGCGGCTTAAATTTGACCGTTTGTAGCTACGAGAATTGGCCATCAGGTCTCCCATGACACCTACCGACTTTTTAATTTTGCGTTTTACGTATCCAAGTAATAAATGAGTGTTCAAAATTAGATCAGAGAACACCACCACCAGATCAGTAGATATGGAGATATAAAAACGTTTCAAACTTGGGGTTCCAGGTTCAAAAGACAATGACACTGCAATTATAGAGAGAAATTTGCACATCAGTGGAAACACTTGCTCTTCGAAAATCGCTCTTACTGCTTCGGCACAGAGCCGTTTAATGATAACTCAAATTGTTACCACTGAAGTTCGTTTTGTAAGCACAGATAAACAAAAGCAAACACAAGGAATTGAAATGTCAGATTGGTATCTGAGTTTAAAAAACGAACTTTATGTTCTGAGCCGCATTGAAATTCAGTGAAGAAAAAACACTTTGAGGAAACCTGGACAAAAATTATCTGAATTCGCCAACCCGTTGTGATCAATACTCGTGCCTTTTCTGTATGCCAAGAGGCCATTGCTCAGAATTGGCCGCAGTGTGACCAGTAACAATTATAATAATTACTTTTAATTAAAATCATAATTAAAGTCTGTAGGAAGTAAGGCAACACTTAGATGATCATTAACATACCTTGCGGAACTATCAAGCCCTCGGCATGTTCATGTTTGCGATTTCATTTGCGATTCAGGGTAAAAAGTATCATATGTACTTCTCCAGCAGCCTTATTGCGTAACACATTTTCGTGAACGATTACGATTAATCTGTTGTATTCTGACAGTTCAACAACAGTCACTGAGTTATTAACATTGATGAGTAGGTTTTTTTTTATCGAACTTATGAAGCAATGGATTAGCAATCTGTTTCAAAACGATTCAGACTCCGGTCATGGTATAATCATGTGCCAAATTTCATCTAAATCCGTTCAAATAAACAAACTGCACTCGCATTTGTAATATTAGGTAGGATAGTTATTATAGGAAAAAGTGAGTATAATGAATCTCTTCAATTAAAAAAGCTATGTTTTTTTTTTGTTTTTTTTTGCTGGCTTCAAAAATAATTTAGCTACACATTAACATAATTATTATTATAGACAAATCACCCCGTTTTGCTCGAAGATTGTTTGGCAGAGGTGCACCTATAATAGGAGCACATTTCGACAGTAAAAAAAAAAATTACGTTAAGTATACAATTAAAAATCCTGTTAAAAAAAGTACGATAAAATTTTCGTCGGACCGAATAGTCGCATCACTATTCGGGCCGCGTAACTAAAAACCCGGTCAGATGCGTACCGAAACTGGTAAACTGGTATCGGTACAGACCGGTCGCAACACTAATGGGGCTACTTCATCATTGGCCCAAAAAGAGGTTGATTAATTCGAGTTAAGGTCGACTCAGACGTTAACGGTTTGGCTGTGTGGTATGATGCAGTTTTTTTAATATATTATTATCCCTATTTATTATACCTGCGTTACATTTCTCCGCACATTTATTTTTATAAAAGGCCGCTAATTCTTGCTTTCTAGTTCCTTTGCATAAAAACTTAAAAACTCCGTTTTACTCGCACTAGGGTATATTTTCAGAATAATCATCTTCCGTTTCTTAGTGCACTACTAAGGAGCATAATTCTCACATGAGCAAAATCAGCCTATAATGTTGGAAACAAGCCTCGTCTCTGTGTGAGAGAGAGTGGGCTCTAGTCCACCACGCGGTCCCAGTGCGGCTTGGTAGATGTCACATGACTTCGATGTTTTGGTTCTAGGACTTCTTTTCCTCACGATGTTTTCCTTAATGTGATAATATAATTAAACAAAGTACCTGCCTAGGTTTGAATCAATCTGTCAGTCAATCAGTCAGTCATTTGACTGATTTTTAAATGATCTGTCTACTTGCTTGTTATCTAGTAGCCTATGACTAACGTCCAGGGCTCTAACGACCTCGAAACACAGAGATTCTGTTGTATTAAGTTGAAGCAAATAACGTACTTAACAGTTAAAATTGGTATGACACCGCCAACACATGTAATCAAAACCTTTCAATAATACATTAATACAGACACTCACACAACACACAGCTTCACAGTTCACAGAACACACACACAGCAGACAGCATTTGACTACTTTGTGCGTGTGTATTTTATGTCAATTTATTTTTGTAATGTGCGTTTGGTTTGTGCAGAATAACCAATTTTCTTTTTCTAGAACTAGCTGCTCCCCGCGGTTTCAACTGCATAAATATTAATCCCGTGGGAGTATCGGCATAAAAAGTACTCTATGTGTTAATCAGGTTATAAACTAACTGTGTGCCAAATTTCATCCAAATCCGTTCAGTGGTTTTTGCGTGAAAGAGTAACAAACGTCCATTCATACTAACAAACTTTCGCGTTTACAATATTAGTAGGATGAATAACATAACTCCAAGCCTGTATTTTCGAAAGGTATAGGCAGAAGTGTACCTATAGAACACCCACATTTCGCCAGCCAAGTCCCATGTAGTAGAACGCGCGAATTATACGGAATGAAATGTGCGTGTGAATCGACCCTTACGTACATTAAAACTTGAGTATTTTGTTGCCAATTTACTGTCGTTGTTTTACGTTATGGTCGGAAAAATAACGTTTTTTAGTTAGGTTGAGATTGATTGGTTTTTAATACATTAACTTAAAAAAAAGCAAAACATAGAAAATATTGAAAATCTATCTGTTCCTCAGGACTTCATTCGCAATCAAACTTTCTACTTCGTCCCTGCCGATCCATTGACCGATGTCCGATGAAGCACATGAGTCCTAGAGCGGAGGCCGCTTATCGGCAAGCATGGTGTGAGATGCCCCCAGCTCAATGGACCGACGACCTTTAAAAAGGTGGCTAGGACAGACTGGATGCGTTAGGCGGAGAAAAGCTTAAAACATACATCTAAGAACACGTAGTCATAATCCATTTCACTTTCAAACCAGGCCAAAGACACGAAAAGAAATCAAAACTTAACGACACAGACACAATAAATTAAAGGCATCCTTTTGAGGTCAAAATACAGTTTAAAAACATGATCGGAATACCTCAGTTATCAGATCGCCCGTATTTAAACTCAAACTGACTCATATGGTTAACGATTTATGAGAACCGGTAATGAGTTTAACTACCCATTGTAGCATGTTTGGGTTCGAAATTTCGGTTTGAAACTGATTTATGTAAGTAAGTCAGTATTGGGAGAAAAATAAATCGTGGTTTTGTGTATCTTTAACCGTGGATTTTTCAATGTAAATTCAAAGTAAGAAAGCAATAATTCATCTTCTAATAAGAAGAAGGAGTGTATATCACCACCCTTACTAGCTTCGGCCCTTACTAGTTAGGCGTTTATATCACAATCATGATGTTTTTCTTCACCATAAATGTTCGATTATTACTTTTGAAAGTAAATATTCATTTATTTATTTTTAGCCACTGTGGTCCCACTGCAGGGCACAGGCCTATCTTTCTCCTTTCCACTCTTCTCTGTCTTGAGCTAGTGTGGACAAATCCTGTCTGTAGGCGTCGAGCTTCCGCCATCTTCTCCTGGGTCTGCCTCGATGTCGCCGGACGTTTTCGGGGACCCACATGGTGGTAGATTTGGCTCATGATTCGTTCGGTATGCGGCAAACGTGTCCGGCCGAGTCCCACTTAAGTTTGGCTGCTTTATTAGTGACGTCGGCGAATTGTATTTTTTGAGCGCAGCACTGTGTTCCTTCCACGATCCATTTATCTGACTCCAATAATGCTGCGCTCCATTGCTCGCTGGCAAATCTCAAGCTTAGACCTCTGCTGAACTGTCAACGTCAACGGATAAGGAGTATGCACTAGTCTATTGATTTGCGTTTATGGCTTTGTGTTAACCAAGTGTAAAAACACGCTGTGAATGTGTGCATTAGGCAACGAAACTTGTAATTATTGTGAAAAGTGGGCTACATAAATAAATAAATGATGCAAAAATAAAAAAAACTTTAAAGTTTTAAACTATACGTCTCTTCTGTTATCTATGGTTACCTATAATAAACATAAATATCTATGGTAAAGCGACTGGTAATCAGAAATCGCGTTCCCATTACATCCCCATTAAAGATTTGATAGCTGTTCGTCAGGAATAATCTGTATTCATTTGTTTTTCAAGAAAATCATCGCGAATTCACAACTAGACACCGTTCGAAATGGTGTTGTTCGAAATTATGTTCATTGATACATGGGATGTTACAAAAGAATGGATTAGTTTGGTTTAGAGAAAAACCAACGGCATTGAGCATCAATGGGATATTTTAATTATCCAGGCATAACACAATACATATCAGAGAAGTAATCTAAACAGTTAGAAATCTAGACAAATGGATTGATAAATTATTCGATCATGATATAATTTTCCACTTTCCATTTTCTATAGAAAGTGATCCATATATTTATGTTAAGTGTGCAGGCATCCTTTGCCAATAAATGCGAAAGTTAGTCTGTAAGTTTCATACGTATAGGTAGAGTGCGTGTATCAGAAATGAGTGGTCATGTTTAAGGGTGACTCCTTCAAATTCAATACTTACTCGACCCAAATGTATGTGACAACTGATAACTTTTAAGCGATAAAGATTGTGGTCTAATGGGGAAAGTTGCATATTTTGATGGTCTGTATTACACTCTTAAAATGTGACCACACATATCTGCATCATATCACTCACAATTATGTATAGACGCGCTGTATAGCTAAATATATGAAACCATTTTAATGAAATTTGTTTTATTTACTTATTTTGGTGAACCAGTACAGTATCGATGTAATCTTACTGAATGCGTTCAGCACATCTGAAACGCGTTCAAGAGCTGTCATTGTCAATATTCCATAGACGATAATGACACTGACAGCTCTTAAACGTAGTTTATGTGCTGATCGCGTTCAATTTCATTTCAGAAGTCCCGGGATTTCGGGTACCTAGGTCTCCAAGGATCCGTTCAAATGTGCTGAAAACAGCAACCATTAGGTACAGATTTTGCTAAACCAAAATCTTTTATAACCAACTCTCTTCACCAAAGCAAAATCTCAATCAAATGTTCAAATCGCGTCAGACCACAAACTGCCGAGTCAGTACGGTTCTTTGAAAGTAAACGCGCGGGTCACAGAAAGTGAAACCACATAGAATAGAACGGAACAGGTGTGCAGGTGTAAAACTAGGTTTATAGTGTCGGTTGGTGGGTTTTTGTAGGTTATGTAAGGTTTTGGGGTCAAGACCTGCTGTTTCATGGAAAATAGGTTCGATTATTTTGGTCGCAGACAAGAATTGGGTCGATAAATAGTTTCCTTCTGGTCGTTTGTCAAAACATTGATTATATAAATAAATATTGCCTTTTGAGGGGGAATGTCTAAAAGTATATGGTCCACTGCAGTAAACAAAATCAGATAAAAATATGATATGCTAGTTACATAGTGTGTTAAAAACATGATACAACTAATTTGAAACGATAGAAAAAAATCACAAAGATTACTCTAAAAATTTCTATTAACGATTAAAAACCCTAATGCAATCATTCTGATTTTTTGTCAGATTATTCTACAAGCAACATATGAACGGAAAAGTCTTTGTTTTTTTGTCCAATCAATAGATTATTTGTAAATGGATAATTGCTTAATTTTATGCAATAATATTACCAGCGTTGTGTTATCACGCTTCTCTTTCTTTTCTATTCAGTCTGACAGTGACCGCGCTTTAGCTCTTGTCAGCCTCTTATTTCGGATTTATATCTGGACAATAAAGAAGATTTGTAATTGTAATAGACTGAGGCTATAGCTTTGGTAAATCAGTTTGCGTGAATATTTTACAATGACTAAAATTCTTAAACTATGTTCTCCTTGCTGCAGTGATTACTTGTTAACGACTGATTACATAGTTCGCTTAAAAAGCAAGATCAACAATAAATCAGTACATACCAAATCGAATAACTTGCTAATGCGACACAGCTACAAAACAAACATAATTAACATAAGTTGTATATGTCAAATCAATCACCAAAAAATTAACACCGAAAAACATAAAAAATTAAAGTATAAAGCAGTTCTTAAGTAAAAAATCCTTATAATCAACTGGTTTCTTTTATAACCTGAGTCATCATTTCTTTTCCTTTTATTCGTCAATCTTTTAAGGCTGTCTTGGAAACCGGACGGACTTAAGAAGAACTTTCACTCCCAGTATGTTGAATTCCGTGTAGATTTGTCATGCATACATCATGCAACACATGCAACTTGTGTTTGGGGTGAATTTCTATAAGAGGCACTTTTTCAAGCTCTAGAAATTTATACTCCACTTTATTCATGTAATAAAAATAAACCTTTTTGTCATAGAAAATGTCACGTACGAAGGCCTGACTCCTGCGTTAGGTAACAATACCTGTGTTACAGGAGCTAGTGTCTTCACGCAATCAGTAGTATCTGGAGTTTATGTAATATTTACATCGATAGAATTTACTATTTGATGGCCAGTAGTGAGGGCTGGCCTGGTGGCTGGACTTATAAAGATTCGCAATTACGAGCTAGGTAGTTCAGAACTGGTAGGTTCGAAACAGGGTAGGCACGCAGTTTATTTTGTGAAATTTGTTTCACCGCCATAGCTCAGCAGGAACTCGAAAGTGTTTTAAAAATACAAATTTAAGAGATGACTGTGATGTCAACCACTGTGAATGATGGCCTTCTCCCTTTCAAGATGCCTGAGTACCAGATGGGCTCATTTTGAACTTTGAAGGTAGATGTGGAGGTGCCTGTAGACGGCAGTTGAATTGTTCGGTTTCTTAAAAAGAAAGCAATACCTACCCTGATAAGATCACTCCTGCGTTCGTGTGGCCGCTAGCCGCAGACTCGTTTCTTGGAAAACTCGTGACAGGACTTGACAAGGTGAAAAGTATAAAAGTTTTTTTTTGTCTTGTTAAAAGAGAGACAAGTTTTTTTTTTTTTTTACGAATAGTTACTCTTTTGAGCACAGACTTACTGTTAAGAGGCTGATAACAGCTAAAGTGCGGTCACTGTCAGACTGCATAGAAAAGAAAGAGAAGCGCGACGACACTACTCTGGTAATTTATTGCAAATAATGAAGCAGTTATCTATTAACAAACAATTTATAAATTGTTTTTTTTTTAAACACTATTACGTTAATATGTTGCTTTTAGAATAATCTGACAAAGAATCAGAATGATTAATAATAATCTTTATTTCTCCATAAAAGCATTTACATAATTTAAATCTAAAACTGACTTAATATAGAGTTCCAGAGTGAAAAACCCTGACTTCTAAACTAGGTTTATGTACCTGTATCTTAGAAGCCAGTGTCCCTTCAAAGTAATGTGCATACAGTAAATAGGACACATATAATATACAAAAATCCATTTGGGCAAGTCCAAGGGAAACAAAAAAAAAAACTGAATACAAGAAAAAAAAACATTGAAAGAAAGCGTTGAGTTTGTCTATAGTGTGTTTCAGGAGCTACATGTTTGAGGGAGTGTGAATGTTTGTGATAGTGTAATTGAAGTATGAGTGTAATTAAAGTGTAATTGGAGTGTGCGAGCATATGCAAGAGTATAATAATTATCATAATTTATCTTTTAAATATAACTTTATGTACCTAAATATTTATATTTCTAAAATTTCCCAACAGAAGATCCTCCGTATTGCGATAAGTCAGTTTTAGAAGATATTCCTTTAACTTAGGTTTGAGCTGATATTTAGTATCGGGATAAATTTTTAGAACTTTATTAAGCTGGTTATAGAGTTTCGTGCTGGAAATAAAATAGTGTTTCTTGGCAAACGAAGTTCTATGCGACTCTTGAAGAAAAACCGTGTGTTTTATTCTGCCTGTTGGCTCTGAGGACGGACGAGAAGGGTGCTTACGGAGCATTGACTGAAGGACATACAGCTGCCTGACAGTCAACACTTTGGATTCCGCATAGAGCTATACTGTGGAATATCTTAGCGGCCGTGAGAGCAGAACCTTTAGAACAGCTCTTTGTGCTCGTTCCAGTCGGATGAAATGGTTTTCAGTAGCACCACCCCAGACTGGAATACAATAAGCTAAGATCGATTGGCACAAAGCAAAATAAACCACCATCAATGTGTCCCTATCTGCAGACTTGCGTATTTTTTTAAAAACGTAGATTGCATGTATATTACTATAGATTTTAATCGTTAAATTAGTATCAAATTAGTTGTATTATGTTTTAAACATTCTGTCTAACTAGCATATATGCTGAAGAATATCATATAGTTTTCTGATTTTGCTTCCTGCAGTGGTTATATACTTTTAGGCGTTATAAAACTTGCATTTAACTCCTGTGGTCCTCTTAAAAAAGTCCCACGTTTTGTTACACTCCTCTTTTGACATAGGGAATAAAATAACATCATGAGGGAACCGGAACGTAATGAGTACTGCCGGTCTATTTGCCGGTTCAAATTTCACCGTGAACATTTTGGTGAAGTAAGCTGTCATTTCACCTGATAGGATTGACAGTATTGACAGCTCATTTCACCAAAGTCGGCAGAGCTTGAAGGACAGTGAGCAAGTGCGGTGATCAATACTCATTATTTTGTGCCTTGTTTATGAAAAGGTAAAATGAGCAATGAGACAGTTACAGGCTGCTATTGTTATTTTGTCACACACACTAGTAATGGTAACTAATGCGATTTCGCATAAATTTCATGAGCATGCGAATTCTTGAGACTTAGCATGCGAATTGCTATTGCTATGCTATTTGCTATTAAGACCATAATTGATAAAAAAACAAGATTGCGAATTTTGAATGAACTCATTCTTCGCACTACCTGCTAATAATTTCACTTCGAACGTCAGGTGTTCACTTAAAACAGAGGCCCTAGTGTGAGTTCCTTTTAATCATTTCGCGTTTACGCATCAACCACGTTCGGCGCTCCGATTGGCCCTTCACCATTCATTCGATGATTGCCAAGGGCCAATCGGAGCGCCGAACGCACACTAGGCCCACTGATGATGGGTGCGATGGTCGCGCTGACGTAGTACGAAGCGATGAATTTATACTTCACAGGATGTTGCAACTACATCCAATTTGTTAAATGCTAAATGAGTGTGAATTCTCATTAATCCATCACAAACACACTCACAATTAAGTTAAAAAATTCCGACTCACTTTTAACATTTTCTTAGCAAACACAATGTCAAAAGGTTTAACATTTAAAACAATGAACGTTCATTCACTCACTAATTACATTGCCATTAATTCATTCCTCACATATTTCGACCACATTGCTTGTCATTAAGATTTGTCATTGTTACAAAAAGTTTCAAGATACAGGGTATATTGTGTGCCCATCCTGATTCTAGGTTCAATCCCCGGGCCAAACGCGTTTATGAAGATTTCACAGAAAAATATTTATAAAAAGGAAGTTTTTAATAACAGCCCGGGCAAATGTCAAATCAGAACAGATAGAATAGACAAAATTAAAGACTTCTTTTATTCTTCTGTCATATTTTTGTCTATTCTTCGCTTGCTGTGTACTAGCTTTATGGCTTGTAAATTTCTACTTAATATTCTGTTAATTCTTACATTATTTTAGAGATCAAATAGACAGACAAATCACAACGGTTTTGTAAATAAAATCTTAGTACCAAGCAAATATGAAAACTCGCACTTTTTTCTATTTGTCTTTAGTTTCAACCAAACTCACACTTAATCAAATAGTTCCACTTTTAGAAGAAATTCTGTTCAAATAAGGTGAGTCTGTCGATTTTCTATCAACAATAATCTTACGTACAAGTAGATTATAATGGTGCTAATGCTAGAACACAAGCCTTCTCTCCGTGAGAGGAATTGGGCCAAAACCCAACACGAAGGCCCATTGCGGATTAGTCATAAAATGTTATGTGCCATGTGAGAAACGAACCCGAACTACACACGGCGCGGCGCAGCAAACATACCGCTCAGTTACTGCGTCATGCATGCCGAAGTATATCTTTGACTATAGATACTTGAATCGAGTTACTCAAACGCTAGCTGCTATCGAACTGTATCAAATAAATGTCAAAGTTTTCGCTGTTTAGACTAATTTTCAACTCTTAACCTATATTTTACAGTGCACTATTGACTGCAGAGCGATATTTCATCATTTTATTTAGTATACTTCCCAATAACATCACACCTGTAATCTCAGAAGAGTGAGGCAGAGGTGTGAGGTGTATAGTACACCCACATTTCCCCATATTCCACGGAGTGCAAACTAATTGCAGTCAACCGGGCACAAATCCAGACTCCCGGCTACTGAGAAATTCCTGATAGAAAAACCCAGTAACACTTTTACCGACCTTTCAGGATTTCAGGATGCACGCTGTTGAACGTGCAATTGTGGTAATTTATCAGCATACGACATTAACCGCTAACGAGAGCGAGAAAAAACAAACAAATTTGTTAATAGAAAATAAAACACATGACCATCAACGCGCGTTTCGCACTTACATGTTGTAATTTATAGCAGGCCAACCGTGCGATATTAACTTTTGACTTCTTGTAGTGAAAGTTAGAAAATATCACGTACAAATTGAATTACCTTCTACCATGTGCACTCAAATTACGACAACTTTCCTTGTTACTCAAGTGTGGAGAAAATGGGAGGTCATGGTCATGGTGGCCTACTGGAAAATAGCCACAGATGACTTTTTCCGCGCGAAATTTCTTGTTTTTATTTTTATACTAGCTGCTCCCCGCGGTTTCACCCGCATAAATCTTGATCCCGTGGGAGTATCGAGATAAAAAGTAATATATGTGTTAATCCAGGTTATAGACTATCTGTGTGCCAAATTTTATCCAAATCCGTTCTGTACTTTTTGCGTGAAAGAGTAGCAAACATCCATCCATACTCACAAACTTTCGCGTTTATAAAATTAGTAGGATTACAGCCACCTAAGTCATGAGACTCGGCTCGTGGCTAAGTACCATATACCAGCAGCACGTGACGATTAGGTTTAGTTTGGCTTGCCGTGGTTGGTCTGACGATGGATAAGCCCACTTCGTGCGTCGGGAAGCACGTTAAGCCGTTGGTCCTGGCTGTGGATTCGTGGATTCTTGACAATCGTGACGGGTCGTCAGAAGCCGGAAAGTCTGACAAACAGTCTTACAAGTAAACCCAATTACTCGGTAATACGATATAACCCTCGTATCTGATAGGCAATCGCTCCTTGTAAAGTAAGTATTGGTATTCAGCTGCATCCAGATAGTCAGGAAGCCGACGTAACCATAACGGTCGTGAAAAAATACTTAATGAAGCCGAGAGTCACTTGCACTCCCCCTTATCTTCGTGAGAAGTCGCTACGTCCCCGTAAGGCGGCGCGGCGAGCGGATCCGGGGCTATGCCCCCCGACCGCGGAGGCTTTACGTTGGCCCGTAAAAACCTCATTTGGTGGGCTACAGTGGCCGGTAAGATGATTGATGGCCATGTGAGTGATTGCTATTTTGTTTCTGTAGGAGCGTCGCGACGCTTATAGTGAAGCGTCGCTTTCTTCACGACATCCCGGCGGTCTGTCGCCGCCAGGTGAGGGCCCGGCGACAACGACCAGCGACGGAGATGCCGACAATCGATCCCCCTTATTGCGCCGCAACTTCAATTTTAAGGCGTTCGTGGTGCGCGTACCGAATTGTTACCTGCCCCTTGTCATGGAAGAAGGCTTTTGGCCGCAGGATGTGGTGTTCCGTCGCTTCCGCGGACAAGTACCACAAGACAGCACAAAGTCTAGCTAGTGCAAAGTGAAGTGCTACTAACATAGTCTTGTGGTGGCATCTACACCGCCACATGCGAACAAACGCATCAATCCTGCATCGCGCAAGCAGAGTTTACCGCGCAGATAGCATATATACAACTTCCCGACAACAATCATCGGGCAGTTGCCCACCAGATACGACATCCATCTGGTCGGAGGATCCTCCCTTTTCCAAGAGTATGAGTGAACTTTACACCTTGTTCCTCATATCTCTTCACTGGTGACCCCGACGTGATCCTCATATCCCTAAAACTGGTGACCCCGACGTGATCTGCATATCTCTTCACTGGTGACCCCGAGTATGAACGTCAGCGCAGCCTTCGTGCAACTACTTCAGCGTGACGTCCTCATCATCACTCCCGCAAGTCACACAGCCAGCCAGCAACCACGGCTTGAACAGTTGTCCTGACCATCAGCATGCAGCGCAAGCGCATACCTGGTCATCACCTTCAGCCTCATCAGCAACCTTGGCACAGCACACTGCACATTCGGCCGGTCCACAAGCAGAGTGCTTAATCCCTCTCCTGGTCGACATCAGCAGTCAGCCACCCCGACTCACTGGGTCATCTTCGCAGACAGTTCCGACTCACCGCGAACTATGCGACACCCGGTTCCAACCCACTGGAACCCAACTGGCATTGGCAAGCATCGCAAGATTCAAGACTTAGTCCACTATCGACCTCCGGTTTTCGGAGGGGAGTGATGTGGCGGCATCTACACCGCCACATGCGAACAAACGCATCAATCCTGCATCGCGCAAGCAGAGTTTACCGTGCAGATAGCATATATACAACTTCCCGACAACAATCATCGGGCAGTTGCCCACCAGATACGACATCCGTCTGGTCGGAGGATCCTCCCTTTTCTAAAGAGTATGAGTGAACTTTACACCCTGTTCCTCATATCTCTAAAGTCTTAAGTCTTTTTCATTAACACAAGTTTTGTTTATGATAAATATATGTATGTTTAGGTTAAGGTATTTATTTATCTATAAGCCTGTGTCGCCTGAAAATAATTGGATTACTATTATTATTACTGTTTTCATTTTTGTTCTGGACCATTTCTGGGAACATTCTGGTTACAGAGATATTGAAGGCCAAAATTCCAACTTTTACTGAAGTTTTTATTTATTTATTTATGAACTATGGATGACTTACAGCTAGATTTTACAGAATAAAAAATTGCATATGAGACTGACAGCCAATTACAAGTCATCACTTCTAAAAACGGAATGGAAAGAAAGAAAGAGTGTGAACAACACAACACAACTAACAAAAAATAGAATAAAAAAAGCAGTATAACTTTCAGGAGTTCATTAAGAAAAATCATGTTTCATATTATACAATAATAAAAATACAAATTCTTAATAAAAATTTAAAAAAGCCAAGGCTCAGACACTTTCTGGCCGAGGACACACCTGTCAAGAATGGATCAAAATCATGCTGTTTACACATGCTATTAAAGTTTCTCGTTGCACGCACTATAAATGAATTTTGCCTATAATTCGTTGAGGTAAATGGAACCCGTAACGGTGCGTTCCATCGCTTCGACCTTCCCGGAACGTTAAAATAAAATTTGGATAGAATGTCAGAGTTATTAATAGAATTATTGAAAAATTTAAATAAAAAAATACAGTCAGAGATTGCTCGCCGATTAATTAGGGGTAATATATGATATCTCTTACAGAGGTTGAGGTAATCTTCAGACTGGTTTTATTAGAAAACAATTTTTGAATGTTATAACATAAAACCTTAGCACAATGTTTTGCGTGTGTTACATTGCGCAATACCGCAAACGGCAAAGTACAATGACAGACTCTATGGAACTTTTATTAAAGCTTATTTATTACTGTTAATTAAACATTTGTCCTAATGCCTGTAGAACTTGCGGTTTCTGTTAAAATCTTGAAACAATAATAGGTTAGGCGCATATTATAATTGTTAAAAGCGATTTAAACAGCTTATACATTACGCATTATCATAATTATTATAATCGTAATATGAGTTTTTGTTTAACAGGTATTTTAAACTTTTTTGTTGTTGTGTATCATGCGCAATAAGTAACGCTATAGAAAATTCAGGGGTTGTAATCCCTTTACTGATTTGTAATCGGCAAGTTCTACTGAAAAACAATGTATTATGAAAAAGTCCTTTAATCATTACAATTATTTTCATTACTTGACATTTCCTGTAAACAGAAGAGGCAGGATCTGGCATTGTCATTTCACACTAAAAATAAAAGTCGTTTTCCAGTAATTATGTTTGTGTAATCCTACTATGTAATATTATAAACGCGAAAGTGTGTGGGTATGGATTGATGTTTGTTACTCTTTCACGCAAAAATTACTGAACGGATTTGGATGAAATTTGGAACACAGATAGTTTATAACCTGGAATTACACATAGAGTACTTTTTATCCCGAGACTCCCACGGGATCAAGAATTATGCTGGTGAAACCGCAGAGCAGCTAGTGTTACTTAAAATATTTCCCAAATAATTAATAAAAAAATAAGAAATGATTCATTAACGTTAATTAATAGTTTATGAGTTGAATTGAGCCATTTTGGAGGGAGATTAAGTTCACAAAAAAAGATACTTTAAAACAATCATGTCTTTGTGTATTCATATTTAGTTGAGAACTATGTTTCTGTTACAAATTAAAGTTAAAACAAAAGATTCTCATATACATACAAAGGAATTCCACGTACATATAAAAAGTAAGCATGCCTATTGTATTAGACCTGGGTGAATTGTAAAAGAAATTTAATTTACATATTCCCGTGTAAATTAGGTGTGAGGTGCATATCTGTCTGTGCTAATAATAAAGCTAAAGTTTTTTTGTATGCGCTAATCTCTGAAACTATAATTCGAATTTGAAAATAGATATAGCCCAACTCTGGAGGAAGACTATATGCTGTTTGACTGGAGCTCAGCAAAATGACGAAAACGAAAGAACGGTCAGCGAAAAGGAAGTAATAGCGCGGACGGATGATGCGATGCGATGCGAAAGCGTGGGTCAGGGGAACAATGCATATCAACTGAAAACCGCAATAAGTGTTTTAACACTGTTTTTTTACAACTGTTTTAAAAGAAAAACCTTTATAAATGTAACAGATACAATAATGTTACAGTATCAAAGTGTAACCTTTTAGTGTTAATAAGTGTTACTACATATTAACACTAAAAGGTTTCACCTTAACCTAAAATTGCTTATTTTTTGTTACACATTTAACAGAAGTAAGCAGTTTTATGTATAATTGCACGGTACCGCAACTACGCGCGGCTGACAGACAGACGCTGCGTTGCCAAAATAGCCTCAATCCTGTCGGGATTGAGGCTATTTTGGCAACGCCGCTTTTATCAGTTACACTTATTAACCATGTTATAGCGTGGCGAGCCTATTACCATCAACCGGGCACAATTTCACACTCCGGGCTGCTACTGAGAAATTCCAGGTGGAAAACCTCAATAACTTTTTGCTTGACCCTGGGCTCCTTATGCTCCTCAGCAGTAGCGCTTGCGATCACTAGATGAACGAGGCAGTTAAAGTAACTTGAGAATGAAAAGGAAAGAAAATTGTTCATTTAAAAAAATGCAAATAAAAAAAAAGGACAAAACATACACACCAGGGATTTAAACTATAAACGTAATAAGTGTTTTTAAAACTGTTTTAAAAGAAAAACCTTTATAAATGTAACAGATACAATAATGTTACAGTATCAAAGTGTAACCTTTTAGTGTTAATAAGTGTTGATATGTGTTACAGAAATAAGCAGTTTTAGGTATAATTGCACGGTACCGCAACAACGCGCGGTGGACAGACAGACGCGCCGT
The DNA here is from genome assembly GCA_963555695.1 of Dasypolia templi. NCBI lineage: Eukaryota > Metazoa > Arthropoda > Insecta > Lepidoptera > Noctuidae > Dasypolia > Dasypolia templi. Next base: position 8,111,653 of record OY743163.1, read on the forward strand.
TGCCAAAATAGACTTAGAAGATTGAGGCCATTTTGGCAACGCCGCTTTTACCGGTTACACTTAATAATTCTGTTAACACTTTACATATCACTGTAACACTTTTGTAAGTGTTTTAGGTTAACGCATTGAAAAACACATTCAAACAGCACGCCTTGTGTCCCCGAAGGGTTGGGCAGAGGTGTACCTATAGAATACCCACATTTCGCCAGTTATGTTTAATTCCCATGTCATAGGGGGCGAGCCCTTTTGCCATCTACCGGACACAAATCCTGACTCCGGGCTGCTACTGAGAAATTCCAGAAAGAAAAACCCCATAACACGTTGCCCGACCTGGGAATCGATCTCAGGCCCTCATGCAGTGGGCACGCCACAATAGCGGCGGTAAGTCCCCTCTTTGAGGAGTGGTTGGAGAGGCGCCACGGCGTCCTCACCTTCCGCCTGACACAGGTCCTCACCGGACACGGTTGTTTCGGGAGGTTCCTGTTTCGCATAAGGCGGGAGGAAACGCCCGGGTGTCACCATTGTGTGGATCACCCGGAGGACACGGTAGAGCATACGGTGGAGGTATGCCCAGCTTGGGCGGAGCACCGCAGTGTCCTCGCGGGGGCGATTGGCGGCGGCGATCTCTCGCGTCCGGCGCTGGTCCAGGCCATGGTACGGAGCGAGAGGGAATGGAAAGCCGTCACCTCCTTCTGCGAAGCAGTAATGCTCGCGAAGGAGGAGGCGGAGCGCGTGAGGGAGAGAGCCTTGCGCCCTCACGCCCCTAGTCGCCGTAGGAGACGCCCTGGGCGTCGGGAATCGCAAGCAGATTCCCGGCCACCGTAGGCGCGGGCTTGCGGACGGCGAGCCATGGGTAGCTCGCCGTCCGGTAAGGACCAGGCCCGGGTCGACGGCGCGTTGTGTTCCACGCGCGCCTCAAAGAGATGTCAGCACAAAATGACGGGGTCCGATAGGGCCGACGCCTCAGGGTCGCGGGTTATTCCACAGAGAAAACCGTGGCCCTGGCACAGGCAACTGAAGGAACACGGTGGGTTTTAGTCAGTAAAAGTCTGACACGCCCTCCCGCTCCACCCAGAGCAGGAGAAGTCATTTGATGATTTCCCACCCAAAAAAAAAAAAAAAAAAGGCCCTCATGCAGAGCAGTAGCGATTGCGACCACTAGACTAACGAGGCAGTCATTTAAAAGAGTTACATATTAGATTCTGCTATCAATTTAAAATGTAACACTTATAATTCTGTAACATTTAAGTCCCTGATATACATATACACAGTAGCCAAACGCCTCGTTTTCCAGCATTAAAAGTTCGAATTACTACTCTACTATAATTTCACTACGATATATATATTGGTATAAGTAACCTAACCCAATGAAGTCAGGTAGATATACAATTATGATCGTATCGTGAGACTGTATCGGGTATGCGTTTCTAGCACGCTCTGTTTAACAAATAGGTGCACTTCCGTCTGCTGCGAGTAGGGTAGAAGTGACTGTTGTCATCCCTCTGGAATTTTTGTTGAATGCTCAGTTTTGTTGAATGTAAATTCCTGCCCCATCTAGCTTGACCAAAATCTTCAAGATTTTGGTCGAGCTAGTATGGGGTAGGAATTTACACTTGTGATTTCTATGGAATCTATGTACATAAATGAAACAAAGTCGAGTTAGTTATACCATTTATAGCTCAAGAATGACTGGATTTTATGAGTTTTGATTTGTTGGATTTGTCTCAACCCTGATTACTATAAAAACATGGGAAAAACTCCTGTTTTAAAAAAAATGAAGAAAATATTCTGAGGCGGTATGAAGTTCAGGTCAGCTAGTTTCTAATCATTTTAATGGAAAGAAGTCGTTGTTAAGTGTTGGTAAACGTGAATGCTTAGTGTTTGGTTTTTATTTAATGGGATGTTATTTGTTTAGTGTATAGGCCACATGCGAACTACGCATCACACTGACGTCACGAAAAATCCTGCATCGCGCAAGCAGAGTTACCGCGCAACTACCATATATACAACGCCTCAAAATCTGGGTAGTTGCCCAGCAGGCACATCACCTGTCTGGTCGCAGTTTCCTTCTTTTTCTATAGAGAATGAGTGAACTTTACACCCTCGTGCTCATACCTATATACTGGTGAGCCCGAACAAGAACATCAGCGCATCCTTTGTGCAACTACTTCACGGGAAGCACTAAGTAATCAATGTTGTCATGAAAGAGTAATTATCCAATGGTTTCATTAGAAATCATAGCTCGTACTCGTATATCAATCAAGCAATGGACAAAATTACATAACTTTTAAATGCTGAATACGAGGCCTGTGGCTACTTTGTATGTGTGTAATTTATGCAATTTTTTTGTCATGTGCGTTTTGTTTGTGCAGAATAAACATTTTTCTTTCTTTCTTAATTTATTACTTATGTTTTCTGTCATCTCAAAATTCACTGCCTTACAAGCCTTGAACTAAATAATCTGAAGTCAAAACAAAACTGAACTAGCGGTTGCAATAACAGTCATTATAGTGACCACAAAGAGTTTACAAGTTCATTACCTTTACTGAGAGTGGTTAAATCTGAAGAAGATATTTAAGGATATTTATACTTAGCTCATGGTTATTTCACATGGTAATTTCGGGATTTATCAGACAAATTTTAACGCTTTCCTAACAATACTTTAACAAAAAGAGATAAATAACTGAACATAATCAGCCTATTATGTTCCCACAACTGGGACACAGGCCTCCTCTCTGTGAGGACCACTCCCTGGGCCGTAATCCACCACGCGGGCCCACTGCGGGTTGGTAGATGTCACATTTCGTCGAATTTTTGGTTCTATGACATGCCGGTTTCCTCACGATGTTTTCCTTCACCGTTTTGAGAGCAGTGGTGATGAAATAATTAACACAAAGTAAAGCGCCTGTCTGGGTTCGAACCTACGACCTACACCTCGTAAGTCGCGGCCGTTACCACTGGGCCACCACTGCTCAATAACTGAACAAAATATCGGAACCGCTTGAAATTGCATGTACGAGAACTGGTGACTTTACCTCACTTTGAAAGATGAATGAGCATGTGCGGATCGCAGATGATACAAGAGAAATATAATACGCATAGTATTGGCTATCTACCTGCAGTAGATTTTGAACGCAGTGTTAAAAGAGCCTCTTGCAAGTGATTTGATAAATGTTCTATGTTCAGTAACTTGTCTACGTGATTGTTAGAATTTTTAGGGTTTCGTAACTCTAAAAGAAAAAAAACGGAACCCTTATAAGAGGTTCGTTGTCCGTCTGTCTGTCTGTCAGTCTGTCAAGACCCTTTTCTCAGGGACGCGTGGAGGTATCATGTTGAAATTTATTTCAAAAACGTAGGTCTACGGTCTCTGGCGCTCTAAAAAAACCAATCTACTTTATATAGGCGACTGATTTTGTTACTCGCAAAGAAATACTAATCAACCTATAAGGGTACTTCCTGTTTACATAGAATCATGAAATTTGGCAAGTAAAGAAAAAAGTCCGAAAATTTTAAATATTCTTAGTTTTATCACATATATCACTTTTTCTTTATTTTACACACTTACATTTGCATTTATACGATTGACCGTTACGTACATCTATGTATGGGAGAATTAACTAGAATGTTATGATTGTTTTTGGCGATAAATTCATACCAACAACAGAACCGACACGCACTTGGCCGGTTTTTACTGTCAGATGTTTACTTTTGTTTCAATTTTTTTTATAAATAAACTAGCTGACCCCGCAAACGTTGTACTTATGGTTCTTTTTTTTTTAAACGTTTTTCGCCGATTCTCAGACCTACGCACACACAATTTTATATAAATCGGTCCAGCCGTAACGGAGGAGTTTGGTAACAAACATTGCGACACGAGAATTTTATACATTAGATTATTTTGATTAATTAATTTGATCGATTAAGTCTTCTTTTTACATAAACAGGTGACTAGTAGCTTGACGTATTTGGGTACCCAATAGCATAGCAATGAAGGCTATTCAATTTGAGAGTTTAGAGAAACGTGATATGCTTTAGCTCCATTCAAAATGGGTGAGTCGAATGGTGCTGATCCATGCGTCATGTTCGTGAACGGGCGCCGTCAGTTGGGACTGGTCATCTCTTAGCTGCCACGGCTTATTTTAATAAATAATTTACTGGATTGTTTTTAATTATGTTTTGCTGCACTCTGGACGCTTTTAACGTGTACGGTTTTTGTACATCGTTCTCACGTATAGTGTCAACATTAATCGATGTAACTAATATATTTGTAACAACAATATTATTTAAAAGAGTGTCCATGGAGTTTCTTGCCCGTTCTTCTCCATAGTGACCTACTGCGCTTTGGAATGGGCAACTAGCTTCATATTTCTGACTGACCGACCGATTCCTTGACAATTCAAAAGTGCCTGTAAATGGTTTAATTTAAATAAATGATTTGAGTTTGAGTTTGAGTTTGAGTTATGTAGTGACGAATTCTGGGCTATTATAAAAAATACATAAAATTGGGTCCATGAATTTTCCTGGAAGCAATATTTCAAATTGCAAGTCACCCAGTATATACATATCATTGGATTAACTAACATCATAACGTCGTTCGTGTGGTTGTAATAACTTCTTCAGACTGGTTTACCTATCTGCCTTCCTCTGAGAAGAGCCACCAAAATAAACATAAACTCTTAAAGTCCTGAAATTTCGTTAAATATCACTAGATTATATGCGGGATAATGTCTCGAAAAGCCTTTTGTAGAAACACCAAATGAATTTGTATATTCCTACAACAATCAAAAATAAATAGAGTCAACACCGTCAGCCCCGTTCTTATAGCTTTGCTAGCCAGCTCTTTTTTTTATAATTTGGTTGTTTGCTGACACGAGAAAAAACAAACAAAGTATGCACTACTAATCCACTTTACTGAACAGATAAAAATCCGTCAGTTCAACAAAATTCCTTTGTTTCGTTTGCACAGTCATTGTAAAAAAAAGCTGCTACACTTTCTTCCAAAGACAACTTTATCTTTTTATGACAAGACAAGCGCAGTTGTGACAACGAAAACTTTCATTGTTTTTAATTAAGAAAAAAAAGATTCGGTAATTGGATGTCCATGGTTTTGTGAGCAGGAAAGGGAAACTGTGTCATGTGCTTCTTTTTACTTTTAATTTAAAAAAGTTATTAAAGATATGAGATCTTTTACGGTTCTCGGACAGCAAGATGGTCGTTTCGGAGAATCAGAATCGTGTCCGTGAATTGGCGAACAACTTAAGAGGCCTACTTGTTAATAAGATTGAAATGTCTTACACCCTACAACTGTTTGGTGTGACCTAATTCAGTGTTTTAATTGTTTATTTTTTTATTTTTCAAGGTCTTTATTACTACAAAGGTAGTTACAAATGAGTTCACATTCTATTTGTACACAAATCGTGATTAATTTTGTTACATAGGCTACATTTTGCGTTGACATGAATTAACTTATATTGTATGTACATCATATTATATTCTAGGTATGTGCAAGTCTTAGTATGGATCCACATAATATTAAATGTTTCATTAGTTACAAAATGTATTATAAATAATAAATTATATATCGTGTTTTAATTACAATTTATTATTATTATTTAAGTGCACTAGTTAGATCGATGTTTCATATGTTAATCTTGCTAAGGAATACATACATATCTACGAGCCTAAACTCACGCCTTTTTCCCATGGGGTAGGCAGAAACTTCAGGAAGCAACCCGCTTTTCCTTTTGCTTCATTTACGTCTATACATCTGGTCATACACGCACGCCGGTTGCAAGTTCTACGCACCTGATCTGTCTGAAGAACATCAGCAATAAGGTCACTATGTCCTTCTAGGGCGTTGTTCCGGGCGTTTCTACTCACATCTGTAATATTGAGAAATTAAACAAAAAGAGTAGTCCTGTCCCAGTAGTAACGGCCCCGACTAACGAGTTCCAGTTCGTGGGTTCGAACCCAGACAGGCGCTTTACTTTGTGTAAATAATTCACCACCACTGCTCTCATAACGGTGAAGGGAAACATCGTTAGGAAACTGGCTTGTCCAAGAACCAAAAATTCGAAGACATCTACCAACCTTCAACGGGCACGCGTGATGGATGGGGCCTACTCCCTCTTACAGAAAGGAGATCTGTGTCCCAGCAGTGGGAAGCTTAAAGGCTGATTATGATATGCATAATAGGTCGGGGAAAAAGTGTTTTCGCATGTGATATTTATAAATGTGATTTTTTGTTCGGTGTCTTTTTGTCATTTTGTAGGTAGTGACATAATCCCATCCATTACTGTAGAAATTTAGGGACGGGATCACAAAACTGCGACAAGTAGTTTTGACATTCCTCCCTTGATGTTAGCCTCACCCTAGATATAGAATTCTGAAGAGACCGAAACAGGTGGCCATTTTGAAAAAATGGAAAAGTGGCGGTAAACCGTTTTTTTTTCTAATGGTATCAAAACCAGCCAGATACAAACGGTACAGCCAAAGAGATTAAACTACAACTTTATACCTGTAAAATAAAGAAACATCGATTTCTCTCGCATCACTAGTAAAATAACAATTCATTCGTAGAGGCTTCTTTTCATGAATTGACCCAGCGGAAATCGGTGATGATTTCGAATAACGATGCTAATATCGTTATTCGAAATCATCACCGATTTCCGCTATCGATTTCCTTACAAAAAATCTTCCTATAAACAACTGTTCAAAATTACATAAAGCCACAACAAATTGGTCATTTTGAATGCGTGACTTTGTGAAAATGAGAGTGACTTTCTCTTAGTGACGTCACGACTTGTTTTTGTCTATTACTGTTAGACATGTCATCGGTTTTCTTTCGTTCGGTTAAATTGCTTTGGAGTTATGTCATTGAGTTTTAGTCGTAGGAGGGAGGGATAAATACAGTGTGTTTTGGTGGTTTTGTACAAGAGTTTGTTCAGGGATATCGGCGGCGAAGTGACAAGCAGTGACTCAAACTGTCCCCGTAATGAGTGTATAAACACTGTTCAAAAAAAAAAACGATGACACTAAATCGCTATATAACGTACAAAAGTTATGTCATAAGATTATTGTTTAAGGCTTATTGAGATCACATTTTATGATTTCGTTATTATTTTTTAAATGTAAATACAAAATATTGCGGCCCAAGCGCTCGCACACTCACCGCTACCAGAAGGCTTTAAAGCCAAACCCCTGCAATTTCAATAAGTAGCCAAGAAGTTTCAAATTTCTACTTGGCTATCATCAGCAAAGGCCGTTTCCCTTGCCAACTAACATAGGTACATAGGATACTTACATGGCGTGTCGCCAAAAACCTAGCTTTCTCAAAACCCATTGAACTTGACTCGATGGTAAATATGTCCGAATACTGAATTCGAAAGTAGCTACTCGATTTGAATTTTAATTTGATCATTATTCGGAGCGAAGCCTTGACCTCGAGGTTTTCGAAGCAAAACTTGGGGCTTGTTGTCAATCAAGGAAGTTTAGTGTGCCAATGAGTGAGTGATAGTACTAATATGGGTCTTGGACACCACCAGTTTTATTTTTCGAAATTTTTGTGCTCCCGTTTCTTCATCTACAGGGTCAAAATAAATTAGCTAGAGAAACTCTGCAGCGGTCATTTGTATCAGTATGTTACCATGATAAAATAAAAACAAAAAAGATGATTATTTTCATGGACCGCAGTTAGTGTATTCGCCTTGAAGTATCTATCAGTTTAATAAATCTGGTTTTTTTTGTAAACTTCTCAGACGTGATTGGTATCGATACCTCAACACGATCAAACATATGTTTTCAACTCATACTTCAGTGTTTATATTGTATGTTGGAATGGTTGGAGAGGTGCCACGGCGTCCTCACCGGACACGGTTGTTTCTGTTTCGCATAAGGCGGGAGGAAACGCCCGGGTGTCACCATTGTGTGGATCGCCTGGAGGACACGATGGAGCATACGGTGGAGGACTGCCCAGATTGGGCAGAACACCGCCGTGTCCTCGCGGAGCGATCTCTTTCGTTCGGCCCTGGTCCTGGCCATGGTACGGAGTGAGAGGGAATGGAAAGCCGTCACCTCCTTCTGCGAAGCAGTGATGCTCGCGAAGGAGCAGGCGGAGCGCGTGATTGAGAGAGCCTTGCTCCCACACGTAGAGGCGTGTGTCGCCGCTAGAGACGTCCTGGGCGAGAGGAGTCTCCTGCAGATTCCCGGCCACCGTAGGCGCGGGCTTGACGGGGTCCGATAGGGCCGATGGCTGCCAGGGTCGCGGGTTGTTCGAAAAAGATACTGACAGATGGCCCCGGGACAGGCTGTAGAAATACGGGAGGGTTTAGTCAGTAAATATCTGACACGACCTTCCGCTCCAGAGCGGGAGTAGTCATTTGATGATTTCCCACCCAAAAAAGGGGGTCTCTAGTTCACGTAGGTATTTACGAGAAGACAAGAACACTTTCATCGCAAAACAAAAGACAGACGTGTTCCGAATATAAATTCATGGTCAACCACCAGCAACATGACCTAAATGTCATCTCTCAAAATGCACTAAGATACAACTCCGATTTGAAAGTGTATAACTCGATTAGAATTTGAAATCGAATCGGACAGTAGTGATTAGTATTCAATACGTGTTGTGATCGACACACATTGTGTCCTGATCATTTTAATGATCCTTCCGGCTTCTAAACGTGTTAGTATGTTGTGGTTTTAGAGTTGAGGAGACGAGAATGTGACGATTGATAAATGAAGGTCAAAGACGGAAGAAAGAGAAAAAATTATAATGTGATAGTGACCTGGGTCTCGCGGAAAAGTAATAACAGTTACAATGATCGATCAACTCAAACTCGAGCTCAACGCATTTGTTTCAATTAAACGATTTACAGGCACTTTTGATTTGTTAGGGAGTCGGCCAGTCAGAAATATGAAGCTAGTTGCCCATTCCAAAGCGTAGTAGGTACCTATGGAAAAGAACGGGCAAGAAACTCCATGGAGACTCTTCAAATAATATTTTTACAAAAATATTAGTTCCATCATTAATGTTGATCTTTTAGGTCAGAACGATGTACAAAAGACGTATACGTTAAAAAGCGTTCAAGGTGCATCAAAAAATAAAAAAAGCCGTGACAGCTAAGAGATGACCAGCCCCAATGATGATGATGATGGCGTGGGCGCCCGTTCACGGACATGGCGCATAGATCAGCAGCATTCAGCTCAACCATTTTGAAGGGAGCTAAATGATCCAACACACGCGCCAGCGTCAGCAAGGCATTTGAATGAGCATGACATACTATCAGCCGACAGGGCACATTCAAGTCTATAAAAGACATAATACCCGGTAAATGGTAGCTCCATAGTACATAGTACTCACACCTGTGCTATACATTTATATAACACAAAGAAGATTGAGTTTATACAATGCAAATTTTCTTACAATCTTCAGCAGTATTTCAAATGTTAATTAATTAGTTGTGGTGTGGAGCAGGACCAGCATTGAGCCAGGCATTTTTTCAGCGATGTAATTCCCTAACCAATAATATGCCTGCCTGCATTGTGTGCGTTTAAAAAAAGATTTAAATTTCGTCTCATTCAGTTGAAGTATGCAGGGAGGTATTTAATTGTAACATTTTAAACACTACCCTATGAAAGACGAGTCTAATTTAGCCAGTCTGAAATCTGGCTGAACTAATTGGTCCCGATTTCTAGTACTATACTAATTATGTCTTTCACCTATTTCTTTTTTTTGATCGAGGGTTCAGCTACGCTTGCGCGGTCTGTTCGTGGATGAGAGACCATCCTTTACATACCATAGAACTTTGGCAGTCGTGACGGGTCAGAAGGCCAAACGTCTTACAACCAGGGGGTATCGTGATACCCAGTAACTGGGTTTTGAAGGTCAAACAGGAAGTCGCTCCATGTAAAATACTGGTCTTCAGCTGCAAATCCAGCTAGTCTGGATAACGTCCTTAGCCTGGTTGAAAAAAGGCTATGCAGATTATTTGATATTGTCGTGCAAAATATTATAGCATCCTGGCCGTTCATGTAGACGTCAGAAAAATACCTCGGTACGATCCGTACATCAGTACCTATTTCTTATAATCATAAGCATATTCAGCCTATTATGTTTCCACTGCTAGGACACAGGCTTCCTCTCTGTGAGAGGGAGTGGGCCGTAATCCACCACGTGGGCCCAGGGCGGGTTGGTAGATGTCACATGTCTTCGAATTTGGTTCTAAGACATACCGGTTTCCTCACGATGTTTTCCTTCACCGTTTTGAGAGTCTGTCTGGGTTCGAACCTACGACCTACAACTCGTAAGTCGCGGCCGTTACCACTGGGCCACCACTGCTCCTATTTCTTAAACAATTGTACTAGTAAGTACTACGATAACCGCTCTTAGGACTTAACTTTATAAACGTGAAATCGTTTAAATGGGCGTGCGGTTAACTGTACCTACTGCTGTTACCAATTTTAGTTTCGAAATTGTAAGCATAAGAATAGAAAATCAAGCTTGTTAAACTTGAACAAAATAAAAAAGGCCATAAATTGTGGTGTTGTAAAAATTAAGTGTTAAATCTAACAAAAGTATAATGTGGTCTCGTCTGCAAGCATGGCTTAGCATCTAAATTTAGTTTTCTTTTTCAGCGTTTTGGTTTTAATATCAAGCAAAGCTGAAGTCTTATATAGTCTTATACCTATTTTATGTATCTATGTTTAATCATATTTACAAAAACCCTCCATTTTGACAGTTTAGGCAAACTAAAAGCCAGTTTTTATAAGTATCTCCACGAACATTGAGTTTCTTAGCCCTGCGTTATCTCACTGGGTGGATGAATTTAGGTTAATAATATTAACTTAATATTACTTTTTTTTTTTGTATAACCTAGTTTTATTCAGTTTAGTTCATTTTTATTTTCATTTAAATTAATTAATTTATTAAGTTTCAGTGCAACCTTATAATATAGTCTTTATTTCTATTATTGTTTTGTAAGTTACAACAAAGTTTTGTGTGCATGCAGAGTTTACCTATAAGTGATTGTTACACTTTATTCTGATCTGGTGCTTCTGTTTAATTTGCTTAAACCAGTGTATACAATTGTTGGTGAACCAAATAAATAAATAAAAAAACAGTCGTATCGTTAACGTCTCGTGAGTAGTAAACAAAAATTTTCTAGCTATCATTAATATCTACTAGACAGCGAGCTGGTAAAATTCTTGACACTATTTATGTCTTTATACAACTATACATAGTTTTATATTTACTAATATAAGTCAGAAGTAGCTAATGTGATTCATTTAAACATTCCTTTGAAAGAAATAGAAAGTGGCAGTTAAAAGTCTACGAATAATAGGCCGGAAAGCATCGCCATATTTTTTTAATTATGCCACAGACTATAATGCTTCTGCTGGCTCGTTGCTAGATTTATAGATACGGAATTTCAGTAACACATACTTAGTTTATTTTCCGAGAAATTTAGCAGTAAATCAATCACTGACCCGTCAATTTGTCAGCTCGTTTTATGTTTTTGCAGCGAATTGCCAACTTGCTACTTTTCCCGGACGCTATACTGTGTGTACGTCAATCGTGACAATCGTGACAAACAAAAATTCAATCTAATATAATATAAAAGTCGGTCCATTACCGTCTTTTTATATAGATTGTTTGAAGAAATGCATTATTTACTTTCGATATAAAAACATTTGGTGTACACATTTATAATAATAAAAAAACTACCCACCCACACTGCACACCTAGGTATGTTTGGAGGGTGCTAGCCTGTCATCCTGTTGGTTTCTGTGCATTTGATAAGTGTCGGTAATAAATTGTAAATCCGTAATTGGCTGTAAGATTACTTTATTCATTTTAAAAGTTAAATTGTTTAAGGCACAGCCCTTAAACAATTTGTGAATAAATGAATAAATAAATTATTATTTGATGGTTACAAAATACTCCAAAGCATTCGTAGTATGGATAGATATGATTGACAGAGACAACGTTACATATTTGAATAAACACAGAAAAAGAAAAGAACAGAAAAACACTTTGAAAGGTGATGTTTATTTCTATAGAAATCTTTTCCAGCATCCCTGTGATGAAGGAAAGTAGATAAATTCATAACGACGATGACGTTCTGCAGATCGGACTTTTTCTGAAGTTATTTGTGCCATATTTTCAACCAAGTCGAGGGTACAATATAGGCTGCCATTACAGGCTGACTATGTTAAAACAAAATGGAAACAAAACAGGAGATAAAATCATACAGGATTTTCGTTTTTTTTTCATAAATGCCCGTAATTTTTAAAATATCGTAGCAAAGACTTTATTTTTTTATTTTTCTGTTAACTATTGTGACGTTACCTATCAGCCGATTCTGGTTTGACGTCGACTTACTTGACACCCTGTCTATTAATAATAGTATTTAATTATGTATATTTTATTATATTATACCAATATTTACATGCCACACGGCAGAATGTGATGATATCATTGAGAAATCTTAGGACCATATAATATACCATATGCTTACAAATAAATGATTATTGAGCTCCTTAAGTTCTGTGTTGAGCTGCATGATTACTGACAAATGCGTGCACTGACTTGACAGGTCCACTCATTCTGTCTGGTTCTTTTCTCAACAGACCATTTCAGACACCAATCTATATGGTCTTCACATGATCTGTTCAAGATTATGTCTGGACTTTAAAAGACACTGTGACCTCTGAGTTTTTTTCGGCCTTTCTTCTCAGAGTAGTCAAATAGGAAACGCGGATCTCATCTAGTTTTTAAAATATGATTGACGTGTAAAAGTGTTTGTACAAACCTACTTACAGAAGTAAAATCATTTATCAATTATGATTATGATATACAGGCTTACTCTCGCCATCTTGCCACTTTGCTACTTTGCCATCCAATAACATGAAAAAGAACACGATACTTTTAAATAGACCCAGCCTACTTAAACAGTACGTAACGTACGTGCGTACGTTGGTATCGTTTACGAATCTTCATTTTATGCAAAATTGTGTTCATATGTATTGACTTCGTAACGGTCGATCTCTATACTCGCGAATTTAGGAAATAAAGAGCGTTGCACATCACCTGCTGTGGGTGTGAAAGCGATAGGGAAACTATAAGTGAAAAACAAAAAAAAAGGGGTTGTGGGAACCTACACGGTCCGGAACAAAGTTCCTTACTTTTTTTTCTTAATCTCGAAAAATTTGAAAATTTTCGACACCGCATTTCGGATTTTCTATTTGAGCTCACTATCTGCTTCAGCACCCTCGAAAATACGTTTTATTTTGTATACTCGCGAATTTAATTAGTCAGATGCGTTGCACGTATCCTGCTGCGGGTGTGAAAGCGATAGTGAAATTATAAGTGCCCCATTTTGGGTTATCTGAGAAAGAAAAAATCAAGAACCACATATCTGAACAAAGTTCCTTACTATTTTTCTTAAACTCGAAAATTTTTTAAAATTTTCGCAACCGCATTTCGTATTTTCTATTTGAGCTCCTTGAAACTACCTGTTGGAAGGGGCGCCTAGAATCAGTTCTTTTTTTGATGTAAATGTTCACGTTCAAAAGTGCCTATTTATGTGCCTATTTGAAATAAATGCTTTAACTTTGACTTTGCTCACTATCGGCTTCATCACCCTCGAAAACACATTTTCGTTACGTTACGATTCCTACAAGTTCACTTCTACCTCAAGCTGTGTTGAAGAACTTCTAAAAAACGTTAATTCAGCACTTAAAGCTGTTCTACTTTTTCCCTCGAAACAGACATAGTATGCTAGTCTAATTGATGCTAAAGTTGCGCTAGAAATAAGCTTCATAAGTACTGCTTTCTAGTGGTGTCATTTTATTAATCCTTACATTTCCAACTCAACCAACTCGACGCATAACTGACCCCCACAACTCAGTTACTGGGTAGTACGATACGCCTTAATAAGACTGATTGACTTGTTGGTTAGCCTACGATTTAAGCCTACACAGTAACATTTGATACAACGCTGCGCCAAAAGAGTGGAACTCACTACCTGCGTCTGTGTTCAACCCGAATCTCTTCAAAGTTAGAGTGAACAGGCTTCTTCTGGGTAAGCTCACTCCATCGTAGACTTTGTCTCTGTCACTTCTGACTTAGACTAGAGTCAAGAGCAAACCCATCTCAAATAAAAAAATTCTAAAAAAATTACACTTATGTAAATGTGACCGCAGACAATCTAAAATCCACAAAGCCAACCTCTGTCTAGCTATCTGTTTGCTCTGTACATTTGCGACTGAAAAACAGATGTTGTTGAAATTTCGTGTAAAAAGGCGAAGCAGAAGGCAAAGAAAGGCAAACAAGAAGAATAAACCACTGACCCTGACTTGCTTCCTTCTCCATAGAAGAGAGAAAGTCAGGGTCAGAGGCTTTTACAATCTGGAAAAAACTTCATCTGCAATAAAAATACAAACATTAATCAATAAGTTATTTACTTACCATTTAAAATAAATAAGTAAATAATAAATAATCATAAAATAAACAAATAAAACATACACACACAAACACGCATACACACATAAATACGGAAACAAAACATACACGCATGTATACATACTACAGATATTCTATAAAACACAGTACTACAGCTTAATACATGTTTTCCTCGCTCTGCCTACGTAACAAACCTTTATACTCATTCATTAATTTGACACACATTCTTGCTTATTAATACTCATACGATAATTTGTACTGCACACGATTGATACACATCCGACGAATTTGTGTTTAATAATTACACTGGGGTCAGTAGTTCAAAATAATACCGGTTTATTGGTAACGAAGCGACTACATTTTCATAAATAAAACATAACCGAGAATCATTCTGTCTATCAATCTCAACAGCTGGACATATTCCTTTTTCCACATCGGTACTTTGCCAATTGCCATAGCTATATGCTATATGCATACAACACCCTCATTGTACACACGCCAGTAATAACCATAATTATTTATGATAATAAAACAATACCAAAAAAAAACATTTTAGTTATTGAGCGACTGTCAGTACTGCATTCAAGCTTGCATCTTCTTCTTCGTGTTGATTGCACGAAAGTTTGATAAAGGGTATGAAGAGCAGGGTGTAAAGTTCCCTCATCCTCCATAGAAAAGGGAGGACCTTCCGACCAGAAGGTGCTATGTCTGATGGGCAACTGCCCTACGATTGACGTTGGACGTTGTATGCTTGCTAGTTGCACAGTAAACTTTGCTTGCGCGATGCAGGATTCGAGTATGAGACCAATGTTCGAGAAATTAAAGCTTAAAAAACATAGGCCATGGCCAGGTAAGTCTATGTAGTCGCTAGGCAATTAAACAACGATTATTTTATATTCGTGAACAAAAGCTTAGTTTAAGAGCTAACAGAATTATTAGTAAGTACTTACATCAATAAAGGATGTTATAATGTGCTCAGATCATTAGCATGTTCGAACCGTTCTTGTTATCACTGAGTTGGTAATTAAATGCTGGGCCTTGATTTTCAGTGTTCTCGTTACCATTTTAATTTTGGCAACTATGGTGATGTTACCGTTATTCTTATGACCGTGTCTACATATACCACTAAATACTTAAAATCTTTACGTTTCGCAGATGCATTTGGTGATGTTTTCTAGGTTTTTGTACTACTTAATTCCATTAGAGATCTACCGATTTTTGGTCACTGCATCACCCAAAAGTTCACTCGTAGAAAAAGTCATTGAGTCCTCCTCAGTACCTACTATTGTGTATAATAACAGTTACAATCAGTTTTGTTTATTTCTTGAAGGAAGGGGTACACTTTTAAGAATCAGAATACTCTCGCAACTATGAGGAACAAAAATATTAGAAACATGCAAACCAAGATTCTCGCAAATCAGGTTACAGCAATCGATTCGCCCCGCGACGGGAGAAACTAAGAAAGTGTCACACACATATAGCAAAGCCACAATTTACTCAGATGGGGAAATCTAGGCAGCTGGCAGACTCTCACGTGCCTAGATTTTAAACACTGTCTTTGGGCTTACAATGTGGATGTCAAGCTTTTTAGTTGTGCTTATTTTCTAGAAACATTGCTTTGGTGTAACTTGGTGTCTTGTTTATCGCTTATTAGTAACGAGTTAAAACTCTTAAGTGGACAATTTATTACGTATTTCAAATCAAGAAAAAGATCGTCAGTTAGTTAAGGGAATTATTGCTTTAGGCATGTACAAAACAACAATACGCTCAATAAATAAAGTTTCCAATGGCAAAGCTACGTAGCTGCTTGAACATACACACTATACCTATACTTAGTTTATAATTAACGTTTTGTCTTTGACTTAAAACTTGACTATTTAAAAACATTTACGCAATCTACGGAAAATAGTTTTGCATGTCATAGCATGTCATATTTCATTATTTGAATATGACGCAACTCTCATTTAAGAAAAAAAAATTAAAGCGGAGAGCCTTTGTTGTTAAGAAAAGTGGTCATATAAGCTATCCTCAACCATGAAGAAATTTCTCGTATATTTCCAAAACATTTGAAATTAAACAATCTTTTCTTTCTTCAACAGAATCAAGAAAACTCTTCGGTGGATATCGAATAACACCCACATACTGTAAAGCATCGCGCGCTGCAAAATATAACAGAGGCAACAAAATATGCATGTTCAATCACGAATGTTACCAGCGAGGAGGGGAGGTTGTTGGGGCTTGCATGGACGGGTTCCTCTTCGGAGCGTGCTGCCAGCTCAAATCTGACAGCCAATCACATATCCCCAAAGGACCTGGAATCGTCATGACCAGTTACCTAGACTATCCAGAAGCAACTGAAGGTGACGATTACGACGCAGAAGAATTAAGTGCTTGGCATAACAGTTACAAACCTGTAGTTACCCCTGGCTATAAACCTGCAGATAAGACATCAGCTACAACGTTTAAACCAGAAGATTTGAGCACAGAAGGAGAACATGCCGAGATGATCTCTGAAGGGTTGACGCAGATCACGAATACGTTACTAAGTTCGCCTCCTAAAGATGGTAATGGTGTTATTTATATGAAGCCAAAACCTGATTATTATACGCATAGCAGTATTGATCATGGTGGACCAGATACTATTCTAGTACATACTAATGGGTCTGTAGTCGATACGGTGGTTAGACCCTCGGATTTCAATATTCAACTGTCTTCCATGCAGACCAAGCCTACGGTAACTCCAAGTACTTCAACAACGGAGGCTCAGAAGACGGTATCAACCCATCGACCCATCAAACCAATCTTCAGGCCAAAACCTGTTACTACAACAGAAAATTACGTCATGATATCAACAGTGACCAAAGACCCGCAGAAACGTCCAGCGTTGTCGTCAGTTAATAGCATTATTCAGATGCTAAATGATAGTACACCAAGTATGAAAGAAGATGTGACCCCATCTATTGATGTTATGGAGACAAAATCTTCACCAGCTCCGTCATACTCCTACACGTATCCAAGTTTCTCATCTACTGGTCACTACGTCACTCTTAAACCTACATCATTGTCAACGTATTTGACGAAGAAGCCTGCACCTAGCAAAAAACCGTCTTATGACTATATACATACGACTCCAAACAGCTTGCCACAGGATGATAAGCCGTCATCGTACTTCTCTTCGCCGAGCCCTAGTCAGTCTACTAGTCAAGCTATTGATGCCTTCAATAGGTATCCTACTGATCCCACTGATTTTGGAGACTTATCAACCTTCAGTTATGTTAGTTCCACAACCACACAGAGACCAACTACTCCGAAGAAACCTCCGTCTACCAGCTATGTTACAGGAGCTAGCCCCATTAGAAGACCAGCATTTCCTCAAAACGTAGTAACCACCTATGATTCTGCTAACAACGTTGACACATTCTCAAGTGTGACACCAACTGTCATCGTCCTAAATGATATACACACAACAAAAACTCCTCTAGATGCGAACGAACCTCAATTCGTTGAAATATCTCAAGAACCTTTCAAGAAACCAATCAGTCAGATCACTGTTAACAACCATATAGCTGCTACTAATAACATTTACATGGGAAAACCAACGTACCCATCTACTTCTTCACCTACAGTAGTTATTACGCCCAAACCTGGGTTAGTGACTACTCCTTATCCAATCAAAGCTTCAATAGGTACAAGACCTGCTCCCATTTTGACTAGTCCTATTATGGAATATACTGAAGCACCTACCACGAATAAACCAGAAATGCAGACATCACCTGATGATCTGATCAACTTCCCACCGGTAAGGAACCCGATGCTGAATGCCTCTGGGTCAAATCCTTCTCTATACAATACAAGTATTTCAATGTCTGACAATGAACTAGATATTCTCCATGACGTAGAATTCACAACACCAACATGGGAAATTGATCAAAAACTAAACGAAAAAATGAATGTATTCGTCAACAAAATCGTTGGCAACCTTCAAGGAACGTTCCAGGAATTACACGATATAGTAATATTAGGTAGAAAACCAAACGAAACAGTAATTAAAACGACCACGACAAAGCCGAAAAGGACTTTGGCGACTACGAAAAGGCCTTTTCTGACGACCACAAAAAGGCCACTGAAGTTAACCACAGTGAACACGCGAACGACAACGCGAAAGCCGCCGGTGAAGACGACTAAGAAGCCAGTGCGGCTGACCACGCAGTATAGACGGCCAACTACAACGCAGCCGCCTACCACAACTGCCGCTACGAAAAAACCGGTAAGCTAATTCACACATATATAAATGTACATTTAGTTAACGCTATCGGTTTAAATTATTTATCTGTATAATATGCTTGCTTGTTTTATTTAAATCAGATATTTAAAGTCGTCATGCAAATCAATAAAAACAATGCAACACTAGTATTTTTAACAATAAATAAAAAGTTTCATCGAAACAGGTGCGTCATCTTGTAATCCTAATATTTTCAGGTGACGACCACAAAAAAGGCAAAACCAATAAAGAAAGTGACGACAACCACACAAGCCGCCACTACGACCACGGAACTGGCGGATGAATTGACCACAGAGAACGATGTTGAACGCCCTGTTGATTATAATGATAAGAATTGTAAGTATATCATTTCATTTCATAAAAACTGGCTATCTATAACTACATACAGTGGAGCAAGCATTAACGTACTAATTGTTCCATTCCATGTTTCTAGTGTGTGGTGTCCGCCCCCTTTCAAAAACAGGCCGTATCGTCGGCGGCAAGAGCGCTGCGTTCGGCGAGTGGCCCTGGCAAGTGCTGGTCCGGGAGTCCACCTGGCTCGGTCTCTTCACCAAAAACAAGTGTGGAGGCGTTCTGATCACCAATAAGTTTGTTACAACTGCTGCGCATTGTCAGCCTGGGTGAGATGAATGTCATTTTCTGTCTCATTCTTTCAACTATAAGCAGTCCTGTAACCGCTCAACGGTTTTCATAATTGTATTTGTTGTCTTTTCGAGTGTAATTTTCTTATCACTATCTTGTATCTTTCTTTTATTAATTACAATTCGTTATTGTAGAATATTGAACGCTGAGTTTTGAAATTGTACGACAGGTACAATTTCAAATGAGTGAGATATTATTATGGTTGTTGCCATTTCTGCTGTTTTATATAAAAAAACGGATGCTATTGTTTATGTATCCTAAAATGTAGTAGCTTTATGTTACTCGTTTGGAGTGAATTTGTTTGCGCTGTTACTAATTCAGCATGTCGATTCAGTAAAAACCTCACCGTGAAGACTTGCGTGGAGTGAGCTGTCAGTGTCATCCGGTCTTGGTCAATCCCAAGCATCAGTGGCATAAGTTTTCACGGTGAGATGTTTACAGAATATCACTACAGATTAATTATATTTGAAGCTCATCGGTCATCACAGACAAATCTGCGAATATTGTTACACTTATCGCAAGCACCTAATTTTAATGCTAGTGCGTTAAGCATGTCATATCGTCTGATGTTTCCCTTAGAAGTGCAACTTACATGATTGTATCTTGAGTCTTTGATGCACGTCATGTTGCCTAATATTTTGTTTCTGCCATTTCCAGCTTCTTAGCATCTTTAGTAGCAGTTTTCGGCGAAAACGATATATCCGGAGACTTCGAACCAAAGAAGCCAGTATCAAGAAACGTAAAGAAAGTCATCGTGCACCGATCTTATGACGCAGCTACCTTCGAGAATGATCTCGCGCTGTTAGAACTGGAGGCGCCTATCAAGTTCGATGCTCATATTGGTACGTGAACTGGCTCATAGTATTTGCGAAATAAAAACAGGCAGGGAAAAAGAGAGGGCTGCTAAGAGATATATATGTGGGCAGCTGAGAAGGTTTTCATCTCAGATAGAAGTTGAGATCATGATTAAGAGTGACATTTTTATTTTTATTACTATTAGCCAAAAGTCCACTGCTTATCGACACCGTCTTTATGATATGGAAGAGAAAGCTGTTGGTCATGTAAGTGTATCTTGATCGACCACTAAATAACCTTATGAAACTAAGCATTAGCGTCTACGTTACGAACTAGAGAATAAAATGGAATACTTGAAGTCTCGCTCGATCTCATCATCATCTGCCTAGATCCTTTCCAACAATGATCGGGTCGGCTTCTTGTCTAATTGGATGCAGCTGAATATAACATATATTTTAGAAGTCTTGGGTTGGTCTGGGAAGCTGCGAAGTCTGTGGTAAAATACTCTCTTCTTCTAAATTCCAGTGCCAATTTGCATGCCGCCTGGCGAAACTGACTTCACGGGTCGGATGGCTACCGTGACGGGCTGGGGACGGCTCAAGTATGGCGGTTCTGTGCCGGCTATATTGCAAGAAGTACAGGTAAGGATATCATTGATTTACTTTAGTTCAGGTTTGGTTCAGGTCTTGTTGACTATTTCCCCTTAATTTTGGTCCATGGCTTCTTCCAAGCCTTGGATTGAAGAAATTTGAAGAATATCATAATAAAAATAAGTATAGTTATTCATCATATCCAACTATACTGAATTAGATTATGTTTTCCTTGCGTTGCTAGTTCTTCTATTTGCTTAAAATGTTTTAATTTAGCTGAGAGTTTCATTGGATCATAATCCAATTCAATTTCAGGAGTATCCTTAGTTTGATTAATTTCTAAATTAGTTATAATTATTTTATCATTTGACTCTTGTGTATTGAATCTTTTATTTATATATTTGTAACTTTAACTTCACAATTCTCTTCTGTGAGCAAATAAGGTCCACTAGCCCATGATGTTTCTTCGTTTTTTCCACAGCTAATATTTATTTCGGTAGTTTTGTTGAAATACATGTAGATTGCCTTCGGAGATATTACCTGTATTTTCTTCTGCTGGACACTTTATCGGAACTGTGATACATTTTTCTGTAGTTTTATTCCGTAAGAGCTCGGTTTCACAAGTTGTCGTCTGTCTAATGCTTTCTTTACAAATTATTTTAGTATTTGTCTCACGCTTTAAATGTACGACGTGCCTCAAGCTTCATAATCATTTTTTTCATTTTAAAATTTCTTTGAAATAAAACTATTTGAGGGGTGAAAAGGATACTTAACGAAGCCGAAAGTCACTTATACTTCCCATCATTGTATTTTTTTTTGTAATGAAGCATTTCTTCTGGTTACATTGTTTGGATATATTGAAGAAGCCAACTTTTACTGACGTTTTATTTTAAGAAAACAAGTACTTAATTATAACACAATTTTATATACCTACCCCCACGACCCCTGTAGCGTTTCATGCACCCGTAAGCATTATTTTATGTGCATTACGTTGCGCCCTAAAACAGCGAGTTTTCACACCAAAAATTTAATTCGTTCCCCAGTAAGTTTTAAGTTTTGTTTCGTTTTCGTTTAGTTTCTTTGGAGCAATGGAACTCTGAACTACCTGACCCCACTTACAAAGAAGAAGTGGAGAAGAGGGGTTGGGTTATGCAGGTCTTTGACTATATAAATAAATAAATCAGCCTGTGTTGTAACACTGCAGGGCAAAAGCCTGCCTTTCCTTTTTCCAATCAAATCGAGATGGGTAGTACTAGGGTAGTAATAGGTAATATACTATAAGTAAAAACAAATGTCTTCCAGGTGCCTGTAATAGAGAATAGTGCTTGCCAAGAAATGTTCCAGACAGCTGGCCACTCCAAGAAGATCCTCAACTCATTCATCTGCGCGGGATACGCCAACGGCCAGAAGGATTCTTGTGAGGTAAGTATTTTTCTTTTCATATATACTGCCTGGCCATAAATACTGCTACAGGTTAAAATAAGAAAGATATTACATTTGAATTTGGAATCTGTCATTTTGATACGAGTGTTCATTGGGTTTTCTAATTTTGGCGCCAATACATTCTACAATATTATGCGATATTACAATGGAGTGGGGTGATAAAGAGAGCCGAATCACTGTGATTGCATTACGCAAAGTTAGTATGGAGCCAAATGCAATTTTTAAAACTCTCCATACGCTTGGTATTAGTCAAATGTTTGTGTACCGGGCTATTACTCGTAGATACAATGAGACCTCCTCTGTTTGTGACAGTAAAAATTCTGGCCGTCCACGTAGTGTTCGTACGAAAAAGGTGGTCAAAGCAGTGAGGGAAAGAATTCGAAGAAATCCTGTCCGAAAGCAAAAGATTTTATCTCGGGAGATGAAGATAGCACCCAGAACCATGTCGAGTTTTTTAAAAGATGACTTAGGACTTGCAGCCTATAAGAGACGCACTGGTCAATTTTTGACTGATAATTTAAAAAAGAATAGGGTGGTAAAATCGAAACAACTACTGAAGCGGTACGCAAAGGGAGGTCACAGAAAAGTTTTGTTTACGGATGAGAAAATCTTTACAATTGAGCAACATTTTTAGTCAGGAAGAGTCTGACGGACCCCTCCGCCCGCCCCAGGGCGGAGGACATCCATGAGGATTTTCCACCCGGGAACAAAAAAAAAAAAGGAAGACTAAGACTTGCGGAAGAATCATGTTCCCGCGACCCCGGCGTAGGTGAGTGATGGAACACCGGGTTGGTTTTTAGTCGGTAAGAGTCCGACAGATCCCCCCGCCCTCCCCGGGGCGGGGGACATCCATGAGGATTTTCCAACCCGAAAACAAAAAAAAAAAACGGGAGACCAAGACAGAAAATTACAGACGCTCCTGGTACCATGCTGCCAAACAGGACAGTAAGGCAGGACACTAGGTCCAGTATTATTTTTGTTTCTTGTTCATATTATGGTAGCGTAAGTTGGAGGACGTCAGTCAAATCCACCATCCATCTTATAATTTGAAAAGTGAAGATGATGATGGCATTCAGTATACAGACATAGGAAATCTTAGGGATTATCTCAGATTGACCAGCTCAAGACCTTTTGGCTGGATGACAATCATGCTGATGAACCAGAGAATCCGGTTCGTGGGACTATTGTTATTTTTATTATAAGCCTAGGTGATCCAACAGCAGGGAGCGGGAGGCCTTTGCCCTGCTGTTGCCTTTAATTCACTTAGCCCGGTCTAATGAAATTTTGGGTCAATCATTTAAAATTATGTCGCTGATCCCGACATCTCCTTCTGAATTATCGTGTTGGCTCTATATGACAAAAATATCTAATTAAAAAAAAAACGTTTTTCTCTGTCCTTTCTAGGGTGACAGTGGCGGCCCCCTTGTCCTACAACGTGACGATGGCAAATGGCAGCTAGTTGGTACAGTCTCCCACGGTATCAAGTGTGCAGCTCCCTTCCTTCCCGGAGTGTATATGAGGACCACCTTCTATAAACCATGGCTAAAGAGTATTACTGGTGTTCATTGAATTTAGAATGAATTTTGAAATTGGAAGGATGAATTTGTGTGGAGAAATTGTATTTTGAATTTGTGTGTATGTGACTTTTGTGGTGCAATAGGGATGATGAATAATATTAAAAATGTCCGTTAAAATAATGTAATTTCAAAGAAGGCATAGTAAAAATTAGATAATCGAAATAATCGGATAAATCAATGCAAATATGAAGAAGATACGTAAGTTTTTGGAAGGGATTATTACCGTCTTTGTCGCGCGGTACGGACAATGTACGGCGGTAGTGTGAAGTTACATAGTTGTGACGTCACTTCTACGATACGGCTGTCATTGTCTAACACTTACTTTAAAACGTCTATAACTTGGCAATTTTGTTTAGTTTTTACACTTTTTGTAATATTGTTTGCACTATTTGGAAACGAATATTTTTATGAGATAAAAAAAATTGTCATCATCCCACTTATTGTTGAATTATTATTATGTTATCAAACACATGAAGTTGATTGAAAAAAAATTATTTCATCTAGATTTTAATTTGATTTCTTTTAATCTTTGTATTTGATTTCAATAAAAATCTGTATTAAATTCAGGAGTTCAATAGTAGATCAAGTTTTCATCATTTCTTGATATTGTGTAATTGATTTGTGTTTCTGTGAAATATGAAAAAAAACTTCAATAACAATTTGTAATCTTAAATATGGATAGTCGCGCTATTTGTCAAAGTATTAATCCTATTCGTCTGTGCCTTCTACTACTAATACTAATCATAATTATCTTGCAGTGTGGATGGTTTATTGAGAACTTATTTTAACAATCAAATCGGAATTTGTATAAAATGTAATGGCTCTCTATTGAAAAAATGTCTATATTAATTGTAATTCTGATATGTTTTTAATAATTTTAATATTGTTTTAGAGTACAGTCAATCCCTGTTGTATTATTAATTGCGAGCTAAATGGATATCTTACAATACAGGGGCATTGTCAATAATATTACATAAAAAATAAATATTTGATTTGAACTACGCCATTTCCAGTTTGGCACCTAAAATCCACAAAAGGGGTTTTAAAAATTAAATAAATTCTGTATATTGTCTTAGCGTAATAATATTGTAAATTATTAAAGAAAATGCATTTATTTATTGTTATTTATAGAATTAATGTTAGCGTTTAAGACTGAATTGTAGAAATGATACATTATTTGTTATAATTAATTTATAGTAATACTTCTAATGAGCTGTTTCGTAAATTTTGCTAAAGTAGCAAAGTCTCGGTTATTGATTACCATGATACGGGCAAAGTACGCTAATATATTTCATTCAAGTACTTTTATTATTCTTTATATTATTTTAAGCTTAAGTAGTAAAATTATTGCAAATGAAATGAATATTAATTGCATAACTTGAATTCTATTTTTAAATAACAATTTATATTTTAAGTATACCGTATATTTTATTTGTTTATTCAATAACTTACCTGTTGTGGAATATGAGTTACCTATAATTTCCGAAACTAAGATGATTCTCATCATTTTTAACATCCGTCCTTGCTTTGATATTTTGCTTATTTAAAATTATTTACATACATATAATGTAATGATTCTAATTCTATGAACAGTTCACCTTTCTGCTCGAGTGCATAATATAATCTTACGTATACTGCTTTGCATTTTTATATATTTAAATATCTCTTCCCGGTCATGTCACGGACTGCTATCACGAGGAAGAGAGAGTACGCCTGTGTTTGCGCACACTTATTTGCTATAATATCTCCATGTCCTCCGTTGATATTGGCTACCGTCACCGAAATTGGTAGGGAGGATTTTAATATTTAATTATATTATTTATTTTAACTACTACAATTCCAGTCACTATCCACATTCCTTGCGATCTCTGCCCGTACCTACCACGAAATGTAGTAAAAATATCAAATAAAAATGCTCAAATTAAATAGAAAAATATTAATACTGATAGTTATGTATTTATTAAACATTTAAAGTATTAGTGACGTTTTATTTTACCGAAATACTAGAAAAATAGCTCTTATTTTAATTTTTATAATAACATATTTATAACATATTTTTTTAAAAATATGTTGAAGCTGCTATCCACGGGTTCACCCGCATAAGTCTCGATCCCGGGAAATATCGGGGTAAAAAGAATTCTATTTTGTGCAAAATTTCATCAACCAAACATAATAAAATTCACGTAATCCGGGTCGGGCAAAGTGTCATTAGTATTTTCCAGCCCGGAGGTCTGAATTTTTGCCCGGTTGATGGCAATAGGCTCGTTTAGATGGGATTAAACATAACTGGCGAAATGTGGTGCACCGCTTTTACAGGGAGGAGGAGAAGACAGGGGACAGGGGACGTTACAAAATAAAACCACATCTTTCAATACCTCATAACATATTTATTGCACATTAAAATTAAAACTAGAATACATTTTTTTGTCATACATTTTGTGTCTACTAACCTACAGCTAAGAGTACGTATATTACAGTAGGTATGTATTTAAGATGTACCTAAAGCTAATCGAAGAATATATAATATAATATTTTACATGTTTTTAGTTTAAATAGTAACTGATGAAAGTTTAGTTTACCAATGTAAACATATAAATAACAAGAGATCTTTTTTATTATTAAGGAAAGCTTTTAAGCTATAGTTATCGCGTTGTAACACGGCAACAGCGGTCATTGCCCTTTCTCTAATATTTCTCTGTAGGACCCCAAATAATAAACTATGTGGGTTTGATTTCTCAGTATCGAAACATGTTGAAAATCGCTATAGACTCTTTATTTCAGTTTTTAGAAAATGTAGGTGGGTCAATGACCGCTATTGCCATGCTAAAACGCAACAACTATGCTTCACTTGGATTGGATACACTATAGAAGTAACTACATAATAAAAACTAAACGTTCACACGACAAACTAAAAATAGAAAATGATAAAATTATATTCGAATGACCCTAACTACACGTTTTTTTTTGCTAACGACATAAAATATCGAAGTTGAAGACAATACGACAATAAATGAAAATACTAACAATATTATTAATGCATTGTGAGAGATGTATTGTGTGCTATCAAGTAAATCCTAACATCTAAATTCAAAACGTGAATTTTACAAACGATCAAGACCAAACTATTGGATATAATGGATCTTTACGAAGTTGCCATTTTACAATAATGGCCATTTGAAACGTAATGAACGAATGGATGGCAATCAATTCTAAATTGAAATGATTAAAAAAAAGGAACTGTACTTTAAAATTCAGTATTTTTTTTTATTGATTGTTGTTTTTTTTTATTCACAACATTTGTATCTTTTTCATCAATATGGACAAGATAAAAATACGAGTTCCGTCGCGGTAGCAATGCCGCACAAACGCCTCGCAACATTAATTACGTGTGCGGAGTAAACATTACAATCGAACGCTCGACTCGTTATTGGTTTAAACGCTTCCGACATTGAAATTTTAATCTACAAAATGAACCCCGTGGTCGCTCAAAAACTAATGTCATCAACGACGAATTAAGGGCGATAGTACAAGCTGACGATACTCAATCTACGGTAGAGTTAGCAGCAGCTTTCAACGTTGAAATAAAATATCCTAGCATCTAAATTGAAAACATTTTTCAAACAACTAAGACTAAACTATTGGATATATTCGATCGAATGTTTGTATGCAGACTGGGAACGTCATTAGTTATACGAAGTTTAATTTATATGCGTGTGCAAATTGAAGTGACCAGAGGGCTGGCTCGTTCTTTGGCCAAATAATTAGTACGCCATTCAACATGGCAATACTGCTAGTCTTCTGGGCACTCTTCCGGATGATAGTGATGAGGAGTACTTCGACGCATAAGTGACCAAAAAACAAAAGGATTTTTTGTATTTAATTAGTTAGTTATTCATTTTAAAGAAAGTAAGATTTATTGTCGTATTCACCTTGAATAATTATAAATCTCACAACATTATATAATATATTAACTATATTGATTGTAACATGGATATAATATTTTCTACTGCATTATTTAAAGCGAGACCTTACCTTTTTATTGATAATGCACAGCAGTTTATTTGATCACATATACTAAACTCTTAGATACACATATAGTTTGATTTGATATAAACAAAGATTTTCTTCTCAATTTTTTTTTCCTATAATTTTTATATAGGTAATAGTAGTAGTACGTACTTATATTTTTAAAATTTCAAATATTTGAGTTTTATTGTATAGCAAGTTTAAGATATAAATATTTAAGCAATTTTATTTACCTACAGATTTTTATTATATTATCATGCTATTCATTAATTTGTAATACAAGCAAAAGTCGTGATTTCTAAAATAAATTTTAGTTTTTCAGATTAATATCTAACCGCGACATAATTTTAGTTATTTTTTCTTAATTAACTTAAAATAAATAATAACGGTATAAAATTATTCAAAAAAACAATAACTATTTACTATTAACAAGGAAAATATTGTGCAATAACTTAAAATACATTTATCCAACACCGTTCTAGGAAATAAAAACTCTTGACAACCAATAAAAAACAAAAAATTCATAACAAGCAAGTAGCCCGAAACATTTTACCGGTCTGTTATTAAAGTTAAACTTAAAAGTTACATTTTAACGTTCTATTACATTCACTACAAATTTTGCCAAGACGAATTAAAACATCCAACTAACTCCAATAACTTCTATGAATGAGAAGATTAAATATATAAACAATCATTTCAAATACAGGGCACAGAAAAATTAGTAATTCATTTGTAATATTTACTCATGTTACAACTCCAACCTTCAATTAGAAAATCAATTGAACATATTTCAGGCCTGAAGCGTCATATTACTTAGAAATCTTCCCTTTATAATGCAAACATTTTTTACAAATAGCGTCAGCTTTATCCTTAATAGTTTGAGTATGAGTTGACATAGCCCTGTCAGCTTCAGGTTTGGGCTCCTCTGCTTCGAAGGGACCCTCACTAAACTGCTGGATCAACTTCTTAATATAACTCCCAGGACCCCTTATCGTCAATTTAGTATTACAATCTTCAGTTTTCTCAACATTACTCTTATACTCGCTCAACATTTGAAAACCGTCTTGGAAATTTTCAAAAGCTTGTGTAATTTTATCACCGATATTTAATTTCTCTTCTATTTCACTGACATTTGACTTTGAAGAAGAAATTTCTTTAGCTACGTCTTTAGAACCAGTCGGTGTTATAATAATTTCGTTGTTTTTAATATCGATAGTGATTTTAGCGTCATCTAGCGACAGCCCGGAAAGTGAGACGTCGACGGATTTCGACCTATATTGCCTAGAAGGCGCTAGTGGGACTTGCAGTTGGTTTGCGTCTGGGTTTTCTTGCTTGATGGTTCCGATAGATGTCACTGGTGATGATGAGAGTGATGACTTGTCTCCCGGGCTTGATCCTGGATTTTAATTAACTTTGTAAAGGAAAGAGAATTTTCGTTTTAATTATTTATGGTTTAGAAAAGTAAATTTAGTCAAAATGTTAAATTTAGGAATATAGGGTTAACTAATGCCTAAATCTAATCGTTAGTTTTTACCGCCACCTAAACATTAAAACTGAATTACATCTTATTTATAGCATTGACGCTTCAGTATTTGATCCTAAAAACAGATTTATTATGTCACGTTAGAATATGAGTAGGTAAGACACATGTCTATACAGAAACTGTATTGACATTTAGGTATTTACAATATAATTATGTGCCGCATAATATAACAGGACCAATGGACTACACATATGTCTCAATGGGTTTCTCTAATCTCAAGTGATAAAGTGGTGAACCTATGGTTCGCGGAATGAGCTGATAACCAATGTCAAACTGGCAGGCCGTTATGGATACAACCGGATGAATAAGATGAACATTAGGAAAGTGAGACAGGGAGAAGAGAAACAATAGGAGAGGGCTATTTTAAAAATTATGTAGTAAATAGGAACAGTAGCTTTATTAGAATAATTTTGATTGACAGGACAACGGATAAGTTAGCAAATACAACAAAAAACATACAACATTAACCAAGATCATTGATACCAAGAAAAGCAGGATCGTAGTCACAAAGGCACATTTAATGAACCTAATGAAGTAACTTAGAAGCCTATCCACTGGAGAATAGTCAAGATTGCAGGGTACCAGGACCTACCCTCCTATATTTCAAGTTAAGAAGGCTAGGTTAGAATGTAAAAAGAATCGGGAGAGACAGTCTTAAACATGGGAGGGGACATCAAACTTTGCAGTCTAAATTGGAGAAGGATTGTCCTTGACAGAACATCACAATGGAAAAAGTTTGAGGAGGCTTACGCTAGAAGGCACACTGAAATCAGAGATAAACTCTGTAAAGGTTTCGGAATAAAAATCTGTATTATTTATAAGCTTATGGTCAGACTTTTACAATGTACTCTACCCACCGTTAGACATATTATCCTCCCTCTCCTCCTCACAACACTGCGGCAGACTCTGTTCCACCATCATACCCTGCACCATATCCATGCAGGAATCCAGAGAGAACTTCTTGCCACACATCTTGATGCCTCGGATGCGGCGTCGCATTTCTGTTAGTGAGTTAGTATGTGTGAGTTTGGGTGAGTGTGGGGTGGAAGGAAATTGTGGGGTGAATGGTGTGGTAAGTTGGTTATTTTTACAGAGTTACTGTGATGGAGATAGATGTTAAGATGGTGATTAATCTAAGAAGTGTAATTGAACTGTAGAAACAATGTGCACTTAACTGATCTGAAGTAGACTTTAGTAAAGCTTGAATAAAATGAGATAACTATAAATGGGGAAACTAGCAAAAAAACACATTGCATACACACAATCTAAGCGAAACAATAAAATGATAAACGCAAATGTATGAAATTCTATCGCTGATGATATATAACTAAATTGATAATGTGACCCATGAAATATATGAAACAACTAATCTAGCACCACAATAGTCAGTAAATCTGGAGTCACATCTTATTTTGATTGTTGTGATTAGTTAAATGCAATAACAACTGCCATTCGACAACAGATTCAAAAGACTTTTAGAAATTGCCAAACACAATATTGTACTCACCAGGACTATCCTTCGGTTCCATCTTCAACTGCGCGAAGGTTTGCGCGCAGGAGGTAAGCACCTGTTCATAATCGCAGATAGCAGCATGAGTACCGTTCACTATTTTAGGGCTCATGGGACTGTTGGCTAAGAGGAGACTGGTGCCGAAAGTCGCGTTCAGCTCGCGAGTTTCTGAAACATATTGTTCGTGAATGACGCAGTGACAAGAGAGTCAGAAGAGATAAGCATATCCGAAGAGAATTAAGGCAGTGATAGCATAAATATTTAGAAGGGAGGTTAACGTGCTAATTTAATCATTACAATGTAGGGAAAATGTTTTGCCCATGTGAACGCAGAGCATGTAAAACAATGAACTAATACGTAAAACATTTTGCACATACCAGTTACCCATATTACCAAAAGAAAAAACGATTTGATTTGCCAGGTACAATTTCAATGGAATAAAATTAGGGTGAAATATCAGAAGAGCTGTTGTACATACATGCAATGGAAAAAGCCTCATCTTCACCTAAATTCAATTTCAATGGAATAAAATTAGGGTGAAATATCAGAAGAGCTGTTGTACATACATGCAATGGAAAAAGCCTCATCTTCACCTAAAGTCTTGATCTCACCAAACAATGTCAAAATTTAGTGGATGCCCCCTCACATTTTGGATACTGCGATAAGCCTTTAGAGTTGCAAATAAATCAGTCAAAGGGTTACCTTTGAGAGAGATCCTTGGTTTTTTGGGCACTACAATGTTGCCATTCTCAGAGCCGAACACGTCCATCAAAATTTCTTTGGCTACCGTCTTGATCTCATTCCAATCCTCTGTAAACACAGACAAAATAATTTTGTACCTGTCTTGTCGCAAGTCAGGATTTCTCTAAGAGAGAATCAAAGTTAAGGTTTTAATAAGTACAAAAACAAAATACGCTTGAATTAGGGTAGCTCTTTCAAGCCCAGTCATTTTGCAGCCCAGTCCAGTCAGTTCATTTTTCCAAAATTTTCGTTGGTAATGTATGTAATGTTTTTATGTTTATTACTCGTATGTGTGTTATATTGATCAGGTTATTCAAGAACATTCAATTCTTCAGGTACTTAAGGTATTTTAATGGTCCTCATCCTCCTAAGATTTCTAGATCATTATCCAACCCCCTTGAACTTATTCCAATTACTACGTTGTCATCGCAATTGGTGTTCTTCTTTCATACATCTGCCACTATATCAGAGTTCATTTTCTTCCTAGCCATCTTACACATAATCTATCATACTTTTTAGTAATGCCTTATAACTACTTCTGCTGGGGAGTTTGTCGCGCCACTTCTTCTTCCCAGCTAAAGCACTATAAAGTGGTGACGGGCAGGCGTTTTGGGGACTGTCTTATGTAATATTGACGTTCAAAGTACTGATTTTCAGCCTAGTTTTAATAAATTACTTTTGATTTTGTTTTTGATTTCTTACCCAAGATATCCTGGTTAGTAGTCCTAGACGAGGTGATGGTAAACCGGATGACGTAGATCCCCTTAAAACAGGCTGGGACAGCGTGGATATAGCCGCGTCCGTTCAAGCGCTTCAACAGCCGCTCGGTCAAAGCGTTGTCGCCTTTGAGGCGGAAGGCTACCATGCCTGAAATATACAGCCATTGATAAAAAATGGTCATTTGAAAGATATACTTTAGTAGTAAACTACGGATCCTACTCCTAAGATATCGGTCCATAAATTTTACAAGTAAGCAGCACAGCATACATTAAAAGTTTAGGTCCTTTGGTCATTCTAAAGTATAACGTAATTCTGATAGCACTCATAATTATAATATGAAATACAATTTCAAGTTTTTAAACTATTCTGCGCTGATGGTAAAGAAAAAACGTTTCATTTTGTTTTTGTTTGCAATTTTATAAATATGTTTTCGTTCTTGTAGAACAGCTTTAATTTGTTTCCTAGTCGATCGTTGTTTATCGAAAAAGTATCTATTCAATGCACACCTACTTAAAAGAATTGGGCAAACCTAAATTCCTAGGCTGAGGTATCTCAAATCGTTGATCAGCCAGCACCAGTGCTTCAAATTTCTGCGCCAGACGAACTCCCTGAAAACAATAAAAACAGTATTTATAAAACATGCAGGATATGAGAAATAAAATAAACGAACTTTATGTGTAACAATCTAATTAACATATTTAAATATGCGGCTTCAGTTAACTAGTGACCCTACAAACATTGACATAGTAATTTTTTTCTTCGTATTAAAATATTTTTAATAAGAACCTGGAGTAGTACTAGCTGATAAAGCATAATTTCTTAACAAGGTTATATTACAGATCAACTAGACAGAGCTTACAAGACGTCTTTATTTAAGGAGAGAGAAGATAGATTATCTGCAGTCAATAGTAAAATTGTGAGATCAAAGTGACGACTATTAAACCATATTTTATCGATTGTTCTTGGTCAAAAATTAGGTTAACTATGTGTAGAAAATAATTATAATCAATTGTGTTGTCGTCAATACCGTTGACGACTGCAAAGTTGGAGTGGTCATAAATACATTTACAAATAGCTTTTGCGAAAAAGATTCTATAGGACATAAAGACTAAGCATCCGCATATGGTTTTATTAATTATTTTAATAACTCACCTCACGAATATGCTTCTGTATTCCCGAAACACCGTAGTTACGGAGCACGAACCATAACTTCAGGGCCCTGAAGCGACGACTTAGTGGTATCTGCCAATGCTAAAATGAAAACAACATCATTAAATTGGGCAAAATATTTCTTAGAAACAAAAGCAAGATTAGGTGCTTCTTGTTCCTTAGTTTAAAAGCTATGCGTTTCTAGTTTAACTCTTTGACCATGACGTAACTTAAAGGTCGTTTAGTTATTACTGTTTGATACTTGATACCAGTCAGCCGAAAACGTTTGATTCGACATGAAAGAACCCTTCAACCAATATGATGCGCACAGATATGATGGTATACGCCATATTTTATAAAAATAAAACTCATAATAAATTCTTGGGAGACTATATTGCACCTTTTATGCAAAATCCCATCACCGTACTCGCTACCATCACCAAATCAATCACCATTAAACCACCACCTAGTAAAACTCTTACTAGAAGTTCTTTCTTATCAGGATCTTCGAGTTGAATCTTTTCACCACATCCAGGTGAGATTTTGTTATAACCATGAAGGTTTCCATCGTCATCATCATTGTACAAATTATCATTGACATCACCATTTTTGTGATTTGGTAAATCACCATTAATTTTACCAAATTTATGATCACCATTTGGTAAATTTCCATTTAGGTCTTTTGCCATCTTTGGTTTTTCATTTAAAATTATTGTGTTATCACCATTTCCGTTATCACCATTTGTTTGTTCATCACCTTTGAGTACAATAATTGGGCGATCAACGCCTTTTAGGATATTGTTTATTTTTCTCAGTTTCTTCTTTATGTATGTTTCTTTGTCGCCAACCTAATTTAAAATATCAGTTTAGGTTCCGGTATAATACGTAATTTAAAGAATTAAATAGTAAATAGTGTTTTCTTTCTGTAGAAACCTTTTGAATAAAAAAAAAAAATTAATAACTTGAATAAAATCTTACCATGTAATCAATAGCTTTTCCTGCAATCAGAGGAAGAAAAAGTTATAATAAATTTTCATAAAAGCTTAACTCAACGTAAAAAAAAACGTCCTAAGAAATATTCACCTGAATTCTCGTGCCTCAAATAAATAGGGTTCACGTTGAAAGTCCTGTGAAGAGCTGTGCTGTCCTTAACCCTGAAAAATGTATCATTTTCAAGGTGAATTTAACTGAGACTACTCATTGGTTATCATCTGCCTGCACTTTTTCAAACTATATTGGGGTTAGCTTCCAGTCTTCCCTGATGCATCTGAATACCAGTATTTTACATGGAGCGCCTGCCTATCTGACCTCCACAACCCAGTTACTGGGTAACACGATACCCTTTGGTAAGACTGGTTGTCAGACTTTTCGGCTTTTGATTATCCGTAACTGCTGCAAAAGATCTACGAACGACAGCCAGGACTAACGGCTTAATGTCTTAAGGCCCGACCGCGGCAAGGTTAGCTTAACCTGATCGATCAAATTGTGTGGCTGTTATTACATAGACACGAGCCCTTCGATTAGGTACACTTGTGGATTTATAATTAAAACAGTACTTCAAATAAATGTCAAATGAAGTATCTCTTCAAATTGCTTCTTAATATACGCTGAAATTTTTGTGGTTGTTTTCCCATAGCGAAATCATTTGGTCTTGGTAGTACAATCGATTCGAAAAATAAAAGGAATCAAAAATGGAAGATTTAGCTATAATTGTAAAAACAAAGTTCGTTAATGTTCAGAAAGAAAAACTTGTTTGTTTGTTTGGCATCTCGCAGGTCAACCTATGAGGTTGTCGTCTGCTTAAGCGGACTTGCCTGTGGTTGCCCTAATAAATTAAGGACTCCAGTCAGGACTTAAACTTAAATACTAACTAAAAACAAAGCGACTACACGCTAAGGGCACCCCCTGTGGGGTACGGACCGCGGCTTAGGGCGTCGCTGGAAGAGGGCAACAAGGGACTAGCTGGATCAGGATTGATGTTATTTTGGGACGAATTTAAAGCTACAGGCTCAGCGGCGCGGGCTGGCTCGAGCAAGAGTCGGGGAGGGTCAGAACAAAAACTTATTTTGCTATGAACATAAACGAAACATAGAATGTGTAAGGATCGTAGCAGGTGGTGTTCTGTGGTTTCTGCGTATGTATGTATTTGTATTTACGAATAGATCTTCTCTTTGTCGTGAGTGCGTTTCAAGTAGTGCCTACGTTACGTCTAGTGGATTAATACGGTTTCGAGTTGATGCATTTTTTTTTAATTATTGAAAAAGAAAACAAAAAGAAACGCCATGATTTGATAGTACTACTGATTCATAATAATAATTAATTAATAGTCGTCCTGCTGCGGGAAATCATTTTCTACGTCCAAACGAGCATCTCCCTGCAGGGTGCAACCTTCCGTGGTCCACTTGGAAGTCCGTGAACCGTCTCCGAACCCAAGTGCGAAGGTGAAAGTCGAACCTCGTAAAGTGGGGCTATTCCGACGGAACGGCAGCAGACTTAGCTCCACATCCACGCCATGTGGAGCTTAGTCACAAACTATGCTCCACCTCCTATCCTGCCCTCTGTGCCCAGAAACATGTAGCCAAAGTGACCTGTGCGAGTGACTTTGCCACTTCCACAGCGTTATGTGCCACCGACAACGCTGTGGAAGTGGCAAAGTTTTGGGCCAACAGTACTTAAGCAAGTGTCGTGCCATTGACACGAAGAAGAAGAAGGAGCCGCGGGAAGTTCACCATTTAAATTTCACCGTGTAAATAGGTATAAACTAACTCTTACC
Organism: Dasypolia templi; assembly: GCA_963555695.1. NCBI lineage: Eukaryota > Metazoa > Arthropoda > Insecta > Lepidoptera > Noctuidae > Dasypolia > Dasypolia templi. The sequence continues at coordinate 8,147,908 of OY743163.1, forward strand.
ACATGGCAGTACAATCGAAGTTCACCATCAACCATTTGGAAGGGTTGAAAGCGAAAGAGTCCGCCATCTCCACGCCTTCCAGCCAGTGTCTGTAAATATTGACAATAACATAACATAAAATCACGTTATTCTCCGACGGGTTAGACAAACTTAAAACGCACACTATGCAGCCGAGCATATTATAAGTTAGGGGATTACATCGCTGATAAAAATGCTTGGCTAATCGCTGGTCCTGCTCCTCAAGGACGCATCAACTAATTGATTGGAGCTGCTGAAGATTAAAAACCAATCTTTGCATTGTATAAACTCAATATTTTAGTATTGTATAATTGCTTTAGCCATATGTGAGTACTATGTACATGCTATAAAGCTACCATATACTGGGTACGACTTTCATTGATTTGAATGTGCCCTGAGTTGAATGGTGCTAATCCATGCGTCATGTTCGTGAACGGGCGCCGTCAGTAGGGACTGGTCATCTCTTAGCTGCCACGGCGTTTTTTAATAAAATGTTGTTTGAATTGTTTTGATATTACGGATGCTTTTAAAGTTCTGCATCGTTCTCACATGCATAATTTCAGCATGAATGATGTAACCAATATATTGTAAACATAATTTGATTTTAGAAAGTGTCCGTGGAGTTTCTTGGCCGTTCTTCTCCATAAGTATACTACGCTTTGGAATGGGCAAGCTTCATATTTCTGACCGACTGACCTTGACAATTCAAAAGTGCCCGTTATTGGTTTATTTGAAATAAATGCTTTGGGTTTGAGTTTGAGACAAGAGGTGAACCTAATATAGTACACCAACATTTTTCGCCACTTATGTTTAAGTCCCATGTAACGAGTGGCGGTGGAGAGCCTATTGCCATCAACCGGGCACAAATCCAGACTCCGGGCTGCTACTGAGAGATTCCTGATGGTGAAACCCAATGAAACTTTGCCCGACCTGAAAATCGAATCCTCATGCACAGCAGAAATACTTGAGACTAGACGACGAACGAGGCAGGCGAAGATATTGACAATATTATTAGCTTGATCCAATTTGTCCTCAGTAGCAGAGAATGTGGGATAGACTAAGAACAAGCTAGATAGAGATTAGCACTTACTCATGCGCTTTCCTCTATGGGCGTTTGTACACCAATCATTTGTTCGACCCTCGAAGCAACGTTTTTATCAATTTAACCTTTCAAGCCTGGGGGTCAAGACCGTAAGCACGAAATTCGTAGTTTTGATGTTATGGACGCAAGATTAGTTCGGGGCCCGAACTGATAATGATAGATAACACGATTTGACACTTGTCCCATATCCCGACGATCCGCACGTTACATAATTTTATTTCAGTGCCGTTAGTGGAAGTGTAGTGCTATTCTGTAACAATCTCACCGTGAAAACTCAGGTGAAGTGAGCGTGGAGTGAGTTGTCAGTGCCACTGATGCTATTGATTGACTGAGACGGGATGACACTGACAGCTCACTCCACGCAAGACTTCAAGTTGAGATTTTTACAGAATCGACATGCAGGTGCGGATCGGACGAGTGCTGTTAAATCAGAGCTCTGAGTGGAATACCTAGTCCGTAAAATTTTATTTGTCACTTGTTTAAACGGATCAACTAAATTCGGCCAGTCCTTACGAGTATCACCGTTGACGCACTTAGAGAGTTGACTGATTGTGATTTACACGATCCGATTGAATTGCCTGTGGCCTATCATAAGTTGGAGCAACAAGAAAAGTTGCATCGTTTAAACAGTGCTTACACGATGCAAGTCATTTGTTGCTTCAGTTTTATTCGATGCAACAGACAGGAAGCTTGCATCGTGTGAAGAGGGCTTTACTGGTACTGGTACTGGTAATTGATTGTCGATCGTTTTTTACCTGTACTCGGGGCATGTAAACGCGCTGCCAGCATAGGCAGCGTCCACATGGAGCCAGGTGCCATGATTCTCGCAGACTGCTCCGATCTCACGAAGATTGTCGAAGGCTACCGAACCCGTGGTACCGAGGGTTGCACATACCTGAACAAAAAGTTTAAAAATCCTAAGTAATTACTGTTCTAGCGTCATCAAAGACTGGACCCGGCTCGCCTTTGCATGCTCCGTCTGGTCAAGTGGGGGAGTGAGGGGTTTGACTCCCCTGCGACGTCTAAAAGGTACGCGCGTGGAACATTACGCCCCACCACCTCGAGTCTTATATGATCGGGGGCGGTGGACGTCTCTGAGTCCTCTGACCCATAAAGGGGGGCCGGGAGAACGCATTATCAGCCCTCAGCCGACGCCCGGTGCGCCTGCTGCGGGCCGGTAGAGTACCTGCAATTTTCCGCTGACTCGACATGACATTTTCGCGGAAGGAGATTACCGCTTCCAGATTAATAAAGCCTAGACTACCTTCATAGCCATTTTCCAAAGATTGGAAAAGGATAGACGACAACATCATAATCTGCCTAGCCTTACCTGAACTATGTTGAGGTCGGATACCAGTATTTTACAAGGAGCGACTGCGTATCTGATAAGCTTATGTTATTAAGTAGAACACTATAATGTAGTGTTATAAAAATAAAAATAAAATGTATGAGTTTATTGACACAAAATACCTTTGTATACAATACCAATACGAAGATGACGATGATGTGTGAAGATGTTTGAAGTTAAGTTTGAAAAGCTTATTGGAACTTATGGAAAGGAATGTATTCGACGGTAGACTGCTTACGCTAGGTTCGTTTTCATTGCTCAATCGTTATAACAACCAATTCCTGTTTACCTAACAACTAATCTAAACGCCTGTATCAGAAGCAGTTCAATGCTCAACGCTGCTGTTGAACAGGTCGGAGTTTTAAGACGTCAGATGACGTCTCAAAAGTCCGACCCGTTTGACAGACGGACGCCGTTCACGAGCGTAGTACGGAACATAGTATAAATTGACAAACTCGCGCCTTCTTCCCATGCGGTAGGCAGAAACGATTGAACGCGGTGGCGTTCAATCGTTGGCCGGCCGGTCGGTGGCCTGTGGTGTGAAAAGGTGTTTTCCCACCGCAGGCCACAGGTGGCCCTCTATGGTTTCTGCAATACATACTGTCTTACATATATTTTTGCTTCGTTTACGATCGCTGACCCTTGATACGCACCTGACCCTTTTGATGAACATCACCAATAAGGTTGCTATATCTTCTAGGGTGCCCCCTTCCGGTGGACAACATCAACATAGATTTAATTGTTTAACGAAGTTCTTGGAACTTAAAGTTAAATTATATCAGAGAAAAAGCTCCTCAGCCTAGAATTATACAACCTATTACTCCGGTAACTAGGTAACGCGTTTTAAATCACAATACTTAGTAAGCCAGTCGCGTGGAAGCAGGTAGGCCTTATTAAAATTTGATCGAAACTTAGGATGGTATGGATCCTTTATAATTAATTGTTCAAGATGTAAGGTGGGGGCATACATAATACTTTTGTAATAATTTTAACCTTATAGAAACTGTTTAGTATATATCTTTCTATCCTTTAACTCTATTAAAACGCGTTGTATGTCAGTAGACAAAATTTATGTAAAAGTATTTTTTTATTATATAACACTACACACACTCTCTTTTCATTTTTACAAGATGACCCCAATACAATAGTGGTTTGCAACCGTCGCCGAATAAATTGAAAAATCTACTTACAGCTCTTACTTAAAAATCTAAACTTTAACAATACGTAGCAACACTAAAGTCTATAAGAAAAAACTGAAGTAAGACTAAAGAATTTAAGAGTTATGTGTACCTATGTAATAATTTTCAAACTAAAATATAAACTCAGACTTAACACAGAATATTAATATTTAAATATAATGACAGATGAATAAAATAAATCTGTTATTTTATCTATTCTCGTTTTTAAACACGTTTATACGGTGGTTAATATTTATCTTATATTACTTTCACAGGTATTCTATACTATTTATTTGTACCTTTTTTTATTTTTTATTTATTTAATACACGCACGCTTTTTTTAGGTCGCGGCTTCTGTCTAACATGAGGTTAAAATTAAAACTAACGACATAATCGCCTAAAATTACACTAAAACTCCTACATTTCAGGCCCACGTCAATAAACCAGTCTGACTCAAAACTTGAGAATTTACTCATTATCATAATGATACTCACAAGGTCACTTTAATAGGGATGATGTCTATATTAAAAATGTTCGTAAAAATAATGTCATTTCAAAGAAGGCATAGTAAAAATGAGATAATCGAAAAAATCTGTTAAATCGATGTAAATATGAGGATGAAACACGCTTTAAAAGTTTTTGGAGGGGATTATTCCCGTCCTTGTCGCGCGGTACGGACAATGTACGGCGCTAGTATGAAGTTACATAGTTGTGACGTTACTTCTACGATAGTGCTGTCCATGTCTAACACTTATTTTAAAACGTTTATAACTTGGCAAGTTTTAAAGATTTTACACTTCTCGTAATATTGTAGTCACTATTTGGAAACAAACATTTTTTTGATGTAAAAATAAAAAAATTCATTATCCTTATTGTAACTACCCACTAATTTAACCTACATTTAAAATCTTAAAACTCATTCAACACTTTAGAAACATTGATTCATTAATGTATTTAGTTCAGAACTTTCCAAAAACAGATCGAATCGATTACAAATTATTGATTTAATATTCATACATATCATAGTCACACAAGTTCGTAATTGATGTTAAGTCGACATCAGAATCAGAAAGATATACATGATCCAAATCGTTTTGATATCAAAGATACATTCCCGTTTCCACAACAGAAAATAGCTTTAAGTCAATACTTACACAAGGGAAATCACCATAAAAGATTCTACAAACTTATTGAAATCAATACTCTACAAGATTATTAATAAGGTTTTAAAACAGACACAAGACACTACAAATTGTTGTACTCACAACTGGGATGCGGTACAAGTGATGAAATGCTGCTCTATTACATATGGTCATCTTGGAAGAAGTTTAAGTTAAAATGACTGTAATAGTATGTAGAAAAACAATGCTAACCCAGTTAAATTTTACAAAGTATTCCCGTTCGAGCATCTATTTTTGGAGAACCAATTATGCAATTGAACACAAAAGAACAAAGGTATTCCCATTTTGCATGCACAATGTGCTCCAAAAATAGGTGCTCCTGGAAAACATAATTTAGGAAACTTTACCATTTTCTCCTTCTTATTAAATATAAATCAATTGCTGTTCGTTAGTTTCACTAAATCTCAAAAAAGGCCTAACCAATTTGAGTTTATTTTTTGTTTTGTTTTTTTTCGCTCTAATACAGGGGTGGTTTGAAAAACAAACGAAAAATCCATAAATTCAGGAAAACAAAACCATTATTTATATATCTTTACCACCATTGTAGTTAGAAATGTCCATAATTTCCATATTAGCATTAAACTCACTACCTAACCGCAACTTTTAAAAGTACTTCCAAAAAGCAATCATCAATTATCAGAAAATCGCAAAGTTTTTTTCTTGTTTTAACACGTCTTGTCCTAACCTATAGTTACAACTATACATAGGTAACGATGTTAGTCTATGGCGTATAGTATAATGGTGCTATATTAAGTAATCATTAAAACCCACAGATAAAGTAAACACAAAAAAAACACCGACTTAATTGACTAAATATCACTTCTCAGCCAAATCGCTTCAACTCATGCCTTTCACCACGTTTTAAAGTCCTAAGCAGCTTCCGCACAATCTGTGAAACATCACAAATTGGTCCCACCGCGGCCAGTGGGACTTAAAAATGGTCCCGACTAATCTTCAAATAACGAATGTTTTCATTTAAAAGCATTCTGTTATATTTCTTACGTCTCCAAGGAGTTGGTTGGTTATTATGTAAATTAGAAGAAGAAGAGGGAAGAGATGACTAGGTAACCTTGATAAATGTCTTGGTTATTGGTCTCAACATAACTCGGACAGTTCAAGTAATGAATTTGTTTGTAACTGTTTCGTAGAAATGATTAATATAATGCCGAGTAAGCAGCCCTAATGTACATGTGACAATATAATCTATCCCGCAGGATTATAGTCCTCGCACTACTTGTGCCCTAGAGCGCAGAGAGGGTCTCGACGACGACAAGACTGTTTTTAACTTTTGGATCTGTATTTACAGATTTTCAGAAAAATATACATTCAGCAAGAAAACGAGCCAACTGCACAAAAAACACCTAAAACTTCACATACATTTCGTAGGAAATGAGGTTGAGGTAAGAGAGAACACAATATACAAGTGTATGACAACAGTCGAATAATTCTATTTCACCGGGCCGAATGGGGAACTAATCTAGCAGACAGTAACAGATTTAACCTTTTAAATGATTATCATCCCTCTTAGCCTTTTAGTAAATGATGACATTAAACAGAGTGGAACCATTGGGACATTGCATGAAATTGATCTACGGTTATTTAAAAAAAAGTGATGTTCCATACATTTTGACTGTGTAAGTATAGCAACAAATAAAGCACAACCTAACTAGACTAAATACACTAATTAAGACCTATTTCTCTAGCGACCACAGTCGATAAGGTGCTTGATGGCCTGGTTGATACACAGCTAAGCGAACGTCTCGTGCACGACAATCAGTTCAGGTTCGGCCTGGTGACTATGTGCCTTATGTAAATACCACACGTTTGCGTTGACGTTGCTTATGTTAAAATTTTCTAGAATTTTTTTTTTTTATTGTCGTCAGAAATTTGTAAAACAGTTACAGGATGTTATTATGACATCATTTATATACACTAAGGGGAAAATACGTATTATTGACGATAGAAGATAAGTCAAAAACCACTCAACAGAACTAGACCAAAGTTTTAAGGGACCACTCGACAAGTATACCCTGTCAAGAAAAAAAACAGTAACTAATCGGTTTCTAAATGATGGAGTTCTGAGGAAACAAACTTTGAAATAAAATATATTTAAAACCTGAATTGAGATCCTCCTCCTATTTGTGAAGTTGGTTAAAAAAGTGAAATTTTTTCAGTGATGGGAAATATCACTTTTTTAACCGACATGGTTTTTGGATTTTGAATATGGATTTTGCCAATCTTTGACTAGCTGTATTAACAAAACTATTTAATATATTTGGAGGCGTTTTCGGATGCCGACTGGGAATTTTACTAAGTATGAAGAAGTTAATTTTTTTGGCGTATTGTCTTCTCCACCTTGTGTATATACCGACCATTAAACATACTATAGAGCTCTGAGGAACAGGGTTTTAAATTCACTCATCCTCTATAGAAAAGGGAGGATCCTCCGACCGGACGAATATTGTGTCTGGTGGGTAACTGCCCAATGTTTGATGTTGTATATATGCTAGTTGCGCGGTAAACTCTGCTTGCGCCAAGCAGCATTTTGCGTGACGTCAGTGTGATACGTAGTTAGATGCCGCCACAATATGTTACGTTCTGTGATTGCATGAATTAAATTAAAGAACCATATTCAATTACTCGACATGCGTTTAACTGTCCGTTACCTAAGAGACCGTCCATCTGAGCTACAGTTTCCCAGAAGAGCGGTGGCAGGCAGTCATCATGAAAATTTAAAGCAAATTTAAAGACGTACTCACGTCAAAACGTTCTCTAGGAAACATATTAAGTGTGTAAGTTTTAACTCTGTGTAAGGACATAGGCTTTTTATCGACGTACCACTCAGGCAAAGCCGCGGGCTGAAGCTAGTTTTAAATATGAATGATAATTATTTAGTCAAGACTTACCCAAAAGGGAACCAGTCCCTTCTCCTTATCGCTAGTGATGGCCTTCTCCAGTTGATCTCCTCGCATGCTCTGGTGCTCATCAGATTCAATATACCGCATACGAACCAGACCTGGATAAAAATAAAAGAATTGTAGTTTTAGGAAAATAGTCGATCTCTAAGTATGGCGGCAGCAAGGAGGTTAGTAGTTGTTCCCCATCCAATCAGGATGGTTAAATTGGCTGTTAAATGAAGGAGGCCTTTAAAACAGTATTATATACACAAACATGGGCGAATAGGTAACTTCTTCTTTTTAAGAATTCGGCAAACATTATTGTCAGTTATTATTTTCTTATCAAGCCATTGAATTTGCATGGCTACCTTTAAAGCCCAACTTATCTTACATAGTTAAATATTCTTAGTTTTGCCATCGCCACAAAATAATGAAGACAACAATTTTCTTGTAGCCATAAATCAAAATCAAAGCCAAAGTTATTTATTCAAATTAAGTTGTTTTTATTCTGCAGAAAAGAGCCATCAGAGCCATATATAATCTCCGCAGGCGCGATTCTCTAAGGGAATTGTTTAAGGATATTAACATCATGACTGTACCTTGTCAATACATCTCTGAAAACATCATGTACGTAAGAAAAAATTTACATCTTTAAAGTAAAAGAGGTGAAAGACATAATTATAGTACTAGAAATCGGGACCTATTAGTTCAACCAGGTTTCAGACTGGCTAAAGTAGATTCATCTTTCATGGGGTACTGTCTAAAATGTTATAATAAAATACCTCCCCACATACTTCAACTGAATGAGACAAAATTCAAATCCTTTGTCAAACGCACACTATTCAGGCAGGCATATTATAGGTTGGAGGATTACATAACTGATAAAAATGCCTGGCTTAATGCCGGTCCTGCTCCACACCACAACTAATTAATTGACATTCGAATCACTGTTGAAGCTGCTGAAGATAGTAAGAATTTATTTGCATTATATAAACTCAATCTCCGTTTTATTATATAGATGCATTGCACAGATGTGAGTACTTTGTACTATAGAGCTACCATTTACCGGGTAATGTCATAGATTGACTTGAATGTGCCTTGGCGGCTGATAGTATGTCACGCTCACTCAAATGTCTCGCTGACGGTGGCGCGTGTGTCGGATCATTTAGCTCCCTTCAAAATGGTTGAGCTGAATGGTGCTGATCCATGCGTCATGTTCGTGAACGGGCGCCGTCAGTTGGGACTGGTCATCTCTTAGCTGCCAGGACTTATTTTAATAAATTATTAGCTGGATTGTTTTTAATTATGTTTTGATGCACTCTGGACGCTTTTAACGTGTACGGTTTTTTGTACATCGTTCTCACTTATAGTGAACAACATTAATCGATGTAACTAAGATATATGTAAAAACATTATTATTTAAAAGAGTGTCCATGGAGTTTCTTGCCCGTTCTTCTCCATAGGTACCTACTACGCTTTGGAATGGGCAACTAGCTTCATATTTCTGACTGACCGACTCCTTGACAATTCAAAAGTGCCTGTAAATGGTTTAATTGAAATAAATGATTTGAGTTTGAGTTTGAGTTTTGAGTTGAGAATCTACACTTTTTGAACGTCAAACTACGACAGCCCCCCAAAACGCCCGTCCTTCACCAGTTCCTAGTGATTAAGATGGGAAGAAGTGGCGCAAAAACCCAGCAGCACAGCTGTCTGTTCAGTTAGAAAAAAAACTTGATTCTACAAAATAGTAGGTACTTATGCAAAACAATTTACATTACGAGACAGAACATTAGACTAAATTATTTGGCATATGTCAGCTAGCCACGCCAATATAACAATAAAAACAATGACAATATACTCAGCAGAAAAACAACTTAATACTTACCTAAATAAAAGCCTCCAGGCATAAATAGCGTGACAGCTGATATAATTATGCAGTGCTGGATTATGTACACACAAATGATAAAATAAGACCATCGAAGTAAAATAAATAAACAGAACAAAAACTAATAACAATAACAAAACCACGGTTAGCACCGCCACTTAGACCGGTTTTGTGCTTCCCATATCCAGCAGATTCCTACGGCCTTCACAAGGTCATGGGTCCACCTTGTGGGAGTCTACCGGTACCCGGTCGCCACAACAGAACCTTACGGCCCCATCGGCCATCTGTTCTGCGAGCAATGTGCCCTACCTACTGCCACTTGTTCTGTCAATTCTTCGGGCTATGTCGGTTACATTGGTTCTCCTGCGGATCTCTTGATTTCTGATTCGATCACGTAGGGGAACTCGCAAAGGGCAATGGCACTTTCAGCCTTCTAATAAGGCCCATTGTGATCGGCCACGTTTCAGTGCCATAGGCCATCACTAGCAACACTGGTAAACCATGGTCAGCAAGAGCAAAACCGTACCTTCATCAACAATTGTTACCTTCGCATTTTCTGTTTGACTGAAATTAGCCTCCAATAATCATCTAAATCTTGTATATCACTTACCAATGAGCCCAGCCTTCTCCACCGAGGAGTGCGCCTGGTCAGAACAGTAGCAGATGAGGTGGCCCAGCAACTCGGCTGACTGCACCTCCGGATTGAGCTTAGACAGCTCCATCAGGGCTCTGGTGCGAGCTGCTAGTAGACTGACGAGGGTAGCTTCACTTGCCGTTGTCTGGTGGAGAAGAAGGAATTATAAAGAGGTAGTGAATGTGGTGAATGAAATTAGTATCTTCCTAACTCTGGTTTGTTTTGAGTTGATGTTGTATTACTAACTCGGATTCCAGGAATAAATGGAAAGCGTTTTTTATTTTTTCGGGGCGGTTACAGCTGCCTGAAAATTCTGGTTAAAGAACTGGCAGCAACAACTGACTGCAGTGTTCTAAAAACAGAAGCAACCAAAATTGTGTTTGAACCTTTACCATTTTACATAAAAGAAGAGGGGAAGGGCGGTCAGGTTTTGCAGGTCACTGACTGTACCAGTCTTCCAGGCATGGTTCACACAGTCTAAGACCCATTTTCTAAGTCAAAACCTCATCGTTTCCTCGACTTGACTCAACCACATTTAGGTGGTTTGATATTCATAGTTGCAATTTTACTCCTCATCTCAAACAGTTTCCTCAGTCAAAGTGAGTTTGAGCTGAGGAACCAACTGTCACACATAAGGTACATAGATACGTACCTTTAGGTTTGACAGCTGGTTTCATCCAGGGTAGATACCATGAGGCTTCCTTGAGGTAGTCAACAAGGAAGTTTAACCGTGTTTTGTTTTAAATTAAAGAGTTCATTGGGTATTGACGTATTCGCGACGTATCACCTAATCCACTCATTCGAGGGACCTCATAATTTCCTTCATCTAACGAATGTGTCTGTGTGACTTAGTCTTCCGAGGCACGCCTTGATGTCTCCTCGACAGAGTTTTGACTCGAGTAGCTTTCGAGGTTACGAATTTGAACATGGGTGTTATCGTTCAATGTAGTCTTTCGGAGACCCATTTACACAAGTATTCTATTGGGTGAAATTCAAAACATTGTCATGGAACTTTTTACCATCATCATCTGCTATTATTTTCTCAACAACGTAAGGGTCCACATCCAGTCTTACTGGATGCACTTCAATAGCGAAGGCCTATTTGACCTCCACAACCCATTTACTGGATAAAACGATACCCCTTGGATAAGACTGAATTTCGACCAAAGAGTCCATAATATTCACTACATCTAAAGATGACTGACACATGTAGAAAAAGACAGGATTAATATTTTCAGTTTCTGGTGAATCTTACCTGGATTACTCCACCACCTGGGCTATCGTTCTTCTCATTCAGGAAGCAATCTGGTAGACCCAGCAGCTTGCCCAGCCAGTTCATTGCTATAGTCTCCAACTCCGTACCAGCGGGGGAAGAAGCCTGAACGAGAGATATTTATGATATTACAGTGTTAAATTAATAATAAAAAAAAAAAAAAAAAATCCTCAACTTTAAAAAAAATCATTTGGTAGCTAAGCCGTGGAAACGTATCAAGTACACAGATAAACACACAAACGCATTTGTGAGCTTAGTAAGTTTGATAGGTAAATAATACCAGACAAGATCGTCTTTTTTTTAGTCTTTTTTGTTTTAATCGGGAACTTATCCATGTGGATTAAAATCCACATGGATAAGTCAACCCCATCATGCCTTATCCAATCTACGAAAGATCGTCTTTAATGAGATGAGATCTAGCTTACCACATAGTGTGCCATTATATATAACATCTCTCACCAACCACATCGACAAAATCTTACAACATAATTTTGATAACCTAACTATTTTATGACTTACCCAAGTAAAGCAGAGTACGTTGAGAGCGCTGGACAGCATTTCCCCCATGATGGAGGGATATGATGTCAGGGCTGGGAAATACGCGTGCATGTGGGGGCTCTGCCAGTGAACCAACTGTGGAGAAAACTATGTGTTACCAAAGCCTTCAAAGAAGGCTTAGGACATGGTGCCACTCGTAGACGTCATCAAGTCAACCGCACTGTACTGTCACAGAAATTAGCTGAGCGATGGCCGTTTTGCGTGGATGTGACGCATGTTTTCCCCCACATCGTTCTTTTTTTTGTTTTTTCTTTGCGTCATGTTGTACCGCATATAAACGTAATTTGTTAAATTTATTTTTCATTAACTTTAGGTCTCATACTGCCACAATCCCAAAAAGTATGCCTTTGGTTCCTGTTACTGGCATCTTTTTGGTTTTGCCAAGTCTAATTTTTGCGTGATGTCTCTGTTTTGCATCGCTATGTCAGATAAGTAAAATCTTTGATTACCATGCTAATTGTTTTTCGTCACAATAATGATGGTAGCAGTTCCTACTTCCTATTCTTCAGCGGCAAGTAGCAACTTTCTCCAATCATAAAAATCCTTTTACCTAAGGCGGGTATCACATCTCGCCGCGAAACCATATCAGCGACACCGCAGTAGGTCCACCCAAGATGCTATCTCTATCCCGCGAAATTTCGACGATCTGCTCGGAAGCCTAGATTTTTTTGTTGTAAAATGGGTGTTGATTTTACGGAAAAACTAATCCAAGAGGTCGGAAGTAGACCCATACTGTAACTACTAAGTCGAAAGCGACGAAATTTTGCTCCAATGGCTACAATTTAACTGGTTCTCATGACGCACCACTACTCGAATCGCGACAAAATGGGTTTAGCGGAATTTGATAAGCTGTTTCCCATTATTATTTTCGTGGCGACTTCTGTGATGAATATAGCAGTATACTCTCAATATTTTATCAGATTTATCAGTCATACATTGTGGAGACAACTATACGACAATAATAAATGAAAACACTGGCAATACTAATGCATAGCAGGATTTTAGAACCATCAAATAAATCCTAGCATCCTAGCAATAAAATAAAAGCAATAAAAGTTTTTTTTTTTCAAACAAAGAAACGAACTGTTATCGTCACGCAAAATCCTGTTTCGCGCAAGCAAAGTTTGCTGAGTATAAATACATTGTAGTTTTGGGCCGTCTATCGATCTTGTCAATGTTTGACTAACTATAGTGACTAAACTTTTGGATATATTTGATTGAACTTTTAAATGCAGACTGGGCACGGCATTAGACATACGAGTTTTTACTTTTTTTCGTATTGTAGTCTCCACCTTGTATACTGCGTCTGACTGAATTGAATTGTTCTTATAGTTAGATCGAGAGCAGCACATTTTTAACTGTACCTCGGTCCTCTATTTTATAATAGACTAAACTGGAAAGCAAATATTTATTCCCTGAACTACACAAAATGTAAGAGAATTCTCAAGGAAGCTCTCCAAAGTATTTTATACGAAGATACAGAGAATTTGTTAACTGTGTTAAAGTAAATATACAAGGCATCGTTTTGCATCCTCGTCAAATTCAAGGAGGTTACTATGCTAACGATGACGAATGAATAAGAAAATAAGAAGTTTATTGTTTTCTAATTTCGGAACTCGGCTTGTTTGGAAGGCGCATGTTAAAACGTGGCCCGTGTGATACCGCACTGGAACTGGCCTTATATGCGACATAGAAGTGCGACATTGCCTACCGCATACGCAGAGGGGCGATTCTGTTCTTTGAAAGTGGTTTATTCTGAAAAACTGTCAACTTAAATAACTAAAAAAACAAGTATGTATTAATAATTGAGCAAGTGTCGTAATTTTATTTGATTATTTATGTCTTTCATAACAGCCGCCTGAAATCTGACGAGGATGCAAAACGACACGTTGTATATACTCACCTAATAATTGTCAAATGACAATGTCAGATCCTGCCCCAGCTATTTACAGGAATTGTCAATTAATGAAAATAATTGTAATGATCAAAGGACCTTTTCATAATACATTGTTTTTCAGTAGAACTTGCCGATTACAAATCATTGATAAAAAGAATTCAACCCCTGAATTTCCTATTGCGTTACTTATTGCGCATGATACGTAAGAAAAAAATGTTTTAAATACCTGTAAAACAAAAACTCATATTACGATTATAATAATTATGCTAATGCGTTACGTATATGTTGTTTAAATCGCTTTTTAAATAACATTTATAAACTGCACCTAACCTATAATCAATGTCAATATTGTTTTAAGATTTTAACAGAAACCGCAAGTTCTACAGGCATTACGACAAATGTTTAGTTAACAGTAATAAATAAGCTTTAAGATGCTGGATTTTGCAGGCTTGTAAATGAGTTTTTGTTTAAGTGGGGCAAAGTTCTATGGAGTTTCTGGCATTGTCCTTTAGAAACTAAGAGTTATGCTACTCAACACACAATTTATTAGTCTAGTGATTGTTTAAAAAAAAACAGACTATTTGAGCTGCTTTCGCCTGAACAACAGGATTGCCTAGTTCAGGCATGTAAGTAAGGCTTAGCAATATCACTTACATTTAAGCAAAACTGTAATTATTTTATGGCTTGTAAATTATGAATAAATATAGGTACTTATTATATTATATCTATTATTTTTGGACCATTAAGTAGGTAACTAGCAGATCCCTTTGAACGAATCACAAGACCATGAATACTCACCCCAGGCATAATATGCTCATCAACATCCTTGAAGATGTCATCCCACTGCTCAGGCGTCTGAGGCGCTTCCTTGGGCAGCAACTTGTGCAGATACCCTGGCTGCACGCTAGGATACACTCGACGATCACGAATGTTCTCCAGGTAGTCGGCTATGTAGTCTACCATCTCCTTGGCTGAGTAGAAGAAAATGAGGGTTTTTTTTTTGACATTTTCGAAAAGTTAACTTAGAGGACAGTTCTGACTGATTGATATGATACACTGATAGGTACAGTCGACCACACGTCAGAGGTAACAACTTGAGCTGCGGGGTAACAGTAACAATAGGAATGCCTTTCATTTTTTTACAGTTCAACAACATTCATTGCGTTATGTACGTTGTTGAGCAGACAAATTTTTCGAACATATGAAGCAATGGATTAGCAATGTCCTTCAAATGATTCAGATTCTGACTGACTGTGTGTTACGCAATTGGGGTGCTGGCCAAGCAGTAGTAGTATGGAATTTCAATAGAATAAGAGGTCATTTTATGTTGGTTTTGTTACCACTGACGTAAAGTTGACTGTAATTATGGAAGCTTCACAGCTTGTTTTTGTCTCTCATTCTTTGAAACATCATCATCAGCCTCTATAGAACATAACATAACATCAAGGCTGTAATCCCAGATGGTTTAGGCAGAGGTGTACCTATAGTTGTACCGCATTTCGCCAGTTATGCTTAAGTCCCATGTTATAGGGGGCGAGCCTATTGCCATCAACCAGGCACAAATCCAGACTTCGGGCTGCCAATGAGAAATTCCTTATGAAACAACCCAATAACACTTTACCCGACCCTGGACCTCATGCTCAGCAGTAGCTCTTTCGACAACTAGACCAACGAGGCTGTATAGAACACCCACCTCATCAACCAACCCCACAACCAACCTCAAACTCAACCGTTGCGAGGAAAAAAAACAGACTCGTAATTCTCAAAATGATACCGAACAATTTTTGTTGGCATTTTACAGTTTGTGTTATGGTATTTGTATTATTATAATTTCGTTGTTTTCATTTTCTTGGGCATATGGCGGAGATGACAATAGTACATTATGGTACTAGTGTGTGTACATTACTTATTAATTATCTTCTCTTAGGTAATTATCAATACACACGTGTATCAAACGACGTTTTTCAACACTCTGGTGAATAAAATATCAATAAAAACTCATTTTATTCAAAAAAGATCGTGTTCAATAGAACAAATAAATTGATGTTCCTATTGCTTGCTCATTTCATGCAACTTCTTATTTAAATAGATAATTTTAACTCGTACGTGTTTAATAAATAAAACTTTCACTCAAATATAACTTTTGTTTTCTCTGTAATAGAAGAAAACTTTTAATTCCCCATTTTGTACGTGGCAGAATAGGCGCAAACCCTATGCGCGGAAAATAAAAAAAAAACCTCATCCCTTTAGTCTGTGGCCGATCGCAATGCGCGCGCATAGGAAAACTGATGATTTTTTCCCGCCATAGCGAAACATTTTTCACAACTCGTTTTCACTATTGAATTTACAGTTATTTATTAATTAAAATGTCTACAATTACTAGGTACGAAGAAAATTATTTAAGAACAACGCCACTCCACCAATAAATAAATAAAAAAAACTATAACTCATTAGTGAGTTATAGCAATGAAAAAGTCACAGTTTGATTATGGGTGTCATTATTTGCCTAATTGCGTTGACCATAGAGCCACTTTATGAGCAAGTGTGTTGAAAAAATATTCATTGTGTTTAGACATAAAAAATATTTACAGAGTTGAATGAAAAAAAAAAGTTAAAAATAAAACACTAGTGCGGTAATGTAATTGAAAAAGCACGCGTGTTTAATAAACTGCATTATGAACCTAAAAGCGGAGTAATAAGAGCCACTTTATGAGCAATTGTGTTGAAAAATATCTTACATATTGGTATAAATGTTATGTATAAAAGAACGATTTTAAAACAAGTGTATTTGAATAATCAGTTCAAATTCTAATTTAGGTACCTACATTCAAATAAACTTGGAAAGTCCGAAAACATTTCAAAGTATTTTCCTTCGCAGAAACCTATCAGCAAGTAACCTACGCACTACAAAGACCTCTTTGATGGAAACGAACACAATCAGACACTTGTGTCCATCCAATACCCATAGAGGACTTTAATTGTAAACAAGACACATGCGATTGTTTTTTTTTTTTTTTGCTGTCCGCATCTGGAAATCTTAGAAAAGCTTATTTACATAGTAATTAATTGCATAGGGATGATGACTACTATGTTTGAAAAATAATGTAATTTCAAAGAAGACATAGTAAAAATTAGATAATGGAAAAAATCTGTTAAATCGATGTAAATATAAAGAAACTACACGCTTTAAAAAAAATTGGAGGGGATTATTCACGTCCTTGTATGTGTAGTGCACGACAATCAAATGTATGGTGCTAGTGTGAAGTACCTAACATAGTCGTGACGTCACTTCTACGATAGTGCTGTCCTTGTCTAACACTTATTTTAAAACTTAAAAATTGTTGAAAAAATTAAAAAAATGTCATCATCCATATTGCATTAATTTGACATTAAAATAATTTAAAGTATACATTGAAATAATAATAAAAGTATTATAAGTTCAATGCGAAAATGTACTACTATAACTTCACGCCACTAATCCCCGAAGAGTTAAAGCAGAGGTGTACCTAAAGTAACAACAGTCGCAGGCACAAATTGACAAACGGCTAATACTGAGAACTTCATAATGGAAAAACCCATTAGCACTTTTGCCCGACCTGGGAAGCGAACCCAGGACTTTATAATCAGCAGTAGAGCTTGCGACCTCTGGAAACAACGAAAAAAAAAAAAAGAAAAAAAAAATAGTTTTTTATTAGAACTCACACAGGACGATCACAAACTAAACACAATAATAGAAACTTATCTATCAAAAGAATATTTTATTAAGAAAAGAAAAACGTAAGTCCTGAACGAGGCCAAAAGGCTCCTATCTCATGTACTTGCCAACACAAGTAAACAATATTTGATGACCAATCGATCTGGAGCTGACAACAAGAACTCCAATTTAAGATGCCTCCTCTTGTGCGCTACTGAGTAATTATTTACAGCTCATTAACGTTCAACGTGAAAGCCTATTATTATCTAGCGTGTTACTTTATTATCCGGCGAACTACCCAAAAAGAAAATATCTACGTTACAGATAATTCAATTACCTATGTAAATGGAATTGTCATTGAAAAACAGCCGCATCTGATCTTGTAATTGTTATGAAGTCATATACAGACAGGAAGATCACAAACTAGACTCAATAATTGAAACTTATCTATCAAAAGTATTTTTGTTAAGAAACGAAAAAAGAAATTTCTGTACGAGACCAAAAGGCTCATATCTCATGAATTACTGGCAAGTATCCTGCCAAACAATATTTGATTACAAATCGATCACGAGCTGAAAACAGGAACTTCAATTTAAGATGCCTCCTCTTGTGCGCTAGTGAGTAATTATTTACACCTAATTAACGTTCAACGTGAAAGCCCATTATCTGGCGTTTTACATGATTATCCGGCGAATTATCCTGAAAACATAGAATATCTACGTAACAGATAAATTAATTATGTAAATTGAATTTACATTGCATCTGGTCTTGTAATAATTGTTATAAAGTCTATCTATTCAACTTACGCAATGAAATGAAATTAAAGTGTCTGTTTGTAATGTCAAAATAACAGCTTTGCCTTTTATTAAATGCATATAAAAGTATATACGATATAAATAACTTAAATAAAAAAAATCTGTCGTCTGTCTGTTTGTTTCGGCTAATCTCCGAAACGGCTGGGAAAATTAGATGAAATTTGGTGTGGGGATACTTTGAATCCTAGGAAAAAACATAACCTACTTTTCATCGACACACCAAGCGGGCGGAAGGTAGTCTAGTCGAGTACAAAATAGTATGCTAAAGTTAATATATTACAAGTTGTCATCGAAATAACTGAAAACATGGAACAGTGTCATTGTACTCAAAATTATGAACAACTATTATTATGGGACCAACCCTGAAATCGCGAAAAATATCAGCTTCATCCTACATTTTGTCGAATTATTTCAGAGCAATTTATTTCGTGATTTCAGAATTTGTGGCTTTGGATACCAATCTAAATGAATTTTGTGATGTTTTGGATGAATTTTGTGAATCTAAACAGCAGTCTAATGCATACAAATAAAATTAACAACACATGCAAAGCAGTTCAATCCATGCTTTCACCAATCCCCGATCCACATTTGTTTCGAAACAAAAGACAATACAAACTGTTATCAATAAAGAGACACAACCATAAAAAGGATTTACACTAACTGGCATAAAGCAGAATAGACCAGTATAAACTGGTTTACACCGGATCGAACGACTCAATAACAGGACATGGAAATCCGAAATGAGGGTAGGAATCAGTGATTTTATGTTATTGGTTTGACGGTGATGTAGAAACATGGAAAGGGTTTCATTCAGTGAGGAGTGAATGGAAACGTTCCCGTGAGGAACTTTTATTGAATAGATTTGTAAAACTAATATTTACTGCTTTAGTTGCTCCGTGAAAGAAGAACCAACCAACGAAACAAATGACGATGGATTTGTGTTTCTCTTTGAGAATTTGATTTTGAATCATAGACCAAAGTAAGTTTTTAGTGAAAATAAATCAAAGTAAAATCCGTATTTTTTCTCTCGTGATTGAATTGTTTATTTTTCTCATGCTCATTGCAAGGTAACACCTAGGCATACATAATTAAATGCAAAATTGTAACTAAGTCCATTACTAAGTTACCATGAAAATGACCATGAAAGAGGACATTCAACAATAATTTCAATAACACTGCTTAATATTCAGAAAACGTAGAAAATAAATATAATGTAATTATATCAGTAGTTCTGACCTGTAATAAGTATATCACGATACTTCATAATTGTGATATAATTGTAGGCTGAAAGGAACTTGTCATTTGAAGGTTGTATTAAATAGTGTATTTGATTTTAATGTATTATGCACTGTTGCGTCTGTTTTGTTTAACTTAACCTGAATAATTGACTAAATACTGAAATAGGACTTCAGGACAAAAACAAACACCAAATGGGAAAAATGCGACGAACTAAATTTCAGAGAAATTTCTTTTTTCTGGTAATTCAAAGACGTTAAAATAGCTGTACTTAATTTTAGTTTTTTTCTAGAGCAGCTCATGAAGATCATGGAGACTCATAATTTTGGTTTTAGATCAATCGAGCGCTTCACCCAAAACGGACATATAAATGGACACATGGACATAAACTGTGTACTGACGATAACTCGGTGTACTATAGGAAAACCTCTGCCATACCCTTCAGGAATTACAGGCGTGATATTATATTATTTATAACGAAAAAGTAATTACTAAATTGAACAAAAGATCTTTCTGATTTTAATTTTAAGCATAAGTACTGTTAGACACGGCGATTGGTCATTTTTTTTTGACATCCCTTTAAGCCCCATCTGCAAGAAGATAAGTATTTCAATAGAATCTCACCCTTCACTCGGAACTCAGTGTGCTCCATTCTGCCTTTGGATTATAGATGTTTTTGGTGAATACCTGCAACAAAGAGGTAGACGGTAAATTAAGATGTAATTTTAACAAACGTATCGTTATTACTTAAAAGGATTAGCAGGAAATGTAGTCTTGAGCAGTATCTATTGCTAGATTAATATGGTGAAGCTACCGTAGATTAAAACCCAGACAGGCGTTTTACTCATTGTAAATTATTTCATCACCACTGCTCTTAAAACCGTAAAGGAGAAAATCGTTGAGGCAACCAGCAAGTCCTAGAACCAAAAAACTCGAAGTCATGTGACATCTACCAACTCCCAAGTAACTGCTGCCAAATTTGAGAAAAGGCCAGAAAATTAAAAAGAGGCTCAATTTTTAAAAAAAAGTGTAAGTACATCATTAGAAGCCCATTAAGTTTTTAGAAAAGTGTTCATCTTAAGAAGGTCAATAGAGGATTGGTTAAATATTTCCACTTAATTATTTCTACTCATCGTCTACAGACTGTGTTGAGTTTTGTAGCTAGATAACGCCCAAATTCAGCGTCTTACACAATTTAAATGCTAAAAACGTTTTCATTTTAGGATCTCCACATGTCTTTCATTCAAAAACACTTCAAGGGCTAAAATCAGGTACAAAATGTCTGAACGGATATGGATGAAATTTGGTACAAAGATTTATAACCTGGATTAACCTGGGTACTTTGATCCCGGTAATACGTTTCCGTGGAATAATTTATAACCTCAACGCAGGCGGAGTCTAGGTCTAGGTCGAATAGATCTTATAAGGTCTCCAATAAGGTTTATCTCCACAATTTTACAGGCGTATCTCCAAAACTACTGAACCGATTTGACCAATTTTCACTTCCCAAAAGATCGAAAGACCATTTTGGTGAAACCATACATACACACATAAATTCACGCCATCTTCCCATAGGCATAAACCACAGAACGCCACCTGCTACGATCCTTACATTCTCCTTTTGCCTCGTTTACGTTCATACATCTCATTCACATCACACACGCGCGCCAGTTCCGAGTACTACGCACCTGACCTTCCTGAAGAAAATCCCCAATAAGGACACTATATATCCTCCTAGGGCGTTCTCTCCCGCCGTTCCAACTCACATCTGCCTTGTGAAACCGATCTTCCCCAAACCCTTCTCACAAGCAAGTATTTCAACGTTTCCCCTTTGTCCAATATAATACACGTGAACAATTTACAAACCCATCGAATTCGGTTAGGTTACCGTAACCGCACTGTATAATACGGTAATCCGGCTCGCCAGACGTTTATGAAGCCTTAGTAAATACGTCGATACTACCACGCAAATGTATTATAGGTAGGCAGGCACAAATTGGAATTAATTCAGTCAGTATCTACTCATCATCGGCCTAGCCTTATCCAAATGTTGGGCTCTGCTTCTTGTCACAACCCAGTTACTGCGTCTACGATACCTTTCCGTCCAGTTGAAAACTAGTGTCATGCACTGGGTGTCTCCTCCCAGGGTCGCGGATTGTTCGAAAATGAAACCGTGAAGAAGTCATTTGATGATGTCTTATCCAAAAAAAAGGTCAATAGGTGTCTGGCATTTTTGCTAAACTGGGCCTTTGTGGCACACTTCCCTGCTAATTTATTTCATCGCACGTTTACACTTTATTTTTATTCTTAACATTACGTTGTGTGACTTTTAGTCTGTGCTATATAAATGTATTTTATTTCTTTCTCCGTCAGATTTTTGGGCTTTTAACAGCTCGTAACGACTGTCAAAGAGACAAATGACAGCCAGGACCAACAGCGCAACGTGCTTAGGAGGGTCTCGATATGTAATTGATGGAACTTCTCATCCACGGACCGAGCAATATTCAGTACAGACTACCGGCCTTTATTTTTATCGAAGGGTAAACCTTGTGTAGCAAGGTAACTGATGTAGCTGGAGGATTGGCTTCATTGCTATGACAGTGCATGAGCCCGTTGCCCGCACGATGAATGGGTGATGGAGTCGGAAGGTTCCAACATGACATTTAGTTGACAGCAGATTCACTTATCAGAGAGTTAAGTTACAAGTAGCAAACCGAAGACCCTAGATCAGCCTATTGTGTTCCCATAGCTGGGACACATGCCTCCTCTCGGTGAGAGGGTGTGGGACCTAATCCACCTCGCGGGCCTAGTGCGGGTTGGTGGATGTCACATGTTTTGTCATGGACATGCCGGTTTCCGTCATGTGTTCTTTCACCGTTTTGAGAGCATTTTACACAATGTAAAGCACCTTTCTAGGTTCGAACCTACGACCTACAACTCGTGTGTCGCGGCCGTTACCAGTGGGCCCGCACTGCTCTCAAAGTATTTGAAATGTATTATCATTGCATTACAAGACATAATTCATATACGTTGCATATCATTTCAAAGGAGTAGCCCCTAATTTTCAAGTTTTAGAAGTTACTAATCGAATTGGTGCAAATGCCATTCCACAGCGGCCCACGGCGTGTCTTTGTAAAAAAGTGGGTGGAATAAGCGAGATCGTCCACTGCGACCAACGTCCACCGTACGCTTGAATGCATGACGTAGCAAAACAAATGAACCGAGCAGGTGTCGTGGCAAACCTCTCCGTGGAAATCTTAGACATAGCTCAAACTATGCGATAAGGGACTGCGTCAGCCCTGCGAATAGATCCAACGACAAGCTGCAGCCAACAATTTTTATAATCGGGGTGGTCCAAATACTGACGTCATAACAAAAAAAAGATTCCTCATGCCCAGGGGTTTTGGAAAATACAGTTTCTTTTGATAGTTTTCTGTAGTGTTTATGGTAACCACTTTAAAAAAAAAAAAAAAAAAATTACAAGGCATTTTCACATAATTTTTTTGAAGTTTTCATTGTTATGGAATGTTCTTTCGGACATAATATAATCATCTTTCTTGGCGTCGAGTTGCAGAGTCGCAACGACAGGCTAGAAGAGTTGCACGCTCTCGCTTTATATCGCAGCGACTAGACGGACGTTGCTAGCGCACAACCGACTACAGTTGCATGCGACAGTCTTACTGTGACCGCTGAGTAAGGTGCAATTGTGTTTTGTATTGCGAATCTCAACATGGATACGTTCGATGTCGATGTTTTCAAAGCGTACGTCGAAGCGCGTCGAATACTCAAAGAAAATGATCGTTTCCTGCACGACGTCTGTCGACTGTAACGATAGTTCTGCGTCTAGTTGCAGCGACAAGACGCACAGTTTGCGCTGGCACTTACGTAGCACATTAGACGGACGACTTTAAAGAAACTGAAAACAAAAAAGCATCTAACATTTCCTTTGAAACGTCTAATAAAAATAACCCACCTATAAATAGAAAGGCTAACTTATAAAGGCGTTATAAAAATAATATCGAGTACAGTCGGTGACAGATTGTGACGCATCGCCTTTGTAGCGGTCAAAGTAAACAGTAATCATTGGTGTTGACTGTACTTTGAAAAAGACCTACAAAAAGAAGTCGATTTTTCTCTTCTGTATTGTGACATTTTTTTTTCAGAAAGATTCAAACAAAAGGTAAAGTTTTGGTGATTTAAGTAAGTAAATCACCAAAACTTTACCAAATACTATTTAGTTTTAGAATATGGAAAGGCAGGATAAATTCACCAGAATGGCAATTCCGGTATTTTTAAGAACTTTCAAATTAAAATCTCACTCTCAATATGTCAAACTCAAACTCAAAGAATTTATTTTTAAAAAAAATTGACAAACACTTTTGAATTGTCAAAAGGTCGGTCAGTTAGTCAGAAAGTTGAAGCTAGTTGCCCATTCCAAAACGTAGATCTCTATGGAGAAGAACAGTCAAGAAACTCAAGGGACATTCTTTTAAATTAAATTATTACAAAATCCTTGTTGCGAGAATATTGAGAATACAAATATGTGAGAAAAATTTAAAAAAAAAAATATAGTAATTCAAAATATAGGATAAATATTAATTATTATATTATACACACAGTAAATTAAGCAAATTTACAAAATATAAAAAAAAACATTCATAATTTAAAAAAATTGCGTCAAAAAATTCATCCGCATCGCTGTCAACTGGTAATGTACCCAAGAGACTGGCAGCGTTGCCACGTTGTATGGCAGTGCTTAGCCTCTGGCCAAGGTAAATTTCAAATATAGGATTAAAATTGAAATAGCGATCGGCTGTTGCGCTGCGTGTCGCGGGTTCGATTCCCGCACGCAACAAATATTTGTATGACCCACGATACAGGAGTAATTCCTAGTGTGGGGCAACGTTTTTAAAAAAAGAAAAAAAAATATATATAATAATTAATACAAACCTGTAGATACTTATGTAAAAGTTCACACGCGTTCATGAGGAAAGGGGTAGTAAGTTTAAAATTATTAAAAATATTTTTATTATATGATGTATCTAAAAATTTACGGTTTTCGCAATATTTCCTTTATCTGTGCTATAAGACGCTGCTTCTTACCAAATTTCAAGATTCTGAGTTAACGGGAAGTACCCTGTAGGTTTTGATTCCCTTGCGCATGTTGAATATTTTCGGCATAAACGCCTGTCTCTTTTGATTGCGTTGGCTTAGAAGTTTGATTTTTTCACCAAGGGACAGTAGACCTGAGTAATTGATATAAATTCCAGCTTGATACCTCCACGCTTTCCTCAGAAAAAGGGTCTAACGGGAAAAGGGATCCTATAATGGTTCCGTTTTTATTCTTTTTGAGGTATGAAACCCTAGAAAAACATCTGCTTTACCTAGATTTCAACCTTGAAGTTATTGTTCTAATGCCTATTAACAATCCTTTTTACTAAGTATATCTGTTTCCTCACTCTAAATTACGGAAATACTTGTTTAATACAGTACCGTTACTGATTAGAAATACCAATAGCATAGGTACTAAGTCTGGCACCGGTACCAAAAGTACAGGTACTACCTACATCTGGTACCGATTCCCAAAAATACCGGTATTTCAAGTCCTGCCTGCAAAACCAAGGGGTTTATCGATGCGTTAACAATCTTCAGGAACATAATTTAAAAGGGCTCGTGAAAACCCCACAAACATGATCACAGCAACGCTGCTTTGCGGCAGAATAAGATAATGTATGGTATGAAAACTTCCCAGGATAAACATGTTTAAATTCAAAGTCATCTAGACGCCTCTTCCAATAGGTAGTTTCGTATGGCAAGAAAGTACATAGTTACTCGTTTAAAATCTTTTTCAAAACTTTGTCTACATTTAGAAGGACCTCTACTAGACCAGATACAAGTAGGTACTGTTACTTCGCACTACATCTTTTCACAGTCAACCTTTTAAGGGCCAAACATTCACAAAAAAAGGCAACTTTCATTAATGTTTTTAAACAAGATAGAGTCGGGTCACTTCTTTTCAATAAAAGAGTTAATCTGAGTCCTGTAATCTTTACACAAGATTTTTTTTATTTTAATTTCCTTGCTAATAAGCATAACATAACATCACGCCTGTAATCCCATAAGGGTTAGGCAGAGGTGTACTTATAGTAACACCCACATTTCGCCAGTTATGTTTAAGTCCCATGTAATAGGGGGCGAGCCTAGTGCCATCAACCGGGCATAAATCCAGACTCTGGGCTGCTGCTGAGAAATTCTAGACAGAAAAAACCAATAACACTTTGCTCGACCTGGGAATCGAACCCAGGACCTCATGCACAGCAGTAGCTCTTGCGACCACTAGACCAACGAGGCAATCTTAGTCAGTTTCCTTATTCGTTCGTTATTAGTCGGTTTTCCGAAATCAAAATTGAAAGTAATTTATTCAAACTAGGCTGAGAATCAGCCCTGTTTGAACATCAACATTGCAAAAGACAGTCCCCCAAACCGCACCGCTTCCTAGTGCTTTAGCTTGTCCATATTAACTTGGTTCAGCCAGTATTAAAATATGTTTATCATCATCCACGTAAGAGCCTACTAACTGTATTGCAATACCTCATAGGAGTTACTTTGAATGATACAATCAGACTTAAAACTATCCTTAAAAGAACCGGAGTTACCGACATAGCTTGCTGCGTAAGGCAACTGAAGTGGCGCAGATCTGGCCATGTTTGTCGAAGGACCGACAGCCAATGGAGCAGACGAGTCCTGGAGTGGTTCTAGATGGACAGATGACCTTAAAAAGGTGGCTGTGACAGACTGGATGTGGATGTAGTGGATGCTGAGAGGCCTATGTGCAGAACTGGAATGATCGTAGACACTGCCTATCAAGGCTGAGTTCAGTGATTGAATACCTCATAGGAAGTTAGTATTAATTGAGTCATTTTATTACACCTGTTTCAGATAAAGAACTGAAAGTCTGCTGTATTGGAACGGGCTTTCCTTCAAAGGGAAACTCAAAATGATTGGTGAATGAAACGAAGATGGTGTCAATTTTGGCGGAAGCACAGTTAATATAACACCTCTTCGGGTAAGATCTTTCTGTCAATGTGGCAACGCTTGGGGGAGGCTTGTGTCCAGTGATGATTATGAAGATCTGTCTCAAAATTCGCATCAGCTGCAGAGCTTAGATCTGTGCTTGTGGCGTTTAGGTTCATCCGTAAATGGAACTACATTATATTGAAACTATAGTAAAAAGTAACACTACGAAATAAAGTTACTTCTTGTGTTTTAGTTCAGCGATTTTAAATATTTTTAACTATGGAGATTGGCTACATTGGCTACCAAACCTGATGAGCAAGTGACTGTGATAATGTATGCGTTTTCAGTTTTCATACTATTTGACCTGTATGGTTTTCAGGATATTCAAAGCTGACTTATTAAACCTTTTACTACGGAATTAAAATTGCAGAGTTAAAACAATATTAGCAGAATTGGGTTTGCAGAGAACCTAATTTCAGCATAGTACTCTAAACAATACATTTTTAATCGTTTTTATTTCGATATTCTTCTATATTTGTGTTAATAGGAAAACCGTCATGAAGTTATTTAATAATAGAACCATAATAATAGCTGGCCAGTTTACATCAGTAGAAGTTTTGAGAAATCTCTCCGTAACATTTTACTCACTATGAAAAGCGCAACTTCTGGACAATTCGAAATTTGTTTTTTTTATTGAAAGAACAACCGGTGGAGTTTGTGTTTTAAACCTTATTATTCCTAAGAATGTATTATTTATACCAGTCTATTACTAATTACGGATTACTAAGTGATCTAGCAAGGAATTTTAATAAAGCACTAATAACAATTCGTATGTACACCATGTAATTATGAATGTACCTGTACTTTGTAAGTCCCTCATATACTACAAGACCTTCACGTGCGGAAATCAATTATTATTATACTAATTAAAATAAGATATTTTCAAATAACATTTATTTAAGTTCTAGCTATCGTTCAGTTTTACGTTTAACACTCCAAGTAAGCTTACATAAAGGCCTAAGTCTTGCATATCAGGAATGATAAAAAAAACAACAAATTAAAAAAAAAAAAAAAAAATTGCATCCAATAATAATAAAACTATTTCTACATTATTGTCTATTAGTTCTACTTACGTGCAAATTCAAACTGACACTTTTATTTTTTCTTAATTGTTTATAAAGGCGACAACTGACACACAGGGTGCGGAGATAACTGTCCGGTGGAAGCCTAGTGTATCGTTTATATAGGGGGTGTAGCGCCGCGAAGCAAAGCGGTGAGGGCAGTGTGAAGAACGGAGCGGGAAGATGAGCGATTCTAGTTAAATTTGGCGATTTTGTTGCTTTGGTTTAATTTTCGAAAAGTTAGCGTGCTTTTCTGGCTTTGATACCAATTGTAATTAAATTGGCCGTAAAGAAGAGTGGAAATCACTACCTGCGTCTGTGTTCCCGAACGCATTCAACCCGAATCTCTTCAAAGTTAGAGTGAACAGGCTTCTTCTGGGTAAGCTCACTCCATCGTAGACTATGTCTCTGTCACTTCTGACCTAGTCTAGACTCAAGAGCAAACCCATCTCAAATAAAATAAAATAAAAATATAAAACAGCCGCAGTTTTTTTTTGCGTGGGCAATCATCAAATGACTTCTCCTGCTCTGGGTGGAGCAGGAGGGCGTGTCAGATTTCTAATGACTTAAACCCACTCGTGTTCCTTCACTTGCCTGTGCCATGGGTAACGGAATCTCGTTCGAACAACTCTCTGGAGTCGGCATTTGTGGCTGGACTACGGCGATAGGCTGATATTCTTTAATATGGGACTTAAATAATTATATGAATCACGTAAAAGGTGCCTATGCCCAGCCCTTCAGACAATAAAGGCGTGATGTTATTTTAGTTTCATGTTGAATGGTACTATGCTATATCCATTGTCGTCCTTATGTTCTTTCTCATCTGACGAAAAAACGTCAGTGGAATTACTCTTGTTCATATCATCATTTTATGGAATAATTTCATCCACAATTATTGCACAATAGTTGTTCTATTATTAACTTCGCGACTTCTTCCGGGTGGATTTCGAAAAAAAAAAAGTTTCCTGTGTTCATCAGACATAATTTCGGCTTATAATGGTAAAACTATTTTTCAAATCGGTCCAGTAGTTTCAGAGCCTATTCAATACAAACAAACAATCAAATCTTTCCTCTTTATAATATTAGTGTAGATATATGTTTAACTAATTAAGATTGGGATTCAGAATCAATCGTGGTATATACAGCATAAAACGCTCTAAAACCCCATTGTGTAGCGATTAACGTAGCCAAAAATGAGGCGTAGCGATAAGCGTAGCATTTCCTAGCCATCGATTTCAAACGAAAATGACCACACTTTGGCACTTGTGTTGTTGTATAAACAATTATTATTCAGTAACATAGATACACACATACATAAACTCACGCCTTCGTCTCATGGGGGTAGGCAGAAACTCCAGAACCTGCTACCATCCTCACGTACTCCTTTTGCTTCGTTAACGTTCATACATCTGGTCATACATGCACGCTGATTGCGAAAACTACGCACCTGACCTTTCTGAAGAACATAACTAATACGATCACTTACTATATATCCTCCTAGGACGTCCCCTCCCGGCGTTTCAACTCACCTCTGCCTTGTAAATACATTTTGTTGTTCTCAAGATAACCAAACCATCTAAGCATACTCCTTTCAATTTCAGTAATGATTTAGTAAATTGAACACTAATAACCCTGACGTAACTTATAAACCCAGCCTGGTATTAATTCACTTACAACTTATGGACTGATGATAATATCACTCACTTTTATGTCATTAACAATTTTTATATCGTGTCGAAAATTACACACACAACTACATTACGTCTGAAATGAAGAAATTGTATTTATTTAATTGGCAGTGTGGCTAAAGTCTTGCTCCAAGTGTTTAAGTCCTTACCTCTTGCTGTTGATAACGGATGCTCTGACGTTGGACATACAGGCAGAGCCGCCTTGGCGCAGGCTGTTTGCCGACTTGTGGAAGAATAATGTGTTCCCGCGACCCCGGCTTAGGTGTGAGATGGAACACCGGGGTGGTTTTTAGTCAGTAAGAGTCTGACAGACCCCTCCGCCCGCCCCAGGGCGGAGGACATCCATGAGGATTTTCCACCCCGGGAACAAAAAAAAAAAAAAAAAAAAAAAGGCTGTTTGCCGACGACATTTTTATTGTCAGTGAAGATGGACCTGAGATCAAAAGCAGATTGGAAGAATGGCAATAGATGCTGGAGAATGTTGGCTAGAAAATCAGCTAAACCGCGCGCATGACAGCTCACTCCAAGCTTAGTCTACACGTTGAGATTTTAACAGAATTGACCTCCAGATCATTTATAAAGGCATGAGAATATTTATTTATTTAGCACTCAATGTGAAGTGCTTAACTTTTGGTGCCCAGGTTGAAATTGCAATATTTGATTCTCGAATGAAAAAAAGTGTTTGCTAGGCTTAAAACTAAATTGTGACCTGATACTTTATAACTACTTATTTAAGTTGAAACATCGTGCTTACAATAACTTTCAACCCCGATAAGAGTCAGGCGGTTCTCTTCTCGAGACGTCGTCGAGTCCCACCCCCCCTTCCCAGCCCGATCACTATGTACGGCAAGCCAATCCCTTGGGAGAAGCAAGCCAAATACCTAGGCGTGATCCTTGATCAAAACTTAACGTTTAAACAGCACATTAAGGCTGTTCGCGCTCGCGCCGCTTTCGCTCTTGGTAGACTCCACTTTATTCTGACAGCCCGTTGCAAACTGTCACTTAAATGCAAGCTGCGCATCTACACCGCAGTCATCCGTCCCATCATGACCTATGCCTGCGTTGTATTCGCGCACGCTCACCCACGTCATCTCCATAAGATGCAGACCCTCCAGAACCGTTTTCTCAGAAAGGTCACGGGTGCCCCCTTCTATGTCCGTAATATAAATCTCCACATCGATCTTAAAATGCCTACCATAAACCAGTTCATGAAACGCTTATCGAAGCGCTTCTTTGACTGTGGCATAAAACACTCCAACCCCTTGATCTCAGCGGCCGCCCGCTACACTCCCTCCCGCATTAGCAGTATTCGCCGACCAAGGCATACTTTAATCGCCCCCGACGACGCCACTACCCTCCTCCAGGAGAGTAGTAAGGCCACCAGCACACTACATAAGCCAAAAACCCGATCGCCGTCCTACCGTCCTCGCCGCCGAGGCCCGCCGCGACGCCCAAATCCACGCCCCTCCCAACCCTTGCTCGAGCCAGCCCGCGACGCTGAGCCTGTAGCTTTAAATTCGTCCCTAATTAATATCAATCCTGATCCAGCTAGTCCCTTGCTGCCCTCTTCCAGCGACGCCCTAAGCCGAGGTCCGTACCCCACAGGGGGTGCCCATAGCGTTGTCGCTTAGTTTTAGTTAGTATTTAAGTTTAAGTCCTGGCTGGAGGCCTTAATTTATTAGGGCAACCACAGGCAAGTCCGTCTAAGCAGACGACAACCTCATAGGTTGACCTGCGAGATGCCATTTATAAAATAATAAAAAACTTACAATCATTTGAGTGCCGGTTGCGAAGTTGGAAGATGCAGCTGAAAGGCGTTTTGCAATAGTCGTCTGTTCAAATTAAGCCTATTATTAACAGAGCCACCATCTTTTTTAGAACTAATTTGTCTATTTAGTAAAATTCATAAAGTCATACATTCATTAACTCATTGACAAACAACGCACTGTGTAAACTGCTGGGTGGAGAGGCATGAAATGTAGCACAAACATTCTTAACTGATATTGTCAATGCGAAAGTGTGTTTGTTTGTTATGCTTTTACGCTTAATCGGCTGGATGGATTTGTATTCAATTTGGTAGGTATGTGGCAACCACCGCTCTTGTAGGACACCATAGCTTCAATCATGTTTTTAAATCGCTACCGCTTACCACTAACTCACGACCACTAAGAGGATGTAAGAACTAGAATAAAAATTCAAACTCGCCTACTTTTAATAGATTTTCCGGAGTAACTTCAAATTGTAGATCGTTATCTGACGTCGATATAATGATCCTTGGTCAGATGTTGATGTTTTAAAGTGTACTTTTTATTAAACTTTAAAATATAATGTTAACACAAGGACTAAATTAAATGACTCACTAACTAACTATACAACACATACCATAACATCACGCCTGTAATCCCATAAGGGTTAGGCAGAGGTGTACTTATAGTAACACCCACATTTCACCAGTTATGTTTAAGTCCCATGTAATAGGGGGGAGCCTTTTGCCTTCAACTGGCCACAAATCCAAACTCCGGGCTGCTACTGAGAAATTCTACATAGAAAAACCCAATAACACTTGGCCTGAACTGGGAATCGAACCCAGGACCTCATGTTCAGCAGTAGTTCTTGCGACCACTACACCAAGGAGGCACTCAAAGGCGTGGCTATACAAATTAATGTTAAAACAAATGGGACACTTAGTCCGCATCGCTGTCATCCGGAAATGTGCCTAGAAGACTGGCAGCATTGCCATGTTGAAAACCCTTTGGTCACCTGAAGTGTCGACTAATCGAAAGTGGACTGTTTTAACACCATATTTTAAAAGCATTTGAACAACCACTCTTTCTTGGGGATATCGTTTTCCACAGTAATTGGGTTTTGTAACTAACAGCAGTCGCTCCATGTAAAATGCTGGTGTATTTCTGAACGAATCTGGTCAATCCGAATTTTCAAGAGGCCGCAGTCGCGAGCAGAAGCCAGTAAATTATATCAACGGATTTCAGCAAAGCTGTTTGAAAATAAAGTCTCACACTTAGATTCTCTCTTGTATTGTTGATGCTTAAAGAGACAAAACTCTCTTACACAAACACCATCTACACAATACAAATATGTCGAACGTACGCCCCGTCGGTCGTAAATTAATTCCAAACCGTTTTTTTTTTACCTATTCGCTAACTTAAAAAAAATGTATGTCTATGTTTGCTTTTTTTTTATAACCGACGGAAAATGTTTATGCTAGGGGGCTATGTTGAATTCATTATACAGTTTGCGCACTGGTTAAGAACTTTTCCTGTATGTAGGTAAAGATACGTGCATTATTAGGAGATTGTGCCGTTTTGGGTTGAAAACTAGGGTCATGGGGCCCACATTCTCATCGAATAGCATTGCCATTCAACGCTGCGAGCCTTTTGGGCTCTTTCTCTATTAACGGGACGAATTTCTTGATACCCTATGAAAGTTTCCCCTTTATTAAGTACTTGTTTATAATAAATTAGCCTCCGACCCGTGGTGTTTGATGAAAAGCAGCCTATGCCCTTCCCTAGGCTTCAGACACAATTCAACGGATTAGCCCTGAAACATCACAGCCCCGCTCTGCGCGCCGCCCGTTCTTACTGCGGTAACTTTTGAACCATCCGCCCAAATTACTTAGTGTAAAAGACAAAGTTTATCTACATTCAATACCAAACGCGATAAAGGTATTAATTTTGATATGAATTAAATAAATACTATAAAATGTGCATTGTAAAGAAATTATCAAATTTAAATGTATTTATAGCTCACTATTTTGGCTATAATAGCTCCCACATAAAAGGTAGATATACTGTCGCGGACTTTTACTTAGAACTATTTAAAACAAACAATCCCACCATACATTATATTCGTGTAAGTGTAACGGTTTAGGCAGCGCACGCCAAGATAGATCTCAGAGACCAGGAATTCTTCCGACTTACTTGATAGTTATCGTTATATTATGGACAAATTACACAAAAACGTAATAAATTGTAGCCTATGTGTTATTCTGATGTATAAGCTATATTTTTGTAAAGTTTCATCAACATCCGTTCAGTAGTTTTTGCGTGAAAGAGTAACAAACATCCATCCAACCTCACAAACTTTCGCGTTTATAATATTAGAAGGATTACAGATTTAGCTTGTATAATGTAATGAAGCATGTTTCTCTTAAAATAAGTAAATAAATTGCAACAAGTTTACCTACAAAATTAATTATGATTTTTTGCGTAGAAAATCAGGGGACATATTTGATACAAACGTAACAGTATGACGCACTGTCGGTCCGTATATGAAATATTACTTGTTAAACACATCAAAACTTATCTAAAAGGACATCTTACATATCACAAATTAATATTTTTATATGAATTATAATATAAAATCGATATAGAGCATCCTGTTGTCAAAATGTTTGTTTAGAGCAAGGAAATGTTTGAAATTATTGTGTAATATAAATAACGAAACGTTAAAATAATTGAGGGCATCCCCAAGGTAGCTCAAGAAAAGTAAAGGAAGCGTCTTAATTTTTTATATATAAAAGAATAGGAAGGGGTACCAATAAAAAAACAAATCCACTACAATGTGGGTCTGAGACCCGTCCGGTATCATCAAGGCAGACCCAGTACGTAGTATTAATTATCTGTGCCCAGAGGAAGATGGCGGCACGAGCTTGACGCCTACAGACAGGATTGGTCCACAGTAGCACAAGACAAAGATAAGTGGAAAGCAGAAAGGGGTACACTTATCTTTGTCTTACATACATACATAACATAATCAGCCTATAACGTTCCCACTGCTGGGACACAGGCATCCTCTCTATGAGAGGTAGTGAGCCGTAATCCACCACGCGGGCTCAGTGCGGGTTGGTAGATGTCACATGTCTTCGAATTTTTGGTTCTAGGACATGCCGGTTTCCTCACGATGTTTTCCTTCACCGTTTTGAGAGCAGTTTATGCTTTGTCTTAAACAAACAAAAATAATAATATTAGTACAGTGTTGGCCTTATACCATTTTTTTATTATTACTTAAATATTATAATTTGTGCTATTCTGCTGCGAAAGACTGCAGGCAGATGCTGGATGCGTCGAGCTGAAGACAGGGCGCTATGGCGCTCATTAGGGGAGGCCTATGTCCAGCAGTGGACTGCTATAGGCTGATGATGATGATGATGATGATGTGCTATTCTGTGAAGTGCAATATGAACTTTGCTCAAGTGACAGCACACAATCCGAAAGAGAACTCATTTGTTTTTCAAAAGTAAATCATCGCGGATTCACAACACACTCCGTTCGAATTTCGATGTGATGTCTGCTATAACATCACATTTAGAACACAACAGTATGTTAAGCCAATAATTTCAGTAGTTCACCCTTCAAACAGGATAGCGACGCTGGTTGGTGGCAGAAATAATAGAAAGTATGGTGATAATAAGGAACGATAGAAGGACTGTGTGAAAGATGATTTGGCTCGAAACTACCCAGATGACGTCCAACAGAGAAAAATTGAAGAATTGATGTGAGGATTATGTGGTTCATTGCATCATTGTAGTTTTTTTCTGATTTAGTTTTAATCATGATCTGGCAGTTCGAGTAATTTAAGCGGCCTACCCAAATGTCCTTTCCTTGGTATTGTTCGTCGAATCCTTTCGTAAGGTCAATAAAAACTTTTTAACAATACAGCATGGAGTTAGCAAGCCGATCAATGTCCGTTCCTTCTCTGTTTGAAAATACCGGCCTAGTGCATGTCGGATCACGCATAATGAAGGAATCCGTATTTGGGATGAATTTATCCCAAGAACAAATTTATTCATTTATTTATTTATTAACACTTTATGCACAAGTAAAAAAATACTGTACAAAGGCGGACTTAATGCCTGAGGCATTTTCTACCAGTCACCCTTAGGGTGATGCTGAGACAAAACATGGCAGGTGCAACAAAAGGGATAGATAACTCGAAAAATAATAATACATTTATACTTAAATACATACATATAAACAAATTAAACTTTGTCAGGAGAAATAACGATAGGTAGATTGGAAAACGAATCCAGCAAATCAGCGCTGAGATGATTTTATAAGCGTCTCACGAATATGTTCACGAGCCTTCACTTTAAAAGATAACCGACTGGTAGCCATCCTGATGTTCAGAGGGAGCGCATTCCAAAGAAAGACCGCTTGGACAAAGAAAGACGAGTGAATAAAACCAGAGCGGTGAGAAGGACATCGTAGAAGACGATTGTTGGTGGAACGAAGATTTTTACTATGAGCACAGCATAAGTATTGAACATGGGGGGTCAGGTAAGAAGGAGAGGTAGATTTGTCGAGTATAGAATACAACATAGACAGAGCCCTCAACTCTCTACGCTGACGTAGGGGTAACCATTTTAAAAGCAATCGGTGCGCAGAAACATGATCATACTTACGTAGATTGAAGACAAATCGAATGCAGTTATTTAGAAGGCGGTCAAGTTTACTGTGTTGTGAGACCTTGGTTCTTGACAAATTTCATAATTCTAAGCCAACGATTTGCGAATGTCCGAAGACGCATAAATGGCTGTATTTTTATGTTTATATTGCGTTGACTTAGGAGCTTGATTTTTTTAGAGCTCCAAGAGTTCGTAGACCTACTTGATATTAATTTCAACTTGATTCCTCCACGCATTCCTGAAAAAAAGGGTCTTGACAGATTGAAGGACGGACGGAAGGACAACAATGTGATCCTATAAGGGTTCCGTTTTTTTACTTTTGTGATATGGAACACTTAAAAATAACCTTTATAGTATACCTATTGAGCATATACCTTTTTGGGCAGTGCTCGTAGGTTCGAACCCAGACAGGCGCTTTACTTTGTGTAATTTATTTCATCACCACTGCTCTCAAAACGGTGAAGGAAAACATCGTGAGGAAACCGGCATGTCTTAGAACCAAAAATTCGAAGACATGTGACATCTACCAACCCGCAGTGGGCCCGCGTGGTGGATTGTGGCCCGCTCCCGCTCACAGAGGAGGCCTGTGTCCCAGCAGTGGGAACATAATAGGCTGATTATGTATGTATGTTATGTTATGTATATACCAAAATATAAATACAGACTGGTTATGAAGATACGACGGAAAGAAACTAGTCAGCGTGACGTGGTTGCTTTGGGAGGTGAGAAGGCCTCTGGTGTGGGATGCAACCTGTGTCGCCGCCACCGTTGGGCCATTTTATGTTCCAAGCCCTAAGAGTTTTGCTGGCGATGCTGCTGCGGCTGCTGAGACCCTCAAGCTGCGAAAGTTTTGAGCCGTTTGGGGTCTAAACGCTCGGGTCATGCGGCCAGAGGACGCGTCTCCTTTTTAAGGAAACTTCTCGGTGACTGGTCGACACTTTTCGTGACCAGAGGCTGGCTCGTTCTTTGGAATAGCTTTGCTATTCAACGTTGCCAGTCTATGGGGTACGTTTCCGAATGACAGCGATGCGGACGAGTACTTCGACGCCTAAGTGTCCTTTTGTTGTTTTTATTTATTTAGTATAATTAGTGAGGTAATCATTTAATTTAGTACGAAGTGTAAATTAGTAGTGTTGCATATTAGCATTTTGGTGTATATGTTATCAAAATGACTTGTTAAAGGAAGCTATTACATTGATCTTGGCTTTATGCATTCGAAACAGGAACCTACAGAATCTACGATACGGTTAATAGGAAATGACAACGTGCTTATCTCCGAACATCTATTATAATTATATTGATATGATTTTTATACCAAAACACTGTGAAAGACAAGCGTAGCCGGCGGCTATCATTACCTACCCTAATTAAATTATTGATATAATTTTAGATAAGATTTATTATTATTTTTATAATACCTAATATTTATTAATATGTTATGGTACATACGTAGTATTTTTAGACGAAGTAATGACCATTTATGATTTAGTATATGGTGTGGTTTTGTATATAATACCTACATTAAAAACGTGAGAAAATTAGGTCTTCTTAGTGTGTCAAATTCAATCAACAATGTCAGTCTAAATCTAAGCTAATAGTAACTATACTTTGATAGAACATAGCATAATCAGCTTATAACGTTCCCGCTGCTGGGAAACAGGCCTCCTCTCTGTGAGTGCGAGTGGGCCGTAATCCACCACGCGGGCCCAGTACGGGTCGGAGGATGTCCACATGTCTTCGAATCTTTTGATCAAGGACATCGGCCGATTTCCTCACGATGTTTTCCTTCACCGTTTTGAGAGCAGTGGTGATGAAATTAAATACAGACAGTAAAGTGTCTGCCTGGGTTTGAACCCGCGACCTACAACTCGTAAGTCAGGGATGTTCTCCTCTCTCTCTCTGGGCCACCACTTATCCCAGATATTAAATACATAGCATCCATAAATGCCAAAATAAAAAATCAACGCTTGCCGCTCTTTGTTTTTGGATGGGTGACATCAATGGAGACCCCTCCGTGCCTCGGTTAAGTGCCTCAAGTTAAGCCGTTGGTCCCGGCTGTCATTCGTAGATCTTTGAACAGTCGTTACGGGTCGTCAGAAGCCAGAAAGTCTGACAACCAGTCTTACCAAGGGGGTATCGCGTTACCCAGTAACTGGGATGTGGAGGTCAGATAGGCAGTCTCTCCATGTAAAATACCCCAATAGCGTTGCTAAAAGGCTAGGCAGCACGCTTTGCATGATTGTGGCGGCATCTACACCGCTACATGCGAACAACGCATCACACCGACGTCACCCAAATCCTGCATCGCGCAATCAGAGTTTACAGCGCAGCTAGCATATATACAACTTCCCGACGTAAATCTTCGGGCAGTTGCCCACCAGATAAGAGATCCATCTGGTCGGAGGATCCTCCCTTTTCCAAAGAGTATGAGTGACCACCCTGTTACTCATATCTCATCATGATTGTATTTTTTTTCAACGGAAGAATAGACAAAAACCAGATTTCTCTTATTCCTTGTCGACAAAACCCGTCTCTATGGGTGTCAAACTACGCTTGCTGGTGAGAATAACCTACCATACCTTTCTATTATATGCGCACTCATCTATTCAGAAAAGCATCTGAAAATCGCTATAAAATCATTAAACATGAATTATGCGTTCGACCATCAAAGACCGCCTTTATGCACAAAAGCATTATTTGCATGCTTAATAAATTACCAAACGGAATTAACTTAAATACTTTTTATTTCTCAGTAGCAGCCCGAAGTCTGGATTTGTGCCCGGTAGATGGCAATAGGCTCGCCCCCTATTACATGAGACTTAAACATAACTGGCGAAATGTGGGTGTACTATAGGTACACCTCTGCCCAACCCTTCGGGGAAACAAGGCGTGATGTTATGTTCCTGGAAAAATGTTATTACACTATTGACGAATTCCTTAATATTAAATTGTAAGTTACTTGGCACTATTTTAAACAACGTAGTGAGATCCTAACTACACAAAAAAGGGCCAAGTTTCGCAACCTGTTTTATCAACCACCTGTCATAAAGATAGTTATAATAAAAATGTGTATATTTAGTGTGTTTTCGTTTATATTAACTTACCAAACGAATTGAAATCGCTACAGGGTAATGTGTTCAGGACAAAGTTGGCAGAATGGCATTGAAGAAAAAAAAAAAGTTTAAAATTAGTAAAATAATTATAAGAATGTTAACAAAATAAATTTAAATATCGAATGGTAATAATATAATAGTACTAGAATAATAATCTATGTTAACTTTATAAAAAAAATTGCACGCTTGTTTGCAGGCAGAATACAATAACACTTAGGTTATAAGATCTCACGTATTCACGTAAAACACACGGCCGTGTCCACGACACAGCTACACCTCTTTTTCTTTTTATTTGCATGCCGGTTTAGTGTTTAGTTTTATTATTAATACAATAAATGAATGAAATGAATTTGGCAATGAATGAACTGGTAAACTCACAATCAAGCATCTGTGAGCATTGTAAAACACCATCCCATGTGTCTACACCGGAACATTCATTGTCGACATACAATACCACCTTACCGCAGCCTTGTGTTGATTTGACATTTCCTGTTATTAATAGTTCCAATAAAAAATGTAAAGATAGAGTAATAAATGATGTAATATTATTTTGTGATGAGATTGGAAAGGACTTAGGCCACTTGCTGACAGGTGAATATCCAGGACACTCCATAATAAACTACTGTATGCCTGGCTGTTCCTTATTTGATGTTATGAAAGAAATTATTAAATGTAACTTTAACCAAGACACTACATTAATAATTTTCTTGGGTAATAGGGGAAATGTTAACAAAGGAGAATTTCTCCAATATTATAAAACATTGTGTAATCTCAAGTTAAGAAAAATTGTGTTGTTTACATTCCCATATAGTAACAGTTTGCCACAGGAAGAAAATAACATTAGATTTAAAATAAATATGACATTGCATAATCTGACATTAAATAATAATCAATTTCATTTAGTAGATACTAACAATTATGTTGGTAGAAATTTGTATTTGACGAAAGATAGGTATAATATTTTTATGTACTATCTTTCTAACTATCACAAAAGACAGATAGCTGTGTCGCTATCATATTTTTTTTCAATTACAGCCAAGAATTTGGCTAAACAACTTGCTTCTTTTGAGCAATGCAATGACATCTTAAAATATTCTGCCAATAATTTGGATCCAATTGATGACATTGATTTTAATTTAAATTAGAAATTAGGACAATAGAGGTAGCCTCTTGCAAAAATGTAAAGAAAGCAAATAAGAAATCTAATGTGTGTGTAAAAAATTTAAATAGCATCAACCTGGTGCATCAAAACATTCAAGGGTTTTTAAACAAAGATTTAGAAGTAGAATTATTCCTGAATTGTAACAATATAGATATTCTTTGTATAACAGAACATTGGCTTAAAAGCCACCAGTTCATGTTCAATTTTAGTAATCACCAGGTTGGTAGTTCATTCAGCAGAGTTAATGCTATACATGGTGGCTCATTAATTTTAGTAAATAACCAGATTAAATTTAAAGACCGTAAGGATATTGTGAGCCTCTCTGTTGAACGGACAGTTGAAATAGCCTGTGTAGAATTGGAGCAGTTCATTATATTAAGTGTGTACAGACCTCCTTCAGGATTGTATGATTGTTTTGAAAAAGTTATCGATGAAGTGTTAAACAAAATCTGTACTTCAAACAAGTCTATCGTCACTTGTGGTGATTTTAATGTTAATTTGTTGGAAAACTCTGGGATTAGTACTAAAATTATAAGTTTGTTTCAGTCATACAATCTTGCTAACCAATTTTTGGAGCCCACTAGAATAACTCCCACTAGTGCCACATGCCTAGATAACATTTATACAGATGTTAAACCAACTTACAAAGAAATTATTAATTTAATAGACTCGGATCATTGCGGACAGTTGATCACTATTTCAAATATAAACAAAAAAGTTATTAAAAAAGATATCACTTTTAATCCAAAAACAACTAAACGTTTGGAAACATTTAAAACTAAACTTTTGAGTAATTTACTACTTTTGTCAACTAATGAGGACTCTAATCATCTATATAATGCTTTTTTTAATATGTATTGCACACAATTTGATAAAACTTTCATTCCAAAGACATTCTCGGTTAATGGTAACGCTTCCTTCAGTGATTGGGCCACTGTTGGTATACATAAAAGTAGAAAACGTCTTTATGAGTTGTATGATGAACGGACTTGTATAAACACTGCTGAATTTAATTTATATGTTAGAAATTATTCGAAATTATTTAAAAAAGTTTGTTGCATAGCCAAGTCACGTTACTTGAGTTCAAAGATTAAAAATAGCAGTAATGTAATTAAAATGACATGGAATATCATTAATAGCGAAACGGGAAGATCATGCAACCGAAGTAGTGACTACAGCCTTGCAATTGATGGCAATTTAATTCAATCGGATTCTCAAGTCGCCGCGACCTTCGAAAATTTCTTTGCGGAGATTCCCGTTTCGACTACTAAATCTCTAAACTCATCGCCCACTGCTGCAGAGTCTTTACTTAAAGAAAACGTTCCAGTTTGTGATTCTGAATTTAATTTCCAATATGTCACTTTTAGAGATATAATTAAAACCTTTCACACATTAAATGTTAAAAAAACCGCAGATCTATGGGGTAACTCTGTGGATGTTGCTAAGTCCATTATAAATATTGTAGCACCTACTTTAGCTGTTATTTTTAATAATTGTATTGACCGTGGTGAGTTTCCTGATCTTATGAAAAACAGTAAAATAATACCATTGTTTAAATCTGGTAGCACATCAGACCCTACTAATTATAGACCTATTTCAGTGCTGCCTACCTTTAGTAAAATTTTTGAAAAACTTATTTTAGATCAAATGCAAAGATTTTTTAATAAACACAAATTACTGCATAACAAACAGTTCGGTTTTACAAGGGGTCGTTCAACTACTGATGCCGGAGTTGAACTTTTAGGACATGTTTACAAGGCATGGGAGGACAAATGCGATGCTTTGGGGATCTTTTGCGATTTGTCCAAGGCATTCGATTGTGTTCTTCATGAAACATTGATCAGGAAACTGCACCACTACGGAATCCGGAATGCTTCTCTGGATCTTCTTACTTCTTACTTAAGTGATAGGATTCAGACAGTTGATGTTAACGGAAAAAGATCACCTGGATCTGTAATAAGAATGGGGGTCCCCCAGGGTTCAATTCTTGGCCCATTTTTGTTTCTTATTTATATTAATGACTTGCCTTACCTCATAAAGGATAATCATGATATAGTGTTGTTTGCAGACGACACTTCACTTTTATTTAAACTCAAACGTCAGCAGCTGGTTACTGACAATGTAAATAGCGCCCTTGCTAAAGTAGTTAACTGGTTTAATGTTAATAACTTACTTCTAAACGAGAGAAAAACTAAATGCATTAAGTTTACGATACCTCATGTTAGACAAGTAGAAACTAGTGTTCTTATTAAGGGTGAAGAGTTGAAACCCGAAAACACCACAGTATTCTTAGGCATAACTTTGGATGCCAAGCTTCAATGGGGCCCCCATATAGATAAATTGTCAAAAAAACTAAGCTCTGCAGCATACGCCGTTAGAAAAATTCGTAATTTAACTGATTTAGAGACAGCCCGTTTAGTATACTTTAGTTATTTTCATAGTGTGATGTCGTACGGTATTCTTTTGTGGGGAAATGCCGCCGATATTCAGACAATTTTTGTTTTACAAAAAAGGGCAATTCGTTCAATTTATAAACTAAGTCCCAGACACTCCCTCAGAGACAAATTTAAAGAGATTAATATAATGACTGTGCCTTCTCAGTATATTTATGAAAATCTTTTGTATGCACATAAAAATATTAATCTGTTTAAAAAATACAGTGATATCCATAACATAAATACTAGGAACAAACACAAATTTGTTGTTCCTACTACCAGACTCAAGAAAATAGGTAGCTCGTTTAAATGTCAAAGTATTCGTTTTTATAATAAACTTCCTGGCCACATTCAAGAACTAAGCCTTAATAAATTCAAATCATTTATAAAGCGGAAATTATGCCAGAATGCCTATTATACTGTCAAAGGCTATATTGAGGACAAGAAGGCTTGGGATTGAGCTGCTCCAATAAGTTTACACAGATATTGTCTATGTTTAATTTGCTGTTCAACTTTTATTTTTGATTTTTTTAGATAAACAATGACATCTTTATATTTACTGTTTAAAGTATAACATTGTTTTAATTTTTGAGAATGTGAGGACTATGTGAGTCATTGTTTTTTTGTTCTTTCAGTTGTTTTAATCACGGTCTGGCTGTTTGAGTACTTAACGCGGCCTACCCAAATGTCCTTTCTTTTGTATTGTTCGTGGAATCGTTGAGCTCCTTAGTTCTGAGTTGAGCTGCACCATGATTGACAAATGCATGCACTGACTGGACAGGTCCACTCAAATCAGTGTGGTTCTTTCCTCAAAAGACCATTTCAGACAC
This sequence comes from Dasypolia templi, assembly GCA_963555695.1. Taxonomy (NCBI): domain Eukaryota; kingdom Metazoa; phylum Arthropoda; class Insecta; order Lepidoptera; family Noctuidae; genus Dasypolia; species Dasypolia templi. Next base: position 8,191,414 of record OY743163.1, read on the forward strand.
CAGTCTACAGAGTCCTCATATGATCTGACCATGTTTATTCTCGGATTTTTACACTTTGACATGACGTGAAAATTTACTTTGTAAAGTATTATAATATTTTAATTATTGTGAATGTGAAGGCAGTGTGGATTTGTTGTTTTTTTTTTATCTCAATCTATTTTTAATTTTTAAAATTAGTTTTAATCATGGTCTGGCAGTTTGAGCAATTTATGCGGCCTACCCAAATGTCCTTTCTTTGGTAATGTTCGTCGAATCGTTGAGCTCCATATGTGTTGTGTTGAGCTGCATGATTACTGACAAATGCGTGCACTGACTGGACAGGTCCACTCATTCTGTTTGGTTCTTTCCTCAAAAGACCATTTCAGACATCAATCCACATGGTCTTCACATGACCTGACCAAGATTATGTCTGGACTTTAAAAGAGACTGTGACCTCTGAGTTTGTTTTGGCGTTTCTTCTCAGAGTAGTCAGATAGGAAACGCCGATCTCATCTACTTTTAAAATAGTATTGACGTGTAAAAGTGTTTGTAAAAACCTACTTACAGAAATAAAATCATTTATCATTTATCATTTATCATTTATCATTTATCAATAAGTCATTTTATTGTACAATCGACGATATTTTCGCATGGGGTCGCAATTGGGGTCAATTAGGGCGATTTTGGTGTGCACGGGCCAGTGGCTACCACCTCCTGCATTGTTTTTGTCCACCAATAGCGCTTAAAAAAAGGGTCCTTCCTAAGAGACATTCATTTGTCATTCGTCAAACTAAAACAATTGACGTTTAAAAAAACGGTCACCCTTCATTCATTGGTCAAACAGAAAAAGGGCGGGATAACCTACGATTTCAACGTGCAGCCGAAATGTTTTGAAAAGGGTCATGCGTGGCTGTCCTCTATAGTACCTATCAAAAAAACTAGCCTTATATTGCATTATTATTAAATATTGTTTTTGTTAAGTGGATAATGTCGTGGGTGTCAAATACATTGATTTTCTTTAAAGATTGATGATTTGATTGAAAGATTGAATGAAAATTTTATGGAATGCTGAAATGTTATTTTGCCCTTTATTTTTCCAAAACCATACTTATATTATAAATTCGAAAGTAACTCTGTTTGTATTTTACCTTTTCACGTCAAATCCAGTCATTTCTGACCAGGAGATAGATGGCATGCTGAAAAAGGACTAACCAAGGGGACTTGTTGTCACGTTAGCACGTTGCCGTGGCAAAATTTCCAACATCCGCGGAAGGCGCAGGTAGAGGCTAATAAATATATAAATCTATGAGTCTACAATCTAATTGCAATTAACCACTGACATGAGCAATCTCTAGGTATCTACTTAAGAATCGAAGTACTACAATTCTAATCTTACCGAATCAAACCGGGGATTTTTACACAAGAAAACAATGACATCCAAAATACAAAATAAACAAAAACAGTAATGAGACCATAATGACGGCTTTTCTCAGAAATTCAGTGTTTCCGATTGAAATGGAAAATTAATCCGATTCGATATAAATAGAAAGATTAAACGAAAAAACTTGTGATTACACACCATTTTTAATTAGAATTAGAGTGACTTGTAGAATCATTTTTAATTATTTATCATGAAACACGTGGTTGACTTTGGTATTAGTTACAGTATAGTCACATAGCAGATTTTCTGTAGTTTCTATTTTGACCGAGAGCAGTGGTGGGCCAGTGGTATCATCCCCGACTTACGAGTTGTAGATCGTTTTTTTGAACCGAGGCAGGCGCTTTACTTTGTGTAAATAATTTCATCGCCACTTTTCTCAGAACGGTGAAGGAAAACATCGTGAGGAAACGAAACGGGCATGTCCCAGTACCACGAATTCGAAGACATGTGACATCTACTAACCCGTACTAGGCTCGTGTAGTGGATTACGGTGCACACCCTCTCACCGAGAGGAGGCCTGTCTCCCAGCAGTGGGAACATTATAGGCTGAGAATGCTTATGCTATTTTTACTCGAAGCTGCTTAAAAATATTGTATTAAAAACATTACTTTCGAAGGACTCTTGACCAACCGCACAGGTTGGTTGGTTCAGCTGTGCTGCTGGGGGGTTTGTTGCGCCACTTCGTCTTCCCAGCTAAAGCACTATAGGATGTGGTGAAGGGCAGGCGTTCAAAAAGTGCGGATTCTCAGCCTAATTGGATAACAGGTTTTTTATTTTCGAGGCCAATCTGTGTATTAGCTATCGCTGAAAACGCTGTGGCTCTGTCTCGCATAGGGTTACAGAGACACATTTACAACGAATACCTTAACAATTAAAACAGCAGAGTTGCTAATTAGCCTGAACTAGGTTGAACCTGTGCTTCAGGCTAGAAAGTGCATCAATTTTTAATAAAGTTGACTATAATGTTAATAAATTAAAAACTAAATGAGGTCCTGGGTTCGATTCCCACGTCGGGCATAGTGTTATTGGGTTTTTCTATCTAGAACTTCTCAGTAGCAGCCTGGAGTCTGGATTTGTGCCCGGTTGATGGCAATAGGCTCGCCCCCTATTACATGGGACTTAAACCTAACTGGCGAAATGTGGGTGAACTATAGGTACACCTCTGCCTTACCCTTCTGGGATTACAGGCGTGATGTTATGTGTTATGTGTAAATTAAAACCTAGGTAAATGAAAGTAAAGAAGCATCTGGTTCTATTTGCAGACAGCAAGTAGATCTTCGGTATGTGCATAATCGATGGTTAGTATGTTTAATTAAATTTATAGATACTTTGTTTTCTATTTAACTTTTTGTACACAAATTGGCATAAGAATCTATAAAATCTTTCTACAAAGACATGTTTTGATGTTGCATTATATATGCATACTATATCATTCCGTCTCTTGTTAATATTGTCAACATTGTAGGTAAGCATGGTGTGCTGTTTTAAAGCTGGCGAACCGTTAATACGTTGCAGGATTCATAATACAGATCTGTGGCGAAGAAAAAGGGATGGATTATGCTGAGCGATGGCCGTTTTGATCTTCGAGAGTTGATACGGGTTGTAAAACGCCCGAAAGCCTGACAACCAGTCTTACCAAGGGTGCAGCATTTATTTCCTACGCTTTGGAATGAGCGGACGCCTTTAACAATTCAAAAGTGTCTGTAAATGGTTGATTTGAAACAAATGCCTTATGTTTGTGAATACCTAAGTAAACAAGTGTAAAATCTACACAGCTAATATCATATTTTATACAAGTGTTATACCTATGGAATTGCTGTTCAGTACCTATACAGAAACTTAAAGTTTTTTTTATGGTAGATACCAAAATATGCACCCATGCTATCGATGCATCTCTGCCAGCGCAGTGGGTATTTTTCAATGCCCTTCTTGGAGATGTCAGGTGTACGGGAGACAACAAGTTTCTTCAAAGGCATTTTGTACTGCCTCTCGGGTATTGTTTTTTTTCCGTGACAAGAAGTTGTCCAAATTTTGGAAAAAGTAGATGTCTCTCGGCGTAAGGTCTGGTGAGTAGGTACGGTGGATGACACAAAAGTTCCAACCCTAGCTCTTGTAGCATTGACAGCGTCTGTTGTGCCGTATGAGGTCGAGCGTTGTCGTGTAGGAGCAGCGGGGACGAGCGATTAACTAATAACGAGTCGTCCGTTCGTTTGTGTTCACTCCGTACACGTAATTAATATTGCGAGCCGCTTTTGCGGCCATGCTACCGCGACGGAACTCGAATTTCATAATTAATCGCATTTTATCGTGTCCTTAAAGATGAAAAAGATACAAATCTAGTGAAAACAAAACAAATCAATAAACAAATGACTGAATTTGAAAATAGATTTCCATATTTTTTTAATAAAATTCATTTGAATTTAGAATTTATTGACAGCCATACTTAAATTACGTTTCAAATGGCCAGTATTGTGAAACGGCAACTTCATAGCTAAAGACATAATATTAACTTGCGACACGAGGCTGTAGCGACATCATTTGCAAACTAGCATGAATTAAAGCCATGGCAATCAACGCCATCTATCTTCTGTGCCAAATACTGCCATGTTACGCACGTTGCATCAACTTCCGACACATAACAATAACTTATGCAAAACCTAGATGTCACTGTTCGCCTCAGGGTCGCGGGTTATTCTACAGAGAAAACCGTGGCCCTGGCACAGGCAACTGAAGGAACACGGGTGGGTTTTAGTCAGTAAAAGTCTGACACGCCCTCCCGCTCCACCCAGAGCGGGAGAAGTCATTTGATGATTTCCCACCCAAAAAAAAAAAAAAAAAGATGTCACTGTTAAAACATTGGTCTATACATAAATGTAATTTAAATAAGTTTATTTTTCTTACATTCTTCTTTTCTTCCATGCCATAAATAGTTAGTTAGGTTTAGCTATGTAGGTACTTTTACATGTCCAAACGCAATTTGCAGGTCAGTGCGGGTTCATGACCTTAAAAAAATATGGCTTTTACAGAATTATAATTAAGAGAATCGGCAATACCTACAACACCTTCAATTAGAATTTTCCTCATGAAATAGTCACTCAATACGGTAATATGAACTTAGAATAGAATAGCATAGGTCTTTATTTGCTCAGAATGTAGGTACATAAAAATAAGTTGATACAATACATTAATAATAGGATCCATGTACAGTCACGCACAGAATAATAATATTGATCTACAAGTGATTCTGTAAGTTGTCGACATAGCTCAAAAATAAGCACGCTGAAGTGGCAACGGGCCGGCCATATTAGCCGTAGAACCTATGACCGTTGGGGTAGACGTGTTCTTGAGTCGGAGAATCGGCAAACGAAAGGTAGGACGTGTGGTACGTGTGGTGGCAAAATCAAATCTTATTATCTATTTATCTATTTAACACCTGAGGAGCTGTTGTGCACAGCAATTCTTTCTATGATTCAGTAGGTACCTACTAAAGTCTTTATGAAAATTGTATGACACTCATTTAACTCACATTTGTTTATCTGATAATTGTTGTACTGTTGAAAAGCAAACCTTTAGCTACGATCTAAGATCTCTTATTATTTTCCTTTTATTGAATGTTGTGACATTTTGTATCTAACATTGTCATCTGTCAGTTTTTCTTTTTCTATGGTTTATAGAGCTAAGAGGTCGTCTATTTTATTGTAAAGGTATCGTAAAACTAGTGTTAAGCTAGGTTCTCACTGTAAGCCATCTTTATTGTTCCTGGCCGATAACCAATTAAGAAGTATTTGGATTTAAAACTATAAAAAGTCACTTCTAGATAATCTGCCAGGGCCTATAAAAGGCAACCGTTGCTTTTCACCAGGTTCTTTCTTTTCTGTTCCTTTGCTTGATACTCACCAGTCAATGTATTTCTAAAGCTCCTTAATATAAACGTTTTGAAACTCAGTGAATTTATTTAATATCTTGTGTGCGTGAAATTGTTTGACTCATTCAATCACCTCCGACCCTCCCACTTGCGTCTTCGAGAGGAGAGGACATCGACACGTATTGGAGAAATCTGAAAACGTGGCATAAGACATATGGAGCAGCGTCGGTCGCAGCTTCGCGAGGTCCTGGTGGCGGAATGGCGGGACAGGCTTTCACGCCCTACCGCCGGCCTCGTCACCATCGAGGCGGTCTGGCCAGTGCTCGACCTCTGGCTCGGGAGGAGGCACGGCTCCCTGTCGACGCAGGTGCTCTCGGGGCATGGTTGCTTCGGGAAGTACCTGTGTCGCATAAACAGGGAGCCTGACGCTCGGTGTCACCACTGCGTCGACTGCCGGGAGGGCACGGCGTGGCATACGCTGGCAGAGTGTGCCGCTTGGGAGGAGCCGCGCCGTGCCCTCATCTCAGAAGTAGGCAGTGACCTGTCGCTGCCGACCGTAGTGAGTTCGATGGTCGGCAGCGCCGAGTCCTGGGACGCGGTGGTTTCCTTCTTCGAAACAATCATCTCGCAGAAGGAGGCTGCGGAAAGGGAGAGAGAGATCTCGTCCACTCTCCCGATCCGCAGCAGGCGCACCGGGCGCAGGCGGAGGGCGGACAACGCCCTCTTCCAGCCCCCCTAAATGGGTTCAGGGGCAACGGTTTCGGGGACATCCGTCGCCCCCCAACATCAGGACCCGAGTAGGCGGCGCGCGTAGTGTTCCGCGCGCGCCGCTCATAGACGTTGCGGGTGAATTATGTGTTCCCGCGACCCCGGCGTAGGTGTGAGATGGAACACCGGGGTGGTTTTTAGTCAGTAAGAGTCTGACAGACCCGCCCCAGGCCGGAGGACATCCATGAGGATTTTCCACCCCGGGAACACAAAAAAAAAAAAGGCCTGTCAACAAGTACCATGTGTTTAACACATTGACTTTGGTATATCATTTACAATGAAGATGAGAATGAGAAGGTTTACAACGTTCTCACATTTACAAAATATTTTTTTCTAATAAAGTAAAATAAAACTAATTTAAACCAAAAGCCAATAATGGAGAGTTAAAATTATAATTGTAGCTATTTAAGTCAAATAGTCATAATATTATGTCAGAGTTATGTAAAAAGTTAATATATATTACTAAAAGATAAAAATTAAACACCGTTATTTTATTTATTAAAAATTTACACAGTGCGCGACGATACGTCAGTATGTGTGTGAAATATATCATCTTCTTCTCTTTCATTTAAAAATCAATTGCTGTTCGTTAGTCTCGCTAAAACTCAAAAACGACATAGCCGTTTTGTTTATTGTTTTTTGCGCTCTAATGCAGGGGTGGCGCATTAGACTTGTAGTAGATATTATTGATAAGACGAACCACGTGATTGTTCCGAGACCTCAATGTATACTTACCATTCTTGCCAAGAAGCTATAGTAAACTTAATAGGAAAAATAATCGGTGACTTAGTGTGACCAAGAACGTTATGTGTTTCCATTGAATGAAATGAATGAATTCAGCACATGATTCCATGACTCCTAGCGTAGAAAGAATAAACTTTTTCATAGAATAGCGCAACGCCTACGCGGTCAAAATGTATGGAACACCCAATTTTATTATAGTAACCAACAAATACAGTTGAAGTTAGCAAGGCTAGTTGCATGGCCTTGCTAATCTTTTTACCACGGCATGAGTAGAGTAGGTATTGACACAAATACCTACTTATTGTGAGAGCAGCTGATCATCATCAAGTCCTGCCGGTCTATTCTGTAAAAATCTCAGCATGAAAACTTAGGTGATGTGAGGTTGAAGTAGGCTGTAATTTCACCTGCAGTGTTATTTTATAAAAATCTCACTGTGAAAACTTAGGTGAAGTGAGGTTGAAGTAAGCTGTCATTTGAGCTGCAGTGTTATTCTATAAAAATCTAATAAAAATTAAATGAAATTAATTAAAACTATAAAATTTATTTTCTGTAAATAGGTTTGTAAAAACACTTTTACACATCAAACATATTTAAAAACTAGATGTGATCGGCGTTTCCTATCTGACTACTCTGAGAAGAAAGGCCGAAACAAACTCAGAGGTCACAGTCTCTTTTAAAGTCCAGACATAATCTCGGTCAGGTCATGTGAAGACCATGTGGATTGATGTCTGAAATGGTCTTTTGAGGAAAGAACCACACATAATGAGTGGACCTGTCCAGTCAGTGCACGCATTTGTCAGTTGTCATGCAGCTCAACACAGCACTAAAGGAGCTAAACGATTCGACGAACATTACCAAAGAAAGGACATTTGGGTAGGCCGCATAAATTACTTAAACTGCCAGACCATGATTAAAACTAAAAAAAAAACGACAAATCCACAATGTCTTCACATTCACAATAATTAAAATAATATAATACTTTACAAAGTAAACTAACATGTCATTGTATACATAAAGTCCATCAATGTCAAAGTGTAAATAAACATCCGAAAATAATCTTGGTCATATCATATGAGGACCATGTAGACTGGTGTCTGAAATGGTCTTTTGAGGATGAACCACACGGATTTGAGTGGACCTGTCCAGTCAGTGCACGCATTTGTCAATCATCGAGCAGCTCAACTCAGAACTAAGGAGCTCAACGATTCGACGAACAATACAAAAGAAAGGACATTTGCGTAGGCCGCGTAAAGTAACTCAAACAGCCAGACCATCGTTAAAAGAAAATAAGAAAAATACAATGACCCACATAATCCTCACATTCTCAAAAATTTAAACAATATTACACTTTAAAACAGTAAATAAACAGATGTTTATCTAAAAAGGTACGAATATAGAAAAAATCAAAAATTTAAGTTAAACAGCAAATTAAACATCAACACTGGTGCCGATTCTCTTGTACACCGAACTAAACTAACTAAACTATCACTAAAATTCCTTACTTTTTACTATGAAAATCTAGACGCTATTCTGCGAAAAAAAATCTCTAAATTTAAAAATAAATTTGACACAACTAATCGAATTTGACAGTCGCGAGTCCACGTGTTTTTTTTTTTTTTTTTGATTTCGCAACGTCTTTGTTAGAGCCGGAGGCAGCCTGGGGGCAGCCTCGACGTGTTTTCTATGGAAGTTTTGACTTTTTGTGTGAAAAATATAAAATAAAAATATCTACATGTAGAGATTCGGTGGTTTCAGGGTTGCAAAGGGGGTCGAAATTTTCATTATTTTTGTGATAGGACACACCGTTTTCGAGATATGAGCAAAAAAAGAAAAAGAAAGTTAAAGACCCGTTTTTGCACGTCTGAAGTCGAGGTGTTGGTGTGAATTTTAGTTCACGCCACCTAATTTTATTCCACACCTTTTTAATCGCGATTAAAAATAGTCAGATTCATGTTCAGATTTAGTTTGACCATCAAATTTTTTGGTGAAAAACGTAAAATTCAGAATAGCAAAATAGCCATTTTCACTAAACTAATAACTCAGTGCAATCTTAGTGCTGTCAAACTAAAATATAGTTAAGTTGTGTCACTATAGTCAATTTCAGAATGGAAAATCGTCATTTGACAGAATTAAACCAAATTTTAGTGATTTTTAGTCTAGTTTAGAGGCGTTTGCGACAAGAGAATCGTCACCAATATCTGTGTAAACTTACTCTGAGAACTTAGGTGAAGTGAGGTATAAGTAAGCTGTTAGTTCACATGCAGTGTTATTCGGCAAAAATCTCAACGTGAAAACTTAGGTAAATTGACTTTGAAGTGAGCAGTTAATCGTGTAAATCCCTAGCATTCGGTGGAATGACTCACTTGACCTAAGTCTGAGCTAAGACCTAAGAATCACACCGTGGTAACGGTTTGATTTTAAGGAATAGACTAGCTGGGTCCAATCGGGGGTCAGGAAAAGTTTTAATGGGGTTTTCAATAGAAACATTTTGGCTGCAGTCTGGAGTTTGGATTTGTGTCCCATGAAAGTCAATATAAGCTCGCCTCCACATGGGACTTGAACTTAACTAGGTAATTATGTGTCTACATTTTTTTTCTATGTTTTATATGTATAGACATATAACATTTGACAGAGGTTTAACATAGGTTAAACCTCTGTCAAGTACATTCGCTATGTATGCCAAAATAACCCTGAAAAAATATCCGAGTCAGTCACATTTTCTACTATACATAATAATAGTTATTCAAAATGCACCATTATCACACTGAACATAATCTAAGCACTTAGCACCTCACTTGGTCAAGGTTTTAAGCGAACCGTAAAGGTGCCTTAATTAAGCTATGATGTACAAATAGTTTTGTATCCAGTTATTATGACCGACTCAGTAGTTATGTGGGTTAAAGAGATTGTCATACAGCATTGTTTTGACGTTTTTAAAGTCACGTCTTACCCTAGAAGATGATGTAGTTGCACACTTTAGAAACCAACGCCGCCATCTTGGTTTTTCAATAAACTGCTACTTGCTCACTTCAGATGCTGCTATCCAAGGTCTAAGGCAGCTAGCTGTCACTATAACTATTTATTATGTAAACATACGACTTCTTGCATATTTATTTATTTATTTTAAAAAAAGCACAGCCACACTGTTATTAAGATTATTTCTAGCATACGTTTAATGTATGTGACATTAAACGTATGCTAGAAATAATCTTAATAACTAAATGTCCGCCCGACCATGACATATACCAGTGCAGTCTTTGCACACGCCAAGCCCTATCGCTTCAATAGAATGCAGACCCTCCAGAACAAGTTCCTCCGTAGGATTACAGGCTCCCCCTGGTACTTTCGCAACGAGATCCTTCACGTTGACCTCAAGATTCCCACTATCCGCCAGTTCATGAAACGCATCAGACCGCCGCGAATCACCGCAACCCTCTGGTTGTCAAGGCCGCTAGCTATATTCTCTCCTCCATTAGTCATGTCCGCCGTCCCAAGCATGTCCTCACCTATCCCGATGACCACATAACTCTCATTCAGGAGAGCAGTAGGGCCACCAGTACAGTGCACAAACACAGACCGACATTCCGACCTCGCCGCCGAGATTCCTCGAGAAGATCCCGACGTAACTGTCCCCCCCGACCCTTGCTCGACGAAGTGCCAGCCCGCGCCGTAGCTGAGCCTGTAGCTTTAAATTCCCCAGATAATAATAATATAATCCAGATCCAGCCTGTCCCATCTTGCTGTCCTCCCGTCAGCGACGCCCTAAGCCGAGGTCCGTACCCCACAGGGGGTGCCCTTAGCGAGCGTTCGCTTAGTAATGTAAGTAGTTTTACGCCCCTGGCTGGAGGCTTTGAGTCCGCTTAAGGCAGCCACAGGATAGTCCGGTTAAGTAGTCACGACCTCTCAAGGTCAACTACGAGATGCCACACAAAACTAAAAAAAAAACTAAATGACTATTGTACATGACAATTACGGCGTACATAGCATTATATACAATATCTTGCAGCCTTGAAATTTTATATAAGTACTAAACTAAAACTAAGATAAACTAAAATTTAAAACTAAAAAATTAAGAAATATGTAAAAATTAAAGACAAAGTAAAAAAAGTCCCAATTGCGAAGCTGTTGACTGCAAAAAAAACGGGGACCCGTGTATTTGCCAAAGATCTTAAAAGACGAGACGAATAAGGTGGGTGAAAGAGCTCCGAAAACAAAATGGAAATGGACTATGTGCTATTCTTTTTAAACCTGAATACTTTCATGGCAGAAATTCGTAAACAGTTGATGATCCCAAGAGAACTGAGTTCGTTTGTCTTTCCGTAAATTATAGTAAAGCTGTGTGTGAATATGATATATTAGATCAATGCTATAATTAACATTTCAGAAGTTTTTCAGTCAGGAAGTTCATCTTCATGGAAGATGAACTTCAACTCCAACCAGTCGACGCCTCCAGTCTTCACCAAAATAATAACTCCAATTTAACAAAAACAAGATAACCTATAAATTATAAAACGTTTATAATTGACTGTCTTTTAAAATAAAGCTGCTTTTTTACTTTTTTACCAGACTAGGGTAGACATTTCCCTTTACCTTGGCTCGTATTTTAATACATGTTATTTAGTTTTCGTTTGATTTGTGATCGTCACAAAAGAATGGCGATTTGAAGACATTGAACTGTGCTGCCACCTATGTCGAGCTTACAGTTCTTAACCCCATGAAAAAAACAACACGCTCCTCTATCAATATAATTCAAGAGACAAAAGATTCTTGTAGCGCTGTACTGTTCTTTCTAACCTGTGTGGCGGCATCTACACCTCCACACGCGAATCACACCGAAGTCAGACAAATCCTGCATCGCGCAAGCAGAGTTTACCGCGCAGATAGCATATATACAACTTCCCGATATCACTACGTTGGGCAGTTGCCCACCAGATACGACATCCATCTGGTCGGAGTATCCTGCCTTTTCCAAGAGTATGAGTGAACTTTACACCCTGTTCCTCACATCTCTTCACCTGTATTGACACACTGGAGAGCAAAGATCTCCCTCTCACCTTTACACACAATTCTGACCACAGCGAAAGATAGCCAGCTCTTGGAAGGAGTCGAACTCATCTCTCCATTTTTGCCTTGGTCTACCGTGGTATCGTATAGCTTTAATTACCAGGACTTTGGTTCTCGTGGCCCACAGCACATCTCATAAACACCTTAAGTCGTGCCCATTCCCGCTTATGTGTCCAAGGAGTTTGCAGATGTGGACAACCTTAACGTAAAAATGAATCTCTCATGTTCAATTAATCATCATCATCTGTCGAGCATTTTACCAACTATGTTGAAATCAGCATTTTAATCAGATCAAAATTTACATGCTAACCTCCACGACCCAGTTACTGAGTCAAATTCAATGTCAAAGCATTTATTTCCAATAGGCACTTTTGAACGTCGACATTTTCATTCAAATATTTCTAGATTCTAGGCGCCCCTTCCAAAAGGTGCTAAGTTTCGTATGGAGAAGAAGGGGCAAGAAACTCCACCGTTACTCTTTTAAAATGTTTAACAATATTTTGTATACATTAATTATATTTTTATATGTGAAGACGATGTATGCACCCATAATAAAAATACCAAACCAAAAATAGGTAAAAATAATTTAAAATAAGCAAAGGCAGACAAATAAATCACGTGGGACCTACCACGTGATTTATTTGTCTTTTTTTTATTTAAAGGTACCTACATGGTGCTCACATATTTACAAAGATTGCGAAAGTATTTGATTTTCCTAAAATATTAACTAGGAATAAGTCAGTGTGTGAGTAAAGTAAAAATAACAAATTATACAATTCAATAAGCAACTAGTATGATTTTGTCTAGCCTCTAGATTGTCCTATGGAGCAGGACCAGCATGTTTCCAAGCAATCTTATCTAGGACATAATCCTCTAATTTGTAATATGCTTGTTCACAAAGTGTACTTTTAACATGAGTATTAAACTTTCTTTCATTTAATTGCAATATATCAAAAGGTATTTTGTTGTAACTTAACACAGTACCCCATATAAGATGAATGTACTTTAGATAGTCTGAAAAATGGTTGATCTATTTTATTTTTATTTCTAGTGCTAATATTGTCTGTCACTTATTTTATTAAAAAGGTGCAGATTTTTTATATGACGGCGACATCGATCATTAATTAGTGATCGATGGACGGCGACGTAGATTGTAAATTGCTCTGATAGCTCTCTTTTGCAAATAAAAATGGATTCAATGTCCGTAGCCCGAACCCACAGTTAAATGCCGTATGCCAATGTTGTGGAAGTAGCTAAAATAAACCAAACGCGCGGTTTCTACGTCTGTTAACTGTCTTATCTTTCTAACAGCATACGCGGCCGAGCTAAGTCGCACCGCGAGAGATGTTATATGAGGTCCCCATTGTAACTTCAATCATCTAGCGTGATTCCTAGGAAAACTGTCTGATTAATAAATTCCAGTTTTTCTCCATTCAATATAATGTCACATTCGCTACTTCTAACATTAGGTAACTTAAATCGAATTCGCATTTGTTTTTTTTCTTATTTAGTACCAAATTATTTACCGTAAACCAATCTTGGACCTAAAGAATAGAGTTATTCACGTCATCAAGATTATGTGCCCTTCGGTCTATTTTAAAGATCAATGAAGTGTCATCAGCAAATAACACCATCTTCGTATTGGTGTTATTTGGTCGGTAAATTATTTGGTACTAAATGAGAAAAAAACTTGTAACTTCTCAAAACGGTGAAGGAAAACATCGTGAGGAAACCGGCATGTCTTAGAACCAAAAAATCGAAGACATCTGACATCTACCAACCCGCACTGGGCCCGCGTGGTGGATTACGGCCCACTCCCTCTCACAGAGAGGTGGCCTGTTTCCCAGAAGTGGGAACATAAAAGGCTGATTATGAGAAAAAAACCAAAAGATTAGGTAATTTAAATCGAATACATTTGTTTTTTTTCTGATTTAGCACCAAATTATTATCCGTAAACCAATCTTGGACCTGAAGAATAGAATTATTCACGTCGTCAAGATTTTGTGACCTTCGGTCTATTTTAAATATCAATGAAGTGTCATCTGCAAATAACACAATCTTCGGTTGATTTTGAAGTAATAAGATACCCCTTTGATTTATAAGAGACCCCTTGATATATACTGTGACTAGCTGTTGCCGGCGATTTCGTCTACTATCCAGGATAAAAAGTACCCTACATCCTTACCAAGGTCATGGTCTATCTGTGCGCCAAATTTCATTCATATCCGTTCAGACGTTTTGGCATTTTTAATATTATACTATATAATAATACTAAATACTAGTAATATAATAGTGGCAAGCGTGGGTACAAAAAAGAACCTAGTTCAAAACAGTACTTATCAGCAACTAAATCTGTAATTTGTCTACTACTCACTTTTCAACATGACTGCAGTTCAGAGTTCATATTGATGGCACAATAAGATATCTTCAATGCGCATTCAGCTGCAATCTTTATTGAGTTTGTAGTGTAATGCACACATAAAGGCTATGCATGTACAGTCTCTTATCTTTCCCATGGTAGACTATGGTTACTATGACCTGAATGCAGATCTCCTCAATAAACTTGACTGCCGTCTTAATAGCTGCATTCGATTTGTCTTCAATCTTCGTTAGTATGATCATGTGTCTGCGCACCGATTGCTTTTAAAATGGTTACCCATACGTCAGCGCAGAGAGTAAAGGGCTGTTATATTTTATACTCGACAAGCATACTTCTCCTTCTTACCTGACCTGCCATATTCAATACTTATGCTCTGCCCATAGTAAAATATTTGTTCCACCAACAATTGTCTTCTACGATGTTCTTTTCACCGCTTGTCCAGGCGGTCTTTCTTCGGAATGCTCTGAACATCAAGATGGCAACCAGTCGTCTATTTCAAAGTGAGTGCTCGTGAACATATTCGTAAGAAGTTCGTATTTTTATTCGTTATATATTCTTTATTCTGTTCCAAATGTATATGTATGTGTCCATAAAGTAATATTATTTTTCGAGTTATGTATCCCTTTGTTACACCTGCCGTGTTTTGTATCAGCATCACCCTGTGATTTACTGGTAGAAAATGCCTGAGGCATTAAGTCCTCCTTTGTTCAATATTTTTTATTAACATATAAATAATGCCATCTGAGGAACTTATCCAACCGCCAGCGATAACGAGAAGCAAGGTAGAACTAGCAACTAAAAACGACGAGCAGCGAGCGCGATACGGCGACGAGTGATTGCTCGCTTGTATGAAGTTGTATGCGTATGAGCCAATCGAGCGTCGCTGAGCGAGTTCTCATCTTTGATAGCTTTTGTCGTTGTGACAAACGAGTACTCGCCGGCCGGCGCGGTGAAAAGTCGAGAGTCGCGTTTCTGACACCTGTCAGTGCGGCAATTGTAGTAACAAATAAAGATCAAAATGGCTCTTCTTCATAGGATACGACCAATTGGAATGATGATTCTGATGTTTCATAAGTGCCATTTATTGTTTTATCTGAAATATCTCCAAATCGAATTACAGTTTTTTCCAAGTGCTTTTTTTTATTGGACTTGGCAGGTGTGTCAGATAGTAAAATTAGAGCGTGACCCGTAGTTGTTTGAAGCGAACGTACGCTTGATACCAACTGACAAAAACCACCTCGACAAACCAATCCCAACTTTATTAATCGGTGATAGAGTTGTAATCAGACGTTTGTCGCTCTATTTATAATATTGGTATTCAGCCACATAAGGTAAAGCTGAAAAATGCTCTGGCGGATGATGAGATGAATGACCAATAAGTGTTCCGCACTTGTACCATAATTAGTAAGTATTAATGCTACAAGTGCGGAAAATAGGTGATTTCCGACGAGTGTTCAAAAATGGCGACTCGAGCCCGTAATCATCTCACTCGTATGTGTCATACAACGTTTAAAAATGAAAAAAAAAAAATGAATAATTAATAACGCGTTTAATGAAATATTTGTTTTATTGTACCTTTTATACGAATGATAATCTGTACTCAAAAGAAAAAAGCACTAGTGTGAAAAAGTGGGACTTTCCGTAAAATTTCGCTGCTTGGAAAACGCTCTATTAGTACACATGCATTGTAATTACTTGTTCAGAACATTACGTCGCGCCGCCATATCTGACGGATCTCAAGGTAATGAAACAACATTATGAAACATTTTTTTTTTTTTAATTAGAACTTAATTATAACAACAACATTGTCAATAGCTAGTATTCCATGATAACAAGGCAGTACATAACTCTTATTAATATGAATTAACTTATAACAATTACATGATCTGAATAATGATGATTTCTTAGCAATAATAAATCTATATAATTAAAACAAAGTCGTGTTCGTTACACCATTTGTAGCTCAAGAACCGCTGGATCTATTTTTATGATCTTTGATTCTTTGAATTTGTCTACGCCCCGAAGCAGAATAACTATTAAAATATTGGAAAATCATCACGAAGAAAATTCATTTTCTCATAAATTTTCTATGGAATTGATTCTGAGGCTGTACGAAGTTCGTCGTTCAGCTAGTTATTTAATAAATGTCTTCAAGTAACTTTGATACTAAAAATAATTTGCTTATTATAAATGGATGACATGAGAAAAAAAAACTACACGTAAAAACCGTACGTTTCTAGTCTCGTAGAACCAGAGATTTTGTGTAATTTTTATATATTTGACCTTCTCAAAAATATTACGAAAACAATGTCACACGATACATTTATTCTATAAAAAATATAGACAGCAAAATTGCATAATGTTTTTAAGTCCGTTCACTGTAATTTTACCTCTGATTTTGCATCACTGTCCAAATCACAGTGATCTTTATTCCCAATCTGATAAGGTTGCGGTTGGGTTGATGTCTGTCAAAATCATAGTGACAAGGTTGCTATTAGGTTGCCGCTGTCGGAGGTAAAATACGTGTTAAAATTAACATTAATGTATAATATACTAATAAACCTTTCGAAATAAATTCTCTAAATGATGATGAATCCGCACCAAAATCCGTTGCGTAGTATAAAAGAACAGCGCGGACAAAACGCGACTTTAATTTGTAATATGTACATTTTCATAAAACGAACAGAGTACATTATTGCATACACCTGTTTCCTCTTAAAATCAAAAGGGTGATAAAAATATATCATATGGGCCATCTAAAACAGAAAATATCAAAATACGAACAAAATAGGCACAAAAAAGTCATCAATATGCTTCACTTATCCCGATGCGGGGATCAAAACCTAAAAATACTCGAAAACTCAACTCATTCTATTGTTCCAATTTATTTACGGTGTCATCTTTCACACAGCCCAAACACTTAGATTGTCAACTCTAGTACCAAAAGGCCTCTAAAAAGTATTAATCAATTTCTTAATCATATCCACTGACTCATTATTTCCAAGTCCTTCAATATATTCCGTGGCCTTCTTAGCATGCTCCTCATATAGCCTTTGGGTTTTATCAATGGCATCAGTCTTCAAAATATTAAACTTCAAATCTTCGTAATCCACATCTTTGACATCATTCTTCGATTGTGTTATTATTTGATATAAATTAGGATTGCTGTCTAAGGCAAAAAGGACGGGTGCACTTGCTAAGCAAAACTGTTCTTTACTCTCTGAAGTTAGCTGCTGTATTTCCGTGGCTGCTTGCCAGGCTAAGCCGACATGACAACCAAATTGGTACGCAAGGTTTTGTGTCTCTCTATTCTGTCTGTCGAGTACCATTGCAGATTGACAACCCCTGCCTAGCAAGCTTACTCCATTATAGACTGTCCTTGCGGTCCATTCTTTCCTTGGCTTACCTAAAACTTCATTAACAGCAATAGAATCAGTATAAAAAGTAATTTCATAATCTTTGCCTGTAGGTTTGGGCTTCCCAGGAATTGGCATGTTCTGCTCATCTCTTTCGCCAAAGAATTCGCCTTCAGAAAGGTCTTTTAAAGCTGTTGAAATTATATAGGACACGTCTGAGTTTCTTAGGTTAGCAAGCATACCATTGGCAGTTACTAGGAGATAGTCACCAAGCAGGATAGCTATTTTGTTTCCGAAAATTGCTGAATCGGTGTCCTTTGATCGTTTAGCGAAAGGCACGTTGACAATACCTCTATGAATAAGGTGCCCAGTTCTCATCATCTCTGTGAGTTCAGCTAGCACTCTAGTTTGTTCCTCATTCTTCTTCATTTGAGGGGTGTAAGTGGGAGTTTTGACGGATTTCGAGAGGAGAAGAATGATGAGGCCCCAGGGTTGAAGGTTCTTGGAGTCTCCGTAGAGGACGTTCTTTGCTGTCTGCATTACAAGGTGGTTGCTGCCGACCTGGGGACAAGAAATTTGAAACATATTACACATATGTTGGATTAGAATGACGCCGTGACTAAGTGAATGGGTTTTGCGATATGAGTGTCAGTGTTAGCCGATATTTATGTAAAAATCGCAAAAGCCCAGCATCAGGTGGAATGGCTGCTCTCTCCAAGCTCACTTCACCGAAGCTTTCACAAACAATTCGAAAGCAACTCTGTCGGTATGTTACCTTTTCAAGCCAGAACCACTGAACGGATTTCGATAAAATTGAGCAGGGATATAGATGGCATCCTGAGAAAGGCCTTAAATTAGCAGGTTTTGTAAGTTTCCTTGTTAGATTTGCGTCTATAAACACAATCAAGGTATAGGAGAAATTCCTAGTGACAATACAATATCCCCGAAACTTTACACGGCTTCATCTGTGTGTAGATTTAGTCTACTTTTTTAATTAGGATGCAAAATAGGTAGCTAGAAGCTCTGCGTTTTAGAAACTTAAATCCTACACGGCCTTGCTTTTTCCCAACTATGTAACAATTTAATACATAACGTGCCTACAACGTTTCCACTGCTGTGACACAGGCCTCCTCTCTATGAGAGGCAGTGAGTTGTAATCCACCACGCGGGCTCAGTGCGGATTGGTAGATGTCACATGTCTTCGAATTTTTGGTTCTAGGGCATGCCGGTTTCCTCACGATGTTTTCCTTCACCGTTTTGAGAGCATTGGTGACGAAATTATTTACACAAAGTAAAGCGCCTGCCTGGGTTCAAACCACTGGGCCACCACTGCTCTCTGTTAGAGTTGAATACCAGTACTTATTTTCATGAAGCAACTGATCATCTGACCTCTACGACCCATTAACTGGGTACCACGATACCCCTTCGTATGACTGATGATCTAAAGATGATGAGTTTTGGGCTTCTTCGCGTAACGACTTTCAAAGATCCATGAATGACAGACTGGACCAACGGCTTAACGTGCTTACTGAGGCACGAGTGGAAGGGTAATGTATGGTCACCGACCCACGAACTGACAGCGCCCAGCGTAGCTTTACCCTCGATCGACCCGTGCGGCTGTTTATATCGTTCGGTTATTATTTTGCCACGAGCCCCATAATTAAAATCCTACATATTGAAGAGATATGAGGAACAGGGTGTAAAGTTCACTCATACTCTTGGAAAAGGGAGGATCCTCCGACCAGATGGATGTCGTATCTGGTGGGCAACTGCCCGATGATTGTTGTCGGGAAGTTTTATATATGCTATCTGCGCGGTAAACTCTGCTTGCGCGATGCAGGATTGATGCGTTTGTTCGCATGTGGCGGTGTAGATGCCGCAACAATATCAATCAAATCCTTATCAACTACATAGTGGTTATGTACAAATCAAACTATTTGAAACTGAAATGACTGCCTAGTTGGTCTAGCGGCCGCAATGTGTGATGGCAATAGGCTCGCACCCTATTACAAGGGACTTTGGATATAAACATAACTAGCGAAATGTGTGTGTACTATAGGTACACCTCTGCCCACCCCTTCTGATAACAAGGCGTGATGTTACGTTATGAAACTGAAATGACTGACATTGAAATCATTTCGTAATCCAAATTATACTTGTCCAAAGCGACCTCCGAAACTTTCAAAAACCCTTTCACAAAACCAGCAAGCCGGTTTCTGAGATATTAATCAACAATAAAAACAATTGGGTCGGCTTCCAGTCTAACCAGATGCAGCGACTGCCTATCTGACCTCTACGACCCAGTTACTGAGTACCAAGATACCCGTTGGTAAGACTGGTTGTTAGAGTTTTGAGTTTCTGGCTCCTGCATTTGAGAAAATTTTCGGGGAAATTACGTCCCCTTCCTTATATCACCTCTCGACGCAAGAGGATATGTTCAGTTCGCTGGTCCTGAGTTAGGACGGTCATGGTCATGTTTTCACAAAGACATTTCAGATAGATAGATAGAATACTCTTAACTATGTACACCATATAAGTTACAGACATGGATGTAGAAATTTTACATTGGATGACAGAATGGGCGGTCTTATCGCTAAAAGCGATCCTTTACAGACAACCTTTGGATGGATTTAAGGGAGAAGGAGAGACAATACTGCAGGTAGTCAGTGGTGTACCATATACATATTCATTAATTACATACATACATTTATCTAGACATATAAATGCAATAATAAACACCAAACAAGACCAAGGAAAGTGTATGTAATAATTTTTAAAGAGAGAGGAAGTGTTTTTTTTAAACCAGATTGTTTAAAGTGGACAGTGATTGAGCACGCCTTAGCGACATAGGCAAGGCATTCCATAACCGTACTGCTTGAACTGTAAAAGACTTGTCATAAACACTGGTGGAATGCATCGGCATCTCTAGTCTTAAGTTTTCCGATGACCTCAGATTTCACTTGCTTAGTATCGCTGTAGAGACTCCAAAACAGGTCTCTATGGAGTCAAAAGCCTAATCATAGTCCACAAACGCAAGACTCACTAAGTAGTTATGAACAAATCAAACTAATTACTCTTAAAACATTAGTTACCCGATGTCACTGACATGAAATCGTTTCGTAATCAAAATTATACTTTTTGTCAAAAAATCCCATTCACAAATCCAGCCAAGCAGTTTCTGAGATACTAACTAACTACACAAACAAGCAGGCAGGTATATTACGAACGGTAATGGCGTGTGAAAGTGAACCTTTACTTTCTACATTTAAACCGGTATTTTAAGTTTTTGCCTTGAGCCAAATTTATTTAGGATGAATCAGACTGCTTATAATAAAATGCGAATAAATTACTTTACCCAAACAAGCGCTTGAGTTTTCTTTTTTACCCGATTCCGGAATTTAAAAGGAGGGTAATGTGTTCCACGTGCGTGTATGTTTGTTACTTCGTAGAGTTTAAACGCATCAGATGGTTTTAGACAAGGATCAACGAGGTAGGCAGAGATGTATATATGGTAGGGACGTCGATACGCAAACTAAAACCTGAAAAATAACTGCTGTTTCATAGAAAAGTGCAATACCGACGAAAAATTTCAACGTAAGGGGCCTAATCTCTCAGGGTCGCGGGTAATTCTAAAGAGAAAACCGTGGCCCTGGCACAGGCAACTGAAGGAACACGGGTGGGTTTTAGTCAGTAAAAGTCTGACACGCCCACCCGCTCCACCCAGAGCGGGAGAAGTCATTTGATGATTTCCCTCCCAAAAAAAAAAAAAAAAAGGGGGCCTAATCTCCAAGTCCGTCTTCAAAGATACGGGACCGTTCAAAAGTAGTTCGATACATCGGAATGAACCCTACTACCGATAACAAACTTTTTCGGACGGGCAAAAGCGCATCTTGAGTAAGGACAACTGCCAAAAAATGATGACATTAATTCTTAGTTCGCGCTCCGAAGTAATCTTATGTCCGTATTTGATACAGAGTAGGAAACGCCCGAAACTTCGGCCGGAACTACGTAATTTCTGCTTAGAGAGTAGACCAATCTGCTCATAGAGTAGACCAGTATAATTTTGTGTAGCCTCTAGATTTTCCTGGACAATCTAGAGGATCTAGACGATAGAGGACCTGTCAAGGGAGGCGCCGCTGACACGTGCACTTCGCACGCTCAACCTCATAGCGAGGGAGACGGACTTCTTTTGTTGTTCTCGGAGTGAATTTACAAGGAATGCATTGTATATAATTAGTTATAAATGTTAATATAGTAAATTAAGTAAGTTGCACATGTATCGCATTGGGTAGTATCCTGTAATGGTAGATGTAAGTAGATAAATAAATAAAATAAAATAAAACTAGTTCAATCAATCATCAATCAATCAAACTGGTTACTTATTCTGTAATTACTTTAACTCACACACAAAATTATTACTAGTAAAAAATTGGGAAATCATGTACTTACATTTATAATATTTGTAAATATGTGAGCACCATGTATCTACGGGTATCTATCACATAATTAATTTACCAGTCATTGCAATATTTTAAATTATTTTTACCTATTGTGGTATCGTTATTTCATTCTAAGTGTCTTCACATATAATTCAATAATTGAGGTACTAGTACAAAATATTGTAAACCAATTTAAAAGAGTAACGGTGGATTTTCTGACGCATTCTTCTCCATACGATACTACCATTTATTTTGTTAATGTTGACATTCAAAAGTGCCATATTATAGGTGCCTATTTGAAATAAATTAATTGACTTGACTTGACTTCTCACCCTGAATCGTGTACTGAACCTATGGTAACAGGTTGCCACCTAATGTCCTATTTACCTAATAGGGCTTAAATATTCACTCCGGGCTGCTACCAACACTACACATACTTTAATTAATTTAGTAAAAGTTCATGAGTTAAAGTAATTACAGAATAAGTAACCAGTTTGATTGATTGATGATTGATTGAACTAGTTTTATTTTATTTTATTTATTTATCTACTTACATCTACCATTACAGGATACTACCCAATGCGATACATGTGCAACTTAACTTAATTTCATCAATCTCTCCAGCATTTTTCCAACTATCCAGCTAAATACCATTATTTGACGTAGAGCGACCGCCTATCTGACCTGCCCAACCCAGTTACCGGGTACCACGATACCCATTGGTAAGATTGGTTGTCAGAGTTTTGGGTTTCTTTGCCAAACACTACCTAAACTTATTACTTAGGCTATTTTTATAAGGAATGGCGTAATAAATCAATTTCTTAAAATATTAACACTGTCTCGCTTTACATATACGAGACCGCTTTGTTTGTCAAGAAAAATAGGGCAGCAACAGAGCGTCGCAATAGAGATCGACAAGGCAAGAATATCGTCACGAATTGTGTCTAAGAGCCTAAAAGACTACCCTTATACACAAAAGCATCCTCTGCGAAAATATTCAATAAAATACCCTTTGACATTTAAGATTTAAACTCAACACTATTTAAAAGGATAATAAATATTTTTTAATTAAAAAATGCTACTATACCATTGACGAATTCCTTCTTGACAAGATGTAATAAACTAAATGGTAATGATGTAATTATGCAAAAAAAAAGAACTTGTTCATTGTGTTCTGAATAATTGCGATGATATTAATAATTAATTGTATTCTAAATAATTTGTATGTACTTATTGTCGATTTTAATTTCTTATTTTTTTAAATAGTGTATAATGGGTAGACCCTTATGGATAGTTTTTTGAGTTACCATAACCTAAATAAAAGACTTACTGTATCACCAAAAACCACACGAATAAATACTTCGACTTTGACTTTGAACAATATCTCAAATTAATATGATTGACTAGATAATGGATATTAATAATGTTATTACACATAAGAAGGACATACTCTGACCTTATTTGTATTGTCCTATAAAAAGGTCAGGTGCGTAATACGCAGTCGCAAATGGTGCGCGTGATTGTCTAATTGAAATATGAACACTGTTGAACATGTTAGTCGTTTCATAAGTTTTGCTGCTTCCAAGGTAAAGGCGTTTTATGTCAATGAAATATATCTAAACATCACGCATGTATTACCCGGAATATTAGGCAGAGGTGGACCTACAGTACACCTACATTTCGCCAGATATGTTTAAATCAAATGTGAAAGGGGGCGAGCCTATTGCCATCTACCGAGCCCAAGTTTAAGCTCCGGGCTGTTACTAAGAAATTCCTGATGAAAAAAACAAATAACACTTTACGCGACCTGGGCATCAAACCCAGGATCTAACGCTCAGCAGAAACGCTTGCGAACTCTAGAGCAACGAGGCAGATTATGGATCTACGAGTATTTCCTTGGTAAAGCTTCGCTTAGGTATTCAGGCCATCGTGAAATCGAGACCAACGCACCTAGTTTTTCTGGTTCGATAACAGATTCTTAACACCAGTACTATTATTACACCAGTAAATTAGTTATGAGAACTGTGTGTCTATTCTGTAAAAACAACACCGTAAAAACTTAGGTGTAGAGCTTGGAGAGAACTGTTATACTGTCTGATGCATTTTTCAAGGTGACATTTTTACGGTGACATTTTGCATGGTGAAATTTTTCACGGTGACATTTTTCACGATGACATTGTTCACGGTGACATATTGACAGAATAGACAGGCTGTTACTTAGTTCTATTGATAGCTGTGTCATTATATAAATATTTTATTTTATTCTAACATTCACTAATGTGAATGTAAGACTATGTAGGTCATTGTTTTTTACCTATGTGTTTTTTTACTTTCTCAGTTAGTTTTAATCTTAATCTTGGTCTGGCGGTTTGAGTAATTATGCCACCTACCTAATGTCCTTTCTTTGGTACTGTTCGTCAAACCGCTGACCTCCTTAAGTTTTGAGTTGAGCTGCACGATTACTGACAAATTTGTGCACTGACTGGACAGGTCCACTCAATCTGTGTGGTTCTTTCCTCAAAAGACAATTTCAGACATCAATCCACATGGTCTTCACATGACCTGACCTAGATTATGTCTGGACTTTAAAAGAGACTGTGACCTCTGAGTTTCTTTCGTTTTTTTTTTCTCAGAGTAATCAGAAACGCCGACCTCATGACGTGTAAAACTGTTTGTACAAACCTACTACAGCAATAAAATCATTCCTCATTTAATACAGAAAGCATACCATGGCCGTGATAGAAACGAATCTTGTCGACGAAAGAATAGACAAATTATTCATCTGTAATTTTGTCTATTCTTCCATCGACAAAACTCGTTTCTATCTCAGTGTCATTCTGTCTAAAATACAATTAATTTGAGTACATTTTTTTCAAGGTTTTGACATTGATTGACGCTGATTATGAGATTGCCACTTGAATTTGAAGGTTTTTATAAAAGAGAATTAGCCTTCTGTTCTCTGAAAACAAGAATGTTTAACTTGTAAACGATAGGAATGATGAATATTTTTTTACTCAAAAAAAATTTTGTGTGGAAATAGTGCAAACAATATAACAAAAATTAAAAAGGTTAAAATAATTGCCAAGTTATAAACGTTTTAAAGTAACTGTTAAAGAAAGACAGAGCACTATCGTAGAAGGGACGTCATGAAAACGTATTTCATACTAGCGCCATACATTGTCCGTACCGGGCGACAAGGACGTGAACCCCCTCCAAAAACTTTGAAAGCGTATAGTTCGTTCCGATTTTACAGATTTTTCGATTATCTCATTTTACGATGCCTTCTTTGAAGTAACAATATTCGTTCGAACATTTCTAATTTTTTGTCACCATCCCGATTGACCTTTAGATAAAGTTGCAAATCATCGTCATCTGCCGAGGTTTTTCTTTTACTATGTTGAGGTCGGCTTTCAACCTTACCGAATGAAGCTGAATACGATTATATCGTATTTAATATGGATGGAGTGCCTACCTGACCTCTACCAAAACAACAGTTATTAGGTAACATGTAGGTGTTGTTGGTTACCCTTTGGTAAGACTGGTTGTCAGAACTTCGGGCTTCTGTGTACTCATAAAGACCTAAGTAAAATTGGAAATAAACGCTTTAAAAAAAAAAACGACGGGTTGCACTCCGGGAGTGCCGGCAGAAGTGATTTTGGAATGGTTAGGGAATAATTTTGCTCGAATTGCTTTAATTATCAGTATAAAAGTACTGTCATTTATGTGGTAGAATACATTATTTATTTATTGCGCTATCGTACACAAACATGACAATTTATATTACATTAAAAAGTTTACCTCTCAGAAAAATCAATCAATAAAAATCAAAAATCAACAATCATCAGTCTTACTAATTTTCGATCAGGGCACGTGTCCTGACGCGAGTTTAACATTTTTACCCATTACAAAAAAAAAATACAACACCGCTAAAGAAGTTTTCACTTCAGAAATATATCAAAACTCCGAACAGCCTGTATGAAAACGATTCCTTTTCACTTTCTTTTCTTGAATGGCAAGAATTTATTTATAAAAAATATGCGTTGTTTTGTTTTTGAAACCGGCTTTCCTTATGTAAAGTTTCACTCTTCATTGCTTATGCAGGATATGATAATGAGGCTTTAAAAATCTAGAAAGGCGTTGGCATTTTTTGTTCGCATGTTAATGTTATAGTAGTGGATACTAGCTGTTATGCTGGAACTTAAAAACACCTTCATAGAGGTTGCAGAATGATTAGTGTTACATTATGAATTGATAACAGAATCAAATATGTTACACTTTTTAACGTGTTTTTTCAATGGGTTCACCAAACAGGTAAATGCAGCGTTGCCAAAACATCCTCAATCCCGACAGGATTGCGGCTATTTTGGCAATGTCGCGTCTTGTTATCCGCCGCTCGTTGTTGCGGTACCGTGCACTTATTAACACATATAAAAGGTTACACTTTGATTCGAACTGTAACCTTATTGTGTCTGTTACATTATTAAATGTGTTTCTTTTAAAACAGTTATAAAAAACAGTGTTAAGAATACTTTTTACCGTTACAATTTGAGTCCCTGTTGTAATGCAAGACGCAAGTGTATATGACATTAAAAAAGTCATAATGGAAAAAGCGAGGGGCCTCCGTATCCTAATGCTTCCTAGATACATATAGGTATAAGTATAATCATAGCATAGTCAGCCTATAGTGTTTCCACTGCTGGGACACAGGCCTCCTCTCGGTGAGAGGGAGTGGTCCGTAATCCACCACGCGAGCCCAATGCGCTTTGGTGGATATTTAAAGGTACGGTAGGTAAGTTTGTTTATTTGTTAGTTACGGATTTGGATGAAATTTGGCACACAGAAAGACCACAACCTGAGTAAGGAGATAGGCTGCTTTTCATCCGGGATCGCAGACGAAGTCGCTGGCAACAGCTAGTAAACCTAACTCATGTTATAAATGCGAAAGTAAGATTGTTTGTTTCGTTGTTTCACGCCAAAACTACTTAACGGATTTGCATGAAATTTAGCACATAGATAAACCATGATCTGGGTAAGTACATAAAATACTTTTTATCCCGATATTCTCACGGATAGGTGACAGGTGCAACCTAAGAATTCGACATCCTGACAATTTTCCTAACGTTTTTTTCTACTTTATTCAACAGCACCTGTCGTAAAAATGTAACAGCAATTGTTATTTTTTGACATATGTGTTGCATTGTCAGATAAATTTATTAGGGCCCAGATCAAGCCCTTAAGATGTGTGGCCACAATTCTTCTTATTGTCACTATGTTAGTGGGATGCTAATGATAATTCAGTAACACTTGTTTTAGACTTACAATAATCACCTTTGATGATCACATGATTAATGAATAAAGACCAATCACTAATTCGTCCGTGGTTTTGGCTTAAAAACTTACCTCAATGACTATTTTGGAGACGGTGATTACTTTCAATTAGTTATAATGTAGCTCGTTATGATTATGACTGTTACCAATGACTTTCTAAAAACTATTCAAATAAATTACATTACATATTTCAATTAACCCATTAATTAAGGGGTACAAGTCTGTGTGTATTGTTGATAGTCTGTATAAACTACCTCGTTGGTTCCGAGGTCACAAGCGCTACTGCTTTTTCTATCTGGAAGTTCTGAGTAGTAGCTCGGCTTCCAGATTAGTGCCCTGTTGATTACAATTGGCTCGCCCCTATTACATGTCTCTCTCTGCCTCACCCTTTGGGGAATACAGCGTGATGTTATGTTATGTTTTAAGACACAGATATTTTCTCCTGTATAATAAATATGTAGATGCGTTTACAGAACTCAAACTTAAACTCAAAACGTTTTTTTCAATTCAAACATTTACAAGCACTTTTGAATTGTCAAGGAATCGGTCTGTCAGAAATATGAAGCTAGTTAACAATTCCAAATCAGGTACATAGGGAGAAGAACGGGCAAGATACTCTATGGACACTCTTATAAATAATGTTGTTACAAATATATTAGTTACATAATTAATGTTGATCTTATATGTGAGAACGATGTACAAAAGACGAACACGTTAAAAGCGTCCAGAGTGCAGCAACAAATAAAATAATTAAACTAAGCTTAGAGATGAGAGAGTCCCAGCTGACGGCACCCGTTCACGAAAATGCCGAATGGATCAGCACCATTCGGCTCAACCATTTTGAAGGGAGCTAATTGATCCAACACTGCCACTGTCAGCGAGACATTTGAGTGAGCATGACATACTATCAGCCGCCAGGACACATTCAAGTTAATTCAGACACATTCAGAAACAAAATATCTCACTAGCACTAACAGGTAACACTATAAGGCACGAATAAAGATTCTAACTGTCTAAAACAACAGTATAGTGGTGACACCGGGCGTCTGTCTCCCTGTTTATGCGTTACAGATACTTCCCGAAATATCAATGCCTCGAGAGCACCAGCGTCATCCAAAACGACAGGGAGCCGTGCCTCCTCCCGTGCAGACACAAGCCCCTAATCCAAATTAGTAACGTCTAATAGAAATGCAATAGACTATCTAGCAGTACCTACTGTGAACTCTCATAAGATAATTTGGTATATCAAAGATCCAATGGATTGGAAAACAACCTTGTAATTACCAATTTTGTAAATTATTGTAAGTTTACCAGTAACTGGGTTCTGGCAGTCATAAAGGCAGTTGCTCCATGTAAAATTTTAGTATTCAGCTGCATCCAGTTAGATCGGAAGGCAGGCTGATTTATGGGGGGTAATTACTTGTTCGTTGGTAAGAAAATAACAGACTCAGTTCACCAATCTGACAAGCACAAGCTTGGGGATTATGGCAATGAATCCCATCGTAGCCGCTATTTTAACTTTAATTATTTACAACCCGCAATCTCTGCTTAAATTTTAAATCAGATTTCCGTCACGGTGGCCAAACTCAACGGAGAATAGCTAAGTACGCAAGAGATATTATAGTGCACAAGTGTGTGCGCAAACACAGGTGCTCTCTCTGCTCCTTCACTCTCAAAGTCCGATGGGTGCCGTCTCATCCGATAGGGAGAGATCAGGCGCAGGACCAACGGCTTTCCCAGGCCACATAAGATCCAAATATTTCGATTTTAATTACAAAAATAGAAAATACAATTACTCACCAACTTCCGCAAATAGAGAGCCATATTAGCGAATTCATCACTCAGCAAGCACCGCAGATTCATAAACGAAGTTGGATAACCGACGACTTTCTCTGCGTCTCTTATAATATTGCTCCAATTCGTGAATGGGGGACGCAATAATATTAAAATCTCATCTTTTGTCAAACTCGCGACCGTCGATTCCATTCTTTTTTGATAAAAGAAAGGGGACGCGCGCTTCAAAACGCGGGAAACCGCGTACGACACCGCCATGACAGTATAACTTTTTAATGTTTTTTTTTTTCGAGGCACAGGTAGCGTCCGCGCGAGTGGACGAGTGTAAACGCAATGGTGTTGTTATGTGAACCGATTGTGGGGAAGGCTGTATTGAATTTGGAATTTGCTTGATTTTTGAATTTATTATTTTTTGTTATGCGTATTATGAAGGTTATCTGAAAGATGTTCTTTGGGTTTTTTTATGTCTTTTATGTCGTTCGTAAAAAGGTAAATGACACACTAATGGATAGCTGCAATAGGAGATGACTCTATCACCACCAATCGGGCACAAACCGAAACTCCGGGCTGCTACTGATTCCTGAAAGATAAACTCAATGACACTTTGCTTGACCTGGGAATAAAATCCAGGACCTCACGATCAGCAGTAGCACTTGTGACGAACGAGACAGTCGGTTTTATTTATAAACGTGCCTTAAGTAAATTATAAACGTGCCTAAGTAAATTATAAACAACGAGTACGTATTGACTTACAATTCGCCTGACACAACATGAATGATTTTTCTTGCTCTTTAACTATTTATTTCACGAGTATTAAAATACAATACTTGAACCAATATTCTCTTCATAACCCTCAAGGAATTTCTAAAAACTTAAGTTTTCCTTCATAGTAAGAAAAATTAAGTTAATACAAATAATAACAAACAAGTATCCACTGAAATAACTCCCAAGTATCAGGTAAAAATAACAAACTGGTAACACTCAAGTTCTTGACCGTGAAGTGGAAAGTAGCGTTGGTCTAGTCTCGAACCCACGCGCCATTTACCATCAACATCCAACAACACACTCAAATCTCAATTTTAACCCACTGACATAAGAATCAAAACAAACTTTCCCAGCTACAGATGAAATTTGTTTGAAGAATACAGCCAATTTAAGTGAGACCTCTTTTTTTGTCGTTGTAAAGTAAATGTTTAGGTCAAGTTATACTGGACACAACGGATTCTTTCGACTACTCTTTTTATTGCAATCTTGAATGAATTTCTCCTTTCCGGCCAGTTGGTATAACGTGTTTGAGTAAAACTTTGTTTCGGTCATCTGTTCGTAGTACAAGTGCTCAATTTGAGTCATAATTCTCCTGTCCTTTTTTCTATTTATTTATTTAGGTTCGACACAACTTGTCTTTTTCTCAATACTTCTATAACACGGCCAAACCCAATAACCTAAGACAGATCGCTACTGATGGCAGACAAAACAGTTTAATCTGTCCCTGTCAAACAAATAGATGTCAACACGATACAGGGTCGCATACTTTGGCTTTATTGCGCCGAAATTGGAGTGGCGGCCCAGTGGTAACGGCAGCTACTTACGAGTTGTAGGTCGTCGGTTCGAACCCAGACAGGCGCTTTAATTTGTGTAAATTATTTCATCACCACTACTCTCAAAACGTTGAAGGAAAACAACGTGAGGAAACCGGCATGTCTTAGAACCAAAAATTCGAAGACATGTGACATCTATCAACACGCACTGGGCCCGCGTGGTGGATTACGGCCCACTCCCTCTGACTCAGAGAGGAGGCCTGTGTCCCAGCAGTGGGAACATAATAGGCTGATTATGTAAGTTACTGGGTTTGGCCGTTAATCATCATCTCGGTAGTCACTCCCTTTCTAGCTATATCCAACTTCCTAACCTCATAATCCTACTTTATATATATATAATATTTGGATTGCCTCGTTGGTCTAGTGGTCGCAAGAGCTACTGGTGAGCATGAGGTCCTGGGTTCGATTCCCAGGTCGGGCAAAGTGTTATTGGGTTTTTCTATCAACAATTTCTCAGTAGCATCCCGAAGTCTGGATTTGTGCCCGGTAGATGGCAATAGTCTCACCCCCTATTACATGGGACTTGAGCATAACTGGCGAAATGTAGGTGTACTATAGGTACACCTCTGCCTAACCCTTCTGGGATGACAGGCGTGATGTTATGTGTGTGTGTGATATATGATCTTCTATATAGTATAAATTTGTATATTATATTATATTTATATAAATTTAATAAATTTGTAGACAAGACGTTTCTGTACATTAAAAATATAAAATAAAATAAACAGTTGGGGTTTGTGGTGGAAGACAGTGAAAGCAGGGACATTAAACACAGCAAAGCAATGAAATGGAAAAGAGCCGAGAAATAAGTTGAACCTGACATGGAAAAGAGCCGAGAAAGCAGTTGAACCTGACATGGAAAAGAGTCGAGAAAGCAGTTGAACCTGACATGGAAAAGAGTCGAGAAAGCAGTTGAACCTGACATGGAAAAGAGTCGAGAAAGCAGTTGAACCTGACATGGAAAAGAGTCGAGAAAGCAGTTGAACCCCACCAAAAGAATAAGGAATAACCAACAGATGACATTTCTATCACTTTTGGAATTTATATCTGTTTGGATGTGAGAGTTTAATTAGAACAAGTAACCTGTGTCACTTAAAAAGAACGAAACCAAAATGGTTAACTTTTTTACTCAAATATTGTTTTTCTCTCAGAGGAGTTTTTAGTTTTTGTTTCATCGATAGTGCTCCCGAAGGATTTTTCATTACGTAATGTCAAAATCAAAATCAAAATATTTAATTTCACATAAACCTACATGGGCACTTATGAAACGTCAGATTCTAGGTGCACGTTTCCTATGGAGAAGAGCCGGCAATAAACTCCATGGTTACTCTTTTAAAAATATTTGTCTTTTACAATGTTTTTTTAATTACAGTGTTAATAAGTATGGGAGGACAGTGTAGGCCTGTCAACAAGTACCATATGTTTAACAAATAGACAATGGTCTATAAATTTACAATCCACAAGGCCTACGACGTTCTCACATTTACAAAATTTAAAATAATCTAATAAAGTAAAATCAAAAACTAATTAAAAATTGTAGGTATATAATGACATCTATTGGCGCCAAATAGTACTAACGAATATATTATATAACCATACCTAATATGTAACACGTCATAAACATAACTGTGTTATTTCAAAAAGAAATGATAATAATTAATATGTTAAAAAATCGTTCTTCATTGGTTGATTAATAATAGTAATAACAACTATTTTTTACATCAAATTGGGCTCAGTTTAATTTAAAAAAAAAGTATATTGTATGCAGAGAGTGTTGCGTTAATTACTGTATTATCGATAGATGGCGTTGAGCAAATTTCGTCATTTTCGGAATCGCGGTTCTAAGACTATCCGCAGAAGAGTGACACTCATTTGTATAATGATAACAAGTTTTGGTAATATTTATTTTTTCATTTTTGTAATAACATCGCGCCTGTAATCCCAGAAGGGTTAAGCAGAGGTGTACCTATAGTACACCCACATTTCGCCGGTTATGCTTAAGTCCCATGTAATAGGGGGCGAGCCAATTGCCATTAACCGGGCACACATCCTGAGCCCGAGATGCTACTGTAATAATATTGTCTATTTTGTAATAACATTGTCGGAAATAAAGTAGTCTCGTAGGTAGATGCTGTTCTGGAGTTCTGTAGTCTGTACTTGGGTCTTGGAATATTTTATATTAATATTTGGTTCTGGATTTGTCACTAGAGGTCTCATCTCATTCAAGTAATTTTAAGTTCTCTTCAACCGAATGTTTTGAAGAAAAACGGAATATTCTGTGGCATCTTATCTTATAACCGACGTTAAATAGGAAGAAGTTTTCGTCTGTTTTTGGGGTTCCGTAGCCAAATTACACATAGAAACGCAACTCTTATAATTTCGTCCTGTCCGTCGATTAGTCCGATTCCATTACTTTTTGTGATTGGGTAATCGTACGGAAGATGAAACACAGTAGCTAGTTTTAACAAATTAGCAGAAGTCTACTGATCATGGACTGCGAAGAAACCTTACTGTCACGGAACTCTATAGTAACGAACAGTATAACCAACCTATTTTGACTGAGTTATCGTAAGATAGGTATATGATGAATATGTTTAGTATCAATATGAATTGAACAAGAATTTGTCTTTGGCAGGTTCTACAGTAAAAAAATAAACTAATTTTTCCCAAATTCGTGCTCTTACGAATTTTAGAAAAATGAGTTTATTTTTTTTCGCCTCACGTTTCCCTATTTGGGTAGAAAAAAAGGGAGACTCGAAATAACAAGAGGTATGTGTTTCGGCTACGACATGATATTTACAAAATAGTTAACGTGTCGTGTCGTGTGTGTGTGTCGTTCATGTGTCGTATCGTGTGTGTCGTGTCGTCCGTGTGTGTGTCCGCCTGCCAAATGTGGTTCTGGTTAATACGGAATGATTCACAGAAGCCCACATTGAGAGTGATTACTTAATTTATGTCTGCTTACATGAAACTTACGTCAAAGCTTTTAAGCGGACTTAAATAGTATGCAGTTAAGGCTGGGGTCAAAAAACACTCAAACAGGACCTTGCTTAAGACACTAATGTTTCATCATATTATAGTACTAACTTCTGCCCGCGACTTCGTCCGCGTGAAATTTATTGTTTAACATAAAATATATCCTTTGACACTCGTGGAAGTTTTCCCGTTTGAGCACCTATGCATTGAGCATGCCTAAAGGGAATACTACCTGCATGGGTGCTAAATGCATAGGTGCTCCAAAAATAGGTGGTCAAACGGGAAGACTTTGGCAATACTGTAGCTTCCCATTTAAAATTGTGTTTTATTTTATTACTAGCTGTGCCCGTGACTTCGTTCTCGTGCATGTCGGAAAACAATAATGTGTTGCTTAGAGAAGGTGTAGATACAACTCCTCCATTGAAACGGAAGACTATTCTGGTGTTGCCTGGTGGGAAGCGCTACCAAGGGTTCTCAGTCCTTTCGAATGCAGTCACTTCGTCTTCAGGGTTTATAATGTCAATGCAACGAAGTATCACTTTGATTTTTGAGAATAAATAAAAATCAAGGCGCCAGCCTGCACCTGCACTGCTACTCAATAATTCGACTGCCCGTCTGGCGCAGTGTGCTGAAGCGTGATCATGGTGAAGAAAGATCACGCTTTAAGAACGCAGTTGAAAAATCTTAATCAAGAACAATAAAAAAAATTACTTATGAAATTATAAATTTAATATTATTGTGATTTGTATTGTTTCTGTGTATCCTTTGTTGGAAATCTCATATATATAAACACAAGTTTTAGAGATATTTTTTTTTATATCTCTAAAACTTGTTTCAATTAAGAAAATTACTAATAACTGTAACATCTGCTTGCCCCTAGAAAGAACTCCTCCGTACAGTTGCCGTGTGAAGAACTACCCATTTACTGAGATCCACTTCTGGTAATGGCTGCCATTTTGGATTTAGATTTCCTGATTTTCGGCGTACATGAACTACACGACAACACACGATACGACACAGGACACGTAAATTATTTCGTAAATATCGTAAATTTGAATATCATGTCGTAGCAGAAACAAATACCTATTGTTAAATCATAAATGATTAATTTTCTGTAAATAGGTTTGTACAAACACTTACACGTCAATCATATTTTAAAAACTAGGTGAGATCGGCGTTTCCTATCTGACTACTCTGAGAAGAAACGCCGAAACAAACTCAGAGGTCACAGTTCTTTTAAAGTCCAGACATAATCTTGGTCAGGTCATGTGAAGACCATGTGGATTGATGTCTGAAATGGTCTTTTGAGGAAAGAACCACACAGAATGAGTGGACCTGTCCAGTCAGTGCACGCATTTGTCAGTTGTCGTGCAGCTCAACACAGAACTAAAGGAGCTAAACGATTCGACGAGCATTACCAAAGATAGGACATTTGGGTAGGCCGCATAAATTACTCAAACTGCCAGACCGTGATTAAAACTAATAAGTTAAAAAAATGCATGAAAAAAAACAAATCCACAATGTCTTCACATTCACAATAATTAAAATAGTGTAATCCTTTACAAAGTTAATGTCATTGCATCCATCAATGTCAAAGTGTACGAGTATATAAAAATATGAAAATAATCTTGGTCATTTCATATGAGGACCATGTAGACTGGTGTCTGAAATTGTCTTTTGAGGAAAGAACCACACGGATTTGAGTGGACCTGTCCAGTCAGTGCACGCATTTGTCAATCATCGTGCAGCTCAACTCAGAACTAAGGAGGTCAACGATTCGACGAACAATACAAAAGAAAGGACATTTGGGGAGGCCGCGTAAAGTAGTCAAAAAGCCAGACCTTCATTAAAAGAAAAAAAAATGTACACACATAGTCCTCACATTCACAAAAATTAAAACAATATTATACTTTATTCAGTAAATATATATACAAGTCATTGAAAATAAAAAAAAAAAAAAACGAACGTTATTTCGAATCACCCTTTTTTTCTACTCAAACAGGGGAAGGGCATGAATTTTTAGTAAAAAACTACTTTATATTGATACATAGCATTTTTCATCATATACCTATCTTACGATAACTTTGCCAAAATAGGTAGGTACACTGTTCGTTACTGAAGAGTTCAGTGAGAGTGAGGTTTTTTCGCAGTCCATGATCAGTAGACTTCTGCTAAGTACTTAAAACCAGCTTTGAGTACTTAGCAGAATTGATAAACGCAAGAACATACTAGATAACGCCATCAGCTGTAAAGACCGTGACATTTCTGGGACAATCAATGTCAGCGAATAACTACTTTACTGATTATTATTATTCAGAATTGACGTCCAACGTCAAACAGTTCGACTTATTGCTAGTCCTAGTAAAATTGTTATTTATTATAAATTTAAAGTGATTAATATTATAAACTACATAGATAACATCATATGATACCTACGTAAGGGAAAATGTAGTGGATTTTAATTACCAAGTCACTGACAAAACAGATTTACTTTACAGAAAGTGGACGTCACAAACGTCATCTTAATATAAATCATTTAAAAACGGTCACAACGCCTACTTCATCAAAATTTAACTACCTTACTTTTGTGCTGGATAAGTGCGGTGAAAACAGTGCAAGGACTTTCTATTATCAGCATCATCAAAACAGCAACTGACTTTTGGACGCGACGCTGTCTCACGGCAACGGTTACCAGGGCTGCGCCAAAATTTCATACGGCGTGTAAGCAGTCTTTGTTTATTTATGCTGAATACTGACGACAGTAGTGACGCCGTACGAAGCGCCAGTCAACCTGCCACATCGCTGGATACCGTAGTGAGATGCCCGCATTGTCCCCAAGCACGTTTTTTTAAAGGTGAACGAGGCTTGAAGGTACATTTGGGGAAAAAACATAAACCCCACAATGTGCCTTCATCATGCCCGACAGTACACACTTCCCTAACACCTGATTCACCCGCTCAACCCTTTTGGAAAACCCTTGCAACAAGTAAAACGTCAACTCCAGTTTTAAAGAGAGTTCCTCGTGGTGCGAGACCATCCGTGGCTTCCTGTTTAGCGCGTAGTATCCGCCTGGCCATCCGAGAGAACTCTATAAGTGCTTGGGAGCAATTACTCACCTTCCCGTTTAGAATTCTACATGTGCAAAAAAAATTGGCAAATAAAAAAACGTTAACAGCACAAATCAAAGAAAATTGTAACATTTCGGCCCTAAACTTCGACCCTAAATTAACAGCGCCCCTCCCCCAAAGAGGCTTATTGCACCACGTGGAGTCTAAACTA
Source organism: Dasypolia templi (assembly GCA_963555695.1). Lineage (NCBI taxonomy): Eukaryota > Metazoa > Arthropoda > Insecta > Lepidoptera > Noctuidae > Dasypolia > Dasypolia templi. The sequence continues at coordinate 8,228,425 of OY743163.1, forward strand.
GGCGAGGGTGATATCAAAGGTGCGGCTAGGATCATCTTTAGCAGCGATGTGGTTGCGCCGTACTCTCCAGAGACACTTACAGCTCTGGAGAGCAAACACCCCGCCCCGGCAGATGACCTCTCCTTCCCTGACCCACCCCATTCGGAATCTAACTCACTTGAAATTACAGCTCAAAAAGTATGCGCGGCTGTGTACTCCTTTCGAAGTGGCTCCGCCGGCGGCCTCGACGGCCTGACACCTCAACATCTCAAGGACTTAATGTGTTCAGGCGCCGGGGAGGCTGGTGAGACCCTTTTGAAGGAGCTGACGGCCCTCATCAATCTCATGCTCTCCGGCAATGTGAACGAAGCCGTCATTGATATTTTATACGGTGCAAATCTATGTGCCCTGCGCAAGAAGGATGGCGGCATTCGTCCCATTGCCGTAGGGTCCACTTACCGTCGTATCGCAGCCAAAATTTGCTGTGCTTTTTACAGCGAAACACTGGCCAGCAAATTCCAGCCCCTACAGCTGGGCTTTGGGTCTAAAGGGGGCTGTGAGGCTGCGGTACATGCATTATCCACTTTCCTCAATAGTGCTAAAGGTGAGGTCATCCTTAAGGTTGACATTAAGAATGCCTTCAATTCCGTAAACAGGGACACCTTGTTGGCAGAAGTTCAAAAAGAAATACCCAAAATTTACAGTTTTCTATATCAATGTTACAGGTACCCCTCTAAATTACTTTATAAAGACAACCTTTTGAAATCAGCTGTTGGTTGCCAACAGGGTGATCCTCTTGGGCCAGTCATTTTTAGTTTGGCAATAAATCCAATCATTCGACAGCTAAGTTCAAAATTCAACGTATGGTATTTGGATGACGGAACCCAAGGAGGTGATGTAGACACAGTCATAAAAGACTTAACTTTTTTAAAAGAAAAATTCAGTGTTATTGGCCTAGACCTTAACTTTTCAAAATGTGAAATTTATCTTCCCGAAACCACTGACAGACAGACTACCTTAGCAAAATTTTGTACCGTAGCACCAAATATCAAAATTACGGAAAGAGACTCTCTTCACCTCCTAGGGTCCCCAATTTTTGACGAATCCTTTCCAACGTTCGTTGAAGAAAAAATAAAAAAATTCAATGATGTCTCGGAAAGACTTTTCAAAATTAACATTCATTCGGCCTTCACACTTATTCGATACTGCTGTTTTGGACCAAAATTTACATATAATCTTCGCTCCTCCCATCTGTGGAAACATCCACAACTTTTAGAAAAAGTAGACCAAGTTATTAGAAACACACTAACTTCGATCCTAAATGTGGCCCTGGACGACCGAGCGTGGCAGCAAGCCACACTTCCCATTCGCCTAGGTGGTCTCGGCGTCCGCAAAATTTCAAGTATAAGTTTACCGGCCTTCCTCTCCTCGGTCCACAGTACTGATAAATTAACCAGGAATATTTTATCTTCTTCACTGGTCGATTTTGAAGTACCGTGTTTGACCGATGCGTTGAACGCTTGGAAAATGGCTTGTCCCAATACGGTTTTCCCCGACAACCCGTCCTCCCAGAGACGGTGGGACGTGCCGCTCTGCAGTATTATACGGAATACCCTGATTAACACGTCACCTAATACTGTTGAGCGTGCCCGTCTCCTGGCTGTGGGAGAATGGGAGTCAGGCTTGTGGCTTCAGGCGCTCCCGTCATCCACCATAGGCACTATGATGGATGACTCTTCGTTTCGGCTCGCTACATGTCTCCGCTTGGGTGCACGTTGTGTTGCTCCGCATCGGTGTCACTGCGGTGAAGCTGTCGACAGTCTTGGGCACCATGGCCTGTCCTGTTACAGGAGCGCAGGTCGCATAGCACGGCACGCTAGCATCAACGATATTATTCGTCGAGCCCTTGTCACCGCCGGCGTACCTGCGGTTTTAGAACCAAACGGCTTGGTACGTGACGATGGAAAGAGACCAGACGGTATGACGTTGTTGCCTTGGAAGGTGGGTAGGCCTCTGGTGTGGGACGCAACCTGTGTCGATACCCTTGCTCCATCTCATGTTCCTAGCACGGCGAACTGTGCTGGCGCTGCTGCTGCGGCTGCTGAGACCCTCAAGCGGCGCAAATACTGTAACCTTATGGGTAACTACAGTTTTGAGCCGTTTGGGGTCGAAACGCTCGGGTCATGGGGCCCGAGTGCGCATCTAATTTTTAAACAAATTTCTCACCGACTAGTCGACACTTCACGTGACCAGAGGGCTGGGTTGTTCTTTGGACAAAGAATTAGCATTGCCATTCAGCGTGGCAATGCTGCCAGTCTTCTGGGCACTTTTCCAGATGACAGCGATGCGGACGAGTACTTCGACGCCTGAGGATTTTTTTATATTAATTTGTATAGGTAGTTAGTTAGTTATTTTGTAATTTAATTTAGTTATAAATATGTTGTTATGTTTGAAATAAAAATAATTAAGTTTACTTTACTAAATAAGAAACTTAAAACCAGCTACTGTGTTTCATCTTCCGTACGATTACCCATTCACAAAAAGTAATCCTTCGAGAATTGAAAATTGGCTGTGTGACACACGGACGGATAGACGGACAGGATGAAATGATAAGAGTTCCATTTCTATGTGTAATTTGGCTACGGAACCAACCTGAATAGTTGATAAATTGTATCTTAACGTAGTGAATGTGCTTAGGGACGCTGCGGTGGCGTGCTCTAATAGTAGAACAATAAAAAATAAAAAAGCGTATGTGACAGGCTGGAACGAACATCGACGAAACGTCCACCGGAAGATTTCCGGCCATTCCGTCCATCAAAGCGACGATAAAAAAATACTGCTGTTGCATAGAAAAGTGCAATGCGCTGAAGAATCATGTACTGAATTTATGGTTACAGTTGTTTGCACGTCTTTGTCCCTGCCACCCTGTATAGTAGTCATGTAGAAACCATGTTTTATATCTTGGTGTAACATGCTCTATTGTGTCTACTAGTTTTATTAGGGTGGATTTCTTGAATGAATTTGAACGCGATCAGCATATAAACTAGAGATGTAATTGATAGAGCACAAATATGTTCAGCTAGGATAAAACAGAGCACGCAAAATCTCAGGGTGTTCAAAATGTACAACTTCGAGGGCGTCAACGTTTTTTATCCATAAATTCTTTTAAACTATAGAAGCTACATTCATTTCAACGACTTGTACAACTTTATATTAAATAATTTTGGGTTTAATGTTTGAATTGGCTTAGTATCTTGTTATAAATACCACGTAGCTACGCAGCATAGATGGCCGAATAACGAGACAATAATTAAGGTAGATAGATATTAGAAGAAAATAATCGTAGGCGTCAGTTCTTGACTGACAAGCCATCGATAAAAGAGAAATATGAAGATGTTTAGTTTATGTATTTACTTAGATTTTCTAGGAGTAATTACCGAGCTTATACGCCAAAACTTTGTTTAATTTACCATCCCGGTATAGAGAACCAAAAATACTTTCACAGTACCTACTACACTTTGGAACGGGCAACACTAGCTTCATCTTTCTGACTGATCGACTCCTTAACCTTTCAAAAGTGCCTATAAATGTTTTGAGTTAGAAAATAATCTAATCTCATGTTTCCAGTTATTACACTTCGTCATTACGGACATCGGTAAAGAAGAAAACATCGTGCGGAAACCTGAACTTATAGTTAACCCTTAAGGTCGCACGACATTTCATCGAAATATAACATTAAAATAATGGCTGATTATGATTATTAGACCTATATAAAGGGTAGGAAAAATAGGGAAAAAAATCTAATTAGCTGAAAACGTGAGATAATTAGTGTATATTATACTATACACTGCTCCCGACGTTAGTATATCTCATATGTAAGGGGCGTATAGCATAATATACAAAATTCACTATTGACATAGCTTGGTCAAATAATACAACGACAAAATATGCTTCATAGTTTTATAAAAAAATTACATCAGTGCTTATGATAAGCTACAAAACAATTTCTTTTAGCCACGTAACAAAGATGGACATTGTACTTGGTACAACGAGTACTTGCTTGGCCCTTTTTGCAATATTTGCACCTCTGATACTCGGTGTGTTCCGGCCAGTGATCAACAGCGTCATATCTGATGGCATCTATGGGCCTTTCAGTTGCTGGCTTCTTTATTTTTTTCTCCTCAGCCACCGAATCCTGCACTGAAGTTGTCGCCATTTGTCGGTTGCTTCTTATAAGACCAGCATACACCTCATATCGGAACTGCTTGAGATGGTCATCTGTTTTCTTCGTGTTGCTTGATCGGTAATGGCGGCGGCGAAGAAGCCAGCCGTTGTTGATACATATGTCCAATATTTGAGAAAATATGTTTAGGTACCACCGATGTGTCTTCATGCTAGTCCGATACAAGGCTATAAGCATGTCAGCCAGATCGACTCCACCCATATGCCTATTATAGTGTCTCACAATTTGTGGGCAAGGTACATCTATGCGTCCTTTTGACTCCTTATGGAATCTCTTTACTTTGTCGACGGGGTAAGCATCTACGTATGAGCTAACCAAGGTAACGGGCTTATTGTCAAACCACTTCACAATAGCAATTTTATTTTTAATGCATGTTGCTTGACAAAAAGCCCCCCGCCCTTTTTTCTTCAGAGCTTTTTCTTTCTGGCAGTGCCTAAACTAAATATGCCATAATTATGCCTCAACAAGTAAACTAGTTCGAGAGACGTAAACCAATTGTCAAAGTAGACGACACAAGCTCGATTTTTTATGGTCTTACATAAAGCCAACACCGTCTTAGCTCCAATACCGAGATTTTCCTCATCTGGTTCAAACTGGATGCCCCTAAACGTATCGTCGCCTGCATATAACATAAAATCGTATACGATTCCAGAGACCCTGCCCGTACCAAATTTTTAAAACCCCATTTACATGGTTTGTTTGGGTTATACTGCCGTCGAGAACCCGCTTTTTTGCCCTTGTACGGAATGATCATTTCATCTACGCTGAAAGCATTCTCCTCTTCAATAGATATACATTGGGCTCTGACTCGCACAAGGAGAGGACGTAGTTTGTAGTAACGATCCGACTCTTCAGCTTGCGTGTTGTCTGCAAAATGTAAATACCGCCTTATTTGTTGAAACCTTTTGATAGGCATAACGTCTGCAATCTTGCCGTACCGATAACTGGTCTTCCAATAATCCTTGTAAGATGGCATAACAACAACTCCCATCAATATATTGATGGCCAAAAAGTCAATTATATCTTCTTTAGTTGCCTGTATAAATTAGTGTTGTTTGCTATTTCAACAATAAGGTCTTCAGGGAAAAATCGATAGAAGTAGTCTACCGCCGACCAATTAGATGGAACAGTTTCCTTAAAGCCTTGATCAGATATTTCAGCTGAATGTTGAAATCTTCTCTTGGTCCACTGAAAAGAAAGTTTTAATTTCTGTATGTTTCGTCTTTTGACCTTGTTAGCAGCAACTATAGGAATTCTGCGTTTTCTATGGACGCATATTGATGAAGATGGTGGCGGCGACTGCGACGGTTGAACTGATGGCAAGGAGGGTAGCGATGCGATTGAAGGTATAGCATTATAATTGCATTGCGTATCGGAAGGAAATACTGTTGAAAGAACCGGTGTGAGTGGTGGATCTTCACAGGCATCGGCCACAATTTTAGAGCTTCGAGGATCTATGGATTCCAAGTCGGCATGGAGAATCGATACAGAATCTACATCTGAGTTTTCTATAAACGAATTATTACTGGATGGATCTCGGCTATTGAAATCTAGTCTTTCTAACGATGAATTTATAGATGGAGCAGGCGATGAGCCGCGACTGTTCACTTCTTCTTCATTGCTTGTGGCATCACTGTCGTCGGAAGTAGCATTGAATTTAGGAACGAGTGCTAGTATGCGTCTACACCGATCTCGCTGTCCAGGCTAGAACAAAGTTTTTAAAAGCAAGCATGAAAGCAAAACCCACACCATGCAAGAAAAAAAAACAATAGCAAAAAAGTAAAAAACGTAAACAAGTCAAATTATAGTACAGACATTCCCATCACCCATTAGTTAGCAGTGTATAGAATAATATACATTACAAACACGCTGTTTTTTTAGCAAACAGTCGCAATGTATGGTATCCTATACACCCAAGATTGTGTTCGTAAAAAGCGATGAAAGTTAGTGAATTACGTAAATAATTTAGCATCAGCATGAGATAAATACATCGGTGTTTTACATCCACAACAATTATATTAGATTTTTAAAGTGAATAAGAAATTAAAATAAATTTTACCTTGACGTGAACAAGATTCCTCCGCATGGTTTCGCATTTACGTCACAACTGTCAAATTTACCATAGGTAACACTTTCATTTATTTATTTGATTAAAGAGGTGCGTTCTGAAATCACTTTTTGTTAAGAACATTTAATTTTTAAGTGTTTGTTTTCGATGAATATTTTTTTTATTTAAATGTATAGTATACTATACAAATCTACCTTAAGGGTTAATACAAGTTTGAAATCCAATCCGTGTTGAACCGAGCGTGGTGATCAATACTCGTGCCTTCTCTGTATGAGAAGAGGCTTTTGCCCTGCAGTGGGAGTTAAATATACTGGTATTATTGGTAATAAAAATAAAAGTCAGCTGTATGATTTCCCACGCTTTTAATCATGAAAGCCTTGTAAGTGTTCTCTGCTACAACTTCGCTGCTATAACTCAAGCCCTCAGTTTATGAAAACCTGCTACAATATGATCTGCAGTACTAAGATTTCTTGAAAACGCAATCTACAAAAATCTTTTGAAGTCTAATTTTGAAGTCGGTGGCAAAAAACTAAGTTTTTAGCAGACTGCGTTTTCAAGATGTCTTATTAACCTACCCCACACAAATTCGTATAAGTACCAGTTGCTACTTGCTATTAAAATAACAGCGACATTATCTTTTGATAATGTTATAAAACTCCCTGTCGCAACACCAAGTGGACTAAATAAGTATTATTGACGCTAACTCAAAAACTGCTAAAGGAAAATATGTAAAATCTATACCGCGCCAGAGTAAAAAAGTCTTATCCCTTTTGTGTTATGCTTTCCTGGTCTGTGTCTGTGCAAGCCTCGTCCAGGTTTTGCTGCCCACTGTCTTCTGTAGGTCGTATTTATCAATCTTTATTTCTTCAGCTGTCCACATTTCAACATTCATTCTGCTTCTTTTATATGCTTCATTTCTGACCACACATACCTTGTAGTATTAGGAACTTCGACTTAAAAACTATGTTAGTATAGAGGTATGAGGATCAGAGTGTAAAGTATCTCGTCCTCAATAGGAAAGGGTACCCTCCGACCAGACATAACAGGGTGTTGTGACTGGTGGGCCCGACGATTGAGGTCGGGACTCGTTGTGATCGCGACGCCCCCGTAAGGGGGCGTGGCGTTCAGTGTCATGGCTATGCCCCATGGCCGCGGATGTGTTATACGGTCGTCCGTAAATACAGACCCCTCATTTAGTTTGCTGTCATGTCAGGTGGTAATTTTGGGCGTCTATGTGAGTAGTTGCTATAAAAGTTTCGGTAGGCGCGCCACGACGTTGATACAAATCGTCACTTTCTTCATGACATTACGGCTATCTGTCACCGCCAGGTGAGACCCCCAGTTACCTAGGGGAGGCCTGCGACGGAGATACGGACTCGATGCTCCTACAGAAAAGGTGATTGGTCCCCGCCCGTCCAGCTCTCAGATCTAGCCGTTTGCAGTCCGGGCTAAGGGATCGTTGTGAGTGTGTGAGCGGTATTTTATTGTGTAACTCCGCTCAGTGTCCACGTGATGGATGTCGGGACGTTGTACTATGTTTATACATGCTCGATTCGCGGTAAACTTTGCTTGCACGATGCAGGATTTTGCGTGGCGTCAGTGTGATGTCACAGTTCACATGTGGCGTTGTAGATGCCGCCACAATAGTAAGGTTTTACAAACTAACCTAACAATAACTATAAATAACGTGGCCATACAGATGTTGGCACGTGCCTCCATACCCAGTGCCTAATGAAGGGGTTGCAACCTTGTCTAATTAATATTTGTTCGAACCATTTAAACCATACTGCATGCATGTGTGTACTGAAATCTGTCTGTGTATTTAAATCTATGTGTGTGAAAGCCTAGCTTCATATTTCTGACTGACCGACTCCTTAACAATTCAAAAGTGCCTGTTAATGGTTTAATTGAAATAAACGCTTTGAGTTTTGAGTTTGATCCAACACACGCGCCACCGTCAGCGAGACATTTGAGTGAGCATGACATACTATCAGCCGCCAGGGCACATTTAAGTCAATATAAGACATAACCCGGTAAATGGTAGCTCCATATAACGTAGTACTCACACCTGTGCTATACATTTATACATATAATACAAAAGAGATTGAGTTTATACAATGCAAATATATTCTCACAATTTTCAGCAGCTCCCATCAGTATTTCAAATGTTAATTCATTAGTTGTGGTGTGGAGTAGGACGAGCATTGAGCCAGGTATTTTTAACAGCGATGTAATCCCCTAACTTATAATATGCCTGCCTGCATAGTGTGAGTTTTATAAATATTTGATTTTCATATCATTATGCAGTTGAAGTATGTGGTGAGGTGTTCTATTATAACTTTAGCCAGTCTGCAACCTGGTTGAACTAATAGGTGATTTGAAAGAGTGTCCATGGAGTTTCTTTCCCGTTCTCCTCCATAGAAATCTACGTTTTGGAATGGGCAACTAGCTTCAACTTTCTGACTAACTGACCGTCACTTTGACAATTCAAAAGTGCCTGTAAATGGTTTCATTGAAATAAATACTCTGAGTTTGAGTTTGAGACGCAGTCAAATCATATATTGTTACCACACTTTCTGATTCTTCTTTCGTGTGCCATGTACCACCGAATTCAGAGCCCACTGCGTATAATATATTATTGGTACATAAGCTAACACGCAGAAGAAGAAGAAGTAGAACATTATGGATCCTGCCATAACGCCAAATATGGGGTACACCCATACCCCTCTGATTGCGTGGACCATGAATAACCTGAAAAGAACAAAACAATATTACTAATATAACATCACGACTGTAATCCCCGAAGAATTAAGCAGAGGTATACCTGTAGCATACACATACACTTGGGAGCAAATAAATCGAGCCACTTCCTTTTTCACGCATTATGGTTATTATTTTTGGTATTATGGAACGCATCGATTCGAAACATATATCGCCTAAAAGGGTATTTAATAACCTTTACAATGAGGGTAGTTAGTTGTCAAAATTTAATTTTAATTAAAGTTTAAAGGGTAGAATAAAATTCTCGCATTTAATTTGCTTATGACATTTTTATTGTGCTCTGTTAAGAAAAGATTAAATTTGAGGTTTTTGTTAATCATACCCATATTACTTGTTATTGTTGTCTTTATCTGTGTCTGTGTAATCAAAATAACCTGATAAAATGGATACTACACCGACGGAAGCTGCCCAAGTTGTAGCTTTACTTGAGGTTGGACACGGACAACGTGAAGTGGCACGCAGACTTCATTTGAGTCGTTCAAAGGTACAGCGGGTATACCGCAGGTATCTGGAGACTGGTGCTTTTGTTCGGCGACCTGGAACTGGCCGACCACGGGCAACAACAGAACGTGACGACTGCTTTATTGCAACCAATTCGTTGCGCGACCGTGGACTTAATGCTGTTCAGCTACAGCAAGCGTTACGTGACGTTCGAGGTGTCGCAATCAGTAGGTGGACAGTGAGACGAAGACTAAAGGAACGAAATTTAACATCACACAAACCAGCAACTGGCCCAAAATTGACTGTAGCTCATCGCCGATCTCGCTTGGAGTTTGCTCGAGAACACATTAATTGGACGTTAGAAGACTGGAGGTCAGTTTTGTTTTCTGACGAGTCAAGAATCTGTCTTTTTAGCAATGATGGGAGAAACCGAGTGTATAGACGTCCTGGTGAAAGATTTGCCCAATGTTGCATTCGAGAAACTGTGAGTTTTGGTGGTGGTTCTTGTATGGTGTGGGGAGAAATTTCTCTAGACGGAAAAACGGAACTTGCCTTCGTCGACCCCGCCAACGATGGCAGTGGTAGACGTGGATTAACAGCTGACCGATACATAACTGACATTCTTGAAGACCACGTAATGCCGTATGCTGGTTTTGTTGGAGAAAATTTCTTGTTTATGCATGACAATGCGAGACCTCATACCGCGCAGATCGTTACGGAATACTTGTCTGCGATCGTGATTCAACAAATGGTATGGCCAGCACGAAGTCCCGATTTGAACCCGATCGAACACCTATGGGACGAGCTAAAACGGAGAGTCCGAGCCAGGGTTCCCGCTGTTTCATCCATTCCCGAGCTTAAAGTCGCTGTGCTTGAAGAGTGGGAGAACATACCACAATATGTCATCGTAACTCTGATCAGATCGATGACTAATAGGCTACAAGAATGCATCAGGGCACGGGGGGGTAATACCAGTTATTAAGAAAAAATTTTTTGCAATAATTTTGTTTTTTATTGTTTTTATGGACTGTTTTAGCCCTACTAAATTTTCTATCAAAATTACCATTTTTCTGGCAGAGCCAATAATTTATCATTCAATAAGGTTATTATTCAATAATTTACCCTCATTGTTAAGGTTATTAACTTAACTTTTAGGCGATATATAGTTCGAATTGATACGTTCCATATTCCCAAAAATATTTACCATTTTACGTGAAAAAAGGTAGTGGCTCGATTTATTTGCTCCCAAGTGTATTTCGCCAGTTATGATAAAGTACAATGTAACAGGCCCAGGAGATAAATCCAGACTACGGATTTTTACTAAGAAATTCTTGATAACACTTTAGAAAAATCCAATAACAGTTTGCCCGACCTAAGAATCGAACCCAGGACCTCATGCTCATTAGGACGTAGGAGATGTGAAGACTATATGAGTTTTATTGTTTTTTTTTCTCTGTTATTTTAATCATGGTCTGGCAGTTTGAGTAATTTATGTGACCTACCCAAATGGCCTTTCTTTGGCACTGTTCGTCGAATCTTTACGCTCCTTGAGTTCTGTATTGAGCTGAATGGTTACTGACAAATGCATGCTCTGACTCCTCTCTGGGTCCACTCTATCTCTATCAAGTGAGTGCAATCATAAACCTTCTTTTAAGTTGTTTAGTAACAATCATCCTTACTACATAGCCTTACATTTCTCCAAAATCACTTTTCTGCTTGCAAAGCTCAAATATAACGTTCTTATGACCCATATGTTTACGCAAATCCTTCGCTTCTTATAAATAACGGCTGATCGCTCGGCGACGTCCTTGCTACCTTTGTATCAGCTGTTTCTTTGTTCGCACCTACGAGTCATTCATAACTCATTAGCTAGTTACATTTCTTATTTCTTTTACAAACTGGTTTTTATCTCTTGTTTAATACAATTGCGAGTTCGCTACTGGTGTATCGCTTTGGCTGACAAAAAAGTAGAAAAAGTTGTTTAAAAAAAAAAAAACTAATCTCACAATTTTAGCAACTTCACATGCTTAGAACTTGCACCGAACAGCCTACAACTTCTAGATTAACAACCAGATAAAATAATTTTGATAGCTTATATGTGAATTTCGACAAATTGCAGTGTGACATCAAAGTGTTGTCGGACAAACCAGATGAATAGAGCGAGGAGCGTGAGTTCGAAAACCGGTTTTATAATCTGGTGGCGACGGCGCGGAGTATGCTTGGTGTTCGTACCCCCCAGTTTTGCAGTCTTCGAGATGGTTCCGTGAAGGGTTTCGAGGATGTACAGGCAGGTGGTTTGAAATATAACGGTGTAAGGTTGCCAAAAACGAATATACCGGTTTTCCACGGTCACTATCAACACTGGCTTGCATATAGCTAAATCACTGATACATTCGCGCTCGTACATCGACAACATTAATAGGTTGCACTACCTACGTTCTTCTCTTCAAGATAATGCGCTGTTAGTTATAGATAGTTTAGATTTTAGAGCTCAAAATTATGAATCCGCTTGGAATGTATTGTATAGAAGACGAATTAATTTATTGTACGACAACAAAAGATTGCTCATAAATAATCATGTTTATGCATTGTTTAACGTTGGACGTATTATTGATCCACCTTCATTAGACATTTTTATTAATTTCCTTATCAACAGAGCTGACTTATTAGAAACTACACAAGTACACAAAAGTAACATACAAAAATCAGATACTTGTAAACTCGATTCTAATCTACTTACAGCTACAAAACCAAATGAAATACAATAAAATGAACATACAATAACAATATAAATAAAAAATACAATAATTACAACAAAAAACGATTTAAATGTCCTAGCAATCAGTCTCACTACTTATTTAATTGTGAAGCAGTTAGAGCCCTGCTTATTGAAGATCGTCTTCAAAAGGCCAAAGAAGCAAAGGCCTGTCTTAATTGTCTTCGATCAGGGCACGTAGAATCTAGGTGTAATCTTGTTCCTTGCAAACATTGCAAACAAAAACTGCTTCCTTCACATCAGGTAGAAACAACCCTTACTCATGGGTGTGTCGCGTCGTAGTGCGAGCGCCAACGTGACGGGTATCAGGTACCTTCGCAGCTAGGCACTCCCTATCTCCTAAGAAAGTTCCTGTAAGCAGAACTTTGAGAAATCCTTCACTCACAAGGACGACGGACGCTTTGTGGTAACCATACCGCTGATGGAATATCCTTCAGTCTTAGGCGGTTCGCAATTGTCGGTTCATGTCTCATGAGCAGTTTCTAAAAGGTTCTGTCTTCAAATATAGGTACACAAAAATAGGGAGTCTTCGCCTGGCTATCTTGATGGAAATAGCAATTTACTAAATAGTATCTATACCTATCACGCGTGCAGCTGTCTGCCGTCGACAGACAATCCAGCGTATCTTGTTTCCCGCAGGCTGAAGGCTGATTCCATCAGTGTTCATTCTTGTTGTTGGCTGGTTACACTTTGCCCACAAAGCCCAATCATAACGATCCAATATATGTGTTGGTGGTAAATTACACATTATTAATTGTGATACAAAGTATCCAGTTTAGTATTGTAGCGTTGATAATGCTGAGCCAGTGATGCTGACAGACAGGAGAAGCAGTGATTGCAATTTTATTAGTTAATTTTTGGCAATTTAATCTGCAATTCAACACAAGCCTGTCATATTTGAACTCATTGCTATGCTGCATAATGAAGATGACTGATTCGCTCTTCAATCATTTGTCGGAATTTACTATTTACTATAGAAGTAAGGAAACATTACTTCTTATCATTTATTATTTTGTTCATACTTTATGACTACTTGCTAGATATGAGAAATGGCTATCAGCCTCACTCAAATAAAAGCTAATTTAAACTCCCATCCTCTTATTCCTCTTCCCACTCTTCCACTGTCACTCCTTCTGTTTCCATTGGACGGCCACTGAATTCTATTCTCATCCACAGGTCTCTGATGGCAATGTGACACACATGCAGTGCTTGGGCAGCAGCATGCTTGGAAGAGTCTTGAGTGTGAATACAACGAGGGGCATCATTTGCCTCTTTCCAGATTTTTGAAGTCTACGCTTCAACCCGGGGAGCATGTTAGGAATCTAACCTAACACAACACCTTGCACGCGGTCTGCACGCGCAAGCTTCGTGATCAGCGCGTCACGCGTCATCGGCAAGCTGAGGCCCGGCGCGGCGGCGACATGGCTCGGCCCGAATACTCCTAATCTAATAATTCCTTGTTTGACCGGGAAAGTTGATTACTGTTATGATCACGGCAATAAACCAGTGCATAAATTATACAGTCCACTCTTTCATTGCTCTCCGCGCTAACAATGGTTCTTTCCTCAAAAGACCATTTCAGACACGAATCTACATGATCAGACCAAGATTATGTCCGGACTTTAAAAGAGACAGTTCTTCTCAGAGTGGTCAGGTAAACGCCGACCTCATCTAGTTTTCAAAATACGGTTGTCGTGTAGAAGTGTTTCTAGAAACCTACCTACAGAAATTTAATCAATTATCATTTATAAATATGACAAAATACTTACACCCTAAAATAAACAATAGCAACCATGAGTACACCCAAAACATGCCACTTATGGGTCCTCGGTGGATTCCGACTCCTGAACATGACCTCCCACAATGTAGCCGGAAATATGTAGGTGTGCATGACATGGTTGGATGTGTTGGTGATGACCAGGTCGATGTCCTCAGGGAATAACAGGTTCCGATCGTAGTAGAAGAATGTCCAGAACATTGTGAAGACTAGCTGAAAAGCGGAAAAAAAGGTAAAGTTAGGTAGGTACTCGTTTTGTTTAATCCGTTTTATAGAGTTAAGAGGAACAGGGTGTCAAGTTCGCTCTTCTTACATAGAAAAGGGAGGATGCTCCGACCGACGGGTTTTGTGTCTGGTGGGCAACTGCCAGACGAATAGTGTCGGGACCTTGTTTAAATGCTAGTTACGCGGTAAACTCTGCTTGCGCGATTCATGATTTAGCGTGACGTCAGTGTGATGCGTAGTACGCATGTGTAAAAGTTATCAACAATCTGCCTCACCTTTTCCCAAATATCTACCAGCAACTAAATACCGGGATTTTCCTTGGAGCGACTGCCTATCTGAGCTCCAGTAACTGGGCAACACGATACCCCTAGGTAAGACTGGTAGTTAGACTTTTAGGAGTCTGACTTCCCGTAACGACTGTCTAAGATCATCAGACAGCCGGGACCAACGACCGTGCTTTCCGAGGTAAGTTAGTTTAGCTCCCTTCAAAATGGTTCAGCTGAATAGTGCTGATCCATGCGTGATGTTCGTGAACGGGTGCCGTCAGTTGGGACTGTTCATCTCTTAGCTGCCACGGCATATTTTAATAATTAATCTTTTGGATTGTTTTATTTATTTTTGCCGTACCCGTAAAACCTTACACGTTAAAATCGTCCGCAGAGTGCATCTGGACGCTTTTAACGTGTACGGTTTTTGTACATCGTTCTCACCTAAACGATCAACATTAATGATGTAACTCATATATTTGTTAGAACAATATTATTTAAAAGAGTGTCCATGGAGTTTCTTGCCTGTTCTTCTCCATAGGTAACCTACTAGGCTTTGGAATGGGCAACTAGCTTCATATTTCTGACTCACCGATAATTCAAAAGTCCCTGTAAATGGTTTAATTGAAATAAATGCGGTTTGAGTTAACTTGCACAGTTTTAGAAAAAAAGAATAAATTAAAAGAACCATGGCGAAGTCTTATCTATTCTACATCTATCTATACATCTTTATATAGGGTGACTGGTAATTAGTGACGATACTTAAACACATCATGATTGTACTCATCATAACAAACAACTTTCCCAAAGAAACTATATTTTTTTTAACTTAGCCAATTACCCCAATGACCCCAATAGAATACTGAGTAAGTACCTAACAACCATATGTAAGGTGTATCTATTCATACACGAAATATTTGAAGAGGGTCATCTATACGTGAAATGTTTTTTTTTTTTCTAAGCATCTTAGTTTTAAAATTTAATCATTTATTATTACTTAACACACATAAAAATACTGGCTATTTCATGTTTTGTAACATCCATTACGGCAGTTTCTACGAAAATACTACGTAGAAACTATTTTCATTGAAGCGGGCGAGGTCATGGCGGCGCGCTTAGATGTCGCGTGACTTTTATGAATGATCAAAAGAGACCTGAGCCGCGACGCCGGCGCTGCGCACGTGTGTGTTGCTTCAGTTGCCTCACAGCACAAGCCCTCTTCCTAGGGATCCTAGGAGCTGTACAGCGACAACGGAACTACGGGGTCTACCTGCCCCCAGCTGCAATGGAGGCAGGCCTGATCTTACGCCGTTGGACTTCCATGTGTGGGGTAGGGATAGACCTGATTTATTATTTATATTCATTACCAATGACGGCCAGACCATTTATAGTGCGGAACAACAAAACGTGAATTGTGAACACTTGGGGGCACGCTCGGGGGCATGTAGACCCCGTACTTCCGTTGCCGCTGTACAGCTCCTAGGGTCCCTAGGAAGAGGGATTGTGCTGTGAGCAAAATATGTCCACCCTCATTGTAGCAGTCCACCATGTTCTGGTTCTCCTGGTTGGAATACCAATATTTCGGTATTGTTGCGTCTGTTGCGCGAAGCGCGATGTGTTCCAAGTTAGTTAAGCCGCGTGCAGTGCAACATGCGGTTGGCGCGGCACTGAAAATCACGGCGGCGGGCGGGGGGCGAAGCAACTGAAGCTACACACGTGCGCGGCGCCGGCGCCGCGACTCGGGTCTCTTTTGATCATTCATAAAAGCCACGCGACATCTAAGCGCGCCGCCATGACCTCGCCCGCTTCAATGAAAGTAGTTTCTACGTAGTATTTTCGTAGAAATTATCGTAATGGATGTTACAAAATAATGAAGAGCCAGTATTTATATGTATGTCAAGTTTTTTTTTTTTTAATTAAATACTTAGATAAACAAAATCTTTTTCGTTTCTATAGCTTCTGTTCCACCTATAGATGTCCCTCTTAAAATATTTTGTGTATGAACAGATACACCTTGTTTATACATCTTTATCTATTCTATACATGTATTAAATCTGTAGACGAGGCGTTTCTGCACACAGAAAATATTTCCAAAAAAATGGTGTACTATAATTTATGGAATTTTTGTGTTTGGATGTGAGAGATTAATTAAATCAAGTATCACGTAAAAACTACGAAACCGATATGGTATGCTTTAGCAATAAGCACAAGACGACTCAGCATTCACCCCTTAGCCTTCTTATCGGGACGAATACTCCAACACCACTGATTCGCAATCTTGTTCGTGATGTGGCTATGGATGATTATAGTCCTAACCGAGAAGCACTGCGCGAAATGTCAAAGCGAAGAGCTTCAGAGCGATTGAAGCTAAACCAAGAACGACAAGATGCTTTAATTAACAAAAACAGACGACCACCTCGTGTCTTTGAATTGGACTCATTGGTTTTTGTAAAGTCAAAGTCAAAGCATTTATTTCAAATAGGCCCATTAAAAGGCACTTTTGAACGTCAAAAATTACATTAAAAATATAACTGATTCTAGGCGCCCCTTCCAAAAGGTAGTTTTGTATGGAGAAGAAGGGGCAAGAAGCTCCACCCGCCAAACGTTACTCTTTTAAAAAATGTTTTACAATATTTTGTATACATTAATAATATTTTATATGTGAAGACGATGCACCAAGAATAAAATACTATACCACAATTGGTAAGAAGAATTAAAAATAAAGCAAAGGCAGATAAATTAATCACGCGATAGGTACATTGTGCTCACATATTAACAAACATTGCAAAAATATATGATTTTCCTAAAATATTAACTAGGAATAAGTCAGTGTGAGTAAGTAAAAAAATTAAAATAAAAAATTAAATTAGCAACCAGTGTGATTTTGTCTAGACGGGATTGTCCTATGGAGCTGGACCATCATGTGTCCAAACATTCTTATCTTGTATACAATCCTCTAATTTGTAATAAGCTTGTTTGCAAAGTGTACTTTTTATACGAATTTTAAATTTTCTTTCATTTAATTGCAATATATCACAAGGTATTTTGTTATAACATTTAACACAGTAACCCATAAATTATGTAATAATGTAATAAAAAAGGCCAAATCCGCTGGGAAACTTGACTCTGGTATGCGCGGCCCTTACCGTGTGACGAAAGCTCTACCTCAAGGAAGGTATGAGCTGCAACTCGTAGCAAATTGTTATGCGTAAACGACCCAGGATGCCGCGGAGTTTATGGTGCCGTGGAAGGGAGAGTGGACTCCTGACGCATGCCTTGCTTTTTTAAAGTGAGTTTCGTGTTATTTTTATTTTTTTAAATAGCAGGTGTGAGCAGACCTCACTATCGTGGTGTGTGCAGACCATACAAGATTTGAGTGAGCAGACCTCATAGGACCCGTGTGAGCAGACCTCACATGACTTAAGTGAGCAGACCTCACAAGCCCTGTGTGTGCAGACCATACAAGATTTGTGTGAGTAGACCTCACAAGGCTTAATTGTGAGCAGACCTCACAAGGCCTAATTGTGAGCAGACCTCACAAGGCTTAATTGTGAGCAGACCTCACAAGGCTTAATTGTGAGCAGACCTCACAAGGCTTAATTGTGAGCAGACCTCACAAGGCTTAATTGTGAGCAGACCTCACAAGGCTTAATTGTGAGCAGACCTCACAAGGCTTAATTGTGAGCAGACCTCACAAGTCTTAACTGTGAGCAGACCTCAAAAGGCTTAATTGTGTGCATACCTCACAATCCCACTATGTAAGCAGCCTCCATGTGAGCAAACCTTATTATTTTGCATAGCCTCAAAGGTGCGATCATAGAGGATTGTCTTCTGTACAGACACTGATCACGAAGGTTCTGAGACTACTATGGTTGAACAAAGAACATCAGAAATCTCCAAAAAACCGATGCCTGAAACATCGAGAGGTCAGCTGGTTGAAGAGTCGGGGTCAACGTGTCATTAGAGAACGAGGACGTTCTCATGTCAGGAAAGGCCGTTTAGCTGAAGGGACTAGCTGAGTTGGCCACACTATTCCTGATACCTGCGGCCAGCTTCACTACGCTTAAGACGTACTCGTCTGAAATAAGGGACTGACTGACGTCACTACCTTTTAGGGACTCGGTACGGATCGGACGTGCGTGAACTAATCGGACTGTAAAATATTTCAAATTACAATAAACGGTGTTATTTTGTTGTCTTTTGTTGGTTTCACTTTTGATTTGAATTTCATTAAACTATACAACTAACATACTCAGAGGTTAGTCTCTTGCTAAGTCTCCTCTTCTCTAATATCGAACTAGATACAATACTACAGTCCGCGAGGCCTAAGCTGAGCTTTGCAATTGTGTGAGTGCACATAGCGACGCGTCCTCTGCTTAGCAATCGGACAAGTGGCCTGAGGCGCAGTGCGATCGCTCGCTTGCGATCACGCGATTGCATCAGGCCAATTTTTGTGTAACTCCGCTGCCGCGAGAAATGACGGTACAGCGGACAGAGCTCCGGTGGGATCTTATGGCGATATGGAGGGTGCGATTGTCAAAACCCAGTGCTGGGCACTCCACAATAGCGGCGATAAGTCCCCTCTCTGAGGAGTGGTTGGAGAGGCACCTCGGCCTCCGGTCCTGGTCCAGGCCATGGCACGACCATTGTTTGGATCGCCCGGAGGTCACGGTGGAGCATACGTTAGAGGTCTGCCCAGCTTGGGCGGAGCACCACCGTGGCGTTCTGCGCGAAGATCTCTTGCGTCCGGCGCTGATCCATGCCACGGTACGGAGCGAGAGGGAATGGAAAGCCGTCACCTCCTTCTGCGAAACAGTAATGCTCGCGGAGGAGGAGGCGGAGCGCATGAGGGAGAGAATCTTGCGCCCTCACGACCTTAGTCACTGCAGGAGAAGCCCTGGGCGTCGGGAGTCGCCTTCACATTCCCGGCCACCGTAGGCGTGGGCTTGCAGACGGCGAGCAATGGGTAGCTCGCCGCCTGCAAGCCCACGTCTCAGTCCCAATCTGACAACAATACAATCAATCGACATACATTGTTGACACGTGTTTGACATTGATTGTCGCTGAGATGAGATCGCGACTTGAATTTGTACGTTTTTTAAGAAAGAGTATTGGTATTCAGGTTAAAACCAGTCAGAAAGGTGGTCATAGTGCGGTTTGCCTTAAGATAAAATTAAAATATACTTACTATAGTAGAAGGCCAGACCAGTATAGAAAATATAGCGTCTCTGCAAACAACCATAAATTTAGGGACATCATAGCCAGCAGACTTGGAATTCTTCAGCGTTAAGATATCTGTAGATAGTCCAAATACAGCGTATACTGTTTGGAATGTCTGAAAAAGAGAAATTATGTTTTTAGTTAAGAGGCTGACAAGAGCTAAAAGTGGGGTCACTGATAGACTGCATAGAAAAGAAAGAGAAGAGCGATGACACAACGCTGAAAAATTTACACAAACAAAAAATAAAGCAATTATCTATTTACAAAATTATAAAACACTATTTCGTCAATCTGTTGATTGTAGAATAATCTGACAAACAATCATAATGGTTGCATGTATATTAATATGGTTATTAATTGTTAAATGAAATTTTAAGAGGTATCTTCGTGATTTTTCCTATCGTATCAAATTAGTTGTATTATGTTTTCAGCACACTATCTAACTAGCATATATCCTGAAGAATATCATATATTTTTCTGATTTTGTTTACTGCAGTGGGCCATAAACTTTAAGGCATTATAAAATTTGCGTTTTGGTCCTGCAGTCTTCTAAAATAGTCATTTTAACGCTAGCGCTACTGCTGAGTATTATGTGTTCGATTCCCGAGCCGGGCAAAGTGTTATTGGGTTTTCTATCTGGAATTTCTCAGTCGCAGCCCGGAGTCTGGACTTGTGCCCGGTTGATAGCAAAAGGCTCGCCCCCTATTACATAGGACTTAAACATAACTGGCAAAATGTGGGTGTACTATAGGTACACCTCTGTCTAACCTTACGGGGATTACTGGGGTGATGTTATGTTATGTGTAAATTTTAACGTAAAAATTGATATCAACAAAACTAATGTAACCGAAAAAACGTGTCAAAAAATGTGTGTCGAAAATTTATATCATATTTTTATCTCTTTAGGTTTTTTAATTATCTATTCATTATTATAATCCTCAAATTATTAGAACGTCACCCTTTTTCAACAGATGATTGCGATCAATAATTTTATGACACTTTTTTAAAGGGTGATTTTAAATGTATTTATGATACATAATACAAATAAGAAAGAGCAATGTGATGATAAGATATCGAACATGAATAATGTGCTTTTAATTAATGAGTTAATTGCCTCTGAATAACGCACTATCTTAATGTTTTGTTCTGTGTATCGCCTTAAGTACAATATACCTAAAGTACGTGACTAAATCTAGATGTATTATCGGTATTCATTCAACATCTAAAAATAATGTGTTTCAACATGCGCAAAAGATAAGTACATTTGGAGAAAGCACGTCATATTGCACGTCATCCTAATTTCAAAGTAACATAACAAAACATCACGCCTGTAATCCCAGAAGGTTTAGGCAGGTGTACCTATAGTACACCCGCATTTCGCCAGTTATGCTTAGGTCCCATGTAATAGGGGCGAGCCTATTACCATCAACCGTGCTCAAATCCACACTCCGGGCGGCTACTGAGAAATTCTAGATAGAAAAAACACTATGCCCGATCTGGGAATCGAACCCAGGATCTCATGTTCAGCAGTAGCTCTTGCGACCACTAGACCAACGAGGCTGTATAGAACACCCACCTCATCAACCAACCCTACAACCAACCTCAACCTCTATAGAACATTAATATTGTTAGCTGCACTTTGCCCGACCTGGGAGTCAAACCTAAGACTTCATGCTCAGCAGTAGCTCTTGCGACCTCTAGACAAACGAAGCAGTCATAGAAAAGTCAGTAAAACATGGCATATTACGAACACAATAGGACTAGGTCTGCACAGCAGTGGTAACAAAACCAGTATAAGCTGGCCTCTTATTCAATTGAAACTCCGTACTACACAGCGCCAGTTCAGACTGTACGTGCTTTCTATCTAAATCTGTACTAATAATAAACCTGAAGACTTTGATTGTTTGTTTGAACGCGCTCATCTCTGAAAGTAAGAGTCGTATTTCAAAAAACCTTCTTGCATTTGATAGCTCAATTCTTGAGAAAGGTTTTAGGTGATTCAACATTACTCTATGAGTCTTAGCAGCCGTGCAAAAAGGAAAAGAGTCAGAAAGAACCCAAAGTGAAAACGAAGTGAATTTTGTTGATCGAATATTTTGTGATCAAAATGCGAAATTTCTTCAACCCAAGAATTTTTGAGAATGTTTCATGTGAAAATTCTTTGGTGGAACAAACATTCTAAGTTTGACGATTGATATGAAATTGTTGATTATTATTCAGTACCTAAATATATAATTACTACAGTCGCGAAGTTTAATACTAATATTAAAAATGTTCGTAAAAATAATGTAATTTGAAAAAAGGCGTGGTAAAACTGAGGTAATTGGAAAAACCTGTTAAATCGATGTAAATATGAAGATGCATACTTTAAAAGTTTTGGAGGGTACTGTCCCTATTCTTGTCGCGCGGCACGGACAATGTACGGCGCTAGTATGAAGTTACATAGTTGGGACGTCACTTCTACGATAGTGCTGTCCTTGTCAAACAATTAATTTAAATCATTTACAACTTGGTATTTCGTTTTTCTTTTACACTTTTTGTTGCACTGTTTGCACTATTTGAAACAAACATTTTTTTTGTGATAAAAGTAAAAAAAATGTCTCCATGACTATTGCATTTTGATCAACGTACGACGTAAAACAGAGTGCAGCTCTGTTTTACGTCGTACGTTGCAAAAAAAAAAACGTAAGAAAACATGAGCAGCTAAATACGAATGGTATCGGAAAAGTTAATCGGCAAGTCGGGCAAACTGTAATTGGGTTTTTCGATCAGGAATTTCTCAGTAGCAGCCCGGAATCTGGATTTGTGCTTGGTTGATGGCAATAGGCTCGCCCCCTATTACATGGGACTTAAACATAACTGCGAGATGTAAGTATACTATAGGTACAACACTGCCTAACCCCTGGTTTATAGGCGTGATGTTAGGTCTGTTATATATCAATAAAGAATAAGAAGTAGTAGTAGCACTTACAAAAGTCCAACAAGTAAAGAAGAAGCACTGCATCTCACTGAAATGTCGCACATAATGGTTCTTCATCGGTTCCCCATGGAAGGAGCTGAGCATGACCAACATGTTGGAGACGTGCATCACGATGGTGACCACGTAGCCCAGGATACGGAAGTAAATGTGGTGGGACATGGTTCTGAAACATTTAGGAGGAAAAATAAACTTCAGGAAAAATTGCATTACTCTTTTTTTAATCCATGGCTGCCTCTGTTTGGTCCTGTTTTACGACTTGAGAAAACACACACATTATTGTAAATACACAGCCTTCTGGAATAAATTCTCTACTTGAAAACAATAAAGAAAGAAAATACATTTATTTGGCTCAGACTAAAAAGCACACATTTAAAAGCAAGAAATTAGCTGTGAAGTGTGCCTCACGGCTGCGCCAAAAAGGCCCAGTTGAGCCAAAACCCAGACAACTAGTGCTTGACGCTGGTTTTCAACTGGACCTCTAGAACTATTCTGTAACCATCTCACCGTGAAAACTTAGGTCAAGTGAGCGTGGAGTGAGCTGACAGTGTCACTGATGCTAGAGATTGACCAAGAGTGTCATCCCAGACACTGACCGCTCACTCCACAAAATCAAAAATCAAAATCAAAAGTCATTTATTCAAACTAGGCTGAGAGTCAGCACTTTTCGAACGTTAAAATTACATAAGACAGTCCCCCAAAACGCCCGCTCTTCACCACTTCCTAGTGCTTTAGCTGGGAAGAAGAAGTGGTGCAACAAACTCCCCAGCAGCACAGCTGTCTGTTTAGTTAGAACAACCATTGAACTATACAATCATAAGTTATTCAAAGAAGAAGTTTATCTTCTTTGAATACCTTATGATTGTATAGTTCACACAAAAAATCATATTAAATTATCCGCCATATGTAAGCTAGCCACGCCAATATACCCAAAACATAAACCAATAAAAATCAATGAAAAAAAACAACAACATAACTTAATACACAAATAAAAGCCTCCAGGCATAAGGGGCGTGACACCTTACATATGCTTGGATAAATTTTTAAGTACACACAAATGATAAACAAGGACCATTGAAGTTAAATAAATTAACACGCAGTTCAAGGTGAGAAATTTACAGAATCGACATGCAGATGTGTGAGGTGACGGATGTAAATAAGTTTTTTACGGCAACGTGACGAATGTATGGATACTTAAAAAAAATAAAATTGTGTCAGATAAAAAATTGTAACAGTGTGTTCATAAATAATGTGTTAATGAATAAAATTGCAAAACATAACAAAACAGGCTGATAATGAGACGAACACGTGATATCAATTGGAATATTTTTTTATGCAAAGGAATATTTGTTTCAAAATAGTGCAAACAATATTATAAAAAGAAGTGTAAAAGCTTTATAAAATGCCAAGTTATGAACGTTTTAAAATGAGTGTTAGACACGACTATGTAACTTCATACTGGCGCAATACATTGTCCGTACCGCATGACAAGGACGGGCACGATCCCCTCCAAAAACGTTGAAAGCGTGTAGCTTCTTCATATTTACATAGATTAAACCGAGTTTTCGATTATCTCATTTTTACTATGCCCTCTTTGAAATCACATTATTATTTTATCCGTATACTCATCATCCCATCATAGGAGCAGTGGTGGCCCAGTGGTAACGGTCCCGACTTACGAGTTGTAGGTCGTGAGTTCGAACCCAAGCAGGCGCTTTACTTTGTGTAAATAATTTAATCACCACTGCTCTCAAAACGGTGAAGGAAAACATCGTGAGGAAACCGGCATGTCCTAGAACCAAAAAATTCGAAGACATGTGACATCTACGAACCCGCACTGAGCCCGCGTGGTGGATTACGGCTCACTACGGATAGAGAGGAGGCCTGTGTCCCAGCAGTGGGAACGTTATAGGCTGATTATGCTACTCATCATCCCTATTTATCCGGAAGACGTCCACTGCTGGACATCGGTCTCCTCCAAGCACAGCGGATTCCTGCAAGGTCATCGGTCCACCTTGTAGGAAACCTACTGCCACTTCAGTTTGGCAATTCTTTGGGCTATGTCGGTTACTTTGGTTCTCTTGCGGATCTCTTCATTTCTCATTCGATCACGTAGGGAAACTCCAAGCATAGCTCAAAGTCACCCAAAGAGACATGGAAAGGCCATTGCCCTTTGCGTGACTTTGAGCTTTGAGATAAACCTTTATTAATATGTAATTATAGAAATCATTCTAAACGAGTCAGAGTAAGAACCTGTTCTACTTGATACTGAAAACCACATCAAAATGCGTTTTGTAATTAAGAAGCACAACGCCGTTAAACAGACAGACACCAAAGCGACTTTTAATTTATTCACCCACATAAATCTTGATCCCGTGAGAGTATCGGGATAAAAAGTACTCTATGTGTTAATCTAGGTAATAATTTAACAGTAGTATTTGCGTGAAAGAGTAACAAACATCCATCCATACTCACAAACTGTCGCGAACTTCTAACGAACTTCTACTTCGAACGGTTTTTTACCACCGACGGAAACACAGGCGTGTTATACGTTCAACGTGTGTAACTTTGTGTCTGTAAAAAAAAAAAGTTTATATTGTTTCTGATACAATTGTTCTACTGCACAAAATTGAGGCAGCCCCGGTAAGTAATTAGGATACTTCTGCTGGGGTTACCTCACAACTTCCTATGGGTTACAACTACAATGGTGAGACATAATTAAACAAAACAATAAAAATAAATGTTTAGGTTCTACGATGTTACAATTTTTGTAGCATGTTCAGGTCTGTGTAACAGTGTCTGTGTAGCAGTGTGTCTATGTGTCAGTGTGTCTGTGTATCAGTATGTGTGTGTGTAACTGTATGGCTGTGTATATGTGTGTCTGTGTTTCTGTGTGTCTATGTATCAGTGTGTCTGTGTATCAGTGTGTATGTGTTTCGGTGTGCATATGGATCTGTGTGGATGTGTATATGTGTCAGTGTGTATGTGTATCCGTGTGTATGTGTATCTGTGTGTCTGTGTATCAGTGTGTATGTGTGTCTGTGTATCTGTGTGTCTGTTTGTCAGTTCGTCTATGTATTAGTGTGTATATGTATCTGTGTGTCTGTGCATCTATGTGTGTGTATCTGTGAAGCTGTGTATCTGTGTATATGTGTGTCTGACCGCATCATTGTCACTCTCAAACGGCAAAACCGATTAAGATTTTTTTTAATGTTTGTTTAATACTTGAAAAAACATTGAGACTTCTTTATTACGTGTAAGTTGAATGGACCTTCGGGAAATGATGTTGACATCGCATCAAAATCCGATGCGTAGTTTAGAAGAACAACACGGTCACAAGGACAGATACAAAAGCGAGATTGTTTTATATTATTTAATGTAGATACATGAGATATTAGTATAGTACCAAGTTTATATAAATTGTCGTTTACTTTGAAGGAAAAGAGCATGAGGAATATTGTACATAATGATATGAAATTGCCAACCTGCAGCGTGCAAGCATTCATATTACATCGTCCACATACACATAAGTAAGACCACGTTCACATGGACGTCAAAATATCAAGGCATCAGGATTTTATTGTGCACTGAATTTTCAACGCTCTGCTTAGCGACGAGAGTTGAAAATCCAGTGTACGTTGGCTTACTATCATGACACGCTATCAACCCTTTCTTCAGGGGAAGTTGGGCTAATGACCTAGTGAAGGTCGCGGGAATCCGCTGGCTGCGATAAGCAGGACCGTTTGATATGGCGACGCTTGGTTGAGGTCTATATCCAGCGTGGATGTATTTCGGCATCATCAATATTGTTGGTGCATCGTCTTTGCATACAGGGTGGAAGGGACATCGATGCACAACCTGATACCATGGACTCAGTACATGTTGATGAATGATAAGAAATAGTACATTACTGCAGTCGCCGACAGCAGAGGCATTGATGGATGAAAGTCACACATTACGCGAGTCCATCATCGCCTGGTTGCGGCCAAAGCTTGAATAGTTTCTCAAATAATGCGCGGAAATTCAAACTAAGTAAATTCTAGAATAGTGTAACCTTTTTTACTTTTGAGCTTAAACAGCTCTATTTGCAAAGCCTATCTTTGGTTGCCATGAGTCGAAGTTAAAAGTTCCTTCCATTTAAAAAAAATCCAGTGTTTAAATTCATAAGCTTCTTACCGTTCCTTGCATTTACATTTACGAAATTGCTAAATTTGTAAAAATTTATTCTAAACTGTTTGAAGCTAAAAATAATATCAGCAAACGAAAGTCACACAGTATTTATTGAACATCCCCGTACCTAGGATGGAACTATTCAGGTGCAGTTGAGTGTATATGGCGCCACTTATATATAACACATTACCTATCTGGATAACAGAACTACCTTACAAAAAAATCAGCTTGGTTTAAAAAAAATGGTCCCATAATTTTTTATTCAGTCGGCGAATTTCTCAACAAAAAATCTTGTCAGTCCTACCACTTCAGAAATGCATTGTAGTAATTTTTATTAATGGTACTTTGTTAATTTAGCTATCTACTTACCTAACTATTTATGTACTTAATGTGTATGTAGCATTTAAATTTAAATAGGATTGTTATTTTGTTTTATAGGGTTCCTAATCCTAGAACCTAATAGTTAATTTATACCATAAATTGTTATTAATTTGTCTAATGTATGTTACACACCTACTCTATTAAATATTTGCATGCTATCATACATGGCGGAATGTGGCTTTGCACTGAAATTTTATGTAACATCTGATGTACCTACTACATTTTATGCAAATAAACTATTTTGATTTTTGAGTTTGATAAATTACACGTTAAATTGAGTTTTCATGGTAATTTATTCGGCCATCATACACGACTGATATGAATCTTCATACTAACATTGCCGGCCGCTGCTCGCATTTATTTGAACAACACAGCATCTTCGATTTATCTCGAAGAAGGTTGTCAAAATAAAGCTCGAATTTCCAAGCATTTTTATGAAAATAGAATTTATTTACTCACATACAATCACCGGCTTTTATATTCCCACACCAATGTTACTAACCACCAGTATTCAAATTCATTCTAATTTAATTAGAAGCAGGTTCACTGGCCACGGATAGTTAATTGTTAAAATACTTCAATATGAATTAAATATGTATGTATGGCACCACGTACGTTTGAACCCGTTCGAATCTCAAGTCACACTGCTGCTTATAATTATTACAAAATGTTAATAAATGTTATCTATAATAATGACAATAAATTGCAGACTGATAACATAAATCATCATCCTGGTTATGTTCGGGTCAGCTTCGGCATGGAGCGACTGCCTATCAGCATGTCGATTCTGTAAATATCTCGCCGTGAAGACTTGCGTGGAGTGAGCTGTCAGTGTCATCCCGTCTCGGTATTGACCGACCCTTGCATCAGTGGTCTGACAGCTCACCCCACGCTCACTTCACTTAAGTTTTCACGGTGAGATGATTACAGAATAGCAGTACTGACCTCCACAACTAACTGAGTACTACATTTCCCCTTGGTAAGACTGGTCAGACTTTCAGGCTTCTGACTGCCCGTAACGACAAATCTACAAGATGACAGCCGGGACCGAGGGAACCGTTTCCCCTCCCGCATAAGCAGTATTCGCCGACCAAGGCGTACCCTAATCGCCCCGACGACACCACTACCCTCCTCCAGGAGAGCAGGAAGGCCACCAGCACTTGCGCAAAGCCCGATCGCCGTCCTACCGTCCTCGCCGCCGAGGCCCGCCGCGACGCCCAAATCCACAGCCTTCCCGACCCTTGCTCAAACCAGCCCGCGCCGCTGAGCCTGTAGCTTTAAATTCGTCCCAAAATCACTCAAATCCTGATCCAACTAGTCCCTTGCTGCCCTCTTCCAGCGACGCCCTAAGCCGAGGTTCGTATCCCCCGGCGGGTGCCCTTAGCGTGTAGTCGCTTAGTTTTTAGTTAGTATTTAAGTTTAAGTCCTGGCTGGAGGCCTTAATTTATTAGGGCAACCACAGGCAAGTCCGCTTAAGCAGACGACAACCTCATAGGTTGACCTGTGGGATGCCATTCCCAAAAAAAAAGAGAGAACCGTTTCCTTTAAATTTTTTAATGTCATTTAATTAGATACGCTTTTGTTTTCATTCTTTTCGTGGTTCATTCGCCGAGTCCTATCCGTGTCCGTATACCATAGAACCGTGTCATATACAAGCTCACACGATTATTCTACGGTGCGGATAGAGCACCGATACCGTAAAGAACGTAGCCGTGTACAGCGGGCCTCAGGCCTTTTTGTACACATATGTTTTTTTTTCTAGTCGTGAAAAACTACTATTTATTTGTCTGTAGGCGCGGTCGTTAGTGTTGGATCACTTGTGGAAACTTGTTATCGAAAACTTTTTTCCTACGTAAATAAACCGTGACGTGTACAACGCGTATGTAATTATTTATGCACAATCTAATACAATACATGCGAAAGTAACCCTGTCGTCCAGCCACACCTCATATATACTTCATCATAGTATACTTTTACCCCGGTAGTATATTCCCGCAGGAAATTTTCCGATCTACAAAAAAACTGTGTCTTCAAAACAAAATCAACACGGCTTACTAGACTCCGCAGAATAACAGGAAGTCGTTTTAATTTGCCTTGCTAGATTAAACCATATTAACTAACAAATCAACTAACAAGTCAATGGGGAAGGCAACTGTCAAAATGGCGCTGTCGTAGCTAGTTCCCAACACAGGCCAATAATACAAGCCGTGATGTGATTTTATTTTATTTTTGCGAAAATTGAAGCGTTGTTGTGTTCCTAGATAATCCGAAATTGGAGTCTACAATTTCCCGAAAGCCCCTAAACTTAGAAGATTGTGGTTTAAAGATAGTCGTAGAGATTTTTTTGAGTTCAAGTTTATTCAAAGTTTAAAATTCTGACACTTTCCATGTCAAGTACTTGATTTTGAATACTGAAATCACCAAAAATAACCAAATAGTGAAATAAAATCAAACCCATGAATGAACATAAAATGAAATGAATGAACGAAATGTCAAATTTATTGTAGGCCGTAGGGACCTAGCTATGGTCACGCCATCTACAATTAGCTTTGCCCGACCTTCCCCATTAATAGGACCTTATAAAAACTTTTTTTTTTCGTTGTGTATTGTATTTTATTCTCCATTTGCCTACAAACCTCTCACACAGTGGTTGTGATCCAGTACAGGGAATATTATAGGCTGATTATGCTTAATACTGGCAAATCATAACCAGCCTTTGAGTTTCCCACTGCTGGGACACAGGCCTCCTCTCTGTGAGTTTTAGTGGGTTGTGTAATCCACCACGCGAACCCAGTGCGGGTTGGTAGATGTCACATGTTTTCGAATGATTGGTTCTAGGACATGCCGGTTTCGTCACGATGTTTTCCTTAACCGTTTTGAGAGCATTGATGATGAAATTCTTTATTTATTACAAGCGCCTGACTGGGTTCGAATCCACGACCTGTAACTAGTAAGTCGGGGCCGTAATCACTGGGCCAAAACTGCTCCAAAAAGCGAAAAGTGGGTGTACCCTGCTTTTGATACACCTCTGTTCAAGTCTTCGGGATTACAGGCGTTATGACATATTAATACTAATTCAAGTTACGTAATCAGAATAGCCAGTAATTAAACCATTACGTGCACCTTTTGACCTGGCCCAAACTTAATTTCCTTATCAAACAATCGGTACGGTGGTTATAATTAAAACATTTCGGTAGAACTTGTATTATCGTTATCTGCATATATTCTATGACTATACATCTATACTATAATAATCTGTTTGTACTGATAATAAAGCTAGATTGATTGTTTGTTTGCGCGTAGAATCAATTCGGTTTTCAATGTAAATTTTGACGTTCAAAAGTGCCTTTTAATTATTATTGTTTAATGATAACATAATAACATAATATATAATAATAACATAACCTTATTTGGAATAAATGCTTTGACTTTGTTTGGTAGTTTGAACGCGCTAATCTCTGAAACTGCATGTCAAATATGAAACATTATTTATGCATTTGATAGTCCAACTATTGAGGAAGGCGTAGTAAACTTAAGCAAAGAAGCAAGAACAAAGAACGCAGAGAGAAAACGATGAACGACGAAGTTATAACGCGGGCAGGCGATGCGATGCGATTGGTTGGGTTGGGGGAATAAGAAATTTCACGCAGAGGAAGGCGTGGGCATAAGCTAATAAGCTTGTAATACTATAAAGACGTAGAGTTGGTTAGTTTGAATGTAGGAGGTAGCTCGTGCACAAGTTTGTGAGCCCTCTGAACGAAGGCACGAGTTTGGAACCTCGTAAGGTACAGTTGAGTCAATAATCATTACAGTGATGACTTGCTATACTTAAGTGGTATTGAGCAGGGCACATTGCTCTCAGAACAGATGGCCGATGGGGCTGAAAGGTTCTGAAGTGGCGACCGCGTACCGGAAGACGTAGCGTTGGAAGACCTCCTACAAGGTGAACCGATGACCTTGTGAAGGCTGTAGGAATCCGCTGGGTGTGGGAAGCAGAGATCCGGTCGAAGTGGCGGTGCTTTCCCCAGGCACGCATGCATGTCCAGCAACAGACGTCTTTCAGCTGAAATGATTATGATGATGTTGATGATAATGAAATCCTTATTATATGTTAAGTCAAACCGTGAAAGCAGAGGCGGGTCGATAATTCAATAAGGTCATAAATAAAATAGTTGAATAAGATTCATTGGTCCAACGACTCTTTATCAAGACTAGACGTTGTGTTCTAATTTCAAAGTTCAGCTTTCAATTTTATGAACGTCGATAATTTAATAGCCAAAACGGCTGGATGTATGGTCTATGCCAAAGGTATATGACGAAATTTTAAACGAACCCTGTTCTGGTAATCATTACAAATTAAACTGTATTTAAAAATTAGAAAAACAAAACTACAATTAACAGAATAGCTAAATACTTAAAACACAAATAGGTAACCGTTCGACCTCTTCTCTGCCACTATACTGCTGTGCTGTACGCGGTGGGTCCATAATTGGAGTGTAAACCATAGTTGCGAAGTTCATTATCGCGATGTACGTTACTGCCAAATATTACTATCGCGACGTACGTTGTTGCGAAAGTTCTTTACTGTAGATTAGACTGATGTAAGAAATCGAACTTTGAAGTAGCGCTCGCCGGCCGCTGCTGCGGCACCGCTCGCTTCGCTCGCTCGGCTCGCGCGCGGTGTCACTGCTATAACCTAACCTAACCTATTACTTTCGCAACAACGAACGTCGCGACAGTAAATTTTCGTAGTAACGCACATCGCTGTTTTGAACTTCGTAACTATGATTAACACTGCCATAATTGTTTAATAAATTATAAACCTACTAACTGTTTTACCAACAATTTGGAATGCAATAAAGAATTGTGAATTGTAGGTTTGAACTGTTTATCTCACCGCTTTTTCCAGTGGTTAGGTATTGTTTGAAGAACTTTTTCAGCTAATAAAACGAATATAAAAAATTAACCTTAACCGTCAAAACTATCTTCAAAATTTGAATTTCGGGTTTAAGTATTAGAAAATATACAAATTGAAGAACACAATTTGTAAGTGGCACTACAAATTGGCATTCACAGGTACTTTATTGATCCATTCGTTTACATTTCCATCAGACAATTTTGGCAGACTATTTATAGTCTTCTGTAAGTCGACGATCGCACTGACGTAAGAATATCGCGGCGGGATTTTATAGTGCACTGGATTTTCAACTCTCGGTGTGAAACCGAGCATTGAGAATCCCAGCGCGTCGAAAAAACAGTGCGCGAAAAAATCCCGCTGCTATATTTTTACGTCCGTGCTTACGTGGACTTAGAAATGTGACTTCGTGTGAGTTCGAAACCTTTTCGATCTCATGCGGTGTTAAAAAAATGAGCCAGACAACAAGGTGGTAGCGTAGCTAGGGTGCACCGTTATCGCCATGTTGACTCTTGAAGAATAAACTAGGTTTTAACCAGGGGATTCGACCACGGGTTTCAATCTCGAGTTTCTTCTTACATTATGCAGAAATGATGAAAAATAATAAAACAAAAAAAATAGAATACCGTATAATTCGATTTTTAAACTTTTTACATTTAAAAAGAGAGCTCAAAAAACTCAATCATTCAATAAATTAATTATTTCACTGGGATCATTTAACTTTTTTCTCTAATTTAGCTTTTCTCTTTTCAGCCTTTTTCTTGGAGCCATGTATCATGTTCGTGATGGGCCATTGTATATAATAAAATGTGAAGAACATAACACCCATGGCTGCCAGGGCTAAAAAGAAATAAATTGTCCCGAAGAGTTTTTTGAAGATGGGGTACAACCATACCCCACGCTCGATATACGTGAAGTACAATCTGGAACAAATAATACTACATTAGATAAATACAGTTGTCAGTCAAGTTGGGTACAAAATTAATGGGGCTATTCATAATCAAGCATTTAGATCTTTCAGTAAAGTCGAAGTCAAAGACAAAGCATTTATTTCAAATAAGCACATAAAAGGCACTTTTGAACGTCAACATTTACATTGAAATAGAATTACTTTACCAGGTAAAATTTTTAAATGAAGTTCTGATAGATAATTTACTTATGTGGTGGTGTATGGTGCTCACGTATTTACAAACATTGTAAAAGTATACGACTTTCCAAAAAAAAAAACCTTGTCAGTGTGTGGATTAAGTAATCACAGAAGTATAAGTCAAGTATTATGACTGTCTTATTGCCCCGAAGCATAGCGAAATATAGCATAATCAGCCTATAACGTTCCCACTGCTGGGACACAGGCCTCCTCTCTATGAGAGGTAGTGAGCCGTAATCCACCACGCGGGCTCAGTGCGGGTTGGTAGATGTCACATGTCTTCGATTTTTTGGTTCTAGGACATGCCGGTTTCCTCACGATGTTTTCCTTCACCGTTATAGCGAAATATATACCTAGTATTTGGGTGTTTGTCACCTTTACAATAAAATACCTCCCCACATACATCAACTAAATGAAACCAAATTTAAATCTTGTAAAATGCACACTATGCAGCCGAGCATATTATAAGTTAGGGGATTGCTGATAAAAATGCTTTGCTTAATCGCTGGTCCTGCTCCTCAAGGACGCATCAACTAATTGATTATCATTTGAAAATACGTTTGGAGCTGCTGAAGATTAAAAACAAGAATCTTTGCATTGTATAAACTCAATTTTTTTGTACTGTATAATTGCTATATGCCATATTATGTGAGTACTATGTACATGCTTTAAAGCTACCATTTACAGGGTACGTCTTTCATTGACTTGAATGTGTCCTGGCGGCTGAGAGTATGTCATGCTCACTTTAATGTTTCGCTGATGGTGGCGCGTGTGTTGGATCATTTAGCTACCTTCAAAATGGTTGAGTTGAATGGTTCTTCTCCATAGGTACCTACTACGCTTTGGAATGGGCAACTAGCTTAATTTTTCTGACCGACCGACCTTGACAATTCAAAAGTGCCTGTAATTGGTTTATTTGAAATAAATGCTTTGAGTTTGAGTTTGAGTTTAAATATCCATAGAGCCTACGGGGAAACCAGACGTAATGGAGTATAAATTCAAATGTAAACCCAAATAAGACAATTTTTTTTAATAACGAGTAGGCCTGCCTCGTTGGTCTAGTGGTCGCAATTGCTACTGCTGAGCATGAGGTCCTGGGTTTGATTCCCAGGTCGGGCAACGTGTTATTGGGTTTTACAATCTTGAATTTCTCAGTAGCAGCCCGGAGTCTGGATTTGTGCCCGGTAGATGACAATAGGCTCGCCCCCTATTACATGGGACTTAAGCATAACTGGCGAAATGTGAGTGTACTATAGGTACACCTCTGCCCAACCCTTCGGGGAAACAAGGCGTGATGTAATGTTATGTTATGTGAGTAGACCTATGTCCTGCACTAGACATCATTGCCTAGAAGGTTTTTGTCTCTTTATCTGTACTTATAATAAATTGTTTATTCGAACGCGCTTATCTCTGGAACTACCCGTCCGATCTAAAAAAAACAAAAGGATTTTATCGTCCAATTTTTGAGCAAGACCAGAAGAGATAGGTTATTTAACATGACGCTAAGAAGCCTAGGAGCCGACATTTATCGCAGACGAAATTGCGGACAGAAGCTAGTGTATGTATATAGGTAGAATAAACACTTACACGCTCACATACACACATAGGTGCAGAGTCAGCTGGCTCACATTTCTGGCGTGATTCTCCGGTTCTTTCCTGGGTCTCGTCACCACCTCCCACAGCACCACAGGAATGATCATGGTATGTATGATGTGGTTCGAAATGGGGGGTATGACGGCGTCAAAAAACTCAGGGAAGATGAGGGCTCTGTCGTAACTGTAGAGGCCCCAGAATACCGTGAATACTACCTGGAAAGAGAGAGTAATTGTGAGACAGAGATACATGTTTAAGATACGGTAAAAATGTCGACAGTACTTATGTGGCGGCATCTGCACCGCCACATGCGAACAACGCATCACACTGACGCGATGACGTCACACAAATCCTGCATCGCGCAATCAGAGTTTACCGTGCAGCTAGCATTTATACAACCTCCCGACAACAATCGTCGGGCAGTTGCCCACCAGATACGACATCCGTCTGGTTGGAGGATCCTCCCTTTTCCAAGAGTATGAGTGAACTTTACACCCTGTTCCTCATATCGCTTCACATATACGGTAGCTCGCAACCGGCGGTCGTGTATGACCAGATGAACGTAATCGAAGCAAAATGAGTAAGTAAGTATCGTAACAGTTGGCGTTCTGGAGTTACTGCCTATCCCCCATGGGAAGAAGGCGTGAGTTTAAAAATGTCTACTTTATCAATGACGGACAACGCACAGCTTAATCCGATGTGTCTAAAAGCATGAAATTTTGCACAATAGTTAATCTCATAACGAAAGTGAGCAATAAAGAAGGATTTTCAAAAATCCTTTAGTTTTGTGGCGACATCTACAACGCCACATGTGAACTACGCATCACACAGACGTCACGCAAAAATCCTGCATCGCACAAGCAGGGTTTACCGCGCAACAAACATTGAAACAACGTCCCGTGATCAATGCCAGACACGACACCCATCGGTCGGAAGATCCTCCCTTTTCAATGGAGGATGAGTGAATGTTTCAGGTTTTCTATTATTTTAATTAATGTGAATTATGGCACTGAAAAATTTGTCTAGTATCTATGTGGTATCTTTGTGCCTCGTGGTGCCTGTTCGCGGCTTCGCCTGTGCGTACCCATACTGCTCGATATGCTTCCACAGCTCAGGCAATCAATCTGCTGAACGCCCTTATTGCTCAGGAGCCAGATGTTGACATATTTTTGTATGGCAGTAAATCTATATTTAATGTATGTATGAAGATTTTTTTGTTAAATATGTCTGTACGAATACTTTTTGTTAAATACGAATGTTTGTTTTGTTGTTGTAAATGTTGGCTTGCTGCGCGCTTTGGTATTTACTGTAAGTGCAGCAAACAATTGTTATATTAATAAATAAATACATGTGGTTTAAAACCTGCCTCCCTGTGAGAAGCGTTCCTAATGTCTAGGTTGTCTCGTATTTTCAAATACAGGTATGAGAGAAATACACAGTAGGACTAGGGAACAGCATTTTTGCGCACTGTATTTATTTATTTAGGGACAACAAACAGGAGTGTTTTTATAAGTAAATGTAGGTTAGAACTTAATAAAAGAAATAACAAACACACTACTCACAACGTTAACCACTGATTACTAAACAAATCTACTAGTTGTTAGTAAGAACAATTTAAAAATATCCAGAATAGAATCATTAACAGCTTTCCTTGTGGTAACCAAGTGTACAAAAACGCTGTGAATGTGTGCGCTCTTCCGACTTCGTGAGTTAAGGCTATCGCAAATCGGCGCGACGCCATAGTGCGACACAAAGGCACCGCTCGTCGCTCGACACACGGTGCCTTTGTTTCGCGCTAGTGTTCACGAGTCACGAGTCTTTAGGCGAGCTACTGCGCTTACACACACATTCACAGTGTTTGCGCACTTGGTTACCACAAGTAAACAGCGCGTCATTTCGTGAGATTAAAAAATACTATAGTAAATGTGCTCTGAGTTCGCAATCTAGGCCTATCTGAAGTTAAGCGGTACCACCGTTAATCCTACTGTACCTCAGTAGGTCACGTGTACATTATGGATTTAGTGCATTGCCCCAACACATAAAAAAGTAAGGCTGTATTTTTCACCTTAAAACAGGATACAGTCCAGCTCAGCGGCTTCAGTAAGTGATGCGATACTTCTCGATAAAATGTTCGCTTGTCATTCAAGGAACTTACCATGGAGCTAGGCCACACGAGACCAGCGAAGAGAATCTCCCTGAAGTCACTGATAGGACCCGGTAGCTCGTAGTTTTTCTTCTTGGAGTTCTTTAAGATGAAGAGGTCGCAAGTCAGGGCGTAGATGGCGTACGCTATTTGTAGTATCTGTAATAGGTAATAGAAGAAAATTAGCGTAGTGACCGTGATATTGACGTAAGGAACTCAAGAGTTCCTAGAAAGGCTAGAATTTCTCTGTGTGACTGACTGTGAATGTGACAGACAACGCACATTCTAAACCGCTAGATCATAAATCACGAGACTTTGCGCATGAGTTCCTTATTAAACTAATGTGAGATCTGAAAGAGTTAAATTTAATGCACATTCTGAACCGCTAGATCTTAAATCAGGATTTTTCCCCAAGACATCCGTATTAAACTAATGTGAGATCTGAAAGAGTTAAATTTAACTCTATGAAAATGTAAGACTTCCACACAAACTTTTATCTCTTTAAAGGTAATGCAAGTTTGTTTGGAAGTTTGACATGTCGCCGATGTGTAATCCTATCGGACTCACGAATATTAAGTTTCGATAAATAATAATTCTTCACACTTCAGTTTGTGACATATTACAGAGCTTAGACAACATGACACATGCTTGTTTTATTACGGAAATAATATTCTAAAGCTATTTCGCGAGCCCAAGAAGATTTAAATATTACGTTTGAATGGTTTTAGCATTATTTGTTGACCGTTAACATCTCAAAGACATGTTGGTACATTGCACATAAAGAAAAAAAAAAGAAAAAAAAACAACATCCCATTAGAGAGAAAAACCTACGAAAAATTGATTGGCCTTAGAATCGAAATCTGTTAAACATGGAACAAGCAAGTTGATTAGTAACACAAACGTCAAAACAAACGCAGTCTTCACCGACCCCGCTTACTTTTCTCGCCAAAGACGCGTACTATGCTAAAAAGTTACATATTTCAGGTCTCTTTCATAAACTAGTAAATTACGTATATGAAGGCACTCACTAACCATATTGCTAGCCTACTAGTTGATATTAAACCCGCTGAACGTGTAAGCTAGTCAATTTATAAACAAAATAATGTTTTAGACTAATTGTATTGAATCAGAGACCGTTACCTAGAATAAGTGTATTTTATTATGTTATTTTATATTCCAATATAACTGGCTCTTTTGTGTTTTTGTGGATAAAGTATTTAAATCTATACACGTGCGTATCATGCGTGCACTGACTGGACCACTCAAATCCGTGTGGTTATTTCCTCAAAAGACCATTTCAGACACCAGTCTACATGGTCCTCATATTATTATGATATGACCAAGATTATTTTCGCATTTTTATTTACACTTTGACTTTGATGGACTTTATGTATACAATGACATGTAAATTTACTTTCTAAAGCATTTTACTATATATATATATAAATATTGTGAATGTGAAGACATTGTGGATTTGACGTTTTTTTTTAATGCATTTTTTTTTAATTTATATCAATGGTCTGGCAGTTTGAGTAATTTATGCGGCCTGGCCTACCCAAATGTCCTTTCTTTGGTAATGTTCGTCGAATCGTTTAGCTCCTTTAGTTTTGTGTTGAGCTGCATGACAACTGACAAATACGTGCACTGACTGGACAGGTCCACTAATTTTGTATGGTGCTTTCCTCAAAAGACCATTTCAGACATCAATCGACATGGTCTTCACATGACCTGACCAAGATTATGTCTGGACTTTAAAAGAGACTGTGACCTCTGAGTTTGTTTCGGCCTTTCTTCTCAGAGTTATCAGATAGGAAACGCCAATCTCATCTAGTTTTTAAAATATGATTGACGTGTAAAAGTGTTTGTCAAACCTTACAGAAATAAATCATATGATACTCAACACGACTGTTATATTTTTCATGACCTTACTTGCTACTACTTAGAAGGTTCCATAATGCCACGAATGTGGCCTCTAGAGGGCGCCATATTTAATTTAGGGTGACGGCATATAACCTCTAACCAGCGGACAATCAAGACGTTTCCAACAACATCTCATTAGTCAAACTATGATAAGTAGTTTAGAAGTTATTAGGGAACCGATGCACATACATACATACCGGCCAAAATCATAACCCTTCTTGCTTCGTCGTAGTTGGGTAAAAACCCAAAAACACTTTGCCCGACCTAGGAATCGAACCCAGGACCAGACCAGAGGCAGTCAATATGCCAACAAAAGCTTACAATAGATATACTATTTATATATAGGGTGACTGGTAATTAGTGACCGTTACTTAAACACATGATCGTACTCATCATAACAAACAACTTTTCCAAAGAAACAATTTTTTTTGGTTTGCGTTGTTCGGTAGCACATAAACATGTGACCGGACGGGGTCAAGCGACTCACAGCTGATTGCGCGCGCGAGTTTCGTGCGGTCGATAAATTAAATAAAGAGTAAGATGCATGTTAAAAGTGGATTGATTAATTGTGTTTGTAAAGGATAAGTCACTTAATAAAATCACAGCTCAAGGTGTATTATTCTTGTTAGGTACTTCCTCAGTATTCTATTGGTGTGATTGGGGTCATCCACTAAGTAATTAAAAAAATATATATCATTACTTATCACATTCAGATACTTACAAAAGTCCATGTCGTGAAGAATCGAAACTCCAAACTCTTGAATTGTTTCACATGATCGTTGTCTGTCGGGTTGCTTTTTTTAAACCAACCCATGTACAGGATGTTTGAAACGTGCATCACTATTGTGGCGACGTAGCCCAGGATACGTAGGTTGATCAGTCGCGACATTTTGCTGGAAAAGATATGCAGTCATTGGTCAATAAAAATATGAAATACTATACTCCATTTGGAACAAGATTAAAAAGTTTAACAAAAAAACCTGTTTTTAACTTTCGGATTTAGATTTCTATTCCGTAGGAATAAGGATGGCATTCAAAGCAAAACGTGGTTACAATACCAACGTACTAAAAGTCTTTAAAGACTTTAAAAAAGGTTTAGTTAGGAGATCGGACATTTTAGTATGGACTTTGGTCCAAGTGGCGTTGGACGATGAGACCTGTACCCTAATTGCGTAATACACATTCAATCGCAATCTGAATCGTTTTGAAACAGATTGCTAATCCATTGCTTCATAAGTTCGATAAAAAAATCTGCTCAACAATGCAAATTACGCAATGAATGTTGTTGAACTGTCAAAATACAACAGATTAGTCGTAATCGTTTACGAAAATGTGTTACGCAATTAGGCTGCTGTTTATTAGGTAATTTAATATTATAACACTAACTTTACCCGCAAATAAATCGACACATTGGGAAAAACTTTTTTGACACTCACAGTACATATCAGCCATATTTTTATAAGGTGTTGTTTTTCATATATCAATGCAGAAAACGCTTCGGGATGGCGTAATTGGTATTGGAAGCGAACCCTAAATACCATATTATGGTAATTGTATGGACACAACGCCCTAGTGTCCTTTTCCCTTGCAATAATAATGCCGTATGGCCTCCAATCCAGCAGCATCTTCTTCTTACATTATGCATGTTATAGGTTCTTGACCTGACGTGGCGTGACTGTATGCGCCATCGTAACAGTGTTAAGCTTTGTTTCGTAATATCATGTCAATATTTATGTTGTAGACACCATCCCGGACATGCTCGTTATAGTAGCTAAGTGCTAGCTTTAGTTGATATGTTCCGACGGAGAAGATTATTAAATATTATAAGTCATCTTCTAAAAGCCGTGGAAATGCTCTTAATTCTGTTATATCTCCCAAAATCGCGGTGAAAGCTGCACGCCGTTGGTTCATATTACTGGCCCTTACATATTCTGCTAGATTATTAGGGATATTTATGTGGTGGTAAATATTTTCAATAAACCGATCCGCATATACGCTGTCATGCAACGGAACTCCACAACCCAGCGGACCATGTAAACTTTTCTGGATTTAATAGCCTGCGTGGTGGTTTGTTGAGATTCGCCGTGATGACAAGGTTCAGGTGCATATGTTGTGTAGTCGAAACTTCTAAAATCTAGGCGTCCCTAAATCCTCGATCCAAAATGAAAACATCACCGGTTCTAAAAACATAATGGAATGCGTCTTGTTCATCTTGGATAATATCTGGCATTACACTTGCATCCGATTTGGTCGCTTTATACGGCCCGTAAATATCTATTATGTAGCTATTCAAACATTTATTAGATTCCTATATTTATGAGGGCATATATGGGTCCTCTGGAAAAAAAACGCGATTTTTTATATTCTGGTAAGTACTATCAGTTATGGTTATAGAGGCATTTTGTTTTCGGTGCATTTAGGTTGCCAAACAGTGCTGCAGGTATAACTTGATTCCTGTTTACTGCTTGTTGTTTGGTTATATGGTCAAACGTTCTATTGATGCGCTTTTTCAGTAAATAGCATAGCATATTCAGACTTAAATGTTCTCACTGTTAGGACACAGGCCTCCTCTCTGTGAGAGGGAGTGGGCCGTTATCAACCTCGCGGGCGTAGTACGAGTTGGTAGATGTCACATGTCTTATCCACTTTTCCTCCAAATATCTTAAGCTTTACGTCTTACCCAAAATCTAAGCAGTTTATTTATGTAAACAACCTA
Organism: Dasypolia templi; assembly: GCA_963555695.1. Lineage (NCBI taxonomy): Eukaryota > Metazoa > Arthropoda > Insecta > Lepidoptera > Noctuidae > Dasypolia > Dasypolia templi. Next base: position 8,270,163 of record OY743163.1, read on the forward strand.
AAATCAAAACAAAACTGACATAGCTCAATGACTCTGAACCAAAACCTAGATAAAACTAAGTAAAATGTATGAGAATCTACTGCGTTTTGCAGCAGAAACTAACCGATAACTAAGTGTGTGTATTTTTAACAAAATCGAAACAAAATGAAAACGTAGTATAATTTTGGGCACATAGTTCATTTTAACGTTCCACAAACAATAAATTTCTGAGAGCGTAATTCCAACACTAGGAACTAATGTTACAACTCGTTATTGTAATGAAACTGACCCACGCTGTAGTAAATAGTGGGTCTGATTGAAGCATCTGTTTAATTGCAGTTCCAACCCAGAAAATTACATTCATTTCCTTATGATTATGTGTCATAGATCATTCATTGACATTGAACTTTGAACCTGTGATATCTGTACATAATCGCAAATTATATTTGATAGCACTGCACCCCGGCATTCAGATAGCCAAAAATTATACCTATTATGACAATGATATTGCATAACGATCGACAGGAAATGATAACACACAGACGGAGTTACTGTCGTATTAAATTTTATAAGATTGTTAAAAACTTAAACTACATATTTATGAAACAAAGTCCCCGCCGCGTTTGCCTGAACGCGGTAAACTCAAAAACTAGGAGTGATTCATGAGGAAGGCCGTTTTATTAAAGGTTTTGTTTAAATTGGTTGAAATACGACGATGATTATTGAAAATCATGTTGACTGAAGGCTTTATTGGCGCGCACCGCGTAACACAATAGTAGGTAAATGAAAACAATGTTTACCTGAATTATTCCTCTAAAAAAGATCTACGTTTCCGTGGGATAATTTCCTAGAAGCCGTGGCCTTAAGTCATTAAAATGTACATAGGTATATCTACTTAAGTTGCTTGCGACTGCGTTCTTATGACTCTGACCGTTTCCGCCTTCACTTTTAGCCCGGAGAAAGTTACTGTTGTAAATCTAGTTAACTAATGTACCTGCTTTATGCCATTTTGTAGACTAGGTACCCACTGGAGTATAACATTATTTATACAAATACTAATTAAAAGTACAGAAGCGGACCAGCTGCCTACGTTGTTGTGTTCAATGAAAATGCATCACTGTGGTTTCAATTACGCAGCACAGTTTAATCGCATGTTAAATGCAAAACATTGAAGGAATAAAAAAAAACCCTCACATAAACACTAGCACTTGACATTAATGCAAGCCGGTTTAGACGTCACACAATTTCACTCCAGCCATTGGCTGATGATGACGCGGCAAAAATGACAGATCACATAAGAAACAATTTCACCGTTCACCCACTACATTAAACACCGTTTTTAAATCTAAAATACACATGAAACTACTATGTTTGAGGTTATGTTGTATATTTTTATCGAATAAGTTATACAATTCTATGTATTTACCTTGATTTTCCTTCAGTAAAGTCCGTAAATAGAGATAAGTTTATCGTTTTTTATCAACACTGACACACAACCTGCCGGCTCAACGGTTGGGACCGTTATATTATATCAACCAGTTCAACGACTGATGAGTCAATTCTAGCTGGAAACAACATTTTTTACTTATATCATCACGGCTGCACATAGTGACTGAAGGGGTAACCAGTGCTACTGTTTTAGACTATAATAGAACATGTTTATTTGTATAATGTTCTGTTCATTTATATTTTTTACTTGTTGTTTTTGATACATGTAATAGAGAGCGAGCAAATTGCCATCGCAATTCGTCGCATATCCAGACCCCGGGCTGCTACCAAAAAAAATATTTTTCAACTAACTGGACGTCAGCTTTTTTTTTTATAAGAATTTAAATTAATAAACCATTCTTTTAAAATTTGATAGATAGGTATACATATGAGTTATGTCCTGAATTAACACAGAATACGTTATAAGCTGAAGTAAATACTTAGCAAACAACACAACTGTAAACATAACTGGCGAAATGTGGGTGCCTGTTTGACCCTACGGTGAATACAGTCATGATATTATGTTACGATGTGAAGAGAATGAATAATTATATATTTTTTCTCATTTTAATCTTCTATAGAACAAATTATTTTTGCTGAAAATAGTGTTTTGCGTCATTTTAATTAGATGTCAGTTTTATTAAAAAAAACACAGACGTTAAAATGGAACAGGGACCGGTCGAGGCGTATTTTTTTTATATACAGGCCTGGCAACGATACATTCTCTTGGTGAAAGGGCGGGCCTAGTGCGGGTTGGTAGATGTCACATGACTTAGAATTTTTAGTTCTAGGACATGCCGCTGGTTCCCTCACGATGTTTCCCTTCACTATTTTGAGAGCAGTGATGAAATTATTTACACAAAGTAAAGTGCCTCTCTCGATTCGAACCTACGTCATAAAACGCGTTTTTGCAGTTTAATTTTTAGCTAATCGGTTTTTTTGTTGGCGATCTACACCATAATCACTGACTGAAGTCCTATTGATCTGCAGTCAAATCGTGTGGTGCGCGCGCGCCGTACGGTTCACGAACAGCAATACTTCATTCATGCTTACATTGCTCGCTTGACTCTTGTCATTGTAGAAAACTCACTTCCTTGTTAAATTCCAATTAGTTAATCATTTAAAACTTCCAGCATGAAATATTATTGAAGATACCTACAAAGTGAACTTTTTGATTAAACAAGACTTTGTTGTAGTCAAAGAGCTTGCTCGAAATGGGACTTTAATTACCACGTCTCTTGCTCGAGCCAGCCCGAGCGCCCTAAGCCGAGGTCCGAACTTCAACGGAGGTGCCCTTAGTTAGTTCTAGCTTCTGCTCGCGGTAAAATATCCCACAGGAACCAGTTGCCGGGATAAATAGTATCCTATCATCCAAATCCACGCAGCCATTAAATCATGAAAAGGTAATAGACAAACAGATAATAAATGCATATTATAACTTTATTTTTAACCAGTTGTAGTTCTTGACTTTTTGGAATGTTGCAAGTATTTTATGTCATCTTTGTAAGATTTAAATTTCCATATTTAGGAAGTCGGCCAAGCTTGTCGAAGGACGATGGTCGGTGGAAGAGACGAGTCCTGGAGTAGAGAACGTGGATCGGCAAGCGTGGTGTGGGACGCGCTCCAGCTAGATGGACCTAGTCCGATGACCTTGAAAAAAGTGGCTAGGACAGACTGGGTGCCGAAGACGGAGGACAGGGTGTTGTGGCGCAGCCTGGTAGAGGCCTATGTCCAGCAGTGGACTGCAATAGTCTGAGTTAATGGATTGCTCTTGGAAGGTTGTTTCTGGTGAGGCAAAATTGATGTACAGCATTTGCTTCAATCATACAGCATTCCGTGCCATAAATTTAACAGAGCAACCATTGATGGAATTAGGCTCTGGTCTTCCTGTTTGTCACAGCAGTATTTCTGCTATGACCTTTTTGGTGATATTCTTCAGAAATGTCATACGCGTGGTGCACAAATGGCACAAACGGCGTATGTGTATGACCAGATGTATGAACGTAAACGAGGCAAAAGTAGTAAGGATCGTAGCAGGTGGCGTTCTGTGGTTTCTGTCTACTCCATAAAAAGAAGGCGTGAGTTTATGTACGTATGTACCTATGTACGTGGTACATATGTATGATATGATACTATGATGCTCTTACAAAGTATTACTTCAAATTACTACTTTCGTGCGTGCGGGCGTGCTGTCCAGGAAGTCCCTCGTTTTGAACACGGTGTGCGAAGGCACGTTGTCGTGGTGGAGCAGTAGCCCGCGGAGCCCTGTGTTTGGTCGCTTGCTGCTCACTACAGAGAAAAGGTTAGGTACCTACTACGTTGTGGAATGGGCAACTAGCTTCATCTGTGACTGACCGACCCCGTGACAATTCAAAAGTGACTGTAATTGATATAATTGTAATAAATGCTTAGAGTTAGTGTCTGTTTAAACAATAACAAAGATATTTTCTATAACAATAGTCTGCCAGTCTTCTAATTACCATCTTTGCTAATGAAATATCAACAGTGATACGTGAACAGTCCAAAAAACAGTGATATTTATAATATTAACACTAGAAATAAGGACAAACCACGTGCGTCCTTTCATCGGCTTCATATGGTTCATAACTCATTTGTTGGGCTTGGTATAACCTTTTATATCGAACTTCCCTCTTCTTTGCTAGATTTGCTTTTTAATGCGCTTAAAGGTAAAGTAAAATCCAACGTTTGTTCAAAGGCATAATATTCTATCAATGACTGCTTAGATGATATAGTTGGTCGCTGTGATTAACTCAAGACAATGTTTGTGTTCTTACTCCAGATAAGCTTACCTTCAGACATGTTATGTGAGTTATATAATTGTTTACTTTATTTGACTGCATAAGACAAATTAATTAAAATTTTATTTAGGTACATTTATTATCGACATTATCTACTCTTTACAATGGTTTCTTTGTGTATTGTACAGCGACAACCTGACAATAAAAAAATACCTCGACAATTGATCATATTATTTTTGCCTGAGCAATCGGCAGCAAGTTCATGCTCCCTTAGATGTTACTGCTTGCGGTAGCGTCGGGGGTCAGGTAGCCTCCTTCCCTCAAATATGGCGAATGATAATGTCTGATCTTTGCGATAACGCATAAGTTATAACATAAGTTCGTGAACTGCTCGCTGCTTGTGGTGACAGGTACAGGTGACAGCTGAATACTTAAGCTAAAATCCATCAAGCCGTTTAGGCTTCAGAGCGTGCCAAAGAAATATATGTCGCATGAAATACATTATTGCCGAATGAATATCTCTCGTCGGTGCGCTATGACAGAGTCTAAGGATCGGAAGGCGATGGCAAGGGAAGCAACAGGAGCGGCAATCACACTTCAGCCCTAGGCCCAGCCCTACACGTTCATGAGTGGCGTGCGCACAGTGATTCATCCCAAGTTCTATTACTTTATTTCTACTTTTAATATTAATGGACAAGATTAATTAGGACAATAGTTGTTAATTGTGATTTGTGTAACTGTATAAGATTTGGGTACAACCTAAACTATGTATAAGAAGCTGATATCATCTTTTAATTGCCTGAGACATAAACTCTAAAAACATAACCCTACTTCTGAACTTGGCGGCCTGTTAGCGGCGGTTAAACTTGACTATTTGGGAAACTGTGAGTTTCGTTTATATTTTTGACACTTAAGAACTAATCAGGAAATCCTCATGTTTTGCCAATTGGCAAAAACCGTGCAAAGTAGGACGGACCGGGTTGCCAGTATCATATTTCTATAAATAAAGTAGATAGGTATTACATAATTGGTCATAAATTGCATTTGCCAATGTACCATTATCAGTGCATTCCCAATCGTGATTTGTATACTTTGTTGAGCTTGATTGAGTTACAAAGCCTCTCGTAAAGAGGACACTGCCCTCTATCTCTTACGTGGGCCGCTCTAAAAAATTCTGGTATGAGATTTCATGGTGATGAGAAAAAATTACTATGAACGGTGAAAAATGAATTTATTGTTTCTCAAAATATTTTCTGTTACCGTAAAAGCACTTTTACATTGAGATTATCGACCACATCGATTATCGACACACTCATCGATAAACGACCGCGCTTGAATTCTGCAAACCGGCTATAAATAGCCGTCTTGCATGGTGCTTCATCGTCAAAAGCTGTTCAAAACCGAGCGCGGCTTTGATAAGCTGTCAAATTTTCTAGCTGTTTAAATCGTACAACGATAATTTTTACGCATTAACTCATGGTGATGAAGACAAGATTTTTTTTAAATGACACCACAATGTAAAAACAGTTGATAGTTAGATGAAACAAACTGTATTCTACAGCCAGAGTTCCATTTTCAAATGTTGTAATTACTTTTTAAATATTGTTTATGTAAGTAGCCAGTAGTGCTATTCCGTAACCACCTCACCGTGTTAACTTGAGTGAAGTAAGCGTGGAGTGAGCTGTCAGTGCCACTGATGCTAGAGATTGACCAAAACGGGATGACACTGACAGCTATGACAACTTATAGTGCGTTCTGTGTAGGTTCTCAACCTTATTTTGCCCACCACCCACTTTGAGATTATTTTTGTTGGTCCTGGCTGTCATTCGTAGATCTTTGACAGTCGTTACGGGTACATAAGCCCAGAAGTCTGACAATCAGACTTACCAAGGACTATTGTCCTTCTTTTTTTAAAATGTAAATTACCAATTTTTTGAAGGCTTCTGATTTCATAGAAATCTGCTACTATGTACTTACCAATACATCAACAAATGTAAACGTTTCTATAGCAATTTGTAGGCGAAAACTGGGAGAAAAAGATAGGTGAGGCAAGCCAGATTTCAAGCCGACTGGTGTAAGCGAGACGGCGCATTTGAAAGCATTGAGTAGCGCCAGAACGAGATAGCGCTGAATTTAAATGTGAATGATTTCAACGGTTGCGTAAATCTGGCAACCTAGTACACGCGGCAGAATATGCGGGAATTTCGAAGTTTTATGATTCCTATGACATGAATGTTTGAATTCGAGTTCATCGACTGGTGTAGTTTTTGTTTGTGTTGAAAGGCTTACGTTTGTTCTTGTGCATTAAAATTGTATTAGGGCAAGCCGGGCTTTTTGGCTTATATGAAAGTACCGCCACTGACTAGTAGTACATTAATTTGAGTGATAGCAATGCTGACTAATATTTGTATTGTTTACATTCCTTCGAGAAACATATTTATTTATAATTATAAATATAATAATAGCTTATTGTTCAAATCAAATCAAATCATTTTTTTCTTTTCAAACGTGGGGTAAATTGTACATAGGTGTTGTCATGAAGTTAGTTCTCCATGTTCTGCCGTCACATGGGCGGAGCGGACTTTTACTGACTAAAACCTACCTGTGTTCGTTCAGTTGCCTGTGCCAGGGGCCATGGTATCTCTATCGAACAACCCACGACCCTGGCAGGCATTGGCCCTAACGGACCCCGTCAGTTAGTGCGAACATCTCTTTGAGGCACGCGTGGAACTGGATACGCCGTCGACCCGAGCCTGGTCCTTACCGGACGACGAGCTACCCATTGATCACCGTCCGCAAGTCCGCGTCTACAGTGGCCGGAAATATACTGGTGATTCCCGACGCCCAGGGCGTGGCCTGCGGCGACTAGGGGCGTGAGGGCGCAAAAACTGCCTCTCCAAAATCAAAAGTCATTAATTCAAATTAGGATTAGAGTCAGCACTTTTCGAAAGTCAAACTTACATAAGACAGTCCCCCTTCACCACTTCCTAGTGCTTTAGCTGGGAAGAAGAAGTGCCTCCGCCTCCTCGTGGTGGTCGAGAGGTGACGGCTTCCCATTCACTCTCGCTCCGTACCATGGCCTGGACCGTGGATCTGCATGCAAATCCTAATCAATTAATAGAATTTTAAATAACATTAGATATATCATTATAATCCCATTATCAAATGTCGAATCATTTGAATCACAATAAATGAGAACGTCATAATGGCATGACTGTTATGCAAGAATGGATTATAGACTCTTGTGATGCAACTACAATCTATAAACAAACATATGTACTATGCACTACACTACTACTACTACCGTGAGATATGCGCTTCTTTAATCCAGTATATATAAAGCATACTAGATTTAACACAGCTAGACTGACTGCTAGACCCTGCTTCGGTGCTTCCCCAGCTAAGGGGTTGTTAAAAAGAAGCCTTATTAGGAGCGCGAAGAGGGAACGATATGTTATTGTGAAATAATTGCGTAAAAATAATCAATAATAAAAGTACTCTGTGCTCATTATTTTCTATGGTATATTGACACTGACAGCTCTTGAAAGCGTTTTAGATGTGCTGGACGCGTTCAATTTCAATCTGTTATCTAATAAAGGCTCAAAATCTATTCTACTTTATTCATGCAAACAAAGACTTCGGAAATACCATATTTGATTTAAACAAATTGACAACCCTAGGAAAGACTAACGATGATGTTAATGTACCAAAATCATTCAACCTTCTCATACAGAGAAGGCACGAGCATTGATCATCACGCTTGCTCAGGACAGGTTGCCGACTTCAGACTGGTTTCCTCACTATGTTTTTTATTCACCTATGTCAGTAATGTCCAAGAGAAACCCAGAAAGTATGACTTGAAAATGTCAAATTGGTCTTGCCCGGAGAAGTTGAGATGAGGTCTATGATGAACCGGTAAAATACCAGAATACCACAGAGTCATACATACAGAAGTTCAGCTTCAAACAATAAGTGAAAACACACGCACACCGACAGCGAGTGCAAGCGTACTCGCGACTGGTATTCGGTTAAGATATTATGAGACCATTATCATTCTCTTGCTCTTATTCCAATTTATTTGAAATGACAACATGCATTTTCCTTCCATATTTCACTAGTCTATCAGTCATCATCTCGGGGTGTGTAACAAAATACCACAACCGATCAAGATTATATTAAAGACAAAAAGGCTTGGGACTGACCTGCTCCATTTTTTGCATTCTGAAAGTTGTTTTTTGTTTGCTAACTTTTATTTATATACCTGCACTTTGACATTTGATGATCATTATATATATCGGGATAGGCCCTTATCAGCGATATTACACTTGCACTTTGTAAGTAGGCGTGGATTGTCGGGCGAAGAAAATAGAGATACTAGTTCCAGCACAATCACTTTATTTCACTCACAATTTCTTATAAAATAATCACTATGAAATAACCTGAAGGCAGAGGTCCGACATATTAAATGAAAGCATGAAATATAGCAGTAACCAACTTATTTATTCCAACAGCTTGTTAATTAATTAAATAGATCGCTATAATAGCTCAAGGTGCTACAGCAGGCGCACCGGGCCGAGCCTGCCACAAGAATGATCCCTTCCAACGCTGCGCACTCGCTTACATAAAGTGGCCTGAGTAGTGGGAAGAGTGGGAAGGTGAATGTGCCACTTTGCACAGCGTAGCTCGGCCCGCTGCACTTGTCGTTTACATAGATCACGCCGACACGGCCATACTGACGTGCGGACGTCCTCGTGCGCGTAGTCTCATCAAGCATTATCTAAAATGACAGAACGTTATTACTAATGTTCGTTCATCCTGACTAACAATCTTGTCTGGATCATCCATTCACAGTTTGCCACTTACTCTAGACCGCTCGACATCGAGCCTTCGTGATTTATCCTATTACTAGCAATCTCCGGTTCACCCCTGCAGAGTTTGCAACTAATTCTGGACCGCTTTTTATTAAGCCTACAGGATTTTAGCAATCTGGACCGGTTCAACCCTTCAAAGCTTGCTACTAATTCTGGACCGTTCGTTTTTGAACCTTCAGTACTCATCATTTTTTGTTCTTTTTTTTTTTTTTTGTTCTCTGGACCAGTCATTGCGGACTCTACAGGGTTACCTCATATGCTAATTATTAGTTTTTATTTGAATTTCAATAATAGACACAACTTAGACACTCCACCGAATGCGTAGCAGGCCTGTGTAATGCCAAGCGAGTCTCAAGTCATAAAGCCAGCAAATCGTCACTTCAATGTGCATAAGCGTTCGGTGGTGTCATGTCACCGAATGTGTCGTAGCAGACACATAATTCATGTTCATAACACTAAACTAACAGCGACAACTATGAAATCTAAATAATAATAATTTTAGTATTGAAGCGCCGTCACGGCTAGACCGACATTCGCGCGTCCTTATGCATGTCCATCCTCTGATGTGGCCGTAAGTAACCGCGGGCCCATTTTTCTGTAAAGAGAATAAAACTGGTAGATACGTTATTTTTTACGCTCGTCCATCAGTGACATACATTACAATGTTTTATATTCCCACAAACTCACCCTTTAGGAGCTGACCCGGACAACTGAAATAGGTGTCCCTCCAACCAGCTATCTCGCCAAATAACATGGACCGGGCAACCCATCAGCGTCGTTCCGATCACTCACTAGTACCACCCACACATATCTCCATTGATCTCATAGCCTCTCAGACTAGACGATCACTTTATAATATGATCCAGAACATCAGCCTGCATATTCCAGTTCTTTAGAACACCCAATAACACATCATAGGACGTCAACCCACATGAGTCGGTCCCTTATATATTCCTTTTCCGATGCCGAGAGGTTTCCAGAGCTGGTGGTTAACTTACGTGAACTACAAATACACAATACATCACTGCCACCACCCGACGACACCCATTCCACTCGTCAATCCCGAACTGCCGCCATCTTGGCCTCCTTCAAGCTACCAGTCAAAGTGGTAGCTACATCCACCAAGCCCTCACATTCCCCGGGCATGGCACGCACACGCTTACGACTATATTTGTATGCTCTATTAGACACACAACAAAGGGAAGTCGGTACTCCCTGCAAAGCCCAGTCGGACCCCGCTGTCACATTCTATGAAGAAGGAATCGCCCCTATAAAACGGTCTTATTTTTCCCTTTGCGACGCCGCAGCTCTCCTATTATTCTCAGATGCTATCTTACGAATTTCAACCAAATCTAACCGAAACCCAGACTCAAAATATGAAGCCAGACTTAAAAGCCGCGCCCGAGTGCCGAACACAAGTTCTGTTCGTGTGTACCATAGACCTTGCACCATCCGTCGCTAGCTGCACTTCGAGAAGCTTGCCGCGCCAACTGCCACCCGATTCACTTTCGAGTATAACGAGTAAGCACCAAATGTTCTCATGACTCTCTACCAGAACACCTGCTCTGCCAGAACCGGTAGCAACAAGGTGCAACTTTACAAGGTCACCATAACATTGCACTGTCTGCGCCTATACAATACCTGCCCCGATCCGAAATGATCCGCGAAGTCGCACCGAAAAGACAGACAGCATCCTTTAGAACTTAAACTGCACCAGCTGCATCCAACTAGGAAGTGCACTCGAAAAGGATGCATTTAGTGGAAGAGTTAACAATGACAAGAAAACTCCTTGCTATCGAATTCGCCACTAAACTTCCCCGCGATGTCTAAGTGTACAGTATGCTAATGTGCAGAAACCCTAAGCATCGGATGGAGTCCCCGTACCTCACGTAAGCACCTGGAACGAGGCCGATCACTGAACTAGATGCCTTGACGGAGCTACGATCTGTACACACAGTTTACGCCCGTCGCCGGAAACCTTCAACAGCTTCAATAATGGCCAGGGTCTCCAACTTGCAAAAGCAACACTGCGATTCTGTATCAGTTATTCATTGGCTAAAGTCAGACAAGAAATAAGAAACAAAAAAACTTACTTTGTATCAATATTGCCCCGTACCCTCAGAGCTAAGTGTTTAGTTCCATCAGTGCGTTACAGTCTGATAATTATAGTCAGAACCGGTTCTGATTTAAGTAATTCGATCACTTTCTTGTGAATATCTTATGTCTGTCCATTTGATAGGCCCTTTTTTGATTTGATTCAAGGTTCAAAACGTAAAACACTTGAAATATGGGGCAACGAGCCAAAAACTAACCTCAAGGACCTACAGATCGTTCAAAATAAAATGATTAAACTACATTATTTCACTATGATTACCTTGCACCTACAGTCACACTTCACAAAAATACATCAGGTACACAATCGCAGCTGTCGTAGGAAGGATCACATTATACTACCGCGAGTGCGGACAGTCAATGGCGAGAGAACAATTATTTTTTCAAGGTGCAATAATATAATAAGCTACCTAAAGAGGTAAAGAATGCAAACTCGTTGGGTATTTCCAAAATTTAATTTAAGAAAATCACAATCTAAATGATCAAATAGTACTCCAATAAACAGACTTGCCCTGCTGCTGTTTTGCTTTATTGTGGCACCGGGATCGCATTCCTTATCTACGGTAATTATTTCTTTTGCGGGTGGATCAAAAAGTTTTAAGTTTTGTGTTAGTTAATCATGTTATTTGAGTACGAAACGAAATGTTATTACTACTTAGATGATAATTAGATTAGCAGCTTAGTTTGTGTGTCCAAGTTGTATTTTAAGTTTAAAAATGTTCTCAAGTAAGTGAAATCTTTGTAAGTTCATGATGAGAAATAAATTTATTTAGTCATAAACACCAGTAGTAACGCAACGCGGTATACCTGCCATAAAGAAATCATAATCCTTTTGCAATATCTGAAGTAATGCGAGTTTATCTTCACCATGTAGGTCAGTATTAATGTTATATAAGAATAATGAATTTCCCCGAATATAATGTAATTTTGTCAATATCTGTACGTACATGGATACCACTATCTAATAGATCTCTACCTATAATAACTGGTTCTGTAATTGAGTTAACAGGCACAACATGAAACAAAAAGGACACTGACGTGTTGAACTTCACCACGGCTCAGTATTCTGCGGTTCATATTTAACGTTTTCTTTACCTATACCTGTAAGGTAAACTAAATCACAGCGCATAGTGCCCGGGAATTTTTTGAAAAAGCTAAAAGCTACAAACGAACTAGCACATTATCTATTAAAAAGAAAAGGAACGAGCTCACCGGATGATGTGGTTGTCCATACACGTAACAGGTGAGACGGTTCGTATCACGACTCTCCGGTGCTGGTGCTCGATTCGAATTCTTCACTTCGGTCAAAGGTTCGTACTGCCACTTGCTTCAATCAATTGATTTTTGGTCCGTTGTGCTTCAACGATGAGATGTGCCATTGAAGCTATTGTCATTATCAGGATCAAACCGTATCAGTCGCGTAGTTGCGGTGAAATTTGAATTTACGGTTAAGCGGTTGCCGTAAGTCGTGATAGCAAAAACTCCATATTTTGAATAGATTAGACGTTGGTCCACACTTCACTGTCGTCACTATTTTCTTCAGGTTTTTGCCCTTCGAATTCCAATTCTGATATCGGGATAGGCCCTTATCAGCGATATTACACTTGCACTTTGTAAGTAGGCGTGGATTGTCGGGCGAAGAAAATAGAGATACTAGTTCCAGCACAATCACTTTATTTCACTCACAATTTCTTATAAAATAATCACTATGAAATAACCTGAAGGCAGAGGTCCGACATATTAAATGAAAGCATGAAATATAGCAGTAACCAACTTATTTATTCCAACAGCTTGTTAATTAATTAAATAGATCGCTATAATAGCTCAAGGTGCTACAGCAGGCGCACCGGGCCGAGCCTGCCACAAGAATGATCCCTTCCAACGCTGCGCACTCGCTTACATAAAGTGGCCTGAGTAGTGGGAAGAGTGGGAAGGTGAATGTGCCACTTTGCACAGCGTAGCTCGGCCCGCTGCACTTGTCGTTTACATAGATCACGCCGACATATACACAATTTCATGAATATTTACTTTGTGAAGTAAAACATAACATACATAATCAGCCTATTATGTTCCCACTCCTAGGACACAGGCGTCCTCTGCGTGAGAGGGCCGCAATCCACCAAGCGGGCCCAGTGCGGGCTGTCACATTACTTCGAATTTTCGGTTCTAAGACATGCCGGTTTCCTGACGATGTTTTCGTACTGTGAAGTGAGGACTAATTAAGATAGAAAAAATATATAAAATATTACCCACTAAGGGTTATATTTTTTTATACTTTGTCTATCTTTGGGGATGTCCGTTTTTGGCCCTAAAGGCACAATAACTAACGTTTATATCAAAAATCGTCGTAATTTCTATTTATTTAACAAGTAATTAATTTCTTTTTTTTTCGGTACTGAAGGTTAAAAGTTATGCGAAAAGAAAATCGTTCTGTGAAAATTTAAACAAAAAATACTATTTCTTGAAAACATTCTTGTTTTTTTATAGAAAAAAGACATTGAAATGAGTAAAGTAACTATTCACGAATAACTGGATGTATAAAAAAAATTGAAAAAGAATTTTTCATTACGAGATGCTAAAAAATCTGTTTCAAGTCTCAGAATCTCAAAAATCTATATTTTTCGATATTTCGGTAAATTTTGTAATACTGTAAATCCGTAAGATTTTGCTGAACATATATTGTGTTGTTTTGGAAGATATTGACCCAAGCTATCACCCCCCGCAGTATGTCGTGCTATTTATTGGACACCTGTATACATTTTTCATGTTACATTTTAATGAAGCCCCTTGGTAAAAGCCGCGACTAACGAGTGACGTGGGTGCGAACCCAGGCAGCAATTTATTTCAATACCACTGCTCTCAAAACTTTAAAGAAAAACATTGTGAGGAAACCAGCATGTCCTATAAACACTAATTCGATGACATGACATCCGCACGGGGCCCGTGTGGTGGATTACAGCCCACTCCCTCTTACTGAGAGGAGGCCTTAACCCAGAAGTGAGAGCTATAAACGATTTTGTGGATCCCGTGTAAGTAAAATACCAGCCCGATCACTATGTACGGCAAGCCGATCCATTGGGAGAAGCAAGCCAAATACCTAGGCGTGATCCTCGATCAAAACCTTACCTTTAAGGCTCATATTAAGGTTCGCGCGCAAGCCTAATTCGCTCTTTGTAGGCTCCACTTTGTACTGACAGCCCATAGTAAACTGTCACTTAAATGCAAGCTGCGCATCTATACCGCAGTCATCCGTCCCATCATGACCTATGTCTGCGTTGTATTTGCGCACGCTCACCCACGTCATCTCCATAAGATGCAGACCCTCCAGAACCGTTTCCTCAGAAAGGCCACGGGTGCCCCCTTATATGTCCGTAATATAAATCTCCACGTCGAATTTAAAATGCCTACCATAAACCAGTTCATGAAACGCTTATCCAAGCGTTTCTTCGACTGTGGCGGTAAACACCCAAATCCTCTGATTTCAGCAGCCGCCCGCTATACTCCCTCCCGCATAAGCAGTATTCGCCGACCCAGGCATACCCTAATCGCCCCCGACGACGCCACTACCCTCCTCCAGAAGAGCAGTTAGGCCACCAGCACTTTACACAAGCGCAAAACCCGATCACCGTCCTACCATCCTCGCCGCCGAGGCCCGCCGCGACGCCCAAATCCACGCCCCTCCCGACCCATGCTCGAGCCAGAACACGCCGCTGAGCCTGTAGCTTTAAATTCGTCACGAAATCACTCAAAGCCTGATCCAGTAGTAGTCCTTTGCCGCCCTCTTCCAGCGACGCCCTAAGCCGAGGTCCGTACCCCACAGGGGGTGACCTTAACGTGTAGTCACTTAGTTTTTAGTTAGTATATAAGTTTAAGTCCTAGCTGGAGGCCTTAATTTATTAGGGCACCACAGGCAAGTCCGCTTAAGCAGACGACAACCTCACAGGTTGACCTGCGAGATGCCATACACAAAAAAAAAGTTTGTAAAAGAGATAGACCGCCTAGATTCGCCCATGGTCGCTAGCAGAGCTCTTCAAACCAAGGTCTAGTTTAAGAGAGAGCGCCGTTCTCCGTCTACATGTTTAAGTGTGCCTGTGTTAAGTGGACCTTCTGTGCTATTCTGTGATAAAACAGTCTCCGACTTAACCGTGCCGTAATCTCACAATGAAGGCAGTGTGCCGGTGTGATTGGTAGAGATCAAACGTTACGTATTGCCGGCAATATTGGTAGTGAAGTGATTTTATATTTTTGTTTAAGTTGAGTTTTCGCTGTTTATTTGGTGTTATGAAATAGCAAGATTTTCGTGTTTACGGTGAGAGTAGAAATTGAAAAAGTTATGTCGGTAGCTAGATATAAGTTATTTACGTTAGTTTATGTAAAATAAAAGGATGTCTGGGAGAATTTGGGGGAAAGCAACGGCCCTAGCCGAAATTCTTCCCACTTCTGAGCAAAGGATCAGAAGTGGGAACAAATAACAAATTAATTAAACAAATAAGAAGCAGTAACAAGAATTTGATTTTTGGTCTATTTACAGAGTTAAGAATCTTAACTCATTTAATGTAAAAAAAAACAAATCAAATTTTTATAAAGAGACAAAAAATGTGTTTTTGTTTGTTACGCTTTCACGCTGAAACGGCGAAACGGATTTGATCTAAATTTGACATATGGGTAGAGCATGACCGGGATTAGGATATAGAGAACTTTTTACCCCGATCTTCCCACGGGATCAAGACATATGCGGGTGAAACCGCCAGTCGAAGACCAAAACATATAACAGTAAAATGCACGCTCCGAAAGAACATAGATTAGTATCCTTTTTCCGCTATTGAGTATCGTCGTTTGATAAAAATAAAACCCGAAGGACATAGATTTGGCTTCTTCTCATTACTTGCAATGAGGATTTATACATCCATTGTAATATTTTATTACATAAAATCTCTCATAAAATATTTATAACATAATTATTGAAATGTACCTCTGCATACCTTTTTGCAAAAGACAGGCGTGATGTTACGTTACTATATGAACTTGTTTGCTTATCTCTTTGGAGTTTACATGTATGAAAATGCACAATCTATTATGTATGCCATTAATCAATAATGAATTTTATGCAGAAAGACTTTACACTAGTTTTTTTTAAACTTGATTTGTATCTTCAATTATTTGAGTTTGAATAAGCTCTATTTAGCCATGAACTTCAAAATAGATAATAACTATAATTAAAACATATTTTTTTTGTAGTGTAATTTATAATTTCAAGTTACAAGATCCAAAAGAAATGCTAACAGCTGTGCTGCTGGGGAGTTTGTTGCGTCACTTCTTCTTCCCAGCTGAAGCACTAGGAAGTGGTAAAGGGCGGGCTATTTTGGGTAATGTCTTATGTAATTTTCACGTTCAAATATTGCTGATTTTCAGCCGAACTTTAATAGTTGACTTTTGATTTTGAAAATGCTTAAAAAGTTTTTCCTTTTTCTACCTAATTTTTGCGTAAAATTCATGAAAATCGGTTCAGCGGTGATAGCTTAGCATTTTGCCATTTTTTCTCCGAAGAGTTAGGCAGAGGATATGATAGATGTACAGTCAAAACTGCTTATAACGACATTGAAGGGACCAAATGCTGACGATATAGCCGATGGTCGTTATAAACATACATATATGTACATACGAGTAGTAGTACCTATATGTCCTCACCTTCCGCCTGACACAGGTCCTCACCGGACACGGTTGTTTCGGGAGGTTCCTGTTTCGCATAGGGCGGGAGGAAACGCCCGGGTGTCACCATTGTGTGGATCGCCCGGAGGACACGGTGGCGCATACGGTGGAGGTCCCAGCTTGGGCTGAGCACCGCAGTGTCCTCGCGGAGGCGATCGGCGGCGACGATCTCTCGCGTCCGGCCCTGGTCCAGGCCATGGTACGGAGCGAGAGAGAATGGAAAGCCGTCACCTCCTTCTGCGAAGCAGTAATGCTTGCGAAGGAGGAGGCGGAGTGCGTGAGGGAGAGAGCCTTGCGCCCTCACGCGAGTAGGTCCTTATTGCAGGACTTCTACATTCTGTTGTAATAGCCGGTACTTTGTTGTAAGTGACCATTATAAACGGTTTTGACTGTACCATTGATTATGTATTATTTATTATAGATGTACTGTCGCATATCTATAATATGTTAGTGCTTATCTATAATATGTCCAGCTGTTAGTGCTTAGCTTAAGGACTCAAGATTGGTACATACGCATACCAGCGAGCAATCGCTCGTCGTCGTAACCCACTCGCTGGTCGTAACTCGCGAACTCGTTTTAATTTGCTAGCTCTACTCTCAGACAGGTAGGTGCCTAAGTGCCGTTTTCAGCAATGAAACGCGTTCAGCACATCTAAAACGCGTTCAAGAGCTATCAGTGTCAAAATTATTATGGAATATTGACACTGACAGCTCTTGAACTGGGTTTAAAAGTTCTGATCGCTTGTATCGTCTTCTAATATGCCACCCACATACTCGTAGCATTGAGCTAAAAACCGGCCAAGTGCGAGTCGGATTCGCGCACTGAGGGTTCCGTACAAACCTGTAGGTATATAAGTCCTGAGTATTTGATATCAATTTCAATTTAATACCTCTACGCGTTCATGTGGAAAGGGGTAGTAAATTTAAAATTATTCAAAATACTTTTATTGTCAATGATGTGACTAAAAATTTTCAATTTTCGCAATTTTTTCACTGTAAATTGTTTTTTTGTCTGTGCTATATGACGTTGCGTCGTACCAAATTTCAAGATTCTGAGTTCACGGGAAGTAACCTGTAGGTTTTGATTCCCTTGCGAGTGTCGAAAATTTGCAGAAATTTGCGGCAGAAACGGATGTATCTTTTGATAGCGTTGGCTTAGAAGTTTGATTTTTTCAAAACTCCAAGGGACAGTAGACCTGGGTATTTGACATAAATTCCAGCTTGATACCTCCACGCGTTCCTGAGAAAAAGGGTCTTGGCGGACAGACATACGGACGGACGGACAACAAAGTGATCCTATAAGGGTTCCGTTTTTTCCTTTCGAGGTACGGAACCCTAAAAACAAAACATAGCATAGCATAGCATAGCATACATAGCATAGTCAGCCTATAACGTTCCCACTGCTGGGACACAGGCCTCCTCTCTATGAGAGGTAGTGAGCCGTAATCCACCACGCGGGCTCAGTGCGGGTTGGTAGATGTCACATGTCTTCGAATTTTTGGTTCTAGGACATGCCGGTTTCCTCACGATGTTTTCCTTCACCGTTTTGAGAGCAGTGGTGATTAAATTATTTACACAAAGTAAAGCGCCTGCTTGGGTTCGAACTTACGACCTACAACTCGTAAGTCGGGACCGTTACCACTGGGCCACCACTGCTCGTGCAAAAACAAAACAAGATCAGTAAAATAAAGGCCATTTTAGCCCGTTAAGGCATATTATGATTAAATCAAGGCTTACTTTCCCTTCCGGGACAAAAACAAAGATTCTAGACTTAAATGTTATTTTGCAGCTTTATTTAACAATCCGTTTTTATCAAGGGCGAATTGGTGACCAATGAAACTGAACTTAACCGCGTTCACTGACAGTGCTTGATGCGCTTGTCAGCGATTTAGATGATCTGACCGCTATCAGCTTCTTAAGTGAAATTCGCTCTTTGAAAAATACAGGATATAAACGAGTTCCTTGTCCAACTGAATGGCTGACAGCGAACGTCAAACTAAACTATTGTTACAAATAGAAATACGTTTGGAAGATGGTGAAGCGGTAAGCGTAGCGTGAAATTATTTTATTCATTTCGTTGCAAATTATGTTTCATGGGAGCGAGCCTATTGCCATTAGAAAAAAAAAAAAAAAAAAAAATATTTCTCAAATTTTTATACATGAACCGGGCACAAAACTAGACTCCGGGCTGCGACTGAGATTTTCCCGATGAAAAACCCTCTACCACTGTGTAGTGTTAATTGTTGACTGACACTATTGACAGCAATATCGATTTCCAAATCGGCCTATCTGTAAATCGACAAACGTGGCAGTCATCACACCCCATTTATGTTGTCTTTTAAATATTCGTTGATACAGTAGTAGCATTTTCTTATTAGTAATTGTCTTTTTTTTTTTTAATTAATTCAGGCAGTTTGTTGTATATTTTGATGGACATTACATAGGGACCCGTAGAATGTATTTTTAGCCGTGAAGTAGCGCACCTGCAGCAGCCGCCCCAGCGCAACCAGCCTAGTACTAGGAAGATAGGATGTCGCAAGGGTTGTACAGGCACATGTTGCACTGGGGTTCCCGGCTCACGGACGCGCGGGGCAGGATGGTGGAGGACTGGGCTCTGGAGACAGGCCTGGTCGTCCTAAACTGGGGTTCTGTCCCAACGTGTGTGCGTATGCGGGGGTGAATCAGTGGTGGACATTTCGTTCGCCAGCCCCGCTCTGTCGCCGCACGTCATTGACTGGCGCGTCATGGAGGGGGTGGTCCGTGGTGGGCGCTGAAGCAGTTGGACCGGGAGCTCCTCCTGGAAGCCTCGATCGTGCAGGCCTGGGTGTCACCACCGGACAGGCCTGCTGACATCAACGACGAGGCGGAGTGGTTCCGGGAGGCCATGTCCGAAATATGTGACGTGGCAATGCCCCGGGTCCAGCCCGGACGTGCTTGGCACCAGGTGTGCTGGTGGTCGCCGGAGCTGACGGCTTTGCGCAAGGCGTGCGTGGCTGCGCGACACCTGTACACCAGACACCGCAGGCTACGTATTCGCCCTCCGAATACGGAAGCCATTCAGGCGGAGCTGTACGAGGGGTACAGAGCGGCGATGACCGCCCTCCAAGCGGAGATCCTGCGGGCCAGGGCCCTGGCCCGCGAGGAGTCGCTGGAGACTCTGAACAGGGACCCGTGGGGACGGCCCCACAAAATGGTACGGGATAAACTCCGCCCATGGGCTCCCTCACTGACGCAGAGTCTCCGGCCCCAGCTCATGGAGGACGTGGTGAGCACTTTGTTCCCTTCGCGGGGGGAGCATACTCCCCCGCCCATGACTCCGCCTACTGCGGTGCCGGATGCGGACCACACCGCCGACGACGACGACGATGCTTCGGAGGTGACCGAACTAGAGCTGAGAGTGGCGGTACGTAGGCTTAGTGCCAAAAATACCGCCCCAGGACCCGACCGCTTACCTGGAAAAGCCTGGATCCTGGCCTTGGAGGCTCTCGAGCCTCGACTTATGGGGCTCCTAAGCGCATGCTTGGAGGAGGGCCAGTTCCCACTTCGTTGGAAGACGGGGAAACTGGTCCTCATTAAGAAGCCGGGGCGCCCTGCGGACTTTCCGTCCGCTTACCGGCCCATCGTGCTGCTCGACGAGGTGGGCAAGCTTTTTGAAAGAGTTATTGCAAACCGCCTCGTCGGGCGGCTGGTACGGGTGGGGCCGGATTTGGCGGAGAGCCAGTTTGGTTTCCGCAGGGGGCGCTCTACGGTGGAAGCCATCATGCGCGTGCGAGCCCTCACGACGGGGGATGCTGTTGCCCGGGGTGGGGTCGTCTTGGCGGTGTCTCTAGATATCGCCAATGCCTTCAACACCCTGCCTTGGAGTTGCATCAGGGAGGCATTGCGGTATCACCGGATGCCGACCTACCTCTGTCGCGTTGTCGAGGCCTATTTGACGGAAAGGGCCGTCATCTACCCCGGTCACCGGGGAAAGTGGAACCGGCGAGAGCTGTCGTGCGGTGTCCCACAGGGATCGGTCCTGGGGCCGCTTCTGTGGGATATCGGTTACGCCTGGGTGCTGCGCGCCGACCTCCCGAATGGCGTCAGCGTGGTGTGCTACGCTGACGACACGCTGGTCCTGGCACAGGGGAGGTCGCACCAGGAAGCGGCCGAACAAGCGACACTCGGGGTTGCGACAGTCGTCGAGAGAATCCGGCAGTTGGGACTCGAAGTGGCCTTGCACAAGTCCGAGGCCATGTGTTTTCATGGTCCTCGGAACGCGCCACTGACGGGTTCCCAGTTAACGGCGGGAGGGGTTCACATCGGCGTCGAGTCGACAATGAAGTACCTGGGACTCGTCCTCGACAGCCGGTGGAACTTCGTGGAGCATTTCCGACGTTTGGCCCCCAGACTGGAGCGGGCTGGCGCTGCCTTGAGGCGGCTCCTGCCCAATCTAGGGGATCCAAACGCCTCCTGCCGGAGGCTCTACGCAGGAGTCGTGCGGTCCATGGCCCTTTACGGGGCACCGGTGTGGGCGCGTTCTTTGAGGCGTCGACCAGCCCGCCGGTTGTACGCGTCCCAGAGGGTCATGGCTGTCCGGCTGGTCCGGGGATACCGCACGGTTTCCTACGAGGTGGCGAGCCTCCTTGCCGGATTGCCGCCATGGGATCTGGAGGCAAAAGCCCTCGCGCACGTATGGGAGTGGCGCGAGGAGGCAAAACGCCGGGGTGTAACTCCGCTGCCGCGAGAAATCACGGTACAGCGGACAGAGCTCCGGCGGGATCTCATGGCGACATGGAGGGTGTGATTGTCGCAACCCAGTGCTGGGCACACCACAATAGCGGCGGTAAGTCCCCTCTTTGAGGAGTGGTTGGAGAGGCGCCACGGCGTCCTCACCTTCCGCCTGACACAGGTCCTCACCGGACACGGTTGTTTCGGGAGGTTCCTGTTTCGCATAAGGCGGGAGGAAACGCCCGGGTGTCACCATTGTGTGGATCGCCCGGAGGACACGGTGGAGCATACGGTGGAGGTATGCCCAGCTTGGGTGGAGCACCGCAGTGTCCTCAGGGAGGCGATTGGCGGCGGCGATCTCTCGCGTCCGGCCCTGGTCCAGGCCATGGTACGGAGCGAGAGGGAATGGAAAGCCGTCACCTCCTTCTGCGAAGCAGTAATACTCGCGAAGGAGGAGGCGGAGCGGGTGAGGGAGAGAGCCTTGCGCCCTCACGCCCCCAATAGCCGCCGCAGGAGACGCCCTGGGCGTCGGGAGTCGCCTGCAGATTCCCGGCCACCGTAGGCGCGGGCTTGCTGACGGCGAGCAATGGGTAGCTCGCCGTCCAGTAAGGACCAGGCCCGGGTCGACGGCGCGTTGTGTTCCACGCGCGCCTCAAATAGATGTCAGCACAAAGTGACGGGGTCCGATAGGGCCGACGCCTCAGGGTCGCGGGTTATTCTACAGAGAAAACCGTGACCCTGGCACAGGCAAGTGAAGGAACACTGGTGGGTTTTTGTCAGTAAAAGTCTGACACGCCCTCCACTCAGAGCGGGAGAAGTCATTTGATGATTTCCCACCCAAAAAAAAAAAAAAAAAGCATGTTGCACAGGCAATTAAATCAAACCGTTTAAATCAGACTTCAACGACTACGACTACGGTTTTGTCTCCTAATCGTCAAAGAAACATTTAAATAAAATGAACTTCCTCTCAATTTTCAGATCATGCCCTCCTCGATCTACTGCCGGCTATTCGGCCAGGCTGTGACTCTCGGCTTGCACGCTAGCAACTCCGTCGTCTTGTTCCTATCCATGCAGAATGAAGAGCTGATGAAGGATGAAGACATCAAGAATATGACCTCGATGCAGAGTCGCTATCTGACTGTTTGGAATATTGTGAGTATCTGAGAGTTGTATCGTGAAAAGAAAAACCACCGATGGATGGAGAGAGAGAGAAAGAAAGAAAAAGAAAAAGAAGTAAATGATAGAGTGACGGTTGACAGGGGAGAGCATAAGCATATTCAGCTTATAATGTTCCCATTGCCGGTACACAGGCCTCCACTCGTTGAGAGATAGTGGGCCATAATTGAGCGAGGAATCCGTGCTGGAACTTTTTGGCCTCATGTCCGAGGGTGTGGTCTCTTGGTCCCCAAACATGAGGACTCGTCTTTGGATTTCCCTCCCCTTTTGCAGGGGATGGAGTGCTTATTGCACACCTAGTCGCTGTGGAGTTTGCGCGTTCAGTAGTGTGTTTCTGGGGTGTGACTGTAGGAGCGCCCGAAGTGCTTCACGACGGTTCTGCGACCAGGCCCCTGCCGGGTGAGATCCCTAGTTCCCTAGCGAATGCCCAGCAACAGCTGATCAAGCAACGAGGGCGTCTGTTTTGGTTGGCGCTCACCTAGTGTGGAGTCTGTCCGGTCCCCGGCAACGAAACCAGATCTAGCCGATAGAGTTGTAGTGAGTGTCCGACGATTGATGCAGAGACGTTGGCGTGGTAGCTCGGTAAACTATGCTTGCGCGATGCAGGAATTTGCGTTACGACAGAGTGAGGCGTAGTTCGCATGTGGCGTTGTAGATGCCGCCACAGACGAAACAATTTTACCAACTGTAACTTTAAATTTTGAGTGTAAGAGAATATGACAGCAGTTAGTGTTAAAAGCAATAAAAAATCTCACTCGGTCGTTGAACCCGTGGTCGCGAAGAAGATCGCGGATTCTAACTGCCACCCTACACATACAGGGTCAATTATAACCAGCGCGCAAACTGTAACCAATAATTCAGCATATCTGGTTAAAGACACTTAATTCTCATTGAGAAATTTACATTTCACTAACATGATAACAAATTTAAATACAAAAAACTAATCATTGTCCTTCGACACTCGGACTTACAATTAATTTAATGTATCGCAATCGCTACTGCTGATCATGAGGTCCTGGGTTCGATTCCCAGGTCGGGCAACGTGTTATTGGGTTTTTCTATCTGGAATTTCTCAGTAGCAGCCCGAAGTCTGGATTTGTGCCCGGTAGATGGCAATAGGCTCGCCCCCTATTACATGGGACTTAAACATAACTGGCGAAATGTGGGTGTACTATAGGTACACCTCTGCCCAACCCTTCGGGGAAACAAGGCGTGATGTTATGTTATGTTCATTTACATTATTTAACAAATTATAAAGAGTGCGGTCCCGCTGTCACAATGCAGATAAATCAGTCAGCAGTACCACTTTTGTTTACAGCTGCTATTTTGCAGTTTTTTATTAATTATATAATTTTTCGTACTGGTTTGATGGTTAGTTAGTAGCAATAATCTTTTATGGTAAATTAATATTGATATTTTAAGGAACATAGTTTTTAAGTACCCTTTATCTCATCTGGTAATTTATTGTAAAGTTGCACTCCCTCATAAACAAGTGATCTTTTACCTTGAGTGGTTCGCACTTGAGGAAGTACGATGTGATCCTTTCTACGATGCTACGGCTATGTAATTGATGTGTTTTGGCGAATGAAATTTGTGTATGTATGGTTTTATTAAGTATTTTTGAATGAGTATGCAGGTGCAGTATGCGTGAAGTTGTTTGATGGTCAAGAGTTTCGTGTCTTTGAACATTTTAATTGTAGATGTTAGGTAGTCGTAATGAAAAAGCATTTTAGTAGATTTGTTTTGTGCAATTTGTAGGTCTTTAAGTTTGTTTATGGTGCATTGCCCCAGATTTCGACTAGGTACAGCATGTGTGGCTTTACTAGAGAGTTGTATATTGTCTGGCATACTTCTCGTGTTGTTTGAGTTCGAGTATTTGGTTTTCTATTTTAAGAGGTGGATGAGGTGGTATTTTCTTATTTTTGGCTTTAAAAATGACTTAACTGGTCTTGGATGCATTGATTGTTAGAAGATTTTGTTGAAACCAGATGGACAATGACTTTAGATCTTGTTGAGCTTGATTTATCATATCAGTTATAGAACCACCAAAATAAAAATGGCAGGTATCGTAAGCGAAATATGCCCGTGTATTGGAACCTTATGGATGGAGTTTATGTATATTAAGAAAAATAGTAGTCCTAACAGGGATCCTTGTGGAACACCAAACGTGATATTGTGCGGTTAACTTTGGTATTCTCCTACTTTAACCACCTGAAGCCTGTTATTCAAATATTATTCGAACATGTTGTACGCTACACCTGATATGCCAATGTCTTGCTTTTGTAGTAGTATAGGATGGCTAGCTGTATCAAAAGCCTTTTTAAGGTCGATGCCTAGCGCCATGTTTATTTTATAAATGTTCATTTGTATTTTCGTAATTACACCTGTAGTAGCTGATAGAGTGTTAGAATGTGTTCGAAAGTTTAGAAATAATCGGAAGAACTGAGATGGGTCTAAAGTTATTAGGATCCGTTTTGAAACCAGACTTGTGGATTGGTATAACTTTGGCTACCTTTAATTGATCTGGAAAGGTTCCACTGGCAAGATTTGTGTTTAAACAGTCGGTAAGTTTGTCAACGATTAAGTTACTTACTCACTTGACGACTTTGGTAGTAATGCAGTCGATACCGCACAGCAGTTCGGATCAAGATTCTTGATTATTTAGCATACTTCGCTTGCTCGGCATGGTGTGAAGCTTGTGAGTTCATTGTTATATGGTTGAGGATCTGGCAGTGTATCAGTTTTGTGTTGGTATTGTTGTGTAGGAATGAGGATGGCTAATGTGGAACCAATCGTAGGAAAGAAGTTGTTAAATGTTTCACAAACCTCGTTGCCATCGGTTAAAGGTCCAGATTCAGTTAGAAGTTTAGGGGGAGTGCACAGTGACTTGATTTTATTATTAGACAATGTATTGTCTGCAGTATGTTTCATAAATACCTCATTGTAGTACTTCTTCTTAGTGTTCCTAATTGTTTCAGCTGTAGTATTTCTTTCAATTTTAAAACTTTCCATCTGATCTTCATTGCTTGGCTCTTGTTCATTTCTTCTTCTTCAAGCTTGGCGCGTTGGGTTAAAGAATTTTGTTTTGACCGTTGTGCTACTATGAATGCCACATTTCAAATACTTCTCAAAGTTCTCGTTAGTGTTGCCGATTGACCAGAATTCTGCTAGTGCGATGCTTTCGTGTAGTTTTTCATAGTCTAACGCTTCATATTTTACACGTTTCTTTGGTGGTCTCTTGTATTTTTTTACACGCAGATAAATTTGCTTGTGGTCAGGCATAGATTATAGTCAATAATTAAAATCAAATCCGTTGCTTCATATGTTCGAAAAATTTGTCTGCTCCAGAACGTAAATAACGCAATGAATGTTGTTGAACTGTGAAAATGAAAGTGATTTCTACTGATAGCGTGTTCTAATTACTTCGCTGGAGTGTAAGTTTGAGTCTGGTTAACGGCAATAAGCTTGCTCCCATTTGCTTGTGAATAAAACATAAATCTGACAAAACGTAAAATTTATCGGCTCTTCGAGGAATAAAGATGTCACCACTATTATGATAATTTTGTATAATATTAGCATTTATAATATTAGTTCGGATCCTTAAAAAAAATAACCTTAATAATGGTTACTTATTACAAAGCTTATACAAAATTTGGGACTATCTGCATCCGAACTAGGTGGTAAACCTGTACCTCGGATTACATTGAATACCCTTATATAAATTATGAACATTTAGCAGCCATGTTGAAAGTTGTAAATACTATAAAATTGCCGTGTACTAATTAATGTATGTTGAAAGTTTGCGTGTGTATAAGTAAGTAGTCTTGAAGAAACCAGAGCATAACTGTTTCTGAGACGCAAGTAGTATTCTGGCGTTATGAAGTAGAACTCAAACTCGCATATATTTTAATTGGACCATTTACTTCCATTCACTTTTGAATTGTCAAGAAGTCGGTCAGTCAGAAAGATGAAGTAAGTTGCCCATTCCAAAGCGTACAAGCGTAAACTCACTTGTAAATGCTCTTTCTTTTTTTTTTTTAAAGCGGCCAAGGTCTCGCACATGAAGGGTTCCGTACAACCATGCAATGTCAACATCTTATTTTGTTACAGCGAACATGGTAGAACACACTCTGTGAAAATTTCAAGTGTCTCCCTATTACGGTTCAAAATATACAGCCCTGTGACAGACGGATGGACGGCCAGTGGAACCTTAGTACTAGGGTCCCGTTCGCGTTGGCATCCTTTTTGTACTGAACCCAAAAACGTCCTTTGCTGTAGCAGGACCATTCCAGGATATTTTAAAAAATAAAAATAAATAAATTGTTTCCAGGGGTTCCAGCTATCATACTTCTCGCTAGCGTTTGCCAGTGACTTCCTGACAGTAACTGGCAAAGACACATTGATATCAAAGAGCATCAGGAGGTTTAGACAGACCTTCTTTAATTCCATCATCTTTCCTGTGGCTGTGGTAAGTACGACTTTGGTCAGAATATTTTGATAAAAGATCCTTAATAGCGGGTAGTTACTATAATTGCCTCTTTTAAATTGAATTTTATAATAGCTAACACTAAAATATATATATAATGTACAAATGTGTAGTAAAAACGGGGTAAAGAGCTCACAGGGCATCAAAACATTCGTCCGCATCGCTGTCAACGGGACAAGTGTCTAAAAGGCTGGCAGCATTGCCACGTTGGATGGCAATGCTGTTTCTTTGGGCAAAAAATTGGCCAGCCGTCTGGTCACGAGAAGAGTCGATCAACCACTTGGCGATGTCACGAAACAGTCGATGAGCACTCTGACCCCAAGGTCCTAGTGTTTCAACAACCCCAAATGGTTCAAGAAAATAAAGAAAATAATTGTTAATAATAAAATTAATAGGTACATTCCATAATTAATTAAAATTGGATTTTTCATAAAATTGATTAGACAGGTACAAAATAAAAATAATATGAGTAACTACATGACATTTCCGAACGATAAAAACACATCTAGTTTTCACGTATTTGTATATTATATAATTAATGTATGGGACAATATTTTCTCAACTACTACGTTACTCGTAAGTTTGTCCTTCCTTCCTTCCTTGTTTGAAAATAGCCCATATCTTGAAGTTAATACGGTCTACTCTCCAATACCAATCTAACAACCCACCAGCATCGGTGACAGATTCACGGACATACAATCATAATAGGGAATATGGATCTTTATTTAATATTAAGCAAACAAAAAAATTGTTTTCAAATTGTGCGAACAATTGTGCGTGATAATTTTTAGAGACTGACCAGACATAAAGAGAATATCTATGCTAAATTTGAACAAAATCTATCCCGTAGTTTTTGCATGATGCTGGAACTTACATTCATATAGAGAGTTAAACTGGCAAACAGACAAAATATATATTTTCGGCTTGAGACGCGTTCCTAGCCTGAGGAAAAAATTTGTAAAAAAAAAAACAATGTACAGTTTTGACGTTGCTACTACTTTATTATTTGTTTGGAGGTTATTATCCTTCCAGGGTTTGGGGGTTTTTCTAAAGAGTTACCGTGGCCCTGGCACATGCAACTGAAGGAAGACGGGTGGGTTTTAGTCAGTAAAATTCTGACTCGCCCTGCCGCTCCACCCAGAGTGGGAGAAGTCATTTGACGAATTCACACCCAAAAAAAAAGTGAGCTTATTACGATCAGTTGACAAAAGTTACGGGCAGTTAGTTTATTTGTCGGCAGCTGGTAAATTACAGTCACTCGTCCGTTTTATACAATCGAATACGTGTTTTGCGAATTTGATCTTTATTAGCTGTGAGTTGTGACAGTAAAACACAAAAAGTATTAAAAAGAAAATTGTTAGGTTACAAAAAAAACCCGTTGAAATATTTTTACGTCCGTGTGATCGATAACTTAGTCCAAGTTAGTTTTTTTAAGGACTAATTCAGATTTGTTTAAACGTAACTGCCGTTAAGCCTTTACAGCTTAACATTTATTTCATTACTCATTTAAATTATTTGTTATGACTCATTTGTATTTACGTAACTGCTCAGTTTTTAATGCCGAACGTGCTATTAAACATGCTTTTTGTAATTTTAAATTTACCAAAAGTACTATTTATTCCTTTGATTTCATTTGAAACTACTTTTTGGAAGGGGCAACAATTCTATGTTTTTTTTTTTGTAAATGTTGACGTTCAAAAGTGCCTATTTGAAATAAATGATTTGACTCTGTCTTTGAATTTGTGTTCCATAACACCGACTTTATTATTGTGTAGCTACATATAAGTGCCCATTGCGTATTTCTATCTACACATTGTATTATAACAAAAATTATAGACAGTCTAATGAATTATTGTCCTGTACCTACATCTGAATGTACCTACTTATGTGAAACGTAATATTTTTGATGTACATATTTTACAAAAATGTATCATCATGTGGGTACCTAAGTACAGTTTGAAGTTGACTTGAAACCTCAATCCAGTGACCGCACACAGTTCCAAAGCGAACTCATTTGTTTAATGATATTTGACTTTAGAAACCAATCGACAAATCAATAAACAAAACGTTTTTCATTTGTTTCAGCTTATATTCACAATATTCTGGCCTATCTTCATTTACGACAGGGAACTGCTATTCCCGGCATTCATAGACAAGATATTTTCTTTTAAATCTAACTTGGTAATGCATTTCTGTATTCTTCCTGCTGCGTTATGGGAACTAATATTCCTGCCGAGACCTGTTCAAAAGTCACATCGTATGAATCTTGGAATCCTTTTGGTTATATACGTCCTGTATAATTCTCTGTAAGTATTGAAGACATTTAGACATTTATAAATGCCTCAAGGGTCAAGTGTTCGCAAGCGCTACAGATAAGCATGATGTCCTCGGTTCGACTCCCAAGTCAGGCGAAGTGTTAATTGGATTTTTTGTAGCTGACCGAAGGTTGGATTTCTGCCCGGTTGATGGCAATGGGCTCGACTCCTTATAAATGGAACTTAAAACATAACTAGCTAAATGTGTGTATATGGGTACTACAACTCTGCTTCCTAAATCAGGCGTGATATTTTATTACAGTTCAATGAACAGTCAGTGACAAAATTTTTAAAGAGTATTCTGAGATGGTTTGGTCATGTTGAGAGGATGAATGAAAGATGACTAACAAAAGGTATTTACAAGGCAGATACGAGTATGAGTGGAACGCTTTAGAATGTATATAGCGACCTTATTGGTGATGTTCTTCAGAAAGGTCACGTGCCAGTACTCGAAACCAGCCTGCATATATGACCAGATCTATGAACGTAGACGATGCAAGAGGAGTGTGTAAGGATCGAAGGAGGTGGCGTTCTGTGGTTTCTGCCTAACCCCAAGGGAAAGTGTGAGTTTATGTATCTGTAAAGCGTTTCAACTAAGATTGGGAATGACCGGACGCCATATTGTCAAAACTTAGCCTCGCTTACTCATTTTGGAGCAAAGTGAGTAAGATATAAACAAACACAGGTATATTTTCAAATTAAACAAAAAACGAATGTCAAAAATTTTTCTTTGCAAGCCGTATATTTCAAGTTTCAGCTCGTCATTGACATTCCTATTCTTAGTTGGAACGCATTATAGTTCATTTTTTTTTAAATCTTTGTTTTAATGTTTCAGTGTCCTGCACACATACAGCCAACGCGGGTTATTTCCTTACCCGATTTTCACAATGACCTACGGAACCATTTACTTCCCAACATTTTTAATTGTAGTATTTTTCTTAGGATTAGCCATTTACTTATCACAATGGAAACTATATTCTTTTATTTGGGGACAAGAAAAACCACGAAATGTGGGCAAAGTTAAGTTTTCGTAAGAGTTTATTAAAGTATTTTTTCAAATCTGTGATTACAATGATCTTGAAATAATTTATATTAAAAGTTTAATGGTTAAAAGGATTTTTCATTTCGCCTGGAACCTCCAGCTTATTTCTCTTTCTGAGTTCAATTCGATGAGACATCGGTTGCATGAAATCACCATGCTTTTGTAGAACGGCTGACGGCACAAAAAATATATTTCTGGGGTACTGAAAAACTGTCAGAAATATAACTAACGTCAAAACGACATACGTTGAATCGGTGCTCCGCTATGTCTTTATAATGTGGGGTAGTAGCACAGAACAAAATAGAGCATATATTGCACAAAAAAATTGTATTAGTGCAATATACGGGCTTCGACCTGATGAATCCTGTTGGCCGATATCTAAAATGCTTGGGTTGTTGCCGCTACCGTCTTTAAGCATAAGGAATTGTTAATATTTTTTTTTTTTTGGGCATGGCATCTCGTAGTTGACCTTGAGAGGTCGTGACTACTTAACCGGACTATCCTGTGGCTGCCTTAAGCGGACTCAAAGCCTCCAGCCAGGGGCGTAAAACTACTTACATTACTAAGCGAACGCTCGCTAAGGGCACCCCCTGTGGGGTACGGACCTCGGCTTAGGGCGTCGCTGACGGGAGGACAGCAAGATGGGACAGGCTGGATCTGGATTATATTATTATTATTCGGGGAATTTAAAGCTACAGGCTCAGCTACGGCGCGGGCTGGCACTTCGTCGAGCAAGAGGAATTGTTTACTAATTCAGAGGATTTATATACTCGTAACCGACGAGACCCCCACAGTCTCGTACTGGATATCCTACCAAGACTAGCGAAATATAATCAAAGTTGTATATCTATGTGTGTACGTATATAAAATAATAATCTCAAGACTTCTTAGTTTTTAAGTATTTTAGTTTTTAATTACATTGTATACCTAATATTTGTACGCTTTCACGGCAAAACGTTGCGCCCAAATATGTTAACTTAGACACTTTTATGTAAATACCTGTTTTACAAATAAATATTCTGATTCTGATTCTGAAGACATTAATTAAGAGATTACTCAAACATAAATTGCACGAATGGTTGTGTAGTTGTAGTTTTTATAGTGTCAAAGACTTCTTTGACAATAAATGTTAAATATGCTTGTGAAAATCTGTACGCTTAAAAGTGTTAAGAAAAAACATGTATGCTCTTGTCATTTTATATTTTACCAACTTTTTATACCGTGTTTATAAGCAAATAAATATTCTTATTCTTTTTCTTATTAGTTCTGTGCAAGTGAAATATTGCAGCTTTGTTTCATACGACACGCAACTGTTCCCATGGATTCAGTACATGGTTCTGAACCACATTTAAAATTGTATCGTCGGCTATTTAAAAAAATGTTTTTCCATACAATTTGACAGGTTTTGGCGGTGATGACCCATTGGCAACGGCTGCAACTTACGATTCGTAGTTGTGCTTTGAAACTAAAATTCGAAGATCCCCCACTCACAGAGCTCTTACAGAGAGGAGGCCTGTGTCCCAGTAGTGGGAACATAATAGGCTGATTATGATGATGAAGACGAACGGAAAACGCCAGGAAGAGCTACTGGTCTATGAAGGAACTATTCAAGGGTGAGTTGCCAATTATACTAAAACGCAGGCTCATGGACATGTGTATTCTTCCCATCTTAACACACTTACATTCAGAAGACCAAACTCAAGGTCTGCCAACGAGCAATGGAGCGCAGTATACGATGTGTTATATTAACGGATCGTGTTCGAAACAATACTGCGCTCCAAAACAAAGATGGCTGACGTGGCTCAAAAGGCTGCCGAAATTAAATGGGACTGGGCAGGACATGTTTGCCGCCGACCAAAATGTGGGCCCATAACACAGAACTGGTGCCCTGAGACAGTGAGGCGGGGTCGCGGCAGACCACGTAGGAGTTGAAGGGACGAGCTGGACAGGTTCTATGAGAACTGGAAAGAGGACGTGCTGGCTCTCGAAAGTTGGAATGAGTGGAGGGAGGCCTTTGCCCAGGAGTGAGACAGTGAAGGCTGGTAAAAAAAAAAGATAATCCTAAGACCAGACAGACGGACGTACAGCGAAAGCTATGTCTCTCTCTTTGTAAATTGTTATAAACACTAGCACCTTAGGTATTTCTGCCAGTAAGCAGGGCTTTTAAAAGTTTCGTAGGCGCCATAACTGCGTACAGTCTGCGAGGCCTAAGCTGAGCTTTGCATTTGTGTGAGTGCACATAGCGACGCGTCCTTTGCTTGGCAATCGGCCAACCGGACAATCGACCTGAGGCGCTGTGGAATCGCGCGTGCGCGATCGTGCGATCACATTAGTGCTCACTAGTTAGTGCTTAGTGCTCACAAAATTACTAATCACTCACACAAGTGCAAAGCTCAGCTTAGGCCTCGCGGACTTAGGCAATGACCTGTCGCTGCCGGCCGTCGTGAACGCGATGGTCGGCGGCGCAGAGTCCTGGGACGCAGTGGTCTCCTTTTGCGAAACGGTCATCTCGCAGAAGGAGGCTGCGGAAAGGGAGAGAGAGATCTTGACTCTCGACCCGGCCCGCAGCAGACGCACCGGGCGTCGGAGGAGGGTGGACAGCGCCCTCTTCCGGCCCCCCTAAATGGGTCCAGGGGCGACGGATTCGGGGACATCCGTCGCCCCCCAACATCAGGACCCGAGTAGGCGGCGCGCGTAAGGTTCCGCGCGCGCCGCTCACAGACGTTGCGGGGGGAGTACACCTCACTCCCCCCGCCCGAGACGGGGCCCGCGCAAGTGGGCCGGCACCAGCCGGGGTTGTGGAAGAATAATGTGTTCCCGCGACCCCGGCGTAGGTGTGAGATGGAACACCGGGGTGGTTTTTAGTCAGTAAGAGTCTGACAGACCCCTCCGCCCGCCCCAGGGCGGAGGACATCCATGAGGATTTTCCACCCCGGGAACAAAAAAAAAAAAAAAAGGCCTCGCGGACTGTACCCCGCTGGTGTAGATAATTTTATTCATGGTCTCTTTTCTTCGAACCGTACTTCGTAGTGTCAGCAAAAATAAACTATTCGAGGTTCAAATTCTGAAGGTATAAAATAGGCAGAAGAAATAAAACACAAACGCATTTGCAAGTGATTCGAGAATAATAATAAAAACAATAACATTTATTTACTATTGGTTCTCAAAATTCACCATCATCTACTTTAGGTACATAGGTACAATGTTTTTGTATTTGAGTTCATAAACCAACAAAGCTCATGCGCAATATCATCGAAAAATGTTCACCCACAGTTACTGAACGAGAAAATGAGTAAAGAATTGAGAACTTCCTCCTTTAAATAAGAATTTGACCATTTTTATTTCTTTCTTTTGTCATAATTTTCGATCATACCGCGCAGACAAAATATGTTTTTTAATATATTCTGTTCTTTACATAGATATATTATTATGATTTTTTTTATATTTGTTACTCTTCATATGTTCAGGTAATGTGTAAAAATACTTAATTATTTCATTAACAAATTAATATTTCGATAATATAAATCATCTCATAGAAAAACAACACATACAAAAATTTTAATATTTTTATTTCTTTTTACTATTATAATGATCTCAGATACCCATAAATTCGTAGGTACCGTTTTATAATATAGAAACTCTTAGAAAAGAATTAAGAATTAATGAAGACAAAAAAAAAAAAAAAAACGCACAGACACCCGTAGCCGACTATTCCCATATTTATCATGCTTGCTTTTTCCAAAATACTTTTTTTTTTCTATCCTTTACGTGTCCAAATCTATATTAGTTTTTTAGTGAAAATTTAGCAAAACATATTACAAAAGTTTTAGAAATACCCACTAAAACTACCCAGCAAGTAAAACTTTTACCCTATATACTATCACTATCGCACTGACACAAACGCATATGTGCGAAAGAGAGGCAAGATGCTGCTCTCTTCACCCTTCGATTTGCACCAATCAAGTCAAGGTTTTGCTAGAAGATATGGACACGGCGTTGTTTAGGATGGCTACACACTTGCGACTTTTTGTTGCGAAATGTGGGTGTAGTATAAGTACGTCTCTGCCAATCCCTTCAGGTAGTATGTTTTCGTTGGTAAACAAGTTTTACTGAAGTTTCAAGAAGAAAAGACATGCTTGAATGCCTGACCAAGAATACTATCTTGGTCCTAAGATATTCTTCGAAGCGGCGTAGAGCAACATTGCTAACAATATTTCTAAAATCGAAACAAAGATGAAGTCAGATAGCGAACACTCGCCTAAACCGTCATAATATTGCCTTAGAGAGGGTGTTGGCAGTGGAGCTTGTGCCGCACAGCATGTCGATTCTGTAAAAATCTCACCATGAAGACTTGCGTGGAGTGAGCTGTCAGTGTCATCCCGTCTTGGTCAATCCCTAGCATCAGTGGCACTGACAGCTCACTCCACGCTCACTTCAACCAAGTTCACTACTGGTCGATCTTTCAGTTTAAGCTTCGCCTGCCGCGGTCAGTCCAAGGATGGGGGACTATCTTAACATACCAAGACCCCACCGTGCCTCGGAAAGCACGTTAAGCCTTTGGTCCGGGCTGTCATTCGTGGAACTTTGACAGTCTTTACGGGTCGTCAGAAGCCCGAAGCACCAAGGAGTATCGTATTCCTTAGTAACTGGGTATTGGAGGTCAGATAGGTAGTCGTTGCCATGTAGACTGGAAGCCGACCCTTACATAGTGGTTAAGGCAGATGATGAGAGTGTTTTGGCAGTTAATAAAGATCAATTAGGAACAGAAAAAGTTCCGGAAGAATGGGAGTACAGATAAAAAATCTATAGTTAATTTATATTCAGCCTTTTAGTCGGAGATGACGACCATACAACGTCGATATCATGGTTGTAGATGGCTTTCACAATCACACTTAACAGGGGTTGGTGATCGAAGTATGTTGTTATTAAATAACTACATACATCCATGGGAGTTTGGCTGTATTGTGTCCCATCTTTTATATCGCATAGCTCAAAAGAGATTGAAGGACTGCATGCTGCTGTTTTGCGACTTGTCAAAACCAGTCAGACATAATTCGCAAAGTCGCAAGTGTGTAGCACATATCCTTCAAATAATTTTATTGATTTATTTTCAAAATAAATTCGTGATACATGGCCGGTCTCAAACAGTTAAAAACTTGATTCAGGAAGTTCAAGAAATTGCTGAAAATTGTGTTATTTTTTTGCAATGTTTCATTATGTTTTTTTTTTCTGTGAAACCATGTTGTTAAGCGAAGGTAATAGGTTTTTCAGCCAATTTTTCAGTCTTAGTGCTCTAAAACGTTTTCTCCAATATTTAGTTTTTTGCTAATTTTATTTTGTAAACCTTCTTGGGTAATGTCCAATTATTGTAGTTGAAAGTTATGATGGAAATGCGGAAGAATACAATTTTTCTGAAAAAAAAATACATGTTTTTTTTTGTGTTTTCTAACATTCTTCAAACGTGGCGGAATGATTACACTCACAATGATTTTGATGTATGCATAATGAAGCCATGAACTAATAAAACAAAATACATATTATACATTTTTGGGATATTTTACATGACAAATTACTTTTACAAATAATAATTATAATTTACAAAATATTTTACAAATTGGACATTCCCATAGCGAAGCTAAACATAATGACTAAACAATCTAAACGTGTGCGCCTAGGTTTTTACATTTTAATTTTTATTTTTGCGAAAAAAGAGTACACACTCTTTGAAAAACTGTATTGCATGTACTTAATAGTTGTGAAAGTATTAAAAATTAATTATATCTACGTATATATCTGAGTTTTAATAAAAATTAACATACATCATGTTTAAAAATTAACATTTGTGAACCACCCGTATGTTTTTTTACTATTATGTATGATCTCACTATATAATTATACCTATTTTATCAGTAATTGAAAATAATAAAAAAGGAAAATAGGAAAAAATAAAAAATAAAACCAAACTAGACAATAACAGATTGCTTTATTTAACAAAAAATATATAATATATAGAAAGGAAAAACAACATTTTTCACATGATCTGTCAAGCATGCTCGGAGTCCATCTTGAAAAATTTGTTTCTTTTATTATATTTTTTAATAGAATGTAAAATTAAAGATAACCCATCGAACCTTATGATATTTAATATAAAATACATATGATTAATAACTATTTACAAAATACAAGTTAAGATTTATACTTTTTTATTAACATTAATATAATCCAGTCTATAGTAAAGGCTATTCGACAAACTTAGCGTAATGTTAGAAAATTGATGGTTATTTGAATAATTCTAATTATTAGTAGCAGGCAATTTAAATTAAAAAATAAATATACTTATAAAATTGCGTCAAGCTAAATAAAAAAGGTAAAAAAATAATTTACGTATTAACGGATAAAAATACAACAGTTTATTTATTATGCAAAATTGTGTTTTTTCTTTTTTCTTGTTTCATTTTATTATGCAAAATGTGACATAATTCCATAGATGGCACCCAAGCAAAGAATATGAAAAAAAATGAGATCAATTTACTCTACACGCGAGAATATGAAAAAAATAAAAATTGCCTGCTAAATATTACAAAAATGATTTTTGTCCGTGAAAATTTGATTACTCATTCCTGAAAAGTTCCTTCTCATTTGATAATTTTGTTCAACGCACGACTATTAATCGACTTAAAATTACTTTTAATTATGATTTGCATTTTTCCATCGCATTATATATTTGACATATATGTACTTCTTTATTTAATTAAAAACAACAAAAAAAATACAAAAAATGGGCAGTATCATGTATCCTATATTACAACTTAAATCAAAAATCTACAGAGGTGAAAAAAAACATCAATAATAATAATAATCATTTGAAATAAATAACAAGTTACATTCTTTAAAAAAACTGTTAAAATTAATAAAAAAGAGTCTTATTTAAAATAAGTTTCGTTCGATTGAAACTGTGTGATCTTTAACTTGCTACACCTTTATAACTTTTTTATTTATTTCTTAATAAAAACTCTATTCCTATTATTATATCTTTATATAATAATTATTATTATTTCTTCATTCAGAGTTAGATACACTTTACGATAATTATATTACGATATTCCTTTGTATACAATACACAATCAAACATACATTATGTCTAATTATGTATTAAATAAACCACAAAAATGTGTGTAACGCTACATAATATATTTCTTGTTACGAAAAAAAAGAGCTTTCCATAACAAATGAAAAAAAACATATTTTCTGAGATTAAATGTAAAACTAAACGCATTTAAATGTAACTAGAATCGAATTAAATAAACCTCCTTTTAATTATTGTACGTACATACTTTTAAGTAAATATTTTAACAGTCTCAAGGTACATACATACAATTATAAATATATTAACAAATGATTCAGATGCGTTTAGTTTTGCGTGGGAATTAATAAAAAAATAGCTGTCAAGCTGTCAAGAGTCTTTGAAAAGGTCTCAAAATGCCACCGTCCAGCTATATTGGGCAAAAATGAGATCGTTCTAACGCAACCTGATAGAAACCTGTGGGTTCAGACCTGGGCCAGGTGCAGACCTAACCGTGCGTGTAGTCCAGCACACTGTCCAGTGAGAACAGCTCCTTGTAGAGCGCTGGGAACACGTGGTGCGGGTGCGCCGCCTTGAAGCGACACAGGGCCTCGAGGTGCATCAGCGATAGTTCTCTGTAATTGAAAAATTGATAAAATTTGTATTTGAGTTGTTGAAACACTGTTTTATTAGGATTCCACCGATTTACACATTCTAAAAAAATATCAATGAAGTTTAGCCAAGTTAAGTAAATACTCTTTAGAATATGACAGGATAGGTTTTAAAGGTTCTCTACTGATTTTTCTACCTTTGATTAGTTTTCACACATATTTAAAAATATTTTCTGCTACTGTATCAACTAAATTTTACGTAGAAATTACTTCAGTACAAAAACACCGTTACTTTAAAGTTCTAAATCAAAATCTTTTTTTTTTTTTCATATAAACCTACATGCGCACTTCTGAAACGTCAGAAGCTAGAGGTGCACGGTTCCAATTGGTCGTTTATTATTTATGGAGAAGAGCCGGCATTAAACTCCACGTTTACTCTTTTAAAATAATTGACTTTTGCACACAGTAATCTCGATACTATACATACCTGAAGGTGGGTATCTTAGCCAGCAGCGTGTCTAGTACAGTGACGTCACCCTTGAGGGGCGCGTGGTTGGTCTCGATCTCGTGCCGCATTGCCGCCATTGACATGTTGAACAGGCACTGGATCTCAGGGTTGCCGCGGACACCGTGCCGTTCTGTGGGGGGTCGAAGAGGTGGTAATTAAAAAATAGTCACATTATAGAAGCATAGGGGTCAGTTGGAATCAATTTCAGGACTGTCTATGGTAAAAAAAACTACAATGCAAATTAATCTACCATCAATAAAGATCAGTGAACAAGTAGTCTCAGGACTGAAGGCTTAAACCGATTTTATTTAAGGACTGTTTTCTTAATGGTCAAATCTACCATGATGTTGATTTTAAAATTCAATTAAATACTTTTGTTGTGCAATATATTGAGAACGCACTAAGTTAAAATTAAGGGCCCTGCAAAAATAAGTTCTTAACTTGTTTTAAAGTAACCAATAGTTGTAAAAGTATTCTAATCGACAGAATTTTAACTAGAAAAACGAGAAATTTCTAAACGAAGTTGTAATGCTCACCTGGCCACAATAGCACAAGGCTCTGATAGAGCGCAAGTTCAGTCTCAGTCAGTTTAAGTCGCGCGATTGTCTTCGCCGCGTCAAATATACCCACCACTAGCGCCACGTCGCGGGGATCACTGGAATTAAATAAATAGTTTAATATAGATGTGCAAAAGACATTACAGAACTTATTTTTGGCGTAAAAAAAAAGATTTTTTCGTGTGAAATTCTGAATTTAAATGTAAAACTCTGTAGGTAATTAAATGTAACATATTTTCCACCCGATTAACATTCTTTATTTCTCAAGGTTTTCAGATCAAATGAAACTGTCAAATTAATTAAATGTTACTTTTCAAACATAAGTACCTAACATTCCAAATTAAATATAACTTACCGTGCATGCACGCACTCCCTGATGGGTAGCACCACATCTCCATACAACACCTGGTCTCGGTTCACGTCTATCAGGCGCGAAAGTCGGACGATGGCTAACTCGAACGAGCCTAGAGAGAAAAATTAGTTTATTTAGTTGATTTGTTGCTATTTT
Source organism: Dasypolia templi (assembly GCA_963555695.1). Classification (NCBI taxonomy): domain Eukaryota; kingdom Metazoa; phylum Arthropoda; class Insecta; order Lepidoptera; family Noctuidae; genus Dasypolia; species Dasypolia templi. The sequence goes on from OY743163.1 coordinate 8,310,057, forward strand.
TGGAGAATATGGTTAGTGATAGATGAATTGATGATGATGATGATTATTTGATACTGATCACACTATTATGAAAGATGTGTTTACATAATTAGTTTTTTTTTATGTTTTTGGCGGAGAAGTAATCTGGCTAACTAGTATCCATTTTCGACAAGTTAAATAATAAAAGTTAATAATTGGAATAAGCTTATGAATGAGTTAATAAAAAAAATCCAGCATTTTAAGAAATGAAAATGAAGGATTACATTTTCTATACCTACATATATATTTATAGTAAACCATAAACCACCGAAATATACTGATAGAAAAAATCCAATAATTTCTCAGAGCCTACTTATTTTTCATTATTTTGTCCCACTACTGGTCAAAGATCCTCTTAGAGTTTGAGAAAAAAATACAAATTCGATGATAAATGATTTATGGATACTATATACTCACCAGACTTTAGCAGTAGTATTTGATCATCTTGAGTAAGCTTCATAAATCCAGGTATAAGTTTCGCGAACTCAATGATATTCTGGATCATCCCAGTTAGTTTGTCTGCACAATCCAGCCACATTTCCTCGTACGTCATTGAACTATAGTATAGTAGCCTGGAAAATAAAGTAGGATTAGAAACTATAACATATCTCTTTATTCATTTGGGTGGGTGAAACATGTCTACAGGTACTTAAACTGTAACCGTATCAAGTGTTTTTAAAACTGTTATAAAATAAACATTTATAAATGTAACAGATTTATAAATGTTTCAGAATCAACGTGTAATTTTTTATATTTATGTGTTAATATGTGTAACAGAAATAAGCAGTTTCAGCCGAAATCCAGTGGGGATGTTATATATATTTTGGCAACGCCGCGTTAACCTGTTACACATATTAACTATTACTAACACGGTTACACTATTATTAACACGGTTAACACTTTTATATCTGGAACATATTTATTACTGTTACACTTTTGTACAAGTGTTTTGGGTTAACACATTTATAAGTGTTACATATTTGATTCTGTTATCAATTCCAAATGTAACACTTATAATTCTGTAACATTTATGAAGGGGTGTTTAAGTCCCTGCTTCTCTATCAGTCATCATCTCGGTAGTCACCCCTTTCTAGCCATATCATCTTTGACACAGTCCATCCATCGTTTTCTTGGTCTTCTCCTATTCTTAAAACCATCTATCATGATCTGCCTAACGGTTTACTAACTACGTTGGGTCCGGCTTCCAATATAACCGGCACCCTAATTGCGTAGCGCGAGCAAAGTGCGAGCGTGTAGAACGACTGCCTATCATACCACTCTTCCTCTCTTCTTCTTTCTAAGAGGGGTCAGGCAGGACTGACCGTACTTAACATAACATAACGTTACGACTGTATTCTCTGAAGGATCTGGCAGAGTTGTATATTTCACCCTGATTTCGCCAGTTATATTTAAGTGAGGGCGAGCCCATTACTCCGAGCGGCTACTGAGAAATTCGTAATGGAAAAACCCAATGACACTTTGCCCGACCTGGGGATCGAAACCAGGACGCCCAGCAGTTTCAATTAGACTTAGCCCACGTTCCCAAGGAACAAATAAAACGGATTTTTTCCACGCACTGGATTTTCGACTCTCGGTATTGAACCGAGTATTGAGAATCTAATAGAGAGCATTGCGTCACGTCAACAGCGCGTCGAAAAAACACACTATTGGATTTTCAACTCTCCGAGCTAAGCAGTGCGTTGAAGATCCCGTGCGCGAAAAAATCCACACGCGATATTTTTACGTCCGTGCGTACATTAGTAAAATTTAAAGTCCAAAATGGCGTAAGTAGGAAAATAGAAATGAATTTATTAACTTTTTTATATCAACCCGTTGCGGCAGCGGCTGCTGCGGTTCGGGTTTCGGTGCCTGGGTTGGGCACTGTGTTTGGGGTATTCTGTTAGAGAAATTTAGGAACATTTTCACTTTGTCTTGGCAAAGGGCTCGCCCCTATATCATGCGACCAAAAGTGGGAAATTTTAATAAAGAGAATGCAAAGATGCAGATAATACTTTACTCTAATTTAGTTGTATTACCCCATGTGACTTTAATTAAGTAAATTATGGCAAAAAAACAAGTAGGTAGTACTAGAAAAGTTCAAGATAATGTTTCGAAAACTATTATTTAAGTGCCACAGCAATTGAAAAACCAGTATACTCACTTGGAAACATCCTGTGGCTTTCTGAACATCTCATGTATGAACTCCAGTTTAGGGTTGGTATTCGCGTGGGCTTCGGCCAAACTCTTCACAAGGACCTTGCTGATGTCGCCCTCCGCTGTGGAAGAAGAAAAGGTTTAGCTACTCGCCGATAGGAGGCAGTGTTCAAAGTTTAGAGCAAATAGTTCTACTTACAAAAAAAAAACATTTAAACATAAAAAACTGTGTGATTACTACAAAGAATTTAAACGAGCATTCTAAAATTAGATACCTACCAAAATTATTTAAATAATAAATGTAACAATACAATATTTATGAACGAAACAAACCAAAAAAAGAAACTGTTTATAATGACAATTCTAATGTCAACTGACAATATCTATCAAATTAGAACATGAAATTAACAATTAATAATTATTTATTTGGCTAAAATCACAATGATATTTTAAAAAATCACGTTTAAAAAATCACGCTATGGAGCCATTAACCGCCTTTTTATTGGGCTCATGTTGTTGTTGTCTATGTTGGCGTAAGTATAATACAATTTTCATTTTGATAATATTATCTATCTAGTATGCTGAAGTGTAGTCCACCCAAAAGAAAGGCAAAACCCATATTCAGTATGAGGAACAATCATAGAAGATAAGATAAAGATACTCTTCCATCTGCACGAACAATTTGAACAAGGGAAGCGCCAGGGCAGCCCGTGAAATTTAAATATCCCTATATTTTTTTGCACTTTAGTCGTGAATCACATTTTGTTCAACACACAACCTGGCTCTGACCTGCAAGTAGCAAAAAACTTGCATAAGACACACTAGACCAGCACGCCTTATTAAATTAGCTAGCGAAACTTTTCTTTTATCGCTGACTTATTTAATTTGACAGCCTCCTTCGTCTGCCTATCTAAACATAGTGCCATTTCTAATATTTTATTTTAATTATTAGCCGCTTGTGCATTGCCGTTTTGTTTGACTCTACCAATACCAATGATAATAATAAAAGATCCGAATTCGAACCGATACGGGCACAATGAACAATACAGAACTGATGGGCCCGTTTTGAATAATGTGAGTTTTTTTTTATTTACCATCAAATGATAGCATCAGAAATAAATGATAAGATCTAGACTTCATACTCTGAAATCGCCAACCCGCAATGAGAAAGGTTGGAAAACTATTTCCGTTCATTGTCTGTATAAGAAGAGGTATTTCTCAAGCAGTGGGACTAACAGGCCGGTCATCATAGAAGCCAAACATATTCCATAAGGAGAAATATAACACAGAAGTGTATGAAAGCAGACGAAAAACATCCACTATTGATCTACGGAACTGACAAAACTTATGGTACAAGATATCTAAATTTTAAACTCTGAAATTACAATGAGCAAGCATGGTAACCAATGCGCATTCCTTCTCACTATGACAAGAATCCTCAGTAAAATTAATTTTAAAAACATTTTTTTTCCAGCTAAGAAGCAGCCTCCGATTCTTCCCAATTAATGGCTTCAATCATGCTGTTCCTGGACCAATCCTCACTGGTCCTCGGTTCAACTTATTGTGGGACAATAATGATATAAATATTGAAAAACAAAACGCGCCTTGATGACTTGAAACTGATGTGGAATATAATATGTATTATTAAAAGTTTTATTGGCCTTTTATATATAGATTTGTAAACAGACCTCAGCTAACCAGCAGCTACGGTTGTCTATAGACACTAAAAATCTTTTCAATGCAATTCACACCTTGGACGAAAATTGAAGTAAGGTTTCCCGAATTTAGGAGCTGTTTCATTCCTGTCATATTAGCAACTACATTAGTATTTTACTATACATTTTTTATTTGTGCCCGGTTGATGGCAATAGGCTCGCCCCCTATTACATGGGACTTAAGCATAACTGGCGAAATGTGGGTGTACTATAGGGACACCTCTGCCTAACCCTTCTGGGATAACATGTGGATGGTATGCATCATAATGGTAATTGGTGCAAAAGGACATGTTCAAAGTTGAAATAATTACCTACACTTTTCATAAATCTCAAAAAGCAACTGAAAAAGAAATACTACATACGAAAACAATAAACGAAAAAAAAACTGGCAAAATAATCGTGTAGCGTAACCAAAATCATCCAGCATCATCCACTTACAAGGCAAATCATCACTCGAACTATGACTGGACCCCTGATGTCTTCTGTTCGACACAGCATTAGGATTCACCATGCCCATCCCAGACATGTTCATATTTAGTGGATCCATCAACCTGCCATGCCCGCTACTGGACGTTAAGTCATCTGGGCTCAAATCTTCGCTTGTCAGAGATACTGAACTTTGCCCGCTCACCAACACAGAATTTTGGATGTCCATGGGACTATGTTGGATGTTTGAGGGACTATGCAAGAATGTCGTGGAGTCCACGTAACTAGCAACAAGATTATCAACTCCCATTGATGTTTCTGGTTTAATTTCTTGCTTAATATTTATCACACCGCTTGAAATTGAGGCGGGTGATTGGATCCTGTCTTGGTCGTAGCGATCAAATTCTTGTATTCGCGTCCTCGGGAGCTCGTTTATGGATGACTGTCGCATGGATGTTGTGGATGTCGTAGCTGTTGACGTGGATGTTGAGCCGGATGGTCGGACTATAGTCGTGCCTTTTTGTTGATCGTCTATGGGTAAGTTGGGTGTTAGTGGGTGATACTACTATGACTAAAGTTATATTCCTACTTATCATAAATTAGTCGACCACCTTAATTAAAAGAAATCTCTAGTGACTTCAAAATAGGGTTTAATACGTGGCAGAAATATGCATGTTCTTAAAAAGTCGTTGCCGTTAGGAAAACCTCGTGATTGAAATAAACGTCATTTTACAGGGGAAGATAACACTTGAAAAATGGCCGTCGTTGTCATTCTCTGAGGTTCAATAACTTCAATAGAAGGCACAAATATGAAGCATCTTAAACCTGTGCACGTTTGTTCTAAATATGCATTTCGAACTTACTACCAAAAAAAATAACTAGGTTTTCACTGCACGGCGACGAAGTCCTACATAAGAACTTACTATTTAATTAGAAAAAACAGGCAAATACATACCATGACTTATAAAATCAGGATCCAGGAACCCTCCAGTCTGTTTGGGCTCGTAAGCTGTTGTGGAGTCGACGTAGTCTGCTGACACATCGTAGGGTTGTTGCTGAGGCGGCTGCGGCTGGATCCCGCCCATGTTGGATGTTAGGGCTGGACCCGCATTGTTGTATCCATATGAGGACAGCGGGGATCCGTAGCCGGGGTAGCTGAGGATATTAAGTAGGTTGGTAAGGCTTGGATGTTGGTTTCGAAGCTTTCAGAGATGGAAGCTGTTTGGTTGTTGGAATCCTGTAATTCTGATGATTTAATGGTATTATTTGTTTTGTAGCAAAAAAGTTATTGGTAGTAATTGAAATAACAATCGAAATTCAAATAATAATAGGTATCGTTTCTAAGTTCGTAAAGAGAATCAAATTTTTACTGCGTGAACTATTGTCAAGTCAATTTTTCTCGTTGAATGTAAATTAGTGTCTCATTAAAAAACAGTAGCCTTGATGTATTAATTTCCTAGAATATTAACAGTAGGTAGTCTTGCATGCCGAATACAGCTGTTCGGCTTAAATGCAATACAAAAAACCATATAAAATTGCTATCAAGCCACAAGCTATCAATTATGATAAGTAATTGAAGTATCTCAGTTCACAGCAAAAACTGTGGCGTTAAGAATTTTCCCTTCATTCCTTAACAACTATTTACTGTTAAATCCAATGAAAAACAAATCGTAAATTTATTACCAGACGTCTCAGACGCGCAATAATAAAAACAACGCTATCTATCATTCTTAATGAGAAACGCTTAGTACCGCTACTCGACACTAGGTGGCAGTATTTACAGTTTACAGTTAAGCGCCATTCAACTTCGTCACGACGGTATACCGTTGGACGCTTACAATAATGACAGCGTCTGATGCACCGCTGACACGAATTGAAGTCCGTGCAGTAATGAATTACAACGGTGACGGTAAAGTAGAAAGCGCCGAGTTCTAACGAGTCAGTTTTGTCGTTTGACTGCCAACCATTATGCATTTTATTGCCAAGTTGCATGAATAACATATTATATTGCACGTTTGGTGTAAGATGTGGAACGTAATTCATCATTACAGTCTTGAAGGGCAGTCTTTGCAAATTTAACATTCCACATTCCACGAATGTATAGGCAGATACAAACTGTTAGGACTCGGATAGCTGTCGTCAGCTATTCTGAGTACAAATAGTTTGTTTGGTTGTTTGTTAGCTTTGTTCGTACAAAGCTTTGGCTTTGACAACCGTTTTTAAATTTAGTAATAATTAAATGATCTGCCTCTCAAAATTGAACAAATTACGAGACGAAAAACGCGATAGCATTTTCATTGTTTCACCTTTTGATAATAGATGGCGTTACTTACCCATTATAATGACCATGGAACTGGTCGCTTGAGCTTGGCGTCTGTTGCTGGGCGTCGTATACCGAATCAGGCGCTGTATCAGTCTGCGCTCTCATCTGTGCACGATGGAACCGCACCTCATCCTCCACCTTCTCACGTTGCTTTTTCGACATACGTCCGAACTTCACCGCTGAAAACCAAGAATTAAATTACAGCTTAGTTCCGCCACTCACCGCCACGAGCGCTCGCGTCGCGCTCCAAAAACTAATGACACAAATGACATAACAGGGAATCCGATATTCGCATCGTTCCCATGGCTCTTAATATTCACACGACGAAAAAACACAACTAAAATCGACGAGCCTAACAATACAATGCAATTATGTTCTCAATGACACCTAGCTTCATCGCTTAGTTACTCAATACCTGCACACATAGGTTGGTGTAGTGTGCGAAACACGAATGAAACGCCTTCTTTCGATAGTGTGCGTGAACAAACGGGTGTTGATTGGTTGTGTGTGTAGGGTTCGCGTTCGTGTGTGTCCGGGACACTTCGGCCGTTGGCACACTGCCTAGTAGAACAACGAACTCGCGAACTCTGACGTATGTATGTATAGTACGTGCAAGTGACGTATTCTTGCTACGTAACTCGGCGCGATCCCGTTGGGCGGCAACGAGACCGATTTGAATTATGGACGCGGTTCGAACTTCGAATTCCTCATGAGGTGCCTTTTTAATTTCGTTGCCTAAATTATTTTTCAAGGAATGAGAGTTTTTGTGTTTCGAATTCGTCTATGAATTTTCTTTGTTAAAAGTTCGATGACTTTTACATACCGAACTTAGCTTGACCCGTCTTTGTGAGCAGTTTGTTTAAACCGACGGGTGTTGTGTTTTTTGGTTATTTTCAAAATGTATTTATGAACAATCGGTCCATAGTTTGTCGTCCCAGATTTTTGTAGAAACAATTAAATTGGTAACAATAGTTGTTTGTTCACTAAAACAAAGTAAAGTCTTTGAACTGTATCTGTGTCGAAAAATATTTATTTTGGTCTTAAATCAATAGTAGAGGGTTAGTTGGGTATGCGGAAGGATTTGGCTAACATGGTTTGCTAGTTTTGATTATAACATACCTACATTGCAAATATAAACTAAGAAGTTAGTTTCTAGGTACCTACATACAATATAGAAGAACGATTTGAGAGTCAAAACAAGGCATTAGCTTCATTCCTAGCTTTCTAGAGCCTAATGGCGGAGATGGGACTGTCTCATATCCGGCCAAGCCTATATCCAACACAGCTTTGAACATTCTCCTTCACTTTTCGCACACAAAGACACCAGAAAAATTAAAAAAAAAAAACGGACTCCGCAGATGTCAATCCTAACAAAAAAAACAAGTAAAACCGTGTGCAAACATAACACCTAACATTATAAAGTAATAATGTACCAGTATATGTTCTAGTATCTTGAATTAGTGCATGTTACATAAAGCCGTCCTGTGTGTGCGTGTGCGTTGTGTTCGCGTAAGAAACTGTGCGTGTGTGTGTGTCGCTGTAAAAACTTGGATATGTTTATGTTACGCTTCATGACTGCTATATTGTGCAATGTGTGGGGATGGGCGTTGTCGATGGTTTGGGGCTGTAGTTTTTTTTTTTTTTTTGAGAAGTTTATGACTCTTTCCGTTCGCTTTTGATTGTTTTGGACTGAAACAAGATTTTATAGACAGGTACAGAATTTCTTTAATTTTTTGTAAGATAATAATAATAAGAATTCGGTTTTTAGTTAAGTTACTATTTAAATGAAAGAATTAAATTTGTCCTAGAGACATTATATTTTCTGTTTTTGTCTATAACGGAGGACAATTTGGCACTTGTGGCCTTCTCTCTTGTTACACAACGCAGAATTTTCAAACTTAACATAAAATCCTATCACAAACCACCAATCTATCGACATAACTACCAACTACAACTGCGCATCTAGCCAGTAACCAGTCATTGCGCAACAAGTCGTATGCGCACGCGTCGCCGATATCGTGTTATGTATGATCTACAACGTGACATGTTATGCAGAAGTAGTAGTGCAGGCAGAGAACTAGTGATGAGAATGAGAACAAATATGAAATTATAATTCGTAGAGAACACAAAAAACGCCATTGATGCCGCAATTATCGTGGCCACCTACTAGGCCCAAGTAATTTGACACGACGTATCATCGATACGAAAGAAGAACTAGCCTGAATTTTTAAACTTTATTGTCACTCTTGTGTAAGAGAAAAAAAAGAATAATGTTTATTTGGACACAGTTCAACGTGAAACACAAAATACAAATAGCTAAATAGAAAAGTGAAAATAACAACAACAATCGTGTGTGGTATCGTAATAAGGTTCGTTTCAGCATTAATGCCAGACAGATGCTGTCTGACGCTGGTTTTCTAATGAACCTTAAGGGACAAAAGATTTGCCAGTCAGCAATATTGGGAGCTGAGTGAGTAGGCTCTGGACGTACTTAAATATTGTGGAAGATTTTTATAGCTTTTAATCGGATCTGCAGTAAACGTGTCACGTAAGCGTACGCGACGCAACTAAAATGAAAGTAAGACTCTACATAAGGATGATTACAAAAAATAAAAGTTGTGTAAGCCAGACAAAGTTAAGCAATATGGTCAAAGACCTTATTTAAATTTAAGAAACTTAGATAATTATTTTGCTTCCATTTAGTTTGCCATCGACAAGCTTAGAAAAAGAAGTTTGCATTTAATTTATCGATAACGATATTCTCAATTTTCCAATTATCGATAAAACAGCGAACCTATCGATAACCACTATCTGATCGTTACAAGTATTGCGCAAGTACTCGTCACTACACGCGTCGGCGACGTCTTGCTATGTGAGCTCACGCGATTTGGCGTGACATATCGTGTGTATGTTATTATTATGTATGCCTTTGTGTTGAGAATATTATTGTTTTTATAATAATGGAGGGCGTTGTAGGCAGGAATGCTGTGATTGTGGCTGGTATAGGGTTTATTGAAAAGGGCTGTATCTAGATAGAGTCACCAAGTGACTTCTTCCTTGTGTATGTAAAGGTACAACCCTATATCCAGCAGTTTCAAGGGGATTGTTTCTTTATATTTTGTAATTCAATTTTGTTTTGCGATTCTTTTTTCAATTATTTTCAGTAGTTCAAGGAGTTTACAAAAAGTTTAATAAAACTGATAACAGATGGCGCTAGTAGTACTCAAATGTTTAATTCCTTTTTTCACTTTGTGTAGTTTTTCATGTTTGTGCGAAGTTCCAGTATTACTTACTGTAAAAGAAAGAAACTCTTTTCGCTTTACTAAGAAGGATTCATTCGCTACTCTTGCAATTCTCTCAATTTCTTCCTAACTCGAATTATGTAATCATTTAAATACTTCATCTTGCCTTTTAAAAAAAAACATCTTGAATCTAGTCCTTAGTCATAGCCTCAGGTACGTTTCACTCAAGCATTTATTTCAAATAAACTAATTTAAGGCACTTTTTAATGGTTAAAGACTTTTGTTGTAAGAGTTATTATTTTTAGTCAAATTCAATATTATCTGATGTTAGGGACATCTTTTCATTTTTAAGTTATTTACCAATACCATTAGCCGCTCGCGGTACCGGTATATGAGACGCGGTCGCGGTACCCATTAATACGAAGACCTATGTCCATTTGAGGCCTTGGGCTATCAAAAATTTGCCCAACTCTGACATAAGGTGTAATGAGCAAAAATATTATCTGAATTCATTTTCAAAAGTGATTAATTAATAAATACCGTTTCCCCAGCAGTGGGACTCCACAAAATTATTTTAAGTAACTCCTGGACTCATTCCTACACCACCATTTCTCATTATAAACTTGCTTTGAGTACTGATGTAGTATAAACAGAGCGTTATCAGTAACTGATAAGAGGTCGATGACCTAACGCTCGCTTCCTCATCGGTCGACACGTGGTTCTGAGGTGAATTCGAATTCTTTTCTTTATTTTATTGTGATTTGAATTTGGAATTATTGTTGTTGGAATTGTAATAGTTATTATTGTGTGTGTGTATACTGTGCGGTTGTGCAAACTTATTTTGTGAAACGTGCAGGTAGAAATAACTTTTTTTTTGTTGTGAAATTCGTAATTTTTTTATTTTACGTTTTTTTAACTCGTCTAGTTTATGTTACTAAATACGGTTTTAGAACTGAAGAAATACTATGAAATTATAATATTTGAATAAGAAATAAATTTGAAATCGAAAGATATAAATATAAATTTGAATTTGAAATTGCAGACTAAAAAAAAATTCAAAAAAAAATTAAATACTTGAATCATATTAGTCTGCAATAAATAAACTGAATTTGGATCAAGGTTTTTATTGCTAATGACCTTGCTTCCTATACCCTATCAATTTCTATTAAGTTAATTGAAGTAAAATAAACTCTTTCCTGAATTAAAAACAAAAAACTACTCACCATCACGACTCATCCCAAGCTTCAAACACTTCTGTAATCGACAGTACTGGCATCGGTTCCTGTTCACTCGGTCCACAACACACGCCTTGTTCCGTGGGCACTGGTAGTTCACCACTGGAAGAGAGGACAGGGTTAGTATCGATACCTAGTATTCAAACAATCGAGAAATAATATTGAGTTGATTTTAAGGTAGGGCGTTATTCATTTAGAGAATGGACGTATCACGGACTTGAAAATATAGCTACGGGATTTATCGCGCACTTGCGGCTTACAACCGAGAGTTGAAAATCCAAAAAATGGATTTTCAACTCTCGGCGCTTAGAACTAAGTTAAATATCCAGTGCGTAGGCCGCGAAATAAAAATTATCTTACGTTTTTTTTTTTTTAATTTGCAAGTCAGTGTCAGCAATTTGCAGGTGTCTATTGATCAAAATATCATTATCGATAGTATCCTGTACGTTTTTTTACAGAATAATAATAATTTAATTTATTATCAACGGTGGAGTTTCTTGCCCCTTCTTCTCCATACGAAACTACCTTTTGGAAGAGGCAACTAGAATTTCATTTTTTTTTGTTGTTGTAAATGTTGACGTTCAAAAGTATCATTTATATGTCTATTTGAAATAAATCATTTGACTTTGACAATGCAACTCTCTGATCAACATACTACTATTGAAGGCTAAATCTTTGGCCCGGCATTTAGGTGATTTTGAACGACTGACTATGGCGTTATCGTTCAGCGAGGTAATTAACATAGTAGGAATGGCTTTAATTTTGACAGTTCAACAACATCCATTGCGTTATTTACGTTGTTCAGCAGACAAATTTTCCGAACATAAGATGGAATGTATAAGCAATTTCCTTCAAAATTATTCAGATTCTAAATTTAAACTGTGTTACGCAATTTAGGGTGTTTTGTTGAACGATTGACTAACTTAGCTTCCATCCGTTCCTAGCTTAAAAGAAGGTTATTCATGCAAATTATGGATTAGTTCAACAGTAAGAAAGTCGGAATGGCATATTCTATAATTCAACGAGTATAAGTTCACATCTTACCTCTTAAATATATGAAGATGGAATCCACTTTGAGTAACCATTGATTTCGTCTAAATTTAAAAGTCAAAAGATGTTTAACCGTTTCTAGCCATGCCATTACTTAACTTGTAACTCTGCTTACCCCTAAGAAAGAAACCAATGCCCTTACTGTTGATTACTCTCCTTCGTTTAATACATAATAATTGCGATAAGAATGTTACAACAAAGCTTACATGAACGTTGATAAGGAAAGTATGCAGGTATTATGTTTAGCTTTCCTCCATTTCAATTTCCTAGTTGAATGGAGTCGCTGACTACTGAGATTCAAACATACTGTGATCACAGATGTCTAATTAGCGTGGTGGTTTCATAACTGTCACTTCTCCTCAAAGGGGAAGGCTCCCACAAACAGCATGTCGATTCTGTAAAAATCTCACCGTGAAGACTTGCGTGGAGTGAGCTGTCACAGTGCCATCCCGTCTTGGTCAATCCCTAGCAGTGCCTTTGTGGTACTGATAGCTCACACCACGCTCACTTCACTTAAGTTTTCAAGGTGTGATGGTTACAGAATAGCACTACAGGCGCGACGCCACAGCGCGACACAAAGGCGCCGCGTGAAGAGCGACAAGCTGTGCTTTTGTGTCGCGCTGTAGCGTCGCGCCTGTTTGCGGGAGCCTTAACTCGAATTTCCATAAGTTTTATGCAATTTGCAGGTGTCAGGTTGTATTGAACAAAATATGATTCGCGATCGAAAAAAGTATTTAGGTACAGAAATAAAATCAATAAACGTCAAATAAAATCAATAAACGTCAAATAAAATCAATAAAAATGTCTTTTTCATAAAATATCAATCAATAGGACTTATAGCACTGCCTTGTTGGTCTAGTAGCAGCCCGGAGTCTGGATTTATGGCCGGTTGATGGCAATAGGCTCGCTCCCTATTACATGGGACCTAAGCATAACTGGCGAAATGTGGGTGTACTATAGGTACACCTCTGCCTTACCCATCTGAGATTACAGGCGTGATGTTATGTTATGTATTTCTGTAAAAACATACATACTTCTTACAGGCACGAATTTGCAAAAAATTGCATATTTTGGAAAATTTAAGAACATTTTATTTCAAAGGCTACATTTGCGCTTTCGCCAAATGCTAAGGTTACCTTGGAAAAAGGGCTCCGTCATATTAATAATGGCTGTCATGAAAATCTGTCATTTTTACTAGTATTTGACAATAAGGTGTCAAAAAACGCTCTATATTTGGACAACCATTACTGTGTGGCCGTTGTACGCTTTCTTAAGAAACCAAAGTTGTTGAGGCAAACAATTAAGTAGCGGTAGAAGCATATTTTGTTCTCTCTTGATAAAAATGCCTAGATTATAATTCTTAGTAGGCATATAAGCAGCAGTTGTGTTTTAACCATTTACGGTATACGATTTAAATGTTTCTGTAATTGTCTGGTGAACAGATATTCATTCTGCCATATGGAAAAAGCGCCCCACGGCATTTTATTGAAATTTCAGAAGCCTAATTTTACATACGGCTCATTTGAGCAGTCCACCTCGTGTAGAAAACAAAGATGTCTGTCTTTGCTTTCAAGCTAGAGTATCACACCCAGATTTTAGTCTATTATGTTCAGCTATCAAGGTTGTATCGTGCCGTGACGTGGGAGCGCGAACGGTCCTTAGAAATCATAAGTACAGACCTACTCTTTTTTCTAATGTTTTTGGCCAATCTTATTTCATCTAAGCAGGCTGATCGATGACAAGATTCTTTTTGAATTTTCTGGCCATTCTCGAGCGGCTGAATGTAAGTAGGTTTACCAATGCCAATACATGTAAAACTGTTGTAAAAGGTAAAATAATATAGCAGTTAAACAGATTCCGACCTGTACTCTGTGACCGTCTGAAGAATCCCTTGCATCCTTCGCAGGTGATGACGCCGTAATGGACGCCCGAAGATTTGTCTCCGCACACCTTGCATGGTATTATCTCGATTTGAGCTGAAACAAATAGAAAAATGTTATGAACACATGTGATTTTGGAATTTGGAATGAAATGCTACATGTTTTAGTTGCAAAAAAAAATAAGGTGCTTTTTTTGCAGTGTGTGACGTATTCTTGAAATGATGCTTTTAAGAGTACAATATCAACATGAAATTAAGACTTTTCTAAGCTGTTCCGACAGCAAAACAATTGTATAACACGTCGCAGAAATAAAAATACCGTCTATCCATGTCTAAAATTACATTCAACTGTCAACCAGTCTAAAATTACATTCAGTTTATCCATGTCTAAAATTACATTCAACTGTCAACCAAACCTCTTTTCAAATTTGCTTTAATTTTCTTATCATTAAACACATGCAAGTTTACAGTAAAATGTTATAAATAATAGCCTATCCAAGAGGCTTATCCCAATCCCGTTCAACCGTGAAGATACAACTCGTACTTGATTCGCGGCCATTTTTGGTCGCAAGTTCATCGACCCCGAGGCAAGGTCGGATCGCGGCCGATGACTTGGCGGGATTGTGTGTGTGTGTGCGTTCTGTGTGTTATAGGGACTGCCCTTTGGTGGGTGTAGGTAGTTGTAGCCTGTATGTCCCGATCCTCTTTTGTTGAGATTTTTAATAGAGATGGAATGTGTCACTTGTCAGTGATTTTGAAATCGAGTATTTTTTTACTGTTTCTCTCAAAATTTAGGTTGCACAGTTTGCGAATGTTAGAGCCGTGTCACACAGTCCAGTACTGTTTTTTTATTATTTATTAGCTTACGGCAAGTTAAGAACATCTTTTCAGAAAATTATGAAAATATTATTTATTTTCACAGCAAAAGGGAAAATTTTAAGCTAATTCTTACACGTGGCACTCTCATTACGTATTTAATGAGAAAAGTAATTAAAAAGATATTTACGAAGTGTTATTTTGTCATTGATACAATCATTTTAGGATTTGGTTAGATAATTTCTGGTTAATTGTCACCGCTTATGTGTTTAGAGAATATTAATCATTTTTTCTTATTTAAAGAATAACATTCTAGTTATTTTTGTTTCTTTATACACTTTGTGTACAAAATAAAATTATGCAATATTTTCAAAACAATCGTTTCATAGAAAACCTCATTGCATTCCGTAAAACGGAACTCAAAACAATAGTTTAAACGTTACGTTTCACGAAACAGCAGTTGGCAATTTACAAAATGACAGTCTAAGCAATATCCTTCTTGGTTCAACTTTGTCATATTTGCACGGTTTTGTCATTTCTTCAATGGAATACAATGAATTGGAATTGGGTCAAAAGATTACAGATTTGTGTGACGCTATGACCGGTTTTTCTCAGTAATTGGGTTATGGAGGTAAATTAGCTAAATTTCATTTACTTTCATGTGCATGCCGACTAAAACATACTTTTCAAACATTACGATAAAAAGAATACAATTTTAGAATAACATAAATAACGTAGTTATGAAACATTATCATGAAAGTATGCTAACCATTTTCACACGCTGAAAACCGAATCCAAATCGACCAAGCCGTTTCTGACCTCAGTAGAACGAGACACAATGACACAAATATATATCTATCTCTGTCTCACTGGCACTGCTCAGCTGATTATGACGTCATCGGCCGTCGACCGCGGGCATGTTCGGAATTGTATCACGCCCTGCTACGTCATGCAACGGTCAGCCTTTTGAATTTCGAACGTATAGGATTTACAGTTATGCATTTAGTTTTCTTTTTTGTTGGCAGAATGAGGACTTAGCTCTTGGGTTTTAATAAAACGGAATCTGGTATTTTTGAGTTTGGAATACTGTATTCACGACAAGGACAAAAAAAGTGCCTCAACCGATACTCAGAGTTGAGTAAGAGCTATTCGCTTGACGTTCTACTTTCACGCAAATATGAAAGATGGAATTAAGATATGTTTAGATAAATAGCTGTGAAAAAATTTTTGGTCTATGTTTTGAATACCAGGAAATCTGTTGAAGAAATCTTGGAAAACTTTGATATTTTAATCGCGATATTTTCTAGAAAATATCTTTCCATTGAATTGTACATGTAAAATACTTCATTCAGCCGCATCTGGTTAGCCTGGACATGGTTAACCAGACCCGAACATGGTTGGAAAAAAGGCTGGGCAGATTGATTAAGATACCTAGACAAGGTGAAATAGGTAGGATATTTTTTTTCGTACAAAATTATTAGCAATTGAATGCCCCGCATATTTTAGAATAAATAAAAGAATCAAACCCGACCTATAAAATTTTATTTTACAAAATTTCGAAAAAAAAAAACAGTGAAACGTTTTTTAAGTTCCAAGTTTCGTTTTCATCTCCAGTAGTGATATTCTGTAACCATCTCGCCATGAAAACTTAGGTGATGTGAAAGTGGAATGAGCTGTCAGTGCCACTGATGCTAGGGATTGACCAAGACGGCATGGCAACACTGGACACTGGCAACAATGGCTAAGGCCGCTTACCACAAAAAAAAAAAAAAAAAGACGGTATGACACTGACAGCTCACTCCACGCAAGCTTTCAAGGTGAGATTTTTACAGAATCGACATGCTAATCTTGTACATAGTGTGAATATTATTACAATATCACTTATTACTAAAATTATGTCAATTACACCCATTTGTGTAGAAAGACCGGGAAATAAGTTATTTTTAACTTATTTCCCGGTCTTTCTACACTCGCAATATATATATGAAATGAAATCTAAACGATTGTACTAACAAATGCTCAAATCTGTGCCTATCCTATCCTTTCCTAAAAAACAAAACATTTCAGACACTATAATCTACATGTTCTTCACATGATCTGACCAAGATTATCTGTGGACTTTTAAAAGAGATTTTGACCCCTAAGTTTGTTTCGTGTCCATCTAGCCATTTCTGTTCCTGTCGACTTAATCTAACTTTTTTTTAATTACGTGTAAATTTGATTCAGTTATCCTATTTGCAGAATAAACAATTTCGTTGAATTTCATTTAATTTCTAAAAATGTTTAATATTTACATGGAATAAATTCTACCTCCAAAACGATCAATACACATTGACATTACTCGTGTGTAATAACCAAGCACGAGCACCTCACCAATTTTTTTTTTCTTTTCAATTCTCTCTTTAAATATAAAAATCTCCGAACATGTTGCTATGCCACCCGCTTCCACCCAACCAGCGTTTGAGGAACCAAAATGACAGGACCATAGATAGATATTTAAACCAAGGAGTACACTTGACAATTGAAGTGATTATTCGATATTCAATTTGCATTCAATACTATGCTTTACACACCCACCGTACGTCACGGGTCAATGTCCTCTCGAAGCCTCAACAAGGCTTTGGTTAGGGTTGCCAATAAAAGTTACAAGAATTTTAATTGTGATAAAATTGTGGTTAATAAAACGAGAAAAAATGGTTATTTTCTTTTGTTTTTATTATTTATTTCACTAGTTGGAAAATTACAAGCATCTACGTACCTATACTTGTAGATACGTTAACTTACTTGCACGGCAATTGTTTTTTAGATTTTTCTGTTACAAAATAAATGCTTGTTAATTTCCAAATAAATAAAATTGTTATCAGTATCAATACTCCGCGAAAAACTAACTTCAGCATGAACACGTGCCAACCATAGGGTTAGCTAGTCCCAAATTTAAATTTTTATCTAACGGCTTACGTCAGGGGTCATCGCCCGCAGTTGTCCGAACTAGCGATACAAACAACGTTATTGTGAAAACCGTTAATTCGCGACCAAGACTCTATCGCATTGAAATAAAGTTTAATTTCATAAAGCAATTGGTTTGTAAATTGCGAAAATATTTTTGCATTTACTAGTTCGAAATTCGAATGTGAGTCGAGAAATTGTTTGTCTATACTATGTATATTATTGTTTTTTTTACTAAATGGCAGGATATTCTCGTTATATCAATCGTTTATTTTAATTTTAGTTGAGAAAACGAAGTTTTAATTTATTAATAACTAAAATAAACAGCTAATTTTAATGGCTAATGCTGATTGTTAGCAAGTACAAAAATAAGATGTCTGGAAACTTAAAGAAGCTTCGTACCTAGCTAAAAATACTGTCAATACCGGTGACTAATTCTTAAAATAATGTCTCTCTCACTCTCTGGTTTAAAAATAGTACCAATAACGATGTTTACTTCGATTTAAATTGAGTAGTTTAATCCCGCCGCTTTTCCCGTTCAGATCAGACGTTTACACAGTGGCAAAGACTTGACAACCATACCTCCATTTATTTTTTTGTAACTAACTTTATAAAAAAAAATGATATGCTGTTCGGTTAACGCCTCACTTGAGAACGGCTGGATAGATTTGTTTTTTTTTTTTGCGTTGTTTTAAAACTTTTGTAATAGTTCGAATTAGGTTTTTACTTAAAGAAAATTTAGAAAAGTTTCACGGAAATTTTTCAAATTCGCGACAAACTGATCGTCCTTTCATCTTACGGGTTTTTGTATGAATTATTGAAATTTGGAAAGGAAAACACCTGTGGGGTCAGCTCTGCTAGTTATAACCTTAAGTTAATTGAATTAACAACCGTCACATTTCAAATCCAAGATGAAGAAATATCGTATCTGCAGAAGCAGCATTCATTATTCCAAAGTTCAACAACACTGGCTGTTGCAAAAGAATATTGTTTTAATTGCATAACGAGCGAGTCAATATGTTGCAACTTTATGCGTCAACAAATTAAAAATGGAATACCATCGTATGTGCCTTGTGACGACAAAAGATTGTATGTTGAAACATAGAAGATACGATTGTTGATCCTAAAAGCAAAGTGATGATAGGTCTATCGTTTGTTGTTTTTTTAAATAAAAATTATATGTATCCACCATTTATTGTAAAAGTTTTCCAAAATAATATACATAATAGGGCTTTGTTGCACTTTGTATTTAAGCCTTTTGTGTTTTTAGTTTTAAGAATATTGTTCAACGCTTTCGGTGAAAAAAAGATTCGGTGATAGAAAGAAGATTTTGACAATAACGTTCATCATTCAGCAAAATTAAAATTATAACAGTAATTACCGACTTAATAAAGTATCTCAATGACAATTAGTTTAATTATGCTGGTAAAAAAGGTCCACCAAAGAAACATTATCTACTAAAGAGAAAGGTTTTTCCCTTGAGCTAACTTATAAATAAAAGAAGTTCTTATTAAGGTTGCTTTTAATAATCAGAATAAAGAGTTGATAACTTATATGGCAGCACTTTGTTATATTGACAGATGTCTTAGTTGACAGCTGTCAACGTAAAATGTAATGTAAATAATTATTCCGCAGATTAGAGTTTTTAACCATTTATTATTTTTTCGTTACTGTTTTCTTATAAAAAATCCATGTACTATTTTTACCCAATGTCAGAGACAAAAGAAATGCCAGAAACAGCCTAATTTAATAATAAATCGATTAAATATAGTTTTGGCTTCAGATCAGCTGTAAGCGGTCATCGAACCCCCGATCTATTGTCTCACTAATGTATTGTAATCACATTCTTCTAGCATTGCACAAGTTTTTAAATTAACCGTCTGGTATTGTGAATTGGTCAATGAAATAAAATAAAAAGGGTTTTTTATTGTTTTGTGTCAACTTGGTAAGCTAGTCGAGAATGCAAGCGACATGTGAATTAAATATGATTTTTATAATTAGAATACCTGTGGTATTGAAAAAGAAAACAAAACACAATTCAATATCAACTTATTAAATAAATATTTTTGGTAGGACTAAAAATGCTCAAGAAAACATATCACCGCAGATCAATGATTACGATAGTACAATACAATGAAATATCACTCACTAATCAGCTTACGAGGATTTCCTTAGGTATCTGATGTAAGTTAACTATGTATTACACAAGTTCATCATCAAAACTTCAGATTTTTTTAAAAGCATGCATCCGTTTTTTTTACACAAAATAAAGCGACTGTCAAGGTTCAGACCTACAAACCTGCAAATCGCCCAATGCTGCATTAACATACTTACAACGGACGAGATGAGATAAATTGGAAATAATAACAGTGTCTATAGCTAGAGTACAGAAAGATAAGTATTATTGCAACATCGTAGAGCTCACAATAGTTACTTTTGGCATAAAGGCCTCGTAGCCATGCCATATCCATAAAAAAAACAATAGTTACTTTCTCAACTTTGTCTCTGGGTGACGGACACAATGAAATAAGGTCGTGAACTACTGCAACCTATTTCTGAAATAGGTACCTCGTATACGTCATAACATCAATGTGTTCCTATAATACACCCACATTTCGCCAATCATGTTGAAGACCCAAGTAATGGGGGACGAGCCAATTGCCATCAACCGGGCACAAATCCAGACTCCGGGCTGCTACTGAGAAATGTTTGATGCAAAAACACAATAACTCATTGCCCGACCCGGGAATCCAACACAGGAACACATGCGACCAGCGAATCAGACAGATTAAAGTAAGCACATTGTATATATTTCTTTCAGTAAGTTATTTTGAAACATTTGAAAGTATACAAATTGCCTTGTTTTCTTTACAATATTACATTCTAAGATTCCATGGATACAAAATTGCATAGAACTTTTACTTGATGTTTGACCAAAAGCCAAAAAATTAAGGCAAAGGAATTGTAGTGTACTGCATAGTATTCGTGCGCGAATTTAATTTATAGATGGAGGGAGATAATGGCACCTAGGTTGGTAAGGTTGCAGATTTTTTTTTTTTACTTTTGAAAAAAGAACATTGTCTCGGATAGAGAAAGTATTTTTATAATTGCGGTATTATATATCAACCGAGACTGAACGCAGACTAGCAAACTTGGGAAAACGCCAGGAAAATGATAAAATACAAATACATAATATTTATTATGTGCAAAGCTCGATATGCGGTTTGTTTCATAATAACCCTCAAATGAAAATATATTTGCATTGTAGCGCATTTTTATCGCAAATGGTCTGTCACTTGTCAATGACCGACGGATTCTATTCAAAGTCCTCGATGGATTAGTAATGTATTTAACTATAGCCCATTACGATTTTTTTTTCGTAATTATTATTACAAAATACTAACCTAAATAGTATTTTCCGTTTTCCAAAAAATACTCCCAACTGTATGTATTTGTCAATGTAAACAGTTTTCAAAAGAAAATAAAAAATACTAAGTCCACTTTTTAATTCTCTAAAGCATAAAAATAGACTGCAAAATAAAATCCAAAATTGTCCCGTCCATAAAATTAAAGACCCACAGCCTAAAATAAAATCTTCGTTTATAATCAGCAAACATTTTTTTTACGTAAGACCAAGCCTACTAAAAAAATATCACAACAGTGAATCACTATCAATCAAGTCAAGGCAATGACCGTTATCGGTCAAACGCAAACCGCACAACAGATCATATCGCAAATTCATATACGTAACGTGGACGAGCGCGTTACCGTATTTCGAATTACCTCCATTTTGTGACGCGAGTGACATCACGGGCCAATGACCTCGATGCCGCGTGCTTTTCATTTTTAATTTAGGAGAAACCATTTTAGTTTGACCTTTGTTGTGCTCAAGAATGTTTGTGTCAATGGATCATTTTATAATAGTTCTTGACCGTTATAATTGACAAATGTATCTTGATCTCTGATTATTTAAAGAGCAGTTCCGAATGATAGTTCTTTGAGAATTTGCTGTGTTTACTCGGCGATTACCGATTTATTTTGATCCTTCATTTAAACCAAAATGTTTCGTTTGACGGCTCATTCTTGAAACGTGCACAAGAGTTGAAACTGAGAATTTTTTTTTTCTAAATGTTTTGGATATTTAGAAAAAAAACCTTCAGGTAAGTACTAAAATCTATTGATAAAATAACCAGACGGATAGCCAGATTAATGACGATAGGAGAATATATCAAAACAAAATTATCTGTGAACTAGATCTAGGACGGATGTGTCTATACCTACATAATAAAAGCTCCAAAACTTTTGTCTACCACCAAAAACGTCATAAGCACCGAATTAGACAAAGAAAATAGAGATCTAAGAGCATTGACATTAGTGCGAAGGTGGAATGATTTCTACCTTTATTTCATGACCTTACATTTCATTTACGTCACAATAAAAAACGGCCAAAATATCAGTGTTAAACGTCGTATTTAATTGCATTTACACACCCAATTTCTTTTTAATCATATCTTCAACTAACTTAAATTATTATTCCATTTTTCAAATCAAAATCCAAGATGGCAGAAACTTGTAATAATGACAGCCATATTTTCAGCCCGTCACAGGTTATTGAACTGCAGTTATTTGAAAGAAATGATGACTAAGTAATTATTAGTAACTAAATGAATCATTTTTGTGATGTTCTTAGCTTAGTAATGGATTTCTGTAGTTTTGTTCATGAAATCTCAGTTTTGCACGTACAAAGACTTGTCAAATGACTTCTTAGATTTTTTTTGCATAATAGCAGTTTTTCTATAGATGGAATTTGATCTATTAAAAAATCGTGGCAGAAAAGTTTAACGATTTAAGTAATGTAAAAAAAAACAAAAAAAAAAATGATTCCGTGGACTTTCTTGCCCGTTCTTCTCCATAAGAATGTTCTACGCTTTGCAACTAGCTTCATATTTCTGACTGACCGACTCCTTCAATTCCGAATTCAAAAGTGCCTGTAATACGCTTTGAGTTTGAATTTTACAGTCTGTGGTAAAGTTCTTCATGACCATAGTACGTAACGTAGATAGACATAACATCACGCCTGTAATCCCTGGAGGGTTAGGCTGAGATTTACCTGTGTTTAAGTCCCATGTAATTGAGAGCGAGCCTATTGCCTTCAACCGGGCACAACTCCAACTTCGCGTAGTTAGAGCTCTATACATTAACTACAAAAGGTCTATTGTATTGCTTAAAATATTTCATAAAACATTGTTAATCTCAGCTTTCAAACCACTTCTCACTGTTTCGTAATATGACTCTCTAGACGATAATCTAAACAAAAGGAGACTTACGTGGGTATTTTTTTTGTTTATAAAAGGACTAAGTGGCTCTATGAACAGTGGGGCTGTGGTCGTACGTAGTAAAAGCTTCTCGCTAGCTGAAATGGATTTCATTGTAAAACACTTAAAGGCTTTTCAAAATCAATTGAAAACTAAATTACCTACGTAGTGAAGTAATTCTAATATATGTAATTGATTCGGCACCTCCCACACGAAACAAAACAATTAACTTTGAGAATTTCAATAATTTGTCAAATATGTTAACAAAACGATTCATTTGAACGCGCCCTAAAATAAAACGTCACGTGACGTCACGGGTCGACGACACCACGAGATAGTTCTATTTTGGTAACGTTTTGACAATTTGTCATTGTTTTTTTTTTAATTTTTTATACAGTGTGAATTTCAATTAGTACTTACATATTCATTAATTTAAATAGTTTTGTCTAAGAAAACGTGGGTGGAGTTCGTTGAAAATCGATTGAACATAAAATATTAAATTGAGACTTATGGTATTAAGGAATTAGAAACGTTATTTTGGTGATCCACCCACAGTTCGTGCCGCTCTCATGGAAAATATCTGCGTAAGAAAATCAATAAGCTATAATATAATTGAGCTCGGATTTTATTGAATGGTCGGCGCGAATCGTCTCTTTTCAATAATAATTATTATATTTTTGAGTAGCTGCCGTAGATTTTTTGACAAACACTATTTTCAACTGCTGTTACGATTTAAAAATGGCATGACGTAAACTTTCAATTCCTTCTTTTAGTTTTAACCAGCTGCATCAAACCCACACAACACAACAATGAAAAGATTTAATTCAGCCCGAAATAAAGAATGCGTCTAGTGATATGAAGATCCATGTAAGAGGTGAACGTTTCATCAAATTAACGGGCAACAGCCTTGAACCCGGCCAGTTGAGGCCAATTCGTCGCCGGATGACAACCCCAAAATTGTTCTATTGCGCCATTCCACACTGTAATAATGAGTAATGAGAATGGCAATTGGACTTAAAAATGAGATCCAAACGAATTTGAATTGTTAGTTCTGTCGTGGGAGTGCAGTTTTTTAACTTAGGATTAGTAGGTATTTACTTTATAAAATGTTGTCGAGTTCTAAAAACGGATACCATTTTCAAAGCCACTCGCTTGAAATAAAATTCCTAATTCAAAACCTGTACCTAACATAAATTTCATTCAAATTGACATTCCATCAATAAAATTCTCAATTATCTTTAAGTTTTTCATTACGCAAAGACAACGCGGCATACAGCCTTCACTTAAGACGTTTTACCTCTGTAGTGGCATCCACGTGTCGGTTTTCGACGGGGTTAATGACACTAACCTGCACTTTGACTTGCCTAGTAATTGTTTTTTATTTTTATTTATTTAATGGCCTAGTTGCAAAGTACTGTTACAGCTTTTTTTTCTATTGTTTGTTTTTGTGTGTGAGACCTATTTTTGCTGTAAAAAGAGTTTGAATAGTTCTAATTCGAATTGTTATACCTACCTATTTCGCATTCAAAATTATTCTAAAAACTGTCGGTTGTTTTAGGACATGAAGCAGAATAAAATGTTAACGTGAAACTTGTTTTTATTCTCATTCCACGTTGGTTTTCAAATTAAAGCGCGTATAAAAAGGAATAAGCCGATGTCTGTTGTTGAAACAAAGAATTAAAAGACTAATTGTGAAACAGCCTATGGCATTATTTTTTTTGTTCTCTAAATTGGTTTTAAAAAATACCTTTACGTCAAAATTAAATTATGTGTCTCTGAGAAGAAAGGCCGAATCAAACTCAGAGGTCACAGACTCTTTTAATGTCCAGACATAATTTTGGTCGAATCATATGAGATCCATGTAGATTGTTGTCTGAAATGGTCTTTTGAGGAAAGAACCACACAGATTTGAGACGCGTCCAGTCAGTTCTAACTTCAAACCTATGTCTAAAATAAGTCCTTTTTCACGTCAACATAACCCAATTTTAACAACAATTAACACAAATTAAAAGAAACAAAGAAAAAAACCCCGGTAGGTTAATTGTGGAAAATTATAATTTGGGGCACAAACATTTAAATGCAATTTGGGCCAATAGATAAATGCATCGATTTCGTAAATATGTTGACTAAAATTTGGGTCGAATGACGCAAAAAAAAAGAGTACTTAATACTTGAGCAATCGTCTTTTTGTCAGACGACAGTCAGGGTGGATTTCACTACGCGATCAGCACATGAACTGTACATAAACTACGTTTATGAGCTGTCAGTGTCATTATTTTCTATGGAATATTGACACTGACAGCTCTTGAACGCGATGAGCTTAACACGTTGTTATACTAACCCCTGTCCTCGTCTTTCAGCGACTAACATCGGTAGTTCTACCACAAAGTGCAAAGTCGACGGCGCGCCTATACGCTGCCGTCTGAACGTGACGCTGGCAGAATAGTCGACTCAATATGCGACGCAATTGCCATTAACGAAAAAAAAAAAAAAACGTTCAGTTTCATCGGTGACTCAGTCACTTAACAGTTTTGTCAAGACAGTTAAAAGGTCAAACCCAAAGGGACTCATCGTTATCATGTGCCTAGTCCCTACCTAACTATGTTGGGTTGGGCTTCCAGTCTACCTGGTTGCTGCTGACTACCAGCATCTTACAAAGAGCGACTGCTTCTCTGACTTCCACGAGTCCACAACCCAGTTACAGAGTATGGTGGAGACTGGTTGTTAGACTTTTGGCCTTTTGAGTCTATATACTATAGCTTCCAAAAAAGACAGTCTTACTTTTGACATATTAAGACTGTTAAGACAACACTAAGTCCAAGTTTCAACAATGAAACTGAACGCGAACAGCACATCTAAATCGCCTTCAAGAGCTGTCAGTGAGAGAGAGTTCCAAAGAAAATAATGACACTGACAGCCCGTGGTTTATGCACTGAACGCGTTTATTTTCGTTGGTAAAATTCGCCTTAAGACTTTTATTTAATTGACATTATGTCATAGCAGACGAATTCGACCTTGAGGTGACCCGAAAATTTTAATAATTCATAAGTAGTGTCAATTTTAGGCAGAGAACAATTAGAGGCACAGTAACCCGCTTTCATTTTAAGGTTGAACTTGAGCTGTCATTTTTGAAAAGGGAACTTACCTTTATTATTTTTTTGCTAAATGTCACGCCCTGATTGGCAAATTAATAACCAGTTTTACGCGAAACATATTATAGTAACAGGCTCACTCCCATGTGAGTGAACTAAAAGGGTACACCTATGCCCAACTCCTGGAGGAATACCGGCGTGATGTCATGTCATTACGTTATATTGTCGTAATTCTATCTATGCCGCAATTATTACTACAACATTTTATCACTGACAGATAATAAAAGACTAACTTGAAAAAAGAACAAAACATTAAATTGGCAAAACATAAAAAAAAAGCTAAAAAGTTACAGTTTCCAATTTTTTTTAACTCATTTTGTGCTCATAAACATGTCAAGACTTCTGCTGAACCCCTTAAAAAACGTTATCGCAGTAATTAATATGCACTTTGCTCCAACAAATTGGACAATGCAAACAAACAAACATTATCGAAATAGATAACTGTTATTTGCATAACTTATTAGTATCGTGAATAAAGGCCCAATTATATTTGTGCGCGACAAATCATAGTAAGTTGAGTTATTTTAGTTTACAAAATAATTTTCGGCCTTGATGAGGAAGAACAGCCGACCTGTAAAATATCTCACCGTGAAAACATAGGTGAAGTGAGCTGTCAGAAGTGTATATTCCTAACATGATTTCACGTTGTGATTTTGACAGATAAGACCGCTAGTTCTATTTCAACTATCAGAAGAATAATTTAACGACTAGGACAATTAAGTTTAATCTTATTTTTTTATGTAGAGTCCTTACCCTATCATCATGCTCTACACGACAATTAATATAAAAAAGTAAATACCTCTTATAGAATTAGCGGCTTTCTTATCCATGAACATGCCAGATATCGATGAGCCGAACATCCCATCACTACTGCCAGGCGGCGGGGATGTACTGTCCGCCACAGACCCTGAAGTGATGTCCATGCCCATTTGGTTGTGCATCCCTGGCTGCACATCCGTATGAGGTTCTCTCTTCAACTGCATACCTTGAGGTAGACCCTGGGACTGGTGCAACATGGTGGAGGCAGACGAGTGCCCTCCGTGTTCGTCAGGAGGCCACTGCGACCCGAACAAGTTATGAAACTGATTGCTGTTCATCATTCCAAATTCAATCTTTGAATTTTTCTCCGTCGTGCTTTCTTTTTTCTCTTGAGGTTATAAACTTTTTTAAGTTATTTTCGGCCAATGAATTTGTGTGCGCGCGAATCGAATTCGCATTGCGGTTAACACTAGTATCACTGTGCGATTTGGTGTTCCAACGGATTGTTTATTTCTCTTCTTTTTTTTTAAATTTTAAGCGACTATGTCGGTAAGGCAACTGATTTTGTTTTTTGTGTGTAACACCATCAGAATTTTTCTTCGAAAAAACGATGGCACTCCCAATTTTAATGTTTCTTCAACTTTGTTGACTATTAATTTTAAGCACCAGATATTTGTGTTTAACTGATAAATATATTCCGGCCAAGCGGTGATGTGAGATTTCTTTTAGCGAAGTTTATTTCAGGTATTAACTTTTTGAAGAGCAACAAATTTTTTGGCATTTTGTCTCCGTGGTTATGTTTTGTTTGCTTCCTTTCGTCTTAAATAAACATCTACGTAAGGCACTATTACTTTTATTGTAATTATTCACTTGTTCCCTTATTCTACTGGCTTTATATTATCGCTTTATCAATATTTGACAAACACAAAAAATCTGTAAAGAAAAAACCGGAACAGAAAGAATTTATATAAATAAATAAATATTTTTTGGGAAGTTTTTGAAAATGCCAATTTGTTGTTATTGTCAAAAGATTTTAGTTAACCGAACACTGCTGCTCAATTATCTAAAATCCGTTATCCGAATTTACGTGGTACACAAGATTTGAATTTTAAATAAGTCGTCAGACTCCACTACGTTCCATTTTCCAAAATGAAAAATAAAATCTTGTCACTGTTGCACTTGTAGGCACTGTCACTTGTTTTGTGGAAAAATATCGATACGTGATCACCTCACTGCTGGAAAAATTTGTACGTTATATATTTGTACTATAAGTTGTTCACAACTCGACTTCGCGTCGGCAACTGGCAAGTCCAAAGATGTTGACGCCACAGCGGCCCGAACGTGACTGACGCATTGATGAATCTTCGGCCAGGCTCACGAAAAAATTATATATTTTTTCATTCCGACCGAATAATCAACTTAGCTCATAGCGATAGTTCAGTCGCCCCGGCGGCGGCGGACTACGATGGGAAAAAATCTCCTTCAATATTCATCTTTAATGGGAATTTCCTTTAGGGGCGACAATTAGCACTATAGTACCTCCCAAATCGCCTAAGAAATGTACGGAAACGTGTGTAATTACTGTGTAATTAAGTGACAAAATTGCCCATCAGTGTGCGAGCGGATCACAAGGCGTTGTTTGCCTGTGTGCGTACGTCGGTGTCGTGTATAGATACAGCGGCGCGCGCACACTGGCTCAGAGGCGTCACAGCAGTTCATTGACCCCGGGACCCAAACAAAGTAGATTTCGGTGAAATGCTGTTGAACTCTAGTTTTGAATGTGGAATCACTGAGCGATATTACGTCGCCACCTTTCCTGGCGAATTTTTTCGCCAACGACTCAAATATTTTTTCTTTTTTCAAAACAACGATTCTCTGGGTATTTTTTGTCTCTTCGCGGGTTTGGTCTCGAATTCTGGCAAGCAATGATAGACAAACGTTTTTATTTTTAAATTTGATATGTTTTTTTTTTGCATTATATTACTGAATTATTGTGCAAAAAATTCGCAATTTTAACGTCTTTACTGAAAAACATTTGTAACCAATAAGAACCATAAAAAAATGTGTGTAAATTAAATCGAATTAAATCTATAAATCAAACTATACAGTCTTGGTACTGTTGTTTTTTTAACAATACCTGAAGTCCTGAACTCGATTACTATAGTGTTAACAGGTCAATGACCCAGGAAAAATGTGCTGTCAACCGCAAATATAAATGTAAGCAATTTTGTTTCGTAACGCGTCTGCAAAGTGTTTTTTGTTTACATTAATTCACCTTTTACATTATTACGCCATCTAACTAAATTCGCAAAAAAAAAGAAAAAGTCAGATTTTGTGGAAAGTTATTTTTTATTATTTCCTCCTAAGACATGCAAAAATCTTTATCCGTGTAACAGCCAAAAATGACCTTTCGCTATGGTTCAATGACTCATATACACAGTGGGCTGTGATGGGCCAACTTCTGTGAATAAAACTTTATTCTCATAATCTATATGTTTACTTAATATGTTTTAGGTAATAAAGGAGGAAGTCATTTGCTGATAAATGACATTATGTCATTGACATTTTCATGTCTTAAAGGTCACCCTTTATTTATAGCAAATATATTTATAAAAATGATAAGATTACAAGTTACAAAGCGTTCCAATAATTAAGTACTTAAAAACTATCTTCTAAAAACTTTTACTCTCTAACAAAAAACTCGGTTCATAATGATTAACCAACCAACATCCCATATAAGTCACTATTAAGTACCAAACCATTAAACTTTACTCTCACTGCTGTCTCTGCTGAGCCACCATTAATAAAAAAAAACACCTACTTAATACTACAAACATCATCAAAAATCCAACCCGAGAAAGGTCGGCCATTTTCAAAAAAACATAGAGATCACAGAATCAAGTCATAAACCATGACGAAAAACACCGTAATCCACGAAATATGAAGAAAAAAATGAAAAGTAAATAACCCTAGAGGGAAGCCGCCGACCTTGCGTAAGAAAGGGACGGCTGATGTGACGTCACGAGGTTCTGTCTCACTCTTACTTACAGGCTAACGACCTATTTCGACCTATTGATTTCGGACCACGTGCTACGTCGTGCTGTTTGAGTGCCCACTGGTGGGCCCAATGCGTAGAACTTATCTATTGTAAAAAAAAAAAACTTTTTAGCGATGGGTGATGGCTGTGTGAATGAAGAAATGACTTGAAATCGTGTGACTATCGAGATCGACGACTAATACCACCAATAATTTGGAAGGCGACTGATGATGATGAGTTTTTAATAAAAACAAATGAACTTTTCAAGTGGTTTCGAGCAAAGGAAGTAAAAACAGGATGTATTGATCAGCTGCTGGCCAGCGTCGACGGTTTTATCAACGTTTGAGTTACAATCTACTATATCTGTTCCAAGCCCAGCCCTTTGTAGGCTTCGCAGTATTTTTACCTTGTTTAGACTTGTCACGGAATGGAGGCGTGGTTTTAAGAGTATTATAAAGGATAAAAAATAGGAGGGTGGTTCGGTGGTGGTAGGGAGTATACCTATGTAAAATGTCAGTCCCCATGGAAAGAAAGCATAAGTTTATGCTTCAATGTGTAACATAAAAATGGGGTTTTCACTTCAAAAACCTACCTAAAAAACATTACTCTGATACCATTAGGTTCACGGAAGCGACTGAAACCAGCCTATAATACTTCGTTGGGCACTTTCCCAATCCCCAAATGAGAAATTTGCTGAAAGACGAAATCAATTTGTACTATTTGCGCAATTTCATCGATCGTAGGCATTCGTAGATCTTTTAAATTCTGTAGCTCTAGCCTCTAAGTTTTTACGAGACAAGTCTAAAAGCAGTATAAAGGCGTTTTTTTAAAAGCTTAAAAGCCCTGCCTGTCGTAAATCATCATTTTTCATAACAAAACATCCTATCTTCAGCCTAAAAAAACGTACGCTTTAAAATAGATAATATTGTGCACAGTTTTGTTTTAAATTCTATTTTAACTAAAATCTATGAAAAAAAGACATTTTACGACCACTCCAGATAAATTGGACAAGAGAAGATAATAATGAAAGAGAATAATGAAATAAATTAAAGTCTAATGAAATTAATTAAATTCTTACATACATTTATTTATAAATATAAATTTAAATGTTTAAGATTCTTAAACCCCCGCATTAATTTATAAATCACTCACTCAGAAATAAACACTCGATAATTTATTAACAGTTTTCACAGCTACGCATTATGTCAATCCAATCTAGGGAATTGGGTTGCAACGGTGAGCGTAAAATAAGGTCGAAAATATGTCACTGGCAATGCCCTAGTAAACTATTGTAACCGGTAAACTGGTAACCTCATTGGTTTAAAAATATTACGTTCGATTTTCAACTGTCTTTGAGAATATAGATTTCTCTGCCCAATTTAAACATACAATGTTGTTGTTCACAGCCGGATTTGAATTTTGAATTGGTTCGTTTCCAAATTGACTGTTACAGCACCGAAGTTTACATATAGGTATAGACTTAGTTTTTATTTGTGATAAATTTGATTTACCCACGACAACACCGCAAAAAGTTTCATTTTTAATGTTTCCTTAAAAACCAAAAGAAAAAAAATAGATTATTTAACGATGAAATACTCCATCAAAATAATCTACTATCAATATGTAAATGATAGATGAACTCATTTAAATTCAATATTTTTACCAAATTAACGCTACAAGAAATGCTGTAAGTTTTCATGTATATGTGATATCATAACTTAAATTCTGCCAATATTATTCAATCAAGAAAGTGCGAATCACATAGACGCGCTAATTTATGTTTCTGACACAAACATACAAAGTATACGAATTTAAAATCATAGTAACGCTATGCAACTCATATATGTTCCGTGGAAACGAATCCATATAAGTTATGTTATACTTTTATTCGTAAAAGATTTTATTTTTAGAACGTTTTTCATTAGGGGTTATTGTAAGGGGTTTATTATTCCAACTTTTGTTACTGCAGTTATGTGGTGTCACCTTTCATTGACTAAAAGAGACCGCCTAGTGTAAATGCTACTGCAGGGCGTGAAAATTTGAGACGAAAGAGCTTTTCGATCGTCACAGACCGAGATCTATAAACCCTAACTAGCGCTTATCGAGCGTTATTCCTGTCAAAGTCGCACAACTGTCAAACTACAAGTGCAAAATAGAGACGGGGGCAAGTCATGTCAAGCAAGAGGTAAGTACGGTTTTTTTTTTCAAAAAAAGAGACGGGAGCAAGTCATGTCAAGCAAGACGTAAGTACGGTTTTTTTTTTTAAATAGAGACAGGGGCAAGTCATGTCAAGTAAGAGGTAAGTACGGTTTTTTTTTCAAAAAAGAGACGGGAGCAAGTAATGTCAAGCAACAGTAAAGTACGTTTTTTTTTCAAAATATATACTGGAGCAAGTCATGTCAAGCAAGAGGTAAGTACCGTTTTTTTTTAAATAGAGACGGGAGCACGTCATGTCAAGCAAAATGTAAGTACGGTTTTTTTTCAAAAAAGAGACGGGAGCAAGTAATGTCAAGCAACAGTAAAGTACGTTTTTTTTTTCAAAATATATACTGGAGCAAGTCATGTCAAGCAAGAGGTAAGTACCGTTTTTTTTTAAATAGAGACGGGAGCACGTCATGTCAAGCAAAATGTAAGTACGGTTTTTTCCCATTTTTTATATTTAGGTTGTGGTATTTACAAGTGAGTGGAAACGCCGGGAGCAGGTGGCGTTCTGTGGTTTCTGCCTACCCCCATGGGAACACGGCGTGAGTTTATTTAAGTATTTATGTTTAGTTTTTGGACATCCAGTAATCACAAATTTTCATTTTATCAAGATTTCGCGTAATTCCCCATAAAATTTCACAAGAAAGACAATAAAAGGAACACTTAACCTCCACCGTTGTCTTACCGTCCATAAAAGCGCCCCGAAAGTCATTTAGAGGTCGATTTGGAACGGAGCTAAATGCAGTAGTATGTTTTGGGTATCCTCAACAGAAAAGGATGGGGGCCTACGTGCGTTCTGTCATATATTACTCATTGGAACGTATCAATCGGTTTGAAATAAGAATTCGAGCT
This sequence comes from Dasypolia templi, assembly GCA_963555695.1. NCBI lineage: Eukaryota > Metazoa > Arthropoda > Insecta > Lepidoptera > Noctuidae > Dasypolia > Dasypolia templi. The sequence continues at coordinate 8,343,178 of OY743163.1, forward strand.
TTGACTCGCGTTTTTCGGCTACTGTCAAACGTGTCATAATTTGCAAAGGTACTACTCAACCATGTTGGCGTCGGTTACGAGTCTAACTGGAAACAGCTGAATCTATCCTATCTGACCTCCAAAACCCAGTTACTGGGTACCACGATAGCCCTTGGTAAGACTGGTTGTCAGACTATCTGGGCTAACCATATGTGAAGGTAAATTATTATACTTTGCGTAATGGTACAAGTAGTGGTCAGAGCAATGACATCATATCGAGTGTTTAATGTATTTTTTTTAATAAATTAAAATGATTACTTCACGTAAGTATGTAATGTACGCGTAGTTTTATATGTGTCTGGGGAACTTATTTATGTATTTTTTTTCTTGCTATCTCTCTTTGTCGGATGTGCTGAATTGAAAGGACTGAACAAGGTATTTTACATTTATTTTATTACATACATTACCAGGAATCAGTTAACTAAATAATGTTGTCAGATCACCCAAAGGCATTGCATTAATCTCGCTTTTATGAAAGTGGATCTATTTTTAAATCAATTCTGTCTGATTTTGACAGTTGATGCAGAATTACAGACACTTAAGTTTGTCAAGCACATATAAAAAAAACGGGTAATTTTTTTTTGGCCATACTGCGTATCTATTTCATCCGGTGTGTGACGAAAAAAAATCACAAATAAAATTAAAAAAAAAAAAACAAAATCGCAGTTCCAAATTCAAATCGAAAACTGTAAATTGCTGACTACGTAAAGCAGGAAAGAATTTCAAATTCACCAATTCTGAATTTGAAAACGATGAGAATTACAAATTTTGAACCAGATTCGGTTCGTTCGTTGAACTAAAGAACCTTTTAGGACGGTTTTTTATTTATATCACTCCTTAGTTTAAAAAAGCAAATGTGTGAAAATTAGAATCCTGGACTTACCAGAAAGAAACCTACGAAGAGTAACAACAGATCAGCAATTCTCTCAATATCTATACTTTGGGTTCGATTTCCACCCCAAACACGTTAAGGTACTTTACTTGGTTTCTCAATTATGACATATATATAGGTCTACATGTTTCTGCATGTGAGATTGGTGTCTGCGAATGAAGCAAAACACAGAAGAAATTTCAAAGGTCCTATAAAAACAAGCAAAAAGTACAGTTCCTAATTCTAAATTCAAATTGTCGTGACCATAGACTAATTCACCCCCTACCGACCTATCCGGGGTTCAACGTCACGGCTGGGGTCAATAAGTTCACACAGTTTGCAGGTCAATATACGACCCAAGTGACACACTATTTCAAATTCTCGCGTTCGAATTTTGTCGTGGAGAGTCGTGTTTTCCGATGATTTACGGAACCAAGTTTTTTTTTTATATTGTCTGTAGCATGTTCTTGCGTGCTAACTTTAGCAAAACGCACCCCCAGTAATCCGCAAAGAGGTAGGCAGGGGTCTACAGTACACCCACATTTCGCTAGTAACGTTATTTGTTCAATTTTCCTCTGGCAAACCTAGACTCGGGGCTGCTACTGAGTATCTCATGACGAAAAAACACGAACTAGGAATCGAGCCTAAGACCCATCAGCAGGTAGACGCGCCAGTGGCTACTAGACCAACGAGACAGACATGTGTGCTTACCTACTTTTAACGTTGTAGTAAGCATTTTTACTAAATAACTGACCGATAAAGCCTTAGCCAAATCCAATGAAGATAGAAACGTGGAATTTGGTAAATTATGCTCCTGAAGTCGGGGAGCGTCGACACTTTTATAATATTGATGTAGTCACAGTGTTCAGTGTTGCTATGCCAAGCCTTATCTTCAAACACGCGACAATATAGCAAAAAAAAAAAAAGATTAAAATTGATAAACTTGAAAGCCCTTCCTTACTTAGCAACAGACAGAACCCTGACAAAGTATGTCCCACCCAAATATTTGGCCCAAACATTTGATTCAACTTTTACAGACCTCTTGGGTCTGTAAAAGTTCGGCCAACTCCCAAAAAATTTAAAAAAGAAAACGGAAAGCGGACGTCCTGCTATCCGCCAATCCCGGTTGAAGGAACATCCAGATTGATGTTTAACAAATCGCCAATCGATATCGCGCCGCGTTATCGCTCGCTACGTTTGGCAGTTCGTCGCTCGGGCAACGAACCCCGAAAATTCGCGAGTTCATTGCCTCGTCTAGCTTCGGCATAACGTTCTACGTTTGAATCGCGATGCATTCGCCAATTCTATTGGGAGGAAGTTTAATTTTTATTCGGCGTTTCGAATTTGAGTGGAAGTTGGTTTTCTGCGGAACTTTGCTTTAAATTTTGTTTCTAGTACTTGTTTCTGATTTCGTACAAGTTTTCTCATAGCGATGAACGTACCTACCTTACTTTTTGACCACCCGTAGAGCTACATTCTTTATTCGACCTTCCTTGAAAGTAGATCCTCCAAAAAGGCTTTTCAAAAGTTCTAATCTAAAATTTAAAAAAGTTCTAAAGTTTACAGTTGTTAAAAATAAACGAGATTGACAGCAAGGGATTCTTTGTTAGTAAAAAAAAATGCCCATTACGAGACCGACGTTGCTACCTAAAGATAATTAAAATAGTAGGCATTTTGAATTCTAGTTCACCAGACGTGCACTCCAATCATACTAAACCTTTATCAATATGCAGACTTCATCAAAATGTGGACAAAACAACAATCATAACAGACTGAATTGAGGCCGTAGACAAGAAAAGTATTTTAATCTTATGCCGCAGACATCAGTTACCAAGTAGGTACAACAACACTCGACACTGGCAACAATGGCTAAGGCCGCTTGCCACAATCAAAAAGAAGAAGAAGGAGTAGGTACAAAAGAAAAAAAAACGCACTTAACCTAAATCAACAATAAAATACAAACAATTTTAACCCGGTTTTTCGAAATTCGAACCTCATGTGATAGTGATTATGGAATCATCAAACATGGCGGGCGTTTTGCGTAACTTTTTGAACAAGCAAGGCACGACTTTCTTTTTTTTGTCAAAAGACGAGGTTTCAAGATGGCGATATCAGGTGATATGCCAAAATAAACCGTGTTTATGGTTGATGAGTGTCTGAATGATGGAATATTAAGTATTATTTCGGTTTCTGTGGTCTGAATGATTACCTCAGTCTGTTAAAAGGTATTCAAAATCACAATGAAAAATATGGTTTAATTATGAAGAAAATTGCCTAAATCCATCAGTGAACTGGGATAGGCCGAGTTGAATCATTAATTTATTGATTAAAAGCAATTTAAAACAAGACTTTTCTCAAAACATACAGTTTGAAAAACTAGTTTACGAAACAAACTTCCGTATAAATATTGTATGTTTACACTGCGGATCGTTAAAAGAACGGCATCTAGAATAAACATCTCCTGCGCAACAGTTTTTTAGGTTAAGTAAATTTCTGCCAGTTTTAGTTTGTTATCCAGTTGATAGTTCTTTCTGAGACCAAAGGGAGCTGTTAGAAATAAACGCAGAATATGGCCAGTACTTACTCTTAATGTGTCAAAGAGAGACTGTGTCACCATACACAGATGTGTGAGAACACCGTAATGCCGGAAAAATTGCATGACAACGGGCCAGGCTTAACTTGAGTATTGGCACTCTTGGAGGCTCTACAACATAATTTAGTTAATACTAATTTGGAAGAAAGTCATATTTTTAAGTGATCATCGTTTTTAGCTCTCACAATTATACATATATTTGAATAAAAGACCGCATCATTCAGCGAAACCATTCTGGTTCTTTGGTTTCGGTCGCGTCACCGGAAGATTAGGTATTGTCTAAATCGCTGAACATTATTAACATAACATAACATCACGCCTTGTTTCCCCGAAGGGTTGGGCAGAGGTGTACCTATAGTACACCCACATTTCGCCAGTTATGTTTAAGTCCCATGTAATAGGGGGCGAGCCTATTGCTATCTACCGGGCACAAATCCAGACTTCGGGCTGCTACTGAGAAATTCCAGATAGAAAAACCCAATGCCCGACCTGGGAAGCAAGAAACACGTTGCCCGACCTGGGAATCGAACCCAGGACCTCATGCTCAGTAGTAGCGATTGCGACCACTAGACCAACGAGGCAGTTATTTATTACCGATTTAATAAGCGCTTTAGGGTATTTCCATAAAGGAACAGGTTTCCGGCAAAGACAAGTCGGTACTGATCGGTGCGGAAGAAATAGTCCAGTGTTAGTTTATGTGCTCACACTTATATAAAGAAACAGGTGTAACATGTAACTGTTTCTTTTCAAAGATCAACCTGCAACGATCTGGGTCCGAAAAACCCGCTTCTTTATGCGAGCACCCTTCACCATTACTGTGCAAAGTCTTTGACCAGATATGTGTGTATCCTATTTCGTTCTCAGTTACCACACGGACATCACATTAAACGATTAGAAACAAGATGAAGGGATGTTATAATATCATTATTTTAATAGCCAGTTACAGTCATCTGTATACCTACAGCAAAGCAGTATACTGTGAAAATCAGGTTTCCTCCAGGACTGCCGAGGTCAGGCGGCAGTCGCTCTAAGTAAAACCTGTAAGGCTGTTACACGCCATGCCTTGGACTTAAGATAAAAATAAGTAGGTACTGGCTCAGGAAAAAAAAACAAATGTAATGAAACGTCAAAAATGGAATAGTCTTTTTGGTTTTTGAACTGCGAATTAGCACGTCACAATTTTTAAAATTGGTACTTTTCATGCGGAAAAAAAATATTATCAGTCATAACGCAAAACACGCACATGCAAAAAACTTTTCCATGACTTTTGGTAAAGCTATCCTGCCCAGATTAGAAATTACAACACAGGAATACACCTCCTTAGCAACACACCCATTCTCGAAAAAAGAACGAAAAAATCACAAAAATGCGACCGGGAAGTCACTACAGGGCGATAAGACCGGCCGGTTCCTTGCCTGCCCACGTGGTGGGTCAACGCCTGCCCCACTGCGCAGGCGGGTCGCTGAACCGAACGCGCCTCACGCACACAAACACACACATTTTCATACTCATCGCGAACACACACGGGATTCTCCAGCATGTTTACGCGAGCATCTCACTCACACACACATCTCCTGTAGTTATGAACTTATACGCGCGTAAACTCACGCGCACATTCATGTTATGGGCGTCAACGGGCAGGTGACTAATTGCATGTACCTTGTTTCGAAGCCCTTTTTACGGTAGATTAAGGTTAGCAGCGGTTTTGTTAGATCATCTTGGATCGTTAAAAAGGTTTTTGCTTCCGGACTTGATAAAAAAAATTGGCACTGAAAGGTGGGAGTCGAAATAAAATATCCCTTTCTCGACTCAACTCATGATTCCTGATCAGTTCTCACAACGAATCTTGTATGCAGCATAAGAACCTACATGAAGCAAAAAAAAAGCTAAATTAAAGAATATTCGCAACTAGCAACCCTATCTTAAGGTGGAACACCTCAGACAGACATTATTTTGGCGAGCAATATGTCCTTCAACTAATGACATCACGCATTCTAAATTTAAAATCGCGTCATTAAAACGTCCTAACAGAAAAAAGGTGTTTCCATTGAAGGTCGGAACGAATCGCCTTACTGTTTGGTGATCATAATAATAGCCATAGAATCTGCTAGAAAGTGATGAAAAGATAGGGGTCAGTAGAGGGGAAGAGGGAGACCAGAGAGAGATAGATGGATTACGAGATATGTTAGGTATGTAAGAAAAGGGAGTGAGTGTGAAAAAATTGAGACGATCCCAAGAACAAGAAACATGGAGCTAGATAAGATAGGACAGGCAGAAAAAGAAAAGATTTACTGCGAAAAGATAACTGAGTCATCAATAAGTCATTTTCTATGAGATCATTAGGCTTAAATGTAACTGTGATCGATGAGGATGGAATACTTGATCGATCGATCGACAAAAACATACGAAAACTTTGTGGTTGAACATGGTTGACTCCCACATACGGAAACTAAACAGTACCCAGAGAAAATAATGACGAAATACGAGGAAGAATTAAAACTTGTCACATAAAGCCACATAATTTAATGTTTACAAGAATTTTTGAGAAGAATCTTTGTTTTGGCAACTCTATGTATATCTAAAGGCGTTCCCTTTAGATATACATAGAGTTGCCAAAACAGTCTGTATTAGTAACTCTATGACTATTGTTAGCTAAGGTTTTTTTTTACATTAACAAAAACGCAGTAGAAAAATTGAAAATGGGTGAAGGCACTAGCAGGATTAAAGTTATAACGTCTCATCTCACGTCTTTTTTTTTAATTTGACGGCCTAATTTTCATCCATATGATTTCTATTTATTTCAACTTTGGTAGATGCCAAAGGATATCGTACTATTTGAAAATAGAATTGTGCAAGTTAGACGGGCGTAAAATCCTGGTATACAACTGCATCTATTAAGTCTGGAACCGACCCCAACATTGTCAAGACAAGTCTAGGTCATAGGTTCTCAACGTGGGTACAACGCCCCCTAGTGGCCGTTCGAGACTTTCAAGTGAGCAGTAGAAGACCCACAGAAAATAAGTGTCATGTCATGGGATCTTATGACTAGATATTATTACACGTTTAAAAATAATCGTGGCAATAGCTGCTTCAGAATCACGAAAGAAGCTTAAAGCGTGCTAAAAACTCAAAGCGTGTTAAATAAGGAACCTATGGACTCCAGGCTGATTATGTCAACTTTTGTTAAAGAAGAAAAGAATCTGTCAAATTCGGTATGACAGCTGTAGCAAAAGTTCATTGTCTCCTGTTCACTTCATTCGTTCTTCACCAATTCTAATTATGACAACATCCTTACAAAAGTTGCGTCGTTACTTGTAACAGCGTTTTGGAAAGTCCCATATTCAGCGTTAGGCATTTCCGATTTAAATTATATGTGAATCAAAATCTTAAGCATTTCAAAGGAGAAAAAAAACCTTGAAAATAAAATATTTTGGTAATTGGCACACACTATACAATTTCGTAACATGGCTTAAAACTGGCGAAAAATGTGGGTCTACAATAGCGGTATGAGGAACCAGCTGTAAAGTTCACTCATCAGCCATAAAGAAAGAAGGGTGGGTCCTCGTGTCGGGACTTTGTATATATGCTCGTTGCGAGGTAAACTCTGCTTGTGCTATGCAGGATTTTGCGAGACGTCAGTGTGATATGTAGAACGCATTTGGCGCTGTAGATGCCGCTACATTACTATATTCACATCTGCCTTCCGCTTCACTTAATACAGGCGTGAGGATATGTCCAAGTTTAACATCATCGGTGTCCAGTCCAGCCAATATCCGAATTCATATGGAGTCGGCACAACATGGCAGTTTCGTCCATATTTCTCTATTATATCATAGTCATCCCCTTAGTTGCCCCCTTTCCAGACATATTCTCTTCCATACAGTCCATCCATCGTTTATCTGGTCTTTCCCTACTCTTATAGCCAGCAGCAGGAACGCAGGACGACTAAAGTAAAAAAAAAAACATCCAAAATGACAGCTAATATTGTCATCCATGGGCTTTACTGATTTATTTCGGAGAATAAGTTGCCAGTAGCAAAACTAAGTTGATGTCAAAATGAGTTCTCGTAGAACATAACATAACATCACGCCTTGTTTCCCCGAAGGGTTGGGCAGAGGTGTACCTATAGTACACCCACATTTCGCCAGATATGTTTAAGTCCCATGTAATAGGGGGCGAGCCTATTGCCATCTACCGGGCACAAATCCAGACTTCGGGCTGCTACTGAGAAATTCCAGATAGAAAAACCCAATAACACGTTGCCCGACCTAGGAATCGAACCCAGGACCTCATGCTCAGCAGTAGCGATTGCGACTCGCAGAATACCATTGGAATTGCAAATTCACCCCCTCCTCAGCCACATCATCTTGCATCTTGTCTGTCCATCATTTCTTTGGTCTTTACCTCCTCTTCAAGACATTAATATTCACACTCAAAACTTATTTCCAAGCTTAAAAAACAGTCTAATAAAGACAGGAACTAGAACCTTTTTTAAAGTACAACAACCTCATTTGTAGCAAAAAAAAAAAAAACAATTCCGTACAATTTCAGTCAATTTACCCTTTTAACGGCCGTCACTGACACATTAGGTGCCTGCATTAAGTTTATAGGGGTCTGTTACCTATCGGAGGTCGTTAGCCCTAGAGGGCATTCCCTCTGAGGGTGGTAGGCCTCTAACAAAAACATGCCGAGAGAGTATTGAACTAAGAAGTACCTAATGATAGATGGGTACGGCCTTCTCCCGTTTTGGCTGGGTTTTAGGACCTAAGTAATGTGATAGGGCAGTTGCAAAAAGTAGTGGGAAGTCTGTGGGTTTGATTCTGAGGTCAGGCATGATGTGAACTGTTGCTTTTTGTACGGGGATTGAAGATGGTTAGCAGTGCCCTACTGTCCGATAATAACTACATTTAGTACTTACCTCTTGGTCAGCTAATAGTGGTGATTAATTATTAAAAATGATTGGACATTTTTGTATTGATGATATTTTTTTACTACTTCTTGAAGAACTGCCTCTTACTATTATAACCACAAAAACCCTTTATTTATTCATACTATAATTGCGAAAGTTAGTTTGTTTGTTTGTTTGTAACGCTTTCACGCCAATACGACTGAACCGATTGGGATGAAATTTGGCACTTAGATAGCACAAAAGACGAAGTTGCGGGCAATCACTAGTCAACAATAAAATAGTAATAACCTCTTCTAAAATAACATAAGGCGTATACTCTATTTTTAAAACGAAACGACACAAATAATACAATCATACATAAAATTACTATTTAAAAATTGACATAGATTCGGCAAAACTCGGCTTTTTTCGGCGGTCGTCGGCCGTGCAATGAACTTTTCTGGGTAGTACTGACCTATACCTACCTAGAGATTGCTCCGTGGAGAGTTAATCCTATTGAAATGATTTCATATTAGATACCAGCTTGTATTAGTCTCATGCGTCAAGCTGGTATTTGGTTTTCTATTATAAGGTATTTCCAATTACCGGTATTAGGAAAAGACAAAGCTATTTTCGTCTATGACAAGACTAGCTAGAACATTAGAAGACCAAAGAATTTGCAAATGTTAGCTATTCCAAATATAAATTTGTTCCAGTTATTTTACCAGCATCCATACTATTAAACAAACACTACAATGCTTGCCAGTTAGTCTATAGGGGAGAGCCCCACATCATCACTTCGAAATTCAAATAAATGTTGGGTAATGAGTAGAAAATGATTTACTTTAAAAAAAAACAAATGAGTTCGCTTACGAAATGTGGCACGTTCACTTGACTCTTGTGTGACGTTCGAATTTCGAAGTGAACTTTGCACAATAGCTCTAGCCTCTGCACTGTACCAACTTGCAGGAAAATAATCTATAATCGTACCAACCTAACAAAACACATTTGACTCTGCTCTATTGACTTGTATCCTACATTATTCTGTCCAATATCCCACTTTACTAAAATCGTGTGAAACTGTGAACCAATGACCGTTAGGTTAACGTACGGTGTCAACGGACGACCTTCGTAGTTTGGCCTTGGTGTGGGTTCGAATCCCTGTGATGTCACAAGGGGTGAATGCATGGTTTGAACCCGGATGGTTCAAAATTTTTGAGTTCATGACTTTGTAGGCGGGGGTGAAGATATATAATTATTATATTGTTATGTCTATGGGGGTGTTTTAAATTGACGTCCACGAGGTCGGGTAACTTAAAAGTCCGTCTGGTTGGACAGTAAACCTTTCTGACGGACAAACTCTAAAACTCAGTTTAGCATGAGACTTAACGGCTACTTACAACTGAGCAGCATTTAATAATTTGCCTTCAGGAAGTTCAATCAACTCTGAAGAAGAAGCTTCTAGAATTGGTTTTAGTATGACTGTGTTCACGATTCACGTCATTTTGCGCAATACAACTTCTGTTAGGCATCGTGTTTTAGGAAAACACGTTAAAATGACATACAAAAGTCTGAAATACAAATTTTACTTTGCATTTCGTGATGGCGCTGTAAGTCAAGGAGTTTTGACAGGAATGTTTTAAATTGTATAGATTTAAAATTAGTACCTTATTTTATAACTTTGTGGACTAACTTAAATACTATGAAAACAATGACATAATCACATTCTCAAAATCTACTGAAACAACTTTAGCGCTATTCTGTAAAGTTTTCTTGGAACCTTACTCAATGAGCGCACACAATTCGAAAGCGAATTCAAAAAACGAGACCGTTCGAATTTCGAAATCATGTCTAGTCTATAGGACTCCACGAGATGCTCGACCTAGTGTGGAGTACATACGCCAAATGCTTTCTTTGCACCTTATAAAAAATATTTAAAAAACTGGCTAGACAAAATGAAATGTAAAGCACTGTTTTTGGCAAATATACAATATCATTGGAATCTACTACTGTTTTGACATTAGTAAAAATTGTTTCTGGTCTGCAAAAGGTGTGTCATAGTTTTTTTTTTTTAAGGTCAATGACTTAAAATTGATTACGCCATGTTGTGCCATAGTGCTAACTCATACTTAACTGTATGTACGTAAGTAACCTTCTATTTTGATTTTATCGAGCATCACGGATTGATAAGAAATTATTTGTTTGATTATTCGACATTACTCCATGTCCATGATAGATGTGGTTACAATTTTTCTGGTATAGTAAAAAATATTGATTGCGACACAAATCCTGGTTTAAATGACAAATCTGCCCTTTTAATTGTTTAAAAAGCTGTAGCTAACTGCCTCGTTGGTCTAGTGGTCGCAATCGCTACTGCTGAGCATGAGGTCCTGGGTTCGATTCCCAGGTCGGGCAACGTGTTATTGGGTTTTTCTATCTGGAATTTCTCAGTAGCAGCCCGAAGTCTGGATTTGTGTCCGGTAGATGGCAATACGCTCGCCCCCTATTACATGGGACTTAAACATAACTGGCGAAATGTGGGTGTACTATAGGTACACCTCTGCCCAACCCTTCGGGGAAACAAGGCGTGATGTTATGTTATGTTATGTTTAAAAGCTGTAGTTGACTTTTCGTGCCCAACTATTATTTTTTACTACGTGGACTATTTCAAATGATTATTAAACTATGTACAAGCTGTGTTGTGCAGGATAATAGTCTCGATTCAAAGTGCTTTTGGAATATTCTGACAAAAAATCTTAGCAGAAATCCACACTCTAAAACATTTGAAGGTGTAGGCACATTCGTACACCACAAACAAAATCTCGTCCCCCAAAAGCTGAGGACTTCCTTAAACCGACCAGAGTTGTCAACTCTGCGAAGGTCAACGTACGCCGGTCAGGTTGAACGTGCGAATTAACCGGCCCATGTAAATAATGCTGTCGTTTTCAACAGTTCCATGTTGACATAGGTTAAATATAACAACGTGCTTGAGGTTTTATGAGGCTAAAATAGTGATTGGACCTGGCAACAGGCTGCCGAACTAGAAAGGTGTCTGAATCAGTGACTCAGTTGTTAGTGATGTTAGAACTCCTAAATTGCTGGAGTTATAACACAGCAGGGCAAAGACTTCTTATACAGAGAAGGCACGAGCATTGATCACCACGCTTGCTCAAGACGGGTTGGCGATTTCGGACTTATATTAATTTTAAGTCCAGGTTTCCAACGTTCGTTACATACTCCTTTTGCCTCGGTTACGTTCATACATTATTTAATATATATATATATATATATATAATGTATATTTTAGTATTAAATATAGAGGGAATTAAATAAAACAATATACACACACAGTAATTTCAACCAAATTACAGAAAAAAAAAACTGTTCATAAATAAAAAACTAGCGTCAAAAAATTCCTCCCCATCGCTGTCGACTGGTAATGTACCCAAGAGACTGGCAGCGTTGCCACGTTGTATGGCAATGCTCAGCCTCTGGCCAAGATAAAAGCCAGCGCTTGGGTCGCGGGAAGTGTCAACCAGGCGTTTTGAGAAATAAATAAATAACCTTTCTTTAGTGAAAGGACCAGCAGTGACATAAGAGAGTAATATAAGCAAAATATTTTGGTCTGGCTACCAAAATAGTGGTCATTCAACCCGCCTCGGCAGTCGACGCGCTGAAAACTGACGAATCACTCTGCCTGGGCCATATAATATGCTACATAGTATATAAACTGATATAATAGCACGACTGTATTCCAAGGGATAGGCAGAGGAGTATAATATATACACCCACATTTCGCCAGTGAAGTTGCAGTCCCATGTTTTAAGGGCGCAGCCCTATAGCCGTTACTTTAGGCCTCAATAACACTTCACACAGCACAGAAATGAACCCCATAATCTGTAGTCGCATTTACAACCACTACAAAAAAGAGGCTACTGCCTCTAGTCGATAAATAAATAATAAGATTTAGATACCCCAGCCAATAAACTAAACTATTTTAACTTTCTGCAAACCTTATTTTCTCCTTCTCAAAATCGAAAGACTAAGCTATCAAACTCTCATCTTTGACATAACAACTGTCTGGATAAGTAATCCAAAATGGCCGACTTAGCTGTCATAAATCCACAACAGATTGCTGGATAACGGACATAATGAAACCGTGACGTCATGACATGTCTGTCTACATTGTCTATGGGCGATCGACCTAACAATGAGCTTTGACCTTTATCACCATAGATGTATAGTACAGTTAGCTATTAAAATACCGTACACGAATAGAAATACCTAAATTATAAAATAAGGGGCTCGAGTCTAAGTATTAACAGCTGCAAGGGCCTAACGATCAGGTAAAGCTACTCTTGCAGCGGTCTGTCCGTGGATTGGTGACCATCTTTACACACTAAGACCCCTCCGTGCCTCAGAAAGTACGTAAAGCCGTTGATCCCAGCTGTCATTCGTGGATCTTTGCCCGAAAAAGCCTGAAATTCTGACAACCAGTCCCTACCAAGGGGTTTCGTGCTACCCGGTAACTGGGTTGCTGGACGTGAGATACTGGTAAAAATACTGGCGCATCTGTGGTTAGTCGGAACCCAAACCCAACATGGTTGAGAACAGTCTAGACAGAAAATGGGTGCTTTACAACAGCCTTTACTTGTGAACAGACCCTGGACAGTCAGAACCTCTTCCACTAGCATGAACTTTGCTCATGGACTATTCTGGATTCAGTACATGAGTCTGCACGAACGAAATGAGAAATGTCTACGCTAGAGGGTCTAGAATCATGTGCTAAATTCATGGTTCAAGTTTGCGCATTGATGTCGTTGCACCAAAAAAAGAAAACAAAAAAAAAAAGGAGTAAAGAAAACCAAAAAAAAAAAAAGGGAAAGTCTGAAAGTGGCACCGGTGTCTGAAAGTTGTGGTTTGGGTTTGTGATGGAGAGACATGAGGAAAATATAGTGAGGAACGTTCTGAGTTTGAATGTGGATGGACGACCAAACGTTGGATGGATTGTGAAAAATACCTGGTGGCTACTGAAATCACGACGAATCGAGAAATTTGGAAGGAACAGACATCATGTTGTGACAGGAGAATGATGGCATGAGCTACTCACGAGGAAAATTTGAAATTGTCAACTCGTAGTGAGCAATAATCTAGTAGTTATCCCTAAGGCTCGTGCCAGCGCGACACAAAGGCACCGCGTGTCGCGCGATGAGCTCTTTGCAGTAGCCTTTACAGGCAAATCCTATAACTATTGATTAAAATTATTATAAATGCAAAATTAAATTTGCTTTCACGCTAAAATGGCTAAACGGATTTGGATGATATATAAACGGATAGACCTTGACCTAGGTAATGACGTAGGCTACGTTTCGGCCTGGATCGCAGAAGTATCAGGCAACAGCTTGTATAGAAATGTATTATCAGCCCATGATGGTCCCACAGCTGGGACTCAGGCTTCCTCTCTGTGAGAGGTAGTGGGCTGTTATCCGCCACGAGGCCCAAGTGTGGGTTGGTATGATTAGTGAGCTAAATACAGGCACTGACCCCAAAAAAAATACGATCAGTCAAGACAATTCTCACGCATATTTTTTCTAACCGAATCTGACCCACAGGGCTTCTGACTCATAAAGACTGATTAATGAAAGTATTGTATAACAGTAACCTTGTCATTAATATATTGCGTAGCCTGGTTCCCTAATAACTCGTCGTAATGATAAATTGCTCTAGAAACAGGGAAAGTCTTAGAAATCAGTTCAGTAGCTTGGGAGATTAGGATTGTAAAAACAACATTTGATGACAAAAATAGTTTTTGGGAAGATTTATGGGTGTTTGAGAGTTTATTTTGATGTTGGAGTTATGCCTTTTAATGTCTACCTATTAATAATAAGAATAAATGGTTTGTGTTATAGACTTATTTAGAGTTTCAATCTAGTCAAATAATTTGAACGTGTTTATGGTTTTTCCTCATTTCGGTTTCCGGAAATCTTTTCAAATTAGAATATTAAAATCTCATTTCAACTCATATAATTATTAAGATATTAATATTTTGGCAAACTTATCATTACACTAGTTAAAGAATCCACAAAAAAACAACACTTATCCCTTTGATTCCATTCTTTAGTTTTAAACAAATGTCATGTTTTTATTTCATTCTTAATTTGAATTATGCACCGTTAACATTCAAAAGTATAAATAAAATGTTCTAATTAGATTTTGCGTGTTTGTGCCGTGTTTTCTCATCAGGATTCCTATGAGTTTCTAGGCTTACATTACCTACCTAAATACAGTGTCGTTGACCCCTTAATAAATTCTTTGTAGTGTTTCAACCTGCGTTGTTTTATCCTATTTGTTTTAACAATAGTGAAACTACTGATGGATATGGGCTGATAAAATTGATGCTGATACATAAAAATATGTACTGAAGACATTCAAAAAGTTAATTTTATAATACGAAAAGTGTTTAATAAAACGTGTGATTTTGTTATTGGAGGCAACACAACGTTATGAAAACGTTAGAAATATTATTAGAATTGGTTTGGAGTTTTATTTTTAAAGGTAGTGCCAAAAATAATCTGTTTACGTGAATCAACTCTTAATGTTTTTTTTTTGTGTATATTTTATGTGAAGAATAACATAGGTTTAATCACCTTATGTAATTTAAAACAAACCTTCACGCTTTAGCCCCTAAAAACATTAACAGATTCGCAAAAAATACACATAACAATACAATTGAAAAGCAGTGTTTTCTAATTAAAAATACACAAAAACCTACTTAAAAAAATACCCTACACCGTCCTTCTCCCAGAAACTCCTTAAAACATCCGCCCAGGCTAGTGAAAACGGTACAAGCTTACATACAAAAAAAATAGCAAAGTGAGTACACCGCCGAACTCGAGCGTCGAACTTTCGGTCGTTCATTGAACCCAAGAATTTTGGCAGTTCATCGACCCGGTCGCTGCCCGCTTTACAAATAATGTGAGAGCGAGACAGCGATACTTGACATCTTACGTCAGCTGATAGTGTGGCTAATCATCGCGTGACGTCAGCGGCTGGGTTGCATTTGAATTTGGAAGTTTGTTTTGAATTTAGAATCGTTTATCTGTGATGAAGGTTAGGTTGCCTTGTTTGGTTTTGGTTCAATGCGGAAGTCGGTGTTTTGTTTTTTTTTTGCGAATTAAATTATGGGGTCTTATGAGTTTAGTCAAAATCAATGTTTTTATCTGCCTATGGGCGAATTTCAACATTTATTAATAACCAAAAGATCTATCTAGGTCTTATCCTATATTATTTTTTTATATTCCTAACTATCTACAATACTAGACCTGTCAGTCCTCAATCTTATTCCACAGGTAAAAAATTACTGAATTTGGTCAAATCAGTCCTTAGTAGGTTGTATGACTAAATGAGTCAAAAAAATTAGGAATTGTTTATGAATCCAACTGAGGTAAAAGTTGTCGAACCAAATTCAGGAAAAATCTTTTTGCAAATTATCGTTTTAATTTTTTCCTCATCTGATAAAAACTAATTCATGCATCAATAAGTACCATAGGTATACTGTAGTTATACAAATTAAATATAACATAAGTAATGTACCAGTTTCCTCGTACCAAAAATAAATAATTAGGTCCGAATGAATAAGTAACGGACAACAAAATGTTTAAATATTGTTTAAATAAGTATATTATTAAAATTGGTAAGTCTATATGTATTTAGTTATATCCTTACAGGGTGACTGGAAGCAGCTGGATGGTTGCTGAGGATCGAGATAAATGGGGTGCATTTGGAGAGGCATATGCCTCATCACAAGCCTACAGCAGTGCACTGCCGGACATATGTCCGGCAGTGCACTGCTGTAGGCTTGTGATGATGAGGAAAAACAAAACCACTGTGTGGGGAAAAAAGGTAGGTGCTCTATCCATACAACATTCTCCTGCACGCGTATCATGACCAGCAGCCTAATTGCGTAACACATTTTCGTAAACGATTACGACTAATGTTTCATTTTGACAGTTCAACAACATTCATTGCGTAGTGTACATTGTTGAGCAGATTTTTTTATCGAACTTACGAAGCAACGGATTAGCAATCTGTTTCAAAACGATTCAGACTCCGATTGTTTGTGTATTATGCAATTGGGGTCCAGGTTTTGTCGATGGAAGAATATACAAAAAACAGATAGAAGAAAAAGTTACAGATTTGTTTTATACGACTGAAATTTTGTCTTTCTACTGTCGACAAAACTCGTTTTCGGTCGGCAGCATGGTCTTTTCCTTCCAAACTTCCCTATCAGTCACCATCTCCGTAGTCACCCCTTTCTAGCCATATCATCTTTGACACAGTCCATCCTTTGTTTCTTAGATACTCCATCCATACTGGCGTCTAAGCCAATTATTTTTGAAAGAGTAACCGTGGAGTTTCTTGCCGGCTCTTCTCTATAGGAAACGACCAATTGGAACCGTGCACCTAGCTTCTGACGTTTCATAAGAAGTGCCCATGAAAGTTTTTGTAAAAAATAAATTCGCCACACAGGACAACCAGATCTGTACCCTAATTGCGCAATACACATTCAATCGGAATCTGAATCGTTTTGAAACAGATTGCTAATCCATTGCTTCATAAGTACGAAGAAAAATATGCTCAACAATGTAAATAACGCAATGAATGTTGTTGAACTGTCAAAATCAAACAGATTAGTCGTAATCTTTTACGAAAATGTGTTACGCAATTAGGGTGCTGGGTACCTACTTTTTATCCTAGTAGTTCGTTCCTGTGGGATAATGAATGCGGGCGAAGCCACGGGCAAAACCAAGTGTAAAATAAAATAATGTTCAAAAGCATCTGTGGAGACTACAACGTTATAAAAAGGCTTGGAGGACGAAGTATAGGTAAAAACATAGGATTGACTAGTATGTGAGGCAGTAAATACATAGTGTTTATATTTGAAGCGTCTAGTCAAACAGGGGTCGTTGAACTCAATGAAATGACAAATATGATTCTACTAGTTTTAATTGAGGTAGTTATAAATAGAAAAAAGGACTGTTGTAAATGGAAAGGAATGATTAATTTATTTATAATTTCTTAGCTACGGCCCGCGGTTTTTACCGCATAAGTCGCGATCCCTTTGAAATAGAGGGATGAAAAGTATCCTCTGTCCTAATCCAGCACCCTAATTGCGTAACACATTTTCGTAAACGATTACGACTAATCTGTTTGATTTTGACGGTTCAAGAATATTCATTGCGTTCTATATATTGTTGAGCAGAATTTTTATCGAACTTAAGAAGCAATGGATTAGCAATCTGTTTCAAAACTATTCAGATTCCGATTGATTGTGTATTACGCAATTAGGGTGCTGGTCATCGTCTACCCATGTGCCAAATATGATCCAAATCCGTTTAGCCGTTTTAGTGTGAAAGCGTAACAAACATACAAACATGCAAATATCAAATCTTTGCTCTTTATATTATTTTTAATAATTAGATTAGATTTGCCTCTTAAAACTACCTTCAATTGCCTCTTCGGTCTAGTACTCACAAGCACGACTGCGTTAATGCAGGGGTTCTTGGATTCAATCCCCAGATAGAGCTTTTCCATTAGGAATTCCAGTGTAACCTGGATGATGCTTGCACAGGAGCAGAGGGATTGGCACAAACACAGAGAGGGTTATGCTCAGCAGTGGGCAGTCAGGCAGTGGATGAGGATGATGATGAGGCGTTGACGGCAATAGGCTCGTTCCTTTCCAAAAGTCTTCAAAATAACAGTTAAAATGCGTATGCCTTCACTTTCAGAGAATTTTATGACGTATGTTTTAAGTCATCATCGTAATAATTTTAAGTCTACAAGTACTGGTCCTGTATAAGGAAAAGGCAAGTTAGGCCAGATTTAGAATAATTCATAATCAGCATATTATGTTCCCAATGCTCTCAGCATTCACTCTGTGAGAAGGAATGGACCGTAATCCACCACGCGGGCCCAGCGCGGGTTTGTGGATGTCATGTCATATATCTAGGAATTTTTGGTTCTAGAACACCAGTTATCCTTCACCGTTTTGAAAGCATCTGTGATGAAATAACCTACACAAAGTAAAGTGCCTGCCTGTGTTCGAAACCACGACCGGCTTACACAAATATCATTCGCTTCAGAGCGATTTTATTTCTACAATCGCTATCTCTTCACTATGATACTACCTGAAGAGATATGAAGAACAGGGTGTAAAGTTCATTCATACTCTTGGAAATGGGAGGATCCTCCGACCAGATGGATGTCGTATCTGGTGGGCAACTGCCCGATGATTGTTGTCGGGACTGCGCGGTAAACTCTGATTGCGCGGTGCAGGATTGCATGACGTCAGTGTGATGCGTTGTTCGCATGTGGCGGTGTAGATGCCGCCGCCACATACCTATGATTACGTGACATTTCGATAGTTTATGTCAACCCCATACATTTTTTAGCTTTTCTACTAGCGTCATCGCTAATCGAATGTTACGAATGTTACTTTGTCTAGACCGTCTGTTACCATTTGGGCATTTGACATTTAAACCTATTTTTTTTTTGCATTATTTCCCTATAAGGGTTGACGCCACCTATTCTACCGGTAAATAAGGCAAAATACACGATAATAATTATTGACAATATTACTCAGAACAGCCGAAAGTATGTCAATGACCTAGAAAAATAAACTCCATGATGCTTCCAATTAACATTGAATACTGTACTTGGAATTGACTATAGCGATTTGTACAGGAAAAGATGGCTTCCTTCCTCCCGGCTTCCTTTCATACACATAACATCACGCGTGTATTTCCGAAAGGTTATGCAGAAACTACCTATAGCACACCCACTGTTTGTCAGTTATGTATAAGTCCCATGTAATAGGGGGGCGAGCCTAGTGCTATCAACCAGTACAAATCAAGAATCCAGGCCGCTACTGAGTTTTTTTTATTTTGAAAACCCACTGAAGCCCCCAGGATTTCACGCTCAGTAGTACAAAGGGTTGCACCGAAATCCGGCTGCAATTCCTAATTCCAGAATTTCCAGATGGTTGAGAAGCAAAATATGAATCATTTTCATGAATTTTTAATGTGGTAAGGAAATATGGAATTTTACTTAAAGAACTTATCTTCATAGAGCGGGTTTATTTGCATATGGCAAAAATAAGGCTCAAGAAGTTTTTTCCAAAGAAAGTCTGTTATTTATTTTCAAAGATAAACTGAGGAATTGTTAAATAAATGACTCGATAGAAACAGTGAGTTCTTTATTATTTAAACAACCTTTTTTTTTCTATGGAGCTTGAATAAATGAATGCGTTTTGAAAAGGAATACTAAAAATAATGTATTGGTATTACAAAGCCCCAATTAAATTAAATTCTGAAAAATCGCAAACGGACCAACCGTTTGCGATTTTTAATTCTTCCTTTTACAAATTTGCCCACGATTTTAATGGTATTATGCCCAGAAGTGCTTTGTTGCTTCTGAAGGAACACGTTTTGCGGGCTACGAGCTAAAACGAGTATGTATGTCTGTGTAAGATAAACATTCATAAAAAAATCTGATTCACATCAACACCTTTCGGCCCTTACCTTCCGGGATCAAAAACACCGAATGAAACGGCTTATTCTTCAGCATGATACCAATGACTAAACGCACATTCAAACAATCAGAGACAAACAAGAAAGATAAGCCATTTCATAAACAAATAAATTAACAATACTACTTATTCAGCGTTTTTAAAGTACCAAAACATTTTCGTTGGGTCCAACAACCTGAGGTAAAGAGCAACGCACTCAGCACCAGACGTACCAGGGAAATACCTTTGAACAACGCCATCTCTTATCGAGTAGACGTACTAAAGGTCAAACGTGAGGGTTAATGAACCGAGTTTGAATTACACCCTATCAGAAATGATTGTGCTACTATTTTTGGTAATGGCTTTAAGTGTGTTTAATTTAATTGTTGAGTGTTGAAAAATTAGATGACGTATTTATATTACCAAGGTAGAGATGGAGATTAGATTTTTCGTTTGTTTTAATCTTGATCTTTGATTATATTCAAAAAACTGTGTGAGAATCTGGTATGGTTTAATGATAAATCTCTGTGTTAGAGATGAGGTGTGGAATTGGGTTTCATGTCATATCAACGTCATTTATTTTATCGGTACATTCATAAGCTCATTGTCATAACTACTAGTAGGTACTACGGTTTAATGTTGTTAAATGTTCGCTTCCTTTATATTTTCAGTGAATAAACTGTAACTGTATGATTCAAATAACTTCCTTTTTTTTCTACTCGTCTAATGAAAACTCCTATTTTTTTAAGTTTGGCATGTAACAAACAAAATCAAATATCTCTAAATAGGACTAATTCAAAAATATCTAAAATGGTAAAATCTTACATGGGCCGTACGTGCACATATAACCTCACTAACACACTAACATGTAAACACAAGGAACACTGAACTCCGAACAATCTAGAATTCTTCTAAAACTTTTCTATTAAGTCTTAAATAAAAATTTACTAGTTTTCAGAAAACCGCCATCTGTCGTAGAGCGGCAGTACCAAAGTTCAAACTGCCAAACCAAGTTGAACGACCCCTTGCGCGGGCTTATCTTCGTATTATGTACCTCTTATGACGCACGCTTGATTTATTTTTTCCATGCAATGGGCACCTCGTCAAGGAAAAATGTGTATTTTTATTGCAATCATCGTTATTGTGTTTGTTTTTGCGTAAAGTTTTGTAAGCATTTAATCATTTTCGAATGAGTTACTCGAAGTTCAAACTTCAAAACGCTGCGTTCCTTGTGCAGTTATAAGATATGGTTGCGTTTATTGTTGCTTTGCCAAAATAGGTATAGTTATTTACAAGATGATGATGAGATGATGTTACTGGGTTTCTCAGTAGCAGTCCGGAGTCTGGATTTGTGCCCGGTTTATAGCAACAGGCTCGCCTCTTATTACATGGGATATAGGCATAACTGGCGAAAAATGGGTGAACAAGTTAGCGTAAAAAGGTTATGTACAAGTTAACGTAAATTCACGCAATCATTGCCCGAAAGGGCCACTATGTGTCAGGGTAGTGAGATGATTAATGAATATTGTCTATCTATGTATTACAATCTTGATAGAATATATAAAAAAATATTACATTGATACCAAATAACTCGTATCACACACAGGAAAGGACAGTATATTAATAACAATCTACAAAAAACATAATCGAATGAAACATTGCTATTGTATGTAGGTACCTACTACATAGCTACAAAACCTAACGTATCGACGGCACCAGAAGGCAAAGCATTTAAAAAAATCATCAATTATACATAGGATTGTAATTAATCATTCGCCTTTGTATAACTTATGTCTAAATTATCTGTGGCAGACATTGCCAACCTTTGGCAGGTCTATGGCAAGCAATATTTAATTGAAGAGGGTATGCATAAAGGCCTCGTAGCCATGCCATATACATTATAAAAAAATAATTGAAGAGGGCTAGGTAGGTAGATTAAAATTGTTTCTAAATGATAACTATCTTAAGTTTGAAATCGTCAATGAATCTTGAGCAAACGTTGTGATTAAAGCTCGGGCCTTGTCAGTATGAGAAGAGGCCTTTGCCCCACAGTGGGAAATTGATAGTCTAGCATTATAATTTTTCTACGATTATTATGATATCACGGGTTCTTTCTTTTTTCTAAGAGTATCCAGACTACCTAGACTGGAGTAACAAACGACCAACCAATGAGAAGTGGCCTTAGAAATCCTATATCTGAAACAATCTGCGTAAAGTAAAGCTTGTTCAGCAGTGGACGAATGCTGTTTACATGTTAGCTTAGCAATCAATGTTTTCTTAGTCTTTATGTAAAAAAAGGTCACAAATTAGGTACAAAGGCTCCTCATAATCAGCCTTTTTATGTTCCCACTGCTGGGACACAGGCCTCATAACTGTGGGAGGGAGTGGGCCGTAATCTACCACGCGGGCCCAGTGCGGGTTGGTAGATGTCACATGTCTTATTTGGTTCTAAGACATGCCGGTTTCTTCCTGATATTTTCCTTCAACATTTTGAGAGCAGTGATGATGAAATAACTTATAAAAAGTAAAGCGCCTGTCTGGGTTCGAAACTACGACCTACAACTCGTAAGTTGCGACCGATACTACTGGGTCACCAAGGCTCCTAATTTCTGCTCTATACCTATTACTCATTAGATTATTGATGTGTCATTTCTTATTTTGATAAAGCAAAAACTAAACTCATAACCAATTATGTAGGCGTAAACGTATGTTCTCTGAACTAGCTTCCAAATATAGAGGAATGAAGTCCAACTTGAATGACTTGATGAGTTCAAAATAGTAGGTGTGTTTGCAGGCACAAATCTTACGTGCACTGTCATTCAACCTGGAAAATTGTTTTAAAGATATTAGTGCTTGTTTCTAGCTAAAATATAATCCCAGAAACCTTAGTGAAGACAGCTAAAAGCTTTGATAAAATCCTAATCAGGATGACAAAACTGAATTGTATTAATTTTTCGGGTATGTCTAATATTAAACACACAGCACAGCACTCTTAATTTAAAGTGCTCTTTATTCGCTATCCCGTAGGAGTTAAGCGTAAAATAAAGAAAAAAGTAATCCTCCGCGCAAAATTTCAGGTTTCCTTCAACAGTTTAAGGGTTGGGGAGGCTGCGGGACTTTTCCTTTTATATAATATGTATTGGAATTAGTTTGGTAGGTTGACCCTGAAGATCGAACCCATACCCCGTAAGTTGTCCTCAATAATTGATAGATTACCTCGTAGAAGCAGATACTTGTAGCTATACCGTACCCCTGCTTATACCGTTGAGCAGTTACCTCGAAGACATGTATGTTACAGGTGTCTTTAACAGGTGCTGATACCGTTAGCATCTCACATACACTGTGCTACTCGTACTGGAATTTAAAACGATGTTACTTAGTACAGGTGGAAAACTGCCGTTTAAATTAGCAGTCGATTTATAGAGAAAGATTATGTAAGGTCAGAGTTTTGGTACCACTGATAATAGTAGATTAGGTAAGGTTCAGTTCTAAGGCATCTACTGGGAGAAATATAATGACAAAGATATGACTCTGTGCAAGGTTATTTGCGTAAAACACTATCGACCATAATCTGAATCATTTTGAAAGATATTGCTAATCCATTGCTTCATATGTTCGAAAAAATTGTCTGCTCGCCACGTAAATAACGCAATGAATGTTGTGGAACTGTCAAAATGAAAGTCATTCCAAATACTTACGGAATAACCCCGCAGATCTGACATTATGTTTAGTTAGAACCGTGTTCTTATGAAAAGCGTGGTAAGCAAGTAAATCAAAGTTGAATAGTACCTGATCCAGTGTCGACAAAAACCATCGAAAATACTTATACAATGTGTGAGTAATTAATGAAGCGTATTTAATTCTAGCAAATAAGTTACACTGTACTGCAGTTCGTATCCGATTAGCGTCGCCATTATTGTTATGAGCAAAAGTAAATAAAAAAAACAATAAAATGCAATCGGTCGGCGAACGATTATCGTAGCTATGCAGTTTGCTATAAAAAATATTATGACATAGTGTGTGGCCGGTCGGTGACCCAAGTGTTACGCAGGATGCACAGCGCCATCTAGTAGCGAGTTATCTTTGCGACATCCTAATTAGGAAAATATTTTTACTCAATTAAGACTTAATAATAAATTAGCAGTTTGTTAACGCTTATTAAGTACAGTTATATTTATCGCGTTTAAAATTATACGTCTTCACAGAGGTGAAAATTGCAAAAGTTCAGCTACTCAACGCTAGATGGTGTCACCGCCGCGCCTTTCCAACTTTTCGTCCATACCACCAAAACCGCACCTAAGTTAATTGGTATAATTGAACTGAATAATGTTTAAGTATGAATAAATACGGAATAAAACAAGTTGTCTAAGCGTTATGCGTTTGCTATTATGCATTATGAAACCGTATTCAAGTTAGTTAGGTAATACCGCTCGCCGTACGAAGTTGGTATCGTAATCGATCCCCACTGTTAAATCTTAGCGAACTCCAAGGTTAGGCTCGCTCTGTATTGAATACAAAAAGGGTTCCTTTGAGATAAAAGTTCTCCATACAGAGTTTTTTCTAATGATGACGTCACGAAGTGTTCAAAGGGTCCAGTCGTTTATTTTTTTTCAAACAAGAAGATTGGTTGAAAAAGACTTGAACAAAAGAAAAACTTCATTCAAGAATGGAACGTCTACGTATTCATAAAGTTTTGTGTGCCATTAAAACCTAAAGCCTCGTTCTCACGACGTCACATTTTCGTTACCAAATTGTGTCGAACGAAACTAAACTTTTAACCGTATTATCAATTGGTATAAACTAGAACTTATCAAGGGAAACGGTAGCAGTATGTACTTTATAGATAATAAAGATATGAACGAACCCTACTACTACGCAGAACTTTTTTTTTTGTCACCTTTATGTGTGTCAGGCAGAGGTTTGTGAAAATTTAATATTTTCCATCAATTTATGCACAATTTGAAAAAGTTTACTCTGAACCTTTTGTTTTTGTTGAATTAAAACAAGTTCAGATCCCAAAAGAAGCTGTAAAACCATTTATCAGAAAAAAAGACACTGGTGAGCACCAAATACGTGGGAAGATAAAATCAAAGACGTGGATTCGGAAGACATCTAACATGACCATGCTGAGACGAAGAAATTATGTGAAGCACCCTAATTGCGTAAAACATTTTGAATCACAGTCCGAGTGATTTTGAAGGAAATTTGCGTCCTAAGTTTGAAAAATTCGTCTGCTCGAATGGTGTTTAACCGTCAAAACTGGCAAAATTAGCAGCGCCATTGTGAGTTTGTTACGTAATTATCCCGAAGTTTACCAATAAGTGGTTGAGGATGATAAGCACTGCTTACTCCACATGCGCGCAAGAATACTTAATAACAAAATAAATTAATTCAAGAAAGCAGCATACATAACATTTGGACAGTGTGGCAGTCAGTGTAACGCAACCGGAGTAATCTAGAAACGTCTAGCTGAGTTGGTAATTGTATATTTTGTATGCTACGTACGCGTAGAAGCATTGAATCAATAATGTTGTATGTGTAAAAATTCCAATTCTAGTGAAATCATCATTTGGAAATGCTATTGGAAAAGACTTTTTTATTGACTGGAAAGGATTTTTTAAAAACCTTGTTGTTATTGGCGATCGTTCGTGGAATTACATTGATGATATAAACAATTTGAAATTATCGCGTCATCCTGCAAACCAGCGTCTTTGGATAATTCAGTTATTCAGTTTCCGTACACAACTGGGGCAGGAGTTCAACTTTGACCTCGAATCCTATTGAACCTGAGATTCAAGGTCGCAGAGGTCAGATTAGGGCCGTTCGAGAGCTAGCCCAAAACGTGTCAGGCTGTGACCTGCGGTTGACCTACATATGTTACAAGTTGGGGGTCGAATTGCACCGTTTACGTATTTTTGAGTATTGCTGATTGACTTTTGCGCTATACAATTAAAAATTGCATTTTTGGAGGTTACCTAGGAAGAAAGCTGATTCAAAAGATTTATGATTAGGATTTACCAGTAAGTTTCCTGAATTCAAGACTGCTGGAGAGCTCAAAACAACTAGACATCTACAAACGGTCACAGTTGTCTCGTTTTTCACTATTCCAATACTGAATTTTCGGTTGCTAAGTGGTTTTAAAACTTTTAGTGTTTTAAACGTGTTAAACTAAAGTTTGTTGTTAACTCAGTACCAACAGCGTACAATTAACCCATTTCTATTGGAAGTTAGAACAGTTTCAAGCCCTGTTAGTCTTCAAACTACAATAAATTACCGCTGTGCGTGACTTTAAACGTTTCTCACAGCGTCATATTGTTACAACTTAGCTGTTCACATCTTTTCCCGTTTCTCGAAGCCCTACGTAATATTACGTGCATTTACCCATTCATTTATAACCAGCCCCTTTTAAAATCAACTTCTTTTATTAAAGACCCCTTAAAACATCCCTGGTAACGAACAAGGAAATTGCAAGACTATCACCACGCCACGTGGCCTGAAAATAGGTCATCCTTTATCTTTCGACAATTTAACTATCTCTGTCCTCCTCTTTTCGTTGTTGGACAATAGGTGTGAAAGAGAGGGCTATATATGAAGTGTTCCCTCCGAAACTTGATAGTGTGTTAATAGATGGCTAGTTGACTTTTGTTACTTAGGGTTAGAGTGTCAAGATGTATCCTGGCTTGTCATGCTTTTTGTGGTGACATCAGGAAGTTGCATGTCATGATAGGAACAGCAACAGCATTCCTTTTCATGGTTTTGTCTGATTTTGATGTAGTCATGTATGACTCTTTATTTTTTTGCTGTTAAACACCGTTGCTAATAAACTTGTTCGGGGTTATTTCATATTAAGTAGGTTTTAATTTAATAACATAGAGGAAATTGTAAATTGTCATCTTTAAAATTGATAACATCGAGTAACATAGAAAATTGCTGGTCTTGGTCTAAGTAATGTATAATTTTATCGAACTTTTGTAAGATTCAATACATTTTGTTAAAATAAATGACCGAAAATGATTAGAAGAATTTGTTTTAGAATCCATATTCTTTCAATTGAAATTTATTTATACAACTTCATATTTAATAATACATTACATTTTTAATGGAAATTAATTTAGCACGAAACCTATGTAGACAGTTATCTTACCTATACGTCGAAACCAAGATACAGCTTATCGATGTTGTAGGTATGTAAACAATCGACGGGTTGCGGTTTCTATTCTATGATTGGAGCCTACAATGTTGGAATTGGCGTTACAATTTTTTATTCTTTTTTTTAGTACTTAGATATTTCTTTTGTAAATATTGCAACGATTGATGAAAGAAAGCGTTGTCGCCAATAAAATATTTAAACTGCGTTTTTTAAGAGGATTTTTATTTCAATTTGGATGCTAGAGTTTTGATTTACAAAGTTTTTGTACCTACATAATTCTATTCAAAAACTTTTATTTGATAGGTACTTATTTAAAATGTGACATTTTTCTTATTACCAATGCACATATACAGGCGTAGTATTTTCATAGTTTATCTAAAAACACTTCACTTCACTTTTATAACTTTATAAAGTTATTGGACGTAACTTCTACTATCTGTTACTAAGCGATAAAAATAAAAGTTGTAATAGGTAGTCACGTTCAGTTCTCTCTGGTTGCATACACAAACCATAACCCTTCCTTTTGGCTTTGCCGTAGTCGGGCAAAATAACATAAACAATGAAACATAAAAATATTTTTAAGTTTTTAAAATATTTTTTTTAAGCTTATATAAGCATTTAGATGCTGCAAATTATTTGTAGTGGCAATAATAATAACAATCAAACACAAGAACAATCAATTTAATGCTAATTCAGCTTAATTTCTTTATAACTATGTGTTAAGTAATCACAATTAATTACATAATAACACTATCGCTTCTTCATAAAAGATAATTAACAAGAATTTGTTATTAGGCAGTTACAAAACTGTCTAATTTTGAGCAGCACCATCACATAGCTAAGCTTATTAATCCATTATTTATGTTACCGTGACCAATTTAAACTTTATAAGCAGACAACACAGTTAACTAAACAGTTAACATTTGTTAAAATTCACATGCAAAATTCAGTTCGTATCTCTAATTACGTAATTATAACTTAATTAATACTAAAAGATAAAAAAGTTACGTAAAAAAACTTTCGAATAAATAAATAAAATATGGTTGCCGAAGTTGCCGCCAAAACCGAGTTGTGAACGCGTTGAATAAATCGTCAAACCTCTGACATCATTCCATTATTCCTATTATTAATACACTGTCACACAACACACCACAGATAACACAAGCACTAGGGCACTTAAAAATGTTGGAGTTTTCTCGTTCAGAATTATTTGGTAAACGCGCCGAATCCGTAAAGACCCGCTCACACCGAGATGTTGCAAGCGGGCCATCGGGGGAGCAACTAGGAAATGAATACAAGCGACGGCACACCGAGCCGTGCCTGCCACACATAACCTCTTTACACGCACTTGTGTGTGTGAAGTGCATACGTTTTGACAGCATGTGGAGTTTATTTATAAGTAGGCCTATCGCATCACATATATTTTGAAAAAAATAAGTTTCAGTCGAACTAACCAAAAAAGCTCATGTAATTACAGTTTCACACAGACATTATTTCCAAGGCTCTAACTAGAGTCTAATAAGACTTAAAAAAGATTATTTCAACACTGCAATTAAAATGTTTTAATCAAAACTACACATCTAAAATGACAGATTAAAAATCTGAGACATAGCGGTTTGAGAGAAAAATGTTACGCGGCTAAATCACAACAACCGTTATTACATAACAGTCGGCTAGAGGGAGATGGGAATAGTTTTTGTACGTGCTAAAAAAAGACAGAACATCGAGGTTGTGTAACTCAACACAGGGAAAGCTCACACGTACTTTCTTTATACATGACAAACACTTGTGCGTGGCTAGTATGTACGCGTGCAAGTGTGTGCGCTTCTTTACATTTTTGAATTTCAACGAAAGAGCGTAAGTGTCGGGATGGATTTTTCAAAATGGACTCTTCTTTTAGAAATATGGAGTGCAATATTGAGCGTTGATCTGGAGGCTTTAAGGTCGAAATTTGTGATGGTCAGGGAGTGCATGGCAGCTTTTTGAAGGGGTTCAATGACACACGGTTTGGCACGTTCCTAGGGCCTACCGATTTTTTCAAATGTACTGCGGAGGTTGAAAACGCCACAAAAGACGTGATATTTCCACAGAACTGAAACTAGGGCATGCGTAGTTGCTGTTATGACTTTTTTTAATCGATTTTCCTCGAAACAAGAGGATAAACTTTAGACTTTTAACACGCGTAATTTTCTCGCATCCTAAAATTCCTGTATGATTCACTCGTTGCGACAATTGACCGAAAATGAGGACATGGGTGATGGTTATAAATCAGCAATAATAAAGTGTCGCTACCCGATGCTAGATGGCGTTGTCATAAGCTTTATAATGGGTGAGAAAATTAACATTAAACGACCTTATTTTGTTTTGTAGTTAATTTTATACGTCTAAAGATTAATTGTTTTTTTTTTTGTAACCGTACTCATTCAAGATTCTATTTCAATTGTTACGCGCCAAAAATATCACAGAGTATCGTTGCAAAATTGTTACAAAATTATTTATAGCAAGCAAAAGTGCTTGCGTGTTGGTAGTTTTATTAATACACTAAAAAAATACTTTTATTTGAGGACCGGGACGAACACACCTTTACTATAAATAATTAAATAACTAATTAATAATTACGAAATGCTAAAAATAAATGAATCTTTGTCTCAAAATAGATGCTTTACTGTAAAATTGCTATTGCATCACAGCAGAGGAAGTGAAATAACAGTCATAATATTTATATAGCTATCTCTTTCCGCCTATATGGCGTCATCTTTGTCGCACGCGGAGAGTTCCTCGTTTGAAACGCGAGACTAAGAGGAGTGTTGCCATCTCGCTCGCGCTACAGCAGTGTTGTATATAGCGGCTATGTTCGTGCAAGGCAACGGAGGGTATTGACCTGTCCTTGTTGTCTATGTGTGCAGCCTTGCTTTACAGTTATACCTTGTTTCCATGTATTGTACGTGCATCGTAAGGATCGTTACACACTGCATCATATTTTATGTCGTAAATTATTTTAATTTTATGCTAATATTTAAACTGTTAGCTGAATGTTTGTACAAACCACGATAATTGTTGGTGAATGATTCCATTTTTTCTTGGGTGGAGGATAACTTACCTGTAAAGAGAAAATTGTAAAGGTTAGTAAAAAATTACACAGACACATTAAAATTAAATTACATATGCTGTATGGACAATTTTTTTTTTGCAAAAGCACTTTAAAGACTATTGTTTAATTTTGACAATATTAGGTTAGACATATATCTTGGCTTAAAGTATGTACAAACTTAGTCCCTAACGTAAAAGATATTGCCAATTTCCAGTACCTCTGAAACTATTATCACCAAATAATATGCCAAGAAAATCAATTGACACAACCATTTATTTATTCAACAAAACCAGATGGGTAAAACAAATACGGAACCACCAATAACAAACTAACCGAGGAAAACCTGAAAACGGCCTAACAAGTACGTTTGTAAAAAAAGTTGCGTCAGAGCCTATAAAAAATGTCTGCCAGGCGTCAACGTTGGCATTACATCACTGTGAGCCGGCAGTGTGTGTGAGGCGTACCCACGCGTCACACCGGCACATGTGCGTGTGTATACGACGTCTCTTCACGTGGCGCGCAGCTGTGTGAGTGCGGCCTAATCTTTAGAGGAATGCGGGTTTCATACAAGTACTTTTTAAAAGCTGAAAAGGGAAATTCTTTGACTGGCTCGCCTCACCACCCTTTATGTTTTTACTTTTTAAAGTTTTTTTTTAGAGGCAAATGAAACGGATTGATGCGAATTCTCTTTGAGACTTTTTAGTCTAGTTTTAATTAGAGTTTCGTAAGGACTTAATTACTGACGTGGTTTGATGAAATATCTTGTGATGTAGAGTAGATTTATAATCTAAATAACTATGTATTTCAAATCGGATGCTTCCTTAGTCTCTCTTTAGACGACAAACAGTGCTTATTCTATAGAAATATGCCAGAAAAGTCAAAAGTTCATACAATTGACATTTGAGTTACTAAGGAAATACATATTTGTGCCGGTAGTCAAAGGTTCATTCAGATCGCGTTTGTCTTCGTTAAAGTAGTCAACTAACCGATGGATAACTTATGTAACCAATGAGTCATCGATGCCGAGCCCAAATTCTTGAACTTAGAAATCGTTTGGCTTGATTTGAAGGGATGTTTTGTTTTGTACTATCAAGGAAACGAAGAAAAACCTTTTTTTGTGGTTACGAAATTATGTGAAGATTCTGTTTTAGACAGGAAATGGGAGGTTCAACAGCAAACCAACATCAAGATTGGCAACCGTTGGTTACTGCAACTTTTTATGAAAGATTATTAAAAAAAAAAACAGTAACATTAACTTCTCACGTCGAGAGAGAAGCTTCTGGGTAAAATGACTTTAAATAAGTTTATAATTTTAATTAGGTATTTCATTATGAATAGGTTTTAAAAAATACATTTTAGAGGCCTTCTTTTAAGTATGGAGATATATGTAACAGAAGACCTCCCTATTCCGTACATCTATGTGTATACATACATAGCCTGTTAATGACAGAATCAATATCAAAGTACAGTAACATTACGAAAAATAAGAATATAGAATCTACAGATAATTTGTTACATAGGATAGATACTTCGAACAAATACTGAGAAAAGCAGAGAAAAATTTATTGGTTGCAATAGAAAAATTAAATCCGTTCGATTGGGTCAGAGAAAGTTCAAAATGTCTAAATTGACAAATTTGATTCCTAATCTACAAATCTACTGCTACCTACACTTATGCTATATTCTCTATTCCTCAAGCCGATCAGTTACCGTACCTACATATGTGCCATGCCAAATCAGTACCTTCAAGTATAAAGCCCTAAAGTGCCTACATACACATACATATATCGCGAAATATATGAATGTATTCATACCAAAACTATTTCGTATTCAAGTCGAGGAAAAATAGAAGTAGGTTGAACCGGAAAATGCATCTTAGTGCAGTGAAGGTAAAGGAATCATTGACCGACCTTGACATCCTCTCTTAGATAGAAAATAGATTTACTTATTTTCTTGTAGTGGCACAAACTACTTGAACAGCTCGTTATCTATAATCAGCCGATAATGTTCTCACTGTCGGGACACTGCAAGCCTCCTCTCTTCGAGGAGTTGACTGTAATCTACCACGCAGGCCCAGTGCGGGTTGGTAGATGTCACATGTTTTCGAATTTTTGGCTTTAGGTCATGATGGTTTCCTCGCAATGTATTTTGTCACCGTTTTGAGAGCAGCGGTGAAAAAAAAATGACCCGAAGTATAGCGCCTGCTTGGGTTTGAACCGCCATTGGAATAGCTCATAACGTGGTAACAATATGGGCCAGACATCAAGGTGTCAGAGGGGCTGACTGCCCAGAGTCAACTCTCGTAGAAGTACCTTTTACATTTCGATTTCATTGGAGCTGGTGATGAAGGGCTTATGGCTAAGTTATGACAGCAATACTGGTCATCCGTCAGGTGAAGATACGCTCGTTGTGGTTGGCCTGATGATGGGTGACCATCTTTACATACCAAGTCCCCTCCGTGCCTCGGAAAGCACGTGAAGCCGTTGGTCCCGGCTGTTTTTCATGGTTCTTTGAATAGTTAAACAGATGATGATAAGATTTGATTGTAGTTATGCGAAGTATTGCGAATAGAAGTTGTAGACGGATTGAGGGGTGATCTCCATCATTACTAGCATCAGTCCACACGACCGTATCTGGTGATTATGCCACCAGCACAACGGTTATTATCTACATAATTATTAACTGTCATAATCACCAGAATGCTAGAATAGTAGAACGAATGCTAGAGAATGGTAGAGCTGTGGAGCAGTTGAGGGAAAGGATTTCTTCAACGGTAGGAGTCTATAACCTGATGACACGCAATAAAATAAGGAATGGTTGCTTAAGTGTCATTCTAGATACGTTAAAACTTGATGTAGATTTACAGACCAAAATTTATCATTCTAATGAGGTAGCAAGGCAGTCCTGTGAAGCAAAACGAAACAATGATTATAATTGTGAATGAATCACTCAATCATACAAATCACAACATCATGCAATACAAAATACAACAAAAACTAATTAGCATAACGTCGAATACCGCAAACACCGCTAGTTATTAAAAAAAGAAGCCAGGAACCCGTTGCGAAAACCTGACCTACTACAATACACTAAAATACACACACTTATATAAATACATACGTTTGAATATTACGTGGGAACTGGCAACAATGATAATAATTATTTAGGGGATTTGCAAACGGCGCATTTTACACTCGAAGACTGACAAACGGGAATGATCTAGCTAGTTGATGTACGTGGTACAGTTCTTAAGTAATGTAGACGCTGATATTATAGAAGTGTTGGTCTTTAGTCTTTTTGGGTTTGGGCAAAGTGTTATTAGGTTTTCCATCAGTAGCAGCCCGGAGACTGGATTTGTGCTCGGTTGGAGCCGATAGGCTCGCCCCCTTTTGCATGGGACTTCAACATTACTGGCGAAATGTGGGTGTGGGTATAGGTAAACCTCTGCCTAACACTACCTACTTTATAAAGGACAATAAGAATGCCTTGACTTGATATTCCAGTACAGTAATGCCTGCCCTATTCTAAATAAATCTTAAGAGGCTTGATTAATAGATTCAGTTCTCGAATCGAATATTACGAAGAGGTAAAATTTGTGATTTCGTACGTAGGGGGTAATCTTCGCAACTGCTGATCCGATTTTGAAAACTCTTTCACTAATATGGAAGATACTGTATTGGCGAGTGTCATTGTATTTATTTTATGTTGATGAAACAAGAATTTTCAAGCAAATTTACATGCAGAAGCCAGTAATGAACAAGCAAGCAGAAGGCTATCAACAATTATATTTTTATCCCTTCATATTAATATGGCAGTTCCATCCTGACAGAGATTACTCTAATCATACAAATTATACAACTCCTCAATTACACTTGACGCGCAAAATTGTTCGCGTGTAAAAAACCTAATACTAGATATATCTATTGCAAACACGTATATACGTAAAGTTATGTATTACCTGAGTCTAGCTGTCATGAGTCAGAATTGCTTGAAATAGTGTAATAATATCATTATTAGACTACCATTTCGTGACTAAAATGAACAACAAGGTGGAGGAAAAAATATGTTTTATGGATAAGGTAAACAATGCCTTACTTGACCGTGACATGTCTAAGTTTAGTGTCCAATTATGGGCAATATTTCTAAATTTAATTGTTGATTGCGAGAATATGTCAGGAGACGAGACAATCATGTAGATCCTTGAAGAGTCAAAGGTTGCTAAAATTGACGTGCATGCTTGCGTAAAACTACAAAAAAACTGACGTAAGCTGTCTTTTCTTGGCTTTCTGGGTAATTTCAAAATAAACTTATTGGTCAGTTTTCATTTAGGGATATTTTCCTTGGTTTCGTGAGTGAGAAGAGAACCAAACTGTCTGATACTGCCTGCTTTTGCGAACTGAATTTGGCAATTATGATTTGATAAACTGTGAGTTATTGCGTAACACACGTACGACAATTTATTTGACAATTCAACAGCATTCATTGTGTTATTTACATTGTCGAATTTTTTCAAACGTATTGACGGATTATGAAAGAAATTTATAATCAGTTTTATTGAGATTCGTCCATCAAACTCCGTCAAAATGTGATTGAAAGAGCTGATTAGAGTTAGGGTATAAAGATGATTTGACAACGATTAAGTTTCTTTGAAAGAAATGGAGGCTACCCTTCAACCCGAAACGGAAACCATAAGCTAAATCACAAACCGACAATATTCGAACCAGGACAGCCCACAATAAACATAATCTCACAAAAGGAATTCTTATTTATGCCAGTTTACTTCAAACTCAAATACTGAATACTGATAACCGGCTCATGATCTGGACACAGTGAATTATTCTGCAGCAAATTATCGACGACTGCTTTGCATTTAAAGAGCCAGTATTGCTGTGTAGTTTGAGTTGAATAATATATTTTATGAATATTTGTATGAAACCATTAATTTGGACAAAGCTTCTGGCTTTTAATTTAGCAAATAGGTTGAGTTGAGTTTTATATAACCATCTGTGAACATATCATCGCCTACTTAGGTAAATGAAATACAAGTCAAATGCAAAGGCTATCGAGAAACGAAAAACTAAGATATCATTGAGAACGGAGAGTTTTTTTGAAAATTACTAAGACCTAGTTCCCTAAAACTAATGATATTAGTGTTAATAAGAATGATTTTGAAAGTAATCAAACCTTAAAAGCTTTTAAACATTGACACTGAGATCATAAAGTTCTGATTCCCGGACTAGGATAAGATACTGTAGATTGTGAACATCGAAACAAAAGCTGAGCGTGATATAAATGAAACATCCAGTATCTGAGATCACAGAGCGCTGAGAGAACTATACATATACCAATGTACTATGGTAGAACTAGAATTCGCAGACGGTATTAGTTTCCTTGCGGATGAGTTCAAAGCTACTATCGGTCTATTCTTAGACATATTGTCTATACTTTGACATAACTCTATCACTACTGTATTTTCCCTGCACAAGCATAAGCTTAATCAGTCTGTTACATTCCGACTGCTGGGACACAGGCTTCCTCGTTCTAGCCATAATCTACTACGCGCGTCCAGTGCTAGTTGTTTACTATCATATATCTTCAAATTTTTGGTCCTAGGACATGGCTGTTTCCTCCCTGAAGATCGGCTAATCTTCAGTCTAGTCGTCAGTGCAATTCTTAGGTACTTTCCGAGTTTATCTTGGGTATTACTGACATAGGGAATTCATCGTGGGGAAACCTATTTGAAGGACTTTATATGATATAAGTCTGATATCACCAACTCGTCTTGAGCAAGCGTGGTGATCAATGCTCTTGCCTTTTCCGTATGAGGCCTATGCCCTGCAGTGGTACAGTAATAGGCTAGTATTATATCCTCCAACTAATCTTTAACATCATTATTTACTGAGATCACTCCCTTACTAGATCTTAAAGACCCAAAAGACTTGTGCATAAAAAAATCAAAATACATTATTGGTAGGTACATATTCTGTTTTAACTGATAATAAAAATCACGACACAACGTACTTGAAAATGTTGCAATCAAATTGAATTGAAAACTTTTCAAATTGAAACCACTTTAGTTCGATTGCATAAAATATCTGAATTTATTCCAACTGATTTCTCTTATTGAATCGAAATAATTTGCCGTGCGGTTTGATGGCGTTGATTTAAAGCGCCACCTGTATTATATACCTACAACTGTACATATATCAATGTGTTTTAAATCTCCGACAAAATATATGTAAGAATGCCTCCTTAATCGAACTATGGAGAGTGGTGTTCTAAATTTGATGCCGTCAAAATCAAAGTCAAAACATTTATTTCAAATAGGCACATAAAAAGGCACTTTTGAACGTCAACATTTACATTAAAAATATAATTGATTCTAGGCGCCCCTTCCAAAAGGTAGTTTCGTATGGAGAAGAAGGGGCAAGAAACTCCACCGTTACTCTTTTAAAATGTTTTACAATTTTTGAATACAATAATAAAAAAAATATGTGTGAAGACGATGCACCAAGAATAAAAATACTACACCACAATTGGTAAAAATAATTTAAAATAAAGCAAAGACAAAATCAATCACGTGATAGGTACATGGTGCTCAAATATTTACAAACATTCCTTTCGGGATCGTACAATGTTATATTTAATTCCTCCGAAGCATCCTGGAGACTAGATTGGATTTGAGCAATAGGTTCACCCATGTAACAGTCATGGGAGTTAAACATAACTGGCCAAATGATGTTCAAGAATCAATATTTGTTAAGTAAATTGACACTCTACGTCAACGTGTCGTGTTATTACCATTCATACATCTGTCAAAGAATTACAGTTGTGACTACGAGATATTTAATAAAAGTCAAATCCTGAAAATATCTTAAGTTTAAGTAATACAAGATTAGAAATTACCAAAGCTTTATTTAGAGTGAAGTAGGTAAGTTTTGAAGACAAATCAATCAAGTCAAATTATTGATATATTAACCGTTCTTCTACAAGGAAAAGATCGAAGATCAATGAGCTAAAGTCAGCCTTCAAAGAGCATTTAAGATAAATTAAAAAGTGCAAATAAAGAAATAGGTCACAATACAATAAAATCAATTATAAATCGTACTCACTATTATTTCTGAATGAAGGTAATTAACTGTCAACGTTTTTATTTATCCATTTGAATAAATTAAAGCTTATGTTTTCATAAAGGTTACGTAAAGAATTGATTTATTGTTCAAAATGTATTTTAAATTTAATTGTTTTAATTATTGACACCATGAAATTGATACTCGGTTTTAATTGCAGTGTTTTTAATGCTGTTGTCAAAAAAAACATAGCATGACGTTTCATCATTAATCTATGCAGACGAAGAGTTTGTTTGTGTTCGAATGCGCTAATATCTGAAACTACCAGTTGAAAAATTCATTTAGCATTTGATAAACCAGTTCTCGAGGGAAGTTTTAGGTTATTTATTATCACGCTACGACGTTTAGAAGCCGAGCAAAACGAAAAAAAGTCAGGAAGATCGATAAGCGAAAACGAAATACATATTAAGCGCGGGCGAGGGCCGAAATTTTACGCGGATGAAGGATTAATCAAACCAAAAATCAAGAAATGTACCTATGCCATAAATAGTGTGTCTTAACACTATAATTGTTAGTTTATTGACATGTTTTTTTTTTTTGTTTTTTCCTTTAACCATTGCATTGCAACTACGCATCTACAAAACCAAGGCAACATAGCAGGTGAGTATTCATTCGGAAAAACCTAAACAAACTTTATGCATCACGCTTTTTTCCTTGAAGTAGTAAGCAGAAACAGTAGCAGAAACAAGGTGCGTGTTGCGTGAGGTCATGTACGGTAATAATGTAAATTAGAGAACGCCGTGCGTGTGCGCAGGTGTTGCTAAGACAAGTACGTGCTCGAGAAATTTTGTTTTGGCGACCTTAAATACCTAGGTGGCGAATTTTTTTGTCAAATTATCAGGATATAGATCAGTTTGATGACGTTACAAAACTGGCATTTTTATTCATTGATGCTTGAACTATATTTTTCGGCATTTTTCTCAATGTGTTCACATCACATTTCACCCTGTAGAAAAATAAGAATACTTAGAATATATTTGTTATGGTTTTTATTAACTTTGAATAGAACTTTCTATTTATTTCTACCTCCTTTTCTTCGGGCCTTGCCAAAAAAAAGCTAAAGCGAGCATAAAATTACATAAGAACCAGATGAATTTAATATACTCTTTCCCTTTTTAGATATAAAACGACATGTTATTTACAAAACACCGCTTTTACCTCGAGCAGCACATAACCAGTCATGTAACAGACCTTGAGTTCCCAAGTTACGTCTTAACTTAACTTAAACTAAACTATAGTTACTTAGATGATTACCTATTCCATTCGGGTGCATACAAACACTGACATCTAGACAGCCTAGCTGCATAATTTAAGTACTACGAAGGCTTATTAACTAAAATTGGTCAATGCCGTATGTTCTAGTACTTTATAGGTGTATATAAATAATTAATATTCATTATTTTAATTTTATGAGGATTTCAATTTTTGCGTTTTAATATTATTGGTTGGTTGGTTTTGAAAATTATAGTGCTTTAAGTTATTTATATTACGTTTTAACCGTTTCAAGGCAGTTAATAAAATAAATAGTTAAAAGCGTCTCTTGAATAATAAGTCTCCATAGTTCCTCGAAAAGTTATCAGATCACGTTTTTAATACAAAACTGCAATTTTGTAACAAAAAGCCTTATTAAAACTACACTAAATAAAAATTAACAATCAAAATATTACAACACTACCTAACGTGGAAATTCGCATAGTGTGTCAACACAAAAAGTTTTTTTGCCCACAGTGTAATCACGAGACGATGAGTAGTGCGGTGCGCGACGCTCATGGTTCCCTATCTATGTGTGTGTGCATCCGTGTGACCCACTTACGAACGCGTTCGGCGCACTTCGGTCGTTTCCGTCGCCCGAACATATGTCCGCGGGACCGCCATCTTTACTTATTGACTGCACACGACCAATTTAAGTTGACCTATCTCGACCGGTGTTTTTTAAGAATTTTCTTACGTCAAGGGGTCATTGGTATTTGGACGGTCGTAAACGACGCGTGTTACGTAAAAAAACTCACTAAATGTTTACTCGATGCTTGTTTTCGCGCTGTTATCGTACTGTTTTGTCATCGTGAAGATAAAACTGATTTACTTCCTAACGTTATGGTGGGTTCGGAACTTTGTATTTCTACGCACTGTGAGTTGAGTTTAGTTAGGTCGTATTGTGTCCTAGCCAATATTCTGTTATACGCAATAATGAATTTATGCAGTATACTTGCATATCTTCTTTTGCAACATCGAAGGGCGAATCTAGTGTTTACGTTCTAGCACCAACACAAGTTTTAAAACACGCATATCAAAAAATATAAACAGAAACATGCAAAACCACTGTTGCGAATTTTATGCAATTATTTTTTAAAACAGAAAATAAACTTACGCAACTAAATAATGATATAAAAGTTATTTAATTAAACGATTATCAATCGGTATCGTAATATCGCATAACAGAAAGCTTGCGTGTGCATATCCGAACGTAACTTCCGCGTTCGAAATTTGATTTTTTCCCCACTCACACATAGGTACAACTTTCACCTATTCGAAAGTGGAATGATGACGTGTGTGCGTTGCTATTTTCGTTTCGGATATGCGTTCCGAAGAAAGCTTTTAAAAATAACTGTTACTTATAACTGTTCTTTTTTCATTGTTGTTTATTTTAGTCCGATAAAAGCTCAGGGCTCGTTTAATCGAGCGTGCTGATGTAGTATACTTGTGAATCCTTTGTAATATTAATTGCTGCATTGAAGTTTTATTTCTGTTCTGAGGTTTTCCTTCGTGTATGCGTTAAACGTGCTTTTCCATCACATTAACTTCAAAATGAATACTACTAGTAAGCAAGGTGAGTCGTAGAGAGGAAAACTGTCATTTTCACCTATTTTGATAGACGACTAGTTGAATGCAGTTTGTAGATATTAGCAGACCAGCTATTACATACATACATATAAATCTCACCGTGAATACGTTGGTGAATTGAGCTATGATTCCACCTGATGCTAGGGATAGACACTCTTGACATTTCACTTAAAGATCACTGCAACGTCAACAAAATTTTCACGGTGACTTTTTACAGAATCGATCGGCAGAGGGCGTTTCTGTCCTTCGTCGCCGGGCAGTGAAAACCTCGCGCTTGCATTGAACGTACACAGCGGATGATACAAACTGTGAGAAAAATGACATTCTTTGATGTATCCCGAGGTTCTCATTATCATCAATACATGGTCCGCGTTTGTTCTAAAAAATAAATAAGATGAGAAACAATGTAGTTTTTCAAGTTCTTCTAATGTAACAGACAGCTGTGCTGCTGGGGAGGTTGATGCACCAGTTCTTCTTCCCAGCTAAAGCGGTGAAGGGCGGGCGTTTTTGGGGACTGTCTTAGGTAATTTTGACTTTCAAAAAGTGCTGATTCTCAGCCTAGTTTGAATAAATAAGTTTAGTTTTTATTATTATTATTTACGAGGTTCTAATTGCAGGGTGACGCTATACTCTTGGGGTAAGGAACCCTTAGGAGCCCCGACATATGAAAAAAAGCAAAGTAATGTCGACTTTTGGACCCTAATTTCTCTAAAACCAATTATAATTCCGATCAAAGTACAAAGATAAATTAGAAAACGTCAAAACGTACAATTACATCAGAGGTTATCAATCTCTCGAGTGGTCTAACCACAGTGTAACAGCCTCTCATACATTAATCTTAGCGTATTTTTTACAATATCCGAACAGTATTGTTGATTATGTTTTTATCTGTGACGCTTAGACGTTGCGGTTTATAGGGCTGTATACACATATGTATAAAGATTTATTTATGCAATAAGTTCTTTACATAATAGCTTATATTTAAACTCAAACTCAAACTCAAACTCAAAGCATTTATTTCAAATAAACCCATTACAGGCACTTTTGAATTGTCAAGGGGTCGGTCAGTCAGAAATATGAAGCTAGTTGCCCATTCCAAAGCGAAGTAGGTACCAATGGAGAAGAACGGGCAAGAAACTCCATGGACACTCTTTTAAATAATATGGTTACAGTAATTTGTTACATCAGTCTTGTTGAAATTAAACATGTGAGAACGATGTAGAAAGACCCGTAATAAAAAACATAAAAATCGGAAAAGAAAAATTAAAAATTAAAAAAAAAAGCCGTGGCAGCCAAGAGATGACCAGTCCCCACTGACGGCGCCCGTTCACGAACATGACGTATGGATCAGCACCATTCAGCTCAACCATTTTGAAGGGAACTTAATGATCCAACACACACGCCACCACCAGCGAGACATTTGAGTGAGCGTGACATACTCTCAGCCGCCAGGGCACATTCAAGTCAATGACAGACGTGCCCAGTATAGGGTAGCTTTATAGTAGGTACTACATAATGCTCACACGTGTGCTTTGCAATTATACAATACTAAAAGATTGAATTTATACAGTGCAAAGATAGTTTTTACAATTTTCAGCAGCTCCAACAATATTTCCGAATGCTAATCAATTGTTTAGGCGCCCTTGTGGAGCAGAACCAGCGTTGAGCCAAGCATTTTTGTCAGAGATGTAATCCTCCAACTTATAATATGCCTGGCTGCATAGTGTGCGTTTGATACAGGTTTTAAACTTCGTTTCATTCAGTTGGAGTATGTGGGGAGGTATTTTATTATAACATTTTAAACAGTACCCCATGAAGGATGAATCTACTTTAGCCAGCCTGAAACCCGGTTGAACCAATTGGTCCCTATTTCTAGTCCCATAGTTGTGTCTTGCACCTCTTTTACTGAAAATATTTAAGTTTTTCCTTACGTACATGATGTTTTCATATATATATTGACAAGGTACGGTCATGATGTTAATTTCTTTAAACAGTTCCCTTAAAGAATCGCGCCTGCGGAGGCCATATATTGCTCTAATGGCTCTTTTTTGCAGAATAAAAATAGACTCGATGTCTGCAGCGCGTCCCCATAATAAGATACCGTAAGACATGATACTATGAAAGTAACTGAAATAGACCAGCCTCGCGGTATCTACATTAGTAAACTGACGGATTTTTCTTACAGCATATGCTGCTGAACTTAGCCGTCCTGCAAGAGATGTTAAATGGGGACCCCATTGCAGCCTCGAGTCGAGCGTGATCCCCAAGAAAACCGTTTTATCAACGAATTCTAGTTTCTCTTGATTCAATAATATGTCACAATCAGTACTTTTAACATTCGGCAAAGCAAACCTTATGCATTTTGTTTTTTTCCCATTTAATACTAAATTATTAGCAGTAAACCAATTTTGTACCTGCAGCAGTGCGTTATTTACGTCGTCAAGATTTGATGAACGTCTACTTATCTTAAAAATTAAAGAAGTATCATCAGCAAATAACACCATTTGTGGTTGTTTTTTTAATAAATGGGGTAGATCATTAATATATACTAAAAAGAGGAAAGGACCTAATATCGAGCCTTGTGGAACACCCAATTTTACTTTTAATCCTAGTGAATTGACACCATTAATTTGAACTTTTTGCCGTCTATCTTGTAAATAAGATCTAACTAAACTTAGCGCAGGTTTTCCTAGTCCGTAATGCTCCAGTTTTAGGAGCAAGGTTTCGTGACTAACGCAATCAAATGCCTTGGAGAGGTCACAGAAAATTCCTATGGCATCTTGGGCCTCCTCCCACGCTGTAAATATGTGTTTTAGTAAAGTGACACCAGCATCAGTCGTGCAACGACCTTTGGTGAAACCATATTGCTGTTCGTGTAAGATTTTGTTAACATTAAAATGATTAAGCATTTGATTGAGCATTACCTTTTCGAACACCTTGCTGAATACCGGCAACACGGATACTGGTCTATAATTGTTGGTGTCTTTGCTATCCCCAGATTTAAAAAGTGGTATAACCTTACTGTATTTCATTAAATCCGGGAAGACTCCTTGATCTACACACAAATTAAATATTAAAGCTAAGTATGGTGCTATGGTCTCGATTATGGATGTACAAACTTTGATAGACATTCCCCAAAGATCTTCGGTCAACTTGATTTTTATTTGCCGAAAAGCTTTTATAACTATCATAGGGTTTATATGTTTAAATTGAAAATCAACCGGGCAGCCTGGAACGTTCGCTCTTAATAAATCAATTGAGACTTTGGGTGAGGAATTTAAAGCCTCCGTAGTTTTAGATGGTATATTAGTAAAATAATTTACAAATTCTTGAGCTACTTCTAAGTTAGAGCTTATGGCACCACGTGAAGTCTCCAATGTGTATTCAATGTTTCGTATTTTTTTCCTACTAGTTTCGTTATTTATAACTTTCCAAACAGTTTTTATTTTATCTTCCGCTGTTTTGATCTTGTTGCTAATGTACAGGGCTTTAGCTATTTTGCAGGTATTTCTAAAAGTTTTGGAATATGTAGCAACATACTTATTGAAAGTTTCAGTGTTAATGTAAGGCTTAAGGCCATACAACTCGAACAGTCTTTCTCTACTAATCCTAATACCTCTGGTTGCCCAGTCACTAAATATAAATTTAGTGCAAATATTTTTTGTTTTCTTTTCAAAAGTTTTATTGAATTCAGTGTGGACTAATGAAAAGAAATCCTCATAAAATTTATTTGCATCGTCCATATTATGGCCCAGAACATTTAACTTATTATTTAGGGCACTATTGAAACTATTTAATTTGCCAGTAGTTATTGGTCTAAATTGTATTTGCAATTTTTGTAAAGGTGTTTTAAACCTAAAAGTTACCGTTTGTCCACTATGATCTGACGGCAGAAAATTTACGATGGCTTTTTCTAAATGATCAAAATCGCAGAAGACATTATCAATACAAGTAGCAGAAGTTGGAGTTACTCTAGTCGGTTCGGTAAAAACATTAAATAA
Source organism: Dasypolia templi (assembly GCA_963555695.1). Taxonomy (NCBI): domain Eukaryota; kingdom Metazoa; phylum Arthropoda; class Insecta; order Lepidoptera; family Noctuidae; genus Dasypolia; species Dasypolia templi. The sequence continues at coordinate 8,387,348 of OY743163.1, forward strand.
ATTGAACGATTTAAAAAGGCTTAGTAATCTACAGCTATTTGAATTATTTTCAAGAATATTAATATTAAAATCACCACAAATAATTGCGGATTTGTTACTGGATGCAAGTTTCGCTAGGACATCTTCCATTATTGACTCAAATAAAGAAAAGGTCTGATAATTAGGGGGTCTGTACACGCACACTACAACATGCTTATCTAGCTCAACACAGGACAGTTCGATGCAATGTTCAACTGATAAACCAACTATGTCATTGCGTTGCTTGGATTTTAAACAATTTTTAATCAAGATTAGAGACCCTCCACGCAGCATAGATTTACGGGTAAAACAACTGCCCACACTATAGTTCTCATAATTAATTAGCATTTGGTAATCCCTTAACCAATGTTCAGTAAAACAAACAATGTCAAACTTTGTTTTCTCTAAAAACATTTCAATTTCTAATAATTTGGAAGAAATACCTTGAATATTGGTTATGGAAGTAAGCATTTCTTTATAATACTAATATTAAGAGGGAAACAAGCATGCGGGCTCAAAACGGTGAAGGAAAACATCGTGGCAATACACTCAAAAATTCGAAGACATTACTTATGTGACATCCACAAACCCGCAAAGGGCTCGCGTGATGGATTTCGACCCACTCTCTCTCACAGAGAGGAGGCCTGTGTCCCAGAAATGCATGCGGGCTTTGATGGTGGCAATGGTCAGCGTTGTCTATGGAGACGTTCAATACCAAAGGCATTATAGAAACGTTATTGTCATCCTAGATCCAAAGCTGAGATGTCTCATTCTCATCTGACGTGGCTGTTATTACAATAGCACCGACACCCTTCAAACAGGAACAAAGCAACTCTGCTAGGTAGGGAGTACCTCCTTGACCAGCACCTTCACAGATAGAGGTACTAATAAAACACTAAATTTTCATCTGCCATTGCCTTTTCTCAACTTTATACCAGTATTAAACATGGAGCGTTTGTCAGACATTCAGGGTTCTGACTACTCGACTGTCAAAAATATTTGAATGACAGCCAGGACGAACACAGCACGTGCTTTCCAAGGCACGGAGTCAGGGGCGTAGCTACCACCGTATCTGCCGTATCAATTATACGGGGTCCCCGACATGAACGCCTGTCAGACCTGTTACAATTGTCCATAGAAGCAGAAACTTTAGAAGAACTAAAGTCATCATCAGCTATTAATGATTTAATAAACGCCGAAAAAAAGGCAAGTGGAGTGTATATTTAATTTTAATTGTTTGTAAAAATTTTGGAAAAAGTGACAAATAGATAATTATGAGGAATAAATATTTATTTAAATTTTATGCAATTTTTTTTTTCTTTTGTGAGAAATCGTTACCTTCCATAAGGGCCCCCAAACAAATTTTTATACGGGGCCACGCAAAGGCATGCTACGCCACTGCACAGAGTGCTCTCCGTATGTAATGGATGGTCACCCATCCAGGGACCAACCTTGGCAAGTGTTGCTTAACCTGGAAAATCGACGGCTGTTATTATTTAGCCCGAAGCCGTCTTCCAAAAAATTAAAAACACTAAATGAAAATTTTAAAACATTAAATGCAGAAACAGAGAAAGCGTCAAGTAAAGTCAAAGTTCACATACGTAGGCACGATACACGTCAGGAGCCGAAATTACTTTCACCGGTTTACTGATAAACACTGGTGACGAAATAAATGGGAAGGGGTATTGTCATTTCTATAATAGTAAATGTTAGTGGAAATTATCGTTCATGCGTTGAAAGGTTAAAAATTGATCTTCAAAGGCGTCTGGGTGGAAAATAGATACAAGCATATGGATTTTCCACCCCCATGCGTATGTACTGCTCTCGAAACGGTGAAGGAAATCATCGTGAGGAAACCGGCATGTTCTAGAACCAAAAGATCGAAGACATGTGGCATCTAGCAACCCGCGAGGTGGATTGCGGGCCATTCCCTCTCACCGAGAGGAGACCTATGTCATTTCTTATTCTATTCATGCTCGTAAAGACGATAAAAAAAGTTTATTTACTATATGCCTAGATGCCAACTTAACAGGCATGAGTATAACCAATTATAAAGATCATAATCCAACACATAATTATTTTGTACAATAATCAATTTGCTATGTGTTTAAAGAATGGATACAACAAAAGGTAGGCCTTCACCGTCTTTTGTTAGCTGCACGCAAACCGCAGTATTTTATACAGGAATCACGAATATATTACGCATATTTAAGAGATGAATAAATTCTTCATTTTAACTTATAATTGCTACCGTATTAGCTACCTGTAACTCTAACCAATATTGGGAGGTACTGTGTAAAAATGCTTGAAGTGAGCTTTCAACAGTGTCAAACCCTAGCATACGCGTAGCTTGACGCGTGGCTTGAAACGTGATTTGTAGACTGAAGAATAAACAAAATTACAAGGGAATAAAAGATATCTATTCAATCATTACGCGCACAGTTCGAATGACACCTTATATCAAGTTCACCTCACTTAAGTTTTGACAGAATAAATAGATCGGCTGGTATTAGTGATAATAATAATATAATTTGTGGTAGGTAGTTTATGTGATAACAAAATACGTTCAAAATGAAATCTGCTCAATCGAAAGAAAGATTAAACGACATGCGATCTCGGAGTTAACAAAACTTATTTGGAGAGAGAGATCAGGTACAAGTTTATTGCCGGCTGCGACCTATGGGAAAAGACTCTGATTGACCATCTATGAAGATAATATCGCCTACTTTGGTTCTCCTGACGCCTCCTACGACTCCTTAAATCTACAGAAACGAGAACAGGAAGACTATGAAGTATACTTTCAAAGAGGTTATCTCTCCAGAAAAAAATCAACAAGAACTGTTCGACAAAGTCGCTTTGCCTAAAGTTGAAGAGGCTAATTAAAGTAAAAAATGGCTTACTTATTTACACAGGTATCGCAAATACGTTGTCATTCTAGAGACGAACCTGAAGTGTCATAAGTGCTATGTTACACTGAAAGCCATTTCCCGTATTAAAAAAAAAAAAAAACTATTCGCCATCTCATATCAGCGGTAACAAATGTCGAAAACTGCTTGACAGATCGAGACTGTGTTAAGACTTCGAAATACGTGAATGTCCCTTCTGATTCAGTCACTGACACCCATTTTTATGCTTGAGGGTGACGGCAGAAAAAGCTCTGTTGGTAGATTTTTTCCGAATCAGCTCAATCTTATAGAGCTCAACCTATTAATGATTCACTGCAGGTTAAAGGTCTCTTTACATACAGAGAAGGCACGAGCATTGATCACCACACTTTCTCAAGACGTAGAGCTTCTGCCAGCGACTTAGCCGTAAAAAAATAGCATCTGTCCTTTCCCAGGATATCATCTATCTCCTTGCCAGATTTGATCGAAATCCGTTCATTGGTTTATGCGTGAAAAGGTAACATACATACTAATTTAGTATAGTTGTATTGTAAATCTAAAGGATGAACTAGTGTCATAGAACAAAAGTCTTTAATTAAAAATGCAGCTCCGCATAGGAACAATACCCCCGCATGTCACGATGGTAGTCGCGTGTCAATCGTCCTCGGATTCGCATACTAATTCACTAAAGCCTACAGGCTAACGTGACTGGATGCACACACGTTCTATGTAGAAAGGGATGCGGAGTGAGTGAGTGAAAGAGAAAGCTTGCGTCTTCTTTCAAAGAGGACCACCGATCTTATTGGTCCTTTTAAAAGTGTGTTAGGGCCTGCAGGCTAACGTGACTGGAAGAGTTTTTTTTTGGTAAACGAGTTGCCGAAAGCCTTCAATTTGACACCAAGGTCAGTAACTGCAATGGTTAACATTGGTTGCCGTAGATAATGAAGCAACCTTAATTATCTGGTTGCTTTACGTCAAGGTTGTTGTTGATAACCATTTGTCAACCAGGTGACCTACTGGTTGATATGAGGACTTTCAGTATAACTTTAGTTTCGAGTACTAGATTGAACGTAATAAGAGGCTTCGAATTCTTCTAACTTAACATACAGCTGTGTGTTATTCTGTGACCATCTTATCGTGAAAACTTAGTGAGCTGTCAGTGTCGCTGATGATATGGATTGACAAAGACGGGATGACACTGACAGCTCACTCCACGCAAGTCTTCACGGTTATATTATTATAGAATCGACATGCAGGACTGCTGGAGAGGTTGTTGCGCCGCTTCTTCATCCCAGCTAAAGCACTAGGAAATGGTGAAGGGTCTGGGGGAACGTCTTTGTCTTATATAATTTTGACGTTTGAAAAGTGCTGATTCTCACCCTAGATTGAATAAATGACTTTTGATTTAAATTTTATGTTTCTTCAAGAAAGTTCTAATGAGGAGGTCTAAGAACGTCAGGGCCTAGACATAGTGATATTCTATCGGCAAAATCGATGATAGCGGATAAAAATTAGGGAACTGACTGGCCGCAGAAATCCGTTGGATGCAGGAAGCACAGAACCTGTCGAAGTGGCGGTGCTTGGGGGAGGCATGTGTCCAGCATTGGACGTCTTTCGGCTGAAATGCTGATGATGATGATGTAGTTAGGTAAATTGTAATAAATTATTTGAGTTTGAGTTTATTTTCTTGCTCGGTATTGAGCTACGTAGAGAAGAAGAACTTACATAAACCTATACAAACCAACCAAACTCTTCAAGGGTAAATAAATCGTGCAAACAATTTCGTAAATGTACACAAAAATTTCGCTAAGATGAAATTTGGCGAATTAAAAAAGAATGCCGTAGGCTTGAAACGCGAAACTAGAAAGTTGTATGAAAGAAAGAAATCAAGAAAGCTATCGTGACGTAAAATATTGTAATCGTTATATTTTGGTCATGCATGTCCTGAACGAAGTGATCATAAAATCTTTAAAGATAAGATGCACCATGTGGATTCCTGCAAGCTTACATGGCAAAACTTTTGCTTTATTTTTAATTGACAGATCATCATAACATAACATAACATCACGCCTTGTTTTCCCCGAAGGGTTGGGCAGACGTGTACCTATAGTACACCCACATTTCGCCAGTTATGTTTAAGTCCCATGTAATAGGGGGCGAGCCTATTGCCATCTACCGGCCACAAATCCAGATTTCGGGCTGCTACTGAGAAATTCCATAGATAGAAAAAACCCAATAACACGTTGCCCGACCTGGGAATCGAACCCAGGACCTCATGTTCAGCAGTAGCGATTGCGACCACTAGACCAACGAGGCAGTTATGACAGATCATCATCATTATCAATTCCGCCGGACGAAGTCCACTGCTGGATAGGCCTTTCCTAAACACCCAAATTGACAGGTAGTGTTTCAAAAATCAGGATCATGATCCTTGAATGTTGGTGGCAATGTTCGGAATAGCTCTCGCGGCTCACCATATATATTCACTTTTCAGACTTAATTCAGAACCCAGTTTGGCAACATAAATAACACTTGCTAGTTTGTAGCTTAAATGCTTATCTGAAGAGAGCTGAAGCTACTTTAAGCATTTGATTTTTTACATGTAACATAATTCGTACTGAGACCTCTTCACGACGTTCTTTGACCCAGGATGAAAAGCATCTTATGTCCTTAACCAGGTCATGGTCGATCTGTTTGTCAAATCTGTTCAGCCGTTTTGGCGTGAAAGCGTTACAAAAAAACAAATTAACTTTCGCATTTATAATTTTACTTAGGCAATATTGATACGCAAGGATTATGTATAAAAATGTAACAAAAAGGTCGCCAAAAATTATGGACTCTTTAGTCCACAATTTCCCAATAATACTATTGGTGATGAATGCACTGCTTGGAAAAGCTTTCATCGTTTAGTTTGTCACTTTTTAGGCTTATTTCAGAAACCTATTCCGTGTTCTACAGAAGTTTTTTCGGCTTTCTCTTGTAAAATCAAAGTAGTCTGTGGATGACCAGTTTGATTTTACAAGATTTTTAAGGTTTTTAAGCTTTTGATCCAAAATTATTCATCATCATCATCATCAGCCTATTTTAGTCCACTGCTGGCTGCCTCCCCTCATGAGCGCCATAGCGCACTGTCTTCAGCTTGACGCATCCAGCATCTGCCTGCAATCTTTCGCAGATCGTCATCCCACCTGGCCGGAGGGCGTCCTACACTACGTTTGTCGAGTCGCGGTCACCACTCAAGAACTCGGTTGTCGGTTCTTCGCGAGATATGGCCGGCCCACTGCCACTTCAGCTTGCTTTTGCAATTCTTTTGAGCTTTGTCGATAACTTTGGTTCTCTGTCGGATGTATCCGTTTTCGCTGAGCGACTTTGAACTGGTGGACCAGCCCTATCGTGAGTGTCCACGTCTCAGCTCCGTAGGTCATGACGGGTAGGACGCACTGATTGAAAACTTTAGTTTTCAAGCATTGCGGTATGGATGACGAGAATTTAGTCTAAATTATTGCCTACAACAAAATTCAAATAATAATTCCAAATGCCCATCTCCTATTATTTCTAGAACCTGACCAATCCAAAGCAGTCATCAAAACCAAATTAAAACATCACTCAATTAAAATCGGCGCCATTTTTAAATGGATTCTAAAAAGTCGATTAGTAAAAGGAGTTTCGTATAATCGATGCCTGATAAAGGCATGTCATGTTGATACAACCTTATTATATACAACGCCAAGGCTGCGCAAACGCACAGTGACGAGTGACGTCATTTCTACGATTCTTAATTAGAATTGCTAGTGTTATGTATGACTTTTTTGTTTATTTATTAGAGAACTGATATTAGTCCTGAATACGATTCCAGGGTGTATATTTGGACACACAACAATAGCAGCGATAAGTCCCCTCTTTGAGGAGTGGTTGGAGAGGCGCTACGGCATTCTCACCTTCTGCCTGACACAGGTCCTCACTGGACACGGTTGTTTCGGCAGGTTCCTGTTTCAGATAAAGCGGGAGGAAACGCCCGGGTGTCACCATTGTGTGGATCGCCCGGAGGACACGGTGGAGCATACGGTGGAGGTCTGCCTAGCTTATGGAGCGCCGTGTCCTCGCGGAGGCGATCGGCGGCGGCGATCTCTCTCTTCCGGCCCTGGTCCAGGCCTGGGTAGGGAGCGAGAGGGTATGGAAAGCCGTCACCTCCTTCAGCGAAGCAGTAATGCTCGCGAAGGAGGAAGAGGAGCGCGTGAGGGAGAGAGCCTTGCGCCCTCAGGCACCTTGTCGCCGCAGGAGACACTCTGGGCGTCGGGTGTCGCCTGTAGATTCCCGGCCTCCGTAGGCGCTGTCTTGCGGACGGTGAGCATTGGGTAGCTCGCCGTGCGGTAAGGACCAGGCCCAGGTCGACGGCGCGTCGTCTTCCACGCGCGCCTCAAAGAGATGTCAGCACTAAATGACGGAGTCCGATAGGGCTGATGCCTCAGTGTCGCGGGTAATTCGAAAGAGAAACCGTGGCCCTGGTACAGGCAACTAAGGAACACAGGTGGGTTTTAGTCAGTAAAAGTCTGACACGCCCTCCCGATCCGCCCAGAGCCAGAGACTACATTGAATGATTTTAAAACCATAAAAAAAATGGGTTGTGTTTATTGTTATTTGTTTTTTTTTATTTTTTTTATTAGAACGCTGTCTGAAAGCTCGGGTTTTTTTTATGATTCTAAAGGCGAATTTCATCAATGAAACTGAACGCGATCAGCATATCTAAAACGCGTTCAAGGGCGCAAGTTTTGTCGATGGTAGAATAGACAAAATGTCGGATGAGATTTATCATTTTGTCTATTTAGCCGTAGACAAAATCAACTCATGACACGTGTGCAGGAGCGTAAAGAGAGGCCTATTCCCAGCATTAAGTAAAGTCGGGGTGTGGATGTTGTTGATGAACAAGAGCATTCTTATAAGAAAGTGTAGGTACTTTAAACCTCAATTTGCTTGCCTTTTAGTGTTGTCTTGCTAATAAAGTGCCACGAATGCAATATAACGTGTGAAGTTGTCACTTTCACTTCTCGCTCAAAGATATTGTGTTTGTCGTCATGATCCTTGTCCTGTTCTTATACCAATTTTATTTAGGGGTTTCACAACATGTGTTTTTCTTAAATACTTGTCTATTAGTCGTCATCTCGGTAGTCACCCTTTCTAGGCATATCATCTGTCTTCTCGATCGAACACAAACACCAAAAATAACAATTTGAGGGGAAATATGCGTCACATCCACGCAAAACGGCCATCGCACAGCTTAATGCTACGACCCGAAAGACAGGTGCTTGATCCATTTCATATCGATATCCCTTCGTGTCTGGGAATGCGCGTTAAAAAGGCGTTGGTCCCGGCTGTCATTCATATATTTTTGACAGTTGTTACTGGTAGCCAGAAGAATGAAAGTCTGACCACCAGTCTTACCAAGCGGTATCGTGTTCCCCAGTAACTGGGTTGTGGAGGTCAGCTTTCTAAGTACAAACGTGTGGGGTGAATTGTTACTGCACCTACAAGTGACGTACCTTGGACACCACGACGTGACTGGGTATAAGAGTTTTCTTGTAAAGTATTACTGTCCTACAGCTTGCAATCATAGTTTTAATGTGTGTGATGTAACGCAGAAATGTGTGGTGTCAACATGAAGTACACAATGAGTTTGCGTAACTGAAGCGAAGGGCTATCGTAGAACAAACATCGTCAGTGAGAAAGAGTTTGGTAATATTACGTATTCTTTAGAATCTGTCGGGGCAGTAAACAAATTAGGTAATGGAAATCACCGATTAATAAGACAAAGTGTCGATTTTTTTATGATTTTTCCGGTTTATCGAAAAGCGTCTCCCTCCATAGCCATGTAGCCTGTGTTTTCATCTGCAGGAAAATGCCCTCTCCCTTTTCCACCCAATTCATTTTCAGGGCAGCCGGTAATTATTTTACTGCAAGACATAAATCTGACAATTACATTTCTAGCTTTCCTCATGATGTTTTCCTCCACAATTAATTTAAATTTTACATTCCACCATTCTTCCCGTTCTGATAAGTAATCAAACTTTTTTTTCTTTTTCAACTAAACAATGTTGCCAATACAAATATTATCACTTTCTATAACCTTCACGCCATTTCGCAGTTGGTACGACACCGTACGTATTTTCCTTGTTGCAACACTGAACATATTGAAGGGAAAGCGGTGAATAATCTTTATATCAATAGTAAACAAGTTTTATATTGTTATGTTGTTGAAATAGACGAATAAGGAACTATAGCGGGAACTCAATCTTTTTTTTTTTCAATGTTTATGGCATGGCTACGAGGCCTTTATGCCAAGAACTCAGTCTTCTATTAATGGATTAAGTACATGATTCTAAATCCCATGCGCTGAGATTTTTCGTCGGTTATAAAAAATTGTATAACGTTCCATATATCTACTCTAGGGGGCCTAGAAAGTGAATGGGAAGCCATCACCTCCATCTGCGAATCAGTAATGCCCGCGAAAGAGGAGACGAAGCGCTTTAGGGACAGGCAATCCTTGCGCTCTCACGCCCCTAGTGGCCGCCAGAGACGTCCTGGGCGCCGCGAATCGCCAGCAGATTCCCGGCCACCGTAGGCGCGGGCTTGCCTAATGGATAGCTCGCCGTCCGATAAGGACCAAGCCCGGGTCGACGACGCGTTGTGTTCCACGCCTAAAGAGATGTTAGCACTCATTGACGGGGTCCGGTAGGGCCGATGCCTGCCAGGGCATCTGCAAAAGGCACTGGCACACGCCCTCCCGCTCCGCACAGACCGGGAGAATTCATTTGATCATTTCTCAAAGGGGTCTAGTAACATGTGCTGAAGTCATGGTTGTAATTTGCGCTTCGACGTATATCCATAGCAGAAGCACCCTTCAGGATCAGAAGGTTCAAAGTTTTTATGAGAACGAAATGTTATGCAATAGAGTTAGTAGCAGTAGAGCTTAGAGGGATTCGATTCTGTTCTAACAATTTCTATGAAGTTTTCATAGAATTGGTTGTACTAGAGTCGCATCGTGCTGGCTGGGGAAATATGGACTTATCCTACGACCATGTCTTTGAGAAAGGAGTAGGTATTTCCTAGGATGGTAGGACACGGTATGCAGCAGTTTTCTGCCTACCTCCATTTGACAAAAGGTGTGAGTTTACGTATGTATGTGCAGGCATAATAAATTTATGTCTGGCTGTGTGTGACAAAGGTAAAATACGTCGCGTGCCGAGCCCAGAGTTGCGCAAGCGCACGCGTTCGCTTTTTGTTTGTCTTTGACACATGCGCGACTGCGTGTTACGTCAGTGCGCTGGGAGTAAACTTTAGTGTTATCAGTTTTAAAGGGAGATGAAATCATAGAAACAGTTTTGTCGACGGAAGAATAGACAAAAATTACAAATAGAATAGACAAAATGATAGATTTATTTTGTTCATCTGTAACTTTGAAAATTCTTCCGTCGACAAAACTCGTCTCTATGGTGGTTATGCTACGTGTGCTGATGCTAGGGATAGACACTATTGACAGCTGTTATTATTAGTGTCAATTTCACCTTGTAAACTGAGCGCTGTCTGTCAGTCAGTCTTTGAAACTTTTTTTATGTTGGATATATGATTTATGAAGAGTTAGTATGTAGCTATAGTACAGTAATAAAAATGCACGTTCGAACATCGCGTTATAAAGACTTTTTTTGAGGCAGTTCTTTATAGGCATATGATAATCTATCAGAATTAAATTATTTCTTACATCCTTGAACATGCTTGACCATGCTTGAACATCTTTCCAGAATGCGGCCTTATATAGCGACCAGTAATTAATTGTTGCCAGTAGGTAAAATGGCCGACAAGTATTAGGACTGATGGACATCATGAATATAAATTAAAGTTAAGATGTGGCCAGTGCTTTAATGGACACATGAAACATGTTCATATTAAAAACCAGTTAAATTAATTTAATTACAAATCCTTAGCCACCATTAAAATTGGATTTTATTGAACTGAAAAAAAAACAATGTTATTAATTTACCATTGAACCTACACGAAATTAAAATTGAGCGAGAGAGTATAAAAAAGAACGCCAAAATCGAAATTCAAATTTCGAAATTCGCGATAGGACGGTGCGTTGTCTCAATTAAAACTTTACGTTAATTTCGTTCATTGAAATATCAACTGTAACAGGTTTAAATAAAGTTGATTATTCTTTGTACAGTCACACGGCTTGTAGCCAACTGAAAAGTATGTCACCGAGTTGAATAGCACCCGCAAGGCCGAGCTATCTATGAATGCGCGCTCAAAACCGCGGATGTGGCTACTATCAAGTACTATCAACGTTCAAAATCATCATTGTTATTACCCATTAATAGACAGGCAACACTGTTTAAAACTAGCAACACTGCCCAGGTCGCGAAAAATGTGGGTTGGTTGCAACGAAAAGTAATGTTGAAGGCTGAACGAATGCGCGTTTAAAAAGACCAATGTGACAGCTTAGCTCCGTTTATTGTTTACGCATAAATTTATAGGCAAAAGCATCTTTCTATTCAGCCTAACTGAAGATGTTCTTGGCAGAATAGAAAGATACGTTTGCCATTATTGTCCTATTTCAAAAATGGAGAAAATCGGAAAGCCATGCAAAAAGCTTTTTGTTTAACAAGCAACTTTAGAAAAGACTCCACAGAAAACCCACCTAGGTTTTCTTTAACTCATGGGATGATTTACACGGGCAAATATATAAAAGATATTAGCTTGACGTCTGCTGATACTATAAAAAGTGTTAGCACGAAATTTCTAAGATATTTATTGATTGCATTATTTATTGTGCAACAAATACGTTTCTCAGTATTCCAATTAAATAATTGTATCTTAAAGGCACCACAATAGAAGAAGGGCGTGGACAAACTATCGACTTTATGGAAAATTGATGTAGTTAATCGAGAGATAACAACAGTTTAATTACTAAAATCGACGACTCTATTACTTGTTCAGTGTTATTATTTAATTCATGTTTTTTTATGACACTTACTTTTGATTCATTGTTTCCTTATTATGCATGGTTTAAATTATTATTATTTTTTGTATTTTTAATGTTACTAACGAATTATTTATTTATTTATAAGTTCCTTTTCATTGTCTGCATGCCTAATTTAAGCTAGATTTTACAGGGTTTTGTAAACACCTTTATTACCTATATACCTAGTTTCTAAGCAAAAAACGATTTTGAATATGGTTCTGAAATGAAATAAAATGAAACTGTGTATTTAGTAAATAGAATATCGAAATCAATTTCACATAACAAAAAAAATTTGGATGGAGTTGACATTTCTTATTTGACTACCCCTGACAAGAAAGACCGAAACAAACTCGGAGGTCACGGCATCTTTTGACGTCCAGACATAATCTTGTTCAGATCATGTGAGGATAAACCCAGACTAGTGTCTGAAATCTTCTTTTGAGGGAAGAACCACACAGATTTGAGTGGACTTGTCCAGTGAAATCAGATCACACAGAATCTTTGCTATTTGCTCGACAAATCTGCTAACAAGAAATCTGAAATCAGATTTAGTTAAGAATTTCTCACTAGCAGCCCAGAGTTTGGATGTGTGCCCGGTTGATAGCAATAGGCGCGCTCCCTGTCACATGGGAGTTAGCTCTGGCGAAATGTTATTTAGGTACTGATCAGACCTGTCCCTAAGTATTTAATTACGGTTTCAGAAACCGCAGGTTAGGCTTAGATAAGAAAGTTTATCTTGTGCTAGACAAATAAATCACCTACCGTTTCTACAATACATCGACAAAACATATACGTAACCTACAATCTATGACAAATGCGTGCACTGACTGGACTGGTTCAAATCTGTGTGGTTCACAAACATACATTTTGGACACTAATAATCTAAACTGTCCTGAAATGATCTGGACTAAGATTATATATGGACTTTAAAGGAGTCTGTGACCTCTGAGTTTGGTTCAGTCTTTCTTGTCAGGGGTAGTCAAATAAGAAATGTCAACTCCATCAAACTTTTTTTTTGTTGTGTGAAAGTGATTTCGATATTCTATTTACAAAAGCAGGTTTTAAAAGTGTTTTGTACAAACCTACTTACAGAAACAAAATCATTTGTTATTTATCGACAGCCAATGACGTGCAAATATTTAACCGGTCGCCACCACAGTAGGTTATATAAAATCTATCATGCGTTTAGGCCCTAGACTAGAACGTTCTATCAAAGTCCATGTTTAGGCACTAAATTATCATTTATCGGACCGTATGACCTAGAACCACTGATAGCAGTATTGTTTCTAGCTTTTTATCTAAAATGGCGTCAGTTGAGCTTTTAGATGTACCCACTATTGTTATTTAAATTGCTTGCATTAGTCCTTTTCGAAAGTATTAGAGACCATTATGGTTATATTTTTTTAAAGAAACGTTATTAGAAAAAGCTACATCAATTTTTCATTCGCAATATCTTTTTGTTTTTCGAACGTAGGTCGTTAGAGTCGACCGATTCTGAATTTGAAAAGACTCATCAATTTCGCTGTCTTACAAAGCTGTTTCCAAATTCGAAAAGGATTGCAGAAGTTGGAATTTCTATGCGGCCTTTTACAGCGTTCACTTCAGCGTTCAGCGTTCGAAATAAAAAGCTTGAACAGTATGGCTGATAAAATATGGGAGAATGGGTTTAAACAGACCAGGATTTTGAACATGTTTGACAAGGAAAGGCCATTTTACGCGGTATTCACTACAGGACTCGTCTGCCCCATCAGCCATCGGTCCTTTGATAAAACATAGCCAGCCTACTTCCACTCTAGATACTGCAAGCTAGCGTCAAGCGAAATGTGGGATGCCCCCAGCTAGATAGACCTGTGGCCTTATAAAGGTGGCTAGGACAGACAGGATGCGGAATGGCGAAGGCCTATGTCCAGCAGTGTTGATTGATTGATACCTTTTTATCACCAAGTAGTAATACCAATCCCCTAAGCTTAGGCTGTCAAACTTTTCAGACTCAAACAAATGCCACAATATCAACAATTGTCAGCAAAGAGAAAACAACCTTCCGTCGAATTTCAACACTTAGAATCAGAACGCTTTTACATTTTGCAATATCCCATCAAGGTGATAATGGTTTTTGTGTACTGATACCCGAAACGGGGTCAGGTGTCCGTCCTTGAGGCGTGCCAAAGAAAAACTGATGAAAATTGGCAACATTGTGGGTGTGGTTAAAGTTATTGATTGAGTTATCAAAGGTTTGAGAGGCAGGCTTACGAGAAGATGTGATTGATTGAGTGGGAGATTATATGGATAGAAAAAGCAAATGTGGGGTGACGACAGCACGCATGCCCACCATAGAGACGAGACAACTTTTATCGACTGAAGAATAGACAAATTGACATGATTGAAAAAAAGTTTTCAATCGTCTTCTTTTCTATTCAATGTGTCATTTTGTCTATTCTATCTGTGATTAGTCTATTCAATCTGTGATTTTGTCTTTTCAATATCTCATTTTGTCTATTCAATCTGTCATTTTGTCTATTCAATCTGTTATTTTGTCCGTTCTATTCGTGATTTTGTCTATTAAATATGCCATTTTGTCTTTTCAATATCTCATTTTGTCTATTCAATCTGTCGTTTCGTCTATTCAATCTGTCTTTATTTCTATTCAATCTGTCATTATGCCTAATCTATCTGAGATTTTGTCTATTCAATCTGTCATTTTGTCTATTCAATCTGTAATTTTGTTTATTCTGCCGTCGACATAAGTTGGTCATGCTTCGCGTGCTGATAGACCTGCATGGTTGATGAGGTGCTGCGGCGATCCCAAATAAATACCTAATGAAAGTATGATGAACATGAGGCCCTGTGTTTGATACCAGGGTCTGGCAAAGTGTCAATGGGTTTTCACTTCTGGAATTTCCCTGTAGCTGCCTGAATTCTATATTTGTTTTTAAATCTGACGGCAACTTTTAAAATGTCTCAAAGTATATGATCCACTGCAGTGAACAAAAGCAGAAACTTATATGATATTCTTCAGGATATAATAATATGCTGGTTAGATAGTCTGTTGAAAACGACAGAAAGAAAAAAAAAAACACGAAAGTACCTCTACAAAATCCTATTCACGATTATAAACCATACTAATTAATATGCATGCAATCATTTTGATTTTTGTCAGATTATTCTACAATCGTGTTTTATTTTTTAGTCCAACCATTCGATTTTTTGTAAATATATCATTGCTTCGTTTTGTGCAATAAACTACCCGCGTTGTGTCATCGCGCTTCTCTTTCTTTTCTATGCAGTCTGACAGTGACCGAGCTTTAGCTCTTGTCAGCCTCTTTAGAAGAACGGGCGAAATGTGGATGTACTTACATCCACAGGTACACTTCTGCCTAACTCTTTGGGGATTCGAGGCCTAATGTTTTGATGTTATGAGCTATCAAAGATTGGTAGTAAAGAGTTTTGCTTCTTTGGGTTGATAGAGCTTGTATTTGGGTGTCAGCAGTTATGAAGTTTTCGACATAGCCCACAGGATAAAGCAAGCTGAAGTTGCAATGGTCGGCCATAGAGCAGAGCAAAATGGACTTGAGAAGAGCTTACGTCTTATAAGTAAGCAAAGCTTGATTTAAACGCTCCCAAACAGTATTTTGCTTAGATTCATTATCATTCATCGAAGTAACAATCACAGATGTGAATTCAACAAACCAATTACCTGCCTGCCTTCAAAATGCCAGTCTTATGTTTAACAATGAATTCTGTCAGTAACAAAATTTTTGTGACAACTTCCCCCGTCTCCCCCTCTGCATAGAACACAGTCCGATGACGTCATCAACATAAGCGCTACGCGCGGACATGCGTACACTCACACATGTGTGTGACCGTTTAAATAGTTGTTCTAAAGGAGTGTTTGAAAAGGGTTAGCACTTGATTGAAATACTAGAACTTGCGTTGACGACTGGCTGGTGAATTGTGTTTTGGGAAATGAATTGTAAGTTGGCAAAAGGCTTTTAGCGCATACGTAATTAATTCACTTCTTCTTTTCAACTAAAGCATTAGCAAGTCGTGAGTAGCGGGCGTTTCGGGGGATTGTCTTATGTCATTTTGACGTTCGAAAAGTGCTTCTCGGTATAGTTAGAAAAAAATACTTTTGATTTTGATTATGCAGTCATTGTAAATAACTGATTTACTTTGTTATTAAGTTTGATGCAAAATCTTGCACCCTAGAAGAGGTTATTTTTTCCAAACTCACTACCTTATTGTTACGTTTTTGCATAGAGCCTTTTGATCGTTTTTCATCTATGTAATATTCTGCCCAAGATACAGGTTTGCCTAGTTTGGGGCCAATGTAAAACCTTTGTAATAGACATGACAAAACACAGAAATAAAGCTTTATTTCCCTGAATGGAGAAACCAAAGCTCTAAACCACAGGGACTTCAATAAGCTATAATATGGCTCATTACATCATAAAGTGCAAGTGTTTCAAAATGAACATGCAAACAGCAGCGGCAACAACCAATAAGGTGCGTTTCACAGTGGGCAATAAAATAAAACAACCAATACGGTGTGAGATCAAATATTGAGATAGCAAAGTGTGAAATAACGCAAATGTTACGTGCTTTGTGGTTTTGGCGGTTATTGTTTGAAAATAGAACTGTTATATTTGAAATTTGAAACGTTAATAAACGTCATAAAGTTGCGGCTTGCGAAAATGTCGCATGATTGCGTTGAAATTAAACGCTTGAAATCTCGACTGAATTCCCCGAAGCGTTAGGCAGAGGAGTACAAAAAACTATAAAACACCCACATTTCGCCAGTTACGTTCAAGTCCCGTGTAATAGGAGGCGAGCCTATTGCCATCAACCGGGTACAAATCCAGACCCTGAACTGCGTTACTGAGAAGTTCCTGATGGAAAAACTATTACGTTTGCGTACCGTAAGGTAAAATGTATCGGTAAGTACTATTATTATAAAAATCTATCTTATCTGTAGACTTACATTATAAGCAAATAAATAATCTCACCTATGTTTAAAAATACAGACCAAAAATTTTGCGATCTGAAAAACTGACCAACAAAATTGACTAGGTACACACGGCTACACATCAAGCTATACATTTCCAGTTTTATCTGACCTCGCATTACAGAAATGTAGCTTAACCTAGCTTGATATTAAAATGCATAAAACGTGGTAAGTATACAAAATGTTGTTAAATATATAATTGTTATAGCACAAACCTGTTCAGCTAGGATAAAACCTAGCATGCAAAATCTCAGGGTTTTACCAAAATGTTACAACTTACAGGGCGTCAACATTTTTATTCATAAATTCTTTTAAACCATAGAAGCCTTAAGCATCACAGTTTAGCTATTTACAAATAAATTTACGTTATTATGGAAAGGCTGTTAGTGAACATTGATAACATAACAAGTACTGCATGCCCTACATACTTAAAAAACTGTCTAGTACCTACCAAAATCTAAACATATAATAAATAAAAGTCACTTTTTGCGTCGGTCTGTCTGTGTGACCGCGTTCATATCTAAGCTACGCAACTGGTTTTGATGCGGTTTTCACCATAATTTAGAGAATATATTAATGAGTTTATGTGTAGAAGCCTTAAGCATCACAGTTTAGCTATTTACGTTATTATGGAAAGGCTGTTATTGAACATTGATAACATAACAAGTACTGCATGCCCTACATACTTAAAAAACTGTCTAGTACCTACCAAAATCTAAACATATAATAAATAAAAGTCACTTTTTGTGTCGGTCTGTCTGTGTGACCGCGTTCATATCTAAGCTACGCAACTGGTTTTGATGCGGTTTTCACCATAATTTAGAGAATATATTAATGAGTTTATGTGTATTCGCGCACGCAAGCTTCTGCCGCGTCTTCATCCGTGTGAAATTTAGGTCCCGAGCCACCGCGTCAAGTCACAACCCATCACCCACCATCACTTAGCGTTATTTCTGACTTTTTTTCGTTGCATACATACATGAACTCACGCCTTCTTCCCATGGGGGTAGGCAGAAACCACAGAACGCCACCTGCTACGTTCCTTACATACTACTTTTGCCTCGTTTACGTTCATACATCTGGTCATACACGAGCGCCGGTTGAGAGTACTTCGCACCTGACCTTTCTGAAGAACATCACCAATAAGGTCACTATATGTCTTCCTAGGGCGTCCCCTCCCGGCGTTTCCACTCACATCTGCCTTGTAAATACCTTTTGTTAGTCTCCTTTCATTCATCCGCTCAATATGACCAAACCATCTAAGCACACTCTTTTCAATTTTTGTCACTACATCTTCTTTTAAACCACATCGTTGCCTTATCACATCGTTGCAGCGTGATGTTTATCAATACAAATGGGCTATCAAATAGAAAAAGAAGTTTTAAAATACAACTTTTAGTTCCTGAGATTAGCTCGTTCAAACAAACATACCCTTCAGCTTTATCATTAGTACATAGGGTGACTGGTAATTAGTGACCGATACTTAAAAACATGATTTTACTCATCATAACAAACAACAATCCGAAAGAAAAGATTTTTAAAATTTATTGACTAAGCGCATGACCCCAATCATCCCAATAGATAATGAATAGGTAGGTACCTAATTAGAATAGTACACCATAAGCTGAGTTTTTTTTACAAACAAAATCATTCCACTTTTACCATTAATTATTATGTTTTCATTCATTTAACAATCATACGGACTGCGCGCGCGCTATCAGCTGTTATTCTGGCATGATTTAAATAAGTTATAGGTTGAACTTACCTACATTATAATAAAGTAATCTCGATGTTTTGTTAAGTCTTGAAAACTGTGCGAAGCAAGGGCGGCTCGCTAGTCCTAGATAAAACGAATATACTGAACGCAGCATAGGTACCTACTGCAATACACAAATAGATCTATTATCTGCCTCTTGTAAGTCTCAATGCACGAAGCATGTCTACCATAGACGAATTTTGTCGATGGAAGAATAGACAAAATGTACATTCTTCTGTCGACAAAAGATGGTCATGCCACGCGTGCAGTAAAGCACAAAAGACGAGTTTGGTTTTTACTAGTAAACTAAAGTACAAAACTAAGCTAGATATTACATAGAAAACACAGATATTGAAAGCTGTAAGTAGTTGGCTAGTTTTATCATCATCATCAATGGCTGTACAGGCCTCCTCCCTTTTGTGGAAAGGCTTTCATTCTGACAGTTCAACAGCAATCATTGCGTTATTTATGTTGTTGAGCGGACAACTTTTTCGAACGTATGAAGCAATGGATTAGCAATATCCTTTCAAATTAAACAGTACCCTAATTGCGTAATACACAATCAATCGGAATCTGAATCGTTTTGAAACAGATTGCTAATCCATTACTTCATAAGTTCGATAAAAAAATCTGCTCAACAGTGTAAATAACGCAATGAATGTTGTTGAACTGTCAAAATCAAACAGATTAGTAGTAATCGTTTACGAAAATGTGTTACGCAATTAAGCTGCAGGTTCAGTAGGTCTAACGAGCTACATGACTCCAGTACCTCCTTTACCTCTCTCGTTTCGGCATGAATTTATAAGCTACTTAAAAGTATTTTCCATTTTCCAGCCAGCTAGCGACGCTGAAAGTTATTTATGAAAAAGGAGTTTCAATCGTTTTTTTTTTCCTCAGTAGCAAAAAATATAAATATAAATTGCGAAATGCGAGGGTCCATAATGTACTTTTCTGAATTACCCCTTCCGCGAATGCAGGCGTGATGTTATATAAAAAATGCAGCTTCTGGATTCGTGCCCAGTTGATGGCAATAGGCTAGCCCCTTATTACATGGGACTTAAACATAACTGACGAAATGTGGGTGTACTAGAGTCACGCCTCTGACTAACCCTTTTGTTATTTAATAAAGACTTTCAACAAAACGATTTTCTGTGCAAACCTGAACGTCAATAACTAGTCTCAGATTCAAAGCGGTCTAAACACAGCACAGTGTAACACACACGGCTAACTAATACCATTATGTCACACACTAGTCTAACCCACTCGGTCATTTGTGGTGTAGTGAGCTAGCTACTTATTTACTGGATTCTAACTAGACAGACTAGAAGCTATCTAGTCCAACCAGTGTGAAAACTTAGGTGAATTGAGCGTGGAGTGAGCTCTCAGTGCCACTGTTGCTAGGGGTATACCAAGACGTGATGACACTGACAGCTCACTCCACGCAAGTCTTCACGGTGAGATTTTTACAAGAATCGGTATGCTGTAGTGTAGTTGTGCTATCCTGTAAAAATCTCACCGGGAAAACGAGTGAAGTGAGTTGCATTCCTCCTGATGACACTATTGACAGCTCGCTTCAAGCTTATGTCACCCAAGTTTTCACGGTTAGATTTTTAAAGAATAGTAGCTACTGTTTTCCACGAAAGAGTAGCTCTTGAAAGACGTGTACACTGTGTGTAGAACACTCACATTTCTTCAAATATCTATACTTTAATATAACATGGCTAAAGAGTTGTTTTTATTATTATTTGAACGCGCTAATCTCTAGAACTAACCGTCGGATTTCAAAAAATAACTATGTATTTGATAGCGCAATTCTTGAGGAAGGTTTTAGGCTATTTAAAACCACGATACCACCTAGAAGTTAGAAAAGAACGCTAAGCGAAAACTAAGTGATAGAGCTGGTGGGCGACGCGATGCGACGCAATGGGTCGGGGAACAAAAATTTTACGTGTAGGAAGTCGCGGGCAGAAGGTAGAGTGTAATAAGGGCCGAACCTATGGCAATCAAATTGGAATAGGTAGCCTTACTAATGGCCGATTCCTATAATTTACGGACCGT
Organism: Dasypolia templi; assembly: GCA_963555695.1. NCBI lineage: Eukaryota > Metazoa > Arthropoda > Insecta > Lepidoptera > Noctuidae > Dasypolia > Dasypolia templi. Next base: position 8,408,080 of record OY743163.1, read on the forward strand.
TATTGGTTAAAATTAAATCTTATTGTATCTTTACCAATAATTAAGCGAACAACTCATAGCTTTGCATAGTAGACCCTCCTATATGGAAATAGCTATCACAGGTAAAATAAGTTTACGAATCTCTTTAAATGCTCAGTTTTAGCAACAAAAAAAAATGCTACCATTGGTACGCAAAACGATTCGTTTTCGTCTTTACGCAAAAGCAGTACAGTTAGCTTTTCTACTTGAACAGACAGCTCCACTTCTTCATCCCATCTAAAGCACTAGGAAGTGGTGATGGGCGGGCGTTTTGGGGGACTGTCTTAGGTAATGTCGACGTTCAAAAAGTGCTCATTCTCAGGCTAGTTTCAATAAATACCTACCTAATGAGCGAGCTTTTTGATTACCATCTAAAACAAACAAACATAAATAAATCCCTTATTATGGTTACTATACCTTACCTATTCACTTCGAAATACTAAACACTTAGTACACTAGCCCCCGGCTAGACTAGGCGGTCTAAACGCAGCACGATACAACACACAGCCAGATAATATTATCATATCAGTGGCGAGTACCTGAGTGCACGCTCCACGCATGCGCATACTTAAATGTGTGGACTACGACTGATAGTTGTTGATACTTGTCACGATATCTTTAGTTGTTGTGTGTGTAATGTAAAGTTAAGAGACGTTTATTTAAACGCAAATGAAGAAAAGAAAAAGAAGGTTAAGAAATGTTTAGCAACGTTTATAAATAAGGGCTACCCCTATAGTATAAGATACAAAAATGCGAACAAAACTCATACTCGAAGCTAGTTTTGCCTTAACTTTTGTGTTAACTGTAAAGTGTATGTCAAATAGGAAAAAGCTTTACATAAACATAAACATAACATAACATCACGCCTTGTTTCCCCGAAGGGTTGGGCAGAGGTGTACCTATAGTACACCCACATTTCGCCAGTTATGTTTGAGTCCCATGTAATAGGGGGCGAGCCTATTGCCATCTACCGGGAACAAATCCACACTTCGGGCTGCTACTGAGAAATTCCAGATAGAAAAACCCAATAACACGTTGCCCGACCTGGGAATCGAACCCAGGACCTCATGCTCACACAAAGTTACATAAATTAAATTTAAAAACGTTTCTCACAAATACTACAAAATTAATAGATGTCATATTATTAAGAACGTTACCGGATAACATCCTACACATGTTAATAGGATTGACTTTTTATTACTTTCCATCATTGTAATGCTGCGAATTTCTAAGCTCGCGTTTTTTAATGTCTGTTAGCACAAAAGTAAAAGTTAGATCCGCCTCTTAAGCTTAAAGTTATTCCTTTTAACTATATTATGTGCATATCATTGACAATAAATTCCGTCGTATTTCATAACCATACATTTGTACATAAATAGAGGTAATTTGTAATTGTGTAACACATGTCAGTAGGAAAGGCTTTCATTTTGACAGTTCAACAACATTCATTGCGTAATTTACGTTGTTGAGCAGACAAATTTTGCGAACATGTAAAGCAATGGATTAGCAATATCCTTCTTAATGATTCAAATTGCGATTGGTAGGGTGTTACGCAATTAGGGTGCAAAATGATGCTGAATGAAATTTTTAATGTTTTTTATGAATTAATATAAAATGCCTTAGGCAATGGTCAAAACATTTGTTAAATAACTATAATTATGTTAACGATAGCCACAAAAACAGAGCATCAGTGTGTTAAAAAATCTAATTCAAAATAACAGACATATTTATTACAGTAATTACAACCAGCGCTTCTTTTTCTGACAAGCTCAAACCGAATCATATAATTATTTTCAACTAGCGAGCCGTCCCTGCTTCGCTCAGTTTGTAGGACTGAACAAAACATCGAGATTTCTTTAATGTATATGTAAGTATAATATTCATGTATTGCACATTATCCTTCCGGAATAAATTCTCCAAACGACAGTGAAAACCGCATCAAAATCCGTTGCGTTGTTTAGAAGAAGAACGCGGGCACACATACAGACACGTAAATCTAATAAAGTTTATAATATGTAGGTAAATAGATATAGATAATAACAAAAATACTAAAATGGCGTCGAACACATGACAACATTCGCGCATAAGTATCAAAACTCGTTGGTCAAAGTACATTGAACACGCTATATGGGTCTTGGCCAGGCAACTTTTTCTTACACACGCGCACTTTAGTACTAAACCGACTTGCGACCTGTCACATGTTGATACTATCCTGGTGCTTTTCATACGTGTATGCACGGATATTTTAAGTAAGTTTTAGGTTCTTAATTTAAACATCTTAAAATAACATCACGCCTGTTTCCACGAAGGTTAAGACAGAGAAGTACTTAAAGTTCACCCACATTTTTCGCCCGTTATGTTTAATTCCCATGTAATAGGGGGCGAGCCTATTGGCATCAATCAGGTAACTCACTAGAGTTGTTTAAATGATAAACAGTTTTATTTCTGTAAGTAGGTTTGTACAAACACTTTTACACGTCAATCATGTTTTAAAAAACTAGATGAGATCGACGTTTCCTATCTGACTACTCTGAGAAGAAAGGCCGAAACAAACTCAGAGGTCACAGTCTCTTTTAAAGTCCAGACATAATCTTGGTCAGGTCATGTAAAGACCATGTAGATTGGTGTCTGAAATGGTCTTTTGAGGAAAGAACCACACAGATTGAGTGGACCTGTCAAATCAGCGCACGCATTTGTCAGTATTCATGCAGCTCAACACAGAACTTAAGGAGTTCAACTTGTATATAAGTAAGGCAAAGTTGCAGTAATTTTTAACGTTCTTAAATCTCTGTAAATCCAGCTAAATGCAAATGTTGTGCAAAAAATCATAAAGATGACTTGTTTGTTTGTTTGGCATCTCGCAGGTCAACCTATGCGGTTGTCGTCTGCTTAAGCGGACTTGTCTGTGGTTGCCCTAATAAATTAAGGCCTCCAGCCAGGACTTAAACTTAAATACTAACTAAAACTAAGCGACAACGCTAAGGGCACCCCCTGTGGGGTACGAACCTCGGCTTAGGGCGTCGCTGGAAGGGGGCAGCAAGGGACTAGCTGGATCAGGATTGGTATTTGGGACACTAAATCGCCATTTAAAACGTGGACCTTGAAAATATTCTATCACGAAATCATGTAAAAGTTTTATCAAAAGATAAGGGTTACTGTTTTTTAGGGCAAGTTGAGAACAGATTTCATTACAAAATCTAGCAGTTCAAGCGCTCGCACCGGTCGGCCAGTACAAGACACACCGCACTACAAGAGGGCACTGAGAGCACTACAGGACCTAAACGCAAATTTGTTAACAAAAACAGAAAAATGTATAATATATCCTGCTAATTAGAAAGTGTGTTGAAAAAGTAATACAACAAATTTTATGCCATAGAAAAATATCATGAAAACACCTCTAAAAGTTCTTTTTTATAATAAAAACCATAATAATATACATGCAATCATTCAGATTTTCAGACAGATTCTACAAGCAACTTTTTAACGTAATAGTTTTTTTTTTTTAATCAATAGATTTTTAGTAATATAACCTCATTGTTTTGCAAAAAAATACCATCGTTGTGTCATAGCGCTTCTCTTTCTTTTCTATGCAGTCTAAAAGGGACCGCGCTTTAGCTATTGTCAGCCTCATAGGGACTAAACTTGCATGGCCAAGTAATAGGTGAATAGCGCTTAACATTATTTCGCCCCATAATACAAAGGACTTAACTTATTTGCTGCTGATTGTCTTATTTTGTGGATAAATAAAAACATTGTATAATTTTTTTAAACCTTGGTTTCAAACTTCGTAAAAGAATACACGACAGTGTTACCATGTGACAGACAAAATCCTAAATATAACTCGGCCATATTGTTACTACGGACACTTCACTACGGACTAATACTACGAGCTAAATAATCCATTTCCTCCAATTACATCACGAGTTGCACTAGAGACTCGTCTGACATACTAATATTTTTCATTCATAACTTTCCTAACATGGCTTACAAGTGTTTTGTGCCTTCTGTATTTGAAAATCACACCATTTCTTTGAAAAAGTAGGTGTATTTAAAACAAAATCATGTCATTTAAGTATGAATTAGGAGAACATTACTCAGTTTTCTAGAAAATAAGTTCCATTTTCAAATGGATTGCAAAGATATTTACAGAAATTAGTTACTATGTATTAATCAAGTTGTCCAAAATGGCGACTAATGAATGTCACACATATTGAGAGTAAAGTCTTAAACAAAAGACAGTTGAAAACTATTTTTTTTTTTTTTGAATGTATATGGCATGGCAACGAGGCCTTTATGCCAATTGAAAACTATTCCAAAATTAAAAAGTCTAGAGCAATTTTTATATCTGAAAATTATCAACAGCCGCTATTTTAACTAGTTATTGCGTTTAATCCAGGTGGCACGAAGAAATTAGGCAAAATAAATTCCTAAAACATGACCAAGTTCTCAAAATTTTGCTGACAAACATTTTATAGAATAGTTTTGATACCAATAATATTGCGTCCGGTGGTAATTCGAGCAATGTGCAGACTCGGCAATAACTGGTATTGCTGGTTGGCCAATTTGGCTATTGTGCTTGTAAATCAAGTTTTTTATTTTATTGTACTGTTACCCTCTTCGAATTTTGTAAACGTGGACACGAATTTGGTTTAAAATATATTTTTTGTCGTGTTTGGTTTGTTTGCCATCTCTACATTTTATTTTATTGATGCATAAATTCGTCCTTAATTTATACAAATTTACAAATACATCTTTAAAACAGCGGGGTAATGGCGTAACACACTATCCGTAGCAAATGCCTTTCATTTTGACATTTCAACAACAATTATTTAAATATCCTTCAAAATCGTTTAGCACCCTATTTGCGTAACACACAATAAATCGGAATCTGAATCGTTTTGAAACAGATTGCTAATCCATTGCTTCATAAGTTCGATAAAAACTCAGCTCAACAATGTAAATAACGCAATGAATGTTGTTGAACTGTCAAAATCAAACGGATTAGTCGTAATCGTTTACGAAAATGTGTTACGCAATTAGGGTGCTGATTGTGATAGCGTGCAATTAGGGTGCAGGTTCTGTAAGAAAATGTGCAAGATCGTATACTTTTCCTAGAAATTCCTTTACTTTTTAACGCTACTTTACGTTAATTTTAACAAGTTTTAAACTACAGGCGATCGATTTTCATCACCAATTTCCCAAAGGACACAATTCCATTTTTAAATCGCGCCAGTTTCTCTTTATGTTCTAAATCGGAGGGGCGCATTCATGTTTGGAACTCGTATGCCAATCATAACTTATGCTAAATGGAACTGGTTAGCAATGCCTTGTTACGCAACTGCGTTCAAAAAAGAAACCAGACTTGTTCACTTTAGGGTTTTCACTTCATTTAAATTGTGTTGAAATCTCAAGTATGTAATTTTGATTGAGAATGTAATTTAAAGATTAAAAATGTGTGGGTATTTATCAGTTGAAAAAAGAAAGTTTGTGTATTGTAAGGAGTATCAAATGGTTGATGTATGAGATGAAAGTGATAGGTATTTGATGTGAGTGGATTTTGAAATGGCATGGGACGGGCCAATATTGCATTTTAAGTATCTTAGTATATAATCAATATCAGATATTTATTCAAAATCTACAATATTTGTCTAAAGAGTAAGTATAAATGAACAAGGACAAAAAAGCAGTCTCTTTTACGCAAAAGCAAATGAAAATGTAACATAACTTTCCCAGTCCACAATTTCGAAAACCGTTGAAATCTCAAACAGAATTTTGAGAATTATATCTCTTTGTTTAGTCAGCGCCATTTTTATTTATACTGGACAGGACAATGCAGATGTTAAGATCTGAACCAACTTTCTCTTGAAACATAAAAGTCTGTTAGGCAATTTAAAGCTGTTACGAAATTAAAACTGGAATGTTTCTTCATAAATTCTTCGACTGAAATTAATACATTTATTTAGTCATATATTAATAATTTTCTGTTCCATAAGATAAGTAACAATGTAGACAACCTGTACACCTACCTACATCTTTTCAGCACCAAAAAAGCCTTAAAAATGAAAGTATTTTTTGCAATTACAACCCTATAAAGTTTTCTTAACAGCGGCATGCGAAACGCTCAATATGTCCTTTATTAAAAATTTCTGTGCAATAAACCGAACGTGCCACGCGTGAAAGTACCGTCGAAATGTCAATTGAAATTGAAAAAAGAACAACTTTTATCGCTGGCTGAATATCAGGGCGATCAATGTCATTAAAAAAATAATTTAATGGCTACAGTATTACAATAGCATTTTGACATATTGATAGATTATCATGATTGACGTTATGTGTGCCAATTAAGAAATGGACGTTGAAGAATGATCACTATGGACTAGTGAGCATCGGGTTATTAATATCTTACCCTATAAATAGTGTTAGCACATGGATTTCTGTAGAGATTCATGAAGAACTGGCAAGAAAACCCCATAGTTACTCCTTTTATCCTCGGTCAAATGAATGTTACACAACACCATAGGTGTGCCAGAATATACTACCTCGAATTCTAAGCCACACACAATTTATAAACAGCTTTCAAACTGAATGGACCGCACGAATAGAAAACAGAATTATAAGGAAAACCACAAATCACTAAACTTTGAACTAACTATTGCAGCGCCACCTATGCAGTTTAACATTGAATCAATCTGACGTTTCGTGATTGTCAAGCGCTTAACATTCCCTGGTAATTACTCAACAAGGATTGAAGCTAATGATATTTTTGATGGCCTAAATGACGAAGCGGTAAGACATCTGGCGTTAGTCTTTAGGGCTTCTACATTAAGACAAACAGTAGGTATGTATTTTTTTAATTAGAATATTATGTTACCAAGTCTTGATACTTGTAGATTTGATTTGGGTGGACACTGAAATGTTGGGGGCTGAGTGGGAATTGTTATTGAAGTATCTTTTGAAATCATGATAGTACTATCCCCCTTAAATCTATGTCATAAATGTAGATGTTTCGTATCGGGGCTGTTTTATTTTATACATAATATTGCGTTACTCATAAGAGGTAAAAGCCACAATTAATGCCGATACAAGTCTCAAAGACGGATTAAGCAAAATTATGCAAGTGTTAAAGATTGCAAAAATACATTTTGCGTGGGAAGAGATGCAGTTGACAAATTCGTATTGTACATCAAGAAGATTAGATCTGATGAGTAGTGTATCAAAATTATCAATGCCATTTTTTATATTTACAGACTTCGCTCACGATGTCTGATGAATTAAGTAATTAAAACAGTGGTAACAGTGTTTTAAACGAATGCCAACATTGTAAGGTATAATTTAGTACTTTACATAAAAAACACTCAAATTAAGCCACGATTACTTGTAATGAATACATTGCCATTAATCACCAAAAACAACCTTCATTCCTTCATAAATGATATCCAGGCGGCCAGTACCAAGCAGACCTCAACATAAAAACAGAGAGAAAATTATTGAATGAAAAAACATTTCATTTAAAAAAAGAGTGCATCTGGTGGTTGTCATCCCGTGCCAGTTATAAGTGACTGTGGCTCGGAACTGGGTCACTGTGGCGACCGTAAGCGTTAGGGTAACAACCTCTCAATACTTATGCCCCCTACGTATATGTAGTAACTGGCGGATAGGACATTTGATGCCGTGAATAGGATAAGCTATTTCTCTCTGTGGGAAGCGAGAATTTCTAAAAAGGGATTGGTAACGAGAAAATTATATATCAGGCTCTATGAAAATTAAAACGTGGCTACGATAGTAGGGAAAAAGCGTGTTAAAAGAAAACTAGCACGCTGGGTCAATAACGCAGCAGAAAGTATAACAGTGACCAAATTATCTGCAGTGTTCTGTAAATCTGCTCATGCTACAAACTCCTACAAGCGGAAAGGAAAAAAATACATGCATAAAATGGATATTTTTTCACAAAAGACTATGAAATAATTACGAAATATCACGACAGAGCGACGACAACAACTGAATTTTAATTGGCCACTTTCTTATAGCTTACGCAAGACCACTATATGAGAAACAATTATGTAGATATAAATATACCGGAAAAAGAAGTTTTCGGACCTCACTTTCTATATTTTTAAAAATTCTGTATTATAGTTTTGTTACACGCAACTGCCTATTTTAATTTGCAACTCTTTCGCTAATTTAGAAGTGCGAGACGTGATGAGTTTGCTGTTTCGACGCTGAATTTTGCATGGATTTTAAAGCTGTTTTTTTATGAGGTTTGCAGATACAACAGGGCCTTAACATGCTTTATTTTTTTCTTCTACAATTAATCAACACGGTTATGGTATTACCAGTAACTAAAAATCGTGAAACATTTCTTTATATTTTACTAAAATGTGTAACCACGTGCAAACCGTGTTTAACGTTTTAATATCGTCGTTACATCATTCTGTAAAATCTAAAAGTTATCGATTTATTAGTTTTGTAAGTATTACCCGTGAAAGTAATTTTTTGCTATTTTGCTTGGGGCAAACTTGGTTTATTCACTTCTGTATCATCAAGTTTTCCAATTTTTGTTCACTACTTTTGTTCATTGTATAAAAATTAAAGCACTTTTAAGGAGCATGAATTGACTGTTACCGATTATTAGCTTATGTTGAACAATAAAACCACTTTCCAATAAATTAAACGTTAAAATAACTAACTACGGTACTGAAATACTACTGAATTATTACTAACTACACCAACAATTCTAGTAATTTCTACCAACTTTTGATCCAAAGTTTGCCCCAAACACCGGCCCCGTTTTATTAAGAGGAAATTACCTTTAATGCTCCCACCTGAAGTGTGCGGTTGCTGACTTTGTTGGACGTTGGTCTGCTCCAGCTTGGTGCTAACAGAGTTCCACATATCGAACATGTTCAACATATTGGCCCAAGGCCCAACACTAGCACAATGATACCATAACACTTTCACTCACAAACACTCGATCATCCATTTTTGTACACTGAAAATAGCAAGTGTCAAAATTGTTCGACCGTCGTACAAAATACTAAGGCTACGGCTCTGATCCCTGATTAATATTTGTATTATATTGCGTTTTTATTTAATAAATACTTTTTAAATTTTTATTCTACATATAAACTTTCTCAAATGCTCAACTAATGTAAATACTATATATTTTTCATTTAAATCTACTTACGGATTTTTATATATCAGTCTAAAATTTCGATTTTAAGGTTGGGTTTTATTTGCTCGGGAGGTTATTATTTTAGTGTATTACTAATTTGTGTTTAATTATTGATTTTTATTAAAAACTAACGGTTTTGTGATTAAATATTGCGTATAAATTTTAATAAACTTGTGAGTTAAATGCTTTCGGAATTTTTTAATATTGTCGACGTGCTCATACGAAGTGGTTTGTGTTTAATAAATGGCATTGAATGCGTTTATTTTGTGTACCGTGCATTCGTTTTTTCTTCTTCATAGTTCGTTAATAGCTGGTGTGTGTTCGCTTCCACTTGTGACCGATCTATGGTTTTCCGAGTCCACACTTTGCAGATAACATTTTAACGATTGAAGAACCGACACATAACCCGAATGCGCTTTTATTTTTGTTTTAAATAATGTTCTCTTTAAAAAAAAAAAACTGCAAATTGCGTTTTATTTATTTCAAGTTTTTCTTTGGTCACGTCCTCGCATGCACTGAAGTGCAGTTGCAGCGTGGGGGTGTTTCAGCTACAGTGTTGAGGGGCGCGGGGGGGTCGGAAGTGGTCGTCCTCTTTGCGCATGCTCGGAATCGATCCCGCGTGGCCACTGAGGTATACCAACTAAAACACTACTTTTCTTGCTCGCTATAGGCTTCCATGAATAGATATGTAAGTACAACCTATTATGTCATTCACTTTGATGTCTGGTTACTAGGCTGTATAGCTGTAGGTGTTTGCCTATTGTTGACCGTTTCTTTATTGACTGTTGCAACACTAGTGGAGAGTGAATGAGTACTTGCGTACTGGCTGGTATATTTTAAACTTGTTAGTGTTTTAATGAGTTTTTATTTAACTGGTTTGAATTTGGAATAGAATTTACGTGTTTGTGCAACTATGGTGCAATTAGTTCTTTTAATTTACGATACATAGCAATTTAGCTCGTATATTTTAATAGAGCTGTTGTATTCATCTATCTGTCTATAAATAAATATAATTTAAATACAATGCTGTTCGCTGAAACTTTTCAAATTCGGGAAATCTATTGAAATCTCGACAGGACGTCTGTCGGGTCAACTGGTTTTCAATAGTGATACAATTTTCATATCGTTTTTTTTTTTAAATATATAGAGACTTATTTTTTTGAGTTTACGAATTAAGGTTTGTATAATATTCCGTTCTATGAAAGATCTCGCAACCAAGCAAAAGGTTTTATCAAACAAGAGATCATTACCAAGCCTGTTGTTCAGTGTGACTACTGACTTTGTTTCATACTGGAACATGTCCACATGTATCTGTATATAGCTGTGCCTCCTATTCAAGTACCACGAGTAGTTTAAGAGTTGCATAACATTTAAAGCTGCAGCACTATCTAAAGATAGTCCCACAGACTAGTTTTATATATACATCTCTTATATAAATTTGCAATATTAATTAAAATGCTTTTTATGTTACGTAATACTGGTATACTGGGGTTCGTTTTGCTGTGGTTTCGCCACGTGTAAAGGGGTGAGTATTTCAGGATGAAAAGTAGTCTATTTTATTTAGCAGTTGCTAAGCTTGACTTCTGTGAAATTTAATCAAAATCTTCGTTCAGTAGTTTAGCAATGAATGCGCCAAACATTTAAAGAGTTTAGTAAAGTATACATTATCGCAGCCAAGGGCGGATCCAGGATTTTTTTCTGGGGGGGCACAAGGGGCGGACGGGCAAAAAATTAACAATAACTGTTAGAAATAAACTTGAAGTATCATACTTCAAGTTTATTTCTACAAGTTCAAGTATGTATATTACGGTTTATGAAAGTGTCAAAACAATAGAAAAATTAAATGTTTAGTAAAGACAGTTTTCTTTTATGTTTCCTGCTAAAGATGTCCAGCACTTCATTAGCGTCCATTTTTGCCGCAACGTCTTGATGGATCTCCACAGTACACAAATAAATACTTCCCGGGGGGGGGGGGCACGTGCCCCCGTGCCCCCCCTCCTAAAATCCGCCCCTGATCGCAGCGGTTAAATAACACGTTGCCCGACCTGGGAATCGAACCCAGGACCTCATGAGCTCTTGCGATCACTAGACCAACGAGGCAGTCAATACTCAATACTTTATTTGTATTCCACAATGTGTGCTTAGATAGTAACTTAAAATGAAATGTCATCATTGTGGACACTGTTAGGGACAACAAGAGAATAGAAGAGAGGTACTTGTAACTTTAATAAGTTAGCTTTCAAGCAAGTTTTGCATAAGTTAGCTTTCAAGCAAGTAGAGCAGTGGTGGCCCAGTGGTAACGGCCGCGACTTACGAGTTGTAGGTCCTATGTTCGTACCCAGACAGGCGCTTTACTTTGTGTAAATTATTTCATCACCACTGCTCTCAAAACGGTGAAGGAAAACATCGTGAGGAAACCGGCATGTCTTAGAACCAAAAATTCGAAGACATGTGACATCTACCAACCCGCGCTGGGCCCGCGTGGTGGATTACGGCCCACTCCCCTAACAGAGAGGAGGCCTCCCAGCAGTGGGAACATAAAAGGCTGATTATGCTATTATGCAAGTTTTGAAGGAAGAATGCCTATGGGAATAACTTTTGAAGAAAGTTATTTCATATTTAATAACTGCCTCGTTGGTCTAGTGGTCGCAATCACTACTGCTGAGCATGAGGTCCTGGGTTCGATTCCCAGGTCGGGCAACGTGTTATTGGGTTTTTCTATCTGGAATTTCTCAGTAGCAGCCCGAAGTCTGGATTTGTGACCGATTGATGGCAATAGGCTCGCCCCCTATTACATGGGACTTAAACATAACTGGCGAAATGTGGGTGTACTATAGGTACACCTCTGCCCAACCCTTCGGGGAAACAAGGCGTGATGTTATGTTGTTATGTTATTTCATATTTGTTATCTACAATAAATAAATAATAAATAAAAATAGTTTATTTGCACCTTCAAGTCAAATACAAGGTTTACAATGGAAAATGGCCTGAGGTAAGTAAAGTAATATGTTAGAGTTGCAGCCAATACCTAAGCTAAGATAACTTAATATCTTGTAATTATAGGTATCAGCGCCCACCCTCGTTATCAGTATCAGATAGTCATAAAATATTTATTATAATTAACAAGAATACATTCATACCTATGGGTTTAAGTTCTAATTAGTTATACTAAGTTGAGTTTGAGATTGTCCAAGAATTAGGGACTATTTAGGTGCAGAATAAGGATTAAAATGAGCAAAGAAACAAAAAAGTAAATAAAAGAAACAGGTAAACGGTGTGTGCTGGAGAGTGTAGGGGTGTGTGCGAGTGTATATGTGGGTGTGAGTGTTGGAGTGTGTGAGTGCGTGTGTGATGTGTATGTGCCAGAGGAATACTTAGGATGATGAATTTTAAGTACAATAGCGTAGGTACTATGAACTATTTATACTTACATGAACGGTTATAATGAATGCCCTGTTACTCTACATATGTCGTTTTTATATCGACTCTGGGTTTTTTTCTCATACATTTTTGGCATTCTCCGTTGCGGGCCTTCACTATGTGGAGTTTGACAAGTTCTCAATTTAGAACTCATGCTCAGTAGAAGTTCTGCATTGCCCGGCAAAAAACATTCATAAAAGGACGAATTGTCTTTAACTCGAAATGTGAAAGAAAATATAAGCCCGAAATTCTACGAAAACGTTAATCATGGTCGATGCGTGCACGACACATTAACGTTACGCAAGATAACGTTACGTATGCCCATGCGCCGATGAAAGTCGCCGGTTTTGGAGATGGAGATGTAAGTCATAAGCGGTAGCGGGTGACAGAAGTGAATGAGTGACGCTTGTGGAGTGAATTGGGCGATTTGATTTTGAGGAGGTCTATTTTTAGAGTGTTTGGGAAAGTGTTGCTTCGGTAGCTGTTAATGTTTAAGGTATTAGAAATATGGTTATGAGTTATATTATAAGGATTTTTTTTTGCCACTACTGCAGGAATTGTTTGGTTTTTCATGCAAGATGATCATGCCTGGTTGAAAGCGACACAAAACCATAATTAATGGAGTAAAATTGGCGTAGACTCTCATGACGGTGTGCAAAAAAATCCCAAAAAAAAGTTCAGCTATAGTTCAGTTACAATTTGGTTGCAGTATCCATTATGTTATAGTAGTAGAGTTTAATGTTAGTGAATGTGATTTTATATGCGTAGATCGTGAAGATAACATTGTTTTGCAAGGCATTAATTACTTAATTGCGATTCTGTAAGTGAATGCAAACGAACGGATGGATGAAAGGAATCTAAATATGAAATTTTTGCTGCCTCGTTGGTCAAGTGGTTGGAAGCGCTACTGTTGAGCATGAGGTCCGGATTAGATTCCCAGGTCGTGCAAAATGATATTGGGTTTTTCCATCAGGAATATGGGTGTACTATTCGGTACACCTCTGCCTAGCCCTTCCGGGATTACAGGCGTGATGTTATGTTGTTGCGATTTTGAACGTGAATGCAAACGAATATAATTAAATATGATAATGTATTTCCATAAATGAAGACTTGTCATTGTTTATTGGGTGAATGATTATTCGAATGTAACTGATTGAATAATTTAACTGTGTTTTTCTCGAAAAGGATAATTTGTAATATGGTAATTTTCACATACGTGAACTGTATTTAACCATCAGTGCGATTGTCAAAAAAAAACTTAGGTGACTGTTGATTATTTAAAAGCATTTCTAAATCATTAACTTGTTGGGTTGCGTAAGATAAGTGAAAATTATTTTGAACCTATCCTAAATGTCGGAGATAATTTGCATATCATTATGCTAATTGTTAACAAGCTGCTTCCGCAAGTAATGTAGAAAATAAAAGTAAATATAAGAAGTATTTACTAAACTTTTTTATTTTCAACCTGAATTTACATTAATACGTACCTATGCAACGAAGTCAAAACAGAAAAGAAAAAGAAAAACGGATTTTTAAGTCCCAAAACAGAAAATATGTTTAATTTCATAAGTATTACCTTACATTACATTTCAATGTCATCATTTAAGTCATAAAATTATAAATTGTATTATATTTAATATTACAGTTATTTACCCTTCGACGGGGAAAAACAAAAAGTAAAACTTAAAAGGCAAAACCATGCTTTAAAAAAAAATACAGTTTAAATACAGCTTTTGGAACGCTGTCAGTCTCCACATTGTACCACACCAGACTCGAGTGAAAGTAAGAACTGCCAAAATCTCGCGTGAAAGTCGAGAGTTGATCGATGCCATAATTATTATTACCATTATAAGAGATATGCTAAAAGCAAGCCGGATGTAGGAGTCGAGAATCGATAAAAAAAATCTAGACATCGAGTCGATGTATCAAAATATTAAGTGAGAGGATTTTTTTATGACTATGAAAGTTTAAGAGCTATTTTAGAGTTTAAAATTTTGCCATTTTATGCTTTTTAGTCATAGCCACTTCATGCTTTAAATATACAGTATGGCTGGTTTTTACCTTAGCCAGAGGCTAAGCATTGCTTACAACGTGGCAACGCTGCCAGTCTCTTGGGTACATTACCAGTCGCGTCGACAGCGATGCTATTTTTCAAATTATGATTGTTTTTTTTTTTTGTAAATTGGCTTTAACTACTGTGTGTATAGTGAATAAGTAGTTAGTTGTTTTTATTTTTTTATAAACAATACGTTTGTTTTTTGTTTTATGTACAGTTAAGTCTTAAAAAAATATTAGTAAACTTATGAAAAATGACTGCCATGTTCTCGTCTTTCTCACAACAAAAAAAAAAACAAACGTGCAATAAAGTAAATAGAGCATGTAAAATGCACTTTCCTTCATGTTCGATTTTCAACAACAAAAAAAAAACCGCCAAGCCTTCAGAACATATTCCATCACCACGACTCATTTCAAAAATAGAATCCTTATAAAAACATCCTGCCAGTTATCAACTTCCGTTGTCCTAAGTGATAAACCGCGAAAATTTTACGTTTTTAACTCTAGCGGTATTAGAAAGTGCATGAGTAAGAAAGCCAAGTCTTTTATGAAATACAGCGACATTAGGAAATATACTCGTAATTTTTGCTCGTTATTTTTCTTGTTACCAACAAAAAATTAAAGCTTTATCTACTTGTTTAACAAACTTTGTTAACACGAATAAATCACCAACCAAGTCTATTAATATCACCAAGTTAAGCAAATGTTTCCCATATAGAAAGTTACTTAACTCTTACTTGAAAATAACTTAGGTACTCACTTTATAAATATTTCATTGACGAAAATACAAATTCTGGGACTAAGTTACGTTATGTTAAAACACTCGAGAATTACAACAACTAATTTTAAGTAATGCTTGAGTGAGGTTCTGTATTACGGGCCTAAGTTAAGTTAGGTAAGTTAAAGCCGCAATTGTATCCAACATATGTTTCTATCTGCGTTTAGTACTTGCATTCAAGGCTAGATGTAGCAATAAGTCATTGGGACTTGAGACTGCAATGAGACTTACAAAAGGCAGGTTTCTATTTTATTTAAAGCCTTAAAATTAATTTTAGAATGCTTTTTTACATTCGTAAAACTAAACCTTATTAAACAACTAAACAACAATAATCAATACATATATTACAGCTCAAGTTAATATAATAATGATAATTTTTGCGACGCTTGGGGGACCCAAGCGTCACAACAGGCTCAAAGCTACTTTCCCTGTTAATATCCTTGTTTTAACCAAGATATAATACGGTCCTTTTTAAATGTTGATCTTAAAGACTTGAACGACTTCAATTTAAAAACTATGAAACATGCTTATTTGAAAACTTTAAACTTAGGTAACCTGTTAATGGGTTTATTAAATCGGCTACCGCTTAACTTTCAAGAGACAAAGCTGGTGCACGAAACACGTTGTAAGCAAAAATGTTATTACCAAAAACTCTAAAATATTTCGCAAACCATCGAAGTACTCGCTGGGATGAGAACAAAAAGTATATTTTATCTATCAATATTAATGAACAATTATAGGTACGGAGATCTGACTGGCCTCGCCTCACGCAAGCCACAAAACCAGCTACTTGTAGTCTTGCGTTTGAAATAAATACGTAGCAACGACCTGGGACAAGGATAAAGGATTTACGCAAGATTTTTGATACCTTTTAGAGTCCCAGAGACGAAGTTTAGAGTGATCAGAACTTCTTTTAGAGTTAAAGCCCTAATTTAGAGTGATGAGGAAAGACATTGCTTTCACTAGTGTATTTTTGGGACTTACAACTTTCTTGGGACCATTTGGTCAAATTCGTTTAAAAATATCTAAACTCCATACGTTTAGTAGCATGCCATGTTCATACGTTTAGTAAAATGATATAGCTTACCTACTGAACCAATACTGAATGCAATGTTTTGAAAAAATAATTTCGAGTACATGGTTATACCTACTTATAACTATTTTGATGACGTAAATGTTATATTATAATTATGTATGTATATGTGACGATGGGGGAGGCCTATGTCCAGCAGTGGACGTATTTCGGCTGAAATGATGATGATGATGATGTATACATTCAACGTTGAATGATGTAGCCATCATTTTGTACCAATATTTTGATTTAAAACCGTGTCCACGGAGTCGCCAGTTCTTCTGCGTGTACTGCGTGAGTGCAACTAGCTTCATATTTCTGACTGACCGACTACTTGAAAATTCATAAGTGCCTGTAATTATTTTAATTTAAATAAATGCTTTGAGTTTGAGTTTAAGTTTTGAGTATATCCATATATGTACGAATGCAGCGAGTCTCGTTCACAATATTCTATAAAAGGTATGGCAGTAATACATGGTACATTGGTTGTAACTAAGGTTACGACTCGTATTGATGCCTAAGGTCTAAATTTAATTTAAATAATTGCCCGACGGTTGCTAAGACATTGCTAAATGTTCTTTGAAACTAAATTTGAACCCAATAAAGGTTGTGAAGCAAAATTTCGAGTAAAAAAGAAAAACAAATTTGCATGTCAAGAAGTGGTCAAGAGAGAAAGATCGCAATGTCGTACTTAAAAAATAATGTATGGCAAAACATTAATTAATAAATTCAAAATAAAATTAATAACCAAAAGCTTCCAACTCACATGTAAAAAAAACCATCAAAAACACTCATTAATAACTATTTACTAAAAACTAAAATTTATATATTAGTTTATAAACAAAGTGAGAGCATGACCCATTAAGTCAAAAGATAAATAAATAAAGTTAAATCCGTCAAAAGATTATTTAATAATTAATCAAACATCTTAAAATCCTTTTAACATCGACCCAAATTAAGTACAAACAAAAATAAAGCAAGATAACACAATCATTATCTTAAAAACAAATATTTATAAAAAGTGCCCTTCAGCCCCCGAAAGAGAAAAATGATATTTCCCAAGAGTTTCCTAACATCCTCTGTCTCTTTCCAACGCAAGGTCGAATTCTTTGTCTCTCACTCGCACAGTATGCAATACAAGATCTCATGCAACAAGAGACCTTGATAAATTGCAAGTTTCGTGATAGATAATAATTGTTATACGGGTGGTTATTATACGGGCCTTTGCCATTAAAAAATATTTAAAATCGAACCCATTTTTTTTAGTCTGTGGTTAAACTTTTTTGCGTGTTCGTGTTGCAAAATCAATGATGACTTGGTTTAGTAATTTATCGGGGATAATTTACTTTTAAATTCTAAGAATTAAAAGTAATTTATGCAGCCCTTACAATACAGATAAAATCAAATTTTAATTAGACATGATATTGGCCATAGTAGGAATTTTAATAGAAAAACCTGTTTCGTATCGACGGACGAACAATTTACTATGTAGATATAATTATAAAAGTGACTACTCACATCCAACGTAATGCATTTGTTAAACAATCCAAAAAGTTCACAACACGAGTCTAAATTGCATCTATGCACAGGCTATTAAAAGTTTTTTTTTAAATGGAACACAAAAGTCGATGCCAGAAAAGCGCGGGAACTTTGACGTGTGTTTTTTTTTCCAAAATGTAAGTACGCGGTGCCAAAAAGTTTGGGCGTAGAGCGGCCGTGCGCGCGCGGTTTGCAAGTCAAACTGAATTTTGTAAGCGCAGGCGAATGGCGCACGGCGTGCAGGACTGTGAAGGTATCGGCCCCAGCATTTAATTTGAAGACATTTAACCATCGGCCTGTCTTGCCGGTATAAATAGAGGCTGTTGATGTTAAGCCTGTGCTTGTTAGGTTTTAGTAAAGTTGGTACTATGTTGAAAAAAGAAATATGTTTTATGTCAACGTTTCTACAAAGTTCGATTCGTAACGCTAAAAGAGAATTTGACAGTTAATTTTGACAGCCACACTATTAAAAAAAAAACTTTTTTTTTTGTTGTGAAAATTGCCAGTAAAAATTAAAACGCTGAATACAACTACGAGAATAACACAGACTATTTCTGTTTGTCCTACGAGTATCATGAAGCATTAAGGACGAAATCAACAAAGTATGGAACTGTAAACTAATCTTTTTTTTTCTGAAACAAAATGTTAACACACGTCATGTTTATGTCACATTTAAATACTATAATACGAGAGAATAAAAAGTGTAAAAATTTTACTGAAAAAAATATTATCAATCATTAACGCAGACATAGCTCAGGCTAAGGAATTTATTTTACTGCCTTAGATATGTTCTGTAATAAATAAAATTAAACTAGTTTTACACCCTTCGACCTGCACAGTACATTTCCAATATTTTAACAAGCCCACGAACAAAAAATTCGAATTCGAAACTTTCATAAAACCACATTTAAAAAAATGGCCGCTTCTTCCACGCTTGTAAAAACGTCCGCACACAAGTATCATCTTCAAATCAATATAAAAAGTAGGTCATTCCAAAATCTAAAATGACAATCAACCCTTCACTGAGGATTTTGACTCGCAATTTTAACCCTTTGTTGCTTGTTGGACCCCCAGAATGACAGGACATGTAAAGTCCATTGAACAGAAAAACCGGCCAGGGCAAGGGTTACACGAGTTTTTGGGGTTCTGTGTACAAATAAAAAATTGTGAAGGTTCTTGTTGAGTCGAGTTAGAGCGAGAAAAAATTGTGCTTAGGACATGTCTATCACTAAAAGCTATAATTTTATTTCAGATTCAGGTTATTCCATTACCTATACCATTTTATTGACGTGAGTCAGGAAAAAAGTTAAAGAAATCCACCTTACTGTAGTTGTAATGTAATTTTTTCGTAAAAGTAGCAACGATTTTCTGGTGCACAACAGGATGGTATATAGGGCTAAGCCTGTAACATTCATTTTCTGTACTTAACTTTCTTTCCTATTCATGTTTTTCTTTTCAGTGCCTACCATGTTCCATTTCTCGTCTTCTTTCACAACACAATTTTAAACAAATGGTAAAAATAACTCAAACAGTTTTTAATTATTACTTAATTTGGTATATTTTTTAAAATAATTAATAAGTAAAATAAAGTCATTATTACTTATTATTTGCTTATTACACTTAAAAAATGTCCTTCAAATCTACAATATTTTTATACTAAACAATTAACATGGCTTCAAGCGACTTACGAGGAAAACATCTAAAAAAAATATAATTTAAATGCGTCACGAATAAAAAACATTTTTTAAAGTCACTTGCACCGCTAAATCATTGCATAGTATACTCAATAACAATTGAGGTTATTGCAAGAAAATAAACAAGAAAAGAACTTAAAAAAACCGTATAATGACTAAATATCATCGGACATAGAGTTCTTCAGTTCAGACGTACCCCAAAAAAAACAACAAAGCTTGCAATTCCAATCACAGTGCAGAAAAAATAAACAGAACCCTCGTCGCAAACCTCACTCACACGATGTATTTTTAAAAAGAAGTTCACAATGTACCAAAAACAGGAGTTACTTGAAAACCATGTCTAAATCATGAAAAGAATGGTCCATTACTATATTATAAAAGTGCGTCCGTCTCTTTTATAAAGACAAGTTGGTCAAAGTAATACCGATATTCAGATACATCTGGTTATACTGGAAGCAGAACCCTAACAGTCTTAACAAAGGTCTAGAACGAGCAATGCTAAAAAAAAGACACAAAATAAAAATGAGACAACGAAAAAAAGACATGAAAAGAGTTCGCTTATTAGCGAGAGAGAAAAAAATAAAATACGATGACAGAATTCCTAATTGAAAAGTGACGTCTAGCGTCCGCCATTTTGAATTTCCTGTTACGTAGTGACACATTCACACGACTCGGCTACACCTCATTTGTTGAACATACTTAATAGGCATGTAGACAAGCGTGGAAAACGCGTAGAAAGCATAAGATAGCACATTATTATTGTAGCATGACATCCTGGGTCCGATTCCCAGGTCGGGCAAAGTTTTATTGGGTCTATCAGAAGATTCTCAGTATAGCAGTCTGGAGTCTGGATTTGTGCTCATCATTTCAGCCGAAAGACGTCCACTCCTTGACATAGGCCTACCTCAAGCACCGCCACTTCGACCAGTTCCATGCTCCCCGCATCCTGCATCCTTCACGAAATCATCGCACCTCCTTCTGGGAGGCCTTCCAACGCTACGTCTTTTGGTACGCGGTCGCCACTCCAGAACCTTTCTGCCCCATCGGCCATTAGTTCTGCGAGCAATGTGTCCTGCCCACTGCCACTTCAGTTTGACAATTCTTAGGGCTATGTCGGATACCTTGGTTCACCTGCGGATTTCTTCATTTCTGATTCGATCACGTAGAGAAACTCCAAACATAACCCTCTCCAAACATGGCAACCCCTTTGGTCCTTCCAATAAGGCCCATTGTGAGCGACCATGTTTCAGTGTCGTCACTGGCCACACGCACTGGTGAAAGATTCGTGCTGGGTTGATGGCAATGAACTTTCTATAGGTAATGAGGTAGCATAGGTACACATCTGTCTAACCAATCAGCGATTATGGGTCTGCATTATTAAGTACCTATAATAGGTTCGCCTCTGCAAAACTCTTTGGAAAAAACCAAGCGTAATAAGTTTTTATTTCAAAATCAAAATATTTAATTTCATAAACCTACATGGGCACTTATGAAACGTCAGAAGCTAGGTGCACGGTTCCAATTGGTCGTATCCTATGAAGAAGAGCCGGCAAGAAACTCCACGGTCACTCTTTTACAATGTTTTCAAATTACAGTGTTAATAGGTGTAGGCCTGTCAAGAAGTACCAGGTACATTCAACAAGTCTAGGCTAGTCTTTTAAGTTCAGGAGACTTTTTTTAAAGTCTCCGGAACTTAAAAATGGCAATTATATTTGATTTAAAAAAAAAAACTATATCTCCCGTATATCATTACAGATTCATTACCAGATGCGACAGCACGTCTCTAATAATTTTAATGTCTTTAGTAAAGTAAAATTGTGATTAAGTTTAACAAAACTTTGAAAAAGAAAAGTTATGAGTTACTTCAACAATATGCATGTGTGATATGAAACTAACAATGACACACAATTAAAATCCGCCTTCATTTATGACTGCCTACCTGCCTAGGTTCAAATCCCACTCAAAAGAGTTACCGCCCGCACCTCAAACTCAACATACGAACGTTAGTATTAGGTACTTCCAAAAGATACAGTAACCTAATTTCTGTCGTATCGCTCTGATAACGCGTATCAACGTAACTTGGTCAATGCACGATATAAATAGATTACAGACATTATGTTTTGGTTAAGAATTAGGTACTTTTTGAAAATGTTATGCGCGTGAAAGACGAATGGCGAGTCACGTCATGGGTGGGCAGAAAAGTGTACCTAATCAATTAGGTGGTACTACTAGGCTAGGCACCTCGGTTTTTATTAGGTTTTCATATATTTCATAAGAACGGAAAACCTGACAAGCGTTCATAATAATGAAGCCTTTACTATACAAGGACCCCTTTTCTGGTTTTTTTTTTTGGCAAACTGAAGTGGCAGTGGGCAGGACACATTGCTCGCAGAACAGATGGCCGATGGGGTTGAAAGGTTCTGGAGTGGCGACCGCGTACCGAAAGACAGACGTAGCGTTGGAAGGCCTCCCACAAGGTGGACCGATGGCCTGATGAAGGCTACAGGCATCCGCTGGATGCGGGAAGCACAGAACCGATCGGAGTAGCGGTGCTTTGGGGAGGCCTATTTTCAGCAGTGGACGTCTTTCGCCAGAAATGATGATGAACGATGAGTATGGTGTTAAAAAGTAACTAATATGTATTTACCGAAGTGCAATAATTTATTTTATCACCAAGTTCAACCTGATACTCAACTGTTTTCGCGGGCTACCTTAGTGCTTTCACCAACAATTTTTTATCTGTGCAGTTTATCCAGTATAAACTTAAAACTGCGTCCAAATGCGACTCAGCGATTAATCACATCATTTTAGCGAAATTTAACACACTAATCAAATATAAAATTATTTTAATTATTTTAATAATAGTACTGCAATATGAAACTGTTTTATAAACGTGTGCGATATCCAATTGCGCTGAGTTTGCGTTCCGAAATTATTGAAACTAAATTGAATTTGTGAGCGCAAGTTTTTTTTGTTTGTTTTAGGATTGTTGTTGTTAGGTCAATAAACATAGGTTATTATAGGGATGATTACTAAAATTAAAATGTTCTTAAAATAATGTAATTTCAAAGAAGGTATAGTACATAACACACATAACATCACGCCTTGTTTCCCCGAAGGGTTGGGCAGAGGTATACCTATAGTAAACCCACATTTCGCCAGTTATGTTTAAGTCCCATGTAATAGGGGGCGAGCCTATTGCCATCTACCGGGAACAAATCCAGACTTCGGGCTGCTACTGAGAAATTCCAGATAGAAAAACCAAATAACACGTTGCCCGACCTGGGCATCGAACCCAGGACCTCATGCTCAGCAGTAGCGATTGCGACCACTAGACGATCGAAAAAATCGAAAAAATCTGTTACATCGATGTAAATATGAGGAAGATAGTCGTACACGCTTTAAAAGTTTTTGGACTATATTATTTCCGTCCTTATTACGCGGTACGGTAAATGTACGGCGCTGTATGAAGTTTCATAGTTGTGACGTCACTTCTACGATCGTATCTATCCTTGTCTAACAATTATTTTAAAACGTTCAAAACTTGGTAGTTTTTAAGCATTTACACTTTTTGTAATACTGTTTGCACTATTTGGAAACAAACATTTTTTTTTTAGATAAAATAAAATAAAATGTCATCATCGCTTTTGAGGATAGATTTCGATTTTTATTTTTTATTTATTAGATTGATTTCTTGGGTTTGGGTCAAGAACGTTGTTTCATCGCTTCCTCTTCCCTCGATGTGAACTAAAAACGAAAATACTTTGCGATTGTCTCTGTTCTTAGTTAAGTAGGCGATTAATACATCCTCCTAAGTGCAACTCACTTTCGTTGTTTTCAATAACAATGGCCATAAAACCAAATAACATAACATAACATCACGCCTTGTTTCCCCGAAGGGTTGGGCAGAGGTGTACCTATAGTACACCCACATTTCGCCAGTTATGTTTAAGTCCCATGTAATAGGGGGCGAGCCTATTGCCATCTACCGGGCACTAATCCAGACTTCGGGCTGCTACTGAGAAATTCCAGATAGAAAAACCCAATAACACGTTGCCCGACCTAGGAACCCAGGACCTCATGCTCAGCAGTAGCGATTGCGACCACTAGACCAACCTAGATATGCCTGAATAATTGCACCTGGGATTACAGTCACAAACATTTTAATATTATCCTGCTAAATCCTACCTTTTAATCGTTAGAGGCAGGCCCACGTACAGTTGAAAAAAAATAACTTAGACCCGAATGAAAAAATCTCAGAAAAAAAAAACAAAAAATCATAGCGACAACTAGTCATGATTCCATTTTAATTAAACACATCAGCATCTAATCTAAAGTTATCGAAAAGAAACTTTAGTATACGCTGAAACATATGTCTCATATTTCGATTTATTAATTCGGGTCTAAGGTTTTATAGTATAAACTAAAACTTGCTTCTGCAGTATTAAAAACAGTGTATTGATACTCGATATACCATTGCCGATAGCTCCAACTTTCTCAGCTTACCTGAAAAGGACATAAACATTGTTAATTAATACATCAAATCATAACATACATAAACTCAGGCCTTCTTCCCATGGGGGTAGGCAGAAACCACAGAACCTGCTACGATCCTTACATACTCCTTTTGCCTCGTTTACGTTCATACATCTGGTCATACACGCGCGCCGGTTGAGAGTACTTCGCACCTGACCTTTCTGAAGAACATCACCAATAAGGTCACTATATGTCTTCCTATGGCGTCCCCACCGGCGTTTCCACTCACATCTGCCTTGTAAATACCTTTTGTTAGTCTCCTTTTATTCATCCATTAATTAGTAAACATTATCATCACCAGTCAAAGAAGTAGCAAGAATGGTAAGCGACTCAAATAACAAGGTCGAGAAAACTTTTGTAAACATTGAGGCACACAAACGTTTTTCTTTCACAGAAATAGGGATGATTACTAATGTTAGAAATGTTCGTTAAGTAATGTTATTTCAAAAAAAGGCGTAATAAAACGAAATAGTCGACAAAATCTGTCCGATGATTAAGAAGAAGCTACACGGTTTTAGAGTTTTTGGAGGGCATTACTTTATTATTATTAGGGGACAATGTATGGCCATAGTATGAATTTACACAGTTGTGACGTCACTTTCATGATAGTGCTGTCTATGTCTAACAGTTGTTTTAAAACGTTTACAACTTAGCATTTTTTTTAGCATTTATTTACACTTTTTATAACATTATTTGCAAATTGCCAGCCAACATTGTGTAATTTGTTTTTTAGTCTTGCAACACTGTATTTGGTGCCAACAAGACTGAACCTCTTTCTCAAATTCATCAGTAAGGGTGCGTCCAGCGTAAAGCTTAGTTATCGCCATTTTCCCTCTTTTTACGACTACAAGATGATGATAAGGAGTTAACGACGGAGTTCAAAAAATTCTGTCTGATGACTTATGCCCAACCTGTATCTCGAACAAAAATTAAATTGTCAAGCGCGCGTAAGCGATTGGTTGGATGAGTTATCAACAGCCAATCGCAGCACTTTATCTAAAACTGACGCTAAAATTCGAAGACATTGACGAACCCACACTGTGTCCGCGTTGGGGATTACGGCCCACTCCCGCTCACCGAGAGGAGGCCTGGGCCCCAACAAAGGGAACGTTATACGCTGATTGTGTTTTGTTATTTGGTAGATAAACTTTTTCATAATGACGTGCTATTCTTTTATTTTGTATTCAGAATTTCGATAGTGATATGAATTATGTAGTACAATGACTGATAACAAATTAACATCTCGAAGTCTAGACGCATAATCTAGATTTTGATAACAAAGTTTCTGCTGTATAGCGTTTTTATCATATGAAGAAGCCGCTGGGGTCGGCTTCTGGTCAAAAACCGAATTTTTCGAAGATAATCAAATAATAACTGCGCACACAAATACTTTAGTGGGCGTGATTTCGATTACGTTACGTTTATTGCAATGAAATTACGACAAGTTTAAAATAACGTCTATTAATGTAAGTATACAAAATATTTTAAATCGTTTTACAAGAGTGTGGAGTTTCTAACTATTCATTCATAATAAAGTCATACGCTTTATAAAACGATTTTAGCCATCGAACTGTTTTGTCCCTTTCTGTCAAGTTAAAATGAAGTTTGACAGAAAGGGACAAAACAGTTTGAATTAATTATTTTTTTGATCGGCTCCTTTGAGACCTATCGTGATGTTAAATATCCATCCTCAAGGATTAAGATACCAAACCAAAAAGATTTTTTTTTTAATCCGACTGGTTGTTCTAGAAATTAGCGCGTTCAAACAAACAAACAATTTCTTCAGATTTATTATTATTACATAACATAACATCACGCCTTGTTTACCCGAAGGGTTGGGCAGAGGTGTACCTATAGTACACCCACATTTCGTCAGTTATATTTTTAAGTCCCATGTAATAGGGGGCGAGCCAATTGCCATCAACCGCGCACAAATCCGGACTCCGGGCTGCTACTGAGAAATTCTAGATAGAAAAACCCAATAACACGTTGCCCGACCTGGGAAACGACCTCACGACCTCATGCTCAGCAGTAGCGATTGCGACCACTAGACCAACGAGGCAGTCATTATTAGTTTAGATTAATGTGATAGGAACGTTCCTAGCAAATCGACGACAACTACTGCAGTCCAATTCGTTAGGAAACCTTCACGCCCCCACACATCATAAAAACTAGCCTATTATAAGTCAATTCTTTACTGAGGCTAGCTTTTATGATATGAAGTCGCATTTAGAAAAATACGTGGTAAGATATCCAAACACAATTTGGAACATTTTGAAGGATGTTGGTAATCCATTGCTTCATATGTAAATAACGCAATGAATGTTGTTGCACTGTCAAAATGAAAGCCATTCCTACTGTTAGTGTGTAAGCAATTATCTCGCTGGAAGCAGCAGCGAACTCCTGGAGGCTATTTTAACTTTTTATCCGC
Source organism: Dasypolia templi (assembly GCA_963555695.1). NCBI lineage: Eukaryota > Metazoa > Arthropoda > Insecta > Lepidoptera > Noctuidae > Dasypolia > Dasypolia templi. The sequence continues at coordinate 8,434,795 of OY743163.1, forward strand.
CCCGAAGCGATTGGCATTTGACCACCCCTAGTGACGAAACTTTGTTTTGTTCCAGATGTTAGAACCTTTTGATTGTCAACTTTTTCTGCCTGTTTTGTCTGTCATAATTGCGAAAGCTGTGCTATTAAAAGGGGTTTTAATATTTTTTTATTCAATGTGATGTGACCCTATATTATAATGACATAAGTTTGCACTTACGCTTTAAAAATATATTAAGTTTTGTGTGATTGATTGCTGGTAAGGGTTAGCGCATATTGTTATGATTGAATCTTTAGAAGATTAACTTTTTAATTTTGTAGACCTACCTACACTATTTCTGACGATTGAAGCGGTTGTTTAATCTTTGAGTTACCAAAAAGAGAGATCATATAGTATTTCTTTTGCTAAGCACAGGTGTGAGTACGTACTGAGCTACCATTTACCGGTATGTAGTGTCTTATATTGATTTGAATGTGACCTGGCGGCTGATGTCATGCTCACTCAAATGTCGCGCTGAAGGCGGCGCGAGCGCTGGATCATTTAGCTCCCTTCAAAATGGTTGAACTGAATGGTGATGATCCATGCGTCATCATGTCCGTTAATGGGTGCCGTTAGTTGGGACTGGTCATCTCTTAGCTGCCACGGCTAACATTAATGATGTAACTAATATATTTTTAACAATATTATTTGAAAGAGTGTCCATGGAGTTTCTTGCCCTTTCTTCTCCTTATGTACCTACTTCGCTTTGGAATGGGCAGCTAGCTTCATATTTCTGACTGACCAACTCCTTAACAATTCAAAAGTGCCTGTAAATGGTTTAATTGAAATAAATGCTTTGGGTTTGAGTTTCTTTTGCATTTTTTTGCCAGGTATAGGTAGCAGTGTCCCTTTGCGTACATGATGTTATATTTGCAACTGCAACATCGAAACGTAACGTCAAATTTAAAATTCGAATTAAACCCTAACCCGTTCCGTATTGTTAGTTGTTAGAAAACAATTAACGACAGTCAAAGACCTTACACAAAAGAGGTTTTAACACAAAACAAACACGCTATGGCACTCCAACTGGTTTCTATAAAGAACCTAAAGCTAACGGATCGGTGCATCCCGGATTCTACGCACACATCGACACGTTTACCACGTACGACACACCAATGCGACATCAGCTGAGTCAAAAGTGTGTCAGTAGCTAGCGGTCCCGTTGAACGGTACCCTCGGCAAAAAACTGATGTCGCTACTCGATAACAGATGGCGCTGTACTACCGTAACATTCGCGGTTATTAATTTTTTTCTGTTGTGGTTTTGATATTTATGGGCAAATGTCTATTTGTTTAACCGTTTGAATGTGGGTTTGTGTGCGCTCTAGTGTTTTCGATTACTCATAATGATATTTAGGTCAGCCTGATAAAAACACTCCGTTCTAGACGTAAGTCGCTGTATCAATGATTTGTTTGTCTTTGCACTTTGTCGTGCAATTAAGACGGCTGTGCAAACGACTACGTAGAAGAACTGGAAATAAAAATAAAATGTACAGTTACTCCGCTTTACCGCTAGATGTCGTTAAACGTCAACGACCTTACAGCTGACAGAAAAATTATCAAATGAATGAGCTTAATTGAAATAATTAAAACAACGCCGGGTGTCCTATTACTGTTACTAAAGATTATAGCCTGGGAAAGGGTTTACGTCAAACTACCGTTGCAGTTGGTTCATATATGTGTCAAACTAGTACCGCTTTTGATCAATAGATGACGCTAGCTTATGCGTACACATCATTTGAGCTTATATTCTTGGAAGTGCCGGCAATGTATATTATTTATAGTATAATCGTTAAATATCTAAATATCATGACGATAAAACGTAACTGTATAATTATCATGTTTCGATGGTTATTATTATTACCGTTAGCTGGCATTTTGTTGGATAGAAGCAGTTACCATTGGGATAAATCATTAGTTAACCATTATGAACCTATAAAATAAAATCGGAAGTAACATTAGACCAGGGCTACTCAAAAATACCGACCGGTTCGATCTACCTCAAAATATTTAGGCATCAATTGTTCGACTGTCGACATAAATAGGAAAACACAAAACTATCGTTCGTTTTTAAAACCCAGAGAGTAATTTGACAGGTGTAATGTCAAACTCATATACTCAATAGCAATAGTAGATTATTGCATCGAGCACAAAGTAATTTATTATTGTACCGAGTGCCTGATTTAGAGCCCAAACTTTAGCGAGGGCTCTAATCTAACAGGCACGAGGGCAATATAAATTACTTAAGGCGAGGTGCAGAATCTGCTTTTCTTTCAACTATTACCTATAGGAATAGTAGATAAAAGAAACTCATATCAAACAGTTAAAATAGAATTTTAATTATTGAAATTAAAAGTTATACTTCAGCAATTATTAAACGTAAGGTTAAGAGTTTTGTTGGGCAAATTTATATTTAAATTTGGAACAACTAGGATAGAAACGAATAATACGTACGTAAAAAAAAGTATTGATATCGGCTGGCTGAATAGAGCGAATCCATTGAGATTGGCACCATATGGTGCGATAAAAAAAAACTGTGCAATAATGAAATTTCATACAGCTTTATTGCTCTAGAGCATTAAAGACTCGCTTTGTACTGAGTTTTTAGAGTGATTGTGATGAAATTAAAGCATAGTTGGAAGAAAACACATAAATACTTGAAATGTCAGATCAGTAATAGTATTTGGGATTAAAATATGAACTTTACTTGCTTTATTTGTGCTTACCTAAATACGCGTAAATGTTATTATTACTTCAAGTGTAAATTACTACAAGTGGCGCCATGGTTTTTAACCTGTTTGGGAATTACCCTTTCGAGGCTTTTAACGAAAATTTATAAGACTTACAATTACGTCAATAACGCTGTGAAAAGAGTTCGGAATGGCGACTTTTCGCTTGCCAGTTCGAGTTTTAACCGTTGAGCTATTATTGTTTACTAAAGGCTGGGCCTGCTGCGCATGAGGTCTTGGATTCGATTCCCGTGTCAAGCTACGCGACATTGTGTACCTTTAATTGGAATTTTTCAATTTCAGCCCGGAGTTCAAATTTGTGGCCGGTAAGTGGCAATACACTCACCTTATTTATCTTTTATTTAAAATTTTCTAACACAAAAAGGTACAAAGGCGGACTGCCTAAGACATTCTCTACCAGTCAACCAAGGGTGGTGAAGAGATTAGATGGCAGGTGCTTTGGTTGAAAGGAACAATAATGAAGAAAACCCTTAAAAATATAAATAAATGGAACATAAATATAACTGGCTAAATATCATTGCAGTTTACATTTCTGCCTACCACATTCCAGGAATACAGTCGTAATAACTATGTCAAAGGATCATTGACCGGTAATATTCAGTCTAATCGTTACATACAAATGCAGCAGCTTCTAACTGAACTATTAAGTATTCTGTGCCACTAACCTAATAAAATTCGAGGATAGATCAATACGCGGTATGCGTTTGAACTTTTGAATAGATTGAATAGTTACTCACGTTTACGCTCGTGTTCTGTTTTTCTTTTTGGGATGAGGAGTACAAAATCATGCCATATACATGAGGAGTTTGACGTTAAATTGACATTACACACGCGAATCTTTCCTTCGAATCTTTCTAGTGTCAAGTTTCTTCTTTAAGTTGCATTCAATATCATGTTTTGGTGGTTTTTTCACGACCTAGTAATCACCAACTAAGACTGTGTTTTTTTCTGATCCGCTTCTCACAAAAGACGGTGAGAATGACAGAATGAGTTTTGAAATTAAGTACGGCACGGTAATGCCTGTACACTATAGAAATACTTCTTTCTTATATCTACCCTGAAGGAAAAGGCAAAAGACATTCACATTTTGCCAGTTATGTTATATTTCCCATGTTATAAAGGACGAGATTTCCCATTAACTGGGCGCTAATACAGAACCCTGAGGGAGAATTCTCGTATTTATAAGAACGTTAGCATTCCAATCTCGTTCTCAATCTGTCAAAAAATACCTATAATTTTCATACATTTTTGACAAGTTAATGACATTTAATTGTCGCAGAGTTGAGACTGAAACGTACAAAATCTTTGAACGTTTTCAATTACGGGAATTGGCCTCCTGGTTGCTTCTGATAATTTCTGACCTTGAGGTCGAACCCACACGCACTGTCAGTTAATAGAAGTTCTAAGTTTAGTGATGTAGGTGTGACATTATCATACTATTGATATTTTGAAAGTCTAATGTCAAAATATGATAGTCGAAACTTACATCAATTCTAGAAGTTATATCACGTACACTCACACTTTTTTGATCTAATGGTCTCATAAGTAATCGAAGTATTTTATTATTTATTTTTAGATATTTTTGCATCCTGAAGTAAAGTAGGTGTTTCTCTCGATATTCTTTGTGTCGCGAAATAAAACTCTTTGTGCTGCGCACCTGATCTAAAACGCACGAGCCAGTGCAACATGCGAGGAACTGCCTTCCTGCCAAAGTATTCTAAGCACTGAATCTGGTGAAAAAGTGTTTCCCATAACAATTATTGCCTTAACTAGCCACTAACCTATCTTACCTACACGCCGGATACCTGAATCTCTTTTTGAAATTATATTTGTCCCACCTTTTAGTGCGATCTACGGCGGGTGAGGGGTTTTTTAAGTTCAAAACTGTTTTTTTTTCTTTGTGAGTGTGTATAAGAGAGCTATAAAAAGAAGTGTTTCTAAAAGTTCGTATTCTGTAGCAACAAGCTTACAAAATCCGAGCCAGGTAGTCGGTCAGGCGACAAAAAAAAGGTCAGTCTCAGTGTCCCAAAACCATTGTTATGTTCAAAAGTGCTGCAACCCAGAGTTTTTTGTGAGTGCCCTTTCTATTTTTGGATACTACAAATAACAACATGGACACGGTGGAAGATCATAGTAGAATAGGAAGCGGGTAGTAGCGAGACCTCAGACGAAGACATTGAAATGTAAAAACAGCAACATTTATCACAGCAGAGCAAGGTCAGAAAAAAACCGAGTAAAGATTCAATGATTAAGCTCGACCTGAATCAACTCGACTACGACGTCAATAAAAGATGCCCTCCCATAGATAAATATCACCCGTCTCTCCACTATTCCAATGCAAATTTAAGGGTGCATTACTCGATTGGCTCCACTCCTTCCTATCCTAAGGGCACGTCCTCCCTACCATTAAAGCGCCCCCCGGTCTATTCCTTGATATGCAGTGGTCCCTGTAGCACCATGAAGCATGAGGCTTCAGGGGCTAGTGCGAATCTTGGGGTTCATTCGATTAATCGAGTCTGGTCAAACCACGCTGGGGTCGGTGCATTTCATTCATTCATTCATTAATTTTTGCATCCTGAAGTAAAGTAAGTTAATAAGCAAAATGTGTGAAACAACTTATTTTAGACTTTTATACTTACATACCATATTTTATGTTTTAAATGATCATATGTAATATTATAAATAGGTAAAACTTGTTTATTAGTGAATTTGTATGTAGGTAGTAATAATCTCTGTAACCACCGGACGTATTTGAAAAAATATTTTTGCATTTGAAGCTCAATGCTTGAGGAAGGCTACAGGAATAACATCATCCTAGCGTGATGTTAGATAGATGAAGGTTTTATTGGAGCCGAGCAAAAAGATAAAAAGTCAGAAAGAGCTCTAGGCGAAAATGAAGGCGATGCCAAGAAGTGTCAGGCAGAAGCTAGTGCAAAATAAAGGTATTCTCTGACATGGTTCAGATTGGGAAGACTGCAAAACTATGAGGGAGACCTTTGCCCAGCTGTGGGATAATTCCTTTTCTTCTTCCTCAAAGGATCGAGACCACATACGCGTCTCCAAGTTATGCGTTCTTCTGCAGTGTGGACCGCTCGTTAGATGCGTAGTGTGACAACACCAGTTAAATAAAAAGAAATTCTATTCTAATCTCGATACTTATTAACTTCAAATCTATATTTATCGAAAACACAGACACAGAGTTGTCCAAACTCTTTTTGAGTATGACTTAGAAACACTATTTCGCCATTTTCCATCATTGACGCCTACCCCTCTTTGTGCTCACAGTTTTCATCGACTGGATCCAGTCATAATGCTGTCTATATTCCTAGAATCGATATACTACAGTTTACATTAAGGGGACAGAACGTAAAAGTTAGTTTTAAAATGCCTTAAAGTATATGATACAGTAAACAAAATCCATGATATTCTTTAGGATATATGCTAGTTAGATAGTGTGTCGAACACATAATACAACTAATATGATACTATAGATACAAATAAACAATAAACAATCGCGCTTCTCATTATTTTTTATGCCGTCTGACAGTGACCGCGCTTTAGATCTTGTCAGTCTCTTAACGTAACAGTTCGTCTCTCACCATTACACGTCATCACTGAATAAACAAACAGAAAAAAATAAGTTATATATATAAAGGTTAATAATGGACTCTTCATTATTTCTACCACAACATTCATCGTCTTCAAGTCTTGAATATAATAAAATAAGAATAATGATAAACGTCGCCAATTAAAATTAAAATCCATTCCAAGAACGACACAATTGACACAGATGAATTCCATGAAAAAGTAAATGACATATATTTTTATATTTCGCGGTTTTTCGTGAACGTGGGCTTTTCCCGGAACCTTAGGGATTGGAAGCTGGATAGAAATGTTTTTACACTGAAAGGTAACATCGTAGCAACTGATCTGTCTAAAAATAAAACATTCGAACCTTGTTGTTTTAAGGATTATTTTAGAGAAGCAGTGGACCGTGGTTTTGCCTGCATGTGTCTGTGATTACACAAAGGGTGCCAAAGAGATCTTATAATATGACTCAGACAATGCAACCGGACTGTTACTCCACACCTGTATCTCTTTACCCGTAATAACTACGGCGCTTTACTTTTAATTTTTTTTTCACTACTGCTCTGAAAACATCGCGAGGAAATGTCTTAGAACCAAAAATTCGTGACATTCACCAACTAGCACTGGACCTGCAGCCCACTCCTACTCACCGAGAAGAGGTCTGTGTCCCAGCAGTGGAATATTGTAGGTTGATTATGGGTTTACGAAGAAAAACCTTTTGGAAAGACCTTTTTGGCAAATAATTAAAAAAATGCTTTTCAGTAATGGTGCTGTCAAATCAGCTGTAGTTACTTTGAAAAGGTCTTCTTCTTTCGTGTCGACTCAAACGTCGACTTGAAAATAGCTAATCCTGTTAAAAAGGGATGACTGCCAAGAATACCAAATGGAAGCTTTATAGAGCACTCGACTATTTGATATTTACGATATAACTATGTACAGCTAACAGCATAGATGCTCACGGGCGAAACCCTTCTTAAAGAAGAAATCCGGTCTTTCAATAAGCTTATGTAAGCAGGCTTGCTACTCGCAAATACCTTAAATATACTTCGATCAGGTTGTGCAACGTGATACTATATTAATTAAAAGGATTCTTAGTGAGGCTAGAGAAGCCTTTTAAAAGAAAATTAATAGGTATTTATATAAATTGTAAAGGTAGACTGAAGTATTAAGAATTTAATTGACCGAGCTTGGCGGGCAATTTAGCAAAGTAAACAGGGGCTCGTGGGTAAATTATGACAGCCGAACGGGTCGATCTGCAAGGTTAAGCAACATTGGCTGAGGTTGGTCCGTGGATGGTTGACCATCCATTATATACCGAGATCCCTCCGTGCCTCCAAATCGTTAGGCAGTTGGTCCCGGCTGTCATTTGTTGATCTTTGACAGTCGCCACCGATAGTCAGAAGCCCGAAAGTTTGGTAACAGTCTTGCCAAGGGACATCGTGTTACCCAGTAAGTGAGTTTTGGATGTCATATAAGCAGTCGCTTGATTTAAAATATGGTATTAAACTGCATCTGGTCAGAGTGGTGGAGAAAATGGTGTTTCTACTTCGAAAATACATTTTGAATGTCAATATTTTCGTTTTCTTTTTGGTAACGCCGATGTTTCGAAACTGAAAATCTCTCAAAACAAACATATCTTCATATACAGACATTATACTAAAACTAACTGTATGTAGTTAGCAAATGTAGGGCAATGCCTGAAATAGCCTTCTGAAGAACTTTTGCATAAAGGCATAAAGCCTTAGCAACTTTTCCTTTTCCAAGTTTAACTTGGACTCTCCGACATCGATGAAGGAAAACATGGTGAGAAAACCTGGACTGATAGTTAATAACATAACATAACATAACATCACGCCTTGTTTCCCCGAAGGGTTGGGCAGAGGTGTACCTGTACACCCACATTTCGCCAGTTATGTTTAAGTCCCATGTAATAGGGGGCGAGGCTATTGCCATCAACCGGGCACAAATCCAGACTCCGGGCTGCTACTGAGAAATTCCAGATAGAAAAACCCAATAACACTTTGCCCGACCTGGGAATCGAACCCAGGACCTCATGCTCAGCAGTAGCGATTGCGACCACTAGACCAACTATATTAACTGATAGTTAATATAAGTCTGAATACCCGACTTGAGCGAGCGTGGTGTTCAACGCTCGTGCCTTCTATGTATGAAAAGAGTCCTTTGCCCTGCAGTGGGACAATAATAGGCTGGATTTATTTTAACTTTTAGTTAAAATGTCACAGGAACTATATGAAGAATCTATGATCATTACTCAATATGTTGTCAGTAGCAGTAGGTACAGTATTTTATATTTGCTATTAGCAGACAGGAAGATGCTAATGTTTGGACATTATCAGTGTGGTGTAGTCGCTTTTTACAACACAAAGAACATATAGAGATTCATACCCTGGAACTTTACACCCTGTTCCACATGAAACAGGGTGTAAAGTTCACTGATCCTCATTTAATTGATTTCGGGATGTTGTATATATGCTAGTTGCGCGGTAAACTTAGCTTGCGCAATGCAGGATTTTTCGTGACGCCTGTGTGATGCGTAGTTCGCATGTGGCGAACATTATATCGCGGGGAACCCCGAAATGAGATTCACAGAGATCAGGGAAGCATGGCACGAAAGGAAGGAGGCCTATAATCAGCAGTGGGTGGGAACAAGGCTGCCAATGATGATGATGGTTTGATTTGAACATTGCTTCTCGAAGTTAACCCCAAAAAAATTGGGATAAGGGAAAGAGTTAAATGACTGTTACCCGATGTGTTTTAACAACGAATCGAGTCAACAACAAATATTTGCTATTGTAAAATATTCTACTACAGTTTGGTGGAAATTGCATGGTATAACGACAATTTCAATTCAAAATCGATATAATTACTACAAGTTTACAACTTTGATAGACTGTTGTCAAACCCACTAGCCTACATAGTAATAATATTATAAATATGAAAGTTTGTATGCTTGTTTTTTTATGGTGTTCGTTTGTATTTTTGTTTGTTACGCAATCACGCAAAAACGGCTTAATGGATTCGGCTGGAATTTGGCACACAGATAGTTTACAATCTGGATTAACTTATTGGATACTTTTAATCCCGGTTGTAAGTTTCCGTGGTATACCTTCAAACGTCGCAAAATTACGCTATAATAATAGACTTGGAAGTTAATTTATCGTATAATATAGGGTCTCGTGTTACCCAGTTACTGGGTTGTGGATGTCAGTAAGGCAGGCTCCATTTAAAATACTGGCACTCAGCTGACGATCCAAACAATTTTTTTTAAAAAGGCTAAGAAATGATGATGATAAGGTTCTGAATGTGGGTAGTCTGACAATGAACGCTCTTTATACAGAACGATAGTAGTTTCCACTTCGAGGTCCGCCATTTTACTTTGCACAGCTGTAATTTCTTTGATAATGGACCACTGTTTCTTCTTTATTTATTTTATGAACCAGAGACACTCCCATGCTTCAGTACATCATCTATAAGTGTGTGAAAACATCGAGATTTCTGCATAATATGCGAGGTTTTAATATATATATTTTTTATACATAATAAACCTTGCGGTATTCATTCTCTTAATGATTGTGAAAACCCGTTGCGCAAGGCACAAATAGTGACTTTTAATTATAATATGTAAAGATATATAAAGATATGGAAGCATGACTACTACATGTGGAAACTTGTAATTGGCCATATTTTTTTTTATTTTTTTTACCTACTGTTATGTTTAGCTGTAAGTTTTCCTAAAAATAAAATAAATAAATAAATAAATAAATGATCTTTATAAATTAACTTTTGTATAAATAAATCATCGGTCTATAATTCATTTACAACCTCTTTATAAACACTCGACTGTCTTTGTCATGGCTATATCAACGAACAGAGACGGCAATAGAATATCCCGTAAATTAAACTGTGAGACGTTTATGGATATAAATACATGGGACTAGGTAATGTTTGTCATGCATTGCAATTGTTTTTTTTTTCAAGTGTAAGAGCGAACAAAACAAAAAAAAAAACAAATCGGTTACCCCGCTTTTGAGTTTTAACTAGACTGACGAACATCAATTGCTTTTTATTATAAAGAAGGAAGAAAAAGATGAAGCAGAATATCATCGATAAAACAAATGACAGTGCTGGAAATATAATGAAAATTGGGCGATGATGGATCACATAATACTGAGCGCTTTTTTACAGCTTAATGTCAAACACCGGTAAAAATTACAGATATTCATGACGGCCCTTTTAAATATGACGGAACAGCTTTAATAAGAAACCAGAGCTGTAGTAGTATAATCTTGAAATCGATACGAATCAGAAACGGTGAAAGAACATCGTTATGAAAGCAAGCCCCAACCACCTGTACCGTAGTGATCAATGATAGTTCCCGCCCTGTTTGAAAATAAACGTTTTCACTGCAGTAGGTCAATTAACAGCATGATAGAAATAGTCTAAAAGATAGCTCTATATACAAAACCATGTTTTAGTCTTTGAGGAACAATTACAGGCTGGTTTTAGTCGCCCCAGAACCTAGTCAATTCAGCGCAATTTAGGGACAATTACAGCTTGAGGTGAGCTAGGGATTGACACACTTAATACCTCACCTCAAGCTCATTCCACCCAAGTTTTCACCGTGAGATTTTTCTAGAATAGACAGGCAGGTCCAAACAAGCAGTGTTAAAAATACGAACAAAGCACATTTCTATTCACGAAAGCACACATAATCCATGACAGTGATTTATACTAAGTTCTCTGCGTAAAACTAAAATGGTGCATATACCTGACGCAGTGGTGGTCGCGACAGTAGTGACAGCAGTGTTCGTAGTCGATGTGGATTCTCCAGAAGTACTCGCATTGGTCATCTCAACTATCCTGTCAACGGCTATACGGTTCCCTGGCAATATTCCCGAGCTTTCTGCCGGCTCCTGTACAGTATCAGACTCATCGACTACTAGAGGACTTGAAGCCTGACTTAAATCATTCGCAACTATGACGTTAACTGTCGTCAAAGATTCAAGATCTCCCGAGTTTTCGCCAGCTACATGGGAATTATCGATGTAAACTGCTGCCGAGCGGGCTCCTAGAGTTTCCATTACACTCTCAGCTAACGATCTGGTTGATAACTCATCTATATCGATGTCTTGTTTGATATCAATGATGATCTGGTGTCTCTTTGTACCACTTCCCGAAGGACTCTGCACTTGGTGCACACTAACTTGCGCCTCAGTTCCTGGCTGTGATATATGTTGCTGGATGACATGAGTCAGCTGACCTTCCAAGGAACTGTCCCGTCCCGCCATCTTGTAATTCCTTATCGCAAAAACAGACTTAATTCTCGATACCTCACATCGACATCCACACAACACTAACAGAAGAATTCAGACTTATAAGTGTCAGTCGAGAAATGATTAAAATTATTGCACGAAGCTAATCTAGAGAAGGATTACTATCTAATGAACACAGGTATCACTGCTAGGTATCGTCCTTGAACACTCTGATGATACTGGGTTGTTTAGTTTGACTGCGGCATTGCACCGCGCAGATGCATTAAAACTAGGTCAGGGGTGAATGTCCTACCGAAAAATGGATTTAGTTATAGGTAGATTAATTGTGCGTTAGAAATAGATTACTTAATGGCAGTGTATGGTTTCCAGGCACTATGTGACGTTCACATATTTGAGTTTGTTTTGTTTTGCTAGACACAGTGACACATTGTCCTAATTTCACGAGCGACGTAGACGCGCGTTGGCCGCCGTAGCCACTGCGAGGCCTACGAAAGCGTAGCGCTACGCCGCTCGCCGCGTAGGCCGGCTGCACAGCACACTTCCGTGTATTGGTCTCGGGATATTTCTCGAGTTTTTTTTTATTGTGGGCTGTTGGTTTGTTTATGTTGGTGAGTGGTGACTATGATAGAGCAGTTATTATTTGTTGTTTTCTGTGTAAATAATGTCAAATATCAAGTTTTTTTGTGTTTAAATTGTTATACTAAATGTTATCTTAAAATGTTATTATAAACTTCAGCAATTTTTTTGTTCAAATCACATATATGATTTTGCTTTATTTTTTTTTTTCAAAATTGACCGTTTCCATTAACGGGTTATTCTCAAAAAGATTGTTAAGTTGTAATAATTATGTTTCCCATTTATGTAAGTTGGAAAATCTGTAGATGACATAATTTTTACAAAGTGCCTAAGTACTTCGAAACTGAGTATTCGCATTTCAACCTAAATTCAGGCGTTCCATAGCATTTCTTATCAAACCTTATCTCTCTAACACCAAATATCTCGAGACATATCCCTCAATTCTCACCTCGTGTGTTCCGTCCTCCATTGGCGGCACGTGCCGACGCATGCGCGGAACACCTTCATCTTTTCTCTCCCTCTCACGCCATATATCCGTCCCTTTCTACGCGCTTCGATCGTTCAGAATGGTGAAAAGCATATAATCGAATTTATGTTGGTTGTAGTACTGTCAGAAAAAAAATAGGGATAATACCTTGTAATGGCCTTGAAGCGTGAACTCTTAATATTTCCAGGGTTTGCTTGTAAAAAAGAAATTCTAAGTTTTTTTTAATGTTTAATGAGTTCCAATACCTTCACAGAACCCGTAAAAGTGCATACACGATTATACTACCAATATTTTAATACAAGTTTTTGTAACTAGTCTGTATTTTTGAAGACACTAGCTCCTGTAACAAAGGTGTGCTACCTAGCTCAGGAGCCAGGGTTTCAATTTGTATGTTACGTTACACCTGTATTTGGTGTCAATTATTTATATTTTTTTAAGTAAAAACGTCTTCAGCAAATTTAAACAGTGTCTTTAGCTATAAGTATAACCGTGTTGCTCTTGGCCAGCAGAGAAAGCATGTTTTTCAATTTAATACTGACAACTCTTGGCAGATTTACGTAGTATCAAAAAACAATTTTACGTGTCTTTCTATATAGTACAGAAAAAAATATTGTACAATTTTCCAAACTCTTAACTGGAACAGAATTTTCAAAAAAAAAAAAAACGGTACCCAAAAATATTTCTGTCAACTATTTTTGCTGTCACTACCAAAGCTTCCTTACATAAGCGGACTGATGACAACCGAACAAGGAAAGCAGAAGTAAACATACGAAGTTATATCATTCTGTTTTCCAACTAATCGTAGATGACGTCACTTTAATTGTCGATATAAAAGATAACTTATTACTTAGAAATAAAGTGCTAAATTGGTTGAAATTGGCAAGTCTTCGACAACCGGCTTACAAAATCTCTCTATGCTTTCCCATATTTTACATATTTTACATGGAGCTACTGCTTAACTGACCTTAACAACCCAGTTACTGTGTAACACGATAGACGCTCTGGAAATGTGGTGCTGGAGGAAAATGCTTAGAGTAACGTGAACGATACTCCATGAACTCGGAATCAAGCAGCATCTATCAGCTGCAGTACAGGCTCGAATACTCCAATTCTTTGGGCACGTGTCACGATGGAAAACGATTCCATAGAATGTCTTGTAATAAAGAAAATTGATTTATTTGTCACAGAAACACGAAATAAATCGATTACATAACTTAAAAAAACAAAGCTGATTTGTTATTACGAACACAACATCAGTCGGCAGCTTCACACCGTGACTGAGACAAGAAGGCTTCCACTCAGCATGATGCTGTGCTAAAACCCACCGCACAGCGCTGATTTTCAGTGGTAATCAAAAATGACGTAGGTACGGAAACCAAGGTAGGTCGTGGTTGTCGTGCAGGGATGGGCGACGGTCCATGCGATGGACCGACCAGATTAAATCGCAGTGGGCGGCCCATTACAGACACGTTACAACTGACAGAGAAAGATGTTGTCGCACCGTGGGTCTAATCGCGGCTGTCCGAAATCTCACTGCAACGTGATGACCACGACCATTCTGTCAAGAGTGCACAGACTTAAAAGAATAACACGATACCCCCTGGTAAGACTGGTAGTCGGATTTTGCGGCTTCTAATAACGTGTAACCACTTTTAACAGGTATACGAAAGACAGCCAGGACCAGCGGTTAAAAACGTGCTTTGGGAGGCATGGAGAGAGGCTCGATGATGGTCACCCACGATCCACGAACCACAGAAAGCGTAGCTACCTTCAATCGACCCATAGGTCTGTAATTATTTATCCACGAGCCACTCTTTACAGAATAACCCAATCAAATATTTGATCACAGAAAACAACTGAGTATTCTCGCAGTAGCCAAACTTGCAGGCTGGGTACTATGGCACTGAAACGTGGTCGCTCACAATGGGCCTAATTAGAAGGCTTCGTCACCCACAGGACAATGGAGATTACGTAGGGAAACTACAAGCATAGCCATGCTTGTAGTTTCCCTACGTAATCGAATCAGAAATGAAGAGATCCGCAGGAGAACCAAGGTAACCGACATAGCCCGAAGAGTTGCCAAACTTAAGTGGCAGTGGCAGGGTATGTTGCTAGCAGAACAGATTGCAGATGGGGCCGAAAGTCCAGCACATTTCGGCCCCATCTGCGAGTGGCGACCGCGTACCGGAAGACGTAGCGTTGGAAGGCCTCCCGATCACCTTGTAAAGGCCGCATGAATCCGTTAGATGCAAGAAGCAGAGAACCGGGCGAAGTGGCGGTTCTTTGGGGAAGCCTATGTCCAGCAGTGGACGGCTTTCGGCTGAAATGATAATGATGACCCAAGCTGAACGTGGTTTATTTTTTGTTAATTATTCGGTAGAGAAGAGTCTGAGCCAAAATCTCTTACAACCAGTCTTACCCAGTAACTGGGTGGTGGCGGGCAGATAGGCAGTCGCTTCAAGTTACATACCATCCAACCACAACAGTTGTGGAAAAGGCTAGACAGATTGATTGGTATACACGGTTAAATATAAGTCGTTCTGGAACCGAAAGCCATGAACTCGAAAATAATGGTCTCAATCGTTCGAGTTCGATGAAACTTGAACGATTGAGACCATTATTTTCAAAAAAAAAAAAAAAAAATTGAATTTATTGCTTTTTTTAAAGCTACACTGGCGGACAAGGTTGATGGACCATATATCAGGCTCTGGGCTGGCAGACATGGTCATGTAGCCAATTAATATTTAATTATGTTTTTTTTATGTTAAAGTGTTTACGAACATATGCTAAGTTCATACTAACACTATATGGATCCCTGGGTCTAATTTTTTTTTTTTTTATTTGAATTTAATATGCAATCATTCTGATTTTTTTGTCAGATTATTCTACAAGCAACATTTTAACGTAGTGTTTTTTTGGTTGTTTTTTTTTTTGCAATAAAAAACTAGCGGTGTGTCATCGCGTTTCTCTTTCTTTTCTATGCAGGCTGACAGTGACCTCACTTTAGATCCTGTCAGCCTCTTAATTCATTTTACTCATTCATTAATTACAGAAAAGAGCCCGCATACATAGTATACGTTTGATAAATTTCAAAAATTTAAATTTTTCTGCAATGAATTCAGCTAGTCCCCGATTGACTCTGACGAAACCAGAAATATCCTTAAATTTTGCGTTTTTTGGGAGAGAGTCCCTTGTAAAACAATACCCGGTTACCCAGACAACCGTAACGTATCGACGAACCTGCGATCTTGAAGCGAAGGACATAAGAAATCAATAATTTGTGTCTTTCGTACAACATTAGATTGCGTGGAAGGGATCAAGGGATGTAAGGAAAATTGATTGAGTGGGCTTCCAAGGGAAGTTCAAATTGTTCATTAATTATTTTGTTGAATTTAATTGGTTTGAAATTTGTGGAAGAATTGAGAGGTTTGGAAGACACTAATATGGGAGTAGGAACGGAAAAGTGAAACTGTAGGTATTCTTATGGAAATTATTCGAAATTAAAAACCATATAAATTATAATGCCCTTTTAAGTTCTCAAGGCTGTTAAAAAGAGGTTCATACATCGCCGGAAAACATACAGAATTTCTACCGACGCATTATATGAAAATGGCAAGAAAATAAATGGCATATCTCTTGAAAGCAGCTGTGTTTGACAGTTTTATAATAATATTCACAAATTGCACAGACAACACAATATTCTCTTGAATGAATTTTCTCTCTTTGTATATTATTTTCTTGAATTGAAAAAGCTAATCAACCTCGTTAAAAATGAATATTGCAGAATTGTCTACATGCAGGGCATAGAGCTGGAGCTACCGATTTGCTTGATGAAGTGGGAGTGGGCTGGCCATGTTTGTCAAAGGACCGATGGCCGGTGGAGCAGACGAGTCCTGGAGTGGAGACGGCGTATCGGCAAGTGTGGTGGGGACGCCCCCCAGCTAGATGGACCCACGACATTGACAGGTTGACAAGAGCTAACGCGCAGTCACTGCCAGACAGAGAGAAGAAAGAGAAGCGCGATGATACAACACTGGTATTTTATTGCAAACAGTGAATCAATTAGCTATTTACAACAAAAAAAAAAACACTATTACATTATTATGTTGCTTGTTGCATAATCTGTCAAAAAAACAGAATGATTTCATGTATGGTTTTTAATCGTGGAAATAAATTTTAGGGGTATCTTCGTGATTTTTTTCTATCGTATCAAATTAGTTGTAATATTTTTCCAACAAACTATCTAACAGCATATGTCCTGAAGAATATCACATATTTTTCTGATTTTGTTCACTGCAGTGGATCATATACTTTTAGGCATTATAAAACTTGCTTCTAGGTCCTGTGGTCCCATAAGAAGGTGGCTGGGACAAACTGGATGCGGTAGTCGGAGGACAGGGCTTTGTGGCGCAGCCTGAGAGAGGCCTATCTTCAAGTGGACTGCGATAGACAGAGTCGATTGATGAGGGAGAAGAGCCTTTATCCTACTGAGAATGTACGAGGATTGATTACCACGTTGGCTCGCTTTCTGATTTCAGATTGTCCAAGTCCAGGTTTACTTACGATATCTTCTTTCACACATTTATAACAAAACATCACATCACGCCTGTTACCGAAGAGTTAGGCAGAGGTGCCTAGCTATTTGACACCCAAATTTTGGCAGGTTTGCTCAAGTCCCATGTAATAGGGGGCGATGCTATTGCCACCAACCGGGCACAAATCCAGACTCCGGGCTGCTACGATCATATAAAAATGTATTATTGTCCTACAAGTATTAGATAACAATTACCGGGGGTGCTTAAATAATTCAAAGAAAAACCAATGAAAACAGATTATATGTTTCGAATTCTATTTAGTACAAATTATTTCTTTCCAATTCTTACTTGTTCTCAAAATAAGTCGTAATACCCAGACTTTTTTGAATTCAATTATGCCAAGCTTGCAATCCAAACAGATGCTGGAAAGACGTCTACTTTAACTCAATCTTTGCATCATAGTGATTTTTATTGTCGTAGACATAAGGTCCATTACAGGTTGCTTTCAGAAGTAAAGAAACTGAAAATAATGTTATCATTTCAGTTTCCATTTTCAAACTAGAAAAGCGCTTATAAAAGTTATCAGCCAGTTCCATGAAAGAAGGTTCTTTAGCCAGCCTATCAATTTAGATTCTAACTACTACCTAGTTAACTAGGAATGTCCTAGTGTGCGTGTATATGTCATATTTATGTGTTCGTGGGCCGTAACGCGGGTAAGGCTCAAGGCTGAAAGTTGAACCCATATTGCGGACGAACGAAGGGAACCAAATTCAATTGCCCGTATATTCAAATCACAACTGTACATACTTTGACACTTGTATGAAGTAGCCTTAACACGTCACGAAATTGACGTTATGTGTCAATTTGATGAACAATTAATTTTCTCAAGTTTACATTGACGATTTTTTGAAGGGATGATGAAGAGGTGTGGTTGGGAAGCAAGCATGTGATGTTTAAGTTTTGTTGGATATTTCTGTCGTCGTGTGTAGTGATATTTTTGGAAGATGTGTCTATGTTTCTGTGATATGAAATATTAATAGCTTTGTGAAATGTTTTTTTTAACCGACGAAATACAGAGGTTCTCAAGTTAACGCGTATTTTTTTATGTTTTACACCGCATAACTTTTCCGATTCTTTTTTATGTGTTTTGAAAGAAAAATAAAAGAAGAACAAGACTTATTTCCCACATTGTTTCAGTCAGTTGGTACAACATACATACGTTGGTAAATCGTATTCAATTTATTTCAGTTTTCTAAAATTCGTATAAAATTTCGCGAGCACACCTCAATCGCGTAAAGCACGGAACGAAAATACGAAAAACAAAATGGCGTGAGTTAGTGTCGTCATCATAAGATGTTCAGTTGCGCGAACAACTAATAATTTTTAGTTAATTTTGGGGAAGCCATACTTATTAGTACTTTCCGAACGCGATTCGTAGACATTAAGTTTCCAAACGAACAATACGTGATTCGCTTAATATATAAATTCATTTAGTTTTTGCGTAAATATGACTGACAGACAACGAAGTACGTACAAAATGATTCCTTAAGCTCAGCTTCCAGCCTCAAGAGAAAAGTTCTAAACTAGAGAAAGAAGTAACGCTCGTTTTTTTTTTAATTATGAGGATCAGCACGCTTAGTGTGACCAACTTTTGTAGACGGAAGAAAAGACAAAATGACAGACAGAATAGACAAAATGACAGATTTCTTTTATTCATCTGTCATTTTGTCTATTATTTCGTAGACAAAACTCGTTTCTATGGTTGTAATGCTGCGCGTGCAGTACTATATTATTTCTTAGATATTAGGTATCTTCTTCTTCTTACTCCGACATTTTATATTTAAGTCGCTGTTCGTATATCCGCCTGTGTGATCGCGTTGTTCTTATAAATTGTGCAACGCTCTGCTCCATCATTCACAGAAATAATTAAACAGAAGGAAAAAAATCTATTAACCTTATGTAATTACCTGAAAATAAATGAACCTCGATGTTTTAGCAAGTCGCTAAAACCATGCGAAGCATAGTGCCTGGTCGCGAGTATTTCTATACTCCGACACACCCTCGATTCATCACATGCGACCGCGTCATTATTATCTAGACTAGCTGCGCTCCACGGTTTAACCCGCATTAGTCTCGATCCCGTGGTAATATCGAGATAAAAAGTATTGTATGTCCTAATCCAGGCCATGGTCTATCCATGTGCCAAATTTCATCCAAATCCGTTCAGCCGTTTTAGCGTGATGATTACTTTAGATAACAGGTGATCAGGAACCACTCCTAGATTACTTCCCAATAGCCCTAAATCTAGAAAATTGTAAAACCGAGGCTCGACTTTCCAGTCCTTAGTTTCTTTTTTTTTTTGAGGAATAAATATCGCGGTTTGACAGCTGTTGTATGCGAAATATGTCAAACTGTAATATTCATTCTTCACATATAAGATATGTGACTATTGAAAAAACTGCCCTTAAGGCCTTTTTTTTTGGGTGGGAAATCATAAATTACTTCTTCGGTCAAACCGGAGGTCAAACTTTTACTGACTTAAACCCACCCGTGTTCCTTCAGTTGCCTGTGCCAGGACCATGGTATCTCTTTCGAACAACCCGCAACCCTGGCAGGCATCGGCCCATTTGCTGACATCTCTTTGAGGCGCGCGTGGAACACGACGCGCCGTCGACCCGGGCCTGATACCCATTGTTCGCCGTCCGCAAGCCCGGGCCTACGGTGGCCGGGAATCTGCAGGCGACTCCCGAAGCCCGGGGCGTCTTATACGGCGACTAGGGGCGTGAGAGCGCAAGGCTCTTTCCCTCACGCGCTCCGCCTCCTCCTTCGCGAGCATGAATGCTTAGCAGAAGGAGGTGACGGCTCCCCATTCGCTCTCGCTCCGTAACATGGCCTGGACCAGGGCCGAGATCGCCGCGCCTTTAAGGCCCTAGGATCCTCTCCTCGTCCCATAAATCTGCATAGCCTTTCCCCAACTATTTCGGGGTAGTTTTATCTTCATAGCTACGAGTATCATAGAGTTACTAAGAGTTTGTTGGTAGTTGCTGAGCCTCGGTTCGATGTTATTTGGTTTTTCTATCTGAAATTTTCAGTAGCAGCCTGAACTTCGGATTTGTGCCCAGTAGATGACAATAAGCTCACCCCCTGTTACATGGGACTTAACTTACATACCTGGTGAAATGTGGGTGTAATATAGGAACTTCTCTGACTGATCATCCCAAGAAACAAGGCGTTATGTTAAGTTAAGTTATGTTACTTACGAATTCTGTGAATGAGGTCATGTGTAGGCAGCTTACTATAACATTCTCCCCGTTACGAGAATGCAAGCCCACACCCAAAGATACTTGTTTTACATTTTTTATACATTGATGTCATGTTCTTCTCATGTTATTTTCACGTGACTTTACTTCAAATAAACAGTCAAGCTTTGCATACTAATTATAGTTACGGGATTTTTAGTAGTAATACAACAATAGTTTTATGTTAACCTTAACTAATATTATAAATTCGAAAGTTACTCTGGATGTACGTTACCTTTTCACGCCTATACCAGTGAACGGATTTTGCTAAGATTTGGAGAATCTCCTTGAGATTGATGCCATTCTGGGGAAGGGTATAGGCTACTTTTTGTCCCAGTAGTACGTTCTCATGGGATCATTTCCGACATCCATGCTGGCCAAGCCGTGTAAAGGAGCTAGTATAAGAAGTCTAGGGGGAGACCAAAGAAACAAAGGACGTTTTTAACCTATTTGAGGCTCTGTGCAGTTTAGAATCTAGGATGCAAGAAGGACCGAAGTGTGCACGAAATTTACTATCAAAAGTCCCTAGC
The DNA here is from genome assembly GCA_963555695.1 of Dasypolia templi. Taxonomy (NCBI): domain Eukaryota; kingdom Metazoa; phylum Arthropoda; class Insecta; order Lepidoptera; family Noctuidae; genus Dasypolia; species Dasypolia templi. The sequence goes on from OY743163.1 coordinate 8,455,871, forward strand.
TACGACTCCAGCCGATAAAAGGGGGCCCCATGAATCGCGGGGCCCTGGGCACTTGCCCAGAGTGACCAATGGAAAAGACGGCCCTCCTGTGTGGAAGGTGATATGGCTAGAAAAGGGGTGAGTACCGAGATGAATGGCTGATCTTTGCGTTATGCTATCGAACGGGTGCTTTTTGTGGTGACTGGTCGTCTTGCTGTCTATGGTTTTATTATTGTTACAGTAATTGTTCTGTTAATTTATTTTACTTTGATGGTCCTAGTTTAACATTTTTTTTTTATTTGTTTGTACATTGTCCAGTATTGCATAAATGTAAGCTGCCAGCCATGCCCTTTAGGCCTGGAGGCTTTTATTGATGTATTATGTTTAATTTACATTATATTTTTTGGTATTGGCGTGGCTAGCTGATGTATGGCAAGGGTTAATTGAATTTAATGTTTTGGTAATTACTTACAATTGTATAAAATCCAGTTCTTCTAACCGAACAGACAGCTGTGCTGCTTGGGAGTTTGTTGCGTCACTTCTTCTTCCCAGCTAAAGCACTAGGAAGTGGTGGAGGGCGGGCGTTTTGGGGTACTGTCTTATGTAATTTTGACGTTCGAAAAGTGCTGATTCTCAGCCTAATTTGAATAAATGACTTTTGATTTTAATTTTTTTGACTGATAAAGAAGCACGTAAGGAAAAGCTATGTAGCGCCGACTACGAATAAATTGGTATATGGACAAGAGAATGATGAGCTTTTCAAGTTATTGGATGGTGGACAAGCAGATGGCTTGCACGCGTAGGACTGTATTTTGTCGACGGAAGAATCGACAAAATTACAGATTTCTTTTATTCATCTGTCACTTTGTCTATTCTTCCGTCGAGAAAACTCGTTTCTATGGTCAGCGTCTACGGGTGTTGATAAGTGACGCGTGGTAAGTGGTTACCGGCGTTACCGCCAGCTGTGGACATCTGCGAAAACAGACTATAATCAGCCTATAGTTTCCCCCTGCTGAGACACAGGCCTCCTCTCGCTAGGGCGCACTATAAATTGCCGGAACTGGCCACTTACATATAAACAATATTTTAAAAGTAATGACAACATTTGAAAATGGAACTCATGTAACTGTCAACTCTATTTTGTTTTGGCGTCATTTTAAAAGTTGCAAGTCTTCATCACCATGAAGTAAACGCATGAAAGTTTTCGGTGGTATGATTTTCTACGATTTTAATTGAAATTTGACAGCTCAGTCGAGCCTCGCTCGGGTTCGAACTGCTTTTGGCGATGAAGGTGCATGCAAGACGAATATTATTAGCTGGCTGGCTGGTTGCAGAATTATTTTGTTGTTCTCTGAGTGAATTCACAAGGAATGCATTATTTAAAATTAGTAACTTATTTATAGATGTTAGTATCTAAGATTTAGTTAGTTGCGCATTTATCGCATGGGGTTAAATCCTGTAACGGCAGATGTTTGTAGATAAATAAGGAAATAAATTCAAGCGCGGTCGTGTCAATCTCAGTGACTTATTTCGTGATGTTTGCCTGAACAACAAAAACATCGATGCTGTGCGCAGACAGGCATAAGACCTTCCATTAGATTCGGGCATCTTTAGGCATACGCATGAGCTTATGTCGCAGGGAATTTATATCCTACTTTATTATTAATTATTGGGTGAGAGTATCAACCTGAACGAATTGAAAAAAGAATTACTGCAAATTTTCAACCATTAACCAAAGAACTCTTTTTAATAGAAAGCTCTAAAAACAGTAAAAGCTAGTTAGTGCACTCTGGTGACCGATAGCGGTACTAAATTGCAAATTTAAAAGTAAAACCTCACGTGCGCCTCCTAACGGGAAATAGCCGAACTGCGTTCATTGAACTCACTTCAGGCATTCGTTGCGCAACTTTCGACTCACGAATTTGAAGCTCGTGTTTCGAATCGTGGCGCGAATTTTAAAATTTATCTTCCGAATATAGGTCGCCATTTGTAATTTGTATGGATCTCTTCTCTTTTAACGGTATTTTTTTTTGGTTGTGTTTTTTTGTTACTTAAGTATTTTGGGGAGCAAGGTCGTTAATATGTTGACGTAACTGTTACAGTAAAATGTTTATGACCTTACGAATTATTTTTCTGTGTCCTGCTTTACATAACTTGTCGTACCTAATATTACTGCTTGTTACTAACATTTTCTTTTAACGTTTTCGACAATTCGATTTTGAACTCCATTGACCTAACTAGGAGTCACTAGCCATTTGTCTTCTTCAAAACTTTTCAAACCTAAAACCAGCTTTAAAAAAACATTTAAATAGAATATTATGACATGGCAAATATAACGGGCTTGTAGTAAATACTTTTTAGTAAGCGTTGGCCAAAGACCGGTCGGAGTCAACGACCGCATTCGGCACCAATTCTCAGTGATCGGACAATAATGACTGATTTTGTAGTGAATTTTGATTATTGCTTAAACATAGACCATTAAAGGTAGGAAAAGTAACAGCATATAAAAACGAAAACAATATCGTATTTTTTTAAACATTTTTATAATGCTTTATCGGTAGGTCGTTGTGCTTGCAGAATGTGCAAATGAGATTAATATAGGTTTTAAAAAGATTGTTCACATATTATTTATTGCGCGCACTTTCGTAGATCACATCATAATCCAAGTGCGTACTTTAAATGACAAAGTTTTGGTAAACGTGGTTTCCCGTTTCAGACCAAAACATAGCTTTTCAACAAAAAATCGAAACTTATTTTAGAAGATCTTTGACGAATGCATTTGTTTTACGAAAACATAGGTTTATTATTTAATATCTATTGTTGTTAATATTTTTACTGTATGGAGGAACCAGTCGTCTTAATACCTTATACTCGTAAGAATGAACTTACACATAACCACAACAGGAATAAATAATAGTTTCAAAAATTACCTTTACTTGTAAAATGAATAATGCCTACTGTTAGAATTTTGATTTTTTTAATAAAGAACGCAGTCTGATTGACGTTTCAATACCGTCGGGGTATATTATGTTCTCTGTTTGAATAGAGCCAAATTATGTGTTAACCATAGAACCGTTAATTTTTCACTTCCTAGTAAGGTGCGTAATAAAAAATACGCAAAGGTATTCGCTTATTCATCCTTTTGCTTTTTCTTTGAGAACTAAATAGATAAAGGCACTTTTGCATAAAATACTCTTCTTGTGTAAACGTTTGCAGTTTTATTTGGTAGAGTCATTCCAATTTCAACATAGATGTCTGGACTAAGCTGCAGAAAACATAAATCCTGAATTATAAAATTAAACATACCAAACTAACTTTTTATACCACAAACCTTTTTTAGCCCGGCATTATTAATGAAGCAACAAAAAGTTAACAGCGATGTCCTAGTTTGTTTGAATCTATAAAGTTCCAAAAGTCTAGACTTAAGACTGGGCTTATCTTTACATCTACCTTTCGAAATTCGAACTGACCGTTGCATATTCGTTAAAAGTCATTGAACTCTTGTAGTTTTGAAAACTTGTTCTTTTTTTGCCCGTTGGTGAAACTGAGTTGAAAGGAGGTTTGATAGTCATGATAATGGGGTGTTAGTTTCGCCATTTATTGCTGTAGAAAAAAAACTAAAAGCTTTGAATTAAGCTAATCAAGTTTTCTTAGTCACTTTAGTGAGGAAGTACATTTTTCTTCTCGAGCTATAATGATTCGCTCAAAAGCAAAATTGGTAACAGGTGTAGACGTTCAGAGAGCGCTGGACGTACTTGTACGGGACGTAGGTACTCATGACATTAAAAATCCCTCTTCTTTTGCCAAAGCTACGCACGCGCTACGTACTTACGTAGGCGCGGCTACGTACGCTAGCACCGCTATCAGCCTTTCTGACTGGCCGGCCCATCTTTGACCTTTATTTTTGTGCCTATACCACAGATATTGTAATACTACGTATACTCAGGTCTTCGCTAGAGTATTACCTAACTGTCAGAATTAAAGAAATAGTAAATCTCTATGTACTATATAAATCTATCACTCGGATTATACGATTTCGACCATATAGTCAGTGTCGCCAAAATATCACAATCTTAGGAATAGGGACATCACATTTTTGAGGGATTGTAAGTACAAAAAAGTTTGCTCCAAGGACCGATTTCTCAGTGGTCATACATTTACCGTACTGGACTCTATTAAACATGAGAAAATTCATTTTAGCAGTATGAAAATCGAAGCACCAATCAAATCACAGGCTAAAAATCAGAACCCTTCACCGCTCATGTAACATGACATAACAGAAAACAACAGCGCGCGTGACACGCAATTGTCATTTACGTTTTATTTTTCAAGCAAAGGCGTTCTGTATACAGCCGGTCCCACGGCGTCGCATGCACGGAACGCGTCCATATAACGGACGCATGCACACAGTTACACAGTATGTGGGTGAGCCTAACTGCGATCACCGTTAGGGCTACGTCACTGCTAGAGGGGGGCGTTGTCGTTGTCGATGGTTTGTCTTTGGATGTGGTTCTTTTTTCAAATGACAGACAAGTACTTGCATAGATATGTAATGGTTAATGTCGGAGACACTGTCGTGAGAGAGATGAGCTATTAAATCATCAGATTCTTCTTTTTCTTTATTAAATTCGTAAAAATGGAGGATAGGCCTCCGTTTGTTGAGTTATCAGTGCTAAAGGATGGTCCAAAGATGACAACTAAAGTAAAGCAGATATCACAAACATATTTTAAACCTAACGCAAATCATAATGAAGCCATTTTTATCGATCATCCAAACAAGGAACTAACCTAAGCTAACATTAAATCACAACACAAAAACTTCAACGTAAACTATCGACCTCAAAAGCCTTAGGGATACAAACAGAGTTTCACATCACTAGCGCAGAGTACCGTACGCTACGTCACAAAGAAAGGGATTGCAGCTTACGGTACACAGGGCCGAGCACCGCCCTACTGTCGCTTTTCTGACGCTGGCCGCACAGAATGCACGTCGATGGCGAATAGCGCGCAGAATCTATGGATTCTGGCTTTTTGAATTTGGAATCGTGTTTCTTTTTAGAAATCGAGGTTCATCGGTCTATAACGAACTTATATGGTGATGCAACTTTTTTTAGTTAGGTATTGCTGAAAATTTCGGGAAAATTTTAATGTTGGGAGTTTTCTGTTGCTGAGAAAAAGCTTTAGGAGTTGTATGAATTAATAGCCGCTGATAAAAATATTTATGGGTCGTTGGCTTAGTTTTGAGGGGAGCCAAGGTCAGTGCCCCCAACTGTTGCTTTTTGGTACCGGCCTCGCAGATGGCATAAATGCGAATTTCGAGAACCACAAAACCACTTCAGAAAAAGGCATGCAAAAGAGTCCTGTGTACAGAATATATATTAAAACTACTTATAGGAAATGTGTTAGTTCTGCCGTTTTGGTAGATTTTCAGACTTTGGAAAATGAAATTTTGAAATTTATGTACAACAGACCTATCTGTTGTACATAAATACATGCAAATATAATAATTAATTACGTTAAGACTGTGCTTTGGACAAATACAAGGGCAAAGTTTATGTCAATCCATACTGAGTCGAAGACAAAGTGATTATGAAAACCAATTCCTGGAGTGAAAACAGCACCACATAAAACATTGGACATCAGGGGGAATTAAGAAAACAGCGTCAAGAGTAAGATGTGAGACACAGTCAGAAAGGCAGTCTTCAGTCTCCAGTCTCTATCTGATCATAGTCCCTTACCCCGTACGTGGGCATCAGGAGGAACAGAGAAAACTGTTTCTGCTGAAAGATAGTCCTCTCCAGTTGATAACAATCCACGACACATAACTACACCAAAAAATCAGGAACTCAACCCGAAATAGTGACGTCACCACAATATAAACCAGGTGCACAAGTCGCCTTGCAGTCTAGGACACGAAGAGACGACCCGATTTGATTTGTCATTGGAGATCAGAATGAACAGAAAAAAACACTGTCAATAGTGAAAGACTCAGTCAGACAGATAGTCAGTTTAAGGCTGGAAACTGGAGGCCGAGGACTCGGTCTCCAGTTTCCAGCTGATAAAAATACCTGACTCATACATGGATATACGAAGGAACATATGAAACTATATCAAACGGATGCACAAGTAACAGACACAGTCAGGCAGTTAAACATAGACAAACCCAGTCCTCTCCCGTTGATCATAATCCCTTACCTCATACAACAAAATTTCAGGAGCTCCATCCCGAAACAGTGATGTCACCACAATATAAACCAGGTGCACAAGTCGGCTTGCAGTCTAGGACACGAATAGACGACCCGATTTGCATGCGACGTGACTATCTTAAGATTCAACCAAGGGAATGTAAGGATGGTGGCGGCCAATAACAGTTTAGGAACTGTTAACGAGGTTGGAAAGTTGGGCAAGAATGTTGGTGAAGTTGGCCAAACTGTTGGTGTAAATTTCCAGTCGTCATCAGAGAATATACATGGACTAAGAAATATGTAGTAGCCTCATCGCTGTAACATAAATCGGTTTGATGTGGAATCATGAGGAGTTGAAGGCTTAGCTACATGTGGGACTTACGATTCTTGAATTATGGAGGAGTTACAGAGTTAAGAAACTAAGCTACATTGGGAGCTGACAATCATTTATTAAGTCTACTGGCGAACCTTGGTCAGACAGCTTCCACAACCAATTTGTTTGTCTGGAAATACATTGGAATGAGCTTTTTTCGTGAGGACGAGGGAAGCTCAGACTTGGTAGTATTCTAGGCTGAAATGAAATGATGATGACCCACAGGATACACAAGGAGGCAATTAAAACTATTAAAGGAGCGATCCTAATTTCAATACAGGCAAATGAATTATGTGAAAGTCTTAGTAATTATGTCATTAATCATAAAAATATCATGCAAACTAAAGATTTTGTAACCATTGCTTGTTTTGTAAAGAACAGTTCAAAGAAATTTGTTAGTGACTCAGCAGCGTATAGTGTTCAAGAGCTTACGTGATTAAAATTCATAGACGAACTTATTTGCTATTTCGATGGCGTAGGACAACCATAGACGAAAGTTCTAGACTACCATTATCGGAGTCTAGGTCATTCACGTCACCTAAATTACACTATAGTAACGTGTGGCTTAGCATTTTTGTCATATGTTTCAGTTTTGGATAAAAAGCATCAGGGTTAGGATTTTTTGTAAATTTTCGTTATTATTTTCGACGTTCTGGTATCAGAAGTAGTTAAATAACTAACCCGTTTTTTGACGCAGTAGGGTAAAACCCTTGAATGTCACGATTTTGCGAAAACCCTAAAGGGGGGCCCGCGAAACAGCTGATTGTTTTTATAATCTGTGGCCATTCAGTGTTTGAAAAAGGAATCATTGATGAAATAATTAAACTACCTTATCAACCCGTAGCAACAACATGGAAGGAAAACAAAATTTTAAATCAGGGCGCGAAACTTTGTGCGCCGAGAAAATTATCGCACATGCACTAACACGTTTTTACTTTAAATTTATAATAGGCATATATTCATTGAATTTACATTTCTGTGTTCAAAATGTTGGTACTTACGGTCAAATTAACTCTCAAGTATTATTTTCTTCCTAAGATTCTTATCAGGGACTAATAGGAAAATAGGAATCAATCATAAGGGTTTTCTTTCGATTATATGCAAATATTTATTGAAATTATAATTACCGTTTTGCTGATAAAATCAAAGAATAAATTTCGATTAAAAAATAACACTTTTTTACTGATAACATGCAAACTTAGTAGAAAGTGACAGATACCCAAAATTTGAATTTCTAAACGCGAGCATATCGTATGAAATTCAAATTTTACCTTTGTTGCTCACGACTTCTGTTTCCGTCAACAGAACGGAAAAGTGCATTCACCTCTATGAACTCGGCGAATACCCACAATATTATGATGTTTCAGCGCAAAAATACTATTTGCAATGACAAATATTTAAAATTCTACTCTGAGCCTACTATACAAATCATGTATCCATTAAAATTCTTCATAAAATAAGCTCGAATCAAATTTAAAATTAGAGCACACTAATATAAACCAAAGAGTTCAAAAACTATTTAGTGTTTTTTTAAACTCACCTCTTATTGTACTCGGCATTTTGTCAAAAATCCTCTGCTCGATACCACTTTCAAACAATTCAGAAAACACCACAGTTGCCACAATAAAAAAAAATGTATTATCCGTTTTCAGACATTTTTTCACTTGAATAAACACAGATACCACGAATTCACGGCACAAGTTAAAATGCACAATTTTAAAAGGTTAGGTTGGCGCCAAGAGAGCTGTCAATGTCAAAATTCCCGCGCGTTTGGATACCCGTCGGTACGTCCTAGAGATGTGATGTAGCGGTGGGTTGTGCTTTTTTCGTTGCGGCGCGCGCTCGAGACTCGGGCTAACTGTATTTTTTTTCGTGATGCGAACAGTAACGGTGTTAAGGCCGGTTCTTCACTCACATCTTCTTCTGCTATCGAACGACGATGATTTTGGACGCGTGGCTAATTCGATTTACGGTCAATTTTGATTGCTGCCAATGATCGGAGATTTCCGGTTTTTGAGGACTTTTTTTGCGCATAGTTTGTTGGCATCGCAAAATCTGTGATAGGCTGCAGTTATTTTGCATGGAGAGAAAGAATACAATTTCTAATGGTCAATGATTGAAAAATTGCCTTTCAATCGCAAAAGGTAAATTTTATGCTTCTCTCTTTGAGTTTATTGGCCCCTGAGCCTGGGTCTAAAGCCGGGAGGGGGGGCAGGCTATTTGAATTTAAAACTGAATAATTATCATTTATGCAGAAATATTCAAGTTGTAATTGTTGCGCCACTTCTTCTTCCCAGCTAAAGCACTAGGAGGTGGTGAAGGGCGGGCGTTAATTGATTAAGTGATTTTGTTCGAATAGTGCTGATTCTCAGCCTAATTTGAATAAATGACTTTAGATTTTTGATGATTTTGCAGATGATGTGCCTCATAGCCTTTTGCTCAACTAGGTTGGGATCGACTGTATGATACTCGCCTGCTTCTGCATATTAAATATGAGGTTCCTGCTTCCTTTAATCGTTTCAAGTTACTCTCACGATGAAACAATCTAGATTCTAGACCTATCCATGAAAAAGTGATGCAACATTATGGGCGAATTTCAACAATGAAACTGAACGCGTTCCAGAGCTGGCAGTGTCAATATTCTTTTTGAATATTGACACTGACAACTCTTGAATTGGGTTTAAAAGTACTAGTCGTGTTCAGTTTCATTTCATTGGTGAAATCGGCAATTGGTGGACGCCCTTTTCTGTAACTTAAGTCTTAAAAGGCTTTATTCTTTGTTACAGCTTGCGTCAACGTAAGCGAAAAATTCCCGAGCATAAGTTTTCTATTAGCAGGCAGGCGCTGCCGTGCTTTATCTTAAGGTAGTACCATTTAAAACGCGGGCCATTTTTTGTTTTATTTATTCACGCTGGTTTTCCCACGATGATTTTCTTCATCTCACATCATCCTTTATCTTACCGTTTCATACAAAACATAATTTTATTTTTCTCACATTCTCGCGAAAGTGTTTTAAAAGTTCCGTGTGAATTTGATATTTCAAAGCTTTAATAAAATATTTAACGACAATCATTCGGAAGTCGAAGTTCTCATAATATATTCAACACATCGGATATTTAATAAAGCTGCTGTCATTTTGAGTATGTAGGTACAGTTAGGACTATTGACTGAAAACCATTTAAAGAAATATGTACTTTAGGACTAGGTTGATTGAATTGATTAACTATTAAGTTTTGGTATTGTGGGATTTAGCAACCGCAGCCGTATGTTGGAAACCTTGCTTGATGTATAATAATTCAAAAGTAGAGAAAGAAAAGTATAATCTAACAAAAACTTGCTAGGTCTTCTGCATCAAACGTAGCATTAGCATAATCAGCTCTCTGAGGAGAGGGAGTGGGCCGGAATCCATCACGCGGGCCCAGTGCGGGTTGGTAGATGACACATGTCTTCCAATTTTTGGTACGAGGACATGCGGATGTCCTCGCGATGTTTTCCTTCACCGTTTTGAGAACAGCTGTGTGTGTTTGTGTTTACACAAAATAAAGCGCCTGCCTAGGTTCGAACTCATGACCGACCACTCGTAATTCGGGGCCGTTACCACTGGGCCACAACAGTTCAGCTTCATTAGCAAACGTATTTCCTGGAAATTGCCTCAAAAATATCCTCAAATAGCCACCGCGTGCCTCTGTACCTCCGCCGCATCGTGGGGGCTTACTTAGCCGGGAGGTGTGTCACCTACATGGGACGCGAAGGCGGAAACCAGCGCCAAGTGTTGTGCGGCGTTCAACAGGGATCGGTCGTGGGACCGCTCCTGTGGAACATCGGGTACGACTGGGTGCTGAAGGGCGAGCTCCCGCCGGGCGCGGACCTGACGTGTTACGCGGACGACACGCTGGTCACAGCCCGGGGGAGTTCGCACAGGGAAGTTGCTCGCTGGGACGTGATGGCGGAAACCAGCGCCAAGTGTCGTGCGGCGTTCAACAGGGATCGGTCGTGGGACCGCTCCTGTGGAACATCGGGTACGACTGGGTGCTGAAGGGCGAGCTCCCGCCGGGCGCGGACCTGACGTGTTACGCGGACGACACGCTGGTCACGGCCCGGGGGAGTTCGCACAGGGAGGCAGCGTTGCTCGCGACGGCGGCGGTCTCACTGAAGGTGAGCCGCATACGGCGCCTCGGCCTGGAGGAGGCCCTCAACAAGTCGGAGGCCATGGTGTTTCATGGCCCCCGGCGGGCGCCGCCGGCCGGATCACACATTGTGGTCGGGGGGGTCCGGATCGCTGTCGAGCCCACCATGAAATATCTGGGATTGGTTTCCTTCTGCGAAACAGTCATCTCGCAGAAGGAGGCTGCGGAAAGGGAGAGAGAGATTTCGACTCTCGACCCGGCCCGCAGACGCACTGGGCGTCGGAGGAGGGTGGACAACGCCCTCTTCCGGCCCCCTTAAATGGGTCCACGGGCGACGGATTCGGGGACATCCGTCGCCCCCCAACATCAGGATCCGAAAAAGTGGCGCGCGTAGTGTTGTGAAGCAACGCCTTGGTGTTACTGACAGCCTCGCGTAGGGTACCTGGGTTACCGAAGTACTTTGCTCTGTATTTGGCGACCACCGGGCAGTTTAGAAGCACATGAGCTGCTGCCTCGTCCTCCTCCATTCAGGCCCTGCACTGCGGACTGTCTGTGACTTCTATGACAAAGAGGTGATTATTAAATGACCCGTGGCCAGTTAACGATGCCGTAACTGTACGCGGTACTGTCGTTTGGTCGACCATCTTTACATACTGAGACCGTGCCTCGGAAAGCACTTTAAGCCGTTGGTACTGACTGTTATTTGTGGGTCTCAGGTCGGCAGAAGCCGACCACCAGTCTTACCAAGGGGGTTTGGTGGAGGCAGTTGCGCGGCGCTCAATGTAAAATACTGGTATTCAGCTGCATTCGAGTATACTGGAAGCCCACCCAAACATTGTTCGGAAAAGCTCGGCAGATGATGACAATAAAGCACGGCGAGTTCCGGAAAATGATACGACTGTTTTGTAGCCCGCAGCGAAATATATAGAAGAAAATATTGAAGGCGCAAGCAATAAAGAAGTTATAAGAAAAGATGTTCTGAAATCAGATATTGATGTTTATCTCGGAAAATCTGATTCCCTGTGTTTCCTAAATTCAATCATATGAAGTCATCGGTAAAAGCGTTTATATAATAAATGAGTAACTTGAGAACCAAACCAATCAAGTATAGTGGACCATTAATACTAGCAAAAAATTTTTATAACTTAAGTGTACAGAGGAAACAATTTCAAAGCCTTTAATTAAATTGCTGAACTGTCTCATTGGTTCATTAGACATGCGTTACTGCTGATAATGCGGTGCTAGGTTCGATTCCCAAGGTCGAGCAAAGTGTTTTTGGGTTTTTCCATCCGGAATTTCTGAGTAGCAGCCCGGACTCTGGATTTAAGCCCGGTTGATGACAATAGGCTCGCAATATTACGTGGGACTTAAACATCACTGGCGAAATGTGGGTTTTTAGCAAACCCTTTTTTCGGGGATTACAGGCGTGAAGTTATGTTATGTTTATGTTTTAATTAAAGTGATCATGATAAATTGCAAGTTAACATTCTACAAATGGTTACAGAGGGAAAAAATAAGAAAGTCATAGGAACAGCCTTCTGCCGACCGACAAGTGAAAACCCCAAAATGTACACAGGCCGCTGCGCGCCGCCAGTCTGGCGCAACAAGTCACATTAGCATGTCAGTGACGCGAACCAATAAGTTTTAGCCCTATCAAAAATCTTTTAACTCGGCTAAACGCCAGTATATGCTGCTTGTCTCGACCTCTCCAAGGCTTTCGATTTGGTTTGTTACTACCAGCTTTGGTCGAAGCTTAAACTTCTAGAGGCACTCAAGGAGCTTATTAATGTACTGAAGTTTTGGCATCGCTCGCAGACTAAAAGTGTTAGATGGGCCGGAGCTCACTCTGATACGTATGTCCTCGAGTCTGGTTTTCACAGGGTAGACTAACGGCCCCAGCCCTGTTTAATGTTTACATGAACCAATTGATAAGCGAGACCAACGTCGGTTGCTCGATTGATGGTACTGTAGTAAATAACCTCAGCTACGCAGACTACATGGTCTTGCTGAGTCCATCAATCAGCGCGCTCAGGAAGTTGTTGGCTGTTTATGGGCCCTATGCTGCATCACATGGACATTATAATGTCAAGAAAAGTGAGCTTTTGTTTTTTTTAAATCTAAGTCTAGCTCGTTAGATAATGTTCCTCCAGTGACTTTAATTGGAAAGCCACTACAGACAGTCACAAATTATAAATATCTATGGCATGTAGTCACGGAGGATTTGTCTGATGCTGCACTTCGATATAATATGGTGGACCACAGGTTTGCGCGTTGTAGTAACATGTTAAAGTCGCACTTTTCAAGGCTAACTGCCAAACCTTCTATACGTGCAGTTTGTGGGTGTAATATACGCAGAGAGCCTACAACGTCCTGCGCGTACAATTTTATAATGGAATGAGGATGTTGATGGGGCCCGTGTTGATGATTTTCATGGTATTATGAGGAAGAGAACAGCGTCAATAATGGGTAGATGGAGCGGATTCAAAGTCAAAGTCAAAGCATTTATTTCAAATAGGCACTTTTGAACGTCAAAATTTACATTAAAAATAGAAATGATTCTAGGCGCCACTTCCAAAAAGTAGTTTCGTATGGAGAAGAAGTGGCAAGAAACTCCACCGTTACTCTTTTAAAATGTTTCACAATATTTTGTACACATTAATTATATTTCTATATGTGAAGACGATGCACCAAGAATAAAAATACTATACCACAATTGGTAAAAAGAATTAAAAATAAAGCAAAGGCAGATAAATTAATCACATGATAGGTACATTGTGCTCACATATTTACAAACATTGTAAAAATATATGATTTTCCTAAAATATTAACTAGGAATAAGTCAGTGTGTGAAGTAAAGTAAAAATAACAAATTATACAATACAATAAGCAACAAGTATGATTTTGTCTAGCCTCTAGATTGTCCTATGGAGCAGGACCAGCATGTTTCCAAGCATTCTTATCTAGCATCCAAGCATTCTGATCTCCTTTCCTAGAGTATGTAAATAAATATTCAAAATTATTTAAATAGATTTGCGTTTTTGCTAAATCAAAATTTTAAGCGATTCAATTAAAAATTCCAATAATAAAGTAAAAACCACTTGGAAAATTATTAACAATGAAACGGGTAAGTCGGTTAAACAAGAAAATCAACTTGAAATTATGGTCGAAAACAAATTAGTTAATAAGGCAGCTGACGTAGCTGAAGCATTTAATGATTGTTTTGCCAATATAATAATAACTACGACTTGCTCCTTAAATTCGTCCCCGTCTAAAGCTGAGAATCTTTTGAATAGTAATGTGCCAAAATGTACTCGCATATTTAGCTTCGAACATGTAACGCCTAGTGATGTAATTAACGTCTTTAACACACTTAAATCTAAAAACACTGGGGATTACTGGGGCATCTCAATTAAACTTTTAAGTAATATAATAGACATCGTAGCCCCCTATCTAGCTGTTACTTTTAATAAATGTGTTGATATAGGAACTTTTCCTGACCTCATGAAGAGTAGTAAAGTCATACCATTATTTAAATCTGGTAATAAAAATAACATTGGCAATTTCAGGCCTATTTCTATCTTACCAGCATTTAGCAAAATATTTGAAAAGTTAATACTTAAACAGTTGCTAAGACATTTTAATTTAAATTGCCTCCTTCATAATGAACAATATGGCTTTACAAAAGGACGTTCAACTACAGATGCGGGTGTTGCTCTGCTGAAACACATATTTAATGCATGAGAGAAATCGCAAAATGCTATTAGAGTTTTCTGTGATCTCTCTAAAGCCTTTGATTGCGTGCACCATGACACGCTTTTGCGTAATCTAAGTCATTACGGTGTCCAAAACGAAGCTCTCAACGTAATAAATTCTTATTTACACAATAGGTTCCAATGTGTAGATGTCGATGGTGTGAAATCATCCGGGCTTCCAGTTCAGTCAGGTGTTCCTCAAGGCTCAATACTAGGTCCATTCTTGTTCTTAGTGTATATCAATGACTTACCATTCTTTTTATATGATATCTCTGTATGATAACGAGCTGTCCGAGCAATTTATCAGCTAGGAGCCAGAGTTTCTCTTAGAGATTTTTTAAAGATATTGGTATTCTTACGGTAGCATCACAATTCATCTTCGCCATCATCTTATACATTAGGCAAAATATACACTTATACACTAAAAACAGTAATTTTCACAATTTTAATACTAGAAATAAGAACAAACTACGTGCTCCCTTTACCGGCTTCATTAGGTTCATAACTCATTTGTTGGGCTTGGTATAACCGTTTATAACAAGCTACCCTCTTCTTTGCTAGATTTGCGTTTTAATGCATTTAAAGCTCAAGTAAAATCCAACCTTTGTTCAAAGGCATATTATTCAATTAACGACTACTTGAACGATAAGAATAGTTGGTCGCTGTAACTAACTCAAGACAATGTTTATGTTCTTTCTCCAGAATCAGCTTACCTACTGACAGGGTATACGAGTTCGTATATTTATTTTAATTTTATTTGACTATATAAGTCAATTATTTTTAATTATCTTCATTTATTATTGACATGCCTGTCAATCTACTCATTACAATGTTTTTTTTAACGATTTGTATTGCAATAAGTGTTTAGCGACCTCGACAATTGATCATAAATTATTCTTGCCTGAGCAACCGGCAGCAAGTTCGTCATGCTCCCGTAGATGTCACTGATTGCGGTAGCGTCGGGGATCGTGTTGCCTCCTTCCCTCAAATATGGCGAGGGGGGCAATGGCTGATCTTTGCGTTATGCTCGTGAACGGGTGCTGCTTGTGGTGACTGGTCGTCTTGCTGTCTATGGTTTTGTTATTGTTAATTGTTCTGTTAATTTATTTTACTTCGATGGTCCTTGTTTATCATTTGTGTGTACTTAAAAATAATCCAATAATGCATATGTAAGGTGTCACGCCCCTTGTGCCTGGATTTTTATTGGTTTATGTTTTGGGTATATTGGCGTGGCTAAAAATCATATTAAATTATCTGCCATATGTAAGCACATAAGGCAGATAATTGAATATGATTTTTTGTGTTTCGTTTTAGTCTTTGTTTACCTTATAATTGTTTAGTTCAACGGTTTTTCTAACTAAACAGACAGCTGTGCTGCTGAGGAGTTTGTTGCGCCACTTCTTCTTCCCAGCTAAAGCACTAGGAAGTGGTGAAGGACGGGCATTTTGGGGGACTGGCTTATGTAATTTTGACATTCGAAAAGTGCTGACTCTCAGCCTAGTTTGAATAAATGACTTTTGATTTTGTTTTTTTTATTATTTAAAATATAATCCTCTAATTTGTAATATGCTTGTTTACAAAGTGTTTTTTAACATAAGATTTGATTTTGATAACATTCTCTAACAGCATCCTCATCTCATCTCTAACATCATGCAAAACTTTATTTGACAAAGTGGACAATCACTTTATAAGGTACTGGGTACGGAGGCACGTGCCAACGTGTGTTGGGCCACGTCTTCTTTAGTTGTGTTAGCTTGTAGAGTTTACTAACACAGTTTTTAGGTCATTGTTACTAATACTATACCGATTGTGAGTACTAAGGTCCGAAATTAAGAACCTTCAAAAAAGCCAAGTGTGCTGAGTATCAGCACTTTGGAAGGTTGAAAGTTACAATATTCACCCCGAATAGCCCGCACTTCACCACTTCCTAGTGTTTTAGATTGGAAGAAGAATTGACGCAACAGCCTTGGCCCTGGTCCTCTGCAACAGGTCGGTCTGTTAAGTTTACTTAATTTTTGTCAATAAATTACAGAGCTCGTTACTTAATAATAACACCCGCACGGGTCGATCCAAGGTTTTGCTACCCCTGCCCAGGTGAGTCCGTAGATGGGTGACCATCCATCACATATCGACGTGCCCCTCCGTGCCTCGGAAAGCATGAACCTTTCATAGAAATTGTTCTACTATAGATTAGCGTCGCGCTGTCGTTTGTCGTCGGTCCCGGTTGTCGTAAATAGATCTTTGGCAGTCGTATTGTTCGTCAGAATCCCGAAGGTCTGACGACCAGAGTCTTACCAAGGAGTATCATTTTACCCAGTTACTGGGTCGTGGAGGTCAGCTTCAAGTAGAATACTGGTATTCAGCTGGATCCGGTTAGAACCGGATTCCGAGCCCAATATAGTGGGCTAGGGACCTGGTAGTTCGTTTTATCGGGAAGTTTCAAAAGTAATTAATTCCATTTGATATGTCTTCATATGTCATCATGGCCTTTTTCGAACACAAAGCTTAGTTGCCACAAACATTCAGAAGAACCCCAACTAGGGTTTCCACCTCTCTCGGAATTTCGGGAGTCTCCCGGAATTCCGCAATGGAAATTTAAATCTCCCGGCCCTCGGAATAAATTTCAAATACGGAATGAATTACAAAATAAAATACACACTCGTTCAAAAATAAAAACTCAATACATCGTTGAAAACAAGAATATAAAATGGACAAGAAAAAGAAGCAATGAAGAACCCCCTCCCGACACTTGCTCGAGCCAGCCCGCGCCGCTGAGCCTGTAGCTTTAAATTCGTCCCTAAATCATTCAAATCCTGATCCAGCTAGTCCCTTGCTGCCCTCTTCCAGCGACGCCCTAAGCCGAGGTTCGTACCCCACAGGGGGTGCCCTTAGCGTTGTCGCTTAGTTTTTAAGTTAGTACATAAGTTTAAGTCCTGGCTGGAGGCCTTAATTTATTAGGGCAACCACAGGCAAGTCCGTCTAAGCAGACGACAACCTCATAGGTTGACCTGCGAGATGCCATTCCCAAAAAAAAAGCAATGAAGAACGTGTCAAGGCAAAAATCCGAAAATCTAAATTCAAAATAAATTAAAAAGTTTTAAAAATCTCTGTTTCTTTAACCTCCCGGACTTAGACTAACAAGAGATGGCAACCCTAGTCCCAACCCGGAACACACGTCGCCGTAGGTCGTACGGGACCTAAGTCCGGCACTACACACTTGCTTACATAAAAAGTATTTTTTACGGCTCGGCTGGTATTATTATTAATACAAAACATTGACTTTGTAAGACCCCACAAAAATAAAATCCAAAATTAGCCTATGTATTGATTTGGTGAATCATTCTATACGTGGTCCAATTAAATTTGCAAGCGAAACTCCGCAGACGTACTATACATGGTCCAATTAAATTAGCGACGAAACACCGCAGACGTGATATCGTTTTATGTATGAACATGATAAAAAATTCATAGATTGAAAAACCGTTTTTTTTGTGCAAACTACATAGACGTGATTAGTATCAATAACTAAACACGATAAAACATATTTTCTCAATTCATACTTTCAGGCAAAACACTACCAGCGGTCGTTGACTCCTAAAAAAACGTGTTAGTAGTAGATATTGATACTCATCGCGTCTGCAGAGTTCCGCTAGCTAATTTAATTTGACCTCGTATGACTACTGTTTGCTTTACCAATCCACAGATCCACCCAATCCAGTAGGAAATCCTTGCCTAGATCACAATGTGCATTTTATTCCTTTCCCATTTTTTTTTAAATTGTTAAATGAGAAATCAATGGTTTTATTTATGTAAATAAAAGAGTAGATTAAAACAAAAAAAAACTAACAATTCTAAACGTCAAAAGTAAATTAGGTTTTTACTAGTTGAGGTCAGCGGTTCCTATATGACTATTCTGAGAAGAAAGACCGAAATAAACTCAGAGGTCACAGTCTCTTTTAAAGTCCAGTCATAAACTTGGTCAGGACCATGTAAATTTGTGCCTGTGTGGTTCGATCCTAAACAGACCATTCTGTTTAGGATCGAACCACACAGATTTGAGTATGCCTGTCCAGTCAGTGCACGCAATTGTCAGTTAATATTGTGCTTAATTCATCGCAGGGGCACATCTCCATAGCAGATATTGCAAACATTTTCAATCAGTATATTTTTCAGAAAGTCGAGTCAAGGCACACGAAATTTTCATTATGATTTTTTTTTTTTTTTTTTTTTAATTAAATGGCAAGGTAAGCCGAAACAAAAAAAAAGATGAAAAATTTAGTACATTAAAAAGAAAAAAACAACAACTGAAGACAACGACGACTTTCTTATTGATGATTCACGAACTGATTGACTTAATGTTACTCTGATTGACATACTGTTAATCAGATTGACATAATTACTGTGATCCTGGTTCACTTACTTTTATTTCCGTTTCACATTAGTATAGTCTTAAGTATTTTATTTTTTATTGCTGTGACCACGCTTACATTTTCAATATTAATATTTTTGTAATACCAATGATCTGCCACTTGTTTTAAATTTTTATTAGGAATTGTAAACCTTTGCATGGAGAACTTTAGTAATACAATTATAATTACCTATGTACTTATTAATACCCATGTTTGTAAAGAAATAAATAATTTGATTTGATTTGCAATAACCTGTAATCCACGAAGTGTTAGGCAGACTGTACCTACCTTATTATATAGTACACCCACATTTCGCCAGAAGTCCCATGTTGTTGGAGGCGAGCCTATTACCATCAACCGGGCACAAATCCAAACTCCAGGTTGCTACCTATTGAGAACAATGAATAATGATAATAATTTGACAGAATTTTACACCACACAGCTTCAGCAACCTATTAAAATTATGACGCTAATGATTTCAAGAATTTAGCAAGTCAATTCGCTAAGCCCACCATCTTTTTAATTATGTGACTGCACATAACACCAAGGACGGCCTATAGCAACAGTAGGCAGTCCGTTACCTAAAGTTTTTTGAACTCTTGCCGCGTTAAAACTTAAAAACTAACGTAACAAGGTTATTTTTTGTTTTTAAAAGAGTTTTAACTACGTGTGAATTTAAAAAGTCCCACCGAAATTCACAATCTTTTGAATAGTTAGTTGTTTCTACTTCCCGCGTAAACAAATCTCTTTCAGGTCGTTGAACCCAACGGTACCGTGCAACTTGTCCGAACCGGTTGGTCGACGATGCTGTGACGTCATTTTTAGTTCGACTACTTGATCATAGATGGTGCTGTAAAGATCGTTTGTACTGAATATTCTTTTCGAAAGGCAAATTGATGATGCCTTTTTGAGATAAAAGTCACGACTAAAAATTGTATGTTTAATTAAAGAAGCCGATGTTCAGCTGTGCGGTCTTGTACGGTTATTAGTATTAATTTTTAATATTACTCAACATTTCCTATTATTACGAAAATTCAACCTTGCAAGTGAAGAAACCAAGTCAATTTGAACTGGTTTTAACGATGCTCTGATCATAAATACTTGAAAGTTAAAGCTGCATGTCATGTTCAAATAATTCATTAAGCGCAACTTGAATTGATGTCCACACCAGGTGAGTTTGCTACAGGTGGGCACACCTTTCGAACAGGTGTTAAGATTTTATTAATCAATATTATTTTTGACTTTGCTTGTAGCACCTTGTCCCCACTATACGAGAACGAACAGACACAAACATTGGAATATAATAATTATTTCTTAATTTCAACGAATTCAATTTTTTGTTTAACAAAGTTGTTGTTGCCCATCTGTTATTGAGCAGCAGAATTAAACTACAAAACCGAGAACTCTATTAGCGACATCTAGTACTTTACTTAGTAAACTTAACACTGCCATCTCTTATCCAATTTTAGAAACCCTTTCATTTCTTACTTTATGACTGTTGCTAATTTATTCACGAGATGTCACTGTTAGTGTTTCAAATCATTGGCCACAATACAATCGGTCATTTTGTATTGCTGATATGATTTTGTAGTATCGGTAATTCATTTCTAGTAATTTACGCTATAAATGTGACAAAGTGAATGTTATGTGTTCAGTGTGACTTCAATACGAATTGGTGAGTTATTCAAAAAAGTATGTTTTTTGTACCTTCATGCACCAATCATAGTAGGTAATTGTTTGTTTTTGTCATTGAAATTATTGAATACCTACCAATAACAACAATACTGTTTGTAGTAATTTTCATTGTTTTAATATAGTTTAAAAGTAGTTACTAGTTATGAATAGAATGCTATCCAATAATACTGCAGGAAATCGAATGTAGACTACATTCAAATGCCGTCTGCAGATTGATGAATATTGAATGGGTCGGTCGTTCGTTTAGCTACAGCTTCCGGCTAATCTACTTAAAACTAGAAGGTGCGTAGACCAAAATATAGCTTTGTGTTGTCATTATTTATCAAATTGTAGGTATTGACTTACCTACCTATTTATAGGAAACATTAAATCTGTTGAAAAATTCTCACTTCTTTTCTATGAGTGCACTGTGCACTGTGGGAAAATTGTATGTTGGAATGGGCTGACATTTTTATCTAGCACTATCTGTTCCTAGTTACTATCTAGGTACTCACTAAATTACGGTAGCTACAAAATGCCGGCAAATAAAGGGCACCGTGTCAGGCGAGGTCTCGCAGCAAGTGCGTCTCAGAAGACGACAACCTCATAGGTTGACCTGCGAGATGCCATTCCCAAAAAAAAAAAAAACGAGTTCTCGCTGTCCCGTAATGATCATTGAATAAGCAGGTAGTTTTTTGTGCACTTAGTACCTACTTTACCTACCTACTTTCTTTCTTTCGTATTTTCTTGTGAAAAAGTTGAAGAAGTTCTTCCACCATATTTTAATTCTTGCAGTGAAGCTTCAACTTCTTTAGGCGCATTTTGAACAGTGAACGAAACTGGGTATACTCGGCTCCAGTCGTCAGTTGTCACTTCTCGTGTGGTCATACGCACGCACACTCCCTCAGTCCCACTATTTTATGCCACTGACTGAGCGCTATTGCAATATAGCTAAATTCATCAACCGGGCACAAATCCAGACTTCGGGCTGCTACTGAGAAATTCCAGATAGAAAAACCCAATAACACTTTGCCCGACCTGGGAATCGAACCCAGGACCTCAGCAGTAGCGATTGCGACCACTAGACCAACGAGGCAGTCCCAGCTATAATTTGTGCTCAATGTCACTTTGTTTGATGTACAGAATGCGGCTATAAATAATGGCTGACGGCTATTTGATGGGTCTTTTTAAACCCTGTATAATCAATCAATATGCGTAGTATTCTCTCTCTCTCAATTATTTTGGAGTCGAGTTCCAGCCGGATGCAGCCGAATAGGTATAGTATCTTACATGAACCGACTGTCTAGTACCGGCAGCCTAATTGCGCAATACATTTTCGTAAACGATCACGACTAATCTGTTTGATTTTGACAGTTCAGCAACATTCATTGCGTTATTTACATTGATAGGCAGAATTTTTCATCGAACTTATGAAGCAATGTATTAGCAATCTGTTTCAAAACGATTCAGATTCCGATTGATTGTGTATTACGCAATTAGGGTGCTGGCCTCCACAACGCAGTCACTAGTTAACACGATTCCCCATGGTAAGGCTTCCTTCGCAAATAATGTTGACTAGATTTCACACAGAATTTGACCTGAAGCGATCAAAATCCTACTAACCGCTTAAAGTACACCCATCCCTAATAAAACCTCTCTGCGAATAAACTCCGCATTGCGTATTAAGCGAGTACTCTGTAAAGTCCTAGAGAAAGGACACTAGACGTATAGGACGCTCCTTCGTTCGTTTTAAGGTCAGAGCTTATCTTACTTTATCGATCACTTAGGTGTTTTTATGTTGGGCTAAAAATACACGTTTTCATGGAGATTGAAAGTGTATTTTTTCAGGTTTTCAGTAGATAAATAGGCTATCTATACAATTGTTCTTCTAATCAGGTTGCCCACAACAGTTTTGAAAAGCCTGGTTCCGATGTTTTAGACTAGATGTACCCTCGGCTCTGCACGCTCTCTTCCAGAATATTTAGGCGCACCAAGCCGCACGACAAACAAATCAATTGATATACGTTAGCCTCGTATTCAAATTAAACCCTAAGTTCTACTAGCGTCGCGTCGTGCCTGTCTGCGGTAGCCTTTATTCTCAGGTAAGAGGTCAGAGTTAGGCGACATTCGCCCTTAAATACGAGTAGTAGCCAATAAACGACTTAGCTACAAAAAAAATACATTTCAAAATGTTCCATTTATTGCCGCCATTAGCATTTTAAAATAACTCCCACGATAATAGCGTTTTTTTTTTTTTTTTTTTTTTTTGTGTATGGCATCTCGTAGTTGACCTTGAGAGGTCGTGACTACTTAACCGGACTATCCTGTGGCTGCCTTAAGCGGACTCAAAGCCTCCAGCCAGGGGCGTAAAACTACTTATATTATTAAGCGAACGCTCGCTAAGGGCACCCCCTGTGGGGTACGGACCTCGGCTTAGGGCGTCGCTGACGGGAGGACAGCAAGATGGGACAGGCTGGATCAAGTTTGGTTGATTATTATTAATCGGGGAATTTAAAGCTACAGGCTCAGCTACGGCGCGGGCTGGCACTTCGTCGAGCAAGGGTCGGGGGGGACAATTACGTCGGGATCTTCGCGAGGAACCTCGGCGGCGAGGTCGGAATATCGGTCTGTGTTTGTGCACTGTACTGGTGGCCCTACTGCTCTCCTGAATGAGAGTTATGTGGTCATCGGGATCGGTGAGGACATGCTTGGGACGGCGGACATGACTAATGGAGGAGGGAATATAACTAGCGGCTTTCACAACCAGAGGGTTGCGGTGATTCGCGGCGGTCTCGAAGAAACGCTTTGAAATGCGTTTCATGAACTGGCGGATAGTGGGAATCTTTAGGTCAACGTGAAGGATCTCGTTGCGAACGTACCAGGGGGAGCCTGTTATCCTACGGAGGAACTTGTTCTGGAGGGTCTGCATTCTATTGAAGCGAACGGGCTTGGCGTGTGCAAAGACTGCACTGGCATATGTCATGATCGGGCGGAAATAATAGCGTAGGTACCTACTATGTATTTATATCCGGAAACGACTACCTCCCACTCATCAGCTTCCGAGCTTTTAATAAACAAGTCGGATATAACTTTTTAAGGAAAACATGGAAATAAAATTAATTCTGTTTGTAATTGTATTTACGTAATTGAGGGCTTTTTTTTACCACGAAGCCCACGTTCACATGGACGCGGACGTAAAAATAACGCGACGGGATTTTATCGCGTATTGAATTTTCAACGCTCGGCACAATATCGAGAATCCCGTCCTATATTTTTAAGTCTGTGCAAACGTGGGCTAAGTGAGAAGACAAACGAGCGTACCTCGAGGTAATAGTGCGCTCTTATAATGACTTATGTGACCTTAGATAACGTGACGATTTTATCGTTGACTTCCACGTCCAGTGACGTTGACGTCCACATGACGGCTTAAAACGCAGGGTAGTAAAAGGTATGGAAATGATTATGTATATGAATAACGTTATAACGTGCACGTATTTTCAAACATTTTAATTTCATGACCGTGGACGTTGTAACGTTAGAAGACCTGCACCCGGAATCTGAATCGTTTTGAAACAGATTGCTAATCCATTGCTTCTTAAGTTCGATAAAAATTCTGCTCAACAATATATAGAACGCAATGAATGTTCTTGAACCGTCAAAATCAAACAGATTAGTCGTAATCGTTTACGAAAATGTGTTACGCAATTAGGGTGCTGGCCTAGCGTAGTACAGTGTTTCAAAAGAAAGAGGCCAGCTTAAACTGTACTTGCTAATCCATTGCTTCATTTGTTCGAAGAATTTGTCTGCTCAACAACGAAAATCACGCAATGAATGTTGTTGAACTGTCAAAATGAAAGCTATTGCTAATGTGTTACGCTAATATACGACTGGTTGTGTTATCACTGACGAGTGGCCTACCGCACCCTTACATCGTTGCAAATAAAAAATAGACTAAGCATAATCTTACCGGGGGATATTTATCGGGGGTGATTACGTAATATACATATAGTAGCATAGCCATTAATTTTGACAGTTCAGCAGACGAATTTTTCAAACGTAAAAATTATGGACGAATCCATTGCGGATTATCAATTACCTTCAAAATTCTTGAAATCGAATCATATATCATCTATATGTTGTAGTCATTTGAATTCCAGCATATCCTGCCTTGAATAGGCGTGCAAATACATTACATGTCACTGACAAAGGCATAATGATTATTGTTACGATTTTTTATCGGATTCAGATTTTGGTTGGCAACACCGTGGGGTTTTAGTGGATAGGAGTCCGAGTTTTGAAATACCGAAGGGGAGCAATTTAACAGTGAGAATTTTCTAGAAAAGAGAGTTAAGGCAGGTTCTTTGTCTATTAATACCTATACCTACAGAAAAAAATAAAAGATCTCATAGAAACAACAATAAAAACGGCAAAGACAATACAATACAGGTTCAAATTAAATTATCGTTAGTAAAAAAAAATATGTTTTTTTAAGGAGTCAACGACCCCTGGTAGTTTTGTTACTTGAAGTACTTATGAGTTGAGTAAACATGTTTTATTGTGTTTATATATCGATACCAATCACATCTGTGAAGTTTACACAAAAAAAATGACCGAAAGAAAGAAAAAGTACTTATTTATTGTGAGTCGCACAGGAATACGCACTTACGCAGTATGTAGTGTGATACGCAGTATCACAAACTAAATTAAAAACACTCTTAAAACAATAAAAAAATAAAAAACAGTGTCCTGTACGAGGCCAAAACGCCCCTGCATACGCACTTACGCAGTACGTAGTGTGATACGCAGTATCACAAACTAAATTAAAAACACTAAAAAACAATAACAAAATAAAAAACAGTGTCCTGTACGAGGCCAAAACGCCCCTGCATACGCACTTACGCAGTACGTAGTGTGAAACGCAGTATCACAAACTAAATTAAAAACACTCTAAAAAACAATAACAAAATAAAAAACAGTGTCCTGTACGAGGCCAAAACGCCCCTGCATACGCACTTACGCAGTACGTAGTGTGATACGCAGTATCACAAACTAAATTAAAAACACTCTAAAAAACAATAACAAAATAAAAAACAGTGTCCTGTACGAGGCCAAAACGCCCCTGCATACGCACTTACGCAGTACGTAGTGTGATACGCAGTATCACAAACTAAATTAAAAACACTCTAAAAACAATAACAAAATAAAAAAACAGTGTCCTGTACGAGGCCAAAACGAACCTGCATACGCACTTACGCAGTACGTAGTGTGATACGCAGTATCACAAACTAAATTAAAAACACTCTAAAAAACAATAACAAAATAAAAAACAGTGTCCTGTACGAGGCCAAAACGCCCCTGCATACGCACTTACGCAGTACGTAGTGTGATACGCAGTATCACAAACTAAATTAAAAACACTCTTAAAAACAATAACAAAATAAAAAACAGTGTCCTGTACGAGGCCAAAACGCCCCTATTAAGCCGCGCTTAAATAAGCCGCATAATATCGATACCCATTGTGGCGCCATCTACACCGCCACATGCGAACAACGCATCACTCTGACGTCACACAAATCCTGCATCGCACAATCAGAGTTTACCGCGCAGCTAGCATATATACAACTTCCCGACAACAATCATCGGGCAGTTGCCCACCAGATACGACATCCATCTGGTCGGAGGATCCTCCATTTTCTAAAGAGTATGAGTGAACTTTACACCCTGTTCCTCATGTCTCTTCACCCATCACCTTTGTGGAGTTTCGCTAGCTAATTTACATTTGACCCCGTATATTTACACGGACACCTACACACTTTGCTAGCTCAAGACAGATGGATGCAGATAACGCAATGCGAATGCACGACGGAAGTGCAAAATACCTGTGATAGTACCGTGGTACGGTCTACATGTTGTATCTTCGTGTTAATTAACTCATGTGGGTAGGTATAGAGAATGTGCTGAAGTCAGACTTAATTCAAAAGTACCGATCCATCATATTTGCCAGCCTTTTCCCAACTGTTATGATGAGGTCGGCTTCCATTTTAACCAAAAAGAAACAAACAAGTCAAACAACACTCACTGAGAGCAGTGCCCAGTGGTAACGGCCGCGACTTACGAGTTGTAGGTTCGAACCCAGACAGGCGCTTTACTTCGTGTAAATTATTCAATTCGAAATCAATTAACAACCGGCATAATTAAATCCCTCCAAAATCCGTTACAAAAAGAATACGGTGTAACCCGACTTACCTATTTGAGTAAAAAGAATTACCATGTACGTGGCAGGGGGCGAAAAGGGAGACGCATGGTTTTCTCTTTCCCTCCTACTGGGAAAGTTTTGCTGTCCTTTTCTCACATCTCACTCGTTTCAGACGTGTGACATCCCGTGGGATTTGACTGAAGTCTAGGGTTGTGCAAAGGCGATTAAAATAATAACATTAATTGTTATTTTAAACGGTTGTGTTTTCGACTGCAGTAGCGCTTTCGACTACTAGAACAAAGCGGTTGTTCTAGTAGTCGAAAGCGCTACTGCAGTGTCCTGGGTTCGATTCGTGCCTTCCTTCAAAGGTACCTTCCCTCACATGATCACTTCACACGAACTCATCAAAGTGCTAACGGGTCTGACTGCCCAACGTGAGCTGAACGTGCATTTAAATCGAGGCACTTTTTAGGCAATTTCAATTCACCCCATTGACGTTATTGCCTCCTCAATTTCTGGGCTGCGTTATTTAGATTGCCATTGATACGCTTGTTGTGCGGTGTTCTTCACACCGCACAACAAGCTGTTAGGGATGCATTGATAGAACCCCTATAAAATTTATAATTTATTGATAAAATATATATAAAACATTACTTCACTTGGTACCCTAGGCAGTCCGCCTCTTTGAATCTTCTTTATACATGGTCCCTCAGAGCTGAAGATCGTGACTGTGGATGTATTGTTCCGGTTTGGCGCCAATTATGTCGGTTGTTCTTCCGCGACCCCGACTGGTGCCGGCCCACCTCGGCGAGTCTCCTCGGGTTGAGGGGGGAGTCAGGTGTTTGACTCCCCCCGCAACGCCTAAGAGGGGCGCGCGTGCAACACTACGGGCCACCACCTCGGGTCCTGATGTATAGGGGGCGACGGACGTCCCCGAGTCCGCCGTCCCTGGACTCATTTAGGAGGGCTGGAAGAGGGCGTTGTCCGCCCTCCGCCTACGCCCGGTGCGCCTACTGAGGATTGAGAGAGTGGACGAGATCTCTCTCTTCCTTTCTGCTGCTGCCTTCTGCGACATAATTGTTTCGCAGAAGGAAACCAGAAACCGCGTCCCAGGACTCCTCGCTGCCGACTATCGAACTCACTACGGTCGGCAGCGACAGTTCACTACTTACCTGAGAGCCGTGCTTCCTCCCGAGCCCTTCGTCGAGCACTGGTCGGATCGCCTCGAGGTTAGCGAGGCCGGTGGAAGGGCACAGAAGCCTGTTCCGCCACAACGCCACAAGGGCCTCGCGAGGCTGCGACCAACGCAGCTCGATCTCTCGCTGCATCGGTCCATCCCCCCTCGCCCTCCTCGCCTCTAGGTCCCATGGCAGAGATCCGGCCCTTGCACAAGCCGCCTCGTAGGAGATTGTGTGATACCCCCTGATAGCCCTGATGGCCATCGCCCTCTGCAGTTTTCGCAGCGTCGCGATCCACAGAGAGTCAGAGGCCCACACCGGGGCCCCGTACAGGGCCATGGATCGCACGACCCCCAGATACAATCTCCTACAGGCGGTGCTTGGGCCTCCCAGATTGGGAAGCAGCGTTGCGAGCGCGCCTTGGGCGCGAACTTGGGCGCCAGCCGCCGAAAGTGGGAGCCGAAGTCCCACCGGCTGTCGAGCACCAATCCTAGGTACTTCATGGTAGACTCGACTGCAATTCAGGCCCCCCCGACCACGATGTGTGATCCCGGCAGTGGCGCCTGCCGGGGACCGTGAAAGACCACGGCCTTCGACTTGTTGAGGTCCACCTCCAGGCCCAGGCGCCGGATCATCACCACCTGTGAGACCGCAGCCGTCGCCAGCAACGCTGCCTCCCTGTGCGAGCTCCCCCAGGCCGTGACCAGCTTGGCATCCGCGTAAAACGTCAGGTCCACTCCCGGTTGGAGCTCACCCCTCAGCACTTAGTCATAACCGATGTTCCACAGGAGAGCGCCAACGGCCGAGCCCTGTGGAACACCGCACGACATCTCGCGCCGGCCCCACCGTCACGTCCCCTGTAGGTGACACCTGGACATGGGCCACACCCAGGCTGGGCCACCTCACCCTGTCCTCTGCCTTTCGCATCCAGTCCATCCCAGCAACCTTTTTAAGGTCGTCTTTCCATCTAGCTGGGGGGCGTCCCACACTACGCTTGCCGATACGCGGTCTTCAAACCAAGACTCGTCTGCTCCACCGGCCATCGGTCCTTCGACACACATGCCACTGCCACTTCAGCTTGCTAACTCTGCAAGCTAAGTCGGCAACTCCTGTTCTTTTCTGGATAACTTCATTCGTGATCTTTCAAAGACACTCAGAGCATAGTCCGCTTCATAGCGCGCTGAACGACCTTGAATTGGTGGGCCAGGCCGACTGTCAGTTTCCCCGTTTCAGCAACGAATGCCATAGCAGGACGCACTGGTTAAAGAACCTTAGTCTCATCAGCGTTAAAGGTGATGGAAAACTCAAAAATGTATTGGATTATATCAATCCTGTTGAAAGTCGGTGAAATACGAAACGCTTTGAAAGCGATTGTCACTTGTCTAGGCCAATGGGCCATTTTGAAGGCTTCCTGAAAAAATTTAGTTTGTGATAGAAAAGAAGGACTGGCTGAAGGTAGATCGGGGTTCGTTCACATTGTCGATTTTTTTCAAGGTGTGACTCGACGATGAATAAGAATGAACTTCTGTAGGTACCTACTATGGTGTGTTACCTACTCATATTTTGCAGTTTTCCTCGTGTGTTCCGGTGATTTGGAATCTGCTTGTTATCATTGGCTTTAAATTCCTTTACAACGCATGTGCTCGAAAAAAAAAACAAGCAGTCAAATTGTGCGGAAAATGCCACTTTTTAACACTAGTGCTTTTTATTTTTCAGTGATTATTTTAATTTTACTACATCGCATCGTCAGCCCGAATCAGAGTTTTTTCATTTGAGAAAAGTTTTAGAATCATTCTTAAAAAAGGTACAATAAAAGTAATACTTCATTAAACACGGTATTAGTTACTCTAGATTTTGATTCAAGATATGCTTTTTATTTCTTTGCACAATGCATAGCCATACGTTGTATGTATGATACACGAGCGTAAGATGATTTCCGACTCGTGTCGATTTATACACTCGCTCGTTATCACCTACTTTCCGCACGTGTTGCATAAATAACTATTGACACAGAGTTTATCCTATAATTTCATTATTTATCTATCTTGTAATGTCCTGCTGTTGGGCAAAGGCTTTCCTCTTCCTTTTTTGCACACGTCTCTTCTCTGTCATTGGGTATCATTTGAGTAACAATACAAAAAAAAAAACAGCTTTGGTCTATCCTTGCTTTATGCTTCCAGTCCTTGGACGCCACTCCGTTAAAAGACTAGTAATCTCCCCTTTCCGGCGGGGTAACTGCGTAACACACTATCAGTAGTAATCGCTTTCATTTTGACAGTTGAACAACATTCATTGCGTTATTTACGTTGTCGAGCAGAAATTTTTTTTGAACTTAAGAAGCAATGGATGAGCAATATGCTTCAAAATGATTCAGATTGTGATTAATAGTGTGTTACGCAATTAGGGTGCAGGTATCTAGCCTGTCCAAGTCCATTTGAGTTCCATTACTTTGATTCCCAGCATCAAAGATCTTCGGGTTTTGAGCTTCGGTTTTACTCCAAACATAGAACGCTTGATAGGTCCCTGTGCAACGTTCACCCTGTACCTATAAAGCCTTCTGGGTGAGCATCCACCATATGAGTCATTACGAGCAAAAAATACTGCACAGTTTGAAATCTAACTTGACCACAAAATTCCTCAAGTTCAGAGCAGCTAAACTCTCATTTAAACTCGCTTCATCGTTCGTCCAAATCACCAGCCAACTTACTCAGTAACACCATAACTGACTAGCCGAATCCCCTACACAAATCTAATAAATAAAATGTTAAAATAAACAACAACAAGCAGCCCTGCCGGCCGCCGCCCTCTCGCATAAAATCAATATTAATGGAGGTCGCTTCACCTCTAGATGTGGCATGTCTCTCACTTTATCAACATAAATACTACTGCATATTGAGTATCGATTGCTTGTATTATGGAACCGATTTATTCGATACATTGTTGACAGTTCACGCTGAAGCGGACGTTGTCTATGTTCCAATTTTCAATTCAAATTGTTGGTGTCCTGCTCAACAAGGCAAATAATACATGTAACGCTATTTTTTTAAACATCGTTCTGTTTCTATCAATCCTTTAAAAATAATAGAGATATGGTGCTGTTTTGATTAAATGATTTGTGGTGCAAGCGGGCCTAAGGCACTTTAAACACGGTACGGTTTCTTAACAGTACGGCGTATAAACCGTGCCGTAGAAAAACCGTCTTTGTCAAAAAGCTACCAAAGTGATCCAATGCAACATTTGCAACCGTGCCTACTAGGATATACTACACACGGTGAAAAGACCCTAGTTTTTCACTACAAGAAAAGCTTCCCCGATCTTTGGTTCTCATAGTCTAAGGTCCTTTGTACGTGGTACAAAGGACCTTAGACTATGAGAACCAAAGATCGGGGAAGTTTACAAAGAAGTTAGATAAATATAGCTACAGAGAAAATCATTTTAACATAATATAAGCAATACCTAACGAAAAAAAAATTGGCTCGGTCATTTTGGAACAGTCACTTGTGTATTATTGAGGTGGTTATGATCATTAGGTACAAAGCAATCAAAAATCGGAAGAGAAGTAACAAAATTGGTTTGAATTATTAACAATGTTGGTATGCTTTGGTTCGATATTAAAACTAATAGATAAAGTTTAATTTGTATTCATATAACTGTGCGACAAAAAACTGAGAGTTTCACGGGCAGAGCCTAATGTTGAATGTTGTCGGCAGAGTTTGGGAAGTGCCGTATGGCTCGTAAACACTGACTCGACGCAACGGTCGCGCGGGATTCTGCGATAATTTATCTTGTAGAACAAATTCTATGAAAACGCGACAGTTCACACAGGAGCGACCTCTCGCGCCACGACAATGTCGCAGCGCGACACCAAAGGACCATTTTGGATTCGCGCGCGCGACAAGTTGTAGTGCTTGCAACGCGATGCGACACATGACAGTGTAAATTTCGCTGTGACTTGAAGCTGAGCTCAGTAGCAGACGATCTACGTCAGAGGACGAAGGCAGATCTGTGCGTGTTTGCTGAGCGTGGGGTCCTACGTTCGATTCGACGCAAACCAACCTTTTTTTTTTGGTTTCGGGTTGGAAAATCCTCATGGATGTCCCCCAAGAAAATGAAAACAACGAAATTATTAATAATAATAGCATAACACAAACTTTAAAAATGACAACAAAAACTCTTCGGTATAATGTTGAGAACTGTACTTTCACTAATTGTTTCAATAATTAATGACAATAACAATACGAGTCTGTATTTTTTCTCGCAAGTGTGTTGAAAAACGTCGTATGACACGCCACTTACTACTATTACTTTTACCCACTCGTCTCCCTTATCGCGCTCG
This sequence comes from Dasypolia templi, assembly GCA_963555695.1. Taxonomy (NCBI): domain Eukaryota; kingdom Metazoa; phylum Arthropoda; class Insecta; order Lepidoptera; family Noctuidae; genus Dasypolia; species Dasypolia templi. The sequence goes on from OY743163.1 coordinate 8,488,080, forward strand.
CCAACGGCTAGCGCGAATAAAACCGCATCGGGGGTAATGACCAAAAGAGCACACTTGTTTGTATTAAAATGTACTATTATGGAATGATAATAAAAATAATACAACGGCGGCATCTACACCGCCACATGCGAACAACGCATCACACTGACGTCACGCAAAATCCTGCATCGCGCAAGCAGAGTTTACCGCGCAACTAGCATATTTACAACAGATACAACACCCGTCTGGTCGGAGGATCCTCCCTTTTCCAAAGAGTATGAGTGAACTTTACACCCTGTTCCTCATATCTCTATACAATCAAATAAAGAAATAGCCAAAAATAAACACCTAGCCGTGAATTAATTTAATGAAAAGTGCAATATTTGTTGGTCATTCGATTCAACTTTCATCGAACGCATCGCCGTTTTGAACCGTATTTGTTGCTGCGATGAGCTATTGTCAATTACCCTAAAAATTTGCTTTAAACCTTTCGGAATAAATGCCCAAAATTTATTTTAGAAAACCGCATTAAAATCCGTTGCACAGTATAGGAGAACAATGCGGTCACTCAGACAGACAAGTGACTTAAATTTTAATAAAAATTTAGGTATAGATACAGAAGAATTCGTAATCAGACACAATAATCCGACGCGTCAATAATAATAGAAAATATTAAAAGTGTGATTTCAAAAGATTCCAGTTTTATGGAATTCAAAAAGTAGTTATTTTTACGTTCAACGGTATTCAAAATTCTTCGACATTGTGGGGTGACTATGTTTTTTTAAAATAATTGGAACGGTCCTGATGTTGGGTCATAAAAAAGTAAGAATAAGAGAACATTTTTATTTTTATAATTCTACATTCTCATACATATACACAAACTCACGACTTCTTCCCATGAGGGTAGGCAGAAACTACAGAATGTCACCTGACACGATCCTTACATACTCTGTTTGTTCGGTTAATGTCTCATTTGATGTTAATTTGAACAAACTATAATGGAACTCAGATGACGATACCTTTTTAATTCATTCTTTTTTAAGGTTTTTTACAGAATGGTAGCTAAGGGTGATACTCGTAATAACGGCTAATAATATAGGACTAAAATGAAATCTATCCTAGCATGTCTACATATTTAAGGAAACAAATAGGATAGCAATAATTGTGACAGACTTAGGGCGGATTTAACCAATGAAACAGAACGTCATCAACACATTAACCACGTTTAAGAACTGTCAATGTCATTATTTTCTGTGGAGCATTGACACTGACAGCTCTTGAAGGCAATTTAAATTGGAACTTAAAAACCTCCCGGTTATCATGTAAAGTGGTCTTATCTTGTGTTGGCGCGAGTTTTATGAGAATAGCGCATACCATGGTAAAATTTTGCCAGTCAGTAAAGTTGGTCTTTGACTTGACCTCCAGGAGGCTTGAAAGCTTTTTTAATGCAGCGCATAATCAAGAACGTACATAAAATTATGATGATTTACTTTATCATAATTATTTTTGATTAGTATGCGTTATAACAGCCCATAAATATTGTAATTAAGGGCAATATAATTAACGCCGCCGTTTCCTTGCGATACTTTTTGCATGTAATAGAATATTATGACGTCCTGTAAAATTAAAGTTGACGTAAACAAGGGCTTTTCGTTGAACAATAAAAGCAGTTACTGGGTTCTGGAGGTCAGATAGACCGTTGCGAAAAGGATAGGTTGATGATGATTTTCTTTTCGTCCTTTACTTGTGAAGAAGCAAAGTCTTCGCCAGGCTGTAGGATACCTCAGGCTATTATTATTATTATCGTAGAAACGTTGTGGCTCCCACATTCTACGCAATTTGTGGTAGAGTGAAGCAAGATTACTTATTATATATTACGTAGTATGTCAGTGAAGCAAGATCATGCTGCCTAAAGGGCAGCATGATCTTGCTTCACTGACATACTACGTTTAGTTTATTAGTTAGTTTTAGTTTATTCTCGAATTTTGCACTTAATATACTATACAATGACATGGAAAATTGTAAAGTATTATAATATTTTAATTATTGTGAATGTGAAGGCTGTATTGTGAATGTGAACTGAGATATAAAAAAACCATCAAATCCATACTGGATTTGATGGTTTTTTATATCTCAGTTTATTTTTATTTTTAAAGTTAGTTTTATTCATGGTCTGGCAGTTTGAGTAATTTATGCGGGCTACGCAAATATTTTTTCTTTGGTAATAATCGTCGAATCGTTGAGCTCCTTAAGTTCTGTGTTGAGCTGCATGATTACTGACAAATCGGTGCACTGACTGGACAGGTCCACTCATTCTGTGTGGTTCTTTCCTCCAAAGACCATTTCAGACATCAATCTACATGGTCTTCACATGACCTGACCTCTGAGTTTGTTTCGGCCTATCTTCTCAGAGTAGTCAGATAGGAAACGCCGAACTCATCTACTTTTAAAATACAATTGATGTAAAAGTGTTTGTAAAAACCTACTTACAGAAATAAAATCATTTATCATTTATAATGTTCCCACTGCTGGGACACCAGGCCACCTCTCGTGAGAGGTAACGAGCTACAATCCACCACGCGGGCCCAGCGTGGGTTAGTAGATGTCACATCTACTAACCCACGCTCAGATGTCACAAAGTAAAGCGCCTGTCTGGGTTCGAACCCACGACCCTACCACGACGTGAGTCGGGGGTAGTACCACTGGGCCACTACTGCTCGCTATAAAATAAATGAAGATTAAAAAAAAAAAAACCGAACCCTTCTCATCAACATGGTCACCGTAACGGTACAGTCGGCGACAGCTGCATCAGAATATCCTATTACATGCAAAAAAAACACACCCCACTAAGAAGTTATTAGTTTAATTTATTGTACACTACAAATGTTACCTGTATGTTAAAAAACGTTACGTCGATTACTCATTTAAAACTGCCAGTAACTTATTATTTTAACAAAAAGTCGGGAGGTGTCATAGGACACCAGCACCCTAATTGCGTAACACACTTTCGTAAACGATTACGACTAATCTGTTTGATTTTGACGGTTCAAGAACATTAATTGCGTTCTGTATATTGTTGAGCAGAATTTTTATTGAACTTAAGAAGCAATGGATTAGCAATCTGTTTCAAAACGATTCAGATTCCGATTGATTGTGTATTACGCAATTAGGGTGCAGGTTGAAACGAAGTTCCTTTCGCTGTTTAATAAGTGTTAAAACAGAGCCATACGATGGTCTCAAGTTTCAAGTGTCAAAAGTTTTAGTTTTTGTTTTAAACTACAAAAGTACTTACACTAGAAACTACAATAATTACTTTGTGCATTATTTTATTGCATAAAATTCAAAATGTGTCAATTGCCTAATACATGGAAAAATAATATTATTTAAAAGTGTCGATTCGCTGAAATTCATGCGAATCGCCTACGAGTATTATGCCCGTGAAGAAGTATTTTTTCTTAAAAGTATGTAGGTATCTGTTATTAATATTTCTGCATACTGGTTGAATACTGGATCCTAATAATATTCCAAAAACTATTTTGAATTTACGTCATTTAACTGACTTCGTATTCCCCAACCGTAAAATGGCACTAATAAAATTATCATTTAACATTTTTGATTAATATATACACACACTACCTACAGCTTAAAAATTACATGTAGGTACAGGCCTGTATTATTTTATCGTTCGATAAATATCTCTCTAGCTGATCCTTTTCCTAACGCTTGAGTTTAGATTACTCAGCCAAACCGGTTGGCCCCCTAATGAGATTTAATTACGATAAAAGAACAAACCCACTACAGATAAATGAAAATGAAACCTCAAAACTGGTTTAAAAATTTCTATGGTGATCCCTAAACAAAAAAAATATTAACTTGTTGATACCAATGATATACTAGCATCTTTGTCAAGTTCAACTTCCGTCAAATATGTCCATTAAAACCCGATCTAGATTAAAAAAGGATAACAAGAAGAATGACAGTTCTTGTAAGTTGGCCGCCATTACCTCACGGGGGCGTCGACCTCGCATATGTGGTGACCGCTTGCTGTCAAGTCGGCGAATCAATCTGCCATCGATACTATTGATACTTAGACTTTATAATCTGTGCCTTGGTACCTGTACAGAGATCTAGATAATCTGTGGTTGATTCTGTACGGGAAATGGAGAGCTTTAACGCGTTATTTTTATATTTGGAATTTTAGAGGAGTGTGTCCTTTGCCTAACAAAGCAAGAAAGAATGAAAATTCAAAAGAAAACTGGCTGGTTCTAATTGCCTGTGCACAATGCCAATGTAATTCTTTGCTTCGTGGATACCATACAAGGCTTTTCCTAAAAAACTGCTTTTTCGAATATAAGTAACAACATCACGAATGTATTTCAGAGGTGGATTTTATTATGCACGCAAGTTTGGCTAAACGACGCACACCAACCAAGGAATGAAGGCACATCGGCGCATTAAAGATTTTTATTATGTCTCCTTTTCACCCTTAACTTTTTTGGATGAGCAATGTTTTTTGTCAGGTCCGTGTGGGTACTAAGAGTGAATAGAATAAAATCTGAATTTTGTTTTTTGATGCTGCAGGTGGTAAACAAATAAAGTTTGCCAAAATTTAAAAAAAATACAGCGCAAACACAGTGGCATGGCAGTGTCAGACAACACTGTTACTGTGTTCCATTTATGAAAACAACAGTGTGCTTGTTGGCATCTTTTTTTTAGGGTAACATTTTTCTTACTTCGTTTAGAGGGCTTTAGGCAAAATGATGACATTGTTACAGAATTTTGTTCAATCTCTGACCCAGACCTAATAACAACTGTTTTGGAAATTAAATGGCAACCGCACCCACCCCCATTCGTAAGTGAAGTTATAAAGACAAACATAACGCTAGCTTCCTCGCTGGGTAAACAGGAAGGCCCGTATGTCTACAAAGGTTCTTACTGAGTTCTGTTTTATCTATGGTTTAGTACATTTTTTATGGATTCCCGCTGTTCTTGTGGAACATAGACAAAGGACAGCAACTTTTAATAAAATTATGTTCCAAATCAAAAAAAAAATAGAGTTTTTCTGGTGATAGACTTTTCAAAGACCTAAATGCCCTTGGCCGTTATTGGCCAAGGGCATTTAGGTCTTTGAAAAGTCTATTCTTACACAAACTGAAGCAAAATGTTGTGTTATGTAAGTAAATAGGTCTAGGTACCTCAGCAGTTTTGATTGGGAGGATCTGTATGTTTCACATAGTATTATTTGATAAGTTGTATTATAGAAAAGTAGTTTCTAAACTGCAGCCAACCTAAACCCAGTCAAGCCCAGAATTCCGCGAAATCATATACCTATTTTAGCCAAACAATCTTGGATTATACCGGTAATTGAACTCCTAAATATAGCTAGTCACATAACAAGCATAAGCAAGTGACTCTCTCGAACTATTTCTGCTCAATCCGCATATTATTATTACGAGTTTTGAATACATAATCGCTTTTATCTATATTTCATTGTTCCACGCCGCGCGCAAAAGGGGACTATACGCTATTCTGTGCCCACTCACAGGTAGACACAACCGTACCGGTGAAAAGAGACAAAACCATAGCGATTGCCCACCGCTACATTTTAACGCGAACGTTTAGACAGACGGACTTTCTTTCACAACGTACGGCCGGCCAATCAATACAATAACAATCAAACAACCTGTCACTCCAACATACGCAAATACACATACAAACGACCAAATACGATGCCACCGTCGCATTGGACGCGAAAAAATAGCCTAAAAACATGTGCGATAAGTGTATAAAGTGTGTTTTAACTACAGGACGCTACATCGGTTAGGCTTTGAGCGCACGGGGACGCGACGCGTTGTAATCTGCGATCAAAATGGAAGCCGTCGGCCATCTTAGGTCTGCCGCGAGCGAGAGAGCGGTCCGCTTCGGGAATTTGGGAAATTGGTGTTTTTTTCTGTTGTAAAGAGAGCAGTATATAAGAGGTCGGTAGGCAGAGGACAGGGCGGGCTAGCGGGGGGAGTCTCGGCACGGGCAAAGCGGTGTGAAGGGAAAGAACTGCGGTCGGTCCGCGCGGCGTTACAAATCTCGCAATAGGTCTGGAGATATTTCGCTCGTAAATCAATGTCACTTGGATTATCTGACACGAATACGGAGTTTTGGATTTATGTGTTTTTTGTTTTACACAAATTCTTAAGTTATTGGGTATGTTGTGATATGGCGTATTCAGAATCTGCAGTCTGTAGTTTTAACTTCATATTACCTAAAACACCTAAACAAAGAAAAGCTCAATTTTTTTTTTCGATTTGTTTGCTGCAATGATCGATTTAAAAGAAATTGTTTTATTGGAAATTAATTTATGAATAGGTTAAAATAGGTTAAGTTAGATAAAATACAATCGACTAGTAAATACCCAGGAAGTTAGAGAATTACTAATTTACCTACACCTAGTTTAAATACACCATACAACAAAACCTTAGTTACATTCGATGTGCAAAACCGACAACATTCCAACATAATCAAATTATCAAATACGGCGTGCGAAATGGTGCGTCGGCGTCGCATTGAATTGTTGTGCAGGTAGAACTCGCGATGTATCTCGGGACGAGCGTCCGTTCTTCTCGCGCCGTGTGTACCGGCCACCTATCTTTCATTGCACGTACGCGCGACGCGCGGGGGGGTGGGCGCCGCGCGGCATACGCGGGGCCATCTTGCTAGTGATCGTCGAATTGCTCGCGTCTCCGACACACAAATCGGTTTTAATTCGCACTAATTAACAGTTAAACATAATAAAAGCATTATAAATAAGTTTCGTAACACATCTAATTAGTGTATTGAACGTTGTGATCCGAAACATTGTTGACATAAATTGTGTGTTGTTGTTTTATGTGTGTGTGCATTCCAACTGTCTAGGTGAGTAGTCAGTAGTCTCTTTGTGCGCGACAACGACAATTATCATTCTGATCGATTCGGCCGGCGCGGGGGTGTGCAGTCGGGCCGTTTTATATCTTTTGTTGTTTTGTAAATCAATAATTTTAGTGGCGGCTAGCTGTGTCCCTTGCGTTCTTAACACAATATTCGTGTAACGGCGAGGTGTTGCCGTGAGTTCTGCAACAGTTATTTATTAAATCGTGCTTCTATAAACGTGCATCGATTGAGTACTTAGCGGTGCGAAAGTTTGTTCCCTATTTCTGTTTAAACTCGAGTGTTAAAGTGATCACCATAATCAGGTATACTATGCTTACGATAACATGCAAATTCTTATTATTTGTTTTCGACATTCAAATGTTTCCTTAGTCGACTGTTTTCTATAAATTGTTGCCAGGTGTGTGCAATGTGATTGGTAAATCACTCCGGACCGTTGCAATGTCTAATATTAGACATTAGACCAGTTTTTGTTTCTTGAGCAAACAGTTTTAAAGTATGCAATTAATAGTTTTATAAAAAGTGTGTGTTAGCTTGACGACACTTCGATATTTTCAAGTGCTCTTTGGATAAGGTTTAGCGTCGTATTAGGTCATCACTCTGTACTTGTTAGATGACTGACTGCTGTATCTAAACACGAATAATATATATTCGTGTTTAGATACAACAGTCAGTCATTCAAAGGTGAATATGTGTGAGAAACCGAGGAGCGTTTCAGATAACTTTTGAAAAGGGTCGCTAAACCGGCTTTGCTTTGTGCTAATATTGATTTAAAACGTGAAAAATCAAGTTATTATTGTTGATCATTACTGCAGTACCGACCTACGTGATTAGTTGTCAATGTTGCAGCCTAATGTTCTTATCAACCATCATAGCTGTTTATATAGTACTCGCATTAATTTAAATAGTGTTGATATTTACCTTGTAAAATACATATTCCAAGTATAGGTAGGTGCCTACTTTACATATGTAAAGGTAGGTAGCTAACTAAAACTTCTCTTCGAAACTCACTATTAACTAAAATGACTACAAAGGTGACGAAATAAAAACACATACTCAGGTATTAAGTCGTTACATCTACATAAAATTACATAACCTCATGGTATTCAAATCAACAATTACTTTAAGGTTCTCACTTATGTAACTATAATTTATACACATTTTATATTAAAAAAACATAAAAGAGTTTGACACGAATAAGTGACTGATTACAGTGAAACAAGGTCAATAACATCACCATTCATTGATAATAGCGTGGTTTTACGAAAGATTAAATTTTAAATAGGTATACCTATCTGTACAATACGTAATGAAACATGAGAAACTCGTTGAATCATAGAGATAACAAGAAATGTAAATTAAAACAATAACAATCGAGTTTCAAGTGAGAATGAACGCAGCAACATACAAAAAAAAGTTTCGAGCATGAGCATATTCAAAATTTGAACGTGTCCACCGTAATGGCGGATACAAGCACATCGAGCATGAAATAATTGCATTCGTTCACGACCGCGCCTTGTGAACGGCCTCTCCGGCATATTAGCTAGACATACCCATGTACTTTAGAGTTACTGCCTATCGTTATTACCCGAATACGTGAAATTGTGTGAACGCGATCCCCGAGTGAACGGTGCGCTGCGCTCATCTCGACTTTGTCGCGTTGCATTCCATTCCTCTCCTCAGACAAGACGGGTCATCGTTGTTTTTTTACGAACATTGGCTCGAGGTGCTCTCTACACAACCGCTTATTATGCGACCGACGGAAAGCGTCAGTTTCCAACTTTAGTAAATGTAATTACGTATGTCGTCCATAAATTGTCAGGGTTACCATTTAAATGCTGATTCATCAGTCGTGAAGGTTCGCGAGATTTTTATCGCTCCGGTCTGGTCAACGTTTTTCGACAATAAATTATCGTTTGTTTTGTACGCATTGAAAAAGTGTTCTAGTATATTTATAATGAAATTCGCATTTTTCTCCTTTACTGTGGACTGCCCACTGCATGTGCGTCCCCATAAAAGAGACATTAAACAATAAGATTATTGTATTTCCAACGCATAAATTAATATTATGATGAACTCTAACGTTGACAAGGTAACTTTTCTAGATACTTAATATCTAGAAAAGTTACCTTGTCAACGTTAGATAAGGCTTGTTGCATACATCCGTATGACTAAATAATATTTTATCTAAATGGTTTAACGAACTACATAATTTAAATACTATATCTATTTATCTACATAAACTAAACATCAATAATATGCGACAGACATAAAATAACATGCCAATATGAATACTGTATACAAATATTGCTAACAAACTGATGTGCCCCGCACTACAACTACACACACAACTAAAAATGTACCCCATCACACAAAGTTTATATGAGCCACACAATAATATCGAAACACTGTGTTGCTAGTTGGAAAACGGGCAATGAAAGGCCTTGTCCCCGATTGCGATACTGCTATAAAAGACCATGTAAAGTTCGATGCGATCTATGATTAACTCATACACTCATACGCGTTTGTTAATATTGAACAATGTTCTCGATTAATCGTAAAACGAACGGTTGATTGTGGAAACCTCGGCGTGCCTTGTTGGACGAATGTCCAATATTTATATGTGCTTTTTCTGCCTAGAACACTACACTAGAAGCTTCTGTTACTCGAATCTGTAGGAGCCATAATTTCCAAAATTGGTAAGCCAAAGCCCCTTTACGCCAACCTCAGTCCATAAAATAGTGGCGAAGTCCTGACTCTGAACCTACATAACAACGATCCCTAGCTTTAACTAAAAAATCTTCGGAAAATCAATTTAAATAGTTGGGACTTTCTACGTAACAGACAAAAAATCATAACAACAAATAGTATACTTAGATGACATACTGCCTCATCTTCATTGGTGATGAATCTTCATCGTAGTCTTGCCTTTCTCCCAATTTGGCATCGCCTTAGCATGTTTTATTCCATAAAAATCGTATATACCTCCATTTTTATGCTTTTTCTAGACATATTTATTATTTATTAAATACTTCAGGCTCATAAATGTACAGAGGCGGACTTAATGCAACCATATCATCGTTCTTTGGTCTTCCCCTATTCTTTTAACTGTCTTCACGACTTGTCGCTCATTCTTTTTATTTGTGGAGGTCGAAAATTATTCAACAGGAACTTACTACCGGGATAAGAATTATGTTATGTTTTAACCCAGGTCATGGTGTACCAGTGTGCCAAATTTAAACGAAATCTGTTCAGACGATAAGGTGTGAAAATGCAACAGACAGACAGTATAATATTAAGTTTGTATGGGGTTTATTTCCCTCAATACTTCAACAGAATGGCGGTCCTCAGACAAAGGCTGGTTTGTTCCAGCGGCCGTCAGTCCTTCCATCTGATGGGAGATAGCGCCGCTTGTCTCCAAGCCGTTGTATCCACACGAACATTTAGTATTATCATTACTCTCAGGTGGATCTTTTGGTACAGCTTATTTTTTAAATTATAAACAGCAAGAATTGTCGGTATTCGGTACCGATTTTTGTCATAATTTATACAAGCAAACAAGTGTTTGTGCGATATTATTTGTTCAGATACAGATGAGTATTGTTTACAAAGAATAGACTTCAAAGCGGTACATTTGTTCTCTAATAAACGTTTTTGTGACACAGTAAGAGCTTTAGGCATATCATCGGACTGTCGATCAAACGAACAAGTTTGACAGATCATTCGAAATGTAAAGGCTTTTACAATAAATTATTGTTGTGCCTCTATAGAAAATGGCAATTGAGTAAACAATTCTGACAAACGCTGGTAGGTTTTAGTTAATCAGTGATTTTTCTGTAATGCCTTTAATTCTTGTATCCATGTTACAAACAAGACGTCTTTCTGTCCTTAAATGGAGAATCCAAAGAGCTCTGAGAATAGCTCTATCTAAGTATTAGAAGTTATTTTATGGACAAACCTGTACCTATAAGTTATTCATGCAGTCAATGGTGAAATCAAAAGATGGCGTACTTTACCAGTCAATGTCAAACACAAATTAAATTGACGTAAGATAAAGAAAACCCATTAATCGGGCACAGAACCAAACAACGAAGCAAACCGAACCATTACTTTTAATTGGCGTAATATTAAGAAAAGAACACCTCATATTAATTTGGGCATAAAACTCAACCCATGTTTCAAAGCCAAGTTAGCTGTCCAGAGCCAGAGACAACTTCTTCACCACTTTCTCACGCACGATAACACAATTTCATCGTCTAATGCTCCGAATATAAACCATGATTGTACAGCCGATATAAAAAAGTAGTTTCAAACATTCCATTCATAAAATACTGGTTTGACGTAACAGTTAACACCTTTTTATTTTTAATTATTTTCTTATTAATTGCGTAACTGGAAAAGTGTTATTTATTATAAGTGCCAGTGTAGCCCGCGACATTCAAATTTTCTTATGTTTTTTTGTCGTGAATTATATTTTTGTCGTAATCTGACATTGACCTGCAAAAAGCGTAAGAAAATTTGCAACCCTGGCGCTCCTACCTTAAAGATAATGTCGGTAATCGGCGACCGAAAAATGTGAGAGAATCGGTCCAAGTTGTCAGTCTGGTGCAATTTTTTAGGCCGTCATCAGTCATCTACCCTTCATGTCTAGGTCTCGTCCTTTTTAGCCTTTCTATCGAACCACCATGCTGACTGACAAGTATTTTATCGTGGTAAGTGCCATATGATGATGATTCTCAAGCCCATGAGAGAAAAAGTCCTTTTAAAAAACCTTTTCCTTCAAAAGCCATTTCGCCAGTTGCTTATAATATAAGAATAATGGATGTAATGGATATAAGAAAGGTTTTGGGATTGTCTTCATAAAAAATAAATTGTAGAATGATCCGAAATCTCGTTTCACATACAAAACGTTAACCGGATCAACGCTGTCATATAAGGGTATAAATCAATTGAATTTAAAATACCTAGTTCCTCAGAAGAGTAAGGAATGTGAACATTTCACCAGACGAGGAATGCACTGCACAAAAAGTATCATGCCAGCCTGTATTGTTAGCGTTTCGAAGATTTTTGGTTAAGTTTGCTTTGTTGATTTTGGCGGTTTCGGCTATTATTATCTCGATGATTTAATCTCTCACCGTATCATTGTTTTTTTTCTTTTACGGTACTCGGTGCCTAGCCTAGTATTCTTTTAAAACTAAAGCCGAGATTGACAAACGTTACTTCGCACATACTTGGCTTAGATTATAAATGTTCCCGTCTCTAACTTACACAAGTGACAGGAATAAGGCTTAGCCGAAGTACGTGCTAAGTACGTTCATCAATCTCGGCCTAAGATACAATGAGTCTTAAAGCAAACTTTGAAAAATCTAACCAAGTAGAATTGAAAGACTAACCAAAAAACATTTACACAGTCATGCAATACGTTTCACAGAGGCTACACGCGATTAGTACATTTAAATTCGTACGATTTCGTTTGTTCGTTGCTTTTAAGCACACACGATATTTCTCTGCATAGCAATATTGTGCTATTAAGCGCAATAAAAGTGTTTCTGGGAACTAAGACTGCACAGTTTAACTCGTTCTCATGAGCGTAAGCGCTTACGATGCAAATGACTCATTTTGTACCGTGTCCTGAGAAACAAGTAAATCCCAGTGCAGTTCAATCATTTGTTTTGATACCTTTGCAGCAGAATAAAACTGGTGGATGCCAAGCTTCACAGCTTGGCTCATCGCCGCAAGGTTGCCTGCTTGTCGTTCTTCTATAGACTGTACTTCGGTGAGTGTGCGCAAGAACTCCACGACCTCATCCCACCTGCCCCGTTCTACCATCAGACATCTAGACGTACTGCTAATTAACATCCATACCTAGTTTCCATTCCACCAATTCGCACTAAGCGCTTCCAAACATCCTTCATAATGCGCACGGCAAAAGAGTGGAACGCACCAATTGCGTCTGTGTTCCCGGACGCTTTCAACCCGAATCTCTTCAAAGTTAGAGTGAAGGTGTGAACAGGCTTCTTCTGGGTAAGCTAACTCCATCGTAGACTCTGTCTCTGTCACCTCTGACCTAGACTAGAGTTGAGAGCAAACCTATCTCAAATTAAAAGAATAAAAAAAATCGTGCCTGCTTTAATCGGGTTTAGCTGAATACCAATATTTTACAAGGAATTACTGCCTGTCTGACCTCCACAACTCAGTTACTGGGTGACACGACACCCCTTGGCAACCGTACCGACTGTCAAAGTCTTTGAATTTTCCCACCAAACGAGCTGGTGGCATAAGATTGTCCTTATAATTAGAACTTGTAGAATTTAAATGTGAGGCATGCCTCCCAAAACTGTTCAACATTCTTCGCTCGAATTGGATCCAAATTGACACTTGATTTATACGACTGTTCAAGAATTTAAATGATAATTATACCAATTTATTACAAGAAAGGTATGATACAGATAGCAGATTTTAACGCTGTAAACACCCACACTAGAAATCATGTCCGTTAGGTGACATTAAAAACTAAGATATACACACCCAGGCTACACAAATGTTTGCTGTCATCCGGGAATAGAACGCATTTGGCCCTATCTAAGATTAGTCTTGGAGTTTCTAGCCCGTTCTTCTCTATAGAGATCTATGTTTTGGAATGGGCAACTAGTTTCAACTTTTTGATTAACTGACCGACTCTGTCAATTCTAAAGTGCCTGTAAATGGTTTAGCAGGGGGTTATGTTTTCCCAAATAAATATATATGTCATAGATACATACTTGTTTTAGAGAAATTAACGGTTCAAAACTTGATCAATTGTTACAAGCTCGATGAAAATAAAAACCGGCCAAGTGCGAGTCGGACTCGCGCACCGAGGGTTCCGCACAAACCTGTAGGTATATAAATAAAAGTTCACAAGCGTTCATGAGGAAAGGGGTAGTAAGTTTAAAATTATTAAAAATATTTTTATTATATGATTTAACTAAAAATTTACGGTTTTCGCAATTTTTCCTTTATCTGTGCAGACGTTGCTTCGTACCAAATTTCAAGATTCTGAGTTCACGGGTACCTACAGGGTAGGGTAGTACCTACAGGGTAGTTGGGTTTTGATTCCCTTGCGAGGGTAGAACATTTGAGTAAATTTAACCATTCACAGCTCCAAGGGGCAGTAGACCTGAGTATTTGATATAAATTCCAGCTTGATACCTTCACGCGTTCCTGAGAAAAAGGGTCTTGAAAAAACGAAACCGGGTCGATTTTAAAACCATTTTTCGTTTCATATCCTAATTGCAGCACAAAATAATATGAAAATTGCATGTACTTACCATGAGATAATCGTATACGATTTGAGTTTGAGTCTAACATTTACACACAGAAAGTCAAGTCCCATTATTCCGAAAATATTTCATCAACCACTTCTCAAACAAATGCTGACGTGCCGACTGATTCGATTCGTTCTTTCGAGAAAATGAAATATTTTTCATATTAAAAGATGTTATGTTTCAATATGTCAGTGACATCATGTCTACTTGGAGTTCCAGATGGTGAAGATTTTTGTATCCATCTAAGTAATTCTAATACGTATGCAAAATTGTACAATGCTGTTAAGTTAGTTTTACTTCGAAGTTACATTTTGTTTGTAAGATCTACTTGACCACCTGCATCATTTTTAATCCCGTCAACAAATCAGCTTAAAACGTCCACTTCAGGAAGACCTTCAAATATGGTTGGCTTGACAAGATCATTAACCGAAGGTCTACCAATAAACCTACTTGTTATCAATGCAAAAAACCCAATTAATTTATTAAACAAATAATAATAGTTAGCGACTGCTGAGCATGAGGTTCGATTCCCATGTCGGGCAAAGTGTTATTGGTTTTTTCTATCTAGAATTTCTCAGTAGCAGCCTGGAGTCTGGATTTGTGCCCGATTGATAGCAATAGGCTCGCCCCCTATTACATGGGGCTTAAGCATGACTGGCGAAATGTGGGTGTACTATAAGTACACCACTGCCTAACCCTTCTGGGATTACAGGCGTGATGTTGTGTATGTAATCATAGTTATAATTTTTTTGGCTATGTTGTCACACTGCAGGGCAAAGGCCTCCCTTTCCACTGCTCTCTGTCTTGAGCTAGACCAATCCTGTCTGTAGTCGTCAAGCTCGTACCGCGATCTTCTCCCGAATCTGCCTCGATGTCGCTGGACGTTTTCTGGGATTATTTGGTAGATTTGGACCACGACTCTTTCGACATACGGTAAACGTGTCCGGCCCATTCCCACTTAAATAAAGAACTTTAAAAAAAAACAAGTCAACTTAAAAACCAAAAATGAAAAATGCGAGCTACAGGCTAGAAATTGACTTACAGAGCACATTAAAAATCCATACCTATAAGAACTGCAGTAATAAACAAATAGCAGTTACTATTGTTAAATGCAGTGCACCACAATGCAATGAGACGCAACGCAAGCCGGCATTCAACTGCGACCTACATTTGCATGCCAGTACATGGTACGTTTCACTTTTTAGAAATCCCATTTTAATATCAAAGATTTAGTGCTTTGTTGGTGCTGTTTTTGTACTGAACCTTCGGAATTTATTATTTTATAAAATTTTGGTAGAGGATTCTGGTTATGAAACCGTTCTTGGCTGGAATAATCCTGGACACAAAAAATCAGCCAGTTGACCTGTACCCTAATTGCGTAATACACAATCAATTGGAATCTGAATCGTTTTGAAACAGATTGCTTATCCATTGCTTCATAAGTTTGATAAAAAATTCTGCTCAACAATGTAAATAACGCAATGAATGTTGTTGAACTATCAAAATTAATTAGTCGTATTCGTTTACGAAAATGTGTTACGCAATTAGGTTACTGAATAATTCAACTTATTTGCCAAAGTGAATATATTCCATCGAAGATATACAAAATGGAATTTCTAACTTAGAAAACCGTTTAAAGCCCTAGTGACCTTATTGGTCTTCTTCAGAAAGGTCGGGTACGTTATACTCCCAACCGACGTGCGTGTGTGACCACCAGGCAGATCTATGAGCGCAAATGAAGCTAAAGGAGTATATAAGGACCCCGGAGGCGTTCTGTAGTTTCTGCCTTCCCCCATCAGAAGAAAGCGTGTAAAGTCGTTTAAAGGCGTCTCTCGATCATCTGCAACAAAAATTATTATGTTTTAAGCAAGACTGACTCATATTCATAAGTCATCATAGAATTATATCGTAGATAGACCACCTGGACGAACCCGATTTGCTTCGCAATCTATAAATATAACAACCATTTGGTCGTAATAAACTCAAGATGACACATTTATTAATCACATGTATTTTTGGGCATCAAAAGGAAACAGGCGGAATCGTATGATCAATTACTTTTGAATGTCTGATGCAGGAAATCGCATCAAAGCTAAGTACATCCTGGATCTTGTGTTGGTGATGCGAATAAAGCCGTTTTAACATAAATATGGCTTCTTTTTTATTTAAAAGTAATAGATAGCGTGTTTGAAGGAACATCGATTTCTAGCTTATTACCAAAACATTATTACAATTACGCCAGAATTGATTGAATATTCATTTTCATTCAGACAAGCTAGAAATTGTCTAATAAAAACAGATGGTCTTAGATGTTTACATCATCAATGCAAACACATGTAGACTTGTTTGTCATCGATGATATCATAAAAAAGACCTTTTAAACAATGCCCTACTTATTTAACATAACATCTGTTATCCCCGAACTAAAGGGCTAGGCAGAGGTGCAACTGTATAACACTCAAATTTCGCCAGTTATATATAAGTGGGCGAGCCTATTGCCATCAACCGGGCACAATCCATGCTCCGGGCTGCTACCGAGAAATTTCTAATGGAAAAACCCAATGACTGCCCGACCTGGGAATCGAGCCCGGAACCTCATGTTCAGCAATAGCGCTAGCGACCACTAGACCAACAAATCAAACCCCAAACTGAATAATAACTAAAATAATACAACAATTGCCTACCAGCACTACTTGCTAACTTAGAAAATCAAGCCGAGAACTTACGAAGCCATAGTAACTACAGCTATGCCAATGAGCCCAATGAAGCGGTTCCTAAACAGATTAGTCACTTACTGCAGTACCAACCTAACAATATAAAGTACGACTGGCATGCTGAATTAGCAGAGAGTACTGTAACAGATTTAATACACATAATATATGAGTCATATGCATTTGTTTGGCAAAATGCTCACACCCTATTACAGGGGACTTAAGCATAACTGGCGAAATGTGCCTTTGCCTAAATATTGATTTAAAATATTGAAAATAACGATATAGTGGATTATAACCAAACTCATGAATGAACATGAAACGGAATGAATGAACGAAATGTCAAATTTATTGTAGGACCTAGCTATGGTCACGCCATCTATAATTAGCTTTAACCGACCTTCCCCATTTTATCCTACCTTTGTCTTGACGTGTTGCTTAAGTCTAATTATCTTCTACATTTCTGGGTTCTGCAAATGGATGGCTAAAGGCATCCTTAGCGCTAATATGAAGTCATTGACATTATCGTTCATGGTACCACTTTATGCAGCGGCCCTTGTTTATGCGGTGAACAATCGAATTTGGTCGTTCTATATCTAATTGCCTTCCACTTTTTTTGATCTCGTAAACCATGGACTGATAAAATTGTTGCAATAATAGTTCATTCTGCGAGTTGTCGTTGATCTCCGTAGTATTTTCTGTTCATAAATAATTTAGCCTGTTATACTATTTGTATCATACTCACACTTATTAACTCTTGCTCCATAATCTAACCACAATTTCGCAATAACGCGGAAACTACAATAATTTGCTTATTTGGCAGAATTATGTCCATGACACAAGACAGAATGAGTCATCATTTGTAAGACCTTTTTGTTCGAAGTATCAGTGAATTAAGCTGTGCGGCCGAATAATGGGAGAAACAAAACAATCCTTTATTAGAATTTGAAAGAAAACAGTATGTCTTTTGTTTTTTTTTCATTCTTGTAAGTATATTTGTTTTGGATGATTTTGTACAGTTTGCTTATTCGTTTGTGAAACGCCTAAGGCCAAAGGCGTACAGAAAGAGCTGGTGCCACGCTTGGTGAGCAGCGGCAGCGTCCAGGTTAGTTCGAAAAGAAATGAATTTGAAAAGTTACAAATTGACTAATTTGTCATGCAGACATAAAGCGTCAGAAGTAGTAATTTAACCTCGATGATATGCTAAGAGCATGTTATCTAGCGCGTAGCGAAGCAACTTGCTGTGTGGGATTATAATATCTCTTTAGGGCTCTTCATATAAGTCTAGGTGTTAATTTCACAGCAGCAAGTTTTATTACGATTTTTGCAATTTGCAGGTCACTATAAATATGATTCGCGGCTGCAACAAATATGTATTAATATAATTATTTATTACAAAATTTGTATTTCGCGGGCCACCTTATTGCATCCCCCTTAAGAGTGTCCTTCAATGTTGGTCTGGCGCACCCTGGGCAGTTCACCCCGCTGCCACATTGCAGGCTGGCTATATCTTTACCACTGCATGAACTATTCATATACAATTTATTCCAAAACGAGACAAAATGACGTCCTAACTGCTGAATATACATTTCTATTTAAAAAGATATTATCTCAATGTTCGCCTCCTATTACATGGGACTTGAACATAAACGGGGATTACCGGCGTGATGTTATGTGATTTTGAAATATCGCTTTTAAAGACTCATTTAGCATAACTTTTAAAGCCTCCAAACCACCATCAAACGGCTTTAATAGGTACTTCAAAATATTTGGAGCTCTCACAAACCACACCAATGAGGCTTGTAAACCAAGACAAGTTATTATAAAACATGTCACGAGTGTTCAAGTTAATAAAAGGAATCGTATGGACACTACAGACGGATCGCGAGGTGCTACCAAGGTCAGACTACCTGCACAGATAAAAATATAACTTGGAACCTTTATTGATACGGTAATAAAGACATTTTGGTGAGAAGTTGGAGTGAATTGTGATGGCAACATTTCGATTGGTTGTTAATTTAAGAAACTTGGACTCAGCAAAATTATGAAAGAAGGGGAGGAAGGCCTTTATACAACGATATAACAAGCTCATACTAAAATAAACGAAACGCCTGTGATAAGTGAGCAGTAAGTACAGTCAGTGTTCTGAATTACCTGACCCCTCTTACAAAGAAGAAGAGCGGAAGGCGGTAATGTAATGTAGGGTAAGGTAATGTAGGGCACTGACTGTACCAGATAACTTAATTCAGTACAGAAACATACACTCCCTCCGCGTGGTCGTCATTGCGACTAATGACTTTCAAAAGACACAGTACGAGTATCCTTGAACTAATAGCAGTTTAAACTGTAATATAAACAATCCTAATGGCAACTATGAATATGGTGGGAAAAATTTATTATCGTTATTCTTCGTCGTAATGATGGTTCCATTTACATATCTGATATAAATAATAAATAGTTGCCACAAATGTTTGTCTGCGCATCACTTCAAAGCGGCTGCACCCATTTGGCTAATTCTTTTTTTTTTGTATTTGTAATTGTCAGGAAAAGAGTTGTTTATACGAAAAAGTGAAAAATTTGAGTTTAAACATCTCTATAATTAGAAAAAAAAGTCAGTGAACAAAGTGGGTTCTAGGTAAGGAGATCTTAAAACATATTGACAGATTGATTTTCATTTCTTAACAAGACGGAAGACTGGGACCATGACCTGTGTAAGGACGTAGGCCACTTTTCATCCTGAATCGCAGCCGCAGCCAAGCGGAATAGCTAGTTAAAAATAATTTTGACCAGAATTCGGCCACATCGACGGCGTTAGCTTTGGCCTCACAAAGGAGTTTCATAGTGCAGGTGTAATAGCACATAGAGCACGAAAAAATGTGAGGCACCGTTTGTGATTTGACTCCACAGTGGCATTGTAGCATATCGGAGTGTCATCATATGAGTATTAATGTTAATATTAGTCTGTATCAGCCCACTTCTGGGCAAAGGCCGCTCCCGGGACTTCCAGTGCTGATATGGTTGTTTGTTTTGTCCAGCTCGTCCTGAAATCTTCTACGGGGTCTAGAAATCTAAAAAATCTACGAAATAATACTTTTAATAACGCCCGGTTTCAAACACATATGAAAATAGTAAGACTTGAAACGTTTTTAACACAGTGCTAAACAATTTCCTCATATAATCCTTACTATAAATCTAACGTGTAATAACTTGGTCATGAACATAATTTCCTTCTACGACTCGCAATGATAAAGGTCATGCAATGATAAATGATACCATAAATATAACATACATGTTAAACTTTATCCATTCATGTCGTCGTACTTGGATTAAGAACAGAAGTTTCACTTAACGCAATAACCCAGACCAGCAGCCTAATTGCGGAACTCATTTTCGTAAACGATTACGACTAATCTGTTTGATTTTGACAGTTCAACAACATTCATTGCGTTATTTACATTGTTGAGCAGATTT
This sequence comes from Dasypolia templi, assembly GCA_963555695.1. NCBI lineage: Eukaryota > Metazoa > Arthropoda > Insecta > Lepidoptera > Noctuidae > Dasypolia > Dasypolia templi. The sequence continues at coordinate 8,508,463 of OY743163.1, forward strand.
TTGTATCGTACTTGTGAAGCAATGGATTAGCAATCTGTTTCAAAACGATTCAGATTGTGTATTGCGCAATTAGGGTACTGGCGCCCGACATAATCGAAGTACCTACGTACAATAAAACCGAGCTAACGTATTCTGGCTTCTCTCTTTATCCATGCAAATGTTGTCTTTAAAAGATCGCTTTTAGCGATAAGACCCATTGTGTTATATGTCTGTATTTTTTATGATGTTTATAATAAAGAGTATTCTATTCTATTCTGTGCAGACAATAGATTAGGTGAAACGAACGGTAAGCATGTATTTTGCACGTATTAAAATAGCCCTGGCAGAAAAACGTTTTTTTTTTGGGTCTAATTTTGAATTATGGAAGAGTTAGTTGGTAACAAACAAGAAAGTCCCCAGAATTGCCCACTGCTTTAATTATACAAACCCTTAATAGATGCCAATGATCTAATTTATAATTCAATATGAACAGAAGATTGGTTATCTGGGCACAGAAGGAGGATGATTTAAAAAAAAAAAGTGTCCATGGAGTTTCTACTCCAGAGGTACCTACCATGCTTTGGCATGGGCAACTAGCTTCATCTTTTTGACTGACCGACTCCTTGACAGTTCAAAAGTGTCTGTAATTAGTTTTAAATTTGGTTTGACTAGTGTTGTGCGGAGATCACAAATACACAATTTAAAATTGGCAGTATTTTTATTGTAATTGACCTATGTATATGGAATGGACCTTCTCCACCTTACCTTTGTCATGTAGCCGCAGACATATTAATAATGTTAGACGTTTTAATTGTTCTTAATAACGCTAATTGCGATACTTTTACCTATTTTTCATTACATCCCTTTATGGGGGATAAGTGGAGGTCCAGGTGAGGTCTAATTAGTATTTAAATCGAAACAGTGGTCACGCGATCCTCCCACATAACCAGAGGGTCTAGAAAAGTGTTAATCGCTTTCAAAGCGTTCCGTAATTCTACAACGAATTTCAACAGGATTGACATAAGTTTTTTTGGTAGCCTAAGTCAATCCCATAACTTTTTGTCTTTTCCGTCGTAGTTATCGCTGATAGATTGTGACTTTGTCTAACGAGCAATATGCTGTCTTGTCTTCTTCTTGCGGCTTCTCTTTTATTCTAAATATGGTCACTATTATTGTCAATAATTTAAATGAAAACTTTTAAATATCACCACTATTATTTAGGCCCACATAAGTAATGAGAATATTATTGTGAAACTTTGATGTGCACATTCTCTTTTACCTCGTTATTTTTTTTGTGTAAGTGGTTTAATAATCAGTCTCAACACTACGATCAATTACGAACCTGATTCAATTGGATTTTTTCTTGATTTACAATGATTTAATTTGACAGCCTAAATTTTCATAATCATCATTATCCACAATTCTACTTCACCCACTGTTGGGCATAATGGGTGTTGGGCCTCTCTTTGCTCGTGCGAATCCCTACGGTTCTGTGACAGCCAAATGATCAGCCATTCTATAGCACTTTCGAAAACCGACTCAAAATCCGTACTTCTATTAGCACATGGCTTCCCTTTGTAGGTCCTACAATCGGTCAGATTATTTCGTTGATACATTTGAACTCTAATTTTCGTTTAGTTTTCTACCAATAATCGCCCACCGATTGTAAGCCGACTGCGTATATTTTTTCTTGGGGATGTCGTCTTGCAGGTCAACCTAGGACTTTGTCGGCTGCTTAAGTAAACTATCTTGTGGATGCCTTAATAAATAAAGGCCTCCAGCCAGGGCATAAAACTTATAACTATTCTTACATCTGGCTCCATACTTCCGTAGCACATATATTTAACTCCTTCCTTCAATACTTGTATTGATCGTGATAGGTTTGCGTTGCTTTTCCTAGCTCTTTGTTCTTTCCAATTTCGCATTCGGTTGCTACATCTTACACCCTTCTAAGTTATTTGAAGTTGTATTCAAAAGGTATTGTATGTGGAATTTGTTTGACACGCCTATCTCCTTTGTGGAGACATTTGTATTATTGTTTGTCTAGAAAGTAAACTATTCACTTCAATATTTATGTTTTGTTTCAATCTTATTTTCAGATCATCATCATTAACCATGCCCTTTTTCCAATTTATCTGGAATGTTTTTCTTCTATTAGTCGTCATCTCGGTATGTAAAAATGACATCTTACAATAGTTTACCCACATTTCGCAAGTTATTTTGTAAGTTCCATGTTACATGGAACTTATAAGATAGCAGAGCATATTGCCACTTTAGAATTTTCTAACAGAAAAAAAAGAGGTGTGGCTGTGTCGTTGACACGGCCGTGTGTTTACGTGAATATGTGAACTTAACCAGTAATATTTTCTAAGGTGGGTAGAGGTCGTGCCGTCACAGTCCTGACTCGACGTAACAAATTCTTTGATTCTTTAGCTATCGAGTGGTGTAGTTATATTTTGGATGTATACCTTGCCACCACTAGACCACCAAGTCATCAAAATTCTATTACCCTTATTGTAATTTATTTGGGGTCGTCGCAACGAGTTTACTGGACCAAAAAGTCGTTCAGTTAATTATTTGCAATTGTTTAAAATAAACGTTTACAGCTCAATATTCTCATCGACTCCAACCGCACTAGCGTATTTAGCTCGTATACAAGTTACGATAAATAATTCAGCTGGTCGTGTGAACTCGCGACCTTTCGCTAGTATAGTCTGTGGTCTAGTCTAAATATAACCAGGCGGATTCGCCCACGGTTTTGTACCTCTGGCAGTTACTTAAGTACCTACTGAGGTATGCTTGTAACGACAGGGATCTTGGCGCTCCTGTCAGGTAGCAAAGTTTGGCTGGATGTTTGTGATTTGCTTTTCCAACTATGTCGGGGCCAGCTTTCAGCCTTACCAGCTGCAGCTGAATAGCAGTATTTTATATGGAGCGACTGCTTAACTGAGCTCCACAACCCAGTTATTGGGTAACACGAAACTGTTTGTCAAGCTTTCGGGCTTCTGACTACCGTAACGACTGACACAGTTCTACAAATGATAGCCGGGACCAACGGCTTCACGTGCTTTCCGAGGCATGGAACCTTCGGACCCCTTCGGACCCCGTGCGGCTGTTATTATTTGAGTCTCTCATTGTGTATTTTATTTAGGTAAGTACCGAGATATATTCCGGTAACGACACTCGACAGGCCTCGATAGTTGTTTGTGGCTATGTTAATTTTCATTATAATTATGTACTACGTATATGCGTTAAGTCTCTTGTGACGTGAAGTTTTTGCTCAGTTTGTAACACGGTAAGTGGAAGTTCCAAACTGGAGGATCATGTATAACAGCATAATGTTGTTTGTTTTTTAAGAGGTATTATTGCATTACAAGCATTTAAAAAAAACCTCCTCTCTGCAGGTGTGGGTTATCCACCACGCGGGCCCAGTAATGCACCCTAATTGCGTAACACTCAATGAATCACAATCATTGAGTGTTACGCAATTGCTAATCCATTGCTTCATATGTTCGAAAAAATTGTGTGCTCAACAAAATAAATAACGCAATGAATGTTGTTGAACTGTCAAAGTGAAAGCGATTACTACTGATAGTGTCTTACGCAATTACCTCGCTGGTTGGTGTTTCGATCTTAACGTAATGCATTACAATCAGGCTAATATTTGTAAGTCCTCCCTATGGTTGGGTTGACCTGTATCTATCATATTCTACTACCTAACTTTATTTGTCTTTCTTTATTCTATACAATGTTGCATCGTAAAGTAAAACATTGGAGAACAACGCAGATGCTGCCTGCGTTGTTCTCCAATATATCGATGCGACATTGCAGACCGATATTCAGGGCAGCACTACAGAATTCGTCCTGCCATAAAGTTATATATTCGTTGTATCTAAAATGTATTTAAAAATAAAATTCCGTAGGCTCTTAATCCTTCCTATCCTAAGGGCACGTTTTACCTACCATTACAGTGCGCCCCGGTCTATTCCTTGATATGCAATGGTCTTTGTAGCACCATGAAGCATGAGGCTTCAGGGGCTAGTGCAAATCTTGGGGTTCATTCGATTAATCGAGTCTGGTCAAACCACGCTGGGGTCGGTCCATTTAATTAATTCATTAATTTCAATAGATTGACTTGTCAGAATTTCTCGTAACTTCATAATTGGATTTCTCTTTATTTCTACTTTTTTATGCTCATCATGAAAGAAATTCCTCTCTAGGCCCCATCGGTCAGCTAAAAACAGCACTCGATGATACTGTACCATATAATTTGTAAAATACTCTTGGTTAAAACTAACAGTATTGAAAACTATGATAATTTATGTATGAGTACAGCAAAGTACTGTAATAAATCACATTCGTGGCCAAAGATTTTAGCTACGGAACTTTTTTAAATGTGGAGAGCTATGCACCAATCCGTTGTTTGAGAGTCATAAAGGATTTACAACAAAATGTGTCACTAAAATATTCGTAGCCGAATCGACAACCTGTCAATGTATGCCATTGCGCCATTCGGATGCAGTATTTTGCTACATTGTAGTACTGCTTTTATGTACTGTTCAATACATAATGCACTAACATTTATTTAGTTTCTGAAAAGGCTAAGTGGATAATTAAGCGGATAGATCTAATCACTGGGTCTAAAAGATAATTATATGTACAGTTGGTGATCATAGTAACACAACTCTCTGATTTGTCGCTACGGAATCGTTTGGCACTATCTAACCTGTGCGGGGTTGCCTGCAATGTCACAGGCCTCCTCACTGTGAGTGGGGGTGGGTGGTTATCGTCCACGCGGGGCCCAGTGGTTTTGTGGATATTACATGTATTCAAATTTTACTGGGCAAAGATGTTTATTTTTAACAAAATTTTAATTGTCACCTATCGGCTTATTTCCATTTCCAAAAAGTTATGACTTTGTTTGCTCTGTTTAACACCATGTTGTTTTGTGTGTAAACAGGCAATTTAAAGATCATATCAGAAGCAGCGTTCTCTTTTCTGCTTATAAGAACACACTGCTAGCCAAACGTTCTGTCTGGACCTATCCCAGGACCGGTCACGAAAGTACAATGTTCAGTAGTGTTAATAAAATGATGGTGAGATGTCTCAATGGCATTTTCTAATCAAGTCTCTTACGAGATCTAGTACTGGTGACAACACACACATCACAATATGCATACCATTTACAAAGTATGCACATAGTTGCATTACCTTTATTGATAACAAGTAACAACCTATGTACTTACAACAGCTTGTCTTCAAGATTACCATATTCCAAGTTTTCCACAATATTTCTTGGATTGTCGAATGATAAACAGCTGGTTTTCTTTCGTTCGCAGAATATGGGAACTGACGTGTTAATGATTTAGATTCGTCATATCTATTTTTGATTCGATGTATCTGCGGTCGATTGGGGAATTGTATGCGTGTGTGTTGAGCTTAAGCGTACGGGTATCCTTACATTAGTCACCTATTATAAAAAGCAACGATTTTGTGTCAATGTACCTTCTCTCAGGTAATATTTTGGGGCTATTTCGCCCATTCCATGTCTCGTGTAGCTGTGATATATCTCTCGGATTCCCAAATCCCAAGCAAATTTCGTAACATTTTTTGTCATATCTCGTCTACCTCCCCCACTTTCAAGGACCACTAAAAAAAACGATGTAAACAGGAATTGTCGCAGTGAAATGAAAGATTATTAAATCAATTCTCTTGCGGATTGGCATTCATCCAGCTACGTTTGGCGCAAACCTTGCCAGAAGTGGACTGTTGTGCTATATAGTGTGTGCTGACATGGATGTGTGATAAGTAGGTTCTTGCAGGTTTTAAAGCTGGTAGAACTCGCTTGTCATGGATTTTGGTATGTTATGTCATGCCTTGCGGGTAGGATGAAACTTAAGAACACATGTCATGAAAAGAAAAGCAGGAGAAGGGCCCTTTGATCAAAGTGTATGTAGCAATTAACCTTTGTGCAAAATATCATCAGTAAAGACTGTAATCACGTGTTTATTTTGCGCTTCTAGGCCGTTTAAGGTTGGTGCTAAACTTTTTGTCCGGTATACAACCTACGATGGCTATTTGGCTAAAATACTACCGCAGTCCTTAGTTTCCTGTGTAATCATTCCTGTTTTAAGATACTGTGCTGCGAATGTGGGCAGTTTAACTGCGAAAAGTAGGCGAATGACACGAATTTTCAGTTTTGAACATTGTTAACTGTAGCATATATAGCCAATAGGCGAGGCAACAGCCTAACTTCCAGCTGACAATCGACTACACGAGGTTATGTCAAAGGCGCGTCTGCTATTAGTAGACAAAGGGTCAGGGTGCGTCAGTGACGCGCACAGTAAACTGTTTAGCAAAGCACCAGCAAATGTTTAACCTATACTCAAAATGGCTTCTAACAACATAACATCATGCCTGGAAGCCCCGATGGGCTAGGCAGAGGTGTACACCCACATTTCGCCATTTATAAATCCAAACTCTGGGCTGCAACTGCACGCGTAGCATAACCACCATAGAAACGAGTTTCGTCGACGGAAGAATAGACAAAGAGACACGTAAAAAGAAAAACTGTAATTTTGTCGATTATATCGACAAAAGTTGGTCATGATAGGCGTGAGAAATACCTGATGGAAAAACCCAACAATTTACCCGACCAGGCGGTCTCATGCGCTACTGCTGAGCATGGGGCTCAGCAGAATATATTACATATTGGGTGTTGGTCTAAGCCATATTTCATCGTGCGTGAAAAGGTAACAGAGTTACTTCGGCATTTATAATTTTAATATGGAAGTACAGTACAAATATGGTATATTGTATAGTTATTAGACAAACATTAATATCCACAATTTTTATTCGTCCGGCTTTGGTTTATAGCCAAAATTCCTGGACCCCTTACTAGGCTCCAGTTGGGTCAAAGGCTTGATGTGGAAATCGATGCTTTGGTTCATCTCAATACGGTTGATTAGACCCGGACTCCAGGCCTCGTATTAAGAGGAAATATTCAAATAATAGGCTTTTGCTTGCGAATAGATCTGCGTTTTATTTTTATTTTGGTTATTTGGGTGTGTTAAACACGGTTTAATACAAATATACAGACTGTACTAAGCCCAGTCTCCGGGTAATGCAATTTTTTTAAAGAAATACTTAAATACTAGCTGTCAAACGTCCACTGAAATGACTTCTGCTTGTATTTAGATTTCATAATTTTTAACACAAACATCCAGGCTGGATTGGCCCAACCTACGAGCTGCGTTTAAAAGGCGTAAAAAGAGAGAGTTACTTTCTTATAATGTTAGATAAGTAAACAATATTTTGATTTAAGAGTGTCCGTGGAGTTTCTTGCCCGTTCGTCTCCATAAGTAGGTATACTGCGCTGTGGAATGGGCAAGTAGCTTCATCTTTCTGACTGACCAACTCCTTGACAAATCAAAAGTGTCTGTAATTGGTTTAATTGAAATAAATGCTTTGACCGTTTTGAATTTAAAGTGTGGATAGTACGGATGTTAAAAGAAAGATTAAAGATATAACATTCTTGAATCTTCTCATAAAACTGTCACCACACAAATTGTTTAAACGAGTTCTCATCATCGACGAGTTTCTGCTTAATCGAGTCATCGGAAATGGCCGAACAATACACTCATATAACAAGGAAGTCGACTGCGTGGAAAATATCTCCATTAGACGAGTTACCACGTCATGTCGTAACGTTTTCTTTATTATGTCCTATATTTATTTGTTTCTTGGAGAGCGATATTGATGACTTTGTTTCGTTTTAGTCACTTTCGGTTTATTTTATAAGATGTCTATTAATTTATTTTTGGTGTTATTTCCTGAAATAAATGTCTACGTAACCGTTCAGGGATTACAGACATGTTAACAACATGTCTGTGTTATGTTTCGGAATTTAAGAACAACATATCTGAGAGTAAAAGGGAGTGTGTTTTCAAATAGACTATGAAAAGGTATTTTTCTAAACTCAAGGATAATATGAAAAATAGAACAGAACTGTCCTTTCCAAAATGTAGTCCCTTCTGACGGAAATTAATTACTCAAGAATCCATTAGGTAAGCTCAAAAACACCTGCAGATTTGCTCGATTTTTCGTTTAAAGCTAAAGGTGTCTACAGATTTGCTCGATTATTGAAGATCGTCACGTGTTATCTTAAGGTCACCTGCTCCTCATGACGAAGGTGTACTAAAGAAATCACATGTCACTCGTCAAAAATCGAGAAAAATCTGTTGGACATTAAAGGTTTCACAAGTTACAACGGTTTACCGACGTTTGTCGTTAATGCACAATTGCACAGGTATAAACTCACACAGAATACAACTGTTTCCTGTTGTTTCGTCTATCTCCGTATCTTTCCTCCTATTGTCTATAATTAAACTTGATTGTGACTGACATTCTGAAGACTTGAATATGCAAGGAATCTTTGAAGATGAAGACGAGTCAATTGCTTGAAGCTGCCATTTTTCAATTTATTGCGCTCTATTACTTGACCGGTGTTCTACTAACTGACACTTTATGACATCATCATCTTCAGCCCTTCATCATCATCAGCCTATTTTAGTCCACTGCTGGACATAGGCCTCCCCTAATGAGCGCCTTGTGATTCAGCTTGACGCATCCAGCATCTGCCTGCAATCTTTCGCAGCTCGTCATCCCATCTTCAGCCCTTGCTCCATGTTACCTGGGGTTGGCACAACACGTTTTCTTCTTCCATTCACCCCTGTTAACTGTCACGTTATCATTCACTCCCTCCTCTTTCATATCATTCCTCACACAATCCATCCATCTTTTCATTGGCCTGTCTCTCCCTCTCCATCTATCAACATATATTCATCACTCTTTTTGTCACATGGGTTTCCTCACTCGTCATCACATGCCCATATCAAGCCAAACCCTTTCCTTTCAACTTTTCTGTCACTGGCGCCACTTCAAACTTCCCCTTATTATAAGTCATCAATTCTTACTTTATCCATTTTCGTCTCCTCACAACCGTCTCAACATTGTCATCTCCGCTGCATGCAATCCATCATCCATCTTCTTCACATGTAATGTTCATGACATTATTTGTAAAACAGTAGGCTGACTTGTAGCATTTAAAAGGTTCTTGAAATATCCTCCTCTGTTGCAAGGTAGAATTTAAAATAGACTACTGGATCAATACCGTTCGCCGAATTTTATATTAATAGCTATACGGGTCAGGTTCAAGTTTAAGTGCCCACGATGTCTTTCTGTTTTCTTAAAATTCATAGTCTACCATAAATTTTTGCAAACATTTTATGACCTCGTGAAATTAACTCAGCGCATTTACGGGTTAAAATATCACCCATCTCTCCACAATTCCAATGCTTACTTTAGAGTGCAGAGTCGGTAGGCTCACACTCCTTCCTATCCTAAGGGCACGTCTTCCCTACCATTAAAACGCCCCGGTCTATTCCTTGATATGCAATGGTCCATAAACATGGGGCTTCAAGGGCTAGTGCGAATCTGGGGTTCATTCGATTAATCGAGTCTGGTCAAATCAACAATTCATTCATTCAGCGCATTTGCGGGTTAAAGTGACCCTTCAGAAGAGTCTAAAGTTCAGCGGTTCGTAACCTAACATGATAACCTTCAATCCCCGGAGGGTAAGGCAGAGGTATACCTATAACACACCCACGTTTTGGCCAGTTACTCGTATGTTTCAGGGGATGTGACTGTTTAGTCCCAAGTAACAGGGGCGAGCCAACTGCCACCCGGGTACAAATCCAGACTCAGATTTTCCAGATAGAAAAACCGTTAACACTTTGCTTGCGGAATCGAACGCAAGTCCTCATTCTCAGCAGAACTTGCGACCACTAGACCAGGAACGTAGTTCATAAATGAAAGTAAATAAAAAAACTCCTAAGCAAGTTTTCATATTAAATGACAATGAACTAAATGATTCCCACAGTTAATTATTTTATTATTGAACATCAGCAGATTAATTGTAACAAATTGCTAAGTGCAAGCTAGTCATCAACATCCATCAGCCATATCCATGATCTAGATCATTTACTGTGGTGATTGTTACTACATAATATAATCCTATTTGCTTTTGTAGTTAGTAGTTGAAGAGCGTATATATAAATTACCCTAGACTAATATAATTTAGTTTTGCCTCATTATGTTTAAAGAAGTGTTAAGTTCGGCTTTCCCATACCTGCGTTAGTAATTTTACATTTGAGTTAGCCTCTCCCAGCGGCTATGTGCTACCTGCTGCTGTACTGTACCTGTGCTGATGAAAAGTAGCCTAGGTCCCTTCCCCAGGAGGCCATCTATCGCCTTGCCAAGTTTTATCGAAAGTTAGTGTAGAAATAAATTACTTTACTGAAACGAGCTTTCTAATTCCAGAATGAACTGTGGCAAGGATCAGCTCAGTATAATAAGAACCAAAGTTGTATTATACACAAATGTGCCTCATATATGCTAATCATTTTATGCAACTGCTGTCCTTATAACATACAAGAGTATTATGGTATACAAGAGTTGTAAGCGGCTAAACCCCTCAACAAGTACCTACATTATTTTCTTGCAAGATCAGAAAGTATAACACAAGGTAGAAGTATAATCGTATGCATGCATGCATCCGATACGTAAGCGTAGCTGCGACGTTTTCACTTCCTATTCACATAGCTGATTAACTAATTACTTGGTGACTGGAAAACCAAGAGATGTACTTGCTGTAAATAATGGTTCTTTTACATTATATCTTGGTAAATTATTCAGCAAAAACATCACGCTTACGTGATTATGATCGCAACTACTTAATTTTGAACTTTTAAGGATTTCTACAAGCAGTTTTAGAACTGTTTTTTAAGTACTTTGGTAAAGTAAGGGAAATTAATTGTTTATCAGATTGGCACAACACATTAGTTTGTCGTGTTAGAGTCATTTTATATAACTGTCAAAGAATGACAGTTGTGTTTGGTAATGATTCATATCCTTAGGTTAAACAATATTCAACTTCGTAAATATACGTGGGACTTTCGGAAAGTTTTGCGAAATTAAACATAAATATTCTATATTTTTCTATGAAATCTTTTCAAAGTACTCTCCGCTAGCCTATAAACAAAGTTTCATGCGTCTGATCCAGTTTTCGAAACACTTTTTCCAGTCCGCTGTAGACACTCCGCTTACAGCGCGTACGAACGCTGACAGCGCATCTTCCGGCGACGAAAATTGTATCCCTTTGAGCTGAGCAGATTTTTTATTTTCGGGAATAAAAAGAAGTCACACGGCTGTAAGGAGGGTGACCCAAGAATTTGACCGGCGTGCTGTCCAGGAAGTCCCTCGTTTTGAGCGCGGTGTGCGAAGGCGCGTTGTCGTGGTGGAGCAGTAGCCAGCGGAGCCCTGTTTTGTCGCATGTTGCTCACAACAGAGATAACTTCTGCCAAGCATTTGGTAGTATACCATTCAGTGTTGATGCAGAGTCAAATTAAAAAACGCGCGATCATTATCTTCCCCCCGCTTCTAGATCGCTTCACTTTGGTAGGCGTTGATTCATTTTGAAACACCCAAACCATCGACTGGCGCTTCGTTTCTGGATCTTATTGACAAATCCACGACTCATCACCTGTAATGATGTCGTGAACACGCCGAGACGAGCCTGCTTCAAATAAGTTTATCATATGACGGCACTATTCCACCCGGACCTGTTTCTGAGCATCAGTGAGGTTGAGCAGCGTGAGACTATCCTCCTCACGCAAAGATGCACATGTAGAATTTCATGAAGGCTTCCCGATCCAACCTGCAGTATGTGCTGAATCTCTTGATACGTAACCCGCCTATTGTATTGGATTAAAATTTTCACTGCTAGCACGTTTTCTTCCGTAACAGCCGTCAAAGGGCGACCACTTCTTTCTTCATCCCCCAAAGATAGTCGACCGCGCTTGAATTCGTTACACCAACGATACACGGTTGCCTTAGAAGGGCCTACATCCATGAATGCCATTTGAAGTCTATCATATAATCGGTCCGATTTCAGGCGACACTTGAAATCGAAAAAAATCATAGCGTGAAAATGTTCCCGGCGCAGATCCATTTTTTTAATAGACGAAAATTTATATAAGCTCGCTAACAGTGTTGAGGGAAATTTTGAAATTGGAACGTACCTATGTTTACTTACAAATAATCATATTTTCAAAATAGACTGTAACTGGCCAGTCTCTCATACATATTTTTTTTGGCCTGGTATAGCTTTTTGTTTAAAAAATGAGTTTGGCTGTGTCGTGGACACGGCCATGTGTTGCGACCAAGTCGTGCGCTACTACCGCTTGTTTTAAGTGTTTATCCTTTGGTGGCTTCAATGACCGCAAAAACCATAGACGGTCACACACATCGCACTTATGTTCGAATGCGATTGTTGACAAGCATAGTAGTGAAACGAGCACTAGCTGCTGCCCAATATGTCTTCATAATCGGCGATCGCACACAATCGATGTCTATACAGTCCGGCGTTGATATAGAAGCGATTACATCATCCACTCGCTTAGGCTCGGCCGCCCCAGCTGCAGATTTACTGGCGACGTTGTTGATTCGTTCAGACGCCTTCATTCTTTGACGTTCCCGGCACCGCTTGCAACATGCATCCCTATGCGGGAAAGGAATTTGTTAGAAAATTGCTTAACTTTGTCTCTTCTTGATCGTTAATTGTGAAAGCTTTTTTTGTACCAGAAACGTCGACCACTTATTCACAACAGACAATGTATTAGATTAAGAGCTGTGTAATGTTATATTATAAATCATACATGATTCTTACAACCTGAGGTTGATTTAACCTTGCATGGCCAAGAACACGAACATAATTACTATTTCCTACCCGGTCTTTATGCATAATTTGAATAAAACCACGAACAATAAGATAATACTGTAGAAACTGTACTTAATACTTTAATACGGATATTGTTATAGTTGGAAGTACGGTTTAAGGCCTATTTAAAACGTTTCTTCGCACGTTTTAGGCTAAGCGTTATTCTTGTTACTGTCACAACTGTCAAACTACAAGTACAAGATAGAGACTGGATCATGTCTAAGTCAAAACACGATCTAAGTAATGTGTATAAATTTCGGCTTAAGACAGCTACTGTTATAGACTGAGTTATGTGAGAAGTAAAAATGCCCGCGATAGATGATTAGTTGAATTTAGAATGGGGACGGACACAGCACAATTACAGCAAAAATATATTTACACGTTAAACTATAAAAAAAGCACAAAACAATTATTATAAAGCCAAAAGTGCCTCAGCTCAGCATAAAGTCAGATGACAACACAAGGTGTATTATCTGACGCTGTTTTTCTGCTACAAACCACGACTGTCATACGCTAGAAATATGATGAATGTAGAATCAAAATTTAGGAAAACGCTTAAGCTGTGAGGATTAGAAGCCACAAGAAAACACTAGAACAAACTAACAACTCAAAGCCGAAGTTAAACACTCATGACATGACTGCTCCTTCGAAAAATCATTAAATTTTTACCGTCTATATCAAACGCTGTCGCGTGTTCGTCCATAAAAAGGTGCGACCAGAGTAGGTTAGCCGATAGAGATAAATCTTCATGCAAACGTGCAATGGTAGAAATAATTATGCGTACTTAAATTAATTTTAGAAAAAAAAACCTTTGGCAAATAAACCAAACATACGAACATAGCCGTGGTATTATAGCCTATATTATTATATATTTATACAAGTAGAGTGTATCGTAAAAAAATATTTGCTCTAGTGGAATTTATTACCCACGTAGGGAGAAAACACTGAAATACGTTTGTATGGAATGAACGCGTGACCGCGTGGAAGGCGATACTGGTTCAACTCTCAACCAACAATAACCACAAAATGATTGTGGAAATCGACGATTCACAACCGCTCTTTTGACCTTGAAACGAGATTTTGCAGAATATGTTTTACAAGCTGCACTGTGCGAGCTTGAGACCGTCAATCTATTTGTAAGTACAACAGTAAGCCTTTCTCTTAGTCAACTTTCACGATTTAGCGGTTGAAGTGTACTTAATAGTACAGTAATTACGTCCTATGTTTATCCTTCACATTACAAAGTAAACGGAGCATAGAACAAAATAATAATACTTCTGCAGCCTGTTTTACGTCACCGTCAAAAAAATGCAAATCCTATTCGAAGTCCCCACAGTGCGCAAGCGATCATTTTTTGTCACAATCCCTTCTTCCATCCCTCTCCAATTCAATGCAAGAGAAAGAGATAGCTCACGAATTCAACTAAGGACATTGACTGTGTGTTTTTACACTCGGAATACGTTGGGAGTGCTAAAGACCTTATTAGTGTTACGTAAGGTTGTTAATAGGAAAGCAGTGGTCTCGGATATGCAGATGAGGTTTTTTTCTTCTAAGGGCCTGTACTGTTCCTTACACCTGGGCGATGCGGGTGTGCGTCCATTGTTATTTTAGGCGACACTCGCTCGTTCGCACAATAAACATATTGGTTGTGAATGTTGGATCCGATTGCGAATAACTTTGCACAGGATACATTTTTGCATTAATTTTGATGTAGAAATTTCTGGATGAATGTATGCGCTTTGATTATGTTCCGGTTTATTTCAAATGGAGAATATGGCGATGAAATGCCATTCGGTTCCAGACATTCCTTTATTTCTGTATATCAGCACTGCAGGTAATGGTCGTTCTCGAATGCAATATTATTCAAATTTTGTCTGATTGCCAGCCCTATGTCTATCAAATAGATTGTTAGGACTTCTCTGCCGGTTGCTGTTATTGTCTCTGAGGCTAATAACCTGTATGATTCTTTTATTTTCTATATCCGAGCGGAGGCAGGAAACGAGAAACCACTTTCTTTCCTACTCTCGTTTTTCATGTGATACAGGAGTTTAAAAGATGCTTGTTCTAAATCAGTTCGGCTTTTGGATAGTATTTTATATTACGTAGTATTCACACCTTTCCTCCTTTATAAACTAGGAGTTTCATTAAAAAGAGGATTTGATAAGCATTTCTTTCAATCATTATTTTTATATTGACTCCCTACGAGGAAGATGGTTTAATGTCTAATTGACAGTGGCTTTCTCTATATACCTCTTTAGATGAACCTGATGAACGGATAATATGGCAAAGGCCCATCAAGTCATCACATCACAAACTTCGTCGTTTGTCCCCCGGTGAAATAAAACATAAATATTCACATAATATTCTTAAGCAGAAGCTTGGTATATCTAACACATGATCCCGTCTCTACCTTGCACTTGTAGTTTTACAGTTGTGAAACAGTGACAGGAAAAACACGTAGCCAAAGTACCGGCCTTAGACCTCAATCAAGTATAAATTTTCAATTTTATAATAAAGCAAAATTTCTCACGTGATCTCCAAAAAAATCATCAATGTGCGGAAAAAGGCACGAATGAAAGTCATTCAATGACATACTTAGTAAAATATGAATCCACGATGAAGAACCGAAGTGGCATATAACCGTCTGTATTAGTCACTAGACTAGAAAAAGATCGATGTTTTTTGGGTAATATGACGTGTCTCAGAGTAGTAAATACGACTAGTATGCCAAAGTGCAAATCATTGTTTCTAGTTAAAACTATTATGTTTGTCTTCATATTAGATAGATACAGTTTACTACTGGACGTATTACGTAGCAGCCCGGAGTCTGGATTTGTGCCCGGTTCATGGCAATAGGCAGCGGCCCCTATTCCATGGGACCTTAACATTACTGGCGAAATGTGGGTGTACGAGTACTATAGGCACACCTCTGACTTATGCCTACAAGCCTTTCAGGGATTACAGGCGTGATGTTTTGTTATGTAATATGCCCCTCTCAAACACCAGACACGAAAAGTTTTGTTTTGGGACGCTTGTATTCAATTAAATGGTGCACTTTATAAAATAGAGTGTGAAGTTTTTTAGATTTACGAGAAGTTGAACAGTAGCATTACTTCGACAGCAAGTATTATTCACAATACTTGTAAATAAGTATGATGATGAAAGTTACGGACATATAGTTGATACTAATGTAGATGTAAAAGAAGAAAAGATTGACCACAGAATAGGCGAACAAAATACTTTTATGGAAACAAAAATAAAAAATCTCAATGCAAAGAAGCATGAAGTTAACGGTGATAAGAACAAGATAAATGTTACCAAAATGGACTTAAAACGCAGTTTCCAAATGTTAAGCATGGAAACTTTTTCTGCTAAGAAGGGGCTTTTTCTGCTTTTAAACTTGTAACTTCCAAACTTTTTTAAATACTTAGCTCGAAAAACGAAAGTTTTTTGCTTTTTGCTTCTGCGGATCTCTTACATAATTGTTTCTATTTGGGTCTTAAGTGTTGTTGTCTTAACTCGATGTTTTCGTGAAGATCTTATAGCCTTACACAAGCTGACCGTTGTATACGGAATACTGCCATCTGTATTAAGAGGAAACGCGTCACGTGGTTGTTGTCCTTCATTCCATACGTTGTTTTTTGGCGTTATCATAAAAACAGAACATAGCGACACGCGACATGGCCTAAGCATATAATTATCGTAATAAATATCTGGACTAGTATCATTAACCAGGGAGAAAACGGAGGAATACGTTAATATGGAATATACGTCAACGACCTCGTGGTCGCGTTTCCTCTTAAGACAAACACAGGATGATTGATAAGAAAGTCTAGTCATACTGATCAACCAAAAATGACGATGACCACGTAAAAGGACATTAAGGGAAAGTATAAACACTTCTATTAGAATCCTTCAACTCCTAACCCATTCAAAAGTTAGTTCAAATATTGGTGTATTTCTTTGGCACATTCTTAGATGCCTATATTAAGAACGACCTTAAGTTAGGAAACAAGTAGAAAGTGACCGGCACAGTGCAGTATAATTTGATTGCGTTTTCCCAGGGTAACTTGCGGTCTTGTCGTTTTGACATGATCATGTGCAGGGCTGCCCGACCGACTTTAAATGCCAGAAAAGGTTATGTTTCTGTTTCTGGTAATTCAAAATCTAATGCTTTCTACTGCGTTTGGCCTTAATAATATCATCCATATATAAATGGACAACAAGGGCAAGCCAATTCTTGCCCATATCCCAATTTATTTGTAGGGTTCTTCTGTGTTTTAATAATAACTTTAAAATATCATTCACAAACATCGTGGTGTTTTTTAAAACTATCGTTTTGTTTGGTGAGTAGAAAGGTTTTACTAATAGGTGTGACTGCTGACTACTCATCAACTGCCTTTGTCAATAAAGGTGTTACTTAAGCCTGTTTGGTTATACTTTTGGTCCTGACCTGAATATGGTGGTCCTTGCATGTCTAGATGCAAGGACCACCATATTCAGGTCTGACAATTCTGTCTTAGTCTGAATTATTTCTAAAATTTCATAGGGCCACTGTAAATACACATTCTCAATTCTTATTCTAATTAGATCTAAAGGTTACATTACCAGTTCTAGTTTATTTGTGTCCTGTAAACCCTAGTTGTTATTTACTGTGTGAACATGCAGATTGTGTGAGAATTGATAGGCGATTTTATTCAGAGCTACTTTCTTTTGTCCGTGTACATGTACGGAAGAATTTATAGCTGGATTGTGTTGTGCCGTTTTTGCTACATTTTCCGGTGAAGCGGCCGATTCTTTTCTTTCAACTTTTGAAGCTTGTAAAGGTTTTATTGTTTTACCGATGTTAATGATCCTTTTGGCGTTGTACGTGTGTGTTTATCTAGATAAACTTTATCGTATATGTATAAGACTAGTGGTGTATAGGAACTGCAATAATATTTAGCAACCTCTATTTTACTCACTGCATGCCCTGTACTGTGTAACCATTTATAGAAGAATCGCTAATATCTTACACGTTTGCACAATTTATTGTATTGAATATTACAGAATACTGAGGCTCGGTCTCCTACAGCTATTTCCTTTTAAAATAGAAAGACAGTATTAGTTTCTTTTGACCACCCAATGACCTTATCTTTGACTTGTCTGTCTAAAAACTTTATTACGAATCTATGTCTCAAGTATCAACACAAATAATTTGATTACGTCGTCCACCCAGTGAATGGTGTGTACCCACGGTCTACGGCTAGTCAATCAATAAACGTTAATGTGTCACCGCTGTGATATACAGTTCGCTAGATGGCGTTACAGTACACAACACTGCTACTTATAAAACCGGTTCCCATGGAGGCACCCTCATAATAAGAGTCCATACACCCAGTAATAATGGCGAAAGCTGCGTCAATCAATCTGCGGATGCACACTAAATATTAAACTGATACAACTCCCAAAACCAGTTTTTCTAAATGCAACTCAAATTGGAACTGTTAGAGATGAATTTTAGGTGTCAACGGATTTGGAATTAGGTCACTTGCTGTTGTGTTTTAGATTTGTGTATAAAGTGATTAAAAAATGCGGAGATGTAACCGGTCCAGACTGTATTGTTTTAAATGTTTTTTTATTGTACTTTTGCGTGAATTGTGTGAGCAATTATTTTATACAAGGTGTTAAACTGGTAATACCACAAATAAGAACAAAGTTTATATTTACTTTTACCCGTTGAACCAAGTCCCAGCTTCAATTTATACGGCCGAGTTTTGTCTAGGCGTACGCGAATCCTTAACGGTTAGGAATTTGTGCCCTTTATTACCAGCCATTTTATTACAGGGTGTTCTATAGGATACATTATATGTAGGATGTGCAGTTATCTAAACCATTGAACTTCTATTTGGTGTGCGGACAATTGGTCAAAGCATTCGACAGTGGCTTTTAAATATATCCTCCTGATAGCATTTGCTTACTAAATCCTTAGCCGAAAGCACATACAATTTAAAACTTCTCTTTTATGTCCAGTTTTCTAGAGCGCGTGTAGAATACATCTGTTCTACACGCGCCCTAAAACAAGCGTGGATTAATTCTACCCTTTATTGTACCCCTAACCACCCCTAACTTAAATTAGGGGCGAAGTTGTCACCCCAGTATACTGGTCTATCCATCAAAATAATGTAGGTATATAATGGGTCATATTATACTGGTTGGACGTCCGTTAGTGCAGGCTGGGCCGCTTTATCGGATCCCGGACAATTCGATCTCCAATGTTGAAATGCGTTCGCCATAAATACAATTGCTAGGTAGGTACAGAGGTGATCTCGTCTCGTATATTGTTGGTGTCTGTTTTATATAAAATGCTTCGTATTTGAGTACACGTTTACTTTTAATTGGAATGGTGGTTTTGACTGCATTAACCTATTAATCTTCTCGTTGCCATCTAATCATTTAATATTCGAGTTAAAATATTGTTTTAATTGCTCGCAATAATCTATAGTTTTAATCAAATGGTGACGATGAGTTCAGATAATTACTACACAATGTCTTTACTACTGTAAACTGCCTTCATAATGTTCCAATATTTGTATCAAAATGGTTGTCCAACAAAAATAATGCTAAAAAGACATAGCGTCATCCTAGACAAAGAGTTCTTTGCACCTTTCCTCGCACACATACAAGCATAAACAGGAAAGCATACAGAACACTTAAAACGCTCACTTCAAGGGTCAGTAATATAAGAAGCATTATAGTTCTACTTAAACGAACATCACTTTTCCTCGAACCGATCAAAACCCGACTCGGGGACACTAAAAGCTATACAGAATCATCCCAGGCAGGGCGTTACCCGAGTATTAATCGCACACAAGTAAACATTACATCTCAAACCTAGTCGCCAAGAAGAAAGTATCTACACCTGTCCTTTTCGCACTTTCGTTGCTGACCGGTGTGCGAGAGGGACGGCAATCGAAGGGTCGGAATCAATACCATATGACAGGGGCCGGTGTTTTATTTTGTTGGAGACATCTTTGCGTGTGTAGCTATAGTGTTTTGCTTGTGTGAGTGGCTGGACCGCACTGTATCTAGGTAGGTGCCTAATGCTGGCTTTTCACATGTTAATTCTACGTTTTGGGATAGTGCTGGCGGTGGATACGGAGTAAGGGTTTTAGCAGCTCCCACTTTAACATTAAGTTGAAATGCAAGTACAGTTAACTGTATAGGGTTTAAGTTAAACGAATTTCACGAGCCATTGTTCAGGTTAAGTAGTTTGGTGACTGAAGTAATACTAAAGGGTCAGTTTTACTGATCTCGTCAGAGTTTACTCTATAATGCGTATCTTTAGATACGCATTCTTTTGTATGTTGATGACTTTATTGTTTTCGTTTATCCAACGTCACTCACAAACACTACGCGCCTTTATTTGTTTTTACTCATCCCATCTTTGGTCCAGTTTTCTCTTACGGAATTTTGTTACCAACTTTCTCATGTTTGAACAGTTACGGTGCGCACAAGACCCTACTAAAAGGATACCAACCCTTACATAATACTTTCATATTCATTTGACCAATTTTAACAAATTGAATTATGAAAGGATTATATTAAACTATCTGACTCGGCGAACTTTGTACCGCCTCAGAATATTATCTTCATTTTTTTTTTTTCATGGATTTTTCCCATGTTTAATAGTTATTCTGCTATTTGGGACAGAGACAAATCCAACAAATCAAAGATCGTACAAATCGGTAAAGCCGTTCTTGATTTATAAATGGTGTAAATAACCCGACATTGTTTTATATATATATATATATAGAGATTAAAACGTCATTAAATCCCAATTTTGACTAGCGAAATAGACTTCTCTCAAGAAACACGAAAACCACCCAAAACTGTTTAAAACAACTCCAAGGCAATCACTTTAGTCCAAAAAAGCAATTATTATCAAAACCATCAATCACATAATGTTGCTGCAAGAAAAAACAATTCAATAAAGCTTGTAAAAAGGAACATGCGAATTATAAATTCAGCTGCAAATATAATGGTATATTATTACGAATCACAGCATTTGGTATAATTTGGCACCACTGGAATATAGGGGTAGCTCCCCTCGCATGAAATGATTTCATGGCCAACGTTTATGAACAGCGGTATTGTCCGGTTTCGGTTAGATTTGGTGTCAACAATATCGTTTGAATTCAGGCTTTTTTCTAGGTTATGCAGATTTGATTTATTTTAACAACAACAACAGCCTAGTCACTAAATAGATTATAAGTTTACTAACATAGGTATAAGTAATCCTTTTGTTTACTAACCCGTATGGATGTTGCTTATCCGAAAGAAAGTTTTTTTTTTTTTTATTATTTTCTGTTTTCACTAAATGTCTCAAAAGCAATCAAATCTCCTTTATTTCTTGGCTTATTTGACGGTACTATCGTCTAAGGTTTGTTTTTTTTTTTCAATTTTAGTTATACACATTTTTAATAGTGTCTGAATTATAGATGCAAGGCGGGTTTTTAACCATTTGGTTTTAAACCGTCTTTTTGGATTAAAGTGATTAGAAACCACACTCAGCGGTTAAATATTGGTTCAAAAGTTTTTTTTTTGTTAGAGTCCTGTGCACTCTAATGGAAAAAAAAACATTTTCAACTCACACGAAGTGAAGACCACACGTACTCCCTGCTTTAGTATATAACAAGGGCTATAAAAAACACACCTTCTCAAAATATGCAGTGGCTGCGTAAAAACCTAAACGGGACTAATTTTTTTTACTGATACTTAGCGACAACATTTGTTTTTTAAACGTTTATTTTAGTAAATACGCACATCAAGATTGTATTCAGTATGTCTAATCCAAAAAAAACTTGTATGAGTATATACTAAAACACAATATTAATAAACAAAAGTTAATGGTATCAATTAGCCTTTTTAACTTAATTTTTTAAGTACTTTACGTAACGTACGTAGTACATACGTAACAGTAATTAATGTAAGCCAGGCCCACGTAGTCGTGGTTTTAAACCATTCATCAAATTTCATTTTGATCAAAGGATCGCTTATGGTGAATATTTTTTAATCAATTACAGTGTAACCATAGGCAATGTATTTCAAGCTATGGAAGTACTTATTTGTAGGTATAAATAGTGCACCGTACCCGGGTATTTCCCTAAGGTGGGAATATTACCCGTAGCAACATTGCATGTAAATGTTAGCCTCTTATTATGTAGGACACGTCATGCCCGGGGACAATAGGGTTGAACGGGGTCTGTAGCCCGGGAAATAAATAGATCAATGTAATTCTATTATACAAACATCATAGAGAGGAGACTTATTGTAAGCATTCGATTTACCTACTAGAATTTAAAAAAAAAATAAGACAATAATAATCAGCCTAGACAATACATTCCCAGCCATGTTTTAATCTGTATGAAGTCTAAATAAACGCACTAAATGAGCTTGAATCTTTTTTAAAGACCATAATATAATTGGTAGATCAAAGGGGTGTGCCACAAGGTTCCACACTAGGCCCTTTGTTCTTTGTAAACTTGTTCTCTTTTTAGTCTTACGTTCACACCAATCGTTTCACCTTGATCAGGGAATACAGATAACAATAAACCTTTTAGCCTTTGCCTAACATCCGCGCAAGTCATAAAACCAAGTGAACGTAGACTTACTTTGTACTGGAAAGCCGATAGTCATAAACCGACGCAGCTCAGTAAGGTTTTAACGACTGTGCACTTCTAGGACCGCAATAATTTGACGACGCATGGTTTATCTGAACTGAAGGGCTTGAGATTGATCTTTGTACATTCCTGTAGAAGATATGTAGTTAAGGAGTGGATACTAAAATCGAGTATAAGAGGATTTCATGTGCGTTCCTATTCTTAAATATATAAATACCGTTACGAATTTAAACACCTTATAAGTATATATTCGCTTTACTTCTGTACCTATAAAAAAATTGCTTTCCGTGTCTTAGTTCTTCTAAACTACATGACTAATAGATTTTGATGTTGTTTCATCCTTTACCGAATTTATTTTGGAAGGTTTCTATGTACAATACTTACATTTTACACACCAATCTCGAAGTTTTAAAATGTCGCCATAAATTAGTCAGAAAGGATGTGTTTGTATCTATTTATTTATTTCTATAGGCCAAACCGTTATATATGACCACATAACCATTGGACTTTTCCGTTCAGAAGTAGAGCCGGGCCATTTTGTTACACAAAATACTTCTGTGGATTCTGGCCTATTGACACAGAATCTTCAAGTGATGGGAAAACAATTGACAAGCTGTCAATTAAAAAAAAAAACTTACTCAGTGTGTATTTGCTAAAGTGCGTTTAACATATTATTGCAAGTCATTTTCTACAACCAGATCAAACTAAGCACTATAATGGTGTTCAACGATTTGTAATGAAGACTTATAATAATGAAGAGCAACAAAATAATAAGCGGTGTAGTTTTCTAAGAATTGTAGGTCCAAAACTTTATTTATTTATTAAGGACAAAAACAGTTACTACAAAATACAGAGAACTTCTTAAACTAATTTTAACAAACACGTAACCCACACCATTGTCCACGTTTTAGCAAAAGTTTAAAAGAAGTGCTGAAGACAAGTGATATAAAAAATAAAATAAAACAATAATACAATAGTCGCTGCCACAATATTGCTGAGTTACTTTAAATTAAACTACTCGCTAGACAAGAGAAGACTTTGGGTGAGAAGAGTCCAACAAACCACCTTACTTCATCCAATGATTAAATATCAATAATATATACCAGAACATACCATTTAAAGAGATAATACTCTCTTTTCCCATTATATATTTAATATTCCATATAATAGCACTATCTCAGTCTAACCTGACCTACTGAGTTTCTGACCGTAGTCCCTTAATTACACTTGACACGAGTAAAGGATCGATACAGAGGGTCCCCGGGACCTCAGAAACGTTAGGTTTTAAAATCAAACTTGGTTATTCGATACACGTTTAAACTGGATTACTTAAAAAGTTGTAGAAGTACTTTCTTTTCTGACGAATGAACAAAAGAAAGTAAGTATCAAAAGGTAGATTAGTGATTTCTGTATGTTGTGTATAAATTGATCTTTTTGAATACTTCTGTTATAATCTCTTGGAAACCTCATATAATCTGACTGGCCTGTTTTGAGCGAAAACCCAACATTTTTTAACAACTCGTCTTATCCATTTAAACATAAATTGACGTGATGTATTTCCAACGAAATCCGAGAGTCAGCTAGAAAGGGACTAAGTTATTCCACGATTGAGGAGTGAGGGAGAGGGTAAACAAAGGGGAGGAAAACCCCAATAAGGGTGGTTGGCATTGTGAACGATAATTTCGCTGAATAGTAGCGAAGGTAATTTTATTAGGGTGATTCTGTGTGCGTTTAATTTTTGTATGTGATGTCAGACCCGTGTTTTTGTCGTGAATTATTGTTTCAATTTTGTGGTATTGTGGTATTTTAGGGTTATAATGTTTTTGTATGTTTTCGTTTCAGTTTTGAGGATTATCCAATTTAACTGTATTATCATTTCTGCTTGTTTGCATAAGGTTGTCTTTAAAACATCGCTTTTAGCGATAAGACCGCCCGTGTAATTTATGGTGTGCTTATTAAAAAGTATTAAATTCTATTCTATCCCAGTGATATCCGCCCCGACTTACAAGTTGTCGTAAGTTCTAACCCAGGCAGGCACTTTTTGTGTATTTAATTTCATCACCACTGATCTCAAAACGGTGAACGAAAACATCTTGAGTAAACTGGCATGGCATGTCTTGGATCTAAGACATGTGACATCCACCAACCCGCACTGGGGCCGCTTGGTAGATTATGGTCCACTCTTTCTCACAGAGATAAGTCCTGTGTCCCAGCAGTGTGAACATTATACGCCAATTATGCTATTATAGTCTATTCTATTCTTATGTATATTTCTCTATAAACAGTAAAGAGATTTCTTTTACTTCATCCAATCCAAATAAATAGGTAAAAACACCATGTGAGCATTATAAAATAGTTGCGATTTATTCGCCATATTGACACGTTCTTGTCCCAGATACAATGAGAGCATTATTCGAACAATCACTCACTAAAAACACAAATCTCGGAACTTGTACAATATACAGAGCTCTTTCCAGAATATTCTCAATTGAATTTGCGGGTTTATTAGTTAAACTATCAAGTGTTAGGTAAGGTTACGCGAATGACGTTTCATATCATGTTCTGCCATCTTTATAAAGTTCTACATTTTTTTTACTACATTAGCTGATCATTGGTGTTCATTCAAGGACTCTTCTGCCACAGCTTCTACGTCAACTGTCATTTCTCCTTCGATCATACTAAGTCCGTCCATTCCGCAACGTTATATAATCGTGACATTGACTACATTTTGTAACTGGTCGACACTTATATTGATGACATTACTGTTATTAATTAAACTGATTGTATGTAGACTATTACTTATTTTTCTTTTCGTTTGTTTCAGATCAAAAAATTTGGATGCCCCACAATGTGCTAAGTGACAAAGTGTGTGTGCTAGTGTAGTGTAGTGCAGTGACATGTCTTAGTGACCAACATGAGTGGTGGTGTGACGACGCAGGCGGGGCCCCGGCTCTGAATGATAACTGCCGCTAAAGGTGAGACAATCTGGCTATAATATCTATTTCAATAGTAATGACTCCGGCAAAACCAAAGGAAACCTCTTACTCCTTTGGTTCTTATGTAGACATTAACAAAGACAAGAAACAAAGTACGTGTCTTTCTGTGTGACCGTAAGTTTGATCTTAGTTCTTTTAAATTACAGTATAGATTTTTAACACGCTTTTAGTAGCTTTTTTAACACGCACTTAGTAGTTTTTTTTTGTGTAGTGTAATGTCAAAAGCTTTTCTGTGATTTCCACTTCCAACTTTTAAAAAGAAGTCATTTAGACATTTTATATATGGGAGGTTATATGTTTTTACTGAGAGTAAATTAAATGCCGTCGTTTTTATTTTTGTATTTTTTAAATGTGAGAACGTTGTAGGCCTTGTAGATTGTAGATTTATAGACCATTGTCTATTTGTTAAGCATATGGTACTTGTTGACAGGCTTAGACTGTCCTCCCATACCTATTAACACTGTAATTTGAAAACATTGTAAATGTCAAATATTTTTAAAAGATTAACAGTGGAGTTTCTTGCCGGCTCAACTCCATAGGAAACGACCAAATGGAACAGTGCACCTACATCATGAACTTTCATTAGTGCCCATGTAGGTTTATGTTTAAGAAAATAGTTTGATTTTGATTGAGGAGAAAATGTAAAACCTTGAAATACGGAAAAACAAACTTGGCAATCCATCTCCTAAAATTACCCATTAATCTTTGCAGGCAGGTTAATTAGAACTAATTTGTAATTTTATAATAACATGGATCCAAAAAACGTTTCCTACCGGTAGCTTAAAGGCACTAAAATGACTCATTTCCCTCATTCATTACATTACACTACGTAAGCATCGTACAGTCAATCGGATGCCAATGGTATCAATTTGACATTGACAGTGCGTCGCTTTCGTAGCAGTAACGCCGGGTTTTGTAGTTCAAGTGTTACTATGTCGTACGTTTGACTGTACCTACTAAGGATGTAGCCAGCACATTTTTTTTTTGTATTCCTAGAACATTGAGGATATGACGTCATATTCTTAATGGCAAAGTGTTCGTTACCTTTGAGTTAAACCTGCTTATTTACCTAGCCTACCACTGATCTTCTGGTGTCATCCGGTTCAAACCATCGAGACAGTTTTTGTAATGGTGCGTACATACCGGCCCAATGAACGCCAATCGAAGGATATTCGGTGTTAGCTACTGCAAAATATTTGGCCTTCGAAGGTACGTCCAAATACATTTAGTGGTCGAGCAAACGAACGGTCGATTGCTTCTATCTCTTTGATGTTACGGCCACGCTGCGGATAGCCAGCACACGCTAACTAACAATTGGGATGATGACTAATATTAAAAATGTTAATAAAAATAATGTAATTTCTAAGAAGTCATAGTAAAAATCAGTTAAATCAGTGTAAATTTGAAGAAGATACACGCTTTATAAGTTTTTGGAGGGGACTATTGCCGTCCTTGTCGCGCGGTACTGACAATGTATGGCGCTAGTATGAAGTTGCATAGTTGTGACGTCACTTCTACGATAGTGCTGTCCTTGTCTATTAATTATTTTAAAACGTTTATAACTTGGCAATTTTTAAAGCATTTACACTTTTTGTAATATAGTTTGCGCTATTTGGAAACAAACAGTATTTTGAGACACAAATAAAAAAGTTGTCATCATCCCAATTGTTGGCGTTTGCTAAAACGTCCAGACAGGTCTAACGAAGGCCAGCGAAACCAATTCGTTGGAAAAGAGTTTTGTATTAAGAACTACGAGTATAACCGTCGAAATAATATTCGAAACTCGAAAATAACTCCCATGTGTTTTTAAACGTGAAATGGAATGGCCATTAACAGCAGGCAACACATGACAAACGGAATGTAGAAATGCTTGTGGAGACCGGCAGTGTCTTTTAATGAGATCGGCTAACACGGATCTTGATATCTATAAATTACATTACGGAATTCATCATCATCCACATCTCGACTTTACCCACTGCTGGCTATAGACCTTTCAGTGCTTGTGTCAATCCCCACGCACCTGTGCCAGACTCATCCAGGTTACCCGCGATGGCAACAATATTGTCTGTCATTTCAGTATTCAGACCTACTGTTTGAGATTCAAAATACCACATTCGACGTTTCTTATCCATAAGTAAACACATACATATGTAAATACACGTAATTCTACACACCTCTTATCAAAATATTTATTTAACGACAATTCGTGTGTTGCTAAGTGGCCATACGTCCGAAAAACCACAGTATAAGTACTTACAGTGGTTCATCAATATTATAAATGCGAAAGTAACTCCAGTCTGTCTGTCTGTTACCTTTTCACGTCTCGGCTAAACAGATTTTGAAATTTTGCACACAGTTAGACCATGCCCTGGGTAAGAACACGTTTTTTTTCCTGTAGTACATTCCTCTGTCCTAAATTCCGCACTTCACGCGGGCAAGTTGCGGGCAAAATTTAATCGCCCATACATTTAACAGGACCTGAGAAAGGTCTCTATATTTCTCACTTTTAATAAATTATAGGTACTTATGTCCCGAACTGCAGTTTGGCAGTTACTCCTCGACACGATTCCTCAATGAAAACGCCCCCATTGAACTTCTGCAAGTAGTTATACTGTGGCATTACTCTACGGATGTTAGTCTGTGCCATTCTTTTTCTGCGTATAAAGTGACTATTACAGTATTACGTATTCTACTACAACTCGGGTCTCAGAAAGTCGGTTAAATTAGTACTGGTTTTACCCATGTTTATGTTCGGTGTGAACTGGTTGATAGACACGTCGAGTTCAGGATAATAAAAGCTATTTTTTCTAAGGAATTTCTCAGTAGGAGCCCGAGTCTGAACTTCGATGGCAATCGGCTCGCCTCCTATTACATAGCACTTAAACATAACTGGCGAAATGTGGCTGTAACATAAGGTACACCTCTGCCCTTATGTTTGGAGAATACTAGAGAAGTGTCCTAGGAGAAACTTCCTCTTTTGACCTGCTTAGAGATAGGGTGTTGTGTTTTGTTCTGAGTGTACATAAGCACTCTAATGCCGCCCTTCCGTTTCTATCTTCTGTGCCTTTGTCAGGCAGCCAGCAGATTGTAAGTGCAGTCATAGTAACTATACACAGAGTATAGTTTCTATGACTGCACTGCCCAAAAGTATATGATGAAAATGTGAACAAACCCTGTTTTTGTTAAATGGGGATGATGACATATATTTTTTTATTTCAAAGAAATTTTTATTTCCAAATAGTGCAAATAGTCTCACAAAAAGTGTAAAGGCTTAAAAAACTGCCAAGTTATAAACGTTTTAAAATAAGTGTTAGACTAGGACATTACTATCATAGTAAAAACTTTTAAAGCGTGTATCTTCTCCATATTTACATCGGTTTAACTGATTTTTTCAATTATCTCATTTTTACTATGCCTTCTTTGAAATCACATTATTTTTACGAACATTTTTAATAGTAGTCATCATCCCAATTTTTTACTATTGTAATTAGATTGAGTGAATTCATAAATCGCAATCATTATGTGATGCAACCGGTGTGCGCGTATGACCAGAAATATGAACGTAAACGAAGCAAAAGGAGTATGCAAGGGCTATTCGTAGCAGATGGCGTTCTGTAGTTTCTGCCAACCCCCATGGAAAGAAGGCGTGAGTTTATTAATGTTTAGTTTTGAAGATATCTTTCATCCTAATCCGATCTATGTATCTCAATTTAACTTCATTATTATGACAACCTAAGTTCAATGCAGTTCACTCAAAAATACTTTTCTTAATAAGTCGAGAAGTCTGTTTATCTTTATTTTATGACTGTGAGAGGCCATGTTAAGGTTAACATGGTTATTTTATTAGATGTTTGTCTCCCACGTTCGATGGCGCTACCAAAAAAAGCGAATATTGTTAATGACATTCTTAGGTCAATCAAGAATACGTCACAGAGTAGGCGGAGGTACCTAGTAGTTTTGCAATCCTAATATTATAAATGCGAAAGTATGTTTGTTTGGTACGCTCTCACGCTAAAACGGCTGAACGGATATGGATCAAATTTGGCACACAGATAAACCATTACCTAGGTAAGAACATAGGCTATGTTTCATCGTGGATCGCTCAGGAAGTCGCGGGTAACAGCTAGTAGTTACATGAACTGAGTTTGGTGTTGACTTTATTACTATACAGCACCCTAATTGCGTATCAAACATTCAATCAGAATCTAAATCATTGCTTCATATGTTCGAAACATTTGTTGGCTCAACAACGTAAAAAACGCAAGAATGCTGTTGAACTGTCAAAATTATTGCTACTGTTGTTGTGTAAGTCAAAATTAAAATCGCGGCTATCCCAAAATTGGGAACCTTCACGTACCGACGAGCTTGCCAATGACGTCGCACTGGTGTTGGATCTCCACCAAACTTGGTCGCCTCAATATACGAAGTATCTGCCTTGCAAACAAGTACTGTGTTTGCAAATAACTTGCTGGTTGATAAGACACTCTTCTTAAATTCTAAAGATGCTCGACGAGATCTCTTTGTAATCACGATATCCTTTCCCGTTTATATCCGTCCGCACATATCAGCCTTGTGGGTTCTGTTTTTCAAAAGACATGTTCCTTTGATTCCTCATTATCCTAGCCTAAACTTTTCCTAACAATGTTGTATATTGGGTTCTAACTCTTTTACTAAATTATTGAATTAGTGCGTCGCTTCATCTGATGATGATGCTTTAGTGAGAAATATGAAGCGATGCATTCATCACCATCATTTCAGCCGAACGACGTCCACTGCTGGACCTAGGCCTCCCCCAAGCACCGCCACTTCGACTGGTTCTGTGCTTCCCGCATCCAGAGGATTCCTACTGCCTTCACAAGATCATGGGTCCATCTTTTGGGAGGCCTTGCAACGCTACGTCTTCCTGTACGCGGTCGCCACTCCAGAAACTTTCGGCCCCATCGGCCATCGCTCCATATAAAATACTGGTATTCAGCTGCATCCAGTCAAACCGGAAGCTGACCCCAATATAGTTTGGAAAAGGCTGGTCAGACTGAATATATCGAGACCAAAGAGACGATGAATGAATTGTATATGAAACGATATTGCGGGTAAGAGGGAGAAAAATGAGATTATGGTTGATAAAGATACATAAGGAACAAGATGTCCTGCGCCGATCCCAAATAGAGTAAAGGGTAGACTAGCTCCTGGCCGCGGTTTCATTCGCATCCTTAGATATGATGTACCGATCATTGTGTTAAAATCGTATGAAATGATATATGTATATAGATTTAATAGCTGACCCTGCAAACGTTGTTTTGCTTCTAATTTTTTTGTTGAAAAATTGATGTTGGCCGATTCTCAGACCTACCCGGCATGCACACAAAATTTCAAACAAATCGGTCCAGCCGTTTTGGAGGAGTTTGCTAACATGCATTGCGACACGAGAATTTTATATATTAGTAGGTTAGTAGACTAGCTGACCCCGCAAACGTTGTTTTGCTTCTTTTTTTTTAATAGATGTTTGCCGTTTCTCAAACCTACCCGATATGCACACAAAACTTCATACAAATCGCTCCAGCCGTTTGCGACACGAGAATTATATAAATTTTTGATTTGCAAAAACTGTAGTAAATTACAAATGATCGAGTTTTTACAATTTGTAAAACTATTCAAAAAATAAAATAGCGAATGATAATTAATATGTAAGGTAAGAAACTCAAGCATTTATCAAATTATCAATCAATAGTGGATTTTTTTAATTTAAATACTCATTTACGCTGTTTTAAAACGATTGTTTTCAGCTCCGTACATGATTTTGGTTGTAGTTAATCTGTCATGTTCTTTTTGCCATTTCTATCCAAATCCGTTCAGCAATATAGTATATATGCATGATAGAATCGAAACATTCAAAGCCAGATTGCTATTACTGTAGCAATCGCCGTTCAAATATTGCATAGTGTACATCTATGTAATATTCATATTCGATGCGGTTATCGATTTTGTGCCACCTGAAGTAAGGAGTGTTTGGGCTTCGGATTCGTCGTCTGTGCTTGATAAACTATACATATTTGAGGACTATTTATGTGTTAGACCACGTTCGCACGGATGTAAAAATATCGCTGCAAAATTTTATCGCGCACTGAGAATCTACTAACAGAGGGAACCCTAACACGCGTAGAATTACCAACTTTTGTCGACGGAAGAATAGACAAAATTTGTTTCTACGGTGTTTTTAAACTTTTTCGCGCACAGGATTTTGAACGCACTGCTTAGCGCCGAGTGCCGAATTTTGAAAAAGCAAGTGTGTGTTTTCGCGACGCGTTGCACTATGTTGGATTCTCAATCCTCGGTTCTACACCGAGAGTTGAAAATCCAGTGCGCAAAATAATCCCGACGCGAAATTTTAACTTCCGTGCGAACGTGGGCTAACTGTCTGTTTGTTCTAGTCTAGTTTTGACGAAAGCTGAGATTTGGATCGCCAGGTAGGTTAAAGTTATTGATTTGTTTCATTGTGAATTTCTCGATAGCAGTATAGAAGCAGGATCTGTGCCCAGTTTATAGCAACAGACACAAATTCGACCATTCTTATAATATGGGACCTATTATAAAGTACCTAACTGGTGAGATGTGGGTGTGTCTCTGCCTACCCCTTCAGTAAATACAGGTGTGTGATGTTATGTTTCCATTTATAAATCTCTTCTGAAACTTTGTCTCAGCACTTTTACATAGACTCACGTTTTCTTGGGCAGAACATGGGCAGAAACTACAGAACGCCACCTGCCACGATCCTTACATTCTCCTTTTTACTTCGATGATGTTCATACTTCTGTTTACTACAACGCCCAGTACCACGCCCCTTTTTTTTCTTTTTTTTGTGTGGGAAATCATCAAATGACTGTTCCCGCTCTGGGTGGAGCCGGAGGGACACAGACTTTTACTGACTCAAACCCATCCGTGTTCCTTTAGTTGCCTGTGCCAGGGCCACGGAATTTCCACGGCCTTCGAATTTCCCGTGACCCTGAGGCATCGGCCCTGTCGGACCCCGTCATTAAGGGCTGACATCTCTTTGAGGCGCGCGTAGAACACGACGCGCCGTCGATCCGGGCCTGGTCCTTACCAAGCCCCCGCCTACGGTGGGCGGGAATCTGCAGGTGACTCCCGACGCCCAGGGCGTCTCCTGCGGCGACTAGGGCGGAAAGATCTCTCTCTCACGCGCTCCGCCTCCTCATCGCGAGCATTACTGTTTCGCAGAAGGAGGTAACGGTTTTCCATTCCCTCTCGGTCCGTACCATGGTCTGGACCAGGGCCAGCCGCGAGAGATCGCCGCCGCCGATCGCCTCCGCGAGGACACGGCGGCAGTACTACGCCCTTGACCATTCTGAAGAACATCACCAATGAGGTCATTATAACATACTTTTGTCGCGGACCATAAATCAGTTGTTATACTCCTGACAGCAACATTCAAAACGTACATACAAGTTACTCATAACAATTTCCTGAGCATATATATATCATAAAACCTTATAGGATCAGTAGTGCTATTCTATAACCATCTCACCGTGAAAACTTATGTGAAGTGAGTGAGTGAGCTGTCAGTGCGACTGATGTTAGGGATTGACGAAGACGGGATGACACTGACAGCTCACTCCACTCAAGTCTTCACGGTGAGATTTTTACAGAATCGACATGTTGTCGTAGTTTTTTGTTCTCTTTTATTTATAGTTTTGTGTATTTCCTTCGGTAGTGAAACTAAACGTGACATTGGCTGAATGCACAAACCGTGCGAAGACAAAAAAAATAATATAAAAACAGATTTCCTCAACAGACAACATAACAGTATACAATGAATACCCTGCATTGAATATTACATAGCTAATAACACAACAACCGACGTTTACCTAGAAATGCAAAAGAAATCACTATTGAACAAGTGTTTTAAGTTTACGTCTACAAAGAAAAACAAACCCTGACGTGTGAACGATAAAGTTTGAAATACTTTGTGTGGTGGCAGGGTTTCGTTGACAAGCAATTAAAAGATAATAATCATAACAGCTAACATTGAATCGATAGCCTTTTGTTTTTTATGGACATAACCTGGATTTTGAGTGGTAATAAGTACGCAAAGGAGTGGGTGAACCTCACCAAGCCGATGGAACAGACATTTTCGAGCAGGTTCAGGATTTGTCCAGAGATTTCAGAATTTTTAGGGTTCTTCATTAAAATACAGTAGTTTTTTTCAGAATTTATTATTAGAAAGAAATCAACATAAACAAAAACATATACATATGTCTTCTCTAGTAAATGAAAAATTTATGTATTTTTAATTAGCATCAACATATTTAAAAACATTCATCTCATTTACCCTCTCTGGTTTTAAGATTTAGAATCAACTTGTAAATATTGAATTGCACAAAATGAAAACCAATAAATAACGTTTGCGACAAATTCTCAGGACTGTTCTATGGTAATCTGGCTATTTGTCTGGATTTTTAAATTTTCCATCTGGTAACTCTAGTAGCAGATGGTTCTTTTTTCAACAAGAATGCTTCCAACGCAACAATGCATGAAACGCTGTCTGGGTCCCGTATGACGAGGGACGTTTTGGAGTCTATCAAGATGTCTGGTTATCAGCACATCGTTTTGATTTTCATTCTGTCTTACGTCAGTGGCTTATTTTCAAAATACTATAGGCACATGGAATACTCAAAAGTAGCTTTAGATAACCCACGTGACGTGGAAGTGTCATCATCATCATCTTTTCAGCCGAAAGATGTCCACTGCTGGACATAGGGCTCCCCCAAGCACCGCGTGCATCCTGCGGATTCTTGCGGCCTTCACTAGGTGATCGGTCACTTTGTGGGAGGTCCAACGCTACGTCTTTCGGTACCCGGTCGCTACTCCAGAACCTTTCGGCCCCATCGGCCATTTGTTCTGCGAGCAATTTCCACTGTTATGTTTGGCAATTCTTCGAGCTCTGTCGGTCACTTTGGTTCTCCTGCGGATCTCTCCATTTCTGATTCGATCACGTAGGGAAACTCCAAGCATAGCCCTCTCCATTGCCCTTTGCTTTCGTGAAATTCTGATTTACTTTAACTTCCTCTACGGAGACCTAGTTTCATTTTATTAATAGGTTCTCTCTTTTAAACCGACTTTAAAAAAGGAAGAGGTACGTTTGTATTATTTTTTAATGTATGTTCAGCGATATTTTCGTAAATTGCCGACCGATTAAAAAAAAACTAATTTCATTTGGAAGAGGTAGCTTGACTACCCATATAAATTTTTATTAAACTTTGCTTTGTTCTTTTGCCTTTTTCTTTAAAAAAAAACGAATCGTTTTGCTTACCAATGGTAGCATTTTTTTTTTTTTTAAATTCTGCAATTCAAGAGATTAGTAAGCTTATTTTACCAGTGATAGCTACTTCCATATGGGAGCGTCTACTATGCGAAGCTATGAGTTCTTCGCTTCATTATTGGTAAAGATACAATAAGAGTTAATTTTAACTAATAACGGTCCATAAATTATAGGAATCGGCCATTAGATTGTTATAATACTTCCTGTAACTTTTGTTAACATCGCATGTAGTGGTATACGAAATGGTATGGGGTAGGTAAGTACCATAGCGAAAAACAGACGACTTCCAAAAACACAATTAAAAGTGAAAAATAACTTTAATTTTGAAGTCGGTGGCAAAAAACTAAAATACAAATCCAAAGACACTGACTTCCGAAATGAAAGTTATTTTCTTTTCGTTTTTTTTTTACAATAACAGATTTCATTCTAGACTTGGATAATTTTAGCAATTTCTTTCGACATTCATCGAGTCGACGAATAGACGAAACGCTGTGTAATTCATCTATTTGTAGATCGTGCAAATTACCAGTCAACCGGTAAAACGAACTTTATCCACTTAAGTTACTTAATGGTTTGAGTAGTCCCCTCAAGTATAGTCCCGTTGGTTTTGGGCAATTTGAACGTTTAGAAATCTTGGCTTCTGGGCCTGAAAATTTCTGAACGTTACAAGTTTAAGTTTGCTCCAAAAATTTAAGAGGGTATCGTGTTACTAAGTAACTGCATTGTGGAGTTCAGATAGGCAGTTGCTCCATGTGAAAAAAGTTGGCCGCTTACAGGACTTTGTTTTTTTTTTAATGTTTTTGTGGTACTGCGTATTCCTGTGCGTGTCACAACAAATACTTTTTCTTTCCTTTTTCTTCTAATAAGAGTATAATACGAGTAGATATTCAACTGCATCCTGTGAGTCTAGAAGCTACTTCAACACAGTTTGGAAAAGTCTATGTAGATTAATTGATTGACCGAGATTCACTTGGAATCATTGCTTCTTCGTGAAAAACGAAAACTCTAAATCGTCTGATTTTACTCCAAATATCAATGAGAGTGAGGTCATGAGATCCTGAATTCGATTTACA
Organism: Dasypolia templi; assembly: GCA_963555695.1. Lineage (NCBI taxonomy): Eukaryota > Metazoa > Arthropoda > Insecta > Lepidoptera > Noctuidae > Dasypolia > Dasypolia templi. The sequence continues at coordinate 8,544,345 of OY743163.1, forward strand.
AGTGTTATTTGGTTTTCGATCAGGACTTTGTAGCAGCGTGAGTTCTGGATTCGTGCCCGGTTGATGGCAAAAGGCTTGCCCCCTATTACATAAACATAACTGGTGAAGTTTGGGTGTTTTACAGCACGAAAAGCATGACCAACATTTTTCGACGGAAGAATAGACAAAATGCCAGATTAAATAGACATAATGACAGGTAGAATAGACAAAATACCAGATGAAATAGACAAAATGACAGGTAGAACAGACAAAATGCCAGATTAAAAACAAAACGAAATATAGAATAGACAAAATGACATAGAAATAGACAAAATGACAGGTACAATAGACAAAAGGCCAGAGTAAATAGACAAAATGTCAGGTATAATAGACAAAATTCCAGATTAAATGTCGACGTAACTCGTTTCTATGGTCTTCCGGGACCTAACCTTTCCGGAAAAAGAATTATCTGTGATCTGTGAGTGAATGTGGAGAAATTTTAGTCGAAGTAGACCAAAAAGGATTTTACTAAACTTAGCCTGAGTTGGGATGTAGCGACAAGTTTGTTTGCAAACATATTGAATGAAATCGTAGGCAGCCGCTACAGTTAGTTGTCGTCAAGTAAAGCTATATCAAATTGTTTTCTTTTTTCGTCAACATGTAACCGTCCTAATATCATATTACGTAAAACCATGTAAGTAACTAAAAGTAGGTTGTACTACAATGCAACCTCTGTACTAAAACTTTACACTACTCTTTTACACGTTCTTATTCCGTTTTGTTTTTCACGGCGATCCAAAATGAAAAGCCTATGTCTTGCCCAAGTCATCGTCTAACTGTGTGCCAAATTTAATCCAAATCCGTTCAGCCGTTTTGGCGTGAAAGCGTAGACTAGTTTTTGCCCGAGTCGTCGCCCGCGTGGAAGTCGACAATAATCCAGGTTGAAAACTCACAAAATGTATTACACATTTATTTAAAAAATGTGCTCTTAGCATACTACTAAAGTTTCTAATAAAATAAATCAATCATTGTTCTTTCCCTCAGGAACTATATTTTTTTTCTGGATGAAAAGTACCCTATGTATTTTTCAGTACCCCAGAAAACGTATAACCAAAATTTCATGATGATCGGTTCAGTAGATTAGCCGTGAAAAGGTAACAAACATACAAACTTACTTTCGCTTTTATAATATTACTTAGGTTAAAAGTTAGGACTAGCTTTAGCCAGCGACTTGACGGCGTGGAAGTCGACTATACCATCAATCAAACATGATTATCCTACTCTGCTCGAACCTCTCAAAGTAGGGTTATCTCGACGGAACGGGCAGCAGGATGTGGATTTGAAGCCGTGCCCCAAAACATGCAGTCAAAATGACCTCTGCGCCGTCACCGATAACGCCGATGAATTGGCAAAATTTCGTGCCAACAAAATTTGATACTCTTTTGAATTGAATTTGTTCTTGAATTTGTCACCGACACGAAGTTGAAGAAAACTCGTTAATATTGTAGCTTTCAATCAGTAATTAGTACTTCCAAAAACAACGTATCAGAATTTTAAGTCCTTCAACATAAATCATGTATGTAGGTGCAACCTCTGTTCTAAAACTTTACACTACTCTGTAATGTCCTTATTCCGTATCATTTCTCACGGGCGTATTAAATCGTTTTCTAATTCTAACCAGTTGTTAAACACGACTGATCCGAACTGGGTAAGAGTTGAGACAATGAGGGGTCACTGACCTGGCGACCGGCGTGACCAGCGGTAATCATTAAGTGTGGACGGATGGGCGAATAGGTAGAATGTGGGTGATGCCTCTGTGAGGACTGTGCGAATATTCTTTTTTAAATGTGGACCTGCTTCGATCTTTAAATACTCCTTTTGCTTAATTAACGTTTATACATCTGGTCATATCGCACGCCGGTTGCGAGTACTACGCACCTGACCACTCTGAAGAACATCACCAATAAGGTCACTATTATGTGTATAGGTCGGTATGTATGTGCAATTTAATAAATAAAAAAATTGTCTGAGGTTCAATGCGTGGTGGCTTGTTCTGTAAGTTGTCGGGCGTTTTTGAGGTCTTAGTACATCTTATTTTATGTTTAAAAAAAATGTAGTGGAAACTTGTTTGTCTTTTAATACTTAAAGATTATTGATTGCTTATCAGTATAATATAACACTATATTTTATTAGTTCCTTGTAATTTATTAAATGTATATTCCTGTGAGTGGTAAAAAATTTACGCAATAATAAACTAAATTAACAAACAAACTATTAAAATATAATAATTGCCAAACCTGACTAAAACTTACAACAAACTAAAAATGGAGTTGAAAAATTCCTCCGCATCGCTGTCGACTGGTAATGTACCCAAGAGAGTGGCGGCAATCTGGCCAAGATAAAAGCCAGGCATTGGGTCACGGGAAGTGTCAACCAGGCGTTTGGTGATTTCTTTGAACAAAGTATTTCCCTTGTCAGTATTAAAGGAACTTTAAGTACAAAGCTTGTCTGGAAAATTATTCAATCTTTGTTGTAGGTGTAAATTGATAGCCAATTTATTGCGAAAAAAATACTGGTACTTTTTACTGGCTAGTACTTCTGGTAATCATCGAAGGCGACATTTCTTACCGCGCGGCTCTAGCAGTCTACAGAGGAGTTTAGAGCAGTCACATTCTGCCTGTTACAAGGAAATTAACGTGGTCAAATCCTAACGCCTGGCTGCCACAAACTTTTTATTATCTGTTGTAAATAAAAAACAGAACCTAACGGTGACTAATTGATTCTCGCCAATGCTAGCACCTTGTCACTACTTATCACGGACACTTAAACATGTGCGATTAAATTCTATAACCATTTCATCGTGAAAAATGAAACTAGGGATTGACCAAGACGGGATGACACTGACAGCTCACTCCACGCAAGTTTTCACTGCGAGATTTTTACAGAATCAACATGCTGCTAGATAAACGCCACTTTTAATCATCCAAGATCCAATAGAGAGGCATCATCATCATTATAATCCACAGCCCGACTTCACTCACTGCTGAGCATAGGCCTCTCTTTTCCTGTGCCAATCTCTACGCTCCTGTGCAAGCTGCTACATGCGATGGCAACAATATCGCCGCCCATCTCGCCGCCGGACGACCGACACTTCGTCTTCCAGTCCTTGGACAGAGAGAGATACTAATAACTTTCATGTTTCTTTTAATGCGCAAATTACCTTTCTCTGCCCGTAGGCACTTTTCAAATCAGTCCCATCTGTTCATCCACTTAATCTTTGCCACAAACAAGACAGACGGTTCCTGTATTGTACTAATGGTAACCAAATTCAGTTAGCATGAGGTATGGAGAAATTCAAGCGAGTGGGTGTCATGGCGGCTCCGTTACAATACGGACATGTATTATTTGTGTCATTTGACCCGAGACCTGAGCTATATTACGTTCTTGGATTGTTAGTCTTGTTTAACTTGCGTTTATTGTACCAAGCACATTGATTTTAACTGGATGCCGACTCTCGAAGCACGATTTTCGTAGTTCCGGGAGTACTTACGTGCGGAGTTAGTTCGGTTTTCGAACTAAGAATGAATGACAACACGTTTTGGTATTAGTGTCCCTTGAATAACATAACATAACATATTTATTCAAAAAATTAAAAGGCATAAAAATAATTACAGTTTTGCTTAAATTTAAATTATATTCCTAAGACGTGCCTGAACTAGGTAATCCTGTTTTTCAGGCGAAAAGTGCTAAAATAGTCGGATAAAATTTATAAACAATCAAAAAAGTTGACACTAGACAAATAAATTAAATGTAGAGTAGTGAATGAAATGAATTTGACACTTGTTTTGACGGATTACCTACTTTCGGACGGGCTCGTATCTTGGTTGATGGACTTAGAGAGTAGACCTTCAACATGCGTAGCATAAACACCATGTAGACCTTCAACACGCGTAGCATAAACACCATAGAAACCAGTTTTATCGACGAAAGAATAGTCAAAATGACATAAATAAAAGAAATTTGTAATTTGGCCTATTCTATCAGTTTTTTTGTGTGATTGATAATAGTATGGACATATTACTTGTGTCGTTTGTGACCTGCGCCTTGAGAGCTGTATTGAGTAGAAAGAGGGGCTTTGTACTTAATCAGTGTGTGGGTTGGGTAAACGAATTTGAACTCTAGTAATATTAGATTCTTATTATTGAAAGATATTGTATTGTTTAAATTTAGTTAGCTTTGTTAGTTTTGCAAGGAATACGATGATTTGGCACTAACGTTCAAAATATAAAACAACAAACCTTGCACCCGATAAAACGGACAATCTTCTTTCTATACACACTTTCATCCCCAATTTAACACCTATAAGGAATTAATCGTACCAGTTACGATGCCTCCCGGTCTACGCTTTGATATGCAATAGTCTCTGTAGCACGATGAAACATGAGGCTTCAGGGGCTAGTGCAAATCGTGGGTTCATTCGATTAATCGAGTCTCGTCAAACCATGCTGGGTTCGGTGAAATTACATTTCATTTTTATGGAATGAACTTTCAAAAACCTTCCTGTGTGCACAATTTCATTCTTGCATGCCAACGCACAGCTTAAACTGCCTGGGTCTAGAGTAGGTTAGTCGTTTTATGTAAGACAGGCGCTTTACTGTAAATAACCTTTTACACAATTTCATCACCACTGCTCTCAAAACGCACGCTTTTAACGTGGTTTTTGTACATCGTTCTCACCTATAGTGTCAACATTAATGTTGTAACTAATGTATTTGTAACAACAATATTATTTAAAAGACTGTCCGTGGAGTTTCTTGCCCGTTCTTCTCCATAAGTACCTACTACGCTTTGGAATGGGCAACTAGCTTCATATTTCTGACTGACCGACTCCTTGTCAATTCAAAAGTGCCTGTAAATGGTTTAATTGAGATAAATGCTTTGAGTTTGAGTTTTGATACGGTGAAGGAAAACATCGTGAGCATGTACCAGAACCAAAACTAACACTGGGCCCGCGTGATGGATTACGGCCTACCCCCTTTCACAGAGAGGAGGCCGCTGTCCCAGCAGTGGGAAAGTTACAGGCTGACTATGATGTATATGACAGTGAGTGAATGGCTTTTTAGAAAATAGATCCGTTATAATAAAAGAAGATAAAGGTAATAAAATCTCCTTGAGATTCTACTGAACTCTACTGGCCAAGGACTGTGGCCCTAGACAAGTGGCAATCGCTCTCAAATCGTTTCTTTCTTCTACAACGACTATCAACAGGATTGACTAGTACTAAGTTTAATGTACTAAAGATATAAGGACCTGACATCAGTTCCATATACATATGTATATTTGACATTTCCATCATCGTTAACGCTGATAGAATGTCACTTTGTCTAGGCCCTCCGAATCAAAATTTAGATTTCGTGAAGTATAAAATCCTAAACTTCGTTACTTGCAGCATTGTGACAACAGTCGCTAGGAATGTGCTATCTCTTTCTGCTTGTGTGACGAAAGATGCGACGGTATTACGTCAGACTTACCATTCACTTTTTACCAACAGCACCATAAATTATGACATAACATACAATTCGTCTGCTAACTGTGGTTATGATTAACATTATCTTTCAAATTCTGAAACAGTAGTACGATGGCAAAAATGTGGTGAAATGTGGATGTATTAAACTCCTTTGCCTACCCCTTCGTCCAATAAAGGCGTGATGTTATGAAAAGGCTCCTACAAACAGGCGCGGCACGCGACGCGACACAAAGGCACCGCGTGCCGCACGAGCCTTAAATCATAATCAATCGTCTTGCCTACCCCAAAATATGTATGTTGTCTATGGTCAGGCAAAAGGTTTACCAGATGCGGTTGACTTCCAGTTTCTTAGTCTGATCAAGGTCTTGTGCTCGGAAGAAAACCTGAACTGTCGTGTAAGCTGGTCGTGTTAAACTCCAGCTAGTTTGACCGACGATCGCCTGGGAAAGACAAAAAAAAACACATAAACCTACACAGGCACTTATGACACGTCCGAAGGTGCACGGATCTAATGGGGATGATGTCAATTTTTTAATTTTTATCTCAAAATTATGTTTTATTTCCAAATAGTGCAAATAGTATTGCAAAAAGTGTAAAAGCTTAAAAAAACTACCAAGTTATAAACGTTTTAAAGTAAGTGTTAGACTAGGACAGCACTATCGTAGAAGTGACGTTACGACTACGTAACTTCATACTAGCGCCGTACCGGGCGACAAGGACCGGAATAATCCCCTCCAAAAACTTTTAAAGCGTGTACCTATCTTCTTCATTTATACATCGATTTAACAGATTTTTTCGATTATGTCATTTGAACTATGCCTTCTTTGAAATTACATTATTTTTAAGAACATTTTTTAATATTAGTCATCATCCCAATTGGACGTTCCCTATGGAGAAGAGCCGGCAAGAAACTCCGCGGTTACTCTTTAAAAAATATCTGAACTGGATGTGGAAGGTGCAGAGCCAAATGCTGTGCATATTGAGACAGGCCTGTGTCTATGCCCAGCAGTGGACTTTAATAACATTGACAAGACCACTCTCTTAGTCTCTAATGCCCTGCCTGTGCGTATTTGTACGCTAAAGTTTCTGACCTTTATTAACGAATTCGCCAAGCGCGAGTTGAAAGTATTGCAAAAAACGTTGAAAGGTGAAGAGTGTTTTTATTATTGAAAGTATTACTTCATTATCTTGATAAAATGATTATGTGTTTATTAATAGGTCATGTAAAACGATTATTATAAATTGTGATAGCTTTTAATGTACTGTTATAATTGTGACACCTGCCTTCAGGAAAGGTCTTTTCGAATAAAGCCGACCGTCCACTGCTACATGTCGTGTGCATAGAGAGGTTTGCCATGGTAGTATTTGTAGCTGCGTGGTTAATTTTTTCGCCAGGATTTGTTTCGTTCGGTATACTTGTAAATAAACCGTTTAAAATCAAAATCCGTGGTTCGAACTGTTTTAAACGAAACCACGACCACGTGGGCCGTACATTTATTAGGTACATATTACTTTTAAAATTTCGTTAAAAAGGCTGATTAAAATCATTCACTAGTTTTATTAATATACATATGTGAAGTCTTATTATTATCACTATCCTAAATAAAGAACTTTTTCACCACACTACCTATTATTTGCAATTTTTACCCATCGATTTCCAAGGGTAAAAGCCTTTTTTGTTATCTAGAGTGTAAAAGTGTTTTAAAATTCGAAGGCTTCCGTTCCGATTCAACATTTACTCGAAGTTGTAAATAAAACCAAAGAGTTAACAAAAACGTTTTTAAGACAAAAGTTAGGAACGTTCAAAACCTGTCAACCGAAAATACCTGGTTATTCAGAACCGAAAATATCCGCTTTTTTATTTATTTTAATAAACAGATTCTATACGTATTTTACTGGTTTTCTTTATTTTTTGCAAATTCCTCGTAGTGTGGTGAAAATTGTTGTGTTTCTCTTATGGGTAAAAGTTTTTAGCGTTTCGTGATTAGAAGCCTTCGCGACGCTCAGGTTTCAATCCAAGCACTCACGGCAAAAAACACTTTTACCCATAAGTAAAACAAATAACTATTTTAGTATTAGACAGACTGAACACAATCTTGACATGCGTATTTAAAAAAATATTAATTTTTAAAATATTTTTGTCGCAATAAAAAAAAATACTCGGGCACGGCATTTTATTTTTATTTTAATGCTCTTGATATATCCTAAATCAAGGAGTAGGGTGTGGTCTCGATCACTTCGTGTAAAGCATCAAAGCATTATATTTAAAAAAAAAAAAAAACCGCTAAGTGTGGTTTTAAAACGTTTCAAATCCGTTTTGCATCTATGCGTAGCGTGGCTGAAGGTTGTAGTGGACGATACCGCCTACATTTCTACACAAAGCGAAGTTAAGGACACGTGTCAAGCTAAGCCTTGAGCTACTGTGGAGCGGTGCCTTAATACAAATGTACATATGTATAAGAAAAGTGTCATAAACGATATAATTACGTTGAAAGTGTGTAATTAAGGAAGTGGTTACAGTTCTCGATGAGTCATTATGTCCTACTCATCCATGTAGAGAAAAAAAGAGATGGAGGTAATTGATAAATATTAATGAAGGGACTAGTAGGTGTTACTTTGTTGCGTGTCCTACTTCTCTCTGTAGAATTGATATGTGTAATAAAAAGAAAAAGTTAATGTTGTGTCTTACTACTTTATTGACAGGAAAATATCAAGGATACGGTTGAAGTAATGTAAGTACTACATATAACATGACGCATTCACCGGTAGTGTAAAGTTGTACATAGCGAGGGTTTACTGCGAAAAGTAGTATGCGACATCATCGTATTTTTGAATTGCCCACATCCACCTAAAATACCACATTTAATAGCCCCTTAACACGTATGGCAAGGCATTAAAATGAAAGATATCCTAAATAGATCCTAAATAGAGTGAATCGATACTTTACGCCTGGACAGCTTTTAACTCTTTATAAAGCGCAAGTCCGATCCTGCATGGAGTATTGCAGCCACCTTTGGGATGGCTCAGCTAAATACCAACTTGCCGTGCTCGACTCAGTGGAACGCAACGCTAAGAGGCTCATTGGTGACGTAAAACTGGTGGATGCGAAGCTTCACAGCTTGGCTCATCGCCGCAAGGTTGCCTGCTTGTCGGTCTTCTATAGATTGTACTTCTGTCAGTCTGCGCAAGATCTCCACGACCTCATCTCACCTGCCCCCTTCTACCATCGGACATCTAGACGTACTGCTAATTACCATCCATACCTAGTTGCTAAGCGTTTCCAAACATGCTTCATAATGCGCACGGCAATAGAGTGGAACTCACTACCAGCGTCTGTGTTCCCGAACGCGTTCAACCCGAATCTCTTCAAAGTTAGAGTGAATAGGCTTCTTCTGGGTAAGCTAACTCCATCGTAGACTTTGTCTCTGTCACATCTGACCCAGACTTAAGTCAAGAGTAAACCTATCTTAAATAAAGAAAGAAAATAAAAAAAAGATCAAACTTGACAGATTACCCTATTGGTATTTTCTGCATGGGTTTTGCATCTTAAAGACGCTCCTTATTTAAAAAGGGCGAACAGTGCAAGTCTATGTAGCAAATTGGTTTGTTTTGATAGTGGTTTAGATTTAGGTCTTCTAGACACACTTTATTTTTACTTTTGTCTCTAATATTCATAATGTCAATGTCATATGCATAGCTGTTATTTGCATGGTTATGAAATGTTAATTTTAAGTGTTATTTAATTAGTTTTGTAAGTGACTGTGCTTATTCTAAATAAATAAATAAAACCAGCCAAGTGCAGCGAAGTTAGTTTTCAGTTAAAGTCTCCTATAAGTTTACAAAGATTTAGGGTAGATTTCACCAATGAAACTCAACACGATCAGCACATAAACTAGGTTTAAGGGCTGTCAGTTTAATTATTTTCTTTGGAATATTGACACTCAGCTCGTGAACGCGTTTTAGATGTGCTGAACGCGTTCAGTTTCAATGGTAAAATTGGCACTTAGTAGGTACCTAATTGCGTAATACACAATGAATCGGAATCTGAATGGTTTTGAAACAGATTGCTAATCCATTGCTTCACACGTTCGATAAATATTCTGCATAACAATGTAAATAACGCAATGAATGTTGTTGAACTGTCAAAATCAAACAGATTAGTCGTAATGGTCCCACAAACATTAGTAGTCATAAGTAAGGATATTTTTTTTTGTGTAGTCTGAATAATATATGTGTGACAGACATCTTAAAAATAAGGTTTTTTTTGTAAGGTCGTGCTTAAAGGCTTAAATTGCTCAAATGCAATTTTACCAAGATAAGTGATGTTTTAGTTGGTTTATAATTAATTTGCGTGTATAATATTATACCACATTGAGCCAGTCATATTCCTACATGATCACCATAATTTCAGCCGAAAAACGTCCTTAGTCTGCGTTGTTTTTTTTTTTTTTTTTCATAAGGGTATGAGATTGATATTTTCATAGCTTAGTTTTTTTATTAGTGCAGCCTAAGTTTTAAATGTCCTTCCCAAAAAAAAATATCCCACGTATAATCATTATCTACCTAGCCTTTAGTTGGGGTAAGCTTCCAGTCCCAACCTGATGCACCTAAATACCAGTTACACGGAGCGACTATCTGACCTCCAGATCCCAGGAAAAATATAATTAGAAAATATTTTACTTATTATTTTTCGTCGCCATGACGTCAAATTCCTGACCTAGGTCAACTGACATACATACCTACTTATGTATTAGTTCTATACAGAGGTGTACCTCCCTACAGGGGGTGTTGCCCCTATCAGCTGTTCGGGGGGTATGAATCAGTACGGGGGAGGGGTGGGGGCTACCTTATTGCATTATCCTTGTATGTAACCTTCGGTGTGCAATGAATGAATTTTTTTTTGCTGAAAAATAACAGTGCCAGTGATTTTACTGCCGGGTTTTTATTTTTCGGAGTTCTTTGGGGGTAGGTAGGATTTCAGGCATAGTTATTATTATAATAATAATAATTTTATGAATTGTGAGATAACTACACTGCCAAACTGTAATGGTAGCGTATGTAATAAAAAAATTAAAATAAATGAATAAATATTTTGAGGGTAGGCAGATCACCAAGGATTGTCGATTTTGACTTTGTACAGTGTATACCATAGTTTTTATTTGATTTGGTTAGTCTCGCTCGATGATAAATAAAGAGATAAGGAATGTGTTGAAATCATTGGTCTCATCATCATCATCATCGTCATTTCAGACGAAAGATGTCCACCGCTGGACATAGGCCTCCCCTAAACGCTATGCTTCCCGCGTCCAGCGGGTTCCTGCGGCTTTCTCAAAATCATCGGTCCGCCTTGTAGGAGGCCTTGGTCTTGGATTGGTTTCATACTAAACAAGGATTCCATCTGTCTCCTCTATCTACTTGCCAAAATAATGATGATGATGACGGACAATGTATGGCGCTAGTATGAAGTAACATAGTCGTGACGACACTTTTATGGTAGTGCGGTTATTTTTAAACGTTTATGTCTTGGCAATTTATAAAGCTTTTATATTTTTTTTTTTAATAAAATTGCACTATTTGCAAACAAAAATTTAGTATAATCATAAGCATAATCAGCCTATAACGTTCCCACTGCTGGGACACAGGCCTCCTCTCTCCTCTATGAGAGGTAGTGAGCCGTAATCCACCACGCCGGCTCAGTGCGGGTTGGTAGATGTCACATGTCTTCGAATTTTTGGTTCTAGGACATGCCGGTTTCCTCACGATGTTTTCCTTCACCGTTTTGAGAGCAGTGGTGATTAAATTATTTACACAAAGTAAAGCGCCTGCCTGGGTTCGAACTCACGACCTACAACTCGTTAGTCGGGACCGTTACCACTGGGCCACCGCTGCTCTGCTACAAAAAATTATTTGAGCGAAAACAAAAAAAAATGCCATGCTTATAATCGAAATCCGTAAGTGGTTTAGGCGTAAATAGGTAACATGCCGACAGAGTTACTTTCGAATTTATAATATTAAGTATGGATGATACAAATCACATTGGTTCACGGCAAGTTAAAGAACACCTAGTCGAGGGTGCGGCGAATGTACGACCACGTTCGCAAGGACGTTTTTCGCGCACTGAATTTCCAACTCTCGGTCTTAAACGGAGCGTTGAGAATCCAACAGAGTGCATCGCGTCGCGTCAACAGCGCGTCAAAAACACACTTGGATTTTCAACTCTCGGCGTTATGCAAAGCGTTGAAGATCCAGTGCGCGAAAAAGTCACGCCGCGATATTTTTACGTCCGTGCAAACGTGGTACAAGTCAAACTCAAACCATTTATTTCAAACAAACCAACTACAGCACTTTTTAATTGTCAAGGGATCGGTCAGTCAGAAATATGAAGTTAAGTTGCCCATTCCAAAGCGTAGTTGAAATTATACATGTGAGAACGATGTAAAAAGACGTGCACGTTAAAGGCGTCCGTAATGAAAGACATACAAAGCAAAAAAAAAACTATTCGGAAATTAAAATAAGCCGTGGCAGCCTAGAGATGACCAGTCCCAACGGACGGCGCGCGCTCACGAATATGACGTATGGATCAGCACCATTCAGCTTATCCATTTTGAAGGGAACATAACTAACAAGTATCTCCTGGGCCCCCGACTCACGGCAGAAGGAACCGTGGGGTTTTAGTCTGTAGGAGTCCCACATAACCCCTTCTCTTCTTCCCAGTCGGCGGGAATTCATGAGGATTTCCCCACGGAAGAAAAAACCGGCCAAGTGCATGACGACCTACGCACAATGAGGGTTCCGAAGTTGGGATGAATTTGCCCAAAAACCAACTGAAGTTTGTACCTAGTTGTGAAAACATGGTCTCTCATACATTGATATGTCGTCACATGTCCTTATAGGTTAATTATAAAACCAGCGTAAGACAGCATCTCTTTCCTTCATGCTGAAATGAACCTTTTTGGCGCAGCCGTGAGGCACACTCTCACCCGTACAGTTGTTATTTTAAATTTTTATAAAATTACCTATTTGTATTTGGTCTCGTTGGTCTAGTGGTCGCAAGAGCTATTGCTGAGCGTGAGGTCCTGGGTTCGATTCCCAGGTCGGGCAAAGTGTGGGGTTTTCTATCTAGAACTTCTCAGTAGCAGCCCGGAGTCTGGATTTGTGCCCGGTTGATGGCAATAGGCTCGCCCCCTATTAAATGGGACTTAAGCATAACTGGCGAATTGTGGGTGGAGAAAATTATGTCGCATAAATCACCGTATTGTTTTAAGGGTCGCAACGCGACAGCGCGACACAAAGGCACCGGTCGCGTCGCGCCCGTTTGCTGGATCTTTTACTGTTTTGACTAAGTCGCGATTCCACCAATGAAACTGAACGCGTTCAACACGTCTAAAACGCGTTCAAGAGCTGTCAGTGTCAATATTCCACAGAAAATAATGACACTGACAGCTCTTAAACGTAAGTCATGTGCAGATCGCATTCGATTTTTAGAGCATCATGGAGCCAACTTGATACCTCCACGTGTTCTTGAAAAATAGGGTCTTGACAGACAGGCAAACAGACAGACGGACAACGAAGTGATCCTATAAGGGTTTAGTTTTTTTGAGGTGCGGAACCCTAAAAAGTTTAAAGACACGCAACCCATTAATAAGAAGGTCCGCAAAACCTAGGCAAAATAATCCACATACTAGTTAATTGTATACCACTATATTCTAATTTTCAAGTCAGACCACACACATTAATGTATTCTTATGAACTGAGAACTACTCTATTGTCTATGATATTTACGGTCGATAAACTTTCTGATAACATCTCCACATAAACATGAACTCAGGAAATTAATGTTAAGCAAATTGACTGCCAACTTAAATTGTCCGTCTATTCAAATCACAATTTTCATTCTTTGACAGTTGTGTGAAATAAGTTTTGAGTAAATTGACCGCCAACTTAAATTGTGTCCGTCAACTATGACAGTTGTGATTTTGGCAGTAGTGTGAAATGTCTATAATAACACGACAAATTTATATAGGTTGTCAATTTGCTAAACAATTAATTTCCCTGACTGGACTTAACAGATATTTCATTATAAACACGCACACTACGATGAAAAAACATGATACATTGCGAACAATGTAAGTAAATAAGATTGTATCAGTACATTGGGCCGGTAATTAATGGGCTGTAAATATTGTAGTTAACGTAAGATCAAAACGGTGAAGGAAAACATAGCGAGGAAACCGGCATGATGTCCTAGGCCCAAAAATCAAAAGTCTTTTATTCAAATGAGGCTGGGAATCAGAACTTTTCGAACGTCAAAACTACATAAGACAGTCCCAAAAACGCCCGCCCTTCACCACTTCCTAGTGCTCAGCTGGGAAGAAGAAGTGGCGCAACAAACATGTGACATCTACCAACCCCGCACTGGGCCCGCGTGGTGGATTACGGCCCTCTCCCTCTCACAGAGAGCAGCAACCTAATTGCGTTACACACAATTAATCAAAATCTCAATAATTTTGAAGGTAATTGCTAATCCATTGCTTCATATGTTCGAAAAATTTGTCTGCTCCACAACGTGAATAACGCAATGAATGTTGTTGAACTGTCAAAATGAAACCAATTTCTACTGATAGTGTGTCACGCGATTACCCCGCAGGTCTGTGTCCCAGCAGTGGGAACATTATAGGCTGATTATGACCTTGATGAACGAAACATCACGCTGGGATAACAGTCGAGAGGTGTCGTGGGAACAAAGTTCTTTTCGTTTTTGCACACTTGGCGAATGAGAGCTAGACGGAAAAAAAAAACCGCCCAAGTGCGAGGCGGACCCGCACACGAAGGCGTCCGATCACCGTACAATATTTTAAGACTACATTTAAAAATATAACACGTTTCTTTAATGGGGAGCCACTTTAAAATTTTAATATTTGTTGTATTAGCGGCACTAGAAAAACACACTCTGTGAAATTTTCAACTGTCCACACGGTTCATGAGATACAGCCCGCAGTAAAGGTCCCGTTGGCAACCTGAATACGAAACCCAAAAAAAAGGGTTCTTTACGACACTTCTGTTACGTAACGAAAGTGTCGTCAACACTATCTTTAACACAGTTTTGTTATAACAAAGGAGTCATGACGGTCAAAATGTTTATTTTTATTCTATTTTATTTAAGTATGGAGGGTTTCATCGTTAACTGATTAAGCCGGTCATTGGTAGAAACAATTTTTCCTTATTATCCAAAGGATACTAAGGAATAATGGTTTTATATATTAAATTGTTTAATTATTTTATTTGTATCATTGTTCTGACTTAAAAGCAACAATAATATTGTACCCAGGATTTTGTAATATCTTGATTTATAAGAGTGTCCTCGGAGTTTCTTGCCCGTTCTTCTCCATAGAGATCTAAGCTTTGGAATGGGCAACTTTCTGTCTAACTGACCGACTCTTCGACAATTCAAAAGTGTCTGGTTTAATTTAAATAAATGCTAATCACATTCACCAAATGTGCGGAACGTGCTCTATGGAACTTAGTTCCAAAACCCGTGCAATTAATATCGCCAATCTCAATCCACGGTTTCCATAATAAAACATGCTTGTAAAACAAGGTAAAGCGTCGTAAGTCACGGCTTGTAAAATGATGGGCGAGCGGTTAATGCGCGACAACTATAGCGAATGCGTTTACTGTTATGTGTGTTAAACTTGATGGGATTACGGTTTACAAGCATGTTATTTTAACGGTTTTACCTATTAAGTCTAAATGTTAGAATTTAATTCAAGTAGCGTTGGGTTTAGTTTAGAGGTGTTGATTTTTCAAAAGCCGGCAATAGTATTTTTTTATGTCGTGAGCCCACAAAAAAAAATCTGTCAGATAGAATAGACAAAATGACAAATTGTAGAAAGATTTGTACGGCGCGTTTACAAATATCAAGAAATGAATTAAGTTCTTTAAGTTAAGAAAGCTATTTGTCGTCTCTTCGTAGAGTAGAGATGAACTGGTCATGCTACGCATGCCAGTTTAGTGCGAATAACTTATCTGTGGTGTTATCTGTGTTGTAAACGAAAATCAAAAAGCTACAAACCAAAACCGATCATATGTCGTCCGATTCAAGATGTAAGTTCGAAAAACGGCCGTTGCACAGAAAAGTTGGTCTAAATGTATAGATAAATATACTCTGTGACAATGTCTATTGCATATACATAACATCACGCCTTAATCCCAGAAGGGTTTGGCAGAGCTGTACCTATAGTATACCCACACTTCAAAAGTTATGCTTAAGTCCTATGTAATAGGGGGCGAGCCTATTGCCATCTACCGGGCACAAATCCAGACTCCGAGCTGCTACTTAGAAATTCTAGATAGAAAAACCCAATAACACTTTGCCCGCTCAGCAGTAGCTCTTGCGACTAGTATACCAACGACGCAGTCTATCCAAGTGATGACATTTGACAATGTCTATTACTGTCACTTTAATCGTTTTCTGACAGCGCATCCATACAAAATACTTACTGATATATATAGAGATATAGCGTGACGCTTACCGTGAGGGCTAGATCGAGGTTACGCGGGAAAAGAGTTCCTGCACGCTTGTAAACGGAGGAATAGACATAATGACAGATTTCATAAATAATCTTAATTGTATACGTTGTCTATTCTTCTATGGTGGTCATGCAGGAAGAACTTGAGGGAGGTATTTGCCTAGCAACAGGACAGTACACTACAGGCTTATAAAAATAAATAGACATAGGCATGAAGTGATGCCAACTATGATTTTTCACGCATTATAACGTACAGGTAACAATAAAATCACGTCTCAATGCCCCAAAGAGGTACGCACCAGGGAGAACTGTCTTATAGTATGGACAGCTTTTTTCTCCTCATTATGTTTGTTACAGGGGCGAGCCTATAGCCGGCAATAAATCAAAACTCTAGGCTTTTACTGAGATATTCATTACATACATTAAATTACACCTGTAATTCCCGAAAGGTCCTGAAAACAAAACCCAAGAATATTGCTCGACTTGGAGATCGAACCTAGATCCCCACGCTTAGTATCCGCGCTTTCAACCAATACACAAACGAGACGAATACTTACAAGGCAAATATGCCTTGTAAGTAAGATACGAAATCAACACTAACATGATTCCCTTGCCAATTAATAATTATTTCACTAGGCCGCGTGGGAGCAGAGTACGGTTTCATTAAAAAATAAACTCCATTCAGACGCGGGGGGAGTCCACCCCCATTGTCGCCCATTGATGTTGTATGTACCCGCGCGGGGGAGCGTGGGTACTACGAACAATACGCTTCATTGATTATTGAAGATAATTTTTGTTTTGGTGTTACTTAATTATTGTTGTGTGTGTGTGAAAATGCTGAAACTAAAACTGCGCCCCGCGGTTTCACCAAGTCTCGATCCCGTGATAATATCGGGATAAAATGACTTTTATCCTAATCCAGGTCAAATACTACCCAAGTGCCACATTTCATCCAAATCCGTTTAGCGTGAAAGCGTAACAAACAAACATACAAATAAAAAAACTAATCCTCATACAAAGTGGCAATTAGGTTTTCACATTAAATAGTACAGCGATTATGACAAGTTGAAAACAGTCTATAAGTAATGAAATAAACAAATTTACTAAAAATAGAAAACTAAATTTTTCAACAAAAAAAAAAAACTAAAAATTGACACGAAATAAACCATCCTATACAATACGGCACTAGACGCGGGGGGCGTTGGTATCAACAATTGAACACAAACTCTATGGTATTGTTACCAATTTATCACAAATTATGTTTAATGCTGTTTTAAACATAACAATATAACATCACGCCTGTAATCCCAGACGGGTTAGGCAGAGGTGTATAGTACACCCACATTTCGCCAGTTATGCATAAGTCCTATGTAATAGGGGGCGAGGCTATTGCCATCAACCGGGCACAAATCCAGACTCCGGGCTGCTACTGAGAAATTCTAGATGGAAAAACCCAATAACACTTTGCCCGACCTGGGAATCGAACCCAGAACCTCATGCTCAGCAGTAGCTCTTGCGACCACTAGACCAACGAGGCAATGTTGTTTTATACTAAAACAAAAAAAAATGGTCCCACGGTTAGAAGGTTAATAAAGTTGTTATTAATTATTTTCATTTAGTATGTCTACATAATGCAGAGTAAGTCATTAAGTTAAAATAAGTTTAATAAGTGCTTCGAGTTCAAGTTTGGAGCAGTGATGGCCCTATGGTATCGGCCGCGACTTACGAGGTGTAGGTCGTAGGTTCGAACCCAAACAGACGCTTTACTTTGTGTAAATTATTTCATCACCACTGCTCTCAAAACGGTGAAGGAAAACATCGTGTGGAAACCGGCATGTCTAAGAACCAAAAATTCGAAGACATGTGACATCTACCAACCCGCACTGGGCCCGCGTGGTGGATTACGGCCCACTTCCTCTCACAGAGAGGAGGCGTGTTTCCCAGCAGTGGGAACATGATAGGCTGATTATGTAAGTGCTTCGAAAGTGGATTCGAAAACGTGAAGCTATTTTCATTCTTGCATTAGCTGTTCCCCGCGATTTCGTCTGTAGTCCAGGATCAAAAGTCGGCTATGTCCTAACCACAACATGGTCTATTGGTCTGCCATTTTTCTACTTTTGCATTTATAATATTAAAAGTTAGAATTAAGTAGTTATACCCGTCACAACTAAAAGGGGACTTTCCTAACTTTTCCGTCTTCACCAAGTTCTCAACTTTCTTTGAGATGTTTAAAAGCAAGATTAAAGTAAGCAATTCAATAACAGAAGCAATCTATTCATAATAATACCATTAGACAAAAGACAAAATTGGTTGACGTCGTCAAAAGAATCTGGATACGCAAGTGGAACTGGCCATGTCTGCGGGTTGGAAAACAGTCGATTTACCAAAAAAGTAACTGAATGGATACCGAGAGACCAAAGCAAACGAAGAGGTCGGCTAAGGAAAATGTGGGAAGACATATTTTGGGAGAAGTGAGGTCCAGGATGGATGACTAAAGCTAGAGACAGGAATCAGTGGAAAGGAATAGGGGAGGCCTACGTCAAAGAGGCGACTACTGCTTAGAGGCGTGAGCCTTATAAATAATTCATAGGCGTGCCCAAACAACATAATCAGCCTATTATGTTCCTAGAGGGAGTGGGCTGTAATCCACCACGCAGGCCCAGTGCCGGTTGGTAGATGTCACATGTCTTCATATTTTTTTGTTCTAATACATTAACTTACCACAGATTGACTGGCTCGTACGTGACGCATCTGCACTTATGCCGCGCGTACACAGTGATAGTGCCTCAATGGAAATCTTGCTACTTAATTTCTTATCAACTATAAACTGTAAACAATATAACTGTATAAAAAACCACATGGGTCGCATTCTGGATCTATTGATTTCTAGTGACGTATGTGTGTGTGTGCCGGCACCCATTTCCCTTACGCATGTAGATACTTTTCATCCACCGTTTTTGACTGTTATGTCTTTTGAACTAATGCATAGTCCTATGGTTCAGTGCTCCACGCCTAGATATCGTTTTGTAGAAGCCGATTACTCTGCCATTAATAAAGACATTAATTTAGTCAACTGGACTTCCGTACTGGACAAAATCTCACTGGATACTGCTACCCAGAGTTTTTATGAAATTATCAGGACTCACGTGCCAATGCGGCCAGTAAAATCCAATGAATACCCGATTTGGTTTTCACGACCACTAATCCATATTTTTAGGAATAAAGAAAAGGCCTGGGTTAAATGGAAAAAATATAAAAACTGTGTGGATTATGAGCAATTCTCCTTATACCGACAGAGGTTTAAGTTACTCTCTGCCGTTTGTTTTAATGGGTACATGCATTCAATCGAAACCGGCATGCGTAAAGATTTTAAACGTTTTTGGTCGTTTATAAAAAGGCGAAAGGGTAAAACAGGTATACCTAACACTATGTTGTATAATAATGAGGTATGTAACGGACCTGTGCATGTATGTAAATTAAAAGTTTTTTAGTTCCGTGTATGAGCCGTCAGATAACAATGTTAGTAACGCAAATAATAAATATTCGGCGTCTTCGTTAAATCACGAAGTGAATATATCCAACCTGTCTTTATCTAAAGACGCGATAGCTGATTCACTTAAATGCCTGGACATAACCAAAGGCTCTGGACCAGATTGTGTTCCTCCTTTATTTTTGAAGCATACTGCTGAGTCAATGAGTGTGCCTTTATTTCATCTATTTAACCGTAGTCTTAGGGAGGGTATTGTGCCACTATCGTGGAAAACTGCCAGTATTACGCCTGTATACAAAGGCGGCGCAAAAAATGATGTTACCAACTATCGTCCAATATCATTGTTGTCTACAATGTCAAAAGTCTTGGAGCGACTAGTTCATAATGTAATTTACCCCATATTGCATAATAATATTATCCCTGAACAGCATGGTTTTGTTCGAAATCGCTCCACAGTTAGTAACCTAATTTTGTATTCTAACATTTTGTTTGAGAATATGGACAATCAACTGCAAGTTGACGCAGTCTACACGGACCATACCATGCTTTTACAAAAAATTGAATTTAATGGTATTCATGGGAATTTGCTTCGTTGGCTTACGTCTTATGTAAAAAATAGAACTCAGAAGGTTGTGGTCAATGGTTTTTCTTCAGATGTGATCAGCGTGACATCTGGTGTTCCACAGGGGTCGATACTGGGTCCATTACTTTTTATCCTATTCATAAATGACATAAACGCATGTTTTAAAAATTGTGGTTTCCTCCTCTATGCTGATGATCTTAAAGTATTTCATAAAATAAGAACCGTTGAAGACTGTGTTAAATTGCAAGAGGATCTTGACCGTTTTAGTGCCTACTGTCTGACCAATAAACTACATCTAAGTTTATCCAAATGTAAGTATATCTCTTTTACCAAAAAAATGAATACCGTTCAATTCTCTTACTCTCTTTGTAGCTCCCCTCTGGAAAAAGTTTTCCTAATTAAAGATTTAGGTATACTCTTTGATTCAAAGTTACACTTTGATGCACACGTTTATCACATCACTGCCAAAGGTTTTCAATTATATGGGTTTATAAGGCGGACCTGCCACCTATTCAAGAAGACATCAACATTCTTATTATTGTACAAATCACTTATTAGATCTCAACTTGAATATGCCACTTGTGTTTGGAACCCCATTTACAATAAATATAGTGACCAATTGGAAACTGTGCAACGTAAATATCTTAGCTTTCTTAACTATAAATTGTTTAAGAGGTGGTCATCGTATCACACTCTTCTCGATGAATTTTCCCTGTCAACTCTTAAAGTAAGGAGAGTGTTTCATGATCAATCGTTCCTATACAAGATTTGTCACAATTCATTTGATTGTAATAACCAAATATATCTTCGTATACCTAGTCGTTCCCAACGTATTCGTGACACTTACACTCATAGTCTATTTGCACCGAAGAGTTGCAGAACCAACGCAGGAGAACGAGCTCCTCTACGTCGACTAATGAAAAGTTACAACGATAATTTTGCTGATATTGACATATTTGCATTGTCACTTGCACAATTAAAAAAAAAATATGAAAAATCCTTGTTAAATACTTCATAGTTATTACACGAAGTATTTCTTATATTCTCACATCTAGTTTTGTTATCGTACACGCTATTATTTCACAATATTCAATAGTTATTCTACGATATACAATTGTTTGCTAAGTTTGTTTGGACCGTATTTAAACTGTGGGATTAATTTGTGGATAACGATGCTGGTTGCGTGATTACTTATGTCCTTTGTTAAAATATCTATACTTAAATGTTATGCAATATTGCGCAATTGTTTTTTATCCTGAAGAAATAAAAATAAAATAAAATAAAATAAATGCCGTTTTCCTGACAATGTTTTCCTTCACCGTTTTGAGAGCAGTGGTGATAAAATAATTTACACAAAGTAAAGTGCCTGTCTGGGTTCGAACCTACGACCTTGTAAGTCGCGGCCGTTACTACTGGACCACCACTCGTGTCCAAATAATTTGAATATAATCTTCGGGATAAAGAGCTCTTTGTCCCAAAAAAATAGGCAGACTCACGGGATAAATGATTAGTAAAACAAACACAAATAACGCGGTTGACCTTGACCTCGTTACTTAAATTATATTGTAACTTCGAGTATCAATAACAGGTTTGTGTTATTGTGTAGGTACCACAAAAATATACAACATTAATATTTTGGACATATTAATATATTGACATGAAACTTGAAGCCGTGATCCGGTATTCTAAAACGGAATGTCTTTGAAGTAGCTTCTGTAGGTGTTTTCAGATAATTTACATTTCATTGCCACTTACTCAACTAGATAGTTGATTTTTGAATTACCAAATTATGCAAAACAATTTTTTTTGGTGTAATTTTTTTTTACACTTCTCGTGACCGGCTGGCCAATTTTTTGCCCAATAGGATAAGCATTGCCATCCAACGTGGCAATGCTGCCAGCCTTTTGGGTACTTGCCCCGTTGACAGCGATGCGGACGTATTTTTTGATGCCCTATGAGCTCTATCCCTCTTTTTTTTTGTATACATTTGTACATTACATATTTATTTTAGTGTTAGCTTGTATATTGTAATTTAGATTTTAAAACATTTTTTTTTTGTTTTGCATAAGTTGTTCTGTCCCAGACTGCCTACCTATTGACCTTCATTTTATGCTTTTAGCTCCAAGATTTATCATCAATCATAATCCACAGCCGAATTTGCGTGACACATCTTCGTAAACGATTACGTCTAATCTGTTGCAGTTCAACAACATTCATTGCGTTATTTACATTGTTGAGCAGATTTTTTTTATCGAACATAAGAAGCAATGGATTAGCAATCTGTTTCAAAACGATTCAGATTCAGATTGATTATGTTTTACGCAATTAGGGTACTGCATAATTGCGTAACACATTTTCGTAAACGATTACGACTAATCTGTTGTATTTTGACAGTTCGACAACATTCATTGCGTTATTTACATTGTTGAGCAGAATTTTTTATCGAACTTATGAAGCAATGGATTAGCAATCTGTTTCAAAACTATTCAGATTCCGATTGATTATGTTTTACGCAATTAGGGTACAGGTCTCATGACAAATAAGTTGGCTTGTTTGAATGTGTCATATCCTCAAGTGTGTTTCTCTGGTGTTTCAGGCGTGTTATGGACAAGGAAGGGGGGGATGGCGGCGACGCGGCGGGCAAGCAGCCCCCCGACGGCCTGCTCGATGCCGCTAACCTATTTGGTGGTGAGTTACTATTCATAAGTTAAACTGAGAAGTTGCTTTACGACAGGGCAGTGAAGACAGCTATCGTCTTATTCATAAGCCATACGCTTTATAAACATATTTTAGCTAAAGAACTGTCTTGTCTCTTTCTGTCAAACTTCGTTTTAACTTAACAGAAAGGGAAGGCTGTAGATTTTTTTCTGTTTTTGAAATGAGCCAAAACATTTTCCTGAAAAGCTGTAAACGGCTTGGAAAGCGATTGAGGACACGCTATTTTACTCAATCCTGGAAAAAACACTTTAATTTTTCCGGTTTCTGATTATACATAATTTTCATCTATAACTAGTATTTAAAAAAATCTTTTCGCGTCTGTACAAAACCTATTCGTACCCATGTTCTTCCGCATCAAATTAACAACCACTTCTATCACTCCTACAAAAATTCTCACACGGCTATTGGCATTCCACGAATTGTTACACATTGGACACCCCACTAATACTACCTAGAGACAGCTGGCGGAGAATCCGTTCTCATACTCGCACAGAATTTATTATCACCTCGGGTATTTCCAGGTGATTACCATATTGATCTGGGAATCCAAGAAAAGGCTGTATCGATTGCTGGGGTTTGTGGAAAGTTATGGGAAATGGGTGTAGAATTTATGTTAACTTATGTTGGAGTGGTTAGTTTGTAACACAGAATTTTGGACAAACCCCAACAAAGAAAAACTCTCAACTTAGAAACTGCGTTTCGATTTGTTAAACGTGCGAGATTAAACCATTTACAGGCGCTTTTTAATTGACACTTCCAAATTCGAAGGAGCCGGTCACTCAGAACGATGATGAAGCTAGCTGCCCATTTCATTCCAATGCTTGCTATGGTAATAGTAATTTCATTTCCAAACTTAAGTACAGTTATATCGATGAGGTAATGGTATAGGTTCTTAAACAAAGCTTTAGTTCGTCTTTTGATGAAGTTTGTGTACTTGTAAGCTGAATAAGTACCGGTAATAAAAAAATGCGGATTTTCTTATTTCTCAGCCTAATTTGATAATTCTATGATTTTTAAACATTGTGTTATTGTTGTTTGAGTCCCAAAAACATAATGAATTAAGAAATGCTTTAAATAATGTAAGAAAACACGTTTTACTAATCAATCGTAACTGTATGATTCCGTTATTGAGATCTTGAACAAATCTCACCGGTGAATAATAGACTACACTATCAAAAATATACATGAATGCATACTAATTCTAAATAATTTATTGAAAAAAAAGTGAGTTGCAAAAAAAAAAAAAAAAACTTGTGCAAAAATTGAGAAGTTACCCACTTTTGATATAATTCTTCCGACCTTGTCACGCAAAACGGAAGTTATTATACTATTGTGTTCCTGTGTCGCGACGCCAAATGCTAATAATGCTGTTTCTGTATATCATCGGCTTTAAAACTAATAGAACATCGCATTTTTTTTTTCTGTGTCATAAAAGTTTTTGAGGTTTCGAAAAATCATATTAAAAAAATACCGTCAAATTGTCTATTCTTTAGGCGGTTTATATTATTACAAAACGTTCTCTATCTTGCTTGATAATGTTAAATAATAACGATCCTTAATTTTCTAACGACCACAGATCTCTACAATGACTTTATTATTTCCGGAAGTAATAAACATGTCACTTCTATGAACTCTCTGACAGTATTTGTTGTCCCGAGTCTCAAAATTAACATTGATGGGTTTCGTCTAGCTCCGATTAGATTTACCGATACAAGTTTTAACGGCGTTGGTCGTGAAGGAAATGATACTCGAATATTTTCTTCTCTCGTATCGAAATTATCTAATATAGGTACGAGAAGTGCCTCCCTGAACGTAGCATAACTACTACCATAGAAACGAGTTTTATCTATCGAAGAATAGACAAAATGACAGATGAATAAAAGAAATCTGTCATTTCGTTATTAAGGGTGGATTTTACCAAAGAAACTGAACGCGATCAGCACATACAACTACTTTTAAGAGCCGTCAATGTCATTATTTTACGCGTTTCAGATGTGCGAACCCGTCCTGTTTCATTGGTGAAATCGGCACTAAGTTGCCTAATACATAGTCAGACATTTGACATGCAAAACGTTACAAGGTAATCAATACATTTAATATAATATTTATGGCATGCTTATCTATTATATATGTAATAATTTTGCCTATTCTTCCGTCGACAAAACCTGCATGTCGATTCTGTAAAAATCTCACCGTGAAGACTTGCGTGGAGTGAGCTGTCAGTGTCATCCGGTCTTGGTCAATCCCTAGCATCAGTGGGACTGACAGCTCACTCCACGCTCACTTCACCTATGATTTCACGGTAAGATGGTTACAGAATAGCACTACCGGTCAAGCTACGCGTCTGGACTAGTCTCCTCCCGGTCTTTTGTTGCGGTTCTTTGTTAATCATCCAGCCATCTATAAAATGACAGCGAGGATCGAAAAAAAATAAAAAAAAACAATGCAATGTTCACTTGATGTTCACTCAAGTTCTTCCCAACCAATGGGGCAGGTAATGTCACCCTCACTGGCCAAACGCACCACCTGCTCGTGTAGCATGAACACGATGAAGAAAAATAGACAAAATGACCCTTGAATGAAAGAATTCTGTCATTTTGTCTATTCTATCTGTGATTTTCTCTATTCTTCCGTCGACAAAACCTGGTCTACGCTGCCTAGCCTTTTCCTATACTATATCAGCGATGCTTTCCAGTCTTACCGGACGCAGCTGATCAAACGCACCATAGTAATTTAGTAGAACTTGGATTTTACGTGGCTCAAAATGAGTCTTAACAATTTTAACTTGGGTACAGCCTTATTCCAGCCGCATTCGAATATAGGCCTCCTCCTCTTGTTGCCATGCTTCCCCGTTCACGTCCAAGTCTCCTGTAGTCCTTTGTAAGCTATCCAGTCATATATGAAACCTCTCTCTCTGTTGGCAACTCACTTTTTGCGGCAGAACTTGCGCTTCATCCCACCTGCATCACACCCACGTCGGTATGGCATACTAAACAGTTATAGTCAGCCAACTTTTCCCTGCAAGCGCGAGTTGGCAATAAGTGGCATCCGATCATTGGTCGGCACTTTCCGGTCGTTATTAAAAACTTTGTCTTTTGTTCGTGCCTCCAACAACATGCATTGTCGTTAAACCGTCGAGAAACATCACTACGTAGGGTTGTGCTTTTGAGGTTGTATAGATCACGATATGGTGATGACGTAATATAATGGATTAAGGTTCATTAGAGGCTTATAATGGCTTGATTTTCCCATCTATAAAACTTTTTTCCATACTCAATCTGATGGAATATTAAAATCGAAAACTCTTGGTTGTGAACCGAGCTTCGAGACTTCAATAGAATGCGCAACGTCGCGTCTACAGCGCGTCGAAAAAACACAGGATCGTAGCACGAGCCATTTTGTAGATCCTGCATGGAGTGCTTGTCACTGAAAAAAGGTGGAGTTTATGTAAAACCCGGCTGAGATCTTCGGGGAACTAAAACTCATTTTGTCATCACAATAGAGGCGGATTATTCATCTGTAATTTTGTCTATTCTTTCATCGACTAACTCGTTTCTATGGTGGTCTACTCTACGAAGAGAAGACAAATCACTTGATTCTTTTCTGGAACTTTGACATCGCGCCGCAGAAATCTTTCTACAATCTTATCAGTTTGTCTTCCGTTTCTTCTGTTTTTTGGCGCATTCTGCTTGATAAAAATATACCCCTATAATTGCACTTTAGTTTTATTCATCACACTCCATTTTCTAAACCAACATAACAAACGTGTGAACAGCCTCTAATCTACAAACTCAATCAACCTCTTTGAGACAGCCCTGCATTTGCGTGATATTACACCATACAAGCAAACCCACTGAGTTCGATGACCCTGCACCCAGCGCTTCTTAAAGCACAAACATATCAATACCGGTCACCTAACCTAACTCTTACGCCCAAAGCAATAAAGATCAAAATCGCTTGTGTTAAGTGATCGGTTTGTTGGTAAGGCTTTCCTTCATAATAAGAACTGTGGTAACCGATTTTAGTTGAATGCTCAAGTATCGTGTTAGGTTATAATGTCTTCTTGAAATATTTAACGTGGCATAAAATATGGGAATTTTGATTTAAGGTTTTCTGTGTGGTCTTCCACTGAAAATGGGTCTGTTTTACCGTGGGTGGTGTGAAACGGGCAGCAGCCTTTTGTGGGCAAACATTATTTGGAATTTGCCCATAGGATAAAGAAGCTGAGTGCTTAAAACTTTATACGTAAGTACCTGAGTTCCTGAATGGGATACCAATGTAGCAGTAGGTAATCAAGGCTGAGAGGTGCAAAGGAAGCTAGATCAAAAATGGATACCTATTAATAGTAATGAGTTTCGAAAGAGAAGTCAAAACGTAATCGTGTAAAATAGATCCTTTAGGTAGACAGAGATGCTATGGGGCTAAAATGATTTTGTTTTTCGGCGTATCCTGGAACTGCCCCTGCAGCCTTAAGTCTTCCCATATCAATCTATGTATAACCAGTCCTTACCACACCTTGCTATTTACATAATAACTCAAGTAAACGATTCAAAAGCTTTTACACTCACAATAGGGATACGACTAGCAAGTTAACATCAGGGAATGTGAGAAAAAACTGAATTATTGCGAGCTGCAAATAAAAAAAAGCGGTCAAGTGCGAGTCGGACTCGCGCACGAAGGTACTGCCATTATTTCGATCGATCAAATACCGCCGAAATAAACAGGTGTCTTATGCAAGATTCACATTACTGTGTTATGAAATGTCGTGACGCCTTCTGACGCAGTGTTAGCTAATCAAAACTCGTTGTGAATTGACGTAGACCTGAACAGATTATTTTGATTGGTGTATCCCGAGTCACGACACAATACGACACAGTAATGTGTCCGTAACTAAAAAAACCTTTATTTTGTTTTTATTTGTTGTTATAGCAGCAATAGAAACACACACACTGTGAATAGTTCAACTGGCTATCTGCAGGCTTAGCATGGCGTTTTCTGTTTCTACTCTACTGTAGAATAGAAATCGCTTTCTACGCTCCTCGAAATCTCTTTTTCGCGAGCACGAGGACACACTTAGACTCAGGTTGCTTTATAGACAGTGATTGTCCATAGCAACGGGTTAGTTGCTAGTGATGTGTATAACTACCCATTTTTACCGTACAATTGCGTTTCGTTTCTGTGTAGACAGTAGAAAACTTTCTACTGTCTACACAGAAACGCCATTTTTGTCTACTCTTCCGTCGACAATACGCTTCTCTAGGGCGCTCGTGCTAAGCCTGCTGTTACGGTTCAAAAGATACAGCCGCTAGCCGTTTGCCCGGGTTCTTAGTAATTAATAGGCTCCGAACAGGGCCGTCGGGTACGGAACCCTAACAAAAGAAATACGAGTTTTTAGTAGTAAAAATGTTCTTCAGAACGAGTTTTTAAGAGACTTGATAAGTTAACTGTCAACTCGCATGCACTGTTGCGATTTAAACGCCATTGGAAAACCGTGGTTAGTTGACTTACGTGTAGTTGATCGAAGTTTACATTGTTTATATTGTTTTTTAAGTCACTTGTTACAGTGTGTTCTTGTTTTATTTTTAAAGGACTTAAAAAAAAAGGAGATATAGTTCTAGTAGTGGTGTAGTGGGTATATTTATGTGAACAACTACAAAGTAAAAAATAAAGAAAGGTTTACAAAACAAAAAACTAGGTACTGACGTTGAGTTAATTTTCACTGCATATTGGTCATTTTGTAATAGGTTTTACTTTTTTTTTACTGTTAAGAAAAATTGATTAAGTAAGGAAAATGTTGAAGTTTTAGTTTTTTAGCCATTTCAGAAACCTATTGTTTCAAAGTTATAAATGCATTTAAGCTGTATGGTTTCTGAGCCCATATCTTGTCTTTTTTACGTAACATCACGCCTTGTTTCCCCGAAGGGTTGGGCAGAGGTGTACCTATAGTACACCCACATTTCGCCAGTTATGTTTAAGTCCCATGTAATAAGGGGCGAGCCTATTGCCATCTACCGGCCACAAATCCAGACTTCGGGCTGCTACTGAGCAATTCCAGATAGAAAAACGAAAAACCCTATAACACGTTGCCCGACCTGGGAATCGAACCCAGGACCTCATGCTCAGCAGTAGCGATTGCGACCACTAGACCAACGAGGCAGTAGTTGTCTTTTTTATACCTCAGTAATTGAGGATTAATCTATTTATTTTACCCTGTGGCAGTATCAAAGTTGTTGCCAATTTAATATACCTAATGTGTTAACGAGCTTCGTGTTCAATCAAGTAAAAAGAGATATGTACTTCTAAATGGAAACAAAGTTATTTATAGGTTTACAATGATCTCACTTCATTCCATGTGAATCTAACTGGATTTGTATCATAAATTGATTTAAAAAAAAATGCGCTGTCATCAATCACCGATCTTCTAGATAAGATAAGCAGTAAATAACAAAGCCGATATTTGAGTGTACTACAAAAAGAAAAATAATAGGTACCTAGATCGATTTATAACTATGCTTATTGCCCATTGCTGGACTTAAGCCTTCCCCAAAAATGGGCATAAAGCGCAGTACAAGTTCATTCTTAAAAATAACAAATGCCACCAGACGTTCATGAGTCCGATGTAAAACTTACTGTTGACAGGTGACTGATTTGTTATTCAATTTTGTACTCTATTTCCCACAGCTTAGAGATGACATGATGTGCCCATTTTCACGAGCATTATTAGACACCTAAATGAATGCCCAAATAAAAATCTGCGATGTTGAGTTTTCAACTTTTGACGCAAAGCTGAGGGTTGAAAATCCAATAGCGCGCTTTTATTTTTATTACATTTTAATTATAGTGTAGTAGTAGTATGTAATCTGTACATGGTTCTAATTGACGCTCCACATGGCCAGTTCTAGCGTTAACTAGTAAAAAAAAGCGAGCGATTGCGAGTCGAACTCGCACACGAAGGGTTCCGTATCACCGTACAATTTTCAACACAATTTTTTTTTATTGTAGTAAAAAAAAACATCTGTCTTGTATGGTCCCCATAATGTTAACTCTTATTATTTATTTATTAGGTTGTTGTTTATTAGCTTTGTTGATTGTACACAACATAACTCATCAACTTTATATCACTGCTGAATTTGCGAAGGTTGACAAGAACCATTGTTTTACACCGTTCCCAGTAAGAGAAGTTATTTTTAAATTAACCCCTAACTTGGTTTAAGCAAAATTGAAGTTTCACTCTGTGAAAATTTCATGGGTCTACCTTTGTATTATGGTTCAAAAGAAAGCCTGTGACAGACGGGCGGACGGTCGGACAGCGGAACATAAGTAATCCGGGTGTCGTTTGCACCCTTTGGGTACGGAACCCTAAAAAGTTAGATACTTACGTACAGGTAATAATCGCGGTATTAAAATGTTAAAACTTATGTGGACGACATGCATCAATGTTTTATGTGTTGAATAAATGGAAGGTAAATAAGAAATGGTTGATTTAAATGTCCGATTGTGATGAAGTGGTTTGTTCCACGACAAGCCACTTCATCACAATCGGACATGTTCACTTGGTATAACATGGCGGATTAATTTATCCATGAGTGACTACACGTACACTGAGTGCCCTTCAAAAGTAACTTGACATTTTTCCACTTCAGCTGTGATGGTCGCAATCACTACTGCTGACCATGAGGTCCTGGGTTCGATTCTCAGGTCGGGGAACTTGTTACTGGGTTTTTCTATCTGGAATTCCTCAATAGCAGCCCGGAGTCTGGATTTGTGCCCGGTTGATGGCAATAGGCTCGCCCCCTATTGAATGGGACTTAAACATAACTGGCGAAATGTGGGTGTACTATAGGTACACCTCTGCCCAACCCTTCGGGGAAACAAGGCGTGATGTTATGTTATGGGTTTACTCTTGACTCTAGTCTAGGTCAGAGGTGACAGCGACAAAGTCTACGATGGAGTGAGCACACACAGAAGAAGCCTGTTCACTTAACAACCTTAACGTTTTATTGACTACTTATTAGGGATGATGCCAATTTTTTGTTTGTTACCAAATAGTTCGAACAGTTATAAACGTTTTAAAATAAGTGTAAGACAAGGATAGCGCTATCGTAGAAGTGACGTCACGAATATGTACCTTCGTACTAGCGCTGTACATTGTCCGTACCGCGCGACAAGGACGGGAATAATCCCCTCAATAAACTTTTACAGCGTGTAGCTTCTTCATCAAATAAAAAAAAACAGATTTAACAGATTTTTTTGATTATCTCATTTTTACTACGCCGTCTTCGAAAATACATTATTTTTTCGAACATTTTTAATATTACTCATCTTCCCTATTTAACTACTTATCACTAGAGATCGGATATTCGGATGCATATTTACCTAAAGTTGAGATGTTGGCTAATATGGAATACGCTTTTGTATCGAAACCCCTCGCTTTTCCGGAATCAACAAATGACAATGCCAGATCCTGCCCCAGGTATTTACAGAAAATGTCAATTAATGAAAATAATTGTAATGATTATAGGACCTTTTCACAATACATTGTTTTTTAGTAGAACTTGCCGATTACAAATCAATGATTAGGAGTTCAACCCCTTAATTTCCTATTGCGTGACTTATTGCGCATGCACACACAACAGAAAAAAGGTTTAAATACCTGTAAAACAAAAACTCATATTACGATTATAATAATTATGATAATGCGAAACGTTTATGTTGTTTAAATCGCTTTTTAACAATTATAAACTGCACCTAACCTATAATCAATGTCATTACTGTTTTAAGATTTTAATAGAAACAGCAAGTTCTACAGGCATTAGGACAAATGTTTAGTTAACAGTAATAAATGAGCTTTAAGATGCTGCATATTGCAGGCTTGTAAATGACTTTTAGATTTGAGTGGGGCAAAGTTCTATAGAGTTTCTGGCATTGTTCTTTTGTGTTTTTTTCAGACTAAACATAGAATCGGGTGTTTGTTTGGCATCTCGCAGGTCAACCTATTGGGTTGTCGTCTGCTTAAGCGGACTTGCCTGTGGTTGCCCTAATAAAATAAGGCTCCAGACAGGACTTAAACTTAAATGCTAACTAAAAACTAAGCGTCTACACGCTAAGGGCACCCCCTGTGGGGTACGGACCTCGGCTTAGGGCGTCGCTGGAAGAGGGCAGCAAGGGACTAGCTGGATCAGGATTGATGTTATTTTGGGACGAATTTAAAGCTACAGGCTCAGCGACGCGGGCTGGCTCGAGCAAGGGTCGGGAGGGGCGTGGATTTGGGCGTCGCGGCGGGCCTCGGCGGCGAGGTCGGTAGGACGGCGATCGGGTTTTGGGCTTAATTAGGGTGCTGGTGGCCTTACTACTCTCCTGGAGGAGGGTAGTGGCGTCGTCGGGGGCGATTAAAGTATGCCTTGGTGGGCGAATACTGCTAATGCGGGAGGGAGTGTAGCGGGCGGCCGCTGAGATCAAGGGGTTGGAGTGTTTGATGCCACAGTCAAAGAAACGCTTCGATAAGCGTTTCATGAACTGGTTTATGGTTGGCATTTTAAGGTCGATAGAATCGGGTGCAACAATACCGGGGTGTTTTATATTATTGTCATTTTATATTTGAT
Source organism: Dasypolia templi (assembly GCA_963555695.1). Taxonomy (NCBI): domain Eukaryota; kingdom Metazoa; phylum Arthropoda; class Insecta; order Lepidoptera; family Noctuidae; genus Dasypolia; species Dasypolia templi. The sequence goes on from OY743163.1 coordinate 8,576,773, forward strand.
AGCTTCTCAGCTGTAGTGCGGAAAAATAATGGATCTCTTCTTACAAGGTTGCGGGACAGTAGCAAAAGCCTCCTGAAAGCTATTGATGCTGGGCCAGACGAAAGCTCCATAATGCGCAGACACACACTTCTGTGTGATTAGTATTTTCTACTCATGGGTTGCAGGTGAAAATCAGCGTCAAATGGTACACCTCTTGTTGTCATTATTCTGAGCTGAGGCCGTTTTGGCATTACTATCTTTGTTTTCTGTTTTTTTTTGTTTTATGGTGTCATATTTTTTGTGCTGTAATGCCAATAAACGCATTTTTCTTTCTTTCTTAAATGAGGTGTCTTATAAAAACCACTCTGTCGGTAGGAGAATGTACGTTTTACTAACATAGGTACTCCTATGAGGCTAGGAGTTTCTTGCCACTTCTTAACATCATAACATCATAACATCAAGCCTTGTTTCCCCGAAGGGTAGGGCAGAGGTGTACCTATAGTACACCCACATTTCGGCAGTTATGTTTAAGTCCCATGTAATAGGGGGCGAGCCTATTGCCATCTACCGGGCACAAATCCAGACTTCGGGCTGCTACTGAGAAATTTCAGATAGAAAAACCCAACTTCTTCTCCATACGAAACTACTTTTTGGAAGTGGCGCCTAGAATCAGTTCTATTTTTAATGTAAATTTTGACGTTCAAAAGTGCCTTTTTATGGGCCTATTTGAAATAAATGCTTTGACTTTGACTTTGACATAGCAAATAAGTTAAAATTGGTAACTAACAGTTTTTTTTTTGTAATTGGATATAGTTGTCTTGACTGTTAATTAAATAATAAAAACAAAACCATAAACAAGGAGGCAGGGGTCAACGCCGGGCAAGCTTTATTTATTATGTAAGATTAAGCACTTGATTCTGAAGCCCCCTGCCATTGATACACTAAAATCATTTTTAGTGTGCTTTGAAGTAAAGGTGTCCCAAAATTAACGCAAGATTTGAATTAAATAGAAAACACAGTTGTAAGTATTGTGATTGTATTTTTTTATGAATCATGAAGAACATAGGACAGGGTTATTTATGGAATAACACATCGGACGAATGGCCTCCACGGCTTTGCATACACATACGCACTCGTTTGCCGAAATCAAGGTGAAAATGTGCTTCGTCGCTTAGGATGAATTTGCTCGAAAAATCGGCATCCATTTGTTGATACTCAATAATCCATTCAACAGACTCTCTTCGCTGTGCACGGTCATTAAGCTTCGTTTGTTGTGTTAATTGAATTTTGTAAGCATGGAGACGCAGATCTTTAGTGAGGAAACGCTGTAGAGTTTTTTTTGGTTGTCAACACTTTACTGCATATAATAATAATAATAAATAATAATTCCTCGTTGGTCTAGTGGTCGCAATCGCTACTGCCGAGCATGAGGTCCTGGGTTCGATTCCCAGGTCGGGCAAAGTGTTATTGGGTTTTTCTATCTGGAATTACTCAATAGCAGCCCGGAGTCTGGATTTGTGCCCGGTTGATGGCAATAGGCTCGCCCCCTATCTCCACTACCTCATCTACCCATCTAGCATTTGGCCTGCCTCTGCTTCTAGTACCTCGTGGCCCAGTCCATTCTATTACTCTTCCCGTCCATCTATCAAACAAAAAATACATAAATATTTTAAGAAACATCTATGCCAACAGCTTGAGTAGAGTCAAACTAGATAGAACAGGCACAAATTTCAACATCAAGAGAGGTGTCAGACAAGGTGACCCACTCTCACCAAAATTGTTCATTGCGGTCTTACAGTATATCATGAAAGAATTACCATGGTCAAAGCAAGGCATTAATATAAACGGGAAGTTTCTAAGTCACTTGAGGTTCGCGGACGATATTATCTTGTTCTCGGAAAACCCACAACAATTAAATATCATGATAAACGATTTACACCGAGCCAGTATTAAAGTTGGATTGGAAATGAATCTCGACAAAACCAAAGTTACCACTAATCACCTTACGACATCCATCTTGGTTAACAACATACCTCTCGAGTTTGTTCAAAAGTATGTCTATCTAGGCAAGCAAATCTCTTTCAGCAAAGAAAGAAATTTAGAAGAAGTGGACCGAAGAATTTCGACTACCTGGAAAAAGTACTGGAGCCATAAGGAAGTTTTCAAATCGCAGCTACCACTACCGACCAAAAAAATAGTCATGGATTCGGAAATACTACCATGTCTCACCTACGGCTGCCAGACTTGGACATTCGATCGCAAGATAAGGAACAAAATTCAGACTACTCAAAGAAGAATGGAGAGAAGTTGCCTGGGCATAAAATTAAAAGACAGGGTAAGGAATGTCGAAATTCGGAATATAACAAAAGTAACAGATGCCCTAACCTTCTCACTTCAAAGAAAATGGAAGTGGGCAGGTCATGTGGCCAGGCTTAAAGATGATAGATGGACGGGAAGAGAGAGAGTTACTGCATATACGGCGGCAAATTTACATCTTGCGTTAATTTTGGGACATCCTATATATCAATGCCCTCTGCGTCGAAATTTTTTGTCGGTAATTTAGAAAAAAAATGCTGTTCCATGTACATTTTGACTGCGTAGATACTTGTTGCACTTTTCTATGAAACAGCAGATTTGTTTTTTTTGGTAACCAACATAAAATTACTACGCTAGGAGGTCTAGAATCATGTGCTGAATTCTTGGTTACAGTTCGCGCGTCTACGTCTCTGCCACCTGATTATACAGCACGTCAATTCTGTAAAAAAATCTCACCGTGAAGACTTGCGTGGAGTGAACTGTCAGTGTCATTCCGTCTTGGTCAATCCCTAGCATCAGTGGCACTGACAGCTCACTCCACGCTCACTTCACATAACTTCTCAAGGTGAGATGGTTACAGCACTACAGGTTGCTTTTTTAAAATTAGAAACCATAATGTGGCATCACAGCTGAAGTGTTTTTTATTGTTAAAAACACTTGCATTGAGGTTCCTTTTCTCGTATTGGCAGTGGCACGAAGTAAATGTTCCCACTGCTGGGGCACGGGCCTCCTCTCGATGAAAGGGAGTGGGCTGTAATCCACCACGCGGGCCCAGTGCGGGTTGGTAGATGTCACATTTCTTCGAATTTTTGGCTCTAGGACATGCCGGTTTCCTCACGATGTTTTCCTAGACCTCTTTGAGAGCAGTGGTGATGAAATAATTTACACAAAATAAAGCAATCACTGTTGTAATAAAAAAATATAAAAAAACAATCGAAATTGGGAATCAAGCCTAGGATCCACATTCAATATCAATCTGCCTACTTTGCGGTCGGCTGCCTGTCTAACCGGATGAAGCTGAACACCAGTATTTAGCCTATACTCCTCCCAAACTTAACCCTTTGGTAGGACTAACCATTTTTTTATGACTTGGTTGAAAACCCTCATAGATATCCTCCCGGAAGGGTCTGTCATACTCTTACCGACTAAAAACCACCCCGGTGTTCCCATCCCGCACTTACCTACACCGGGGATCATGAGACTGTTTGTCAGACTGGGCTTCTGAGTATACGGAACGACTGTCAAAAATGTACGAGTGACAGCCGGGACCAACACCTCAATATGCTTTTCGAGGCACGGAGGGGTATGTAAAGATAGTCGCCCATCCAAGGCCCGACCGCGGCAAGAGTAGCTTAACCTACGAATGACGTGTTCGACTCTTCCACACTCAGCATACAGTAATTGATCGGACTTCAAAAATACTCGTAAAGACGGTCTCAATTCGTCCGTAAGTATATTTATTTGTTTGAGAATACAAGCTCAACATTACAGAATAACTTATTCGTGAACGAATGCCGTCTGACGTATGAGTCAGAGTGATCTTAAAGGATATAATGTGAATGTATACCTACGTAAATATCTATGTATCTCGCTAATGGCCGTAATGGTACGGAAGATTACTTATTAATAGACTATTGATGTGTAGTATGTAATAATTTCAGTGGATTTATTATTCACAAATGCGAAGTGGCTGTGTCTGTTTCGTAGCTTATCCCAGCTGATCTACTGAAGACATGTCGATGAGATTTGGCAGCTTGTTGTTTGAAGAAATATCTATAAGACCAGCGCGTAGCATAACCCCCATAGAAATAAGTGACAAAATGACAGATGAATAAAATAAATCTGTCTATTCTATCTGTCATTTTATATGCCTATGTGAAAAGTGGAAGTTAAAATATTTTCTGGTTATTTTGGCTTGCATAATCAGCCTATTGTGTTCCCACTGCTGGGACACAGGCTTCCTCTCTGTCAGAGGGAGTGGGCCGTAATCAACCACGAGGGCCCAGTGCGGGTTGGTAGATGTCACATGTCTTCGAATTTTTGGTTCTAAGACATGCCGGTTTCCTCACGATGTTTTCCTCCACCGTTTTGAGAGCAGTGGTCATGAAATAGTTTACGCAAAGAAAAGTGCCTGTCTGGGTTCGAACTTTCGACCTACAATTCGTAAGTCGCCGCCGTTACCACTGAGCCACCACTGCTCTCATTTCTCATTTTGGCTTGCGCCGGACAAATTCAATAAGTTTTTGATCTTTCAACCCTACACACATGCCAAAACAATTTTGACTTACCCATTTGCTCAGTTTTAGAGAACGTCCTTGACTTAACGCATTGCTCAAACAAAATCGAACGTTTGTTTTAGAGAGGTTACGCGGCCAACTTCAAAAATCATGAACGAGACGAATTTTTTTAATTGCCAAAACAATTTTAACTTACTACCCATTTTCTCAGTTTTTTATGATAAATAAATGATAAATGATTTATTTTCTGTAAATAGTACAAACACTTTTACACGTCAATCATATTTTAAAAACTCGGTGACATCGGCGTTTCCTATCTGACTACTCTGAGAAGAAACGCCGAAACAAACTCAGAGGGCACAGTCTCTTTTAAAGTCCAGACATAATCTTGGTCAGGTCATGTGAAGACCATGTGGATTGATGTCTGAAATGGTCTTTTCAGGAAAGAACCACACAGAATGACCTGTCCAGTCAGTGTCATGCAGCTCAACACAGAACTAAAGAAGCTAAACGATTCGACGAACATTACCAAAGAAAGGACATTTGGGTAGGCCGCATAAATTACTCAAACTGCCAGACCATGATTAAAACTAATAATTAAAAAAAAATGCATTAAATAAAACAACAAATCCACAATGTCTTCACATTCACAATAATTAAAATAGTATAATCCTTTACAAAGTAAATGTCATTGCATCCATCAATGTCAAAGTTTAAATAAAAAATATGAAAATAATCTTGGTCATATCATATGAGGACCATGTAGACTGGTGTCTATCGAGAAGGTCCCTGACTTGCTCAAACAAAATCGAACGTGTGTTTTAGAGAAGTTACTCATACGTGGTTGCCCATACGTCAGCGCAGAGAGCAAAGGGCGCTGACCACCTTGTTTTCATTTCTTGTTTCTACCTCCTCCCCTGGTTATCTAGCCCCCCACTTTCAGTACATTTGCGCCAACCACAACAGAAATCTTCGTTCAACACACAATCGTCTTCTTCAATGTCCCACTCACCGCACAGACTTCATTCACTCTTCCTTCTTCGTTCAGTCTATCTCTCTGTGGAATGCACTCCCCCAAGAAATCAGGGTGGCAACCAACCGATTAATCCTTTAAAGTTAAAGTTCGTGAGCACATTCGCAAGAAGCTGGCAGTATCATCTCAAGGGTAATGTTTTCTCATTGGTTGTTTTATTTGTTTTAGTATAATTATATATTTATGTATATTTGTGCTTATTTTTATATATAATTAGGTATATATGTATTTCTATGTCTTAGATTAAATATTTATTCCTTGGTTTTTTTATAAATTGCACCTACCACTGCTTGTCTCTGCATCACCCAAAGGTTGACTGGTAGAAAATGCCTATGGCATTAAGTCCGCCGCTGTACAAAATGTGCGTGAAGTATAAATAAATAAATAAAAAGCAAGTACAAGACGAATTTTTCTATTCTTGTTGTACGAAATGTTCTATTCCTTTTTTCATGATTTATGTTTAAAAAAAAGATTATTGTGCGTGTGCCTGGAGGCAACACAGTGTCGGATGGCCGAATGTCATGATTTTCAAATATTACTAAGATGTAGTGATTTTTAAACCTAAATACAAAATTGAAAGTATGTGATTTGCCTCAAATGATTTTTGTATCAATGCCATGAAATTTAAAATGATCTCATTTGACAGTTATCGAAAAACTACTGATTTTTTTACGAAACGGAATGGAAATATGTTGTTTGGGCCATCGCCTAGTTTCGGTTAATTCTATTATAAAGTTTCGAAATCAAAAGGTTGTCTTCAAGAAGTCTATGTTGATATTATGTTGAGTACCGGATAAAATAGTTACTTAAATTATATTGCTTTAAACCAAGTTTGTATTTGAGCAAGAATTGAAATACAGAAATGTTTATACTGGAAAACTGTTGACTGTAATGTTTAACTGTGTTCATTTCACTTTCTTGTCTGTTTAAAATATGTGTGCAATATATGGTATAAAACAAAGTTGAAATTTGTGTCCGTTTGTGACACTGCTTAGATTTACGAAAATGCTCAATGGATTTTGATGCTGTTTTCGATATCATTAGTAGCACTTATTTCGGGAGGTTAATATATTATATTGTTCATTAATATTAAACTAACATTTAATGAATAAATAAATCTCGATGCATTGTCAAGATCTAAAAACCCTGCGAAGCTGGAGCGGGTCGCTAGTGTAAATAAATAAATCAAATTGCGGAAATCGCTACAACATCCAGGAAAAAACAAAACACAACAGCATGATTATTAAAATTATTTCTCAAAAGTGTTTCACAGTGACTCATAGAGTACATCAACTCGTATTCGTCCGTGAATAAAATGATTAAACGTTTTATGAGAATCTTGTCTTGTCTGGTCGTGCCACAGTGTAGATGTTTGAACAGTATGTCAAGTGTTTTTGAAGTTCTCTTTGACCGTATTACATTAGAACTTGAAACTACAGTAGAATCCGTTTATTATGACTCCGCCTTTAATGACCAACCGCTTATTATGAAGTAATAACACAGCGAAGTTTGGTTTTCATATAATATTATTTATATCAAAGTCAGATATAATGGACTTTGCTTATAGTGACATGTCGCTTATTGTGACCCATTTTTAATAAATTGTGTTTTGAGTCTCAGCGGGTAATTGACAGTTGAAGGTCACGCATTGTTTGATAACACAATATTATTAGAGACTGTTATTACAATATAAAGAAAAAACAAGCATTACTGCATTATTATGTAAAAAAATTAAAAAATACATACATTATGTACTACGTACAGTTTTAATTTTTATTTCATCTCTATTTTGTTTCTCTGTATTAAAATAAATACATAAGTAGTAACAAAAACGGGAGATCTGTTTTTTCTACAAAATGCTTTTTATGACGTCCGCTTAGTATGACGTATTTGTTATTTCCCTTCGATGTCATTATAAACGAATTCCACTGTACGTATTTTGGGTTGAGGTAGGTCCTGAGTTATTATTGGTGCTTCCGGAATGAAAACTTTAAAATTCGAATGTGTGTGAAACGGTTACCATGGTACAGTAGACATAGGTATTCTTTTGCTTGTCCCGTAAGGATTCTATCCATGAGGATTTCAGCAAGAATCGTAAAAACAGGTAAGATGATTCTAGAGCAACGTTATCAAACACTAACTTTTACCAGCGGCTTTGACCGCTTGGTTGTCGGAAATCATCCTACGGGAACGTACCTACTACCGGGAAAAAAAATCATCCACATTCGTTCAGCCGTTTTTGCGTGACTGAGTAACAAACTTTCATTATATAATAACATAACATCACGCCTGTAATCCTGTAGTTATGTTTAAGTTGCATGTAGTAGGGGGCGAGCCTATTACCTTCAACCGGGTACAAATCTATACTGAGGGCTGCTAATGGAAAACCCAATAACACTGTGCCCAACCTGGGAATCGAACCCAGAACCTCATGCTCTCCAGTAGCGCTTGCGTCAGCGTCGTGCAGCTTTTTGATCACTCAGCTTTCCACTGTTGGTTTCCTATTGAATTCTCCACCTTTTCGTTATTCCGGTCTACAGTAAAGTTCCTATTTACATAAAAAACATCGCCCTTTGGTTCACGAATCCTTGGTTCTCCATAGATCCTTGATCTATCTTTTGACCATAGTACCTAAATCCACATAGCCCGAACTTTTTTTTCCGTGACGTTTGGTTTACAACGCACCTGATTTTCAACGCTCGGCTTAGCGCTAAGAGTTGAAATTTCCAACTGTAAGCTTTTTAAACGCACGTTCGTGCGTACGTGGCCTAATACTATGTTAACATCGATTAAACAGATTTTTTCGATTATCTCATTTTTACTATGCCGCCTTCTTTGAAATTTCATTTTTAATATGTCATCATCCCACCCTATTTCGTTAATAATTTAAAACACATAATCTAGCAGTTCAAACGCTCGCACCGGCCGGCCAGTGCCCGCCGAAACGCACTACAAGACACATCACACTACAAAAGGCATAGCATAGCATAATCAGCCTATAACGTTCCCACTGCTGGGACACCGGCCTCCTCTCTATGAGAAGGAGTGAGCCGTAATCCACCACGCGGGCTCAGTGCGTATTGGTAGATGTCACATGTCTTCGATTTTATTTTTGGTTCTAGGACATGCCGGTTTCCTCACGATGTTTTCCTTCACCGTTATGAGAGCAGTGGTGATGAAATTATTTACACAAAGTAAAGTGCCTGCCTGAGTTCGAACTCACGACCTACAACTCGTAAGTCACGGCCGTTACCACTGTGCCACCACTGCTCTCCTACAAAAGGGCTTAAGATTATTTGACAGGACTTGGCTCTGCGGTCGGTTCGTAGATGGGTGACCATGATCTATTACGGAATAATAATGGAGAGGGCCCTCCAGACCTCGGAAAGCATGTTATGCCGTTGGTCCCGGCTGTCATTCGTAGATCCTTGTCTGACAACCAGTCTTACCAAGGGTATCGTGCTATCCAGTACCCAGTTAGGGTTATGGAGGTCAGATAGGCAGACGCTCCATGTAAAATACTGGTATTTAGCTCATCCGGTTAGTCTAGAAGCAGATCCTAAAATAGTTAGGAAAAGGCTAGGAAGACTAATTGATAGACTTGATAAGACTTGGCATACTGTTATTTCTTTACTGTGGTACCGATTGCGTAAAGTAGTAGTGTAAATGTAAAATATTTTCGGCATCGTTATTTTATCGTTCTTGCTGGTGTTATTCTTGTTCGTTTCTATATAGTGAGATGGCTTGAGGGAGTGTCGTCTCAAGCTTAGTTTTAAAGTGATAGGCTTTTGGTAGACATATTTTTATTCTACTTCATCTTCTTCGACGTCACTCCACAGACAATTGCTCACCAGATATCTTGTGCCGCATGCATTGTCATGTGAGGACCTTATGGCTGAATAGAGGTATGCAGAACTGGGTGTAAAGATCACTCATCCTTAATGGTGTCGTGTCTGGTGGGCAACGATTGATGTCGGGATGTTGTGTTGTTGTCGGCAAACTCTGCTTGCGCGATGCAGGATTTTGCATGACGTCAGTGTGATGCGTAGTTCTCATGTGGCAACGTAAATGCCGAAACAGCTGCGTCAGCAAACGGTACTCGCGTTGCTGAATTTTTGGGATGAACGAAATATAAGAAGTAAATTTTTTGTGTCATTTTTGCGATCGAAATGCTAAGAAAAATATTGGGTTATTGCAAACCTGCCGTTGATATATTCTTAATATACCAAAACATACGTGAACTTTTTTTCCAATTCGGACCTGAATTAATAAAATTATTTTGACACCTTTAAGGCTTTTATTCATCACCCACCAACTTGAATCAGTGTACACATTAACACACCATTTGACTCAATCTTCGGCAACTCTTATACAGCTGCTACCAGCCACTCTGGAGATAGAACAGCGTCCATATTTATCACTTTCCTCTCATTTTCGTTATCTACAAATGTCTATATTAAAGCTGTATAACAATACAGCATAACAATGTAGATCCCTACCGAGCCATACCTCTACCTACCATCTACCTCTTATGTTATTAATTTCTATCATTTCCTTTCCAGCGTACTGGGGTCGCGATGGCGGCGGCGGTGGGGGCGCGGCGGCTGCGCAGGCGCAAGCACAAGCACAAGCCGCGCTCTTCGGCTTCGGGTCCCGCTACCCGAACCCTAACACGCTCGGCGTGGCGGCTAATCAGGCAGCGTCCCTCGGGCTACATCCAGCTGCCAGTAAGTACAATGGTATGATAGCTCGATTGTTTGCTATTATTGAGTAAGTACTTATAAGTTATTTTAATAAAATCGTTCTGTCTTAGTGATGGCCAAAGATGGGTGCTGAGAATACCTCCATCATTGGCGTCACCATGGCCTTGACCGCAACCGTAGCCAACGGTTGGGTACTAGGGACCATTTGTGCTTGGTGCTTGTCATTTGGGGTTAGGGGTTTGCCATTTACAAGCGCCACGCTTGGCAGGCGAGTTGACGATAGCAGTGGTTTTGAAATGCCTAGAGAACGTGGCTGGCTATTCTCTAGTGAGTCCCTTAGTCGCCTTGTACGATACCCACGGGAAAGAATGGGTAGGGGGTGGGTGGGGTGCTATTCTTTAAATCCGACACGACACTGAACAGGTGGTATGCCTTTCTTCAACTGTGGGAATTTTTCTTTGTCTGGAATGGCTAATTAATACATCATGAAATGTGTCGGTTATTTCTGGTCTCCTTCTGGATGAGAAGAATCCTTTTCCCTACATGCTTGGATATGGTATCCGTATACTCACGATACCAGTAGGCCTAGACAAACTGATATTCTATCGGTGATAAAGATGATGGACAACGTTACGTTACGCTTTTGTCAATCCCGTTAAAAAAATCTGTAGAAAAATGATTTTCTGGGTGATAAAAAGTAGAGTGTCCACCTCGGGAGCAACCCTATTTTAAGCTCGAGTGACGTAAAGCTGAAACTGCTCGCTGAGCTAAAAAATCTACTCTAGAATTCTTCGCTCCGCTCTGGATTTAAACAAACACTCTCGCCTTTAAAATAGTTGTTTGCTTCCTAGGCAAAGAATCTACTATTTAACCACCTACGAGAAGGTATAATTAATGGACATTTTTATGCCAGGAGTCCAGGACCCATATAGCCATTCTAGCTCCAAACGGCAACACCCTTTTTTTTTTGTTGGTGGGAAATCATCAAATTACTTCTCCTGGTCTGGATGGAGCGGCAGGGCGTGTCAGACTTTTACTGACTAAAACTCACCTGTGTTCACGGTATCTCTTTCGAACATCCCGCGGCCCTAGAACGACAACCCCAAAAGATTCAATTGTATAGGTTTACGAAAAACAGGGGGTTGCCGTCTTTTTACCTATTTTGGTAAATGTTATTTTAATCAAACAAATCCGAACACGAAAATGGGGGAATGCCTTACACTAAGAGCCTTATTATACACGAAATTCAAGGACCCTTTCCGTAAATCGGGATTAAAAACACATCATCTAAATATCGGGCCCTAAATATCGCATAGTGTAATCGGGGTTCCAGCAACAAGACTGCCGATGATGGCTGTTTATGATTTTTTTTCTAATTAAGCTTTCAAGAACTGTTGACAACGCTTTCCTCTCTCTCCAGGTGCAGCTTGGTGGTCAATGGCATCCCACCTAGCAGCTCAAGACTACCTAGCGCGGCTGCAGGCTTCAGGGTTAAACTTCCCTCCCCTGGCGGACCCTTATGCCGCGCTGTCAGCTCTCTCAGGTCAGGGTCAGGGGCTGAAGCAGCCGCAGAAACCTGGGAAGTTGTCTAGTCGGAATGAGAGGTAAGGAATTATTTTGGCTATAGTGAGTTTGTGAGAAGGGATATTAGAGGGACCAGTCAGTGGCCTCGCTACAGCTCTTGTAGCATGAAATTTCTTGTTCCCCCGACCCACCTCGTAGCATCCCCTTTTTTTTGGGTGGGAAATCATCAAATGTCTTCTCCCGCTCCACCCAGAGCGGTTCCCCCAGGACCCCGGGTCTCCTGGACCCAGAGGGCGTGTCAGACTTTTACTGACTAAAACCCACCCGTGTTCCTTCAGTTACCTGTGCCGGGGCCACGGTTTCTTTTTCGATTTTCCCGCGACCCTGAGGCGTCGGCTCTATCGGACCACGTCATTTAGTGCTGACATCTATTTGAGGCGTGCGTGGAACACGACGCGCCGGCGACCCGGGCCTGGCCCTTACCAGACGTCGAGCTACTCATTGCTTGCCGTCCGCAAGCCCGCGCCTACGGTGGCCGGGAATCTTCATGCGACTCCCGACGCCTAGGGCGTCTTCTGCGGCGACTAGAGGGAGACTCTCTCCCTCACGCGCTCCGCCTCCTCCTTCGCGAGCATTACTACGAGGACACGGCGGTCCTCCACCCAAGCTGGGCAGACCTCCACCGTATGCTCCACCGTGTCCTCCGGGCGATCCACAAAATGGTGACACCCGGGCGTTTCATCCCGCCTTATGCGAAACAGGAACCTCCCGAAACATCCGTGTCCGGTGAGGACCAGTGTCAGGCGGAAGGTGGGGACGCCGTGGCGCCTCTCTAACCACTCCTCAAAGAGGGGAACCTGCCCGCGCTAAGATTTCGTTTTTGCTTAGCGTTCTTTGCGACTTCTTATCTTTTTTGCTCGCTTCTTTAGGGTAATAGCGTGATGTTAAATAGCCTGTAGCCTTCCTCAAGAATTGGGCTATCAAATCTTACCTCTTTTTAATGTCAAACAAACAAATTTTACCTCTTTTTAATGTTTTAAGTTTTATGTATAGATAAACACTTTAAAAGGGTTATATCTCCCAATCAGACAGTATTATTAGACACTAGCTGCTCCCCGCGATTTCAACCGCATAAATCATGATCCCGTTGGAGTATCGGGATAAAAAGTACTCTATGTGTTAATCCAGGTTGGTCTAGTGGTCGCAAAAGCTGACTGCTGAGCCTGAGGTCCTGCATTCGATTCCCAGTCGGTCGGGCAAAGTGTTATTGGGTTTTACTGGCTGGAATTTCTCAATAGCAGCCCGGAGTCTGGATTTGTGCCCGGTAGATGGCAATAGGCTCGCCCCCTATTACATGGGACTTCAGCATAACTGGCGAAATGTGGGTGTACTATAGGTTCACCTCGGCCTAACCCTTCTGGGATTACAGGCGTGATGTTATGTTATATCACCAGTTTCTCAGTAGCTGCCCGTTGTCTTTATTTGTGACCTGTGAATGGAAATAGGCTTGCGCCATATTTCTATGGCACATAAAAACTTAACTGGCGAAATGTAGATTATACTTAGTTTTCTTAAATATTTGGTACTATATTCGTTACGAAGCCACCCCAATTTGTCAATGAACATTTATTTAGCCATAATTTTTTATTTGTTTACATTATACATTGTGCTCCACATGTCCTCACTATTTAATATATTTTGTGCATCCTACAACTTTTATTTTATATAATCTCACCATCCGGAATCTAACTAACTGTTTTCATGTTCCAGGTCAGGCAGAAGCAGTACATCATCAGCCGCCTCCACAAAAGACAAGAGTCCATCGACGAGCAGCGCCAACTCGCAGAACATGAGTGAGTGGGGCACGTATCTACTATCATACCATGTGTGTCTGTGTGGTTCATCATTGTAATTTTGTATGAGATAGAGGTGAACAAGGATGGATGAACATTAATAAGCAGTTGCGTCATGTAAAATGTTGGTTCAGCTGTCTCTAGTAAGACTGGAGTAGTGGTAGCCCTGTAGAAACGTTGAAATGTTGACCTTCAATATCTCCGTAGTCAGATTCCCAGGAACAGTCCGCGAGCCCTAAGCTGTGCTTTGCATTTGTGTGAGTTCACTTATTAGTGAACTGTAGGATACTTGTACAGATGAATGTTAGTCCCTTTAGTGGAGAGATTGCGTAAGTGTTCAGCCTGAACACGGCTTGTTTACACTTTCATTGAAAAGCATGGCTTCTCAATGTCACATATGAACTTCTTATCTCCCTCCAGGATGTGTAGGTGTGACGTCGGCCTAGAGCGCGATGGGTTTACACCGGTAACTCCATTGGTGCGATTGGTAATCACTCACACAAGTGCAAAGCTCAGCTTAGGCAGTCCAGTGATTTTTTTTTTCAACTACAATGATGGAGAGCACAAGTGACTCTCGGCTTCGTTAAGTGGCTTGTTGCACTCGTTAGATACTTTACTTTGAAGCAAACTGAAACTGAATTTTTAAATAAAATTATTCATATGACACACCAATTACAGAACAACTTCAAGTAGCAAGACTGATTACATTGCTTTCGTATAAAAATGTGTAAACAAATGGATTTGAAAATCTTACCGTGGATGCCAATTTATGAGCCACTTACAAATAGATTACTTTGACGACAATTTAATAATGTTATTCGAACATAAATGATCGATGGTAAATGTGGTGTAATAATAGTAAAACAGATGAATGTTAGTCCCTTTAGTGGAGAGATTGCGTAAGTGTTCAGCCTGAACACGGCTTGTTTACACTTTCATTGAAAAGCATGGCTTCTCAATGTCACATATGAACTTCTTATCTCCCTCCAGGATCTTCCTACGGTCTACCGAAGACTTCTTCTCCGTCCGCGATGCACCACTCTGCGTCTCTGTCGAGCCTGGCATCCCTCAACAGTCTGGTGTCTGCTTCTCATCAGAGCAAGCCCAGTAGCAAGCCGTCTGCTGCGCCACAGCCAAGCAGTGAGTATGACTTCTTCTCCGGCCGCGATTGGGAGTTGTAGAAGGCGTAGGAGGGGTCGAAGTCAAGTCGCAGAGGCCTCTTAGACAATTTTAATCTTTGAGACACCAACCGACGATTATCCCAGTATACACTGTGTTGGTGCACTCGAGGACAACCCCCGGTTGGTGTAGGACTGTTGCAGAACATGGAAAAAACATATTGGGCTTTGGGTTTGGGTGGCTATGTTTCATTGGTTACCTAGAACTATGGAAGAACTATGTCTCCTGCCAGACCAATTTTATGAAATACATGAATAAAATGCCGGGGGGTGACTTGTGAAAGTGAAGGGCCCCCGAAAACGGTCGCTAGCACATAGTGACACTGCAACAACGGGGCAATACTTCCTGAGGTGCTTGAGGAGTTTTAATATTGCATAATCAGCCTATAATGTTCCCACTGCTGGGACACAAGCCTCTTCTCTGTGAGAGGGAGGGACCACGCGGGCCCAGTGCTGGTTGGCAGATGTCACATGTTTTCGAATTTTTGGTTCTAAGACATACCGGTTTCATCACGATGTTTTCCTTTACCGTTTTAAGAGCAGTGGTGATGAAATAATTAACATAAAGTAAAGCGTCTCGGTTCGAACCTACGACATACAACTCGTAAGTCGCGGCCGTTACCACTGGGTGACCTGTTATACATTATTGATATTGAATCATTGGATGAGGTAAGGTGGTTTGTTAGACTCTTCTCACCCAAAGTCTTCTCTTGTCTAGCGAGTAGTTTAATTTAAAGTAACTCAGCAATATTGTGGCAGCGACTATTGTATTATTGTTTTATTTTTGTATCACTTGTCTTCAGCAGCACTTCTTTTAAACTTTTGCTAAAACGTGGACAATGGTGTGGGTTACGTGTTTGTTAAAACTTAGTTTATGTAGTTCTCTGTATTTTGTAGCATGTAACTGTTTTTTGTCCCTAATAAATAAATAAATAATTTTATAAATTACTGTTCTTAAATAATTTTATATAAATATGAATGTATTTGTGAAATATATGATTGTTTCTTCCAGAAAAGCCGTCTTCGTCATCGTCGTCGAGCTCCAAAGGCAAGGAGCGCGAGCTGGCGCTGCTGCGCGGCGACCTCATGCTGGCGCAGGCGGCCGCGCACGGCGCCTACCACGCCGCCGTGGCCGCCGCGGCCAAGGGGAAGGTACTTACGAATTACGAACTACTGTGCGAAAAGACGGTCACTATTCTGAAAACCACCCAGTTACAAAACTTATTTCTATGGTGGTCATGCTACCATACACAAAATGACAAATGAAGAAAATAAATCTGTCTATTTGTCTATTCTTCCATCGAAAAAAGTTATTAAAACCACGCATGCTGGAATGAAAGACTTTCTTTTTACTAAATCTACAATATATCCCAAGAAAAATACATACCAAGACCCCTCCGTGCCTCGGAAAGCACGTTAAGCCGTTGGTCCCGGTTGTCATTCGTTCACCAGTCTCACCAAGGGGTATCCTAATACCCAGTAACTGGGTTTTGGAATTCGGATAGGCAGTTCATGTAAAATACTGTTGTTCAACTGCATCCAGTTTTCATAACTACACATGATGATGTCTTACGCAAAGTTCAGTGCAACATTCAGAAAATGCCTGTTCGAAAATAGTTGGTATGATAACTAACATACCAATGTTTGTAACACTATAAAATTCCTATCAATTCTTTAAGAGAAAATTGCTTTAAATTATTACACAAGTATAAGGTACACGGTACGGTAACACGACAACCGTCGGCTAAAATTTACGATTTACTAGCTGGGCCCGCGACTCCGCGGGCATATTTGGGTTTTATGTTCTTTTGCGCGCTAACCCTAATTATTCTAAAATGAAAGTACCCGGTCCAGCCGTTTCGGAGATTAGCCGGAAAAGCCGGACAGACAGACAAAAATTAAAAAAAAAAAAAATAAGTACCATGTAAAGTTTTTAGTATACATATAAAGTTTTTAAAGCTTTTAGTAAAAAATTGTTATTTTGTCATTAGAATCAGAGATTTTTTTTTGTAAATAAGATGTATATATGTAGGAACGGAACGTTATGTCAGGATGATAGTGAAATGAGACGTGAAGACGAATGACAGATGTGAAGTATAAACGAGTGACAATGATGAACGGATGAAATAGTCAAGGAATGAAAGAGATAGGGACCGAATGAATGTTTAAATGTGGAATAAGCAGACAGAAAAAGGGGGCGAAATACATTATTTTAAGAGATTTAAAGACGGAAAATAAAAATACAAAACTTATGAAGCAATCAGCAGTTTTATTGAACATTTATTGACCTTATCCCACATAGATTTACAGTATATTATTTACATTGCCATGAAAGACATATTCTCCTAGTAACAATCTGTTTGTTTCCAGAACATGTCACCGCTGTACCCATTCGGCATGCCAGGGTCTGACAAGGATGGTCGGCACGGAGGCATCGATTCGCTCACTGGCTTGCCGCATACCATTCTCAGGTAAGTCGGCAACTTTACCTGCAACCTACAATTTTATCTTTATTTTTATAAACATGCTAAAGGCTCATGCACGCACACACGTCAACCACGTCTAGGGTTGCCAGTTAAACAAAAAAATCAAATAAAGTGTTTTCGCCAGCCATTGCCTGTAAAAAATATTGCAGACTTTTTCTTAATGCATGTTTGTTGTTTTTTCAGCTTACTATTTTATTTCTTTCAATGACTCAACTATTATTTCACTCTTAATTAAGGTTACAAAATACCATTAATTCAGCTTCTGTGTGATTGAATAGTGACCCGATTGCGCTTATTGTATTGACATTAAACTATGGTAGTTTCGCCTACTATGTTTTTTATTCAAAAACTTTTACCGTGCTTATTTAAAAATATATTTGAAATCTCAAGGAGGACCGACTCTCAAAATGTTGTATTTAGGCCTCTAATATAGACTTTTTCTTCTTAGCGTATTGACGGCAAAAAGTTCAAACATCTTTGGCCCAAAATTCAGCTGCACTTTATAAAGGATACTATATTATGTAACGTTGGCAACCCTAGTTGACGTCACGTCGCTGGCAAATCACAACTTTTGTTGCTACGAACGAAACATTGATTGGCGTTGCTATAACTGACTGACTGACTATCTGTTCACACTTCCATGAAATTGACGTTACTAAAGTTCGACTTGACGTTGACGTTACTGACTTGTGTGCATTAAAACTACCTTAACGGCATCACTTGACGAACTCTATGCGTAAGCTACTTGAAAAGCAAACCTACTGAAGTCATATACTTTAAGTAACATAATAAGCGAAAGACTTCATACACTCCAATTTTTTTTTTATTATATATAAAATTGTGTTGATCCTAGCATTACTTTGTGCGTTTAAAATTGAGTATTGTTGCCTTAAAATAAGATTTAATTTTCTTTGACTCAATCGGCGGTCAGTTTGGCAAAATATGTACATTAATAAAATTAAATAATACCTATTTTAAAAGTACTGAAATCGATTCAGCAGTCAATTATGAACAAACGTCTCAGGACTTGCGTTTATTCCGTTTCACCTTGTATAATTTAATAAGCTTATTTACATTTTGCCTTGGTCACTATTTGATTAGTGGCAAAAGTACAACACATAAGTTAAAATAATGCTACAAAATAATAATTTATTAAACAGTTGCTTATCTGTGCTTTTCTTAATTAGGTACTGTTTTTAAACACAGCATCATATTCACACAGATCAGAGTAGAGAATAATCTATAGTTACTAATATTATGAATTATGAAGAGGAAAGATTGATTGTTTGTATTGAATAGGCTCCGAAACTACTGGAACTATTTGAAAAATTGTTAGCCGAAAATATGTCTGATGAACATAGGCAACTTTTATTTTTATTTTTTTCGAAATCCACGCTGACGAAGTCGCGGGGTTCTAGTCAGAAATAAAATAGTTTCTCCTTTTGCTACTAAGAAACCAGAATTTATTTGCGATACACGTCTGGTTTGCGGTAGTAAAATTACAAACTTTTTCTTGTGTGAAATAGATGTATTATTTTATTGAATGATAAAGTTAAATAAATAACTAATACTAAATATTTCTTTTCTATTAGTGCTGCTTTAGAAGGCGGGTAAGATATCACTTTTCTAACATTCTTTGAGCCTTTTTTACTACCTACGGACAAGCCCTATCTACCAAATAATTTAAAAACAAACATCAAAACACCAAATTAATTGAGATAATCACAGAAGGATGACTTTTATCTACCAGATAACTTGTCCAGGGGTATTGAAACAAGTCCTTACTTCTACGTTTAAATACGTTTTATCAATATTAACCTATTTATTTCTTCCAGTGATCCTTCTTCAGTGCTCGGTGGTGTCCGATTGCCGCCGGATACAGAAATTATCAAGTATACCTCTTCGTTGGCCGGGCCCAAGGTAAAAGCACATGTATGTTGACACCTTATATTTTTTACTAATACCCACTTTTGTAAGTTAGTTGTAAAATTATTGCTAGCCAGAGATAATAGTGATGATGACATTTTATTTTTATTTTTATCTCAATAAATTGTTTGTTTCCAAATAGTGCAAACAAAATTACAAAAAAAGAAAAAGCTTAAAAAATTGCCAAGTTATAATCGTTTTAAGATAAGTGTTAGACAAGGACAGCACTATGGTAGAAGTGACTATGTAACTACATACTAGCGCCATGCATTGTCCGTACCGCGCGACAAGGACGGAATAATTCCTTCCAAAAACTTTGAAAGCGTGTAGCTTCTTCATATTTACATCGATTTGACAATTTTTTTTTCGATTTTCTCATTTTTACAATGCCTTCTTTGAAATTACTTTATTTTTTCGAACATTTTTAATATTAGTCATCATGCCTATGCTTGTAACATTACTAGAGATCGGATATTAGGATAATTATTCACCTAAAGTTGAGAAGTATATTATGGAAAGCGTTTATGTAGCGAAAAAATGCCGCGGTTCCAGATGTATACTCGTATTTTCAAATGTTGGCTTGTATGGAATGCATTTTGTGTCGATCGTAGTAATTACTGCTATTCCGGAATCGATTTTTTTTGTTCTATTTATTTTTATTATAGAATTGGATGCATATCTTCCTAATATTGTAAAGATTCCCTTTTTTTAATATGCCATACTAGTTATGCATTCCCGGAGTTTCGTGGGGCCCGAGTATTTTTTTTTTACAAAGAATATGTTTTAAGAAGCCGCCCCATACTCTCACAGCAAAAAAATTACTTTAGGTAAATTTGCATCCGAATATATACAAACTCTAATCATTACTATCGCGGAAAGCGATGTGAGGTTATTTTTGTGGTGTACAATAAAGTATATAAATAAATAAATACTATACTTACACCTGTATACTTTTTCATCTCCAGGCGGGTTCAGGCACTACGACCCGCGGCCGCAAGAAGACGATCTCGTTAGACCCGCCGCACGTCAGCGTGCACCCCGCCGACCGGAACGCGCCGATGCCAAGCAAACGGCCTAAGCTTGTAAGTATACCTTCACGAACTACAACGAACCCATTATTCGCAAGGCCAAGGCCGTAGCGGCCAATGGATCATGCTCCATATCTGGCATAAGCGCCAGGGTACAGGGTACAAACTACTATTATAAATTCGAAAGTAGAAGTCTGTATGTTACATCTTCATGCCTAAACCACACGTCAATTCTAACTAGAGTTGAATGATTATAATTCTGTAAACACTACATCAATTTTTTTAGTACAATGTAGTTTGCTGTACTTGTCTTGTTAAAAACCTGTATAAAACGTGTTCTTTTTGATATCCCATATCTCTAGAGTATTAATGAGACCATGTCCAAGAATCAGCTGTCATATGTTTTTTTTTTACCTTACGATCACAAAACACTACGCTAGACTCTCGATGTGTGTATCTAAATGTCATTGATAAGAACGAGTAAATAATTTTCAATCAAACCAATCATTCACATTTAAAGTTAAGAAAATGTGACGTCATATTTCGCGTAAGGGTGCTTTACATACATGAAAATAGAATGAATGAATGAATGAATGAAATGCACCGACCCCAGCGTGGTTTGACCAGACTCGATTAATCGAATGAACCCCAAGATTTGCACTAGCCCTTGAAGCCTCATGCTTCATGGTGCTACAAAGACCATTGCATATCAAGGAATAGACCGGGGGGCGCTTTAATGGTAGGGTGGTGGACGTGCCCTTAGGATAGGAAGGAGAGTGAGAGCCAATCGAGTAGTGCACCCTAAAATTAGCATTGGAATAGTGGAGAGGCGGGTGATATTTGTCTGTGGGAGGGCATCTTTTAACGACGTCGCAGCCGGGTTGATTCAGGTCGAGCTTCATCGGTGAATCTTCTAGCGGAGTTCAACTGGTTTCTCGGCTGTTTACTATGTCACTGCTCTTCTGTGCTAAATTTTGCTGTTTTCAAACTTTTCAATGTCGTCTGTGGTCTCGCTAGTAACCGTTTCCGGTTTTTGTATATCTCGTTCTTGATCTTCCACCGTGTCCATCCAATAATTGAAGCGCTCTTGTCGAAATTTTGTATGTCTTGAGCTCTCGTTCAAGTCTTGATCAGCTGTTATTCGAAGTATCCAAAAGTAGAATGGGCAATGTTGGGAATGGAACCCAACTCAACACATTGCGCATGGTCTGCACGCGCAGGCAGTGTTTAGCACGTCATCGGCAGGCTGAGGCGCGGCGCGGTAACGACACTTACTTCCTCTGTCTTCATCGCGGCGGACGATACTCCTCTTACTTTAGTTTCATTATTAGCTGTTCGTCAGGAACGGTTTTATTATTGTTATAAGCACGGCATTAAACCCTTGCCTAAAATACAGGAGTCCACTCTTTAGATGCTCCCCGCGCTAACATTGGTCCTTCAAGGATCTCGTCGTGTTAATTTCAAACGAAACGGTCTCAAAAAAGCAAAAAAAAAAAAAATGATCTCGAGGCTCTTCAGTTGCGGTCCTCAGCGAGGACAGTTCCAACAGGAATCATCATTACCTTGTTGAAGAAACCTCGCGTAGCACTGCACACGCCCAGAGGACGAAGTCATCCAGACGTCGACCGGCGCCGGCGTCGGGCTTCGGACCCGTCGAATGTTCGACTCGTCTTCGCGGGCAAAGAAGGACGAAAACTGCAGACCATCGTTTATCCAGTGGATGGTTTAGACATTTATTCGTTATTCCTTATATATAAGTTATTCCTTATTTATTCGTTTACTTAGTCTTATTTCATATGTTTAATTAACAATATTCAAGTAAGTGTTTTCGTTTGTCCTCAAGTCTTTTAGTGGCAATCATTCCTATTAATTGCCCTATATTTTTTCTAAAATCACTTCTATTCTTATAACGCTAGAATATAACGGTTAGAGACTCCACCTGTTTACGCAGTTCCTTCACATCACTATAACAGCTGATAACTCGGCGACGTGCTTCCCTGTTGTCTTCGCATCAGCTGTTCCTTAATTCGCGCCTAGTCATTCATTATCATTACACATCATCGCTATGGCTAACGAAACTGTTGAAAAAATAGTTAAAAAAACGCACATGTAACGCACCGTTTTAGTAACTTACCAATATGCGTAAGATTTCATAGTTTAAAAAAATGATACCTTACCAGCTGCTCCCCGCGGTTTCACCCGCACAAATCCCGATCCCGTCGGAGCATCGGGACAAAAAGCACTCTATTTGTTAATCCAGTTCATAAACCATCCGTGTGCCAAATTTCATCCAAATCCGCTCAGCAGCTCTTGCGTGAAAGAGCAACAAACATCCATACTCCAATATCTTAGGTGTTGGTGGTAAATAACATACCATTACTTGTGTTACAAGGTATTCATTTTTGAATTGTGGCATTGTTTACGCTGAGCCAGTGATGGTAGCAGACAGTAGAAAAAGAGATTGCCGTTTTATTAAATCATTTTGGCAATTTTGTCTGCAATTCAACGCATGCCTGTCATATGTCAACTAATTGCTGTGCCACCTATTAAAGATTACTCATCCGCTCTTCGATAATTTCCGGAATTCATTATACTCTTTTTATCTTCTTATCATTATGCCTATTACTTTATCATTGCTTGCAAGTTATGATTTCCATATATTATGGCTACCTGCCCCACTCAAATAAAAGCTGAAGAAGTCCACGCCTCAATCCGGACAGCATGTTGGGAATCGAACCCAACACAACACATTGCGAGCGGTCTGCACGCGCAGGCCGAGTGCACAGCGCGGCTCCGTCGCGGCGCGACATTCACTTTCTACCAAGACGGAACAAAAAAAAAACTCATTCGATCACCAAATGTTTTTGCAGCACTTAACACTTAGCACTGGGTCCGACCATCTGCGACAAACCCTTTTTTTTTTGGTGTCGGGTAACTCTACCTGAAGCAAATCTTTGTAAGCGTTTTGCTACAAAATACTTTTTAAAACATTTTAAAACAATGCTCCAATTTTAATTTCCGATTCATTGACATAGGGTTTCCGATTCATTGACATAGGCGTAGAAGTAGCGCGATTTCAGTTAGAGAACTGTTCAGGGGCAGCTCGCACCTAAGAGTTTACATATACAGCCTCGAAGGCAAATGCCTCAAATATAAGGAACGATCTCACCAGGTTAGCTAGCTCGAGGTAGTTTCCTCAACCGCAGGCTGGGAATCAGGAACGCACGTATACCACTTTTGCACGGTTTTAAATTATTTTAATTTCGACACAGATGCACAGGCAAACAAATCGCGCCATATGTTGAAAACACGTCCGCCTCGGGCAAGGGTCCCGGGCAAACTCCCTACATACATGAAAATAGAAAGCGAAAAATTCTATTAAAAAATAAATCATGTGCTAGTTGATCCTTTGACATGGTCTCATTAATACCCTAGCTTTGGGTTCTCAAAATCGCTCTGCTAAGCGCCGAGAGTTGAAAATCGAACAGTGTGTTTTTTCGACTCTCTGGAAAGCGCTTTGTTAGATTCGCAACGCACTGCTCAACACAGAGAGTTAAAAATCCAGTGCGCGATATTTGTCTGCAGTCCGTGGTCACTACTGTAACAGATTTACCCACTACATTTTCGTCACTGGAAAACCTCAACCGACGCTCTTCAAATACACCTAGTATTCTATTATTCATAACTAAACTGAACTATTACTGTTTGTTTGCAGGACGAGTACGGCAACTCCAGGTCGTCAGTGGAAGTGATCCGGCTGCCCAACAAACCGGACCGGCCCGGACACAACTCCATGTCCGGCACACCCCCACCCAACCTGTCCGATTATGCAGGTATGTGCGATGCTACTTTTAAAATGACTCTATTGTCAAGTGGATTTTGTGAATTCGCGGATTGTTTATCTTTTTTTTTTGTCCGGGTTTGGAAAATCCTTATGGATGTCCTCCGGGGCGGAGGCGGGCGGAGGGGTCTGTCAGACTCTTACTGACTAAAACCAACCCGTTGTTCCATCTCACACCTACGTAGGTCGCGGGAACATAAGATTCTTCCGCAACCCCGACTGGTGCCTCTTTTGGTCCCCCCAAAAGATGAGTGATTGTGTTTTAGTTTTTTGCCACCGACTTCCGAAATTAATTTTTTTTTTTTTTTTTTTTGTAAAAAAGTATAGTTTATCACTTTTTTTGTGGTACTTACTCTCCTTTTTTTGGTATTCGGTTAAAAATGTTTCCGTTTACTCATTAGTTTATTTCGGGTTAACCAAACCTGTTTCCTACTGGAACGCAGAACTTTTGCATTAGCACATTACGCGGTATTGTGCTAATGCAAAAGAAGGAAGCAGTGGTGGCCCAGTGGTAACGGCCGTGTCTTACGTGTTGTAGGTCGTGAGTTCGAACCCAGGCAGGCACTTTACTTTGTGTAAATAATTTCATCACCACTGCTCTCAAAACGGTGAAGTAAAACATCGTGAGGAAACGGGCATGTCCTAGAACAAAGAATTCGAAGACATGTGACATCTACCAACCCGCACTGAGCCCGCGTGGTGGATTACGGCTCACTACCTCTCATAGGAGAGGAGGCCTGTGTCCCAGCAGTGGGAACGTTATAGGCTGATTATGCTATGCTATGCGACAATACCGCATGTATTGTCGCAGGCGGTTGCATTCAACTGTTCTGCTGTTCTTTTAATCCAAGCCAAAATACTCAAGTTTCTCGTCCCTTTTGTAATCAATTACTTTATTATGTTATCTGTTTGTCCTCAGGCATATCCCGAGAACTGCTACAGACGATAGCTAGTCAGAGCGGCGTCAGCCTGGCCGCGCTGGAGCGCCAGCTCGCGGGCTCCACAGGTGACTATTGTATGTCTATACCAACGTTATTTATTACAGCTTTATTATACGAGGTTTTCAAGCTATTTGGTATCGCTACGGTGCGTGACATCGATATAGCGACCCGATTTGGTAACTAGCTAGTGCGATAGCGGTATCGCGCATCGATTGGGTATCGCTACCGAGCGCGACAGCGGTGTCGCGCACCGATTTGGTATCGCTACAGAGTGCGACAGTGATATTGCGCACCTATTTGGTATCTCCGAGCGCGACAGCAATGTCGCATATATCTAAATAGACCATAAGGTTTGGAGGGCGAAGATTGAAAGTCCCTAACGCGAGCAATTCTCGCTATCGCGGCGGTGCGCGGTCCAGCTGACGGACGTCTGACTCCGGCGTATAATGCGCTCCGTAGAAAAAACGTGCCCGTCAACAAGCTTCCATAGTGATCCATACACCACTGACGCCTGTGTTGGCACGATCGTCAGAATTGTATGAATCACTTTGAAAGTTTGTTGCCGGCACGGCGGCAACACGGCACAGTATACCATAGAACTGTGTCATATACGTCATACGATTTTTTACGGCGCACCAAAGAAACTGTGCCGTGTATAAAATACCTTGGACGATCGGATTGTGGCCGGAGCGGTCAGAAATACGTTCGCGTCTCGGTTCATATTAAACTAGCTGAAGAAACTATACAAACTTGCTAGCGAAATTAACCTTGTATGTTTGAGACATGGAGTGTTAGTTAGCAGGTAAAGTCACAATGTTAGTGCTCAGTTTTAATAGCGTAGCTGCAACACATGCCCACTAACGACCCGAATGACGTATAGTCACGTTTGGGAAATGAGAAATTCAAAAAGTGTGAAAGTATTTACCAAGCGTCACCAAGCGTCACCAAGACTCACAACGCATGTGTGCATACTGAGACGGCCGTCAAACAAAAATAAACCCAAGGATTTGTTGCTCGACTAGCGGCGTCATTAATCGCTCATTATAATTAGTATGGAGGGACGCGCCGCAGGAAAAAAAGTGTTTGGTAGACGACACGATTTCGCATGAATGAAATTTAATAGGATAAAGTAGCTATAAATTCTAATAGACTTCATCGTTCGTCCATTAGTTCACAATTTCAGCCATTTCTTCGTCCATAAACATAATTTCAGTATTATAAAACTTAGGTTAAAAACGTACCAAATACACAGATCCACTTTAAAGTTCACATTTACAAAATCGTAGTGGCGTAACGATCAATCGAAATCAAAAGTAATTTATTAAAACTAGGCTTAGAATCAGCACTATTTGAACGTCAAAATTACATAAGATAGTCTTCACCACTTCCAAATGCTCTATCAAACATGTCGATACAACTGTCCTATAAAACGATCCACATAGCTACCTCTCTCTCTCTCTCTCTCTCCACTCCTCTCACCCCAGCTGTCTTTACAGATGCAGGTCTTAACCTAAGCACTAAGATGGGTGAGGACTCTCCGTTAGACCTGGGCGTCAAGTCTTCAGCAATGGATGACGACGCGCCGCTAAACCTGTCGCTCAAACCCACTCCTGGTAAGTAACTTAACTTCGTTTTTTAGCTATTAAATGTTGTTAAGGAGATGTTTCAAAATGGGCCAGGTCAGGGAAAAATACAGGTAGTTTTTCTGTTCATTCATTTGTCTGTCTGTTGTGGTAGTTAATTGGTATTTATCAATTACTTTTACCGACTTTCAACATTGCTTCATGGCGGATTTAGTTACTCTGTGCTCTAAAACAATGAGAGTAAACCAACATTGAACTTAAGAGAGTACTGTCATCTGTGTCAGTGTCACTTCATTCATTTCTTCATGTCAAACGTCGTTAATCAATAAAAATGACAGCTGACCGCCATGACGGGTTTTTGTTGTGTGTTGCAACTTCAAGTGTAATTTCTTGTTTTTACCAGCAAACAAAGCCATTTCAGAGTAATTGGACAGTTGAGAACTGTTTTAAATGTGTTTCCCTATTTTTAAGTACAGTGTACAAGGACCACCATGTCGATTCTGTAAAAATCTCACCGTGAAAACTTGCGTGGGGTAAGCTGTCAGTGTAATCCCGTCTTGGTCAATCCCTAGCATCAGTGGCACTGACAGCTCACTCCACGCTCACTTCACCTAAGTTTTCACGGTGAGATAGTTACAGAGTAGCACTACTGGCCCAGGCTCCATGCATTTTGGAACATCTCTTTTTGGCAACCAGGCACTTTGTTGTCTTATGTTTTGACACCACATTTATTGATCAGCACAAGTGTAGTATGAACACTATAGAATCGGGATTTGTCGACAGAACAATAGACAAAATTACAAATAGAATTGACAAAATGACAGATTTCACAGATTTTTTTTCTACAAGCAATGTCACTTTGTCGATTGACTACGCGGGCAGAGGATTGGTCAGATTCAAGGTAGCAAGGTGTTTGTGAATTAATCCGATTCCTTGTCCACCTCTTTTAAAGAAACAGACGATGATCGGAAAGTCCTCTATCATAGAATAAAATATCTTCATTTTGTATGCAATATTGTTAATATTGTATGCAAAATGAAATGCAAAATGGCCGCCTCGTTGGTCTAGTGGTCGCAATCGCTACCGCAGAGCATGAGGTCCTGGGTTCGATTCCCAGGTCGGGCAAAGTGTTATTGGGTTTTTCTATCTGGAATTTCTCAGTAGCAGCCCGGAGTCTGGATTTGTGTCCGGTTGATGGCAATAGGCTCGCCCCCTATTACATGGGACTTAAACATAACTGGCGAAATGTGGGTGTACTATAGGTACACCTCTGCCCAACCCTTCGGGGAAACAAGGCGTGATGTTATGTTATGTTATGTTTATTGGTAATAGGGATGATGACTAATAGAAAAAATGTTCGAAAAAAAATGTGATTCCAAAAAAGGTAAAGAGAAATTGAGATAATCGAAAAAACCTGTGAAATCGATGGAAATATGAAGAAGCGCTTACACGCTTTAAAAGTTCTTGGAGGGGATTATTCCCGTCCTTGTCGCGCGGTACGGACGCTTGTTACCTCACTTCTACTATAGTGCTGTCCTTGTCTAACCGTTATATTAAAACGTTATAATTTGGCAATCTTTTGAGATTTTACACTCTATATAGTATTGTTTACACTCTTTGAAAAGAATTACTTTTTTGAGTTAAAAGTTAAAAAAAAATCAACATCCCTATTCTCTTTTTGAAAGGCAAGCAAGCATGTAACATCCAAAATCCATGCCGTCTTATTACAAAATACGATCTTACTTAAGCCCCGAGCCTAAATCTTCGAGCCATTTTTTGTACTTCGAATTTTATGCCGACTCTTGTAAAGTTCAGAATACAAAATTGACAACCTAAGACCGGACTTTGTTCTCAGTTTTGTAAAATGAACTGTATTTCTATTTCTGTTAGGTTGTTATTTCAAAAACAGGCTCGAAGGTTTAAACCATTTTTAAAGAAAAACCGTGTTTTGTAACACCGATGTAGTTTATTTGATTATTCTTATTTCAGTCAATTTTTAACCAATCACAACGGTTGCCATTCGTTTTGGCAGCATATTGACTAACCAGTCGATTAAGTTAACTTTAACAAAAACTGAGTGCCTTTAGTTCAAATCTTCTTGTAAATTAATTATTTCGAGTTTGTCTTACAGCGAGTTCGCAAGCATCGGACGCTCTCTCGCGACTGACTTCATTGAGCAGTTCGCTCAACGCGTCCTCAAGCCATGACAGGATATGTGAGTAATACTTGTTCACCCTCCTTTTGTGTGTTTTACTAAGAGAAGAGTCAAATACGTAATCCTACACTTCATTACACACACATATATCTCGAAAATCGCAAAGAATGTGCGTAACATTGATGGAGTAATGGAACTATGGAGAAGTGTCTTGACGCTGTGTGAGCGTGCGTGTTTCATCGCCGCCCGACCGATGTCCACCACAGAATGGACGAAAAGCAGCACATCAATTATTCGTTTCTCCGTTTTTGTACGTGCTTTATGACGTTCCAGTAGGAGGATTAATAAATAAATGAAGAAATGTATTTAGGAGTATGAGGAACAGGGTGTAAAGTTCACTCATACTCTTGGAAAAGGGAGGATCCTCCGACCAGATGGATGTCGGATCTGGTGGGCAACTCCCCTATGATTGTTGTCGGGAAGTTGTGTATATGCTATCTGCGCGGTAAACTCTGCTTGCGCGATGCAGGATTGATGCGTTTGTTCGCATGTGGCGGTGTAGATGCCGCCACATGTACAATTTTTAAATGATTTTCAAAATGCAACACATGTCGTATTTTCGGTTTTTCTACAAATGGTGTTGGTCCTTATTTCATTGGTAATTTAAATGTACTATTATGCTTCTTCCACCTTTTTCGTCTCACTTCTATAATTCCTAACGTAAAATTCGTCCTCCAGCCCGTCGAAAGCCCGGCGCGAAGCCCCGTCGCGTGGCCCCTGAGATGAACCCTGTGCCCGACGCGCCGCGACCCAAGTCCAGCGGCAGCGAGGACAGTGAATGTACGTTGTACTTTTAACATCTAACATGAAGTTGGACAGAGATCTTTGTGCTAAGTAAAAAAATAATTGGTATGGGTAATAAGCGTAAAAAATCTCCCGAGGTTTCGAAATTAAACTATTGAAAGAAATACCTACTTAGTGGCTTGAGATCTTCAAAACATGACTACCTAATTCCATAATTGTCTTCGATTTTTTTATTGTTTAATGTGATATAGAGAATTGATACCAAAGTAGACTTTATCCATTTTTTCTCACGCTGACTTGTGCTTCATTTTTGTAATGAATATTTATTAACACTTGTAACTTAGTTTTGTATTGATGAAAAATATTTATGACTGACAATGTACTTAACTAGTCTTTTGAACGTCAAAACTGCCTCAGACACCAATAAAGCCAATTACCACTGTATTTTAGTGGCATTCAAAAGGTTAATTTCCCTAATTTCCCAACCTAAGCTCTAGGTATAACTTAACACCACCATCCTGCCCACAGCAGTAGCGGGGTGGGCAGGGCGCGAGGGTCGGCCACGCAACCTGGGCAGAGGAGTCAGCAAGCCTAAGAAGAATACCGTCGCCTCCTTATTGGCGCAGAGTCGGGCTTTGGGCCTTAGGCCTGCGCTAGCACATCAGTTGCTGGCTGAGACTGACCTGGTAAGATAATTCCCCCATTTCATTAAGTGACTTTTACAATAAAGAGCCCCCCTCTCTCCCCTAAAGTTCATAAACGTCTGCTAACCCATACATTTTCTGAAGTTTAAACACCTAACAGAAGATCATAAATGGCTCTTAAAAAGCAACGTTTATTATAATTACTTTATACCTTTACTAGCCATTCATATTTTACTGTGTGTATATAAAAATAATGGCATTAATGTTTAAGCCATAGCTGGCTACGAATAATTTGCATATAAACGTAAAAAGCAGTTCTTTTGATAATATATCTCAACTCAACGTCATGAAATTCTCAAGCCTTTCTTTTTATTTTTTCCAGGAAAAACTAAAAGCGTTACTAGGCGAGGCTGCGAGCACGGATTCGGAGTGTCCGTCGGACAGCTGTCCGTCCGACTCGGACGCGTCCGACACCAGTCGGAGACCCAACGACGCACAACTTAGACTGCCTCTTGCGCTGGGTGAGTCTAGAATCTATAGAAATTATTGTCTGCTAAAGCGAAATAAACAAAAATAGTATTTTGAACAATGAATGTTAAAGACTTTTTAAAGATATTCCTGAAAAAGGAATTTCGCTTTTTTATTATGTCATAGGACCATGACACAGGTCCATGACACAGTGGATGTATGCCATAACCAGCAAGCAAGCATTATTTTTCAAAACTGTAGTTTTGGGTTATTCCGATCAGATCCAGCAGTTCAATTATTCCTTTTTTGGGATACGTGGGTAAATGTGTCATTATAATACACATGTCGGCTTATTTTGGACCTCAAAAATTAGGTCATGCGGTGATAAACCACCTGTAACTAAGTCATTCACCACATCACACGAACAAATTAAGGCCGCATTCTGAGTTAGACAATATTCGCTGACAGCGCTCACATCGATAATTTGCGTTCCGATTTAGATATCATGATTATGACAGCTGAGAGCTGTCAACGATTCGCTCACAGTGATATTATTAAAGCGCATTGTCGGTGTAATCGCTAGATGGCGCATCTCATGACGTCATCTATGACGATTCACGGGACATCGTTATCGCGCTCACGCTCGGACCGGGTGTAAGCGCGCTCAAATCGATTACAGCCCAATTCGGAATGCGGCCTAAAAAAAACAAGTCCACATAAACTTATCCTCACTTAAACCCATAAATTTAAATAATTAATCTTTAACAATTGTACTTGTTAAACCCACAGGTTGGAAACGTGTGACTGTGATCAAGGGACTATCCCGCAACTGCAGCATCAAAGGCGACGTGACGTATTCGCCGCCCGATCCGCATGCGGGCATCACCATGCGGTCGTTACACGAAATACAAAACGTGAGTATTATTGTATTTGTCTTTATAAACGCTTGTCAGCAACGCTCTTATTCCTCTTTTGCACCGTTCCAAACTTTTTTAAGCACAGAACACAGAAGCACAGACACACAAATAAATGAAACACCGTTAAGCCTGCACCACTCGATCACATGTTGACCAAGACACCACAAAGGCGACCTTCCGGCACGACGGTCGACCTGTCAATCCAAGTGACGTGTGTCCATTCTAAGCTATTTTTTCTGCTTTGTTAAAAACAACACACTGAATATTAATATTCAGCTCCCATAGTTTCAAACCACGCCACTTTTACCCCCTTTTAAGTAACCAAATTGACAATATCATTCCGTTTTATTACAGTTCCTAGACACGAACCCATGTCCACCACTATCGACGGACAACTTCAGTTTCTCTGCGCGCACCGTGCTCGGAGAGTACATACAGCCGGCCAGTGACGTGGGCGAGCCGCTTGTGTATAACGAGAATGAGATCAATAAGAGGTATGTAGCATTATATTTTGAAATACTTGTTTCATTTATACTGGTCAAGGTAGGTATGATTTGGTTTCACTTTGGCTCTTAATTTCGGCTTTCACCCTAATGTGACTTTTCAATAAACGACACTTTAAATTAATTGGTGAAACTCACTTAAAAGTGGTATGCAGTAGAAACAAAAAACTTTAAACATAATTTCTAGTAAACAGTTGATCACTTCACTTGATTTCTTGATCAAAAGTGTATTTTTTTACCGTTATGGAGACTGATATACAGGTTGATACCAAATACCTAAACTGATATACAGGGATATCAAGCAGTGCCAGCTATATACAGGGTATATTTTATGATATACCCAAATTTAGATTAACTAAAACAAGCAAATCATTTCTGATAAACAGTATCCGCTTTTATAATAAGTTGCCTAAGTCGGTTACAGAACTTAGCGATGGAAAGTTCAAAGCCCACATCAAACGTGTCCTTATCAAAAAAGCGTACTATAAGATTAAATACTACGTCGAAGACAAGAAAGTTTGGCAATAATTCCCTCTGCACATGTGGCTTCCCTGGTACCTCATAAACGGCATCACTATGTAATTTTCTAATAACTGCTCCCAAATAATGGTGTTTAATTTTTATTTTTTATTATTAGATATGGAGTTTTACATAGCTCTGACATAATATTTTCATTATTTGACATTATATACCTACAATTTTTAATTAGTCTTTGATTTTACTTTATTAGATTATTTTATATTTTGTAAATGTGAAAACGTCGTAGGCCTTGTGGATTGTAAATTTATAGACAATTGTCTATTTGTTTAACATATGGTACTTGTTGACAGGCCTACACTGTCCTTCCATACCTGTTAACACTGTAATTGGAAAACATTGTAAAAGACATATTTTTAAAAGAGTAACCATGGAGTTTCTTGCCGGCTCTTCTCCATGGGAAACGACCAATTGGAACCGTGCACCTAGAATCTGACGTTTCATAAGTGCCCATGTAGGTCTATGTGAAATAAAATATTTTGATTTGGTACATTTTTTTCTCTACCCTCTCTTTCCTCAGAGTGCAAGAGGCCTCTGCAGGTCACAGACCTTTCTGACTGTGTTCCGCCTTTGTCCCCAGATTGGAAGAAGCCCGTATCCTCGCCAGCGCAGGCGGGCGGCCCACGCCGCCCCCGCTGGACCGGCGCATGGAGCTGGCGCGCCTGCAGCAGGCCGCGCGTGACGCACGCCGCGACGCCTCGCACCGCTCGCGGGACCAGGTAGGTGTACGTATTACCGACCATTATACCTTACTACCTGCCCCACGCCCCGCTGGACCGGCGCATGGAGCTGGCGCGCCTGCAGCAGGCCGCGCGTGACGCACGCCGCGACGCCTCGCACCGCTCGCGGGACCAGGTAGGTGTACGTATTACCGACCATTATACCTTACTACCTGCCCCACGCCCCGCTGGACCGGCGCATGGAGCTGGCGCGCCTGCAGCAGGCCGCGCGTGACGCACGCCGCGACGCCTCGCACCGCTCGCGGGACCAGGTAGGTGTACGTATTACCGACCATTATACCTTACTACCTGCCCCACGCCCCGCTGGACCGGCGCATGGAGCTGGCGCGCCTGCAGCAGGCCGCGCGTGACGCACGCCGCGACGCCTCGCACCGCTCGCGGGACCAGGTAGGTGTACGTATTACCGACCATTATACCTTACTACCTGCCCCACGCCCCGCTGGACCGGCGCATGGAGCTGGCGCGCCTGCAGCAGGCCGCGCGCGACGCACGCCGCGACGCCTCGCACCGCTCGCGGGACCAGGTAGGTGTACGTATTACCGACCATTATACCTTACTACCTGCCCCACGCCCCGCTGGACCGGCGCATGGAGCTGGCGCGCCTGCAGCAGGCCGCGCGCGACGCACGCCGCGACGCCTCGCACCGCTCGCGGGACCAGGTAGGTGTACGTATTACCGACCATTATACCTTACTTCATTTTGAACGCCATCAAATAGATAGTATTACATCACTACTGTAATCCCAGAAGGGATAGGCAGAGGTGTACCTATAGTGCACACATATTTCGCCAGTTATGCTTAAGTACCATGTAATAGGGGGGCGAGCCTATTGCAATCAACCGGACACAAATCCATACTCCGGGCTGCTACTGAGAATCATATCATCATCATATAGACAGAATAAATAAATACTCTTTATTAACCTACTCCATATGTGTAGATTTGTCAAAGCCGGCCAAAAAAAATGTGCCTCTGGCGCCAACGATGAAACCCTATTTCTTAGTGTACCACATCAAAATCAGTTGCACACAAACAGACAAGAAACGCGACTTCAGTTTATAATACTAAGAAAGAAAGAAAAGAAAAGAAAAAAGAAATCTAAATCTTTGACAATTATTTCAATTAAACCATTTAAAGGCACTTTAAATGGTTTAATTGAAATAAATGCTCTAAATTTGAGTTTAATATGTGTTGATTAATTCCACTTAATAATATTACATTTTTCTTACACAGGCCCGACTCGAAAGATCAGAGAAAGCGGAACTAGCGAAACGCGAGAAGGAAGCTAGAAGTCAACAGCTTTTAGAGGTAACATTCTTGCATATACCATAACGATACAAAAACGTCGTAAGTGACTGGAGTGCAGTCAAAAGCAGAAATATGTAGGCATTTAGCTAAATTTTGATGTGATTTTTTTTACTGAAAGTTTGTCTAAAATTGACGCTTCTTTATTAAGCTAATAATAACATGTGACATCTATCAACCCACACTGGGCCGCGTAGTGGATTACGGTCCATTCCCTCTCACAGAGAGGAAGCCCGTGACCCAGCAGTGTCGGAATGTTAGAGAGTGATTATACACTATCTGTCATAAAAAAATAGCAGAATAAGGCTTCAGAAATTCGCTTAATGTCTACATATTTTTGTAGTTACTTACGATCTTTGAAGTCAATATCGATATGGATTAAGAGTTAGTTCAATGTTATAGTTCTGTGGGATTTGATTTAATTATTGTGTTCTTATCTGTGTTGTTGATGGTTCTCATATTATTGCTAGTTAAAAAAAATCTAAATATTTTTTTTTGTTTTAATTAAATAAAAATACCTTGGGTTTGGCTAGAAAAAAAGTTGATTAAGTTTTACTTAGACAAACTGAATAAAGGAAAAACAATCTATACTAATATTATAAAGATGGAAGATTGGATTGTTTGTTTTTATTGAATAGGCTCCGAAAGTACTGGACCGATTTGAAATTGTTTTACCATTAGAAGCCGAAATTATGTCTGATGAACATAGGCTGCTTTTTTGTTTTTTTTTTCGAAATCCACTCTGACGAAGTCGCGGGCGAAGTGCTAGAGCTTTATAAAGGAACATGAAGTGTTAATTTTTAACTCCCAAAAATTGGTATTTCTTGTTTTACGAATAAATCATCCAGTCAGTCATGTTTATTAAATGCTATAATAAGTGTTGATTCTCATATTGCTCATTTTTTTATCTGTTACCTTGTTTTCTGGTTGTTTTAACAATTTAAATAAACCATTTATATGTTAACTGCTAATATCGCCCCTTAAAGATATCCTTTTCCGTAATAAAAAGTCTAATATCTTAATTGTAGTGATGTTAATCGATATTGTAACTTAAATGTAAATAATCCACTGATAACTCGTGATAATATGGGAACTTTTCTTGTCTTTAGTTTGTATCTGTGTTTTAAAACCATGTGCTTGTGTTTGTTTTTATTTTTTATTATCAATTTGATGCTTGGCAACATTGTGCTCACCAAACGTAATTTGTAGATTTTTGTTCTATATTCAAAAGCAAAAAGGGCCTTTTGGGGTTGCCAACGTTAAAAATATTGGTTTCTTTTTGCTTTTTGGTAGAAAGCGTCGGATTTTCTTAGCTTGTAGTTGGTAGCTGAGCTGTGTGTTAGCATTAGATATGGTATATACATACTTATATACTTCTCTATAATATTTATGTAAAAATCTGTCTACTTGGGTAAAGAGTATATAATAATAACACAAAACCGAACCGCCAAAGGGACCTTGACAATGTTGTCATAATCCAAATTGATAATAAAGACAAGAAATGCGACAAAAAACAAATAAAAAATTATAACGAAGCAATATTGAACAGCATATCAACAAGAATAGAACGCAGTTGACGATCGAGCCCCTCCCTACGGTCCCGAAAACTGGTATCGACGAGTGGAAAACTCCCGAGATAGTGATGGGACCAGCCACTAAGACGAATAAGGAACGCATTATGCCTCCTATCAGTCTCTCCCTAATACCGGTCAGCGGCCCCAAAGACTCGCAGAACTCCCCTATAAAAACTTTAAAGTTCGACCAATCAGGATGGAAGGAGGAAATAGAAGAATATAACGCTTTAGACAAAATGAAAGATTTCGCTGAAAAAGCGGCCTTTGATCTCCCTAAACGGAAAGACAGTAAACAATACGATTTCACGTTAGTAAAATCAGCTGAAAAGCGCTTGAAAGCGCCCGACAAAGAGAACAATTTAGAAAAACTAATAGAATCTTATTCAAGAATAACGGAATTTATAAACGGCTGTGATTGGTCGAAGTTACAAGGGGACAAGAAAACCGAAGACCCAAAAGCCATAGAACAGAAATATTTGAACGCGAAAAACGAATTCATGTCCCAAAATTTGATGTTGATGCCCAAAGACAGTCCGAAATCTGTTTTAAAGGAAGTAATAGACTTGAGTGATGATGACGATATTTTGACAGATATAATGTCAAAGAAAATCAGGAAAGGGACTTTTAATGTGGGCAAAGATGGCGCCCTTTCGATCTCAGTGCATCCCCTAGGCATGGATACGTCATCGGTACGTGAAAAATAAACTAAAATGTACTAACTTTCGAAATTTCACTAACAATGCACGCCTAATCTTTGAGGTATATGGATTATCTTGTTGTAAATATTTTAGAGGAACCGTCGAAGTGTGGTGAAGGATTAGAAGAAAGTGTAGCGGTTATAGATGAAAAGTTGTGTCAAAATTTTGTTGAGGCCACATTTAGGCTAAGTCTTTGCTCAAACGTAGACAATATTCAATCTCTATATTTACAGTATTTTTATCTCAGGAAGCGACACGCGATTGTTTTGTGATAACCAAGTGTTCAAACACACTGTGAATGTGTGCGTGAAGACGAGTAGCGTCAGCACGTAACACGTTTCTTCATAGTCTCGGACGGTATCGAGAGCTTCTGCACATTCACACACATTCACACACCTACCTATAAATGTGTGTGCAAGCGCACGTAGTAACCACAAGTACAGCGCGCGTCGCTTCGTTAGATAGGAATACTAAACTATTATTGCAACTATAAACAATTCTGGGTGCTTGTAAAATTGACAACACAACGTTAATGCAATTGGTTGTTGCAAGTGTCCAAAACAGCAAATGTTGCGATAGTTAAAGGAAAAAATAAACCTTGGAACAGCGGCTTTGATAAGTGCTTATTAGGGTTCCGTACCCAAAGGGTTCCAACGGAACCCTTTTACTAAGCCTCCGCTGTCCGTCCGTCTGTATGTCAGCGGGCTGTATCTCATGAACCGTAATAGGTATACAGTTGACATTTTCACACAGTGTGTATATCTATTGCCGCTATAACAACAAATAATAAAAATAAAATAAAGTAAAAAAATCAAGGGGTCCCCATAAAAGAAACATGTTTAAAAAAATGTACTGTTATAAAATTGTAAATATTGTACGGTTTTATATGAAATTTCCAAGACAAATAGACTTTTCTCAGGAAGAGATCACCCTAGTTTAATGAGAGCATCGTGGTCTAACGCTCATCCTCAAAAACAAAAATACTATATTAGGCTAAACTGGGTAGGTTATAAACAAAAACTTGAATATATTATTATTCTGCTGGGGAAAAGTATTTTCACTTAATTAACTATGAAATTAAATGCAAAATCTCATTCATAAATAATGTTATTAACTGTATTTAAATTTTCTTTTAACCTTATTTAATTATTGCACGCAATTCACCTTCGTATGCCTTTATTTTATTTCTCTAAATATTGTTATTTTTTTAAACAAATGTGTTTGATTTCTGTTCCAATTATCTATAATTTTATTAAATAGAAAGAATTGATTAGTTAATGCAAACTAAAATGTATCACCGATGCGCTCTGTTGGATTCTCATCGCTCGGCTTAATGCAGAGAGTCGAAAATCCGTTGCGCGGTAAAAACCTGCGTTAAAAAAGCACGTGCGACCTGGACTTATTCGCTCCTTATTACGGGTACTTTACTCCCTACAGTAATTTTTAACCTTTCATACACCACAAAGAACAAATTATTC
Source organism: Dasypolia templi (assembly GCA_963555695.1). Lineage (NCBI taxonomy): Eukaryota > Metazoa > Arthropoda > Insecta > Lepidoptera > Noctuidae > Dasypolia > Dasypolia templi. The sequence goes on from OY743163.1 coordinate 8,615,224, forward strand.
CAAATTCAAATTCATAAAAAAAAGAAATCAAACGCACAACCAGCCAGTACATTTCTAAGTTAGATTTTTTTTATTTTTTTGTTCCATGTAACGCTGTATTCTTATAATTTGCTGTACCGCTTTCGATGTTGTTCGCTCGTTCGTAATGAAGGCTAAGAGGAGAAAGCACGAGGAGATTGAGAAACAGAAGATAGAAGAACAGGCTAAAAGGCAGCAGGTTTGTAAGAGTTTTAACAGGAATAAAGGCGTAATTCCTTTGCTGCTCACAGCTTATAACGCTATGCGTAACCTCTCCTGGTACATCCTACGCAGCAGGGGAATTGCGCCCTTATGCCTTTACTTATTACAAGACATTATTTCCAATCAACTGACAGCTCGTCATGTGGAAGCCAGACCATAACACAGCTACCAGGGCAATCTTTACTATGAAGTGTTAAAGCTATAATTGTTCTGTTGCGATAAAGGGATGGTGCTATTTGTTCTGCGATGCTACATCTCTCTCTCGCACTGAAACAATAATTCTGCTGTAACATGTCATAATGGGGACTCTGGTGTCATCTGAGTGTCTGAGAAGCATCCAGACGAATTTTGAAAGTAGCGTAACGGACCGCTTGAAAAAACTGTCCTAACAACACTTTCAAAGCTTCAAAGATCTTTACTCCTCAACAACGTTTATTGGCGTAGCTAAGGATTTTGTTTGCGGGGGGGGGGGGGGGGGGGGTGGCAGCAGTCCAGCTGTACTAACCGCAGTCATTTTATAAACGACGCCTAGTAATAAATAATCCCACCAAAAACATTTCATTTGAAGTAGGTTGCCAAGTCTTAAATACTGCTTTCAGTGTTAAAAAGTTATCCAGGTGTATTGAGAGCCAAGCCCCTAATTTCAAGGTCTTGACAGTCAGGCGGACGGACAACCAAGTGATCATAAAAAGGTTCAGTTTTTTCCTTTTGTGGTATGGAACCCTAATATAAAGCGATTAAACAGTACTTAATTCTTTAATACTGTCGATTTTTCAACCCCCCCCCTAGCTACGCCCATGACAACGTTGTTAACAAATTCTCAAACACAATTCAATTTTAAGTCACCATTAGGCCTGAAGCTGTATCTGTCACTTAAAGGAGTTGTAGCCACAAAATACCTTCGGAAGTTCCTTGGGAATTTAGTGGTTTTATTATTTTATGATTTGCTCAACCTCTAGACAGCCAACATTCCCGCTAATCTTCAACAAGTAAGTAATATAATTAAACTCATTGTTACAGGAGAGAGAACTAAAGAGGCAACAGGCCATACTTCTTAAAGAACAGGTTAATATTATTATTTTCTTTATTTATCTGTGTGTGTTATTAACTAGTGTGTTTGAACCTGAGTGTGATTCGATGAGGTTATTGTAGATATTATACGAGTAGTATCAGCTCAGACTGTTACATGAATCTTAATCGGTTCAAGGAAACTGAACGAGATTTTGATTGTTAAGACGTCTGGGGGCGCTCACATACCGCAAAGTTACTTAAACACAACTGGGCATGTGGATGTTTTGCCTTCTCTATGGGGTAAAATCGGCGTAATGTTAATCAATCATATACATATTTGCAAACTTGGGTCAGAGATACATAGATATCTTTCCTTATAATAAAGTTCTCCATACTTTACCATCACATGGTTATGCAAATAGTGTAGTACAATTTAAAACTATGAATAACCACAGAAAAACAGAAAATCTCCAAATTGTTTTTTTCTACGGCTTGGTAACTTACTTATAAACCACCATAGAAGAAGTTGCTTTACGTTAATATCCGTTTGAATTTGCGAACAGCTTCAACCCATGGTAATAGTTTTTACTTCAAATAGTAATCGGCCTTTCTAACGAGCCTTCAATAGTCCTTCAGATTCTTATGAAGTTGGATTTCTAGCCCCCCCAAAAAAAATTTTTTTTTACTAGCCTACCCTGTCCCACTCCTGGGCAAACACCTCCCTCGAGTCTTGCCTCGCCATCTCCTACGTGGTGTGCCGCGACCACGCCTCACTTTCTCAGGGCACCAGTTCTGCCATCCAGTTCACATAACAATAATACCAGCCTATTATTGTCCCATTGCAGGACATTGGCCTCTTCTCATGCAGAGAAGTCACGAGCATTGATCACCACGCTTGATAAAAACAGGTTGTCGATTTCAGCCGCAGCTAAACTATAAGTCCCAGATTTCCTCACGATGTTTTCCTTCACCGATGTTATTAATGTCCAAGATAAACTCGGAAAGTTAAAAAGTTTTATTTAAGCACTTTGTAACTTGTTGGTCAGTCTAGCAAATCATTAAAGATCATTCTTCTCTTTTGGGTTCAAATACACAACATCTAAATGTTTCTGTGTGTGTCTGTGTGTAACTCTTTGTTTCTCTTTTATTTACAATCCTCGTTGGACACCGCGGGCGTACAGCAAAAGTATATAACCGAGGTAATAATATACCGCAGTAGATTATTGCTTGTTATTAACAATATTTTCTTTCATGGGAGTATTTAAGGCACTGCTTAATATGATTCGAATTGTGACATGTTCATTCAATATTGTATGAAACCGAATACAACTTTTTATCGGTCAATCATTTTCGAGCTCATAAATTACGCCTTTTCGGGTAATTCCGATAAAATCTTGGTGTGTGAAGCCGTAAATATTCCTAAATAGCAATGCTGTAGTTGCCACTGTTTAGTTTGAGTTTGCTTTTAGTAGTTTTGTAGTAATTACCTAGTAGTTTTCTTGATAAATTTGATGTGGACCTCTTTCTTACATAAACTTTTAGGTATTTCAGAAATAACACGACGTGGTTGAAATGGCTTTAATAAAAAAACATAAACACATCGGTTTATTTCAGTCGGGCCTATGTTTGGGGCTGATTGTTTGTAACGGGAACAGAATAATAAACTTTTTCGGACTGTTGTGGTGGGACTGCGCATCAAAAATAAGATGGTCAGACAGGATAGACGTCTTAAAGCATGACGCATGTGCGACGAAAACATAAAACATAACTTACAATGAAGGTTCAACTATCATTGAATTGGACTGCGGTTGTAATTAACAAGCTTTATCGTGCGTTTAGCAATTAAATAGACAAAACTAGATTTAGCTTAATACCTTCGAATATCTCTGCATCTCCCTAAATCTCCCCTCTTCTCCTCAGGAAAGAGAACGAAGACGCCAGCACACCACCTTCATTCGCCAGCTGGACTCCCGCAGACGATGGGAGGAGAGAGAGCGAAGGAAGCACCAGAATCTGCTGGACAGACTGCTGGTGAAAGAGAAGAAGTTGCAACAAAGACGGAAGGAGATGGAACTGCTGTCTGAATTAAGGTGAGAGACAAATTTAAGAATAGAAGACTTCTAATAGAAGTCTAAGAGATTCATTGATTCTGAGTGTTTGGTGGAACTTTGTAAAGTGAGCGGAATGGAGGCGAGGTCGGGGCCTTGGGTGACCCAGTAATTTCACGTCTGACGTCGCCAAGTAGTCGATTGTTTGCTTGGCGGTGTGCGACGAGGCATTGTCGTGGTGAAAGAGGATTCTACTGAGATGTCCCGAACTTTTTCCAAGACAAGTGGCAAACAATTGCTAGTGTACCACTCTGCAGTAACTGTTTTGCGATCCTCTTAAACAATTATTATTAAGTATATATATAATATATAATGACCTGTCCTTCCGAACATCGACACCCCATCCTTTTTCCACGCTTCGACCTCTCTTCACTTAAGTTGGCAACTCCTCTGAAGGAAACACTCAGACAGCAGACTGTCTCTTAGTTTCAAAACCAAAACAATAAATCCAGCTTTCTTCACCTGTAAGTATGTCCAACACAGCATTTGAGTCACCTCCGTTAAATCTTTGAACCATTTAACGACACCAGTCCACACCACGGAGTTTTTGGGCCTCTGTCAAATTATGAGGCACAAAGGCACCGAGCACAAAGCTTCCTGACCGCTAAACGTTCATGGAGGATTTTGCGCACTTGACTCATACCGATGCCTAAGCTTGTCACTCTTTTGTCAGTCTCTATCATACGCCGCACAACACTGATGTTATCTTTAGTCGTCGCCGTAGAAGGCCGTTCCTCACGCAGATCATCGGTGAGATTAGTGCGACCACGTTTAAACTTTTAAACCAGTCGTAAACAGTGGCACGAGATGGGACTGCATCGTGTAAGGCTGATCGAAGTCTATCATAACTTTCCTGTTGACTTAAATGACATCGAATGTCATAAAAAATAATTGTACGAAAATTTTCTCGCGTTTCATGCTGACGTGACACAGACAATTTTCATTTTGCCGCCAAATCGTAATCAAATGACAAATGTATACAACACATAGGTCCACAATAATATTGGCAAAGCGTTCCATTTTCAAAATTGTAACTTATTTTTTTATTATATCGTTTACAAGTGGCCAGTTCTAAAAACTTTCAGTGTCGCCCTCGGATAGATTAAAATAAAGTAACAAATGATTTTTTATTCCTTTTTTGCATATAAATAGTACATAACTGTTATGTTTCTAATTTGACCGTCCCCTTTTACACAGACGACCGCAAGAAGACTCGTCGCTCTCCGACCAGAAGCCACTGCCTGCCCTGAACAGAATTCCAGGACTGAAACTGCCAGGTCAAGCCATGGCGGATATTCTACAAGTATACGAGTTTATACATAATTTCGGTCAAACACTTGGCTTTGGTAAGTTATTTTAAATGTTTTGTCGTTAAATCTACCGTTTATTGTTATGCTAGCATCTGCCCACAGCTTCGTTCGCGTAAAGTTTCACACACTATGGCACTCAGTAAAAATGTAGCTTTCTATTAGTGAAATTATTTTTATGATCGGGTCAGTTTCCGAAGATTACTCCATTTACATACAAACTCAGAAATGTTACCCTTTTAAAATGTTATTATAGATAATTACAGTTTTTTTTTTCTGGCTTAGCGATAAATCATGATCTGGCAGTTTGAGTAATTTCATTTCCTTGGTATGGTTCATCGAATCGTTGAGCTCCATTAGATCTGAGTTGATAAATGATAAATGATTTTTATTTCTGTAAGTGGGTTTGTACAAACACTTTTACACGTCAAACATTTTTTTTTAAACTAGATGAGGTCGGCGTTTCCTATCTGACTACTCTGAGAAGAAAAGCCGAAACAAACTCAGAGGTCACAGTCTCTTTTAAAGTCCAGACATAATCTTGGTGAGATCATGTTAAGACCATGTGGATTGATGTCTGTTGAGCTGCATGACTACTGACAAATGCGTTCACTGACCGGACTCAATATGTGTGGTTCTTTCCTCAAAAGATCATTTCAGACACCGATCTACATGGTCTTCAAATGACCTGACCAAGATTATGTTTGGACTTTTAAAGAGACTGTGCCCTCTGAGTTTGTTTCGGCCTTTCTTCTCAGAGTAGTCAGATCGGAAACGCCGATCTCATCTAGTAAAAAAAAATGTTTGACGTGTAAAAGTGTTTGTAAAAACCTACATACAGAAATAAAATCATTTATCATTTGACACTGACCTGCAAAAATGCAAAAAACGTAAGACAATTTCAGAAATTATAAAAAAATTAAAAGCTTAAAAATGTAGTATTAATGTTAATATGTTTATTTACAGACATGGCCGCCATCCCAACACTAAACACGTTCCAAATGGCTCTCCTACCAGACTGTAGTGTGGAGGCTGAAGAAGAACTGCTACAAGTACTCACACAGCTACTTATTACAGCCATTGGTAAGTTGTCATGACACAATTATAAAAGCTGTCTAGTAAAACACTGAGAATTGGTGTCTCTGATGCATATTTTTGACCAGATTATCAAGTTTTTAAGGAGCAGTGGTGGCCCAGTGGTAACGGCCGCGACTTACGAGCTGTAGATCATAGGTTCGAACCCAGACAGGCGCTTTACTTTGTGTAAATTATTTCATCACCACTGCTCTCAAAACGGTGAAGGAAAACATCGTGAGGAAACCAGCATGTCTTAGAACCAAAAATTCGAAGACATGTGACATCTACCATCCCGCACTGGGCCCGCGTGGTGGATTACGGCCCACTCCCTCTCACAGAGAGGAGGCCGGTGTCCCAGCAGTGGGAACATAATAGGCTGATTATGAGAAGCCACAGTATTTCTCTCATAGAGAGGAGGCCTGTGTCCCAGCAGTGGGTACGTTATAGGCTGATTATGCTATATCAAGTTATCGATAAGTTATCATCTTTTTGGCCCGATCTCAATTTATTTGGTCTCTATCGAAATATACATATGGGTGTAAAAAGACACTTAAAAAAGCCGAGAGCCAAACACGTTTTTATTTGCCGGTGACGCGAAGTCGACTGACTCGCGCCGGTAGTAACTTGACTAATGTGTGTATCCAACGTCTTACAATTTTATTTTTTGACGTAACTGATCGGCGACTTAACGTTGACGTATGCCTGACGTGTGTGCATGAACCTTTAACTTACAGAGAGCTTTATCAGGTTCCCCGGTACTCATCGAACCTGTTATAACATTTCTTCTTAATAGGCCTATCGTAATAAATTATTTAAAACAACGTTTTTAAAATAAAAGAGGATATTTGTGACCATATAAAAAGGGGATCTAATCAATTATAATGTACTTGTGTCAGTTTTAACACAATTTTTATCATTCCACAGAGGACCCAGGAATCCCGCACCCAGGTCGGCACACAACCCTGCTAGGCCACGCCATTCGAATGGGCGACATCACGCCACAGAACCTAAGCGAAGTGCTCAGAATATACCTGTACGCTAACGCTACGGGGGAAGTCAAGGCCCTTACCGGTATGTATGGCTTCGATCAAAAATTAAAACGAAACGTCTAAATGCCAAAGTCACAAGAACTGCACGGCGACAAGTCTGACTAACGAGTTTCGGCTTCCCTGTGTAACGACAAATCTGTCTAGCGACGTCTTCTCTTCAAGTCTCATAGAACAAAAGTAAGGGAATCAAAAGCCCTTCATAGACAAAATAGACAAAGACACTAGACAAAATAGACAAAGACACTAGACAAAATAGTTTCGTTTTACGTGGTGTGCGCCGCGTGGTAGACAACCTTGTTTATGTAAGACAAGTCTGTCTTAAAACTGTCGTGACTCTAGTCTGCGCTCTCATTTAGGGTGGATTTCACCAATGAAACTGAACGCGATTAGCACATAAACTAGGTTTAAGGACGGTCAGTGTCATTATTTTCTGTGGAATATTGACACTGACAGCTCTTGAACGCGTTTTAGATGTGCTGATTGCGTTCAGTTTCAAATCCAATTCCCAATCTCACTACAGCGACAACCACTGTCAGAAAGTGGTCAAAAATGTATGCAAATTGATTGTATTTTTGTCAAAATGAGAAAGATAATGGAGTGCGAACTTTCTTAAAAATACCGGAATTGCCGCTCTGATCGCCCCCCCCCCCTTCCCCCCTCTCATAACAGTTTTCAGTATTGCACATAATGATTCGCTTTTTTTTCTTAGGATTAACAGCAGAACGAGAACGCGAGCGTCGCGTCGCCGACCACCATCAAACAGAGGCTGAAATGCAACACACTTGTGCCAACTCTAAGAACAATGTCTATTACGAGAGCCTTCATAGTAATGCTACTTATAAGCTGTCAGGTATGTTACTTAATATGAATTTTTGTACAACAAAATACAGGATTCTAGGTAGGACAATAGGTATTAAGAATAATATTAGAAATGTTCAAACAAATAATGTTATTTCAAAGAAGGCATAGTAAATGATATCATCGAAATAATCCGTGGAATTATGAACAATCTACACGCTTTAAAAGTTTTTGGAGGGGATTTATTCCCGTTTTGTTGCGCTGTACGGTCAATGCATGGCGCTAGTATGAATTTACATAGTGGTGACGTCACTTCTACTATAGTGCGGTCTTCGTCTAACAGTTATTATAAGGTTTATACCCTGACAATTTTTTAAGCTATTAAACTTTTTATAATTTTGTTTGCGCTATTTGCAACATTTTTTTTTTAATTGTCATCATCGTTATTCCGACGGTGGATTTCACCTGTGGCGGCATCTACACCGCTACATGCGAACAACGCAACATACTGACGTCACACAAATCCTGCATCGCGCAATCAGAGTTTACCGCGCAGATAGCATATATACAACTTCCCGACAACAATCATCGGGCAGTTGCCCACCAGATACGACATCCATCTGGTCGGAGGATCCTCCCTTTTCTAAAAGAGTTTGAGTGAACTTTACACCCTGTTCCTCATATCTCTTCACACCAATGAAACTGAACGCGATCAGCACAAAGACTACGTTAAGAGCTGCCAGTGGTCATTATTTTCTATGAAATATTGACAATGAAGCTCTTGAACGCGTTATAAATGTGGTGTACGCATTTAATAACATTGTTGTAAATTGCATTTAATAAAGTTTCTTAAATTTGTTTTTAATTCAATTTTATGCTCGCTTCTCCAATGATATACCAGGGTGATGATTAAATTAATGTAAATTCACGACGTTTATGATGTTACACATCTTCAAACGCCTTTTATTCGAAAATCCACATTCAGTTCGGGATTTAAGCGAATGATTTACATATACTGCTGGTCTAAAACCAAACTTGACTTTATATCATGCCTTTTCCTCTCGGAAATGAAAACTAAAGCATAGCAAAGTCAAAGTCAAAGCATTTATTTCAAAAAGGCCCATAAAAAGGCACTTTTGAATGTCAAAATTTACATTAAAAATAGAACTGATTCTAGGCGCCACTTCCATGAAGTAGTTTCGTATGGAGAAGAAGACTGTGCTACTCGTTGCGCAGCACCTTACCCCTCACCCCCCTTGAAACGTGAATTTGTTACTGCGCAGCGATTCGTCTCATGTTCCGAGTCGCCATTAAAGAAGCGTACAGTCCGCGAGACCTAAGCTGAGCTTGGATTTGTGTAAGTGCACAAAGCGACGCGTCCTTTTCTTCGCATTCGGCTTGAGGCGCTGTGCGTACCTGACTCGATCAATTGGTGCGATTGGTGGTAATCACTCGAACAAATTCAAAGCTCAGCTTAGGCCTCGCGGACTGTACTTATACCATCGTCACATATCTTTTTCCTTTTACTTCGTCCTAACTCTTATACAGAGCGTCCCAAAGTCAAAGTCAAATAAAAAATAAATCTTTGCTATGTATTTAAAAAATTACGGGCATTTATTTAAAAAAAAAAACAGAAAAATCGGCTGCCTGTGACGGTCTTTCTCCTGTTGCTTATTTTGACAAATGTTGACTTTTTTTTTTCTTTTAACTATTTTAACCCGACTTATCACCCGACTCTGGCTTGACGTCGACTTATGGGACAACCTGTAGTGCTATTCTGTAACCATCTCACCGTGAACACATAAGTGAAGTGAGCGTGGAGTCAGCTGTCAGTGTCACTGTTGCTAGGCATTGACCAAGACGGGATGACACTGACAGCTCACTCCACGCAAGTCTTCACGGTGAGATTTTTACAGAATCGACTTGCTGTACACACTTTATCAAATACAACTTCCACTTTATTTTGTTCCACAGAGGCCCTCCGCGACAAATCCTTCCTCGCTCTAAGCGCGACATTCAAAGCCCGAATCCTCGCGTTCATATGCGACGAACTACTGCAGAACAAAGCAGTGCTACGTCAGGTCGACGCCAGCCTCGAACATCTTAACCAACTCAAGAAGGAGAGATATCTCATGGATATGAAGATCAGGAAGTAAGTATCACCTGATTCGTATCATGCGTTTGTCCGTCGGTATTATATTTTGGGAAATGGAATCGTCACAAGTTCGAAGACGATCACGAAAGGGGTCTTCCTTGTGGGTGGCCATGTTCGCTGAGAAGCAATATTTGGTTCCAGTTTTCAGAGCTTGTGTACTGTAAGTTGCTAAGATCGTTAACGTTCGTCGAAATCACTCTGGAAAAGTATCTAAAAAGACACTTTCCCAAACTCTTTGCGTTGTCTTGTGCCTTATGTGTGTGTGCATTACTTTTGATAACATGTACATCATTTTAAATACATCTAATACTTTTAACACGTAACATAACATCACGCCTGTAATCCCAGAAGGGTTAGGCAGAGGTGTACCAATAGTACACCCACATTTCGCCAGTTATACTTAAGTACCATGTAATAGGGGGCGAGCCTATTGCCATGAACCGGGCACGAATCCAGACTCCGGGCTGCTACTGAGAAATTCTAGATGGAAAACCCAATAACACTATGCCCGAGCTGGGAATCGAACCCAGGGTCTCTTGCTTAGCAGTAGCTCTTGCGACCACTAGACCAACGAGGCAGTGCTAATACTTTTAATAAAGGAGTAACAATTTCTTTTAACTTTCCCATCTCTTAATTATTTGTTTTTTTGTCCCGCAGGGTCAGAGTCCTGCATCAACGCAAAGTCCGCGCTGAACAAACAGAGAAGCAGCAAGCGTTAGCGCTGGAGCGGATGCAGCGGCTGGTGGAGGAGAGCGCGGCCAACCTGAGGGCGTCGCCGCTACTTCATGACGACGGTAAGTGAAAGCAGCAAGCGTTAGCGCTGCAGCGGATGCAGCGGCTGGTGGAGGAGAGCGCGGCCAACCTGAGGGCGTCGCCGCTACTTCATGACGACGGTAAGTGAAAGCAGCAAGCGTTAGCGCTGCAGCGGATGCAGCGGCTGGTGGAGGAGAGCGCGGCCAACCTGAGGGCGTCGCCGCTACTTCATGACGACGGTAAGTGAAAGCAGCAAGCGTTAGCGCTGCAGCGGATGCAGCGGCTGGTGGAGGAGAGCGCGGCCAACCTGAGGGCGTCGCCGCTACTTCATGACGACGGTAAGTGAAAGCAGCAAGCGTTAGCGCTGCAGCGGATGCAGCGGCTGGTGGAGGAGAGCGCGGCCAACCTGAGGGCGTCGCCGCTACTTCATGACGACGGTAAGTGAAAGCAGCAAGCGTTAGCGCTGCAGCGGATGCAGCGGCTGGTGGAGGAGAGCGCGGCCAACCTGAGGGCGTCGCCGCTACTTCATGACGACGGTAAGTGAAAGCAGCAAGCGTTAGCGCTGCAGCGGATGCAGCGGCTGGTGGAGGAGAGCGCGGCCAACCTGAGGGCGTCGCCGCTACTTCATGACGACGGTAAGTGAAAGCAGCAAGCGTTAGCGCTGCAGCGGATGCAGCGGCTGGTGGAGGAGAGTGCGGCCAACCTGAGGGCGTCGCCGCTACTTCATGACGATGGTAAGTGGAAAGCAGCAAGCGTTAGCGTTGCAGCGGATGCAGCGGCTGGTGGAGGAGAGTGCGGCCAACCTGAGGGCGTCGCCGCTACTTCATGACGACGGTAAGTGAAAGCAGCAAGCGTTAGCGCTGCAGCGGATGCAGCGGCTGGTGGAGGAGAGCGCGGCCAACCTGAGGGCGTCGCCGCTACTTCATGACGACGGTAAGTGAAAGCAGCAAGCGTTAGCGCTGCAGCGGATGCAGCGGCTGGTGGAGGAGAGCGCGGCCAACCTGAGGGCGTCGCCGCTACTTCATGACGACGGTAAGTGAAAGCAGCAAGCGTTAGCGCTGGAGCGGATGCAGCGGCTGGTGGAGGAGAGCGCGGCCAACCTGAGGGCGTCGCCGCTACTTCATGACGACGGTAAGTGAAAGCAGCAAGCGTTAGCGCTGCAGCGGATGCAGCGGCTGGTGGAGGAGAGCGCGGCCAACCTGAGGGCGTCGCCGCTACTTCATGACGACGGTAAGTGAAAGCAGCAAGCGTTAGCGCTGGAGCGGATGCAGCGGCTGGTGGAGGAGAGTGCGGCCAACCTGAGGGCGTCGCCGCTACTTCATGACGATGGTAAGTGGAAAGCAGCAAGCGTTAGCGTTGCAGCGGATGCAGCGGCTGGTGGAGGAGAGTGCGGCCAACCTGAGGGCGTCGCCGCTACTTCATGACGACGGTAAGTGAAAGCAGCAAGCGTTAGCGCTGGAGCGGATGCAGCGGCTGGTGGAGGAGAGTGCGGCCAACCTGAGGGCGTCGCCGCTACTTCATGACGATGGTAAGTGGAAAGCAGCAAGCGTTAGCGTTGCAGCGGATGCAGCGGCTGGTGGAGGAGAGTGCGGCCAACCTGAGGGCGTCGCCGCTACTTCATGACGACGGTAAGTGAAAGCAGCAAGCGTTAGCGCTGCAGCGGATGCAGCGGCTGGTGGAGGAGAGTGCGGCCAACCTGAGGGCGTCGCCGCTACTTCATGACGACGGTAAGTGAAAGCAGCAAGCGTTAGCGCTGGAGCGGATGCAGCGGCTGGTGGAGGAGAGTGCGGCCAACCTGAGGGCGTCGCCGCTACTTCATGACGATGGTAAGTGGAAAGCAGCAAGCGTTAGCGTTGCAGCGGATGCAGCGGCTGGTGGAGGAGAGTGCGGCCAACCTGAGGGCGTCGCCGCTACTTCATGACGACGGTAAGTGAAAGCAGCAAGTGTTAGCGCTGCAGCGGATGCAGCGGCTGGTGGAGGAGAGTGCGGCCAACCTGAGGGCGTCGCCGCTACTTCATGACGACGGTAAGTGAAAGCAGCAAGCGTTAGCGCTGCAGCGGATGCAGCGGCTGGTGGAGGAGAGCGCGGCCAACCTGAGGGCGTCGCCGCTACTTCATGACGACGGTAAGTGAAAGCAGCAAGCGTTAGCGCTGCAGCGGATGCAGCGGCTGGTGGAGGAGAGCGCGGCCAACCTGAGGGCGTCGCCGCTACTTCATGACGACGGTAGGTGGAAAAACATAGGGAGAGTCATTGTTGAAAAGCGGCAAACATAATTCTGTGATTGGTAGGATATTAAGAAATTTAAACAATAAGTTCTCTCATCTCGATATTTAACACCTAAAATGGTATACTCAGGTCAGGAAACTTTTTGAAACTCGTATTTGTGACGAATTAACTAACAAACAATATTACATAAAGTTATAAGCGTTTTAAAATAAGTGTTTGACAAGGACAGCACTATAGTAAAAGTGACGTCCCAACTATGTAACTTCATACTAGCGCCGTACATTGTCATACCGCGCGACAAGGACGGGAACAATCCCCTCCAAAAACTTTTAAAGCGTGTAGCTTCTTTATATTTACATCGATATAACAGTTTTTTTCGATTGTATCAAATATACTATGCCTGCTTTAAAATTACATAATTTTTCCGAACATATTTAATATTAGTCGTCATCCTTTTTGAAAGCGACTCTTACACATGTATTGAGTAAGACCACGTTCGCACGGACTTAAATAAATCCCAGATCTCAGCCCGGTTTTACATACACTCGCTCATTCCATGGAGATAGAAACTATAGGCTGGATCTACATCGCGCGGAATTAAAATATCGCGGCAGGATTTTTTCGCCCAATGGATATTCAACGCACTGCTTATAGCCGAGAGTTGAAAATCCAACAGTTCGTTTTTTCGACGCTCTGTTGACGTGACGCGATGCACTCTATTGGATTCTCAAAGCTCAGTAAAACACTAAGAGTTGAAAATTCAGTGCGTGAAAAACGGGCATACGACAAATCAAAACATTGAAATAAATTCAATGTGATATATTTAACGTCGCGTATTCACGCGAGGATACATTTCATACACTCTTTAAACGATTATAACAATAAGTGTACGGTTTCACGTCGTTCTGATAAAGAAAGAGTTCTTCTTTTTCTCACAGAAGTTTTAGTAACGGATATACGAGTACTCCAAAACAAAAAAAAATAAAAAAATCTATGTTTGACTTTTATTCAGAGGCCCTAGTGCGAGTTTGTTTTAACCATTTCGACTTTACGCATCTACCGCGTTCGGCGCTCCTATTGGCCCTTCACCATTCGATAGTTCCGCTCCGATTGCCAAGGGCCAAACGTGCGTGGTACCACGTAATTAAGTTGATCGTTCTGCTAAAGAAAGAGAAGAATACCTTTCAAAGTCTTAAGTCAAAGTAATTTGCCGGAAACACGGTACATAGGTTGTTCGGATGTTACGAATAGATCACTCAAGAAGTTCACTTAAAAGTTTGTAATCGATGCTTTAAAAAGACTTTCATCTACAGAAAACCAACAAACACAAGAGAAGCCAGAAACACCTAAAAAAGACAACGAATCGTCATCACACCACGAAAGCGAAACAGACAAACAGTCAGAACCGTCACCGTACAAAGAAAACCAACCGGCTGAAGAAAGCGACAAGGAACTATCGCCATTAAAGGACCTCTCGAACAGTATAAAGAACAAGGAGATGTTGAATAATAATAAGGACGAATGTTCGCCGGCGGATAACTCGAAAATTGATAAGGATAGTGTTATTGGAGACTGTGATGCTAATTTGAGTGATTTGGAGAGTGAAGGCACCCAGCCGGAGGAGGTGAGTTTAGAAGATTTTTAATTAATTATGTAAAAAATCAAATCTAAAGAAAATACGACAAGAAAGTAGAAAACTTGTGAAGTAGCTAAATAAATCTCGTTACTTATCAAGTAGACTTTATTTACAGTAATGAATATCCATACATTTACAAGTTAATACTGTGTTTTCACAAAACAAAATCTTACAAAGATACATTTATTGCCATAAATCACGGATGATGTTAATTTTATGTTATCTTTTATTATAGAAAATATTTCTATTACTCTAAGCCGGTTTAAGTGTCTATCCACTTTGGGTTGGCGCAGCGGTTGAGCGATCCGCTGCTGCGCTGCGTGTCGCGGGTTCGATTCCCGAACGGAACAAATAATTGTATGACCTACAAATAGTTGTTCCGGGTCCGGGTGTCTTGTGTATGTGAGTTTTCATGTTTGTGAACGCACCCACGATACAGGAGTAATTCCTAGTGTGGGGCAACGTAAAAAAAAAAAAAACAAAAAAAAAATCTTTAAAATTATTGGCAAGAAAACTTATCTATAACTTATTTGGAAGTGTCGAAACGGACTACAAACATACTATTTACTTGTAAATGTAACCCCCTATTTATTTTTCACAGGATGAAGACAAGAACCTATCATCAGAGGAACTAGCTCGCAAGCTAGAGAAGCTACTAAAGCAGTCTGAACAACAGCTGCTGCAGCTCACAGCTGGATCTCATGCTCTCAGAGCTACTTGTTATGGACAGGATAGGTAAGTCTGCAATAATTTCTATCTTTTCTTTTTCGGACTTTCAGGACTTTTAAAAAAGGAACCCAAAATCGATTCAGCAAGAATTATTAAACACAATTCGATTGTTTTCTATCGAAAAAGTGTTTTGAGTGAATCGATTACCTAACATGACAAGGCTTTATCTGTAATGATTAGGGTTCTTATTAAACACAGTCAAAAATAAGGAAGGAAACTATTGTGTTTATATTTGTAACACTATGATTAATAACGTTCCCACTGCTGGGACACAGACTTCCTCTCTGAGAGAGGGAGTGTGCAGTGCAGGTTGGTAGATGACACATGTCTTCGAATTTTTGGTTCTAAGACATGCCGGTTTCCTCACGATGTTTTCCTTCACCGTTTTGAGAGCAGTGGTGATGAAATAATTTACACAAAGTAAAGCCGCTGTCTGGGTTCGAACCTATGATCTACAACTCGTAAGTCGCGGCCGTTACCACTGGGCCACCACTGCTCCTTAAAAACTTGATAATCTGGTCAAAAATATGCATCAGAGACACCAATTCTCAGTGTTTTACTAGACAGCTTTTATAATTGTGTCATGACAACTTACCAATGGCTGTAATAAGTAGCTGTGTGAGTACTTGTAGCAGTTGTTCTTCAGCCTCCACACTTTGTTCGAATTTTGATTCTGGGATATTGTAGTTCTTCACGATGTTTTCCTTCCCCGTTTTAAGAGCAGTGGTGATGAAATGATTTACACAAAGTAAAATAAAATCCTGCCTTGCTGCTGCTGGGGTTCGAACTCACGACCTACAACTCTTAAGTCGGGCCGTATGATTAAAGAGTAAACTGGTCACATGAATGAAGTGGATGATTGTCTGTATTTCAAAAAAAAAAAAAAAACTCTGATTTGTGGGTAATGTTTCTGATTTGAAATCAGAGGAAATGGCAATTACTATTAAAGAGCTTTTTAAATCCATACTTATGTTGTAAATTATGTCTGTATGTGACATTTTTACGCCTAAACCACAGAACGGACTTCGTTCAAATTTGGCAAGGAGATAGATGCCATTCTGTGGAAGGAAATAGGCTCCTTTTTATAAGGTAGCACGTGTTCATATGATAATTTCATTTCTATACTTGTATTCCATGTTCTCAGCTAGCTTTTAATTATAAGGCTAAAAAGAAATTTAAAGGACAATGCCAGAAACTCTATAGAACTTTGCCCCACTCATATCAAAAAGCCTGCAAAATGCAGCATCTTAAAGCTTATTTATTACTGTTAACTAAACATTTGTCCTAATGCCTGTAGAACTTGCGGTTTTGACATTGATTATTACAGTTTATAAATGTTAAAAATCGATTTAAACAACATAAACGTTACGCATTATCATAATTATTATAATCGTAATATAAGTTTTTGTTTTACAGGTATTTAAAACTTTTTTGTTGTTGTGTATAAAGAAAGAAAAGAACGTTTATTTACGGTAAACATGACGCAGTGATCGAACACAAACACCAAAGAGAACAAATCGGGGGAAAATATGCGTCACATCCACGCAAAACGGCCATCGCTCAGCTTAATGCTACGACCCTATGCGAGACAGAGCCCCAGCGCTGGTTTTCAGCGACAGCCGGCGTTGAATGACGTCGACCAGTGTAGCAAACACTAAGATGAAAATAAAATATATAAATAATATAATATAACTCGATAAGTGTTCAACTAAATAAAATAAACAATATTTATAAAAATGGTAACATTCCGAGCATTGAAAGCTCACGCGCCGTTAGCCTTTGCAATAAGTAACACAATAGGAAATTCAGGGGTTGAATTCCTTTTATCATTGATTTGAAATCGGCAAGTTCTACTGAAAAACAATGTATTATGAAAAGGTCCTTTAATCATTACAATTATTTTCATTAATTGACATTTTCTGTAAATATCTGGGGCAGGATCTGGCATTGTCATTTAATTTCTATAAAAAAACTACGAAATTCCTTATTTCTCTTTAGATACTGGCGCCGCTACTGGACTCTAGGCAAATGCGGTGGCATCTTCGTGGAAGGCATGGAGTCAGCACAGCCAGAGATCATGACGTATCACCAACTGCTGGAGAACAATGCCCTTAGTGGTAATATGCCACCTGACAGCAGCAAGAAGAAGAAGAAAGGTAGGAGTCGTTCATTATATAAGTCATTTACCGCGTGACGTAAATACGTGTTTGCGAGCGTGCTTGTATAACCAGTAGTGCTATTCTGTAACCATCTCACCGTGAAAACTTAGATGAAGTGAGCGTGGAGTGAGCTGTCAGTGCCAAGACACTGACAGCTCACTCCACGCAAGTCTTCACTGTGATATTTTTACAGAATCGACATGCTGATGTATGAACTTAAACGTGGCAAAAGTAGTACTCGTATGTAAGGATCGTAGCAGGTGGCGTTCTGTAGTTTCTGCCTACCCCCATGGGAAGAAGACTTAAGTTTATGTATGTGTAAGTCATGTAACATCATCGTCCACTGCTGGACATAGGTGTCGCCACATCGACCGGTCCTCTGGTTCTCGCGTCCACCGGATCCCGCAACCTTCATCAGGTCATCGGTCCACCATGTGGGAGGCACGTTTTAGTATGGCAAAAACAGTATTAGCCCTTTCTCCAAAAACATCTTGTTGTTAGTAAGGACACATTCAGAAAGGATGAAAGAACAAAAAATAATCGAGAGGACTTGTGGGGGGCACCTGGTTGGAACGAAGTTCTTTTCAATGTATATTGTGCATTATATATGGTCGATTTTTGAGACGGGCATCAAGGGTAGGTACCTTACCCGTTATAGCTATCGGAAATCGGTCTTAAGAGACTATCCACAAGTTTTTGAGAAATTTAGATCGGCATTCACAGATTTTGTAAAAATTGTACTGTCAGCAAGAAAATTTACAATATTCATTAAAAAAAACTTTTAATGATGCCATTCGATCCTGTTTCTTATAAGCATTAAAAAAGAATACTATGGGACCAACTAGTTTTGAGTACTAGAAATGTCAGAAATCTCATAAAACCTTTCCCATACATTTCCTTGGAAATGGGACTCCAACTTCCTATCGACAAGTTTTTGAGAAATTTAGATCGCCATTCACAGATTTTGTAAAAATGTACTGTCAGCAAGAAAATTTACAATATTCATTAAAAAAAAAACTTTTAATGATGCTATTCGATCCTGTTTCTTATAAGGATTTAAAAAAAACCTATGGGACCAACTGAGGTTTGAGTACTAGAAAAGTCAGAAATCTCGTAAAACCTTTCCCATACATTTCGTAGGAAATGGGACTCCAACTTCCTTTTTTTATGATTACTGCCCTCAAATATCCAGCCTGTATAACAGACACAATTAAACAAAAAAATAACAACGTTTGAAAGTAAATAAATACAAGAGGTAATAAATATGTAATTAATTAATGATTACTCCGGTAAAAGAACACACCAGGACACATACTATAGAAAAAGTGTCTTGACGGTAAAAATGTAACACATTTTCGGTCTAGCAGTTTGACAAGTGCGCAGAGTATGACATACGATATGAATGTTCATTTGAATAAAGCCAATAACAACGCACACTACCAAAACTATCGTGTTTTTTATGCATTTCCGACCAGCACCCTAATTGCGTAACACATTTTCGTAAACGATTACGACTAATCTGTTTTATTTTGACAGTTAAACAACATTCATTGCGTTTTTTACATTGTTGAACATAATTTTATCGAACTTATGAAGCAATGGATTAGGATAATCTGTTTCAAAACGATTCAGATTCCGATTAATCGTGTATTACGCAATTAGGGTACAGATCTTGCTTATTGCAAAGGTCAATGGTGTTTAGCATAATTATTTTAATGGACCCTCATTTATCGTTAATTTTTCAAATATTCAAACCGTTCTGTTCCTCCAGCTCCCCGAGAAAAGAAGGAACCCACTCCTCCAGAACCAGAAAAGCCAAACCCGGAAATGGAAGCCCAAAAGAAGGAAGAAGCTCTCAAGAGCGAAATGGAACTCAAGAGCATCAAGTCAGAGTTGAATCTGAGTGATCACACGCAGATTATTAAGTACGAGCCCAACGTGAAGCATGGCGCTTGTAAAGTTGAAGGTAGGTGGAAGTCAGTGATGTATTCCCGATTGTTAAATATACCACCAAAGCAAATCAAGTTTCAGCTTTTATCGGCTTAGCCACAGGCGTAGCAAGGTATCTAGGCCCTGGTGCAAAAACAAAATTGGGCCCTGTCTAAACTAGTTAAATTTTTCAAGTAAAAATATTAATATGAAATGTTTACTTCTCTAACGTGCACTGCACAGCACGACTCATTTGTTTTTTTGTTCAACATACAACCTGACTGGACAGGTCCACTGAATCTGTGTTAGTCTTTCCTCAAAAGACCATTTCAGACATCAGTCTACATGGTCTTCACATGACCTGACCAAGATTATGTCTGGACTTTAAAAGAGACTGTGGCCTCTGAGTTTGTTTCGGCCTTTCTTCTCAGAGTAGTCAGATAGGAAACGCCGACCTCATCTAGTAAAAAAAAAACGTTTGACTGTTTGTACAAACCTACATACAGAAATAAAATCATTTATCATTTGACACTGACCTGCAAAAATGCAAAAAATGTGAGAAAATTTGAATTTCGCGGGCAACCTGGCGCTTCGCTCTGAATTTGACGGCGAACCCATCAAGTTGGCAACAATCACCAACAACATAAATGATTTATGGGAATTCCCTACAATTTTTTTCAACCGATTTGTCGGTCAACTCGGTTTCTGGTCTGGCCCCGGTGCACGGCACCGCCTTGCCCTCCGATAGCTAAGCCACTGGGCTCAGCTTTTAAATATTTCTAATGGCACGGCTGGGGCAGTAGTGCAGCGATTGGCGGGTGTGCTACCTGTCACAGCTTTAATTCCCGTACGAAATGTGTTTGTGAATGTAAAACATGTGTTTATTTATAGGATTGTTTGTGTATGAGAAATAAGTTAGAAACTTTTCCTATAGTTTTAAATGATGTTTCTAAATGAGTAAATGTCAGCTTATTCATCAACTGAAGTCAATTGTCTAAGCAGATCAAATTTGAATAATCATTTCTATGATAAGTTATGGAACTGTTTTTACCGTTACGACCCTAATATTTCGATTAGTTGCGACATTTTACGGTTGCTAACAAACGAGAATTTACTTAATTTTGCTTATTAAAAAATGTTCCTAATTTGTATTTGATCCCAACAGGTTCCTCAATAAAAATGGAAGAAAAATACATTCAACAGAAGAACAATGAAGAACAAGATATGCTTGACATTGAAGACTCCATACCTACCGCCTTTTTGGTCCAGAAACCCACCCACAAACCCATGTTCGCGGCCCAAGCAGAACCCATGGACAAGCCACAAGAAATCGTCAAGGTAGAAAATGTCGTTAAAAACGAGACAGACCACGAGGACATTGAAGAAACTAAAGACACTTTAGTCAACAATTTAGAAGAATTACGCAAAATGGCTGAAGCTGTATCCATCCAACTCGACGCAGCAAAGAAAGAACAAGAAATAAAAGAAGAAAAAGAAAAAGTCAAACATGAACCTCTGGATTCTTCCTCCGCACACTTCCAACTCTACACAAAAATCTTAGACGGGAAATGGTTCTCTATCCTCAGACACGAAAGCTCATTTTTGAATAACATCAACGAGATTGAAAAGCAAGATTTGCCGGATTTTTGTGATAACGAACATACTTGTTCAGAGGTCGTTTTGTGTCAAGGTCATAAGTGGGACGTGTCGAATAACCTTCACCTGCTGCATGACCCAAGTTTGTTCACGTTGAATAGCATGGTCACCAGTGTACAAGTACCGTCGAATAATGTTTACGCCGATTCCAGTTTGACTATGTCTGGGTTGGATCAAGAAGTTATTGATAATAGTTTTAACAAGGATGGTAGTGTGCAGGAAATGGACACTGAAGAAGATAGTAAGGAGGAACAGGTAAATATCATTTTTCGTTACTTTTGGACTTAGCAACAAGCTACGCTTAGCAACAATTTACATAATTAAAAAAAAAGCAAGCATTTATTTCAGGTTACAATGGCCCATAGACATTTAAGGCCTTACTAACATTATCTAAAGTATGGAACAAGTTTTTGTTAATAAATATAGCTTAAAACTATGTTAGTGGCATACCGAGAGGGGTCTTGGTTGAATAGACGAATGATAGATTTCTATTATTCATCTGTCATTTTGTCTTTTCTTCCATCGACAAAACTCGTTTCTATGTTTCTATTGTGGTTATTCAAGCCGTGCTTTTTTTGGGGTGGGAAATCATCAAATGTCTTCTCCCGCTCTGGGTGGAGCGGGAGGGCGTGTCAGGCTTTTACTGAATAAAACCCACCCGTGTTGCCTCAGTTGCCTGTGCCAGGGACACGGTATCTCTTTTGAATTTCCCGCGACCCTGAATGCAAGGCGTACTGTGGCTATTTCTGTTTTATATCAATCAATTTTTATTTGTAAACATAGGTAAAAATAAAAGGTCTTAAATATACATATTATTGTAGTCGAGCTCTATGGTCTACCAATGAAATTGGTGTATAAATAGTCGTTGTAATATCGTAAATTAAACAGTTGTTAAAAAGCAAAAGTCCAAATGAGTAGTAGTTTTAAAACAAGAAAAATAATTAAATAAATTAAATTTTTACATGCATGTCAAGGGAAGTTAATTTATAGAAAATTTATCATAATTTTTCATTTAAAAAATCTTCAATAGAGTAATACGTCTTGCCTAATAAAAACAAAAACAAATTACTATTACATTTGTAGACAATTTCTTCATTCCGTATACATTTCGGTAATTTGTGCCCGGTTGATGGCAATAGGCTCGCACCGTATTACATGGGACTTAAACATAACTGGCGAAATATTGGTATACAGGTACACCTCTGCCTAACCCTTCGGGGAAACAAGGCGTGATGTTATGATGTTTATCATATTTAAAAAACTAGATGAAAGTTAAAATATGATTGATGTGTAAAAGTGTTTGTACGACCTACGTATAAAAATAAAAATCATTTATCGTTTATAAACAAGCCAGCCGCGGCCTGCAATATCAAAGGGTTGGCTAATCACTTAAAATACTTAAATATTCAGTTTTTGTTTCTTTCTAACTTGAACACAGCGGTAATATGCGGGCGTCACTCAGGTGGGTTTAAATGGCGCTTCGGCTAGGCCGCTCGTGACTGAAATCGCTAGTTCCAAAGTAACGACATTTTCGACTTTTGTCGTGCGGCGACTGGTCGCATGCGGCTGCTGACTAAAATTGATCTTGAAAATGCTCAGTCGCAGGCAATCGTCCACGACATGAAGGTCGACATTTTGATTCACTACGGTCTTTGGTCCCTGACCCTGAAAAGTGACATGTATCAGTATAGTCATTCTATTTTCGTGATGTCCGTTTTGATTTTGCAGAATAAACAATTTTTCTTTCTTCTTTAACTAGTCACCTGCGATTTGTGTAAATGGGGTGGACCTAGAGTAAATCCCCCATTCGATTATTACTTAAAACTGCTAACTACAACTACTGACTCGCTACCTTACTGGCTTTGTTATTTGTAAATGATGTCTATCACCAAAGGTTTAATTGCCTATTTCAAATTATACAAACCTTCATAAACAGAGAGAAATAATTAAACCTTATAATATTTCAACAGGACAACGATCTAGAAAAAGAATTGCAAGCCGACGCCCTAAAAGCCGACCTTCTGATCCAGAAGGCCAAAGCGAACAGCCTCACCAGCCTAGGACTGTTGAACTTCAACGCGCTGTCAACATACGTGACCTGCGACAGTCCGCCCCCCATACAGATGTCTGTGGAGGAAATGGACCAGCTGGAGTTCTGTAAGGTCAACGGGTTGCCGAAGAAGGTTGAGGGAAATTTTGTGCCGAGGGAGCTTAGGTGAGTTTGGATATTTATATACTGAGTGTAAAAAGACTCATCACATAGCCGTCATCTACGCATCCTGTAAATCAAACTAACTAACATAGATAAAATGCTGGGAAACGAATTTTATTTTTGGTGTGAAAAATCCCTGTTTACGGTAGTGCGCAACATAACGCAAAGTCAAAGCATTTATTTCAAACTAGCTGCTCCCCGCGGTTTCACCCGCATAAATCTTGATCGCGTGGGAGTATCGGGATAAAAAGTACTCTATGTGTTAATCCAGGTTATAAACTATCTGTGTTCCAAATTTTATCCAAATCCGTTCAGTAGTTTTTGCGTGAAAGAGTAACAAACATTCATACATACTCACAAACTTTCGCGTTTATAATATGTAGTAGGATATATACATAAAAGGCACTTTTGAACCGTCAACATTTACATTAAAATTTATTTGACATTCATTCGCACAACACGCACGCAAAGCGTGGTGCTTGTGGGTTCATGCAACGGTACATAGTTCGCGCGGGTATTCAAAATTGTGTTATAAATTTATAACATTAAAAACTTGTTTTCCTAAAAGTGTCTCCGTAACCAGAAGGTTCTCAAGTATGGTCCAGTACAATAAAAAATACAATGGCGGGGAGCACAAGTGACCCTCGTATTCGTTAAGTGTATTTTTACATCCGATATTATTAGCTCTAAGTGCCGATTTCACCAATGTTACTAAACGCGTTTAGCACATCTAAAACGCGTTCAAGAGCTGCCAGTATCAATATTCCACAGAAAACAATGACACTGACAGCTCTTAAACGTAGTTTTATGTGCTTATTGCCTTCTGTTTCATTCACCATGGATTCTTGTAAAGAGTCAAACCATGTAAAATGTATGTTAAAAGATGAGGCTTATTGTTTTTTAGGGTCTAGAAAACACTTTTCACACTGGGCGGCCAGTGCCCGCCGAGACGCACCGCAAGACACACCGCAGTAAAAAAGGGCCTTAAAAATATATTTTTCCTCAGACACGGCTGGTGGCGAATCACAGAAACGGATCAGCTGCGTGATTTGATGGATTGTCTCCATCCGCGCGGCGTCAGGGAAAGAGAACTACATACGTCACTCACCAACCATCTGCCGACTGTCAATAATAAGGTATGTTTTCTTTCTACACTTTAATTTTTGCTGGCTATGGAAGAACGGGGCTTTTTAGCACAGACACTCGTTATACTGATAAGGATACCTCCTAAAAAAACGGTGAAAACTGTAAAAGTTACAGATTTGCACCCGTATAATAAATCGTAACCTCGAAAGCTACTCGACTCGCAACTCCGTCGAGGAGACCTGAAGTCGTGCCTCGGAAGACCCTCAAAACGGTATTCACAGTCGTCAGATTTAGGAAATTATGAGGTCCCTCGAATGAGTGTGAGTCGAGGTGATACAGAATAAACTCTTCAAAAGTCAGTATGATAATCGGATAAAATCGCGCGTTTTGGTTAAAACTTCCATATTGACTACCTCACGGGAGCCTCAAGGTAAATGTCGACGTACCTCATATTTGACATTTGGTTCCTCAACTCGACTGAGAAAACTGTTTGAGATGAGGAGTAAAATTACAACTACGAATATCAAACCACTTAAGTGTGGTTGAGTCAGGTCGAGGAAATCATGAGGTTTTGACTTAGAATATGGGTAATAGTCTTTTATAGCTTTATAGTAGTTTTTTAAACAATTTAGAAGATAAAATCTTCTATTTCTTGTTTTTTATGACCAATTTGTAATGTGATGTTTCATCACCACTGCTCTCAAAACGGTGAAGAGATACATCGTGAGGAAACCGGCATGTCGAAGTCATGTGACATCTAACGACCCGCACTTGACTCGCGTGGTGGAGTACTGTTCCACTTACTCTCACAGAGAGGAGGCCCGAGTCCCAGCAGTGGAACTATAATAGGCTGATTATGCTATGCTAAGCTTATTTATCGAATGTGATTGACCTAATTACAGACAATTTCGAGGGGACAATGTTCCCAAAAGAAAAACAAAAAACAGTACAAGCAACTGCAATAACTTTCAGTTGGATATACATTCTGTGTGCTTTCCAACAGCTGAAACCCTAAAAATAAATGGATGTCAATTTAAACAGCAATAAAACATGGTGTATTTTTTAACAGCTCTACATAGAAAAAGGCGACATACTGGGCACGGAACTATGCGTGTCACATCTCGACCGGGTCATAGCGCAGAATGGGGGGTTCCCGTCTCCCGACACATCGCATTCAGCTCTAACACAGCGCAGGCTCGACATGCAGCTGCTTAATATGGTAACATTCCTGTTTATTTATTAAAATTCAGAACACTACAAGAGGATTTAGTTACACATTTCATCACAAAATTTCTAGATTGGGGTCGTGAGACTTCATAGAGAAAGGTTGTGTCGACTTTCACGGACAAAACAAAAATTAAAATAAAAAATACGGCGAGTTCGCTAACTGTTCAACTCGTGTTCTAACATCGGGCATCCAAAGTGTTTCTCAGTGTTTCGGTCGTTGTGCTTTGTGTCGCGAAATAAAATTCTTTGTACTGTGCACATGATCTAAAACGCATGAGCCAGTGCTACATGCGAGGAACTGCCTGCCTGCAAAAGGACTCTAAGACCTGAATCTGGTGAGATCAATCCAATACTTATTTTTATTTATTCTAGCAAAGGGAATGTTATCAATTTAGAATTTGTACAAAAAGTGTTTCCCATAACACTTATTGCCTTGACTACCCGCTAACCTATTACACTACACGCCCGGCACCCGAATCTCTTTTTTATATTATATTTGTCGCACCGTTTAGTGCGATCTACGGTGGGCGAGGGTTTTTTATAAAGTTCAAAACATTTAGTGATCGAACCGAGTGTTTTTTTCTTTGTGAGTGTGTATAAGAGAGCTATAAAGTGAAAGCAGTGTTTCCAAAAGTTTGTATTCTGTGTGCAACAAGCTTACAAGATCCGAGCCAGGTAGTCAGTCAGGCGACAAAAAAAGGGTCAGCCTCAGTGTCTCAAAACCATTGTTTAGTTCAAAAGTGCTGCAACCCAGAGTTTTTGTAAGTGTCCTTTCTATTTTTGGATATTACAAATAACAACGTGGACACGGTGAAGATCATGAACGCTGCTAATGAGATATACAAAAACTGTAAACGGTTATTAGCGAGACCTCAGACTGAGACATTGAAAAGTGAAAACAGCAACATTTATCAGCAAGCAACTTATTATGCCTAGCAAGGACATAGAAAAAAGCCAAGAAAAGATTCCCCGATGAAGCTCGACCTGAATCAACTCGGCTGCGACGTCAATAAAAGATGAGATAAATATCACCCGTCTCTCCACTAGTCGCAATGCTAATTTTAGGGTGCATTACTCGATTGGCTCACACTCCTTCCTACCATAAGGGCACGTCCTCCCTACCATTAAAGCGACCGACCCCCGGTCTATTATTTGATATGCAATGGTCCTTGCAGCACCATGAAGCGTGAGGCTTCAGGTGCTAGTGCAAATCTTGGGGTTCATTTCACTAATCGAGTCTAGTCAAACCACGCTGGGGTCGGTGCCTTTAATTCATTCATTCATTTAATAACCGGCGAAAAATTTCTACTAGAATCGCGTGCTGAAAATTTATGGTTACAATTTGCACACTGGTTTAAAAAAATATCCTGTATAATAAAGCGTGAGCTGTTAATACCACCATATATTGTATTATCACAACTTCCACAGGTGGAACAGCTAGAAGAGCGCGTGGCGGCGGCGTCCATGCAGGTGAAGGGCTGGCGGCCGGCGCGTGGTGCGGGCGGCGCGGGCGAGCCGGCCGAGCCCGTGCCGCGCGCGCGCCTCAAGCTGCAGGCGCTGGAGGCGCACATCGAGAGGCGCTACCTCAAGCCGCCGCTCGTGCAAAGGTACGCAAGGTAATGTATTCTAACCTCTTTATTCCTAGTCTTGTCGCTTTTCTTTGGTTTTGAGGGTAGTTTTTATTTGTGTTGTTGGTTCATCAGTATTTCAGTATACGGTGGTCCCAGAAGTCGACTTCAAGCCGGAATCGGGTGATAGGTCAAGTCATAATAGTAAACAGAAATTAATAATTTAAAAAAAAATGCAACAGGGGTTAAAAAAATGTCACAGGCAGTGGATTTTCTGAAATGACGCTCTCTAGGTGGCAGCACTGAGAAGGCAGGTCCGGGCACCTGTCAAAAGTGTCGAAGCGCCTTTGTTTTCTTTAGTCGTGATTCAATGATGAACGTCATCATATATTTTACATTCATTTTCGAAATGTAAGTCAAAGTGACGCCATCTGGTAGCGTGAATTTTCTTTCATGAAAACCCCGCACTGTCGCACGCGCGCAGCACAAACTGCAGGCTTTTGTAGCGCACATCATGAGGTACCTCGAGGCGCCCGTTGGTCACCATCTCAGAGTTCGCTTAATGTTTGGCCATAGTTAGCTTGAACATGGTGAAGTGCGGGCGTTTTGGGGGACTGCCTTATGTAATTTCGACGTTCAAAAAGGTCCGATTATCA
Organism: Dasypolia templi; assembly: GCA_963555695.1. Lineage (NCBI taxonomy): Eukaryota > Metazoa > Arthropoda > Insecta > Lepidoptera > Noctuidae > Dasypolia > Dasypolia templi. The sequence goes on from OY743163.1 coordinate 8,642,806, forward strand.
GCCTAGTTTGAATAAAAAAACTTTTAATTTTCATTATCATCTTTCGCACAATACACCCTTGTTTTGGTCCCCCATTTTTTTGTAAAGCTTTTTAAATATTGTGTCAGTCAACATTAACCCACTTTATTTGAGATTGGTAATTTTTATATACGAGTATTAATGTTAGCCGTCTTAGCAGTTTTGATTTTCTGCCTAGCCATTGGCCATAGGTACAGTCCGGCTGAAATATCTTGGCGAGTCTGAACATAGTTACTATGAACTTTCGCGCATGTTCTCAAACTAACTTCATATCACAATTTCGTACTGCAAGCAACTTTCACACAAACCCTCCATCTTTTCGTTCGTCGTGGATTCCTATTAAATGCTTTTTGCTTAAACTTTTGGTGGCGCGAACTAATACTTCAACTATGATTACTGTTTAATATTTAAAGTAATCAAAAATGACTAGAACTTGGTGGTGGTTTTGACTAATGCATGCATGAATTGCATGTTTCGCTTTTTAATTTTCTTCTTAATTTTTATTTGTCTGTTTTAAGTTTATCGGAGTTTATCATCTAAAATAAAACAAATCTCAATGATTGAAATACTTACACGTTTTTCTTCCTATTGGTGTCGTAAAATGTGTATATGTGCAATTTTAAATTCCATATTAGTTATTGTTTAATTATAAAATATATTAAAAAAATATACTCGAAATTAAAACGACCATACAAACATTTATAAAAGACACTAGAAAAAATCTACTCACAAACTGCTTAACTGCTGCAAAGCAGGTCAACGACTAGCAACCGTATGACTTATAACAAAGCGTTCATTTTACTTTGTGCAGTACATCAGAAGCGACTCTCGGCGCCGTACTGCAAGCCGAGCACGGCAACGCATCAGCGTCGTCTCCGCAGAACACCGACAGCGCTAGCGAGGGGAGAGGTAAGCACTAGTCGGTTGAATACCGTAATTACTAACTCAGTCTGCCAATTACGTCATCGCGCACTCGCTGTCTTACCGCTCATATACCTCAAGCAGTGACTAGCACTTGCGAGCGGACCAACATTTTAAATACATTTGTTATTTTGTAGCACCATTTTGCATTTCATATCCGATCGAATCTTGGAGATGGTTGCGCTGCAAATCTGAATGGTATGAAATAACAAAACACTGCCACAAAACAGTACTGTAAATTGTAAACTATCTCGTATTTCCATTTAAAAATATAAGAAAAACATTCATTGTCGTGCCACGGAGTACTACACTATAAAAAGGTCTGCTTACCCCTTTGAGGGATTCAGGCTCAAAATCTAAACTAGTATTATAAATAGAAAAGATTTGTTTTTGTTGTTTGTTTGTTTTTTACGCTTTCATGCTAAATCGGCTGAAATGATTCGGATGAAATTTGGCACATGGGAAGACCATGACCTGAATTAGGACATAGAATACTTTTTATCTAGATATTGCCATGAGATCGAGACTTATGCGGGGGAAACCGCGAGGCGAAGCTAGTAATGTGATGTAATTTGTTTACCATTATTCTCTCCCCAGCTGACAACAAAGGCATAGCCCGCGGCCTAGCAACGTGGCGTGAAGCAGTCGCCCGCTGCAACACTTCCGCACAACTCGCGATGTCACTACAAGCGTTAGAGGCAGCAGTAGCTTGGGACAAGAGCATCATGAAGGCGGTACGTATGAGACATGTACGTATACCCATCTGGTCGCGGGCATACGTCCTAGTGACGAAAACACGCAAAATTATATGTGTAGTTAGAAAAATGTGTCGTTGTAAGCAAAAAATATATAGTTTTTTACCGTTTGTGTCTAAAAAAAAAGCAGCTTTAATAAACGCCAAAACTCGTGGTCATAAAAAGTCGGAGCGAGATGACATGAGAATCTTAGCATTTGCCGTCTTACCCGCACGTTTTGTGACTGCGAGAGTTACTGACTTTAACGTTGAGTATAACCATGTTGCTACAAGAGTTAGAGGCGGCTGAGGCGTGGGACAAGAACATCATGAAGGCGATAAAATCAAAATCAAAAGTCATTTATTGAAACTAGGCTGAGAGTCAGCACTTTTCGAACGTCAAAATTACAGACAGTCCCCCAAAACGCCCGCCCTTTACCACTTCCTAGTGCTTTAGCTGGGAAGAAGAAGTGGCGCAACAAACTCCCCAGCAGCACAACTGTCTGTTTAGTTCGAAAAATTATTGCACTATACAATTATAAGGTAATCAAAGAAGAAAAACCGAAACACAAAAAAATCATATCAAATTATCTGCCATATGTAAGCTAGCCACGCCAATATACCCAAAACAGAAACCAATAAAAATCAATGAAAAAAACAACAACATAACTTAATACACAAATAAAAGCCTCCAGGCATAAGGGGCGTGACACCTTTTTTTTTTTTTTTTTGGGTGGGAAATCATCAAATGACTTCTCCCGCTCAGGGTGGAGCGGGAGGGCGTGTCAGACTTTTACTGACTAAAACACACCCGTGTTCCTTCAGTAGCCCGTGCCAGGGCCACGGTTTTCTCTTTAGAATAACCCGTGACCCTGAAAGGGGCGTGACACCTTACATATTCATTGGATTATTTTTTAAGTACATACAAATGATAAACAAGGACCATCGAAGTAAAACAAATTAACAGAACAATTACTTTAACAATAACAAAACCATAGACAGCAATACGACCAGTCACCACAAGCAGCACTCGTATGAGACATGCATGTATAACCATCTGGTCGGAACGGCAACACTCTAAGGGTGGATTTCACCAATGAAACTGAACGCGATATTTTTTTTTGGGAAAGGCATCTCGCAGTTCAACCTATGAGGTTGTCGTCTGCTTAAACGGACTTGCCTGTGGTTGCCCTAATAAATTAACGCCTCCAGCCAGGACTTAAACTTAAATACTAACTAAAACTAAGCGACAACGCTAAGGGCACCCCCTGTGGGGTACGGACCTCGGCTTAGGGCGTCGCTGGAAGAGGGCAGCAAGGGACTAGCTGGATCAGGATTTTATTGATTTAGGGACGAATTTAAAGCTACAGGCTCAGCGGCGCGGGCTGGCTCGAGCAAGGATCGGGAGAGCTGAACGCGATCAGCATATAAACTACGTTTAATACATGTCAGTGTCATTACCTTCTATGGAATTTTGACAGTGACAGCTCTTGAACGCGTTTGAGATGTGTTGAATGCGTTCAGTTTCATTGGTGAAATCGGTACTTAGTTGTAGGTATAATTTTTGTCTTATCGAATAGGCGGCCAAAATTCTGTGAGTTTTGTAAAAATGCCGTAAGAGCACAGTTCTGAAAGTACACTGCGGTGTGGTTTTTATTTCGAACCAATACAATTTTTTTTTTTCGTACAATTACAAAACGTATTTATGTATTTTCGGCAATACGTTTATCCATTTCTCGATTCTCACGTCGTCAGTTTTTTTAATCAACAATGCTTACATATAAAAAATCCATACTTGTGTTATAAATCGAATATTGTTAGTGGCTAAGGCACACGATAAATCTGATATTCATTAACTCAAATGAAACAATTAGTAGCTATATTTTACTGAAATAACGGCAAGCGGCAAATGGTTATAAACCGCTTTTTAGGCGAAATTTTTCACGCAAGTTATTTTGACGCCTTATTTCCGTCTCTTTCCTTTTGTATCTGTCAGTTGAGATAGCAATACTCCTATTAATAGTTTAGATAGTGAACAAAAGAAATCTTTATTTTAGAAGACTTTTATTTTACCTGCGGGCCACGACTTCGCTCGCGTTACGTAAATACCTTTTGATTTTCTTTATTTCACAAAGTAAAAGAAGCTAAGTTACTCCATAAAACATCAGCTATCTGCCAGTGACAGTCCCGCCAAAACAAAATCGGTTCAGCCATTTCGGAGATTAGCTGGAACAAACAGGCAGTCAGACATACAAAAATGTTAAATATGTTTTTTTTTGTTATAAATACACTTTGCCCGACCTAGGAATCGAACCCAGGACCTCATGCTCAGCAGTAGCGATTGCGACCACTAGACCAAAACTATCTGGAATTTCTCAGTAGCAGCCCGAAGTCTGGATTTGTGCCCGGTAGATGGCAATAGGCTCGCCCCCTATTACATGGGACTTAAACATAACTGGCGAAATGTGGGTGTACTATAGGTACACCTCTGCCCAACCCTTCGGGGAAACAAGGCGTGATGTTATGTTATGTTATGTGCTATAAGTACCGTCTATAATTTCATGTGCATTTAGTAAAAAGCTGTTATTTTGCCACTACAAACAGACATTTCAATTTTATTTATTTATATGTTTAGATAATACTTTATCAATTTCGGCTATTCAAAACTCGTAATAAACTTCCTGCTGGGTATAATCCTTCTTTCCTTCCTAACTTAAACCTAGCATGCCAACTAATATTATACCTTATTCTGTGTACAGAACTGTCAGTTTTGCCTGAGCGGTGACGACGAAGATCAGCTGTTGCTGTGTGACGGTTGTGATAAGGGCTATCACACGTACTGCTTCAAACCACAGATGGATAAGATTCCTGATGGGGACTGGTAAGCATAGAAAACATATTAAAATTTCAGGGTATTTTTTTTTTTTAATGGTAATTAAGTAATACTTAAGGGGGACTACAGGACCTACACGCAAGTTTTATAATGCCGTAGAGTATATGATCCACTGCAGAAAACAAAATCAGAAAAATATATGATATTCTTCAGGATATATGCTAGTAAGATAGTGTGCTGAAAACATAATACCTGCTGTCATTTCTGTGGGAACTACAGGCCCCAAAGCCTACAACACTAAAGTGCCCATGGGACCTGCAGTGCCCAAAAGTATAAATCCCGAAGTCACTCCAAATAATAACATTCTCAATGTTTATCTTTACGACCGATTGTATGAATAAAAAAAGCATCTATTAAAACGGAACTAATACATTTCAAAGCGTTTGTTCATAGGCATCATAAAAAACATCAAGTGTTAGCAAAATACTCAGAACGAAACCCATAAATCTCCTCTGTTTACGTGTTTACGTAATGGGTCGCCGCCGCGTCGCGCGCGCGCTTGACGTTATGCGTCGGGCCGGGTTAGGGGTTTTTTTTGCGCTCTGGGCACGGAAGCGGGTATATACAACTAATTTGATACGATAGGAAAAATCACGAAGATACCTCAAAAAATCCTTTTGACGATGAAAAACCATACTTATGTACATGCAGTCATTCTGATTTTTTGTCAGATTACTCTAAAAACAACATATTAACGTTTGATTTTATTAGTCCAAACAATAGATTATTTGTAAATAGATAAATGCTTCATTTTTTGCAAAAAATAAAACCAGCGTTGCGTCATCGCGCTTCTTTCTTTTCTGTGCAGTATGACAGTGACCGCGCTTTAGCTGTTGTCAGCCTCTTAAATAAATTATTTATTGACACGAAAAATATTAACATTACAACAAACAATCATCTGCAGCCAAACTTGGTGAAAAACCTGCATCTCAGCATACAGCGCCATACCTCTCTGATCTTAATGGAAAACTTTTAGCCAACACTTACAATTTGGTTAAATGTTACAGAATATTTACAGTAAATTTAAAATAAATAAAAGAGAAAATGATTACACTTAAATTAGTTGTAGAGCGTGAAAGGAGTTCGTAAGTCGGTGTGCGTGCACTGTGCATGTGTTTGCGTATGAGTCTGTGTGATAACTGAGAGCTGGCTAAAACAGAAATCGGTATTATACTGGGCATAATAAAAATCAATATCCTTCCAAAATAAAAAAAATAAAAATATCACATTATACAAATATTTTATTATGTCAGAAGCTAGGTGCAAGGTTCCAATTGGTCGTTTCCTATTGAAAAGAGCCGGCAAGAAATTTTACAATGTTTTAAAATTACAGTGTTAATAGGTATTCCCAAAGTGTAGGCCAGGTATGAAAGTATGGCAACGATGCGAAGCTGTGGCAGAAATATAGCTGTTGCCTCGATGCCAGTGATTAAATTTTTATAACTAGTTTTTTTTTGGATTTGATCACCGGCCGAGATCCGTAACTATGAGTAATAGAGAGAAAAGATGTTAATGTAGTCTTGAGCTTGATTTCTACACAACAATTTGCTATAGACTGCGCAAATTTACTCTTTTCGACAGTTAAAGTTAGAACAAATTGATAAGAAATCGACTTGATGTGAATGTTTCCATCGTCAAAATAGATTGCGTACTTCAATTCTCAATTCAATCTAACAAATATGCTAGGCAACGTAAAATTGGCTAATAATATAGTAATAACAGGCGCACGCGTCGATCGATCAGGTTAAGCAACACTTTCCGCGGTTGGGCCGTGGATGGGTGACCATCATTGCATACCAAGATCCCTCCGTGCCACGGAAAGCACGTTTAGCCGTTGGTCCCGGCTGTCATTCGTGTCATATTTGACAGTCATTACGGGTCGTCAGAAGCCCGAAAGTCTGACAATCAGTCTTACCAAGGGGTATCGTATTACCCAGTAACTGGGTTGTGGAGGCCAGATAGGCAGTCGCTCGGTATTATTGAACTGGATGTCGAACCCAACTTGTTGGCAACGCTAGGTAGATGACAAGTTTTCATAGCTACTAATGGCGTCTGGCGTGAACTTATACCATGTCTAATATATCCATAACATTACAGGTACTGCTGGGAATGTGTAAACAAAGCTAGAGGCGAGCGCGTCTGCATCGTGTGCGGCGGAGCCAACGCTAACACCAGGACCATACCCTGCGCGCTGTGTTCCAGAGCTTACCACCAGGACTGTCACTACCCACCGCTGTTGAAGGTATGAAGGAAATTATATTATACTTAGCCACAGATAATATAATACTACAATCCCATACAAAGAAATGACACCTGCCTAATTCTGACTATTTTGTTCTTCCGAATTTTTAATAGATGGCAGCATCAGCGACTCACTAATTGCCAGAGACTGTAGTTTTACAACGCCATCTAGGAGTCGACCTACTTTTAAAACTTCAAAAACTTTTAAAGCTCCGTTTTTGAAGGCTATTAGATTACCTTCAAAGCCTTCCTAACCCACTGATGTCACATTAGTGGCCCATTGCTGGTCATTAGTGGCCCACTACCGCTGTGAGGTTAAGTTTTGAGCTTAGTGTTAATGTTTGTTGTACTAAACTTAAACTAGCATCGTCCGCGTGAAATTTCTTGCTCCCCCGGCCCAACCCATCGCACCGAATCAACTGCCCGTGGTTTCGCGTTCTTTAAGGTTTTTTTCTTTTTGATCGGCTCTTAATGGTCATAGCGTCATGTTACATAGCCTATACCACTCCCCAAAACTGGCTATCAAATGAAATACGAACTTTTCAAATCCGACCTGCAGTCTCAGAGATTACCTCCGACAAACAAACTATCAAACCAATTGGTATGATGACTAATATTAAAAATGTTCAAAAAAATGATGTACTTTCAAAGAAGGCTTAGTAAAAATGCGATAATCGAAAAAATCTGTTAAATCGATGTAAATTTCAAGAAGATACACGGTTTTAAAGTTTTTGGAGGGGATTATTGCCGTCCTTGTCGCGCGTTACTGACAATGTTCGGCGCTAGTATGAGGTTGCATAGTCATGACGTCACTTCTACGATAGTGCTGTCCTTGGTCTAACAATTACCTTAAAGCGTTTATAACTTGGCATTTTTTAAGCTTTTACACTTTTTGTACTATAGTTTGCGCTATTTGGAAACAAAGAGTCTTTTGAGACATAAATAAAAAAATTGTCATCATCCCAATTTTACCTCTTTTTAATATTGGTGTATATAACTACCGCTACTGCTGAGCATGAGGTCCTGGGTTCGATTACTAGGTCGGGCAAAGTGTTCTTAGGTTTTTCTATCTAGAATTTCTCAGTAGCAGCCCGGAGTCTGGATTTGGGCCCGGTTGATGGCAATAGACTCGCCCCCTATTACATGGGACTTAAGCATAACTTACGAAATGTGGGTGTACTGTAGGTACACCTCTGCCTAACCCTTCTGGGATTACAGGCGTGATGTTATGTGTTATGTATGTTATGTTAAAGATAATAATAGTTGTCATAACGCGATGAAGCATTAATGAAGTCGCAAAATCGCCGATCGCCGTTGCTTTTAGTTACGGTTGTTATGGCATTATGGCTCTACCAAGTGTGAATGTACAGGAATTTGTTCTAAATTTAATTTAATAATTTCCAAGCTGCTATTTAATTTTCGTTTTATTGCACCTACCTAGTCCAACACCTTTGGCAAAATTTCGATCAACAATACAAAATCAATTTCAATTTTTAAATTCATCTAGCTTAAAAATGCTAATCTAGATGCTGTAAAAATACACTATTTCAGTAAGTCTTTTCATGGTAAATACAATAACAATGAAAATTTAATTTACCCACAGAACCCCCGTGGCAAATGGTACTGTTCGCAGTGCATATCGCGCGCGCCGCCCAAGAAGCCGCGGAACACGAAGAAGAGGGACGCCAAGCATCGAGACCTCAACGCCAGTCTCGATATAGATCAGAATATGGTGCCTAGGTATGTACCTATACACAACACCGTAATGATCACTGGACCCAGTAATACCAAACCGATCATCCGGCGGCATGTCCTAGAACCGAAAATTTGAAGACATGTGGCACCCAACCCGCTCTGGGCCCGTGTGGTGGGTTACTATTTAAGATTAGGTTATGATGTACTGGGACTGTTTTGTTTTTGCATAGAATTTGTTGAACGTCAATAACTGAATAAAACAAAAAAGTTTGTATATTTTGTCATAATTGGGACTTTGGGACTCGCATTTTACAGAAATACATGAAGCAATGAAATGCCACTTCTGATATTCAGATTTTGCGGACAAAAAAAAAACAGTTTTGGCATAAAAGTATCCAATTAGGAATACAGACTACAATCATAAACATCACTGTAGCTTACAACTAATCTCTTCATCCCACATTTCAGCCCAGCAGCATCCCACGCCTCAACATCGACTACAGCTGAAGAATGTTCGAGTTCCGCACTCCACACTCCTGAGAAACATGATGATAAGCTAGATGACACGCTTGCTGACAGTGAGAACGGATTGAATAATCATACGGGTGAGTTTATAATGCACCAGTATACAGGGGGGCGATTTAGTCACCTACATTCGTCAAGGCATGACAAGATGGCCTCGCCTCTCATGCACGAGGGTTTAAAGCTGGGCAAGTACCAATGTGACTTTTTTTTTATAGTGAGGAAACCTGGACTTGAAGTTGATATAAGTTTGTAATTGCCAACCTGTCTTGAGCAAGCGTGGTGATCATTGCTTGTGCCTTCTCTGTATGAGAAGAAGCGTTTGCTGACAATAGGATGGTATTATTCCTTTAAGGGGGTACTTCTACTCGTCCCACTGAACAACTTTTCCTACGAAATCCATATCCGATTCGAAAAAAAAACAATTGGGATAGAACGGGAAGAAACTCAAGACAAAATTACATATTGTAGAAATATTACTACGGCGCGATGTCAAAATTCAAGAAAGGAATGACTTTTTGTTTAGAAAGTGATTTGTCTTCTCTTCGTAGAGAAGAGATAAAAGTGGTCCTGATTGCGTTGTATAGTAATTAGTAATTTTTTTTTCGTTTCTCGCAAGAGATAAGAAGGAAAAGTTGTTTACTCGTCCTGGGTAGTAGTACTCTTTAAACGAATATTACTAGCCTATTGCTCACCGCGTTTTGTTTGACGGGTAGAATCATCCCCTTGACGGAAGCTGGTGACAAGCTGAATGTGTTAGCTAACGGCACCCTTTTTTGCATTTGGCGGATACTTTATTTTCGGTTTTTAGATGTTGGTCGTTGGTCTATTAGTCGCAAGCGCTACTGCTGAGCATGAGGTCTTGGGTTCGATTCCCGGGTCGGGCAAAGTATCATTGGGTTTTTCTCAGTAGCATCCCGGAGTCTGGATTTGTGCCCGGTCGAAGGCAATAGGCTCGAACCCTATTACATGGGAATGGCGAAGTGTGAAGTAGTATATGTTCACCTCTGCCTACCCCGTCGGGGATAACAGACGTGATTATGTGCTGTGCAATCAAAAATCCTTTGTATCATTTTTCCGTTTATCTTACGAGGTGGCCTACGAAAACGACAAACTCGACGCGACCCGATGCTGAAGACACGACGAACGCGTTCAAACCATTTCCTGGCACGAAATGTAGCAGACTGCGACGAAACCCAACGTAACGCGAACTTATTTTATTGTGTGCGAATATTTTGATTCAGAGGCGTTGATTTCTCCACGTCTTGAATAATTATCGGAGTCGGTTTTCAGTCTTACTGGATTCAGTTGAATACCAGTATTTTACCTGGAGCACAGATAAAATAATACTACGTACAGATACCCAATCCCATACAAAGAAATGAAACCTCCCTAAGTCTGGCTATTGAACTGGCAATTTTTCTTCGTCCAATTTTTCAACAGATGGCAGCATAAGCGACTCACTAATTACCAGAGACTGTAGTTTTACAACGCCATCTAGGAGTCGACATAATTCTGAAACGTTTCATGCAATCCTTTTATATAAAGTTTTATAGTTCCGGGTTCAGAAAATCATGTTGTTAGATTTCTTTTATATTTCTATGAAAAAAAATTTTAAAAAAAAGTTGTTTGATTTAGATAAGTAACAATATTGGAAACTGAAGAGGCAGGACCAATTGAGTAAAACGCCATCTATTGCAAAAAGCTCTAAACAAAATGATTAACAGATGGCTACTTTTATCATTAAAAGGGTTCGGGATATTTAGACTCTTACCAATCATCATTCAGCCAAAATTCTGCCGTAGATGGTTTTTTAATGATAGTTAATTTCGTATTGGCTACCTATGCTGCCATCTATGATTTTTTTTCAAGACAAATTATAATTTGTTCGAGTTGAGACATGACTGTCAACGATCAACAGTGTTTTTTTTTGTTTGAAGTCGCTTCCATGCTATAAACCCGACTAGTTGTGCATTCCCGTTTTTTTTTTAATTTCTACAAAAAATCGCTTCCATACTTTCATAGCGAAAAATTTACTTTAGGTAAATCGCATCCGAATATGAAAATATTAAAAATGGGGTTCAATCATAACTAGAGATTGGCTCTAGTTATGATTGAATCCCAGTTTTGTGTCATTATTTTTTAATTCAAGTAATCAAATATTTATTCAAATAAAAATGTAACTGGTTTAATTAAAATGAATACTTTGAGTTCGAATGTAACTCTGTCTGTGACATTTTCACATGCCTTAACGGCTGATCGGATTTCGGATTTCGATGAAATTTGGCACACAGGTAGACCATGACCTGTGTTAGGAAACAGGATACTTTGTATCCTTGTAATACGTTGCTGTGGGATAATTTTCGACCACCACGCAGTCGAAGGCCCAGACAAAACTAGTAATATAATATTAGAAATCTGATAGTCTGTGTCTGTCTTTTTTGTTGTTTTCATGCTAAAATGGCTGAACGGATTTGAATTAAATTTGGCACAACGGTAGCATAACATGACCTGGATTAGGTTACTTTTTATACCGATATTCCCACGGGACCGAGACTTACGCCGGTATAACCGCGGGGCGCAGTTAGTAATACTATAAAATACGAAAGTTACTCTCTCTATGTGTCCGTCAGTTATGTTTTGCTAAACCGCCGAACCGATCGTTATAAAATTTCACATCTCTTCGTGAAAATTTAGGTGAAGTGAGCTGTCAGTGCCACGCAAATCTTCACGGTGAGATATTTTTACGGAATCACCGTTCTGGAGAAGGCTACTTCACATCCTGGATATTTGTATTAAAAAGGGAGAATTAAATAATTAGTTTAATATTTAACAGGTGAGCTGAGTGCAGAGGAGGGTCCTCCAGAGAAACGTCGTGCGCTACACTATGTGGGCGGCAACGGAGCCCTACAACATGACGAGACCGACACACAAATTGACGGTACGTTTGCTAACTCTCTGGCAATTTTCCTGACTTAACGAGAACGCTTCAAAAGTGCCAAAATGAAATTATGTATAAGGCGACTGGTAACAAATAAGTTTCCCAAAGTAACGATTTTTTAATTTTTTTATTTTTATTAATAAAATTGCCCATTAGAATATTGAGTAATAACGTAACAAGAAAAGTACACCATCAGCTGTGATTATATGTAGTAAACAAAATTAATCAATCCACTTTTACCATGCACTTTTCTCTTTTCCCGCGCGCGCAATCAGCTGTGAGTCGCTTGACCCCGCACAGCTGATTGCGCGCGCGCGTTCCGTGCGATAGATAAATTAGTTTATTAATTAAAAATCGTTTCTTTTGGAAAGTCTTTGTTATGATGAGTACAATCATGTGTATATATAGGCTAACCAACTATGTCTTGGTCAGCTTTCAGTCCAACCGGATGCAGCTAAATACCAGTATTTTACATGGTGCGACTGCCTATCTGACCTCCACAACCCAGTTACTGGGTAACACGATACCCCTTCCCCTTCCCTTTCTTCTTGTATGTGTAAAAGCAAATAAATCTTATCTTATCTTGGTAAAACTAGTTGTGAGACTTTCGGGCTTCTGACGATCCGTAACAACTGTCAAAGATCCACGAATGACAGCCGGGACCAACGGTTTAACGTACTTTCCGAGGCACGGAGGGGTCCTGGTATGTAATAGATGGTCACCTGTCCACGAGCTGATGATCGACCTGTGCGGCTGTTATGGTTTTGCCACGAGACTCATATTTATCGTCTTAAAAGTTATCTGAGAAAAAAATTGTCAAAGCATTCGACATATTAAATGCTTTAACAAAAAATTGTTACAAAATATAACGCCTGTCTGGGTTCGAACCTACGACCTACAACTCGTACAAAGTCGCGGCCGTTACCACTGTGCCACCATTGATTTTGTTCTCTACTCTCATAAAAACATTATTTTCCTTTGATTGTCATACATACGTACATAAACTGATAATCATAATCATAATCATCATTTATTGCATTCATGTAGTTTATAAGTTCTTACAAGTATACTGAGGTTTCATACATGAACCCTGCTAGGGCACAGCAATATAAATACACAGTTTAAAGTTCTACAGTGTCACAATAATAAACAATCCACTGTGCTTATACAAAAATACTTATTTTGACATGTTTAATTTAGGTGTCTATAATGGTAGGTTGGTGGGTAACTGTAATATAAAAATTATAAGATAGGCTAAGAACAATTAATTGGTCATCACTTCCATTCATAAATCAAACAAGATAATATTTAAATTCAAACAAAATAGCAATAATAATCATAAAGTAAAAATATCATAGGTAGTCAAAATTGTAGGCGATGTGTGTATTGGTGCATAGGTATGAATTTCAATGTCAAAAGAATCATGCCCACTTTCCATACATTGATTGACCTGTCACATGATTCGTTTTACAGGTCGCGTCTACCTACAACTAGTGTTGTCTATTAACAATTATTATTTATAATAACACAATATCATATCATCTTTTCATTTAGAGGCCAGGGAAAAATACTATTAAGTAAAGAGGTTTTTGAGGTTATACAGCTGTCAGATAAGGTTTGACACCTGTTTAGCTGCTGACTGCTGAGAGAGTTTCGATTACTCTGAAATAAATCCCTATTCAACGTAATTAATATCATTATCAAATCGGCATGAGGCCGCAAATAGCAGTTATATTCTTGTAATATCCCGCCGATACTGAGACTTCACATGTGATGATAACTTGCATAAAATGTAGTGTAGAAAACAAGGATGGCCTCATCCTTGTTTTCTACACTACATTTTATGCAAGTAAGAGCAATCTATGATACCAGCCTACAGAGATTCATACAGAGAAGGCACGAGCATTAATCTGGTGATGGTGATTTCTGACTTCTTCTGACGGGGTGGCGATTTCTGACTTTTATTGAGATTGGTACGTGACCGGATTTGAACTCACAGCCTCGTGCATAAAAGGCGAAGTGTCAAACAAATGACAGCCTGTGCTAGAGTTCGTTTAAAGTAGTATAAATTGTAGTCTATGGTTTTATGCGTAACCTGTCAGCTGTACACTTATTTTTCTTTCCACACCCACACATAAAAAAATCATAGCTGGTCATAAAATAATAAGTAAAGTAAACTAGAAGCATTCAATAACCACATGACGAACGAACAAGTTTTTCGTATTATATGAAACGGAACGTGTGCAAAGCACGCTCCGTTTCCGAAAGTCTAATAGGAATGATAAACATAGTAACATTGCTTTTTTTCTTGGCTTTATTTGAAAATTCAAATAAGTGATACGCAATAAGCAAAAAAAAAGCAATTTATTTAGATATTTTACATCACTAGACGCATTCGAAAATTTTTAGGTCAAGACTGAACATGATTCTTTACGTATCGTCAAAGAATTCCTTTACAGTGTAATACGATTTTAGTATAACTCAAGCCTGCTTCCCATCGTAGTAGGCAGAAACCACAGAACGCCACCTGCTACGATCCTTACATACTAATTTTGCCTTGTTTACGTTCATACAACTGTACCCTAATTGCGTAATACATAATCAATCGTATCTGAATCGTTTTGAAACAGATTGCTAATACATTGCTTCATAAGTTTGATAAAAAATCTGCTCAACAATGTAAATAAAGCAATGAATGTTGCTGAACCGTCAAAATACAACAGATTAGTCGTAATCGTTTACGAAAATGTGTTACGCAATTAAGCTGCTGGTCATACACGCGCGCCGGTTGCGAGTGCTACGCACTTGACCTTTCTGAAGAACATCACCAATAAGGTCACTATATGTCCTCCTAGGGCGATTGATTTTGGTATATTTTGATATTGATTTTCATGATTCGTTCCATTTGTACAGTTGATGAGATCGACGCGGAGAACGCGCCGCTAATGTCTCGCGCCAAGAAAGAGAAGAACACTGCCAAGAAACTGCTGAAAGATCTACAGTTCTGCAAGTAAGTCACGGTTTGTCTATACTTGCGCCGCAAATTAAAATCCACGTTCAAGTTCTAATGAGGATAACAAACCTATCCGTAGAGGCTCCGATGGAATCTGAAACATAATTTAACATCACGCTTCTTTTTTCGGTCGAACGGTTAGGCAGAGGAGTATCTATAGTAGACTCACATTTTCCTAATTATAAGAAAGTCTCAAACTCAAAGCAATTGTAGGCAATATCATTTCCAATAAGTAACACAACAAACTGTTTACACTAGCTTCTAAATTAAATGCCTAAATAATTTACTAAAAAAATAAATACAAACTACCCGGAGTACTCGTAGGTCTTAAGCTTTTGTGTCAACCAGGCAGATTAACAACAAGGATGAATGAAGTCGCCCAGTCTCGTCAAACACATCAACTTTGTTAAAGATATTACTGAAAACTTGGAAGTAGGTCATTTAGAAACCTAAATGACCTACTTCCAAGTTTTCAGTTTTACTACCAACTGCAAACTGAGTTTAGCCAAGTACTCTTGTACATACATGCATACACTCAGGTCATTGACTCAGCTTATGAGTAAGAGCCACTCTTTACAGAATGTAGCTGTACTAAACCCAAATATATCCGTCATGTTGTATTTTTACATATAATATAATATATATAATTGCGTGACTGCCTCGTTGGTCTAGTGGTCGCAATCGCTACTGCTGAGCATGAGGTCCTGGGTTCGATTCGCAGGTCGGGCAACGCGTTATTGGGTTTTTCTATCTGGAATTTCTCAGTAGCAGCCCGAAGTCTGGATTTGTGCCCGGTAGATGGCAATAGGCTCGCCCCCTATTACATGGGACTTAAACATAACTGGCGAAATGTGGGTGTACTATAGGTACACCTCTGCCCAACCCTTCGGGGAAACAAGGCGTGATGTTATGTTATGTTATTTTTCGAATGGCGAATATGGCTAACAAAATTTTAAAATTAAAAAAAAATCGAACCTCTTCTCCTCAGGAACCTTCTAAACGAGATGGAGTGTCACGAGCACGCGTGGCCGTTCCTTCTGCCAGTCAACACTAAGCAGTTCCCGCAGTACAAGAAGGTTATTAAGTGTCCCATGGACTTGTCGACCGTTAAAAGGAAGCTGCAGGATAATATGTAAGTGTTCATTGTCGTTTATAAGTACACTGTACCCTAAGCAAAAGTACTAAACTTGCATGAATTCAAGATAGAACTTGGTAGTGGTGGACTTAGGAGCTCTATTTTGGAGAAATTACAGCCGCCTATTAGTTTTTTTTAAATTGTTCTACGTTTTCTTCAAAATCGTGCTCTTATGGATTCGTGTCCATTTTAGAGATAGAGATAGAGATATTTATTTTTGCAAATATGGGTACAAAACAAGGTGACATAAAATATAATTAGCATATTTCATCAGCCATATTTTACCCGAAGGCATGCAAAAGTACAAAAAATTATAAGTGTACAAAAAAATATATGTCAAGAAAGAGAGTGACTAACTATAATTACAATGGGGAAGGCAACTGTCAAAATGGCGCTGTCGTAGCTAGTTCCCAACACAAGCTAAAAATACAAGGCGTGACGTGTTTTATTTTATTTTAGCGGAAATTGACGCGTTGTTGTGTTCCTAGATACTCCGAAATTGGAGTCCGAATTTCTCGTAAGCCCCTAAATTAGAAGATTGTGGTTTAAAGCTATTCGTACAGATTTTTTTTGAGTTCGATTTTATGTCGTGAACATTTTTAAGAAAGTGGTTACGAGGAAATATTCAAGGTTTAAAATTCTGACACTTTCCATGTCAAGTACTTGATTTAAAATACTGAAATCACCGAAAATGACGAAATTGTGAAATAAAATCAAACTCATGAATGAACATAAAATGAAATGAATGAACGAAATGTAAAATTTACTATAGGCCGTAGGGACCTAGCTATATTCACGCCATCTACAATTAGCTTTGCCCGACCTTCCCCATTGAATTATGCAGTACTTCAATAATTATTGTCCATTCTTTTCCAGTCAAACTAATATCGTATTGAAATTAAATTACAACTAAATAAATTAAAAAAAAATAGTTTTAATAAATTAAAAAGAAGAAAAAAATAGTATTAAATGTCATATTTTCTAATTTCTAATCCCTACAATCAGTTTTCAAGAAATTCCTTTCTCAATTAAAAATTCCGTCACACTAGCTTTGTCTACTAAAAAATTTCGAAGTTTATTTTTAGTCTCATACTTCAGGACTTGTGTAATAAACTCGACGATAAATATCAAAACCAAGTCAGAAAATTTATTCTTAAAGAAATAGCTTATAAGTGGTTATCTAGTTACACACTAACGGTGTGACAAATAGCGAGACATCCTTCTTTATAATATCTTACAAGCCCAATTTCTCTCCAACAGCTACAAATGCAAAGAAGAGTTTGCCTCAGACGTCCGGCTGATGTTCAGCAACTGTGAGGTTTTCAACGAGGACGACAGTCCCGTAGGTCGCGCCGGTCACAACATGCGGCAGTTCTTTGATGACCGGTGGACGCAAATCTGATGTCACGCCCAGCACTGGGAAGAAGACCAGGAGTGAAGAAGGTTTAAGTGATTTTTTTAAGGAGAAACTTGGAAATATTGCCTACCTGTACTACTTTTAAATGTATCAAGCAATTCATAAAGGCTATGATAATATTACCGGGCGTATAAAATGTTTTGCGTAGGTACTGTGTAAATTCGTGGACTACTGTTATGTAAAGTCGACCTCATAATTATTTTACCACTTCTGACAGATGCTGTTGTCATTTTAGTTTCAGACTAAGGCCGCATTCCGAGTTAGACAATAATCGCTCACATCGATAATTTGCGTTCCGATTTAAATATCACGATAATGTCAGATGAGAGCTGTCAACAATTCGCTCACAGTGATATTAATAAAGGGCATGGTCGGCGTTATCGCAAGATGGCGCAGGTCATGACGTCATCTATGACGATTCATGGGACATCGTTATCGCGCTCACGCTTATTCGGTACGGACGTAAGCCCACTCAAATCGATTACGTCCCAATACGGAATGCAGCCTAAGTAACATTTTTATTTACTGGTAGTTGTAGTAATGGTGATAATTCAATTTCATGGTTGACTAGGCATAAAATGTCCTGTTCATCTGTTACGAAATGTGTGCAATTTATGTATAATTGTCACGTTTAGTTATAGAGAATGAAACAAAGATGTCAGTCCTAGATTCGCCCTTTCGCGACACATGAGGGTCGCGTTTGTTTCGTTTTGACACACAATGTCTCAGAGACTTGACTTGATTGTCAGGGAAACTTCATTAGGATTGTGTGAGCTCACTCTTCTCAGTATGGATACTTTCGCGCGACTTATTACGTTGAGGGCAAATCTAACGATTTAAATCTTTGGAATTATAATATTTCGTTTCGACAATGTCATTGCTAAACAATGCGATTGACTTTGCGCAACATAATAATATGATCTACAATAATTATTAAACGCATCGTTAACGGCTGGTAAGATTTAAGAACAATCAAAAATTAGTAGGCGTTACAAAGTTGAGGTTTGTAACATAAAATTCTACCCCATGATAAACGCAGGGCAGTTATGTTTAGTTTAACTCCTTATAAGAAAGGCGTGTGAAGGAAGCGTTAAGACAGGCCGGGATCGTGGAATAGTTAGCTCGATTCTGAATCTTAAACCCATAAGAATAAGATCCAAACTCAATTTAGAGAATATAAGAAAGATTATCACTAATAAAGTGGTAATGATCAATGGTTGTAATTATAAATTAATTTTTGATCTTTAA
The DNA here is from genome assembly GCA_963555695.1 of Dasypolia templi. Lineage (NCBI taxonomy): Eukaryota > Metazoa > Arthropoda > Insecta > Lepidoptera > Noctuidae > Dasypolia > Dasypolia templi. The sequence goes on from OY743163.1 coordinate 8,661,583, forward strand.
GATGGCAGAGTAATGACAAAGGTGTAAAAATATCGCAAAAAATGTTGGTTTAAAATAATGTCTAGACAATCAAGCCTGAATTCCAAGAAGGATTGGGCAGAGGTGTATCTTTTAGTACACTTAAATATATACATAGTTGTCTATAATAAATACGATATAATTTCATCGACATTGCTATAACGTAACTATTCATGAATAATTCTGAGATGATCTCAAATACACACTGTCTGTAACAACAGATAATTTACATAATAATTACATAAAAACATAATAAATTACTTCACAATTACGATGAGCTAAAAAATACTCTCGACATTTAAGTTCGATAGATTGGACAGACTGTAGAATGACAACACTAACGTAAGTTGCATTCAGCAAAAAAAAAAAAACATTTTCAAAAATGTGATTATGTACTGAAAGAGAAAACGGAAATGAAAAAACATTCCAACATTGACTCGACACCGGATATGACGAATAAATATTGAGAATCTCATGTTTAAACTTTTTCGACGTGATGAATAAAAAAAAAGAAATTTTCGTGAAACAACGCACGTACGTTGTTGATGTACGTAGACGACGTGTAAATAGTAGCTGTAACTATAATTTAAAATAAAAGTATTAGAACGAGATATATTTTTAAGTATGGTTTAGACTTTTTGAATATTATTTTTGTAATTTGCGCTTGCAACGAAGCAGTATTTTTAAAGGTTTCCGCATTTCTTTCTTGTAATTAATTATAGCTAGTGCGTTTGCATTTACTTTTGAATATTAGAATGTCGTTTTACGTTTAAGTTTCAGGCCTAAATGTTAGTATATATAATATTGACGTTCTTCACAATTTAACAAAAAAATATTTTCGGTTTAATTTAATAATCGCGACAGAAAGCATCACAAAAGCTAATAAAATTATGATTAAGCTGGACTTTTCGTATATTTTAATTCAAAATATTAATTTACTACAAAAATAAAATAACATAACTTTTACACTACTGGTTCTATATTCCCAACGTAGTCTAAAAGATGTGTTTTTTTACGTATTGTCAAAACATCACTAATTTATTTATTAAAAAATTATCAAAAGTAAATGTGACATCCCACGGCTCGTATATAAATAAATACTCTATGATTTCAATTCGGTGGCCAGTTTCGTAGTCGATTCAACTGTACAATGTCATTTGTGTAAAAAATCCAAGTTGTCTGTCTAAATTTGTGCGTTAGGCGGTAATAGTTTACGAAGTGTAGTTTAGGGATAACGGTAGCGGACGACGATGTATTACTGTGGCAGTTCGCACTGTGACTGTGTTGTGTATGAGGGGACTTTACTTGATCACGTAGTTTTTAATTAGGGGGTTGGTTAGTGGAACCGTGGTAGAGGGTCCTTAGGGAGATAGATTTTTTGGTCAGAACTGATTGTCTTGAAAAAGATTTTTGATGATAACTTGTTGATTGTGAATGATTAAAATTGGTATGTAGAAGATTTTTTTTATTTGTTTTTGTTCGAAATACTGCAATGTAAGTGTCTTTAGAGATGTAGCTGATTCGTTCAATTCATACATTATTATGTTAAGTCATAATTTTTTGTACCAAGTTTTCTCATCAGCGAGATCTTAGTGACTATGAGACATTGATTGTCATTAGATTTTATAACTTTAATTTAAAAATAATTGCAATTAAAATTATTGAATGATGTTTTGTCTTTTTCAAGTGAGGTCCCCCCAAAGCTAATTGTAACAAAATAATAATATATGAGGAGGATTAAGTTTAGAGATCAAGATGCAGGGAGGTTCTCTATGTGATTTATGATTTACTGTGTATTTTAAAAAGCGTGTTTCAATTTCGCCATATTCTATTTTTTATCAAACTTAGGGAAAATAATGACAATAGAATTTTTTACGCACATAAAAAAGTAATGTGTTTTTTTTTGTATGAAAAAAACATGAATAGGTCTCATTAAAATTTACGCCGAAATTCCTCATTTAATTTCATAAATAAGAATTTTAAAGCTGTATTGAAATACGTTTTTCCTAAACTCGAATTAAATTCCTGAATAAACTTGATCACTGAAATAAAACGTTAAACGAAATTAAACTAAAGATAGTGTCAAATAAAAATCAATTTCTCGTAGTCAAAAGTAGAAATAATTAAGACAAAACTCAGTTTTATTCCAGTGATGCAAGTTTTTTTTTTAATATCTCAGTTTTATCTGTATTATATTAAAAAAAAACTAATACTTCAGTCATGTTAGTGTTTTAGTTGTCATTTTTCTATTTATTTAATTGCATTATTTATTTCCAATTTTAGCCAAAATGACATTATTATCGATTGGCGATTGCAGAATAGTACTTACATTACATAGCTGGATGGTTAAGTCCGTTTTTCCTATTAATTTCGACATACTGTTGTGTTGCCAACTTTTGAATGTACTACCAATAGCAATAAATGGTAATTTTTGACGTTTTGCGGGAAATCAAGGAACTAGGCATATTTTTATACACACGATTTAATTTACATGTCATTGTCAGTGTTAAGAGCGTTTTAGAGCGTTTTTTTTTATGTATCAGTGTTTTTATAATCACAACATTATGTCGAAAACCTTATTTTAATAACTACAGAGTATTTTAGCGAAAGTATTAATTTAGATAATACTTAATACAGCTTTTTATAATTATAATTTTTACTCGAGCGTCCTACACAAGCGATCGTCATAGACAGGACTTTTAAAATAAATTATTGTGTATCTAGTTTTTAAATCTATGTATACTTAATCTTTGGCGGGAACACGTTTTGGTGATTTCGACCTACTGCCATGGAGAAAAAGTCGCTTTTCGTGTAAAACGTGTTTTTCCAAAGAGCTCGTCTTTCGTCCGGGCGTAGTGAATGAACGGTCGATATTATGATGTTTATGTTGTGTGCATCGGTTGATTTTAATTATAAAATGGATATATAAATTATATATACGAATAAATAAATAATTTTTGAAGCACTCCCTTTTTGTTTTATTGTTTATTCCAAGCCACATGCATAGTATATTTTATGGAAGCTATGAAACCAGCCGCAGCCAGCAGTTCAAACTTAGGTGAAGTGAGCTGTCAATAGTGCAAATTCCTACCATCAGTATTGCTTTTCTGGAGCCATCTCACCGTAAAAACTTAGGTGAAGTGAGCGTGGACTGAGAGAGTGTGACTGATTGACCAAGAAGAGATATGACATTTAGATACAGAATCGACATATTATTGTAACGACAGCTCACTGTAAAAGCTCACTTCACCTAAGTTTTCACGGTGAGATTTTACAGAATAGGCAGGCTGAATTTAAAATACTCAAACCAAAGAAACATGCCTTGAAAAACACGTGAATTAAACGTGTATAGTATACTGCACGTCGGTAGTAACAGATTCACCTTGAGCTCCTCGCGTTGTGCGGAGTTACAATTGAACGAAAATTATCTCAACATTGTTATGAGAAATTTTCAGGCCTGTGTAAACTGCTTCGATTGGCTGATGATAAAGGTTCACGCACACGTCAGTCACGTCAACGTCAAGTCGCCGATGAGTCACGTCAAAAAATATAGTTACGTAGAAGTTGTAGGAAGTTGGCTACATCACACATCCGACACGTCTACCTTTAATCATTCAACCAACCAGAGCAGCTGACGCACGCTTAAAAATTTGTCACATTATTTTTGTTCGAGAAACGGGCCCTAAGAGGCTCTAGCTCATACTAGTTTTGTATCCAACGACGTCTCGTCACGAGGATAATACACACAATAGTAACACATTGCATTTTTTTTTATTAGTAAAAAAAATGCAATGTGTTACTATTGTGTGATATTTTTTACACACTGAAAACAACAAACGAAATTTTAAACTGCAGTAAAGCATACAAAACAGTGATTTTTGAGACGGAACTTTAAGCAAGGCGAAGTCGGAAACTATGGTAAGTGGAGCGAAGTGGTTTAGGGATAAAAAAAAATAACAAAGCTGCATTTTGTAATTTTTTACGTTGTTTTACAAAAACGGCACCTAGTTGTATTACACTAACCGATAGTATAGAAGTCGATGGTACAGATCAAATCAGCAATATGACAAATCAAAAAGACACGTTTTTTTTTTCAATTTCCCGTATTTTATTTAAAAAAATTGTAGCAAAAGCTTTGATTAAAAAAAAACCTTTGCAGTATTTGATCCCTATTAGCAACACTATTGCTCGGTGTGAAAAATACAGGATGCTTTTTTTTACAAAAATGGGATCGGGTTCGATTTATGGCTCAGGAAAAGTTCGTTTTATTTTACTTGAAAATAGAGGTAATCTTTCCTTTGACCTTCGCGCTACCCATAGTTTCGAATTTAGCTCTGATGTGCCATTGCAAAAATAATGTTCATTTACGCGACATGTCATATTCCCCTCAATTCCATGCTGCGGACTTTTTTTTTTTTGTTTTGGGACGCTTACACCAGTTACACCTTTTACATGGGACTTAAGAATTACTGGCGAAATGTGGGTGTACTATAGGTACACCTCCCACACAATTTGTTATAACACCAATGTATCTGGTCTGCTCGATGTCCGTATGTCACTGCAGGGATCCAGCAGAATATCAGCGTCAGGTATATTTGCCTGACACATGCTGAGCTGGCCTCCCATTTGGTGCAGTCTTGGGACGCACACCGCACTGTTCTCGTCAAATTTGAACTTTATTTCTTTGGGTTTGTTATTTTTTTCTGCATATTGGCACGTTGTTTATTGCACGTTGTTATTATTGTTACTTTTTAACATTATTTTATGTTCTTGTGTGTTGTACTGCGTCTTTTGTGTGCACCGAATAAATGTTTTATCTATCTATCTACCTCTACCTTACCCTTCTGGGATTACAGGCGTGATGTTATGTACGAAGAAAAAAATAACATCTAAAATTTCTCAGTAGCATCCCGGAGTCTGAATTTGTGCCAGGCTAGTCCCTTATTACATGGGTCTGGAACATGGCTGTCGAAATGTGGTGGTGATATTGTGATTGTATGTTAAGTTGCCACACATACAAGCAAACTGAATAATTCAAAGACACTTTTTAAATTAATAGAAGTTATTACTATTAAATCAAACATAACAATGACATTCTTTACAACTAATGTAAAAAAAGACATTCATAAAATTAAAATGTAGGTTAATTACGATGGGGCCGCCGGCCGGCTCAACTCATCAATTTGTCCAAAAAATGTGGAACGCTTCACGATTTTGCGTGTCATCCTTGCGCAGGGGCCATGCTAATCTTCTCTGTATCGTTCCAATTTTAGTATATGTACTGCCGAAGCAAGTACACTTGCGATGTTCAAATTTTAGAACATTTGCTACACAATATGAAAACTTTAATAGCGCGATTCAGGATTCTATATATTTTTTGGTATTTGTATTGAGATAACACACAGCGCCATCTCTTGGTCTTGCATCTTATTTTTTTAACTATTAACTTTTTCAATAATTTTCAACAATAACGGATTACAAAATATTAGGTAAACAACAAATACTTACAAAAAAACTGGTAAGTAGATAATACCTAAGTCTGTGTCAAGTTGTCACGGCACGCCTAGACTGATACAATTTTTGGTGATTTGTATTTAGATAAAAAAAAGAAGATAGCTCTTTTCCAATTGGGGCGAATCCTGCGCGGGTTCGGGACTAAAAACGAACGTGATGTTTTTGTCGCGTTTTCTCCAGAAGGTTTACGCAATACAAGTGATCAAACCGGTGTGAATATTGGTGTAACTGCCCGGTTACAAAAAAAAAAAACAACTTCCAAAAAAAAAGGTACGTAGTGAAAAATAACTTTAATATCGGAAGTTATTTATTTATTTAAATTACAATTATAACATCTTTACAGACGTATCCAAGACGATGTTATAAGTTACAATGTCTTAGGGCGAATTTCACCCAATGAAACCGAATGCGATCATAACAAAAACTAGGTACTTGGTGTCTTTGGTTATGTATTTTGCCACCGACTTCCGATATTAAAGTTATTTTTCATTATGTAGTGTTTTTTGAAAGGTTGTTGTTTTTTTGTATTTTTTTTTTGTTACCACAAATAAACAATTTACAATAAATGTCAAAATGAGGGTGTATTGTACACATCTGTTTACCCCCTTAAGCCGGACAGGCGTGATGTTATGTTATGGAATGGTGTAAACAATAAATAGACATACATAGATTGCAACAATCGCGGGACGTTTGCTGTTAGTTATTGAACAGTTCCATTGTCTATATCCGAAGATCTTCATTCGGTCCCACGAAAATAACAAAAACCCCATTCAAATCGGGTCAGTAGTTTTTGCTCATACATGAGGATCTATAGATGCACCGCTGCCTAAACCTTTGAATGTGTTGGGGCTTCAGTGATCTTCAATGAAACTCTCTTATCGAGGTATGGTTATTTAATTGGGTATAAACTGTGTTTTACAAAATATGTGGAGCGTGCATGTTCGCGAGGAGGTGATAAAATTAGCCAAAAAAAAGTTTACCTTTTCACGGTTGTAAAATAAAAATTGTAACGGCGCCTGACCCTTTAAAATAGCAAAACATGACACACAAACACTGAACGTCTACACAATTAACGTAGGCGTAAATAACCTTCCCCGTTGAAACCCAGAGGATTCAACCTTTCGATTTCTCCTCTTCGGTTGCTAAGGGGCAGATGCGAACTATAGTCGTATTTTTAATTAGACCAGGGCTGCCAGGTGAAAAAATTCTGCAATCGTACCACAGCATTAAAAAAGTCGTATACCCAAGGAAAATTCGAAACAAAAAATCGTACATTATTATTCATCCGTTTTTTTGGATTATTGACTTTTATTACAAAATTAACAATCAAAATATTACGAAATAAGTAATGATATGTAATGAAAATAGTATGAAAATTTAAATTTTAGTAATGAAATCATTTTTTTTTGTATAAATTTTCCGTATTCATTAGTTTAATCACGTCATCTGTCGGTTTAAAATCGGTGCAGTTTCCGGTGACTCTTATCATTTGCTTTGCCAGCAAGGTGCCATTGACAGTTTCGTTGGCCAAACTATTTCTAAGTTTGGTTTTTAATTTAAGGAAATTAGAATAAAAGGGAATTCCCTCAACACTCTGGGCAGGCTGAGCACGTTCGTTTCATTATTTATATTATTCTGTCACTGCTCTGGATACTTAATCTTTTGAGACAAAAGTTTGTTACTTTGTTGCCAGACCTAATTGAATAAAATAAATGGATCGAATGTAAAAAGTCGTATGTTTTCCGTACGATTTCGATGCTTCGATCGTACTCGTATGAAATCTGCGAAAAGTCGTACAAATACGATTTAAATCGTACAAATGGCAGCCCTGAATTAGACGAAGTCAATTGACGTTTACTGTGTTGTCAGTTTTTGATGAAATAAAAATAGTGTTGTGACTAAGTGAATGATTGAAAAAACTCCTGAATGAATGAAATTGCCTCGATTGTCTAGTGAATAGTTAGTGTGCCGAACTGCCGATATCGGGTACGGGGTTCGAATTTTGGGCTTGCTTTGTACATACCAACGAGTTTTCGACGACTATGTTCCTATAGTATCTACCTATACTGAATACCGAGTGTTTTTAACATTAAGGAATCCATTTCGAGGAAACTTGTAAGACTGTCCTATTTTCAATACATCATGTAGTTGAAACTACAGATGTATAAAATATAACAATTTTAGGTAGGTAATAAAAATAAAAAACATCGCTTATTACATAATTTGTTTATATTCATCATCAGATAAAAAATCATCACTATCGCTTTCGGACACATTAATATTATAAATCTGTCTGAAACATTGTCGATTACATTTACATTTTGTCTTCTTCTTTAATTATATGAGACACGCAGCTACTCCATTTTTCAGGTGTGAAATGTAGAAGTCCTTCTTCAAAAAGTTTTTTTACTTCTGTCATTTTGAAGGTTTTGTTACTTCTTGCAACATATCCTTTAGCCTGCGCCTATACCAACTCAATGGGATTGAGCTCACAGTGGTATGGGGGCCTATATAATGGTGGGTGTGCGTACTTTTCGCCTTATAGCGGCAAAAGTAAAATCGTCTAATTTATCTTTGAAACTGTTTCGGTCCACGTTTCTCGGGAGACTTAAATTGTTTGTTTTCTTTGTATTCTTTTAATACACTGTAACCTAAGGTCACACCAATTCTCAAAATGTCAGCTGTTTTCGAAACACATTATTTTTTTCGGGAACCTCAATAGGTAATAGTGAAGCAGATTTCTCCTCAAATAGCTGTTTGTGACGCTTAAAGCAATCCGTGGTATCTTCTTTCTTGGATACAAGCTTTGGCTTGACGTGCTTGGTTGAGGATCCATATCGTTTGTACGAAACAATATAGCAATAAATTAACTCAACAATTACCACAAACACAACGTAACGAAAAACTTAACAAAAACAATAACTAAAAGGCGTGCGCGCAGAAAAAACATTCGTGCTATCAGACCAGAGGTTAGAAGCCGAATTACAAACAAAATGGCACTAGTCGCCGCGCCGCGCTTTGTAATAAGCCGTCAACCTGATTGTAGTTACATACTACTAGTAACTTATATCAGAGCACTTTTATATAATTTTATTGTAAAATAGAAATAATATTCTTTTATAGTTTGAAATGATTAACTATTCACACTCATTGTTCATTCATCTGATTGAACGAGAACTGAACGCATCACTATTACTTTAAATATGGCAACATTATTTTACAAAGTGACATTAGCTACTGTCAGTTGGCTTCGTCTAATTAAAAATACGACTATAGAGGGCGCCTTATAATTCCTCTAATAGTATTGAAGTCGGCTACTCTTAAAACCCCATCAATCAAACATAATATCGTTATCACTAACCACAGAACACAAATGTTTACTCTAAAGTCAATTTACTTATTCACTTAACTTTAATCGAATGCGGCGCGCGGCGTTCCACACCTGTGCGTTCATTGTGCATCTCTATTGTTTCGAAAACATCGTAAAATAATTACCTGTTTCGAATGTAACACACGTTATTCGGTTGTTACATTATAATAAAAATACATGTACCATGAGTATCTATGTATGTATGTAGTTACAGACGTAATTTAATATATTGTTAAATAATAGGTAGATGAAAAACGTCGAACCAACCATTATGTGGTATGGATCAAATCTAATCTGTAGGTACGTACGTGAGTACGAAAAAATGGCACAAGACCTCTCTGTAGCCATGCCAAAAATATTTTCGAAACAGTTCTAACTGCTAGATACACTGATCCTTCTTTGTTGAAGTACAATGAAGACTAGTATCTATCGAGTTCATACCCACCTAGTCAGCCTTACCTGTTGAAAGACTTTATGTCAGTGAGTGTGATAGAAATTAGATACAACATTTAATGACAATAATAAAATTAAATAAACTTGGGCGAAAGTTGATAAGTTATTGGGGGAGCCCTATTCGTTTAAGTACGAACAAGAAAAATGATGAGCAAAAGCAAATTCAAAAGAGACAAAAAAATAACAGGTAATGCTTGACCCTTGATGTTGCAAAAACAACTGTCGTGTGAAACAACCTTTGCTTGTGACGTATTTGTTGTACGACTGTCAAAAAACCCCAAAATTTATAAACTCAGTTAAGCGTCGTCGTGCCGCACTTGGACAAAGTAGTAACTAATGCGGCCAGCCGCATTGGGTAGTCTTACTTCAACCGCGCATAAGCGTTTGTCGCACAGGGATAGTGACCTATTTAATTAGCATAATATGCAAAAAAAACGCAAAAAATTCAGCAGTTAATTACGATGGGAACAGGCTAGGCAAATAACTGGTAGCAGTAACTCAATCAATACTGAATTTGTCCAAAAAATCCGGAACGCTTCACGATTTTCGCGTGTCATCCTTAAGCAGGGGCCATGCTAATCTTCTTAGTATCGTTCCAATCTTAGTATATGTACTGTCAAACAGAAAAAGGGCGGGATAACCTACGATTTCAACGTGCAGCCGAAAATGTTTTGCAAAGGGTCATGCGTGACTGTCGTCGAGAGTACTTAAAAAAACTGGTAACTATGTAATACCTAGTCTTTGTCAAATTGTCACGGCACGCTAAAAGGGCTGATACAAGTTTTGGTGATTTATAGCTATATAAAGAAAGAAGATAGAAACTACCGCTTAAAGCTCTTGTCCAATTAAGGTATCGCTCTTATGGTTTTGTGTTGAATTCTTACTGTGCTTAATTTGAAATAAACACAATATCTGTACAAAAGGGATGATGACTGATATTTGAAATGTTTATACAGTAGGCATAGTAAAAATGAGATAATTGAAAAAAAATAATCGGTGTAAATATGAAGAAGATACACGCTTTTAAAGTTTTTGGAGGGGATTATTCCCGCCCTTATCGCACGGTACGGACAATGTACGGTGCTGATACGAAGTCAAGTAGTCGTGAAGTCACTTCTACTATAGTTCTGTCCTTGTCTAACATTTATCTTAAAACGTTTATAACTTTTTAAGCTTTTTCACTTTTTTTAAGCTTTTTCACTTTTTATAATTTTGTTTGCACTATTTGAAAACAAACAATTAATTGAAATTAAAAAAAAAATTGTCATCATCCCTAATACAGGTTGTGGACTTATTTTAAAATACGAACACATCAGGAACTTATCCGATTTTCCTCCATTTTTAGAGGTAAATCGGATAAGTTCCTGTTGTATTTAAAAAACTTTTAAGTACTCATTGTTTGTTATTGTTGTTATCGTACATAGAATGTTTAAAAACAAGAAGTTCTGGTTCGACCCTTGTACCTATGTATGTTTGACTGTTCGCGATTTTTTCAAAAACTACTGATCCGTTTTTGATTGGGGTTTTCGCTATTTTCGGAGAAGGTGATTACAATATATTAGGATCTGATAAGTTCATTGTCTTCGGGGATAGACAATGGATCTCTTCGATAACTAACAGCAAACGACCCGCGATTACTGCTATCGTATGTACATGTATTATGTTCACCATTTCATAACATAACGCACGCCTGTACGGTTTAAGGGGGCAAACAGATGTGTACCGTATACCAAAAGTAAACCAAAGACACCGATTTCCGAAACTAAAGTAATTTTTCATTATCTAGTTATTTATTTTTTGGAAGTTGTTTGTTTTTTTTTGCAACCAGGCAAATACACCAATATTCACAACAGTTTGATCACTTGCAGTGCATACAAGATACAAAATCTTCTGGAGAAAACTTGACAAAAACAGCATGATCATTTTTGTCCCGAGTCCCGCGCAGGATTCGCCCCAATTGGACAAGAGCTTTAAGCGGTAGGTTCTTTCTTTATCTATTTATTTAACACCATAACTTGTATCAGCCTTTTTAGCGTGCCGCGACAAGTTTTTTTACATTACTGTAAAAGCTTAAAAGTATATTAGTAAAAAAATTCAAACAAATGTCACCACTAGATGGCGCTGTCTGCAGTCTCGATACAAATATACAAAAATGTATAGAATCCTGAATCGCGCTATTAAAGTTTTCTTTTCGTTAAGCACACATACCAACATTTGTGCAATATCAATGTACTTGCTTCGGCAGTACATATACTAAAATTGGAACGATACAGAGAAGATTAGCATGGCCCCTGCGCAAGGATGACACGCAAAATCGTGAAGCGTTCCACATTTTTTGGACAAATTAAGAACAGTATATGATATTATATTGATTGAGTTATTGCTAGCTGTTATTTGCCTTGCCTGTTCCCATCGTAATTAACGCATAAACTGCTAAATTATGTGCGATTTTTTGCATAATTATGCTAATTAAATAGCTCACTATCCGTGTGCGACAACCGCTCATGCGCGTTCAAAAAATATTTCATGTGGTGCTAAGAACGCGCGTGCGCGGTTGAAGAAAGACTACCCAGCCAGTGCGGTTGGCCGCATTAGCGCGTCGTTTATTACTTTGTCCAAGTGCGGCATGACGCATATCAATAGGTGAGTTTGAAAATTTTCGAGTTTTATGACAGTCATAACAATTACGCTACCAGTTAAGGTTGTTTCACACGACAGTTGTTTTTGTAAGGGTCAAGCAGTACCTGTTTTTATTTTTTATTTTTATCATTCCCGTTTGTGTCTAATATCTATCACACTCACTAACATGAAGTGAAGACTTTCAACAGGTAAGGCTGAATAGGTGAGTATGAACTCGATAGGTACAAGTCTTCATTGTACCACTACAAAGAAGGATCTGTGTATTGTGGGATTTTGTTACACCAAAATCACATCTTATTACCTATTTATCTATTTAACACCTGAGGAGCTGTGTTGCACAGCAATTCTTTCTATGATTCAGTAGGTATTAAAGTCTTTATGAAAATTGTATGACACTCATATAGCTTCCATTTGTTTATATGATAATTGTTGTACTTTCCACATCCATTTATCTCATTTCATGTGATCTCTTATTATTTTCCTATTATTGAATGTTGTTACATTTTGTATCTAACATTGTCATCTGTCAGTTTTTTTTTTCTATGGTACAGAGCTAAGAGGTCGTCTATTTTGTTCTAAAGGTATCGTAAAACTAGTGTTAAGTCAGGTTCTCACTGTAAGCCATCTTTATTGTTCCTGGCCGATAACCAATTAAGAAGTATTAGGCAACCGTTACTTTTCACCTGGAGAACCAGGTGAAAAGTAACGGTTGCCTTTTATGGCCCCTGGCAGACTTTCTAGAAGTGACTTTTTAGTTTCAAATCCAAATACTTCTTAATTGGTTATCGGCCAAAGACGGAATCAAAAGAATTTGATTCCGTCTTTGGACTGGTTCTTTTGACTCCGTTCTTTTGACTCGCCCTTTTGGCTCGCTCTATTGGCTTCCTTTCGTTTCGTACTTTTTATTATTCACCAGTCTATGTTTTTTCTAAAAGCTACTTAAATATAAACCTTCCTAAAAGTGAATCTCAGTGAATTTATTATTAACATCTTGTGTGCGTGAAGGTCAACTCACTCCATCATCTCCAACCCTCCCACTTGCGTCTTCGAGAGGAGTTCGAGACGAATTGGAGATATCTTAAAACGTGGCGTGAGACGCCGCCGCATGAAGAAACAACAACCGACGCGAGCTCCCTCGCAACGGGCTGCGGGCTGATGAAGAGGTTTCTGCGAGCTCCCACTCGACAGACTGCGGGGCGGAGGAGAGGCCGACGCGTGCTGCTTCAACCTCAAGCTGCTTCGCGACCGTGAGCATGGAGAGGCTGCTGCGAGCTTCAACTCGACAGACTTCGGGCCGGAGGAGCGGCCGACTCTAGCTGCTTCAACCTTGAGCTGCTTCGCGACCGTGAGCTCCCTCATGGCAGCCTGCGGGCTGGAGGAGCGGCCTACTCAAGCTACTACTAATTGACTTAATTTCTTATTCTGAATATCTTTTTATATATACTTTTTGTATTTTATATTTTAAAATTATATTAAATTGTAACCACGTTTGACCAGTCGGGTAAACGTTTCGTTACAGTATCTAGCAGTTAGGACTGTTTCTTATATATTTTTGGCATGGCTACAGAGAGGTATTGTGCCATTTTTTCGTACCCACGTACGTAGCTACAGATTAGATTTCATCCATACCACATAATGGTTGGTTCGGCGTTTTACATCTATCTATTATTTAACAATATATAGAGCAGTGGTGGCCCAGTGGTAACGGTCCCGACTTACGAGTTGTAGGTCGTGAGTTCGAACCCAAGCAGGCGCTTTACTTTGTGTAAATAATTTAATCACCACTGCTCTCAAAACGGTGAAGGAAAACATCGTGAGGAAACCGGTATGTCCTAGAACCAAAAATTCGAAGACATGTGACATCTACCAACCCGCACTGAGCCCGCGTGGTGGATTACGGCTCACTACCTCTCATAGAGAGGAGGCCTGTGTCCCAGCAGTGGGAACGTTATAGGCTGATTATGCTATTAAATTACGTCTTTAACTAGGTACATAGATACTCATATCAATGATCTTCAATGAAACTGCCGTATCGAGGTATGGTTATTTAATTGGGTATAAACTGTATTTTACAAAATATGTGGAGTGTACAAGCTCGCGACGAAGGTGAAAAAAATAGACAAAATATACCTTTACGGCGCCTGGCCTTTTAAAATAGCAAAACACGACACACAAACACTGAACGTCTACACAATTAACGTAGGCGTAAACAGTTTGTGCTACACATATAAACAAGCTGAGTAATTCAAAGATACTTTTTAAATACCCAGTAGAAGACATTGGTGCCGATTCTCTTGTACACCGAACTAAACTAACTAAACTATCACTAAAATTCCTTACTTTTTACTATGATAATCTTGAAGCTATTCTGCGAAAAAAACTCTCTAAATTTAAAAATAATTTTGACACAACTATAATCGAATTACAAAAACAATTGCGAGTCCACGTGTTTTTTTTTCTTTTGGTTTCGCGACGTCTTTGTTGTTAGAGTAAAAATGTTAAAGTACCGTTTTTGCACGTCTGAAGTCGAGGTGTTGGTGTGAATTTTAGTTCACGCCAACTAATTTTATTCCACACCTTTTTAATTAATCGCGATTAAAAATAGTCAGATTCATGTTCAGATTTAGTTAGATAACCAAATTTTTAGGTGAAAAACGTAAAATTCAGAATAGCAAAATTGCCATTTTCACTAAACTAATAACTCAGTGTAATCTTAGTGCTGTCAAACTAAAATATAGTTAAGTTGTGTCACTTTAGTCAATTTCAGAATGGAAAATCGTCATTTGACAGGATTAAACCAAAAAATAGTGATTTTTAGTCTAGTTTAGAGGTATTTGTGACAAGAGAATCGGCACCATTACTATTCAATCAAACAAAATATGTTTATCACTAACATAATCTAAACTTAATGTTAAAATGGACAAAAAAAATAATGTAGGACTTTTACCATGTGCTGGCGGCGCATAACTTTATTCGAGTGCGGTGTGCGGCGTGCGGTGTGCGGTGTGCGGCGCGCGGCGCGCCACTCCTGTGCTTTCATTGTGCGTCTATTGTTTCGAAAACATCGTAAAATAAGGGCTGACAAGGGTGTCTACACACTAGTTATCTGTTTCGAATGTAACACACGTAATTCGGATGTTACATACGTCATTATATAAATAATATGTCCTATGAGTATCTATGTACCTAGTTAAAGACGTAATTTAATATATTGTTAAATAATAGATAGATGTAAAACGTCGAACCAACCATTACGTGGTATGGATCAAATATAATCTGTAGGTACGTACGTGCGTACGAAAAAATGGCACAAGACCTCTCTGTAGCCAAAATAATATAAGAAACAGTCCTAACTGCTAGATACACAGATCCTTCTTTGTAGTAGTACGAAGACTTGTACCTATCGAGTTCAAACCCACCTTTTCAGCCTTACCTGTTGGAAGTCTTCACTTCATGTTAGTGAGTGTGATAGATATTAGACACAAACGGGAATGATAAAAATAAAAGATAAAAACAGGTACCTTTACAAAAACAACTGTCGTGTGAAACAACCTTTACGGGTAGCGTAATTGTTAAAGGACTGCCATAAAACTTCAAAGTTTTCAAACTCACGTAATAATATGCGTCATTGGTCAGCCGCACTGGGTAGTCTTTCTTCAACCGCGCATGCGCGTTCTTAGCACCACATGAAATATTTTTTGAACGCGCATGAGCGTCTGTCGCACAGGGATAGTGAGCTATTTAATTAGCATAATTATGCATAACAATCGCAAATAATTTAGCAGTAATGCGTTAATTACGATGGGAATATAGGGATAATTTCATAATCGGTTCTCAATTTGTCCAAAAAATGTGGAACGCTTCACGATTTTGCGTGTCATCCTTGCGCAGGGGCCATGCTAATCTTCTCTGTATCGTTCCAATTTTAGTATATGTACTGCCGAAGCAAGTACATCAGTTAAGCTCAAATATTGGTATGTGTGATAAATAACAAGAAAACTTTAATAGCGCGATTCAGTATTCTATACATTTTTTGATATTTGTATTGAGATTGCACACACTGCCATCTATTGGTGACTATTGTTTGATTTTTTTTACTTATGTTCTTTTAAGCTTTTACACTAATGATCGGTAACAATGTTCGTACACAACAACTACCTAAAAATACTGGTAACTATGTAATACCTAGTCTGTGTCAACTTGTCGCGGCACGCTACAAGGGCTCATGCTGTTTTTGTCAAGTTTTCTCCAGAAGTTTTTCTATCTTGTATGCACTGCAAGTGATTAAACTGTTGTTAATATTAGTTTAACTGCCTAGTTACAAAAAAAACATACGACATCAAAAAAAAAACACTATGGATTTTAATTTCGGAAGTCAGTGGTGTTGATTCTCTTGTTAACTAAATAAACTACCACTAAAATTCCTTACTTTTGACTATGAGAATCATAAAGCTATTCTGCAAAAAAACCTCTACATTTAAAAATAATTTCGCAAAAGGACTCACCGTTTTCGAGATACAAGCAAAAGAAAAGATTTAAAAAGAAACAGCACTGTTTTTGCACGTCTGAAGTCGAGGTGTTGGTATGAATTTTAGTTCACGACAACTAGTTCCATTCCACACCTTTTTAATCGTGATTAAAAATAGTCAGATTTAGTTAGATAATCAAAATTTAGGTGGAAAACGTCAAATTGAGAATATATAAAGTGCCATTTTCACGAAATTAATAAATCAGTGTCATCTTAGTGCTGTCCGACTAAAATATAGTTAAAGTTGTGTCACTTTAGTCAATTTCAGAATGGGAAATCGCCGTTCGAAAACACAAAACAAAATTTTGGTGATTTTTGGTATAGTTTAGAGCCAAAAAAGAGAATCGGCACCATTGTCTATCTCCGAAGATCTTCATCAGATCATAATGTATGTATTATAATCACCTTCTCCGAAAATAATGAATCCGAATCGGAACAATAGTTTTTGAAAAAGGTACAAGATTCGAATTAGAACTTCTTTTTTTGAACATTCATTAAGCATTACTAACAATAACAAACAAAGAGTACCTAAAAGTTTCTTTTATTAGAGTAACGAACATGGTTCAGCAACATTGCTCTTTAAATACAACAGGAACTTATTGGATTTTTCATTGTTTTGTTAGAAGATCTCCAGTTAAAATAAGTCCACAACCGATATTTGTCACAATAAGAGCAATTCCTCACTGGGACGCCATGGCGACGACGCCAGGTCTCTCTGCCAACTAAATGTCGGTGGCTCACCTGGCGGCCGCCTGGGGACCAACCACCTTCTCTGTAGGCGCGTCGAGTCGACATCTCTGCTGCAAGTCGTCGCCGCCGGGACTCCCCTAGGTAACTAGAGGTCTCACCTGTGGGAGGTGACAGACCGCCGAGATGCCGCCGTGAAGAAAGCGACGCTTACTATTAGCATCGCTCCTACAGATAAATTCATAGCAACCACTCACATGGGCGCGCGCACATTACACGCGCGCTCAAATATCATTGCCAGGGGCAAACACTGTGAGGGGCCCGTATGGGGCCAACGTATAGCCTCCGCGGCCGGGGGTCATGGCCCCGGTTCCGCTCGCCACGCCCCCTTGCGGATTAAATGTACTTTCTCGAGAATGTATTTCTTTAAAATTTGGTCTGGAAGTGTTTCTCAGAAACATCAACACGTTTTGAAAACTATTCTAGCTTCACTGGATGAGTTCGAAAATCTTGAAAGTTCAAAAGTGCCTTCTATGTGCCTATTTGAAATAAATGCTTTGACTTTGACTTAGACATTAGGAACTTACTCCATATACTCAGTATATGTAAAAGTCTTGATAGATTTTGGAAAATTGTCTCAAGATATAAAACAAAATTTTTGCATAAGTACTCAGATTGGTTAAATGAAATTGAATGTGTCGAATTAAGGGGTAATGAGAAGTGCAAGAAAACGCGAACCAGCCCTTTTTTATTTATTGATTATTAAAAAGTTTTGTAACAGTCTTAACCTAAGAACAATGCCCCGCAAAACCGTTTTCACGGTTTGTCTGCGGGAACGGAACAAATGGTTTATTAGTGCGGACACGCGATTCCCACTTATTACACGCTCGCTCAATCTCCCTATTCCAATCACTTTTGGTGTGATTGACAGGCACCGACCAGATGTTTCGCCAGAACGAACACATGACGTCATCATCTGGCAGGCGCGTGTCAGCCACACCTTGGTCCGGTCGCTCCCAAGCCATATAAACCCACCTTACACCGCGAAATGCCGCTACAACTGCACAGTACAAGATCGAGTGGGTACCGGCAAGGTCTTTGCTGCTGTCAAAACAATTTGACAGTTGCGAGTCTAGAGCACACATCAGTGCCTTGTTTTTCTTATGCATGGGCAAACGAGGTAAACGTGTAAGTTCAGGCGGAATGGGGCGATACTCCTGTAAAGCATCCTCCAAAGCGCTCCTCAGTTGTGCATTGAATTGGGAACTCACGGATATAGGACCCATCATCATCCTCTTCATCAACGCGGTCAGGTCGCGGTGAAATACTGAGAAAATTTTTCACGAGTGACGAAGCAGGCGTAACACGGCTATTCCGTGATTCGAGGCGTAGTCGATTAAGATCAAGAGACGGGGTCCGTTAGGGCCGTGGCCCTGGCACAAGCAACTGAAGGAACACAGGTGGGTTTAAATCAGCAACAGTCTGACACGCCCTCCCGCTCCACCCACTGGGAGAATTCATTTGATGATTTCCCACCCAGAAAAAAAACGGTGGCTGGAGCAGCTGGATGGGAGTGGACGAGAATCAAGCTGAATGGCATGTAATTGGAGAGGCACTTATCCAGCAGAGAACTGCTGTTGGTTGATGATGCTGACACAGAGGATAGTTTAATGATTGGATAAGAACCAACAAATACCCAGCACCACATAATTTCTGTTTTGTTGAGTATTATGAATAGATAATTATTCTTGTTCAGCATTTGTATATGAAATGTGTGTTCATATTTGATTGATGGTGTGGTACAGACTATCAAATCAAATTTATTTTCCCTGTTATAGGTTTTAAAAACTAGATGAGGATAGGTCCTCATCTAGTTTTTAAAATGTGATTGACGTGTAAAAGTGTTTGTACAAACCTACTTACAGAAATAAAATCATTTATCATATAAATATGTGGCGGCATCTACACCGCCACATGCGAACAACGCAGCACACTGACGTCACGCAAAATGCTGCATCGCGCAAATATTTTTGTATCGAGGATAATTATGTCGGAAAGATTTTAGAGAAAGTGATTACGAGGAAATATTCAAGGGTTAACTCTTGACACTTTCCTTATCAAATTCTTCATAAAAAATATTGAATTCACCGAAAATAACGAAATAGTGAAATAAAACAAAACTCATGAATGAAACAAATATATTGTAAGCCGTCGAGACCTAGCTATGGTCACGCCATCTCCGTTAAACAAATTTTTGACAAAATTTAATTTTCATCTAAAAAAAATTGTTGTTTCCAAACTGTGCAAACAATGTTACAAAAAGTGTCAAAACTTAAAAAATGGCCAAGAAACGTTTTAAAATAAGTGTTCGACACGGACAACACTATCGTAGAAGTGACGTCACAACTATGTAAATTCATGCTAGTCATAATCCTCATTGCCCACACATGTTTGTCCGCGCGTCACTTCAAAGCGGTTGCACCCTATTTGGCAAATATTTTTTTTGTTGTATTTGTATCAAATTTGTATCGAAGATTTTTTATCCAAATCCACCGGGAAAGTTGGAAAGGATGCTATTTTTGTATGAAATTCACCCCGGGCGACGCCGGGCACGAACGGCTGGTTTTCCTTATAATAAAAACACAACATAACCGTTTAAAATGATTTAATAAATTCATAAAATCAGGACTCAAAAATTACTTTGAGACATTATTATGGCTAATTAAATAAAATTAATAAATGCATTTGATATAAAAAAAATATTTCGAATAATATTTACAAATAATTAGCTAAAAATAAATTAAGGACGGAATCCGTTGCTTAAAACTAAAATTAATTAATTTTTTCATAATTTTAGTTCAAGAATTGGAACTGTTTTTGTTCTATTATTATAAGCCCTTCGCAGTTTTATTTACTAAAACATTTTTTACAAAAGTATATTATTTTATTCTTAAAATATAAATTCGTATAATTTTATCTAAATGTTACAGATACCTATCAAAATTATATCAATAAGGATGAATCATTTTATTTCCTAACATGCCTCTTGAAGAGAACCATGTCTCTAAGAGGTAGGGAAATGATCATACTTATTATTATTTCACTTTATAATTTGGAAGTACGTAAACTACTGTCGGAAGAAATTCGTTGACAACCATTTTGTCATAAAATGCTGCCGTGCTGTTTCATTTTTTACAATAGCACAATTTGAAATCACAAACGAATCTCATAAGCTCCTTAAAAGAATATCAAAATGGCTATTTGTCCATATTGTTATAGTTCTAAGAAGAGTTTTCTTCATTAATGCAAATATATATTTTTCAAATTGCTCAAATATCTTGATTAGTATAGACTTTTTTTGAAACGGCTATATTTTGCAAATTATGGCCATTTTGCCAACCAAGCAAAACGCTGTGATTTTTCGGCCGTTTGCAAACTGGTTTGTTAAACAATACTTAAGCATAAACCTACACATCTGTTAGATTTGAATCAATGTTTCTAAACTTGATACTTAGATCTAGTTTAAAATTCAGATTTTTGCTTGAACCTTGGCCTAACGTTCCAATATTGAGGTTGGAACGGATCACATACTTAAAACAGTAATATCTGATTAATCCAGTCCCTGAACTCAGAGATTCGTGTGTAAACTCCGGGCTGGTTGGGTTCAGCGCAGCCGATGCCCCATGAGATGATACCGCCGAGGACGAACCGGTCGTCACGCTCGCGACGTACTACCATTGGACCGCCGCTGTCACCTGAGGATGTAGGTATAGAAGGTATTATAAAACAGTCGTCTGATGTCGTGGGACATCCGATTGGAATGAAGTTCATTTCGCTTTTACACACTTTGCGAATGAGACCGTCACGACACTTTTGTTACATAACAGAAGTTAACAGTCAAAATGTTACTCTTCTTTCGGCCTAGCTCTCATTCGCCATGTGTGAGCAGAGTTTAACGTGCGATAATTTACTGCGTTCCAAAAAATCTTTAAAATGTGACATGTCCCAGTATCGGGAACAGTTACAGAGTACAAAATATGTTTTAATAATAAAGGAGTGTCAAAAGCTTAAATCAGATCAACATAACAAAACATTTTGAAATATGAAGTGTGTAAACGTAACACAAAAATTATTATTCCAAATGTGTCGGATCTTATTGTGCCGACTTTGACATCTAGTTATAAGCTCATTATAGCCGCTTGCTTATAGCCGAGTCACTCAAGTCTTACCTTCACAGCAGTCAGCGCCTCCTGTGCTGCGACCGGCACATACAAAATTGTTCAGTGTATGCTTGTTGTAGCGTGTCTTTGTAAACTATAGCCTATGAAGTCTTATCTTCACAAGAGTCAGCGACGCCTCTGCTACGTCCAACGCATATAAAGATGTTGGGTGTATGCTCATTATAGCCTGTCTTTGTGAACAGACTGTCTTTGTAAACTATAGCCTATGAAGTCTTATCTTCACAAGAGTCAGCGACGCCTCTGCTACGTCCAACGCATATAAAGATGTTGGGTGTATGCTCATTATAGCCTGTCTTTGTGAACAGACTGTCTTTGTAAACTATAGCCTATGAAGTCTTATCTTCACAAGAGTCAGCGACGCCTCTGCTACGTCCAACGCATATAAAGATGTTGGGTGTATGTTCATTATAGCCTGTCTTTGTGAACAGACTGTCTTTGTAAACTATAGCCTATGAAGTCTTATCTTCACAAGAGTCAGCGACGCCTCTGCTACGTCCAACGCATATAAAGATGTTGGGTGTATGCTCATTATAGCCTGTCTTTGTGAACAGACTGTCTTTGTAAACTATAGCCTATGAAGTCTTATCTTCACAAGAGTCAGCGACGCCTCTGCTACGTCCAACGCATATAAAGATGTTGGGTGTATGCTCATTATAGCCTGTCTTTGTGAACAGACTGTCTTTGTAAACTATAGCATATGAAGTCATATCTTCACAAGAGTCAGCGACGCCTCTGCTACGTCCAACGCATATAAAGATGTTGGGTGTATGCTCATTATAGCCTGTCTTTGTGAACAGACTGTCTTTGTAAACTATAGCCTATGAAGTCATATCTTCACAAGAGTCAGCGACGCCTCTGCTACGTCCAACGCATATAAAGATGTTGGGTGTATGCTCATTATAGCCTGTCTTTGTGAACAGTCTGTCTTTGTAAACTATAGCCTATGAAGTCATATCTTCACAAGAGTCAGCGACGCCTCTGCTACGTCCAACGCATATAAAGATGTTGGGTGTATGCTCATTATAGCCTGTCTTTGTGAACAGACTGTCTTTGTAAACTATAGCCTATGAAGTCTTATCTTCACAAGAGTCAGCGACGCCTCTGCTACGTCCAACGCATATAAAGATGTTGGGTGTATGCTCATTATAGCCTGTCTTTGTGAACAGACTGTCTTTGTAAACTATAGCCTATGAAGTCTTATCTTCACAAGAGTCAGCGACGCCTCTGCTACGTCCAACGCATATAAAGATGTTGGGTGTATGCTCATTATAGCCTGTCTTTGTGAACAGACTGTCTTTGTTAACTATAGCCTATCTTTATAAACTATATCCTGTCTTTTAAACTAAAGCTTATCAAGTATTACCTTCACAAGAGTCAGCGCCGCCTCTGCTGCGCCCGGCACATATGAATATGTTCGGTATGTGTTCATTATAGCCTGCTGCTTGGTACATAGCCTCGCAAGCTGTGTTGTTTATCACTGGGACTTTTACTTCTTGAAGCACGCTGGGGAGGGGGCCCTCTGCAAATTGTAAATAAGTGTTAAAATTAGACACGTCTTGATTTAATAGAATTGAAATTATGTTTTTTATTAAAGGAAATCATAGGAAAGTACACACTGCAACCCAGCCACGGAGGTTGAGAGAATGCGTTCTTGACACCCATCAGTTCCATACAAGCGGATATGTGTTTTGCGAATTTGATCTTTATTAGTTACTAGAATTTTCGCACTGACAGGTGTCTGGAACGTATTCTGTCGACTTTACATAATTAGTTACTCACATAGGTACCTACTCATTAACGGGCAAAGACTGTTGCCAATTATTACTGCTGTGTTTAATAAATTGCCAAAGAAAATACAGACACACTTTGTTTGTAATGATCTTTTCAACGTTGTGGCACTTCCCATTAGGAAAGCCATCTTGCCCATTTTCCAAACAGACCATCAGACTTCCGGGATATTTCTTCTTATTTCTCTCAGAAAGGTAGCGTAGTTTTACTGTTTTTAGTTGTGACCTAGCAAAAACACGACGAAAGCATTGTATAGCCGGCTAACCCTTGTTGGTTGATTAATCTTAAAAACTGGCCAAGGCCAAGGCTACGTACCGTCGAACAGTCTCCCCCAACCGGTGACATATGCAGTCTTCCCGACAAAGTCCTCATCATTATCAGGCACACACACCGGCAGGATGTTGGGCTGGAATGTCACTGGCTCATAGAATCTGGAAAGAAACGATTGTCGTGTCACCCTCAATAATAAAAGTTTTTACGTTGTTAGTGTCGCAGAGACTGCCAGTTGACGAAAATTTTGGTGACAATTATTTTCTGCAAGACCACTGAATTGCGGTGGAGACTGGGGGTATTTTAGGAGCTAATGAATGTGAACGATTATCCTTTTACAGAAAATGTTCAGTGTCCGGCCTTTATAACTATATAAGTCTATTCTATACTAATATCATGAATAACATAAGCCTATTATGTTCACACTGCTGCTACTTAGGCCTCCTCTCTGTGAGTGGGAGTGGGCCGTAATCCACCAATCGAGCCCAGCGGGTTGATAGAAGTCACATGTCTTCGAATTGTTGGTTCCAAGACATGCCGGTTTCCTCACAATGTTTTCCTTCACCGTGTTGAGATCAGTGGTGATTAAATAATTTACTCAAATTAAAACGCCTGTCTGGGCTAGAACCTACGACCTACAACTTGTAAGTCGCGGCCGTTACCACTGGGCAACCACTGCTCTAACTCTAACTAATATCATAAAGAAGTTAATTTTGTTTGTTTATAAATTAGTAGGTATGTAGGATGTTATCTCTGGAACTACAGGTCGGGTTTGAAAAATTATTTTTGACAATTATGACCCTTATAAGCCGAGCAAAAAGAATAGCGCTAGCAGGTGATACGATGCCGCCCTCACGTCCCTAGTCGCCTCAGGACGCCCCTAATTCCCGGCCACCGTAGGCGCGGGCTTGCGGACGGCGAGCAATGGGTAGCTCGCCGTCCGGTAAGGACCAGGCCCGGGTCGACGGCGCGTCGTGTTCCACGCGCGCCTCAAAGAGATGTCAACACAAATTGACGAGGTCCGATAGGGCCGACGCCACAGGACGCAGGTGATTCGAAACAGTAACCGTGGCCCCGGCACAGGCAACTAACTGAAGGAACACGGGTGGGTTTTAGTAAGTAAAAGTCTCACACGAAGAGCGGGAGAAGTCATATGATGATTTTCCACCCAAAAAAAAAAG
Organism: Dasypolia templi; assembly: GCA_963555695.1. Lineage (NCBI taxonomy): Eukaryota > Metazoa > Arthropoda > Insecta > Lepidoptera > Noctuidae > Dasypolia > Dasypolia templi. The sequence continues at coordinate 8,686,273 of OY743163.1, forward strand.
GTGTTGCGACGAGCTGGGTCGGGGGAACAAGAATATTCAAGTCGCATGCAGAAGCTAGTATATATATTTAATAAGAATGAAATGCTGTTCGTTAGTAAGTAAGCTCATCACTTGACACCGCTGGATCGATTTGGCAATTTTTTTAACTGTTTCTAAAAGACTAAAGTTTCCCGGAAAATCTTCAAATTCTGGACATACCAACGTGATACGCAGTTAATGTTTCATTGCGCTACTCCTATTGTGTAACGCAATTACCCCGACGTTTTTTTTGTGAAAGTTCCAGCAGAATATCACAAATTTATCTATCAATAGTTTGTGCAATTCTGATAGGATAACAGTTAAAACCAAAGTAAATAAAAACACAATTTTCCTTGTATTAACTTATAAAGTGACACATGAAAGCCACTCGCTGACACCTACTTAATTTTAAATGTAAAAACGTCGCATTATAACAAAAATGTGGGAACTTTATGTAAAATAGATTAGCGTAGAGCCGTAAAAACTATAATATCTAACTGATTGATCAGCAAACGTTATTAAACAAATGAAGGAATTTACAGTTTTTTTTGTTTTTGTGGGGGATGTCATTGCGTGATAAACAAACATACGGCTCAACTGGTAGTGGCTGTCTATGAACATCTGCAATATTAAATGCATGGCAGAATACGTTATAGCCATCTCAGAGATGAATCTGAAATGTTCATGTGTATGTAAATACACTGGCACCCTTACCCTTATAAATCGGAACACAGCGACGCTCCTTGATGGCAGAATTAGGTATTGTGATAACTTCTTCGGGCGATCACCTTCACAAAGATCATACCCAGCCTATATTGTCCCCACTGCTGGGACACAGGCCTCTTCTCTGTGAGAGGGAGGGGGCCAGAATCCACCACGCAGGCCCAGTGTGGGGTCTTTGATTTTTTTTGTTCTAGGACAGGCCGGTTTCCTCAAGATGTTTTCGTTCACCGTTTTAAGAGGAGTGATGGTGATGAAATAATTTAAACAAAGTAAAATGCCTGCTTGAGTTCGAACTTACGAACTACAGTGGGCCAACACTGCTCTCAAAGAACATTGCTTGAAAATTGAAAGTGCATAATGTCATGTCATGTCAATAGAATAGAATAGGATAGAAAAAGTAAGGCAGAGGTGTTTAATGTACACATACATTTCGCCAAAACTCATGTTTAAGTCCCATGTAATAGGGGGCGAGCCTATTGCCAACAACCGAGCACAAATCCAGACTGCGGGCTACTACTGAGAAATTCCCGATAGAAAAACCTAATGACACTTTGTCTGACCCAGGGATCGAACCCAAAACGTGTAGCATGACCGGCATATATCGACAGAAGAACAGACAAAATTTCACATAGGATAGACAAAATGACGGGTAGAATATACAAAATGACAGATATAAGAGACAAAATGAAAGATAGATTAAACAAAATGTCAGATAGTATAGACAAAATGACAGATAGATTAAACAAAATGACAGATAAAATAAACAAAATGTCAGATAGAATAGACAAAATGACAGACATAATAGACAAAATGACAGATATAATAGACAAAATGACATAGAATAGACAGAATGCCAGATATATTTTACTGTCATCTGTCATGTCGTCTATTCTTCCGTCAACAAAACTTGTTTCTATGGTAGTCATGCCACGCGTGCAGGACTTAACTATAGAGACTATTTTACTAATCGGTAAACAAATTCTCATTAGTAGCTGATACCATATTATTTAATACAATAAAATACAAAATACGTATTGTTTATTTGGTGTCTAAACATTATTCTAATTTGTACATAATGACAACATTAACTAATAAATGGTAGCTGTAAATCTAAACTCATTAAGTAAATAACATGTTGGCAGAACGTCTAATAAGGCTATAACGGGAACGCTTATTTGACATAAATACTAACGACATAACACAGCTACTAATTAGTGGATCTAGAATATTGTAGCGTCTTCCGTTATAATTACGAGTATTTATGAATCTTTGTATTTCTCAAAGGAACACCGTTGATCGTTCCAAAAACACTGTTATCGTTATATTTGCACCTCCTTTACACTTCGGCCTTTAACGTTCCCACTGCTGGGACACAGGCCTCCTCTCTGTGAGAGGGAGTGGGCCAATCCACCACGCCGCCGGCCCGGTGCGGATAGGTAGATATCACTTGTCTTTGGTTCTAGTACATGCCGGTTTCCTCACGACGTTTTCCTTCACCGTTTTGAGAGCAGCGGTGATGAAAGCCGTTGATATTGTATCAGGGAAGACACATGTGCAGAAATAACTATTGCCAAGCTTCCTTGTATTCAAAGTAAAGGTATGTACACTTTAAGTTAGTTACGTTTAAGTCCCAAGTTTGGTGGCCAGCAAATTGCCATTAATCCGGGTTGCTAAGAAATTCCATTTAGAAAAACAATAATCGGGGACGAGCCTATTGCCATGAACCGGGCACAAATCCATACTCCAGGCTGCTACTGAGAAATTCCAGATAGAAAAACTCAATAACACGTTGCCCGACCTGAGAATCGAACCCAGGACCTCATGCTCAGTAGTAGCAATTCCAACCACTAGACCAACGAGCCAGTCGCGAGGCAACGCGTAATTTATAAAACATAAACATATTTTCATCTATGAATCTTGGAAGTCAAAACTGTTGGTACGAAATAAAACTAAGCAAGTAGGTTTTATCGAACTTTACCCTTGAACAACAAAGCACCATAAACATTGGATTTTATTTTTTTATACAAATCCAATTAAGTAGATACCAACCTAACAAATTTTTAAGGTACATAATTGCACAACAACACAAAATCTAGTTTAACACGGTAGAATGGTAGTGAACCTTGATAGGTCAAGTGCATCGACGAGTGACCAACCGGTCTCTAAGAGTTAAAACAATGTATAAGTAGACTGGGTTCTGTATGGAACTTGAAATATCATTTTCTCCAAAAAAATTACCGCTATTTCTTTGAAATTTTAAAGAAATTGCTCAGCACGCGTGGCATGTCCACCATAGAAACGAGTTTTAGTCGATGGAAAAATATACAAAATTACAGATTAATAAAAGAAACCTGTCATTCTGTCTATTCTATATGTAATTTTGTATAAATATTCTTTCGACGGCAAAAGTGCTGCTTCAGTCCGCTACTGAAATGTTATTGCATTACACGATAATTCTGTAGAATATCAATCAAATTAATCTACATCACACACAGTTATATTGTACACTAGTTTTAAAATAAAAATTTTGTTTATCCCTTTTGTTTTACAACATAAACATCAAACCTGTATTCCCCGGAGGGTCAAACAGAGTTGTACCTATAGTACACCAACATTTCGCCAGTTATGTTTTAAGTCCCATGTAATAGGGGGCAAGCCTATTGCCAACAACCGGGCACAAAGTCAGGCAGCGGGCTGCTTTGCCCGTCCTGGGAAATCCCCCCCTAGACCCCTATACCAATGCAGTTATTGAACTTACTCAACATTTTTTATTCACGAATTGCAACTCTAGAAGACCTACCGCTCAAGGCCCGCTGGTCCCATTTGGGTTCGGTAATCGAAAATTCTCTCAAGCCCCGCTGGTCCCATTTGGGTTCCAACCGTTTCGCTCGGTTTTATCTCTAACAGTAAAATAAATAAAGGTTATATTAGTCTGTGGTTTGTGTCAGGGTCGAGCCAGATAGTTACTCTATTCATATCAGTCGTTCGAAACCATAAATTTTGTCGGAATATTTTTTAAAAAAATGTTAAAGTCGCGTAGTTTGTCGCCGTGGGTGGTCTGTCAATGGCGCATGTTCGTTTTTTAGTGAATTTAAGTGTTTTTGTGTTTAAATTGACTATGAGTGGATTGATATTTACTTGTGAATAGTTATTTCATTGTTGTGGATAGTTATTTGAGCGAAAAATCATAAAAAAAAGTTTTTGTGTGGAAAAATGTGTTACGTAAACAAACCGTTTTTGAAAATTTTAAGTATTATTTCGTCATTTATTTACAATATTCAACTCTCGTATTACGAATACTGTTTTTATTTTGTAATATGGTATGTTTATTCAAGAACCCAAAATAATTTACTTATAGTGGGTGGAATCTACTAAAAATTTATGAAAAAGTTTTTTTTTTATCAAAACCGCGTAAACGGCGAATTTCCGCGATTTCGCGAAATTTTGCGAGCGTTTTGTCACATGACGTTAGCCGTTTCCGGGGCCGAGAAAGGTTAATAGTACATTATGGTACTAGTGTGTAACATTGGTGATTACCGCCGAGGCGCCATTGAGCCATCATTTTCTTCGTAACTAGTACTTGTAGACATTTTAATTAATAAATAACTATAAATTCAATAGTGAAAACGAGTTGTGAAAAATGTTTCGCTATAGCGGGAAAAATTAATCAGTTTTCCTATGCGCGCGCATTGCGATCGGCCACAGACTAAAGGGATGAGGTTTTTTTTATTTTCCGCGCATAGGGTTTGCGCCTATTCTGCCACGTACAAAATGGGGAATTAAAAGTTTTCTTCTATTACAGAGAAAACAAAAGTTATATTTGAGTGAAAGTTTTATTCATTAAACACGTACGAGTTAAAATTATCTATTTAAATAAGAAGTTGCATGAAATGAGCAAGCAATAGGAACATTAATTTATTTGTTCTATTGAACACGATCTTTTTTTTAATAAAATGAGTTTTTATTGATATTTTATTCACAAGAGTGTTGAAAAACGTCGTATGATACACGTGTGTATTGATAATTACCGTCCTCGGCTCTCTTACACACACGCTGTTAACACTTTACGGCGAAAAGTGGTCAGAATTTCGCAGAAACGAATAGTATCGTTTCTGTGAAATTCTGACTAACTTCTTCGACTCATAATTTTCCGGTAAGTGAGTTAGTCCCCAGAAATCGACGTACCGTTTTTCGATCAGATCCACTGAACCCTAAAAACAATCCAGCGCGACGTTCACTGATGTGCTAACTGTTTTTATAACGTCGCCAATCAGTTCCGAGATCAGCAGATTACTAGACATAAATATTATTATGGCAGACTGCTAATTATGTAATTACTATCGCATTCGTTAAGCAGTAGGAATGGCATGCGGTTGTTGCTAATAAATTACTATGACAGTTGCAATTTTATTGTTTTGTAAGTTTTTTTGCAGTCAAAAAAACTTGATACAGGGACGATTTTTGAGACGAGGCAGCTAAGGTAGGTAGCTACGGTACTATCCAAAACTTTTTGATCTCGAGCAATTTTATCGGCATTCACAGATTTTGCGCGCCTTATCACAACTAAGTCCACGTTCGCACTGTTTAGCGCCGAGAGTTCAAAATCAAACAGTGTGTTTTATCGACGCGCTGTTGGTGCGACGCAATGTACTCCGTTGGATTCTCAATGCGCGGTTCAACACCGAGAGTTGGAAATGCAGTACTCAAAAATATCCCACCGCGATATTTTTACGTCCGTGCGAACGTCGTGGAACAATAGCAATGGCTTGCATTTTGACAGTTCAACAACATTCATTCCGTTATAAAAAATAAAAACATTTGTCTACTCGATGTTGAGCACACAAATATTTCGAATATAAGAAGAAATGGATTAGTAATATCCTTCAAAATGATACAGATTTTTATTAAAAGTATGTAACGCAATTAGGGTGCTGTTCAACCTTGGAGTAACATTATGTTTACCATGTGAAGGCCATGCAGATTGGTATCTGAAATGGTCTTTTGAGGATGGTCTTTTGTTAGTAAAGTAGGTAGGTAGTAAGGCATGAAAAGATAACAGACCGAGTTTCTTTCGCATTAACACATGATCCGACCAAGATTATGTCTGGACTTTAAAAAAAGACTCACTTCTGAGTTTGTTTCGGCCTTTCTTCTCAGAGTAGTCAGATAGGAAACGCCGACCTCATCGATCGTTTATAAAATATGACTGACGTGTTTAAAGTTGTCATTTATAATATACATAACAATTAGTATATAGATGTGTAGTGATAGCAACGACCATAAAGCTCAATATGGTCGTTGAGTGATAGATTCTTAAAACAGTTGAACAACTTACCTAAGCAACGCCAGATCATATTCGAACGTGGCAGGATCGAAGTGTGGATGGCTGGCTACGATCTGGACTCTTCGCTCCACAAAGCCGTATGGCTCATCGCTTTGGGCCAGGTCATGTTCACCCAGTCTGACAAGCAGTTCTGATGGAGGAACGCTGTGGGAGAAAATAGTATTATTAGTAGGTAGAGTATAAAAGTGAGGAAATCTGGACTGGACCTTTTGGTTTATACATTATTTTAATTGGCTACACGAAGTGAGCAAGACTGGTGATTTATTGCTTGTTCTTCATTTTGAGAGGTGTTTGCACTAACTAAACTCATAGGCATAAACCACAGAACGCCACCTGTTACCATCCTTACAAACTCTTTTTACCTCGTTTACGTTCATACATCTGTAGTGCTATTCTGTAACCATCTCACAGTGAAAACTTAGGTCAAGTGGGCGTGGAGTGAGCTGTTAGTGCCACTGATGCTAGGGATTGACCGGGATGACACTGACATCTCACTCTACGCAAGTTTTCACAGGGAGATTTTTACAGAATCGACATGCTGGGCATACAGGCACGCCGTTTGCGAGTACTACACACCTGACCGTTCTAAGTTTTTGTAAGTATCTACAATATTGTACTACTCACCTCATTATCTGAATTTTGAGAACATACTTATATACCCCCTCCGCCGTAACGCGAATAAAATACACGATTATTACTGTTTAATTTGTTTTAATTTATTATGAACTTATTTTCCTACAATAATATTGAATCTATAAACCTGACTTGATTTCCGTACGTCATTTTTGGGTGACCTCTGAAAATCAGCGCTGTGCTGTGGGTCCCCTATATCATAGCATCATGCTGATTGGAAGCCTTCTTGTCACAGTCACGACGTGCAGCTGACGACAATTTATGTTCTGTGTTTGTAAGAATAAATCAGATATGTTTTTTTTTTTAAGTTTCGTAATCGATTTATTTTGTATGCACTTTTTACTTTGACAAATAAATCTATTTTTCTTTCTTTCTTTCATCCTTCCTCCCTTTCTTTCTTTCTTTCATCCTTCCTCCCTTTCTTTCTTTCTTTCTTCCTCCCTTTCTTTCTTTCTTTCATCCTTCCTCTCTTTCTTGCTTTCATCCTTCCTCCCTTTCTTTCTTTCTTTCTTCCTTTCTTTCTTTCTTTCATCCTTCCTCCCTTTCTTTCTTCCTTCCTTTCTCTCTTTCTTTCATCCTTCCTCCCTTTCTTTCTTTCATCCTTCCTCCCTTTCTTTCTTTCATCCTTCCTCACTTTCTTTCTTTCTTTCTTCCTCCCTTTCTTTCTTTCTTTCTTCCTTCCTTTCTTTCTTTCTTTCTTCTTTCTATCTGCCTAACCATTTCCCTACTCTGTTGGGGTCGGTTTCCAGGCTAACTGGCTGCAGCTGAATACCAGTATTTTACATGGAGCGACTGCCTATCTGACCTCCAGACTGGGTAACACGATACCCCTTGGTAAGGCTAGTAGTCGTACTTTCGGGCTTCTGAAGACGTTTAACGACTGTCAAAGATCCACGAATGACAGCTGGGACGACGGCTCAACGTGCTTTCCGTGGCACGGAGGTGTCTTGGTATGTAAAGAACTGATCTATTGACCCGTGCAGCTGTTATGATTTAGCCACAATCCCCTAATTGTACTACTACACAGATAATTTAAAATTATAAATCCACATTTTATCGGACCACTTGCACATAAAAGATTAAATAGGTATCGGAAGCTGCTAGCTAGAAACCACGGCTAGAAACTTAACACATTCGTTTGTTTCTTAGCATGACCGCAAACCGCAATTAGTATATATAAATCTTCTTGCCAATTTTATTTTTATTCGATGAAAGTTTATAGTCCAGATTATTATTGATTATTTTTTAATAACTTTATTTTAAATTGATTATCCTAGCAGACTTGTTTTTCAGCTCTGCTTACTTTCAAGCAGGCACCTTTTTTATTGAGCTTGCAATGGTATGACGAAACATAATTTAAGCAAAACTGGATTTGGCGAAAAAAGGCGAAAAATATTTGTCGTGTAAATAAATTATTGGAATAGGTCAGGTGATCAACAGGAAAATAAGCTTCTTTTAATCCAAATCCATTACGAAACCCCTTTACACAAAAGTGCAATGTTGTAAGGAAATTCACAAAATAACAGTTGACATTGAAGACTGCTGTTACCTACTGATAATCTTATAAGTCATCTTGAGGAAAATGCTCATGCGAAGCGGTTCACAGGCCACTTATAAAATTATGAGTCGAGTTATGAGCGTATGTGATATTATTATGTGCATAATGTGAAATATTGATGGTGATTGTGGAAAATCTATGTTATAGAATTTAAATGGATCTTAGTTGTTCAACGCTCTAAGTATAGTCTATCTTATTATTATGGGAAACCAATTGGTGTTTCATAAAGCTATGGGATCGTAAAAAATATATTTTTCTGGCAGCAAGAAATAACCCCTGTGTAATTTTACCATTCCGCCGACAGGGGTAATCGATTTTTATCGATTAAATGGAGCCGGGGTAGCCCGCGAAATACATATTTTTTTTAAATTACGTGGGCAACCTGGCAATCACAGAGTACGCTCTGGCAATCCTTTAGGATCTTAAACTATACCAACGTCATAATATTATAATGGCGCGAGTTATGCGTTAGTGAATCCGGAAAGTTTCAAGCCACTTTCAAGATAAGTACCTACTCAAAGAAGATTCATTATAACATAAATTATAACGATGTTACTAGATTTAAATTACATAAAAACAAAAATACTCACTGTTCAACGCAATGCGCAGCAGTAATCGCCCAATTTTCATTCAGCAGCGCAGCGCCACATTTATGAAGATACGTCGAAGTCCTGTACTGCCTCAGCGATATCTGCCACGGCCACTGCCCGAAGCCAGACTTCGTTCCACCCACGATCCTGCCTTGCGGAGCCTGCCAGAGTCTTCGCCCACAGACTGCCAGCACCAATAATGTTGAATTTAGAATCATTGTGCGGTTTTTATTGCATTTATTGGAGTGAGAAATGTTTATTGGGATTCAGAATTTATTGGTTGAGGGAATTATTTATTTGTTTTTTTTTTGTATTTTGTGTGTTTATTGGTAGTTATATTGATGTATTTATTGTACTTGTGTTATTTGCGAATTTAATTATTTATGATCACTTTTTATATTGACTGATTTTATTAGGTGTTGATTACATTTTAATTAACGGTTGTCGATACTATATTATTGCGTTTCCGTGCTCCTCTAATGTACCCAACGACTGTTTAAAAACAAAACTAGATCTTATATTGAAAAACTAAAAGGTCGATGGACTCTGTTTGTCAGATTCTCATCCATTCGCGCCGTAATAAATCTTATTTACACTTCTGCCATTCATTTGTTTATAGAGACGTAAGTATTTAATTTAGGTTTTGTTATTTGAATTCTAAATATTTAAAACTTTGCTCAATCTTTGGTAGGTTACTGACAAAAAAGAGTTCCCTTTTTTAACCAAAACTGGATTGGATTGATATTGTTTTTGTTCAAAAAAACATTGAAAGTACTAATAAAATTTTTGCTCAATAAATTGCCATTTAAAGACGTTAACGCTACTGCTGAATAATTCTTAGTATATGCTAATTCTTAATACAATGTTATTGGCATAAAACGTAGATGTATAATTTTAAAAAATTAAGAATTTTTTTAAGTCTTCACTTTTGCGAACGGCACTTATTTTCATTAATCAGTCAGTTTCAAGGAACTTTATTAATAAAACACTTTTATAAGATCTTTCGACAAGTACGAAAATTCACATTTATATGTTCTTGAAACACTTTTGACATTCGAAAAACGAAATTGAATTCGAAACACGTAAGTTTAAATCCAGTTCACGAATGAATTTCATCCTCGTACTCCCATGACATCTTTATTTTTACATTCTTACTCTTTAACAACCTCTTTGGCATTCTGCCTAGCCCACTTTTTAACATAACTTCGAAAACAATTGCAATATAAAATTCGAATTTTATTAGTCACGTTATACTATTGTAAACACTTTTAATTTTCGAACAAGACCAATTAATTAAGTTGTACTTTTAATAACGTCACTTGCACATGCACTTTTTTTCAGAACTACTAGTTCTTAGTTCAAAAAGTTATTTTTAAATGTCAAAGTCAATGCAAAAGCCACAACATTCGTCCTTGCAAACGCCTTGGCCGTGGCGTGCGGTCGCCTCGCGATCTCACTACTCTTTGTTTGAAAACCGAACAGTTTTTATTATTTTTATTATTGTTTATGCACGGGCTGTAGAATATTTTGTTGGGACTCCAAAGGTCTTTAACCTGGCTGCAGCTATTTTTACATTGGTTTTAGAAAATAAAAACAGTGTTGTAATTGTGGCAAAAGGTTTTTGGCAATGTCATTCGGTTTTTTTTAAAGTTTTTTTTAGATTGAGTCCTTTAGGCTAAGTTCTAGATGGACATGTCTTAAACCGCAAATAGCTTGGTACACATGCCTGTATCTTGTTTATAAGAATGCAAGTAGCTTGCATGCCATAATAACATTCACCAATCAGAAGATGATATGGCACAATGACATGGAAGCAATTGCGTTCTTCTGTGCAAGGTATTAGCGGCTTAAAACACACATTCTGATCATTTCTGACCGTCTCGCTGAGGGGTAATTGCGTTAAACACAATTTGACAATCAAACAATTTACGTTGTCGATCAGACGAATTTCTCAAACATACGAAGCAATGACTTATAAATTTCTTTAAAAATCCTTCATATTGTGGTAGAATAAGTGCAACACAATTCGGGTGCTGGTGTTTGAAAATTGTCATTTTCACACATTGCCTACGGATTGGTTTTCATCAGTCGCTCCTGGCAATGTAATCAAAAGCTTTTGCGTGTTCAACTATTTCATTATCTAGTAGACTTAAATTCTTCTACACTGTGTCATCTTTGGATACAGATTGCTTCGTTGGTCTAGTGGTCACAATCGCTACTGCTGAGCATGAGGTCCCGGGTTCGATTCCCAGGTCGGGCAACGTGTTATTGGGTTTTTCTATCTAGAATTTTTCAGTAGCAGCCCGGAGTCTGGATTTGTGCCCGGTTGATGGCAATAGGCTCGCCCCCTATTACATGGGACTTAAACATAACTGGCGAAATGTGGGTGTGCTATAGGTACACCTCTGCCCAACCCTTCGGGGAAACAAAGCGTGATGTTATGTTATGTTATGTGTCATCTTTTCTTGTTTCAACATATCTTTTAAGTACCTTACCTCTTATCTTTTAACAACGATTTGGAAGACTGGAATGTGTCTCTTATTTGTTTTTCTGACATTTTTGTTTTATCGTCCATCTTCATTTCTTTTAAGTAGGTGCTAGTAGTAATAGCTGACGTTTCACCTTTTGTTCAATTATGTCTTCCATTCAAAGTCAAACGTCTGAACATAAAATGAATCAAAAGTCGAAAATTACTCGTAGTTCATTAGTGAACAAATTTTCAACGATGTTGGATTTTGGCACTGTTTCGCTCGCGCTCCGAATTATCGAAAAATGAAATGAAAAGGGCAGATGAACTTTCACTTCTATGTAGTATTTGTCGGTATCGGTGTCGTGCAATGAAATAAAAATTAACCATTCACTCGAGTGAAGCATCTGATATCAGCTAAAACCTTCTCTTGCATACTGGATTTTGCATTTCATGACCATTCACCTGCTCTTATCCCAATTTATTTTCTTTCTTTCTTTTCTTCTCTGTCTTTTCTTTTCTTTCTTTTTTTCTTTCTTTTCTTTCTGCTGTCTAATCCTTCCATACTTCTCTATTAGTCGTCATCTCGGCAGTAACCCCCTTTCTAGCCATATCATCTTTCACACAGTCCATCTATCGTTTCTTTGGTCTTCAGCCATCCACATTCAGACTAGAGTTCCTATTTATGCCCAGTTTATAGCAATGCATTTTTCTCCAGTAGCTTAGTTTACACGAGCCACAGTTCAATCAGCCTCTAATCTCAGTTATAACTAGACAAAGATTAACAATTATCTGTTAGTTGATAAGCCATCGATCAGCATGGACATGTATTTGAATTAATCTGTAATTATAAACCCTAATTCATCCGTCCGTGACTGTGGGGACATTTTCATTAATTATCAAGCGTGTAAGGTAAAGTGTTCACTTGCGGAAAAGTCAAGTGTGAATAAAATTAGTAATTATTTATTTTTATGAACTGCACCCTAATTGCGTAACACATTTTCGTAAACGATTACGACTACTCTGTTTGATTTTGACAGTTCAACAACATTCATTGCGTTATTTAAATTGTTGAGTATATTTTTTTTCGTACGTATGAAGCAATGGATTAGCAATCTGTTTCAAAACGATTCAGATTACGATTGAATGTGTATTACGCAATTAGGGTACTGGACAGGATCGTGGGATGTGGTGATGTCTTGAGGTGACCTTTATCCAGCAATAGACGTGTTTCGAGTTTTTTTTAAATAAAAATCTGATTCTTCTTTAACTGTGCCTCTTCAGCACGTGATTTTCTACTCTACGCAGAATAGAAATATCTCTCTATACAAAATTCATTTGTTTACTTAATTTTTGACATCGCAGCGTAGAAATCTTTCCAAAATCTGTCATTTTGGTTCTACAGTAATACTCGTATGACTCATGTGTGCGCCGTACTTGTGCAAGTTATCTGTTCAATTTATTATTTTCTGTGGCTATGAATTTTATTTGTACCACTCTTATAATTCCCTAATGTCAACAGAGCTTACAGCTATCTATTTTTACAAAGATCCCTAAACGTTGTCACTTTGTCACACTATTCTCTCAGCCTCCGACGACTGCCAATTTTTTTTTGCGCGAATACGTCTTTAATGGGCTACACGATCACTGACACATGCGTGCTCTGACTGGTGATCTTTACTTCAAAAGACTATCGCAGACTACATGGTCCTCACATGATCTGACGAAAATAATGTCTGGACAGAGAGAGAGAGAGAGAAATAATGAAAAGACCGTGACTTCTGAATTTGTGTCTTCTCAGAGTAGTAGGCTGGGTAACACAGTCCTTATCTAGGTAATAAAATAATCGGACGTGTAAAAGTGTTAGGTAAAACTATTTTTCAAAATAAACATCATTTATCATTTACAACGTGCAGTGTTGGCTAGTGCTTTTAGATCATAAACACAGTATCCTATATTTCATTCAGATCAGCAGTCATGTCTCAATTCATACACAAAAGTTCAATCAAGCAGTTAGATTTGCTGTCATAGTGGGAGGCCATTCAAAAAACTGATGATAATAAAATCGGGGGATACAGTTTGGTGTTGCAGCTACATATCTATAATCTACATCCAAAATATAATTACAGCACTCGATAGCTAAAGAATCAAAGAATTTGTTACGTCAGGACTGTGACGTCACGACCTCTACCCACCTTAGAAAATATTACTCGTTACGTTCACGTGTTCACGTAAAACACACGGCCGCCCGGCCGTGTCTACAACACAGTCACTTTTTTTTTTTTTTGTCAAACTCTTTACGCCATTGAACACCCAGCCTAACAGTCAAAACAATCAGTGGTCACAACAATGGCGTCGCATAATTAAACTGTAGTTAATAATCTAACAATTAGTTAGCGTCATGGCATGAGTAACAATACTTCCTTATTCTGCTGTCGGTTGAGACAGAATAGATATATTAACAGTTTAATACAATTATTACATAATAGATCTTCACGCTTGTATTTCTTCAACGGGTACGCAGAGTTGTTTATGTATAGAAGGTAGGTAGGACATTTCGCGAGTAATGTTGAAGTAATAGGTAGCCAGAGACGATAAACATAACATTTTTACAAAACATAACTTCACGACTTTTTTCCAAAGAGGTAGGTATAGTTGTAAAAGTAGTTGGTACTACATTTCGCCAGTGAGGTTGAAGTTCCATTTCATAGTAGGAAAATAGGTAACTGCATGAAGATTTCCATTATGGAGTCTACACCATAATCCAGACTAATATTTTAAAGTCGAGAGTAACTCTATCTGTATGTTACCTTCTCTCACGTGTAAACCACCGAACGGATTTCGATAAAATTTGCCGATTTATGGCGTCCTGGGATATGTTGTCCCGGTAGCAGGATCCCGTAAGGTAATTTCCGAAATCCATCCGGGTAGAAGCTATACATTTTTAAATATAAAATGTAGTTGCCCCACGGTTCCACCCTCATATGTCTCGATCCCGTGGGAATATCGGCATAAAAATTGTTCTCTGTCCTAGTCCAAGTCATGGTCTACCCATATGCCAAATTTCATCAAAAACACACAAAAAGTCTCTGGGACATACAGACTGGGCAGCCAACTGAGCAATTCCTGATGGAACACCTCGATAACACTTTGTTCGACCTGGAAATGAAACTCAGGATATTCCACGTTCAGCAGTAACGCTTGTTATCACTAGACCAACGAGTATTTTAAGTATTTTAAGCATAATCAGCCTCGTCTCTGTGAGAGGGAGTGGGCCGTACTCCACCACGAGGAACCAGTTCGGTTTGGTATATGTCACATGTCGTGATATGGTGATTAGGTAATTTCCCACAGTTTGGATCTGCGTCCAGTTGTTGGCAACAGGCTCGCCTCCTATTACATGGAACTTAAACATAACTGATGAAATGTGGGTCTACTATCAGTATACCACTACCTAACCCTTCAGGGATTACACGCGTGAATTTATTTATGGTTATGTTAAATATACTTAGCCTAATGAGGTACCTCTTCGTGGACTACACTCGTGAAATTATATCATGTTTGTTTATAACTACTTCAGTCAAATTATAATCAATCTTATTAAATATAATTACGGAAACCGCTGATCTTTAATTATAAAGAAAATCGAGGCCAATTTATCAATTTCAGCTAATTGGTTAAGTATTATTCATTTGTTTGTAGTTGATTTATTAGTTTCAACAATGGCAGGAAAATGTAGAAATATGGTGACATTTTTATGGTGACAATGTTTACACAATTCGTCAGTAATTATTGAGCTTCTATTTCTGAAGTTTTACTTTAATAAACTATCTGTTTGTTTACCTGAAAACACGATATTTTAATACGATTAATATTAAAAAGTCCTCTTATTTTTGAGTTTATTTAAAAGAGAAGAAGTCTTATTATAGCAAGACAGAGTATTTTTATGAGTGAGCGTTAAAAGTTTATTTTTGTCTTAAAAAATATGTTTATTTAAATGTGGGGCTTATTAAATCGTCAAATTAAAGTAAATTAGGTAGTAATAATAGTATTTTTTCACAAGAAAAATTTAAGGCCGTGTCCGTCCCAGTAACATTTTTGTCACACATTTCTTCGAGGCGCCTTCGTCGGTTGGTGCGACAACGCGTTCGGGTTCGCTAAACGAAATAAACGAGGCGATCGTGTGTTGAGGTTTAAATTATGGGCTTGTAAGTCACATTTTTATGCCGTGAACAATGATATTTCAGGTGCGACAAATAGAGGCGATTGTTTGGTTAAATAAAATTATGACAGAAAAAAAAATACTCACCGTTTTTATAATCAGACATGTTGACAGCTTCCGTTGTGGTTTCCGGAATCAGGGTCGTGGTTGGAATCTCTGTAAAATAATTATTTAAATATGTAAAATATTTGTAAAAAACGTAATTATTCATCTGCCAAATTTCTCTAGCTATTCTTGGCATTATTCCTATTTGCATTCGCAAAGACCACATTTTTGCGAAAGGCAACAAATGGGATATTTGTAGAAAATACTAACTATGTCCCAACTTGAAACTAGTCCACATTATTAATTGTACCTATTACCCATCTCCCAATTACCACACTACACGTCAGTGGTGACCTTAAGCTGGCCTAGCATAATACGGAGATTCAATAGAACAAGAAACCAAATTTTATTTGTTTTGATGCCACCGACGCGACGTACTGACGACTGAACTTCTGAGCCGTAATTCAACGTCAGGCGTTACCCCCTGTTCAAAGACGCATCAGCTAACAAATGAAAACAAAAATACTTCAGATAAACATATCGGTGTCTCGTGGGGAGCAGTGGTGGCCCAGTGGGAGCAGTGGTGGCCCAGTGGGAGCAGTGGTGGCCAAGTGGGAGCAGTGGTGGCCCAGTGGGAGCAGTGGTGGCCAAGTGGGAGCAGTGGTGGCCCAGTGGGAGCAGTGGTGGCCAAGTGGGAGCAGTGGTGGCCCAGTGGGAGCAGTGGTGGCCCAGTGGGAGCAATGGTGGCCCAGTGGGAGCAGTGGTGTCCCAGTGGGAGCAATGGTGGCCCAGTGGGAGCAGTGGTGGCCCAGTGGGAGCAGTGGTGGCCCAGTGGGAGCAGTGGTGGCCCAGTGGGAGCAGTGGTGGCCCAGTGGGAGCAGTGGTGGCCCAGTGGGAGCAGTGGTGGCCCAGTGGGAGCAGTGGTGGCCCAGTGGGAGCAGTGGTGGCCCAGTGGGAGCAGTGGTGGCCCAGTGGGAGCAGTGGTGGCCCAGTGGGAGCAGTGGTGGCCCAGTGGGAGCAGTGGTGGCCCAGTGGGAGCAGTGGTGGCCCAGTGGGAGCAGTGGTGGCCCAGTGGGAGCAGTGGTGGCCAAGTGGGAGCAGTGGTGGCCCAAAGGTAACGGCCGCAACTTACGAGTGTAGGTCGTAGGTTCGAATCGAACCCACACAGGCGCTTTACTTTGTGTACATTATTTCTTCACCACTGCTCTCTAAACGGTGAAGGAAAACATCGTGAGGAAACCGGCATGTCTTAGAACCAAAAATTCGAAGACATGTGACATCTACCAACCCGCACAGGGCCTGCGTGGTGGATTACAGACCACTCCCTAGCACAGAGAGGAAGCCTGTGTCCCAGCAGTGGGAACATAATAGGCTGATGATGCATCACCTTGGTACGTATTTTTCTGTTATTTTTTTCCTATCTCTTCAAATACAGAGTGGCAGGGACATCAATTCAGCACATGATTCTAGCACAGAAATTTTCAGTCAGTTATCAACAAAAATCTTTTTTTTAATGACCGGCGAACTTCAACGCAACGGTCGATTGCCACCCTGTATGTTTAAATGTTACGTAAATAAAACTCACCAGTAGATGTAACAGCTTCAATGGTATTAGAACTAGTACCATTCTTCTCACTGAGACTTTCAGTAACATTTTCAGAGGAAACGGAACTGAAAGTCGTCAGGCCAATACTGGAAGTCGAAGTCGGTACCGTTGGTGACAGTGTCACGTTTACAGTGAACTCTAGGATCGGTTGTTGAGTTGTCACAGTTGTTGATGATGATGGAATTTCCGCTGTAGTTGTTTTTGTTGTAGAAGTTGTTGTCGGTTCAACAGTGTGTTGTTCAGTTGGTGTGAGTTGAACAGTTGTTAGGGGTGGTGTTTCTGGTACTGGTGCTTCTGTTGTCGTCGTCGTAGTTGTTGGTGTTGTTGGTGCAGCTGTTGTTGTTGTTGTAGTGGAAGTTACAGTAGTTGATGTTGATGAAATAGTTGTTGATGGTGTTTCTGGTTTTGGTGGTATTGTTGATATTAGTACCCAACCTTCTGTTGGCCATTTTTCTGGAATGTGTAATGATGATATTAATGAAAAAGGCAAAAAACATGTTTTTTTATTACTGCATTCGTAAGTTTATAACGACAAGATTTTACGCTTATGATTCCTAATGTTATGAACATAACAGAATTTTGTCTATGAACATGATTATGATGTCATTGTTACTCCTAAAACAATAATAAAAAAGAAACTTCTATAAAATGTGTGGTAGTACGAAACTCATTATATTTATAAACAACCGACCTCAGAATATTATCTTAATTTTTGTTTTCGTGATATTTTCCATGTTCTAATAGTTATTCTGTTATTCGAGGCGGAGAGAAGTCCATGAATTCAAATATAATAAAAATCGGTCTAGCCGTTCTTGAATTATAAATGGTGTAACTAGCCCAGCCCGTCTTTGTTTTATTTATGCTATTTACTACTAGATTTGAGCTATTTTTGGTTACAAAATTTGCTTGTTACTATCTTGTTAAAACGGTTACAGATGCTTGGTGACGCTATTTTTCTGACATTTAACTAGAATAGGATTTAGAGATTTTGAAAAAGGACCGAAACGCGAAATACGCTCAAAGATTGCCACAGAAAAGGATTTTATAAAAAATAGGCCTGTTTCACATTGGCTGTAAACCACGAAATGTGAAAAAGGCCTTTAAACCTAACTGGAAGGCACAAAAGTAAGTCTTTTTCCAGAAACAATTGTCTTATTAAAAACTCGTGCAGCACACATAGTTTATCAATATCCCCAAACTAACCCGCCTGCTAAGCCACCTGCCGTGGCGATTTCGGCTTTCGGCTGTAATGATGATGATGACGATCATCACATATTCATCATCTACTCCCAGCATAGACATAACCTGTGATGAAGTGTTAGTCAGAGGTGTATCTATAGTACACCCACATGACGCCAGTTATGTCCAAGTAGGGGGCGTCTATTGCCCTCGACCGGGCACAAATCCAGAGTCTAGGCTTCTACTGAGGAAATCCTAATGAAATACCCAAAAAGTAACAATTTATCCGACCTGGGAATCGAAGCCAGGACCTCATTCTCAGCAGTAGTGCTTGCGGCCACTTGATCAACGAGGCAGTCCAGCATATTGAATAAAATATAATCCATCCCTTACAATCCAAATCCAAACCTCTCCAAAAAACGTTACTTGTCCCAAAATCACGAGACATTTCGACAATTCCCACGAGAATCGTGACTCGTCAAGCTACTAGCATTAGGTAAGTAGAACACCACGGTCACGGCAATGACTTCGTGATCGATGCTTGATCGAGAACCGTTCCGTGATGCTTGGAACAGTGCCAAGAGATAGAAAGGGTTAGGTTAGCGTTAAAGCTAAGAGCTGGCGCCAAACGGCTCGTCGAAAAGTTGAATAGCGATAGAATGAGGAGGTTGGGTCAAACTGGATGCGGAAGCCTGAGGCTGAGATCTGTACACGTCACTAAGCAGGTTTTTTGGATAAGCGTTATACCTGTCACTGTCGCACAACTGTCAAATTACATGTGCAAGTTAAAGACAAAAACATGTCTAAACCAAAGCACGTGCCAAGTACCCAGTTAGAATCTAGCCTGAGGATCGAGTGTTGTGGGGCAATTTAGGCCTATATCCAGCACGGAATTTGATTTAAATTAAGACAGATTAGGTATTTTCAGTAAATGCCTGAGAAGTTTTTCTGCGGGTTAGTTGAACTTTAGTCTTTTTCTAGGGCTCATCAGTGAGGTTGTGAGTCAAAATGAGGCAAAGCTCTTATCCAATTTGAAATTAGTTGACCGACATTGAAACACTTTATATGTGAGTGAAAATGAAAAGAATCTCAAGACACACAAAGCCAATAGTTTTCTTCGAAATTAAGGTGTTAATGGATAACGGCCATACCTACAATAGATGAGTCATAACTAAGTTAGTGGTAGAAGTATTTAAGCTGATAAAAACATAAAAGCGACGAAAGCCATGAGCCATACAACAAGTAAAGATGTTTATGAATGAGAGTTGTGTATATATAGAAATGAAAACATAATCTGCAGCAGAAATAACAAAAACGAATGTGGTTAAGGCTGCAGATTACAAGGTTGTTGCTGAAATGCAATAGGACAATAATAGGCTTAGCTCCTTGACAAATGAAGTGATTGATTGACAGTCTCACAGACACGCACAGCCTCGTCTGAAGAAATAAACAAAAAAAAAAGATAAGAGAGTTTCCTTAGAAATTGTAGATGTGCTTTATTTGGATCGAACTTTTCGTCATCGTCAGAAGTTTTTGAAAATGAACCGGAATATGGTGCAATATGAATTATGAATGGAGAAACCAATTGGTAAGTTTATTACAAAGGTTGTTTGGTAGACATTACTGTTAGCGGAAAGGCTCATTTCCTAAATATAAAGGTATTGTATATGAGCTGTGTTACAAATTACAATATGCTATAAATATAATAGAAGTTATTAAAAAGGCAGAGAGAGCATAGGAAAAGTAAGAAATGCAATCAATTAAAGATAGTTTCCACATTGCTGACATTGCTGTAAGCGGAACGATATAATATACTCTTAAAATTAAAGATATTGTATATGAGCTGTGTTACAAATTACAATATGTTATAGATAATAGAGTTCATTAAAAGGGAAAGAGCATAGGAGAAAGTTAGAAAAGCAATTAATTAAATAGTTAGAGATAGTTTCCATGAAACAGAAGTAGATGATAAGAAAATCATCGAATCACCTTAATCATCAATGAACGTTCCCCCATTTCCCACAACACAGAACTGTGATATAAAGAAAAGAAAGTGAGACAATGCAATGAGTTTGACCCCAGTTCGCTCGTGTACGGCCTAGATACGTGAGGTGTGTCCTAAGTGAGGAGACAGTAGCAGGAATGAATTGAGGGGGCAACGATCTGGACAATAATAGACCACTAGCTGTAGCCCGCGACTTCGTCTGCTAGCCAGGATGAAAAGTAGCCTATGTCCTTACCTAGGTCATGGACTACTGAGAGTTTCCACATGTAAAGCCAGTGGATAACACTTTGCCCGACCAGGCCTAGCGAGCCAGCGAAATGAAAACAAACTGCTACATACATCAATCATCTAAGGACGAGATCTACAAACGCTACTAGGCACATGGTAAGCGCTGTTCCTGTAACTGTCGCAAAACTGTCCAACTGCCAGTGCAAGATAGAGACGGGAAGATGTGTACGTCAAAGCACGAGCTAATTAAGATCTTGGCCTAAGACTCAATTGGCGCAGTTTGTACCTGAGGTCAGGTGAGTAATAAACGTCGGTGGAACAAGGAATCAATATTGGTATGACCTACTGATCGTTGTTCCGAGTCGAGTAGTGAATTTGAGATTGTGTTTCTAAACTCAGTTACGATACAGGGAAAATATAAGTGAAATTAGTTGTTATATGTTAGGCTTGATATGCGGAGGAATTCAAGACATACATGAGAAAAGTTTCGAATATGAATAAGGACGACTGCATGTAACAGAAAGATGAGAAATGGAAGACAAATCAAATTATGGAGGTTTACTTTGAAATATAACCAAAAAGGAAATGACTGCTGAGAAAGGGCTACAAGAAATGCATAGAAGAATAAAGCATACTGCGCTGAATCCTAATTGAAGTAAAGGCAGAAAGATGACGATGATTGTTTTGAAGATCGTCAAAACATTAACAAATATTATCTATCAAATCTAAAACTTAATAGTAATAATACAAGAGACACTTGTAACTCTTGCATTTGTTATTGACATAACCGATGAGTGACTAGTGTGGAGTCAATACTGTCAATAGTGTCAATCGTGACAATGTATAAAGCAGAACAAATATTTATTTGAAACAAATAGGAGATAAGGTGACTTTAAGTTAAAAACTGTTAAACGATGACAAATAAACATGCAAAGCTACAAACCACACTTTCACGAAATTTAATCTCAATGTCTGTCTGTTTGGTACGTTCTCACTACTAAACTATAGATTTCGACTTTTGACAGAGAGGTAGTTAAATGACTAGAGAAGTAACAAGAGTTTACTGACAAAGGCAAAGGGGGCAAAGCGACATTATATCAGCGATATTAATGATGGAACAGACAAAAATGTAGGGACTACCATAAGTTACCGAAAAGCTTACGTCAATTCTGTTGAAAGTCGTTGTAGAAAAATGGAACGCGGTGAAAGTGATGGTAACTCGTCTAGGGCCTCAGGTCTTATTTCTTTTTTAATAAAGAAGAGAATCAAATGTATTTATGCTTATTAGAAAACACTTGTTTTCTCGTATCGTCACAAGCTATATGAGAACTTATGGCCCGAGGTAGAACTGAATGAAACTTAAACACCCTGGCAAATAGTGGGTGTAGCAGGCTAATTTAATGAGATTTCTTAATATTTCAATATATAGAGATGGTGAGACGTCAATCCCAAGTGTATTTATGTCGAAGGGTCAAACAATGATAGTAATAATTCTTTATTTATTCTAACATGCAAAAAAAGGCCAAAAACTTGTTAGGGCACCGGTGACTGAAAAGTCGTGTGGAAGTCGATTGTCATGGTATAAGCATGTGGTGAAGAGGAAAGAGAAAAATGTTGTGAGAAAAGTGATGAGTTCGATGGATGACTGTGTGAAAGATTATATGGCTAGAAAGGTGGTGAATACTGAGATGACGACAAATGTAGAAGTAGGAAACAGGTTACAAAGAAATTCTACTACAACAAACAGGACTCTGTTTCGCGTTTAGAAGTGTAGATTCCGTTTAATGCAAATACAACCATCCAACAAAAAGGAGCAAAACCACATACATGAGCAAACAAACAAAAGCCGCATCAATTCATGTCATTCAGTGTAATGCCCATAGAGTCAATGAACTTATTTAACAAATGCGTAGGTAGGTGAAAATATGACAACTGACGAAATGCGGTATTTTTATGACGTCACGGAAAGAGTAATGACATACATAATTATGTACATACTATGCGTTAGGTACTTTATACAATTCTAGGAAGTAAATATTGAATGACCAAAACTTACAGAGAAAAACCAACATATTAGACAAATGCTAATGCATTAATTTCAGAAGAAGACATACAGTCAGTGTTTCCTTACATAACGTCTAGAAGAAAGAATAAATCCATGACTTTCTATAAGTGACGCGACTTATAAAACCTCACCAATATATTGACCTACTGCGGGCCAAAAACCTAAACCAAAGGACTGATGGCCTGTGGGAGCAGACGAGACCTGTGGTGGAGACCGCGTATCGGCAAGAGTAGTGTGGGACGCTAGTTTGCTAGATGGACCGACGATCTTAAGAAAGTGGTTGGGACAGACTGGTTGCAGGAGGCGGAGGACAGGGTGTGGTATCGCCCTCTGATAGAGGCCTGTGTCCAGCAGTGGACTGCGATAGGCTGAGTTGACTGATTGATTGAGGCCAAAAACCCCCTCCGACAGAAAAGGAAAGAATATCAATCATAAATTCATATGACTGACTAATTGATTAGAAAAATCCAGTGGACTAGACGTTTAAGTCTAAAAAAGCCAGAGTGCAAAGATCATCATAGCAATCCATACATTTCGTAGATATAACAGAATGGATGACAATCTTCATGTTTACATAACGGATCTCAAAAATAAGCCAAGGAGACACGAAGTAAGAAAACCAGCAAGTTAGAATTTTTATTTGACTAGATGAGAGTCTGTAGTCAAATCATTATCCCAGGCACAAGTATAAGATGAATGCAAAGGTTATATCAATGGCTATTTCTATTTTGCTAAGTAACGTAAGCAATTTCTAACAAATTGACATTCACCAAAAGATTCAGATCTGAGATAAGATGATTAGAATTGTATATTCTGATTATCTTATCTTTGATCTGAATAGTTAAATTAGTAGATTTATAGATAATGTCAATCACTAGTTTAAATATGCCATTGGTGTAACAAGCATTTAAATTAGGAGTGAAACTCGTTTGTCAGAAAATTTTGGTAAACATTTTTTTGATACGACATTCATATTCTATGCTCATGGTTTAGTTGTAGAATTCCTACTGCATGGTTATGGAAAGATTGTTGAAGTAAAATATCCAGTGAGAATTGTGAGGAAGTATGTATTTGAAGCAGTAGATAATAACTAAAAGAGCACAAAATTAATACAAAAGAGAAAAGAAATTCTTTCTGTATCATCTAAAGATAAATATTGAATAAGGATAAATATAATAATAATAATCTTCTTTATCTTAAAGATAGAGAAAGCTTTTGAGATTAATTTAATCGTTTCTCATTCATTAGCGTCTATAATAAACAGTGTTTTTAGTATGGCTTTTATAATTTGAGCCAATAATGGACTAGCTGTGCAGCGGAAAGCGCATTCGTCAATCGTTCAGATGCACGAAGAGAAGTTTATAGTGGTGGAAGAATCTTACTATAGATAGCAAAAGAAAAGTTGTAAGAGAAAAACTCACCATCAGAAACTGTGATCTTCTCAGGCTCTTTCGTAGTAACCTCTTGAGGAGCCGTCAACGTTTCAACTTTAATAGATTCAGTGGACACCGAAGGAATTAGGGGAGATGTAGGCGTTTCGGTCTCAGTAACCAACTGTTCTGCTTCTGTCGTCGACACAATCACAGTTGCTTCAGTAGCTTGTACTGTTGTTTCTTTAACCGCTTCTGTGGCAGTTGTTTCAATGGTTGCTTCGGAAATAGTTGTTTTATCAGTTGGTTTATCTGTTTCAGTAGCAGGTAAAACTTCAGTAGTTTTCTCAACTTCAGACGTTACAGGGTCGGTTGGTTCAATCACTTTTTCTGTTACAGTGGTTAAAATAGTTGTTGGTGGCGATGGTGGTTCTGTTGTTGTAGTAGTTGTTGTTGTTGTGGTTGTAGACGTAGACGTAGTTGTTGTTGCTTCAGCTGTCGTTGATGATGCAACAGTAGTATTGATATATGTGATGGAAACTGATGATGGTCGGGTAAATATTGGTTTTGAGCTTGTTGATTGAGGTAGTATAGTTATGTTAAGTCTAGGGGGAATAGGTAAAGGCTTTTTTGTTGCAGGAGGTCGTTTATTTGTCGGCCTGTATGGTGGTTTTCTAGTGGAATTGTAAACTGGCTTCGCTGGTCTTGGTTTATAAGTAGATAAGGTATGTTGAGGTCTTGTATGGTTATAAGGCTTTTGTGAAGAAGGCCTAAAGGTTGGTCTTGACGGCTTACGAGTAGGTTTTGGCTTTGAAGTTGTTGTACCTTTCGTTACTTCTTCCTTTTCAGGTTTTTCAGTAACTATACTATTGTCACCAGAAACTGTTTGGAATGTTGAAAGTTTCATTGGTAATTCTGTGATCGGTGCTTCAGTGATTTTACTCTCAACTTTCATAGTAGTTTCTACTATAGCTGATGTTGTGAACTTAACTTCATCATTCACTATCTTATTATCGATCGTTGACTGTTCGTCGGATTTCGTTTCTAAATCTATAGCCTCAGTTCTATCTAGTACCGTCTCAGATTTTTCAGTTACTGTAGTTTCAACTTTTTCTGTCGTTGTAGTCTTTTTCGTAGGAAATATATCTGGTATCTTACTCACTGTCGTTTGAACTTTATCCTCAATCTGTGGATGTACGAAATTTGCACTGTCTATTGAATTATCTTCTATGTTGTTGCCTATTATTTGTGGTAGGATAGTTTTGTCGGGGATTTGACAGCAGGATCCGAAGTAGAATCTGTCTATGCACGTCCCAAGGTGGGTGCCGTTGGCTTTTAGGCAATCTATGGCGAACATACACAGGCCTTCCTGTCCTGTTCTTCTTGATATGCAGGGCAAGTGTCTTATATTTCTAGCTAGTGGCACTGGACCTGAAAAGAGAGAAATAAATAGGTTAGCATTTTGGCTTAGCTACTGTTGACCTAGAGTATTAATTACTTTTGTTCAGGTGGCGGTGGACCCACGACCTTAGGGTTGCAAAAATTAATTTTGTTATATGCTTGGTGGGATGAAAACAACGTAGTTTTAACAATATCCTTTAAAAAAAAAAGGTTAAAATCCGTTTATCTGCAGAAGACGTCCTTCCACCAACTGATGTAATGAAACTGAATGTTGAAATACTTGTAAAAGAACATTATTACGTTCTTTCTACGGGTGTTTCAAGCATCTACAAAATACAATAGTCAAAATTTCATATTATGAAAAGACTTGTTAAGTGGGGACCGAGCAATGCTCTCATCAAGTTCACTCATTTTTTACGAGTAATATGAATCAGAGGCAGCCTTGTGAGTTTGGTTATATTTGTACATCCTAAGCTATAGAACGTAGTTAGTTTTCTCATAGTCAGGTTTATACCTACAGAGGGTATCTATTCTACATATCTTCACACTATGAAATCCATGCAAAAAAATTGTGAGTTGAATGTACGGCGACTTAAGTATCTTCGGAACTACTTATCTGA
This sequence comes from Dasypolia templi, assembly GCA_963555695.1. Taxonomy (NCBI): domain Eukaryota; kingdom Metazoa; phylum Arthropoda; class Insecta; order Lepidoptera; family Noctuidae; genus Dasypolia; species Dasypolia templi. Next base: position 8,712,347 of record OY743163.1, read on the forward strand.
TGCCGAAAACTCTATCACTAATAGGGAGCTACAGTATTTCCAAGTGTCATGGGATAAACAAGCTGTTTGGTTGAAGGACCGACAAAAATTTTGGGAGGCCAGTATCATTTGTAAGCACATAGTTTATTTTTATTTTTTAAATGCTGTTTTGTACATTTACAACAATTTTAAGGCGACACATAATTAAGTCATTTTCTAGAATCAATTTAAGGTATATAATTGTGTATTGCAAATATAACACCAAAAGTTACAGTTACTTTCTATTACAACCACAAACAAAAAAGTTATGACGATGTGAAACAAATCATATCTCCAATTATCGTGACACTGATACCATTTATACGTCAAAGAAATAAAGAAAAATGAAACGTTTATTTGCTGTAAACATGACGCAAAAAAGAACAAATACTCAAAACAAAGAAAAAGTTCTGGGAAACATGCGTCACTCTCCCTATTCCTAAGAAACTTGTCCTTCTAAAACAGCCTGTATTTTATGGACTAAGTCGCGGACATATTGATATTATTTATTGTTTCTAGACCATCGTAAACGTATTTATTAAATGCTCAGCGCTATCTACTTTAAAAAATCGTGTCTATTATTTTATATGCCTTCAACATTGTTGTCTGTCACTGACATCGCTATAAAAACTTAATGTGATACTCTTTTGTTTTTTTTTTAAGTGCTCATTTGAAAGGTCATACTTATGATGGTAAACAACGATTTGAAATGAGCTGCTAATATTTTATTTTAGCTTGAATTTATCCTTCAGTACCTATCAAAATGACCTTAACCAATTACACCTGTAGGGTACTGTTTTCAGACCCTGGCCTGGGGTTACAAAAAAAAATTACCTCTAGTTAACCTCTTTCTATACCACCAGCCGTCTTACTGTCCTATTTCTTAGGACATGTGGAAGGGTAATAAAGAAAGGAGAACAGAAAGAATATATGTATATTTGCGGTTCATCGCTCAGTATAATGCTGCGACCCTATGCTAGACAGAGCCCTAGAGCTAGGACTGGGAATAATCTAAAGCTAAAGCTGGGCTTCAGGATTGGATTAGCATGTCTATCGTCTCGGATTATTAACGATGGTTCCAGTATAAAAATGAGAAAAGTTTGACAATGCATCCTGCACTTCCCGCTCTCTCCCTTGATCACGCACGGTCTCAAACAAAGATCTTAAGAAACTTGATGGACAAAAAATGTTCGACGATTTCTGTCGATCGATGCTATCAGCGACATCTACACTCAATTAAAATAAGCACCTATCAAGCTCTAACGCTAGTCTTCTTTTTAGTAACAAAGTTATTCGATAGATGGCATAGTTATAAAGTGCTGCAGTTGCTATGTGTGGCTCAACATGGCCTTAACTTGATTACACAGTGCTTGTCTAGTCTACAAATATTCTGTTCCCTATTGCCAACTTTTTTTTCGGGATGAGCTTACCGTCTTGTTAGTATACATAGCGGCTCCTACTTGATACCTCAACGACACAGAGTAAAAACGTTGTCAGCTAAAGGCTTCATGCTTGCTTGCAAAGACTTATTGAGGACTCTCCAGACCGTATTTCGGCCAGGGCGGCTAATCTCAACGGAGACTAGCCATCGGCGCGGGAGATATCTATTATAGTGCACAAGTGTGTGCGCAGACACAGGTACACTATCTCTTTCATCACCCTCATAGTCCGAGAGGATGGCAATCCGACACGACCGGAGTGAGATCAGGCGCAGGACCAACGGCTTAAGACTTCCAAAGTGATGGTGGGTGATGCCGATGCTCAGGCTCACAACATTTTCAGTAAACAATGTTTTAAATTAACTAACCAGTCTTACCAAGGGGTATCGTATTACCTATTCAGACTGGAAGCCGAACACATCACTAGCTTGTTGGCCATAACACTGCCACGCCACTATCATCAAACATTGTGGCAAGGTAAATATCCGAGGGAGTGTTTTGACCATTTTTTTATTATTTTAAACGCATTTAATATTTGAGTACAATACAATATTGTAAAAAGTGTAAAACCTTTAAAAAAATCCTATTTATAAAAAACTTAAAATAATTGTTAGACAAAGACAGCCCCCTATCGTAGAAGTGACGCCACGACTGTGTAACTTCATCCTAGCGCCATGCATTGTCCGTACCGCGCGACATGGACGGAAATCGTCGTGCGCGTACCAAATTGTTATCTGCCCGTCCGCGTCTTCATGGAAGAAGACTTTTGGCCGCAGGACGTGGTGTTCCGTCGCTTCCGCGGACAAGTACCACAGGACAGCACAAGAACAAGCTAGGGAAGTGCTAACATAATTACAAAACAGAAACTTTAAAGCGTGTTATCTTCTTCCTATATAAATATTTTTTTCTAATATTAATCATCATCCTCTGCGTACCTACCTATGCTTAACCACTTTTTACGACATCCACCTACCGTTAAAGTACAACTGACTCTTTTATTTCTAGGAACAACACGGTACATAAACACAGTGCAATCATACACACGATTAACAAAACTTCTTATAAAAGCAGGTTCTTTTCCTAACTTACATACTGTATACAAAATATGTAAGGTGTCAGTCTGTGGGCTGTCGAGTGTCGGCACTGACCATTGAGCCTTCTAACGGGTTACGGCTAACTACAACTGTGACCGACAGGTTAACTCCGAAAACAAGTTTATTGATATGGTTACATAGTGAAGGTGAATGGGCGTAGTGCAAGTGTGTTTGGTCATTGAAATATATTTTGATAAAGCTTTAAGGTGTAACACCAGGTGTGTACACCTTTTAAAGAATCAATTTTTTTATAAATAAAACAAAAACACTTTTCGTGTATGTCTGTGTGACCGCATAGATCTTCAAAACTACAAAATGCTTTCTGATCGTTTAGAGCATTTATTCCACAATGTTAATTGTATCTATAATTAATATCTATCTAGATTCAATCACAGAAATCTCGATGTTTTAACATGTCGTCATTGCACCCATGCGGAGCAATGGCGGGTCGCTAGTAAATTAAAAATAGGTGCACAGCTACACCGTAAATTTCTCTACTTATTTATTTATGACATGTAGGTAATCTCTGAAGCTACGTTTGTACTTGTCAAATCCAAAGTTCCTATTCAAACTAACATAGATACAATTACAACGCAGGTACAGAATTTAAATGCATTGATCACGTAAAACAGAGCCCTCGACACCAAATTTAAACGGAATTACTTTACACACAGAATAACTAAACACCCTGCGGCGTGACTGTATCGTTTAATTGTACTTTCGTGAGGATGAATTAAGAATGTAGTTACCTGTAGGTAATATGGTCTAGCCTCAGAAGGACACCAAATTTCTTACTTTTTAAAGATATACGGACATTCACTAGGTACAGATGAAGAGAATATCCCCCAAATCCAGAGCAGTTCAGTAACGAATGGAATCAACTATGTCTTATCGTCACTATAGAATAGTCCTAACATGACTTATGTTTCATAGCACCACCTACCTGTGGCCAAGCAATTTAATTCTTTTTGTCTAATTGATATACCTGAAAACGAAAATCCCGCGAATGAAAAATCAGCTGTCAAGATATTTATTATCTTTCTCTACCTAAAAAAATCTGAGACGTTTTGAAAACGCATATTTCTCTAAAGTTGTGTTACTGTAATTCACCTGCACTGTGACAGCCGTCTCTGTTTATAGCCACGTCACAGTACAAAGTACCGTTCACAAACCAGTCGCGCTTGCTCTCCTGACATAGTTATAATTGATAGGTTAACAATTATTATTATTATGTATTGTTAAATTTAAAGTAGAAGAGGGGCTCGTGGCTACATAAAAACAGTCACGCACGGGTCGACCGAAGGTTAAGCTACGCTTGCCGCAGTCGGTTAGTGGATGGGTCCACGAACATAGCGAGATTTCTCCGTGCCTCGGAAAGCTTGTTAAGCCGTTGGTCGCGGCTGTTGTTCGTAGATCTTTGACAATCGTTACGGGTAGTCAAAAACCACCCAAAAGTCTGATAACCAGTCTTACCAGAAGTATCGTGTAACTGGGTCGTGGAGGTCAGATAGGCAGTCGCTCCATTTCAAATACTGTTATTCATCTGCATCCGATTAGATTGGAAGGCGACCCGAACGTAGTTGCAAGCCTCTCCGCAGTTTGTTTTTTTTTTGTTCGGTATTGAAGGCTTACCTTAAATCATCGCCTATCCATTCAGTTTTAAAGGGTTATATTAAACCGTAGCCATTAGGGGTAAATTATTAGCCCTGCAGATTTTAAAGGGTTATCTTAAGCCGTAGCTTTTAATGGTAAATTATTAGCCCTTCAGATTCGAAAGGGTTATCTTACACCGTAACCGTTAGGAGTAACTTATTAGCAATTCAGATTTAAAAGGGTTATCTTAACCCGTAGCCTTTAGGGGTAAATTAATAGCTCATCAGATTCGAAAGAGTAATCTTACACCATAGCATTAGGGGCAAATTATCTGCCCTACAGATTTTAAAGAGTAATCTTAAACCGAAGCCTATAGGGGTAAACTTTTAGCTCATCAGATTCGAAAGGTTTAACCTTTCGAATCTGATGAGCTAAAAGTTTACACCATAGCTTGAGGAGTACATTTTTTGCCCTTCAGTTTTAATGGTTTATCTAAACCGTAGCCTTTAGGAGTAACTTATAGCCCTTCAGATTCGAAAAAGTTAACCTTAGCCTTTAAGAGTAAATTACTAGCCCTAACTTTTAAAGAACGCATAAACGTTACATCACGTTTTATATCAAGAAGGGTTAGGCAGAGCAGCACCTTTAGTAGGTACACCCACATTACGCAAGTTATGTATAAGTCCCATGTAATAGGGGGCCAGTCTATTGGGGTATATTCAAAGAGACATCGTAATTCTTTCATTCTTATCGTAGATAGATCGATGTCGCAACGATGACTTGGTCAACGTCAATCGCGAAAGTGAAATACCTCAGAAACAATTCTGTGCTATAACCAAAGTGTTCAATAGGCACAGTATAGATGGCGGATTGATTTTAACTCCTAAATAAAAATCTTTAACGCTGGGTCAAGTAGCATACACAATTTTGCACAAAGTGAGCACTAAAGTTAGATCTGTGCAAATTAATTATAATAGGAAATAAAAGTATGCATGGATAATCGTTTTTTTTTGCTGATGGAATACCCACTGGGAACATGGCTTTTTTATGTATAAACTAGCGACCCGCACTAGTGACTAGTGAAAACAGCATCAAAATCACTTTCGCAGTTTAGACGAACAACGCGTTCACACAGACACACACGAAAATCGAGGTTAATCTATTAGAAATATACAGGGTGACTTGTAATTTGACGTATTCCTTCCAGGACATGATAGTGTGATCCATTTTCAACAATAGCGATGATGACAATTTTTTTAAATTTTAGCTCAAAAAAAATTGGTTTTCAAATAGTGTAAAAGCTTAAAAAAATAGCAAGTTATCAACGTTTTAAAGTAAGTGTTAGACAAGGACAGCAGTATCGTGGAAGTGACGTCACAACTATGTAACTTCATACTACCGCCATACTTTGTCCGTACCGCGTGACAAGGACGGGAATAATCCCGTAAAGAAACTTTTAAAGCGTGCTACTTCTTCTTAATTACATCGATTGAACTGTTTTTGTCGATTATCTCATTTTTACTATGGCTTCTTTGAAATTACATTATTTTTTCGAACATTTTTAATATTAGTCATCATCCCTATTAATCACCCCATACAGCCAAGGCCAGGGATGGCAAAACAATGGCACACGTGCCATTACAAAATGACGGGGTCCGATAGGACCGACGCCTCAGGGTCGCGGGTAATTCGAAAGAGTAACCGTGGCCCTGGCACAGGCAACTGAAAGAACACGGGTGGGTTTTAGTCAGTAAAAGTCTGACACACCCTCCCGCTCCCCAAGAGCAGGAGAAGTCATTTGAGGACTTCCCACAAAAAAAAAAAATCGCGTGCCATTAGCACGTAACGAAATAACTTGGGCACGGCATCATTTCAGGAATTAAGGTACCTTTTTAAATAATTTTCAAATTCGACTGTTTCATGGGCATGTCTTCATGTTTTATTTTTTGTACCTCTTTGGATAGCTGATTAAATGAAGATATATTTTCTGTGTCAATGTTCATATAGGTAGGTAGATGATTTTTGAAAATGTTTAATAAAATTGTTTCTTTAACTTTTTTTCTGTTTGTTGTTTTCGTACATTCATAATCATTTATTTGCAATAAGTATTGGATTAGTGTTGGTCTTAAAGTTAGCTATTAAGTTGCCTAATACATAGTCTGACATTTGACATGCAAAAAATTATCGATAATCAATACATTTAATATAATATTTATGTCCAATGGCATGCTTTAAATGCTAGTTTATTATTTATTCATTTTACCATACATACATTCAATATTAATAATCGTCACATTAATTAAAAACAGATTATTTGTTATCATTTATTAATTCATTTATATTTTTAAATCGTTTTTCCAGCAGCAGTTAACTATAAAAAAAATTAAGTAACTCTTTAAAGTTCTTTGGTAATTTGTTATATATAAGTCCACTCATATGATAACAGTGCTTTTTATACAGAGAAGTCCTTGGTGCCCTAGGCAGAACTATTCTATCCGGATTTCTAACTTTTCGAGGGCAACGGTCTTGAGCCTTTTTAAACAGGAAACATTTGGAAACATCGAAAGGTTTGTTAAGGTATTGGGCACCCAATAGAATAGCAATGAAAGCTATTCAATTTGAGAGTGCATAGAAAATTGACATTTAGTGACGAATTCGGGGATTTAAAAAAAAAAACATAATTTAGGGTTTTCTCGAATTCCATGAATTTCCGCCTCGGCTTTATGGGGTGCTTAATTGTTGCAAATGAATCATACTATCACGTCCGCAAAGGAACACAAGTCAAATTACAAGTCAGCCTGTATAACTATAGATTGGCTCGAGTTTCGTTGAACGGACTACATACGAAGTTGTTCAATACACAGACGTTGATGTTGTTTGTATATCAGTGTAACAATACCGTCTGGTTAATGAATGCTTAGCTAATTAATTAATTGATTGTAATAGTAGACAAAGAAGAAGACACATTAGACTAATTCATTTCAATGTTAATGATTTGTAGCTATAATAATTTGGTTGTACATTAATTAAAGTGCCAATTAGCAATAAATTAATTATTCCAATTAAAAATAATTCGAATAATTTATAGACAATTTTGAGATAAACAATTTTGAGAGATGATTTTATTAATTATGGTGCTTACAACAATTTTTTTTTTTTTAATGAATAGGCAAGTAATAATTGGAGAGGCTTGTGGCTAAATAACAGTCCGTGGATGGGTGACCATACAGGACATATTCCGAACGAGACCTTTCCGTGTCTCGGAAAGCCCGTTAAACCGTTGGTCCCGGCTGTCATCTGTAGATTTTTGACAGTTGTTACGGGTAGTCTGAAACCTGACAACCCGTCTTACTGAAGGGTATCGTAAAATACTATTACTTAGACTATACAGCTATTGTATGATGAGGCAAGTAACTATTCGAGGCTGCTACTAGGTACACTTAGTTAAGATAAATGTGGGTGTGCATTAAGTCCTTTTAAGTGGAGCCTATTCTAATAACAACTAATAAGCGCCCTTGCGTTGCAATATCTAAGTCAAATATTAACGTATTATACACATGAATCTTCTGATCCGCAATAAATTCTCAATATTATGGTGCAAACTGGATTAAAATCTAGTGTGTTTGGAAGAATAAGAGGACACACTTAAGACACCAAAAGCGACTTTGTATTTTGAATTGCGTGGACTAAAGTTTTGACGTATTCCTTCAAGAACGTGATACTGTGACCCATTTGCAACAATAAAGCACCCCATAACGCCTAATCGAAAATTCATAGAATACGATAAAACACCATGTTCATGTAGATAGACGATTTTTGAATATGGTAAATAAACTTATTCCTTTAACTTTTAACTGTTGCTGTTTTAGAACATATGAATACATCGAAAGGCTTGTTAAGGTAGGATAGCAATTAAGGCCATTCAATTTGAGAGTGATAGAAAGTAATATTGAGTAACGAATTCTGCGAATTTTTTTAATACATTAAATTCGGCTTTATGGGGTGCTTAATCGTTGCAAATGGGTGGCAAACTACAAGACATCCTGTATACATATAACACTTTTAGTAAGTAAGAGTCCGGAAGAGGGGGAAGGCGATAACTGGGTGTTGTGGTTTGACTCAGGAGACGCCTTTGTCCAGCAGTGGTATGTGATAGATTAGGTTGATTGGAATTAACTTAACATAAAATACTAACACTTTGTTGAACACTTATTTTCAAGTGTAAATCTTATTGTAGTATGTGGTTAGCTAGCGACCTCGACAATTATTGATCATATTATTCTTGCCTGAGCAACCGGCAGCAAGTTCGTCATGCTCCCTTAGATGTCACTGCTTGCGGTAGCGTCGGGGGTCGGGTTGCCTCCTTTCCTCGAATATGGTGAGGGGGGTAATGGCTGATTTTTGGGTTATGCTCGTGAACGGGTGCTGCTGGTGTTGACTGGTCGTCTTGCTGACCATGGTTTTGTAATTGTTATAGTAATTGTTCTGTTTATTTATTTAACTTCGATAGTCCTAGTTTATCATTTTTGTGTACAATAATCCAGCATTGCATATGTAAGCTGTCACGCCGTCTATGCCTGGAGTCTTTTATTTATGTATTAAGTTTTGTTTACATTTTTATTTTTTTGACTGAGTTAATTGTCATTGTATTTGTTGGTATATTGGCGTGACTAGCTGACATAAGGCAAATAATTTAATTAGATATTTTGTGTCTCGTAATGTTTATTACTTTGCATACCTATGTGGCGGCATCTACACCGCCACATGCGAACAACCTTACTATTGTATAGAATCAAGTTCTTCTGACTGGACAGACAGCTGTGCTGCTGGGGAGTTTGTTGCGCCACTTCTTCTTCCCAGCTAAAGCACTAGGAAGTGGTAGAGGGCGGGCTATTCGGGGGACTGTCTTACGTAATTTTGAATATCAAAAAGTATTGATGCTCAGCCTATTTCGAATAAAAGACTATTGATTTTGAATGATGAGTTTTGTTTCATAAAGTTTTAAATAAGAATGATTAGTCTCTTCAATTTATTATTACCTTACATTCCGTACCGTTACTAACATTAATCTCATAAAGTTTGTTTTGTAATCAAATGCTCCGAAACGGCTATAGTACCGATTTCGGTGAAATGCACGATGAATCATAACTTAGACAGGATGCATATATAATAGAATATTAATCGAGCGATCTCTAATCTTATAAATTAATCAATATGCGTTGTCTATTTTAATGAGTTACGGACTAATTTAGTTTATTGGTACAGAAATATGAATTAATTTGAATGCTAGACACATAAGTCGGGGGTAGTCAGATTGGAAATGTCGATTTCATCTAGATTATTTTTAGGGTTTTGTAAAAATATACGGCGATTAATGCGACATATTTTGATACTCGCAAATAAAAACCGTAGGGTACTTCCCTTTGACCCAGAATCATGAAATTTGGCAAGAAGCAAAGTCTCACAGCACAAGTAGAGGAAAAACTCCGAACTCGTTAATTTGTAGTTTTATCACACAAAAAAACTTTTATTGCAACTACAAACTTACATTTGCAGTTGGAGAATTGACCGTGGCGTACATCGATGTATAGGAGAACACGTTTTTCAACTACAATTTTAAGTTTTTTCTTGGGATAAATTCATCCAAACTACATAACCCTTCACTGTGCGTGATCCAACACGCACTTCGGCAGTTTTTTTGTTTAGGAGAACTAAGCGGTGGGATCTAAAGCCATAACGAACCAAGTTGCTACGTTAAACATAAACAATCATTATAATACCCGCCTTTTATTGTCCCACTTTAAAGCAAAGACCTCTTCTCATCCAGAGAAGGTACCAGAATTGATGACCACTAGTTCAAGACAGGTTGTCGATATCAGACTTATCTACTGAGCTGTACTAATGAGCCATGGCACTAGCTGATACAACAAAATTAGATAAAAGCACACGTTTAAAGTGTACCTACTTATACAGAAAAGTCTTGTGGGAAATTCCATAATCAAAAAATCGAAAACATCAGGCATTTGGCCATTCTTACTTTTCACACAATGAGTTAAAGTACATCAGTACAAATGGGCCCTTCTAAAAAGTAATAAACAAGATAAGGCAGTCTATTCGTATCCAAATACTCCTGACTCCTTATATTAATAAGAAGTCCTAGTTACCTCATGATGTTTCCCTTCACCGGTGCCAGTAATGTCCAAGATAAACTCAGAAAGTGCATATGATTCGAAAAAGTCGAAAAAGACCGAATTCGTACCTACAACCTCGTGCAAGAGAGGCGAGGCGTTAACCACTGGGGCATCACTACATGTTACTCATCACGTTAGTCATAACAAAATGTTTATTATAGATTATAGAGAGAAACGCATATCAGTGACCAAATTGATCGAAGTGATAAACCTCTCTACAAGAAAATATGATAATTTATAAAGAACATCACTACGTATTTCGGCATTTTAACTATTTTACCCATTACCAATTTTCTCTGATTGCAGAAAATAGTTTTTGTCGGAGTAATAACATTTACGAAACAGCAGGAAAATGGACATGCGACTTTCAAACATCGCCAATTCGGTAGGTGAGCCGCTATAGAACCAAAATTTTCGACATATGCTCACAAAATAAGCAAGCTGAAGTGGCAATGGGCCGGCCATTTTAGCCGTAGAACCGATGACCGTTGGGGCAGACGTGTTCTTGAGTGGAGACCACGAATCGGCAAACATAAGGTAAGACGCCACAGGCCAGGTGGACTTGATCTTTGCAAGGTGGCTGGTAGCAGTTGGATGAGAGTTGCCGAAAACCGAGTTGAATGGCGTGCAATTGGGGAGGCTAAGTCCAGCGGACTGCTGTAGACCGTAAATGACGATGATAAATTCCGCTTGGATATAATAATAGAACAAACAATACTAAATAGGATATCTTCCTTATTAATGTAGTCTAATAACTATGGATTAAATACAAAATTAGCACCAAATAGGGATGATGACATATTTTTTTTTATCTCAATAAATTGTTTGTTCCAAATAGTGCAAACAAAATTACAATAACTGAAAAAGCTTAAAAAAATGCCAAGTTATAGACGTTTTAAGATAAGTGTTGGACAAGGACAGCGCTATCGTAGAAGTGACGTCACGACTATGTAACTTCATACTAGCGCCGTACATTGTCCGTACTGTGCGACAAGGACGGGAATAATCCCCTCCAAAATCTTTAAAAGCGTGTATCTTCTTCATATTTTACACCGATTTCAAAGATTTTTTCGATTATCTCATTTTTACCATGCCTACTTTGAAATTACATTATTTTTATGAACATTTCTAATATCAGTCATCATGCCTATTCAGGGACAAACACATTTAAACAAACATAATTGCAAATAAATGTTTTGCATACACTTGTAAATATATAATTAGTTTTTCCTATCATCTTGCGATCTAGCATTCATTTGGATTGTATTTTTTTTTTTAAATATAGCTTTATGATGACTTCCTTACATACTTTCGTCTATGCACCTACTACGTGGTATTACTTAATTTTGAAGGAAAAATTAAAATGTAATGACCTATGGCGTTGAAAATTTCCTCCGCATCGCTGTCGACTGGTTATGTAACCAAAAGAATGGTGACATTGCCATTTTAATAGTTTTAATAGAACCAATTTTCTAGGTAGGTAAAACAAATGTCTTGCATTTTCAAAATGGAAATGGGTTTTCTGAAACCGAGTGAAGCGAAGCAATCTCGTAGTACGAGAGCCCACGACCAAAACCATGTCACATCGCCTTACGTCCTAAACTATTTAATTTCGTTAGTTTACATGATTCTAAACTCGGTAGACAGTACTGCGGGGTAAATGCGTAACACACAACAGTAGCAATGGCTTTCATTTTGAACATTCATTGCGATATTTATGTTGTTGAGCAGTCAGTTTTTATGAAGTTAAGAAGCAATGAATTAGCATTGTCCTTCAAAATGGTTCATATTATGATTGAAACTGTGTCACGCAATTAGAGTACTGGTCAGAAACGTTGCATTTTTATGGGGCCCATTTCAGCTTTGTCAAAAAACAAAATGCAGACAGTTTAATCACAATAAGTCTGATATTAAAAATGAACACAGGTTTCGTATTTTTTTTACGATAAATATTTTTATTATTATTTAAAAATCCTTAAATGATGAGAACATGTTCATGAGTAAACTAAATTATAATAGAGACGGGATTTTCCCGTGCAGCATCCGTTTAAAACGAAAAGAAAGTGGTGAATCAGGCATGTAGAGAGACATCAGGCATATTAGTAGGCAGTGCGGACACATAGACACGCGGACATTAAAAACACATTTAAACTAAGGTCTGGTCACAATGGCGACCACTTTCTTGTTAATTCGATGATTGAGATGAAATTGTTGAGGAAAGAGTTAAGTGTACAACTGAGATGAGAGAAGAAAATAGTTGACTATAGAAGTTTTCCTGTTTCGTAAATAGTTAAAAACAATTCAGTGCATAGTCACAAAACCTGATATTACCAATGCGAAAAGTGAGAAGGTACAGCTGAATACCCTATCAAGTCTTTTATAAATTGCTGTTAATAAAATCTAATCTGGTTCTTATTGATTGACGGAAACTACAACTGCCAATCAATTAACTTGAGATTTGATAAAAGGACTAGATTGTGTCGCCTACACAAAAACGAGTTAGTAGGTATCTTTAACTATCTGGCAACGATTTTGTGGCAATTCGGCAGAGGGGCAGTTATTTAATCTTCTTACAAGAAAAGATAACACTTTTCTAAAACCCTTCCCATTTTCCAAGTAATTAGCCTTTATACCACTCAAGCCTGTCACCGCAAGCTTAGCAAAACAAGTTTTTCATTAATATCACATAGTTTATCGCTCTCTAGAAAGCTAGGTTTCCTACTAAACGATACGAATAACTGTAAAAACGTAGGTATGTACCTAATAATCGTAGGCCTAGTACAAACTATAAATAAGAAACAGGTTGTATGCGGATGTAGGGACTGGATTCGCTCATAGGGCTGGAGGTGTTAGGAAAAGTAGGTGCGGTTATTTTCTAGTTGTTACTTGGGTCCCCCAATATTTTGTGTCAAAGCAATGGCGGAGATTTAGGCTTGAAACCGTAAACAAAGACAGCCAAAATCTGAAACTAAATTACGTGCCAATTTATATGGATGATTGGTTATTGTTATTTTGTTCAAGCAATCTTATCAGCTGATATGAGAGTTGACGGCAGATTTGCTGATCAGTAACTTGATTAAGGCTCTAGGAATCAGCAAGACTGAGTGGCTTTAGGGAATACTTTAGGATACTTTAGGGCTTCAATAATACTCACTGAAAGAGTAGGCAGTTACGTAAAGCACACGCATTTTTCGATAGTTATGTTGTCATGTACGTGTTAAATGTCGAGTTTATACTGGGTTCAAGTCCAGACTCCAGCCTGCTACTGATAATTTTCCCAAAAACCGAATCAGTTTTTCAGACCTTACGGCCAGCATTTGCATATGCAAACACTGGACAGGCATGAATAATGCAGCCTAGTAATAAAACTAACAAAACTACTTGCATATATAAATCTTAATAAACTAAAAACTCGTTGTGTAGAACCGCCTTAACACCCAAACAACGCAAGGTAGGTGAAAAAAACTGAGTCACAAATGTCCTCCGGTCATTGGCCTACATTCAATACATATATTTACGATTACTTTATTTAAGTTTAGGCCATTGACTGTGCTTACAATATTCATTAATAACATTATTAAATTAGGGACGTGGTACAATTGCATAGTACATTTGGGAGTAATATGTACATACTATAAAGCTACCATTTACTGGATACTGGTCTTTCATTGACTTAAATCTGCCATGGCGGCTTAGAGTATGTCGTGCTAAATCGAATATCTCGCTGATGGTGGCGCATGTGTTGGATCATTTAGATGCCTTCAAAATGGTTGGGCTGCATGGTGCTAATCAGTAGGAATCAGTCAGAGGATCAGTAGGGTCTGGTCATCTCTTTTAATATTTGAATTAGTTTTATCTTTGTAATACGGATGCCTTTAACGTTCTTCATCGTTTTCACATGCATAATTTCCACATGAACTGGAAAAAATAAACTCTTCTCTTCTATAATAATTTTTTATCAAACAACCAATATTCTGAAACCATATTTTTATTTAAAAGAGCGTCCGTGGAGTTTCTTGCCCGTTTTTCTCCATAAGTAACTACTACGCTTTGGAATGGGCAACTAGCTTCAACTTTCTGACCGACCGACCTTGACCATTCAGAAGAAATGCTTCTGTTGGAGTTTTCCTAATGGTTTATTTTGTTTCAAATGCAGTAGGAGTTTATGGTTGCCACGCTGGCTACCGACTACCGTTTTCATTTAGAAAACAATCCTATAGAAAGCGCTATCAATACCAAATCATTCGCAACGAAAATGATATTGTCTATAATCGCGCCACAGGTTAGGGTTACCTCACTTCCTGTTTGCAAATAAAAGAAAGAATCCTTAGCATCTTGTCTTAGAGTCATTAAAATATTCTAAGACAATTAGCAACGTTGGTACCCTAAGCAGCCCAAGGTGCGCTGGAGATATTACGGAATCGACACCCATGGAGGCTCTTCTATAATTTACTTTGATCTAAAACCCGATAGTTGCAATATCCTATTAAGATTTTGATTAAATTGTTGCAGTAATTCCGAGGTCGGTTTCCAGCATTGGATGTTTGCACAATGATAAATACCTTCTTATAAAAGGCTTTGTTTATAGAACATGATGGAACTGAATACAAGTAGTTTACATGGAGCTTCCTAACTGACCTTCACAACGTATGAGTTACTGGGTAACACGATTGAAGACTGGTTGCTAGACTTTCGAGCTTCTGACTACCAGTAACGTTTGTAGAACACCACTCTCTAAGTACCAGACGGCATCTCTTTCCGTGGAAGTACTTAAAAGCAAGTTAGAAGATAACCGAACTACTGATAATATTATACTGCGCAAACCTGCCTCAGGACCCGATAGTGAGAACTGCGCAGTCGCTCTACATAAAACCAGAATCCCATGTAATGGATATAAGAACTTGTTACGTGTTTAAAAAACATGGCCGGTTTCTTTACGCGAATGTGAGCCTATCTGCAGAATGGGAGGACAAAGGCACCGCTAGATACTTCATACTATAAGGTTCAAAGTAGATTTGACAGCGATTATATTCGTTTTCATATTGAGAGAAAGGCCTCATTTTTTTTTTACTTTCTTCTCTGCCACAGAGATTCAAAAAAAGCTACAGCGGTGATACAATGATACAGAAAAAACTATATTTTCAATTAAACAGGTATAATCTCTACCTAGCTCTCATGGGGGTACAGTCGTGATGATTTGTTATGTATGTATACAATTGCAACTGTGATCCTGCCCAGTTGTAGAGACAAGAGATCCATACACTATTTAATTGAATTCCCAAACGCTGAATAACAGCTTTCATGATAAAGCTCCCTTTGTCTGGGCCCCTACTATTATGATTTACTGACTTACAAACACGCTAGGAACTGACGGTATGATAGGTCATCGTCCAAGAACCGACATTCCTATTAATTAACAACTCATTTAAAGACAGATGCTCCTAGTTAGTATGTGTTTACAAATAAGTATTCTGTCGCTGTTTCTGTTTTTTTCGAACGGGCCTGCTCTTGGCCTTGATCACGCCTGATGAAAAACAATGGATGAGGTATTTTATGGAACGAGCGTGCCTAGAAGATGAATATTCACTCTTGCTTTGAAGGCTGACAGGTTAAATGTGGATGGGAAACTCAGAGGTCATATCTTTAGAAGTACAGTCCTTTGATTTACCACATAAAGCCCAGTTGCAAGATTTGAGTCTAATCAGCTACATAATCAATTATAGCAATAAATATTTTTTTCCAAATTGATCTGGCGTTTTTTATCCAATTACCTAAGCTGTTTTCCATCGTTTTCTGGAAAACGATGGAAAACAGCTTCAGATAGCAGCAGACTCAACTCTAGAATACTTTTTTTTTCCACATAGTCCCAACTTTGGCCAAACTTCTTTCCTATCTTTATTATTGACGAAATAATAATTCTTTCATTTGCAATACCAGCTGATACACTGCAATCAATCATATTTCTTTTACACCTAGACCAACTAATTTCCTTCATCAATTTAGAATACCAGCTGATACAATCAATCATATTTCTTCTACACCTAGACCAACTAATTGAAAGTTTTACCTCAAGCACAGTCTAGCCTCGAAAAAAACCATACACCTATTTCACTTTTACCGAAACGAATTCGCCACAGTATATCTCATTAGTGAACATACAATTATTAACACTCGCACTTTTGACCACTTTCTTAACCATTGTTGTGTGGTTTATGACATTGGCATGCTTCATTAGTTTTGGTAAGTGAAAAGATGTTTTAATGATGTCTACTGGTGTGAGCTGGTTGTCTAGAGAGAAAATGCGTTTGTTTTCTAGTGTTTACCAAAATCAATCCTCCTTACCTTTTCCGAACTAAGTTTGGGTTGGTTTCACGTCTAACCGGATAAAGCTGATTACCAGTATATTACATGGAGCGACTGCTTCTCTGACCTGAGGGCTTTAGACGAAGTAACATTCGATTGACGATGACGCTAGTATAAAAGTAAAAAAAATGTATGGGGTTGACATAAGCTATCGAAATGTCACGTGATCATTGGACAACGAATAAAAATTATGTAGACACTGTCAACATCATTCGATTCCTTAAGACAAATCGACAGCGTTGCACGATAACTTCCAAAGAAAGCACTTTTTGACAAGCGTTATCGCTAGTTTTCGATGGAAACTTAGCAAAAGCCAAGACCCTTTGGAAAACGAAACAAAATAGCGACTTGATGCAGCCGGGGAAGCAAAAATGCATGAAATATATTTAACTATGGTAATTAAATACGACGTGGTAACTCTTTTAGAGTTAATGGAGGCCCGGCCTTCTCTCTGGGATAAAACTAATGAAACAACAAAAATCTAAAATTGTTGAAGAATTTCTGGGGTCCCTTTTCTATTTTTCGAGTACGGTGCCGCCGGAGAGTGAAATAACGCACATTGGAGGAAAAGTTTATTGAAGAATTTATTTATAGAGACTGATTTATTTATTTTACGAAGCATTTTTCTATTTCATTACATACCCAAGTATTTTTATCACATTTTCAATTACAAAACTTTGAATTTTCAGGCGAGAGCGCGGAATTTGACGTTTGCTGACGAAAGACCAAAGAGAAAATTTAATTTTTATAGAACAGACCAATCAACTAGGCGATAGCGAAACTTAGTGTATTTTGTATGCCAATTTAACTTCGATATCGTAACTCGTCGTCTTTATTCGTAGTCTCTTTAATAACAAGTACTACGCTATGACCTGTGATCACGTGACATTTATATAGCTTATGTCAACCCCATAAATTTTTGGCTTTTCTACTAGCGTCATCGCTAATCGAATGTTACTTTTTCTAGGCCCTCTGATCTTCACGACCCAGTTAATGGGTAAGATAACCTTAGGTATGATCGGTAGGCAGACTTTTGGGCTTCCTAAAATATTTGCAATAATTAGAAAATCACCTAATAGATGCAAAAAGTATTCTACCATTCAATGGAATATTGTTCTTCTTTTTGTATGAGATCACTTAACTTGTTTTATTTAATTTCTTAATCATCTTTTGTTGTAAGCGCAATCTATTTGTAAAATCATAAAACAGTATAGAGAACTCATTGTTTAATTATCGATGATTTCATTCTTTGTATTTATCAACAACCTTCTCATAAAATTCTAAAGCCTGAATTACCCGGTGCAACTTCTATTACACCGCCACATGCGAACTACGCATAATTATATCACACTGACATCACGCAAAATCCTGCATCGCGCAAGCAAAGTTTACCGCGCAACTACCATTTATACAACGTCCGGAAATTAATCATCGGGTAGTAGCCCACCAAACAGAACATTGTCTGATGGGCAAAACATGCACTGTTTTTTTTAAAATAAATTTTCAAAGGTGTATACCGCCAAAAAATTTAAAATCTCGAAAATTGTTGACATTTGCATAGTTTCATCAGGGGTGATTTGTTTGCAAATAACCTTCCCTACTGGCCCTTAATGGACTGCGGACATAGGTATTACCATGGGGTCTCAACTCTAACAAATTATAATTTGTTTTGAAAAAAAATCATACAGGAACCACAGCACAGGGAACCATTATGAAATTAACAATCATTAAATAACTATATACGGCAGAATTTTGGCTAAATTATGATTTGTAGAAGTCTAAACTTCCTTGTTCAGTGCTGATTTATCTATTTCCTCTCATAATGCACGTAATTTAAAAGTTAATTTTTTAATTAACTTTTAAAATACGTGCATTATAATGAAGCCTTTAAATTAAATTCGAACCCTTTTATTGATAAAAGTAGTCGTTTAGTAGTAATCATTTTGCTTAGAGCTTTTTGCAATAGATGGCATTTTTCTCATTGTTCTCCTGTTATCTCAGTTTCCTATATTGTTACTTATTTCAATCAAACAACTTTATTTTTTATTATATTTTATACAGAAATATAAAAGAAATCCATTTACATGTTTTTCTGAACCCGGAACTATAAAACTCTATACATATAAAAAGGACTACACGAAAAGTTTGAAAAGTAGGTCGACTCCTAGATGGCGTTGTAAAACTATAGTCTCTGGCAATTAGTGAGTCGCTGATGCTGCCATCTGTTGAAACATTGGACGAAGAAAAATTGCCAGCTCAATAGCCAGACAGAGACAGAGGTTTCATTTCTTTGTATGGGATTGGATATCTGTACGTAGTATTATATTATCTGTGGTATTACCAATAACCCTGTATAAATGGGGCTTTGGTGGCAACATTATTAAACAAAAGCATCTTATCTCACCTTGCGAATAATCCATGTTGAGTATCACAGGCCCCGCCCTTACAGAGTTCAAACTTAACAACACTTGAAAGAACAATAGCGCAAATGTAAAGTTTAAACAAAGCACTCGGAAATTGTCAACTGATTGGAACAAAAAACACTTTTTATGTACATCGTCACTTGATTTCTCACATTTGTCACTTTCGTTGCTCTGTGGATGGCTGTATGGCCATGTACTTAGAGGTGGACCCATTTTGTTTATTTGTATGTTCGGTGCTAGGACTGTTGCATGGTTTTGGGCAATGGGTTGATGGTGGGACCTGAAACAAAGAAAATAGTGGTTAAAATATGAATTAAACAGCTACGTAGGTAATACGCAAAAAAAAAAATTGTTGTAGTTTTTCTTATGTGATAAAACAACAAATTAACGATTATCGAACTTTTCCCTTTACTTGTGTTATGAGACTTTGCTTCTTGCCAAATTTCTTGATTCTAGGTCAACGCAAAGTAGGTTTTGATTAATTTGCTAGTATCATAATATGTCGATTATTCCTAGGTACGTTAGTTGATAAGTTCGACACACGTTGGTTGTTGCACGCTGTGGAGGTGCTGGTCAGAAGACCCCACAGCTAACCGTAAAATTTTCTTTTTGTTGTTGCTTCCTGTGTTTGTTTACTAACTATAGTTTTTAAGAACAATGTTATTAACAATTGGGCCTAGTTGTCATAAATAACCAAATATTTAATCTAATTTAATATTTCGCCGTATTTTTTATTGCGGTGACTTAGAAGCTTCATTATTTGACAGCTCCAAGGGACCGTAGACCCACGTATTTGGTATTAATTTCAACTTGATACCTCCACTCGTTCATGAGAAAAAGGGTATTGACAGAAATACAGTCTGATACAGTGTGAGACTGGAAGACGATCTTAAGTTAGTTGACAAAAGACTAGACAGATAATGATGGATGGCAAAGATACTAATAACCAACTTCAAACCATGTCCAGCAGCTGAGTTAATGGATGGCGAACAAGGAGACAGCCAACCCATTGGTAAGCGTTCATAGTCGCCTACAGACACAAAGATAATATGCCTCATGGGCCTATAACATCTCTATATATCTCTGTTCGCAAACAATTATTAATAATTCATAAGGAAGCAGAATGCTACCCATAAAATTAATTACTAACACACTAAATCAACATAAAACATATCCTCTAACTAAGCACTACCAAACCTGCTTATCCCCTTCACACAACACCCATATCACAAACCCGTAGGCCAGGAAACGGCGCGATTACAGTTAGCGACGTCGAGTATCAACTCCTGCGCAGAGCGGTCAGGCGCGAGTTCGATGGGCTTAGGTACATGTTTTGTGTGGAGATGTTGAAGGGCTAGATGAAAGAATAAAGAGAGGTTATTTAAAAAGTATTTTCTAAAATATATTCACGTAAATGTTAAGCCACTATCTTAGGCACACAACGCACAGCTTCCATATTGTAGCGAAATAATGAGGAATGTTCACCATGTTTTTTTGTATTAAAATATACCGACAATATAAAAAAACAAAATCAGTAAAAAACAGGACCAACAAGAAAAAAAAAGCAAAAAAAAAAAATTGCAGCTTGAACTATGAAATTTAAAGGGTTTTTAAACAATTTAAACTTAGTGGTAAACTGTTTTCTACGCAAGTCATTTTGGTGGTATTTTAAACCGATTGCAATCATTTAAAAACCAAACAGGCCTCTGCACGCAAAATACTTAGATGGAGTCAACAAACGGAAAATTGGCAACTTTTGTGTTGTCAATGCTTGTTGGTGACAGTGGAAATTCACCTTCATAATCACACAGTTAAAGGTGTGTTTCCACTGACACTAACACTGACGAAGCTTGAAAAACTCAACAAAAGGTGCAAACAACCAATAAACTGTAATCTTACCCTTATTGGAGGGAGTGTAAAAATAAAGTGAGCTTAGTTCGTACGCTAGTGGTCACCACTGAGTCAAAGGGGCAACTCTCGTAAAGGACAATGCCAGAAACTCTATGGAACTTTGCCCCACTCAAATCAAAAAGTCATTTACAAGCCTGCGATATGCAGTATCTTAAAGCTTATATATTACTGTTAACTAAATATTTGTCCCAATGCCTGTAGAACTTGCGGTTTCTGATAAAATCTTAAAACAATTATGACATTGATTTTAGGTTAGGTGCAGTTTATAATTGTTATAAAGCGTTTTAAACAACATATACGTTTTTTTTTGTTGTGTATCATGCGCAATATGTAATGCAATAGGAAATTCAGGGGTTGAATTCGTTTTATCATTGATTTGTAATCGGCAAGTTCTACTGAAAAACAATGTGTTATGAAAAGGTCCTAAAATCATTACAAATATTTTCACTAATTGATATTTCCTGTAAATAGCTGGGGCAGGATCTGGCAATGTCATTTAAGAACGTTCTCATTCTTGACTCTCAAACTGTCAAAAATACCTCTAACTTTCATACATTTTTGAAAAGTTCTTGATATTTTATCGTCGCCAAGGTGGGACTGCTACTAGATTCATAACGTTTTTAATCCAATCCAATAAAAGATCAACATCCAATCACGACATTTTTTCCTACAGAAGTGTTATTCATCTCAATTCGGCCACTTGAGTGAGATTCGAAGTGAACTTTGCAGAATAGAATAGCACCTTTCAGTTTTTCTGGGATCTAACAAGTCTACCTTCCCTTAAAACCCGTTACATAAGACCCGCTCGATTAATCCTAGATAAACAACCAGTCACAAGGAAACGCGTCAGTAATCGCTACTGCCGGCCCTGGGTAGACCGCTAGGAAAATAACTCGGCTACCGTTATCCAGCTGTCATACCGGCTGTGTCAATTAAGTGTACATTGTGGCGACTACCGTAATATCTTTAGATTCTAGACGACTTTTTGTAAGGTAAGATTATAAAATAATCTCAGGCGCCTGGTTGATGGTGCTAGAGAGAGATATGGGTAGATTCGTAGGAGTAGGACATAATTCGAATCATATCGTGTGATATCGGGTGAGACTATTGCCATCAACCGAACACAAAAGATATAAGATAAGATATTTTTTTTTTTTATGTATGGCCTCTCGCAGGTCAACCTATAAGGTTGTCGTCTGCTTAAGCGGACTTGCCTGTGGTGCCCTAATAAATTAAGGCCTCCAGCCAGGACTTAAACTTAAATACTAACTAAAACTAAGCGACAACGCTAAGGGCACCCCCTGTGGGGTACGGACCTCGGCTTAGGGCGTCGCTGGAAGAGGGCAGCAAGAGACTAGCTGGATCAGGATTTATTAGATTTTGGGACGAATTTATAGCTACTGGCTCAGCGGCGCGGGCTGGCTCGAGCAAGGGTCGGGAGGGGCGTCGATTTGGGCGTCGCGGCGGGCCTCGGCGGCGAGGGCGGTAGGACGGCGATCGGGTTTTGGGCTTATGTAGTGTGCTAGTGGCCTTACTACTCTCCTGGAGGAGGGTAGTGGCGTCGTCGGGGGCGGAAGATAAGATAAGATAAGATAAGATCATTTATTTGTCAAACATGCGTTTACATAAACTGACTAATCAGACATGCAAGGTATTGAGGTAATAGTATGTTGTGTGCGTCCATGTTTTACCAATAACGGCGTACAAATTTTGAAGGTATAGAAGATTACATTAAATTGCATTTTTCTTAATCATTTTAAATTTCATTACAAATTACAAAACAAATAAATAATAATTTATGACAAGATTTTATAGGTATATTATAGTCAACATAGATTAAATTATTCCCAGGATATTCATTACTATGCAGTCAAATAGAATAATTCTAAAATTGATACAAAATTCAAATTGTTATTCTTATCTATATATTGGAAGTCGGAATACATTCAAATACAGTCAAATACATCATCAACATTAAATTTATGCGGCCTACCCAAATGTCGTTTCTTTGGTAATGTTCGTCGAATTGTTTAGCTCCTTAAGTTCTGTGTTGAGCTGCATGACAACTGACAAATGCGTGCACTGACTGGACAGGTCCACTCATTCTGTGTGGTTCTTTCCTCGAAAGACCATTTCAGACATCAATCCACATGGTCTTCACATGACCTGACCAAGATTATGTCTGGACTTTAAAAGAGACTGTGACCTCTGAGTTTGTTTCGGCGTTTCTTCTCAGAGTAGTCAGATAGGAAACGCCTATCTCATCTAGTTTTTTAAATATGATTGACGTGTAAAAGTGTATGTACAAACCTACTTACAGAAATAAAATCATTTATCAAATGTAATATCAATTTAATTTAATATTATAAATGCGAAAGAAAGTTTTTTTGTTTGTTTTTTCTTTCGCTTTCACGCCAAAACGGCTGAACGGATTTGCATGAAATTTGGCATACAGTTAAAACCATGCCTTTAAAAAGGACATAGGCTTCTATTTCAATATGTACACCTCTGGTTCTTTTTCTACACGTTTGGTGAATACGGGCATAATGTTTTGTTATATAGAAACACTTTCTCATGATTTTTACATTGTCGTGATTGGGTTTTCCATTGATACTTTCTCAGTAGTAGAACATTTCTGCATAGATTTTTGCCCAGTTTAAGACGTAGGCTCGTCCCTTACTACCGTAAATATTACACAACTTGACCATCTCCAGGTGATATAAAAAAATCATTCGTTTCAAATTTTACAACGCAAGTAATTCTTTCGAGTTTATTTATTTTTAATGTTTCATGAAAATTAAATAATAAGATCTATCACCTGACTGCAAAGGGCTGTTATTTATGCAAAGCCTTCAAATACACTGTCATACATGGCTAAGCAATCGATCATAATCAAGATTATTACAAGTTATTTAATCATTTATACAAGAGACGACTGTGACAAAGTTACATTTATCTCGTGGTCATCTATCAAGTTTAACTGAATAATTTAATAAAGCGATGTCCCAATTACATATAAATGTGTATGTAACAGTGATTCGTATATATTTGTGGTAATTATTCAGAGTTATTTGAGTTAAGTAATTTGTAATTTTATGCGAAACATCGTTACGTATAATAGACATCAACGCGTTCGCTTGCGTTGATCATTTTGCTGAATGTAATAATGTCAATTTGGAATGCGAATTTATTCAATGGATTTAAATAAATAACGTGACAATTATGACAGTTTTAACGTTACAGTTACTCAGTGATATTTTAGTCAATCTAAAAGCATTCTGCAGCCAAAGGATTGTAGATAGTATCTTAACGTTGTGAAGGACACACCTGACAAAATTATGTTTTCTACGAAATAACGAGACATCATTTCAGCCTCAAGAAATGTAACCTCCACCAACCCGCACTGGGCCCACGTGGTGGATTACGTCCGACTCCCAATCACAGAAAGGAGGCCTGTGTCCCAGAAATTATGTGTGGGAACATTACAGGCAGGTTTTTGGGCCTGATGAGTCATGGCAAAGGTCGTTGAAAGAATTTCAGATGTTAACGCCCCAAACTTTCCGACGTTTATAGCTACATTAAAAGGGGGTCAAAGGAAGTCTCCGCAGTGTCAATATAAAGTGTTTTTCAATGTTCGTCTGACTAACAATGGAGAAAGTAAGTTTGTCTGACTTGATGTCCTGTTTACAGGTCTAACTGTTACTTTGATGTGTTTTAATTACTTAGTGTGCGGCGGCATCTACATCGCCACATAACATTGACGTCACGCAAAATCCTGCATCGCGCAATCAGAGTTTACCGCGCAAGTAGCATACATACAACGTCCCGACATTAATCCACCAGACGTAACACACGTCTGGTCAAAATCCCTTCGCTATAGAGGATGAGTGAACTTTACACCCTGTTCCTCATACCTCTATAAGTGCTTGAGTTAAACAAAGTAAGACAGATCAGTTTGAAGACTAAAGTAATGGAACTTGGGAGGAGCTTGTCCAGCTGGTGACTGTGAAAGTAAAAAAGTGATGTGCGAATCATAAAATTATGTAATGTAAAAAATGAGATGCTGCTCGACAAGTCAGGCCCAAAGAGGCGACGGGTAGTTTTGTTTTTTTTTTGTTTGGCATCTCACAGGTCAACCTATTGGGTTGTCGTCTACTTCAGCGGACTTGAGCAACGGGCAGTGATCCAAGAGCACCTTTATAGAAGCACGTGCAGTCGTAAGTTGGGGTGGGGGCAGCTCCTTGCCCCTGGTAGGAACTGTGGGGTTATAGTCGGTAGGAGATCGACGTCGTCAGAGACGTAGGGTATGTGAGGATTATCCTACAGCATAAAATATATGAAATAACAAAGTTCCGAATAGTTGACCTCAACAATCAGACGTAAGATCTCGGATATCAGGCCTAGCATATAAACCCCAATAAAGCAGTCTTGTTTATCCAATTAGAATTTAGTCCCGTGGTTACACAAGACTTGAAACCGGTCAGTGACCGATCGTATTTAAGGCCAAGTTCATTACTAAACACTAAATTGTTAAATTGCTTAGAAGAGGGTAAAGTTCAAACGTCTCGTGTGGCTGTTATTTCTTAGCCTAAAGTCAACAAAGTATCATCGACTATGATATCCAGGAATAGATACGATTTTGACAACATAAACCGTTCACTCTCAATGGTTACGGATTAGTTTATCACAAATAATGAATAGCTTAATTTAATTTAGCCAACATCCCTACGAGAACATGTTCCTCAGAACCAAAAAATTATATTCTATATGGCATTTATGTAATCAGGCATGTACGGAGCCGAAACGGGAGCACTCATGGTCCAGCTGGTCGATAAATTCAAGGTCGCTCATCGAGCTATGGAACGACCTATGCTTGGAGTCTCTCTGAGGGTGGAGCTGAGGTTATTCGGCAGAGAACCAAAGTGGTCGACAATAAGCTCAAAGAATAAGCAAGCTGAAGTGGCAATGGGCCGATCATATTAGCCATAGAACCGATGACGTTTGGGGTAGAGGACACCGCGAACCGGGAAACGTAAGGTAGGATGCCCTCAGGCTAGATGTGGCGACGATCTTCGCAGGGTGGCTGGTAGCAGCTGGATGAGAGTTGCCGTTGAGATCGTGCAATTGGACAGGCCTATGTCCAGCAGTGGACTGCTGCGGGCTGATGATGATGATGATGGTTTTAATCGGTCCTACAGTAATTCCCATTTTGCGCTCCTAAAAGTACTATTTAAGACTCTAATATAATGATTGCACATCTTTTTGTGAAAATCAAATATTTCCTATTTAGGACATCTAAAAATACGTAACAACACCCAACCTGTTCAGTCAGGGTATCCTAGGTTAGTTACTGCGATCAACTTTGCGAAAAAAGGCCAGAGCGTTAAAAAGAGGCCTAATTATTTAAAACGTGTGCATTTATATAAAAAAGTTGTCCATAATTAGAAGGTCAAAAAGTTTTTAGAGGATCAGTTAAATATGTCTCTTACTTTTTTAGACAACGGAACCATTTTCACACTTAAACACAAGACTAAAGCCCCGCCTTCACAAACTTTCACACACATTTCTAACCTTTGCCGAACCAACTAACGGTTTAACGAACGACTGACATACATACCATACACATACTAATACCACCCTTAAGTCCATACAAATAAGAGTGATGAAACTGTATAATTAAATTTGTTAGTATGCCAAGACGGTGCGCTGGAATATAACATTATCAGCTTTACCGTGGTACAAATAATGGTTATTGTAACAGATTTTTGTTTTGCAGATCTGGGCCATAGTTTTTGAGTTTTTTAGCTACTCGTTTTAGGCGATTGGGTTAGATTAAACGTTTATAATAGAGGTACTAGTTTTTGTCTGCGACTTCTTCCACATGGAAAACATCACAAAAATATAAAAACATATCACCGTTTCCTTCGAAAACCAACCTCTATTTAAAGGTGTACCTAATCCCACTTTTTTATGTTCTTAATATTATGATACGAGCTCTTTGCCAGCGACTTCATCCACAGATTTTGGAGTTAGCAAATTTTCATCAACCTCGGTTGAAAAGGTTTGCTCCTGAACGGAAAATTTAAAAGGGGGAAGCGCCAGGTTGCCCGCGAAATGCAAATCCTACGTTTATGTTAATAAATTTAGCATTTCGCTGGCGTTCCTCCCCGACCTTAAGTAATGCTTAAGTACCTAAAGTTTGACAAGTTCTCAACTTCAAATTCTTAAGTCAAAAACCAGGTGTATGTCATCAGCCATTTCTTAACCTCTGAGAAGATATGCCGAAAAAATATTAGTTCTCTTAAACCTCAGTCATAAACGAGCGTCGGCCTTCCTCATTTTCTTGAAGTTAGAGTAAAAAAATAATACAAATATGACCTATTTGTCGAAGTTTCTAACAATGACAAAAGAAAAATGTTGCAAGCTCTAAAAGTATCTTCTACCTCTGAATGCCAATTGTAGTGCCGCAAATTCAGTGCTTTGATTTTTTTATGTCAACTGTCGAAATTCATTTCGCAAAGGGCTGTTTGTCATTTGAGGTTAATTATAAAATATGCCTCAATTTTCGTCAACGATTTTTCAATTACAATTTATTCATGTGAAAATTAGCCAGCGAAACTCCGCAGAAATTATAAAAAAAAAAATGTGGGCTCATCGACCAGTTTAAAATATATTTTTTGTTAAACTTGTTTAGTATCGATATCCTAACACGATAAAACATATTTTCAACTTATACTTCAAGTTACAACACTGCCAGCGGTCGTTGATCCCTAAAAAAACACCAATACTAATTCACTTTTATTTTATCATGTTTGGATTCGATACTCATCACGTCTGCAGAGTTTTGCTAGCAAGTTTAATTTGACCTTGTATAGCTGTGTGCTTCGACTTTAGAGTTATCAAAACAATTCACAACATTTATCTTTTACGTGAGAAGAAAGTGGTTTTAAATGACTGGACATAACACAGATACGGTAACGACTCCTTTTTCAGAAACCTGCCGAGTCACAAAATAAGTGTAACGGAGGTAGAAAGTTTGACAAATTCCAGTCACTCCGTAGGTTTCCCAAAAAGGATTTTTACCGATATACGACATTCCACATCCACAAGTGTACCTTCCTACATGAAGATGTCATCATTAACTACCTAGACTTTTCTCAACCAGTCACACGCACAGGCTGAATCAGGATAAACTTGTCCAGTCTTTCGGCTGCCTGTCAAGGGTCAGACAGGCAGCCGAAAGACTGGAAAAGTCTAGCCAGTTACTATGCAACACAGTGACTGGACAGGTCCACTCAATCTGTGTGGTTCTTTCCTCAAAAGACCATTTCAGACACCAATCTGAATGGTCTTCACATGATCTGGCCAAGATTTTGTCTGGACTTAAGAAAAAGAGACTGTGACCTCTGAGTTTGTTTGGGGCTTTCTTCTCAGAGTAGTCAGATAGGAAACGCCGATCTCATCTAGTTTTTTTTTTAAATATGATTGACGTGTACAAAAGCCTACTTACAGAAATAAAATCATTAATAATTTATCATTAACAAAATACCACTTGGTGAGAAACCAGTTGTCAAACTTTTTAGTGATTTTGTCTACTCGAAACAACTATCAAAGATCTACTGATGACAGCTGGTACTGACGACGACTTAGGGCGAATTTCACCAATGAAACCGAACGCGAAGCACATCTAACCGCGTTTAAGACCTGTCAGTGTATTCCAGAAATATATATAATAAAATAATGACTCGTAGGGATGATTTATGCTAGCGCGAGCTGCGTCCATGTCTACTAAATCTGTGGGGTCCAAGGCTCGGTCGGATCAAGGACGCTGCATGGTGAAGATTGAACTGCTTCCGCCCGATGCCTTGTACATAGCACGGCTCGCACCCGGCACGGTCTAGCATAAATCATCCTCCATCCAGGCATGGGTCTCGATACGAAATGGATGGTCACCTACCCTCGGAGTCGACACGTGTAGGTTCTACTTAGACTCGGACCCCAACGTTTTTACGTATGTATGTTCATCTGGTCCCTCATAACTTCTTAACGACTTCTTAACATAATTTGACAAATGTGGTATTGTTGGAAGCGTCTTGATCGTCTCGTATATGACTTCATATTGAATTCAATATGGCGCCGCTAGAGGACGTAGAGCATATATTGATTTGTAAACCCAATTTTTTAAATAAAACTAAGTTCAAAAACTAAAATCAGACCACTGAAAAATCATGCTCTTAAATGTACGAAACAAGGCGAAAATGGTCAGGGTATATCCGTGGTCGCATGCAATTATAATTTTATTGGTGTTCCTGGTACCCACATGGTATACAGGCACGCGACCACGGCTATACCCTGACCATTTTTGTACCTATGCCTTGAGTCAGGTTTTAGTTTTTGAACTTATGCAATCTATGTAATAGGAATCGTCTTTATCGACCGATACCACCCTACCCGTGCGGCTTTTACTGAGCCACGAGGTCCTACCATTACCAGATCACTTCTATCGACCGATACCAGTTAAGATAAGTTTGATTTACAATTTCTCCAGGGCCGACAATTCTGCAAAATCTGAGTTGGATTGGAATTATTTGTATCAGGGCGATAGCCCATGCGATTGTAACAGGGAAGTAAGCGGATTCTTAATTGTTGTGTCAGTTAAGGCGCTTTGATTTAGAACTTACTGTGATTGCTTACTGAGATCTAGGTTTAATCTTAATTTAATATCTAAGACAAATATCGGAATTTATATTAGAGATAGTTGATAGTAAATTGCATTTAAGATTAAGGTTGAAATGGTAGATTTATAAGCGAAATAAGTTCGGTGGCTTAAAGGAGGAAAGCATCGTGAGGAAACCGACATGTCCTAAGATTCGAAGATATATGACAACCACCAACCCGCACTGGTCCTGCGTGGTGGATGACGGCTTACGGTCTCACAGTGCAGCAGGCCTGAGTCCCTGCAGTGGGAACATTTTAGGCTGATAATCCTATAGAGGTATACGAACACTTAAGAAGGAACAGGGCCTGCGATTGACCCTACATAATATGTATTCCCAGTTCTCTTATAATGCCTGTAGAACAAGCTTTTTTTTTCGGTTGACACGTCTCTGTCATTTCCGTTTTTTTTTTCAGCGACTATATAGTAATGAAAATATGACCGTCCAGAAATTCCATTTTCATCGCCGTGATTGGAAAGTAACAAAACTTTTGACCATTTCGAAAAGTTTTTCAACTTAAGAAAATGATAGGAACCTAGTACTACATACTCTTTCTTAAAAATGTAATTTATAAAAATAATTGAATCAACTCAAACTCAAAACTCAACTCAAATCATTTATTTCAATTAAACCATTTACAGGCACTTTTGAATTGTCAAGGAATCGGTCAGTCAGAAATTTAATATGAAGCTAGTTACCCATTCCAAAGCGCAGTAGGTCACTATGGAGAAGAACTCAGTTTTCAAGGAGAAAAAAGGAATACAAAACATTGATTTACTCAGAATTTTGATAATATCGGTAGGAGCTGCAGCTGGCGCACTAACACACTCAACACACTTGAGACAGCGCGACGGCAACAACCTCTGACTCCTGGTCTTAGAAATCTCTTATCGACAACATCCAGTCAGCAAGATGGTAATGGAGGTGACTGCCCAGGAGGAGCCAGAATAGGTAAAGTTTATGTTTCGTCCCTCATGGCTCATTTGTATCTTTTAAGCCTGTAATCACTTGAAAGTCGTAAAACGCATGTGTAAATATAAATGTTGATGGATGGCGAAGGCCAAAGGAAAGATGAAAGGATTGTGTGAGTAATGATATGGTAAAGAAGGGAGGGAATGATAGCGTATCGGTTGACAGGGGAGAATAGAAGAATTAAACGTGCTGCGCCGACCCCAAGTACCAGGGCACAAGGGCAAGAAGATGATGAGCCACATAATGGAAGTCATTCATTTGAAGCACCAACATAATTAGGACCTGACCTATGGGTAATTGCAAACACACTATTAATGGAAATAACTTTCATTTTGACAGTTCAACAACATTCATTGCGTTATTTACTTTGTTGAACAGACAAACTTTCGAACACATGAAGCAATGGATTAGCAAAATCCTTCAAAATGATTGAGATTATGATAGGATAGGGGACCTTGAAGTTTGAACAATGCAGTAAAAATAAACAAAGCTAACATTGTCATTTTTTGTAACGATTTTAATATTTTAAATTTAGCTTCGTCATCTAACGTAGTTTTTTTTTTGTAGAAGCCTTCGACCTTCGTTGTGGTTTGCATTTGATTCTTTGTTGTGTGTTCTACATTTGAATTAGGTTGGCGTAGAGCGTCCGGGTAAAGGAAAACGGTTCGTCCCACTGACACTAGAAGGTCTGACAGAATATCTGAGAAAATCGGAAGGCGAAGAAGTATAAGAAGTCTTACCAACTAAACTAGACGGTTGCTTTACTTAACACCTCAAACGTTTGGTTCACTTATCTCTTCATGGAATGCACGGATGCACCGGTACCAGATATTAAATCAGTCTGTAACCACTGCAGCACAAAGGCATCTCGTCAAACAGCAGTGACTGGTCAAACTGGCTTTGTGTTGGCAATTATAACATAATTAAGTACAGCTTCACCAGATCACCTTCTTCGCCTTCAACGTTTCAGGGAAACAACGTAATCTTCGCGAAAACTCTAACTAAATAAAAAACGAACAAGTGCATGGAAATAAATAATGGGTCTACAGAGGGGGGAACTCACCTCACTGCGTACCGTGATAGGATGCTGTCTCTTTTTCAGGAACTAGAACCAACCGTCAGCGTCTCGGCCCAACGACTGTCGGACGTTGGTAAATTGATAAATTCAACCCAACTACGGATCCCTTCACGCACAATGAAGGGATCCGTAGTTGGGTTGAATTTATCCCAAGAACAAACGCACCGTTGATATAAATCGTAACACGTCATGGACAATTCTCCAACTGCAGATGTATGTTTGTAGTATTTTTAAGTGATAAAAGATAAAATCAACGATTTTCCGACTTTTTCCTTTACTTGTGCTGTGAGACCTTGGTTTTTGCCAAATTTCATTATTCTAGGTCAGGAGGTGATTACGGGTTTTAATCTATTTGCGAGTATCAAAACACGTCGCATAAATCGCCGTATTTTTGGTTGCGTTAAGTTCGAAGCTTGATTTTTTTAGAGCTCCAAGAGACCGTAGACGTATTTGACATTCATTTGAACTTGATACCTCCACGCGTTCCTGAGAAAAAGGGTCTTCACAGACAGACAGACAGACAACGGAAGTGATCCTATAAGGGTTCCGTGTTTTACTTTTGAGATACGGAACCCTAAAAAACGGTATACCTTATTGGAAAAATGAGGTACAACTTTCAACCAGTACAAGCACATCATTTTTATATTGAATCAATTGACACTAATTGATTTCATATTGAGATGTTGATTGGAACTAACACACGATATTGAATTACTTATATCAACATTCTCACACGACATTCAGTTTTGATACCAACAATTAAGGCATGTTTTCCTTTGGCGACATTTTTAGGTTAGTTCAACGACCGATCAGGCTGACCAGATGATCAGGCCATGATTAATGGTTAGCGATTTCGTCGACAATAATGTTTGATGATTTATTTAGTGAAGTTTTAAAAACATGTGAGTCCTCCGATAAGATTTTTAGAATTACTAGATTTTGAACAAAGAGTAGTGAAGCTTTTTAACATATCATAACATAACATCACGCCTGTAATCCTAGAAGGGTTAGGCAGAGGTGTACCTATAGTACACCCAAATTTCGCCAGTTATGCTTAAGTCCCATGTAATTGGGGGCGAGCCTATTGCTATCAACCGGGCACAGATCCAAACCCGGGCTGCTACTGAGAAATTATATTGATAGAAAAACCCAATAACACTTAGCTCGACCTGGGAATCGAACCCAGGACCTCATGCTCAGCAGTAGCTCTTGTGACCACTAGACCAACGAGGCGGTCGAGCGGGGAGTGGAGCTTTTTAATTAGTTTGTAATCCTCTTTCATACCTTATAAATGTGAAAGTATGTGAAGATAAACTCAATCACGCATTTGGATGAAGGTTGAAACACAAATAGACTTTACACCTGACAAACTCGGAAAGATTCGAAATCTGAATGCAAAAGTGCATTTTATCCGCCAGAGTGGGAAGTTTTTTTTTTTTATTCGAACCTTTTTGTTCATTGGCTCAGCTAAATACCAACTTGCCGCGCTCGACTCAGTGGAACGCAGGGCTAAGAGGCTCATTGGCAACGTAAAACTGGTGGATGCCAAGCTTCACAGTTTGGCTTGTCACCGCAAGGTTGCCTGCTTGTCGTTCTTCTATAGATTGTACTTCGGTGAGTGTACGCAAGAACTCCACGACCTCATCCTACCTACCCCCTTCTACCATCGGACATCTAGACGTACTGCTAATTACCATCCATACCTAGTTGCCATTCCACCAATTCGCACTAAGCGCTTCCTAACATCCTTCATAATGCGCACGGCAATAAAGTGGAACTCACTACCTGCGTCTGTGTTCCAGGACGCTGTCAACCCGAAACTCTTGAAAGGAACAGCTTCTTCTGGGTAAGCTCACTGTAGACATCGTAGACTCCGTCACCTCTGACCTAGACTAGAGTCAAGAGCAAACCCATCTCCAATAAAATAAAATAAAAATAACTCTACCGCCAGTCTAATATAGACGCTTTAAAATACTTATTTAATGTCAGTGTGCTAGCCTCATTTTTTGAATAATCGCACTGGCCAGCACGTCGACTGCATGAAAAAAAAAATACATTTTGCTGTTTTTCTTTCACCTAGCATTTTTCTTGATGTACTGAGGTGAAAAATCTGGTGTTTCGCTTTGCAGCAACGTAGTTCTGCTTCTCGTACCATTGAAACCCTCGCTAAGCTCAGGATTCTATATTTAATCTACTCGCGGCGTGGTTCAATCCTAGAATCCTTCGCTTGCTCAGGTTTCAATACAAGAACTCGCACCGCAGGATTAAAACATGAACACTTAAATCATGTGAGAGAGCAGCTGTGGCCCAGTGGTAACGGAAGCGACTTATGAGTTGTAGGTCGTAGGTTAGAACCCAGACAGGTGCTTTACTTTGTGTAAATTATTTCATCACCACTGCTACCAAAACGGTGTAGGAAAACATCGTGAGGAAACCATCCAAAAATTCTAAGACATGTGACATCTACCAACCCGCACTGGGCCCGCGTGGTGGATTACGGCCCACTCCCCTGTCACAGAGAGGAGGCCTGTGTCGCAGCAGTGGGAACATAATAGGCTGATTATGCAGTAAACCAATAAACCTAAAAAATAACCATACAAAATAACATAATACAGTTAGTTAAAGTCCTCCGACAAAACATGAGTTACTGCTAAGATCTTCATTGTATTTCAATGAGCATATTTATATGCATGAGAGGTTGATGGTGCGTATGTCCGGTCGGGGGCTGGGCCAAAATGCTGATAATATCAATTGATGATAATTATGTAATTGTTTCACACGCGAATTATAGAGAAATATAGTCGATTTTTTTAATGATGATTTCTTTCATTAGCCCATAGTAGCTGTTGTATAGAAAATTGACTTAGAAATTACATCTGAGGAAAGACGCTAGTATCGGATACCCATTAGATCCTATATAGGTCGGGTACGCCACAATAGCGGCGGTAAGTCCCCTCTTTGAGGAGTGGTTGGAGAGGCGCCACGGCGTCCACATCTTCCGCCTGATACAGGTCCTCACCGGACACGGTTGTTTCGGGGGGTTCCTGTTTCGCATAAGGCGGGAGGAAACGCCCGGGTGTCACCATTGTGTGGATCGCCCGGAGGACACGGTGGACCATACGGTGGAGGTATGCCCAGCTTAGGCGGAGCACCGCAGTGTCCTCAGGGAGGCGATTGGCGGCGGCGATCTCTCGCGTCCGGCCCTGGTCCAGGCCATGGTACGGAGCGAGAGGGAATGGAAAGCCGTCACCTCCTTCTGCGAAGCAGTAATGCTCGCGAAGGAGGAGGCGGAGCGGGTGAGGGAGAGAGCCTTGCGCCCTCACGCCCCCACTAGCCGCCGCAGGAGACGCCCTGGGCGTCGGGAGTCGCCTGCAGATTCCCGGCCACCGTAGGCGCGGGCTTGCGGACGGGGAGCAATGGGTAGTTCGCCGTCCGGTAAGGAGCAGGCCCGGGTCGACGGCGCGTTGTGTTCCACGCGCGCCTCAAAGAGATGTCAGCAAAAAGTGACGGGGTCCGATAGGGCCGACACCTCAGGGTCGCGGGTTATTCTACAGAGAAAACCGTGGCCCTGATAATAATATCTGTTACGTGGTGATCAATGCTCGTGCCTTCTCTGTATGAGAAGAGGCCTTTGACCTGCAGTGGGACAATAATAGGCTGGTATTATTATCTGTTACGTAACACTAAAACAAACTTTCAAAGTAATGTAAAATGATAGAATACTCTTTTTCTTTTGCCCTTTTTTTTTGACCTTTCTCTGTTATTTTTTCTCTTTTCAC
This sequence comes from Dasypolia templi, assembly GCA_963555695.1. NCBI lineage: Eukaryota > Metazoa > Arthropoda > Insecta > Lepidoptera > Noctuidae > Dasypolia > Dasypolia templi. Next base: position 8,747,925 of record OY743163.1, read on the forward strand.
TCCCTTTTTTTAATGATTTTTTAATCAATTTTAGGTACATGTGTGCAATTAAACGATTCAAGGCTGAAGTTATACAAAGGGTCATGTTATCGCAAAAAATAATCTCTACCAGACTTCTTTTTGATGGCCAACATTTTCTTGGGACACAAAGTGAAACTTCGAAACAAAAACAGATCAAAGGTCAAAGTAAAACACATATCAGTGATCTGATTACTTTTAAACAATCTCTCACTATGAGTCTAATCAGCCTACGGTACCGACACGCTCTGAATATTCTGTAGAAACAATTACACTAATACCGAAACCGATACCGCTCTAAATTAAAACTCCATGGAAGCGAGAACGATACGGTATCTAAGTTTAATGAGATTTAACCACAATTCACACTGAACGCGTTAAGTTCAGTGCGGATTTCACCAATGAAACTGAACGCGATCACAGAGCTGTCAGTGTCAATATTCCACAGAACATAATGACACTGACAGCTCTTAAACGTAGTCTAGTGCTGATCGCGTTCAGTTTCATTGGTGAAATTCGCCCTAAGCGAATTTGAAATATCGTTCACTTACTGTCAATTGTGTTTGATTGATAGAGCTTAGATATATCATAGAATAGTGTTTAAAATATGTTTAGCGCTAAACTCATATCTACATAGTGATCTGTGGTACAAGTCGGCCTAAAATCTATTGAAAACAATTGACTAAATTTAAGGGGTGGTCTGCCCATCAATATGGACAAGTTTTACTATGGGACCATTACGAATTCGCAAAAAAAAACGCACTTTCCCATATAAATCGTACATACCCGATTGAACCATTTTGTAAGGTCGATTGTTTTTGCGAATTTTCGACGCCAGCGCACGATCAAGTCTCTTGCAACGATACCTATCTCATTTGTCAAATTATGATAAGTACCTAGTTTAGAAGTTATGAGGAAACAATTGGACATTTATAAAAACCGGTCAAAATCATAACCCTCCTTTTTGCTTAGTTGTAGTCGGGCAAACATATAAGTATACAAATGAATGAATTATCAGTATTACTAATTTTCAACAAACGAATTAAACTTATGACTCAGTTGTGTACATACGCAATCAAACAAACAATGATCTATGAAATCACTAACTGTTGGTCGTCACTTCATCTGGCTGTGTTTTGTGTGTCATAATATTTTACTAATACTAGTAAAGCTAGCAACTAAAAAAGAATTGGCGAGCAGCGAGCGGCCAATGAGCGGCGGCGTGCGGCGACGAGCTATCATCCGCTAGCATGGCTACTTATCAAGCTATACATTTCCAGTATAAGCTGATCTCGCATTGTATAGGATAACCGTACAATGATGGTCAGCTAATACTGGAAATGTCTAGCTTGAAAATGTAGCCGTATGTACCAAGCGTGGGTCTCTAAGCCGAGGGTTCTGCTCGCCAAGCGAGCGTCGCTGAGCGATACTCTCTACATGTATACATTTTTAAAGATTTTATTCATACAAATTTAATCAAACAGAACATAACTAATTTGTTCGTGGTTATCGCCCATTTGTTTCAAACGTGACCCCAAGTTAAAGGCCGCGTGTCTTATGTGGTATATATAGGCTTCCTTCAAATGTCCGAAGATGGTAAAATAAATAACATGTTATTTTTTTATTACATTACGTTATTCACAAGCTTAGAGCATTATTTTATGACTTCCTGAAGACTGGCGGTTCATTGTATTCGCCTCTAAAAACGCTCGCACAACAACGAGGCCTTGTCTTTAATCCAGTTTGCTCTCACTCATCTTTCGTAGTAAGTTAACTAAGTACCATTTATTAGCTCTTGTCTAGCTGGCGGTGTGAACAGTCAACGTTCAAGTATTAACACTTACTTACACGGTGCCTACAATCTTTTGAACGTTTCTTGAGCGAGAAAATCGTTGATAGCTAGTCGTCTCGTCGGCAGTGAGACACGTTCTGCAGATCCGCTATCTATCTGTCCGGTTCAGTAGTTTAGGGGTAAAAAGGTAAAGTAGGACAGAGTTAAATTACTTTCGCATTATGATATTAAATTATCGACTGCAAAAAAGATCAAAATCTGCCACACCGAGAACCTAAAGACTGAAAACCACGGAAAAGCATCTTCACCACAATTGCATATACGTACGGTATTTTTTTATCTTGTTAATTCAAACAGGAAAAACGGTCGTATTCGGAATTTAAAAGAGACTGTGACCTCTGAGTTTGTTTCGGCCTTTCTTCTCAGAGTACTCAGTTAGAGAAGGCCGACCTCATCTATTTTTTGTAATATGATTGACGTGTAAAAGTGTTTGTACAAACCTACTTACAGAAAAAAAACATTAACCATTTATCATTTATGATTTACCACAGAGACCGGAGACGAGTCGCGTCGGCTGTCGCTGATAGAGGTGGCACTACCAACACTTTCTATACACACCAAGCGAGTCACCGTTCTCGCACTACGGCAAAATATACTAAAAAAAATACATAACAAAAAAACGAACACTATAAAATATCATCATCATCATCATCTGCCTATTTTAGTCCACTGCTGGACCTAGGCCTCCCCTAATGAGCCCCATAGCGCCCTGTCTTCAGCTTGACGCATCCAGCATCTGCCTGCAATCTTTCGCAGCTCGTCATCCCACCTGGCCGGAGGGCGTCCTACACTACGTTTGCCGAGTCGCGGTCTCCACTCAAGAACTCGTTTACCCCAGCGGTTGTCGGTTCTTCGTGAGATATGGCCGGCCCACTGCCACTTCAGCTTGCTAATTCTTAGAGATTTGTCGATAACTTTGGTTCTCTGGCGTTCTCTATATTAATATATCTATAAAATATACGATGGGCTTATCGCTTTCTGCGATCTTGTCCAGGCAAATTTCAAAAGTTTTGATGGTTGGTTTGAAATTTGAAATAGTAAATATAAATAAATCATTCCTACAGTCGCGAATCAAGATTCATTTTGATCAACATACGGTGTAAAACAGAGTTGCAATTTTAATTTGGTGGGCTACAGCTGATGTTTCACCGGCGCGGCGATTCCTTACCTACTCTATGACCCAATAAGTATAACCCAATAAGCACCCTCTTAACATGGTTTCTCGCTAGCAGCCCGGAGACTGGATGTGTGCCTGGTTTATGGCAATAAGTCTCGCCCCCTTTTACACGGGACTTTAACGTAACTGGCGAAATGTGGGTGTCCTGTACAGGGTCTGATGTTGTGCTTGTTACCTTCTTTTTTTCCTCCCAACACTTAACATACCTACCTCCACGCCGTTAGGGCGACGGGGTAGACTGAGGTGTATCTAGGCTGTGCAGGTACTGGCATAATTATACCCACATTATGCAAGTATCTGCACATAAGAATCATTTATTTGCAGAAAATATAGGTGTTACCAGTTGTAAAACTTAGTGGTTTAATGTACAGTCCATATTTTGCCTATTAAATCCATGTTTTGTCGCGGGTTGTTGGAAAGAGATAGAGTTAGAGATATTTTGGCCCCCGGCACAGGCAACTGAAGAAAAACAGGTGGACAGGCAGGTGGAAAGTCAGCAGAAGTCTGAGACGCTCCGCCCAGGGCGGGAGAAGTCATTTGATTATTTCCCAACCCAAAAAAAATAAATATTACCTAATACGTGCTTATTGTAACAAGAAATTGGTACAGAATATATATAAAAATACTTATGTTCTAATGTTAAGTAACAATAAATATACAAACATTACAAAACTTAAAACCTTGTCTTTTTGTATATGTCTTTAAAGGTAAAAAAAGAAACACACGCCACAAAACTTTTTATTTTATATGTTGCTCAAATACTTGTAAACTATAATAACTAATTTTCTATCAACCATCCACGCAGTTTAATTTTAAAACATTTAAATGGGAGCTCCCTTATAATCTCCTGGTAATTTGTTCTACTCTTATTAAAAACTAGAACTTCGCCCGCGACTTCGTTAACGTGGATTTAGAAAAAAAAAAGTATTTTTGGAGCCTATTCAATACAAACAAACAATCAAATCTTTCCTCTACATGATATTAGTATAGATAATGTATATATTATTACTCTTTATGATATTAGTATAGATTATGTATATATATTAGTTAAAAATAATGTGAATTCAGCACATTATAACCCCCTAGTATACACATTTTTCGACGGTTATTAAAAAAAAGTAGCTGTTCAGTTCATTTTGACCGCGTAGCTATTAATTACTCTTTTCTGTGAAACAGCAGTTTATTTTTTTATAACCGACAAAAAAAATGCCTAGGAAATAAATTTGGAATCAGTTTGCGCACTGGTTTAAAACTTATCCTATAGTATACATTATTTAAAAAAAGAGTTGTATTACAAAAAGGATTTTTTTTTTGTTGCATCTCTTGGTCTCGGTTTGGCGTAATTTTCATCTTTCAATCTAAATAATTAATTATGTTTCCTCACGTACCTATGGACAAACAGTTACGTCAGTTATGTTTTCGCCTCCTAAATATAACACTTCGCCTGTCCCCGTATGGTAAAGCTGAAGGTGACCTATAAAATAGTACCATCCACATTTCGCCAGTTATTATGCTTAAGTCTCATGTTTTTGGGAGTGTGCCTATTGCAATAAACCGGATATACCAATCCAAACTCCGTGCTGTTTAATGAAATTCCATGATTACTTAACTCACACACTAACTTATTCCTTGTTAATATTTTAGGATCATCGTAAACTTTTACAATGTTTGTAAATATCTGGGCACCAACCACAATTATTTTTATGTGTCTTTTTAATTATTTTTACCTATTGTGGTATAGTAATTTTATTATTGGTGCATCGTCTTTACAAATAATTAATGTATTCAAAATATTGTGAAACATTTCGTATTTGAGTATCTGTGGAGTTCCTTGCCCATTCTTCTCCACAGGAAACTAACTTTTGGAAGGGGCGACTTGAATCAATTCTATTTAATGAAAATGATGAATTTCAAAAGTGCCTTTTATGTGACTATTTGAAATAAATGCTTTAACTCTGAAAATCCTGATGAAAAATTCCAATAACACTTTGTCCGACCTGGGAATCGACCCAAGGCATATCCTCATGCCTCTTAATGTTCGCAGAAACTTCCTTTTCACAAGTTACATCGTAAACACACCACATGCAGGTAATTTTAGTAACAATTGTTACGTAAAACGGCTCGATTTCACCTATAAAATGTAGTAATATGCGGGTAGATACATAATGGATGTAGTAATTTCATTTTAAAAAGAAATCAGTTGGAGTTTTGTCGATGTTCAATGAAATCATGTTGCTGTTTTTCGCAATACGCAAAAACATGAAGAAAGTCACAAAATAAACAGTCTAGGAAACTTTGGATTGAGAATTTTAAGTTGAGAACTTATCCAAATCTACTTTTGATTATTTTTAGGCTTCAATGTAGCTCGCCTTATTCTTCTTACGATATTTGCAAAAAAAAATTGAATATCGCGGGCTTAGAGTTTGACAAGTTCTCAACTTCAAATTCTAAATTTAGAATCCGTAGGCTAATTGCATAAAGTGGTAATAGCTTGTTAAAAGAATGATGTAGAGTCAGCATACAGTTTGCAAGCAAAATTATAAAAATAAGGAAACTTGGAGTTTTTGCTAATGAGGTCATTATCAGAGATCGCCTTCAGAGTTCCGATTAAAATTAAGATTAACGAATGAGGTTATTAAGTTTTTCTGAATGTTTTATTGCACAAGTAAATCTCTCCGCCGCTGATTACATAAGCAAAACATGGAAATGACATTCTATCTTGAGTCGCATCAAACAAAAAGAATAAAAGTGGGAACCTTAAAGATATGTGTAAAAATAAACCTTATATGCCCACTTTTGAAATCCTATATTCACCCCAGTCCATACTTTCCAGTAAGGAAAGACTCAGCCAGGTGTTAACGACCTCAAAAACCTGCTATCTTCACGTTATCTTCAGAAAGTCAATTGAATTCTTGCAAACGGAATAAAACCTTCACAGTCATATTATTACCCGGCTGCATAATTAACGATCGTGGTCTCGTTTTTTTTTCAGTTCAGATTCATTTCATTCGTTTTCGTAACGCTTCGAAATTTAAAGGCTGTTTGGCGCGAATATAAAATTGGAGGAAGCGCTTTTTTGTTCTTCAGTAAAATTATTTTTGCTGGTTGTTTACGTTTTTTTTTTACCTTAGAGTTATTAATCCAAAGTTTTAGCGTACCTACTCCTGCCTACTAGGTATTGTAATTTACATTGTAATATACAAGCATGCTCAAAAAAATAGGTAAAATTGACACAACATGTGGATTCGAGACAGTCGAAGGTTAAGCTACTCTTGACGCGTTCGGTTTGAGGATGGGTGACCATCCGTATCATTTGGAGACCCCTCCGTGCCTCGGAAAGCACGTTATAATATGTCCCAGCTGTCATTCGTAGATCTTTGACAGTCGTTACGTGTTACCAGGTTACTGGGTTGTAGAAGTCAGACAGGCAGTCACTCCATGTAAAATACTGGTATTCAGCTACATCTGGTTAGATTGGAGCTGACCACAACAGAGTTGGGAAAAGGATGGCAGATTTGAATAGAATCAACTCTGTCTAACTTTATCTGACTGTATCCTCATTTTTTAATCTGTGGTAGTCAAAATACGTCATCTTTTAGGTCATGTCAATTTTAAAATCCACTTCCGATAGTTTGTTGATACCTTGTTTTTTTATTTCCATCTTAATTTCTTTACAGACACTGGCAAACATCCCACGCAAAACGATCAATCAAACAAAAAAAAAAATACATTGATCGTTTAAAAAAGAAAGTAGCCGATATTATTAAGTTAGTAGTAGGTGGTAATAATAAAAAAAGAATGTCATAGTTTCTCGGTGTGGACAACAAAATCGGTCATCGCCGACTCGGTTCGGATTCCGTACGGGACCGAGTTTCGTTCATTTCACTGACCCACATTCACGACAACGGAACGTTGAGACGTCACCTTCAACAGATAACACATTCCGAATTCTTTGTCCTTGAAAAAGATAGCAGGCTGAGTAACTACCTTGGTCAACAAAAAAAGTTTAAAAAAAAGTTTTCTTTGTTTAGGGAAATGATAGAGCGAATTTATGTCTGGTGATAAAAGAAATATGTAATTTTAAAAATATTTCTCAATATATATAAATAACAGAATATCAATCAGGCTGAATGTTAAACCCATTTGCCGTACAAGTGATAAAAAGTGATTTATAGTCTTAAAACGCGTTTCCTAGCACAAGTAGTAGTTAGCCACGGTCAAGAGGCTTTCCTTCGATAAACGAGTTGATTTTATTTCTCAAGTACGGACGGCAGTAATAGGAAGAGCAACAACCTATGATTGCAGGGCCGTTATTCCCGATCGTCTCGACCGAGCACTGATAAAAAAAAACGGCAAATTCTTTCAACCATAGCTCCTTAATGAATTCATTCTTAAAAAGTAAAACCTATCATTTGGAATTCGAATTGTTAATCGAAGCACGCAAAAAAACAAATGAATATTTATGTCGGTCGGTCTCGTTATAAAAGCGCCAAAATTATGGCTAATAACTTCAAATTATAAGGGTCATCAGACGCAACGGTGCATTGAAATCAATTTTTTATATTCACCTGTTTTAACGGCCACCAAGACGAACTCTCACAATCACAGCGAACTCATTATCCACCGGCACTGAGGATTTAACAGTTATTCGTACTAAAACCGATGATTAACAACTCAAGACATTCGTTTCAAGCTCTCTTTGTTTAAAAAGAAATATCTAAAATAAATAGCGTAACATAATAAATGTTAAAAAAAATAACTTTGACAGTTTCGCGTGCGCGCGCTTTTTATTGTAACTTTTTGTTGGGTCGATGTAAGGCACAGGCGTTCGCCGCATCAGCCTTGACCGCTACACGACTACAGTCTCACTGAACGAACTGTCTTGGTGCACAGCGCTTGTCCTCTCGTCGGGCCATGTAAACAGCGTTGCCATAGAGACAGTTACCCAGTTACATTGGAGATTTCTAGTTCATCACAATTTGTACTAGAAAAAATGGTCGGAAATAACTTTTTTCTACGCCACGGCTAATAAAGTGCTAAAGACTGTTTCAAATACCAAAGCGACTATAATTAAAAACTAAAGCCTTTCCCTGAAAAGTCTTGTCAGAAAACACCGAAAAGGTTTCCTGTCAAAAATTTCTTGCACAAAATAATTAACAAAACTCAATGGAGGTTTAGCCACTACACCTGGCAACACAGCATGTAAATTACTTTCCAACAGTTAGTTTTCGCTCGGTTGCATCGATTCCGGTCAGCTTTTGTAAAAAAAATGCTTACCTTTGCATAAGAAAGAAAGCTTATCGATATGGGTAAGCCCCAAATCGATTGGGCCATTTGGTTGTAGATAAAGCTTTATGGCTACTGCACGCGTTGCATGAACAACTTTTGTCTACGTCTTTATTCATCTGTATTTTGTCTATTCTTCCGTCGATAAAATTCGTTTCTATGGTGCTACGCGTTCTGCAGTTATTTCACAAGACAAGCAAGAATACCATTAGCAAATCATCATAGGCCTTGCTGTTTCCCAAACATATTGGAATCGGCTTCCGTCTACTAACCGAATGCACCTGGATACCAGTATTTTAAATATAACAACTGCATCTGACCTCCACAATTTCTTGGGTAACACGATACCCATTGGTAAGACAGCGGGGTAATTGCGTAACACACTTACAGTAGGAATGGCTTTCATTTTGACAGTTCAACAACATTCATTGCGTTATTTAAGTTGTTGAGCAGACCAATTTTTCGAACATATGAAGCAATGGATTGGCAATATCCTTCAAAATGATTCAGATTCTAATTGATTGTGTGTTACGCAATTAGGGTTGTCAGACTCTCGGCTCGAAAAGCCATCAACAACGTCCATTAGAAAAGTCAATCAGACATCTTGTATCTTCGCCAGTATTTGGGATCATAATCTCTAGGGGTCCTAGGATGGATCCATTCTGCCAGGGTCGCGGGTTGTTCGAAAGACATAAAACCAACCACAAATGGTGTTAATTGATGACGATAATTCTTGAATTTTTAAGATAAGTAGACGTACATCAAATCTTGACGACGTAAATAACGCCCTGCTGCAGGTACAAAATTGGTTTACTGCTAATAATTTAGTATTATTTATTTATTTATTTTTCCTTTATTGGCCAACCAACAATGGTTTACACTGTAAATAGTTAAAGTTAATACCACCATAATCTAAGGTTAGTGTAACAATTTCTTACAGGTTAGCACCGCATGCCCCAAAAACATAAGGTGTGCTACAAGCACTAAACTATAAAATTAATACATAATAACTAAAATATACAAGTTTAAATTAACATACGTGATGGAATATAAAACAAATAAAGTAGAGTGAAAGTAAAATTAATAGAACCAAACAAACAGAAACACAGCAAAATAGTTTTTAAATTATATTAAACATTATTCATGGTAATTCTACGAAACTTGGTACATGAGTCAAAATGCACATCAACAAGATCGCTGGAGCTATTCAGCAGTTTGCAAAGACGAGGAACGACAGAGTTTGCACCAAGTATTGTTCTGCGGAATGGAGGGTGTAAAGGAGTGATAGGAGCACGAGGGAGTCTAGCAGGGGCCCGAAACTGAAACTTGGATAGTAAAAGGGGACAATCAACTTTACATCGTAGTAGCTTATATAAGAATAAGGATTCAATGATAACTCTCCGTTTCTCCAATGAGACCATCTTAAAAAAAGATAGTCTAGCTTCATATGACCGTATCCTTTTTGAAATCCCGCTGGCATAGGCCAGATGCCAGAGGAATATCTTTTGTAATCGCTCCAGTCAAAGAATGTGCGTGGAGTAATGAGGTGTCCAAATTGTTGCAGTATTCTAAGAAACTACGAACAAGACAATTGTACAACAAAATCTTTGTCCGACTACGCTTAAAACCAACAACACTTCTTACAACAAATCCGATCAGAATGTGATTCTTGAAGCCTTTTTGATGACGCCCTCAACATGAGGTACAAATGTCAAGGCGTTGTCAAAAACAACTACTAAGTCCCTTATTTGATCCACCTCTTGGATAACGTTAGGGCCCACATGATACACACTAGCCGTCAACTTCTTTTTCCGGGTGTATTTCACGTGGTAACACTTTTTTACGTTTAAGCTCGTTTCATTTTCGTTAGACCATTGAACTAACGAGGATACATCACTCTGAAGTAATGTCATATCGTTTTCAGATTCGATTATCCTAGAGAATTTAAGGTCGTCCGCAAACATATAACATTCTGAGAATCTTAGGCAGTTCGGGATAACGTTAACAAAAACATTGAATAGGACTGGTCCAACATGTGAGCCCTGGGGAACCCCTGAAGACGTCTTGTATGTTCCAGATTGGAAACCATTAACTGCGACAAAGAAGAAACGATTTTCTAGATAAGACTTTAGCCAGTTGTAGAGTGTAAATGGGAAAAAAAACAAAATGCATAAGGTTGTTTTGCCGAATGTTAAAAGTACTGATTGTGACATAGCATTGAATCAAGAGAAACTAGAATTCGTTGATAAAACGGTTTTCTTGCGGATCACGCTCGACTCACGACGACGGCTAAGTTCAGCAGCATATGGTGTTAGAAAAATCCGTCAGTTTACTAATGTAGATACCGCGAGGCTAGTCTGTTTCAGTTACGTTCATAGTGTCATGTCTTACGGTATCTTATTATCGGGATGCGCTGCAGACATCGAGTCTACTTATATTCTGCAAAAAAGAGCCATCAGACCAATATATGGCCTCCGCAGGCGCGATTCTTATAACGGAACTGTTTAAAGAAATTAACATCATAACCGTACCTTGGCTAATATATATAGGAAAACATCATGTACGTAAAGGAAAAACTTAAATATTTTCAGTAAAAGGGGTGAAAGAAACAACTATGGGACTAGAAATAGGGACCAATTGGTTCAACCGGTATTCAGGCTGGCAATTAGATTCATCCTTCATGGGGTACTGTTTAAGATGTTATAATAAAATACCTCCCCACATACTCCAACTGAATGAAACGAAGTTCAAAATTTGTATCAAACGCACACTATGCAGCCAAGCATATTATAAGTTGGAGGATTACATCTCTGACAAAAATGCTTGGCTCAACACTGGTTCTGCTCCACAAGGGCGCATAAACAATTGATTAGCATTCGGAAATATTGTTGGAGCTGCTATTAATTCAATGTTTTAATATTGTATAATTGCAAAGCACACGTGACACGTGAGCACTATGTACCTACTATAAAGCTACCCTATAATGGGCACGTCTGTCATTGACTTGAATGTGCCCTGGCGGCTGATAGTATGTCTCGCTCGTGTGTGTTGGATCATTAAGTTCCCTTCAAAATGATTGTGCTGAATGGTGCTGATCCATACGTCATGTTCGTGAACGGGTGCCGTCAGTGGGGACTGGTCATCTCTTGGCTGCCACGGCTTTTTTATTTTTATTTAAAAGAGTGTCCATGGAGATTCTTGCCCGTTCTTCTCCTTAGGTACCTACTTCGCTTTGGAATGGGCAACTAGATTCATATTTCTGACTGACCGAACCCTTGGCAATTCAAAAGTGCCTGTAATTGGTTTATTTGAAATAAATGCTTTGAGTTTGAGTTTGAAATATGTGGCGGCATCTACACCGCTACATGCGAATAACGCATCACACTGACGTCACACAAATCCTGCAACGCGCAATCAGAGTTTATCGCGCAGCTAGCATATATACAACTTCCCGACATCAAACGTCGGGCAGTTGCCCACCAGATACGACATCCATCTGGTCGGAGGATCCTCCCTTATACAAGAGTATGAGTTAACTTTACACCCTGTTCCTCATATCTCCCACTCCGCCCAGAGCGGCAGAAGTCACTTGATGATTTTCGAACCAAAAAAAAAAGGATGATCCATTCGGTTTGGAAGATTGTTAGTAGGTTTTTACACAGAGAAACTCTCAGTAACAAATGTCCATTTAATGGCAATAGGTTCTCCCCTATTTACATGGAGTTTTTACAATTAAACATGAGAGGCATAATGAATGCATGTCTTGACAACTGCGTAGCATGGCCGTTACTCGTTTCTATGGTGGTCAGCCTACACGTGCTGAGAGGAAATCCTTGATTAAATCAATTTCTTCCTAGTCTTCGATTCGGTATGAAAATCATATCGAATCAAAGTCAACCTGAAATTAAACCTTTTTCAATTTCTTTTACACTACTCATTAGTACTAAAAACAAACTAACTAACTATAAACGTTTCCGGATGACAGCGATGCGCACGAGTGTGAAATGAGAAGTTTTCTTTTGATTCATCTTGTTGTGATTCTCGTAACCCATCACATATGCGATGTGTCAGAGTGTTGATAATCTAGTATTGAGATTTATTTATCTATTTATTTATTTATTTATTTATCTAGATTTATTATCCACCAGTGTTCCTAAACTAAAATAAATGCTGTGTAAAAACTTCTTTGAAAATCACTAAAACCTGTTCAGTCTTTTCTTAATTCTCTCCGAGTGCTAAGTTATTCTTAAATGATAAATGATTTTATTTCTGTAAGTAGGTTTTTACAAACACTTTTACACGTCAATCATATTTTAAAAGAAGATGAGATCGGCGTTTCCTATCTGACTACTCTGAGAAGAAAGGCCGAAACAAACTCAGAGGTCACAGTCTCTTTTAAAGTCCAGACATAATCTTGGTCATGTCATGTGAAGACCATGTGGATTGATGTCTGAAATGGTCTTTTGAGGAAAGAAGCACACAGAATGAGTGGACCTGTCCAGTCAGTGCACGCATTTGTCAGTAATCATGCAGCTCAACACAGAACTTAAGGAGCTCAACGATTCGACGAACATTCCCAAAGAAAGTACATTTGGGTAGGCCGCATAAATTACTCAAACTGCCAGACCATGATTAAAACTAATTTTAAAAATTAAAAATAGATTGAGATATAAAAAAAACATTCACAATAATTAAAATATTATAATACTTTACAAAGTAAATTTCCATGTCATTGTATAGTATATTAAGTGCAAAATTCGAGAATAAACTTGGTCATATCATATGAGGACCCTGTAGACTGGTGTCTGAAATGGTCTTTTGAGGAAGGAACCACACTGATTTGAGTGGACCTGTCCAGTCAGTGCACGTATTTGTCAATCATGGTGCAGCTCAACTCAGAACTAAGGAGCTTAACGATTCGACGAACAATACAAAAGAAAGGACATTTGGGTAGGCCGCGTAAAGTACTCAAACAGCCAGACCATGATTAAAATTGGAGCAGCTCAATCCCAAGCCCTCCTGTCCTCAATATAGTCTTTGACAGTGTAATAGGCTTTCTGGCATAATTTCCGCTTTATAAAAGATTTGAATTTATTACGGCTAGTCCTTGAATGTGGTTAGTAAGTTTATTATAAAACGTATACATTGACATTTCAATGAGCAACCTATTTTCTTGAGCCTGGTAGTAGGAACAACAAATTTGTGTTTGTTCCTAGTATATATATATAGTATCACTGTATTTTTTAAACAGATTAATATTTTTATGTGCATACAAAAGATTTTCATAAATATACTGAGAAGGCACAGTCATTATATTAATCTCTTTAAAGAAAAATGCCCATTTTTCACCTGACTGTGTATAGAAATGAAATAAATCTTAAAATACAGCTTATTGAATCGTATTTTAATTACGCTAATCACAATGTTAAAAGAAACCGAGGGAAAAAAGATTTTTTTATATTTCACAATGCTTATTCTACGTCAAGAGTAAAAATATTAGCATGTTTTGAACGCATCTCAATTTCCCTTTTTGACGACGACGTTCCATTTTACATACTGCTACTTGACTTTATTCAACTCTGTTTCTGAGTTTCATGCATTATTTTACGTTTTAATTAATCAGTAATCATTAATAAAACATGATAATAAAGATTAATTCAAAATAACATCATAATTAAATTAAATAATCATGCAATATGTAATTGAGTTCGAACGATAGAAACTATTTTTTTTTTGACGTTTGACAGTTAATGCTTGACCCGCAATTTATAGTGACAATTATCTAGAGTCTAAGCAGTGGGTTTCAGTATATTATAGTGTACTCTGTGGCAGTGGGGCAGTTGGTTTCAAGGAATTCACAAAGTAAAAAGTCGCTTAAGACCATATATTTGTATTATTAGGTAAGTATTCGTATTTTATACTAAACTTAGAGCGTTATTTAATTCGTTCTTGCACATTTATTTCTTTATATTTGGTAACGGCAAATCCTAACCTAAAAAGTAACATTAATATTTTTTGGACTTCGTAGCGTTTAAATCGTAAAAATGACTATATGACAATATTTTCTAAACATACAGGTAGTCTTTCTACTATACCTTATATCTATACATAAACTTTCACTATCAGGTTTTCAAATGTATGGGAAGTGGGCATTGTTCTTTGTCTCTGAGGGAGTGTCTGGGGCTTAGTTTACAAATTGAACGAATTGCCCTTTTTTGTAAAACAAAAATTGTCTGAATATCGGCGGCATTTCCCCACAAAAGAACACCGTACGACATCACACTATGAAAATAACTAAAGTATACTAAACGGGCTGTCTGATCTCTAAATCAGTTAATTGTTCTAACGGCGTATGCTGCAGAACTTATTTTTTTGACAATTTATCTATATGGGGGCCCCATTGAAGCTTGGCATCCCAAGTAATGCCAAGTAAGTGTAAGAATACTGTGGTGTTTTCGGGTTTCAACTCATCACCCTTTAATAAGAACACTAGTTTCTACTTGTCTAACATGAGGTATCGTAAACTTTATGCATTTAGTTTTTTTCTCGTTTAGATGTAGGTTATTAACATTAAACCAGTTAACTACTTTAGCAAGGGCGCTATTTGCATTGTTAGTAACCAGCTGCTGACGTTTGAGTTTAAATAAAAGTGAAGTGTCGTCTGCAAACAACACTTTATCATGATTATGCTTTATGAGGTAAGGCAAGTCATTAATATAAATAAGAAACAAAACCCACTTTATCTTGCCTGTCTACTGTTTCTTGTGCTACCCTCTTATTGTCAGTGAAAACTTTTAATTGGCCTTCTTTCATTATCTGTCAACTATCTGTATCCTAGCTGTAAGTTTTCTAAAGAAATCAAATAAAATATAAAAATAAAACAGAATTTTGTGACTCCTGCGGCCAATGACCCAATTTTTTTCGTTATCGCTTTATTTACTATTTTGTTTTATCATGTTTAAATATCGATAATACCCTTTACTTTAGCGGGGTTTCGCTAGCTTATTTGTTTTGCTTTATTTAACCATGTTTAATTCTTTTAACACTAACTTCTGAATCTGATAAACCACTTCGCCAGCCATTGTAAGTAGAAGATCGAGTTTTAGAAAAAGCGGCCAAGTGCGAGTCAGACTCGCACACAAAGGGTTCCGTACCACCGTACAATACTTAATACATTTTTTTTTCTTGTTATAGCGATCGTAGTAGTACACACTCTGAACATTTCTACATATTAGGGTCAAAAATATACAGCCCTGTGACAGATGGACAGACGGGCGGACAGCGTTAGTAATAATCGAAAAATTAGTTTATCTGCCTTTGCTTCACTTTTAATTATTTTTATCTATTGTGGAATAGTAATTTAATTCCTGATGCATCGTCTTCACATACAATTTAAGTATACAAAATATTGTAAAACATTTTAAAAGAGTAACGGTGGAGTTCCTTGCCCATTCTTCATCGTAGAAACTACCTGTTGGTAGGGGCGAAAATAATAAATTCAATTTTAATGTACATGTTGCCGTTCAAAAATGCCTTTTACGTGCCTTTTTCAAATAAATGCTTTGACTTTGAATTTGTTGGCGTTGGCACCCTTTGGGTACGTACCCTAAAAAGTTGGGTTTTGTATCATCGCCATAGTTGTGTTATAGTTTCTTTTTATTAAAGCTAGTATGTCGTATTTACGCAAGAGTTCCATACAGGTGATGATTTTCAATTTCCATCTCTGAAGAAAATTCATATTTATTAGCTCAGGCTGAGCGTTGAAAAACCAAATGCGCGCTTATATTCTCAGCATTCATTTAGATGTATTAGCTGCAATGCAAGTGCTGACTATTAAAAAGAACACGTGAATCAAGTGTCGTCCCCTTAAATAGTGATTAACAAAGACGTTATTAGACGATTTCTAAATTTTATTGTTACTTAGTAGTTTAAGTTATATTTAAATAACTTATTAGGTAATAGTCTAAGTTTCAAGCACTAGATTTTGGTGTCATTTAGTGTTAGTCGAAACCTGCATAAATTGAAAATCACCAAAAAGGAGGAGGAGGTTTTCAATTCGTCTGAATGATTTTTTCTTTTTGTATGTTTGTTACGCGATGTCTCCGGCAATGGGGAAGGCAACTGTCAAAATGGCGCTGTCGTAGCTAGTTCCCAACACAAGCTAAAAATACAAGGCGTGATGTGGTTTTATTTTATTTTAGCGAAAGTTGACTCGTTGTTGTGTTCCTAGATACTCCGAAATTGGAGTCCGAATTTCTCGTAAGCCCCTAAAATTAGAAGATTGTGCTATAAAGCTATTCGTACAGATTTTTTTGAGTTCGAATTTATGTCGTGAACATTTTGAAGAAAGTGATTACGAGGAAATATTCAAGGTTTAAAATTCTGACACTTTACATGTCAAGTACTTGATTTAAAATACGGAAATCACCGAAAATAACGAAATAGTGAAATAAAATCAAACTCATGAATGAACATAAAATGAAATGAATGAACGAAATGTCAAAAAATTTGTAGGCCGTAGGGACCTAGCTATGGTCACGCCATCTACAATTAGCTTTGCCCGACCTTCCCCATTGTGGATCGATGTCGAAAATTCTTTTGTTATGAATAGGATAGGCTTTAGGGGTGGTCCCTTAAAAAGTATGTTCACTTTGCTTGGGTAGTTTTTCAGTTAGCTTCAATAATACGTATTTTTCCACTTAGTGTTTAATGGTGATGTTATAATAGCTTCCTGTCTATGTTATTAAAAAAATTACACAGCAATTTGTGGTATATGGGGTAAGTACCGACTACAACCAAAAAGTGATAAATAAAAATTAAACGAACGACTTCCAAAAAAATACTACAAATTGAAAAATAACTTTCATTTCGGAAGTCGGTGGCATAAAACGAAAATACTAAACCGACTTATGAAATTAATGTAATATTTCACTTTGTAGCGTTTCTTTTTTTAAAGTCGGTTGTTTTTATTATAAGGAATCTTAGGCTTTCTATATTCTGTCTTCTTCTCTATATTCTAGATTCTGTGTTAATTAGATTCAACCCTCATTTTCTATTCATCAGCTTCTAAGCATATGCATAAATGTAGGAACATTTCCGGAATACGTCGAAGGTGCTCGTAAAAGCTAACAAATGTATTCTCGATAGCACTTGCGCGGACGCAGCATTACTTACTGATTAATAGCATCCTCCTGTGAGCTGGTCAATTAACCTGCCAGGTATGATAAGTATGGTATATTATTGATATGTATAGTGACACTTGCTTTTGCCAGCGGCTTCCCTCTTTGAGAGTTAAGTTATTATAAATATGTTATTAGATATCTAGCTTGTAAACATTTTGAGAACCTACTTACTGTTTTATTTTTAATTTATTTATTATGTACTTATTTTCATCTAATATATTGAAACCCTAAACCTGACTTGGTTTCCGTACGTCATTTTTGGGTGATCACTGAATATATAATATCTCTTTGTTGGTCCCATAGGGGACCCACAGCACAGCGCTGATTGCTGCTTGCTTGCTGATTGTTGCTTGCTGTGCTATTGAGCACAGCGTCATTCTGAGTGGAAGCCGTCTTGTCTTCAGTCACGGCGTGCACCTTTAGACTATTTATGTTTTGTGTTCGTAAGAATAAATTTGATTTGTTTTTTTTTTTAGTTTTGTAATCGAGTTATTTTGTATGCATGTGTTTTTTTTCTGTGACAAATAAATCTCGAAGCAATAGATTGACGCTTCGGTTTCACTTAAGACCTTCTTCGAAATTTTTGTTTCGTGCAGTGCGATGCGAGTACGCGACTTTACGTCAGTGTGTGCCGTGCAAAACTGCGATCTTTGTGGTGTGTGTCGTTTAAACACATACAGTCGTACCTTGAGTTCACAGCAATACGACTCTTAACGGCCCTATGCACTTTTGAACGCTTACTGTACATCAACTCGATCTACTATAAGGGCGCCTAGAGCGTCATACCGAGACTTCCGTGTTTAACGCCTGCTGCTGACTCAACAAAACACTACACCGTCCTACAAACCCTCGATTTTGTTGATGTCTTAGCACATTATAGTCGCTCGAAGCAAACATTAAATATTCACATAGCCTTGAGCGTGATTTTTGTGCAGCATTGACTTAGGCCCACTGTCTACCAATTCTACTGACGCTAAATCACATCACATGTGTTTAACTAGGTTTTAAAGTGCAAGAATAGTAGATTATCCACAAAGGGGATAAACCAGTGTCTTTATGTGCTATTTTAAATTCGGAGCGGAACGCAGGATTCTTGGGCTCCCGAGCGCAGCGAGGAATCTGTGAGTAAACTCCTTGGCGATGCGAGGGAGGTAAGACCAGAACCCTAAGTGCAGCGAGGGATGCAAGCCCGCCCTCGCCCTGGACGCGTTTAGGGGGGCTGGAAGAGGGCGTTGTTTGCTCTGCGCCGACACCCGGTGCACCTGCTGCGGCATGGGAGTGCACAAGTGATCTTGCTCTCCCTGTCTGCAGCTTCCTTCTGCGAGATATCTGTTCCGCAGAAGATTACCACCGCGTCCCAAGACTCTGCACTGCCGAACATTTAACGAACAACGGTAGACAGCGACAGGTCTATTTTGGAACTGTCGGAAAGCTATGGTTATTCAAAAGAAAACGAGCCACGATTTTTTATACATTAAAAAGCTCTGGCAACCAGCAAGATCAAGAATGCAGCTATTGAGATTTACAAAAAAAACCGGAAACTGATAGTAGCGAGGCCTCTGACGAAGTCATTGAAAACAGCAACATTTTAACACGGCGGAACAGTGACATAAAAATTGTTGAGAAAGCCGTTGAACCGCGCCATTAGATTCACCGACGAAGCTCGACCTGAAACAACCTGGCGAGAACGTCGTTAAAAGATTATACCACCCCGGGCCCCCGACAGACTTAGTCCGGCACTGCAGTTATCAAACCTCAAATCAATGCCTCGTTCTCTGTGACTCATAACGTCAATAAAACTACTTTCATCGCAATTTTGTCAACGAAATCTCCATAATATTCTATTTATCTTTAAAATTTGAAACAGAATAACTAATAAGGATATTACATATTACATTCTTAAACACAGTTTTAATGCGTAACAGAGATACTGTTACGCATTAAAACTGTGTCACCTTTTGAATAGGTATGTAAAAAATCATACGGCGTTTTAATTGGGACTAATTAATTCAAACGCGAAATTTTTATTTCCCAAACCACTGACAGACTACCATAACAAAATTTTGTTCCATAGCACCAAATGTCAAAATTTCGGAATGAGACTCCTTCTCCTCATAAGGTCCCCAATTTTTGACGCATTGAAAAATTTCAATGATGTCTCGGAAAGACTTTGGCCGCCACACTTATTTGATACTGTTGCTTTGGACCAAAATTATAAGAAACACTAGTGTGTTTCTTATAATTTGGTCTACTTTTTCTCTTCACTTCGATCCTAAATCTGGCCCTTGACGACCGAGCGTGGCAGCAAGCCACACTTCCCATTCGCCTGGGTTGTCTCTCCACAGTACTAATTAATTAACCAGGAAAATTATAAGTTCCTCACTGGTCGATTTTGGAAGTACCTTGTTTGACCGATGCGTTAAACGCTTGGAAAATGGCTTGTCCTAGTACGGTTTTCCCTGACAACCCCTCCCAGAGACGGTGGGACGTGCCGCTCTGCAGTATTATACCGAATACCCTGGTAAACACGTTCAACCTAACACGCTCATCTTGCCTCCGCCTGCTGGCGGGCACGCTCAACAGGAGCAACGATATTATTCCTCGAGCCCTTGTCACCGCCGGCGTACCTGCGGTTTTAGAACCAAACGGCTTGGTACGTGACGATTATCATTTGTGTGTACTTAAAAAGTAATCCAATAATGCGTATGTAAGGTGTCACGCCCCTTATGCCTGGAGGCTTTTATTTGTGTTTTAGTTTATGTTGTTTTTTTCATTGATTTTTATTGGTTTCTGTTTTGGGTATATTATATATGATTTTTTGTGTTTCGGTTTTTCTTCTTTGATTACCTTATAATTGTATAGTGCAATAATTTTTCGAACTAAACAGACAGTTGTGCTGCTGGGGAGTTTGTTGCGCCACTTCTTCTTCCCAGCTAAAGCAATAGGAAGTGGTGAAGGGCGGGCGTTTTGGGGGACTGTCTTATGTAATTTTGACGTTCGAAAAGTGCTGACTCTCAGCCTAGTTTGAAAAAATGACTTTTGATTTTGATTTTGATGGGAAGAGACCAGACGGTATGACGTTGTTCCCTTGGAAAGTGGGTTGGCCTCTGGTGTGGAACGCAACCTTTGTCGACACCCTTGCACCATCACATGTTCCTAGCGCGGTGGGCTGTGCTGCTGCTGCGGCTGCTGAGTCTCAAGCGGCGCAAATACTGTAACCTTATGGGTAA
Organism: Dasypolia templi; assembly: GCA_963555695.1. Classification (NCBI taxonomy): domain Eukaryota; kingdom Metazoa; phylum Arthropoda; class Insecta; order Lepidoptera; family Noctuidae; genus Dasypolia; species Dasypolia templi. The sequence continues at coordinate 8,768,670 of OY743163.1, forward strand.
CTACAGTTTTGAGCCGTTCGGGGTCGAAACGTTTGAGTCATGGGGCCCAAGAGCGCGTCTCCTTTTTAAGCAAATTTCTCGTAGACACTTCACGTGACCAGATTGTTCTTTGGCCAAAGAATTAGCATTGCCATACAACGTGGCAATGCTACTGTGGCGGCATCTACACCGTCACATGCGAACAAACGCATCACACTGACGTCTGACAAATCCTGCATCGCGCAAGCAGAGTTTACCGCGCAGATAGCATTTATACAACTTCCTGACATCAAATGTTGGGCAGTTGCCCCTTCCAAGAGTATGAGTGAACTTTACACCCTGTTCCTCATATCTCTAAACTACCAGTCTTCCGGGCAAGTTTCCGGATGACAGCGATGCGGACGAGTACTTTGACGCGTAAGTGTCCCGTTTGTTTTTATATTAACATTTAATGTAGTCCTCGTGTAACTATAATATTAATATTCGATTTATTCATAACATTTTACGGAAATGGCTTGCTTGCTGAATAAAGCCCAAATGAACATAGTTTAACGCGAGGCGAATGTCACAAACATCTTTGGATTTGAGTCTGTAGCAGCTCCAATTCTGGATTTTTACCTAGGGAATGTGGCAAGAAGCTCGCCCTTTATTACATAATGTGAATATGTGAGCACACTCTGAATGGGTAGTCGATTCGAGAAATACATGCTTAGTGCATTTATTTCTGTTTCTGAACGCAACTAAAAACAACGAGTAAAACTTACAGCCGTGACAGACACTGTCATTTTGCTGTCATTAGTGCCACTGTCAAAAAAATTGAGTTTAATTATCAAAACAAATTAAAAAACCGGTGCTAAATTTGCAAGTTTTAAGGAAACTAGTAGGAAATAACAGAAATTCTTACAGAAATATACAAAAACAGCGTTTATCTACTAAGTAGCAAGGTATTTTTGACAATTTCTTTTAATATTTTCAAATTCTCTACACAATTTTTTTCACGTGTCACTGATTGCAAAGAACATGCTAGATTTTAACTAACACTCTTTTTTATAATAAATTTAGTTCATAATAGTTTCTAATGTATTTACGATGAAAGTTATACACTTTTTAAGTTAAAATTTTTGCAATTATAATTATAACCTCAAAAGTGTAAACAAATACATGTGAACTTAGTGGAGGTTATCTTTAAGATGATTAAATTGAGTTAAATTCTATTAAATCTGTTATATCTATTTAATTAGATAATAGGAATCATTTTATTGTATTTAAAACCTCAGCAAACTATGCTTTACCCTTCTTTTATTATTTAAGAGCTGTGGTATCGTGCCGACTTATGATTTGTAGGTCGTGAGTTCGAACTCAGGCGGGCCCTTCACTTTGAGTATTTAATTTCATCATCACTGCTCCCAAAATGCCAAATTCTCTAATATGGAACGCTGTTTGTTGGTAAACGCATCACGTAAGACCGGCTGGACCAATTTGGCCTATGTTTGGTTTACAAATGTTTGTAATGTCCAATTCAAGTTTTTACGGGGAAAAAAATGAATTTGTGTATAACTGTAAGCGTGTTTTCTATGGGAATTTGTTATTAATTATAATACCGTCTGCCAGGTCATCTTGTGTTGAATAAAATAAAAACATCAACCTTTCACATTCACAGAATGGACACATCAAAACCGCATTCCCCGACCCGACAAAAGCGTAAAAGAAAATCTCAACCGCAACTCTCTACTTCTGAACATAAAAATATGAAGATAGGTACACCAGACATCATTCCTATTACAACAGTTAAAGCTCCTAAATCTGCTGGAGTTAAACACAAACCTGAAATCAAGGAAGAAGACTATGATTACGGTGATAAATATCCGATATTAAAAAATCAAGACCTGGTTAGCAAATTCCTGAAAGTGCAGATGACTAATAATCAGAAAGGTATGTAATAACAATTATAAACTGGACTGGTCTACTTGTTGTGTGGTTCTAGACCATCTCGGGAATAAAATCTGCCTGATCCTCATACAATCTGACATTGATAAACCTCCGACTTTGTTTCTTAGAGAATATTGGTAACTTACACCAACCTCATCTAGTTCATATTTTCACCTAAAATGTTCTTAGGATAGATAGATAGAATACAAAAAAATAAAATTGAAATGTCTGTCTGTGATGTAAAAATAACAGATTTTAACTAAATGCATGTGAAAGTATGGTACTTAAAACAAAATACAATTTTTTAAAATTTTATTTGTTTGACTGTTTATTTGGGCTAATCTCCGAAACGTCGGGGCCGATTTTTCGGGACTTTCACTGGTAGATAGCTGATGTTACAAGGAGTAACATCAGCTCCTTAGGGGGCTTCTTTTTGTCCCGTTAATACTAAATAAAAGCTGCAGTAGCTAGTGTTCATAAAAGAGAACCAGAATCCAAATCCTGGATTATCAATGAGTCCAGTGGAATAAATGGTATAAAAAGATATGATTTTACTTATAAAAATGTCATCATTCGTATTTCAATTCTAAACAGGAGATAAATTGACCATGCAGTCTATTTTTACAGTGCATTTTTTTATCCTACAAAATTAACCACAGACAATTACTCAGCAAAAAAAGTATGTTGTTATGGTAACCCCTTTTCTGCTCTAGTTAAAATAACTTATCCAAATCGAATTATTTCAAATCCCACTTTTTTTCAGGTCGCATCCGCCAAGCTGTAAGAGAATCACTGCAGGGCACATCTAGCATACTAGAACCAGAAATAATACACAGTAAAATTCAATCTATCCTCAGGGCTTCAACAATCCTTACTGACTCCGAATTAAGACGTATCCGCATACTTTACAACTTACTTAAAACCGCTTTAAAAGAACAAAAACTTACCAGCCAGAGTGTAAAACCTAAAAAGGCGGATAAGTCTAAGAAGAAAAGTGATGGTGATACCCCGATTCCGAAAGAAAAAGTTAAGAAAGAGAAAAAAGAAAAAACTGAAAACTTGGAGCAAAAAGTTCGGGGTCCAAAGAGATATATTGTGTTTTTAGGTAACTTGCCGCTTGATGTTGATAAGGATAAGGTAAGACTGAGAACAAACCAAAAACACAGCTTTTTTTATTATGATACTGGCTTCTGTTGCAGTAGCCTATGTCCTTTCCAGTATACACACGCACACACACACCCTCACTCTCATCGACACACACTCACACATACTCACTCCAATTTGCCATCAAAATTGTTAACATTAGTTTTTTATTTTCTATTCCATTTTGATTCACTCTTGTTATTATTAATTTGTAATCGTTCTTTATTATGTTTAACGTGTGTCCATTTAAAACAGTCATAGGTCGCTAGTGAGTCTCCGATGGAGGGTAAGCCTGGTGATCTGTAATACAGGTTTTACCTACTACAGACACCAGTCTCTGATTAAGTTTACTTTGACTTTGTACTGTGTTTGTGATTATGAGAGAATAATAAAGAAAGAATAATTTGTATTGGAAATTGTTCAAAAATCTATTTCTCTCTAAAAGTTCTATGCGTTTTAAAGTCGATGCTAGCCAGCCCAACACACAAATGCCATAGTAATTTCGTGCCATTCAACACCATGATTGTTTTGCGTGACAATGATAGAAGAATAATTTCAAAAGTTTCCACCAATGTATTTTTTTTTTTCAAATCATCTTTTTTGTGTAAGATCTTTAAATAGGTATTAATAGGGATGATGACTAATATTAAAAATGTTCGTAAAAATAATGTAATTTCAAAGAAGGCATAGTAAAAATGAGATTATCGAAAAAGTCTGACTCTCTTACTGATGTAAATATGGAGAAGATACACGCTTTAAAAGTTTTTTTGGAGGGGATTATTCCCGTCCTTTTCGCTCGGTACGGACAATGTACGGCGCTAGTATGAAGTTACATAGTCGTGACGTCACTTCTACGATAGTGCTGTCTTTGTCGAACACTTTTATAACTTGGCAATTTTTTAAGCCTTTACACTTTTTGTAATATTGTTTGAACTATTTGGTAACAAAAATTTTTTTTTTGATAGAAATAAACAAATGTCATCATCCCTATTCATGTGTATTTTTGATAGTAGTCAAATAGTCTATATTCGTAGTTTTGTATCGAAAAACTAAAAAAAATAAATTAAATGAATGAAAAAACGATTGAATTAATCAATAACGAATAAAATGTGGTTCTTCTTCAAAAACGTTATTTATAACGTTCTGTTTGAACGTAACCGAAATAAATCGTTTCGTGTCGTCATTTCGGTCGAAACCGTTTCGAAAAATATATGTTGGTATCCTAGCCCTGGTCCAGTGGTTTAGACGTAACATAAGGACAAAGTTACTTTCGAATTTATAATATTAAGTATTTATAAGTGCCGATTTCACCAACGAAACTTAAAACGCGTTTAGCACATCTAAAACGCGTTCAAGAGATGTCAGTGTCAATATTCCATGGAAAATAATGACAGTGACAGCTCTTAAACGTAATTTATGTGGAGATCGCGTTCAGTGTCAAAGGCGAAATCGGCACTCAAGATAGAATATAACAATATTTATTTGCTTAAAAACATGGCATAAAAAGATGGTAAAATACAAAATGACAAGAGCATACACGTTTTTGCTTAACAGTTATAAGCATGCAAATTTTCACAAGCAAAAAAGACAATGCACAATGCTATGTTAAACAAAATTTTTTTTTTTTAAAGAGTGAGAGTCTGTGTATAATAAAAGAGGTTAAAATTAAGAAAAAGAGATTAAAAAAAGAGTCGTTAAGAATACTTCTCTAGGACATCTCGGTAGTATATATTATGCTGCATAACTTTGTAAGACGATACAGAATTTCATATATATTAACAACACACACAACAACCACATAACAACACAACAGACACATAAACAATTAAAACTGGGTAGTATTCTGCATTCATTTTTATTTCTTACTTTGGAATATTTTTCTTTCCGAATGCTGTACCGGTTGACGTCAACGCTGGCTATCGCTGAAAACCAGCGCTGGGGCTCTGTCTCGCATAAGGTCGTAGACGAGCGATGGCCATTTTGCGTGGATGTGACGCATATTTTCCTCCCCACATGTTCTTTTTTGCGTCGTGTTCTACCTCTGCGTCATGTTTACCGCAAATAAACGTATTCTTTAATTCTTATTATTTTTCCCATCGTTTACAGATAACAAAACACTTCTCAGAGATGAATGAGCAGATCGTCGATATCCGTATCCCAAAGGCGATGGATGGCAAGAAGAGTGCCATTGCTTATTTAGAACTTAGCAATGAACCTAGTTATGAGGTATGTTTTTAATCATGATTTGTAAAAAGATCAGGAAAACAGTTCCTTACGCGATACTCGCACGCACACACGCACTTGTAAATAATAGAAAGATTTTCCTGACGTGACGCTTTCTAGCGGTACCTTTTCGCTTCACCATTAACGCGGCTTGCGTTAGCCGCGTTAATGGTGAAGCGAAAAGGTAACCCGCGAAATATCGTAAGTTCATATAATCCTATTGAATGAAAATGACATTTAAAAAAAAAACTGTTTTCTTCTGTTTTGAGTGAATATTGTGTGCCTTAACCTGGACCTAACAAATTTATTTTCTTTCATAAAATATCGATCAATATGATTATATGAACTTGGTAGGTTGTAATGATTATTTTAATGACTATAATTCTGTAAATACATACTTGTTACGGTCGCGAATCATATTTTGTTCAACATTCCACCTGACTTATAAGAGAACAGATGATTTGATAATGGCATTCAATAAAGCACGTAATTACATACAACTCTTCTTCCCATGTGGGTAGGCAGAAACTACAGAACGCCACCTGCTACGATCCTTACATACTCTTTATTACAAACTGATAGTGAAATTTTTTACAAATTGCTCCCGATAGCGTTCCGGAATGCGCTGGCGCAAGTTCCTTTACACGCACATACCGGGTATGGTGAAAGAAGTGTAAAAAAAAACGCCTATGACTAGCAAGGGAACAAATTGCTTTGTTCAGATATCTCTTTACATATATGGTAATTTAATATTGTTTATTTTCAGTTCGCATTATCAAAGCATCATTCGATGTTTGGTAACAAGAGGATTAATGTTCTATATACGGCGCCGAAGAAGGGGAAAATTACGAAGGATAAAGCGAAGGTATAAGACATTTTTCATTTTAGAAAAGTCTGCGCGTTGCACAGTCGGCCGAGTGCTATTAATTCCGAATGAATGAATGAAATGCACCGATCCCAGCGTGGTTTGACCAGACTCGATTAATTGAATGAACTCGAGATTTGCACTAGCCCCTGAAGCCTCATGCTTCATGGTGCTACAAAGACCATTGCATATCAAGGAATAGACCGGGGGGCACTGTAATGGTAGGGAAGACGTGCCCTTACGATAGGAAGGATTAAGAGCCTACGGAGTAAGCACTCTAGCGTAAGCATTGGACTAGTGGAGATGCGGGTGATATTTGTCTATGGGAGGGCATCTTTTAACGACGTCGCAGCCGAGTTGATTCAGGTCGAGCTTCATCGGTGAATCTTCTAGGGGGGTTCAACTGGTTTCTCGGCTGTTTACTATGTCACTCTGGCTGAGTGCTTTTAATTCCGTGTTCAAAATAAAAATTTAATTGGTTTTTTTTTCATTCGAAAATTCGCAGTAAGTATCATATCTAACCAACCTGACAGATCACAACCCACTACTCTACCCAGGAGTCTCTTTTTTTGTTTTATATTATAATGTGTGCCTTTTCAGTGTTATATAAATGTATTTTCTTTCTTTTCTATCTTTCTGTCTTGTTGCCGGTTTTTCACCTTCCGCATCCATCACCCTTATTGCGTAACACACGAACAATCACAATCTGAATTATTTTGATGGATATTGCAAATCCATTTGCTTCATATGTTGATAAAGTTTGTCTGCTCAAACTCAAACTCGAAGCATTTATTTCATTTAAACCATTTACAGGCACTTTTGAATTTTCAAAGAGTCAATTAGTCAGATAGTTGAAGCTAGTTGCCCATTCCGAAACGTAGATCTCTATGGAGAAGAACGAGCAAAAATTACAAGGACACTCTTTTAAATCAAGACAAAATCCTGGGTACATTATTCTTGTTGCTTCAATGTGACAAAATTAAAAAGAAATAGTTTTAGTTATAGGATTTAAAATAAGCCGTGGCAGTTAAGAGATGACCAGTCTCAACAGACGGCGCCCGTTCACGAACATGACGCGTAGATCAGTACCATCCAGCACCATAATTGCGTAACACATTTTCGTAAACGATTATAATTAATCTGTTTGATTTTGACAGTTCAACAACATTCATTGCGTTTTATACATTGTCGAGTAGAATTTTTCATCGAACTTATGAAGCAATGGATTAGCAATATGTTTCAAAACGATTCAGATTCCGTTTGATTGTGTATTACGCAATTAGGGTACTGCTCAACCATTTTGTGGCTCAACAACGTAAAAACCGCAATTAATGTTGTTGGAACTGCCAAAATCAAAGCGATTACTACTGATAGTTTGTTACACAATTACTCCGCTGGCCTAGCTGCACGAGTCTAGATTTGTACCTGATTATTAAACCACTTTTAACCTGAATATTTTTGTGCAAGTATCAAGCTTGGATAAAATTATTGCGGAATTTAAACGAAATATGATTGCATAACATTTTGACTTTTGCAAAGTAGATTATATGTGATTCCAATACTTAATAAGTAACAATGTTTTATAAGTTTTTGACGATAAGCGTCAATAATGAATCATAAAGACTTGATACTTGCTTTCAATCTGCAAAAATCGTTTATGTGTTGAGATTTGTTCCCCTAGAGAATGTATTAGGAAGTGCCTCTCAGCAATCCCCTTAATATTATACTCTGCCTACCCCTTTCAAATATTGTTTTTATGTAATATTAATCTAACAATTTCTTTTCACAGAGCAAATCAGCAAAACTAATAGCCCTCCAGAAATCAGGCAAGCTAGTTGGCAGTGTACCGTTAGCAAAGAAACGCAGCCAGCGGCGTCTGAAAGCAAAGAAAGCTCAAGCAAAACTAGCTGCCGAAAACGCGTGATTTTACCTTAACCTTTACTTTAACTAGTAGATACTTCTTAGCAAGAAAATATGGATCTAGGAGCCTAAAACGCGTGATTTTACCCTATATTATATCTTTACCATACCTAAACTCGGAGATGGAATTCGAGATTAAAATGTAAACAAAGAAATGTCATTCTCAAAGTGACGTTTCAGGGGCAGTGAACATTTCTAATTATTAGATTTTATATTATAACACTAATACACGATTTTACTCGACAACAAAATAACCAAAAACGTAAAAAACAACAATGAAGAACTTAATAACAAATAAAAACTTACGAGGGACAGTCTCAATGACGACAGATGTAAGAAAACCGAATGATAGTAAAACTGTCATTCGGTTTTCTTACATACGTCCAAAACAAAATGGCGACTAGTAGGGACGCCCACTTGAATCAATTATTAGAATATTGCAATATTATTTTAAAAAAATCATACGATTCTTTTGTTTAGAAAGAAAAACATTTTATACATAGAAAATAATCAACGAAAGTCCAAATTTTTAGAGCTTCTGCCTTTTTTGTTGGAACTTAGTTTACGGTAGTTTAAAGCTGAAACTGCAAAATTATATTTTACTTGTTTAAGATGTCCCTACTGTTTTACCACTATGGTATAGTAGGTACTTTTCGACAAACTACACAATAAACTACACATTTTATTTGATATTCGTGCTAGGGGTACTTTAATAATAATGAAGAAAGTATTTTTCATAGGAAAACTAAAAAATCGGTGATAATATTATGTCATAAATATTAATGTTCCGTGCTGAATGTATAAACATCTACAAAACAATGTAATTTAAAGAAGTTTTTTTTTTGTTTTTTTTTTTATATTTTCAAACTTAAAATGTCTTATTCTGTTGATGCCAGAGTAAAAAAAATAATACTTGTGAGTTTAATTAAACTTCACTGTTAATGCTGTTTAATAAAAAATAGCAATGTATTAATTGTAACTATTTTTTTTTAAATGAGAGTATTTAATTGTTATTACATACTCGTTTCGATCGCTTTTAATTATGACGTCACGTCCTTAAATAAAGTCACTTTTTGTTTGGTGAACCTGAATGCGTGCTCGCGCCGACAGAGGGCGCTTTCCGGTTTTCAGAACAAAAAGCGACAACAATCCGCTAAATTATTTCCAAAATTTGACGTTACATGACACGGGGTTAAACTAACCTTCATTTCTGTATAATATCAGCTTTGTTAATAGAATTACCTGTTTTATTTTCTGCCAATTGGAGGCATAATTGGGAGCTTGACGCTAAGGACGCGTGTGTTGTACTATAGTACTTAATATACCGAACTATTTTATTAAAATGTCTTGTTTTATTTGAATTTCAATTTCTACATTGAAAACATCCATATGGCGGTGACAATATCGGCTGACCAAATACAGATCGTTTTTGGACACCTTAATGACAAATTCTGGTGAAAAGGCCAGATTTTCATGACGGCTGCTATATTATGATGTAATTTCAACAGTCATCTCGAAGGTTGTGGACTTCACTTTTCTGCTTAAGTCGACAATTAGGATGATGACAAAAATACGACAATGAGACAAAAATAAAAATTTTTTTTTGATTTTTGTCTCAAAAGACGTGTTTGTTTCCAAATAGTGCGAACTATATTACAAAAAGTGTAAAAGCTTAAAAAATTGCCAAGTTATAAACGTTTTAAGAAAATTGTTAGACAAGGACAGGCCTATCGTAGAAGTGAAATCACGACTATGCAACTTCATACTAGCGCTGTATATTGTCAGTAGGTACCACGCGACAAGGACGGCAATAATCGCGTGTATCTTCTTCAAATTTACACCGATTTAACTGATCTTTTCGATTATCTCATTTTTACTAAGCCTTCTTTGAAATTGCATTATTATTATGAACATTTTTGATATTAGCCATCATCCCAATAGTAGATTATGCACCTAGGGGATGAAGCAGTGTCTTATGAATCATGAGTGTGTAGTGTTAACTCCCGAGTGGAGCGAACGACCTTTGACCATAATCCTGAGTGCAGCAAGGGATTCAAGCTCGCCCAAGACGTAGGCACGTTTATCCCCGAGGAGGATACTCTACTTTTCGCACCTACTGCGAGGTCTTAAAAACCAATTCGGTTGTCGAATAAGTAGTTTATTTAACTTTTAATAACCGAGGAATACCCAGTTATATGCAGTTTCATACACTATATTCCTGACTCCGTGATAGCAAAGACACGGTTATGTTTAAAAATTTCTACGGTTTTTATGTGTGGTGCGTTGGTGGCATGATGTAGTAATTTCGATCAACGCAAGTGGTGCGTTGTTGGCAATGAATGGGTTAATGCGTACGTATCTATGTATATTTGTACGTGGAATTCTATATACCCCCTGTAGCTGAAATACATTCATGCATCATGCGCTCGCGTCAGCGGCCAAAGGAATACTGCCGGTCCATTTTTTATTTTTTTTTGGGAATGGCATCTCGCAGGTCAACCTATGAGGTTGTCGTCTGCTTAAACGGACTTGCCAGTGGTTGCCCTAATAAATTAAGGCCCCCAGCCAGGACTTAAACTTAAATACTAACTAAAAACTAAGCGACTACACGCTAAGGGCACCCCCTGTGGGGTACGAACCTCGGCTTAGGGCGTCGCTGGAAGAGGGCAGCAAATGACTAGCTGGATCAGGAATGATATTATTTAGGGACGAATTTAAAGCTACAGGCTCAGCGGCGCGGGCTGGCTCGAGCAAGGGTCGGGAGGGGCGTAGATTTGGGCGTCTCGGCGGGCCTCGGCGGCGAGGACGGTAGGACGGCGATCGGGACTGCCGGTCCATTTTTATTTTTGGTATGGCATCTCGTAGTTGACCTTGAGAGGTCGTGACTACTTAACCGGACTATCCTGTGGCTGCCTTAAGCGGACTCAAAGCCTCCAGCCAGGGGCGTAAAACTACTTATATTATTAAGCGAACGCTCGCTAAGGGCACCCTCTGTGGGGTACGGACCTCGGCTTAGGGCGTCGCTGACGGGAGGACAGCAAGATGGGACAGGCTGGATCAAGTTTTGTTGATTATTATTAATCGGGGAATTTAAAGCTACAGGCTCAGCTACGGCGCGGGCTGGCACTTCGTCGAGCAAGGGTCGGGGGGGACAATTACGTCGGGATCTTCGCGAGGAACCTCGGCGGCGAGGTCGGAATGTCGGTCTGTGTTTGTGCACTGTACTGGTGGCCCTACTGCTCTCCTGAATGAGAGTTATGTGGTCATCGGGATCGGTGAGGACATGCTTGGGACGGCGGACTTGACTAATTGAGGAGGGAATATAGCTAGCGGCTTTCACAACCAGAGGGTTGCGGTGATTCGCGGCGGTCTCGAAGAAACGCTTTGAAATGCGTTTCATGAACTGACGGATAGTGGGAATCCTGAGGTCTACGTGGAGGATTTCGTTGCGAACGTACCAGGGGGAGCCTGTTATCCTACGGAGGAACTTGTTCTGGAGGGTCTGCATTCTATTGAAGCGAACGGGCTTGGCGTGTGCGAAGACTGCACTGGCATAGGTCATGATCGGGCGGATGCACGCTGTGTAGATACGCATTTTGCACTTCAGTGACAATTTGCTACGTGCATTGAGGACAAAGTGAAGTCTACCTAGAGCGAAGGCGGCGCGCGAACGAGCCGCCTTAATGTGCTCTGAAAAAGAGAGGTGTTCGTCTAGTACGACACCCAGGTATTTGGCTCGCTTCTCCCAAGGGATCGGCTTGCCGAACATTGTGATCGGTCGAGGGGGGCAGGGGTTGCGACGCGGCTTTGAGAAAAGAACCGCTTGACTTTTGTCGGGATTGACTTCGATTCGCCATTTTCTAAACCAAGCGCCAAGCTTGTTCACTTGGGTTTGGAGAATGCGAGCTATCGAATTTTCATCACGGCCGGTGTAGTAGATGGCCGTGTCGTCTGCGAACAGGGCCAACTGCGCCTTGCTGCACTTTGGCATGTCGCTGGTGAATAGCGTGAAAGCTAGAGGAGAGATCACAGAGCCCTGAGGGACTCCTGCGCGAATAGGGTGGGGGGAGGATAGCGCTCCTTCGATGCGATAACGGAAGGTGCGGTTCGACAAAAAGTCCCGTAAGATGAGCACGAGACGATCTGGCACGCCGAGTTGGTACAGCTTATATAATAAGCCGTTGTGCCAGACTTTGTCGAACGCTTTCGCTATGTCGAAGAAGACAGCACCGGTCATCAAACCTCGTTGGAAACCGAAGTTGATGTGTTCGACTATACGGTGGACCTGTTGTACGCACGAGTGTTGGGTTCTAAAACCAAACTGTTCGTTGGGGATGAGGCCCTTTGTCTCGGCGTAGTCGCTGAGGCGCTTATAAATAAGCCTCTCATAGATTTTGCCGAGGACATTGAGCAGACTGATGGGGCGGTAACTACTAGGCTCTGACTTTGGCTTGCCGAGCTTTGGGATACCGATGACGGTGGCTTCTTTGAATGCCTGTGGGAAGATGTTGTTGCTCAGAGCACCATTGAAGATGGTGGTCAGTAGCATTATCAGGTGGGCAGGGAAAAGTTGGAATACCCTATTGGTGATTCCATCTGAGCCGGGGGCTTTACGAGCCTTAAGACCTTTGATGAGGTCGTGCACTTCGTCAGGCGTGACTGGGGGCAGTGGATACTCTGGGTCTTCAACGGGAGGGAGGGAGGCTCTATGTTCGACTTCAGCGTCGACCTCAGAGAGGTGAGCTTGGTCTACTGGTTGAGAGCTAGGCGAGCATTGGACTTCTAGACTGTCGGCTAGAAGCTCAGCCTTGTCGACATCATCGAAGGCGATGGTCTTGTCGGGACGGATCAGGGGGGCATGGAGACTATTTCTCCGGATCTGAGCTTCCTCTGGAGTTGCCAGAAGGCTAGGTGGGTGGGCTCTAGTTCGCTCAACATCTTGTCCCAGCCGGCGGTACGCAGCTCCTCAAACTCAAACTCAAACTCAAAGCATTTATTTCAAATAAACCCATTACAGGCACTTTTGAATTGTCAAGGGGTCGGTCAGTCAGAAATATGAAGCTAGTTGCCCATTCCAAAGCGAAGTAGGTACCTATGGAGAAGAACGGGCAAGAAACTCCATGGACACTCTTTTAAATAATATGGTTACAGAAAATTTGTTACATCAGTCTTGTTGAAATTAAACATGTGAGAACGATGTAGAAAGACTCGTAATAAAAAACATAAAAATCGGAAAAGAAAAATTAAAAAAAAAAAAAAAAAAAAAAGGCGTGGCAGCCAAGAGATGACCAGTCCCCACTGACGGCGCCCGTTCACGAACATGACGTACGGATCAGCACCATTCAGCTCAACCATTTTGAAGGGAACTTAATGATCCAACACACACGCCACCACCAGCGAGACATTAGAGTGAGCGTGACATACTCTCAGCCGCCAGGGCACATTCAAGTCAATGACAGACGTGCCCAGTATAGGGTAGCTTTATAGTAGGTACCACATAGTGCTCACACGCACACCTCTATGCGTGTTCTTACAGTACGCTGTAAGTAACGCATATGGGCTTTGTTCGCGTCGCAGGGGAAGTTGCTGTAGGTACGGACAGCCGCGTTCTTCTCATTCAACAGTTCGCGTACATCGTCCGGCAACTTCCGGTAATTGAACGATTGTACGTGAGCTGTGAATGAGTCGATCGCGGCCGTCGTGTCAGCGATAGAGTCAAAATGATCGGGGATTGGGTCCAAGTGGGGGGACGTGGTGGGTTTTAAGCGATCGCTTACTCTCCTCCAGTCCGTTACCACTTTGTTGGGAAGGGGTTGGGTGGAATCGGGCAGACCTATGCGGGGGACCAGTTTCATGACTACTGGACGGTGATCGGAAGCGAGCTCTTGTACCACTTCTATAGAGTCCAACCGTAGGTTGACGTTCTGTAGGAGCGCCACGTCGAGAACATCGGCGGTGTGATTGGGATCGGGGGGAAAATGAGTGGGAGTCATCGGCGCGATGACATCGAAATTCTGAGAGGAGGAGAGGTTGAACAGGTGTCTCCCTCTGGAAGAGGTCCTGGTGCTATTCCAGGAGGGGTGTTTTGCGTTGAGATCCCCCAATATGATAACGGAGTCACTCAGGCTAAAAAGTACAGAAAGATCTTCAGTAAGGAGTTGGAAGTTCTCCGAAGTATTAATGGGGGGGAGGTAGGCCGAAACTATGGTGATCGGTTGATGACCTGTCATGCCAAGCCGACAGCAAGACACTTCTAATCGTGAGAGTGTGGGAGGGTCTATGGGAATGCAGTATAGCTCTCTAAGGGTACCGCCCTTATGGCAACGCGTCCTGTCATTGCGAACTGTACGATAGTTTGCAATTGACGGATTTCGGTAACTCGGTTTAAGGAACGTTTCCTGAACAAGGAGGATGTCGATGTGGTGGTCGCGGAGGAACTCGCTGATTTCAGCGCGTTGTCGCAGGATGCCATTGGCATTGAAATAACCTAACTTTAGGGATCGGGGTTTGGTTCGCGCGAGGATTCCTTTATCCATGATTAGGGTTGGGTTGATTGTTAAAGGACATCAGGGCTTGCGTAATGTCCGGGTACGCATTGTAGATATTCTGAATCATGAAAATGTTGCCGGCATTTCTGGCGGCAACAATTTCACTTGCCATTTTCCTGGCACGAGGGGTAAGGAAAGCCGTGAATGTACTAGATATGACATTAAACGCGTCCATCGGGTTCTGACCGACCACCCGGGTGGCTGCGGGCGGAGCTGACGCGGCCGGAGCGGCTTTGTTTAGAGGCACAGGAATGCCTGGAGGCGCGTTGACGCGGATGCGGGGGTCCATAAGTGGAGGGATGGCCGCAGGAACGGGTCTAGGAGCTAAGGCTGGAAAAGCCTGCTGATGGTGGAAGTAATTCCAGGGCGAGGGCCTCTGAGGACTGAGTCGCTCCTGATGCTGTGTGGTAGGCCACGCGTGGGCGTAGCGGGGGCTTTCCCTTTGCTGGCGGGCGTCTGCACGCTTCGTCAGCTTGGGAGATGATGTTTTGGGGGCCTTGGGGCACCCACGATAATTGGCCGGGTGGCCTGAGTCGCCGCATAGCACACAGCTAGGCGGCTCTGTGCACAAGGTGCGGTCCTTAGGACGAGTGCAATCAGCAGTGCCGTGATCGCCCAGGCACTTGACGCACCTGGGTTTCGCGTGGCAGTGCATCTGCGAATGTCCGTAAAGTTGGCAGCGGTGACACTGCCCTATGACACCGGTCTTAAACGGCTTCTCGATCTGCAAGCCGGTGAGGTTGCAGACGGAACGGACGTTGAAGGACTGCCGGTCCAGGTTCGGCGCAAGCTTTTATATGTGAGCGAGAAATGTAAACCTCTTCGACTTACCTACATACGATTTGATTTATTTTATTAATATATGCATGTAGGTAGACGCTAATTATTTACTAAATATTTTTGTATATAATAGGTTAAGTTTAGCAATGAAAGGTCATTCGCATCTCAACCGTCTTTCACTCCAGACACTGCTAGGGACTCCAACCTCAACAGTGGTGACCCCGACGTGATATCAAAGCTACAATGTCTACGTCCAACGCGGATTTGAAAAAAGATGAGCAAGAAGTGTCCGGTGTGTCTGCTACCCTTCGCATTCCACCGATCTGGCGTGACAGACTGCGGTTATGGTTCGCGCAGTTCGAAGCCATCGTTTCTTCACACAAGAAGG
This sequence comes from Dasypolia templi, assembly GCA_963555695.1. Taxonomy (NCBI): domain Eukaryota; kingdom Metazoa; phylum Arthropoda; class Insecta; order Lepidoptera; family Noctuidae; genus Dasypolia; species Dasypolia templi. The sequence goes on from OY743163.1 coordinate 8,784,445, forward strand.
GGGATAAGGCAATGTACGAGCTGGTCATTGGCCAGTTGGAACGTCAAGATATCGACGAGATAGCCGACATTATCCTCCGACCACCAGAAACTGGAAAATACGAAACATTGAAGAATCGATTACTACAGGTGTACGAAGAATCCGAACAAAGACAAGTCCAGCGGTTGTTATCTGAAATGGAATCATCCTAATGGCCGGATGGATTTGAATAAATGAGTGTGTATCGACTCGTCTGGGTCGCGCGAAGGATACGCTAGGCTTTGTTTTGATAAAATCAAAATTGCTGAGTTTAGACGTCAATGAGAAAGGTCTCTTGAAAAAACAAAATTGTTCCCAAAAATAATATCGACAATAGGGCTTCAACCCAAATCCAACTAAAACCTATGAAGTGAGCTTCTTGGTCGAGCTGTACAGTATTACAAAAAAATATTTTCTTCCAACTATGCTTTAATTTAATCACAATCACACTAAAAACTCAGTACAAAGCGAGTCTTTAATGCTCTAGAGCAATAAAAATTTATGAAATTTCATAATTGCACAGTTTTTTTTTTTATCGCACCAAAAGGTGCAAATCTCAATCTATTCACCCAGCCGATATCAATACTTTTTTTTTAATAAGCTCTATTCAGCCAGCCGATATCAATACTTTTTTTTTACGTACGTATTATTCGTTTCTATCCTACTTGTTCCAAATTTAAATATAAATTTGCCCAACAAAACTCTTAACCTTACGTTTAATAATTGCTCAACTTTTAATTTTAATAATTAAACTTCTATTTAACTGTTTGATATGAGTTTCTTTTATCTACTATTCCTATAGGTAGTAGTTGAAAGTAAAGCAGATTATGCACCTCGCCTTAAGTAATTTATATTGCCCTCGCGCCTGTTAGATTAGAGCCCTCGCTAACGCTCGGGCTCTAAATCAGGCACTCGGTGCAATAGTAAATTATTTGTGCTCGATGCAATAATCTACTATTTTTTATGTTTAATTTCCAAATTCAAATCGTATTAATGACCAGCGGGTCATAATGAAATTCAGTACAATATTAATGCCCGGGCCCCGGCCTAGGGCTTAAATGTTCTTGGCGGCGGCGATCTCTCGCGTCCGGCCCTGGTCCAGGCCATGGTACGGAGCGAGAGGGAATGGGAAGCCGTCACCTCCTTCTGCGAAGCAGTAATGCTCGCGAAGGAGGAGGCGGAGCGCGTGAGGGAGAGAGCCTTGCGCCCTCACGACCCTACTAGTCGCCGCAGGAGACGCCCTGGGCGTCGGGAGTCGCCTGCAGATTCCCGGCCACCGTAGGCGCGGGCTTGCGGACGGTGAGCAATGGGTAGCTCGCCGGCGTAGGCGTGTCATGATCCACGCGCACCTCAAAAGATGTCAGCACACAGTGACGGGGTCTGATAAGGGCCGATGCCTCAGGGTCGCAGGATGTGTAAAAGCAAACCACGATGTTAAAAAGGCCCTGGCACAGGCAACTGAAGGAACACAGGTGGGTTTTAGTCAGTAACAGTCTGAGTCTGAGCGGGAGGCTCCACCCAGAGCGGGAAAAGTCATTAAATGATTTCCCACCCATAAAAAAAATAGCTTAAATGCTATCGAGCAGATGGTGTGAAAAGTAATTCCTAAAACAGTAGATACCTTTGAATGGTCAAAGAAAACCCAGCCGAGTATCTGAGATGTGAGGTCAAATGGGCAGTCGCTCCATAGAAAATACTGGTATTCAACTGCAAGCCGACCCTAAAATATTTGGTAAAAGACTGGGCGGACGTTGGATAGGTTAGATATCCCGTTCGCTATAAGTTTGCCGCTGACCGTCAGCATAACTAACAAATATCGAGAAAACTAAGAATGACACGCCCTTGCAGTGACGTTACTTACGGTCACGGTTACGGTTGCCCTGTAGGCACTTGGGAGGAGGGGACGCGCATTCCAAGGACCGACAAACTTAGAGCGAACGCGTAGTAGCTAAAAACCTATATTTTTTACTAATTCTTCATTAAACACCAGAGTAAGGGTGACGCTTCATACAAAAAACATGTGCTCTATGCTTGTGGGATTGTCAAAGTCAACTCATTTATTTCAAATAAGCACGTAAATTGCACTTTTGAACTTCAACATTTGAAAAAAAAAAAAGATTCTAGTCCCTTCCAAAAGGTAGTTTCGTATGTAGAAGAATGAGCAAGAAACTCCACCGTTACTATTTTAAAATGTTTTACAATATTTTGTACTGATACATAAATTATTGAATTATATGTGAAGACGATGCACCTCGAATAAAACACAAAAAAAACTATAAGTACCACAATAGGTAAAAATAATGTATTAAAAAGCAATGGCTGGTGAATTAATTTTGTGATAGATACATGGTGCTCACATAATATCACGCCTTGTTTCCCCGAAGGGTTGTGCAGAGGTGTACTTATAATACACCCACATTTCGCCAGTTATGTTTAAGTCCCATGTAATAGGGGGCGAGCCTATTGTCATCTACCGGGCACAAATCCAGACTTCGGGCTGCTGCTGTGAAATTCCAGATAGAAAAACCCAATAACACGTTGCCCGACCGGGGATCGAACCCAGGACCTCATGCACAGCAGTAGCGATTGCGACCACTTGACCAACGAGGCAGTCACATGGTGCTCACATACTCACAAATATTGTAAAAGTAGATGATTTCCCTGTTGTGTGTGAGAGTAATTACGGAACGTAAAATCAACGTCTTGAAATTAAAACAATTCAATATGCAACCAGTTTTATTTTGTCAAGACTCTAGATTGTCGTATGGAGCAGGACCAGCATGTTTCCACCTTGTGGTAGGCAAATAGACGATATCTTAAAACTATTCTGAAAGATACAAATATTAGATAATAATGTTTATGCAGCTGATAAACTCATAATTTGCAAACAAATATCACCATTGTCAGAATTTAAGACTGATTTGAACATATTACTCATGGAACGTTTGCGGACCCCTCGGCTACTGAACTGTTGTTGCTTACAAAGACGTATAGATGGCGCTGTACGCAATCTTCATGCAAATACCGCGAAATGTAGGAAATCCTGAATCGCGCTATTAAAGTTTTCCCATCATTTAGCACACGTACTAAAATTTGAGCAATACAATCGTACTTGCTTCGGCAGTACATATACTAAAATTGGAACGATACAGAGAAGATTAGCATGGCCCCTGCGCAAGGATGACACGCAAAATCGTGAAGCGTTCCACATTTTTTGGACAATCTCGGTTTGGGCCAGCATAATTATTATAACGTGGTGCAGTGCAATGCAATGTAATCAAGCAGTAGTAGCACATTGGGACGACACAATGTGCATATTCGGTTGAGAACCGCACCTGAAATGTATGTACCTATAGGAAACTGATTTTCCTATACATACATTTCACCATTCCACCTCATACATAGGACATTGATTGCGTTCGAGTTGTCTCCGAAATGACTCACGAACTCATACAAAAAGTGCCGTTTGTCGTCGAAAAAATATTCCGGATTAACAGTACAGCGCCTGGGTCATATTTGCTTGAAGCATCGAGACAATTTCAGGTAAGATGGCCGATTTTTGTTTAATATAAATAATATGAGTATTGTCAGGAGGTTCTTCTCTCTGGAGCCTTGATCGCCGACTGCTTGAATGTGTTAATTATTAATATGCAAATATATGAAAACGTGTATTTGTTAAATGAAGATCATACATAATAAACTTATTATGGGAGTTAAAATACCATCATCAAATTATAATAAGCAGGTCCGCATATAACACAGGAAGTTAAAATGTTTGTATAGCGAACTGCAGATGCTAATGCACAGGCATTCTCATGTTCTTGGATACATTTTGTAAGACCTCGTATTACCTATTAAAACTGAATTCGAAAAAAGGACAAATAACCCAGTAGACACAATAAAAGTTGATTCATATAAAACCAAAGTCGCTCTTTTTGGAAATAATTTTAAAATGTACAGCACATCGCTTGAATGACGTCACTCTACATGGATTCTGTTGAGTGATTACGTTACTGCTTTCGCCAACGTCCATACTACGTTGAATACACCGGTTCTCGTCCGATCACCGAAGTTAAGCAACATCGGGCGCGGTCAGTACTTGGATGGGTGACCGCCTGGGAACACCGCGTGACGTTGGCTTTTTGCAATATAAATTCATATTTTGCAAAGCAGCAAATTGAAATTTTTTATTGTAATCGGAATTAGTTAGATTACAAATTAGTTTTGATAAAATTTCTAATTAGTAAAACGAGATTAGAAAATATGACAAATTACCCGATGTTTAAAGTTGATTAATAAAATATGTAGTTTAACAAACACGCCAATAATCACGCACAAAAAAAATGTTATAAAGTACCAGAAAGCACTCCAAGCTTTTTGATTTAATTACGAGGGCGGCACTGAAAATTTCAGGAATCAAGGAAGTGACACAACATTACTATTTAAAAATGTATTTAATGCTTTTCGAAGTATTCTCCGCGAAATTTGACACATTTTTCCATACGATGGAACCAGTCATTCCATTCGGAAGTTGGGGTCTCCAAAATTGCCGTTTTGTAGGCGTCCACAGCTTCTTCAGGTGATGAAAATCTCTGTCCACGCAATTTATTCTTTATTTTAGGGAAAGTATAGAAATCATTAGGGCTTAGGTCGGGGCTGTACGGCGGATGGTCTAATAATTCTATGTTTTCTTGCTCTAAAAACTCTTTTGTTCTGTGTGCGGTGTGAGAACTCGCATTGTCGTGATGGAGGATGATGCGGCGGTTGCAGTTCTCGTTACGGAGTTCAGAAGCGACCTGTGGCAAACAAATGCTAGCATACCATTCTGCATTAACCGTTCTTTGTCCCTCAAGAGGAATAGTCGTAACACGGCCGGTTTTGGAGACAAACGTGGCCGACATTTTTTTTGCAACACTCCGTGAACGAACAATTTTTGTCGGCTTTATCTCATTTTCGAACACCCTAACTCGTGACTGGTTTTTTGTTTCGGGTTCGTAGGTACGCGTATATCCAGGATTCGTCACCTGATACGATGTTGTATACAGCATTTGAGGATCCTGCGTGGAATCTTTCGAGAGTTCTGATGCACCAAGTAACGCGAGCCGCTTTTTGCTCTTCACAGAGCGAATGCGGTATCCATCGGGAAAACAACTTTTTTAAACCTAATTGTTCATGCAAGATTATTTGTATTTGACTCATGCCAATGTCTAAAGTTGCCTGAATTTCGCGGTATGTCACATGTCGATCTTCCTCAATCAGCTTACGCACAGCATCAACGTTTTCTTGGGTTACTGCAGTTTTTGGACGACCTTGACGGGGATCATCACTGAGCATGACACGTCCACGTTGAAATTCAGCAAACCAGCGATAAATTGTGGTTTTGGATGGGGGTTCATCACCAAATGCAGAAATCATCCGGTCAACACACTGCTTTTGTGTTAAACCACTTCAAAAGTCATAATAAATCATCGCTCTTGAATTTTTTCGAGTCAACTCCATTTTCTCAACGACTAAACAAGTTTGACAAAACCTTGTGACAAGACCGAGAATCTTTTTTTAGATAAATAAATGATATTCGATTTTTACAACCAAGGAGTTTTCAATTAAAAAGATTTTAATATGACAGGAACAGTGGAAATATTCCAATCCCGATACTTTTAGTGCAGCCCTCGTAGGATTCATACGATGTTTCGAACTTCTTTAGAATAACAAGAGTAGATTCCCTGATTTGCGGTAGCCTTTATGCACATAAAGGGCGTCTTGTAAGACCTCTGCGGAGAGCTGTTACCCAGGCCCCAGTTCAACCCGCATGCAGTGATAAGACACTGTCCACTTTGCTTATAGTCTTTGGTAAAGTAGTAAGATGGGGTTATGTACACAATAAAAAACGCATAGTTATCTTAACCGTATATTAACTCAAGCTATAGAGCTAGCATTGGACGCGATACGGGGCCACAGATCTGCGCACTCCTTGGCCACAGGTCCAGTAATAGCGGAGCCTTTCATCTCGCCCTTGTTATTCACTATGACGCCTGCGTTATCCTCAAAGTATATGAACACCCCGTCCCGCCTTCTGAATGGTTTCCGTTGTCTGATCACCACTGCCGGCATTACCTGAGAAAATAGGATGATTAGATTAGTATTTCATGTTCATGAGAATAAAAATAGGTAAACTAATGATAATGGGAAAATACGTCTGCTTGAGTAAAATTATGATTCTCTAGGAGTAGATAATAAATGAAATACGTTTTACGTAGTACATAGACGACGTAAAACGTATTTCATCTATTTACTAATTGGTTTGTTCCCTATTTCAAGAGAAGTGATCCAAATTACACCACGATCGCAAAGACTTAATTAAATCGCGGCGCGATATTTTCGGCCACTGAATTTTCAACTCTCAGTGTCCGAGTGGTGATTCCAACAGAGTGCATTGCGCCACGTTAACAGCGCGTCAATAAACACAATGTTGGATTTTCAACTCTCTGCACTGAGCAGGGCGCGGCGTTGATAACCAGTGCGCAAAAAAAACCCTGAGGCGATATTTTGACGTCCGTGCGAACGTGGTCTTACAGGTGGTAGACTTTGACGGCTCCTTATTAAATAAATATCTATGGGGAATTCTTTAGCTCATAAATATGTTGTATCTAATATATAATAGTACAACATTATCTTCTCACACAGAACTTTTGAAAACACAAACAACTTTTTATTGAGAGTACGGGTGGATATCACTAATGAAACAGAAACGCGATCAGCACATACTACATTTAAGAGCAGTCAGTGTAATTATTTTCTATGGAATATTGACACTGACAGCTCAACGCGTTTAAGTGCCGATTTCACCAATGAAACTGAACGCGTTCAGCACAACTAAAACGCGTTCAAGAGCTGTCAGTGTCAAAATTGTTCTGGAATATTGACAATGACAGCTCTTGAACTAGGTTTAAAAGTGATGATCGCGTTCAGTTTCATTGGTGAAATCGGCACTAAGATGTGATGAATGCATTCATAAACATTGGTGAAATCAGCACTTTTAATTCGAAGACACACTTGCTAGTTTTCAATTGATTTTCTACATTATTATCAAATACACTCTTAAATAATGCAATGTATCTGCATTGCAACTATTATTTTGTAAGTAATAAATAACCAAGGGTTAGGATAAAATCCAAAAAGTTGGCATAGATTTGTCTCTGGCCAATAATTTTTTGTTAAAATAATGTTATTATTGGTAATGGAATCGCTCAGTCAGCCAAGGCATATCAACAGACTGTTTTAACAGTTCAGAAAGTAAAATTAGCGAAACCCTATGGCGTATCATCATAGCAATTCCATTTGATACAGTTTCTACAACTTTAGATAATGTATAGGACACACAGGATGCATTCTTTTTGTAATCAAACCAATAACTAGATACAAGAATGAAAAACACAGATTGCAGTATTAAAAATAAGCAAAATCAAAATGTTTGTAGTGATAGAACACAAGTTATACCAACAGTTCTACTTCTAGTGGATTCCAAAACAGTACCACACTAGGTTTTTAGATTTTTCCATGAAATCTACATACAACTGGCATAATGCAAAAAGTATGATATTAATCAGTTAAAGAACACTGAATGATACAATACAAGATTTATTGTTATTACACCTGGGGTGTTTAGTGTCTCGCAAAGTGTTAAAACTTTAACAATGCCAACTTATTCCATGAATTTAGACAATTTAAAATAATCTAATTTTTGTCAAATTATAATTCATTTATGGAGACTGCATCGTTGCACCCAGCCAGTAAATTACAATTTCAATGCAATCTCTCAAGTATTCACTCTAGGGTCATAAGAGCAGTGGTGGCCCAGTGGTAACGGCCGTGACTTATGACTTAAAGGTCGTGAGTTCGAACCCTGACAGGCGCTTTACTTTGTGTAAATAATTGAGTGAGTGTGAGGTAACCGGCATGTCTTAGAATAATAAATTTGAAGACATGTGACATCTACCAATGCGCTGAGCCTGTTTGGTGGATTATGGCTCACTCCATCTCATAGAGAGGCCTGTGTCCCAGCAGTGGGAACGTTATAGGCTGATAATGCTTATGCTATGAAATGCAATCTCTTAGTAATAACTATAGGGTCTAGGTTTATTGGTTTGACAGTCTCTTTTAAATTCCAAAGTTCCAGTCCATTCCTTGTTTGCAAAAACCACACCACATTTTATTAAAATTGTTCTTTAATACAACAATGCCCTAGATCATACCTTTTTCCTTAGTTCAGGCTTGCCTTTCTTGACGGTGGCGACGATCATGTCTCCTGATCCGGCAGCGGGAAGCCTGTTCAGGCGACCCTTGATACCCTGCACGGCGATCACATACAGGTTCTTTGCTCCTGAAAAAGTTAATTTGATTAAGATTTTCTGTTTGCAAAAAGTTAAAACGTATTTTATGCTTTATACCTAGCCTTGATTTAACAAAGTAATAAATGGGTTGAATTGCAGGTTTTTTCATTTGTTCAGTCTTCTTTAGTTATTAATACTAAAGAATTATCATGATAAGGCCTACACTTAGACTGTTAAGTATTACCTCATTCCCTTTGTTTTGATATTATTATCTAGACTGTGACCATGTTCTAGTTGAAAAATCTAACCTGATCATGACAGTTTAGTTTGCTGCAAGGGACAGCAAACGATGACAAAAACAACCATGTTTTTGAGGTCAGTGTCATGTTTTTAATAAAGGTGTGACCCAATAAATTTAAGCTTTTCGTGCATGAACCACTTCCAAACATAGTCTTGGCGACAATGAAGTCACAAACAAGAATACGGTTTGCCCAGCAGTGGGTTTCAAGGTTACCAATTTGTTAAATTTTACAAATTAGACTGAACAACTTCAGACACAGCCAAGGAAAAAATCATCATAATCAACACACAAAGTGCGTCCGAAAATATCATCATCAGTGTTCAGTCAAACGTGCCATTAGAGGTTATGTTGGTATAATAAAACAAACTCGTGCCAACCTGTGTTGTCTGCGCAGTTGATGACGGCTCCTACTGGGAGACCCAAAGAGATGCGGAACTTCGCTCCCGCGGAACCACCACGTCCTTAAAACAGAAAAGCCACACTTCATACATTTTTCATCACAACACTTCTACTCACGAATTACAAAGTGAATATCGGAAATATACGTGGCTTCCAAACAAATATGATACTAGTTTTGCTTCACACATGCTTTCTATTAGATTTTAACACTAAATAACATGATTAAAATGGATATTTTACAATTTCACGAACCTCTTTTAGACATTTTGTTGTGTCAACTTTTTTGAGAGGAAATTGAAAGAACGCGAATTTAGCGACACATCACAAGTAGTAATTCGTTCAGAAACATAATACCCTTAAGCCATATGAAGTTCGCTTCAAGTTGCAGAAAATTATTCAGAAAATCAAGATTATTCGGTAATTTGTTGTAGAATGGCAGGAGTTTTAATCAAATTTAAGAAAACAGTTTACAATTAAGTGAATGGAATGTAATATCAATAATTACTTATAAAAAATCTATTGACTCAAACTCTTGTTATTTCCATTTCAAATTTCCAAACGAATAATTGCGTTCCGTTTCTACAGAGTACAAAATTGCAACATCAAAGCTTTTTTTTATTGTATGTTAACATGTATGTATCACTTAATATAAAATTCATGCTTCCGATTGCTACCACTATAAAGATTGTATTTATGTTATGAGGAAATAAAACGTAATTAATCAGCAAGTTTCTTCATGAAGAAATACAGCAAAAGTTGTAAAGAAACGTAACCAAAAACTGTTTGTCATTTTCCGTCAAATTCGTTGCGGCTTGTCATTGTGTGAGGTTCAATATTTTGTTACAAAAAGTATTGTATTAGTAGAAAAAAGTAGATTTTATTGTTACAATGGCATTTATGGGAGATATGATGAATCCGGCGCCCTTCTGGCAGAACGGACCTGCCCCAGGAGCCTTCTACAACTTCCCTGGGAACTCATCAGGTTTCGGACCTCGCACTCACCCTGTCCAGGAATTCAAAGCTCAGTAAGTATGATTTTCTAATATTATTGTGTTTTTATGAGTTTCAGGCAATTATGGAATTATTTCCATTTACCTAAATCGGCTTCTGATTGAGAAATATGACTTACGATGTTGAAATCCCAAGTCATCTTCTGTTTCCTCCTCGACAAGAATATTACCCTACCAATCACTGACGAAATATAGCCAAAACAATATCTTGACTACACTAAAGCCACGTCCTACACTTTTAGTTTAGAAGACAACTTGTTCTGTCTCTTTTAAATTAGTTAGCTGGGCTACTACCACATGATTCGTTAGAAATTATAAAAGCTGTAAAACCTAGAAGCTCACTAAGATCTAATTGAACAAAAACAACAATCAGCCTAGTCTAGGTTTCCTCACGATGTTTTCCTTCAGCTGAACAGCTGTCTTCAAATGTAAAAGCTGTTTTGCTACACCTATGATAGGCATTACCTCAAAGATATACAACCAACCTCTTTTTATTTCAGCTCTGCCACCCCAATTACAACAACCACAACTGTAATTGGTGTCAAATTTGACAAAGGCTGTGTGGTCGCAGCTGACACCCTCGGTTCATATGGCTCACTCGCCAGGTTCCGTGACTGTCCTAGAATCACTAAGGTTAACGATCTGATCCTGCTTGGTAATGGAGGGGACTACGCTGACTATCAGTACTTGAAGGATATTATTGAACAGAAAATGTAAGTAACTACCTATTATTCTTACTTGATTTGTCTTGCATTACTACAGAAGAGAGATGCAGCAAAAAAAAGAGCACTTTTACCTAAATCTCAGTGTAAATTAGGTTATAAGGCTGGTATAGAACCAAAAGGCATGGCACTAAAAACTAGTTTCAACCAATCAAATAGCTTCAAACTAGTATCTAGTATTCAATTATTAACACTTGACATGTCTTTATTCTTACTTTCTATGCATTCCCAGTTCCTAGGTTTTATTTAATATTTATCAGCTTTTTTGCCTCCTCTGGTCCTTTCTTTTTCAATATTCTGTCATAATTCTTTTTTTGAAGTTGTAACAACAAACGTCTTAACCTACAATGCTCAGACCTGGCTGCTCACAGGTTTTCCAAAGAACAATGGAACGCAGCATTTTGGGTGTAAAATGAACTGACAGAATATGAAACACCATTCTGCACTATAAAATGGGTATCTCAGACTTACGCAAAAAGGCTGCCAAGCTAAAATGATATTGGTCGGGTCATGTCAGCCGCATGCATAGTGGCCAAACAGTTGTCTCCACACGGTGGGTGCCTAGGATGGAGTAGGATGGACGGCGCCGCCAAGGCCGGCCAGGAAGAAGTGGGCAGACGAGTTAAACTAGTACCGCAACAGTTAGATTGAGTTGGCTCTGGAAAAGAATGTCTGGAAGGATTTTAAGAAGCCTTTGCTCAGCATTGGTACACTGTAGGCAAAAAAAAAAATATAAGTACTGTAAGGCCTACCTACGGGCCAGGATGACTGCACAAACTACAATCACTCAAACTTAAAGCATTTATTTCAATTAAACCATTTACAGGCACTTTTGAATTGTTAAGGAGTCGGTCAGTCAGAAATATGAAGCTAGTTGCCAATTCCAAAGCACAGTAGGTACCTATGAAGAAGCAAGGACAAGAAACTCCATGGACACTCTTTTAAATAGTATTGTTCTTGCAAATATATGAGATACATCACTAATGTTGATCCTATATGTGAGAATGATGTATAAAAACCGTACACATTAAAAGCCTCCAGAGTGCAGCAAAAAAAGCTGTGCACTATACTCATTATCCTTCTCAATGTCCACAGTATTGATGAACAATGTATTGGAGATGGTCTGCTCCTGAAGCCGCGTTCCATGCACTGTTGGCTGACTCGTGTGCTGTACAACAAGCGAAGCAAGATGGATCCCTTGTGGAGCAACTATGTTGTAGCTGGTATGCAGGTATGAATTTTTTGTTTTTCTATAACTTTACTTGGCTTACCTTACACCACAATATTAACTTGGAAAATGATAAAAATGTTTCTTACTGGGCTGCAAAAAAATTATTGAGTCATCTTTTTTTACACACCAATAAATTCCTTTTGATTTCCGTTTTTAGATATAGTAAATCAATGAACTCATATGATTTATACACACACAGGTTAATTTTCTATTTATGGACTTTGAAAAGCATTTTGGGCTAGCATCCCGTTGTGCGTCAAGGAAAAGTATAGATTTTTATTGAACACAAAACATCAATGTACGAATTACCCATGTTTGCAAAAATAAATGATTTGTTTTTTTTTATTTTTTTTTTGACTAGTCAACTATATTATTTTTTACACTAATAACTTTTTATTCAACATCATTTATGTACTTAAGATTCTTCTAATTTATTCCCCAACAGGATGGTGAGCCTTTCCTAGGCGCTGTAGACAAGCTCGGCACAGCTTATGAAGACGCCGCCATTGCGACCGGCCTCGGCGCTTACATGGCGACGCCCCTCATACGTGAGGCCATCAGCAAGGGTAGTCTGGATGAGGATGGTGCTAAGTAAGTAGTCCACCACATCATAGTCGTTTGGTACAGCCTGATGTCCTGAGTCGCTGCGCAGCAACAAATTCATGTGTCATCGGGGGTGAGGGGTGGGATACTGCGCAGCGCACTTCACAGCCGCTAGTTTGACTCGTACCATATATGTAGCCGATGTAGGCAGTTCACTGAGGTGAGGATGGTAAAGATAGTTGCAATTAGACTGAAGTGGTGGGTCCAGCACCCACTATTAATCACAATCTAAATAATTTTGAAGGATATTGCCAATCCATTACTTCATATGTTCGATTTTGTATGCTCAACAACGCAAATAATGCAATGAATGATGTTGAAATGTCAAAATGAAACCGATTACTACTGATAGTAGTGTATTACGCAATCACCCTGCTGGTTATTGCACTATCTAATAATGAAAGAAGTTGAAACTCACATGATACTTTTGAAAGAAAAAGCTGAACAGTGCAATGTAAAGAGTGCAGACTGCAATGCAATGTTACTTATTATATTACACATTCTAGTTAGAGACCAATAAGGTCTTTTGGTTTTAAATGTGTTAATACATAGACAGAGATGAGCAGTAAACATGGTGAACCATGGCCTAACTGATAATGAGAATCAGTTAGGGCGGCGTCCATTACATCATATTCTGTTTTTCAAGAATTTGTTACAGTGTTTCGAAACTCGACACGAAACAAAAAATATCGTGGCAGGATTTCTGGATCTCCAACGCACTGTATAGCTAGCTCCGAGGGTTGACAATCCCAATTGTTTTTTAAAGACGCGCTGTTGACGCGACGCGATGCAGTCTGTTGGATTCTCTATGCTCGGTTCAGCACCGAGTTGAAAATAGAGTGCGTAAAAAAAAAAACAGCCGCGATATTTTTACGTCCGTGCGAACGTGGTCTAAGGTAGATAGACGGAAAGGCATGTCCAGAACCCACGCTAAGCATGATAAAACAGCATATTGTATCTCTTTGAGAAACTAAGCAACATTCTCTACTTCCCAGGGCCCTAGTCCGCAAATGCATGGAGGTTCTCTTCTACCGCGACGCGCGCGCCTTCCCACGATACCAGCTGGGCATCGTGACCGCCGCAGGAGTTCGTATCGAAGACGTCGCCGAACTGAAGCACGACTGGACGCTTGCGCACATGATTCACATGAAGTAAATTACTGTCAGTTAAACTTATAATAAAATAAAAACGGTTTTATAACTTTTTTGTTTAATTTATTGTAATCTTAACACGGCACCGGTGTAGGCAGCCGAGGTGTATAGTGCACATACATTTCGCCCCTTATGTTGTAGCCTTACGTTACAATTGGGCCCTGTTCTGTAATTAAAAGTGATGAAAAAGTCCAACACTTGTCCGAACTGAAGATCGAACTTAGTACCCGATGTTTAGCAGTCGCAATTTTGAACAGTAGACCTACGAGCAGAGCTTGAAATACCGGTATTTTTGGGAATACAAAAAAAAATAGCCTCGCGGACTGTAGGTACTTATTAGATGGATTACCGGTACCCAGGGTCCGAAATGACAAGAACCGGTACTTTTGATACCAGTTCCAAACCCTGCCTACAAGGCAGTGAACGAAACAATAAATGGTCTTTGATTAACAGACTTAAAAAAGGAGATTCTAATAACGTATTGTATTTGTATCGAAGCCCTTTTTAGGTGCGAAATAATACACAAAAAAGAAAGAAAAGCTTATATTAGAAACCATTACATCTAGAGATAATTCAGAGTTACGCAAAGCACTTTATTTTGTGAAATAAATACATCATTGTGTGGCGTTGTAGTCGATTTCCTACAGATCAAATCAAACGCACATCACTAGTTACGGTTCACGAGAGTGACATCCCTAAATCTTTCAAATTCCCACCACGTCACTCGGTGTCGTGGTATGGATTGGGTTATAAATATCCCTGCTTGTTGCGAAGGAAAGGGAACGTTAGGCGTCAAGCAGGGATATTTATAACCCAATCCTTACCACGACGCCGAGTGACGTGTTGGGAATTTGAAAGATTTAGGGATGTCACTCTCGTGAACCGTAACTAGTGATGTGCGTTTGATTTGATCTGTAGGAAATCGACTACAACGCCACAATTGGTAACTTATTGTTCCCGCCACCCAAGTTAATTGATTATTCTTTATTTTTTTCAATTCTACAAAACATAAAAATACAAATTGTAGTAAATAAATATTACTTTTAAAACAGTAAGTAAGGATTCAATATGCAGCCGCCCAGTGAATCCTTCATTTATTTGTATGGCATGTCGAAGCCTTCCGCAGCATACCGGAGTTTCCCGCGGTATGCTCAAGTCCCTTTGGGTATGAAAATAAGATTCTAAATAATTAATGTTCGCTTTCGGAAGCTCTTTGCCATGCCATACCGCCCCGTACCGCCTGCACGCGTAGCCGGACCAACGTTTTTCGACGGAAGAATAGACAACAGATTTCTTGTATTCATGTCATTTTGTCTATCCTTCGTCGACAAAACTAGTTTCTATGGTGGTACTTTAAAATATAGTTGTTAAGACAAAGTGCGATACATAACGCTGTTCCGATGCTATAATACAGTCTGCTATTATAAACATTGTTTTTTTTAACAAAATTAACACCACACGGAAAAACAAGGGATTTATAATGTGTAATGAAGCTTATTTCTAGTCTTTAGGTACGCTACTTTCACTCATCTACATTTTTCGTTTCGTGAATTTTGTGTGTGTGAGTCTAAAGGAATGCACATTACATACCATCACTCCTGTATTTTACGAAGGGGTTATGCAGAGATTAGAGGTGTACCTTTAGTACACACATTTTGGCAGGAATAAACAGGGACTTAAAAACACCTACATAAATGTTGCTCCATTTTAAATTGATAACAGAATCAAATATGTAACAATTATAAATGTGTTTTTCAATGTATTAACCCAAAACACTTACACAAGTGTAACAGTAATGTATCTGTAACCGATATAAAAGTGTTCACAGTGTTAATACGTGTAACAGGTAAACGCAGCGTTGCCAAAATAGCCGTAATCCCGACAGGATTGAGACTATTTTTGCCATTATACCTAAAACTTTTTACTTCTTTTAAGTTACACTTTGAACACTATGGTATCTGTCACATTTATAATTGTTTCTTTAAAAGTAAAAAAAAACTGTGTTTAATAAGTACTAACTTATTCCGGTTACAAATTGAGTCCCTGGTATGTTTAAGTCAAATGTAAAATGGGGCGAGCCTTGCTAGTACATGCAAAAAATTACCTATGCTTTTTGTCAAAAAGTACACTCTGAAGAGACAATACTCTAATGACCTGCTTCACACAGGGCTGCCAGTAGACGCCACTTATATTATACAGCTTCCAGAAAATATACAAAATCAAATCTGATTACCTAGGCAAAAAAAGTGGGTTTGTGCTACACGATAGTAGAAGTGAAAACTCACGACTGGTGTCGAGTATACCCGATTCAGCGCCGAGTAGACGGGATTTAGTGTCACCGACCGACTGCAGCCGAGTATACCCGATTCAGCGTTACCGACCCGAGCGTTACGGTTCAGTTTCGCTCACTATTCAGAAAGAGCAAAAAGCACGACTAATGACTAAAAGGTTTCACTTTAAAAAAAAAAACTGCTGAATTATAAAACATTTTTTTACTGTTTGTTACAGAACTCTTGATATCTCATACTGATAATATTAGCACAAGTAACAAGGATTAAGTTAAACGATGAGAACGGTCGTAAGTACGGTTAAGTTGTAAAATAACGGTAAATATGTTTTTCGCGCGCTAACTACTCAAACAGCCGGTTAATAATATAAAATACGAACAATATTCTTGTATCCAATTATACAAGGCAATCTGATAAACAAACAGCGGGGTAATTGCGTAACACACAACCGTAAGCAGTTTCATTCATTATAACAATACAACGACGTTACGTTGTCAAGCAGAAGAATTTTTCAATCTTGGGCAATTTCCTTCAAAATACGTCAGTTTTTGATTGACAGTGTGTTACGCACCGGGGTTGCGGAATACATAAGACAACCTAATTATACAATTTCAAAGTGCCCACTGGGGGCACTTACCCAATTCAGCAACTGTGCTAGGTTGTGTAGGTCAGTTATGCAGTCACTCCATGTAAAATAGAGGTATTCTGCTGCAACCGGTTAGAAACCGAACTAGCTTTTTCGTATGTTGGGGTAGTTAGGAAGATTGATTTGACAGCACTCAGAAAATCTCTTCATCAGAACTATCTCTCTCACACCAAATAAAATAAAAACAATGTTTATAAGTAAAGCTTATATTAATAATTAGATTCTATCGCCTCTTCTTGTGGACCTTCGACGGTCCTTTGACGAAGCACCAGTCCACTGATATTGGCTGACCGAGGATGTCTGCGCCGTCGAGAGCTTCGCGTGCACTCTGGTGGAAAGAGAAGTAAAGATTAGGGAAGAAGAAACATAACATAACATCACGCCTGTAATCCCAGAAGGGTTAGTCAGAGGTGTACCTATAGTACACCCAAATTTCGCCGGTTATGCTTAATTCCCATGTAATAGGGGGCGAGCCTACTGCCATCAATCGGGCACACATCCAGACTCCGGCCTGCTACTGAGAAATTCTAGATAGAAAAACCCAATAACACGTTGCCCGACCTAGGAATCGAACCCAGGACCTTATGCTCAGCAGTAGCGATTGCGACCACTAGACTCAGCAGTAGAGATTGTAATTTTTTAGTTCCAATAAAAATATTTGGATTACATAAAATAAAACTTCTATACTCACAGCTGCCTGCTTGTAGGTCTCATACTCCACTAGAGCGTAACCTTTGAGGAAACCAGTACGTCTGTCCAAGTTCAGGTGAATGTTCTTGATCTCTCCAAACTCTGAGAATTGGTTCTGTAAAGAAAAATCGGAAAATTTTGTTTGAGAAATTGTGATGTGACTTTTTCATAATAATGTGGTTTTTCTCTGGTAAAAGATCTCTAATTAAGTTTTTGCAGTTTGACAATATTACGGCGAAAGCATCAGGATAGCCTGTGAAATGTCAATTTTCTGGTCAGTACAGTCCGCGATGCGTATATTTTTTTTCGGGTGGGATAATCCTCATGGATGTTCCCCGCCCCGGGGAGGGCGGGGGGGTCTGTCGGATTCTTACCGACTAAAAACCAACCCGGTGTTCCATCACTCACTTACGCCGGGGTCGCGGGAACACATAATTCTTCCGCAACCCCGGCTGGTGCCGGCCCGTTTGCGCGGGCCCCGTCACGGGCGGGGGAGTGAGGTGTACCCCCCCGCAACGTCCGCGCGGAACACTACGCGCGCCGCCATCTCGGGTCCTGATGTTGCGGGGCGACGAATGTCCTCGAATCCGTCGCCCCTGGACCCATTTAGGGGGGCCGGAAGAGGGCGTTCTCCGCCCTCCTCCGACGCCCGGTGCGTCTGCTGCGGGCCGGGTCGAGAGTCGAAATCTCTCTCTCCCTTTCCGCAGCCTCCTTCTACAAGATGACCGTTTCGCAAAAGGAGACCATTTTTTGTATTTTATTTTTGTATTGGCGTGGCTAGCTGACGTATGGAAATTAAGTTAATATTTTGGTAATTTGCTTACAATTGTTTAGAATCCAGTTCTTCTAACAGAACAGACAGCTGTGCTGCTGCGGAGTTTGTTGCGCCACTTCTTCTCCCCAGCTAAAGCACTAGGAAGTGGTGACGGGCGGGCGTTTTGGGGGACTGTCTATCTCAGCCTAATTTGAATAAATGACTTTTGATTTTGGTTGCCTACTTCGGTGATGAGGGCACGGCGCGGCTCCTCCCAAGCGGCACACTCTGCCAGCGTGTGCCACGCCGTGTCCTCCCGGCAGTCGACGCAGTGGTGACACCGGGCGTCCGGCTCCGTTTATGCGACACAGGTACTTCCCGAAGCAACCATGCCCCGAAAGCACCTGCGTCACCCGAAACGTCAGGGACCCGTGCCTTATCCCGAGCCAGCGGTCGAGCACTGGCCGGATCGCCTCGATGGTGCTGAGGCCGGCGGTAAGGCGTGACAGCCTCACCCGCCATTCCGCCACCAGGACCTCGCGGAGCTGCAACCGACGCTGCTCGATATTTTGCTGCATCGGTCGCTCGCCCCGCTCCCGCGCTGCCTCGCGCCACCGGTACAGTGACGCGAGCACCTTCGCCTCCAGGTCCCAGGGCGGTGATCCGGCCAGCGCACAACCCGCCTCGAAGGAGATCGTGCGATACCCCCGAATGACTCTGACCGCCATCGCCCGCTGCGGCTTGCGCAGGACAGCTATGCTGCCGGCCGTCAGGTCGGACGCCCAGATCGGCGCTCCGTAGAGCGCCATGGATCGCACGATCCCCATATAGAGCCGCCTACAGACGGCGCTCGGGCCCCCTGGATTGGGAAGCAGCGTTGCCAGCCAGCTGAGCTTTGCATTTGTGTGAGTGCACACAGCAACTCGTCCTTTGCTTGGCAATCGGCCAATCGGCCTGAGGCGCTGTGCGTCCCTTGCGCGATCACATTGGTGCGATTGGTAATCACCTCCTCGCCTCGCAGACTGTTTCGCATAAGGCGGGAGGAAACGCCCGCGTATGACCATTGTGTGGATCGCCCGGAGGACACGGTGGAGGTCTGCCCAGCTTGGGCGGAACACCGCACTGTCCTCGCGGAGGCGATCGGCGGCGGCGATCTCTCGCGTCCGGCCCTGGTCCAGGCCATGGGACGGAGCGAGAGGGAATGGAAAGCCGTCACCTCCTTCTGCGAAGCTAATGCTCGCGAAGGATTAGGCGGAGCGCGTCTTGCGACGTGCGCCCTCACGCCCCCACTAGCCACCGCAGGAGACGCCCTGGGCATCGGGAGTCGCCTGCAGATTCCCGGCCACCGTAGGCGCGGGCTTGCGTACGGAGAGCAACGGGTAGCTCGCCGTCCGGTAAGGACCAGGCCCGGGACGACGGCGCGTCGTGTTCCACGCGCGCCTCAAAGAGATGTCAGCACAAAGTGACGGGGTCCGACAGGGCAGACGCCTAAGGGTCGCTGGTAATTCTAAAGAGATAACCGTGGCCCTGGCACAGGCAACTTAAGGAACACAGGTGGGTTTTAGTCAGTAAGTCTGATACGCCCTCCCGCTCCACCCAGAGCGGGACAAGTCATTTCATGATTTCCCATGTTGTATGTATATGAAATATTTATTTATAAAATTATAATCATAAAAATCATCAATACATCTCTCTAAGTTCATATTACCCTAAGGAAGGATTATCACGAAGTTATGACATTTCAGGCCAATTCTAACTTAAGGCCTTATTCAGGGTAGGGTTTGTGATGTGTTAAGTAAATATATTTACCTGTATATCTTCTTCCTGTGCCTCTTCATGAACATTGCTAACAAACAATATCCAGCCTTCCACTGATCGCTGTGGACCGGGTGTGCTGCCATCACCCTCAGGAGCCAGGCTGTCATATCTAGAACATAGAAGAGAGAAGTTAACGGGTTTCGTTTTTTTTTTTTTTTTTAGTTTTTTTTTTTCATTAATATCTGACCAATACATAGGTATTGGTCGAGGCTACTGCCATCATAAGATACATTACATCAAACTTTTGTAGCAAGTAAATGCAACCCACATTTAAAAGTGGCCACAGGTGACACAGGCCCACATGGTGGTTAATAGCCCACTCCCTCTCACAGAGGCCTGTGTCCCAGCAGTGGGAACATTATAGAATGATTATGATACAGGTGACATTATTACAGAATGTTGCGTGGGGGTTAGTGTGTTAGCCCTAGGATACCCAATAAAAAAACATGAATCCATATTAATAGAACTTTTGAAGCAGGAAAGAAGGAGTGACTATCCTGTTCACTTTGTTTGGAGAAATTTTTCCTTTGTGTTTACATAGTTTTTACGGTTAATTCGCGCAAGAAGAGTTTTTCAGTTACCTGCCCCTGTTGCCTCTCTCTGAGACGCCTCCGCTACCAGCTTCACTGCCAAAACCTCTACCCTTACGTTTTCGCGCCTTCTCCTTCAAACGGACGATTCCCTCTGAAAAACACAGCAAATAATACTGCAATACGTGCAAAATGCAATTAGAAGTATATTTAGTATTTAGATGGCAGGGATAACGGAATTTTAAGCATAAAATGAGTTCATTCAACTAGAAAGTTAACCTAAAAATTGTTGTTGTAATTGGCTTTATTAACTAGAGCAATTGGCATGAGTAAAGACAATTATGTCTCAGTTTGACAAGGGAAACCTACTAGCGGGAAACGCCGAAGTAGGAACTGAGCAACGAAAATTATGCATCAAAACATTAACAAATTACTTACGCTCACCATCCTCGTCTACCTCAAATTCCTCGGAGTTCTCAATATCTAGCACGTCTGCCATTCTTATTTGTCTGTTTAGCTTCTAAACTATTATTTTATAGTCTATTTTCGTACGGTTTTCACAATAAATAAACGTGAATTTTATTTTCTACAAAATCAGACTAAATGACGTTTCGATGTTGCCAGCTCTATTTTAGTTTCTAAAAGAAAACAAACTAGTTTGCTAGCCAAAAATAATAATCAGTTTCTAACAGCATGAATAATAGAAATTAGAACATACTACACTCGACACTGGCAACAATGGCTAAGGCCGCTTGCCACAACCAAAAACAAAAAAAAAAAAAAATTAGAACATACATTATAACGTTAACCCACAATGACACCCAAACAAGTTAAAATTTAATAATAATCTAGAAATGCAGAGTAATTACTTATACCCGTTGACAGAGAGAGAATATAATCTAGATAAACGCATTTGACCACTTTTGCCAAACTCACAGAGTACACTATAGTATACTGAAATAGCACAGTCCCCTCTAAGGAATATATGTTCTGTGAGCACAACTAATGGGGAAGGCAACTGTCAAAATGGCGCTGTCGTAGCTAGTTCCCAACACAAGCCAATAATACAAGGCGTGATGTGATTTTATTTAATTTTAGCGAAAATTTAAGCGTGTTTGTGTTCCTAGATACTCCGAAATTGGAGTCTACAATTACCCGAAAGCCCCTAAAATTAGAAGATTGTGGTTTAAAGCTATTCGTAGAGATTTTTTTGAGTTCGAATTAAATGTCGGAAACATTTTGAAGCAAGTGATTACGAGGAAATATTCAAGGTTTAAAATTCTGACACTTTCCATGTCAAGTACTTGATTTAAAATACTGAAATCACCGAAAATAACGAAATAGTGAAATAAAATCAAACTCATGAATGAACATAAAATTAAACGAATGAACGAAATGTCAAATTTATCATAGGCCGTAGGGACCTAGCTATGGTCACGCCATCTACAATTAGCTTTGCCCGACCTTCCCCATAGCCTTTACACGTCACATGCTTTTACTCAAGATTGGAGTGTACGAGATTGAACGCTGGAAAGCTTGCACGCATAATCGCACGAATCGTTAGTGATTGTTTTTATCCATTTTTATGTGTAAAAATGTAGGAGTGCGTGAAAGAGTCATCTTTCACGCACTCCTACATTTTTATTCAGAGAAGAAAGTGTCGTGTAAAGGCTAACCGTGAGTGATTTAGAACGCGAAACTTCCCCGACTTGGAGTGTATGAATATCATGCAGTTTTATAAAACGCGCGTTCTGAAGACTATTTTCTACAGAAATTGACAAAAGATTTGGTAATAATATTTAAGCGCACATACTTGAACGCATGACTGAGGTATGAGGAAATGCGCGTGCGGGTGGCGCGGGCGTGCATTCTTGTACTCCTTTTCTATTTTTCCGTTCCCGCTCTATCCCGCGCGAAAGCCGATTCACACGGTAAAGAGCGTGTAATGCGGCTATTTTTGATTTTTGCAAGAAGCACAGGCGTTTTCGTTCCAAAACTGCAAAAGCACGGCTATCGACTCGATCGAATCGACAAAGAGTTTGCATTTCACCAGCAATTTCAAATAAAAAAATCAGGTATCGTGAAAAAAAAAACTGCCGAATGTCAAGAATTTTGTGACAACACTTTCTTTCATTTTCTATAATTTTAGGCTAACTGAACGTAAAAATTCTGAAATGAGTGCCTATAACGTTGGAGAAACGCGAAATGAACCTCAAAATACAGTTTCTGGAGACTGGACCTCACGGTCATCGAGATCTCCTGCAACGACTCGATCATCATCCCCCAACAGAGGAGAAACAATTTTTGATAAATACCTCGATATCATACACTCGAAATCTAATATTTCTGTGAATGACAAATCAGAGCCTCCTGAACGACCTTTTGATTTTTTCGACGACGAAGAATTTGCTTTTGGAATTAATTTACTCAATAATAATGTTGCGTGTGTCGGAGATAACATTACGAAACTCATTCAAATGGGTAAAGTCTCAAGTGTTATTTCTAGCTTTGTTTTGGAGTACCAGTATCGGATAAATGCCTGTGTGTTATCCTCCCTCCTCCATGCTCACGAACGATTTTTTATCGCGCACTGGATTTTCAGCACACTACTTCGCGCCGTGAGTTGGAAATCCAACTGTATATTCTATTGACTCGCTGGTATGCTCCTGTTGGATTCTTAATGCTCTGTCTAAACCCGAGAGTTGACAAGAACTTTATTTTCAACTCTCCTGAGTTGAAAATAAAGTGCGCGATAGAAAATCGCCCGTGGGGTTGGGCGTAGTTAGTTGTCTTAGCGAGCTCGGGAACTTGGGGCACCCCGATACTGACTGAAGTTAGGTTAGCAAGCAATCCACGGCTTCTTTTTCGTGTAAGCTTTCTGTGTCATTTTTCAAGAAATAGGGAGATACTTTATTGACATAAGCATAGGAGTTGGAGTAAACGAAAATGTAAGATGGAAGCGAAGAAAGTTCGAAAATTTTGAGTTGTTTTAATTTTATGAGTTATTTTGTAGACATACTCAAAAACGTTTAAAATCATGAAAATTAAGGATGGTCGGAGTGAGCTCGGAAGTTTTTTACACCCTACACCTTCATTAATTTGCTAATGTATAGACAACTACAAGCTTTTTAATTATATTTAAGCCTGATAAAAGTACTTCAAGGGATTTAGAGCCTTTGGAGCCAGGGTATCAAATCCCTAGAAGTAGTACCCCCGGGGTGGCGATTTTTGGTAGTAAAAATATTACACAAAAAAAGGGTTTTTATGTTGTGTAAAAAAGTTTTACTGATTCCGACATTCTGGTAACACCAAAAGTGACAGCTGTCTGTCAGAGAAACGTGAAATTGAATTTTTGGGTTTTGTGAAGTATTTTGTATTTTCAATAAAATAATATTATTTTATTTACTTATTGCTCAGTGTAGAAACTTAAATAACATGCCGGAATTTCATATTACGGATTCCATAATCACTCAGCTGAACGGTAAGTTAATTGTCGAAATATCGTAACTATTTTGAACGTGACGAAGTTACATAATTTTGTTTGTAAAATTGATATTGTTTTGTTTGACACAAATATTTAATTTTAGCTCTGCGGTGTTTTTAATAGTGCTTTATTACTGGTGTTGCGTCATTTGGGACTTTCGGACACAGTGTAACACTTCGTATAGCAATGAAACTAAGAATTGATGAACCCTTCGACTTTGGTAAAATATTCTGTTTTGTGTGTGATTTCGAATACTTTTTCTCTTAGAAAGTGTTTGGTGTATGAATGTGGTTCGTTTTACAACCCAATATTAACTTGCAAGTTGTGTCTTTAATTTTTGACGATGTGTTTTTAAGTTTTTTGTACATAACCTCACTTTGCTCCCACAGTTACAAAATGTTAAATAACATAAACATAACCCTGTTTTAATCATCACTGTACATGTTTTTATAGTATACCATAATATGCTGCATCCCCACAAAAGTCAAGCTGTGGATTACAAAAAGGATAAACATATTTAATACTTGTGTAACTGTAGTGTATGTTTCACCACCTCTTGATAAGTTCTAGTTAAATAATCTGGGAGACAAGGCTTGATAACTTAGCAGACTGCTGTGCTGCTGGGAAGTTTGTTACACAACCTCTTCCCAGCTAAAGCACTAGGAAGTGGTAAAGGGTGGGCGTTTTGTGGGACTGTCTTATGTAATTTTGAGGTTCAGATTGCTGATTCTTACCCTAGTTTCAACAAATGACTTTTGATTTTGAGAAATCAAGGTTTCATTTCACTGCACATAATTATTGCAATTAATAGTGTTAGACCATAAAACTGAACTCAGCACAAATTTCAATTAACCCTATTAGTTTTAAATTCTCAAGTGGTTGGTCAGTCATAAAGATGAAGCTTGTTAAACTTCTTATGGAGAAGAATGGGCAAGTAACTCCACGGACACTATGGTGACATCACCATTATTGTGTTAATAGGACATCATGATATCATCATTATTCTTATTGCAATTGTGTAAGACTATTTTAAATTATAACATCTTGGCAATAGTGACTTAAGAGGTGAGTATTAATATTTATGACCAATGGTCTGTGAACTTGGCATAACATTATTATGCCACAACAATTTTTTTTTTTCTAAATGGTAGCCATGGAAATTCTCGCTGGTTCTTTTAGAATGGTCAACTTTATAGGTCTTTTATTATTTTCGATCTTGAAGGTTAAGCAACGTTTGCAGAGGGCGGTCCGTGGATGGGTGACCATTCATTACATACCGAAACCTCTCCGTGCGTCGGAAAGCACGTTAAAGCAGTTGGTCCTGGCTGTCGTTCATAAATTATAAATGATTTTATTTTAGATTTTACAAGTAGGCACTTTTGAACATCAACATTTACAAATAAATAGAATTGATTCTAGTTGCCTCTACCAAAAGGTATTTTCGTTTGTAGAAGAATGGGCAAAAACTCTACCATTACTCTTTTAAAATGTTTTTCAATATTTTGTGCTTATACATGTTTTTTTAAATTATATGTGAAGACGATGCACCTAGAATAAAATACACGCAATACAAACGCTTTTACACGTCAATCATATTTTAAAAACAAGGTTGGCATTTCCTATCTGACTATTTTGAGAAGAAAGGCCAAAAAAAAATCTGAAGACTATAATCTTGATCAGATCATGTAGATTGGTGTCTGAAATGGTCTTATGAGGAAAGATTCACACAGATTGAGTGGACCTGTCCAGTCAGTGCACGCATTTGTCAGTAATCATGCAGCTCAACTCAGAACTAAGGAGCTCAATGATTCAACGAACATTACAAAAGAAATGACATTTGGGTAGGCCGCATAAATTACTCAAACTGCCATACCATTATTATAACTAACTGAAAAAAAAACAATGACCCACATAGTCCCCACATTCACAAAAATTAAAATAATTTATTTCTATAAACAGTAAATATTAATGTCAAAGGTAAGTACATGTATAGAAAAGTAAAATAAGTAGTTAGCAAAATAATATTAAACATCAAAATAATAGCAAAATAATATTAAACATCAAAATAATAGCAAAATAATATTAAACATCAAAATAATAGCAAAATAATATTAAACATCAAAATAATCTGGGGACTTTAATTTATTGGAGTAGCTCAATCCCAATCCTTCTTGTCCTCAATATAGTCTTTGACAGTATAGTAAGCTTTCTATCATAGATTCCGCTTTATAAAATATTTTAATTTAAGGCTTAGTTCTTGAATGTGGCTAGGAAGTTTATTATAAAAACATATACATTGACGATAGTCAAGGGTACAGGTAGTCAGTAGCCCAAAAACCTGACAACTAGCCCTACCGAGGGTTATCATGTAACTGGGTTGTGGCCAGATAAGCAGTTGCTCCAAGGAAAATTCTAGTATTCAACTGCATCCGTACACGTGAAGTTCACGACAAGAAGAGATTCATGCCCTCCAGTACGACTATATGATGTTGAAATTCCACAAGCAGTAGAAGCAAAATACCTCGGAATGTACCTAGACCGTAGACTAACGTGGAGAAAACATATATTCACGAAGCGTAAAGCATTGAGCTTACAACTAAGGAAGCACTATTGGCTACTATAAAAAAAGTCCAGGCTTTCGCTGGAAAATAAACTTCGAATCTACAAATGCATTATATGCCTATTTGGACTCATGGAATACAGCTGTGGGTAACGGCTGCTAATTCAAACATAGACATGCTCCAAAGGTTCCAATAAAACATGCTGAGGATAATAGTTAATGCACTATGGTACATCACTAACAATAACTTACATCGGGACTTAAAAATGCTAAATATTAAAGAAGAAATCACACTAAAGGTCAGTGCCTACAAAAATAGAATTACGACCCTTCCCAATAAACTGGCATCAAACCTAATGAAAACCAAGACATTCAGGAGGCTTAAAAGATTAGCCCCACAAGACTGCATCCGGTTACACTGGAAGCCAAAACACAGAAGAATAGTTGGTAAAAGGCCAGGCAGATTGATTGGATCTTTATGAATGGAGCAACTCTATGAGTCCATGCCATAAAATACATGCCTAATAAAAATTGCTGTTTGAATACAATTTGATATCAATCTTGTACAAATCCTAGCTGTTTGCAGAACCTCGATTCACTGCAACAAGATTAGGGAGTTTCGATACGATAACAATTTCATGGTGTCGCTTATTAATACAATTCCTCTGTAAAATCACTATTCTATTCTATGAATAAAAAATAAATTGTCTATTCTGTTTTAGGACATCAGAATCACATTTCCAATGTCATATTAAAAAAAGCTAGATGGAGTCGACTTTTCTTATTTGACTTCCCTTGAGAAGAAATGGCGGAACAAATTCAGGGGTCAAAGTCTATTTTAAAGTTCAGACATAATCTTAGTAATATCTAGTGACTATTACTTCTAGGGTTTCCAGTTTTTCCTTCAGATTTTCAGTTCTCAAACTGCGCTTGACCCACAAAAGTTATAATACCTATTTTTTTAATTTTAAGTCCACTGTAATTATAAACAAGTGTGTTTTACTAAATATCTTGATTACAAACATAAACCTCAAATCCATCTATGTACAACTGGATATATTGTTTTATTTAACTGTTTTTTTTGCTTATTAGTTGATAACTTTTTGAATGCCAATCTCTGAAAACATAATATTTCAATAACGATTTCTTCAGTTCTTATAACTCATGCCAAGGTAATAAGATTATTAAGGGCGGATTTTACAAATTACATTAGACGCAATCAGCACATCTATACCGCGTTCAGGAGCTGTCAGGTCATTATTTTCTGTACAATATTGACACTGACAGCTCTTGGACGCAATTTACATGTGCTGATCGCATTATGTTTCATGGGTGGAATTGGCACTTAGGTCGAATTTCACCAATGAAACTGAACGCGATCAGCATATAAACTACGTTGAAGAGCCATCAGTGTCATTAGTTTCTGTGGAATATTGACACTGACAGCTCTTGAACGCGTTTTAGAAGTGCTGATCGCGTTCAGAATCATTGATAAAATTTTATTGGCACTTAAAAACCAACCCTTTTTCATGTAAAGTGATCTTATCTTGTGCTGGCACGAGTTTCGCACTTGCCATCCAGATATCAGGGTTGACTCCGAGGTGTTGCTGAATACTCTTTTGTATTGTTATAAGTACTCAGAGGGCTCTTAAGGCATTAGTCCTATCGCCGCCTATGATTAACGAGAAGCGAATAGAGCTACCAATTAAAAACGAATAGCGAGCGCGCGAAAGCGACGAACGATTACTCGCTGGTTTGCGTATATACCAAGCGTGATTCTCTCAGCGATTGCTCTGCCCGACAAACAAGCGTCTCTGGGCGAGTACTCTCAGTGAGAACATTCAGCGATCAACTAGTAACATACAGGGTGGCAGGGGAGTCGTGGGAAATTCGAAAGAGATACCGTGGCCATGGCACAGGCAACTAAAGGAACGGGTGGGTTTTAGTCAGTTAAAGTGTGACACGCCCTCCCGCACCACCCAGAGCGGGAGAAGTCATTTGACGATTTCTCACCCCCAGAAAAAAAAGGGTGGCATGGGACAGAGACGAGCAAGTGCGCAACTTGTTACATGTAACTGTGTGCGCGTTTGTCCCTGTCACCCTGTGTGTATCTCTTTTACTGACACGACCTAAAATCTTTTGTACGTTTCTTGAGCGAGAAAATCGTTGATAGCAAGTCGCTTTCCCGTCGCCCGGACAGAGGGCCTAGACAAATGGCATTCGCTTCGAAGCTATTCTATTTCTACAATCGCTGTCGCTTCACCATAATACTATGCTAAGACCTATGATCACGTGACATTTCGATAGTTTATGTCAACCCCATACATCTTTTGGCTTTTCTACTAGCCTCGTCGCTAATCAAATGTTACGAATGTTACTTTGTCTAGACCCTCTGGTGCCTGAACTGGACCTCATTTTTTTAACAACGTGGCATTCAAAAAGTAAACAGCCCAAACATTAGAAGGTCTTCCCACCATCACTTCATGTAAACTAATACCTTCAAATCACCTTTCAGCTCAAGAGCCATGGCCAGACAATGTCAAGCTGTTCCAGCCGTACGAGGTGGAACAGATACTACTGCCGGACAATGCCAGCTGCCTTGCAGTGCAGGCGTTCTTGAAGGTTAGACTACAAGGAACTTGTTGAAAGTACTAAGATAAAGAAGAATGAAGGACTGTTTATAAACTAAATGTCGATTCAAAAGCTTCTGGTTCCCCATCTGGCGCATAATTCTAGTTAGTTTTTAACAGATTTGCCATTTAAAAGACAACACAATGTCATAATTGCAGCTTTTGTTAAGGCACTACCACAAGTAAAACCTTACGATAAGGCGTCATTCAGGGGCTTTTAACTCATGAAATGAGAACAGTCTTTTATTCAGAGTTAAATGTCTTGTGACACGTTTCTTCAGCGTTGTAGCGCAGGACGTCTATCGCCTATTGAAACACGTCTTAGAGGCAAAGTTAAAATGTCTCCTGCATGTAGGTAGCTATAATTCGACCGGAACCTTTTATGAAACTAAAAAAGCTGCTGAGCATGAGGTCCTGGGTTCGATTCCCAGGTCGGGCAAAGTGTTATTGGGGGTTTCTATCTAGAATTTGTCAGTAGCAGCCCGAAGTCTGGATTTGTGCCCGGTTGATGGCAACAGGCTCGCCCCCTATTACATGGGACTAAAACATAACTGGCGAAATGTGGGTGTACTATGGGTACAGCTCTGCATAACCCTTCTTTGATAACAGGCGTGATTTTATGTAAAAAAATGTGTGGTCTTCTTCCACAGATGTGCAACCTATCTTTCGAAGTAGAGATGCGTTGGAACGCAGAATTCATGTCTCCTTCCGGCCGCGTACCCTTCATCAAGTGTGGAGCATTTGTGGTGTCAGAGTTGGAGCCGATTGTACAGTTCGCGGCGAACAAGGGTGTTTCCCTGTGTAGCAAATTGAGTACCGAGGAGAAGGCGGAAATGAGGGCCTATATGAGTCTCATTACTAATGTACTGGTTAATGCTGAGGTTGGTGTATTGAGATCATTGTATTTTTTTATAACTTCGACCTTGTCATAGTAGTAACTGGACTGGTTTTCCATCGCAACTGAATCGTAGAGCAAATTAAATTAATTATACATAGATGAATTACGTATTCGTGTCTTAAATAACTTTTTAATCGCCACACAATTTACAAAACGATTATGCACTTCACACTAGCCATGTGACAATATATGGCAAGAGCCCCCCCCCCCACCAGACAGTTCAAGTGAAACAAAGAACGCGAAACTTATAATTAGAACTTCTTTTAATTTCACGACATCTTCAATTCGTATGAGATCATCAGATTTTTTTAGAACTGTAAACCTAACCTGTACCTTCAAGGCGGGGCTGTAATTTTCGAGCTCACGTTGCTCGCTCTTGTCAACATTCTCTTAATTTTAAACGTTTCTGCATACGTCGACAAAGTAACTTCTTTTTCAGTATGAACTGTCGAAAGATAACCTATCCTATACCTGCGAGGCCGGCATGCAAAAAATATTTGAGCTCACTTCGCTTGCTCTTGTATTTTTTATAATTCTCTTTACAGTATGTATAGTCAAAAGAAAATCTATTTATTCCGTCTGGCCCATGTGCCCCCCCTAGAATGAAGTCCTGGATCCGCCCTTGATTTCCACTCGAAAGTCTTCGAAATCACCTTTCCCAATTTCATCATCGAACGAGAAATAAATCGTTGGAGAAATTGACGTTTCGGGCTGAGCAAAGCCTTCATAAATATTTTCCTTCCTCAGCTCTACATATCCTGGGTGGATAACGAAACCTTTAACGCGGTGACAAAAGTGCGGAACTCCTCAGTGTACCCGTGGCCATTAGGATGGCTGCAGACCAGGGCTAAGAGGAACGCTGTCATCAAGCGGCTGAAAGCGCTGCACTGGTATGATAAGACCTTGGACCAGGTTCTAGCTGATGTAAGTGTGTTATATGTCTATTTTTTTTCTGCTTCAGTGCTTTCTGGTTGTCTTTAACAGCCTTATAGGATCAAAAATACCATGCCTTAAAGAGATGTCAGCACTAAGTGACGGAGCCCGCTAAGTTCGATGCCTTCCAGGGCCGCGGGTTGTTCGAAAGAGATACCGTGGCCCTGGCACAGGCAACTGAAGGGACACGGGTGGGTTTTAGTCAATAAAAGTCTGACAAGCCCTCTTGCTGCGCCCAGAGCGGGAGAAGTAATTTGATGATTTACCACACAAAAAATAAAAAAAGGATCAAACACTATGCATTACCGGACCCCACTTATATAAAAAGAAGAAGAGTTTATACATGTTACTGACTACATTAAAAAATAAACTTTATTCAGCTTAGATAAAAAGTTACAGTATAAAAATAAAATAAAATAAAGATTTCAAAGTCTTAGGTGCTAGTATTTTACATTTGCCCCAGGGCATTTGCACCAGGGCATTTGCACCAGGGCAAATGTATTTTTTTTTTTTTTTAATTCCCTGTTTCGTAGGGTCTAGTCTCTTACCTAGTAAGGCAAACGATTTAATTTATTTAGGTGAAGGTAATTAACCTGTAGGAAAAAAAAACAATTAAAACTTAAGTACCTACAATGCAATAAAAAAGTTAACTAACTTAAATTATTAAGTTGTAGATAGACGGTTTGATGACAAGAGGTGTAGATGCTTTTAG
This sequence comes from Dasypolia templi, assembly GCA_963555695.1. Classification (NCBI taxonomy): domain Eukaryota; kingdom Metazoa; phylum Arthropoda; class Insecta; order Lepidoptera; family Noctuidae; genus Dasypolia; species Dasypolia templi. The sequence continues at coordinate 8,816,153 of OY743163.1, forward strand.
GTGTGAGTGGGGTTGTAATAAAATTACTTGCAGGTTGCAGTGACAGCTATTGAGCCAGCATACCATCAAATGCAATAGGTATTGACTCACTCCAAAAGCCAGTATCAAAATCATAATCCATTTATTCAAACTAGGCTGAGAATTAGCCCTTTTTGAATGTCAAAATAACATAAGACAGTCCCCCAAAAACGCCCGCCTTTCACCACCTCCTAGTGCTTTAACTGGGAAGAAGAAGGGCGTCTCCTGCGGCGGCTAGTGGGGGCGTCAGGGCGCAAGGCTCTCTCCCTCCCGAACTCAGGTTGACGTAAAAAATAATCAGGCAAGCCCAATAAAAATGCACGTATGCAGTTTTTTTATACAGTATTTGTTCACTTTCAGGTTGAGCAGTGTTGTAACTCGCTGAGTCAACGGCTTGGTGATAGAGATTACTTCTTCGGAAACGCGTGAGTAATTTTCAAATTTTTATTTAATTAGGTACAAACAGCGACACTATCATTATATTTTAGGGACGCAGAAAACTATATCAGTTTCTTTGTCAAACTTACTTGCCATTCTGCATAAAAAAGGACGTGTTTTTAAGTTGAGTGATGTAATAAATATAGTTTTAGTAAATTACCTCTCCATGCTGTAATCATAATCTATACTAAATATTATAAATTTGAAAGTAACTCTGTCCGTATGTTATCTTTTCACGCCTAATCCACTGAAGGGATTTTGATAAAATTTGGCAACCTGGGCAAGGACAAAGCTCCTTTATGTTTTGTCCCGGTAGCACGTTGCCTTAGGCAAAGGGTCTGAACTCGAGCAAATTATAATTTGTCTTGAAAAAAAATCATAGATGGCAGCATAGGTAACCACTATGAAATTGACCATCATTAAAAAGCAATATACGGCAGAATTTTGGCTGAATTATGATTGGTAAAAGTCTAAACTTCCCAGTTTAGTGCAGATTTATCTATTTCCATTCATAATACACGTATTTTGAAAGTAAAACAAAAAGGAAGCCTTTATCTATAATTCGAACCCTATAAATGATAAAAGTAGCTATCTGTTAATCATTTTGTTTAGAGCTTTTTGCAATAGAGGGCGTTTTACTCAATTGGTCCAGCCTCATCACAGTTTCCAATTTTGTTAGTTATTTATATCAAACCAGGTTTTTTTATTATTATTTTTTAGCTTCTTCAGGTGATGAAAATCTCTGTCCACGCAATTTATTCTTTATTTTAGGGAAAATATAGAAATCATTAGGGCTTAGGTAGGGGCTGTACGGCGGATGGTCTAATAATTCTATGTTTTCTTGCTCTAAAAACTCTTTTGTTCTGTGTGCGGTGTGAGAACTCGCATTTTCGTGATGGAGGATGATGCGGCGGTTGCAGTTCTCTTTACGGAGTTCAGAAGCGACCTGTGTCAAACAAATGCTAGCATACCATTCTGAATTAACCGTTCTTTGTCCCTCAAGAGGAATAGTCGTAACATGGCCGGTTTTGGAGAGAAACGTGGCCACCATTTTTTTTGCAACACTCCGTGAACGAACAATTTTTGTTGGCTTTAACTCATTTTCGAACACCCAAACTCGTGACTGGTTTTTTGTTTCGGGTTCGTACGCGTATATCCAGGATTCGTCACCTGATTGTATACAGCATTTGAGGATCCTGCGTGGAATCTTTCGAGAGTTCTGATGCACCAAGTAACGCGAGCCGCTTTATGCTCTTCACAGAGCGAATGCGGTATCCATCGGGAAAACAACTTTTTAACACCTAATTGTTCATGCAAGATTATTTGTATTTGACTCATGCCAATGTCTAAAGTTGCCTGAATTTCGCGGTATGTCACATGTCGATCTTCCTCAACCAGCTTACGCACAGCGTTCATCAACGTTTTCTTGGGTGACTGCAGTTTTTGGACGACCTTGACGGGGATCATCACTGAGCTTGACACGTCCACGTTGAAATTCAGCAAACCAGCGATAAATTGTGGTTTTGGATGGGTCTTCATCACCAAATGCAGAAATCATCCGGTCAACACACTGCTTTTGTGTTAAACCACTTCGAAAGTCATAATAAATCATCGCTGTTGAATTTTCTCGAGTCAATTCCATTTTCTCAACGACTAAACAAGTTTGACAAAACCTTGTGACAAGACCGAGAATCTTTTTTTAAATAAATAAATGATATTCGATTTTTAAAACCAAGGAGTTTTCAATTAAAAAGATTTTAATATGACAGGAACAGTGGAAATATTCCATTCCCGATACTTTTAGTGCAGCCCTCGTATAAATGCAAAAGTTGGTTTATTTGTTAAGGCTGAACGGTTTTGGATGAAATTCAGCACACAGATAGACCGTGACCTGGGTAAGGAAGTCGCAGGCAACAGGTAGTAAAATAGAAAAACTCACATAATTATGTATTTGTAGAACACGTTCTAATCCTTACTGCCTCGTTGGTCTAGTGGTTGCAAGAGCTACTGCTGAGCATGAGGTCCTGGGTTCGATTCCCAGGTCGGGCAAAATGTTATTGGGTTTTTCTGTCTAGAATTTCTCAATAGCACCCCGGATTCTGGATTAGTGCCCGGTTTATGGCAATAGGCGGCCCCCTATTTATTACATGGGACTTAAGCATAACTGGCGAAATGTGGGTGTACCATAGGTACACCTCTGCCTAACCCTTCTGGGATTACACGCGTGATGTATGTTTATGTTCCAATCCTTAACCTATTTGAATTTGGTGTGATCTTTTGCTAGCGTGTTGATATGTCATATTGTGCTTGATATTTGTCACCATGGTGAAAAGATTATCCATCCATGTTTTGATTTTAAATATTGATAGCCTTAAAATCCCACACTACCTAACTCATGTTACCAGAATCGTTGGCATTACTCGTTCCAAGAGCCGAGCCGAGAGAGAGGTTGATTAAAGTCTCGGTGACCCGGACAAACATGTTTAAGTATGCACCGGTGGGGCGTGGGGCGGGCTGCTATAAAGATACTCAACAGCTCTGCTATTGGACATCTTTACTTGCTATTTGGCAGAATTTGAGAGGGTGACACTTGACATGTCCTCCGCTAGACTTGTGCCAGTGTACTCAGAGACGTTACTTGTAAATTAATCATTCATTTTAATCAACAGGCATAAATTTGAACAAGCAGTAAAATGTGGCCGTTTAAAAACATTTCATTTTTGTTGGTGTTGGTGTGTCATTGGTTTTTGGGTGACGTCTCTGAGTGTAGAAATTGTGACTACATTGTTGTATTGGGTCTTACATGTAAAAATAAATGTAAGTGGTAATAGTTTATAAATAAATGTTCCTACACCTAATTCCATCCCCCCTTTATTCCGTAGCCCCACCCCCCTAGACGCGCTTATCTATGGTCACATGCGAGCGATCCTTATGGGTAACGGAATAAGAGCTGGAGCGCTCATCAAACGAATTACCAGCTCTTTACTGAGGCTTGTATTGAGATGCATCAATTTGACGAAAATGACTTTGACGGTAAGCAACAGCTTTGAGTTATTCTTCCCAGTTATAACACTAGAAGGTAATGAAGGGCGGGGGTTTTGGAGGGCGGTGATATGTAATTTTGACGTTTGTTGATTCTCGACACTAATTTGAATAAATGTTTGTTCTGAATTTGATTTGTAAAAGTGAGATATTTCATTCATTCATTCTGAATTTGATTTGTAGAAGTGTCTTTAGTGGCGAAAGCGTAATGTTGCCTTCGAAATTCAATTTTTCTTACGTATTTTGCAAATTGCGGGTCAGTGTTAGGTTGTATGTTGCACAAAATATGATTCGCGACCGTCACAAGTATGTATTTATAGAATTATAATCATAAAAATTATCAATACATCTCTCTGAGTTCATATTCCCATATATAATGTAATTTCAAAGGCATTGTGAAAATGAGATAATCGAAAAAATCTGTTAAATCGTTATAAATATGAAGAAGATTCAAGATACACGCTTTAAAAGATTTTGGAGGGGATTATTCCCGTCCTTGTCGCGCGGTACGGACAATTTACGGCGCTAGTATGAAATTACATATTCGTGACGTCACTTCTACAATAGTCCTTGTCTAACACTTATGATAAAACGTTTACAACTTGATATTTTTTTAAGCTCTCACACTTTTTGTAATATTGTTTGTACTATTTGGAAATGAACATTGTTTTTAGATATAAAACAAACGTCATCATCCTTATTCTGTAAAGCCATGTCAGCCAGCCAAATATACATTAATCCATCGCGATTTATTGCAATCGACTTCTCAGTTCGTCGGCAGCATCCGAATCAGTCTTGTCTAGTTAGGACTGCTCCATCGTCGAAGCCGAATAACTTGGCTATCGGTTTAAATTTGTCTTGTACCGTGAATAAGAAACAGAAATAAAATAAAATTGTTTTTAATTAGATTGATTACTGACTCTGAAAAACTACTTATCAGTGTAGTTCTAGTTAGTAAAAACCCAAGGCAGCCTTATCATAACCCTTCCTAAGTGCCGATTTCACCAATGAAACTGAACGCGTTCAACACGAAAAAACAAACTGTCAGTGTCAATATTCCACAGAAAATAATGACACTGACAGCTCTTAAGTGCTGATCACGGTCATTGGTGATATTAGCCCTAATTCTTCCCCCCTTTCTACTCCTAGCCTCAAGAAGAGTACCTAGTTACCCAAGCATTCCAAATCTCTCGTCGACGCCTATCCCCTGAACGAACGATGTCTGATCGAAGCACGAGGATCCAAAGGTCGCGAATGAGTATAAGGATTCCGAGCAAAGATAGTGTGGTTAATAATTATAATAATAGAGATGTTTTTGGTAAGATCTATTATTTTTGCCCTAGCTTTTTGTCCGTAGTGTTTTAATCTTGTTAATTATTGCTTTTTATTTTCCAAGGTTTGAACTGGAAACTTGACTGCTAAAACAAAGTCGAGGTGGATAATTCACCCTCATATCGCCATTTTATATAAGGTGTATTTGAAATAACGGAAAATCTCTAAACGGGTCAATATCCACAACTTTTACAGAAATCGCGAAAAAAAAACTGCTGCTCCATACATTTCGCATGAGAATCACGCTTTTTTTTCTTCACCATTACAGTTTTGGTTTCATATTCAATTATCATTATATCATTAGCAATCCTTGTTTTTAGAACCTGAATAAGTCTACCACTGATAAACCCATTGGTCTCTCGCAGTTTGGTAACCATGAACCGAAGGGCTGTCTCTGCAGTTAACAAAAATGGCCTTGTCTTGACATATCGCTTCCACAGTAGTTTTGACGATAGTGAGAGACGTAATAAATCCTGCAAAAGAGCAAGGCATAGGTGGCTGAACATAGTTTTTTCGTTCAAGTCAATCAATGATTTTAATATTGAATCTTTCAGTAGCAATAACTCCCAACCCTGTCTGCCATGGTTTTCCACCACGTTTTTCAGTTTAACACCGCCCGCGCTTTTGATTTCCTCAAGAACATATTTGTTCAAGACTTCTGTTCTGGTTGGAGATTACTTTGAAAAAAACTTTACTACTTTTCTTCCATGTCAATCAGATCTTTGTATTCGACATTTAGATTGGCTTCACTGCTGGAAACCGCATTCCGGTCGTCTACAAAGCTTTGTTCATTACCATTGTATCTTCGGTTTCTAAAGTCCAGTCGCGGAGCAGGAAGACTTTCGTACACTGACCTCTTTACCTACTGACAGTGGTCACAAACATTTTTCTATTAAGTGCGGTTTACATGAAATAATGCATTTTAAAACAGTGAAGAAAAGTTAACAAATTAACAAAACCACTTAACAATTAAAAGAAGATAACAAACAACAACAACCTAAGAATAGATAACTGAGATAACTGTGTCCGAAAACTGAGCGATCACTAACGCATCCCAAGATGTTATGCCGTTCGTTCGTTATTTAAAAATTATGAATTATGTCAAGCAAGCCAAGGATATTTTGTCGTGACTCATGGCCAAATAAAAAAAACACATGCAAACAAGAACAAACCTTACAGTCTCAGCTAAAAGGTTTACAATCCCTGAGGATGGCGGCCATTGCTTTTGTGCGAGACTTATTATATTTACGCGGCAGTGACAGAGACAGGGAATAACAGGTTAACGTACGAAATTCTTACTGTTTCGCGTCCGGACTTTACTGGAACTTCTTCTGTGTCTATTTTTTTTACTGTCTATAAGTTTCACTCTGATTATATCGATTCTTATATATTTGATCCACCATGGATCGTTGAATAAATAATATTCGAATGTTCGAATATTTTATCATTTTGTTTTTCGAATATGGATTTCAAATGGATACTCGAATATTCGATTGCAATCCCTAACAATGACCGTTATGAGTTTTTTTGTTACTCCAAAAACACTTTGCGTTTAGCATTGGACAATACTAAAGTTTCTCTGTGATTAAAAGCTAGCAATAATACAGACTGGCTGGGACATCGTTAACATGGCTTCAGTACGTCTAGACCCTGAAGAAATATTTCGACTGTTATCAAAACTAAGATATTTTTCGCGTTGCATGTCCCTGCCACAGTGTATAAAATAGTTTATTTAAAAAAAAATGTGACATTTTCGGTAAGCCACAAAATGAGCGTAGCATAAATCTCTATATACACTAGAAAGGTTTAGGTTGTTACAAAAATGTAAACAATCTTGATGTGACTTTTTACACGAAACACATTTAAACAAATGAACTACTGCTTAAAGTTATGGTTCAATTGATTTAGTAATCATAATTGTTGTATTTAAATTAGTTTTAATAGCATTTTATTTTAAGCTGAGTGAAAGATTAAAAAGACACATCAAGATTGTTAACCTTTTTTTATCTATGTAAACCTTTCTAGTGAAGGTACTTTTAGCAAAGGTTAGTTTTTGCAGTAAAACTAAACTCTCTATTTTTGTTACTGGTTCATTCGTCATTTTCATCATACAAAGTACAAAGAAAAATCTTTTAATTCAGGCTTCAAACCATTTGCATCTAAGCAAATAATCATAATGACATCTAAGGAAGGCACAGTAACTTGCCAGTACACCGGCCAACACATCGCCAAAGACCCAGTTATCGACCATGAACTACACAACTCAATGTTCGCATTAGTCGAGGAGGTTATAAAAAAAGTCGACGAACTAATAATCGATAAATTTGTAGAAAAATACGATATAGATAACGAGAAAAACGATCCTTTCGTTGTAATACCTTTCTTGAATATGAACGAATCCAAATATATCGCGGTCGAGTCTAAAGTTAGCGAGTACTTGGACACGATTGAAGAAAACGATTCGATAGAGAATTCTAACTCGCTAGAGATGTACCCCGATGATGACCTACAGATAATAGATGAGGATGATATTGATAGTGATGTGCATGATGTGACTGAAGAAAATAAACGGGTTTTGCGTGGAAACTCGGCCTCGCAAAAGACTTTAGTTGGAGATCGGGCCAGGTATTTTTGAGTTTTTAAATGATGTTTTTTTTTTTAATGAATGTGTAATTACCGGTGGAATTTAAAGGGATTTAAGACATTTCAAGTTTGTCTCTGTCATGGCAATGCAACGTACCTGCAATGCCTCTGGTACAACATTACAACAACGGTAGCATTGGTAATTGGCAGATGTCCATTGGTCGTGGTGATCACTAAGATCGATAGGGAATCTGTTCATTTATTTTGTAAAACAATTTTAATCAGTAATAAGACTTGGTGAACCCCCTCCCCCCTTTCAATCATACGTATGATCAGTATCTAAAATTCCACTTCCAAACTACATGGGGGGTTTGACAAAAAAATTCAACGCAGCGGGGTTCAAAATCATGTACTGAGTTCATGGTATCAGGTTGTGCGTCGATGTCCCTTCCACACTTATTAATAGTCATGAAACAGAAGCAAAGCTAATGATGTTTTCATCATAATTTTTTAAAAGTAGACAATGAATGAGCACGTATGATAAAGCTTGTTTTTTTTTCTTATGGCAGCAATGTAACTATACACCAAAAAAGTACACCAGAATTGAATATTATTGAGAACTGTGAACATCAGGAACAGGATTCTGTAGAGAATGCCTCGGATAAGTCGTCTGTTTCACACACAGGTTTTTTTTATTTTATTTAAAAAGAAAATTGTACTAGGTACATTTCCCCATTTTCGTAGTTTTTTTTTCTTATTTTTAGTCCAAAATTATAAACAAATATGCCTTGTTAGGGTGTCAGTGCAGTACGAGCCGAAGTTTCGTATCAATACGACGTTTTGTAATGACATAATTTACCACCATTACAGATTCTTCCTTTACGTTAAAAACACCACATAATGAGGAAATAAGCGTTGAGAAGCTACTCAACTATCTGCGCAGGCGTAACGCAGCGTATAACTACAAAAATGTAGTGGCCGACATTGATTAGTTACTAGTACTACGGCGATGCGGAATACGACAATTCGGTTTTCACATTTTTCGAATACGAAATGGCGTATTTTGCAATTTTGATGTTTGTTTGTTGAGAAAGCATATTGTATTATCAAAATGTATAAATTAGCTAATATAGCAGGGGATATTAGGCATTGGGCATGTAAACCAAAAGTTTAGTACTACCAAAACTATCATAACTTTACAGTTTTTTCCTAATTATTTGCGATGATAGCTGGTATACAATACTGATTCTGTGAAATTTCAACTAGCTCTAGCTATTGAAAGCTACTGCTCTGTGACAGATAGACACACGGCATAGATTTAATAATGGGGTAACGGGACCCTATGACTAAGCCTACGCCGTCTGTGTTTGGGTACGGAGCCCTTACAAAAAGCATATATTTGCTTCAATCTCCTTCTATTGAAAGTAAAATACAAACCTTTCGAATTATCGACGTACCAAATATTGTATTTTACGTGGTTCGAACGGCCGCAAGTTCTAATTCCTCACTGTTATATATATTTTGAAGTAATTTCTACTATATTCTGTTTAGTTTGAGATGCAGTAGCAATAAATTGTAGACATGTCTTTGCAACAGTTTTATACAAACCTAAACATTTATGAGACAAAATACGTTTCAGTTAGCTTTGTTTTTTTTTATGTTTTCTATTAAATTATTTGTTAATGTCCAAAATATTGTTTTATTTTAAATGCAGAATGGCAAATAAAATGTAAGTTTTAAATGTTTTTGTTGTTGTACCTAGATTAGTTTGAACACATCCAATTGTTGTATTTTTGAGTTAGTTTAAAAATGGTTTTATTAAAGATCGTCAGATTGTGTATTAGTAATTTTGAAAATATATGAGTACCTACCTAAGTAAATTGTGTTATGTTTACCTACGATTTTTTACAGTGTAAATGACTGATGTAGAAGTAATTTAAAATATTTTTTTAGTCGTATCAACTAGGTCATGTGTTACTTTTTGCTGCTGGTTCAGCCAACTAAACATTAGACATTTATTTTTCTAGATCATTCTTACTCAATTTACAAATAGTTTATCCCCATATTCGACATACACATTCATCAAATCATAATGTTAATTGAATAATAATGAACATTTATTTTATTTATTTCCTCCACAGGCCCACCGAACTCGACGCCCTAGTCTTTGGCCACGTCTTCACCATAATAACCACACGGCTTCCCTGCCGAAAACTGGCAGACACCGTCCGCAAACATGAATCCCTAGTAGATCTCGCCAAACGAGTCGACGAGCAATACTTTAAGAGACCATAGCGTCAAGTTTTCAAGGACATCTCGACCTCGTTCACTAGTCCTTGAAACCCCTGTCCTTGTAGTCAATCTTTCCTATTAGATAACATTTTTCTGCTGTTTTCTTCTAGTATAGAAAGAGGCTTAACTTAATTGCGTTGCAATTTGTATAAAACTTAAGATTCTTTCAGTTTCAAGTTCTATTAGATAAAATAGTTCTTTGTTATGCTATATGAGTGTCTCTACTTGTGTTAAGACGCGTTTCTGCTATGAGAGTGGGTTTTTTGGGAATTGTAAAGATGTTGCAGTCCTGCCTTTGACCTCGATCTTGCCTTACAGAAAGTGATGGTCGAGGTCTACGATGGAACGGACGTGCCCAGATTATGCCTGCTCCTTCTTGCTATGAAGGCTGACGGGACATTTTTACTTGCAAACCTAGAGCCTTTTATTGTAATAAATTGTACAAACGCATACGCGAACATTCACTTGTTGTAAATATTTTCAACGTGCAAGTCGCCTTTCTGCATCTGATGAGTTATACCAACTGAAGCTGCCAAAATTAAAGCTGATAAAACTGGTACTGCAAAAACTTCTTAAATACTTGTATTTTACTTGGACTAAATTATGAATGTATCTAATATTTATTAGAACTCAGAATGATGAGTGGAGTTTGATAGTAAGTCAAGTTCAACCTTTGAAATAATTGTAGTTAATTATTCTAAGTAGATATTAATGTAGAAAATGTACATAAAATGCGTTTTATCTATGTATATTATTGTTTATAGGAAATAATTTAGTTTCTTAATCAATGTATTTTAAGTAAACTAATTTTAAACTTAGTAGTGATATTTCTTCATGTGTTATTAAATACAGGAATATCAATAAAATCAATGGCTTCCAATAACTTATCAAAAAAAGAAATGTTTCCTAATGACAGATTAGTTTTAAAATACGCTCTTCCGACACAAACATTTCTAAATGACTACTATAGAATCTGTACTCGAAACATATGAGAATATTCACTAGGGTATGTGTAATGTAGTCTTATGATTTAAAAAATAATGACTTGTTTCTGGGTTGTTTGTCAAATTAGTAAACGTTTTATGTACAAATACTAGCTTCTTCCAACTAGTGTTAAGAAGCTTTACGTTAAGCCTAATTTTTTATTTTATTTTAATAGCACCCTGCCTCGGATAGGTTGGATTTTAATTTGTCTGTTACGGAAATAGTAGTTATTTTGGCCACTTATGCGGAAAATCTTAAGCATAAATGTTCTCGAAAAGGGACGCAAATAGCGTCGAACGAATAATGTAAGAGCGAGCGAAGCGAGTTTGAAAATTATACTGCACTGTCTAGAAAAGGTTCGGTATTTTTTGCTATTCATGCAGAAATGGGGGCAGGCTGTCGGACTGCAAAGTGCGCTCTCCTTATGGTTGCGCCCCTTGCAGCCCCCCGCCCATTCAGCCCTTAGTTACGACGCTATCAATTTCATTCATAACTGGAAAAGTCAGTACTAATCAGTAGTAATAAACCATTGTCTTAGTTTAAATATTAATTATGGATAGCTTGTAGTTTTTATTTAGCGACTTTTAGTGCATATTATTTTAATTAAAAAAATATGTATTTTTGTACTTAATAAGTTAAACATTTTAGTTATTTAAAAAGTAAGAGATTGAACACTTAAAATGTTAAGAAACACAAGAGCGAGTGAAAAGTGGGGTAAAAAGTAGATGTTATGTAGGTAATTTAAGTATAGATATCTAATCGCATAGGTAAATTGCACAAAAAAGTTTTTCTTGTATCACTACTACTTGTATTAATATTCGTTGAGCTATACAAACTCCGAGCCGAGGGTCCTAGGAAAGCGTTAAGATCATTGTTCCGGTACGGCCCCAGTATTTAATTAATATACTTAGTTAATTTTAATATAGTTGGTTTGTTTTATGCAATTCTTAGTGATAAGCTGGTGTGCAATAATCAAATAAGATTTCGTAACCCGGTCTAGATCAGTTTAAAATATTTTCGTTGACATTTTTAAAATCTGTCAGTATAAAATTTTTCATGACATCTTAGAATCGTTACCTCATTTATGGAAATCACTAACATACCTCCATGTAAAATAACATTAATATTGATGATAAATTATTATTCACTATTAAATAATCACACTGACATATCGAAAAATCACCCAAAACACGAAATCCGGATGGGCGTATTCGCATTGTGTCGTAGTTTCCGCATAAAGCACATCACTATGCAAATAAAAAACATAGTTTTATAAATACATATAAACAAGTTTTATAATTATATAGTCATATAATTGTGCGTTTGTGACGATATTTATGAACGTAGACGAAGTAAAAGGAGAAGGTATGTAAGGATCGTAACTGGTGGCGTTCTGCTAGTTACTGCCTACCCGGGTGGAAATAAGGCGTAAGTTTATGCATGTATTTAATCAATAGATTTAACATTATGGCATATAACATTTCATTGTTTGCACATAAAAAGAAGTAGAAATGTATTTCACTTAGAGGTGTTGTAAATATTTTGAACTAGTTTTCAAATAAACAGCCTATAATCCAGGACATGAATAATTTGTTAATCGTGTTAGGTGAATGAAGAGCAAGCTAATTATTTTACAGAAAACTTTTAGTATCATTATTGTTATTCAAAAAACGGGGAGACGCTAATGGCCATCCGTTATAATTACAATTAAGTCAAATGATAGTTTTCTAAGATGACTGCAATTATAGGATAATAGTAGGTAATAATTGCACATGATTTGTTATTTTCTCGTTGTACTGTGTGTTGGACTGTACTTACAGCATTTTGAAAACTAATTTTGTAAAGATCTGAGGCAAATCCTGTGATGCGAGACGAAATTCGCTCGTGTCGATGTCTTGTGTGGAGGGACTCAAAATGGCGCCTATAGTCGCGTGACTTTCTACTCATGAGAATCGACGCGTGCAGTCGCGTCCCGAGTCCCGCGCGGGATTCACTGTGTGTCAGGTTTCAAAGGGCAGTGGTTTACGCAAATAAACAACTTGTTAGGATTCCGTACTCGTAAGGACTGTGCCAACGGAGTTATTACTTAAGGCTCCGCTGTCCGATTTTTAGACACAGGGCTGTATCTTATGTACCGTAAGTAGTAGGTAGGCACTTAACATTTTCAGTGTGCACGTACTGTAATGGCCACTATTACAACGAAAAAAGAAATGAAAGGGGAGAAATACAAATGTTTTTTTAAACAAAGAAATTAAAAAAAAAAAATGTGTTAAATATTCTACGTTGGTACCAGAACCCGGTATTGGCCTCTTTTTATAACCTATGTCTATAGATGATCTTTAAAACACTGTTACAAAATCTACGTACTATTTAAACATGTTTTATTTTATTACCCAACAAACGTGTCCATAAATGATGTAAGTCTGTATGATTGATTAGCCATTACGTGGATTTTATCCACTTTTCATTTGGTGATATTGTATTCTACAGAGCATTTAAAGTACACTTCGTATTAATTAAGCATTTTTTTTATTTCTTCTTGTTTTTTTTTTTTGCGTTTCGTGCATAATTTGTTAAATAATAGTTCGAAATTATTATATGATGTTAATAATATTAAAGTTATTATTTTTTTGGTTTTATTGTACTCTCCCTAACTTAGTAAACATAACGTAGCATCAGGCTTGCATTCCTCGAAGGGGTAGGCAGACCTGTGTACTGCACAAATACTTCTCGCCTACTAAGTGCAATCACGCTCCCTATATTTGGGTGTATTGAGAATGGGACAAATTCAAGTCTCTATCTCTGTTCTATTCTATTTTAATTACGGTAAGCAAAGCCTATGTCGACCATTCATGTACATCAGAACGTTCGGCCAATCGACGTAGGGAGCTGGCTGCTACTCCAGTTTTTTTGTGACAATTTGGTGACTCACGAAGATGCCAGCCAAATAATTTGTGACAGTACAGTTCGAAAGTTAGAAGCGTTTATGTATGGCCGAACGTCCTGATATCAGAACGTTCGGCCAACCTGAATCTCCATAACTGAGGACCTTAGAGAAACTGTTACTGAATAAGGATTTAGTGACGATTTGGTGACAAACAACCACTACTTTACTTTTACTCGGAATGCCACCGGTTAAAAGTAAAATGACCTTTAGCTCCCGGAATATCAGGACGTTCGGCCAACCTGATCTCCATAACTGAGGACCTGAGGGAAACCATTAATGAATAAAGATTTAGTGACTGCCCTGAAACCAATTTGTAATGCTTCAGGTTTTTTTGTGACGACCCCATTTATTAGTAAATTGAAAATTAAACATTTAACCTCAAAACATTGCGATTGTCGCTTCCTTCACAATGAAGAAGCCTAGAGGAACCTTTATTAAATAAAGATTTAGTGACTGAACTTAAACCAATTTGTATTGCTTTAGGTTTTTTTAGTGAGGACCCCATTCAATAGTAAATTGAAAATTAAACATTTAACCTCAAAACATTGGGATTGAAATAGGGTGACCATGTATTTTAACGAAACAAGTGTGTATCGTGTAGTAGGTACCTACTCAATACGTCGAAATAGTTGATATAAGGTGACCATGTAGATATTCCAACGAATCAGTGTCCACTTGCGTAGTTTTTGTTTTGTTTTGGCCGAGTCTATTAAGGTCTAAAAAAAAACTATAATCCACAAAAGCGGTAGTTAGGCAGGTACATCCTAATTTGTACTTTTTAAAATCATCGTTAAATTGGGTCACCCAGAGCTCTGGGGATCGGCAAGCCACTCAAATATTGAGATAATGCAGCGCTTCCAAAATAAGGCACAAAAAATCTTAAGTGGTGCACCTTGGTTCTCAAAAAACATCGAAGTACACGAGTACTTACAAATCCCCACTATCAAGGAGGTAGTAGAAAGGTCCTACAACAATTACAAGGAACGACCCCAACGACATAAAAATGAACTCGCTGTGACACTTCTAAAGACCTCAGACTCTACCTACAGACTTAAAAGAGAACGAATAGTGTCAATCTAACCAACACAAACCTAATAACGAGATGACGCATCGCTGGATGTGAACAATTTCGAACTGCCAAGTGAAGATACTGCAAATCTGATTAAAGCTCAAGGGCTGATTGCAGATCGAGAAAATAGAAAAAAAAAATTGGGTCACCACGAGAGAAGAGACCCACTCGATAATTATTTTTATTTCGTTGGAATATCTACATGATCACCTTATTTCAACTATTTCGACGTATTGAGTACCTAGAAACACAATAAATACTTGTTTCTTTAAAATACATGGTCACCCTATTTCAATCAACATCCGCCATTGCGCCATTTTATAGATTCATCTTAAATCAGTAATAATACTTGCACCATTGCACTGAAAACCTGCAGAGCAGTTACTTATTCTCGACGACTGCAACACATCAGGGGTTTTTACGAGTTTTCTAGGCTTTTTAGTTGTGGAGGAATCGATAATCCCAATGTTTTGAGGTTAAATGTTAAATTTTCAATTTACTATTGAATGGGGTCCTCACAAAAAAACTAAAGCAATACAAATTGGTTTAAGTTCAGTCACTAAATCTTTATTTAATAACGGTTCCTCTAGGCTTCTTCATTGTGAAGGAAACGACAATCCCAATATTTTGAGGTTAAATGTTTAATTTTCAATTTACTAATAAATGGGGTCGTCACAATAAAACCTGAAGCATTACAAATTGGTTTCAGGGCAGTCACTAAATCTTTATTCATTAACGGTTCTTCTAGGCTTCTTCGTTGTGAAGGAATCGATAATCCCAATGTTTTGAGGTTAAATGTTTAATTTTCAATTTACAATTGAATGGGGTCGTCACAAAAAAAAACTAAAGCAATATAAATTCGTTTCAGTGCCGTCACTAAATCTTTATTCATTAATGGTTTCCCTCAGGTCCTCAGTTATGGAGATCAGGTTGGCCGAACGTCCTGATATTCCGGGAGCTAAAGGTCATTTTACTTTTAACCGGTGGCATTCCGAGTAAAAGTAAAGTAGTGGTTGTTTGTCACCAAATCGTCACTAAATCCTTATTCAGTAACAGTTTCTCTAAGGTCCTCAGTCATGGAGATTCAGGTTGGCCGAACGTTCTGATATCAGGACGTTCGGCCATACATAAATGCTTCTAACTTTCGAACTATACTGTCACAAATTATTTGGCTGGCATCTTTGTGAGTCACCAAATCGTCACAAAAAACTTGAGTAGCAGCCAGCTCCCTACTTCGATTGGCCAAACGTTCTGATGTACATCGTAATTTTACTTCCCCAGGACTAGTAGAGGAGGACTAGTAGGGTAGAGTACCATCGTCAGAGGCCTTGTAAACTGTAGATTTGCAGACCATTTTCTATTGGTACTAGCTGACAGGCCTTCACTGCCTTCCCACACCTCACATTGTAAAAGCCAGTTATTTTGATAACAGTAACCTTGTACTACACGGTTTCTCAATTAAAAATAACTGGAGAAGAGCCGGCCTTCTCCCTGGGAAACGACCAATTGCACGGTTTTAATTAGTCGTCTAGATAGACTCCGGGCTGCTACTGAGAAATTCTAGATAGAAAAACCCAATTACACTTTGCCCGACCTGGGAATCGCGCCCAGGACCTCATGCTCAGCAGTAGCTTTTGCGACCACTATATCAACGCGGCAGTCCAGAGAGAGGATTTCTCAGTAGCAGCCCGGAGTCTGGATTAGTGTCCGGTTGATGGCAATAGGCTCGCCCCCTATGACATGGGACTTAAGCATAACTGGCGAAATGTGGGTATACTATTTGTACACCTCTGCTTAACCCTTCTGGGATTACAGGCGTGATGTTATGTTGTTGTAATTAGTTTTAGGTCGTATATCTTAGCTTCTGACGTTTCCTATGTGGCCATGTAGGTTTCTGTGAAATAAAATAATTCGATTTTATTTTATCGTGGTTAATGTTGTTTACGTCGTAATCGTTTACGAAAATTTGTTACGCAATTAGGGTGCTGGACTTCATAAAATATAGCATCGTGAACTTAGGGTCACGTACGCATCACGCGCTTCAATGATGAGACAGCGTGAGGAGTTTGACAAAGTTGTTCTTTGGATCATATTAATAATAGTACTGTCCCACTGTAGGGCAAAGGCCACTTTCCACCCAGAGATGGCACCACGCCTGCTCAAGAGATGTTAGATGGTCAGATGCTCAATCAGTACAGTATGGGCTGGATTGTGGAATGAGGCAGGGGGGACTTTTGTTTGTTTGTTTGTTTGGCATCTCGCAGGTCAACCTATGCGGTTGTCGTCTGCTTAAGCGGACTTGCCTGTGGTTGCCCTAATAAATTAAGGCCTCCAGCCAGGACTTAAACTTAAATACTAACTAAAACTAAGCGACAACGCTAAGGGCACCCCCTGTGGGGTACGAACCTCGGCTTAGGGCGTCGCTGGAAGAGGGCAGCAAATGACTAGCTGGATCAGGATTGGTATTATTTTGGGACGAATTTAAAGCTACAGGCTCAGCGGCGCGGGCTGGCTCGAGCAAGGGTCGGGAGGGGCGTGGATTTGGGCGTCGCGGCGGGCCTCGGCGGCGAGGACGGTAGGACGGCGATCGGGTTTTGGGTTTATGTAGCGTGCTGGTTGCCTTACTACTCTCCTGGAGGAGGGTAGTGGCATCGTCGGGGTCGATTAAAGTATGCCTTGGTCGGCGAATACTGCTAATGCGAGAGGGAGTGTAGCGGGCGGCCGCTGTAATCAGGGGGTTTGAATGTTTGATGCCACAGTCGAAGAAACGCTTTGATAGGCGTTTCATGAACTGTTTTATGGTTGGCATTTTGAGGTCGACGTGAAGATCTATATTTCGGACGTAGAAGGGGGCAACCGTAACCCTTCTGAGGAAACGGTTTTGGAGGGTCTGCATCTTATGGAGATGACGTGGGTGAGCGTGCGCAAATACAACGCAGGCATAGGTCATGATGGGACGGATGACTGCGGTATAAATGCGGAGCTTGCATTTAAGGGACAATTTACTACGGGCTGTCAGCACGAATTGGAGCCTGCTAAGAGCGAAGGAGGCGCGCGCGCGTACCGCCTTAATATGAGCCTTAAAGGTAAGGTTTTCATCGAGGATCACGCCTAGGTATTTGGCTTGCTTCTCCCAGGGGATCGGCTTACCGTACATAGTGATCGGGCTGGGAAGTGGGGGAGGGAATAGACGACGTCTCGAGAAGAGAACCGCCTGACTCTTATCGGGGTTGACCTCGATTCTCCATTTCCGGAACCAAGCGCCTAAGACGTTTGCGGAGGTTTGGAGAGTACGAGCTATAGCGTTGGGACAGTGACCGGTATAGTAAACGGCAGTGTCGTCGGCGAAGAGAGCCAACTGAGCCTTTTTACTTTTTGGGATATCGCTAGTGAACAGCGTGAAGGAGATAGTACGGAACCCTGAGGGACACCGGCGCGAATAGGATGAGGGGACGAGAGTGCTCCCTCGATGCGATAGCGAAAGATGCGATTCGACAAAAAGTCTCGTAAGATGAGCACGAGACGATCTGGAACTCCTAGTTGGTAGAGCTTGTATATCAAGCCGTTGTGCCAGACTTTGTCGAAGGCTTTCGCTATGTCGAAGAATAGCACACCCGTCGTCGCGTTACGCTGCAGACCAGCGCATAAGTGCTCTACGATACGGTGGACCTGTTGGGTGGCAGAGTGTTGGCTACAGAAACCAAACTGCTCGTTGAGTATGAGGCTCTTTGCTTCGGCGTAGTCTTTGAGACGCTTATAAATAAGCCTCTCGTAGATTTTGCCTAGAACATTGAGTAAGCTAATAGGGCGGTAGCTGGAGGGCTCAGACTTTGGCTTGCCTGGCTTTGGGATACCGATGACGGTGGCTTCTTTCCATGCTTGTGGGAAGATGTTGTTGCTCAAGGCGCCATTGAAGATGGCGGTCATAAGCATTATTAGCGGGGCAGGAAGGAGTTTGTATACCTTATTGGTAATACCATCCGAACCAGGGGCCGTACGAGCGTGGAGCCCTTTAATGATGTCGTGCACTTCGTCTGGAGTGACGGGAGGCAGAGGATCATCAGGGTCTTCGACGGGAGGGAGGGAGGCTCTTCGTTCGACTTCAGCGTTGACCTTGTTCAGGTGAGCTTGGTCTACTGGTTGGGAGCTGGGAGAACATTGGGACTCTAGGCTGTCAGCAAGACATTCAGCCTTATCGGGACTGTCGAAAGCGACACTATTGTCGGGGCGGATGAGAGGAGGCATAGAGACCTCTTCTGAGGAACGCAATTTCCTCTGTAATTGCCAGAAGGCTTGATGAGTGGGCTCGAGTTCACTGAGCATCTTGTTCCAGCCCTCAG
The DNA here is from genome assembly GCA_963555695.1 of Dasypolia templi. Classification (NCBI taxonomy): domain Eukaryota; kingdom Metazoa; phylum Arthropoda; class Insecta; order Lepidoptera; family Noctuidae; genus Dasypolia; species Dasypolia templi. The sequence continues at coordinate 8,835,198 of OY743163.1, forward strand.
AGCGAACCTCCCCTATGCGTTTCTTTACAGCACGCTGTAAATGACGCATGTGGGCTTTGTTCGAGTCACAAGGGAAGGAGTCGTAGGCACGGATGGCCGCGTTCTTCTCGGTTATCAGGTCACGTACGTCAGTAGGTAGTTTCCAGCGATGGTCTTCCATCACCGGAACTTCCCGTGAACAATCCGTCAATACGGATTGTACGTGCTCTGTAAACGAGTCGATTGCGGCCGTCGTGTCGGCGACTGACATTAAGTGATCGGGGATGGTGTCTAAGTGAGGCGACGTGGTGGATTTCAGTCTTTCGCTTACTTTCCTCCAGTCGGTTATCATCTGGGTCTGAGGGCAGGGGGACTGACTACACCCACCTATTTAACCATAGACCGGCTGGATTGTGGGCTGAGTAGCACTATGGTTGGTTGTTCTGTGGATGGAAGAATGATTAGTTATGCTGATGACATGGTGCGGCTCAGCCCATCAATCAGTGGACTATGGAAGTTGTTGGCCATAAGCGAGAGGTATTATGAGGAGGCTCAGGGCTCGAGTTATAATGCTTCTAGAAGTGGGGTGGTGGTTTTTAAAGTACACGAGTATACCACCGGTGACGTTACAAGCACCATTAAAAGCCGTCAATCAATTTAAATACGTCGGTCATGTGGTCACTGGTTCTCTCACAGATGACCAGGATATAGATACGGAGCGCAGGGCGTTAGCAGCCCAATGCAATATGCTTGTCCGCAGGTTTGCGCGGTGCACTGACGAGGTAAAACTGACGCTCTTCAGAGCTTACTGCCATTCGTTTTACTCGTGCAGCTTGTGGGTTAGGTATACGCAGAAGGCTTACAACGCTATGCGCGTGCAGAATAGGTAATAATGCGCTGAGGATATTGTTGGGGCTGCCTCGGTTTTACAGGGCATTGGGCATGTTTGCGGAAGCGCAAATAGATGACTTTCATGCCATCATGCGCAAACGGTGTGCATCGTCCTCACACCAGGGGTAGACCAAACAGTAATTTTGTTACACTGGCGGACCAAGTTAATGGAGCATTTATCAGGCTCTTGGCTGGTAGACATGTGCGTACACATGTTCATGTAGCCAATTAATGTATTTTACCTAAGTTATTCAGTTTACAAACTTAAGCTAAGTTCATACTAACACTGTATGGATCCCTTGGTGTTTTTTTTTTTTTAATTTGAATATTAACTATAAATCCATCCGGTCTATTCTGTAAGAATCTGGGGTCTTTGGAATCTCAGGTGAAGGAGCTGTCACCTAACACCTTACGCTGGATAGACACCTTACTTCAATCTAACATAAACTAAGTTTTCACGGTGAGATTTTTACAGAATACCTACAGTAGCGTTCCTCACGATATTATTAAAATGTCCATGACAAGCTCAGAAAGTGCACGTGAATTGAAAAGTTCACATTGGTACTTGCCCGGATTTGAACCACAATCTCGTGCATGAGAGGCGGGGTATTAACTACCTGGTCATCACGACACCCGAAAAAATCATAGGTTTCATTTATCGCACAAGGTTTAGAATCGCTCGATACTTTACTTTTGGTCGAAGGTCGGTTCGTGGATGGATGACCATCCGTTACATTTTCGAGACCCCTTAGTGCCTCGAAAAGCACGTTAAAGGCTCCCCCAAACAGGCGCTACGCCACATGCGGTTCCTTTGTGTCGAGCTGTGGCGTCGCGCCAGTGCAATAGACCTAAGCCGTTGGTCACGGCTGTCGCACATCATTGACAGTCGTTACAAATAGCTAAAATCCCAGAAGTCTGACAACCCAGTAACTGGGGTGTGGAGGTCAGATACACAGTCGCTCCATGAAAAATAATGGTATTCAGCTGCATTCGGTAAGAGTAGAAGCTGACCTCAACACAGTTGGGTAAAGGCAGATTGATCAGTCTTATCGTCTAATTTAATTTGATTTGCTTTGCTATAAGAGTATGATCCCGAATACCCCAGGTGATCGCGATGTGCCCGTACATACCTACATCGGAATAAAACAACACAAGTCCGTTATTTTGTCTTTATTGATTAATTCTGCAGTGTGTGAGAATAAAAACAGATGGCACTAATTTATGAGTCGATATATATAAGTGTCTATATAAAGGTTTTATGTACTACTAAGTAACCTATACCTATTTATGCATACTGTTTTGGATTTTGTCAATTTAATTTTCGAGTTGATCACCATAATCACACATTTTCGATGGCGATAAAAAAATAAAAATGTGAAAACAGCATAAAAATATCAAAAGGTAAGGTCAAAATAAAAATGCCAAATTAACGTTACTGTCTATTTTTATTTGGTATCCATCACATAGACATTCGCAAAACACGTTTCTCATAATCATACAAACTCATCACACAAATCACTCCGAAATTAACTTATTTCCTACGTCTAAAATGTACTCTACTTACACACACTTTCTTTCAGAGAAAAAGAAAAAGAAAAAAAAGAATAAATTACAATTTTTTTCTCTCATACATACTGATAAAATAATTCTTTACGATTTTTTTATACCAGAACCCAAATTGGAATTCCGCACGCATTCTCACTATAAAAAAAAATATAATCGTCTATTTTTTGCTAGAAAATGCGTTGGGCATAGACACGAAAGATTTATATTTAGAATCTGACATGTCTGGTTGAGTTCTGGCTTTAATCTAGATAATTTTCTGAGTCTGGGTTGGCTGTCTAGAATCGTCTGGTTTGGTGTAGGATCATTTGGCGGACGCTAAATGTGGATAAGCCAAGGCCAATGGCGGCGAGAACCAACGCAGACCTCGACATCATCTTCTCACGGTTCGCGGGCTGTAACAACAAGAGACATAGGTTAGTTGTCAAGAAATTAGGTACCCAGATCCAGATTAGGTCCAATGGTTTCTCGAAACGATTGCACCGTTTGTAAATTAAGAATAGGAGAATTGGGGACTTGGTCAGGTGGCACGCGACAATGTTTAAATGCATAATTTTTTCCGATTTAATTTGCAGTATCATTTTCAAATCGTTATGACTACACACCTGTTGAATTCACAGGCACTGTATGTGCCTGTGAATTCAACCGGTGAAAGGTTAGTAGAGAGGATAAACATTGTGTTGTATCATATGGCAACAGTCCGACAAAACCTTTTGCCTACCCTTCTGTGTCTGTGATTGTGGTAGACCAGAATACAGGATTTACACTGGTCAAAAAGCCATTGCAATAATACTTTTAGGTGTTTTTCATTCGCCAACAGCAATACAAGAGCCCCGACTTACGAGTTGAACCCAGGCAGCGCTTTTCTTTGTGTAAAGAATTTCATCACCACTGCTCTCAAAACGGTGAAGGAAAAGATCGTGAGGAAACCGGCATGTCCTAGAACCAAAAATTCGAAGACATGCGACATCTACCAATCCGCACTGAGCTCGCGTGGTAGATTACGGCTCACTCCCTCTCATAGAGAGGAGGCCTGTGTCCCAGCAGTGGGAACATTATAGGCTGATTATGTTAATACAAGAGAACAAAATTCTTTTGCGAGAATGAATATCGATCGAGAATTCAACGGGGAACGTAAGTGTCCTTGCATAAAGGCCACATTTCAGAAGGACACGTCCTTCGGCAGACGTATTTAAAGGTCACGTGTTAACACTACAAACACCGCGTATGTGCAAAAATATTCACATTTTTGTGTGAACGTCTGTTGTTTTCAGGGATGAACTGCACAATGTGCGATTTTGCTAATTGTGATTTTAGAGGAGAGAGCAATTACGGTATTTAAAAGTTATATTGGTAAATACGAAAAAGTAGTCTCGTTTTGAAGCATTACTCCTTCGTCCGACACTGGCCCTCGGTGGGCGCCATTTTGGGTAAGAACTTCGGAAAATAGAAACATGAATGATATTATGTGTTTCTTAAAAAGGAACATAGCCATTACTAAGAATTGAATGTTTACATGAAACAGCAGATAAGTTTTAGTTATTGCAGAGATGGACTCATTAGTTGTCAGTGAATTCGAATTTGAGTCTGCTTAATAAATTCGATGGATACACGGTACTCGGTTTTCGGCTTAGCAATAGCATCACTATCTGGCCTAACCTAATTACAGCTATCTACAGTAGAAAATACATTGACGCGTGATAAAATAATAATGAAGAGCTGTGTTTATTGCTTTTGGCGTTATCTATAAACGTTATTATATAATGTCTGGGAATAAATGCGATATTTAATTAACATTACTGAATAAAGTTCTTTGATCCTAGTTGCATTCATTTTCATTTAGCTTAAAAGCATAATCAGCCTATGATGTTCCCACTGCTGGGACACAAACCTCCTCTATTTTCAGTTAAAAAATAAAGTTTGAAAGAGTTTCTGGTAAATTCTGCTTGTGTCTGAATTATCTACTTTTTGTGAAAACGATGGTAACACAAGTTGAAATAATAAAAATCTCAATACATAATCATTTACACCGGAAGAGAATCAACGACTTGCCACCATTCTACAAAGAATTCAAACTCAAGAACCATTTTTGACTTCCTAAATCCAAACCTAGTTATTATATTAAGCTCAAAGTTTATTATATATTTTACGTACAATGCGTCGCAAAAGACTTCTTAGGTCAATATGACTACTTCGAATACCACTCTCAAACTTTCCAATTTTGCCAACTGCGTTTGTTACAATTGCAGAAAATCTGCTCCCTTCATAAAATTTGACCCTGAATAAAATACACCCAAACATACGGCTATACGCAACTGTCCCGACAAAAGAAAACATACCACTAATAGTTGCGACGTCCGTAGGTAGAAGTCATATGATTTGCTCTGCTATTTATATTCTCAAGACTTGTGACTCTGCCAAGTGGCGCTATGGCGTTGAGACTATGTTTTACATGTTATAATGTGAATGGGCTACCAATTTACGGATTTTTCTATACATCTTGTTGATATTCACGAACATGAGACTTCATTAGTGATAAATTACTACTATCATAATTTTGCCTCTGAATTCGCTTTCCTAAAACATAATTTATGTTTTATACGATCTGTTTTCATTTGAATGTTACTAAAAATATTGAAATAATTTTCAAGAAGTAATAGTTAATATTTCAAGCCACGTTCTTTTAAGACGACTGACAAAAGCATAATTAGAAATAAGCATCTTGAATGGTAGGACACAAATGCAAATAGGAACGATCATAATTCAGATTTTAGCAGCTCTTCGAGATTCTACTTTGCAATCTTGACAAACAATAAATGAATCTATTTCTACTCAAAAGGGGGCTGTCCTTTGTTGAGTGATTGGATAGTTGTACGTCATAACTAAATTAGGTACTTCTCAATGTGGTTAATACTTCGTGAAGTATGACACCTCAAGTATAGCATATTAAAATTCAATTACTCGAAGAAATAAAGAGATAAATCGTCACATTACTTAATTACATAACTATTTCAAAATATTTGTTAATTTTTGTAATGCTCGTCTTGTGGCAACCACTGACTGATCATTGAATATGCTTTATTTGCGGATGTGTCCACTACATCCTGCAACATTAAAGTTTGTTAACCTTTGAATTATTTATATTGTAGTTGTTTATTATCCCTTAATAAAATAAAATGACCGCTTCAGACGACTTTGGTCGTTAGTCACTGTACATCGCTCATCCTTTAGTCAATTTTAAATGAATCCTTTTCAAACCAGCTTGGAACAAGGTGGAAGACTACAAAGAGATTGAATTGAAAAACAAGATTTTCGAATTATGTCTCATGATTTCTTTTATTTGATAAACAAATTGTTCTACAACACCCTGATCTATGTGAACGTAGCGCATTGTATGAAATACACAGGTATTGCGTTACATAACAAACTTGGCAGAGTACCTTCCTAATTAGTAAATGTATGTATTCCTGCTATTTAGTATGTAGGGCAGTGACAGAGATTATTCTCGCCTTTTATAATAAGCATAATCGGCCTCGTTCCCACTGCTGGGACACAGGCCGCCTCTCTGTAAGAGAGAGTGGCCCGTAGTCCACCACCCGCGCCCACTGCGGGTTGTTGGATGCCACAAGTCATTGGTTAGGTTACCTAAAGATGTTTTCCACAAAGTGAAGTGCCTGTCTAAGTTCCCCCAAGAACCCACGACTCGTTAAGACTAAAGTTCCACTAAAATTGAGTTGAAAAAAAGACAGAAAATAAAATTCTTCCAGCGAGAAATAGATCGCCCGGTGATAGTAAACAAAACAGTGTAGCCATCTTGGATAAAACCTAAATGAGGCTGGCACAGAATCGTGGGGATTGACATAAGCAAAGAGAGGCCTAAGCCCAATGTTATGTGAAGCCGCGCTGTGGATGTATTGATGATGAGTAAACAAAATGTTTTGCCATACAATGTAATAAAGTATATTTCTGGGTATATCTGCCGGATGATTGATGTTAGTTAGTGCAAGCGACTCGTTGATGCATTGCAGAAATGCTCTGTGGGACGCTTCTCGGTCAGATTGCCTGGGTTTTATGCAATAAGGCATTGAGACCGGTAAACTGCAATGGGTTTGTCCTTTAAACGCGGAAAGGCCCAAGTACAAATAAACTATCATCATTATCATCGACAATCCACATGACACATATGAGTATAAGCCTCGTACCTTTTGTGCCATGCTTCCCTGGTCTATACGAGTCTCATCCAGGTCTTACCCGCGACCTTCTGTAGGTCGCCCACCCGCCTGGTTATTGGGCTCTGACACATCAACCAAGAGTCACCTCATTGTACCTATTATTGTGGCCATAAAAGTATGAATTATATGGACTTTAACATTGACACATTAATTTGTTTATCATTTCTCATAAAAACGGGGGTATCGAAAGTTTAAATACATTATAATAAAAAGAATAGGCAGTATAATAATAATATAACACAATTATTGTAATTAATGAGATGTGTGATAACATTGAATTGGCCTCTTGCATTTTATTGTAATGTTCCTTTCGTAATGTTGTCTTTTTTTGTGTAGTACAGTTAAATTCGAAACTTTAACAGCATTAACATAACATCACATGCATTCTCTGAAGGGTTAGGCAGAGCTGTACCTATAGTACACCCAAAATTCGCGAGTTATATTTAAGTACCATGTAATAGGGGCGAGCATATTGCCTTCAAACGGGCACAAATCCAGACTCCGGGTCCTGCTACTGATAAACTCCAGAGGGAGAAACCCAATAACTTTGCGCGACCTGGGAATCGAAACCAGGACCTCATGCTAAGCAGTAGCGCTTGCGACCACTAGGTAGGAGACAACGTGGCAGTTCCTTTGATATTTGTTCTGCTAAATATGTATAGTCTTATTGGTAAGCAAATCGGAAACTTTACTGGCAGATGTTGTATTTTGCTGTATTTACGCTGACCCAATTCTAGTTTCTGAAAACCTTATCAGTAAATTGACTCAATGTTGTAAAGATAATATTATAAATGCGAAAGTAACTCTGTTACATTTTCAAGCCTCAACGGCTGAACGGATTTCGACGAATTTGGCACACAGGTAGATCATGACTTGGGTTAGGACATATGATACTTTTTTAGCCGGTTAGTACGTCCTGTGTGATGATTTCCGACCTCGAATAGCTAATTTTGAAGACAAGTAAAAATGTAGCTTGTCTGATGAGGTCACTGCGCAAAATTTTAGACTTGCAGTTATCTTTTTTTTTTATAGTAATTACTGTACCAAAACCAGACATTCATTATCTTTATTATCAGCATGACACCAAAAATTATAAGAGAATAAGTAAGTTGGGAGTATTTATTTACGCAGTGCCGTATACAAAGATTAGAACATGAAAAAAAATGGATGACTTAGGGCTCCCGAATAAACGACCTCATTTATTGAGATCGAAGACAGCGTCAATGCAATAATTCTAAAAGTAGCATTCTGGGTCGCTTCCATTGAACAATGTCATACGAAAGAAAAGGGACACGTAGCTATTAACGAGAAGCGCCAATTACCCAGAGAAAGACCTAAGCCTTTCTACACGTATAGATACATACAACACTGCAGGTCAATTTCTTTGCTCTAGTTGTGACCAGGTGTTCAAAACTATATTCGGTGTAGCAAGCCATCTGAGCGCACACGCAAATAATTGATTTCTAAGGGTTGGCCTTATAGAAATCTATAAGGAGGAATTGACGACTTTTGAACTATGAACTGCCTAAAGACTTGTTTAATGTAAAAATACTGTCGAGGCATGACATTGAAATGGTGCACTGCAATAATATTCAGAAATCCCCCAGTACCAGTAAAAACTTACCTGGAGAACAACTAAATACATAACACTGTGAAAAGGCAGACGAAAAATCGATTTGCTGGTATATTCACAATTACCCTTAATAAGCGAAGGCTGCTTATACAGATTCAATTAAGTTCTAATTTATGTATTTCATTTGACTTAGCAACTATCTATCTATCTTAGCCAAGACGAGCTAAAATTAACTTTGTAACGTCTGGGTTCAAGACCTTTGAGACTAGTAGCATTGAATAAGATAACATTGATGAATCTAGATAAGGTCATTCTATTATAGAACCTGGATATGTTAATAGACTAAGGTATAATCTGTAGTGCATAAAAATGTCACGTAAGTATAACAATATATCGATATGAATATGTAGATTGGATAGAAAAGTAACAATTTAATTTAGTTGATGTGAAATGATAATTGAGATGAACAAGTAATAAATTGAGGGGCACGAAAATAACAAGGCATAATCACTACGCATTTGCTGTTTACTCAATAATCAGCAGCAAGAGTAAATATACACAAATAAACATCTCGACCAAAACAAATGAAATCTCAAGAGAATGACATAAAACTTCCAAATTGGGTGCCATTATCTGAAGTAACAGGGAATTCCTTGGATGACATCCAAGTACTGTTATTTCCGAGATCGGTGTTGATCTAAATATCCACTATTTAGTTCAACACCGATTCCTAGCTAAATAAAGATTTCCGAAGATCGTTAAAACGTATACAGAAGTCCATATTTATATTTTTAGATGTAGACAAAAGCTTGTAATCGCATAGATAAAGAATATACTGAAATATAGGAAACTACAAAAAGATGAATTGGGGTGAGGATGGCGATGATGATGATGATGATGAAGAGATAACTAAAATAGAAGAGCTCCAAGTTTCCATAGTAGAAAGTTGTTAAATCTCATCTTAGCTGTTATACGAAAATATGAGCGCGAAAACATCTCATTTTTCAAAACACAGTGTCAGTAATTGTTCAATGTATGTTTACAAAATATAGCATCAAAGGAAAGGAACTATTTCGGTTTTCTTTGTCAGTCCAGCCTTTTACAGAAATGTATCATTCGGCGCAGGATGTGTTTTCGTCCATACTCCTCTACTAGTCGTCATGTCTGTAGTCCATGCAGTCATGAAGATGTCCATTCCAGCAATATCGTCTTTCACACAGTCGACCCATCGATTTTTTAGTATTCCTCACATCTTAAATGGTTTTTATTAGATTTTTTAAATTTATCCTGGCCTATATCAGAGTCCATTTTGAACCCATGTTCTTTATTTTTTTTCATTTCTTTTCCCAAGTTTTCAAAATCTTTTTAAAGTCTTTGAAATAATACTTTCGACAAGTATTTTATTGATTCTTTCATACAATGATGTCCATTGAATGTGTTATACGATATATCCTGCCTTTCAATTATTTCATTTAACATTGGCATTTTCTTATAGCTCGAGTTAAGACAATTAAGTGATCTTTTAAAATATTCGTCTTTCAGGCCAGTACAAATCTTGTTTTCATTGTATATTACATGTTTGGCCTCTCACCATCTTCTGCAAAAATAGATCTTAGCTTAAAAGTTGTTTTCACCAGCCGCCCTAACACTATTTCCCGACCAGAAACATTCCTATTGCCTCATAAACCTAATATTTCCAACCAAACAACATTTCAAAATCCCTGCTTGAATACTAAGAGAGTTCAACACACTGACTAAGTGATAACATTAATGATAACTACGTGAAGACCGAGAGATCGATCGACGGCACGAATCGTGTGCGATCGATTTCCAAGTTCTAAATTAGGCAGATACAGAAGGGGTACATAAATTAGGTATGGAATATTTAGAATTTCTACTTTTGGAGCACCGAATTTCAAAAAGGTCTTTTAATATATAGATGTTAAAACTAGTTAAACATAACTGGACACGTCCCCAAAATAAGTGCTCGCGTTTGACTTTTATCTCACATGGTGGCATTAATTTTTGTCAAAATGTTACAGAAAATATTTAGCAGGAAGCTTTTGGTGACAAAAAGATTGTGTTGATTCAAATCCAAGAATGTGTTCGACACCTGTAGCGAAAGTAGTTATATCATTCCTAACTTTCCATATGCGGGAACGTTTTGGCAATCTTCCCACTGACTATTTTTTTGGAATGATTAATGATATTCACAAGTAATGTATTATTATCTCGGCATTATCAGGGTTCTCCGAGTATATCATCGTTTATTTGTGGTTCGGGTTTCCCAAATATTTTTGTTATGAGAGTCTGGTTTAATCTTGGCGCGACAACAAGTTGGTTTTTGCGTAAAATTTGTCTACATAGTCAGTCACAATTTGAGAATTATCCAAAACCCATACAGAATGGATATGGATAAGCAAACATCAGTCTTGCCTTTCCAAAACTGAGCTTCTTACAAAAATAGATTCTGGAGTATCTCGACACATACAATCCATCCGTATTGTAGAAATCTAGTCCTGAAAGCACGGAAATTCAATCCACCTGAAGTTAAACCAGTTTTCACCCGTTTTGGTCTGCTGACTTTTCTCAACGACAGTCATAGGAATGCCACGAGCCATGACGAAGATTATGAAGATAAATTGTAAATAATTGGCAAGCTAATATAATTTACCGTGCTTATTATGTAGATAAATAACTAATTTAATACGTCTACTTGTAATTTGTGTCCATCGAACTTTTAGATAAGATAATATTATCAATTATGGTATACAGGAATTTCAGAAGAATACTCGGTTTTCCAGGTTCTAATTAATGCAGTTGTAGACAACATATCAACTTTTGAATTTATTGGAATCATTAAAAGAGGAGTTAATACTAATAATTATAAGTATGTTTACAGAAATGCTATACCCAGTATTACTAAGGAATTTTAAGCAAAGATTTAGAATGGTAATAATATTCAAGAAATAATAGACAGTGTAGCTGTATTTTAAGATTTACAGCGTTTCAGTGACATATCAGTTTTAAATCATACTGAGGGAAATGTTAACTGTGAAACATTACAAAATGTTGCAAAATCAAGAAGGTGAAAAAAAAATCTAATAGATTCCTCAGGCATAAGACAGCAGCACTAAGCAACAGATATATCAAAGTATAAATCAAAAGCTATGCAACAAGAAAAAATACAATTATATCTAACAAAACACACAAAGTATTGGCAGAATAACATATTATTATCTAAAATATTTTTGGTTGACTACAAAGCGCCAAATCTTATCGCAGACTTCACAGGCTGATTGAAGACTTTGATTAGGGTCAGTGCTTGCGTAATCAACGATACGTCTTTTAAAACTATACCTACATTTCTTTTTAATCAAATGATAAACCTGAGGAATTTTGCTAGGTGGTCGGAAAGAGACTATTCAAGGTGCGCTATCAGATATTCTGGTATATTCAAATTCCTTTTGGGTTACGTATTTGTGTTCAGTGACGTTTTAAGTTTTACGTCATTAACGTGGGATTCGAAAAATACTTCGGCATTGTTTACAAAGCTTACATCATCGTTTTCGCTTCGTTCATCTAATTTTGGATAATTTCCAGCGTTCTATTGTGATTGAGAAACTAAATACCGACCCGGTTGATGGCAATATGCTCGCCCTCTATTACATGGGATTTCAACGTAACTGGCGAAATGTGGGTTTACCTTACTATATGAACACCTCTGCCTAACCCTTCAGGGATTACAGGCGTGACGTTATGTTTTATCGACCTATCTGTCCTATGATGTCTATGATCTTTGGCAATGTTTACTTTGTTTCCTCATGCAGAATTTCCTTAAAATTCTTTTAAATTTAATGAAACGTTTTCATGTTTTAAAACACGATGTTTGATTTGTTAAATTATCATCACCATTATTCTGTTTTAAGACAAAAGGTAGACTCAATGGACCAATATAAAACTTGTTATTTTTTACGTTTTTGCGTATTTAATTCTGGCATCCGTCCATTGTGGGACGACCTTCAGTAAGCAAAACAATCCAAATTATTTCAGTTTTCATTCGAATAATAATAAAAATCTTTGGTATCAATCATTTGAGGATTATTTTTGGTTTTAAAACCAAGATGAGTCAGGTTAGTAATATATTTGTTAATGTTCCAAACAAACACTACGATTAGGGTTATAAAGTCACAATATTTCTGCTAGAACTCGCCATCGCTTGGGATCGGATCGAGCTGGATTTAAATCCTACACTAACAAATACTTTTGTTTCCATGGCAATGTTTTCTTTTTCTTGAGAGTCGGTGTCTCTAGTGTCCATGGAGTTTCTTACACGTTCTTCTACATAGGCACCTACTACGCTTTGGGCAAGTGGCTTCATTATTCTGATTGTCCGACTCCTTGACAGTTCAAAAGTGTCTGTAATTGGTATAATTGCAATCAATGCTTTGAGTTTAGCTATCTTTAAGCATATTTGGCACTCTCTTATCTCTTCATCTTATAATCTTAGTCATTTCTCAATCTTTGTTTTCTCATGCGAAACGCATCCGTCATCTGTGTTGTGGTGAAATGCACCACATGATACAAACTCAAACTCAGAGCATTTATTTCAATTAGGTCAGTCAGAAATATGAAGCTAGTTGTCCATTCCAAAGCGTAGTACGTACCTATGGAGAAGAAAGGGAAAGAAACTCCATGTGACACTCCTTTGTTTCTCTCGATTTTATTGTTTATCTTTTCATCTTTGGTATGTATGTGTAAATTGACCGATCAATCTGCGTTATCAACTGCGTAGATCGCTGTAGCGTTTCATTTACTCTTGCTATCTTTAGCAATTACATTGGCGCAGTAAACAAAATGTCTCTGTTCCCAGTTAGTTTATTTCGTGTGTCACTATTACGCGTGATTTTAAAAGCTTAAGCGTAGAATATCTTAAGTTGTCGGGGCAAAGATTTGCATATATTTGGGGATTTTAAATATATTGTTCCTTTTACTTAGTGTCATCGAAGAGAAAATCTGACGTTGTAAGCTTCGATTCGACAGTAATTCTGCAGAGGCATAAAATATTGCAAAGACATAAATAACGTCTGAGTTTAATTTTGATCAATATTGCTGAAACTTCTTTTGATCCAACAGCTATATCTAGAGTAAAACACGAACGAAGTTGGACTAGACCAGAGTTTCCAATGACTAAGAAAAGGACAGTAACCATCTAGTAGGACAAGAGCCTGATGGTCAATAACCAACAGAAGATTGCAAGAAGACGATCCTTTGAACCTAATGAACTATTCAACCAACCTTTAGACGAAAAACCAACTCTTACAAAAGTTTAAAAAGGTAAAGAATACTGTAAAAAGCGTGCTTTCACACACACAATGCTGCTATGATAAATGAGGTTATAATGGGATGTCTTCTGATGAATAGATCAATTTAGTAGCCTTTACAAGAAGAAAAATACGTCTAGTAACTTATGGAACGGTACCGATAAACTACGCAATTTAGATTGTTAGCAGTCCTTGACATTGACAACATTAATGTAAGCTACTTTAGCGTCACGCCGCCAATTATACGTCACGTTGGTTAACACGCCTCCCGTTTAATATATTTTAATGGAGCTATTTTATTTACGTTTGACGTAGATTCATGATTCAATGTGGCATGGTTATTGACACTGCATGCACTTATATGCAATCATAATCATCAGCCTATAGCAGTTCAGTGCTGGACAGAAAACACTGCAATCGCACCCCATGTAAGCTGATTCTCGGCCACTCTTATCCATATGCTACTTGCCACGGCTTATGATCATCGCTCCACCTAGTCTGAGGTCATCCTATTCGACGTTTTTAATTAGTGTTGTCTCCTCTTAAGAACACGTCCATCATCTGTCACTAACAACTAGCTACAACCAAACACCTAGATGGGATTGTCGATCCACCTAGCCTGAAGGTGTTGTAGCTTACACTTGTCGATTCCCGTTCTTAAGAAGACGTCTAAACCAAAGTTCTAGTGCGCCATTTAATTCGAGATTCTCTCCCCTACCAGGCCACCAGGCTAAGATCATCGCTCCATCAAGCCTGAGGGCAACATTACAATTTTCGATTCACATTTTCAACTCATTTTACCCCAAAGGTCATGGGTTCTCCGGCTTTTATTGATAAGCCTACGGTCTATGATCGGTACATAAAATAACACAGCAGCCGCAAAGGTCGCGAAGGCCACCCAATCCGCGTAAATAAAATATAATTTTTGACAAAATCTTCGCCAAAAATATACTTCAAAAGTTGTTTATTATTACAATAACCAGGTATATCATTCTGTAGGTCTTTGTACTTGTTTGTTGTGTGTTTGTAAAAATGGAAAGGTGCCAGATAGTTAGTTCCTGATAGTCAGATAGCTAGGCTGTCAAAGTGCGTTTTTAATGGGCGGGCAGTGTAGAACGCATTTTATGCTTATCATTTTAGGCATTGGAGTAAATGAACGAATTAAAAGTAGTTCGTCGTAGCATGTAGCGGGCCTTCTGTAGTGTCTACCTGCCAAAACATGACTACGAATCAATGTAAGTTCAAAGTTTCTTACAATGAACTTGAAAGAAAAAAATAAAATAAAGACAAGGCGGGAACGGTCCCATTTTGAATTGGGATAAAATACGTTATGCTAGCATAATGCTATGGTAGCCTAGACAGAGTCAGGATTGGTGGAACCGAAAATTAAAACTGGATTGTGGAATAAATAGCAACACAGTTGCTTTTCATAGCAACCCCGGGAGCAGTAAACTACGCATTTCTTTTTTTGCTGTCCCCCTACGCAGACAGATTAAGAACATAAATAAACGTCTGTTTTTCAATGACGTTCACACTCAACTGTTTTATATTTAAAAAAAAAAACAAACAGATTGCGCACACGCAACGAACGTCTCGTTAAATGGTGCATCAATTCTTTTCAATTGCTAAGCAAAACAATAATCATGAATAAATGAATTTAATATTGTTCGTTTGTACTATGGAATATGAACCTTCACGGTTCATATTCTATAGTACAATTAACAGATTATTTTATTGTACCCTGAATAAATTGGTATAAGAACAAGATGATGGCGAGTGGTAAACAGGGTGGCAGGCATCCACAAGCAAACCGAAACCATGAAATCAGCTCGTGACTTGTCCCGCTCTGAGAGGAGCGGGAGGGCGTGTCAGACTTTTACTGACTAAAACCCACCCGTGTACCTTCAGTTGCCTGTGCCAGGGGCCACGGTATCTCTTTCGAACAACCCGCGACCCTGGTAGGCATCAGCCCTATCGGCTGCGTGGAACACGACGCGCCGTCGACCCCGGCCTGGCCCTTACCGAACGGCGAGCTAGCCATTGCTCGCCGTCCGCAAGCCCGCGCCTACGGTGGCCAGGAATATGCTGGAAATCCCTGCCACCCTGTATAGGGAATAAAGTCAAGGCGAAAATAACTGGTCTAGAAATGACCTAAAAAATCAAGAAAATAAAGAATTCACAAATTCACATTCGGTAGAAATCACTGAGTTGACAGATGGTCAACATCAAACTGAATTTATGATGCAAAAACTATGCCGTTAAAAACAATTCCAGTGCCAAAATACAAACATGTTTTCCCCTTAAAATCATACATGTTTACAGCTATATTTCTTGAAGACAAGGTTGTTTATACATTCTAGATCGAAAGTCTAAATTAGACACAGTTGGCGCTCATACGAATATCGGAACTAGGAAGTTTTGTTTATATTTTCTTATCAGGAATAAGGAAATGGCAATGGCAGCAGGTAGCCATGTTCTTTATTTCATGGTGTAGTCATCATGGCTGTGATTAAAATGCTGAGATCTGAGGCGGAAATTAGAAATATCGTGAATGGGTTTAATTAACTGATGACTAGAAAATTTTGCACCCTATTATGAAACTTCCAGCAGCAATAAAATCCTTGTTCTCTTTGTTTACAAAGAGAATCCTTCCTAAACGTTGTTTCTCTCTTCTTCTTTGTCATATACGACGTTAAAGTTATTATAAAACGCACGGTAGATTTGCCTTCTTGAACGCGTTTTCCTTCCACCAGGCCCTATCATAAGCCTCTCCAAGACCATGCTTAGGTGAACGCATAATATGTCAAATAAAGCTGAGGGCACGCTCTTGGCATTTTGTAGAAAGCCGCTTGGTGATGTTGAGTTCCTCCAGTACGGATTCATTCGTTCTTATGGCGGTCTATGGTATACGAAGTAGCCTCCGCCAACACCACATCTCGAAAGCATCTTACTTTTACTAGCTAGACGTTACTTTGTAGGAGTTTTCATCTGATATATTTGCTCATTTGTTTCCGGGAGTGTGGAGGTGCAGACTTGATCCTTTGAATGTCCCATTGCAGAGCGAAGACCTCTTCCCGTATAGAGAAGGCATAAGCACGCTTGCTCAAGTCGGGTTGGCGATCAGACTTATCTAGTACAGCTAAAGAAGCTGAAGAATTTGTTTTTTGTTTGAACGGGCTAATCTCTGGAACTACCAGTTCAATTTGAAAAATTCTTTTTGCATTTCATAGCCCAAGGAAGGACCTACGACCCTTAGGAGCCGGGCAAAAGGAAAAAAAGTTAGAAACAACGCTAAACGAAAAAGAAGTACCTAATACTTTGGCGGACGATGCAATGCATTGGATCGAGGAGCGGAACAAGACATTTCAACCGGACGAACTCGCGGATAGAAGTTAAGTAACACATAACCTGTAAACCCAGAAGGGTTAGGCAGAGGTGCACCCACGCCAGGTGGTATGAAGTACACCCACATTTCGCCAGTTATGCTCAAGTCCCATGTAATAGGGGGCGAGCCTATTACCATCAACCGGGCACTAATCCAGACTCCGGGCTGCTACTGAGAAATTCTAGATAGAAAAACCCAATAACACTTTGCCCGACCTGGGAATCGAACCCAGGACCTCATGCTCAGCAGTAGCTCTTGCGACCACTAGACTCTCGTTGGTCAGTCATAAAAGAAGAAGCTAGTATTTATTAACTAAGTCCAGTTTTCCGTCACGATGTGTTTCCTTTACCAATGTCAGTAATGTCCGAGAAAATGACTGTTATTTGTATTTTTTCTTTATTAAACAGCTTACCCAAAAGTTTTCCTCCTACATCAAAAGGAAAATAAACAGCAACAGTTCTGGTCGTAATCTGCGTCACATTTTTTACCAATTTCCATTGCAAAGAAATTCCGTTATTACAATCGTTTTTGGGTTTGATTGAACGTGACTTGAACTTGGCCACTCAATTAGAGTTAGTAGTTCCTAGTATGGCTTCTCATGCCCTGTCTGTCCGTTTTACGTGTTTATGATAATAGGGCTTAATGTAACGCAAACCAAATTACTACTAGATAAAAAGTACCCTTTGTGTTAATCCAGATTATAAACTATATGTGTGCCAAATTTCATCGAGAGCCATTCAGCCGTTTTTGCGTGATTGAGTAACAAACATGCAAACATACAACTTTTCTTCATATTTATTTTCAGTAGGATTATTTTAGGTTAGAATTTGTTATCAAATTGATTCAGGTAATATCCCTAAATCACTTGTAGATGCGTAGGGGGAATCCTATGCACCGTAGACTATGACAATCATATTTTAATAGCCCCTGGAACGTACAAAGTCAGGAGAAGTCCGCGTCAAAAAAGGTCAACATTCGTACAAAGTCAGGAGAAGTCCGCGTGTGTGTACTCAGCATCATACCGCTATATTGTCTCTGCCCGGCCACCTATCTCGCTCTAACTTGTACCAGAGTGTAGGTAATAGAGTAGGCTAGCCATACAAAACGCAAGCTAAACATTGCGTGACATGCTCGACATGGAATGTTTCAAATATGACGGCCACGGTGACGCGTCCATTACGTTTCAAAACTCGGATTTTCAACACCCAAATTAATAACCATGAAGCTATTAATACACCTTTCAAGGATTAAACAGCATGGACGGGTAAGTAATCAACAGTTTTTAATAGCAGCATTGTGTAATGTTTAGAGATTTAGGACTGAACTTGTTAATTCAACAAAAACAGTTAGGAATTTCGCACGTCATGGCTGTACTTTTCGACTCGTTAAGAGTGGAAAATACACTATTGACTGTAAAATGTCTGTCTAAACATGATTTAGATACGTTACTACGTATGTATTAGCCATTTAAATAGTGAAATACAATGTAGTTTTGCGAAATTATTTAAATGTAAAAAGGTAAACATTGAAAAAAAAGATGCGGACTTATTCAGACCGGTTACGGTCAGGCATTCGGTGTTTATGTCACGTGACCGACGCCATGTTTTTTACTAAATTGTACACAGTATCGACAATACCGACAATGATCAGTAACATATTTTTGACCGACTTGAAGAAAAATAATTATTTTTTATTTTATTTTAATTTTTTTATTTTATGTTTTTTTAATATTTTTAATTGCTTTTTAACCAGGTTTGAGGAATGTGTGACGGCACCCATCGAGCATCCTCGACAGAGTCTGCGTGATCAGGACATGTTCCAGCACCTCACCTATGGTAAGTAGCTGCTGATTTTTTTTCAGGTCGGGATGGGGCTAGGGGCAAACAAGTTCCCACAGATGTTTTACCTACTTATTATTTATTACACAGGAAGCGAAGCAGACTCCGATTCGAGTGATGACGACGATGTGGTGCCGTACCTGGGACTTCCAAGGGCGCTGAGGAGCTTCTGGGAGACGCCACTGGACGTGGAAGATGACCACCTCCTAGAAGCTCCTCCTGTTCCTACCGTTACGCCCATGGAGACTTTAAACTTGTAACTTTATCGTGATTTGCGTTTTTTTTTTTTTTTAGGTAAAAAGTAAAAAAAAAACCATAAGAATTTCATACTAAAAAGAAATAACTCAGACCTGTTTGAAAATCGCATGATATTAATTTTGTGTTTCATTGTTGTTAAGATTTGACGTTCTGGTTGTTTCCTGTACTGTGTCCTTTGATTTTTTATTACTTTTTGTCCAAAAAATGCGTGTTTTATGATTTTCATTTGTTTATTTTGATAATGTTTTCGTTAGGCAACATGCCTTTGTGTATTGTTTTTTCATTAGTAAATATCCTACTAGTGTAGAACGCAAAGTCAGATTTAACATAAATGCAATAATAATTACTCTTTGTTTCAAAGTATGAAAGGGTCTTTTTTATCGCCTTTTTTAATGGGCTTGCATTGTGACTCACTCATTGTAAACAAAACATTTCTAAGAGCTAACGCTTTGTCTGTGTTATATTTGTGAATCAAGATAAGCAATAACGTAAACACATAAGCCGCTCGGCTCAATGACTTCCCGTTATGAATGTGTAAACATACCCTATTTTATTCTCGTCGGCTCCGGTCGCCCACTTGAGACTTGTTATTGTAATACTGTCCTATGAATAAAGTGTTCGGAGATGTTTGTTTTTTTTTATTGATTGTTGTAATATGATGTGTCTACATGTAAATAAACCAATAACTTCTGGAAACAATGCTTTTATTTTATAAATATGACTAGTTTAGTACAAAAAAGTGTGAAAAAGTCACTCAGCCTACTTTCAACTTACTATTAACAATAAATAACAAGGTAAAACAATACAAACCCCTATATAATCAGATAGCTTAGTTAATAAACATTTCACAGACGTAGGGTTTGTCAAGCTGCGAAGCGGGAGGTTCTGAGATATCGTAGTTTTAGTGAACCCGGGGAAGTCGCGCGATACGTACGTACGTCTAATCGTGTATTTTATTCGCGTTACGGCGGAGGGGATAGGTATTCATAAGTTGGCACTACCTCGTTCTACGTTCAAATCGATATGCATACGTCAGAAATGCGCGGGAAACTGCAGCTAACGTCATAAAACGTCAGTGCGACCTTTACCGATATCCTAACGATTAAAGTAGTTTGTTATTACGTAACGTATTAAGTAACGGTTTTATAAAATACCTACACCTTTTTATTTTATAACGGTGTTTTCTTTACACCTTTTTATTGTATAGCTTTCAGGAACTGTTTAAGAATTTTTATGGACATACAAGGCAGCAAGATTTTAAGGGCAATGACCTTATAATCAGTTTATTTTAGGCACAGTATCTGATTATATCAACAAAGCCTTAGTGTTTTGAATTGCTATCAACGAAATAGATAGCAAGTCCTATTGCAAGAAATTAGAAAAAATCAAACAAAGGCCTTGTCTGGACTTCGACGTAGCTACTGGTACGAAGAGTTCAAAAAACTTTACAAACGCATGAAATCATGCAAAGTAGGCGGCAGACATACACTGGCAGGAATAAAAAAGAAAACCAAAATCCCTGTAAAAGAGTCTTATTAAAATATGGTTGAGGAAGTCTCCACGACTTTTTTTTAAGAGCCAATATCCTTGAAGCGAAGTATCCAATCGAAATAAAGAAAATCAAAACCACGATGAGCAAAAATTTACCGCTCATTAGACCGTACTCGTCAGTCAGTTCCTCTTACTCGAAGCTGAGCATAGCAACAAATTTTAGAATGCAGACGACCTTGGCTTGTCGACGAACTTTAATGCTAAAAACAGATACGCTCAGAATTGTTAAAGGTGGCTAGTGGTTGTTAAATGTTTTTTTAAATAAAGTCTATTTTAAATATTAGGAATAGGTCTCAGGAATCTGATGGGTGCGAGAAGCACAGAACCGTGCTTGTGGGAGGCCTTTGTCCAGCAGTGGACGTCTTTCGGCTGAAATGATGATGATGAACTGATGAAGGAAAAGGATAAGACAATGTAGTTCACCATTTTTTGTTAGTAAATGGGGCGCAAAATGAGATGCCAAGATCTACTTGGAGCATCTATCTCAAGGTCTATCAATGTTTATACTTTGAGGTGTGGAGTGGCTATGCCCTCATAGTTCAACATTGCTAATTAGTAAAGGAGACCTAGAAAGAGATGGAGGAATGAAAATGATGAAATCATATCAAAAGATAGGACGGAAGGGGAAGCTGTTGACTTACAATGGGACACAATAGGAATGATGACATTTTTTTTTTCTCGAAACATTGTTTGTTTCCAAATAGTCCAAACAATATTACAAAAAGTGTAAAAGCTTAAAATTGCCAAGTTATAAACGTTTTAAAATAAGTGTTAGACAAGGACAGCACTATCGTAGAAGTGACGTCACGACTATGTAACTACTAGCGCCATACATTACTCAATACTTTATTGCATTCCATATGTATTACATAGATGGTAAAAACTAAATAAAAGATCAATATGGACCCTGTCGGGCACAGCAAAAATTAGGAGAGAGGAAGAGGGCTAAGTAGCAGTTTAATAATTTAAATTATTATAAATATTTAATTGGGTGTATAATTATATATGTCATTGTCCGTACCGCGCGACAAGGACGGGAATAATCCTCTCCAAAAACTTACAAGTGTGTATTTTCTTAATTTTTAATAGATTTTATTCGATTTGCTCATTTTTACTGAAGAAGGCATTTCTATGAAATTACATTATTTTTACGAACACTTAAAATAATAGTCATCCCTATTCCTATCAATTTAGATATTAACATAATAAAGTTGTTTGTGTTTCAATAGAAAAAATATTTTCGCATTTGATAGCCGAATCGCCTATCATGGGTTGGTTGCTTCAGTGTTAAGATTTGGAATCATATTTTGGGGTAACTGTAGCGAGAGGGAGGAGATTTTTAAGGCCCAGAAACGGTGTATTAGGTCTATGTCAAAACTTAAAAGCACAGACAGCTGTGAACCTCTGTTTCGGTCTCTGAAGATACTGACTTTTCCATGTTTGTACATATTGGAGGTGGCAATTTTTGTAAAGTCTAATCTTAACTTATTTTCGTCACTGGCGAACTTAAGAACACGTAGTGGCCCCTTGAGATCCCAATACAAGAACTTACTACATTCGGGTAATTAGAAAATAGCACTGTTAAGGAAAAGTATTATGACAATGGGACCTGTCATTTATAATAAAATACCTCATAGTTTTAAGGATTATTCTTTAAACATTTTTAAATCTAAGGTAACTGCTTTACTTTTAGGCAAATGTTATTACTCAGTGAAAGACTTTCTTAATGATACGAGTTTTTCCTGATTATGACTGTAATAATTAATTGCAATTTTGACCATGTAAGACTTTTGTACCTGACTATATATACTTCACTATAATTTCTAATCGATTGACATTATTTTGTTTATATATTTTAATTAGTGCAATAATTTGCACGACGTAAGTGGACCCTGTTTTGTTGACATTCATTTTGTTTTAATAATATTTAATGTAACAATTTGCACGCCGTAAGGTAGACTGTAGCCGATCTCATTATTATACAACATCTTATATCTGTACCTACATTCATAGCAAATAAAATTTTGATTCTGATTCTGACCTATAACATCACGCTTCAGCCCTTAGAATCCGAGCAAAAAGAGATTAAAAATAAGCGAATGCTATGCTATGCGAAAACGAAGTTACCCCGTTCGTCGACTATAGGGTATATTTTATGTTAAAACAATACATTTGAAGTCGCGGACAGAAGCAAGTTTATGATAATGGTAGGCACTATATCCAGTAGTAAGATGGGGCAATGGATGCCGAAGATGTTCTAACATCTTCGTTATTTAGTCACTATCAAGTTTATAACTTTCCGAGAATGAATTTCTTTGTCAAGGTAGGAATTGGCATTGACTACCTCATTCCATTAAAATCTTTTCAGATGTTAAGCTCCCATGAAGAACTGGCGAATAGGTAATAGTGAATCGTAAATAGGTAGAGATACAATTTTGGATTTATCAAATTAATGTGAGTAAATTCAGCATTCTGGTTTTGCTTTACGGAAAATACTTACCTATTTCTTTAACATGGACATAAAGTTTATATGTATATGTAAGCTAGCTAAAATAATAGGTTTACGTGTTGCTACTGTTTCAGTCAAAAATATTTATCAAGACTAGAGGCATGTTATATAATCATCATGAAAATGATGAATGACTGGTATTTCCTGATAATGATTCAAGGGAAAGGAAGTTTAGGTGTAAAACATTTTTGGGTGGCATCCAAACGTCATTAGTTTACGCTCATTACAATGTATCTTTAAAACTGTGAGACTGAGTACCGTTAAACGTCGAATTTGTGGTATTTCTATATTTGTGTCAATTCCGGAAAGTGATTTAGCTGTTGCTATGCGCAAAACTGGAATCTAAAATTATAATTCACGCGAAACTTTAGATTTTTATAGCTCAATCGCGCCTTAATTACTGAACAGGTTTAGATGGCGGTAGAACGCTCTGGAATACTGCAAGACACTTTTAACCCCAAAACTGATCTCAGCAACAGCATTGTGTAAGTCAAGATAACTCCGATACGAAGTCGCTTCATGTAAAATTCTTATGCTTAATATTCAGCTCCGTCCGGTTTGACTGGAAGACGATCCCAATTTAGTTGAGCTGGGAAAAGATGATGACTGAAAGCCTGATCAAGCCCCTAATCAGTCCAAAGAACAGATTAATCATCCTTCGTCGATTCGTTGATAACGTCTTCAGTATTAGCAACGCCTTTGACCTCTGATATGAGACTGCTCATATAAAACCACTACTATAATGCATGATATCTTTTGCCTTTTATTTGTTATTTTTGTAATATTAAGTCCAAAGACTAACATGAATGAATCAATAGGTCATCATGCTTTACTGCCAGAGCTAAAAATAGACTAAAGACTTCGCTATTTTTGTATGGCTTTGCTGGCGTTTTGTCTGTTATCCATCACATTGTCCACCAGTTTCATCGTGATCTTTAGAATCCACCATCGATATTTGGAATTCAAGTTCTTTTAAATGGCAAATCACACACTACAACGCGCCCCCGTGTTTGATTTTTTACATACATATTCAATACAAACGCGCTTCCGAGCGGGGAATTTAGCTGTTTCCCGCGCCCCGTCGCGTAGAACGTAGCAGTGTGTGATCCGCCTTACCATATTCAGTTTGATCTGTTATGAAAATATGTCAAAATCTTTCATTTGTTTTACCTTTGGTCAACCAATAGATAGCAGCATCGATCAAGAGATTCGACATTAGGTTTTTAAACACATTAGTATTGAACTAGAGGTTAGTTCAATACTAATGTTTTGAAATTTCTATCGTCATTTTCCATGTGTTTGTAAACCAGAGTGCACGCGACTTGTTCGCTTGTCACAGATCGGATTGCGTTAATGCAATTGCTGTGAACGTGACAAATCACGCTAGTCCACATGTATGACTGCATCCTTACAATGTCGGCTATTTATAGACAAACTGGTAATTTAATGGCCGTTCCGGGTTCCATTTTTAAATGCAGCATGTGATTGTAGGCAGTTTTTTTCTCTTTATGGGATTTTATGGCCATGGATTGTTTTTTTAATAGTTGTTGGCACCTCAGAGGTCAACCATGTTATCGATGGTTAAAACTGGTGTAATGATTGGGGACAGTATGTTTTTTTTTAATGTTGCTGCTTTTGATGGTTTGCATTATTTCTATCTTTTCAATAGAATATAGGAAATAATTATTATTTTGACCAAGATGAATTAATCTTGGTCGGGCCAAGAACCCTACCCTGTGGGACCCCCGTTATTAAAAGGTAGAGGTTTCACGCACTAGACTTTTCAATTTCGTGTAAAAACAAAGGAACTATTCCTTGACCAAAAATAGGCAAGCAGGAAGTATCTACTGAAATAAAATTAAAGCTATCTTATAAACATATTCGAGTTTTACCATGTTTACAATATCGAATGAATGAGCTGAAACAATAATAGTTTCATTATAATGAAAATAGATCTGACCTTGTGACCTTGTGTTAGTATACGCAGTAGACTACAATGAAACAATGAAATGAATAGAATTTTTCGAGTATTCAATTGATATATGACTCACTAGCCGGTGCCTATGACCAGATGAATGAACATAGGCGAAACAAAGGTATAAGACAATCATCAACTGCCTAGCCTTTACTCAACTACTATCGTATGCCCAATGGGCGAATGCAGCCCTGGCGAAACCCCTTCGCAAGGATTTCGCTAGCGTCACCGCGAGTGTCCCTGACGCTCCAAATATAAAGCCTATGCCAGAAAAGGCGTCGAAAAGGCTGATAATGACGACGAGGGTTTCATGACGGCGTAAACAAGAACCGCTGCGGCAGAGCTCCTACGGGGCCCGCAGTAAGCACGAAGGCGGATCACAAAATCGAGTACGTACGCCAGAAGACAAGGTACACGCCGAAGATGCAGTTATTGTTAGTCAACTTTTAGTCCCTCCTTACTACCCACTTTTCTTTAAGGAACTCTGGTTCATGCTTCTAGACACAGCACACATAGGTCAGTACTGCAACTGAGCGTTGTCTTCCAGTTTAGTATTTTATATGAAGCAACTGCAGCTATTTCATATGGAGCAACTGCCTATTAGGCCACACCCCAGTTTCTGGGTAATAGTAGTAAGACAAAAGATGATGAACAGCAAATAGTTATGGCTGTTAATCATTCTAATAAGAATAAATAGCAAGGTTTGAGTAAGATTTAGTTGGTTGAAGGACACTGAAGGCGACACAATAGAAGTTTATAGTTATTTCGTCTGGGGGAATTAAATCTTCCGCAAAGTGTTACAGTGTATACCAAAATCTGTAGAAGTTATAAGTGCACACACAACACTAATAATCAGCCTATTATGTTTGCACTGCTAACACAGGCATTCTCTCTGAGAGGGTGTGGGCTATAGTCCACCATGCAAGCCCAGTGCCGGTTGGATATCACATGTCTTTGAATTTTAGGTTCTATGACATGCCAGTTTCCTCATAATGTTTATAAGTTGTGGGTTCAAACATTTTACTATGTATAATTTAATAAGTATGATACTATAAAATTCTTAAAACTAGTTACTCTTAAGTAACTAAACAGTCTATAAATGATGCAGAAATAATCATAATAGCAAAGCTTATATCCAGAACAATACTCAACATCTTAAGTATTAAAACCCATTGTTTCTATGTGCATGTTAATTACCAAATTACTTGTTGAGAAACATCCATTTTTAACACTTCATACCTACTGAGTAATTAAGAATTAACCTACTTAGATGGTGCTTGTAATTGGTTTCTTTTTACAATATTTTTGACTTGAACAAAGGAGTCTTACTAGCTATGTTTAATATATTACATACTTAAAACGCATTCTTCCTGTGTGGGTAGGTAGAAACTATATAGAACGCCACCAGATTCTATCCTTACTTCCTCCTGCATAAATTTCAAACATTGAGTAAAAATTTAAAATAATAGAGCCTGTATAAGCATCACCACTTTTTGAGGCTATTTAAATACACTAAAAGAAAAATAGCATTCTATTTCAATACCTCATTCAAGACTCAAGACAAACATTAAATTTAACCAATCAAATTTATGTTTGGGTCTTGAGTGACATTGTGTAGGGCCTTACAATATGAAAAGAATGTCAACAGTCCATGTAGAAATGGCTAAAGACCAAACAGGTGCTCTAATCAGTTCAGTAATGTTGTTCTGATTGAGAATTATTATTGGTTTATCACAGAATACACTTTTATTATCCAGGCTTGAGTGAAAAATTGAGACAAAGGAGATCTAGAAACAGTTCAGACCTCTTTTCTCTGACCTCTTAGTCAACGCCCATACAGAAGTTATGCGAAACTAGAAGTTGCATCAACTTATCAAACAAATGATACTTTTCCCCATGAAAACATTCCTAAAGAGATTCATTTACTACAGTAGTACAGTGAACAACTTTCCTTCAATGACATCCTTTAGAAGACGGCAGGTAAGCAAGTATTTGGGTACATAATGAGAAAAAAGTAAAAATTAGGGGTAAATTTAAAAAAACATACCTGCGAATATGTGAGCCTTAAAGCGTACTGAGCAATTTGAGTAGTTTTCATTGTGTCCAAACTGTGGTCAAAACCAGTGTGGCTGCAAAACAAATAAATAAATCTTAATCACGCAAAATACACTACAAACTTCTTTTACATAACCTATGAAAATTTTAATCCAAAGATCACTCGCGAAGTTTTCACACACACCGTTCAATATATTTTTGTTACAAGATAATTGGTTTTTCGGTTGTTTTCACACAATATTTGAAGATAAATTATTTAATTTTGATTTACGTACATGCACCCGCTGACTACTGCGAATGAAAGAATAATCTAGTAAATGTCACTTCAGTCCAGGGCTGCCAGGTGAAAAAATTCTGCAATCGTACCACAGCATTAAAAAAGTCGTATACCCAAGGAAAATTCGAAACAAAAAATCGTACATTATTATTCATCCGTTTATTGACTTTTATTACAAAATTAACAATAAAATACTACGAAATAAGTAATGATATGTAATGAAAATAGTATGAAAATTTAAATTATAGTAATAAAATCATTTTTTTTTGTTTAAATTTTCCGTATTCATTAGTTCATGTCATTTGTCGGTTTAAAATCGGTTCAGTTTCCGGTGACTCTTATCATTTGCTTTGCCAGCAAGGTGCCATTGACAGTTTCGTTGGCCAAACTATTTCTAAGTTTGGTTTTTAATTTAAGGAAATTAGAATAAAAGGGAATTCCCTCAACACTCTGGGCAGGCTGAGCACGTTCGTTTCATTATTTATTTTATTCTGTCACTGCTCTAGATACTTACTCTTTTGATACAAAAGTTTGTTACTTTGTTGCCAGACCTAATTGAATAAAATAAATGGATCGAATGTAAAAAATCGTATGTTTTCCGTACGATTTCGATGCTTCGATCGTACTCGTATGAAATCTGCAAAAAGTCGTACAAATACGATTTAAATCGTACAAATGGCAGCCCTGCTTCAGTCAGTCAGTGACTTCAGTCACTTGATTTGATTGAATGAATGAACCAAAGAGGAATGAACTTTCATTGAATTTTGTTTGACAGTTTTTATAAAGTGTTGCTGTTGTCAAATCAGAGAAACTACCTAATATTAAAATTAATGGTGTGTTTCTATAAAATTGGTGCAAAAGTATCCATGGGTCATCAAGTTTTTCCTCATCGTGCAGCAACTTGTGCTTTTATCTACTATTGTCCAAAGCAGATATTTTAGACTCATAGACTTTTCTAAAAGTCTATTAAATCTAGAGTCCGAGTTTTCGGGTCAGTGGGTCATCTAAGGGGCGCAGTAGTAGTAGTTGCAGTATACGCTAGAGCAGCAAAGAACTCAAAAAGATTTTTATGTTTGGGACATGAATTTTTCGTAAATTTCTTAACCTGGACCATACAAACGTTCTGAGAGGCATGGCTCTACGAAGCATGTGGCGTGTCGATGGAGCAACCCCGCGTCGCGAGAATAAAAAAAAACACTAAGGGGATGGCGGGGTCTTTGTTCGCGTGTCGTAGACAAAAAACACCAAGATGCTAAAAAAATATGTATTTATTCTTTTGTTAAGTATTTTTATAAATGATAAATGATTTTATTTCTGTAAATAGGTTTGTACAAACACTTTTACACGTCAATCATATTTTAAAAACTAGGTGAGATCGGCATTTCCTATCTGACTACTCTGAGAAGAAACGCCGATACAAACTCAGAGGTCACAGTCTCTTTTAAAGTCCAGACATAATCTTGGTCAGGTCATGTGAAGACCATGTGGATTGATATCTGAAATGGTATTTCGAGGAAAGAACCACACAGAATGAGTGGACCTGTCCAGTCAGTGCACGCATTTCTCAGTTGTCATGCAGCTCAACACAGAACTAAAGGAGCTAAACGATTCGACGAACATTACCAAAGAAAGGACATTTGGGTAGGCCGCATAAATTACTCAAACTGCCAGACCATGATTAAAACTAATAGTTTAAAAAAAAAATGCATTAAAAAAAACAACAAATCCACAATGTCTTCACATTCACAATAATTAAAATAGTATAACCCTTTACAAAGTAAATGTCATTGCATATATAAAGTGCATCAATGTCAAAGTGTAAATAAAATATGAAAATAATCTTGGTCATATCATATGAGGACTATGTAGACTGGTGTCTGAAACGCATAATCTCTTTAAATTTGTCTCTGAGGGAGTGTCTGGGACTTAATTTATAAATTGAACGAATTGCCCTTTTTTGTAAAACAAAAACTGTTTGAATGTCGCCGGCATTTCCCCACAAAAGAATAGTACGACATCACACTATGAAAATAACTAAAGTAAACTAAACGCGCTGTCTCTAAATCAGTTAAATTACGAATTTTTCTAACGGCGTATGCTGCAGAGCTTAGTTTTTTTGACAATTTATCTATATGGGGGCCCCATTGAAGCTTGGCATCAAAAGTTATGCCTAAGAATACTGTGGAGTTTTCGGGTTTCAACTCTTCACCCTTTAAAAGAACACTATTTTCTACTTGTCTAACATGAGGTATCGTAAACTTAATACATTTAGTTTTTTTCTCGTTAAGAAGTAGGTTATTAACATTAAACCAGTTAACTACCTTAGCGAGGGCGCTATTTACATTGTCAGTAACCAGCTGCTGACGTTTCAGTTTAAATAAAAGTGAAGTGTCGTCTGCAAACAACACTTTATCATGATTATCCTTTATGAGGTATGGCAAGTCATTAATATAAATAAGAAACAAAAATGGGCCAAGAATTGAGCCCTGGGGGACCCCCATTCTAACTACAGATCCAGGTGATCTTTTTCCGTTAACATCTACTCTTTGAATCCTATCACTTAAGTAAGAAGTAAGAAGATCCAGAGAGGCGTTCCGTATTCCGTAGTGGTGCAGTTTCCTGATTAATGTTTCATGAAGAACACAATCAAATGCCTTGAACAGATCGCAAAAGATGCCCAAAGCATCGCACTTGTCCTCCCATGCATTATAAACATGTCCTAAAACTCTGGCATCAGTCGTCGAACGACCCTTTGTAAAACCAAACTGTTTGTTATGCAGTAATTTGTGTTTATTAAAAAATCTTTGCATTTGATCTAAAATAAGTTTTTCAAAAATTTTACTAAAGGTAGGTAGCACTGAAATAGGTCTATAATTAGTAGGGTCAGATGTACTACCCGATTTAAACAATGGTATTATTTTACTGTTTTTCATAAGATCAGCAGCCTAATTGCGTAAAACATTTTCATCAAATGATCGAGAGTAATTGTCTTCGTTTAGACCGCACTCTGCTTGATTTTACGACTTTCGTATTGCGTAACTCCACTATCGTAGGAAACCAATTCTAGTCTGTTTGAGACGAATAGAGTGAACGATATGCCAGGAAAAATTGGGCAAGCGCCTTTTTTTCGAATTGTGTAACCATTATGACAAGTGACAATTGGTTTGGATCACTGACATGAAACCAACTAATAATCGCATTGAAAGCGAAGTCAATCTTCTGGCCGCTTTTGTTTTCCGATCCACATATTTTTGGATTTAAACCTATTCTATCTCCTTATATAATCCGAAAACATGTAAGTGGTAGTCTTCCTGATAAATTGTGAATGTGATTTAGTGTAAAACCTAAATGATAAATAATTATTAGTGGTGTTTTAGTTATCGAGTCGGCGAGGTGGATTTCTTGGAATAATTGTAAAAAAAATCTCCTGATAAAAGTGCTTACAACATAAACTAAAGATACATATTATTATATTTCAGAAACGAGGTATGTTGGTGACATTTTAACGAAAGACAAATACGTACATAGGCATACGAATACGAGATATACCGTAACAAACTTATCATAAGCGACTAGCTTAGTTAGCAACCCAGTCGACAACTTCATTGTAAAAGCCAGAAGCACTGAGAACATAGACACCATACCTATTCCACACCATTGAATGTTCAAGGTAATAGCAATATTATTTTCTTAAATGTGTTGAACAGTGAATGTGCCCATTATTGGAATGTAAATATCCTATCTTCAAAGAAGCAAAAATGTTGTTGTTGTTACACACATTGTATGATAAGTAGGTACTGGATAATACAAAAATAGGTAAGGCACCACCAAACCCAAACCTCTTTGTATAAACCTAACCAATTTACAAAAATCTGTAAAAATGCCTACCCATTTATTAAATATGTATTTTGTCATAACCATATAGGATGTACCTAGTGTAAATCCTCAAAATCTATTTCGAGGATTTTAACATTTAATTCTAGCACCGTTATGATGGTCATGAAGTTATCTAATTAGGGAACTAAATTTTGAATTTATTTTATGGAGCCCCTTCAAAATACTCTTTTGCGTTGAATTGGTTTTGCTTGATACTGCATTGAGCAGTTTATATGTATTTATACTTAGATATATTATAATACCCTAGGCCATCCACCTTTTCAACTAATAACAGAGGTTAGACAATAAACAATAGAATTGTGGCACCAAATTATTGTACATAGCAGAATATTACTGTTCTGTAGATTGATTGTGCATTGAAGTGTCTAAGCGATAGGCCTATTAACTTGTGGATGGATGATGTAAATTAATAAGGATTAACTAATTCTTTTTGGTGTTCTTTCAGGTGTCAGGCTCAAAGAGGTAGCTACATTATTCAGGAAAATAACTTTCTCTCAGCGCTCACAGCAAGCATTAGCAAGCAGAAGGTATATAAACTATCCATGATGACTTCTATGGGAATACATTAGCTGCCAAATTCCACCAATCCATGCAATATATTTGTTCCAATTTCATTTAGTCTCATGTCCAAATATTTTATGTTAAACTAGCTGAACCCGCAAACGTTGTTTTGCTTTTTTTTTTTTTTTTTTTTGAAAAATAGATGTTGGCCGATTCCCAGACCTACCCGATATGCACACAAAATTTCATCAAAATCGGTCAAGCCGTTTCGGAGGAGTATGGCAACGAAAACTGTGACACGAGAATTTTATATATTAGATGTGAAAAATTGCTATTTTCATGAAGGTTGTAATAATATAATAAAACACTTTTTTCTCTTTACCTTCATTTATTTGTTTCTATTTACCTATATCTATTGAATAATAGTTTATTTAGCTAAATACCACCTTTGTAATTAGTATACTAAATACTTTACTTTTTCAATTAAAATTGTAAGTTCTTAGTGTATTCTTAAATATTTCATCCAAAGTTATTTTTAAAAGTTTACACTGTTTTCAATTAACACAATAGGTACATATGTTTACATAGCTGTCCTGCAGACCACAATCAATAGTGTTCTAATAAAAAATATGAATAGCTTTTATGAACAATTGTCAGGTTCTATGTTAAGCAGTAGAAGTGTGTACAAAGTAGTAGCAGTAGTAGCAGTGATGTCAGAAGTATACAGCAGCAGTAGCCGAAGAAACAGCAATGGGGCTCCATCATTCATGCTGCCTTCTTGTCTTTGTAAGTGAAGCGCCCCGGGAACTTTCCTACAGTTTGAAAACAAAATCAAATTATTTTCTGTTCAAATAAAGTAGATGCCTAGTTTGCCACTAATGCCTATGGCTGAACAAAAGCCATCGGTCTAGTGCTTGCTGTGGGTATGTCTTCTTTATTTAGAGCCCATTATTCAGTCTCCAGATGTTTTATTTAACATAACACTAAATTAGAATAGTAAACATTAGGTGGGTAAAAATAAAATATATGATGTGACTACATAAGTAGATAGGTCGCCCAAGGAAATATATTCACAATTATGTGAGTTGCCGCTTGATTCATAACTGTGTCAAAAAGCTTACCTTCAATTATTAATTATTATTATCATTTTATTTAATAAGACAACAAAAGAGGTCCATTGTGTTAGTAACAATCTTACTTAGCCTATGTTAGTACTTAATAACTAAAAAAGATTTAGTCCTATCGGCCAACGCCCACACAAGCGGACTATCTGCCCGGGCGGCTATCGAGTGCAGAATGATGTTGGGACTACCACGCAATCTGCGAAGTAACGAGGCAGATCTCTTGCGCCATACTGCATCAAAGCTGTCAGTGCGCGCGTCGGCAAACATCGCCGATGCACTGCAGAATCGTGGCAATCGCAACAGCACCCTGAACGCATTGTTATATTGGATACGCAGAGCATTGCAAGCCCTTTGGGTATATCTGAACCACAGTGCCCCCGAGTACAGTGTTGTGCAATACGCCTTAAAAAGGGCTATTTTAACTGCGACTGTACATCGAAAGAATCTGCGGGCCAGCATGTTCGCCCGGACCGACAACGCTCTGCGCTCCCTCTCCAAATCTGAATCGTCTTTCAGGGAATCTGTTACCAGATGGCCCAAGTATTTAAATTTATACACTCTGTTTATTGGGTGACCTTTAAGTAACAGAGGCGGGACCGTAGATGGACATCTGGCACCAGACCTGAAGACAATATATTCTGTCTTTTTGGTGTTGTATATCAACCCATGAGACTCCGCGTACGACTCACACACAGCCAGTTAATTGCGGAGAGCATTGATTGAGGGAGCCAGCAGCACCATGTCGTCCGCGTAGCTCAGATTATTAAAACAAACACCATCCACATAACAGCCGACACGCATGCTGCTGAGTCGCTCGACCAAGGCATTCACATAGAGACCGAAGAGCAAAGGCGAGGACAGTCCCCCCTGTCGCACCCCACACTCCGGCCTGCATGGCTCCGAAAGCTCCCCTACCCATCTCACCCGAGTCTGTTGGTGTAGGTACCAGTATTTGAGGAGAGATGCGAGCTCTCGTGGCAGTGTTGTGTCTCCTAGCTTCTGCCAGAGTAAATCATTAGAGACTAGGTCAAAGGCCTTGGAAAGGTCCAGGAAAACCGCGTAGACGGGCGTCTGTCTATCCGTGTAATACTTTACAGCGTGCTTCAGACTAAGAATGGCCGTCTCCGTTGACAGCCCTGCCCGAAAACCAAACTGGGCATCATGAATCTTGACATGCCTATTTAGATGTGAGTTGAGCACGCTGTCAAGTACCTTGGCTATGACAATGACAGTGGCTAGTGAGATTGGCCTGTAGTTTGACCCGTCCGATACGTCTCCAGTCTTCTTCTTCACTACTGGCACCACCAGAGTCCGCATCATGTCCGAGGGTAAGTACGAATGAGACAGACACAAGTTAAATAGTAGTGCGAGTACTCGTGGCAAGTGCGCACCCGCATGCTGTAGGTGCTCGATGCTTAGCCCATCGTGTCCTGGGGATTTCCCTCTAACCATATTTTTTATATTGGCCCTGACCTCTTTCGCCAAGACCATCGTTGGTACCTCCTCATCTTTGGGAAGAGCATCGAGTTCCCCGCATGGAGGTCCAAGGGGCGACTGTGTGGTAAACTGGGTTTTGAACAACTCGGCAATATCTTTTGGGTTGGCAATTCCATCGATACTCACAGGAATACCAGGCCTAGGATTTAGCTTACTAGTACCTTTCCAGAAACTTTTAAAGTCTGAATTTACATAGTGCTTTGCCAGCGAATCCATCCTCAACTGTTCCTGGTGGTTTTGGCACCACTTGACTTTTCCTTTGAAAATTTTCCGCGATTTCACCATTGAGTCATAAACAGGACCCGATGAGGGCTTTCCGTTTTCACACCATGTAATGAAACCCAGCCTGGCATTTCTATGAGCCTCGCTCACATACCTATTCCACCCAGCTAATGGTTTCCTTCGTTTATAACTCTTTTGTTCAAAAGTGACAACAGCGTTCGTACATAAGATATTTACTACCTCTTTATAAAAATGATCTATGATTTCTCTATGAGAGATAATAGTACAATATTTTCCACAGCAATTTTGTAACTCAGCGTGCAAATCAATGAGCCTAAGTTTGGAGTTACATAAGCTTTCGTAAGCCAGACATTGACTTGCATTCCGGTCGCCCCATTTAATTCCGTTACAAACAGGGTTCATTGGCAATGCCTTTTGCTTAATAACATCTAGATTGCAGTTGATGACTAATGGGAGATGATCAGACCAATAAACGTCGTATTTAACATAAACATTGGTAATACAATCTAAAGCTGCACTTGTAACCATGCAATGGTCCAGCCAGCGTTTGCAACCATGTGCCTCACTAATAAATGTGAACGTCTCAGATGTTAGCTGCAGCCTACTAGTGTCCACACATGTCCAGTCTTGTTCTAGGGAGAAAGTTAAAAGTTCACGATAAAAACGCTCACCTGGACGTGCGTTGAAATCCCCTAGCATGATTACAGACTCAATGTCACTATCATCAATTAAGGCACTCACCGCACTTAAACAGTCCGTGAACGCAGGCACATTTTCCGCGCAGCATGTGGGCATGTAAACACTAAACACTAGCACTGGCCGATCATTCGTCATCACCCATATAGCTGCAATACGCGGATTCACACACGAGACCACAGAGACGCACGGGAAAAGCGACTTACGCCACAGCAGCGCAACTCCACCGAAAGGCCGACCTCTCAGAATACCGGCCGCCGCGTCAACAGCTGAAGTCCCAGTACTCCCAAACTCAGTGTGTACGTCAGCCAAGTATGGCATCTCATCCGGCAGCAACCACGTCTCTTGCAAGGCAATTATATCTGCAAAGCTACACAGCTGCTGTATACCCTCAACGGAGCGCTTGATATTCTTGCAGTTATATGTCACTTAGGTTGTGCTCATAATTGTTTCGAATGCTTTCTGTTTTCATCCTTGTCAGGCCTAGGGTTTTTGTAGGGTCTGAAACGTCTACATGTTATACCTGCTGGCCATAACTCATCGCTTAAGAACATGTCTAACTTGTTATAGCAGACTATTATTTTATACGCATTGTATTCTTTTTCGTATTTCATTTTGATTTTTTGTAGAACAACTTTTTCTTTAATCTTCGAAAACACATACTCCACAATATCGTTTTCCGATGTATCTTTGTGTACATTGGAGAGGAACAAAGGTATCTTCGAACTGGCGGGTTTAAATTTATCCTCCGGCATGTAAGCAGCTTTTCCTCTAACAACAGAGTCTGAGTGCACGTTTCTGTGCCTCTTCCTTTGCACTGTGATCCATGGTTCTTTAGGACATTCCGATTTCCAAACACCATTTCGCGCTACCTCTGCTAACGACTTACTATTATTTACATCAGTCGTGACGATACGACTCATGCCCTGGTAACTTAGAACAATTTTTTTTTATTGTGAAAAGTGCCATCTGTCCCGCACACATGGAACTTTTTCATGGCAGTGTTGCCACTTTTTTTTGCTTAAATTGCACAAATTTTGAATTTTACTATTTTTATTTAATAAGTCCAGTCGCACCAAAATTTATGATATAACAACCAAGTGTAATGTATTCGTAATTTTTTAATATAACATTTTGTATTATAAATGATATTTTCACGATGATAGAATTTTATCAGTAGTTTTCTGGTATCATACGTTAGCAACACAAGTCCGAACGTCACAGGAAATTTTCCACTGGTGTGTTTACATGCTCGTACGCATTTTTCTTGTAATTTTTGGTGTTTTTGTGTTTTATTTCGTTGAGTTTTATTTGTTTCGTTTTATTTGTGTAATGCAAGTGATGAAACCGACCCCATCTTTCTACGGGCTCGAGAATATTTTATGAAAACAAAGGGTGCGAAACGACAGACGCAAACTGGTGTCGAAATTAATGTATGATAAATAAATTAATTCAATAATATATTTGTGTATTATTAACTCATTCCCTGTACCCCATATAACCCAAGATAGGTACTTAAACTTGTGTGTCTAAAAACATCCATAGAAATATAAATAAGACAACAATTCATGAATTCATACGTAAGTACCTATGCGTAACGGCCTATACGCACCTACCTATACAAATTATATATATTCATTTAGTTCATAGCTTGGCGTTCAGACGGCGCTGGTCGCTAACTAAAACCGAGAACGTCAGTTGCCAGTCTATCTCATTTTATATATATTAGTCTATGATACGACTGACTAATGAGTCGGCGCTAACGGTGACGATCTCAGGCGCTTGCATTCCCTCAGCAAACCGGTTCGACAGCGACAATGTTGTATTATGTGTACTCACAGTTTGTGAGTCACCTGCACCCTAATTGCGTAACACATTTTGTTTTTGAATGCGATTCTGAAATGAAACAAATTGCGATCTTAATCGCTTGCTATAATCGGAATTGTGTAATAAAAATGATCTCAATTCTGCCTAATTTTATAGGGATGTATATCATTTCTAGCACTATCTCGCGTTTTGTTTCATCGAAAATGAATTATTCGCTTCCGAATAATTTTGCTACAATTTAATTTTGTTTTAACTACAACTGACCGTCTACTAATGTTTTTAAATAAAATTGTACAATGATGGCTGAAAAATTAAAACCCAATAAATAAAACAACATGCTTTCAAATTCCTTCTTCACTATTTCGAAGCGATGTGGTGGAATCGGTCTTGCTCGGCTGTGTATCGGTGGGCCTCGTGTTTCGATAAAATGTTGCACGTGGATATCGGAGTTTAATTTCATCGATGTTAATCTTGTTATGCCGGGATACTGGGCTAAGATGTCGTGGTACGATTGAGACATGTCGATGCTGCGTACTGTAGGCACGTTCGATACTCGTACCGGGGCGTTGACCTTCAAATTTGTAACACCGTCAATTAGTCTTCTGTTTTGCAAGTCGACGATTAGTTGATGATGTTTGAGGAAGTCTGCTCCAAGTATGGGTTTTGAAACGTCAGCGACGATGAATTTCCACAAATACGGGCGGCGTAGATTGAGATCGAGTGATAATGTTTTCTCGCCATACGTAGCTATAGCAGTGTTGTTCGCTGCATATAGCTTGAATGGTAATGGCGTTGGTATTTGTCCTTTTCTTCTCGGTAGCACGGATATGTTGGCACCAGTGTCGACTAAGAATGATAGATTTGAGTTTTTGTCGGTGATGTATAGGCGGTGAGATTTTTCTTGAACGCCGGTGTCCGCCACTGCCAACGTTCCGTCTAGTTTTCCGTATTTGTTTTCTTGAATGAACAAGGCGATGTACAGCGTCTAGCTTGATCTTTGAAGCGGCGGTGATAGTAACAAAATGGAGATGGCGAAACTTCTCGACTGCGTTGTCGTGATGTGCTGCGGTGATGAGATGAATGACGACTGCGGCGATAGTTATTGTTGTTGGGATATCGTCTTGATTTTAGCTCGGCTATCTCTAGCGATAATTTTCTGATCTCGCTGATGAGGTACTGCGTATCTGCTTGCGGTGCGGATGGTGCAGGTGGTGGGGGTGCGTGCACAGCTGCGACTTCTGTTGCTGCTGTCTGCTCCATTATTTTATCAGCGAGTAGCGCGAGTTCGTCGAGTGCTGTCTTGGTGGTGAATGTTTCACTGACTGCAAGGACTGAGCGGACGTGTGGTGGAAGGTGATTGGTCCACATAAGTCGCAAAGTGGAGTCGGGAACTTTTTCGCATGCGGCGGAGTAGCTGCGTTGGCTTTTGGTCTCCGAGTTCCATCTCGGACAGCAGTTTTTGGAACTGGCGACTGTCGGATTCCTCGTAGGCGGATATGAGTCTTTCTTTGATGGCTTTGTATTGGTCCGTCTCTGGTGGGTTGTATAGAAGGTCCATTATCTGCTCGATGTCTTGTCGCTCGAGCTGTGCAATGACCATCTGTGCGAGCTGGGCTTGGCCTTTCTTGAGGTCGTTAGTGGCTGCTTCGAAGCTGATGAACCAGAGCCGTGGTCGATCGCGCCAGAATGGTGGAATTCTCATGGTGAGGGATATGGCGGCAGCTTCGGTCTTCAGGGCTGGGTGTACTGTTGAGCTGGATTGTTCGTCCGTTGAGCAGGGATTCGACATCTTGAATTGGCTGAAGGTGCTTCGACGATGCTGGCTGAGCTTCGATGATCTTGAATTTCTTCACTGTGTTCAGGCAGGGGTCACCACTTTAGGAAGACTTTGGTTCAGTAGAAGGTGGAAGAAATACTCGTTGTCGATGAATGAATGTGAATAATTTATTATGAAAATAATGCGAATTTTATACTATTTTACAAACTAAAATCTACCAATAAAAACTTGTACATTAAATTAAATAAAACGTTTGCAAAAACTTAGCAAATAGGATTGCGTTATTTCGTCCAATCACATCACAGCACACTGTTGTCGTAATGAATACGCGAGGTAGCGCCTGTGTGCTCGCGGCTGTGACTTGGCGGGTTCTCCGAAGGGATAAATATAGGTGCCTCGTAGTTCGCGATTCCTTTGCAGAGCGGCCGCCGTCGAATGAAGATTCGTGTTGGAAACTGTGGATTGCAGACGTGCCTCGTATGACGAAGACTGGAGTGTCCTGGAGATCACGTCGTCGGCGTGTGGCCTCTGCAGCTCCTATTTCTTTAACGGATGTCAAAACGTTGTGT
Organism: Dasypolia templi; assembly: GCA_963555695.1. NCBI lineage: Eukaryota > Metazoa > Arthropoda > Insecta > Lepidoptera > Noctuidae > Dasypolia > Dasypolia templi. The sequence continues at coordinate 8,874,739 of OY743163.1, forward strand.
CAGTTCTTTTCAGAACTGTTGGCTTCTGTGTTTCTTTAACTGATGGTCAAAACGTGGTAAGGTGCTGTGATGAGTGGTGGCTACAACATTTTCTACACCCGAACGCTTCCGAGTTCGCGCGAAGACTGATTAATGCAGATGATTGGTTTTCCATGTCCTGCACAAAAACGTCTTTGTAAGGAGTTCCCCCATATGTCAACTAGATTATTGTTGGTATTTGTATTCCATTCTTGTAAGCTTTAGCACCGTCTGCAAAAATGTTTTGATTATTTTTTGAAGTTGTAATTATAGTTTGTTTCAGTACAAACAAAAATATCAATTTACAATTTCAGTTGTTAAGCGAGGTTGAAGGTGATATACTAATTTACCATCATTATTTTATCTGCAATAAACAGCTCACCCCACATAGATTACTAAATTGTGCCTACACAACAAATGAATGATTGTCCTTAGGTAGACTGACCAATGAAGAACCTCTATCTACATAAATCAATAAGATATGAAGGTACACTCCTACACACGTTATTTCTTTATATATTGGCAAAGGTACTTACTTGTCGTGATGATATTGACATAAGTACTTTTCGCTGTGAAGTGTGTGTGCAGCCAGTACAAAACGAAGACAGAGCCATATCAGCCCTAGCCCCTAGTCCTTGCCAAACGTTTTCAGCGACAACACAAAACAAGTATTCGAAACTGTAACATAGGCCAACATGTATATGTACAGGAATAGTAAGTAAATATGATTCTGTGTCACATTTTAAATGATTCTGTGTTGAACATTAAAAACAACTTTCGTATTTCAAAGCAAAACAATGCGAATCGTAAATATTAAAATAACTTTTCAGTGTTGCCAACTTTTTTTCCCGAGTCCACTTGGGTTGGGCCGTAGGACTAAACTTGGAGAACTACTTACTTTATATATTCCCGAGTCCACTTGGGTTGGGCCGTAGGACTAAACTTGGAGAACTACTTACTTTATATAACAACACAAATAAAAGTTAGTGAAGATGTTTGGATGTTTGTTAGATACAGATTAACGGCTTAACAGTTCAATTTTTATCCTGGAAGTATGTTCCGTGTATTTTTTTTCGAAATGACGTTGTTTTCGATCTTTACACGGGCGCAGCTAAATATGAAACTCTTCACTATATTCGTCATGATAAACAGTCTTTACAAATCAGCTTTCAAATCCGAAGTAGTTTCGGCATTTGAAATAAATAAATGGTAAAATTACTGACACAGGTTTTAGAAAAACAATAGTTTTAGTATATGATTGTAGTATTTTCTACAAAGTCTTAGCCACCATACATTTTGTCTGCCGACCGCCCTAGTACGGGTGTCCAAAACTCCTAGTTTTAGTGGAAGTCCCACTTATTTGACAACACTGCTTTTCTACGATTTTGACATTGGCCACAGATAACTAAAACGTGAAGAAAAGAACGTTTCGTTGCGTATTTCAAATTTGGTAGTTTATGGTAGAAATTGTTTTATAAATTGTTTTTTAATTTTTCAGCCATCATTGTACAATTTTATTTATAAGCATTAGTAGACGGTCAGTTGTAGTTAAAACAAAATTAAATTGTAGCAAAATTATTCCGAAGCGAATAATTCATTTTCGATGAAACAAAACGCGAGATAGAGCTAGAAATGTTAAACATCCCTATAAAATTTGGCAGAATTGAGATCATTTTCATTACACAATTCCGATTATAGCAAACGATTAAGATCGCAATTTGTTTCATTTCAGAATCGCATTCAAAAACAAAATGTGTTACGCAATTAGGGTGCCGGTATTGAAAAAAATGGTAAATCTCAATTTTCGGCCGAAGCATGTCATCAATAATCGATTGAAAAAAAAAAAAAATTAAGACGTGTCGTGGCTGAAAAAAAAGTGTTTAACAATACTTCCATTTATTCTGAAGATATCCTTAGTCACAACAACTAAAATCACGTTATTAGTATAATGAAAAAGGATGAACACTTAATTTCTAAGGCAAGCTTACACACTGATTTTAAGTGGCAGTAGTTTAGTGTAATGTTGGTAAATTTTACATAAAAAAAAATCATGTTTATTAACCTTGAACCTTGTTTTATGAATAAAATTGAATAAATATGTCATAACAATTAGTAATTAAATAAATATTAAGCAGCATATTCTTAACCGGCAATACGTGTGGGCAATTAACAAATCCGAATGAGTTACTAAGATATCAAACTCGGAAGTAGCGCTCGGTCGGCTCACGCGCGGTTGGTCACAGTTCGAACCAAACCACAGACTTAATAGGTTAGGTTAGGTTAGTTTAGACTCTGGGATTGGTGCTCGACAGCCGGTGGGACTTCGGACCCCACTTCCGGCGGCTGGCGCCCAAGTTGTTGGGCGCGGCCGGGGCGCTGGCAACGCTGCTTCCCAATTTGGGGGGCCCGAGCGCCGCTTGTAGGCGGCTCTACGTGGGGATCGTGCGATCGATGGCCCTTTACGGGGCCCCGATCTGGACGGCTGACCTGACGGCCGCCAGCATCTCTGTGCTGCGAAAGCCGCAGAGAGCAATGGCCGTCAGAGTCATAAGGGGGTATCACACGATCTCCTACGAGGCGGCTTGTGCACTGGCCGGATCCCCGCCATGGGACCTAGACGCGAAGGTGCTCGCGTCACTTTATCGGTGGCGCGAGGAAGCGAGGGCGCGGGGCGAGCGGCCGATGCAGCGCCATATGGAGCAGCGTCGGTCGCAGCTTCGCGAGGTCCTGGTGGCGGAATGGCGGGACAGGCTTTCACGCCCTACCGCCGGCCTCGTCACCATCGAGGCTGTCCGGCCAGTGCTCGACCTCTGGCTCGGGAGTAGGCACGGCTCCCTGTCGTTTCGGGCGACGCAGGTGCTCTCGGGGCATGGCTGCTTCGGGAAGTACCTGTGTCGCATAAACAGGGAGCCGGACGCTCGGTGTCACCACTGCGTCGACTGCCGGGAGGACACGGCGTGGCATACGCTGGCAGAGTGTGCCGCTTGGGAGGAGCCGCGCCGTGCCCTCATCTCAGAAGTAGGCAGTGACTTGTCGCTGCCGACCGTAGTGAGTTCGATGGTCGGCAGCGCCGAGTCCTGGGACGCGGTGGTTTCCTTCTGCGAAACAGTGATCTCGCAGAAGGAGGCTGCGGAAAGGGAGAGAGAGATCTCGTCCACTCTCCCGATCCGCAGCAGGCGCACCGGGCGCAGGCGGAGGGCGGACAACGCCCTCTTCCAGCCCCCCTAAATGGGTCCAGGGGCGACGGATTCGGGGACATCCGTCGCCCCCCAACATCAGGACCCGAGAAGGCGGCGCGCGTAGTGTTCCTCGCGCGCCGACCACAGACGTTGCGGGGGGAGTACACCTCACTCCCCCCGCCCGAGACGGGGCCCGCGCAAGCGGGCCGGCACCAGCCGGGGTTGTGGAAGAATAATGTGTTCCCGCGACCCCGGCGTAGGTGTGAGTAGGAACACCGGGGTGGTTTTTAGTCAGTAAGAGTCTGACAGACCCCTCCGCCCGCCCCAGGGCGGAGGACATCCATGAGGATTTTCCACCCCGGGAACAAAAAAAAAAAAAAAAGGTTAGTTTAGACGGGGTGCAGTTGAAGAGCCTCCTCGTGGCGCATCCTGGGCAACGTCAGCTCCAATCGCCCACCGGTTCTGGTGGACAATTGGCGCTGGCGGCTAATCTCAACAAACGGGGAAAGGCACGGTTCCATTCCCCGATCATCTTTGATGGTCGAGGAAGGGAAACGGGGTAGGGAAGGGACGGCTAGTCCGTCGTTGGAGTAGGTCGTACGCCCACCCCCCCTCTGCTTTCAGAGGGTGAGTTGTGTGGGCGTGGTCTTGTGGGAGGAGAGGAAGAAAACCTCTTAAAAAAATAACCTCAACTCCAAGGTCGAGCGTGCCGAGGGGGTGTATGGCCGGAGGGCATCCGGTCCCTAGCGCTGGGGGGGGATCCAGGGGGATCAAAGGGACCGCACCCTTCAAAGGAAAAAACCAAAACATGGAAAATAAGACAGTTGAAAATATTTTACCCCAGGGCGGTACCGACTGTTTAGCAGTCGGAGAATCCGCCACGCATCCGGTTTCGGATGCGTCATGCCCCTCGTATTCTGGGGGGGGCAACAACTGTCTTCCACTTGCCGATGGCAACAAGAGCCGAGGAGGCTCCTGTCCCTCAGGGGACGAACAAATAGCCCAACAACTGGACAAATTGCCGATCGTGTTGGTCGAGCAGTTGGGTGTGGGTGCAGTGTCAGATTGTGACAAGGCATCTGACAGAATGAGTGTGGTGAGCGTTTCGAGCGTAAGCTCAAAGCGCAAGACCCAGGCGGCCGAAGAAGAGATGGTTGGACCTCCGTCAAAATTTTGGATGGCAGGCCTCTCTTTGAGTGAGGAGAACCTGTCAGCCCCCACGGGGCCAACGGGCAGAAGAGGACGAGGTCGCGCGAAAAGTAGAACGACAGCTTCGACGTCGCGCGACGCTCAGGGTCGCTTTCTCAAGCGCCCCGAAACGCCGGTTCCTGTGGAGCCCGACTCCGAGCCCGTGGTGGAGGACCAAAGCGGGGGCTCCACAACGTCTCTGTTGGGAACCAACAGAGCGGAGGCAAGTGCTGCGAAGAGGGCCCAGCAAAAAACTGTCGCGGCTGACGAGGTCAGCGAGTTGGCCCGACAGGCCCGAGAGCGGCGCTCTGCTCGGATGGCAGCCGGGGAAAGCGTGACGGGGGTGGCGCTCAGTCGCCAGGTTTTGGACGGTGTGGATGTCGTCCTGAAGGTGGCCACCAAATCTGGCAACCTGAAGGGCACATTCACGCGTGCTCTGAAGGAGGCGGCTGAGGGCATTAAGGAGGCGGTTGAGGTCCTCCTTAGTCGAACAAGTACGGAGGAGACGGCGAAGCTTTGGGAGGAGAATGGCCGTCTCCGATCCGAGTTGGAGGACCTCAAGCGGCAGTTCGCCGCCCAGAGGGAAATACCCGCAGCCACTGGCTCCTCTTCGGTTGCGGCTCCGTCGTCGGCTCCATCACCGGTCCCTTCGTCGACACCTGCTCTTGCGGATGCGGAGATCGAGAAGATCGCGCGCATCTGCATGATGCAGTGTGGGCAGATGGTGGGTGCCCGGATGGAGGCAATAGAAGAGAGGCTCCTCCCAGCGGTGAATCTCCGCCCACCGCTCGCTGCGGACAAGCGCAAGGAGGGGCCCTCAAAGCAGGGGCCAACAACCGCGGCGGTTCGGACGAGTGGGTCCGGGAAGGGGACTAAAAAGCCCGTGGAGGGTACGTCCGTGCCCACTTCCCGTACGACGCAGTCGCCGGTACGCAGACTCGCCGTCTGCGTACCGGCCCATAGTGCTGCTCGACGAAGTGGGCAAGCTGTTCGAGCGCATACTCGCAGCCCGCCTCGTCGGCCACTTGTGCAGAGAGGGGCCGGACCTGGACGAGAGCCAGTTCGGCTTTCGGCATGGGCGCTCTACCATCCACGCTGTGTCGAGGGTGAGAGTCCTGGCGGAGGAAACAGTGTCCCGGGGCGGGGTGGTGGTGGCGGTGTCCTTGGACATCTCCAACGCCTTCAACACCCTGCCCTGGAGCTGCAACGCTGCTTCCCAATTTGGGGGGCCCGAGCGCCGCTTCTAGGCGGCTCTACGTGGGGATCGTGCGATCGATGGCCCTTTACGGGGCCCCGATCTGGGCGGCTGACCTGACGGCCGCCAGCATCTCTGTGCTGCGAAAGCCGCAGAGAGCAATGGCCGTCAGAGTCATAAGGGGGTATCGCACGATCTCCTACGAGGCGGCTTGTGCACTGGCCGGATCCCCGCCATGGGACCTAGACGCGAAGGTGCTCGCGTCACTTTATCGGTGGCGCGAGGAAGCGAGGGCGCCGGGCGAGCGGCCGATGCAGCGCCATATGGAGCAGCGTCGGTCGCAGCTTCGCGAGGTCCTGGTGGCGGAATGGCGGGACAGGTTTTCACGCCCTACCGCCGGCCTCGTCACCATCGAGGCGGTCCGGCCAGTGCTCGACCTCTGGCTCGGGAGGAGGCACGGCTCCCTGTCGTTTCGGGCGACGCAGGTGCTCTCGGGGCATGGTTGCTTCGGGAAGTACCTGTGTCGCATAAACAGGGAGCCGGACGCTCGGTGTCACCACTGCGTCGACTGTCGGGAGGACACGGCGTGGCATACGCTGGCAGAGTGTGCCGCTTGGGAGGAGCCGCGCCGTGCCCTCATCTCAGAAGTAGGCAGTGACCTGTCGCTGCCGACCGTAGTGAGTTCGATGGTCGGCAGCGCCGAGTCCTGGGACGCGGTGGTTTCCTTCTGCGAAACAGTCATCTCGCAGAAGGAGGCTGCGGAAAGGGAGAGAGAGATCTCGTCCACTCTCCCGATCCGCAGCAGGCGCACCGGGCGCAGGCGGAGGGCGGACAACGCCCTCTTCCAGCCCCCCTAAATGGGTTCAGGGGCGACGGATTCGGGGACATCCGTCGCCCCCCAACATCAGGACCCGAGTAGGCGGCGCGCATAGTGTTCCGTGCGCGCCGCTCACAGACGTTGCGGGGGAAGTACACCTCAATCCCCCCGCCCGAGACGGGGCCCGCGCAAGCGGGCCGGCACCAGCTGGGGATGCGGACGAATTATGTGTTCCCGCGACCCCGGCGTAGGTGTGAGATGGACAAAAATGGAAACAAAGTCAGTTGTCAATATTTTACCCCAGGGCGGTACCGACTGCTTAGCAGTCGGAGAATCCGCCACGCATCCGATTTCGGATGCGTCATGCCCCTCGTATTCTGGGGGGGGCAACAACTGTCAGGAGGGAGGAGAGGGAGGGAGAACCCGGTCGCAGTCATTCGGGGACCCGCTAAGCGATGGTTTGGCGGGCCCTCGAGTGGCTGCCGCCGGTCATCAGCGAGAAACGGAGCTTCTTTTGAAGCTCCCGCGCGTGGTGATCGAGCCACTTGCCACCATTGATGGCAACCAGAGCCGAGGAGGCTCCGGTCCCTCCGGGGACCACAGTAGGTCCGATCCGGACCTGAGCAGGCGCGGCAAGGCGCTGCTCAAGAGGCGGCAGACGGAGGAAGAAATCCTGCCGGCACCAAAGGCGCCCAAGGTGACGAGTGGTCGGGGTCGTGCGGCTGCAAAGCCGGGGCGTGACCCATCGGGCCGCTTCACGCGCCCTGCTACGCCGGTCCCATCGCAGGTTTCATCGCCGGCTCCGTCACCGGCTCCTTCGCCAGCTCCGTCGGAGAGCGCGGGGAGCGACACCGAACTGGGGAGGGAGGACCTCGCGAGCATAGGCTTAGGCCTATGCTCGAACAGGGCGGAGGCAAACGCTGCCAAGAGGGCGCAGCGTAAGGCTGCCGCAGCCGACGTGGTGGCTGAAATGGCCAGCCTTAATAGAGAGCGACGCGCTGCCCGGATGGCAGCCGGAGGGAGCGTTACCGGATTGGCGCTCAGCAGCCAGGTGCTGGACAGCGTGGGGGTCGTCATGACGGTTGCCACCAAGTCCGGCAACCTGAGGGGGACCTACGTTCGCGCCCTAAAGGAGGCGGTGGACGGAATCAAGGAGGCGGTCGAGCTCCTCGTGAGCCGCACCAGTACGGAGGAGACGGCGAGGCTCTGGGAGGAGAATGACCGTCTCCGATCCAAGCTCGAGGAGCTCGAGCGGCAGTTTGCTGCCCAGAGGGCTGCTCCCGCCGCCACCGGCGTCACTCCCGTCACGATCCCGCCGGCGGTCCGGCCGTCGCCTGCGCGTGCGGATGCGGAGATTGAAAAGATCGCCCGCATCTGCATGATGCAGTGCGGCAATATGGTAAACGCCCGGTTGGAGGCGCTGGAATTGCGACTCCCACCGGCCGCGACCCTCCGACCCCCGCTTGCGGCGGACAGGAGGAGAGCGGAGGAGGCCGCCGCCGCGACGAACTCCGCGTTGGGGGGCAGAAAGCCCGCTCAGGGTCCCAAAAAGCCCACGCAGGGGCCCAGGAAGCCCACGGGGGCTTCTCCCGCGCCACCTCCGGCGACCGCGCCTCCGGCGACCGCGCCTCCGGCTACCGCGCCTCCGGCGACAGCACCTCCGGTGACCGCACCTATCGCGCCTCTGGCGACCGCACCGCCTCCCATCTCACCTCCCGCCCAGGATGCCGAGGGGTGGACGACGGTGGGGAAGAGGAAGAAACCAAAGAAGAAGAAGAGCGGGAAGAACGCCGACGGAGCACCGGCACCGGCCAAGACGGCTACAAAAAAGAAGTCGAGAGGACGGCGTAGGGCCCCACGCTCTGCGGCTGTGGTGATCACACTGCAGTCCGGAGCCGCTGAGAGGGGCGTCACCTACGCAGCGGTCCTCCGAGAGGCAAAGAGTAAGGTCGCGTTCCCCGACCTTGGGACACCGTCCGGCCTCAGATTGAGGCCGGCGGTTACGGGGGCGCGGCTGCTCGAGGTGTCCGGTGCCTCCAGCCGCGAAAGGGCGGACGTTCTGGCCGCCAAATTGAGGGAGGTTCTCAACCCGGAGGACGTTCGGATTTCCAGGCCGATGAAGACCGCGGAGCTGCGAGTCAACGGCCTGGATGACTCGACGACCCCGGCTGAGGTCGTGGAGGCCATCGCCCGTGTCGGTGGATGCCCGCCCGACGACGTGCGGGCGGGTGAAATCCGCGCCGACGCCTCCGGGCTCGGCTCGATTTGGGTGAGGTGCCCGGTGTTGGCGGCGAACAAGGTGGCCGACGCTGGGCGTCTGTTGGTGGGATGGGTTGCAGCGAGAGTCAAACTGCTGCAGCCCAGGGCCATGCGGTGCTACCGGTGCCTGGACGTCGGGCATGTCATGTCAGGGTAGAGAGAGGCGCGCTGCCCGGATGGCAGCCGGAGGGAGCGTTACCGGATTGGCGCTCAGTAGCCAGGTGCTGGACAGCGTGGGGGTCGTCATGACGGTTGCCACCAAGTCCGGCAACCTGAGGGGGACTTACGTTCGTGTCCTAAAGGAGGCGGTGGACGGGATCAAGGAGGCGGTCGAGCTCCTCGTGAACCGCACCAGCACGGACGAGACGGCGAGGCTCTGGGAGGAGAATGACCGTCTCCGATCCAAGCTTGAGGAGCTCGAGCGGCAGTTTGCTGCCCAGAGGGCGGCTACCGCCGCCCCCGGCGTCACTCCCGTCACGATCCCGCCGGCGGTCCGGCCGTCGCCTGCGCGTGCGGATGCGGAGATCGAAAAGATCGCCCGCATCTGCATGATGCAGTGCGGCGGAATGGTAAACGCCCGGTTGGAGGCGCTGGAGGCGCGACTCCCACCAGCTGCGACCCTCCGACCCCCACTTGCGGCGGATAGGAGGAGAGCGGAGGAGGCCGCCGCCGGGACGAACTCCGCGTTGGGGGGCAGAAAGCCCGCGCAGGGGCCCAAAAAGCCCACGCAGGGGCCCAGGAAGCCCACAGGGGCTTCGCCCGCACCACCTCCGGCGACCGCGCCTCTGGTGACCCCGCCTACCGCACCTCCGGCGACCGCACCAACCCCCGCCTCACCTCCCACCCAGGATGCCGAGGGGTGGACGACGGTGGGGAAGAAAAAGAAAAAGAAGAAGAAGAAGAGCGGGAAGAACACCGACGGAACACCGGCACCGGCCAAGACGCCTAAAAAGAAGTCGCGAGGACGGCGTACGGCCCCACGCTCTGCGGCTGTGGTGATCACACTGCAGTCCGGAGCCGCTGAGAGGGGCGTCACCTACGCGGCGGTCCTCCGAGAGGCTAAGAGCAAGGTCGCGTTCCCCGACCTTGGGACACCGTCCGGCTTCAGATTGAGGCCGGCGGTTACGGGGGCGCGGCTGCTCGAGGTGTCCGGTGCCTCCAGCCGCGAAAGGGCGGACGTTCTGGCCGCCAAGTTGAGGGAGGTCCTCGTCCCGGAGGACGTTCGGATTTCCAGGCCGATGAAGACCGCGGAGCTGCGAGTCAATGGCCTGGATGACTCGACGACCCCGGCTGAGGTCGTGGAGGCCATCGCCCGTGTCGGTGGATGCCCGCCCGACGACGTGAAGGCGGGTGAAATCCGCGCCGACGCCTCCGGGCTCGGCTCGATTTGGGTGAGGTGCCCGGTGTTGGCAGCGAACAAGGTGGCCGACGCTGGGCGTCTGTTGGTGGGATGGGTTGCAGCGAGAGTCAAACTGCTGCAGCCCAGGGCCATGCGGTGCTACCGGTGCTTGGACGTCGGGCATGTCAGGTGCCGGTGCACCGCCGAAACGGACCGCAGCGATGAATGTTATCGCTGCGGCCAGCCCGGCCACAAGGCGGCCCAGTGCTCCGCGGCGCCAAACTGCAGCCTCTGCACGGCTGCAGGGAGGCCCGCCGGGAACAGATGGGGGGCGAAAGCTTGTGGCGTGCCCGCCAACAGAAGGAGGGGAAGGGGCCAGAAGGGCTCCTCTTCGGCCGACTCCCGGCCTGAGAATGCTGCAGAGGGGGGGATGGACTGCGCATAAATGGCGCTGTTCCGTCTCCTCCAGGGCAACATCAACCACTCTGCCAGAGCTCAGGATCTCTTGCTCCAGAGCATGGCAGAGTGGTCGATTCACGTGGCCGTGGTCACCGAGCCGTACTGGGTCCCGCCCAGGGATAACTGGGTGGGAGATCAAGACGGTTTGGTGGCCATCATTGGCGGGGCTCTCGTCAGCCCGTCTCGGGGGCACGGCTGGGTAGCCGCCCTCGCAGATGGCGTTGGCGTCGTTGGGGCGTATTTTTCGCCCAACAAGAGTCTCGCCGACTTCGAGAGGTTCCTTGTCGAGTTGGGTGCCGTCGTGGGCCAGCTCCATCCTCGCCCGGTGCTGTTGCTCGGGGATCTCAACGCCAAGTCTGCGGCGTGGGGCTCCCCGGTGACCGATGCTAAGGGTGAGGCATTGGAGGAGTGGGCGATCACGACTGGCCTGGTCGTCCTGAACCGGGGCTCGGTCTACACGTGCGTGCGGCAGCGGGGCGGGTCCATAGTGGACGTGTCGTTCGCAAGCCCTGCTGTCGCGAGCCGTGTCGTCCGTGACTGGCGTGTCGCCGCGGAGGTGGAGACGTTGTCGGATCACCGATATATCCGATTCGACCGCCCAGACCGCTGGCGGCCGCAGAACATCAGTCCCGCGTTCGGACGGCCCGCGCTGGGCGCGTAAGCGCATCGACAGGGAGCTTCTCGAAGAGGCAGCCATTGCTCAGGCCTGGTTCCGGGGGTCGGCAACGACCGGACCCGATGACGTCGAGCTGGAGGCGCTGTGGTTCCGCGGGGCAATGACGCAGATATGCGACGCGTCCATGCCCCGCGCCCACGCACAGGGTGCAAGGCGCCAGGTGTACTGGTGGTCCGCCGAGATCGCGCAGCTGCGCGTCGCATGCGTGGTGGTGAGACGCCGGTACACTCGTTACCGGAGGAGACGTCGTCGGGTACCCGAGGAGGAGGCCGCGCTGTACGAGGTGTACCGCGCGGCAAAGCAGACTCTGTGGCTGGCCAGCGACGAGGCGAGGACGCGATCCCGGGAGAGGATGTTGGAGACTCTGGACGGGGATCCGTGGGGGCGCCCGTATAAAGCGGTTCGAGGGCAACTTCGAGCCGCGGCGCCCCCACTTACGGAGAGTCTCCAACCCGAGCTGCTGGAGGAAGTGGTAGCAGCCCTCTTCCCGGCGAGAGCGGAGCATGTTCCGCCGCCGATGGCTTTGCCCGCAGCCGCAGAGTCTGCAGAGGAGGAGATGGAGAACGCCATCAGCGTCCCAGAGGTGACACAGGCAGAGATGAGGGCGGCCGTGATGCGGCTCCGGGCCAAGAACGTGGCTCCGGGGCCCGATGGAATTCACGGCCTGGCTTTGGCCCTCTCTCTGAAGGAGTTGGAGCCCCAACTGAGAGGACTCTACACGGCGTGCCTTGAGCGGGGCCAGTTTCCCAGTCTGTGGAAGATTGGACGTCTGGTCCTGCTCAGGAAGGCGGGGCGCCCTGCCGACTCGCCGTCTGCGTACCGGCCCATAGTGCTGCTCGACGAGGTGGGCAAGCTGTTCGAGCGCATACTCGCAGCCCGCCTCGTCGGCCACTTGTGCAGAGAGGGGCCGGACCTGGACGAGAGCCAGTTCGGCTTTCGGCATGGGCGCTCTACCATCCACGCTGTGGCGAGGGTGAGAGTCCTGGCGGAGGAAACAGTGTCCCGGGGCGGGGTGGTGGTGGCGGTGTCCTTGGACATCTCCAACGCCTTCAACACCCTGCCCTGGAGCTGCATACGGGAGGCACTGCGTTATCATCGGGTGCCTCTCTACCTCCGCCGCATCGTTGGGGCTTATCTGGCGGGGAGGTGTGTCACCTACATGGGACGTGATGGCGGGAACCAGCGCCAAGTGTCGTGCGGTGTTCCACAGGGATCGGTCGTGGGACCGCTCCTGTGGAACATCGGGTACGACTGGGTGCTGAGGGGCGAGCTCCAGTGGGCGCGGACCTGACGTGTTACGCGGACGACACGCTGGTCACGGCCCGGGGGAGTTCGCACAGGGAGGCAGCGTTGCTCGCGACGGCGGCGGTCTCACTCACGGTGAGCCGCATACGGCGCCTCGGCCTGGAGGTGGCCCTCAACAAGTCGGAGGCCATGGTGTTTCATGGCCCCCGGCGGGCGCCGCCGGCCGGATCACACAATGTGGTCGGGGGGGTCCGGATCGCTGTCGAGCCCACCATGCAATATCTGGGATTGGTGCTCGACAGCCGGTGGGACTTCGGACCCCACTTCCGGCGGCTGGCGCCCAAGTTGTTGGGCGCGGCCGGGGCGCTGGCAACGCTGCTTCCCAATCTGGGGGGCCCGAGCGCCGCCTGTAGGCGGCTCTATATGGGGATCGTGCGATCCATGGCGCTCTACGGAGCGCCGATCTGGGCGTCTGACTAAAAACCACGCCGTCACCGGGGTGGTTTTTAGTCAGTAAGAGTCTGACAGACCCCTCCGCCCGCCCCAGGGCGGAGGACATCCATGAGGATTTTCCAACCCGGGAACAAAAAAAAAAAAAAGGTTAGTTTAGACAAACCTAACCTATTTGGTTGGGATGCCCTAGCTTAGTTACTGCGGCCGACGAATTCGGCTCGTGCGTGGTTGGTCACAGTTCCAACCTTACCCTGCCTGCCAAACTAAAGAACTATTTAACTCACTGCCCATTTCAACAATTTTACTGGCCATTCGTTCATACTCGAGTATTTTTTACCGACTTGAAAAAAGAAGGAGGTGGTATGTATTTATTTATGTATGATCAACGATATTTTCGTAAATTGTGAACATATAAAAAAAAAATTGGTAGAGGAAGCTTGCCCATACAATTAACTTTGCTTAGGTAGTTTTTGAGTTAGCGTATTGAATCTACTTTGTGTATCTTTATGATGTTATAACACTTCCTGTCACTGTTGTTTACATCGCATGTAACCACCCTAACTAAAAAGTAATAAATGACAAACAACTGACTTCCACAAAAAACAATTGAAAGTGAAAAACTACTTTTATTTCGGAACTTGATGGGAAAAAACTAACACCGGATCCAAATACACCGACTTCCGAAAAAAGTAACTTTGTACTTTGTAGTGTTTTTTTGGAATATGGTTGTTTTTTGTTTTGGAAAAAGTTGTTTTGTACAGAAATTGTAATCATAATCATAATTTTTTCAGGATGACACTATGGTCTTAGGATTAGTCAATGGTGTGTCATCACATTCTGCCAAATGTGGCATGCAAATATTAGGTACCTATATACATTACAAAACAGAGATTATTCTGTTAGTCTTCACATTAATAATATTAATCTCTTAGTTACGAATTAGGACAACAATTATCGTACTTACGAGGATGAAATAACCAACCAATTTTCTTTTTATTACTGATCTTGTTTTACTGTAAAATTAATTAAGACGACTACCCGTTATTTTTTTCAACTGATCATAAAAACCTCCATAATGGTTAAATAACCGTTTAAATTTTTATTATGTCTTGATTAGCAATATAATGCATCATATAAACTTTATTTTTTGTTTGGCTGGACACTTGATAGAACTCATTTATTCAACTGCGGTCACGGGCTTACATCGCCTTGGGCTGGCGACGTCTTGTGATCAACACATGGTAATTATTCAGCGGTCTTTTTTCTGCATTTTACGTCACTATTATGACGTGTAAAAGTAAAGAGAAGTTTCAGTGTAGTATAGTGTGCTCTGTGGAGAGTTGGCTGACTATTGTTTTACAATTACATATCAAAATCTACTAAAAAACTTATAATCATCATTAATGGTAACATTACTTAAAATTGCTATCATAAAATTCAGAATTACTTTTAAATTATGTAATTCAATCATTTATTTTAAATAAAATTTGTAGTTTCGTCAAAAGTATTGTGTAGAAATTAATTCCGAGAAATGATTATTTTGTAAAAAAAAAAAAACTATTTTTTTTATTTATTTAATACTCACCAACCGTATATTGTAAATCGTGTAATAGTGAAATAAAACATTTTTGATTTGATTTTGAATAAAAAATAACATTTGGGAATTATAAATATTTAAATATAAAGATACCTAAACTATAAATATAATACATATAAATACCTAATTATATACCTTTACGTTCTCATTGGAATCAGGTTAGTTGAAGATATTTTCGGTAGATGGCAGATAAGTAAAGTGGTCAAATATTAAAAATTTTTAGAGTGTTGAGCATGAGGTTCTGGATTCGAACTCCAGGATGGACAGTAACGTGACATTGTGTTTTCCATTAGGAATTTCCCAATAACAGCTCGGAGACTGGATTTGTGCCCGGTTGATTGTTTCGCCCCCCATTAGAATGTATAACAAAATACCGAAGCCCACTACTACTACGAAGAGAAAAAGCTCCAACACACTGGCGCGAAGCGACAGCGCGATACAAATGCACCGCAAGGCGCGCTACGAGTGGTGCCTTAATGTCGCACTGTCGTGTCGCGCCTGTTTGTGGGAGCCTAAAAGCGATTTGATTGGTTTAAAAAAAACAGCTTCTTAGCGCAGTTGTGCTATTCTGTAACCATCTCATTGTGAAAACTAAGGTGAAGTGAGCTTTTTAAAAATCACACCGTGAAGACTTGCGTGCACCTTGCACACGGTGAAGTGAGCTGTCAGTGTCATCCCGGCTTGGTCAATGCCAAGCATTAGTGGCACTGACAGCTCACTTCACCTTGTGCAAGGTGCACGCAATTTAAGTCTTCACGGTGTGATTTTTACAAAATCAAAAAAAAAAAAAATAAAAAAGGGATGGCGAACCAATGGTCAGCGTGCCATTGGTGGCACGTAACGAAATAATTTAGACACGGCATCATTTCAGGAATTAAGGTACCTATGTCACTTCGTATAAATAAGTATAAAACTTATATTTTAACATTACTGAACAATAATAAAGGTATAGTTGTGGAAGTACCTTATTAACCTGTTTTTTTTTATATCGCCTAACTCTAGGTTATGATTGAGACAATATCAAAGAATCAACTGGTAAAGAATTATGTTTTAATTATCCTTTTTTTTTATTGGCATACAAAATAATTCGACTAAGTCACTATTATTAATGTAAAACATTCTTACGTGAAATATGGCAACGTCGCATTTTCTTAGCTTAAAATATGAATGATTGGTTTGAATAAAAATTAATTAAGTACTTGCATTTTATCAATGAAACTTAGATACCTACACATAGATGATATCACCGAAACTATGCATTTTTGGACCACCTGTTGTAGGAGTTGTAGTATTATTTTTACCTACAGAATATAACCCTAGAGTTATGGGATATAAAAAAACAGGTTGTATAGTTGAAAATAAAGAGTAGGTATCGTTTTCAGTATTCACTTTGTTATGATTGTTTGATGGCACGTCATGGCAACATTCAATATTTATTTGGAAAAATGGACCGTAGTTTTAATAGGCTCACCATCCCTGACGATAACACAAATTGAGTTGGTGATAGTTAAATGCTGTGATTGTATTATTTATTTGTCACCGTCTACTAAAATGTTTAAATGTAGGAGAAATGTTATCCAATCCAAGTTATGTGGGTAAAACCCAAAAAAATTGCAAGCGCAATATTGTACAAATTAAATCATCATCAAGAATTTACGACCATAATTTAATCATCTACAGTGATTTTATTCATTATCTTTTACTGCATCATTCCTAACGCACCTTATACGATTCAAAATCACTTGCCTCACATAATCAAGGATCGTTTTTTGAATTTAAAGCCCTACGTTGTTGTCATAAAGTTTAAAATAGATAGTTCAGTGCTATCAAAAGTAGTTTTAAACTAGATGCTGAGCAAACATGGCTAGTTTACTTTTGAGCAGTATCTCAAGAGATATAAGATACGAGAGATAAGAAATGGGGACAAGATAGGGAGGCTGAAGTAAAACGTGCCAGAGAAATATTACAATTACGTAGGTACATATTTTGTACCTACAACCTTGAACGTATGAATTAATAAAATAAAAGTTAAAATGTAACTTAAGAAAACCCCCGACAAATAAAAACTTCTAAAAGCGCCTGAATAGATTTTCTTCTTTCTTGTTTTTGGCTAAGAACACACTCGATCAAGTCTACCTTTGAAACAAAACAAAAATGTCCTAAGCTTGGACTATTACAGGAAAATCTCCGGATAAATGTTTGTAGACTACGGACTACATAAATATTTGTTTGTGTGTTTTGTTTAAGTGTATCTAACAGTGGTGATTAATGATTTTATTTCTGTAAGTTGTTTGTTTGTACAAAAGCTTTTACACGTCAATCATATTTCAAAAAGTAGATGAGGTCGGCGTTTCCTGTCTGACTACTCTGAAATGAAAGGCCGATACAAACTCTGAGGTCACAGTCTCTTTAAAAGTCCAGACATAATCTTGGTCAGACCATGTGGATTGATGTCTGAAATGGTCATTTGAGGAAGAACCACACAGATTGAGTGGACCTGCCCCGTCAGTATAGTTGTAAACAAACGTTCACAAAAATTCATGGCAGCACGGTAGTTGTATACAGGGTGTCCAGTAAATAGCACGAAATTCTACAGGGGGTGATAGCTTGGGTCAATAACTACCAAAACAACACAATAAAGGTATGTTCAGCAAAATCTTACGAATTTACAGATTTACAAAAAATTCCGAAATATCGTAAAATTTTGAAACAGTAGTAGTATAACGAAAAAAAACTATAACAGCCAAGGAGGCTTTACAAGTTAACGAGTTATAATCGACGAACTTACATTTGCAGTGGGAATGTATGGGAGAAAATGTTTTTCAACAACCATATTAAGTTTTTTCTTGGTGTAAATTCATCTAACTACGGAACCCTTCATTGTGCGTGGTCCGTGACGCACTAGGTCGGTTTATTTCTGCCTTAAAACGAATTTTTAGGCATAGCCTGGCCATTACTAACTTTGCAAGGTCATAATCAGCTCTCCTGGAAATCCTTTGAGATGACTGAACTGAACTATTGATCATAGTTTTTATCTAACGGCCAAACTTAATAACTCAGACAGTAGTGGTATTCTGTAACCATCTCACCGTCAAAACCTAGGTAAAGTGAGCGCGGAGTGAGCTGTCAGTGCCACTGATGCTAGGAATTTACCAAGACGGGATGACACTTACAGCTCACTCCACGCTGCACACAGTGGGTCGAAACTATGATTTTAGTGATTTAGGGCTCAACTTTGCTTTTTTACTTTTTTCCTCATGTGGATGGATAGAGCTCATTAACCTCAACAATAATTGTTCTGATGTATTTTTTCCTAAACTTTATACTTTGGGTAGAAAAATGTGTTTTGTTATTTTTTTGTATGGAGCGGATCAAATAACCTTAAATTCCTGCTAAGTAGCGTGTGATCCCGCGTTGAAACTTTATTTTTCATATACCTTGTCTGGTCTATTATCATTTGATGCTATAAACAAATGCATAAAGTTGCAACTCTGCCAAATAAATGGATCGAAAAAAATGAAAAAATACATAGAATAAAAAGCTTCATTTTTTACTTTCGTAAGTTCTTTTAAGTTAAATTTGATATGGAATAGTAAGTAAAAGCACGTAATAATACACATAGTTACTTAACAACTAACAACAATACATTTAAAAGGTCCCTAATTAGCTTAAATTTACTAATATATGTAGTATTAGTAAATTTAAAGCTAATCACACTAATCATAATACATTTAAAAGTCCCTAATTAGCTTAAATTTACTAATATATGTAGTATTAGTAAATTTAAAGCTAATCACACTAATCATAATACATTTAAAAGGTCCCTAATTAGCTTAAATTTACTAATATATGTAGTAGTAGTAAATTTAAGCTAATTAGGGATCTATGAATTTCAATTTCTTTGTTTTAATGACTTTAACATGTATATGAAATGTTATTTTAAGTTAGATTTAATACTGAATAGTGAGTAAAGATAGGTACATAATAATACAAATTAGTAAAGGTAAACTAACATTACTACAACTAACACAAGCAAACTAAAAACTAACTATAAACAACATCAAACATTACTATTTCCTTTCAATTATGAGTTTGACATTTATAAACTAATAAAAAAAACAAGAAACTTACAAACTACCAAAAAATCTTATTCACTATCGCTATGACTATCTTGTAAATTATCTACATCAATAAAATCTATATCGGATTCTGTGGGAAAAATCAGCAGAAGCTCTTTGACTTTTGGAGAGAGAACCATTATATTTTGTTTCACCATTCGAGGTCTTAGACTTGTGATCTTTGGATCAGAAGACAAAAGAAGATTGTGTATAATATCCTCATTTGTCGCCGTTCTACTTACCTTTCTAGAATGACTCTCTCTATATTTCCGGAAATCTTTATTACGAGCTTCCGCTGCCTCTTCCGACAGTTTACCTATAGGTATGGCACCAAAGTGCTTAATTATATCACTCCCATGTACTAACAATTTATGTATACTGGAAGGCATATAATACCAGGGATATAAGTGAACGTACAATTGTGCAGTATCTCTACAAAATTCGGAAAACTTAGAAAGATCCACGCTCTCTCCAGATGCAACCGTCTGAAGAATCACATGAAACCTTTCTATTAAATCTTTATCTATTCCTGTTATGCGAGCTGTTGTTTCTGCATCCCTAAAAAATCTTCTGGCAGTATTGCCATCATTGGTTGTGCCTACTCCTTGCTTGACTACGTCAATAAGTAAACCGCATTCTTTCTTAAACGCTTGCTGTATAGCGCTCTTTCTGAGTGACATTTTTTCTTTGTCATCGCCCCTGCAACTCCATTTTTTGAAGTCCAAACGATAAGCTGCAAACAAAAAGAAATATCACTTAAATAAAAATCTCACAAGTAACTATATAACGTGAAAAAAATTATGAACTAATAAAATTATATTTACCGATATGAAGTAAGCACTCCATGCTTCTTATCCAGGCATGTAAAGATGACATTCCATACTGGAACACTTCTTCGTTGTTCTCTTTTTGAGCAAGTGACTCTAAATTGTTCATCTCTGACGGTTTTGCTTTGCAGATATCACAGACAGCTGAAGATGTGTCTGACAAATATGACGATATTTTGCCGTCTATCATCGTCAAGTGCAATTGATGCTTAACTTCAACTTGATTGAACTTGATTGGCTGAAGTGTTTCTATTTCTTCGGTTATGCTAGCTTTTATAGTTACCACTGTTGACTGCGTTTCTTTGGTAAATTTGAACATTATCGGACGGCAATAGAAAGTTGATGAGGGTCGATCGTTTTCCCAAACAATTGTTCCATCACATTGTTGAAGCCTTATAGGAACTAGACTGGCCATGAAGATAGTTGAGTCATCAAACTCTGCTTCAGTCTTTTGTTTATAATTACTTTGACCTGAGGCTCCATCAAAACCCCATTTGCTTATTAGCAGTAACTCAGTTGGCGAATCCAAATCTAAAGTAATCACTTCTAAAAGCCTAGATACCGTCAAGTTGAGTAAAGCTTGCAGTTTAATAGCAGCTCCTTCTTCAGTTATAATTATGTCTTCTTTCTCTGGATAACATTTTGCCTTCGCTTGTTTTATTTTATAATAAGAAGGGTATAAATCAGACCTATTTTCACTTGCTGCTTCTCTTAGGCTTATATACTGCCACTTACTTAATTTAAGTGAAACTAATAAAGACAGTGCCTTATCGGGTGAATATGTACTACTTTTCGGTTTACTTGTACTTAAACACTCTTTAACTTTTTCTAGATCTTCGGGGTGATTTAGTAAATGGTTCATAATTTTTCCTACATCCTCATTTCCGGTGTTTCTTAAACTAGCAATTGTAGTAGCTTTAAGTTCATCCGGGGATAACGAAAGCGATTGGTTAATTTGATCAACGCGTCGTCGTTTTTGCCTGGAGCCCAATTCCTCGAAAGGTTTTCGAGGTGTAAATGTAGATGTCGAAGCTTCTGTAGTAGATGGTGGTAGATTTTCGACATCTTCAGTATTACAAATCTCGAGCCTTTCCTGTTCAGTGTTCACAGCTTCAGGTATCATTCCTTCGGGCCAGTTTATTGCACGTTCCAACCAATCACCATTTTTTCTTACAAACTGTGCTAACGTGCGACTACTTCGTTCCCATCTTGCACTTATATTTGAACAAAAGCGCGTACAGAATTTTTGGAGCTCAACACTGTTCTCTTCGGTCACGTTTATTTTATGTTGTAGGAATTGAAAGAATTTTTGACTATCCGACAGTGACTTGACCTGCTCTCTTAAAATCATAAATAAATCTAAATTGTTAACTAAATTATCCATTATAACGAAAAAGGGACGATCAGAATCACGAGATGTTAGTAGTAGTACGAATAAACGAACACTAGTTAGTATATAATAAATTATGGTCATTTTATACTTCCAGAATCCAGTGACAAACAATGTTTACTAATTTTTCTACTACCCTCATTAACTAATTATCCTAATTAATATTACAGTAATGACTAAAAGTGAAAAACATTGTTATTTTATAAGGTAAAAGGTTAAGCTAATTACAGTAATTAAACACACAAATAGAAATTAATTGATTTCATATCCACATTTTTAAATAAAGGTCCCTAATTAGCTTAAATTTACTAATATATGTAGTATTAGTAAATTTAAGCTAATTAGGGACCTTTTAAATGTATTGTTGTTAGTTGCTAAGTAATTATGTGTATTATTACGTGCTTTTACTTACTATTCCATATCAAATTTAACTTAAAATAACTTACGAAAGTAAAAAATGAAGCTTTTTATTCTATGTATTTTTTCATTTTTTTCGATCCATTTATTTGGCAGAGTTGCAACTTTATGCATTTGTTTATAGCATCAAATGATAATAGACCAGACAAGGTATATGAAAAATAAAGTTTCAACGCGGGATCACACGCTACTTAGCATGAATTTAAGTTTATTTGAGCCGCTCCATACAAAAAAATAACAAAACACATTTTTCTACCCAAAGTATAAAGTTTAGGAAATAATACATCAGAACAATTATTATTGAGGTTAATGAGCTCTACCCATCCGCATAAAAAAAAAAGTGAAAAAGCAAAGTTGAGCCCTAAGTCACTAAAATCATAGTTTCGACCCACTGTGCGCTGGTCTTCACGGTGACATTTTTACAGAATCGAAATGCTGATCGCTACTGATATTAGTCAGTACAATTCCATCTGTCCCTGTTAAACAAATAGCTGTCAACACGTTATAGGGTCGCATATTGTGGATTTATTGAAACGTTAAAACCAGAGATATGATAGGTTTTTCTATCTCCAGTACGTCAAAATTGGAGATCGATACGTTATTAGGTTCGGCCGTAAGAGTGATTGGATAGTCAGCGCTACTTAGGTACGACTCCAACTCAAACTCAAAGCATTTATTTAAATTTAACAATTATATTAAAGTGCCCTGTAGCACTTTTGAATTTTTAGGGATACTCGGATTTTTAGGCCCATAGAACAGATAAAAGAAGCTAGGCCCTCGTGGCTATGTTATAACAGCCGCATGGGTCGATCGATCAGCCTAATTGCGTAACACATTTTCGTAAACGATTACAACTAATTCGTTGTATTTTGACAGTTCAACAACATTCATTGCGTTATTTACATTGTTGAGCAGATTTTTATCGAACTTATAAAGCAATGTATTAGCAATCTGTGTCAAAACGATTCAGATTCCAATTGATTGTGTATTACGCAATTAGGGTACAGGTAAAGCTACGCTTGCCGCAGTTAGTCCATGGATGAGTGACCATCTTTACATACTGAGTCCCCTTCGTGTCTCGGAAAAAGACGACGGTCCCGACTGTCTTTCGTGGATCTTTGGCAGTAGTTACGGGTCGTCAGAAGCCTGAAAGTCTGACAACCAGTCTTACCAAGGTGTATTGTATTACCCAGTTATTGGGTTGTGGATGGATGGACGTCAAATAAGCAGTCCCACTATGTAAAATACTGGTATTCAGCTGCATCCGGTGACACTGGAAGCTACCCCAACATAGTTGAATAAGGTTAGGCAGATATTGATGACTCACCAAGGGCGAATTACATCATATCATCTTAGCCGTCTTTTAGAGCTGTCAGTGTCAAAATTGTTGTGGAATATTGAAGGTACATTCCGAATTAGACCATAATCGCTCAAAGCGCTCACATCAATCATTTGGGTTCCGATTTAGATAACACGATTAAGTATGACAGCTAAGAGCTGTCAACAATTCGGAACGCTCATGAACGCGCTCACAGTGCTCGCTCAGCTTCACATGACCCCAAACCTTGCACAAGAAAAACCGATTGGTTTGGCAAAGCATTGACACCCATGACAGAAATTTGTCGCCCGTTAGAATCGTCTCATGGTTGTATTACAGTATTTATTTGTGTATACACCACAAATTATTTCTTCTTTGGTCAGGTGGAGACTGTAGCCAGAAGCACAATTTCGAAATTCAAAAATACCACGTTACAAAACAGCACAAGCAAACCTGTCATTTTTGACAGCGCTCTCGGTGATATTTAATATAAGGTATGGTCGGCGTTATCGCAAGATGGCGCATTTCATGATGTCATCGATGACGATTCACGGAACGGGTGTAGATAAGCCTGCTCAAATCGACTACAGCGCAATTCGGAAGGCATCCTGACACTGGCACCTCTTGAACGATGAAGTGGTCAGCCGTCTACATTATTGTATATTTGTAGAAAAGAGTCTGATCCACTGTTTGCCGAAAATTTCGGCTGATTGAACCTATCTTTTACCCAAGGTGCGCCCTACTCACACAACCATTTCTATTTGCAATCAAGGCAATGAATCCTGATTTTGACACGCTGTCTATATCTTCTGCGAACACTTATATCACCCAATTCCCTGTCTTTTGACGATAAGCACTGATACCAGATTAAAGCTTTTAACTCTGATAGTTACAGTTTAATGAACCCGAAACATCTTTCGATTTCATGTGAAATATTTTTCAAGAGGAAAAAATTTCCCAACATTTATGATGTAACTAATATATTTGTAACAATATTGTTTAAAAGAGTGTCCACGGAGTTTCTTGTCCGTTCTTTTCCATAGGTGCCTACTACGCTTTGGAATGGGCAACTAGCTTCATATTTCTGGCTGACTGATTGACTCCTTGACAATTCAAAGGTGCCTGGTAAATGGTAAAAGGTAAATGGTTTAATTGAAATAAATGCTCTGAGTTTGAGTTTGAAGGAAGAAAAGGCGAGATGTTTTCAATGTTGATGAAGGATTATAAAGGTTGAGGCTTTCACGCCCTACCGCCGGCCTCAGCACCATCGAGGCGATCCGGCCAGTGCTCGACCGCTGGCTCGGGAGAAGGCACAGCTCCCTGACGTTTCGGGCGACGCAGGTGCTCTCGGGGCATGGTTGCTTCGGGAAGTACCTGTGTCGCATAAACAGGGAGCCGGACGCCCGGTGTCACCACTGCGTCGACTGCCGGGAGGACACGGCGTGGCACACGCTGGCAGAGTGTGCCGCTTGGGAGGAGCCGCGCCGTGCCCTCATCTCAGAAGTAGGTAAAGTATCAAATTATAGGGGGTCTCTATACAAGAAACGTATTTTTTTCGACGTTTATTTGCTTTCTGGTACGGTAACTTTCGTGTGCGAGTCGGACTCGCACTTGACCAGTTTTAAATAGATAGACACTTAAAACAGACCCATAAACTATATATTTATATTCTAACGTATTTAAAACAGTGAACGTTGGGTGTGGCAAAAGAAGCATGAAAGCAGAATAAATGCTGTGGAAATACGATCGTTGCGGAGCTTGTGTGGTGTGACTATGAATGATAGGCTGAGGAATGATGTGATAAGGCAACGGTGCGGTTTAAAAGAAGAAGTAGTGGCAAAAATCGAAAAGAGTATGCTTAGATAGTTTGGTCATATTGAGAGGATGAATGAAAGTAGACTAACAAAAGGTATTTGCAGAGGTGAGTGGAAACGCCGGGAGGGGACGCCCTAGGAGAACATATAGTGACCTTATTGGTGATGTTCTTCAGAAAGGTCAGGTGCGTAGTACTCGCAACTGGCGCGCGTGTATGAATAGACGTAACTAAACGAGGCAAAACGAGTATGTAAGGATCGTAACAGGTGGCGTTCTGAGGTGTGTGCCTACCCCCATGGGAAGAAGGCGTGAGTTTATGTTTTTAAGTATGTGTATTTAAAACATCGTTCTTTTTCTGTTAATCGTTTGAAGATATCACGGACAGAATAAAGCTTTGTATACGTTTAGGGGCTAAACGCATTCAGTTATTTGATGTGCAAGTGGGTCCAACATTGTGAAAATAATAAGTGTTCGACTATGCATGTTTGTAAGACACCCTTTTACATAGGGCTTAAGAGGCTTACAAGAGCAAAAGCGCGGTCACTGTCAAACTGCAGAGAAAAGAAAGAGAAGAACATAATCTGACAAAAAATCTGAATTAATTATTATGGTTTTCAAATCTTCGTGATCCTTTTAATATCGTATCGAATTAGTTGTATTATGTACCTTTGAGTCAAAAATATGGTTTTACATTAGAAAATAGGCCTGAGGCACAGATAATATAATACTACTCTGAGGTAAGCAAAGTTGTATGTTAGAGTTGCAGCCAATACCTAAGATCTTGTAATAAGGATGAGCGCCCACCCTCGTTAACATTAATAGCCGATGGTAATAAGGCAAAAACACACCTTCTAACTAGCATATATCCTGAAAAATACCATATATTTTTCTGATTTTGTTTACTGCAGTAGATCATTTACTTTTAGGCATTATAAAACTTCTGTTAAGGTCCTGTTGTCCCCTTAAACATAAAACTGAAGAATGTGAGTGTGTGTGAGTGCTATAGAAACACCTCTGCCTTACCCCTCCGGGAACAATATCGGCGTGATGTTATGTTATGTGTGTATTTAAAGATATGGGATCGAATACTATGGTATTCGATCCCATATCTTTAAATACACACACGGTAATAATAGTTGGAATACTGTCAGTCTCTTCGGTAGCTAGCGTGAAGTTTGTTTAGCTGCTCTCGGCCGGAAGCCACGCGGTCACCTACGTAAAGTGCTAAACATGTGGTTTGAAGACAACGGTTTTATTTAAACAAGGAACCACAAAACGACCCGCTTTTGTTTAAAGTTTGTCCTTTATTTTCTTTAGACTTTCTTTGGTAGACGTCACCTCAAGGCAACTCTAGCAATTATCGACGACTGGCAAGGCAGGACATTATCTATCTATACACGGTGGATTTTTGAGACGGGGCAGTAGGAGACACTTTTTGAGAAATTAGGATCGATCGCTATACACAGATTTTGAAAAAAAAACTGTCAGAAAGAAAAAAGCAAAAGGAAAAAAGCTTAACAAAAACGAAATAAAGCGCGGGCGGAGGAGGTGACGCGGATGTTGGCGCGGGCAGAAACTACATAACATAACATAACATCACGCCTTGGTTCCCGGAAGGGTTGGGCAGAGGTGTACCTATAGTACACCCACTTTTCGCCAATTATGTTTAAGTCCCATGTAATAGGGGGCGAGCCTATTGCCATCAACCGGGCACAAATCCAGACTCCGGGCTGCTACTGAGAAATTCCAGATAGAAAAACCCAATAACACTTTGCCCGACCTGGGAATCGAACCCAGGACCTCATGCTCAGCAGTAGCGATTGCGACCACTAGACCAACGAGGCAGTTTATAAAAAACAAAAGCAGGCAGAAACTAATACCTACCAAATTTATAACTTTCAACGTCATTTGACTGAGATGGGCAGTCCTTTCTAGTTATTATATACGAGAAATTAACGTACACATCTATATTAGGGTTCTATACCCGAAAGGTGCCAACGAGACCCTATTACTAAGGCTCCTCTGTCCGTCCATTTTCCCGTTCGGTCGTCTGTCACAGGACTGTTTCTTTGGAACCGTAATCCGTATTAGAAATTTGAAAATTTCATAGAATGTGTATTCCTATTGCTGCTATAGCAACAAATAATAAAAATAAAACAAATATTTATCTACAAGAAACGTGTTTTTTTTTCTTCTAAATAAATTAAAAACAAAACTGTCGAGCGTACGTTTTAAAAAATTAGTTTAACATTATCTCTCCACAGATTTCTCTTGAAACATCTCGATAATAACTACCACGACGTACCTAAGTATTACATAAGTCATAGAACAGCAATGCAAATACGTGTGCGGTCATGTTATAAAGTAAAACCTTAAGCTTTGGAACTCAACTACAATGGAAAGAAAATTGAAAGTCACTAAAACTATGTTTCCTGCAGCCTGTACCCATTTTCCCGATAAGAATAATATTATTTATGTAAAGTTGTGTTCACAATGAGAAGGTGTTTTTTTAGTGCTGCTTAGGTTTTAATCATCAATCTGCTTTTTTTTAAGAAACAATGTTTATTTATAAAGATTTGTCAACCTTAAAATGTGAGCTATTTGAACACCAATTACTTGGTAGGTTTTACATATAAAGCCGATTAATGATTGAAAAATATTTTAAAAGAGTAAAAATTTTTTTTAATGATAAACAATGATTTACTAACATAAAAAAGGTTAACACTGTAACATTTTCAATTGAAGCCCTGAACTCCTGAGCTGACACTTAGCTCAGGAGTTCAGGGCTTCAATTTGGCCTGGATTCATTCCAGGAGTCTGTGTTTTCACCCGTTTTAGGAACAATGACCAATTTAAGCAATAAACTTAAAATAACGTAAAACGAATGGAATTTATTGCATACATGCTCTTGAGTGGAGTGTGTGTGCGTGTGTTTAGTGAGTATGTGTGAGTGTGTTGTTTAATGTGTGTGTGTGTGAGTGGTTGTGCTTGGTGACTGGACTTTGGGTTATAAATAACTGAATGTTGTTTTGCCTATGTTACTATTCAATTATCACATGTATTGTTCTTTGTATAATTTTTCAATTTACCTTTTTTTGATAGCCTGCCCTCTAAGTGTCAAAAAGATCCACATTTAAAACTACAAATATCGCTAAAAATATCAAATCGTCAAACATTACTGCAAAAACATACACGGGTTATTAAATAATCGTCCGTCTGAACGCGCGCTATCACCGTGTCCTAGCCGCAGGTGTGACGTAACAGGTACACTTGTATAAAACACTCGACATGTAAGCACCGACGCCATTTTATTCTTGCCGCCATCAGTGCAAGTTTCCAAAAGCAGTTCACGTTACTTTTATCTGTAATTATCACTAAAATTAGTTCGTTCTAAAAGTTAAACACTCCTAAATTAACAATTAGAATAATTACGTTATTTTCTTTTGTTCGTAAGAGTTTTTAACGTGTTTTTTTTCTTAAATTGGAAGTCAATTGAGTGGTGTTTCAGTCATTTTTGAGCGGGAAATCTGGTTATTACGATTGTTACAAAATAATATTGATAAAGCGATATGATTGGATTGTTTTATCGCAGTATAGATAACAATTAAAGTTTTCTGTCCTGTGATTGGTCACATGACGGTCGGCAGGGCGCGTCGTAACGATGGACCAACTAATGAGATAAACATGTGATTCAAGATGGCGGATCATTTCAGGGGGAATCTCGCAGTGGAAGCTTTTCACTTTGGGTAAGAGACACTATTTTTTAAATTATGGTTTTCTTAAATTAACTAGCGATTCTAATTAATACAAGGCTAGAATATATAATCCGTTTAAAGTATTTTAGTAAACCTATTTAATACTTTAAGAATTTTTTAATTTCTTAGTTCGGTAAGATAATTTTCTGGTTCAAATAATCTCAACTGAACTATATATGTAGTAGAATAAGTATAGTCTATCTCGCAACTCCGATCAAAATAAAATAATCCGGCAATTAAATTAAATTTTAAATTCGTTTCATTTCTAAATAGAGTTTTAAAGTAATTATATCTATGTTACAGCCATTATCATTGGTTTGCCATTCATACGCCATCTTATTAAAAGGTTTAGACCATACACTAGCTTTCCAATTTTTTTAATTAGAACTTCGTTATCACCTCAATTAACGTTTTTAAAAAACCAACATTTGTTGAAGCACAATCTACCGCCCGGGGTCACATTGCCAGTACAAATAAAAACGCCATATCTTAGATTATGAGAGCAGTAAACGAAAGATAACGCTATCATTGAATACAGCACTATTTAGTTAGTTTTAAGTGGTTAAATTTATGATAGTATGCTTATTTCCTTTTCTAGATTGTAGTTGATTACGTAATCGTAGGTTATAGGGGAAAGTATATTAACTGGATAAGTTAGTACAAAGATTCGATAAAAGTTCAAGAAGTGCATGTTACAATGATTCATCAAAACTATGAACATACAGCTACTAATCAGCGCCGTCAACGGTGGAGGAAGACATAGTAAGGAAACCGGGCATGTCCTGGAACCAAAATTTCGAAGACTCCTTCTCGCAGAGAGGAGGCCTGAGCTGTATCCTAAGCTAAAGAGTTGTATGGCTGCATTTAGGCAAAATATCTGAGCGGTTGCCTTGTTTGCTATATTGTTATCAAGAGCTAAGTACTGCTGATCATGGTGATTAGTCAGGGTACAATCCCACTGTCAGGCTTGTGATTTTCTGTAAGGAATTTCTGAGTAGAAGTCCGGAGTCTGGATTCGTCATCGGTTGGCAATCAAAAGGCCCCTATAAGCCCCTACTACTCTTTTCAAAAGTTTGTGCGAGAGTTCTTATTACTCTTATTATTAATCTGCCAGCTCTTACAACTATGCTGCTACCATTCCTCTTGAATGAAATAACATTCAAGAGTAAGATTTTATACTCTGCTGATGCCCCACTTTTACAGGACCCCACGGCCTTCTCACTCTTTTTCTTTCCGTGGTCTACTGCAACTTTTGACCAATCCTTAATAAGGAGTCCAAGGACTCCAACCTGTTCATCTTATTGCTACGGCCATCAGGCCCTGCTGCCTTGCCCCCTCCATGTCATTTGGAATCCATTGAATAGTAAGATTTGCTTCTCCGACTGTGACAGATGACCAGTCCAATTACATTTTAATTTATCATCGCCATTTAATTTTATAGTTTCCAATAATCACCAACCCCCCTTTTCCCCACTAAATAAAAGCATCTCTACCTCGTTGAATTCCCAATATTTCCTACAAACCAACTCAAAACAGTTTAACATCAATTTCGATCACAAACTGCTATCGATAAGAGACATAATCAAGATGCTTATCGATTGATATCAGGAACGTGAAAGATATCCCTGCAAGTGGTAGCATTACTATCCGCACTAGGTCGGATTATTTCTTACCTAGATTTTAAAGTAATTTTGATATTTCTGTCGTAATTTTAGCAAGGACATGACTGTGTGTCGTTATTCTGGACAAAACAATCTATCCACACTAAGACTCGTATTCTGAAGAGTTTGTTTGTTTAAACGAGCTACTTTCTGGAACGCCTCGTTAAATTTGGAAAATTCTTTTTGCATACTAGCTGACCCCGCAAACGTTGTCTTGCAATTTTTTTTTTTTTTTTGAAATTAAAAAAAAAAAAAAATAGATGTTGGCCGATTCTCAGACCTACCCGATATGCACACAAAATTTCATCAAAATCGGTCAAGCCGTTTCGGAGGAGTATGGCAACGAAAACTGTGACACGAGAATTTTATATATTAGATTTACATCGCTACGGGAGCGTAGCAAAAACAAAAGAAAATTCAGAATGAACGTTAAGCGAAACGGAATTAAAAGAACGGGCAGGCGATGCAATGGCATGCAACGCGGTGGGTCGAGGGAACAAGAAATTCTCGAGGATGGAGTTGCGGACTGAAGCTAGACTACCTACAAGGTTCCTATGAAGATACTTTTCAGTCTTTCAGCAAGATAGCCTGGTTTTGCCCGGTTTACCGACTAGAAAAAACATCGAGATTTCTTTATTTGTATATTAGTTTAAATAACATAAACCTTCAGGAATAAGTTATCTAAATTATGGTAAAAAAGCATCAAAATAAGTTGCGAACTTTAGAAGAACAATGCAGTCATACAATACCTACAGACATGAAAAGCGGCTTTATTTTTCATATGTATGGATACTTAAGTATAGTGTATATATCTATTTTAAAACTCTATCTTTTTGTAGATAGGTGTATAATTATTTAATTAATAAACAAGTCCGTGAGCGGCAGACAACGCATAGGCGAAAACCACAGATAATTTAACCAAACTTGAACGTGTTCGTTACATTTGGAGGTGCACTGAGAAAGACTATTCCAAAATCAAAGTTGTTCCCTTTTGTTGGTCAAATGATCGAACGCATGTGTCTAAAAGGAGGTTGTTTAAAAATGTTGATAGATGGAGAGGCAGAGGAAGACTAAGAAAAGATCTCGGACCAATTCGAGGAAAAGATGGATGGATTGTGTCAGGGATGATACGAAAGAGAAAGGAGTGAATGATAGCGTGACTGTTGACATGGAACAAGGGCAAGATGTTGATGAGTGGGTCAAATCAAGGGTTGTAGAAGTTTTCACACAGCCAATTATTATAATTTTTTTTCATCCATCGATGTTTACAAATACCGGCTCCATGTCATACATTCACCAAACCCCGCTAACATAATAATATGCTAATAGCAAGTACTTACATACCAAGCAGCCGACACAAAGAGTCACTTATGTAAAGCCTATATTTTAGTATCTAGTAAATCAGTACGTTTATGAGTTACGTTAGGGACCGATCACACGGGTCAGATCAGAGTGGCGGAGTGGATCTACAGTTAACTTTATTGACTGTGACGTTCATTCCGGTCCTCTATGTAGTCCTATGGTCTCTTCGGAGTTCTTGGTTGTGATCTTGCACAGCATAATTAGGCTATAATGTTCGCACTGCTGGGACACAGGCTGACCTCTGTGAGAGGAGGAGGTGGGACTGGGCCGTTATTCACCACGCGGGCTCAGTCCGGTTTAGGGGATGTCAAATGTCTTCAAAATTTTCGATCAAGAACATTCGATCGTTTCCTCACGATGTTTTCTTTCACCGTTCTGCGAGCAGTAGTGATGAGTTAATTAATTTACAGGAAGTGCCTGCCTTGGAAGATGCCACTGAGCCACCACTCCTCTCCGCTGCTCTCTTGGCGCTTACATCCGTGAAATAGGAAATGGTAAAAATACCACCTGTATTAACAATTGTTTTTCTTCTCCTGAAAAGTCGGTTTTAACTCTTCTTTTAATAACTTAGATTTTAAAATGGTGGTCAAACATGGTGTTACCTAAATATAAATCGGCGCCGGAGTCTTCAATTTGTACCTACCTATTCACTCGCTATTTTGTAACAGAAAATATGAACTGCGGTTTTCACGTGTCTAGTAATTGATTTTGTACACAAGCTTTATTGAGTATTCAAAATGTGGTCAGTTTTTGTTTGGTTATTAGTTCGTGGGACAGCGTTTAGGAGTCTAGATGTTTGTGTAGTTTCTAGCCATCCGTTTTTATCTATACTAATATTATGAAGTGGAAAAATTTGATTATTTGTTTGTACTGAATAGGCTCCGAAACTACTGGACCGATTTGAAAAATTGTTTTACCATTGGTAGCCGAAATTATGTCTGATGAACATAGACAACTTTTTTTTTTCGAAGTCCACGCGGACGAGTCGCGGGCGTAGTGCTAGTTTAGGTATAAAAGTGATTATAAGTAATACCTCAGAATTAGAGTAGAGAATTCTAATGCTTAGGAATTATTTTAAATCACACTAGCGGCCAAACCCAATAACCTGAGACAGATCGCTACTGATGATAGACAGTACAATTATATTTATTCCTGTCAAACAAATGGCTTTCAACACGATTTAAGGTTGCATACCATGGCTCTATTGAAAACGTTAAAACCGGAGATTGTTATCTCTGTTAGGCCAAAATGGGAGATAGATACGTTATTGTGTTCGGCCGTAAAAAAAGGGTAAATTTCCCCAAACTTGTATACCTAGGCTATGTCATAAAATGATTTAAAAACTATATAGTTTCTCCATACTAGAACAGCTGTCAGACGACAATTTTATTCCATGGATAAAATAAGTAAAAATATAATGAATTCTTTATTTATCTCTACGAATTACATATCAACGTGAGTATAAATTATAGTCAGACACAGATAAAGAAAAGACATCTCTCTGACTTTAGTAAAATCTGCCCTAAATATATCTTTCAAGTCTTGTCGGGTTCTTAGGTACCTACTACTAGAGAGGTACGTAAATAATAACAGCCGAACTTCAGGCTTGATCTTCAGGGTTAAGCAACATTTGCAGAGGTCAGTCCTTGGATGGGTGCCCAATGACCATCCATTACGATTACGTTATTACTTAAGCCAAAATTAAGGCCTCTCTTGTCCATAGACGGTGACATATTAGGTACCATCAAAGAAAGAAAGAAAAGAAAGAAGAATTGATTATTTGCACAAACAAAACGCACATTATAAAAATAAAAACACAAATTACATATAAATAAAGTAGCCAAAGGCCTCGTATTCAGAATATAAAAAATTAAAAAAAATTAAAAGTTTTTCATTTTTGTCCATTGCCTGGGCCGTATTCCGAGCCAGACCATACTCGCCAACAGCGCTCACATCGATAATTTGCGTTCCTATTTAGATACCATGATTATGACAGCTGAGAGCTGTCAACGATTCGCTCACAGTAATTTTATTTTATGGCATTTTCGTGCTATTCATCAGTAGTGCTATTCTGAAACCATCTATGAAGTGAGCTGTCAGTGCCACTGATGCTAGGGATTGGCCAAGACGGGATGACACTGACAGCTCACTCCACGCAAGGATTCGGTGAAATTTTTACAGAATCGACATGCAGGTGGGCTTGTTTGCCACCTAGTAATTAAAACATTATTATCTATCACTAGCTGCACCCCGCGGTTTCGCCCGCATAAATCTTGATCCCGTGGGAATATCGGGATTAAGAGTACTCTATGCCCTCATAATCCAGGTTATAAACTATCTGCGTGTTAAATTTCATTCAAATCCGTTCAGTAGTTTTTGCGTGAAAGAGTAACAAACATCCATTCATACTCGCAAACTTTCGCGTTTATAAGTTTGAAGTCCACCTTTTCTGAATCAGTCGTACCACGTACACATTAGGTATTATTTGGACAGCATGCAGCCTTTTCTGAATCATGTCTTTGTGACTGTGGCTCTTCAGCCTAATGTACACCTATTGTATGTCTTATTGTGTTGAGAACAGGGTTTGTTTTAGCATGTAGCTGCTGATCAGCTGTTTAAACATGAACTCGAAATGGTAGTCCGCTACCATTTTGAGTTCATATTTAGCCAGCCAGACTTAAGCTGTTTCTTTTGTAATTTATTTTGTATCAAACGTTAAGTAAGGTTACCTTTAAGGCAGTTTGTCTCAATATACAATGAAAATTATAAGACAGCAAAAGCGAAAGCTCTTCAAAGTCAAAATGAAAATGAAAATATTTATTTCATATAAACTTACATGGGCACTTATGAAACGTCAGAAGCTAGGTGCACGGTTCCAATTGGTCGTTTCCTAGTGAGAAGTGTCGGCAATTAACTCCACGGTTACTCTGTTAAAAATAATTGGCTTTTAAAATGTTTTCAATTTACAGTGTTAATAGGTATGGGAGGACAGTGTAGGCCTCCCAACAAGTACCGGGTACTTAATAAAATACATATAAAATGGTCTACGAATCTAAAAGGCGTACAACGTTCTCACGTTCATAAAATATAAAGGGATGTATATAAAATAAAAACCAATTTAAACCAAATGACGTGATTGCCTGATCCTGAACTCCTATGCCAACCTAACTGTTAAAAGAAACCAAAAAGTTATTAGCTGTTAAGTTTTTCGAATAGTCGGAAAAAGTTGTATTCCTTTTCGATCACTTATATAACATTACGGTCGTATTCTCCGAAGGGTTGAGCAGGATTGTTCCTGTATAGTAAACCCGCATTTCGCCAGTTATGTTTAAGTCCCAAGTAATAGGAAGTTATTGAGGCTGCTACTGAGAAGTTCCGGATGAAAATCCCAATAACACTATGATCACATCTCAGCGGTAGCGCTTGCCAACGAGGCAGTCCTTTCCAATACTTACTACATAAAGGCCCATTCAAACCGCTTATGGCCGCTGTGAAGTGCGCTACGTGCTGCGCAGTACCTCTCCTCTCACCCCATCTTACGTGTGAATTGTTTACTGCGAGCGACTCGCCTAATGTTCACGACCTCTCTAATTTCCCACGTATTTACCATGACTAAACACCAAAGTTTTAACAGCTTCTTAAAAACCTTTTCATTTACCTTCCTGATCGTTTTCAAGTACAGGTGATTTTTAGGAGGATTTCTACTGAAACGATTTGTTTATTATATGAACCCGGAATGATGATAGCATCTTTAGTATTAAACGAATCGTTACATTAGAAATCACTTGAAAACGACACGGACGGTAAATGAAATCATTGGTTTTTAAAATAGGAAGGCAGTCGGTATTTTTAGAAATAATAAAACAAAATGTCTTCCTTTACACTGATACGTACGAGTTATCATGGAAGCGTGACTTAGTTAATATTTTATTAGCGAACACTTTACGATTAACACTTTGTAGGGCTCGGTAGAAGGCTAGCAGGAAACTGATACTGATTACAATTGTACCTATGGCCTAGATTTTACAATCTAATAGTTTTATTATCTAATAGTTGGTCTAGTGGTCGCAAGTGCTACGTCTGCGCATGGAATCGATTCCCAGGTCGGGCAAAGCGTTATTGGGTTTTTCTATGACGAATTTCTCAGTCCGGAACTCCGGAGTCTGGATTCAAGATCGGTTGAGGGCAATTGGTTTGCCCCCTATTAATATCATGTGCAAAATCTGGGTGTGGGTACACGTTTGCTTCACCATTCTTTGATTACAGTCGTGATGTTCCTTTAGGTCTAGGAAGGGTCTAGGACAGCTTCAAATGCTTCAATCAACCAGTCTCATTTAACAAACAAAAAAACATAGATGTTTTGCTTACAGGCGTAATAATTTCACGTATTTATTTGTGATTAGAAAAACAGTAGTACAATGACATGTTACGTAGGTTTATGTGTATAAAAAGGGCACTTTAAATTGTACCTACAGCCAACATCCTGAAAGATGAAAAGCCGAGAATCGGTAACAAAATGTTAAAGTTGCTATTATATCTAAGTAACTACTTTTATCGATGACTTCGTATCTACTAACCTTGTATGTCAAAGTCAATTAATGCCGGGCAATTTCCTATTCCTATACTATAATAGCCGTTATTGAAAGAAGAACGCTCATTGTGAAGCCACCGACGCCACGTCAAAAAGAAACCAACTTAAAAATAACTGTCCAACTAATTTAATTAGTAACACCACGAGAAAATGTATTAGAAACTAAAATATCCTTTAAAATAGGTCAGACATTTCGTTGCATAAGGCATAACGTTTTCCTTTCTTTGCCTGACAAAACGATAGCCGTCATGTAGACAATGAATTCGAACAAAACGAATGCAAATGGCGGGAAACAAAACAAGATGGCGACGATTTCTAAGAGTTAATTTGCGTCACAAAGACGAAATATGCTTTTTAGTTTGAAGACTACCGTTTAGAAGTGGATGAGTCGTATGTTTGTTGTTTTAAAGGCATGTCTAGTAGGCAATTTGCTAGGAGATTTCTGGTTTAATCGTTGTCTTCTCTCTCTCTTCTGTAAAAAAAAAACTGCGCCCAATATTTTTGAAAAAAACTAACAATCTAAGGCGTTAATACTGAATCTATCAATCGGGTTAAAGATTTAACTGACTCTTCACTGATTTAAATGTCATCGTGAAAAATTACCACAGATCTCTCTTGATTGTACCTAAATTGTGCGTACATGCAAAAGTACTTACTCCATCAAACATTTACCACATGACAAATGGCAATCGTATCTACTTAGCTGTTCACTCTCCAAAGAGCTTGACTTACGAAACCAAGTAGCTGTCTAATTTCTAAAATTCCCTGAACTTTTGGGATGGAGCATGGGGAGTTCGTTTTTTTTTTTTACAAAATGTCGAAAAAGCCTGCGTTGCAAACACCTACGACAAATGTAGCTCTTCCTATCCGTTGCCAATCTTTCCCAAAATTTATGCCTATTGCTTTTTTTAAATAAAATAAAATGTACAATGTCGTGAGGACAGTTTTGAGTATGAATAGGAAACGATTGATGGACTGTGTGAAAGATGATATTGATAGAAAGATATTGATTAGTCACCCTAACGAGATGTAGTAGTAGTATGGAAGAAAGAAAAACACCAAACAAATTTGGATACATGCAAGAGAATTATGAAAAGCTAGGCATTGTAAGATGTTTCGTCTGTCCTCTTAACCGTTGCTTCGAGGTAAGTTACGATATTGCAAATAGTTTGAACTTAGAATATCAAACTATTTGCAATATCGTAACTTACCTCGAAGCAACGGTTCTTGAGCAACCGTCGCCAATCAAATTAGCTATCCGTGAGACTCCACTTGGCACTTCAATGCGTGCTGTGATAATTGACGCCTATACACGTCTGTACGGTCAACTACAAGGCAATGTAGTTCTAGAACAACGAAAAACACGGACTGCTACGAAATAAAGACTCTGACAATGTCAAAATGTAACGTTAGACGTGCGTTTGAATGTACAGTTAAAATGTGTCTTATTTTGAGCTGTTTTTTTATTAACACACTTTTTTTTTAATTCTAGCGTATCGGCACAAGGTTTCGCCTAGTGATAAATTGGTTGGAGGCCGGAAGGTGGGGCCTGTCTTACTGTAAATATTTTCTAAGACATCTGCAAAATTGCCAATCCGCCTTGAGCAGGCGTGGTGATTAATGCTCATGCGTTCTCTGTTTGAGAAAAGGCCTTTGCCCTGCAGTGGGGCAATAATAGGTTGGTACTTTTTATAATCTGAAAAATCAAGGGGTTTGTACGGAAGATCGTAATTTTTGCTGATGTGAATTTCCATCTGATGCACGGCTTATTACCAGTAAGGCACTAGCTGGTACCATCTACGCCTGGTCGTAGGTAAAAATTACCATTCGTCAATGGCTACTATAACGATTCGTTCTTAGACGTAAAATACTAGTTTAACCAACACTCTTAATTTCCACTTTGTCCGGTCAGAAATTGAAGTTCATATTGGTACTTCGAATTCATCTTCGCCAAGAGCACAAACTTTTGCTAAAACTATCTCCAATAGATTGTTCCTATTCCATAATTACAAGGTGTGAACTTGTGGTTAATTAGTTAACGGTTTTTAGCAGCAATTTGGTTCATAATGAGCCGTCTAGCAGACGAGAGCTTGCAGATGTTAAAACCAGCTGTTTCCTTAGTCATTCATAGAAGGTCATCAACGTAAAATGAATCTGTTTTACTGTCCGTTATGCCGCTATATAGTTAGATAGAAACATTTGGAAAAAAATCCCTGGAATTTTTGAAGGTCGGGAAACAAGAACTTAGTTTTTATATCTACAGGATTTTTGTATGAATTAGGTTCGGTTTGAACAGGACAACGTTCTGTCGTATCGGCTAGTAAATTAATAAAAATACTACTAATCGTTTTCAATAACTTCAAGCTTCTACTATGTTAGTGTCAGCCATGCTATAATCGTGTAATAGCTAAGACTTGTAAATTGTCAGTCGTGAAGATAATTTATATTCGATTGTCTTCACGTCTTTTGTATTTGTCTCTGTTGTAATGGAGACCATTCCTTTTATATTTTATGTATGTAAGACCGTCATTGCACGAGTGGATCAAAATTGTTGCTATGGATAGCCATAGTTGAATGAAGGTACGTCCAGCGTTGGTACCCTGTATTGCACCATAATTGCGTGATACATAGTCAATCATAAACTGAAGAATTTTGAAGGAAACTGCTAATCCGTTGCTTCATAATATCGTTTGAAATATTCGTCTGGTCGCCACGTTGTATGTCAATGCTGATTCTTTAGACGAAAAATGTTCAGGTCATGGTCTATTATAACTTTTGTCCATGTCTTCGCCCGCGTGGAGGTCGTCAGCAATCCTACTGTCGGGATACAAAGTATCCTATGTGTTAATCGAGGTTATAAACTAAATGTGTGTCAAATTTCATCCTAATCGGTCCTGTCGTTTTGGCGTGAAACCGTTACGAAATAACGAACAAACAAACTCACTTTCGCATTTATAATGTCAGGCAGGATATGAAAAAAATGGCCTAATGAATCGTATTGCTATCATTCACAATTGCCCCTCTCGACCGTCAGCAAAAGTTGTAAACTCAGAATATCCTAAAGTGTAGGCTCTTGTGGGAAATTGAATGTTTTGACAAATAATCAAGAAGACCACTAAGAGGCGGCTATAGTAACGGACAGAGAGACAGGGCTGGCAAGCTGCATAACTTATAAGTATTTTTTTCGAATAACATAATCAGCTTATAATGTTTCTTCTGCAGGGGCACAGGCCTGCTATGCTATCGGTGAGAGGGAGTGGTCCGTAATCCACTGCGTGGGCCCAGTGCGGGTTGGTAGATGTCGCATGCCGTCGAATATTTGGTTCTAGGACATGCCGGATTCCTCACGGTGTTTTCCTTCACTGTTTTAAGAACAGTGTTGCTAGTCTAGAATTAATAGTTACAGGTTAATGTCAAGACTGCAATCATCTCCTATTATAGTGGGTTCTCTCAATATCGGTATCTTAGACAGTACCAACCCTGTAGTCCCGTTCCACCAGACCTACCTACAACAATGAAAACCAAACAGTAGCTGACAAACATGTCGGCGTGTTGAGCCACTTAGCACCTTCGTGCTGAGCCCAATATGTCATCGGCAACAAGTTGACGCCAAACGTCCGAGTGAATGAAGGCTAGTTTTTGAAAAGAGGTGGGTAGTAGTGTAGTGTGTTAGAAGCTCTACTAAAAGTATTATAGAGGATCTAGTTGAGTGGCATGTAATTGAAGAGAACTTATAATAATGGTCGAGCTAGGAGTGTCCGCGGAGTTTCTTGCTCGTTCTTCTCCATAGGAACAAACTATGCTTTGGAACGGGTTACTATCCTAACCCTTTTTTATTTGACGTCAACCTCGCCTGGTGGAAAGCGATGGATGAAGGGATGATGAGATCTTTGTGACTGACCGACCCCTGGACAATTCAAAAGTGTATGTAATTTGTTTATTTCAAATAAATGCTTGAGTTTTGATTGTGGACAGTTAGAACGACTGATACGAGTGTCTTTTCCAGTGCATCTTGTGCTCTTGGTCAGCCACCTTACGGTTTGAGTTATTTTTAACACGTTTTTTTTTTAATTAGTTTAAATAGAGCGTCATCACTCCCAAAGTTGTATATTTTACAACTCTGGGAGTGATGTATGCTAGCTTTGTGAGGCTTTAATTACAAGACCCAAAAAAAAAATTATGCCCAGGAAAAATTTATATTATTTTCCATACATTATTTTCTTGTAGATAGGGACATTTTGTATTACCATAAACTTATGTTTCAGATTGCAGGCGTTTGCTGATATTTTAACTATTTCCCTTCTTCATCGCCTTCAGGACACTACGTAATGTCGCATAGGAAGATATCCTGAAATGCCTGAAGGAAGACTCCGACGTCACAGCCACAGCTCAGTAAAAATCCAGTAGAACAACAAGTAAGTTTTTACCAGAAGACGATTTAACTCAAGACACAAGAAGAGAAGATGCCTATAATCTGTTAATGAAGAGAGCTATCCGTCGACAGTATTGCCAGTAAACACTGTCATGGAGTTGCTCTCTTTATGAACGGTCGCTGGCTCGACGAGAAGAGAAGAGAAGAGCAATATAAGCTTCAGAAGATGGAAAAATGAAGAGTGTTTATTTTTCAAAAAATGTTTTTTTTGTGATTGAAGGTGTAATATAAATACTCAATTATGTTTAGGTACATTTCAGTACAGCTTTTTGAAATTGTATTAGTTTCTATGATTTCGTGTAATTATTCATATAAACATAAAAAGGTTCTTCATTATGTTAATAACATCTAACATTCTAAAAAGAATATTAAGTTACCCATCTTCTAAACTCGTAGGTACCCATGTTTTTTTCCGTAAATTACGGGAAGAAAAAGTGATTGTCTGTTTCGGCTTATTAGTCGATCCGCACGAGTTTACTCAATTCGGAACTAAAGCTGCCATCTTGTTTTTTTTTGTACTCTTTCTGTGATAATTTCACCATCAACGCTACCCCGTCAAAATTATTCAGTCACCGAAAGATGCTTCAAGCTCTTAATTTTTGCGAGCACCTCTAGCAACAGAAAAATCGACCTCAAAAAGTTAGGCCACGGAAATCACGAATTCAGCCTGTCATTTTTTTTAAGGAGGTGGTTACTTCATATTGCAGTCATACCTACTAACTAGGTAACTAGGTATACCGCGCAATTTTATATCAAAATAAAATTAACTTAGTTACTAAATACTTATTTGAACACTGATTATGTCAGTGTCATGTCTCCTATCTTTATGATACTGACGTCTCTCAGTTGAAATGACTAAATCTCTGTCCACACAGTCTCGTTTGAAAAGTCAACAGAAATTTGGTACCTATGGCGTGAAATAAACATCTTTGTAGTACGCAATAATACTTTTACTAATGCGCAGGTATTTTTCGAAGGCCGAAAGGGTAGACAGAAGTATACAGTATGTAACGAAAACACTGTCCGATCGTGAAGGGTATTATTTGGTATCGTACTGCGTACACAAATACGTTATCATTTTTAATGGATACGTGATTATTATTATTCTCTAATGAATATACATAAATAATTTATAAAAATTTAAAATAAACTTACCAAAGGCAACACTGATCGCTCGACATGGTTCACCTACAGTTTCGTGTCAAAGAAGCCGCCTGAGCGAGGCGGTGCTTTGTCGCGTGTCGCCAAACAAACTTATGACTTATGATACCTACGCGTAGGCATAACGCCAGACCATGACTAAAACTAACTCTAAAAAATAAAAATAAACTGAGAAATATAAAAAGGCAACAAATCCACACTGCCTTCACATTCGCAATAATTAAAATAAAATAATACTTTACAAAGTAAATTTTCATTTCATTGTGTAGTATATTAAGTCTATTAATGTCAAAGTGTTTAAAATCCAAGAATAAACTTGGTCAGATCATATGAGGACCCTGTAGACTGGTGTCTGAAATGGTCTTTTGTGGAAAGAACCACACTGATTTGAGTGGACCTGTCCATTCAGTGCACGCATTTGTCGTTCATGGTGCAGCTCAACTCAGAACTAAGGAGCTCAACGATTCGACGAACAATAAAAAAGAAAAGACATTTGGGTAGGCCGCATAAAGTACTCAAACAGCCAGACCATGATTAAAACAACTGAAAGAAAAAAAAGAAAATTCAATGACCCACTGGGTCCTCACATTCACAAAATTAAAATAATATTATACTTTATACAGTAAATATACCTATACATGTCATTGTATATGTAAAAAAGGTACAAATATTGAAAAAATCATAATAATAAAAATAAAAATATTAAATTGTTTGCAAAATAATATTAAACATCAAGATTGTCTTTGTAAATTTATTGGAACAACTCAATCCCAAGCCTTCCTGTCCTCAATATAGTCTTTGCCAGTATATGTAATAGGTTTTCAGGCATAATTTCCGCTTTATAAAAGATTTGAATTTATTAAGGCTTAGTCCTTGAATGTGGCTAGGAAGTTGTTTTTAAAAACGCATACATTGACATTTAAACGAGCCACCAATTTTCTTGAGCCTGGTAGTGGGAACAACAAATTTGTGTTTGTTCCTAGTATTTATATTATGGATAACACTGTTTTTTTAAACATATTAATATTTTTATGTGCATACAAAAGATTTTCATAAATATACTGAGAACAGTCATTATATTAATCTCTTTAAAATTGTCTCTGAGGGAGTGTCTGGGACATAGTTTATAAATTGAACGAATTGCCCTTTTTTGTAAAACAAAAATTGTCTGAATATAGGCGGCATTTCCCCACAAAAGAATACCGTACGACATCACACTTTGAAAATAACTAAAGTATACTAAACGGGCTGTCTCTAAATCAGTTAAATTACGAATACGCGATACGACGCACGTGTAAAGTTTCGCAACTTAAGGCTCGTGCACACTGTCGCGTCGTGCCTGTTTGTGGGAGCCCTTAAGTTCCATGTTATAGAGGGCGATCATTCGAATTTCCTAATGGAGAAACGTAATAACGCATCCTGCAGAGTGAACCCAGGAGCCCACGGTACGCGTGCGGCACTAGACCAACACTTAACTTCGTAGTTCTTGTTCTTGTCTCATCACTTCAAATACTTGTACAAATAGAGCAGCATGAGGGCATTGTCCTTTAGGTATCTTTCAGACATGCAATCGCTTTAGCTGGATATAATGCTTTTCCTAATGTTTACCAACTATTAAAGCATAACTGCAAAACAAACGTTTTTTTTTCTTATTTTTATATTAATAAAACGGTAGCAGGATTGTTAAGCACAATTCGCTGAGTTTGTCTTGATAAAATTATGAAAATAATTATGTACTATGTTTAAACACCTACCAAAATGCACGAGCGCAACCACTCGTAACCCTACTTCAGTAGGCTTAAGTAATGAAATCGTGTTCTTCTTTTTATACAAGGCGTATTTTAAATCGTGTTGAACCAGAAAAGGGGTTATTGAACCTTCTCATAATATTATGACCAACTTTTGCTATGGAACCAACCCAGAAATAGTGAAAAAATATCATCTGCTCCATTATGTTCGAATAACTCTACAAAATGTAGGAAACAGTTGTTGTTTTTTTTTTCAGGTGAATCAAGTTTTTATGACAATAGACCGCTGTGCTGCTGGGGAGTTTTTTAGCCACTTCTTCTCAGCTAAAGCACTAGAAAGTGCTGAGGGGCGGGCGTTTAGGGGGACTGTCTTATTTAATGTTGAC
The DNA here is from genome assembly GCA_963555695.1 of Dasypolia templi. Lineage (NCBI taxonomy): Eukaryota > Metazoa > Arthropoda > Insecta > Lepidoptera > Noctuidae > Dasypolia > Dasypolia templi. The sequence continues at coordinate 8,918,145 of OY743163.1, forward strand.
GTACGAAAAGAGCAGATTCTTAGCCTATTTTGAAAAAATGACTTTTGACTTAGATTTTTAACTTTTGGTCTAACACAATTTAAATAAATTCTTGTAGATGCTTATTTACAACAGCAAATATTCGTGAACATTCTACCCAAAATAACTAACCTAAATACATAATTCGCTTCCATAAAAAATATCCTCTAGCAAACAGAGTCTTCTCAAGTATTGCATATTGTGTGCTTAGAACATTCTCGTGGTTATCAAAGATAAGTGCACGATAAGGCGATTAAATATATGTACCTACTTAGTCAACTGTTGCCAGGGGTTTTGGAAAATGAGGTCGTTTGTCAAGAAGCTTATTGTTTGAGTTAATAGGTAACTTCTTGGTCTAGTGGTCGCAACCGCTACTGCTGAGCATGAGGTCCTGGGTTCGATTCCTAGGTCGGGCAACGTGTTATTGGGTTTTTCTGTCTGGAATTTATCAGTGGCGGCCCGAAGTCTGGATTTGTGCCCGGTAGATGGCAATAGGCTCGCCCCCTATTACATGGGACTTTAAAAAAAACATAACTGGCGAAATGTGGGTGTACTATAGGTACACCTCTGCCCAACCCTTCGGGGAAACAAGGCGTGATGTTATGTTATGTTATGTAACTTCTAGGCAAGGAAATATGTAAGTACAGTTAGGAGAATTAATTGTTTATCAAATTGACACACTATGTCAATTTGCTATGTTGACAGTTGAAGCCAAAATATAAAATAAAAAAAAACCCGACTGCAAAAACATATACCTAACTGACAAGAGAAAAAAAGTTTTACTTCTATTAACCAAATTTGGTTTGCATTCTAAGTATGTTTTGAAGACTCCTTTTAAGCAAGGAAATGCTTGTGTTAGGAGACTCCGCTCTTCCACTTATCATTAAATAAAATATATAGATATGAAAAACATGTATTTGGAAAAGAACATGCAAGTAGATTTAAAGAAAAACAAGCATTATTAAAAAAATACTGCGATGAAATATAGTTAATATGACGTCACACAGCTCTCAGCAGCTGTCAATTGACGTTTGGCAACTTTTGTTACAAATGCAACCATCATCTTTGATTTTGAAACGCAAATTAGTATATTGACTAGAAAAAGGCATTTCGAGTATACGCTTCTGTAGAAAAAAGTCGGCACTTCGAATTTATCGGTATTGAGATGGTATAATAAATTATGGCACTACATAGTACTAAACTTGGCGTTTAGTACTATGTAGTGCCATAATTTATACTACAAAATGTTCCCACTGCTGGGACACAGGCCTCCTCTCTATGAGAGAGAGTGGGCCGTAATCCACCACGCGGGCCCAGTGTGGGTTGGTAGATGTTACATCTTCATGTCTTATCTTCGATTTTTTGGTTCTAAGACACGATTGGTTGGTTTTGGTTTCCTCACGATGTTTTCTTCGCCGTTTTGAGAACAGTGGTGATGAAATAATTTACACAAAGTAAAGCACCTTTCTGGGTTCGAGCCTACGACCTTCAACTCGTAAGTCGCGGCCGTTACCACTGGGCGACCACTGCTCTCCTGGGCCACCACTGCTCTGCAAACGACTTAGAAACTAGTGTTAGTAGGTACTTACATCTACCAGAGAATCAACAGAACTATATTTATTTTTACTCGACGTTCCAGTAAGGGGCTGTCCATGATGGAGGCGCATCGCTTGCGCATGATGACGTATAAGCGATCTATTCTCGCCTCTGCGAACATGCCGGAAGCACTGCAGTAGCGCTTCAACCCCATCAACACCCTAAATGCATTATTGTATTGAACGCGCAGAGCACTGTATGCCTTCTGCGTGTAGTTGACCCACAGACTGCACTTATAGAACGACTGACAGTACGCTGTAAACAGTGTAGACTTTACTTAAGTCGTGCATTTTGCAAATCTGCGAGCCAACATATTACAGCGGACAGCCAACACCCTGCACTCACACTCAATATCTAGACTGTCGTCTGACTGTGTGTATTCCATTGAACTTTGTTTTGTATAAGTTTTTCGAAGGCGGGGAACAAACACAAGTTACAACAGAAGAGAAAAACTGCAGCAGTTTTATGTGTTTTTGCTGTCGCATTTTTGTTTTTATTTTATTTTATTCATGTCTGATTAGTTATTGTCCATACAAATTACAATCCAGCCGCTCGTGTATTTCTAAATATATATAAATAATATATGTGTAAATATTATATTTATAATAAGAGTTCAACATAACTGGCGAAATGTGGGTGTACGCCTGTGCCTAACCCTTCTGGGATAACAGGCGTGATGTTATCTTATATTCATTATACAGGGTGGAAGGGACATCGACGCACATCCGGTTACCATGGACTCAGTACATGATTCTGAACCCCCCTGTGTAGTTTTTTTTTAAATTTATTTATTTCTGAGTACATGGTACATTAAGATCTTAATATTAATGAACAGCTTCACATATACTACTACCGTTGCCGGTGTAGAAATATTAAAATTAAAATTCATAATATCCCCAATAAAATTAGAAAATAATAATTAGATTTAAACAAAAATGGGTATTTTTTTATAAAAATGCAATTTATGAATAGAAAATATGAATAGAATGTCACAACTAACTTATTAAATAATGTCAAATGCTTAAAATAAAATTTTAAAAAAACTCAATAAACACACACACACAAAGTATTAATACAAATCGTAAAAAATCGTTAACTGAATAGAAACAGTTGTCTAAAAGCCAGGCAAATATTGTCTTTCTGAATTTAGTAGTGGGTAGCACTCTAATGCATGGGGGTAAATTGTTAAATGTTTTGATTGACATGCAATTGGAATTCCTGCTATACAAATGCAGTCTCTGTCTAGGTGCAAGTAATTTATTTGTGCTTCTACTATTAACTCTTTTAGAAATGTGCTCATACAATGAGAACATGTGCGAATACCTTTTTATAAATAAACAAATTTCAAAAATGTAAACACAAGGAAGTGGAAGAATTTTAAGCGCTCTAAATATCGGCTCAAATCTGTTCTGGCTAAATATTCTGCTCCATAGACAGCTCTAACACATTTTTTTTGTGCTATTAATGCCCTGTTTACGTCTACTGAATTACCCCATACCACGAGTCCGTAACGCTGCACTGATGAAACATAGCCATGATGTGCACTAAGGGCTGTTTCTTTACCGGCTATTAGTCTCAGTTTTCGAAGAGCAAAGCAAATTTATCAAGACGATTGCAGACTTTTTTACATGTTCTTTCCAATGTAATTTTTCGTCAATAACTATTCCCAAGAATAAGGTTGATGATACTGGTTTCAAAATAGAATGATTGTAGTGTATTTGAGGTGGTTTTACTGACACTGAGACTGGTATGTTTGCAATTGTACTAACTTTGTTTTTTCCATGTTTACACGTAAATTATTAGATTCCAGCCATTTCATTGCTTTAAGTATTTCATTGTTAGTGTGTGTTTCTAGGTCATTCCTATTTGAAGATTTTATTGTCAGAGTAGTGTCATCAGCAAATAGTGTCCAATTATGTTATAGGCTATTGTATAGGTCATTTATATATATTATAAATAATGGAGGTCCTAATACGCTTCCCTGAGGAACACCACTTCTGAACACAAATCTGAACTGTATGTTTTCTTTGTGTTACACAATTGGCAACCGAGATCTTGTGATTTAACACCTTGCGACTTCTTCCTTTGGGGCCACGTGAAAGAGAAGGTCTACGCCAACAGCTCAGCGTCGATTCAAGACCTCAAAGATGGAATTCGTGAGGCTATCGAGGACATAGGGCAGCCACTGTGCGATTTGGTTATGGAAAATTCTATGAAAAGGATATGGTCCTGTTAGCGTGGTCGTGGTGGTCATTTGCCTGATGTTATTTTCCACTATTAACGGCATACCTTCCTCTTTATATACAGGCGCACTTGAATACCTTAATGGAAACATTACACCTCATAATGGAAAACCCGTTCGGTTACATGAAGCATCAATAGCATAATTATGTGAAATAAAGGATTTTCATTTTGGTGGAACAGTTTTTTCAGTACCTGACTTGTGACAAAATAATAATTTTAGTTAACTTAAGGCTCGTTTACACTGGCGCGACGCGCGAATTTTCTTGAATTTTTTTTAAGGTAACTGCCTCGTTGGTCCTCGGTTCGATTCCCGGGTCGGGCAAAGTGTTATTGGGTAAACTGGAATTTCGCCGTCGCAGCCCGGAGTATGGATTTGTGACCAATTGATGGCAATAGCCTGGCCCCCTATAACATGGGACTTAAGAGGCTGACAAGAGCTTAAGCGCGGTCACTGTCAGACTGCACACAACAGAAAGAGAAGCGCGATGACACAACGCTGGTAATTTATTGCAAAAAAATAAGCAATTATCTATTTACAAAAAATCTATTGGTGGACAAAAAAAAAAACACTATTACGTTATTATCTGACAAAAATCAGAATGATTGATCATGATCAGAATGAATGTCAAAGTGTAAATAAAATATGAAAATAATCTTGGTCATATCATATGAGGACTATGTAGACTGGTGTCTGAAATGGTCTTTTGAGGAAAGAACCACACGGATTTGAGTGGACCTGTCCAGTCAGTGCACGCATTTGTCAATCATCGTGCAGCTCAACTCAGAACTAAGGAGCTCAACGATCCGACGAACAATACAAAAGAAAGGACATTTGGGGAGGCCGCGTAAAGTACTCAAACAGGGTCTGGCTGTTTGAGTACTTTATTATCATTAAAAGAAGAAAAAAAAATGCAATGACCCACATAGTCCGCACATTCACAAAAATTAAAACAATATTATACTTTAAACAGTAAATATATACATGTCATTGTTTTGATAAAAGGTACGTATATAAAAAAAAACACTCAAAGAAAAAAAAAGTAAAAATAGCAAATTACACATCAATTATGTCTGTGTAAACTTATTGGAGCAGCTCAATCCCAAGCCAATGCTTGTCCTCAATATAGTCCTTGACAGTATAATAGGCTTTCTGGCAAAATTTCCGCTTTATAAAAGTTTTAAATTTATTAAGGCTTAGTTCTTGAATGTGGCTAGGAAGTTTATTATAAAAACGTATACATTGACATTTAAACGAGCCACCTATTTTCTTGAGCCTGGTAGTGGGAACAACAAATTTGTGTTTATTCCTAGTATTTTTGTTATGGATATCACTGTATTTTTTAAACAGATTAATATTTTTATGTGCATATAAAAGATTTTCATAAATGTATTGAGAAGGCACAGTCATTGTATTAATCTCTTTGAATTTGTCTCTGAGGACTTAATTTATAAATTGAACGAATTGCCCTTTTTTGTAAAACAAAAACTGTTTGAATGTCGGCGGCATTTCCCCACAAAAGAATACCGTACGACATCACACTATGAAAATAACTAAAGTAAACTAAACGCGCTGTCTCTAAATCAGTTAAATTACGAATTTTTCTAACGGCGTATGCTGCAGAGCTTAGTTTTTTTGACAATTTATCTATATGGGGGCCCCATTGAAGCTTGGCATCCAAAGTTAGGCCTAAGAATAATGTGGAGTTTTCGGGTTTCAACTATTCACCCTTTAAAAGAACACTAGTTTCTACTTGTCTAACATGAGGTATCGTAAACTTAATACATTTAGTTTTTTTCTCGTTAAGAAGTAGGTTATTAACATTAAACCAGTTAACTACCTTAGCGAGGGAGCTATTTACATTGTCAGTAACCAGCTGCTGGCGTTTAAGTTTAAATAAAAGTGAAGTGTCGTCTGCAAACAACACTATATCATGATTATCCTTTATGAGGTATGGCAAATCATTAATATAAATAAGAAACAAAAATGGGCCAAGATTTGAGCCAAGGGGACCCCCATTCTAACTACAGATCCAGGTGATCTTTTTCCGTTAATATCTACTCTTTGAATCCTATCACTTAAGTATGAAGTAAGAAGATCCAGAGAGGCGTTCCGTATTCCGTAGTGGTGCAGTTTTCTGATTAATGTTTCATGAAGAACACAATCAAATGCCTTGGACAGATCGCAAAAGATGCCCAAAGCATCGCACTTGTCCTCCCATGCATTTGATCTAAAATAAGTTTTTCAAAAATTTTACTAAAGGTAGGTAGCACTGAAATAGGTCTATAATTAGTAGGGTCAGATGTGCTACCCGATTTAAACAATGGTATTATTTTACTGTTTTTCATAAGATCAGGAAACTCACCACGGTCAATACAATTATTAAAAATAACAGCTAAAGTAGGTGCTACAATATCTATAATTGACTTAGCAACGTCCACAGAATTACCCCATAGATCTGCGGTCTTTTCAACATTTAATGTGTGAAAGGTTTTAATTATATCTCTACAGGTGACATATTGGAAATTAAATTCAGAATCACAAACTGGAACGTTTTCTCAAAGACTCTGCAGTAGGGGGCGATGAGTTCTGAGATTTAGTAGTCGATACGGGAATCTCTGCAAAGAAATTTTCAAAGGCAGCGGCGACTTGAGTATCTGATTTAATTATGTTGCCATCAATATCAAGGCTGAAGTCACTACTTCGGTTGCATGACCTTCCCGTTTCGCTATTAATGATATTCCATGTCGTTTTAATTACATTACTACTATTTTTTATTTTTGAACTCAAGTAACGTGACTTGGCCATACAACAAACTTTTTTAAATAATTTTGAATAATTCCTAACATATAAATTAAATTCAGAAGTGTTTATACAAGTCGGTTCATCATACAACTCATAAAGTCGTTTTCTACTTTTATGTAAACCAATGGTAGCCCAGTCACTTTCAGTGAAGTCAATACTATTGACTTCACTGAAAGTGACTGGGCGTGGAATCAATACTATTAACCGAAAATGTCTTCGGAATGAAAGTATTATCAAATTGTGTACAATACATTTTGAAAAAAGCATTATATTGTTGATTAGAGTCATCATTAGTTGAAAAAAGTGGTAAATTACTTAGAAGTTTAGTTTTAAATGTTTCCAAACGATTATTAGTTTTTGGATTAACAGTGATATCTTTTTTTTAGTTTTTTTGTTAATGTTTGAAATAGTGACCAACTGTCCGCAATGATCTGAGTCTATTAAGTTAATAATTTCCTTGTGGGTTGGTATAACATCTGTATAAACATTATCTAGGCATGTGGCACTAGTGGGAGTTATTCTAGTGGGCTCCAAAAATTGGTTAGCAAGATTGTATGACTGAAACAAACTTATAATTCTAGTACTTAACCTAAATTTTCTAACAAATTAACATTAAAATCACCACAAGTGATAATAGACTTATTAGAATTACAGATTTTGTTCAACACTTCTTCATCCATAACCTTTTCAAAACAATCATACAATCCTGAAGGCGGTCTGTAAACACTTAATATAATGAACTGCTCCAATTCGATACAGGCTATCTCAATTGTTCGCTCAACAGAGAGGCACACAATATCCTTACGGTCTTTAAATTTGATCTGGTTATTTATTAATATTAATGAGCCACCATGTATAGCATTTACTCTGCTGAACGAACTACCAACCTGGTGATTACTAAAATTGAATATAAACTGGTGGCCTTTAAGCCAATGTTCTGTCACACAAAGAATATCTATATTGTTACAATTCAGGAATAAATCTACTTCTAAATCTTTGTTTAAAAACCCTTGAATATTTTGATGCACCAGGTTGATATTATTAAATTTATTTACACACACATTTAGTACGGATTTAATCGTTAAAATAAAATCGTGTCTAATTAGTTGTATTATATTTCCAACACACTATCGAACTAGCATTATATTCTGAAGAATATCATATATTTTTCTGACTTTGGTTACTGCAGTGGATCATATTTATGCTTTTAGGCATTGCAAAACTTGCGTTTAGGTCCTGCAGTCCCCTTAAACATAACTGGGGTAATACTGGTGAACTAAAGGTACACCTGTGCCTATCTCTTCGGGGATTATCTACAGCCGTGATGTTGTTTCTATTTTAAATTTACGAAAGTCGTTAACAATTTACTTAATAATAAGGTTTCCATCAATTTTATTATTTATATTAACATAATTTTTATTAACATTTCCATAAGTCGCTCAGCGAGCTATGGAAAGAGCTATGCTCGGAGTCTCTCTAAAGGATAGGATTCGCAACGAATACATCCGACAGAGAACCAAAGTTATCGACATAGCTCAAAGAATTAGTAAGCTGAAGTGGCAGTGGGCCGGCCATATCTCGCGAAGAACCGACAACCGCTGGGGTAAACGAGTTCTTGAGTGGAGACCGCGACTCGGCAAACGTAGTGTAGGACGCCCTCCGGCCAGGTGGGATGCCGATCTGCGAAAGACTGCAGGCAGATGCTGGATGCGTCAAGCTGAAGACAGGGCGCTATGGCGCTCATTAGGGGAGGCCTATGTCCAGCAGTGAACTGATATAGGCTGATGATGATGATGATGATGATGAAGGTTTCCATGACGCCACGTAAACATGTTCGTGGTCTCGATTCAAATAACTGTTTCTATCAACGGCCATCTTGATAGACATGGACAAGTCTTTGCCACGAAGTTCGACTGATTAAATCTAAAAATAATGTTTATTTTACAATTAGGAGGAATAAAAAGGTCACTACATAAATATTTGCAGAGTTATTATCTATGTTAACCTAGATAATGGTAATAAATTGATATGATATCGAAGTTACCAAATAATATTGTTAACGCAGGTGCTTCCTTACAAAGTGTTTGATTATACCGGCAGTGTAATAGGAGCTTCATAAGAATGTTGGGTGAATTTTAATGGTATAGTGCGCGCAAGATAAATCTGCGCGTGACGTTTGTTCTTCCAGAAGGAGAATTGAGTTGAGTTTGAAGATTATATCCCTGCCAGATCTCTTAATCACTTTCTGTATAATGTTGGAGAGATGTGTGTTTAATACAATCATCTCTCCAACGAAGACCTCCGTCTATTCCTTCTTATTGCTATTATAATAATAGTACCAACTCAGAAATATGTAGTCTGCACATCAACCAGTAGTGCTATTCTGGAACCATCTCGCCATGAAAACTTAAGTGAAGTGTCAGCGCTAGGGATTGCACAAGACGGCGTGACACTGACAGCTCTCTCCACGCAAGTCTTCGTGGTGAATTTTTTACAGAATCTACATGCTAGTCATGCAGGTCAACCGACAACGTTAGTTCTTTAATATTAACTGTAAACAATTTAATTCTATCTTTATTCCCAAGACTATTTCGGTTAATAGTAAAGCATCTTTCAGTGATTGGGCTACCGTTGGTATTCATAAAAGTAGAACACGGCTTTGTGAGCTGTACAATGAAAGGACTTATGTTAACACTGCTGAATTTAATTTCTATGTTAGACATTATTCAAAACTGTTTAAAAAAGTTTATGTTATGGGCAAGTCGCGTTATTTTGGTTCGAAGATTAAAAGCAGTAGTAACGTAATTAAAACGACTTGGAAAATTATTAATAGTGAAACGGGAAGGTCTAGTAACCGAAGTACTGACTACAGCCTGTCTATTAATGACAACATAATAAAATCAGACTCACAAGTCGCCGCGGCCTTTGAAAACTTATTTTCAGATATTCCCGTTTCAACTACTAAATCCCTTAACTCATCACCTTCTGTTGCTGAGTCTTTGCTAAAGGAAAATGTTAATTTTTGCGATTCGGAATTTCTTATTGAACATATTACATGTAGGGATATAATTTAAGCCTTTCACACTTTAAATATAAAAAAGACTGCAGATCTGTGGGGTAATTCTGTAGAAGTCTATTATAGACATTGTAGCACCTACTTTAGTTCTTATCTTTAATAATTGTATCGACTGTGGGGAGTTTTCTGACCTTATAAAAAATAGTAAAATAATACCTTTGTTTAAATCAGGTAGTACATCAGACCCCACAAATTATAGATCTATTTCAGTACTACCTACATTTAGTAAAATTTTTGAGAAATTAATTTTAGACCAACTGCACAGATTTTTTAACAGACATAAATTATTACATAGCAAACAGTTCGGTTTTACAAGGGGTCGTACTACGTACGTAACTACTGCTGAACGACTTGTAAAAACTTGTGTTGTACTTTTAGGACATATTTATAATGCTTGGGAAGATAAATGCGATGCCTTGGGCATCTTTTGAAATTTGTACAAGGCCTTCGATTGCGTTCTTCATGAAACGTTAATTAGGACACTCCGCCACACTACGGGATCCGAAACACCGCTCTGGATCTTCTTACTTCATACTTGAGTAAAAGGATTCAGAGCGTTGACGTTAATGGAGAAAGATCTCCCGGATCTAGCTTAACAATCGGAGTTCCACAGGACTCAATTCTTGGTCCTTTCGTTTCTTATTTATATTAATGACTTGCCTTACCTCATAAAGGATAATCATGATATAGTGTTGTTTGCGGATGATACTTCACTTTGGTTTAAACTTAAACGTCAGCAGCTGTTTACTGACGATGTAAATAACGCGATCTCAAAAATAGTTCACTGGTTCAATGTTAATAATTTACTTATTAATGAAACGAAGACTAAATGCATTAAGTTTACCTCACGTTAGGCAGGTGAAAATTAATGTATTGATAAATGGCGAAGAATTGAAACCTGATGACAGCACAGTATTCTTGGGCTTAACTTTGGATGCTAAGCTTCAGTGGGGCCCACATATAGATAAATTGTCAAAAAAGCTAAGCTCCGCAGCATACGCTGTTAGAAAAATTCGTAATTTAACTGACAGAGACAGCCCGTTTATTGTATTTTAGCTATTTTCATAGTGTAATATCGTACGATATTCTGTTGTGGGGAAATGCCGTCGACATTCAGACTATATTTGTTTTGCAGAAAAGAGCTGTTAGATCAATTTATAATTTAAGTCCGAGACACTCTCTCAGAGAGAAATTTAAGGAAATTAATGTAATGACGGTGCCTTCTCAGTATATATATGAGAATCTTTTATATGCCCACAAAAACATAAAATTGTTTAAAAATACAGTGATATCCATCATATAAATTTGTTGTACCTACAACAAGGCTCAGGCAAATAGGTGGTTCGTTCAGATGTCAATAGTATACGCTTTTCTAATAAACTTCCAAGCCACGTTCAAGATGTAATCCTTTATAAATTCAAATCATTTATTAAACGTAAGTTGTGCCAGAAAGCTTTTTATACCGTCAAAGACCATATTGAGGACAAAAAGGCTTGGGACTGACCTGCTCCAATTTTTGCATACTGAATATGGTTTTTTGTTTGGTACCTAAATTTCGTTTTATTTAATATACACTTTGACATTTCATCATTATTATATACACAATGACATGAATATTTACTTTGTATAATATTATTATTATTTTAATTTCGTGTGAGGACTTAGTGGGTAATATTTTTTATATATTTTGTCTATCTCAGTTATTTATTTAAATTTTTTAAATCTGGCAGTGTGAGTACTTAATGCGGCCTACCCACATGTCCTTTCTTTGGTATTGTTCGTCGAATCGTTGAGCTCCTTATGTTTTGAGTTGAGCTGCACGATATTAATCGTGCAGCTCAACTCAAAACATAAGTCATTAGACAAATGCGTGCACTGACTGGACAGGCCCACTCAAATCTTTGTGGTTCTTTCCTCAAAAGACCATTTCAGACACCTACCTACATGGTCTTCATATGATCTGTAAAATAAACAATGACATGAATATTTACTTACTTAGGTATTATTTTATTGTCATTAATGTGAATGTTAAGACTATGTGGGTCATTGTTTTTTACTTTTTTTTTAATTTTGTTTATTACCTCAGTTAGTTTTAATCATAATCTTGGTCTGGCGGTTTAAGTAATTATGCGGCCTACCCGATGTCCTTTCTTTGGTATTGTTCGTCGAATCGTTGAGCTCCTTACGTTTTGAGTTGAGCTGCACGATTACTGACAAATGCGTGCACTGACTGGACAGGTCCACTCAATCTGTGTGCTTCTTTCCTCAAAAGTACATTTCAGACATCAATCCACATGGTCTTCACATGATCTGACCAAGATTATGTCTGGACTTTAAAAGAGACTGTGATCTCTGAGTTTGTTTCGGCCTTTCTTCTCAGAGTAGACAGATAGTTAACGCCGACCTCATCTAGTTTAAAAAAAATGTTTGACGTGTAAAAGTGTTTGTACGAACCTACTTACAGAAATAAAATCATTTATACCTCCTCTGTTGGTTGCATAACCGGACTACCCTGGGGATGCCTTAAGGCTTCCACAAACAGATGCGAAAGGCCCCGCATGTCACGCGAAGGTGCCTTTGGCGTTTTTGTACCGCGATGTCGCATGGCGACAGTGTGTACGAGCCTTTTTATGTAAAACCTCCAGCCAGGGCATAAAACTTATAAACTAAGCGCAGGGCAGGCAGGAAGGTACGGACCTCGGCTTAGAGCGTCGCTGGGGGAAGGCAGCAAGGGACAGGCTGGATAGGATCAAGGAGTCTGCCCATGTCTGTCGACGAATCGAACAGGTCTGCCACGGCAGACTGCACACATATGGCAGTGGCAGGCGAAGCGGTGGTGGCGTTGTGGCTGTAGGACCCTTTCAACTATATTCTGCTATATTCATCAATGGATTGTTAGTAAAGTATATTAAAGAAAACTATTTAGGTTCCTACTGGAAGCTTAAGCTAGAAAATTAAAATAGATTAACTTCTACGGCTGACGGTGGCTTCGTTCCGGTGACATGTTTAATACTTATTGGTATTAAACATCAACAGCTCTTGAATCTGAATTCAAAATTCTTAAGTGTGAATAAGTAGTCATCATTATCATCACCTTAATCAGCCTATAATGTTCCCACTGCTGGGACACAGGCCTACTCTTGTGGAGAGGGAGTGATGGGCTGTAATTCACCACGCGAGCCCAGTGCGGGTTGGTACATGTCACATGTCTTCGAGTTTTTGGTACAAGGACATGCCGGTTTCCTCACGATGTTTTCCTTCAACGGTTTGAGAGTATTGGTGATGAAATTATTAACACGAAGTAAAGCGCCTGCCTGGGTTCGAACCCTGCACGAACTACAACTCGTAAGACCCGTTACCATTGGACTAAAACTGCTCTACAATAAGTAGCTTCTTTAAAAAGACGAAAGGGTAATCCGACATATCGTAAGGAAGATTTGTATACAAAGAGAAAAATCTTCAGTTTTTCCCAAACAGGACATTCACCGCAATGACACCCAATCCTTATCAGTACCGTCATTACTTCTTATGATTCTCAATGATTATCTTGTCGATAATTACAATAACAATACCGTTTCAGATAACACTTCGCCTCATACAAATCAGTGCCATGTTTGCCGACATGCAAGATGGCTGACATGAAGATATTCTTTTGTTTTTTTGTGTTGTCTTTGTTTAGCTGTGTGTTTGTGGTTGTGCTAGCAGACAACGATATTTTGTGCCAACAAGGATTTTGTAGAGTAAGTAGTTACATGTATGTTATGTTTGTAAAGGTTCAGTCATAAATTATTCTTTTAATTGCTTAATTAGCCGAGCGAATACTTTGACATCCGGATTCCGCTGAAATCAGCTGTCAAATCTAGTGTACTAAAAATAGTGATTGATTCATCAGAATAACAATTACAGCACATTTTTATAGTGCTTTTAAGTACATATTTTAAAGCGAGTCTATGTACGTACCTACTTTTATCAGAAGCGCAACTTCTGAGTATGTTGGTGTGGTCTTTAGTTCGAATCCCAGGTAGAGTGAGGTGTTATTGGGTCATCAGCATGTCGATTCTGTAAAAATCTCACCGTGAAGACTGGCGTGGAGTGAGCTGTCAGTGTCATCTCGTCTTGTTCAATCCCTAGCATCAGTGACACTGACAGCTCGCTCCACGCTCACTTCACCTAAGTTTCCACGGTGAGATGGTTACAGAATAGCACTACAGGAACTCAGGAATTTCTCGGTAGATTCCCGAAGCCTGGATTTGTCCCTTATTTACTAGTAATAGGCTCGTTTGCTAGTAATAGGCTGATTTGGGCTAACTAAATTATTATTAATCTTTGATTATTCGGACTACAATGAGGTCCACAGTGTTTACTATAACAGCTTGGTCTATGTTAATAATTAATAACCAAAACAGATCGGCGGGGTAACTGCGTAACACACTATCAGTAGTAGTCGCTTTCATTTTGACAGTTCAACAACATTCATTGCGTTATTTACGTTGTTGAGCAGACCAATTTTTCGAACATATGAAGCAATGGATTAGCCATATCCTTCAAAATGTGTTGATTGATAGTGTGTTATGCAATTAGTGTGCTGGTTTTATTTTTGAGCTGGCGCTCACACATAAGACCCGATCTGTAGTGCTATTCTGTAACCAAGTCACCGTGAAAACTTCGGTAAAGTGAGCGTGGAGTGAACTGTCAGTGCCACTGACGCTAGGGATTGATCAGTAGTGCTATTCTGTAACCAACTCACCGTGAAAACTTAGGGGAAAACTTAGGTGATGTGAGCGTGGATTGAGCTGTCAGTGCCGCTGATGCAAGCGAATTGACCAAGACGGGAAGTAAGGGACTAAGTTTGTGAGTGAGAATTTTACAGAATTGATATTCTGTTTTAGTTACACTAGCGGGCTGTCTGCCCTGGCGGCGATCAACTGCCAGATAATTTTGTGGAGTTGTGGGCTCGGTGTATCTACAGAAACACCTCCCTCACCCGTCGGGGTGTGATGTTTCATTCCGTAAGCCCCATTTAGACTGTGCAAGTTTCTTGTCTGTGGCATAAAATAAAATTGAAGCATTTTTTTTGGCTTCGTTCGATTTGTGCATTCAACAACAAATGACTTGCATCGTCTGAACACTGTTTAGACTAGTATATAGGTTGGCACACATTGACGCATAATCTGTTACCATGTATTCCCAGTGGGTTTTTGTTTTTTTAAGGGTTATTAAAATAAAAGCTTTTCCATTCATTTTGACCGCGTACCTATTGCTCTTTTTAGGAAAAATAACGGCTCCGAGTCGTGGACGATACGGGATTTGTGGCTATTCGATCGGAAAAAGATGCAACCTTTTGAGATGTAGTGTTGGTGTAAAATGCTCCGGATACACCATGAACCGCCAAGAGAACGAACAAATCTATCCTGGAACAACTACGCATAAGAGATCCATGACCTGTTACCAAAAGATTCTCGGTTACCATGGTCACATTGCCCGTCGGGATCCAGATAACCTTGAAAAGTTGATGAAAAGATTTCGCGGCCGGTCACCTAATCGCTGGTCAGACCAACTTACTTTGACATTATAATACTAGTTATTTCAAGGAAGTTAGGTTTAGGATGGCTTAGATGTTGCAACTTTTATTGTAGTTCAACTCACGATTAGCCACAGGCAATTCAACCGCACCGTAAAATTGATTTTATTTTTACAAAAGCACCAGAACAAATGACAGGTTATCATAAAACTTCTTTCCCCAGACGTATCGCTTCGACGAGGGGTGCGCAGATCCTGCTATCCACTGCGGCATCAACAATGCTACACACAGGGGGCTCACACTACCCTCCCCTACACTTTGCAACTGCTGTGACTACTGTATGCCGTTCTATGGTAAGGGATTATCATGACTCTATTGATGAGACGAGTCTGTTTCGTGCATTTCATAAAGGCCTAGAAGCAGTGCTTACCTCGAAAAATCATCATAAACCTGTCAATTACATTTTACGTGTGCCCCGCAATTGAAGTTACTCACTAAATTGTCATACTAAACTTAACAGAAGCAAACACTTCATACAAACACACACGTTTTAGTTAATAGAAGGTACGTATTTGGGTAAGAAAAAAAATGTAACCATCAAAATAGATACGTTTGTTATGTTTCTGATGTAGTGCCTAGTGACTGCATACCTATTCTGAAAAGGAATGCAAGCCACTGGAATCAGCAGTACTCAGCGTTCTGCCGCGTTTACTATAGCCGAAAACTGAAAACTGGAAAATGAAATTTGAATGTAGTTGCGATTTTGTAAAGTATTACCAATACTCTTCGTATTTAATTGATATTTAAGTATTACATCACGCCTGTATTCCCATTTTTATAGCTAATAGCAATTAAATACAGATCAAATACGAGTATTAGTAAGTACTGAAACGGCTCAGTCGGTAGGTACGACTTTGGCAGGTAGCACGTCCTTTTTTTTTATCGCCAAGTCGAGCGCGAAGCAAACACTGCCGTACCATCCTTTACTGCAACCATTTCGCCGCATTTTCAGGCCCCTATTTGAGAACCTCTGGATAAGACCAGAACGCAGAAACTTTCGTCATCCAGTAAGCTATAATCACATACTTAAAATCCAAAATTTCAAGTCTGTAGGTCATTTAGGTCCGAAGTTAAGGGAAAGCAAAGTTTCGCATTTATGACACTCACCAACTCACTCATGATCATCTGAATAGAACTAGTACTTCCCATAAACTCAGACAGCTGAAAGGTGATTGCCCACTTTTGGGCCCAGCTGTTACAGAAGAAAAAGGATGTGGAAAAAATACTTTATTTTATGATAAACCAACATAAAAAATAAATTTAAAAAAATGCAGTCGCTAAATACAGAAAAATATTTTTGAAATGTATGTGGTTTTTGTTAACATAATGCAATTTGTCGTGAAATGGCTAATGATTCAACAAATGCCAGTGTCAAAATAAAAATTTCATAATGTGAAAAAAACATTGTCTCATACGCTCTGTGTTTACGCGCAATGGGGAAGGTCGGGCAAAGCTAATTGTAGATGGCACGACCATAGCTAGGTCCCTACGGCCTTAATAAATTTGACATTTAATTTTCATGTTCATTCATGAGTTTTATTTTATTTCACTATTTCGTTATTTTCGGTTGTTTCAGTATTCTTCAAGTACTTGACATGGAAAAATTTTAAACCTTGAATATTTCCTCGTAATCACTTTCTTCAAAATGTTTCTGACATAAACTCGAATTCAAAAAAATATCTACGAATAGCTTTATACCACAATCTTCTAATTTTAGGGTCTTTTGGAAAATGGTGCACTCCAATTTCGGAGTATCTAGGAACAAAATAACGAGTCAATATTCTCTAAAATAAAATAAAACCACATCACGCCTTGTATTATTAGCTTGTGTTGGGAACTAGCTACGACAGCGCCATTTTGACAGTTGCCTTCCCCATTGACGTGTTGCGTTGCGATATTCGTGTTTTCGATTATTTATCCAACGACTTTGGCTGCTTCACGGAATTTGACGAATCTTGCTTTCACGAACTACCTCAGCGCGAAAACGGACTTTGTATCTGCTACTTTGATCGACTACGGCTTGTTATTTCGGACTTCGATACCACATAACGTTATGGACAACTGCATTAATTGCGGTATTGCTACTTGCTCGCTACAATATAACGGGAAGACGAGCTTTAAATTTGTTTTCTTAATTATAAACTAATCTATTTCTTTAGTACACCTGGGAATCATAAACCTATCTACCCACTAAAAACTAGGTATCTGACATGGCATTTGAGATTTTTAGGACTAATAAATAGATAGTAAGTATCTACCTGAATAATCATTAAATGATTACGTATTTGTGTACGCAGTACGATACCAAATAATACCCTTCAGGATCGGACAGGGTTTTCGTTACATGCTGTATGATTCACTCTGTTAAGTCGGTTTATTTTATGCAATGGACACCTATCTTAAATATTTGTTATTTGAACATTCCCATACTGATAATTGCAAAAACCATTGGTAAATAACACAATCTCTATTATAACCTAACCTTAGATTCGACTCCATATATCTTGATTATGCAATTGTCAATCAAACTGAAACGAAGCTGATATTTTAATCTAACAAATGAGACGAATTTGGAACTTGTAACGGTTCATCAAATTTTGGGCGCCACGATGTAAGGGAGATGGTCGATGTCCTTTGGAGAGTTAGGGTTTAATGGCCACATAAAGGGAAAACTATAAAAACTGGGATAATCAAAGATCTGGAGTACCTGGTGGTACACAAGAGCCCAACCAAACTATTAGACATCGACATACCGCCTTTACAAATAATATTCAACTTGGTGGGCCACTTCATTTGATGTCAAAAATCGAAGGTCTGAAGTATCTGATGAAGGACCCTCAGCTGGTCTCAGCTGTATTAGAGATATGGTAATGCCCCCTTCTACTATTGGTCCATAAAAAATAGACTGTCATTGCAAAAACCCAGCGTAGTGGGACACATCTTCTAATTTAATCTAGCATATAGCGTCCCACTGCTGGGCGAATGCCTCCCCTTCTGCTTTGCCCACGTTTCTACAAAAAGAAGTGAAATCTCACTAAAAACATTCTGTAAAAAACTAGCCAAGTCTCGATGGAGCTGCTTGTTTATCCCTAAAAAGTAATGAAATCTAGACAAAGTCGTGCCAAGTCTAAGGTTCCTTACTGCGATTTCTTTATTATTATAGTTAATGTTGTGTGACTTGGCCGTTGAACGTTCTATGATTAGTAGTCAGTCTGTACTGGAAATAATTTTTTGATTTGATTTTGTCTTCATTTTGATTTCATCGTCACTGCTCTCAAAACGGCGAAGGAAAACATCGCGAGGAAACCGGCATGTCCTAGAACCAAAAATTCGAAGACATGTGACTACTATACACCCGCACTGGGCCCGCGTGGTGAATTACGGCCCACATATACAATATTGCATTGCTTATTTACGTCTACAACTGAGCGCCATATAGGCGGAAAATTCTTGCCAGTGACTATTTTATTAGAACCCATGGAATGAAACCGTGTTAGGTGTATATTTTAGGGGAAGGTGAACACTGCACTACCGGAGGACCTGGTATGGGCACTACGGTGGGGCGCTGTGGTGACGGACTCTACTGCACTACCGAGGATGGATGGAGCAGTTGTACTCGAAGTAAGTTGTTACTATCTGTCTTTTTCCAAGGAGGTTAACACACAAGAGATCGAAAGTAGTGTTGAAGCCCAATTGTACAGCAACTCCGGTGTCCGTATGGATTGAGGAGCGATGTCTCGTATTTAAACGCAGATTCTAACAATATAAAGGAGTTAATAAGCCCGAACCTGGAATTCTTAGTACCTAAAATGCTTTAAAAGTTACAGAACGGTTACGAACGGTGCCTCTTCAAAAATTTACTTGAAATGGATAATTGGTCGAAAATCAATCAACAATCGCCATTTGTTTCTGTCTAATCAATATTTAAATAATACACTCTTCCCTCTTTAGTGAAATCAGAATGCCACACTGCCCAAGACGAGTACGATTCAAGAGAACAGAGGGGACTGATTGGAGCACTGGAACATAGGCCACACTGTGATGGCAAAGGGAAGTTTGCTGCCTACGAGTGTATTCCTACGCAGACGTAAGTATTTACTAATAGTTTTGAAGGGGTACCTACCTAGTGTTTTGTAGGGAAATTGCTAAGTATATAAGTAGTGCTATTCTGTAACCATCTCACCTTCACCCTTCGGGGAAACAAGGCGTGATGTTATGTTTATGCCTATTACTTTAGAACAAAAAGGCGGCTGTCAGTTTAAGGAGTTTAAAAATATGATAATATAAATCAATCTACTCCTGTACCCTTATTGCGTAATACACAATAAATCGGAATCTGAATCGTTTTGAAACGATTGCTAATTAATTGCTTCATAAGTTCGATAAATAAATCTGTTCAACAATGTGAATAACGCAATGAATGTTGTTGAACTGTCAAAATCAAACAGATCAGTCGTAATCGTTTACGAAAATGTGTTTCGCAATTAGGCTGCTGGTAATGTGTACTCAACATTTAAAAACATTTTGAACTCTCTAAATTAATGTAAGGATCTTGCCATGATTCTTTAATTGCTTGTACTATGTACAATTTATTTGATTATTTTACAAAAGCCATTGTTACTTCATACTTTTAAGTTTTCATTTCTTTTATCGGCACTCCTCATGACTGGCTATGGTTTTGTTTTCATAGGATGCCACGGATAACACGGTTTGATTCTATAACCCTTTCACTTCTTAAAATATTAGCTCAAAAACACCTCATATTCTATAGCCGTCGTTGCGACGGATGGGGGAATATTTAGAAAGGTTAGATAATTTTTCACTTTTAAGTAACTTATATCACTATTTTCCATGTAAATAACAGTAACAGGAAGTTATAACTTGCAAAAGGTGGATTAAATACGTCCTTAATGAAGCTTACTCCAAAAGTTAATACAATTTATATGGGAACTCCGCGCAAGCTTCCTTACCAAATGAGAATCACGTAAGTCGGCCAAGTAATCAGGGAAAAATTAGTGTACCTACATCATAAACCACGTCTTTTCGAAGTCCATACCGTTGAAAATAACTTCCATTTCGCAAGATGAAAACCAAAGAAATCGACTTATTTTCCATTTTGTAGCGTGTTTTGTGTAGTACGTAGTAAGGCGGTAGTCATTTTTTTTTGTTTTTTTCAGATGTTTCTGTCAGTCAGAGGAAGGCGAGAGAATTTTCGGCGAAGTCCGGAGCCTTGGAGCTATTACCAAGCGGAACATGCGTTGTGGTCAGCATAACATATTGAGTTTCCATTTACATACGATCATTTATTTAGTTGTGTGGATGTTCAGCGCTTGCAGAGCCATGCTGTCTGAGAGTATACGGATCGAGTAGTCCTTAACTTCCCGGGCCATGATGGCCGAAGCAGACAGAGAAATTACCATGCAATCGGCCTGGAACACTGTGTTATGGACCCCAGTGGTGTGGCTATGCGTAGGTACCGGCTGTCAACCGTACATCTTTGACAGTCGTTATGGGAGAAGCTCAAAAGTCTAAAAGCCAGTCTTACCAAGAGGTATCATGTTTCACAGTGACTGGGTTGTGGCGGTCAGATCGACCGGAAACCACTCCAACGTCTTTGGGTAAAGGCTGGCAGATTGATTTATTTGGTTGAGGTTCTTTTATTGACGTTCGCCCCTTTCCCCGGATGTAGGCGATCCGAATTCAGTAGTCTTCCAAAATTAAGGAGTGAACCTCGATCAGCTCTTGGTACGATTTGATTTAAAAGGATAGATGCATCAGCAAGTCGATTCTTTAAAAATCTCACCGTGAAGACTTGCGTGGAGTGAGCTATCAGTGTCATCCCGGATCAGTCAATCCCCACTAATCCCTAGCATCAGTGGCACTGACAGCTCAGTCCACGCTCACTTCACCTGAGTTTTCACGGTGAGATGGTTACAGAATAGCACTACAGCATGTCGATTCTGTAAAAATCTCACCGTGAAGACTTGCGTGGAGTGAGCTGTCAGTGTCATCCCGTCTTGGTCAATCCCTTGTATCAGTGGCACTGACAGCTCAGTCCACGCTCACTTCACCTAAGTTTTCACGGTGAGCTAGTCACAGAATAGCACTGAAGTCTACAATAGGGATGATGTTTTTTTTTTTATTTATCTCAAAATAATGTTCGTTCCCAAATAGTAGGATCTAGATAAAGTACAAACAATATCATGAAAAGTGTATAAGTTAGACAAGGACAGCATAATCGTAAAAGTGACGTCTCGAATAAGTAACTTCATACCAGGCGCGGCAGCGCCATAAATTGTCCGTACCGCGCGACAAGGACAGGAATAATCCTCTCCAGAAACTTTTACAGAGTGTAGCTTCATCATCTTTCATCGATTTAACAGATTTTTTTGATAATCTCATAAGCATTCTTCCTTTGAAAGTACATTATTTTTTCGAACATTGTTAATATTTGTCATCATCCTTAATCGTATTGGGGTTCAAAGAATATCGTTCTTGTTTTGACATGGATGGGTAAACCCATGTTACGAAGCATTTTATTTTTACCATACATAGTTACCGTATATGCAACCAATCAACAAAGTGTAGCTAACAAAGTGTAAGTAATATATTTGTAAGAACAATATTATTTAAAAGAGTGTCCATGGAGTTTCTTGCCCTTTCTTCTCCATAGGTAAGTAAATATGAAGCTAGTTGCCCATTCCAAAGCGTAGTAGGTACGCTTTGGAATGGGCAACTAGCTTCATATTTCTGACTGACCGACTCCTTGACAATTCAAAAGTGCCTGTAAATGGTTTATTTGAAATAAATGTTTTGAGGGCGTGTCAGAGCACGCACAATGAAGGGTTCCGTAGTTGGTTGAATTTATTCCAAGAACAAACTTAATACTGTAGTTGAAAAACACGTTATACATTACAACTGCAAATGTAAGTTGGTCGACTATTCCTCGTTAAGTTGTAAAGCCTTCTTAGCTATGATAGTTTTGCCGTGAATTTTAATTGTAATAATATATTTTAGTATAAAAAACAACCATTTATTTGCCAGGTTAGGGGGAGACATGACCCTAAAAAAAATTACCACTTTCAAACTTAGTACTTCGCAAACGGATCCCTGAATGGGCGAAAATGGTTTTCTCTCACCTGCAATATTTTTGAACTATAAAAACAAGTCATCCCTACTGTACGAGAAGGAGCACTTTCCTCTGAAGAATATAAAATATATCATTTTACCACTTAGTCGGCGTGACCAATATGTATATCCATGCCAAATAGCAGCTTTTTAGTACTAAGAGTCTCTGAGCTAGGCTGCGGACAGACAGACGGACATGGCGAAACAGTAAGGGTTCCTTGTGGACAACGGAACCCTAAAAACGCGGAATAAAGTTATGCCAAACATAATTCTCGAAAAAAATTGGTATTGTACGAGTATGTGGTATTGTAAGCTGTTTTTAACTGACTAAAACTTTTTTGTATTTGTTTTAATTCTGACCCTCCCAATTTCAGGATGCTCCCGTTTCCACGATCGCATGAAGAAGTCAATAAGCGCTGGTGTTCCTCTCCCTGTGACCGGTCCTCGATGCACGTCCGACGGAAACTTCCACCCAATCCAGTGCATCGCCAATCAATGCTACTGCGTCGACATCCTGACTGGAATTGTTGACGACAGAATCAGCAGTGTTAATCTTGAGAGAACACCTATTACGGAGTTGCCTTGCTGTGAGTATTCTGGTTATTTACACATACAGATCTGCAAACATACGCAAACTCGATCTTTTACCCATGGGGGTAAGCAGAAACTACAGAAAGCCACCTGCTACGATCCTTACATACAATTAAAGTTCTCTAAAACATTAATAGTTATCAGTAACGTTTAGACAGTAACTGTTGAGAGGTAACATAATATCTACTTTATTACTCGACTAACGCGAAGCAAAAAGGAGGGTTATGATTTTGACTGGTATGTAGATATATTCAGGGGCCTAGGACGTAAAGTCATGAACAAACGATTTTTCTTTTGATGATTCCTTGTTGGGTAACAAATGAAACGGCTTTATGATCACATGTCAAATATATATTTAAATATTGTTAGGTATATAACGCTCTAAAAAAAGTACGAAACTAGAAAATATTTCAGACAGATATCAAGTATTTGCGGGCCATCACTACATGGAGGAATGTATCGGATCTTTGCACGTAACAGCTTTTGTATACCTACCACATTTTACGCACATAAACAATTTTGATTTTGATTTGATAACTACTTAATTATTTCGTCTAACAATTTCCAGATGACGAAGATAGAGACCTATTTAAACAATACTCCGAAGGGGAACCTCCCTACAACTTCACGACTCCTTGCCTCGAAGACATACAGGAGAAGGTAGACCTGATCCTGAGGAGTGAAGAGGAGGGGTACAATATAGACTACTTCAACAGTTTTCCGGAGTGCCTGCCTGATGGGACTTTTGGAAGGATGAGAATTACTAGGGATGGGACGTATGTCAAATTAAGTACCTTTTTTCTTTAGAGGCAAAAGTGCTTCGTTGATTTAGTAACAAATTGTAAGTTCCACCGCCAAAAATGGTATCCTGTGTTCGGTTCCAAGGTTGAGCAAATTCTTATCAATGGGTCTTTATGGAACTTTAATAAATAACTGCTGAAATGTCCCTACATTTGGGTGTACCCACTTAATCACTGTCCAGACTTACAAAAATTTACTTGATATTGTGCTTTAGGGTTGGATGCGGGAATTTAGACACAGATCCGGTTATTGTGGGGCATGTTTGAGGGAAGGCCATGTTCTCGACGATGACGTGTGTCAGTCGATGATTTTGTCGTTAACCTTTTTTTTTATTTTATGAATAACTGTGCTGCTCCACATTAATCACAATCTAAATAATTTTGAAGGATATTGCTTATCCATTGCTTGACCAAGGGCGGATCCAGCTTTAATTGGGGGGCGGGGGGCACCTGGGCTAGCCAGTTTGGAGAGATTTTCTTTTGACCATACATACTGAAATAGGAGTTCGTTGTCATGGTATATAGAAAGGTTTGAGAATATCTTAAAAAAATTAGCGAGCGAAACGAGCTCAATAAAAGTTACAAAACATGTTACAGAAATACGAGTTACTTTGTCGTAAGAGAATATTGACGCGAGCTCAAAAGTTTAAGCCCCGCCTTGAAGGAACAGGTTAGGTTTTTTCTAATACTTTCTACCCTTCATCGGAGTTTCATGGTCAAATCATTATGCAAAAAATTTGGAGGTATAAGAGTATGTAAGAGCGAGCTATAAAATTTTTGTACCCTACATTTATATTTTGCATACGTACGGAGCCTCCAACTCCAAATGCTTCTTACTGAACATATTTTGACCTTCTTACCAACCACGGGCCCAGGGCGCCCCTGCCAGTGAGCTTAATCATTTTATCACTCCACCTAGGATTGATTTGGTTAGTTTTCTTTTTACCATTCATAGTAGGGATTTATTTACTAAATATGAGTTGAGGCATAAACTTTGAAGGCGCCAGGCCCTTCAACCGCACTATCTTTTTAGCCCGGCTACGAACTGACTATGGTGCCGATTCTCTTGTACACCGAACTAAACTATCACTAAAATTCCTAACTTTTATCTATGAGAATCTTAGAGCTATTCTGCAAAAAACTATATCTCTAAATTGTAAAAATAGTTTTGGCACAACTAAAATTGAATTTGACAATCACGACTCCGTCTTCACGTCACGTGGTACATGTTTGCCCTACCCTCTGAATATTTTTTAGAGCCGGAGGCACGCCTCTACTTTTTTTACTCTACTTTGTATGAAAAATATAAACAATCATTACCTACATGTTGAGTTCTAGGGGTTTACGGGTTTTACAAAGGTGGTCCAAATTTTCATTATTTTTGCAATGGGACACACCATTTTCGAGATTTAGGCAAAAGAAAAGATAAAAAGATACAGTACTGTTTTTGAACCTGAAGTCGAGGTGTTGGGGTGAATTTTAGTTCATGACAACTAATTTTATTCCACACCTTTTTAATCGCGATAAAAAATAGTCAGATTTAGTTAGACAATCTAAATTTTAGGTGAAAAACTGTCATTTTAGGTCAAATTTAGAATAGCACCTTTCACTAAATTAATATCTCAACCATTTTAGTGCTGTCAACTTAAAATATAGTTAAGTTGTGCCACTTTAGTCAATTTAAGAATGGGAAATCGTCGTTTGACAGGAATTAACAAAATTTGAGTCTAGTTTAGAGAATTTTGTGACAAGAGAATCGGCACTTAAGGCTCATACGAATTGAATAGTTAGTAGCTTCTCGATCGGCGTCGCGTCGAAGTCGATTTCGAGAAATTAAAAGAAGTTCTGAAGAACATTACCAACTTACCTTTTCCAAGGCTGGAATGCTCGTTGACAGTTTTAAACTTTACACCACAACACTTTTAACTTTCACCAGAAAAATCTGTATAGACGAGCGAGGACTTCAAATTGAAGATTACAGAATTGAGCCAACGTCAGAGGGCTTCGAAACTATGGATTGCAGTAAGTTGATGATTTTTAAATAAACTTGGCATGGATCAATACTGTGTCTGGAATACTTGAGAACTTTAATTCAAAATAAGTTAGATATTCTGCTATTCGGGGCGGAGACAAATCCAACTAGCTAGAAGGTTTTAAAAGATACTTGTTGGATTGCAGTGCGATCTGAAAAAATGTACTTAACAAATTTCCATGTATAAATAATACCTAAGTAGTGGGACCGAGTTGCCGTGTCTGGCCTTACCGCTGTTAAACCCACAATGGTGTGTGTGGTATGTTTGTACGATAACAAATGTAAACTGTATATTTGTAATAAATAAATAAAAAACAAATCAAAGTTCATAAAATTGGTCCAGTGGTTCTGAGTTATAAATGGTGTAACTAACCCAACTTTGTTCTATTTATATAATGACTATGAACACAAACAAAGTTTTCAAATTCGTGTACAACGTTTGAACGAAATTGGTAAAAACTACATGACAAAAATACTCGTCGAATATTATAATATACCTACACAACTCCTTTATTTTTTGAAGTCGGTTATAATAGTTTACCTAAATATTGCTTCTAGCGAATTCATGGTGGATCTAAAATCTCATAAAACTGTAATTGAGCCTAGCTGCACTCGCTAAAATACCTACGTCTGTTTTTTTTTTTGTTTAGTTCTGTACCCATCTCTTTGTTTTGCAGAATGTGCTCAAACAACCAACGTTATGGGCAACGTGCCAGAGAAGCCAATATGCTGTAAGAATGGCAGCTTTCGGAAGGTACAATGTCGCCGAGGATTGTGCCGTTGTGTTGATTCCGATGGAAGGCAGACTTCTCAAGAGTCTGCTGATGTTACACAACTAGCCTGCTACACGCCATACTGGAAAACTTGCTAAGACCGGAACATAAATCTATAAGATATTTTTGATGTAAAAGTAATAAAACAATAAAGTAAAAACTTTTTGGAGGAGTATTTTCCATTATTTGTTTATTCATAGTAGTTTCCCAAAACATGGGCGGGTAACATTTTCCTCACCCTGTTCCACGACACTAATATTACTTCACTGCTACCAACATAAGAAATACTACTACTTCACGCTTGATTTTTAATATGATGAGCAGGGGTATAACGAGCTCTTAAAGCAGGGCAGTTGTTGAACTGCCCTCCTTTTTTTACTATGACAACTTTTTGAAGTTTACGAAGGAATTCGAATCAAATAAAACTACTTTAATTGTTTGCATGTGCTGCTACTGCAGTACAGAGTTTTTGCATATTAAATTATTGTAAATCATCAAGATTAGAAAAATATTTTGAGTCCACTTATGGCAATTATCGTACAAGAAATTAAACGGTCTCTTAAAGATTATAAGGAAAAGGCTTATAATTTATTATCGGTAAAAACTAACTGGGTGGTTGTTTGTTTTTACATAGATTATCTTCAATCATGCTGGATATTTTTGTGTCCATGTACTTTTTACTCTTGACGAACGGACAACAACGCTAATCGGCTAATGTCATAAAGTTCTTAGCGCAAACGCGACATATTGTATCTGTGGATGATTGTTGAAAGTAAATGTTTTTTTCTTGAATTTTATTTGTTCAGAAGTTCTTGCGGTGTATTTTTCAAATGATATTGAATCGAAAATAACTAGTGGATATGTGATTTGATATTATAACACGCCGCCGATTAATTAGCTTTTATATTTTTGTAATGTTCCCCAATCGGCGTTATAGGTTATAATACATTCGTCATCGTCACCAGGTTATGCCAAACTTATTTTTAGCTTCTAAAAACGCTAAAACAAGGCTGTGTTAAGAGTTTAAAGTGTTCTATATTAATTCCACTTGATATTTGAAGTTATAAAGTCAAGAAAATGGGTCTGATCATATCAAGATTTCGCGTAAGTATAATGAGTTTGATTGATTTTTACATATGTTTTGTATTAGAGCCAAAACTATTTTGAAACGTTTCAAATATTCTTTTGGCGGCACTTCAAATGTGTGTCCATGACCTGAGGGTTTTATAAATGGGTCTAATCAGGCATCTAATCGTTCCTGTGCATGTTTCTTCTTCATTATTTTGTGGCAACCTTTCTCTTTAGTTTCGGTTGCTCTTTTGAAAGTTTCATAAAGTAAGCTACCTATTTGAGATCGTTGACGTAGTCTGGTGAACATGGGAGTCCTCATGGACCACTGCAATGGGCACCAAGTGTTGGTAATATGCCACAGTAGAAAATAATTTCAGATTAACACTTTCAAGTCATCAAAGCATAACTTTTAATAAATGATTTAGAAACCTCCTCATTCATATGAAACCTCAATAACTATCCTACAAATATTAGAAAAGTGTAAAACTAGTTATTGATATCTAATAAAAAGTCCGTAAAATCTATCTTTTTCTGCTTCAATAATCTCATAATTTCTGTGTTCTGCTACTTTCATTTACATTTAAATTAATTAAAAACATTAATTAGGGAATTATTTAAAACATGTTTTATATCAGTATAATCTACTAATTAATGATTATCCTAAAACATTTTAATTATAATTCTAAGATATTTCATTACTGATAAAGTTTACACAGCTTTCTTAAAATTACAAACAAAGGTTCATTATTATTGCTTGAAGTTTATCTTTTGTAGTTTAGTCTTATCAAAACAGTTTGCAAAGCATATCATTATTCTAATGTCTTTTAACTGTCTCAACTATAATTATTTATTACCTGACTTGTTGGTCTAGTGGTCCCAAGTGCTGCTTCCAGGGTCGGGCAAAGTGTTATAAGGTTTTCCCATCTAAAACTTCTCAGTAGCAGCCCGGAGTCTCGATTTGTGCCCGGTTGTTGGTTATAGGCTTGGTTATTGCCCCTTATAACATGGGACTTTTGCATAACTGGCGAATGTTGGTGTTCTATTTAGGTATGCCTCTGCCTAGCTCTTCAGTGATTACAGGCACGATGTTATGTTATAATTATTCATGAATCTGAATTTTATGGAACATTTAAAAAAAAAGCCAACCGTTGTTGTTTTTCAGCCTATTTAATTACAAGATATCATAAGTATTGACATTGTCAACTTTGAAGTCAAATCTAAAATGCTGTAGAAGTAAACTGTAATCATAAAACTATAACAGAAAGGTATTAAATTAATTCTATTTATAACGTCTCAATTTACAATAAAAAAAGAAAACTCCTACCATACCGTAAAACGGTTTAAAACGGAATTCCTAAATTGTTAACTGACTCTTTTAGCACATTTTTAAATTGCAACACAATATTTGTATTGTAAGGTGTCATGGTGTAAGTTTCAAAATTAAACCTGACCTCCACAATTACTTGGTATCATATTGTAGTTTCCATTGACTTTTTTAATGGTATAAAATAACTATTAGAAAAACAAGGGTTGTGGCCGTGTGTTTTACGTGATTAAGCGTATATAATTAGAAGTAGTCTGAGGTGGGTAGAGGTCGTGCCGTCACAGTCCTGACTCGATGTAACAAATTCTTTGATTTTTTAGCTATCGAGTGGTGTAATTATATTTTGGATGTAGATGATAAATCTACAACACCAAACTGTATTCCCTGATTTTGTTATCATCTATCTGTTTTTCTTAATGGCCTCCTACTATTACAGTAAATTTAATGACATATTCACATCAAAGCGCATCATGCTTTGTTGGTCTAGTGGTTGCAAGCGTTACTGCTGAGCTTGAGGTCTTGGGTTCATTTCCCAGTTCGGGCAATAGGTGTTTCCATCTGGAATTTCTCAGTAGCAGCCAGAGTCTGGATCTGTGCCCTGTTGATGACAAGAGGCTCGCCCTTATTACATAAGACTTCAACATAACTAGCGAAATGTGGGTGTACTGACTGAGACACCTGTGCATAGCTCTTCAGGGATTGCAGGAGTGATGTTTTAATGTTTTATTTAACTTTCAACAATACAGTACATTTAGGTATAAGTTTCAAATTTACACCTGACCTTCACAATAAGACCAGTACTATATTACTTTCCATTCACGTTTTAATAGTATTAAATAACTATTATAAAAGTGCGTACCTAAACTAGACATAAATAGTCACAGCTTAACCATACTAGGTTAACCAGCGTAACCGACAAGGTTCTGCCCACGACTTTGTGTGCTTTTTAACATAACACGTATCTTACGGCAATAGCGTAGCTGTCTGTAAAAGAAAAGATTGTTTGAATGCTATCTAAAGTTTTATATTAATTAATACATATTTAAAAGATGTCACCTGTATCATGATGTATCATGTTTTTGGGTTTGAGCTACAGGCGGTGGCGGTCTGTTATTTTAAAGTATTTTTAGAGAAACATTTTCAACTAAATACAATTCATAATTGAAGATTGAGGTGGAACAGAAGACGAAGTTTAGCAAAAATAAATACGTATAATCACAATTATCACAAAAACAGTATTTACAATAAAATGTACTTAATAAACGACCACGAGATTTTTTCTTTATCTTCAATTGGTTATGGGCCCAGAACCCAGAAGTGTAAAATGGAGCTTTCAAAAATACAGATCACAAAACTTGATGGCCACAATTGGGTCGCCTGGAAATACCGAATGGTTGCCTTACTTAAAGGCATAAACGGAATTTGGGAGATTGTGGAAGGCATGACAAAAAAACCGGCGAAGCCTGCGGAAGGCAGTGGGGATGCCGAAGTTAATTCTTACAATAAAACTTTACGAGATTTTGTTACATTGGAGAGCACAGCCCTACTGCTTATAACGAACAATGTAACGGATGAAACACTAGGGAAAGTAATAAGGTTGTCCACTCCCTAAGAAGTATGGAAAGAGCTCCATAGGCTGTATGAGGGTCCTGATGAGGACCGGCTCTACGACTTATGTTTGGACTTCTTCAGACTTAAAAGGGATCCGGCAGACAACATGTCAACACATGTCTCGAAATTGAAGAATTTGTGGCACAATCTGAAGGAAGAACTGCTCAAAGAGGAGAACGTTGAAATGCCTGAAGTTCTCTTGATTTGCAAAATCCTGGATACGTTGCCGGAAACTTTTTTTTCTTTCAAGTCAAGTTGGCTATTGATGTCTAAGAAGGAAAGAACAGTGGACAACATTACGGCCCAACTGTGTGCACATGAAAAAGCGCTGAATGCATCGATGGCTGACGCTGAATCGAGCGAAAGTGCGCTTTATGTAAAACGAATCGAAAGGTTGCTAAAGAAAATGACCAAAGAGACCAGAAAAATAAAAAGCGGTACAAATGCTTTATTTGTAAAGAGTCTGGACATCTTAAGAAGGATTGCCCGAATAATACCATGAAAGACAAGAAAAATAAAGCTCTCAGTTCCAACATGATGTTTCTGACGGTGAATTCAACAGATTCTGGCACTAACCGTGATAGTGATAATTGGTACATAGACAATGGAGCGACACATCACGTCACAAGTCGAGGAGATCTATTTCAAGATTTTAAACATTTTATTGAACCTCACACAGTAACTACGGCTAACGGAAACATGATAAAGGCGGTTGGAAAAGGCACCGTCCGTGTACAGGCCAATGTTAAAGGAAAAAGTGACTTTTTTTTGCTAAGAGATGTTTGGTATGTTCCCCAGATTAGCAAGAACCTTTTCTCTGTGTTTAGTACACAGGACAAGAACCCCTCAAGTATTTTTGAGTCACGGGTTACAACATGTTCCATGAAGATCAATGGTAAGGTTGTCTTAACAGGAAAAAGGCAAAGGTATGGCGGTTTGTACAAGCTAGACTGCAAAGCCATTGGTGCTGATTTTTCAATCAACTTAATTGAGCATGGAGATACGCTGCATTTATGGCATGAGCGTATGGGATATCAAGACAAGAGACATATCAAAAGTTTGATAAAGAAGGAGTTAGGGTTAAAGACATCCAACAGTGGAGATTTATGCGAAGGTTGTATCTTTGGTAAAGCCCACAGGAAACCATTTGGTGTTCGCGAAAAGGCAACAAAACCTGGTGTACGAATACACTCAGACGTCTGTGGACCCTTTCCTTTGAGTGTCTCTGGATATCGCTACTTCGTACTGTTTAAGGATGAGTTCACACGATACAGATATGTATACTTCCTTAAAAATTAGTCTGAAGTTCCCGAAAAATTAAAACAGATGATGTCTGAGGCTAGAAATGCTGGACATACTATTTTCGAGGTTTTGAGTGATAATGGAGGCGAATACGATAACAGGAAAGTCAAAGATCTACTTGGACAAGCTGGAATAAAGCAAAGGCTCATTATGCCGTACACTCCAGAACAAAATGGGTGTAGTGAACGAGATAATCGCACTATAGTCGAATCTGCTAGAGCAATGATGAATGCGCATGAGGAGATTACTCAGAATTTGTGGGCTGAGATGGTAAACACTGCTGTTTACATACTAAACAGGACAGGACGTACTTCAGTGGAACACAAGTCGCCTTATGAACTGTGGCTTAACAAGAAGCCTCAGATAAAGCACCTGAGAATAGTCGGTTCACCTTGCTATGCGCATGTACCAAAGCAGAAGAGAAAGAAATTACAAAAGAAAGCTACACGGTGCATTTTAATTGGATACGACAATGATGATGGATACAGACTTTGGAACAGAGAAAGAAATTCATTAGTTCGATCTAGGGACGTTATTTTCAATGAAAAAGCGCTAGAGACTTCAATGAATGAATACCCTGAAGCAGTCTGCAGTCCGGAAAATGAAATTGAAGTAGAACTTAATAGAGATGTTTTAAAAGATAATGGACGAAGAACTCCTGTTATGCCTACTACTGAAAGAACCGGTGAAACTGACATGGATATAGGTGAACAAAATCAAAGTGTCGGAGAAGAGTTACATGACGCAGAAAACGAAATTACGGAACAGTCTATTGAATCGGAGGGGAATGGAAACGTCAACGAAGATGATAATGTCGTTGATGAATATCAAGATGATGCTAATGATGAAATCATCGCAGATGAACGTGAAGATGTGTTCCCGGAACAGATGATACTTCGAGACCGTTCTATGTTACGTCCTCCAGATAGATTCAAAGACTTTATTATGAACGCGATAATGGGATACAATGAACCAGAAACGTACAAAGATGCGACCAGACGCCCAGATAAAGAGCTATGGGAAAAGGCCATGGACAGTGAAATTAGTTCCTTGAAGGAAAATGACACATGGAAGCTTGTGAATCTACCCAAGGGCAGAAAAGCTTTACCTTGTAAGTGGGTTTTCAAAGTCAAGATGAATGCTGATGGCTCCATAGACAAGTACAAGGCTAGATTAGTCATAAAAGGTTTTCATCAAAAGAAAGGTATAGACTACATGCAGACCTTTAGCCCTGTGACCAGAATGGCAACTGTTCGCTCAGTGATTAGTACAGCAGCGAGCGAAGGTATGTCGATGAGACAGTTCGATGTTTCGACTGTCTTCCTGTATGGCTCATTAGATTAAGAGATCTTCATGAAACAACCAGAAGGTTATAATGACGGCTCCGGTCAAGTATGTCTTCTAAAGAAGAGTCTCTATGGGCTGAAGCAAGCACCACGGTGCTGGAACCGGTGCATTCTAGATTATTTCAAAGAAATCGGTTTCAAGGCAAGTGAGGCAGATCCTTGTCTTCTGATACGAAAGAGAGGATGTGGAGTAGCTCTGTACGTGGATGACGGTCTAGTCGTCGGATCCAATGATGCACTGATAGACGAGTTGATGGAGGACCTCAAACGTCGTTTCAAAATAACTATGAAAACTGCGTCTTATTTTCTTGGAGTAGAGATAGAAAGCAGAGGAGATAGTATTAAGATATTTCAAACGTCGTATGTACGTAAAATCTTGCGGAGATTCGGAATGGACACCTGCAAACCGGTCTCGACGCCGATTGCCAAAGATGGTACATGGAGCGAGAAGGTGGACATGAATTATATGAAAGATAATTACAGGCAAATTGTTGGAGCCTTGGCTTACTTGATGGTATGCTCTAGACCTGACATTGCATATGCTGTAAGTGTAGTCTCACGAAGTCTGGAGAAGCCAGAAGAAATAGACTGTGTTCGACTGAAACGCATAATGCGTTTTTTGCAGTACACGCCAGATTTAGGTGTCATGTACAAGAGAGATTACAAACAAGGCATTTTTGAATGCTATAGTGACGCTGATCATGCAGGAGATATCAGCACTGGTAGATCCACTACTGGAGTGCTGTGCATGAATGCAGGAGGAGCGGTGTCATGGCTAAGCCAAAGACAGGCAAGCGTTTCAATTTCCACCACCGAGGCAGAAGTTGTAGCTGCCAGTGAAGCAGCCAGAGAGACTGTTTGGCTATCTCGGCTTATGAGTGATCTTGTCACTCTTAAGGAGATTCCATGCATAAGAATTGATAACGAAGCTGCGATCAGGCTGGCAGAAAATCCCGAATTCCATCGACGAACTAAGCATGTCCGGGTTCGACATTTCTTCGTTAGAGAATTGGTCACTGGAGGTGAGCTAAAAGTCGATAAGGTATCTAGCGAAGATCAGCTCGCAGATATCCTAACCAAGCCACTAGCAAGACCGAGGATCAGAAAGATCTCTGACCTGATAGGTATTTGTTGAGAGGAGATATTGAAATTGGAACATCAATTTTCATGTCCAAATAAAAACATTTATTATGTTTAAAACAGTATTAAAAAGTATGATATCATAAATTGTATAAAACTTACAAGAATACAACAGTAATGTTTATCAATATTCAACAATAAATAAATAAATATGAGTGTGAAACAATGTGGTATTGTTGACGAATGTTTATTATGCATTGTTTTCGTTAGCGTTTCAAACGGTATCCTTGAGTGCGTACGTAAATTAAATCGATCGTACGCTTTGAACTTGGGAAATGATAACATTACTTATAAATGAAAATATATTTATTAAAAATGTTAAACTTTACAGCGGTGTACCGCTTTAAAATCCATGTTAACAAATAAGGTCCTCCTTTGCAGGCAAGAAATACCTAGCAAATATTTTTGCACAATGCAGACAATATTGGGTCGCTCCGTGGGTGACCAACCATTACATATCGAGACCCTTCCGTGCCCCGGAAAGCACGTTATGCGGTTAGTCCCTGCTGTCATTCGTAGATCTTTGACAGTCGTTACGGGACGTCAGAAGCCCGAAAGTCTGACAACCAGTCTTACCAAGGGGTATCGTATTACCCAGTAACTGGGTTGTGGAGGCCATAATCAGATAGGCAGTCGCTCCATGTAAAATACTGGTAGTCAGCTGCATTCGGTTAGACTGGAAGCCGAACCCAATTGGAAAGAGACTAGGCAGATTGATTCGTGCCCGCGGAATGGGGATGATGACAATTTTTTAAAATTTTTATCACATTTTTTTTTTTTCAAATAGTGCAAATAATATTACAAAAAGTGTAAAAGCTTAGAAAACAGCCAAGTTATGAACGTTTTAAAATAAGTGTTAGACAAGGACAGCACTATCTTAGAAGTGACGTCATGACTATGTAACTTCCAACTAGCGCCGTACATTGTCCGTACCGCGCGACAAGGACAGGAATAGTCCCCACCAAAAACTTTAAAAGCGTGTATCTTCATAATATTTACATCGTTTTAACAGATTTTGGTCGATTAACACCTTTTTACTTTGCCTTCTTTGAAATTACATTATTTTTACGAACATTTATAATAGCAGTCATCATCCCAATTGCACTGAGCGCAAGTTTCGGCTGTCACAGGTGCAAGGTGTTGGCAGAATTGTCACTGGCCGTCAGTTTCTATTAGCAAACGGTGACGCTCACTGACACGCTTGGTTTGTAGCAATGCCGTCTAGCAGCGGCTGCCGAAGTTTAACAAAAGACAACTGACATGCTGTCAAAAAAAAATTCACTGCTGACTGAAATAACCACCACCAATTAAATCACTTGACATCTACCAGCTTAATTTTTTTTTTAACTATGAGTAGGACTTACAATTTCTAAGACATGACTACAAAACTTAGCATTTTAGCACACCTACAACGGTTAGAACATAGCTGGTAGATGTCAGTCTGAACAGTTCTCTTTTACTTACCGTACGTATTGTAAAAACTCCCGAGCGCCTTTAACCTTTTGTTTAAGACTTTGAGGGTAGGGGATAAAGTTCAGAATGTCATGCTCATTCCCTTACTTACCTACCTTTCTTTGTTCTGTCCTCACACGTCAGTCATACACGCGCCGGTTGTGAGTAAAACTCTGACCTTTTTGAAGGACATCACCAAAATATCGATGTGGGTCCTTATAAGGCCTCCCAACGTATGCCTCATTAATCCATTTTGTTAATCGCCTTTGAAACTAAACTAAATAATAATAAGTATGTAAAATTTCGTGATTTAGAAGTGAACAGAATAGATGTACAACAATGTATCGACAATTCATAATGATCTAATTGTGCATGTCGGCAGGATTACTACGTTCATTCATCTACCATCAGTCTGGTCGACGTCAACCGACCATAATCTCATACATACATAATCAGCCTAGAACGTTCCCACTGCTGGGACACAGGCCTCCTCTCTGTGAGAGGGAGTTGTCTCTAATCTACCACGCGGGCCCAGTGCCGGTTAGTAGATGTCACATGTTTTCGAATTTTTGGTTCTAGGACATGCCGGTTTCCTCGCGATGTTTTCCTTTACCGTTTTGAGATTGGTGGTGATTACACAAAGTATAACTTCTGCCTGGGTTCGAACCGGCGATCTACAACGCGTAATTCGGGGCCGTTACCACTGGGCCACCACTGCTCTCCCGCCCACTGATCACCGCAATCTCATATGCACCTTATTTTCACCAACCAGCCAGCAGAAATGGGACATGGAGGTCATAATTTGCCGGCGTGACCAACTCCAGGTTGCGTTGCTTTGACCAGTAAACATCGTATAGCGTCTTCAGCTACCATGTTTCGTCTTCAGCGGATTTGTTTTTTTATCGGATTTACCAGATAACGTTGAGCGTAGGTTTTCTAAGGAATTTATCTTCTCTGATTTAAGTGCACTTCATTCAATTTGTTGATTTTTATTGGTTTAGTAACAAAGTATCGAAGTCCGAAAAATCAAATGAAAAAGATTGTTCTTCATGGTTTTTATAGTGTGCACAGTAGTAGCGTAAATCTGTGTTTGAGATTGCCTCTAATCCAAATCAGTTCGGTTCTTCCCCCTGGTTATTAACATCCCTGAAGAACTATGACGCCCCGTAACCAACATCATCGCGGTCATTGTACGATTTCTACAAACAGTAATATGTATGTAACGTTGTTGTCTGCTCGTGGTGATGCGAGCTCACCCCCTATATCGCTCTTCCACGCTGCCAGTGATGCGGTAACGTGTCCAAAGTCGACTTATAACACTCTGCATAGTACCCAGAGCCACAAGCACGTTGCCGAGAACCAGCTTCCAACATTCCCACGGCTCTGATCGTTTCTTCTCGGCTCAACTGACGGCGGACTTGGTTTCAAACCCGTCGCACGATTGTGTAGGAATACGACTTGACAAAAGATTTTCATCTACTGACCGAAATTGAAAAACTATTCATACTAATAAAAACAGTAGATAAGTACAGCAAATTTTTTAGGTGAACCCATTGACAAATGTCTAAACTGGAAAGCACATACAGAAGAATTAAATAAAAAAGTATGTTCTTCTGCCTACGCACTCTACAATCTGAAACCCATCATAAGTGACACTGCGCTTATCACTGCTTACCACGGAATTGTCGGCTCAATATTAAGGTTCGGTGTTATTTTTTGGGGAAATTCCACTATTAAGGAAATAGGTCAAAGTTTTTAGGTCACAAAAACGGCGCATTAAGGCTATGTATGTTCAGATTAAAAAAAAAAAAAACGGATAGTTGCAAACTGTATTTTATAAAATGCAATATTTTAAATCTGCCTTGCTCGTTTATTTTTGAAGTGGCCACTTTCGTAAAAACCAATCCTAAACTATTTAAAAAACGATCAGATGTTTCAATCCGCTACCGACCGACGGGATAACAATAGATTATGTGCACCAAGATCAACCACGGCACTGATGCGTAAAAGTATTTTCTCTTTAGCACCAGTTATTTACAATGAATTCCCTACACCCATTAGAGAAATGCCCACAGCTCTATTTAAACTACATCTAAAAAAATACCTGATAGCCAAATGTTATTATAGAACAGAATTTTTCAATGACCGGTCTTAGCTCCTATCGTTATGACATTTATTCGATCTCATAACTGTGACACCTATTAGTTTTAATTTTAATATATAGTTTTATTTTTTTCAAACGACCGCGCGAAAATATTTCAGTTATTGCTTTTTTTAATATAAAATTCAATTGGTTAACTTGACCATTTTTTTTTTGTACGCCATAAATGGCAAAACTTGTCGATCCAATTTCTGAATGTTATTTTAAGACCATGAAAATCTATTGTAAGTACATGTACTTATGTTTTACAAGAAATAAATATCTATATTCCTTTTTCAAATGACGAAATTTACTAAAAAGTTACCAATAGGTGTTACAAAAAATAAAAAACCTGATGTTTAACAACTAGCAAAAACGTGCTTGATCCCTAGACACATTTGATGTGTGTATTTGGTAAGGGCAACGTCTGTCGGGTCAGATTGTAGACAAATATATCTCAGCAAATAATGAAACCTTTATGAAACCAATAGACATTCTAAAACAATAAAACTAAACGGTTTATTTTTATGAGTCACTTCGTGATTTGTCATCTCATACATTATAGTGTGGTGTGGATTACTAAGATGGTTACTGCACGTATGATATTATCGTGTTACAGACTGGTGTTTTCAATGCCAGATGCGATAGATAAATAGGTACCTACACGTTAAAAATCTCTATTTGTCTACATATCTCTTGCATGACTTGTAAATAAACATTTTTTTATTGTTTACAATGGACGCTTGCACGTCTATAAACAACGTTCTCACATGTATAATTTCAAGTTGAATGATGTACCAACCCGCAATGGGCCCGCCGCGTGGTGGATTACGGCCCACCCCCTACTCACTGAGAGGGGGCCTTTTTCCCAGCAGTAGGGACGTAATAGGCTGATTATGCAATGATGTAACTAATATTTTGATTTGAATGAGTGCATATCCGTGTAGTTCCTTGTCCGTTCTTCTCCATAGTTACTTCTACTACGCTTTGGAATGATGAACTATCTTCATCTTTCTGACTGACCGACTCCTTGACAATGCTTGTAATTGGTTTGATTGAAACAAATACTTGTGAGTTTGAGCTTATCTCTTCTTTGATTTGTAATAGAGCCTGTCCTAGCAATTTCTGGCCAGGAGGTGAAAGGAGAACTGCAGGTTTTTAGTCAGTACGAATTGGACGAAACCATCCGATAAACTATCTTTCCCAGGGAGAATTCATGACGTGTAAATTAACCCATGAAGAAAAGGGTTTGTTTTTTATCCTTCACCCCTTTTTTTGAGACTTCTAGTCAAGTGCCGGAGATCCGAGACCTCCGGTGACCGCCCGACCGACTCTTCTTTTTCGTGTCAATGGCACGACACTTGTTTAAATACTGTTGGCGCAAAACTTTGCCACTTCCACGGCGTTATCGGTTGCAGCACACAGGTCACTTTGGCTGCATTTTCTGGGCACAGAGGGCAGGATAGGAGGTGGAGCATAGTTTGTGACTTAGCTCCACATCCACACCCTGCTGCCGTTCCGTCGGAGTAGCCCCACTTTACGTGGTTCGACTCACACCTTCCCACTTGGATGCGGAGACGGTTCAGGGACTTCCAATTGGACCACGGAAGATTGCACCCTGCAGAGAGATGCTCGTTTGGAGGTAGATAATGAGCGATGATCCTGTGACAGGTGCCATAGGGACTGACTTGCTTCACCTGACATTCTCTTGACATCCTTTAGCATGTAACAGTTTTACCTGAGATCCCGTATTTACACTTCAACTTCTATAAAATAGCATTAAGCTTGATCTTGTTTGTTCATTCATATCGATAGTAACCGACATGAGCCCGAAGAATTGCCAAACTCAAGTGGCAGTGGGCAGGGTACATTGCTCTCAGCACAGATGGCGACCGCGTACCGGAAGACGTAGCATTGGAAGGCCTCCCACAAGGTGGACTGATGACCTTGTGAAGACCGCAGGAATTCCCTAGATGCGAGAAGCACAGAACCGGTCGAAATGACCATGCCTCGAAGAGGTCTATGTCCATTTGTGGATGTCTTTCGGCTGAAATTAATGATGTATGATAAAACTGACAAATGCGTGCACTGACGGGACAGGTCCAATCATTCTGTGTCGTTCTTTCCTCAAAAGACCATTTCAGACACCAATCTTCACATGATCTGAC
Source organism: Dasypolia templi (assembly GCA_963555695.1). Classification (NCBI taxonomy): domain Eukaryota; kingdom Metazoa; phylum Arthropoda; class Insecta; order Lepidoptera; family Noctuidae; genus Dasypolia; species Dasypolia templi. Next base: position 8,958,341 of record OY743163.1, read on the forward strand.
CAAGATTATGTCTGGACTTTAAAAGAGACTCTGACCTCTGAGTTTGTTTCGGCCTTTCTTCTCAGAGTAGTCAGATAGGAAACACCGATCTCATCTTGTTTTTTTTTTTTTTCAAATATAATTGACGTGTAAAAGTGTTTGTACAAACCTACGCACATAAATAAAATCATTTGTCATGAATATCGATAGTGAGTCAGCTTTTTAACGTGGTCTGTCTAACCGGTTTTTTTCTCTGACACTATAGCCATTACTTACGACTTTCATAATCTATAGTTACAGCAAAACTTTTTCTACCAAAAACAAAATATTCACTTTCTTCATCAATTGTCTGGGGTTACAGAAGAACTCTTTAAGTTATTTGTGCTCATTTCAATTTCAACTTTATTTTCATATACTGTAAAGTACAAAATTGTTGAACACCATTGGAGCTTAAAACTGTTTCAAGTGATAATTTGGACGTTCAATTTTCAGTTTTATATTCATCTGTTTAAGATTTATAATTGCATGTAATACTGCCCGCGTTAGACATGCTCCAATTACCGTCAACTTCAAACTTTCAAGGAAAGTGAATGTGTTTTGCTAGTGCGCATCGAAATTGTTATTACAATCGCTTAGGCTTCAGCTGCACGATTAATAATAACTTCTTACGGTGAAAACTTAGGTGAAGTGAGCTGTGCCAATCCATAGTGTCAACATGACGAGAAATGACAGCTTACGTCACCAAAATTTTCACGGTGGGATTCTTACAGAATAGGCCGGTTGATGCTAAATTGAACCCAGTTTAGCATGACTGATCACAAAAATTACATATTTTGACTCAATCATCTAATTAAAGTTTCCAGCCAGTATATTCTGAAAAAGTGTCACCGTCAAAACTTACGTGAAGTGAGCGTGGAGTGAAATGTCAGGGCCACTGATGTTAGGCATTGCCAAGACAGGATGACACTGACAGCTCACTCCAAGCAAGTCTTCACGGTGAGATTTTTATAGAATCGACATGCTGATGCTAGGGATTGACTTACAGCGTACTTCAAGCTCACTTCGCATAAGTTTCCACGATTATATTTTTACAGAACAGATCGGTAGGTTCTGCAGTGATATTTCGCTGACACTGGCAATACGTATCTATTGTTATGTCGAAAACTAATATCTAGATACTTGCACGTCATTATCATTCACAGCCCGAATTTACCCACTGCTGATCATGGCCGCTCTTTTCTTGTGCCAATCTCCACGCTCCCGTGCCAGCCTCATCCAGGTTCTACCCATTCTCACATAGTCCCGTCAAATATCCGTGGTCTAACTCACACTTAACCAGCTTAAATTTTATGCACTTATGGCCAAAGCAAAACATATTTTTTCATGAAAGAAATGTCCAATGAAAAGTGGTCACTTTCTTTCAGGTCATTATTCAAATTGAGGTCAGTTTTGATGCGCTTTTTTACATACTATTTCTTTGCACTCTCGCGATCAGTCCACTTGGTTTTTTATTACGTCTGATACTGTAGTGGTTGCTAAGAAATCGGTTGCTATGCTGTTCTTTCGTAGTATTAGGTCATGCCCTAAAGAAATCGAGCGTCGTGCGAACACGACACCGCCGCCGGCCGCCACGTTCATTTTAAGGGTTTCGTACCTCAAAAGGAAAAAAACTAAACCCTTATTATAGGATCACTACAGCTACTCTCACAACTCAGTCTGCCAGTATGTCAACACCATAGTTATCCGAGTCAGTGAAGGTATCAAGTTGAAAATAATATCAAAGACGTAAGTCTACGGTCCCATGCAGCTCTAAAAAAATCAAGCTATGCGACATTATTTTGACACTCAAATAAATCTAACCCTAAAAACCTTAAAATCTGTAAAACTCGGCTTGTTTTAAGCAAAGTTATAGGCCTAACTAAATTTATCTTAGCTAAAAAGTACCATAGGTATCCTTGTGCCTATATTTATATAGGATATTTTTGTGCTTAATATGGGAATACTTAGCTTTCTGAAATAAATGATTATTTAATTTAATAGGTAGGGTTCAGGAAAATAAATGAGGAAGATGATACTGCAAATAACACATCTAAATACTCGTGTAATTGTTTTAAAACAGCTCATAGGCCGTTGCATCACCAATTAGCGTCAATTGCTATGCATGTTCAGTTGCTCACTATTAATTCTACGGCAACATAATTATCTTCAATGCAAATCTGTCATTTGTTTATTATTATATCTGTCATTATCTCTATTCTTGCGTCGACAAAACCCCAACATTTTGTCGATTGCACAGATTATGCACTGGTTGTATGAAAGATAGTTAATACCTATATTTCCAATTTTTTGCCAATGGATAGGGCCTGAAAAACGATGGTGAGATTTGTAGACCATTTTTTTATTTATTAAGCACCTGGATTGTGTTGACAGACCTACACTGTCCTCCCATATTTATTAACACAAAACACTGACTGGTCAGGTCCACTCAATCTGTGTGGTTCTTTCTTCAAAAGACCATTTCAGCCTCGGATCTACACGATCTCCACTATGACCAAGATTATGTTTTGAATTTAAAAGAGACCTCTGAGTTTGTTTCGGCCTTTCTTCTCAGAGTAGTCAGATAGGAAACGCCGACCTCCCACGGATCGACATAGGTGACATTTTAGCAAAAATATATATCTCCGTTTAATAACACAATCATAATAATGTGGAGACGTAGTAGCTACTTAGTACTTCCGAAGTTGTTCTACATTTCAACTTTGTCTCGAAGTCGAAGTGGTTAACGCCTACGCCCGTCTCATGCGTTGCGCTTTCTATTAATTGAGCCGGGTTGTCCTGTCTGCCAGTCCAGTGCATTACATAATAAAACCTCTGCTAACTCTGTGAATTTATTTCCAATGACAACCTAATCACTGAGTTTTCAGACTCCACATCATCACCTGCCTAGTCTTTTCCGAAGTATGTCAATAGTCTAACCGATTGGAACTGAATTCCAATATCAACCCAGTTCCTTGGTAACACGATACCCCTTGTTAAGACTGGTTGTCCAACTTTCGGGCTTCTGACCACCGACTGTCGATTGTTTCCACAATACTACAGAATTCATCTTTGAATTTTCAAGATTGCGATACTACAGAATTCATCTTTGAATTTTCGAGTTTGCGTTGTATGAATAGTAGTAGCTCGTAATAAAAATATTTAAATATTTATTGAAGAAACGTGTCTCATATTATTTTTTATAGCAGTATTTTGATCAGGAGTTACGATCTACATCGCTGTAAAGTCTAGTTATAAAATCAGAATTTAGTGCTTTTTCCCTGCTTCAATTTATTTCAAGCCTTGCTCTGTGATTGACGTCAGTAGTCTCAGACCACCTTGAGTTTAAAAAAGTGAAAATGGTCAAGTGGATTCGGATAAACATGTCGCAAATTCGAGAAAAGGTTTGTATATTTCATCGTTGACACAATAGCTTTGAAGGAGTTAGTTGTGTGCAGGTGTATCTGCTGGGGAGTTTGTTGCGCCACTTCTTTCCAGCTAGTGTACGATTCAAAACTCGCACTAGTGCGAATTTAGCCCTATTTTTTGCATTCGCTAGTGATAATTATGTTGGGACGAATAGTCTCAAGCTACACTCGAAGAATAGGTAGTAAATTGGCACTGACAAATAGAAGATCTTTGGCAGTCTTTACGGGTCATCAGAAGAAGCCCGAAAGTGAAATGTTCCCCAGTAACTGGGTCGTGGAGGTCAGTTATGCAATCGCTCCATTTAAAATACTTGTATTTAGCTGCATCCTGTTAGACATAAAGTCGAGCCTAACATAGTCAGGACGAGGCAAGGCAGATAATTATGATGATGGAAAAGGAGATGGGAATCATGAGTTTTATAACATTTTCTACCATTCACGATTATTTCATGTAGCAAGATTATCTTATTGCCGATATTATTATTTTTATCAACTATCTGCAATTCCCTTGTCATTACATACAATATACGCTCACGCAAAATCAAAATCAAAGGAGATGTTTCAAAATGGGCCAGGTCTGTGAAAAATTCGTTGAGTTCGGGAAAAAATACAGATAATTAATTTAAATGGTTTGGTATTCAATAGACCTTCAACGTGGCGTAAGTGCAGATTTACTTAGTTACTCTGTGCTTAAAATTTAAAACACGGACAGTAAACTATACATCGACCATTGAACACAGAGAGAGAACTGTCAGCTGTAACAGCAGTGTCTCTTCAGTCACTTTCGTCATGTCAAACTTCATTAATCGATCAAAATGACAGCTTACCCGGCATGACAGGTTTTTGTTGTGTTGTTATTTCAAGTGTAATTTCTTGCGTTTTACCAACAAACGCCATTTTAAAGTAACTGGACAATTGAGAACTGTTTAAAATGTGTTTCCTTATTTTAAAATGTCCTAGGGCGGGTCAGTAAGTTCGTGACTTTTTGAATAAAACGCAGGTTTTTAGATAAAACGTTATTTCTATTTTTCAACATAATATCCTTTGAGTTCTATACACTTAGTCCAACGTTTCTCCAATTTATTTTTCCCTTCCGAAAAATATGATCATGAAAATAGTTATTTGTTTGTGAGATGATTTCGTCGTTGGAGTCTATTTCTCTGGAGAATAGGGCGGATAAGGGAGCAATTCGTAGCCCGGAGGGAGCAGTTCATGGATTTTTGCCATGGAAACTGCACATGTGTGCACCCTTGCATTGTCCTGATGGAAAAGAACTTTTCTCTTGGCCAAAACTGGTCGTTTTTTTTCAAGTCCTCATTGAATCAACCCAATAAGTTGGTATAATATTCGCAATTGATTGTTTTTCCCTTTTGAAGGTAGTCAATGTGGATTATACCGCGTGCATCCCAAAAAACGGTCGCCATGACTTTATTGGCTGACAAACCCACCTTTGCCTTCTTTGGTGCCGATTCACCCCGAGAAACCCACTGTTTTGACTGCTGTTTGGTCTCCGGTGTGTTGTGGTGGATCCACGTTTCGTCCACGGTTACGAAACGGCGCAAAAACTCGTCCATATTGCGTTGAACAACGCCAAACATTCCTGCGAAATTATCACACGTTTGCGCTTGTGGTCGATTGTGAGCAAAAGCGGCACCCATCTTGCGGAATGCTTTCTCATACCCAAGTGATCATTCAAAATTGAAACCAGTGAGCCATGTGAGATGCTATGACTTCCACAATCTCTCTCACTTTCAATCTCCGATCGGCTAAAACCATATCGTGAATTTTTTCAATTGTTTCGGATGTAGAGACCTCAACTGGGTGTCCAGAACGTGCCGAACGTTCTGGACACCCAGTTGAGATCTTCCGTGCTTGTACGGCCACATCGAAATTCAGTAAACCACTTCTTTACCATGGAAATGGATGGTGCAGAGTCCCCATAATATTTATCAAGCTTAGCCTTGGTTTGAGTGATGGTTTTTTTCCGCAAAAAATAATGCTTAATGAGCACACGAAATTCACTTGTTTCCATTTTTTTCTCAAAACGCGCGGTAGTCTGCTATCAACGGCTGTCAAACACAAACTTAATGACGCAGCTTGTTCAAATTTTGACAGGAGCCAACTGACAGTTGCCTGTTGACAGGAGCAGTGTTGCCATTTCAATTAAGAGGCGGTAAATTCAAAATGTCACGGACTTATTGACCCGCCCTCGTACAAGGACCTGGCCCCGGCTCCATACATTTTGGAACTTCTCAATCAATAACGCTCAAAATTTTGTGAATTATGCGACGAAAGATATTTTTTCTCTCTCTTTCAGCTCTATTTTACGATAGTTTATCATGATAGTTTTATTTTTATGAAATATATTTCAACGTATGTTAGACGACCGTTCCTATACCTCCTCCGTCCAAAAGATTCCTGCGACCTTCGCCAGGTCATCAGTCCATCGTAGAAGGCCTATTTTAATGTATAAACTATCGTCAAATCCTTTGCCAATTCTTAGGATTAGTAGTTGTTATTTTGGTCGGCCTACCTAAACAGATAATGTATGTGTGGGCAATGAAAAACTTGGCAACACAATCATGTACTAGGTATAATGGCAGCACTATAATGGTTTGCGACGTTTGCGCGTTTTTATGATTTGCTACTTGCTGAGGGAGCAGTTGTGGCCCTGTGGTAATGGCCCCGACTAACCGAGTTGTAGGTCGTGAGTTCGAACACAGACAAGCACTCTACTTAGTGTAAATAATTACATCACCACTGCCCCCAAAGGAGTGATGGAAAAAAAACATCGTGAAGAAAGCGGCATGTCCTAGAAACAAATATTCTAAGACATTCTACCTATATATATCTATATACACACTGGGCATACAGCACTGGGCTCGCGTGGTAGATTACAACCCACTTCCTCTCAAAGAGAGGAGGCCCGTGTCCCAGCAGTGGGAACATTGTAGGCTGATTAAAGCCAATGTTGTACGAGCATTGCATTAAAGGCAGTGATGACATACGGCTGGGATTGAAGAGTCTAATGACATTAATAGGGGGCGTTGTTAGTAAATATTTTGTGAAATTGATACAAAAATTGTATTCAAGAACAAAATGTTGGCGTTAGTTCTGATTTTCGCCACGGGCATAAAGATCCTTGTGCCATTATTACAAACAGATAATAATGCCATCCTAACCTTCCTAACAAATATTACATATGCGAAAGTAAGTTTGTTTTTTGTTACGCTTTTACGCCAAAACGGCTATGGATTATGAACGACTGATTTGGATGAAATTTGTCACACAAATAGACCATGAACTGATCCTGGATCCCAGACGAAGTCGCTGGCAACAGCTAGTATTTTTTATAATTTTGCTGTCACAGGCACCATCAAAAAGTGCCGCTGATTTAGGAAGGTCTTGCTGATTCTCGTAATTTTCAATCACATTTAAAAGGAACATGCCCTGAAAACACAAATTATTTCATATTGACCATGACGTATCATAAAACCCAATGGATAAAAACAACGACTCGACCGTTAAGGTCTAAATTCGCCTGACATATTTTAAAAACATATTTCATGTCATGTTTCACGCTACTTGGGTTAACTTCACAGACGTGATAATTATCGATATCTTAACACATAAAAATAGATTTTTTTAACTCGTATTTTAATTTAGTACATAACCTGCGGTCGCTGGCCCCAAGAAAGTCATCATTTTTTTTATCGTGTTCAGTTGGACCCAGCATGTCTGTGAAGTTTTGCAAGCAAATTTCACCTTGTATTTCCCTTTGACTCTAAGTTTGCCGTTGACCATCAGCAAAACTAACAAGTATCAAGAGAACTGAAGAATTTTAAGGTGCCGCACACGTGCTTGCGATGACGTTGCATACGGTACTGAGACTAATGAGGGTAACACAGCTGTGCGGTAGGCGGTTGGGGGGAGGGGGGATTCCACGGACCGGCAAACTTAGAGCGAACGCGTAGTAGATCTTACTGTGTTCCCTAATTTCTTATTTCTCTTTCACAGCGCAAGAAAACCACGACAGAAGTTCTTGATCGACTCGAAACTACAATAAAAAGTATCGAAAGAGATGGGCAATATAAGGAACAGACCCGCAAGCGGGTCATAGGCTATATTATGGCGTACTCCGTGGGGCTATATGTACTGTTTGCAATACTATATTATTATATGTACGTTGGGAAGAGTCAGTATTGGATGTACTCTCTGCTATATGCGTCACCGTTACTGGTTCTGCCTATTTTGTGAGTATTATTTTTAGTAATAATATCGTTTTAAATATCCATGAGTTAATTTGGATCTAAGTTTGAGTAAAGATTGTTCTAATGAATCACCAATCTTGGCAAATGAAGGCTGTCTAAATTCTCGTTGACGTAAACTTTTACTTACTCTTAACGGTTTTCCCGGGCAGAGGAAGTTGCGTTGGGATCTTAAGACCACCAACGTTTGAAGAATTGAAAACCCGAGCACAAGTTGAAATAATCAGGATTAAATCACCATTGCAAAAATAAACTGATTTAAATCCATTTCACGAATAGAGAATGGTGTTTTTAGAATTAGAATGGGGAAGGTCGGGCAAAGCTAATTGTAGATGGCGTGACCATAGCTAGGTCCCTACGGCCTACAAAAATTTTGACATTTCGTTCATTCATTTCATTTAATGTTCATTCATGAGTTTGATTTTATTTCACTATTTCGTTATTTTCGGTGATTTCAGTATTTTAAATCAAGTACTTGACATGGAAAGTGTCAGAATTTTAAACCTTGAATATTTCCTCGTAATCACTTTCTTCAAAATGTTCACGACATAAATTCGAACTCAAAAAAATCTGTACGAATAGCTTTAAAGCACAATCTTCTAATTTTAGGGGCTTACGAGAAATTCGAACTCCAATTTCGGAATATCTAGGAACACAACAACGCGTCAATTTTCGCTAAAATAAAATAAAACCACATCACGCCTTGTATTTTCAGCTTGTGTTGGGAACTAGCTACGACAGCGCCATTTTGACAGTTGCCTTCCCCATTGCGGAACTGCAATCACAATGTTTTCCATTTTGACAGTTATTCTGACGTTTAAAAAATTATTTATCGCAATAAATCTTATTGGCTTTTCAGGGAACCATGGAAATCACTGTGTTTGCCAATTGTTAATAATAAAATGGCCCTTTAAGTCTCTTGTTTTTTATTTCAGAGTAATATTCTTAAGGTCAGCCATATCTTGGTACTACAACTGGTCCCTTAACAAGAATAGGCTCAAACTATGTAAGATGAGAGAGGAAAAGAAGAAGATTTTAGAAGAAGTTATGAATACTGAGACATATAAAGTAAGTACAGTTCAACTTAGAGTTCGGGCTTTTTAAAACAGCTGAACTCCCGAAGAACCTCGGGAAACCATTTAAAAAAACTTGTGTTGAAGATAAACCTAGCCAAAGATTTTAGATTTCTAGAATGATGGTATAATTAACATTTATAGTAAATTAAAGGCACTTTTTATTTAAATTAAATATGGGATGGGACACGATTTTTTTTGCTTCTTAGGCATATGTATCTCGCCTCAGGGTCACGGGTTATTCTAAAGAGAAAACCGTGGCCCTGGCACAGGCAACTGAAGGAACACGGGTGAGTTTTAGTCAGTAAAAGTCTGACACGCCCTCCCGCTCCACCCTGAGCGGGAGAAGTCATTTGATGATGATTTCCCAACCAAAAAAAAAAAAAAGGCACATGTATCTCCTAAAAATTAAAACGTTATTATGTTAACTTTAAATTCACATTTATACGTACAGTGTCTTTGGGCATTTTGATACGAATAGAAGAAAGTGTTTCATGCAATGTGCCTGACATTTATGCCGCAAGTTCTTGCGAGAATTTCGGTTTGACTTTTAAGTCATATCTAGTCAGGACAAAACTTGGAAATACGATTATTTCTAATCTCATTTATGCCATATATCATAAATCATATCATGTCTTTGGTCAATTTCGCGGTGATTTTAATAAAACATCGATACCATCAAACACTGCCATTGTTTTAAAACATTGGGTATCCATTGCAGGTTGCAAAAGAGATCCTAGACAAGTACGGGAGCCCAGAGGAGCAATCGAAAGCGCTGAAGCCGTTCGTCCCGTCGAACAACGTCCCCGGTAATTCCCCTAGCTCGCCGCTCCCAGGTAGAATCCTTTGTAAATAATCCGACTTTAGAGGTTTTTGAAGGGTTGTAGAATAAAAGTGTCAACTTGAATTCGGAATCTTGATCTTCTTTTCAGAGTAGCATAATCTACCTATAATGTTACCACTGCTGCTTCCTCTGTGTGAGAGGGAGTGGGCCATAATCCGCCACGCGGGCCATAATCCGCCACGCGGGCCATAATTCGCCACGAGGGCCATAATCCGCCACGCGGGCCATAATCCGCCACGCGAGAAATAATCCACCAAGCGGGCCATAATTCACCACGCGGGCCATAATACACCACGCGGGCCTGCTTGGGTTCGAAACCACGACTCACAACTCACAACTCGTAAGTCGGGGCCGTTACCACTGGGCCACCACTGCTCTGCTATTCTTAGCGTGTCGATGGCAATTAAAATATTTTCACCCCAGCATTTGGCTACGAGTTTGGCACCTTCAGAAGCGTCCATCAGTTCCTGTAAGGTGCCGGCAACATTAAGTGCCCCAGAATCAAGCTGTGTCCCATCGGCATAACAGACTTCCATTGAAACCCTGTTTTTCACCCTTATAGGAGGTGAATTTTCTAAAAATCTTCTTGAACTCTTGCGCAAATTTCAAGCTTCTGGGCCCAGCGAATTAGGCTGTGCGATGCCTGTCAGTGATTTTAACATAAACTCCTATGTCGTGCATGACAAAGTTCAAATTACATTGAAACAAAATAAAAATAAACCTTTTTGTTACAAATGGTCAGTGAAAATCAACTCAGATTAAATAAAGTTAAAATAGTAACTTGAGTAAGTTGCAATTTATGTAATTTATTTAAAATTCTGAATTCGAGTTTAGTTTTAAGTAGTTCGGAGGACGCAGTTAAAATTTTGGACGGCTAAATTGCCTACCTCTATTACCATGCCTATAAATTCTGTCTAAATCGGCCTTAGAACCAGTTTTCGTAGATACGTAAAAATACCAGTCTTTATTCAATAACAAGTAACGTTAAAGCCAATATTTGATGTTACAGAAACATTTTTTTTTTTTTTTAATTTTTAAATTTTCTTGTGTGTCGCACGATACCGCATGAGAGGAAGCTCTCGAAATGTCAACTGAACTGAACTCTCAACTAGAACATTTTATAATTAGTCTTCAAAAAAAGATGTGTGATGTGAGTCAAAGATAGCAGCATAGGTAACCATTATGAAATTAATAATCATTAGAAAGCGATAAACAACAGAATTCCGGCTGAAGTCGCCATTTGACGATGGTATTTTACGTTTTATTGCACTTGCAACACGATTTGGCTGTATGATTCGACTATTCGATTCGTACTTGACCGGTTTTAGTAACATTTTAATGGAAAAACCACGAAGCAACCAATATTGGATGAACCTGTCGAACCCGGCCTACTTAATACATTACCAGTAGTCATTCATTACCGGGTACCTAGCAAAGTTATTCTGGTACCTACCTAGCACAGTCCTATAGTTATGCACAATTAGTTTACCCAAAAACTCCACAGGGTGGATTCTCGAAAATGTAAAGTTAGTCCCTTCAGACTGTTTCCTGTAGCTACAGCAGTTAATATACCTGCCCTTACTGCACTATCTCAAAAATCCACCCTTTACAATTTTAATGTCTCTGGAAATGTTCTGATAAAAAAGCTTGCACGATACCTACTTCATTTAGTAAGCGTCAAACTGTATGGCGGCTCTGAAGTGCGCTACTCCCTGCGCAGTACCTCACCCGCGCTGACACGTGAATTTAGCAGCGACTCGCCTCATGTTTTGAGCCGCCATATAGTTTGCATCGGGCTTTAGTAGAAGATAGTTTAGCACCTCATCTACAAGTGACTAATTTCACACCAAGCTCGCATTGGTTATTTAAAAAAACAACTGCTGTTTCATAGAAAAATGCATACCTACGCGGTCAAAATGTACAGAACTTTTTTTTTTTAATAACCTTAGAAAATGTTTATGCTAAGGGGTGTAGAACCAACTGCTGAATACATCGTTACAGTTTACGCACTGGTTAATAACTTATTGTTGGTCTGACTGCCTCGTTGGTCTAGTGGTCGCAATCGCTACTGCTGAGTATGAGGTCCTGGGTTCGATTCCCAGGTCGGGCAAAGTGTTGTTGGGTTTTTCTATCGGGAATTTCTCAGTAGCAGCCCGGAGTCTGGATATGTGCCCGGTTGATGGCAATAGGCTCGCCCCCTATTACATGGGACTTAAACATAACTGGCGAAATGTGGGTGTACTATAGGTACACCTCTGCCCAACCCTTCGGGGAAACAAGGCGTGATGTTATGTAATTACTTATCCTTTATAGTAGTTTGTGGTTTAATGAAGAACTGCCTGATCTCCTTAAACCGAAAAGGCAATGGCATGTTCCCAGACTTTATATCAACCCTGCACCACCTCACTCCAAATTTTTTGTTTGTATTTAGCATGACCAGTGCAATAAAACCACAGAGGCAGGTTTTTGTGTGTATCAGCTACGACCTATACAACTCTGCTCTCTGCTAATCAAATAATACTTAAAAAATCAAAGAAGTTGTGATAAGTTTATAGTACGTCCACCTATCAGCCGCCTCTTCCAAAAATACTTTAGATTTACATAATAAAATTTGTAATACAGCATGATATAAATAGTAAACTAATTAAAAACATGTTCACGAAAAAATCATCAGCAACTCCAGGCCAACTCCGTCAGAGACAACTAGCGATGACGTCAACCCCTATCAACAACAACAGGATGCTGGTGCCGGTCGTCAACACACCAACCAGCGGATACAGGGGTGCCCGGCTTAGGGTGAGTTCTTCTATCATATCATATCTTGTTAGCCAAAAAAGGGATGTTGACTAATATTAAAAATGTTCGATAAAATCCATTAAATCGATGTAAAAATAAAGAAACTACACGCTTTAGAAGTTTTTGGAGGGGATTGTTACGTTCGGACAATGTATGGCGCTAATATGAAGTTATATAGTCGTGACGTCACTTCTACGATAATGCTGTCTTTGTCTAACAGTTATTTTAAAAAGTTTATAACTTGACAATTTTTAAGGGATACACACGGTGGCACGGTGTAGGGGTGCACTTATTGTTAGCACTATTTGCAAATAAGTATTTTTATGAGTTAAAAAAATAAAAAACATTGTAATTGTTGCACTGAAAGGTGTCAGGAACGCATTCTCTCGACGGCCGGACTGCACAGTCCGTTCACAGTGATTTAAACAATATTAGTCATCATCCCAATTCTTATATCGTATAAAGATCAAATTCGCACAACACGCATTTGTTTGTATGAAACTGACGGTCGTTAAGAACGCATTCTCTTGACGGCCGGACTGTAGTGTGTGGTCAGCTCTCGTGATTAATAAAATTGATTGACCAAAAATAAACGACTAATGGTAAGTTGAAAATAAAATAGGATTTCATAAACATGGAATTACTGTTTAAATAAATTGGTTTCGAATATACCCGGAAAGTGGAAGGAGATATTCAATCTTATGACGGCATTATCTGATGCGAAATTTCATAAACTGTGTGTTTTTGTTAGGACAAACATAACAAGATAAATTTTCCAGTCCGACCAACTTCCACGCCCGCTTCCCGAAATGAACCGTTCAGCTTTGGACAAAGTGGTAGATTTTCTACTGAAGGACGGCCCCAACCATCGCATGGCGCTCATATGTTCCGAGTGCTCTTCTCATAACGGTAAGCATATCTATTCAAAAGGTTGTATTACTTTATTGAGTTCTAAGAACAAGGAAGGTGAGCCGATGACCTGGTGAAGGTCGAGGGAAACCACTATAATATGCGGCAGCTGCAGTACTAGTCATCCAAACAGATGCGGCGATAACGTACATTGTGATACAAGTGTGCTCTTTTGGTCATTACCCCCGAGGCGGTTTTATTCGCGCAAGCCGTTGGCGAGCGCGATAAGGGAGCCGAGTGGGTAATGATCAATGCACACACTTGCGAGGAAAAAAAACAGACTCGTAATTTTATTATCTTTAATTATTGAAACAATTAGTGAAAGTACAATTCTCAAAATGATACCGAACAGTTTTTGTTGGCATTTTTACAGTTTATGTTATGGAACTGGTATTATAAAAATTTCGTTGTTTTAATTTTCGTGGGTATATGTCGGAGATGATAAAAATATTCATTGTATTTGGAAATAAAAACTCTTTACGGAGATGAAAGAAAAAACTGTGTTGAAAATATATTTTTGTATGTTAGGGCTTATACCACAAATAACTAAATACATTTTCATCGTATTATTATGCAACTTTTTTATGCAACAAGTTAAACGTACGTTATGATCCCAAAGATATAAGACATTTGCCCAATCCAATATTTGGAGTGTATTCCTTCCGTGTGGCATGGACCCCAACAAAAGAGAAAACGCTATGAAGATGGTGATTATTCGGCGCATCTTGAAAGAAAGTAACGCCAAGTTTGGGACGGCCATAACTAAATTTGCCTTTTCTTAAGATCTAGTATAGAGCAGTGGTGACCCAGTGGCAACGGCCCCGACATACGAGTTGTAGGTCGTGAGTTCGAACTTAGGCAGGCGCTGTACTTCGTGTAATTTATTTCATCACCACTGCTCTCAAAACGGTGAAGGAAAACATCGTGAGGAAACCGGCATGTCCTAGAACCAAAAATCCGAAGACATATGACATCTACTAACCCGCACTGGGCCCGCGTGGTGGTTTACGGCCTCCCTCTCACAGAGAGGAGGCCTGTGTCCCAGCTGAAGGAACGTTAAAGGGTGGTTTTGCTAGGATCTATTATCGGGCGTAGCACAGCTTATTCAGCAAAATATTCATTTTATTTAAACCAAAAACTGCGAGAATGGCAGAGGCGAGTAGACAATTCGTTCTGGACTGTTGTACATGTCTCTCGCCATCATTGCCAAATAGTTGTCTTTGCGTAAGTTAACCGCGATGCAATCTGATATCGGCACTATGATGTGGCGCCATCTACATCGCCACATGCTAATTACGCGTCACACTGACGTCACGCAAAGTCCTGCATCGCGCAAGCAGAGTTTAGCGCGCAACTAGAACTTTCCGATAGCAATCGTTGGGCAGTTGTCCACAAGACACAACACCCATCTGGTCGGAGGAATCTCCCTTTTCTATGAGAATGGTGAACTTTACACACCCTGTTCCTCATACTTCTTAAATGGCAACTAATTTATGCGGCCTACCCAAATGTCCTTTCTTTGGTAATGTTTGTCGAATCGTTGAGCTCCTTCAGTTCTGTGTTGACATGCATGATTACTGACAAATGCCTGACTGGACAGGTCCACTCATTCTGTGTGGTTCTTTCCTCAAAATACAATTTCAGATACCAATCTACATGGTCTTCACATGACCTGACCAAGATTATGTCTGGACTTTAAAAGAGACTGTGCCCTCTGAGTTTGTTTCGGCCTTTCTTCTCAGAGTAGTCAGATAGGAAACGCCGATCTCATCTAGTTTTTAAAATATGATTGACGTGTAAAAGTGTTTGTACAGACCTACTTACAGAAATAAAATCATTAATCATTAAATTTCCATGTTATTTATCATTGTTATTGTTTACCAGGAATGGCGATGGCAGAGGAATTCGACTACGTATCCTATGTGTGCGCTTACTGTGGCCGCTTCAACCCTGCTCGCAAGCAGAGGCCCGCAGCGCCCCTGTTAGCCGCCAGACCTTTGCCGGCTTTGCAGAATTCTATGCAAGGTTAGTTTTTATAGCAACACTAAAGGTAGGAAGGTTTTTAATGCAACATCATTTCAATGAACATGGAATCTCCTCGCATTTCATTCTGCCCCTTTCATTTTATTTGACTGAAATGTCAGAGAAATTAATTGTTTTCAATTTGACA
Source organism: Dasypolia templi (assembly GCA_963555695.1). NCBI lineage: Eukaryota > Metazoa > Arthropoda > Insecta > Lepidoptera > Noctuidae > Dasypolia > Dasypolia templi. Next base: position 8,973,844 of record OY743163.1, read on the forward strand.
CCTTACTTGTCAAAGAATGACAGTTGTGATTTAATTAAACGGACAATTTATATTCATATTCTTATCTTTGTTCCCATTCCATAATTTTAATAAGATGTTACAAGGTTGTTTAAGAAGAATTACGGAGCTTGTAGGGCACAGCAAAAAGTAACAAATTAAATTTTACACTGGTCAATTTGCTTACCTAACAATTAATTTCGCTGAATTTACCGTGATGTCGAAGAAATCTTTTAGTTAACATATCATGTAGAGATACAGTTGTGTATCAGATGATACAGTATTAGATAGGTCCACAGGTAGGTCCACTATGTATTAGGTATCATGTCGCGTCCACTTCTTTTAAAGATTTATAAAGAGAATGAATTACAGTCAGAGACAAAGATTTTGCAATTTCAATAATGTAGGCATTACGCCTATGGCATTCAGTCCAACTCTGTACAGAAAAAAAACAGTGTGCAAACTGTATCTTATGAATTCAGTATATGATTCTAGATATCCTTGCATAGAAATTAATCGTTGGTTATTTTAAAAAAAGAAACTGTTCGCGGTCAAAATCTATGAAACGACTTTTTTTTTTCGTTACTTACGTAAAATATCTACGCTAGAGGGTCAAGAATCATATGCTGAAAACATGCTTACAGTTGGCACACTGGTTAAAAAAATATCCTGTATATTTGTGTGCTTGAAGTAAATACATCATGTAGTTTGTAGCAATATGTATAATTTATGCAATATATGCATTCGTGCAGGAGTAAATAAAGTACTCTTCACCCGAGAAGGTGGATCCTTGGATTCTAGGTGGCCTAACCAGCTGGGTAAGATCAGATAAATACTTCTTTATTGCACAACACAAATAATACAATTAAATCTTACCGCATCGCATCGCGTCGGATATCATCGCACCGCCTCGCCCGCCTGCACTATTACTTGCTCCTAAGGGGCGTAGCGTGATGTTAAGTAGCTTGTAACAATCCTTATGAGTTGGGCTATCAATTGCAGAAGGAAATTTTCAAATCGAAGTTACAAACGAACAAATTTTAACTCTTTATGGTATTAGTATAGATGTAATAAAAACCCTGTCATATCCGATGGTATCGTGCTAGGAGTCTATTCATGTGGTAATTTTCAGAAATACAGAAAAATGTGCGTAAAGACGTAGAACGTTAGACGCACGCTTTTACGTCTTTTTTACGTAATATAACACGGACAGAAGAAGGGTTGGGGCAGCTTTAAGTTAAGTTAGGTTTTTTTTTTATACGTTGTCCCACACTAGGAATTACTCCGGTATCGTGGGTGCGTTCACAAACATGAAAACTCACATACATAAGACACCCAGACCCGGAACAACCATTTGTAGGTCATACAAATGGTTGTTCGTTTCCGTGCGGGAATCGAACCCGCGACACGCAGCGCAGCAGCCGATCGCTCAATTATTTCTGCATTTGATAGTTCAATTCTTGGGGAATACTTCAGGCTATGTAACATCACGCTTTGACCCTTAAATGCCGAGTAAAAAGAACAAATCTGAAAAAACGCTAAGCGAAAACGGCGTGGAACCGCGGCCAGAAGTTAGTATTGTATAAGTACCTAGGTCAAGAAGCTAAACATCAATAGACAGAGTTGGAAAGACAATACAGATTAGTAGTCGGAAACTCAGACCAGTTTTTTTTTCTAGTATCAAACACATCATGTTGCCATAATTAACAGTGATCCCTAAATAACCCCCTTCATTACACATAGGTTGTGTATCTACAGGAGATGGGGACGATTCTTCCGTGCCCAGCTCGGCGAGTGATAGCGATGATGATAAGATTCCAGGAGATGCAACCTTGAAGCTAGGTACGTTTAGTTCTGTTATTAAAAAAAAAAAAACTACTTGTGCAGCCATCTATCGGCCAGTAGCAACATCGCCCGCAAATCAAGACCAATAGATGGCACTTTTTATTTGAGTCCAAAAGCTAGATCGTGGTGTGGTTATAAGGATCAGATTCGTGCGTTTTATAAGGTGGAATAAACATTTGGAACTATGTTTTATTTTTGGAGTTAGACTTTAGAATGTAGGAAATCAATGAGATAGTGTCATTGTGTTCGCATGACCTATAATTTTTCAGCAAATACCAGCTCGGTGAGCGAGCATTCTTTGACCCCCACGAAGGCCGAGGGTTTGACACTTATAATTGACCCACTAAAATAGGGATACAATCTTGGTATGAGAGACGAAAAGCTGATCTGTTGCAGATCTTCTTTTTGGCTTTCCAAGTATTTTTTTTACCAATTTCTCTCTTATTAATTCAAGAAGTAGACTGTTGTCCGAACAAACTCATCGTTTGAAATTGGAATACATGTTCTTTTCGTATTGTATGTATAATGGTCAAAATCAGACGATAGTAAATACTATTTCAATTACATACTTACAAATTCGTCAAATCAGTTTACAAAAGAAAACAATATTAAAACTTATAATTTTAATCAAAATATTGTTTAGTTTTGAATATTCCACTTAAGGTTTTTTTTTTGTTTTTGTTAAACTTTCCTTCTCAAAACCTCCAAGTGGCAGTTGGCAGTTTTGATGCAGTTATGTCTACTGCAATAGAACTACATTCAAATTGCAATTTTGCAGCTGGCGTTCAGTTTTAATGCATACTGCTAGGTTGAGAGTTATACTTCTAGAGCTAAAATTGTCTCTTTATCTCTTTCTAGTTTCCGAAGAAGGCGAATGTGAATCGGATCGGCCCCCTTCGGTAGAAGGGTCGCCGAAATCCCATCAAGAAAAGAAAGAAGACTGAGTGACATTGTCAATTTAGAACATTATTATACACGGACCTAACCGGCGGTGCGCGAGGTAACATTAGTGTGGTGTGTTTGACAGGAAATTAGATCTTATGACGAGGTGTTAGAGTTTAATTTTGAATGGTTGTGTGTTGGTTGTTATTACGGTTTGATTTGGAATAGTAAAATAGGAACGTCAACCAACTATAGTTGAGCTAAAAATTCGTAGTGATTTTTGTGAGCGAGATATTCGCTTCCTTTCATCTATGTGCCTCAAAGCGATATATAGTAAAGCGCAGTGCTTTTATCGATAAGTTTATATTAGTGATGACATTATGTGTTTTTATATCGATAATAATGCGGCTTTATGCTTGTTTGTGCTTCGAGTATTTGGCTCAAGTATAGTTTCTATTTTTTGGTATTGAAACTGAATATATTTCAAAATATTGTCAATGAATTATTTGGTAAAAATGTCATTGTTTGTTAGTGTTTTGTGTGTTCATGACATGTTCATTTTTATCAAAACGAATGCACCGATTTTAGTGGGCACCAAAAATTAATTATAATTTGAAAAGTAAGGTAGTTCTAAGTCAAAATCGGATATTCGTAGCAAAAAGCAAAACATTTGTCTAGAACTAGGGAAATTAATAAAAAGACACGGGGTGTTCGATTTTGAACTTGAATGCCTTGGACATAAAGCATGTTTTTCCTGTCAAATACACCATTGTAACTATAAAATCTGTGACGGAATAGGTTTACAGTTTTATTTATTTATTTATTTTGTCTATATCGAAGTCTCAATCTAGCAAACAAGAAAATTCTTATCTGTAACTAATTATAACTCAATTAAAATTTTAATCAAATATCGGCCATCATCTGCCTTTTTCCCATAAATATATGTCGGTCTCAGCTTCTAGTCTAACCAGATGCAGCTGAATACCAGTATTTTACATGGAGCGTCTGCCTATCTGACCTCCAAAACCCAGTTACTGGGTAACACGATAACCCTTAGTAATAAGTCTGGTTGTCAAATTTTCGGGCTTCTGACTAAGAACTCAAAAATCTACGAATGACAGCCGACCCCGGCGGAGTCCCAGTAAGATATTGATGGTCTCCCATACATTGGTCGATCGAACTGTGCGTCTGTTAATTAGCGACGAAACCCTGCGTGAGAGCAGTGCTGGCCCAGTGGTAACGGCCCCGACTTACAAGTTGTAGGTCGTGAGGTCGAACCTAGACAGGCGCTTTATTTTGTGTAAATTATTTCATCACCACTGCTCCGGCATGTTCTAGAACGAATAATTCGAAGACAAGTGACGTCTACCAATCCGCGTGGTGGATTACGGCTCACTCCCTCTCATAGAGAGGAGGCCTGTGACGCTATAGGCTGATTATGAACCCCTGCGTGAAAGATATATAACATGCTATTATTGCATACATCTCGTTTGCTTGATTGAGACGGTAGCATTCGATCTCGATGGGTCTTTGGTTTGACGACAGACAATAAATTTGTTAAACATATTGTCATTTTTCGGTGTTGTGTATAAACTCTTTATTTTTTGGGACGGATGACTAGAATGTAACCCTGTTTATTAATTTAAACTTGATTTATACAGTTGTTTTTTTCAACGTCTTTGAATTATTATTATAGTTATATGAAAATGAACTGTTTTCACGATTATTGTAAAAGCTAGTAAAAAATAGTTCTGATTCTATAAAGTTTTATAGATTCTCTGAAAATTATGTTTTATGAATGAAGTATTCTATTTTTAAGTATTGTGAAAGACAGGAATGTTGATATAACACATTATGTACCTACTGCCATCTAAATTCCACAAACACTCCCTGACTCCTAGATCGAGCCACCCTGCACTTTTTCTATAGAAGTCTATAACCTTTTAACACATACCTACAAATAAACTCATGCCTTCTTCCCATGGGGGTAGGCAGAAACCACAGAACGCTACCTGCTACGGTCCTTACATACTCCTTTTGCGTCGTTTACGTTCACACATCTGGTCATACACGCGCGCCGGTTGTTACATCACCAATAAGGTCACTATATGTCCTCCTAGGGCGTCCCTCGCGGCGTTATCTTTGGCTCATCATTATTTTGATGTTTCAGGCCTTTATACCTTACAAGGAATTGTACGGTGGCACGATTTGCTCGGTGGGATTGTATTTTAATACTATTTATTCAATTAAAATTTGATCTTCCAATAGATATATAACCATTCGGTCATCCGCCCCAATATCTCGAACGAATACAAGAGAATAAGCTTTTAACAAACAAAAATATAATAAGTTTAAAACAACAATTTACGTGCCTTGGTAACAAATAAATTATTATTCATTTTATTTCGACCAAAATTCGATTTATATGAAGAAAACGTCGAGGGGTGTCGCGGGACACCCGGTTGGGACGAAGTTCCTTTCGCTGTATAATATGTAATAAGTTACAGGCACAATGAAAGATATTAACAACGTTTGAGAGTAACTAAATGAAAAAAAAAAAATTGTTGACGCGCATCCCGCACGTCTATAAAACTGTAATATACATAGACATACGCTTGAAAAACCATACTATAGCAAAAGTATCGTGTGGTGACTGTGAAACTTCTTAGTCTGCTAAATTTCAAGGACGCGTCACCTTCGTTACAAGAGACAAGAAAGATGCTCTCTCTGTGTATCTCTCACATAAAATCTCTCTTGTTCTTTATTCTTTAATTTTCTTGAAATTTCAAGAACGCGACACGTTTTGCCACATTTCGTTACAAGAGACAGAAAAAAGATGCTCTTTCTCTCTCTCTCTCAAACTAAATCTCTTGTTCTTTATTGAAGTGAAACTTCTAAGGTGGCGATTCGATAATTGGACGAGAATTGAGAGTGAACTTTCAAGGACGCGTCACGTTTTGGGGCATTTCGTTACATGAGAGAGAAGAAAGATAATTATAACTCCTTTCTGTCACAATTAATGTCTCTTATTTTTAATTCATTCAGTGGTTTCACTTCCACAATTACGGTGCTGGTCGCGCAATTTTTTCGGTCTAGATCTCATTCGCTAAGTGTGTAGAATATTACGTGCTATAAGGAACTTCGTTGCAAAAAAAAAAACATACAATTCGAATTGCCCCATTGATAGATTCATTATAGAATATTTAGATACCATTTTTAGGTCCATTGTAATTGCGTCATTATTGGTTTAAGCCTTTCATAGTATGACAGAACGCGAATTTTAATGTTGAGGATGTGTCGTGTGTTCTGGTTATGAACGTTATTGTTAAAAGAAACAATCGATTTTTTATATTATCACTTGAAATTAGATAATGAGGGCTTTCGTGTAACGTTGTGTAGCGATTGTAGATAGACCAATAGATAAATAAACTCGTTGGCGCCACATTGACAAGAGGCCTTCTATATATCGACAATGAAAAAAGATTTTGATGACGTTCATCATTAGTTTCATTCATTCGTTCAGCATTCAGTTACGACTAAAGAAAACATAGGCGCTTTGACACTTTTGACAGGTGCCTGGTCTCAGTGCTGCCACCTAGTGAACGTCATTTCAGAAAACCCTCTAAGGCCCACTTGCACCACACAAATTACTAAATGCGTTTAGCGCTAAAGTTATTTGACAAACAACATTCTGTCGTCATCAACAAACGATTTTAAAAACAGAACGATGTTTTAAAAATACGTTTAGCGTTAAATTCATTTAGTTATTGTTGACATGTTTTGCCTATGATAATAATATTATGGTAATTTTGCGACATCACTTAATAATAATTTCATAATGAATTTTAACTTGACAAGAAAATTTAAATTATATGTTAAAACTGACAATGATTAAATAGCGAATTTTATATTACTTCCTTATTTTTATTCAGTTTTGTAACAAAAATACCATCAATTGATTGTTTCTTTATAAATAAGCAAATATATATTGTGCTATAAATATTATAAGAAAGTCGTTTAGAGTAATCTTCTAATTGATAGACTTGCTCACATAACAATAAATCTTCATGAAAAAAAACTTGAAGAAAGAATGACTTATCTTGTTCTTATTTATCGGCACGTACAGTATTTTTATCTCACGAAGCGATGCGCGCTTTACCTGTGGTTTTAAAGTGTACTAACACGCTGTAAATGTGTGTGTAAGCGCAGGATCTCTCGGAATCGTCCGAGACAAAGGCGTAGTCGGAAGTGTGTGACGCTAATCGTCTTCACGCACACATGCACACAGCGTGTTTGTACATTTGGTTACCACAAGTAAAGCAAGCGTCCCTTCGTTAGCTAAAAATACTGTGCTGTAGACAGCTCGTGCCGTAGTTACACCATTGGCCAAGTCAGCAAGGTGGTATGAGCTTGAGTTACAGTATGAGCCACTATATCTGTTTATTAGAAGTAAATTCTAGAACGTCTTTCGACCATTAAGTCGGTTGAAAACCTACTGAAAGATTCCGAAAAAATCTGTAAGTGCTGTATCTACCGGCATTCCTTCAGTTTTGATTGTCCGGAACAGATTTTCAGCTGAATTTGACAGCGATGAAAAGTTTTATGTCGACTCCGAATACACGCATGGTGTTGTTTCTAAGTGTTTGATTAATTAACCATTTTTGTTCAATAAAATCTTATCTTAAATAAAGTAGATATGATGAAAAGTTTCGGAATGAAATACCGGATGTATTTGGCCGACTTAATGATGAATGAAATATGTAATTTATGATTTCATGGGAGTACTCGAATCTTCGTAGAGTTAACCAGACATTATTTATTGCGTCAATGTTGGCTGGTACTTAATTTAAGTAGGCGTAGTTTAATTTATTTTACTAACAACCAACCAGTGATGTTCTTAGGTTCTTTATGGGTGCAAGTTTTTTTTATAGAGCTATTCTTGTCGTACAATACTATTACATAAAAAAAACTTATTTTCATTAAATAGGAACAGTGTGCCAAATTACGGATCTTCATAAAAAAATCAGCAAATTACATTCTGTTGACAATTCACTATCATAAATACAATTTATTCATTGAAATGCATCCATAATCTAACTTAATTACGTCTCGGGTAATAAAAATGCCTTCCAACTTCCACACGTGTAAGAACAAAAAGCATTACTAATAATAAGTCATATGATACGTCCGAAGTGAGTGATGTATGAGCAACGAATGTGAAATGTCTAAACAAAATGGCGCCGAATGTTCGTCCAAAGCCCGCGCGCACGCCGATCATTCGCGAAATGCATAGCGAAACGAGTGTTTTTATTTACATTCCGCCCGTAAACCTCACAAAGGTAGGACGTGTCATAATAAATTCAACTTAAATAAATTGAATTATTTACATAAAAAGCCTTGGTCAAGAAACTGCGCATATTTGCACGAAAATATCTGATTACCTCGTACAAATTTTTTTTAAACAGAAAGTTGTCTATGCAGGTCTTGAAATCTCAGATATTTTTGAATGTCAATAATTTGAATATAAAATTCAACTACTAAAAGTTAAGTTTTTAAATATTTTTTTCTTCTATTTAAAAACATTATTTGTACAGTTTAATTATTTATTGAGATATTAATTTTTTATTTTCTTTCTGTAACTTGGTAAGCTTTTGTTTGATTGTAAATTTCTTTTCGCTAAAATCGAATGTGTTCCTTGTACCAACAGTTCCATTTATTTATTAACAGTACTAACAAAATTTTCTTTTGTCGGAACTTTGGGTGTAGCGGTCATTTAGTTGAGGTCTCATCACCTTTTTGTATATAAAGAAATAATTGTTACTCTAACTACGATGGACTTTATTAACGATTGAGCGCAACCAAACGCCATCATTCGTAGCAGCAGCGGTCATAAAAACTAAGAGCGAGATGAGAAGTGAGAACGAGCCTTAATATTCACCACTCTTCATACACATGAGCAGTGGTAGTCCAGGGGTAACGCCCGCGACTACGAATTACGGTCGTAGATTCAGGCACTTTACTGTAAATTATTTCATCACCACTGCTCTCAAAACGGTGAAGGACAACATCGTGAGGAAACCGGCATGTCCTCGAACCAAACATTCGAAGACATGTGACATCTACCAACCCGCAGTGGGCCCGCGTGGTGGATTACGGCCACACCCTCTCACAGAGAGGCGGCCCGTATCCCAGCAGTGGGAACATTTTGGCTGATTATGCTATACGCACATTTTATAATCGCGACAGCCCTGGCGTTTAGTACTACTACCTTAATTTATTCTACCAACTCAATACCGCTAAATTCGAAGTGCCGACTTTTCTCTACAGAAGCGTATACTCAAAATGCTTATTTCTAGTCAAAATACTAATGCGTTTCAAAATCAAAGATGATGGTTGCATTTATACCAAAAGTTGTCAAACGTCAATTGTCAGTCATAGCTGTGACGTCATATTAACTATATTTTGTCACAGTTCGATGTCGTAAGGAAATTCTTTAGGAGTTTGGATTTGATAGTGTTCAAAACCTGTTTGCATCTTAAAATATATACCCTTTTATGTATAGGGTAATTTATACAGAATTATCATGTTGGCAACACCGTATGCTTTCGACATAATAATGATATTTGAATAGAAAATAACAAAATATTTGATACAATCAGGCACAGTTATGACATTCTTAAGATTTTGTAAAAATGACTTTAAATTCGTGTACTACTTTACCGCTTGGGATGTTAAAAACGTTACTGCCCATAAAGTGAGTTTGTCTCGAGTTCGTGAATATCTAGATAAATAGTAGATTAATGTTTGTTTAAACCCTAGACATTCCTAAATTAATATTTTTGGCATTGATCGCGTAATTTGTAGCGTGTAATAGATTTATCCATGGAGTTTTTATATTTTGTAAATTAGTCTTATAAATAGAAAATAACAATATTTATACAAGAATGATTCAAATTGAAAATACAAATTTTTGCACGCATTAGAAATAGTTAACTTGCATTTTTTAAATGGCTACTTCTAATTTAAAAAAAAACTATTCGTTTTCTGTACATGGCAACACCAAGCATATGTTTACACAAAAATGATACCACGAAACTTATTTATTATTCCAATGAGTATTAAAAACCTGTTTAAAAAAATAACCATTTCACAAATGCAAGAAGTAAGTTGTTAATAAAAAAGTTATAATTCCTGTTTTAACCACAAGTATGACAATATAATGAGTGTCAAACCTCCCTGGTTACCGGAAATCGGCGGGAAAAAAATGATAAAAGTTTAAAGCAGTATGTGAAGAATTCTCATAATATTGTAAATAATGTGAGTCAAGTGAATAGTGTTGTTGAATTTGTTATTTATTGCTTGTATCGTTGATTAGCTATTTTATAATGGAACTAATATACAAGTACCTAGTTATCAGTTGTTTTATTTTGTTCTTACTTCCTGAAATATCATTGGGTTGTGTCCTTCGGCCTCATTCGGGGTCACATAAACAAAATCTGAGTCTAGCATCTTCCGTTTTCGGGACTATCTCCTTCTGGACAACACGTAATATCATGACGTAATTTCGCCCGCGTTCACCGGGTGGCTGCAGCGCGCCAATTCGTTCATTGTGTGGTGCGGGATAACTACGCCCATGGGCTCCCCCACTGTCGCAGTCTCCGCCTCAGATCGTGGAGGACGTGGTGATCGTTTTGTTCCCTTCGCGAGGGAGCATACTCCCCCGCCCATGACTCCACCTACTGCGGTGCCTGATGCGGACCACACCGGTAGAGCTTAGACTGGCGGTACATAGGCTTAGTGCGAAAAATACACAGAAGTAAAATACGCTTCTGCCGTCTACAATTATTAGTGGCGCTGGGGGAATTTGTTGCGTCACTTCTTCTGCGGTCTGCGCAGCTAAAAACTAGGAAGTGGTGAAGGGCGGGCGTTTTGGAGGACAGTCCTCCCTATCTCATAAGTAATTTTGACGTTCGAAAAGTGCTGATTATCGGCCTGATTTGAATAAATGACTTTGATTTTTATTTTGACGGAAACCGATCCTATCCCATTCAAAATTTTAGTTCGAAAAACGACCCTGGTACAGATAAGTATGTCGAAATAATTTTATTTTAGGCAATGGGGAAGGCATCTGTCAAAATGGCGCTGTCGTAGCTAGTTCCCAACACAAGCTAATAATACAAGGCATGATGTGGTTTTATTTTATTTTAGCGAAAATTGGCTCGTTGTTGTGTTCCTAGATACTCAGAAAGTGGAGATCACCATTTCCTGAAAGCCCCTAAAAGAAGAAGGTTGTGGTTTAAAGCTATTCGTAGAAGTTTTTTTGAGTTGAAGTTTATGCCGGAAATATCTTGAAAAAAGGAATTACTAGGAAATATTCAAGGTTTGAACTGCTGGACCAGCCCTATCGTGAGTGTCCACGTCTCAGCTCCGTAGTCCGTCCTCATGACGGGTAGGACGCACTGATTGAAAACTTCAGTTTTCAAGCATTGCGGTATGGATGACGAGAAGACGGCGTAGTTTTCCAAACGCTGCCCAGCCTAGCTGGATCCTCCTCTTGGCCTCCCTCTCAAAATTGTTTTTACCTAACTGCAGAATTTGCCCACGGTAAGTGTACTTGGAAACAATTTCGAGAGGGTGGCCATGTACGACGACCGGTCCCGGATCAATGAGACCATTGATCATGATTATCCAAATTCATGCCGAGACCGATGCGTCGCGAGGCTGAAGCTAGGCCGTCCAGCATCTGGTTCAGCTCCTCCAACGACTCCGCCATTAAAACTATGTCATCAGCGAATCGCATATGTGAGATGTAATCGCCGTTTTCGGAATTTCGAGAACCAAAGTTATCGACATAGCTCTAAGAATTAGCAAGCTGAAGTGGCAGTGGGCCGGCCATATCTGGCGAAGAACCGACAACCGCTGGGGTAAACGAGTTCTTGAGTGGAGACCGCGACTCGGCAAACGTAGTGTAGGACGCCCTCCGGCCAGGTGGGATGACGAGCTGCGAAAGATTGCAGGCAGATGCTGGATGCGTCAAGCTGAAGACAGGGCGCTATGGCGCTCATTAGGGGAGGCCTATGTCCAGCAGTGGACTAAAATAGGCTGATGATGATTCAAGCTTTAAAATTCTGACCCTGTGCATGTCAAGTACTTGCTATAAAATACTGAAATCACCGAAAATAACGACAATGAAATAAAATTAAACTCATGCATGAACGCAAAATGGAATGAATGAACGAAATGTCAATTTTTTTGAAGACCTAGCTATGGTCACGTCATCTACAGTTAGCCTTGCCCGACCTTCCCCATTCATTTTAGTTGCCACAGATATTAAATAATGGTGTGTCCAAAGCTATTGGCAATGTATAACACAATGTTTATGATAGTGGTAATAAACCGTTATGGGCGCAAAAGCGAGAAGAAGCTTGAATAATTTCATTATATCAGAGTACACGTGTTCTGTAGTGATTGTTTTATCCATGGGTGTCGTAAAATCCCGTGGACACATGGTTTTATTTTACCTACTAAAATGTGGGACAACATTAAAAAAATCTCAATTAAAAATGTTACTTACCTTTCTAGACGCCGGCAAGTAAATTGACAAGAGTCTTTACGGCGTTTCGTCGGCACTGCCGCAATCGGTCAAAAATTAGATGAGGCCTAAGGTGATCTAGTGCGATCCTTCTGATTAATCTATGGTCAATCTGATTGTTGAGTGAGACCTTTTATCTCTTAACCTAAGTAAGCAGTAGTAGTAAATCAACCATCTATACGATCCAAGATTGCGGATGATCTAAAGAAGGCCGAGCACTGGAAGCAAATTAATTTCGTGTAACAGGGGTATTCACCCTAGCTTCCGACAAATTTAATAATCTGTGATTTAGCCACCGTTTTCGAACGAACTTATCTAACAAAACACTTGACCGCTGTGCTTGACTGACACTGACAATCACAACAAAAGTCGACGGTCGACCTTCGATTGATTTGACATTAGTCAAAGTTACGGATGTCGGAAGTGAAAAAATATATCGATAGATCGATTTATCGAAACTTAATAAAATATCAATATCGACCTCGATATATTGAGGAAAAAATATCGATATATCGATACATCGGGCAAATTTTCAGAAATTTTCAAAATAATAATGTATGTAGTTCAGTCTGGTTTAATAAGAGGTAATATTGTTTTTTTTATAAATATTGCACAATATATCAATGTATGAGCATCTTAATAAAACGAAGGTATTTTAATTATTACTCTTTATTATATGCAAAATTAGAAAATATCAAAAGCTAAATAGCAATATTGTAATATTTTTAAGACTTATTTATTATTTCAGGCAAACCAGTATTTGTCCGGTAGTGAATGTAGAAAAATTCTGCGCTTCACATGCTCCGCTGTCATGTGGAAAGCCACATGACAGCGGAGCATGTGAAGCGCAGAATTTCTGTTAAAATATTCTGTTGTTATGAACAGAATATAATACATACATAATCAGCCTATTATGTTCCCACTGCTGGAACACAGGCCTCCTCTCTGTGAGAGGGAATGGGCCGTAATCCAAAATACAATCTCCACTACACACATCTACCCTACTAAAAACGCTAATCGGTTATTTTTGTTTACTTATTATTGTATTTTCTCTGTAAGTGATTATTGTAATCGATAAAGAAAACAAATGTCTTGAACAGTAATAAAATAAATTTTAAAAAATATCGTTTTCGATACGATTTTCTAAATTGAATATTTTGTATCGATATATCGATGTATCGGTTCAGAATATATCGCCATAAAATTACGATATATCGAATCAAAAATATCGATACATCGATGTATCGATATTTTTTCAACAAGCCTAGTCAAAGTCAATTTGAGTTTGAGTTTTGACTATTGTCTTGATTTGCGATTGTGAAGAATTGCAGAGCAACGAGATATCTATAAATAACACGATAACTTATCAACGTTAGTTTACAAGAGAGTGAGAACTGGCTATTTAATCTAATCGCCACGCCTCTACAATTAATTAATAACAGAAATTCACGAAAACGTCACTCAGTACTTCTTTGATTGCGATAGTGGAAGCCCGTCTACGAGAATAAGTGTTTTCTGCATTTTAGAGTCGTTTATTTCTATTGAGATTCGCCTATTGACCTGGAGATAAACCGGCTGAAAGAAAAGTCAATACTCAATTATTTTTTAAGTGTAACCTAACTTTATATTGAACAAAAAAAAATATATTGAGCAAAAGTGAACTTTTTGAAATGTCTGTCCTGAATAATTTTACAGTGTCTGTCGCGAAGGGATTACGACGTAAGTAACTATTGCTTTTTCATTGACGTTCTATAATTATCCAAGAATATTCTTGGGTATATCCTTAGTAACATTATTTAACAAATGTTAAAAATTACTGAATACATTTTCGAACTTTTGTTAAACTTTCCAACTTACTAAAAAGACTCATGATACACATATTAAACATAGTTACTAAGTTATTACATTTAACATAAAAAATTAAAAATTTTGAAAATATCTAAGGAATAACAATAATTTGTATGTTTTCTTTTTCATATGTCATAACTATTTCATATTTATATGTTAAAAAAGTTATTATCTTAGAAACATCGATATCTATAATATCGATGTTGCTAAGATAATAACTTTTTTACATTAATAAATCTGGCAAGGCGTTTCTTCACATTAAATATATTTAAAAAAATGGTGGGAGTGTTAAGGGATAACCAACAGATGCCATTTCTATCATTTTTGGAAATTTTGTCTGTTTGGGTGTGAGAGATTAATTAGATCAAGTATCACATAAAAAGTATGAAACCAATATGATTAACTTCTACATTCAAAAATTGTGTATAACTCGGAGTAATTATTAGTTTGTGTTTCATCACAATTATGTTTACTCATACACATAATGACATAAATTGGTGACAAATGGTACAAAACATCATAACATCACGCCTGTAATCCCAGAAGGGTTAGGCAGATGTGTACCTATAGTATACCCACATTTTGTCAGTTATGCTAAGTCCCATGTAATAGGGGGCGATTGCCATCAACCGGGCACTAATCCAGACTCCGGGCTGCTATTGAGAAATTCTAGATAGAAAAAACCTACTAACACTTTGCCCAACCTGGTAATCAAACCCAGGACCTCCTGCTCAGCATTAGCTCTTGCCACCACTAGACCAATGAGGCAGTCCAATTAACAACAACAACACAACAATACAAGTACAATTTACTTTATGCAAAAAAAAAAGTCCTAAATGTACAGTCTGTAAAAAAGTTTGTATAATATACTAATTTATATTAATACTTATCATTTTATTTTATTTTATAAACCATACAATAACCCAGTCAGAATAGGTAGGTTCTATTATATATTTTTTACCAACTTCCAAATATAATATTTCCTTGCTAACGACTTTCCAAATTAAAGTTATAGAAGTCAGTTGTATTGTTATTCAAATAAGTTTTATTTAACGGTGAACACAATAATACTGTATTAAATCTACATTTTCGTGATGGGTGTCATCTTCATAATTTTTGAGGGCGCCGGTGCCGAAAATTCGAAATCAAAAATCAAAATGGCGTAAACAGAGGTGGATATTAGTAAATGGGTAGCTTTTCACACGGGCATGTAGGAGGTCTTTCGAGAGACAAGCAGATGTTAGAGACGTTATATCATTGTTTAATTAAAACAAGTTTTTAAGACATTTGTTTATGTGGGACAAATACAATAGTAATCACAATAAGTTGAAAATGTGTTATGTCTTTTTTTTGCCTGTTTTAGATTAACATTTTTCATCAGCGTGATCCTTTTTCACCATGATACCGCTTCAGCACACTCCTCCAGGCGGTCAGTGAATTTATTGAGTAGGCAGGTGCAGCCTGGCGCCTTGATTTTTATTTATTCTCAAAAGTCAAAGTGACACTTCACTGCATTGACATTATAAAGGGCTGTGGTAAATGACCCCAGGTAGCTTACCACCAGGCAAAATCGGAAGACCCTTCCTTTTCAATGGAGGAGTCTGTAGTACATACAAATTCTCTAACGTCCGGACCCAATTAGAAGAAAAAAAAAAGGGTTTATTAGGACTCGCGCAGGAATACGCATTATGCAGTACGTAGTGTGATACGCAGTATCATAAACTAAACTAAACACACTCATAAAAACATAAAAGTAAATAAAACAAAAGTAAATTGTAAATACAAGTCCTGTACGAGGCTATAAGGCCCCTATCTCAGCATAATGCTGCGACACTTAAAAATAAGTGTCACAGAGCTGGTATTCTGATAAGCTCCAATAACGTATCTAGCTCCAATTTTGGCTTATTGGAGATACGAAAACCTATCAATCTCTGGTTTTAACGTCCTAATAAAGTATTTGACCCTATGACGTGTTGACAGTTATTTGTTTGACAGATATAAATGTATTGTTTATCATCAGTGGCGAACTGACTTAGGTTATTGGGTTTGGCCCTATGCGACACATTGTTTTCCGACATGCACGCGAACGAAGTCGTGGGCACAGCTAGTGTATCAATAAGTCTTGCAACAGTATAAATGATTTCATAATCCGTTGATTGCTATTTACCTACGGTTCTATAGATAAAGAGAATATTTGTTTTTATTATTAATCACTGAACAGTATGGAAAGGTCTAGAATCTAGACTTTATTAATACAGGTTTGTAAGTTTTTAGAATTACATAGTTCTTGTTAGGGTTCCATACCCAAACTCCTTTGAGAAAAGCAATCAGTGTGAGGTGTCTCCGCCTAACCCTTAAGAGAAAATAAACGTGATTTTATTATTTATTTATGAAAAGGTAAAAAAAAGAATACTTTTAGGGTTCCGTACCGAAAAAGGAAAAACTGAACCACCCTTATAGGACCACTTCGTTGTCTGTCCGTCTGTCACGCCCCCTTTTCTCAGCAATGCGTGGAGGTAACAAGTTGAAATTAAAATCAAACTCAAATACACAAGTCTGCAATCCCTTGGAGCTGTGAAAGAATTGTTTAATGCCGCATATTTTGTCTATCGCAAGGAAATCTACACCTAAGCTTCTTCCCGTTGACCTAGAGTCATGAAATTTGGCAAGAAGCAAGGCCTCACAGAACAAGTAAAGGAAAAAGTCCGATAATCGTTAATTTGTAGTTTTTTTCACATAAAATTATATACTTATTTTGCAATTAAAAACTACCATTTGCAGTTGGATAATTGATCGTGACTTATATCGATTTATAGGAGAGCTGGTTATTCAACTACAATTGTTAAATTTGTTTTTGAGATTCATTCATACCAACTACGGAACCCTTTTTTATTTTAGGGATGATGACTAGGGCACGCCACAATAGCGGCGGTAAGTCCCCTCTTTGAGGAGTGGTTGGAGAGGCTCCACGGCGTCCTCACCTTCCGCCTGACACAGGTCCTCACCGGAAACGGTTGTTTCGGGAGGTTCCTGTTTCGCATAAGGCGGGAGGAAACGCCCGGGTGTCACCATTGTGTGGATCGCCCGGAGGACACGGTGGAAAATACGGTGGAGGTATGCCCAGCTTGGGCAGAGCACCGCAGTGTCCTCGCGGAGGCGATTGGCGGCGGCGATCTCTCGCGTCCGGCCCTGGTCCAGGCCATGGTACGGAGCGAGAGGGAATGGAAAGTCCTCACCTCCTGCGAAGCAGTAATGCTCGCGAAGGAGGAGGCGGAGCGCGTGAGGGAGAGAGCCTTGCGCCCTCACGCCCCCGCTAGCCGCCGCAGGAGACGCCCTGGGCGTCGGGAGTCGCCTGCTGATTCCCGGCCACCGTAGGCGCGGGCTTGCGGACGGCGAGCAATGGGTAGCTCGCCGTCCGGTAAGGACCAGGCCCGGGTCGACGGCGCGTCGTGTTCCACGCGCGCCTCAAAGAGATGTCAACACAAAGTGACGGGGTTCGATAGGGTCCACGCCTCAGGTTGCGGGTTATTCTAAAGAGAAAACCGTGGCCCTGGCACAGGCAACTGAAGGAACACGGGTGGGTTTTAGTCAGTAAAAGTCTGACACGCCCTCCCGCTCCACCCAGAGCGGGAGACGTCATTTGATGATTTCCCAACCAAAAAAGAAAAAAAAAAAGGGATGATGACTAACATTTAAAATGTTCGTAAAAATAATGTAATTTCAAAGAAGGCATAGTAAAATTCGATAATCGAAAAAAATTAAGAAGACACGCTTTAAAAGTTTTAAAGGGGATTATTCCCGTCCATGTCGCTAGATAGTATGAAGTTAGTCGTGACGTCACTTCTACGATAGTGCTGTCCTTGTCAAACAGTTATTTAAAAACGTTTATAACTTGGGATTCTTTAAGATTTTACACTTTGTGTAAATTTATTTCACTAGATATTTGGAAACAATTTTTTTTTTGAGATAAAAAAAGAACATTTTTCATACTGTGCGTGATCCGACACGCTGCTCTCATTGTCTCAACCACCAACAGCAATACAAAAAAAAAGTTTTCAACTTTACTTTCTTGGTGACATTCATTTACATCACAGGTATTTGACACACACATTACACGTAGACCCCCACACACCACCCGCGAACTGACATAATGTACATTTATCTCTTTCATCACATATTTTTACGTAAACATTCGCAGAATTGTTTCTCAAACAAGTTAGTCACATTTATTAGAGTTTATTTAATTAATAGATAGCGTTCTATAAATGTTTTATAGGCTGTTCTCAAAAATAAGTTTAGTGCTAAGGCTTGTTTATCTTTTCATATTAAGCTGAAAATATTTGCTGTTGAACTTGAACGTGCCTCCCTGGATGTACCTACGCATGATTAGTTTATTATTTAACTTTATGCAGATTTTTTTATTTAAACAACCACTCTTCTAGAAAAACTGTAGCTTAACAGTAGGTGTTGCTGGCCATCAAACTCAAACTCAAACCATTTATTTCAATAAAAAAATTACATGCACTTTTGATTTGTCAAGGAGTCGGTCAGTCAGAAATACGAAGCTAGTTGCCCATTCCATATCGTAGTAGGTACCTATGGAGAAGAAAAGGCAAGTAACTCCATGGACACCCATGGAGTTATCGTTCTTCAAATATATAAGTTACATCATTAAAGTTGATCTTATAAGTGAGAACAATATATAAAAACCGTACACGTGAAAATGAATATAAACAATCCAAAAAATTAATGATTAAAATAAGCCGTGGCAGCTAAGAGATGACCAGTCCCAACTGACGGCGCCCTTTCACGAACATAGCGCATGGATCAGCACCATTTAGCTCAACTATTTTGAAGGGAGCTGAATGATCCAACACACGCGCCACCATCCATCGCGCTACACGCGCGTCATCTGTATTAATTCTTCATATTATATCCTTCTTCTTCGTCGTTGCCTCAATGCTGAGGATGGCAACCACTTACAACCCATCTCCAAGTTATGCGGTCTTCTGCAATGCGGACCGCTCGATATACATAGGTGTCATATATGAGTAGTATTTATCACCATGTAGAATGTGGCAATAAATAGCCCACCATAAAAATATCTATTTATATTTTTATTTATACTTGAGACTCGCACAGGAACTACAAACCATGGAAAAAGAACATTTAAAAATATCTAGGCATGTACAAAAAACAACAAAGTTCATTAGCATCCTTCATACCAAGAAGATTGGGGTAGATCATTTTTTGTCTAGAGAAACATTACTGACCTAGAAAATGCCAATGGATATTCAATTCCCTATCATGGTTCAATCAACTCAGCCTATCGCAGACCACTGCTGGACACAGGCCTCTTCCAGGATATTCCACAACACTGTCCTCCGCCTTCCGCATCCTGTCTATCATAGTTAAAATAACTTTTTTTTTTAAGTAGCTTCCCCGTCCAAACGACCTTGAGCGTTCGATCCTTCTCCGTCCCGCCGCTCAGTCTCACTCTGTCCCGCTCACTGCGAATTATAAAAAAAAAGAATAACTATCTTTTGTAGTAAAATGTGATTATTTAGATTTCTAGATTATCTAGTTATTGGTGTAATCCTCAAATAAATAGAACGTCACCTTTAGCAACAGATGCATGCAATCAATTATTTTAGTCACCTCTTTACAAGGGATTTTAAATGTATTTATAACACATAAAATGCAATGTGATGATAGGATAAAGAACATTAATAATGTGTTTATTACTGATGTAGTTTATTACTCTGAATTAATGAGTTTATACAATTAGTTAGTTGACTGGATGACGAAATGTCGGTCGTCGGGCGGCGATATGGGCTGACGATATTGTTGCCATCGCGGGTAGAACCTGTACACTAATTGCGTAATACACAGTCAATCGGAATCTAACTCGTTTTGAAACAGATTGCTAATCCATTGCTTCATAAGTACGATAAAAAATCTAATCAACAATGTAAATAACGCAATGAATGTTGTTGAACTGTCAAAATACAACAGATTAGTCGTAATCGTTTACGAAAATGTGTTACGCAATTAGGCTGCTGGATGAGGCTGGCAAATGAGCGTGGAGATTGGCACAAAAGAGAGGCCTATGATCAGCAATGGGTGAAGTCAGGCTGTAGATGATGATGAATGAGTTAATAGCCTCTCGACAACGCACTATCGCTCGGGGCACCTTCTTAAGTTGGGAAGATGGTGACTATCTACTGAATATTAAGACTAATACAGAAGTATGGAAGAAGAGGTGCTGATCCGACCACAAATAAAAAGGGTTGAGGGCAGGAGATTGATGACTTTTACATGAAATGATTATTAATCAGCAACTGTGTAGTACGACCAACTTATCTGTGCAAGTATTGGTGGCGCTGGTTGAAAACTAAAATGAAAAAGTTTAACAAAAACCGATCGTATGTCCCACTTAAAATGTTAATTCGAAAAACGGCAGTTGTACAGATAACTTTGTCGAAGTATAATAGCTTAAAGTCACAGTTAGTCAACAATTAAAACAATCAATCGATTAGTGTATTAATTCTATGATTAACTAGTTTCCCCAATCAATAATTTGATGAACTAAAAATTAGTACTTTTTTTGTTGGGCAACTAGCTGACTCTTTAACAATCCAAAAGTGCCTGTAAATGGTTTAATTTAAATAAATGCTTGGAGTTTGGGTTACAGCTATATTTTGCAAATTGATGCAAGAAATTTGTGACGCATTAAGAAGTGATTATTATGTTATTGTAATTGCTATCATGATTCATTAATATTATCTTGTTTGGATTTTTTTATCTGATATGAAAAGCAGGTAAGTATCCAACCCCCTGCGAGGCACAGGCTTCTTACCAACATGAACTGAAGAGTTCACTTATGCGCCTTGCACATTGCACATCTAGTCTATTAAAACTTTAACACTCAACTGGGTTCGTGTGACTTAATAACCCGCTCCGTCTTACAGATAGATGGAGTGGGTGATGATGTGTCCCAGCAGTGGGAAAGGTATAGATTAACTGGGATATGCGGACCTAAAGACGAATGACTCAAGTCTCAAGCATTTCTTAAAACTAGTTTAAAACCATTTAGCAGGCTATAATGTTCCTACTGCTGGGACACAGGCCTCCTCTCGGTGAGAGGTAGTAGGCCGTAAACCACCACGTGGGCGAAGTGCGGTTTGCTAGATGTCACATGTATTCGATTAAAACCATTTGATTTGTTGAAATTAGTTCTTGAGCAAGGTTCTGTACGCCCACGTTGTCCCGGACGTAAAATAACGCGACGGGATATTATCGCGTGCTGGATTTTCAACTCTCGGTGTTGAGCCGAGCGTTGAGATACTAACAGAGTGCATTTTAAACTCTCGGCGCTAAGCAGAGCGTTGAAAATCTAGCCTGCGACAAAATCCACGATATTTTTACGTCCGTCGAACGTCGCCGTCCGTCGGCTTAATACGGGACTAAGTCTTTCGGGGCAGACAACCCCAGCTCAATACCTCTTTAACTTGCCAACTGGAAAGCTTAATTCAAATTAAATATATTTGATTTGAAACGGATGATTTTTTTTTTGTGGAACTTACAAGTTTTTTGTGATTTTCAATGAAGTTCCTAACATACTCGTAATTAACAGTTATTTTTTAGGTACTGAGTACTACCCATTTAACAAAAAGCAATTTGAAACTTGTTTATTAAAGCGATTATTTAGTTGGTCAGCATGAAATTTTATTTGAAAAAGACGGTAGTTAATCGATCGACAACGCGAAAGCAACTGTTGTTTCCCTAGTGTCTGCGTTCTCAGACCCACATACTTTCCGCAATACAGGTGGCCAAAAAGTCGTAGATCAAACGCAACTAGGGGTTAGATGGGGTCATCAGCTGCAAAAAAATGATCCACGGTAGGTCCTTAAGGTCAACCCCTGCAGATTTATAATTTATCCTGTGTTTTTATGAGAAAATTGACTTTTTTTTACTAATTCTTATCAAAATTCGAAAAAATCTACATCCCGTATCTTTTTTATCATTTTCACTAGATTGGTACTGATGAGTCCTTGTGTTAGACATGCTATTTATGGTTGTTTATTGGGTTTGTTGAAGATAATATTAAGTTTTACGAAATTTGTTTTTCTCAAATCATAACTTTTTATTTACTTCGGACCCCACTCTGAAAAAACAATACTCTACCGAAAAGTGACCCTGTATTACAAGTTTTGGCGCATTTAACAAAGCTACACATAGCCATGTGTAATGCCTTTTCAGAATCCCTATTAATTGTTGTTGTAATTTTTTTACCATTTCACACACTATTGTTGTTGTAATTTTTTTACCATTTCACACACTATTGTTATTGTATTTTTTTTATCATTGACTATTTTGTGCTTTATAACCTGCGTGAAAATAAATATTGTTCTGTCTTCTTTTTTTCTTTCAAGATAGGCAAGTCGGTCCATTTAAAACACTGGTATTCAACGGCGTCCAGTTGGACAGAAAGCCCACCCCAACTTAATTGAGAAAAAGTAAGGTAAATTGACTCAAAACTGCATCGTCAAGTCAGCCACGTGTGCTTCCTTATCAACTCGGAAATAACCTAAAATATTATTCCTAGCTTGCGTCAATTATATAATCTAATAAACTTCGTTAAAGACCTTGTGTCTACATATTAGATGACCTTCAAGTTCGCAGTTTTTATCTTTCTTATCACCCTAATTTAGTTAATAATGTTGCTAATTTCTTTCTACTCATTTATTTATCATGTACTTGGTTCACCAACAATTGTATATACTGGTATAAGCAAATGAAACGGAAGCCTTGCAACCGATCAGAATAAAGTGTAACAATCACTTTTATGTAAACTCTGCATGCAAGCAAATCGTTGTTGTACTTTACAAAAAAAAACTATATTAGAAAGTTGAAACTTAATACATTGTTTAAACTAAATTAAATTAAAGCAAAAAAAAACAAACCTAACTAAATAAAACTACTTAATATAAAAACACTTATAAAAACTGGCTTCTCACACACTTCAGTCGTTCAAATCCCTGCAAAACCTCGCGTAGGGATGATAAGCACCCAGAACCATTCTTCTCAGCGGAGTGCAGAGTGGCGTTATAGGATTGCGAGGAATTCTGGAAGCACTGAAGTTAAAATGATTTATTATTTGCGAACAGTCAATTCGATGGCACCAAACATCGCGTCATTCAGTCGTCGATGTTTGTCAAGAGAAAGAATATTAAAATATTTCAGCCTCTAGGTATCTTTAACATACATCATTTTTCTTGTTCCATCACGTGACATTCGCTACAAAAAACACTGAGTATGCTGTGACAAATGGTCCTAAGCGGCGAGCATTCAGTCTTCTTGTTGTCTTTTAAGGCGCTTCCCCGACCAAACGACCTTGAGCGTTCGGTCCTTTTCCGTCCCGCCACTTAGTCTCGCTTTATCCCGCTCCCTGCGCACGCCCCTTTCTTTATAATAGTTTTTTTGAGGAATAATTTTAACAAAAAAAAAAGTCTAGCTATAGATTATTTAGATTTTTTAATCTATTCATTAGTTTTGTAAATTAAATTATTAGAACGTCACCTTTAGCAACTTATGCAGGCATTCTTTAGTCATCTAGTCGTTTTAGTCACTTTTATACAATGAGATTTGAAATGTATTTAAATAACACATAAACACAAAAAAGAACGTGCAATGTGAAGCCGAAATAAAAACGTAAACATAACTAAATAGGTACTAAATAAAAGCCTCCAGGCATACCTTCTATTTTATGTTACGATACGAATATTGTCTTCTGAATCCTCGTAATGATCAGCGATGTCAACTCGTGTTATCATATGACGTACCAATATTTATTTAACAGGAAGGGTTTAAGTACTTACCTAATTTAAGCACTCAAATTCATAAACACTCGTGCACTTTTAAAGGATTTTTTGTCGCGCATTGGCTATTCAACTCACGGTGTTGAACCAAGGATTGAGAATCCAACAGAGTGCATCGCGTCGCGTCAACAGCGCGTCGAAAAAACACAGTTGGATTTTCAACTCTCGGCGCTAAGCAGCGCGTTGAAGGTTGAAGATCTAGTGCTCGAAACAATTCCGCTGCTATATTTTACGTCGGTGGTGCAAAACGTGGACCTGTAGTGTTATTCTGTAACTCACCGTGAAAACTGAAGTGAACGTGAAGTGAGCTGTCAGTGCCACTGACGCTAGGGATTGACCAAGACGGGATGACACTGACAGCTAACTCCACGCAAGTCATCACGCTAAGACTTTTTAAGAATCGACATGCTGATTGTCATTTAATTTGTCATTGCGATGTCGACGCTGTTTGTTCTAATTACCTACTTATTTAATAAGATACGTAGGTAACTTAATTGTACGGTAATAATTACCAACCCACACTGGGTCCGCGCTGCTTGGCGGTTTACGGTCCACTCCCTCTTAGTTCCGAATTAAGCTGTAATCGATTTGAGCACGATTACACCCGATCCGAGTTAGCGTGAGCGCGATAACGATGTCCCGTGAATCGTCGACGATGTCGTCATTACATGCGCCATCTTGCGATTATGTCGACCGTGCCCTCTAATAATATCACTGTGAGCGAATTGTTGACAGCTCTCATCTGTAATAATCGTGATATCTAAATCGGAACGCAAATTAACGATGTGAGCGCTGTCAGCGATTATAAATGCGGCCATACAGTGATGAGATTTGTTCCAGCAGTGACAGTATGCATCACCTGCCTAGCTTTTTCCCAACTACCTATGAGTGGGTCGGCTTCCAGTTTCAGTCTTAACCGGAAGCAGTTGAATACTAGTATTCTATATGGAGCGACTTCCTATCTGACCTACAAATCCCAGTTACTGGTTAATACGATACCGCTTAACAAGACTGATTGTCAGATATTCGGCCTTAAGATGTACCCTAATTTCGTAATACACAATCAATCGGAATCTGAAACGTTTTGAAAGAGATTGCTAATACATTGCTTCTTAAGATCGATTAAAATATCTGCTCAACAATGAAATAACGCAATGAATGTTGTTGAACTGTCAAAATGAAACAGATTGGTCGTAATCTTTTACGAAAATTTGTTACGCAATTAGGCTGCTGACTTCTTGTAATGACTGTCAGCGATAGTGAGAGTATGCATGATATGCTGATTATGCTAATTGGCTGAGAACTCGTCACGAATATTGAATGGGTTCTTCAAGATCTTAGCTGTTGCCGTTGCTACATCGTCCTACATTCTTCCAAAAACTGGATACGGTTAAAGGAGTATCCCTAAAATGTATGTTAATTTGTATGAATATTGTGTGACATTCCCAAAATTACGTGTTTTACGACAAAACTTCTTTGGAAATCAATAAAAACTTTAACAAATATCAAAAATCTACGGATCACTAAGTACAATAAATATTTATCTAAACACAAACAAAAAAACATAGCAGTAATACTCATTTAGATCTTACGTGGCGCAGTGTATTCCCGCCAAAATCAAAAACCAAATGCTGGGAGCATTTGGTTTCTGATTTTGGCGGGAATAGTGGCCTCGCGCGAGGAGTGTAGTGCTATTCTGTACCCATCTCACCGTGAAAACTTAGGTGAAGTGAGCGTGGAGTGAGCTGTCAGTGCCACTGATGCTAGGGATTGACCAAGACGGGATGACACTGACAGCTCACTCCACGCAAGTCATTACGGTGAGATTTTTACAGAATCGACATGCTATAGTGCTATTCTGTAACCATCTCACCGTGAAAACTCAGGTGAAAAGTGAGCGTGGAGTGAGTTGTCAGATGCTAAGGATTGACCAAGACGGGATGACACTGACAGCTCACTCCACGCAAATCTTCACGGTGATTTTTTACAGAATCGACATGCAGGTCTCGCAGCCGGGTATCGATAAAGTCCCTCGTGCCCCTTTTACCCGTTTTTGAAGCGAACGCGTTGCGACTTACCGAGGTAGTACGAGTGTCCGTAACTAGGTGCCGTCCGGCGTTACGGGACTTTCCCCTACCTATTGTGGCGCCGGGGCCGAAAATCAGGAAATCTAAATCCAAAATGGCAGCCATTACCGGAGCTGGATCTCAGCAAATGGGTAGCTCTTCACAAGGACAACTGTACGTAGGAGGTATTTCGAGGGACAAGTAGATGTTAGAGGTTCTAACATCGTTTACGTTTAATTAAAACAAGTTTTTGATATATTATTTATCTACTAATTTGGGATTTCCAACAAAAGAAACATAGAATACAAATCCCAATCATAATACATTGATAATTTCACAATTCGATTTTTGCCTGTTTTTGATTAACATTTTTCAACTGCGGTCTTAAAGCGTGATCCCTCTTCACCATGATATAACGCTTTAGCACACTCCGCCAAAAAAAATATTGAGTAAGGCAGGTGCAGCCTGCATAAGCATAGCATAATCAGCCTATAACGTTCCCACTGCTGGGACACAGGCCTCCTCTCTATGAGAGGGAATGAGCCGTAATCCACCACGCGGGCTCAGTGCGGGTTGGTAGATGTCACATGTCTTCGAATTTTTGGTTCTAGGACAAGCCGGTTTCCTCACGATGTTTTCTTTCACCGTTTTGAGAGCAGTGGTGATGAAATAATTAACACAAAGTAAAGCGCCTGCCTGGGTTCGAACTCACGACCTACAACTCGTAAGTCACAGCCGTTACCACTGGGCCACCACTGCTCTCAGAAGCCTGGCGCCTTGATTATTATTTATTCTCAAAAATCAAAGTGACACTTCGTCGCATTGACATTATAAACCCTGAAGACGCAGTGACTGCATTCGAAAGGGCTTTGAACAGAGAACCAGGTAGCGTTTCCCACCATGCATGATCGAAAGACTCTTCCTTTTCAAAGGAGGAGTGGTACTTACCTACACATTCTCTAAGCGACACATTTTTTTTTTTTTTTTTTTTTCTGACATGCACGCGAACGAAGTCGCGGGCACAGCTACTTACGAAATTACGTAATATGTACTGATAAAGACTAATATTGATGTTATTCTGAAGTTATTTATGTCTTCCTTGTTTCAAATGATCATAATATTATTTTGCCACAAACATGTTTATAATGTTATCTCCTAACTATCTTTTTCCCGCGGCGAGGATGTCGGAAAATATCTCACGGAAGCTTACTACCGGGGTATCAGAATTTTTACCGGGTTTTTCACAAATATGCTTTACTGACTACTAGTTTACGCGGCGCACGCAAATAAAGTTCCCAGTCGGCATGTTTTTTTCGACATCTTCAATCATTGTCATATTTCAGCCAATTTACGCAAAACTTAATGAATTACAACCTTCCTCTTGAATCACTCCGTCCATTGATGAAAACCGTATGAAAATCCGTTCGGTGGTTTTCGAGTTTCTCGCGTTCATTCAGACAGACAGAAACGGCGGGGGGACTTTGTTTTATAATATGTAGTGATTACATAAAGTGTGTATTTATGTCTTTGTGTACATTCTCGTGTGATGTTATTTATTAATCATTGGTTTTGTCATCCCACTGCAAGAATATTGTTTTGGTAAAGGATCGTACGAATTTGATAAAAATAAAATATTTAGAAATAGGACTTACCTGGTAAAGTGTGGATGTACGTACTATTAAGTATACCTCTGCCTAACCCTTTGCGGTATACAGGCATGATGATAACAATGACGTTACATGTGTTCACAGACGTAAAAATATCGCAGCGTGATTTTATCGTGCACTGGATTTACAACGCTTTGCTTAGGCGCCGAGAGTTGAAAATCCAACACTGTGTTTTTCGACGAGCTGCACTAACAGAGTGCACTGTAAGATTCTCAACGCTCGGCTCAACAAGGAGAGATAAAAATCCAGTGCGATATTTCTGCGTCCATGGCCACTAACGGTAGATACTTTACTTCACTTTTTTGTCAGCTGTTTATAATTATTGTTTTTGTTTTCACATATTTCCTAGATCATTTCTAATAACATCTTGATAAAACCACATGATTGATTTACTTACCCCGCATGAAAAAGATAGCAGTAATAATTATTATAAAACTAGTATTTATTTTGAAAACTTTACTTAATTAGTGTCACCTCTACCTTCTAATTATCGTTTGCTAGCACCAGGAAGTTATCGACAAAAACATAACGTTTATATCGATGTGTTATTTACATGGTTTATGTGAAAAACCAGTAAGATTGACCTCTGGCAGTGAAAATGTTATCTAATTAAGTTTTATCTTTATTTTATGGGCCAA
This sequence comes from Dasypolia templi, assembly GCA_963555695.1. Lineage (NCBI taxonomy): Eukaryota > Metazoa > Arthropoda > Insecta > Lepidoptera > Noctuidae > Dasypolia > Dasypolia templi. The sequence continues at coordinate 9,002,260 of OY743163.1, forward strand.
AAGAACCCTTAATGACAATTCAAAATATATTTCATCGTCGCACAAAGTTTCAAGTAAATCCGTTTAGCCGTTTCGAAGAAATTGAGGGACAAACATGTGAATACTTTAGCGTTGTGGTGGTAAACACGCATGCACAGTTTCTTCACGCCTTTATCTTCTTAGTCGTGATCAGGGATGTGAGAATCGCAAAAAAGTGATCGATATATCGGTACGATTTCAAGAAGAATATTTATGATATAAAAATGAGTTTATTAAATCTCAATCATCTTACATTACTAGGTAAATATCAAAAAAACAGACATAATTTCCAACAAACCATGACAGTAAATATTTATCTGACACAGACAGAAGAAAGCAGAACAGACATGAAACTGAACACGCAGAAGGTATAAAATGCTTTGAAGATATTTCTGAAAGGACTGGGTGGATCAAAAACCAGCAAATCGAGTCGACGATAAAAAAAAAATTGTTTTGGTTATTTCCTCTGGAAGGCAAAGGGAACACAGTCGAACATAAACAAACAAACCATAAAAACTGATTTGTTAAAAAGAAATGTAAAAACACAAAAATATGTGTCGATTTGAAAAACAAAACGATTTTTATGCATTTCGGTACCTAGTTGGATTTTTTTAACGATAAATCAAATATCGAAACATCGAACAAATAATATCGATATTTTTCCAACAAGCCCGTGAACTGCCATGCGTTTTTCATTAATTAAATCGATAATTGTTCGGTAGATGATGTGTATTTTATGATTTCGTCATAATTCGCAGAGGTAATCAGTTGCTTGAATTTTCATTTAAATAACCTTGGGTAACAATATAAACCGTTGGATTACACCCGTTATAACTTAAATTGTTTCTTGACACAATGCCAATGCTTTCTAAAAGATCGTCCTATAAAACCGTGAACGTGAAAGTAAACGTTACGAGTAATTTTGTAAGACATTCCTTTACTGCATGACCACCGTAAAAACGAGTTTTGTTGACGGAAGAATAGACAATGAGAGATTAATAAAAGAAATCTGTCCTTTTGTCTTTTTTGTCGATTCTTCTGTCGACAAAAGTCTGGTCCTGCTACGCGTGCTGATCACGTTCAAGAGGTAAGTAAATTGCCACCTAAAAACCCTCACACCTGTAGTTCCCGGAAGGCTTAGGCAGAGGTGCACCTATAGTACACCCACATTTCGCCAGTTATGTTTAAGCCCCATGTAAAAGGGGGCGAGCCTATTGCCATCATCCGGGCACTAATCCAAACTCCGGGCTGCTACTGAGAAATTCCTGATTAAAAAACCACTTTGGCAAATCTGAGAATCGAATCCAGTACCTTAATTGCGTAATACACAATCAATCGGAATCTGAATCGTTTTGAAACAGATTGCTAATCCATTGTTTCATGTTCGATAAAAAATTCTGATCAACAATGTAAATAACGCAACGAATGTTGTTGGACTGTCAAAATCAAACAGATTAGTCGTAACGTTTACGAAAACGTGTTACGCAATTAGGATGCTGCACCTGATGCTCACCAGTATCGCTTGCGACCGCAACACCAACGAGTTGACCTATTAATCTATCCAATAATAAAGATAATTGGAATCCGCGCAAATGGAAAAAAGTACCTCATACAAAGATATGCCCGAAAAATCTACTCACATGTACAAAACATATATCTTATCAAATTAGACATAATTTGGAGGTTCTTACGTCATCTCCTTATCATTAAAACGAGATAACACGCAAAGTTTATTGATTCTTGAATTAATCACACGACATTGTAATATGAACTACGTTGACATATTATTCACGCTGTGCCTCGGAAAACACGTTGGGTTATTCCCTGCTGTCATTCAAAGATTTTTGACAGTCGTTGACAGTCGACGGGTAGTCCCGTCGGAAGCCAGAAAGTCTGGAAACAAGTCTTACCAAGGGATATCGTGTTATCCAGGAACTGGGTTGTGGAGGTCAGTTATGCAGTTTCTCCATTTGCGAGGTAATTGCGCAACACACTCAGGGACTTAATTAAAACACTTTCAAAGAAATAACAGAATTATAAGTGTTACATTTTTAATTTATAACTGAATCTAATATGTTACACTTATAAATGTGTTAACCCAAATCACTTACAAAAGTGTAACAACAAAATATCTGTAACCAATATAAAAGTGTTAATAAGTGTAACAGGTAAACGCGGCGTTTCCAAAATATCCTCAACTCCAGGCTGAATGGAGGCTATTTTGGCTAAGCCTCGTCTGTCTGTCCGCCTTGCGATGAAGCGGTACTACGGTACCGCCTAAAACTGCTTATTTCTGTTACACAAATATTAACTCATATAAAAGGTTACACTTTAATACTGTAACATTATTGTATCTGTTACATTTTTAGATGTGTTTCTTTTAAAACAGTTTAAAAAAAACTGTGTTAAAGTGTAAACACCTACTAATGTAACACACTAACAGTAGCAATGGCTTTCATTTTGACAGTTCAACCACATTCATTGCGTTATTCACTCTGTGGAGAAGAAAGAAGTAATGGATTAGCAAGATTTTTCAAAGACTCTGATTGTGATTGTAAGCACAGAATACATAAAAGTACAAAAGTGTGTGTTAGGGTGTTAGTTAGACTGGAATCCGACCCCGACCTGATGCTGATTGACATATTCACGCTTTATCTCCTGACCAGTTTCAGAGACCACTTACAATATTGGAAATCAAAATCCATGATGATTTCTAATATTGTAGCTAATTGTAATTTAGTTATGGTTTGGAATTTTGTAAAATTTCGTCAAATCTTCTCGTCGCCTATTCTGCAATATTTGAAGACTAAGGTCTTCAACTAGTGCGTCTCAAACCGTGGACCGTGCCAAAACGTGGACACTGACAGTCGGGCTGGTCCACAAATTCAAGGTCGCTCAGCGCGCTATGGAGCGGGCTATGCTCGGAGTTTCTTTGAAGGATAAAATCAGAAATGAAACTATCCAGTTAAAGACCGGAGTTACCTACACAGCTTGCAGAGTAAGCAAGCTGAAGTGGCAGTGGGCTGGCTATATCTATCTAGGCACTGATGGCAGGTGGAGCAGACGACTTCTGAAAAGGAGACTACGTATCGGCAAGCGTAGTAGTAACTGTGGGGCGCCGCCCAGCTAGATAGACCGACGACCTTAAGAAGGTGGCTGGGACAGACTGCATGTGGAAGACGGAGGACAGGGTGTAGTGGAGCAACCTGGGAGAGGCCTATACCCAGCAGTGAACTGCAATAAGGCTGTGTTGATATATTGATTGCAGTTTCTAATAAGCTTGGTTTCTGCTGTTGGGCTTTGAGATTCGAAGGACCATTATTTGTCCTTTCATTGGTTCTTTGTCTCTAAACATTTCAAGGTATTTTTAACTTTAGACGAAATCAAAGATTTCAAGAAACGCTTTTTACTTAACGACCGATATTTATAACAGATCTCTAGTCACTCAAGTGTTTATAATAAACAGTATGGACTTTAATTTATCATTTTGAAATGGTTTATCGTCTTCGTAAAACAAAAACTGCGACTTTACTATGTGCAAAATTCAAGAAGCCGTAACTTTCAAAATTACATGTATTTCATCGAATCTAATAATTACCTTTTGTGCTCCTTAAAGTATTATTGAACACTCAAATAAAATGATTGCGCCTCTTTTTGTGAACCTCAAATAATTCCTATAATGGTCCTAAAATACAAAAAGAAGTAACTGCGACCATCTTACATGTAGCGCGGTTGGTCACAGTTCTAACCTGACCAAACCCGTTTTGTCGGGGCACCCTGGTTTGTTTACAGTGACGAACTTTAGTAAAAAAAAAATGCGCAAATCGTTTTTAAAGGTTCATTAATTAAAAAAGTGTCCATCTTAGAAAGTACAATAAGTTTTTTAGAGGATCAGCTAAATATGCGTTAAATTCGCGACCTCATTGCACACTTATAATAGGATGGCTAAAAAGTGTTGTCGTATGATATATGACGTTGCAATGTTGTTGTAGCCATTTCATTATGGAAATGTGTACTTACAAAGATAACTTTACGTATTACGCAGTAAATTCTACATTAAGACAATTTTGCGCAACAAAACATAATCATTGATAAGATTTTTTTGACAAAATATGGGACATGATGTTTATCAGTCAAGAATGTTATTGTTTATGGTAATGGATTGTGTTTTTTTTTAAATCCCACCACACGGACAGTACCTTCAGGACGCTGTTCGAGCTGTTTTGTAGACGACTTAGTAGCAAAGCGCTCCGTTTCCTTAAGATCGTGAAAAACTCATCAGTTCGCAACTCAACAAACATAGTCGAGGCACTACAACTCCGATTAAACCATTACAGTATCCTTAAAGCATTGTTGGACTGTAAGACAGAGGGGCACAAAATAAATAACAAACAAATTTGTGTTGTAAAGTATGTTGCAATGGATAATTATCAGAACGGTTGAGTAATTTTTGGTCTCAAACAGACAAACTTTCCGTGCACGCACTTGAAGCAAACAAAAACAACGTTCTATACTTATTATATAAATTTATATATCACTTGTTTTGAAATAAGAAGTATACAAGCCTAGGAACACGGCCAGCGACCACGCACCCTGGACAGACAGACTTGCTGCCTACTACCACTACCCATCATTCTGACATCATAATTTTTTGCCGTAGCTTGGATTATTCTCGTATCAACATCATCATCCACAGCCCGATTTCACCCCACTGCTGAGCATCTCTTTGCTTGTGCCAATCTCCACACTCCAGTGTTAGCCTCATCCAGGTTCTTCCCGTGATGGCTCATATTGTCGCGGAACGACCGACACTTCTTATTCCAGTCCTAAGACGCTACGCTGCTGCAGATTTTCGTATGTTCAAATCGAAATGTGCGGCTGTGTATTTCACTGAGAATGTAGTCGTAACTGATAACTCTGTAAACATAACCTTTGCATCATATTACATTACACCCATCTGCCACAAACTGGCTCGCAGTGAAATACGGCTATCTCTAGACCTCAAAGGAAAACGCCCTTGGTGATAAAATAGTAATAATTCACCAAGTTATCTCACAAAATATTCCATTCACTCGTGTTTAGTACTGTTTGTTATTATGCCACTTTCAAGATATTAATATCGTTCTCTGCAAACGGGTCATTATGTCAATTTTTATCGTTAGTTATTTTATTTATAAATGAAACTGCACTGATCGCTGCAAAAAGATGATTATGTTTTATTGATCAGTAGCCTTTACTTCGCCCGCGTAAGTAGAGGTATGAAATTATCCCAAGGGAATCAGCTATAGGAATAAAAGGTTCTTAAACCTATGGTCCTAAGTCCAAATTTCATCGAAAGCTGTTCTGACGTTGAGGCATTAGAAGACAGACACACAGAGTTACTTTCGCATTTATAATCATCATCATCATCGACGCACAACCGGGTAACCATGGACTCAGTACATGATTCTGAACCCACCTGCGTTGAATTTTTTTGTCGTGTGTGTGAGTATCCATGGTAACCGGTTGTGAGACTTGTCCCTTCATTCCTGTTTTGTATGTATTGCTTTATTAGAAAGATATTATTTCTTTATAGGAAAGGAATATATTGTTTTCTGCCTTGGTTCTCTAGTTTCTAAGACTAATGTTAAATGTTCTTTCAGTCGCATCTGACTTTTATGGCCTTTGGATAAAATGCCTTTCTTTTTGTGGTCATTAGTAAATTTTTTGGTCCTCCGAAGTTTTTTAATCTTAACCCATGAAACATGACTTCTATTCCTTCCTAACCCAAGCATTTCTTCTTAATTCCAGGTCTAAGACAGAAACAGGAGCTTCGTGAGCTGGTCCCCAGTGCTTCCAGGAGAAAAGGCAACGCAGCATCAACGGAAGATGCGAAGCTAAGCATGGAGAAGTGCCTCATCGTCTCCAAGGTTACCAGATACGAGTATGAAAGGTGAGTTGGCAACCTTTTTTAAGTAAGGTTTTTGGACGCATTTCTTTTTTTGTTTCACTGATCACTTTTGATAGAGCGGTCATAGTCACGATGAATTGTGTCCAATCGCTGTTCTAGTCGTAGCTGGGGCTGCCAACCTTCTATTTAATATAGTAACTATCTTACTATATTTGTAGGCGAAACTACTATATTTTCATTTCAATACATAATGGCGAAATAAGCGCAATTGATCTCATATAAGCTGATTTAATGATATTTTGTAACCTTAATTAAGAGTGTAATAATAGGTGATGTTAGACTTATTAGACTTATAAAGACTATTAAACTAATAACCTGTTAATAAAGGTCCAAAAACTGACAAAGATGCATTTAAAAAAAAAAAACATGCCTACAATTTTTTTAATTCGCCATCTACTATTTTTTAACAGGCAATGGCTTCGAAAATACTATATTTGATTTAAGAAAAGTTGGCAACCCTAGTCGTGACTCGCCTCACGATCTCCCCGTCTGGTACAGGATAACAAAAAGAGTTTTTTAACAATGAGAAAGTCGTTAGAATAAGAGCTGTGGAACTTCTTGGATATTTATAATTTAATTTTCTTCTTTTCTTCAAATTGACAGAAGTTGCTTTTTTTTTAATTCCATGTGGTAAACAAAAATTTTATATTAACAGTGACTGGATAGTCCCATCTGGAATTTCCAAGTAGTGCAGCCTGCGTTTTTGCACGGTGGATGGCTATAGGCTCGCCCCCCAATGACGGGCGAAATATGGAGGTACACCTGTGCGTAACTCTTCGGGGATAACAGGGGATTACGCGCGCAATGCCACATTCGCAAAATTACATAGGTACACATGCACGCGCGCGTCACGCGGGTATCGGGCAAACTTGAAATGCACGCGTGCAGCACACGAGTGGCGCATTCGCCAGATGTGGCGGCACACTCTTACACGTGGCCAGAACATGAGGCGAGTCGCCGCTGCGCAGTAATGCATTCATGTATTAGCGGGGGTGAGGGGCGGGGTACTGCGCAGCGAGTAGCGCACTTCACAGTCGTAATTTTTTTTTATCAGGCTGTACTAGACAATATAATTATCTATTCCAGGGACTAGGTGCAACTGGTATAAGTGTTTTAACACTGTATTAAAAGAAAAACATTTATAAATGTAACAGATATATTATTATCAAAGTGTAACCTCTTATATACAGGCGCGACGCCACAACGCGACACAAAGGCACCGCTCGTCGCGCTACTCGCGTTGCCTTTGTGTCGCGCTGTGGCGTCGCGCCAGTATGCACGAGACTTAATACTATTGTTAGAGTTTAACGGGGTTTCGGGAAACGGGTCAAGTGCCCTAACTGGTAATATTTAGTTGAGCAAGTGTTGGAATCTGATTGGTATTAAATAACAGATATTTATTTATTAGTACGAGGGCTGCACTAAAAGTATCGGGAATGGAATATTTCCACTGTTCCTGTCATATTAAAATCTTTTTAATTGAAATATCCTTGGTTTTAAAAATCGAATATCATTTATTTATTTAAAAAAAGATTCTCGGTCTTGTCACAAGGTTTTGTCAAACTTGTTTAGTCGTTGAGAAAACGGAATTGACTCGAGAAAATTCAAGAGCGATGATTTATTATGACTTTTGAAGTGGTTTAACACAAAAGCAGTGTGTTGACCGGATGATTTCTGCATTTGGTGATGAAGCCCCATCCAAAACCACAATTTATCGCTGGTTTGCTGAATTTCAACGTGGACGTGTCAAGCTCAGTGATGATCCCCGTCAAGGTCTTCCAAAAACTGCAGTCACCCAAGAAAACGTTGATGCTGTGCGTAAGCTGATTGAGGAAGATCGACATGTGACATACCGCGAAATTCAGGCAACTTTAAAAATTGGCATGAGTCAAATACAATAATCTTGCATGAACAGTTAGGTGTAAAAAAGTTGTTTTCCCGATGGATACCGCATTCGCTCTGTGAAGAGCAAAAAGCGGCTCGCGTTACTTGGTGCATCAGAACTCTCGAAAGATACCACGTAGGATCCTCAAATGCTGGATACAACATCGTATCAGGTGACGAATCCTGGATATACGCGTACGAACCCGAAACAAAAAACCAGTCACGAGTTTGGGTGTTCGAAAATGAGTTAAAGCCAACAAAAATTGTTCGTTCACGGAGTGTTGCAAAAAAAATGGTGGCCACGTTTGTCTCCAAAGGCCATGTTACGACTATTCCTCTTGAGGGACAAAGAACGGTTAATGCAGAATGGTATGCTTGCATTTGTTTGCCACAGGTCGCTTCTGAACTCCGTAAAGAGAACTGCAACCGCCGCATCATCCTCCATCACGACAATGCGAGTTCTCACACCGCACACAGAACAAAAGAGTTTTTAGAGCAAGAAAACATAGAATTATTAGACCATCCGCCGTACAGCCCCGACCTAAGCCCTAATGATTTCTATACTTTCCCTAAAATAAAGAATAAATTGCGTGGACAGAGATTTTCATCACCTGAAGAAGCTGTGGACGCCTACAAAACGGCCATTTTGGAGACCCCAACTTCCGAATGGAATGGTTGCTTCAATGATTGGTTCCATCGTATGGAAAAATGTGTCAAATTTCGCGGAGAATACTTCGAAAAGCAATAAATACATTTTTAAATAGTAATGTTGTGTCACTTCCTTGATTCCCGAAATTTTCAGTGGCGCCCTCGTATATATAGTAGTATAGTCACCAGCAGGGCTAACATGACAAGCGCGAGAACGCTCGCCATATCGATTTCTCGAAATTTGTCTACGATTTTGACGTCATCCTTACATGACCGCCAAGCTCGAGTAAACTCGAAAAAGGCACTTTGACCCTTCTGTATCTCGCGACGAGAAACCGATGTAGCAAGTTATTAAAAACAAATAATTTTTATCACTGCAACATCGGTCGATTTTACGCATGGAATAAGTATGTTCTGTATTGATTTAACGTCCACCTCTTTTAATTTTTTGGTTAGTTCCATAAAACCGACTCCATACCTCCATAAATCGGCCGAAGGTCACTATTCGACAAAGCGAAGGTTGATATTGTAACAATCACCATAAAACACATGATATTGCTTTTACTCACCCACTTTGCAGACTTACCTGCCTACGCAACATAATTACGAAAATCGCCAGTTAAGTCTGCAACTCCCTAGATTTCGGTAATCACCATAATTGACAAACTAGACTGATTATTACTGCACTTGATGCTCATCTACGTAATAGTGCTTCCCTGCGCCAAACTTTCTCTCGCGGCCGCCGAAAGGAACTTCATTCCAATGTGTATAGTAGGCTGTTTAAAACTAAGTATGTATTTTCATTCAATTCAATCGAATCAATAATGTCAATTCAGTATTTCAATTAAGTTTTTTCATGTTGTCTAATAGAACTAGAACGAAAATAAGTATAATTATGAATTTGCCATGTTATTTTGGATATTCTATATCGAGAAAACATCAAGTTTGACAGAACAAATCAAGTATTTTGTATGGCAGTGCTGTCAGAAAACGAGTAAAGTGACGGTATAGACGCGACGAGAAAATACGAGAGTGAGTAATTGTCGCGTCTGGCATGTTAGCCCTGCAGGAAGCCAATTACAAACCGTCGCGTCTAGAATCATATTAGTTATTTAAGGTGTGAGCACAAAAACTAAAAACGCATCGCCTTATTTAAATTAAGAAGCTGTATAAATACTAGGTTTACAATTTCATGTTTGAAATTAGAAGAGAAAATAATAAAAACAAAACAATATACCTCGCGGGTTGTTCGATAGATATACCGTGGCCCATGGCACAGGCAACTGAAGGTACACGGGTGGGTTTTAGTCAGTCTGACACGCCCTCCCGCTCCACCCAGAGCGGGAGAAGTCATTTGATGATTACCCACCAACAAAAAAAAATTATGTAGAATGCTCACGTAATAACACATAATATCATGCTTGTAATACACGAAGGGTTAGGCAGAGGTGTATCTAAGTAAAATAGACAAAATGACAGATGAATAAAAGGACGACGAACGTCGACAAAACTAGTCAAGCTACGCGTGCTGTAATGCCACATACAACTTTACATTATTACTACAAGTTTAAAGCTTTATCAAATTAACAAGCTAATTTTTGAACATCAGTGGCAAATTATAGAATTTATCAGCAAGAAGCAAATATCACAGATATAATATGACCTACATTAAATTTGGTTTTTGTCGACCTGTTTTTTGATAAGAATGAGATACTGGATTTGCGTGAATGTGCGTTTATGAGGAGGATTCACGTTGTTATTTATTCATTTACCGTGTGATAGGGTTTTTAATTCAAACTTTCTGCACTGTTTGGTCCATAAGAGATTCAAAGTTCTTTTCGCTCATTTTCGTTATACAGAGTGGCGAATAGGTTCTCACATTCAGTAGTAAAGCGGTTATTAGAAGTTGTTATCAGTCGATTAAAATAATAAAATAAACAATTTTATGAAAATAGAACACTGAATTTTTCTAACAAAATAAATAGCGTAAAAAATGGCACTAAATAAACCACGCTTGCTTATAAGGCACTAGAAACGCGCGGGGTGATGGTAACAACAATTAAACACAAACTTTATGGTATTGATTCCAAATCGGGTATGGTATTGTTACCAAATCAGGTCGCTGGTTCAGATCTGGCTCGAAGGCCGGAAGCCCGAAGGGTTGTGAGTAATGTGTTTGTTACCTCTATTATTAAGTTCTAACCTATGTTTACGTATTAATACACTGCTGTTTGGTGTCCCTAAGTAAATAAATAAATCATTGAAGCATTTGCTAAGTATTTGCTTCAATGATTTATTTATTAATATATATTGATTTATCAATAATAAGATAGGTAACATCAATATAATTCAATATTGATGTTATCTATCTTATTTGTTTTGTCATAACGATCGGAAAAATCGGAACGAATCCAGTTGCTGTTGGTTGTAGACTGGTTGCTAATTGATGATAGCTTTGTGTTTTAAGTAAACGGTTGCGATTATGTGTATAACGGGTGTAAAACAACACTTAACGAAGCCGAGAGTCACTTGAACTCCCCGTCATTGCTACTTTTTTTTTACTGGACCATACCTGGGAACCTTCTGGTTACGGAGATATTCAAGGTAAAAATTCCAATTTTGACTGACGTTTTTCTACGAAAACAAGATTTGAATGTTCTTTTTAAAACACAACTTTACATACCCCCACGACTCATGTACCGTTGCATGCACCCATAAGCAGAATGTTTTGCGTGCGTTATGTTGCGCACTACCGTAAACAGCGATTTTATACACCAGAAATTCATTACGGACGTACGGCTGGTATTCGCATAATATACTAGCGATGCGCGATGGCGAGCGGTTTTATCCGATTCTTTCGATTGTTAAAACATCTCGGAATCGCCCATCGCTATAGTATACTTTCCAAACCTAAATCCTTTCGTTCAATATTCCCCTATTGTCAGTTAACAAAACAATATAACAATAACACAATAACGTCTTTATCGCTCACGTCGTCAATAACGTCTAATCTGTGATGTTATTTAGAATAAATCCGAGTGAGCAGCTCAAACATCGTGTTGTGTACTAAAATAACATTATAACAGGAAAAACAAGACTGTGTGTTAGGACTTAAGAGATACGTAATTGAAGATACGATTGATCACATGCTATTAACCTTACACATGTTTATCAAGAATAGACAAAATGACAGATGAATAAAAGAAATGTGTCACTATGTATATTCTTCTGTCGACAAAATTTGGTCATGCAACGCGTGCTGCACCGTTATAGAATAGTTTTTTTTTTCTGAGTAACATAACATAAAATCACGCCCGTAATCCCGAAGGGCACATTTCGCTAGTTAATTTAAAGTCCCATGTATTAGGGGGCGAGCCTATTGCCATCAACCGGGCACAAATCCGGATCCCGGGCAGCTATTTTGAAAGTCCAGATAGAACAACCGGACCTATTCCTTATTTGTTTCTTTTATTTTTACCTTTACTAAAATCTGTGGTTTTGTGACACTAACCTGCACTGTTATACTAAAATTGGGATTCCCATTCAAAACTGCGTTGAGCTAATGAAAATTCATAATTACGTTTCATTATGTACGTCGTACACAGATAAGAACATATTGCTTAATAATACACACGTGGTTCAGTGAAAGTTAATACATTTGTACATAAACAGTTAATCTTTTCATAATGTACGTCAGCACATGTTTGTTTAAATTAGGTTTTCTTTGTATACGTTTTTTTTTATCTTGGAAATGAAACGTGTCTTTGAGTGAAACATACTTAAACTCCTCATCGTCGTCATTATTATCATTAATGATTATTATTTAAAATGACCGGCGCATTACACGATTACAGGCAATGTTGTTTCAATTATGATTTATTTTGACTTAGGTACAAAATACAGAGTTTTCGTATCGAAGGATCAAAAATTCAAAGAGGCATTTTTTGGCCCTTCAAGCCACATAACTTTCATCTTTCAAATACGGTCCGCCGCATTTCCAAAATCTATTGAACTCTTGACTAGACTCTCACCACAATATGCTGCCAGTCAGACCAGACCGGTCACGCGTAATTTAGAAAACGGGTCCATCAAAAAAAAAAATTTTTTTTTTGCGAATTGAGATCTAACGTGTTTTTGCCGTGTAATACTGTTGTCAAATAATGACAAAATATAAAGTTGGTAGTCTGCTACTACTAATTTGCTTAGTAATTAATTTTCCGTGACTTTACATTGAAATATCGCATTTTATTCTTGGAATAATTTTATGTGCAATATCGATTTGGTCCTTCGAGCCGGATACCTTCACAATATCACTAACCAAAACTTTTCTTTTAATTCCAGGCACAGCCACGACAACTGTTCAGAACAAGAACTAGAGCAGGTGCTTCGAAAGCGAGGGTCTGATTACGACAGCATGGTGTACTCACATAAGAAACAGAAGGCGTTCGAAGAAAACGTTGCTAAGAGCCTCACGGAAATGGGGCTGAAAGTTGAGATGGCTAGCAGGTATAAAATACTGCTACTTTTCTTTTCAGTAAAGCTCACTTACTAAGGTGTCCGCACGCAATGCGAAAGCGAACTCATTGTTTTTAAAGTCAAATCATCACGAATTCTCAAGAGACACCGTCCGAATCGCTGGACCTATGTCTAACATTCTAAACGTCGACCTCAAGGATAGCCAGAACGACCAGGTTCCATCATTCAGTGGATTCTCACGACCATCTAATGGGTTTGTCTACCCACGCTGTACTGTGGTGCTGTATGGTACGCATTCGCGACTCCAAGGCTTTTCGACGCTATTGGCGACTTTGCGTTAAAGATTTAATAAAAATCCAAATTATTTGATTTTCTTTTCCAGATTGACATACAACGAAGACCTAATAAAATGGTGCGACGTGGTGGTACCGTGTGGTGGTGATGGCACCTTCTTATTAGCAGCTTCTAGAGTTAGGGACGCCAAGTGAGTACATCTTTTATAGTTTTTTTTTAAAGTCTTTAACAACAATACCTAATAACACCCTTATACGTGTTACAGAATTATAAGTGTTACGTTTTGAATTTTATTGAAAACAGAATCAAATATGTGACAATTATAATTGTCTTTTTCAATGTGTTAACCCAAGACACTTACAAAAGTGCAACAGATACATGGTGGAAGGGACATGACGCATAACCTGATACCATGGATTCACTACATGACTCTGGATCCCTTGGAGTTGAAATTTTTAATAGGTTATAAAAAAAACTGCTGTTTCATAGAAAAGTGCAATACCTACGCGATTAAAATTTATGCATGGTAGAGCATTTTTTTTAAAATAACCGACTTAAAATTTCTACTCCAAGGGGCTCCATGTACTGAATCTATGGTATCAGCTTGTGAGTCGATGTCCCTTCCACCCTGTATACTGTTACAGATATAAAAGTTTCAACAGTGTCAATAAGTGTAATAGATCTACGCGGCGCGTTGTTGCGGTACCGTGCAATTATAACCAAAACTGCTTATTTCTGTTACACACATAAAATGTTACACTTTGATTCTGTAACATTATTGTATCTGTAACATTTATATAATAGTTTTAATAATGACAGCGTTAAAACACTAATAACGGTAACAGATTGAGTCCCTGGTCATTGTTCTCAATTTTTCAAGCCAAGAAGAACCAAGGTGGCAGTACACCTTGGTTTTGGTACAAAGATGGCTTTTGGTATATTATGCTAAAAGTGCTGTCGAATCCCTAGGCTATTTCTTCTTATTGACGACTTTTTTCATGACATTTTATTTTAATTTTACAACTCAAAAAATAATGAGTGTAAAAGCTTTAAAAAATTCTTAGTTATAAACGTTTTAAAACAAGTGTTGGACAAGGACGGCAGCACTATCGTAGATGTGACGTCACGACTATGTAACTTCATACTAGGGCATAGTAATGAGTGTAAAAGCTTTAAAAAATTCTTAGTCATAAACGTTTTAAAACAAGTGTTGGACAAGGACGGCAGCACTATCGTAGATGTGACGTCACGACTATGTAACTTCATACTAGGGCCGTACATCGGCCGTACCGCGCGACAAGGACGGGAATAATCCCTCCAAAAACTTTTAAAGCGTGAAGCGTGTAAACTTGGAACGGATTTTTTCGATTATCTAATTTTCACTATGACTTCTTTGAAATTACATAATTTTTTCGATCAATTTTAATATTAGTCATGATCCCTATTATTGTAAAATGTGTCTAATTTACCAAGAATCATTATACACCAAAGAAAAAAAGAATTGGGTTCTGAAGTCTACGCAAAATTTTTTTGTTCCCTGTCTTTTAGATTTAATTTTTTTTAATCGTTGTTTTTGCAGTAAGCCTGTAATAGGCTTCAATAGTTCACCAAAGAAATCAGTAGGACGCCTCTGCCTACCCACATGGTGTTCGAAGGACATCAAGGGTGCGTTTCAGGCTCTAAAAGAGGTATGTCCACTGTCGTATACATCACCCTGTATACTTACTTATTGAATATGGAGCACCAAAAACTGCTACTAAAAAGAACGGAAAAGGAAAAATTTTATTGGGACTCACACAACAAGTAATTAATACAAAATTAATAGTATATAATAACATAACATAACATCACGCCTGTGATCCCAGAAGTGTTAGGCAGAGGTGTACCTATAGTACACCCACATTTCGCCAGTTATGCTTAAGTCCCATGTAATAGGGGGCGAGCCTATTGCCATCAACCGGGCACAAATCCAGACTCCGGGCTACTATTGAGAAATTCTAGATCGAAAAACCCATGAACACTTTTCCCGACCTTCGAATCGAAACCAGGACCTCATGCTCAGCAGTAGCTCTTGCGACCACTAGACCAACGAGACAGCCCCAGTAGTATATGATACATTCTTAATTAATGGTATTAAAAATCAGAGAGAATAAACAAGTATGTATGCTTTCAGGGCAGGTTCAGATGGATGCGTCGTTCCAGAATACGTACCACGATCACCTGCGAACCGAAACTGCTCGAGACGATCACACCCATTGACTTACACACGCTACATTATTGCAGGTTAGCTTGCCACAACTACACTGTTAAGTAAATGTTTAGGAAAATGAAAAGGTTACAGAAATATTTCACAAGCTTTAATTGAAAACCTGAAATGTGGGTCATTGTACCATCACTATGAACAAGTATTACTAAGGGGACAAGAGGAAAACGCGAAAAAAAAAAGCTGCTCCATACTTTTTGTGTTCGTATATCTAGCTAACTCCTTTTCACGATTCCACGGTTGGTCCCGTAGAATAAGTCGTTCATAATGATGAGTACAATGACCCCTTTTCAGGTATGTAGTTATTTCAGTTTTACTATTTTTATATAACGTAGTGACGCTCGCTTTATTTGTGGTAAACAAGTTTGCAAACATGCTGTGAATGTGTGCGTGGAGACGAGTTGCGTTAGCGCATAACTCACACAAACACACACACACACGCACGCACACACACGCATGCGCAAGCACGCACACACGCGCACGCGCACGCACACATAGACGCACGCGCACACACATACACACGCTTCCGACTTCGCCCGTGTAATAAGAGCTCCAGCCTGCACTTACACTCACATTTACAGCGTGTTTGTACACTTGGTAACCACCAGTAAAGCGCACGTCGCTTCCTTGTATAAAATTCCATAAAAATAGATGATTAGATTTTCAAAAATTGTTCAGTAATTCTGACCTACTAAATAACTTGTTCCTTTAGGTGTTCTCGTACTTACAGTTATGATTACGTTTAATTTGTGCAGAATAAAAAAGTTTTCTTCCTTCATTCTTTGTCTCTACAAGACCAAATATTTTTAAATTTTTACACAAAACATTTAGTTACCTTCCCAGGTGCAAACTTTTGCAATTTCATATTCATATTTATTTTCATTTTATTCACAATGTTTTATAGATGTAAGGGGTGCTTCACACATGTTCAGGGTGAAATTTTCGATTCGGCAGTAGTTGTTGAACAACAAAACCGACTCGAAGCAACGTCCTTCGGTTTCTCTTAATCATGCTCGTCTCGGTCTTCTCGGCACAATTTGAGCTAAAGCCACGGACACATTACTGTGACGTATTGTGTCGTGAGGCGGGATACACATATAGCATTTTTAGCAATTATTTATTTATATTTATATTATTTTATTTGTACTTTATGGTAACTGATGATGACTCTTTTTACTCTGCCATTGATTCCTCTAGCTCATCCGCTAATGCAAGTTTCAGCTCACTGACTGACACCCTTAGTGACTTTGTGCGTCAGAGCTTCACCCAACGGAAAGGCCATTTTTTTAATGTCTGCCACATAAATGCGCAAAGCGTTCCTAGTCACTATAGTGATCTGTTGGACACCTTTACCGACGCCAATGTCCATGCTGTTCTGGTTTCCGAGAGTTGGCTCAAACCTCATCTTCTCTCCACCACCTACCCTCTCCCAGGTTTCACTCTTATCCGCAATGATAGAATTGGAAAGGGAGGGGGTGGTGTAGCTATCTATCTTCGAAGCGATTTCCCTTTCAAAATCATTGCCTCATCACCCTCACAATACCATGCTTCCGCTGAGTACCTCTTTTTAGAGGTCTACGTCAAAGGCGTCAAGACCCTGCTTGGTGTTGTCTACTGTCCACCCGCCGTCGACTATTTTTCCAAACTTGAATTGGCGCTTGAATCCGTAGGGTCAGAGTATGCACACTGTGTCATCATGGGCGATTTCAACACCGACCTTGCTCATCACACCCCTCGATCCCGTAAACTCCTTCACATCATTGAGTCTGTTAGTCTCCACATACTTTCACTGCAACCTACCCATTTCAACATCTCAGGCGAAGACACTTGGCTCGACTTGATGCTTACCTCCGCACCCTCCCTTGTTTCTTCTCATGGTCAATGTCCCGCTCCTGGATTTTCTCATCATGACCTAATTTTCCTCTCGTATGTCCTAAAACCGCCTAAACCTGTCCCAAAAGTTCTGCACATGCGGTGTTTTGCGCGCATGGACGTTGAGAAGCTTTGTCAGGATGCGTCAAACCTCAATTGGGAACACCTGGAAGCGGCGACTGCTGTTGATGAAAAGCTGCGCATTTTCGATCGGACGGTCCTTGCTCTCTACGACAAACACGCTCCTGTTAAGAATATTAAACTTCGGCGTCCTCCTGCTCCTTGGATGACGACAGGGGTTCGTATGGCGATGAGGCGCAGGGATCGGGCCTTTCGAAAATTTAAAAAGGATCGCAGTGAAGAAAATCGGAGTTTTTTTAAAGCTGCTAGAAATCGGTGTAATCAGATGATACGCAACGCTAAACGCCGCCATATTCTCGAGAACATATCTTCTTCTTCACCTGCTGATATCTGGAAGTTTCTTGGTACTCTTGGTATCGGCAGACCACGTCATGTGGATTTTCCTAATACAATTGGCCTTGATGATATCAACCGTCATTTTACAACCACTTGTCATTTGGATTCCCAAATGTTGTCCAAGACGGTCGATTTCATTTCTGGCCTAGCTAGTCCCATCATAGAACCATTTCAATTCTCTCCGGTCACTATGGACGAAATTAAAAAGTTCATCCTGTCCATTAAATCCAAGGCTGTGGGCTGTGACGGCATCAGTCGTAATATGGTTGTTTGGATCCTGGATAGCCTTCTCTCTCCGATTACCCATATTATCAACTTTTCTCTTGATTCCGGACAATTCCCTTCCCTGTGGCGTATGGCCTATGTCCGCCCTCTCCCAAAAATTTCAAATCCCTGCCTTCCCAGTCATTTTCGACCCATTTCTATTCTCCCATTCCTTTCTAAAGTGCTTGAGGCCTGCGTACACAAGCAGTTTACGGGGTTTATTCACCGGAATAAACTTGTTAGCTCTTTTCAGTCTGGATTCAGACCAGGGCACAGTACAGCCTCCGCTCTCCTTAAAGTGACTGGTGACATTAGAGAAGCTATGGAGGATACCAAGGTTACCGTTCTGGTGTTAATTGATTTCTCCAATGCCTTTAATGCCGTCAGCCACGATATCCTCCTTTCTATCCTCTCTCATCTTATGGTTTCGTCCGAGGCTTTGGAATGGTTCTCTTCTTATCTTCGGGGACGTCAGCAGTCGGTTCGCGTTGATGAGACCTCGTCGAGTTGGCGTGACCTGAATGCTGGTGTTCCACAAGGCGGTATTATTTCTCCTTTGCTATTTTCCATCTTCATTAATTTTATAACTCACTGTCTTCGGTGTTCGTATCATCTCTATGCTGATGACCTTCAATTGTATACATCTGAGCGGGTGGAAAGTTTGTCGGACGCTATAGTAGATGTAAATCGAGACTTAGATGCTATCAGAGAGTGGTCTGATCGTTTTGGGGTGTTAGTAAACCCCTCAAAGTGTCAGGCCATTCTAATTGGAAGCTCACGCATGATGGGTAGGGTGGTGCTCAGTTCTCTTCCTCCTCTTATTTTCAATGGTATCGCCATCCCCATTACCCCTACTGTGAAAGATCTCGGTTTGCATCTTGACTCGACACTGAGCTGGCAACGCCAGGTCTCTAGTGTTAGCCAAAGGGTTAACGGTACTCTGCGTTCCCTGTATCGTCTGAGAAACTTTTTACCCGGTAAGACGAAAACCATGCTCGTGCAGACTTTGATTTTCCCTATCATCGACTATGGTGACGTGTGCTACTTTGACTTGAATGCGGTTTTTTTGGATAAGCTCGACAGATTGCTCAACAATTGTATCCGGTTCATATTCAACATCAGAAAATATGACCATGTGTCGAGCTATAGGTCTGAGCTCAAATGGATGTCCATTCGCCAAAGAAGAAGTTTGCGCGCTTTGACTACACTTTTCTCTCTTCTCAACTCTCCCACTCCTCCTTCTTATCTTATGTCTCACTTCCAATATCTATGTTCATCTCACGCTAAGGAACTGCGTTCTTCCAACAATCTTCTCCTGCTTTGTCCTTCTCATACTTCTGACTTTGTTCATTCTTCCTTTCATATTCAGTCCATTCTTCTTTGGAATGCGCTTCCTCTTGATATCAGGACGGCCACCAGTCGGTATGCATTTAAGCGGAAATTGCAGAGTTATTTTCGTAACAAATAGCGTAGAGTCGGCTCAACACCTTTCACCATAAAATTTATATATATATATACCTATGTATATATGTATTGTAAGTATATACTTTTTAATATGTATGTATGTGTATTATAAGTTACACAATATCTATTTTACATCACACTTCACAAGTTATATTATTTTTTTAAAGTTATTTTTCTTCCATTATCGTCCCCTTCAACTTAAGCACCTGCCATCTTATCTCTTCACCACCCTTGGTTGACTGGTAGAGAATGCCTAAGGCATTAAGTCCGCCTTTGTACCTCTTTGGGTTCGAAAAGTTTAAATAAATAAATAAATAAATAAATACACCAATCAAACTAATCTGTTCAGGACCACGTTAAATCACAACAAGTTTTGATTGACTAACACTGCGTCAGAAGGCGTCACAACACGACACAACACAGTAATGTGAATCTGGCTTTAGCCGGCTTTTTCCCGCACATACATCTAATGAATTTTGCCGCCCGGCTTTGACGAATCCGACCCGAACACTTTGTCCACTGCTGGTCAAAATCCTTTTCGTCCTATCAAATGACTTTTTTTTTACAGATACCCGCCTGTACAGAACTCGCATGAAATGACAGACTCCTACAATTTGAACTCACGAAACATGAGTAATTCTCGGGAACAGGAAACTCAAAGTCCCACCCTCGCAACCAAAGTATTACCGTTTTTGGCGTTAAATGAGGTAAGGAAATTCAAAATCTTCTATATTTTTCCTAGATCAGTCTTACTAAGGGTGACCATTTTTTTAAAATTAAGTATCTTATATTGGGGGGGTGGGGGGGGGGGTCTTTGGCTAAGTAATTAAGCTACGTTTGCCGCGGTTGCTCCGTGGATGGGTGACCATCTTTCATACTATTACACCTCCGTGCACGTTAAGCCTTTGGTCCCGGCTGTCATTCGTGGATCTTTGGCAGTGGTTACGGGTCGTCAGAAGCCCGAAGGTCTGACAACCAGTCTTACCAAGGGGAACCGTATTACCCAGTAACTGTGAGCTGTGAAGGTCAGATAGGCAGGCTAGTCAGATAGATTTATTTCTTTCTTTCTTCTTTGTATTAGTATGTCTAGTCGACCTCGTAATTAAATTATCACCCTAAGATTGAATGTCACTAGCACGTCATAACACGTCAGGACTATTTATGGTTTAAGACCACACGTACCACACCCACTCCACACTCACTGAGAGCAGTGGTAGCCCAGTGGTAACGGCTGCGACTTACGAGTTGTAGGTCGTAGGTTCGAACCCAGACAGGCGCTTTACTTTGTGTAAATTATTTCATCACCACTGCTCTCAAAACGGAGAAGGAAAACATCGTGAGGAAACCGGCATGTCTTAGAATCAAAAATTCGAAGACATGCGACATCTACCAACCCGGACGGGGCCCGCGTGGTGGATTACAGCTCACTCCCTCTCACAGAGAGGAGGCCTGTGTCCCAGCAGTGGGAACATGATAGGCTGATTATGCTATATGCACCCACTCCACAATGCAGCGACAAAATGTGGTCAAGCAGTGGTTACGTTTGACCAATGTAGCTGCAGCTGCGTTGTGGTGAATACAACATCAAATAAATGGTCGACGCTACGTTGTTTTCAATGTGGCCGGCACACCGGGGACACCGAGAATGACAATTCTTTTTTATACAAATTAGCGCCTGTCCACGTGTTGTTCTGTAGCAATTACAAGGTCGACTTTACCTAAAACTATTCTCAACAGAAAATCTAAAATATTTTTTTAAATTTATTTTCCAGGTATTCATAGGCGAAAGTGTAACATCCAGAGTATCGCTTCTGCGGCTACAGATAGACAACGGAGAATGGTCTCACACGAAGAGTTCCGGCCTGTGCGTCACTACCGGTACCGGCAGCACTTCCTGGCACTTTAGGTACCATATTCTTGATAAAAGAATAAACAACACCACGCAAATATAGCCTAAAGGCTGCAATAAATAGTACACCGATATTTAGCCATGTAATGTAAAAGGGGGCGAACCGGGCTTAAATTCAGTTTCGCGGCTGTTACTGGGAAACTCCTAAATACTGCCTGACCTAGAATCAGAACCCAGGACCCTACGTTCAGCAGTCGCGTTAGTAATCCCTAGAACAAACGTCCTTTTATAACCCAACTGCCATTAAATACACAAACTACTTTTTAATGTCAGTTTTATTGTACGAGTAACACTTGGCGAAGAAGTCTTTTAATAGGGAAGAACACAGTTTTTATTTTTCTAGGGATTACTAACTAGAGTGCAAACAATATTATAAAAACTGTACAAGCTTAACGACGTGTAGTTAGACAAAGAGCACTATCGTAGAAGTGATGTCACGACTAGTAACTTCATGCTAGCACCATACCGCGCGATAAGGATGGTAATAATCCCCACCAAAAACTTTTCAAGCGGGTAGCTTCTTCATATTTACATAGCTTTTTTTTTTTTCGATTATATATATCGGCGCAACTACATTAGTTAGTCAATTAAAATAATGAAATGATTAAGTTTACTAATTTAATTGTTTGAAATTAGTTCACAAACCATTGATTGATTGTTACGATGTTAAGCAACTTCTATTATTTAAAACATTAACAAAATAATTGTAACTCACATAGTTCCATACTTAACCTAAAAATGTGCACGTGGGACGATACCTATAAATACGGCCGCACTGTGAAAACTAGACTTCCCCCCGATCCCAATCACACCGCCGATGTACTCGACGTGGCGCTCCTACAGAACGTCAACCTACGGTTGGACTCTATAGAAGTGGTACAAGAGCTCGCTTCCGATCACCGTCCAGTAGTCATGAAACTGGTCCCCCGCATAGGTCTGCCCGATTCCACCCAACCCCTTCCCAACAAAGTGGTAACGGACTGGAGGAGAGTAAGCGATCGCTTAAAATCCACCACGTCCCCCCACTTGGACCCAATCCCCGACCATTTTGACTCTATCGCTGACACGACGGCCGCGATCGACTCATTCACAGCTCACGTACAATCAGTCCTGAACGATTGTTCAAGGGAAATTCCAGCGACGGATGACCGTCGCTGGAAGTTGCCGGACGATGTACGCGAACTGTTGAATGAGAAGAACGCGGCTGTCCGTGCCTACAGCAACTTCCCCTGCGACGCGAACAAAGCCCATATGCGTTACTTACAGCGTACTGTAAGAACACGCATAGAGGAGCTGCGTACCGCCGGCTGGGACAAGATGTTGAGCGAACTAGAGCCCACCCACCTAGCCTTCTGGCAACTCCAGAGGAAGCTCAGATCCGGAGAAATAGTCTCCATGCCCCCCCTGATCCGTCCCGACAAGACCATCGCCTTCGATGATGTCGACAAGGCTGAGCTTCTAGCCGACACTCTAGAAGTCCAATGCTCGCCTAGCTCTCAACCAGTAGACCAAGCTCACCTCACTGAGGTCGACGCTGAAGTCGAACATAGAGCCTCCCTCCCTCCCGTCGAAGACCCAGAGTATCCACTGCCCCCAGTCACGCCCGACGAAGTGCACGACCTCATCAAAGGTCTTAAGGCTCGTAAAGCCCCCGGTTCAGATGGAATCACCAATAGGGTATTCCAACTTTTCCCTGCCCACCTGATAATGCTACTGACCACCATCTTCAATGGTGCTCTGAGCAACAACATCTTCCCACAGGCATTCAAAGAAGCCACCGTCATCGGTATCCCGAAGCTCGGCAAGCCAAAGTCAGAGCCTAGTAGTTACCGCCCCATCAGTCTGCTCAATGTCCTCGGCAAAATCTATGAGAGGCTTATTTATAAGCGCCTCAGAGACTACGCCGAGACAAAGGGCCTCATCCCCAACGAACAGTTTGGTTTTAGAACCCAACACTCGTGCGTACAACAGGTCCACCGTATAGTCGAACACATCAACTTCGGTTTCCAACGAGGTTTGATGACCGGTGCTGTTTTCTTCGACATAGCGAAAGCGTTCGACAAAGTCTGGCACAACGGCTTATTATATAAGCTGTACCAACTCGGTGTGCCAGATCGTCTCGTGCTCATCTTACGGGACTTTTTGTCGAATCGCACCTTCCGTTATCGCATCGAAGGAGCGCTATCCTCCCCCCACCCTATTCGCGCAGGAGTCCCTCAGGGCTCTGTGATCTCTCCTCTAGCTTTCACGCTATTCACCAGCGACATGCCCAAGTGCAGCAAGGCACAGCTGGCTCTGTTCGCAGACGACACGGCCATTTACTACACCGGCCGCGATCCAGACTCGATATCTCGCATTCTCCAAACCCAAGTCAACAAGCTTGGCGCCTGGTTTAGGAAATGGAGAATCGAAGTAAATCCCGACAAAAGTCAAGCGGTTCTATTCTCGAAGCCGCGTCATACCCCCTGCCCCCCTCGACCGATCACCATGTTCGGCAAGCCGATCCCTTGGGAGAAGCGAGCCAAATACCTGGGTGTAGTTCTAGATGAACACCTTTCGTTTTCAGAGCACATTAAGGCGGCTCGTTCGCGCGCCGCCTTCGCTCTAGGTAGACTTCACTTTGTCCTCAATGCTCGTAGCAAATTGTCACTTAAGTGCAAAATGCGTATCTACACAGCGTGCATCCGCCCGATCATGACATATGCCAGTGCAGTCTTTGCACACGCCAAGCCCGTTCGCTTCAATAGAATGCAGACCCTCCAGAACAAGTTCCTCCGTAGGATAACAGGCTCCCCCTGGTACGTTCGCAACGAGATCCTTCACGTTGACCTAAAGATTCCCACTATCCGCCAGTTCATGAAACGTATTTCAAAGCGTTTCTTCGAGACCGCCGCGAATCACCGCAACCCTCTGGTTGTGAAAGCCGCTAGTTATATACCCTCCTCCATTAGTCAGGTCCGCCGTCCCAAGCATGTCCTCACCGATCCCGATGACCACATAACTCTCATTCAGGAGAGCAGTAGGGCCACCAGTACAGTGCACAAACACAGACCGACATTCCGACCTCGCCGCCGAGGTTCCTCGCGAAGATCCCGACGTAATTGTCCCCCCCGACCCTTGCTCGACGAAGTGCCAGCCCGCGCCGTAGCTGAGCCTGTAGCTTTAAATTCCCCGATTAATAATAATCAACTAAACTTGATCCAGCCTGTCCCATCTTGCTGTCCTCCCGTCAGCGACGCCCTAAGCCGAGGTCCGTACCCCACAGGGGGTGCCCTTAGCGAGCGTTCGCTTAATAATATAAGTAGTATTACGCCCCTGGCTGGAGGCTTTGAGTCCGCTTAAGGCAGCCACAGGATAGTCCGGTTAAGTAGTCACGACCTCTCAAGGTCAACTACGAGATGCCATACACAAAAAAAAAAAAAAAAAAACTAGACTCATTCTTGTTCGAGTCACTGGACAGTGCGGACCTCTCTGGGACATCGCCACGTTGTCAGTTGAATAAAACAAACCTTTGAAACAAGTCGTGAAGTTTTCTTTTGAAAATCATAGATGAGTGATCACCATGAAGACGACATCAGTGACGTCAGCTATGCTGACGTCACACTTTTTAAAAACAACAAGGAGGCATTTCCTCCGTCATCAGAAGTGGGATTGCAAGAAGCTCCTACCCAAGTCGCTTCCACATCAGCTCGTTCCCCACCTGATCAACCGGAACCAACCAACACACAGCATGAGTCTGTGTTCGTCACAAATACACCATTGGAAGCTGTACTGCAATCAAGACCGAAAACATACCCTCACCATGGAATGCAGATGGATGGGATACCACCACAATTCCTGATGATAGAAAAATCAATAATAAACTAATTAAATTTTAACGAAGAAACCATTAATATCAAAGCACTCATTCAACAGGTACAACAAAAGCTGATTAATTTTAGCGAACAAGACAGTCAACGCTTCAATCTACGTATTGATTGAATAAACCTCGCTGGACCTTAAATTCAGCGTGATCAGCTGCACCGTGCTCTACAACCTGGTGAACATTTGACCGTATCGGCGGGAAATGAATCACCTACTTACCGAGACTCAGTAGCACCAACCGAGCCTATCCCAACGACCTCACGAGAAGAGCTGCAAGTACAGGTAAACCACTACCTACAGGGTGTAGACAACCCACCAGAATAAGGGTAAGAAACTCAATTCAATAATAATTTAAAAACAAAACTCCCTACTAACCTTTAACAGATCTAAGAATCTCCGAGAATCTCCGAGAACCCTTCGAGAATCTCCGAGAACCCTTCGAGAATCTCCGAGAACCCTTCGAGAATCTCCGAGAACCCTTCGCGAATCTACGAGAACCCTTCGAGAATCTACGAGAACCCTTCGAGAATCTACGAGAACCCTTCGAGAATCTACGAGAACCCTTCGAGAATCTACGAGAAGCCTTCGAGAATCTACGAGAAGCCTTCGAGAATCTACGAGAACCCTTCGAGAATCTACGAGAACCCTTCGAGAATCTACGAGAACCCTTCGAGAATCTACGAGAACCCTTCGAGAATCTACGAGAACCCTTCGAGAATCTACGAGAACCCTTCGAGAACCCTTCGAGAATCTACGAGAACCCTTCGAGAATCTACGAGAACCCTTCGAGAATCTACGAGAACCCTTCGAGAATCTACGAGAACCCTTCGAGAATCTACGAGAACCCTTCGAGAATCTACGAGAACCCTTCGAGAATCTACGAGAACCCTTCGAGAATCTCCGAGAACCTACAAACCTTGATACTTTAAAACATACAAGTCAGTTGTGTGATTATGTAACAACCAACAGCAAGCAACGTAAGTTGCCTAACAGATATCCAACTCAAAGAAAATTCTTTTACAGGTAATCACAAGTATCACAACGAGAATCAACGAGGCTGGTGCAGAGCGCGCACCGCCTGTCAGTATGGCCGTATCGGCGCAACTACATTAGTTAGTCAATTAAAATAATGAAATGATTAAGTTTACTAATTTAATTGTTTGAAATTAGTTCACAAACCATTGATTGATTGTTACGATGTTAAGCAACTTCTATTATTTAAAACATTAACAAAATAATTGTAACTCACATAGTTCCATACTTAACCTAAAAATGTGCACGTGGGACGATACCTATAAATACGGCCGCACTGTGAAAACTAGACTCATTCTTGTTCGAGTCACTGGACAGTGCGGACCTCTCTGGGACATCGCCACGTTGTCAGTTGAATAAAACAAACCTTTGAAACAAGTCGTGAAGTTTTCTTTTGAAAATCAAAGATGAGTGATCACCATGAAGACGACATCAGTTTTTTAAAAACAACAAGGAGGCATTTCCTCCGTCATATACATTAGTTGTTCGAACATTTCTAATATTAGTCATCATCCCATACAACACAACTAACGTTTCACTCACAAACACGAACACACACACCTCTCTCCCATTCACATCCCTACTCTTTCTAAATTCCTGCATCCATCCATCCATGCTCAAATAAATCTAAAATTACTTACTCAGCTAACCCACATCTTTTTTATATAGTAGATTGGCATCGACACTCGTCCATCATTCATTTAACTTACAGTACAACTCGGTTGAATCACTGTCTCCTAAGAGACAGGCCACTCCTAGTTTAGGAGACAGAATTTAATGTTTTTGGTAATATAGACAATTATTTCTTTCTCCCTTTGTGTCCATTGTTAGTTGATTATGTCTTAGCAAATACTACTATACAACCTGTGTCTATGTATATATTTTTGGATCAATAAACTTATCATTATCTCCTTTATTACATTTAAAACCTTATAAATTACATTTTTAAATATACTTTCAAAACTCTGAAAAAAAAAAACATTTAAAAATATAAAAAATAGTATCCCACCGGTATCGGGAACAGGGTCCAAGCTACCGGCGGTCAGGGCTCCAGAGAGAGGAACCTCCTAACAATGCGAGCCGTGTCCAGAAGTACCGCTTTCTGAATCAAGCCCTTGATCCAGCTGCCCAACGAGAGCCTCCTCAGGTGTTTGTCGAGGCTCTTGGCTATTAAGCCATTGGCTGTCACGACTATCGGCACAATGATTGCTGAGTCCACATCCCACATGTCGACAACCTCGCGAGCCAAATCAAGATACTTTATTTCTTTATCTTTCTCGGCTTTCACGTTATTATTATTATTATTATCCCTTTTATTCATCTACTACAACCAGTACTTTCTTATTTTCAGTATAAACTGCCTGAGAACTCAATCAGTGCAGGAGTTAATGAAGATACTGTCACAACAGTTTGGAGTCCAGATCGACACCGCGCTGGAGAAGGCAAGACAAGTCACTGAAACATACAACCAGAAACTTATGTTCGCAGCAGGTAGGATTTAGTTTTAACTACGTGCTTTCATTTAAGAACTGTTATGGGCCAGTGGTAACGGCCTCGACTTATGTGTCGCAGCAACCTTAAATTCGAGCCCGACGCGGTCTTGTCCGATTTATCCGCCAAATATTTTAAACAAGCTGTTGCCCGTGACTTCGTCTGCGGTATGAAAAGCGTATGTCCTTATCCAAATCATGGTCTATCTGTGTGCCAAATTTCATCCAAATCCGTTCAGCCGTTTTGGCGTAAAACCATCACAAACAAACAAACTTAGTTTCGCATGTATAATAAAGTAACTCTTATCTGTCTGTTGCTTTAACAACCCTGAACGGCGGAACAGATTTCTATGAAATTTGGCGCACAGGACAGGTAGACTATAATTTTTATTCCGGTACTTCCCGAATCCCGTGGGATAGTTGACTTCCGATATCCACACGGGCAAAGCCGTGGGAAATTTTTGTTTTATAAAGCAACTTGACTTCATACACAAAACACACGGTTAAATACAATTTTAATAGTGTGATCGTTATGTCGAAAACAAGTAAAACTATGATAAGTGTAAAGTATAAGATACTTTATAAATCACTATATTATTTTACGAAGTGACAGCTGCAACCTGACAGTTCTCTACAAAAAACTTTCCTTTTCGACTTTAGGGTAAATTAAAACTAATTTAGTACAATGCTGATTATTTTTATCTCTTTTATCACCAGATTCCGACCAGCTAGCATACTCAGTACGTGAATACATCACGTTTGAGGAGTGGCCCACACCTCGCGGGCTCAAGGTCAGGGATAAAGCGAGCTCCGTCAACGTCAAGTCGCATTGTACTGATGCAGGTACGTAGTCATTGTAGATTATGTTTTGTCTCTAATAAGCTAGAGTAGTCTGTCTGAACATCACGTTTGAGGAGTTGCGCTCACCATGTGGGCTCAAGGTCAGGGACAGAGCAAGCTCCGTCAAGGTCAAGTCGCATTGTTACTGATGCAGGTACGTAGTCATTTAAGACTATAGTTTGTCTCTTATAAGCTAGAGTAGTCTGTCTGAACATCACGTTTGAGGAGTGGACCACACTTTGCGGGCTCAAGGTCAGAGACAGAGCAAGCTCCGTCAAGGTCAAGTCGCATTGTTACTGATGCAGGTACGTAGTCATTTAAGACTATAGTTTGTCTCTTATAAGCTAGAGTAGTCTGTCTGAACATCACGTTTGAGGAGTGGACCACACTTTGCGGGCTCAAGGTCAGAGACAGAGCAAGCTCCGTCAAGGTCAAGTCGCATTGTTACTGATGCAGGTACGTAGTCATTTAAGACTATAGTTTGTCTCTTATAAGCTAGAGTAGTCTGTCTGAACATCACGTTTGAGGAGTGGACCACACCTTGCGGGCTCAAGGTCAGAGACAGAGCAAGCTCCGTCAAGGTCAAGTCGCATTGTTACTGATGCAGGTACGTAGTCATTTAAGACTATAGTTTGTCTCTAATAAGCTAGAGTAGTCTGTCTGAACATCACGTTTGAGGAGTGGCCCACACCTCGCGGGCTCAAGGTCAGGGACAGAGCGTACTCCGTCAAGGTCGAGTCGCATTGTACTGATGCAAGTACGTAGTCATTAAAGACTATAGTTTGTCTCTAATCAGCTATCGTAGTCTGTCTGAACATCACGTTTGAGGAGTGGACCACACCTTGCGGGCTCAAGGTCAGAGACAGAGCAAGCTCCGTCAAGGTCAAGTCGCATTGTTACTGATGCAGGTACGTAGTCATTTAAGACTATAGTTTGTCTCTAATAAGCTAGAGTAGTCTGTCTGAACATCACGTTTGAGGAGTTGCGCTCACCATGTGGGCTCAAGGTCAGGGACAGAGCAAGCTCCGTCAAGGTCAAGTCGCATTGTTACTGATGCAGGTACGTAGTCATTTAAGACTATAGTTTGTCTCTTATAAGCTAGAGTAGTCTGTCTGAACATCACGTTTGAGGAGTGGACCACACTTTGCGGGCTCAAGGTCAGAGACAGAGCAAGCTCCGTCAAGGTCAAGTCGCATTGTTACTGATGCAGGTACGTAGTCATTTAAGACTATAGTTTGTCTCTAATAAGCTAGAGTAGTCTGTCTGAACATCACGTTTGAGGAGTGGCCCACACCTCGCGGGCTCAAGGTCAGGGACAGAGCGTACTCCGTCAAGGTCGAGTCGCATTGTACTGATGCAAGTACGTAGTCATTAAAGACTATAGTTTGTCTCTAATCAGCTAGCGTAGTCTGTCTGAACATCACGTTTGAGGAGTGGACCACACCTTGCGGGCTCAAGGTCAGAGACAGAGCAAGCTCCGTCAAGGTCAAGTCGCATTGTTACTGATGCAGGTACGTAGTCATTTAAGACTATAGTTTGTCTCTAATAAGCTAGAGTAGTCTGTCTGAACATCACGTTTGAGGAGTTGCGCTCACCATGTGGGCTCAAGGTCAGGGACAGAGCAAGCTCCGTCAAGGTCAAGTCGCATTGTTACTGATGCAGGTACGTAGTCATTTAAGACTATAGTTTGTCTCTTATAAGCTAGAGTAGTCTGTCTGAACATCACGTTTGAGGAGTGGACCACACTTTGCGGGCTCAAGGTCAGAGACAGAGCAAGCTCCGTCAAGGTCAAGTCGCATTGTTACTGATGCAGGTACGTAGTCATTTAAGACTATAGTTTGTCTCTTATAAGCTAGAGTAGTCTGTCTGAACATCACGTTTGAGGAGTGGACCACACTTTGCGGGCTCAAGGTCAGAGACAGAGCAAGCTCCGTCAAGGTCAAGTCGCATTGTTACTGATGCAGGTACGTAGTCATTTAAGACTATAGTTTGTCTCTTATAAGCTAGAGTAGTCTGTCTGAACATCACGTTTGAGGAGTGGACCACACCTTGCGGGCTCAAGGTCAGAGACAGAGCAAGCTCCGTCAAGGTCAAGTCGCATTGTTACTGATGCAGGTACGTAGTCATTTAAGACTATAGTTTGTCTCTAATAAGCTAGAGTAGTCTGTCTGAACATCACGTTTGAGGAGTGGCCCACACCTCGCGGGCTCAAGGTCAGGGACAGAGCGTACTCCGTCAAGGTCGAGTCGCATTGTACTGATGCAAGTACGTAGTCATTAAAGACTATAGTTTGTCTCTAATCAGCTATCGTAGTCTGTCTGAACATCACGTTTGAGGAGTGGACCACACCTTTCGGGCTCAAGGTCAGAGACAGAGCAAGCTCCGTCAAGGTCAAGTCGCATTGTTACTGATGCAGGTACGTAGTCATTTAAGACTATAGTTTGTCTCTAATAAGCTAGAGTAGTCTGTCTGAACATCACGTTTGAGGAGTTGCGCTCACCATGTGGGCTCAAGGTCAGGGACAGAGCAAGCTCCGTCAAGGTCAAGTCGCATTGTTACTGATGCAGGTACGTAGTCATTTAAGACTATAGTTTGTCTCTTATAAGCTAGAGTAGTCTGTCTGAACATCACGTTTGAGGAGTGGACCACACTTTGCGGGCTCAAGGTCAGAGACAGAGCAAGCTCCGTCAAGGTCAAGTCGCATTGTTACTGATGCAGGTACGTAGTCATTTAAGACTATAGTTTGTCTCTAATAAGCTAGAGTAGTCTGTCTGAACATCACGTTTGAGGAGTGGCCCACACCCCGCGGGCTCAAGGTCAGGGACAGAGCGTACTCCGTCAAGGTCGAGTCGCATTGTACTGATGCAAGTACGTAGTCATTAAAGACTATAGTTTGTCTCTAATCAGCTAGCGTAGTCTGTCTGAACATCACGTTTGAGGAGTGGACCACACCTTGCGGGCTCAAGGTCAGAGACAGAGCAAGCTCCGTCAAGGTCAAGTCGCATTGTTACTGATGCAGGTACGTAGTCATTTAAGACTATAGTTTGTCTCTAATAAGCTAGAGTAGTCTGTCTGAACATCACGTTTGAGGAGTTGCGCTCACCATGTGGGCTCAAGGTCAGGGACAGAGCAAGCTCCGTCAAGGTCAAGTCGCATTGTTACTGATGCAGGTACGTAGTCATTTAAGACTATAGTTTGTCTCTTATAAGCTAGAGTAGTCTGTCTGAACATCACGTTTGAGGAGTGGACCACACTTTGCGGGCTCAAGGTCAGAGACAGAGCAAGCTCCGTCAAGGTCAAGTCGCATTGTTACTGATGCAGGTACGTAGTCATTTAAGACTATAGTTTGTCTCTTATAAGCTAGAGTAGTCTGTCTGAACATCACGTTTGAGGAGTGGACCACACTTTGCGGGCTCAAGGTCAGAGACAGAGCAAGCTCCGTCAAGGTCAAGTCGCATTGTTACTGATGCAGGTACGTAGTCATTTAAGACTATAGTTTGTCTCTTATAAGCTACAGTAGTCTGTCTGAACATCACGTTTGAGGAGTGGACCACACCTTGCGGGCTCAAGGTCAGAGACAGAGCAAGCTCCGTCAAGGTCAAGTCGCATTG
The DNA here is from genome assembly GCA_963555695.1 of Dasypolia templi. Classification (NCBI taxonomy): domain Eukaryota; kingdom Metazoa; phylum Arthropoda; class Insecta; order Lepidoptera; family Noctuidae; genus Dasypolia; species Dasypolia templi. Next base: position 9,034,616 of record OY743163.1, read on the forward strand.
TTACTGATGCAGGTACGTAGTCATTTAAGACTATAGTTTGTCTCTAATAAGCTAGAGTAGTCTGTCTGAACATCACGTTTGAGGAGTGGCCCACACCTCGCGGGCTCAAGGTCAGGGACAGAGCGTACTCCGTCAAGGTCGAGTCGCATTGTACTGATGCAAGTACGTAGTCATTAAAGACTATAGTTTGTCTCTAATCAGCTATCGTAGTCTGTCTGAACATCACGTTTGAGGAGTGGACCACACCTTGCGGGCTCAAGGTCAGAGACAGAGCAAGCTCCGTCAAGGTCAAGTCGCATTGTTACTGATGCAGGTACGTAGTCATTTAAGACTATAGTTTGTCTCTAATAAGCTAGAGTAGTCTGTCTGAACATCACGTTTGAGGAGTGGCCCACACCTCGCGGGCTCAAGGTCAGGGACAGAGCGAGCTCCGTCAACGTCAAGTCGCATTGTACTGATGCAGGTACGTAGTCATTTAAGACTATAGTTTGTCTCTTATAAGCTAGAGTAGTCTGTCTGAACATCACGTTTGAGGAGTGGACCACACCTTGCGGGCTCAAGGTCAGAGACAGAGCAAGCTCCGTCAAGGTCAAGTCGCATTGTTACTGATGCAGGTACGTAGTCATTTAAGACTATAGTTTGTCTCTAATAAGCTAGAGTAGTCTGTCTGAACATCACGTTTGAGGAGTGGCCCACACCTCGCGGGCTCAAGGTCAGGGACAGAGCGTACTCCGTCAAGGTCGAGTCGCATTGTACTGATGCAAGTACGTAGTCATTAAAGACTATAGTTTGTCTCTAATCAGCTAGCGTAGTCTGTCTGAACATCACGTTTGAGGAGTGGACCACACCTTGCGGGCTCAAGGTCAGAGACAGAGCAAGCTCCGTCAAGGTCAAGTCGCATTGTTACTGATGCAGGTACGTAGTCATTTAAGACTATAGTTTGTCTCTAATAAGCTAGAGTAGTCTGTCTGAACATCACGTTTGAGGAGTGGCCCACACCTTGCGGGCTCAAGGTCAGAGACAGAGCAAGCTCCGTCAAGGTTAAGTCGCATTGTTACTGATGCAGGTACGTAGTCATTTAAGACTATAGTTTCTCTAATCAGCTAGCGTAGTCTGTCTGTACATCACGTTTGAGGAGTGGACCACACCTTGCGGGCTCAAGGTCAGAGACAGAGCAAGCTCCGTCAAGGTCAAGTCGCATTGTTACTGATGCAGGTACGTAGTCATTTAAGACTATAGTTTCTCTAATCAGCTAGCGTAGTCTGTCTGAACATCACGTTTGAGGAGTGGACCACACCTTGTGGGCTCAAGGTCAGAGACAGAGCAAGCTCCGTCAAGGTCAAGTCGCATTGTTACTGATGCAGGTACGTAGTCATTTAAGACTATAGTTTGTCTCTAATAAGCTAGAGTAGTCTGTCTGAACATCACGTTTGAGGAGTGGCCCACACCTTGCGGGCTCAAGGTCAGAGACAGAGCAAGCTCCGTCAAGGTCAAGTCGCATTGTTACTGATGCAGGTACGTAGTCATTTAAGACTATAGTTTCTCTAATCAGCTAGCGTAGTCTGTCTGTACATCACGTTTGAGGAGTGGACCACACCTTGCGGGCTCAAGGTCAGGGACAGAGCGTACTCCGTCAAGGTCAAGTCGCATTTTAATGAGGCAGGTGCGTAGTCATTGCAGATTATGTTTTGTCTCTAATCAGCTAGCATAGTCGGTCTGTACATCACGTTTGAGGAGTGGACCACACCTTGCGGGCTCAAGGTCAGAGACAGAGCAAGCTCCGTCAAGGTTGAGTCGCATTGTTCTGATGCAGGTACGTAGTCATTGAAGATTATAGGTTGTCTCTAATCAGCTAGCGTACTCGGTCTGTACATCACGTTTGAGGAGTGGACCACACCTTGCGGGCTCAAGCTTGCGGCTTAACGTGCGCACCGAGGCACAGGGGTATTCCTAACTCCGTGTTGTTACTTATAAATTACAAACGGAAAACAGATTAAATAAAATCGAGGAAATCAGACGTGATGTTATTTATTCATCACCTTCCGTGAGACGAATTCATTTATTACACAACTGACTGTTACCCGCGACTTCGTCAACGGTCCAGGATGGTCTAATTGTGCCTTACCCGGTCGTGGTCCATCTGTGTGCCAAATTTAATTCAAATCCGTTCAGCCGTTTTGGCGTGAAAGCGTAACAAACAAAAACCAACGTTTGCATGTATAATATTATACTATACTCTATTTATTATAACATTAGAAAAACAGACTAGCAGAAGCAGGAGTACGAAACCTTTTATTTTCAAGTTAAGTTCAAACAATTTTATTACATGATGAATGTGCTTTTTTGCAAGTGACAATGCAGTGGCATACAATAAAGCATATAATATCTATCTACTCGTCACGATGCTTGCATAAGTACATGAAATGAAACAATTTTTGGTAACAATCAGTTTATTAATAACAACTTTATCACAATGGCATGCCCTTAATATGTTTTCTACAAACCACTATATACGACACAAAACACCACGAACAATTTAGTTACTGCTACTATCAGTCATCACAAATGATAATAATTAATTGACATTGGTGGTAACAAAATTCATAATTTTATCATAATGAAAAACGTTACCGGTACTGTCCGCCCCTGCTTCTTTTAGATTTTAGACATTGACACGACCATGGGGTCTCAACTCGAACAAATTTTAATTTGTCTTGAAAAAAATTCATAGATGGCAGCATAGGTAACCATTATGAAATTAACAATCATTTAAAAAGCGTTATACGGCAGAATTTTGTACTGAATTATGATTGGTATTGGTTGAAAATTCCCAGTTTAGTGCAGATTTATCTATTTACATTCATAATACACGTATTTTAAAATAAAATAAAAAGGAAGCCTTGATCTATAATTCGAACTCCTTAAATGATAAAAGTAGCCATCTGTTAATCATTTTGTTTGGTGCTTTTTGCAATAGATGGCGTTTTATTCAATTGGTCCAGCCTCATTAGTTTCCAATTTTTTTACTTATTTAAATCAAACAAGGTTTTTTTATTATTATTTTTAACATAGAAATATAAAATAAATCTAATAACATATTTTTCTGAACCCGGAACTATAAAACTTTTTATAAAAAGGATTGCATGAAACGTTTTAAAAGTAGGTCGACTCTTAGATGGCGTTGTAATACTACAGTCTCTGGCAATTAGTGAGTCGCTTATGCTGCGATCTGTTGAAAAATTTGAGGACTAAAAATTGCCAGCTCAATAGCCAGACTTAGGGAGGTTTCATTTCTTTGTATGGGATTGGGTATCTGTACGTAGTATTATATTATCTTTGACACGACATTATTTTATGTAAAATCTAAATAATATTAAATGAAATGCTTGTAATCTCGGAAGGTAGATAGATTAAATAAGTACGATTAAGTGTGACAGCTGTTACTGATATTGACACTAGACATGCGTAGCTCTTTTCGATTGACGTCGCTCTCGATCACTCACTCGCTCGCTAACTAGCACACTAGGTCAGTAGCTCAGTACTTCAGTAGGTTCGTTCCGAGCGAGACACCGATGACCGAAGTCACCGACTAAACGGCTCATCGGCTCGCTTCGGAATGCTTCGGATGAATTCGAATCGCATTTGTTCGCTCTTTCAACAAGGCTCTCTGCTTGTCCGGCGCAATACGTCATTGCAATCTACTCATACGACATACGTCACTGTAAATCTATCTTTATTTTCATTGTGTTATAGTAGAAAACACTTTGGCACGTTATTCAAAGAAACCGCGGCATTGTATTTTGCCGGTTGTTTACGTAAAATCAAACAATAAAACTTATAACTTTTTCGGTTGTTTCGACGAAATGACATGCATGCCGCTGCATAAAAAGTACCAATAGTGTATTCTTATTAATTAATGAGATTTTGTGAGTAGTAAGCTGTGAAAATGAATTACGTTATTACTTTAGATTTAGTGAGGTACAATTTTGTGAACTTTTTAAATATTTCTGTGAACTAAATTGAAACTACATGTGAAATTATTTCACAAAAATCAATCCTAATAAGATACTCGACCGTTCCTATAACCACAGCCACAAAAAAAAAAAAAAAGTATTATCAATATCCGTAGTAATTCGCGTAGCGTGTTTATGATCTAAAGAACCGTAATACACAGTCCAAACTTCCAAAGAGCTATTGATATTGAGCGAGCCGAGCCGTCTCATTCGACGAATCGACGCGTGTGCGGCGTGAGTCCATTGAGCTAACAGTCGATGTCTGAGCGACTGAGTTACTGAGCTATAGAAGAGCTAGTGAGCTAGAAGAGTGATATAGCTCTTTAGAGTGAAAGAGCTAGTCGCTCTTTATCTTTTCAGTGAGCTGTTTCGCCCATGTCTAATTGACTGTATTTAACTTCACATCAATCTTGACTGTAATAATGTTTGTTGTGCTTTTATGACAAAGTGTGCCCCTAAAAGAGCCTTTTTTAACTTCTGTATAATGCTGTAGTAAATGGAGTAAAGCTAGGATTATTAATCAACTTTTTCTTCATAATTTCAGGTCTAGTAATTGATGGCAGCGTATCATTCCCTTTCAACGATGGAACAGAAGCGATCCTAGAGATGCATCCCGAAGACTCCTTGATGACAGTTCAAATGGACGACGACCGACCATAATGGTGATGTTCTAGTACGTTAAAAATTGTAGAGGAATCGTGGCTTTTTGAAAGTGAGATTTTGCTAATCTTCTTGTCTTAAATGAGCATAAAAATTGCTATGATGTGAAAATATCACCCCTGTATTCCCAGACTTGTAAGCAGAAGTGAAGGATACAGGTATGAAAATTTTGAAGTGTAGTCAGTGCACTCCCTCTCACAGAGAGGCGGCTTGTGTCCAAGCAGTGGGGCCGTTAAAGGCTGATTATGTTGTACCGATTATGAGTATTTTCTGGGCCTAAATTGAGAGTCTGAGCTTAGTTATCACGATGTTTTTTAAAGATTTAAGATAGGCTTAGATTTGAGCTATAGAACGGCGGTTTTGAGCGCAATTTTCTTTATGTCATTGCGTTTCTTCGGTTGAGTTCTTTAAGAATTATTTAAGATATACATTTGTATAGATTACAATATTGAAAATGCCAAGTGTCGATTTTAATATTCTTAACACAAAACTTTGTCAAGCATCACATAAAACAAGCAACGTTTAAGATAACATTGTAGTAGTACGTAAGTACGTTTTGGGGGAGCGAAGCTCGTTTTGGAACAACTGTATACATATAGCCATCGACACTCTAAGAAGACGTACTATCAACGACATTTTCGCATGACCCCCATTAGGGCGATTTTGGTGTGCACAAGCCAGTGGCTACCCCCGCCTGCAATGTTTTCGTCCACCAATGGCGCTTCAGCGCACATTATAAAAAAAAGAGACAATCTTCATCATTTGTCAAACTATATCAATTAACGTTTAAAAAAACGGTCACCCTTGATTCATTGGTCAAACAGGAAAAGGGCGGGGGATAACCTACGATTTCAACGTGCAGCTCTAAATGTTTTGAAAAGGGTGGCTGTCCTCGATAGTACCTTTTATTCCATATACCACGACCAATTTTTTTGCTATACCTTTGTTGTACCTCTAGTGTCTAATGAAATATTATATTTTTACATAAGTACCGTTTGAATAAATGTATCAGAGGCCCTAGTGTGAGTTTCTTTTAACCATTTCGAATTTACGTATCGACCGCGTTCGGCGCTCCGATTGGCCCTTCACCATTCGATCGTTGCGCTCCGATTGCCAAGGGCCAATCCGAGCTCCGAACGCGGTCGATACGTAAAATTGAAAATTTTAAAATAAACTTACACTAGGCCCACAGAAAATTAATTAGAAATTAGGAAATTAATTACACACTGACCGAATAGGCAAAAAAAAAAAAATATTGACGCCTGTTTGAATTCATTACAACAACAAATTAACTTCCTTAACGCATTTTATAGTACATTTAAAATGTTCTTTCCAGAGCTGTGTTTATGTTTAAGTAGATGAAAATTTGATGAAATTTAGTATACCTTTAGACGAATATGTAGATTTGCGTGCGAAGGTTGTAGTCTTGCGAACTGCGATATTTCTCTATATTTCTATGAAGAGGAAAAGTGAGCCTATTCAATAAATTAAACTCTTATCTTATTGCATTCGTCTTTCGATTGGCTGACGAAGACATGATACCATACACGATACCCAATCACAATCGCGGACCGCATGACCACAACCAATGTGCCCGAAATATGTATTGATTTTAATCTTATGTGTAAAGTTATTCGTGCAAGAATGTGTACAGTTAAACCAGAAAATGTTTGCGCTTCGGTAATATTCGTGTTTTCGAATTAGCAAGAACGCCATAGGCAGAGACAAGACTTCTGAGTTTTGAATGATCTGTTAATCGATAACTTTGTTATTATGGTGATAAAATTAGGCAAGTCCATCCATTGTTGTAACAGTTCTAAATTAGATCTCATTGCCGCGCGTTCGTATTTCCGAAGTTGACGATGATTTTCGAAGCGCATACTTTTCTTAGAGTATCAGTGTCTTGTATTGGTGTCTTATTAATTAACCTTTTCAAGCTTATTGAAAGGGTTTTAGGTTTATAAGTATATGTATATATATTTTGAAAGGGGAAATAATTAATTGACCCTCAAAAAACGTTTGTGATTTTTTATGATGATCGCTCTTTTTACTTAATGACTTTCTCTTCTGGTTTTTACTTCGGGTTAGAACTGTGACCAAACTCGTTTGTCGCAGTTATATCTCAAGAAACGATTTTTGAGTATTAATTTACTATTATAAATATTGTGTTTGTCTCATGCGTATCGATGAGAGCAGTGGTAACAGCCGCATCTTCCGAGTTTTAGGTCGTAAGTTCGAACCCAGACAGGCGATTTACTGTGTTTAAATTACTTCATCACCACTGCTCTCAAAACGGTGAAGGAAAACATCGTGAGGCAGGCATGTACTAGAACCAAAAGTTCGAAGACATGTGACATCTACCAAACCGCACGAGCCCGCGTGGTGGATTATAGCCCACCCCTCTCACAGAGAGGAGGTCTGTGTCCCAGACACGGAATAGAAAAAAACAAGTGGCACTTCCACTTGTTTTTTCCACGCGGCTATCATGCGCGTGTCACAATTATGCGCGTAAAATGTATAAAATACTAACAACCTTCATCCGTTGTAATAAGACTTAATTTTGGATGAACAACAAATTCAACTTTGACGAAAAGCCTATTTATTGTTCATACAAAATTAAGACTTATTACAACTGACGAAAGTTGTTATTAATTTACATATTTTCCGCATATATGTGACACACGCGGGTTAACTGGCGGGCACTTCCACAAGTTTTATCTATTCCGTGGTCCCAACAGTGGGAACGTTTTAGGCTGATTATGATAGCGTATCGATTAATACTTTTAGGACATCAAAAATATGAATTATTTGGGGATCGATTAAATACAAGCCTTTGGTAAGTAATGTTGAACTGTAAAGAAAAGTGGGAAAGATATACCGTGTGGTTTTAGTCGGCGGGAACTAGCATGTATCAATCTGTCTAGCCTTTTCCTAATTATCTTGGAGTCGGGTTCCGGCCTACCAGGTTGCAGCTAAATTCCAGTATTTTACATCAAGTGACTGCCTATCTGATAAATGATTGTATTCCTGTAAGTAGGTTCGTAGAAACATTTTTACACCGTATTTTAAAAACTAGATGAGATCGGCGTTTCCTATCTGACTACTCTGAGAGGAAAGGCCGAAACAAACAGGTTTTTCTCCAAAAACCTAAATCAGGGACCAGTCTATCACAAAGATGGAACAGCTGAAACATTTGTTGTAAGCATTAACTTTAAGTCGGCTTTGTGAAGAGAAAATAAATGATAAATTATTTGGTCACGTCATGTAAACACTAGTAGATTGGTATCTGAAATGGTCTTTTGAGGAAAGTAACACACAGATTGAGTGGACCTGTCCAGTCAGTGCACGCATTTGTCAGCAATCGTGCAGCTCAAGTTAATGAGCTCAACGAGCTGACCTCTAAAACCCAGTTACTGGGTAACACGATACCCGTTGTTGAGACTGGTTGATAAACATTTGAGCTTCTACCTGTAAGGACTTTCAAAGACGAGAGCAACCATAATGTTTGGCAATAACTTAATAAGTGTTAAAAAGTTTTGAAAGAAAAAGTATTGAAACTGAAACTGAAATGCCTGAAAATTCTGTGATTATCTTAAAAATGGCACCTATTTTTTTTGTATGTTAATTTTCTTTGGATAATGTTGTAAATAATAATCATATATTAATAATTAATTACTGTTAAGACTGACGGTTTGTGTAGGTTAAGTTGCTATTTAATTTTAGTTGTGGCGATTTTTACCCTGTTTGAACCAGCACCGTTAATGCGTTACACACTTCAGAATCACAATCTAAGGGTTTTAAAGGAAGTTCCTTATCCAATACTACATAGGTTTGAAAAATTCGCCTGCACAAAAACGTAAATAAGACTGAGGGCAGACTAGAGGTACGACAGTTCTAAGACAGACTATTGCTTTACAAAAATTATGAACAGGCGGACACTACAAACGAAACGTCAAAGACAAAGGAGAGAATAACTGCACGGCGACAAGTCTGACTATCGCGTTCGCGTTGGAATTCAGCGTGGCGGAGCTTCGCACCCTGGCTGCGGATGCTGTGCGTTGGCGCGTTAATACGGACCCTCTATGTGCTCGCAACAGAGGCTTTTTAGCCTAATTGAACACAAGCAGTAATTACTTGCGCCCGTGTGAGCTTTCTGTGGGAGCGCTGCTACGCTAATAACACAGCGTCGCTTTGTTCACATCTCGGCGGTCTGTACCTAGTGGACGGCGTCGACCTGCGAAAGAGATGCCGACTCAACGCGCCTAAAGAGTAGGTGATTTGTCCCCACTGACCTGCAGCCTAATTGCGGAACTCATTTTCGTAAAAGATTACGACTAATCTGTTTGATTTTGACAGTTCAACAACATTCATTGCGTTATTTACATTGTTGAGCAGATTTTTTTGTCGTACTTATGAAGCAATGGATTAGCAATCTGTTTCAAAACGATTCAGATACCGATGGATTCTGTATTACGCAATTAGGGTACTGGACGGTCACAGAGCTAGCCGTTCAAGTCTGACTAACGACTGTCGGCTTCCCTTTAAAATGTGAACGAGCGCGCACACAATCGACAAAACTGTCTAGCAACGTACCCTCCTCTACCTCTTCTAGTCTCTTATAACAAAAGTAAGGGAATCTTAACCGAGCAGTTTAGCGTCTGCTTTTTATTATTATTTGCTCATATCGATGAACATAGTAACAAAGTCTATGGAACAACTTTACGAATTATGACCCGACTATTTCGTGACGATTCTATGCTTATGCTTTTATTCTTAGATAAATGATAGGTCTCGCGGCGCTCGACTAGATACCGCGCTCTATACAAACAATAGCTCCGTGAATGCGGCAACTCAATATTGTAGTGTGTGTAAGATATCGTCCCATTTGTCAGTTGACATTGTGAACTAGTGTGCGTGAAGAATTGTGTTACCAGCTGCTCAACTGTTAACCGAGTTAATGGAAAAATATTTTATGCTGCGGTTTGTGTGGTTGTGGAGTGTGGTTGGTGTGGTGTGGTGTGGTTATAAATATAGCTCAGAAAATAGTAAAAAATTAACAATAAATTAAAAGCGAATGTGTAAATTTATTTGGGTATAGGTTAGGCGTAGGATTCTTCTTTAGAAAAAAGGAAGGTATGTATATAATTATGTATGTTAGGCTATAAGGTATTTATGTTATGGGTCTTTGTTGCCTGAATTAAATGATTTATTATTATTATTATATATCAATGAGTAGGCCCCATTTTTAATACTATTTTATTATTATTTACAAACGACGATTTTTTTTCATTTTTCGATCAGGTACCTTGGGGAAATTTGTTCAGTTTTATGGGAATAACCCCTTGAAATAGTGTCAGCTAGGTTAGATAAATGAAATAGTTACTGATGGTATGTGATACCAGTGTCCTTCTTATTCCTTGTAGTATTATTTTACACAGTTTTACTTATTTTACTTACGATTTACGATTATGCTCAAAATTTAATAAAACATTCGGCACGTGCACGTGACAGACAGGTTGCAATGTGACTGGCTCGGGTACGCCGACTTCGGCGTGGTATTTGTTGCCGCATTTAAGTACGCCAGCGGTATCTAGTCTAACGCAGTGAGACCAATCATTTATCTAAGATTTTATGATTGTTTCGCAGAATATATGCAATCAGGTCTGCCATGCATACACGTTTTACTTTTTCAACAATAAAAATCTTAAATTTAAATTAATGTAAATTATCATGTAAAAAGTTATTAAGTTGCAAATGTTATGCAAATAATTTAAATGGAATTAATTATGTATAGTATTAGTTTACATAACATAACATCACGCCTTGTTTCCCCGAAGGGTTGGGCAGAGGTGTACCTATAGCACACCCACATTTCGCCAGTTATGTTTAAGTCCCATGTAATAGGGGGCGAGCCTATTGCCATCTACCGGGCACAAATCCAGACTTCGGGCTGCTACTGAGAAATTCCAGATAGAAAAACCCAATTACACGTTGCCCGACCTGGGAATCGAACCCAGGACCTCATGCTCAGCAGTAGCGATTGCGACCACTAGACCAACGTTATGTACTGTAAATGTATGTTTATGTACTGTAAATCGGCTAAATGCATTAGGTAAAGTAAGTTATTTATGTCTTTATGTATTGGTACGTTATATAGGTATTTTCTACATTATTTTATACACGGAGATATTGATAGATTGGTGAATATATACAAACAGTAATAGAATTTTGCCTTTTTATTTTTGTACTTTACCTTCACTTTTTCAGCATGGCTTAAGGGATGTAAATAGATACTTAACGAAGCCGAGAGTCACTTGTGCTCCCTGTCATTATAATATTTATTTGTACTGGAACATACCTGGGAAGCTTCTGGTTACAAAGTCAAAGTCAAAGTCAAAGTCAAAGCATTTATTTCAAATAGGCCCATATAAAGGCACTTTTGAACGTCAACATTTACATTAAAAATAGAACTGATTCTAGGCGCCACTTCCAAAAAGTAGTTTCGTATGGAGAAGAAGTGGCAAGAAACTCCACCGTTACTCTTTTAAAATGTTTTACAATATGTTGTATACATTAATTATATTTCTATATGTGAAGACGATGCACCAAGAATAAAAATACTATACCACTATTGGTACAAAAAAAATAAAAATAAAGCAAAGGTATATAAATTAATCACGTGATAGGTACATTGTGCTCACATATTTACAAACAATTGTAAAAATATATGATTTTCCTAAAATATTAACTTGGAATAATACAGTGTGTGAGTAAAGTAAAAATAACCAAATACACAACACAATAAGCAAATAGTATGATTTTGTCTAGCCTCTAGATTGTCCTATGGAGCAGGACCAGCATGATTCCAAGCATTCTTATCAAGGATATAATCTTCTAATTTGTAATATGCTTGATTACAAAGTGTTTTTTTAACATGAGTTTTAAACTTTCTTTCATTTAATTGCAATATTTCACCAGGTATTTTGTTGTATTATTTAACACAGTACCCCATAAAAGATCTATGTACTTTAGATAGTCTGAAAAATGGTTGATCTATTTTATTTTTATTTCTAGTGTTAATATTATGTCTATCACTTATTTTATTAAATAGATGCAGATTTTTTCTAACATACATAATATTTTCATAAATGAACTGGCAAGGTACAGTCATTATATTAATCTTCCTAAATAGTTCCCTAAGAGATTCGCGGCGACGTAGATTGTAAATGGCTCTGACAGCTCTCTTTTGCAAAATAAAAATGGATTCAATGTCAGCAGCCCGACCCCACAGTAAAATGCCGTATGACATAATGCTGTGGAAGTAGCTGAAATAAACCAAACGCGCGGTTTCAACGTCTGTTAACTGTCTTATCTTTCTAACAGCATACGCTGCCGAGCTTAGTCGCCCCGCGAGAGATGTTATATGGGGTCCCCATTGTAACTTCTCGTCTAGCGTGATTCCTAGGAATGTTCGAGATATTAAAGGTCAAAATTCTGACTTTTTTGGGGTTCCGTACCTCAAAAGGAAAAAAACAGAACCCTTAAAGGATCACTTCGTTGTCAGGTCTGTCTGTCAGTTTGTTAAGACACTTTTTCTCAGGAACGGGTGAAGGTATCAAGGTCAATATCAAATACGTAAGTCTGCGGTCCCTTGGAGCTCAAAAAATGCTTCTAAGACAACGCAATAAAAAATACGAAGATATGCGACATTTGCCTTTATGCCTTGCAAGAAGCAAGGTGTGAGCATAAATAAAGGATAAAGTCCGAAAATCGTTAAATTGAAGTTTATCACATAACAAACATTTCAAACTTACATTTGAAGTTGTAGAATTGACCGTGACGTATATCGGTGTATGGGTGAACATGTTTTTCTACTACAATGTTAGATTTGTTCTGGGGATAAATTCATCCCAACTACTGAACATTCCATTGTGCGTGGTCCGACACGCACTTGGCCGGTTTAAATACTACTACGACCCCTGTACCGTTGTATGCATCCATAAACACAATGTTTTACGTCACATTGCACACTACCGCAAACAAAAAATAGAAGTTGTTTCCCAGAAATTATTTTTGTGCAATGTTACGTTTGATGTGCAAAATGAGTAGCTGACGGCTTTGTGATGGGTATTTTTACACCCTGTATAAGAATTGCTGAAAAGTAATACTTTTTTTGGAACGAAGTAACATACGGCACTTACTCACACACTTGGCACAAAGGGTCGCGACGATATATTTTTTACGTAACAAAAATGTCGTGACTGATGCGCGTGATGAAGTTTTTATTATAATACATGTTAAAGGTTAAACATTTATTGAATCATTTCTGAGAAAAATGGCCGTAGAGGTAGAAGGAAAGCAAGCAATAATAACAAGGTGTTGTCTACGGATCTTCGCTTCACCAAAAAATAACCACGAAGGGGATGGGGTCGTCAAGTGAGCAAGCGACTCGAGCGAACATACCCCGCCATCCCCTGTGGTTTTTTTTCCTTCACTTCTCACCTAACCTGTTCGAGTCGGGGTGCCCCAAGTCCCGAGCTCGCTTCGCTCGCTCTTGCAGCCAGTAGAACTTGCATGAAATATCAAAATAAATACGTAAAAGTAACTTACATGTTTCCATTATTCCTAATAATATTATGACTTAGCACTAATAGCATCGCATACCTAACTTTTTTAGGGTTGCGTACCCAATGGATTTCAACGGGACCCTATCACTAAGGTTTTGCTTTCAGTCCATTTGTCACAGGGCTGTTTGCTGTGCATCTTACGAACCGTGACAAAAATTTCGCGGGGCGTGTATCTACTATGGCCGCTATACCACCAATAATATAGTCAAACATTAATTTAAAAAAAAACATAGTGCCCCTAACTACGGACAAACGGAACCCTATTTTTAACCGACGAAAAAGGGAGGAGGTTCTCAAGTCGACGCGTACCTATATTTGTTTTTTTTTTACTTGTGACCCCTCGATAACTTTGTGCGGAGTAACACGATTTCACGATTTATTAACTTTTTGGTTGGTCTCATTTTAAATTTAAAAATAAACAATTGGTGTTGATTGAATTTGCACCTAGGTACATAATTTTCACTTGTGAACAGATTCTGTTGAAACTTGGCACGTTACGTAAGTTCTGATGACAAGTTTTTTTATGTACCTGGTACTTGTTGACAGGCCTATACTGTCCTCCCATACATATTAACTCTGTCATTTGAAAACATTGCAAAAGCCAATTATTTTAAAAGAGTAACCGTGAAGTTCCTGGCCGGCGCATCTCCATAGGAAACGATCACTTGCAACCGTACGCCTAGCTTCTAGGTATAAGTGAAATAAAGTATTTGATTTAATTTGATTTGAAGAGACACTACAATATTACATATTGCAGTTGATCTGATTATGGATTCGGGAAGACAGTCGAGAGAACTCCTCAACATTCTACAACAGCTACATCGTGTTTGAGCTTATTTCATTCAACTTGATGAGAACTTTAGAGGTCTGAGGTTCCAGCTAGGTACCTGGGGTATGATTGTCAGTCTGTCATCAAGGGTTTGATGATGGAGACGAAAGGATGTCGAGGGAATTACTAATTTGAAAAGGAAACTGAAAAGCGGAAAATAAAAAATTAACTTTTTTTTTCGCTTTTGAGTTTCTTTTTTTGTTAGCCTTTTAGTAACCGAAAAAAAATATTTGGAAAAATAAATAAAACTAAAAAATCTTATCAAGTCAGTATATTTGTTAAAAAAAAATCGTACACTGTCTTACCGCTCGGTATCGTTCCAGAACCCCATTGTATTAAACTAGTTACATTATACAATAATTAGTTGAAAAAAATAACCAATAAAAAATTATTAACAATGGGGTATTATGAAACGTATATCGATAATGTTCGTTGTTACTTTACATAGTAAAAACTAAAAAAAAACATTGTCCATTAATAATGTGTACAACACTATAAGATACGCACTTTGAGAGTGCTGCCATCTTGTGAGTTGATTTAAAACCAATGTTAAAAAAAAAAAAGTTTTTTCGTATTTTTTTTCAGATTGTGTGCATTACATACAGATCTACAATGCTAGTAATAAAATGCAAAGTATTCATCCTAAACAAATCTTGAACAATAATTGAAAACTAAATTCATCGGCGTAGTTTTTTGTTTTCAATGGACAATAGCGCAAGTAACAAGCAAAAAGCAACTTCAAAAGCCCAAATTAAAAATTAAAATAGCACCGTTTGGACGGAATTACTGGCAGAAAGGAAACTTAAAATTAAAACTTAAAAAATATGGCATCCATCTTGTCCAATTGTGTTATAAAATTTTAGTTCACGACTTTGTTTACTAAGTCAGTTTTAACTAAGTTTTAGTTAACTAAGTTAGTGAACTGAAATTTTGAAAGAACCGCGTAGAAGAAAACTAGTTCCCACCACCTTTATAGAAAAGAGAAAGGCCTGTTTTAACTAGAAAATTCAATATATCAACACAAAAGAAGCATATTTTTTATACATTTTTATCATTAAAAAAAAACTTAAATATAATTTTATTCAATAAATATTATTAGGTATTCAAGTTAAAATCAACTCTGATAAAATAACGAAATTTCTTAGAAAATAAAAAGATATAGTTCCATATTACTTAAACCAGAAGGAACTTTTCAAATTCTTTTATTTAAAAATATGTACTTTTTAAAATCTAGTTTTACAGGCCTTTACAACACCCTAAGAAATGACTTTTGTCATTAATTTTATTCTACTTCTTTACGTAATGCAAGGCAACCAGTATATTTCTTAAACTACAGCTTTTTTATATAAAATATCGAATCACGACATGTACGAACAAACGAATTATCACAAATTTATTATAATAAATATAGGAAATGTGGTTTTAAAATGTGCAGTTATTAAAATAAATAATTTAAAAAAAATCTTTATTATCCGAAAAAGTTCGGCAATCATTTAATTTAAAACTTTTATTAAATTTTACCTGTCGAAAATTTCAATTTAATGTGATTTCACGTTTTAAAACCACGCTTTCAAATAATTTTTACATTTCTAATTTTTATGGAGTGTATAAACGTGATGTTTGTTATTTAAAGTAAATTATTATTTAAATCTGACACAGATGCACTCCTTTGCTAGTTTATTATAATGGTAAATTTAATACACGTGGTAAAATAAACTAAAAATCTAAATACTAAAATATGACTCAATTGTTGTGAAAATAATCACAACTGTAAAAAAGTTATTATAGTTTTCACTTACTGATCCTTCGATGCTCACCTCCAAATAGGCATTTCGATGCTCAAGTTACAAAAAATATTTAAATTTAGGCGCAACGCTTTATTTTTGTTGCGTTAGTTTATTTATTAAAAAATATTTTTACCCCTTATATCGTTTTTCAGTAAAAATTCGATGTCTTAGAAACCAATGCGTAAATAATATAAAAATATATAATATGTCCAATACTTAGATGGCACTTAGCAAAATGACATACACATACTTACTATTGTGTAGGAGTTGGCAAACGCTCTGTCATTTCTGTAAATCTGTATTTTTTTGGCAAAAAACTAAATTTAATTCAATTTATAGTTCGTTCAATTGTTTCCTTAATTTTCATATAACTTTTTGCACAAAATCCAAATTGTATTTTTAGAAGAGCTCGGAGGCATATTTTCTTACCACACAAAACCTTCTTTTACCAAAAAACAAAAACAAATCATTTCCAATCATCACAAAAATGTCATGTGTACATCATCAGCATAAAATCTGTACCAAATATCACTTTAACTGGTGTGCGAGTACCCGGTATTTGTGTAGGGGCCACTGTACAATGAGCTGCCGGTTCTGGAGTAGGTCTTCGGGTTCCTCCTCCTCGCCAGGATAAAGGCAATGGCTGCGATGACGCAAATCATCAGGATGACTCCCGCTATGCAAATGCCGATCGCAAAGTTCTTCTGGGATATGCATATTTCGTCTTCTTTCTGGAAAGTTTATTGATTTTCTGTGATTATTTGGTTTATTATAAGGTGTAACAAAAAGGATAAAACTTAGGTCCAATTTGACTACGCAATACATACAAATTGGTATGTATGGGTCAGAGCAGGGGTCTACTCTATAAGCTCGAAATCCGAAGTTACGAGCTTTTCCTATTTTGTATCACTTACGGACATAAGATTACTTCGGGGCCCGAACTAAGGATGAATGACCACACGATATGACAGATGTCCCTACTATCGATGTGTTTTGTTCGTCCGAAAAATTGTATTTGACACTGATTTTGCCGGATCAACTTCTTTCAGATGGGCCCGTATCTTTATTGACGGACATACGGCCAAACCCAATAACCTAAGACAGATAGCTACTGATGATAGACAGATATACAGTACAACTCTCTGTCCCTGTGAAACAAATAGCTGTCAACACGTTATAGGGTCGCATACTTAGGCTTTATTGGGACGTTAAAACCAGAGATTGATAGGTTTTTCTATCTCAAGTACGCCAAAATTGGAGATAGATACGTTATTTGGTTCGGCTCTTAGAGAGTAGACCCCCAGGGACGATGTTCGTTATATTTTTGACGTAATTCCTTTGACGAATATGACGAATATGAGCTTTGAGCAATATGATGTGTGGCAAAGTGGTGACCCAGAAGCCCCTTAATCCTATGGCAATGTGGTGACCCAGAAGCCCCTTAATCCTATGGCAATTGAATACTAAACAATGAACATGGATGAAGTTCTGAGTCAGTTATTCACTAAGCCCATATTCCCACGGACGTAAAAAAATCGCGGCGGTATCTCGCTCACTGGATCTTCAACGCACTGCTTAGCGGGAAGAGTTGAAAATCCAACATTGTGTTTTTTCAAGGCACTGTTGACGCGACACGTTGTCTCTATTGGATTCTAAATGCTCGGTCCAACACTGAGAGTTGAAAATCTGGTGCGCGAAAGAATCCCAATTGAAGCGCGTGGAACAAAACGCGCCGTCGACCCGTGCCTGGTCCTTACCGGACGGCGAGCAATGGCTGCTCGCCGTCCGCAAGCCAGCGCCTATGGTAGCTGGGAATCTGTTGGCGATTCCCAATGTCAGGGCGTCTCCTTCGGCGAGCAGGGGCGTGAGGGCGCAAGGATTGTCTCTCGCCCACGCGCTCAGCCTCCTATTAATAGTAACAGTGACGATCCCTTGGAACGATAACTCACTTCAAGCTCACTCCACATACGTTTTCTCAATGACATTTTTGCAGAATAGATCGGCAGATCATGATTTAGTCAGTTGAATGTCTCACCTTCTCGCTAGTAACCTCATCGTTGTCTGGCGAATCTGCTTCGTTCACATACAACCCCTTGAACAGCTCCACGGTGGCCGGAGATCCTTCGTCGTCTCGTCGCACGCGCCGCTTGTGTGCGCATGGCTCCTGTAGTTTACAAAGAAACAGATCAATTTAAGTAACGTTTCAAATTTAACACCGATATTAGGTTCTTGCAAAAAAGCAGTTGTAACTGGAAGTTTTTGCCACCTTGTAGCAATTCTGTGTTCTAATTTGAAATTTAAAATTGGAGTCACGTTATATTTTTATATTTAACTTTAGAAGCTGGCACAAAGCAACACTGCAAAAAAAAGTTTTTTTTTCAATATATTTTATACCCACCATTACGAGACAGTCGCATTTGTAAATAACAACTTTGTCGGTGTCTCAACAACAAATTACTTACACGGTTGTTAAAAAAACCATTTCTAATTAATGGGAATCATCCGCAGGTATCTTTACAGGAATGAAATAAATGGATAATCACCACACAATTGAGATCATAATGATCCTCGCAACGAAGAAATTGCTGTATGTTTTTTGCTGAGCAGGAAGATGACAATTATTTTAAGGAGCTGGTATCAATACTTTGAAGGCTGAAAAGATAGATTGTATCGCCGCAAAAGTTTGCCTGACTCCTAAACTATACAGCGTAGAACTGGTAATTATTTTATAGGCAGGAAGTCATTTTGTATTACGATGTGATAAAGTAATAAATACGTAGTACTATACACTGGATTGCCTCGTTGGTCTAGTGTTCGCTATCGCTACTGCTGAGCATGAGGTCCTGGGTTCGATTCCCAGGTCGGGATTGTGTTATTGGGTTTTTCTATCTGGAATTTCTCAGTAGCAGCCCGGAGTCTGGATTTGTGCCCGGTAGATGGCAATAGGCTCGCCCTCTATTACATGGGACGTAAACATAACTGGCGAAATGTGGGTGTACTATAGGTACACCTCTGCCCAACCTTTCGGGGAAACAAGTCGTGATGTTGTGTTGTTGTGTACTATACACTGAATAGGTAATTTTTAATACAAAAAATAAAACATTTGAGATGATTCCATTTGAATTGATGAGGTAATAAAATATTAACAAAAGAGTTTTAAAGGGAATATTAAGGCGAGGTTGCAGTTTACTTTTAAGCTTTCATAAACACCTGTAAATTTTGCCAAATCTTGCCAAAGGTTGCGAATTTTTTTGGCGCCAACTCTTCATTGCGCAACACATTTTCAATCACAATCCGAAATATTTTGAAGGAAATTGCTACTTCATTGTTTTATATGTTTAAATAAATTAGTCTGCTCGACAACGCTTATGTCGCTGTTGTTGAACTGAAGACATTATTGTTGTAACTGTGTTGTGAAAATACACTGCAGATTGCTTACCAATAACATGCAGTTAACAGTTAGCTGCTTTTATTAAAATTATAAAGTTATAAATAATAAAGTTTATTTCATAAAAACAGTCCTAAGATTAAATTACAGATAAATGCAATTCTAAAACAAAAGTACACAAATTATTTTGCTTCTGTGCCGAACTAGGAAGAACCTGTATTTCGGATAACAGGGCCAAACCCCTCGAGTAACAGTAAATTAGAGTTCTTAAATGAAAAAAAAAACATTTAAAAACAAAGGAAGAACTATTGTCTACGATTAGTCTAAGATTATAATAATATAATCTTAGACTATAGTTTTCAAAGGTGGAGGTAAAGAGAGGTGCAGACCATAAGGTCTGCACCTATGTGATATGGTGAATGAATGAGTGTGAGAGAGTGTGTCTATTTGTGAGTGTGCTTTTGATTTTTATGAGTGAATGCATGAATTTAACTTACGCAGTCCGTAGGATGGTTCAGATCACACAGCTTCACCTCACACGTGTAGTAAACACTGGCAGTGTAAGGAAACTTGTGTGCTGGGAAGGAGACACGTGCTGTCTGCCGGTCGGCGGAGTACTGGAACTGGCCCATGATCTCACCGTCTAGCGGGCAGCTGAGGAAATAAAGAGGAAGAAGTTATTATAAAAAACATCTAGAATTTTAGGTTCAGTCAAGCACTGTGTTGGCCGTAAGAACTCCATATTGTGGTAAATTTTGTCAGTGCCAAAAAAAAAAAAAAAAAGTGATAGTTCATTAGGACTTCAGTGGAGCAAAAACATCAAAAAAAGGGAAAACAAGAAAGGTTATAAATAAAACAGATTCATAAAAGAATACTGAATGAATGAAAACTTTTTTCAAGAATCGAGTAGGGGAGTAGGTTCATTGGCTAGTTTTTCGCATATAGATAGACCAACATCTATGGCTGTGTCGAAGATGATGATGAGACAGTTTTTAGTGACAGCTGTATGCGAGTCCATTTTGCCTTAATGTGTGGTCCGTTGTGCCTCGCTTATGAAGGTAAAACGGATCAATTTAAGCTTTTAGAATTCATTTTAAATCTCAATCATCTATAAATATATTTGATGTTTAATTAATATGTAACTTAGAGTTAATGTTGCCCATTAACTTACTGTAGAAAATGTTAAATGAAAGTAATTGTTTTTGTTCTACATTAGTTCTTGCATAAGATAGATAGATAGAATACTCTTTATTTTGTACCCCTGTTTGCTGTCTCTTTATGTGTATGTGTTTGTGTGTGTGTGTGTTTGTTTGTGTATGTTTCTTTGTTGTGTGTGTGTTTGTGTATGTTTATTGTGTAAGTAGTCGGTTCTGCCTTCTCTTCCCCTACAGGTTAAACAAACTTAATCATCGTGTGGCTCACCCATCATCAGCTATCAGGCTCTGCTCAGCCCATCCGAGCCCATCCCTCACGGAGCACTCGGACACCAGCAGACCGAACTGACGCTGCTTCTCTAGTGACACCACGAGGCTCAATGTGTCTCCGATACGTACGTTTGACGCCACCTGAAGGTTTATGAGTTAAAATTAGTATCAAATGTATGGTGTTAGGATTTAGCACCATCACCAAGTCTATCTAAAAAAATTAATAGGCTTTTCACCCCAAAAAAGTCTTAAGTCACCTAACTACTTAGGTGTGGCCACCCTTAATTTATTTTCACAATTTGAAGTTGCTTAGGAGACTGAGGAAACTACCAATTAATGACTTTAAAATTGTGAAATATAAAAAAAATAGTTTTGGACTCCAAGTCTAATAGAATAACTTTTTTATGTTGAGTGCCTACCATTCTAAAAGTTATTCAATAGTATTTTAGGCACCCTTCTATTAAAAAGGAAATTTAAATTATGCTGCAAAAGCAAAAGCGGCATGCGTCGCCATCTTGTTTTTTTCCATCCCACCGCCATCTTTAACAAATGTTTATCAACAACGCCTGAAGCATTGTTGCTGCAAATTTTAAACAAGATACGTTATTTGTGCTGTCATTTTCAATAGCCTATTTTTTCATCCATCCCATTTCACATACCTAATCTAAAAAAAAACACAACATGTCGGCCAATTATACTTTTCTAAAAAATAAATCAAATGATCCCGCCGCCGCATGCCTGCTGCATTTTGATAGCTTGCCATCATTATCTTGGCTCCATTGTGCATTAATATCAAAACTGGTTGTGCGACAAACATCCCGTGGGCGCCATCAGTATGGAGAGCTTTAAAACTGGGCTTCCTTGGCTTTTACGAGTATTTTTTCAAGGTTTACTGAGAAGTTTATTGTAAGTAACATAAATGGCTCTACATGCGGAATTTCTGATGTAGCAAAATGATGGATTCTTTAAATAGGCTCACCAAATCACTATTAAAGCTATACAAATATTTTGTTTATGTGAAGTATTTAGTACTTAAAATCATTTAGCATAGCATAATCAGTCTATAACGTTCCCACTGCTGGGACACAGGCCTCCTCTCTATGAGAGGTAGTGAGCCGTAATCCACCACGCGGGCTCAGTGCGGGTTGGTAGATGTCACATGTCTTCGATTTTTTGGTTCTAGGACATGCCGATTTCCTCACGATGTTTTCCTTCACCGTTTTGAGAGCAGTGGTGATTAAATTATTTACACAAAGTAAAGCGCCTGCTTGGGTTCGAACTCACGACCTACAACTCGTAAGTCGGGACCGTTACCACTGGGCCACTACTGCTCCTTCTTTCGTTCGAAGTTTCGAAAATCATTTAAGCACGTTAACACGTTACGTCCTGCGCGCATTGTACGCTAAATGTGACATTGGGAATGACTGGTTTGGGATCCTTTGTGGTGCAGATGTACGGAACTACGGACACAAGAGACATTGGCAGGTAAGCATTTAAATAAAATCTTCGGAATTCTCACTTGTTTATCTTCAGGGTCACCCTTATAAATTTTCATAGATACGGAAGGCAAAAGTCCAGAGTCCTCGTCGAATTCGTCACTGAAATGTCCAAGTTACAAATTATTCATCATGAAGAAAAAGTGCTCTTAATTTTTATGACAAAGTATTTACAAATGGTCTACGTGGGTCCTTATTCCATAAATGGGTTGAAATTAGAATACATATTGGGTAAAACCAATTTTTTGGCTAATAAAGTATGTTTCATTGCCTTCCAAATTATTCTGTTATTCCAAATTAGTACCCAATTTCTTCGATGGGTTTTGAAGAACCCGTACCTGCTTGTTCAACCAATACATCTTAACTGGACATAGGCGTCTCCCAAATGGCATCACAGTCATCCGGTTCATGAGTTCACCCTCTTCCACACCCAGTATGTCTCATCCGCCTTTTTAAAGTCAACGATTCATTAAGTGTAGAGGCTTATCACGCTACGCTGGCTGATTTCACACTAATTCTGTGGTTACGACTATGCAACGTGATTTCCACTAAGTTACTTTTGAGAGGTCTGAAGAAAACCTGATACATACTTGTTATTAAGATCACTAAAATCATCGCTCAGCGAGTTAGTCAGTCTGTCAGCCCGCGGGCGGTACAGATGGAAGTGAGTTAGGTCCCGGCGACGGTAGCGACACCTGACGTGGTACCCTCGACCCTGACCGGTCACCAGTCGGAGATGAGGCTGCACGATGATGTTGTTGTAGTATTCTACGGTGCCGTCCTCCTGGGGGGAAAATAATAGAAATAAGTTTACAGGGGAAGAGATTGGAAAGTGTTTGTTATACATACATACACATACATAACATCACGCCTGTAATCCCAGAAGGGTTAGGCAAAGGTGTACCTTTAGAACACCCACATTTCGCCAGTAATGTTGAAGTCCCATGTAATAGGGGGCGAGCCTATTGCCATCAACCGGGCCGAAATCCAGACTCCGGGCTGCTACTGAGAAATTCTAGATAGAAAAACCCAATAACTCTTTGCCCGACCTGGGGATCAAACCCAGGACTTCACGCTCAGCAGTTTGTTATAATCTATAGCTATACATCTTCTTCATATTTTAAAAAATCAATTGCTGTGCGTTAATCTCGCTAAAACACAAAAATGACTCGACCGATTGTGATAAAACTTTATAAGTTTTTGTTTAGAGGTTTTAAAAGGCATTACAACGCATGCTATCAGCTAGTTTATTTTAAATTAGTTTTTCGTATTTCTGTGTTACTACGTTGTTCTAAACTACGAAGTGGATAGTCATTTAGAGAATTTATTCCTGAAGGTTTGTGTGTGCGAAAGATTACTATCAGGACGGTTGCTGTTGCGAAAGTAATGGGTTACGTTAGAACTGTGGCCATCTGCGCGCGAATCGAGCGAGCGAAGCAAGCGGTGCCCGAGATGTAGAAATAACTAAATCTGATTGGTTATTCTTCTCGTCTCCGCTCTTCTGCGCATTGGTGGCAACCAGGCCTTAGATTTCTTACTGACTAATACTACATCAGTCTAATCTACAGTAAAGAACTTACGCAACAACGAACGTCGCGGTAACGAACTTCACGACTATAATTTACACTCGCATAAAACATTAATATTAAAATTACCTAAGAGAAACCTTGATGTTTTGTCAAGTCGTAAAACCCGTGCCAAGCAAGGCGAGTCGCTAGTTACTTATACTACCAAAGACAGTTCGAAGAACGCCTCATAGCACCCAGTAAGGAACCTTGTGGTATACCACCTGCCCTTCTCAGGTGTCATAAAATAGGTAATTGACAGAAAGAATTCCCACTATAAAAAGCACTTTTCGACTTCGTTCCAGGCTTCCACATGACAGCGAAAATGGGTTAATTGTGCTTAATCCATTTACTAGTACTAAATCCGTATTTTATTAAACGTACAAATAAATATTACCCCCGTCGAAGCTAACTTCATGATGTTGAAGTCAGTTAGCTTCGACGTTGGACATTATGCACGACAATGCTACGGCATTGCATTACAAAACCGATCACGCTCGGAAACCAATTCCGAAACGATACGGTTTCACAGGTCGCAGGTGTTTCTTCACTATATTGGCACTTATAAAAATACCAGCCTATATCGTCCTACTGCAGGGCAAATGCCTCTTCTGATACAGAAAAGGCATGAACATTGTTCGACGCTTGCTGAAAACGGATTGGCGATTTCAGACTTATATTAAGTATATTAATTATCAGTCCTGGTTTCCTCACGATGTTTTCCTCCACCGATGTCTGCAGTGACTTCCACGATAAACTTAGAAAGTACATAAAATAATCAGCCTATAGTGTTCTGACTGCTGGGACACAGGCCTCCTCTCAGCGACAGGAAGTCGGCCGTAATCCACCACGCGGTCCGAGTGCGGGTTGGTTGATGTCAAATTTTTCTCACGATGTTTTGAGAGCAGTGGTGAAAGAAGAAAAAGAGAAGGTACATAAGAATAGAATAAGCAACATTGGTGCGTCATTTGCTGGGGAGTTTGTTGCGCCAATTCTTCTTCCCAGGTAAAGCACTGGGATGTGGTGAAGGGCTGGCGATTTTGAGGGGCATTGTCTTATCCAATTTTAACGTTTGAAAAGTGCTGACTCTCAGCCTAGTTTCAATAAATGAGTTTTGATGATTTGCCCGGAATTTGGCATTTACCTATTCATTCTCTAACATGTTTTGAACCATGTCCACATATCCATTTAAATATTTCCCTAACATAACAAACTATTACGGAGACTGTAGCAACGTGCTCGACAGATTGCAACAAAGTGCGTGACCCTGGCCCACAACACCAAAATTATAACTAACCTAACCTAACCTTTCCGAGGTAAAGTGCAAAAAATTTCGAGCTCGCTTCGCTCGCTCTCTATCTTTTCTTTTCTTGCATGCAGGGGTGGGGGAAGAAAGGGAATTTAGTTTTGCCGCCCGACCCTTCTACAGACTTAGTCCGCCACAGGTCGGGACAAATGAAGGAATATAATGATGAATAGCAACCAGCTCACTCCCTTTTACGTGGAACTTACTTGAAAATTGTCTTTTGCTTTTCCCTTTAGAGAATACGATGATGTCATGTCGTGTCTCTTATATAAATTTGGACTGAAATCAAAAGAAAGCACTAAACAGGTTACTGCTTGAAATATGTTATTATGAGAGACAAAACTATTAAAATGATGACATCAATTTTAATAGTATTGTCTTAAAATTTTGACACGAAATTAAAATGACTTTGAATTCTAATAAAACTTAATTCGCATGCATGAATCAAATACCTACCTACTCTTGATTGTATTTATTTTATCATTGAAAAACGAATTATATAAATATTGACAAAACATAGCGCACTACCTTATGTTTAGGACCAATGTTTTACAAATAAATTATTCTTATTCTTAAGAATGTGGGTGTATCTGCTCATCTGCCTGTCACTTGTCACACTCATGTTTCTTAAACCAGTCTTCGATGAAACGAATAGGATTTTAAACGTTTTTTTTAATGGCATTGCATCACTATTCTGTTAAATCATAAGTAAGTATTCCTCGCACATAGCAAGCTATCATGGATTCTGTAGCAACAAGCTAGAGGCAGCGAGGTGAGACCATGGCCCACAACGCCATAATTATACATTTGTTGCGGTTGATTGTTACCTACTTTACTCGAGATTAGTTTGTTGTTTTTAATTGACTACAGATAAATAATAAATTTGCTGTTCGTCTTATGCTCTTGGCATGACAACTTTTTTTGTAGTTCGAGTCCCGGCAGCATTAGAGGCTGATTATGAATGTTATTTAACCGCATTAGTGAAGGCGCTTTCCCGGTTTTTTTTACCTGCGTAGCATAGAATTCACTTTTTTTAATTGTTAAAAAGAAAACGATCTTTTGAAATAAAATAAAACGTGGATTATTTAGGTTATTTAATTCTCTATTCGTAATCAAACGTCACTTTTATCAACAGATGCATGCAATCTAAACTTTGGTCACTTTTTTTACAAGGAGATTCTAAATGTATAATAGAACACATCAAAACAAATAAGGACGTGCAATGAGATGTAAGGATATCGAACATTAATAATGTTCTTTTAGTTGTTGTTTATAAAATAAACATAAAATAAATACACTATCTCAAAGTGTTGCTCGGGGTAGCGCCTTAAAACCAGTTGCCCGACTTTGGCTGCCCAGATTAACGGCTAAACGTGTACCTGTGTACGTAAACTTAGTAGGGTCCAATCCAAAGGAAGAGTTTGGCGTTACAGAAGTTTAGGAGCGCCTAGCAGACTTCCAAAATCTATATTCTTCGGTTTTTCAGTTCAGAGGTACGTATTATGCTCTGAATGAAATCTTGACAAATGTGTGCTATAAAATATGGCGTATTTTGTTATTTTAAAAACCGTTACACATTCGAAATTCAAACAAAAGCACATAAACAGTGAACTAAATTCAAAATCCACTAATTAAATTTCGAACCCGACTCAATTTCCTTCCCAAAATCGTGCGCGCCGGCGCAGTCTGGTTGTACAGGAAATGACGTCACATCCCCCTATTGTGTTGGCTCGGTGGGCCCGCTTGTTTCGCTGACCCTACCTTAGACGTTTATGGTAATTTCGAAGTTCGACATAAAAGGGTACTTAGGAATTTTTTTCTGTGGTTTTTGACGGTATGTAGATTTTAGAGATCGAGGTCTTTGTAATGATAGGTTATGTGATGGAGAAATTGAATAAAAATACTGCAATGAACTGGGAATAATTTTAAGATCGTTACGCTTGGTAGACAGTTTAATGACCCCAGAACAGTCTTATTACGCAGAAATATTTTAGAATTTAGAACACCATAATCACTTACAGGTAGAAGAAAGAGCGTGGTGATCAATGATTCATGCTTCTCTGAATGAAAAGAGGGCTGAGCTCTGCAGTGTGACTTTGACAGGTCGAAGAATTCCTTATTCAAGATATCATAAGACCAAGCCATATAATTATGCTATTAGGACACAAAATACCTACTTATGTAACATTATAGCTCTCGGTAGAGAGTAGTTATATTCTTTGTATTATGGAAAGTAAGAAATAAAATTGAAGCTTTTGTTTTTTATTTAAAAAGAGAACAGGAAAAAAAATTTCGTTAAATCCTTCTCGACTTTTAAGCTATTTGTTGAACTAAACCTCGTTCCACTCAATGGATATAAACATCAAAATGTTACGAAATACAACATCAGTATTTTAATAGTTAAACCTCATCTAACTGTCTGCTGTCTGTCGTCTTGGTCAACACATTCACATCGACATAACCAGACTTATCTGCAATTATTATAATGTCAAAATTTTACTAGTAATCGGTTGTTGATTGTTTTAAATTCTTTTTGGTTATGTCGCACTGTCGATTTTTTTTGCTACATATTATCAAACAGGCTGTTTTAGAATGCATTGACAATCTTTTCGGGGATGAAAGTATTCATGAATACTTGTATACAATTTGTATTAGGAGATTAAAGCCAAGCACATCCTACAGTCGCAACCGCAATGCATTTTCATACAAAAAGTGCGGTGGGGCCCGCAAGGAGGCGCGGCTCCCCCAATCTGCGCTATGAAATATAAAAAAAAAAACATTTTCTACATATTTTCCGGGACTTTTCCTTATCCAGAGAAAAGAAAAAATATACATTAGATCTCGTTAAATCGAATAAGTTCAGTATGAACTCAATCGGAAGTCGTGCCCCAAAAAATATGACGCCATTTTTAAAGGTCAAAATTAATTGACAGCACAAACGTAACAGACACACACAGTGAATCTTTGACATAAACATACATAAAATATATTACACAAGACATACAGAGGGACAATTCCCGTTTGCATTCTAATCTCAATCTCAATTCTGTCAAAAATACAATTCATTTTCATACATCTTGACAAAATTTTGACATTGATTGTCGCTGAAATTAGATGACGCCTTGAATTTGAAAGTTTTTTATGTAAGAGAATTGGCCTTCTGATGTTCTGTACTACATCAAAATGTGAGCAGGTTTGTGTTAAATATGGCGAAGAAAGACTAGTGGCCTTTTGTATGACCTTGTAGCTTGTCCGAAAGGCGTGCGTGGACTTAAATGAAGCGAATTTAAAGACAGTGTGTATGTATGGTAATGGTTATAGAGGGCGGTAGTTGGCTGATAAAATTATACCTAATCGATGTCCTATATCAGATACTATATGAAATTATATTTAGGGGCTCGTTGTTAAATAATAACAACTGCACAAGTCGATCGATCTGGTTAAGCTATACTTACTGCAGTCAGTCTATAGATGGGTGTCCATATTTATATACCGAAACCTCTCCGTGCCTCGAAAAGCACGTTAAGCTGTTGGATCTTTGACAGTCGTTGCGGGTCGTCAGAAGCCCGAAAGTCTGACAACCAGTTCTCCCAAGAGGTATCGTGTCACCCAGTAACTGGGTTGTGGAGGTCAGTTAGGCAGTCGCTCCATGTAAAATACTGGTATTCAGCTGCATCTGGTTTTTAAGTCAAGCAAGCTCTATGCCTTAATATTTTTAAGTCAAGCAAGCGCTATGTCTTAAAAAATTTAAGACAAGCAAGCGCTATGCCTTAATATTAGTAAAATTAAAAAAAGTTTTTTTTACTCAGATCATAACCACACACACATTTGCTACAAATGAACATTTAATTGTAAATAACAAATTCAAGTGAACTGGAATGATGGCTTTTGAGATGTAGATATGAAAAAAAGCCGTGCTGCACAGATATGAAAAAAGCGATGACAATATTCAATCTAATCAGAAGCAATTATAATCACCGAAGTTTATTACAGAAATCATTACAATTTGACTCAAATAAGTACGTAGGGTACTTATTTGAGTCAAATTGTAATGATTTCTGTAATTTACTAACCCATTATCCAGCACTCATTAAAGATACAACCTACTTTTTCACAACACAACTCCACCTGTTTTGGCAGGGCGATCCACATAACATTACAATTTAAAAAGTAAAGAGGCGTAATGATTGCAGAATCCTGCCAAGATGGCCGACCCCGATTCTTTAAGTATGTATAACTTACGTAACACTTGAAAGGCAGACGTGGATTTAATTATCAGGTTTTTTTTTTGTTAATACCATGTAAGAGATTTTTATATAGATGACTGAGTGTTACTGAGTGTGATGACTGATTGCTGGTGATTTTGTGGTTTATATGGCACTAGCTGCTCCCCGCGGTTTTACCCGCATAAATCTTGATCCCGTGGGAGTATCCGGATAAAAAGTACTCGATGTCTTAGTCCAGGTTATAAACTATCTGTGTGCCAAATTTCATCCAAATCCGTTCAGTAGTTTTTGCGTGAAAGAGTAACAAACATCCATCCTGCTCACAAACTTTCGCGTTTTTCATATTAGTAGGATTTTCAGTAAGTAAGTTTATTGGAATAAGTATTTTTCCTTCGTTTTTATTGACTTTTCATACGGAGTATTTTTATGGAGATGGCGGCTTAAAGAGATTATATGGAAGAAATACATGCTTCGTCGACCCACAAATAAAAGGGATGAGAGCAGAAAAAGGATGACAGAAATAGGAACCAAGTAATAAATAGCAGTAACAGTCAGATTGTAGAATGACAAAAAATAATAATTTGGAATAGGAAATGTAGATTCAGGCTGAAAAGCTTATTCCCTATTTGTAAAGCTGTTTTGAAACAGAACAATGAAATTGGCTTTATTTTTGAGTACTTCTGGAATAAAGAGTTTTCAAATACATTTCAGAAATACAAAAAAAAAACAAGTTTATCATTTCATAAAAAAACTCATTATTTAAAAACCACTAAATTGTATTTTGTCTAAGCCTTCTCATGCTGATCCATGTGTCTGGAGAAATCCTCGATCCCTGTCATACAGGATGTCCTAGTTCAGGGGTCGAGACTTCACTGATGTAACGTGTACTGAAGATTTGGAAATAAAAAATACTATTACATGATTTAGAAGAAAAACCCCTCACATAAGTCTTTAAAATTCAAGTTTGCAAGCAATCTATTCACCCACGTTAAGCCGGAGGTCGCATCGGTCACAGCTTTAAAATAACTTATGGATAATTGAATAATTACTTTAGATTGTAGTAAATGACTGCTGATAATCGTACAGTGAATGCCGTTACTTTATTCTCATGTAGCTACTAAGCTATTGTTTATTTCGGTTCCTTGTGAAGTAAAAACGATTAGGTGTTATTGTGACCTGAAGTTGAAGACATCCAACTTTGCGAAAGAAGCCAACGGAAGGATCCGGTTGGGTTGGAAAACATCGTCAAGTCCTTTTCCCTATCCCGCCTGGGTATAATGGTAGTACTCTACTTTAGTTAATTTTTACTATTGTAGTTAGAAAAACTTCGCCAAGTCTCCTTGTGCCGCAATGTTTGAAGACTTAGGGAGAATTTCATCAATGAAACTGAACGCGTTCAGAACATTTGTAAAAATTGCTATGGAATATCGACACTGACAGCTCTTGAACTCGCTTTAGAAGAATTAACCGCGTTCAGTTTCATGGGTTAAATCCGCACTGTCTTCAACCTGTTGGTTCTGCTTGTTATCACATACGCTGCTGAAACGTGGACACTGATAGTCTGGCTGGTCCACAAATTGAAGGTCTCTAATCGCGCTATAGGGCGGGCTATATTCAGTCTCTTTGAAGGATAAAATCAGAAATGAAGTTATTCGAAAAAGAACCGGAGTTACCGACATCGCTTGCAGAGTAAGCAAGCTGAAGTGGCAGTGGGCTGGCCATGTTTGTCGAAGGACTGATGGCCGGTGGAACAGACGAGGCCTGAAGTGGAGACCGCGTATCCGCAAGCCTGTATGAGACGCTTCCAGCTAGATGGGCCGACGACCTTGAGAAGGTGTCTGGGACAGACTCGAACCGAAAGGTGGAGGTCAGGGTGTTGTGGCGCACCCTGGGAGAGGCCTACGTCCAGCAGTGGACTGCGTTGGGCTGAGTTGATGACCTTAAGTTGTACCACCGAGACTTTTTCATTTTGCTTTTATTTTTTATATCTAATTAAATAGTAAATTCTATCACATTTAAATTTATTATTATATATAATTTTAAGTACGCTGTACCGGTACAGCGTACTTAATAATTGTTTGCTGTATCGGTCGATGTCATAACGTCAGCGCCGGCTGTCGCTGAAAACCACCGCTGGGGCTCTGTCTTGCATAAGGCCGCAGCATTATGCTGAGCGACAGCCGTTTTGCGTGGATGTGACGCATGTTTCCCACAACCTTTTATTTGTTTTGAGTATTTGTTATTTTTTGCGTCATATTTACCGCAAATAAACGTTTTTTCTTTCTTTCAAGAAGGGTGTACGTTGTGTTTGTACGAGACGTGTTTACTCATGCTACTTCATGCCAACACTTGCAAGGGTGTTGTGCCAAAGAAGCTTTTGGGCAGCATAATCACACTATAATGTTCCCACTGCTGGGACACAGGCCTGTTCTCTTCGAGAGGGCCACTTCCCCAGTGCGGGTTGGTAGATGTCGCATGCGTTCAATTTTTTTTATCTACGACATGCCGGCCGATTTCCTCACGATGTTATACTTTACAGTTTGTGCCTGTCTGCAAGGGCGGGTCCATCTTTTGACCTATTGTTATAGGAGTTACGTTGTCACGGTATGTAGAAATATTTGAGAATATAAAAAAAAAACAAGCATTGCGAAGCAAGCTCAAACAAATTTAAGCATTCCGCCTCGTAGGTATAGGTTAGGTTTTCTTTTGACTTTAAGTTAAGATGCTACTAAGACGTCGAAGTCGATTTCGTGTAACTTAAAGAAGTTCTAATGATATTCAGTTAGGCGTTCTTTGTTTTACTTGAACCGTCGTTGGCATGGCCCCTTGCCCCCCCATTGATCCGCCTTTCTGGGTTCAAAGCCACAATACGACGACTCATAAGTCGGGGCTGATACCACGAGGCCACTGCTCTTTTGGATAGAGAAATAATTGTAATTATCAGCTCTATATGCTTCTTTATCGAAACACAAGAGCAGTGGTAAAGAAAGATATGAGTTCTCTTTGTTTGTTTCTGGTTTCCTAATGCTTTATAGAACCTATTCCTCAACTATCCCCTTCAGAGAATACAGGTATGAGGTTATGTCCTTTTCTAGGCGAGAAGGCGTAACGTTACATTTTACATATAATTTTAATGTTTCACAGTTTCGCAATAAACTCGCCAGCGCCTTTTGTGAAATGTCAATTTGACTCTAAAAGGTTTAATGGATATAAGCTCTATTTAAGTATATTCTATGTTTATGCACCTTGAAATTATCATATTAAGAAGGATTCCAATATTTTTCTGCCATTTATTGGAAAGCATTGGTACCCGTATATATAATAGCTGCGTGGCCAAACCCAATAACCTATGACAGATCACTACTGATGATATACAGTACAATTTTATCTGTCTCTGTCAAACAAATAGCTGTCAACACTTTGTAGGGTGGCATACATTGGCTTTATTGGGGCATTAGAACAAGAGATTGATAGGTTTTTCTATCTCTAGTACCCCGAAATTGGAGATGGATGAACTACACTTAATTGACTGACGGACTGACTTTTCATTAGAGATCTTTTAAGGGGTAAAAGTATGAGTATTTACAATGGGAACAACTCTAGGTACTGAAAATAAGTATTAATATCGCTCTTCTATCGTATGTTAATGAATAACTGGCTAACATCCATTATATATTTGCATGCCATTGCTACATGGTGAATTGTTTCTTTGCACTGAATTTTCAAATGTAACATCTTTTGCACACAGTGTGCCCAATATAAAAATAAAACGGTTATTTTATGCAATAAACGATTTTGATTTTAAAAAAATACATAAATAATTAGCTAACATTTTATAAGTATACTTTTCTTACTAAGCACAATATTTCCGTGGTTAATTAACCAACTCGAATCGATTGGCAAAAAAAAAAGTAGTTAGTGGTTGAATGCCATTTTTAAATTCACACAATTTCGCTATTCTGACCTCGATTGAAACCTTTTAAATTCTGTTGCATATTACGACTCATCTACAAGGTGTAGTTAATTGAAACAATTCAAAACCTAATTTTTCTCAAACTCAAACTCATATCATTTATTTCAATTAAACCATTTACAGGCACTTTTGAATTGTCAAGGAATCGGTCAGTCAGAAATATGAAGCTAGTTGCCCATTCCATAGCGCAGTAGGTCACTATGGAGAAGAACGGGCAAGAAACTCCATGGACACTCTTTTAAATAATATTGTTGTTACAAATATATTAGTTACATCGATTATTGTTGACACTATAAGTGAGAACGATGTACAAAAATCTTACACGTTAAAAGCGTCCAGAGTGCAGCAAAACATAATTAAAAACAATCCAGCAAAATAATTATTAAAATATGCCGTGGCAGCTAAGAGATGACCAGTCTCAACTGACGGCGCCCGTTCACGAACATGACACATGGATCAGCACCATTCAGCTCAACCATTTTGAAGGGAGCTAAATGATCCGACACACGCGCCACCGTCAGCGAGACATTTGAGTGAGCATGACATACTATCAGCCGCCAGGGCACATTCAAGTCAATCTATGACATTACCCGGTAAATGGTAGCTCTATAGTACAAAACACTCACATCTGTGCAATGCATCTATATAATAAAAAGGAGATTGAGTTTATATAATGCAAATAAAATTCATTATAAGTTATTCACTGTCAGAAAAGGCAAAAGCCACTGGGTCTAGAAACATGAATTTTTGCAGAAGGCTTCCTTATCTAAATCTTAAGTAATGTTATTAAAGGGAAAAGATTTGTTTTTTTGGGTTGTTTGTTTGTCACGCTTTCACGGTAAAACGGCTAAACGGATTTGGATGATATTTGTCACATGGGTCGATCATGACCTGAATTAGGATACAGGATACTTTTTATCCCGATATTCTGGTAAATGTATTTTGCTGCGTTTGGAGAGGGCGCAGAGGGGCTGTCCTTAAGGTAATGGCCTTCAAACCCTATCGCTTCCCTACCAGCGAACTGTACACGCTATGGAAGCTACCTACAGTAAGGCACTCTTTTGTGCTAAGTACAGTGTTGCGGAAGCATTCAAGTTTGTCTTTTGACCCTGAGTTTAGAAGACATAAACGTAGGACTGACGGAGTTTGTTCGACATCAGGTGTTAAATTGGAAATTGTCCGCTTGCAGTTCACTTTCTGCAGTCCCGTGATTTATAACAAAATTAATAAAGTTCTTACTATTTATCCATGTACTCTCCGGGATTGCAAAAGAATTAGTGATAAATGGCTTCATACTCTCACATACGAAGAAATTGAGAATTTAGTGGAACCCTAAAGATCTTTCATCCGTAAACATGCACACCAAATACACGTAGCGTAGAGTGTGCTCGTGGGGTTCCACAAGCGCACTCAACACTTACACCCTACAGACACGCACTACACTCACATACAACACCCCCGCTTGCACAACGTTAAACACTTAAAATTTTATTTTTAATTCTTTGTAACTGTTCTTTTTAAACCCTTGTATTTTTATCCCTGAAATTTGGAATGCCGTAGTCTCCTTCTTGGAGGTTGGCGTTAATAGCTGCGCCACAGTTTGTAACTAATGTAGCTATTTACATACGCAATCAATTTTGTAAAATGTGTTTTTGTTCCAAATAAAGATTATTATTATTATTATTCCCTATGGAATCGAGCCTAAGTATAACGAAGGTGAGTAAGGAAGGATGTTTGAAAAATCATCTCCTAAAGCGAGAAGTAAGTTTGTATGGATGTCCGTAATTTTTGCCTTTGGGAAATTCCATCGAGCACACATCGGCCACACAAGTCCTGTAGTGCTATTCGGTAACCATCACACCATGAGAACTTCGGTGAAGTGAGCTGTCAGTGCCACTGATGCTAGGGATTGACCAAGACGGGATGACACTGACAGCTCACTCCACGCAAGTCTTCACGGTGAGATTTTTACAGAAAAGACATGCTGTACCTACATGATTATTTATTAACATTTACACACTAAAATAATTTTGTAGTTTTTGTTTTTTTTGGTTGGCTTGTCTACAAAACGATTACGGATTCATAATATTATATAACATGTGCTGCTACGGTCCTTAGGTACATAAACACACACATTATATAATATTAGCCAACGAGGTCTCATAAGTCGTCAGCGGCTTATAATGAGTCCAACCTTCTGCTCGTCCGCGCGTTAATATTATTTATTTCACATAAATACATAACCATTATATTATGTACAGTAAACAAGCGTTCAATAAGTGTTTTTAGGATATTATCGTTTAAGGCCCCTACCTAAATAAACACAAGCAAAAAACATGATAAAAACAATGTTTATGTAATATTTGTTTTTCTCACCCTCTTTTGTTTTGCTTCAGACAGGATGTTGAAAGAAACTTTTCAATAGAAATATTATATTTATTTAGGCTCAGACGATATTTGTTCCCTGTCTTAAAAGTTTTTCAACCAGCTGTTTTGTATTTTGGTTTAAGTAGTGATTGTAGCATGACATGTGAAACAATGAATACAGTTTTTTTTGGACACAGTACGTGCATTTTTTTTTTGTGTATGGCATCTCGTAGTTGACCTTGAGAGGTCGTGACTACTTAACCGGAATATCCTGTGGCTGCCTTAAGCGGACTCAAAGCCTCCAGCCAGGGGCGTAAAACTACTTATATTACTAAGCGAACGCTCGCTAAGGGCACCCCCTGTGGGGTACGGACCTCGGCTTAGGGCGTCGCTGACGGGAGGATAGCAAGATGGGACAGGCTGGATCAGATTTGGTTGATTATTATTATCATGGGAATTTAAAGCTACGGGCTAAGCTACGGCGCTGGCTGGCACTTCGTCGAGCAAGGGTCGGGGGGGAAGTACGTGCACACCTGGCACTTGCTTAAATACTTTTTACATTTTAGAAAGGGATACAATTTTCGTCGCCGGAAGATGCGCTGTCAGCGTTCGAGCAGGCTGTAAACGAGGTGTCTACGGCGGACTGGAAAAAGTGTTTCGAAACCTAGTTCAGACGCATGAAACTTTGTATGGAGGCTAGTGGAGAGTACTTTGAAAAGATTTGATAAAAAAAAATCCTTAGAGTACATTTATTTTTATTTTCGCAAAACTTTCTGAGTGTCCCACGTATATACTAGACAGATGATTATTTTTCTTGACTATTATCTATTAAAGAAAAACGTGATGCCTTGATTATGTTAATGGCCTCACAGTCGTGGCATTACCTCACTGGCTCGATAACTTAAATATGATGTCATAAAGGTATAGTGCGCGAAGCGGATATGTATGCATGTACATTCTCATTATCATCTAGCTTTGAATTTAATTGCACGCACCGATTGATAGGGCCACCGAAACAAATTCTCTCTTGAGACATTTTCACAGGTTTTCTCATATTGGTAGGTACTTATATTCTCAAAGGACACACAAGCGCTACTTATTACGTTTCATTTGCAAACGGTGTCTCTTTCTTTCGATATCCGGAACAGACAGTGTTTGGAAGTAGCAGCCCAGTCTTTGGAATCCCATTCGAACAATGTCTAAATACTATTTACTAGTTGTTGCCCGCGACTCCGTCTGCAATTCAGGATGAAAAGTAGCCTATGTCCTTACCCAGGTCATGGTCTAACTGTGTGCCAAATTTCATCCGAATCCGTCAAGCCAATTCGGCGTTAAAGCCATTCCTACACTGTTAGTGTGTAACGCTGAGCGATGTTAAATTTCATGTTTTAATTTAGTAATATTAACAAAGACAAAATCAAAATCAAGTTATTTTTTAGTGTGATTTTTGGTGATACAGTACGTCTTATAGTTAGGTTAGGGTAACTCGCCATGCGGTGGTTTCCTTCTGCGAGACGGTCATCTCGCAGAAGGTGGCTGCGGAAAGGGAGAGAGAGATCTCGACTCTCGACCCGGCCCGCAGAAAACGCACCGGGCGTCGGAGGAGGGCGCACAACGCCCTCTTCCGGCCCCCCTAAATGGGTCCAGGGGCGACGGATTCGGGGACATCCGTCGCCCACCAACATCAGGCCCGAGAAGGCGGCGCGCGTAGTGTTCCGCGCGCGCCGCTCACAGACGTTGCGGAGGGAGTACACCTCACTCCCTCCGCCCGAGACTAGGCCCGCGCAAGCGGGCCGGCACCAGCCGGGGATGCGGAAGAATTATGTGTTCCCGCGACCCCGGCGTAGGTGTGAGATGGAACACCGGGGTGGTTTTTTGTCAGTAAGAGTCTGACAGACCCCTCCGCCCGCCCCAGGGCGGAGGACATCCATGAGGATTTTCCACCCCGGGAACAAAAAAAAAAGGGTAACTCGCCATTAGGGCATACATTATTTAACAATTTAAGAAAATTTCAATATTTAGGATGCACTTAATTTTAAAATAAATATTCAGAACACAATAAATAAGTAAAGTTTTTGAATTTTCGAGCAACAAATTACAATATTCGACAGTTATTTACATGTAGGTAAATCAAAGCCGCTCCTATTTACTAATCAGCTAGCAGACACGGTAAGCTACTGACATTCACAAGTACTAAGCTAAAGTAAACTAGACAATATCCCTCTTATTTATAAACGTTGCTTAGCGCAGACTAGAATCACGACAGTTTTAAGACAGACTTGTCTCACATAGCCAATTCTGCTTTAAAATTCAAAAGAAACGGTTGAGGCTACCACAGACAAAATTTTCTTTGTTCATTCTTTTTCAGTATCACAATGGACTTCACAGTAACACGTGCACAAACTTTCGCAAAACTATACTATAAAAGCAAAATCCTACCTAAACTGGTCGGTTATGATTCCCTCCCTTACTTTTGTAAGTTGTTCTAAGAGACTATAGAAGAGATAGGATATGTCGCTAGACAGTTTTGTCGTTGGTGTGCGCGCTAACATACGTTTTAAAGGCGAACTCGACCGTCGTTTCTCAGACTTATTGCCGTGAAGTTCTTGTAGCCATTAGACAACATTGTCTATGAGACATACGTTTCGTTTGAAGTGTGAGCACACTTCAATCGAAACGTTTTCATAAAGAGGAATGCCCATTTTTCACCTGACTATGTATAGAAATGAAATAAATCTTAAAAAACAGCTAATTAAATTTTATATTAATTACGCTTATCACATTGTTAAAAGAAACGCAGGTTTTTTTTAAATTTTGTTTTTTGTTATGCTTATTCTACTTCAAGGGTAAACTTAATAGCATGTTTTGAACGCATCTCAACCACCATTTTTTACAACGTTCCATTTTACACACTGCTACTTGACTTTATTCAACTCTGTTTCTGAGTTTCATACATTATTTTACGTTTTATTTACTCAGTAAGTATTTCTTTTTTATTGTCAATGTATAATACAGATTATTTAAAAATAAATGAATAATTAAATTAATGAATCATGCAATATGTAATTGAGTTAGGACGATTGAAACGTATTTTTTGACGTTTGACATTTAATGCTCGACACTCAGTATAAATTGACAATCATCGAGAGTGTAAGCAGTGGCATAAGGGCAGCTGGTTTTAAGAAATTCACAAAGTAAAAAAGACGTTTTAGAACATAGACATGTATTATTAAGTAAGTATTACTATTTTAGACTAAACTTCGAGTGTTAAATAATTCGTTCTAGCATATTTATTTCTTTATAACGGCAAATCCTAACCTAAAAAGTAACATTAATATTTTTGGACTTCGTAGCGTTTCAATTGTGAAAATGACCATATGACATTATTTTCTAATCTTACAGGTAGTGTTTCTACTATACCTTATAACTATACATAAACTTTTATTATCAGGTTTTGAAATGTATGGGAAGTGGGCATTGTTCTTTGTAAAGCAATAGTCTGTCCTGTCGTGACTCTAGTTTGCGCTCAGCCTTAAACTTTAGAGACGTTAACTTAACTTAAAGCAACGTTTGTAAATAAGGGGGTACTTGTCCTGCTTATTAGATTATTTCGCCGTGTGTACAAAGTAAGTAAGTCCTTGCAGAAGAGTCGTGATTCACTCACACAAGGAATCAATAAACGAGGAACGATAATTATTATTTACATGTAAGTTTATAGTTTCCTGTATCGTAATAGTCATTTATGCTCCGTGGTACAAATAAAGTTGATTGAATTTGAATGGCTTTAAAATGGTGATTCGGTTTATGGGCATTTTTCTTTACAATCATTTTACATTTGACACACACAGACAAAAAGATTCGGTGAGCGACAAACTAAGCGTAGCTTGTATCTTGTGGTTAGGGTTGTCAATCCTACTGTATAGTAAAGTATCCTACTATATTAGTGACCTAAATACTATATTTAAAATTAAAAATATTTTCATTAGTAAGTAGTTTTCAGAAACTACAATATTTTCATTTCAATACAAAATGGCGTAATAAGCGCAATAGGGCTTTGGTATTAATGTCAAAAAAGCAGTGTTATTAGTATTTTTTTCTAAATTTAGAGTGAAATAATAGTAAAGTCGTTTAAAAAATAAAAACCTTAAAAATAAACAAATATGGATTTTGGAATGCAATTCGTTAAATAGGCTAGTATTTAACGAATTGCGTAAATTTCCGACCCAAAAAATATAATCATGTGATTATATTTTTTGGGTCGGAAATTTACGCTGATTTTGAATTGAATGTTTAAAAAACGGCGTTATGACCCACTGAAAATGTGTGAACATTTCGAATTTAAATTTGATCATATTCATGGAACTCTTGAATCATTCCCAATAAGATTGCCAATGAGGTTAAAGACCTAGCTGTATAAACAGCCATCAAAAGAGATAACCAGGGATGTTTGTTAGTTTTTTTTTCGAATGAACTTTAATTTGATAAATGAACTATTTGTTTCATCGTTGGATTTAATAATTAAATTAAATTTTATTCGAAAACATCCATCGGTTTCTTACTAAACTTCAACTATAACCGACGACCCCGGCACAGATAATACAGTACTACGTACAGGTACCCAATCCCATACAAAGAAATCAAACCTTCCTAAGTCTGGCAAATGAGCTGGCAATTTTTCGTCGTCCAATTTTTCAACAGATGGCAGCATCAGCGACTCACTAATTGCCAGAGACTGTAGTTTGACAACGCCATCTAGGAGTCGACCTACTTTAAACATTTTGCATTTTTTCTAATCATTTGATTAACAGATGGCTAAGGGTTCGAATTGAAATTATAGGCTTCAATTTTAAAGCACTTATCAAGAAAGTTTTGACTTTTACCAATCATATTTCAGCCAAAATTCTGCCGTATATCGCTTTTTAATTATTGTTAATTTCAAAATGGTTACCTATGCTGCCATCTATGATTTTTTTTCAAGACAAATTATAATTTGTTCGAGATAAGACCCCATGACCCCGGTTACTTATCAATTTCTGCCGAATCCTTTAGTAGTTGTATTTTCCTTCCTAGTTACATCATTTCTCATGCCCCGGATAAAAAAGTTCATCTGCCTTGCGTCTTCGCAACTATGCTATTAAGATGATTTTACCGTTACACGCATGAAGACAGCACTCAGACAGCACGCCTAGATTCTTATCACGCATTCAACGCGTTTCCTGAAGTTACGTAACGCGTGTGACTAAGCAGTATAAAGTCGACCGTCCACTGCTATGCATAATCAGCCTATTATGTTCCCACTGCTGGGACACAGGCCTCCTCTCTGTGAGAGGGAGTGGGCCGTAATCCACCACGCGGGCCCAGTGCGGGTTGGTAGATGTCACATGTCCTCGAATTTTTGGTTCTAAGACATGCCGGTTTCCTCACGATATTTTCCTTCACCGTTTTGAGAGCAGTGGTGATGAAATAATTTACACAAAGTAAAGCGCCTGGCTGGGTTCGAACCTACGACCTACAACTCGTAGGTCGCGGCCGTTACCACTGGGCCACCACTGCTATATGCGGTCTAAATGTCGATTCTGTAAAAATCTCTTGAAAGACTTACGAGTTGTAGGTCCGAACCAAGGCAGGCGCTTCAGTTTATGTAAATAATTTTACTACCATTGCTCTCAAAACTGTAAGAAAATCATCGTAAGGAAACCGGCATGACATGGAACACCTACCAACCCGCACTCAGTGAGGAGGCCCGTATCCCAGCAGTTCGTTAATTTATTTTTTTAATTTATCAGTGATTGCGTAGAATTTTACCTTGAACAGGGTTTTCTAACCCTTTTGTCAGAGCCTATATGGGCACGACGAGGTGAGCCACGTTAGTGTTAGTTCGGTGCGTGGCGTGTTGATGGGTCGCAGTGTACGATCTCGCCTACGTTTTTACACAAAGCAAGTTAAGTAAATCTGCTTAGCTTAGCAGTGGACCGCTGTGGAGCAGCACCTTAAAGAGGCACGGATTTTGAGCAAAATAGTGCTAATTGAATGATTTGGTCTTTTGAGTGGGTTTTGAAACTATTTTTGGTTGGTTTCGAAGTGAAAAATTGATGTTACGTGTTTAATAGACGAAATAGATGCCTATTACTTATATTAGTAACATTTATGTTGAATTTTTATTTTGGCTAGACTGCTCTATTGCAGATATTATGGTCTAACGGCCGCAAGCACGACTGACACGATCCAGGATGAAAAATATATGGCCTATATCCTTACCCGGGTATAGTCTACCTGTGTGCCAAATTTCATCCAAATCCATTCAGCCGTTTTGGCGTGAAAGCGCAACAAACATAAAAACTTATTAACGCATTTATAATATTGGTTAGGATAAGGATTCTTATCAGCAATCCTTACGAACTTACACGTTCAGCCGTTGCTCCCAGATGTCTGTCAAGAGATCTTTGACAGTCGTTACTTATAGTCAGAAGAACGAAAAACGGATACCAACATTAACCAAGGGCTATCGTGTTTCCCAGTAACTGGGCTGGGAAGTTCAGCTAAGAATACTCCCATGTCTTCAGCTCCATGCGGTCAGACTGGAAGCTCTCCTCGACATAGTTGGCAAAAAGCTGCGCTGATTATGAGGATATGGAACTCAAACGTAACTGACGCTTCTTACACTTAATTATCATATTAA
The DNA here is from genome assembly GCA_963555695.1 of Dasypolia templi. NCBI lineage: Eukaryota > Metazoa > Arthropoda > Insecta > Lepidoptera > Noctuidae > Dasypolia > Dasypolia templi. The sequence goes on from OY743163.1 coordinate 9,076,956, forward strand.
CTAAGCATATTAATTGACCACCTACTACTAACATTACAAAAAACACCACAATATATTTATTTTTATTCGAACAAAGACATCACACAACATTAATAATTATGTTTCCAAGGTCTGTGTAGGATGCACTTTAGAATCTAGCAGGTAGGTGTTATACGGACAGAACAATGGTCTAGCGAGTCGAATTACAGGCTACGTACTAGGTAAGGGTACAGTTGACAAAGCAGATGAGTTAAATACGCACTTAAGCCGATATCAGACGCTTCACTTTTCGTAAATGTTTGCCTTTCATTCGGCGACATCTTTCATCCGAAGCGAAACGTCTGAACGCATTGAATGAAAAGTGAAAAATGAAATCTCTAACTGACATGTTCACTCACGTATCCAATGATATAAATGAAATGAAAGAACGGAAAAACGTTCATTAATGTTCTTGTCAGTGTCGTCTGAACGTGGAATGAAACAAAAATGGACCTTCGGGGTCTCGATTTGTGCCCGGTTGATGGCAATAGGCTCCCTATTACATGCGACTTACGCATACCTTGAGAAATGTGGGTGTACTATAGGTACACCTCTGCCTTACCCTTCTGGAATTACAGGCGTGATGTTATGTGACCCATTTACTCGAGGGAAGCGTCTGATATCGGCTTTACATACACCGATCAAAAGACGAACGAAAGTTTTTGATATCGGAAAACGAGTTAAAGGAACTCAAATGGAATTGGGCAGGACCCCTGGGAAGGCGCCGTGATGGCAGGTGCAGTAAGGTAGTGAGCGAGTGACTTCCAAGGACAGGGATACGAGATTTCAGATGAGTAAAAGAAATCTGCCATTTTGTCTACTCTTCAGTCGACAAAATTGACGTGTACTGATGTTCATAGTTACCGGTTACCATATACGATCTGGCGTTCTATCTGCTTAAATTAAATCGGAATAGAGCGACCTCAGTTGGAGTCAGGGATTCAGAAATAGTATCTTTAGTACTTTACAGGATGATTTCCTTATATTTTCATTATTAACCTGTCTACCAAACTGTTTTGTTGACCTTACGTGTATGCAAATTAAGTACTGTAATAGGAAAATTGCTTGAGAAGTACGTTGGCTTACTAGTGGACTTTAACGTGATGTCCTAGCCAATTATTGGGAGGTGTTTGTTTGTATTTTATTACGATAATAAGTTAATATATAGCGAGGCTAAAATAAATGCCATGAACTACACTTGGGAGCAAATAAATCGAGCCACTACCTTTTTTCACGTAAAATGGTAAATATTTTTGGGAATATGGAACGTATCAATTCAAACTATATATCGCCTAAAAGGGTATTTAATAACCTTTACAAGGAGGGTAGTTAGTTGTCAAAATTTCATTTTAATTAAAGTTTAAAGGGTAGAATAAAATTATCGCATTTAATTTGCTTATGACATTTTTATTGTACTCTGTTAAGAAAAGATTAAATTTGAGGTTTTTGTTAATCATACCCATATTACTTGTTATTGTTGTCTTTATCTGTGTCTGTGTAATCAAAATAACCTTATAAAATGGATACTACACCGACGGAAGCTGCCCAAGTTGTAGCTTTACTTGAGGTTGGACACGGACAACGTGAAGTGGCACGCAGACTTCATTTGAGTCGTTCAAAGGTACAGCGGGTATACCGCAGGTATCTGGAGACTGGTGCTTTTGTTCGGCGACCTGGAACTGGCCGACCACGGGCAACAACAGAACGTGACGACCGCTTTATTGCAACCAATTCGTTGCGCGACCGTGGACTTAATGCTGTTCAGCTACAGCAAGCGTTACGTGACGTTCGAGGTGTCGCAATCAGTAGGTGGACAGTGAGACGAAGACTAAAGGAACGAAATTTAACATCACACAAACCAGCAACTGGCCCAAAATTGACTGTAGCTCATCGCCGATCTCGCTTGGAGTTTGCTCGAGAACACATTAATTGGACGTTAGAAGACTGGAGGTCAGTTTTGTTTTCTGACGAGTCAAGAATCTGTCTTTTTAGCAATGACGGGAGAAACCGAGTGTATAGACGTCCTGGTGAAAGATTTTCCCAATGTTGCATTCGAGAAACTGTGAGTTTTGGTGGTGGTTCTTGTATGGTGTGGGGAGGAATTTCTCTAGACGGAAAAACGGAACTTGTCTTCGTCGACCCCGCCAACGATGGCAGTGGTAGACGTGGGTTAACAGCTGACTGATACATAACTGACATTCTTGAAGACCACGTAATGCCGTATGCTGGTTTTGTCGGAGAAAATTTCTTGTTTATGCATGACAATGCGAGACCTCATACCGCGCAGATCGTTACGGAATACTTGTCTGCGATCGGGATTCAACAAATGGTATGGCCAGCACGAAGTCCCGATTTGAACCCGATCGAACACCTATGGGACGAGCTAAAACGGAGAGTCCGAGCCAGGGTTCCCGCTGTTTCATCCATTCCCGAGCTTAAAGTCGCTGTGCTTGAAGAGTGGGAGAACATACCACAATATGTCATCGTAACTCTGATCAGATCGATGACTAATAGGCTACAAGAATGCATCAGGGCACGGAGGGGTAATACCAGTTATTAAGAATATTTTTTTTGCAATAATTTTGTTTTTTATTGTTTTTATGGACTGTTTTAGCCCTACTAAATTTTCTATCAAAATTACCATTTTTCTTGCAGAGCCAATAATTATCATTCAATAAGGTTATTATTCAATAATTTACCCTCATTGTTAAGGTTATTAACTTAAGTTTTAGGCGATATATAGTTCGAATTGATACGTTCCATATTCCCAAAAATATTTACCATTTTACGTGAAAAAAGGTAGTGGCTCGATTTATTTGCTCCCAAGTGTAGTTGAAGTCGTCTGCAATACACTCGCAAGGGACGCGAGATTGGCGCATCCAAGTTTTTTAGCACTTGATAACGCAGTCTAGCTGACCAATCATTTTAACGTAGTGGTAAATGTGCAGGAGTGGAAGATGAAGAAGAAGATGAAGGATTGTTATTGCCATCCAACCAAAACCAGGTACAAATCCAGATTCTAAGATACTACTCTAGAATTCCTAGACATAAGACCCCGGGTGTTTATTGGGTTTTTCTATCTAGAATTTCTCAGTAGCAGGCCGGAGTCTGGATTTGTTCCCGGTCGATGGCAATAGGCTCGCCCCATATTACATGGGACTTAAACATAACTGGCGAAACGTGGGTACACCTCTGCCTAACCCTTCTGGGATTACAGGCGTAATGTTATGTTATTATGTTAAGACCCCCGGGTGTTATTCTTATTACAACTGTCGCAATTGTGACTACTAGGCCATCGAGGCCGTCAATTGAAGATTACTAATCCGAGAATAAGATAGAAAAGGTACTCACATTATCATTGGACATAGTATTACACCCTCTTAGAGGCAGGGTGTACTGCAGATCCCCTCGTTCCGACACGTACTCTCGAAGACATGAGGAGTTGCTGCCCAGACCAGCTGGGTACACGATGCCGTTGAACGAGTCGTAGATACTGTGGAATGAGAGGAAGAAAAGGTCAGTAAGTAAGTAATGCGACATGCAACATTCACCCCCCTTTTTGCATCCGTCGACAGCCTTCGCTTCACAAATGTCTACCTTCGTAAAACATCTTGGAGCTGCAATCGCTGACCGCTGGAATAGGTTCTCTTGCGTAGTGATGGGTTGGCTGAGTTAAAAAATCATCGTCTCAATAATCCGTGCCACTAGCATGTGCCAAAAGAAATACATTTAAACCAATAGCCAAGTTATTCGGCTACGACAATGGAGCAGCCCTACCTAGACAAGACATGTGGATGCAGCCGACGAACTGAGAAGACGTCGATTGCAATAAATCGCGATGGATTAATGAGTTAATTAACCGATCATTTAAAAGTACCGTAGTTATAGATTTTTTGTATTGTATTCTAGGGCGCGGTCAGTCAGGATAGCCAGAACCGTAGGTTGTGGCTTCCCGCAGATATCACGTTAAAAAGGATTGGTTGGCTTACCAATCCTTTTTCGACTGCGTTAGCGATTGTTAAAAAACCTGAATGCCCCGGTTTCGTGTCCCTTGTGCTTTTTTTACAGAGGACTTCAACTAGGCTTCTAATGACGCAATTGGAATGACCCTTTTTTTTCTTTTTTGGTTGCGAAATGACTTCTCCCGCTCTGGGTGGAGCAGGAGGGCGTGTCAGACTTTTACTGACTAAAACCCACCCGTGTTCCTTCAGTTGCCTGTGCCGGGGCCATGTTATCTCTTTCGAACAAACCGCGACTCTGGCAGGCATCGGCCCTATCGGACCCCGTCACTTGGTGCTGATATCTCTTTGAGGCGCGCGTGGGACACGACACGCCGTCGACCCGGGCCTTGTTCTTACCAGACGGCGAGCAACCCATTGATAATTAACAACGCGTTCAGGGCGGTGTTGGGGCTGCCCCGCTTCTGCAGCGCCTCGGGCATGTTTGCGGAAGCGCGCACCGACTGTTGTTGATAATGATTGCTGAGCGATTTGATTGCCCCTACATACGAAAATACTGTAACAGACATGTATAGCCAGGGCGCAAAAGTTAATGCCATGATTATGATTATTTAATTCAATTTGATTTTGTATTTTATTTTATCATTTTTAATTTTATTTATTTTTATTTTTATCATTTTTAATTTTATTTTACCCTTATAATCAGATATTTTATTGTGTATTATGTTATTATGTAATTGATACGTACTCAGTCGTTTGTAGTTTGAATTAGTGACCGTAGTATTATTCTATTTCTGTAACACTAATAATGTGTACCTATTATTTTATTCAATCGTTTGTTGACATGCACATCACATTTCCATTTCAAATTTTCTGTTACAGTACTGAAAATGAAAGTGTTTTTTTTTTTTGTTATTTGGGTTTTGCCTGAATGAAATGAATGTTAATTTTTAATTTTTAATAGGGTGAACCCTAACGAGCTAATGTTTAAGGATAACTGCTATTTTCTGGTAACGGCAGTATATTATGTCAAAGCCTTTGTAATATACAGTATAGAATAGACATACAAACAGTAACATGGTCAGTTACTAAACAATATTTAGAACTGTAAAATATCTGTTGTGATTCGCCATCTTTGGTGAATGTCATTCTAGTTTAGTCTAGTTTCCTTATATCTTCAAATTAGTTCATAATGTTGTGCAAATGGTGGCTTTTACAATTTATGTATTCGCATGTTGGTAGTCTTTTTATTTATCTATTGTCTACCTCCAATTAAAAATAATGTTATGAGAAGTGATGAAGACTACTGTTTCAGAATAATAACTGAAATCAAGGTTAGTTTGCTGAAAGAATGATTTATAAAGTTGTACTAAAACTAATATTTTATGTACTTAGAATTACTATAAGTGGTATTTTTCCAGATTGGGGATTTACAGCTTTAACGCCATACCTGTTTCTGGCGTCACACATAAAATGTTTTTAAAATGTATAAGTTTAATCTGGCACTTAATTTTTTCAATATATCAACTGGGTAAATAACAGTGATCTTTATAGTAGTTGCAAAAAGGTTGCTATTACGTTGCTGCCGACAGAAGTATAATTACTGTGAATTGACTGTTTACCCTCCTGTTACGTTTTTTTTTCAAACGACATTTTATATTAAGACGTGTAACAAAACTTATTATACAACACACACACCCACACTACATGGCGCTGTGCAAATAAGTCACGTTTCTGAATCGCGGTGTTAAGAGTCTCCGTGATTTAATGACCTTCGCTACAATATTCAATATTTGTGAGACTGAACCAGTGGTGCATTAGCGAGTTACGTCCTAATTGGAATAATTACACGAGAACGAGATTCCGCTGCTAAGTTGAAAAGTACCCGACTCATTGTCACATTTTTGGGTTAGAGGATCCCAATTGCAATTCCCTACTGGGTCGTCCCTTCTGGGTGAACTTAGTGCAAATTCGTCCTATATAATTGTACGCCATTATGTATAATAAATCTTTGTCTTAATACCTGCAGCCTAATTGTGCAACACATTTTCGTTAACGATTACGACTAATCTGTTTGATTTTGACAGTTCAACAACATTCAATGCGTTGTTTACATTGTTGAGCAGATTTTTTTATCGAACTTATGAAGCAGTGGATTAGCAATCTGTTTCAAAACGATTCAGATTCCGATTGATTGTGTATTACGCAATTAGGGTGCAGTACTCTAATTGCGTAATACACAATCAATCGGAATCTGAATCGTTTTGAAACAGATTGCTAATCCACTGCTTCATAAGTTCGATAAAAATTCTGCTCAACAATATATAGAACGCAATGAATGTTCTTGAACCGTCAAAATCAAACAGATTAGTCGTAATCGTTTACGAAAATGTGTTACGCAATTAGGGTGCTGGTCTTCTATTTGTTCTGGAAACGGTGACGACATCCTTTACAGACTTTAGTTTGTATATTTTTTTAATTCTCTCTTCACTCAAAGTTACTTACACATCAACACGGCGAGGAGGCTTGGTTATGTATTTACAATATGACCATTTTGGCTTCAAGCATAATGTTCAACAACATAATATAGTTAGATACATATTACCAACTTATACAACGTGTCGTTTTGCAACTCGTCAAAGTTCAGGAGGCTGTTACGAAAGACGTAAATAATCAAATAAAATTACGACCCTTGCTCAATAATTAATACATACTTGTTTTTTTGTTATTTAAGTTTGACAGTTTTTCAGAATAAACCACTTTCATAGAACAGAATCGGCCCGCTGCGTATGCGGTAGGCAATGTCGTACGGCTTTGTCGCATAAAAGGGTAGTTACAGTGCGGTATCACACGGGCCACGTTTTAACATGCGCGATCCACACAAGTCGATTTCAAAAAAATTGAAAATCAATAAAAACTACTTATTTTATTATTGATTCGTGTCGAGTGTAATCATTAGCATAGTAACCTTGAATTTGACGAGGATGCAAAACGCCTTGTATAAAACGAAAGTGCAAATTCTCTATCTCTTTCTCACCTATTTCTACCGTGTGTGTTTGCGAGTGAGACGGTGACATGCATGCTGTCCTTCTCGCACGCCACTGTCAGGGTGTCGAGAGGAGCTACGGAGCCGGGCCATGCCGTCGTGTCAGCTTCCGTGGCCGTCCCCACCGTTGTCGTTGCTAATTCTGTGAAAAAAAAAGTCTACATTAGCTTAAGGTAATCTATAAGACCGCCCATTGTGTCACCTTATGTAAAGGACAATGCCAGAAACTCTATAGACCCCACTTATATCAAAAAGTCATTTACAAACCTGCAATATGCAGCCATCTTAAAGCTTATTTATTACTGTTAACTAAACATTTGTCCTAATGCCTGTAGAACTTGCGGTTTCCGTTAATCTTAAAACAATATTGACATCGATTCTAGGTTAGGTGCAGTTTATAAATGTTAAAAAGCGATATAAACAACATATACGTTACGCATTATCATAATTATTATAAACGAAATATGAGTTTGAGTTTTACAGGTATTTAAAACTTTTTTGTTGTGTATTATGCGCAATAAGTAACGCAATAGGAAATTCAGGGGTTGAATTCCTTTTATCATTGATTTGTAATCGGCAAGTTCTACTGAAAAACAATGAAAAGGCCCTTAAATCATTACAATTATTTTTATTAATTGACATTTCCTGTAAATAGCTGGGGCAGGATCTGGCATTGTCATTTGTACATTAATATCTGTAATTTCTATGGTGTAAATAATAAAATGTATTTTTCTATATGCATATCTAAATATTATTTAAACAATACTCTACCGTCTCCCCAGGGATTGGTCCTAACATTCATTGTAAGGGGTTCCAGCTAAATTCAAATTTCCTTTCGTATATTTTTTTCAGGATATATGTTAATAAAAATATTCGCAGCCGCAATAAATATGTATTATCTACTAACTTATATGTATTGTCTCCTAATGTATGTCGTGTCTCATATGTATTGACTTTTCTATCTGTCTGGCATTAATGCTGAACATACATAATAACCTCACGCCTTCTTCCCATGGGGGTAGGCAGAAACCACAGGACGCCACCTGCTACGATCCTTATTTACTCCTTTTGCCTCGTTTACGTTCATACATCTGGTAATACACGAGCGCCGGTTGCGAGTACTACGCACCTGACCATTCTGAAGAACATCACCAATAAGGTCACTATATGTCTTCCTAGGGCGTCCCCCCGCGTTTCCACTTGCATCTGCCTTGTAAATACCTTTTGTTAGTCTCCTTTCATTCATCCGCTCAACATGACCAAACCATCTAAGCATACTCTTTTAAATGTTTGTCACTACATGTTCTTTTACCACACACCGTTACCTTATCGATTTATTAAGAGCGAACGTTCCAGGCTGCCCGATTGAATTTCAATTTAAACATACTAACCCTATGATAGTTATAAAAGCTTTTAGGCAAATAAAAATCAAGTTGACTGAAGATCTTTGGGGAATGTCCATCAAAGTTTGTACATCCATAATCGAGACTATAGCACCATACTTAGCTTTAATATTTAATTTGTGTGTCGATCAAGGAGTCTTCCCGGATTTAATGAAATACAGTAGGGTTATACCACTTTTTAAATCTGGGGATAGCAAAGCACCAACAATTATATACCAGTATCCGTGTTGCCGGTATTCAGAAGGTGTTCGAAAAGGTAATGCTCAATCAAATGCTTAATCATTTTAACATCAACAAAACCTTACATGAACAGCAAAACGGTTTCACCAAAGGTCGTTGTACGACTGACGCTTGTGTCACTTTACTAAAACACATATTTACAGCGTGGGAGGAGGCCCAAGATGCCATAGGAATTTTCTGTGACCTCTCCAAGGCATTTGACTGCGTTGATGACGAAACCTTGCTCCTAAAACTGGAGCATTACGGAATAGGTAAAGTTGCGCTAAGTTTAGTTAGATCTTATTTAGAAGATAGACGCCAAAAAATTCAAATTAATGGTGTCAATTCACTTGGTTTAAAAGTAAAAATGGGTGTTCCACAAGGCTCGATATTAGGTACTTTCCTCTTTTTAGTATATATTAATGATCTACCCCATTTATCAAAAAACCAACCACAAATGGTGTTATTTACTGACGATACTTCTTTAATTTTTAATACAAGTAGACGTACATCAAATCTTGACGACGTAAATAAAGCCCTGCTGCAGGTACAAAATTGGTTTACTGCTAATATTTTTTTATTAAATGGGTAATTTAACATCTCTTGCAGGACGGCTAAGTTCAGCAGCATATGCTGTAAGAAAAATCCTGTCAATCTTGTAAATATATATGAAAACATCATGTACTTAATTAAATCTTTTCAGTGAAAGAGGTGAAAGACACAACTATGGGACTAGAAATAGGGACCAATTGGTTCAACCGGGTTTCAGGCTGGCTAAAGTAGATTCATCCTTCATGGGGTACTGTTTAAAATTTTATAATAAAATACCTCCCCACATCCTCCAACTGAATGAAACGAAGTTCAAACTTGTATCAAACGCACACTATGCAGCCAAGCATATTATAAGTTGGGGGATTACATCTCTGACAAAAATGCTTGGCTCAACACTGGTTCTGCTCCACAAGGGCGCATAAACAATTGATTAGAATTCGGAAATATTGTTGGAGCTGCTGAAGATTGTAAAAACTATCTTTGCACTGTATAAATTCAATCTTTTAAAATTGTATAATTGCAAAGCACACGTGTGAGCACTATGGACCTACTATAAAGCTACCCTATACTGGGCACGTCTGTCATTGACTTGAATGTGCCCTGGCGGCTGAGAGTATGTCACGCTGACTCAAATGTCTCACTGGTGGTGGCGTGTGTGTTGGATCATTAAGTTCCCGTCAAAATGGTTGAGCTGAATGGTGCTGATCCATACGTCATGTTCGTGAACGGGCGCCTTCAGTGGGGACTGCTCATCTCTTGGCAGCCACGGCTTATTTTAATTTTTATTTCCGATTTTTTATGTTTTTATGTTATTATTACGGGTCTTTCTACATCGTTCTCACATGTATAATTTCAACAAGACTGATGTAACAAATTTTTCTGTATCCATATTATTTAAAAGAGTGTCCATGGAGTTTCTTGCCCGTTCTTCTCCATAGGTACCTACTTTCGCTTTGGAATGGGCAACTAGCTTCATATTTCTGACTGACCGACCTCTTGACAATCAAAAGTGCCTATAATTGATTTATTTGAAAAAATGCTCTGAGTTTGAGTTATCACATCATTCCTCAGCCTATCATTCAAAGTCACACCACACATGCTCCGCAAGGAACGCATTTCCACAGCATTTATTCTGCTTTCATGCTTCTTTTGTCACACCCAACATTCACTTCTATACATAAGCGTAGGCACCAGCACACTATTGTGAACAGCCAGTCGTGCCTTGTGGTCACAATTGCATGTGGAGCACCATTCACTTTATTTCCAGCATTCACTCTCCTTTCCAATCACCATCAATCTTTCCATCCCTTGTAAACAGACTCCCCAAATATACGAACTCACTAACTTTGTAATTGTAATGAATGATGAAATGAACCTTTTCTGGCGCACCCGTGAGGCACACACTATTTAATTGTTGCAATTTTTTTACTTTTTATTTTGTTATTTGTGTTTTACGAACAGCGTCCAAATAAACATTATTCTTTCTTTTCTCTGCTAACAGGATTAGAATCATTGAAATCGTCAATACAACTCTTTAGCTTCAAAAAAATGTCTTCAGTTTTAATTTCGGGGGTACCTTGTGCCATGTCCTGATGGTGACCACCAAAGTGGTTTAAGTGAAGTTAGAACCCTCAATGAAAGGTGACCGAAAGACCAACAAAACACCGCGAGTAAGACCGTACAGACCAGGGAAGCATGCTACAAAAGGGAGGAGGCTTATAGTCAGCAGTGAGGAGAACAAGCCTGCCAATGGCATTAGCATAATCATAATCAACCTATTTTGTTCCCACTGTTGGGATACATGCCTCCTCTATGCACCATTTACAGAGAGGAGGCCGGTGTCCCAACAGTGTCTACAACAGCCCAGTGCGGATTGGTAGATGTCACATGTGTTCGAATTTTTGATTCTAGGACATGCCGGTTTCATCACGAAGTTTTCCTTCACCGTTTTGAGTTCCGTGGCTATGAAATAGTTTACACAAAGTAAAGCGCCTGCCTGGGTTCGAACAACAACAACACGTAAGTCCTGGGGCCGTTAGTAGGTACTGCGCCACCACTGCTCCTAGGCTGGCTGCCAATGATGATGATGCTCAAGCGCGTGGAAAAAGAAACACTCCGAGTTCTCTAGGTTTTGAATAACCTAGTGAAAACTAGGATAATCAAAACCTAGAGAACTCGGACACTTTAATTATTGGTAACTGCCTTGGTAAAAGGTTTTATTCGTTTGTCATACTGTTAGTTACTGTTTTTGAAAATTTGATCAGCCATTTGCAAAATCATAATTAGTTGTGGTTGTGATTGGTAGATTATATTATCATTGACGAATCACGTCACTTGACCATGAGGTTTGACTGAGATTTATTTTCAAGTTGTTCTATTTATGAACGAAGCTTGAATGTTTATTACCGTAACAGTAAAGGAAAAATTGAAAAAAACATTATTAATTGTAATTACAGAGTATTACTTACAAACTGGACCACATAACACAAAATTATATACTGTGTAACGCTAACAAGAACATCCAACTATCAACTCTATCACCCACGAAACAGTGTTATTTTTCCATTACAAACAAATGTATTGTTTACATCAATTATCTCTTTCATACATAATAATTACGAAGGCAGAAAGCATTACAAATTATATGTAACTGATATATGTGTTTAGAAAGTTAGCAAATAACGGATATGTGCGGTAGCGAACAAAATTGTGATACGGTTTTACCGAAATAAAACCAAACTCATGAATGAACACGAAATGGAATGAATGAACGAAATGTCAAATTTAATGTAGGCCGTAAGTTCCCCATTGCTAGAACCGTGCCGTGCATAACTTTTTCAATGATTCTTCTTCTTTAATATATCACTGCCAGCCGTCAGTCAGCCTTTGTTCCTAATTAAATAACGGGCCAGAATACTCAGAAGTGGGTGGAATATTTATTTATTTGTCATGTCAGCAGTCTTTCGTACAGTCCATCCACTCCTTGCGCCGAAGTACCGTGTTTGGAGCAAATTCCCCATTGCACACTGCCAAGAATGTGTAGGCTAATGAACGAGCGCAGATGTACCGACTCACTTAGTCGGTTCCCGTCAAATGTTCTTGATCATTTATGTCGCAAGCTATAACTTAAATGCACTCATTGTCTTTTCTTCCAATTTTGTTATGTAGTATGTTAATAGACAGCTGTATCTCTCTTTGTTTTGTTTTAAACAAATAACTCGTTGTACCGGATAATAATAATAAACAAGTGAATTTTACCCATGTTTTATTAATTAGTCTGCTATTCGGGGCGGAGACAAAACCAACAAACAATGATCGTAAAAATCGGTAAAGCCGTACTTATAATAATGGTGTAACTGTAACTAACCCGACATTGTTTTATATACATTTAATTGTTGCAAATGAGTCACACTCTCACGTCCTGTTAGGAATACGTCAAATTACAAGACTTCTTCTATAAGTAGGTATAAATTTAACTGGTTTATGTTAAGATTGTTCACCAATTAGGTAATAATAAGAAAATGCTGTATTTACCTATAATTTTTTGTTAAGTTTAGTTCATTATTTTCTGTTGCTTCCTGTAATTCGAAATTGTAAATGTATTTTTTTTTTCATTGTTTCTATGATCTTTTCCCTACTCTTAAACCCATCCACATTCACACTCAAAACTAACATACCCACAGCCACTAAGTTACTATCTGTTGTATACATTATTTTTTAAGCTCAACATTCATCTAGATATACCCCTAACCATATATAATATTATAAATCCGTTACCTCTTCACGCCATGACCGGTACTCCGGTAGTGCTATTCTGTAACCATCTCACCGTGACCACTTAGGTGAAGTGAGCGTGGATTGAGCTGTCAGTGCCACTGATGCTAGGGATTGACCAAGACGGGATGACACTGACAGCTAACTTCACGCAAGTCTTCACGATGAGATTTTTACAGAATTTAGGACAAAGGATACTTTTAATTCCGGTATTAGGTACGTTCCTGTGGAATAACTTCAACGCTCCACGCGTGCAAATCCGCAAGCAAAAGCTAGTTTTAAATAAACAGTTATACCATCTCCTTTACTGATTGACAACGTCATACAGAACACCCTATTTGACCAGTTATACAATGAGGAAGGACAGATAAAATTTAACTACCACGACCAGCTAGAGCAGATAAGTCTAACGTATAAAGAGCTATAACGATTTGTCATTGGAGGCATATCCTGACATTTCTGGGATTGCAGCTGAGTTTGTAACAAGAACTGGTTCTGTGGACCATAAGAAAGGACCATTACTTCTTACAAGCAGCGACTGTCTTCCGCAATCCTTATAAATGTAACGTAATCTTGGGAAGCCGGGATTCGTTTGTTGTTTACGAAACTTACATAAGTACTTACTTTTTAATGGCAAAATAACAAGTTTATACTAATTGCTTAAGAAAGTATATTGTATGGTACAAATAACGAAAAAAAGAGATTTGTTCCGGTTAATCACCGAAACGGCTGGACCGATTTTGTCGGGGATTTCACTGGCAGATAGCTGATGTTATAAGGAGTTACTTAATTTTATTTTAGCAAAAAGAAAAAAAAAATATGACACGTGAACGAAGTCGCGGGCAGCGGACAGTGCTGAATTTGTTCTTTTTTTTTCTTTTTTATATTCTGGTGAGCTTGATACAGGTATTTCTAGTGCGGACACCAGTCTCTCAAAAACTTTGCCAAGTACTTTTTAAGGTTGTTTCAGATAGTATTATGATGCCATGGTTTTGGAAGAGGAAATAAGTTATTTGAATATATTTCCTTTTTTATTATATTATGTTAAAGTTGGTCGTTGTATTATCTAAATTTGAATAAAGGGGCGTATTTTTAAATGGACCATTTAAAGCGGGTTTCGATGTTTCGATGCTCTTTTTGAACGTCAAAATAATATAATACAGTCATCCAGAATGCCCACTTCACCAACAGCATAATTGCGAACACATTTTCGTAAACGATTACGACTAATCTGTTGTATTTTGACAGTTTAACAACATTCATTGCGTTATTTACATTGTTGAGCAGAATTTTTTTATCGAACTTATGAAGCAATGGATAAGCAAACTGTTTCAAAACTATTCAGATTACGTTTGATTGTGTATTATGCAATCAGGGTACAGTTCCTTGTGGTTTAGTTGGGAAGAGGATGTAGATTAAACTCCCCAGCAGCACAGTTTTCTGTTCTTTCATACCTTAGGTATCAAAGTGAGTGGGTTTTAGTCAGTAAAAGTCTGAGAAGTCATTTGATGATTTCCCACCCAAAAAAAAAAAAAGGTATCAAAGTGAGTGATTGATAAAACCTCGTGTTTTTTTTTACATTATTTGTTTATCAAATCAGATGTGTAGGAAAACGTACACATTTCAATCTGCTATTTAACCATCTTATTGTTTGAAGTATTTTATCACCGGTTTACCATAGTGTTAATTAATTTCCCTGCCAGGAAATTCTCAGTAACTACCACATACGAGTAACTATGACACCTTGGTTTTCCGCATGATCAAAAATTCTGGTCAAACTTTCTTTTTATCAGATCATTGACTCGCCCATCAATAAATTATCACAAAAAAAAACTTCTTTTTCTCTATGGTATTTTAGCCATATACCAACCTATCATAAACGGCAAAACAAATACATTCAAGTCAGTGTCTCCCATAAAACGTCTTGGCGGCGTTGGATGCGCGTGCGCCGGGTCAATGACCAGACAACGCGGGACACCGCGACTTAATACCCAATAAATATAGGTACTATGGGTGACTTTTTATATGGTAAAGGTAAACGGTCTTAGATTTAATACGGTATTTTTTGTCCATATATCGTGCTTAGAAGTTTTTTGGCAAAGATTTGACTAAATATGTGTTATAAATTGTGGATTTTCTTTATTAGGTAGTCTCGTTTGTCAATTTGTTAGTGTGACAAAATTAATGGCTAATGTTAGTTTTCTGATGCCTTCAAAGAAGGAACGACTAACGATTATCACTGTCCATCTATTCTTTTAAATCCCACCGTGAAAAAAATGCTGTAATCTTATTATATATATCACCGTCTAAAAAAATACTAAAATGTTAAATGTAGGAGAAATGTGATGTTATTCTTATAATACACTTTTTTTTTTTTTTTTTTTGAATGGCATCTCGCAGGTCAACCTATGAGGTTGTCGTCTGCTTAGACGGACTTGCCTGTGGTTGCCCTAATAAATTAAGGCCTCCAGCCAGGACTTAAACTTATGTACTAACTTAAAAACTAAGCGACAACGCTAAGGGCACCCCCTGTGGGGTACGAACCTCGGCTTAGGGCGTCGCTGGAAGAGGGCAGCAAGGGACTAGCTGGATCAGGATTTGAGTGATTTAGGGACGAATTTAAAGCTACAGGCTCAGCGGCGCGGGCTGGCTCGAGCAAGGGTCGGGAGGGACGTGGATTTGGTGATTTTCGTCGCTCTTATAATACACGCAAATTTGTTAACTTTATTTTAGGATAAATTTTATGTAATTTAGCATGGAAAGATTATGGCAATTTAATTCTGTTAGGTATATGTGTCTAATTTTACATACTCCTTTACTGATATTTGTACGCCTTCAACGGCAAAACATACAGTGTCTTAACATATTTTATTTACAACACCTGTTTTTACACCCACCAATGTTTTACAAAAACTTTGACTTTGACTTTGAAAACTTAGGTGAAGAGTGCTGTCAATAGTGTCAATCTCTAGCATCCGGTGGAATAACAGCTCACTGAAGAATCTCTGCTATATATAAATGCTGTAGATATATTCTGTAAAAATCTCATTTTTATTATTATGATTTTTACAGAATATATCCACAGCATTTCAGCGATTCCAGACAATTAATATAATGGTTTCCTTTTGATTTGGCCATGAATTGGCTTATGCCTCCCAGCAGGATGAACCTAGTCGATCCTTAAAAACGCGGCAAACTGGATGCGGATGACGAAGAGCCATGTGTGGTGGCTGTGGTTGTTAATAAACCGTTTTAAACCAAAATCCGTATTAAATTGGTTTAAAACGGTATAAAAAACCACGTGGGCCGTACATTGTTTACGTATTATTTTAAAAATTGAGATAAGAAGGCACTTTAAATCATTCAAATTTAAAAAAAAAAATGTGCAGTCATATTAAATAGGATGTCCCAGAAGTCGACGTCAAACCGTCAAGTCATGATAGCTATCATAAATTACGTTATTATATATAAGAAATAATAATGTCATTTATTATTTAATACCAAATGGTTTTAAACGTAAAAAAATCCGTTTTGCACCATCTATACTTGTGGTGCGACTTAGGAGAGGCTTACGTTTACTGTCCAGCAGTAGACTGTGGTGAGCTACATTGTTGGATGATGATGAACTTACCGGTAGATGAAGGAAGCTGCTTGGAACGCGCGGTCGCTACCAGCACTGTCATGAGCAGTAATCGCCACATGGTTCAGTCTGAAACAAAAGAATGCACGTTGTTAGTCAAGTTACAAGCATTAGCATCAGGCCAATAATACACACAACAATAAACGTTGGATCAGAGCGGATGAGTCGTTGAGTCCTGTTATGTCAGCATGCCTGTGAACCAAAATGTTATACACGAAGACTGCTTTGCTGGGAGGAAGTCGTTAAAACAAATTTCTGTGTGCATTTATTTTGTTTTTTATTCTAAAAAATATTTGTTGCCAAGCGGGTTCACGGTTCTTCTCTCAAAAACATGTTCCTACTTACTGTCTTTCTATTCCTGAGATCGAGTTAAAAAAGAAAAGGTTTTATGTTGTTGGTTTATTATTGTATAATGATCTCAAATTAATTGTGTTTTAAATTGTGAAGCCCCATTTCGGTGGCACAGCCATAGTTTCCTCTCAACATTCAAATCATTTACCACATACAAATCGTGTTAAATATAACAATAGTTATATATCAAGGTCGGGCAGGCCCTTGTGGCGAATGGTAACGAAAAGTAGGTGAAAGGACCCAGCCTTGTCGAGTATGCAGCTGATACGATTTAGTCAAGTTTCAACGCCTTCATTACATAATAGGTAATGTCAGTTTTTAACTGTTTTACTGCAGGCTAAATATCTCTTCTCTTACAGAGATGGAGCGAGCACAGATCGCCAGGCTTGTGTGTTTGGGATTTAAGCTATCTATTCGGTATTTACACAAAATACGCTTTGACGTGGAGTTTACAATACAATAGGTATTACCTATTGTGATTATGAATGCCTTATTTCTTTGGACTTTAACATAACTGGCGAAATGTGTGTGTAATCAACACTTATTTCTGTCTTTCAAGAGTACAGACGAGATGTTTTTCAATAGCATGATCAGCCTTTAACGTTCCCACTGCTGAGACACAGGCCTCCTCTCGGTGAGAGGGAGTGGGCCGTAATTCACCACGCCGGCCCGGTGCGGGTTGGTAGATGTCATGCTGGTTTCCTCCATTGTTTTCCTTCACTGTTTTGAATGCAGTGGTGATGAAAACACAAAGTAAAGCGCCTGCCTGGGTTCGAACCTACGACCTACAACTCGTAAGTAGGAGCCGTTACCACTGGGCTACCACTGCTCTGGTTGTTGTGCAATGCTTGTTTGAAAAGCCAATAAGTATTTAAAAAAAACGTTCAAAGATGATTTTGGCTTGCTTGTCGGCGGTCGTTTGTGTGTAAACACTTGGTCCTGATAACCCAACTTCCGGCTCAAACTCTGTCAGGACCACACGCTAAACGAAAATACCAATTATTATAACACGAGTAGTTACATTATTAGTATATCACGAGTGAAAGACAAAGCCTTGCCAACTCTGGCTGGTACAGTTTTGAACAACTATCTTCTCAAATATTCGGTTCTGGGTAATAAATCTGTGTTTTTGGGTTATCTGTCAATGAATGTAATTGATTGTTACCTCTAAAGATATAACTTGTTTGACTGAATACTATTTTGGTTGAGACCTTTGCAGGACTATTTAAAATTCCAAGCATTTTCTTATATATACATTTTTTTATTAGCTTACCCTCTTTAGTCTCGTGGTCGCAAAAGCTAACGCTGAGCATGAGATCCTGGGTTTGATTCCGAGGCCGGGCAAAATGTAATTCGGTTTTTCAACAGGAATTTTTCGGTAGCTGTCCAGAGTCTGGATTTGTGTCCGTTTCATGGAAATAAGCTCGCCCACTATTACAAAAGACTTAAACATAACGGACGATATGTGATGTACTACAGTTACACCTCGGGACACCTCACCTCTGTGATGGCAGCGTGATGTTTATGTAAAGTTAGCTCTAACACATTTAAGGAGTTCGAGTTTGACCATTATCTCACCCGATGCTAAGCGATGATACGGTTCACATTGGTGCTCGTTTGCTTAAAGTTTTCGTTTGCCTATTCACTCTCCATTTGAAGACTACCAGGATAGAACTGTCGGGAAACAGATTCCGGCATCATTGGCCCCAGAATGTTTTTCTCAGACCAATCAATTACCTACCTTAAAAAGTCGCTATGATCCAACATACTTTATTTCGTACAATTTTTTTTATATTTTTATTTTGTGGTTGGGAAATCATCAAATGACTTCTCCAGCTCTGGTTGGAGCGGAAGGGCGTGTCATACTTACTGACTAAAACCTCCTTCAGTTGCCTGTGCCAGGGCCACGGTATATCTTTCGAACAACCCGCGAGTATTTCGGACCCTCAGACTTTCTTGGTGTCATCTTTCAGTGTAACATCGTGCAGCTGCATGCCCCTGGTGTCTTACCAGTTTGCAAGAGCAATGGGCTTCTAACTATTCGTAACCTCAGTCAAAAAGTAGTTCTTTAAAATGACAGCCGGGACCAACGGCTTAACATTGTTCACGGAGCGGTCTAGACATGTTATGAATGGTCACCCATCCAAAAACCGACCGTCGCAAGGGTAGCTTAACCTTTGATCTAATAATATTTAGCCAAAAGCCCCACACTTAACAATTACGTTGGGCTAATACATTAAACAGACATTGGTACCGATTCTCTTGTCACAAATGCCTCTAAACTAGACAAAAAAACACTCAAATTAAATCTGAAATTGACTAAAGTGACACAACTTAACTATATTTTAGTTTGACATCACTAAGATGGCACTTAGTTATTAGTTTAGTGAAAATGGCAAATATGCTGTTCTGAATATGAAGTTTTTCACTTATAATTTTGAATGTCTAACTAAATCTGATTATTAATCTGACTATTAGTAATAAAAAGGTGTGGAATAAAAATGGTTGTCGTGAACTAAAAAACACAACACAATACCTCGACTTCAGGTGCAAAACCAATACTGTATCTTTTTTTTTCTTCTTTTTTAAACTTAAATCTCGAAAATGGTATATCCTATCGCAAAAATAATGAAAGTTTTTTGTCAATATTATTTTGAATTTAGAGTATATTTTTTGCAGAATAGCTTTATGATTCTCATACTCATAGTAAGGAATTTTAGTGATATTTTTTCTTAGTTGAGTTCGGTTTACAAGAGAATCGGCACCAATTTACTGCATTTGCAACAGCCACATTATTCATTATTCGTGTAATACGTAGGTACTATGCAAAAAACATCACGTTTGCAGTCAAGGACAGTATAATAGAAACAGCACAAAACGTGGGCATACGCAATGTCAGTGCTGCTGTTAATACTGGACGTGATCGTGTTTAGTTGTGTGGATATTGAAACATTATACGGGCCCCGTCGTTTGAGACTGGTCATCTCTTAACTGCTACGGCTTATTAAATTTTAATCCTTTATTTTAAATTGTTCTCACATAGCAGAAGCAACAAGCATTACGTAATATCTTGATTTAAGAGTGTCCTTCGAGTTTCTTGCTTGTTCTTCTCCATAGAGATTTACGTTTTGGAATGGGCTTCAACTTTCTGACTGACCCACTCTTTGACAATTCAAAAGTAAATGGTTTAATTGAAGTAAATGCTACGAGTTGTATATTTAGGGCATTTATGCCAAAAGGTATCCTTAGGCTCATTAAGTGTCAGAAAAACGTTGGTGGCTTCGATATACATTCAAAAATGAAAGTTAATTCAATTTTCAGCCTTCACAAGCTTATTTATGTACCTGGAGAAACCTCTAACCTTTTCATACAGGGTGTTCTAGTTCAGGGGTAGAGGCCACATTGATGTAAAGTTTCCTAGAACACAAGAGAAGAAAAAAACTGCTACTTCTTATCTATGTAAACTATATATATCATTATAAACTAATGACTGCCCATGAAATCTAAAAAAAAACATCAAGAATCATATTTGGCGAGTGATGCGAACATTTCTAAATGTATGCAAAAGCAGCAGATTTATTTTTCGCGAATTAAGTGTTGGTCTTATACTATAACCTAGAATGGACATTTTTGCTGTTGCAAACCTGCATTCGCTTAAAATCTCATTTGCTTGAAAAGTGAGTTTCATAGCCTCCGACGCTTTTATTAACATTATGTTCCTGAAGGCACGAATATAAATAGTAATTTTAACGTGTTACGAACAATGGCGAATTATAAATCGACTCGTCTTATACAAACATTTGAGCACCCAAAAACCGCCATTAATGTAGCCACATAGTACTCACAATCATACAGTGTGCGAAAAATCTCACCGTGAAGACTTGCGTGGAGCGAGCTGTCAGTGTCATCCCGTCTTGGTCAATCCCTAGCATCAGTGGCACTGACAGCACACTCCGCGCTCACTTCACCTAAGTTTTCACGGTGTGATGGTTACAGAATGGCACTACTGTCGTTAGAATGAGATGGATATACATAACTAGTTATGTCACTAGCTGCTGCATGTTTAATGCCGCAACGAACAGCATCCAACACAATTTCATGTCAGGCAATTGCCTTGCTTGTATCTTGCCCATATTGAGCGCAGGTAACGCATTATTCTGGAAACCTTGCTATTATGAAATTGGTTTCTGTCAAATTTGCAATAGTTATTGAACTTTTATTATAAATTTTCGAATTTTGCGAAAGTATAAGATATTTGTGCTCGTGACTCTACAGAAACGAATTCAACAGTAGGACCTGAAATGGAGTTCAAAACAATGTTGAAATTCTACTCCCTGCACTTAAATAAACAAATTTCACTTCCATATTTGAACGAAAAGAGTAACAGTTTTATTTAGCCCATTCACTCCGCCACTTGTTCAAATAATAAAATATTACCTACAAGTAAAAGTATTGTAATGCATGGGACAAATAAACGAGCGGTTTGGCAATGAGCTACTTAGGTGTCAGGTTGGCGCATAACGACCAGGGTATACAATAGGAAATGAGCAAAAGGACCACCTAGTATTGCTTAGACCAATGTTTTAATGTGTCCTACTAACTGGCCTAAATTGAAATAGGAGATATAGAAAAAAAGAAAGAAAGACTAATCTTTTATTTGGGACACGAACAGAAAATACAAACAGTCAAAATTTATATCAAAAGGAGAATTTAAAACTAACAAGGTTAACTTTACAAAAAAAAAAACGACCTGTGCAAGGCCAAAAAGGCTATGAATGTAGGCATATCTCGAAGATCTATCTGAGTCTTCCAATAAATGATAGATGGCTGTGTGCTACCCGACCTCGGTTTGATGACAATTAATAATAATAATTGCTTTTTGTCTGCCAACTAAGGATCATATATATAAAATACACAAATGATCTAACACAACAAACTAATACATATTATAATAAATAGTTGCAAAATTGACTAACGAAAGAAAACACGATTCCAGTTAACGAAATAATGCGTTTACTCGTGGATTAAACTTGAAAAGATGAATTATCATTCAATTACAAGTAAATAAAATAAAAATAAAAAGTATGTAGTAATGTGCTTTGTCAAGAGTAAAATTACCGCGACATTAAAAAAATATGTTTGGACTGTTGTTTTTATTTTTTATTGCTGGAAACTGAGAAAGTTCAAAGGGGAACGCGCAGCAATTGATTAAGGTGATCCTTTTGCCAACATTATCTTGCATGTACAATGGGTGGTTGTGTTTGTGATCAAGAGAAAAAGGAAGGATTATTTTTAAGAAATCTACTTGACCAGTGATGGTCAATACGTAATATTATTAAAAAGCTTATGAGTTACATAACCAGAGGTCAGAATCTGCCGGTCATTAAGTGATATGATTATGTAAGAAGTATTAATGTGGTATACTTATGTGTATTTTGCAAGAAGAGACCGTCATATTGCTCTTAAGAGTTTTCTAATGGAAAACTCAATAACACTTTCCATGACCCAGGTATCAAACTCCACGTTCAACAGTCGCGATTGCGATCACTAGAGCAACGAGAATAGTTACATTAAAAAAAAAAACACCTGGTTGCACGCTGGGAGTGCCGGCAGAAGTGAAAACTTGAATATTAACGTTGTTCATTTTTGATATTTTGGAATGGTTAGGGAATAATTTTCCACGAATTGCTTTCATTATCAGTATAAAAGAACTATCATTTATGTGGTAGAATACAATATTAATTTATTGCGCTATCGTACACAAACATGACAATTTATATTACATTAAACATTTTATCTCTCAGAAAAATCAATCAATAAAAATCTCAAATCAACAATCATCCGTCTTACGAATTTTAGATCAGGTCACGTGTCCTGACGCGAGTTTAACATTTTTTATCCATTACAAAAAAGTGTACAACGCCGCTAAAGAAGTTTTCACTTCAAAAAACCATGATGCAACCTTTACACACTAATTAGGTCTTTCTGATTTATTGGATACTGAAACAAGTGCTTCAAGACTTCTGAAACCCTTTAAAGAAACCTGTTTCTTTCATTGTTAGCTTCACTTGTAACTTACTAACAATGTAATAAAATCTTAGAAGTTAGTTTTAACCTACTTCTAAATTTCGTATCGAAATGAAACTTTGTAAGTATATTTAGTTCGGATGACAAAACTATAATTTGGTATCTTGTAGTTGATCTGATGATGGAGGTGGATAGTGGAACTCTTCAGTGGCTACTATTACCTAAACCCCTCAAAGGGGAATGCGCACCCTCCATAGTGTCCTAGGCCCAAAATGGACATCAAGTATTACTATAAAAATTTAGTGTTTAAATTTTTTAATAATATTGGATATCAAAAAAAACTGACGCCACAATTTTAGAAAAATTATAAAAAAAGTAATTATTTAGTTTAATTCTCTTTTTTTCGTAATTATGGTAGGGGTGTTTTTGCAATTAGGGTAGATTATTGTGGCGCTCATTTACAAGAAAGCAAATACATATTTTTTATAGCAAAATTAATGCATAAAGTATTTTTTCTGTAGTCTAATGTCCGCTGTGGGCCTGAAATGGGCAATGGCCTTTGGGTTCAGATTCGCTTTGACGAGTCCAATACATTGCGCTTCGGCAACGAGCGTCTAATGATGGAGCCAGGAGGTAGATAGTGGAACTCTTCAGTGGCTCGAAACCCCTCGAGTTTAGAGTTATATAATGCCTTTTTTGATTCCAATATATTGCACTTAGTGTCGAGGGTGTGATAATGGAGCCAAGAGGTCGATTGTTGAACTCTTCAGTGGCTACTAGTAAACCGCTCGAGTTGAGACGAGTAGAGCGAGAGGTTTTGACTAGTCCAATATATTAGGCTTGGTGACGAGGGTCTGATGATGGAGCCAAGAGCTGATAGTGGAACTCTTAAGTGGTCCCTAGTAAACCGCTCAAGTAATAAATTCGATGACTGGAGAATTATTAACTAAATGAAGGCTATACTAGACTATAAAGTCAAAAATAAAAATTTAATTCAAAAAAAAAAGTAACCCTGCCGATTAATTCTGTAAATATATACGTTTCAGTTCGTGTGAAAGATGCTGTTTGAAAGACATAAATTAACAAACAGTGAAGCGTCTGAAAACAGCTTTGTCTACACCTACCTAGGCTATTTGCAAGTAATTAATTGAATACCCCAAAACAATGGGAACCAATATACTGCACTATTTTTGCTAATGTTCGTATATTATTCTTACCCCATTGCAAATAAACTTTAAACACATAATAATTTCGTAATCAAACAAATATTCTACCGTACAAAGTCTATATTCTCCAGCTGTATGAATAAGCGGTTAAGTATTTAACTAGGACACATTTGTGCGTATATCAATCGTTGCGACACGTAGATAACTACTAGCTATTAACTTGGTTAATATCTCGTTAGAGAATGTAGTAAATACGAGTAAGTACTTTTACATCTAGCAATCGGTAAACGTCACATGGGCTGGGCACGTCTGGCGCACCCTTGGCCATTTCCTATACCATACGCGCGTCTTACTTGTGGTTACCAAGTGTATAGACACTGTGATAACCTATCCCAGGTTCATGACTGGCTTATACATAGAGGTATAAAGTTCACTCGTCCTCTATAGCAAAGAGTGGATCCTCTGACTAGACGGGTGTCGTGTCTGGTGGGCAACTGTCCAACGATTGATGTCAGGATGTTGTTGATAGGATGGATTTTTGAGACGAGTAAAGGTACCTTAATCGTTGTAGCTACGAGAAAATGGTCTTAAGAGACTATCCATAACTTTTGAGAAGTTTAGATCGGCATTCGCAGATTTTGAAAAAACTGTTGAGTCAGCAGGGCAATTTCCACAAAAAAAAATTTTGATGCCATTCGGTCCTGTTACTTTTAAGGATAAAAAACTCATGGGACCAACTGAGCTTTGAGAACTAGGAAATCTATCTATACTCCTTTTTTTTAGAATAGATAGACTGGCCACCACCATTAAGAGGGACCAAAAGAGAGCAAAAAGAATTGCATAAAGAACAGAAATGTAATAGTTTGTCACTGGTGATTTTTGTCAATCTCAGAAAAAAATACCTCAAATATTTTAACACGTTTAGACTTACATGAGAAAAGTTTTTTGTGATTCCTGACTGTTGTAGTGTCGATCTCTCCATTATAAAAAAGTACGTTGGAGTTTCATTTCCTACGACATGTATGGGAAAAGTTTTTCGCGATTTCCGACATTCCTAATACTCAAATCTCGTTGGTCCATAGGGTATTCTCATACTTGACTTGAATGTGTCCTGGCGGCTGAGAGTATGTCATGCTCACTTTAATGTTTCGCTGATGGTGGCGCGAGTGTTGGATCATTTAGCTCCCTTCAAAATGGTTGAGTTGAATGGTGCTAATCCATGCGTCATGTTCGTGAACGGGCGCCGTCAGTTGAGACTGGTCATCTCTTAGCTGCCACGGCGTATTTTAATTAAATTTTATTTTCGAATTGTTTTCATATTTAAATAACGGACGCTTTTAACGTTCTGCATCGTTCTCACATGCATAATTTCAACATGAATGATGTAACCAATCTATTGTAAACATAATTTGATTTAAAAGAGTGTCCGTGGAGTTTCTTGCCCGTTCTTCTCCATAGGTGCCTACTACGCTTTGGAATGGGCAACTAGCTTCATTTTTCTGACCGACCGACCTTGACAATTCAAAAGTGCCTGTAATTGGTTTATTTGAAATAAATGCTTTGATTTTGAGTTTGAGTTTGACTTATAAGAAACAGGATCGAATGGCATGTACAATTTTCTTGCTGATTGTATGTTTTGTTCAAAATCTATGGAAAGCAATATAAATTTCTCTCAAAGTTGGGGATAGTCTCAGACCATTTTCCCGTAGCTACAACGATTACGATTCCTACCCTTACAGCCCAGTCTCAAAAATCTATCCTGTATATGCTTGTTACTCGGTAAATTTCGCTTCCGTAATGCAGAACAAATACAAAAATATTAAATATAAAAACAAGGTGTACAAAAAACAATTAGATGTTTTTTATTTTATTATTTGAGATGGGTTTGCTCTTGACTCTAGTCTAGGTCAGAGGTGACAGAGACAAAGTCTATGATGGAGTGAGCTTACCCAGAAGAAGCCTGTTCACTCTTAACTTTGAAGAGATTCGGGTTGAATGCGTTCGGGAACAAAAACGCAGGTAGCGAGTTCCACTCTTTTGCCGTGCGCATTATGAAGGATGTTTGGAAGCGCTTAGTGCGAATTGATGGAATGGCAACTAAGTATGGATGATAATTAGCAGTACGTCTAGATGTCCGATGGAAGAAGGGGGCAGGTGGGATGAGGTCGTGGAGTTCTTGCGCACACTCATCGAAGTACAGACTATAGAAGACCGACAAGCAGGCAACCTTGCGGCGATGGGCAAAGCTGTAAAGCTTGGCATCCACCAATGATGACAGACTAATATTTTACTACCTCACTAGCGAAAGAATCTTGTTTGTTCCCTTTCCGGTGATTATAAAGCTTGTTATTGCACACCACTGCTTATCCCCCTAGGAACTCGGCATTATTCTCAACTATATCCGGAGAAAACTGAAAGTCACCGGTTACCCAACTCTTAAGGGAGTCGCCCGTAACGGAGCGGACGTGACGTCGGTATTAAATTTCTGATCACGTCACGTTTAATTTGATCGACAGTTCCTCTTTCCGAGGAAAGAGGCGTATTAATTACTGGTGTACCATCACAAATTTATTAGTACGTAACCATTCAGTGTATTAATCCATAGACATTATACATCGAGTGCAGAACTATGGCATTGAAAAATACTAAAATTATACCTTATAATAAACCTGTCCTTCCGGAAGAGCTTCCAGCAAGACAAGCAATCGGGCGATCTATCAATAGGGTAGGAGTTATAAGGTGAGGAGCAAGTTGTTCTGCTTGCAAGAATCCGTGTCATCTGCGTGTTATGCGCTAAGAACCCTTCGAGACGTAATTGACATAAAAATATTAAAAACAGTATACTACCCGCTAGTTGAGTCTAATTTAAGGTATAGCATACAGTTTGGGGGGAAAATCTATAATTATAACTGCCAAAGAGCTTTTGTCCTTCAGAAAATAGCTATACGTACTCTCGTCCGTATTTCACAAAGAGAGAGCTGTCGCCCACATTTCTTGGATTTAAACATCCTCACAGTCTCTACGTTCTAGTATTACTGAATAATCTGAAGAAGTACATGCATGAATATGATTCAGATTAGGAAAGACTGGTTAGGAAGAGCACACGTAGGAAGGGTTTGAGAAATAAGATAAGTCCTCATTTCAACATTGTGAAGCACAGTCCACAATATCAAGCTGTTCAAATTTATAACAAGTTACCAAAACACTTAAAAAGCTTGATTTATACATCTACATTTAAAACTAAGCTTCAAGCATTCCTATTAGATACGTGTCTCTACTTCGTTGATGACTTGTAATAATTTTTATTTTCTCCCGTCAAGTAATGGTTTTCTATTCCTAAATTTAACGAGTGGACATTGGATTATATGTATTTTTATATGATAGGAGTTGTGTTGTTATTTTTTTCACTCATGTGTTGCTGTTATAAGAGTGTTAACTATTTTATTTTTTGTTCATTATGTAGAATTATTTCAAACACAATGTAATTTGTGAGTGAATAAAAAATATATTAGAATCCACCTTAAAATAACTTAAAACGAATAAAGGCTTTAAAAGAAAAAGAAAAACCTATGAATTTTGGTTTTAAGCCAGATCCTTCACAACAACTTAACCTTTATTAAAACACATGGACGTAAAAGTTTTTCAACTCAGCGTACATATTGGTCAAAGGTTACCAGTGGAAAACTACCCGCCATATGCCGCCAACAGCTATAATTCTACGGAGAAAGCTCTGCGCTATTTTGCAAGACTTGCATAGTTCGGACATTCACTGCTACGAATTCTAGAAAATATACTTAGATATATATAGACAAGAGAATAGGAAGGCGTTGGCACTTGACTGAAGAAATACTTGGAATGCAATACTGTTCTTGTGAAGTAACTATTAAATGCATTTACGTAATGGTTGGAGGAAATCCAAAGCTGCGAAAATGTCGAGAGAAAAAGTCGTAAGGAAAGTTTTGGGTGTGAATGTGGATGGATATAAGATAAGGGAAAGACCAATGAAACGATGGATGGACTGTGGGGAAGATTATATGTCTTGAAAGGGGGTGACTACCGAGATGACCACTACAGAATATTAATGATTTTTGGAGGGAATCCTAAGGAGATATTATCTGGTAGTCACTTTAAAAGTTGTGAAACATTTTCTTTTTTTACAAATGTTTTAGACCCCCCGTGTATGCGCGAGGACTTAATGACTGCGCCAATGAATAAACTTCGTGTTACCTGAATTTTAGGGTCAAGATTTGAATATAAACTGCAAAGAGGATCTTTTAGAAATATATTGAAAAACAAGATGGCGGCTTTAGTTCCGATTTTGTCCACGTGCCAAAAGATTCGAGACTCGCTCTTTTGTGTTTATCAAAATGTAACTGAAATCAGAACCCATGATGGAGTAACTGTCAACTATTTACGAAATTACTCAGAATCTTAAAATAATCGATCTTCAAGCTTAGACAAAGTGTCTAAATGACTAATAATTTAATTAACTACTACTCTGTATTCGTTACAATGATTTTGAGTTTAGTGATAATTATTGCATTTAAAAAATGTAAAGCTTGGTCTTTAAGATAATGCCTAAATCAACCTAGCAACATGAGAATACTATGGCAACATTGTAATGACAGCACACACCGTAGCCAGTTAGTTAACCTGACCAGGCTAGTAAACCAACATTGAACGTGTTTTTTTTTATTCGTGATAAGTAAAAATAATACAAAAAGTCCTAGAATATATGATCCAAAAATGCATAGTTTCGAAGGTATTATCAATCATAACATGTGTGTAGGTATCTTAGTTTCATAGATAAATTAGACGAGTTATTAATTTTCATTCAAACCAATCATTCATATTTAAAGCTAAGAAAATGCGACGTTGTCATTCATAATCGCGACTTTGTCGAATTATTTTCTATGAAA
Organism: Dasypolia templi; assembly: GCA_963555695.1. NCBI lineage: Eukaryota > Metazoa > Arthropoda > Insecta > Lepidoptera > Noctuidae > Dasypolia > Dasypolia templi. The sequence continues at coordinate 9,106,030 of OY743163.1, forward strand.
AAAGAAAACAAAAAAAGAACAATTCACATGACATTGGGTTCTTTGATGTCTCATTTATACCCTAGAGTTACGGGATATATAAAAAAAACACTTTGTATATGGAATTTTAACCGGCCTTGCAAATTATCAGCAGCTAGCTCACGGTATCATCAGGCCTGTATTTCACTCACATTTCGCTAGTTATGTCCATGTGACAGAAGGCGAGCCTATTGCCATCAACCGGGCACAAATCCAGACTCCGGGCTGCTACTAAGAAATTCTAGATAGAAAAACCCAATAACACTCTGCCCGACCTGGGATCGAACCCCCCCCCCATGCTCAGCAGTAGCGCTTGTGAAAAACTCGTTCAAGGTGCTGTCAGTGCCAAAATTGATAAGGAATATTGACACTGACAGCTCTTGAACTGTTTTTCAAAGTGCTGATGGCGTTCAGTTCACTAAGACCGACAAGGCAGCTACAACCTACATTGTACAGGTAATTCCAACCGGCCTCGGTATTTTATCAGTAGGTGTCGTTGACAAATACATAAAAAGGCATGTGGAATAGGTAAATAGGCTCTGCCTTTGTTGCAACATAGAGTGAGTAAGTCATTTACTTCATGGACATACATAAGTTATGTGTTAACGATGGTTGTTCGTTTTCATGCTCTATTTGGAGATATCTACACTAGCTGTTGCCTGCGACTTTGTCTGCAATCTATGATGAGAAGTAGCGTATGTCCCTACCCAGGTCTTGATTTACCTTTGTGTCAAATTTCATCCAAATCCGTTGAGTGTAACCACCTTAGTTTATAACATTAGTTAGGATTGAGATATCTAAATAGCTACAGAAAGCGTAGTGTCAAAAATGGGTAGGTTGCGCGGAAGCTCCAACAGCATCCTAAAAACTTTGTGTGACAAAATGGACAGTCCCTTTATATATTACATACAAATTCCATGGGTGTAAGTCATCGGAGCATGATCAACTTTTGTCGACAAAAGAATAGACAAAATGCCGCATACATACGGAATGAAAGATTTCTTGAATTCATTTTTCATTTTGTCTATTTTTCTGTCGACTAAACTTGTTTCTATTGTAGTCATGCTACCCGTGGTGTATGGCAGTCTATTTCTTAATCCCAATGTGAAAAATTAACACCTTAGTACTGCCACAATTGAATATAAAGAAAGGAAGAACGAAAAATTGTTTATTCTGCACAAACAAAAGCACAATACAGAAAAATTGACATAAATTACACACATACAAAGTAGCAAAAGGCCTCGTGTTAACATAACAAAAAAGTTTTAAAATTTTGTCCATTGCTTGATGTCACTATCCAATCCATTACATAGTCAAATACCCATTTTCTGCTCTTTTTTAGTCAAATACCCATTTTGTACTCTTTTTTACTCAAATACCCATTTTTACTCTTTTTTACTCAAATACCCATTTTGTACTCTTTTTTACTCAAATACCCATTTTCTACTCTTTTTACTCAAATACCCTTTTTCTACTCTTTTTTACTCAAATACCCATTTTCTACTCTCCGCTCTGAAACTTGCCAATCGGCCATAAAACCTTCAAACCGACATATTCTTGAAACTGCAGATCTAATTAGTGAGTCTAGCCATCTTTACTCGTAGGTACACATCACGTGTCACGCTTGACGAACCCCGGCGGCGAGTTCCGGGTTCAATCCGACGCGTATTTGTGTGATAAGCAAAAACCTGACATTGTGGAGTTAAGTGGCATGAAGACATCTATTTTAACCACCATTTTAAGTATTGTTTTGCTGTTAGTAACAATGAGTTTTGGATATTTTTTGTGTTGTGGCATCTCATGTATGAAGACATTTATGTACTAGGTTAGCATGACTGTAAGGTTTGGGTGTGTTCTATGTTTTAAAGCATTTTATTTTGTTTAATGAGGCACCGGCAGATGTTTTGCCGGAATATAGAAAACAAATGGTTGCGCAAATTTGCTGGACATAGCCCCCTTAATTTACACCTACACATAACATACCATCACATCTGTAATCCCAGAAGGGTTAGGCAGAGGTGTAAACACCACCCACCCACATTTCGCCAGTTATGATTTAAGTCCCATGTAATAGGGGGCGAGCCTATTGCCATCAACCGGGCACAGATCCAGACTCCGGGCTGCTACTGAGAAATTCTAGATAGAAAAACCCAATAATACCTTGCCCGACCTGGGAATTGAACCCAGTACCTCATGGAACCTAGGAGCTAATGCGACCACTAGACCAAGGAGTCAGTTATTTATTTTTGTATAGAACCTATTTTCTATTATCAGTTTTTGTATTTACAAAGATTTTCTAACTATAATCTATGTCAATCAATTTTTTTTTAAATTTTATTAAATGATTAATATGCTAGATAAAGTTGCTTATTTAATCATTCGCTTAAATATGTTGTACTGCAATTAGTGTATGGTTAGCCAAAAATTGTAACGTTTTGTTTTTTATTTAATTCTGCGTTTAGGGATACATTCTTGTAAGATATCTGCCAGTGTGTTGTGGAACTATTGATAGTTCCCTTCGACATTTTTTCCGGCCGTATAATATTATTTCTATGTGTATGAACGTGCCACTGTGGTATCTGTCTTGCACTTGTAGTTTAGAGCTCATGCTAACTGGCTAGGATTTAACACTCCTTCTAGGAGCGGAGCTTTTGCCTAAAACATCTTGGTCTGGACTGCTACAGGCTGCTGTTGAAGTGTCATCAACTCATAAACTAACAAATCAGTTAACTCATAAGTCAGTAACTGTCGACAAATACGTGTTACCCGTGACATAGTAACGGTGAACGTTGTGCAACCGACTCTACTAGTGTAACACTTTCGTTAATCACTTACTGTGGTACATCCAGTACCAGGTACTCGTTACGGAGATTAATGGCCACTTATGTACCGGTTATGTGGTACAGATTGTTTCTTAAGTACCGCGGTTTAAGTTATCTTTAAATGAATCAAAACGCTTAGAGGAGTTTGTAGCGCCGCTTCTTCTTCCCAGCTCTAAACCAATAGGAAGTGGTGACGTTTTGGCAGACTGTCTTATGTCATTTTGACATTCAAAAACGTGCCGCACGTGTATGCATGACCACCATAGAAACGGGGTTTAAGAATAGACAAAATGACCGATTGTAGACAGATTTCTTTGTCTATTCAGTTAGTTTTTTTTTTGCTTTCTTCAGTGGTGTTTGTTTTGTGGTCATAAGCGCGAATGCTGAGTATGAGGTCCACGGTTCGATCTTATTCGCGAAGTGTCATTGTTTTTTTTTCCACAAAAATACTCAGTAGCATCCGGGAATCTGGACACATAATGTGCTCGGTAAAGGGTAATAAGCCTTATTACATAGGTCGTTTATAATAACTTGCGAAATCAAGACATCGATATGATAATGTATGAATTCTGGGCAGGATATTACAATCTATTGCTCTTTCTGTCTCACTCAACTGAGCCAGAAAATAAATAATTACTTCTGTGCCAAAAGCTCGAAAGAGATTGTCAGTGGCGAAAATACCTATGCAACCAAAGTTTTTTCACCACTGACAATCTCCAGCGGCATACAAAACAGTTCAATTTTTTAAGTCAATACACAATCACATTAAAACGATTGCAAACACATTGCCGGTTTTGTCACAACCGTCACCACTTCTTACGGTACATTAGCAGCATTGTTTAAATGCGTGGTCTAGTTCTAGTTTTTTTAGAAGTGACATTAATCATTTATAGCCTTATGAAAGGTACTCTGGTATTTTTTGGTTTTTTAATGTGGAAAAGTCAATTTGAAAAGTGTGTAAATGTAAATACTTAATGTGTTTTTAAATAGTCTATCTAATCTATACAGTTAATAAAACTGAAGGGTTTGTTTCTTTGTTTGAAAGCGCTAATCTCTGGAACTTACAGTCGAATTTAAAAACTTGTTTTTGCTTTTGATAGCTTAATTCTTAAGAAAGGTTATAGGTAATCTAACATCACGCTTTAACTCTAAGGAGCCGAGCAAAAAGCAAATAACTCAGAAATAACGCTTAGCGAAAACGAAGTAATATCGCGGGCAAGGGAAAATTCCATGGGGACGAAGTCGCGGGAGGAAGCTAGTTTAAAATAACAATAACAAATGACAGGCACTTCACTCACTCTGGCGGCAAAAGCCCTCGCGCACGTATGGGAGTGGCGCGAGGAGGCAAAACGCCGGGGTGTAACTCCGCTGCCGCGAGAAATCACGGTACAGCGGACAGAGCTCCGGCGGGATCTCATGGCGACATGGAGGGTGCGATTGTCACAACCCAGTGCTGGGCACGCCACAATAGCGGCGGTAAGTCCCCTCTTTGAGGAGTGGTTGGAGAGGCGCCACGGCGTCCTCACCTTCCGCCTGACACAGGTCCTCACCGGACACGGTTGTTTCGGGAGGTTCCTGTTTCGCATAAGGCGGAGGAAACGCCCAGGTGTCACCATTGTGTGGATCGCCCGGAGGACACGGTGGAGCATACGGTGGAGGTATGCCCAGCTTGGGCGGAGCACCGCAGTGTCCTCTGGAGGCGATTGGCGGCGGCGATCTCTCGCGTCCGGCCCTGGTCCAGGCCATGGTACGGAGCGAGAGGGAATGGAAAGCCGTCACCTCCTTCTGCGAAGCAGTAATGCTCGCGAAGGAGGAGGCGGAGCGGGTGAGGGAGAGAGCCTTGCGCCCTCACGCCCCCACTAGCCGCCGCAGGAGACGCCCTGGGCGTCGGGAGTCGCCTGCAGATTCCCGGCCACCGTAGGCGCGGGCTTGCGGACGGCGAGCAATGGGTAGCTCGCCGCCGGTAAGGACCAGGCCCGGGTCGACGGCGCGTTGTGTTCCAAGCGCGCCTCAAAGAGATGTCAGCACAAAGTGACGGGGTCCGATAGGGCCGACGCCTCAGGGTCGCGGGTTATTCTACAGAGAAAACCGTGGCCCTGGCACAGGCAACTGAAGGAACACGGGTGGGTTTTAGTCAGTAAAAGTCTGACACGCCCTCCCGCTCCACCCAGAGCGGGAGAAGTCATTAGATGATTTCCCACCCAAAAAATAAAAATAAAGGCACTTCACTCACTCCACTCACTCACTCACTCATCGTTCACTTTGCAAAAAAAAACTCAGCTCAGAAATTATATAAATAAAAAAATAAAAACCAATGACCAAATTACAAAACCATTTCTTGCCCATTGCACTGGTAGCCCAGTTGCCTCGGCTGGTCATATTACATAGCCATCCTAATAACTTTTCTAACTATCTAAACTAATATTATAAATGCGAAAGTAAATATGTTTGTTTGTTTGTCGGCTGAACGGATTTGGATGAAATTTGGCACATAGATAGACCATGACCTGGGCATGGGGTTTCAACTCGAACAAATTATAATTTGTCTTGAAAAAAATTCATAGATGACAGCATAGGTTGCCATTATGAAATTAACAATCATTAAAAAGCGATATAAAAAAAAGGTAAAAGTCTAAACTTGCCAGTTTAGTGCAGATTTATCTATTTCCACTCATATTACACGTATTTTTAAAATAAAATAAAAAAGAAGCCTTTATCTTTCGAACCCTTTAAATTATAAAAGTAGCCATCTGTTAATCATTTTGTTTAGAGCTGTTTGCAATAGATGGCGTTTTACTCAATTGGTCCAGCCTCATCAGTTTCCAATTTTGTTACTTATTTAAATCAAACCACATTTTTTTATTACTATTTTTTACATAAAAATATAAAATAAATCTAATAACATGTTTTTCTGAACCCGGAACTATAGAACTTTATATAAAAAGGATTGCATGAAACGTTTTAAAAGTAGGTCGACTCCTAGATGGCGTTATAATACTACAGTCTCTGGCAATTAGTGAGTCGCTATTGCTGCGATCTGTTGAAGAATTGGAAGACTAAAAATTGCCCGCTCAATTGCCAGACTAAGGGAAGTTTCATTACCTTGTATGGGATTGGGTATCTGTACGTAGTATTATATTATCTGTGGTAAAGGCAACTGATAAGTCCCGGAATAAAAAAATCAAAGACACGTGACCGCCACCAACTACCAACTTGCACTCGTGGTGGACAACGGCCCATTCTCTCTCACAGAGAGGAGGCCTGTGTACCAGCAGTGGGAACATTAATGGCTGACAAAGACTGACGTAATTATCAAATGAATTGCAGCCCTGTCTTATGGTTTGTAAGGCGCACTATCATCATTAAAAGTAGACAAAAGGAGGCTTTATTGTAAAAAGAAACCGGGTTTTGCCGCGAATGCGTTCTCTCGATTCCGATAAGATAAATTCTTGGAACGGTCCTTAAATCGAATACGTGCAGCTATGTCCGTATATCGCATCTAGACGAGTAATAATATACAACAAAAAAAAGTATTTTACTGTCTCTGCTCATTGCAACAAAGAAAACAAAAGGTTTATTAGATGTTTAGGAACAAATTTTGGCGAAAATTGGAAATGATTAGAAAAATTCTTATTTATAAAGAGTTCGTATAAATTATTCTAAATTGTAAAAACCATACCATGACCACAGCTAGATCCCTACAGCCTACAATAAATTTGACATTTCGTTCATTCACTCCGTTTCGTGTTCATTCATGAGTTTGGTTATAATCCACTATTTCGTTATTTTCGTTGATTTCAATATTTTAAATCAATAATTATTCGATTTGGATTATGTCAGAGTTCGTATAAATTATTCTAAATTGTAAAAACCATACCATGACCACAGCTAGATCCCTACAGCCTACAATAAATTTGACATTTCGTTCATTCATTCCGTTTCGTGTTCATTCATGAGTTTGGTTATAATCCACCATTTCGTTATTTTCGTTGATTTCAATATTTTATATCAATAATTATTCGATTTGGATTATGTCAGAATTGAAAACTTGCTTAATTCCTAGTCATCACTTTCTTTAAAATGTTTCTATTGTTTTATAAAAATAAGAGCCTCAATCTGTCAAAAATAACTTTATTTTCACTACATTTTTGACAATTTCATTGATTGTCGCTGTGATGGGATTTTGACTAGATCTTGAACGTTTTTTTTACGAGAAGTGGCCTTCTGAAGTTTGCTCAAGTATAAAGTTTGATCAAGTAGAAATAAGCGAGTAAGCAAGTACTATCGTAGTGTGTACAAGCAAGTGACGTCACGACTATGTAACTTCATACTAGCGCCATACATTGTCCGTACCGCGCGACAAGGACGGGAATAATCCCCTCCAAAAACTTTTAAAGCGTGTAGCTTCTTTATATTTACATAGATTTTAATGATTTTTTCGATTATCTAATTTTTACCATGCCTTCTTTGAAATCACATATTTTTTTCGTCTATTGTTAATATGCCTCATTTCTGGCAAGCTCTTCTTAAGATTATTATCAGGCTTAAAAAACTGGACTTATACGGTCCTTACCAGGTCGACCGGTCCTTACATATGGCATGGTGAATTTCGTGTTTCGCCCCAAGCGGCTTATGTCTGACCTCTATAAGCCTTTCGGAAACCAGTTGTAAGACTCATGTTATAATGGCATGTATGAGTGGCATGTCTACCCAACTGGGCGACAGCAATAACAGGGTTCTGCTTTTCAAGCGTGTTACCGAATGGCTGGCGAAGGTAAAACACAACGAAAATTGTAACAGAATAAGGGCTATCTTTGCTTGGCAGTGAGACAACATAGGTAAATAAAAAAAAAACTGTGTATCTTTTTGCTTCACTGGTTGAAAAAATTGTTTGTTGAATTGCTCCTTTGCAAAGGAGCCCGTCCGGGAACTATGTAAGTATAAGCATAATCAGCCTTTAATGATCCCTCTGCTCGGACACAGGCCTCCGCTCTGTTAGAGGGAGTGGGCCATAATACACCACGCATGCCTAGGGCCGGTTGGGGGGGCTAGTAGATACCATTACCTCACGATGTCTCCCTCCACCGTTTTTTGAGCGCAGTCAAAATCAAAATCAAAATATTTTATTTCACATAAACCTACATGGGCACTTATGAAACGTCAGAATCTAGGTGCACGGTTCCAATTAGTCGTTTCCTATGGAGAAGAGCCGGCAAAAAACTCCATGCGACGAAATGTAATACACAACGTTAAATGTTTGCCTTGGTTCGAACTCCCAATCAACTGCTTGTAAGTCGGGGCCTATAGGTACTGCTCTCGTAAACACCATACTCATTTAAAATACTGGTATTCAGCTGTGTTCTGTTTAACTGGAAGCCGACACAAACAAAGTTGGACAAATGAAGGGCTCTCCCCTTTGTGAAAGAAGATCTTCCGGAAAAGTACCAGCTACCAAGACCAACACGCGTTCCATGGCCAGGTTTTGTTGATAGTGGGTAGAATAGACAAAATGTCTGTAATTTTGTCTAATCTTCCGTCGAGAAAACGCGTTTCTATAGTGGTCATGCCTCGCGTGGTGCACGCATAGGTTGAGATGAGGGACATTTTGTCAGTAATCATGCAGAGGTGATTACTGACAAAATGTCCCTCATTCGAAGTCCGCGTACAGGCAGAATTCGTTTCTAATCCGGGCGAGCGGAATTTTTAATAAACTGTCCGGTGAACATGATTTGGATATATTCAATACCAGTGTATCTCGGCTTAAGCATTTGTTAGTGAAAAGCTTTTTACGGAAAATTTATTGTTTGCGCATAAATCTGATGATGTCTACGTCTGATTTTTTGTTTGTATTTGTTGATCGTGTACTATTTCTAGTTTATATTTCTTGATTTATGTTTTAAGTATTTTGTACTTATTTCTTATACTCATATGTATTTCTAGTGTTTGAAGAGATATGAGGAACAGGGTGTAAAGTTCACTCATACTCTTGGAAAAGGGAGGATCCTCCGACCAGATGGATGTCGTATCTGGTGGGCAACTGCCCGATGATTGTTGTCGGGAAGTTGTAAATATGCTAGCTGCGCGGTAAACTTTGATTGCGCGATGCAGGATTTGTGTGTTGTTCGCATGTGGCGGTGTAGATGCCGCCACATCACTCCCCTCCGAAGACCGGAGGTCGACTAAGTCTTATGCCAGTTGGGTTCCAGTGGGTTGGAACCGGGTGTCGCAGTTCGCGGTGAGTCGGAACTGTCTGCGAAGATGCCCCAGTGAGTCGGGGTGGCTGACTGCTGATGTCGACCAGGAGAGGGATTAAGCACTCTGCTTGTGGACCGGCCGAATGTGCAGTGTGCTGTGCCAAGGTTGCTGATGACGCTGAAGGTGATGACCAGGTATGCGCTTGCGCTGCATGCTGATGGACAGGACAACTGTTCAAGCCGTTGTTGCTGGCTGGCTGTGTGACTTGCGGGAGTGATGATGATGACGTCATGCTGAAGTAGTTGCACGAAGGCTGCGCTGACGTTCATACTCGGGGTCACCAGTTTATGAGTATGAGGAACAGGGTGTAAAGTTCACTCATACTCCCAGAAAAGGGAGGACCCTCCGACTGCCCGATGATTGTTGTCTGGAAGTTGTAAATATGCTAGCTGCGCGGTAAACTTTGATTGCGCGATGCAGGATTTGTGTGATGCGTTGTTCGCATGCGGCGGTGTAGATGCCGCCACATGTTTATCAGTGGACACTTGTAAATGACCTTCAATTTTGTATTGTTTAGGGACACTGTATAAGTTAGCTGTAAGTTTCCCGAATAAAATAAAATAAAAGTGTGCACTGACTGGACAGCTGGTCTTCTGTTAAAATATCACGGTGAAAACTTAGGTGAAGTGAGCGTGGAGTGAGCTGTCAGTGCCACTGATGCTAGGGATTGACCAAGACGGGATGCCACTGACAGCTCACTCCACGCAAGTTTCACGGTGAGAATTTTACAGAATCGACATTCAGGTCCACTCAATCTGTGTGGTTCTTTTGTAGACCATTTTAGACACCAATCTACATGGTCTTCACACGATCTGACCAAGATTATGTCTGGACTTTAAAAGAGACTGTGACCTCTGAGTTGGTTTCGGCCTTTCTTCTCAGAGTAGTCAGATAGGAAACGCCGATCTCATCTAGTTTTTAAAAATTATTGACGTGTTAAGTGTTTGTACAAACCTATTTACATAAATAAAATCGTTTATCATTTAGGACTTATATAAAAGAAAGTGTGAAAACTAAACATCTAAACATTTTTTTAAACAAATTTTCTCTATATTTTTCAATTGTCTTCATGCTTAATTTCAAGATCAACACAGCAGCAATTGAGCTATGGGCCAAACTACTATTAAAACACTATAATGGGTCCAGTGCACGCAACATGTCGTTATGAACCTAAAATACAAATTGCAGAAGACCCATTCTTCTTAGAATCTTTTCTTTTCGACATCGATATGTTGGTATGTTACTTTGTGAAAAAGTTTGCTCCCGTATAAACATATGTCCCTTGGCAACCTGTCTTGCCTGCGACTTACATTAAGTTAAAAAGAGTATTAACAACTCTATACACTTCCATGTTGATTGAGAGCGTTCGGTCTGCACCAACTGATAGAAAGCCGACGACTGACGAAACACGAAGTTTGCCGAGGTACATTAAGAAAATAATGTTCATGTATGATAAAGTGCGGCCGACGAGAAAATGGGCTCCTTACAGCACCTGTCAGTTTCATAGCAACGAATACGTGTTTTGCGAATTTGATCTTTATTATTTACTAGAATTGTCTTACTTCCAGGTGTCAGGAACACATTCTCTCGACGTCCGTACTGTAGTTACGGGACAGGAACAAAGCCCGGTTCCTTCCATGGGCAGACAGCTTTTACTAAATCATGCCTCGTCTTTCTACTACACCGGTGTGTCCATTATCAAACAATTTTTGAATGATACTTCTGAGTACCTTTCTATGTATTTTGTGTGAGTAATGAAAAGTCGTTCGAAAAAGCTGCGCCTGCGCTTGTGCCGACTGCGCGAGGCATGTCGAACACAAAAGTGTCAAAGAAAGTTTACGGAATGATTGGGGTACTTAAAGTGTCAGTCTGTTGTTTATGTAGTAGTCTATATATATTTTTTTTTTTTAAATTTGATTTACTCGTGGCTCCCGCAAACAGGCGCGACGCCACAGCACGACACAAAGGCACCGCTCGTCGCGCGACACGCGGTGCCTTTGTGTGCGCGAGACTTTAAACGGTGGAGGTAACTTGGCTGGACCTATTAGTCTCAACACACGAAATCGAGAGGGATTATTACTGAACAGTTCTCTATATATCCACATGACTTCATCTTAAAATAACCCACTGGTTTTTAATTGACATACGAGTATCCTGTTTATAAGAATCTACCACAAAAAAGAGAAATTCTATGATCAATACTCCATTCCCCCGCACCATCTATCCTTGTCTGTTTCTATAATGCCACGTGATTTTAATTGATTGGTTTTGTGATTTTTTCCATATCCTACAGACCATATAAAATAACTAGCATCCTTTACGCTCATCATTATCATTAGCAGATTGTTCCACCCACTACTGAGCAAGTGAGTATACTTTTCTGAGTACGCTTCCTCCCTTTTGCACCATATTTCCTGGGCCTTTACGATGTCAGCCCAAGACATAGCGCTGCGAACAATACAATGAAGCATGCATAACTACACCTTTCTTTGTACACGCTCGAACGCACACATTTACAACCCAACTACATCCACTCAATGCACACATGTTTACAAAACCAGCCTCATGTCACTGGTGGCATAGCGATGTCTTTTGTTTTTTTATTTGGTATGAGATTACACCCTCTTCTATATTAAAGTCGACCACTTCTCTAAAACTTCCGTCGTCGTCAGTACCGGTTGGACTGCTCGACTGGTTGACTGGTTGCACAAGGTTGTAGTGACGTAAGAGTAACCGAACGTTTTCGGCAACCGGCCCCAACTTTAGAGCGGTCTTATTAGCTCCTTTAATAGATCTGCTTTGGGTTTGGATCCCGTTATTTGGAGCACGTATTGTCACGTTCTTGTACTACTGTAGTTATTTGTTAGAATACGGTCAGTGACCAATTGACCCAGGTGATACATATTTCAGACTTTAACTATTGTGCACTGCAGGCTAAGGATGAATGAGATTTTGGATGATTTGAGAAAAGTTATTCCATTTATCTACACTATTTTTAACTCCAACGTAAGTCAGTCTAGTAGTATCCAAAATAAGATAGAGAATTCAAAACTTTGTTAATGCGCTTACTCATTCCAAAACATGTGTCATTCGAATCAGGTTCATTCTTTTATGCCAATAGGAGTATAATGCTCATAACTTCCACATTAAGGATTAGAGACTGGTTGAGCAAATCTGACGTCAGCCCGAAATAGTTTTCTGAAACCTACAACGTTGACGCCAAATACCACTTTCCCCCTTTCAGAAAATCATTAACCTTAGGTACTAATGTCATATTCCATATTATGTAATCTTTATCAGAATTTTAACCTACTTAATGCTTATAATACATCTCATTACTGCACGTATTGCTACTAAAACTCCTATCGATAACGCTTTTTTTTCCTCTAAACTTTTATGTCTACATTTGGACAGCGTTGTATTATTACATACTAACATTGTTTCTATAAAATTACTTGTAAGTTCTAACAATATAACTGTTTACTGTTCATTTAAAAAAAAAAAAAAAAATGTAACAAAATCAAAACCGGTACAAAATCTTCCCTGAAGGCATGACTTGAATTCCAAGGTGTATCACAGAGTATGTCAATGTCATATGCACAAGTATTTTATCCTTACGATCTATTTCCTTGAGACTGTAATCTAATGTCAATTTAGATCAACGTTAATAAAACGATATGAATCTAAGTATAGTGAAGTAACAATATTCTTACTCGTTATTTTGATGAGTACGTCTTTAAATACGTTGACATAGTGGCATTAAAAAACAGATGATAACAAAATCGGGGGATACAGTTTGGTGTTGCAGCTACATATCTATCATCTACATCCAAAATATAATTACGCCACTCGATAGCTAAATAATCAAAGAATTTGTTACGTCAGGACTGTGACGTCACGACCTCTACCTAACTCAGAAAATATTACTAAACGTAAAACACACGGCCGTATCCACGACACAGCCACACCTGATATTTCGACCAACGATATGATTAAGTAATAAGAAAGTTCAGTATGAATCTGGATGGCTATAATACGAGTAGGATCTGATCAAAGAAACATTGGATCGACTGGGTGAAAGATGATATGGCTGGAAAGGGAGTGAATACCGAGATGACAACTGATAGCGAAGTACGTATGGAAGAAGAAAGATATATAGAAATAATGTGGATGGCTAGAAGAGTAGGGGAAGACCAAAGAAACGATGGATGGACTGGGTGAAAGATGATATGGCTGAAAAGGGGTACCGAGATGACGACTGATAGAGAAGTTCCTATGGAAGTAGAGAGATATATAGTATGAATGTTGATGGCTATAAGAGTAGAGGGAAACCAAAGAAACGATGGATGGACAGTTTGAAAGATGATATGGCTAGTAAGGGGGTGACTACTGAGATGACGGCAAATAGAGAATTCAGGCTCCAGCAAACAGGCACGACGCGAAAGTACAATACATAGGCACCGCTCTTCGCCGGACACGCGGCGCCTTTTTGTCACGCCTATTTGTGGGAGCCTTTACGGAAGTAAAAGACATAATGCACCGACCTGCGGGGTTATTGCTTCAAATACTATCAGTAGGAATGGTTTTCATTTTGACAGTTCAACAACATTCATTGCATGAAGCAATAGATTAGCATTATCCTTCAAAATGATTCAGATTGTGACTTATAGTGAGTTCTGGAATTAGGGTGCTGAAATGAATTAGGATGAAGTCATGAGGGCAGGAAAATGAAATTGATCTAATTGACGCCCTGCTGCTCTGCCACCCTGTATTATGAAAGATTATTTTTGAAAATTCACCTCGGTGTTTCATTCGCCCGCATAAGTCTCGATCCCGTGGGAGTATCGGGTTAAAAAGTGTTATATGTCCTAATCTAGGCCATGGTCTACCAATGTGCCTAATTTCATCCAAATCTGTTCAGCCGTTTTAGCGTGAAAGCGTAACAAACAAACATACAATTTGTTTTATTTTCTCTTCATGTTATTACTTTAGAAAACATCTTAAAATCAAACGAACCCACAGGTCACAGTTTGTTTAAAGTACAGTTTTTTTTCATGTCCCAGACCCGTCTAACAAGTGTGGACACTCAACAATGATACGTTATCATTCCTTTAGAAGAACGTGCCCATAAGAGACGCACGTGCATTAACGGGCGGTGTTCCACTGTGCCGTTATGTTCCAATCGCGAGACATTGTGTAATGAGTGGACTATTCAGTGTTTACTTTTGATAGTAGGTTATGGTGCGAGGTATTTAAAGTCTGTATTGGTATGAAGATTCTTAACAAAGGCATATTTTCGCCGTGTTGATTTCCTTGTTGATCTAGTAATCAAGTATTTGCAAGAGCATCCTGGGCCTGGTTGAGGCATGTCCTAGGACCAAAACTTCGAAGACATGTGAATAACCCTCACTGGACCCGCGTAGTCAATACGGCCCACTCCCTCTCTCAGAGAGTAGGCCTGTGTCCCAGCAGTGGGAACTTTATAGGCTGATTATGTTTCATGCAAGTATTTCTAAGTGTAAATAGTTTTTGGGATTTACTATCTGGAATTTCTCAGTAGCAGCCCGGAGTATGAATTTGTGCCCGGTTGAAGGCAATAGGTCGGCCCCCTATTACATGGGACTTAAACATAACTAGTAAAATGTGGGTGTCCTTTTCTGCCCAATCCTTGGGGAAATTTAGGCGTAATTTTATAATTTGTTATTTCTCAGTACGTAACACATTATCTGCATAATTCGCGGCGGGATTTTTTCGCGCACTGGATCTTCGACGCACTGATCAGTGCCGAGAGTTTAAAATCCAACAGTGTGTTTTTTTCGACTCGCTGCGATGCACTTTAATGGATTCTCAAGGAGGAAATACAGACGTAACCTTCATAGACCAAAAACTCTTAAACCATTGAACTTATAATTTCCAGCAATGGAAATACTAACTTGATTGATTGACAGAACCAACCTATTTATATCCCTGACATTTGCATCGATCAAGCGTAGTCAACAACATGTTCTAAGCCTATGCGCATGAGTGCATAGCTCGACAAGTGTGGACAAGGTCAATATCGATGCACATCGGTAAACCTAGCACGGACTTCTAGCAACATAGTTGAGTCGCTGTGATTGTAACATCATCATCACAAACGAAATAATTGAATATGTACTTAGTAAAGCAATCGTCACAAATAAAACGTAACGTAGGGTGGATTTCACCAATGAAACTGAATGCGATCAGAACCTACACTACGTTTAAGAACTGTCAGTGTCATTATTTCTTAATAAAATAAATAACCCAAAGAAATAAAGTGACACAATTACATCCTTCAAATTAGACAACGAGCACAATGCGGTGTGCGTCCTAAGGTTGCACCAAATGGGAGGTCAGCGCAGCATGTGTCAGGCAAATATACCTGACGCTGATATTCTGATGGACCCCTGCAGTGACATACGGACATCGAGCAGACCAGATACATTGGTGTTATGAAAAATTGTTTGGCTTGAGTCTAGTATCGTTTGGCAGGAGTTTTGGGGTAAAAAGGGTTGAAGATGGTAGGGGTGGGTTCGGGGTGGGTTCCCTCCCTGATTATAACGCTACCACTCTTATTACAAGGTAATGCGTATTTTTCGAGAAATTAATAATAAATGTTTCTAACCTCAAATTAGATTACAGCGTAACGACGTGTATTGTCTGTGGTGTAAAATGTCGTGCAAAATCGGTGAAACGGAACGTAAAAAAAAACGCTATCTGCGTCATGTGTCAGTGTCATTTGTTTACACTTTACGTTCATTCCGTTTCTCCCAGAGTTGTGAGAAGTTTGTGTACCTCCACTTCATGGTTAAAATAGGTCGACATTGTTCCAAAACCGAATCGGGGCACCCCGACTCCACGTAGTCTTTTGGCTCCTACCCCTAGAGTGTTTTTAAAAATCCGGAGGCGCGAAGGGAGGGCAACCCCCGCTCGCTGTAACAAAGCATAGGCACCCATGGGTGCCTATCCTTTGTTACGCAAGGGCGAAGGGGTTGCACTTCCCGCAGCGCCGGAGACGTTGGATAATCGACATTTAAGTGTTTTGAGGTTAGGTTACAATAATTAGTTTTTCTCAAGAACGGTGCGTTACCTACTTAATTTTAACCAATTGTTTTGTGCGGAGTGAAAATGATGTAAGTACCCGCAACTTAAATTATTGGTATTCTACAGAAGTTTTGCATCGGGCAGATGTGCTGAACGCGTACAGTTTAATTGGTGAAATCGGCACTGAATAGGGATAATTAGCTCGTTTTTTTTTTTTTTTTTTTGAAGACCTATTGATAAAACTGTAATTAATTAAATCTTCCTAGAATATTCCCAACTACGCAAGAATTCTTATAATTCAATTTAATTTTCTCAGCTGCGTTTTATTTGTTTGTGCAGTATTCAGTATTGCATACGTAAGTTGCCATGCCCATTACGCCTGGAGGCTTTTATTTATTTTGTTTTGTCAATTTTTTTTTGTATTGGCGTGGCTAGCTGACATATGGCAATTAATTTAATTTAATGTTTTAATAATTACTTACAATTGTATATACTCCAGTTCTTCTAACCGAACCGAGAGCTGTGCTGCTGGGCAGTTTGTTGCGCCACTTCTTCTTCCCAGCTAAAGCACTAGGAAGTTGTGAAGGGCGGGCGTTTTGGAGGACTGTCTTATGTAATTTTGACGTTCGAAAAGTGCTGATTCTCAGCCTAATTTTAATAAATGACTTTTGATTTTGATTTTTGAGAGAGACGGGGCCGTATCACTTGGACACCACTGCTCAGAGAACAAGCTTCATCATTCATTTCATCACCACTGCTCTCAAAACGGAAAAGGAACATATCGTGAGGAAACCTAGAACCAAACATTCGAAGACACGTGACCTTTACCAACCCACACTGGGCCCGCGTGGTATATTACGGCCTACTGCCTCTCGAAGAGAGGAGGACTGTGACCCAGCAGTGGGACCATTATAGGCTGATTTTGCTTATTCTCTGATACAGGTTTATGGGTTAAAATCCGGGCAGGTTCTAATGTGAAATTTTCAATTCATAAATGTACTTTCAGAGTTGAATTTAGACATAACGTGAGGAAACCTATAGTAAAAAAAAAAAGTTTATTTGCATAAAATGTGGTAGGTAGAAAAGAGGTTACATACAGTGCAATTCAACATATGTAAGTTTGAAATCGCCAACCGTCTTGAGCTAGCGTGGTGATCAATGCTCGTGCCTTTGAGCTGCAGTGGGACAGTAAAAGGCTGCTATTAGGTAGGTGTGAAACGAGAAAGTATTTTTAACTTTTCACGAGTTTATGGCAGCCCGACCGGGCACTAATAATAACGGAAAAAAGTAATGTCTCTTTCAGGTATACGTGAAAAAAAATAGCTTAGTGTTTTTTTTTTGGATGTGAGAAAACACACATGGGAAGAGAATGTCTGCTTACATAAAATATTAAAACGGAAGAAAAGTGTTCCTAAACTCGACACTACCTATATCGCCAATTTTGTGTGAAGAGGCAACGGAAATTCTTTTTTGTACTGTAATAAAAACCGAAAAATTTAATACCAAATTGAAAGATGAAGGACTAATCTAACTGATGTAACTATTGGTTACATAAAGTTTTGTTTAATTTAGCCGCAAAATGTACCTCAAAACTGATTGTTTTTGTCAGATTTGCAAACGCGTTAAGGAAATTTTTTTAGAACTTAAGAGCTGCTGGTGCTCAAATAATTTACTTTCTCCCACCCAAAAAAAACACAAAACTATTTTTTTTCTCACTTGTGGTGCTACTAAGAATACCATCAATACGTTAATATTACGTAAAGGGAGGTATACTGGAGACATTTTTTTTTAAATTCCTGTAGCTAAGTTTCCATGACCACCATGAGCTCGATTTTCAGACCACCGCGCCCGCTTGAACAGTAGTTCGCGCTTGCATGTGAACACCTTCTACAGACCCCTAGATCTTAAAACTGCCTTATGTGTAATGTAAATCCAATTAAATAATAAGTAAATCCAATGTTTGAGATTGGTATTTGGAGAATAAGGTGTCCAAGAACAGTCTCTGTTAGATCTTTCAAGTGTATGTATGATAACTCAAACTCAAACTCAAACTCAAATCATTTATTTCAATTAAACCATTTACAGGCACTTTTGAATTGTCAAGGAGTCGGTCAGTCACAAATATGAAGCTAGTTGCCCATTCCAAAGCGTAGTAGGTACCTATGGAGAAGAACGGGCAAGAAACTCCATGGACACTCTTTTAAATAATAATGTTTTTACATATATCTTAGTTACATCGATTAATGTTGACACTATAAGTGAGAACGATGTACAAAAAACCGTACACGTTAAAAGCGTCCAGAGTGCATCAAAACATAATTAAAAACAATCCAGCTAATTAATTATTAAAATAAGCCGTGGCAGCTAAGAGATGACCAGTCCCAACTGACGGCGCCCGTTCACGAACATGACGCATGGATCAGCACCATTCAGCTCAACCATTTTGAAGGGAGCTAAATGATCCGACACACGCGCCACCGTCAGCGAGACATTTGAGTGAGCATGACATACTATCAGCCGCCAAGGCACATTCAAGTCAATCTATGACATTACCCGGTAAATGGTAGCTCTATAGTACAAAGTACTCACAGATAAACACCGGAACGATTACGTCTGTATGTGTTCTCATCGTATTTTATTGGAAAAAACCAGTTTCTTAGTATGACGTAAGCTAGCATGATGAATCCATTTTCTGCTTAACGAAGAAGTTGGTGGCAAAAACCACAATTACCTATGTATGTTGAGGATAAAATTAATTTAATTAATTTTGATTCGGTCTCTAAGAGCGTATATTATACGAAAACAAAAATCTATTTTTTCTTTTTTTCGGAGTTTTGTTGTTATTTTAATTTGAGCGGCCATTTATGGTCTGAAAAACCCAAAGAAAATTTTAGGACATCCTTAATTTCAATTAGCACCCTGTTGACACCTTAATCATGTACGAGTAGGTACCTAAAAATTATTTTATATTTTGTTATTTTATATTTTGTAAATGTGAGAACGTCGTAGGCCCTGTGGATTGTAAATTTATAGACAATTGTCTATTTGTTTAACATATGGTACTTGTTGACAGGCCTACACTGTCCTCCCATACCTGTGAACACTGAAATTGGAAAACATTGTAAAAGACATATTTTTAAAAGAGTAACCATGGATATTCTTGCCGGCTCTTCTCCATGGGAAACGACCAATTGGAACCGTGCACCTAGAATCTGACGTTTCATAAGTGCCCATGTAGGTCCATGTGAAATAAAATATTTTGATTTGATTTGATTTGATTCCGTCACCTACTTATATAAATATAACAAAGTCGGGTTAGTTACAACATTTATAGCTTAAGAACGGCTGGAACGATTTTAATGATCTAGGTATGATCTTTGCAAAGTTACTACATGGGAGAAAATAACGAAATTTTCTTTTTGATAATATTTTGAGGCGATACTTGTAGATCGCCGGGCCAGCTAGTTTAATATTAAAAGATGGTCGAATTTCGCATATAAATTCATAGATACTCGTACATTCACCTAACCAAGCCAAGAGTCTAGCAACTGTTTGACTTATTACGAAACTAAGCGAAAGTAACCCAACAGACATAAAAGAATCAACATTTCAAAAACAATGGAATCATATATTAAAACAATCACATTAACAATTTATCAGAAAGAGATAGATATTATATAATTTATCACGTAATGTATCTACACGCCTAATAAAAGGAGGTTTAAACTCGTTCTTATTACAAAATGTCCGTTTCAAAATATTCCCATGAGACAATGGCTTTTTGGTCTGAGTGTAAAACCATTTCTCAAACACCAACTTACATTTACGCCTGCTCTGACCCAAAATCGTTTAACTTTCAACCTTAATGTCTAAAAAATAAGCGTGTGACAGGTGGTTATTGAAGTGTATAAAGTAAAGTGTTTTCGCTTAGGTAGAATGCGAAAATGGCCGGGTAGCCGACCTTGTAGATAAAAAGTAGTGTGCTGATATTTGTCTCGAGTGGGTCGTATCGAGGCTGTTCCGCGAATGTATGGACGATGAATCAGATTATAATACGAAGTTGTTATAAATGTGATTTCTTGATTATGGAATTATTTTTTAAATCTGATGTTTAAGGGAGTTTCCACTTCCCAATTATTTTAAGTTTACCTTCCATAGCTTTTGAAAACTATAGTATGTAAGTTCAAAGGCGTGAAGGGGGCTTATGTCCAGCAGTGGACTGCTGTAGGCTGATCATGATGTTGAGGCAATACTCTATAAAAAATGGCTCTATTAATGTACCACACATTAAAAAAGCCTCCCTAAGCGGGAAGCGCCAAGATGACCCACGTTTTTTTTTTACGTGTTTTGTAATTTGCAGATCAGTGGCAGATAGTATTTTGATCTAAATATAATTCGGTGCCGTATTAAATAATTATATATATAATTATTATCATAAAGAAACATCTTTGTAAGTTAATATTACCAAGAAGTCATGTCATTTGAGGGCATTTCTAACCAAAGGAGTTTTATTAGTGATCCTCATGATTAGTTCCTTAAAATGATGTAAAGCCTTATTTGTTACAGTCGCGAATTATATTTACATCAACATACATTCTGATACAGACCTGCAAATTGCAAAAAAAAAAAAAAACCATTTCGCGTAAGTAAAGTACCCTAGACAGTCAGCTGCACTATACTACCTTGCTGACCAGCTTATATTGGGACCACGACATGAGACATATGCTCATAAAGCTAAAACTGATATGAGAGATGAAAGATAAAACACTGAATCTATATCTGATATTTTCCAGTGTTAACGTATTGAAAGTAAATCTGTGCTTGGTACACCAACAGTCAAGGATAAAGGAAAATAAAGCCTTAAAGACATTACCTAACACCTACGTAGTTGTAGCCAATGACAATCTATAAGATCTGCTTGTTCTAAGATGACGACATAGCTAACAATGCTGCACAATTGTAATCGCTGTTTGAAACACCCACGAGGAAGCCACGGCAAGGTCCGACAAGAAATGTGTGAATATGTTAATGTAAAGAATTTGTTGCTATTGTAATAAAACAACAACAAGGATTATTTTGTAGATGACAGTGTAGTATTTTGTTGTGGTTAGGATTTTTACTGTAGAAAAGTTATTAAAAAACAAATAACAAATCATCGAAGACGAACTAAAAAATCGAAGACGTGACATTTACCAAGCCGCAATGGTCCCGCGGTGGATAACGGCCAGTGTCACCTCACAGACAGGAAACCTATGTCCCAGAAGTGTGAACGTTATAGGCTGATTAATCATGTAAGATACAAACCGATTAAAATAATTTGTGATAACAACTAGGTCAATAAAATTAGAACTTCGAACTGTCTTGTTAGTCTTGGGGCGGCAATTATGACTTCTTGATATGGGGATTAGATTGCCGGGTCAGGAAAAGTGTCATTTGATTTTACCATAAGGTAATTCTCAGCAGCCCAGGGCCTGGATCTGTACCTGGTTAAAGTAAGTGTGGGTAGAACACTGCCCACCCCTTAAGGAAATGAGTGATGTTGATTTAACATTATTTAAAAATTCGAAAAAAAACATGTTATTCAATTACGCAAAATCGTCAAAGTCCGGAAGACATCACAAACATTCAAGGTTTCGAAACTACGCATCTGTTAAAAAAACTAATCATAGATTCCACACACAAATGTTTTGTAACAGAAGGCTCATTGTAGACTGGTCGGTTCAGAGTTCGACCTCCGACTGATGACCTTAGAGACGTGTCAATTGTTACCTTAGTAACTTATGTAATGTTTAACATTACCAATGCGAAGTGTTGTGCTAAGTAGTTAATGATCTATGGGTAATTTAGGATAAAGACTTGAAGGAAATAACATAACAAAACATCATACGTGTATTCTTTGAAGGGTTGGGCAGAGGTGTTAAAGTAAACCCATGCAATTAACGAGATTCAAACACAGAGTCTGGGCTGAAAATCTAGGAAGCGCTGTAAGTGAAAAGTTTTTTTAATTATTTTGTAATCAACCTTTGATTTTCGAAATATGGCGCCGGAAAATTAGATCAAGAATAAAATCGTGGCACCATTTCGAACTGGCCGTGGTGTGATTATAATACTTGATGTCTAAAGCATCAAATAAATCAAGAATAATAGAATAAACATACAGATTTCATTCGTGTTGATTCATAGGACGATTAAAGCAATGTTCTTGGAAATTAACACTGTGATTTTGCAATTTCCTAATATTTTTTTACGGTGGAAAACATCGTGAACAAATCTAGTCCTAAACTCGCAGTGAGCAAGCTCGTTTCTTCTCAATGCGAGAAGAGGCCTTTGACCTACAGTGGTGCACTTAAATCCTTTATTTATTGCTAAGGTCCCCGAGACGTACAAATTAATACCAAGTGGGTGTTTTATGAAACTTAAGGCCACATTCTGAATCACGATGTGGCCGCCAACACTTGTCAATAAGCTTACATAATGTTATATACAGACAGTCATACATATGAGACATAACATTGTCTTTCATTTCTTAGCGTTTCTTCGTAAAATATGACATAATGTAGTGACTTTGAAGATGTTGTTGAATAGATTCATTCCTGGTTTATGACGTTGAAATAGTGTGAATTGTTGCTGGTTGTCGTTTGGTTAATTAACAGCATTATTTTGTAAATGGGAAAGTTGACACGTTTTTCTGCTAAACGAATGAACTGATTTCGATTAAATGTGGTGGTAAAATGGAAATGAGATAGGCTATGGATATGCTTCATCGAACAGTATTGTGACTGTTATGATTAAAATACAGTACACTGTTTAAAACACCGAAGAAAGAAATATGATTTTCAGAAGATAGAGTTAGAGCTTAGAGAGCCTGCAGTGTAGTGCCATAAGAAAGAAACTCCTCTGTTGAAGTGTGTTTTCAAACAAATTTGCGGACACAAATTTATTAATCTCATACCTTATTCGTAAGTTAAAATTACAGAAAGGTATACTAAACCTAACAGCCTACAAGTAATGATGCAGAGAAAAAACACAGAAAAAAACCCGTCAGTGTCAAAAAAAAGGGATTTTTATTATTTGTGTAACTGGTAGGTATGAAAATAATTTGGTATTCAGCTGCCAGTTGGACCGGAAACCAACTCAAACAGTTCGGACAAAGCTTGGCAGATGATGAGGTAGAAATGAAGAATAAATAACAACACATAGTCACAATATACTTCTTACAAAACATCTAGCAGAAGTCATTATGAAATAGATCGGATGTAAACTCAAACTCAAATCATTTAATTTAATTAAACCATATTAAAGGCACTTTTGAATTGTCAAGGAGTCGGTCAGTCAGAAATATGAAACTAGTTGCCCATTCCAAAGCGTGGTAGGTACCTATGGAGAAGAACGGGCACGAAACTCCATGGACACTCTTTTAAATAATATTGTAACAAATATTTGTTACATCATTAATTGACCTTATAAGGGAGAACGATGAACAAAAAACGTACACGTTAAAAGCGTCCAGAGTGCACAAAAAAAATCACAACAACAAACGCTTGAAATAAGTCAGGGCAGCTAAGAGATGATCAGTCTCTACTGACGACGAGCATGATGTATGGATCAGCAACATTCAGCTCAACCATTTGGAAGGGAGCTAAATGATCCAACGCACGCGCCGCCGTCAGCGAGACATTCGAGTGAGCATGACTTACTATCAGCCGCCAGGGCACATTCAAGTCAATAAAAGACCCGGAGAGACCCCGTGAATGGTAGCTCCGTTAGATAAAGTTATCAACAATCCATTACTTCAATTTATCGTCGTCCCAAACAAAACACATTCCTTTTCTGTATTCTAGTATTTATGTAAATACTTAAGAACTTAACTGAAGGTTGATTCAATTTGAAACAAACTAGACAAACCATTTGCCATCTCTCCATATTTGGTTAAATGCAGTTTTGTATTGAAGCTACTCACGATCGCGTACTTAATCTGTATATGGAAACATCAATGAATTACTATTTGAATTCTTGGATTATTATGAGCGAGAATTTTATATGCACGTGACAATAGTGAATTCTTGAATCAGCAGAAGGGAAGTGGCATAATTAGTTAGAACTTTATATGGTACATTAAGAAGCCTCCTCGAATGACGTTTGATGCACCTTGGGCATTCTTGCTGACTGGCCAAAAAGATTGCTGATGAAAAAGAAAATAAGTTAATTGGGTTTTCGTTTGGTGTAAATAATATTTGTGTTTTTAAGGCGACGAGGTAGCCCGCGAATATTTTTTTTTAACGTCCTTTGCTAATTGACAAATATCAGTTTGTCAAATTAGAATTTCGCCGGAAAACTCATAACTATATGGATTATAGTGGAAGCACAAATATAACACTTATGAAAATATTACGTATACTCAATAAACTTTAACAACAACTCCTGTTCATTGAACTTGATTTTCATTTAACTTTGTAAAGATGTGTAAATAATTTAATCACCACTGCTCTCAAAACGGTGAAGGAAAACATCGTGAGGAAACCGGCATGTCCTAGAACCAAAAATTCGAAGACATGTGACATCCACCAACCCGCACTGAGCCCGCGTGGTGGATTACGGCTCACTACCTCTCATAGAGAGGAGGCCTGTGTCCCAGCAGTGGGAACGTTATAGGCTGATTATGCTTATGCTTGTAAAGATGAAGCTATAAAGCTTATCTGAAAAAAAAACAGAGTTTGTCATTTTCCAAAAATCACCCAATTCTTTAAAACAAATCGTATTTTAGCCTCCAAAACTCTTCAATTCTTTAATTTTTTCTCAACAATTTTCACTCAAATACAACCTACAACCTACATAGCGCGCATCGACTCCCGCGCATGCTTCGTTACGTAGATGACGTCAATGAATGACATCATGCGCCCGCGCCAGTAGGAACGACCTACACCGCGCACTGTTTAGAATGTCAACTCAACAGCGATCTGTCAACAATGTACTGGTATTTTAGAGGTTATCCTAATGTGGTATTGAATATGAAAAGTTTCTTAAGTTCGAAAGCTATTCCATTAAGTTCTTTTTTTTTTCAAGAATGTTTTCTGGTAAAATAGTAATTACAAAACCGTTGACAAGGTTTTGGAATTAGGAAGTAAATAGTGAATAGAATTTCTCGAACTAAGTATAAATGGGAACTGGTAACAAAAAAAAAACAGAAAGTATTTTTGATTTCGAAGACGAGAGATTAAGGCATAAAAAAGGTTGGAAAATCATTGTAAAAATGGGTCAATTGATATAAAAATAAATTAATCTTGATGAAAGAGAAGAGTATTATAAAAGAGAGAAAAAAAATAGGTACCTATGTGCCGTGTGACCAAAACAATTTGTGGATTTTGAGCTCTGGGTGTGAAACAGTTTCTTAACTTGGCATCAGTAACTTGTCAAAAACATGCATTACCTACTCTCAATTTCTTGCCAAGCCAATAATTATTTGCGTCTAATTCACAGACTTATCTTAGAAATCTTGCTTATTCTATTTCGAACTACTTAAGTTCAATTGTTTCAGTCTATGATCTCATAGATATTACCAATGTGCCAATACCAATCCAAGGGTATTAAATAATCACAAAGTAATTATCTACGTGACTCCATACCCGATGATCCTTATATTAATAAGTTGGAAGACGAGCGGCGATTACTGCCGACCTCGATCCGAGGACGACCCGACCACGACACCAATACACCACACGACACCCTTATCTTTAAGGCCATTGAGGGCAATTTATGATGACCAACTGTGTCACTTAAGTTGGTTTTTGAGGAGAACCTTATTGGAGGTATTTAAGGTTGATTTTTGTGTGAGTTAGTTGTTATAAGGTTTTTTCAATAATGTAATTTACAATGTAAATGATGTAGATTATAGTAGCATATTGATTAAGTAGAGATTTTAATTTAGAAGACGATCTTTTGCGCACTATAAAATTGGTATTATTTATATATTACCTAGTGTAATTTTTACTGTACTTTCAAAATACGAAAATATCCATTTCAAGAGTAATTGAGCCATTTTAACCGTGTTGCGCTATGAGTTAAGGCTCCCTCAAACAGGCGCGACAACACAGCGCGACACATAGGCATCGCTCGTCGCGCGACACGCGGTTCCTTTGTGTCGCGCTGTGGCGTCGCGCTAGTGGGAACGAGACTTTACGAACTCCACCAAAAGCCTGATTGTTATGCTGGTTAAGTGATAAGTTCCTGGAGGTGTAATCTCTAACGGCCAATCCCAATAACCTAAGATAGATCGCTACTGATGCTAGACAGTACAATTCTATCTGTCTCTGTCAAACAAATAGCTGTCAACACGTTATAGGTTTGCATACTTTGTCATCATTGGGACGTTGAAACCAGATACTGAAAGGTTTTCTATCTCCAGTACGACAAAATTGGAAATAGATACGTTGTTGGGTTCGGCCTTTAGTCCGTCAACGAAGATACGGGATCATCCGAAATAAGTTAGTTGATCCGTCAAAATAAGTGTCAAATTAAATTATTCGGATGAGCAAAGACACGTCGTGCTTGTCCCTACGACAACTGTCGAATCGTGTTGTCATTCATTATTTGTTCGAAAACCGAACTAATCTTATGTCCGTTAGTGGTTCGCAGCCAGAGAATTTCGAGCGAAACTACGGACGAGTAGACCTGCTGAACCTGTCTAGAGTCCGAACGCATTCTGGTAGCCATTCCAACTAAGCTGAAACATTGCCATACTCTTGGGCTCTGACGCAGTAGTGTAAAAAGTGAACATCGTCATCGAACTCATAATCTATCGCTTGCAAGTTCGTGTTTTTTCCGCATGCCCCACATGCTGCTTATTTAAATTTAAGCAGCAGGTGTCTTTCGAAGTATCAATTGAATTAAGTCGCGACTTCTGAGTGTAGTAGTGGGCTCGATTCCCAGGTCGGGCAAAGTGTTATTGGGTTTTTATATCAGGAATGTCTCAGTTACATACAGCACGCGTAGCCTGACTACCATAGAAAAAAAAATTGTCGACGGAAGAATAGACAAATGAATAAGATAAATCAGTCATTTTGTCATATTCTTCCGCCGACAAAAATTGCTCATGTTAATCTTGATGGAGTCTGGATTTGTGCCCTTTTGGCTGACTGCCTATCACATGGGGCTTAAACATAGCTGGCGAAATGTTGTATTAAAAGTAGACTCCGGGCTGCTACTGAGAAATCCTAGATAGAAAAACCCAATAACACTGCCCGACCTTGGAATCGAACCCAGGGCCTCATGCTCAGCCGTAGCTCTTGCGACCAACGAGGCAGTCAAGGCGGTTGAGGATTAAAGGCGTGATGTACGCAACATTCGAATTAACACAAAGTTCGAAGTTTCAACATGACTAATCCATAATCTAAATATTGGTGAAGACCGAAGATCATTCGCAAATGTGGGTGTATCGAGTCTTGCACAACCACAAATGTCGCCCTCGCTCGCCCTTGTAATACCAAACGCAGACCATGAGGGGCATCTCATATGGACCGCTGAGTAATTATGTTCTGCATGTTATTATTTCAACAGTTTACGTGTGGATTATGAGGTGCGATTGGCTGCTTTTAAAAGTAGCACGATATTTGTTATCTTCATTTCTGTCATCGCGCTGCAGAAATTTTTCCAAATACAATCTGTGGCGGCATCTACACCGCCACATGAAACTACGTATCACACTGACGTCACGCAAAATCCTGCATCGCACAAGCAAAGTTTACCGCGCAACTAGCATATATGTATATACAACGTCCCACCATCAATCGTCGGGCAGGTGCCCACCAGACACGACACCCATCTGGTCGGTTGGTGCTCCCTTTTCAAGATATAAGTCCTTCCTGTCTCCTAAGGCACAGGTTTTCCCTAGTTTAGGAGGCAGGGTTTTCACCATTCCAGACATCTTTTTACAACCAATTGTTTTTGTAACCTACATTAACTACTTATTGTAACAAAGGATTTGTATCATAAAGTTATTATTATATTATAAAAGATGCATTTTTATGTCACACACAAAATCCTGCATCGCGCAAGCAGAGTAAGTCAACCCCAAGTTGCGAACATTTTAATGGCGGCCATCAATGCTGCCATAATGTGGAGACCACCGCTATTCTAAGAAATCGTAGTTTTTGCGTCACACAGGCCACCGTAAACAGCATGTCGGTTCTGTCAAAATCACCAATCACCGTGAAGACTTGCGTGGAGTGAACTGTCAGTGTGATCCCGTCTTGGTCAATCCCTAGCATCAGTGGCACTGACAGCTCACTCCACGCTCACTTCAGCTATGTTTTCACGGTGATTGGTTACAGAATAGGACTACAGGAGATTGTTACATCACTCCTATTTTTCAACTAAGCACAGTTTTCAAGAACGCAGTCTTTTATCTACCCATAGACAATACAATAAATATTCTCCTCTATAAATGGCGGATTTATTATGTTGAGTAATATATAAAACGGAATTAATAGTCACTGTCCGAAGTCGGCAAGGTGATTGAGTAAACGGGTCCCTCCTTTTTAAGAGAATCAAGATTATTCGCGCGTAGGTATATTAGTTTTTCAAGATGGCGACATTCATTTATTTAGTTTCAGTGTTTACAGACATAGTTTTGCCACTTAATTTGCTTCATTAGGTTTTGTAAACACGTAAACATAGAGTATTGAAACCTCTTTAGTGCTTTACTAGCGACACGCCACAGCTTCGCATTATTTAGGCGTCTTGACGAAATTGAGTTTTATTTTTATTTTATCAAGTTTCATAATTATTAAAGCATTCAACACCTTCCGGAATAAAATCACTGCGCGATGGAGACAACCGCAAAAAAATCGTTACGCAGTTTAGAAGAACAATGCGGTAACACAGACAGACATATGGAGGCATAAAGTTCACTCATCCTCCTTAAGAAAGGTAAGATTCTTCGACCAGACGGGTGTCGTGTCTGGTGGGCTACTGCCCGACGTTTAACGTCGGGACGTTGTATATATGCTAGTTGCGCGGTAAACTCTGCTGGCGCGATGCAGGATTTTGTGTGACGTCACAGTGCGTAGTGGCGCGGCGGTGTAGATGCTGCCACAGACCCAAAAAGTGACTTAAATTTGTAATATGGATGGTTGTGTGTCTAGACATAGATTAATTTCTTGTTTAAGTTTCCGGGCATCTTAACTACCTACCTAATGAAATCTAAGTAGGTATCTACACATAATACTATTTAAAATTAATGAAATCTCATGGCTTCTAGTTCTGGCATGAACTTATATGATTCTCAAACGTTACAATACGTACATAACTATTTAACACCGATGTGAAGGCAAGCATTGAGAGCACCCACGCAGAATACAAACTACTCGCAGCTTTATGTCTCTACCTTCCTGCGTATTAGGAACGTTCACTTTGTGGAGTTTATTGAGGGATATAAAAAATTGCACAAGCAAATCTCTCGTAACATAATTAAGGTAGTTATTGAAATTGAAATAAGTATTGATAAAATGTGAACACTGAATGTAAATCGTAATCCATTAAAATTCTTTCTAAAAACTTCATTCATATTTTTCATATAATTATACACTTAGATAAAAAGACGATGTACTACAGATAAAAGCCAGCTCTTCAGGATTTAGTTACGATATTAACATTTAAATAAAATAATATGACATTCCGTTTTGTTCACAACAAAACCTATCCTGATTAATAAGTTTGCTGGGATTATTTCCATTGGTTATTGAGTATTGTCATTAAATTGTTTTTTTTTGGTTTCAGATTAGAACATTCTTCCTACAGATGCAAGAAACAATTAAGGTGGTAGAAGTGGTTATCGTTGCTTATAGACAAGGGTGATGCAGGTGTATTTATGGGCAGATAAAAGTCTCCAAAAGGCTTGGTAGCTTGTCAAATTTCTATCCATGGACAAAACAGTTCTG
Source organism: Dasypolia templi (assembly GCA_963555695.1). Classification (NCBI taxonomy): domain Eukaryota; kingdom Metazoa; phylum Arthropoda; class Insecta; order Lepidoptera; family Noctuidae; genus Dasypolia; species Dasypolia templi. The sequence continues at coordinate 9,136,124 of OY743163.1, forward strand.
CATCATATTTGGAAGATATAACCATTTCCTCAGAATGTGTAGAGTTGCACAATGAAAGAATCTGTTGAAGCTCCACTCCTAAGCTGGCCATCTTGCAATCTTACCCATACTTAAATTGGAACACTGCATTCGGTACTTTTTTGGAGTAAGAATTGGTTAAAGTGGTTTATCATAAATAAGGTGGTAGAAGTGGTTATCGTTGCTTATGGACTAGAGAGATGCAGGTGTATTTACGGACGGATAAAAGTCTACAAAATTCTTGGTAGCTTATTAAACTTCTAACCATGGAAAAAACTGTTCCTTAACTGATTAACCACGCTAAGTCAAATTACTGAAAATAATCATGTTTTGAAGATATTTTAGGTTCCTCAAAATGTGAAGAGATGCACTATATGTGTAGAAGCTCAATCATGATCACCATTGAAATGAGTTCTGTTGACGGATAAAAGACGAAATGACAGATCGTCGATCGTTGGTCTAGTGGTCGCAATCACTACTGCTGAGCCTCATGCTCAGCAGTAGCGATTGCGACCACTAGACCAGAGAGAGTCCTGGGTTCGATTCCCAGGTCGGGCAACGTGTTATTGGGTTTTTCTATCTGGAATTTCTCAGTAGCAGCCCGAAGTCTGGATTTGTGCCCGGTAGATGGCAATAGGCTCGCCCCCTATTACATGGGACATAAACATAACTGGCGAAATGTGCGTGTACTATAGGTACACCTCTGCCCAACCCTTCGGGGATACAAGGCGCGATTTATGTTATGTTATAAAATAAGTATGCTGAATTCTTGACCCCTAATAGTTTTATACAAATGAATACTTGTTTTGCGAATTTGATCTTTATTCGTTGCTACAATTGTCGCACTGACTGTACTGTAACTGTAGGTGCTTTTTGGCGACAGAATTGGGTTATGTGGTCTATCATCTATCTATGTATCTATTATTTTCGGACGTAACCTTGCAAGGACTTTTATTACCAAAGAATATTTACATACAAAGTTATATAAAACATCACAAAATATGAAGTGAATTGTAGCAAAATATTGCGTCAAGGCTGGTTTATTATGCTAAACAGCACGTAGGTGGTCCCTGCTGCCCACGTTATCATTACAGGGGACATGGTGACGTTGTAATGGGTCTCTTATTTACTGATAAATTTTATTTATTAATGATATGTGATAATTTATTTGACATTCTGAAAGGTATATAGGTATTATTGGATTTTTGGAACGAAGTTTTAGGAGTAAACTTGTAGAAATGTTCACCTGACGAAAAAGCGTTATCCCTGCGACTTAGAAACAAACAGGCAGAGAGAGAGAGAGAGAGAGAGATAGTATTAATTGCAATTTAAACCCCCAAAGCTTATTCAAATACTCGAAAAAATTAATTTCAAAAGTCTATCAAACGTTTGACAAACTCTTTTTCGCGTCAATTGAATGATTCATGATTTCTGAAAATGGTTATGTGCCTTATTAAGAAATTCTCAATCTAGAATCAGGGATAATTAAAATATCGAATGGTTTGCGTTTTTGGGTGTCCTAATAGATGTAAGTTTCAACAAAATTGTTTTTTTATGGCGACATCATATTAATTGTAATGATAAAATCTCGTAAATGATCTGCTGAAAATTGTCTTCTTATGAATCACTGTAACTGTTCAATTGTGGTGGCTGGAGGTGGACCCAGTTTCTCATTACAATTTTTTTGGGTTCAACAACCGTTGAAGGACCAAAACGATGTTTTATATTATGATTATAATTGGTGTAAATGAAGAAAATTATGTAAAGGAGCTTGAACATTACCTTAACATACATTTATTAAATGTAATTAATTAAAACGACAACACCCATTTAGCGAGGGTGATCATCAATGGTTGTTCTTTTCTTTTTGTGAAAACCTATTGCAGGCTGTTTCCAAACTGTTTATGCCAATGAAAATGAGGTCTAGATGCCTTATACTTTTGTCTCGATTTAAGTAGCTTTTTGATGTGTAAAGATTCTTTCTACATCCATTTTATGATTATGTCGAGAGCAGCTCAACCACACAAATAGTTACTTTCAAAACTAACATGCATTAAAGATAAATTATCAACGGGGGACCACACACTCTACACAGCAGACAATAATTTACATAATAAACCTATATGCCTTAGCTTACCTAGTCAGTTTATTATTTTATAGCCATATTGTGGTGCAACACACCCACATGGCTCATCTTGCAGTTACAACATTGACTATCGACGTTCAATGTTTTTGTTTCAAATGATAGCGTATTACAACATTATAGAGGTGGCAGTGCCCACCCTATTGTTTATTTTGGTGGGTGCCAACGTGACTTTAATTTAAGTTTTGAAATCCCATGTCATAAGGGTTCAGTCTATTGCCAACCAGATACAAATCTGTCTCCGGTATGCTACTAAGATATTGATGATGGAAAAACCTTATATCTCTGAAAACCGAACTCAGGACCCCATGTGCAACAAGTCGCCCTTGCGACCACTAGTGGCCTAGACCAAGGAGACAGTTAAGACTGCCGATGCTACATATTACCCGACTTCGACTAAGCCAAGCATTAAGCAGGCTATGAAGGTATGTATGTGCAGCTGCTACCTCATTTGAGATCACTTATTACCTCACCACACCCCTGCCCTTCTGAGCGAGCACCAAGTGAAGTGGAATGAAACGACAACGCTCTGTGCGCGCTGTCAAGGCCACGCCCACCGGCCGCCGACGCATGGCGCGTCACTGCCGGAACTAGCTACCGACTGCTAAGTTAGGGTAGGGACTGGTATGAAAAGAACCTATTGGTGTTTTAGAATTTCTAACAATTATGTCAAAAACATTAATGCTTTGTTATATAAATCAAAGATATTGAGAGTTTAGTGAATGTCCTCAAAAACCGTGCAAATAAAGGCCTTGTTGCCAGATTATCGATTGACCATCATTGTACGGAACAAATCAAGGTACGATTTTACCAGGAAATAAAGTGACGCAAAATTTACAAGCTAGAATAGAACAAATGCGTTATATAATATGTCTATGGGATTCTTGTCTCAGCAGCGTGCTGAACAAGACCACAATATAAACGAATATTGTCGACGGAGGTATAGAAAAAAAGACAGACAAAAAAAAACTGCCATTTTGTCTATTCTAAATGTGAATTTGTCCATTCTTTCGTCGACAAAACCCTGTTGCACCGCGTTCTGATAGAAGACATTCTGAGATGAAAATTTCAACAATGCTGTCAACCAGAATTGCTGTTTGCTGCGTTCTGGTTAAAAAGGACAAGGAATCCCATTTATGGTGCACTTGAAATCTCTTTGCAGTAAACTCTTGCCGAACTAATTATGGCGAGCGCTCACCTGTCCGCTGCTGGTTGACTCATATAATGGTCACTTTGAAAATATTGACATTTTTAATTGTCCAATGAGTAGATTTAAAAGCCTAAATCACTCCTCTTTGCTAAATAGATCCCCTTTTGTGTTCTGAAAATCATCTAACTTAATTCTTTTGTCGTATTTTATACTTTTTTAATGCTCAGTATGTATATCTTAATACTGCACGTACTGCTACTAATGCTCTTAGCGATTACACTTTTTTTCTCTAAACCTTGTATCTACCTGTGGACAGCGTTGTGGGTTATATTATAATTAAAATTTGATTTTGTTAAATTATATGTAAGTTCTCATGATGTAACTGTTTGCTGTTCCATAATATAATTTAAAAAAAAAATGAAATATGTCAATTTCCCTATTATATGATCAGGTCGTCCCCTAAATGTGGGCAACACGAACGTGTCATTACGTAAAAAGAGTTTAGAGCCATTTGATTGATTTAAACTAGTTTTAAGTATTGCTTCATCTTCAGGATCTTCTACATCAGAAACTGTTCCTTAGCAAGCTGGCCCATTATGACATTAGCCATGCAGCCAAGTAATGGCCATGATTAGTGGCAACAATTTTTTCAAAACATTCCGATTTTTTTCAACAATTTTATAAGTACGATTTGCTTAACCGGTCAGTTCTCAAGAATAAAACCTACTTTTGCCTGATGAGCCAAGAGAGGTGATGTGTTGTCGCAACGCAGCGTTTAGTTCACCTCTCAGTTACTTAACCATTGCGTGTTGCTTACGACTGTTGCGCATATTGTTATAAAGCCTGGGAATTAAATAACAGGTTCAAACTACAGCTAACTGAGGTTAACTTTATATAGTGTTATTGATAAATGAAAACAGCTTTATGGTAGGTTTCGGGGTCGAAAGCCCAGATGCTTTTTGTTATCTAGGAAAAGAGGACACAGGCAGATGTGTGAAAACATAATTATGGGTGGTCTTAAATCAGTGGGCCAGCATAAAAGAAAACAAAGAGAATTTAATTCCTATTACCACAACGATGAAGCTTCAGGTCTGTTGAGAAATACTAATTGTGTCCCTGCATTTTTTCATAAATTTTAAGTTTTAATGGTTAATGCTATCTCTCGGGTTGTTCCTATTTCAAACAGCTGCATGTCTGTTTTTTTCATTCGATACCCGATTACTAACTACATTTTGAATATGACATAAAAATAAAATAAAACTCAATACCTTACTACCTAAACTCTTTGTTGTACAGTTCCGCATGCATTGATATAAAACTCAAATAAAAAGTTCGCTGGTACTAAATTAGATTGCAAGTCAGTTATCTTACCGATCAAGAACTTGCTCTACTTCAAACGAGACTAATGCAATATTCGTTAACAGGCATTTATCCTTACGAAACGGTATGATTTATTTATTCTGTATGCTTTATTGGTAACTGCATGGGCAAATAGAAGTAAAGATAATTTGATTCAATAAACTTGCCCAGCCTTCATCCCCACTACGAGTATGTTGGGCTTATTATATTTTACATGGAGCGACTGCCTAACATCCACAACCCAGAAACAAGGTAACACGATCAGGCCCAAATGTAGGTTTTCGCTCAAGGGGGGGAAAATGTTTCTTTCTTGGAGAATGAGAAACGGGAGTGGTGAATGTCTCAAGCCATGAAAGCCCTTTAAAAAAACATCGGTACCTTTTTTTCTGTAAACTCAACAATGTGCCCCGTTTTCGAGGATGGTGTGGCGGCATCTACACCGTCACATGCGAACAAACGCATCACACTGAAGTCTGACAAATCCTGCATCGCGCAAGCAGAGTTTACCGCGCAGATAGCATATATACAACTTCCCGACATGAAACGTTGGGCAGTTGCCCACCAGATACGACATCCATCTGGTCGGAGGATCCTCCCTTTTCCAAAAGTATGAGTGAACTTTACACCCTGTTCCTCATATATCTTCAATGGCTACGACTTGTTTGATTGTCATGTAAAAATACAAGTTATAAAACGATGTATAAGCCCAACTTTTTTGACACAGTTTGGTAACACTAGTTGTCAGACTTCTGTGCTTATGACTACTCGTAACGACTGTCAAAGATTGACAAATGACAGCCGGGACCAACGGCCGAACTGACTGGATTTAGCCGGCTTAACAGATAGGTTGAGATCACTCGCGGATAGCCTAACAAATTCATTCACTGCTGCATATTCAAGGCAACGTAATATTATGCAATACAGAATTAAATAGTTTCTGTTATAACAGCCTGGTTCAGATGCATTTTTATATCCGGTGACGTCACACATCACACTGACGTCACACAAAATCGTACACAGCGCAAGCAGAGTTTACCGCGCCACTAGCATTTAAACACCGTCCCGACAATCGTCGGCCACAAAATCTGATCCAGCCTGTCCCATCTTGCTGTCCTCCCGTCAGCGACGCCCTAAGCCGAGGTCCGTACCCCACAGGGGGTGCCCTTAGCGAGCGTTCGCTTAGTAATGTAAGTAGTTTTTCACACCACCTGCTCGAAAATGTCAAATTATATGTCAAGCAACCTTAACCTAAAGTGAGTCATTAGTGGCCAGAGGCACAGCCGGTCAATAATGTTGTACTGGATTTCATTATGACCCGCTGGTCAATAATGTGATTTGAATTTGGAATCTCACATGCTCAGCTAAATTGGCAGTATAGTACTAACAAACACTCTTTAGTGCCAGAAAGAGGAAAGCTATTCTCGATTTCCTACAAAATCATAACGACTGCTTCTTCATATCGTTGCCATGTTTTCGAAGACATAATATTGTAAGAATAACTAGATAACTACGAACCATTTTTTAAAAGGAATGGAATAACATTAAAACTTGCATTACTTACATAATTGGCTGTAACATTAGTTAATTTTTTTTAAGTAAACTGCGCTAAGATTGCTGTGGATTTTGTGAATAAATAAATAAATAATAAAACCTATCTAGACTACATTCGATTTATCACATTTTATAAAAAATAATCTATTTTCAGGAGCGTCTCCAATGACGTTCTAAATTCAAAATGCATACAGCCAATCATCCAAAACCATTTTGCATATAACTAACTAGTTCTAAATATGTTATTCTTACTGTTTGTTTATTTAATAAATACTTTGTTTTTCGTACTATGGCTATTATTTTCTCACAGTAGGTGTAAAAAGTAGAGTAACCTCCTCTGGGCTAAAGGTGTATTTGCCTTGGGCTAGCTTGAATCCCTCGCTGCATTCAGGATTCTTGTATTAACTCCCTCGCTTCGCTCGTGAGTTAAATCCCGAATCCTTCATTGCGCTCGAGATTCAATATGACGCCCGTGACATAAGACACAACTTTAGCCCCTCGGTGCATAATCTACTATTACGCTCCTGGCTGGAGGCTTTGAGTCGGCTTAAGGCAGCCACAGGATGGTCCGGTTAAGTAGTCACGAACTCTCAAGGTCAACTACGAGATGCCATACATAAAAACAAAAAAAAACAAAAAATCGTCGGTCATTTGCCCACCAGACACGACACCCGTCTGTTTGATCCTCCACGTTCAATCGAGTATGAGTGAACTTTACACCTGTTCCTCAAACTTCTATAAAGGTTTTGTGTTTTTTTTTTTGTTTCGCTTCCGAATATTTTGATATCTCTAACATGACATCACGCCTCGTTTCACCGAAGGGTTGGGTAGAGGTGTACCTAAGTGGACTCACACTTATGCCAGTTATGTCTAAGTCTATTGCCATCGACCGGGTTCCAATCCCAAGACTCTGGGCTGCTACTGAGAAAATCCAGATAGTAAAATCCAATAACACTTTGCTCGACTTGTGAATCGAACCTAAAACGTCATTCTCTGGACCTACGAAGCAGTCAATTTATCCATCATTCTTTATCATCATAAATTCACTGCTTATTTCCAACTGAGTACGGTCAGTACTCTGCATTTTCTGACCCTCTAACAAACAAGAGAAGGGTTAGGAAAGGTCGGATTATGCAGATCACTTACTGTACTAGTCTCATTTGTTTTTAGGGTTCAGTTGATAAAGATGCCAACAATGCCCTTCTACTACGTCTACGCTGTTTGTCTGTTTATTACAGGTATCTTTAGAACCGTAGTAGATAAACTGTTAAATATTTTTAGGCCACGAGGACCAGACCCACGTGGAAACACACGTTTTTCGTTCATAAATGTCTGCTGTAATTCTATGTTGATCTATAAATCAATCCATCAAATCTGTGTTACTCTTTCCTCAAAATAACATTTCTGACACTATACACACAATCATATATATACACAATAGACCAAGATTATGTCTGGACTTTAAAAGACACTTTGGCTCAGAGTCTTGTGCCTGCTCGGTAATTTTTAAGATCGCTCCGTACTAGTTCATTTCGGACAGTGAACTAGTACATTCTATTAGTTCTAATAGCTCTATTCGGTCTTCGCTCTCGGTGGTCAGCATCTGATCTCATTCTTGCAGATTCGGTCGGTCGGGTTCGGTTAGCATCGTCATTCGTCGGCTATTCTCTCTCGTTCTCAGTCACAGACATCGAACGTATCTGTCAAACAATCAGTGACTGTTTATCATTTCTCATTCTCGTTCGCACAAACGATCACGCGGCTTACAATTTACGAGATCCAAAAGAGCTATTAGACCTACTAGACCGATTACGAGTCAGCGTTCGGAAACGTTTCTTCTAGTACAGTACGAAGATACGGTTCCTATTCGTTCATCGTTCATGAACTACACAACACTACGGCCCTGAGTTTGTTTCGCCATTTCTTCTTAGGGGTAGTCAGATATGATGTGGTAAAGTGATTCCTATTTTGTATATCCTATTCATTTAATCTTCCATTCTAAGGTTAGGTACAATTCTTTCAGAAGTAAATTATTTCAGGTCTAAAAAAAATGTACGTAGGTACTTGAATTTAGCAGCCAACAATTCCATGCTTACTCATTCGTATCGACGTCAATGATGTAAAACAAAACAAAGAAATCAATTGATAAAGCCTTTTAAAACACTATTATTGTGGCTTACTTTTCGTTAAAATATAAGGTTCACCTTTTTTATGCTGACGAAATTATAATGAAACACACGTCATGGGAGAAGCCCATGTCTATATCAACCGGTGTACTGCAATTTGCCAAGTTGAATAATTCAAACTCAAACTCAAAGCATTTATTTCAATTAAACCATTTACAGGCACTTTTGAATTGTCTAGGAGTCGATCAGCAGAAATATGAAGCTAGTTGCCCAATCCAAAGCGTACCAGGTACTTATGGAGAAGAACGGGTAAACTCCATGGACACTATTTTAAATAATATTGTTCTTAATGAATAACAATTACCTCCAGTTATTGTCCTTCCACAAGACAAGGCAACCTTAGCATACAAAGAAAGTCCGAGTTTTGGTCATGACGCTTTCTTACTGCTTCGACTAAGCGATAACGAGTATTCGAGTATTGATCATATTCTTTATCAATTAACTTAAGTATTGCCTAGTCTAGGGGAAAAAATAGGCACTGAATCATGTCTTTGCGTACCAAAATAAACGCGTTTAGAACCTGTTTACTTTGAAACCTTCCATTGGTTACATTACCAATACTGACATCACCTTTGCATTGAAATTCGCAAGAGCATAAACAATATTTTCCTTTTCAACATTGTAACCTAACCTTAGTCCTATTTGTGTAAGAATGTAACCCTTATACAGGTTACGAGAACCGGTTGATCGTCGCCAACCTTCAACTACTTACAATGACCAGGGCTATTACATTTTAATATCATTCAAAATGCATGAAATGAACCTCGGCTTGAAGGACCAGAAAATTATAATAGTAGGGTATAACATGTCGTTTAAATTTTGAATAGTCGGGTATACCAATGTCTTCATGAACTCTATTCTGGTGTAAATTCATTACCTTTTAATAGTATAAAGTTAAGTAAAAATTCATTGAATCCAATAAAAACATAAGACAAAAAGACCAATCCGTCATGCCATATTCGGTTTGACCTTACGAGTAATCCGAAGGCTTTTTTCGAGCCCAAGATTATCAATGGCCAGATGTTTCGCAAAGTATCGATTATTCCTTACCTTTGAAACACTTTTATCCCACACAGTAACTTCGAGGTTGACACCTCATTAAAAAAAACAATAAAAATCACACACCACTTCTTTTGTGCATGGACACTACCACATTCCTACACATGAAGAAATAAGAATAAAAAAACTAATTCACATTATTCCAATTTTGAATTTAAAACACACGTTCGATTTAAACAAAATAAGTTAGAAGAATGTTAAATTTTCAAATTGAAAATGGAGATTCGTGTTCGTTTTTTAAAATGTTCGTTGGCTGTCGCATCGCGGCTGCGCGTTCTGCGTCGGGTGTTGCACTGGCAGGCTGCGCGGGCACCGACCAAACGGCCTTTACCAAAAAGGTCTTATGATCCATGTAGGCGATTATCGACTTAATTGAGTAGATGTAAAAGGATTTTTATAGCTTCGTGTCTGAATGTAATAAGAAATATTGATAGACAATAAAAATAAATAAAATTTTGTTTCGGATAGTCATTAAGGATTTTTTAAACTATGCGTGGATGTATGCAATAGGAAACAAGCTTGAAGTTTCAATTAACAATTATTGTGTTGAGTTACCTAAGTAAAATTATTTAATTACATACCCACAAAAAATACTGAGATTGTGTGACTGAAAAACATCAAGCTAGTTGAAGATGTTGACTGGGTACGTTTTATTTTTTGAGATAAAAAACTTAAGTCAACTTCAAATTAATGCTACCTACTCAATAAAAACTCGAATATCCAACACGAAAACATGTTTATTATATATTTTTAGAGTCGGTACATCCGTCTGAATACTCTTATATAAAATAATCTGTTTACAATGAAGTTTCAAAACGTGGAGGTGGTAAGAGCAATTTCAAGTTCCTTCAATATGTAGATTATATTGTACTATTCAGTACCATAATGAATTCTGTAGCTATTTTGAGATAGTTCGACGACGTGGCATGTTTATTAATGTTTACGGTTTTGCTTAGTATCTATTTCGGGTTTTTCCGACTAGTTTCGTACTCAAATGGAGTTCTTAGAAGTTAGTTTTTCGAATATTGTCGAATCTTACGAAAATCGAAAAGTAACATGACACATTAAGGCCTCCTTGCAACACAAACTTTATTAAACGTGTTTAAAACACCGTCTTTTTTGTCTGGCAATCGTAAATGATAGAGACCGAATGATTTTATTTCAATATTTTTGCGCCAAACGTATTTAGAGATTTTTTAATGGACACGCTCTTTTTGGACATGAGTTTCATCAAATGGAAAATATTAATTAAAATCAAATAAATCTATACTGATACTAAAAATAGGTAATATTTGTTTGTTTGTTTGTATGTTTTGGGTAATCTATGGAAGTAACAGCAGTATTTGAAAAATTCTATAAGCATTTGGTAGCCCAATTCTTGAAGAATGCTATAGGATATTTTATATCATGCTTTAGGAGCCGAGCTTTTAGGAGCTTTAGGAGCCTTTAGGAGACGAGCAGAACAATGTCACAGAGAACGCTAAGCATAAACGATGTAACAGCGCGGTCAGGTCGCGCATTGTGGTCAACACATTTAGCATTCCTATTTGCCTGCCGTCATTTCAGTGGTCACCATCTTTCTTCACGATCACTAGTAGTCACGATCTTTAACACTTAGGTGCAAGTCCACTACAACTTATCAAAATATAAATCTAATAATCAATCGACTCTTCACGTGATCAGAGGGTTGGCCTATTTTTGGCCAAAGAATCAGATAACGTAGCAATGCTCCCAGACTTCTGGACACTTTTCCTGTTGACAGCTATGCGGACGAATATTTTGATGTCATGGGAGTATTTCTTTTTTTATATACTTGCACATAATATTATTATTGTAAGACTGTTAGCTTTTCAAATCATGTAAATAATAGTTTGGTTGGTTCATTTGAAGATGTTTAATGTTGAAATTAATAAAGCATAACATGTGATGGTAAATTAATCTAGGAGCATTGGTGTCCCAGTGGTAACGGCCGCGACTTACGAATTGAGGGTTGTAGGTTCGAACCCAGACAGGCGCTTACTTTTTGTAAATTATATCATCACCACTGCTCTCAAAACAGTGAAGGGAAACATGGTGAGGAATTGGCATGTCTTAGAACCAAACATTCGAAGGCATGTGACAACTAGAAACCCGCACTTCGCCCGCGTGGTGGATTACGGCCCACTCCCTCTCACAGAGAGGAGGCCTGTGTCTCATAATAGCAATGGTAACATAATAGGCTGAGTATGTTATGTTATTAAATCTAGTAATTAAATCCAACTGATATAATTTTGTCTGTGATTATGGCATGATCTTCTAAGTCATTATAACGGTTCACAATCTGATTATATGACATCGTATCCACCGGAACATCGTACGTGTTAAGACTACCGGTTCATAAACAAGTTTAAAATAGCTACATGATTCATAAAAGTTTATTTTTTGAAGTAGACGCGACGAAAATGACGTTGATCTGATGATTACGCTTGTAAAAATAAAAGGGTTGAACTAAAAGTTTGTTGAACGGGCATGGTTGGCTGATTCTAGTAACGGATCCTATGATTTCCATGGAAATAAGGACGTATTGTCCGTAAACCTTTTACATCCAAACTCTTCCCTTATCACATAACATAACATCACGTCTTGTTTCCCCGAAGGGTTGGGCAGAGGTGTACATATAGTACACCCACATTTCGCCAGTTATGTTTAAGTCCCATGTAATAGGGGGCGAGCCTATTGCCATCTACCGGGCACCGATCCAGACTTCGGGCTGCTACTGAGAAATTCCAGATAGAAAAACCCAATAACACGTTGCCCGACCTAGGAATCGAACCCAGGACCTCATGCTCAGCAGTAGCGATTGCGACCACTATACCAACGAGGCAGTCCCTTATCACACTATAAAAAAAAATGAGTTACTAGAGGTAACTCATAAATGTTCTACAAAGGGTAAGTTAACAAGCGCGAAACGCTACGCGAATCGTTGGCGACACGCGTTGCTTATGTGTGGCGTGCCTTTTACAAGGGTTACCCTTATATGTCTCTCGAAAAAAAAAAAATCTTTTATTAGGCTTAGGAACATTAAACTTACAACGTTTGTTTAAAATCATTTCCAGACAGCGATGCGAAGGAATTTTTTGATGCCCAATGAGCTCTTCCTCTTTTTTCTATGTTATATATAACTAGTTGTTGATACAGATGAAAAGTAGCCTTTGTTCTCACCCAGGTCTATTTGTGTGCCTAATTTTATCCATATCCGTTCCGCCATATTGGCGTGAAAGAGTAACAAGCAAACAAACCTACTTTTCCATATAATTACTTATGATTATGATTCGGTTTTTTTTTGAGTTATGTCGTTGTATTTACCTGACCTTATTGGTGATGTTCTTCAGAAAGGTCAGGTGCGAAGTACTCTCAACCGGGGCTCGTGTATGACCAGATGTATGAACGTAAACGAGGCAAAAGGAGTATGTAAGGAACGTAGCAGGTGGCGTTCTGTGGTTTCTGCCTACCCTCATGGGAAGAAGGTGTGAGTTTATGTATGTTGTTGTATTTAAGATTTGTGAAAATATATGAAAACCGGTTAAATTCAAAAAGTATATTAATCATGAGGTTTTTTAAACCATTCACCATCTTATTTGGCGTTATTCAAATGAAATTAAATACTTTGATGCGACCAACTGAAGTAACACTAAATACTAACTGTACTCAAACGTAAAAAATACACTGATTCTGATGTGTTTATTTATCTATGACGGTCCTATCAAACACATCTCAATTCTATTCCCGTTACCCGCCGCCACCACAACAAAAACGCACATGTCATTTCATTGATCCCCTTTTTTTACCTGTGCCGGGGTCGAAACAGATGATACTCTACACCTGTTGCAAGCTCAAGGTCTGACGTAAGGCTAGTCGTGTTGGCCCAACATACATGAGTAAGTTCAAATCCGGGCAAGTTCGGATGTGACTTTTTCAATTCATGTCGCACGGGTCGATCGATGCTACGGGTTCCGCTTGCGGTTCGTGGATGGATCCGTGACTTGGGACCCCTCAGTCGTACGTTAAGTCTGTCATTCGTAGATCTTTGACAGTCGTTGTGGGTAGTTAGTATCCCAAAAGTCTTACCAAGGGACCCAGTAACTGGGTTGTGGAGATCAGGTAGGCAGTCATTCCATGTTGAAAATTGGTAATCAGCTGCAACCAGTCAGCTTGTTGGGGAAAGTCAGATTGCTGAGTTTATTTTGGACATTAGTAACAACGGTGAAGGAAATCGTTAGGACTTATAGTTAATATAAGTCTGAAATCGCCAACCCGTCTTGAGCTAGCGTGGGGATCAATGCTGGTGCCTTATCTGTATCTGTATTCCCACAAAAAAAAGGGTAAAGAGGCCTTTACCCTTTTTTTTGTGGGAAATCGTCAAATGACTTCTCCCGCGGGAGGGCGTGTCATACTTTTACTGACTAAAACCCACCCGTGTTCCTTCAGTTGTCTGTGCCAGGGCCACGGTATCTCTTTCAAACATACCGCGATCCCTGAGGCATCGGTCCTATTGGACCCCGTCAATATGTGCTGACATCACTTCGACGCGCCATAGACTCGGGCCTTACCGGACGTCGAGCTACCCATTGCTCGCTGTCCGCAAGCCCACGCCTTCTGTGGAGAGGCCTTAACCCTGCGGTGGGACAGTATTATACTTGTTTTTATACACTGACGTAATGTCAATCAAATGTCAAGCATTCACTTGGTGATTGCTTGAGTAAGATGTGTGATGTCATTTTGACTTGGTAATGTTAGTAATTACATTAGTCAATAGTGTTTAATATAGCTCTCAAGAGCTATATTCTAATTGTAAGCACTCATTTGACTCAAGTCAAATGAGTGCTTACAATTTGAAAAGAGAGAAGAGGATTTGCCTGGATAAGTGGAATTAACAACAAATTGTTTATACTGTTCTCACTGCTGGGACACTAGCGTCCTCTCTTCACGAAGGAGTGGTAAATTTTTATTTTTTTGGTAGATGTCACATGTCTTCGATTTTTCGATTCTAGGACATGCCGGTTTATTATTATAATCATTATTCATTTTATAATCTCATATCTCTTTTACAAAATGAAATTGGATGTTGGTTTAGGAGATTTTGATGAGATGATTAAGAAGAGATTGATAAACTCCAACGATTTTTTTCATGGTGAATAAACATTAACAGTGGAGTTCATTCAGGCCTCCATGCGGGCGAAGACGCTGGCGAAAGCTAGTGTATAATTTAAGTGGTATTTTTTTTTATGGAAACAACTGGTTAGATCAATTCCCTACTGCTTTCATTCTGAAAATACCTTCAAAGATTATTTCTCGTAACTTCCCACTTATTTAAAAGACTCCAGTCACTTCACTATTTAACTGGTCTCCAGAATTTACTTTTGTACTAAATTTCATGCTGAACACAAGTTAAACATCGACTACACAATCCACCCTTTTGTAATATGCCGTATGAATCATAAGAAGACAAACCACGTCGATTCCAAAAGTAAACGTTTTCATCATTCACTCGAAGGTCTTGTAAAAGTGCAGACCGTTCACATAAATACGAGTACATAATATAAACCAGCTTATGGACACTAAAAATCCAACCGCGCATCGGCAAGAGTCGGATTTTGCAAAGCCTAAACTTTTATTTTTCATCTTACAAAACGAGTTTGTTCTAAGTTACAAAAGGTTTCATGAACCTTAAAGTTTGCTTAAGGAAAATCAACCTTAAACTTTCAAAATCTTAATGAAATGTGTTTTTCATTTTCAATTTTGGAAGTGTCAAAATTTTGACAGTTCTAAAATCACTAATCGTTCTAATAAGGTTCATAATCATCTGACGGTTTGGAATCTTCTTACCTTTTCCAACAGATTCAGAAGGATTCAATATGTAATAAAATTAATGCGATTCGCAAGTTCGTAGAGGCGTATCTTTATATGGAATTTGTTCGTCTTTTTATAGCTATCTTGAGAACAAATGTGATGCTTTTATTCAACAGACTCTTAAACTTGATACAAGCAATTTTATATTCATAGCTTTGGTAAGTTACTAGCACGTTTTCAGAAGTTACAGCCACAGGTAGTCAGCAGCTCGATAGTCTTACAACCAGTCTTCCTAAAGCTCTTGATTGTTTTCTGTGGACTGTATGAAATCTGATTTTAAAACAATTTGCTGAATTTCCTTTTTATTGTTCACTGATACAGATATTTGCTTTACACACCACGTACGTTAGATAGAGAACTCAAGACATTTTAAAATCTGACTTTGACATAAGATCTACAAAATGTTGTGTTGCCATGAACACCCAGTAAGTGAGTAAAGGTCAGAAAGACAGTCGCTCAATGAAAAATATTGGCATCCTGCTTTATGAGGTAAAACTAGAAGTCGAATCCAACAAAGATTGGTAAAAGGCCAGGCAGATGATGGAGATCAGTGGTGACTGTGCTGACTTACGAAATGTAGGTCGTGGTTAACTTTGTGTAAATCATTTCATTGCCACTGCTCTCAAAACATCGTGAGGAAACCGTCATGTCCTAGAACCAACAATTTCGAAGACATGTGACATCTACCAAGCTGCACTGGTGGCTGTCCGCGTGGTGGATTTCAGTACAGTGCATCTTGGAGAGAGGAGGCCTGTGTACTAGCAGTGGGACCGTTATAGGCTGATAATGCATGCAGTTGATGATGGTAAGTTCGTAAAAACACTTGGAGTGCATTAACAAAGGCTTCAGAGATTCTTTTAAATGTACGTGGAATACCCCCTGGACAGTCAGACTCTCTATTGCCCTGCTGACTGGCTTGTATAGTTACCATTATGACCGACCATGACCCGATGCATGACCTATTCCTATATCTATATTAATAATAAAGCTTAAGTTTGTCTGTTTGAACGAGATAATCTCTGGAACTGCAATTCGCATTAAAAAAATGTTTGTATTTGATAGTTTCATTCTTGAAGAAGAACATCATGCTACAACCCTTAGGATCCGACCAAAAAGAAAACAAAGTCAGCGGGCGGGCGATGGGTATGTGACGAAGTCAGAAGCTTGTTATTAGATACAGTTTGTCACAATATGAGAGGAGAAACGAAGTGTTTTTAGTTGTCTTTCTGCTAATCACCAAACTGATAGCCAAGCACGGTGATTATGGCAAGACCCTCTCCGACCGTTTTTGTACTGTCTGTCCTTAGGCGAACCATGTTAACCTAATATTTATTATTTAGGTCAAAATCAAAATCAAAAGTCATTTATTCAAATTGGGCTGTGTATCAGCACTTTTCGATCGTCAAAACTACATAAGACAGTCCCCCAAAACGCCCGCCCGTCACCACTTCCTAGTGCTTTAGCTGGGAAGAAGAAGTGGCGCAACAAACTCCCCAGCAGCACAGCTGTCTGTTCTGTTAGAAGAACTGGATTCTAAACAATTGTAAGCAAATTACCAAAACATTAAATTAATTGCCATACGTCAGCTAGCCACGCCAATACAAAAAAAAAATACAAAAAATTAATGTAAATAAAACCGCACCGCTGGAATTGGGAAGATACCATAATGCTTTGTAACTTTGATCCAATTTTCCTGCCACGGCAGGCCACGCTAGGACCGCTGCTGCAGGTGCGGAAAAGGCGCAAATCTTCAAAGCTAAATACAAATTATTATATGTTTGAGATTAAAACTACGTTCCTAAAGGATGGAGGGAAGAGAAAGTAATATTAATTTGCATATTTTTTGGCCAAATAATCAGCTATAAAGGCTGGCAGCATCGCCACGTTGTATGGCAATCATGCAACGTGGCAATGCTGCCAGTCTTTTGGCCACTTTTCCTGTTGACAACGATGTGGACGAATTTATTAATGCTCTGTGATTCTTTCCCCTCCTCTTTTTAAATACTTGGTACTATTACTGTTATTATTATATGACTGTTAGCTTCTAAATTATGTAAATATAATTTACAGCTTAACTTTATCATCTTCTTAGCGTTTCGTTGGCAATCTACATACAGTCAGCCCAGAATTTGTTTACGAGCTTGGCATCTTCAGTAGTGTCCATCAGTTCCTGGAGCGTGCAAACTACAGGACACGCTGGACCCGGTATTAAGTGCTCTTTATTTGTGGGAGAGCACCACATTTATACTCCAGGGCTGATCGGTGAATCTCCACCAGCATGTCGATTCTGTAAAAAACTCACCGTGAAGACTTGCGTGGAGTGAGCTGTCAGTGTCATCCCGTCTTGGTCAATCCCTAGCATTAGCGGCACTGACAGCTCACGCTCACTTCACCTAAGTTTTCACGGTGCGATCGTTACAGAATAGCACTACTGAGCAGTTTTTCTTTGCTTTGGCCTACCAGCAATCGTAACAGGACCAACTTTTGCCGACGGAAGAATTACAAATTGATTTTATTCATCTGTCTTTTGTCTATTCATCCGTCGACAAACCACGTTTCTACGGTGGTCACGCCATGTCCAGGTTGAAGGTTTAACTTTATGTTTTAGATTAAGGCTTCTATGTGCTTACGTGTAGACGTAACATACGCGAGAAATTATGTTTAAAAATAATAAACATTTATAGAATATATTACTTTTATGTCCACTGACATCACAGTTATATCTTCTATCCAATAAAGATAATATTGTTTATTAAAACAGCATCAATACGGGTTTAGATATTGCGTCACACACATACAGATATTGTTTTTTCCTCTGAATGCTTTAATTAATGCGGTTCGAAGAATATTAATGTGAAAACTTGATTCTCAAGGCATTTGACATTTTATGTGTGTCTTCATATAATTATTATTATTATGTTATATTTATTTAATATCAAAACGTTAAGAGTAGAGCAGGGATAACCCAGCAGTATCGGCCTCGACTTTCGAGAGCCTGCCTGGGTTCGAATCCACGACGGTCTACAGTTTTCAATCACAGATTCGAATCCAGGCAGGCACTTTACTTTGTGTAAATAATTTAATTACCACTGCTCTCAAAACGGTGAAGGAAATCATCATATCTTGAGGAAACCGGCATGTCTTAGAACCAAAAATTCGAAGGCATGACATCACCAACCCGCACTGGGCCCGCGTGGTGGATTACGGCCCACTCCCTCTCACAGAGAGGAGGCCTGTGTCCCAGCAGTGGGAACATTATAAGCTGATTATGCAAGAGAAGAGACCAGTGGTTTACCACGTAAATTAAAATAAGTGAAAGGTTAGGCTGCGCATGCCGCTGTCAGTCAGATCGGTAATCATTTCTTAAGCGTCATGTAGACAAATAGAGACTTCTTCGAGCCGGAATATTTTCCCAGATTATGATCAGATTAGACAACCCCGTTTTACGAGTATGTCCAGGCAAATCACTGTCCATTCCAAGGTCGCCTGGAAGAGATCGCAGAAAGCCTTATGGACCTCATTGTATATTTTGTAGTGTTCGATTATATTTTTGTTATGTATTTTTGTGGTGTGCGAAAGATTGGCCAGAAGTGTAGGTACCTATAGTACACCCACATTTCGCCAGTTATGTTTTAAGTTCAATGTAGTGTATGTGTGTGCCAGTTGTGCTTTGTGGCGTACAATTAAGTAAAAATAAGTAAATAAATCTTTATAATTTGCTTTAAGATTACGTTTACTAAGGGCATCCCACGTTTAAGGTAAAATCTTCTTTAGATAAATCATGAAGCCTTATTTGCTTTATCGTAATTAAAGGACTAATAACATTTAGAATGGATACCTGTTCTTGAATTCGAGACCACGTTAACTACCGAAATTAAGGGCAAAACCTTATGTTTAATCCGGGAAAAAATCTACATTGGGCTTCTAGGAATTAACGCTGTAGCTAGTCAGCTAATGGCAACGGGGCTGTCTTTTTTCTAGGTCATATTAAAGAAAGAAAGAAAATATTTATTTGCACGCAGGTCGTAAAGCACAAAATACAAAACAACAGTGTGTGCCTCACGGCTGCGCCAAAAGGGTTCATTTCAGCATTAATGCCAAACAGATGCTGTCTGACGCTGGTTTTCTAATGAACCTTTAGGGACAAGTGAGAGGGAGTACAAACAGCTTCAACATACCTAAAATATAATGTTATACTAATAAATTAATAAATAAAGTAGCAATTGAAACATTGATAAATTAAAACAACAAGAACTGTCTCAGTAAAACCCGTTATTGTACTACAGTACAATAACGGGTCCATCATGTCAGGGACATTTGAAGCAGCAAAAAACGGAAAATCACGCAACGTCCAACCATCCGCATATCCAATATATATTGGATTACACAACAGGAATGTTGTTTTAAGTACTGCAGGCATTTCATTAACTCAAACTCAAAGCATTTATTTCAAATAAACCAATTACAGGCACTTTTGAATTGTCAAGAGGTCGGTCAGTCAGAAATATGAAGCTAGTTGCCCATTCCAAAGCGAAAGTAGGTACCTATGGAGAAGAACGGGCAAGAAACTCCATGGACACTCTTTTAAATAATATGGATACAGAAAAATTTGTTACATCAGTCTTGTTGAAATTATACATGTGAGAACGATGTAGAAAGACCCGTAATAAAAACATAAAAACATAAAAAATCGGAAATAAAAATAAAAATAAGCCGTGGCTGCCAAGAGATGACCAGTCCCAACTGAAGGCGCCCGTTCACGAACATGACGTATGGATCAGCACCATTCAGCTCAACCATTTTGAAGGGAACTTAATGATCCAACACACACGCCACATAAGGAAACATTTAAGGCGACCATATCCAGCTTCAGTTTCGAATCTATGAGATACTGCCGTAGACGTGTTCTGAACGAGTGGATAGTGCTCATAAGCCTTAGCTTTATACGGATACATAGGAACTAGTAAAAAGACGTTCTATCATTGAAAGTCGTCTCCTCAACAAACCAGCCGCTTTGTAAAGCGATTCCCATTGGTCGAGGTCCACAAGATGCGCCAGAGGTAGTACCTATTTCTACCAATACTCAAGTATTGCCATGTTTCAAAGCCATTTTAACCGCTGTCAGACTATACTTGTGAGAATCTAACCCATGACCTCACTCGACAGCCAGCATTACAACCATTACACAACATCAAACAACCTTATTCTTGCCGTTAATAACTTTGATGCATTAAAGATTGCAAAAACACCTTTCAATGTACTTATTTAACGGTTGATTGTATGTAGGAGACAGGTTAGCCTTCAATAATGTTATTTTTTACCATCACCAATAAAAATGGTAATAGGGATTATGACAATTTTTTAATTTTTATCTCCATAAATTGTTTGTTCCCAAACATTGAAAACAAAATTACAAAAAGTGAAAAAGCTTAAAAAATTGCCAATTTATAAACGTTTTAAGATAAGTGTTAGACAAGGACAGCACTATCGTAGAAGTGACGTCACGACTATGTAACTTCATACTAGCGCCGTACATTGTCCGTACCGTGCGACAAGGACGGGAATAATCCCCTACAAAAACTTTAAAAACGTGTTTCTTCTTCATATTTACACCGATTTAACAGATTATCTCATTTTTACTATGTCTACTTTGAAATTACATTATTTTGATGAACATTTCTTATATCAGTCATCATCCCTTTTCTTTGATCGTGCCTCGCAAAGCACGTTAAGCCGGTGTTGTCGGCTGTCATTCGTGGATCTTTGACAGTCGTTACGGGTAGAGAGAGCCCGAATGTCTGACAAATTGTGTTACCAAGAGGTATCACGTTGAGCAGTATCTGGGCTGTGGAGGTCAGATAGGCAGTCGCTCCATGTAAAATACTGGTATTCAGCTGCAGCCGGTTAGACTTGAAGCGGACCCCAACGTAGTTGTGAAGAGGCTCTTGACTTCTCATACAAGTATTTTGTTGATCGTGATTTCGTTCGTGTTAAACTCCTTTTTCATTGCCCACAGAGAGTTTCATAAAAATCAATGTATAATATAAATTAAAGTCGCTTTTTGCGACCGCGCTGTTCTTCTGAACTACGTCATGTATTTTGATGGGATTTTTACCATCATTTTTTATTAAAAAATTATAACATAAACATAACATCACGCCTGTAATCCCAGAAGTGTTAGCGACTGCTGAGCGTGGGGTCTTGGGTTCGATTCCCAGGTCGGGCAAAGTGGGAATGGAAAGCCGTCACCTCCTTCTGCGAAGCACTGATGCTCGCGAAGGAGGAGGTGGAGCGCGTGAGGGAGAGAGCCTTGCGCCCTCACCTCCTAGCAGCAAAATCTGCTCCCGGCCACCGTAGGCGCGGGCTTGCGGACGGCGAGCAATGGGTAGCTCGCCGTCCGGTAAGGACCAGGCCCGGGTCGACGGCACGTCGTGTTCCACGTGCGTCTCTAAGAGAGATCTCAGTACTAAATGACGGGGTCCGATAGGGCCGATGTCTCAGGGTGGCGAAAATTCGAAAGAGAAGCCGTGGCCCTGGGACAGGCAACTGAAGGAACTCCGGTGCGTTTTAGTCCGTAAAAGTCAAATACCCTCCCGCTCCACACAGAGCGATGGAAGTCATTAATTTGATGCTATCATACCTACCCAAAAAAAAAGGTCGGGCAAAGTGATGTCGGCTTTTTTTAGTAGCAGTCAACACCCTAATTGCGTAACTCAGTTTTGAAGGATATTGCTAATCCATTGCTTCATAGGTTTGAAAAATTTGTTCGCTCGCCAAAGTATAAAACGCAGTGAACAAGGGTGAACTGTAAAAAATTGACTCATTTCATTCAATTGTCATTTCATGTGTGCTATGCTACCCTGAGTTTGGGAGATGACGTTGTGATGCTCCCGTGCCCCGAAAACCACGTTAAGTCGTTGGTCCTGCGCCTGATCTCTCTCCGGTCGTGTCTGATTGCCGTCCTCTCGGACTATGAGAGTGAGGGAAGAGAGAGTGCACCTGTGTCACACTTGTCTTGTGCACTATAATAATATATCCTGGTTCGAA
The DNA here is from genome assembly GCA_963555695.1 of Dasypolia templi. Lineage (NCBI taxonomy): Eukaryota > Metazoa > Arthropoda > Insecta > Lepidoptera > Noctuidae > Dasypolia > Dasypolia templi. Next base: position 9,158,526 of record OY743163.1, read on the forward strand.
GGCTAGTCTCCTCTGAGATTGGTTGCCATGGCAGATATTCGTTCTGGAGGACTATATGAAAGATGCCCGAAATCAGCTTGCGACGCAAAGCTGAACACACCGGTGTACATCTCCCGCCTACACTACACGACTAAGACGGAAGATATCGTAGAGTACGTGCGCCAGAAGACGAGGCACGCGCTGAGGGTGCAGTTACTGGAGTCGCACCGCAACGTCAACTTCAAGGCGTTCGTGGTGCGCGTACCGAATTGCTATCTGCCCGTCGTCATGGAAGTAGACTTTTGGCCGCAGGACGTGGAGTTCCGACGCTTACGCGGACAGCACAAGAACAAGCTAGGGAAATGCTACTAACTTAATTTTAAGCTATATGTATATGGGCTATTCTAACCTGAAATAAATGTTTTATTATTATTAATTTATAATATCCACAGGGATAGGCAGACTTCAGAAGGTCTTTCGTACTCACACGTTTCGCCAGCCCCATTCCTAAACTTTGGCCTGCTATTGAGACCTTCTCACCAGAATCCAATAAGCAAGCAATCACTTGTCAGCCACCGTGTAGGGCTTCCAATGAGCGACCCATACTATCTCAATATCCCATTCTGCGTATGCCAAATATTGCAGCGCAAGCTTCACTGGCCAAGCACTCTCACTGGCCAGCCACTGTACAACTTCCAATGAATGACATCCCATTCTGCACTTGCCAAACATTGCACCGCAAGCTTCACTGGCCAAGCACTCTCACTTGCCAGCCACTGTACGACTTCCAATGAATGACATCCCATTCTGCACTTGCCAAACATTGCACCGCAAGCTTCACTGGCCAAGCACTCTTAATTGCCAGCCACAGTACGACTTCCAATGAATGACATCCCATTCTGCACTTGCCAAACATTGCACCGCAAGCTTCACTGGCCAAGTACTCTCACTTGCCAATCACTGTACGACTTCCAATGAGTGACTCCTAATATCACAACATCACATTCTGCATATGCCAACCATTGCACCGCAAGCTTCACTGGCCAAGCACTCTTACTTGCCAGCCACAGTACGACTTCCAATGAATGACATCCCATTCTGCACTTGCCAAACATTGCACCGCAAGCTTCACTGGCCAAGTACTCTCACTTGCCAATCACTGTACGACTTCCAATGAGTGACTCCTAATATCACAACATCACATTCTGCATATGCCAACCATTGCACCGCAAACTTCACTGGCCAAGCACTCTCACTTGCTTGCCACTGTACGACTTCCAATGAGTGACTCCTAATATCACAACATCACATTCTGCATATGCCAACCATTGCACCGCAAGCTTCACTGGCCAAGCACTCTCACTTGCTTGCCACTGTACGAGAGGCACTTATTTATCAAGCCAGCCACTCCACAACTTCCATCTCGTAATCATCTATTTTTAAGTAAGAAGGAGTTTGTTCAGGATAGATATACCATCAATTCTTCCCATTTTTTTTTTCTTTAACCTTGATATTGGTACTCCGAAAGATCGAGTGAAATTCATAATTTTGTATTTTGCCAACGAAAGACATCAACGCGCAATCATTCAAAGTGTGATTTTGAGTAAAAGATATTTATTTATCTTTTACTTTTATGTAATGATTTTTGTCGAATAAAAGATAACGTTTTTTGTAGAAAGTCTGTTTGTAAGTTTTTTACTACTAATCTCTTATACTATTAAACTGGCGTAAGACAATCTTTGGATTTAGGTAATTAAGGTTAAGGTTATTTTAAGGTTAAATAGAATGCTTATTTAATACATTTTAATAAATTAATCTAAATACATATTATTATGGAGATTTTGCATTATAAATGGTTTAAGATTTTTTGATATTAGCTACTCGTTTATACATGTATTAAAGCAACGCGAACTGAAATGAAATAAGTTTAAACTATTTTGTTTTAACATTTTAACGCCTACCATACATTTTCCAACAACACCAACACTTGAATCCCACTTTGATAACCAGTGTTGCCTATTCCACCCATTTCAGGGTATACTGGCGTGAACATAACTCTCATGCTGCCATCTATAGCTTCAAACTGCGGTGATTCAAACTCAAAAACTATCGCCCCATTTCGTACCTACGTATGAGTTACATGAAGCCTTCAAAGTACATGATATAATTAATAGATGGCGTTGTGTTACAAATATAATATGCGCCTGAGCAGCATATAAGTAAGTTCTTTCCATGATAATAAGGTATTTTTCAAAACATACGAAGGTTATTCTTTAGACACAGTTCAGTTCAGTACAAACATTCGGTCCAGTTATTGAAATAAGAACATAAAACTAATCGGAATACAGTTTTTTTTTGTCAGTCTGGTTCTAAGTTGCGACTTTTTTATTAAGAACTTTAAATTCGTCGGAGAGAAGTTTGCACAATGCATAATTTGCCTTTTACGTCCCACTTCTGGGACACAGGCCTCCTCTCTGTGAGAGTGAGTGGGCTGTACTCCACCACGCGTGCCCGTGCGGGTTTGTAGATGTCACATGTCTTTGAATTTTTGGTTCTAAGACATGCCGGTTTCCTCACTATGTTTTCCTTCACTGTTTTGAGAGCAGTGTTGATGAATAAATTTACACAAAGTAAAGCGCCTGTCTGGGTCCGAACCCATGACCTACAACTCGTAAGTCGCGGCCGTTACCTCTGGGTCACCACTGCTCTCTTCCTAGTCCACTGGAGTAAACTAATATTAGAAATGATAAGCTACGCTTTAAAAGTTTTTGGAAGCGGTTATTACCGCAATTGTGGCGCGGTTCGGACAATGAATGGCGCAAGTCGTAACGTCACTTCTGTGATAGTGCTCTCTTTGCCAAGCAGTTATTTTAAAACGTTTATAACATGGCAATTTTTAAGGTTTATATTGTTATATAAACTTTTTATATTGTTTGCTCTCATCATCATCATCATTTCAGCCGAAAGAAGTCAACTGCAGGACATAGGACTCCCCCTAGCGCTGCCATTTCAACCGGTTCCATGCTTCCCACATTCAGCGGATTCCGGCGGTGGATTATTTTGCACTATTTGCAAGCAAACATTTTTAATCATCATCATCCGCCTATATTAGTCCACTGCTGGACATTGGCCTCCCCTAATGAGCACCATAGCGCCCTTTCTTCAGCTTGACGCATCCATCATCTGCAATATTTTCAATATTTTTCACTAGTGTTTAAAATAAAATCAAATGTGGTCTATTAGATCTTGTTTTGTAACAAGGCGAATCGAGTCTAGATTGGTAATAGCGTATTTCATAACATTGTAGGCAAATTCTCTTTAGGTAACGTTGTAGGTGGCGATATTGTTAGATGATATCTTTTTAATTATCTGATTAGCATAAATTCGACATTTATGCACCAATCTAACTGTTGGACGGTCTAAAATGTGGGACGGTCTAGTTTCTTAATTCAATAGAAAGGATATGTTTTGGATTAGTCATCAAAGTGGTGTATTATTTATTATGTAACTTGATAATAACAGTCTCTTGACTGACAAAAGGTTAGATGAGTGACATCAAAGTCCTACTAATCATCTGGAGAGATTAATCTTGTTGAAAAAAAAAACAATGTTCCAATTCCAAACTCGTATAATAATATAATCTATGGTTTTAAGAAGTTAGTTGTCTTTGGGTAATGCTGCTACAAAAATGATTGTAAAAGGAAAATGGTTTTTAATAATAAAGATAAATAGTGCAAAGTGTCTGCATCAATTCGTTTATTGTTCCTCGACCATATAAAAATAATTAACAGTGGCAGAAGAGCGTGGTTCTCTGTTCTCTGCAGTTTACTGCACACGAAACTCTGACAGTCAATGATATCGTCGAACGCAACGTGGAACCACAAAAATGGCGTCGGAACATTTCGAATTTGTTAAAATAAAACAGTTTGAAGGAGAAAATTTCGTTACATGGAAATACAGAAAAATAATATTAAAGGAGCAGGAATGCTTAGAGGCTATACAAGGTGAGGATTTTGCGAGCAAAACAGAGAACATAAAAAAGGAAACGAGAGCAGTAAGCATTTTAGTAAGCTCTATCGCAGACAGTCATATCGAATACATAAAAGACGAGAAAACGGCATATGGAATGCTTAAGAAATTGGAAGAAAACTTTATGAAGAAAAATACCAGAAGTAACATTTTTATAAGAAGACAATTAAGGGAAATTAAGTTTAATGAAAATGAAAAATTGTAGTCACACTTTACACAAATGGAGGAACTGTCAGAGGAAGAAAAGGTGAATTACATTTTACTCAGTATGCCGAAATCATATGAAGTGGTAATAACAACTTTGGAAACTATGACTGATCTTAGTGTCAACTTCGTCAAAGAGAGATTGCTGGGGGAAGAGGAGAAAAGAAAGAAAACAAACAGAGGAGACAACAGCTCCCAACAATGCTTTCTTGTGCTACAACTGTGGTTTGCCGGGCCATAAGAATTTTCAATGCCGTATTAAAGGGAGAGGATCTTACGGATCAGCCCGAGGAGGTTATGCAGGACGAGGACAAGAACGACGAGACCCGAATGCAGGACGAGGTCAAGAACGGCAAGAACCGAATGCAGAACGACCACGAGGATATGGCAGAGGACGAGGACAATATAGGGGACAACACCGTGAAAAGAACCATCACACATTCCTGTCAACATTTAAAGAAGAGGAGGCACCATTGTGTATTGGTGAAGTGAATATAAATGAAAGTAACTACACTACATGGTGTGTTGACTCGGGTTGCTCTGATCACTTAACTAACGATAGAAGTTTCTTTATAGATAACATAAAAATAAGTAAACCTAAAATAATTGCAGCAGCTAAAAATGATATCATGTTACAAGCAGAAGGCATAGGTAATGTTAATGTGAAATGTTTTGTTGGTAGAAAAGAGTCATATTTTATTATTAAAAATGTTTATTATAGCCCCGATTTAAGAAAAAACTTATTGTCAGTATCTAAAATGGAAAACCATGGCTTTAGAGTAGAATTTTACAAAGGTAAGGTTAGAGTATACAACAATGATCTTGTCATGATAGGAAATCAAGAAGGTTCACTTTACACAGTAAAATTGTTAGTAGATAAACTGGAATGTGACTACACTAATATTGATGATGTTAATTTGTGGCATGGGACATCTAGGAATTAAAAAAATAAGTTTATTGAAACAAAATAACATGGTAAATAGATTAGGAGACTTAAAAACAAATAATTATGATACATTGTGTGAACAGTGTTTGACAGGTAAAATGACAAGACAACCATTTAATAGAGAGGGTCATAGGGCGTCCAGACCTTTGGAATTAGTGCATACCGATGTGTGTGGGCCAATTAACCCACCAACTAGAGATGGATATCGCTATTTTGTAACCTTTATTGATGATTATACTCATTTTGTAATGATATATCTCTTAAATAATAAAAGTGAAGTTTATAGTAAATTCAAACAATATTATTATTATGTCACAAACCATTTTAATAGGAATATCTTAAAGCTTAGATCAGATAACGGTAAGGAATATGTAAATAAAGAATTTCAAGATTTTTGTTATTACAAAGGAATTAAATTGGAGTACACGGTCCCATATAACCCAGAAATGAACGGGGTAGCCGAGAGAATGAATAGAACATTCATGGAAAAGACCAGAATAGTTTTATTAGATTCAACATTAGGAAAAGAGTTTTGGGGAGATGCTTTATTTTACTCTGCTTAAGTTAATAACCGAAGTCCATCAGCAGGCAGGCACCATACTGCAAGTGAACTCTGGGAAGGAAGAAAACCAAATGTGTCAAATATGAGAGTATTTGGAAGCTTAGCATATAATTATGTACCAAAAGAGTGCAGACAGAAACTTGATAAAACCGGATGTAAGATGATTATGATTGGATATGCTCCAGCTGGTTACATACTCTTCGATCCTGAAAAACAAAAGACAGTACATGCAAGATATGTAATATTTGATGAAAAACCTAAAGAAAGATATGTGCCAAGAAGTTACTTACCCTACCAAGATGTAGAAGAAAAAGATGAAGCAACCGAAGAAAGAAGGAAATCACCTGAAAATAAAAAAGAAGAAGGTAAGAGAATAACAGAGAATAAGACAAAAGATAACACACTAGAAAGACAGAATACAGGGTTATGCAGAGAAGAAAACATAGAAGTCTGTGAAGATGCAGAGCAAGAAATGGAAGAAAATCAGATTGAAAAGGATCTGGCAAACAGGTAGAGATCAAGAAGAAATGCAAGAAAACCTAAATGGCAAGCAGATTACCAGTTGGGTGATAATGAAGATACAGGAGATATGTTATATGTTTTACTTACGATTCATTCGGACACACCACAAAGTTTTGAGGAAATACAGAACAGAAAAGATAAACAGCAATGGGAAAATGCTATATCAGAAGAAATGAAAGTCCTAATAGAGAGTGAAACATGGAAGATAGTACCTAAACCAGAGAACAAGAAGTTAATAGATAGCAAGTGGATATTTACTAGAAAAGAAATGGGTGACAAGGAAATATGTAAAGCAAGATTGGTAGTAAGAGGATTTCAGCAAAAATAAAATTTAGAAGACATTTACTCTCCGGTTTTGAAACTGCAAACATTGAGAGTGTTGTTGTCAGTAGCAGCACACAGAGACTATAATATTCAAAGGTTTCTCAGGGATTAAATATACCAGATAGTCAGGTACTAAAACTAAATAAGTCACTATATGGATTAAAGAAATCTCCCAAATATTGGTATGTAAAATTTAACGAAGTTATGACTACTTATGGTTTTGAGAGATCTAAAAATGATTATTGTTTGTACGAGTATTATATGAAAGATATATACTTATTAATTTATGTCGACGATATTTTAATTTTTGGGCTTAACACTAATGAAATAGAAAAAGTAAAAAGCTTTTTGTCAGAAAAATTTAGAATGAAAGATATGGGAAGTAATAATTTAACTTATTTGGGAATTTCAATTTTAAAACAAAATAGACAAATCTATCTTAATCAAACGAAGTATTTACAAAATGTATTAAAGAAATATGGTTTGCAAGATTGTAGGGGCATGGACACACCTATGGATCCTAATTTACAACTTGTCATATCTATAACACTGATATAGATATGACATTAGAAAACCATTGCAGATCACTCATAGGATATTTAATGTATTGTATGGTGGGCACTAGACCAGATTTAGCTACAGCTGTTTCATACTTGAGCCGATTTCAAGGAAAACCTAGTGTAAAACTTGTAAAAGCTTTAAAGCGAGTTCTTAGACATATAAAACAAACAATTAATTATCAATTAATTTATACCAATTGCAATATTAATAATACTCTAGTAGGATATGCTGATTCTGATTTTGCTAGAAGCATGTAAATTACTTAAAGATGTAAACGTTACCTTGGAACATGTAACTATTTTTGAAGATAATCAGAGTACTTTAAAGACTGTTTATAATCCTGATCAGAAACGTCTCAAACATATGGATATAAAATATATTTTTATTAAGGAAAAGGTAGAACAGGGACTCATAGACGTGATTTATATTCTTACAAATAATCAGTAAGCAGACTTAATGACTAAGCCTCTATCTACTCATCTATTTAGAAAGTTTGTTAATTTGTTGGGTTTGGAAGATTGTAACATTGAGGGAGAGTGTTGAGAAAAAGGACAATGTTCCAATTCCAAACTCGTATATTAATATAATCTATGGTTTTAAGAAGTTAGTTGTCTTTGGGTAATGCTGCTACAAAAATGATTGTAAAAGGAAAATGGTTTTTAATAATAAAGATAAATAGTGCAAAGTGTCTGCATCAATTCGTTTATTGTACCTCGACCATATAAAAATAATTAACAAATCTGATCACACTTTTCCGTAAATCTTATATACAATGTCTTATGCACTACGGAACTACGAACTACTTATTACCATTTACCGGGTTATATGTCTTTTATTGACTTGAATGTATGTACTGTATGTAATGTATGAGTGATCCTCTCTTCAATAATAACAGAAATCGAGGAAGATTCAGTAAATTTTATGGCAAAGTTCAAAATTTGTTAAACTTGAAATAAAAGTTATTTGGTCAATAAAGTGGATCAGTCAAACCGCGTGCTTTAAGTATATATCTCAAAATAACAATTTGAGAATTCACATGCACGTGCCGTTCCAATTTTATTACTATTAATTTTGATCACTCATTCCGCCCACGGGCTGTATGAGTGCAGAATGATGCAGCATGCTCACACAAATGTCACGCTGACGTTGGCGCGTGTGTTGCATCATTTAGCTCCCTTCAAAATGGTTGAGCTAAATGTTGCTGATCCATGCGTCATGTTCGTGAACGGGCGCCGTCAGTTGGGACTGGTCATCCCTTAGCTACAACAGTTTATTATATTTTTTTTTTTTTTACTGTACTCTGGGCGCATTTTACGTGTAGGTTTTTGTACATCTTTCTCACTTATAAATTTACAGTTTAAAATTTAATGATATAACTGATGTTTTTGCAACAATATTATTTAAAAGTGTCCTTAAAGTTTCTTGCCCCTTCTTCTCCATAGGTACCTACTACGCTTTGGAATGGGCAACTAGCTTCATATTTCTGACTGACCGACTCCTTGACAATTCAAAAGTGCCTGTGAATGGTTTTATTGAAATAAATGCTTCGAGTTTGAGTTTATGAACCCCGTAACAACTAAAACGAGGGGCAGATTAACTTTTGTTTTAACTAACAGACACAAGTTTTGAGTATAAATGTGGATAAGCTTTAAGAGTTGGGGAAGACCAAAGAATCGATGGATGGACAATTTGAAAGATGATATGTGTAGAGAGGGCGGGACTACCGAGATGACGACTGATAGAGAAGCATGGAAGATGGAGACATGATGCACCGATCCCAAATGAATTGATGTAAGGCCAGGAGAATTATGAGTACCTCTTGGATTGATGAAACTGTTACACAAAATCAAAAGTAATTTATTCAAACTAGTCTCAAAATCAGCAATTTTTGAACGTCAAAATAACACAAGACAGTCCCCCAAAACACCCGTCCTTCACCACCTCCTAGTGCTTTAGCTGGGAAGAAGAAGTGGCGTAACAAAAGTCTCCAGCAGCACAGCTGTCTGTTCGGTTAGACGAACTTGATTCTATACAATAGTAAGTAATTTAATTCTATACTATATAAATTTCGAAAAACAAAATATTAAATTTAATTATAAAAATTGTCATATGTCAGCACACGCTAATATACCAATAAAACATTGAAAACTATACTCGAGCAGAAATAAATAATAAAAACGTAAACAGAACTTTTTGCCAAAATAAAAGCCTCCAGGCGTAAAGGGCATGCCCGCTTACATATGCAATCCTGCATTTATGCATTATGTTTGTATAGCTGTAACTTGCATTGATCACTTTTTATTAGTTATCAAGTTACCTACTTATTTATAAGAAAAACCTAAATTGGGGTATGTTCGCGGGGAAACAAGAAAAAAAAACAGCACACATACAAATAATATTTTATTAACATACAAAAAAAAAACATTAAATAAAAGACAATAACTCTAAAAATAAATAGATTTAGTTTCTAATCACGTAAACCTTATAATTAATAACATTATGAACCACATGGTCCTTTGTAATCCTAATTTAGGACTTTACGAGTATTTTGTTACTTATACCCTTGTAGAGCAAATTTACCCATAAATGTTTACGTTGGGGTAATTATGACATATCACATAATGATAATGATACTGATATTACCCTGACATATTATTAAATACCTTTAATTAAGTTTCTCCCGATATGTATACGATAAAATTGGTCCGATTTGATATGAAAAACATACTTTGTTTTTCTTTTATTTTTATTGTATTGACGAGATCCCGGTGATATTCAGCATTTTGATGAATTCGTTATGATATTATATATATAATCACGATTTTAAAATTACTGAATGTATAAATGAAGCAGTTAATGATTCATTAGATATCGTGATGATCATAGATAGTGACAAAAAAGTGATATGAAACTTGAATAAATTATGGGATGTCTAAATAAACAATTTATCACCAACAATGTTCCCGCGCAAGACGTCTAAGTTCCCATGATTGAGTATTGATCAATAAAAAAATATGATGAAAACACAATTCATCTATGATGGCTTCTAAATTAATGTGTTAACTGACAATTTATAATATGAGTGTACTGTGATATTTCTAAAATACTGAATGTGACAAGACGACGAACATGGACCGATTTAATAATGAATTAAAAATGATTCTGAAAATGTATTGGTCACGTTTGACAAATGAATGAGCGTGTGCACAGCTTTGATGATGTGATACGACTGACAAATGACAAGAGATGAACAAGAATCGTCATAGAAATGATAAAGCGGATAGATAAATGGTATATTTTTACGAATGAATGATTAATTGAATGAATAAATCATTTGATGGATGATTTAGGGACATGAAATGTAAAAGCAGCATGAATTATGAAAATTATTTTGATTATCACCCGAATGAATGATATTGAATGAATGATTATGATGTACCGATCATGACATGATAAAATGAATAATTGAATGAATGATGAATTAGAATTGACAGAAATCCAAAAATGATTATTTGCTAAAGTTTTTTCATCGTATTCTTATTTTAGACCTTCTTCTACATCCATATTTACAATTAATAACGTCACTCTATTCAAGGCACATATATTGTTGGACTGCGACAATTTTTTTTTATTTTAAATTTTCTGTTTTGTTGTTAAGGTTGACGAGTGTGTCAATTCACTGTATGTTGGTTTAGACTCCAGGCAAATGTCAGCCGATGCCCCACTATACGTGAGTCGTGAATGAAACATGAATGATTGATTGATCGAATGAATGGATGAGGTTGAATGATCTGAATCAATCAATGAAAAATGCATTGCTCGATTAAGTGAATGTTAGGATGAACGACAATATTATGACGCTCTTAAATAAATAGATGCATCAACGATTGTCTGAAAACCACGTCTTGTTACATTAAAAATCAAAGAAATGATTTTCCTTAATCGACTACTTGTGCGTATTCTTAGCTTTAATTATTATTTTTCTCTCTTCATGTATATTGCAGACCCTATTTACAATAATTTACGTCTCTCTTCCCAAGGCACACATATTTGTAGACTCCGAGTATTTTATACGTTATTTTATTTATATTCTAAGGGTTGACGAGTTTGTCAATTCAGGGCACAAACTTCTGCATGTTGGTATATACTCCAGGCAGATGTTCTCGTCCGCCAATATGTAGCTCGTTAAATATGAAGGATCGATTCACTGAATGAATTTTAGATCAAATGAATGGTTGAACAAATAATGGTCTTGGATGAATTTTTGATTATATGGATGATTGAATGAATGGATGATTAAACTCAATGCAAGGTATTTTTGGATATTCTTCATTTTTCTCCATCCAAGTAAATACTATTTACAATAAGTTACGTCTCTCTTACAAGGCACACATATTTGATGACTCCGAGTATTTTCTTTTTAAGTTTAATTTCTACAATCTAAGGGTTGACGAGTTTGTCAATCCAGGGCACAAAATTCTGCATGTTGGTATATACTCCAGGCAGATGTTCTCGTCCGCCAATATGTAGCTCGTTAAATATGAAGGATCGATTCACTGAATGAATTTTCGATCAAATGAATGGTTGAACAAATAATGGACTTGGATGAACTTCTTACTATATGGATGATTGAATGAATGGATGATTAAATTCAATGCAAGGTATTTTTGGATATTATTCGTTTTTCTCCATCCAAGTAAATACTATTTACAATAAGTTACGTCTCTCTTACAAGGCACACATATTTGATGACTCCGAGTATTTTCTTTTTAAGTTTAATTTCTACAATCTAAGGGTTGACGAGTTTGTCAATCCAGGGCACAAACTTCTGTATGTTGGTATATACTCCAGGCAGATGTTCTCGTCCACAGCCGATGCCCCAGGACACCAGACCTATGAGGGTGCTCCGCCCTTCTAACTTCAACGTCAGCGGGCCTCCGCTGTCGCCCTGGCAAGAGTCGCGGCCGCCCTGGAAGTGAGAGAGTTGACGATGATGAAACTTGTCTTGTCTGCAATTCCTGTTCTTCCAAACAGGAATTGCAGACAACATTCCAGCAGAGATTTCTAGATATATGGAATTGACAGAATTAGTTCAGAAAATCGCCCTTCGACCAAACACAATCTCCATATATCAATTGGAAATATTTAATACTGTCGGACCAAAACTGTTGAAATGAGTATATAAAATGACAAATTAAATTTTGAATGTTATGTTATAAACTAAGTCATGACCAGTCAAGTGCGTTCAATGTTGGTGAAATAAGCTGGTTTTCTCATTTGAGGCACCTATCACAATAAGCCTATCATGTTCCCACTGCTGGGACACAGGCCTCCTCTCTTCGGGAGGGAGTGGGCCGCAATCCACCACGTGGGCCCAGTGCGGGTTGGACGATCCCACATGTCTTCGAAGTTTTCGTTCCTAGAACGAAAACTTCGAAGACATGCCGGTTTCCTCACGATGTTTTCCTTCACCGTTTTGAGAACCGTGCCTGCCTGGCTGCGCACTTATCACCTACAACTCGCATGTTGGGGCCACCACTGCTTCTCCTAAGGTAGAAGATCAGCCTTGCTAGTTAGCAATATTGATAATTACCTCTTTATATCCCGCACACAAGAACACGTCATGTATGGTTTCCCTTCGTCCCGCAGCCCTGAACCATCGCTGGCAACGCTCGTTGGGAATCACTTCTACGTCTACTTCCTGAAAATACAAGAAAAACAATAGGTCAATAGGTCATGGAGCTACACAAGGATTTTTAACAAGCGCCTCGAACTATAGCAATGGCATATTTTTTGCTTCACTACCCAGAGCTACCATAAATACCAATCTCAAGTGTCAGTACGTCAAACAACCGCCCAAGTGCGTGTCGGAACACGCACATTGAAATGTTCGGTAGTTGGAATGAATTTATCCCAAGAAAACAAAGTTAACATTGTACATAGTTGAAAAACATGTTCTCCCATCAATCGATTTACGTCTCGGTAAATTGTTCAACTGCAATTGTGAGTTTGTACAATCGCAAAAAATAAATGAGTACCATTTATTTGCGAGTGTTAAAATATGTTGCATAAATGTCTGTAATTTTTAATTGCGCTGACTTAGGAGTTTATTAGAGACTACAGACCTTCCCATTGATATACATTTTAATTACACAACTTGGTACCGCAAGTCCGTTTAAGCAGACGACAACCTCATAGGTTGACCTGCGAGATGCCATACACAAAAAAAAACAACTTGGTACCTCCACGCGTTCCTGAGAATAAGGTTCTCGAAAGACTGACAAACAGACGGACAACGAAGTGATCCTATAAGGTTTCCACGTAAAAATTTTGAGTTACGGTACCCTAAAGCTCGTGTAACATACGAATAATGTTTTTCACTAGACTTAGAGTAATTTTCGCAAACATCATGTCAACACCACGAAAGCGTTACGGGCCTATAAATGAACCTTGAGGAACGCCTGATATTTTATTTAAAAACTAGCTTGTTTGACTTCGTTGGCGTGGAAGACGTTATTTACACATAGATAAAACAAACTGACGCCTTCTTCCCATGGGGGTAGGCAGAAACCACAGAACGCCACCTGCTACGATCCTTACATACTCCTTTTGCCTCGTTTACGTTCATACACTGGTCATACATGAGCTCCGATTCCGAGTACTAAGTATCTGACCTTTCTGAAGAACATAACCAATAAGGTCACTATATGTCCTCCTAGCGCGTCCGCTCCCGGCGTTACACTTTCTTATTTACACAATGTACTTAAAAACAGCCACATTTTTAACAAACTCGTTCGGACCCCGACCCACCGCATCGCATCGCATCGCCCGCCTGCACTATTATTTCGCTTAGCGTTCTATTTCACTTTTCATTATGCTCGGCTTCAAACGATCGTAGCGTGATGTTAAATAACCTTCCTCAAGACTTGGACTATCAAATGCAAAAAGAAAAATTAAATCCTGCTGGTAGCATCAGTGGTAAGCATGTGGGGGCATCTACACCGCCACATGCGAACAACGCATCACACTGAAGTCACGTAAAATCCTGCATCTCGCAAGCAAAGTTTACCGCGCAACTAGCATATATACAACGTCCCGACATCAATCGTCGGGCAGTTGCCCACCAGACACGACACCCGTCTGGTCGGAGAATCCTCCCTTTTCCAAAGAGTATGAGTGAACTTTACACCCTGTTCTTCATATCTCTATAAGCCCGTTCAAACAAAAAAAACAAAATCTTCAAATTTTCAATCTTTAAGCAGCTGAATAACAGTATTTTACATGAAGCGACTGCCTATCTGTCCTCCACAACCCAGTTACTGGGTAATACGATACCGTTTGGTAAGACAGGTTGTCAGAATCCCAAGTCTGACAACGACTGTCAAAGATCCACGATTGACAGCCAAGACCAACGACTTTACGTACGACCGAGGCACTGAGGGGTTCCAATATATGCCAAAGATCCAGGATGACAGCCTGGACCAACAGCTTAGCTAAACTTCAGCTTGATTATTAGAAGATAATTAAGTTACAACATTTAACCTTACTACGGTATGAGCTACGCACATAATCGGTGTCGATATGAAAGCAGAAGAATTACCTGTAACACAGAAGGCACAGAGCTCTGCCCGTGCCTCGTCCGTCCCCACCCAGCCACGGTCGCCATCTTGCCTGCTAGCTTCATCTGCTTCTGAGGAAGACACACCTAGAAACAAGAGAAGATTGATTTTATTTTGCTTATATCGATAATGTGGATCAAATGCCATTTCTTTGCACAAAACAACTTTTTGTAGAATGATAACAGCTTTATTACAGTTTGGGATGATGTGTTCCGTAATGGGTAAAATTATATTTAAAGTATCCCATGAGAACAATAATAGAAGAACGTCGAGCCGGAGTCGGGAGATAGGCCGGGTCATATTAGTAAAAAAAAAAATGAAAAGTTAAAGACCGTCACAGGCAAGCAGTAGATTTCCTCGATTAATATTTAAAATACATACCAAAGTTTTTTTTTATATTTTCTTTTAATTATTATGACTTGACCTTTTTTTTTGGGTAGGATATCATCAAATGACTTCTCCCGCTCTGGGTGGAGCGGGAGGGTCAGACTTTTACTGACTAAAACTCACCCGTGCTCCTTCAATTGCCTGTGGCAGGGCCACGGTTACTCTATCGAATTACCCGCCTACCTATCACCCGATTCCGGTTTGACGTCGACTTACGGGAAACCCTGTTTATGTACACAACAATAGACCCTCAACAGAAAGATGGATTTTATACTAGACCTAATAACCGAATAGTCTCACAAGAAGGTAATTTGGACCTTCCTTGTGATATTAATATAATCAGTTGAAATGGTGCTGACTATGTCCTGGAAGGCACAGCATGGGTAAACGAAGAAATTTTCGACGAAAAAACTAGCTTTCATTCTTGTTCTAAAACTGACTTCCTAGTTTCAGAAGAAGAATGAAAGCTAGTTTTCGTATCGGAAAGTCAAAAAAACATGGCAAGCGGAGTCACAACCCTATCAATCTGTCTTGCCTTTTCCCAATCATGTTGTAGTCGGATTCCTAGGAGACCTAGCTACCGGGTAGCAATCAAATCCAGTAGTAATATAATCTACTCAAGGTAGAACTGTGGCTTACAGAAGGTCACGGGAATCCACTGGCTGCGGAAAGCGCAAGGGCGGTCGTTGTGGCGATGCTTTGGTGGAGTTCTACGTCCCACAGTTGAAATTATTCTGCTGTTTGATCATAATGATGGACCTAAACATGGTCTTTTGGTACTTACTGGTAAAATATGCTGCTTAGACAATAAAGCAATAACTTCGTGCCTGAAGTCAGCTGGCTCTTACGACGGACGTACCTCCTTCTGTTGTACCGCGTATTCTTCGTGGGAGTATCTCTTGTCCTACTGTCCCATAGTTCTAGACGATGCTTGGGGGAGGCCTGTCTATCCTTACTTAAATGTTACTTAATTGCACAAACCTGGGGTTAAGTCCATAATACTTACTTAAATTGAGAAGGGAAACATTACTCTCTCCATTATAAGTGTTATATGGCTGAAAGTTCTCGAGTCGCGACAATGACCACCACAGACCCAACACGCGGTAGACCGACGACTTACTGAAGGTCACGGGAATCCGCTAGATGCGGAAACGCAAGACCAGTCGTTGTGGCGATGTTTGGGCAGGCCTATAGCCAGCAGTTGACGTCTTTGATTATGGACCTTAAATTTAGTTTATTCTTCTTCTTCTCTCCAATTACTTAAAGGTTGACCAACAACTCCGAATACTTTTCCGTGTCCTTTGTGACGTGGAACAGCTCAGTAGCACTCGTGAATCCGTTCCATTCGCGAATTTATTAGTCTCTTGGCACTTACTGGTAAAATATGCTGCTTAAACACAACCCCCCTGTCCAGCTGAACTAAAGCCACGTCATTCCTGAAGTCAGCTGGTTCGTAAGACGGATGCACCTCCTTGCGTTGTACTGCGTACTCCTCATGGGAGTATCTTTCGCCGGAGTCTCGGACGTCCCATTCTCCGAGGCGGACTCGGAGTTGGTTGTTTGGTGTGCTGGAAGATGAAAAGAAGAATTTTAGAATGGTTTCAGTTTCGATTCTATTCGCGAACGTATAACCGAACTGAAAGTGTTTCAAGCAGGACTTCGCTGCCATCAGTCAGTTGGGACTGGTCATCTCTTAGCTGCCACGGCTTATTTTAATAATTAATTAGCTGGATTGTTTTTATTATGTTTTGATGCACTCTGGACGCTTTTAACGTGTACGGTTTTTTGTACATCGTTCTCACTTATAGTGTCAACATTAATCGATGTAACTAAGATATATGTAAAAACATTATTATTTAAAAGAGTGTCCATGGAGTTTCTTGCCCGTTCTTCTCCATAGGTACCTACTACGCTTTGGAATGGGCAACTAGCTTCATATTTCTGACTGACCGACTCCTTGACAATTCAAAAGTGCCTGTAAATGGTTTAATTGAAATAAATTATTTGAGTTTGAGTTTGAGTTTGATCACTTTGTTCGTTGGAGTCTACGACGTCTTGTCCATTGCTTTATGTGTATAATGTGCTACTACTAATTATTCAATGCACACATATTGTTACCATATTGTTCGTAAGGATACTACTGAAAACATCCAATTAAATCGTTTGAGAAAAGGGGTTTGGTAGGTTAGTACAGTCAATCGCTCATGCATGCAATAATGTGACATTCACAGTGCCCTTAATTTTACTAAATATAGACAACGCTTTTATTAAGCAACATTAAAGGCGCTTTTCGTCGTTCAAGTATTACCTACTACTGACGTTTAGTTGACCGTACTAATAAAGAAATCGTCATAGATAAGGTTACTTCTGCCTATTACACTAATAATTAGAAAAAACTTTCTTGGTAAAGTCAAACCTTTCTAGGTGGCTAGTCTATAAGTTTCTTAGAAAAAATAACTAGCGATCAATACAGCTTTTGCTAAGTCATCAATTATTCTACACAAGACCACATCAATCACAAGTAACGTTATAAACCAGGATGATTCAGCAGTCAATCAAAAAATATTTCAACAGTCTCAAACTTAGAACGGATGTAGAACGTAGTCATTAGCCAGTCATGTTAGAACGTCTGTTATGTAAGAAAGCAGTTATCTATCATCCTCGGCTTATTGCTTTGGTTTGTATGTAGGTACTAATAGTGAGATGGCTTCTTGCCGTACGAGTACCAGATGCGTGAGAACATATTTATTTCAAATGGGAGATTTTACGCCAATATTGTCTAGTATAATCAGCCTATAACGTTCCTTGTGTGACCCCAGTGACGTTACTTAACCTTGTTTAAGTAACGTCACTGACTCAAATAAAGATTTATTCCACTCTTTTATTTATTTATTTATTATAACTTTATGCACAAGTAAATAATACTGTGCAAAGGCGGACTTAATGCCTGAGGCATTTTCTACCAGTCAACCCTAATCTATGCTTACCAATTGGGTGTCTTTTGAAAGAAATTATGATAGAAACATAATTATCATTACTTAGCATCAAGCCTGTGATCCCCGAAGAGTTAGGCAGGGCTTATGATAGAAAGTTGTCGAAAACCTCCTAATATATTATATACCCCGTATATAATCATGGTGGACACTGGTCTATGACTATCTAATGCGTTCTCGCTAAACGGTGCGGGAAAACATTGTGAGGAAACCGGCATTTCTTAGAACCAAACTATTCGAAGACATGTGACATCGACCAACCCGCACTGGGCCCCCGTGGTGGATTACGGCCCACTGCCTCTCACAGAGAGGAGGCCTGTGTCCCAGCAGTGGGAACATAATAGGCTGATTATGGACACTGGTGATCTAATTCTATGAAAAACTCTTCTCTTACACAATAACTGGCCGTTACTCATTATAATGTTGTAATAAACTCTTTCTAAAAACACACAATTTAATTACGGCTAGACTTATTTAAACTCTAGTTCCAAAACCACAACCTTTCAGGACGGATGTAAAAACGGACTTTGTAATTTATATTAGAACGCCCATTGCATAACATATTACCTAACAAACAGTTACCATCACAATTATAAAGTTTAAGTTTTATTTTTATTTTTATTTACCTAATGTCAAAAATACACGGTTCACTTTTGCTGTTCAACTTGTTGAATGGCAACCAAAATGAATAGTCTATAAACATTTTAAATTAATGTGTATATATGTGTGAACGCGTTGTTCTTCTAAAATTTACAATGGATTTTGGTGCGGTTTTCAACATTATCTCAAACTCAAACTAAAATCATTTATTTCAATTATACCATTTACAGGCATTTTTGAATGTCAAGGAGTCGGTCAGTCAGTATTATGAAGCTAGTCGTCCATTATAAAGCGTAGTAGTTACATATGGAGAAAAATGGACAAGAAACTCCATGGACAATGTTTTAAATAATATTCTTACAAAAATAGGGGTTCCTTAATTAATGTTGAACTTATATTTATATGTCAGAACGATGTAAAAAAGACGTACACGTTAAAAGCGTTCAGAGTACATCAAATAGAAACAACAAAAACAAAAAATTGAATTTATGCCGCAATGTTGTTTAGAACGCATTGTTCAGAATAAATTTAAATAAAACAATGTTTTTGTAGTCGTAAGAACCATGCGGAGCAGGTCACTTGTGTAATTATAAAATATTTTTACGTTACAACATGGGACATTTCCTATATTTTCTTTGCAAAGAAAGACTTTTAAACAAAGTGATTTTGGGTAAATTGCCATTTCACTACGAATCAATGACCCACTAAAAACGTGAAAGTCAGTAATTATGAACAAAAAATTGACTAGACTAAAATGTAGGTGAAGTTTCAGTTAGGTTGAAAAATTCGGAGAAATTAACGTTAATGATCTTTGAGTTTTTTTGGGACTAACAGTTATGTGATGGCGTGAAATTAGAAAAAAAGGAGCGGTTTGGAAGACGTTGGAATAAAAGGCATCTTTTAAATAAAAAGATTAACGAGTAAAACGAGAACTTATATTTAAATTCTTCGAAAATAAACAGACAGTCTTCATTTTCATAGTGAACCTAATAAAAAGAAATAAAATAATCTTTAAAAAATATTAGATTCGACTATGTTGCTGAAGTTACGTGGGACACTAATAAAGTATTGCGAAAATAAAAATAAATGTTCTATATGTAATTATTTTTTTATTAAATCTTTTCAAAGTACTGTCCACTAGCCTCTATACAAAGTTTCATGTGTCTGAACCAGTTTTCGAAACAATTTTTCCAGTCCGCCGTAGACACCTCGTTTACAGCCTGCTCGAACGCTGACAGCGCATCTTCCGGCGACGAAAATTGTATCCCTTTGAGCAGATTTTTTATTTTCGGGAATAAAAAGAAGTCACACGGTGCTAGGTCAGGGCTGTAAGGAGGGTGACCTAAGAATTTGACCGGCGTGCGTTCCAGAATGTCCTTCGTTTTGAACGCGGTGTGCGAAGGCGCGTTGTCGTGGTGGAGCAGTAGCCAGCGGAGCCCTTTATTTGGTCGCTTATTGCTCACAATAGAGAAAACTTCCAATCACTTGGTAGTATACCATTCAGCGTTGATGCTTCTTTTGTTCCGTAAAGGAATCGACACAAAGTAGCCAGTCAAATTGAAAAAGCTTGCGATCAAAATCTTCCCCTCGCTTCTAGATTGCTTCACTTTGATAAGCGTTGATTCGTTTTGAAACACCCATACCGTCGACTGGCGCTTCGTTGCTGGATCTTATTGATAAATCCAAGACTCATCACCTGTAATGATGTCGTAAACACGCCGAGACGAGCCTGTTTCAAATTTGTTTATCATATCACGTCACAATTCTACCCGGGCCTGCTTCTGAGCATCTGTGAGGTTGTGCGGCACCCAGCGCATTTTCACAAGCAAAACAAAACAGGATATTTTCTGGCGAAGATGCAAGTGTAGAATTTCATAGCCCGACAAAATCATTGCGCGAAAATGTTCCCGGCACAGATCCATTTTTTTATGAGACACGATAGTTTATTGGTACGAAATATTTAAAGTGGAGGGCAATTTTGAAATTGGTACGTACCTATTTTTACTTACAAATAATCATATATTTTCAAAATAGACTATAACTGGCCAGTGTATCATTCATAAAAACATTTTTTCGCAATTTGCTTTCTCAGTGGGCTGGTATTTTATTATTTCTATAAATTAACTTGTCGCTCCCTAAAAGTTTATGCATTGTCAAATTTTCATACATAGTGACAAGCTATTAAGTGGTCACTTGAACCCAAAAATCAAGCTCAAAAACAAGCTTTTACTTCAATTAAACCATTTACAGGCACTTTGAACTGTCAAAGAGTCGGTCAGTATAAATCAAGATATTACAAAATTCTGAGTACATTGTTCTTTTAATTGAAAAAAATCAAAATATAGGATTAAAAACAATCCGTGGCAGTTAAGAGATGGCCAGTTCCAACCGACGGCGCCCGTTCACGAACATGACGCGTAGATTCGCACCATCCAACTCAACCATTTTGTAGGGAACCGATCGAATGATCCTACACACGCGCCACCATCAGTGAGACATTTAAGTGCCATAGTCTCAACCGCCTCGCTCATTCAAGTCATCATACATCATACTAACAAAATAAATGGATCCATGGTACCCACACATTTACAAAATTTAAAAAAAAATTATTTAAATAAAATAAAAATATGTAAACATTAAGTTCGTAATGTAAAAAACAAAAAAAGGGAAGCATCTTCCAAACACTAAAAAAATTTCAAGCGAGTTCAAGTGATCTTGGAGCAGGACCAAGTCGATTCTGTAAAAATCTCACCGTGAAGTGAGCTGTCAGTGTCTCACTCCACGCTCGCTTCACCTAAGTTTTCACGGGGAGATGGTTACAGAATAGCACTACAGTTAGCATTGTTATTTAAAATAATCATCTAACTTATTTCTTCTCATTTATTTGAAGATTATCGAGTGGTATATTTTTATTTAAATTACACAGTACCCTATAAAAGAAGTGTGTACTTTAGACAATCTGACAAGTGATTGAACTAATTTGTTCCTATTTCTAGTGTTTAAATTATGCCTGTCACCTAACTTACTAAAAAGATGTAGATTTTTTCGAACATACATAATGTTTTCATAAATACTAGTTCCGTCATGGTGTTAATTTTTCTAAACCAATCCGAGCCTTCTTCTGCAGAATAAAAAAATAATCAATATCTACAGCCCGTCTGTAAAGTAGCCAGTCCACGTCTGTTAATTGATGGATTTTCCAAACAGCGTCAGCGGCTGAACTTAGCCGCCCTGCAATTGATGTTAATTGAGGACCCCTCTTCTGTAGCTTTATTTTTTATTTACTTATAACATTCGGTAACGCGAACCATATGCATTTAGTTCATTAATTTCATACCAAATTATTTATAGTTTTACCAACCATGGACCTATGCATGTCTGTTTATTTAAAAAATCTGTGAAGTGTCATCAGCAATTAACAACTTCTGTTTCTCTTTTGTAAATCATTTCATAGATACTAAAAAGAAGAACGGACCCAATAATGAGCCCAGCGGTACACCCATTTTGAATTTTAAACCGAATGAACTCACACCGTTTATTTGAACTTGCTGCAGTCTAACATTAAAGTATGATTTTACTAAGATAAGCGCAAGTTTGCTCAGTCCTTAAGGCTCAAGCTTCAACAGCAGTGTTTCGTGATTCACACAATCAAATGCCGCAAATATTCTCGCAAAAGATGCCTATTTGTGCACTTCATTAAATACGGGAATACTATCTATCTACACACATATTAAATATTAAAACTAAATACGTTGCAATGGTCTCAAACTTTAGTGGACATGCCCCGCCCCATAGGTCTTCGGTATTTTTGAGAACTACTCTTCTGGTTGTTGAATAGCATAGCCCTTGCTTTCTTAATGTTAGTTCCTTGAAAATAAAGCAGTAATGCGTCATAAAAAAGAAGCAAAAGAACACTTACGTAGCAACACAATGAGCCGCAGTAATCACCCATCGATCAGAAATCAGCGCTCCCCCACACGCCAACTTCTTGCTCAGAAACCCAGACTTGATCAGAGCTGCTTGCCACGGATGTGAACCGAAACCCGTAGAGTGACCTCCCACAATTCGGTTCGAACGGGAGTAGTGTTCACCGCAACCTGTGAATATGATTATAATGGTTTAGAAGGGGGAAAAGATTTGGATGGTCGAAATAAAAGATGCAGATAGAAATACGTCATTCAGTCTGAGATAAATGACTGGTTGGTAGGACATAGTAATTGTAAGACAAATTGATAAATCTTGAAATGTATGATGTGTTCTTATCACAATAAATAGATGCAAGTATTAAATTATTTGACGAAAGAAAAGCGAAACCAATTTTTGTTTTTAATTAACCTTTCAAGATCCGAGCCACAAACCACAGATAACTAATTGTCTCAAGTGCATCTCAAAAGGTTACATAATTACGCTATGCTTAAAAGTGAATTAAAAAGTGCATAATCTACATAATAATAAAATACTTAAGTACATACGGAGAGAAAGCAATCTGAAAAAGTATTACATTATCGTAGTCGATTCTTTTTTAAGCACATCCTTTAAATTTAAGCAAATGACAAATATTACGAAAGTAATTATAAACTTACTTGCTTTCATTTTACATAAAAGTTTGTGAAAGGACCAATAAAATTACACATTAATGTCTTGATTTTAGTGTTTAACTTAAAGGACACTTTCGAAATAAGCAATTAATTGAGTTTTTATGTAATGGCGACTAATTATTGATTTAGAACTATTAAACTCTCACATAAAATAACAGAAGTTGTGTGCAATAATGCATCTAGGATAGATAATTTACATTATATACTTTATTGTACGCTAGAAAATACTTAACAAAAAAGTAAATTTATTATGCACTTTGAGAGATATTCGAAATCATAACAAAGCTTAATATTGGAACTTAGCCTAAGTAAGGTACTACCGCAGAAGAAAAGTAAAGAAAAACATAAAATAAATGCATACTTGTACATAATAATACAACAAAAAACAAACAAATACACACAACAACAAGATTATTAACAAATAAACTTAATTCATGAAAGCGTGTGCTGTACAGTGCCTCAGTCATTCTGCTAACATGCAACCTCAACTCAAAGTTACTTAATTCAAACGTAACATTACTTTAAAGCCACTTTGTTGCAAAACGTCGCTTCAAAGTCACTTTGTTGAAAAATGTCGCTACAAAAGTAGCTTTGTTGAAAACGTAACTATATACTCCGAAGTCACTTTGTTGAACCATGCAATGTCAAAGTCATCTTGTTGCAGACGAAATGTCATCAACAAAATGACTTGAAAGTGGATGTGAACGGTGCGTGATGATTATGGAAACGCAGTGCAGGTATAAAGCAGGAAAGAGATAGAATTTACGACGAAACTCAAGATTGTTAGACAAGTATTTGATATGAAATTCGACATTCTTACAATTTGGACTAGGAGTTAATTGTTGCAGACATTAAAAACTTCCTTCAGGGTTGTTTTTCCGTTTCCAATAATTTTCTGGAAAATCTTTTTGTCGGAGAAAAAATAGAGATATGTTTTCTGATGTCAAAGCGGTAATAATAACACAAAAAAAGCAATGAAAAACATAAAATCTTGAGTACCATCAATAATATTTAGAATTAAAAAAAAACTATAAAGCCTAGTTTACAAAATCTCACCGGGAAAACTAGGTCTCGTCGGCTTATGGTTTGTGTGTACTGGCACATAATCATCATCACCTTGAACATTATTGCCCTCATTATAATTTGGCTTATAATAATCATCAGGTTTTTGCGTACTATCCTCATGGTACGATGGTTTAACGTGATAAAAATGATTTTGGTTCCAACTCGGCCGGTTATTACCGGTTTCATCCAGTTCGGGGTGGTTTGCATCTGGCTTTTGGTGGTAATTCGGCTTTGCGTCAGTGTATATGATTATTGGGTCCTCAAATTGGTTTGTATTGGTCTGGTAATCGTAGTTTTCGTGTGGGAATGTTCCGATCAGTTCTATAAGATCACCTGGTGGAAGTTTTGTGATTTAGTGGTTTGGCGTTGAGATAGTTTGTGTCTATATATTATGGTTGGAGATTATGGTAAAAAAATCGTTTTGTTAAATAGTATGTAAAGTGTAAATAGCAAATAG
Source organism: Dasypolia templi (assembly GCA_963555695.1). Taxonomy (NCBI): domain Eukaryota; kingdom Metazoa; phylum Arthropoda; class Insecta; order Lepidoptera; family Noctuidae; genus Dasypolia; species Dasypolia templi. The sequence continues at coordinate 9,183,372 of OY743163.1, forward strand.
CAGCACTGTGACTGCGAAAAAGTTTTATGAAGCCTCTTTTTGTTTGTCCACGAGGTTTTTCTATCTAGTTTATTGTTTTTTTTTATTTCTGCTGGGTTTGAACTTACAGCAAGTAACCAACCGTGTCTGGCCGTAATAACGATCTGAATCTGAAGAGTTTTAACCGTAGACCAATCTATAAGTAATCTGTGCCAGGTTAATTTTTGTCTTTGGTTACAAAATAGACGTCATAGCATATACTGTGAGGCAAACTGCATGTTGATTCTGCAAAAATCTCAACGTGAAGACTTGCGTGGAGTGAGCTGTCAGTGTCATCCCATCTTGGTCAATCCCTAGGGATTGCCAGTGCCACTGATGCTATCATCAGTGGCACTGACAGCTCACTCCACGTTCACTTCACCTAAGTTTTCACGGTGAGATGCTTACAGAATAGCACTACAGAAGACCAAGGTGTAATTGCGTGATCCTACAGAAACGTTGTACTGATATGAACCTTAAAACATTGCTTCCTCTTTACATAACGATGTGTGTGTAGATGGTGGTCCTAAATTAATCATTACAACTTCAAATCAAAACAAAAAAAAAAACGCATAAACTTGGGCACTTATGAAACACCAGAAGCTAGGTGCACCGTTCTAATTGGTCCTTCAATCTCCAAGGTTACTCTTTTAAAATGAATGGGCTTTAACAATGTTTTCAAATTCTCAATTAAAATAGTTAAAGCTCAGAATTTCTACGCCCGGAAGCGTCCTAAGAACTGATCTCGGTGACTAACAAAGTCCGAGCTCCTACTAAGTAAGACACATGTACATCGAAAGTCACACCACAGACTATACCCGTCAAAGCGTCACGCCTAACAGCCTCGCATTTACAGCCTACAGCTTAAAGCCTGAGAAATCGAGCCCCGAGTGAAAATTGGAGAGAAAGTGGTGTCCATTGGAGCGGTAACACAATAGTATGTAACGTTGAGGATTTAGCAGTTCTAGGGAGGGGTTTGTAATTATGTAACGTTGGGGCCTCGGGTTTCCGGCATTTGGTGAATACTAGACTCATGGTCTGCAGCGTATGGGACGAAAAATACGGTTTTGCTATGCTGTTTCCTTAATGTTAAAGGAACAAAACGTTATGGTTAATCAAACTAAATTATGGTTATTCAAACTACCTGCATATGCCTTTGGCACTTCTCGGCAGAAATAATTAAGTTAACATCCTTCCAAAGTAGCAAATGATCACTGGATGCGATGTTGTTTCAGACTAGTTGAACAAGATACCACATGCTTTTTTATTTACTGCAATATCCTGAACCATTGCCGCTCTTATCAACGGGAACCTAAAATGGCGCTTAGTAAATAAGTTACGATAGAACTGATCGAACTTTTTGGTAGGACTTCATTTCTGAATTTCAAGAGGACGAAAAGACAAGTCAGGATAACTAATGCAACTGAGAATAGTAATGGTAATATGATAATCTACGTTCAGACATAAATTCATGAGAATCCATCAATTGACGTAGTTTAGAAAAGTTTCATATCCGTGTATTCAAAAAGAAGAAGAAGCATTGAAAATATCAAAGAAAAAAGATAAGAGAAGAACCATTACGGCGAAAATCGATGACATGACCATTACGGCGAAAATTTAATGCAAAAAATTAATAGGCCATCACATTTTTTATATCTTGATTGCAAAACCCAATGTAAAACAATTGCCGCTTATTCAATGGGTTCTCGCTAAACAGTGAAGGAAAACATCGTGAGGAAACGCGGCATCTATAAGATCCAAAAATTCGAAGATATGTGACATCTTCCAACACGCACTGGGCCGCGTGGTGGATTACGGCCCACTACCTCTCACAGAGAGGAGGCCTGTGTCCCAGCATTGGGAACATAATAGGCTGATTATGCAATGCGTTTTAAATAAATTATCAATCAGCTGTAATCGTGAAAGTGAAAAAAAATACGTATGTACAAATACGTATGTACGAGTATGTGTGTGGAAGGTAAAGCCTCGGAAATAAATACGTGGAATTATCTTGTGCCGTCGAGCAATCAGTGCGTAAACTTGTAAAGTTGTGGTCTAAGGTTGGAGCGAAACGTTTTTCGAATTTGTAAATTTGATAGATTTAAAAGAAGCCCTTATATGACTTGAAAAGTGTATGTTGGATAAGAAGATTTCACTCTGCCCGATATTTAAGATGTGGTGACGGAAATGACTCATAATCTATTACGAGCAAAGTAGAGAATAGAATTTGTTACTCTTTTAACTTTGATATTTATTTAGTAGGTTCAATCCCAATGTAGTGTATGAAACTGCACATACCTAGGTATTAAAACACTCGTGTGGTATCACACGAGTGTTTTAATACCTAGGTATGTGCACCTAGGTATGTGGTATGTTACCTATTAAAAAATTGCTAGGTATGTGTACCTATTAAAAAATTGTTCATGGCCTAGGTGTAATTTTATATTTAAACGAATAAGTACACAAAACCAATACGGTTCTATGATTATTGGTTCAAACTTTTCATTTGAAAACAGTAAAGACTGCCGCTGAATCTATCCTATTAATTTGAAAACGCATATTTTAATCTGCAGCCTCAAGGTTGGATTATGATGTAAATTACGAAAGTTATATAATGCTAGGCTTCATATACTAATAATATTTTTACATTGTAACTGTACCACTGTAAGACAAGATCATCTTCTCGTGAGTTGCGAAGACAAAATTGTAAACATTTACTAACTAAATGTTTACAACTTTGTCTTCGCAACTCAAACCGCTCTTGCTACCGCCCCTAACTAGCGCTACACTAGAGAGAGTGCATCGTATGTGACGTTTTATTTCGTAACCCCATACAATGTCACACGTTCTGTCCATTCTAAGGAGCTATTGTGATCTCTTAAAAAAATGTCGCAATGTCATCATTTGACCTCGAAAAGTTATATTAGTTGAAGATTTACTCAGAGACTTTATGTTCAAATTGTGGTATTTATTTTCCTCAACTTTTTTGTTTTGATATGTTTTTCGGAACACGGTTTTACGCATCACAGAAGCATTAGAGTTTATTAATACTCCTATGATTTCGGTGTTGGTGGTGGTGGTGGTGGTCACCACCTAGCAAGGGAGTCATGTTGAGTAAATCATGGCATTAGGATATGGGTGTAACACTCTGAGAAGTTCTCTAATTAATGTTTTCAAAGGAAGGTCACCTACACTTGAAGTTAACCTGACCAACTAAGTTTAATACGTAACTATAACTTACATAAAGTTATTCCGTTACTAGTATTCGGAATGATCTGTATTACGCTCGCTTGGATGCTAAGTCTGGCTGTAATGTGCTCGCGTACGAATTGAAGAACTGTGAGATGAACGTATCTATGACCATCGTGTATTTGTATTATTTATATTATCAATTTTGTATTATGTGTAATTGGCTGTTTTATATTAAATCAATACCATTGTTTTGTTTTGTTTGTTTGTTTGAACGCCCTAATCTCTGGAACTGCAATCCGGATTTGAAAAATCATGTTGCGTTTGATAGACCAATTATCGAGGAAGGTTATAGATTTAATATCACGCTATTTACTATGACGAAAACGTGGGTAGAAGCTAGTGCGTAATGTTTAATCATAAAATCAATTTAAAATACAACGAACACCCCTCAGTTTATTTTTATTTCAGGACGCCTTTTAAACCGTCAAAATCTTTTTGCGCCTCTTTCATGGTGCTTGAAACACAATCCACGTAGCATGCAAGTTAAGGCAGTTGCTCGGGTCGCCTATCCGTTTCCGTACGCAAGATACGCGCATTGACGTGGAGTTGCGGACACCAGCCCGTGTTACCTATTACCTACCTACTCGTTTTTGTGTGAACTTCTAAAAATTATGTGTTAATAATGTGTTTTATGGCGTGTAGCCCACGTATTTAGGTTGCATTTTATATTTACATGAACAACTTTATTGCATTGTCACAGACTATACAACCGTCTTTAACTTGCGTCACATAGGAGAGAGTGTATGTATGTATGTATGACGCTTTATTTCGTAACCGAAACAATGTCACATTTAAAACGGTTTTGTCATTTCTTGTCGACGGTAAATTGTGACATGAGCAATATTTTATTGTTTTGTTATGACGGTTCCTGTTATGTATGATGTTGGGGGCCAATACTTAAATATATAGTTCAATAAGGCCGTTCGTTTTTTGAATCACGTAGGCTCAGGAAAGTTACTGTCAAATCGACAAGGCATCTACACTTTCTGTTTTGTTGTTGTGTTTACAAGCTCTAATGTTTAATTAGAAACACTATTACGTATCTAAAATTTAAAAGATTTAAGATAGTTTTTTTTAGAGCAAATAAGATTTGGTCACTCGTATCCTAAAAGTAAGAAAAGGTTTATTTCCTTAAATTCTTATTTCTTTTGTAATTCAAACAACATAACATAACATCACGCCTTGTTTCCCCGAAGGGTTGGGCAGAAGTGTACCTATAGTACACCCACATTTCGCCAGTTATGTTTAAGTCCCATGTAATAGGGGGCGAGCCTATTGCCATCTACCGGGCACAAATCCAGACTTCGGGCTGCTACTGAGAAATTCCAGATAGAAAAACCCAATAACACGTTGCCCGACCTGGGAATCGAACCTAGGACCTCATGCTCAGCAGTAGCGATTGCGACCACTAGACCAACGAGGCAGTTGGTCTGCAGATTTGTTTGACTTCTCAAACAAATCTGTCAAAATGTATAAGAGCAGAACTGATGTGCCAATAGTCACATAATATTTATCTGAGGAATAAATGTTGCAGTTTGACTGCTTTTCATAAATATGTCTTATCAAAATGTCTTATTTATTCTTCATATGAAAGTTTTCTGTCATTAAAAAAAACAGACCTTTACCATTAATTTACAATCTACTTTTGGTTGGTGGTTGCTTTAAAAGTTGTTTTTATTCGTGACTGTTTAGTGTTTGAGCCCTTTTTTGTAGCCTGTCGGATCGCTATCGCTTATGGCTCCCGTCACATTAGAGTCACGACACGTGTCCTTGAGATTTCACCGGAGAAACTGAGACGGATGGGGAGCTGTGGAACTATTGCATTTTAATATGTAGGTAGCTGAGTGACGGTTACCATGATGGATTTTATTTAGTTCCACAATCGTATTCCTTAAAGGATCTAAATACCATTCTTTCACTGACTTCCTGTAGTGCAATAAAATTAATAAATTTCAGTAAATATGTATGTAGTAACTTATTTTTTAAGTTATTTTTTCTACGAGTGATTATTTATTAAGTGCCTTTAATTCACGACTAGATGATGCCCGCGACTTAGTCTGCGATGCAGGATGAATGGTCCTTACCCAGGTCCTGTCATAATCAGCCTATAACGTTCCCACTACTGGGACACAGGCCTCCTCTCTGTGAGAGGGAATGGGCCGTAATCCACCACGCGGGCCCAGTGTGTGTTGGTAGATGTCACATGTCTTCGTTATGAAGACATGCCGGTTTCCTCACGATGTTTTCCTTCACCGTTTTGAGCGCAGAGGTGATGAAATAATTCACACAAAGTAAAGCGCCTGTCTGGGTTCGAACCTACGACCTACAACTCGTAAGTCGCGCCCGTTACCACTGGGCCACCACTGCTCATTCAATTCGGTCCTCGACTATCTGTGTGCCAAATTTCATCCAAATCCGTTTAGCCGTTTTGGCGTGAAAGCGTAACAAACTAAAAGACGTTAAATTGTTGATGAAGTTTGCTCTATAAGCATTTGAGTTGGTACAAATTGTCTCCACATAAATTATCTACATTATTATGACAACACTTGATTAATGAAACTGTTAAAAATAAATAGTTAGGACACGTTAGGTCTACAGACAGTTACCTGCACACAAAACACACACAAATACTTTTGATAAAGATAATGTACAAAAGACAGGATTATTTGTTACTAAAGGGAAATAAATTCTAGTTATTTCACACCGAAGTGATCTACAAAAGAGATTCTATTTATCACATGCAGAGACTGCCAATATTTATATAATACGGTACACTATTTTTCATATTTTCGATTTCCCGATATTTTAAACATGATAATAGTTATGTGCACGTTAGTTCGTCTTAAATTTTTTCTCATAGAGTACAAAACTAAAGACGAAAATGCTATATAGATACAATAACAGTCAATGAAAGCTGCTAAAACATCGGGAATTGAAAAAATATATGAATCGTTCATCATAATTGTTACATTTTGCTACAATTTCGTTGAAATGAATACTTACTAGCATTATGCACCACAGGGGCCACCTCAGTTGGTCTCTCAGTGGTCTCCCTATCCACACAACAGGCCCATATCATGCCCCCAGAACACAGGTCGAGGGGTTTGCCTCCCCCTAGAACGCAGGATATGCTCAGACCGCAGGGGTACCGGGCCCCCCGATAGCGGCACGTTTGGGGGATCACTGGAAAAGAGAAAATACAATGTTAAACATATATCATACATCATCATACACCAACATAACATCATGCTTGTATTTCAAAAGGCAAAGAGGCAGATTAATCAACATTTACAAGTCCTACTTATCAGTCGTAAGGGCAAGTCTTTTGCCGAGAACCAAATATTCGTAGACATTTGACTGATCCACAAACAAGCACGGGGCCTGCGTGGTGGATTATTATTATTATACTCACTTCTCTCTCTTAGAGAGAAGGCCTGTGTCTCAGCAGCTCTGCTCCCAGCATTATAGGCTGATTATTTTATGAATGTACGTATTAATTTATTGCTATCAACTTAGGAAATAGGTAATACGGGCTGGTGTCCCCAATTTCACGTCAATGCGCGTATTACGGGACCTGTCAGAATATCAGCGCTGCGTTATTTATTTTTTTAAATATCGCAGCATTATGCTGAGATAGGAGCCTTTTTGGCCTCGCACAGGTCTTTTTACTGTTTTTTGTTGTTATTCTGTTAGTTTATACATTTTCTTGTTTGTTTTTTATTTTATTTATACATTAATTTTATTTCTTTTACAATTTGTATTCCCTGTTTAACAACAATTGTATCATTTATTTTATATGTACAGGTATGCTTTCGATATGTCGAAGAATAGCACGCCGGTCGTCGCGTAACGCTGGAAACCAGCGCATGTGCTCTACGATACCGTGGTCCTGTTAGATAAACTAGTGTTGAATAACAAACTCTTCTTGGGTATGAGGATCTTTTCTTCTGCTTGGTCTGAGACGCTTATAAATAAGCCTCTCGTAGATTTTGCCGAGAACATTGGGTAAGCTAATGGGGCGGTAACTAGAGGATTCAGACTTGGGCTTGCCTGGTTTGGGGATACCTATTTGCAATAGTGAAGTGCAAATGTGCATTGTAGACGTCTTCACAAACCACAGGAAACAAGGAGAACAATTAAAACATGACTTGTAAGGAGAACTGAAGCTGCTGGCATCTTGATGTGGAGTGTAGTTGCTTGTACGAGTCAGTACAGTTATTTACTGTCATAATTCTTGTGGGTATACTATAGGTACACCTCTGCCCAACCCTTCGGTGAAACAAGGCGTCATGTTATGTTATGTTAATTCTTCAAACCACACTGGTAGTAAATTTATGTGCTACTGGAACTCTACTCAGAACCACCAAGCGATCTTACGGATACTGACGTTTGCTGTTGTTCACTTGTAGATTAAACTGGGTTTTGCCCGCGGCTGCGCCCGCGTTAAGGTGTATTTCAATGTGTATTCACTTGCAATTCGATATTTCAAGTTAATAACACCTCAACATCATACATATTAAGTCAAATCGTATTGGGTCTAGCCTGTAAGGATATTTGTATGTTTAGAGTGAATAAATAAATAAATAAATATATTTTTTTGTTTTTGTTTATTACACGAACATTATTTTTGTGCAAACTTAAGACAGACAGACGTGATTGGTATCGATATCAAAACACGATAACACATTTTTTCAACTCACACCTACTTTATGTAACAACACTGCCAGCGATCGCTAACCCAAAAAAAAACAAAATCTTTTATATTTTTTATGTTATCTTGTTTGATATCGATGATACCCATCACGTTTGCGGAGGTTTATGATACCTTTAGATTTAAGAAGATTTGAATTAATTTGTTCAACATGGTAAGTGTTTGTTACATAACAAGTAGTATCAGTAATCAACAATCAACAAAGAGCTCTATAAACACTTCGATATCAATTCAACGAGTGGACCAAGTATTCAGAATAATAATCTTCTACGTCTGTTACCACTATATCGTTTACTTTCAAGTATACATCATTAAATCCCATGCATACATACGATTGAAACTAAACAATCTGTAAAATCTATTACATAAACAATCACGCAACATGATTTAAACATTCTCAGATCGATACCGAGAGGTTGAACGACCGTCCATTTTCTCTGCGCACGCGCGCACTTTTACTCTCGTCTTGCGTGACTCAGATCAAAGTTTTGATATCAAGTATTTTCTTTAGTTTTATTGTAGTAATTTCTTTATCTTTTGCCAAGAACTTTAAGTAGAGTAAAATGTTGTCAACTAGAATTTATATCGCTATTGATTTATTATCATAGCTGATTGCGTCTTTTTTATCAAGCTTGAACGCACGCTGATTTAAAATCTATTGCATCATCTGGATCGCAGTTTTTGAGTCCTTTATTGTCATGTGAATGTTTAGTATAAAAGTCCGTCTCTTTTGAGAATTGTCTTAGATAAAAACTTAACTGTCTATTATTGATTTAATTTAACATTCTAACTGATATTTAAATATTTACATAATTGTATCAATACACCATGAGTATTAATTTCCTTTATTGTGGTAGTAGGCAATGTAATCACAATGCAATGTAAATCCACCTCTAGAGATTCCAGTTTCGCAACATATTCAAGTTTAAAATACAATTGAAATATGATTTGAGTTAGTATCAATTTCGATTCTTTACTCAAAGATGTCGGAAGGACCTGACAACTGGCGATATTCGAGAGTAAGTTTTCACAGAACGCCCGGTCCTTTAAGCTTTAAATTTATCGTGTCAAATGATAATTTTTTTCTTGAGTCTCCACAAACATATAAAGCCACCTACAATACTGTTAAGCTGCTCATTTCACATAAACCTACATGGACACTAATGATACTTCAGAAGCTAGGTGCACGGTTCCAATTGGTCGTTTCCTATGGAGAAGAAAACATATAATTGGCTTTTACAATGTTTTCAAATTACAGTGTTATTAGACAGAAGTACAGTGTAGGCCTGTCAACAAGTACCAGGTAATTATCAAAATGGAAAATGGTCTACAAATCTACAGTCTACCAGGCCTACAACGTTCTCACATTCACAAAATATAATAAAAAAAGAAACTAATAAAAGAAAAACCTACTTCAACGGGAGCATTCGCTTGTAACAATCCAAAATCCTTTTATAACGGCAAGGGTTTTGCAAGTAGACTTCACAGGGCATCAACTGCTAGGTATTGTAAAAAGATAATTGTATCCAACAGGGTTAAATAGGAAGAATGACATGGCTAGGTCGCAGATAAAGGTAACTACGGACAAGGTAATTACAGGGCATATCTTCTCTAGCAATCTAAACTCTCTCGTTGAAAAACACTTTTATGGTGGTCGTGCATGGAAATTACCCATAAAATTTACATTTAAATAATGTTATGATTTAGAAAAAGATCGCTATCCTTCTAAAATTTCCTAATACGGCGAGTAGAAAGCTTGACAAAGATCAGCCATTTGACTCGAGTAGTAGTTTTGCATTTGAAATACGAAGCTCAGATTTAATCTTATCTCTTGATATATATTTTCAATTCCTTTAAAAAGACATCATCACAGAGAAAAAACTAATGTTTTTTCTCAGTAGTCAAGCACAGAGGACAAGAATAACGAAGGATAGGTAATAATTATATGGCCAAAGTTGTAAATTCATGCACTATTTAAGAAAATCTTCCCTATAATAAATTATCTGGAACTGCTTTGAGTTCAGAGCAAAGAAATTGCGTCACTTTCCTCACTTTTAACTCAAAAATAATACCGACATACAAGCCTGTTTCGAACTGATCTATATCGATTTTTTAAGTAAACTTGGAGGATCAGCAAGATCCTTTTTCTTTGTTCCACGGTTCGTAGGCTCGCTCCCTCATAACTGGCGACACAGCCTAACCTTTGAGGAATACTGTCATGATACAATGTTATATTAGGCGAGCTACATACTTGTTCCAATATAAAGGGTTTCAGGGACATAGACCACCAAACAGTTACTACGAATACAGCACATTCTAGACCCTCGAGCGTAGATATTTTAAGTCGGTTATCAAATCAGCTGTCTCATAGTGTCAAAAGTGCTTGCGCGGTTAAAATTACACCTTTTTTTAAAATAACCATCTAAAAATTTCAACGCAGGAGAGAGTTTCAGAATGCCATCACCTCCTTCGAAGCAGTAATGCTAGCGAAGGAGGAGGCGGAGCGCGTGAGTAGGAGTGCAATCTTTGCGCCCTAACGCCCCTAGGTACCGCAGAGTGTCGGGAATCGCCCGCAGATTCCCGGCCACCGTACTTGCGGGCTTGCGGACGGCGAGCAATGAGTAGCTCGCCGTCCGGTAAGGCCAGGCCCGGGTCAACGGTGCGTTGTGTTCCACGCGCGCCTCAAGATGTGAGCACTAATCGTCGGGGTCCGTTGGGGCCGATGCCTGTCAGGGTCGCGGGTTGTTCGAAAGAGATACCGTGGCCTATGGCACAGGCAACTGCCATGGCAGAGCGGGAGAGGTCTTATAATGATTTCCGATCGTAAAAAAAGGGGTTACAGAATAATGTACTGAATCCATAGTACCAGACTGCGCGTCAATGCCCTTGCCAGCTGTGTCTTATCCTACCGAATCATGCCCAAACAAGTCTTTCATTTTCATGGCTCGATTTGTTAGTACCAGAACTTCAGATCTCTCAGCAAGTTGGCAAGTATGTTGACCATCTCAACGAGCCATTTCCGTCAGCTTTTACTTCTTGTACATTTATAAGCACGTGTGAAGCTACGACTACTGATTTTCTTTCCTCTCTAGGTGAGACAGGAAATGCTTTATAGAACTGCTTAGCGGGCTTCCGTTTTGGTAGTTTTGAACATATTATCATAACTGTATTTAGTGTTGCAGATGCGTAGAACTAAGAATGTACCGAGTGACCCAAAATAACGTTGATCATTTTATTCGAGAATTAACCATATTTGTTTCAGCCTTTTGGCGATGTGGAACAAATTCAGGAGCTCCAGGACTAGTGGAAGACCAGATTCTGCCATTTTTGTGATTATGTGCTTGATGAGCTAAAGGCAACTCTTACACGGGAGTGGGACAAAATATCTGTGAAGGAAGTGCGAAAAATTGATGAAAATTTTACCAAGCGTTTGTATATGTATCCGCGCTAAAGGAGGTTGTTTTGAAGACAAATAGGGATTCTTCTTATTTTTTTATTTATAACCTTATATAATTCTCGTATATAATTGATACAATTATTCGTAAAATTATTTTGAGCCACTACTTATCGTAGATACATCAAAATAGTGACACAGCTCCATACACTGTTGTATATTGATCAATGTATATGTGTGTATAGATGGTGAGTCTATTGGTATTAACCGAACCAACCCAGACCTGAGGCTGTTAATTAAATTGGAGAAAGATCAGTAACATCCTAACACCGTGCATTTCTAAGTGTGGGTCAAATAGCATTAGCTTTTAAGTATTGAAAGAAAGAAATATTTTTTGCAAAAATTACAATAAAATTGCGATTTCCGAAAATTGGGTAAAGCCGCTCTGACTTAATTTATACACAAATTAGGACAGACCGAGTTAAAAAAAACATCATCTTGAGGTAACAAGCGTGTCCAAGAACCAAAAATTCGAAGACACGATATCTACAAAACCGCACTTGACCCGCGTGGTGGATTATGGCCCACTCCCTATCACAGAGACCAGGCTTGTGTCCCAGCACTGGGAACGTTACTGACTGAATATGCGAAAAATCATCATCTACCTAGTTCATTAATAGAAAATTAAAACGCAGTCAAAGCTGTAGACCATTGCTGTAAGATTTTGACTTTAACGAATGCTTTAATTTTCATTAAATTAATTACTTTGTTTTACTTTGTCACCATTCTAATTATACCGCCATTGTTGCTTAAGTTACGACCAGTTACAATTTGCGTTCAGTTGTGACCAATTAACTACGACAGATTGAAAATAATACTTAATTTGTCATTGATAGTAATAATAATCATTAATTTATTTAAAAACACTTGAATCATACATCGTACATTTAATAACATCATGTAAAAAGGTTTTCTGCAAAAAAAATATTTTTTTATTAATAAGGTTTTTTTTTTAAATTTCCGCATAAGTTAGGTATGTCCTTGTTCACAGTAAATACGGACATATTTAATAAAAATATTATAATACTTACTCTTTCCCAATAAATCCATGATGGAATCATCTTCTTGTGATGACCCATAAGCATTGTGGTACCCGGAACCCTTTCTCCTTCCAAGGGCACCTAACATTAAAATATCTTTCTCTTGTTCATTGGCAGGTCGTCTTCTATCCGATGGCAAATCAATATCTTTGTCATCAACTTGTAAAGTCAACACGTCATTCTCATTACACAAAATACTATGAAAACAACTTAAAAATGCAAAAGATAACAGAAAAGTTCTTAACATCATTGTATTGTAAACACTATCAGACGTTCTTCTACGGGTTTTAAAATTTTTCTTTTTAATTTTTCCCGCCGATCCATGAAGTCCGTTTTCGATTACACTTTTACACATTTCACTGGTTTTTATTACACCTCATTTTTTTGAAACCTTGCTTTTTCACAGTTGTTTTATTGTGTTTTTATTATTATTATTGTTTTGTTTTTTGTTGGTATTGTTTAAATGCGTGAGACGTCTTGACGCGGGAAGTTGGTTATCGGAAGTAAACTGCGATCGCCTCGCGCTTCGTTCCTTTTCACTTTTCGTTGGAGTTCCTCAAGCGTTTTACATTTTCTTATAGATACTTAATTGCTCATCTTTTAATATTCTCATTATATTAATGGCATTTATTGACACTTACCATCTGTAAAGTAATTTATTTTATTAATGTGGTGTCACATATATTTCAATAAATATTTTATAGTTCGATATTTATGTGCAGAACCCAGTGGTTTGTGCTTTTTAGAATTTAATCCAAAACAATAGCGTTAGGACTGTTGTTTTAGCGTGTGTATGGTGTGCGTGACGTTTAAATATAAGGTAATCATGATAATGTGTAGGTAATCATAGTTTATTTCACTTTTTAAATTCAGTGTAAACATGTACCTACATATATACGGACTTGTTAATTTAGATATTTTGCCTACATGCTCATTTTACGTACATAAATAATTGTAACCTTTAAAATAGTTTTGAAAAAACCAAACCTTTTTTCTTGGTGGTTTTTTTTTTTTTGTTAATGGTAAAAATGTCTCTCTATCTTGTAAACGGAACAATGTTTTTTCTAATAAAATAAATGAAGCTCTTAGAGATTTTAACAGTTATTCAGCAGTACCTAATCGTTCAGTTTTCATGATAATCTAAACAGCCATAAAAACTAACAGGATTGTTCAATCCAAATACTCTGTACCTAATAATTTGTCTGTCATGTACAGTAGCGCTCATAAGTCCAATTTAGTCAATCTCACAAAGCGATAGATTGACGCTTCGGTTTCACTTACGACCTTCCTCTTTAGATTGTTTCTATACTATAGACACGCACACACACTCACTTTGTCTGTAATTGACAGTGGTTCATAATTTCAACTAACCTAACATCATATGGCATGCTAGTTTAGTCGTTACCGCGCTTGGGTAGGAGCGATTATGGCAAGTCCTGAGTTCAAATCTCACCTGCGCTTGCGGATTAAACTTGATGTTATTTTCAAATAATATCTTTTTATGGTTTTTAATATGTTAATAATAATACCTAAAATGATTTTTTATTCATTTGTTTTAATAAGATTACTTGAAGTGGTTCGATAATCATTCGATACTTGTCTCGTTCATCTTGTTTACTTAGATAATAAAAGTTTGAAGGTAGACCACAGAAAACTGAGTAAATTATTTCGAATTCTATGAGGTAGATGCAATTCGTTACGACTATTCACCTAATTGAACGTTGTTGGTTAGTGACGAATGTCGAAATCTGTTCATTAGCGGTATTGTGGTTACAATTTTCAAAATGCAGTGAAATATAAATATTGAAGCGTTGGCCATATTATTGCGCTGCGTAAATTTAGACGTAAATGATGTGATAACACAAATGGACTAAGTGTGCGTGTTATCATTTAAATATTTCAGATTTTACTACATTTAATTTTTATTTGTTTAAATTAGTGAATGATAAGTAAAGTGTTATAAACATCTTGTTATTTATAATACTTTTTCGTAAGTGTTACAGTTTATAGTAATTTGCTTAGAGATGTCTAATAGTATTAATATAATAGTATTTAAAAAAAATAAAAAAAATTACATTCTTTGTTCTAGAGAAATACTGTGAGTCTGTGGGCTAAGAGATGTGAGGAAGATGGAATCCTTGCTAGTCAGAGCGCTTGTTTATGAAGTGGAAAGCTTATGTAAACAAGACTTCACATGGTGAATGAATATGAAACAAATGGTTTCATAGCAACCGGACAGTTTGCTGAATTATTCAACACGTCATCAAAAACTGTTCGCCGTGTACTCCACGCTAAAAAGGTTACATCACCAAAGCCCAGCAAACAATAACGTTTAAGTTTCGGATAAAAAAAAAAATGAGGTTTAGTTTCAATCCTCTTTTCTTAGAGAAAACGAATACTATCCTCAATATGTAATCTAAATTCACTACCTACAGCCAAATAACATGTGAAATACTTAATGTAAACAAACTGCCTTATATAACCACTTCAAAGTCAAAGTCAAAGTCAAAGCATTTATTTCAAATAGGCCCATAAAAAGGCACTTTTGAACGTCAAAATTTACATTAAAAATAGAACTGATTCTAGGCGCCACTTCCAAAAAGTAGTTTCGTATGGAGAAGAAGTGGCAAGAAACTCCACCGTTACTCTTTTAAAATGTTTTACAATATTTTGTATACATTAATTATATTTCTATATGTGAAGACGATGCACCAAGAATAAAAATACTATACCACTATTGGTACAAAAAAATTAAAAATAAAGCATAGGTATATAAATTAATCACGTGATAGGTACATTGTGCTCACATATTTACAAACAATTGTAAAAATATATGATTTTCCTAACTGATTTTAACTTATTTTTTAACTTATTTTGGAAGTTAAAGATCGAAGCTTATATGGTGCAATAAATCTACTTAAGTATATTTTTTTGATCTTTTCACATGCTAAAATAAAACAAATTGCTTCTAATTTCCTTGATATAGTATTGCTCATCCAATTTGGCTGAAGAAGTTATTATAAATAATCATATCGGTTTGTCATCCGTAAGTAAAATATTATAAGAAATGTGTGTTTTATTTTTATTTTTGTTGTCACTTGTCACGCTTTTTTATTCTAAACCCGTAATTGCAATAACAAAAAAAAATTGGCAATAAAACTGCGCTGCATCATATAAAATCAGAACCTAAGCCGACTGCTTCTCAGTTCAATTCTTGGCGCCTACTGCTACCAGCTCATATTAGATTAACTCGAATTTTAGCAATTCCATAAACCGGCTAGGTCACATGCATGATGCGTGTCTAACAAAAGCTACAGAAATATATATTTTTGTTTCGTGCAGTGCGATGCGAGTACGCGACTTTATGTCAGTGTATGCCGTGCAACTGCGATATTTGTGGTGTGTGTCGTTTAAACACATATAGTCGTATCGCGAGTTCACAGCAATACGACTCTTAAACGTGCCTATGCACTTTTGAACGCTTACTGTACCTAATAACTTCGTTTTGTGTTCAGCGTTTTTTTAATTATAGACTACTAGCTGTTGCCCGCGACTTCGTCTGCGATCCAGGATGAAAACTAGCGTATATCCTAATCCAGGTCATGGAGTATCTGTGTGCCAAATTTTATCCAAATCTGTTCGGCCGTTTTGGCGTGAAAGCGTTACAAACAAACTTACTTTCGCATGTATAATATTAGTTAGGAAGTTAGGATAGTGAGGATTTATTTTGTGAAATAGATTTTCGTCACTTTTCTTATTAACTTCGCAGAGGTTTAACCCATTTTCAGGAAATTGAAGTCTTATGTAGCATTATCAAATTGGTAAAGAAATAGTTGAGTAGGTAGAAAATATATCATAACCTACCTAGTTTTTAAAATGAATGCTTATTGAGATGATTATCAGAAAATCCTCGTTAAAATAGCGACATCTCGATTCTACGGCCTTTACAGTATTTCAATACTTAGTAATGGATAATGAGATACAAAAACGATTTTAATGCGCATTCAAGTATCAAGATTGAGTGGTCACACTTGAACACTCATAAGACGCCGACTTTCGCCGTAGCTTTCCAAAACATGACTTTAAATAGGTGAAAAACGTCGTAAGTAACATCACACCGAATAAATTTAGATTTTATGCGCAGTACAATAGTGTCCAAACTCATTTGACCGCTGCCCATCGGTGACAAATCCCTCTGATTGATTTGGAATAATAAATGAGTTTTAAAATTCGACCTTAAATTTGATGAGTCAAGGTACAAACTTAGGTCAGGACGTAATTTGTACATATAGACAAGTCAAGTCTGCTTTCTTTACTAATGACATCTGATAAGGTTAATTTCGCGGTATTGCATGATCTGTGGCTAATTCGTTTTTGATAGGGCTGTGATTCTTACGGAAGTAGGTCAATTATTACAATAAAAGGTTCGCATTACAAATTGGGTACCTAATTGAATTTTATTGTTTTGGAAACGTTTCCCAAGAATTTGTCGATCTATTTAATTGAGTAAATTGCAGAAAGTTACCCGTGAGGCGTCATGAATAATCATCAGGCCCTTCTAGTGCCTCGGGCTGCAAATTGCTTAGATTAAAATGAGTGGGTCGTTTTAATGTCTTAAATAATTTTATATTATAAGAGAGCTGGGTTAGAAATGTATTATAATCTACGAGATTTCTCGTTAAAGCAAGCAGTTACATAAATAAAATTTAAAAATTCTCACCAATAAAAACCAACCGTAAAACACAACTAACGAAATCGACAGTGTATCGGAACGTGGTTTGACAGCTCATCTTTCCCTCCATTTTCACTTTCATTTCAAATGGCGCGAATTGCGTGAAATTAGGCGCCATATTGGCACACGGCTACCGAACGATTGTACAACGGAGTTGGTAGTAAGGAAATGCGTTGATAGGTAATTAATTTATTGCTTTCTGAATACAAAACGTGCGTAAGACATAAATGAGTTTATTTAGAGTTCCGTACCCAAATGGTACTAACCCGTTTGTCTCAGGGCTGTAACTTTTGAACCGTAATAGGTAGACACTTGAAATTTTCACAGAGTATGTATTTCAATGGGGAAGGCAATTGTCAAAATGGCGCTGTCGTAGCTAGTTCCCAACACAAGCTAATAATACAAGGCGTGATGTGGTTTTATTTTATTTTAGAGAAAATTGACGCATTATTGTGTTCCTAGATACTCCGAAATTGGATTGCACCATTGCCCAAAGAACCTAAAATTAGAAGATTGTGGTTTAAAGCTATTCATAGAGATTTTATTGAGTTCGAGTTTGAGTCGGAAACATTTTGAAGAAAGTGATTACGAGGAAGTATTCAAGGTTTAAAATTCTGACACGTTCCATGTCAAGTACTTGATTTATAATACTGAAATCACCGAAAATAACGAAATAGTGAAATAAAATCAAACTCCATTTTGTGTTCATTCATACACAAAATGGAATGATTGAACGAAATTTCAAATTTATTGAAGACCGTAGGGACCTAGCTATGGTCACGTCATCTACAATTAGCTTTGCCCGACCTTCCCCATTGAGCTATTACAACAATAATAATAAAAAAAAAATTAGAAAAAATAAAAGGGGTCATACAAGAAATTTATATTTTTAGCGTTTTTGCTCATTTTATTTAAAATATGTAGGTAGTGATAAATACTGTACGGTGGTACGGAACCCTTCGTGTCGGGCGCTTTTATTTCCTTCACATAATGAGGTTTAACTGACTTGCTTTGCATATAAGTAGTAATTTGCCTATTTTCACGCTTTTTCTCATACGGAAAGTTTGTATTACGTCTTAATTTGTAGTCTTCACTATTCGATCATCAGCAATTAACGTTACTTTGTAGCTGTATTTGTAAGTAACTTTGTAAGTGGTATGTTCCTACACTAATTACGTGAGTAGCTATAATAAATTGAATTTTATAAACTTCTTTATTACTGCTTAGTTCAACATTCGATGATATAACGTTGTTCAAGATAAGGCAAATATACAAAACAGAAGAAAAATTCATAATAAATAATTAATGTCAATCTGATGAAATGTACATGACTTTTAAAACCTGACATCTAATAAAATTAATAACATACTTAAAATTTAGCGCATCCGAATGTAGAGCAATCACGACTTTTTTAAATTAAGGCATTCGCTTCAATTTTAAAATCTGGTTTGGATTCTGCTCTTAGGTAAGTTTTAACTTAAGAGCAGAATCCAAACCAGTCTTCTGTTGTCAAGTCTGTAGGTAAGTTGTGTGAAACAGAACGTAACACGATTATATTACGTATGCGCCTGCACATCAACGTTTCGTAACTTTGTTTTGTAAAAAAAAACTTTAGATTTTGCAAATGGATTGTCATGAGGGCGGATGTTGTGATGTAGCATTGTTGTTTGTTACAACAGAAAGTAATAGCCAGGGTTAAAATGTGGTAACTTAATGTACACAGACATGAGAGTTAAGATGGACGCGGGATGAGAATGTTGACGGACTATGATGGATGGTATCTTTTGATGATGATATTAAAGCTAAAGAGTTTGTTTGAACGCGCTAATCTCTGGAACTACAAATCGGACTGGAAAAATATTATTGCATTGAATAGCCCAATTCTCGAGAAAGGTAATAGGCTGTTTTACATCCAGCTGCAACATCTATGAGCCGAGTAAAAAGAAAAAGAAGGCTAAGCGAAAACGAGGAAATAGCGCGGGCGGGAAATGTGGCCGTTGGTTACTGATATATATATAGCTATTTATAAATTAACTTTTCTATATCACAAACACCCACATAATCATATTTATTCTCATTCTCTATTAACACCAACACAACTATCTTAATTCATACACACACACACACACGCACACACACAAACACACCATATCACTCATGCACACACACAATCACAATACTATTCAATCTCACGACACAGGGAATCCTAGTGTGAGTTCCAGGAATAAACAATTTCAAACAAACAATTACAAATTTTCAAACCTATGATAGGGTGTCTTATGACTTCCAAGCGAATGAAGTCGCCAGCAGAAGATTGTCTTTAGAAATGAAAAGTTGGAAAGTGTAACGTAATATTTCACAATTTAAAAAATTAATGGAGACGGAAGTTATTATCTTGATCGGAGGAAGCTGTAAACGAGACTGTTAATAGCAAGATCTTGACAAGCTGCTGACGTGCCGAAGATCGGGAGAGAAGATAAACTAATAATATGATGAAAGAGAAATTCAAAATGAGGTAGTTGTTTCTTGCTTGCATTATTCAAGGTATATAATACCTGACCAAGATTATGTCTGGACTTTAAAAGAGACTGTGACCTCTGAGTTTGTTTCGGCCTTTCTTATCAGAGTAGTCAGATAGGAAACGCCGATCTCATCTAGTTTTAAAATAGGATTGACGTGTAAAAGTGTTTGTACAAACCTACTTACAGAAATATCATTATCATTAAGCATAACAAAAGTCGAATGATGTGTTAGGTCGATCGATTACCGGCTGCCCGTCGTAGATCTTTAACAGTCGTTACGAGTAGTAAGAAGCCCTAAGTCTTACCAAGTGGTATCATGGTAAGCAGTAACTGGGATGTGGAGGTCAGATAGGCACTAACTCAAACTCAAAGCATTTATTTCAATTAAACCATTTACAGGCACTTTTGAATTGTCAAGGAGTCGATCAGTCAGAAATATGAAGCTAGTTGCCCATTCCAAAGCGTAGTAGGTACCTATATTGTATTTTAGCTAATATTGTATTATACTGGTAGCTGCATTTGGTTAGAATAGAACCCAGGCCGACCTCAATGTAGTTACTTTGGCAAGAGGCAAGAGGATGTTGACATATGTGATCCTACAGCAATGAAGAGACGGAAGACTATACATATTATGGAACAGAGCAGGACACAAAATGAGGGATTGCAATGATGTCAGATGGAGTAAGATGTATTAGAATGGCCGCAAAGAATGATCAAGCCAAGTGTTTGAACATAGCGACAAAACAAGGCTAATGATATTGCTAACTGGCTCAGGACCAAGACGAAAACGACTACATGGGCTTTAGGATGGTTTATTGAGGTGGTTTCTGGGCCTTGGTGTATGTAAGAGTAGGCGAAGACGAAAGGCACGATGGATGTATTGTGTGAAAGATGATATGGGAAGACTTTTCTAGCCATATCATCAGGGACAGAGAGAGCATGGCCACGGAAGAAACGGAAAACAATATGACACTTTGTAGAAAGATTAATACGGCGAGAGACAAAATTCAAGCAAAATAATTACTTTTTGTAAGGGATTTGTGTTCTCTTCTTAGAGTAAAGATAGAAGTGGTGTGGGTGAATACTGCACGC
This sequence comes from Dasypolia templi, assembly GCA_963555695.1. Taxonomy (NCBI): domain Eukaryota; kingdom Metazoa; phylum Arthropoda; class Insecta; order Lepidoptera; family Noctuidae; genus Dasypolia; species Dasypolia templi. The sequence goes on from OY743163.1 coordinate 9,204,193, forward strand.
GTTGCATGACCAAGTTTTGTCTTCGAATGAATAGACAAAATGACAGAAATCCTTTGTTTTGTAATTTTGTCTATTCTTCTGTCGACAAACCTCGTTTCTATGGTTGTCATGCTACGCAACACTAACGTACAGAGACACTAACTTGCAGAGACCACAGCTGATATGTAATACTAGGTACACACGCAGCAACTTTGATCGACACACTGATTTTAAAAGCCGTTTTATCGCTTTCGATTTCAAAATCTGTGTGTGGACGTCAGATTTTTCAAAGATCAAAGTCGCTGTGTTACATAACTAGCTTAAGGAAGGCGAAGACATCTACGATCACATTGAAAATTGGGATAAGTGCAGGCGTTGATGACGATGGTCGTTTAAGTCATTTATACATTCATTTTTAATTACTTACTCAGCTAACTCACATCTTTTTTTATAGTAGATTGGCATCGACACTCGTCCATCATTCATTTAACTTACAGTACAGCTCGGTCGAATCACTGTCTCCTAAGATACAGGCCACTCCTAGTTTAGGAGACATCATTTAATGTTTTTGGTAATATAGACAATTATTTCTTTCTCCCTTTGTGTCCATTGTTAGTTGATTAAGCCTTAGCGTATACTACTATACAACCTGTGTCTATGTATATATTTTTGGACCAATAAACTTCTTTTTTTTTTGATAAGAGTACAACATCCACTCTTATGGTGCCTGCATCACCAAGGAAAGATAGTACGGACGTTACGGTACAAAGGCAAGATATTCTTATTTAGACGGTAATTGATAACTGACACTAAAACGCCTGCAAGTCGAGATTGCAATATAGTTAGGAAAAGGAAAGCGGTGGCAGCTATTCAGGATATCAAGTTTAAAATTGTATCCATTAGTTTAAAGTTGCTGAACTTGATCAAAGTGAAGGTTTAGAGAACCTACTGACCGATAAGTCTAGATACGGGTGTATTAACGAGTATGTGCGTATGACCTGCTAGAAACGTGGGTTAAACAAATTCGTGACATTATTTTCAAATTATTTTACCATAATTAAAATATTTGGTAAAAATATAGCAGTGTTATCTACGAGTACCTAATGTTTTGCATTAAAAATCTTAAAAAGTTGAAGGAATACCTTATTTTTTATATTAAAAGAACAATAACAACAATCATTGTAAACTAGCAGTAAATAAATTTTTGTTGTATATGTAGTTATAACAAATTGACATAGTATTCACGTTTGCATTGCCTATTATAACAAATATACAAATAAATTTAATGTCACGCACACCAAAAATAAATAAATGCAAAAAAAAAACGACTTACCGTTAAACAACAATAAGAATTGATTAATTTACGTGTTAAAAAACAAACCTATTTATTCCGCGCATCAATCACAAAGATTTGAATTTCGAATGTAGCTTCTTTTTAAGTTTAATGCAGCATTATTCTGCAAAAAGTTGTGACAATTATTTGTAGCCATGGAGTTTTTAATATGATTATAAGTTTTAGTTCTAAAATTATTTTTGCACGTGCTTTAGTTTTTAGCCACTCCGCGACACTGTTAGTTCTCACGACAAGGCAATGGACGCACCCGCGTGGGGTGTTGAACATTCTACTTTCATTCGTATCACAGCGATTTGTATGTAAATTATATTTCTTTTCAACTTTATTTATAGGGTAATGTCATGTTTACGGCATAATTATTACGCTTTAAGTTATGTAATGCGTTATTCAAAATGTATTTTTGTTTTGGTGGAAGAAAATCGAGAGTATTTGAATATTTCATTCGGTCTCCTTTTTTTTAAAGACGTTTATTTTTGACAAAACTTCAGTATTATGATTACATAAGTAAATATCTAGTCAACTAGGTATATAATTGTGCGAATTTTATTCTCATTGGTAAAGCAGAGTATGAATAAATATGCGTGAAAGTCTCAAAACTGACTTGCGCAAGTAAAGCGGCAACAAATGAGTTCTCCTCGTCACATTATTGTAACAACTACTGATAATACAAAATCTGATTAAAATGACCAAAAACATGCCTGTGCCTGCCAATCATATATAATAATTATAACATTGCAGGACATAGGCGTTTTCTCATACAGATACGGCACGAGAATTTATCACCACGCCTACTCAAATGGGTTGGCGATTTCAAACGTATACTGTTAGTCTAAAACAAAATCCAAAGTTAAAATAATTACATAACTCTGCTACAAAAAATATATGATAAAATGTTGTCAACATCAACGCGAGAGAGAGGTGGCGCGAGAGTCGAAAGTGGCAACTCGTTTTACTTTTTGATTTTTATACTTAGCCTGGCGTGACATGGTCTTGAATAACAAGATACTGTGAACTGGGTCGAAATTAGCATATCAGTACTGACTGATGACAAGGAGGACGGATTAGATAAAGAATATTAATATTTCCTGTGTTTTATCTATGGAAATGTCCTACGACAAAAAAAAAACAAAAGGAGGTTTTACATTTCGATTGAAGTGGGTTTTACCGTTAGGGTTTGTCAGTAGCAGCCAGATGGCCAATTCTCGTACTTAAAAACGTTCAAATTTAAATGGCAATCTCATCTCAGCGACAATCAATGTCAGAAACTTAATTTTGTCAGTGGTCGTGTGTTTAGTTCGCAAATCGCTTCTTAGAGTGAAATGTATTTCACAACTCATCCACCTTTGGTCCTACTCATTTTTATAGTAACAACTTATATATTTTAAAACAAAATAATATTTTCATACTATAAATATAAGCTACGTACTAAGAACTGCCTCGTTGGTCTAGTGGTCGCAATCGCTACTGCTGAGCATGAGGTCCTGGGTTCGATTCCCAGGTCGTGCAACGTGTTATTGGGTTTTTCTATCTGGAATTTCTCAGTAGCAGCCTGGAGTCTGGATTTGTGCCCGGTTGATGGCAATAGGCTCGCCCCCTATTACATGGGACCTAAACATAACTGGCGAAATGTGGGTGTACTATAGGTACACCTCTGCCCAACCCTTCGGGGAAACAAGGCGTGATGTTATGATGTTATGTAACTATAAGCTAACATACTTAAAATAATATATATAAAAAAGGAGAGCAAATAATCGTAGAGCATCGAAAACTTCGTCCGCATCACTGTCAACAGGAAAAGTGCCCAAAAGGCTGGCAGCATTAGCCCAAAAAAAGGTCGACTCTTCACGTGACCAGAGAGCTGGCCAGCATGTCGATTCTGTAAAAATCTCACCGTGACGACTTGCGTGGAGTGAGTTGTCAGTGTCATCCCGTCTTGGTCAGTCCCTAGCATCAGTGGCACTGACAGCTCACTCCACGCTCACTTCACCTAAGTATTCACGGTGAGATGTTAACAGAATAGCACAACTGATCTCTGGTCGACCAACTGCATAACGATGTATTGTAATACCAAGCGGGCACTCGGACCCCATAGTCCGAAGTGTTTCAACCCCAAACGGCTCGATCTTAAAACTCCCAATAAGATTGCAATGTTTTCGCCGTTAGAGGTTTTCCGCCGCAGCACAGCCCGAGGTGCTTAGAAGGTGGGATGGCGCAAGGGTGTCGACACGTCATTTGTTTCATCCTATACATTTCGAATCAAGTGTGGTGTCTACCGCAATATTATAGCAAACGAGCACATTGGAATTTCGGTAACTTATTTTGAACAACGCCCTACCCAAACCCATACTTTTTAGGAAGAATGTGGCTACTTTTTACTTGCCCACTTTGTGTTTCAAACTTGTTTTTTTAGAACAGCTGTTAACCAAAACAAAAACAGTAACCAGTAACTAGCTTGCTTTCTCTGCAACCTTCACATTGGTTACCTAACTCGGTAACTGCTATTTATAGCGTTATATAACGTTAATATCTCGTTTCTTCAAATTATAGCCTTGGGTAGCCATTTTGATGGTCAAATTATGGATTCGCGATTTAATTTTAATAGATAGTATTCTTGTATTGTGGGAAGATTAAGATTGATGTTATGTGAAATGAATAGAAGATAAAAACTCTTATTTTTTCTCTCTCTTACAAAGAGGAGGCCAGAGTCCTAGAAGTGGGAGATTCATAGATATCTACGATGTTCCCAATGAAAGAACTCCGGCCTCCTATTTGTAGAGAAAGTATCATGTCCTATGCGTCTTTAATCAGCCTTGGCTAATTATGTAGTTGCATAGGTTATGAGCCTTTAAACTTTTGCATAAGTAAGACACGAGACTTTTCAAATTTTTCTTTGGTTACTTTTGGTGGATTATTTGTACCTACAATGTGAAGCTTGTGGTTTAGCAATAACCTCGTGAATTGATCGTTATGTGTGTAATGTTAGCAGCACTTGTCGCAGTTAGTTCCTGGATAAGTGATAATTGTTTTTAGATGCCAAAATGGCAGTTTCATTGGGCAATAGGGCAAAATATAATTAAATATGGATATTACCTACTTTGGAGACCAAAGAAACGGTTGATGGATTGTGTGTTTGTGAGATAGACGATATTAACTGAAAGTAATTTTGTTAGTTTGGTACGCTTTCATGCCAAAACGGCTGAAAGAAGTTGGATGAAATTTGGCTGTCAGATACATCATGGCCTAGGTAAGCACATAGGCTACTTTTCATCTTGAATCGCTGACGAAGTCGCGGGCAACATCAAGTAGGTAATAAGCGATACCTACTGAGCGAGAAGACTGCTGATAGAGAAATGTTATATTGATATTCCATGTAATATGGAATGAAGACAACATGCTGCTCCAACCATAAATCAATTCTTGGTTTAAGAGCAATATGATGATGATGATAATAAAAAGAATAATCAGGAAAATAGTCCCCATCTTGGACAGGTGATACAACCATCACTTCTGAAGCCGACCACACTTTCGCTTAAACTATAATTTCACACAAAATTGGTCGCATAAAAGCATTAACGTAAGAAAACCAATGATTACAGATAATGACATTACTTAGTATTACAGTAACGTGTTACGTAACGCGAAGGTTGCAGAGAAAGCAAACCCCGCTTTGTCTTGACTTTGGCTGGTTAGGCTGTGTCCACAGAAGAGGCTGATTTAGTACTTAGTACCGATAGATATTAAGGTAAAGCAAGAAGTATGATTTTAATTACTAAAGGTTGGCCGACTCTTCACCTGACCAGAGGGCTGGCCTAGTTTTTGGCCAAAGAATCAGCATTGCCAGGCAACGTTGCAATGTTGCCAACAAATAAATATCTATTCTATTCAGTCTTTTGGGCACGGTTTCAGTTGACAACGGTGCGGACGAATTTTTTGATGCCCTATGATTCTTTCCACTCCTTTTTTAATAGACTTGTACAAATTATTATAATTGTTTTAAGGCTGTTAGCTTTTATATAACGTAAATACTTCGTCCGCTTGGAGGTCAGAAATTATCGAACGGGAACGTGTCACCGGGACAAAAAATAGTTTATGACCTTTGCCAGATTGAGATCCATCTTCATGCCAAATTGTTTCGAAATCGGTTCAGTGGAGTAGGCGTGAAAAGGTAACAAACAGACAGAGTTACTTTCTAATTTATTATCTTGGTAATAAAAATTAATATTACTTACAATCAACAGATGATTCGACCAAGTTATGCGTCACTGATGCCAGTGGTACCAATCCAATGTAAAGTAAAAAACCTGTTCCAAGATTAGTTAGCTTAGAAGTTAAGTCATAACATTTAATGTCTCAAGTAAACCTTTAATTAAATCCTCACCTCATTCTGCCCGCATCCTTACAGTAACAAACGGTTGAAGCCGGATGTCGCTTTCACCGCTAACGTATGGCGTAACATTACAAAACACACTGCCTGCCAAAACGTGGCCGCCTAGTAACCGCTAACATAATCGAGTTATTTAATTACTTCTTAACGAGGAAATATCAGCGTATGCTAACTTCAATATAACATCGTGCTTGTTTTTCCTTAACGGGTTAGTTTGGCAGGTGTATATTAGTATTACATCAGTCACAACTAGTGAGCACGATGGGATTTTCAATCGGTAAAAACTACGAACTTCTATACAAACTTTACCAGGCAACCGAGCCTTACTAAAGGCCGCGACTTACGAGTTGTAAGTCGTAAATTCGAACCCAGTCAGGCGCTTTACTTCGTGTAAATTATTTCATCGTCACTGCTCTTAAAACGGTGCAGGAAAACATCGCAATAGAACTTGCATGTCTTAGAATCAAAATTCAAAAACATCTACCAACCCGCAATGGGCCGCGTGGTGGATTTCAACCCACACCCTCTCACTGTGAGGAGGCCTGTGTCCCAGCTTTGGGCACGTTATAGGCTGATTATGTTATACAAACTTTTAAGGGTAGTAAATTTTCAAATTCGTCATATATTTCAAGCTATTTATGCCGGCTTTTGTCTGTCATCACTTGTACGTAGATTTAATGTTAACGAGGAAATATCAGTGGACGCTTACTTTGTAAAGCGGCTTTAACATAATCAGGCTATTTCCTGAAGGGTTATTTCACCAGTCATTTTGAAGTTCCATATAAAAAGAGTGGGACATGACGACTCCGTTGAAACGACCGCAGTTTGATCAATCTCAGAATTGCTGCGCTTACACTTCGCTTTTTAGAACAGCTGACCTTGCCGGCCTTCATTCGGCAAGGTTGGCTTAAAATTGGTGGAAAAGCGAAACTGATTGTCTTTTTTACTCGTGGATGAGTGGCTTTTTATTCGCACATTCCATGAGGCCCTCCCCAAGCATCGCCAAATTTTTGAAGGCCCAGCAGTAGGCATCTTCCGCCTGATATTATGAATGCATAATGTGGCCTCACGCCATCAATCATGTATATTATGTATTCATTGTATGGAATCAATAAAAGCTTTCATTATTACATATATTATATATGACAGTCAAGAATTTTAAGACAAGCCCAGAAACAAATTGTTTGTTTACTTCAAGCGAGTTTTGGTGGAGTTGCTCACCTGACCTAACCCGAGAGAAACTTGGTTGAGTCGGACTCAAAAACAGGTTCCCGATTGACCCAATTTTGTGGTTTTTAAAATTTTGGCTCCATTACTCGAGACGGTAGTCAATAAGTTCACGTAAGTAGACAGTTAAAACTCAAACGCTGAATGAATAACAAGAACCAGCTGGATGGGTCGATGTGGGGATGCTTGGGGGCCGCCAATATCCAGCAGAGAACATCATCAGCTAAATCAAGATGACAATGGTGATGATATAGCGAGTTACTGAGAGAATGTATTTATTTTTAATATAAAAAGCTTTTCTAAAATCAGTAACGCAAATTAATATAAAATCATAAGTTCTAGCGCTATAATTATGCTTACTTTTCCGAAAAGTGCCAAGAGGAAGACATAGATATTGTTGATAATCATGTTATCGCGTTACCGATGACATTGAATTAGATTTGAGCTTAGATAACATAAAGCAAGCAATGCAACGCTATGATTGTGTTGTCAATGTGAATGGTAGCGACATCTATCCAATCATCATAATCCGTCTGATAAACAACACCAATGTGATACAAATACCGGTCTATTATTGGTTGAATATTAGACTCTCTTTACACTCGGATACGTAAGTATACCGTTAGAACATACCTAGTAGGTTTCATATGTCAGAATAGTTCCATAATCTACGCCCTGGATTTTGCAAACCCTACCATGCACGATATTAAAGGATAAGGTCACTGATTACAAATGTACATCCTGGCTGGAGGCCTTAATTTATTAGGGCAACCACAGGCAAGTCCGTCTGAGCAGACGACAACCTCATAGGTTGACCTGCGAGATGCCATTTATAAAAAAAATAAAAACAAATACAAATGTACAATATAGTAACGAATATCCTGAGCACTATCTCAACACAGCGATAACGGGATAGGATCAAGATGATATAAGTATAGCTGCGTTCTCCTTTTTGCTTTAGCAATATTAACGATCACCAATTTTACTATAAAGAGTTGCGAATATGGGAATATCTCCACCAAATCTCTCAGTTATTGAAGTCCCTCGCATTTCCATGTTCAATTGTTGATAGTTCCTGATACTACCAACCATTCTCATGTTCATTAATTGTTAGTTTCTGCTACCATTAGCAGCAGCATCTTTATTTATTTATTTATATCTATGTCATTAACTAATGCATGTTTAATCAAATACTTACATCCCAAATCATCGAAGAACTTCGGCTTTTGACCCCCAGCTTCAAACTTCACTTCGTCTGCATCATAACTTTCAGTCACCGGTCGGTCAATTTGTGTCACTTTTGTCAAACTCACTTCACTATTGATCAAATTGTCAAACTGCGGTATTGGCAAGGCCGATTTGAATTTCAAGTTCTTCAATTTACCGTTATCGTCCATTATCGTTATATCTTCATAGTTATTGACCACATCATTCGTTTTTCCTACACTTTTGATGATGTCCGCATTGAATTTGTTTTCACTCAAAAGTTTTGTTAGGACCACATCAGTCTTTTTGTTTATTAAGTTTTTTGAATCGAACAAGTTCTGGTTAACCGTGTCTAAATCTATATCACAGATTGCGTTACAAAATAAATGCACGAAAACTAGCACTTTGGTTGGGGTTAACATGTTTTATTTTGAAAACACTTTTTTATAAATTTAAAATGTTTGACAGCTCCTTGCATTTGGATCGTTCGATGTTCTTTTATTGGTTGGTTATTAAAACTGAAAGTATTATTGATCTGCGTTCGCTCCGGCAAGAGGGGAGCGAATGACGAAGATTTTGGACACGACAAGTTTTGGTGAAATGTTTACGTAACCATTTAGTAATACGTAGGTAAATAGCAGTGGTCACTGTGGTCACGTGGTCAGGGCATTCGAAACGGTTATTGTTCTGTTTTGAAACGAAGTGGGACATCCAATTTATTAGTTACAGGTCTCTTAAGATTTTTTTTTTTCTTTTACTTGACCGGCAGCACCCGTAATACACGGATTTTATGTAATAGGTTCCGGTTCGTATTAAGACGAACTGAACAGACCGCTGTGCTGCTGGGGAGTTTGTTGCGCCACTTCATCTTTCCAGCTAAAGCACTAGGAAGTGATGAAGGGCGGGCGTTTTGGGGGCTGCCTTATGTAATTTGAACGTTCAAAAAGTGATGATTCTCAATTTGTCAGCCTAGTTTGAATAATTGAGTTTTGATTTGGATTTCGACTGTTTAAAAAGTTTTTGATTTTCCTTATCGAAAGTAGCTCAAGTCCTTTTCCTTGCTATGTTTTCTTCAGTGTCGCTTTCGCTACGCGTGCTGGTGTTGAGTTCATTAGGTTTATTTCAAAATATCTGATGAAAATGTAAACAAATGGATCTGAAACGTACCTGTGAATGCAAAGTAGTGACACTTACAAAATGAGTTCCTTTTTTTGATTATTTGAATTTTAAGTTTTCAAATTTTCAAAGAATTTAAAATCAGATTAAAGATGTTTTACACTTGACAACTTAGGTTAATTTTGTAACGTCAATTTTTGTCACAATGTGTGTACAATTTTCGACGCCATTTATTAATAGTTTTAGTCAAGTTAGGTTATAATATTTTTAATTTCATTAGTTTGTCAGTTGAATTATAGTATAACAAGTTAATTAAAAAAATGAAATACGACGATTTTATTATAAAACAAACATGACAAAAAAAAACTAGCTAATATTTTTGAATCAAGTGGTTTGATTATTACAAAGTTGAAACCTTTTGAATACAGTGTGTACAGACGAATGTGTTACTAATTCCCCATAGTGAGTGATTGCGTAAGAATGTAACGTCAACAAGGTTTGTTTACACTGTCATGAAATACTTTTGGAGCAGACATTAGTCAAGGGCGCCTATGGACCGCTGGCATCGTAGATGCGCTGTCACACTAGAGGAGGAAGCAGAAGCTGTATGATCTCTGATACCAACTTATTCGGTTGACGAGAAAAATGTGTCGGTATCCACTTGAAATAGTTATTTAATAAAAATCAACTACTATTTAACTGCCTCGTTGGTCTAGTGGTCGGGTTCTACCTGATGACTCACAGCAGACAGATCACACATTTGTGGAAATATATCAGCGGGATAATTGCGTTAGACACTATCAGTTACCAGTAATCGCTTTCGCTATTACTACTGCTGAGCATGAGGTCCTGGGTTCGATTCCCAGGTCGGGCAACGTGTTATTGGGTTTTTCAATCTGGAATTTCTCAGTAGCAGCCCGGAGTCTGGATTTGTGCCCGGTTAATGGCAATAGGCTCCCCCCCTATTACATGGGACCTAAACATAACTGGCAAAATGTGGGTGTACTATAGGTACGCCTCTGCCCAACCCTTCGGGGAAACAAGGCTTGATGTTATGTTATGTAAAAATCAAAGTTTGGGGCCGATTTAAAAAAATTGAACTGAACGCGTTGAAGAGCTGTCAGTGTCAAAATTGCTATGGCATATTGACACTGACAGCTATTGAACTGGGCGTAAAAGTGCTGATCGCGTTCAGTTTCATTGGTGAAATCCGCCCTAACTTTACACGATTCAAGAAGTTTAAAAATGGGATACTTAGATCAATGTTTCTCTAAAAAAAACAATTCAATTCAATTCGTTTATTGCAACCAACAATTGGATCATAATTAATAGTATTAAATAAAATAACAAATTAGAAAAAAATATATAAAAATAAGACAACAAAACACACAAATTCATAATTACTGACAAATTAAACTGGCAAAGTCAAACTAAAATTAGAAATAATCATGAATGATACAAAATTATTTCAAATTTTATTTTGTGGAGTTTACATCCTTTTCTATTACACAAGGTGTCGTTTTGCATCCCCGTCAAATTCAAGGAGGTTACTATGCTAACGATTCTCAACACGAATCAATAATAAAATAAGCAGGTTTTTTTTGTTTTTCTAATTTTCGGAAATCGACTTGTGTGTAACGCGCATGTTAAAACGTAGCCCGTGTGATACCGCACTGTTACTGCCCTGTAATGCCACATAGCTGTGCGAAATTTCCTACCGCATACGCAGCGGGGCGATTCTGTTCTTTTAAAGTGGTTTATTCTGAAAAACTGTCAAACTTAAATAACAAAAAAAACAAGTATGTATTAATTATTGAGCAAGTATCGTAATCTTATTTGATTATTTATGCCTTTCATAACAGCCTCCTGAAATTTGACGAGGATGCAAAACGACACGTTTTATAGTACAATTCTTCTTATTCAATTACAGTTTGCTTTTAGGAGTCTTCAGTATTTTTCTGAGTTCTTTGCGCAGGAGTTTCCCGCTCGGTGACTTGGGTATATGTTGCACGAAGCGAACATCGCTTCGGAGGTGCTTGGGGTTTGACAGCTGAAACAATAGTCATGGTTAATGGGGAAGCGCCCGCCAGTTTGCTCTCGAAATTCTAATTTTCTTAAGTGTTTTGCAGTTGTCAGTGTCACGTTGTATGTTGAAAAAGATATGATTCGCGACCGTTACAAGTATGTGTTTACAGAATGATTATTATAATCATTAAAATCATAAATGTGGTATTTATGATTTATCATTAAAATCCACCCTCTTAGTTCAAATAGTCCTAAGTTCATTAGGGTTATAAATTAGGGTTAGAGGTTTGAATTGTGTTGTTGTGGTTGATGATGATGTTAAATGATTTTTTTTTAAAGCAAAGGCTCATTGAGGACATTAAAAATGTGAGAAAAGCGGAGAATATTATTATTCGACGACTCAATGTGCGAGATAGTTGGATGATTTCCTATTTAGCTTTTATCGTTTGGGTCATGACTTTAATTTTTGCAAGGGGCAAATATTTGTGCATTCTAGCATGGGGTATCAACTCGGACATATTATAATTAGTCTTGAAAAGAAATCATAGATGGCAGCATATGAAGAAAAATTGTGACTGAAGTAAGATTAGTAAAAACCAAAACTTCCTTGATTAATGCTGATTTATTTGTTTACACTCATAATGCACGTATTTTTGACAAAAATGATGCCTATGAACAAACGCTTTGAAATGTGTTAGTTCCGTTTTAATAGATGCTTTTTTTATTCATACAATCGCTCGTAAAGATAAACATTGAGAATGTTATGATTTGGAGTGACTTCGGGATTTATACTTTTGGGCACTGCAGATCCCATGGACATTTTAGTGTTGTAGGCTTTGGGGCCTGTAGTTCCCATAAAATGATAAAAGTAGCCATCTGTTTATCATTTTGTTTAGAGCACTTTGCAATAGATGGCGTTTACTCAATCTGTCATGTCACCACCGTAACCACTTAATCGTTACTAATTTAAATCAAACAACTTTCTATTAACATGTTTCTCTGAACCCAGAACTATAAAACTTTATATAAAAGGATGCACGAAACGTTTTAAAAGTAGGTCGTCTCCTAGATGGCGTTGCAAAACTACATTCTTTGGCAATAAGTGAGTCGCTGTTGCTGCCATCTGTTGAAAATTTGGACGAATTAAAATATCCAGCTCACTAGCCAGACTTAGGGAGGTGCCATTTCGTTGTATGGGATTGGGTATCTGGACGTAGTATTATACTATCTGTGATCCTAGAAACTAATTTTTTCTACAAAAGTGAAAATTACTTATTCGTAAGTAACTATCATAACATCCATATTGGACAAATGGATGACCCCTGTAACACAAGTTTTTCCTGATATGGAGGTCATTGATCATTTAGTTTCTGTCAGGCTATTTGCACGCTTAAATTAAGTGTCACCCTGTATCTGTTTACTTTTTCATGTCAAATCAACATATTATATAATATAATATAATATTGTATTGCATTATATTATAATTGTTCCGGGTCAAAGTTCACGATAGAGCTAGTGAGATACAACGGAGTCTTGGGGACATGTGAGATAAATTCCGTTAAAAGCACATATGAATCTAGCAAACATTCTTTCCTTTCAACATTTTGAGCTGACTAGCAGCCGTCTCTTCTCAGAGTATTAGGGAAACTAGATATCGTTGAGCTGCAGTAAAAAATAACAAACAAACAACAGTGGTTGTTTGTCATTAATAATACTTAACCTTCCACCAACCCGCACTGGGCCCGCGTGGTGCTTACGGCCCACTCCCTCTCAGTGGGAACATTATAGGTTGATTGTGAATAATGCCTGACACACTCATACTAACCCTATCAGCCACAAACTCCTTTACTTCCGTCTCACTCAGCGTCTTCCCTGGCTGAGCCACCACAAACGCCAGAGGCACCTCCCCGGCTGTTCTGTCATCAATACCGATCACGGCTGCGTCCCTGATGCCTTCGTGTTGCAGGAGTATGGGGGGACCTGAATGAACATAAATGAAAATATGTGGGTTTATTGTGAGTGCTTACAATAATGAGGTGTGAAGTGTAATTGGGTTATAACAAGTTTTCCTGAACAGACCTAATTACAAACCATGTACGGACGCATAGACATGTGAACTAAAATGTATGTATGAACTATTTATTTACTTAAAAATACAGATCAAGCTTATAGGATAATTATAAATCGGACTGCCTCGTTGGTCTAGTGGTCGCAATCGCTACTGCTGAGCATGAGGTCCTGGGTTCGATTCCTAGGTCGGGCAACGTGTTATTGGGTTTTTCTATCTGGAAATTCTCAGTAGCAGCCCGAAGTCTGGATTTGTGCCCGGTAGATGGCAATAGGCTCGCCCCCTATTACATGGGACTTAAACATAACTGGCGAAATGTGGGTGTACTATAGGTACACCTCTGCCCAACCCTTCGGGGAAACAAGGCGTGATGTTATGTTATGTATAAATACCAAATCGCTTATTCAACGTGTCGTTTTGCATCCTCGTCGAATTTCAGGAGGCTGTTATGAAAGACAAATCAAACAAAATTACTACAATCAAACATAAAAATTACTATAATCAGACAGATCAAATAAAATTACTTGAATAATTAATACATACTTGTTTTTTTAGTTATTTAAGTTTGATAGTTTTTCAGAATAAACCACTTTAAAAGAACATAATCCCCGTAACATAATCCATCCATAGCCCCGCTGCGTATGCGGTAGGCAATGTCGCACGGCTGGGTCGCATAAAAGGGCAGTTACAGTGCGGTACCACACGGGCCGCGTTTTAACCTGCGCGTTCCACACAAGTCGATTTCCAAAAAATAGAAAAACAAAAAAAAAACCTACTTATTTTATTATTGATTCGTGTCAAGAATCATTACTGAAAGAGAAAGAAACACATACATAAGCGAAAAAAAAATTGTACATACTTTGCTATAGAACTTTCTATCTACCAGCTAAACGAATACTTAGGATAGCCTATCTTAACTAAAACACATGTAGATAGATGACCTGATGACTCACAGCAGACAGATCACACATTTTTGGAAATATATCAGCGGGATAATTGCGTTAGACACTATCAGTTACCAGTAATCGCTTTCGTTTTGACAGTTCAACAACATTAATTGCGTTATTAACGTGGTTGAGCGGACAAATTTTTCGAAATATGAAGCAATGGATTAGCAATTTCCTTCAAAACGATACAGATTGTGATTCATTATGAGTTACGCAATTAGGGTGCTGGCTAGCCTCATTCATACCACACATTTATTTGTTTTGTAAATTGGTTTAAAGTGACGGTTTTAGATAAGATATAGGCCTCTTTCAATCACACGTCATCTCGATCCTAGACTTCTGCTGCTACCCAGCGAAGATCTACTAAGTATGAGGACACCCTACCTTACGTTTAATGAATCACTGTTTGATTTGTTATCTGGAAAGCTAGAAAGCTGGGTGAACCAGTCAAAAATGCTACCTTCTTCTTGGAGACTCTCATTCTACTAAGTTAAGGTACTTATTGGGCTAGCAAGTTGCATATTTATATTTTTGCGTGGTTTCCTTGCTCCTGTCAGGTCACCGTAATTCTTCCAATCACAAATCTCACCTGATACCCCTTATACTTGATGAGCTCCTTCAGCCGGTCCACGATAAAGAAGTACCGGTCATCGTCATAGTACCGCACGTCTCCAGTCTTGTAGAACCCCTCATCATCGAAGTCTGAACCCTTGTTCTTACCCACGTAGCCTTTCATCAGCAGTTCCCCTTTGACGCATACTTCTCCGCGCTCGTTTGGGCCTAGAGATTTGCCAGTCTAGGTCGGTTACTTGAAAAGTTCAGGATATACATTTTTGTATCTGATTGGATTTTGGAACACATAATGGAATGGGTGCTGTAGACAGCGTTGTTTTTCGGTTAGCTAGTGACTAATTTTTAACTCACTTTATTAGCTATAAGTTATTTTTACAATGACTTATAGAGAGTTTGATACTGAGTTTGATATTGACTTCGAAAGCGAGTTTGATAGTGAGCTTGATAGTGAATTTAACAGTGAGTTTGATAATAACATTGATAGTGAGTTTGATATTTAATTTAAAAGTGAGTTTGATAGTGAGCTTGATAGTGAATTTAATAGTGAGTTTGATGATAACATTGATAGTGAGTTTGATATTTAGTTTAAAAGTGAGTTTGATAGTGAGCTTGATAGTGAATTTAACAGTGAGTTTGATAATAACATTGATAGTGAGTTTGATATTTAGTTTAAAAGTGAGTTTGATAGTGAGCTTGATAGTGAATTTAACAGTGAGTTTGATAATAACATTGATAGTGAGTTTGATATTTAGTTTAAAAGTGAGTTTGATAGTGTGTTTATACCGAATAAAATTCCATTTGACTGCATTTGGAACGGGATATTTAGAAAGCTTCTGATCACACTACACAGAATTTCGTTAATAGATCCTTCTGCTGATTAAAATGCAACACAGATGGACGTATCGCTACCTCTATTCTTCCTAATATTAGACCTTAACTGTGGGTTCAAAGATAAAGAAGTTAGAGCAACCTTAATCACAGTATTAGCAGTCACACGCCCTACAGTTCCAGCCTTGTGAATGTTCGGGTCACCGCTGGTCAACCTCAGAACTGCCAGCGTCGTTTCCGTAGATCCGTATATCTGGTACACCCCCTGTAAGTTGGGGAACCTGAAATTCAAATCAAATCAAAATATTTTATTTCACATAAACCTACATGAGCACTTATGAAACGTCAGAAGCTGGGTACCTACACGGTTCGAATTGTTCGTTTCATATGGTAAAGAGCCGGCAAGAAACTTCACTCTTTTAAAAACTATTTTCTTTAACAATGGTTTCAAATTACAGTGTTTAATAGGTATGAGAGGACTTTAGATTAGAATTGTTGAAATATAATGTCAAAAAACGAGAAGGTTATGTCAAAGAAGTGTGTAAAAATATAAACACCGTAATTTGGGAGCAGTTAATAGACAATAACATGAGATGCCGTTAATGAGGTACCAGGGAAGCCACATGTGCAGAAGGAATTATTGCCAAACTTTATGCTTTTTGATAAGGAAACGTTTGATGTGGGTTTTGAACTTTCTATCGCCAAGTTCTGTAACCGAGTTTGACAACTGGTTACAAAAGCGGATACTGTTTATAAGAAATGACCAGCTTGTTTAAGGTAATCTAAATTTGGATATCACAGTTTCTCATTTACTACGTGTATTTCTATCATGGAAATCTCTTCTTATTTTGAAAAGACCTAAGTTTTTGTGAACATACAAATTACTTTCTAACATATAAAGAGAAGGCAGTTTTAGTTTATCAATTTCTTTGAATTTGTTTCTGAGAGACTCGCGAGGACCCATTTCATAGATCGCGCGTAATGCCCTCTTTTGTAAAATGAAAATTGAATCTACGTCAGCTGCCGATCCCTGCCCCCCTACGGCAGAAAGCCATAAGACATAAATAATTCTGTGGAAATGAGCAAAGTAGTATACTAACCTAACTGTGGCTATATTGCTCAACTGCCTTATTTTTCTTACCGCATTTACAGCTGAACTTAATCTACCTGAACGAGTTCTAATGTGCGCCCCATTGCAATTTTGAATCTAAAGTAAATCCTAGAAATACAGTTTCCATTAGTTAATAGCATCTATTTTCTTACCATCGAGTTTTAAATTAAGACCTACTTGGGGTATATTTGGTAATGAGGATATTTCTTTGTTCGCATTGAGGAAAAGATTATTTTAGACAGACCATCGTTGACATATAAGACATTCGCAAAATAAGCTATCTATTAGCAAAATAAGAGAAACATTAGCGAGTAAAATTGTATCCGATTAATTAGCCATCATGTAAGGACGATTATTAATATAAACTAGAAATAAGAAAGTTCTAAGAATTGAAGCTTGAGGTTGCGATCCACTTGCATTTGCACTTGCGAACAACAAAACAGTGAAGTTATAAATAACTTTAATATACCTAACAGAATTAAATTCAACAACAAATATTTTTTTACCATAAAATAACTTTTCACTTTTGATGAAAACGCTTTGGAATGAGCAACTAGCTGCTGCTGATCATTTTGCTGACCAACCGAATTCAAAAGTGAAAATGCTTTTAATCCACCATGCCTATCACTGAAAATAATGTTTTATAGCAGGAACTTACTTCTCGTGAACAGATTTGATAGTATCCTTGTGAAGAGGAGCAGCACCTGAGTAGACTATCCTCACAGAACTCAGGTCGTAATTTACAGATTGCTCCTTACACAGTGCTACCAGCACCGGTGGTACCACAGTCAGTTGGACTGCCTGAAATTAAAGATCATTGATTCATTAGTTCTTGCTGGATAATCTATTTGGTTCTCATACGCAGCAGGTACCATTAAGCATATGAGCGTATAGTTAAAGATATTTTCTGATCAATCAAGCTCCGACTTCCAAATAACGTAACAAGACGTGATTATAATATTGTTCTTGCTCGACTAGTTTCAAACTCGAACGGAGCACTTCATCGTGGAAAAACCATTCTACATATTATTATTATTATGCCTATGAGCATGAAGGTGGTCTAGTGGTCGCAATCGCTACTGCTGAGCATGAGGTCCTGGGTTCGATTCCCAGGTCGGGCAAAGTGATATTGGGTTTTTCTATCTGGAATTTCTCAGTAGCAGCCCGGAGTCTGGATTTGTGCCCGGTTGATGGCAATAGGCTCGCCCCCTATTACATGGGACTTAAACATAACTGTCGAAATGTGGGTGTACAGGTACACCTCTGCCTAACCCTTCGGGGAAACAAGGCGTGATGTTATGTATGAGCATGAAGGTTTAATTCCCGGGTCGGACAGACTGTCATTGGGTGTTTCCATCTGGATTTTCCCAGTAGCAGCCGGGAGTCTGGATTTTTATCCGCGGTTGATGGCAATAGGCTCGCCCCCTATTACATGAGACCTATGCATGACAGGCGAAATCTGGGTGGTCTATTAGTGCTCCTTTGCCGAACCCTTCAGGAAATACATTATTTTGGCCCGTTTTTTTTATTATATTTAACTTTACACGAAGCGGGACATGAAACGCTTCCGTGATACAAAAAAAAATCTATTGTGTCTCGTTCAGTGTTCTTCAACCGATTTATCTGTTGTTAAATTTGACGAAAAATTATTTGATTAGCTGTTATTAGTTCGGTAAACTAATCACAGCAATCATAAGCGACACAATAACACCCGCACAGGTCGATAGATCAGGTAAAACTACGCTGGTCGTAGTTGGGCCGACGAACTTACCAGAAGAGTCGAGTGAGGCACCAGTGGGTCCTGAACCCATCTTACCTCTTCCCTTCGGGTGATTACGAACTCTGGTAAGGAAACGCACCAGGGTCCAACAAACAAAGGTATCACAAACTACAAGTTGGTGGTTGGGACAAGGTGAGTGCAGGCAGGCTAGGGAAGCACTCCCTACAATTGATGGCCGCCTCACGAAACAAGTTCGCCGACTTACCAAAACAACAGCTGCGTACAGTTACGGCAGCTTTAAATGGCCACGGGTCATTCAATAAAGACCTCTTTGTCATAGGAGTCACAGACAGTCCGCTGTGCAGGGTCTGCATTGAGGAGGACGAGACAACAGCTCATGTGTGTAGCGCCGGAGAAGTCTAAACGTGAAATAGTCGAGTGATGCTAAATATTTCATAATTAGTAAGTTGCTACGCATATCACTAAAATCATGGAACAACACTAATTATCCAAGAACACTGACACTCGGCCATTTCTACTTCCGCTTGCTTAGCGAACTATGCTATTCCTGAGCTCAGGATTCCTTGTACCCCAACCTAGTGTGAGTTCCTCATTAATTTGGTATTTATAACAGACCCTTCTGCACTGGATAACCGATGCTTAAATTCCCTACTTTGTGGTATCTGATTTCGCGAGGTCTGCCACGAGGCTCTCGTTTCGTGCAATGGGAAACTCCTGCGCAAACTACGAAAAATGCCGGAGACTGCTAAAAGTAAACTGTGATTAGAGTATTCTGTAAATAGCTATCGGAAATAATGTAAAGCTGACTTAGTGCCGATTTCACCAATGAAACTGAACGCGTTCAGCACAACTAAAACGCGTTCAAGTGCTTTCGGTGTCAATATTCCCTGGAAAATAATGACACTGACAGTCCATAAACCTAGTTTATGTGCTGATCGCGTTCAATTGCATTGGTGAAATCCACCCTTAAGCTTACAGTTTGTAAAGTTATCTTAAACAAGGATTAAAGAAATGGGCTACTTTTCCTAATGAACATAAAAATATACGCCCAGTCGATAGTGGAAAAGACAGGTGGGCTAGATGTGAATAACAAAACTGGCATTAAAATATTCAGATTGATCGAATATGATCCGAAACCATATTTACATTGCTTACTGTTGCCCATAGTATGGTTACAATAAGTCGTCTTGGTGCTCCATGTCCATCTGATTCCGACGTAGGTAAGTTCAGCTGCTCCGTAATAGTCCTGGAAACTAACCGTCTTCGGCAAAAACATTGACACATTGCAGTCAATCTGTTCTGTCCAGTTTGACCTGCCCAGTTTGACCATGTGAGTTGAATGCAGTGCGCCTGCAATGGAGAGGCTCCTAGCTAAATAACAACAGGCACATGGGTCGTCAGAAGCCTAAAAAAATCTGATAACCAGACTTTCCAAGGGTATTGTGCTACCCGGTAACTGGTATGTGTCAGATATGCAGTCACTTCGTGTAAAATACTGGTTCAGCTGCATCCGGTTATATGATAAATGATTTTATTTCTGTAAGTAGGTTTGTACAAACACTTTGACACATCAATCATATTTTAAAAACTAAATGAGATCGGCGTTTCCTATCTGACTACTCTGAGAAGAAAGGCCGAAACAAACTCAGAGGTCACAGTCTTTCTTAAAGTCGAGACATAATCTTGATCAGATCATGTGAAGACCATGTAGATTGGTGTCTGATATGGTCTTTTGAGTAAAGAACCACACAGAATGAGTGGATCTGTCCAGTCAGTGCACGCATTTGTCAGTAATCATGCAGCTCAACACAGAACTTAAGTAGCTCAACGATTCGACGAATATTACCAAAAACAGCATTTGGGTAGGCCGTAAAAATTACTCAACCTGCCAGACCATGATAAAAAAAAATACAAATCCACAGTGTCTTTACAAAGTAAATTTTCATGTCATTGATGTAAAGTCCATCCATGTCAAAATGTATTTAAAATCCTAAAATAATCTTGGTCAGATCATTCGAGGACCATGTAGACTGGTGTCTGAAATGGTCTTTTGAAGAAAGAAGCACGCAGATTTGAGTGGACTTATCCAGTCACTCTACCTAACCGGACTATCCTGTGGCTGCCTTAAGCGAACTCAAAGCCACCAGCCAGGGATGAAAAACCTACAATACTAAGCAAAGAAGAGAGGAGTCTCCAAGACATCATAAAAGTGTTGAAGGAGACCGACCCGGACGACGTGCCGTCTTTCGTGGCTAAGGATTTGCGCAAGCTGCCCTCAGTCACATTCGATCACGTCGACGTCACCAGGCTGCTGCGGGAAATCACAACCCTAAGATCAAGCCTGATCGAGCTGCAGTTGAAGTTAGAAGCATCGCAATCCACCATCAGTGATCTACGTACTAAGTAGCAGATTTACGCAAGACGGTATGTAGGTCACACGAGTCAGCTACTAACGTCAACATACGTCACGAGGCGTTCAATGCATCGCAGCTAGGTTTCGAGTCAGCAATATTCGACTCGTCGCCGGCCGCCGGCATTGCAAGCGATGCACAACCGCGCCCCGCCCTCTTCGCGTCCCCCATCGTTGGAACGCCGATCAATGTTAACACGTCAACACCGGGACGTGCTTACTCGGTTGCCGTTATTAAAGCTCCCGCAAATCATCAGCAGCAACTAAATAATACGAGGGATGCCCAAAGGCCCTCCGAAGCAGTTCGAAGCTCGCTACCACCGGTAACAAGCCAATGACAGGCCGATGAAGAAGGCTTCATTCGCGTCGAGAAGAAGTGAAAGAAGAAGAAGCCTGCTTGTCGCAATCAGTGCGGTACGGCATTGACTGGTCCCGACATTTTGCTGCGTCCCGCTATTCCATCGACGCAGCTGTATGTGTCACGTTTACATCACACCACGACGGTAGAAGAGGTCGTGGAGTACATAAGGACGAAGACCAAGTTCACCTTGAGAGTCGAGAAGTTGGAGTCACGCCATTAGATTAACTACAAATCTATTGTGGTGCGGGTTCCGACTCATCACCTGGAAAGTTTCATGTAGGAGGAATTTTGGCCGACGGGTCTCGTATATCGGCGTTTTCGCGGAAGGCTACACGGCACCCCGACTCAGCGCAATACGTCGCCGTCCCAACGTAATAAATAGATTAATTTGTGTTTTTTTTTATTAATTATGTAATAGTTGGGGAAAAACTTTCTTCGCATTTATTAAGAAAATTCAAAACATTTTTTAACATAGTTTATTTACATTTAACTAAAGTATGTAGGTACCATTTTGTTCGATAACTTTTTGCCATCTTGTATAGAAATCTTGTATAGAATATCCTATTGCTATAGAAATTTTGGGACTTCTGATCAAAATACCGTGACAAGTGCTTTTGGCAGTCCTATCGTGATGT
Organism: Dasypolia templi; assembly: GCA_963555695.1. Classification (NCBI taxonomy): domain Eukaryota; kingdom Metazoa; phylum Arthropoda; class Insecta; order Lepidoptera; family Noctuidae; genus Dasypolia; species Dasypolia templi. Next base: position 9,226,158 of record OY743163.1, read on the forward strand.
TAACCTTACAGTCCCTAAAGAATTCTGAAGAGACCAAAACAGGTGAAAATCTGAATGTGCCATGTCAGGATGCACGTGTGAGTTTAGGTGCCTGTATAGTGGCGGATGCCTGCGTCTTACCCACGTTCACAGACAGCCGCCACTTGGACAACCACTCCGGAAGAAGCTCGAGGGCGCGCTGCGTTTTGACCGCCGCGTACTTGGCATTAAGCGATGTAGTCATGTACGCGGCGTCGTCAGCATACAGCGCGAGTGTCGTGTGTGGCGTGGTGAGGATGTCGTCCGTGTAGCGCGAGTAACACGCCGGCGAGACGCAGCTACCCTGCGGCACACCCGCGAGCACCGGGCGGGCGCTAGACAGCACTCCGTCGACCACCACCCTGAAAGTCCTGTGCTGAGAGAAATTCAGAGATCACCTTTACAACGCGACGGGGCGCGTCTGATGTGGCCAGCTTGTATCTGAGGCCATCGTGCCATTCACGGTCGAAGGCCTTCTCCATGTCGTCCTTCTTATTTATCACGGCTGCGAGGTGGTGCAGCACCCTCGACAGCTGGAGCGTCGTGCTATGTTCCGCCCGAAACCCAAACTGTTCCGGTCGGGGCGCGATGTGAGGTTGGAGATGTCACAGCAGGAGTGCTTTGAACACCTTGGAGACCGTCGGCAGCAGAGTGATCGGCCGACAGCTCTCCGGCTTCTGGATGTTTTTCCCCGCCTTGGGCAGCAAAATGACGCGCCCTTCCTTCCACTGTTGTCGAGGGGATTTCCTGATGGACGACTCGTCGTCTCACTAATACTGCCAGACCACGGTATCTTCTGTGAGCCGACCTTTCATCCTTCCTGTAAACGAGGTATCCCGGGAACTTTACCCTATCTTCGGGTCCCAGGTGCATCTCGCTTATGAGCGCCACGTCGATGTCCTGTTCCCGAAGGAGGTGGCGCAAGGGGGCGACCTTATTATGTAGGCCGCGGCCGTTGCAAATGAATCACTCGGCGGTGGCACTGGTGGCCCACGCTTGCCTCGCCAAGGCTCTACCTTGACACCCCGCATGTACATGAACACGATGGTGCCGTAGCCCGGACGTCTGGGGTTTTTTTCAGGACGGCGTGGAATACACAGCCGGGTCGTCCTTGTGCGCCCTTTATGTGGCGCACATACTCCGGCTGGTAACCCAGCGTCCGGAGTTCCTCCTCGATCTCGGTAGCCCCCGTATGGCGATCTTCAGGGATTTTTCAGCTGACAGTGAGTTAGCGAACCATGACACGCCGATGTCCTTTTGATAGGTAGGGGGGGGGCGGTAGATGTCGAGGGGGCGCGGGGTAAATTCTGTGCACTTACCCCTATGGCCTTCGATGGTGTCGGTGTCGTGGCGGGCGGAGAGCGGCGCGCCGCGTCGGCAAATGTAGGCGACTCAAGCGAGCCCGGACCCCGCGGCGCGCTTTCGCGCGGTGGCCGCGACGGGTCGGGGTAAAGTCGCTTGCTCTCCTCCATCACTCCATAGCTCCTTCTTTTTTTTTTTCGCCGGGCATTGGGCTCGAAGTCGAACTCAAACCCGAAACACAGCGACTGCGTCGCTGTTGGCGACAGCACATGGGCGTTAGCCTCTCCCTCGGTGGGGAGCGCAGGGTGCGGTTGGCTATGCGGTGCGGCGACTCGTGCGGGCGCGGGCGCGGGCACACGCACGGGCGGTGCAGCAGGGCGCGCATGCGGCGCGCGACGTGTTTTCCCGGCGGGCCCCGGGGCCTGTATGGGCACAGAACGAAACGACGCGGGGCGGATGGGTGTCGTGCGCGGCCGACTCGGCGACGTCGATGGTGCAGCGCGTGCAGGCGCCGCCGCCGGTGGCCCAGTGGGTCGGCAGCTACAGCGGCACTCTCTCCTCCTCTTCTTTCTTCTCCTGCAGCTCGGGTTGGCCCAGCGGGCGGTGCACCGGACGACGCGTCACCGATGTTCGGCAGCGACGTCTTCCTGTCCATAGCAGGGTGGGTCGCAAGCGCAGCTCACTGGGCATCGCGGCCCAGTGAGCTGCGCTTGCCAGGTTTCGGCATCCTGGTGGGTGTGGCCTCCGCGATCGCTACGGTGGTTGGTAGCCACCGAGAAGCGCGGCAGGGGCTCCCCCTGTGTTTGCACTAGTGCCGGCTAGGTTACTAGTGCCTACACAAAAGGAACGACTCAAATTTTGCGATCCGCGCGGTTCAAACTTGTGAGCGTGAATGTGAACAAGCTTGTCCACAAGGGAATCCCTTCCTAGCTGCGCACTCGCTTATATAGAGTGGCTTGAGTAGTGGGGAGAGTGGGGAGGCGAACGTGCCGCTTTGCACAGCTCGTAACTCGGCTCGCTGCACGTGCTGTTTACAATGGTGACGCCGACATATGCAAGTACATGTCATTGTTTATACAAAAAGGTGCAAATTTAGAAAAATAAAAGTAAGATAGTTAGCAAAATAAACACCAACATTATCCGTGTCAATTTATTGGAGCAGCTCATTCCAAAGCCTTTTTTTCCTCAATATAGTCTTTGGCAGTATAATAGGCTTTCTGGCATAATTTCCGCTTTCTAAAAGATTTGAATTTATTAAGGCTTAGGGTTAAACTGGAAGCCGACCCCAACATCAGAGCAGATTTAGGTTCAGAGCAGCTGAACTTACCTAAGTCTCAATCAGAAGGACATGGAACACCAAGATGACTTGTTGTAACCATACAATGGGCAACAGTAAGCAATCCAAATATAGTTTCGTTTCTGATTCGTTCAGTCTGAATATTTTAATGCCAGTTTTGTTATTCACATCTAGCCCACCTGTCTTTTCCGGCTTGGACTACGGAGTTTTTAATATTCCTTAGCAATAATAGCCCATGTCCTTTTCTTTATTAGGTTTGTATAAGTGTCGCTTTTCGCTGTATTATTTTTATTCACTTTTCAGAGTCGGCTCGAAAAGTCTGTGAAGAAACAAGAAACAGTCTGAGAAAAATCGACTTTCCGCTGCTGTGTATGAACATCTACCACTAGCCGTTACCACTGGACCAACACTGCTCCTTCTGAAATAACTGAATTTTTTTCTGCCTCTTATTACACCAGCACCCATCTCTATACCTACAATAATGCTGATAACAACTTACAAAGTTACTACAATGTCTGCAATAGGGTGCTAATTGCATCTTAGGTCAAGTGATTTTGCAACACTCATAATTAAGAGTAATCTATATGGGGTAGACGCTACAAAATTTTCGCTATTTATTTCAAGAGGACGAGCTTACTAATGTGCTCTTGGGCGGCATCTACACCGCGACATGCGAACTACGCATCACACTGACGTCACGCAAAATCCTGCATCGCGCAGAGTTTACAGCGCAACCAGCATTGTATACAACGTCCAGACATCAATCGTCGGTATGTAGCAATAGCGTCGCGGCGTGCCTACAGAAATATTCATAACAACCATTTACACTGCAGTAGCTGCAAACCAAACGAGGGGCCCGTATTTACGGACCAACGGCAACCGCGGCCGGGGGGCATAGCCCTGGTACCGCACCCCATACGGGGGCGTTGCGATAACAACTAGACAAATCGTCGGGCAGTTGCCAACCAAGACACAACACCCGTCTGGTCGGAGGACCTCCCCTTTGAACCCTCGAGTGAACTTTACACCCTGTTCCTCATACCTCTGTTGCTTATGAGAACAATTGCCACACATTTAATCATGAAACTAAGAGCGTATTTCACCAATGAAACTGAACGCGTTCAGCACATCATCACCGCGTTCAAGAGCTGTCAATGTAAACATAATTGTGGAATATCAGCTCTTGAACGAGGATTAGAAATGCTGATCGCGTTCAGATTCATTTGGTGAAAATGGCACTTATTTTAAATTCGCTTGAGTGATCGCATGCGACCAAGAGTTATTTTTTTACCAGCCTGAATGATGTAACCCGTTTCCAGACAACCTTTACAATACCTACCTACGCTAAGTCGGTTAAGAGTTTGTCGAAGATGAAGTTCAAAGAACCTGAGCCTCTGAAAATGGGTTTCTAGAACAATATACATTATTTAAAACAAGACTTCAAATATTTATTACATAATTTACTCATAAAAAACTAAGAACAATGTTAGACTTTTACATCAATTCTATATAAGAAACAACGAAGTTTCTCTAAAACCTTTTGGATATATTTTTTAATTCGAGTTAATCTCTCAAAATAATGGAGTAGGTACTTTTACCTCCTCCGATATTTGATAAAGATTAACTTGTAAACTGTCCGCTAAAGTCAGCTTTACATCATTTCTTACAGCTATATACAGAATACTCTACTTCAATCACAGTTTACATTTAGGAGTCTTCAGCATTTTACGTAGTTCCTTGCGCAGGAGTTTCCCGCTCGGTGACTTTGGTATCTGTTGCACGAAGCGAACACCACCGCGTAGGTGTTTAGGGTTTGACAACTGAAACAAGACATGGGTCGATTTTACTTCATCAGTAGCTAGCTCGATATAACGAGTGCTCTAAAATGGGCGTAAAAGTTTCCTTTGCTAAAGGTGACTTCTAAACAACGGTCAACTGTAGTCGCAACATTTGAAAATAACATGTCTGTTAACGAGAAGCAGCTACTGTAGGTACGTATTCCTGCGACATCGCATTTTCATTTCGACATTTGGTTCCTATTGTGATTCCGTCTGGAGATATCACCAAACTTACCAAAGCATTCCAAGCAGCAGTTCCCGGCTGTTCGACCTTCAAAACGTATGCCTTACAGCTACCTGTAAATTGTATCTACAAGCTAGTGAGATTTGCCTCATAATGCACCCACTATTTATCAAACATTTAGACGAAATTATATCCTGACTGCCAACCTTCACCAATCAGGCGTGCACTACGCACGAATTCTGGGAGTGAACCACAATTTTTCCGTCTTAATTAGACGATGAGTGACTAAAAGTAGGACGCCCTTAGGCTAGGTGGTGCAACGATCTTCGCTGGATGAGAGTAGCCGAAAATCAAGGTGAATAGTATGAGATTGCGATTGGAAAGGCGTAAGTAGCAGTGGTCTGCTAGAGTCTGATGATGAAGTCACCAATAATTCGACAATCCGTACTAACCCGTTCAGCCACAAACTCCTTAACTTCATCCACAGTCAAGGTGTTCCCTGGTTGAGCCACCACAAACGCCAGTGGCACCTCCCCGGCTGTTCTGTCCTCAATACCGATCACGGCTGCGTCCCTGATGCCTTCGTGTTGCAGGAGTACGGCTTCAAGTTCCGCTGGAGGTACCTGAACGAGAAAAAGTAATCAGTTAGAAAATACTGTAACAAGATGTTTAGCGGCACAAGCTTTTAATACGAGAATGGCTCATGTCGTGATGCTATTTAGAAAAGCTAATAGTGCTGCTTACTGTCTGGGCAAGAAGTATTGAACTGTAAGTTATCACACGAGGAAGGGCGTCTAATTTCCTTATTCAGATTATGATGACAATAACACCAAAGAGGAACTTTTTTTTTCACAAACTGAGAACTTCAGAGGCCCATTAAGATAGGAATTTTAGGCAACCGGTGTGCAAATTTTATAGCGTGGTGTTTTTGTGGTAGGTTGATTGGAAAATTAGTAGTTTAGCTGCACAGTGGCGGTAACTACTGCACCAAATAGGTATTGAGATTTTTGAAATCTAAATTAGGTAAAAATTAGTACTAAAACAATCAAACGAATCTCACCTGATACCCCTTATATTTGATGAGCTCCTTCAGCCGGTCCACGATAAAGAAGTAACGGTCATCGTCATAGTACCCCACGTCTCCTGTCTTGTAAAACCCCTCATCATCGAAGTCTGACCCCCTGTTCTTGCCCACGTAGCCTTTCATCAGCAGTTCTCCTTTGGCACATATTTCACCACGTTTGTTTGGTCCTAGCGGTTTGCCTGTTTCTAGGTCGGTTACCTGGAAAGTTCAGGAAATTTATTTTCAATTCTGATGGATTCAGGTATTTCCCTTGTATCTTACCCCCCCCCCCCCCAGCATCAAACACATATACCTATTGACAGGTTTGAAAGGCCCTAAGTCTTTTCGGCAAAGCAATGAACAACAAGGTTGTATAGATTCTCACTTTCATTCATGACTTTTGATTGAAATGATTAAAGCTATAATTTTAAGTGATTTAATTTGTAACGGAATGGGTGCTGCAGACTGCGTTGTTATTCTAAGATTCAGTTTAGAACTCACTTCAATCAATATCAAATAATTTTTACAATGGCATTCTGTGAGATAAACTGTGAGTATGATAGTAAGTTTGATAGTGAGCTTGATAGTAAGTTTGGTGGGCTGGGGGGTGGCTCTATTCTTTCTAATTAGACCTTAACTGTGGATTCTTTCTCCAAAACAAAAAAATAAAGGTAGAGCAACCTTTATCACAGTATTAGCAGTCACATGCCCTACAGTTCCAGCCTTGTGAATGTTCGGGTCATCGCTGTTCAACATCAGAACTGCCAGCGTCATCTCCGTAGATCCGTAGCCCTGGTACACTCCCTGTAGGTTGGGGAACCTGGAATTGATAGGAATTCAGCTTTAATACCCGATTCGTAAGGTTCAAAAACTTTCGCAACCCTTACAATTACTGTGTAAACGGGCAAGTGACTGCTGGTCTTAAGTTCGTTATCGGTGAAATTCTCGGTAGCAGCCCTGAGCAGACTCTAGGATTTTGTACCGAACCCGCGAGGCCCGGGTTCAGCACTCGCTCTTGCGATGTGCAAAGCGGTCCCTTTATTAATTACTTTAAAATTATGTACTGAAATACAATTTTTTTTTTTTTTTAACCATGAAGTACCTTTTTACTATTGTTAGAAACCTATACGCTTTGGAATGGGCAACGAGCTTCATCTTGGTGATTCCACTCATTTTAGTGAGATTCTGACTTTTCCTCTTGCTTTGTCAAAAACGGGTTTTGCCATAAACGGGTGAAAATGCTTCTAATCCACCTTGCCTATCACTAAAACGTAAGTTATACAGCAGAAACTTACTTCTCGTGAACAGAGATGATAGTATCCTTGTGAAGAGGAGCAGCACCTGAGTAGACTACCCTCACAGAACTCAGGTCGTACTTAGACTGCTCCTTACACACTGCTACCAGCACCGGTGGAACCACAGTCAGTTGGACTGCCTGGAATTATAGATTCATTAGTTCTCGCTGGATAACTCATACGCAGTAGGTAGCTCTAAGCATCCGAACGGATATAATTAATGAATCAAAATACACCGACCCCAGCATGGTGTGATCAGAATCGATTAATCGAATTAATCCCAGGATTTGCTCAAGCCCCTGAAGCCTCATGTTTTATGATTCTACAATTGCATATCAAGGTCTTTACCAGGGGGCGCCGAACTGGTATTGAAGACCTGCCTTTAGGATAGGGAAGGATTTACGAGCAGGACCGGATGTGCATCCTCGAGTAGACATTGGTCTAATGTAGAGACGGGAGATTATTAGTATATAGTAGCCGCGCCGTGCCCTCATCTCTGAAGTAGGCAGTGCCCTGTCGCTGCCGACCGCAGTGAGTTCGATGGTCGGCATCGTCGGGTCCTGGGACGCGGTGGTTTCCTTCTGAGACAGTAACAGTATTCTAGCAGAAGGAGGCTGCGGAAAGGGAAAGAGAGATCTCGTTTACTCTCCCGACCGGCAGCAGGCGTAGGCGGAGGGCGGAAAATTCCCTTTTCCAGCCCCCCTAAATGGGTCCAGGGACGACGGATTCGGGGACGTCCGCCGCCCCCCATACATCAGCCCGAGGTGGCGACGCGTAGTGTTCCACGCGCTCCCCTCTTAGACGTTGCGGGGGGAGTCAAACGCCTCACTCCCCCCCCCCAACACGATGAGGCCCGCAGAGACGGGCCGGCACCAGTCAGGGTTGCGGAAGAATCGTATGTTCCCGTCACCTGGAACACCGGGGTGGTTTTTAGTCAGTAAGAGTCTGACAGACCCCTTCGCCCGCCCCAGGGCGGAGGACATCCATGAGGATTTTCCACCCCGGAACAAAAAGAAAAGGTTGAGATTCACCGGTTAATCTTATAGCGGGGTTCAACTGCTTTCTCGGCTCTTTTCTATGTCATTGCTCTGCTGTGTTAAATGTTACTGTTATCACTGTCTTCGTCTGAGGTCTCGCTACTATCTCTTTCCGGCTAGCAGCGTTCTAGATCTTATTTCTATCTTCGGCCGTGTCCATCCATAAATTGATTATCTTGTTTCGACAAGAGAATTATTCCCAGCTATCATAGTGTTGGTACTTGAAGAGGATGTGTACTTCCAGTGTGTTTCTGTTTTTTATATGCAAATACGAGATAGAACTCCGACGCGGCGATAATGATATCCTCTCCTCCCCAGAACGTCTCGTTAAACTGCTCGATTATGTATTTTGTTATACTTTGTTACGGATCTTGGGAGATATTGCTGTTAGGGAGAAGTTCTTGCATGCTATTTAAAAGCGATAGGCGAATTCTGTCGTCATCTCTATGCTCCAGAACATATGAAGCGAGATATTGACGAAAGCTTATGTTTGTGGGGTTTTACACGTGGTGTGTATTCTTGACACGTGTAGGGTGCGAGGTCCGAGAATAGCTAAACTTGACAGAGGACAGGCAATTTATGAGCTTGAGTTTTTTTTTCTAAGAATTCAGAGTAGCTTTTTGTGCTGTGGGTGCATTTTCGCGTGGGTATAAAAACCTGACTTACATACCAGTCAGGGAATAGAGAGCTTGTTCAAGGCCGTTTTTCGCAATTCGGTACAATACCGAATTGCCAAAACGGCCTTGAAGTTACAATAATAAAATAATGGGGTATTAAGTCTAGAGCGATACTGCATTTTGTGATAGAATAATATTGTATTTTAGGTTATTCCCCCTAATATATTTAGTATAAATACATTGAATACGATGTCCTACATTAACGTCCTAAAATACAGCCGGATACAGCTTAAAAAGCTAATTCCTGAAGTTACGAACCGTTCCCGGAACGACCTCACCAAGTGGTCGGATTAACTCACTCCTCGGCCGGCAACAAGTCTCTGCTATATGCTAGAAGGAACGGACGACACGACACAATGACACACACAAAAGTGAAACACAGTTTGATTTCAAACTCCGGCCATGTAAAAACAAAGGCACGACACGACGGTCTTGTTCAGCGTTTCGAACTGAACCCACTAAGCATACGAGCCGATGATAAAATATATTGGCTAACCAATCAGGTCCCAACTTCCGAGTAACAAGACATGATGATAATCTTGTTCCTAACCCACTAGTTTCAAACTCAAACGGATAAAAGACGGAGACGGAGACGGAGTTTAAATGGAATCAATCTTTCCCAATACACTACATACAAATAGCTGCATCCGATTTGACTGGAACCCATACTAACTAATTTGGGAAAACGCAACGTACCTAGCGCAAATTTTTGTTCTGATCAATCTTTCAAAAACCGGACGGAAAATCTGAGGTATCTTTTGCAATTTCTGTTCTTGTTACTCACCCGATACTTCTCAACGGTCTTCAAATACGTGTCCACATCGAACTTCGCGAGGTAGACCGCTGTTCTTCCAGTGGCGAAGGCAGTCAGTGTCCCCACCAGACCCATGACGTGGTACCAGGGGGTTATCGTGATCGCAATAATTGCAGGGTCGGAACTTGTTCGTCTGTAAAGTTTAAACAACATAAAATAGCGCGCTTATTTGCCTAGAAGGGATAGGTTTATATTATAAAGATGAGATTATAAAAAAAGGAATCTATTGCTATTTGGACACGAATTCAAAATCTGCAACAGAGAATTTCTATTTGAAAAATACCACTAACACAGCGGCAATCGAACACAGGTTCAGCAGTCGCGTTTGCAACCACTAGACTGCTGTTATCTTTTGTTTTTATTTTCATAGAACATTTTTAACAGCAGACTGATCTTACAGAACACCGTACAATCAATTAAATTAGAAGTGTAATTCACGTATTTTCACCAATATTGCTGACTTTTCTGATCCACGAGTAATTAGTATAAGTATAAATTATGTTAAACTACTGTTATGAAAAAAAAGTCTTTAGCTTCTATGTATATACTTTTACAGTATTTAACGTAATTCTATTATTAAAGGCCTTAATATTATAATTAATACAAGGTGTAAGGACATTGACGCGCAATTTGTTCCAATTAATTCAATACAGCAGTGGTGGCCCAGTGGTAACGGTCCCGACTTACGAGTTGTAGGTCGTGAGTTCGAACCCAAGCAGGCGCTTTACTTTGTGTAAATAATTTCATCACCACTGCTCTCAAAACGGTGAAGGAAAACATCGTGAGGAAACCGGCATGTCCTAGAACCAAAAATTCGAAGACATGTGACATCTAGCAACCCGCACTGAGCCCGCGTGGTGGATTACGGCTCACTACCTCTCATTGAGAGGAGGCCTGTGTCCCAGCAGTGGGAACGTTATAGGCTGAGATTATGCTAATTCAATACATTGGAATTTTTCATCACTTATTTTAATGATAAATGAATTTATTTCTGTAAGTAGGTTTGTACAAACACTTTTACACGTCAATAGTATAAATTAGAAAATATTTCTACGCTAGAATCATGTGCTGAATTCGCGGTAACCGTTTAAGTGTCGACGTCCCTTACGCCGTTCTTAATGTCAATGTCAATGTATATAATCAAGTAAGTTATTTTAAAAAAAAAACTTACGAACAACACGCAGTAAGTACATTTAGATGCGTTGACATAACACCTTTAGGCAGGCCAGTAGTCCCAGAAGAATACATAATAAACAATGTATCAGACTGTCCCTGTACTTCCACAGACAGAAAATCTTCATACTTCACGTTTTTAATCTGACCGTTATTTTCAAAAACCATATCGTTGTACATTAGGACGCCATGTTGTTTTTTCTCGCCGAATAAGATGATTTTCTTCACGAAATTCAATGATTTTAGAGTTTTTGCGTGTGCCTTGTAACTTATTGGAGAGCAGATTAAGTATTTTGGTTTCGAAATGTTTGTTACGTGAATAATTTCACCTGGAAAAGATAGAGCGTACAAGTATTAGATAGGTTTCATTATTGAATCAACCACTATATCAGTACGTCGGTTCTGTATAAATCTCACCGTGAAGACTTGCGTGGAGTGACCTGTCAGTGTCATCCCGTCTTGGTCAATCCATATCATCAGTGGCACTGCCAGTTCACCCCACGCTCACATCACCTTAGTTTTCAAGGTGAGCTGACACCATAGCTTACAGAATAGCACAATAGATCAAACACCCAAAGCTTTATTATCCGTCTGTCATTTACTTAAACCATTGGACGCAGCAGTAAGTTGCGTTCTGAATTTTCTGCCATCACATGAATAGAAGGCCCAAGCTATTTAAGTTTACGTACCAACTAAGTAGCCGTTGCCCGCGACTTCGTCTGCTATCCAGGATGAAAAGTAGCGTATGTCCTTACACAGGTGACGGTCTATCTGTGTACCAAATTTCATCCTTATCCATGCAGCCGTTTAGGCGTGAAAGCGTAACAAACTTTATAGCTTTAGTATACTAGCCCAATAATTGTTTTTTTTCTGTTACATTCCCTAATACATAATTATGCCTATATCTATGTAGTTTATACCTCCTGTGTACAGTAGGTACTACCTAGACTAGACCTATATTTCTCTTCGCACTTCACGCTCGTTGCGGTCACTACCTGCTGTCATTTCTGTGGGAACTACAGGCCCCAAAGCCTAAAACACTAAAGTGCCCATGGGACCTGCAGTGCCCAAAAGTATAAATCCCGAAGTCACTCCAAATAATAACATTCTCAATGTTTATCTTTAAATAACGCAATGAATGTTTTTGAACTGTCAAAATGAAAGCCATTCCTACTGTTAGTTTGTTACGCAATTAGCCCGTGGGACACAGAGCGAAAATTTTAAACTAAAAAATAACCCGGTGGGTACTTGTACGGATGTTCTGTCGCTATACTCCAAACGGCCAGACAGATGTACTGGCATCCAATAATCGGACACAAGTCCAGGCTGACTAACTCTGAAAATTTCCTAACGTAAACCCCATAAAAGTCTCGATCTGGGGATCGAACCCAGCACTTCTAGCTCAGCGGTCGCTATAGAGACCACTGGACCAACAAAGCAGTCAAAGAGACCGAGGCGGGCTTAGTTGGATTGGTTGGCAATCTTTGTCAGAAACCATATCTAGGCAGGTTTTGTTGGATTATTCCTATCTGACCACTCATATGAAGACGGAATTCCAGTCTAGCTAAGTTGATATAACATAGATCTCATACATACCTTTAACATACCCGGTACTAAGAGCAGTCAACACAGCGCCCGCGCATGCAACCCCTACAACAGAACCCCAGAACTCCTGTCTGTTTTCAGACATCAGCCCGATCGTATCTCCCTTTCTAACGCCCATACGACTGAGTGAGACAGCGAAGTTCATCGCTTGCTGGATTATGTCGAAATAGGTTAGGCGTTCGTCTGTTGCACCGTTTATCTGGAATTTTTAGAAGCCTTAGAACGGTATCTAAAAATTATCTAAAATATTTAAGTACATTTCGCAGTTATAATACATCATAATGTTTAATGATCTCCTGGCTTTGATTTTACGAAAGTTATTACTTGTTCCCACAAAACAACTGAATTATCTCCTAAAACAGGGCTTGCCCACTCCTATCACTTTGCTGTGCCCTACAGGGTCCATAATGATCAAAATTATTTAGTAACCGCCTAAGTACACGTTATGGTATCTAAAGCAATAAAGATATTGAGTATTGACCAGTCTCGGCAACGGCGAGCTACCCATTGCTCGCCGTCCGCAAGCTCGCGCCTACGGTGGCCGGGAATCTGCAGGCGATTCCCGACGCCCAGGGCGTCTCCTGCGGCGACTAGGGGGGGGGAGCGTGAGGGTGCAAGGCTGTCTCCCTCACGCGCTCCGCCTCCTCCTTCGCAAGCATTACTGCTTCGAAAGAAGGAGGTGGCGGCTTTCCATTCCCTCTCGGTCCGTACCATACGCCGATCGCCTCCGCGACGACACTGCGGTGCTCCGCCCAAGCTGGGCAGACCTTCACCGTATGCTCCACCGTGACCTCCGGGCGATCCACACAATGGTGACACCCAGTCGTTTCCTCCCGCCTTATGCGAAACAGGAACCTCCCGAAACAACCGTTTCCGGTGAGGCCTGTGTCAGGCGGAAGGTGAAGACGCCGTGGCGCCTCTGCAACCACTGCTCAAAGAGGGGACTTACAGCCGCTATTGTGGCGTGCCCAGCAATGGGTTGCGACAAATGCGCACCCTCCATGTCGCCATGAGATCCCGCCGGAGCTCTGTCCGCTGTACCGCAATTTCTCGCGTCAGTTTTGCCTCCTCGCGCGACTCCCATACGTGCGCGAGGGCTTTTGCTTCCAGATCCCATGGCGGCAATCCGGCAAGGAGGCTCGCCGCTTCGCAGGAGACCGTGCGGTATCCCCGAGCCAGCCGGATGGCTATGACCGTTTGGGACGCGTATAACCGGCGGGCTGGTCGGTGCCTCAAAGAACGCGCCCACATCGGTGCCCCGTAAAGGGCCATGGACCGCAAGACCAATCCGCGAGGCCTAAACTGAGCATTGCATTTATGTAGGTGCACGTAGAGATAATGTAGGGGTGACGTCGGCCTAGAGCGCGATTGGTTTAAATCGGTTTATACACTCGGCCTGAGGCACTGTGCGTCCCTACATTGGTGCGATTGGTAATCACTCACACAAATGCAAAGCTGAAAGAGATACCGTGGCCGTGGCACAGGCAACTGAAGGAACACGGGTGGGTTTTATTCAGTAAAAGTCTGACACGCCCTTCCGCTCCACCCAGAGCGGGAGAAGTCATTAGATGATTAGCCAACAAAAAAAAAGTGCTCGCGGACTGTACTAACTTAGTCCCCGTAAAAAATATTTTGATTTTTTTGCGAACTGGATCGTCAAACAACGCGCAGTGCGGTGAAGATCCAGTGCCATCCAATCCCATCCAAATATATCCAGACTCTTTTATATTATCGTCCACGATAATATCGTCACGTATTTTTTTTAAATTATTATTTCAATCAACAAGAACAACTCATACAATTAAAGTAAAATAAAATGTATTAATCAAATTAAAGAATTAAATTTAAATTGAAAATTATACATAGAATTTGATTATTTTTAGCATTTGTCAGTACCTACCTATGTGAAGCGTGCAGCAGTTCACGTATGACAGTCGAAACGTTCAGAGGCCCTAGTGCGAGTTTCTTTTAACCATTTTGACTTTACGCATCGACCGCCAATGGCCAATCGGAGCGCCGAAAAAAGTCGGTGCGTAAAATCGAGACGTTTAAAATAAACTCACACTAGGGACATAGCAAAAGCGTTTAAGATACTGTTGCGGCATGCCCGCACCCTACGCACCAGGGATATGCACCGCTTGGCAATGTGTGTGTGAAACAATCCACACGTGCCTCGGCAAACATCCCCGACGCGCTACAGAAGCGAGGCAGCCCCAACAGCACCCTGAACGCGTTGTTGTATGGGACGCGTAGAGCGCTGTACTGTTTCTGCCTGTAATCCATCCACAGTTCAAAAGAATGTGCAAAATGCCCTAAATAGGGCTATTTTGACGCCCCTAGAACTCCGAGAAAATCTGCGAAATCATCACCACATCATGATAAAAGCGCAAATTCTCTAAAATAACGGTATCTGTCCTTTCGTATCGAAATGTTAACATGTAATTGATGGGGTGCTATGATAAGAGTAGCAAATTCTGCTTCAATTAAAAACAAGTATGCAAGTTGCTAGTTTACATGCAAGTTGCGGGTATCAGCAATCTTAACCATAGGTACTCATTAAGTCCACGTCGAAAATCCAATGCGCGAAAAAATCCCGCCGCGATATTTTAAAGACCGTGCGAACTTCGACGTGTCCCGCAATTAGACCTTGTACCTATAGGTACTGCGATCATTAATTCGATAAGGCTGCATACAGTAAAAATGCCAATAGGGGGACCGATTGGTGGACCCACGAGAATAATGTGACAGCGTATGTTTCAGTACAGACAATACGGAAAAGTTCTCGTGCAGGCTTGAGTATCTCTGGCCATACACACGAGCGCGCGAGCCGATTATGTCGATATTCATACAATTTTCTAATACTTTGGTTATAGGGTTATTTTCAATGCAGCCAGTAAATAATGTCAATTTCGACCGGCCAACTCATAAAATTTGATGAAAGTTTGCCTAGTGGTAATTTGTTACACACCTCTTTTCCTGAATTGGTTGCAAAAACAACTAAGACGCTATGACCAAATCAGTTGGCCGCTATAACCACCACTTGCCGTATTCGTCGCCTGTGATAACATAGAAAACTAATAAATGCAGATAGGCGAATGAAGGTCTTAATTTGTTAAATTCAGGAAAAGGTGTGTGTATAGTAACAAATTACCACTAATTCCTGGCAACATTCCGTAAAATTTTATGAGTTGGCCGCGCGGTTGAAATGGACATAAATTGCTCGGGCATTTTCCCGTTCTGTCTCATCTGACCCTAAGACTGTAGAACACAAAGTATTAATGAATCTACTTAATCAACCAGTCATAATAAGTTTATGTGATAATATTTTGTTTGTAAAACGTTATCTTATCAGTTATGGTAGTATACGGTATAATACACTATGTAATAAACGTTTGTTATCTATTATTTCGTGAAGACTTTTTTCATTAATGTAAAAAAAATGTGTACTTACTCTAAAGTAAGTAGTTGATAACATAAACTGATGTAAAAAGATGGCAAGAAATATAGGTGGCGTAGAAACGATGTATCTGTGAAGTTAAGCTGTGCTGTACGGTCAATCCGTGGATGGGTGACTATTCTCTATTTATCAAGAAATCTCTACTTTTCGGAGAACACAGACAACTCGTAAGCAATAGTTTTTTTTAAGTAGTGCAACCCGCTGTTTTGCTGTCTAGCATCGTAGCTCATCAACTGATGTCATTTTTATGCGGTTTCTTGTAGGCATTTGAATTTGACTTGAAAAAAAGAAAAATAGCTGTAAAATTTGTTGACATGCTGATAACTTTAGCCAAGAGTGGAAAATAATCTAAAGAGATGATGTACTTTCAATGCAAGACAACGCTGTCCGTCTGTTTAAGTAGGACATATCATGCCTTACCTAAAACACTTCTATTTTGTGGTGCATAACTAATAAGAAGTTTTTTTCAATACGTAGATGATAAAATATTGTGAGCAAGGTTCATAATTCCGGGACATCACTAACTGCGAAATAAGGTCTTGGTACACTTAGTAACTTCAACTCCTATAGATCTAGAATCCTACATACCATTGCTACATTCCGTCTATGTTCCCACATCCGAGCCAGAATACAGTCTCCAAAGTTAATATTAGCTGGCACTAAGACACTCTGGGGCCCGTACACATAATTAGGGTTCCGTAACATTTTGCTTTTTACTTGACTGCCGAAAAAATCAGTAAAGTTTTTTCGTAAATAAACTGCAATGAACGGGTGCGCGAGCCGAGTTTGCGCGTAATACTAGAACGAATGCATATTGCGATTATGCGATATGTACTGTACAACAAATAATATAGGTACATATCTATGAACGGTTGTTAGTAAGCAGTTATAACGATGTAGATAATTAATAATTCACTTCACTGCAATGTGCCAAGTCTTTTGCTAGGTACGGTCATGTGAAAGCTGATAATATGAAAAGTATTAATTTTAATAGGATTTAAACTGTTCCTCAGCTGCCGGGCAGATGCCTCACCCAAGTCCTTCCAGGAACTCTTTTCCCGCGCCACCTCGAACCAACCCTCGCGGTACACGTCCATTCCGCGTGGCAAGACTACCATAGAAACGAGTTTGGTCGACGGAAGAGTAGATAAAATTACACATGTTAACAGGACATCTGTAATTTTTTCTATTCTTCTGTCGACATAAGTTGTGATGCTACGTGTGCAGGTCAACTTTCCACCGCTTTCTGGCAATGTACCTTATTATTTGAAAAGTTTGGGTTGATTACTTCTTCTGTAGGTAACTATCTAAGTACATACCTCTCACATGTTTGTGTTTTATTGTATGTAAGTAGGTACAAATATAACAAAAAGCTAGAACATTAACTTATCTATTCATCATCAAGTTCGCAGCCGCAGTAAACAAGTCGGAAGTTTTCATGGGACACCAGATTAGAACGATGTTCTTATCGCTGTTTATCAAGTACTAGATGCACCCCGCGGTTTCACCCGCATAAATCTTGATCCCGTGGGAATATCGGGATAAAAAGTATTCTATGTGTTAATCCAAGTTATAAACTCCCTGTGTGCTAAATTTCATTCAAATCCGTTCAGTAGTTTTTGCGTGAAAGAGTAACCCACATACTCACAAACTTTCGAGTTTATAATATTCGTAGGATAAAAACAGCATGTCGATTCTGTAAAAATCTCACAGTGAAGACTTGCGTGGAGGGAGCTGTCAGTGTCATCCCATCTTGGTCAATCCCTAGCATCAGTGGTACTGACAGCTCACTCCACGCTCACTTCACCTAAGTTTTAACGTTGAGCTGCACCCTAATTGCGTAACACATTTTCGTAAACGATTACGACTAATCTGTTTGATTTTGACAATTCAACAACATTCATTGCGTTATTTACATTGTTGAGCAGAACTTTTTACCGAACTTAAGAAGCAGTGGATTAGCAATCTGTTTCAAAACGATTCAGATTCCGATTGATTGTGTATTACGCAATTAGGGTGCAGGTTACAGAATAGCACTACTGGTCACGTTAAATACAGAAAAATACATTTATGTATATTATGTAAAACTATGAATAAACAAAAAAACGGGAAGAGCTCATTGCGCATCAAGAAATTCGTCCGCATCGCTATCAGTGGGTGACTTTGACCCAAAAATAGACCCGCCTTCTGGCCACTTGAAGAGTCGACCAACCGCTTGGCGGTGCCTCGAAATACTCCAGTGTTTCAACTCCAAATGGCTCAAACATATAGCTCCCATTAGGGTTGTTATATTTGCACCGTTTGAGGGTTTCCGCACCTGCAGCAGTCGCCCCAGCACACCCCGCCGTTTTAGAAAGATAGGATGGAGCGAGAGTGACGACACAGGTTGCATCCCACACCAAAGGCCTACCCAACTTCCAAGGCATTATGGTCATTCAATCTAAACGTCGCGTGCAAACCATTGGGTTCCAAATCAGCTGGCATCTGGCTGGTGACAAAAGGCCGACGGCTGATGTCGTTAATGTTGGCGTCCCGTGCCAACCGACCCGCGCTCTTGCTGCAGGAAAAGCCGTGGTGTCCGAGGCGGTTTATTGACAGCGATGTGGAGCCACGCAAGGATCGCCCAGGTGCAGAATTGTAGCGAACCGGAAAGTGGTGTCACCCAGCATAGCGCCTACCTGTTTTATTTACCTCTTACAAACTATCTTTACAGATCTTAGACCTAATTCGATTGTGTAGTGACTATCACATTTATATTTATTTCTGATAAATTCATAACGACACATGGTTTGTTCCCGTTGAGTAACACCATGTTGTGTTACACTGTTACTCATTGGGAAAAATATTCCCGTTGAGTAACACCATGTTGTGTTACACTTTTACTCATTGGGAAAAATATTCCCGTTGAGTAACACCATGTTGTGTTACACTTTTACTCATTGGGAAAAATATTCCCGTTGAGTAACACCATGTTGTGTTACACTTTTACTCATTGGGAAAAATATTCCCGTTGAGTAACACCATGTTGTGTTACACTTTTACTCATTGGGAAAAATATTCCCGTTGAGTAACACCATGTTGTGTTACACTTTTACTCATTGGGAAAAATATTCCCGTTGAGTAACACCATGTTGATTCTCTGTGGTGGTGGTCATGCTACGCGTTCCGTTTCCGAAATATAATGTCAGATAGAGGGTAGTTAAGATTTTTTTTAATGATTATTTTGACCTCATCTACAAAATAAACATACCTGCTGAACTATTTGTACCTAACCTGCGGCATCGAAGCTGCGGTGCAATAAAAAACAATATACTTATATGTATAAGCTTTGTGAGGAACGGGTTCGATTTCCGGCCGTTCTAGTGCAGATTACAGATTATCAATATTGTCTCGGGTCTGGATTGTTGTGGTTCCGTCGCGTCGGTTGTTTCTAATAAATATAAATATCACGCTTCGGGATAATCTTTGCCCTACGTCAAGGTGTATTTCAACAATAAACACACACATAACATAACATCAGGCCTTGTTTCCCCGAAGGGTTGGGCAGAGGTGATAGTGGTTAAAGTACACCCACATTTCGCCAGTTATGTTTAAGTCAACAATAATTTTACCCAAAAAGGTATTACTTAACGGGGACATAGCGTTCTGTTTAGTTACAGTGAAAATTAATGGAAAAAAAACGTAGCGTTGAGTTACAGTGTAACTTGTCGGGATATTTTTTTCCCAATAAGTAACAGTGTAACACAACATGGTGTTACTCAACGGGAATATTTTTTTCCAATGAGTAACAGTGTAACACAACATGGTGTTACTCAACGGGAATATTTTTTTCCAATGAGTAACAGTGTAACACAACATGGTGTTACTCAACAGGAATATTTTTTTCCAATGAGTAACAGTGTAACACAACATGGTGTTACTCAACGGGAATATTTTTTTCCAATGAGTAACAGTGTAACACAACATGGTGTTACTCAACGGGAATATTTTTTTCCAATGAGTAACAGTGTTACACAACATGGTGTTACTGGTGTTACTCAACGGGAATATTTTTTTTCCAATGAGTAACAGTGTAAAACAACATGGTGTTACTGGTGTTACTCAACGGGAATATTTTTTCCAATGAGTAACAGTGTTAGACAACGTGGTGTTACTCCACGGGAACAAACGCGAAATATGTACATTAAGCAATACCAACTAAACTACAATTAAACAAAGAGGCCCTAAGTACATAATTAGCTATCAAGGTATCTATTAAACATAGGTGCCTTATCAGTTTATCAAACATAATAACTATACAACTTAACATAAAGAGCTCTCTTCTTTATGTTTAATTTGTATGTTCAATTGTAAAGTTATTGTTTGTTATACTGATAATACACCTATGTTTAGTAGATATATTCATACATACATAACATCACGTCTGTAATCCCAGAAGGATTAGAGGGAGAGGTGTACCTATAGTACACCCACATTTCGCCAGTTACGCTTAAGTCCCATGTAATAGGAGGCGAGCTTATTGTTATCAACCGGGCACAAATCCAGACACCGGGCTGCTACTGAGAAATTCTAGATAGAAACACCCAATAACACTTTGCCCGACCTGGGAATCGAACCCAGAACCTCATGCTTAATAGTAGCTCTTGCAACCACTACACAAACGAGGCAGTAGATATTTATTGTATAAATTAAATTGGAGATATTATCCTAAAATATATACCGTATGACATTATTTACTGTCTTGAAAAAAATAGAGTACTTATATAATAGGTGAACGGAGTAGAAGCGTATGTCATAGTTTTTTATTTTTCATTAACAAACAAAGAAATTGATCCAGCAATAAATACTACATATTTGAAGTACTAAAACAACGCGACGTCTTTCCGTGGCTAATCGCAGGTGACTGAAAGTATTGAAATTGGAAACCAAGAGCGCGGGACGCGAGCGGTCGAGGATGCGCAAGCGGCTCGTGTGCATTAATTTCGATATTTTAAATCGGTTCATTAGTTTTTATCAAAATAACTGTTTTTATTGTTCTAGTATGAGAAGTTTACTTTAAATGTATAGTTTTTATTTCTAGACCCTGTAAAAATATAAAAAACGATGACATAGTCTACTCCGTTCACCTATTATACCTAATTTTTTTCAAGACCTAAAACAATTCACCAGGTATAGATATTTTTCTAATTTTAGGTGACGGTAGCGCCTGAAAACAGAGACCCGACTCCCACTCTCCCACTAGCAGGGGACACGCTCAGCAGTATTGGTGGACGTATTAAAGTTGGGCATTCCATACCAACCTGCAGAGCGGCTCATCCCACTGTCTCTGAGAAGACGGGCTCTCGAGCTGAACCGTATCCGAACAAAACATCTTTCAGGCATCCATCGCGTCAGTCAAACACGGCACATCAGACTCAACCTCAGAAGGGGCTAAGAATTTTCGGTGCTGTTGTATCTTATAGAAACTGCTTATTCAGAGTTTCAGGCTATAAAACACTCTGATAATTGATAAAACACTATCTAGCAGATAAGTAAATTGGATTTTATCTGGAGAAGACCCTACAGACAACTTGTGACACAGTTTTTTTATATTTATTTTTATTGCTTCATGTGAGACATAGGTAAAACGGATATCCTAGTTAGGCAGTAATAAAATAAAAGTCCCGTAGATTACATAATATTGTTTATATATCATTTATTACATAGTGCGACGCAATCACGCGAGATAGCTGTATGTGTCCTTCTCGCCCTCCGTGCGCTCTAAGTACTCCTTCTCGATCAGGATGTCGATGCATTTCTGTAAAGAAAAGAAAACAATTACTATAGAAATTATTATAGGAACGTGCGTAGTACTCGCAACCGGCGTGAGATTATGACCAGATGTATCAACGTAAACATTTGTAAGGATCGTAGCAGGTGGCGTTCTGTGGTTTCTGCCTTCCCCCTACATTCATAGAATCTCGCCTTCTTCCGATCGGTGTAGGTTTATTCACTTTACCTCAAACACTTGACAGAATTTAGCAAACAAAGTTAGACTAAGTCCCTTCACCTCCTAACTAGACTATTTCTGAGGGCGACGGGGCCTACGCTCAGGTCAAGCTTATGGGAACAGTGGTGACTGTCGAAGTTGAGAGTGAATGTTCCTTTTTTATGAATGGCATCTCGTAGTTGACCTTGAGAGATCGTAACTAATAAACCGGGCTATCCTGTGGCTGACTTAAACGATCTCAAAGCCTCCACATAGGGTCGAAAAACTTACATAACTAAGCGACTGCTCGCTAAGGGCACCCTCTGTGAGGTACGGACCTCGGCTTAAGGACAAGATGGGACAGGCTGGATCAAGATTTGATGATTATTATTATCTTGAGAATTCAAAGCTAAATGCTCAGCTACGGCGCGGGCTGGCACACTTCGTCGAGCAAGGGTCGGGGGGGCAGTTACATCGGGGTCGTCGTGAGGGACCTCGTCGGCGAGGTGGGAATGATGTCTTTAGTTTTCTGTGTACTGTACTGGCATGGGGTCTCAACTCGAACAAATTATAATTTGTCTTGAAAAAAAACATAGATGGCAGCATAGGTAACCATTATAAAAATAACAATCATTAAAAAACGATATACGGCAGAATTTTGGCGAATGATGGTTGGTAAAAGTCTAAATATCCATGTTTAGTGCTGATTTATCTATTTCCACTCATTATTTCACGTATTATAAAAATAAAATAAAAAGGAAGCCTTTAACTTCAATAAGAACCCTTGTAATGATAAAAGTAGCCATCTGTTAATCATTTTGTTTGGAGCTTTTTGCAATAGATGGCGTTTTACTCAATTGGCCCTGCCTCATCACAGTTTCCAATATTGTTACTTATCTAAATCAAACAACTTTTATTATTATATGTTTTACATAGAAATATAAAATAAATCTAATAACATGTTTTTCTGAACCCGGAACTATAAAACTTTATATTAAAGCAAGTCGTAAGTAGTCGTAAGTTTAAAAGTAGGTGGACTCCTAGATGGCGTTGTAAAACTACAGTCTCTGGTAATTAGTGAGTCGCTTATGCTGCCATCTGTTGAAAAATTGGATAATTTAAAATTGCCAGCTCAATTGCCAGACTTAGGGAGGTCTCATTTCTTTGTATGGGATTGGGTATCTGTACGTAGTATTATATTATCTGTGGTACTGGTGACCCTACTGCTCTCCTGGAGGAGAGTTATGTGGTTATCGGGGCGGTGAGGACATGCCTTGGACGGCAGACTTGACTAATTGCGAGAGGGTTGCAGTGATTCGCGGCGGTATCGAAGAAACGCTTGACTTTGACTATAAATTGACGGATAGTTGAGATTTTAAGGTCGACATGGACGATTTCGTTACGAACGTACAAACGGGAGCCTGTTGTACTAAGGAGGAAGCTATTATGAAGCAATTTGATGAAGAGGTGGGGCTTGGCGTGTTTAAAGACTGCACTGGCATAAGTCATGATCGGTTGAATGATCATTCCTCCATGGTTGACTGTTTATTTAATCGGTTTTACAGATTAGTGTCTGTCTTCACATCTAATGCTTGTACGAGTATGTGGTTATAAACTTCGTTGACGTCACGGACTCTTCACACGTCGAATGTTAGATGTCGCTAGTAGTACGTAGGTACTGTTGCTGTTAACGTCTTATCGATGATTGATCTTGTTTGTGTTGCGATCTACTATGGTGGCGTAGTGTTATGCACACAATCCGGTAGATGGCGGGAGGCGTCGTGTTATAGTAACTAATAAAGATCAAATTCGCAAAACACGTATTCTTCGTTTGTATGTAACTGAAGGGAGTCAAGAACGCATTCTCTTGACGGAAATATTATTCAAAGGAATAACAATTCATGCCGTAAGGAAAAATGTATCGGTAACTTTGCACTATAAGAAAATTAATTAATTCATTATATTTTAGATTTTCTACCGAGTTAACCTACTGTATGGAACTCAATGGCTCAATTCCCGAAGCAAGTGGCGGGCACATCCCATATAACTGTTATGCTGAAGAGGCAGACATTTGCGAACTTGTTTTATAAATCAATGGGTCTCCTCTTCGTGTATTATGATTTCTATATACAGGATCGAATTAAATTTGCTAGCGAAACTCCGCAGTGAGGTTTACTACTTACTTGTGTAGTTACTTGAAATACCAGTTTTTTTTGTAGTAGAACACACACAAAAAGATTTTCTAAACTGATACCTCAAGTACACAAATGCAAAGCTCAGCTCAGGTTAAGCCTCGCGGACAACAAAACTACCAGTGGTCGTTGAACTCAAAAAAAAGTTTCTGGAACTACATGTGTTGGTAAATGATGGATGGTTCAATAATATAATAATTACCTTGATGACTGGCACTCGCGGCTTGAAGCGTGAAGATAGCTGGTTGAGTACTTCCACCACTAAATGCTGATGTTTCAGTGTTTTGCGGGTCTTCATTATCCTCACTATTGCGGCCTGGAAACAATAATAATTAAGTTTAAAAAATATTCAGACGTTTTTCGGTAGTGTTGTAGTCTTGTGCCTGCTCGGTCATTTTTAAGATCGCTCCTTATTAGTTTATTTCGGACGGTGAACTAGTTCATTCTATTAGTTCTAATAGCTCTATTCGGTCTTCGCTCTCGGTCAGTATCTCATCTCATTCTTGCATATTCGGTGGGTCTGGTTCGGGTAACATCGTCATTCGTCGGCTATTCTCTCTCGTTCTCATTCATAGACATCGAACGTATCTGTCAAACAATTAGTGACTGCTTATCATTTCTCGTTCTCGTTCGCACAATCGATGGCGCGGTTTACAATGTACGATCGAAAATAGTTAATAGACTTAGTAAACCGATTACGAGTCTGCGTTCGGAAACGTTTTTTCTAGTACAGCGCGAAGACACGGCTCCTATTCGTTCATCGTTCACGAACTACACAAGACTACAGTCTTGTCCAATTCCCGTAAAAGAGCTAAAGCAAGGTCACTGTCGGACTGAATGGAAAAGAAAGAGAAGCGCGATGACACAACGCTGGCAGTTTATTGCAAAAAAACTAAGCTATTATCTATTTGTTAATAATCTATTGATTCGACTAAAAAATAAAACACTATTACGTCAAAATTTTGCTTGTACAATAATCCGTCAAAAAATCTAAATTGCATGTATGTTATTAATGTTTTGTATTATTTCTATCGTTATCTTTAACACACTATCTAACTAGCATATATCCGGAAGACTGTCACATATTTTTCTGATTTTATTTACTGCAGTGGATCATAGACTTTATTAAGTCATTGCAAAACTTTCCTTTCAGTCCCCTTAATTTGGATGTCAAAGACCAGTCTATGTGCTGTGTGAACAAAAAAGCACTCGACGCTGCTCTGCTTTTCGAGGCACAGAGGGTGCTCTGTGCCTTGGAAAACACGTAAAGTTGTCGGTCCTGGCTATCATTCCTCGATCTAAAACAGTTGTTATAGTTAGTAACAAGACCGAAAGTCTGACCACAAGTCTCACCAAGGGGTATAGTATTTTTATTACACAAAACGACACGCTTTACTTGTGGTAACCAAGTGAACAAACACGCTGTGAATGTGTGCGTGAAGACGAGTAGCATCAGCACATAACACACGCACACTTCCAACTTCGCCATTGTATTGGACGGTACCGAGAGTTCCTGCGCTTACACACACATTCACATTGTGTTTGTGCACTTGGTAACCACAAGTAAAGCGCGCGTCGCTTTGTGATGTAAATATATCGTGAAAATACTGTATCGTGTTATCCAGTAACGTGAGAAAGCGACTTGAATTTTTACGTTTTTTAAGCACGAGAATTAAGCCAGGCCAGTCCGTTATACAATCGGCCAGAGGCGCTGCGTGGCCCTCCATTAGTGCCATTGGTAATCACTCACACAAATGCAAAGTTCAGCTTAGTTAGTAAATTTACTAAAAATTCAGGTACTTTTGAATTGTCAAGGTATTCGGCTACATCTGGTTAGACGGGAAGCCGACCTCAACATTGTTGGGAACTGGCAGGCAGATGATGAAGGGGGTGTGCTATACATCTCTGCTTATCAACATAACATAACCTGCCAGTAATGCTAAAGTCCCGTGTAATAGGGAGCGAGCCTATTGCCATCAACCGGGCACAAATCCAGACTCGGGGATGCTACTGAGAAATTGTAGATAGAAAAACCCAATAAACTTTGCCCGACCTGGGAATCGATTCTAGCCTAGGACCTCATGCTCAGCAGTAGCTCTTGCGACCACTAGACCAACGAGGCAGTCTGCTTATACTTGCGGGGAAAACAGCACGCGTAGCATGACCAACTTTTGTCGACGGAAGAATAGACAAAATGATAGAAAACAATAGACAAAATGTCAGATAGCATAGACAAAATGACACGATCAAATAGACAAAATGACACGATCGAATAGACAAAATGACAGATAGCATAGACAAAATGACAGATAGAATAGACAACATTACAGAAAGAATAGACAACATTACAGAAAGAATAGAAAAAAAAATAGATTTCTCTTATCCATCTTTAACTTTGTTTGCTTTTCCGTCGAAAGAACTCGTTGCTATGTTAGTCATGCTACGCGTGCGGGCTTGGTAATATAAATGATGGTTACCTGAATGAGCATCTTTCGGTCCTCCTCGATGTGTTTGTGCGTGGCCTCCTGCTCCACCTTCAGCTCCGTCTTCAGCGGGATGTTTATGTTCACGCGGAGTTTTTTGCTGTAACAGATAAACATTTAGTTACTATGTTTTTTACATGTTATTCACGACCTTGTGGTAAGGCCGCACGGGTCAATAAAAAGTATCGTTTGTGTGTAATCCAGGTTATAAACTGTCTGCCTGCCTAAATCTGTGTGAAATCTCATCCAAATGCGTTAAGCCGTTTTTGCGTGATTGCGTAATTGAGTAACAAACATACAAACATTTACATTACATAACATAACATCACGCCTGTAATCCCAGAAGGGTTAGGCAGAGTACCTATAGTACACCCACATTTCGCCAGTTATGTTTAAGTCCCATGTTATAGGGGCCGAGCCTATTGCTATCACCAGGGCACAAATCCAGCACGCCACGGGAACATTTACATTATAAATGTGAAAGTTTGTATCATTTTATTACTTTAGATAGGATTCCGTATTCTATACACCCCCAAAATGAGACGGAGGTACGTTTTCTAAGCGCTTCAACAACTGGAATATGTTATACCAGTACCTCCCCTCAAGGCTCCGAAATGCATACGCCTTTTTGGCTATCTTATAAGTTTAAGACATTAATAAGTATGTACAAATAAAGGGATGAGGGATGAGTACAAATAAAGGGATGACAAATAAAGGGGTTTTTTTGCAAATAGTGCATTTTTTAAATAAAATGTCGAAAAGCATAAAAACTTTTTCAAATAACTGCTAAAGACAAAGTGACGTCACGACTATGTGACTTCATGTTAGCGCCATACATTGTTCGTACCGCGGGACTAGACCCTTCAAAAAAGCGTGTAGCTATATCCATAGTTCCAAAGATTTTAGATATTAGATTAAATTTTACTTCTTTGAAATAACAAATGACAAAATGTTGCTGGCAACAATGTCGGGCAATATTTTTTCCAATGAATACGGCAAGCAATAACAATCCTAATTTCCTAACTAATTAATATTATAAATGCGTAAGTCAATTTGTTTGTTTGTTACCTTTTCAAGCATAAACCACTGATCCGATCATCATTAAATTGTGCACATACGTGGTCAGGGGTACAGAAAAGGACATAGGGTACCTTTCATCCAGAAAAAAGTATTGGTCTTAGGACCAATAACAATAACTTTCGATGGTATGGGACACAATTGCTTTAGGACGCTAGATGGCGCTAACGTGTCTTTCGAATCATGATTGAATAAAGTTTAGAAGTGAGTTCATTTTTGACTGACTGCCTCGTTGGTCTAGTGGTCGCAAGAGCTACTGCTGAGCATGAGGTCCTGGTTTCGATTCCCAGGTCGGGCAAAGTGTTATTGGGTTTGTCTATCTAGAATTTCTCAGTAGCAGTCCGGAGTTTGGATTTGTGCCCGGTTGATGGCAATAGGCTCGCCCCCCATTACATGGGACTTAAGCATAACTGGCGAAATGCGGGTGTAATATAGGTACACCTCTGCCTAACCCTTCTGGGATTACAGATGTTAATATTTTAAATTTGTAGCCTGAAAATAATACAGAGAATAATTTTTTACTAACATAAGCTAATAATGTAATAACAATAATGCATTTATCAACACTTACTTCTTATAACCTACATACAGATCGACGACGGAAGCGTCGGACAATTCAGACTCGTCGTCCGTACAGACCAGCAGCTTTGCTTTCAATAGAATTTGTAGCACCTGACAAAGAGAACATTTAATTAATTAAACATATTAATGATCAATTTTAGATGTTAATAGTACCTACTCCGCATAATGTACATAGGCTGTCCCGTACGTCAACTTCAAGCCGAAATCGGGTGATAGGTCAGTCATTTTAGTTAAAAGAAAAATTTAAAAAAATATTAATTCATTAATTATTAATTTTTATTAAAGAAATAAACAGTAGCATAATCAGCCTATATCGTTCCCACTGCTGGGACACAGGCCTCCTCTCTATGAGAGGTAGTGAGCCGTAATCCACCACGCGGGCCCAGTGCGGGTTGGTAGATGTCACATGTCTTCGAATTTTTGGTTCTAGGACATGCCGGTTTCCTCACGATGTTTTCCTTCACCGTTTTTAGAGCAGTGGTGATGAAATAATTCACACAAAGTAAAGCGCCTGCCTGGGTTCGAACTCACGACCTAAAACGCGTAAATCGGAGCCTTTACCACTGGTACCAGTATTTTCTTTTATTGTGTTTTATTTTATTTCAGTATACGCATACTTCAAAGTTTAAGTGGGTAGTATAATAAATGGCTATTTTAAATTTACTTTACCTGTACAAGGAAGTCCCCTTTGATCCCGGTGTGCTGCTCAAGCTGGCTGACGGTCCAGGAAGTGTTGTCGTTGTACTGTAGAAGCACCGCCATTTGGAACGTACTGGCTTGCAACGTGTATCTGTAAGAAGATGTGTGTTAGACATGTAGAAAGTGACATAACTTTGACCCTTGTAATTTGACATTTTATTTTAACTTCAACGTTTATTTTTGGATTTGATGTTTTATTTTAATTCAATGAATAACCTTTATAATTATTTTGTACTACTCATGCGGCGGCATCTAAACCGCTACATGCGATCAACGCATCACACTGACGTCACACAAATCCTGCATCGCGCAGCTGGCATTTATACAACTTCCGATATCAATCATTGGGCAGTTGCCCACCAGATACGACATCCACCTGATCGGAATATCCTCCCGTTTCTAAAGAGTATGTGTGAACTTTACACCCTGTTCCTCAATAACTCTTCACTCATTCGTTTATTTTAATTAGCATTGACATTTTAACCCGCACTGGACCCGCGTTGTGGACAACGGCCCAATCCTTCTCACAGAGAGGAGGCCTGTGTACCAGCAGTGGGAACATATTAGGCTGATTATGTGTATGTTATGTGACATTTTATAATATTCTGTTGCAGTATTGTGAAATTTTGTTTTATTTTATGTACTATGGGTTTTGTCCGTTTTTTTTTTGTACCATCATCTGCCTACTAGTCTGTTCCTAACTACGTTGAGGTCGGCTTCAAGTCTGAACGGATGCAGCTAAATACCAGTATTATAGTTAAAACGATTGCCAAATGTAAGGCGACATGGACAAAGTAATTATGATGAAAGGAATAACTGCAGTTTGATAAAAAATTAGTTGCAATGTTCACATTCCCTCATAAACGTGCACTACGTCAAAATTTTGTGTTCGTTTTGTATTATGACATATTGACAATGAACACAGCGCAATTAGGAAACGGAAAGATAATCAGTATCCTGTTCGCGGTACTCGAAACATGCTGACACTCGAAGGATTGAAAATTAATTTTAAAAAATTCGTTCACAAGTTTTTCGATTGATTTAACGGGCAGCAGAGGTCAACGGTAGTTTTATTTATGGTTTTGAATGATTTATTTGACGAGAATATCCGTCAGACGATATTAACCCTTATTTGGAAACCAATAGAGGTTTAAACCTAGCGGATCGGATTTTGAATTTCCACGGGGTTTCACGGTACAGGCGAAACAAAAAGGGCTTGACCAAAACGGGATGACACTGACGGCTCCACAGAGAGATTTTTTACAGAATCGACATACTGAACTGACTGCTTGATTTTGACTACTTTGCAAGTGTCGCAAAGAAATTGATAAGTCCGGTTGGGCTTCTACGACCATACCCACCTGTTCTTAAAGCAGTTGGTGACGAGCTCTCCCTTGGACATATTGTAGAGCCAGTTGAGCTTGCGGCCGGAGTGCTGCGACGAGTAGAACGTTGTGAACCTATGCACTGAACGCTCCAACTGGAACACAGAATAGTACATGCGTTATTAGTGAGATCGCAGTAGGACCAGCCGGAGATGGCGGGATTAGCTGAACTTCCTTTAATAAGGTTAAAAGGTATGAAGAACAGATTGTAAAGTTCACTCATCCTCCATAGAAAAGGGAGGATTCTCCGACCAGACGGGTGTCGTGTCTGGTGGGCAACTGCCCTCGTATCTATATCGCGGCGCCCCCTTGCGTGCGGTGCCAGGGCTATGCCCCCCGGCCGCGGATACCATACGACCCGTAACTACGGGCCTCTCATTGAAGCTGCTACATGGCAAATGGTAGTCTGGTGGTCATTCATTGGGCGCACGCCAGCTACGCGCGCCCATGTGAGTGGTTGCTATGTGTGTTTCTGTAGGCACGCCGCGACGCTAATTAATACAGAGCGTCGCTTGCTTCACGGCATCTCGACGGTCTGTCACCGCCAGGCGAGACCCCTAGTTACCTAGGGGAGGCCCGGCGGCGAAGACCTGCGACAGAGATGACGACTCGAGGTTCCTACAGAGTAGGCAACTGCCCGACGATTGATGTCGGGACGTTGTCTAATTGCGCGGTAAACTTCACTTGCGCGATGTAGAATTTTGACATGACGTCAGAGCGATGCGTAGTTCGCATGTGGCGATGTACATGCCTTCACAAGGACTTGTCCTTTAGAAGATGTTTAGTATTAAAATTGAGATTGTAGTTTAATTGACCACCATCCCGCTTTGGCGGATCTGCTTATAAGCGTTCCAAAAGTTCTTTAATTCAGTGGCTTTCGCTAACGCCATGGCTCATCCAAGTTTTGAAATCTACTACTTACTTCTGTGGGCAACTGGAAGCACGAGGACTGCTGGAAGGGCCAGGAGCCAGAGGAAAGCACCTGGATGCTGAAGTCGATATGCAGCGGCTGTTCAGAGCTGTTTGACATGTGCTTGCGGAAGTTCTCATTTAGATCCTTTGATACTCCTATGTCCTGGGGAAAGCATAACGGTAAAGTTATTTTCACTCTTTTTTATTGGGTTTGTTGAGTTTTTTGAAAGATTATTCTATTTCTGTGATGCACCAGTCCAACAAGTTTTCCAAATGACAGTTGTAAGACATTCTACGATAAGATGATTTCTGTTATGGTAATAAGTAACAATAAGTGTCAATTTCATTGGTGAAATTGACACTTATAACGCAATCAGTACATGAAAACTGCGGTAACTGCGCGTTTTGCGCGTGATTGCAGCTATATAAGATATTTTAACTATGGCGATTTTGCCAATGCAAGGTATCAAAAGAGATTTTTCTATATTATGCCTCGAATAATCACCCTAGTTCTGTAGTAGTAAGTAATTATGTATGGCCACGAGTTTATTAAAAAATCGTTATTTCTGACGATTTAAATCATACGAACCTGGAACATTCTCTGTAGTTTGCTTGTGTACTCGAATCCGCACGCCTGCTTCAGTTTTGAGATCATTGATGCCTGCAAATTATTAATAACTTATGAAAAATCATCATCAACCACGATTTGTAATTTCTCCTGTGATTAAACGGTAGGGGCGTTCCTCAATTGTGTTGAGGCCAGCTTCAATTCAAATCGGATGAAGCTGAATACCAGTATTTTAAATGGAGCGACTATCTCCATCACAACCCAGTTAGTACACGTTCGCACGGACGCAGAAATCGCGCCGGAATAAAAACGCGTGCCTCGGAACAAATAGAAATCTGTAAGTACATCTGTTCACGCGGCCGCGATATTTATAATATTTCTATGTAAAGAGATTAAGTAATTTGAGAAAATACAAGAAGTATAGTTTTTGTATTTTCTCAAATTATTCAGGACTTTTCCTTAAATCATTTTAGGGCGTCGAAAATTAGCATTTTAAATATAGTTAACTATTCAAGAGATGCTTATAAACCGTTTTGTTTTGCTTCCCGTGGCCTTACAAATGGCAACCGCTAATAATTTGCAGAACACATCGTACGTCCGCACTGCTAGACGAATCAGTTCGAAGTGATTTTTTTACGCTCGTTCGAACACTGTTTTAACGCAGGAAAAATCGTGCTGCGCGTTTATTTTCGAAACGATTTCATTACGTCCGTGAGAACGTGGGGTTCAGAGTAACAGGTCAGACAGATTGATCTGCTTTTAAATTGCCTATGTGTTACCTAGAAAACTAGAAGATATTACAAAATACAAAATTATATGTTACCTCCGCGTCATCGCTGGCAGACATGTGTTGCACAAGTCGCTTCGCCAGCATCTTGCTGTAGAACTTCTGGAACACGTCCTTGTCTTCAATGTATTTGAACACAACCATCTGGAAACAAGAACGTATCATTATTAGTACAGTAAAGGAATATTATTCGGGAAAGAACCGGAGTCACCGACATAGCTTGCAGAGTAAGCTAACTGAAGTGGCAGTGGGCTGGCCATGTTTGTCGAAGGACCGATGGCCGGTGGAACAGAAGAGTCCTGGAGTGGAGACCGCGTATCGGCAAGCGTAGTGTGGGAAGGCCATCAGCTAGGCGGACCGACTACCTTAGGACGGTGTGTGAGACAGACTGGGTGCGGAAGGCAGATGACAGGGTGTTGTGAAGCAGCCTGGGAGAGGCCTATGTCCAGCAGTGGACTGCGATAGGCTGAGTTGATTGAAAGGAATATTATGCAAAAAGAGATATAATTATGCCCCCTCAAACTGCATCAAGTGGCTGTTAACCACATTTTTAAAATCATTTGGAAGAACGGAGTAGTCAGATAGGAAACGCAGACCTCATCTTATTTCAAAACATAATAATTTTGGCTTAAAAAAGTGTAATTTTAAACCTATTTTAGGAGGGATGATATTGAAAACTAAAATTTAAAATGTAAAAAAAAATACAAAGAAGGCATTGTAAAAATGATACAATCGAAAAAATCTGTTAAATCGACGTAAATATGAAGAAACTGTGTAGTTTCTTCATATTTACATCGATTTAACCGATTTTTAAACTTTTAAAGCGTGTGCTTTAATTTAAAAGTTTTTGGAGGGGATTATTGCTGTCCTTGTCGCGCGGTACGGACAATGTATGACGCTAGTATGAAGTTACATAGTCGTGTTGTCCTTGTCTAACACCTTATTTTACAACGTATATAACTTGTCAATTTAGCACTTTTTTAAATATTGTTTGCACTTTTCGAAACAAATTTTTTTTTTGAGTCACACCATTTCGAAGAAAAGTAGTAATAACATACCGTGTGGTTTAAAGCCAGATTCACATTACTGTGTTATGTCGTGTCGTGACTCATTCTGACGCAGTGTTAGCCAATCAAAACTCGTTGTGATTTGACGTAGTCCTGAACAGATTAGTTTGATTGGTGTATCCCGCGTCACGACACAATAATGTATCTGTGCCTTTAGTCGGCGGGTATCCCGCGTCACCACACAACTCGACACAATAATATATCTGTGCCTTTAGTCGGCGGGTATCCCGCGTCACCACACAACTCGACACAATAATATATCTGTGCCTTTAGTCGGCGGGTATCCCGCGTCACGACACAATAATGTATCTGTGCCTTTAGTCGGCGGGTATCCCGCGTCACGACACAACACGACACAATAATGTGTCTGTGCCTTTAGTCGGCGGGAGCCAGCACAATATCAATCTGCCTAGGCTTTTCTTTTCTACGTTGGAGTCGGTTTCCGGCCTAACAGGATGCAGCTAATGGCCAGTATTTTACATCTAGCGACTGCCTATCTTACCTCCACAACCTAATTACTGGGTATCACTAGACCTCTTGGTAAACTGGTTTTCATGCATTATTGCATCTTGCAACATGCATTATTTCAAGAAAATCACAAATTTGTATCATACCACTTGATTGAGCGTGTCTTCTAGTTCGGCCTCTTCAGGGTTCTTGCTGGACTTCTTCAGCAGAAGGTCACAGTACTTCGCCAGGAGCTCCGGACTCTTTGATGAGGAGTTTGCTGCTTTTGTCACCGCATTACCTGGAGAGAAAGGGTGATATTAATTAACCAACGTCCCATCAGAGTTTCTCATTAGGCGGCTGGATACAGTCACCTAACAGAGGCACTAACTGCCTAAAAGGAGGATCCAATCAAAACATTTTCTTTATACCTGAACTTTTTTCTACCAATACACAATTGTTTATTTTTTTACAGTGAAATGACAGAAAACTTATAATTAAATATTTTAAAATGTCATATGTAGTCATGACATTTGTAAAAAAAAAAAAAATTTAATAATCATTTGAACAGTAGTTAAATCTCATGTCAACATATTTTCTCATGTTAGCAGCACATATAATTTTTAAGGCTAGGGTCTCTCCTGTACGGTAGGATGGTAAAATACAAAATAACAAGAGCATACATGTTTTTGCTTAACAGTTATAAGCGTACAAATTTTCACAAGCATAATTAAAAAGACAATGCCAGAAACTCTATAGAACTTTGCCCCACTGAAAAAGTCATTTACAAGCCTGCAAAATGCAGCATCTTAAAGCTTATTTATTACTGTTAACTAAACATTTGACCTAATGCCTGTAGAACCTGCGGTTTCTGTTAAAATGTTAAAACAATAATGACATTGATTAAAGGTTAGGTGCAGTTTACAATTGTTTAAAAGCGATTTAAACAACATCTAGGTTACGCATTATTATAATTATTATAATCGTAATATGAGTTATTGTTTTAGGTATTTACAACCTTTTTTTTGTTGTGTATCATTCGCAATAAGTACCGCTATAGGAAATTCTGAGGTTGAATTCCTTTTATCATTGATTTGTAATCGGCAAGTTCTACTGTAAAATATTGTATTATGGTCCTTTAATCATTACATTTATTTTCATTAACTGACATTTCCTGTAAATAGCTGGGGCAGGATCTGGCATTGTCATTTATTGTCAAAGAAATCTTTGACACTATAAAAACTATGTCTACACAACCATACATGCTTTTTAAAAATCTCATATTTAATGTATTGAGATAACTTGGTAATCCTATTTCATATACGTACACACATAGATATACAACTTTTATTATATTTAGCTAGTCTCGGAAGGATATCCAGTATGAGCCTGTGGGGGTCTCGTCGGTTACGAGGATATAAATCCTCTGCATTAGTAAACAATTCCTTATGCTTCCTCATACGTTTCACGTTTGCTAAACCGTCCAAAGCCCTGTCCTGTCTGGACAGGACCAACGAAGGCCAGCGAAACCCATTCTGTGGCGTACATTGGGCGGGTGTGTACGCAGCATTATAGTTGCAGTGAGCATTTCAAAGTAAATAATCTGTGATCACTTTTTATTTTCTTTCTTCTGATTGGCATAAAGGCCTAGTAGCCATGCCATCAACATTAAAAAAAAAAAAAGTGATCACAGATTATTTTCAAAGCAATGACTGGCTCTGTATCAGATCACGGATGCCATTCCCTTTGGCATTCCATTAGTTCTAGAATAACTGGCTTTAGGGCATGCAGCGTGACTATAATATTTGACATGGGCTCTATTTTTAACACACTTTTATTAGCTTCACTTGTAACTAACTAACAAACAAACAATGTAATAAAATCTTAGAAGTCAATTTTAACCTACTTCTCATTGTCGTATCGAAATGAAACTTTGTATGTATATGATAGTTCGGATGACAACATTATTTTTTTGTATCTTGGAGCTGATCTGATGATGGAGCCAGGAGGTGAATAGTGGAACTCTTCAGTCACTACTAGTAAACCCTTCTTGTTGGGACCGATATGATTTGTTTTTATGAGTCCAATAGATTGGGTGGGGGATTACCTAACAAGATAATGAGAACACACTTTTATTAGCTTCATTTGTAGCTTCAGTAATAATTAACTAACAAACAATGCAATAAAATCTTAGAAGTCACTATTAACCTACTTCAAACCATTTGTCGTATCGAAATGAAACTTTGTACGTATTGCGAAAAAGCATGTTTTTATTGTGTTTCTTTGTATTGGTTTTGAACTGACGTCACCTGGGGCCTTCTTAACCACGATTACATTTGACTAGTTCTTATTACGATATCTATAAGGTGTAATACATACTGTTAATAAACCGGCCGCAAGCCTTGTCGAGCGCAGCCACAAAGCCAGAGTCATTGTTGAACGCCACCAGGACGAGTGCGTTGTATTTCTTGTGAACTTCTAGTATTGTTGATACGTAGACTTTGGGATCCTGCGGGAGAAAACAATAAAATTCTATTAGTAAATTGAAGGAAAACTATTTAGACTTAAGATGCAACCAGACCGCGGTCGATCTGTCAAGGGCAGATTGCTACTATGGTACGATTTTTTTTCGACTCATTGCGTTTCAATAAATGCCCGTGAAGCCATTTTATTTAATCACCCATTTAAATATTTGTTATGACTAATTTTATTTAGTAACATAACATAACATCACGCCTGTAATCCCAGAAGGGTTAGGCAGAGGTATACCTATACTCGTAGTACACCCACATTTCGCCAGTTATGCTTAAGTCCCATGTAATAGGGGGCGAGCCTATTGCCATCAACCGGGCACAAATCCAGACTCCGGGCTGCTATTAAGAAATTCTAGATAGAAAAACCCAATAACACTTTGCCCGACCTGGGAATCGAACCCAGGACCTCATGCTCACCAGTAGCTCTTGCGACCACTAGACCAACGAGGCAGTCATTTTATTTGATGTAGTGCTTAATTTTACTGTCGAACTTGTTAATAATCATGGATTTAGTTACTCTGTGCTTAAAAACAACGACAGTGAACCTAAGGCGCAGGCCAGACAGAAGAGACGTAAGACGAGGACGGGGCGCAGACGCGGCGCTCCTTTAATTTACTTTCATACAAAATGTACCGAAGCGTCGCGACGCAAAACATACAAAAGAGACGGGGCGCGGGCGTAATGCTTTTACGTCTGCGCCTTTTGTTCAAAACACACAGGAGAGTCGGGGCGCGGGTGGCATGCGTGCCGGGCGGGTCTCGCTCGTCGTTTCAAAATCAGACTGTTGAATGCTGAAAACAGTGCTGCCTGCGCGACTGTGTCGCGTCCGCGCCACGTCTCTTCTATATAATTTCAAAAGTCGCGTCCGTGTCTCGTCTCCGGCTTGTCCGTGACGCGTCTTCGTCTTACGTCTCTTCTGTCTATCCTGCGCCATACATCGACCATTGAACATAGACAACAATGTCACTTTCTAATGTCAAACGTCATTAATCAACCAAAATGACAGATTACCGCCATGACGGGTTTTCGTTATGTGTTGCAATTTCAAGTACAATTTCTTGTGTTTTACCAGCAAACAAAGTCATTTTAAAGTAATTGGATGGTTGAGAATATTCTTAAATGTGTTTCCTATATTTAAGTTAGTGAAAAAAGGACCTGGCCCAGGTTCCATACATTTTGGAACATCTCCTTTATGAACCGATACACGACGTCAAGCTTATCTGAAGAGTTTGATTCAACAAAAATGAATTTAAATTTTAAAGGAACCCCGACACAAAAACCTAAGTTCATAATGTAAAAAATACTTAATAAAAAAAAACTTTTTAGAATTATTAATATGGACTTAGGTACTTTAAGATTGAGTTTTTTTTTTTTTTTTTATACTTTTTATAGGTACATACTTATTATAGTGTAGATTTTGTTAGGTTGTAAATACATAGGTTCCTAATAACAATATTATCTTATTTAAAACACTTTCACCCCCCACAACTTTTAAACGGTTCAACCGATTTTCATCAAACATATCTAAGAACACTCGCACATAACTCACCTTCAATACGAAATCGCTTCATCAGTGCGGGAGTTATAATGCCACAGACAGACATACAGACAGACACGTCAAACTTATAACAGACCTCTTTTTGCATCGGGGGTTGAAAATAAAGTATTTAGTGTATGGTACAGTACCGTGTGCGCACACTCGCCGCACTTGTCGATGGCCTGCAGCCCCTGCGCGTGTATGTGGTGCTCCAGCAGGCGGCGCAGCTCGCACAGCCCGTCGGGGATGCGCGCTACTAACGCGTACATACGCCCTAGGTCACTGTTCTTTTCGCCATCCAGGAGTTTCTGTGAAAAAGATTTTAGGTGAAAAAAGTTCGAGAATAAATCACAAAAAATATATTGGGTAAGGCTTAGGGGACGGGTGGAAGGAGGAGTCTCACGTACCAGTAGTGCGTTAGTCTAGACTAGACAAGTCATGGTCACAACCTTGGTCGACGAAACTCCGACCAAATGCAGACGTTCATAATAATGTAGTACACCAAGTTTGACCGCAACTAGTCGGACGGCACGTCGAGCAACCAGTTGGTCGTTGCGGCCAAGCGCGCGATGTGGAACCATAACATATCATCACACCTTGTTTCCCCGAAGGGTACCGCAACTAGTCGGACGGCACGTCGAGCAACCAGTTGGTCGTTGCGGCCAAGCGCGCGATGTGGAACCATAACATATCATCACACCTTGTTTCCCCGAAGGGTACCGCAACGAGTCGGACGGCACGTCGAGCAACCAGTTGGTCGTTGCGGCCAAGCGCGCGATGTGGAACCATAACATATCATCACGCCTTGTTTCCCCGAAGGGTTGGGCAGAGGTGTACCTATAGTACACCCACATTTCGCCAGTTATGTTGTAAGGTCGTCCCATACACGTGCACGGGCGATGTGATACCAGTTTCTATATTTCTATCTGGTCTGTGCGGCCATTGACTGAGGACGATTCGCTTCAGGAAGTGGCTTTCGGTCGTACGTAGATGACCGATCTTGAGTCCGTGACAGCTGTCAGATCGATTTGAAAGTAGGACTGACCAGAACGCAAAGCATGACAAACTTTCTCGACGGCAGAATAGACAAAATTATACATAGAATAGACAAAAACAGTTAAATTTTTTGTTTATCTATAATTTTGTCAATTCTTACGTCGACATAATTCGTTTCTAAGGTGGTCTTGCTACGCGTCCATGTATGGTATTCATGTAACTGTTACGTATGTAGGTACGTACCTGGAACTCGGCGTGGAAGATCTCGAGATGTTTCTCTATGAGCACCCTGTCGCAGGTCTTAGCTAGTCGCTCCATTGTAGTCTCGTGTAAGTAAACTTGCACGCGTCGCTGTTCCTCTTGAAGACGTTGTTCAGCCTGTTGATAGAAAATAAATATTTAATTATTTAATCTATAAAGAGTGCGCAGAGGTAGCGAAATTCTAATGTACGGCGATCCCCCCCTTCCCCTCCCGCTGGCAACACACCTTTGCTAACGGGCAAGCATGTCCTCAGTGTCGGCTGTCGGCATGAGCTTTTCGAGAGAAGAATGATAATTTAACTATCAGATAATATGAGACGTATGAGGAACAGGGTGTAAAGTTCGTGTCTGGTGGGCAATTGCCCGACGTTGATGTCGGGACGTTGCATATATGCTAGTTGCGCGGTAAACTCTGCTTGTGCGATGCAGGATTTTGCGTGTCGTCAGTGTAATGCGTAGTGCGCATGTGACGGTGTATATCCCGCCACACAACGTTATTCCAAGTCGTAATCTGAGCGACAAACAATTTCTAAACTTGTTAAAAATGTAGTGTATTATTTGACAGATTAGAATGCGAACGTTCTTAAAAAATACTTGAATTTACCCCTCTGATATCTCCTGAGTTCTTAACAAAATATACATTATGTTCATAATTATGTCTCTTATATGGCGTCTTCATATTTTTATCCAAGAAAGATGTAGTGAGTTCTAGACGCGAAGTACCGCAAGGGCTGGTTCGA
Source organism: Dasypolia templi (assembly GCA_963555695.1). Classification (NCBI taxonomy): domain Eukaryota; kingdom Metazoa; phylum Arthropoda; class Insecta; order Lepidoptera; family Noctuidae; genus Dasypolia; species Dasypolia templi. The sequence continues at coordinate 9,266,153 of OY743163.1, forward strand.
GGTGGTGCGTGAAAAAAGTTCCTGGAAGGGGGAGGTCTAAACATGCGCGCACGGACATCCAACAATGTGTTTTTTTCGACGCGCTGGGATGCACTCTGTTGGATTCTCAATGTTCGGTTGAACACCGAGAGTTGAAAATCCAGTCCGTAATCACGTCGCGATTGTTTTACCGTTCAAACTAGATAGGGGCCTGTCGTGTATTTTCTTTCAGTCAGTTATCCGCCCTACCTTGATCATGTACTCGGTGACGGGGTTGTTCCTGAGGAAGTCGGTGCTCTCTCTGGTGTAGAAGCGCTCGGTGTCTTCCAGGAACACGGCCTCGAACGTGTCCTTGTAAACCACCAGGTTCTGGCCGCGTGCTGACGTGTCGTCTTCATTCAGGCCTAGTGCTACGTAGCAGTTGATTACCTGGAAGTAATTGAGGTTTAGAAATAAGGCTGGTTTAATGTTTTAGTGGTATGTTTTTGGAAACAATACGTCGTCATCGTCTGTATCGTGTATGGAACTTTTGCGTGTCATTTGCTTTCATATAACGATCACCAATATTCTACTCCAATTGGGAAGATGACAATTTTTTTATTTTTGTCTCAAAAGACTGTTTGTTTCCAAACAGCGCAAACTATATTACAAAAAGTGTACAAGCTTAAAAAAAAATTCAAGTTATAAAGGTTTTAAGATAATTGTTAGACAAGGACAGCACTATCGTAGAAGTGACGTCACGACTATGTGAATTCATACTAGCGCCGTACATTGTCAGTACCGCCCTACCAGGACGGCAATTATCCCCTCCAAAAACTTTTAAAGCGTATATCTTCTTCAAATTTACACCGAATTAACAGATTTTTTCGATTATCTCAGTTTTACTAAGCCTTCTATGAAATTACATTATTTTTATGAACATTTTTAATATTAGTCATCATCCCAATTGAATTAAACGAAATTAAAGTCTTGTTTAAAACGCACACTTTGCAGCCAAGTAAATTATAAGTTGGAGCATTACATTGCTGACAAAAATGCTTGGCTCAACGCTGGCCTTTCTCTTATCGACAAGCAATAAGGATGCAATAAAGGAGTAAATACACACTAACGCAGACTATAAACGTTTGTGAGCTGCGTTTCAAGAGTCATCGATTTGCATCGACTAAAGTCGGCCTTATACAATTTTATATAGCTGTCACGAAATCTCATTGCCAGCTTCTATTGTCACTTAATCCAGAAACAAGCCTCGTATTAATAGTCTCTCCATTGCGTTCTCTCTCGATCAGTTTGAGCACCGCGTTGGTGACTTGCTTGTTCAGTCGCTGTATGAATGATATCAGTTATTGTTACTTACTCCAGAAACCAGCCTCGTATTAATAGTCTCTCCATTGCGTTCTCTCTCGATCAGTTTGAGCACCGCGTTGGTGACTTGCTAGTTCAGTCGCTGTATGAATGATACCAGTTATTGTTACTTACTCCAGAAACAAGCCTCGTATTAATAGTCTCTCCATTGCGTTCTCTCTCGATCAGTTTGAGCACCGCGTTGGTGACTTGCTAGTTCAGTCGCTGTATGAATGATACCAGTTATTGTTACTTACTCCAGAAACAAGCCTCGTATTAATAGTCTCTCCATTGCGTTCTCTCTCGATCAGTTTGAGCACCGCGTTGGTGACTTGCTAGTTCAGTCGCTGTATGAATGATACCAGTTATTGTTACTTACTCCAGAAACAAGCCTCTTATTAATAGTCTCTCCATTGCGTTCTCTCTCGATCAGTTTGAGCACCGCGTTGGTGACTTGCTAGTTCAGTCGCTGTATGAATGATATCAGTTATTGTTACTTACTCCAGAAACAAGCCTCGTATTAATAGTCTCTCCATTGCGTTCTCTCTCGATCAGTTTGAGCACCGCGTTGGTGACTTGCTAGTTCAGTCGCTATATGAATGATACCAGTTATTGTTACTCACTCCAGAAACAAGCCTCGTATTAATAGTCTCTCCATTGCGTTCTCTCTCGATCAGTTTGAGCACCGCGTTGGTGACTTGCTAGTTCAGTCGCTGTATGAATGATGCCAGTTATTGTTACTTACTCCAGAAACAAGCCTCGTATTAATAGTCTCTCCATTGCGTTCTCTCTCGATCAGTTTGAGCACCGCGTTGGTGACTTGCTAGTTCAGTCGCTGTATGAATGATATCAGTTATTGTTACTTACTCCAGAAACAAGCCTCGTATTAATAGTCTCTCCATTGCGTTCTCTCTCGATCAGTTTGAGTACCGCGTTGGTGACTTGCTAGTTCAGTCGCTGTATGAATGATACCAGTTATTGTTACTTACTCCAGAAACATGCCTCGTATTAATAGTCTCTCCATTGCGTTCTCTCTCGATCAGTTTGAGCACCGCGTTGGTGACTTGCTAGTTCAGTCGCTGTATGAATGATATCAGTTATTGTTACTTACTCCAGAAACAAGCCTCGTATTAATAGTCTGTCCATTGCGTTCTCTCTCGATCAGTTTGAGCACCGCGTTGGTGACTTGCTAGTTCAGTCGCTGTATGAATGATACCAGTTATTGTTACTTACTCCAGAAACAAGCCTCGTATTAATAGTCTCTCCATTGCGTTCTCTCTCGATCAGTTTGAGCACCGCGTTGGTGACTTGCTAGTTCAGTCGCTGTATGAATGATATCAGTTATTGTTACTTACTCCAGAAACAAGCCTCGTATTAATAGTCTCTCCATTGCGTTCTCTCTCGATCAGTTTGAGCACCGCGTTGGTGACTTGCTAGTTCAGTCGCTGTATGAATGATACCAGTTATTGTTACTTACTCCAGAAACAAGCCTCGTATTAATAGTCTCTCCATTGCGTTCTCTCTCGATCAGTTTGAGCACCGCGTTGGTGACTTGCTAGTTCAGTCGCTGTATGAATGATACCAGTTATTGTTACTTACTCCAGAAACAAGCCTCGTATTAATAGTCTCTCCATTGCGTTCTCTCTCGATCAGTTTGAGCACCGCGTTGGTGACTTGCTAGTTCAGTCGCTGTATGAATGATATCAGTTATTGTTACTTACTCCAGAAACAAGCCTCGTATTAATAGTCTCTCCATTGCGTTCTCTCTCGATCAGTTTGAGCACCGCGTTGGTGACTTGCTAGTTCAGTCGCTGTATGAATGATACCAGTTATTGTTACTTACTCCAGAAACATGCCTCGTATTAATAGTCTCTCCATTGCGTTCTCTCTCGATCAGTTTGAGCACCGCGTTGGTGACTTGCTAGTTCAGTCGCTGTATGAATGATATCAGTTATTGTTACTTACTCCAGAAACAAGCCTCGTATTAATAGTCTGTCCATTGCGTTCTCTCTCGATCAGTTTGAGCACCGCGTTGGTGACTTGCTAGTTCAGTCGCTGTATGAATGATACCAGTTATTGTTACTTACTCCAGAAACAAGCCTCGTATTAATAGTCTCTCCATTGCGTTCTCTCTCGATCAGTTTGAGCACCGCGTTGGTGACTTGCTAGTTCAGTCGCTGTATGAATGATATCAGTTATTGTTACTTACTCCAGAAACAAGCCTCGTATTAATAGTCTCTCCATTGCGTTCTCTCTCGATCAGTTTGAGCACCGCGTTGGTGACTTGCTAGTTCAGTCGCTGTATGAATGATACCAGTTATTGTTACTTACTCCAGAAACAAGCCTCGTATTAATAGTCTCTCCATTGCGTTCTCTCTCGATCAGTTTGAGCACCGCGTTGGTGACTTGCTAGTTCAGTCGCTGTATGAATGATACCAGTTATTGTTACTTACTCCAGAAACAAGCCTCGTATTAATAGTCTCTCCATTGCGTTCTCTCTCGATCAGTTTGAGCACCGCGTTGGTGACTTGCTAGTTCAGTCGCTGTATGAATGATATCAGTTATTGTTACTTACTCCAGAAACAAGCCTCGTATTAATAGTCTCTCCATTGCGTTCTCTCTCGATCAGTTTGAGTACCGCGTTGGTGACTTGCTAGTTCAGTCGCTGTATGAATGATACCAGTTATTGTTACTTACTCCAGAAACAAGCCTCGTATTAATAGTCTCTCCATTGCGTTCTCTCTCGATCAGTTTGAGCACCGCGTTGGTGACTTGCTAGTTCAGTCGCTGTATGAATGATACCAGTTATTGTTACTTACTCCAGAAACAAGCCTCGTATTAATAGTCTCTCCATTGCGTTCTCTCTCGATCAGTTTGAGCACCGCGTTGGTGACTTGCTTGTTCAGTCGCTGGAACAGGTTGTCCCTCCACGTCACGAGCGCCAGTTGGTAGATCTCGTAGATTCCCTAGAAATAAAAAAAAATATGAAATTAACTGGCGAAATGTGTGTATACTTCGCTTTGGGGAATTCAGGCGTGATGTTATGGGACGTATATAGATGGGATATTGGGATGCTTATTTACCAAAGTTTTTTTTTTACCCGGCATGCCAGGAACACCGGTATTGCAAAGCCAGTCGGGTGTATAGTGTGGAAGCGACTTATTAAAAAAAAACTAAATTATTTAAAATATTAGGTACGTAGATATATGCTCTGAGTTTGTTTCGACCTTTCTTCTCAGAGTCAGGTAGGAATAGCCGATCTCATCTAGTTTTCAAAATATGATTGACGTGTTAAAGTGTTTGTAGAAACCTATTTACAGAAATAAAATCATTTATACCGATTCTATAGTCAGAAAAAAACACAAAATTTGTTGATTCCGGAACTTCTGGATTTTTTCGAAACAAAAGCGTATTCCATTTTGGCCAACATCACAACTTTAGCTGAATATGTATCCGAATATCCGATCCCTAGTTAAGTTACTTATATGACAATAAATTATGCGGTTCATTTTCATCATTTCAGCCAAAAGACGTTCACTGCTGGACATAGGTCTCGCCCAAGTTATGAAAGATTTATAATAACTGTTAGACAAAGACAGCACTATCGTAAAGTTACGTCACGACTATGTAACTTCATACTAGCACCCATACATTGTCCGTATCGCGCGACAAGGACGGGAATAATCCCCTCCAAAAACTTTTAGGGGATTATTGCTGGCTGTCTGCACAGTAATAACAGATGAAAGTCAAGGAACCTAGCACAGAACCGGTCGAAGTGGCGATGCTTGTGGGAGGCTTATGTCCAGTAGTAGTAATATTTCGGCTGATATGATGATGAGGATGATGATGGCGATGATGATGAAAAGAACCGAGAGTACACCTGTGTTTGCGCAAACAATTGTGGACAATAATATCTCCTGCACACCTGGCTTACCTCCGTTGAGATTGGACATCGTAACCGAAATCGGTATGTAAATAAATAAATCAGTTTGTGTTGTCCCACTACAGGGCAAAGACATAAAAGTGCTTATGTTGTCTCACTACAGGGCAAAGACATAAATGTGCCTATGTTGTCCCACTGCGGGGCAAAGACATAAATCGGCCTGTGTTGTCCCACTGCGGGGCAAAGACATAAATCAGCCTATGTTGTCCCACTACAGGGCAAAGACATAAATCAGCCTATGTTGTCCCACGGCGGTAGAAAGACATAAATCAGCCTGTGTTGTCCCACTGCAGGGCAAAGATATAAATCAGCCTGTGTTGTCCCACTGCAGGGCAAAGACATAAATCAGCCAGTGTTATCCCACTGCAGGGCGAAGGCAAAAATGATTATTTGTTGTCCCACTGCAGGGCGAAGGCAAATATCAGCCTGTGTTGTCCAACTACAGGGCAAAGACATAAATCAGCATGTGTTGTCGCACTGCAGGGCAAAGACATAAATCAGCCTGTGTTGTCCCACTGCAGGGCAAAGACATAAATCAGCCTGTGTTGTCCCACTGCAGGGCGAAGGCAAAAATGATCATTTGTTGTCCCACTGCAGGGCGAAGGCATAAATCAGCCTGTGTTGTCCCACTACAGGGCAAAGACATAAATCAGCATGTGTTGTCCCACTGCAGGGCAAACGCCACACTTTCCTTTTTTCTACTCAACTCGATCCTGCGCCAACATGGAACTATTTATGTTGCCATACCAGTGTCAGTACAACATCATACTGCAGTGACAGTTAAGTATATGTTTCTATGTTCTAGAATAGAGCCATTAATATTTTCTGACAATGCCGAATTGAAATTCAGAGATACTCACAATTTTTTCCGCATATGCCGTGATAGACATAGGCAAAAAATTGATAACACGTTTTTATTAAAACTTCGTTGTAGTAATAACTTAAACTTACAGGATATATCAGAAAGGTGTGGTACACACCATACAACAGGGATGCTGACATTTTTTTATATATTTAACCCAAAGAAATTTGTTTGCAAATAGTGCAAGCAATATTATAAAAAGTGTAAAAGCTTGAAAAATTGCCCAGTAATAAACGTTTAAAATAACTGCTTAGCAAAGACGTAGAATTTATACAAGCGCCGTACGTTGTCCGTACCACGCGATAAAGACGGGTATAATCCCCTCCAAAAACTTTTAAAGCGTGCAGCTTCTGGGTATTTCTATCGATTTTCCGAATGTTTTCGATTATCTCATTTTACTGTTCGAACATTTCTAATATTATTCATCATACCTACTGAACAGCATTCTCCATGGGACCAACATCGTAGTCACGAAAAAGTAATCAGCCGTCCCATAGATTTGGGTCGAGGAGGTTCAGTATGGGACCGTTGATAATCGTTTCACGATTATGATGTTGGTCCCAAGTTGTTCAGTTGTATGGTCTGTACCACAATTTTCTCAAACATGCCGTATAATAAAATCACCCATGACTGGGTCTCTTAATTTATAGTCCATTGTAAATACTTAAAAAAAACGGCCAAGTGCGACTCGCACTGACAATAGTTTTATTCGTAAAACGTTTGTATGCATTGCCATTGTAAAAGATACCGAAAATAAAACCTTTCTTATAATTAAATTAAGCATTAAATTGAATGGACCCCCTTTAATTATTATTTTTATTATTTGTTATAGCGGTGTTATAGTACGTATCGTATTACACAAACAGTGTGAACATTTCAAGTGTCAACCTTTTGCGGTTCAAAGATTGGACCCTGTGACAGGCAGACAATCGGACGGGCGGATAGCGTAGCCTTAGTAATAGGGTACCGTTGGCACCCTTAGGTACGGAAGCCTAAAACGTAAATTTAAACATCATCATCACCATCCACAGTCTCTGCTTGTGCCAATCCCCACGCTCCTATACCTCATCTCAAAGTACAAGTAATATGTAAAAATATGGTGTACCTTATTGGTCCTTCAGAAAGGTCATGCATGCGTGTATGACCGTAAACGAGGCAAAAGGAGTTAGTAAGGATCGTAGCAGTGGTGTTCTGTAGTTTCTGCCTACACACATGGGAAGGTGAGCTTATGTATGTGTGTTATTATGCTAATTGTGTTATGTAATGTGACCTCTGAGTTTGTTTCGGCGTTTCTTCTCAGAGTAGTCAGATAGGAAATGCCGATCTCACGTAGTTTTTAAAATATGATTGACGTGTAAAAGTGTTTGTACAAACCTATTTACAGAAATAAAATCATTTATCATTTATCATTAATTAATTTCACCTTCCGTCCCTCCTCGCATTCGCGCTTGACCCAGTGCCTGTTGAGGTAGGCGCACACGCCGTTCAGCACTCGGGACGAGAACTGATACTCTTCCCATTGTTTCGTGTAGAACGCTAGCACGTCCTCGCCCATTAGTTCTGCGCCATTCTGAAAAATAATAATACATTTTATGGGAAACATTAAATTGATCCTCAAAAAACTTATAATGGTCCAACCATTGCGTTTGCTTATAAACTTTTTGTGTTCTCTAATTTGGTTGCAGTTAAATAACTTTTTATAGTATTTCAGGCCAACAAAATGGAAGTTATTTGAGGCTTACAAAAAGAAGCATATTTATAATATTTGTGTCCATTACTTATTTTAGGATATCATGCATTTTGAGACAAGCGGTTTTATTCAGACATACTTTAATACTAACTTTCTAGTTGATCAAGCCCGAAGTTAATTATTTCCTTATTAACACTATTCCTCTTTTGTTTAGGAGATCACAAAGCGGCAGATTTTTATGAAAACCAAAAATACGTGTTTGCGTATGCTACTCGTATGTTTAAAATATGCCTCATCCAGGAAAACTTTATGTATCTTTATGTAACATTACTTATAACTTTATTTCGATTTTTGGGTGAGTTAAAAAAGCTGTAATGTAAGCTACATTTCTGTTTTTTTTTTACTTCATTTATTCCAGATATATCGTCTGCACACACAATTATATGATATTAAAAATATTAACATTTTAAAAGAGCAACTATTTAGCCAACTAGAATCAATTCAAATTTTCTTGAAAATGTTAACTTTTGAAAGTGCCTTATATGTGCATAATTGAAATAAATTGACATATTATGTGTGCCTTTGAATGTAAAACCAACCTGAAGCAAAGTGATGAGGTAATTCCTGAGGAACTCCTTCAGTCTCTTGTACAATTCGAGGCCGACCAACTGAGCGCCGCCCTGCACATGACCAGTCTGAAATACGAACAAATCTCATAAGGACTACTATAGGAAAGTTTTCATTGTCATAATATCAGCCGAAAGACGTCTACTGCTGGATATAGGCCTCCAAACACCGTCACTTCGACCGGTTCTTTGCTTCTCGCATCCAGCGGATTGTTGCAGCCTTCACCAGGTCCTCGTTCAACGTGGGAGGCTAAAAAACGGGCAGCAGCGTTCTCTCAACATTGTAACACCATACTGCGATCGTCAAACAATCCGCCTGCAAATCGTGCCGATTTTGGCACTATACTATACTTATCATATGTCATTTTTACCTTGAAACTATTCGACATTTTTACTTTGTTTATTTTTTTTTGTTTTTTGTATTATTTCTTAAATTTTATGTCTTTTGAATTTGTGTACATTAAACACGATTTGCATTCCCATGACGGTAGAACTTGGAGCGCTATTAAAAATTAAAACAGCTATTTACAATTAGTACAATAACCCATGTTTGCAAACGAATAAATGATGATGACTAAGGAAACTAATCCATTTGTTTATTTACCACAGAAAAAACAATGAGAGATCGAGGTGTAGAAAGAGTCCGTCACACAGGTACAGTATGTTTATCTCACGAAGCGACGCGCGTTTTACTTGTGGTAACCAAGTGTACACACCAAACACGCTGTGAATTTGAGCGTCAGCACATAACACGTACACACTTCCGACATCGCCATTGTCTCGGACGGTACCGAGAGCTCCTGCACTTACACGCGCATTCACATCGTGTTTGTACACTTGGTAAAAAGGTTACCTCAACTAAAACGCGCGTCGCTTCGAGAGATAAACTTTAATGCACTATTAAATTAACTCAAAGCATTTATTTCAAATAAACCAATTACAGGCACTTTTGAATTGTCAAGGGGTCGGTCAGTCAGAAATATGAAGCTAGTTGCCATTCCAAAGCGAAAGTAGGTACCTATGGAGAAGAACGGGCAAGAAACTCCATGGACACTCTTTTAAATAGTATGGATACAGAAAAAATTGTTACATCCGTCTTGTTGAAATTATACATGTGAGAACGATGTAGAAAGACCCGTAATAAAAACATAAAAAATCGGAAATAAAAATAAGCCGTGGCTGCCAAGAGATGACCAGTCCCCACTGACGGCGCCCGTTCACGAACATGACGTATGGATCAGCACCATTCAGCTCAACCATTTTGAAGGGAACTTAATGATCCAACACACACGCCACCACCAGCGAGACATTTGAGTGAGCGTGACATAATCTCAGCCGCCAGGGCACATTCAAGTCAAGTCAAATAAATGACTTACCTGTTTCTTGCCGCTATAGTTAGCCCTGCCGCCATTGTTGTTGGCGGCTCGACCACTGGAACTACTGCTGGCGCTCTGATGATGCACAGATGTACAGTAGTTGTACACATGACTGTATTCTGTTCAGGGTTTTATTATATTGAACACATAAGATATTACGTACATAACATCATGTATTTCCCAGAAGGGTTAGGCAGGGATGTACTTTATAGACCACCAACATTTCGACAGTTATGCTAAAGTCCCATGTAATAGGGGGAGAGCCTACGAGCCTATTGCCATCAACCGGGTACAAATCCAGACTTCGGGCTGCTACTGAGAAATTCTAGATAGAAAAACCCAATAACACTTTGCCTGACCTGGGAATCGAATCCAGGACCTCATACTCAGCAGTAGCGATTGCGACCACTAGACCTACGAGACAGTAACAACACAGGAAAATAAAAACACATAATATATTACGTATATAACTTCATGTATTTCCCCGAAGGAGAATACATCAAATTATATACGGGTTAGGCAGAGATCTGAAAAGTTTGTTTATTTGAACGCGCTTATCTCCAGAGGCCCTAGTGTGAGTCTCTTTGAACCATTTCGACTTTACGCATCGACCGCGTTCGGCGCTCCTATTGGCCCTTCACCATTTGATCGTTGGCGATCGGCGCTCCGATTGGCCTTTGGCAATCGGAGCGCCGAACGCGGTCGATGCGTAAAATCGAGACGGTTAAAATAAACTCACACTAGGCCCACTGAACTACCAATCGAATTTGTTGTTTTTTTTGCATTTGATACCCCAATTCTTTAGGAAGGTTATAGGCTGATTAAAACTCATTAAGAACGCTAAGCGAAAACGGAGTAGGTAAAATCGCGGGTAGTCGATGCAATGCGTTGGGGTGGGAACAAGATATTCGTGCGGATGAAGCCACGAGCAGAATCTAGTTTTATTGTAACAGGAAGTTACCTATAAGTTTTCATTTATTTGCGAGTATCAAAATATGCCGCATGAATCGCCGTATTTTTATAGAGTTGAGTTAGAAACTTGATTTTTTAGAGATCCAAGGGACCGTAGACTTACGTATTAGATATTAATTTCAACATGATACCTCCATGCGTTCTTGTGAAAAAGGACCTTGTCAGACAGACTGACAGACAACGAAGTGATCCTATAAGGGTATCGTTTTTTTTTTTCTTTTGTGGTACAGAACCCTAAAACAAAAATTCTTAGCTTACAATTCCAACAACTAAACAGTTTGTTATTCTGTAAAGTAAATTACTTCTATTTCTGAGTAAGTGAATCAATTTTTATTTTGACGTTATTTTATAATTATTGATAGATAAGTTTTTGATGTTATCTATACACACATACATCACAACGCCAGAAATTCTATGATCCTTACATACTCCTTTTGCCTCGTATACGTTCATACATCTGGTCATACACGCACGCAGGTTTGGACTCCTAAGCACCTGACCTTTCTGAAGAACATCTATGAACATTCTTATAGTACAATTTTTGTAGTAAAACTTCATAGGCTGCGATTCGATAATTAATTAGACTAGAATCGAAAGTAATATTTCAAGGACGCGTCACGTTTAGGCACATTTCGTTACATGAGAGAGAACCAAGTTATAACTCTCTGTCTCTCACACTTAATCACTCTTATTCTATTTTTCTAAAGAAGGGTTTCTTCAGCATCCCAATGAAACTTCAAGCCTCGCCACTGCAAACCATAGACAAAATCATAAAAGCACTCCAAGTTATAAATACCATGAAACGTTTAGAAATCAACCATTTATATTACAATAAAGATAGCTTCTGCTCGTAACATCGCCCGCGTGGATTTCGGAAATTCACGTTTTTTTTTTCTACGAGAAACCCCAATTCTTTTCTTTTTAAAAAATAAAGGACAGTTACTCCACATAACATCAGCTACCTGCCTGTGAAAGTCCCGTCAAAATCTGTCCAGCCGTTTCGGAGTTTAGCCGGAACAATCAGAAACTTTAAGTTTTTTTTTTTTTTCATATTAGTACCGTATACGTTTTCATATGCATTTAGTATTAAGCTGTTATTTTGACATTACAAACAGACAATTTTATTTATCTATGTAAAGATTTATAAATGATTGAAACGGCCGATAAGAATCGATCGATAATAGCCCACGTACTTCGTTGTTCTGTAAACAAACACGTCGAAACACTTTAACGGCTTTAAATAGAACTGCCCTGATTTTTTCCAACACCGAGTTAGGAAACTTATAATGCATTTACCTACAAGACACTATTCTAACCATTCTAGGTTTATCTATACATATAATTAATCTGTAGTAGATTAGACGATTCTGTACATTGAAAATCAAAAGTCAATTCATGGCATTGACATTACAAGGTGGCCCAAAATTATGTTGACAAATTTAAAAAAGCAAGATTTCAATTTTAGAACGCGATTGGTTTTATTGTTTTTTAATTCTATTTTCACGTGCTTTGGCGCCAACTTAGTATTAATCATTTAGTGGAAAGTTTACAATTTAAAATTATTTCGCTATTTCTTCAAAACGTGTAGCAATATTTTCTTTGAATGAATCTGGAAAAAGGCAGTGTGAGATAGATTACATTCTTGGTGTCAGTCGACAACGAGTTCCTTCAGCTATTCATCTTAAAGCTTCATATAGACGCTTTAATGAGCTCGGCCTTATCGGAGGCCGTCCGGGAAGAAGCAGAAAAAGGACTGTTAGGACATCTAGGCTCCAGCGTATCATCAAACTAGTCTCTAGATCGCAATCCTCAGGCCAAGGTAAGAAAACGTCTCGAGAGCTGGGCATAAGTCGCTTAACGGTACCATGTATTGTCAAAACAGACCTCAATCTGACAGCATACAAGCTACGAAAGGCACAATTTCTCGAGCAAAACGATAAAAAAGTACGCCTCGAAAGATGTCGCATACTAATACAGCGCGCCGCTGCTGAAAATTGGAAGAACATCGTTTTTTCAGATGAAATTTGAAATCATCAAAATGATAGAATTTATCTCGTAGTCATCCAAGGGCTTCTTCAATTATCCCTCACCGCCAAAAGCCGGAATCAGCCATGGTTTGGGGCGGTATTTGCTCCACGGACAAAACCCCTCTTGTTTTCATAGAAAGGGGTCAAAATGAACCAAGAAATGTATCGTCGAGATATTCACGACATATAACAGCACTTTGGTAACCAGCCATGGATATTTCAGCAGGACTCTGCTCCATCTCACAGAGCTGCAAGTGTTCAACAGTGGTGTAAGGACCATTTTCCTGGCTTCATAAGTTCAAAGGAATGGCCACCGTACTCGCCTGACCTGAACCCGATGGATTACAGTGTATGGTTCATGTTAGAGGCAAGGGCCTGTGCCACCAGACACGGAAGCGTGGATGCGCTATAGGCAGCTCTTATTCTGGAATGGAAAAAACATTCCATAGCAGTGCGGAAAATTGTTGACAACTTCATGAAACGATGTGCATAAGAGCTAAGGGGGGCTATTTTGAAGATAATTAGTAATTTGTACCACAAAAAGACTGTACTTTTATTATTTTTAATTCACTTTGTTGTCTAAACTTTCAAAATAAATTTATGATTAAAATTGTTTGTCAACGTTTTTCTGGGCCAACCTGTATAAACCCTGAAGATGCAGGCAGTGGTACAGAACCCCAGGCAGTGGTACAGAACCCCAGGTAGCGCTTCCTTCCAGGCAAGATCGGAAGACTCTTCCTTTTCAATGGAGGCGTGGTACCTACACTTCTATAAGAGACACATTATTATTTTACAACGTGGACGCCAACAAACGGGCTAGTTTATACTAAGTATTAATGACAAAAGCGTGCACTCACTGGACAGGTCAACTTAAATCTGTATGGTTCTGTCCTCAAAAGATCATTTCAGGACCAAATCTACATGGTCCTTACATGATCTGCCAAGATTATATCTGAAAAGATACCGTGACCTCTGAGGTTGTTTCGGTGTTTCTTCTCTGAGTAGTCAAATGGGAATCATTGACCTCATCTTGGTTTTAAAATATCCAGGACACAGGCCTCCTCACTGTGGGAGGAGGCCTGTGTCCCAGAAGTGGGAAAAATATAGGCTGATTTTGCTGCACAAATTGTGCCTGGGAAGTTGAGGTTAAGCTAACCAAGCCTCGGTCAGTATTTTAATTGTTTTAAACGGTTTAAAACATTGGTTTTACTTACAAAAATTCAAGAAAGTTCTTATCTATACTACATGCACTTAAAAGAGAAAATATTAAATCATTAGCGCCACCTATCGGGTCTAAAACTATCCTATCTTTCAAGCAACCATACACATTCACAAAATTTCATAGGTTGGGTGTTTTCAGAGATTAGCGTGTACGAAGATATATAGAAACACGTAGTTTTTATACGAGGGCGGGTCAATAAGTCCGTGACTTTTTGAATTTCTGACCTCTTTACTGAAAAAGCAACAGTTTGACAGCTATATTTATCAGACTACCCAGTAATTTCGAAAAAAGTGAATTTCGTGTGCTTATTAAGCATTATTTTTTGCGAAAAAAAACCATTACCGAGACCAAGGCTAAGCTTGATAAATACTATGGGGACTCTGCACCATCGATTTCAATGGTAAAAAAGTGGTTTACTGAATTTCGTTGTGGCCGTACAAGCACTGAAGATGCCGAACGTCCTGGACGCCCAGTTCCCGTCCCGCCCGTCTCTTCACCCGAAACAATCGAAAAAATTCACGATATGGTGTTGGCCGACCGAAGATTGAAAATGCAAGAGATTGTGGAAGCCGTAGGGATCTCGCAGGGCTCAGTGGTTTCAATTTTAAATGATCACTTGGGCATGAGAAAGCTTTCCGCAAGATGGGTGCCGCGTTTGCTCACAGTCGACCACAAACGCAATCGTGTAACAACTTCACAGGAAGGTTTGGCGTTGTTTAATCGCAATATGGAGGAGTTTTTGCGCCGTTTTGTAACCGTGGACGAAACATGGATCCATCACAACACACCAGAGACCAAACAACAGTCAAAACAGTGGGTTTCTAAGGGTGAATCGGCGCCAAAGAAGGCCAAGGTGGGTTTGTCAGCCAATAAAGTTATGGCGACTGTTTTTTGGGATGCAAGCGGGATAATCCACATTGACTACCTTCAAAAGGTAAGAACAATCAATGGGGAATATTATGCCAACTTATTGGACAAATTCAATGACGATTTGAAAAAAAACGACCTCATTTGGCCAAGAAAAAAGTTCTTTTCCACCAAGACAATGCAAGCGTGCACACATGTGCAGTTGCCACGACACAAATCCATGAATTGGGCTATGAATTGCTCCCTCACCCGCCCTATTCTCCAGATTTGGCTCCGAGTGACTACTTCTTGTTCCCAAACCTGAAGAAATGGCTTGGTGGAAAAAGATTTGACTCCAATGATTTTTTTTATTTATATTTATAAAGAATATGATTTGATGAAGTCATCTCGCAAACAAAGGCCTATTTTGAGGACCTCGACAAATCATATTTTTTGGAAGGGATAAAAAAATTGGAGAAGCGTTGGACAAAGTGCATAGAGCTCAAGGGAGACTACGTTAAAAAATAAAACATATATTTATCAAAAAATCTGTGTTTTATTCCAAAAGTCACGGACTTATTGACCCGCCCTCGTACAAACATAGTTTATGTATGTGACATAAACCATGCCTTCTTCCCATGAGGGTAGGCAGAAACTACAGAACGCCACCTGCTACGACCCTTACACACTGAGTGATTTTTATTAATTAAGATAAAGTTGAGGAAAAAGTCAACAACAAGTTAATGATAGTGTGATCATTCTTTTGACATTAGAGACCTGCACGTGCTTCGGGAAAGCACGTTAAAACGCCGTTCTCAATTCAAAATAACTGGTCCAACTAATGTAATTGGGTTATGAGGGTCAGAAGGCAACCGTGATGTGACGTTTATTTCTCCTTTGACCTCATAAGTAGTAATTTTGAGTTCACTAAATGGCCTTCATGAGTCTGCGATATTTTAATGAACTTCCGGAAAAACGTTTGCAGTCAGCTCCGGTACGTTCTTGCTGACTGGTCAATGTTTATATCACGAGTTAACATAACATCACGCCTGTAATCTCCGAAGTGTGAGAGGCAGAGGTGTACCTTAGTACACCCACATTTCTCGAAGTCCCATGTAGGAGGGGGCGAGCTTATTGACATCAACCTGGCACACATCCAAACTCCGGTTGCTGCTGAGGAATTCGTGATGGAAAAAGCTCAATAACATAGGACCTTATGCTCTGCAGTACATTTTGCGACCACACGACCAACGAGACAGTACCCCGGGTTAACTCCTAAAGGGATATATGTACTATTTCAGTATAGCTTAATTAAGTAACGGGGAAACGCGGTCATAGCCGAGGAAAAGAGACTTTGAAACGAAACTTTCGCGAATAGACCGAAAGTCACGAGTGCTGCTAAGCTGTTCCACATGTTCCCGTTGAGGCAGCAATAGAAGAAGAAGAACATAGTTTAATTCGAGAAGATACGAAAGGAGAAGATAAGGCGAAAGAAGCGATGGATGGACTGTGTGAAAGATGATATGGCTGGAAAAGTGGTAACTACCAAGATGTCGACTGATAGTGATGAACCTATGGAAGAAGAAAGATTTACAGTATGAATGTGGAAGGCTAGAAGAGTAGGGGAAGACCAAAGAAACGATCGATGGACTGTGTGAAAGATGATATGGCTGGAAAGGGGGTGACTACCGAGATGACGACTGATAGAGAAGTACCTATGGAGGATGAGAGGTGTATATATAGTATGAATGTGGATGGCTACAAGAGTAGGGGAAGACCAACGAAACATTGGGTGGACTGTGTGAAAGATGGACCTAGATTCTGTAGTTTCATTAGTGCCAATGTAGGTTTATGTGAAATAAAATATTTTGTTTGATTGATTGATTGATGATATATGGCTGGAAAGGGGGTGACTACCGAGATGACGACTAATAGAGAAACACGGAAGCAGAACACATGTTGAGCCGACCCCAAATTAATTGGGATAAGAGTAGGAGAATGAAGACGACGAAAGAAGAAGAAGATCAAGTGGTAATTGATATATTTCAACATTCTGGAGTAAGGTTTATGGGGGCTATGAAGCGGGCTATGCTCGGAGCTTCTTTGAAGGATAAAATCAGAAAGTTTGCAAAGTGAGCAATCCGAAGTAGCAGTGGGATGGCCATGTTTGTTCGAAGGACCGATGGCCGGTGGAGCAGACAAGCCCTGGAGTGGAGACCGCGTATCGGCAACTTACTGTGGGACCCCCTCCAGCCAGGTGGACCGACAACCTTAAGAAGGTGTGTGGGACGGACTGGATGCGGAAGGCGAAGGACAGGGTGTTGTGGCGCAGCCTGGGAGAGGCCTATGTCACAGATAATATTACGTACCGATACCCAATCCATACAAAGAAAGGCCACCGCCCTAAGTCTGGCTACAGAGCTGGCATTGGACTGCTATAGACTGAGTTGATTGAGACGTTTATGGCAATAAGAGTTGTAGTTATAAAGCTACATGATTAACATGCAAAAGTAACAATGGAAAAAGAGTTACCAGTATTGATAGCGGAAGAAACTGTGTCCTCAATTTGGCGTTCAATAACCTCCAACGTCTAAGATCTTAACTACTGTCGGATCACATACGGAAGTAGCGTATAGTTTCCTTATGTTACCAACTTTGTACATGTTTTATTGCAGTTTGCATAGTTTATAGTTCTGTAAACCGCGTATAGACAAGCGTTGTGTGGTTCGTCCCCCAGCTAGAGGGACTGACGATTATACAAAAGGTGGCTGGGACAGCCTGGATGCGGAAGACGGAGGACAGGGTGTTGTGGCGCTGCATAAGAGAGAGATGTCCAGCAGTGGACTGCAATAGGCTGAGTTGAATCTGTATTTATTTATTTATTTAATACTTTCGCACAAGCATGTACAGAGGCGGACTTAATGCCGTAGGCATTTTCTACCAGTCAACCTTTTACCTGTATCGTGGTCATATTGTACGTGGGGTTATATAGGCTGCATTTTCGAGACGGAGCAATAAAGGCAAGTATCTTAACAGGTGTAGATACAAAAAACGGTCCCAGGAGACTGTCCTTAACTGTCTGAGATTTTTTATCTGCATTCACATATTTTTTAGAAAAAAAAACAGTCAGCAAAAAAAATGGTAAATTTTCACATTTTTTTTTGAGATGGCAATCAATCCTGTCTTGTAAGGATCAAAAAGCTTTATCTGAGAATTGAAATTCGAGGACTAGAAAAGTCAGAAATCGCAATAAACTTCTCCCATACATTTCCAAGACATTTGACATCGACTCACCCGCACTGGGCCCGCGTGGTGGATTACGGCCTACTCCCTGTCATACAGAGGAGGCCTGTGTCACAGCAGTGGGAACATTATTAGGCTGATTATGTATACGTTTCCATTTTCTTGCTGACTGTATGTTTTTTTATAAATCAGCAAATGATGATTAAAATTTCCCAAAAAGTTAAGGACGTTCTCCTGAGACCGTTTTCCTGTGTTGTTTCCCCGTCTCAGAAATCCACTCAGTTCTCATTTTTGTCGAAGTAGAGCTGTCCACCTTCGTGTTCAAAACTTTCCTCACGACACCTCACTCCAGTCTTATATCTATTTTATCACATGCACAGTATAATAAGTCATACTAAGTATTATTCTGCGTCAGTAAGCGAAGTTTGCACAGCTGCATTTTGAGCCAGAGATGTTTCGAGCTTTTTGTCATTGGTACACTAAGAAGCCTAATATATAGCACGATATCTACTACCATGTTTGATTGACCGAGCTGCTGACTATTATAGGTGGAAAAACTAGCAGCAAGTCCACTTTTTGTTAACGTTTTGGCATTGTAAATTGACTGCAGATAGAAACTTGCGCAATGGATTTGCTACTGGATTATATCGTACATGAAAAAGGAGTGATGGAAAGGCAAGGACACCCAAAAACCGTTATATATGTGTAATAGAAAAAAAAACAGTTTTAGGTATAATTGCACGGTACCACAACAACGCGCGGCGGCGACGCCAAAATAGAGAGGCTATTTTGTCGACGCCTCGTTTACCTGTTACACTTATTAACACTGTTAACACTTTTATAACGGTTACAGATGTACTACTGTTACACTTTTGTAAGAGATTTCAGTTAACACATTGATAAACACTTTTAAAAGTGTTACATACATACTTAGTTGATTCTGTTATAAATTCAAAATGTAACACATTTCATTCTGAAACACTTGTAAAGGTGTTTTTAAATCTCTGATTACATGGTGTATACGCGAATTGTAGGGTGAAGCGCTGCTCTCCAAATTAGATCACTGAGTAATCCGTATTTCGGAAAGACTTATTTTCACTGTAAGCTGTAGTTTTGAAAAGGATACGTATACAAGTCCATATATCTCTTCTTTTCCATGTGCTGTCTCTTGTAAACCTGCTCGATACCCTCCTGTAGGTCGCCCCATATCTGCAACAATATACATATGGATCCCATAATTATAAAGTTATTGATGCAACATTATAATTAAAGTAACAGTTTATTATATTGGATTTATGGAGATTCTGTATGATAATAATTAGGAGGGTGCATCCAGAAAATTGGCACCGTCGCTAACAGCCGTCAAATATTTCGCTGTTCTGATTAATTTGAATTTCAATATTACTGAACGAAATGATGAAATATCGCTTGGCAGTGCACTACAATATTAATTATCAATTTCATTAATTCATATCAAAACTAAATATTCTGTTATTTAGTTTTAGGTTAAAACACTTAATTCAGTGTTAGTATTTTAATTCTTAGTGCGTTGAAGCAGTTGTGTTTACGCGGTTTTCATAATTTTATTATTGAGAAAAAAAAGTTCTGGCCTAATCGAATATATTTCGGTGTATTTTATTTATTTACGGTTACTTTATTTACCTCGATGAAATACTTCATGAATTCCCGAAATATGCTCATCATTTTCAATCATTTTGTATTATAAACTCGGTAATTCAATTTAGGCAAGATACTTATGGCACCATCTGCCCACGACATACATAAACAACCAAATAAAACGTGATACTCCACAAAAACAATCTACCTAGCTTTTATCAACTACGTTGGGGTTGGATTCCAGTCTAACCAGATGAAGATGAATAAGCCAGCACCCTAATTGCGTAACACATTTTCGTAAACGATTACGACTAATCTGTTTGATTTTGACGGTTCAAGAACATTCATTGCGTTCTATATATTGTTGAGCAGAATTTTTATCGAACTTAAGAAGCAATGGATTAGCAATCTGTTTCAAAACGATTCAGATTCCGATTGATTGTGTATTACGCAATTAGGGTGCAGGGTGGGAAAAAATCATGTTTTTTAAAAAAAAGCGAATAAAGCACGATTTTTTTTAAAAATCCTAATTAATCAAGATTTATTTGTTTTTTTTTTTATTTTTTCGCCAAACGGAACGCGCCCTCAAGGGATTGCGTGGACACAGCGCGGGATTTCCCTTTTGTCTGACATGTCAATGCAAACAGAATGCACACTGACAGATGAAGAAAAAGAAAATGCGTTGGAGGAAGCACGAAATCATGTTACCATTGTTAGTAGAGCTTCAATCAAAATCAAAACCATTTAGAAGTGTGATGTTCGCAGAAGAAATAGTAAATTAAGTCACCAAACGTAAACGCCAATAAAATGGGTGGATGTCACAGAAAAATATATTTAACGAAGAGGAACAGTTTTTTTTTCCAGTGGTGAAGCAATTGTTTGGGGCGATAGCTTGTTCAGCTGCTGTGGAAAGTTTTTTCCACCTTTGGAATTGTTCAGAGCAAATTAAGAAACCGAAGTCTGGAAAACTAGTTATTTTATTAAATTGTTATAATAATGATATTGATTTCTCAGATTTAAACGACCCTAGCTTGTAACTTAATTATAATTTCTAAATCTGTTTTTTTTTTGGTGTTTCTTTGAAAGAAAGTGAAATTAAACATTTTTGATTAAATCATTGAATTTTTATCATTTGATTTAAATCATAATGTTTTATTCATGCCAACCCTGCTACTAATTTCTGCCCGCGGTTTCGCCGGCGTGGATGTTGGAAAATATCCCACGGGAACGTGCAACCCGGGCATTAAGACGCCTATGTCCTTCCCCGGGATGCCATCTATCTCCTTGCCAAATTTTATCGAAATCAGTTCAGTGGATTAGGCGTGAAAAGTTAACATACAGACAGAGTTACTTTCGAATTTATAATACGCATTATTTATAGTATTGATTAATTTTAATAAACACTATCCGTCTGACATTTATACTATTTATTCTACTAATTTTAAGACATTTGTACTAATATACATAATAAAGCTGAAGAGTGTTTTTTGTATGAACGCGCGAATCTCTGGAACTACCAGTGGAATTTGATAAAATATTTTTGCATTTGATAGCCCTATTTTGGAGAAAGGTTATATGTTATATGCTATTTAACATCACGTGACGACCCTTAGAAGCCGAGGAATGGGGCGAATAACGGGCACAACCATAGGATATGTTTTATGTATTTCACGCTAAACAAGTCGCGGGCAGAATCTAGTACACAATTACAATGTATGTTTTGTTCGGATTTCGTTATACGTAACTACTGGGAGGGCGGGAGTATTTCATTTACACTAATATTATTATGAGAAAATATTTGATTTTTTGTATATTTGCTTGGAACGCTTCACTCACGCCAAAATTGCTGATCGGGTTTGGATGAAGTTTGGCACACGGGTACACCATGACTTGGATTAGAACATAGGATACTTTTTATTCCGATATTCAGTCGGGATCGAGACTTACGCGGGTAAAAGCTCCTACAAACAGGCGCGACGCGACAGCGCTACACATAGGCACCGCTCGACCCGCTACACGCGGTGCCTTTATGTCGCGCTGTCGCGCCGCGCCAGTGATTGAGCCTTAAAACCGCGGGGCGCAGCAAGTGTGAAATATTTTTACAGTATACCAGTTTTTGCCCGCGGCTTCGCCAGCGTTACGTCGGAAAAGTCCAAAGGAACGTACTGCCGAGATAAAAAAAGTATCCTTTGTGTTAATCCAGCATCATAATTGGGCAACACACAATTAATCACAATCTGAATCATTTTGAAGGATATTGCTAATCCATTGCTTCATATGTTCGAAAAATTAGTCTGCTCAAGTACGTAAATAACGCAACGAATGTTGTTGAACTGTCAAAATGAGTTTTTTGATACAAAATACCTTTGTTTATACTACAGTGTGTTACGCAATAAGCCCGCAGGTCATAAACTATCTGTGTACCACACTTCATTCAAATCCATTTTGTAGTTTTTGCATAAACAAAACGCACATTACAAAAAAAAATACATAAATTACACGCATGCAAAGTAGCCAAAGACCTCTTAATGAGGTTAAGGTAATACAAGTTTTACAATTTTGTCCATTGCTTGAAAGAGTAACAAACAAAATCACACACAACACATGCACACGCGCACATGATTGTAGATCCGTAAAAGTTCTTAGTCGTTTATCAAAAAAACAGAATACTGCAATACTTAGGCTGCTAAAAAGCATGAAACAGCTTATGTTATTTTTAAATAACCGACGAAAAATAACAACGCAAGGGGGTTTGTTATCATTCATTGTACTGAAACCCAAGGCAACAGGTTGCGATGCCACCCTGTTTATATACGTTTAAAAAAATATCAAAACCACATCTAACATTATGAAGACTTTATAATAATCAAATCGCCATACATTGGCAATCAGCCAGTTGTATTTTAAATAAATCTCATGTAAGTCCTAATTGTCTCGGAAATAGAGTTTATTTTAGCGCAGACAACCAAGAGAAAGCTGATTGATCAGAATGGCGGAAATAAAATATTTCGTCACACATAACTGTGAGACAGGCAAAAGTCACGAAATGAGAAACTGTAGAAAATCAACAATGATCGTGGATGTAGCAGACAGCTCTAGGTTTTGTCATATAACAGCCTTAAATCAGAGTGGAAATTCCCATTTTTGTATGATCGTTCGCCATCAAATCTAAGTCTCATTATGTCAAAAATACTTCAAATTTACATACATTTTGACAAGAATTTGACATTTGTTTGCTACTGAGGCTGCTTCTAGATTTGAACGTTTTTTGTTACGAAAATTGGCCTTCTGACATTTTCACCAGTATTTGACAATTAGCCCACATGCGCAAGGACGTCAAAATATCGCGGCCGGATTTTATCGCGCACCGGATTTTCAACTCTCGGTATTAAGCCGAGCATTGCGTTGAATATCCAGTGCGCAAGAAAAAATCGCAAGTGTCAAACGAGGCGAGAGTAAAAAAAAACGTTCTGTACTTGACCGTTCACTGCTTTCTTAGGAAAGCAAAGCTTTACAGGCAGAGAATGTGCTTGAATTTCGCAAAAAAAGTTGATATTCTATAGCTCCCTGCATCATGCACTTACGTCGCAAAATTACGTTCGGTGATAGTTCAGTGCGATTCTACAGAGACGTGACGTTAGTTGGCATGATCTACGCGATTAACAACGTCAGATGTTGAGTCTAGAACTACACATAGGATTATTTTAAAGTAGAAAAGTGTTGATGGCGAAAATTGTGCCGATAATTTTGGGAACGACTTCTTTCTGGGGATAGATAAAGGAACATAGGTAATGCGTTGGTAAAAAGATTTGTCAGTCAGCAAACATGGTGGTAACGTGACTGATTTCACACTCAGAAGACTTCTGCTTCTGACATAACTTAGTTTTGTCAGATTATACATCTCGTGGAGGCTGTTAAAATTGAACAATAAGTAGTTTAAATTGTAATTTAATGAAAGAAGTCGTACAAAGGAAATGAATACAAGCTTGGAAGACGACCCAGTTGTCTCTTGTTCTACTAAATTTTTTTTATTTTCTGTAGCATCCTGGTCTGCATCTTGGATTTTTGAATTTCCACCATAGATACAGATAGATGGACTCTTCATTAGAATATTGTAACTGACGTAACATGAAAATTATAGTCTGTGCAAACCTACCACCACATATTAAATATATATAGTCCTCCAGCTGACACACATGCAGGTGCGCACACACATGTGCGCTCACTCTCATAGTCCGATGGGAGGGCAATCCAACACGACCGGAGAGATCAGGCGCAAGGCCAACGGCTTAACGTGGTTTCCGGCAAGGGGGTTCACACCGATAACTTCCACTCCGGGCTGTTTCTAAGATTTCTCATGTAAACCACATTACCCGTCATTCATACAACGGTGAACTTTAGTATTATCAATCAGTATAATTGTCATCATATTTATTTAGATGACCTAGAGATACCGTTCGAGCATCCGAAACGTCACAATATTACTAAAACAGCTCACACGGCGATGACACAGGGAATTCGAAGCGTGCATTCTATGACGTAGGTTACTGTTATGATATAATAATAAATACAACTACGTTTTATTTATCAGAGGCCCCAGTGTGAGTATCTTTTAACCAATAAGACTTCGGCGTTCGGCGCTCCTATTGGCCCTTGGCATTCGGAGCGCAACTTTCGATTGGTAAAGGGCCAATCGGAGCGCCGAACGCGGTCGATGCGTAATGTCGAAAAAATTAAAAGAAACTTACACTAGGGCCACAGATTGTGCGATAATTCACAGATTCCTACGTCGACAAAAGTTAGTTTAAATACTACGCGTGCTACTAGACAGTCATAGGGTCTCAACGTGGGTGGGCGATAACGCCCCCTCGTGGATGCTTGAGAATTTCAGGGGGGCAGTAGAAGACCCAGAGAAAATAAGGGGGCGTCTAAATGGGATCTGATGACTATATAAGGACACGTTTAAATATGGATAATCGTGGCAATATAGCTGATTCAGTTAGATTCGCGACAGCTGGCAAAAGTAAAAAAAATATAGGGTGCTCTAGAAAAGTCAATATGGTTGAGAACCTATGAGCTAGATGGTCCGAGGACTTTAAAAAGGTGGCTGACTGTAATAAATTTACAATACAAATGCCTCATTCTATGAATTCAACGATATTCTGTGTTATTTACGTTGTCGAGCAGAATATTTTTCCAATCTATGAAGCAATGGAACGCTCAGTTTTTACGCACTGTTATGTATTGGTACATATTTCAAGCCAGTTTTTGAGTAGTGTCAGGTGTTCAACGAAAAGACTTCAGTATTCAAAAATATTTCATACAAATAAAACAGTATCATGATAAAACAATCGTAAAATCTTCGCATTGTTCTCAAAGTTATGAGCGTAAACTTAACATAAATCGTTATAATGAGAAAGGGAATAAATAAGTAAATAACTTACAATTATTCCACTGAGTTTTGCGTTTATTTATGAATTTAATTAAAACTTTCAAATTCAACTAACAGCAAACGCATCGGTGATCTGAACCTTATTTGTTGCCGTGATGAGCTATTAGAAAATTTGCTTCTTACCGCGCCTTAAGAATGTCCTTCAAAATCTTCCGGATTGTGATTGTAAGTGTTGTAGCGCAACTTAGGAGAGGCCTATGTTCAGCTGCAAGCGTAGCATGACAACCATAGTAGCAGATAGAATAGACAAAATGACAAATTCTTTTAATCATCTGTCATTATGTCTATTCTTCCATCGACAAAACTCGGCCATGCTACGCGTGCAGAAGACAGCGATTGGCCGAATTGGTTGATACAGATTCATTTCTTAATTGTATTGTCGAATAATTGACTAAAGTGTGTAGCCAAATTAATGGGCAGCAGCGTTCTTCTGTCTGCTAATTGTTACTGGCTCAATGCTGGTCCAGCTCCACACCATAATTAACATTTGTAATACTGTTGGAGCTGCTGAAGATTGTAAGAATATATTGGCATTGTATATACTCAATCTCCTTTGTATTATATAATTGCATAGCACAGTTGTACTATGGAGCTACTATTTACCGGCTAATGTCTTTTATTGACTTGAATGTGCCCTGTCGGTTGATAGTACGAGTATTTTATGCTCAGTCAAATGTCTCGCGGACGGTGGCGCGTGTGTTGGATCATTTAGCTCCCTTCAAAATGGTTGAGCTGAATGATGCTGATCCAAACGTCATGTTCGTGAATGTTTTTTTATTCTGCACTCTGGACGCTTTTAACGTGTACGGTTTTTGTACATCGTTCTCACATTATATATCAACATTAATGATGTAACTAATATATTTGCAAGAACAATATTATTTAAAAGAATGTCCATGGATTTTCTTGCCCTTTCTTCTCCATAGGTAGGTACCTATTACGCTTTGGAATGGGCAACTAGCGTCATATTTCTGACTGACCGAGTCCTTGACAATTCAAAAGTGCCTGTAAATGGTTTAATTGAAATAGGTAAATGCTTTAAGTTTTAGTAAGGGAGTTTGCGTAGCCATTTATTCTCTACCAGAGTGAACACTAGGAATTGGTGAAGGTTGGCGTTTTGGGGGACTACCTTTTGTAAAACCACGCACAATTTGAGTTAAAAATCCGCCAGTGTTTTTCGACGCGCTGTTGAAGTGTGGCGATGCACTCTGTTGGATTTTCAATGCTCGGTCCAACACCGAAAGTATAAAATCCATTGCGCGAAAAAATCCCGCCAAGATATTTTACGTGGTGTGACATTGGCGTTCAAATAGTTCAGATTCGAAGCCAATTTGAATGACCTCTTTCAGAGAAGATTTGGGCCATCCATTACGGATATTTGGCCCTCACAGGACTGTATTTTCTTGGATATCTCACCTAAGTTTTGCTTCACCGTTTTAGGACCAGTGATGATGAAACAATCAGCAAAATTCTCAACACATAAACTCTCGCCAAATGCAACAGCTGTTTTTTCCTACACCGGGATTAAAACAAAAACCAGTCGATCAGCTGCTTTATCCCGTACTTGTATCGGAAACTGGTTCGCAATGGGTGGGCTCAACAATCTGTCACTATTTACATTATTACGGTGCTTCGATCAGATACGGGCTGCGAGCCTTCGGTACGGATCGTTAGGATATTATACTTCGATGCTTTCGGTACGGGTTATTAGAATATTATACACTAGCTTCTGCCCGCGTAATCGTCCGCGTGTTCATATCAACCATTTTTCAGACTATCTAAAGTACATACATCTTTTATGGGGTACTGTGTTAAATGTTACAACAAAATACCTTGTGAAATATTGCAATTGAATGAAAGAAAGATTAAAACTCATGTTAAAAAAACACTTTGTAAACAAGCATATTACAAATTAGAAGATTATATCCTAGATATGCTTGGAAACATGCTGGTCCTGCTCCATAGGACAATCTAGAGGCTAGACAAAATCATACTATTTGCTTATTGTATTGTATAATTTGTTATTTTTACTTTACTCACACACTGACTTATTCCTATTAATATTTTAGGAAAATCATATATTTTTACAATTGTTTGTAAATATGTGAGCACAATGTACCTATCACGTGATTAATTTATATGCCTTTGCTTTTTTTTTTGTACCATTTGTGGTATAGTATTTTTATTCTTGGTGCATCGTCTTCACATATAGAAATATATTTAATTAATGTATACAAAATATTGTAAAACATTTTAAAAGAGTAACGGTGGAGTTTCTTGCCACTTCTTCTCCATACGAAACTACTTTTTGGAAGTGGCGCCTAGAATCAGTTCTATTTTTAATGTAAATTTTGACGTTCAAAAGTGCCTTTTTATGGGCCTAATTGAAATAAATGCTTTGACTTTGCCTTTGACTTTGTTTTAAAATAAAACACTTCCATGGCACTCGGCAATACCCTACGGTATATCTAGCTTTCTATAAGTGAAAGAATTTTCGGAATCGGCAGCCTTATTACGTAACACATTTTCGTAAACGATTACGACTAATCAAATAATGTTTGATTTTGACAGTTCAACAACATTCATTGCATTATTTACATTGTTGAGCAGAATTTTTTATCGAACTTATGAGGCAATGTATTAGCAATCTGTTTCAGAACGATTCAGATTCCGATTGATTGTGTATTACTCAATTAGGTCGGAAATCTTTTTTCATTTGATGGCTATACTCTTGAGGAATGCTATAGGTTATGTAACATCACGCTTTGACCATTAGGAGCCGAGCTAAAAGAAATAAAAGTCAGAAAGAACGCTTAGCGAAAAGGAAGTCATAGCGCGGGCATGTTACGCGATACGACGGGGCGGGTCGGGGGAACAAGAAATTTCACGAACACGAAGTCTGGCAGAAGCTAGTCCTATACTAATATCATAACTGCGACAGTCGTACGCCGTACGCCAAAACGGCAGAACGGATTCGAATGAAATTTGGAACACAGACCATGAACATGATAGGTAAAGACACTTATACCGGATCGCCGACGAATTCGCGGGCAACAGCTAACATAACATAACATCACGCCTGTAATCCTAGAAGGATTAAGCAGAGGTGTTCCTATAGTACACCCACCTTCGCCAGTTATGTTTGAGTCCCATGTAATAGGGGGCGAGCCTATTGCCATCGACCGGGCACAAATCCAGACTCCGGGCTGCTACTGAGAAATTCTAGATAGAAAAACCCAATAACACTTTGCCCGACCTGGGAATCGAAGCCAGGACCTCATGCTCAGCAGTAGCTCTTGCGACCACTAGACCATCGAGGCAGGCAACAGCTAGTGTACTATTAACATAAACCTTCAGGAATAAATTCTTTGAATGATGGTGAAAACAGCATCAAAATACACAAACCGACCAAGGTTTCGGTCACACGACCGAAAAGCGACTTTAATACACATTTAGATAAATGCTTTTTAATCTACGCAAATGCTGTGTACGAATGTCGGGAATACGATTAAGCCCATAAGAATAAATTACGTTCGAACTCTTTTTGAGTGAACTACATGCTTATGTATTTTTTTAAACGTTCATGTTTGTCATCTACGATGGTAATAGGGAAGCCTTTAGCCTGCCATATTATTAGACCTTTGGTCAGTCCATTTTCCTATAGCTTTTCCTAAAAATGTTGGGGACTTGGGAGCCGGGCTTCCAGTCTTATCTGATGCGGCTGAATACCAGCATTTTAGATGCAGCGACTGCCTATCTGAACACAACCCAGTTACTGGGTAAGACCTGGGTGAGACCTTGGTAAGTCTGGTTGTCAGACTTTTGCGCTTTTAACTACCCGTAACGACTGTCAAAGATCTACGAATGTCAGCACGGAGGGATCTCGGTATGTTGGTAATGGATGGTCACCCATCTACGAACACCCGTGGCAAGCGTAGCTTATTAACCTTAGATCGACCCATGCGGTTGTTATTATATAGCCAATAATACAGCATGGGTCGTGGTTCAAAAACAGACCACAATATTCTGAACGATAATTTCGTTTGCTATCTCTCATATCAAGTGATTGGATTGACTGTTGTTAATAAGGTCGATTATCTATTCTGTGATCAACAAATCACCACAGCAGACGTGATATTTATCAGCAGATTTACCAATCAACACCTCGATCAGGGGTTGATATAACCAGGTGCAAGCAATGTGATAGTGTTTTAAAGCGAATTTTTGGACACTATTTTTATGATCACCAGATCGTTTCATACAAGGTACTAGCCTTTTATTGGTCCACCGCAGGGTAAAGGCCTCTTCTCATACAAAGGATACACGAGCATAGATCACCACGCTAGCTCAAGACGGGCGATTCAGACTTAAATTAACTATATGTCCAGATTTCCTCACGATGTCTTGTGTTTCTTCAGCGGTATCAGTAAAGTTCAAGATAAACTCAGAACGTACATTATGAATTGAGAAATTCACATTAGTACTTGCCCGGATTTGAACCTCGTACATGAGAAGCGAGGTCTTAAACACTAGGCCATCACGACGTAACGATGAGATATCATTTCATAATTCAAGTAATACAAACCAACAGTTTGAGGCTTTGAGGTGAGCGCAGTAATTATATCTGCGAATCTAAACACAAACAATGAAAAAGGTTATTTTCATCGAGCCTTCCAAACCAACCTTGACTGACATTTGTACAAGAGAGGTCAAGGTGACGTGCTAAGCATTCGGGGTTGCTCTTCGAGCAAGGTCAGCGCTTTGCAAATCTGTCAGAAACTTTCGTTTCTGATAGAATGCCAGATGAATTAGGAAGAGGCTAAATCTATAGACAAAGTTATTGATCGTTGGATTATGAAAGGATGGTCGAGTCTGTGATTATTGATCAGAAAATCTACTGAGTAATGGGAATGTAATGCACTGATCCCAAAGTAACATGGGTTCAGGACATGAAGATTGATGAACAAGAACCCTGCTGACAAATATACTTAGGTTTTGATAGCCAGATAAGTCAGTTTATAAAACGATTGTAAGTCTGTGCTGTGTTTTTTTTATGAATTACAAATCGCCAAATTTGAGTGAATTGCGCCGCGCATATTATCAGGACAACAAGAAGAAATCTGATCTGATGAATCAGACAAATATCCCTGACTGAAGTGCGACAGATTAAAAATAGTAAGGTTTGTTTCATTGTTTATAGGAACTATTAACCACAAAAAATCAGAATGAAACCGGATTTGTATGTGGTAGCAAAGTTGAACGGTAATTAGCCGGAGGTGTTCAACAATGCCGCACGGTTCTGTTTGAATATTTGTCATCACTTGTATGGCTGCCTGGTAAAGTTCGACTTCGACGAAAAAGCAGCAGTGTGTGGATGTGTGTCATAAACTATACTCCACTTCCTATCCGGCCGTCTGTGCTCCAAAACATGCAGTCGAAGTGACCTCTACGCTGTCACCAAGGACGCCACGGGCCGTCGAAGTGACGACGTTTTGGGCCAACAACATTTGAACGAGGAATAAGACACGTATGATTACTTTCTCGAAAAGATCCGAAGCTTCCTACTACTAAACATTGCTATGTTGCTACTACTAAACAGCTTGATTGTGTTAGGAGGGGCACAATAGCACAAATCACTGAATAGCTACTAATAGAGCATCGGGCGGGGTTCAAACTCACGATTCGAATTTTCAAGCACGAGTTGAATGCCGTGATTAATTGAATGTTCTCCACAAATGTATTGTTGAACTACGCATTGCCATAACACGCGACTTCTCAGGAGTAGCGTTACAAGAATGTTTGTGCGCAAAAAGCTAGAATATACCTACAAAAAAATTATGATGACCTACTTATTCTCTCACGTCAGATAAGCTGTGGGCTAGAACCACCGAATGGATCCCATTGAACGCTAGCCTACGTCACGGCAAAGCAAAGCTAATGGGACTGGCTTGTATTAGCAGAAAACGAAATTGTGTGGAAAAGGGACAGGATGCTCTTTGGCCTGCAGTGGGACAATGCAGGCTTAGATTAGATCATATTCAAGTAGGCGCATTAAAGGCTATAAAGTCAACCTTGGAGCGACATGGCCTCAATCCAACTGCCTAGGATGGAGATCATAGCAAGATCTCCTCTGACTCAATTAAGGGAGTCTCATGTCCAGCATTAGGCGTTTACGGGCTGGTATAAAGATAACTCACATCATACAAATTAATTTAAAAACTCCATCTCCCCGGTACATTGACTTCCTCAACTTTTTATTAGCCATCGATAAATCCTAACTTCCTAACAAAATGCAAAAGTTTGTTTGTTACGCTTTCACGACAAAACGGATCAAGAGATTTGGATGAAATTTGGCATACAGATAGATCCTGACCTGAGTAAGGACACAGGCTACTTGTCATCCTGGCTCGCAGATGAAATCGCGGGCAACAGCTGGTCAACAGTAATCAAAACTAGGGCAGTAATTTTCATGTTGCAAAATCGTCATCACATTCACATTCTCCTGCCCATGGGGTCGTCGCAGCATGTATTGTCTATCAATACTACTTTATTAATCGTCATCTCGGTAGTCACCCCCATTCCAGCCACATCATCTTTCACACAGTCATTGGCGTAGCTAGAGATTTGGTCTAACAGGGTCAGCAATAGCGGTGGGTAATCTTTATTCCGGCAAGTGAATTGATTCACTTATTCCGACTCCGGGTCCGGTACCGGTTCACCTTATTTATTCCTTTGGCACCGTTTGGCACCGGCACTCACTCGCTCATTTTGGTTCACCGGTTTCGCAGAACATTTTATTCATTTGGTTCACTGGATCATTTGGCACATTTTGAATTGAACAGTTGGTTAGTTAGAGCGATACGACGTGTTCCGAGTACTTCCGAGTGACTTGAGCGAGTGAACGAGAGTGAACAGTGAACGCGCGCTCCGGAATCATTTGGTACCGCGGTGCCGGTAAGGATTGTGAGGAATAAATAAGGTTTACGTATCCGCGTTCGGTACCGGCTCCTTTGGATCAGTACCTCCGGAGTTACCCACCGCTAGTCAGCAATCCAGCTCAACTAACCACATGTCATTTAATGAGAGATCATAAATGACGCCTACGAATAAATAATCCCACCAAAAACATTTTATGTAAAGTAAGTTGCCAAAACTTAAATAACGCTTTCACTGTTGAAAAGTTATCATCATGTCGATTCTGTAAAAAGCCCACCGTGAAGACTTGCGAGGAGTTAGCTGTCAGTGTTATCCCTTCTTAGTCAATCGCTAGCATCAGTGTTCTAAAGTACCTATTACACTATTTTAATTATTGTGAATGTGAAGTCAACTTGGATTTGTTTTTTTTTCATTCGTTTTAATCATAGTCTGACAGTTTGAGTTATTTATGCGGCCTACTCAAATGTCCTTTCTTTGGAAATGTTCGTCGAATCGTTTAGCTCCTTTAGTTCTATTGAGCTGCATGACAACTGACAAATACGTGCACTGACGTGGAACTGTCCAGTCGTTCTGTGTGGTTCTTTCCTCAAAAAACCATTTCAGAAACCAATCTACATGGTCTTCAGATGACCTGACCAAGATTATGTCTGGACTTTAAAAGAGACCTCTAAGTTTGTTTCGGCCTTTCTTCTCAGGAGTAGTCAGATAGAAAACGCCGATCTCATCTAGTTTTTTAAAATATGATTGACGTGTAAAAGTATTTATAAAAACTAACTTAATTATAATAAAATCATTTATCATTAGTGGCACTGACAGCTCACTCCACGCTCACTTCACCTAAGTTTTCACGGTGTGATTGTTACAGAATAGCACTACTGATCTATTGAGAGCCTATCTATCTAGCTATCCCGTTAACTTAAAAATAACTTTAAAAAACTTTCCGAATACGACGAAACGCTTCGAAAAAAGGAAGATTAGTGAAAAACCAAAAGGCATTACCTACTCTTTTTGTTTTGACTAATCTTAGCGATGAGATGTGGCTTCTTTCAGAACGTGTGATTGCGCACCGTGCAAGCAACATATGTTCCGTGTGAAATAATTGAATCATCCAGTTTGAATAATAAGGCAGGCAGTGATCGTAAGACGTCAGTACAACAAGTCACTTGTAATATTTGCAAAAAATATGTCAACATAAAAAACACTGCTCTTTGTTCAATCTGTAAAAAGAGATACGAGTTTGATTGTGTGGGTTATCCAGAAGCAACATATCGCTTAAAAGACATCGAAGCAAGAATGAAATGGAAATGCAAAATATGCTTAAAAAACAAAACGGATTCAAATGTTGATGTCACTGCATCTAATATAACACTTCGGAAGAAACAACATTCTTCAACTAAACCTTCTTCGCCTCAACAAAAGATGATTCCCATGCAAAATGTGGTTTTAAGTGAGAATACTTCTCAAATACCGGCCAACCCAGTAGTTGTGCCGCGTACAGACAATTACAACCAATTTGAGGCAAACATATCTACCGAAAACTCTTTCGAATCTTTGCCGTTGGATGAAGATATCGATGTTTTGTCTCATACATTGAAAAGAGATCCACAACTATGTAGAAGCTGCCCTAATATTAGATCCAACAATTTCGATATAATAGAAGAATTAGAAAATAAAGTTTCTGTTTTGGCGAAGAACTTAGAGATAGCTGAAAATGAGATAGCTAATCTATTATCGGAAAACTGCTGTCTTAAAAAACAAATGTTTATGTGCAGCACTCAAATTAATCAGTTAAAAGATATTTGTAAATCCACGCCCAAAAGCGCATCACAAAAGAAAAGGAGCAAAGGTCCTATCCAAACTAAACTAGACTTCTCCGAGCAATTTATTGGTCCAAACGCACAACGCTCGCAAACAGGTGGCGACGTGCAGGGTGTACATTGTCAGGATGCAGACCAGGAAATTAACAACAAAATTACTGAAAAGATATCGATGAACTCTCGAAATGAACAACGACATGAAAAATTAAAGCATACAACTCAATTAAAACAAAACACCAAAAGGAATATCTATATTATTGGAGACGAAAAAGTAAGAGGTCTATCGGCACAACTAATACAAACAAAGGCAGGTAAATGGAATGACAATTACAACATCGAGGGTAAAGTTCAACCATATGCTTCATCATGCGAGATCCTACAAAATCCTGAAAATTTATCACGTAATCTGTCTGATAATGATATTGTTATTCTCTCGGTTGGCAAACATGATACAAATCCCTATATGTTGGTAACTAATCTTTGTAGAACTCTGTGTAGTCTAAGTAATTGTATGATATTGATTTTGAATGTTTCAGAAAATAGGCACCTTAATGTTAAAAAACTAAATTATGAACTAAAACTGTTCACAAAAAACTTTGGGAATTGTAAGTTTATTGAAGTAAATGAGTTGGATGTAAGTTATCATAAGAGGCTATCAAAATTAGATTTAATTACCTACAAACTAAATATGGAGATGGAGATTGATTTTATTCAATATGAAAAGGACTTCATCAAACTGAGTTCAAGTGCACGCAACTCGCTTCATGATACCAGTAGTAAAAACAATACGTTTTTTCGTTCCCAAGTCCACTATTAATAATACTTCTTTTAATTATGATAAAGCAAAACAGGATTGCCGAAATAGTAAATTACGGATCTTACACCAAAATATAGCTGGCATCTGCAGTAAACTAGACATCCTAGAAGTAACTTTGACTGAATTGGTAGAAAAAAACAAGGAGATTGATATACTATGTTTTAGTGAAACTTTTGTGAAGCGAGGTGCGGAAGCTAATATTAAACTTAATAACTTTAAATTGGCTGCAGTTTTTAGTCGAGATAAATGTAAATACACGTACCCCCTGGTACGTGTATTTTAACTAATAAGGTATTTAACACAAAAACATTAAGTATCCCTTCAGGAATAGCTACAGAATTTTATTTTGAATGCTGTGGCGTAGAGATAATAGGTTTTAGCCTGATTGTTGTAAACATATATAGAATACCGGACCAGAGAAAAGCGCAAACAGGTGTATTTCTTCATAAACTTGATAATTTGTTAAATTATTTGACGGACCAATACAAGAGAAAGAAAATTATAATTTGTGGTGATTGGAATATTGATATTTTAAAACACAACTTCGCAACAAAGGAATTGTTAAGTATACTAAGTAACTATAATTTTGAAGCACATATAAAATCACCAACTCGGGCGAACTCTTGCATTGACCAAATCGCCAGTAACATAAAGAGTGTTCAGCCAGAAATTCACCACTTCGGCCTCTCTGATCACGAAACAGCACAATCAGTTACTGTAAAAACGAGTATACACAAAAGATTAACTTGTTGGTCAGAATTGAAACGTGACTACTGTGAAGAAAACCTTGATAAATTTTGCGAGTGTATGTCTGCTCTTTCATTTTCGGAAACA
The DNA here is from genome assembly GCA_963555695.1 of Dasypolia templi. Classification (NCBI taxonomy): domain Eukaryota; kingdom Metazoa; phylum Arthropoda; class Insecta; order Lepidoptera; family Noctuidae; genus Dasypolia; species Dasypolia templi. Next base: position 9,301,753 of record OY743163.1, read on the forward strand.
CTTAACTCAGACACTCTAACTGAAGCCTTTAATATATTTTATGAAACTTTTACATTATATTACGATCTTTGTTTTCCGGTGATTAAGGTTAAGGTTAATAATAAACCAGTTACACAAAATTGGATTACTAAAGGCATTAAAAAATCTAGCAAAACAAAACGTCAGCTTTATCAAAAATTTAAAACAAGTTATAAGAATAAAAAGCAAAATGAGAATTCCTACAAACTTTATAATCATATGTTTAGGCGATGTGCACAGCGAGCACAAAAGCTTATGAATACAAGACGTATACAAAGGCATAAAAATAAATGTAAAGCTACATGGAATGCAATCTCTTCAACAATAAATGGTAATAATTTGTGTAAAAACGACATTGACGAAATAAATTTTAATAATGTAACATATAATAATCCATCAGACATTTGCAATATATTTAATAACCACTTTATCAATTTGACATCTATTCTGCCTTTAAATTCTAATAATTCCAATGATTCTAATAATTCGCGTGATTCTAATAATTCCAATAATTCTAACTCTAATACAAAAAGCAAAACTCTGAATACCATATTCTTGAATCCCGTAGATGCAATGGAAGTGTATAGAATAATTATGTCTCTGAACAATAGCAAAACTAGTGGGTATGACAGCATCGCCACAAAGGTCTTAAAAGCTTGTGCTAGTTGGATATGTCATCCACTAGCACATGTTATAAACTTATCCTTTTTGGAAGGTGTATTTCCTGACCAGCTTAAGCTGTCTGTTGTTAAACCATTATTTAAAAGTGGAAATAAGTCAGACCCGAATAACTATCGGCCTATCACGATAGTGCCCATTATATCGAAATTTTTTGAGAAGGCAATGCTTATCAGGTTAAATAATTTTCTCTGTACACATGACATACTATGCAAAGAGCAGTTTGGTTTCCGTAAAGGTAGTTCAACTGCTCTTGCAATGTTCAACTTTATTAAACTTGTAACAGAAAGTATTAACAATGGCAAGCCTGCAGTGTCCCTGTTTTTGGATATGAGCAAGGCCTTTGATTTTGTTAACCATTTTAAGCTTCTAAACAAATTAGACTTCTACGGTATTAGAGGAAAAGCATGGGAATGGATATCTAGTTATCTAAGAAACAGGCAGCAGTATACCGAGATATCCAAAGTTGTAAAGAAACGTGACAGAATATATTCCAAAGAGAAATTCAATTCAATAGCGGTGATTAATAAGTGTGGCGTGCCTCAGGGAAGCATTCTCGGTCCTTTACTTTTCTTACTTTACATAAATGATCTTCCAGAGGCCACTTTGCAGAAATGTATACTTTTTGCAGATGATACTACAGTTATCATAAAATGTCAGGAAAAAAGCGACTACAAATCAGCAACGGAAAAGGCCATAAAAGATATAATAGGCTGGATGCATAATAATAACTTAAATATAAATGTTAGCAAGACAAAATTAGTTGAATTTAACTCCTATAATAGCAAATCATTAGCTTTGGATATTCTGTATAATGGTGAAAAGGTACAACAAGTGGAACAATTAAAATTTTTAGGAATAATTGTAGACAAAAACCTGAACTGGAAAAGCCATGTGGAGCATATATGTCAGAAACTTGATAGGTTCGTGTTTGCTTTAAAAAAGCTGAGACAAAATGTGTCTGTAGAAGCCGCTCTTGCAGCTTACCATGGTTACGTGTCATCTGTTCTAAGCTATGGACTAATCATGTGGGGTAACTCAACCGATACTGACAGAGTTTTCAAGCTCCAAAAACGCTGCATCCGGGTCATAAACAGGGCATGGTTTTTAGATAGCTGTAAACCGCTCTTTCAAAGGATGAAAATCCTTCCACTGCCCTGTATTTATATTAGAGATATCTGCACTTTTTCAAAGACACATATACATTATTTTAAGCAACATACCGAGGTTGTGCCACGTCAGAAAAGGGCTATGTTTCGCAACCTCTTATATCATCCAGCTGGACATAAAGATATTTATAAGAGAAATGTGTTCAATATGTGTATATTAATTTATAATAAAATACCCAATGAATTTAAATTATTGCAGGGTCATGTTTTTAAAACAAAGTTGTCAGAGTGGTTACAAAAAAAGTGTTTCTACAGCATTAAGGAATTTTTAGAACATAAAAATATTTGTTTGTAGTAATAATGAATGAAATTGTATGTGATAATAATGTGTGATAATAATGTGATAATAATCCAATAATAATGTGTGATAATAATGTAATAATAATGCAATAATAAAAATGTACTAATAATAACTATGACATAAAAACTTAAATATTTTGCACGCTTGCTTGCAGGCAGAATACCCCCCCCCCTAGATACGCTTAAGCACACAGTCCATCCATCGTTACTTTGATCACCCACTACTTACTTTTAAAAAAATCTTGTCAGTTCTAACAAAACCGCAACCGAAAACATGTGTAACGAGCATCAGAACATATGGTAACCTACTTTTTGTGAGTCGGTTAACAGTACTGTTATGTCAGTTTGAAGTTGTTAGAAGTGCAGTTCGTTTGCTTTTTATCGTTTTATGTTAATCTTGTATTAGTGATTAACATAAGGCCACTTCTGATTGCGTTTCTTGTGGTCGCTACTGATGATGAGGTCTTAAGGCGAAGACTTGCAACGTTGGTTTGTAATGTATCGGTTTTCTTTTTTATATGCGATGCGAGCGCCAAATCTTCCACTCGACCTGTCTTTTTGCGTGAATTCCTTTGAAACGCGTTACAGTAGTCAGTGCAGCGAGCCGAGCCGCTCGATGCGAGCATTGCGAGCGCATGTTTACAAACAAGTCAGTGCAAGCACAACGTATTTCACTTATATCAAGTGCCCCATGCGAGCGTTCGCACCGTTTTGTACAAGAAATGGAGCGCGAATGAAGCGAGCGTTCGCCGTCTCTTGTGTATCACCGTTTTGTTACCGAACTGGCTCCAAATGATACATTACTAACGTCGCAAGTCCGTCTACGCCTTTAGGTTCGACGCTTAAATAATTCAGTTAGGATGTGTGTGATTGAGAATGATTTTAAGTCCAGAAAGACAAACAAGGTAGATCTAGTTGTATCCAGGAATCTAGGTCAATGTGGCCAGTTACAGCCCATTTTTGATACGATTCATAATTCCAGTTTTAAATTAACAGGTTTGTGGGCGCTTCAGAGAAATGTTTTAGAAAAGCTGCCATACAGCGTAAATGCATAAATGAAAAGTTGTTTTTGTTTTCTCCAGGATTTTGCTATAGGTTTCGTATAAAAAGCAGTTCATTATAGAATAAGTACCTTAGGTGACGATATCATCACCCTGTCATACACGAAGACTCATTATAATCAGTCTTCGTATAGTCCGATGAAGACTAGAAAGATTGATACTGCGTCATCCATGAACTTCTACATCTCTGTCTTCCCCTTCGCGGAATACGCGCGTAATAATATACATAAATAACAACCTGAATCACAATCGGTTGATGAGTATGACAAAGTGTGTCCCTGACTAAATATAGAATATCCGCGCTTTTCACGTGGGTTTTGAGATGACGAAGATTGAATCGGATGAGGAGATGCATTCGTAAAATGATATTAGGTATCAGTATTGTGCTAAAAAGAGTGTAAAAACAGAAAAGTACCCCTTATGGACCTGTGAGTCACTTGTTCTTCCCGTTATTATGATCATTTTTGATCTGTACTATGGTTTTTGAGGACTAAGGAGAAGGTCAAAAATCTAACTTTTTTTGTTTTAAATTTTACTATAAATACATCTACAACTCTAATGCTGTTGCATGCACCCATAAGCACAACGTCATCCGCGCGTTACCTACATTGCTCACTACCGTATGCAAAAGCGAATTTTCACATCAAAAATAAAAGTAGTTTCCGAGTCTTTATTTTCACACATAGTTACTTAGTTTGTTATGCAGAATAAGGAGATGACGGCAAAAGACAGAGAGGTTTCGAAGGAGAAAGAAGAGGCCTTTGCCCAACAGAGCGACACATCGTCGACTGGCAAAATCTTCTACTCTTAAGCTGGGGTGAACAGACGCGACAGCTACGGGTATTGAGTAGCTGACTCGTTGTGGCCGTAAGCGCACTCCTTCTTTTTTTCTTTTATCTCTCATTAATTTAGCTACACATTCAATTGCAAGTAACAACATGATTTTGTTTAATTCAATTCGATTGTAATCTATTTTTGGCGCGCAAGAATAAGTACCAGTGACTCTCACGAACTGTCCTGTGTATACGCGATGGTAATACTGGCATGCAAGGGCAGAACTTGCATGCCAGAATTACTTGAAAATGTATCCGCAGTGTGCCAGTTACTCGTACATGCCAGGAACTGTCATGCCAGCGACTTTCCCGATTGACTGAATCCAAAAAGCGGCCGAGTGCGAGTCAGACACCGTACACGTTAAACTTTCGTTAAAAATTACACGTGTCCTGCGGCCCCTTTAATACTTGACTTTTAGTATTTTATTATTTAGTATGTGGTCTACAACGCCAGATGCAAACTACGCATCACACTGACGTCACTCCGAATCCTGCATCGCGCAAGCAGAGTTTACTGCGCAACTAGCATTTATAAAACGTCCCGAAATCAATCGTCGGGCAGTAGCCCACCAGACACAGCACCCGTCTGATCGGAGGATCCTCCTTTTTACATAGAGTATACACCCTGTTCTTCATACCTCTATAGTTATAAGAGCGGCCATAGTAGATACAACCCTGTGTGTGGCAGTTCGTCGGTCAAATAGGGTCCGATTGGCGGGCCTTTGAGTGAAAAAAATATATATTTCCTATGGGGAATACTTCAAGCATTATAATAAAAACCAGCTCGCAACTTACAAACAAATGAATCGAGTCGATAACCCACATTTAGTGAGTCAGCGGCAAATACAGTTATGTGAGGCTGACGACAGACAGCTAGTTCGTTGTGTTATTGTTGAAGTGAGCTTGACAAAAAGGTTGGCAGATGGTTAGATGACAACGTATTTTAGCGCTTCACGACTACACTGGTTGGGTGGGTAGCCAGTGTTGTAGAGATATTACGAAATTACACCTGTAATGTTTCCACTGCAAAATAATATTAAAGTATGTTACTTAAAGATTTATGCATCATGCACCCTTTAGATACTTTTTTGTATCGATTCTGTAAAAATCTCATCGTGAAGACTTGCGTAAAGTGAGCTGTCAGTGTCATCCCGTCTTGGTCAACCCTTAGCATCACTAAGTGGCACTGACAGCTCACTCCACGCTTACTTCACTTAAGTTTTCACGGTTGAGATGGTTACAGAATAGCTGTACTGTTTGCTGCATGAAGATCTCCTTATCATTCAGCAAACAGTACAGCTATTCTTAACTTTCATAACCTTAGCAAATAAATATTTTTTTTTGTGCAAGTCCGCGGTTCCTCTACTCATATAGACTACAACATTTGGAGAAAAGGTCTCGAAAATCAATTGATTTGGTCCGAAAACGCATCTTAAGTTTTTTTATAATTATCAGATGATCGTCATTTAAACACCCACTTAAGTTGTCGTAGTTCGAGATATACGCTCAAAGACCAGCTTTGAAGATTAGATATACAGTCCTTTCATTCTGTCATGGTTATACAGAATACTGTAGGAAACATGTAATTAAAACACAAAGATTAAAACTTTAGGCACTTGCATGGACCGGCGTTTATTGACTCAATGCAGAATCGAACCAACGAGCCTCATTTGAGAAGGTTGCTGGTCGATGTACTAACCATTCAAGTTACCAAAATTAAGAATATTTAGCTTCGGAAGCGAAATATTACGCCATATCTTACAAAAAAAACTTGAGAAAAACTTCTACGCTTTCTTTAAGTAGTAAGCTCGAAAATCGGCATTAAAATCGATATTTTACAGTTACATTACTGCACGATAGGCTATCTCGATTGATTTATAGATGGAAAAGGTATACTTTGCGTTCCAAAATTTAAATCGATGACGCATTATTCTGACTAATAGATTCTACCGCGTGTAATTCCTTATTCCCCGGACTAACCCTGCTGCATTGCATTGCCTGCCAGGACGGTGGTCTCGCAAGGTTGTGTGCAGATAAGTATATTATCTTTCTTATTTTCGAGCTTTACGAAAAGAGCTCATGTATGTCGTGACCAAAAGATTAGCCGGCCAGGAAGGTCGGAGACAAGGCTAACTACCCAGGGTGCGCCATACTTAAGCATCATAAACTCAGTACTCTTATAGTGCACCCCTTAAAGAGTTAAAGCAATCAGAACAATACCGCCTATGAATCATGACCGGTTAGAACTTTGCGCAAAAGGCTGCGCAAAGTTCTAAAATTTTTTAGGAACCAAATGGTGACATAAGGCGAGGGTGAGTGAGATAACATGCGCGAAAGTTCGGAAAGCGTATGGTCAGACCGACCGTATTGTACTTACTAAATTGCCAGTACTTACGAGTGGCGATTCTTCAATAATATGGGTACCTACGTCGTGCGCTCCCTGGACTGTCCCGCCACCAGTCCGACTGATCCACCTTTCTGACTGACTAATACTTTTACCACGGAATGAACTATGCCTATAACACTTCGTGCCGATACGAGAGAAGGATGAACATCCTAAGAATATCAATACTTAGGTCTTTCTATGATAGTTCGTGTCGATACGAGAGAAGGGTGAACATCCTAAGAATATCAATATTTAGATCTTTCTGTGTTAGTTCGTACCGATACGAGAGAAGGGTGAACATCATAAGAATATCAATATTTAGATCTTTCTGTGTTAGTTCGTACCGATACGAGAGAAGGATGAACATCCTAAGAATATCAATACTTAGGAATTTCTATGTAAGTTCGTGCCGATACGAGAGAAGGATGAACAAACTCAAACACATAGCATTTCTTTCAAATAAACCTATTACAGGCACTTTTGAATTGTCATGGTAGGTCGGTCAGAAAAATGAAGCTAGTTGCCCATTCCAAAGCGTAGTAGGTACCTATGGAGAAGAACGGGCAAGAAACTCCACGGACACTCTTTTAAATCAAATTATGTTTACAATAGATTGGTTACATCATTCATGTTGAAATTATGCATGTGAGAACGATGCAGAACGTTAAAAGCGTCCGTTATATAAATATGAAAACAATTCAAAAATAAAATTTAATTAAAATACGCCGTGGCAGCTAAGAGATGACCAGTCTCAACTGACGGCGCCTGTTCACGAACATGACGCATGGATTAGCACCATTCAACTCAACCATTTTGAAGGGAGCTAAATGATCCAACACACGCGCCACCATCAGCGAAACATTAAAGTGAGCATGACATACTCTCAGCCGCCCGGACACATTTAAGTCAATGAAAGACGTACCCAGTAAATGTTAGCTTTAAAGCATGTAACATAGTACTCACACAATATGGCTTATATCAATTATACAGTACTAAAATATTGAGTTTATATATAATGTAAAGATTCTTGTTATTAATCTTCAGCAGCTCCAACAGTATTTTCAAATGCTAATCAATTAGTTTATGCGTCCTTGAGGAGCAGGACCAGCGAATCATCCTAAGAATATCAATACTTAGGTCGTTCTTTGATAGTTCGTATCGATACTGGAGAAGGATCAGCATTGTTATGCACAACTATGCGATAGGTTATCGAATCGAATGTGGCCCGTTTTCAATGTCTAATTTGCCTTGCCCTCGACAGGAAATAGCTTTCGGAACAATGGGATTGGTTTATCTGAATTAAACTGATATCATTATCGGGTTTTTTATTCGGGAGCAGCCTTAAGAGGATTCTTTTGATAACACGGATTGTTGTTCGATTCAGCACGGAATCGAATATCCATAACTAGTTCTTTCAATGACAGTTCGTGCCAATACGAGAGAAGGATGAACATCCTAAGAATATCCATACTTAGGCCTTTCTGTGACAGTCCGTGCCGATACGAGAGAAGCATCAGTCTATAAATATCCATAATAAGGTATTTCTATGATAGTTCGTGCGGATACGTGAGAAGGATCAGAATCCTAAGAATATCCATGTCTTTGTATTTTTGTTCGTGCCGTTACGAGAGAAGGATCAGTATCCTTACAAATTTCTAGTTAGGTCTTATTTATGATAGTACGTGCCGATACGAGAGAAGGGTCAGTGTCCTATATATCAATAATTATTAGATATTTCTATGATAGTTCGTGCGGCTACGAGAGAAGGACTAACATCCTATGAATATCCATATTAATACAAAAAATGCAAAAGTTTGTCTGGGACCTTTTCACATCTCAATGGTTGAACGGATTTTTGTGAAAGTTGGCACTCAGGTGATTTGGGCTAGGACAGAGGATACTTTTGATTCCGGTTGTAAGTTCCCATGGGATAATTTTCGACATCCAAGCAGACGAAGCCGTGGGCAATAGTCAGTACTTAATATTTCATTGCGAAATTAACTCTGTCTGTTTGACCTTTTCATGCCTAAACAACGCCACTGAACCGGTCGTGATGAAAAATTTGACATATAGATAGGTAGCTTGGGACCTGGAGAAAAACATGGGCTACTTTCGCTTGGATTACCGAAGTCGCGAATAAAAGTCGGTCTTAAATGAAAATGAGTGCCTTTTATTACAGCCTCAGGTACATACGAATTCTTCTACAATAGCCCATCTATCTTTCATGCTCAGAGCGCCGGAAAAAATGATCCGTTGTTGAGAACTAGTTACGTCAGTATGAAGAAATACTATACAGTAACTAATACCTTTGTCACAGTTAAGTGGGTCGGTTGGAACAAACGTAGGCGTTTAGTAGTAGTATTATAGTCTTTATTTTCAGAGGTATAATGGTGGAAATCCTTTGTGATATTAGTGCAGTTCGACTTGTTTATTATTTATTTACGTAATATGATTAATAGGTTTAGGACATATTTGTTTTGGTATAAGGGTGAAGGTCGCTTGTAAATATTGGAATTTACATATTATTGATTTATATAAAGCAAAACTATTTTATAGGCCGGAGATGTTCTAAAATAGCAACAACAATTTTAAAAACTATCACTCTTATTAATAAACGTTGCTTAGAGCTATGAGACGTTTAAGGCGCTATGAGCCGATGCCTACTAAAAAGCTCTCGAGTGGTTGCGCTCGTGTATTTTGGTAGGTATTTAAACATAATCATTATTTTAATCATTTTATCAAGACAAACTCAGCGAATTGTGATAAACAATCTTACTACCTTTTCATATATACAATATTTTTTTAGAAAAAAACGTTTGTTTTGCAGCTATGCGATTGATTAAACGTAAAGGGGGCAATTTTTTTTCTATCTGGCGCCGTATTGTGAAGTGATAGTCATTTTCCGTCGCGAAAAAGAGATGGCGCTATTCGTCCTTTATAGTTCCATCTTTCTCTTGCACTGGTACAATGATGGTCCAAAAACGTCATAATGTCTGCCCATAAACAAGAAGTCTTTATTCAAAAAGTAATTTTGGTTGAAGTTATAATAGAGTATTTAACTAATATCAAAAATATAGATGAATTAATACTTGCCTACTTATTTTAAATATGTTACAATCAAAAGACGATTTGCAAAAGAAATCATGAGATCGGTGAAAAAATGGAGATGTTACCCACTTTTGAGATTATTCTCCTATCCTTGTCACGCAAAACAATCAATGTACTAAATGGCGCGAAGTTAGGTAAATGGCATTCCTGTGTCGTGACGTAATATGCTAGTAATGCTGTCTCTGTCTATCATAGACTTTAAAACGCATAGCACTACTACATTTTTTTTTAACTATGGTTTAATCTAATATCTATAGGTTTCGAAAAAAAAACAGTGAATCCTGTGTTATACCGAGTAAACTATTATATACCTATGCCCAGTTGCAACGATTCATTTCGCAAGATGTTCATTGCAAATGTTCGCTGTTGCAATGTTGACCAGATATGGCAATTTTTTTTTTTACTAGTATGCGAATTATTTATCTAGGTACTGATTAATCACGCATCCTGTTTATACATTAAATAATTTAAATTGTGCATTAAACTTTTCCGAAATTCTGAGACATATCTAGTACTACTCTAGTAGTGTCGAAGCTTAGAAACCGTCTGCCGCGTTTGCTCAATGATACACATAATATAACACACATCACATAAAAAAAAATGTAAACACAGATAAATAAAATATGGAGTACTCATGTTAGGGCGAAATGACGACGCTCACTGCGTGCATCCCTGCCAAATTATTAATATTCCATTTGTTACTCCTCTGCGTTTCAAAAAACTATAAATAAATATAATCCTTACCTGATCAAAATCCTTCTGTCGCAAAGGCATTTGGGGCCGCACGTTGGTACTACTAATCGAACTCATCTCAGCTCAATGTCGCATAAATACAGAATCAGACTGGCTACACACGATTCATAAGATGTAATAAAAAATTATACTAGGTATTCACGTAACGAGATCACAGTGTTTCGGCTTTATTCAGCTGCTATATACATAATTTTTGTTTTTTGTTCTGTTTTGCTATTGCTAGTACACTATGTTGTTGCCCTTGTGTTGTCAAATCTGGAAAAAAAAGAAAATTGGTTTTGGTTAGTGCACAGACAAAAATTAAGGTTTTATTGTAAATTGATAAAATTATTCTACTTTATTTCATCTGCCCTGTTTTGTTGATTGTTAATAAAAAACTTACAAATCATTTATTTATAAATCTATGTGAAGAGGTAGCATTAGATAAAACATATAAATGCTTAAATAAACAAAAGAATAATGGCTTCTTCAGTTATCTTGATACAAAACAAAGTTGTTTTGATAAACAAAGAAATATCTTTACCATTGCAAATTAAACCATATGCGCCTAGTTATTAGGAACATGACAGATTCCTAGGTTTATTTCACACAGTGGGTACAATATGCATATTTTTCTTTCAGTTAATTCCCTGAAAAGAGAACTTTGCAGGTATATCAGTATTATATTATGTGTTTTATGGCTATCATAATTTGTCACAAGACGGTCATGAAAAATTACGTCTTGTTAAAACTCTTATATCAATGTTGATGTTAAAAATCTTTACATTTGACTCAATTACCAATTCTACCTTTCAAAACTTTAACCACAACCCAAAAGAAACAGAAAAAATACCACATTAAAACAAAAGTGATTAAAATTTTTATATCACATGGTTGAAGGTCACACGAGTAACTGTAAGTCTTAATACTTAAGATTATGCAGTCCTTTTTGCACTTACAAAGTCAGGACTTAGTTCTAACAATATTATTAATGTGAAAGTTTTTATTTTATTTATTCAAACACGCCCAAACTGCTACAGACAGGCCTGGCTCAGAAAAAGAACACTTTTTATACCAGTAGCATGATTCCATGGGATAATATCCGACCTCCACGCTAAAGAAGCCACGAGCAAAAGCCAGTGTTACATAGGGAGAGGATTAGTAGAAAGATTGAATTAAATTGTCTCTAGTCTAAACTATCATCAATATCATCATCCTCCTATACTTATCGCAGTTTATTTAGGGACAAGACATGTCTGTGACCTATGGGTTTTCCCAAGGGCATAATAAACCACTTAAGGAGATGAGTTTTCAAAAATTATTTCTAAGTTCTCACTCTCGTTATATAAGAAATTCTTTTGCAAACTTTAATACTTCAGTGAGTGAGTCTAAGATTTCACTATCAGCCCTCATGACAGCACATACATCCTTCTTTCTTTTCGTCCGTCTCTTTTTTACAGCCAAAAAGCAATCATAATAATACCAGCTTATTATTGTCCCATTGCAGAGTAAAGGCCTCTTCTCATACGGGGAAGGCACAAGCATTGATCACAGTGTCAATAGGCACTTTTTAACGTCAACATTTACATTAAAACAGAATTGATTCTAGTTGCCACACTTGCTCAAGATGGGTTGGCCATGGGTGGCCAACCCATCTTAGTCCTTGTTTCCTCACAATGCCTGCCTACGCCAATGTCAGTAACGTCAAAGATAAACTCAGAAAGTACATAGTGAATTTAAAAAGTCACTTTGGTACTTGACCGGATTTGAACCCACAACCCTTGTGCATGATAGGACATACACACATTTATACGAGTACATACTTAACACTTCAGGGATGTAATTTTTTTTTTCACAAAATGTTTGTTTCCAAATAGTACAAAAGCTCAAAAAATTGCCAAGTTATAAACATTTTAAAACGAGTGTTAGACAAGGACAGCACTATCGTAGAATTGACGTCACAACTATGTAACTTCATACTAGCGCCGTACATTGTCTACATCGACAAGGACGGGAATAATCCCCTCCAAAAACTTTTAAAGCGTGTGTATCTTCTTCAATTTATCAGATTTTGTCGGGAATTTCATTTTTAATATGCCTTCTTTGACATAACGTAATTTTTACGAACATTTTAATATTAGTCATCATCCAAGTTTAACAATCTGAATTAATATTGGAAAATTCAAGGTGCCCCATCATAAAATATGGGACAAATTGCACATAATGTCATAACTGTGAAGTATTCTAAGAATGCACACAATCAGGTTTTATCTTTTGACTTTATGAAGTGTACTTGGGTCAATGTCTACTAATCTACTTTCACAGTTTAGTAGTTGGCAGTAGGTTCATCATTGATTCTGAGATTTTAAACATTGTGGCAAATATGTGGGTGTACCTCGAGATTTGCTACAGATATTACAGGTGCCATTATTATAATATACTTGGTATGTCTTTCTACAAGGTTCAAGAATTTTTAAAGGACTTATTTAGGTTGGCTGTATTTTGGCTCCTGGGCTAATCTTAAAAAGTTGACTGATAAAAATAATTACAATCATAAAGTATTGTTTAATTTCTCTTGGAAATGCCAAACCTTGGAAATGCCAAACCTTGCAAAGTAAAACATAGATGAATAGACATCAAGGTTTTCATAGTCAGTAGGTTTGATACATGCGAGACTGAGTAGAAGTTGTCAGGGCTTCTAAGAGATGCCTAGGCTAAAAAGACATTATTGTCCTTAGTTCAAGAGCCTGTGTCGAGTCTCTTGATAGACACTATAACATAAAATAACATCACACCTGTAATTTCTTCAAAGGGTTAGGCAGAGTTGAAACTATAGCGCACCAACATTTACATGTTTAAATCCCACATAATACACGGCAAGCCGATTGCCATCAACTGGGCACAAATCCAGACTTCCCGACCTGAGAATCAACCCAATTTCACCAAAATTTATCTACAGGTGACAAACCATGCTAAACATATTCAAGAAAAATAGATCTATGTCTAAAAAGGGGAACTTTGGCAGACCGAGTTGATTGAAAACACACAGTATAAGTAAATATAATGCAGTTTTTATGAATCATTCATTAAATTACATTATTTATTTATCAATTGCTTTCTGCACTTACAGTAAATACCAAAGCGTGCAGTGAAAGTGTTATAAATAAGATGCAGATGGTATAGAAAGTTATAAGATTAATAATTACTTACAACCACTTACATGGTGGTACTTAAACATAACTGGAGAGCAGTGGTGGCCCAGAGGTAACGGCCGCGACTTGTAGGTAGTAACGTGTTGTAGGTTCGAACCCAGACATATTTTTCACCACTGCTCCCAAAACGGTGTAAGAAAAACATTGTGAGGAAACTGGCATGTCCTAGAACCGAATATTCTAAGACATGTGCATGGCCCGCGTGGTGGATTACAGCCCACTTCCTCTCACAGAGAGGAGGCCTGACTCCCAGCAATGGAAACATTAAAGGCCAATTATGATTATGCAACATAAATGGTGAAATGTTGGTGTTAGGTACACCTCTGCCTAACCCTTTGAGGATACAAGGCGTGATGATACTTGTGTATGTTGTTATGACTACCATACTAGGTAGGTAGGTAAAATACTGATTTTTTTAGGAAAAATTTGTTTTTAAAAGCATTGAGTTTGAAAGTCGTTTTTTTTTTACATAGATTTTATGGTACAACAAAAAAAAACGAGCATTGACATGGAGTTGCGGACAGATGGACACCAGCCCATATTAGTATTGTATACACATTATTTTAGGAAATATTGAATTCTTCCTCTAAAAACTTATTTTCTTTTATAATATTCACCTTTTAATATTTCTATTTTGATGGTAATTATTTGGGGATTACTTGCCTATTTTCTTTCAGTGAAACAAAATATTGCATTCTATCAATCCACATCAAAATGTCTCGACATGAAAGATATAAACTACGAGAGTTTCAAAGTTATTGTAGTCACTACTTTAGTATTAAATTCTTGTGAACAATTCCAAGAAACAATTGCTAATATTTTAGAATATTATTGGTATGTTTATAAATAAGGAAAAGGAATACAATTAATACAGCGTAAATAAGTTGTTGCCCTGCATTATAAAAGTAATACAATCACTAAGGTGGCATGAACAAGTGTACTAAGAAGATAATCAATAAAATATTGGATAAACAAAACAAGACCAAAATAATGACAGTTATAACAGTTAGAAAGCTGGTAATGACACATAATGCCTTACACAACAACACCTCTGCCAGGAATATCCAGCTGTTTTGCATGTATTACATAGAACACTTTTTTTAACAGTTTCAGTTATAACAGCGAAAAAAAACTATGTCAAGAGGATAACAATCAAGTATAACTGCATTTTTAAACAAAACTCACTCAACAGTGGCTGCTTGTTCAACTAGAACGCCTTATTTACATAAAAAATATCCCATTCGACCAATGTACCCACTTTCTACCACACGAAAAAAAAATTAATAAAATAGCGGGAATTTAGTAAACGTCAGTCGATCACATGCAATGATCACCAGAAAAAGTAAAAGTGACTATGCACATGACAAAGGAACTGATATTTAGCAACCTAAACAAGGGCAGACGAAAACATGTTTTTTTTCATTACTCTACCACACACACTTGGCGCATACCTTCACAGTTTCACAGATACATTTCATGGCACTGTATTTAACACAAAATAATCATAAAATAAACGATTTAAATAAAATAAATTGTTCAATTACGACTGATTTCTTTGCATGACAATACACAGGTAGGTACACATCTGTACCTGACAATTCACTGACTGACAGGTATTTTTATAATCCTACGAAATACGTTTCATTGTAAAACCAATAGCAGTAATACTACGCTGTCGATGTATAGTATTTAATCGTATTATACTTACGTAGCAATCGTTTTCACGCTGTCATCGACCACATTTCACTCGAAATTATAGCGACACGATGCAACGTAACGTTGTACACTTTTAGGATCACAAATAGATTTGCAAAATTCAATACAGGAAATAATAGGCCCTGATTAAACTATCCATTTCTTTCACGTACTGAAATGAAAAGAAACAACAAGGAGGAAGAGAGAACAAAACCGTATTTTATTTTTAACCTGAAACAGCAGATGGCGCTTTTGGGTCTCTCCGTCTTATGGATGCGTTCAGTCTGACTGCGTACATGGTGTTCCATTTATTTTTCTTTCACTAAAACAAAATATTAGTGTTTTACTTCTATTCAAAGTTTATCAGAAATAGTATTCTTTAAGTCGTTAAATAATTATCAGTTCCTAGATTTTGACAACAACCAGGATTTGTATGGGGGACCTCAGACGAACATAATGGCTGTTTCCGAATTGGGATGTTATCGATTTGAGCGCGCTTACACCCGTTCCGAGTAAGCGTGAGCGCGATAACGATGTCCCGTGAATCGTCATAGGTGACGTCATGACATGCGCCATCTTGCGAAAACGCCGACCATGCCCTACAGTAGCGATGGGTAGCTATTCTAATAACTAGCCAACTAGCGGCTATTCACAAAATAGCCACGGCTACGATATCCGTCAACACGATAGCTGGCTATTGGCTACTGGCTAGCTAGAATAACTGACAAGTTTATGGCATAGCGGGTAGCCTCCACAGAGTATAATATAACCACAACGTTTTGCAGCCGCTAGCCGTCCCGGTAGCCGGTTGCGCGGCTAGTAGGACTAGCCAGAGTAGCCAGTAGCCGATAGCTGAAATAGCTGTGTGCGCGATCACTGCGGGAACTACTGAGTGAGTAGTGCGAGACGCCATTATGAACTTCATATGCATTGCACATCTCTTTCTCACAATATTCGCAAAATAATTTAGAGAAAGAGACGGCATTTTTCTTAGTAATTTGGTTTAGTTTGCGAATTTACGAAATAGTCGAAATACGATGCTTAGTTATTTATTTACCGGCAGATGTAAAGTTAAACCAAATACATAAATATTTGAGTTATTACTTTAACCAAAAAAAAAAACACTTAATCAAAAGCGTAATTTTTTTTGTTGTTTTTTTAAGTTAATATCTATGAGGGAAAGTCATTTCTTTTCAAAGGGTATAAAATAAAATAAAAAGTAAATAAAAAACGAAATTCGACATCAAATTATTATTTTAATCATCAAAACTTCTTGCTTTGACGAGGATCGAACACGGGTCGCAAGGCAGTTGAGCATTATTCGAATCCTACCTAGCTACCGGGCTAACCGGCCGCCGCAAGCGCTATTCGCTATTCGCGTTATTCAATAGCCAAGTAGCCAAAATAGCCGGCTAGCTAGCTGGCTATTCCACCACAAATAGCCAATATGCGTTTCCACATCTGTTAGCAAGGAATCGCCTTTTTTCATGCTCTATCCTTTTCTATTCCTCAGCATTGTAATTTCCTAGAGTGAGAAATTTAGAGTGCCTGTGGCGGAATAAGCGATGCGATTTGATTCCGCGGAGCGCATTCTATCTTTCTCGCTCGGTTATAGTGCATGCCGAAGGTGGTCATGAAACAAGTTACACAAAGTAAAGCGAATCTCTAGTAAAGCTAAACTCTGAGTTCGATGTTACGACCTCCAAACAACTCGTAAGTTGCAGCCGTTACCACTGGGCCACCACTGCTCCATTAGCATAGGTCCATTAGGTTTTTTTATCACTTGTATATTTTTCATACTTAAGCCGGCAATACATGTTGGTCATAGTTGGCCGAGCGAAGGCGAGTACCAACATATAGACTGCCGATTTGTCGAGCCTCGCCATAGCTCGACAACGCTCGCCTAGCAGGCCGCGTGCAGGCGAGCGCCAACGTGTATACGGTTCGTTTGGTGTGCCTCGGAATCGCTCGCTACCAATCGTATCACTTCGGATCAGTGTCGGTTCTTCTGCACTAATCAAGAACTCGTCTTGTATCAATTTGCCTACGCTCGCGTTGGCTGAAGCTTGGCCAACATGTAGACATTAAGCCTGCAATACATGTTCTTCTCGCTGCGCTAGACCAATCATTTATCGCCGTGACACTCCCTCTCTGACTTCAGAATGTAGGAAATATGTCGCCCGTCAGGCTCGTCAGCTATATTCACAACTGTAATTTTTGACAGTGCTCACGGTAATATTCATTTGGGCAACGTCGGCGTAATGGGGAAGGTCGGGCAAAGCTAATTGTAGATGGCGTGACCATAGCTAGGTCCCTACGGCCTACAAAAATGTTGACATTTCGTTCATTCATTTCATTTAATGTTCATTCATGAGTTTGCTTTTATTTCACTATTTCGTTATTTTCGGTGATTTCAGTATTTTAAATCAAGTACTTGACATGGAAAGTGTCAGAATTTTAAACCTTGAATATTTCCTCGTAATCACTTTCTTCAAAATGTTCACGACATAAATTCGAACTCAAAAAAATCTGTACGAATAGCTTTATAGCACAATCTTCTAATTTTAGGGGCTTACGAGAAATTCGAACTCCAATTTCGGAATATCTAGGAACACAACAACGCGTCAATTTTCGCTAAAATAAAATAAAACCACATCACGCCTTGTATTTTCAGCTTGTGTTGGGAACTAACTACGACAGCGCCATTTTGACAGTTGCCTTCCCCATTGCAAGATGGCACATGTCATGACGTCATCTATGACGATAAACGGGACATGGTTATTGCGCTCAAATCGATTGCAGCTCTTCAACACTGGCTAAGGCCGCTTGCCACAATCAAACAGAAGAAGAAGATTGCAGCTCAATTCGGAATGCAGCCTTTTAAATTGACAATTATACAATTGTCAAACAAGGAATATTTTGATTTTTGGTAGTTCATTCATTTAAATTATAAAACAGACTGTCGTTGTTTAGACGAAACAGTGATTAATTTTAATTTTCTCGAAATATTTAACAACACGGCATAACTTTATTAGTCAACTTTTAAAGCTTTTTTAGAGAACAAAGTTTCAATCATGTGTTATGTTATAGTAACTGGCCGTAGTTTAGCATGGCTTTTACTAAGTTTGGTAGCTTTTATGTTAATTTTAACTGGTATCATGACTCCTAAATGGCTTATGGGACAGCCTGTGGTGCTCAACGAGAATAATATCACTAGTTTTTATGTTCCAAGCGTGGGTATTTACAACAGGTGAGTTGAGAAATAATTATGTTTGTTGTAGACCAAGTAAACATATTGCATTTCGAAGCATAAAGTAAATGCTTTTTTTACTTACCGGGTACTTGTGGTGGAATAACGTTCAAAAACTTACTTAAAAATATAGTAACATTACTGTACATATTCTTTTATGGTTAATTTAATTAATTATGTACTTTTTTAGTATTTTAGACCACCGGAAGTACAAGTTGCACAAGTCTATTACACATTATAGGTTATTAATATCTCTACTGTATGTACTGCTACTGATGAATTTTGACTAACTTCAATGCCGACACAATTATTTAAGGGAACCGTCCAAAGATCCTATAATGTGTAATATATATGTTTGAAAACATCATGTACGCAAGGAAAAATTTAAATCTTTTCAGTAAAAGAGGTGAAAGAAACAACTATAAGACTAGAAATAGGCACCAATTTCTTCAACCATGTTTCAGACTGGCTAAAGTAGATTCATATTTCATCCCCATGAAAGATGAATCTACTTTAGCCAGTCTAGAGCAGGTCTGGAGTATGCGGGGAGGTATTTTATTGTATTATTTTAAACAGTACCCCTACTGTTTGTGTTGTGTTTACGTAAGCAATTAAACAGAGCCAAAAACACTAGACTCCCAGGTGACTGAGAGTTATACAAAGATACCCAATATATATATACAAAAAGCAAATCAGAACTCACACAAGGCGGAAATTCTGTGAACCAATTATGAACCATTTTTCAGACTATCTAAAGTACATAGATCTTTTATGGGGTACTGTGTTAAATGTTACAACAAAATACCTGGTGAAATATTGCAATTAAATGAAAGAAAGTTTAAAACTCATGTTAAAAAAACACTTTGTAATCAAGCATATTACAAATTAGAAGATTATATCCTAGATAAGAATGCTTGGAAACATGCTGGTCCTGCTCCATAGGACAATCTAGAGGCTAGACAAAATCATACTATTTGCTTATTGTATTGTATATTTGGTTATTTTTACTTTACTCACACACTGACTTATTCCTATTTAATATTTTAGGAAAATCATATATTTTTACAATTGTTTGTAAATATGTGAGCACAATGTACCTATCACGTGATTAATTTATATGCCTCTGCTTTATTTTTATTTTTTTTGTACCAATAGTGGTATAGTATTTTTATTCTTGGTGCATCGTCTTCACATACAGAAATATAATTAATGTATACAAAATATTGTAAAACATTTTAAAAGAGTAACGGTGGAGTTTCTTGCCACTTCTTCTCCATACAAAACTACTTTTTGGAAGTGGCGCCTAGAATCAGTTCTATTTTTAATGTAAATTTTGACGTTCAAAAGTGCCTTTTTATGGGCCTATTTGAAATAAATGTTTTGACTTTGACTTTGAAACCGCAAGGGTAAGGAAAATCCTATCAACAGATAGGACCAAACCCTTGGCACGCTGAAAAAACCTGATAACTCATACACACTAACTGACCATGAAACCAGTAAGGTCCTCCTAGAGACTCACTTCCCAGACTGCAAACTACTAGATGACAAGGTCTGGGAAGCTGAACCAGACCGGACCCCAAACAATCAAGACTAGCCTAGAGCCCACAGAATAGTAACAGAAGACCGGATAAAGTGGGCCATCAACACCTTCCAGCCCTATATAAGTCTGCAGGGCTGGATGGCATCTTCCCAGCCCTTCTACAATGGGGGATTGATTTACTGACGCCATGCCTGGTGGAGACCTATCGGGCCTGCATAGCCCTCAGACACATACCCCTAGCTTGGCGCAAAGTGAAAGTCATTTTCAGCCTCACATCTTTCCTACTGAAAATCCTCGAGAGACTCTGTGATAGATACACTTCACAAACAACAGCATGCATACTCCACAGGCAGATCAACGGAATCTGCGTTACATAGCGTAGTATCCAAGGTTCAATGCGCCGTGGATCACAAATTCTCAGTACTAGCCGTCTTCATTGATATCGAGGGCGCCATTGACAAAACCACGTTTGGTAGCATCAACATGGCCCTTGATAGATACAACATCGACCCGACCCTGAGCGGGTGGATCACCAATTTGCTGTGGCGAAGGGCTGCCCGCAGGGGGGCGTCCTCTCGCCGCTTCTGTGGAACCTGGTTGTAGACATCTTCGTCAAAACACTAAATGACAAAGGCTACTTTACTGTAGGCTATGCCGATGATATAACCATAATAATAAATGCACCCAAGAAAATACCTTATGCGCCAAGCCTTGAAAATAGTAGAGGACTGGTGCAACAGACACCAGCTATCCGTCAACCCCACAAAATCCGAACTGATTCTCTTTACAAAAAAGAGGAAACTGACGACACTACAACTACCACGCTTCTTTGGTACTACCCTAAGCCTATCAACTATTTGGACACAAATATATCACTAAAAAAGCCAGCATATCTCTGTGGCAGTACAAGCGAATGCTTGGCAGAAATTGGGGGATTAGCCCCAAGGTCACCTACTGACTATATACTGTCACTGGTACTGTCATTCGACCAATTATCACGTACGGCTCGTTGGTCTGGTGGCCTAGGACCGACCTGAGCACAGCCCAAAGAGATCTCGAAAAATTGGAGCGGTTTGCTGGTGTAGCAACCACTAGCTGCATGAGAGCTACACCCACTGCTGCCCTACAGGCAGTTCTTAGGCTGCCACCTCTACACCTCATCGTGCGGGAAGAGGCGACCCTAGCCGCCTTCAGGCTCCACATATCGGGAACCCTAAGCAAAGACTCTAGGGTCAAGCACATACGCATAAAGGAAGATGTGGTCAAACGACAACGAATGATGGCATCACGCTGCGACAAAACCCCGAAGTGACACTAGTTTCAAAAGCACTACAACATCATACTCTCAGAAGGACAGTGTGACTACGCAGGCACAAATGAACTAAGCGTATACACCGACGCACAGTGTACCGCGTAGAACATGTTAGGTGGACAATATTATTTTATGATATTTAACGATGCTTTTATATATAAGTAGTCATGTTGAGGCATTACTAATAGTTTTTGGTATGATTTTGTAATAAAAAACAAAAAAAATATGTAAAAACAGAAAAAAATATTTAAAAATAACAAACAAACAACAAAAATGCATTAAATAAATAAATACCTACTGTACAAACTAACTTAACCTAAACCTAATCATCAGAATCATCATCAAAATCTTCTGGTGAATTGTCATCATTTTGTGGTAATGTGCGACAATATACAATATACGTTTCCGGTCTTGATGCTACTATGGTCGGGCTTACGATTAACTTTAATACTTCTGCACATATTTTTTCCGGCTTTTTTCGGGGAATCTCACGAAGGCCATTGATCAAAGGGTCAGATGTTATTATTAACATGGACAGCAAGTCTCTATTCGTGGCAACACGTGAGCACTTGCGGGTGTTGTACTCCCTAAATCTGCGGCAATCTTTGTTACGTGCTTCTTGAGCCTCTTCGGAAAGTTGCCCAATTGGAAGCAATGCCGCTTTGATGACCTCAGTACTGTGTACTAATATTCTATCTCGAATCTATATAGTATGCTAAGGCTTCGTGACCTTTCACTAATGTCTCTAATCACATGGGCAACTTTTCTTTGCCCTGCTGAACGCATAGCAATTTCGGCAGCAGTCACTAATTCACTGGCACTTCGAGATTCTACGAGATCCATGACTCGACGTTTCTTCGTCTTAAACGACGATTCCTCGAAATCTTTGCGAGGTCTTCCTGCAGATGTCACAACCTCACTCGATGTTGAAGGTTGTGGGGCTAAAGAACTCACAGTAAACTGTATGTCTCCTTCATCCAGCCAAGTCTTATTTCTAATTAAAAAACGCTCCTTCGATTTTCCCGAAGCCAACCATTTGGCTTCTTAGTAGAATAATAGTAGAAAAGTTGGATATTTTCAACTTTATTTCTCTTTGGCTGCTTTCAGTAATGTCACCAAAGTGAAATTTTGAAGAAAGATTCAGAAGAGATCATTCTTCGTGTGTTTCAACCACTCTTCAAAAAATGCTACCCTTGAAATAGAGTAAACGTGTTCTGAAAAAAAATATAAAAAAATATGTTGTACTGAAGTGTGCTGAACAATATGTGTATTTTTACAAACTACACAGTTATACCTACAATATATCTAAAAACTAGCCCGAATAGAGGATGTTAAATAATAGTACATACCCTCAGTATTAATATCCATCACAAAAAACTTTCACAATATCACTATAAACCACTATGAGATGTGTTCAAAAGTGTCGCTAAATTGCAACTGATTGACCGGAACGCTTGCATTAAACTCATTACCTGACTTCTGAACTCTATGACTCATCAGTTAAGCATTTGAAAAACCACTTTTTCTCGGAATTTGGAGTTTGGGGGTGATGTTTGTGTTATGCAATTAAGATTTCCTGGAAATGAAAACTTGAATTTTGTCCACCTAGCATGTTCTAGGCGAAATACTGTGCGACGGTTCAAATACCGGATCTGGTACAGGAGCCGGAGTTTTCTCACATGACCTCCACTTAAACATATCCATTCCGCTGGGAATGTTCAACACCGTCTATCAGGCGGAGTGTGTGGGCATTATACAAGCGGTGTATGCCAGTATAGAAGCCAGGAGAGTTACGGACACCCATATACGTATACTCTCCGACAGCGCCTCAGTCCTCCAATCATTAGGATAAGAACATATTACCTCGACTCTAACACTAGAACGTCACAATGCTCTAGAACGAGTAACGGTATCTAACTGCAACACGGTGACACTACAATGGATAAATGGACACAGCGGATCACTAGGCAACGACGGAGCTGACGAATTAGCCAGGAAAGCATCCAGCACGTCGCACAGTGGTCTGAAAATCGAGCTCCATACTCATAGAAACTAAATATCAGGGATTTAAAAAAATAAATGGGAATGTCTCTGGTAAACTCTCTTTATATAATATTGAAGTATGGAGGGTATGCGCAGCTCCACGCGTGTGAAAAAAAATGTTTTGTGTTTTTAGGTATGGGAGAAAACACTTAAAGTCGATTATTTTCGAACTGAAAGGAACTCATTTGGTAAGCACCGTCATTCACCGTTGAGTTTTAATTAGATAATAATAACATGGCATACTCAGCGTTAATGAGGGTAGTTACACTATTGATTTCTCTAATCTTTAACGTAATTAAATGATGTTACCGAACGCATTGAATGGGAAAATACTAGTGAAACAATAGATATTCATAAAACAATTAAGATATACCTATTTAGAAAAGTAATATTTGAATTATTTTTATTATAGATGATTAAAAATAAGGTCCAATAAAATCAAGTTTTATACAAATAGTTTTAATCTTGAATGCTAATACCAAGACATTACAACAAAAATACGTCAATAACTATGATACACTATAATTATTTAACACAATAAAAAACAGTGAAGATAGTATTATTTTGTGAATATCACAACTATTATATTTATTATATCTATAGCAACTATACTAAGTCTAGCTATTTACGACTAATAGTAAAACAACATAAAAACACTACTACTAACAGCTAGTATCTTCGCCATCATCAAAGTCCTCTAACTCCGAGTCTATCATTGACGTATTAACATCGACAAATTCAATGTTCTATTTGTCTACACCTGCATCGTCACTAATGAGGAGAGGTTTCATATCATCAGTAACAGCTGTTTTTGTGGATTTTCTTAGCACAGGTCTTATACTGGACAGATAAGGATCTGACGATACAAGGAGACCATTGAAGATGTCTTCGTTTGTCGCTTTACGACAAAATTTACGCGAATGGTGCTCTCGAATATTCTTGAAGTCTTTGTTTCTGGCTTCCGATGCCTGTTCAGATAATTTACCAATGGGCATAATGTTGAAGTGTTTGATAATTTCAGCGCCATGTAGTAAAAGTTTGTGGACACTCAAAGGCATGTAATACCAGCCATAGAGGTCTACATACATTTCAGCAGTTAGGCGCGTAAAGTTTGCAAACGCGTCAACATTTATGGGCTCCCCACAGGCTAACACACGTAAAATTGTTGCAAATCTTTGGACCAAACGGAAATCCAATCCTGTGATAGCTGCAGTTTTTGCAGAATCACTAAAAAAAATCCTGGCTGTGTTCCCATCATTTGTGGTTCCCGAACCTGAAACAAACAAAAAATACTTAACGACTTTGTAACGAAAAGATGTATACAATAGTGTATTACAAAAAAAAAATAGAGAAAAGCGACTGTTACTTTAACTCACCTTGTTTGACGATGTCTACTAGGAGGCCCATTTCATCACGGAACTTCTGTTGTATGGTTTGTTTTCTACTCTTCAATGACTCTTTACTGCATCTCTGGCTTGCTATGTTTTAAAGTCTAGTCTGTATGAAATGTGCAGTAGACACTCCATACATCTGATCCAAGCATGAAGAGTAGATAAACTACTATAGGTAACAGTACAATAAGATGTCATTAATTAATCAAATTATACTAAACTCACTCTAAGATCTTCTCTAACTTATTCATCTCCGAAGGGGTAGCCTTACAGATATCACAAGTCTGCATTGAGGTTTTTGACAATTTCGAAGTGATTTTGCCATCTATCATTGTCATTGATAGACGGCTCCAGTGCTGCGATCTCAGCTTCAATCAGACTCTGTTCTTCCATGATATTCAAGCTGTTCTCGCTTGCAAACTTGAAATAAAGAGGTCTGCAGAACATTGTGGAAGATTGCTTTAGATTCTCCCATATATTTTCTTCACCACAAACTAAGCGCAGGGGCACAAAGGAACACATAAAAATACTGAAATCGCAGTCGTCTGCCATAGTTTGCTTATACAAACTTTGCCCTGAAGCACCATCAAATCCCCATTTGCATATCAGGGTCAACTCTTTGCCATCCAGCGAAGACTCCAAACGTAGGAATTTTCCTAGTCTGGCAACAGGTTTGTTCAAAATTGCTTGGAGCTGGACTCTTACATACTGGACATTTTCTTTCCGTGATTTCTAAGGTATCTTTTGGTGGGTAGCAGTCCTTTTTCGCCTCTAGGATTGCAGTATATGAAGCATATAGTGGTATTCCTTCTTCTTTTGCACAAGTTCTTAAGGTTATATACTGCCACTTCGAAAGCTTCAACGAGGTCAAAAGACCTAAAGCTTTATCAGCCGAATACAAAAGAGGGAAAAAGGGAGGTATACCAGAGACATTCCAATTTTTTTTTGACACCCCTTATGTTAAGTTTCTATGAGTATGGAAATCGATTTTCAGACCACTGTGCGTCGGCTTGCGGGCCTGAACCCGTCATACCCATCCCCTTCAACCAGATACGCAGGTGGCTGCAGGAGTCCACCTATACACAAGCCGAGAGGTGGTGGACCTCGACACCAGACTGCGGGTATTCCAAGGAAGCTTTGCCATCCTTAGATGGCAGGCTAACCAGACGTTTATTACGCATGGACAGGAGTGGCCTGCGCCTGGTGACGGGGACCATCACTGGACACTGCTCCCTAAACAAACACCTTCACACAATAGGCATTACGGACAGTCCCCTGTGCAGAGCTTGCATGGAGTTGGACGAAACCGTTGCGCATGTGCTCCTTGAGTGCAACAGGCGTTACCCAGATAAGAACAGAAACCCTCGGGAAACTCGGATCTTTCACAGATGTGCTGAATAGACCAGAAGCTTTGATCGGTTTCTGGAGGGAGGTGGGCTGGTTGAAACATTAACCACCGACGGCCGCCATGGCCCACGCACAAAGGTCCACATGAAGGACTAAAAGCGGAAACCTAACCCTCTCACATAGAACATAGAGACCGTTTTAAAATGTGTTTAAAATTATACAATAAAATACCTCCCCACATACTCCTACTGAATGAAACAAAGTTTAAAGTGAGGCGCCTTCATTGGGGACTGATCATCTCTTGTCTGCCACGGCTTATTTTAATTTCTGAATTGTTTTTTTTTGTTTTGTATGTTTTTCATTACGGACGGACGCCTTTAACTTGCACGTCTTTCTAAATCGTTCTCACATGTATAATGTCAACATGACTGATGTAACTTATTTTATGTAACAATATTATTTAAAAGAGTGTCCATGGAGTTTCTTTCCCTTTCTTCTCCATAGGTACCTACTACGCTTTGGAATGGGCAACTAGCTTTATCTTTCTGACCGACCTACCCTTTGACAATTCAAAAGTCCCTGTAATTGGTTTATCCTACTAACATAATAACCGCGAAAGTTTGTGAGTATGGATGGATGTTTGTAACTCTTTCACGCAAAAACTACTGAACGGATTTGGATGAAATTTGGTACACAGATAGTTTATAACGTGGATTAAAAAATAGATTACTTTTTATCCCGATACTCCCACGGGATCAAGATTTATGCAAGTGAAACCGCGGGGAGCAGCTAGTTTGAGTTCACCAAGCATTTTATTTTGTAATTAAGTTTTTTCTGTAATTATATTTTGTTCTTCAGATGTATCCGCATGAGAAATGATAACAACAACTGTGCATCCTTCTCATTCTACGGGCTCGCGACAGATGCTGAGGTGTATCCCACTCCTTGGAAAGCGGCCATGTTCTTTTTATCTCTATGTAAGTAAAATGTATTTCGTTGTTCACCCTACAGTACGCGTAACACGACCACCATAGCATTATAGGTGTCGCAGCATTATGCTGAGATAGAGGTCTTTTGGCCTCGTACAGGACTTTGTTTTTATTTTCATGATTTTTTTTTTTTGTTTTTGTTTAAAGTGTGTTTTTAGTTAGTTTAGTTTCACACTACGTACTGCATATTCCTGAGCGAGTCACAATAAATACTTTTTCTTTCTTGCTTTCATAGAAACAAGTTTTTTCAAATGAAGAATAGACAAAAGAACAGATGAAAAAAAGAAATAGGTATGTCATATTGTCAATTCTTAAAACTCAGTCATGCTACACATGCTGGAGTATCCTTTCCATAGAGTTGACATTGGGAAATTACCAATATTGGATTCGGTAGTTTTTCATAGATTAGGCAACTTTATTGTATAAGACTTGAAAGTATCATCATAATTCTCCTGCCCTTATAACCAATTAATTTAGTGTCGGCACAACACGTCTTTGTCTTCCAGACTTCTCTATTTGTCGTCATCTTGGTATTCACCCATCTTTTGTATTTTATTCCCATATAATCTATCAAAGAGGCCAACCATTGTTTCTTTGGTCTTGGTCTTCCCCCACTCTTATAGCCAATCACATTCATACTCAAAACATTATACTGACCGACTCCTTAACAATAATAAAGTGCCTGTAAATGATTTAATTGTAATAAATGCTTTCAGTTTGAGTTACCTCATGTAGTGTGTAGTATCAGTATTAGTTCCAAAATAACAAGGGCCAATGAGAACCGGTATGTCCGATTTCAAGACTCAAAATCAGAATCAGATTTTTATTTGCTATGAATGTAGGTACAGGTTTTGTCCTCCCATACCTATTAACACTGTAACTAAAAAAAAATTAAAAGAGTAACCATGGAGTTTCTTGCCGGCTCTTCTCCATAGGAAACGACCCATTGGAACCGTGCACCTAGAATCTGACGTTTCATAAGTGCCCATGTAGGTTTATGTGAAATAAAATATTTTGATTTGATTTGATTTGACAGGTATAAGATGTTGTTGTGATGTTGATGTGTTATAACCCACCCAACGAGTCTGATGTAGTTCTAACTAGTAAACTACAGTAGCAGTATGCCATGATGTAAAACACAAAAGAATACATTTGAACCTACAGAAAATAATACAAGTTTTTAAAATAAAATAAATCCTTTAAAATAAAAACACAAACAAAAACCTCTAAAACAGCTGCGCAGATTTTTTTGTTTTACGTCAGAACACTCTCGAACGAAAAAAAAAACAAAATTGGTTCAGCCGTTTGGGATCTATGATGCCGCAGGCAGACACACAAAAACAGTACGGCCGAAGTATCTTGGCGAGTCCGAACTTCGCGCAGAAGGCTTTGAAGTAAAATTATTTAAGAATCAAATGGTGACATAAAACGGGTGTCAGTGAGACAAAGTTCGTAGTGCCTATGTCCCAGACTCGCCAAAATATTTCGGTCGTACTGTACTCACGTTAAACTTATAACCCCCCCTTTTTCTGTCGGGGATGAAAAATATATAACTTAGCAGAACCAAAGTAACGGAGACACATGGACTGGTAATAATAATATTACCACCCTATAATAATTTTGGAGAAAGTTTCATCACCATGATTGCGTACTGCATGTCTGGTGATGAATTTTATTAATGCGAAATTAACTTTGTTTGTCTGTTTGTTGGTGAATACATCACAACTGACCCACTGAACTAATCCTAATGAAATTTGACAAAGATATAGATTGGGACCTAGCAAAGTTAATGCAAACAAAGTCTCTGGTAACAGCTATATGTTGAAATCCAGGTTTCTTCACAATGTTTTCCTTCTAGTATTGTATTGTATTATTTATAACCAGCCTATGTATGTATGATCTACTTCAGTTGTCTTATTTGGCACGATACCCATGCAAATTCAGTCCTTCAAATTACATTAATTAATTCTCATAGGATGTGGCTGATGTTGCATACTTAATTACACATATGATTAATTGCAAGTGAAGCTATACAGTTTTTTTTTAATATTCTCTATCCATTTGTGTGTATGTGCAGTTCTCTTATCGAAGCAATGCCTATACAAGGAAATGTTGGAACTTGAATGATTTGTATTTAGAAGCCATGATTCAGGAACTCCAGTTCTCAGGTCAATTTCTGCTGCCTGGGCCACCAGCGAGCCTTGACCACCTCCTGATTTGAAGTTTAGATGATTTTTATAAATGCAACTGTAATTCTGTCTGTCACCTTTTAACGCCTATATCTACCGCTCATCGGATTTCGATGTTCGTCACACAGATAGATTATAACTTGGGTTAGGCTGTAGGATACTTTTTATCTTGATAATACGTTCCCGTGGCATAAATTTCGTCCTCTATGTGGTCGAATTCGCGGGGAAAATATATTATATAGGTAATAAAATCAGCCTTGTTTTTAGGGTGGGAAGTCATCAAATGACTGCTCCCGCTCTGGGTGCAGTGGGTGGAGCGGGAGGGAGTGTCAGACTTTCACTTACTAAAACCGACGTCGATCTGGGCCTGGTCCCTAACGGACGGCGAGCTATCCATTGCTCGCCGTCCGCAAGCCCGCGCCTACGGTGGCCGGAAATCTGCAGGCGACTCCCGACGCCCAGGGCGTCTCCTGCGGCGCGTGAGGGCGCAAGGCTCTCTCCCTCACGCGCTCCGCCTCCTCCTTCGCGAGCATTACTGCTTTGCAGAAGGAGTTGACAGGTTTCCATTCGCTCTCGCTCCGTACCATGGCCTGGACCAGGGCCGGACGCGAGAGATCGCCGCCGCCGATCGCCTCCGCGAGGACACTGCGGTGCTCCGCCCAGGCTGGGCAGACCTCTAACGTATGCTCCACCGTGTCCTCCAGGCGAGCCACACAATGGTGACACCCAGGCGTTTCCTCAAGCCTTATGCGAAATAGGAACCTCCCGAAACAACCGTATCCGGTGAGGATCTGTGACAGGCGGAAGGTGAGGACGCCGTGGCGCCTCTCCAACCACTCCTCAAAGAGGGGACTTACCGCCGCTATTGTGGCGTGCCCAGCACTGGGAATATAATCAGTCTGTGTTGTCCCACTGCAGGACAAAGGCCTCCCTTTCCTTTATCCATTCAACTCGATCCTGAGCAAATTTGGACCAACCCAGGCTTGGCGCTTTTCCAAGTTCAAAACAAAAAAACCTTGTATATATTATAATAAAACACTAGCTGCGCACCGGGTTTCACCCGAAAATATCTCGATCCCTTGAGAATATTTGGATAAAAAGTATTTTATGTCTTAATCCCGGTCATAGTCTACTCATGTGCCAAATTTCATCCAATTTAGTTAAGCCGTATTGTCGTGAAAGCGTAATAAACAAACTCAGTTTCACATTTATTATATTACTAGCTGTAGCCCGCGACTTCGTACGAACACGACAGGCGCTTTCGATTTGTCGAAATTTGTCTACGAATCTGACGTTATTAGGATGCCTAACATGACCGTTAGGCTCGAGTAAACTCGAAAAAGGCACTTTGACATTTCTTTATCTCACGACGAGATACCGATGTAGCAAGTTATTAAAAACAAATAATTATTATCATTGCAACATCGGTCGATTTTACTCATGGAACTAATTCCATGAGTAGAATCGAAATTTTTTAAATCCGCGTGTCGCGCGACGAGCGGTGACTTTGTGCCGCGCTGTAGCGTCGCGCCTGTTTGCAGGATCCATAATTCTGATATGATCCCGCAATCGCCTTTTGCTACACAGGATAAGCAAGTGAATGTTGGGTGTGGCAGAAGAAGCATGAAAGCAGAATAGTTGCTGTGGAAATGCGTTCCTTGCGGAGCATGTGTCAACTATGAATGATAACCTGAGGAATGATGTTATAAGGCAGCGGTGCGGGGTAAAATAAGATGTATTGACAAAAAATTAAAGAGTATGCTTCGATAGTTTGGTAATGTTGGTAGGATGAATGAAAGGAGACTAACAAAAGGTATTTACATTGCAAAGGTGAGTGGAAACGCCGGGAGGGGACGCCCTACGAGGACATATAGTGACCTTATTGGTAATGTTCTTCAGAAAGGTCAGGTGCGTTACTAAGCAACTGGCGTGCTTATATGACCAGCTGATATGAACGTAAAAGAAGCATAGCAATAAGTAAGGATCGTAGCAGGTGGCTTTCTGTGGTTTCTGCCTAGCCCCTTTGGAAGAAGACGTGAGTTTATGTATGTACTACTCTATCAAGAAAGTACCGGGAAAAGATCAATAATACACAAAATGTTTGTTATTCATCCAAATTTATTTTATCGCCTGCAAAGTATGCTCCCTCTGAAACGATACACCAACGAATCATCTAATCATCAAAACATTTTTAAATGCTTTTTCCGGCATTGAGTTCAGTTCTCGCCGCGAATTCTCCTTTATGTCTTCTACCGTATGAAAACGGGTGCCACGAAGTTGTAATTCGAGTTTTGGAAAAAAAAAGAAGTCGGCTGGAGACATATCTGGCGAGTAAGGTGCTTGCTCGGTGGTATTTGTTGAGTGTTTGGTCAAAAATTCGTTCACGGCCATCATTGCCTTGTGCGATGGCGCATTATCGTGATGCAAAATCCAAGAACTTTTTTTCCACAAATCTGGTCTTTTTCGTCGAATTTGCTCTCTTAAACGCCGCATCAAAATAATACTCTTTATTTATAGTGTGACCTTCCGGCAAGAATTCCGAGTGCACAACACCGCGACAGGCAAAGAAAACAGTCAACATGGTTTTGACTTTCGACTTTGGCGTGTTTTTGTCGGTTTCGGTTCAGTTAGAAGGCGCCACTCCGAAGCTTGTTGACTAGTTTGCATGTTAAACTCGTAAACCCACGTCTCATCACCAGTAATAAAGTGTTCCATGAATGTTGGGTTGGAATTGACTCGTTCTATCTAGCATGTCCTCAGCGACTCTTATGCGATTGAGTTTTTGGAGAAAATTCCGGTCTTTTGGGACTAGCCGAGCGGCAACATGTTTCATATACAAGTGATTATTTAAAATGGTCCGGATCGACTCGTGAGACACAGAAAGTTCAGCGGCTATCTCTCTCAAGCTTGAATAAGCATTTTCAGTTACTATTTTCTTCATTTTTGCGATGTTAACTGCAGTTAAAGAGGTTGATGGCCTACGAGAGCGAGGCAAATCTCCCATCACATCTCGACCGCTTTTGAACGCTTTGTAACATTGTTGAGTACATTTTTTGATAAAGCCTATTCACCGTAAGCCTTCTGTAACATTTTCAGTGACTCCGAACACGAAATTCCATTGGCCATGCATTTAAGACAAACTCTTTTGTTCGAAATTTTTGTCCATTATGAACTTCGCAATACGCACTAGATAAATAATACAGTGCTGTTTCTAAATAGAAATTAAATAACAGATGCAACTCAAACTCCGCGCCAAAATGGAAAACAGTTGTGCCAATCAAACAAAAAAAAAAAAGGGAACTATAAACAAATCATCCATTCCCGATACTTTTTTGACAGAATGACTGTGACTAATTTATTTATTAACAACTTCAAAATTGTCTTCAGGTGCAGCCATACAGTTCGCTACAGTACTTGCAGGTGTCATGGCGTGCTGCATACAATCTGTGTTCAAGAAGAGCGTCATTTCTTTGGCGGGAGCTACGCAAGCTTTAGGAGGTACGATCCTTAGAATTAATGTATGGTAAAATGAGCAACACGCATTCTTCGGACGGTTTTTACATGACAAAACATGGAGTTTCGTTTATTTTTTTGTTGTTATCAAATATTAATGTATTATAGGTACACAGCCGAGCAGTGGTGGCCCAGTGGTAACGGCCGCGACTTACAAGGTTTTGGTCGTAGGTTCGGACCAAGACAGGCGCTTTACTTTGTGTAAATTATTTCATCACCACTGCTCTCAAAATGGTGAAGGAAAACATCGTGAGGAAACCGGCATGTCTAAGAACCAAAAATTAGAAGACTTGTGACATCTACCAAACCGCACTGGGCCCGCGTGGCGGATTACGGCCCAGTCTCTCTCAGAGAGAGGAGGCCTGTGTCCCAGCAGTGGGAATATAATAGGCTGATTATGTATAGGTACACAAACCTGGTAAGGTTTGTGTACCCGTATAAAAATCGAAGCAGCGTAATAATGTAAATAGTGTGGTAACACTATTTACATTATTACGCTGCTTCGATTTTTATACGGGCTGCGAGACTTCGGTACGGGTCGTTAGGATATTATACGTCGATGCTTTCGGTACGGGTTGTTAGAATATTATAACCGAGCTTCTGCCCGCGTATTCGTCCGCGTGTTTTAACATAAAACACTTCCACGGCACTCGGCAATACCGTCGTGTAACAGCTAGGGCTTTGCAGGTAGGCTGCGCAGTTTGACGATATCTTAATATTTATCCCATGTGAGATAATATCTCTGTATTTAACTGCTGTTTCTATAAATAGAATTGAATTGAAATACACTTATTTTACACCCACTTAACAAAACACTAATAGATTTAACAGATGTATCACGAACATTATAAAACATCATAATTGTGTAGGTGTAACTTGTCTGTCAAATGTACTAGCCAGTATTTTAAGGCCGCATTCCGAATTAGACCATAATCGCTGACAGCGCTCATATCGATAATTAGCGTTCCGATTTAGATAACACGATCATGACAGCTGACAATTCGCTCACAGTTTTTTTTTAAGGGGCATGGTCGGGGTTATCGCAAGATGGCGCATGTCATGACGTTTCACGGGACATCGTTATCGCGCTCACGCTAACTCGGAACGGGTGTAAGCGCGCTCAAATCGTAATTACATCCCAATACGGAAAGCAGCCTAAATGATATACACAGCGGCAAGTGTTTCTTGACAAGCACAAGAACAAAACACGAATGGAGTTTTTTGCCCATACTTTTCCATACGAAACTGACTTATGAGAGGGGCAACCAGAATCGATTCTTTCGTCTTGGAAGTTTTAACATAGAAAAGTGCCTTTTATGTGACTAATTGAAATTAATGATTTGACTTTGACTTTGACTTTGACTTTGAACAAACCTAGGACAAACTGCCTCGTTAGTCAAGTAATCTTAACCACAAAAAAATCGTTTGGATGAGGAATCCTATGGGTTTTTTTTAAGTGAAAACTTCTTTAGCGGCGTTGTACTCTTTTTTTGTAATGGGTAAAAAATGTTAAACTCGCGTCAGGACACGTGACCTGATCGAAAATTCGTAAGACGGATGATTGTTGATTTTTAATTTTTATTGATTGATTTTTCTGAGATAAACTTTTTAATGTAATATAAATTGTCATGTTTATGTACGATAGCGCAATAAATAAGTATTTTATTCTACCACATAAATGATAGTTTTTTTTTTTTTTTTTTGTGTATGGCATCTCGTAGTTGACCTTGAGAGGTCGTGACTACTTAACCGGACTATCCTGTGGCTGCCTTAAGCGGACTCAAAGCCTCCAGCCAGGGGCGTAAAACTACTTATATTATTAAGCGAACGCTCGCTAAGGGCACCCCCTGTGGGGTACGAACCTCGGCTTAGGGCGTCGCTGACGGGAGGACAGCAAGATGGGACAGGCTGGATCAAGTTTAGTTGATTATTATTATTCGGGGAATTTAAAGCTACAGGCTCAGCTACGGCGCGGGCTGGCACTTCGTCGAGCAAGGGTCGGGAGGGACATTTACGTCGGGATCTTCGCGAGGAACCTCGGCGGCGAGGTCGGAATGTCGGTCTGTGTTTGTGCACTGTACTGGTGGCCCTACTGCTCTCCTGAATGAGAGTTATGTGGTCATCGGGATCGGTGAGGACATGCTTGGGACGGCGGACTTGACTAATTGAGGAGGGAATATAGCTAGCGGCTTTCACAACCAGAGGGTTGCGGTGATTCGTGGCGGTCTCGAAGAAACGCTTTGAAATGCGTTTCATGAACTGACGGATAGTGGGAATCCTGAGGTCTACGTGGAGGATTTCGTTGCGAACGTACCAGGGGGAGCCTGTTATCCTACGGAGGATCTTGTTCTGGAGGATCTGCATTCTATTGAAGCGAACGGGTTTGGCGTGTGCGAATACTGCACTGGCATAGGTCATGATCGGGCTGTGTAGATAAGCATTTTGCACTTCAGTGACAATTTGCTACGTGCATTGAGGACAAAGTGAAGTCTACCTAGAGCGAAGGCGGCGCGCGAACGAGCCGCCTTAATGTGCTCTGAAAAAGAGAGGTGTTCGTCTAGTACGACACCCAGGTATTTGGCTCGCTTCTCCCAAGGGATCGGCTTGCCGAACATGGTGATCGGTCGGGGGGGTGAGGGGTTGCGACGCGGTTTTGAGAAAAGAACCGCTTGACTTTTGTCGGGATTGACTTCGATTCGCCATTTTCTAAACCAAGCGCCAAGCTTGTTCACTTGGGTTTGGAGAATGCGAGCTATCGAATTTTCATCACGGCCGGTGTAGTAGATGGCCGTGTCGTCTGCGAGCCAGGGCCAACTGCGCCTTGCTGCACTTTGGCATGTCGCTGGTGAATAGCGTGAAAGCTAGAGGAGAGATCACAGAGCCCTGAGGGACTCCTGCGCGAATAGGGTGGGGGGAGGATAGCGCTCCTTCGATGCGATAACGGAAGGTGCGGTTCGACAAAAAGTCCCGTAAGATGAGCACGAGACGATCTGGCACGCCGAGTTGGTACAGCTTATATAATAAGCCGTTGTGCCAGACTTTGTCGAACGCTTTCGCTATGTCGAAGAAGACAGCACCGGTCATCAAACCTCGTTGGAAACCGAAGTTGATGTGTTCGACTATACGGTGGACCTGTTGTACGCACGAGTGTTGGGTTCTAAAACCAAACTGTTCGTTGGGGATGAGGCCCTTTGTCTCGGCGTAGTCTCTGAGGCGCTTATAAATAAGCCTCTCATAGATTTTGCCGAGGACATTGAGCAGACTGATGGGGCGGTAACTACTAGGCTCTGACTTTGGCTTGCCGAGCTTCGGGATACCGATGACGGTGGCTTCTTTGAATGCCTGTGGGAAGATGTTGTTGCTCAGAGCACCATTGAAGATGGTGGTCAGTAGCATTATCAGGTGGGCAGGGTAAATGATAGTACTTTTATACTTTTATTTAAAGCAATTCGTGCAAAATTATTCTCTTACCATTCCAAAATATCAAAAATGCACATAGTTAATATTCAAGTTTTCACTTCTGCCGGTACTCCCGGAGTGCAACTCATCGTTTTTTTTTAATTCCATGGGATCGGCTGAACTCGACCATTACTTTTTGTAGCCGACTGTGTTCCACTGTTGAGCAAAAGGCCTGCCTTTTCTTGATCCAGATGGAGAATCCGATTTCAGACCACAGGCCCATTTATGTTCAGGGTCGCGGGTTATTCTACAGAGAAAACCGTGGCCCTGGCACAGGCAACTGAAGGAACACGGGTGGGTTTTAGTCAGTAAAAGTCTGACACGCCCTCCCGCTCCACCCAGAGCGGGAGAAGTCATTTGATGATTTCCCACCCAAAAAAAAAGAAAGGCCCATTTATGTAAATAGAATATAGCTAACAGAATAACACGAGATATGTTTATGTCCCATAAAATAGGGGCGAGCCTATTACCATCAACCGGGCACAAATCCAGACTCCGGGCTGCAACTAAGAAATTCTTGATGGAAAACACATTAACACTTTGCCAGACCTGGGTATAGAGCCCAAGACCACACGCTTAGCTGTAGCGCTTACGACCACCATGTAGTCTTAGTTTAATAATATCATACTTACCTCATTCCAGGTTTATTTGGCGTATTAGGACTGCTCCTATATCCGTGGGGTTGGGGTGCCTCCCGCGTCAAGCGACTGTGTGGTGAAGACTCAGAGCCCTACATACCCGGCGACTGTTCTATCGGTAAGTTGCTTTAATTATCAACATTTACGTACGGGATCGAATTGTGAGGAGCAGACAGCAAATCCATCATATTCTGCCTGCAAAACGGGGTCCTAAGAGCAACGGTAAATGCGCTTTGGTTTGCTGCAAGGAACGAGGATGCATGACACTACAAATGCCATTATAGAGATATGAGGTACAGGGTGTAAAGTTCACTCATCACTTATAGAAAACGGAGGATTCTACGACCAGACGGGTGTTATGTCTGGTGGGTAACTGCTCGAAGATTGATGTTGGGACGTTATATTATGTGCTAGTTTCGCGGTAAACACTGCTTTCGCGATGCAGGATTTTGCGTGACGTCAGTGTGATGCGTAGTTCGCATGTGGCGGTGTACGCCACATCACTCCCCTTCGCAGACCGGCGGCGGTCGATAGTGGGCTGAGTCTTGTATCTTGCGATGCTAGCCAGTGCCAGTTGAGGCTCCAGTGGGTCGGAACCGGGTGCTGTCTGCCAAGACGCCCCAGTGAGCCTTACTTCACTACTTACTTACTTCATTCAGCATAATCAACTTTAGCGCTAAAACAAATACCCGATACTCTTTTTGGACATCTTGTAAAATTTTTCTGTGGTCGGCCCCGACTTCCTTAAAAGAGGCCAAAGACCCACAGGCCTCCTTGGTTTCCTACTATTCGTTGAGTTTATTTGCGTCAACACTAACTGAAAAATTTGAGCTTAAAAAAAATACATTATAACCATACTTTTTTGTTGAAGGCAATCAATCTCGAGAGTATTGGTGGCCCATTGGTATTGGCACAGACTTGCGAGTTGTAGGCCTTGAGGCCCAACCGAGGCCCTACCGAGGCAGGCACTTTACTTTTTATATTTAATTTCAAAACCACTGCTCTCAAAACGGTGAAGGAAAAATACGTAAGGAAACCGGCATGTCCTAGAACCAAAAAATTCGAAGACATGTGACATCCACCAACCCGAACTGGACCCGCGTGGTGGATTATGGCCGACTCCCTCTCACCGAGAGGAGGCCTGTGTCCCAGCATCAGCAGTGGGAACATTATAGGCTGCTTATGTTATGTTATACAATCTAAACGGCCTTATTTTTCTTGTTATAGTAACAAAAGTAGCTATTTTTCCACACTGCAATTGGTTTATGTATGTCGTAACACTCGTAATATTTGCGAAATGTATGTTTTCTTTGGTCCCTGATGTCAAGGAACTGACAAAATGTCAAATTTTAATTGGATGACTGCGAGTCTTTTGGCTACGTACACTTTGTACGTTTTAGAAACGTGCGTTTTGTTTTTGCAGAATAAACAATTTTTCCTTCGTTCTTTTAAATGTTGATTTTTTTCTTATTATTCTTTTCCAGGTTGGGCTCTCTTCGTGACCGCTACAGGCATAGCTCAAATCTTCCTCGCGAGTGCCCTCTCTAAGACTGCTGACAAAGCCGCTAATTCAGACAAGGTACAATTTCAGATGGATGAAGGTAAACAGCTGATTTGTTTAGCTTAAGTAACTATCTATTGATATTCTGTGAAATTACGTAATTACAAATGCAGGAATAGTTATTTATGTTGAATACTACCCCGTGATATTCTACGAGTATGTACGGTTATGAAGCGAAAATGTTAAGCAGTTTTCAAACAAATTCCTTTCGCACATAGCGGGCGCTTGTCACCTTTTCGAACTGACATTTTTATTTGAAACTAGCTGACTCGACTGCCGACTGACGGTATGTCCAAATGTTAGTTGTGAAGGCATTCGTAATAGTTCAAATTAGGTTATTTGTACGAACTAACAATAATCCTATAGAAAAAGTACGTTCAGTTTATCTCGAATTTGAGATTTGCTCCGGGAAACTTTTCCAATTCTTCTTTCTATAATAACCATAATTCGGACTATTACGAATGTTTTATAACAAAAAAAAAATGCCAGCTCGGCTCAGGCATTCTCAAGTGATGCGTTAACCAACGAACAGCATTTCATTTATATTTATACCGGAAGATTTTGTTACCGTGTTGATTAAGATTGGATATAATAGACTAGACGTATGGCAAAAAAAATAGGATGCAAATAAAAATGAATATAAACTTGCTTAACATTTTTATTCCTTGACTGTGGTTAATCGACTGTGTAGTCGGTCTACGAAATCTTTGAACATACCTACTTAGCACATTGACATTTGACATTGACATTTGACATTGACATTTGACATTGACATTTGACATTGACATTTGACATTGACATTTGACATTGACATTTGACATTGACATTTGACATTGACATTTGACATTGACATTTGACATTGACATTGATATTATACGGAGGAATTGGCGATTAACGAAAATGACTCGTCAACGAGGTAGTACACAAAAAAGCGGCGATTTGGACTTGCACACGAAAAAGGGGTTCCATCGTAGTTTCCATAATTTCCATTACGTATTAAGATCGATTAAAAACGCCGAAAAAACACGTTTCTTGTATCGGGACCCTTTTTTTTTGTTTATTTTATATCAAATTTTTGGTACTATAGCGGCCCTAGCAGTACACACTATGAAAACTTTTAAAGTTGCTACCTATTACGGTTCCTAAGATACAGCTCTGTGACAGACGGATGGACAGTGGAGCCTTATTAATAGGGTCCCGTTGGCACCCTTTGGGTTCCGGAGCCCTAAAAAGACTACTAAGTACATCAATTGTCAATTAACTCGTTTAATGTGTCAATGTCCAATAGAGTTCAACGTTTTCGTGACCACCAATGTCCACAGTACCACGCGTAAATGACGAGTTGTTAAAATCGTGCCAAACGAAGTGTCAAAAAAGTTTTACAATTCAAGTACGAATTTTCGCTTAGATAAGGGCGGATTTCATCAATGAAACTGAACGCGATTAACACATCACAACCGCGTTCAAGAGCTGTCAGTGTCACAATTGTTGTGGAATATTGACACTGACAGCTTTTGAACGCAGTGTAGATGTGCAGATCGCGTTCTGTTTCATTTGGTGAAATTGGTACTTAGAAACAGTTTTCAGTGATGTACTGTCAACCTCAAAAGTATGAATACGTGGACAAGACCCATTATTTGGTTTAGTAAACATGGTGTACAATTTATTTCACCAAAATTAAGTATACGTTTGTCAAAAAAACGAGGTCGTTCGTCAAAAATTTTAAGTAAATTAGAGGTTGTTTTTTGACATATTGAGACTGAAATTAGAATGTGAACGTTCTTAAAAATACGACAATTGCCTATTAGAAATTGCCTAATATTGAAATTGCGTACCATTTGTTGTATAAATACCACCTGGTCCACGTCACATCCTTTTGAGCCTGCCTCTAAAGTAGACGAACTCTAAAGAAGAAGCCAATTTTAACAAAAAATCCCAGTTAATTGAAACTAACTAGACTACAGGTACTAGGTTTTCAGAAATGACGTTCACTAGGTGTCAGAACTGAGACTACAGGTCCGGGCACCTGTCAAAACCGTCGAAACGCCTATATTTTCTTTAGTCGTGACTGAATGAATGGAACGAATGATGACCGTCACCATATACAGGGTGGAAGGGATATCGACGCACAACCGGTTATCATGGACTCAGTACATGATTCTGAAACCCCCTGCGTTGAAAGTTTTTGATGGTTAAAAAAAAACGCTTTTTCTTAGAAAAGTGCAATGCAATACCTACGCCGTCAAAATGTATGGCAGAGCATTTGTTTTTGAGTCCATGGTAACCGGTTGTGCGTCGATGTCCCTTCCACCCTGTATTTAACATTCATTGTCGAAATGGAAGACCTCTTGTCAAAGTGGTGCCAAGTGCTGGCGTGAATTTTCATGAAAATCCCCATTAGACTTTGTCGTTTTATGACGTGAACTTAAGGGTGATTAAGCAATGACGAGGTCGACTATACACTCAACGAAACTGTGAAATAAACTTTGTGCTACGCAGGCAATATTTGTTGTTATTGTGCATCGTAAAATAATACCTTTGAAAACATGAAGCACTCATTACTTTAGTTGACTACACTTATGTATTAATAGATAAATAGGTAACACAAAAAATATTAAGTACTTTATAATTCATCTGTAACTGCTTTTTGGCAGTTTTCGCTTATTTGCGCTTTTAAATATTTTATAAAAAATACAATATTTGTATTTTTTTTTTTAATATGACTGATCCCATTGACTGAATCTCATATTGCGTCCATGTAAACAAAATAAGATTTACAATATGGTAAAGCTATACAATATGTAACATAATTAACGCAAGACCTCATTAGTGTCGAGTTAAAAGCATAATACAATGACCAAAACTATTTTTTTAAAAGCATAGACTGTTATGATTAATAAAATCTTGTTGGCCCTAGCATTACTTTATGCATTTAAATTTGAGTCTTATTACCTTATACATAAGATTTAATTTTCTTTGTCTCAATCGGCGGTCATTATGGCGATACACGTAACTTTTTTAAATAAAGAAACCTATTTTAAAAGTTACTGAACTCGATTCTGTAGTAAATTTTATATACACTACTTTCAGGGCTTGCTTTTATTCGGTTACACCTTGTATACAAGTACATTAACGGCTCCATTTTTTATACCAGTAAAATGTGTTTTAGTCCCATTTTGATATACTGTAGAAAATAAATATCACAGAGCACGGAGACGCATCGGCGCCCGCTGCTAGTGGCGGAGTTGTCAACACTTTTCATACAAACCAAGTGTGTCAGTGTCCGTTTACTCTACGACACAAATGACGTATTAAAAGATGACAGCTTTGAAGGCAGTCTATGAATTTTATTATACTCGAGTCGGTTTAGCGTGGCAATATCGGTCATTGCCATTTCCCTTATATCTCTCCGTAGGAACACAAACAATATACTATGTATGGTTTTAAATAATTCAAACCAGGGCTTGGAACCTGTACTTGGTACAGGTTCTGTACCGGTTCCAGACCGGTACTCAACCTATCAAGTACCGGTACCAAAATTAAATACCCGGCGCGTATCACAAATCTCGTATTTGTACGAGGAACCTCGTACGGTTGGCAACCTTGAAGTAATTTTTCTAACGCCTAATAACTATCCTTTTTACTTACTATAACTGTTTTATCACTCTAACTTACGGAAATATTTGTTTTGTACCGGTTTTGGTACCGGTACAGTATCAATACTGATTCGGAATACATCTCAAACCAAGGCCAATGGTACCGGTTCCCAAAAATACCGGTATTTCAAGCCCTGATTGGAACATGCTGAAGATCATGGCAGATATTCACACAAGATATTAACGGACTTTATTTCAGTTCTTGAAATAAACAATGCTAGAAAATGTAGTTGGGGTCAATGGCCATTATTGCCACGGTAAATCGATTCGAGTATAGTACTTCTCTAGACGCTATCGGCGCGGCGGTTCCGTGCTCAAAGCGTAGGTATACAGAAATGTTAAGATGTGCCCAATCTTGATTGATATTAGAGAACACATGAAACTAATAGGTCGGAGACAAACTCAATTTTCAAATGTCATCTGTTGAATGGTATCAAAACAAGTCGGGTACAAACAGTACAGCCAAAGAGATATAACTTCAACTTTATACCTTTAAAGTACGAAGAAAACAAAAACCCGGCGTAATGCAAGTCTTTTTTATTCGTTGACACAAGATACTATATTGATAGTCCGCCAGGATCCAATCGCACTAATGTGATCGCGCGAGGGACGCCCAGCGAGCACCAGGCCGATTGTTTAAACCAATCGTGCTCTACGCCAAACTATCTGTATGCACTCACACAAATGCAAAGCTCAGCTTATGCCTCGCGGACTGAACAAACGTATTTAGTTTAAGCAAGCTGTTAAGTATATAAAAATATTGAATATATATTTAAGATATTATTTTTATAAACACACAGGCTATTGCCATTTCACATGATTTGGTTTTTGGAAGAAGGATTCAACATACAAAATACCAGTGTTTTTTTTTGTAACATAAGAATAGTTATTACGTAAACGCTTCTCTTCTTTTGAGGGTTTCGCATTAAAAGTTGTACCAAAATGTGAAAAAGGAACCGTACGTGTTGACTTCGTCTGTTCGTCTGTCATGGCTGCTTATTTTTAAATCGTAGGCTGTGGCACCGTTATGTATCGATTTGAAGAGCGAACCCATTAAATCATACGTACTAGTAATAAAAAAAACAGCTGAATCTTTTTTCCAATAACTCCATAATATATCACATCATAGATATGGTAGAATCATTACATTAGTTTTAGTTTTGAATGGAAACACACAGACTGAAAATAATAATTACAATTTCACTTTAAAACGAAGGTTTTAATAATATGCATGCAACAGTCGTAAACACAACTTTTTCTAAATAATATTACTGACAAGAAATAAGTCTTCTTGGATATACCGTGAATTCCACAAATAGTGAGCTGTTCATCGCTATATTTTAATGTCTTTCCTGTATTTAAAAGTCTGATCAACTCCCTCATCAGTAAATCTGTTGTCAAGTCTGCGTTGTTGGCTGGCTCAAATATGTAAAAACAACCTAATCATAATGTTGACTTGAGATTTTACAGCGGATTTAAACAATAGGCTTGCAGATTCCGGTCTTAGGTGTGTTTTATTTTTATCGGATCAAATAGTGATACATTGTTTTTATCTTACGAAGCGACGCGCCCTTTACTTGTGGTAACCAAGTACACGAACTAGCTGAGAATAAGTGCGTGAACACGAGGAGCGTACGTACACACACGCACACACACACACTCACTTCCAAAATCGTCCGTGTCTCGGATGGTACTGGAAGATCCTG
The DNA here is from genome assembly GCA_963555695.1 of Dasypolia templi. NCBI lineage: Eukaryota > Metazoa > Arthropoda > Insecta > Lepidoptera > Noctuidae > Dasypolia > Dasypolia templi. The sequence goes on from OY743163.1 coordinate 9,345,539, forward strand.
CGCTTACACAATCATTCACAGCGTTTTTCTAAACGGTAACCACAAGTTAAGCGCGCGTCGTTTTGTGACATAAAAATACTGAACCGGCTCAAACAACTTTGCCTATTATTTTACTTTTTGCTTTAAAAGCAATCTTCCAAGTGTTTAATATAAGAGAGAAATATTTGATTCAGAACTATTACAACTTCTAAGGTAAATAAGTATAATTTTAAGAATTATATATAAAAAAGTATATTTTCCTATTATTATAGGCTGTCTTCGTATCGTTAGTCACAAATAAAATCAAAGAAATGTTTAGTGAATACTCATTATTGTATGCTGTAGTATTTATATTAGTGTTACATGTATGTAAGGTGAAGACACCAATTTTTGGCACAGTGGATGTACCCATATTTTTTGTAAAATAACCTTTAAGTAAATGACATATTTGAGAGGTGTATTTTTTATCTCAGTTATTTAAAAAAAACTGAAATGTGACTGATTTTAAAGTTGAAGGAACCTTTATTACTACTTTTACAAAAGCATAATAAATTGTCTTGTAATATTTATTGTCCGATGATTGGTTGTTCTACCTGAATAAGTAATTTATATAAAAAAATATTTAGCATCACAAGTTATTTTTACTGAATTAATTTTCTTTATTAGTTTTTAGGTGCCATAATACTTTTTTTACTTTGGCTATAATTTAAAAAAAAAACTGGCGTTAAGAATTCTTTCTTGAATGCTTTATAGTTACTTATATGTAATTACAATCAAACAAATAAATCATTATCGGTTTAAAGTTGTATGTTGTACAAAAAAGATGTACACCATCCACCATTATAAAAGCATAATCAGACTTTTAAGTTCCCACTGCTGGGACGCATGCCTCTTCCCTGTGAGAGGGAGTGGGCCATAATCCACCACGCGGGCCTATTGCAGGTTGGTGGATGTCGCATGTCTTCGAATTTCTGGTTCTAGGACATGCTGGTTTCCTCCACCCTTATAAATGTTGCAATTATATTTAAGTAAAGAATCTCAAAAATATCTAAATTAGTGCAAAATGAATTGACAGTATTATTTTTTAAGACTTTTCCATTTTTTTTGGACTTTCCTATTTAATTGGTTGTAACCGTTTACATGAAAAATTGCTAAACTTTCAGTAAACGCACACTATTATAGATGATCCTGTAATTTTAAATTTTAATGAATAAATAAATGAAAATGTATTATTAAAACTATACATAATAATAAGGTGAAAAGGATAACGTGAGTGAAAAAAGTTTTGTGATTTTGATATTTTGTAGTTTAAATAATGATACGTACTTCCGTACGTACGGTTGACAATTGTCCTTTTCACCCTAGTTTGCATGTTTTAGATTTAAGATTATATTAAACTGTTTATAAGAATATACAAATTATGTGTCTGTATTTCATACAAATTATTGAAATTATATACGATTTTGATTGAATTGTTTTTTTTTCCACTACTACACCCCCGGACTCCTAAATCAAGTCATCAAAATACATAATGCTTAGTCGAAGAAAAAGGTTTTATGCAGTTTTGAAGCCGACATACTATTTTTAGCATGTCGGCTTCAAAACTGCATAAAAACTTTTTCTTCTTGCAACTTCTAACTTAGACTTACAAAAAAGAAAACACTACAAAGTGAATAATAACTTTAATTTCGGAAGTATTTTAGTCTTAGTATTGTTGTGTGTGTAGTTTGGTATTGCAGTCTTTAGATCTTGTTACGAGTTTTTTTATACCGTTACATGTTTTTGATAATTCTAGTCGATTTCGGAACGATTTCTAAATTGTAATTTTTATCTGTGATACATTTGGCTGAAAATTTTACAAGTCACTTTGCTATCTTTGTTCGTGAAGGTGACAGGTCTCCTGATTTTCCCTAAATGGAATCGTAATTAATCTTGGATTATAGGGCGCTTAAATGCCCTAATCCTAAACCAAAGGACCCGTGAAATGGTCCCAGATCATATTTCTATCGGATTTTTGAATCCCTCGTTCGCCTCGCTACGGTTTTTTTGATACCAGCTATCTTCACGGTACACCGAGGGAGACGCGAGTTTTAAATTCCTGGAATAAGCGACTACAATTGTGGGTGCTTATTCCACCTTTGCTTCAACCGAGGAATTTTTACTGGCCTTCCACGGGGCTGATTGGTACCACCTTCCGGCTCTCGGGGTCACCTTCAAGTTTTTTTTTCTTTTTTAATTTTCTTATAATACCAAAACAGCCTTCAGCTGCTTATTTAAAATTACTGGAAAGGTGCAAATGATGAAATTACAACAAAAATTCATAATAGTATAATTGTAATCAATAAGCTAAAAGTAGATAATAAACTGGGAACGTTCAAGGAAGTGAGACTTTTAATCACCATTGACATCCACAGGCTCCCACCCTAAGATTAATTGTTCAATCTCTCCAATTTTATCTGGCTATCCATTAATAGTGTGTCGCTCCACGAAGAAATTTCATTTCCTATATCAACATACCTTTTTTTTAATATTTGTCATCATCCCTTTTATTGCTTTTCCTGATACAGGGTAATTGTTGAATAGTTCTCCTGGTACGAACCAGAAGAACTGGAGCCGTTTGTGAAGCCACCTTCAGCTCCATATCACTATAATATGCATTTTGACGACAAACATATTAAAGTAATCGAATCGCACCCCTGGGAATTAATTATTATTGAGTAGCTCCGGGTTCAGCGAATGGTGTTTTCCGAGAGCAAATGCACGAGTTTCTATAAAAACACCCAAATCGCTATATGTGTGCCTGTAAAATTTGAGGATTTCCCACGATTACCATGGGATTCGCTCATCAGATTCTGACTTGGTGACAATGGGACCACGTCGAGAAAATACCCTTTAAAAAAAAAACGGTCCACATTATTGACGGAGAAATCGGTGAACAACAAACATATATAGCGGAACATTTTCCCTCTTCCTCTTCGGAAGTCGGTTAAAAACCGATTGACATTTTGACCTGCTTTGTGGGTACCGAAATGTTTAACAGGCTTGGATGAGACTAATACAGGGGTATGAACAGTAGGGATGAAAGTTCCTAATCTTCCATTTATAGGGAGGATCCTCTGACCAGACGGGCATCTCTGTCGCAGGTCTTCCCTAGGTAACTAGGGGTCTCACCTGGCGGTGACAGACCACCGAGATGCCGTGAAGAAAGCGACGCTCACTATAAGCGTCGCAGCACTCCTACAGATAACCTCATAGCAATCACACACATGGGCGCGCGTACTTTACACGCGCGCTCAAATATTGCCAGGGGCAAACAAAATGAGGGGCCCGCATTAACGGACCAACGTATAGCCCCCGCGGCCGGGGGGCACAGCACAGCCCCGGTTCCACTTGCCGCGCCCCCTTACGGGGACGTAGCGACTTCCAACAGTCAGACGGGTATTGTGTCTGGTGGGCTACTGCCTGAAAATTGTTCTCTAAAACTCTTTTGGCGCGATGCAGGATTTTTCGTGACGTCAGTGTGATGAGTAGATTCTGCAGAAGAGTTATTCGCGCGATAAGCATACCCAATACAAGTATTGCTTATGCTTATCGCGTGGATAACTCTTCTTCCGCGATGCAGGATTTTTCGTGACGTCAGTAGATGCTGCCACACTGGCATAGGAGCTTGGATCTATCCGCTAGTACCAGTAAAGTCAGAGTGGCTCTGGATAGTGATAACTCTTTCTGGTCTTTGACCCCGAAAACTGCGTGACTTTGCGTGCCCAAATACTGAATCTTCAGCATTCTCATACTTGGCTACCTAAGTTAGTATCTAACTGTATGTGTTTTCTAAGAAATTAATGAAGATCGTGGGGATGATTGCAGAACGAAATTACATGATAATTATACCTACTCATCAAAATAATTTCGTTCTAAGAAAAACTCAGTTTTCCTTATACCAATATCAAAAGTATTTCACGTGTTAAGAAATCAGATTTCGCCTCTTATTGTAAGTATAACTAAAGTATCCATACTAATATTATAAATTCGAAAGTATTGTCTGTATGTTAGTTACCTTTCACACATAAACCACAGCACGGATTTTGATAAAATTTGGCAAGGAAGTAGGCTACTTTTTGTCTCATAAAGGGGGCGATAAAAAAGGTGATGAAAGTATCTATGGGAAACCCAGCATATTATCTTAAGCTATGCATATGAAAATTAAAATGTTTGCTTTTGGAAAGATTTAAAGAAGTACATGTTCCAGCGTCTTGGTAAACAAGAGGAACGTTAGGCACAACGAAGTAAGACCAGCGCAGGCCATGTGACTGTTATTTTAGTACATTATAGTGTCCTACGACATCTACGCGAACGACGTCGCTGGCATTAGCAAAGTAAGTTATAATTTAAACTCACAATAGGTACAGACCTCTCCGGACAGAATTCTCCGAAAAGATGCGTTTTGATAGTTTATATTTTTACATGTTTTTTAATCCCATGTAATAGGAGGCGAGCTTATTTGTCACTAACCGGGCATAAAGCTAGACTCCAAGGTGCTACTAAGAAATTCCTGATGCATGAACTCCAGAACACTGCCTGAACTGGGAATCAAGCCGCAGCACAGGACCACACGTCAGCAGCTTTTTGCCTGCGACCACTAGACTAGAGGTTCGTGCTCGTTACACAGGTGCAGGCGCGACGCGACAGAGCGATACAAAGGCAAGGCGTATCGCGCGATGAACGGTGTCTTTAAATCGCGCGTGATGGCGTCGCGTGTCGCGTCTGTAAGAGTAACTTGCATCTGAAATGCCCAATATAGACTTCTAGAAATTCTGGCATGCTGATAATATATTCCCTCGTAAGTTTTTACTTTTGTATTATTACATAGGCTTTGTTTAACTTAGTTTATGGTATTAATGTACCAATATGCTTTTTCTCATAGTTGTTTATAGATTATTTTATTTCAGCTTTACTTAAAATCTTACATACTGCCAATTTAATTGAAATGTAAAGTATCAGTCTGAAACACAGGTTTGAATGAACCTAGATCATTAATTGCACCTGTACCTAATAAAATGTTAGTTTTAGTTATTTTTAGGTACTGTTGGCTAAATATACACATTTTGTAAACGTTTACGTTCAATATTTTTTTTAAATTTATTTTTATTATATATTCCAAAACGGTAAGTATACGAGTAACTAAAGGTACTTGCGAGGAATGAGGTGTGTAAACCATTTTACTGAGAACAAAACGTGATAGTAGTAAAGAACTACGAACGTAGGTAAGTAATCATGGCAAGCCATCGCAGACTAGATGTAGGAAACAAGAACCAAGATTAAATGCTATTCACATGCAAGATTTAATTCAGGAAAGTATCAGACAAGCACCTAGGGCAGGTGTCCACGACTTACGAACACGACTGCTACATTTAAGTAATTTATTAACAACCCAGTAAGAAGTGTATGTTCCAATAAATCCTCTATTCAGCAGTGGGACATATTTGCAGTGACTCAAAATAAGAAACTACTTCAGTGGTACCTTGGACTTACAGGTTTTTCCTCGTATCCATTTTGATTTGAGGCTGCATGTTCGTCCATTCTAACTCGCGATCTTGACCCGTCTTGTGTAAGTTGATACCTACGAGTTGTGCTACATACCAAACATTGTTATCGGTAGGTAAATCTTGATCTGTAACCCTAGCACGAACATCGTCTTGTTTAGGTACCTAACGTGTTTTTCGCAGTTTTGTTTTTCTTTTCAAAGTCAAAGCATTTATTTACAAATAGTCTAATAAAAGGCACTTTTGCACGTCAACATTTACATTCAAATAGAATTGATTCTAGTCGTACAATCGAATCCAGTTGCTTCTCTATACGCAACTACCTTCCAAAAGATAGTTGCGTATAGAGAAGAATGGGCAAGAATCCAAGGGCGGATCCAGGATATTTTTCTGGGGGGGGGGGCACAAGGGGCGGACGGGCAAAAACTTAAGAATAACTGTTGAAAAAAACTTGAAGTATCATACTTCAAGTTTATTTCTACAAGTTCAAGTATGTATATATGAAGGTTTATGAAAGTGTCAAAAAAAATTGAAAAATTAAATGTTTAGTAAAGACAGTTTTCTTTTATGTTTCCTGCTAAAGATGTCCAGCACTTAATTAGCGCCCATTTTTGCCGCAAAACGTCTTGATGGATCTCCACAGTACACAAAAATACCGTCTGGGGGGGGTCGGGGGCACGTGCCCCCGTGCCCCCCCTTAAATCCGCCCCTGCAAGAATCTCTACCGTCACTCTTTACTAAAATGTTTCACAATATGTTGTACACATAATTAATTAATTTACAGTAGTCTGTAAGCTGTAAGCATGATCTTGGGAAATTGGTATATTGTTGAGAGAAAACAAAATATAAGTGATTTGATATGAGCAAAGATATTTTTCTATATTCACTTTCCATACTGACATATAAGTTGAGATATTATTGTTTTTAACATTATAAGTGTAACAAGTGGGAATTACATGTCCGCACTAATAAACCTTTTGTTCCGTTCTTGCAGACAAACCGTGAAAACGGTTTTGCGGGGCGTTGTTCTTAAGTTAAGACTGTTACAAACGTTGTTAATTATCAAAACAAAAAAAAGTGATAGATACACGGTGGTCACATATTTACAAACACACCAGATTACAGCTCTTAAGCTTACAGCTCTTAAGGTCTTTAACAATCGTTAATTCGGGTCGTCAGAAATCCAAAAGATTAGCAACCAGTCATGCCAAGGGGTATCGCATCACCTAGAACTGGGTACTGCAGGTCAGATAAGCAGTCGCTCCATGTAAAATACTGGACTTCAGCTGCATTCGGTAAGATTAGAAGCTTACCCCAAAATAGTTGGGAAAAATTAGGCAGATTTTAGACTTTTCTTGCTACCTAAGACATTATATCTATGATTACACTAACTGGTATATCATCGTCATCATCATCAGCCTATATTAGTCCACTGCTGGGGTGGGGTGGGGTGAATAGGAATTGAGTGGGGAGGCCTATGCCTGCCCTAATGAGCGCCGTATGAGCATCTGCCTGCAGTAGTATAACTAGTATACTCGTATAAATATGAACAATTATCAAACACTTCAAAACGTATTTTAATCGTCCTTCAAAGTCGTGTCAGCCATTAAAGAAAAACAACGTAAAATCTAGATTTATAATACAATACATAGCAATTAATGTGACCCACATCTAATTTGAATTGAAAGGAAACGCACATCGGTTCGATCAATCAAAATATATCAACATTTTTGTGAGCAATTTACAAATTCTCTTGAATAGTTATCAAGATAAGGATGAGGTCGACATGTAGCGGGTTTTAAAGCGCTAAGCGGGTATTAAAAGCGACATCCCAGTTATCTTAATTAGTTTAAGAGCGGTGGGGTAATTGCGTAACAGTAGAAATGGCTTTCATTTTTGATTTTGACAGTTCAACAACATTCATTGCGTTATTTCCGTTGTCGAGCAGGATTTTTTTTCGAACATATGAAGCAATGGATTCGCAATATCCTTCAAAATGATTTTGATTGTGATTGATAATGTGTTACGCAATTAGGGTGATAATATTTAATAATAGAACGCCCGATATCTTATCCTGCTGGAAGCTCTTTCGGAATCCTGCCGGAAGATTGACTCGACTCATGCTAGCAGTACGCAGTTTATATGAAAGTTTGTCTGTTCCTTCCAGCAGTACGGAACCCTTTATTCTGAACTTATGCTCATCAGAAGTTTCAAACATTTGGTCAGTGCGCATCAAAATAAAACTCATTTTTGTTTTATACAACTATTTACATAATTTCTAATAAATGTATTCGTATTTAATACGTGACGAATTATTAGTACAGGAGCACATTTATCTAATATTATTTATAGGTAAGAAACTATGTAAAGAACTATAAATCTGTCACTTTGGTTTAATTAAGCACTAAATAGAATTAGGGACTAAAAATACCCTCATACATTACAGAATAATAAGATTGAGATTAACAATTTCAATTGATAAAAGAATCAAATATGTTGCACTTATAAATGTGTTTAAAACACACAAAAGTGTAACAATAATATAAAGTATTTGTAACAGATATAAAAATTGTTAACAGTGTTAATAAGTGTAACAGGTAGGTAAACGCGGCGTTGCCAAATTAACTTTGCTTAAGCATCATTATCATAATCAGCCTACAATGTTCCCAATGCTGGGACACAAACTTCCTCTCGATGAGATGAAGTGAGCCGTAATCCACCACGCGAGCCCAGTGCGGTTGGTAGATGTCACATGTCTTCGAATTTTTGGTTCTAGGACATGCCGGTTTTCTCACGATGTTTAAAAAAAAAGTAAGGTTGTCATGTAAGGGTGGATTTCACCAATGACACTGAACGCGATCAACACATAAACTAAGTTTAAGAACTGTCAGTGTCATCATTTTTATGAAATACTGACACTGACAGCTCTTGAACAATTGTATCTGTAACATTTATAAATGTGTTCCTTTTAAAACAGTTTAAAAAAGCCCTGTTAAAAATACTTAGACGCGCGAGCGCGAACGCGCTGCCCCTGTACATGCTCCATCACCTGCTGATTGAAGGTCAGTTGTGTTTAGCTACCGATTCTTGTACATTGCGAAAGAGACAATTTTTTGGAGCAAATTTCAACTTTGTACTGTTTATCATAACGATACTATGACCGAAAAAAGTTGCTACCTTTCGGAAGTACTTAAATTGCTGCTGGCAGGACTCCGGGCGATCTATCATTAAGGCTTAAAAGCCAATTAGACTTTTGTTCTTTACTTACTCGTCACTTGATGATAAGATCAGTCAGTCAGAAAAAACAGGGCTGGTTTGGCTGACAAAGACGTACAGCAGGTACTGTGGCACATCGACTTTAAGCTCCACGACGCTCTGCAACCCCGAGCCGAGGCGCCATATGAATTAACAACCATTCGTATGTTTTTTATAAAGGTAAAAGTTCCTAACATCTGTATTTGTGAGAGGCCTTGTCCACTCAGAGATGTTTCGATTTCTTGGCCATTTTCTATTCAGATAAGTACCTGGTACTTGGTGACAGGGCTACACTCCTCCCATACCGGATTGTAAAAGCAAAATGAGTAGATAGCCGTGGTGATTCTTGTCAGCTTTTCTCAATAGGAAACGACCAGTTGGAACTGTGCGGAACGTGAAATGAAATATTTTGAATTTGAATTCTTCGGGTCATTCCACAGCTTCGTGTTCATTTGCTGACTGACTGTGCCTTTTCTCAACATATGAGAAGGCAAGGCAAGCTTTCTTCTTTCATACTTTCTCGCAACAAAACTGACATTTCTTTTCTCAGACCCGCGTACATTGGAACCAAACCCCTACCAACTTAAACCTTACCATTCACAATCTTATCCCCAGAGAATAAGGTCCGAATTCGCATACCACATGTTCTCACAGTAAAACCATGAATCAATCACCTCACACGCAGTGATTACAGTAAGACAGACATTCCCTGAGGGTCCGGGGTTCGATCCTGTGCGAGGCATCAATCAAAACTCGTCTATTTTCACATTCGTGATTTACAAATCGTTTGTGTTTTTTATTTTACGTTTGGTATATGTCCGATTTTGTAGGATACTAGCTGTAGCCTCCGGGTGAGCTTCTAAAGGATAAAGGGTTTTTACTGCTTTCGGATTTAATTTGGTGCAATATTTTTGGGTGATGGATGTCCCTAAATTGAGTAGTTACCTATATCTTCTTTTTTAACCGTTGTTAGCAGCTCAGTAGCTTCGACTAGTATTGTGTTTTGCATGGCATATTTAACACAATACATAAAAAAGGCCCGTACATCCATATGAGCATGAAGTCTTGATTTTGATTAGTACTTGACTAAGTGTTATTGTGTTCATTCCATCAGGAATTTCTCAGTAGCAGCCCAGTCATATTTTTTTTGGTTGGGAAATAATTATGTGTCTGAGCACCGATTGCTTTTAAAATGTTTACCCATACGTCAGCGTTGGAGAGAGTTGGAGGCTCTGTCTATGTTATATTCTATACTCGACAAACCTACTTCTCCTTCTTACCTGACGCCCCATGTTCAATAGTAATGCTCTGCTCATAGTAAAAATCTTCGTTCCACCTACAATCGTCTTCTACGATGTCCTTCTCACCGCTCTGGTTTAATTCACTCTTATTTCTTTGTCCAGGCGGTCTTTCTATATTCTTGAGATGATATGAGAAGCTTGTAAAATCATCTCATCGCTGATTTGATGGATTCGCTTTCTCCTCTACCTATCGTTATATCCCCTGACAAAGTTTAATGTGTTTATATGTATGTATGTATGCATCTAAGTATTTGTATTAGTATTTTTTTTTCGAATTATCTATCCCTTTTGTTGCACCTGCCATGTTTTGTCTCTGCATCACCCTAAGGTTGACTGGTAAAAAATGCCTCAGGCATTAAGTCCGCCTTTGTACAGTATTTTTTTTACTTGTGCATAAAGTTTTAATAAATAAATGACACAGTGTTAACGGCCACCCCGACTTAGGAGTGGGACGTAACGTTCCCATTATAGGCTGATTATGATTGAACTAAAAGAATATCTGTATAAATAAGTTTGTATTAGTTAACTTGTTATACCTTTATCCTTATTATTCTACTCGATGTGGTACGTGGAGAATGATGGCTATCCATTAAGACTGATATACTTGTACAAATCGGCCTCCATAAGTTGAAGCAAAAATAGTTCGTCACTTCAATTTTATTGCGTGCCACGTGCAGAAAACTTGTATCGTGTAATGGACCTATATAGACAAAATATACTTAAAATAATGTAGGTATTCCGCTTACTTTTCATCGAGCGCCACATGTCTTGTCTCCTGTGCACGTCAGGATCAAAAATGTCTCCGTCAGCGTTGCTGATTACTGGGTTAATAAAAATGAAAATAAAACATGTAATGATCTCTGTAGCATCATGAAACCATGATCACCCTTCAGGAGCTAATGCAAATCTCGGGGTTCATTCTATTAATGCTGGGGTCGGTGCATTTCATTCATTCATTCATTCGTAGAATTTTTTGGTCTAGGAGGTCTAGGGAATCATGTGTTCATAGTTACAGTTAGAATATAAAAGAAAATAATGTAATAATATTTATTTACTTAAAAAAATGGTAGAAAGTAAATGGTAAAACAAAAAATAAATACAAGAACATACATACATATTTTTGCATAACAGTGATATGCGTACAAATTTTCACAAATATATATAACATTAATTGTTGTCAATGAAGTCTTTGACACTAACCACTCAAGCATTAATGCAGTTTATTTTTGAATAATCTCATATTTAAGGTCTTCAGGCTACTTGGTATCTTATTACATATACTTACACACATAGATTTACATCTTTTATTATATATTTATCTTGTTTTGGAAGGATATCCAGTACGACCCTTACGGGTCTCGTCAGTTACGAAGATATAAAACATCTGCATTACAAAAAACCCCATAAGCTTCATCACAAACATACGTGTTTCGTATAAGTATAGATACGATGGCGGCAACAAACAAAGCTTTTTTAAATATCGGCCTACAGGATTCGCAGGTCGAAGCCCGTGTATTGCTCAGTGGGCCAAGTGTGAGCTAATTTTAACCGTCTCGATTTTACGCATCGCACTTGGCCCACTGAGCAACCCTTCCGCCCTGTATCTTATAATGAGTGATGTTGCCCAGTTTGCATACAAAAATTCAACCAAATATATGCAATAGTTTTGTCACTATTGTTTGTCAGAGATTGGCAAAACCCATCCACTTGAGCCGATTAAGGTTCAACCCCCCTCCACACCCCTCCTCTGGATTATGACTATGGTTCTCTTGGGCTTGGTTAAGATTGAAAAAAAAAACCCAGCTACGGCGAAGCAAAAAGGAGAGTTATATATGTATGAATGTATGCATGTGGGTATGTATCTATGTTCATATGTTCCCTCATAATTTCTAAACTAGTTATCATAATTTGACAATTAATGAGGTACTGTTGGAAGCGTCTTAATCGTCTGCTGGTTATAGGATATAGGACGGTTCAATATATTGATTATGGCGAACTCTAGAAAACGTAAAGTCATGAACTAAAAATAAAAAAAACACCAAAAGACCACGGATTTACCCCGACCATTTTTTTACTTTACTCTTGATTTAGTCTTTTTTAGTCTTGATTCTTCTAAAATATTTCTTGTTTCGTACTTTTTTTATCGTGATTTTTCAGTTTTTGAACAGACTTTTTTCAATTTCGATGTCAGGAGTTATTTTATAGTTTCAAAATACTCGTATGCATTAAAATTTTCAGTGTTTTCATTTTCTGTCGTATTATCTTGTACCTACACATTGTATAATTTTTCAGGTTAGCCGAGAAGCCAATTAAGTTGCCAAAACGGCTGGAACTATAGTTATGTTCTGCCAAATATGTATCGCGGCCACATAGTCAAAATAATGTCTTAAGATATACCTGAACCAATCCATGAAATAACTGCATATACTATTATATCGCAATAACTATAGTCGGTTCCAAAAGTTTCTATTGAAACGACAAACAAACACTGTTCTGGTTAAGATCTTACGGAATTAGCAACACATTCATCTGTAATTAAAAAGATTTTAGAAATCTTGCTAGTTTTTCAGCTATTATTTTCTTAATAACATGACTAAATTGTAATAGAAAAATCATCAACGAAACTTAAGGTTATAAAATCAACTTGAATTGTCAAATTAAAAACATGTTAGTTAGGGTAGGGTGGAGTAACATAGTAGTTACGGTGATTTAAATTTAGACAATTACATCAACACACTCAATATGTAAGTAAGTGGCCCTAAAAATTTGGCATCCACAGTTTTGTCGTCTGATTCTTTTGTTTACATTTTCCTCATTTACTTTTGGACAGACCATACATTGCACTTCGTTTCTCAAAAACTTTTGCACCTTAAATCAAAGATATTCCTTTCGGTTCCTTTGTTCGACTCATGCGCAAGTGCGTCACGAAAGCGCCGACCAATCAGCGCCGTTCGTGCCCGCGGCCTGTCACGATTCGACGCCTTCCATATTTGAATGCATGTCCTAATGTTCTGTTCGTTTTTTTAATGTGTTTGTGTGTGTTGTTATGATATGGTATTGGTAAATAATAAGTTAAGTATGTATTACGTGTAAGTATGTATAGAATGATTTGAATTTGACCCAAGGTTGAATTTGAGTCACGATTTTGTCAAAGCTACCTCCAACACCTACTTTTCTGACGGAAATCATACTGACCTACCTACCTACTTATGTTAGATGGATAAATCATTTATTTGGCGCAATACAAGAAAAAGCACAACACATTAATTAATGCACAGTTAATTGATAACCACTAACCTTCTTATTCATATTAAAGCCATTTGCTTAAATTTCAAACAAAACAAACGAGTTCGATAGCTAAATTAAAAACCTATTTTTGCTATTAAACTCTTTTGCCCCTTTCTGTCAAGTTACAATTAAGTTTGACAGAAAGGGACAAAACTGTTGGCTATATCGGTAAGTAATTCATAATAATCAGCCTATTAACTTCCCACTGCTGGGACGCAGGCCTCCTCTCTGTCAGAGGGAGTGGCCCGTAATCCACCACGCGGGCCCAGTGCGGGTTGGTAGATGTCACGTGTCTTCGAATGATTTGTGACAGACACGCCGGTTTCCTCAAGATGTTTTCCAGTGAGAGCAGTGTTGATGAAATAATTTGCACAAAGTAAAGCGCCTGTCTGGGTTTCCCTAAAACTTATAAGTCGCGGCCGTTACCACTGGGCCACCACTGCTCTTCACAATGATGGTAAGTAATTACATACTTACATGATATAAACACAGTCTGCGGCTTGTGGCTCAGTTATAACAGACGGGTGCCGGGTGGATCTATCAGCACCCTAATTGCGTAACACATTTTCGTAAACGATTACGACTAATCTGTTGTATTTTGACAGTTTAACAACATTCATTGCGTTATTTACATTGTTGAGCAGAATTTTTTATCCAACTTATGAAGCAATGGATTAGCAATCTGTTTCAAAACGATTCAGATTCCGATTGATTGTGTATTACGCAATTAGGGTACAGGTTAAGTTACGCTTGCCGCGGGTATTCGATGGGTGACCATCTTTGCATAACGAGAACCATCCGTGCCTCGGAAAGCATGATACGCCATTGGTCCCGGCTGTCATTTGTGGATCTTTGACAGTCGTTAGGGGTCATCAGAAGCTCGGAAGTCTGACAACCAGTCTTACCAAGAAGTATCGTGTTACCCAGAAACTGGGTTGCGGAGAATAGGGATGATGTAATTTTTTTTTTAACTCAATAAACAGTTTTACAAAGTTACAAAAAGTGAAAAAGCTTAACAAATTGCCAAGTTATAAACGTTTTAAGGGAAGTGTTAGACAAGGACAGCACTATCGTAGAAGTGAATTCACGACGATTTAACTTCATACTAGCGCTGTACATTGTCCGTACCGTGCGACAAGGACGGGAATAATCCCCTCCAAAAACTTTAAAAGCGTGTATCTTCTTCATATTTACACCGATTTAACAGTTTTTTTCGATTACCTCATTTTTACTATGCCTACTTTGAAATTACATTATTTTGATGAACACTTCTAAAATCGGCTTCTAATATAGGCAGAGGCAGCAGATCAGACTCCGGGCTGCTACTGAGAAATTCCGAAATCGAACCCAGATAGCTCTGTTCAGCAGTAGCGCTTGCAAATAAACCAACGAGAAAAAGAAAGAAAATAATTTAAAAAAAATGAAATTTTTCTTTGAGGGGTCATCGACCGCAGCTAGTATAATCACTTGTACAAAAAACAAAACAAAAAAAAAACAAAAAAACGGTTGCATAGAACAGCTGTTGTACTACCAGCACTTGCACGGTCTGTGATTAGGTACGGTGCGGTATAACAAGTAACAATTAAAAATAATTATTTTATTTATTCGCAACCAACTTATATGGCCTGCACCCTACTTGTAATTATAAAAAATATCAGAAGCCGGAAAATATGACAACCCTTGGTATGGGAGGAATAACGAAAAGGTAGAAATATATCTGAGCATGAGGTACTGGGTTCGATTCCCAGGTCGGGCAACGTGTTATTGGGTTTTTCTATCTGGAATTTCTCAGTAGCAGCCCGAAGTCTGGATTTGTGCCCGGTTGATGGCAATAGGCTCGCCCCCTATTACATGGGACTTAAACATAACTGGCGAAATGTGGGTGTACTATAGGTACACCTCTGCCCAACCCTTCGGGGAAACAAGGCGTGATGTTATGTTATGTATATCTCATCTTATTTAACGTGATTGTATAAAATAGACCAGCGGGGGTAGCTTATGGGGGCTGTAGGACCTAAACGCCAGTTTTATACATAATGCCTAAAAGTATATTATGATTCGCTGCAGTAAACTAAATCAGAAAAATATATTATATTTTTCAGGATATCTGCTAGTTTGATAGTGTGATAAAAACATGATACAACTTATTTGATACGATAGAAAAAAAAACGAATGTACCTAAAAAAAATCTTTTAACGATTAAAAACCATTCAAAAATACTTTTTTACGAGATTTTTCTTTCTACAAGCTACATAACGTAATAGTGTTTTATTTATTAGCCCATTTTTTTTGTAAATAGATAATTGCTTAATCAATAAATTACCAGCGTTGTGACATCGCGCTTCTCTTTCTTTTGTATGCAGTCTGACAGTGACCATGCTTTAGTTTTGTCAGCCTCTTAAAGTGACAACTGAAAGCATTTTTTCTTTAATTGTGTCTGTTCAGCCACGTCCATTGTGTTATTAATGTTGTTGAGCAGACGAAATTATTAAACCTCCAGCTGACCGAAGACTCTCTAATCCTTTGATTCATTCAAAGGATTAGAGAGTCTTCGGTAAGCTGGACCCGCTTGCAATTCGACCCGCGGGTCCACTTAACCACACATTTTTTTTCTGTATTTTCATTGGTTAACTGGACCCAAATTCAAGCTAAAAACACATGTATTGTTTAAAGCTACCCGTGGAAACAGTCGTGCGCAAATTGGTTAGTCAAATATAATAAAACACAATTCAATTAGGTTTAAACGTTTATTCTCAATCAAAATCTAATATCTTTTTAACCTGCACCCTTATTTCGTAATACACAATCAATCGGAATCTGAATCGTTTTGAAACAGATTGCTAATCCATTGCTTCTTAAGTTCGATAAAAATTCTGCTCAACAAAATATAGAACGTAATGAATATTCTTGAACCGTCAAAATCAAACAGATTAGTCGTAATCGTTTACGAAAATGTGTTACGCAATTAGGGTGCTGTTCAAAATGTCCCAGTGTGGGTTGAGTGACCCCGCGGGTCCATTTCGAGTGGATCCTGTGGACCAAAGACTCGATTAGAAATATATTTTAAAACTCTCAGAATGTGATTGAAACTGTATTAAGCAATTAATATTAGGACAACGTAATACGTGCCGTGACGCACAGAATACTATTTTCTTCTGTTTTTTGTGTGAATATTATGTTCCTTAACCTGGGTCAAATAAATTTATTTTCTTTCTTTACGTAAGCTTATGATTAGATCATCGTCATCCATGGGTCCTATCAGAATACCAGAGCTGTAATACCTAGCATCATGCTGAGATACCCTTTTGGCTTCGTAAAGGACTTTGTTTTTATTTTCTTTTGTTTTATTTTGTTTCGTTTATTTTTCTTTTGTTTTTATTTTGTTTCGTATGTCTTTATGAGTATGATTAGTTTAGTTTGTGATACTGTGTATCACACTACGCACTGCATATTCCTGTGAGAGACACAATAAAGTATTTTACATGGAGCGACTGCCTATCTGACCTCCAGATCTCAGTGACTGGGTTCAGTCTGTGAGGCCTAAGCTGTGCTTTGCATTTGTGTGAGTGCACATAGCGACGCGTCCTTTGCTTGCCAGTCGGCCAATCGGACAATCGAGCTGAGGCTCACTCACGCAAAGCTCGGCTTAGGCCTCGCGAACTAGAACACGATACCCTTAGATAACACTGGTTGTAAGTATTTCGGGGTTCTGGCTAGCCGTATAGCGACTGTCAAAGGTCTGATACGAATGATGACAGCCGAGACCAACAGCTTTCGTTCACCGCGCCCGGTTGACAATTGGTAATTTGCAGTTTTTAACAGGACAAGAGGACGCTGCAGTCTGCAGCCTATCCTCTCAAAGATAGATAAGTAGAGAATAATATCTTGATCAACATCTGTAACAAAAATAGAGATGACCTACATTCATTATCTAAACTAATATTATTAGCGAAAAGATTTGTTATTTTGCTACGCTTTTACGCTAAAACATCACAACGGATTTGGATGAAATTTGACATATGATGACCATGACCTGGATTAAGACATACGATCTTTTTATCCTAATACACCCACGGGATCGAGACTTATGCGGATGAAAACGCGCGGTACAGCTAGTTACTTCACAAATAAAAAAAACAGTTACATACCAAACATAATGTTTGTCTATTAATTACAAAAAGAATCACAGTAGGCAGTAATTAAATTAAATAAATAATGACTATCATAAAACTACCAGGTTTTGCCTGCGGCTTCGTCTAACAACATCACGCTTGTATTCAATGAAGGGGTATAGGTAGAGGTGTATAAGTAGATAGGAACCTACAGCCACATTTCGTCAGTAATGTTTAAGTGTTTAGCTTTTTACTGTATCGAAACTGGCATATATCTATACTACAGCACGCGTAGATTGTCAATTTTTGTCGACGGTAGAATAGACATAATTACAAATAGAATAGACAAAATTACAGATTGAATCGTCAAAATTACAGATAGAATAGACAAAATTACAGATAGAAAAGACAAAAATGCAGATAGAATAGACAAAATGTCGAATTTCTTTTATTTATTCTTTCGTCGAGAAAACTAGTTTCTAAGGTCGTCATGCTACGAGTAACGGCTGCTTCTTCGAATTTCCTAATGGAAACTTGGAAAGACAGTTAGCTCAACACTATGAACGAACCCAGTCACGTTTGTGTCTTTTAGACCGACGCGACGGTAGTCAATCCATCTGCCTAGCATTTTCTCAACTTGTTCGGGTCGGTTTCCAGTGTAACCTGATTCTGTTGAATACCCGTATTTTATATACCTTCACAACACAGTTACTAGGTAATGCGATACCTCTTGGTAAGACTGGTTGTCAGATTTTCTGGCTTCTTACCCGTAACTATGGTCAAAGATCTACGAATGACAACTGGGGCCAACAGCCGAGGCACAGAGGGGTCTAGATATGTAATGGATGGTCACCCACCCACGGAACGACCTGTGTAGGTAATATTACTTAACCATGAACATCGACTCGTGCGACGGTTATAATGTATCAACAGCCTCTTTTAGTCAATATTCCTGAAGATTGTGATTGGAATGATAAAGTTGCATGGAATGATAGATATAATTTTCTAAATTGACTTTGTTGATAATGTAAACTAAAGGGTAATTTTAGTGAACGTACGGAGTAACAATTAAAAACGATTTAAGCCTACCGTAGATGGAATGTGAAGCACTTATTAAAATGAATAATATTTGTAGAAGCGATGGGATCTACCGTTTAATTACATAACATCACGTCCGTATCTCCTGAAAGGTTAGACAGAGGTGTAGGTACAACAATATTGAGATCCATGGAGATTTTATCCTGTTATTATCCATAAGAACTTACTACGCTTTGGGATGGGCAACTATCTTCACCTCTTTATTGATGGCAATCGATGACAATGCCTTTTATTTTAACATTTCAGCCACGTTGATTACGTTATTTACGTTGCTAAGCAGACTGACCTTACTTACAAATGCGTGCAGTGACTGGACAGGTCCTCTCAGTTTGTGTGGTTCTTTCCTCAAAAGACCATTTCAGACACCGATATACATGATCTGACCAAGATTATGTCTGGACTTAGTTTGTTTCTGCCTTTCTTCTCAGAATAGTAGAGCTCATCGAGTTAAAAAAATATGATTGACGTGTAAAATTGATTCTACAAACACACAGAAATAAAATAATTTATCACAGACGATTTTTTTCAAATAATGAAGGATTTGAAAGGGATGAGGAATATTTAATTCAGAACTCTCGGCTTGTGAAAATGTGTTTCGCAATTACGGTTGAGACTGACCGACTCCTTGACAATTCAGTGCCAGTAATTGTTTTAATTTAAATAAATGATTTGAGCTACCTAGAGTATAAGGATTACCAACATTTTGCCATTTTTGTTACAAGCATAGTTGGCCTAAATCTAACTTCCACCGGCTTTGAGAGCAGTGGTGATGTAATAGTTTACACAAAGTAAAGTGCCTGCTTGGGTTCGAATTCACGACCGTAAATAGCGGCCGTTACCACTAGGCCAACAAAGCTATTTTATACAGATAAGGCATGCCTATAAATTGAAATAAATTTCATCACACAATCGTCTTCTTCAATGTCCCACTCACCGCACAGACTTCATTCACTCTTCCTTCTTCGTTCAGTCTATCTCTCTGTGGAATGCACTCCCCCAAGAAATCAGGGTGGCAACCAACCGATTATCATTTAAAGTTAAAGTTCGTGAGCACATTCGCAAGAAGCTGGCGGTATCATCTTAAGGGTAATGTTTTCTCATTGGCTGTTTTATTTGTTTTAGTATAATTATATATTTATGTATATTTATTTGTGCTTATATTTATATATAATTAGGTATATATGTATATCTATGTCTTAGATTAAATATTTATTCCTTGGTTTTTTATAAATTGCACCTACCACTGCTTGTCTCTGCATCACCCAAAGGTTGACTGGTAGAAAATGCCTATGGCATTAAGTCCGCCGCTGTACAAAATGTGCGTGAAGTATAAATAAATAAATATTAATCACTATTAATCGACATATTATAGTGATCTTATTGGTGATGTTCAGAAAGGTCAGGTGCGTAGTACTCGCATCCGGCGTGCGTGTATGACCAGGTGTATGAACGTAAACGAGGCAAAAGGAGTATGTAAGGATCATAGCAGGTGGCGTTCTGTGGTTTCTGCCTACCCCCATGGGAACAAGGCGTGAGTTTATGTATTTAGGTATGTATGCTAATCCAATACTTTGTATGTTCAAAAAAATGTGTCTTCTCAACAACGTACAAAACGCAATTTAAGTTGTTGAACTGTCAAAATGAAAGCCATTCCTGTTGTTAGTTTGCTACGCTATTATCTCGCTGGTTCTCCTGAAAATCAATTCCAACATAGTTAGGCTAATGATGTTAGGTACCTGGACACCTACCCATTATTACCTACTATATAACAGGTAGGTATCCTGTTGTCCACAAGGCTTACTGTCCAATTAGTTCAAATTAATTGTAACCGTTACATTGAGGTCAACTTCTAACAATCAATGAGGTTAGGTTGCAAGAGCTTTGACGTTGTGTCAATCTACTAATTCCTGGGTTCCTAGTCGATATACTGTAGTGTACATATTGCTTGGCTTTGTATGGACTTGTGTTAATTATGGAGGAAATTCATTGTATTGTATTTGTTGGTTTATTGGCGTGGCTAATTGACATAATTATGGCAAATAATGTTATTAGATGTACTGTGTCTCGTTATGTTTTAACAAGTGTCGTTATGTTTGTCAAGTTTCTTCTAACTGGACAGATAGCTGTGCTGCTGGGGAGTTTATTGCGCCACTTCTTCTTCCCAGCTAAAGCACTAGGAAGCGGTGAAAGGCGGGCGTTTTGGGGGACTGTCTTATGTTATTTTGACGTTCAAAAAGTGCTGATTCCTAACATAATTTCAATAAATGATTTTCGATTTTGATTTTGAAACGCATTGCACTAAAAGATTGATAAATAGAATTGCTAACGGATGGAGAGGGAAATGCAAAGAAAATATTAATGGATTTAAGAAGGAATGATATGAAAGAGAAAGTTGTGAATGAAAGCTTGACAGTTGACAGGGGAAAATGGAAAAAAAAACGTGTTGCGTCGACCTAAGTACCAGGGCACAAGGGCATCAAGATGATGATGAAACTCGTATCTCATGCACATCAGTAGTGAGGTAGCTGTCACAAATGTCAACTGTCAGTTCATCACGAATGGCGGGAAACATTTGAAAGTGAAGCAGTGCCCGTGCACAAGAGGCTTGGTGTGGTGATGAGCCAGTTTAGTGATATAATCAGCTTAAATACGGGATCAACTGGCTGTCAATGTGAGTACTATACAGGCTGGATTAAATACATGTCCTTATAACTGTTTGGCGGTTTGATTATTTTGTGTATGGCCTACGCAAATGTCCTGCAAATCTGGCAGCGTCGTGTGACAGGTCGTTCAGATAGCTCCTTAAAATAGGGTTGAGTTACACAATGACTGCCGCATGCATGGCGTCTGTTGGGACACGTCAACTCGAAGCTGCAATGGTTCTTTCTTCAAAAGGCCCTTCCAGACATGGCCCTGCATTGTATGGACTTATCAGTCAGCTAGGAAATGCCTTCGCCAACTCGTTTTAAAATTTTGACTACCAAAATGTTGACATAAAAAAGTGATTCAACAGAATTCTATACACAGAGGTTTTATATGCCATCATCGCATAAACACACGTTAAATCTTATTAATATAATGTTTGGAATCTAAATAATTTAGTATACTTATTATTTGCACCAACGACAGCCCCATTTTATGTCCAGACAAATCACTGTCCATTCCAAGGTCGCCTGGAAGAGATCCCAGAAAGCGATAAGGCCGTCCATTGTATATTTTGTAGTGTTTGTTATATTTTTCTTATGTATTTTTGTGGTGTCAAAATCAAAATCAAAATCAAAATATTTTATTTCACATAAACCTACATGGGCACTTATGAAACGTCAGATTCTAGGTCCACGGTTCCAATTGGTCGTTTCCTATGGAGAAGAGCCGGCAAGAAACTCCATGGTTACTCTTTTAAAAATATTTGTCTTTTACAATATTTTTTAGTTACAGTGTTAATAGGTATGGGAGGACAGTGTAGGCCTGTCAAAAAGTACCATATGTTAAACAAATAGACAATGGTATATAAATTTACAATCCACAAGGTGTACAATTAAGTATGTTTAAATAAATAAATAAATGACCTCTGAGTTTATTTCGGAATTTCTTCAGCTAGGAAACGACTTCGCCATCTCGTTTTAAAAAGTTGACCAACAAAATATTAACGTGTAAAAGTGCCTTAAAAGATCTACTTACACACAGTGCCTTAAAACATTTCATTTCAACAGAATTCTACACACACACATACAATGGTTTTATATGTCATCATCGCTATTTTTATGCTCTATAGATTATGATTGAATCTGAAACTTACTAGCTATCCCGAAATATGCACTGCACGCGACTAAAGGAATAATTATTACAACCTGTACCGTGAGAAAAACCTCTCCAAATAACAATTAATAACCCATATGATTATTACTCCGCTGATTTCTATACAAACCATGTTGTTATTAAATCACTAAAACCAGTGTTTGAGATTGAAAAATGGCCTAAAAATCTAGGTCGATACATCTTGCGTTACAAGTTAGACAATAATTTAGACCGGCCGATTTTTTTTGCTTTTCTCTTTAATTTAGAGATGTCTAAAACAACCTCAAACCTGCAATTCAGTTTTCATTTGTTTCGCTGGATTGATAGTAAAGGATGACCATTGATAGAGATGTTTCAGGATAATACTGCAAAAGAAATCTTGATCTTCAACATGTTCCAATAAAGAAAAACCATACACAGTTTACTGTTTGGGTTTCTACGGAGAGATATGCAAAATGATATAACTTGTTTAATATTTTTGTTTGATTTAATTTATAAGTTCTGAATTTTGTAAACTGCCTTCAAAATGATAATGTACGAGTATTGGTACAGTTTTATGAGTTTCAAAAACAATATGGATTATTTTTGATTTTTCTCTTAATTTTGTAGGTTCTGCTTAATTGCATTTTTAAACTTATACTATATAATATTTTGACTCTAACCGTTTTGAAAATTGACACCTATGTCCTATCTAAGAGAGCTGGGTGATCTGTAACTCAGGACCCACCTATCTCAGACACCTTTCTCTATTTAAGATTGTAAATTCTATTAAGCAGTGCCTGTAATATGATGTCGAGATAAATGAAGATTTATGATTATGACTATATTAAGAAAAGGGCAATGACCGCTATTGCCACGTTTAAACGCGTCAACTATAGCATAGGTACTATAGACTACAGGTAGGCAGCGCCAAAATAAAACCCTTAAAATATTTTTTCACGACAAGAGAGAGAGAGAAAATAGTGGCTAGTTCTCCTTAAATCCGCAACTCTCTTCATTAGTTGTTCAGAGGTTTTTTTTATTGTATCAAACCAAAAACATCCCACTTAGCAAAAATATCCCACTTCCCTCCCACAGTCACCCTACTGCACATATCCACTCGTGAGAACGGGTCGAGAATCGAACCCCCTATAATCAACCAATCGGTACACCGCAATTAGATCAGACGGACAGACGTACACTTCACTTATGTATACGCCAGACGGGTTCAAAACCTGCCATGTATGTTCCAGACTGTTTCGATGTCATAATTTAGTTACAGTATCCGGTAGTTAATATCACGTCGGGTATTAGAAAGAGATCGCACGCTTATTGTCGACGGAAGAATAGACAAGTGACGTAAATAATAGACAAAATAACTGATTTCTATTACCCATCTGTTATTTTGTCCATGCTTCCTTCGATAAAACTCGATTCTATGGACGCCATGCTATGTGTTAAATTCTAACTCACTAAATTGAATTATTAACACATTTATTGTATTTAGAAGCATTCAACTTTGTATATCTATTTATTTTTTCAACAATTAGAAATTTTGTTAGTTAGTAATTGAAAAATCAGCGACAAAATATGTCAAAACATCTTTAAGGTGATTTTGAAATTAGAATTTCGGGTTTTCGTGTCCAAATAATCATAAATTTATCACTCAAGTTGTAAGTGTCACTGCAAATGGGGATGGCAAGTTAAAGCTAATCTCAGATGGCGCTGCGTGCGGTTGTTCTCAATGGCGTCAGTATGACATTTCTTGAATCGTGTAAACAAACCAAAAAAACAAACATTTGGGCGATTAGTGTAGTTTATTTGTTAACATAGACGCGGCAATGTATTCTACTTGGAGCTTGCTTGAACTTAAAGCCGAGTTAAAGAGAAGAGGGGCGTATGTTAAAGGAAGAAAAGCTGATTTAGTGGAAAGGTCGGACTCTTGAAAAAAATCTTTTTTGGAGCTGTTTGCATAGACCTAGGTCAACGTAGACCATTAAAATCAATACGCTTACAATGTTTGAACGAATAATATTATAATTAAATAACTTGTTAGTCGTTAATACGTATATTAATTACATATTTTTTAAATTTTATATTGTTGGTGAATACTTTCATGTATTGTATATAAGTTAAAATTATTGAATCAAACTAATTCAGGATTATATTAACAACAGCTTAACTGATGCATAACTTTATTAAAGTAATAGGTAGTTCTTTTTACTTTTAGAGTTAAAGAGAGATGAATAATTGGTTATATTTTTCCAGGTTAGAGCTGTATGACAAAAACTTAGTACACCACAACTCTCTCCAAATCCAACTGAACCCTCTATCATATTTCCACCATTGGCTTGTACCATGACATAAATATTAACTCTAATTTACCTCCTCTTGAAAGACAATGTATTAGATAATTTTGAAACGTAAATAATTATTTTCGGTTTAATTTTATGTGATAGTAGGTAGTTCCTATTTTACTGATACTAAATATTTCTGCCATTTTGCAGTTTCAACAAAAAACAGATGCATCAGGAAAGTTATATGAAGCCAGATTCCTCATATTGATAAGGTCTGCATTTTTAAATGGTCACTTTTATATAAAAGGATTTGTCAAGAAGACAATGAAAAAACTCAACTATCAAATTGACATCAAGATAGATGACCAGGGTGGCATGGCATGTCATGTTCATATCTAAAGATAGGCCTTACTTAAGTGCGTCACAAGATGTCTTACTTTGTGTAGATACAGTTATTGAAATAAAATACCCTTATGTAAGCAGAAACAGGCTTATTAGCCCTGAATCTGTACCTTATATACAGAGTCAAAATGGGGAATTACTGTTAAAACGAACCTGCCTATATGATTTTCAAGTACAAGAACAACTGTACTGCAGTGGCAATAAATTCTGTAATTTATTTATATTGATAAAGATGAGTTGTTCGTAGAAAACATATTATTAAAGTTAGATTATTTTACGATAACTATATAAAGGCTGAAATTATGAATAAATATCTGTATAAAGCTACAATAAAACCACCTATAAGTTATTTATGAGTTTTATTTATGATACACTCTCGGAAATTGCATAACATTATACATTTAAAATATTTTTGAAGCTAAAGGAACATAGTAAGCATTAAGCTCAGTTTTTAAATTCTTATAGGTCTTAGTTAAGCTGTTCAGTAGAAACTCCGCTTACCCCACTCACACCTGTATTTCAAATGATCTGCCATAGGCAGTAATGTTGACAAAACAAATTTAAATTTCCCATAATTTTCTAATCAAGTGTAAAACTTGACAGCTGAAAAAAGAGACAGCATTGTGGCAGTCTGGGTAGAAACTGATGTTTTGCTAATTTGATTGTTAACATTGTCACCATAATCAACAAGAGAAGAAATTTCCAACTCTCTTTCGTATTACATTATATTGTGGATTCTGAGAAATAGAATGATGTGGGTTTTGATTGCTTGATAGATGTTGGAAAAGATTCTTTTGAATGTTTCTCTTAGCATGTCTTTCGTCTCTCGCACGAGCACTGGCTGATATCCTTTTCTGGTTCCATGAAAAGACACTTGGTACTGCTTCTTTCTTTAAAAGTTTGTGTACAGAGGGCAAACCTAAAACAAGATGAACAATGATAAATATTTAAAGATATAAAGTAATGTTAACAATGTATGTATATAGACACTAGCTTAAATAGAAGATTTATCGTTTATAACACCCACCTGAACTCACACTTTGTTTGGTAATCATTTTCATGAAAATGATCTCGACATAACCTCGTCGTACTAGTAGGCTCAAAGTTTTTAATCCTAACGGGAGCTATCCACTTAATTCTTTTAATATGATTTATTGGAAATTTGTGTTGGCCTACGTTTTAACACCCAATTACACAACACTTTGTAATTTCTATGTTATTTGTGATCAACTTCTTTATGATGCTATACAATTTGACAGCTAGTTTGGAACAATCGTATACAGCCCCACTTTGACAGTTGCCTTCCCCATTGGCAGCTAAAATGTATTTCCATAATTTTTCAGGCCGTTTTTCGAACTATCATTTCGAATGGCACGTACAATCGGTTTTTGTTTAACTTTGTGATTTTTGTTTACAGACAGCGCCTCCAATAGTTGCATAGATAAGTTGGTCGTACTATACTTACGTTTTCTTATCCGTTTGTTTACATTTTCATTTTAAATTAAATAAGATTAAAAAAAAGGAATAAGGTAAAGCTATATAGTCTCAGAGCCTCCTCATGTACCGTGGTTTTGTAATACTAGGTTTAGCAGAAAAATTATAGTTACAGCTCACAGACTGAGATCAGGACACATGCCGCTCAATAAATTTATTCACCAAATTGTGAAGTGTGCGGCACACTGGAAGATGTTATGCATTTATTGACGGAGTGTGCCAGATTTCAATCTGCAAGAGAGGATCTAGTTAGAGAGCTGGAGATAAATATGTACGATGTTTCCATGCTCCATAATGTTTTGTCAACACCTAGCTCTGGAGCTTTTTACGTTTCACATAGTAAGGTCCGATGGGACAGCAATAAGCGGCCAAACACAGGGCTCCGCGGGCTACTGCTCCACCACGACAACACGCCTTCGCACACCGTGCTCAAACTGAGGGACTCCCTGGACAGCACGCCGGTCAAACTCTTGGGTCACCCTCCTTACAGCCCTGACCTAGCACCGTGTGACTTCTTTTTATTCCCGAAAATAAAAAATCTGCTCAAAGGGATACAATTTTCGTCGCCGGAAGATGCGATGTCAGCGTTCGAGCAGACTGTAAACGAGATGTCTACGACGGACTGGAAAAAGGATTTCGAAAACTGGTTCAGACACATGAAACTTTGTATAGAGGCTAGTGGAGAGTACTTTGAAAAGATTTAATCAAAAAATATTTACATAAAGAACATTTATTTTATATTCGCAAAACTTTCTGAGAGTCCCACGTACTCACGCCTTCTTCCCATGGTGTTAGGCAGAAACTACGGGGCGCAACCTGCTACGATCCTTTTAAGCTCCTTTTGCTTCGTTTACGTAAATTAGTATTTACAGAGTGACGATTAGGTTACCTATCACATTAAGTAGAACAGCGGTTATTACAAGTTATTAATAGTCTGTTAATAGTACATTATGATACTAGTGTGCTATGTTGGTCATTACTACTCGTTACACTCGCGGCTCTCGTGGTAAACGAGCCAAGTGTGTAATGATCAATGCACACGCGTTTTGAAAGAAGAAAACAGATTGTATTGTTATTAACTTTTATGGAAAATAGCGCGCCATTTTTTTTTGGCAAAACCGCTAAACAACGCATAATATGTAGTGAAAAATATATAACTAGATGAAATGATGATAACTTAGATGATTGATGTATTTAAGTAACCTAAAATAGTTTATTTATTTTCATAAATATTCATTGTTTTTAGACATGAAATCTCTTTTCAAAGGCTGAAAAATAAAAATGTTCTTTATATAACACGAGTGTATAATAAGCTTAATTATGAACCTAAAAATGCGTTACCATAAGAGTCACTTTACAAGCAAGTGTCTTGAAAAATAATAAAATAAACAATTTTACTTAAAATAGAACTCTGATTTTTACTGAAACACTATAAACAGCGTAAAAACTGGCACGACATAAACCACAAATAATAAGGCACTAGACACGCGCGGGGCGATTGTTTCAACAATTCAAAACAAATGTTATGGTATTGTTACCAAATAGTGTGAGAATTAAGTTTCATACTGTAACAAAAAAAAAGTCTCGCGGCTAGAACGTTAATTTTTATTAATTGTGTATGTATAAACTACGTAATGTAAAGAAATGCCAACTTTCGCTGCATTCTGAAATTATAATGATCAGCCATACTATAAACCCCCATGCATAACATTGTGTCTAATTACGATACTAACACTGCTTACCCCGTTACGCCTCATAAGGCTGGTGTTACGTAAAGTGTAAAGTGTTAACAAATGATGCATACAAAGTAGCATTAGATTGTATCAGTTTGTCGGATCATTGGGTTAGCAACTATGTAGTTGAGTTTGACATGGAGTGGCGCCTTCCAACTGAACCGAAACCGAAAAAACCAAGCCAAAATCGATCAAAAATCAAAGTCATGGTGACTGTTTTCTTTGACTATCACGGCGTTGTGCACTCAAAATTCTTGCTAGAAGGTCGAACGGTAAATAAAGAATTTTATTTGAGCGTTATGCGGTGTTTAAGAGAGCAAATTCGACGAATAAGGCCAGTTTGTTGAAAGGAAATGATTGGATTTTGCACTTTAATGCGCCTTCGGACTAGGCCATCATTGTAAACGAATTTTGACCACAAACTCAACAAATACCATCGAACAAGCACCTTATTCACCAGATATGTCTTCAGCCGACTTCTTTCTTCTTCCTAAACTCAAATTACCACTTCGTGGCACCCGTTTTCATTCGGCAGAAGACATAAATGAGAATTCGTGGCGAGAACTGAAATCAATTCCGGAAAAAGTATTTAAAAATGTTTGACGATTGGATTTATCGTTGGCGTAAGTGTATCGTTTCTAAAGGAGCATACTTTGAAGACGAAAAAACCAATTTGAATGAATAACTAAAATTTTGTGTATTCTTGATCTTTTCCCGGTACTTTCTTGACAGAGTAGTAAGTGTTAGATACATTTTGAATTGAGAACATAATCAAATATTGTAACACTTTTATATGTGTTTTGTTAATATGTTAACAGTAATATAACTGTAACAGATATAAAAGTGCTAACAGTGTTAATAAGAGTAACAGGTAAACGCGGAGTTGGCATTTTTGGCCACGCAGGGTCTGTCTGTCCGTTGCGCGTTCTTGCTGTTACACTTATTAACACAGATAGAAGGTTACACTTTGATTCTGTGACATTATTGTATCTTGTGTTTCTTTTTAAACAGTTTTAAAAAAAAGGGTTAAAAACACTTAGTATTATGGGTACAGTTTGAGTCCCTGCTGTTCAGTCGATTCACGAGATAAAGCTGCTTTTGTTTTGGTCGCTAATCCCGCCGACAATTTACGTAGTTTGGGCTTATTAGTCGATTCACAGGAATTTACTCTCCTGAATCGGGCGAATCGACGCTTTAATTTTTTTTTCTGTCTAGTAGGCGACTCGCACGAAGTTAATTTATTTGTGGGTGAATGGAAAACTCCAGAAATATGTGTGCATAAACTTCAAAATGTGCCAATTGCCTACCTAATATATCAAAATATTTCTGGAGTTGTCGATTCGCCTACACATATCTGTCTTTCTACATCGTGCTCGAATGCATAATTTCAACAAGAATAACTACAATAAGAGTAACCAATATTTTGCTACAATATTTTGATTTAAAACAGTGGCCAGCAGCAACTTAAAAGCAACCCTAAAATAAAGTTCATTGTAAATTTGAAAGACCCAACAACCTAACAGCAACCTTATTGCAACAGTCATAAATATTAAAAAGGACTGTACCAAAAAAAACAAGGTGGCGACTTTGGATATTCCCCGTCTATCAACCGACTCAATGAATTCGATATTTGTTTACATGATGCACTTCAGAAAGTGAAACATTCCCAAGAAAAAATGTTTTGAGATGTTTAGCATGTGATGTTATAAGCCTATTCTATTCTATTTCCTACACTCTGTGAAAGTTAGAGCAGGAAAGGTATAGTCTTGACAGGCAATATTTCCCATTTTAGCCGAAATGAAAACGTCAACTCAATGAGTCGAGTGACAGATCCGCGGTTTTTGACGTAAACTCAAAGAGTGAGCTTGTCAGCCCAGGGGCTCGTACTAAGCTTTGGTATGGGCGACTAGCTTCATCTTTCCGACTTACCGACCCCTTGACATTTTAAAAAGTGCCTGTAATTGGTTCATTTGAAATAAATGCTTACAACAGTGGTGGCCCAGTAGTAACAGCCGCGACTTACGAGTTGTAGGTCGTAGGTTAAAAGCCAGACAGGCGCTTTATTTTGCGTAAATTATTTCATCACCACACTCTCAAAACTGTGAAGGAAAACATCGTGAGGAAACCGGCATGTTCTAGAACCAAAAATTCGAAGATATTTGACATCCACCAACCCGCACTGGGCCCGCGTGGTGGATTACCGCCCACTCCTTCTTTCCGAGAGGAGGACTATGCCCCAGCAGTGGGAACATTATAGACTTATTATGCTTAGAGTTTGAGTTTGTAAACCGAAGTTATCAGAATCAGGATAATATTAAGCAAAGCGGTATAAGAACTAAACATAATTATAAGCTTGCCTCCTATCCCAACGTAGACTTAACCAAGGGTTTCAACAATGTACAAAGACTTATAATGTTACTTTTATAACTTATAACATCTTGCCCATCACGAAGGAACTTGCCTTCAAAATAAATCAAAGCTCACTTGACTGTAACATGAGTTATGATAGCAACGTCTCAGGTTCGATTCCCGACTCGTGTAATAGCGGCCCGAGGCCTGGAATTAGCCCCAATTAAGTACATCAAACACAGTTTTTTTTTCGCATCCCAATGTTTTTGGTTTTTAGTTTAAATTCGTTGTTTCTATGTTTTGTAATTGGAGGGGTATTTTTTGTACAATTTTGGGTGTTTTTTTTCGCTAGATGCTTCTTTATGCTTTTTACATTGTTTCAATGGAAATAAAGCAACTATATTTAAATTCAAAAGTCAAAGCATTTCAAAGTCAAGGCACTTTTGAACGTCAACATTTTCATTTAAATAGATTCTAGGCGCGCCCCTTCCAAAAGGTACTTTCGTATGGAGAAGAAAGGGCAAGAAACTCCACCGTTACTCTTTTAAAATGTTTAACAATATTTTGTGTACATTAGTTACATTTTTATATGTGAAGACGATG
The DNA here is from genome assembly GCA_963555695.1 of Dasypolia templi. Lineage (NCBI taxonomy): Eukaryota > Metazoa > Arthropoda > Insecta > Lepidoptera > Noctuidae > Dasypolia > Dasypolia templi. Next base: position 9,376,770 of record OY743163.1, read on the forward strand.
CACCCAGAATGAAAATACTAAACCACAACTAGGTAAAAATAATTTAAAATAAGCAAATACAGATAAATCAATCACGTGATAGGTACATTGTGCTCACATATTTGCAAACATTGTAAAAATATATGATTTAAAGTTTGCAAAATATTAACTAGGAATAAGTCAGTGTGTGAGTAAAGTAAAAATAACAAATTATACAATACAATAAGCAACTAGTATGATTTTGTCTAGCCTCTAGATTGTCATATGGAGCAGGACCAGCATGTTTCCAAGCATTCTTATCTAGGATATTTATTATAATATTAATTTAACAGCCGCGGTTGATACACAGATTTGTTACCATCTTTACATACTGACACTCCTGGTGCCTCGGAAAGGGTCCCTTCTCCATCGTCGTTACGGGTTGTCAGAAGCCCAAAAATCTGACAACCAGTCTTACCAAGGGATGTCGTAGGTATTACCCAGTAACTGGGTAAGCTGACCGCAACATTCCTGGGAAAAACAAGACAGATGATGGTATCTACTTACAGGACTCGAAAATGAGAATACACTTACCTAAAAAAGCAAGACAGATGATGGTATCTAGTTGCAGTACTCGAAAATGAGAATACCTATTGGACACCCACATTTCGCCAGTTATGCTTAAGTCCCATGTAATAGGGATCTAGCCTATTGCCATCAACCGGGCACAAATCCAGACTCCGGGCTGCTACTGAGAAATTCTAGATAGGAAAACACAATAAAACTTTGCCCGACCTGGGAATCGAAACCAACGAAATCAACGAGACAGTAAATGGCTGTTAATGTGAGAAAAATACAAAAATCGTGAATATTTGCAAAGATCAACTAATTATTTCAATATCAGACTTTTGTAAATTACTTGTGAAAATCGTCGTCGTCTTGCTGTCTATGGTTTTGTGTTCGTATAGTAATTATTCTGTTAATTTATTTTACTTCGATGGTCCTACTTTCTCATTGGCGTGTACTTAACAACTTATGCAGTATTGGATTAATTCTTAAGTACATATTAAATTAAATTCATATTCATATGAATTTGTATTACAGTAATAATTTTAGTGTTATGGTGTACAAGATAATGTTCTTTTCTATTCGCGCCATTCAGTAAGAAAAAGACATATACATTCAAGTTTTTTTTTTCTAACTGAACAGACAGCTGTGCTGTTGGGGAGATTGTTGCGCCAAGTCTTCTTCCCAGCTAAAGCACTAGGAAGTGGTGAAGGGCGGGCGTTTTGGGGGACTGTCTTATGTAATTTTGACGTTCGAAAAGTGCTGATTCTCAGCCTAATTTGAATAAAAGACTTTTGATTTTGATTTTGAAATCATAACCAATCAAGTCGTAAAAGTGGAACTGTACTTATTTTCCTATAAAACTATAGTTAAATAATTACACGAAATATTATATCTTTAATTGAATTTGTGATACGTTCAAAACAGAGACGGAAATTGAAAAAAAAAACCACTTTGGTAAAAGGAATATTATAAATTTCAGCCATCATTAATTATTCCGGTCTTTGACCACATACTACGCCTTCAAAAAGTCCACCATACACAAAAGCTTTAAACAGATATATAGAAGACGTAATACCTACTCCTTCCCCCAATGACGCGCCCTATGTATAGCCAGTTAAGGAAAAATCTGATAAATTACAACGTATGGTAAGAAGGCATGTATTACCGACGACGGAGGGTAGGTTCTTGAATAAATTATGACATAATTCCTACCTTTTAGGGGTTCGAAGGAATCGAGAGAACGGTGGTGTCAGGGGCAAAATGGATAAATGGTGGAAAAATCATTTTCTGAATTCAGTTACTTGTATATAGATCTTGAACAGCACGAACGTAGCACGTTATATTTTGGTGTGATGTTAAACTGACCAGTAACGATGTTTGTAAGCCAAAAAAAACGGATTTCTATAGAAATGGTGTCTACAACTGTCACTTAGTCTATTATTTCGTCGACAAAACCCATTTCTATGGTGCTACGCATGCTGGTGCCGTTCTGTAGTTTCTGTCTACCCCCTTGAGAATAGGCGTGAGTTTACGCATGTACCTATGTTTAATTGAGACATCATGACTTGTGGCCAATTACGGGTGAGATGAAAAATCCTTCACTTGTGAGTATTTGACTTCTATTAAAAATATACATGAATTAATACCTACTTATTTTAGAGATGTTACTAAAAACCTTACACCTTTTTTGAAATTATTCTTCGACCCTTTTCACGGTGCGAAGTAACTATGGCCTTCCATCGACGTAAAAACGCAAATAACTTCGGCATTTTTTGAGATACCTTTTTTTAACTGTGGCGTAAAAAAATCTGGGTTCCGAAACATCAAACGTCTATTCCGAAAAGTATTTTAACTCAGATTTAAAAAGTGCCTCGTCCAAGTTAACTTTTCTTAAAAGAGTTGGCAGATTACCAACTTCAACACACAAATAAAATCAACCAATTAATTACAAAAAAGTACGGAACCGCCGCCACAAATCAAAACTCAAACTCCCTCAGAATTTTTAATTTCAAAAGTTAAAAGCAGCAGTTTGATTTAAGTAATTCAGACTAGTTAAAGTACGTAATAGTTAAGTATTAATACTGTAGCATAGGTACTAACTAGGTTCAAGTCTTTTATTTCCGATAAATTCGAAATTACAGTAACGCATCAGCTGTTTGTTCTCATGACGATTTTGTTGGTTGTTTTTGTTATAAAGAAAGGCTAGGTTTTTGAGGGCTTTTATTAAGATGATTTGCTTGGCCCTTTTTACTAGATCTGCTGGGGAAGTTGTTGCGTCACTTCTTCTTCCGAAAGCACTAGGAAGTGGTAAAGGGCGGGCGTTTGGGGGACTGAATTATGTAGTTTTGACTTTCAAAAAGTGCTGTTGCTCAGCCTAGTTTGAATAAATAACTTTTAATTTTAATAGACTAGGTAGGTACCAAGTCAAAGTCAACTAATTCATTTCAAGTATTCCCATTAAAAGACATTTTAAAACATCAAAATTCACAAGAAAATTGAATTAGTTCTCGTTGCCCCTTTCAAAGGCAAGCTTCATAAAGAGAAGAACGTAACCGTTTTAAATTCTGGGGACTGCTAGCAAGCCCATTACATTGGCTGAAATACTAAACTTCGGATGGCAATATACAGCATGTAACAAAATCCCGTCGTTTGATTTTTTATACATAGGAAGCCTCTAATGTTCCCACTGCTAGGATACAGCCTCCTCTCTATGAGAGGGAGTGGGCCATGATCCACCACGCGGGCCCAGTGCGAGTTGGTGGATATCACATGTCTTCGATTTTTTGGTTCTGAGACATGTTTCCTTACGATGTTTTCCTTCACCGTTTTGAGAGCAGTGGTGATGAAATTAAATACACATAGTAAAGTTCCTGCCTGGGTTCGAACTTACGACCTACAACTCGTAAGTCGGGGCAAATACCACTGGGCCACCACTGCCACTTTTTATACATGTCGTATTAATAAGGTAAATAGATAATTAGATAGATATTCTAAGTTAACAAAGATTATGTTCTTCTTACTCTATAAAAAATGAAAGAGTCCTTTTGTCATTCTGATAGAGTAACGTTTTTAACCCCGCACGCGTAGAATGGCCACAATAGAACGAGTTTTGTGTTTTGAAATTAGACAAAGTGACAGATAGAATAGACAAAATAACAGATTTCTTTTATTCATCTGTCATTTTGTCTATTCGTCCTTCGAAAAAACCCGGTCATGCTTACGTATGCTGAAATATCGAACTTTTGAAGAAGCTTAGCGAAAAGACAGCTTGATAGCTGGAGAGGAGTAAATAATAGGTATCTACCCGCGGCAGTTTTCATGGAGTTTCTTGCCTGTTCCTATCCGTTGATGTATGAAGTTGTTGTCCTACTACGGTTTGGAAAGGACAACTAGCTTCATCTTTTTGACTGACCCAATACTTAACAGTTTAGAAGAGCATGTGGAAAAAATGCTTCAAGTTTGAGTTTAACAATAAATAATAAGACATTTCATCCTGAAAAATGTAATTCTTTTTATGAGGCCGAATTCACTCAAAATTTGTATATAAACATACGTACTTATGTGCTACATTAGTAGGTCCTATACCTACATACATCTTGCACAAGAAACCTCAACCAAATCCGTGCATCAGTACCAACAAATTTAATTTCCTCTGAACACACCGAAAGTGAGAAACTTTAAATTAAAAGTAAGTGCCCATGGTTTACGTGCTTATCTACATTTTTACTCACAATGGTCGATTGTTTTGCTTCGTGCAGCTATCTGATTGATAACTATCTCTTAGTAATTCGGTGTCTAACTGCATTTTTGTAACTTTTAAGTATACTGAACACTTGGTTTAAAAAAAAAACATATTTTTTTCGATTTTCAAAATGCACAGATTTTTTGTTGTACTTGAAAAAAACCGAGGACATTGCTTGCCAGCTGATTGCGCTATTGTAGGTATAGTATGGGTTTCATTAAAATGTATCTACGTCGAGAATAGTTTCTAAGTTAATTTAAGACACCCCTGTATTACTTTGAACGAATATATCACACTAAACCAGCAGCCTAATTGCGTAACACATTTACGTAAACGGTTAGTACGACTAATCTGTTGTATTTTGACAGTTCAACAACATTCATTGCGTTATTTACATTGTTGAGAAGATTTTTTTTTATCGTACATATGAAGCAATGTATTAGCAATCTGTTTCAAAACGATTCATATTCCGATTTATTGTGTATTACGCAATTAGGGTACAGGGCTTAATAGTCGTGATATCGTCAACACGCAGAAAGCAAGCATGGTGATCAATGTAAGTACGTTCCTTCCCTATATGAGAACATGTTTTATTTGAGAGAAATATCCATTCTGTGGATGTCGAGAGGAAATTATTATTGCATTTTTATATAACATACAAAAAGAAAACGATTTCCATTAAAAAAACATTTTTTTGTAAAAACTGTTATGATTCTGCTACTCGATAACAGATGGCGTTAGCAGCGCTTGCAGTACATTGCACAGGTTATATGAAAAGTAAAGGCCAGATCATCTTAATTGTGGATCTTGTAAGAGTTCAAAAACATATATGAACCTGATACAACATCCAGTAACAGATGATTAGGCCTAAATTGTGATCTAATTTCAAGGCAGTCAGCAATATTGAATGCGAGGCTGACTGGCTAGCGTGTGCCAGACATACCTTTTTTAAATACATTCCTTTTGTTATTTGTGGAAAATCTTTTGTTATGACTTTCTTCTTTAACAGGCGTTGCCTGGCGTTTCAATATTTCTAACTCCAGTTAGTTTATTGATGCATATAACAGTCATGTGAGTGTTGATAGAGTTTTGAATCTCATGTTTGTCTTCATAAATTCATAGATTCATAATTCTAAAATGATGCTTGACGGCTGGACCGTCAAGCATCATTTTATGCTATGGGTGCCCGTGGAACTGCAGACATGACATTCCATTTTTGTCTGTAAGGTTGATATCATAACGGCCAAACTCTAAGTGTCTATCAAGTTAATTTAAAGTGCATTTTCATAAGCATTTAATTATTTATTTGTCTTGTACTTACATTTTCATCTGAATGTTCACGTCCCTCACCTTTACATCTCTTCTTTGGTCTAGCTCTTTTCATCCTCATCCATATTCATAACACATCCCTTATCACTCACTACTTTCATATTTTAATGCCAATCATCATCAGCCACAGCTGAACATAGGCCTCTGCAAGCGCACACCATTCAGTCAACTCTCTAATGTCAATAATCTAAGTTAAAATTATAACAAAACTGTATACTGCCACAAGGATATCTTGGCGCTCGAATGACGTCAGACGTTGACAGGGGGTTCGCTGTTTGTAAACATTTGTGAAACTGTATTGTGAAAGGTTACGTTTTTTTTTTTTTTTTAAAACAAGATGGCGGGTTTAGATGCGATTTTGGCCGCGCGAAATAAGAACCTTGTAGCGTTGTAGGATTATTACCTGCACAGGACATACCTATGTACCTACAGATAAACATCTCGATACCTACCTACCTCGTTGCCCCATAGGTACCTTGAAGATACGCCTTGCGTGTCCGCATTGCGTGCTTCGAAGCAATTATGTACACCGCGGCCCGCAGTTGCTATTCTTTTATTTGTATTGCCAGTCTTTTTAAGCCTGAGATATTTTATGTTAATATTTATGTTCATGTGTATAGGGAAATTTATTTGTTGAGAGTTTTTATGTACCTACTTAAGTGAAATTAGATACCTAGAAAATTCTCGGGTTTCTATTAGTAGTGTCGTGATTGGCTGTCTTCGTTCTTGTCAAGCAATCCTAACACGAGATTTGTTATATCAACAGATTTATTGATCAGTCTTGTGTGTCACGGGGGTAAGTTAATAACCTAATTATTCTTAGTACCCAAAAAGGTACAAAGGCGGATTTAATGCCTTAGGCATTATACTGATATACAGCTACACTGATTGATATCGTCTTACTTAGTAACTGGGTTATGTAGCGGTCGGATTGGGCAGTCGCTCCATATAAAATACTGGTATTCATCTGCATCCAGTTAGACTGGCAGTTGACCCCAACTACTCGTACTTGGGAAAAAGGCTTGGCAGATAATGATGATAATTAAAATGTTTATTGATTAGATTTTGATTATAGAATATAATCAAATTCTGCAGTTAAGTAGAAACAATTTTGATAGGGAGGCCAAGAGGAAGATCCAGCTAGGCTGGGCAGCGTTTGGGAAACTACGTCGAGTCTTCTCGTCATCCACACCGCAATGCTTGAAAACTACAGTTTTCATTCAGTGCGTCCTACCCGTCATGACCTACGGAGCTGAGACGTGGACACTCACGATAGGGCTGGTCCACCAGTTCAAAGTCGCTCAGCGAGCTATGGAAAGAGCTATGCTCGGAGTCTCTCTGAAGGATAGGATTCGCAACGGATACTTCCGACAGAGAACCAAAGTTATCGACATAGCTCAAAGAATTAGCAAGCTGAAGTGGCAGTGGGCCGGCCATATCTCGCGAAGAACCGACAACCGCTGTGGTAAACGAGTTCTTGAGTGGAGACCGCGACTCGTCAAACGTAGTGTAGGACGCCCTCCGGCCAGGTGGGTTGACGATCTGCGAAAGACTGCAGGCAGATGCTGGATGCGTCAAGCTGAAGCTCATTTGGGGAGGACTATATTATGATGATGAAAATGTATATATCAGAATGTTAATATCAGAATGACAATCAGTATTGACTTTTCAAATGAAATACCACCTGAAATATAAAGCTTTTGTCGTTTAAAATTAGAATTTACGTCATGATTTATGGTGCATTGTAAATATTTTAATAGATTTACATTGTTATATTCCAATAATTTATCAATCAAGCCTCAGACACCTACTTCTTAATAATTACAATGTCTGAACGGGCTTTCTGTACAATGAAATTCCTTGTGAAATCATGAGAATTGCCAAGCAGGACGATGTGAACGAAATGTACGTTAAACAAAATTACATAACTCAATATGAAATTTTACAATGAGGGAAAACTGCACCAAAGAAAATGATTACATCCAAACAACTTACATACCTTCCAAAAATAATCAGCTTTATCTTAGAAGTAGGCACCTAATCTGCGTGTTGATTCTGTAGAAATCTCACCGTGAAGATTAGCGTGGAGTGAGCTGTCAGTGTCATCCCGTCTTGGTCAATCCCTAGTATCAGTGGCACTGACAGCTCACTACACGCTCACTACTCCTATGTTTTCACGATGAGATGGGTACAAAAAAGCAGTACAGATTCATCGCTATGATTAGATATTTTTACAAAACCTGGTAACCTGTTCCCTGTTGTAGAAAAGATAAGATTCCTATTTTGCACAATCCAACTAACGATATTATTATTGAGTTATATTTGACTCATCTTAAATTAGCACAAGGAAGCTAACTTCGTGTCTTTTTAAATGCACTAGGTATGCATATTATTAAAGCTTAAAACAAAAATAATTTTGACACCATGACCTACATACACAACACAAAGAAAAACGGCATTTCTGATAAAAACTGACAAAAAACCGAACTATCGTGATTAGGATCAATAGTGTATGGAACATTTAATTACAAAGCTGCGATTATTATTGGGTGTAATAATAGAGTAAGTATCCAATCGGCAGATTTATTAGACGTGCTTGATTGATAGGTGATCGATTAGAAATGGGGAGCAGTGGAGCTGTGTGAGGTTGTTTAAAATTTTCGGCAGGCAATAAAAGATAGTGGTTCTGGATTTTTGTTTATTGCATTATCAGCCTATTATATTACCACTGCTGGGACCCAGGCCTCTTCTCTATGAGAGGGAGTGGGCCGAAATTCACCACACGGGCCCAGTGCGGGTTGGTAGATTATTTAATCATTATTTCATAACCACTGCTCTCAAAACGGTGAAGAAACATATCGTGATGAAACGGGCACGTCTTAGAACCGAAAAAAAACGAAGACATGTGACATCTTTGTTTATTATAGTGATTATTTTTAGAAGTCCCATGCGAAGTGTGAAGGAAAATATACCCTTGATGTTAAATAACCGGAAATTATACCCACTTGTAACTACTACAAAATTAACGTGGTTAATTATTTCCCCAGACTAATGGTTGATAGAACAGAACCTGGTTTTCCTTCACATGATAAAGGTATTCGAAATCTGGAAAAGTTGAATATGGAAAACAACATCAGCGTTTCTCTTGACAGTTCAGCTGTCCATAGGCACAGGTAATCTGTCAGTAAGTACCCATCATATTATTATAGGACAATGCATCTCAACTCCCGCCACAGACTATTCTAGTGACCTAAATCAATGGACCAATCTTCAAAAAGCTATAGTCCCAAAGTGCTCTCTATGGTTTTCCCAATTAATATTTTAATTGATGCACCGTTTCCCCAAGTTTTATTTTCCGTATTAATGCATGTATTATAATTGAGGGACGATGGGTATGATTTACTGCCTGAAGCGTCTGATCCTTCGGGTCCACGACTTGATGTAGAGGTGACAGCAGAAATGGTCGATTGATGTCGGTTTGATGAATTAAAACTTCTCGATAAGCTATCCTTTGAAGATGGAGATAGATGTGACGTATGAACTCAATCTCCTTAATACTATATAAATGCATAGCACAGGTGTGAGTACTTTGTACTATGGAGCTACCATTTACCGGGTAATGTCTTATATTGACTTGAATTTGCCATGGCAGCTGATAGTATGTCATGCTCACTCAAAAGTCTCGCTGACGGTGGCGCGTGTGTCGGATCATTTAGCTCCCTTCAAAATGGTTGAGCTGAATGGTGCTGATCCATGCGTCATGTTCGTGAACAGGCGCCGTCAGTTGGGACTGGTCATCTCTTAGCTGCCATGGCAAATTTGTAATAATAATTTTTTTTAATTTTTTTTTTCGCTGCAATCTGCACGCTTTTAACGTGTATCGTTTTTGTACAGCGTTCTCACTTCAAGGGTCAACATTAATGATGTTACTAATATATCTGTAAGAACAATGTTATTTAAAAGAGTGTCCATGGAGTTTCTTGCCCGTTCTACTCCACTACCACCTACTTTCACTTTGGAATGGGCAACTAGCTTCATATTTCTGACTGACCGACTCCTTGACAATTCAAAAGTGCCTATAAATGGTTTAATTGAAATAAATGCTTTGAGTTTGAGTTAGTTGTTGAACGCTTATTTATTATCATATTAAAACCCAATAAAGCTATGGTCTACATATAAATTGGACTCAAGGCGGGCTCATGAAAGCCGCAGTTGCAATAATAAGACCCAATTCAATTATTACACATTGTTTGGTAATGAACAAGTGTAGCACTAATTATTCAAGAATAAGAAGAAGACGCATGATTACGGAATAAGAAAAAGAGACTTGCACAGGGCGTTCTGTGGGTCTGCTAAATGGAACATTTATGGCATGTATCTAATGGTAGCTTAATATAATAGTGGATCCTGTTGTTATAGTAGGTACTACAGTTTGGAGCCGTTTGGGGTCGAAAGCTCGGGGCTCGAAATTTCTCGCCGTGGACAGTTCACTTGACCAAAAGGCTGGGTTGTTCTTTGGCCAAAGAATATCCATTGCCATTCAACGTGGCAATGCAGCCAGTCTTCAGGTCACGTTTCTGGATGACAGCGATGCGGACGTGTGCTTCGACGCCTAAGTGTCCCTTTCTCTTTTTATTCATATGTATAGTTAGTCCTTGTGTAAATTGTTAGTTGTATTGATAGACAGTTGTTAGCAGTGTTTTCGCAGTAACGTTTATCTGAAAACACACACAATTCGTATACCTAATAAAAAATTATAGGGGTTTCAATTCCGTCAGATCTCAGCAAAGACAAATTGGGTTACCATAAACCCACAACGGAAAACAAACCATTCATTACCGTTCCGGATCCGTTAAGAGATCGTTTCAACAATCCTACGGCTGAAGACTGCATGTAACTTCGTTCTTGCGTCCACCTTGTCAATATTTGATACGTGAGGTGATATCCACAGAGACGGGACGTGATTGACTGTATATTATACATATATTATGTGAGCTGTGGGCGATCTTAGAGGATGTTTATAGAAACGTGACACATGGTCGATCTTTGGTTGACATTCAGGAATTTGGTTGGTTACTAAGCCTGTTGGTATGTGAAAGAAACGATAAGATACAATACTAACTAATATTAACAATGCTAAAGTGAGTTTGATTGTCTGTTTCCGGGGCGTTTGTTGCGCTACTTCTTCTTCCCAGCTAAAGCACTAGGAAGTGGTGAAGGGCGGGCGTTTTGGGGGACTGTCTTATGTCATTTTGACGTTCGAAAAGTACTGATTTTCAGCCTAATTTAAATGACTTTTGATTTAGTTTCGCTTTCACGGCTAAACGGCCGACCCGTTTTGATGAAATTTGGAATGGAGATACTTTGAACCCTGGGGCCACCCTAGGCTACTTTTTATCGGCATACCACGCTGGCGAAGCCGCGGGCAGTAGTTAAAAACGGAAACATAGTGTGAACTGTTGAGTTTACCGAAAAACTAGTGTTGTGTATCCAAAATTTTAATGAAATGTACACAAGTAACAACTTATAGGTACACAAACTACATACAATTCTAATTTCAACTCTTTATTACTGGCTTTTTTAAACAGGATATTAATTCTGATTTCTTACAGTTGAAATGGCAATCATGTCATTTGGTTTATACGTTTTTATGTCTTAGATTCTTTTATATATTTGTGAATGTGAGAACGTTGTAGGCCTTCTTTCTTCGTCTATTTGTTAAGCATATGGTTCTTGTTAACAGGCCTACACTGTCCCCCCATACCTATTAGTACTGTTATTTGAAAACATTGTAAAAGTCAATTATTTTTAAAAGAGTAACCGTCGAGTTTCTTGCCGGCTCTTCTCCATAGCAAACGACCAATTGAGACCGTGCACCAAGCTTTTGACGTTTCATAAGTGCCCATGTAGGTTTATGTGAAATACATATTTTGATTTTGTTACGTAATTCATTAATACAACAAAATTATAACAACCTTACATAAGTAAAACTATTAACAAACAAAAATATGGCGTTGAAAAATTTCTCTCCATCGCTGTCGACTGGTCATGTACCCAAGATATTGGCAGCATTGTCATGTCACGATAGCCCCTGGCCAAGGTAAATGCCAGGCCTTGGGTCACGGGTAGTGTTTAAAAGACCATGTGCTGAGAGCTCTGACCCCACGGCCCGAAGGAAAAAATAGAATTCCGACATAATCAGTTCATACGTTTCAGCAGTTTCAAGTGTTTCAAAGCAGTTTTCTAATTATCTTGTTCATCTAATAACTTTAGAAGATACAAAATCAATATCTGACCAATGAAATTCAGATTTTATCCAACCTTTGTACTTAACAGGATAAAGAAAAATACCGTAAAATTACAGGAACTGGAATCTTAAAAACCATAACTTGTATACAACTTTGTAATGTTCCTTTAACTTAAGATTTTTCGTGTAAAAAATAGATGAAATAAAAAATTCTGGACCACTAAACAGACCGACGAAGGTAGGTAGATATTTTTTTTATTATTTAAAACATAACGTTCTCAAAATGGCCGCAGGCTGTCGGCAGTCGAGTATGGATAGCAGAAAAAAATGCTTTATTTTCTTTTTATAAATAATAAGGTTGGAAATCATAGTGTTGTTAAATTTATATTTATTTTAGAAACTCACTAATATGGTATATATTAGTGGATTTGCCGCTACTGCATTTATAGAATTAAATAATAAAATTACCTCAGTTATAGATTTCCACCGCCGATAGTAACAGTTTTTTGGTTTGTTTATGTAGGTTCGGTAAAATTAAGTGAGTGATGGGTCTCTCACTATTCTTAATTAATATGTTTTATTATTATGCTTTAAAAGTGTGTAGTAAGGATCTTAGGACCTGTATGCTTAAGGCCTGCAGGCTCTTAACCTGTAATTTTTTTAAAGTCTGAAAAGTGTATGAAAGAGAGAAAACAAGAAATTTCACGCAGATGAAGTCGCCGGCAGAAGCTAGTAGTTATTAATAAGTTGTCTTCACAATAATTGAAACCAACGTCACATCTTTTAAGGGCCCTCTAAGTCAGTCCAGTACTGACTTGCAACTAGGCTCGTGTATACACACTAGTTTACAGCCAGTCCAGCGCAGACCATAATCTTGCAAGTTAGTCCAGCAGATAGGCGCCTGCTCTGTTTTTTTTCGACCCAGGAACTTCCCCCCCGCGCCGTGCAAGTCAGTGTGACTGACTTCGTCTTTTCACTTTCGGATTTTTGTTGTGTACACGTTTGACAGAAACGTTTGAAAGCTACAAATAAAAAGTTACTTATTCGAAACTTATACTAGGAATAGTTATGATTAGAATAAGCTAAGAATAAGGAGAGTATAATTTCTTACAAATAAACTCGTCACAACGTCGGTGTAACTATTCCTAAGTTATGCCACAGGCACAAGACGGCGACCTCGCGGTTCATAGATAAACTTATGAGAAAAACAGAAATTTGTCTATGACAACCGTGTTTCTGTCAGTTTGACATTTCCGTTCGTGGTAATTTTGTTGTTGTTTGTTGAATTATTGTATATCTGTCAGCTGGTCATTCAAAGTTATGGGCATTTTATTATAATTAAATATTTTCTCTAATATTGCCCTTGCTACTCATTTGCACACTGTAGAGACAGACTGCTGAGTAATACCATGAATGTCTGCAGCATCATCTGGCATCTGAAAGTTAATCAAAATAATGTATTTAAGGTAAATATGGACAGATATGATGAATCTGTGGTGTTCAAGTCCATTTAACATGCAAAATAATATTTAGATCGTGTAAAACAACATCTCAAAGCTATTAATATCTGAAGAACAGAAGACAAACCGCCCCCACGTTTGTCTTGAATTACCAAATAATTGGTCTAGAAACATAACACAACACCTGCCTTAAAAAATCTATATTTTCTACGACACTTTTGATCGTCATACATACCAAACGGGTTTTTCCTCATTTCGTATGTTTTAACCTTTCTTAAAATGTGCATTTGATTTATTAAATTATCTATTTGTTCAAGTTATTCTATTGCTCTTATTTCCAATAAATAATTTAGAAAAATATTTTAAAACTGAATTCGTAAACAACACAATCAACCATTTATTTATAGGTTATGCAAGACTTATACTAGGCTGGCGCCTGGAATAACGCTAGTGAGAATAGTTACGCCGACGTTACACTAGGTTTGAGTTATACCGGGTTTATTAGTAGACATTTTGCTTATTCTTAGTTTATTCTTGGTATAACATTTTACACCACGTTTATTTGTACCACTGTGAGTGTTTTGTTTTAGTTTTATAAGTAAAGGTTTTTTTTTCGGTTCGTTAAATGAACCTCGTCTATACAAACCCAGTAAGTGGGTCCATAAACTGAGTCACTGGGCTCTTATAAACCACGCTTTATCCGTTTGTATGGAATAACTGTCAAAAATCAGTTTATTCGCAAGAGAAGACTTATACTAGTATTTTTTTTTCTATCCCTACCCGTTCCAGTACTTAGTACGGTAGGTACCTACGTATGTTATTTTCTTTAAACTAAGATTATAATAATTTACAAAATTTGTAATTACATTCTCTGCTACCGTATACATGAATAATGTTTTTAGCGACTCTGTCCAATAAATGCTTGTGATAAAACGGAAATTGTATTTTAATTCAATAATTTGTTGAAAAAAAAATCATAGGAATTAAATCTGCGTTGACAGATTGATTGATTTATTTGGGTTAAGTAAATTGTCTTTGCCTGGGAATATGTTAAATTGCATTTTCACATGGGTGTTAAAACAAACTACCTAGAACTAAGTATAGAATACTCTTTTTTGATGTACATCTTATAAATTAGACAGCTATGAAGTTTTACTTTGGGTGACACAAAGTCTTATAGCTAAAAGCGATCCTTTACAGACAACCTTTGGATGGATTAACGTGAGAAGGAGAGACAATACTGCAGGTAATAAATACGTACATACATAAAACATATATTTATCTACACATACGAGTACATATACATAGAATAATAAACATGCAGCAAGATCAAGGAAACTATATGTAATGATGATGTTTAAGGCGAGAGGAAGTGTTTTTTAACTAGAATTTTTAAAGTGGACAGTGATTGAGCCGCCTTATCGAGACTTAGCCGTACCTACTGTAAAAGACTTGTCATAAAAACTGGTGGAATGCATCGGCATACAATGTCATTAGTACATTCTGTCAAAAAAGTATCGGGAATGGATGATTTGCATAAGGTTCCAAATACATTTTTTGTTGTTTTTAGATTAGCACAACTGTTTAAGTTTTTGGCGCGGAGTTTGAGTTGCATCTGTTGCTTAGATTAAATACAGTGTTGTTTTTAGTTAGATCATATCTACACTAGATATTGCGAATTTCATAATGGTCAAAAACATCGAACAAAGAGTTTGTCGAACACTATGATTTGATCAAAAACACGTAAAGCGGTCGAGATGTGATGGAAGATTTCGTCTGCAACGGAAGTTAACATCATAAATGTGAAAGAAATAGTGACTGAAAATCCTCATCCAAGTTTGGGAGAGATAGCCACTGAACTTTCTGAACCTCAAGAGTCGATCCATATCATTTTAAATAATCACTTGGTAATGAAGTGGTTATGAAACATGTTGCCGCTCGGCTAGTCCAAAAGACCTGAATTTTCTAAAAAACTAAAACGCGTATGAGTCACTGAGGACGTGCTAGAGCGAGTCAATTCGGACCCAATAATCATGAAACGCATTGTTACTGGTGACGAGACGTGGGTTTACGAGTTTGACATACAAACTAGTCGACAAGCTTCGGAGTGGCGCCTTCGAACAGAAACGAAACCGAAAAACCCACGCCAAAGTCGATCAAAGTCATTTTGATTGTTTTCTTTGATTATCGCGGCGATGTGCACTTGGAATTCTTGCCGGAAGGTCAAACGGTATATTAAAAAATATTTTTTGAGCGTTATGCGACGTTTAAGAGAGCAAATTCGACGAAAAAGGCCAGATTTGTGGAAAGAGAATTCTCGGATTTTGCATCACGATTATGCGCCTTCTCACAAGGCCATCATTGTGAAGGAATTTTTGACCGTAAACTCAACAAATACCACCGAGCAAGCAGTTTATTTACCAGGTATGACTCCGGCTATTGCCATCAACCGAGCTACAAATCCAGACTCCGGGCTGCTACTGAGAAATTCCAGAGAGAAAAATCCAATAACACTTTGCCCGATCTGCACGTGCAACATCTATCAAAACCTGACCAGGGTTTTGTCGACGGTAGAATAGACCAAATGACAGATTTCTATTATTCATCTGTCTTTTGTCTATATTTTTGTGACAAAACTCGTGTCTACGGTGGTCATGGTATCTGTGATGGACATCTAACCCAGAGCCTCATGAGAGAAAAAGGTACCTAACTTGCCTTGTATTTTTTTTTTATATCGACATCTAAAGCTTGAAGCATTAGCTCCAGGCATTAGGATATCCTATCAAACATCGTTCTAACCTAAAAAAACGGCTCTGACGCATACATTCTTTTCAACCAATAAATTGTTAAAGTTTCTAATGTTTCAAAAAACACCCATGAAGGTTACGTTGTGAATAAAAATCATAATTATAGGTTATAACGTACATTTATCGTATTAATCTATCGGTTACGTACGGAGGTATTAAATGGAGCCTCTTTCGGCTTCCGACGCCACTTTTTAAAGGTTTTTTTTTGTATTTTTAATTTTTATGTGCTGAAGATTTTTAGAGATTGATGTGGTTTGAGAAGACAGGTCTTCATACAGTTTTCTTGTTGTTGAGTTTTCATGTTTTCTTTTGGGTTTTAAATGAAGAATCAAGGACAAAATAAGTACCTAGTACACTTCATTATATCTTTTAAACGTGACATTCTGTAGTACTATTCTGTAACCATCTCACCGTGAAGACTTAGGTGAAGTGAGCGTGGAGTGAGCTGTCAGTGCCACTGATGCTAGGGATTGACCAAGACGGGATGACACTGACAGCTCACTACACGCAAGACTTCACGGTGAGATTTTTACAGAATCGACATGCAGGTGGCCGTTTCATAACGTTACATGTGACAATAAGTATTTTCTAATATCATATTGTACAGGGAAAAGGTTTGTTTAGCATATTAGGCGCCAGGTTGCCTGCGAAATTCAAAGGTTTATGCAATTAGCAGCACCCTAATTGCGTAATACACAATCGTTTTGAAACAGATTGCTAATACATTGCTTCAAAAGTTCGACAAAAAAATCTGCTCGAAAATGTAAATAACGCAATGAATGTTGTTGAACTGTCAAAATCAAACAGATTAATCGAACCTAATCGTTTACGAAAATGTGTTACGCAATTAGGCTGCATATCAGTGTCATGTTGTATGTTGAAAAAAATATGATTCGCGACCGCAACAAGTATGTAATTGCAGAATTATACTTTATCATTAAAATCATCAATACATTCCTCTAAGTTTATATAATCCCATTGATATCTTATGAAATTAGAATTATATAAACTTAGAGGGTTGTATGAACGATTTACGATGATTTAAGCTACCACTAGCTAAAGCTTACGACCGTGCGTCAGATGTTCTATGTTAGAGGGCTTGGTTTCCGCACTTAGTCCTTCATGTGGACCATTGTGCGTGGGCCATGGCGGCCGTCAGAGGTTAATAATCCAACCAGCCCACCTCCCTACAGAAGTCGATCAAAGCTTCTGGTCTATTGAGAACATCTGAGAAAGATCCGAGTGTCCCGACGGTTTCTGTTCTTATCTGGGTAACGCCTGTTGCACTCAAAGAGCACATGCGCAACGGTTTCCTCCGACTCCATACAAGCTCTGCCCCCCTGTGCAGAGCTTGCATGTCCGTAATGCCTATTGTGTGAAAGGTGTTTGTTTAGCGAGCAGTGTCCTGTGATGGTCCCGTCACCAGGCGCAAGTCATTCCTGTAGTAATAAACGTCTGGTTAGTCTGTTATCTAAGGATGACAAAGCTTCCTTGGACTGCCTGCGGCCTGGTGTCGAGGTCCACCACCTCTCAGCTTGTGTGTGGGTGGACTCCTGCAGCCACCTTCAGAGGCTATTAACTCATTAATTAAGACTAATAAACTTCGTCTAAAAGCACATTATTAATGTTCGTTATCCTATTATCACATTGCACGTTGTTAATTGTTTTTGTTATGAATACATTTAAAATCTCCCGTCTATAAAATCTGACTGCCTCGTTGGTCTAGTGGTCGCAATCGCTACTGCTGAGCATGAGGTCCTGGGTTCGATTCACAGGTCGGGCGGCGAGTTAATGGGCTTTTCTATCTGGAATTTCTCAGTAGCAGTGCGGAGTCCGGATTTGTAGCCAGTTGTTGGCAATAGGCTCGCCTCCATATTACATGGGACTTAAACATAACTGGCGAAATGTTGGTGTACTATAGGTACACCTCTGCCCAACCCTTTGGGGAAAAAAGGCGTGATGTTATGTTATGTGTTATGTTAAAATCTCCTTGTAAAAAAGTGACTAAACTTATTGATTGCATTTATCTTTTGCTAAAGGTGACGTTCGAATAATTTGGGCAGTACACGAATGGATTTATCATTGAAAAATCTAAATATATCACGTTTTATTTGTTTCAAAATATCGATATTCTTTTTTTTAAATAAATAATTTCAAGTTTTTTGTGTATTATATGATAAAGGGGTGTGCGCAGGGAGCGGGACAGAGCGAGACACAGCGGCGGGTCAGAGAAGGACCGAATACTTAGCGAAGTGCCTTAAATAAGTAACGAACTAGTGTAACAATCAAAGCTTTTTCCTTCTCTGTTTGAGAAGAGGCCTTTACCCTGCACTAGGTCAATAATAACAAGCTGGCTTTAAAACAGGTCTTTAATGCAAATAGTTCAACCATTACGAAAATTACAGTTTATTTAGTATGTAACGCGTCAACAATGTCATATTTTTATTATTTAATTCAATATATACTGCTACCAGTTAATTATACAACAATGTATGCATATTAAAATGTATGAACACTTATAAATAACTGTTCATTTAACTTCAATTGAAATGTAACTTTTTTCAATATAATGCCAAAGTCGATTTTGCTAAAACAAAAAATTGTGAGATGTGTCGTTGCAAAGGTGATGCCACAGCGGTCAAAGACGGGCATAAATTATTACAGAAAAAAAAATTGCCCATAAGTCTTGAAATTAACGAAGCAAAATGATCTTAAACGCTTCGGAATAAGACATTAAATCATTTAAATATTTAATTAAGCATTTTCATTTAACTTGAAATCGAAATGGCGTAAGTCATATTTCTGATTTAAAAAACGACTTAAAATGGAGGTATTAAAATACATTTCTGTGTAATTTTTTTATGTTGTCGAGTGCTACCTCACAGAGACGTAGTTGCGAGTCCGGCCTGAGGCACATTATGTATCGATTCACCAGTTACGTTCATGAATGATGAACTATTTTTCTTGTGAGTTTACAATGACATCAAAGTTATTTGATCAAATTCTGGAAGCTGCAATCCAGTCAAAAGATGAACACGCAAGTAACAAGGGTCATGAAATTCTAAAATTAAGTGTGAGATTGGGGGAAAGATTGACTGAGCTGACAGCTTTGAAGCTAGAAAAACACCCAGGACCCTTGTTTTAAATGTTATTTATCAAATTTTCCGCAAAATAACCTGAAAACTCTGTACTTAGGTACCTATGCAACCTATTACTTACAATATATAATAATAAATAATATATATAATATACTAACTCGTGCTTCATGACTGAAACTTGGAAGATTTCTTAAAACCATATTGAACGATATTATACATTGAACGCTGCCTGCGCACGCCCCATTATTACGTTTTATTTTAGATGATTTTAATATAAAAATTAAATAAACAGTGAATAGTTTAGATTTATTAATTATAGATTACTTCAACGGACTCTTCCGAATCCTAATCCGAATCTTAATTTAACATAATTTAATCCTTAAAAATACATCGTTAGGGCAAATCAACCTGAAGGTTCAGTGGTGGGTTCGAACCCCAGCAGGCGCTTTACTTCGTGTTATTTGTCTCGCTATCTAAACCGTGAAGGAAAAAATCGTGGCGAAACCGGCATGTCCTAAAACCAAAAATTCGAAGACAAGTGACATACGCCAACGCGCACTGGGCCCGCGTGGTGGAGTACGGCCCACTCCCTCTCACACAGAGGAGGCCTGTGTCCCAGCAGTGGGAACGTTATAGGTTGATTATGCTAAACCGAAGATACTTCGAAAAAGGAAAGACGAAATGACATTTGCCTAAAGGGACACAAACATAACCATAACTGATAATGTTTCCTCTACTTCCTCTGCATACCTCTTAGGGATAACAGGCGTGATGTTATTTTACAACGAATCATCCACAATCAAACCTAAAACAAAGCGCCCCAAAAATATCTATTACACATTTTAAAACTCAACCAAAAACAAAAGTGACCACAGAGAATTTCGGTTTATTTTCATCGGGTTCCCAAAGTTATCTGTGGACCATCTAATCACAGTAGCCGAAGATAATAAAAGCTGCTGGTTCCCCGAAACATTGGTCGTAATTATACCACTGGTACGGCGGGCCTGCGGCAATGGCGGTTGTGTTTTCCACTGCCGGATTTTGAAGCGTTCCGACACAAAATGCGAAGTGATGCTGTTAGAGGATTGACTGATTTTAGATTGCTAAACTTCAGTCGGTTTTTGAAGCAGATGTTATTTCTATTGTAACTTAATAGCTATATAATAATTTAAATAACAAATAAACTTGATTTTTTATCGATTGCAATAAATTAAAACAATTCGGACACGGTTTGTTGGTACGTTACAAGATTCTTGTGATACATCAGCGATTTTAACCATTTGTGGTTAATCTATGCGTACAACAAACAAATTGAAGTCACATTTAGTGTGTGTCTGCGGGTTGTTATTCTTAACAACGCAACGGATATTGATGTAGTTTTCACCGTCATTTTGAGTTTTTTTTAAAGATTTATTTGTACAAGATTTTTACTTCTTTCTTAATCTTGAAAGTTGGCTAGGCTTTTGGTATATAATGCAACCATCTTTCTAGGACGGCGGGCTGTGCTGAGGCGGCTGCTCCAGATGCAGAAAACCTCAAACGCAAATATTATTATAGTTGTTATATATCTTATTGGGAGCTATATGTTTGAGCAATTTGGGGTTTAAACACTAGGACCGTGAGGTCCAAGTGCTCATCGAGTATTTCGGGATATCGCCAAGCGGTTGGTCGACTCTTCGCGTGACCTGAGAGCTGGCGTATTTATTTGGGTCAAAGAATCAGCATTACCATCCAATGTGTCAACGTTGCTTGCTTTTTGGGCACTTTTCTTGACAGCGATGCGGACGAATGATTGGATTCCCATTGAGATCTTCCCCTTTTTTTCCTGTATATACTTGTACAGACAAGGTAATTTCGACTCCCGTTGTGCATGACCCTTTGCAAAACATTTTCGGCTGCAAGTTGAATCGTTGTTTATCCCGAACCTTTTGTTTGACCAATGAATGAAGGATGACCGTTTTTTTTTACGTTAATTGTTTTAGTTTTACCAATGATGAAGAATGTCTCTTATGAAGGATGACCCTTTTTTTACGGTAATTGTTTTAGTTTTACAAATGATGAAGAATGTCTCTTATGAAGGATGACCCTTTTTACGGTATTTTTTTTAGTTAACCAATGATGAAGAATGTCTCTTATGAAGGATGACCCTTTTTTACGGTAATTGTTTTAGTTTTACCAATGATGAAAATCTCTCTCATGAAGGATGACCCTTTTTTACGGTAATTGTTTTAGTTTTACCAATGATGAAAATCTCTCTTATGAAGGATGAACCTTTTTTACGGTAATTGTTTTAGTTTTACAAATGATGAAGAATGTCTCTTATGAAGGATGACCCTTTTTTACGGTAATTGTTTTAGTTTTACCAATGATGAAGAATGTCTCATATGAAGGATGACCCTTTTTTACGGTAATTGTAGCGGCACCTCTGCCTAACCCATAATACTTATACAGGGTCATATATTGTAGTGTTAGATAGTTTACTGTATTTAAGATTACTTACATTTTAATAAAGAGTTCTCGTTGTTTGTAAAGTCGTAAAATCTGCGCAAAGCAGGGGCGGCTTGCTAGATTATGTTATAAAACAGTGATGTCATGACGGATAAAAGACGTCTTGATTTGATAAGATGGCCAATTCCCGTGTTTAAAAACATAAAAAATCTTAATTTCATATAAATGTCAAAAACTTTTAAAATATAGGTAAATGAGAGGTTATTTTATTAGATTCAGATTGAAATTAGAATGCATACTTTTTTTAGTACGGGAAATATTCCGCTCTGTTAATATAGGCATGTGGGTGCAATGCTAAAAGAACTTTAATTTTTTTTAAAGCAGTAAGATTTGCAGATGATTACCAAAATAAAGTCACAAAATAAAGGTGGATAAGGTATGTGAAACTCTTTTTCTCGCGGCATTTGTCAACGTGGAGCTTTTCCATAGCTACTCGACGTTGCTATGGACCACAACCTACTCTGCGTCGTACACAATGGAAACCACACCATCTTAAAACTCCTGGAGTTACATGGAAGGAAACACCCACGCCTCTAGCCCAGGTCACGCCAAACATACTATAATGATCGCTCTGTTTACCGTCATTACAGCTGTACCTGTTTACAGCTGATATGAGGCTATTTAGAGTCGTTACGACATAAAGCTTTATTAGTTAGTTCGTCGTAATTTTTATTTGGGTAAATAATATGTTTAGAGTATCTTGGTGGTGTGGTCTGTAGTCCAAGCTTACCGTTTCAAAAAGAGGTACTAAGATCGCGAGGCCTAAGCTGAGCATTGCATTAGTGTGAGTGATTACCAATCGCGCCAATGTGATCGCGCTTGGAACGCACAGCGCCTCAGGCCAATTTTCCGATTGGCCGATTGCCAAGCAAAAAACGCGTCGCTATGTGCACTCACACAAATGCAAAACTCAGCTTAGGCCTCGCGGACTGTACATATGTATGTGTTCCTGTATAAAAGTAGCTATTTTTCCACTCTGCAATAGGCATTTTGTTTATGTTTTGATTTTTTGCTTGATGTCATTTGCCAGTATCGTAACATTTGTAATGTATACCTATATTGTTTGAATTTTAACTTACACTGTCTTTACAGGATGACCCCAATAAAATAGTGGTTTTGCAACGGTCACCAAATAAATTGAAAAATAAACTTACGGCTAATATTTAAGTATTAGGCTCTGTAAGTTCATTTTTGTTGAATCTACACTCAATAAAAAAACTGAAGTAAGAATAAGAATTTAAGAATTATGTGTACACTAGCTGCTCCCCGCGGTTTCATCAGCATAAATCTTGATCCCGTGGGAATATCGGGATAAAAAGTACTCTACGTATTAATCCAGGTTATAAACTGTCTGTGTGCTAAATGTCATCCAAATCCGTGCAGTAGTTTTTACGTGAAAGAGTAACAAACATCCATCCATACTCACAAACTTTCGCGTTTATAATATTAGTAGGATACCTGTGTAATAATTATCAAACTGAAATATGAAATCAGACTTAACACACTTATTGTCTTTATTCCCTGGCCCTGAATTTAAGCAATGGACAAAAAGTCAAATTTAAATTGTTTGAATGCGAGGCTTTTATCTACTTTGTACGTGTATTTTATGTACTTAAATTTTTGTAAGGTGCGTTTTGTTTGTCCAGTATTCTGCACAAACAAAACGCACCTTACGAAACTTGACAAGTTTTCTTTCTATATTTTATGCGTGCACAAGACTACATACGGAAAATGAGTAGGAGTGTGAGGTGAGGAGTTTCTGCATGGCCCGTTCTTCTCCATAGAGATCGTTTTGGAATGGGCAAAAAGCTTCAACTTTTTGATTAACTGACCGACTCTTTGACAGTTCAAAAGTGCCTGTAAATGGTTTAATTGAAGTAAATGATTTGAGTTTGAGTTTGAATACGTTGTTCTGAAAGTTTTGAGTGCAAAAGTGGATGATTAACGGATATAAGAAAAAGAAAGTTGAAGTCATAGAAAAGTTGGATGAATTGTGTGAATAAAAAAAATTTACTTCTGAAGTCGGTTCCTTAAAGTTATTTTTCACTGTGTAGTATTTTTTTTTGAAGTGGTTTTTTTTTGTATTTTTATTAGGTACTTATTATTTTTTAGCTTTACAGTTGTTATACCTACTACACACAAATTCGTAGGTTTACATTAATTTCCGAAGTTATTAGAACATCATCAACATACACTAAGTGGAAAAAATACGTATTATTGAATGTAACTCAAAAACCAGTTCATCAGAACTTGACCAAATATTGAGACCACCCTATTAGTATACCCCTCCCAACAAAAGAATAATTTAAAAATCGTTTTATAAATGACGGAGAACTGAGGTACAAACATTTAAAATATATACCTCCTCCTTTTTTGAAGTCGGTTTAAAAAAGACAAGTTACGCCTAATAAATGATCATAAGAGCAGCAATGATGAATGCTGGATATTCACAAAATCATTAATGTGAAAAGTGACAAGGACGTCTGCGTGAGGCCCAGGCTTCAATCAACAGGTTGTGCAAGGTGATTTGGAGTTGTTCAATTAGGAACATCACAGAAGCAGCCTGCAGTCTGGATTTGTGTTCGGTGAACGGCAAAATAGGCTCGCCCCCTTTTAAATGGGACTCAAATGCAGCTAACAAAATGTGAGGTAACTCTAACATCCCTACCTACCTCATCAGAGAATACAGGAGTGTCGTTATGTATGAGGTAAGGAGAAGGAAAAGTTAGTATGTACTTACAGTCCGCGAGGCCTAAGCTGAGCGTTGCATTTGTGTGAGTGATTACCAATCGCACCAATGTGACCGAGCGATCGCGCGCGCGCGTATGTGTAATGTAATGTACCTATAAATAGAAACTACTTACTTTTTTCCGTTGCTGTGTCACATAAATAATTACCTGATACTGTATTACACTCTACTTTTCAACATTTCCTTCATGAAAAAGCACTGAAAATTAAGCCATAAATAAATTTGATGGCTTACGAGCCTGTAAATTATTTTACTTTATACCATAACTTGTTGCAAAAATTCAATTTGCGTACGGATTAAAATTCTAGATATGAGTAAAGTAATGTTTAAGGGCAGTCCTTAAATAGCTCTTTTGGTGTAGATTGGTCTGTGCGGTAAAGTATTGTGGTTTTGGTGGACACTTAGATGGATGACCGCTGTTTACTCTGCCTTCGTGTCTAAATCAAAATCAAAAGTCATATATTCAACTTGGGCTGAGAATCAGCACTTTTTGGACGTCAAAATTACATAAGACAGTCCCCCAAAACGCGCGCCCATCAGCACTTCCTAGTGCTTTAGCTGGGAAGAAGAAGTGACGCAACAAACTCCCCAGCAGCACAGCTGTCCGTTCAGTTAGAAAAAAACTTGAATCTAAACAATAATAAGTATCCAATGTAATAACATTTTCGAGACACAGAACATAATATTACATTATCTGCCATATGTTAGCTAGCCACGAACAATAAAAATCAAGCAAAAAAAAAAAAACATACATAATTAAAAGCCTCCAGGCAAAAAGGTCGTGACAGCTTCCATATGCAATACTGGATTAATTGTGTCAAAAATGTAATTGTAGTTTTTCAGTTTTTAACAACAGTTTCAGTTTCAAATTAAGAAAGAATAGCACAGAAATATAATTTTGTACATTTAAATATTAACATTTCTAGTTTCAACTAATCTGATAACCTACTGGAATTTGCATTAGCAACATGCATTATTAACTAGAAACAAAAAAAAAAAAACAAAAACATAAAGTTACGAGTAACACAGGAAAAAATCTAACATGATATGTTATATGGCGAAGTTTAACAAACTTCATACCTTTTGTTTTTTGTTTTTGGGGGGAAACCTTCAAAAGGCGCCCGGGCTTCAGGGATAAGACAGGCGGGTGTGGAATATTTACCTCACTAAAACCACCCATTGATATGCTATAGTCTAGCAGCACCATGAAGCATGAGGCTTCAAGGGCTAGTGCCAATCTTGGAGTTCATCCGATTAATCGTGTCTGGTCAAACCACGCTGGGATCGGTGCATTTCATTCATTCATTTACAGTCCGTTCAACCGATTTGACTTCCATTGCGTTGACGGCATGACAAATGGCAGCTGCAGTAAACAGTTGGTATTTTAACCACGTTTTTACTTTTAATGTCATCCTTATGCCTACGGAATAGTTAAGTTTTAAAAGGTATAGGTAAATCTCTAATCTTATTTCAAATGGTGTATAGGTATTGGTGATTTTATGATTATAACTCCGTAACTAGAAAATTTTAATCAACATACAGCCTGACCTTCAGGGATAACATCAGGCGCCCGGGCTTCAGGGATAAGACAGGGGAGTTTGGAATTTATACCTCACTAAAACCACCCATTGATATGCTATGATCGAAGCACCATGAAGCATGAGGCTTCAGGGGCTAGTGCAAATCTTGGTGTTCGTTCGATTAATCGAGTCTGGTCAAACCGAGCTGGGGTCGGTGGATTTCATTCATTCATTCATAGGTATTTTGTTGTGTACATCATAATTAACCAACTTTCTCATAGCATATCATCAAGCTCGCAATTCCCGAAGGGTTGGGCAGACGTGTACCTATAGTACACCCACATTTCACCAGTTATGTTTGAGTCCCATGTAATAGGGGGCGAGCCTATTGCCAACGACCGGGCTCATATCCAGACTCCGGACTGCTACTGAGAAATTCCAGATAGAAGAACCCAATAACAGTTTTCCGATTTGCGAATCAAACCCCGGACCCCACGCTCAGCAGTAGCGCTCGCGACCAGGACCAGGACTGTGAGAAGCTGTTT
This sequence comes from Dasypolia templi, assembly GCA_963555695.1. Taxonomy (NCBI): domain Eukaryota; kingdom Metazoa; phylum Arthropoda; class Insecta; order Lepidoptera; family Noctuidae; genus Dasypolia; species Dasypolia templi. The sequence goes on from OY743163.1 coordinate 9,403,303, forward strand.
GAGGTGCACTTTTTATTTCAATTGGACTTGTTAGTTTCAAGAAGCTAGTAGTGACTTGTCTATGGATTCCTATTCAGTGGCCTTGGTCAATTTTGTCGAATCTGAAAACAACAAAAAATCTTTTATTAAAGCGCCATGCAACTTCGTTCGATTTAAAAAGTTGTTAACACACACTGACGTTAAATGCAATAACCTAAGACACACTGACGTTGATGAAAGACAGTACCTACAACTGTAATCGTCCCTGTCAAACAAATAGCTGTCCACACGTTACAGGGCATACTAAGGCTTTAGTGGGACGTTAAAACCAGATATTGATTGATTTTTCTATCTCTAGTACGCCAAAATTTTAGATGTATAATTATTGGGTTAGGCCGTTAGTATTCATTTAACTATTTATTGAAACTTAAATACGGTGACTTTTCGGTGTCCGTTGTATATTGTATACAAGAAAAAATCATCTTGCTAATAATTACATGCTAACGACTCTTAGAATAAAAAATAAAAACGGAACTGAATTTGTTTTAAATCACCTACAGCCATTGTTTTAGACAATTTTTATCTTACATTCCAAAAATCCTTCAAAACATTATGTATGACATACTAAAATCACTTTTAAAACCTCCCCTTCTGCTACAAACAATATTCTGTGTCCATCCAACATGGCGGCTACCACACCTTGAGTTTCGGGGCTCTAATTAATGACTAGGGTTTCAGTGTCCCCTGTCACATGCAAATTATATGGGGCCGTATTAAAAATGACCCCACCCTTCGATCATATTTAATTTAAATTATTGGTCATTTGTAGATATGTTTTTTGGAATAAAAAGAGGGTAGGTAATTGTCATTAAATATTTAAAAGACAAAGTCGTCTTCTATCTAATTAAGTTTTAAGGGACATAAACGCGGAAACTGATACTATTATTTCAATACCTGATTCTAGCTACAAGCATTTACATTTTACGACAGTTATTAGTTAAACAATCTGCAGAGCGAAGGCCTCTTTTCATACAGAGAAGGCATGAGCATTAATCACCACGCTTGTTCAAAACGGGTTGGTATTTTCAGACTTATATTGTAGTTAATATAACTTTGTTTGTATTTTTACTTTACTGTTGTTATTATTTTTACTTTACTCACACACTGACTTATTCCTAGTTAATATTTTAGGAAAATCATATATTTTTACGATGTTTGTAAATATGTGAGCACAATGTACCTATTACGTGAGTAATTTATCTGTCTTTGCTTTATTTTTAATTCTTTTACCAATTTTGCTACAGTATTTTTATTCTTGGTGCATCGTCTTCACATACAAAAATATAATTAATGTATACAAAATATTGTAACACATTTTAAAAGAGTAACGGTGGAGTTTCTTGCCACTTCTTCTCCATACGAAACTACTTTTTGGAAGTGGCGCCTAGAATCAGTTTATTTTTAATGTAGAATTTGACGTTCAAAAGTGCCTATTTGAAATAAATGCTTTGACTTTGACTTTTGAAATCGCCAGTACAAGTCCAGGTTTTCTCACAATTCTTTCGCCGACGTCAGTAATGTTCAAGTTAAACTTAAAACCTATTCAGCTGTGACACTTCTCCTTTTAGCTTCGTTATAATATATACTACTGCCTTGATTTTTTTCACATATCCATAAACCACCATTTAGCTGGCAGGTCCCTCCAGGATCTAACTCGAACAAAAAATTGCACTTTGAAGCTTAATACTTTGCAAACGGATTCCTGTATCGAAAAATAGTTTCCACTCACCCGCAATATTTTTGAACGACCTTTCCAACGACACCCCACACTATGAGATGAGCGAGCAAAAAATTATTCATCCCCACTTTACGTGTAGGGGAGGTATCCTAAAGAAAAGATTTTATTTAACCACTTTGTGGAGTCTCTGAGCTAAGCTGCGGACAGACGGTCGGAAGGACGGACGGACGGATATGGCGAAACTATAAGGGTTCCTTGTTGACTACGGAACCCTAAAAAAGATCTACTTACAAATTAACATTTCATTTTGTAGCAAATATACTAAGTAATCATATTTCACCATTAAAATTTAATAAAGCAGTGCTGGCCCAGCGGTTACGGCCGCGACTTACGAGTTGTAGGTCGTAGGTTCGAACCAAGACAGATGCTTTACTTTGTGTAAGTTATTTCATCACCACTGCTCTCAAAACGGTGAATTAAAACATCGTGAGGAAACAGGTAGATCCTAGAACCAAAAACTCGAAGACCAGACATCCACCAACCCGCACTCAACAAATCAAAGATTATAAAAATCGGTCCGGCCGTTCTTGACTGCCTCGTTGGTCTTGTGGTCGCAAACGCTACTGCTGAGCATGAGGTCCTGGGTTCGATTCCCAGGTCGGGCAACGTGTTATTGGGTTTTTCTATCTGGAATTTCTCAGTAGCTGCCCGGAGTCTGGATTTGTGCCCGGTTGATGGCAATAGGCTCGCCCCCTATTACATGGGACTTAAACATAACTGGCGAAATGTGGGTGTACTATGGTTACACCTCTGCCCAACCCTTCGGGGAAACAAGGCGAGATGTTATGTTTTACTAACCTGACTTTGTTTTATTTATGTAGTACATAGATACACACAAACCTTCCAAAGTAAATAGTCTAAATGATAGCGATCGAAAATCGACTTGAATGTGTAATATTAATAGAAAATGCAATTAAAGTGTAATGACGTCCGCACTTTATCGAATAACCATATTAAGTCATTAATAAAATTTAATGTATGATAGCCATTAACTATATTAATGTGACCTTTTAGTAAATTAATGTTTTTGATGTCGCTAGCACACCCCACTTTTACATAATTACTATAATTCAATTAAGGGTTATGTAATGTAGGTATATACAGTATACATAGATGGTTTTGTTAACATATATATTAAAAGTGACATGTCTTAATATCCGTTTTTAAAATAATGATTTAGTGGTGACCCAGTAGTAACCCTGACTTACGAGTTGCAGGTCGTGGTTTTGAACCCAGACAGGCGCTTAACTTGGTAAACATAATTCAATCACCACTGCTCTCAAACCGGTGAAGTAAACTTTCTTGAGGAAACCGTGGATGACCTAGCACAAAACACTGGGCCCGTGAGGTAGATAACAGCCCACTCCATTTCGAAGAGATGAGGCTTCAGTCCCAGCAGTGGGAACATATAGGCCGATTTTGCTTATGCTTGCTTTTGGTTGGCTAAGGTCATTGAGATGAGTACCAACCTTACTTAAATAATGCGTTTATCAAAAAATACAGTTGCAAGATACTATGAAAAATACACTTTGACATATTTTTCAGTCGTTACTTTGTTTAAAAGCAGCCCTGAAGAATGAACTAATATTACGGTATGGTAGGAATTTATACCTACCCACCTAATCATTGATTGAGGAAACCATCTTTAAAAGAGAAGAGAACTTTAGACCAGCAGGCTTAGCACGAGCGCCCTAGAGAAGCGTATTGTCGACGGAAGAGTAGACAAAAATGGCGTTTCTGTGTAGACAGTAGAAAGTTTTCTACTGTCTACACAGAGACGAAACGCAATTGTACGGTAAAAATGGGTAGTTATACACATCACTAGCAACTAACCCGTTGCTATGGAAAATCACTGTCTATAAAGCAACCTGAGTCTAAGTGTGTCCTCGTGCTCGCGAAAAAGAGATTTCGAGGAGCGTAGAAAGCGATTTCTATTCTACAGTAGAGTAGAAACAGAAAACGCCATGCTAAGCCTGCTGAAGGCGTGTGTTAAAAAAGTAACTAGACGCCAGAATGCTAGATGATCATCACGCATAATGCGAGCCCATTGTTCTATATAAATTATACAGTGCAACAGTCGGTACCATTATTCTAAACGAATCGATGAGTAATTTCATTCAAATAACATTACCATCATAATTTTTTTTTTTTTTTTTTTTTCGATCAATCATATTTTTTTTAATTTTATTTAGGTAAGTATACTTAGCACGTCGAAACAAATTTTAATTAATTAATGGCAAAATTGTGTAGCATATTTAAATTGGTAACCATCCGTACCTACCATCATTATTATCAACATTAAAGACATTTTGCATGAAACAACAACAAAAAACCAACACATAATCATATTTAGTTTTGCTACTCCCCAACAGATGGCGCCACCAGTCGCTTCAAACAAATCTATCATTTTAAATTGACATTAAATCACTTTAATTGCACTAAAAACGCATATTAATTAGCAAAGTCAGTTCCATTGACGTCTGTCAGTCTGTTTTTGTCGCATGATATCCGAAACGCGTGGTAATCGCAGTTGGATTGAGTAATTATGAAAGATTGGCCTATTAAGTGGAGGAGATTGAACTGTTAGTTGTTAGTCTTGATTATTTAGTGTTTATTGTGTAATTTCTTTGTTTATTTGTGAGTTGTAGTCATATTTAAGCGGACAAGTGGAGTTTATAATAGGCTACTTGAATTAAGAAGTAAGTAGGAACCTACCTAACGCCGATTGATTAGGCACTATGATGAATTTATTTGTAAACGTGGTGATTTCAATTCATTAGAATTCAGTCTTTAACCAGACGGGCCATTTTCGTGTCTTCTTCAACGTTTTTATCTATCCACACTCATACTCAAAACTTTCCTTACGACAAGTTCAAAGGTCACATTTTCCAATTAGATTTTCTTTTCCAATTGTGTATCTGCCTAGCTTTTCCCCAAATATTTTGGGGTCAGCTACTAGTCTTACCTTCGGCAGCTGAATACCAGTAACTTACATGAAGCGACTGCGATACAACTGGTAAGACGGGTTGTCACACTTTTGTGCTTTTGAGTAGACTAGTCGCAGCAACTATCGAAGATCTACGAATAACAGAGAGATCTCGATGTTATTAAGTAGTGGAAGGTCACCCCCCATCCACGAACCCACAGCGGCAAGATTATTTAGCACGAGCCCGTTTTCCTTCCCAATAGCCTCAAACTAAAATATTGGCAGGTCGTTTATTTTATATATATAGAAAAGCTCTATCCCTATTTTCAAGTTGTCAACTAAGACCGACCCTTTCATTGTTCATCTGTGGTTTTCTAGCCACAAGCCTCTTCACCTACAAAGCAAAATAGGTAGATACGTGAATAACATTGAATTAGAACCAAGATAGATCAAAATAAGAATATTCTTTGAGTCTTTGACACTTTATTTTAAGCAAATAGTCTTGAATACTTTCAAACAGCAAGCTTTGATCAATTTTACCGTCGCTACATAAGGCGTCGGTAAATAAAACAAAATCTTGTATACCAACAAATTCACCATTTAAAAAAAAACAACGCACTCTTTACCTGTCATTTTTGTTCTTTTGTTAGCAATTTATGATTTCCACTCTGAACAGAACCCTCCCAGTAAGCATCCAGCGGATTCAAAGGCCCTTCCAGACATTTCACTGCATTGTTAGATTCAGATAAAATCCTATAAATATAATATTTGGACTTTAAAAGAGACCATGACCTCTGCGTGTAAAAGTGCCTAAAAATATCAACTTACAGAAAAACATTTCATTTCACCGATCAATCTGTCCTCCTTGTCACTGGTCTACCCATGCTGTGCCTTTCTTGCCGCTTGAGAACTTTTTGGCTACTTCAGCATGAACATGAGAGAAGATGAAGAACATCAGAGTATCATGTTTATACTCTCCTAGTATTGATTACATAATATGATAAACAAAAGTCTCCCCAGGTATTGCTATAATTTTCTATTCGAAGCAAGCCTATTCGGTTTTCTGTTACTGACTATTAATAAAAGAAGGAAAAACATCAATTCAATGTTGCAGTGTCTATAGGTATTGAACTTATATTATAGCAAAGCCAGTTATATCCTATGCGCACCATAATATGGTATCTTATTATTTGCATAAGTGTAAGCAATACAATGCTTTGATGAATTTGCCTTATGGTCTATCTTAATGTTATATTCAGATAGAATATTCGCTCGTAAAATAGACAAAAATTGTTCGTGGAGTAGAGGAAGACCAAAGAAACTATGAATGGACTGTGTAAAAGATGGTATGGCTAGAAAGCACTACCGAGAAAACGACCAATAGAGAACAAGACAAGACAGAAGTTCTTTTCTTACGAAGGATATAATAAGACAAAAGAAGAAGAATAAGACATGCTGCGCCAAATAAATGGCTATAAGCGCAAGAGCAAGACAATTTTTTGTTTTGTTTCTTAGTAATCATAAGGAGGTAGACAACTGAAACACACACACACAGACACACATAAAATATTGATTCTTAGGAATTGTATGGAGGTGTATAAAGAAAACTGGATAAAACACATGAAAGCTAAAACAAGACATACCCAACCACAGGAAGAGAAAACGCAAAATATCCCATACACTTCTTAAATGAATGAACAAACTGGCCTCTTTCTCATGAAAACAAGTAAACACACCCATATATTCAAAACAGACTCAAGAAATAAACTAGGGAAATGGTGGGATGAAGAGAATACATGAATATAAAGCGCAACATGCTTAATGCAAGAACATGTATAATGTATGTGTGTCGCTTTTTCTCAAGCGCTAGTCTAGCTTGAAAGTGCCGCTGGATCTGCGGGGTGATTGCGTAAAACACTTTCAATCCCAATGTAATTTATTTCGTCGATTCCACTGCAGGCGCCATTAGTTTTAAAACGTTTACCAAAAATTGACGTGTAATAAAAGTACTTACAGACATTAACATCATTTAATTTCAACAATATTCATTGCATTGTTTACATTGTCGAGCAAACGAATTTTTTAAACATATGTAGGTACAATGGATTAGCAATTTCCTGCAAACTCCGTCAGATTAAGATTGAAATTCGATTTACGCAATTGATATCCGATTTCTGGTGTCCGAAGGAACTATTTATTCAACAAAGTAACAGCAATCAGTTTTCTTATTAGAGTTGGTTCAGTCGTTGCGGGTTGTCGAGGACAGATACGCAGTCGCTCCATGTTAAAAACTGGTAGTCAGCTGCATCCTGTAAGACTGGAAACAGATGATGAGTTGGTTAAGACAAAAATTCTAGTAATAAAAGGTTTCAGAAATCCGCATCTGTAATGCAAGTGCGCCGACGGATGACACATTTGCAGAAAAGTGTTTACATTGCTTCCAATTGCTTTTGCATTTCTCAAACTCAAAACTGAATGCATGTATTTCACTAAACCATTCAACAGGCACTTTCTATTCGTCAAGGAGTCGGTCAGACAGAAAGATGAAGCTAGTTGCCCATTCCAAAGCGTAGTAGGAGACGAACGAGCAAAAAACTCTACGGACACTCTTTTAAATCAAAATACATATTAGTATGTTTGTTGCGTATATTCTTAGCACCTAGTAGGGTTCGCAAACTACTAACTTAAACATATGACCCTCTTAGAGTTGCGTAATGGCTAAAACGTTTTGAAAAGAAGCTTGATTATCATATTGCAAATTAATAAAATCTTGAGTGTTGTGTTGTATCCGCATTGGCAACATGAACGTCTCACATGTAAAGTTAATGAAGTTCTTAGCAAGATAATTGCTTCTTTGTAACTTTCGTAAGCGCTCCGGGATCTTTAATAGAATGCGTCAGTTCCTGACTTACTTAGGACTTCATGCAAAATTATCAAAGCTGCGTAAAGGCTTCCACAAACAGGCGCGATGCAACAGCGCGACACAAAGGCACTGCGTGTCGCGCGGCACGCGAACGAGCCTTAACTCCACTGTCTATAACTCCAGGATAACAGGACTTACAAACCGTTAACGTACCCACCGCTGGGACACAGGACTCTTCTCTGTGAGAGGGAGCAGGCCGTAATCAACCACGCCCTTATTGTGGGTTGGTACTTGATTAGCTCATTCCAAACCCCGTGACCCGATAACCAGCTCTTTTGTAAGTACCACACTCCAATCATTTTCAAAACACACTCACTCATATAGAACATGATACTTATACTTATTTAAACGCAGTACAAATCGAATTTTCGAACGTTGGTCAGTGATTTCAAAACTTCGTGAGGTGAACGTGAAAAACTGCGAGAGCACCTTCGGGCAAAAACCTCGGTGCGCGGTGTGTTTGGTGAGAGAGAGAGGGCACGATGAGAGAACGAGAGGGAGGAGAAAAACTTGCGACGGCGCAACCACGCTCGCATATCTGGAAAGTGGATGGCAAAGAATAAGGCGTAGAGTGGAAATGATTTTTGTTTTCGTGCAAAAGGCAGTAAATAGTTCTGGACAGTACATTTTTATAGGATGGATTTGAGAGAACTAATAGTAAAGAATTGGCAATGAGCGTTTTTCGTAAAACATCCAATAATCGATATTCAAAGATGTTATATAAGTACTGGTGATCACAAAAAGAACTTGATAAACACTTTAATTCGAGCTAGACTGAAAAAATAACTTAAAATAGAAGTTTGTGAAAAAGACGCTATGGCTATGAAGGAATGTGAACACTGAGACGGCTCTTACGAATCAAAGAAGAAGACGCGTTTGGTAGATACTGCATAATCAGTCTATTACGTTCCCACAGCTGGGACACAGGCCACAACAAGGGCCCAGTGCGAGTTGGTAGATGTCACATGTCTTCGAATTTTTGGTTCTAAGACATGGCGGTTTCCTCACGATGTTTTCCTTCACCGTTTTAAGAGCAGTGGGGATGAAATAATTTACCTAAAGTAAAGCGCCTGTCTGGGTTCGAAAAGACGAACTACCACTGGGCCACCACTGCTCTTAGATAGACAGGCCGATACTGCGATAAACTCAAATTAACAGGGCATTGAATGAAGACGATGGGATCGCAAGAAAACTAGGACAACGATTCTGTTAGTATACTAAATTGAACTTAATGCTTTCTTCTACGAACAACCAAAGAGAAAAAAATAGGCTGACGTGTTTTAAGCATTTGTTGAGGTCTGTCTTGTACAACCCAGTTACTGAGTAATACGACACCCCTCGGTAAGACTTGTGGTCAGACCTCCGACCTCCGCTGTCAGGCTTCTGACGACTTGTAACGACTATCAAAGCTCTACGAATGACAGCCGGGACTCAACGACTTAACGTACATTCCGAGGCACTTCTCCGGGTCCGGGTCTTGGTATGTTAAGATGGTCACCCATCGTCGGACCAACCGTTTAACCTGATCGATCGACCCGTGCGGCTTTTAATTCCTAGCCACAAGCTCCTTACAACAGGATCTACCTATTTATATTTTCTTCTGAATTTTATGTGGTATCCATTTACAAGTCACAGATTTAATGAAGGTTTAATACCTACTCCACTGTCTGCATTTAAAACATCTAAGGCGCACGTCGCTTCGCCGTAAGTTGCTTTTGATGTAGCGTGCAAAAACGAGCAGGTACCAGCTAGTCCATTCAACACCTAGATTTGTTTATAATTAATTGACATTTTTAGCTTTTTACTCATAGGACACCGCTTTTGAGGTTTCCGTTGGCTTCTTGTGCTATTAGGTGCGCCTTTTAAGTTAACAGTTATTCCCCCTTTTGTAGTCAACCCAGTGTTAGAGCTAAATGTATAAGACGCTGACAGGAACTGTTTTTTCTTATAAAAACGATTGTTGGATTCTGTAAAGATACGCAGAAATTGTTTCTTCAAAGTAAATGTATGCTTTTCTTCTGTCGGTAAGTACGAGCGACTTATTTTATGATTACAAGATTAATTTGCTAGTTATCCGCAGGTATGTTCTGTAAGAATCCCACCGCCTGGTTAAAGCTTAGATGAAGTGATCTATTATTCTACCTAAAGATGATAAATGATAAAAACAAATTATCCCTGTGAGTAGGTTTCTACAAACACTTTTACACGCCTATCACATTTTAAAAACTAGATGAGGTCTTCGTTTCCTATCTGACTCTGAGAAGAACGGCAGAAACAAACTCAGAGTTTACAGTCTCTTTTAAAGTCAATAACCTTGGTCAGATCATGTGAAGGCCATGTGGATTGATTTGAGGAAACAACCACACAGATTGAGTGGACCTGTCAGCGCATTTGTCAGTCATCGTGCAGCTCAACTCTTAACTTAAGGAGCTCAACGATTCGACGAACAATACCAAAGAAAGGGCATTTAAATCTAAAACTACCTGACCAAGATTAAGATTATCTATCTGTATTGTGTTCAAAATATGCGGCTGAGTAGTTTAGGAGACAAGGGGAGGGGGGGGACCGGTCAATTTTCATATTTTTTTTAAAAAAACTTCAAAACTGTTTGTTTGTTTTTGTTTTCCATGTCACTGTTTATAAATAAAAAAAAACCGGAAATAATATTGACCAGATCATTTGAGGACCGTGTAGATAGGTGTCTGAAATGGTCTCAAACTCAAAATGAACCAATTACAGGCACTTTTGAATTGTCAAGGGTCTCTTGATGAAAGAACCACAGAGAAAAGGGATTGACACTAGCCAGCTAGGGATTGACACATTGACAGTTCACTTCACCTTTAGTTCTTCGCATCCACTTGACTATTAAGTATTTTTAGGAAATGGAAATTATGTTGGGTTCGATTACATAAATGCCTTTGTTTTTTCCTACGAGACTCTATCGATCAATCACCTCAGTCTATCGCAGGCCACTGCTGGACATAGCTCTTTCCAAGGCCAATCCTGGACATAGGTCTTTCCCAGGCCAATGCTGGACATAGGTCTTTCCCAGGCCAATGCTGGACATAGGTCATTTCCAGGCCAATGCTGGACATAGCTCTTTCCCAGGCCAATGCTGGACATAGCTTTTTCCCAGGCCAATGCTAGACATAGCTCTTTCCCAGGATACGCCACAACACTTGTCCTTCGCCTTCCGCATCCATCTAGCTGGGGGGCGTCCCACACTACGCTTGCCGACACGGGTCTCCACTCCAGAACTTGTCGGCTCCACCGACCATCGGCCCTTCAACAAACGCGACAACTGCCACTTCAGCTCTGCAGTCTTGCAGAGGTAAAAAATATATTGAAGTATTCGTATTAAAATAAAATTTTAATACATTTAACTCATACACATACAAACATAAACTCACGCCTTCTTCCCATGGGGGTAGGCAGAAACCACAGAACGCCACCTGCTACGGTCCTTACATACTCCTTTTGCCTCGTTTACGTTCATACACTGGTCATACATGAGCGCCGGTTGCGAGTCCTACGCTACCTTTCTGAAGAACATCACCAATAAGGTCACTATCCTTAAATATAAGGTCTTCCTAGGACATCCCCTCCCGGCTTTTCCACTAACATCTGCCTTGTAAATACATATATTTACAAGGCAGATGTTGTTATTACCTTCAATATTATTTCCTCTCCCAAAAATAATCCCATTTTAACCTCACTGCGAGCGTAGTATGAATGAGTTTGTTGACAGAAGAATAACAAAATTACAGATTTCTTTTATTCATATGTCATTTTGTTTGTACGGTACTGCTACGCGTGCGTCCACGATCCCACTAAACCAACCGTTTCCAGTTAGTTGACTCCCCTTTATGATGACGTCATGACACGTGGCGCTTCACTCGACTTCCCATTTCGCCCATTGATTAGAGGCTATTGTGTGTATTGACTAGCCGTTATGTACAATTACCTTTGTGTTATGACCTGATTATTTGGCGATGATAACGTGAGTTTCTTTTGGCACTAATTTTATTCTATTGTTGAGTTATTAAGAAGTTTGTTAAAGCTCTAATAGGGGAAAATCAAATATCTACCCCCAATTTATATTTGCCACAGATACACGTGCATTTTATTTATAACAGGGTGGTAAGAAAACAAAAATTTCTTCGGTAAAAAATGAATCTGCTGTTTCATAGAAAAGTTTAACTCGGACTAAATGTAGGTACTGAACAGCGATAAAAAAAAAAGCGATCAATAGTTTCAACGAAGGGACAGTTCAGAACAATGACCAATTGACAACATGTATAATTTTGCTTGATATATAAATATGATTCTTTGTTGTCAAACGATACCTTTGAATAAACAAAAACGTTTTTTTTTTTATTTCATCACGGTTATTTTAAGTCTTAATTACCTATCGATACATTACTCCCGGGAGTCATTAAATATACTTCAGCCTTTGGTTACTTCATACTGTAAAGGAGCATTATTGGAAAATGTAAATGAGGTTCGTGATCTTGGCAACATCATGGACAGTAAAGTCAACTTCAGAAGCCATATTGATAGTATTGTTACGAAATCGGCTCGGCTACTGTCCTAGTAGCCGTTCCGTTCATACGAGAAGCAAGAAAGGGTTTAAGCTGGTAAGAACAAAAATTGTGCTATATAACGCATTAGTTCAGAGCCACCTTGAATTTGCCAGATGGTGTGGAGCCCGCACTATGCAGTACACTCAGAAGAGTAGAGAGCATCCAAAGGGACTTCACAAAACACCTAGCATATGCCTTCGGAGTCATATCCCCGAGGTGCCCATACGAACAACGTAAGTACCTACTCAAAATTACAAAATGATTACTCTGCGCGACCATCGACTGGTACAAGATCTCATGTTCTTCTTCAAATTGGTTAACAATAAATTGGACAGCGATAAGTTAACTGAACAAATTGGAATAAAAGTCCCCTATAATTTACCCAGATATCCCAATACCCATTTATTCCACACTAAAGCATTGAGCTGAAGAACTGAGCAAGACCAGTGGTGGCCCAGTGGTAACGGTCCCGACTTACGAGTTGTAGGTCGTGAGTTCGAACCCAAGCAGGCGCTTTACTTTGTGTAAATAGTTTAATCACCACTGCTCTCAAAACGGTGAAGGAAAACATCGTGAGGAAACCGGCATGTCCTAGAACTAAAAATTCAAAGACATGTGACAGCTACCAACCCGCACTGAGCCCGCGTGGTGGATTACGGCTCACTACCTCTAGAGGAGGCCTGTGTCCCAGCAGTGGGAACGTTATAGGCTGATTATGCAAAGCATTCAACACAAATATAGAAGTAAACTCATCTCTCAATAGGCTCAGTCGAGAGATAAATTCATATATAAAATCCACTCCAGATGTTGACATACTATATATCATGACTCAGTAAATAAATTTAAAACCCAAATTTTGAGGTCCCACAGCACGCAACTCGCACAATTATTTTTATTGTATTAGTAAGATGGTATTTCTTGTAACCTCTGTAATCTTATAACTTATGTCTTTATGTAATTCTGTTTGTATAGTTTTTGCCACTTAATTTTAATTAATTTCGTTTATACCTTAAGATGTCATTGTATTTGAGAATGTTGGTTCACCTGTTATTGGCAACTGTTTAGGCCCATAATCGTTATCTAGTGTTATTTGATATTTTTTATACGGAAGCTGTTGGTGTAATTTTATAAATGAATAAATAAGTAAATAAATAAACACAGAAGTTTACCACAATCTCTTAAACACAGAAGTATGCCTCGTTGGTCTAGTGGTCGCAAGAGCTACTGCTGAGTTTGAGGTCCTGGGTTCGATTCCCAGGTCGGGCATTGTGTTATTGGGTTTTTCTGTCTAGAATTTCTCAGTAGCAGCCCGAAGTCTGGATTTGTGCCCGGTTGATGGCAATAGGCTCGCCCCCTATTACATGGAACTTAAACATAACTGGCGAAATGTGGGTGTACTATGGGTACACCTCTGCCTGACCCTTCTGGGATTACAGGCGTGATGTTATGTTATGTTATACCACAATCTCTCATTTTAACAAGAAGACATGATATTAGAATTACCAAAATACAAAAATAAACTGACACTATTTCCATTTTCCCACACCACGAGCCCTTAACACATCAAAAATCACTTCCCCATACCAAATAACATAATCAATTCACACTTCTGAATTACTTGATCCTTTCCCATCCATCCGTATGGAATAAACCCATAGACCCCTTGTTACCTATGAATGGGGGACGGTATGAACTGACCCCCGGGGATGTAAGTGAGGTGGGGTAAAAGATATCGGGGTATTAATTTGTAATGTTGGTATTAGTGGAGAATTGATTTGATAACTGAGCTGTGCTGCTGGGGAGTTTGTTGCGCCACTTCTTCTTCCCAGCTAAAGCACTAGAATGTGGTGATGGGCGGGCGTTTTGGGGGACTGTCTTATGTAATATTGACCTTCGAAAAGTGCTGATTCTCAGCCTAATTTGAATAAACGACTTTTGGTTTTGTGTGTTGAAGTTTGGGTGACATTACTAATTCGATTTCTTAGTCTAGACATTACTAAAATACTAGTCATTTTATGAACCACCGATTGATTTTGCAGTTGAACTGCCTCGTTAGTCTCGCTACTCAGCATAAGGTCCTGGGTTCGATTACCAGGTCGGGCACTGTTATTGAGTTTTTCGGTCGATGGCAACATGCTCGCCCCCAATTAGATGGGACTTAAACACTCTGCAATGGGCATTTTGTTTTTATTATTTGATTGTTGACATTTGCCAGTGTCTTAAGACATCAAGTAATGGACAAAATATCAAATTTTAATTGGTTGAATGCGAGGCTTTTGACTGATTTGTACGTGTATTTTATGTAATTAATAATTTTTGTACTGTGCGTTTTGTTTGTGCAGAATAATTTTTATTTTCTTTCTTTTTCTTTCTTTAACGCGAAATGTGGATGTAATGTTATGTTATGCTCTTTTTTAAGATTTTGTAAATTACTGACTGATTTATTGGTAGGTAAGTACATTTTGTTTTTGACAAAATTAATTTTGCAGTCAGCACGGTTACCATAGAAACAAGATGTCGACAGAAGAATAGACAAAATGTATGTCTATAATTTTGTCTACTGTTCCGTCAAAAAAAATCGTCATGATACGCAGAGCGAATAGCTTATGTTTCAGAGACAGTAATTTCTTACCAAACATTTTTAATACTCGTTCGCTAAAACTGCATTAATAATAATGTATTATAATATAAAAAACAATTCCTTAGTTGTCACTGTCACTATCAGAGAAAACTCTATCATAAAAAATAAAAAACATATTAAATGCATATCAAATTCATGATGTCCCTACACAATCCAACTATGAACATCTATTAACAACATTTTTACAACATAATGATCACTACAGTATTGCTCATTGATCGGCGCATAATCTCGGGGTGTTAGGGGGTGAGCACACGCGGCGGGGATGCAGTCACAATATTGTACTACACCGTGTGATCTGGCTTTAATCGGGTAATCGCTCTATTCGGTGCGAGGGGCATGGATGAGTGGAGTGTGCGCTGTGGATGCGGCATACTGGATCCACTTGTACCGAAAGTCGAAGTCAAGCCGGAATCGGGTGATAGGCCAAGTCAGAATAGTTAACAAATAAATGTAACAAAATGTAAGATTTTGTTAATTTTTTTTTGTTATAATGTAATCCATGTATTAAAAAAATACGGGAATTTATAAAAAAAAAAAAAACTTGAAAATCTACTGGGTTTTTTTTTTTTTTGGGTGGGAAATCATCAAATGACTTCTCCCGCTCTGGGTGGAGCGGGAGGACGTGTCAGACTTTTACTAACTAAAACCCACCCGTGTTCTTTCAATTGCCTGTGCCAGGGCCACGGTTACTCTTTCGAATTACCCGCGACCCTGAGGCGTCGACCCTATAGAACCCCGTAATTTTGTGCTGACATCTCTTTGAGGCGTGCTTAGAACACGACGCGCAAAATCTACTGCCTGTGACGGTATTTTAACTCCTGTTGCTACATTTTTTTTTCTGTTAACTATAATTACCCGACCTATCACCCGACTCCAGCTTGATCGCGACTTACAGGACACCCTGTTTATAATCGTTTTAAGTTTTATGTTCTTTTTGTTAGTTCTTTCGTCGTAGATGGCAAATTCTGTATCTCTAATCAAATTTTCCGTATGACATATATGGTTCGGAAGCACAGCAGCCAATTTAATTTTTATTTCAGTAGTAAATAATATAATGGAATCAATTGCATTCTTTTATCTGGTTGATTAATTTTACTACAGCCAATTGACACCTTGATAACAGATTCGTTGCATCGTCAGTTTTGCCTTGATCAAGCTTCCAGAAATTTGGTGTAAGGATAATGGAATTAAAATCTGTACTTACCTAATGCTACGGACGCTAGTAGATCTACATCGGGTACGAAGCTCCTTAATCTGCCTGCCTCCATGCGATCATTAGTGTCAAGCACTATTGGCTTGCACCAGTTCTCTTTAGCCAAAGAGAGCGGGGTGAGGCCATTGTCTACTGCAACGCAACCACATCTCGATGCATCCCCACGTCGGCTTCTAGGTATGTTCAACGAAATCTCGAAACGCCTGGTTGACACTTCCCGCGTCCCAAGGGCTGGCTTATAACTTGGCCAGAGGCTGAGCTTTGCCATACAACTTGGCAATGCTTCCAGTCTCTTGGGTACATTACCAGTCGACAGCGATGCGAAGGAATTGTATGACGCCATATTTTAGTTTATTAATAGTTTTAATACTAAATAAGTAATTAAGTAATTATATTTAGTAAGAAAAGAATCAAATTTCAAACAATGTGGATTACACAAGTACTTCATTCCTGTTAATAAAATAATAATAAAAATAAAAAATAAAAAAAAAAAGCCTTTTATTTCTCGCTATTTGAATTACTTACATATAATAATATAAATACTGCATGCATTTCAAAATTCAATTAATAATATAACACTAGTTTTTTTTTATATACTCCTTAGATTTGCATAATACCTACTTATAATATTTTTTCATTCTATAAGTAATTGTTTAAGATTATGGTTATTTATTTAAATAGTTAAATTTTATTTAATAATTATATTGACTGTTTTTTTTTTTTGCAAGAATCCCTCTTATTAGAAGGTGAAGGCCTCCTCCAGAGATGACCAGCGGTCTCTATCTTCTGCTGTGTGCATCCAGCAACTGCCAGCGACTTTCACAATGTCATCGACCCAACGAGCTATGGGCCTTCCTCTCTTTCTTTTGCCTGATGGCCCCGACCATGACATTACTCTTGAAGTCCAGCGGTCGTCTTTGAGTCTTGCAATATGTCCAGCCCATCTCCATTTTCGCTTTTGCGAATAATTTAGAGCATCTATGACTTTTGTTTTGAGTCTAATACGAGGATGGGGTATCTTTTAAATTTTTCGTATTTTCATGACACTCCTTTCCATGCTCCTTTGACATCATGTTATTTTTGTTTTTATTCGATTGGTGTAGTTCCATGTCTGGCAAGCATATGTTAATGAGGGCAGTAGGCAGGTATCAGTGACTCTTTTCTTGTTTTCACAGGCATACCACTTTTGAGTATTTCTTTAAGACTCCAAAACTTTCTCCACGTATTTTTTACTCTTCTTTCGACTTCCATCTCGTTGTTTTGTCGGTCAAATGAAATCTGTTTTCCAAGGTAAATGTAGCTGTTGACATAACATAAAGGTGTGTTTTCTACGTATATGGGTACTTCGATGTAATGTGTCATGATGTTTCTTGCTTAAGTTTATCTCCAGACCCGCCTTTTTACGTTCTTCATATACTCGTAGTGAGTTTACCATTAGCTGCAGCTGTTTTCTATCCTCGGAGAACAAGACTATATCATCCGCAAATCTGAAATGGTTTAAGCACTTGCCATTTATAACCCCTCTCTTTATGTGTATATGTGGTCCTGTGGTTTCCAGTTTTATTCTGCTTGTGGTATTGTCGTAAAGATGTTTCAGAACTCTAATATATTCTATCTCTACTTGTTGAGAGTGAAGAGCGTCCCATATCGATGAGAGGAGAATACTCTCAAAAGCTTTTTGATAGTCTATGAAAACTATGTATAACGGTTTCTGGAACTCTTGATACTTCTCAATCAGCATTTCTATAGAGTGGATATGGTCCACAGTAGAGTAGCCTCTTCGAAATCCCGCCTGTTCAATAGGCTGATGGTTTTCAATTGACTTTCTCATTCCTTTTTTCCAAGAGCGATGAAAACAATTTGTAGATTGCTGGTAATATGCTGATTGGTCTGTAATTACTAATGTTGTTTGGATCAACTTTTTTGTAGAGCAAGATTATGTCTGACTCGGAACATTGTCTAGGGGTGCATGAGGATTGTAATACCATGTTAAACAGACGCGCTAGTGGAGTTGCTAGATGTGTGCGTCCTATCTTTAAGGCTTCGTTCGTGATCTTATCAGGACCGGGGCTCTTTTTTACTTTGAGTTTCTCAATTCCTCTGATCACTTCCATTTCGCTAATCTCTTCTCTATCTATTGGTATTTGGGTATTAACTGGGTTGCATGCTTGTTTTTGTGAGCTGTACAAATTCTTTTAAAAGGCTGTTGCTATCCGTAGTATCTCTGACCTATTTTGTGTTGTGTTTGTTGATCCTCGAAGTCCTTCAATCCATGTTCTGTGTGATCTTAACTCTTTGTATGCTCTTTTGACGCTGCCAGGTAGTATTAAGGTGTTTTTCGAAAGTTTGTGTACGATGATTCTTATAGTCGTTCTTAATTTATTAACTTACAAGCTTGTATAGAGCTTTTAGTTCGTTTTTCATAGATCGTGACTTTGGTTTGGTTGTTTGTAGTATTTGTCTTCAATGGATCAGCTTTTTCGTGTGGACTGACAGTAAACTGAGTTTCTTCGATGTGTGAGGTCCGTGAGCTTTTTTCAGTCTATGGCGTCATTCCTGTTAACGCAACAAAATGATGCAACTCACTTTCATCAGGCTAGAAATTTCCCAACTTTCTTGGGGTCAGCTTTTAGTCTAACCGCATGCAAGTATTATACATGGAGCGACTGCCTATCTGACCTCCATAACCCACTTGCTTCATGGTTATCACGAGATGCCTTAAGACTACAACAGTACCAACCGATGACAAATGTCATAAATTAAAATCAAGTGTCATAAATTTAAATCAAGTGTCATAAATTAAAATCAAGTGTCATAAATTTAAATCAAGTGTCATAAATTAAAATCAAGTGTCATAAATTAAAATCAAGTGTCATACATAAAAATAAAGTGTCATAAATTTAAATCAAGTGTCATAAATTAACGCATCCGATCCTTGCATTCATCTCTTCTCGCATCGATGTTCGTGCTAATTGTAATAGGCTTATTTGCACATATCAGTGCCCGGCGTGGGACACTCCTTTGTGCACTTATAATGACATCTAATTTGTTTGCACAGGGGGCGCATGTGCAGGAGAAAAGTGTATGATGTTGGGTTTTGGCGAGAAAAAAGATATTTTTTGGCTTTAGCTCCAATAATCGTTAGCATAATAGCATAATCAGCCTATAACGTTCCCACTGCTGGGACACAGGCCTCCTCTCTATGAGAGGTAGTGAGCCGTAATCCACCACGCGGGCTTATTGCGGGTTGGTAGATGTCACATGTCTTCGAATTTTTGGTTCTAGGACATGCCGGTTTCCTTCCGATGTTTTCCTTCACCGTTTTGAGAGCAGTGGTGATTAAATTATAGACACAAAGTAAAGCGCCTGCTTGGGTTCGAACTCACGACCTACAACTCGTAAGTCGGGACCGTTATCACTGGGCCACCACTGCTCATAATCGTTAGGGTTAGTCCGAAATCCGAAAGTCTAACAACCGGGTATCGTGGTATCCAGTAACTGGGTTGTGGAGGTCAGATAGGCAGTCACTCCTGTGAAATCCTGGTATTCAGTTGCATCCGGTTAGATAGGAAGCTGACCCTAACAGAGTTGTCAAAAGGCTTGGTAGATGTCGTTAGCTTCACCAACGAAACTGAACGCCATCATCACATAAACCACGTTGAAGGTCTGTCAGTGTCATTATTTTCTGTGGATATTGGCACTTGCAGCAGCTCTTCAACGCGTTTAGGATGTGCTGATCGCGTTCGGTTTATTGGTGAAATTCGCACAAACTGTTTTAAAACTTTATCAGTTTCACAACTGATAAAGTTTTAAAATACCTTGTTATTCTTCCTCAAGAAATGTACTTTACTCGTCCACATTTAGAAGGTCTCGCGAGCTTGCGAGATTAAGAGATTGCTCGTCGCACGACATGCGGTGCCTTTGTGTCACGCTGTCGCGTCGCGCCTGTGTGTACGAGATTTTAATCCCTTTGGCGCTGTGCATGTATACCTACTCGCGTGTATGTATTTTTTTGAGAACTTGAGAAGTTCCAGATCATTTAATTAGTTCCTAATACTTTTTAACTGTAGTAGCTAATAGTACCAATTCTTAAAACCAAGTATTGCTGCGGAAGGCTGATTTAACAACATTACCTTATTAAATTACCTAATAAGATTTTAAGACTGAAATGAAATGGATATAACATAACATCACGCCTTGTTTACCCGAAGGGTTGGGCAGAGGTGTACCTATAGTACACCCACATTTCGCCAGTTATGTTTAAGTCCCATGTAATGGGGGGCGAGCCTATTGCCATCTACCGGGCACAAATCCAGACTTCGGGCTGCTACTGAGAAATTCTAGATAGAAAAACCCAATAACACGTTGCCCGACCTGGGAATCGAACCCAGGACCTCATGCTCAGCAGTAGCGATTGCGACCACTAGACCAACGAGGCAGAAATGGATATGATTTATTATATACATGCCAGATTACATGGATGTTTTATTTTTGTCTAACATTTTATTTTCATTTCATTTCATCTTTTATTTTCTGGTTTGAGCCGTTTGGGGTCGAAACGCTCGGGTCATGGGGCCCGAGTGCGCATCTAATTTTTAAACAAATTTCTCACCGACTAGTCGACACTTCACGTGACCAGAGGGCTGGGTTGTTCTTTGGACAAAGAATTAGCATTGCCATTCAGCGTGGCAATGCTGCCAGTCTTCTGGGCACTTTTCCAGATGACAGCGATGCGGACGAGTACTTCGACGACTGAGTATTTTTTATATTAATTTGTATAGGTAGTTAGTTAGTTATTTAGTAATTCAATTTAGTTATAAATATGTTGTTATGTTTGAAATAAAAAGTTTTTTTTTTTGTCTTACATGTTGAAAATTTGAAAATAGAATTAATATCATTCCATACGCTCTCAGTAAAAATGCCCAATCACGAGCTTTACGAGGTCTCACGACTGGCTCAATTGTTTTTTAACTGGCTCTATTACATTCCCTAGTAGGTTAAAATTACCTAATTAAAGTCCACAAAATATACCTGAAAATATCGTTTAAATGAAAGACACATAATAGGTAATTCCAATAGTATTAACAAAATTAGAGACACAATAACAATTCCGTTCTAACATATCACTTGCTTAAATAACTAAATAATTTACTAGTTAAAACTATACAATCGTACCATTTCACCAACTACCTTCCGAACACAACAATTACGAAACCTAATTGGCTCATTCAAATTTAGAATTCTACCGTCGCGAGCCCTGATTGGTAACGCGTGGCGGGTCCTCTTTCGAAAAGCCGGTAATTTCGAATATTACTTATTCTGACAACCATTTCAAAATTATCTCTTAGGTATATGGTTGTTGGTACTTTTCAGAGGTCTTTAAAACTGGCTGTCGTCTTATTAAGTATTATTAGTAAAGTAATTGACAGTTATTTTTAATAAGTGGCTATTTTAACTATTATCTAGTTGGAAAACGTTAATTAGGCCGTTTTGTCTAATTTGATGCTATTTAGCCGTTTGTCGTTGTTGCTAACGGACACTTAAGTGAAAGCATTTTCATTTGCATTTTGATGAAGGTATTTATTTTTAAAAGTTTTATTGGAAATTAATTTTGAAAAAAAAGGTAATTAAATAATATGTTGTTAGTTTTCAACGTACTTAAGGAAACAGACCATGAAACTGAACAACTTATCAACTGGACCAATATCGTAATTGCAACAAAACTTCAATAGGTTGGATAGGCCAACCTAAATGTAACCATCAAACTAAACACCTTTCTCCATGGAACCAACACCGTGTTTACGGAAAAATAATCAGATGTTCCATACGAAACTTCAATTCCCACATTACCTTTCTGATGGACCTATTCTTTATTTCTTGCGTTTTTGTTTTGGCGCAGCCGTGAGGCAAACTTGCTTTATAAATAATAAATTGTGTGCCTTTTAATATGTGCATGTTTATTTAATTTTTATTAATAAATAAAAAAACAGTTTACATCTGTTTATCGTACAAACATACCACTCAAATGGCCAGACACAGTAACTCAAATGGCCAGACACAGTAACTCAAATGGCCAGACACAGTAACTCGGTGCCACTACTTAGGTATTAATAATATTAAGTACATTTTTTCAGATAGCACTGCAGTCCGGAAAGTATCTTTTTAAAACCTTCGAGCAGTTCTTCGCATTTATTAATTTGCAAATTTCCATAGGTTAATCATTAAAATACGATGGTAAAATGCATTCCCACATCCGCGATCCATAAGCGTTGTTAGATTTAGGTTCGATAAATTTGGGTAAGTAGGTAGGTCAAAACACGCAACGACTTTGTTATTACGTATATACGCATGTTTCTTAAAAATAAAAGTAAATAAAAATATCTTCTTTTTTATAGACGCTGTAAAAGTCAATAATCGAATAGCGCGTACCAAGACGTGAGGAAACATAATTTCTGAAACATTAATACAAAATTCATGTTTCAGTCTTATTTCTTATTATTTAACTGAGGTAATTATTTTGTAACATTACATAATATTAGAGATATACACAAAGCTTATCACTTTAGCATTGTAATCTAATAATAGAAAATAAAAAAGCCTACGTATTACGAAGCGATTGCATCATTATGTATACACTGGAAAGTAGTAGAACTTCAAATTATAAAATATTCTAGACTAATTGGGAAAATGCTACTTCCAAAGGTTAAGGTAGAGTCACACTACAGTGCCAATACATTGTATTTTTAACGCAGTTTACATTACTGTGTGTTCTAGCTTTTCGTTGCGTTTTCCTTTTTCAAAATATTCACAATATTATGCAAATGTTTGAACGCATACACACCGTTTGAATAATACCAGTGCATTTCTTAAAAAAAAAATCATTAAATTGAGTTGCACTTAAAGAGAAAACTAGAGAGGGTAGCAATAAAATAATTACTCGTAATAAAATATTACTCAAACGAGCATAAACTAACCGCCACTCTCCGAAGTCTTCGTCCAGTCGCAGTTAGTCTGCTATTCTTCTTTTGTTTTTACACTTACTTTTTACTTGAGCGTATTTTTTTATTACAAATCAGTCGTGCCGACCTATTTTGTAAATTTTGTTCCCATGGACGTGATTAAATCGCGGCGGTATTTTTTCGCGCTCTGGATCTTCACCGCACTGCTTAGCGCCGAGAGTTGAAAATCCAACAGTGTGTTTTTTCGACGCGCTGTTGACACTACGCGATGCACTCTGTTGGATTGGACGCTCGGTTAAACACCGAGAGTTGAAAATTAAGTGCGCAAAAAGACCCGCCGCGTTTAATTAACGTGATCTTTGGTGTAGTGAGCTGTCTTGATAGTGTCAATCCCAAACATCAGGTGGAGTAATACAGTAATACACTTTAAGCTTACCTCACCAAAGGCTTCACGGTGAAATTTCTATAGATTTTACCGGCAGATCACGCGATCAACTCTAATAAGCCAAACTATACAATTCCACATACAAAACATAAAGTACCTAAGTAAGTACCTATAACTTCCTATTTACTGACAGAAACTTTTCGAATACCTTATACGATTTTATTAGAAATAAAGTTATTCGGGCTAAAATTTGTCACTATCCATAGTGTAGATACAGCGTAACATTCACAAAGAACATAAAATGAAGCGATGAATTTCCCTGTCCACCCCACACGACAAGGCTAGGTCGTATTAATAATTCATTAAAAAATCAAGGTTTTACTAGGAATAAAAAATCATTGCAAGAAATGGTTGCTAGGAGGAACTGTTTCCATAGTTACGGTAAATTATATTTTTTTTCTTATGCAACACAAAGACAAAAGACTTCCAAAAAAAAAATACAAAGTGAAAAATAATTACTTTAATTTCGGAAGTCAGTGTCTTTGCTTTTTTAATTTCGTATTTTGCCACCGACTTCCGAAATTAAATTTGTAGTGTTCTTTTGGAAGTCGGTGTTTTTTTTTTTGTAAATGAATTGTTCTATTACACTTTTCAGTTGTGGTACTTACCTACCCAACACAAATTCGTATACCACTACCTGCTAAAATTGGCAAACAACATTGACAGGAAGTTACTAGAATATCATCAATATACATAATGCGGAAAATAAATATGATTGCACTGAAAAACTACCCAAGCAAAGTTAATAAAATTTTAATCGAAATCGATTCATAATTACCAGAGATATCGCGAAACAAACATACAAAAAAAACATACAGGAGAATTGAGCCTATTCCTATTTTTCTAGTTTTGGAAGTCGGTTAAAAAGTACCATTTGTAAAATTATACCCGTTCTTAAGCTCTGGCCAAACTAAGGCGAATCTGACGTGGATGGTGAATACGATTGCGCGTGTCGATTGTTTTAGAGATTAGGACGTCACAACTATTCGCACTAGTTTGAACAATTCTAACTTCTACGAGTAACAAGTTAGTTGACACGATCGACACGGTTGACGCATATAGATCCTAATCCTGCGCAGGATTGGCTTCAGTTAAGTCAGAGTTTTACACTGTCACACACAGTAAAAATTATAATTCTTAAAGGGAATAAAACCGTTTTCAAACACAACACCATCGTTTCGTGTTCCATCTTGCAACTATATTCTTAAGAATATTCGTCTTCTTTCACACAGAGGAAAGCTTCAGAACAGAGGTAGTACAATGGTACTACCTCAAGTTTAAGAACGTTCGGATTCTAATATCAAATCAGCCGTAACTTTAAATACGTTCGCTGTTCTCGGTCTCGATCCATCAAAAAACCATCTTTACCTATGTTTTTGATATTGATTGTCGCTGAGATAAGATTGCTACTGGACGTTTTTAATTACGGGAATTTGGATCTACCGCCAACACACAATCTGGCAAACTTTTACTGCAGCCTAAGTTATTTTCGATAATCTCATGCCGACACAATCGAAAAAGTTGCTAAGTAGACAACTTTTATATCGTCCGTCCAAAGCACCTCTCCTGCACACGAACACAATAGAAAAGAGTTTTGTCGACGAAAGAATAGACAAAAACAGAAGAATAAAAGGAATCTGATAATTTGTCTATTCTTCCATCGACAAACCCCGGTCACGGTACGCGAGCTGACGTGTCGTACGAACAATGGACACGGCACTTCTCATATAAATGTTGCGGACAGTCCGTCTACCGGCCCACATTAGCAATCATTATCTACCCTCCAAGTCTTTAAATATGTAAATTGGTTATGAGCGTTACATATATCTAGGACTTGAGTATAGGTAGGTTGAATTTAAAGTAGGTTTAAAAACATGGAAACGATTTGAAGCGGTTGAATAATCGTCCCGGAAAGAGTTCGTTCGAGTTTTTGTTCGAAATCTGGCATTTGACTATTTCGGGAAGACAGTGAAACTATGATGACGGCTGATACATCAAGAAAGTACCGGGGAAAGATCAATAATACAACAGGTGGGATGAGGTCGTGGAGTTCTTGCGCACACTCACCGAAGTACAGTCTATAGAAGACCGACAAGCAGGCAACCTTGCGGCGATGAGCTACGCTGTGCAGCTTTCCACCAGTTTCACGTCGCCTATAAAAGCTCTGAGTCCCACTGAGTCGAGTACTTGTAGTACTTTCCACTAATTTACATTGTTTGTGAAATTTCCTTTGCCAACTGTTGGTTTCGGCCATAGCTTTATTTTGAGACAATCCCAAGTGTCTCAAAGACATCCTACCATAAAAAAAAAGCTTTTCCGGAATTGAGTTCAGTTCTCGCAGCGAATACTCCTTTATGTCTTCTACCGAACGAAAACGGTTGCCCCGAAGTGGTAATTTGAGTTTAAGAAAAAGAAATTCGGCTGGAGACATATCTGGTGAATAAGGTGTTTGCTCGATGGTGTTTGTAGAGTTTTTGGTCAAAAATTCGTTCACTATGATGGCTTTGTGCGAAGGCGTATTATCGTGATGCAAACTCCAACAATTTTCATTTCACAAATTTGGCCGTTTTCGTCGAATTTGATATCTTAAATGGCGCATAACGCTAAAATAATGTTAAAAAGAAGGAAATTCTGAAGTGAATAGGAGTTTACCACTGTAGGTACGCTTATAAATCCATTTTGTAATTTTTAGGCTACCGGACCCAATGCCTCCACTGCCCGTGCGTCCGTCTGTTTGTCAGCGGCTGTGTTTCATGAACCGTATCAAGTGCGTATTTCTATTGCCTCTAACAACAAATAATAAAAATGAAATAAAGTTAAAAATTAATGGGGTCCCCATACAAGAAAAGTATTTTTGTTAAAAATGTTTTGTGTGTAGTTGTTAAATATTGGACGGCGGTACGAAACTGTTATTTTTAAGTGAATTCGTCTTTAAATTTGCTGTCATAGTGGGAGGCCATTCAAAAACACTGATGATAACAAAATCGGGGGATACAGTTTGGTGTTGCAGCTACATATCTATCATCTACATCCAAAATATAATTACACCGCTCGATAGCTAAAGAATCAAAGAATTTGTTACGTCAGGAATGTGACGTCACGACCTCTTTACGTTCACGTATTCACGTAAAACACACAACCGTGTCCACGACACAGCCACACCTTTTTTTTCACTGGGCAATACTAACTGGTGAAGGAAAATATCGTAAAGAAATCGGGGCTTATATTTTTCGGAATTTAAACGCCAACACGTTTTGAGCAAGCGTAATGAGCAATGCCTATGTACAATTTCAGACTGAAGGCTGATATTGTTGTTAATCAAGCATGAACATCGGCAAATATAGTAATTATAACTGGCTATGATAACTATCTAACTCTAAGCAATTTACTTGAAAAGTCTGCTACATTAATCTTCGCGATTCTAGACTGTTCTTCGTTTAAAGCAGCAGATATTTCAGGGCTCAGATGAATGAAAAAAAAAAAACATTCAGTCGTTTCGTTGGCAAAAATCAATTTAAATATAGGCCGGAACAACCATTCCCTGACCACGGCATTAAAGTATTCTAACCAATTTTGATGGTCAAAAAAATGGCGTCAGCGTTTTTGTTACGGTGTCCAAAAATGACACGAAACCTGCCGAAAGGTCGTCGAATACAAAAAAAAATACTAAAAATTATACATGTCTGTTGTACCAAAGTATATAATTTGGCCCTATAATTCGTCGGGACACAGTTTTTTTTTGTTTGCCGTAATTACGTTTCGGGTCTCTTGTTTGTGAATCTTTCCGGTTTTTTTTACGAGTCACTATCCGATTTTTTTTCTCTGTCGGTTTTTGGTGATCATCTTTTGGACGGCACGCACTGTGTGGAGTTTGATGACTTCGTCAAGGTGTAGTTGTTTTTTTTCGACTTATGCGCAGATATTGCAACACACATAAGTACCTAAGTATATTTTTACTCAGATTTTCTCAAGAACAATTGAGTTTATTGTGCTAGCGACATTTTATGTTGACGCCTGGTTAAGAACTAGGTTTTTATTAAAAATATGTTCATGTTGTTTGAAGTATGAACTTAAACGAAACAAAAGTTGTATGTAAGAATCGTTGCAGGTGATGTTCTGGTGTTTGTCTGACGCCATGGGAAGAAAACGTGAGTTTATGTCTGAATGTTGTTTGTCATCATCAAATAAAATGCACAAATATCTTTTTAACAGAGCCTTTATTGTAAGTATAACCAATATTATTAGTAAAAAAAACATTAAAAAACCTACCACACATTATTTTCAATACGAAAACTAGGTAATTTCGGAACAAAAACCTCTTATTCAGGCCCGTATTTCATAAAACGTAGCATTGAATTGAATAAAAAATACAATATTACGGATAAAGCGTTCATTTTATTGTGCTTGATTGTACTCCAGTAAGATGT
Source organism: Dasypolia templi (assembly GCA_963555695.1). Lineage (NCBI taxonomy): Eukaryota > Metazoa > Arthropoda > Insecta > Lepidoptera > Noctuidae > Dasypolia > Dasypolia templi. Next base: position 9,431,200 of record OY743163.1, read on the forward strand.
GCATCGCGACTGTCATCGATACCAGAGTACAGGTGAGCACAATGGTTGTTGGTGACCGCAAGATATTTGTTGTAGGGCACACATAACCAATGCCTTTTATGTTGACAGTTCAAGTACATTCATTGCGTTACTGCGTTGTTGAGCAGAAATGTTTTTCAAACATATGAAGCAATGGATTTGCAATTTTCTTCAAAATTATTCGGATGTGTTACGCAACTAGGGTGCTGATCTTGTAATGCCTAATATCTTGAAAAATGGATGACATAGATTGATTGACATGAATTTAAACATCATTTTTTATTTTATAGGAAATCTCAGACTAAATCGACGGTCTTACATTCATACTCTTGCATTAAAATCATCATCATGAATCACATTCTTCGCTAAAGACAATATTAGATATGTGACAAAATTGTAGAGGCAATGTTGTTATGTTGGTTGGTTTTGGAAAACTAACACCAATGGATATATAAGGCAAATTAAATTTCGGAAAAGCCCAGAGTTTCTGCTGAAAATAACTGTAAAGATAACATTACACATTGGATCCGGTTGCTTTTTACCTAAATCGAGATCAGATCATACTCAATGGAGGCGGTACTACATATTGTATAGGTAGCTAAAAATAAAATGTATGGTCTCTCTCTGAATCGAAGCAAATAATTATTAATATAAATAATGCACAAAACGAAACAAGACGCGAGTACTTGCTAACAATATTGAATAGAAAGAAAAAATATAGATTTATTTTTATTTTGCACAAACAAAACGCACATTACAAAAATTAAAAGACAAAAAATACACGTACAAAGTAATCAAAAGCCTCGTATTCAACCAATTACAATTTGACAGTTTGTCCATGGCTTGATGTCAGAGCCAGAGACCAAAGACAATATACATTGTGTAAACAGTAGATGTCACGACACTGGCAAATCACAACACCAAAAAAAAATGCATATTGCAATCAATGCAATCCTGGCCTAGCCTAGTCTTCCTCCATCGGTTTCTAGTCACAACCCAGTTACCGGGTAAAACAGTACCCTCTAGTAAGACTGGTTGTCAGACTTTCGAACCGTAACGATTGTTATAAGACCTGCAACTGACAGCCGGCTTAAAACGTGCTTCTTTTAAGAATGGTCATCTATTCGCGGACCAACCGTCACGACCATAGTTACCTTCGTTAGACCCGCGTGTCTGTTATTATTAAGCTGCGAACCCTTTCCTCCTCGAGAACTTATTGGCGAAACATTGTAAAAATACAAACCAATTTTGTCCACGACTGTCCCCAAGATGTCACTGAGCACAAATTGCTACTAGACCACAATATTCAGTGAGCTGGCAACAGATGGACGAAATTATATGCTTTTTTGTTACATAGGGGACCAGAGAAGGACGGAGCATATCTCTTGTGTCTAACAAAATAAGAGGAAGAGAGAAGGAAAGATTTATATAAGTTTGAATTAGGTATATCGATACGGTCTGTTTCTTTGAGGGTAAGCAGGAAAATAGTAAGGCATAAAGTCACTTTGAAATAAATGTTAACTTGTGCGTGAATTTCTGGTCAAGGAATTGTACGAGTATGTTTATTCCAGTGTTTTTTTATGCGCCCATGAATTTTATAAATTATTTCTTTTAGAGCAGCTATAAAATTATCTTCAAAGTAAAATATACAAGGTGTCCCAGGAGTCGACGTCAACTCGGTATCGGGTGATAGGTCAAGTCATAATAAACAGAAAAAGATTTAAAACTTTTTACCACTTTTTTAATATTAAAAACAAAATTCATCATTCCACTGCTGGGACACATTCATCAGTTCATCTCTGTGAGAGGGAGTCGGCCGTAATCCGCCACGCGGGCGCAGTGCAGTCGGTAGATGTCACATGTCTTACTTAGAATTTTCGATTCTAGAACATGTCTCCGACAATGTTTTTCTTTGCCTTTTTGAGAGGAGTGATGATGAAATAATGTACACACCAGTAAACGTGAAGACAATGATATTTTTTTTTTTTTTTTGGTCGTGATTTAATTTGGTCAGACTTACGACCTACAACTCGTAAGTCGCGGTTACCAAATGTTTTTATTTTTCAATCGCCCTAGAAACTGAATTAACAAAATATTTATGCATTTAGGTTTATAGGTTGCTGTTACTTCATAAAACGGGTTCTCAGAACCATTCTAGGTCCCTACCTAGAATTAATTTAATAATACGTGGGGCGCACTAAAAAATACTGGAATGAAAGAGAAAAAAATACTTTGAATGGTCAAAAACTAGTTTATTGTTTCTCCAAATATTATCCGTTAGCGTAAATGCACTTTGTCATACGAACATACCAATTTTGAAAACATTTCTGCCACTTCTTCGTGCAAAGCCTCAGTCAAATTGTGTGGGATCCACCGCACAGCTTTTTCATACCTAAATGTTTGCGTGGGTTTGTTTGTATTTGACTCATGTCTATGCCTAGAAATTCCCGAATCTCATAATGGGTCACATGCTTGTCTGTTTCAACCATACTGCTGCATAGATGTTTTTGTTGTTCACAGCGGTGGACGGGCGACCTTCACGAAATTCATCACTGAGATTGACAACACCGCGCTTGAATTCTGCAAACCAGCTATAAATAGTCGTCTTGCATGGTGCTTCATCGCTCGACCGATCACCATGTTCGGCAAGCCGATCCCTTGGGAGAAGCGAGCCAAATACCTGGGTGTCGTACTAGACGAACACCTCTCTTTTTCAGAGCACATTAAGGCGGCTCGTTCGCGCGCCGCCTTCGCTCTAGGTAGACTTCACTTTGTCCTCAATGCACGTAGCAAATTGTCACTGAAGTGCAAAATGCGTATTTACACAGCGTGCATCCGCCCGATCATGACCTATGCCAGTGCAGACTTCGCACACGCCAAGCCCGTTCGCTTCAATAGAATGCAGACCCTCCAGAACAAGTTCCTCCGTAGGATAACAGGCTCCCCCTGGTACGTTCGCAACGAAATCCTCCACGTAGACCTCAGGATTCCCACTATCCGTCAGTTCATGAAACGCATTTCAAAGCGTTTCTTCGAGACCGCCGCGAATCACCGCAACCCTCTGGTTGTGAAAGCCGCTAGCTATATTCCCTCCTCAATTAGTCAAGTCCGCCGTCCCAAGCATGTCCTCACCGATCCCGATGACCACATAACTCTCATTCAGGAGAGCAGTAGGGCCACCAGTACAGTGCACAAACACAGACCGACATTCCGACCTCGCCGCCGAGGTTCCTCGCGAGATCCCGACGTAATTGTCCCCCCCGACCCTTGCTCGACGAAGTGCCAGCCCGCGCCGTAGCTGAGCCTGTAGCTTTAAATTCCCCGATTAATAATAATCAACTAAACTTGATCCAGCCTGTCCCATCTTGCTGTCCTCCCGTCAGCGACGCCCTAAGCCGAGGTCCGTACCCCACAGGGGGTGCCCTTAGCGAGCGTTCGCTTAATAATATAAGTAGTTTTACGCCCCTGGCTGGAGGCTTTGAGTCCGCTTAAGGCAGCCACAGGATAGTCCGGTTAAGTAGTCACGACCTCTCAAGGTCAACTACGAGATGCCATACTATAAAAAAAAAAAAAAAAAAAGTGCTTCATCGCCAGAAGCAGTTCGAAACCGAGCGAGGCTCTGCTGAGCTGTCAAATAACACTTAATATCGTAGAAAATCAAACTACGAAAACTTTTACGCCTTGCATTAATGGTGATGAAGACAAGCAATTTTTTAAATCACGCCATGTTCTTAAAACAATTGGTAGTTAGATGAAACAAACTGTATTCTACAGCCAAATAGTTCCATTTTCAAATGTTGCATTACTATTTGAATATTGTATCTGTAACTGGCCAGTTCTGGAAACGTATAGTGCGCCAAACTACGTATGTCTACGGTCTAACAGTAGTCATAAAACAAGGTATTCTGCATTTATGAATATTGCCCGGTTGGTGGCAATAGGCTCGCCACCTTATTATTATAGGGGACTTAAACTTGTGAAAATGTCGGTGTTTTCGCACCTCTGACCTTTTCGGAGAATATCTCTGCATACCTACCTAAATAAGAGATGAATATTTTATTACAGATTTAGGGAATTTAAGCCTGAATTCTTACATGCCTGTGACGCAAGCAATAGGCAATTTTGAAAAACTTACACATAAGCACCAAAATATTGTTCAATACCTTATAAACGTAAAAAGTAATAGTTTCTAAGGCAATCTGAGACTACTGACTTATTACATAAATTACCACTTAGACTTAATTGTCGTGTAATAAAACACAATGCCGACGCCATCTTGTTTTAAAATATTTTCCTAAACTTTGACTTAAAGAAGTTTGTTCGACATCTTACAGTTAAAAACGTGGGAATACTCGTAAAACGGCTGAGGTCAGTAGAAAATTAAAATTAATATTTCAAACTAGTTTATGCTTATAAATAAGCTAGTAAAACACATTAAAATACATATTATAGGGCGAGCGCAGACAAATTGAAAAGAAACGATTGTGTCACACACCACGTAAAACGAAACTGTTTTGTCTACGAAAGGGTTATGATTTCCTTACTTTTGTTCTAAGAGACGGGGTAAGTCGTATTAATTTATTATTATTGATTGTGCAATTTATACTTAAATTATTATTGTCATATTTTATTGGAATGAGTCTACAATTTGAATTAGAAATATTTAATAATGTGTGATAACTTTTTGTTAATTTATTATAATCACCATGCTTGTACCAAAACAATATTTTTCCGATGACGGCTAGACATAGCGTTCTTTAATAAATACAACATCTGTACCTAAGTCACCTATGTTCATTTTTAAGTCGCTAGACAGTTTTGTCGCCGTGCAGTTCACTTAGTACTTTGTCTATGAGACGTTTTGATTTGACGTCTTCATAATTTTTGTAAAGCAATAGTTTGTCTTACAAAAAGAAATCCTGCATCGCGCAAGCAGAGTTTACCGCGCATCTAGCATATATATAACGCCCCGACATTTTTCAGGCAGTTGCCCAGCCCGATCACTATGTACGGCAAGCCAATCCCTTGGGAGAAGCAAGCCAAATACCTAGGCGTAATCCTCGATCAAAGCCTCACCTTTAAGGCTCATATTAAGGCGGTTCGCGCGCGCCTCCTTCGCTCTTAGCAGACTCCACTTTGTACTGACAGCCCGTTGTAAACTGTCACTTAAATGCAAGCTGCGCATCTATACCGCAGTCATGCGTTGTATTTGCGCACGCTCACCCACGTCATCTCCATAAGATGCAGACCCTCCAGAACCGTTTCCTCAGAAAGGTCACGGGTGCCCCCTTCTATGTCCGTAATATAAATCTCCACGTCGACCTTAAAACGCCTACCATAAACCAGTTCATGAAACGCTTATCGAAGCGTTTCTTCGACTGTGGCATCAAACACCCAAACCCCTTGATCCCAGCGGCCGCCCGCTACACTCCCTCCCGCATTAGCAGTATTCGCCGACCAAGGCATATTTTAATCGCCCCCGACGACGCCACTACCCTCCTCCAGGAGAGCAGTAAGGCCACCAGCACCTTACACAAGCGCAAAACCCGATCGCCGTCGTACCGACCCTTGCTCGAGCCAGCCCGCGCCGCTGAGCCTGTAGCTTTAAATTCGTCCCTAAATCACTCAAATCCTGATCCAGCTAGTCCCTTGCTGCCCTCTTCCAGCGACGCCCTAAGCCGAGGTCCGTACCCCACAGGGGGTGCCCTTAGCGTTGTCGCTTAGTTTTTAATTAATATTTAAGTTTAAGTCCTGGCTGGAGGCCTTAATTTATTAGGGCACCACAGGCTAGTCCGCTTAAGCAGACGACAACCTTTCAGGTTGACCTGCGAGATGCCATACAAAAAAAAACAGGCAGTTGCCCACCAAACACAACACCCGCCGGTCGGAGGATCCTCCTGTTTCCTTAGGATTTGAGTGATCTCTACACCTATTCCTCATACCTCCATAGTATTGAATACTAGATTTCAGCTGCATTCGGATATACTGGAAGCCGACGTTAACATAGTTTGGATAAGATAACACACCAGCCAGCACGGGAACAAAACCAGGTTTTGTCAACGGTGCAGCGTACTAAATTTAAAGGATCACAATCATTTTGTCTATTCTTACATAGACAAAATTAGACACACAATCATTTAAATTTAGTACGCTGTACCGGCACAGCATATTAATAATTGTTTGCTGCATTAGTGATGACGTCACTACGTCAGTGCCGGCTGTCGATAAAAACCAGCGCTGGAGATCTGTCTTGCATAGGGTCGAAGCATTATGCTGAGCAATAGCCGTTTTGCGTGGATGTGACGCATATTTCCCAAAAACGTTTTATTGTTTTGAGTATTTGTTCTTCTTTGCGTCATGTTTACTGCAAATAAACGTTTTTTCTATCTAGATTTCTTTCATTCAATCTGTCATTTTATCGTATTAGATTCTAAGGTGGTCCGTGATGACTTCTCCATTAGTCGTGATCTTGGTAGCCACCCCTTTCAGTAGTGCTATTCTGTAGCCATCTCACCGTGAACACTCAGGTGAAGTGAGCGTAGAGTGAGCTGTCAGCGCCACTGATGCTAAGGATTCACCAAAACGGGATGACACTGACAGCTCACTCCATGCTCACTTCACGGTGAGATTTTTACAGAATCGACATGCTGGTCATATCATCTTTCACACAGTCCTTCATTTGTTTCCTACATCGGTTCATGTACTTTCGTTTTTCCAATAGACAGTCAAATTCATTCTTTACCTACAAAAGTATAAAACAAACGTAAAGTGCTATTGGCAACATTGTTTCGTAACATAGCCTTCACCTACGACTCAGTCCGCCTTCCCTTGAACTCCAACAGACGGCGATCAGTTTAAAAACGTATTCATTAACACTATGTGGTTGAAATAATTGAGTATCGCGACAGTTGGTGTAATTAACTGTTAAGGTACCACACAATGTCGTGGGGTGTGGTCGCAGTGGTAGTTAGAGCGGTTCAATGGGTTACTTTGCATTTTATTTTGCTGTCTGTGTTCTGTTTGCTGATGAATGGAGCAGAATTATGCATGTATGTCTGATGTTTTGCGAGAGTAAGTATGCAAGGCTGTCCTCTATTATATGTTAGTATTTGAAACTCATTGTTTTCCAATAATTCAATCTGTATGTTAATTATTGTAATTGGTGTTACCGTTTTAATTAACAATAAACAAATCTCTTTGCGATTTATCTAATGAGAGAAGGTGAGTGCAGACTTGAGTCGCTACAGTTTTAAGACAGACTTGTCTCACACAGACAAGTCTGCTTTAAAATTAAAAAGAAACGGTTGTGTCTACCACACGGCGTGAAACTGAACTGTTTTGTCTACGAAGGGGTTATGATTCTCTTACTTTTGTTCTAAGAGACTAGAAGTTACGTAGCTAGACAGTGTTGTCGTTAGTGTGCGCGATTGTTTACATTTTAAAAGGAAGCCGACAGAATGAATAAATGTGAATAAAAATGACTCTGATCAGTAAATATGTACTGTTATAGCAAATATTTTGAACAGAGCAACTAAACATTTATTAGAAACGGCTTTTAAGATGGGAGATTTCTTTTCAAGAACTATAGGAAAGTACATTACTGGAGACTATTACTGCTATGCTATACTAAGGCTATTACTATGAAAGAATATTAGTTCAAAATAACGACTAAATTATACAAATGCAAACGTGTATTTCTTCCACTCTTATCAAATCGCCCCGCTCCCCGCTCCCACTAAACCCCAACTCCCCAACAAAACAGTAAAATAAAAGAATATTAAAAACAATGCACGAGTAACGAAGCCGAGACAATGGCAACACAATAGCACCGTCACAATAGGGCTGCGCCACAATAGGGTTGTGCCGAGTGCATTCAAGTGCCGTCGAGTCGAGTACACTAGCGCAATTTGTTGCAACTCCTGAGTCGATCGAGTTGACAAGTGTGCTTGCATCGGGAATTGTAGTCACGTTCATTGAGGGAGTTTTACGAGGTTTTAAGATCTTCCGATGACTTCTAGCAGAATATAAAGTCTATCTGTAGATAAATGTTACTGTCCCAAAGCAGGACTAAAATGATATGAAAGGAGATGTTCCAAAATATATGGAGCCTGGGTACTTGCACACTATACTTAAAAATGGGGACATTTAAAACAGTTCTCAACTCTTCAATTACTGATGTTTAATGGCTTTGTTTACTGGTAAAACGCAAGAAATTGCAACTCACAAAAAAACTCGCCATAGCGGTAAGCTGTCATCTTGATTGATTTATGACGTTTGTCATGACGAAAGTGTGAAGTGACACTGTTCTGACAGTTGACAGTTCTCTCTCTATGTTCAATGGTCGATTAATGGTTTGCTGTCATTGTTGTTGAGCACAGAGTAACTAAATCCACCATGACACCTTGTTGAAAGTCGATGAAATTAATTTATTAATATCAGTTGACTACCACAACAGAATACTAAAAAAAAACAGATAATTCATTTAAATGTATAGACATTTAAATGTATCTGTTTTTTTTTCAGAATTTACAGATTTTTCTCTTTTTTTTTGAGGACAGGAAGGAACATCTCCTTTATATTTTCCAGAAACACATCTCATCATCAGCCCAGGACTTTCTCAACTATGGTTCGGCTATTACCAGTATTTTACTTGAAGCGAATGCCTACCTGACCTGCACAACCCAGTAATGGGCAATGCGATACTCCTTGGTAAAACTGGTTTTCAGACTTCCGGGCTTTTGAAGACCCGTAACGACCGTCAAATATCCACGAAAGACAGCCAGGACCAACGGCTTAACGTGCTTTCCAAGACACGGAGGATCTCGGTATGTAAAGATGGTCACCCATCCACGGACCAACCGCTTCAAGAGTAGCTTTACCTGGTCGGTCGACCCGTATGGCTGTTATAACTTATCCACGAACCCTTTTCCGCCTCTTCTCAGTTCCAGATATACATCTAACTTAAAACTTACACAAATAATACGTACCTTTCGAGATTTTCTCACGTGGGTTTTCTTTATTGTACCTAAGTAAAAGAGACATCAATGTTTTCCGATAGCTATTTATAAGAACTTATAGTTTGGTTATCTTCAAGTCTTGAGTTGATAGGTTACTTCTAAGATCGAAAGAAAGTGAATTCAATTTGAAACATTCTGGAGTGGGCCAAAGTTATCATGAAAATACTTGTATTCGCACAGAATCGCCACCCAGTATAGCACAGGTCTGAAATCGCAACGCAGGTATATGATTTGTATTTCCATTTCTTATTACCGCATAGACAATTTATGATTATTTTATTTATGATATGTCAAAACCAATAAATGTGTCATCGTGCCTTAGTTTATGCGGACAAAGTTGTGATATAAAATAAACCACTCCATCATGTATTATTTTCATCTAAGTTATGCATAAAAATTGACATAAAAATTGTTGTGGTAATAGTATAAATTATCTAGATATAATATTAATAACAACATTGATTAGTTACCATCAATAATTATTATGTTATTATTGGCGCCATTCAGTCCGTCATTTTGTATTTTTCAATTAAAAATAATACTAACTGTATGTTAATACATGCAGTTAGTATAATGTGCCTGCTTATCTCATCCGATCATTCCTTCCTTATATGTAGTAATGAAGTATGAAGGGCTTGGTCAAAGTGCATTTTAATCACGATCTGGCAGTTTGAGTAACCTATGCTGCTTACCCAAATGTTCGTCCCTTGGTATTGTTCGTCGAATCGTTGAGCTCCTTAAGTTGAGTTGAGCTGCACGATTACTGACAAATGCGTGCACTAACTAAACAGGTCCACTTAATGACCATTTCAGACACCGATCTTCATGGTCGTTTCGTGATCTGACCAAGATTATGTCTGGACTTTAAAAGAGACTGTGACTAGCAATATTTTTACCACGAGTGCCCGTTTTCTGGTACCTATATAATTGTTCTAATAAATTCCTTAATGAACTTGTAGAAGAAGTGGAAAAACATACAGATTCTCAGTTGCAGCACGGAGTCCAAATTTAGGCCCCAATAAATTGGACGTTCTCAGAACTGTCCTAAGCCTTTGAATACGGTTTGGTGTGATGTTATGACGGAATCTTTACGTTTTCTTAAACGCGTGACGACGTGTTGAAATTTTACAATTCATACCGATTTATCACCGTGATAAAGGAGACAAGTGTAAATATGGAGACGCCATCATTCCATTTGAGTTACAATAACGGCATGCTCCACATTTTAAAAAGCACTTTACACCACTTTTTAGATGGCGAGCTTCTTGCAAAGTGACATTTTGAATGTCACGACTGTCTGTGGTCACGACACGATGTTGGGACGATCGTCTTCTACTCGTATAATCTGCCTAGTCTTTTCTTAAATAAGTTGGGGTTGGCTCATAAGACAATCGTACGTAGCGAACACCAGTATCTTCTGTCTTTCATAACATCACGGCTTGTTTTTGGAAGAGTTGGCCAGTACACCCAGTACAGTGCAGTGTTTAAGTCCCATGTAATAGGAGGCGAGCCATCAACCGGACACAAATCCAGACTCCGGGCTGCTACTGAGAAATTCCTGATGGAAAAACCCAGGACATCATGCTCATCAGTAGCATTTGCGACCATAAGACCAACAAGGCAGTCAAATCAGTCTCACAGTTACCAAATAACAATAGCCAAAACAGTCTACCATTTTGTTGTATTTCATGCTAGTGTTTTCCTAAAATTCTCTCCTTAAACACTAGCGAATTCTTATATCTGTCTAATCTTACATATTGGCTCTTCTCTTGATGGTATTTTAGTAAATCACTGAGGTCTATAGATCTACAGCGGCTGCCTCAAGATTTGGCTAAAGTAATATACGTGTAATTTTGTTTTTTTTTTGTTAAGGCTTTCGTAATTGGGATAATGACTAATAAAAAAAATCATAAAAATAGTGTAAGAGATAATCGAAATAAATCTGTTTAATCGGTGTAAATTTGAAGAAGATACACGCTTTAAAAGTTTTTGCAGGGGATTAGTCAGTGCCGTCCTTGTCGCGCGGTACTGACAATGGACGGCGCTAGTATGAAGTTCCATAGTCGTGACTTCACTTCTACGATAGTGCTGTCCTTGTCTAACAGTTATCTTAAACCGTTTATAACTTGGCATTTTTTTAAGCTTGTACATGTTTTGGAATATAGTTTGCGCTATTTGGAAGCAAACAGTCTTCTGACTTCTGAGACAAAAATAAAACAAACTGTCACCATCTCAATTGGCTGAAGAGATTCACCAATTGATTGATCTACAAAGAGAATAATTCCTAATCATGGAATACAGAAGTAATCTTTAAAAATACATAATAATAACGTGTCTTATACAATTAACAATATTCTATGTATCAAACACTCGGCCGAATCCTTCACGTTTTTTTTGTAAAATCTGACTGTTGTCAATTAAAAGCTTTTTCACGCCTAACTTATACCGGGACCATGCAAGCTTTACTAGATACAGTCTAGGTAACAGAAAAATACAAAAAAAAATCTTTGCTGTGGGTTTTAAAAATTACGGTCATTTATTTTATCAAAAAAAAAAAAAAAAACGAGAAAATCTACCTCCTGTGACGGTCTTAAACTCCTGTTGCAACATTTTTTTTTGTATAAAAAAATCTGTTAACTATTACGTGTATGTATTATTGTGTGTGTATTAATATAATATAAATTAAGTGGCGAGTATACGTCACGACAAGACGACACCACCTAAAAGTCGTATCATCTAAATATTCCAATTGATTATTACGCCGCGCACTCTGTAAAACGAATGCTTTTAGGTAACATTAACGCGATTGGAAAAACTGTGGTTTTAGTCAACTTTGATATTTATTATATTTGTGTAGGGGTCTACCAGAAATTATGGGGTTGGAATCATTAAATATTTAGGTGTTTGAAGTGAAGCAAAGGTTCTTGCATAAATTAAGCACGTCTACGTGTATGTACGAGTATGTTTATCAGAGCCTAGCTGGGTGGATATTTATTTATTTAAAGGTACTATAGTGTACACTCCAAAAATATATAACAAAAAAATACATCAACATCAGAATGTTTACAGTGCAGTACAGTCCGCGAGCTGAGCTAAGCATTTGTGTGAGTGATTGCCAATCACACCAATGGAGAGACGCACAACGCCTCAGGCCGATAGTATAAACCGGTTTAAACCAATCGCGCTCTATCTATATGTGCACACACACAAACGCAAAGCTTAGCTTAGGCCTCTCGGACTGTACCAGTTGTGTTCTTTTATGATTTCGAACGTGAAGAAATTATCGTAGACTTGTATGCCAAGGTATCATGATAACATAGGGAAGCAATATGGAAGGTAATATACTCTTACAATGGATTCAGTAGTTCAATTGTTCAAACGGTTTCGTAGTGTGAGACGCCCTGCGGCACGATGGGTCGATGATTTGAAGAAGGTGGCTGGCAGCGGATGGGTGCGGACTGCTCAGGACCGGAATGGTTGGCGCTCTTTGGGGGAGGCTTACGATCAGCAATGGACGGCAATAGGCTGATGATGAATGGATTCAGTACATGATTCGAAACCAAAACAAAAATACGTTTCATAAAAAAAGGTGCAATATTTACCAACGCGTTCAAAATCTATGTAACAGCAAAGGTTATTTAACCGACAAAAATTTGCAACGCAGGGGGGGTTGAAATTTTTTGTCGGTTTAAATAAAAAATAGGTGTTCTATACGTTTTAAAAAAAGTCGTCGGTTTAAAAAAAAAAAAAAACCGCGGGTTTTTTATTTTTAAACCGACGAAACATTTCTGTGGTAGAGGGTCTAGACTGATGTGCTGAATTGGTTACAGTACAAACTCTTGATGTACTCTTGATGGTATTTTAGTAAATCACTGAGGTCCTATAGATCTACAGCGGCTGCCTCAAGATTTGGCTAAAGTAATTGTAATTTTGTTATTTTTTTTTGTTAAGGCTTTCGTAATTGGGATAATGACTAATAAAAAAAAATCATAAAAATAGTGTAATTTCAAAGAAGGCTTAGGTAGTTTAGATGGGATAATCGAAATAAATCAGTTTAATCGGTGTAAATTTGAAGAAGATACACGCTTTAAAAGTTTTTGCCGGGGATTAGTCAGTGCCGTCCTTGTCGCGCGGTACTGGCAATGTACGGCGCTAGTATGAAGTTGCATAGTCGTGACTTCACTTCTACGATAGTGCTGTCCTTGTCTAACAGTTATCTTAAACCGTTTATTTATATATAACCGTTCTGAATTGGTTACAGTACGGACGTCGATGTCCGGCCACCCTGTATTATGAAGACACTTTTTAATTTCGTGAAAAAAACGTGCACGTATTTCCATACATCTTATGGACGACGAGGAAGTCCATGATAATATCTTCGCGTTAAAATCGTATTAGTAAATAATAATAATCATTATTATTTACTTATTTTCACTCCAAGACACAAACATCAGTGTAGCCCTGGCGCTTGTACTAGGAGTTCCTGTATCACAAGAACCAGGTAAATAGTGCACAATCAGTTATGATAATTTAGTTTTACGCATCGAAATATTTCGATTGGTCCATTCTATCGAGCCATTTATCGAATTAATTGTGTATTGTGTCGTTGGTCTAGTGGTCGCAATCGCTACTGCTGAGCATGAGGTCCTGGGTTCGATTCCCAGGTCGGGCAACGTGTTGTTGGGTTTTTCTATCTGGAATTTCTCAGTAGCAGCCCGGAGTCTGGATTTGTGCCCGGTTGATGGCAATAGGCTCGCCCCCTATTACATGGGACTTAAAAACATAACTGGCGAAATGTGGGTGTACTATAGATACACCTCTGCCCAACCCTTCGGGGAAACAAGGCGTGATGTTATGTTATTCTAAAAATTATAATAATTAGAAACCTATTATAACCAGATGACATGATTGCTATTACAAATGTAACAGATCTGAATTATTCTATTGATAGGTTGTAGTTTGATGTTATCGTAAATTATTAACTGAATAAAAAGCTAATAATTTACGTAAATAAGTTTGGTTTAAACCTCCATTAGCTCTAATTATAATATTTATTAAAATAATGGTAATAAAGTTTAATTTATTTAGTAAGAAAAATAATTTTAGGGATGATTTTTTGTCAAGTTATTAAAATAAATCAAGATAATAATCATTCAGTTTTTTTTTTTTTTTAATATAAATTTAAAATTTACAGATGCAATAGATTGAGTAAGAAAATATTTTAAAGATGCTTCAGTTGATAATAAATTATTAGAATTGGAAATTAGGGAATTTACCTACTCTAAATATCACGATCGCTTGTTCTATAAATTCAAAGAGCAATAAATTAAGGTTTTTTCATTTAAAACTGAACTCCTAAGAAAACTCTTTCAAAATCTTCTTTTCACCAAATAGATGACAACAAATTCTATCTATGTCCCCACTGAAGGTAAAAAATAGAAGTCATTATAATCTACCCCAATACCGGTGTAAAGGCGGGGGTGCGTTGCCATGGTAACCGACGGGGGCGGCGCTTTGTAGTAGGTAAATGAACAGGCAAAGAGGCGTACGTGAAATATTTTAGAGATAGGTATTTTTTGTTTGGTTTGTGTAGGAAAAATTGAGTGTTTTGAAAAGCTGTGTTTTTTTTAAGTTTACAACTTAAACCGATACAGTTTTAATTTTTTTCTTGCATCTGATTTGGTTGGTATATTAGACTATAATTTACATATAAATAACCTATTTATTTCTTCCTGACCTCGTAAATTAAAATCTTGATGATTGTTTGTGAAAACCGTATCATTAGCCTTAAGTCAGGTATGTATACAAATGCAGTAGTATCTACATTAAAAATAAAATATTAGATTACATATATAATAAGATTTTTTACCTACATACATATAAACATAAACTCACGCCTGCTTCTCATGGGGGTGGCAGAAACTACAGAACGCCAGCTGCTACGATCCTTACATACTCCTTTTGCCTCATTTACATTCATACATCTGAAGAACATTACCAATAAGGTCACCATATGTCCCCCTAGGCGTCTCCTCATGGCGTTTCCACTCACATCTGCCTTGTAAATACCTTTTGTTAGTCTAGTTATTTTTTTATTTGAGTAATTAGGAAACCCTGATAAATTAAATAATCTTGAGCCATCAACATTGTAGGTAGGGCATGATTTTAATTAATAATTTAATCACAAACTGTCACCTTATGTATAATAATAATAATAACTTATCCACCAAAATATTGTTCTCCATTACAACTGACCATGACGTCCTTGCCAACTGTTGTTCAAAAGGATATCCAGCGCCAAGGGCACATCAAGTACTAGTAAAAAAACTTAAGAAAACCGCAAAAATAACGTAAAATTACTGTCATTATAAACCGTGAGTGCTTCATATGTAAGATATACAATGTAGGTTACTGTTATAAGACAAATTGTTAATTATAGGAACATTGTGCGGGCAAAAAAAACATACATTGATTTTTCAGTCGCTGGAAAAACTTTAAAACTTTTCCAAACGCTTTAACGGGGTTGAATGAAAACTTCATATTTTAAATATGTTTCTTCTCGTGTGCTATTTAAAAACGGAAAGGTAAGTTCTGTAGTATTACCTAAGATATGTATGCAGCATTCATGAAAGTATTTCTCACAGATGAACGGCAGTGTAACGTCTCTTTCTCAATCTTTAATAATAATAAAAAAGTCTGTTATATTCGCTTACGAACTGCTTCTAAAATACCTACATTATTGATTTCATTTCATTGATTAATTGCATTCCAAACTGTTAAAAAGATGTACAAAAATATGGTCCTTGTAAGGGCACAGCAAAAGGATAACATTAAATAACTAGAAGAGAGGAAGAGGACTTTAATTTGACTAATTATTTGGTATAAATAAGTAATAATAATTAAAAATAAAATAAAATAAACTATTTCGTGAAACATGTAAATTTGTCATTTATTTGTCAACAAGTACCATATGTTAAACAAATAGACTATGGTCTATAAATTTACAATCCACAAGGCCTACGACGTTCTCACATTTCCAAAATATAAAATAATCTAATAAAGTAAAATCAAAAACTAATTAAAAATTGTAGGTATATAATGTCAAATCATGAAAATATTACTCGTATGTCATAAAACATTCGAATTTCATGCATAATTAATTTCCACAGCATTTACTTTGCGCGTTAGATAGGCATATAAAAACTGATTAGGTACACCTATATAAACAAAAATTGAATGATTCTGGAATGATTTGGTTAAATTTTGTTTTAAAATGTTCGTAAAATGTAATGAGAATTGGAAAAGTTTAAAATTCGGGAAAAACTGAACGTCATTTTCACTATGGGTGGTTTTAACGAATAATTTAAATTTAGAAACGACGTCTGTTGGGTAAGCTAGTAGTCAATATAACATATACTTTTGTCATGAATATGTACTACTGTTATATTAAAGACATGAGTACGTAATGTATGGTTTCTGATCAGGTATGTAAGGTTCGTAGAATGTAGCGTTCTGTAGTTTCTGCCTACCTCCATGGGAAGAAGGCGTGAGTTTATGTATTATGTGCATATTTTGGTAGAGCCTCGGGAGATGGGGCACCCGTTTCATAAGCAGGAAAGAAAGAGTCCTTTATTCGGCAGAATTCAGAAATAATCATCTGATTTCCCATGGAAGGTTTAAAAAAACAAACGCTAAATTGATGTCTATTTACAGACTACAGATTTTTTTTTAATATTCGGAGCTAAGAAATTCATATCGTTATTTTTGCTAAATTGAATTTTCTTATTTTAATTTAAAGTATGCTTTATTTCTGAAAATGTCAGTTACTGAATCGAGCATAAAACTGCCGGAATTCTGGATAATTTTTAAATATGGAAGAACACAAGCTAAAAATTGTATAGTTATTGATCTTAAATTTTCATTTCCCCCGTTTTCTGCTCCCGTCGTACCTCCAGAGTTGTGTTACAGGGAAATTATGAACGGCTGTGTTGCCAGGTATAATAAAACTTTTCACGTTTTAGCGCTTTTTACTATACATTATGAATTTGCAGTTTCAAAAATGTTGGGAACAATGATCAATGTACATTCTGTCAAAAAGTATCCGGAATGGATGATTTGTTTATGGTTCCAAATTCTTTTTTTGTTTTGTTGTTGTTAGATTGGCACAACTGTTTTTCATTTTGGCGCGGAGTTTGAGTTGCATCTGTTATTTAGATTAGCTATAGTGCTGTTTTTAGTTATATCCTATCTAGAGTGACGATAACGATTCCAATATTCGTGGATGTAGTGTTCACAACATAATTTTTAAAATGGGGTAATAAATAGTGCCCATACGAGCTCCCAAACTTCATAGATTACTTTACCGTAATTCGAATTTCAGTCGAACTCCGTATGACATTTTAAATCGTGCACCACGAGTCCTGTGACCCTTGTATTTAGTTCTGTACTTACCTCGGTGCTTGTAAGGTCAACGAGAGGGAGAGAATGTGCGGTCACAGTGTCAAGTGTTACATCGATTTGAGGTAGGATGTTTTGTGTATGAATGAATTCAGAAAAAAAAAATTGCAGACTACATGATCAATAAAAAAACCTTTTTGAAGTGGGTTAAAAATATAATAAAGTGGCATACATACAGATAAAAAACTCACAATTTTTAACCTTTATCGTCGTTGGTCTAGTGGTGAGCTACCGCTGAGCATGAGGTCCTGGGTTCGATTCCCAGGCCGGCCAAAATGTTATTGGCGTTTTCTATCTAGATCTTCTCAGTAGCAGCCCGGAGTCTGGATTGGTGCCCGGTAGATCGCAATAGGCTCGCCCTCTATTACATGGGACTTAAGCATAACTGGCGAAATGTGGGTGTACTATAGGTACACCTCTGCCTAACCCTTCTGGAATTACAGGCGTGATGTTATGTTATGTGTTATTCCAAGGTAGGTCTTGGTAGCTCTTCTGATACGAATGTATCAGCAAGTTCCTTAATAACTATACCGTTTCTACACATATCAAACTCTGGACATGAACGAGGCAATTCTGCTGAAATGTAGAGTTATTTTGGAAAAGTAAGAAGGAAAATCACTTATTTTGTCTCAAGCAAGCTTCAAGTAGGAAGGGGTAAGTGCAATAAAAATAATGCTAACCGGAAAACAAAGGGACACTTTGTGGAACCCTGAAAACAATTTGTCAATGATACTATTTACAATAGTTAAGTTTCATTGCCCCATAAGTTCATGAACCATAGGGCAGATTTTTCCATCCTCAGATAAAACTTAGGTATCAGTGGCATAATTATGACAGTTGATCAGCTTCTGTCAAATGTCAAAACGCCATTTTTAGGGTTTCGTACCCAAAAGATGCCATCGGCACTCTATTAATAAGCCTCCGCTGGCCGTCCGTTCGTCTGTCTGTCAGCAGGCTGTATGTCGTGAACCGTAATAGGTAGACAGTTGAAATTTTCACAGAGTGTGTATTTCTATTTCCGCTATAAAAAAAAAAAAAAAAAAAAAAAGAAACGTTTTATTTTAAATATGTATCTAGTGTTAGAAATTGTACGGTTGTACGGAACCCTTCTTCTGCGGGTCCAACTCGCATTTGGCCGGTTTTTATTCGTCAGGTAAAAGTGATCTGATGATTTATAAATCCGCATAAAAAATGAGGATTCAAATTAGTTAAACGAAAGTTAAAAACAATTGGTTATTGTTTCTGTAAATTATGACAGAGAACCACAAAAAATACGGTAGTGTTATGTACTACAAACAATATCTACGAATATATAAAATTCTCGTGTCGCAATGTTTGTTACCAAACTCCTCCGAAACGGCTGGACCATTATTATTATATTATAGCTGCGAAATAAGAGCTCACAAAAAAACGATGTTATCTTGTGTTTTTCGACTACAAATAAAGAATGATTCCACTTTTGAAACAATTAGTGCAGCCTAAAATAAAACGAAATTGTTTTTTCTGTAAAAGGGATATCAGAACCACTTTTTCACGTCATTAATATAAATTAAAAAATACAAGATGGCGTCGACATTTCTTAACTGACTATCCCTGAGAAGAAATGGCCAAACAAACTCAGGCCTGCCTG
The DNA here is from genome assembly GCA_963555695.1 of Dasypolia templi. NCBI lineage: Eukaryota > Metazoa > Arthropoda > Insecta > Lepidoptera > Noctuidae > Dasypolia > Dasypolia templi. The sequence continues at coordinate 9,450,322 of OY743163.1, forward strand.
TGTAATAAATAACTTAGTTCAAGCCCTAAAAGCCAGCATTTTTTAAACATTTCTACATGAGTAATGAAAACTTGAACTTTTTTATATAAGAACGTGCTAACATGAAGTTTAAGGATTTAATAATTCAAATACCTACTATTAAAAACTCGACTTGGATTACCATAATATAAATAAGAAGAATTAAAATGAAGAGGCAACGCCTCCCTACAACCATACTAGAATATTTAATGGATTTCAGTGAACAGACTCGAAATCGTAGTGAAAAAACCAAAAGGCTTCACTAACGTTTTAAAAATGGTTCACTCCGTAAACCCTTCAATGCTTGTAATATTTTCATAACAAAAAACCTCGCATAATCGAGTATCATATCTCATACCTCCATCTCTTTCACACACACCTCAAAATGCCACGTTAAACAGAGAACGAGCAACCCCATCTGTTACCTCTTGAAACGTCTCTTAATGATATGCAATGCGACCCTCTTTAATCAGCCCTTCCTTTCCCACTTCAGCGCTAAGCGAAAGAGTAAAAGAGATAGAAATATATAATAGTGTTCCGTTTCGAAATTACATTATGAAGTAGTGGCACGCGACCAAATTCTAAAGACCCCTCGGAGTCGTACTGTTTATTCAACATCATGGATTTTTTAAGCGATTCTAAAGGAAGGGAGGTCTTTTTAAATCAGTCGTGTTCGTAGGATAATTTTTCATGCCTCATAGAGTGACAAATGGCGAGGAAATAAATTTTATTTATAGGTTTTAGTTGACAGCAAGTTGTAAATGAACTTTTAATGGCGTCTGTGTTTGTTTATTGTGTGAATTAGAGGCGTATGTGATTTATATAAACTTGGATTGAGGAAAGTATACAGTAACGTTGTAATGGGGTCGATTTGACGAGTTTTGATAAATAAGTAAGCTTTTGGGGGTTAATCGCGAAGAATTATTTTATTTTAGTGGTAAGTTTCGTTAATTGTGTTCAGTTAGAAGGTTATTTAGGTACTTAGAAAAAACTTTGGAGAAGCTTTACCAGTGTTAAAAGCTTTTCATGATTTAATAAAGACCATTTTCTTCTCATTTCGTATAGTTTGGTGTATTGCGGCTGTGATAATGTCCAAACTTAATAATCATGTCTTGTGTGCTGTGATACATAGTATGTGTAGGTCTACACTTTACAGGATTTTAATGGACGTTAAATAACGACAGAAAAAGCTAAAATTGCAAATTAGTTCTGGACTCACTTTATACAAGGTGGCAGGCACACGTATGGCGCAAACTGTAACTATGAATTCGTCACAATTAATCTTTTAGTTTGGGAAATCATCAAATGACTTCTCCAGCTCTGGGCTCGAGGGCGTAACAGACTTTTACTGACTATAGCCCATTCGTGTTCCTTCAGTTGCCTTTGCCAAGGGCTACGGTATCTCTTTCGAACAACCCGCGAACCCCCTGGCTGGCATCGGCCCTAATGGACCTCGTCAATTAGTGCTGACATCTCTTTGAGGCGCGCGTGGAACACGACGCGCCGTCGACCCGTGCCTGGTTCTTACCGGACGGCGAGCTACGCATTGCCGCCCGCAAGCCCGCAAGAACGGTGGCCGGGAATCTGCAGGCGATTCTATACCCCCAAACGTATAAATTTTAAACAAAAATTCAACGCAGGGTTCAGATGAATGGTGATTAAATAATTTACAAGTCGCGGCCGTTTCCACTGAGCCACCACAGCTCTAAAACAAAATCATCTTTATCATCATCATTTAAGCCGAAAGACGTCCACTGCTGGACATAGGCCACCCCCAAGCACCGCCACTTCAACCGGTTCTGTGCTTCCCGCATCCAGCTGATTCCTGCAGCTTTCACAGGGTCATCGGTCCACGTTGTGCGAGGCCTTCCAACGCGCTTCCAGGCGCTATGTCGGTTACCTTGGTTCTTCTGCGCATCTCTTCATTTCTGACTCGATGGACCTCTCCATTGCCATTTGAGCGACTTTTGGCCTTCTTATAAGGCCCATTGCGAGCAAACACGTCTCTGTGCATAGGTCATCACTGGCAACACGCACTTTTCAAAGACTTTCGTCTGGAGACACTGCGATATGTGGCAAGAGAAGATATGGCGTAGCTTACCGAACGCTGTCCAGTCGAAACAAAACATGTCACTATAAATAGCTTATGCTGTGATTAAATTATTACCCAGTCAGCAAACTAGGAACCAGGATTGATTACCTATCGCCGTCGTAAGCTTGATACCTTCTAAATACGGATGAAAGTGTTAGTTCTCTTTGGCGAGTGAATGCGTAAGAATTTAACTTGCATGTCGCTTCTGTAAAAATCTCACGGTGAAGACTTGCGTGGAGTGAGCTGTCAGTGTCATCCCGTCTTGGTCAATCTCTAGTATCAGTGGCACTGACAGCTCACTCCACGCTCACCTTAAGTTTTCACGGTGAGATGGTTACAGAATAACACTACTGAACACGGTTTATTTGTATTTTCATCAGCCACTTTTGGAACGGACCATAGGGTTTTACGCTAAACACATAGCATCAAGCCTCTATCCCCAAAGGGTTAGGTAGAGGTGCAGCTATTATAAAACAAACAGATTTCGCAAATTATGTTTAAGTCCCATGTAATAGGGGGCGAGCCTATCGCCATAAACCGGGCACAAATCCAGACTCCGGGCTGCTAATGTGAAGGACAGGACCACTAGAGCACTTGCGTATATAAGCTAAAGTTATATGAACCACTGAAAGAAAATAATTGAAAGTCCCATATCTACTGCACATAATTCTTATCAAACAATTTAACAGCGGTTGGCAACAGGATTTGCGAGTGTCGAGCTTGTAAATGGCGGTATATAATTATGTACGAGTTATGACCACAATACCGCCGCGCACGCACGATAGTAAATGCCATGATTAATATTTTATTGTAGAGCAGGAGACGGGGGATTAAATATTTGAAATTGGAAATGGTTTTATGACATAACATAAAAATAACGCCTGTTTTCAACGAAGCGGCAGGCAGAGTTGTAAATATAGTACAGTACAGTCCGCGAGGCCTAAGCTGAGCATTGCATTTGTGTGAGTTACCAATCGCACCAATGCACAGTGGTACCGCCGCCGAACAAAGGCGGTCATGAATACTGAAAATCTTTTATAATGCTTTTTTTCGTGGGAAGTGGTTCAGGTAGCAATAAAAACTCATAATATATTAGTGTATATGTAAATTAATACATAATGATATATATTTGATAATTTGTTAACACGAAAAGAATAATAAAATAAATATCAAAATATTAAGCGTGCTTGTCCGCCGTTCTGAAGCGTTTTTGACAATAAATCAAAACTCTTCATGTTGGGGTGTATTCTCTATGTGCCAAAAAGACACAACTAAATAGATAAATGAAAAAATAAAAATGGAAATCAATAGATATTTTACATGAAATCGACTTAAAATTAGAACTTACAATGACAGATTTAAAATTAGCTACACTTGCAATAAATCTAAAATTTGATTCGACAGTGCGCTCTTTTTCTTACGGGGAAGTTTCCGAAGGCCAGTAATAATAAGGATCTGAGCTAAGTAAAAGTCTGTTAAGTAAATCTGAGTTTGTAAGTTCTCTCGAGATTTTTCGAGTGTGATCTCGTCTGAAAGCTTTAAAATGTTTGTTATTAAAATACTTTCTTGCCGTATTTGATTTACTCCTACCTACTTGATTCCAATAATATTCAAGACTTTTACATAAACACATTATACGATCATCTAAATCCTTAAAGTCTATATTTTCGAGATCACATCACTGAATGATGACAGCAAAACTTCTAATATACCTTGGTGTTTTTTTGGTTGCTTTTCCACTCACAGTACTCCAAATCTCAAAGATATACATCCTTGAGAAGGAACACTTGATCAAAGTACCTGAAAGAATAGTTTGAAATTAGTTGCGAATTTCGTAGACCTTGCTAAGATTGTGTCTACCCAGGCGTAGGCCCTTTATAGCAGCCGTCGGCGCAGAATGGCGCAAATCAAAGTATAATATTTTTAGAATATACAGTCTCAACTACAATTTAAGATAGTTTCGAATGTTTGCAAAATCTTGTAAAATTTTGTACCTCTAAGCAGAGTTATTGTATTAGAAAAAATATACAATAAATGATGTTTGGCGTAGCACGTAAATAGTACAAATATCATAATGGCAATTTATTCAAAATACAATCAAATGTGACAAACATACCTTGCTCTTGAATTTCCATTGCACAAAACAACAACACAAACAAAATAATTCCGAGAATTCACTTGTAAGCAAATACTTTGAATAATATATGATGAGTCACCGATAACAGCGAGTGCAACGTAACGAAGCGTTCACTTCCGAGGTCAAAATAAAATAAATAGGTGACATATTTATATCACCGGATAGCTCGTTTAATGGTCTATCGAAACATGTAACTTGTTTCTGGAAATTCAAATATGAGTTTTATGGAACCACTGTGCAATGTGTGCAGTGCCCAGTTTAAACCAGTCGCGATCTAGGTCGACGTCACCACACCTACATTATATTTACATGCACTCACACAATTGCAAAGCGCAGCTTAGGCCTCGCTGACTGTACCTACCTTAGTATATAGGTTCCTACACTCACATCCAATCAGTTATGTGACTTATGTTTAAGGCCTTATACAAGGAGGGCTTTTGCTACTAGGGCTGTTACAGTTTTTTTTTTTTTTTTGAAAACCCACATTCACACATACAGATGTAGACATTACTACAGAGCATGATTCCAGGCGAACATGAACACTAGACCTATGAGGTAGTCAGTCATATAATGGATGTATAATGTATAATATAATGGATGTATAATAAGGATGATGACTAATATTAAAAAAAAATGGAAAAAATAATGCTATTTCAAAGAAGGCGTAATAAAATCAGTTAAATCGATGTAAATATGAAGAAACTACACGCTTCTAAAGTTTTTGGATGGGATTATTCCCGTCCTTGTCGCGCGGGACGGACAATGAATGGCGATAGCATGAAATTACATAGTCGTGACGTCACTTCTACGATACTGCTGCCCCTGTCTAACAATTATCTTGAAACGTTTATAACTTGGCAATTTTTTTTAGCTTTTACACTTTTTGTAATATAGTTTGCGCTATTTGGACACAAACATTTTTGTGAGATAAAAATTTAAAATTTGTCATCTTCCATATTGTAATACCTATTAGTAAGAAAAAATAAACGCCAGCCTGACAACTAGAAATAAAGAAAATACGATTTTTTCCGGTCAAAATGACGCAGCGATCGACCACAAGCACAAACAACAATACGTTTGGAGAAAATTTATGACTACCATTTCTTTTCCTAGCAAAAGCCGCTTTTCATTCGAACTGAGTATTAGGAAAAGATTTTACACAATAGTGTAGTCTTAATATAAATAATCGGCTCTCGGTATTCATCAAAATTATTTACAATTCAGAGACTTTACTAAAAACAATCTGTGCAAAAAGTTAATGTAGCCAAGATGGATGCCATTAATCAACAACTTTAATATATAATTACGATTATGTACTACATTATATATTCTTAACTGCCAATAAAACCATCTAAACAACAATCAAATGTGACAAACATACCTTGCTCTTGAATTTCCATTGCACAAAACAACAACACAAACAAAATAATTCCGAGAATTCACTTGTAAGCAAATACTTTGAATAATATATGATGAGTCACCGATAACAGCGAGTGCAACGTAACGAAGCGTTCACTTCCGAGGTCAAAATAAAATAAATAGGTGACATATTTATATCACCGGATAGCTCGTTTAATGGTCTATCGAAACATGTAACTTGTTTCTGGAAATTCAAATATGAGTTTTATGGAACCACTGTGCAATGTGTGCAGTGCCCAGTTTAAACCAGTCGCAATCTAGGTCGACGTCACACCTACATTATATTTACATGCACTCACACAATTGCAAAGCGCAGCTTAGGCCTCGCTGACTGTACCTACCTTAGTATATAGGTTCCTACACTCACATCCAATCAGTTATGTGACTTATGTTTAAGGCCTTATACAAGGAGGGCTTTTGCTACTAGGGCTGTTACAGTTTTTTTTTTTTTTTGAAAACCCACATTCACACATACAGATGTAGACATTACTACAGAGCATGATTCCAGGCGAACATGAACACTAGACCTATGAGGTAGTCAGTCATATAATGGATGTATAATGTATAATATAATGGATGTATAATAAGGATGATGACTAATATTAAAAAAAAATTGAAAAAATAATGCTATTTCAAAGAAGGCGTAATAAAATCAGTTAAATCGATGTAAATATGAAGAAACTACACGCTTCTAAAGTTTTTGGATGGGATTATTCCCGTCCTTGTCGCGCGGGACGGACAATGAATGGCGATAGCATGAAATTACATAGTCGTGACGTCACTTCTACGATACTGCTGCCCCTGTCTAACAATTATCTTGAAACGTTTATAACTTGGCAATTTTTTTTAGCTTTTACACTTTTTGTAATATAGTTTGCGCTATTTGGACACAAACATTTTTGTGAGATAAAAATTTAAAATTTGTCATCTTCCATATTGTAATACCTATTAGTAAGAAAAAATAAACGCCAGCCTGACAACTAGAAATAAAGAAAATACGATTTTTTCCGGTCAAAATGACGCAGCGATCGACCACAAGCACAAACAACAATACGTTTGGAGAAAATTTATGACTACCATTTCTTTTCCTAGCAAAAGCCGCTTTTCATTCGAACTGAGTATTAGGAAAAGATTTTACACAATAGTGTAGTCTTAATATAAATAATCGGCTCTCGGTTTTCATCAAAATTATTTACAATTCAGAGACTTTACTAAAAACAATCTGTGCAAAAAGTTAATGTAGCCAAGATGGATGCCATTAATCAACAACTTTAATATATAATTACGATTATGTACTACATTATATATTCTTAACTGCCAATAAAACCATCTAAACAACATTTACATTAGTATACAAGTTTTTTTTTTCAAAGCGAAAAAATTGAAAATGGCTAGACTATAATTGAACATTGGATAACTGGAGGCATAGTTTTTTTCTTGCCTGCCAAGTTCTTATGCAGATTTTATACTGTGCACACCATATTAATATAGCTATGCGAATGCATACACTTATGAAAAGTATTAAATAGAAGATACAAACAATGCTAAATTTTTAGGTATAACGATTGATAGTAATCTAACATGGAAACCGCATATCGAAGAAATTTATCAGAAATTTAATAAATCTACGTGTGCACTGTTTCAGCTGTCAAAAAAAGTTAATACACAGACACTTCTAATAAGCGTATCATGGATTGGTTGCATCAATTCTGAGGTTTGGTGTTATTTTTTGGGGGCAAGAGAGACTGTTTTTAAAGCGCAAATCGATGTGTTCGAGCCATGTGTGGCTTAAAAACTAATGAAACTTGTGCATCCCATTTGAAATCTTTAAAATTACTTATGCCAGTTATATACATCTACGAGATAGCTTTATTTGTAAAAAAAAATCCGATGTAAAAAAGACTCCAATGCGTTCTCAATACTTAAATCAATTGTGCGACTATGCAGAACCACTTTGATGAAAAAGAGTTTTTTTGGAATGACTTCGAAAATTTGTAATAAAATACCCGGTAGTATAAGAAAAATATGTCAAAATCAAAGTTTAAGAAAGCTCTCAACTCGCTATTAATTGAAAAATGTTACTATACTGTTCCATATTTTATAAACGATAACTTTAATATGTTTTAATTTATTTTGTCTTGTTTTATTTAGTTTTAAAGTATTTTAGTTACTTTGTACTTAATTTTTGTACGCCTTCACGGAAAAACATAGCGCCGAAATAACCTAACCTAACACCTTTATGTGAATACCTATGTTTTACAAATAAATATTCTGATTCTGATAATGAATGGTTTTCGTGTAAAAGACACGCCCAGCATGTAAAATCCCACCGTGAAGTCTTGCGTGGAGTTAGCTGTCAGTGTCATCCCGTCTTGGTCAATCCCTAGCATCAGTGGCACTGACAGCTCACTCCACGCTCACTTCACCTAAGTTTTCTCGGTGAGATGGTTACATATTAGCACTACTGTATTCGTTATATACCTATAATTATTATATACCACTTGTTTACGCCCTTGGCATAGTCAGCGTGGATGTCGGAAAATGTCCCACGGGAACGTACTACCGGGGTTATAAACTACATGTGTGCCAAATTTCATCCAATGTTTACGCGGCGCACGCCAGTAAAATCCCAGTCGGCATGATCTTTTCCGACATCTTCAATTCTTCAACAATCATCGTCATATTTCAGTTAATTTACACACAACTTTATTGAATAAAAACACCAACAATGTATAGAAACACCTTACAAGTTTCCGCATGAATCACTCCGTCCATTAGTAAAAACCGTTCGGGAGTTTTTGAGTTTATCGCGTTCAGACAGACAGCAGACCGTGGGGGCTTTGTTTTATAATATGTAGTGATATTTTATTTTACGTATGGCATCTCGTAGTTGACCTTGAGAGGTCGTGACTACTTAACCGGACTATCCTGTGGCTGCCTTAAGCGAACTCAAAGCCTCCAGCCAGGGGCGTAAAACTACTACATTACTAAGCGAACGCTCGCTAAGGGCACCCCCTGTGGGGTACGGACCTCGGCTTAGGGCGTCGCTGACGGGAGGACAGCAAGATGGGACAGGCTGGATCTGGATTATATTATTATTATCTGGGGAATTTAAAGCTACAGGCTCAGCTACGGCGCGGGCTGGCACTTCGTCGAGCAAGGGTAGTGATATTGATATACTCACGCTTTTATCTTAGAGGGTAAGCCATAAATCTATGGGGTAGGCAAGGTGGTAAAACTTAGATCTCGCTTACATTGTCAACATACAATTTTGTAAGAGAAGTAGAGTTGTACAGAACGCAGAACGGTATAAATACCATTCTCTGTTCTGCTTCTTGTATCAAGTATTTAATATAAGTTGTATTATAATAAATTGAATATAATTAAATATTGATTTTGCGCTTTATATAGTGCGCTTTATACTAAAACAAAAGAAAACATCCATGAATTACCTTGGCAATTCTTGGGCTGTTCATTCGTCAAACAAGTAGCGTTTTTCGAAATCTTGTAGATTTCAAAATAATTTACATGACCCAGTTTTTCAGCAGTAGTGCCTATAATGAAGTTATTTTGTGTGTTAGAGAAGTAGTTAAATGTAGGCAAAGTCGAGAAAAATCTGCTCGTCTTTTGTTTTTGGGTTGGAGAATTTTCGCTCACAATTTTATAGGACTAGCTTCTTGCCGCGACTTTGTTCGCGTGAAATTCTCTTGTCACCACCCACCGCGTCGCATCTCATCTTCAGTCAGCGTTATTACTTCGTTTTCACTAGTGTGCTTTCTGATTTTTTTATCTTTTTGCTTGGCTCCTTAGGGTTCTAGCATGATGTTCCCCGAGAACTGGGCTATCAAATGCAAAAGATTTTTTTTTAATCCGACTGATATTCCAGAGATTACCCCCTGCATACAAACTTACAAAGAAAAAAAATTTACCTCTTCATAATATTGGTACAGATATGACCGTACTTAGGTACGCAAATTCAATTCACTTACTTAACTAAAATGCACATGACATTTCACATCGAAATACATAAAATATTTTCGAAAATCCCTTCCACGGTCCCACCCCATACGTCTTGCCCCTACCACAGTTCACGCGCGAATGGCCACGCACAATACAATTTGATTTCGCAATGTACGTCTACCCTCTTCTTTCGCGCAATTTCACACGACAACAATAAGTAAATTGGTCCTTTTGTGGAAAATTCAAGATAATTTTCTAGTTCAAACTAGTGGAAATATTGCTTGTTAGTTCCATTTGTTGCTAAACTATCTTTTTGTATTCTTTTTTACGTTTTTGGGGGTAAGCTGAGATGTTAATTAACGTTTGATAGTAATGATTGCAGTCGCGTGCCTGTTGGCATAGATGAAAGAACTCCATAAAGGGTAAATATTGAGGCGCTATATGTTTTTGGGGTTCCGTAGTCAACAAGGAACCAGTATAGTTTAGCCTTGAGTGATGATGAGTAATGATCCAACACACACGCCACAACTAAGGCACAACAACGAAAAGCAACGCCGTGGTCTTCTTCTTCTTCGTGTCAATGGCACGACACTTGCTTAAGTACTGCTGGCCCAAAACTGTGCCACTTCCACAGCGTTATCAGTGGCAGCATACACGTCACTATGGCTACATGTTTCTGGGCACAGAGGGCAGGATAGGAGGTGGAGCATAGTTTGTGACTTAGCTCCACATCCACACCCTGCTGCCGTTCCGTCGGAATAGCCCCACTTTACGAGGTTCAACTTGCACCTTCCCACTTGGGTTCGGAGACGGTTCAGGGACTTCCAAGTGGACCACAGAAGGTTGCACCCTGCAGGGAGATGCTCGTTTGGAGGTAGAAAATGTGTGGGCGGAGGAAAGGCATCCTGCCACAGCTTACAACGGGCGTCGGCCGGGTTACCTGGTAGGGGCGCTGTCGATTTCAGAAAACTGTGCCTGCTTTTTAGCCGTTGAGTTGGTAGTTGAGTGCCAAATAGAGGGTTTCTAGAACGCCGTGGTGACGGACAGGTTGTAAGTAGGTACTACCAACATAGATAGTCTTGTGGCGTCTGGGCAGTCTCCAGACGAACTCCTTCACACACAGGTTTTGATTAAGTGTTATGGCGGTAAAATATCGTAGCCACATTAATGAGGTCATAATGGCAAAGATTTACATACAACAAGAGACAAATATAATAAGCATGATTCTGGTCCCTTAATCATCAGCTTTTCTGAAGCAAGGCTTCGTTTTTTGAATTGGATACGGAAAGCTGGCATAATACGTCCATTAATCTAAGAAAAATCAAGATACCTACCTTATTTTTTACATTATACATACGCAGGTGTAAATTAAATCTCAAGAATGTGTAGTACTATTGAATTCAATATAGACATTTAAAAAGCAAATACAAATCACTCATCCATATAAATTATTTTCATCAAAAACACCAAATGACAACATAACGCAAAATCATCCACAGTCAAAATCGATTGCTTACATAACAATAATCATTAAAATTTTGAAAGACAGGTATGCACACACCCCCAAACACCGCACACCCTTATTTACTGACGAACCCGGAAACAGAAATGACTATATTTTTTTCAATAAACCGCAGTCGCGACAGACGCTAGGCGCCTGCGCAGGCGGCTTCGAAATTTGAATTTGAAATTGGAACGTAATGGCGACCCTGACGGCCATCATTAAAAATAGATCATAGACACGGATCGAATGATTTTGTATAATTTTCTATCGTTTAATGCTTGATCTCTTTGTAATTCTGTTTTTTGTGGACACTGAATGAGTGTTTTAGGTTTTAATTCTTGTCTGGGAATGCAGCAAGCGCATTGTGGGATCGCGGTACAGATTTCGACAACTCATAAGTGTTTGTCGTATATTCCAGTGTGAGTGGAAAATCGCCTAGAACTTAAGGAAAAATTAACAAATGCACAAAAAGGAAACTGTTGAAGTGATTTGCTGTTGGCATACTTAATGTATGTATTTGTTGTTTAAAGTAAGTTACCAAATTTTTCAAAAGTTTACAGAATCAAAATCTCCGAGATGGCTAATCACTTCATTAGCAAAACTACCCTGTACCTAACCTATTCCTATGCTACATCAGCGAAGTGATAGGTACCATGCCTAATCAATCGTTTAAGATATTTTCAGACTTGCCTACAAACTGCCTGTTTGGTCTAGGGGCTAGAGCGACAGCAAAATTTAGATTCGAATCCCGGTCTGCCGAGATGTCAAGGAAATTAATATTCGATTTCCAGGTCTGCCAAGATCAGCCAGGTTCGCGGGTTGTTGGAAAGAGATGCCGTGGCCCTGGCACAAGCAACTGAAGGAACACGGGTGGGTATTAGTCAGTAAAAGTCTGACACGCCCATGTCATGAGGATTTCCCACCCAAAAAAAAATAAGGTCTGCCAAGATTTCATGGAAATTTAGATGCGATTTTCAGGCCTGCCGAGATGACATGGAAATTATTCTCTATTAGAAAAATCCTGTTCTGTCCAGTTAATGGCATAATAAGGCTCGCTCTTAATTATATGGGATTTACAACAAAACTGTCGAAATGCAAGTGGATCTTTGTATGCTTACAATTAGATGAAATTATTCACTGAAGTGTCTACCTCTACGAGACACGTAGGCATGGTGTTAAGTTATATTTTACCTTTTTCCCAACTCTGCCGGCTCCCTACACTAACGTCGTAATGTTACAGCTATAATCACAGGAAATGTTTTCGGCTCATGAATATGTAACGAATATTTTAGGATGCAAGGTATTCTTAATGCCGGCCGGGGCGCCTTAACTAATTATGTTAATTTTATAGTCTAGACGCGGTACGCTTTTCTTGTTACGGGGTAAGCAGTAGGTGTGGTAATGAGAAATAGGCCAACATTTTTCTTTGAGTGGATAATTTTGAAGACCCCTTCATAACATAACATCACGCCTTGTTTCCCCGAAGAGTTTGGCAGAGGTGTACCTGTACACCCACATTTCGCCAGTTATGTTTAAGTCCCATGTTATAGGGGGCCTATTGCCATCAACCGGGTACAAATCCAGACTCCGGGCTGCTACTGAGAAATTCCAGATAGGAAAACCCATTAACATTTTGCCCGACCTGGGAATCGAACCCATGACCTCATGTTCAGCAGTAGCGATTGCGACCACTAGACCAACGGGGAGCCTCTTCTTTTTAGCTAAATCAGCCACTGTCAATACTCCCACTGCTAGAACACAGGCCTCCTCTCGGTGAGAGGGATCTTGGTGGACGGTGATTACCGTGACCTATGTAATCAACCGGGCACAAATCCAGACTCCGGGCTGCTACTGAGAAATTCTAGATAGAAAATCTCAATTACAGTTTGCCCGACCTGGGAATCGAACCCTCATGTTCAGCGGTAGCATTTGCGACCCACAAATGTTTCCCCGGGAAAATCAAAGCGATTTCCTACACGCGGTAGGTAACTATGTGAAACGGCAAATAAAAACAAAACAACAAACGAACTCTTCATTACGTTTTGATCATCATCAGCCTACAACAGTCCACTGCTGGAAATAGGCCTCTCCAACTCTCATCCAGCTGCTACCAGACACCCCAAGATCGTCGCTCACCCTAGCCTAAGGACGTCCTACCTTACGTTTGCCGATTCACGGTCTCCACTCAAGAACACGTCTACCCCAACGGTCATCGGTTCTACGGCTAATATGGCCGGCCCATTGCCACTTCAGCTTTCTTATTCTGTGTGCTATGTCGACAACTTTGGTTCTCTGAAGACCTCCTCATCCCGGATTAATGATAAATGATTTCGGTATTTCTGTAAGTAGGTTTGTACAAACACTTTTACACGTCAATCTTAGTTTAAAAAAACTAGATGATGTCGGTGAATCTGACTACTCCGAGTAACTTGCTAGTTTGTTCAGTTTTGGATTTCTAAGAACTTTCAAACCCTCGTATGAGAACAAATGCCGAAATAAACGCAGAGGCCACAGTCTCTTTTAAATATCAGCCAGACATAATCCTGGTCAGATCATGTGAGGATCTTGTAGATTAGTGTCTGAAATGGACTTTTGCGGAAAGAACCATACAGATTTAAGTGTACCAGTCGCGTCAGTGCAAACATTTGTCAGTAGTAGATTGTCGTGTAGCTCGATTTATTTCAGCAATATTGTGTCCCCATTTTGCAGACAACCTCTACAGTACCAACCCACAGTTTTAAAAAAAACGGTGTTGCTAAGAATGTTTGAAGATGCTACGTAAAACTGATATTTGCAAATCTTTGTAGGTTGTAAGTAACTACCTAAGCTGGCATTTTATCGCGGCGGGATTGTATCACGTACTCGATTTTCAACGATCGGTGGTGGGCCGAGCGTTGACAATCGAGCATGCGATCCGTGCAAACGTCGACTTAGTCTCTCAAGTCTCATATTATAACGGCATAAAAATCTGTTATTTTCACCAGTATTTGACATAAACTCTCTGTATTTTGACAGCCGTTATTGTGTGCCATTCACCGCTTTCTTACGAATTCAAAGCTCATTTTGTTTGTGTATGAGTGAATTTTATACTCACATGAAATTCAAATCACTAACTACACTACACACTTAACTTTTAAAAACAATCTCACTTTTCAATAGTAATAGCAATTGAAAACTGTAATCTCACAGTTTTGGCTCGAAAATCAAAATACCAACACTACACAGTCCAAAAAAAAAACAATCACAATCAACATCGGTCACAACACTGTGCACTGGTCGAAGAGAGTTCCAAATTCAAAATTCGTTCTTTGATAACGAACGCAGTGGCAAATTCAAATTCAGTCCTCCATCAGAACGAAAGAGATTTTGAAACACATTGACAAACTTTTTGGTGTCCATTAAGTCTGACGTTTGACATTATTTTATTAAAATATCTTTTCTACTTTTCACGGGTCTGTCTGTCCCCATCGCGAGTTAGTAGCGTAATGATACTACACTATACAACATGCGGTTTTCTACCCAATTATAATGGTGTACAATTTGTGTGAGCAAAGCGCAATAATTTGAGGTCAATACCAATTTAGTGACATGCTTATTATGTATAATTCGATCGTATTAGTTCGAGGATATTGGTGGGAGCTTAAATATTGGTCTTGTAAATAGATTTTGATATCGATGTAATGAAACGCTGAAAAGCACTTTAACTGCGGTTTTCGTCTTTATCAGGCGGTTTATTACCCATTTCAACGATTTTTTTACTTCTGTACACCACAAAGACAGACACAGCTTGAACTTTTTAAGCGACATTGTTAGCTGATTTTCGGTATTAGTGTTGTTAATTTTTGTATTCCTTATAGGTATCGAAAAAGTGAGTTAAGGTTGGCTGCAAAGTTACTTTTCAAAAGCAGACAAATGCATTATTAAAAGCCATACCTATTTACAGTAAATTTTATGAAAATCAATACTTAATTACAGTAGAAACAATTGTATCAGCAACTGTCGCAAAAAACGTTGGAAAATAAAAACAAAACGTGTACAAAACATGCTTGGCTGTAAAATGACGTCAGTGCCTCAAAATGCATTCACGAAAAAACTCAACCTCATTTCGTATTCCCGCGTTTTATAACCTAACCTATATTCAAAAACAAATTGTTTCTGCCCAGGACAGATGGGTATCGGCGTGATTATATTTCTAATCCCTCATTATTTCGAACAAGTCTAGTTTTAAGAAGAAAAACGTTGAATTAACATAATGATAATGTTGGTCGGTCACAGAGTATGTTATAACAGACATGTGAATGATGAAGGTAAAAGATGCTAGCCGATAAATTATTTCGCAAAACCGACCGAAAGAAGGGGTTTGCCTTGTTAAAAACCACGGAACATTATTCATGACACTTACTGTTTGGAAAAATCATACTCACATCCACTTAAATCACTTAACGGTCAAATATATCGTTGTTTTGATTCATAAATCAGTATATCTAAATGTTTTCTTACATATCTCATAACTTGACGGATTACCCGATTGATTTTTTCTGCATGAGTTTGGCATCATACAGACGCTCCCGATTTAAACAGTGCGCGTCTATGTATTTCAAATTGGTTTGTTTCGGTAGTGTTCTAGAATTAGGTCTTCTAGACACACTTTATTTTGAATTTTGTCTCTAATAATATGCATAAAGTCAATGTCATGCATACCTGTTATTTGCATGGTTACTGAAATGCTAATTTTAAGTGTTGTTTTATTAGCATTGTAAGTGACTATGCTGTTGGTGTGCTTAATCTAAATAAACAAATAAATATTAGGTCGAAGGTCTAACATGCGTCCATCTCAATATTTTTTTGTTTTGTTTTGCAATTTTATTCAATATCACACTAGAAAGAAAGAAAGGAAAATAGATTTATTTGTCACAGAAACACGTTGTGCATACAAAATAAATCGATTACAAAACTAAAAAAAAACAAAGCTGATTTATTATTACAACACAGAACATAAATACTCGGCAGCTGCACGCCGTGACTGTGACAAGAAGGCTTCCACTCAGCATGATGCTGTGCTATAGTGGACCCACAGCACGCATTGATTACCACGCGAGCCCAGGGTGGTTTGGCAGATGTCACATGTCTTCCAAATTTTAGTACTAGAGCATGCCATTTTTTTTTCACGATGTTTTCCTTCACCGTTCTATATGGCCTTAGTATTATAGGTTAATAATATTCGACTTACGGTAAGTTTTAAAAGTATAATAAAGTATCTCGAACTCTCCAGTCCATCCTCACATTAAGTTCACACAATTTCGTTTGGAGGGTATAAAATGGGAAAGTTAGTCTGTTATTAAGTATACACAAAGTAAGTAAGCCCAGACATGCAGACAAGCCCAGTGTATTAAATGTTCAGAGGATCATCTTATTAGTCAGTAGCGAGAACACAAATTTAACAATAAGGCGAACTACACTTTGCGCGCTCTACAATAGAGAGCGCGAGAAGTGTAATTTGAATGTATAGGAATCCCTTCCTATAACTCACCTTCGTTATAAAAAGAACTTTTGCGTTAAATTTAAACTTCCATATTCAGCGGTATAGGCAGTGCGTTGTCTATCAGTGTATCTCTCACGTCCGGCCCTGGTCCAGGCCATGGTGCGGAGCGAGAGGGAATGGAAAGCCGTCACCTCCTTCTGCGAAGCAGGAATGCTCGCGAAGGAGGAGGCGGAGCGCGTGAGGGAGAGAGCCTTGCGCCCTCACGCCCCCACTAGTCGCCGCAGGAGACACCCTGGGTGTCGGGAGTCGCCTGCAGATGCCCAGTCACCGTAGGCGCGGGCTTGCGCACGGCGAGGAACGGGTCCGGTAAGTACCAGGCCCGGGTCGACGGCGCGTCATGTTCCACGCGCGCATTAAAGAGTTGTCAGCACAAAATGACGGGGTCCGATAGGGCCGACGCCTCAGGGTCGCGGGAAATTCGAGAGATAACCGTGGCCCTGGCACAGGCAACTGAAGAAACACGGGTGACACGCCCTCCCTCTCCACCCAGAGCGGGAGAAGCCACTTGATGATTTCCTACCAAAAAAACAGGGAGAAAATCGGGCAAGAAAATCCATGGAAACTTCTAATTATAACGTTGCAAAATAATAATCACATATTATTGAATTCATCAATATACGTGAAAATTATGTTTTAAAAAAAGCATCCAGAGAACAGTAAATATCTAATAAGCCGTGGCAGCTAAGAGACTTGTCGCACCCTCTTTTTATATTGTTACTCTGTGACACCCAGTCTGTTGTTACTCATGTCAACATGAAAAATACATGCCTACACGCCGAATGCACAAGTTTATAAGTAAGGTTTTGTCTGTCTGTTAACAAAATAATAAGTATCGAATTATTTACCAAAGTTTTCTCTTAGTAAAGGCGAGTTTTTCATCTGTTATTCGTGTTGTGTTCGATTCTTTTTGATCGATTTACCTTAAAATACGGCTATTATGACTTTTGTTCACATACTTGTAATCTATCTAATATATAAAATTCTCGTGTCACAGTTTTCGTTGCCATACTCCTCCGAAAAGACTTGACCAATTTTGATGAAATTTTGTGTGCATATGGGGTGGTCTGAGAATCGGCCAACATCTATTTTTCAAAAAGAAAATTTTTCAAAAAAAAAAAAAATTTGCAAAACAAAGTTTGCGGGGTCAGCTAGTTTTATATAAATCAATTTGATGACTGAAAAATCATTAAGTATCTTAATTTTATAAAATCGTAAAAGAGCTTTTCTGTTACTTATTTCAGAATTTACAAATTAAATTTACATTACACATAATTAAATTAAAATTAAATTTGAGTCGACGTCTTTCGGCTGAAATAATCACGACATTTTTGTGTTAAAAAGTTTCGTTGCACGGTATTACTTGGTACGAGTATTATTCACGTCAAATCTCTCTTTTAATACATTAAACACAATAAAAAAAAAAAGTGCATTGTACTTATCGTGTTTCCGTTTCCTCGCGAGTGAAACCGCAGTATAATCTTAGCATACTTATGATACAAACTTAATCATATTCTTTATATGGAGCCATTCTAAAAATTATGAATATTAAACTCATGCGCCTGTTAGGATTACTGACCATATTTAATAATAATAATGTTACTCATTATGTATATTTTGGTTATTAAGGGTGCGCTCCAGTGTGAGCTATGCTATAGATTTTGTTGTAAACAAAAGTACTGGTTAATATTATCTAGTGATGTCTCAAATTGACATCTAATTTTAGGTAAATGGTACAAAAGTGGTGTCTCGATGAAAGACGGGACAAAGTTTTAGTGTCCCACCGAAAATGGATTTTCAGCCGAAAACGGAAAACGAAGCCGAATACGAAATTAATTACGACGTTTAAAAAAATCGCTGTACATTAAAATCATGTTTTTTACACCTAGGGAGAGCAAGAGTAAATAAAGGCTTTAAAAGAAATAAAACATGATAACTCTTTGAAATTGATCGACTTACAAATTTCAAAAATCTTTGTCATTTTGAGTGAAAAAACTACGTATCTAATACATAACGGAAAGAAAAACAAAAGTCAAAAGCCGAACATCATCTGATATTGCCGAGTTTCACGAATTAGGCCGAATGACGCGCGACAATTCACGAATTTTTGATTTTCGGCTTGGCCGAAGCTGCTGGTTTATGGTCGAAAACGAAAATGAAGCGTCACTCGTTTACTAGAAGTTTTACTTACTCCTACACGCTTGGCAAAGGAGAGTTAGACCGAAAAGTGTGTATAATTTTGACCGTAACGACACTTCTCCTATATGATGTGTGTTCGTTTGTTTACAAGGGTAGTCTATGTATAGGTATATTACTGTAGTATAGACGTGCGAGAAGGACGTCCGCTGTATTTTTAACTGACTTCCAAAGCAGGAATCTATGTTTCTTTTTCGTATGTTTGTTACGCCATCTCTCCGTTGGACCGATTTAATTTTTATTATAAGTGGATATCCTGCAGGGATTTACAGTTAGCTTTAATAATACGATTTTTTTTCCACTTAGTGCATATTGATGAGGTTTTTATAACTTCCTTTCACTGTTACTTTCTTAACAAGTAGAATACGAATTTATGTGGGCTAGGTATCACAACTATAAAGTGAAAATGAAAAAAAAAAACATTAAAAAAACAAATTACCAAAAAAAAACACCCTTTTCATTTAATTACTCTCAATCGTTGTTTGTGCATATAATACTGCGAAATCAACTGTGGCCAACGGTATCACACGTCACCACTCGTTTTTATTGTTTTTTTTTCTGGGCAATTTTTGATTGCTCAAGCAGTATTTTATTTTTCATAAAAGTTGAGTCTTAACTTACTCATTGAACTGTCTTCAAATGAGGCAGTCCATAATTCTGGAGTCCGGAGTCCATAATTTTGAAAATATATTATGGGTATAGTTTAGTATCGCATCCGTTTAGCTGTTAGTGGAATCAATCCTAAAATATTTAGGTAACGATAATTTAGTAAATTATTAGTGTTATGGTTTATATGTGGGAAAATATTAAGTATTTTAATTTTAGTAAGGTAACATCTTTCAGGGAATCATTACAGTTTTTATTTTATGATACCTATATTTTACGACATTGTTTTATTTTAATTCTGCATTAAGTGGTCTAACGTTATGGTTTTGGAAACCCTCTAATTTGGTTATGGTGGACAGTCAGTTAATATGAAAACAGACTTTCAGATGGGTACGAGGTTCCTACTACAGAAACCGGAATCGGCGCGTGCGCCGGCAGCATCGAATAAATGACAATTTTGTTTTTCTTTATATACGTTTGTACAAACACTTTTACACGTCAATCGTATTATTAAAATTAGATGAGATGATGATAACGTCTTCTCTGAGAAGAAAGGCTGAAACAGAATCACGGTCACAGTCTCTTTTAAAGTCCAGACATAATCTTGGTCAGATCATGTAGATCAGTGTCTGAAATGATCTTTTGAGGAAAGAACCACACAGATTGAGTGGACTTGTCCAGTCACTCACGAGCTTAAGGATTTCAACGATTCGACGAACAAAACAAAGAAAGGACTTTTGGGTAGGCAGCATAGTACTAAAACTGCCGCCAGACCTTCATTGATCACGTGATCTACAGACGGCAGTAGATATTAATCGAAGTTTTTCCGGACAAACCTATTGAGGTTTTTGTGTTGTTTCCGTTTATATTTTGTTTTTTTCCATAATTAAAAATAAATAAAAAAGTTGTGGCTCCTTAAGTGCGCTGAGTGCACTATTAGGCTTTTTAGTCGATTCGCACGAATTTACTCGCCCGTGACGGGCGAATCGACACTTTTAACTAAATTTTTTTCTTTGGGCGACTTACACCATGTAAATTTATTTGTGGACGAATCGACAACTCCATCCAGAAATATGTATTAGGCATTTGGCATAATATTTTGATTATATGCAATAAAATGATGTTTCTAGTGTACTTTTTTCTTATCATTAACCATTTCGCCGCATTTTCAGGCCCCTTTTTGAGAACCTCTAGATAAAACCAGAACGCAGAAATTGTCGCCATCCAGTAAGCTATAATCACATACTTAAAATCCAAAAATTCAAGTCTGTAGGTCATTTAGGTCCGAAGTTAAGGGAAAGCAAAGTTTCGCATTTATGACACTCACTCACTCACTAATGATCATCAGAATGGAACTAG
This sequence comes from Dasypolia templi, assembly GCA_963555695.1. Taxonomy (NCBI): domain Eukaryota; kingdom Metazoa; phylum Arthropoda; class Insecta; order Lepidoptera; family Noctuidae; genus Dasypolia; species Dasypolia templi. Next base: position 9,471,152 of record OY743163.1, read on the forward strand.
TACTTCCCATAAACTCAGACAGCTGAAATTTGGTAGAGAGTTAGGGTTTAATGGCAAAATAAAGGGAAAACTATAAAAACTAGGATAATCGAAGATCTGGAGTACCTGTTGACCCTGATTAGAAAACACAAGAGCCCAACCAAACTATTAGAGATCGACATACCGCCTTTACAAAAAATCAACTAGGTGGGCCGCTTCATTTGATGTCAAAAATCGAAGGTCTGAAGTATCTGATGAAGAACCCTCAGCTGGTCTCAGCTGTATTAGAGATGTGGTAATGCCCCCTTCTACTATTGGTACATAAAAAAATCGACTGTCATTGCAAAAACCCAGCGTAGTGGGACACATCTTCTAATATAATCTAGCCTATAGCGTCCCACTGCTGGGCGAATGCCTCCCCTTCTGCTTTGCCCACGTTTCTACAAAAAGAAGTGAAATCCCACCATCCATTCTGTAAAAAACTACCCAAGTCTCGATGGAGCTGCTTGTTTATCTCTAAAAAGTAATGAAATCTAGACAAAGTCGTGCCAAGTCTAAGGTTCCTTACTGCGATTTCTTTATTATTATAGTTAATGTTGTGTGACTTGGCCGTTGAAGGGTACAAAACCAGGTGCTCCATGACACCATTGCACCAATCTGTCGCCAGAACCGCTACCCATTGACGATGGCAAACTGCCACTTGGAAAACGTTGATTCAATAACCATTCAATTGTAGGCTTGATAAAGCTGCGTATTTCAATAATACTTATGTATAGGCGAGCCTGAAACAAACAGCAAAAAAAATTCCAGTACAGACGGACTACTAATCATAGAATGTTCAACGGCCAAGTCACACAACATTAACTATAATAATAAAGAAATCGCAGTAAGGAACCTTAGACTTGGCACGACTTTGTCTAGATTTCATTACTTTTTAGAGATAAACAAGCAGCTCCATCGAGACTCGGCTAGTTTTTGACAGAATGTTTTTGGTGGGATTACCTTGTCTACAACCATTTTTAAAACAAACGTCACACAACATAAAAGACACCAGATACGTAAGTACACAACATCACGTCATCCTATACTTAATCGGAGACGTAATGATAGTAATTAGTAGATACTGAATAATAATACTGGCATCTTTCCATAAAACGCTTGCGATTGACAGCACGCAATTTACTTCTACTAGAATATGTTAATAACTTAACATCACTAAAAGTCAAAGTCAACGTTTTATTTGTAAAACATAGGTTGGTGTAAAAACAGGTGTTGTAAATTTAATATGTAAAGGCACACTATGGTTTTACTGTAGTAAGTATCTAAAGTAACAGAATTAAATTTCAAAGTCAAAGTCAAAGCATTTATTTCAAATAGGCCAATAAAAAGGCACTTTTTAACGTCAAAATTTACATTAAAAATAGAACTGATTCTAGGCGCCAATTCCAAAAAGTAGTTTCGTATGGAGAAGAAGTGGCAAGAAACGCCACCGTTACTCTTTTAAAATGTTTTGCAATATTTTGTATACATTAATTATATTTCTATATGTGAAGACGATGCACCAAGAATAAAAATACTATACCACAATTGGTAAAAAAAATTAAAAATAAAGCAAAGGCATATAAATTAATCACGTGATAGGTACATTGTGCTCAAATATTTACAAACAATTGTAAAAATATATGATTTTCCTAAAATATTAACTAGGAATAAGTCAGTGTGTGAGTAAAGTAAAAATAACCAAATATACAATACAATAAGTAAGAATTTTGTCTAGCCTCTAGATTGTCCTATGGAGCAGGACCAGCATGTTTCCAAGCATTCTTATCTAGGATATAATCTTCTAATTTGTAATATGCTTGATTACAAATTCTTTCCACGCTAAATTACAGAAAACTTATCCTAAAACAAAGTTGTCAATTTTGCGTAAATTATTGGATTAGGTAACACATTAACATTTCTCCTACATCTTTTTTTTTTGCATATTTAGGCGGTGACAATTTAATACAATCACAGCATTTAACTATCTCCAACTCTTACCTAATCCACAGAATTCGTGTTATCGTCTAGGTATTTATTAACTGAATAATATGCTTTCTGCGATATGTAGCTGTTTTTTTTTTAATTAATCAAATCGCGTTTGTCTCAAGATTCGGTATTTTGTTATACATTCTGGGTGCCATGTCTAGAAAACAAACAAAACAATAAAACAAAAACAATTGTTGCGTAATGACCTGTCCTTTCGAAGGACGACGCCACCATCTTTTTTCCCACGCTTCGACCTCTCTTCACTACAGTTGCCAACTCCTCGGAAGGAAGCACCCAGACTGCAGACTGTCTCTTAGTTTCAGGAGCATAACAATAAAACCAGCTTTCGTCACCCGTAAGTATGTCGAACTCAGCATTTGAGTCACCTCCGTCAAATCTTTGAACCATTTCACGACACCAATCAACACGACGGAGTTTTTGGGCCTCTGCCAAATTATGAGGTATCCACCGAGCACAAAGGTTCCTGACCGCTAAATTTTCATGGAGGATTTTGTGCACTTGACTCATACCGATGCCTAAGCCAGTCCGAATCTGCTGAGAAGTCACACTTTTGTCAGTCTCTATCATACGCCGCACAACACTGATGTTATCTTTAGTCGTCGCCGAAAAGGCCGAACCTCACGCAGATCATCGGTGAGATTAGTGCGACCACGTTTAAACTCATTCTCTCACATCGAAAATCATAAAAAACCATTGTACGAAAATTTTCTCGCGTTAAATTCATGCTGACGTGACACAGACAATTTTCAGTTTGCCGCCAAATCGTAAACAAATGACAAATTAATACAATACATACACAATAATATTGGCAAAGAAAAAAATTCCATTTTCAAAATTTGAACGATTTTTATTATATTGTTTACAAGTGGCCAGTTCTAAAAGCTTTCAATGTCGCCCTCGTATACGTGTGTACATCATAAAAATTACAGATATAAAAGTATTTTTTTAACATTGGGTGACACAATGGGCGGTCTTATCGCTGAAAGGGATCTTTTACAGACAACCTTTGGATGGATTAAAGGGAGAATGAGAGACAATACTGCAGGTAGTCCGTGGTGTACCATTTACATGAACAATAATTATATACATTGTCGTATAATCGCGAATAAATAGTATATTATATCATCCATTCATCACCACAACGTATTAGGTATTTTTATTTAACGGGTAACTTCCAAAATGTGCTTTTATTCCTGTTTTTTATCTTACTTATACCTTCAGGCTACTAAGGGTATAATATGAAATTAATTTGTATAAATAAAGTTTTTAATAACGTAACCACAATCAGCCTGTAATGTTCCCACTGCTGTGACACAGGCCTCCTCTCTGTGAGAGGTAGGTGGGCCGTAATCCACCACGCGGGCCCAGTTTGGGTTGTTAGATGTCACATGTGTTCGAATTTTTGGTTCTCTCACGTTTCTCCTCACGATGTTTTCCTTCACCATTTTGAGAGCAATGGTGATGACATAATTTGCACAAAGTAAAGCGCCTGTCTGGGTGCGAACCTATGACCGGCAACTCGTAAGTCACTGCCGTTACGCCACTAGGCCACCACTGCTCGCTGAATTCTAAAGATCAATAAAATCGATAACACAACGCCATCTACCGTCGAGTAGCGTAACCGAACACACTAGCGCCGTTCCGGAGCGGCGACTTTAATGACTAAACGCCGTCATACATCAAAATGGCCTGTAACCGTAATTGGTTCAATTTGCTTATTAAAATAGATTTATTTTCTGTTTACACTGTAATAAACTAATGTTTGTTTTACTAGCATAGTTAACTATTACGTTGCACGGTAATTATTTAGTTGTAATACTAAAATGGTGCTTTAGAAGTCAATTAATATTTTGCTCAGTCATAAATTATTTTCTTTTGATGTTAATAGTACTTATTTACTTACATTAACTATTATTTGGGTTGTTTACTTTTCTCTGTACATTTCATGTTTGTAATAAACCTAGTTTTGTTTTGATAATAATCGTTTAGGCTCGAAAAAGCATATTTTCTTGTCGGACGCATTAATTTCAAAGTTTATTTCTAAATTACAAAGTTAGGAGGAAGCTGTATGACTAGCGTTGAAAAAATTCTCTAAAACCTAACTAGAGAACGAACATTCCTCATTCGGACTGCTAAGTCCTTTTCTCGAGTTATAGAACTCTCAAAACCGTGCCTATACATATCTGTATGTCCATTATATAGATATGTATAGGGACGGTTTTATAGTAAACTGAGAAAGAGGGTCAAAAAAGTATGAAGGTACCTAAATATTACTTCTTAATTAATCTTCGTCCAAAGACAATAGAACCTAGAGTTTAGAGAGTCTAAAATCGACTGCGTTGCAACAAGTTGCTTTTGACTTAGCTGTATAACCTGACCTGAACAAAGCTCAGGTAGATCTCTCGACGACCCAGACGAGACATGACTGGCTAAGATTATGTAGCAAACCATAAATGAAATGTTATTATGTCAGCAAGAGAGAGAGAGAGACTAGCAAACCCAAAGTAGCGAATGAGGTATCTACATCAAAAAAGGTGTCATAAAAATGAGAGAGTAGGTACGGCGTTCGACGCGACCTTAAAAAAACCTTAAGACCTTAAAAAAAAGTAAGATGTAAGAAAATTATAGACATCTCTGACTCCTGCGCTAGTTTTAACCGTGTTGCTCTCGTAATACATAGACAGCAATTTACTGTCAGCTCTTCGTATGTATACACTACAACATAATATATTCTTGCATTGCTCGTGACACAAGAGAAGTATATTTACGCAGGATGTCACGCAAAGCCGCCGTATAGAGACCAGTGTTGCAAAATAACAAATAAAATAAACTGACTTTTAATATGGGAATGTGGCCGCCTAAATGTCGTGGCACTTGGGCACAGAGTCGAATTTGAACGACATCCTATTAGATTTAAAATTATGTTTGTCAAAAGGATTTTTTTTAATCACGTAATGGCCTTTCCAAATGGTATTTGCTATTTTTCCATATCGGTATTTCGTTATAGCAGATAAAAAAATAAAAATAAAAACTGGAACTATCTGCACGATACACTGCCGGCTCTTAGTAAAATATTCCAACAAGATTTATTTCCGCGCTTCACTAACAAAAATTCTATCACTTCAATTACAACTGCTTGCAAATAAAACAATCAGTTGACTTATTGGTTTTATTTAAGTTGAAGTAACATCGACTTATTTTCAGTTTACCGTCGGTGTTTTACAAAGACAAGAACACAATAGTTTTCCGAGTGGCTTAGTTACTGACAAAATTGAAATTGGTAGTACTTACGTTCTTCAGTTGTTTACGTAATATGTAACCAAATTGCATGAAAAGATTGAATATTAGTTGCCAAATCAATTTCTAATGAAATAAGTTGGTGTTTAAACTACACACATAGATACAATCTTTGCTTGTTCTTTTTGTGATTGTCCAACACGGCCGTCGGTAAATGATTTGATAGAAGAACGAAGTTACTTATAACTTGAATGGTTGATGTGATATGATAAAAAAGGCTGCATATGATTTTAAAAGGTTACTGAATAAAAATAAATATATAGGTACTGTTGTAATAAATTCAAATACAGAAACAATTAGGCGCGAAATTCAATAAATGAGGTGATTGGTCATAGGTTCTGTCTTTTTATTTTGGTTTCAATAAAATGTCCGAAAAAGATTATTTTGTAATATTAATGAGCAGTTTGATCACAGAAGAAACGATAGACAAAATGTCAGATTGTAGAATGTTTTCTACGGCGCGAAGACAAAAATGAAGAAAAGAAATGTCACTGTTTTCATAGATCGTCGAGATTATCGTCATGCGTCACGGTGAATGTATTACTCTACATGATCTGCTCAGCTTTATCTCAACTATCATAAGGTTGGTTTTAAATCCATCTGGCTGTGTCTGAATACCAGTATTTTACAAATACACACAACCCAGTTACTGGGTAACACGATACCCATTTGGAAAGTTTTACTCTACATAGACAAATAAGTCGAAGAAATTTATCTTCTACTCATCCACACTGTGTCTACATCTCTTTGTATCAATTTTCTTCAGAAATTAGAGTTGTGTTATACGTATTTTTCTGTTCATTTTGTTCTTGTATATATATATATATATGTACATAAACAGATAAACAAATAAATGTATTAATAATAAGAGCCATTGATCATCGAAAACTCAAAACATTCCGTTCTATCAGACTTGATCAACGTATACTCAAATTTAGAGGCTATTAATCTAACAACGCGAGTCTTACAGCCACTAAACGATAACGCTACAACAGTGTTCGCAATCAGAATATTGTTAGCATTACTATTGTGAAATAACCCGCTTGTTTGACGGTAGGTATGTCAGTATTAACATAAGTAGCAATCCTGAGGGTATCTACGTAAGTTGGCCCTGTCCCTGATCTAACTTAGAAATGTAAAACCTTCTCTCATGGTTTTAGTTGATTTGATTGATAGGCCGAAAGTGACTGCCATTTGTCTTCTATTTCGACCGCCTAACAGCGTTTTTGTGTTCCGGTTTGAGAGGTATGCCGATTTTATTACATTACATTAGGTACTTTCAGTTTTATTTGTCTCTGGGATGGTAACGCACCTGCGCTGCTTCGTCATTTAGCTCCTTTCGTAATGGTTGAGCTGAATGATGCTGATCCATGCGTCATGTTCGTTCGGCGCAATCAGTCGGGACTGGTCACCCTTAGATGCCTTACGGCTTATTTTAATATTTAATTTTTGGATTACTTTTTTTGCTGTACCTATTCTGGACGCTTTTAACGTGTACTTTTTTTTTACATCGTTCTCACATAATTATAATTATAAGATCAATATTAAAGATGTAACAACATTATTTAAAAAAGTTTCCATCTTGCCTGTTCTACTTCATACCTACTACGCTTTGGAATGGGCAACTAGCTTTATATTTTTGACTGACCGGCCCCTTGACACTTGAAAAGTGCCTGTAAATGGCTTAGTTGAAATAAATGCTTTGAGTTTGACTGAAATGTGAACTGAACTGAACATCTCTGCCAAGCCCTTGGGGGAATACCTACAGGCGTAATGTTATATTAACTTTGTTTGTCTTAAAAGAGTTAATATGGATTTGTGCCCGGACGGCAAAAGCTTCGTCCCTTATAAAAGTACCTATATGGACTGAAAAATACTTGGCGAAATGTGGGTTCACTGAACTCTGCCTCACCCTCCGAGGAATACATTCATGAAGTCATATTATCTTTGTTTGTCTTATAAGCGTAAGACCAGCACTCGTATACGTAGACACGAGTTTTGTCGACGTAAGAATAGACAAAACTATTGTCTATTCTTCCGTCGAGAGATTTACAGTTAACTTTGTATAGACCGGCAAAAAGTGCCAACAGATGAATTAGAAATTGACCGATGTATGTTTGTATACAGTGTTTCTTTACATCAGTATCTACAAACCTTATAGAGAAGATGTTTGCTTCCGTCCATTCTTTAAATTTTATCGGTTAAGCAACAAAGTATGTTTTCCGACTAGTTTTTTATTTCTGTTTGACACACTTATGGGCAATCAACGTTAGTCTTTGCGGGGTGAGTTGAGTTGCAGGTAGAGATTGAACTAAGATTTATTTTAAAGACATAATCAATGTGGCCTTTCTTCTAGGACATAAGTAATTGGGATGATGACTAATATTAAAATTGTTCATAAAAATAATGTAATTTCAAAGAACGCTTACTAAAAATGAGATAATCGAAAAAATCTGTTAAATGGGTGTTAATTTGCAAAAAATACAAGCTTTAAAATTTTTTGGAGGGGATTATTGCACGTACTGGACAATGTACGGCGCTAGTATGAAGTTCCATAGGTCGTGACGTCACTTCTAAGATACTGTCTAACAATTATCTTAAAACGTTTATAACTTGGCAATTTTTTAAGCTTTTACACTTTTTGTAATATAGTTTGCGCTATTTGGAAACAAACAGTCTTTTGACACAAAAAAAAAAATTGTCATCATCCCAATTACCAGTCTTATCAAGGGTTATCGTGGGTTGTGGAGCTCGTCGCAATGGTCGCAGTGACAACTTCATCTTATCCAACTCCATATGATATTATATATTATATATATAATATCATCTATATATAGATAATATTATATATTATAATATTATCAGTTCACTGCAGTTCAATTCAATTAATCTTTAATGCTATTGCAATCCACAATGTACACATACAGGTGGTTAGTGTTAATGGAATATAAACTTTAACTTTATAAACTTTTATTTTTACTTCCGATTTTTTATGTTTTTATTACGGGTCTTTCTACATCGTTCTCACATGTATAATTTCAACAAGACTGATGTAACAAATTTTTCTGTATCCATATTATTTAAAAGAGTGTCCATGGAGTTTCTTGCCCGTTCTTCTCCATAGCTACCTACTTTCGCTTTGGAATGGCAACTAGCTTCATATTTCTGACTGACCGACCATTTGACAATTCAAAAGTGCCTGTAATTGGTTTATTTGAAATAAATGCTTTGAGTTTGAGTTTGAGTTTGAAAAAATTATGAACCCTGTCGGGCACAGCAACATTTAAATAAGTAGGGGAGAGCAGAGCGCTATTATGATTTTTCTTATTACTAATTAATATATTTAAATTATATCCTATCTTTCTGTTTTTTACATCAATAATAGTACATAGTAATATATGGGTAATATTACCACATATTTATTTATTCTCTGAATATAATGAATGGTAGGTATATGTATTTTGTGGTAGGAAAATATTAGGAAAATTATATTTTTTTGTATTAAATTATATATTATCCTCATTACCTATGGTCCGGGAACGTTTTCATTTGCATTTACATCTAGGTATACTTATAATTAACAGTCAGCTCTGTCTTACAGTAAAGAAAATACTCGTTCTTAATGAAACTTCGACTGAATTAGAAGTGTGGTATTCAAAGCTCAAAGAACAAATTCATTTTATAATTTGTAACAGGAGGAAAGACAGCTCCTATCTTATAGAGTGATTTCTCTAAAAGTAAAGGTAGAAAGACCGTTCTTACTAGTAATAAACAAATGTCAGTCTCTTAGAAGGAAAATACTAAGTACAAGAATGAATTTAAAAAAAAACTACCATAGGTAGTCTTGATCATTCCCACTTAACCTTACGCCAAATGCATCCCTGTACGAATACCGTGCGACATGCCATTTGACACACGCCATTTCGTGTGGAGCGAGACGGAAGACATTCTGTCTCCTTCACCATCTATTTCTATTAGGTACATAACATCAATACACTATGGGGCTTGCAAGAGTTTTGGAAGCATATGCCTGGATTTATATTATAGTTTATTTTGATTCGTTTCCTGATAATATTTTTTTTCTTTAGAGGAGTACGCACGGCTTTTGTCGTAGTGGTCAGCTGCGTGTGATAACTTGAGAAAGCCGAGAGAATGGTCTAGTTTGCTTGGGCAGCGTTTGGGTAATTTCGTCAAGTCACATAAGCTGCAATATTTGAAGACTACGGTTATCAACCAGTGACATACGATGCCAAAACTTGGACACTGAGCTGGGCTGGTCCACAAATTCAAGGTCGTTCAGCGTGCCATGGAGCGAACTATGCTCGGAGTATCTTTGAAGGATAAAATCAGAAATGAAATTACCCAGAAAAGAACAGGAGTTACCGTCTAAGCTTGCAGTGTAAGCAAACTAAAGTGGCAGTGGGCTGGCCATGTTTGCCGAAGAACTGACGACCTTAAGAAAGTGGCTGGGACAGACTGGGTGCAGAAGTCGGAGGACAGGGTGTTGTAGCGCAGCCCTGGAGAGGTTTTATTTAGCAGTGCACTGCTATAGGCTGAGTTGATTGATGCCGTGGTCCAAATAATTATTAGCCAATCAACCAATTTGTAGAGAATCTGACTGTTCAGAATGCGCCAGATGTGCTTTTAAGTATCGCGTATCATGGGAGCTTTCGTAATGAGGGCCAAATAAAAAAGCGACTGAATGCCTGAAATCGCTACCTATTTGGAAATAGGGAGTGATTGCTCCAATCCAATCTTCACAACCAAGTTACCCACTGGGCATGGAGTCATATTTATATAGATTCTAAAATCAAAAACCGCAAAGTACCACTGCTCTCGAAACGGTGAGGGAAAACATCGTGAGGAAACAGGCCTGTCCTAGAAACAATCGAAGACATGTGACATCTACCAACCCGCGCTGGGCCCGCGTGGAGACTAATGCCAAGTAATAAGACTTGTTGCGAAATCTTAGAAGATTTAATAGGTACCTATTCAACCTAACGCAGTGCACTGCTGGACAAACGGGTTTTGTCGACGGACGATTAGACAATTTTTTTTTATTTTGTCTATTTTTTCGTCGACAAAACCCATTTCTAAGGTGGTCATGCGCCACTTGCTGGACATAATCTTCTCTAAAGCCTGCACCTCGCCATCTTTTAAAAATCATTGCTCCATTTCGTTTCAAGACATCCCACGAAACGCTTCTAGGTAGATAAGCCGCCCTTAAAGAAACAACTACAGAATTTCCTCTCTCTAGAAGATGGGTTGAAATTCTTTGAACCTACGTGCTTGAAAAGAATCCAGAGAGAAAAAGTGTATCTAAATGTTTCTCGATTCTTTTTTTTTCAGACAATAATTGATTACATTACACTGCATATAATTAATCATCATTAATTTGCATGTAAGGGTAAGAGTCGGCTTGAAGTGGTATGCTAATGAAGACAGTGGCAATCAACCGTCGGGCAGGAAAAATCTTGCTCTCGGTTATCTTCAATTTTTTGATGATCTTAAGGGCAGCGATCGCAGGAACATCTTCGTTACGGGGCTGTTTCACCGTTTTTGTTCTTCGGTTCCATTCGTCGAGCGACCCCATATGGATCTACCGCTTGACGAATGAAACCGGACAGCGGTCATAGTCCAGCTTCTTCTAGCAACTGGGTTGTGGAAATCAGATAAGTCGCTCTAAGTAAAATACAGGTATTCAGCTGAGAGACTTGAAACTGAACTCAACATATTTGGGATATAGCTGTGCAGATGATGATCCTAGAAAAAATGTTTGCCCTAAGATTGACAACAGCTGCCATTGGCAAACAGGTAAAGCAGTACCTACTTAGCATTTTTTTACAGTGACGTTATTCTGTTTTTCTGAAACATTGATGAGTTATAGCCTCATTTAATTGTTTTGTAATTAGAATAGTATCAGCCAGGAATGACCATCTTCAGTCCGTAGGTAAAACCAGCCTGCAGGTAATTTTCTGCAAGGTAAATTCTTCTTCACACAGATGAAACGAGCATTGATCACCACGCTTGCCGCAGGGACTTAAAAACACCTTCTTATATGTTACAGAATTATAAGTGTTACATTTTGAATTGTAACAGAATTAAATATGAAACAATTATAAATGTGTTAAAACAAAACGGTTACAAAAGTGTAATAGTAATAGGTATAGCTGTAACAGATATAAATGTAAACGCGGCGTTGCCAAATTTAATTTGTATTAATGGATTAGATAGCCGCAATCCAGTCGCCTCACCGGGCATTTATACCTTAAACTGTTTATTTATGTAACATATATTAACACTTAAAAAGGTAAAACTTTAATTCTGTAACAATATTGTATTTGTTACATTTATAAATGTATTTCTTTAGAAAGAGTCGATTACAGTTTGGGTCCCAGGTTGCCGATTTTCATCACGAGTCCAAGATTCCTTACGATTTCTTGCTGCACCGTAACTCAGGGTGCAATGCAGCAAGTGCCTCAGAACATCTTATACAACCTTATAAAAGCATGCTTGTCTTGTATCATAATCAACAAATAAATTCAACGTTCAAAGAATTTAAAACATCGTATGTTTAGCACTGTTTTTAACGTTTAGTGGTAGGTACTGGCGGGCCTTAAAGTTTAGTAAGGATGATGTAGCTACTTACCCATTCTTTATTGTAATCTCCTCATAAACATTCATTCAATTACTTTAACTATTAATCTTATAATAATAAAAAGATATTTTAAATCGCAGAGCAAAGAAACGACCGGTCGTTTTTTCCCATTCACAAACATAGATGGCGCTGGCTGCCAACTTTAATGTCTGCAACGCGCAAAGGTACTGTTTGAATCATCCTAAGTGTGGAATAAACTTTTTGTTACAATTTAAACTATATCGGTATGTTTGATTGATAATACAAATGAAGTGTTATAAGTAGTTTATTAAGTATAGTTATTATTTTGTATTGAACTAATGTTATAATTTATTTTTTTGGTGTATCTGTTGGCCGTTTCAATTCAAACAATCTTAAAAAACGATGGTAGTTACTACATGCTTAGATATCTACTTACAACATGAGATTATTCATATTATTGTATTTTTTTGTTATAGACTTTTCAGACACAATGAAAGCATCACGCTTCAACTTTTTAACGTGGTAGGTAGAGTTTCAATCAGTGTCGAAAGCTGCAGTCAAAATATTGCGTCTTCTATGCGACTATATACTCAACCTATGTAAAGAAACAGCTCGTTCGGGGATACTATCACCATTCCACCATATTATTTCTTTAGTATTTTGAGGCCTGTGTCCAGTAGTGCACTGCGACCAGACAATATAACCGAACAGACAGCTGTGCTGCTGGGAGTTTGTTGCGCCACTTCTTCTTCCCAGCTAAAGCACTAGGAAGTGGTGAAGGGCGGGCGTTTTGGGGGACTGTCTTATGTTATTTTGACGTCCAAAAAGTAATGATTCTCAGCCTAGGTTTTGTTTTTTATAGGCTTTGTTAAGGGTTTTATTAAGCGCCGGTTTCATGAGTTACATTTGTCCGTGTCTCTGCTGAGACAACGCACCACTGCACTGATACCCTTCTAGTATCCCAAATGTCCATAGATTTGACGATGAGCACTTAAAATCGATGCTAAATCATTAATTATTAAGTCTTTGAAAGTCGTTACGGGTCGTCAAAAGCTCGAAAGTCAGACAACCAGTCTTACCAAGGGGTGTCGTGTTACCCAGTAACTGGGTTGTGGAGGTCAGATAAGCAGTCGCAGACTGGTAGCCAACCCAACTTAATTGGGAAAAGTTTAGGCATATTAGTAATAGGTACTTTAATTATGCTCAAGACCTCCCTAGGTTCTGAGAAAGAGGAACTTAAAACAAATGTCCAATGCTAATTCTAATTTAAATCAAAATCAGATTTTGATGATTTTGATGATGATGAATGAAAAATGTTTCCGACTAAGGCCACTACGATCGCATGGACGTAAAAATATGGCGGCGGGATTTTATCGCCCGAACGAGCTGTTTCTTTACATAGGTTGAGTATATAGTCGCATAGAAGACACAATATTTTTACTGCTGCTTTCAACACTAATTGAAACTCTACCTACCACGTTAAAAAGTTGAAGATTGTGTCTGGAACGAATGTAGTTAGTAAATATCTAAGCATGTACTTACCTACCATAGTTTTTCTAAGATTGTTTGAATTGAAATTGCCAATACTCAACCAAAAAATAAATTATCAAATTAGTTCAATACAAAACAATAACTATACTTAATAAACTACTTATAACACTTCATTTGTACTAACAATCAAACATACCGATATAGTTTTAATTGTAACAAAAATTTTATTCTACACTTACTCGTAGGATGATTCACACAGTACCTTTGCGGGTTAAAGACCTCTTCCTAGTGCTTTAGCTGGGAAGAAGAAGTGGCGCAGCAAACTCCCCAGCAGCACAGGTGTCTGCATAGTTTGAAAAAAACTTGATTCTATACAATAGTAAGTTTGCAAAGCATACATTACGAGACACAGAACGTCTTTCTTAATTAACATGCATTCCGAAGTACGGCTTGGTACGTAAAGATGGTCACCCATCCAAGGACCAACCGCGGCACGCTTAGCATAACCTGACCGATCGACCCGTACATCTTACCTAATGTATATCAAATCCATTTTGGCTTAATATCACTTAACATAGCCTTATGAGTTCAGGACAATCAAAGCACAGGTGAATTTCACTAATTAGTCCTCCCAATCAACTCCTGCTGACTCCACACAATGATAGCGTGATAATACAAACATCTTCAATCAAAGCGTCTTATGAATCAATTTCATTTGCACCCCTTTTCCTGTATCTAAGGTCAAATGGAAACCACAATCTATTTTAAATTCGATCGCTTACAGAACAAAGTCCCATTTCCTTTGTCAATTTCCCCTAAATTGATGATGATAAAGGTCGTAATTGCGTTGAAGTTTGTTGAGTGATTTAGAGTTTTGTGAGCGAGAGTTAGGGTTGGTTTTCCTGTGTGTGGTTTGGGTAAAAATTCAAGTGCACTCGATTTGAAAGGAAGGCTCAATTAGAGCCAATTCAGTTGTATTAGACAGTCAAGTTGGTGGGATTTCGGCGGTCATAGTACTAAGGTCGTTTCTTCACGACCATGTCGGATAAAGGTATAAGCAGCCATAATTTTAGCATAAGTAGAGCTCTTTGTACTCTTTCTGGATGGATAACGGTGAAGGAGAACATCGTGAGGATATCGGCTGGTCACTCAAAACCAAAAATTCGAATACCACATGTCTTCGAATTTTTTGAGAACTCTGTTTCGTAGAGAACAGAATTTATAATAGATTGTGGTTTCCATTTCACCTTAGAAATATTAAAAGGGATACAAATTAAATTGATTACTAATACGCTTTGATTAAAGATGTTTGTTTTATCGCGCTAACAATGTATGGAGTCAGCAGGAGTTGATTGGGAGGTCTATAAATGATAAATGATAGAAAAAAAAATATAACCCACTAAGTAACCTCACACAATAATAAGAATAATAACAACATTATTCTTCACAAAGTAAATATTCATGTCATTGTGTATACACTAGACTAATTAGTAACGTTGCCCTGTGCTTTGATTGTCCTGAACTTATAAGGCTATGTTAAGTGTTATTACGCCAAAAAGGTTTTTTACACGTAAGGTACCTTATACTAGTATTCAGTGAACAATGATAATTTTTTTATTTCTGTAAGTAGGTTTGTACAAACAGTTTTACACGTCAATATTATTTTAAAAACTAGATGAGATCGGCGTTTCCTATCTGACTACTCTGAGAAGAAACGCCGAAACAAACTCAGAGGTCACAGTCTCTTTTAAAGTCCAGACATAATCTGGGTCAGGTAACTAATAACAGAAGCAGGGGTCGATCGATCAGGTAAAGCTACGCTGCCGATGTCGATTTGTAGGTGGGTGACCATCCATGACATATCAAGAACCCCTCAATGCCTCGGAAAGCATGTTATGCCGTTGGTCCCGGCTGTCATTTGTGGATCTTTGACAGTCGTTACGGGTCGTCATAAGCCCCAAAAGTCTGACAATCAGTCTTAAGGAGTATCATCGTGTTACACAGTAATGGAGTTGTGCAGGCCTGAGGTCAGTAAGGCAGTCGCTCCATGTGGAATACTGTTGTTCAGCTGCATCCTGTTAGTATGTAATCCCAGAAGGGTTAGGCAGAGGTGTACCTATAGTACCCACACTTAAGTCCCATGTAATAGGGGGCGAGTCTATTGTCATCAACCGGGCACAAATCCAGACTCCGGGCTGCTACTGAGAAATTCTAGATAGAAAAACCCAATAACACTTTGCCCGACCTGGGAATCGAACCCAGCCTGCCAGCACTCACCTTGTTCCAAGCATAGTTTGTGATGTTGTTCCCTGGTGCGTTTCCTTACCAGAGTGCGTAAGTACCCGAAATTGAACCCAGGACCTCATGCTCATCAGTAGCTCTTGCGACTACTAGACCATCGAGGCATGTCTTTCTTTTTAACCTCCAAAATTCAAAATCAAAATATTTTATTTCACATAAACCTACATGAGCACATGAAACGTCAGAACCTAGATGCACGGTTCCAACGAACAACGATGGAGAACAGCCGGCAAGCGACTCCACGGGTGCTCTTTTAAAAATAATTGGCTTTTACAATGTTTTCAAATTACAATGTTAATAGGTATGTGAGGACAGTGTAGGCTTGTCAACAAGTACCAGGTGCTTAACAGATAGGCAATGCTCAACAAATCTACAGTCTACAAGGCCTCGTTCTCACATTCACAAAATATAAAAGAATCTAATAAAAGACAAGAAAAAATAAAATAACATCCTTACTTAGACACCCAAGTAAAGAGCCAAATTAGCGTTTCCAATAACTTTATTGACTTACTGCCAATAAACATTGTAAACAACAAATTAACCAACAAAGAATCAAACCCGCAACCCTCTCAGAAATCGAGCCGCACATTAAAAAGTAACAGATGCGATAATTTCTATTTTATTGGTTTCAATTCTTTTCGAAAGGACTCTTGAAATTCCAACTGCAATACCAATTTAATCACACAATCCAAAACCACCTTATCGGCTACACAATTAGGGCGATTTTCCGTTGACACAGTTGTGGGTCTTTTCATGGTTTTGGTACAAGTATTTCGTCAACTCGAGCTGAGTTCAGAGTCCTTTAAGTATTAAAAAGTATTAAATGAATTTATTAAGTACTGTTTTGTGTGTCAGCTCAATTATAGGGGTAGGCAGAAGCTTAAGTGGTGTGTGTGTCTTTAATGTGAAGTTGACGAAGTGATTTTTCAAAATTCTATAGTATCTGATAGTGCTACTTATGTGACGAAAAGGTTTATTGACCCCTTAAAAGGATAATCACCTTTATTTTATTGATAAGAGTTTATCTTGAAAAGCCTCGTTGAGTGTTGACGCAAAATTTGAATGCTACGAGTATATTCATTTATTTAGGTAATACCTTAAGCACACAAATGTACGGAAGAGGTGTACCTATAGTACACCCACATTTCGCCAGTTATGTTTTAAGTCCCATGTAATAGGGGGCGAGCCTATTGCCATCATTCAGGCACAAACGCCCGAATACACTTAAAACAAATAAGACAAACAATGAGAAAGCATTACCCTTGTGATGATACTGACAGCTTCTTGCGAATGTTCTCGCGAACTAGAACTTCAAAGCATCTTTCTTTTATTTATTTTCTTTCTTTCCTTCTTTCTTTCTTTCTTTTCTTTCTTTCTTTTCTTTCTTTCTTTTCTTTCTTTTCTTTCTTTTCTTTATTTATTTTTTTCTTTCTAATTGGGATTTCGTTACAAAAATTTCTTGACAGTTTTTCTGCCTAGCCTTTTCCCAACTCTTTGGAGTCAACTTCTAGTTTTAACTCGACGCCCCCACCAGTATTTCACATGGAGCGAATTATAACCACATCCCCCACACACCTTACATTTAGATTTTGCTATTAGAAAAATTCAATAACATTTTTGTGTCTCAACCCGGATTCAAACCTCATGATCCGTAGCTGTATCAATACACTAGCCACTAGTGTGGATCTAAGAGGCAGTCCACCACAACAATATTGATAAAGAAAAACCTATTTTACAAATTCAATAGAAAAATCCAAACTTTTATGCCAAAATACAAGGGCGTGTACACTCCATATAAAGCGAGGTATTATTTGCAAAATATTTGTTAAGGCTTATTGTACGCAGCGGGGTGTGTTGCACTTTAGTGGATCAAGAGCGGTGCACACATGGCGAATTTTTGAGTGGTCAATTTTAATCTTGTAGCTTTTAACACGATATCTGAATATTATACCCAATACAGTGATGGATTGGTTAGAAAATGTTTGCCAAGTGGCTGAACTAAGTTATTTGGAAACCTAGTTATTTAAAAAACCAAAGCCAAAGCCGAAGTCAAACCGATTTTCAAAATCTCAATAAATGTTTTTTCTTTCTTTCTTTTCTTTCTCCTCTTCCTGTTTCCCAGTTCCTGAACTTCCGTTCCGAGTCTCCGTTCCGTAAGGGACAGATAGATTATTCCCGCACGGAACAAATATTTGTATGACCTACAAATAGTTGTTCCGGGTCTGGGTGTCTTGTGTATGTGAGTTTTTGGTGTTTGTGAACGCACCCACGATACAGGAGTAATTCCTAGTGTGGGGCAAAGTTATAAAAAAAAAGAAAAAGAAAGAAGAAAGACTTTAATGAAATAAAAAATAAAGATTTTAATGAAGTGCAGAGGGGCAATTCCCCGCCTGCAGATTCCCGGCCACCGTAGGCGCGGGCTTGCGGACGGCGAGCAATGGATAGCTCGCCGTCCGGTAAGAACCAAGCCCGGGTCGACCGCGCGTCGTGTTCTACGCGCGCCTGAAAGAGATGTCAGCACTCAATGACTGGGTCTGATAGGCCCGATGCCTGTCAGGGTCGAAAGAGATACCGTGGCCCTGGCTCAGGCAACTGAAGGAACACGGATGGGTTTTAGTGCGTAAATGTCTGACACGCCCTTCCGCTCCACCCAGAGCGTGAGAAGTCATTGATGATTACACAGCCAAAATTAAAAATTGCATTCTAATCATCTTTCTAAAATACAATCAACTCACATAATTTGAACGTTCTTAATGTAAGTACGAGAATTGGACTTCTGGTATTTGACCGGCACAAGTTGTAAGTAACTACTCTAGAATAGACAGAATCTGTCTGAAGTGTTGCGCATAGGACTGTAAAAGGAGATGTTCCAATCTGTTCAAACATAGTTCTCGAACTCGACAGCCACTTTAATACTTTGCAGCTCCTGACAATATCACCCAGTGTGTATAAACAAACACAGGTAGTGGCCGTAGCTGATCGGATGAGCAACAAAAGTGCTCACAATAGAAGTGCAGTGAAGCCGCATTGATGCCGTGAGCATAAGGATTGAATGTGCTTGTGTGACCCATTTATTTACTTACGAAATGGCCATGTTAGTTATAGATTTGACATTATTATTATCTTAAATTCACACATTAATTCCCTTGAAATGTAATTACTTAAAATAGTTGTAGTATCTACTCACATTTTGCCGGTTAGTTACAATAATGATTCTAGATCCCCTACATTAGAAATTCGTCGTTTAGGTATCAAATAAAAAACTGCTGTTTCATAGAACATCAACATAACATTACATTTCGCCCGTTATATCTAAGTCCCATGTAACAGGGGGCGAGCCAATTGCCATCAACCGGGCACAAATCCATACTCCGGGCTGCTACTGAGAAATTCCAGATAGAAAAACCCAATAACACGTTGCCCGACCTGGGAATCGAACCCAAGACCTCATGCCCAGCATTAGCGATTGCGACCACTGGACCAGCGAGGCAGTTTTTTAAATAATCTACTATAAATTTCAACGCAGGAGTGTTCAAAATATTGTACTAAATCCATGCCATTCTGCCACCCTGTATGGCCATTAACCGTCTTCAAACAAGAATCCACGCTACTATTCAGTATTTCCTAATTAATACCAAATAACACTTTACCCAGCTTCGGCCTTGGGACCCCATGGGGCCTACCCAAATGTCTTTTCTTTGGTACCTAATGTTCGTCGAATCGTTGATCTCCTTAAGTTCTGTGTTGAGCTGCATGATTACTGACAAATGCATGCACTGACTGGACAGGTCCACTCATTCTGTGTGGTTCTTTCCTCAAAATACCATTTCAGACACCAACCTACATGGTCCTCACATGACCTGACGACGATTATGTCTGGACTTTAAAAGAGACTGTGATCTCTGAGTTTGTTCAGGCATTTCTTCTCAGAGTAGTCAGATAGGAAACGCCGATCTCATTTAATTTTTAAGATATAATTGTCGTGTAAAAGTGTTTGTACAAACCTACTTACAGAAATTAAATCATTTATGATTTATCATGCTTATCAGTCGAGCTTTCGACCACCAGAACAATGAGGCAGGTAAGTAAGCAGTCCATGAGTATTATCTACAAATCCTCTTTTCAGTGAAACCCCTCTATCAAAGCTAAAGCATCCATACCACAAAATAAGCCATATGTTCCATACACTATTTATACACAATAATAAATATTATTTGGTACAGATTATGACGGGTTAACAAAAAATAATACAATAATGCTTTCATAACTATTGAGTACCAAAGGGTTTGACCCTTTAAGGTACACAATAACCCTTCAGTTTATGTTATGGACAGATTTTGACATAATTCCACTTGGTTTGTTACGAAAAATGTGTTTGGAAAATAATGTGTTGTAAGAGAAGCCGACTTGTCTCCTTTTCAAACTCAAAAGCATCAAGTTGAATTAAAGCATTTACAGGAAGCAGAAGCTGACCTCACATTGTTCGTAAATCCTATACAATGCGAGATCAGCACTGGAAATGTATAGCTTGATGTGAAGACGTGTGTGAATGAATTGTCAGAGTCGGCCAGTTGGTCAGAAAATAAGTTTTAAAATAGCTCCTACGAGTTGCGATACTTAAAATTACGTCCGCTACATCTTAAAGACAGTCATCAGTCGCAGCAGCGGCAAAAACTTTTTCTCGGCTCGCTCTCTCTCACAGAGAGAAGGTCTGTGTCCTAGCAGAAGTAACGTATAAGCTGATTATGCTTGTAAGCATAGTTAGTGCCAAATAGCTGATACAAGAAGAGACAAATAATACGAGTATACTCGTATATATATATCTTCCAACACATTTAGGTCACCAAAAGCGACTTAATCTTTGCTGGAAACAGAGGAAACTCACTAATTCAAAAATTAAACTTGATACAAAACAAACTGGCGACCTTTGAGAACCCAAAACATCTGATGTATCACTGCCGTAAGATAAACAACAAAAAAAAACAGAAAAATAATACTAACACAAAAACGCAATGACACTGAATCAAATCTGGGACCGGAATCACACATCTTATAAAGATGCGATTTCTTTTGTTTTGCAATCGACTAACTAAAGAATTTATTAATATTGAATTTGGACAAAAACACGACCTTGGTTTGGTGTGTTCCTATTGTGACTTCCATTGTGGATTCGAACCGAACTGAATGTGATTCTTCCAAAGGATTTATTGACTATTTTAATTATTTTTGACGTGGATATGTCTTTAAATTTGCTGTCTTATTAAGGCCATTAAAAAAAAACTGATGATAGCAAAATTGGGGGATACGTCTATCATCTACATCCAAAATATAATTACATCACTCGAAAGCTCAAGCATCAAAGAATTTGTTATGTTGAGTCAGGACTGTGACGGCACGACCTCTACCCACCTCAGAAAATACTCTTTACGTTCACGTAAAACACACGGCCGTGTCCACGACACAGCCACATCCCTTTTTTTTTAATTTTGACATATTTCTGTAGACTCAACGTAGCAAAGTTATAGAGTGCAGATCTAACTCATGACTTCTTGCTTGCCAGTTCGCGCCTATACCGTAAGTACTGTTTGGTCAAATCAAATCAAGTCAAAATATTTTACATGGGCACTTATGAAACTGCAGAAACTAGGTGCACGGTTCCAATTGGTAGTTTCCTATGGAGAAGAGTAGGCAAGAAACTCCACGGTTTATCTAATAGCTCATAAAAAGGCATTTGTATGAACCAGTTTACCCAGATTTCCCATCTAATCATCTGCCCAAACTTTTCTTAACCATGTTGGAGCAACCCGATGCACCTGAAAACGAGTATTTTATATTAAGCGTCTGCAGGTTTGACCTCCATAATAAGGGTATCTATCGTGTTTTCAAGTAAATGTACTGGAAAACACGATAAATACCCTTACCCTGTGTTAAGACTGGTTGTCACATTTACGGCCTCACAATAAGTGATGTGTATTTTAACATAATTCATTTCATTCGCAACCAAAGTGGCACACACCAATCCAGCTTCCTTGGCTTTCCGAAAACCGATTCATTCTGCGCACCGGGCGCATAAAAAAGACATTTCTATATATTGCGGGATCATCAAAAACAAATTGAAGCCGCTACCGAGGCGGAAAGGTTTCGTGTTTTTTGTTTTAGCACCGTTTGGGTTCCGTAAAGGTCAGTGACTACAGATGGTGTCACTATTTGGTTTTGGTGGAATGAGTTTGTAGACTGATCCTTGACTTTTGAAAGCCTCAATCTCTGAGTGGTCAATCTGCTGTCTAAGATTCTGATCATGTTTACGGCCAGTAAATCGGCTGTTTTGAAGCCTGATCAAATCTCTCATTAGGAAATCTGTTGTGATATCTAAGGTAAGCGACTAGTTAGCACAATCAACCTAAAATATTCTCACGGCTGGGATGTATCCCAGCCGTGAGAATATTTTAGGCCTGTAGGCCTCCTCACGTTGAGATGGAGTGGGAAGTAATCCACCAAGCAGGCGCAGTGCGAATTGATACATGTCTTCGAATTTTTGGTTCTAAGACATGCCGGTTTCCTTCATCGTGAGCATTGGTGATGAAATAAATTTGTACAAAGTAAAGCGCCTGTCTGGGTTCGAAATTGCGACCTAAAATTCATACAAGTCTCGGTCGTTAAATAGTCACAGTATATTGGTACCGCCTAAGGTCATAAATGCAAAAATTTCATCATCCATTACCCCCAATTTAATTATTTACTTAAATTTATTTACCGATAAACAAGCTTCCCAAAAGAAGAAATATGTCACCCATTTTGCCTAATTATCACTTATTAGTCAAGTCCGCGGTTCAAGGCATGACCTCACCGACCCCGATGACCGATGATGATGTGTAAAGTGCTCTCTTTGTGTATTCAATTTCATCACCACGGCTCGCAAAACGGTAAAGAAAAAAATCGAAGACATGTGTCACCTACCAACACGCATGGAGCCCGCGTAGTGGATAACGGCCCACTCCTTCTCACAGAGAGAAGGTCTGTGTCCCAGCTGTAGGAACGTTATAGGCTGATTTAACTATATATCCTGCATTATTAGATCTACGTGATCTCCAGCGCATCCTGTAGAGACTCTACCAAGTCTTAGTCTGTTCACTGGCTACTAGGCATTACGGAATTACCTTCTATCGTAAAGTTCACACCGACATGAGAATCACCCTCATCAGTAATAATATAATCCTGCTTCCATTCTCGTGTAGCCCAGATTATACCTAAATATACTGAACCGTCCGAACTAAAGGCAGGGTCACACCTCTCCATTTTCGGGTTGTCGCGATTAGGTCGGTGGCACAATAGGAGACAGCGGGGCGCCAGATTATCTGACACAAAGCTAATGTGCTCCGCGGGTGACGTGTGAACAGCGCTTTAGGGTTTGGTGTGAGTTGTAGGCAGTAAGCGGTGATGAAGTAGAAACAACCTGCGAAACGCTGTTACAAAATAATAGGATAATTTCAAAAGTTTTATAGATTGAAGAATAAAGATGAAGATTGAAATACGTCTCTTGTAATTCACCTTTTCGGACTGACTGATAAAACTGCTTCGTTGGTCTAGTGGTCGCAAGAGCTACTGCTGAGCATGAGGTCCTGGGTTCGATCCCCAGATCGGGCAAAGTGTTATTGGATTTTTCTACCTAGAACTTCTCAGTAGCAGCCCGGAGTCTGGATTTGTGCCTTTTGTGACAAATTCAGACATATACATGAGCATAACTGGCGAAATGTGGGTGTACTATAGGTACACCTCTGCCTAACCTTTCTTGGATTACAGGCGTGATGTTATGTTATGTGTTCTGGCAATTAAACAAAACAATAAGGCCAATCATTGAGGTTTTTTTTTATTGTTTAATGGATCCGATTTCAATCCCCGGGTTACCAATGTCATTGTTTTTTTTTTTTGGAACATTCGGCAGATCTGTCCGGAGTCAGCATTTGAGCCATTAATGCCAATAGGCCGACGCCTGCCTATCAAGCTTGTTTATATATGGACGCCTGTCTATCAACACTGGCAAAATGTGGGTACACATCAAACCTCTGCCGACGGAGAATACAGGCATATCATGTTTCAAAAATTACTTAATTCATTTTCAAACTTCTATCGCTTCTACCCGCTTTCGCTACCTCCCATGCCTTGGCCCCTACCAAAAAGGACGACTGTTGATCTTTTTACTTTATAATACAGTGGCACTAATGTTAGTCGCGTCCCACTGCGCCACGTATTTATAGCATTGTGTGTGTTATGAACTTATAATGAAGAGAGAATTAGCTACGATTGAATTTTAATTCCATGTGGACAACGCCCTCTGTAGGACGTGTTGGGAAACTTCTGTTTGTCTAAAAAGGTGTGTTTTTTTTTGTTTGTACTCTCTATTAGGCGGAGCGCAGTTTTGTCTTCCAGTCTGTCAGTGCTTGTAGTAACCAACTGTTATCACATCTCATCAACCAACTATGATTACTATGGAATGTCGACGCATATACGGGCATATCCATAGTGGGTTTGAAGGGGTATGTCCAGGAGTGGATGTTTATAAGCTGTTGGCATCGATAATACAGCAAATAGGTTGGCTTTCTTTATGATCTCTGCTCAAAGCTCCGTCAAAACGATGATCAGTTTTAAATTATTATGAATGAGCTTTGGCTGGCTCACTCAACACTCCTGCATAAACTCAAACTCAAACTCAAAGCATTTATTTTAAATAACCAACCAATTACAGGCACTTTTGAACTGTCAAGGGGTCCAAAGCGAAGTAGGTACCTATGGAGAAGAACGGGCAAGAAACTCCATGGACACTCCTTGATATGGGATGGTACAGACTCTTTTCTAAATCAAGCAGTTTATTGCTTAGGAATACAACTTAATCTCCATTTTCTCTGATTCTCGGTTTCAAATGGACAACTATTGTGCTATACAGGGTCTACAACTCATTTTATCCATCCTGCCAGTGTCGCAGGCACGACAGCAAAGGCAGCAGAACACCGTGTGGTTTTAGTCATTAAGAGTCTGACAGAGCCCTCCACCTATACCCAGGGTGGAGGACATTCATGAGAATTTCCTCAGGAAAAAAAAAGGCACGACAATGTTTCAGATCTTGTTGAACCAATACTTCGCTGCTTCCACAGCGTCGTCTTTCACTTTTACTACATGTTTTGGGGCACAGATCACACTATCCTGCCCATAGGAGGTGAAGCATAGTTTATAACTTAGCTTCACATCAACACCCTGCTGCCGTTCCGTCGAGGTAGCTCCATTTTACCAGGTTGGAGTTCATTCTGCCTTCCGAAGTCCGGAGATGGTTCAGGGACTTCCAAGTGGGCCACGAAAGGTGTATACCCTGCAGGAAGATCTCCTTTGATAAGTAGGGGGCGAAGAGAGTCCAGCCCTTTTACACCACTATTTTTTTATGCATCCTAAGTAGACATAGATTAGCACACACTGAGTCACTGAAACACAAACGATCAACAAATCAAACGGCTGTCAATTAGCACGATTACAATCAAGTACAGGTAAATAAATTGTAATTAATTAAGCGAAGATAATAAGTTTAATTGCCTGTCAATGAAGAGTGACATAAAGTGTGAGGATGTAAATGTATTGAGTACTTAATTTATGTGGTAATAATGTGATTGTGTCGACGGTTCACTGTATTACTTAACAAAACGAAGAGTTTCATTTAACATTTTCTATAATATTCAACGAAGAGTTTCTACGAATATGGAAGATATGGTGATGATAGCTCAGATGGAGAGCAGTTCTGGCCTAGTGGTAAGGGCCGAGACTTACGAGTTATAGGTTCGAACCCAGACAGTCCCTTTACATTGTGTTAATTAGTTCATCGCCGCTGCTCTTAAAACGGTGAAGGAAAACATCGTGAGGAGGCGAAAATTCGAAGTCATGTGAGATCTACCAACCCGCACTGGGCCCGCGTGGTGGATTACAGCCCACTCCCTCTCACAGAGAGGAGGCCTGTGTCTCAGCAGTGGTTAATACTTCGCCTTTCAAACACGAGGTTCATATACGGGCAGATCCCAATGTGACTTATTCAATTCATATCTGAGTTTATCTTCGAAATTTTTGACATCGATGAAAGCATCGTTAGGAAACCTGGACTTATAGCCTCTTGGGTAAGCGAGGTGATCAATGCTCGTGCCTTCTCTGTATGAGAAGAGACCTTTGCCCTTCAGTGGGACAGCAATAGAATGGTATTCCTGACTAATTACTTACCTACTAGATAAAATATGATGTTAGGTTTACCTTATAACTGATGTAAAAGATACTTAACGAAGCCGAGAGTCACTTGTTCTTACCGTCACTGTTATCATTTGTTTGTACTGGACCATACCTGGGAACCTTCTGGTTACGGAGATATTGAAGATCAAAATTCCAACTTTTACTTACGTTCTTTTACGATTCAATTTTAAATGTTAAAACACAACTTTAAATAACCCCTAGACCCTGTACCGTTGCATGTAACCATAAGCACTATATTTGAGTGCGTAACGTTGCGAACTACCGCAAACAGCACTTTTTCACACCAAAAATAAAACTCGCTTCCCAGCCATTATTTTTGTGTTGCCATGTTACTTAGTGCCGATTTTACCAATGCCAGCACATCTAAAACGCGTTCAAGAGCTGTCAGTGTCAATATTCCTTAGAAAAATGACCCTGAGAGCTCTAAAACGGAGTTCATGTACTAATCGCGTTCAATTTCATCGGTGAAACAAAGTCGCGGGCAGAAGCTTGTCCATAATTAAAATAGCAATTAAGTAAATCTGATGAGCAATTCTCGAAATAAAAACGCCTTAACAGATAAACAGAAAGACTGTGTTTAGTTTGAAGCTTTTTAAACAGTGTGTTTTTTCAAGTCTATTACAATCTCACACTTCACATTATTCTATCAAGTATTTGACCTAAGTAGATCTACAATAACATTTCGACAAAGGTAGGTAACGTTACACCCCACTTCCTAACTATTGTGCTGTAAGGGTGTGGTCACTGGCGCAAAAAATGTTTTATTAACCATTCTGAGGAGGGTTCGAATTCTGGTTCTGATTTTGCATTGTATTAGATGTTATTTTTTGTTGTTATAAATAAAGATTACTGGAAATAAAAACTGTTTTTAAAAGCTTGATCAAGTTTTTTCATCAAATCTGCTGTACTTAAAATCTTCTCTTGGTTTGATTTTCGCGATTGGTTCGGATTGGGCAAAATAACATCAATTACATACACACACCTAGACACATAAACTAGCGCCTTCATCCCATGGGGGTAGGCAGAAACTACAGAACGCCATCTGCTACGATCCTTACATACTCCTTTTGCCTCGTTTACGTTCGTACATCTGGTCATTCACGCACGCCGGTTGCGAGTACTAGGTACGTACCTAACCTTTCTGAAGAACATCACCAATAAGGTCACTATATAATGTCCTCCTAGGGCGTCCCCTCCCGGCGTTTCCACTCACATCTGCCTTGTAAATACCTTGTGTTAGTCGCCTTTCATTCATCCTCTCAACGTGCCTTTCCAAGCACACCTACTCTTTTAAATTTTTGTACCAAACTGAAAACTTTAATTGAGCGAGTAGGTATTGAAAGAAAAAACAATTTTTTGAGTTTTCATTATTTCATACAGACATTTCAAAATCAGAATCAAAAGATCTTTTTCAGAAATGCGAATGATTGAATTACCATATTCTGGCCCAAATAGAGACCTTCCAAACTTCCCCTTTATAAGATAACAGTACCTAAAAAGTTCTTCTGTCGCCTTTTTAACAGAACACAACACACCTTGCTTCCGAAATAAGATCACTTCGAATCTCATTGTTGTTCAAAAAAGGCGTGGTATCGTATTAAAGTAGCAAGGATGTCCTTTTAATGTGAATTTTATTGTGTTTTGGAGATATAATAAATTTTTAATGGAGACAGGTATCTGTGTGAACCTTGAAATTGAAGTATTAATATGAAGTGATAAGTACAAAGGCAGGTGATCAAACTGACTCTGAGGATTAGAAACTTTGCCCTAAACTAGGTATGAAATACAAATAGGGCACTAGGGTATAGAAAAGTGCTAGCTTATAGAACGAGATAAACTATGCTTCTTTTTACCACGGTCCATGAAAAAAGTGTCTACCTACTAAAGTTTCGTACGTAGCCGTGTGTAAGGCTTTTCTTTAACAGTTAATTGGAAATCTTGTGATTGAGTTATAAACGTTGTGTTTTTACTTTTGGAAAGCTAATGATATGTAGAATAATTTAAAGTAATAGAAAAATGGAGGTTAAACGGCGTTTTGTAAATAAACTTAGTTTTGTAAAAATATGAAAATTTACCAGATTTCATTAAAAAAAACATTTTTTTCAATTTAGTGCGATTTTTTTGTACCTTATTACTGAGTTTGTTACAACGTGCGTGATAGGTCGTTTAGTTTAAGAGTAATATCGTTTTGTTTACATGGAACTCACAGCAATGAAAAAGATTGAAAAAAATGCTATAACTATGCATTAAAATTGTTTTATTTTTCGAAAAAAAAAAAAACGTCGATCAAACAATTTGTGCACATTAAGAAGACTTACACTGTATACACGATGTGCCGTAAGTCGACATCAAACCGGTGTCGGGTGATAGGTCGTCGGGTCGGAAACAGAAAAATATATATAAAAAAAAAGAACAAGCAACAGGAGTTAAAACCCGTCACAGGCAGTAGATTTTCTAGTTTTCTTATTTTAAAATAAATAACCGAAATTTTTAAATACATAGCAATGGTTTTCTTATATTCCGGATTGACGTCGACCAACGGGACAACCTGTTACTTCTAAGCAAGCATCGTGCACCATCGTCGACCACACCATCGCTTGATATCAGGCGAGATAAAGGTCACTTTGTTAAATCATGAAGAAACACGTAATTTCTCTAATTGCTACCTAAGTAAGATACTATTTCCTTTTATTTTAACAAAATCATCCAGGATTTTTTCTAGCATTCAATTTGATTTGACTCAAAAGTTGACTGGTAGCGACTGCTCACGAATTCCGAAGTATGAATAAATATTATAACTAACTAAGCTAAAAATCTCTAACAGCACTGGCCCATTTCAAAACCCACCATTACATGTAACACTACACCATAGAATTACCAAGCATACAAAAACTTTAGCATCGGCACAACTATGGGGCTATGAAGGCGTATGGGGCTTTGGCACGCTTACAACACCCGATACTAAGATTATAAGTATTTTGTGTATTGTTTATTTGACGACAAAATTGGTGAGTTAAAAATCAATTGACGTTTTGTAACGGTATGCCACTTTTAACGCGTGCCATAATATTTTTGATTAAGATCTTTTTCTCCCGTATCGATAGCCGAAACATACACAGCCTATAATGTTCCCACTGCTGGGATACAGAACTCCACTTTTCGAGAGGGAGTGGGCTGTAATCCACCACGCGGGCCCAGTGCGGGTTGGTAGATGTAACCACATGTCTTCAAATTTCTTGTACTAGGACAGTCTAGTTTTGCACAATGTTTTCCTTCATCGTTTTGAGATCGATACGGAGTGTTTGAGAATTGTAGAAGCCAAGGTGGCAGAGATAACCTATAAATATTTGCCAGTCAGAATGATGGCAAAAGGAATCAGGAATCTTCGCTTTAGAACGCCCGTTCTAAAGCGAAGATTCCTGATTCCTTT
Source organism: Dasypolia templi (assembly GCA_963555695.1). Taxonomy (NCBI): domain Eukaryota; kingdom Metazoa; phylum Arthropoda; class Insecta; order Lepidoptera; family Noctuidae; genus Dasypolia; species Dasypolia templi. Next base: position 9,500,596 of record OY743163.1, read on the forward strand.
TCATAGAATATTATAACAGCCTATTACTGTGCCACTGCAGGGCAACGGCTTCTTCTCATTGAGAGAAGGCACGAGCACTGATCACCATGCTTGCTTAAGACGGGTTGGCGATTTCTGACTTAAATTTGAATGGTTTTTTTTTTTTTTTTTTTTTTATATTCTGAATTCGAGGCCTTTGACTAGTATGTATGTAATTTGTGTTTAAATTTTTTATAATGTGTGTTTCGTTTGAGCAGAATAAACAATTATTCTTTCTTTCTATCTATATTGACAATAAGTCCAGGTTTCCTCACGATGTTTCCTTCACTGATGTCAGTAATGTCCAAGATAAAATCTCATCAAATAGTCAGCCATACCAACTTCAATGACCAGCCCTCACAAGGTGTGAAACAAACTAAATACCTGGGGCATTACGTAACCAAGGAACTTAAAGTCCATGAAGACATCGAAGACTCTTGCTGTGAGACGCAATATGCTTTGCCTGTTGTAGTTAGCAGGACAAATTTCGTTGTTTAAGGCTTACTGCCAGATTCAAGCAGCCTGTGGGAAGCCCTGAGGGTCCAATACAATAAAAGCTTCAGAATGCTTTTGGGGCTGTCGCGTTTTTGTAGTGCCTTTGGCATTTTCGCTCAGGCGCATGTTCATGACTTCCTTGCTACGGTGAGGAGAGGAATGGGTCGCTGTTAGAGAGAACTCGGTCAACTCCTAATAGCATTCTGATGATGTTACTGGACACTTTTTAAAACTCGCCGATAATGAATCACTTCATGCAGGTGTCGGTAAGGCAAGAGTGATTAATTTCATTCGGTGAATATTGTTTACTCTACACTATTTGATACACACTAACATAGATTTTGAGTTGTTTTTTTTTGTAACATAATAAACTAACATAATATAGATCTTTGTTGTCTAAACAATTAAAATTTAATATGTCACATTAAGTAGTTTTTATGATTAGAACCCACAAACTCGTGCATGAGAGGAGAACCCTTAACCACTGGGACAGTACGACATCACTGTAGATAATAAAAAAATATACTTTATGCTACATACAGATCGTTAAAGCTGAGCAAAATTTAAAAAAGTTTTCTTACTTGTAGGGACTCAAACTGCAATTGTCATAAGTGTTGTTACACTGTTTTATAATAAACACATTTATACATGTAACAGTTGCAATAATGTTACAGTAACAAATTGTAACCTTTAATAAGTGTAACATAAAAAAACAGTTTATGTATGATTGCACGGTACCGCAACAACGCGCGGCGGACAGACAGACACGGCGTTGCCAAAATAGACTCAATCCAGTCGGGATTGCAGCTATTTCGGCAACGCCGTATTTACCCGTTACACTTATTAACACTCTTAACACTTTTGTATCGGTTACATATATTTTACTGTTACACTTTTGTAAGTGTTTTGGGTAAACACATTGAAAAACACATTTATAAGTGTAACATATTTGATTCTGTTATCAATTCAAAATGTAACACTTATAATTCTGTAACATTTATGAAGGTGTTTTTTAAGTCCCTGCTTACTTCTAGACAATTCAAAAGTGCCTGTAAGTGGTCTTATTTGAATAAATAGCTTGTGTTTAATAAATTAAAAAAATACAAACTCCAAATCAAATTCAAAAAGTTAATGTGTTTGTTTGCTAATAGCTAATTACCAACAAATACATTTACAACAGTAACGTCATTTTAACCATCAGTTAGTTTAGCACGCGCCTCACAGTCAGCCTGCTGTGCACAATATTGTTGAATTACTACAATTTCTGCCCTCTATTATTAATAATGAAAGTAAGGGAGAAGAGAGATATTTAAAATTAATATTATATTGTAACGAGATGATAGTTTATATAAGTAGTTAGATAATTTTTAAGTGAGTGGTGAATTAGGGCTGAAAAATAAACAGAATTTTAGGTAATGTATAAATCTCTTGGTATGTAATTGTATCTCGTTGAATAAGTGAGAAGCTGTACATTTTTTATCGATGAAGTAAATCCATGTTTTTTCTTCCAATTTTTCTTAAAAGTCACCCCCCTTTACACAGACATTTACACACTCCATCTATCGTTTAATATTTGTATTTCCCTATTCTTAGATCCATCCACATTCACACTCAAAACTTCCTTCACTACATTTTCCTCATTCCTCTAATCATTTAAAAACTGTAAGTGCAAAATTGTGTATGTCAAGTTTTAATTGTTTGAATACGAGCCTTTTGGCTACTTAGTACGTGTATTTTATGTCATTTTATTTTGTAATATGCAGAATAAACATTTTTACTTTCTTTTATCTTTTTTCATTGCATTATCAAACTCAAACTCAAATCAAAAACAGGCACTTTTAAATTGCCAAGTAGACGGTCAGTCAAAAAGATGAAGCTAGAAGCTAGTTGCTCATTCGAAAGTTGTAAGTATCTATTGAGAACAACGAAAAAATATAACTTTAAGTTCTTGTCTTGAATGTAGCAACCACCATCACCAAAGATATTCTAGTCACGTTTAAATTAATAACCCTATCAACATTCATAGGCATTTGTCTCTCCGGCCGTCAATAATAACAGTCTTCAAGAAACAAGTGAATCACCATTCCCTGGAAAAACATATACATTTCACTTTCTTCAAAAGAGTTTTTAACGCTTATGTGACTGTTCTTAAGCTGTTTAAACTTTAAACCACTACCCATCAGCTGATAGCGTATGTTCGGCGTTAAGTACAGAAGTGCCGACTTAAGGGTATAACATTTACTGTGGTGTAAATATCCGTACGGCTCGGTAGTAAAATGAAGTAGGGACTTTAAGGAGCTGACTTGTTCAAAAGCTTTTGCAATAATTACACTTAGGCATTTAAATAATGTAAAAGACGAACCTAAAAGTATTGACAGGGACTAGTGAAATTCTAGTAACATTTTTATGACGTGGTTCACGCCGAACACGATTGTATGTAAAACGAAACCTTCTTGGTATACCAACATTTTATGATACCTGTAGAATCCTGTTTGATTTCGTAATTAAGTTGAAAATGGTTAAAAATATTACTTCACTGGAACACTAGCATGTTGATTCTGTTAAAATCACACCCTTGACTTGCGTGGAGTGAGCTGTCAGTGTCATCCCGTCTTGGTCAATCCCTAGCATCACTCCACGAACTGACAGCTTTCACTGACAGCTCACTCCAAGCTCACTTCATCTAAGTTTTCATGGTGAGATTGTTACAGAAAAGCACTACAGGTCATTTTCTATCCGTGTACCAAATTCCATCCAAATCATGAAAACTTAAAACACAGACAGAGAGACAGATATTCTTTCATTTATAATATTACAGTATACTAGTATGGATACCCCTCAATTCCCTTTCATTTAACTACGCACAAATGCATTGCCCAACTACGCTTACCAACACACAAGCAAATACGAACACAGACGATATTTTCCACATTTTCGCACAAACCGACTCTAAGCATTCTCATCTCGAGACACGTTAAGAACGCTTTGATAATGCCGCTGCCTCAGTATATCTCATGAGGTTTTTTTTTTAAACAAAAATAACTTCTTTCTTGTTGTCCAATGGCAGAGAGGGACAAATATGTCCTCAGTTTTTACCTTGTTAATAGGGTTGTCACCATCGAGTAAGGATCAAGAACAATTTTTTAATAATGCAGCTATTGGCCGTTTTTTTAGGCAGTGAACTGGGTAATCTCAACCTGAACAAGTTGAAGGGATTCACAGAAAAAGCAACACAATTCATGATGTTCTTCTTCTCTTCTAATATATATACAAATTAATTGGTGTTCGTGAGTCTCGCTAAAACTCAAAAAAAAAAATGTTGTCAGTAATCATCACAAAGTTGTCAGTAAGAGTTAGTTGTTAGTAAAACTTCTGAAAAACCATAAATAACATCAGCTTATTTTTGTCCCACTGCAGGGCAGAGGCTTCTTCTCATGCAGAGAAGGCACGAGCATTGATCACCACGCTAGCTCAAGACGGGTTCGCGTTTTAAGACATATATTAAGAGGCTGAAAAGAACTAAAGCGCGGTCACTGTCAGAGTGCATAGAAAAGAAAGAGAAGCGCGATGACACAACGCTGGTAATTTATTGCAAAAAGTGAAGCAATTATCTATTTACATTAATCTAGTGATTGGACAAAAAAATAAAACACTATTACGTTAATATTTTGCTTGTAGAATAATCTGACAAAAAAAACAAAATGATTGCATATGGGTTTTAATCGTTAAAAGAAATGTTTTGAGGTATTTTCGTGATTTTTTTCTATAGTATCAAATTAGTTGTATCTGTTTTCAACACTATTTAACTAGTATATAACCTGAAAAATATCATATATTTTTCTGAATATGTTTACTGCAGTAGATCATATACTTTTAGGCTATAAAAACTTGCGTTTTTGTCCTGTAGTCCCCTTGATAAGTCCATGTTTCCTCGCGATGTTATTTCTTCACCGATGTCAGTAATGGTCACTGGACAAACTATTTTACAAGGAAATCTCTGAAAAAGTAAATATCACCAGGAAATTGTCTTATAAGCATCAAAGGTTCGAGAAATTGCCACAGATTACACCATTCTTTTGTTGGCATATTCAGTCCAACTCAAGGACAAAAGTTTACTGAGACAAAGGGCCAAAACGAGCTTCAGAATCCAGGTGACTTTCGAATTCCAGTCCATACAAATGTGGTAAAAGAAAAAGCCACTCTACAGTCAAAAAGCATTTAGGAAATAGTAACAAAACAAATCCATTTTCGAAATCACTTGAACCTTGCGCCAGCCCTACTCGCAAGAATTCCTTCACTGCTATTGTTTTTGACGTACCAGAACTTTGACGCGTGGTTTGCTGGTGCCCGCCGATTGGGGTTCCCTGGACCACTGCTGACGGAGACGGGTTCTTTAAGTTATAAATATACTCATACTAAGATGCATTGTTTGACTATGGACGCTTGCCGAGACCCTTCTTGTTTTGAAAAGCACGTTAAGGTTTTGGTTCCAGCTCTCGCATTAGGAGATCTTGGCAGTCGTTACGGGGCCCACGACCAGTCTTACCAAGGAGTATCGTGCTATGGAAGTATCTTGTGGAGGTCAGTCGCTCTATGTCAGATACTGGTAGCTGCATCCAGTTGGCTGGAAGGCTGGGAGTCTACCCCAACGTAGTGAGGCAGATGATGATGATGATTGACTGTAGACCGAGGACCTGGTGAAGGTCGCGGGAATACAGAATGTGAGAAGCGGTCACTGTGACCAGAATGTCAATTCTGTAAAAATCTCACCGTGAAGACTTGCGTGGAGTGAGCTGTCAGTGTCATCCCGGCTCTGTCAATCCCTAGCATCAGTGGCACTGACAGCTCACTGCGCGCTCACTTCACCTACATTTTTACGATGAAATGGTTACCGAATAGGTCTATGTTAAATGTCCACCAATTTAGGTCGTTTGGTTGAGTTTAAAGAGAAAAGATGGTTGTCTGTTTATGGCGAGGATGCAATGATAAATTATTTTATTTCTGTAAGTAGGTATGTACAAACACTTTTACACGTCAAACATTTTTTTGAACCAGATGTGGTCGGCGTTTCCTATCCACTAATACTTTTGAACTATATTTTAGGAAAAAAATAACAAACGTTTACCCTGAAGAGACTCCATCATGAAACCATGTGCAAGTTATATAAAAGGCATGTTGAGAACTAGTATTTTCAAAACATGTAGGTATAAAATCTAGCAGCTCAAGCGCTTGCAGCGGCCAGCTGAGCCCGCCGTGACGCACTACAATAGGGCCTAGAGATGTGGAGACATTTAAATATATATAGTATAGACGTTGACTTTAAGCATTTGTCTGTCTTTTGTTTTCAGTACAGATTCCTAGGTCGGGTTTGTAATCAGCAATTTCATACTGACAGCCTGGTGTTTTGTGCTTGGTTAGTGGCAACATACTCGCACCCTACGACATTTCACCAGTTACTGTCTTGTTAAACTTAACTGCTAAAACGAGTGTATCTTTAAGCTTAGCTATACACCGCTGCCTACACGTTCAGGCACTACAGGCGTGATGTTATGTTCATCATTATCATATTTTAACCTGCTTCACTAAGTAGGGTGCTACCAGATTTTGACGGCACACATCACTATAGGGATCCGTAAAACAACAATGTTGCTTATGAGGCTTACAAGAGGTAAAGCCTGGTCACTGTAAGACTACAGAAAAGAAAGAACAGCGCGATGATACAACGCTGGTAATGTATTGCAAATATTAAAGCAATAATCTGTTTACAAAAAAACCTATTGATGAACTAAACAAATATAACACTATTAAGTTAATACGTTGCTTATAAAATAATCTGAAAAAAATTTGAAATATATCATGTATATTATTATGGTTTTTAATCGTTAAAAGAAAAAGTTTCGAAGTATCTTTGTGTTTTTTTTTTCTGACGTATCAAATTAGTTGTATTATGTTTTCAACACACTAGTTAACTAGCATATGTCCTGAAGAATATAATATATTTTTCTGATTTTGTTTACTGCAGTGGATCATATACTTTTAGGAGTTATAAAACTTGCGTTGATGTCCTGCAGTCCCCTCAAGTACCACCTATTTCTGCAGTCGCGTCGGTAATGCAGATTTAAATCGATCATTACAACATCGGGTGTTTACAGTATCGATTTAAATCTGCATTACTTAAATGGCTTAAAACGTAAAATCATTCTATTCCGTAAACAAGTATGTAGACTTAAAAGATCCACACTGACATCTAACTATTATAATTCGACAAATACTTGACTTGATTTGATGTAAAATTTTATAGCTATGAATAATTTACTAGTTTTGTTAGCTTTATTTATATACTTAATGTAACAATTGATTTAGAAACTGTAATAACTTGACCATCTGTAATGTACTACAATTCTTGCGAAAAAAAAAATTAAATTGAAATTATAATTTTTTGGCTATCATAATTTAGATATCTTATCACATAGTCCGATATGAAAATAGAGTTGAACAGCTGACTCTTTTCGCATTGTTTATAATCTCCTGGAATATATTTTTATCCAGCGTAGTTTGGTTATATTAAATCTAGAGTTATCTGCTCCGGGATTTCATTCCGATGAAGGAGCTTTCGCAAAATCATTCTAAGTTAGCAACATTAAATGAATTAATAATGAGTTTATTGTACAAAACAGAAACATACTTAAAGTTAGTCATACACTAAACATGATTGTAAGTACAAGTGGAGGTCAAAAGTAGCTTGAACAGCTGGTTCTTTAACTAAGTAAAGAGAAACTACTCGTTTTTGGTGCCTTGAAAACTTGACCATAATTAAAATTTCAGAGTGATCAGTGAGTATTTGAGTCAGTGTTATGATTCTCCTGCCCTTATATCAATTTATTTGGGGTGCGCAACACAATCTTTTACTTCAATGCTTACATTCTCTAATAGTCATCAATTTGGTAGTCACCCCCTTTCTTATTTATTCTTCTTCTTCTTTTGTCTTATTTTATTCTTCTTTTCTTGTTCTGTCTTGTCTTGTTCTCTATTGGTCGTCATCTCGGTAGTTAGTGCTTTCAAGCCATATCATCATTTACACAGTCCATCCATCGTTTCTTTGGTCTTACTACTTACTCTTTGAGCCATCGACATTCATACTGAAAACTTTCCCATACGTCCTCATCACATACCATGGCTACCGATTTCCACACAACTTTTCAGCTACCAATGCCACTTTCAGACCTCCTATTATGTACCTATTCATTTCTTCTTAGTCGATCCATTCTTGTAACACCCCACATCCCGATCCCGATCGATCCAACATCACTGACAGGACTATTGTTGCCAAAAAGCCTGATATAGTGGTGGTAGATCGAGAAGAGCGGCGCACAATGATTGTTGATATAACGGTCCCGCATGACGGTAACCTCGAGAAAGCCGAGAAAGATAAACAAATCAAGTATCTTGACTTGGTTCTCTAGGTTGTCGACATGAGGGATGTGGACTCCGCAATGTCGTGACAGCCAATGGTTTAATAGCCAAGAGCCTTGACCAACACCTGAAGAGGCTCTCGTTGGGCAGCTGGATCAAGGGCTTGATTCAGAAAGCGGTACTTCTGGCACGGCTCGCATTGTCAGGAGGTTCCTCTCTCTGGAACCCAGACCGCCGGTAGCTTGGACCCTGTTCCCGATACAGGTGGGATACTATTTTTATATTTTTAAATGTTTTTTAAATCATTTTTTATGAAAATTTGCATTATCTTCATTGAGGACCTCACAATACATAATTATTTTCTCTAAATATTTTTACTGAAACACCTTTACCTACAATTACTGTTAGTTTTGGTAGAATATTATGTCTGTACCCGTTTTTATACTATCACGTCCTTAACCTTAAAAGTATCTCTTGAAGGAATGAAAGTGTCCTCACACTGGGCCAACATCAGCTGCTCTTTTAAGAAACATCTTACCAGATCATATTCACAGTTAAAATCGTTTTACGTGAACCAAAAAATGCGAAAAACCGCCTCTTGCATAAGTGTCATATTCAAAGAAAAAAAATACACAAAAAGCGTGCTGCCAACCCCAAAAACTATTAGAGAATGCGGACGGAAGCGCCACGCCTACGGAACCCTTTTAAAAAATAATAAAACAGGCCTTTTGTTAGGTTCTGTATAGCTTTTGATACAAAAGGTATTTTTTAAAAGAGAAGTTTTTTTTTTCGATCACATCTGGCTATGAAACCTGGCATGAGTGTTTCGTTTTGGCGCGACGGTGTAGGTAAGTAGGATTATAAATGGAAATGTACGGTAACTAATTATAGGTAAGTAACAAATAGATACTACTAAAATAAATCTTTGGTAGGTCATAAGGAAGGACCGAGCACCTTGTGAAGGCCGCAGGAATCCGTTGGATGTGGGAAGCGCAGAACCGGTCGAAGTGGCGGTGCTCGGGGGAGGCCTATGTCCAGCAGTAGACGTCTTTCGGATTAAATAATGATGATGATGATGATGATGAGGTCCCAATGTCCCAACTAATTAAGGCCTCGCCTCTCAAGCAAGAGGTTGTGGGTTCAACCCGAACAAATACCAATGTGACTTCTTCAATTCTTAAGTACTTTCAGAGTTTATCTTGGACGGTAAAAAACATGGTGAGGAAACCTGGACTTACATATAGTTAATGTAAGTCTGAAATACTCCAATCTGACTTGAGCAAGCGTGGTGATCAATGCTCGTGCCTACTCTGTATGAGAAGAGGCCCTTGCCCTGCAGTGGGACCATAATATGCTGGTATTAAAGCTCCCAAATTGAGATCAATTTCCGAACTTTTTTTGTCAGTTGACATTAATTGAATATGTCTATTTTGTATTACAATTTGTTAATTAGTTTCGGTAAAAAGCCACATAGAAGAGGCAAAATTACGTCCGACCATCTTGCTGACTGGCATTTTTTATCATGATATATACGTAGCTTGAATAACGTTCGTGCCAAGACGAAAGAAACGGGAATTTAAAACAAAAAACCGGTTAGATTTTTGGCTTCTCGAAAGTAACCAAAACTTTGAAAATAAAAGGATTTCGAGTTACTGGTGCAGAAGAAAATTTTGAGTCTAAACATAGGCATAAGAGTAGGGAAAGCAACGATGGGTGGACTTTGTGAGAGATGATATTGGTTGGAAAGGTGGTGACTACCGAGATGACGACTGATAGAGAAGTACCTATGGAAGAAGAGATATATAGAATGATCGTGGATGGTTATAAGAGTAGGGGAAGGACAAAGAAACGATGAATGGACTGTGTGAGAGATGATATGGCTGGAGAGGGGGTGACTACCGAGATGACGACTGATAGATAAGTACCAATGGAAGAAGAAATATATAGAATGATCGTGGATGGTTATAAGAGTAGGAGAAGACCAAAGAAACGATGAATGGACTGTGTGAGAGATGATATGGCTGGAGAGGGGGTGACTACCGAGATGACGACTGATAGAGAAGTACCAATGGAAGTTAATATATAGAATGATCGTGGATGGTTATAAGAGTAGGAGAAGACCAAAGAAACGATGAATGGACTGTGTGAGAGATGATATGGCTGGAGAGGGGGTGACTACCGAGATGACGACTGATAGAGAAGTACCAATGGAAGAAGAAATATATAGAATGATCGTGGATGGTTATAAGAGTAGGAGAAGACCAAAGAAACGATGAATGGACTGTGTGAGAGATGATATGGCTGGAGAGGGGGTGACTACCGAGATGACGACTGATAGAGAAGTACCAATGGAAGAAGAAATATATAGAATGATCGTGGATGGTTATAAGAGTAGGAGAAGACCAAAGAAACGATGAATGGACTGTGTGAGAGATGATATGGCTGGAGAGGGGGTGACTGCCGAAATGACGACTGATAGAGAAGTACCTATGGAAGAAGAAATATATAGAATGATCGTGGATGGTTATAAGAGTAGGGGAAGACCAAAGAAACGATGAATGGACTGTGTGAGAGATGATATGGCTGGAGAGGGGGTGACTGCCGAAATGACGACTGATAGAGAAGTACCTATGGAAGAAGAAAGATATATAGTATGAATGTGGATGGCTATAAGAGTAGAGGAAGACCAAAGAAACATTGGGTGGTCTGTGTGAGAGATGATATGGCTGGAAGGGGTATGACTACCAAAAACAAATTAGATTACTGACAGGAGAATGGTGGTGCAAAAGAATGCACTCGGTCAACCAAAGGAATAATCACCAGTTCTCAAGTTAGGCCTAGGTATACGCAGGAATGCACACCTTCCTACACTTATATCAGCAAGTGATGGAAGACTGTAACATAGGTATAAGAAACGGAAATAAAAAGACACTTAACGAAACCGAGAGTCACTTTCTGGTAACGGAGATATTGAAGGTAAAAATTCTATATCAGTTTTTATTCATGTCTCACAACTTTAAACATGCACCAATATGCACAATGTTTTGCGTGCGTGTTTTGTTGCGCACTAACGTAAAAAACGATGTTCCACACCAAACTTAAAAGTTAACCAGCAATTATATTTTTGCTACGTTACTTACTTAGTTTGATGTACAATTGACGGCTATTATGTGATGGGTATTATACCCCTACATAAAAATGAAATGCTGTTATTGCAAAATGCTGGTGAGTGCATCACTTGAGTACGTACGGCTAGACCTACTTGGCTATTTTTGTTTGCAGATAATAGTCCAAATCAGGTTTTATGACAGAAAAATGAGAAAAGTTTTCCGGTAAATATTCAAATATTAGAAAAATTTAATTTGAAATTTGGACGACAGACGCCCGTCATGTAAACTAGTTACTTAATAAATCGCCATTTACTTAGGAAATTTGTATGTTCCATTGTATAATTATGATATACTTTCGATTGTATGTTATAAGTATAACTATTATGTGCAATGTTTTATGAACTTTTCTTTGCATTCATAAATTAGGTAGTACCTGAGTAGGCACCTACTGTGGTCGAGTGTGTGAACATCTGTACATAATAATGTACTTTTAAATTCAGTTTTAATAAGAGGCAACATTCGCATTCATGCGGTAATCAGTCAAAAAAAAATTAGCTTAGGCAATCGACGCCATCTTGAATTGAACGAATATGCACTTATTTATAAATAATAACTGATTTAGAAATAGTAAATACTTACTTTATTAGTTGATTGATTAATTAAAGAAAATGAATGCTTCTTACGTTTGATTTGAATTGCGTTTAACAACTTCAGCTAATCGGATGTCTTTTGTTTACTGATTCAAAACGTATTCGGCTGTCATAAATAGCACAACCTATTGTCTCTCATAGAACTTAATTAGACGGATCAACTTAGTCAGATCGATGGCCGGTGGAGCAGACGAGTCCTGTAGTGGAGACCGCGTATCGGCAAGTGTACTGTTTCCCCGCCAAGATGAACTGGCGACCTTAAAATATGGCTGGCAGAGACTGAATGTAACTGATAGAGTGGCAAGATTGCGTTGATGATAACTTCATTAAATATTTTTATTGTTAACCTGTATTCCTGGTACGATTTGTAATAGGGTATTTATCGTGTATTAGGTAATGTGAATTCACCAGAAACGTTTCATATAACGTACCTAATTAATTAACAAACATCACACAAAATCATTAAGTCTAAGTAAATACAAAATGGCCGATGCTAACCGTCATAATTCACTGTTGTGTTATAAACTTTTCAGTTAAAATTTCCCAATTAATAAGCAGTCTGACTAATGAGTAAATTATATGATTTCTGTGTACTTGTCAAACAGGATTTTCCAACAGTAACAAAAAAATCGTGTTATTAATTAATTGGTTACTAGTAACACACTTTAACTGACATCTAAATAAAAGGTTATTACAATTTTCAACTGTCATGTCTTGTTTCTGTTAATTTTGACGTTGAACTGTCATTTTTTCGGTGTTTACTGCAGAATGCTGTCCCAGTCATGGACAGTAATTGTCAACCTTTAACACAGGACAACGTTGTTGTTATTAATTGGAACTGTCTATTTGTATCTGTTCTTAACTACTATTTAAAGGATGGAGTTGGGAACATTTTGTATGAATGTTTTTTTTACTGCTTCGGCGGTCCGGTGGTCACAAGTGCGGCTGCCGTGCGCAGTGTAGGACTCGATTTCCTTGTTAGACAAAGAGTTGTTGAGTTTATCCATTAAAAAAATTTGAGTAACAGGATTGAATCTGGATTTGTCTCAATTACCTACATAAAAACTACACAATAAACACACACAACTCTGCTTACCCCTCAGGAAAGAGAGGCATGATGTTAGTGAGGCAGAAGTGTTGTAGTGAACGTTGATAGGCCTCAGAACAGAATCCAAAGTGTTTGGACAATGAAATCAGCGTCTCAAGGGGATATCATATTGACTTACTGCCTTAACAAAACGTATTGAAGGCGTGTAAGCATTTCTAAGCCCTCCATTTTTGTTCCCAAGTCCTCACTCAACACGTTCTACCAGCAAATGCTTTGTGGTACAGCCAGGTCGCGACAAAAACACAAATATCCTTTGTACAACGCCGCTGTGACAAAAAACGACACCACTATGAAACCATCTGCTCGACGTTTCAATAAAGGCACATATAATTGGCTGGCGATCGCCATTTTAATTATGCTCAGTGTTTTTCACCGATATTCTCAAAAAGTCGAGCCTTTTACAGTTTATTTGCGACCGGCGACACGTTGGATGGTTAATGAGGTTGAATTGATTGTTTGAATTAGGATTTTCGGTTTTCCGAGTTCTGAAGTGGTTTTTCGAGTTGTTGGTGATTTTGTGATGGTGGGTTGAAAATAAGCCTACTTAACTATCTCTTACTAAAAGATGGCTGGGACAGACTGCATGCGGAAGGCTGAGGACGGGGAGCAGCCTGGAAGAAGTCTAGGTCCAGCAGTGGACTGCCTTAGGCTGAGTTAATTACTCTTACTTCAGGTGGCTTTTAGTACAGCTCTATAGATTTACGAGTATTTCACAGGCTGCCGATAACACCTGCTACTAAATAACATAATTCTTCGTTAACCTGGTTTCTTGAACATTCGCAAAAGTAAGTTAATAAAGTGAAATAAAATTTTCGTAAACGTTTTTTTTTCCTTAGGAATTCTTAGTGCCTTCTGTCATCGGCTTCCAAATGCCATTTTAATTGCGTATGCCATGTTTTCAAGTCTCAAACTGCCTGCTTCCACAATTTATCAACCAGTAAATTGATTAAAAATTATCGTTAACATTTTTCAAACACTGTTTAAAAATATTAATTAAAATGCTGACTCAATCGTGGTGAAAACGGGTACTTGATTGAGTTTGGAAAATTGTAGTTTTTTTTGTTCGAGTAGTGTGATAATTATGTAAGATGGTTGGTGTAATTAAAAATAAGCAACTTTCTTGTTTTTTTTTTTTGTTGGAAATATTCAACAGCGACTGCTGACGCTTTTCTTTGATGAAGTATTTAACTTTATCAAAGAAAGAGTAATTAAAAAAGTTGGCTGTTCGGTTTAAGGAAGGTTTGGCTTTTGAGATTGCAAACGTAAAATACTTGACTTTTTTTTTTTGTTTGGTCTGATAAAATTATTAAGTCAAAGTAAAAGTGTTCTTCATTACCTACACGTGCGAGTTCTTTACAAACACGTTTTCTTTACTTTTTCGAAGTAAGAGTACCTACATTACGAACAGCCAAAGTTCCGAATGTTGGAACATTGGCTGGAACAATGATAACATTTGTTCCAGGACCAAAACCAAAACTTATTCCAGGGAATATGTGTTTATTAAAACACGTATTTATTAACGTGTTTATTAAAACACGTATTTATTAACGTGTTTATTAAAACACGTATTTCCTGGAATTTCAAGAACGTTTCCTACAATTTAGTAGTAACAGTAGGTACATGGTGGCAGAAATCCATAAAAAATTCATACCGCTAAAACTGTTCGTCGGTTTATCAAAAAATTATACTGTGCCATACATAGTGTCATAAAAACCCAGTGCGTGCATCAGTGATTAAAACCCCGTCTCTCAAGTCGCGGAAAGGACTAATGTGACTTTTCAATTAATATCTAAGTTTGTCTTGAACCTGAACTGAAACTGGAACATGTTAATACTAGCATCTGCCCGCAACTTCGTCCGCGTTAATTTTGTGTTTCCCCTACACGCCCGTGCGTCGCATCGCATCGCCTGCCCGCGCTATCACTTCGTTTTCGCTCAGCGTTCTTTTTTAATTGTGTTCGGCTCTTCGAGTGCTAGCGTGTTGTTAAATACTCTATAGCCTCCCTCAAGAATTGGGCTATCGAATGTTTCGCATATGAACGGTAGTTTCAGAGATTACCCTACCTACGACCTTACAAACCAATAAATTGAAACTCTTTATAACATTCGTATAAATAAGTCTGAAATTGCAAAACCTTCTTGAGTAAGCGTGGTGATCAATGCTCTTCTAGCTGGTAATATATCTGAAGAAGAGTCATATTTGTGTCACGTGGCATTAGTCGACTGAATTTCACAGGTTATAAATAATAATTTATGGTGAATCATATTATGCCTAACAAGAAACGTAGCTACGTCAGTAAGCGTAGTGTGGGATGCACCAGCTGCCCCGACGGCCTCATAAAGGCGGTTGGAATAGATCGGATGCAGAAGGCTGAGAACCTAGTATTTTGGCGCAATTTGGAAGATTCACACATATACCATCATGCCTGTTATCCCAGAAGGGTTAGGCAGAGGTGTACCTATGGTAAACCCACATTTCGCCAGTTATGCTTAAGTCCCATGTAATAGGGGGCGAGCCTAATGCCATCAACCGGGCACAAATCCAGACTCCAGGCTGCTACTGAGAAATTCTGCAGCTCAGCAGTAGTTCTTGCGGCCACTCGACCAACGAGGCAGTCACATCAGTGGTAACAAAACTGGCCTCTTCATCATCATCTCCTCCACAAACCAGTTACTAGGTCATATAATACCTCATGGCCAGACTGGTTCTCATAATTTCTGGCTTCTGACGACCCGTCACGACTATCAAAGTTCTACGAAAGACTGCCGGGATCAACGGCTTAAGCTGGTCTCTTAATGTATTGAAACTCCGAACTATGCTTGGCCAGCCCCAGGCAAAAGTGGTACCACTGATGTGCTGTCGACTGTTCTATCAACTGTCATAGTAGACCAGCCGTTAAATTCCGTAGAAATCTTACCTGACCCCCCATTTTCAATACTTATGAGCGCCCATAGTAAAAATATTCGTTCCTAAAACAATCGTCTTCTACGATGTTCTTCTCACCGCTTTGGTTTTATTCGCTCTTCTTTCTTTGTCCAGGCGGTCTTTCTTTAAATGCGCACATTCTGAACATTAGGATGGCAACCAGTCGGTTATCTTTCAAAGTGAAGGCTCGTGAACATATTCGTGAGAAGTTTGTAAAATCATCTCAGCGCTGATTTGCTGGATTCGTTTTCTCTTCAACCTATCGTTATTTCTTCTGACAAAGTTTATTCTGTTTATATGCATGTGTCGTGGATGGATGGCACCACAGTACAGCGGACAGCGCCGGCTAACAATTTGATTCAGAAACAGATGATCATGTGATCGGAAACGCAAGCGAGCCCTACCGCTTGGACACGATCGTCGGTGGAGGGGATGCAGTGAGGACTGGCGGAGAGACCCGAGTGTTGCGACAGTCAACAGAATACGGTTGAGTTTGGACAGTCTTGACAAACGCTCGGTACCAACGCACGTGTCTGTTTCCGTTGTAATTGTTTATTTCGTTAGCCAGTGTATTAAAGTTATTTTTGAATTCGAATTATCTCTTCGTTCGAGTACCCACTACAGTGCCCACACTAAAAATGTGTCGGATCCTGGAGAAGACCCGATGGTTCGCATCTCGGCTACCCCTGATCCGACATATGTATGTTTCTTTTATTGCACCAGCCATGTTTTGTGTCTGCATTACCCTAAGGTTGGTAGAAAATGCGTCAGGCATTAAGTCCGCCTTTGTACAGTATTTGTTTACTTGTGCATGAAGTTTTAATAAATTAATACAATTTGACGCTATTGCCAGCTCATTTCACTTAAGTTTTGTACTGTGAGATTTTTAGAGAACAGAGCGGCAGCGGTTTAAACATCTACTTCAAAAGCAAGAAGTAACGGATTCGAAATCACTGACTTGAATCACCGATGATGGCTCATGTGTGACTGAATTTTGCTAAGAAATCTAGACTATGTCGTTATGATTGCTCTTTATAACATTTTGCTAAGTAATCTAGACTATGTCATTATGATTGCTCTTTATAACATTTTGCTAATAAATCTAGACTGTCATTATGATTGCTCTTTATAACATTTTGCCAAGTAATCTAGACTATGTCATTATGATTGCTCTTTATAACATTTTGCTAATAAATCTAGACTGTCATTATGATTGCTCTTTATAACATTTTGCTAAGTAATCTAGACTATGTCATTATGATTGCTCTTTATAACATTTTGCTAAGTAATCTAGACTATGTCATTATGATTACTCTTTATAACATTTTGCTAAGTAATCTAGACTATGTCATTATGATTGCTCGTTATAACATTTTGCTAAGTAATCTAGACTATGTCATTATGATTGCTCTTTATAACATTTTGCTAAGTAATCTAGACTATGTCATTATGATTGCTCTTTATAACATTTTGCTAATAAATCTAGACTATCATTATGATTGCTCTTTATAACATTTTGCCAAGTAATCTAGACTATGTCATTATGATTGCTATTTATAACATTTTGCTAATAAATCTAGACTGTCATTATGATTGCTCTTTATAACATTTTGCTAAGTAATCTAGACTATGTCATTATGATTGCTCTTTATAACATTTTGCTAAGTAATCTAGACTATGTCATTATGATTGCTCTTTATAACATTTTGCTAAGTAATCTAGACAATATCATTATGATTGCTCTTTATAACGTTTTGCTAAGTAATCTAGACCGTGTCATTATGATTGCTCTTTATAACATTTTGCTAATAAATCTAGACTGTCATTATGATTGCTCTTTATAACATTTTGCTAAGTAATCTAGACTGTCATTATGATTGCTCTTTATAACATTTTGCTAATAAATCTAGACTATGTCATTATGATTGCTCTTTATAACATTTTGCTAATAAATCTAGACTAGGCTATTATGATTGCTCTTTATAAAATCGCAAATACGCTGTGAGTAGGACCGATACAACTGGGCAGCGTCCGGGAAGCTACGCAATATCTTCTCGTCCCGCATACCGCTGTGTCTGAAGACAAAAATCTTTGACCAGTGCTTGTTGCCAGTGATGACCTATGGCACTGACACGTTGCCGCTCACAATGGGTCTTATTAGAAGGCTATAAGTCAATTTAAGGGCAACGGACAGGGCTATGCTTGGAGTTTAAGTACGTGATCGAATCAGATATCAAGAGATCCGCAGGAAAACCAACGAAAAATTGCCTAACTTAAGTGGCAGTGGGCAACGCACAGCTCGCAAAACCGATGGCCGTTAAGGGCTGAAAGGTTCTGGAGTGGCGACCACGTACCGGAAGACGTAGCGTTGGATAGCCTCCCACAAGATGGACGGATGACCTTGTGAAGCCCGCAGGAATCCGCTGGATGCGGGAAGCGCAGAACCTGTCCAAGTAGCGGTGCTTGGGGGAGGCCACGTCCAGCAGTGGACGCCTTTCGGTTGAAATGATGATGATGAAGACTGAAACTGGAAGGAACTTGTTCCTTTTCTGTATGAGAACGGGCCTTTGCATCCGGCTATGGTTTTGGTTTATTATAAAAAAATGTAAGTACCTATTTTATGTGGACAACCCAAGTTTTAGTCTTTATACTGTTCTTTGCATGATGGCTTTTGTATCTGCTTTCTGAATGAATAATATTTAGTACCGAATTCTTACTTTTACTCAGATGTCTAAAGGTACTGTGTGCAAAACGCAATTGTAACAATTTGCAAAACCACTTCCTTTGTTACTTAGTGGGTGAGATAAAAGTTATTTAACATCTGTCATGTGCGTGTGTAATTTGGGTTCATTTGTGGTTACTAAAAACAACGAAATAAAAACACAAAAACATACTATTTTCCTCTTTTTATTTGACAAAAGAAATGAATTCACTTTTTTTCTTATTTCCGCTTTCCTTATAATACATTGTAGTTATAAAGTAATTACGCTACCTATATTTATATGTATAGTTTATTTTTCTATATATTACAAAAAATATTTACAAAATTTTATTTCATCCCGTAAAGACCCATTCTAGAAATAAAGATATATTATAATGTAGTCTATTCATATAACTTTAATATTGCAAAATAAAAATATGAAAAAAAAACACTAATTTAGATGAAAAAACAAAAATTAAAAAAACACATTGGTCGTGAAAAATACAGAAATATGAATAGACTATATTATTTACAGGTAATAAAGAAATTGCAGTTGGAATTAAACATAATAATATATTTATAGCTTAGAACAAAATACTTTTTGCATTCAGAACACATTATATTTTTGCACAAAATGTAATAAATACAATTTTAAAAAATCAAATTATTGTTCTACATGAAAAATCTTAAAATTATTTATCACAACAGACTGGTTTTGTGTTCCCGTTTGATTGTTTTTTTTTTCAAAGATTTGTCTAAATAAATAAAAAAATGAATTAAAGCTTAATTTACGAATACAATTTTCAAATTATAATATTAGTTACAGTTGATACACTCAACATTTTTTATAAGATTTTTAGAGAACAAGTAAAATATTGCAACAACTTTTTTTTTCATTTACAAAAAGCAATTCACTTAAGAGAGTTAAGTTTTGCCATTGATTGTCAATTAATATGAATTAAATGACCCATAAAAGAATTGCTACGTCATGTTAAGGCGAAACTAAGACTACAATTAAGAAATTTAAATTCCGATTGCCAATACTCCAATTCAATAAAAATCTCGATATAAAATTCTACAAATTTAAGTGTTCCGAGAAACTTAAGGCACCTTAACTTTCCCGGAACACTTAAATTTGTATAATTTATTTTTACCTAATAATAAAAAAGAGCCAACACATTCAAACCTGTCTTATGTCAAAGTTGACAAATAACGTGATTCGTCCATTTTGGTGTCACCGGATTATCAGCCAACCAGAAACGAGCATTTTAGGATACACGATACCTGATTGGCACGTATGTGATCCAAGACGTTACGCTATTTTTAGGAATACAAGTTTATTGATGGGCCAAATAATTATTTCGGAAGAAAATTGGCAATATGTAGGTAAGGTAAAAAAAACTCAAGATAATATGAATATTTTTTCATAGTGATATTTTATACTGAGAGCATTCAAAGAAAACATAAATCTTTAAAACAATCGCTATTTGCAAAGAACAAAAGTCATTAATTGTTTGGTCCATCAATATCTGTTTTTATTATCATATTTATTACATAACAGTAACCATTATGAACAATTATTCCCTATTTATAATTAATTATAAAAATTTACAATGATTTTCATTATTACTATTAAATAATTCTGCTTAAATATAAAGTTGGTTGTGCCGATGCTTTCGCGCCTTAAATACGACGCCATTTCGTGATGGCTGTCATTCCTGTCCGCCATTTTATAGTGAATATACACTTACATTTTAGTTAGGTTTGTGTTTGTGCGAGGGCTGTTAAACTGCAGGCCATACCCTGTTGACAAAAGAAAAATAATTAAAATAAAACGTTTAAACACAAAAAATAAACTACATTAAATATTTCTTCACTCAGGTACTTTCTTTTTGACTAATTAATTCAGACATTTTGAACCTGAAATTATAAAAATTGAATTGGAAATTGAATGTTTAATTTTTTAATTATATTTATTGGAAATGGATGCTACCAAAAAGGCTAATATAATCAAAATGACAGTCTTTAAAAACTCTTAAACTTAGACATAACATCAGACTTGAAGGTAACTTAAATTGAATAAAAATAGTGTAGCTATGATTCGTTGCAGACAACTTAAACAATGAACCATAGTTTTAGAAATGTTATGAAAACTTACTGACTGAGCCAGAATTGTCAACGGCCTGGTACCAGAAGCATTGTGGCACGAAGACCAGGTGCCACCTCTTGTTTCCAGTCACCAACCCGCTTGCCAAGCATGGTGATTCATTCCCCATTTTTGTAGAGGCCTATGTCCAGCTGTGGACTGCGATAGGCTGTTGAAGATGATCTCTTGATGAAAAACATGTTTATGGGACTTACGTGAGGGGTAGCATCCACCTGGTACCAGGATGAGCTGACTTGGTATAATTAAAAGAGCATTTCCGACGCACCGAGCAGTTAGCTCCGCCACCAACCTTGGTGAATTGTCTTTTCGTGCGTAAACATGAGTTTTTAACTTACGTTTTTTAGTCCAGAGCACGTTTTCAGCTGGTCATGCATTCCCAGAAGGGTTAGGCTGAGATTATACTAATGAGTTCCACATTTTTGCCAATGCAGTTGTGGTGGTTATGGCATTTCTGGTACAATCAGTATCAAAAGTAGATGACCATAAGATCTCGATTAGTAAAAGAAGAGATGTTTTAGGATTATAGCCTCCCATTTGCAACGTCTTTGTTAAGTAAGCTTCAGCGTTGTCTGCCAAGCCTTTACTTACAAATAAGCTTTATGGCATTTCTGTTGGTATAACAGTTAAAGAACAGAGCAATTAAAATTACGTTAAACTTTTATCGTTGATGAATCTGAAAAATGATCATTTATTTTTGCTGACTGCACCAGTTACAATTAAACCAAGATTCTAATGAACTTACGTAAGTAACCCAGGGTTGGCGTCAGTTTGGTACCAGGAGTACTGCGGTACGTAGGGCGGGTGAGGCTGTGGGGCGCCTTGATGGTGCAGCGCGTGGGCGGCGTGCGCGCCTTTCATGTCCCACGGGCCAGGCGGCGCGCCCTACGACAAAGAGAGGGGTTGGTTAGGTTGTGAGTCCTGTAAAGTAGAATTGCCTAGAAATAGGTAGAGTGCTACAAGGATATTTTGGCGCTTGAATGAGGCGTTGTTGGTAAACATTAATTGTGAAATTATCACAGACATTGTAATGACAAAACAAGATGGCAGCTTTAGTGGTGATTTTGGATACGCGCCCTAATAACCTTGTTGCGTTGTCCAATATTCATGTTATCTATACAGGATACAATTTTACCCATGCGCAACCTGTAACCATGAATTTAGATTATGAAAATTTCTACGCTACGAGCTCTACTCGTAGCGTAGAAATTTTCCGTCGGAAAAAAAAAATTGTTCCATACATTTTGACCGCGTAGGTATTGTAGTTTTCTATGAAACCGCTGTTTTTATTGATGATAACCGACGAAAATATTCTGCACTACCGTCTACAATCATGTTCTCAGTTCATGATTATAGTTTGCGCACTGGTTAAAAATGTATCCTGTATTTTGGTGTCTGCAGTTTTAATCTAAGTCTCAATAAATGTAAAGTAATGTGCCTGGATTATAAAATGGTAGCCTTTTAAGTTTTGATCTATCTTCTTTCTATATTTTCGTGCAGATAGCAAGAGTATAATTTTTGTTTCAGTACGGAACTACGGTTATCTCAGTACCTATGTATTTGAACGAACACTTTAAGACTTAAAATTATAGGGCTACTAAGACTTTCAAGTTGCGTCAAGAGAATAATTCTCATTATGTTGCCTTAAGTTTGTGTTGCTTTTAAATTTGAAAATAAACAAAGTTCTCCATTTATCAATAAACTAATTAACAATAATACAAGTGCTTTCCAAGTGAAGTCGCAGTAAAAGCTAGTCAAAAACTAATCGTCGAAAACGTGAGGCGCGCCCGGCACACCCACTACCATTATCTAATAAGTTTTATATAGTTTTTTTTATAATTTTCACACACGCAACCATACAAACTTGTTTTTTGGAAGCTTTCTATGGAAATACGAATGTTTTCGAGAAGATCATTAAATTAAATAGCGGATTTTGATGGTATTTTTTGTTAGGTAAACAAAACAATTATTGATGGAAAAGTCATAACGGGTTTGTTGTCTGATTTTTCTTTTACTTTAACCAAACATTCTAACCACAAGCAATAATAAATTATCAAATGAACGCAGACGATCACAGTCATGTGTTGACTGAAAAATTCCAAAAAGAATGTCGTTGTTGAAATTCAAATAATTTAATAACTACGTGCATTTGACAAACACGACACGGAATCGAACCCTTACCTTCAGCATCCAAGGCATAGGTCGGCCCCTCATGCCGTCGGCGCCCGGTGATCCTTCTACGTCATCGGATTGAGGCGCGAAATAACCCTCCTACGATAAGAAAAGGAAGCTCCCCTCAAAAATATGTATATCTTTAGGTAAAATATACCCAAACTTAACTAACTTGACAAAAATATTGCTAAAATTGCATATAAAATTCATAATATTTTTCCAATTTAATTATTGCATTTTTTTTTTTTGAATTTTCCAATTAAAGTGAATTGAAATATGTTTAAATAAGAAATAATTTGTTTCTAAACTGGATTGAATTTAAAATAAGAATTTCCCAATTATTGTACCTCTATTGTTCGTTTTTTTATTAAAATAAAGAATGTTTTTTTTCAATGCCTTCCATCGCATCCTATTTTTAAATCTTGCCTCAAAATATGACGGGACTTTGTTGAGTTTTCCAATATTTAATATTGGAAAACTGAACAAATGTCTGTCATTTTACATCATACGTGCAATAATTGGAAAACTTTTGAAGTGACAGTGATGCACTTACGTATCCGACCCTCGGATCCCACGACTGCTGGTGTGGAGGCTTCACGTCGCACGAGCTACCGTCCGGCGACCGGCCTGCCGTCGGCTAAACAAAAAGAAAACAGTTGGTTAAAAAAATGAAGAATGGGCTTTTTTGTAATTTAAATAATATCAGGGACACTTGTGAGAAGTATATTCTAGTAAGATATAAAACAAGTTACAATACCGTTGAGTGTGAAAATTAAAAATTATTTATAGAAAAAGGTTTTTTTTTTTAAGTGTATTCCGCGGTCATGATGTCGAATACCAAGATTACACTGACGATTTTGTAAAAAAATCTACGTTTAGGAAAATGTAAAAACTTGGGCAGATTCATTTATCAATTTATGTAATGTTATAAGTACATAGATCCCAATTATGGTTATTTAGTAATTTACATAATTTAAATAACAAACAGTTGCATTCATTCTTAATCCCATATAACGTTAGAAAATAAAGGGGGCAAATAAAAAGGCACCCTGATTCAAATAATTATAACTCTTACATATCCGACCTTGACATCCCAAGCCGGCTGCGGTTGCTGCTTCACATCCCAGGGGGTGCCGGTGGGGGACAGCCCCGGGGAGAGCTCGGACACGGGGGTCGAGCTGGGGGTGGGGGAGTGCGCCTGCGCTGGTCCCCCGCTCTGGTACGCCGACGGGGAGTGTTGGGAGCCGCTGGAACTGCCGCCTCCTCCTGTGGAGCGAATATATGTTAGTGAGGAACCATAATGGAGGCGCTTTTGTCCAAATCTTCTTTATAAGACACAGACTGATATCATCATCTCACAGTTTATGGGAATGATGAGTGAGATAACAAACAAAATAGTTTCATACACCCAAGTTTGTGACATGTGTATAGACAAATATTTCATGGTGCAGTGTGGAGATTGACTGTGAGGTTGGTAACAGGTCTGCCTAAGGTACGCCGAACTTTTAACTACTTTCTTGTCATGATAGTCCTATTTTTCAGGAGATTGAGTTAAGATAAGTTAAGATAATTACAGTAGTATTCAGCTACGGACATTTTCACAAAGATACATATAATAAGAAGAACTTTTGTTGAACACCTATCTAGTTATTATAACATCATACATAACATCACGCCTTGTTTCCCCGAAGGGTTGGGCAGAGGTGTACCTATAGTACACCCACATTTCGCCAGTTATGTTTAAGTCCCATGTAATAGGGGGCGAGCTTATTGCCATCAACCGGGCACAAATCCAGACTCCGGGCTGCTACTGAGAAATTCCAGATAGAAAAACCCAATAACACATTGCCCGACCTGGGAATCGAACTCATGCTCAGCAGTAGCGATTGCGACCACTAGACCAACGAGAATTTTATTTAAATCTTAGCCCTTGCAGCACTTGTCGACGTCATTCAACGCCGGCTGTCGCTACAAAACCAGCTCTGGGGCTCTGTCTCGGATAGGGTCGTAGCATTAAGCTGACCGATGGCCGTTTTGCGTGGATGTGACGCATGTTTTCCCCCAACCTGTTATTTTTGGTGTTTGTGTTCAATCACTGCGTCTTGTTTACCGCAAATAAATGCCAAAGAAAATTTTACCGTTTTAAGTTTTATTTTTTGTATTTTAATGCCGTTGAAAAAAAAGGTTACGTGGTCCTACCACGTAACCTTTTTTTTTTTCAGCAACGGCATTCACCGAATATCTTCGTTGAAGTATGGTAAAAAAATGATGGATGTTTTCAAATAAAATAAAACAAACAGTTCATTTCCTATAAAACTTCAATTATATACCACGTGCCTGGTTACTTAGTTCTTTTGGTGGCTGTAACTACTTTTTCTCTGGGGCAGTTGCATAAAAAAACATTTTTGCACAGCCAAAAGAAAAAAAAGAAGAAAAAAAAACCTCAATATCTGTTCTAGAAATAAACGTTTCTCACCATGTAGTAGTTGGTTGTTGTTGGGCGGGCTGCTGGGCGGTAGACCGAGGCTGGGTGGCGGGGCGCCCACCTGGGCGGCCTTCATCATCTTCTTGTACTTGCTCCGACGGTTCTGGAACCAGATCTTCACCTGTTGATAGAAAAGTGTGGGTTAGCATGGTAATGAAAATTTTTAGGAGTACCTATTGTCAGAACAGGCAGTGTTCATTGTTATAATACCCAATAATGTACTATCGATGACATTTTCGCATGACCCCCATTAGGGCGATTTTGGTGTGCACAAGCCAGTGGCTACCCCCGCCTGTATTGATCTCGTCCACCAATAGCGCTTCAGCGCACATTATAAAAGAAAGAGACAATCTTCATCAGTGGTCAAACTATAACAATTAACTTTAAAAAAAACGGTCGTACTTCATTCATTGGTCAAACAGAAAAAGGGCGGGATAACCTACGATTTGAAAAGGGTCGTGCGTGGCTGTCCTCGATAGTACAACACCAGTAAAAACAAAAAACAAAAAGGACTGGTATGTATGCCTATTATGGGTTTCATAAAGCCTCTTTGTTTTACTTATTCGAAATCTGTATCTAGTACTAATCTATATCTATCTATCAATACTTACTAATAGTAGAAAGAGCTCAAGAACATGTTAGTTTTTTGTTTGAACACGCTAATCTCTAAAACGAACGGTCAGATTTGAAAAAAAATATTGTTGCATTATATATTCCAATTCTTGAAGAAGGCTTTATGCGATTTAACAACACGCTACAACGCTTAGGTGCTGAGAAAAAAGAAAAAAACCAGAAAGAAGAGATTTGTTTATTAATCTGTGGATAACGTTGTGAGTAGTGTGTTTGTTACTTCTATTAACTTCTAACCTATATTTACCTATTAATACACTGCTGTTTGTTGTCCCTAAGTGAATAAATAAATAAGCGAAAAAGAAGTATAGTGCGGGCGGGAAATACATACAGACATAAACTCACGCCTTCTTCCCGTGGGGGTAGGCAGAAACTACAGAACGCCACTTGCCACAATCCTTACATACTCGTTTATTGTGGTGTCATATGACTCATGAGAAGATCTCATAAGTGTCAAGATTGGTTCTTGTTTTGTTCATCATCATTAATATTTCAGCCGAAAGACATCCGCTGCTGGACATAGGCTTCGCCCCGAGCGTCGCCACATCGACCGGTTCTGTGCACCTCTCATTCAGCGGATTCCGGCGACCGTCAACTAACTCGTTTTGTTCTAAGAAGTAGAATTAATGGAGACTGCTTTAAGAAGCTATTTAGTTGGGGTATACCTATATTGCTTCTTAATTTAGCACTCGCTCCCAATTGTTATATAAGTCAAAACGCAGATGCATTCTACGGGTAGCGGGTTAGAGTCCCATAAATATTGTGGTTATGAAAAAGGTTTGGGGAAACAGTTAAAATAACCAGCTTCAACATTACAAATTGTTTATCGAAGTTATCGATTTCAACTCATAATTTTAAGGAGAAAAAATTTCAAAAAAACCTGTGTTACAATGTGCCGACAGTCGTAATGTGTATATATGTAAATTATTTAATTGACCATTCCAACGAAATGATAATCTTTGCTATTACCGTATTTATGTACAAATACGCATACATTATGTTCACATATTTACATAAATAAATATATACTACAACGTTTGAGTACAAGAAAATATCTATGTGAATTCATGAACTGGATAATTTTAAGTATTAATATACATACCTAATTAACAGTTATGTAAAACAACGCCTTTGCATATTATGTTTTACTGGAGAATATGCAACTCTCTCTATGTATAAAAAAACAATGTCTTCGCATCCACCTTGAACCAAATTATGCGTTAGATCACCCTAGAGTTTTTTTAATCATCACCTCGGTTAAACCTATCTGCCTAGCCTTGTTTTCAACTATGTTGGAGTCTTAACTTAATACACTACATGGAGCGACTGCCTATCTGACAAGCACAACCCAGCTACTAGGTAGGACTGGTTGTCAGGCTTTCGGGATCTTAACTAGCCGTAACGACTGTCAAAGATCTACTAATGACAGCCGGGACCAACGGCTCATCGTGCTTTCCGAGGCATGACACTGCATGGTCACCCATCCATGGGCCATTCCCGGCAAGCGTTCAAAAAAAATCAAACAGAAATCAAAATAATTTATTTCACATAAATCACACGGCACGGTTCCAATTGGTCGTTTCCTATGGAGAAGGGCGGGCAAGAAACTCAACGGTTACTCTTTTAATTTTTTAACTGCACAAGTCTATTCAACGTCAGATCCTCGTTCTTAAGAAGGCCCTTTCCGTACCGCGCGCGGGGTTACTGCTTATTTGCCATCTGCAACGTCATTTAAGTACTGAGTTACACGACACCCAATGGCAAGAGTAAAAGACTTTATTGCCACCGCCGAAAAATAGCTCACTATAATAACCTTACCAGATTTGGTAGACACATTGGTGATCGCAGTTTTTGATTTTCCTAATAGAAGTCTACTGCCAATGCTTCTTGCTTCTGACATCAACCATTTATATCTACCGCTTTTAAAGCTAACGCAAAGTAAAGGCAACACCAGAAAGCTTAGACAAGTGACAATCGCTTTCAAAGCGTTTCGAATTTCTACTAGTAATGACTTTCAACAGGATTGACATAAGCTTTTCGGTAGCTTATGTCAATTCCAATTGTTTATATTGGATGGTCCTAGTTTATCATTTATTTGTTTGTATAATAATTCCAGTATTGCATATGTAAGCTGCCATGCCCTTTAGGCCTGGAGGCTTTTATTTATGTATTAAGTTTTATTCACATTCACTTTTTTATTCTTTTTTTTATATTGGCGTGGCAAGCTAACGTAGTAATTACGTGGTAATTACTTACAATTGTTTCGAATCCAGTTCTTCTAACCGAACAGAAAGCTGTGCTGCTGGGGAGTTTGTTGCGCCACTTCTTCTTCCCAGCTAAAGCACTAGGAAGTGGTGATGGGCGGGCGTTTTGGGGGACTGTCTTATGTAATTTTGACGTTCGAAAAGTGCTGATAGCCTAATTTGAATAAATTACTTTTGATTTTGATTCAAAACAAAAATTGAGTTTAGAATGTCACGCTCAGGGCCTCAGCGGTCTAGACAAATGGCATTCACTTCGGAGCGATTCTTCTACAGCTGCTATCGCTTCACTGATACTACGCTATGACCTATGATCACTTGACATTTCGATAGCTTGTCAACCGCATATTTTTATTGGCTTTTCTACTACCATCATCGCTAATCAAATGTTACAAATGTTACTTTGTCTATGCCCTCTAGTCCTGTCTGTCTGACCTTCACGAAGTCAAAGTCAAAGCATTTATTTCAAATAGGCACATGAAAAGGCACAACACTTCTTAGCAAGACTAGTTGTTAGACCTTCGGGCAACCGACTACCCGTAACGACAGTCAAATATCGACGTGCTTTCCGAGACACGGAGAGGTCTCGGTACATTATGGACGCATACAAGAACTCATCTTGGCAAGCGTTGCTTTACCTTGAAAGATTTACGGCTGGCACACCCTGGACAGTCAGCCCCGCAACTACCTGACTGGCTAATTTTACTATCAAGGCATGCCCTATTCTCATATTGTGTCTATACGGGCAAAATACTCAATTGGCAATGTTCCACAGTCACTATCGGATTTTGTACATATACATAAACTAACATATGTGTACATAGGTATACGCAGGGGTAGCGTGGATAAGGGCGGGGCTATGGGGTTGTCAGTCGTTACTGTACCGTTAAAGTTGGGGGTGGGATCAGTCGATTATTTTTATCGATAGGTTTTTTTTAGTTTCGAAAGTGTGTTTTGTTTTCTTGTATCTATTGAAAAAATAACATTTATCTTTTCTTATTCGTTAATCTACTTGCATAGGTATAAGACTGGTTTCCTGGTTTTACTAAAGTATTTTCTTAAAATGAAGTAAGAGTAACAAATACATCTAATTGCAATTTCTTGTCAAAGAGTGCGAAACAAGTCCGTTAATCCCCATCTTAGAGTTACGGGTATCAGATTTTTGTAATATTTTGCGAAACAAAAAGTGGTACTTTATAGTGTGCATCTTAGTTATTCTTAGGTTCAACATATTTAGAATAATCTATAACTTCCTCGCTTTAAAAACAAACAAACTAATCAGAACCAAGGACACGATATTTTGTAGTTTCCTCGAGATAAAGTTATTGCGGTTACATAAGAGTTATGATTACGATATGTTATAGTTCATTATAGCGTTAATACAAGTTATAGGCATGCAACCCGCCAGACCTGAGTGACAAGTAACGTTATTGATAAACGTCGGGTGACTGTGACGGCGGAAAGCGAGAGCGGGTTTAATTTGTGTTTAAATGTAAGTGTTTCTGGGAGATTTTTGTGTGTTTGATAAAGTATGAAAACTTTCCGTTGTTAACAAAAAAATCAATTAATATTTGTTATTTAAAATAAAATAAAACTATGAATGACATAAAATATGGCTGAGTTAATTCAATTACATAAACAAGTTTTACCTATTTTATTAAAATTTTCTTTTAACTCAAAAATCAAAAAAGTTTAACCTTCTACCATTTATTTATTTATTATCATTTGTTCTTGATTCACTATGCTAGCAGAGAACATCTTAAACATAGAGTCATATTTACTTTTTCTGTGTCAGAAATACCTTGACACCTCTCGATGTCTGTTACCACTGACACCACACCAAGTGATCAACTTATATCGCCAATTCGTGTAATCAATGCATAACGGGTATGTCATGCAGCAAAAAAACTGACGTATGCATTATTATTTATGAGTTATATTTCAAGTGGACGCTTCTGCGCAGTCGCAGTAGAAAGTATTACAACTGAAGTGAGTTCTTATTTACGATGCATAACTTTGCGTTATCTTTTATCTAAGACAGCAAGGAATTGTTAAGTAGTTACAAGTAGTTACGTATAAGCCGGTTGTGTAGCAAAAAAAAACTGCTGCGGTTTATAAACTCGCTCAATTCGATAAAAATCTAACCGATAACTATCTTATTCTTTGTATCACTTATGATGCCAATTTAGTTATAAACTAGAATCAATGCGATTGTATAA
This sequence comes from Dasypolia templi, assembly GCA_963555695.1. NCBI lineage: Eukaryota > Metazoa > Arthropoda > Insecta > Lepidoptera > Noctuidae > Dasypolia > Dasypolia templi. Next base: position 9,530,947 of record OY743163.1, read on the forward strand.
AACAAATTACTTATCGCCCACTACAAACTTGTACGGAAAGGTGTAGGTGTAGAGGTCTTATTTATTTTATAATCATCCGTGCATCGATATCGATAAATTGAGAGTAGTCCCATCCCTCACCACCCACCCTTCGATTAGCCGGGTCGCAGTGCACGATATAACTTAACCCCGACGTCTCGCCTAACTTATTGTATTGGTATTCGGTATTCAATTCACTTAGGCGCTTGAACACGGTTATATTGTACGGAATTATTTATTTTGTCATGTTTTGCTATGTTTATTTATTTATTTAGGGTTGAATTTAGAATGTAATAGTTTTAACTGTAGCCGCGCAAAATATTGATCAAAAACTGTTTTATTTTATTTTATAAAAACCTTTATAGATCGCAAAAGGGAAAATCATTCAGGGTGGCAAAGACATCGACATGAAACATGTTAGCATGGAATCCGTACATGATTCTGAAACCCCATGCGTTAAAAGATTTCATCGTTAATTTTTAAAAAAAAACTACTCCATACATTTTAAAACAACAGTTTTTTTTCTGAAAACCGACCTAAAATGTCTTCGCTAAGGAGTCTAGAATCATTTCCAGGATTCATGGTTACAGTTTTCGTACCAACAAAATTCAGCAACTAGAAGGCATCAAAAAGAAAAAAACATGATCACAATTACTTTTCCGACTCAGAAACCACTAGAGAGCAAAAATGTATGTTCGGTTACAACAACTTTCGAACCGTTAAGTAGGTAGAGTTACTATATAAATTTTATTTTATACAATAGCAGTTACCTGTATCTATCAAATTATGAACAGAAACTTGCCAAACTCAAAGCCGAAATATTACAAAAATTATAAAAAAATACATCCACATAACAGAAAAATTTCGAAATACTCAAGGTTTTCTATCGAAAAAAACTATCGACAATAGTTCGTATGCATGTACAAATCATTTCAATCGTCGAACCGTGGAGTATTGTGCTCGTGACAAAAGACATGTTGTATAAATTTTGTCAAATAAATGTTTATTATCATGGATGGGAAGTTTGGAAACAGATTATAATTGTAGAAGATTCTTTTGAACGTTTTTGTGTTATGAAATTTTCGTCATTATTGTTGAGCGGTCTGAGGTGGTTTTTCCTGTTACTAGGCACTGTTTTTATTTAAACATCATTATTTATTTTAAAAAAAGAACAGGGATTCCAGCAACAGCAATTTTCATCAGTAATCTAAATAGAAAGGAAGAAAAGAAATCATTTATTTGCTGAAAATTGAGGTAAAAGTAAGTTTATTATATTTTTAATAAATAGTCCCGATACAGCAGCCTGTTACAGTTTTATACGAATAACTTTTTATTTTATTATATCTACCATTTTGATCACTTTAAGTAAAAAAATTTGCTCGGACTTTTAATTTTATTTGTCTTTTATGGTTTAATTTCATATTAAAGAGCTATTTTATGATATATAACAGAGTGATCTCATCTTTTTGCATGCAGTCTGTGACAGATAAATCTATTTTTCTTACTTTCCATTTTAGACCACCTACGTAGGATGGTTCTTTATGAAAACACTTTAGTAAAATAATAAGATTACGAAGTGGTCATAACATTGGTTTAAAGTGCAAAAATAGTTAGGAATAAACAAACGGAAAAGAACTGCAGTGTTCATCAGCTGTTATAAGAACGGGCGGCGGAAACGCATTATTGTGGTTTTCGTATGCGACATGTGAGCAATCTGCCATTTCAATACACTATAGTGAAGCAAAAATAAAAAAACGTAATAAAAATACTTCCACATCACATACAAATCTTGTTGTAAAAGAAAAAAAATATCAGCTTCAGCTGCCCATAATTTCATGCACATCGTAAAATATGAGTGCTATAAAAACTCGACGACATTTCAACGCAGAACATCAGAAGCGAAAGACATAAAATTATTTTTATCTGTTGAATGGATAATAGAATTATGATCCAAACATAATTTAACACATAATACATTAAAACACGACACAAACCACCAACTCAATGGTTAATTTAATAAAACATCGATATTAGAACCGTCGATGTGCCCCATCTCTATCATTCGTCATCTGTCACGTGAAACTGTCATTGTTACAAAAAAAGATAACATAAAATGGCCGCGGCATATGCGACCACAATGCAATATGTATTACTTGTACACGCACTGTTATTGTATTACGAGAAAATATGGGGTGAAACACGAATTCGGAGAAAAAATACGTAAAACATGAGCTGTGTTTTGACAATATTTTTATTCAATGAAATAAATTATTTTTCTAAAAGTCAAAATACCAGCCAGCGTGTGAAATAAGCAAACCTTGATAATGTTTTTGGACAGCATTGTTATTGGTACCTAGAATTCAGGCATTTAGTGTCAACTTATATATGTCCCAGAACTCCACGTAAAGCCGGAATTGGGTGACAGGTTATTTTTTTGAAAAAATGATTAACGTTTTGTTTTATGTTTTTCTATTCCCCGATTCTGTATTGACGTCGATAGAAGTCGACGTCAATATTTATTGCCTGGGACTCAAGGCCTCTCTTTGAGAAGTAACAGGACGTACACAAGACTTTAATTCAACTCAAGAACTCAGCACGTTACGATGCAGTTTGAATTTAGTCATTTGTGAAAAATGAAAGTCTCAAGAAGCCAAATACATAATTTAAAAAAAAAAACACTGACAGTCAACTCACAACTTATATAAACCACTGGGTTATGAAGGATGAAAATTTTCTTCATGCAGAGTACCTTGTGTACCTAACGAAAGTGAGAACAAAATTATTGAAGAAAAACTTAAATTTGCTTGGAAGCAAAACTTATAATACGACATAGAAATCTGCAGTAATCGTGAATTATATGTATATTATTTACTTTATCATCAACTGACCACTTTATTTGTGACAACATTTTTAATGCCTGTATTAGTCACTCTATGAATCACACATAATACAGGTTGCAAATTCCGATGATAATAAATTCTTAGATAAGAATCTTAGATGTTGATTATTGATAGATACATTTATTACCGTGGATTGAAAAACCTTTGAACAAGCTGTGTGGGAATTTAAAAATCAAATAAAAGAAGGAGCAAAGGTGTAAAGGGAGATACATGACTTAAAAGTATTTTCTGGAGTAAACTCAATTCTCAAAAAAAAATAGGTCTCAAATCTAAGACCGGTTTTTATGTCACAAAATTTCACACGAGCCGTTATTGCTGAATAGGGCTGTGCAAATGCTCGTAGGTAAACTTTTCCCGTAAAATGCTTACTTTCCATTTTAGACCACCTACCTAGGATGGTTCTTTATGAAAACACTTTAGTAAAATAATAAGATTACGAAGTTGTTTAAAGTACAAAAATAGTTAGGTATAAACAAACGGAAAAGAACTGGAGTGTTTATCAGCTGTTATAAGAACTTTTCCCGTAAAATGCACAGAGATGAGGAAGTTTTACTTGATAACTAACGTATAGGGTACCGTCATTCCCCCACTAAACAGTGCTACAGTTAGCTTTTGAAGTAAACACCATGTAAGACCTGTCCTCCTTGAAGTATCAGCTGTAAATATTAACCTCTTTTACCGTTTCAAATAAGCTCAAGACTCACATATCCAAAATTGACTAAAAGTGCTCTTTGAACCTCCTAAAATCTTCCTCCCAACTTCCATCAAGAAAGAAGAAGCGTCACTCACAATCAACCTCGCCCAACAACATCCCAGGTTGCACAACTATGACCGCATTTCACAAACCGATCCTTGCCAGTACCTAGAATCACTTCTATTTCTGCCTATACCAAATGCAGCCAACCTCTAAAAAAAGCAGCCCTGTTCCCATAGGTTTCGACAGCGGATGGCGGTATGCACACTGTCGGCAATGCGTACATCGCGCGGCGCTCACAAAGACGTGGCGGACATACGTGGCATAACTTTGAGAAACTGGTGCCCTCTCGGATACAGCTATTCCAGCACTTCTTGGGACTGGTTTATGTTGTAGCGTTTGTGTTGCGGCTTGTTGATGTAGGGTAGGCAGGAGTCTAACTTCAATTCATGATTTGTGTCACCACAACTTGGCTAATGCAACAAAATGCAAGCACGTTTTAAAAATTTGTTATTATTTGACAGCTGTCAAAGTGACAATGACATTTGAAATGTAAATGAGAGTGTTCATCACTGTTCACTTGTGCCCTAGATTTTCGTATGGAAATTATAACAACGTTATGTTGGGGGAGTTTTATAATTACTATTTTGACAAAAAAACATAGAACTGGCTATCGACAAAGTACTCGTAGATCCATAATTATATTCGTTCTAGGGATAGAGCATAGCAGGTATGTAGCGCGGAAACAAGTGCGCTTGCGTCGCTTTGATCATTGCGACTGTAGGTACATAAAGGAAGCACTTACTTACGGTATTTAAATCGTATCGGATTTAATTAACGCGGTCATCGGATGTGCTTTAATTCTATAGAATAGAAGATGGTATTTTTTTTGTTAGTAAAAGTGTAATAGAACTAAATAAATTTCGTTTGCGTGGAAGTCGTAGTCGCCGCATTGTTTATAAAACTTCCTCGCCCCCGACCCACCACATCGCGTCGCATCGCCCAGTGATATGACTTCGTTTTCGACTTCTTGGTCGTCTCCTAAGGTTCGTAGTTAATGTTAAATATCTTATAGCCTTCCATATAAATTGAGTTTTCAAATGCAAAAAGAATTTAACAAAACCGAGCGGTAGTTCCAAAGAGAAACGCGTTCGAGCATATCATCAGCTTTATTATATTAAGTATAAAATATATGTATTAGTATATAGATTGGTTGCGCTTTTGTTTTAAACGCAAAATGGTGTAAGTTAAAATTCGACTATTGTGGTTTAAAAGAGCTTTGATTATCTGTAGCAGGCAATTACCTTTTTAGGTAGGTAAACATTGATGCATGTCTTTAACCTAAATCAGTTTAAACATGAAACTAGCCATCAGAATCTTTATCTAGACAGTTTAAAACTGCTCTATGATTTTTGTTAATCACTCCATTTTCAACCACCATTTTATAATCGACTAAACTAAAATATTTTAGAATCGATATTAACTGAAACTACACAACACTATTGACACATTAAAAGACAATTTACCGTTCCCTATTTAAATCGGAAAACCATTCATCAAATCACAGCTTAACTTTACGACATCTTATCACCAACTGTCAAACGAAAATAAAACATTTGACAAATGAAAAACAAAAGTCACAAGCAACGTCATAATTCACGAAACGACACAAAGCATCACACATTGTATCAATCACCTTGGACGACTCAATCACTTTACCAATCAGTAAATGAGAAATATAAATAATTAATCGACAATATATAAATGTTAATGTGGTGGAGTGGTGCATAAAGCGGTCCACGGATTGAAAAAAAGACAGTAGCCGCTGCGTGTTTGTGTTGGACAGTGAATGATGCGGAGCCGTCTTTATTTTATTTTTATTTATATTTTTGCAATTGCACTTTTGCGGTGGTGTTTGCTCTTTTCGTCGTAGGTGCATAGGTACATAGAGTTTAGTTTATAGGTCTCTCGTTTTGTTGTGGGTATAGAAAAACGAATTCATTTTCGTATGAGTTTTCTTCTCAGAGTATGAAAATAAAATTGTTTAATTATGTGCAATCATAACTTCACTCAAGAGCTTGTTTTGGTGTGATTTTGCTAAAACACTATTCAAAGAACAAGTTTAGATATAAAGGAAAATATAAACATTTGAATCCGTCAAATTAAAAATAACTTATTTAATTTTTATAGTTTGCTGTGTTGACTCAAATAATTTTCTCTATTTTATTTTTATTCTAAACCAAATATGTTGTTTTTGTACGCCATAAATGGCAAGACATGCAGAACTACCTGTTATTTTAAGACCTTGCACATATTATTTGATGTATACTCATGTTTTTACAATAAATTTATTCTATTATATTCTTAATAATCCAACAATCGGACTAAAAAGCAATAACATCCAGCCACAAGTTTATTGCAAAACTAACTTTACATCTAACTAATTAAAACTCAAATTAGTTGAATAAATTCAAACATGTGCTAACTGTCGACACCCTTATCATAATCCAATAAATTAGTGATGCACAAACGCGTTTTACATATCGACACATTAGTGTTGTGACAAGCACATTAGGCGGTCCATTGGCAGTAAAAAAATGATCTTTTGAATATTTAGCGATTGCAATGTTACTTTTTGCTTCATGTAATTGTTTTGCATTAATTTTATTACCCTAAATGGCTATTTTATAAAGTAACATACATGTTAAAGTAGTTTCTAGATGTTTTTACCTATAAAGGTGAATAAAATTCTAGGAGGTATCCTAGAAATGGTGCTAGTAAAAATTGTAATATATGTAGCTATACATAATGCGACATCGCATTTTGCACTTAAATTACTTACTCGCTTGTAAATGTTTCCTTTTGAGCGCGGCATTTCAGATAAACTCGTAGTAATGTATTCATTGGAGGAAAAAATTGATTTTAACGCTGACGATTGTAACATTATATTATCATTTTTTAACTGAATGCTTTCACGAAACAGTTATTTTAAAACTAAGATTAACTTTTACTGTCAATAGTTTTAGATATGCCTTTTTTAATGGTTTATCTAAAATCATGTGAATTATTTTAGCTACAGAAAAAAACGACATTCACACAGCCAATATCAAAATTATACACAATTTTTTTTTTTTTAAAGCAACTAACTCCACCGATTCCGTAGCAGCCTCACAAAATCTTACCACGTCTCGGTCACATGGGCCCCGTGTTTTACGCCGAGAAAAACACTACATTCCCCTTAGAAAGGCAAAAAATACCGCTCATGTAATAAATTTGATGACCAGTTCGTTTGTCACTCAATTGTGGAACGGGTTCAAGTTTTTCGAAAAGAGAGAAAGGATTTTTGGTGTGAAATTGAAAGTATTGTTTTTTTTATTAAATGAAGCACGTATACCATATCATATACGTACTCATATAATAAGAGATAGATAAAGATCTAGTTACATAAATATGAGTATTCTTTACCCATTTAAAGTAAAATCAACCTATAAACTAATGACATCATAATTTGTTATCAAATGGCGTTGTCAAGTACTGGTACTTCTCTAGATGGTGTATTATTTGGGAGATCCATGATTATCTGTGACCATCGGTTGGTTGGACCACCTATTAATAATACAACAGCAAAATGTATGAGGCGCTCTCAAATCTTGCAACTTTATTTATGCCCCTCAATAGATACTCAATCAAACAAAACCCACGTCTACATTTTTTCCTACACTATGTGAATCAAAGACAAATGCCATCTAAGGTAACCATTACAATGTACGTTGACCATTGACTTAATTTACCATTAATAAGTACTTCATCTTACAGCTCAGTGATACAGCAACTCATTGCTAATCGCGTTCATAGAGTATCCATGTCGATATGTTTTTTTATCGACATTTGCACGTCACTAGAATTACGTAATAATGAATTTATGAGATTTTTATAGTGACTTTGTGTGCAGTTTTGCTTGCGTGAGAGAATTAAGTATTTTAATATTGTTGTAAGTGTTTTTGCTGTATAAAGATTTATGCACTTATTTTTACGAGCATTTTCTCTTATTGGGTGAACAGGAGTGTGGCTTAAGTAATAGCTCCCAAGATTTATTGCTAATTATTTTAGATTAAAACATATGAAGAGATCAGAACAGGGTGTAAAGTTCACTCATACTCTCGGAAAAGGGAGGATCCTCCGACCAGATGGATGTCCTATCTGGTGGGCAACTGCCCAACGTTTGATGTCGGGAAGTTGTATCTTTGCTATAAGCTCAAAAACTACTGAACATCGGTAGAACATTTGGTGGCTTAATTTGTTGCATTTTGACCCTACTATGACGTCCTGCAAGGAATACGTCGAGTTATCAGTAACCCTGTATATGCTACCTGCGCGGTAAACTCTGCTTGCGCGATGCAGGATTTGCCTGACGTCAGTGTGATGCATTTGTTTTCATGTGGCGGTGTAGATGCCGCCACACATACTCATTGAAATTTTAATAGTCAATGTTACTTTTTTTGAATAAGTTCCTCTAACTGATATCATTTTACCTATTAATCTGTCTAGTCTTTTCCCAAACACGTTGTTGTTACCGGATGCAGCTGTACTCGTATACCAGTATTTTACTTAGAGCGACTGGAGTGGTCAGACTTTTAGAATTCGGACTTCCCATGCTTCGGACAGTCGTTACACTGTCAAAGATCTACGTTTGCCGAGGCACGGAGGTGTCAACACCATGTTTCTTTATTATAATTATTCTTCTTTTTAGTAAACCACACTTGCCGAAACAAACACAATTTTTAATTAGGTACGAACACAACACACCCACAAAAATCACTGCATTTGTCTTCCATTCTGTCCAAATTACATCGCTCGGTATTTAAAAAATTAACTTGCAAAAACTGAATGCGAACGAACCAAGGAAAAACGTCGCAATAAGTTTTTGCGAGCTAGTGAAAGGCCGTATGTTGGGTAGCCGTGAAATGTCTTTATCGGCGCCGACTCGATTTTATAGCAACTGAGAACGGCGCGTGTGTTGTGTCGATATTTTTTATCGATATATTTTTGGAGTGCGTGCGGCTGTCACTAATGTTTTTGACAGTTTGTTGTTGGACTACTTACATTTTATTATGAATGCGATAAAAATACTAGAAAAAGCTAAAACTGGTGAGAAATCGCCCATCGTGGAATCCTTTGATGACTTGTATTAGCATAGCTAAGATTAAAATTGATATCCCTATTCGTTATACTAGGTACATAATTGAATACACATTTTTTTTATCTAAGTAAATTCCATTTAAAATTTCAAATTCTTCATCTAGCTGTTTTCAGAATATCCTAGTCAACCCTTTTTACACCCCAAAAAGCAACCCTTACCAAACTGTAATAAAAACATCCACAAATTGAAGCACATTACTCAATTTATTTCCAAATTACAGACATATGCCAAATCATTTGATCTCTCGTTGCCATAGCAACGCCCCACACAGCAGGGCTGTCGAAATCGCGGCTAGCACGCCAATTACAATTAGCGTTCGTATTATATTTGTGCCAGCCCTTGTTATTAACAAATTGGCCTCAGTTTTGTTAATCAGATCTTCATTGTATTTGTTTGTGTCAGATTCAATTTTGGTAATTGTCCATTGTGAGATGATGGATCTTATGATGATTTTTGTGATAATGAGAAAGCTATGCTCGAAGTATCTTTAAAAGGTCATGATCCGGAAAAGAACTGGAGTTACCGACTGAAGGGTCAGTGGGTTGGCCATGTCTGTCAAGGAACTGAAGGACGTTAGAGCTGATGATTTCTTGAGTGGAGACCGCGAATCAACAAGAGCATCGTGCATGGGATCAGCTGGATGGACATAAGACTTTTGGAATACCGAATGATGTCAATTGACAAATTTTCAAAAGTCAAATGTTTTACAGGTCCACTTGCACCACAAATTTCTTAATACATTTATCGCTGAACATAGGTATTTACAACATCAACCTGTCTCTGAAATATTCAAATGATTGACCGAAATAGAAGAATAAGTAAAATAAGTAGAATAAGTACTTTTTCTATTTTTTATAATAAAATGTCGGCCAACAACAAACTGTCAAAATCATTAATAATAATAATAATTTAATATTTTAACTTCGTTCAGCGTTGAGACTACCCCACTAATTCGACTGTTTATTTAATTTATCACCCATTTCTCCATAGATCTCCCTTACTGGTCACCATTAATTCCACATATCCTTTATTAATGACCTACCAATAAGTTTCTCTTTAACCCTCCGAAGCTCTCGTTACACAATAACGAAGAGAACCGGAGAGCGGCTGTTATTTGAAACTCAATCATGTTACTGTTTTCATTAATTTGGTTCAACTAGATACTGCAAGGGGTTTTTACCCAATTTGCATTCATTGAAAAGTTTTATATCGATGATCTTTTCTCAATATTAACAGAATCTGATGATTTTGTTAGTAGCGAAGAGAAAGAAGAAGAAAAAAAAGAAGTCACTAGTCGCGAAGAATCGAAACCCTCGAGGAAATACAGGAAAAAAAATATGAGGATTATTCAAAATTTAATCATGAAGATGTGGAGAATGACGAGAATGTAAAATCTTAACTATCTTGATTTATGAAGACTTGTTATAAGTTCATTTGCTTGAAATCTGTCTAGTAAAGGGCCACGATAAACTTAGAAGTTACATAACAAACATACATGTATGTACAAAAGACCATAATCATCTATTAGTATCTGCAAGTCGAAATGGATACAAAATCATCTGATGTAGCTTATATCTCCATCTGAAAATATGAAATTCAAAAAAAGAAACTGTAAAACTGAAAGCAATGATATGATAGAGAGTTGAAAAAAGAATACAATTCTCAACAAAACTCTCAAGCAACAAACCTCAAAATTCACATCAATCATACGAAAACGTACAGCTTGAATTTTCTCAGAAACCAGACCACCTCCCACTTATTAGAGTACCTACCAACCGTTCATTCTACCCACCAACTTAAAAACACACGCACGAAAGCAACACACAAACGAAACCAGTTTTTATCCCATCGAAATAAAAATGCATTGTTAGAAAAAATCACAGAAAAAGTAACATTATTTTACCCAAGATTTTTTTCTATTTTTTCTTCGTATTGTCTCAGAGAAACACGCAAAGCAACAATTGCTTGGTTTTTCTTCAAGACGGAAGTTGCCATATAATTATTTTCAAATTAGACGCAATTGTAGATTTCGGATGTCTCTGCCTAGGCCGTGAGAAAGATGGTGACATTTTTTTTGTTACGTCAAGTCGAGTCAAAATATGTGATTTGATTTTAAGTGTTCACCCGAATTTGGCGTGTGAAGATGGAAACAATAAAGACGGTTTTTGTGTTACAATAGCCGAATTCAGGAGGACGGGTGATTGTCAAGCACCCATTGCCTGTTGCTGTCAAGCATCGAATATGTTGATTTTTTGAGGTGAAGCCAATACTTGTATGAAAAACATATTAAACTTAGTTGAAGGAGAAAATCATCATACTCCTATTGGTTCAATGATTTTTGAAAGTTGAATGATGTTAAAGAAATGTTAAATATCGATAGCAGAGGCAATAAGGAAGGAATTTTCAATTCAAAGGAGAAAATGTAAATCTTTACTTTTCCAAATGGTGGAGTTCTGAGAGAGATTCAAGAAGACAGGCGAGTTGACAGCAATAAAAGGGCTTTTTAAATCACACTCCATTAGCACTAAAGTCATTCATTTGAAATTATTCACAGGATCCTTTAAAGTTTAGAGACCTACAATTTTCAAATCAGTGCAGTTGTTTAGATTAATTAACTTCTTTATAGATTTACTTGCCTTTTATTTTGCCTTTATTTATACTTCCTTGTCACTCAAACACAGGCAAAATTTGATTTACTACTCTTAACAGCTGGCCGTTATTAGCAGCCAATATTTCAAAGAACAGTGAAGATATTGTGTTATTTATTAAATTATGGTAAGGCTTCTACAAATAATTATTTTATTATTGTTTTAATTTCTGTTAAGCTTCATATTTTACTTAAATAAAACGCGAGCCAATAAATCTATTATCTTGACGCATATTCATATCTTATATTTTTTTTGATGTGATGTTTTTTTTAGCTCTAAAGTTTTTTTTTGTCTTAAAAATAATAAAATTCACATAGGTACCAATAATCTAAGCCTTCCTATTCTTTTAGTTTCCATGGTAATTGTTTTAAAGCTTCGTCATATTTATTATTGACATCCTTATACGTGATATGTATATTCCTCCTTCTTTTTGTGTCATGCTTTCCTAGTTTGTGCTAGTCTCATCCAGGTCTTACATTGTCCTGTTCAGTTTCATCATCATCGGTTTTAACTTCAAATCATACGCCATTTAACTCAGCTACTCTCCTCATCCAACTTTTAAGATTCCTGACATATAAGTTGAAAAAGTGGAATGTAATTCTAAATCAATATATTTTAAGTTGTTCTTTAAAATGACTCAGCGTTTTCTGCTTAACTTGATGAGTGTACAGAAGCATATGACCGTGACAACTTAAGACTGACAAATGTCTGTTAGCACAAAGGGTTGTTTGTTTTCTACAAGGTCAAATGACAAAATGCTTTCTGCGAAATTGTTAACTATAATGATATGAAACCCGATCAATTTATAGAAATTATGAGCTTTATGCAGTAGGTTGCACGCATACTGGTAGCATGACCGCTGTAAAAACAGAAGAAACGAAAGACAAAATAAAAGATTACATTCAAATTTCTGCAGCGTGATGTCAAAAATGAAGCAAAATGAATGCTATATGCTGTAGAAAGAGATAAGAGATAAACGTCTATTCTTCGTGAATAAAAGTGAATGGAAGTTGTTAGCGAAATTTCGAAATAGAGAAGATACTTGTCAATTAAATTTATTGATAAGTCGCCAATAGGAATTACGTAACAGAGATGGACAATAGTGCTGGTTCATTTTAAATTTATAATGAGGAAAATCCTTTCCAGTAAGCAGTGAGACAGTTACTAGCTGACATTATGGATTAAATCCATAAATAAAATAATGAATAGTAATACAAAGCAGTGATTACATCTGTGTACTAATCCTTGAGAAGTCTAGTTGTACTAGAATCTGCATAGGCGGTTAGGTAACCGTAACAATCAGGGATGCCATAAGACATAATTATATTAGTAAGGTACATTTTTGATTATACAATATGCATTTTTTATTTATTTAATCTAAATAATATTTTCTAATTTAAATTGAATTGCACGTATACTTTATATATATTGGACATGTAATACTTATCTTTCATGCTGAATTATATTCGTACGCAATGTGAGTTGTTACTGAGCAAATATATTGTAAAAAAAATTAGTGTAACATAATGTTTTCGAAATGAATGATTGAATTTTAAGAAAGTAAGATTTTAGAAAAATAACACTTCTTGGATTGATAAAATTAATTTAGGTTGCTAATCTTTCTTTTATTGGTACAACAAGAAATGAAAAAACTTTAGACCAACTAAAGATTTTAGAGAGAGAGAGGAGAAATAAGTATATATATACAGGATGTCCCGTAAGTTATCGTCAAGCCAGAGTCAGGATACTTAACAGAAAAATATATATGACACAGATTTTATAATTCTCATTATTAATATTAACCTTTGGTTCGGTAGCATGCAGCGTGTTCAGTAGATGCGATCTAAGTTAGCGACGATGTAGATGGTAGATTATAAAGAACAGCATAGTTGTGTTTTGCCCTGTTGAAAGTGCTTCAATTATATAAGGATGATGTGACGTTGAATGGGCTTGTGGCCACGTAATTACAATTACACAGGTCAATTGAAGGTTGAGCTACCCATGCTGCGACCGGTCCGTGGATAGGTGACCATGCTTCCTCGTCCAGCCTGTCATTTCTAGATCGTTCACTATCGTTGCCAGTAGTCAGGACCCCGAAAGCCTGACAACCCGTCTCACCTAGGGGTATATTATGGGTTAATTCGTGTCAAACTCAAAGCATTTATTTCAATTAAACCATTAACAGGTACTTTTGAATTGTCAAGGAGTCGGTCAGTCAGAAATATGAAGCTAGTTGTCTATTCCAAAGCGTAGTAGGTACCTATGGAGGAAAAAGCCGATCTCAACATGTTTTGGAAAAGACTAGGCAGGTGACCTTGATGAAGATCTACAAGAGATTTTGTACTCTCTGCCATATTGCTAAGATAACAATTCGAACCAGCGCCAGCCCTATCCACAAAGCTTGTATAAAATTTTCCTATAAATAATAGCAATTGACAGGTTTGGCTATATAACGGCCTGGATTCTAGAGCCTAGATCTAAATCAGCGGTTATGCTTCAGTTAGCAACGTCGCCGGTAGGGGGCGTTGTGACTGAGCCAAATGGATGGGTGTCCAGAGAAAGTAGGAACTTTCCACGTTACGATGGAACATGGTCGTTTGTCGTAAATTGCATGGAATTTTTGAAATGTTATGGATTTTGTGTTGGATGATTTGACAGCATCGGCTATCCTTGTGTGTGGTAATATTATAATCATTTTGTGATTGATAGTCTGTTCGACAAACATGGCGATTTTTGTAGTAGGTAAGCATAATCAGCTTTTCATGTTCCCTCTCCCTGGACACAGGCCTCGTCTCTTTGGGAGGGAGTGGGCTGTTCAACTCTGTGAGTCCAGTGAATAGGTTGATAGATGTCTTCGAACTTTTGTTTCTAGGACATGTCGGTTTCCTCACGAAGTTTTCCTTCACCATTTTGAGAGGTGTTTTTTTACTATTCCTCTTTCTATATTTAGCTTTCCCATATTTTTTTTGTCGGCTTTGTTTTTCGTTTTGTCGTATGCAAATCAATCAAATAACTGACCTGAGATTCCAACATAAGGTCTACGGCACGGTCTATATTTAGTGTTTTTGACTAGTTCTGAGAAAGTTATTTCTCGAAGAGCAAAACCGCCTAGAAAATCTGAAATTCATCAATATTCAAGCATTTCGATAATTCATTAATTAGTTATTACCTATGCCCACTAGATGGCTCTGCGTGATTAATTAGCAAGATTAGCTCAATAAACTTAAGAGTTTATTAGAGAAATTCACGAGGTTTCTGATTTAAATATTTAACCCGTACTGATTAACATTATGCGACGTCAATATTATATTGAATGCTAGAGGATCACTCGTACTGGAAAATAAACATAGGTAGATTTCATGCATCATGTAAGTTAGTTTTTTTTTTCTTTAAATTGTACATTTTCAACTTAACAAAAATACCAACACGTAATAGTTAAAAACAGAATCACAGACATCAATTTCATACACACGCACACAAGGCCATGAAAAATGATTGTGATTGTACCTCTTCGCTCATTATGAACGCCTGGTACCTATGATTGATGTTCGTAGATTGTCCGACGGAAAACCGTGAGTAATATTAAGAAAATATGTTGTATTTCGTGTTTTATTTACTTATTTCTGTACCTAAACACGTAGGTATACAACGCAGTGTTGTTATCAGAAAAAATAATATATACTAGAATATTTCAGACCCCTCCGTGCCTCGGAAAGCACGTTAAACCCGGTTGATCCCGGCTGCCATTTGTAGGTCTTTGGCAGTCTTTACAGACTACTCGTGGAAGCCCGAAAGTCTGACAACTAGGTAATCTTAGCAACAGGTATCGTAGTACCCAGTAACTGGGTTGTGGAGGTCAGATACGCAATGAAAACTGGTTGTCAACCCGTAACGATTGTCAAAGAGCCAAGAATGACAGCCGGGAGCCGTGCTTTCCGAGGTACGGACGGGTCTCGCCATGTAAAGATGGTCAGCTGGTAGCTTAACCTGATCTTAACCCGTACACCTGTTATTACTTACCCACAAACCCTTAGAAGTTACACTATAGTCGGTCAATAGAATGCCCTATAACCAGCATTACACAATAAAGTCGATTAAACTTTGTAGTATTTTTCCGTTTAGCCGTCATCACTACGCCACGATTGATTAAGTGAATTTACAGTTTCCTTTCAAGAACTGATAACATCATAGCAATCTAAGTGTCCTTAGGTCTGACACAAATTGCTCTGTACCTAGATATAAATCATGATTTGAAGAAAATTTCGACAGCTGGTCGAAGTTTCGAACATAGTATTTCTTAAAATCAGATTATAAGGCAGTCGTTACTTAAAATATTTATATTAGCTTGCATGTTAAACGGACATTTAAGTATTAAATTGTATTCAAAAGTGGCCAACCTAGACACGATTTTTTATTTATCGATGTCTTAGTTATAGCTCATCTAACCGTTCAATTATTATTCTAAAGTTTCAATATAATATTTTGCAATTATTTCCTTGGTAAAATAAGTATTTTTGCGTAATGTTTTTAAAATGGACTCTTAGGGAGACTAGACTTTAGTTAGTTCAAGCCAAAAAATTAAGATATTGCTTTATAGATTAAGATAGTCCTTTGGTGAACGAATCTATGTGTACTTCCATTTACATGTCGGAAAAATAACTGTACAAGTATTACGGAGATGTTTTATGCCGCAGTTACGCCCCTTTAGTGATTATAAACATAAGGCTTTATTTGACAATCTATGAAGTATCATCGTGTTGAAAAAGATCGGAGAGGTTTCCAAAAAATAACAAAAGAAACGAAAACCTTTTTACTCAAAAACAAAACACTACCTATATAAAAAGAAATACCAAAATTCCAAATACAAAAATCGATTTCCATCTGTCATTTCGTCACGCCATAACCTAAAAACTGTTTGTCCTTTACAAAAAACACCTTATTGCCTACGTTTTAAGGTTTGAATTTATTTGTAGTGCCATAATTGTCACTGAAAAGTACCGGGTAGAAGTTGCGGTATTTTTGCCTCACGTACCGCGGTCTCGAGTTGAGATCTGTCATTATAGTGATAACACTGTCTGTCTACGTGAGGAGAACTGTCCGTTGGCGTAGTGATGCGATCAGGTCGATAGTGGTTATCGATGATTCGGAATTACTTTTTTAAATATTGGTTGAAAATGTAGGAAAGGAAAATGAGGTAAAGATGTTATAAAACTGTTTATTAAGCTTTTTTTTAGTTTAGGAAGACATCTGTTAGGAAGATGGAAATTACCTTAGATTTAATAAATTATTTACAAATATTTTGGAACAGTCGCTTTCAATAAGCATTAGGTATTTATAAAAAATGTGATGGGTTTGAACGAATCGTGATTTATAGATATTCTCACAATTTCAAAAATGACACTACTGCGCGATCGTGACAAAAATCCCAAAAGCATATCAACTACTCTCTATATACCGTACATTTCTACAATTCCCCAATCCACAAGGTAAGCGTGGCTCATCACGACATGACCACAAGCGAAGCACAAGACCAGTATCCCAAAAACCAAACTCTCAAACTCAAATGTCCACCATCCATGACAACTGTCACAATTGACATGACAACCGTTACCTCTAAGGTGTCCTCCATTATTCTTTACCCTATAAATTAAAAAACCGTGACGTTTCGACTCGATGTGATGTGCCCAACACTATATCATACATACTTACAGCTATCCGAGTTGTTTACAAACATATAATTACTTGGTAGGTCGATGCATATCTTAGGTGTGTTTGTGTGCGTTTTGACAGCTGTGTGGGTGTGTGCATGAAAGGTGTGGAGTGAGTGTGTGTGTGTGTGTGTAAACTAGTTTTCTTGATGTATGAGTGATTGTAAGTCGCAGCGACCACACAGTCGACTGATCAAATTAATTTATTTATTGTTTTGATTTCATTATGTGGGTCGTAAATTTGTTTTTGGCTGGTGATAAGGTAAATAGTCATCATGCTAAAGAATTAGGCTTACGTTTGACATGGCACGAGTATGATCGACTGATTATAAGTTTAACTAAAGTAAAAATATGATTTGGAGAAGTATCTGTGTAAGTATATGGGCATGTTTAAGTGTAGGTACTTAGAATCAAGTTCTTCTAACTGAACAGACAGTTGTGCTAGTGGGGAGTTTGTTGCACCACTTCTTCCTCCCAGCTAGCACTAGAAAGTGGTCATAGGTATTTTTGTCGTTCAAAATGTGCTGATTATCAGCCTAATTTTGAACAGAATTACTTTTAATCAGAAACCCACTAGGTACTTCGTAAAATATGTTTTCTACAAATTTGTATTAATCTTTGTTTCAAAAATATATCAACGTCTCTGAATCGGGTTTTGAGTAATATTTTTCCCCGTGTAAAAATAACTACCATCACTTTTTAAAGATGTCAAATTTTTCAATAAATGTTCAGAATTTACTTTGTCCGATATACAAATTATTAGATAAAGAATCTATTATTCTGTTCAACTTGTTTTTAAGTCACCTTACTAGATTACCCCTACAGATTATGTAATATCTTATACGAGCATCTGTCATTCTTACGTATTTACTTATGTATGCACGTGTTTCAAGATAAACTCAACTAGAAAATTTATTTTTAAAACAACAGACAATTTTAATATTTAGTAAAACACTAGTTATTATTTTAATCTGTTTCGTTTTTGTTTTCTGAAACAATACAAAATTAGTTAAATTGCTAACATCGCGTGTCAGTATTTTAAATTCATTGCAATACATGATAAAAAACGTTATGTCATTAAAAAAAACTTTTGCATTGCAACCTTTGCAAAATAATGTGTGTCCGTTTTTTTTTTATTCAAGGTTGAAATTGGAACACCGAATAGTTTCGAAACTATGATGCAACCTCTAAGGTCGATTCGAATAGGGAATGCTATTTAGATTGAAGCAGATGGCAGCACATTCGCACAACAATATGACAAGCAGAGCAATTTCAATTGATAATAGCAATAATGTCAAATCATATTGACCAATGGAATAGCATTTGTACAAATGTGTGGTGGAATATGTGGTTTTATTTGATATATGTTTATCTAATAAACAAAGTGACAGGGAAATTCGACCTATTCGTTGAAAGGGGTTTTACTAGAAGTCATTAGCAACAAATTAAGTTTAGTTAAATAAGGGTCAAAACTGAATGAAAAAAACTGACTTGTTACCAAAAACAGTAAATTATGATAAACTGCCCCGGTCTAAACATTTAATTGAAACTTTTCTGAAAGCTGAAAATTGAATGATCATTTAAAAAAAATGCTTGTCCAAATTCACCTATTCTCAAAAATAAAAGGTCTTTATAAAAAAATCGAAGAACCTTAACACACAATCAATCAAAATCTGAATCAATTTGAAGGTTATTGCTAATCCATTGCTTCATATGCTTGAACATCCAGCGGGGTATAGCGCAATACACTATCAGTAGCAATCGCTTTCATTTTGACAGTTCACCAACATTAATTGCGGTATAAACGTTGTTGAGCATTCAAATTTTTCGAACGTAATAAGCAATGGACTAGCAATAGCCTTCAAAATGATTTAGATTGTGATTAAAAGTGTGTCAAGGCTCGTCCTGACTAACGGGATACGCGATGCGAATCGCGCGCGACACATAGGCATCGTAGGCCGCGCGACACGCGGTGCCTGTTTGTAGGAGCCTTTAGCCATTAGAGTGCTGATCACTTTAAAAGGTCTCTTAATCGCTTTTCAAGACCAAAATATCAACAGAATGATAACTTAACCCAAAAAACTGTAGTAACTATAACAGTAGCACAGAACCAAAGGTTTAATTAACTCCACGCTCCGCTGATTATGCAAAATTTTGCACTAAATACATTAAAAAACTTGACACCCGAACACAATTAGGCATTTAACAGCTAAAAGCTGATATCAATCTTAAACACCGTATTAATAGCAATTATAATGCTTAAATACCACTTTTAAAAGTGTTACAATTAATTATTTTCATCTATTTAGTATTGTATTTGGTAATTTTTTAAACGGTTGGTTGTTAGCATGAGTTATTTATTAAACATTAGCTTAATCAGCCTATAATGTTCCCACTGCTGGGGCACAGGCCTTCTCTCTGTGAGAGGGACTGGGCCGGAATCCACCACGCGGATTAAGTGCAACCTGCACTACACGGTAGATGTCTCATGTCTTCGAATTTTTGGTTCTAGGACATGCCGGTTCCATGTTCTCCTTCTCCGTTTTGAGAGCAGTGGTCATGAAACAATTTTACACAAAGTAAAGTGCCTGTCGAAGTTCGAACCTACAACCTACAACTTGTATGTCGTTACCACTGGGCCACCATGACTGCTCTCTTATTTAATTATGTTTTAAATGCTGGCATTGGTAAAGACTGCCACAGACAGGCGCGACGCGACTTTGTAGAACAATTTCCATAAAGTTTTGTCGCGACGTGGCGTTTGTTAAGTGGCGTCGCGCTGTCGTTAGGGTGCATACTCGGTTGGCACACACTCCTTCCTATCCTAAGGGCACGTCTTCCCTACCATTAAAGCGGCCCCCGGTCTATACATTGATATCCAATGGTCCTTGTAGCACCATGAAGCATGAAGCTTCAGGAGCTTGTGCGAGTCATGGGGTTCATACGATTAATTGACTCTGGCCAAATCACGCTTGGGTCGGTGCATTTCATTAGGTCGGTGAATTATGTACGAACAAAATAAATAAAACGTGCTGAAAGTACCTACTGGCTGGCCTAAATGGAGTTATTCCATAGAGTTGTTCATTTTTTGTATATCCTGCCAATTTTTCTTAGGTTCTTTTCCATTTTTTCGCAGTCACTGGTAAAAAGTAGAGTACATAACTCGTGAAAAAAAAACCATCCCGGTCCTTGTACTCCGCGCTCCGCTCAGTCTCGAAGCCTTCGCTGCTCTCAAGATCAAACTTGCTCCGTCGAATTAAATTCCCTTTTATTTACTCGTTGTAAAATCTACTATAATCCCACTGGCCACTTAGTATGAAGAATAAAATATGACAGTCTGTAATTTTTTGACGAATGCTGTCAAAAGTCAAATCTTATTCCTCAATAAACTTAAAAACTAAACCAACAGTTCTTGTTCTTTTTAGTTTACTTAACTTTGATAACTTGGCAAAGGCTTATTCATATTTTAAAAACTAGCTCTTAGATAAATTTAAAATTACTTCAACTTAATGCTTTGTTTTATTTTTAATTCTAGTAGGTACCATAGTTTGAACCGGCAACATAAAGATGAATATATTAATGTTACGATTCCATTACTTATAAAGTTATAATTGCAATTAACTTAACTTAAGTCATTGTACATAAAACACTTTTATGTTGAAAATACAGTTTTTGGCATTGATGGTGGTCTTGGTTTTGGATTTAAGCATTTGATTAACCACACCCACTGCTGGATGCCTTACATTCAAACATGAAGAGACATGAGGAACAGGGTGTAAAGTTCACTCATACTCTTTAGTAAAGGGAGGATCCTCCGACCAGATGGATGTCGTATCTGGTGGGTAACTGCACGACGATCGATGTCGGGAAGTTGTATATATGCTACCTGCGCGGTAAACTCTGTTTGCGCGATGCAGGATTTGTTTGACGTCAGTGTGATGCGTTGTTCGCATGTAGCGGTGTAGATGCCGCCACAAACACACAGAAGCCTTGCGCCCGTACGATTATGGAATGCCTTGCCCATGTCGATAAGGCGTGCTCAATCACTGTCCACTTTTAAAATTCAATTCAAAATGCAATGGTCTTTGAAGCACCATGAATCCATGAATCCATGAATCATGAGGCTTCAGGGGCTAGTGCAAATCTTGGGGTTCATTCGATTAATCGAGTCTGGTGAAACCACGCTGGGGTCGGTGCATTTCATTTACTCTTTAATTAATTATTTCTTTAATTCATTCATTCATTCTTCCGTCGACAAAACTCGTTGGAAGATTATCTTTTAAAAAAACTTTTGCTTAACCTGTGGCAGATGGTGTTAACTAAAAAAATATTGCAAAATAATGTTTATTTAATATGTTTTAGTACGTTCGTGGCTCGTATTGACCTCCGAATGTTCCCCGGCTGTGCGTTCCGCGGGCTGCCTCCGTAATTGATGTGCATAAACACGACGCGTATACAGGCTGGTGCTTTGGCAGTTTATGACTTAATCAGGTTTTAGTTTAGTGATTGTTAGAAGATGAAACTGAGGACGAGATGTCGCAGGCATATATTTTGGTGAATACGTTTAGTTTTGTTTAAATTATCAAGAGTCACTTAAGTACTGAAAAAGTCTGGATGTGTACAATATACATGGAAGACACTACCATTGAGGACAAAAATTACCAATGAAATTGAAAGAGTTTCAGAGGAGCTGTCAGTGTCAAAATTATTATGGAATATTGACACTGACAGATCTTGAACTGGGTTTAAAAGTGCTGATTGGGTTCAGTTTCATTGGTGAAATCGGCACTTATTAGACAGTTAAGACTGTGGTAGACAATTGTTGGCTTAGGCACCATCCCGAGTAAAGTTAGTGAGTACCTACATACATGATAAAATTGAAGTGGCAGGAGTAAATTTGGGTGGCTGAAACTGGAGTTATGGATTGCCACCAATTAAACTGAACACGTTCAGCACATCTAACACACAAGAGCTGTCAGTGTCTATTGACACTGACAGCTCTTAAACGTAGTTTATGTGCTGATCGCGTTCAGAGTCATTGGTGAAATTCGCCCTAATTCATATCGTTACTAACCTTTAGTAAAGTACTGACTAACATAGTTGCGAATAACCTAAAATTCATAACCAAATAAAAGCACAACAACAAATCAAACATACGTCCTATAAACCAAATAAATTTAGAGAGCACAGAGGCACACGTAATTAATCAATCATCAGCGACTTGCGAACATCCTATATTTGAACGCACACACACAACGCACACACACAAGTACAACTACAGACTCGAGCGCAGCGGCGCGTAAATAAATTTTGTACGGACAAAACTGTTATTTTAAAATAATAATTGATGTGCATTCACATTGTCCATAGCAATTGTCAATGGTTGTGGTTTTTTTTTCTTTTGTGCCGCGCCGTGTCATTATATTTTTACCTAGTACTAAAATATGGGGATACGAATGAATTTTTCCGCTCTGCTGTCAAGGCTTGGTCTAGTAATTATGCGGATTTCAGTGGCTTTGGTTATAATAGAATTGTTGGGTATTGTCGTCCCTTGTTAGGCGGAGACCTTGGCTGTTCTAGTGCTATAAGAAAATACAAAGACAGAAGCTTTGGTTTCCTAGAAGAGCGCTGGCCGTCAAATGTGTCCTTTCATTTTCACCAGTATATTTGACAGCCGCTTTCGGAAATTATTGTTCCTTTTTTGAATGTTTGAATTAAAAGAACCCTTTGCCTTGCAGAGGGACAATTACAGGCTGGTTTTGTTAAATTCTATTCTATTAGACTAGACTTATCGTTTGATTTTGTGGTACGGCTCGCAAACCTTCCTATCATAAGGGCACGTCTTTCCCAGAATTACGGCACATCCCCGGTCTATTGACACTCTTTAGTCCTTGAAATGAGGCTTCAGGAGCTAGTGCAAATCTAGGGGAGGTTCATCCGATTAATCGAGTCTGGTTTAATATTAGGTAATCGTCAACTTTGGCAAATGGATTTTTTACTACAATATGCTGTCTCTGGTAAAGAGAACTTGTTTTATTCTTTGCGATTTGTTTTTATTATGAGCTTATCTTCTCTCACCGAGATTTTTAATCATTTCTAATGTAAAGTTTTTGTAATGGTTCAGTGGTTCAAGCCCCGCCTTTAAACCAATGTGACTTTTTCAATTCATACGTATGTAGGTACTCTAAGCTTATTTTGGAAATTACTGATATCGGTGGAGGAAAACATAGTGAGGAAACCTGGACTTATTCATTGGTGTAATTTGTGTTTGTTTGTTTGACCGCGCTACTCTCTGGAAGTACCAGCAGGATTCGAAAAATTCTCTTAAGGAAGGTTATAGGTGATTTAACATGTCGCGAGTAGAGGCTAGTAGTTAATATATGACTGAAATCGCCAACCCGCCTTGAGCTATGGTGATCAATGCTCTGCCTTCTTTAAAAGAGAAACATTGTGACAGTTATAGTAGGTATAAGGCTGGTATTATTAGGATATAAAGTAGTTATCTATGTGCTTAAGATTTTCAATCAATACCATCCATCACATACATTTCAAATTCGTGTATTTTTACCATACCAACATCGATAGTGATCGATGCATACCAACAAGAAAATTTTAAATGCCAAGTTGCATCCGAAATTTTCACTGAATTGTCTCCAAATTCGAATGTCAAAATAAAAATCACGAATGTAATGACGTACCTAACGATTCCATGCAACAAAAAGTTTACCATGTTGGAATTTCAAATAATTCTCGCGCCAATCTTTTTTAACCCAATTTTAGTTTCAACGATTAAAAAGCAGATGCGAAATTCTTAAAAGTTTGACAGTAACAAATTGTTGCCGGACAAAAAAAAAGTAAAATAAAATATACACTGTATTTTTACAACTATTTAACCTTTATGGTTTAATTCCAATTTATAAGGTTCCTTAACTGGTTTGATCGAGTACGGTCAACAAAAAAAAACATTGCTTTATTAAACTCGTACTAGACACGGCACCATTATTCTTTGAGTCCGTTCAAATCTATTTTGTTGTTGTTTTACTGACGTATTGCTTAAACATGTACATGACAAACATAATTAAAAAAGCGGCCATTCTTTATTTTAGTTACACGAGCTTTAGTTTCGAAAAATTCCGTCTTAGGGGTTATGCAATATTTTGCCAACGTAGAACTTGATAGGTTATATCTTATAGCAGTATTTTTGTCAGCTATTCTAAACTTGTCACGTTATAATGTTGCCATATTAGCTAAAAAATAGATATATTTAAATACCGCATATTTTTTTTGTTTTTTTTTTTACATATTTTTCCAAAACCATAAACAATACGTACCTAGAGTACTGACACTTCGAAAACGTGAAAAAAAAATTGTTGAAAAAAAAGGTCTACGCAACAATTGGTCAAGCGGTACTTCCGTGACAGCAAAACTGGGGCTATAGGGCTACCGTTGATGGGGAGGTCATTAAAATCCCATAAATAAAGTGAAGAGTCCCGATCGACATATGTTGCACATCGACAGGCTGCTTTTGTATAAATAAATACGCAACAATGAGCTTCGAATCTTTAGAACTGGCTACTTTTTTTATATATATTTTTTTCTGTAAAATATTTTCTTACATAAATTAATGAATGTTTAATTAAACTCAACGGATTGAAATTGTTTAAAAGAATTAAAAGTTTATCATGAATAAAATATATCATTTTTAAATAGTGTTTAGAAGTGTCGGATTTATGGAACAGAAATTTGTCAAATGAGGACCAATGTTATGAAACGAAATTTTGAATTGGTCTTACACGTACCTCGCAAATTAATGGCATTTCAGGGACTGGATTAACAAATCAATAAAAATTGCCAACTAAATAATATACGAGTATTTAGAGATCGTTCAGTCCTAGCATAGCATAGCATAGCATAAACATAATCAGCCTATCATGTGCCCACCGTTGGGACACAGGCCTCCTCTCTGTGAGAGGGAGTGGATCCTAGCAATCAAAGAAAAATAAAAAGGTGTCAAAGTGAAAAACAAACCGTCAATTTCTTTAGCGCCATAATAATCAAGAACACATTTGAAATTCGAATCTATTTACATTTAAACTCATAAAAAAGTGCCAGTCTCTTGTACAAGTTTCGTTCTAGTTTCTGAAATGACAAGTGTGAATAAATGGTCTCATTGTAACATAGCTGAATCTACATAATTATTGCTCTATGAATTGTTCATGGTACAAAAAAAAATTAAACTGGATACATTATGCTTTGACTTTCGTGTGGCGGCAGTTGGTACATATTTTTGTTTAATAAAACTATATTGGAATTCATAGTAAGTAAAAACGTATTAAGTGACGAATTTTTTTTGAATACTGAGTAGTTTCGGTGCATGCTGTGAAACGGCATTTGTTTTTTTTTACTTTTGAAAGAGATAAGGTAATGTGAAAGTAAGGGGGGTAGGTTTTGATATAATTATATTTGTACCGTGCAGATACATATTCCTTCTGTATTTTACTTTTAAATTATAAAAAAAAAACTGCTGTTAAATAAAGATTTACGTACCCGTCAAAATAAGGTTATCTTAACTCAAAAAACAAATACCATAATTTGCCTACACACCGTTTTCAAACCCTCTTTTTAATAAATCTTTTTAACACCAAGCACGAGCAATATAAATAACAAAATTGAACGAGAAAATAAAAAGATAAAAATCTTAATGACTACCAAAACGTCTTGTCTAATACCTTCCGAACTCATCCGAACATGTTAATTGTGTATGTTATTAGTTCGCAAGGTGTGAATCGACTTACAACTCGAATGGTGGAATACAACATTTGTCCTCCGCCGTATTTGTGTAAAAAATAAGCGGACACGTGAGAGTCCGACTCGTACACGAAGGGTTCGGTACCACTGTACAAAACTGAACACTACATTAAATACATTTTTAATATTTTAAATTGAAAACTACACGTTGTATGGGACCCCCTTTAATCTTTAAACTTGTTTTATTTTTATTTGTTGTTGTTATATTCGCCAATGTATGTAGTAGACACTCTATGAAAATTTCAAGTGTTTAGTGTGTTTGTGTTTTACCTACGGTTCAACAGATACAGCCCACTGACAGACGGATTGGTTACGGAACCCTAAAAAAGAAACAAAAGTTTAATTTCAAAACGCAAAAAGTCTCGTTCCTTTATCGGTCGCGAGTCCCTTTTTTCGTTTCGACATTCGTATGCCCATAAAAATTTCTCTGTGCAATACTTGAGTAAAATCTACTTATTCGGTTTGTTTATTTGTTTTTTGTAATTGTCACGGTCCAGTAAGATATTTATGTGGGTATTTTGTTCGGAATAAAGGAAGCTTTTTTATTAGATTCTTGTTCAAAATCAACCTGTAACTTTTTCCTGGCACTTTTAACAAAACATACTTAAAGTACACCCACATTTCGCCAGTTACGTTAAGTCCCATTTAATAGTAACAAGCAATAGGCAATAGGAGGCGAGCCTATTGCCATCTACCTGACTAATACTTATACTACTACTGAGAAACTCCAGATGGAAAAAAAAACAATAACACTTGGCCCATCCCAGGACGCAGAACAGCAGTAACGCTTGCCACCCAGACCTATGAGGCAGTTAGCCCAGAGATTTTAAATAGGTGAAAAAAGATTGCATCAGACAGATGGATAGAAAACACCTGTACATTGATAACATCATTCTCTCAGTCCTTTAGTCCGCGATAACAAGTAGGTGAGTTGTGAAATAAATGCCACGTCCTTGCGACCGACACGTCCATTCATCTTGAGGCCTGTAGCAGAAATGACCTATAAAAGGACGATCAACGACGCAGATCGGAGATCAGTGGTGGCCCAGGTCGGCCCCGACTCTTTGAGTTAAACTCAGACAGGCACTTTACTTTATGAATTTAATTTCATCACCACTGCTCTCAAAACGGTGAAGGAAAACTTCGTGAGGAAACCGGTCCTAGAACCAAAAATTCGAAGACATGTGACATCTACCAACCCGCACTGGGCCCGCGTGGTCCGGAGCACGGCCCACTCCCTCTCACAGAGAGGAGGCCTGTAACCCAGCAGTGGAAATAATAGGCTGATTATGCTTAAGCTAATGCAACGACACAAGAACAAAAATCTAGACTGACTAGTACTCGCTACAATATTTATGTTCGTAGTTAAAATAGCCATTTATATCAACTTTACTGTGTAAAACTACTTTGGTCTACTAAGTCAGCTAGACAATGTTTTGGTTTTGTTTATGTTAAGACGGTGACAAGAGGCAACTGTATGAGCATACTTTAGATTCTTTAGGCATGTGCAGCCATCATATGTATTAATAAGTCCAATGTCCTTCATAGTGAAACATTCGTTCTTAATTGTCCTCAACGCGCAAAATTGGTCCTAAGGGAATTTCGCCTCTAAACTTGACTGATGTAATTGTGTTCGATTTTGTTAGTAACATATTCTGCGAGGATTCTGCTGGCAAATGCTCTGGTATAATGACCGCTATACCACGACAGCTGTCTAGCGACGATAAGTTGGGGAAGAAACCCTGATTTTCAGATTTGTATTGAATTGGTGCAAAATGCTCGCCCTGCCCTTCATAAGTCTTCAACAGAACTGGCGACCCCTTCAAGTAATACAAGCGCGATGCTAAGTCACGTTATATTCCAAGAGAAAGACCCGCCTTTTCATTTCACCAAGTCACAAAGCGGCTAATTGTTCCTTAGCATTTTCCCAGCGTGACGTTTTCAAGATGGCGTCGTCACGGGCGACAGTTACAATAATGGACGCTATCTCGAGATCGACCTTACGAACATCCGTAGTTTGAAATTGTTTTATTATTTTTTAATAGCTTGCTTTGGTGGCGAGGTGTTTTAGTCACGTGTGTTGATTTCCCATCTTTTTAAATCAACGTTGAGGTTTTTTTTTTATTCTGCTGACGGATTCCGTGAATCGGAAAGCACGTTAAGCCGTTGGTCCTAGCTGTCAACCGTGGATCTTTGACAGTCGTTAGGGGTAGTCAGAAACCCGAAAGTCTGGCAACCAGTCTTACCAAGGGATATCGTGTACCCAGTAACTGGGCTGTGCAGGTCAGGAAGGCAGTCGCTCCATTTGAAATACTGGTATGGACTCTAACTAGTTGGAAAAATGCTATGCAGATTCATTGGCTCTCAATCGCAATTCAATATTAAGTTGCCGATTACAGATTTTGTCACTACCTCTGCAAGGTAAAAAACGAATAATGGAACTCAAATGGAATTTGGCAGGAAACCTGGCAAGGTGCAGTGATGACAGGTGCAGTACCCCGAGTGGCGTCCGAGAACTGGGAGTAGAGGTGTCGGTCGTCCGGCGGCGAGAGGGGCGAACGACATTGTTGCAATTGCGGGTAGAACTGATGAGGCTGGCACAGGAACGTGGGGATTGGCACAATGAAAAGAGAGGCCTGGGCTCAGCAGTAGGTAAATTCGGGCTGTGGATGATGATGAATTTTAGGTGTATTGTTAAGACTAAAAGATTTTTGAGAACGCATTTGCGAGTTCAGGAGTTTAGTTAACATAACTGTGTGATTTCAACTGGCTGAAGTTATGAGGTATGCGTCCTTGGTTAGGTTAGGTTTTGTCTTGCCGAAACAGTCAGATGAATTAGAACCGTAACCTAACCGTAGAAAAAAAGACAAAAGTTCAAGTGTTGAGGCGACTGCATCTGAACTTTGCAAATGTATGGGTACTTGGTACTTTTGGGTAGACCGATAACTTATTATTGGAATGCAATGTATTGCAATGGTCAGAAATTCAGGTAAATTGAAAGTGTTTTTGGCAGATTGACACTTTAAAATTCGGGAATTGCCCCTGCGATCTTCGACATTCTAAGTTCGACATTATCAGTGCAATGATAACAGTACAGTCTTTGTGGCAGTGAGAATGCATTAAGCATTGACAGATGCTAAGTGGGTCTCATCCAGTTTTCGAGGTGGCTAGATCCTTGTCAGTTTTTCTGATAATTTAATTTTATATATTCTTGGAATATGAAATGTTTAAAAGTGGAATCTGCCTAAGTGTAGATACAATTTTTTTTATTTATGGCAAGTAGATATGTAACATCGCGTAACAATGAAAATGCTAATCACTGCCAGTGCAAAAAAAAACTTACAAACTATTCTGTGAACGCGCAAATATCTGCATGCAACAAAAATACCTTTCGTGTTGCCTTCAGTAAATCCAACAATTGCCATAGTTTACCTGAAACAAGAAACAGAAAAATATATTACACTCATCATAGATAAAATATAAATTTTGGCGCCGAAACAAACGCTAGCCACCATAAATTCTAGTCCAATAAAAAAGCAATTTAAAATACATTCAAATTTGAAAAGAGAACAAGCCGACCCAATCTAGTGCGGTCCGCATGTTGTTTAAAAATCGACTATTTTTATTTTAGTTAAGGGGAAATGTGGGTTCTAGTTATTTTGGTCGGTTCCCGTGGTTACGCACGCAACCATGACGTCATCCTCCGGTAACCACGCTAGCTGCACAACGTTATAACTTCACTATCGTGAGATTATCGGTAGTACTGTTAGTTCGCTTTTGCACATAAAATGTTTTTTTTATTGACAGTTTTAAAATTGATAACCGATGGTAAGATAGCGTTTTAAATTATGGAGGCTCTGTGTTTAAGTACTTTGGAATATGAGACGTAAATTAGGTGTTTAGTAAACACAGTTTTTTCTCACTAAGTAAATCAGCCAGACAAATTATTTTTATCATTTCAATCTCAAATTATCATTCATGGCGATATCGAAGTTAAGTATTATATAAATAACCCACCTACTTATAAAGTAAGTAGGATATTTTTGCCGCATTTTTTGTTTAACAACATATGAACACGAATTTTTTATAGTAAAAAATACACACTACAGTTAACTAAGACCAGTGCAGCACGCGAACATTCAAAAACTAACGTCTTGACGTTTCCGGTTACTAAAAACTGCTACTGACGTATTGCCAAATTAATTTTGACACTTCAAAACTTACTGCACATCCCTATTTCGATGACCATAGAGTTTGAAATCGACTACAAATATAAAGTTTTATATGAATAATGTTGCCAGTTATACAATTTCGTCATAAAGACGTCTTTTGATTTGGGTTCTGTTATTTTACCGGCAAAAAATATAAAAAGTATAAAAATTAAAACGATTCTTTTGTCTGTTCGTAACAGTTGGCTTGAGGTTGCGTTTGCGTTGTTCTTAGAAATCGAGTAGTAATGAGGAAAATTGGGATATATAGTATCGTAATAATAATGATGCTCCAAGTTTCTTTAAAGGATAAAATCAGAAGTGAAGATATCCGGAAAAGAAGCACGCTGAAGTGGCTGTGGGCAGGCCATGTTCGCCGAAGGAACGATGGCAGATAAAGCAGACGAGTCTTGAAGTGGAGACCGCGTAGTGTGGGATGCCGCTAGATGGACCGTCGACCTTAAAATGATGGCTGGGACGGACTGGATGCGGAGGACAGCCAGCCTTTATTGGAAGTGTTTAGAAAGGAGACAAGATGCTGTAGCTTCAGAATAAGAAGTGTAATCATTAATTAATCTTTTAACTACAGCCGAGGTGAGGTTACTTTATTTTACTCAGTTGAACAGTTGGTACCAAGTACGAAGTAGTGAACGAATCTAATATTAAGAAGGGAGGTAACGTACTACAATCGTATACATTAGATTGGTGATTAAACACCAACCCAGTTATCTATGAAAGTGGAAAGGGATCTTAACTTCAAACAAAAAGTTTTGTCATAATAATGCTACAACAAGCCTGAGTGATCACAATCTTCAAAGCATACAATATTAATCAACAACACAATTCATAATTAAACCAAAGACAAGATGATTAAACATAAAAAATCAACGATTAGTAACACCAATTACTTGGCAATACTAGGCAGAACGCGAAACAGTACTTTCGCCTATAGAAAAAAAAAACAAAAGACTGACCCCACGATATTCAAATTAGGAATTATGAATGGTTTCGCCTGAGTTCGTCCGGTTATTAGGGTTCATAAGTGATGAAAACCTTGTTAGCCGTTGTTAGGAGAGATTTTTTCCAAATGTTTATTTCTTTGCCTGTCTCGGTCGTCGTAAGTGTTACTGCTGAGCATGAGGGATTCCCAGGTTTGGCAAAGTATTATTTAGGTTTTTCTATCCGGAATCTTAGTGGCAGCCTGGAGTCTGGATTTGGGTCTCGTTGATGGAAAAATACTCGCCCCTATTACATCGGACTTGAACATAACTAGCGAAATGTGGGTGTACTGTAAGTACATCCACAACCGAACCCTTCGGGGAACAAGGTGCAATGTTTTATGTGTGTTGTTTCTTTTTTAATTTATAAGCTGTTTAAGAAGTAATCTTTGCTGAAGAGATGTAGATACCTAATTAATGTTAAGGGCCAATGTACGTCTTGCTAAGAGGCAGTTTTTTTTGCAATTGCATATCACATCTGACAGAATAGGCAGAATAATAATTAATGAAATCAGTGTTGTTGCCATGCTAAAAAATATAGAATAGCATTTAGGAACGTACTTAATAGTATTTTCAATGACTTTAAATGATTTATTCCCTTTTTTTCAATTAGTGTCAGTTACATCTGCATTATTATCAGCTTATTCACGTTGTAGTAACATAACTATTGTACATAATTGAAGATTTAGGGTTACGAGTGTTTACTTCATTCATATAAAAAAACAACGGACTGAATTTAAACACCTATATTTCACGCGGCAAATCTACTAAACTTTCTCCAGCTTGAAACAAACAATTGATTTGACATTTACATATTGACAAATGACATTATTGTAGAATGCAACCAATTAAACTATTCAGGAAAATGTTGCTTTTATTAATCAACATGAATAATAAAAAGTTTTTTTTTTACATATAAAAGAAAAAAAATATTTCCCAACCCTACAGAACCCGCTACACAAAGCTAACTGTCATTCATTCCTTCCATTCGTTCCTCAATTTTTTCAAATAGACGAATGATTGATAGATGATGATGTCTTTTTTGTTAGTTACGTCATTAGTTCTTAATTAGTTGTGAACTTGTTCATTTGTTGTCCATGTTTGTACATGGATGTAGTAAAGATGGAGGTGGTTTTAAGTGTTTTTTTCTCTGTTTAATTTTTGTGTTTTTATAATTTTTATTCATGACATTTAAAAGACAACTTTACTTAAATCTTACCGTATTCTAGAAAAAATATATTCATTCAGTTAAATTTAGATTCTCAACCAAATTGAAGGGATTTGAATGTTAACATCTTAAATATGTGAAATATAGAAATACATTATGTGGACTGCTCTATGAAATACAGATCTAAAAAGTAGCTCAGATTTTTTTATTAGGTTAAGGAAAGTCCTAAAACAAATTGTTTTTATCTGGTGAAGCAAGGTTGCTAGCCAGGCTGACTGCCAGGATACACTAGACGTGATAAATGTCCAAGCATTACTGCTTGTAGTCCACCTCACAAAATAAAAGACATTCACAATTTTATTAATGAAGTTATTACAATGTCCTCACTGAAGGTTCAAGAGTATTCGATAAGGTTCGATTAAAAAGTTCACAGATTGCATCAGTGGCGACCTTTTCTCTCAATCCAGTTATACCAAGTACTTAACTGGAAACATAAACAGTCACGTACATTAATTTTATTAATTTCTTCCATTTATTACAAGAATATATGCATACATAAAAATTAATCAAGCGCCAATATCTTTGGTTGGTTGTCGATATCGAGTCTACCCTATGCAATACTGATGTGAACTCAGTCATCGAGAAAGCATTTATTTAGATTAGTCCCAGGGATCAGCAGGAATGCAAGTATATCCAATCTACATTGTTATTATTCTTTACAAAAAAAAAACACAGGTTTAAGTAAATGCCGCAGTAATGGCGCTTGCAACGAAATCGAAACAGACTTAACTTGACCAAAAAACCATCGAACATTTCTTGTCAGTTAAAACATATGTCATAAAGTTATGTAAATCTCATTGCACTTCAATCACTTCAGCCTATCCTAGTCCACTGCTGGACATAGGCCTCTTCCAGGCTGCGCCACAACACCCTGTCCCCGCCTTCATCCGCATCCAGTCTGTCCCAGCCACCTTCTTAAAGTCGTCGGTCCACTAACAGTAAAAAGAATACAGAATCTAAGAGGTTTTTATATAAACAGGCTACGATTCGGCCCTTTCAAGGTGGCGACCGTCACCTTTTTAACTTTAGTAATGCAACATCACTTCCTTGTCGGTTTCCTTACTCCTTTCATCGAAATACCTCAAGATAAAGTTAACATTAACATTTACTTTCAAGATTAAAAGTAAGAGTGAGTGCGTCTGCGCAAGTCGTAATGGCTTCCTTTGCATAAAGAAGGTACTACTTCCTCAAGAACTGGGTTATCAAATCCTATTTTTTAATTTCCGCGGGACTTGATTAGCGCACAAACAAACTATTTATATATACTATTTTCGATTCTTTATGTTTCTCATTTAAGAAAGGTTCAGATAC
Organism: Dasypolia templi; assembly: GCA_963555695.1. Classification (NCBI taxonomy): domain Eukaryota; kingdom Metazoa; phylum Arthropoda; class Insecta; order Lepidoptera; family Noctuidae; genus Dasypolia; species Dasypolia templi. The sequence goes on from OY743163.1 coordinate 9,564,668, forward strand.
CTTTCACACGGGTCGGGACTAAGTATGTATTGAAGAAGTCAGGAACTTCCGCGTGGTGCGACAGGTGTTAAGGATGATGGCTTGTTGTAACATGTAGAGTGTGTGAGTAGACAGCTTTATTATTATCAGACAGAAGCGAGAGTGCCCAAACTAAAATTCAAAGCATTAATTTCAATTAAACTATTTACAGGCACTTTTCAACTGTCAAAGTGTCGGTCAAGCGTAGTAGGTTACTATGGAGAAGAGCGGGTAAAAAACTCCATGGACACTCTTTTAAATAAAAATGTTGTTACTTTATTGGCTAATGATCGAGGCAAACTCTAGTTACTATGCGGCAGGAATATGTAAGTGCACGTTTAAGAAAAAAGCTCATTTTCTGTAGGCCTTACCTTTTGAGAAGATAATATGATCAACCATCAGATAATCAAAGTATGATTGTCATTGATTCATACATGTTTATTCTCCTAGTTTTATGTCTTGGCAGGTCGATGACTAACATATCTAAGCTTTTAAAGGAAACCTAAATAATGGCTTATTTTCGGGTGTATTTGACATTAGCTGTGTCTTTGGACACTGGTACATTTATTGTAATCGAGCGAACATCTGTTCGTGAAAGACCTAAGTTATTTCTTCTTCCAGGGGCGCCTAGAAACAATCCTATTTTAATGTAAAATTTGACCTTCAAAAGTGCCTATTTGAAATAAATGCTTTGACTTTGACTATGACTTTGACTTCTTCCACACGTTTTGTACAACAAGAATCTTCAGATTGGAAAATAACAATATTCACAACCAACCCGCCACTTCTTCCCACAATACTCAAAAACTAATTACCAACCTATTTAATCTTAAGCACACTCATCAATGCCTCATCCAGTGATTCAACCATACTACCTCCATGTACACATTCTAGCAGGTGGCCAGTAAGAACTATGATTTATGGCAACACCAAAACAAATCGACCTCTTAATTGGATCGATACTTATAATCGAGTATTGCACAACACTAGCCCACTAATTGTAACTTTTATTACTACGAAAATTGATTAAGACATTTATAAAATAGGCCCCCTTTGACGGCTTATGTTAATTAAGTTTAATGTGAATATCGGCTTGTTTAAAGAAGCATTAATGTTGCCAGCATACAGCAATGAAGAGTTTAATGTGGGAAACGGTAGAAGTAATTAGGTAAAGTTTCCTAAAGTACCGCGAAAGAAAAAAAACTAACTGACAGACTCGTTGATCAAGTGGTCGCAAGCAATAACTGCTGAACATGAGGTCCTAGGTTCGATTCCTGGATCGGGCAGTGTTATTGGACTTTTCCCTCTATGAAATTTCTCAGTAGCAGCCCGGAGTCTGGATTTGTACCCTTTTGATGGGAATAGTCGCCTCCCCATTATAACTGGCGAAATGCTGGTGTATTGGGGCACCTCTACCTTACTCTTTACGGAATACAGGCGTGATGATACATATGATAAGTTTAAGAAAAAAAACAACTATCGTTCATACAAAATTTTAACGTTAAAAAAATATGGTCCTTTGAAATATTGATTCATAGGTTTTTTTGTGACTACTTCGTTGGTCTCGCTGCCGAAAGCACTGATTCCCAGGTAGACTTAGTGTCATTGGATTTTCCGCTAAGAATTTATCTATAGCGGCCAGAACTAGTAACAAAATTGTCCAAAGATTATCCAGATGTGTTGTTTTTTATTCGATTTTCAAAGTCAAAGTTAGTTCGAATTACAAAAATTACGCCGTCACAACTTGACCATCAACGTCGATACCAAAGACACAAATTTACCTTTTTAATATTTCATACCTTTGCCTCTTGTACAATTATAAGGTCATACGGCCTGGCATTTAAGAAACTGACATTCATTTTATAGACCAAATAATAAAAGTCCTATTAAAAACCCTTTCATATTTGTTATGATTTTTTTACTTTATGTTAAGTTATTACAAAAAGGTGGTACTAGTGTGCGGCTTATATTTAATTGTCATTTCTTTCCAATTAAGGATGGGACTGCTTCATTGAATATACCAAAGAGCTAGCCAAATCGTCGTCGTCCAAATTAGGAAGCGGTATTTTAACATAACATACATATAATTAATACCTGCCAAGTGTCAAGCACTCATGCGTAGTGTCAGATTAAACTTAAAATAGAAGCAGAACGAAGAGATCTGTATATTATGGAGTCAACTCAAAAATTGGTTCCTAAAATTGTACCATACTTGTAAATACAAAAAAATTGAATCGAAAATTAACAGTTTGCTTTAGACCAACGATTTCTGTATTGTTATCAATCCTTGTCGATTTCTAGTACGTGTTTGTATGACACTGTATTCCTGACAAACATACGCAACAACATAGGTACCTACCGACAAAAATATAGTACAAAGCAACGACTAGTAGATAACCTACGTCTTGAGCAAGCATCCGGTAAGCCAATAGAGCTAATATACCAACTATCTTTGTTTGACCTCTGGCCTCCTCCATCCATCCTTCTTTTACACCTTCATGAAGAAGGGGGGGAGGTCAAGTCGAACTGGCTGATTTTAACAGGCGAACGTCACTTGAGCGAATTATACGATAATCGGGACTTCCTACTTACGGTCAACGGACAGTCACCGTGATTTGTTCCAGTTTCGAATTTTAACTTTTGATTTTTGGAACGTGTGTTTGGATTTTTGAATGTGGAAGCGAAGAGTGTTCGGTAGGGTTGGTAGAAATGTCAGATTTGACAGTTTTACTGACGTAATAGTTTTTGTTTCGTCCATCGATGAATTTACAAGTGTTGTGCACGGTCTTTGTGCGACAAAAAACCGTTTCTGTGCATGAATTCTTTTGCTGTTAACTTAACCCGGAAACATTATTTGGGTACAAAACTTATTAATAAATTCAAACTCCCGCAAAAAATTAATACCATTCCATCGAAAATCTCTTGACTATATGACTTCTCACAAAGAAAAAGGCCAACTCCTCAAATAAATAAAACAAAAAAAGTTGTAGCAAAGCTTTACAGAATCAGGCCTCACGCAGGCTTGATTAAAAAGCAATAATGTCATTACAGTCTGTATAAAAAACCCATTACAGCAGTAAGTATGAAGTATGCATAAGTATACTCGGGTTCTATTTATAGAAAATTGAATCTTCAACCTAGTTGAGACTTATTACTGGCTGGTTGAAATTGTCGTGTGAAATAGTTTTTATTCGAAGTTTAAAAAGTATATTTTGAACTTTTGTCGCCTTTTTTTTTTTCTCGTGGCCCATTTTGCGTCGAGAGTGCCTCGGAATGCACGTTAAGCCGTTGGTCCCCGTAGATATTTGAAGATCTTTGACAGTCGATACGGGTAGTTAGAAGCCCGAAAGTTTGACAACCTGTCTTAGTGGTCCAGTAAATGGGTTGTGATGGTCAGATAGGCAGATCGTTCATGTAAAATACACTGTAATCAGACTCTAGCGTAGGGTTTATTGATTGATCTAGTTCCTATGTATTCTATCTATGTTATTTTTAGGATAGACCTCTTCGTTGCAGGGCTACATTGATTTAGTAGATAGGCTTTGGGAAAACTTGTTTAAATTTATACTCCTTCTCAGATTTTTGTTTCTTATTTGGATATCTATTTTGTCTTACGTTGTTACCGTTTGTTGATGATGATTTTCTAACACGTAGGCACCTATTTATAACAATACTGTAATTTCTGTTAATAGCACATTGCGACACCCTCAGAATGTGACTGGTTGGCATTTCCCAGGCCTAATGACAACTATTTCAAAAAAAGAATCCTTTAAAAAAATAACGATTCCATTCTACAAAGTAGGGCGAAGGACACACTACCTACACTAGACGTCACCGGTAATTATGAAATTAAAATTGCTATAGATGAACGGGACCTTTGCCATCAATTGCTTATAAGACATAGTACATATCTTTATTACATAATAAAATAACTGCCTTATTAGCGATCATAGAAAAACTGCCAACATGGTATAAGAACTAGCTTGGATTGACCTTCCATGGCCCGCGCTTCGCATACAAAATACAGTTTTCCGAAGGAAATGTAAGTTATAATGAGAGGTCAGTATATATCGGTCATTTTACACTCGTATTCTGCTTATATTATTAATGTACGATGGGCATGTCTCCATTGATGGACGATTTATGACTTTATTTCTTTTTTTCGTAAAAAATGACGTTTTTCGACGAAGTGAAAATTTATGTGTGGTTTCGCGCCTTCTGTTGTGGTGACAGCATTTATCTTTATTTTTTGTGACGAGTAGCGGCTTTGACGTTTTCTTGTTGCAAGTGTTTGGAATGTTAAACACTTAAAACATTTATTTTTATCAATAGTTAAATCGTTCTCTTTTTAAAATTCTTGTCAAATTCTGACGTTTAGCTGTCAAAGTAACTTCAGTTGAGTCACGCTACTTGTACGTTATTACATAATATCTACAAACATATTATATTTTAAATAAAATATTGCTGCCAAGTAGCGATATTACACTCCCGATTATTTTTTGCATCGCTAAGTTTTTTAAAGCAAAGTGACTTCGTGTGTACTAGGAGTGCATAGTGACTTGCTAGTTAAATCTAATCTCATAGGTAACGGTCAAGTATCCAATAACACAATAGGTTAAAGATCAAAATAATTACCTCCATAACTAATACCGTGTCGCAAGGTGAAGCGGACAGTTGTCGGCACACAGCGAGCCACGTGCATCAATGCGGGTTTCCTAGTAAATACTCGATATATTTTTTCCTACTAAAACAAGTCCTGCACATTTTTATGTGCTTGCATAAAAAATGTATAGGAAGGGAGCGGAGTTTCTATTGTGTTTAAATTATGAATGCAAAGGTTTTATGAAGTAGCAAGTTTTTGCAAGTCTTAGAAACTATGTTAGATGTCTTGTTAGTGAACTGTCGTAAATTATTAACAAACAAACAGACAGGAAATGAGGAAAATATGAATGAATGGCTTAGAGTAGAGTTTAAATGTGTGTTCGAATAGTGTAGCCAGCGTTCGTTTTCTATGAGTCAAGTGCGTGTTTGCATTGAAACAATGTATTGCGGATTATGGTCGAGTTTAGATTATGTATGTTATTCATATCACAAAAAGTACACCTACTTAAAGCCAATAAGCGCACAGTTTTTGTTATAATAAAAAATACCAGTACTCGGCACAATTTCTAATACACAAGTATCAAATTAACCTGATTCCATATCCAAATAACCAACAGAAATGGCCTTTTAAGTCCTTTTGTTTCTCACAAGCCACTTCCTGCTTCAAACGATGATTAATCTACGAAACTTTTTGTGTTGCAACATAAATCGTAATCGATTTTAAACTGTATTTGTATGAAGTAATGTTTTCACTTTTTTGCGACTACAGCCTTGCTTATTTAGAAAAATAGTCAAGGTTGGGTTCCAATAAAATTTTGAGGTTTATGCAACGTACGGTGTTCGTGTCATTCAAATTTGAGCACGTTTTTAATAAAGTTTCCAAAAATAGCTTCGGTTTTTGTTAGGTTATGATAATTTTAGTAGATATAATTAGCAATTTTACGTTTATTTTACTGCTTTTTTTATTAAAATGTAGATCCAAGGTATTTATATTCTTCAAAAGGTTTTAAAGGCGGTCTTGCTGCGGCTCTCGCTTTTCTCATCTACTAATAGAGAAAAAAACTGTGATCAAAATAATACGTAAGCTTTGTTTTAAGACCCTTCCATAACAGGCTGATTTTATTTTTGAATATAACTCTATAATTTAATGTATAAACTTAAAAAAAACTATTAAACGTGACAAATTTTGGACACACCAGTTATAATGTCTCAATGAAAAAGTTGCAATATCTTTATTGGAATATTTTTGCAGAACAAATCTAGTTAAATATGCTAAAGGTACCAAACAAAACAACAATCTTAGTGCAGTTCCTGGTACATACAAATACATGGATTTGCAATATCTTGATTTAAAATATTGTCCTTGGAGTTTCTTGTCCGCTTTTTGATCTCGATGTGTTTTGCCCGTCCAAACAATTGAATTTGTCACTTTTTTCGACGGATCAACTACTTTTGGCCGGGCCCCTAACTTCGCCTACCGACATAAGATTAGTTTGGGGCCCAACCTAAGAATGAATGGCACCACGATTTGGTAACTGTCCCTATCAATGTGTTTATGCTCGGGTCTAGGTTTCACTCGGAAGTTTCGAATTACTTTCGAATAGGCCCATATATAGCAGTGGTGGCCCAGTGGTAACGGTCCCGACTTACGAGTTGTAGGTCGTGAGTTTGAACCCAAGCAGGCGCTTTACTTTGTGTAAATAATTTAATCACCACTGCTCTCAAAACGGTGAAGGAAAACATCGTGAGGAAACCGGCATGTCCTAGAACCAAAAATTCGAAGACATGTGACATCTACCAACCCGCACTGAGCCCGCGTGGTGGATTACGGCTCACTACCTCTCATATAGAGGAGGCCTGTGTCCCAGCAGTGGGAACGTTATAGGCTGATTATGCTATGCTTATAGGCCCATATCTTAGTTGACGAACTTAAAGAGTAGGCCCCCTGTGGTCTAGGGACCTACTCATCGTTCGCGACATAATAACGGTAACTATATTTCTATAAGTTTATTCTAGAGGTACAAAACTTGAAATAGAGCACCGTACCTCGTATACATGCATATTGTATGCAAAGGTTCACATCTACGCTACGTCAGGTATGAATGAAGGAGGCGGGCTGTGTGCCCTCAATACAGCGGGTACACTCGTGAATACCAAGCTTTTAGTTTTAGTTTATACTGATTTTATTTGAGTTAAATCTCAGACAAAGAAGAAGTGACAAAGTTTTAAGTCCTTCAAGTTTAAGTAGCCTGGTAGCAGCTGAATAAATTGAGTTTAATTACAAAATAAAAATACTCCGAAAGGGCTCTAACTAAATCAAAGTGGCAAAATTTGATACTAACATTAAATATATTAATGTTAGTACTCTATTTTGTTATTTAACTTGATTTAAGCAGAGCCGCCATTTCCTACATTTATTTAAAGCTATGTCGGACATTTAGCCAGGATCGGGCAGTTGATGAATGTCTAATTAAAAGCACATACGTTATGTCTAGTGATATATTTTCTTATTTCGTAATTGTCTGAGTATACAATAGGAATAATAAATATCAGTACCCTAATTGCGTAATACACAATCAATTGGAATCTGCATCGTTTTGAAACAGATTGCTAAACCATTGCTTCATAAGTTCGATAAAAAACTCTGCTCAACAATGTAAATAACGCAATGAATGTTGTTGAACTGTCAAAATCAAACAGATTAGTCGTAATCGTTTACGAAAATGTGTTACGCAATTAGGCTGCAGGTCCATCTCAAAAATATGTTCTAAGTTATAAATAATATATTATACTATTGTTTTGTCGTTTGTGACTATGTTAGAACGTTTATTTTTGTGCACAAATTACGTAGGTTCAACATTAATCTTGTCTCGAGTTCATTCACTTTGATTGTAAGCACATGTGAAATGTTGTTTGTTTGGATGTTTGTTACATAATCGAGTGTAAAAACGTCTAAACGGATTAAATCAAATTTGGCACAGAGATAGATACTTGGATTAAACATAGGATACTTTCTGTCCCGCGGACTGCGGGGTGCTTCTAGTGGACCAATACTATATAATATGAAGCAGTACGTACGATAAAATCAATAATACCATGCCTTTAATCTGGTATGAATTTGCTAACTAACCATAAACCATGGTCATGGCAATTAAACTGATACCTACAAGATTTTTCCTCAATAAAATACCAATTTTATGAGTCATAGAATAAATCATTTTTATAATTAAAATGATAAATTAAAACATTTTTTCTATTTAAAATGAAACTTTAAAAGAAACTTCGGAATTACAATTGAATCAAGAAAAATACGTAAACATTCAAAGAAAGTAAAACCAATTACGAAAACAAAACATAAAAAAATCGAAAACAATGTTTACATTCAATGTACTTAAACTAAAATACTTACCAAACAGGCCTTCGACAAGTTGTACCTTTTACCTTTAACCGTTCCGTATTTACAGACTTTTTATCAATGTCAATTATAAAGTCAGTGCCGACAACAGGTCTTTTCACCCTACATTTACAAAAATGAACCACTTTCTCTTTGCGCCGCGATAATAAAATGTAGGTAAAATGTGCAAAAATTTCTTTTTTGTTTTTTCTTGTGTTGGAAGGTAAGTATGAGGAAGTATTTTGGTTTATTTAAAAGATCATTCGTTTTTACGACGTGTGACGTGATTGTATCATTCAAAATTATTAAAAGTAGGTACAGATTTATTAAACATACAAAAAAAATCTGATAACTCCATAATTTCCATTTTGTTTGTATCAGAATTTGTTTTTATGTTTTAAAAATATGTACAAATTTTTAAGCATACAATACAAAAAATTCTGATACTTCCTTAATTTCCACAACAATCCTTAACATCAAATAATATAGAAAAATATTGTGAATAAATATTTCATCAAAAGTTTTAGACAAGACCAAAATTGAGCATTTTTTATTTAAAAAAAAACATTAGTCAAACAGCCATCGTTCTTTTCACATCAACCTCTGTCCGATTCATAATAAAAACTGGTATTTTTGAGCTCAAAACAGCAAAAAGTTTTCACTGTAAGTTATGAGCAGAAACGGTAGATTTATTGGATAAAATATTGAATAGAACTGTGGAAAGTAACACATATGATTGTTACATGAATACCTAGTCCTTTTGACCTGAATCTGCACGTTATACAGTATACTGTAATTAATGGGATGCTGTGCTTTGTATGACAACAGCTGATTAAAAAATTCTTCAAATAAAAAACTTACTAAGTTTGCTCAATCCATCAAATCTATTTTTTAAATAACTCTGCTTAGGTTTTTCTCCCAAACTCTAAGTACTCAGATAAAAGAGATTTTATTTAAAAAAGGAATGTAAAGAACATGTTCAAATCAGACGAATTAGGTTGCACATTTTCCATATTCGAAAACCATTCCATTTTCAATTCTAAACTGTCATCTTCCAAGTCAAAAACTAATTAACGAGCAGTATTAATCGAAAATGAAGTAATTAATAAAATTTTGCCTAGTAACTTAATAAAAAATCTTTAGCTGCACGGTTCGCGCACACGTGGTTGCGCGTACGCAAGCAAAAAGTACGCGATCAAACTGATATAAATAAAAAATGAGCGAACGAAAACTGTTATTCAATGTGTATGTTTAATGGTCAAACTGTACGTCTTGTCTTAAATTCATCAAGAATTGAATATGGCTTTTTATTAATAGTCTAGTTCTTAACTTGAATTTGATTTGTGTCTTCTTGGCTATCTACAAAACATGCTATCATAAAATAACAATGTTACTTTCGTTATCACACGGAAAACTCATTTGAAGGATGGAATGGCAAAGCGTTTCATAAAGACGACATTAGATAAGTCCAATTTTAAATTTATAAAGATGAACCAACCCAAAAAAAAAAAAAAATAAGCAATTTGATCAGGAAAACCAGTAAAATAACCTTTCGATTTAAGTTTATTTTCAACATCATAAAAATGCCAAGTATTGGTATTGATCGCAATCGCTAGAAAATAGAAAAAATCTTAATTGATTAATTACTTAATGGATTGGAGTCTTCTTAAAAAAATAGGGCCATGAAAATGATAATAAGGGCTGATTTTACCAAAGTCAGACCTTCAGACATTATTAAACACACAATCTCAATAAGCGCAATTAAATTGACGTTTGTTCTATTATGGGAGAACTGTCAAATATTCAAAATTCATTCTCAGCATAGAAGACTTATAAATTCTAGGTATAAAAGTTTGGTGAAAAATATGCCTACCTATAAAACATGTATCAGAAATGTCAGCTCATATTTAAATCAACCAACATCAATATCCGTCCCATCCCTTCAAAACGATCAATGACCCGACTCGATACCCAAACTCGATTTTTTAGACATGCTGATTCGCTATAGAAATAAATCTTGACAAGCAAAGTCACATGAAAACTATATGCACATAAAATTAAATGCACAGAAATATCAACGGGTGTTGCAAAGGTCGACAGATTGTTGCAATATAGTACTACTTTCACGTTTTATACATCAAGGGGTAGACAGAGAACATGCCTTTTACCTTATAAGGGCATTTCTTATTAAAGTTTTCTAGTAACTCGTTTTATGTAAATACTGGTAGCTGCGAAATTGAGGACTATTTTATAGGCCTGTGTTTGCCTCTCTACTAAATAATAACAGCCGTAAGGTTCGATCGACGGTTAAGCTGGGCTTGTTGCGGTCAGTTGGATGATGGGTGACCCACCTTGCCTCGGATAGAACATTAAGCCGTTGGTCCTGGCTGTCATTCGTGGATCTTTGACGGTAGTGGTAGTCAGAAGCCCGAAAGTCAGACAACCAATTTTACTAATTAATTATCGTGTCACCCAGTTACTTGCTTGTGGAGGTAAAATAATCCGTAGGAAGCCGACTAAAACCGATTTGGGAATAGCCTAGGCTGATTAAATTCATAAGTTAAACGTGTCTCAAGTGGACAGTAAGTATAGATGTAACTTAGAATACAAAATAGAATTAGTCTCATCATATACAAGGTGTAACAGAGTAAACGCAAGTTTTGATAGCAGTGTGTTCATAATTGACTACTGAATCGATTTCAGTAACTTTTAATTAGGTATTTGCACTACTGGCCGTCGGTTAGCCAAAGAAAATAAAACCTTATTTCAACGAACTAAGACTCAATTTTAAATGCATAAAGCTGTGCTAGGGTCAACACGATTTTATTAGTATTAATAGAAAGCTTTAACAAAAAAAGTTTTGGTCAGTGTTTTATGTTTTTAACTCAATACAAGAAGTATTGAGTTAAAAAATTGGGGCGTAATGATGTCTTGCGTTAATTATATTGCAGTTTGTATATTTAAAATTGCATAATAATCCTTTTTACGACAATGTCCAACATACCTGATAAGCAATCTATCAATTTTCTTTATATAATAGACCACAAAAAACTATACAGCTGCAACATTCTCATGAAATTTATACTATTAATAAAAATATTTGTGCAAAACCTGCGCTCGCGCTCATATCGGGGGCGGTCTCCTTATTATTTATTAATTTTCGCATCCCATAAGGTGGTACTTACAGACACATTCACACCCATACCAGGATTGTTTTACACCGTAGCGAGCGAGCGAGCGAATGTGGATGACGGAATGTTGGATGTTAAATGCTTTTTGTTTGATGTTTAAGGATAAGTCATGCTTTTGTTCTTCATAATGTGTTGGTTTAATTTTGTTATTTGTTACAATAACGTCAAACGCAACTGTTTTGAACATCATATCCTGCCGCAATGCGATATTGTCAATTACCAAAAAAAATCCTTGTTACAGATTAACGATTTATTTCTATTTAAGACGTTTCCATAACTAAGTATGTAGTACATGCATTAGCTTGTAAGGTCGCGCATTCAAATACGTTTTAATGTTACAATTCGGTGTGAGAAACAGCCGTAGGTTACAACGACTGGGTGTGGTCACAATATTTATTAAAATCTCTTCATTGCAGAGAAAAAAAAAAAATCTTATCGCGACGGGCACAAATGCTTGTTTTATTAACTATATCGTTTAAATAAAGCATTTGGAACGCGATTAATTAATTAAACATACCATATAGAACTTCATCTGAGAAACCAGTGATTTATGTTGAAGGAAAATACACATCACATCACGCCGGTACTCCAGAAGGGTAAGGTAGAGGTGTACCAGTACACCCAATATTTTACCAGTTATGTCAAGTCCCATGTAATAGGGGGCGAGCCTATTGCCATCAACCCGGCACAAATCGAGACTCCTTGCTGCTACTGAGAAATTCGAAATAACACTTGAAGAAAAATATCGTGAGTTACTTAAATAAAATTGTCAACAAGCAGTGAACAGCCCGCGGAACAACATAACTGGGTTTTGTCGACTCAAGAAAAGACAAAATGACAGATTTCTCTTTTCATCTGTTTTTGTCTATTCTTCCGTTTGTATGGTTGTTGGTGGTCAGGTGTGATCCATGATTGTTTCTTCTCTGTCTGAGAAGCGGTCTATGCTATTCAAAGGCACCGTTATAAGCAGGTAGAAATTTATTATAATATACAGTGTGTTTGGTACGATGGCAGGACTGTGTGAAAGATGATATATGGCTAGAAAGGGAGTCACTTTAGAAATGACGGCTAATCGAGAATTATGAGGAAAAAATGAGTTAAGGGCCGAAGAATGATGATATTTGATAAGCAATAATATACCATCCCTGTTTTTTTTTTAACGCGATTTAACAGCATAAACGATCCAGCAAGCGTTGTGTTTAAGTTTTCCAATTTTCCTTAGAAGACCGGCTTACATAATGCTATTTCATTATCTTATATCCACTATAATTTCTTAACACAAAGGCACAACTCCAACCACATAGATACCTAGGTTTTCGTAACTATATTCCTAGTAATTTAGGTCATATAACCAGCCTTAAATTCTTGAATACATTAATGTTTAGATAAATTATAAACAGCAATTAATTCATGTGGAAAATCCAGTTAGATTTCACTAACTAATGTCGTAAATTTATAAATGGAGATATGCAAGGGCGACTGGGTTTTATGATCCTGATTTTAGGAAAATATAGTCATGATCATTGCCAAAACTTTTCGCATCTACAATATAGTTGACAGAATAAAATGTAAGGTACCAGGTAAACATAAAAGGCAAAAAGAAAATGATGTAGGTAATAGTTGATAATAATGATTAGTATGTGGTCCTTGGTTCGATCGATCCCCCAGATATGAAGTGTTTTGTGAGTATTTCCGTTAGTAATTTCTTAGTTGCACCTATATGGATATATCCCCGTTTGATGGCAATACACTCGCTTCCTATTACATGGGACTTAAACATAGCGGACTACCAAAATGTGGTGTGGTAAATAAACCTAATAAAATTAAAGATTTTATCAAACTTTTTTGTCTTTTTCATCCAAATGTTTTGCACTATGATAACTATGCTATGACTAATCTTTTTCCTCCTTCAATAAAGTAAGCAAATACTTACATAAATTAATTAAAATACTGGTTTAAACAAGAAAATTGAATTCTGCGACAGCCATATTGGTTTTTCGAAGTTGAGAACTGGGTGACATTTTGAGGTCTTGATTATGCATGATCAAAAGGTTTAATTCTAAATGTAGAGCATTTTCGTATGCACTAAAATATAAACGGACCAAAATATGCGTGCAAAAACCTCACCCCCCTTTTAAATCGCTACGGTCGGTCAGAAAAGGACAATGAATTTTCTCAACAAAAGGATATTTCTACATATCGTGTACCAGGACTTCATAAAAGAAAAGAAGTTACTAACAAATACTTGGAAATCAAGAAAACGGCGAGCGACGGGGTCTCGAACTCTCGACACAGAGCTACTGTGTCAAGACACGGTGTCCCCACTCTTTTATGATTCGAACACCGAAATCGTCTCTGTGTCGTAGTTGGAAAGCGGATTATAAGTAAACGTTGATTGCCTTGAAGTAGCGCCGGCATGTTCTGTCTCGCTCTGACGCGTGTTATCGTGTATTGCCGTCTCTTTCGCAAAGTTACGCAAAAGGCGTTTTTAAAGAATGCAAGAACGTGTATTGATGGTAGGTTTTCTAATCGCGAATTCGTAATCAGATGATTTAAGTTACATTGTGGCTATCAATCTGGTGAAGTTTGGGGGTCACTAGAAGAGAAGAGACACATGCTTGACGATAACCTAACTAGGTATCTACTGTAATCATAATCAACGTAATAGTTTCCATTCAGCCTTGAATATTGCTTTTCATTAAAGGAACAGAGGCTCAGTTTCAATTCAAATTTAGAATTGAGGTCAGGTCATAAAAAAAACAACGCAAAAGTTTTCAATTTTCCTCCAACTACCAAGCATCTTCTTAAAAAAAAAATCGTCAATTTCAGTTTTTCTGCATTTTATCAATAAAAACTCTCTTTACTGACCTACCTTATATTCTTGAAATTACTGAGTCTTGATAAAAAGTATAATTTCTATCCATCACATATCAAGAACCCTCCGTGCCTCGGAAAGCACGTTATGCCGTTGGTCCCGGCTGTCATTCGTGGATCTTTGACAGTCGTTACGCGTCGTCAGAAGCCTCAAAAGTCAGACAACAGTCTCACCAAGAGGTATCATGTTACCCAGTAACTTGTCGAGGCTGTCGCTCCATGTATTCAGCTGAATCAAGTTAGGCTGGAAACCGAAGTTTCCAATAAAGATCGAAGCAAAACAAAAAATACATAAATAGGTATCTCTAGGCAACACATAGGCAGGTGTATGCTGCAGGAAAATCCAAAGGAAGTGTCGTAATCAAAACCGACCTACCTATAATACTATACTCGTATGTAAGTACCTGCATATATTACATTCTTTTACATAGGTACGTAGTATCTAGGGAAGGCAACTTTACTATGGTTTACGGCATGTCTTCAAAATATGTGGTCGTAGTGAAGGTTATTGTGGATAGACCTGAATGGCCTTTTCTGTTACTCTGGTCCCGTAGACATAGCTGCGGGCCTGGTGCTGAGGAACGATATTTAAATTTAAATATTGATGTCAGAACATAGGTTATGGTAATGTTTAATTTTAATTTTGACTTAATTTTAATTCAATTTAATTGTGTTTTGACTTAATTTTAATTTAATTTCAATGTGATTTGGATTGCATTTAATTTAATTCTGATTTGATTTTAATTTAATTGTTGGTTTTGGTTGTAATATTGTTTTTGATTTTGACATACATTTTAATGTTCCAGTTATTCTAAAATTGGATACGTAATATTATTCCTAAATATACATTAATTATGCAGTAACAAACTTGTATATTATAAGACGCGTATAATTACAGGAAACTCCATACTGTGACAGTTTAGTATAAAACACACACACACTAACAGACATGATAAGTCACTGTGGCAATTTGTAGGGACAGCAAAAGATTTATGGACGGTTTTTCGTGGTTGTTTGTTGTGATATCAAAGGTGAAAATCTGAGTCAAAGGTTTTTATTTGATTTGAGAAATCTCAGTCATGCCGATAAATTAGTAGGTAATATTTGTATGACCGACATATTTGTATGTCTGTGTAATATTTTGGATTCAATGTAGGAGAAATACTGCTAGGTTCTCACCTAAAAGGCGAAACTCTTTTTTACAAAGAAAATGGTAGAAAAGAGAATGATGGTTAGGTACACCAAAATCATTGCTTACTTCACGAGCTACGAATTCACGAGACTTTTGAAAAGCCAACAGTCTCCTTTCAGTGAGGGAAAACATCGTTCTGAAACCTAAGCTGAAATCTGAAATCGCTAAAATGCAGTAAGCAAGCTCGTTAATCAATCAATGCTCGTTCTTACCCCTTGTCACGCGTCTTGCGACTGCGATGACGGAGAAAATAAATGAAGGAAGTGGTTTAGTTTACAATATGCCACGAGTCACCGCGACGCGATTTTCAGAGCGAAAGACGGACTCAGCACAGCACCCTAGTTGCGTGACATAGTTTCAATCACAATTCTAGTTTTATATTTTTCAAATTCATTGCTTTATAGGTTTCATAAATTCGTCTGAACAATAACGTAAATAGCGCAAAGAACGTGGCTGAACGGTCAAAATGAAAGTAAATGCTATTAAATGTCATTTTATGAGTGTTACACATTTCCCCAGCAGGATTCGCACTGGTGTCCTTTGACGCAACGCGCATCGCCCGTGGCCGTGAAGGCCTTATGAGACGTATCTACAAGGCCTTGCGTGAGATGCTTACAGCCCGTCACCTTTTTCTGCAAACCCTACTATGTTTTCCTGGTATAATTAATGCATCTAGAGCCACCATCACTGAGATGCAGGCTGACTCAGCCTCGTGATAAACCAATAAAATATTACACGCAGTTGCGTTTACAAGTTATGATTGTTATCTGCGGTTTCTATCCTATATTATTATTTGATATCTGTGCAAAAATTTCTGTCTCCAATATTGGTCACCAATTCGCCACGTTGGCTTTGGGTGTTGAAGTTTCGGCTTTGGTCCGTTCAAATGCTTTGGTCCGTTCAAAAATTTTGCTATCTTTTCTAAAGTGGCCTTACCAAAGATACAGCCCTTAATCCCAATCATTGAACTGCATGAAATTGTTTATGACCTGATTTTCGGTGTCCCTTTGGCAGCCTTGTTCCAACCACTGCTGAGTATGGGTCTCATCCCTTATGTGATTTGCTACCCTGGTATGTGCGAGTCTCATACAGGCATTCTCCGCGATCTTAGGATGGTTGCTTCTGCATACCTACTTAAATGGAGTAGACTACATTGAATGATGCCGTTAGTCATAAAAAAGCCATATAAAAATTCTCCAACCAAGTTTAATCCATCCTTCCGTTGACAATTCTTCCCATACCAATACTTCAACAGGTGGGAATCAAATACAATAGACCACTAGTTGAGTCTATCTAAGCGTTTGAACTCACGATTCTAGATACTATTAACACACCTTCTATCACACATTCAGCCCTGGTACTTTTGATCGTGATTCTTCAGCTGCTCCAGGACGATCATAGCGCCCTGGTACTACTTAAGAAGACTTCTTAACAACTCATACATACAAATTTAAGATTCCTTATCACCTCCTATACAATCTTCGACCCTGGTACATTCAGACAATATCCCTCATACCTACTCCATGTTTTATGACCCTGCTATATCTTTAATCCAGATAGTCATTATTCCTTAACAAATAAGTACCATAACACCTCCTATAAAATCTTCGACCCTGATACATTTGGCACAATGTTTTGACTGGCACCCGTCAGTGCGGAACGGTTTTTGTGCCATCCAACATCCGCCTGTCCGGATGATATGACTTACTGATGGTTAGAGGCACAAGGCGTGATGTTTCGAAGATAGATTGGTTGATATTTTGAAGTATGAGAATGATTATCTATGAATAAGAAATGGTTCTCTATGAAAGCATTATAATGTATACTCTGCGAGAAAGTGAATCCTGGGCAGTCAGCCCTGCTACCAAACATCCTGACTGGCTTATTTTATTTTTTGGCATGAATTTTTCTCGAGCCGATACCAGCAAAAAAAAAAGATTCAGTGAATAAGTTTCACAGAATTAAGGAAATGCACTATTAAGATGTCAGATTAGTAGTGAATACTTTATTTTTATAATCTCATTGTTACCATTAGGAATTAAGCGAACCTAAAACCTATTTATATGCAAGTAAAAAAATAGCATTTAACTTTCCGTGCTTATTATACTTGCTAAGTGTTCTAAGTGTTTTGACATTAGGTTTAACTTTGAAAGCTTACCTATGCTTCACTTAAGGGATTAAAAGCTTAAAGCTTATGTCGTAATATTTTTATGTTAAGTCCGCTGTTATCAAAGACTCGTACTTCAATATTACAAGCCATTTTATTACTTAATTAACTTATTCATAACTAATTAATTTTGTCAATAAAAATTATCTTTAAATACTAATACCGTGTATGCCTTTATAAGCAAAATTACAAAAACTGCAAATGCACTCGGTTTACACAATTTAGCACTTTAATTGTTCGTAATAAGATCTATGGCAGGTGTCTTCTATAATTTTGTAATATTTTTGAAAGGATACGGTCTGATTGTAAAACAAGACATTTTTTAATATCTATAATTTTTAATGATCATTTTATAATATTTAACTGTATTTATGGAAAAATCTTGGTATTTTAGATGAGATAAATTGTGAAATATTATATTACTGAAAGTTTTTTTTTTATGTTACCTTTTTTGTGTCCCAGTTGTCGGCAAAGGCCTATTTCCTTCAAAATTTCTCTATTTGTGCTATCTTTGGCATGTTGCCCCACAAACATGATTTATTAACATCGCTGTCAAGGTAGACCGCAGCGTTGTATATAATAAGAAAAATGTATAAATAGAATTAACGCGTCATTTTACGATACGTGAAAGTGATAACCTGATCATCATCCTTCTATTTACTTCATAAAACTTGTAGGTTTTCTTCAAAATCAAACCACAGATACAGATTTCTAAATCAACCTTGAATAGACTATAACTGACAGGCCTATGACGTAAAACCAAGTACTTTAAACCGATTGCTCAAAAGAGAAGAAGGACACAGCTCAGCTCAGCTCGCTCATTGCTCGCTCATCTTTCAGTGGAGCACAGCTCTCACGACAAGCGAGTGATGTAATCGTAAAAAATGGTAATTTTTATATCTTTCCTTTTAATTTTTACAACAAAACGTAATTAGGGCAGACTTGGTAACGGTAAATGACATTTTATGGTATTTGTATGGACACAAGTTCGTGTGAGGAAGAGGGAATCACGCGTTCTTCCCATGGGGGTAGGCAGAAACTACAGAAAGCCACCTGCTACGAACCTTACATACTCCTTTTACCTCGTTGACGTTCATATATCTGGTTTTACATGCACGCCGGTTGCAAGTACTAAGCACCTGACCTTTCTGAAGAACATCACCAATAAGGTCACTATATGTCCTCCTAGGGCGTCCCCTCCAATTTCTACTAACATAAACTAATCAATTATGATATATAATCAAAGACTTGCAATCTACTAAACACTTACCTAGAAACATGTAAATGACATAATACTAAAGAGATAGAATCATTACAAACATTAAAATTAAATGTTATATTTTTTTATTTTTTTTTAAATATTACTTTAGTTCTGCATTCCTTTGACTCGCGATAGTACGAAACATGACACAAACATGCTTGTTTGATAAATGGCGGCGATGTGGGCAGCACATTATGAACCAGATGTAGTTACTATCTTCATAGATTACAAAATAATGAAAACAAATGTCGTAGTCATTGAACGTCATGATTATTCATCATTATCGAGCTCCTGCTTCGCTGAGACGACAACTTCATAAAAAATTGGAAAATAGATGTTTCAAAATGGGGCAGGTCTGTGTGCATAACCTCAAAAAAAAACCGTCGAATTCGGGAAAAGACAGATAATTCATTTAAATGTATACTGTTGTGGTAGTTAATTGATATTTGTCAATCACTTTTATCGACTTTCAACAAGGTGTCATGGCGGATTTAGTTACTCTGTGCTCTAAAACAATGACAGTTAACGTAGATCGGCCATTGAAAAGAGAGAGAACTGTCAGCTGTCACAACAGGGTCACTTCAGTCACTTTCGTCATGTCAAACGTCATTAATCAATCAAAATGACAGCTTACCGCCATGAGGGTTTTTGTTGTGTTGCAATTTCAAGTGAAATTTCTTGTCCTACCAGCAAACAAAGCCATTTTAAAGTAACTTAACAGTTGAGAACTGTTTTTAATGTTGTTGTTAAGACCTGGCCCAGGCTCCATACATTTTGGAACATCGCCTTTCTTTATTTGTAAGTTGAATAAGAATGTATTAAACACGTATAAGTTTTTTTTTTTTTTTATAGCCATATATACTGTCCCGGTGCTGAGCAAAGGCCTCCCTCAAATCCTTCCAGGCATTCTTTTCCAGAGTCACTTGGACCCCAACCCTTGCGGAACGCGTCTAGGTCGTCTCGACGAAAGCCCGGAAAAGTACGTAACCTCTTAACGTATCTTCGACCCTGGTACTTTTGATTACAACTCCCTGACAAAAGAGACTTAAATTTCTATTAAATCTTCAACTCTAAATATATTAAGCACTAGCTTCCTTACGTGTGTTATGTCGATATAAAGTAGCATAAATCGTTCCGCAGGATGTCATCTATTTTCTTGCTAAATTGTAAATCGAAATCTGCTCAGTAGTTTAGGCGTAAAACGGTAATATACAGACAGAGTTAGAGTTACAAGCTGGTATTACAGTCTCTGCAGCCAATTCTACATTTGATTGAAAATAACTACAGTAGCTCTTTTGCTCATGTTAAATTAACAAAACAAGCAACCACAGGTAAAGCTCTTGTCCATCCAGTTAAGGGCATAATAAAATGAAGGTAATTCCATTAATGTGACACTACAACTTAATTCCGACTCTATTAACATATGATTAAAGCACAATTTTAATTACCCAATCGATAACAGAGATCCAAAGATATGTTCTGTCGCTTTTTGCGTGTACAGTAAGCGTAACAAGTTTTCAAATAAATATGGTAATAAAGCACAGTTTTTTGTTTGCGAAACTTGTTGGTAGGTTGTACGAAAGGAAATTTATTTATTGCCCACATTCTTAATTGCAAGGTGAGATTCTACGTGTTAGTTTTAAATGTAAAATTAATTGTATGTCGATCTTTAACAAAAACTAAAGCAGGTGCGAGCACTTATTAAATGTAGTTTACTATGTCTTCTTTGAATTATAAATGTGTCAATGTGTAAATTGCTTACTGTCAAATCCAAGGCCTGTGATTGGTTGATACAAATAACAAACGCTAATCATATCACTTGACCTAAGAATTCGACCCAAATCGCGACAGATTCAATGTCACTTTCTTTCGAAAACGACACTCTCGTCGAGACCTAAAAACACGTAAGAATTACCAAGTTTTCATTCCTCTGTAATAGTTTCAATGTCCTAATGATACCTACCAGGATTTGAACTTACAGACTGCAGCAATTGAAGCCGATCTGTCAATCAATAGACAACAAAGAAGTCTTTAATACAGGCTCTACCTACTTACAAAAAAAAAAACATGAAAATTCTAGAACGTTGACCACATTTCAAATATATAGAGGCTTTACTCCTGCCTACCCGGTGTCAGTTTTAAAAGCGTGAAAGCATCAAGTTTATAGTGTTTTCCCTTGGCACCGGTGACGCAGGCGCAACGAGTTTTTATCCGTCTTTCCTACTGCTACCTACTAAACCAAACGGCGAAACGAACACGGACACCATGAGGTTGAGAAGTACGGGACATTGATTGATGTTGAGATTGTGCATGTAGAATTTAAAACTACAAGTGGAACGGTTGAGACAAGAGCAAGGTTCTATAAATGTATACTGTTTGCCTACATTAGTTGAAAGAGCAGTTACGAAAGCTTTCTTTATTAAAGGCTCCCGGAGACAGACGCGACGCGTCAGCACGACGCGGCTCTTGTATAACAATTTTTATTTGGTTTTCATAGAAAATGTTCTACTAGATTCTCGTCGCGCTGTCGCGTTACTGTTGTTTGCGGGAGCCTTAAACCTTAACATAGGGATTGGAATATTAGTCGATGAACATATTGATAGTAATCAAATTTCAAGCAGTAACAATTTGTTTTATGGTTGAATGAAGTGGCTAAACACCTCTTTCATGAACGTCTTTGTGTCGCTAGTAAGTTGCTAGTATTCACATACGTATACCGTGCGATTAGCAAGATTTTTGTTATTACTACCTAAATAATTTGCAAATTTGTCATCATGTAAACATGATTATTGTGTGTTAAGTTTATGTTGTTTTGTTGAACTGCCTCGTTGGTCTAGTGGTCGCAATCGCTAAGTCTGAGCATGAGGTCCTGGGTTCGATTCCCAGGTCGGGCAACGTGTTATTGGGTTTTTCTATCTGGAATTTCTCAGTAGCAGCCCGAAGTCTGGATTTGTGCCCGGTAGATGGCAATAGGCTCGCCCCCTATTACATGGGACTTAAACATAACTGGCGAAATGTGGGTGTACTATAGGTACACCTCTGCCCAACCCTTCGGGGAAACAAGGCGTGATGTTATGTTATGTTTTTAAGTTTATGTTGTAAGCAGTAAACTATGTATTTTTCATAAGCTTTAAAAGGTGAATCACTAGCCTCATAAAGTGCCTGATTTATAATGAGTTAATGTAACTTAGGATAAGTGCATCTGTTTGTTGTTTCGTTGGTAAGTAAAGATATTTGAAGATGAAAAATAAAAATGTGCCAAAATGGTGTGGAAGAATGCCTTTTTTAGAAGAATTCCTCAAAATTGTAAAATCTTGTTTTTTTTTTAAAAACAAGATTTTTTGACGTCACAGCATCCTGCACTGCTGCTTAAGGTTCCCCCAGACAGGCGCGACTCAATACTTGTATAAAAAATTCCATAAAGTTTTCATAGACACAGTTCTACTAGAGTCGCGTCGCCGTCGAGCTGGTTTACGGGAGCCTTTAAAACTTTAAAGGATGTTCAAATTGGTGCATCAACAAATATAAAATATTCATACACACTGTGGGACATTTTTTCTTATGAAAACATCACTTCTGTCAAGATAAAAATGTCCGACCATTATATGACCTCGCGGTCACCCTACACCTTCTGTCCGTACATTACCATACAATGGGAGACACCTCACACGTCCTTGGAGGGACCAAGGTAGTGTTAAACCAAGTATCTGTTTATCTATCTACCTTCCTATTTGTAATTATGAATAGAACACTGTTTTTATGAACGTCTTCACCTAAGGTCAGCGGATTTATCACGAAACGAATTATTTTAGTTGTGCGCTTTTTGAGAGGTCTTAGTTTATAATTAACTTTAAGGTAATTGGAAAAACGAAAACTGGAGGTATTGCATAGTGATTATTTCGATTAACGATTGTTTTTTTTTTCGTAAATTAAACAGCAGCCTAATTGCGTAACACATTTTCGTAAGCGATAACGACTAATTTGTTTGATTTTGACAGTTCAGCAACATCCATTGCGTTATTTACAATTGAGCAGAATGTTTAAACCGAACTTATGGAGCGATGGATTAGCGATCTGTTTCAAAACGATTCAGGTTCCGACTGATTGTGTATTATGCAATTAGGGTGCAGGTTGTGTCTCACGGAAGGGTTAAAATGTGCACTTTGTGAACCAACCTGTTTAAGAACAATAATGTAGGTTAACAGAGGGTGACTGCGTATGTTCCTGAGTCGAGAGCAAATTTTGCTATTGATATCAAGGTACAGAGTGATGTTACTTTTTTTTTTGATAAAAATGAATAGTTGAGACCTACACACGAAATATAAGACTAGAGTTATAAATAGGAGATAATCTAAATACGTAGGTACGGAAATTCAAAAACCTTCCGAAGCTTCATAGTTTTCTTCAATTCATGGAAAATATAATAGTTTCCTACTGTCGGCCGTTGGTAATTAAAAAGTTCTCGAAACAACTAAAGTCGTAATTAACAAGTAATTAAAACTACGCAAAGTTTCTTGATTTTACGAAGTTGTTTTAGAAATGAAAATTCTGTCAAAGTAAATTCTTGTTTGTTTATATATTAGTCCAAAAATACTACTGATTCTGGTCTGTTCTTTTAGAAACTTTGATTTTAATTATAACGGTGTATATTTTTGAAGATTAATAAATTTTCAAGTTCTGAAAACTAAAGAATTTGAATACACTTGAATTATTCCCAGACTCCCAGTATAATTTTTGTTACTTATCTAAACGACTTACGACTTACTGAGTTATAGGTCGCAAGGTCGAACCCAGGCAAGCACTTTACTTTGTGCAAATAATTTAATCTCTAAACTCTCCAATCCCAAAACGGTGGAATCTTAGATGAAAATATTAGTCAAAATCATAAAATTAGAAGCATATAAGCTTGCCCTATATTACATGGGACTTAAAACGTAACTGGCGAAATATGCTATCTGCGCGGTAAACTCTGCTTGCGCGATGCAGGATTGATGCGTTTGTTCGCATGTGGCGGTGTAGATGCCGCCACATACTCGTAGGTGCATTATAGGTACAGGAGTGCCTCGTTGGTCTAGTGCAAGAGCTACTGCTGAGCATGAGGTCCTGGGTTCGTTTCCCAGGTCGGGCAAAGTGTAATTGGGTTTTTCTAACTTGAATTTCTCAGTAGCAGCCCAGAGTCTGGTTTTGTGCCCGGATGATGGCAATAGGATCGCCCCCTATTACAAGGGACTTAAGCATAACTGACGAAATGTGGGTGTACTATAGGCACACCTCTGCTTAACCCTTCTGGGATTACCGGCGTGATGTTATGAAAATTATTAAGTCGAAGATTGAGTTTTTTTTTTTTGAGAACTAATTATTGTACACAACTCTACTTACCACCTAAACGAGATGGCGTAAATTTAATAGAATGTATGTACTTAATGCAAAATAAATGTTGGAAATGACTCATGAGAACGG
This sequence comes from Dasypolia templi, assembly GCA_963555695.1. NCBI lineage: Eukaryota > Metazoa > Arthropoda > Insecta > Lepidoptera > Noctuidae > Dasypolia > Dasypolia templi. The sequence continues at coordinate 9,588,827 of OY743163.1, forward strand.
GTCAGACGGGATGTATGGAAGATACGCTCCTCTTGCGACCAATCTAAGTTTTCAATGCTCTATAACGGTAATAAAGAATTAACATTGACTTTTATGAAGTAATAGATTAGCAATGTCCTTCAAAATGAATCAGATTCTGATTGATAGTATGTTATCTGACTAATATTATTTCTGGACTTTATAAGAGACTGTGAACTCTGTGTTTGTTTCGGCATTTCTTCTCAGTGTAGTCAGATGGGAAACGACGACCTCATCTTGTTTATAAAATATGATTGACGTATAAAAGTGTTTGTACAAACCAACTTACAGAAATAAAATCATTTGTCATTTATGCAACTAGTAGTTGTTTTGCCATGGCATGATTTTGTCTAAAATAGTTCAAGAAGAATAATTTTGTACATGGACCTGGCAATTGGCTACGTAGATTTGGACTAGGACTAACTATTTATAGCAAAAAACATGTCGTTTTTAAAAGCTATATTTGTCCAAAAAATACCTGTGGAGAGCAGTAGTGTAACAAAACGGTAGACTCAAAATGAAATGAAAAGGAAAATATGCAGAAAATTTTGATGTGATTTTTCTGCTTCTTCATTCCGTGCGTTGTCTTGACTATCTGAGTTCATTTATTTACAAGTTGTTTATCAAGTAAAAACTTCAAATTCAAGTAATGTCCCGATTACGAGCCTATACGAAGAACGGTCATATTTTTTACACACAGCTCATAGAAAAAAATTCTGTGAACACGAAGGATTGGTCATAAAATCAATTATTCTGACCCGCAAGCGTGAAAACCTTTTAATTACTCCCAGAGCTTGTTTTTTTACGTATTTTTATATTTTCGTCTATATTTGAGGTCACTCCTGATCAGTGCCGGTATTTTTACGTTATATATTTCTTTCGATTTTGAAAGTTCGACCAATCAACGGTGTTTTTTTAAGTTACGAATCCTTTGATTGTTGAGAAATGTGTTCTTTTTTCTTGTTATTTTGTTTTTGATAATTTGCTATTTTAGCAATCAATTTTGCATGCCTCATATTTTTGCGAACTGTGGTTTTATTAGTTTTATAGTGTAGACTGGTTTTGCCCATTCCTATAATGCATAATATTAAAAGCTATAGTTATAAGTTTTATTTCTGATGAAATTTTCTCTATGATTTTGATTAGGTAGTATTTAGTATTTGCATTATATAAACTCAATTCCCTTTTTATTATATAGATGCATTGCACAGATGTGAGTACTTTGTACTATAGAGCTACCATTTACCGGGTAATATCATAGATTGACTTGAATGTGCCTTGGCGGCTGATAGTATGTCTTGCTCACTCAAATGTCTCGCTGACGGTGGCGCGTGTGTCGGATCATTTAGCTTCCTTCAAAATGGTTGAGCTGAATGGTGCTGATCCATGCGTCATGTTCGTGAACGGGCGCCGTCATTTGGGACTGGTCATCTCTTAGCTGCCACGGCTTATTTTAATAATATTTTTTTTGGATTGTTTTTAATTATGTTTTGCTGCACTCTGGACGCTTTTAACGTGTACGGTTTTTGTACATCGTTCTCACTTATAGTGTCAACATTAATCGATGTAAATAATATATTTGTAACAACCTTATTATTTAAAAGAGTGTCCATGAAGTTTCTTGCCCGTTCTTCTCCATAGTGACCTACTGCGCTTTGGAATGGGCAACTAGCTTCATATTTTTGACTGACCGATTCCTTGAAAATTCAAAAGTGCCTGTAAATGGTTTAATTGAAATAAATGATTTGAGTTTGAGTTTGATTTAAACTCAACATTTGTTAAGTTTTTTTTTTTAAATTTCTACAATCCATGTTAAACCGAAAACAGAATCAAATCACTTGGCTCCAACAAGAACACACCACAGATGAAGTAGCGATAGACAAGTAATATCCCGGAGATAATAACCGCTATAACTCGAACACGACAGTTTTGGGCTTTATGCCTATTAACTAGACTGGGTTGACGTTATCTAAGCCTAAAATGTTCCCACTGCTGGGACACAGGAATCCTCTCTGTGAGAGGGAGTGGGCCGTAATCCACCACGCGGGCCCAGTGCGGGTTGGTAGATGTCATATGTTCTCGGACTTGCCGGTCTCCTCAAGATTGGTTCGTTCACCGTTTTGAGACCGAAGGTGATGAAATAGTTTTCAGCGAGACCGTAAGTCAGGGCTGTTACCACTGGGCCACTGCTCTCATCACCACTACATAGGTAACTAATAGCACGTAAATGTATGTAAGTATGTATAGTCAGGAAAATGTATAGTTGAGCAGATTTCAGAGAAAACAAAGTCTGCTTAGGTAACTACACCATTAAAACTGAAGAACGGCTGGACAGATTTTTATGATCTTTGACTTTTTGGATTTGTCACCGCCCCGAATAGCAGAATAACTAATTCAAACATTCACAAAAAAAAAAGGTACAAAGTTCCTATTTTTAAATAATTATGACAAAGAATGACAGTTGTTTTTTTTTTTTTTTAGCTTCGCCCAACTTGTGCATTCAGCCAATGTCACGTTTAGAAAGTTGTGATTGAATAAAGGGACAGTTTATTCTAGTTGCTAAGCTGACCGTTTCCCTGACTGTTAGAACATGAAATAAAAACAACATTCTGCGGGGAATTGCTATATATATCTCTTCTTCCATAGGTACTTCTCTATCAGGCATCATCTCGGTACCCCTTTTCAGCCATATCATCATTCACACAGTCCATCCATCGTTTCATTGGTCTTCCCCTACTCTTAAATCTATCCACATTCATAATCAAAACTTTCCTCGCGACATTTTCCACATTCCTCCGCATCACACAACAACCCTGCTGTCTTGTCTCGTCGTTACCATTCTCAATCAGCAAGTGCTACAGATAAAAAAAACATTTTAAACTTAAACTATATTGGACACAGTCGATCGACGGAGTAGGATATGACGTAATGGCTGTCGATAGTAATTACTAGATCACAAGCAGCCGACGCTGCGCTGATGCAATGTTCATATTAAAGTATTTAACAGTTTGTACGTTACCTCTTAACGTATCTTCGACCCTGGTACTTCTGATCATGACGCCCTGACAAAAGAGATTTCAATTTCCTACTTCTACTTCTCTCTACTTCAACTCTAAATATATTTGGTATTAACTTGGACTCGCATGGTATGTCGATAAAAAGTAGCTTTAATTGTCCTTCCCAGGATTCAAAGTTCCCAATACCAACCAGCCGCTTTGGAGATTAGCCGGAACAAGCTATCAGACAGACCATATGTTTACCGTATAAAAGTACTTTCATATGCATTTAGTAAAAAGCTTGTTTTTAAACATCATTATTTAGGATCCAAAGTGACGCCAGTGCACCTCCTATCAAATATCCAAGCCTGGTACATTTTTGTTAACGGGTGGCAAACAAGAAGGCATCAATGATGGTGTAAGTGTTCACCTATGGACATAAGCAATACCAGAGGCAACGCACATGCATTGCCATTACAGAAACACAACTGAAATGTCTCTAACTGATATACCTTTCAAACCTTCAACACTGTTCAACTGCAGAAAAAGGAATAGAATGGTGATAGAGTTCGCGCAAGATAAGTCTGCGCGCATGTTTGACCTTCAAGACTATATCCCTGCCAGCACTTTTAATCACTTCCGGCATAATGATGGGTATTATTACTTTGGCAAAACACTGAACACAGCACAGCAGCTCAATATCACCAGGTATTAACGTCGAAGTGGCGGCAGACAACGATTGCGCGCAGACTTTTTTTGCGCGTACTCTAGTAAGTACTTCCCTGGACAAAGAAACTGTCAAACTTTCTGTCAAAGATCTACGGTAAACAGCCGGGACCCTACAGCTTCATTCATTAAAAGAATAGCTGATGTCAAATTAATCAGAAATCCAAGAAAATCATAGTATACAGCGTAGTTAGGTGTTATCTGAACCATCAAATGAATAAAACATACCGACTAGCTAATTTATGAACATAAACATGGTAGAAAAGACAGCCATTTTAATGTCTTGAGAAATTATGAAAGCAGGTTTCAATTTATTAATAGGTACTGGTTTTTCAGGATGCTGAGGTAAAGAAATGATGTTACTAGTTGTAGAACTCCTTGAGAAAGTACTACCCTCTGTACTTACCTATTTCTGCCGTCAAGCATTACTGGATTCTGATTCTTTGAAAATTATGGAATTTCGGTGAAATCAAAAGCACAATGAGGCATCCTTTTCCTTAATACAAAGCCACTTGGCCTTTTTCTCTAATCTCCGAAACTTTGATCAGTTCAGTGGGGGAGTTTTGAAAAAATCATTCTTAGTTCACCTCTACACTTACTAAGACAATATACCTTCCAAATGACATGTTTCCATCTTCAGAAGCTTATGCTCATAATGATGTATCTTATACACAAGCTCCCACGCAAAGTTTATTTAGCATCCTAGAGGAATCTCTTCATTATACTTGGAAAATCCTTCTATTCATCCTTTTGTGTGCCTTTCATCGCTCACTCATTCTTATCATTCAGTCCTAAGACGTCTACAGCTGGACTTAGTTTCCCCTCACCTCACCAAAACGACCATTCCCACGCTTCCCGCATCCAGCGGATGCACAAACTCTCGCATAATTTGACAAGTAAGGAACCTCTGCATAATGATTTATCGTGAGTAAACCCGGGTTCCCTAGCTAGCGTATGATATATTAATATAGTTGGCGCCACCTGCCGGTAACTCGTTAACGTTTTAGTACCCAACTAACTGGATCTTGTACTAGCAGTCACTAATGTGCTTACGGTAGGAAAAGTATTAAACATTCAAGGTTCTAAACTCATGAGACTTTTATTTTTATGTGAGCGCTAGCGTCTGTCCAAAACTTTGTCTGCGTGAAATTTCATGTTCCCCCGATCCACCCGTAGCATCGTGTAACCTGGCCGCGCTATCACTTCGTTTACTCAGCTCCTTAGGATTATAGCGTGAAGTTAAATACCCTACAGCCTTCCTCAAAAATTTGGCTATCAAATTCAAAAGGAATTGTTCAAATCTAACTGGTAATCCCAGAGATTAGCGCGTTCAAACAAACAAACATATTCTCAAAATCTTCAGCTTCATTATAGATTAGATGCAACCATGATTCTTCGTGGGAAGGCATCCCTGACCTTATAAGGTGCACCTTACCAGGTGCGAAACGCACATGTCGAGGTGGTGATGTTTGGGGAAGGCTATGTGATAATGCTGGAGATGGTTGCATCCCCGGTTTCTGCGACCTAAGTTAGGGAATGTTCTCTCTGAGTATGTCAACGAAGATTCAGACCCGTTCGGCAGTAGTTGAACCGTCAAACAAGTGACAAATACAATTTTTCGGACGAGCAAATACTTATCGGTAGTAGGGACAACTGTTAAATGTGTTGTCACTCATTCTTAGTTCTGGCCGCGAACGAATTATTGGTCACTAAGACGTGATATGATATGATACCGTGCTTGCCCCTGATCCGTATACGTTTGATCAGTAACCATGCTGATAAAACTCCTGAAAACTCTTGTAGTTTCATCAAAATTCTAGCAACCGAAAAAAAATGTAAGTAGTTACCTAGATATTTTGCTATAGTCAATTTAATAAACTTATCCAAAGCGACAGATCCATAGATCACAAGGCCTGAAGACCTCACGGTCAAGGAAGTCAAGTCAGCGTTTGTAAATCAGTGGATTTCTGATTTTAATGTGAACTAAATAAACACCCTTTCAAAACTCGCAAAGTAACACCTGCACGACTATGCAATTCAGCATGACCATTATAGAAATGAGTTTTGTCGATGGAAGAATAGACAAAATGACATGTCTATTCTTCTGTCGACAAAATCCGGTATTGGAAGGCGTGTTTTTAAGATCGTTAGCACTCAAAACTCAGTCTAAATCTATCAAAAATACAATCAATTGACATACATTTTCGTCATTGATTGTCCCTGAGTTGAGCTAGATTGTGACATGTATTCGAACGGTTTTTAAGTACGAGAATTGCATCTAAGTTCTCTACACAATTCTACCAAAGACTCAATCACTTCAGTCCTCGCCATTACAACACGTTTGAACAAGAAGTGCTCCCGGCTGTTAAAAGGTTTTGTTATATCCACACTTCCACGTCACACGTAATCATAATGCAATCTTTTAGTTTTGCTTTAAATATAATTTATTGTTTGACTTCCGGAATTTCGCATTTCCCTAGAAGGTGTTTTGAAATGGCCTTTAAACGATTGACGATACTTTGATATACTGTGGTTGACAATGGCGGTTATTAAGATTAAAAACTAGTAGTAGTAGTAAAAAAAAAGAAAAAACGTTTATTTGCGGTAAACATGACGCAGTGATTGAACACAAACACCAAAAATAACAAGTTGGGGGAAAATATGCGTCACATCCACGCAAAACGGCCATCGCTCAGCTTAATGCTACGACCCTATCCGAGACAGAGCCCCAGCGCTGGTTTTCAGCGACAGCCGGCGTTGAATGACGTCGCCCGGTGCAGCAATCGCTAAGATTAAAACTAAAATACATACACATAAAAACTAGATAAGTGTTCAACAAAATAAGTACAAACAATTTTTGTAAAATGGTAACATTCCGGGCATCGAATGCTCACGCGCCGTTAGCCTTTGATAATCTGTGCGCGCAGCTGTCATATAAACAGGTTTGACGTTTTGACACACTGGTATTGTTGTACCTGATATTAGTTATGTAATAATTAAATGGCGCATTATGTAATGAATGTTATGATGAAATTTTAACAACAAAGGGGATGTATTCGGTGACTGTGTTGGTACGGCTGTTGTAAAAAAGTGTTTGTGAAATTTGTGCTAGGAAATGCAGATGACAAACTAAGTGACATAACGGATAATACTGACTAACGGTAATACTGACATCATTATAACATCACACCTGTATTCCAAGGGCTAAGCAGAGTTAACGTGTCCCTATAGTAAACCCTCATTCGTCAGTTATGTTTAAGTCCCATGTAATAGGGGCCGAGCCTATTGCCATCAACCGAGCATAAATGTAGACTCCAGGCTGATACTGAGAAATTCCTCATGAGAAAACCCAACAATACTTTTCCCGACCCGGGAATCGAACTCAGGACCTCATACTCAGCAGTAGCTCTTGCGATCACTAGACCAACGAGGCAGTCCGATTATAAGTATCTATTTTTGTTTTATTTCTTAAACGTTCGCAATTTAAAAAATACACACCAATTTTAAACTTTCCTATCCTTAGAAGGTCTGCTGCACACGATCAATACTCCGAAATAGATTAAACATAATCATGCCAGAACGTCCAACTTACAGGAAATAAACTTCAAGTAAAAACGAAAGTAGTAAGCCGAGGCTCAAGATACACGTTTTACTGATAACGAACATGCAAAGCCACTGATAAAAATAACTGATAAGTAGTTAGATTTCTTGGTGTTTCACGGTTATGCACATAATGGAGGCAGTTACGAGAATTTAAGATTGCAGTGGGAAAAGATTTTTTTGATCTGGTGAGGAGTTAATTTGCTGTCAATCCAGATACCAAGTTTGCAAACTGGCTTTTCACCACGGCATGACCTGTTCTCGTAGGTAAGTATATAAATCTTGTGCCGAATTAAAATGGTCATAGAAACCTATGCCATGCAATGGTCGTTCACAGAGCAGCATTACTTGATTCAGGATTGAATAAAGAAAAATAATTTCTTCAAGATAAAAGACTCAATTTTACTTAACTGATGCACTTTTTTTAAATTATGAAGGTCTAAGGTACAGGGTGGATCCTCGAACCCGACGGGTTTTGTGTCATGTGTCTGCCATTCAATTGTCGGGACTTTGTTTATATGCTAGTTGCGCGGTAAACTCTATTTGCGCGATGCAGGATTTTGCAAAAGTCGTTGGATGCGTAATTCGCAATTGGCGGTGTAGATCATAACTGAAACCTAAATGGACTAATACCTGGTCAAAACAGAAAACATACATTCTATTAAAGGCGAAGTGTAAATATAGCTTCGATGGCCGAAGAAAACTTAAAGGACTGATTTCAATAATGATACTGTACGCGGTCAGTACATCTGAACCGCGTTGAAGAGCTGTCAGTCTCATCTATGTTGTGGAATATTGACACTGACAACTCTTGAACGCGGTTTTGATTTTAGTGATCGCGTTACATTTCATTGAAGAAATTTGATATGAATCGGCCATCTTCTTGCCTAATGAAAATGTCACTATCTATCCGAATGAAAAAGAAACAAGATCAGGAGTATCAACTCAATCCTAATTTGTCACATAAAATATAGGCCAGTAAAACTTAAAAAAAAAGAACTCAACAATTAAATTAATTGGAAAATCGTTTAGCAATTGATGACAATTGGTCGCAATGGATGCAATGGCGTTTTAATTGCTTTAAATAAAGATACGATGGGTAGCAATCAATGGGAGCTGCCATTTTGAAAACAGATGCCATGGTCATTCAGGACTGTGAGGGGCTCGTGGCTAAAAAATAACAGCTTCATGGGTCGTTTGAAGGTTAAGCTACACTTGCCAAGGTCAGTCATTGGATGAGTTACCATCTATTACATATCAACCCCCTTCCGTGCCGAAAAGCACGTCAAGCCATTGGTCCCGGCTGTCATTTTCCCGATATTTGACAGTCGTTACGGGTATTTAGAAAGTCTGATTACCAGTCTTACCAAGGGTTCTCGTTTACCCAGTGCTGAAGTGGATTGTGGATGTGAGATAGGCAGTCGCATGTAAAATACAGGTATTCAGATATCTGGTTTGTCTGGAAGCCGAACCCAATATAGTTCAGAACAGTCTAGGCAGGTGATGATGGTCGTTCAGGATTGTATGATTGACTAGTGGCTACAATCGTGCATGAACATCTTGAGAGGTTACTTAGGCCATTTTTGACGGCAGAAGTGGGTATCATAGTGTAAAATCACGGAATAGAAAAAAACAAGTGGAAGTGCCCGTCACTTAACCCGCGTGTGTCATAATTATGGGGAATAAATATGTAAATTAATTAACAAAATTAAGTCTTACTACAACGGACGAAGGATGTTACTATGTATTTTAATATTTTCCGAATAATTTATTGTGACACACGCGGATTAACTGACGGGTACTTCCACTTGTTTTTTTTATTCCGTGGGTTAAGTAGACCTTTTGACCTTCTGTTGCAAGGAATAGTTAATGAGAATATCGACATGATCTTTGCATTTGGTGGAGAGATGATTTGATGAAGACAGCCGCAGTGGGTGTACCTTACAGTACAACCGCATTTCGCCAGTTAGTGTTAAGTCCTATGTAGAAGGGGCGAGACTACTGTCATCAATCAGACACAAATCCAGACTCCAGGCTGCCACTGAGAAATACCCGATCGAAAAACCTATAAACACTGCCCGACCCGTAAATCGATGCTTTAATTTGTGATCTCATATTGTTATTAATAGACGAAAGAAGAAAGTTGCTCTTTTTATTATAATGTTGATTGGTAAGAACGGTATAGCTCACTTCTATAAATTTAATTAAAAAAATGTAGGTGTTCACGAATTACTTTAAAAAAAGGCTTACAAAAAATATTCAATACCGTTTCCACATTAAAACAATACCAATCAAATACTTCTCTACTACATATTTATTACCACAGACAACAAAAGAAACACTATCTTTCGGCCACAGACAAAAGATTCCATAGACAACTTCGATAAAAAAAAAAACAGAAGCCTTGCCACTTTAACGGAAGCATGTTCATTTTTCGAACAATTGTTCTGAAACCGCATAGTCATGACATTTGACGAGCCGCTATTGGTCGTCGGGTCGACTTTGACAGCCAATCAGAGGAGGTACACGAAATGCGTAAGTCATCGTTCTTATCGTTTGAGATAGTGACTCGGCGAGTTCTAAGACACGTTATGTATTTTTGTAAATAGAATTCTTTGGAAGTGCTGGCCGAAAGGAATAAGGTTATGTGGTGTAGTTGCGGAAAACAAAATTAAATAGGTATTTGACATTGACGTTCTAAAATCAAATATGCGAACTCATACGACATGGGATTTCCCACCATAAATTCCGAAGAGCTCTTTTTGTCAAGCGGTTGGTCATTGCAAAGGAATTTAGTTATTCCCCTAAAACTTCAATATAAAAATAAATGTCATAAGAATTATTATACTACATAAGATAAACGTTTTATTATATTTTAATAGCTAAAATTAAAATAATTATGACACCTTAGTTGTTTGTTTAAACATACTAAGTTAATAACTCAAACTGAACTGTCTGATTGGCAAATCCGTTATGTTGAAATGTCATAACAATTATTAAACAACTTCTAATAAAGAAATAAACATAATCTAACTCTAGAAAAAGTTACTAATCATGTAATAGGAAAACTAGTTTATAAGAAGGACAAAAAAAAACTTGCTAATCAAAAAAGAAAATACTCTTTTAATGAGATAGTAGTTGTTAGTCCCGCTAGCTACCAACGTTACTAACTGGCTAATCATTTCACTTTTCATTGAAATTGTGCGGAATAAAGAATTTTCTTTTAGTTCAGCACCCTAATTGCGTAATACACAATCAATCGGAATCTGAATCGTTTTGAAACAGATTGCTAATCCATTGCTTCTTAAGTTCGATAAAAATTCTGCTCAACAATATATAGAACGCAATGAATGTTCTTGAACCGTCAAAATCAAACAGATTAGTCGTAATCGTTTACGAAAATGTGTTACGCGATTAGGTTGCAGGTAATGACAACATGACAGAAAAAAATAGTGAATTCAAATGATTTAAGTCATGAAATTAGTGGTTGATGAAAACCGAGTATCATAATATTTCCCTCTTAGGACGAGACTTTAATTTTTTTTAATCTTTGCTTTTAAAACAAAATCTTTACCAAATACAAAAAAAAAACGACTACCTATTCCAAATTCAAATCATGGCACGCTCAATTTGAAATTTTGGAAAACCCATTTCATGTTTTTGCTGTGTACGAGTATCATACACAGCAAAAACATGAAATATCAATAGAAACCTTAATAATTACATACAAAAAAAGCAATACAAGAAGAAATACTGCAATGAAACATAACACAGTTGGTGAATTCGTCACACAGACCGTAGTATCAAATTAACTCCACACATCCATCATCATTTTGTTTGACGTGCTGTGATCAAATGGGATTTTTTACGTCACGCCGGCCTGTCAGTACGACTGCGCTGTGTGTGCAACGCCTTATTTTCTTTAATTTCCGTGTTGCTTATAGTTTTTCTGGTATGTGAGAAATCTAATAATGTTCTCACAGTGAGGGAAGGCTTCAAGAAATTGTTTGATAGAAGAGATTTTCTCATTATAAGTTGCGAAGTTGAAAAACAGAAGTCCCCTCGATTGAGTATGAATTTTGCACTCTAGCTACATAGTGAACCCAAAGCTCAAACATAAAAAAGGATGTGTGTATAGCACAGCATTTATAGCCACACGATAGAAGATAAATGTTACGACTAAAGTGTGCCTACGCAAAGCACCGCAATTCAGCGCCACCAACAGACTGGAGCCGAGTAAGTATACCCGATTCGGATTCACCGACCCGAGCGCGAGGGTTCAGTTAAGTTCTCTGTTCAGAAAAAGCGCAAAGCGCACCCAAAAAAGTTTGCACTTCAAAATGAAACATGGAAAATACAACAATCACAGAATTTTCACTCCATAAACGCTAAAAATATCAAAAACTGTTTTAAAATCCGAAGGCATTCTTTTTTTAAATATGTCAACGAAGTCTTTATTGAACGCTGAGAGCAAAACACTAGTGCAGCGCCATCCACGTTGAAACCGAAACTGTCGATTAATTTCGTTTAATTACAATTAAACGAAAGAACCGTACAAAATTCTGTTCAGACATGAGAATCGATGCTACGCTTATTAAAGAATATACGCATCTGAGTTTATTGGGTAAAACATTGTATTGAGTAATTTTTAATCAAGCTGTCCCACATCGTACGGTCTTGTAATAGTTTGTGGTGAAGACCTCAATTTTTTTTTTTGTTTTCTTTTAGTTTTACGCTAGAATATGTGTTGATTTCTTTACTAGGTTGTTTTGTTGACTGCCTCTTTGGTCCAGTGGTCACAAGCGCTATTGCTGAGCATGAGGTCTTGGGTTCGAAATCCGGGTCTGGCAAAATGTTATTGCGCTTTTCCATCTGAAATTTCTTAGTAGAACTGCAACTGTGTAACTTAAAGCATGTATGCTATTGTTTTCAAGTTATCCTTTAAAGCCCCATAAGTTACTTAAACATAAAAAATTGCATCTTCAATCATAATTCAGGTCCGGTCAATCACAATTTTTTTTTCCGTTCGTTACTCGGCAACACAATGTAATCGATAAAAAGTCTGACCTTATAAGCTTAATCCCATTGCATAACAGCAATTAAAAACTTCGTTTCTTTTTATTAAGGTTATGAGTTCTTTAAAAAAACTTATGAAAATTTTATGGCGTATTTTCCTGCTTTTGGATTTAAGTAAAAACTTTTTCTCTTTATGTATTATTTTTTTATCTATGATTATTAAAACACGTTTATCTAATTCAATCCTTAGCACCCCAATTAAGAAGTAAAACGGTAAAATCAAAAAACAAACGCTCAAATAGTTTTGTCAGCATAGAAATATTGAAAACTTCGAAAGAATTATTGAAATCTTATCACTAAACAAATTTCTAATTAATCGACACATTAAACTAACATAGAAAAATTATTCCTAAACGTAGGTATTATAATATATATTTGACGCTTAAAAGTATTTTTGAACCAGAAAATAAATTTAATTTCTCATGTATCATTTATATATTGTTGCACCTAGGTATACTCTTGATACAATACTAAGTATTAATGAAATTTATTTAAAAAGGAACCCTGCACGGCAGCAAATGCTCAGCTTATGAAACAATAGAGCATCGCCAGCACCTAAAGACAAATGTAATGATTAATTACAATTGACAAAAACTCCAGGCAAACTGCAAACTTACATTTGCAGTTCAATGAAACTCAATTTTAAAAGTGATAGGGTTGAAAATCGCTCGAGCAGTAAAAGTTAAAACTTAATTATGTTCTAAGTAATGCAATCTGCGATTAGATTCGTTTTTGTTATGAAGTCCGGAATAGTACGGAGTTCAATTCCTACTTTTTTGTTTTAATGTGGCATCGAATCGAATATTAATCGGCTGTAGGGTTGGGATGATATAATGTGTCGGTTTATCGACTATGTCGATGTCTGTAGTTTAGGCATAACAATTTCTTCATCCATCTCATGTCATTAGAAGACTTCGTGGTCCAACCACAAAAATATTATTCAAATAAATCGGCATCATCATCATTTCAGCCAAAAGTCGTCCACTGCTGCACATATGCCTTCCACAAGCATTACCACGGTTCTGGGCTCGCATCCAGTGGATAAATAAAAACCGTATACAAAGTACATTTATTTACAGCTTATAAATATTTGTTAAAAATAAAAGAAAAAAGTCTTGGCTTATGTAAATTAATACTTAATCACTGAATAAATGTTCAAAAAAGAGAACCGCTTTATTAAAGTAAAAATAATTGTTTGTGTTTGTGTGCAGATTAACGTCTAATTTTGAGTCGCATGAATATCACATATTTTTTGTTAAAGTCCAATGGATTTTAATAATAAATGTTAAATGTTCTGGGTAAAATAACATTTCCAATTCATAATTATTTTCAAAACAAAACACGAACATCATTTGAAATACGTTTACATGGACCAAATTATCGACAGTCTCAATTGTCGATTAGCGCACAGCATTTTATCGACGCGGGGTTCATCAAAGTGCGGCCCACAGACAATAACTGAGAAATATTAAATTATTATCAAATTAAATTGGCTCTTACTTTTATACTGTTGAAGTTAACTTAAGAATTATTAGAGTGTGCAGGTGGATATTATTGAAGGTTTGTAAAAAAGTCTAAATGTACGCCTTTTTATTCAAGTACTAGCTGACGTTCTGGATCGCAGACGATTTCCTTACACAGGTCATGGTTTTGTTACTCTTTCACGCCTAATCCACTGAACGGATTTCGATAAAATTTAGCAAGGAGACTAATGGCATCTTGAGGAAGGACATGCTATTTTTTGTCCCGGTAGCACGCGGGCGAAGGTGTTATGATATATTATGATTATGACTATGCTCGAAGTTTCGTTGAAGGATAAGATCAGACATGAAATTATCCGGAATAGAATCGAAGTTCATAGCTTGCAGAATAAGCAAAATGAAGTGGCGGTTGGCTGGTTGTTGAAGGACGAATGGTGGCGTAGTGTGGGACGCCCTCAGCTAGATGGACCGACGACGAAGGTGGCTGGGACAGACTGCATGTGGAAGGCGGAGGACGTGGTTTTGTGGCGCAGCCTGAGAGAAGCATATGTCTAGCAGTGGACTAGGATAGGCTGAAGTGATTTATTGAGGAGCAGTGGTGGCCCAGTGGTATCGGCCCAGACAGGCACTTTGTGTATTTGATTTCATCACCATCTGCTCTGTGTGGCAGATGTGAGAATATTATAGGCTCATTATGAAATATCATCATTATCAATCTAAAAACTTAAAGTGACTTGAACTAAGGAATTCCAATGACCGATCAGTGGAGATATTGCTGTTAGTTTTTGCTGTCAGACTCTTGGTACGGTCCCCTAGATGCGCCTTATATTTAAAAGACATGTTTTTTTATTGCTTGACATAATATTTTACGTGTTTCTGCCAATCTTCCATTTTTTTTCTTGAACCAACAATTTTAAGACATGATTGTGTCGTATCTACACGCGCACTGGGCTCTCGTGGTGAATTAAGGGCCACTCCCTCTCACGAAGAAGAGGTCTGTGTCTCAGTTGAAATGTTAGACGCTGATTATGAAGTTTCTTAAATGTTAAACAACATCTATTCGATATTTTAAAATATGTTTACGTTCATTTAGATTTTTTGATCTTTTGGGACAATTTTCATAACAAAAAAAAAACAACTTTATACAAACGGTCACTCTAAAACAAAAGCCTTGTCTACACATTGCGCAGTCTACATCGTGCCCGGTTCAGACCACGATTATTCATTCCGTACGGTGACACATGACGAATCAATTTCCGAACGAAACCAATCGGAATATGGTTTCCGAACGCATGCATTTGTCTATGGTGCATGTTTTTTTTTTATAATGATAGGCGCGCTTTGATTGTGGCAAAGCGCAAGGTTCGATGGTCGTAATGACTTTTATTGGTATGATGTAACGGACGGTTGACGTTGTCAAAGAGAAATAATAACAATTATTTCAGCAACGGTTCGGTTTAAAAGAAGATGTAGTGACAAAAATTTTAAAGAGTCCGAGTTGGTCATGTTGCGAGGATGAAATAAAGGAGATTAGCAAAAGGTATTTACAATGCAGATGTCAGTGGAAACGCCGGGAGGGGACGCCCTAGGAAGACATTATATAGTGACCTTATTGGTGATGTTATTCAGAAAGGTCAGGTGCTTAGTACTCGCACCCGGCGTGTATGACCAGATGTATGAACGTAAACGAGGCAAAAGGAGTATGTAAGGATCGTAGCAGGTGGCGTACTGTGGTTTCTGCCTACCCTCATGGGAAGAAGGAGTGAAAAAAGAAAGTGAGAAGTGAGTTTATGTATGTATATAGTATGTATATAGGTGCTTCTCTGGCGTGATAATATGTTAAGTTATGTTTATGTAATCTGATCGGTTATCATAAGATATGCATGTAAGTTAAATTTATCAGAACATTCAAACTACTGTTTTACGACATTAGTTCCATAATGTAAACCCCGATTTATCTACTTACCCAGTACTTGCTTTATAATAGCGTAGTAACAGCAATTACTTACCTATCAAAAAAATAGGTCGGTTTTTACCCCCGTATTTTCAATACCTTTTACTAATTCATCGCAAAAAAATTGATACTGTCAATCGAAAGTAGAAAAATAAATACCAAGCACTTTTGTTTCGTAAAAAAAAGCCATAGACAATTCACAATGAAATTACTACTTAGAAGCAGCAGTGCGTTATCTGTGACAGATATAAAAAAAAACTCCTTGTCTTTTAATTATACGTTACTGACAGAAGGTGGACATGTTGCTTAGTGATTTTATATTTTATTCTAATAGTAGTACAGTCTATTTTTAGATGAACGCTGATTTTAAGATAAAAAATGTAGTGAATGTACACACTGGTAATTACTAGGTGTATGACATAATTACTATGCCAGCGATGTGTGGGGACTTTTTTTTTTGTTTAAATTTTCTTTTTTTATAAAAATGTTTTTGTTTAAGTAACAGTTAATTGTTGCAACGAACTGTTAAAAATTCTGTTTAGATATTCGGTGATAGGAAATTAAAGTAAGTTTAAAGGTAAGTGGATCAAGACATCCGGGTCTGATGCAATTTTGAGACAAATTACTGTAAAAAAAAAACGTAAATACAACTAGATCTTTGTTTCAGTTTGGAGTTGTTATTTATAAAAATGTAAAATAAATTGCTAAAAGTTTAATGCCGCTCAAGTAACATCTTTATCATTTCATCCATGAGGGATCAAATTAATTCTTGCCAGGAGTCTCAACTCGTAGAAAAAAACTATGAGTTGAGTTGATTAGTTGCAATGAGGCGCTCAGTAACAGTAAAAGTTCACACTTAGAATCCTTTTTTTTTTTCGGAAGACAATGGGATCTCTTACTTAAGACATCAATCAAAGAAAGAAATTGACAGTTCTCTGTTGCAGTTTCCTAGAAACGCGATCTCAGTCACATAACGGTCGCAGTGACGCCTGTTACAAAAATTAGGACACTGGGGTTTGACTTATCAGTGTCATAAATGCTATCTCGGAAAACGACTTAATTTCGTAAACAGCGACGTCATTTCACAGTAAATTGCGGACGCCATGTAACCCTAACTTTAGCGACGAGGCGCTTCAAACAGTGAAACACACATCATCTTCTTTTGTTTTCGTTCTGCTTTCAAAATGTTGATATTCATAAACCACCTACCTGAGTCTGTGTGAGGCCCAAACTAGCAGCGAGTTCTGCCCTCTCTGGGAGGGCGAGGTACTGCGTCCGTTGAAACCTCCTATTTAGCTGCTGGAGCTGAAGACTGGAGTATATCGTACGAGGTTTCCTCATTTTCTTGCCTTTGCCGTTTACGCGGAGACCAGGGTCGTCGGAGAGGCCGCATTTTTCTGTGAAAAGATGAAGGATTTTGGTTTAATCTTAGTTTTTATCGATATCAAATGCCGACAGTTTTAGTACGTCACTATTTTACATTACACACACAAGACCAAAAAGTTTGACGCAAATTTCTCACACTGGAAAACATAACTATAAGCATTATTGCAATAGGAAAACTATTTTTAACTTCACGTTCTTCTGGAAAGGCTTATGATACTGGGCCAGGCGGTAGATGGTCTGACTCTATCAAGAAGGCTGTTCTAGCCATCAAGTGCCTTGGGATCCACACTGCAAAAGACCGCATAACGTGTTCGTGATCCACAGCATTGAGGGTCGACGAAGAAGAAGACGCACTTCTCAGTCAAACTTCATAAGTAATTTTACTCGCATTCAAATTATTCCGACATACATTTTACCTTGAGATAGCAGGTGATACCATAATTCATTCATATTTAACTCCCCAGTATTGATGTAATAAAAATCAATCAAGACTTTAAACTGATGGCGCCGAAATGGATTTAATTAATTTTAGTGCACAAGTGGTACAAGTTTCTGAACGAAGTTTTGTATTTTCACGCTTGTTAGAGGTTGAGAGGTCTCCACCATACATAGAATTGTTTTTTTTTTTTGTGTAGTATCTGTGGAAGAAACGTGAGGATCACAGCACGTTAGTTATATGAATAGATGAACTATTTTTTCAGTGCACCTTAAAAGACCTAGCACAACACACAAAGGCACAAAAATTTAAGCAAATGATATAATATATTTACAGACAAGATGCCAATATACAAGCAAGAGCAGTTTGAGGTTGGAACTCTCGGGCAGTGTGGTCCGAGTGCTCATGGTTTGTTCAACGAAATCTCCAAACGCCTGGCTGACACTTCCCGCGACCCAAGGGCTGGCTTATACCTTGGCCAGAGGCTGAGCATTGCCATACAACGTGGCAATGCTTCCAGTCTCTTGGGTACATTACCAGTCGACAGCGATGCGAAGGAATTGTATGACGCCATATTTTAGTTTGTTCATAGTTTTAGTCAGAGTAAATTGTTAAATTTTAATAGTTTTTATTTAATTTAGTTTATTCATGTGTAAATTAGAGTGTTTGCGAAAATAAAAAAAGTAAACATATTTAATGAAATACAGTGATATAATACCTACGACATACTTTAATCAAATGACGACGATATACAAAGTGCGGTGTTCGTCTTAAGGGTGAATGGAAGTCCAGCTCAGCATGTGTCAGGCAAATATACCTGAAGCTGATATTCTTCTGGTTCCCGCAGTGACATACCTAAGTAAGGACGTCGAGCAGACGAGATAAACGTTCTGTAGTATAAAACAGACATTGGGCGCGAATAAATAGAATGCTGTATTTGCGACGAAAACTTTTTTTTTTTAATCTTTCCTGTCAGAAAACAGACTCACTCACAATTTTTTTCGAAATTCGAACTCGAAAAAATTCAAAATGGCCTTCCGAATTCAAACACCGCACCGCAGCCCTCTATAAATCACAACATATTTCTTCGCAATAAATCTACAATATAAATATTCAACGCACAAGACAGGCTGTGAGACATGGCCATCCATTTTGTAAAATATATGAAAGGCACTCCGCTACTTGATAATAGCCATAGTCAGTAAGTTGTAATTACTGGGTTCGTATCGCTACATCGAATCGCCTCAAGACTAACACCCTGCTTTTTGGTAAGCGTGCTGTAGTAGTGGTGCGAATGTAAATCGAGTTGGTTGGCAGTTAGTCGATTTGTGTTTTGAAGATAGATTTGTTGAGAAAATTGACTGGAATGTGGATATTTATAGGTTTAATTGAAGATTTTCGTAAATTTATGAGCAACGTGACTTTTTTGTTAAATACTGTCTATATTAATAACAGCGTAACGCGAAATGGCTTACTTTTCTGCGATATTTAACAAAATGAGCCCCAAAACATTCATTTTAAACACAACTGTTTCTCCAAATACACAAAAAAAAACGACTTTTCTAATAAAATCGAATAAAACCGTCACTATCGCAACACTAACGATACCACACGATTCTCAGCACTGTATATTAATATCGAACGCACTTCAACTTTTTTATTCGGTATCCAAACGCGCGCCGTGGAAATTTTTTGAATTTGGAATTGTCCGCGGCTCTTTTGGTGCGCTTTTTAAAATATCGAACGCGAGACCATTTTTTTTCTTGTTTAGATGCGCCTGTGATTATTAGCGTAATGGAATTTTGGTATACATCCTTCAAAATGAATGAATATTTTAACTTTTACAGTAAGGCAGAATGACAGAAAGCCAAGTTAAACTTACTGCTTCATTAGAACTATCTTACATTGTAGTAGTTCAAAACACAATAACAAATTCAAATCTAGGACCTACATTCCATCTATTAAAAAAAAACAAATAACGAACACAAATCTTTCAAATTCAGAATTCAGTTACAAATTAAAAGGCTTGCTGGCCAGTGTGGCGATCGCAGATAGATATGCAAAAGTGTTTGCGCAGCCGAGCCTCGTAAATCAACAGCGTGATATTAATACTTCCACTTGTATGCACTGGTTAAATATGTATGAAATGAAAATGGATATATTTTTGAGGATCTATTCCTTCCTAATATTTGGAGAGGTTAACCGGTTCCTATTTTAATTTCAGCGGGCTTTGACTTAACGGTGTTAAAAAAACGCACCAACTTAAACCGTAAATAACGTTTCAGTGAAGTCATTCGCCGGTAAATAGCGGACGCTTTGTGGCGGCCACCGCCCTTTTAGAAAACCGTAGCTTTAAGGTATCATGTTCTTACTATTGGTTAAGAACCAGTAACGCTTCGTTTTACAGTCGTGAAAACATCGCTTATTTAAAAACTATCCGTTGCCCGCGACGTCATCTGCGAGCCAGGATGAAAAATAGCCTTTGTCCTTTGCCCAGGTCTTGGTCTATCTGTGTGCCAAATTTCATCCCAATACGCTCAGCCGTTTTGGCGTGAAAGCGTAACAAACAAACAAAGAGACATTCTGACTCTCCCTTTTTCAATATTAAGTTAGGTTACTGAAAATACTTCTAAAGCATTGTGGGTCTCCTATATTAGTTAAACTTCGATGTCAGCACATGTCAGATAACTTAACATCACTCCCGTTTATCCAGAAGGGGTGGGCAGACTTGTTAAGTACTTCCAAATTTCGCTAGATCGATTTAAGTATCAGAGTATTTGTTATGGGGTAATCCTAACTTGCTAACTAATAATGTAAACGCGAAAGTAAGTTTGTTTGTTCGTTACGTTTTCACGCCAAAACGGCTGAACGGATTTGGATGAAATTTGGCACACAGATAGACCCTGACCTGTGTAAGGACATAGGCTACTTTCCATCCTGGATGGCAGACGCAGTCACTAGCAACAGCTAGTCATTGATATAAGACAAAAAAGAGACGAGCCAATTGACATCAATCGGATATAAATTTAGACTCGACGCTGCTACTAAGAAATTTCTGGTGGAATAACCCAATAACATTTTGCCAGACCTAGGAATTGAACCTAGGACCCCACAGACCTGTGCATAATGTTCCGTACAACTCGAGATACACTCTAAATTGTCGAAAATCCTTTCCAGATGCGGCCAAGGGAAGTTTTTAGTATTTTTAGGCAACCGAAATTGCGGGAATAAACTAGCAACTTATAAATTAAAAGATTTATGAACAGTCCACAATTTCACATTCATCAAAAAGCTCACAACAAGCGCTTCCCATGGTTCCATACAAACGTTATGGTATGTATGTATGTATGTCGGCGTCCGTCATACATACAGACGAAACAATGCGATGCCCCGGGCCGCGACACACCCTCAAGCAGTAGTGATGTGCTGATGTCGTGTCGATAAGTAGTGATGTGAAAAATCGTTGCTTTTTTGTTTATTGTGGTTTTGTTATGTCATAAATACTGCTTTGCTTCATTGAGTGTGTAGGTTTTTGCAGCCGAATCTAGCTAAACCCTATAAAATTGTTTATTTTATAAACCGAGCTTATTTCTTATTTCAATTTAACTTGGAATGCTTGGTTAACTCTGTCTTCATCGCGATTATTTAAGTAATTTTCTCATTCAGACAAAAATTTTACATTTTTATTTGCTGATATTTGTAACAATAAAAATCGTATGGGATAAAAATACTTCATCAGCTTTCATTCTCAATATTATTTACCTACATTATAAGAAAAACACAAAATAATTCTAAGTCATATTAAAAATTAAAACGGAGCCACACACATACCATACCGACTGTACTCCGCCCATAGCCCGCCTACCGAAAAACTGAACGTTAAATGTACCAGCTAAAAAACAATAAAACCTTTTGCCAGATACGAAAGAAAAAATAGAAAAAAAAATGTATGGACAGACGAGCGGGTGATAGCGGTTCAAACGTTTCGTTTACTTTGTGTTGATGTGTACTTTTAATAAGTAAAAATGTTGTGAATTTTCTTTACCAGTTTTTGAGGTCTACGGAAATTTAAATTTAAGAATAATTTTTAATGCTGTGTAAATCGTTAATATTAAAATTTAAAAAAAATGTTTATTGCAATCTTTAAGGATGGTCAAATTTAAACTTCTGAATTATTCTTGATAAAACAAACTACCTTACCAATTATTTAAGTCAAGTCTTAAAGAAGTATTAAGGGCTTTTCTCATACAGAGTAGGCACGAGCATTGATCATCACGCTAGATAAAGACGGGTTGGTGATTTGAGACTTATATTACTTACTATTAGTACATATTTCCTCACAAACTTAAGTGTAGGAGTATTTATCAGAAAGAAAATATTATGTGTTAAAAACTAAGTATTATTATATTTAGATATTGAAAAGACATTTGTGGTTTGAGACACTCGTCTGTCCCGCCTAAGACAAGAAAACAAAATCGCGCCGTTCAATTTTGAATAAAAAGATAAATAAAAAACTTCCGCTCTTCCCGTTGGTACGTTACCGCGCTTTTTATTAAAGAGTAGTCCTATGGGAATCAAATTATTAACTTTTAATTACTTTCACCGTGCTCTATTAACTTATTAAATACAATTATTAAACAAGTTTTTCGACAAACATGTTTTGTTATTGCATTTTTTTTTCTTTTTTACAGTTTTGTGTTTTTTTTTAAGACCTCAATCTTGGGAAATTGCCACGTTGAATGGCAATGCTGATTTTTTTGCCAAAAAATAGGCAAGTCTGGTCACGTGAACAGTCGACCAACCACATGGATGTTCAGGACATTTTTAGAACCACCAAAGGCTGAAACTAGAACCGAAATTGCTTTTTTTCTTTGTTTATCCTTGTTCCAAAGTTATAGTAAGGGGCGTGTCTAACGTTTAGCCTAAGGTTCTCTTTCTTATGTAATCTTGTTTAGATCTACACAGTTTCGGGAACTGTTAGCAACCAAAGTGTTTGCTGTTCATAAATTAATAATTCGATAAAGATGTTTATTTGCCATATTTTCCTGTAAAGTATGAGCTAGCTTTGATTTTTAAAAAATGTCTTCGGGATGTTCAATTCTGTGTTTGTCTAGGGTCGAGTAACATTATCAAAATTTTACGAAGATACTGTTTTAATTTCTAAAAGGATCTATACAAGTAAACAGTTTGTATTTTTCAACTTTAATTACACATTCTTTTTATTTTTCATAATTGTTTTTCTTATAATCACTTACTTGTTTATAACAAACCCGTTTAAACACTTCAAAATATTTATATCTCTCACAACTAGCAAGTTGAACCGCATAATCCACATTTTATTAAAGTGTGAACAAGACAAGATTTTATTATTATTTAACTGGTTAATTAGCAGATACTTATTGCACGTAATACTTTCGTGAGTCAGTACTCGTTATTTTTATAATTATGACTCAAGCTTATTTATGAACGATATTGTTTTTAATGTTTTTACGCTACAACAAGTTTTGTTGTAGAAACCATAAAATATACGGTTTTTTTATCTCGTTTATTTTAATATAATCGAACAAAAAGGACAGTACAAAAAATTAACATATTAAAATAATAGGTTATTTATTTACTTGATTATAACTATTATATATTAACCACTTCACCACGCGACTGTACCTCACGTGCTGCGCTTTAGGTTAGCCTAAAGCGAAGGAATTTTCTTATTAAGTGAAGGAATTCTTTAGAAAAACTTGATAAAAATGATGTTTAAGGCAATAATTAAAAGCTAGTCAGTCTGTAATTATGTTTATATGTCTCGCGGCGATAAGCAGTTGGTTGATAGAAAGGTTCCGGGGTAACATCACGGTTAATACCCAAGGGAATGGGTTAAGGTACTTTTAGAGACACACCCTTTACCCAAAAACTTTACACAAAATGCGAAAAAAGTGTTGAGTTGCTAGGAAAACAAGAGAAAAGTATTAGGAAAAAATGGCCATCGGGAACACCATATAAATCAGTTTTTTTAAGACTCATTTTAATTTCTCCATAAAATCCTGAACTACTTGTTAATTCATCATAATGATAACATTAAAAATCTAAAATTAAAAATAAAGCAAATGAAAAGCGCGACGTGTGAGGGGTATGAAATAATTATGAATCTAATATAGAGCATTTAACTCAGCCGACACTCAGTGGGTGTGCCTGTGTTTTTTTTACATAAATGTACTTTACAGACATTTTTTTTAATTTTTTTGGTTATTTTGAATGCTTTTTGTTTTTGAATTCTAAGAGAATAATTTTGTATAATTAAAAAAAATCCATCCAAAATACATCCATGTACTTTAGTTTAGTAATAAAATGACAAATGCTAATGATTAAAGTTGCAGTAGAACCACTACTATAAACGAGATAATTTATTTATTTTTCAAATTAATACTCGGCAATATATCAACAAATTGCCACTAAATCGTCCTTAAACGTTACTTATGTGACGGATTAGCACAATTATCTCATTAATTAATTTTGTCGCAAAAACAAGACGCGCGAGCTTAGTAACAGATCATAAAATATAAAGAATAAACGAAATAGAGCACGTTTCGTAGCGTACCAGTGGGTGTGACCAAGCGAACGTTACGTTAAGCGCTTTTTAACATGACTATACCCTTTTCTTTTTTTGGATTTTGAATTTCGAATATTTTTTAAGGTTTTTAAATGTGAGTGTGTTTTGGGTTCAGATAACTTGAGGTTGAAATTAAATTGAATGTCATTGGAAATCTCACTTTCCTCCTAATGACTATTTAATTATTTCAGATATCAAATAGTACCTATAATATTTCCTCATATCTGTATAAAAGATTCGCCGCAATCTTAAATTACGAGGTTGTGGCTTCAAGTCCGGGCAACTACCTACAACTGTAACTTTCTCAGTACTGACATCAGTGAAGGAAAACCTCGTGAGGAAACCTGGACTTGTAGTTAATATAAGTCTGAAATCAATGCTCGTGCCTTCTCTGTATCAGAAGAGGCTTTTGCCCTGGAGTGGGAGAGTGATGTGAAGTCGGCAATAATCCCACGGTAACTTGCTACCGGGACAAAAAGTAGCCAAAGTCATTCCTCAGGACGCCATCTATGTCCACGCCAAATTATACCGAAATCCGTTCAGTGGTTTAGGCGTATAAAGGTAACATACAGACAGAGTAACTTTCGAATTTATAATTTTTTAACAATTTTATACCTCTAAGCTGCCTCGTTGGTCTAGTGGTCGCAAGAGCTACTGCTGAGCATGAGGTCCTGGGTTCGATTCCCAGGTCGGGCAAAGTGTTCTTGAGTTTTTATATCTATAATCTCTCAGTAGCAGCCCGGAGTCTGGGTTTGTGTCCGGTTGATGGCAATAGGCTCGCTCCCTATTACATGGGACTTAAGCATAACTGGCGAAATGTGGGTGTTCTCTAGGTACCCCTCTGCCTAACCCTTCTGTGTTGCCTTTAGACGTATATTTTTAGTATAGTAGTGTCAAATCCAATCCAATCATTTATTTTTGCAAACATGGGTAGTTGATACAAAGATGTTTTCTTAAAACAAAATCCTCCATATTCTACCGTTTCTTGGTCATGCAATAAAAGTATTATTATGGATATGGCTTATCTATATCTTAATTTGTGCATGCATGATAGCTCATATGGATTTTTCAAAAACCTGAACGAATGTGTTCTAACTTTTAAAAGTTTATTTACTGCTACATTAAAATAAATGTAGCTCATTCATCTAATTTAAACTGACTAAACAGCTATGAATGAATACAAAAAATACACAATTTAATTAGATTATTATCTTTTAAACAAAACAAGCACCATTAAATTTATGACGACGCTTAAATTAAAACAATGACTACAAATTGTTTTGTCAAAACTAATTGTTACCAAAATGTTACAATTAGTTGAACGGGTAATTAAATTATTTAACTTTATTTAAAGAAGATTTACTTATATTCAGCCTTTATCAAGTTATTCTGGAAGTCAATCACAACACTGTTTGATAACTGTGGCAGCATCATCAGCCTATAATGTTCCACTGCTGGGACACAGGCCTCCTCTCGGTAAGAGGGAGTGGGCCAATAAGTGAGTAATCCACCACGTGGGCCCAATGCGGGTTAATGGATGTCACATGCTTTAATTTATGACATGCCGGTGGCTTCACGACGTTTCCCTCTTCTTCTTTGTCATCTGTTAGTTCTGACGGTCTAGATGCAGCTGAATACCAGTACTTTACATGAAGCAGTCGCGCCTATTTGATGTCCATATTCTAGTTTCTAGGTAACACGATAGGTACCCCTTGATAACTACCGCTCTATCCACACCACCACGGAATAGATAAAACAAGTGGAAGTGCCCTCGTGTGTCATAATTATGCGAAATTAATAACAACTTTCGTCATTTGTAATAAATCTTAATTTAGTATGACAACAAATAAGCTTTTCTTCAAAGTCGAATTTGTTGTTCACACAAAATTAATTCTTATTACAACGGACGACGGTTGTTACTATTTTCCGCATAATTGTGACACCCGCGTGATTATTGCGTGGGCACTTCCACTTGTTTTTTTCTATTTAGTGAACACCACCATATTATATTCTTCTGTCGTGTCTGTACGAATTAGTTTAGGTGGTGGTGAACGGGTGCAGTGGTGGCCTAGTGCTTACGAGTTATTGGTCATAGTTTCGAACCATGGCAGGCGCTTTTATAATCAGCCTATAAAGTTCCCATTGTTGGGACACAAGCCTCCTCTTTTTGAGAATGATTGGGCTGAATCTACCGCACGGGCATAGTGCGGGTTGAATGATGTCATATATCATCGTTTTTTTTTGTTCTAGGACATGCCGGTTTCCTCACGATGATATGAAGGGACACATCGTGAAAAAACCGGTATTTCCTTGAACCAAACATTCGAAGACATGTGACATCTACCAACCCGCACTGGGCTCGCGTGGTGGATTACAGCCCTCTCCCTCTCACTCAGAGGAGGCTTGTGTCAAGCCTGTAACTATCTGAATAGTGGTGTACGAACTCCTTCGTCCTAACAGACCTCTGTGGCAGACTGTCACTAACGTAGCTGCCAGATTGACACATAAGACCGGAGCTTGCAAAGAGGCTCTGACTTGGGCACGTTATGATGTCAAATGTGTGTCAAAATATTACAGTTTAACTATCAATGGAAGCAACTAAGAACGGTCGGTAACTTCTGTTCCTTTATAGAACCAACCGTTATCAGTAAATACATATATAATTATCCTCTGTCACTTTGTATTAAAAACGAGTGACATACACATTCGCGTGACAAGAAGGTGGCAAAATGTATCGTAAGCGGGTAACCTTTGAGTCAATATCTTTATATTAGGCGGCGAAGGCATTACTTACAGACTTTATGACCAATTGTGGCACGCTAAAATAGCCTTTAAGAGAGGTGATCATTGGTGGATGTACACATTTTAAATTATAGGCTGTAAATTTTTTGCCGCCCTTACTTTGACTGTCGGTTCCTAGATAATTTTTACAATCCTACTATTTTATTGAAATTGCACAAAAAATAGATGTTGGTTAGTTTTGTGAGCTAATCAAAGCAAGACTTAAAATATGTAGGTTATGGGTTCAAACCCAAACAGGAGCTTTACTTTGTGTAAATTATTTCATCACCACTGCTCTCAAAACGGTGAAGGCAAACATCGTGAGGAAACCGGCATGTCCTATAGCAAAAAAATCGATGATATATGACATCTACCAACCCGCACCTGCGTGGTGGATTACGGCCCACTCGCTCTCACAAAGAGGACGCCTGTGTCCCAGCAGTGGGAACATTATAGGCTAGGATAAAGCCGCCCCTTAAAATCTGCCACCCTAGGGCTCAAACCTACTCAGCCTGCTCGTAAATCCGCCACTGTTGGGTGATACTTAAATGAACTGACACCTTGCAGACTCAGTTCTGATACCACTTCAACAGCAATTATTTTTGTACAATGTTACTTAGTTTGATGTACAGCATACGTAGTGGACAGCTATGTGATGGGTCTTTAAAATTTACCGCCTGTATAAATGCAACTTCTTTTCCAAGTTCACGAACCTTCAATACAACAATTATAATAATTATGAAACCCATTAACAAGACTAAACATCTGGCCTTTCACCTGTAATCAACACTTTATTAGTTGTCCAGCTAGATAATACCAAAGTTATCACCTTCGTTAGCATTTTAAAGAACTAATTACTTCAGTACTTGGCTACCGTATTTTCTTATTTGTGTTAGTCGAGTTTCCAGGTGTGCTGTGTTATTTAGTCAATTAATTTTACGGTTTAAGTTACCTGAAGAAAATTACTTTTTCACCTCGACAAGATTAGTCGCCGTGCTGACCTGTGCGATTATTCTAAAAATGAGGTTGGCGCACTGACTTGAAATAAGCGTAAATTCACTTCTGCTCTTTGATTTCGAATGATAAACGTTTATCATTCGAAATCTAAGAGCAGAAGTGCATTTTATCCGCATATTATTTTTTATTCTGAAAATGAATTAACGCTTATTTCAAGTCAGTGCGCCAACCTCATTTTTAGAATAATCGCACAGGCCAACACGGCGACTGGATGAAAAAAAAACTAACGCCCATATCTCCAATTACAGTAATTTTACTTTTAATTTTTTTTAATAAATAAACACTAATTTAATAATAAAATGCTTCCTGAGACAAACGCGTTTTGATTAATTTAAAAAAAAACAGCTACTTAGCGCAGAAGACATATTATTCAGTTTATGAATACCTAGACGATAACACAAATTATGTGGATTAGTTATGAGTTGGAGATAGTTAAGCTGTTTTTCTTGCACCTAGCTTTTTCTGCAGGTATTATTATGCGTCTCGTACGTTTGAAAACTTCGCTGGGTTTTAAAGGTACGAGACGCATAATATCGTTATTGCCGAGCGAAACACACAGATTCTATATTTGAACTTCGCTCGCGGTTCTTTCCTAGAACTCAGGTTTTAATACAGGTTATAAACAACTTTGCAGCCTGGTTGACCAAATAACTATTAAAGAATATCTACTTATCGAAAGCAATGCAAGAACACACAGACACAGTCCGCGAGGCCTAAGCTGAGTTTCGCATTTGTGTGAGTGCACTTATAGATAGTGTAGGTGTGACGTCGGCCTAGAGCGCGATTGGTTTAAACCGGTTTATACAATCGGCCTGAGGCGCTGTGCGTCCCTCCATTGGTGTGATTGGTAATCACTCACTCAAATGCAAAGTTTAGATAAGGCCTCGCGGACTGTACCAAGTTTTTTTTTAATTCAAACCCCGATTTATATTCT
This sequence comes from Dasypolia templi, assembly GCA_963555695.1. Taxonomy (NCBI): domain Eukaryota; kingdom Metazoa; phylum Arthropoda; class Insecta; order Lepidoptera; family Noctuidae; genus Dasypolia; species Dasypolia templi. The sequence continues at coordinate 9,617,839 of OY743163.1, forward strand.
GAAACCACGATATTATTATCGAATCCAAATCCTCGCGAGCGAAAACCAAATTTCTAAACACTATACCACTAGTGTCTTTCACCAAACATAACAATGACATTAATTATAAAATTTGTATCATAAAACAAGCAGTCCATTTAATATGATCACTCTGATCACCCCTTGTTAAACTCCGAAAGATTTATAGCCATGTACTGTACACTGACAAAGGAAATTAGACCTTGCTCGTTAATGATAGTGTTGAATTTTGAATGTGTGAACTCGGAGTGTTATGTGTCCATTTTGCTTAGAGCTGTTAGTTTAAATTTGTGGTATGTGGGATAAGCAGAGATAACAGAAACAGACAAGAAGACTTTCAACCGTAAATCAATCTGCCTTTTACCAACTATGTTGCGGTCAGATTCCAGTCTTACCAGTATTTTACATGGATCGACTGCCTATCTGACCTCCACAGGACGTAAAAATATCGCGGCGGTTTTTTTTTCGCGCACTGGAATCTTTAACGCACTGCTTAGCACCGAAAGTTGAAAATTCAATAGTGAAACACACATTCTCTAGTAAGTCCCTTTGTCACCTTTTACGACACTGCGATTTTGTCCTGCACCTATGCCCGTCCGTCCGAATGTTACTCGCTACGAGACGCGATGCACTCTGTTGGATTCTCAATGCTCGGTTCAACAGCAAGAGTTGAAAATCCAGTAAACGAAAAACGTGCGAACGTGGTCTTACTGTGTAACACGATATCCCTTGGTAAGACTGGTAGAGTACTTTCAACACTAAGGTTAACAATAAAGGGATATCTGAAAAATGCTATTGCGACTTTCTAAAGTGCTAATTAAGCACAGGGTCCTGGGTTTGGTTCCCATGTCAGACAAAGCGATATTGGCCTTTTCTGTCAGGATTTTCTCCGTAGCAGCCTGCTGTCGTGATTTGAGGAATTAAAATCTATTAAATGGGACTTATTGGGTTCACTAAACACCTCTCAGACGACTCCAACCGTGATATTATGTAATTTCTAATAGCATCTAGTTCTACATCAAAGTATCTATTGTAACTGGTCACAGAGTCATAGACCATAGGGACGAGATGAAAATTTATTGCCGACCACAGTTTAATTTGTCACAATTTGTTAATTATACGTTTGTGTATTTGTTGTTAGAGTAATTTTTAATTGCCGGTTTGTTTTACATAGAGATTGATTACAGTAAACTAGTTAAAATATTTGTTTAATAGATTTTTTTAATGTAAAGGAATATGGGTTTTATTGTGCCATCTACTAAATTAACAATTCACAGAATAAACCGCTGGGTCTATGAAGTTTTGCACAAGAGTTTCTTATATAATGAAGGTGCGTATTAGGGAAGGAATGTTTCGCTGATGGTGGCGCGTGTGTTGGATCATTTAGCTCCCTTCAAAATGATTGAGCTGAATGGTGCTAATCCATGCGTCATGTTCGCGAACGGGCGCCGTAGGTACTGGTCATGTCTTGGCTACCACGGCGTATTTTAATTAAATTTTTATTTTTGAATTGTTATCAACTTAATATTTCGGACGCTTTTAACGTTCTGCATCGTTATCACATGCATAATTTCAACATTAATGATGTTACCAAAATAATGTAACCTTAAAGAGTGTCCGTGGAGTTTCTTGCCTGATCTTCTCCATAGGTACCTACTACGCTTTTGAATGGGCAGCTAGCAATTCAAAAGAGCCTGTAATTGATTTATTTGAAATTAATGATTTATTTTGAGTTTGAAATTTTAACATTTTATTTCCATAGGGTTTTTAAGGGGGATGAAAGTTTAATGGACGTTCGTCATTTTTGCTGATGGGAATCCAATCGGGCACATGCGTTGCCTATTTATAAAAGTATAAAAACTATGAAAGTAATGCTATTCTGTTAAGTTCACTTGGAACCTCACCCAAGTGAGCGCACACAAGAAGAAAGCAAACTCATTTGTTTTATAGTAAAATCATCGCGGATTCACAACGTCACACAATTTGAATTTCGAAATGATTTTGAAAATAACAATCGAAAAACGATTTTTCAAAATGTGAATATTTTATTTATACATAGAACACAGGCATCTGTCCCTCGTCCGTCGAGCAAGCGACCAGCAATTAACTATTTCCTCGCTCAAAAAACGTACAAAAGATTAAAGGTCCCGTGGCACTACCGGCGACATCTCTGTCAAACAAACAACTCGTTTATAGTTGATAGCTCTACTCGGTTCTCGCTAATCGCTGGCGTTGGGGACAGGTGCCAGGCACGTCGTCCACAACGCGACTTACTAACGCGTTATTAACTAGTTTATGATTGTTTTACCTAATACTAGTGCTGTGGCATTCTGGATACTCAATCGGGATTTAAGTTTGTACAGTTTAGGCTATTTTTTCATCCACTTTGAATGTGACGGAAACGGTCTTCTAGAAAACGGTAGCTTTACTGGTTACTTTTGAGTGGCTTCATGGACGATGGACCCAAAGCCGGGTCTGAAGATGTAAAGTATCGTACAATGTAATGCGAATAGTGTGAACGGCATACAAAATCAATGCGAATCCTGTATGTGTTCGTTCAGCGTGAGTTTTTATGTTCGCACTAAAAACCAAGAGCAGTGGTGGCTCAGTGGCATACAAGCCAAACAGGCACTTTACTTTGTGTAAATAATTTCATTACCTTTGCTCTCATAACGGTTAAGGAAAACATCGTGAAGAAGCTGGCAAGCCTAGGGCCAAAAAATTGAGGACATCTAGCAACCCGCACTGAGCCTGCGTGGTGGATTACGGCCCACTCCCTCTCACAGAGAGGAGGCCTGTACCCCAGCAGTGGGAACATGCCGATTATGCTGAAAACCGACAGCTAATGGATCAGCGCTAGCTCCAGGCCGCGTTTGTCGTCCACACGCAGAATTCTCTTTTTTTTTTTTTTGTATGGCATCTCGTAGTTGACCTTGAGAGGTCGTGACTACTTAACCGGACTATCCTGTGGCTGCCTTAAGCGGACTCAAAGCCTCCAGCCAGGGGCGTAAAACTACTTACATTACTAAGCGAACGCTCGCTAAGGGCACCCCCTGTGGGGTACGGACCTCGGCTTAGGGCGTCGCTGACGGGAGGACAGCAAGATGGGACAGGCTGGATCTGGATTATATTATTATTATCATGGGAATTTAAAGCTACAGGCTCAGCTACGGCGCGGGCTGGCACTTCGTCGAGCAAGGGTCGGGGGGGAGCAGAATTCTCGTAACTTAACAAGATTATATACATTACACATCACACCATGTCTGGACCCAGCTTAAGAATGTAGTCTATAATGACAAATAGATCGCCTAAACTGATTAGTACAGACTCAATTCTATATTTCTTACAGGTAGCTAACCGGTATTTCCGGCGTCTCGAGGCCAAACTAAAAACCTAACCAAAACCTTGAATCGAGGAAGGGGTTTAGAAACCTCCTAGTGCATTTGGAAAACGACTTTATGTATGTGAAAATCGACCTTGCGTAGGGTTGTCAAACGCATGTCAAGAACGGAGAAAATTTTCTTTATTGATAGCCGTGTTTTGTTGTTGTTGATAGGTTGATAGGTTTAAGTGAAAAGTAGGTATCATTAAATAAGTCATAAATCAAATCGTTTTCGGCAGCAAGGGCTCCAGATCTGATGGCAGATCTTTTGGATAGAGAATGAAGTAAATGTGTTATCGACAATTAATATGATAATATGATAATATATGGGATATCATGTCATTTAACTCAGCGAAGTTGGTGGTAGGGCTGACCGGGCTGATCGCACAGGGTAAGCCGGCCCCTGAGTACCTACCGTGTACCGTTAGAAGGAGATTTTAAAACAAAAACAAAATTGAATCAGCTTTCAAACTGCAGGACAGTCTAAATCTACTTTTCGTTAAGTTATATCTCTCGATAAATAAATATAAAATTAACGACTGACATTAAAAATTTCTGTTAAACAACGTCTGACATCTAACCGCCTTAATTAAAATGACAGCCCAATTAATAAGACACATGGTAACACAAATCAAACATAATTTCAATACATCAAGTTTTTTTTGTTTTTTCCGGAAAACCCGCGCCGCTTGAGGTTTTCCGCCATACCATACCATACTTTTGAGCCATTTGGGGTTGAAACACTCGAGCCGTGGGTCTGAGAGTTCATGGTCTATTCATTGAAAACGGCTGGTTGACACTTCTCGTGACATGTAGGTTGGTGTTGCTATATAACGTGGCAATACTGCCAGCCTCTTGGGAATATTACCAGTCGACAGTTTTAGTTAAGTTAGGACATTTTTATTTAATTAATAATTTAAAAGTTGTTATGTCAGTAGCTAGAGGTCATTTTAATCCTTCATTCATTTTAATATATTACTGTGAATACATAAAGTGCCATCCTTATAAGGTATTAAACTAGCAAGGAAGACGCATGTCGGAACGCATCAATTTAATCATAGTTTCCTTTGCACGAAATTTTTGACGCCTAAAAAAGTTATCACGTTTTTTTGTGTTGTCTGTGGTTCGCGTGCTGTTTTTTTCACGGATGGCATTCTCGAAAGCGAAACTGATACTTCTGTGCCTTTTTAAGTCGATTTTTGAACAATATAATTAGGTTCATGGATCTGATTATACATAAATGTTAATTTGATTCGACTATTTCGTTTAATTTGCAATTTCCGTATTTCTGATAATGGATGTTTTGTTGAACCTTTAAACAATAATCTTCTGTGCATATAAAACAGTTCCGCTGCTAGCAGATAACGCATAGAAGCTAAAATAACCAAATAAAATAACCACAGAAGATACATGCTACTTGGAAGATCTATCTTTTTAGAGGAATGTTTTGAGTAAGTATGTAGGTGGGATGGCTAGATGAGTAGGGGAAGACCAAAGAAACGATGGATGGACTGTGTGAAAGATGATATGGCTGGAAAGGGAGTGACTACCGAGATAGAGAAGTATGGAAGAGAAAGACATGTGTCGCCGACCACAAATAAATTGGAACAAGGGCAGGAGGCAGACAATGAAAGAAAAAAATAAAGAAAGTTTTTTTTTACAGATTATAAAGCCCACAACCCAACATAGTTATGATACAATATGATAATCTTCTTTAGCCCTCTATAGTACAGAATTGCACCAAGAAGGGTTTTTCGGAAAATCTACCCCTATGGATCAGATAGGACAGCTCAGCTAGAAACACCAATGAGCATAAGAATATGGCTGGGACTGACTACTTAGATACAGAAGGCGGAAAACCGCGTATTGTAGCACAGTCCAACAGTGGACTGTGATAATCTGAGTTTATTGATTTAACTATTTAAGCTGCGGTTTACAAATTTTACATGTGAAAGACGTCACTGAAACGTTATTAAAGAAACTAAGTTGGTGTGTTCTCCTACAGAGCGATTTTAAACGACTTCCAAATGGGAGGAGCTTATATGTTCGGCTGTTTCTATGATGAAGACCACGGATAAATGTACTGCATATTCCTGTGCGAGTCACAATAAATGATTTTTCTTTATTTTCTTTCTTTCTCGTGGCGCGATAACTTATGATTCAGTGATTGGACTGAGTCGATCAAGACAGAAGCTTTATGTTGCTCAGAAGGAGACTCTTCTGTTATCACCAATATTTTTTGATAACATTTGCTAACGACAATATTTCTTGTCGAGTTATGCTTTTTTATCTACACGCGAAGCATTACCAACTTTGGTCACCAGAACAATTGACATATTGTCAGATTTTGTCGGTTCAAATTATTTCACCACTGCTCTCAAAACTGTGAAGGAAAATATCGTGAGGAAACAGGCATGTCCTAGAACCTAGAACCAAATTTTGAAGACATGTGACATCATGGACCCACGTGGTGGATAACAGCCCTCTGAGCGAGAGGCCTTTTTTTTCTGGGAAATCATCAAATGACACCGCTCTGGGTGGAGCGGGAGGGCGTGTCAGAGTTTTACTGACTAAAACCCACCCGTGTTCCTTCAGTTACCTGTGCCAGGGCCACGGTCAGCCACCAGAGCGTTTCGTCCCGCTTTATGCGAAACAGGAACCTCCCGAAACAACTGTGTCCGGTGAGGACCTGTGTCAGGCGGACGGTGATGACGCCGTGGCGCCTCTCCAACCACACCTTAAAAAGGGGACTTACCGCCGCTATTGTGGCGTGCCCATCAGCGAGAGGCCTGTGATTGATTATGATTGATTACGAATTATGATGAATTACTATGCAGTGCTAAACAACAGTTACTCTACCATAAGTTACCTTTAACGTATAACATCATTCATTACCACCTACGCTTGGCGTCTTCTCTCTATTAAAATATGAAAACTACTAAAATGTATACTGCAAAACGAACACTTAAACCCTGATTTAAATACTAAACCGATAGCTTTTGTAAAGTGCGGTAGCTATAAACTGGGACTATTAACATTATTGTAAATTTATGTGGTACCGATAAAGCTATTCCAAGATAATATTTTGGGACCTAAAATTCTGTAGTTTATGAGAATTTCAAACAGATTTGTTAAAAATTAAAACTGTTACTGTGGGTGTGTTTGAATTCAGCAAATGACGCCAGACTCCTAGCGCAGACATTTTTAGTCGATTATAAAAATAAAAATAAATGCTGGTTCATAGAAAAATACGTACGCGATCAAAATGTATGGAACTGCTCAGAATTAGGTTATTTAGGATTCAGAATCAAGTACTGAATTCATGATAAAGGCTCGTGCAGAAAGGCACCGTGTCGCGCGACAAGCGATGCGATCCCTTTGTATCACGCTGTCGCGTCACGCCTGTTTGTGGGATCCCGTACAGATTGCGCGTCGATTTCCCTGCCACGGATCCACAACGAGAGACCGTTCGAATTTCGAAGTGATGTTTGACATCGTTAAATCATGACATCGTAAAAGTTTGAAAACCAGTCTTACCAAGTAATGTCGTGTTACCCAGTTACAGGGTTGTGAAGGTCAGTGGGCCCAGTGTGAGTTTATTTTAACCGTCTCGATTTCACGCATCGACCGCGTTCGGCGCTCGGATTGGGCCTTGGCAATCGGAGGGCAACGATCGAATGGTGAAGGACCAATCGGAGCGCAGAACGCGGTCGATGCGTAAAGTCGAAATGGTTAAAAGAAGCTCACACTAGGGCCTCAGATATGCAGTCGCATCGTGTTAAATACTGGTATTGTTGGGTAAAGGCAGATTGTTTACAGAATAACCCTACTTTTACTTTTATTTCGCAATTTTAGGATCTTTTTTCGAAAGGGTCACACTGTATATTTTTAAAACTGTTTATTCTTAGCGTGAATGTTGAAAGCGTCCATTATAAGCGTTTAATTAGTTGTTTATGTAATTATAATTATTATACGCACGCCAGCGAATTTATTGAAATACATTACGCGGTGTGAGCAAAGCAGCTTAGTCTTACAAAAGCTATGGTTAGTTAGTTCATCGGTTGGAGTTAGCAATTCGCTAGTTATGTTAAAGTCCTATGTAATAGGAGCGAGCCTATTGCCATTTTTCCATCTGAAAATTTTCTGTAGCGGCCTAGAATCTGGATGTGTCCTCCTATCATAAGGCACCTCTGCCTTAGCCTTCAGGTATACCATGAATGCTCTGATATGTGTGTTGACAGTTTGTTAGTAAATTTTGTGTTGATAATTTCAATTAACGTTTCAGGAATTATTAAAAATCTCTTCGATTTTTCTCGTTACGACGGTAGCCACAAGCATCTGTGTATACCACAGTTTGCACAACAAAGAACTGGGTTTTCACTAACTGTATGAAATTTCTTGACTTCTTAAAAAGAACTTGTTTATACTGGTATATTTAAAGATATTGAAATATGTGCGAGGGACAGGGTGAAAAGTTCGCTCATACTTCCATAGAAATGGGATGTTACTCCGACCAGACTTGTGACTTATAGGCCTGATGATGGATGTCTGGACGTTGTTTATATGCTAGTTGCACGGTATAGTTGCTTGCGCGATGCAGGATTTTGCGTGATGTCAGTGTGATGCGTAGTGTACATATGGCGGTGTACTTTTCAACCATTTTACTGCCAGTCTCTTACAAAAGAAAAAAAAACTAACATTTCTAGAAATAGGCATATAACAATTTGCATAAAACGTCATCATATTTTATTCACTAGTGTTCGCCTTCATCGTTTGTTTTAAAATTCCACGCCAATTACAGAGGAAAATAAAGTTCTTTCATGTTGATAATATGCGAATGATTCTAAATTCAAACTATACAATGGTCGGGGCCAATGCGACACATAAAAGTTTCATGCGAGTCCGCTAGGTGGCGTTATGAGGCCCTAGTGTGAGTTTCTTTTAACCATTTCGACTTTACGCATCGACCGCGTTCTGCGCTCCGATTGGTCCTTCACCATTCGATCGTTGCGCTCCGATTGCCAAGGCCCAATCGGAGCGCCGAACGCGGTCGATGCGTTAAATCGAGACGGTTAAAATAAACTCACACTAGGCCCACTGAAACATTAAGGTAGGTATTGCAATAGGGTTGTACAAAACAGTTACTGAGAATTTATTGACGGGGTTCATTTTACTTGTCAAAAATTGGTCTGATTCAAAGTCAAAGCATTTATTTCAAATAGGCACATATGAACGTCAACATTTACATTAAAATAGAATCGATTGATTCATATATCTGTTTGCCTGCCTAGCATTTTCTCGACTATGTTGGGGTGGGCTTTGCGTCCAAAAATATGCAGCCAAAGACCAGCATTTTACATAAACCGTCTGCCTATCTACAACCCAGTTACTGGCTCCTCGCTTTAAGTGTAACGAGAGCCCATCGTGCATCTGTGAACCGAATGTGTCAGAGTCTGTTCCTCACATATTGACCGAATGCCCTGCGTTTGAAGCAGAGCAAATGAATGCGGAGTTTAGACTGGACGCGAAGCCAAATAAGGAAAATGTTAACAAAATAATGGCAATTAGCAAACTACGTAATATCTTTTTGGGGTTATAAAAAGAAATAAAGAAACATAAAGCTTAATATATTAACGTATAACCAGAAAAAGCATACGATAAATAAACAGATTTAAAAAGTAAACTTAACATAAATATGAGGCAGTAAAGAAAACAAATAGAAAAATAAGAAATAAATAAATCGATATCAAAAATCAGTCATATCAATTGAAAAGACAAAAAAAAAATAATTAAAAAGGACTGCTTCTCAGACTTTAGGCTTGTGACCACCCGTCACGACTGTCAAAGATCTACGAATGACAGACGGAATCAAACGGCTTAACGTACTTGTCAAGGTACGGAGCGGTCTAGAAGTGTAATGGATGATCAACCATCCACGGTAAGCTAAGCCTAACCTTCGTTTGACCCGTTCGGCTGTTGCACCAGGAGCCCCGCGTATGTTCGACTTAAATTTATATCGTTCATTAATTTGTAATTGCAAGATGGCGAGGTGAAGGCCGTTGGAAGCGTTTGCCCACCGTTGGACATCTTATGAATGTTAGGTGGATAGTGATATTTTTTCTTACCAAAGTAGTGGTTTAGATGTGAAAAAGGGACATTCCCGTGTTGATCTGGGAAGGAAAAATACAGTGAAAAATGTAAAGAAAAACAGTGAATAATTTTAATTGTAGTCGACAAATTAATTATTGTAGTAAAAAAAAAATAAACGAGTATATTTTTATCGTGTTAATAAATTGATTAAATACAATTTTATAAGAAAAAGAACCGTTTTTTTACGCGCAGATCAAGATAAACGTTCTCAGAAATTCATAAACCAATTTTTGTTTATGGAATTTTTGCTGCAATACTTCAAAAAGAAAAAGAAAAACTTTCGTAGCAAGTGGCATCCCTAATTATACTTGAACTGTGCTGCTATAGGGGACTCCATTAAATAATAACTTGGCGGTTCCGTACTATAATTACTAGTGTTTTGATCTACAGTATTCAATGCCACTTTAGATGTCACGATTTTAAAAGGAAATTCTTAAAAATATGTCGTGATTTGATTGGCATTTTGATTTTGAGTAGGTATTAGGTGAAGTCGGTTAATTAATATAGGAATCTATTTCAATTAGGTATTTAATAAATAAGCGACAAAAAATACGCAAATAATATATAATATTATGTTATGTTAATGAACATCGGGTGTTTTTTCAATGTTAATATTTTCCACAAGTACCAATTTGACTTTTTCCATTCATTTATATATGCACGACAGCATAATGCTATCAAGCTATATATTTCCAGTTTAAGCTGTCTTCTCATAATAAGAAAAGCCTATAAAATGCAAGGCAAGCTAAAACTGGAAATGTAAAGCTTCATATGTCGAGGGTACTTTCTGTTTTTATCTTGGACATTACTGACATCCGTGAAGGAAAAACATTTTGACTTATACTTAACATAAGTCTGATATCTGCAACCTGTCTTGAGCAAGCATGGTGATCAAAGCTCGTGTCTACTCTGTGTGAGGCCTCTTGCCTTTGCCTTGCAGTGGAACGTTGAATCGTGATCGTATCGTGTCACATAAAGAAACCAAAAGTTCACCGAAGTCCCAATAAAATATTCAAAAAAAGAGACATTTTGCTTTTTTTACCAACCAAGGAGTTTTTCGTAAAACTTCATGATATACATAGTTGACGCCTTAAAATGACGGTTCGAGCCATAATGTGACGATCAGAACACATGGGTGTCGATAATTTTGGGGTGAACCTCGTAAAAATGGGGTATTTCATAAGACAACCGTAATGTTAGACAAATTAGGGTAAATTATGACTTCAAAATGGCTTCTTTTGTGTCGAAGGTGTTAAGAATTGAATTTGTGAAGTTATAATAGTGGGTATTATAGTTTTGGAGGACCTTTTGCTTGATATTTTTCACTTCTTTTTTCAATTTGCCTTTTAATTTTTCCGTAAGTTCTCTCTATTTAAAAAAAAAAAATTGTGCACTACAGAAAACCGCTTTCATAATATTATGTTTTAAATTTCAGAAAAAAATCAGCCGAATCAAAGAACCAATTCTCTGATTTTGGACAAAATGTTTTTTTAAAAAAAAAAAAAAACGTTGCCCCACACTAGGAATTACTCCTGTATCGTGGGTGCGTTCACAAACATGAAAACTCACATACACTAGACACCCAGACCCGGAACAACTATTTGAAGGTCATACAAATATTTGTTCCGTGCGGGAATCGAACCCGCGACACGCAGCGCAGCAGCCGATCGCTCAACCACTGCGCTAACCGTGCCGTCAACGTATTGATCGTTTGACTTAGTATTTTTGTATAGACAGCAATAAATAGTGATTCGAATACATCACAACGAATTTATCAGTGTCGTTGATATTCATACAAAAATACTCATAAATACACATACAAATATAAATAAAAAAATTGAACTTACCATCTTTAGGTGGACTGGCACATTGCGGCGCGTAGGAGCCTAAATGATACCCGTACGTATTTTGGTGCATCGGGGGAAAAGGATACCCTAACGACCTAGGACTGGGGAAGCCTGACGCCTCATGAGGATTCTGCTGTCCCCCTGGACTCCCAAAATGATGGGGGTGTTGATAACCCCCTTTGAAAGGACCATACCCATGTTGCTGTAACTCTATGAAAGCTGATTTTGAGGAAACATTTGTGGGTGTTGAATTTGCGGAGTCGTGTGGGGTCTGTGAACCGCCAAGATGGTGGTGTTGGTGGTCTATCGAGTCTTGGGTGGTGAGGGCCGGCTGTGGGGTGGATGGGCCCCCCCCGTCCGAAGACTGGGGAGGCCCAAACGGATCTGTGAAACTCAGGGTGGATGGTTTGTTGTTGGGGGATTGAATTCGAGTAATTTTGAGGGATTTTATTGTCTTCTTGGGTAGGGGGCCGCTGTGTTTGCCTGGAACAAAGATACATATTCGTTAGATGGATATACCAACGCAATTTAAGTGTTATAGTCAAGTTTCATATTGTAATAAAAATAATTTGGCTAGATATTATGTTACATTAGGACGATATTTTACGTTCATAATTAGGTTTTAACACGGTTAATATACACGGTTTTTTAAAACAAAGTGTCGTGCATGCCATTGTTGACTCATTTATATAAACCAATGTCACAACACAATACGCAAAACGAAGGAAAACACAATTAAAAGTATTGATAAAGTAATAAAACAGCCATGATGCTAACACAATCAACTAAAACATTCAACTCTTACGCATGTATCGAAGCGAGCCAATCAGCCGTAACAGTTTTTTGAATAAATTGTAGGGATCCGTAAGTAGACGTCAGGTTTGTAATAAATAGTGTTTAAAATAGTGTTATATAGTGCTAATAAGAAAAAAGGAACTTTAGACTTCTCCTCTAAGGCTTATTAGAAAGTTTTGGTTAGTAGCTGGTCTTGTTTAGCTAAACGTGTTAGTTGCTGCCATAGCATATGCTTTTTAACAAATATTGTTTTATGAATAAACAATGACATTTCATTCGCAGTGTTCTTAACTTTTGTATATAAACAGAAAACAAAGCTTTACTAAAGAATCTTATTGATAGACCTCAAATACGGGACCTTTCTAAAACCAAAAACTATTTAACCTCAGATATAAAAAATGCCACCCACTCCCACGGGGTCAGTAAAGGTCAAAAGTTGTGGGTTTTCTTTAAAACAATTTGGTCGACACGCTCAATTGAATCAATAAGTGGACGTACATTGTCCGCCATGTAGGGGAGACAAACGTCATTCGTTTTATATTATTTTATTTGTTTAAATATCTGGGAATTAAAAGCAAGTCTTGAAAACTGTTCTAGTACGGTCTACATTTCGTCTCTCAAGCGATATGGGAATAATTTATGCCATGGTTAAAATGTCATCCAGATAGCATAGTGGTAACGGAACTGACTACCAAATGCATATAGCATAATCATCCTTTAACGTTCCCCTACTGGGACACAGGCCTCCTTCCTCCTTGGTGAAAGGAAGTGGGCCGTAATTCACCACATGGGCCCAATGCGGGTTGGTGGATGTCATATCATTCGGACATGCTGGAGCTTACAATCATCGTCCACCTGACCATGAAAAGGTTTCATGGTCAGGTGGACGATGATTGTTAGCTCAGTCAGGTTTCATAGACCACCAACACCACCATCTTGGCGGTTCACAGACCCCACACGACTCCGCAAATTCAACACCCACAAATGTTTCCTCAAAATCAGCTTTCATTCCTCATTCGTTCATGTAAAGCTTGATTCTCAAAATCTTCAGACGCATATATAAGTCATGAACTCCATATATATAATATACTAAGGTGCGATTTCATCAATGAAACTGAACGCGTTCAGCACATAAACTACGTTTAAGAGCTGTCAGTGTCATTATTTTCAATGGAATATTGACACTCTTGTACGCACGTCCGCTCGCTTTGACGTACTCACTACTATTCATAAGACTCCCCTAGGAAGTAGTAGGCTATAAAACCCCGTTTCAATCTCCAGTATGTCCTTCCTCAAATAATCACCAAATCTCAAATTGCCACTAATTTCAATACCATTTCTATCATCCACAAACAAATTAACACATACAAAACACCCAATATAAAGCGCCATCTACACTTTAACGTGTGGTCCATTCCTATTATATTCCATTATTGATGCCCCAAAAAAAACAAATGAGGAACGATACTATCCTACGAGATTTCTCACAGACCTAACTGGAACCAGCGCCTTGTATAAAACAAATGGTACGATGAGTTAAGATGAGAAAAAAAACCTTTTCGGCAAGATCTTTGTGTTAATTACTGTCAGGGTTGGTACAAAGCGGATGCTGGTTTTGATTATCAGTTAGGATTTAATATGATTTAGGAATTAGGTACAGTATCGAATTTTAAACTGAGCATTGGAATGAATAAAGATCGCAAAACTCACTATAAAGACTTGAAGTCAGGGATTAATAAACGGCAGCAAAGCATGCAGCATATGCATAATCAGCCTATTATGTTCCGGTACTGCTGGGACACAGGCCTCCTCTCTGTGGGAGGGAAAGGGCTGTAATCCACCACGCGGGCCCAGTGCGGGTTGATGTAGATGTCACATGTTTTCGAATTTTTGGATCATGCAGCATGATTGACATGCTAGCTGTGTACCAGTTTCAGCCAGTGATTTAGCAAATGTGAAAAACTGAAGATAGTGCGACTCTATAAATGAAAGTAAGCGATATAACCTCTCACGTACTTATTATTGACATGACATGACTTATGGATGGTAAAATAATATTGCTGTTATCACAAAGCTCGGCAATAAAATAAAACAATGTTATTTTGACTAGAGGACAGTACTACTCATCTTGAAAAAACCCCTTAACTTTTGGACTCGAAGGAAGAAACACACTGTATTCTTTATGGACTGTATATTGTAATGCGTAACATTCTCTGAAATTAAGATTTGATTTGATTTAAACATGTTTAACACAAGAAGTGTTAAACATGTTTAAATCAAATCAAATCCTTTTCCAGTTCTTCATCAATGAAATGATGTTCTAGATTCAATTTCACCTTCAACACCAACCCTACACCACCATTTCCTATCCCTATCACTCTCACCACATTCCCTATATCCCCACCTCTTTCCATTTCCGAGTGTTCCGCCGGCGCCGCCAAAGGTCGGGTCAAATCGTTTCGTTTTTTTGTCTGTTTGTTAGTCGTGTTGATTGCTCATGTTAGTAATAATAATGTTTAGCCATAACTAATTGGTGTAGAGTTTTATTGAAAAATATTTATCACACTGTATTGGAGGATTCAATTTGTTAAGGAATTGGTGATAAAAATGAAACGAGAGCCGTCAGAGGTGAAAATGATGAGATTGAAGAAATTAAAGATGAAATGCCGCCCGTGGCACAAATACAACGTAAATTAGAAGAAAGTTTTCGTGACCCAGAAGGGGTTTCGATAATTACGAACCTAATAATACTTAATAAGACATAGAAGTTGTAAGATCAACGACGAAGTATGTTAAATTGACAGACTCCAATACATCATTTTAATGTTTTAATACGCTTTCATTTGGTCATAAGAAACATGTGCCAATAAAGTCTACTATATATCACTTAAATAAAGAGAAAATGAAACATTTTCATGCTTAAACCCATGCATACCATAAAATAGTATATTACATATTCAACCAAAAGCCGTCCACAGCTGGACATTGTATAACAAACTTACCTTAACTTAACTTATTCTTAAATGAATAGACAAACATCAAAATAGACGTAGGTTTTTGAAAATAGAACCCCTCCTATCAATCTATCGCAGTCTAACTCTGAGTTTAGATATATCTAGACCATTATTTTCTTACTAACTACTCGGGGCACGTAAACTCGCTGATCCGAGACACAAAGGTTCATGGGAACTCATGGAAAAACCCCATAAATAATGAGTGCCCCATAAAATAGTATTAAGTATTCATTAGACTATGTCCCATGGTCCAATGGGTTTTGTAGGTTGATATACAAAAATTTTGTAGTCAGGTTTTGTGTGGTGATCGTTTTAAAAATTGCTTGATTGAATATGACGATGACTGAATTATCTTGTAAGGCTTTGATGAAGATTTTGTAGTCATTTATATAGTCATTCTTCTTTTTTTTCGTTTTATGCCAAATGTTCAGAATCAAGGTTGCTTTAAGAGATGCTATTAAATATTTATTGGTCAAAATCTTGTGGAAAAACCATTTCTCAAAGTATTTAAAAAGAACCATAAACAGTGATCAAAAATAGATTAAAAATTGGACAGATGGAAGTGCTTACTAACAGTTTGTCTTGACTATAACAGTAACAGCAAACTCTAGTGTAACTCACATTAAAGATGAAGAATGCAGAACCAATTAAATGGTAATCAATCAAAATTCTTCAATCACCACATTCAATTATGAGTAATTGATTTATCTAATCATATTTAAGCTTAAAATCAAGAGTGGCAAAAACTATAATGATTAACGAACATTTTTCATCGTCAGATGATATCTGTCTAATTACCCTATTGTTTATTTATTCATAGGATAAATTACTATTCATTATTACGTTGTCAGCGGTAACATACGATTCTGCGATAACCTTAGGATTATGAGAACTTTCATTGGGTTTATCGTCATTATTATTAGTAGCTGTCTTTTCTTTCAAAGTCAAAGTCAAAGCATTTATTTCAAATAGGCTCATAAGAAGGCACTTTTGAACGTCAAAATTTACATTAAAAATAGAACGGATCCTAGGCGCCACTTCCAAAAAGTAGTTTCGTGTGGAGAAGAAGTGGCAAAAAACTCCACCGTTACTCTTTTAAAATGTTTTACAATATTTTGTATACATTAATTATATTTATATATGTGAAGACGATGCACCAAGAATAAAAATACTATACCACAATTGTTAAAAAGAATTTAAAATAAAGCAAAGGCATATAAATTAATCACGTGATAGGTACATTGTGCTCACATATTTACAAACAATTGTAAAAATATATGATTTTCCTAAAATATTTTCTGAGCTATACCTTCTTTTTTTTAATTATTATTTCTTGCTTCAAATGTTTGCCCTGCAATGGCTTTGCCCTGCAGTGGGACTCAAAAGGCTGATAGTAATAGTAATAATCCTTTCAAGACAAATTGTTGGACATCCTCGGAGGACGGTTTCGTTTTATAGTCAGGACAAAAAATTACAGGCGTATGAATATTCATGCTTCAAATACCAGTGATCTAAGATGGGAATCAAAAAACGACACGCAATGTCTCAGCTGTTTACATTCTTGTGTATCTTATAAAAGTTAAATGAGGGAAACTGGTAGCTATGGTTCTGAGAATCAAGGAGGTACATAGCAAATTGTCAATAGTAGTCTAGTCGCTATTAGATCGTTTCATACGTATTCTAAATGTATTTATTATTAGCCTTTGAGTTCGACTAACATACAGTGTAGTCGTCAGTCCCATAATTGTTTGCTTATATTTTGTATCTCCGTTTGTCAATTGTCAAAGGCCTCCTCCAATCTTGTCAGCACCAGTCTTGCTACTCTGCCCCATGGTGTTTTCAGTGACTTGTCAGATGTTATCATCCTACTGTTTCTGTGGTCTAAGTTGAATGTGCATCATCTTATAAGTACGTATAATGTATTAACATATTTATGCCTATTTAATAAAACCGCCGGGTAACAGGCGACAATCCAACAATTTTACAAGTGTCTTTCATACATTTTCTGCTTTATTATACAACACCTGTGGTGAAAATGTGTTAGTTTTGACATATGTTGATATATACGATGTTGCACTGACATTCATAAATTCATACATAAAATCACGTCTTCTTCACATGGGGGTAGGCAGAAACTGAAACCGCCACCTTCTAAGATCATTTTGTCACACTGACAGTTTTATAAAACCGGGCCCAGGGTAATTTGAATTTACTGAAATCAGACGTTTTTCGTGAAGAATTAAATGAATTACAGACATAAATCACAATTTTGATTTTAATTTTAAAATATATCAGAATTCTCAAGGGTCACATACTTTTCGAACAAGTTTATAATCTATCAATAGTTGAAGACAGAACAAAAACTCATAGAGCATGGCATACGTACTATAAAATTCTCAATCATGTGAGACGGAATGATTGATTTACAAATGCTTTATTCCCTTTGCAGCAATGTCGTGAAAAGAAACGTAGGCAAAAAATTGGCGCCGCGGCTGACCTAGACTTATTAATTATATGAGGATGGGCAGAACTAGAAAGTTGAATGCTATTTGTTAATGATCAGTTTTTTCTTGGCTTTTCTTTGTGGAGCTCGTGGTTCTTCTACGCGAATGTTCGCTGCATTTTATAGTATGATTGCATTATGTTATGATATTATTTGTTAGTTACTTTGCTTGCCGCTGTCTTTTCGTAGATGGGTGACCATCCATTACATATCGAGACCGTCCGTTGTCCCGGCTGCCATTCGTAGATCTTTGACAGTGGTTACGGTAGTCAGAATCAAAAGTCTGACAACCATTCTTACCAAGAGGTATCGTGATTCTCAGTTACTGGATTTCATTTCGCTCCTTGTTAAATACTAGTTTTCAGCTGCATCGAGTAATACTGGAATCCAACTCCAACTTATTTGGGAAATGTCTAGGCAGAACCATGTCAGTTACTTTGCATTTTAAAAATTGTTGAGGATCATACCTACCTACATAGCCAGCACAAAAATATAATGATATATAAAGAAATGCAAAACTCGCTCTTCTATCTAACGTCATATTGGTACCTCATGTTCTTCTTCTACTTTTAATGACTTAGGCTTTCCATAACAAGCCTTTAGTGTTTTCACTGCTGGGACACACGCCTTCTCTCTCTGATGTTTTTAGATGACACATTTCTTCGAATGTTAAGTTCTAGGACATGCCAATGTTTTCCTTCACCGTTTTGAGAGCAGTGGTGATGGAATGATTTATAATAAAAAAGCGCCTGTCTAGGGTCAAATCTAATACCTACAACTCGTAAGTCGCAGCCGTTACCATTGGGCCACCACTGCCGCTTTGGTCTTTCCGAACTCCACTCTTACTCGCACTCAAAATGTGCCATGTATACAAATGTACCTCTTCGAATATTCCTTCGTTTCCTCCTAATGACTTAGCAAGTGAGTATTCTCTATAGATATTGATTAATACGTGTACATGTAGTTGGTGATTTCTTCTTTTGTTTTATTGCAGTGCTATTTATGATTGGACATAATGATGGCAAATTGATGGTCTCGTGCTAAAGTAATAGGATTGTAGAGGATGAGGAAATGGCTAGTCATAAGCTAACAGAATAAGCTGCCTGGGCTGGCTGAGCTGGCTGGGTAAAACTATTCTATCTTACTAATAATGATTTAAGTCAATAGAGCATCGAACTTTCAACACCTCGCTCACCAGTCAAAACCTATCTCATGGCCGAAACTAGGACACAAACGCCCTCCCCTTTTACGGTCACGCCAAACAACAATCACGATATAAAAATACAAGAAAAAACTTAAAAAACCTCCGGTCGTATAACGGTGTCTTAAAACCATGTCGAATCTGATATTTTTGATCGTATAACGTAAAACTACGAAGCTGCGCACGCGATCATCTTCGTAAGATTATATTGTGATTATTTATTGAGAACATGCGATGCTGCAATCTTTTTCTGTTTGTTTGTTGGCTTTTAGAAAGTTGTATTGAAGAAGATGCTAGGAATTATTGACAAATGGTAGTAGAAAATCAAAGCATTATTAATAATGCAAAACTGAAAATTAAGACAAATGAAGCAGATTTGACAGCGAAATCAGGCTATGAGTTGAATAGTCTATTTCTCCGTTCATGATTATTGACTTCTTCGACTTCTTCTTTCGACCTTCTAATATCTAGATGCTAGCATACTCGTAGCAACAACCTTAAAACTCTATAAAAGGGAAACTTGGTCATGAATATTGGGTCTGCATATATCTGTAAGTTGTGGGCTCTATGATTAGAATAGCCTTTTCGTTTCTACCTATGTCGTTCGATATACATTTTCACAAACTCATCACGAGATTCACTCTTGATTGTACATTTATTAATTTATGTGTACTAGCCATGCCAAAATCTAATCACTACTAATTTCAACATCACCTAAACCAAATTCTTTCCACTAAATCACAAATAAAATGTAAATGAGATACAATATTTTAGTAGTACTATGACGTAAACGGTCGACCATTACTGGTCAGAGCAATTAGTTCAAGGCAAAGCACTCAAAGTTGAATCAGACACGAGAGTACGTTTTTGTTGCAAAGATTTTTCCTATAAGACTTAAGAATCTTTATATTAACCTATCACGAACGGATGCTGATCAAAAAACTGTCAGAAATGAATTCGTTGAAGATCTTTGTAGGAAAAAACGATTATTTAAGACAATGATGATAGTTTATTGTTTGATCAATAATAATGTATTAATGAGAGTCTTTGTACGTTATATTGATGTACTAGAAGGTTAGACATTAATGTCTATGGGGATTGAAAGTGGCGCAAGTGACGAATAGTTTTAAAAAGGAAAGCGTTTGGCTATTTGAAGTAAGTCACATGCGTCTTCTCCAGACGCATGTGACTTAAAGGAGATGAATGTAAATGTTGATAGATGAAGAGGGGGAGGAAGGCCAAAGAATATATGGATGGATTGTATAAGGAATAATGTGAAAGAGAAGGGAGTGAATGAAAGAGAAAGAAAGGGATGAGCGGTCAGCGAGTGGTTGACAGGAGAGAGAATGGAAGAAGAATACGGGTTACGCTGCCCCAAATAAATTGGAATA
Source organism: Dasypolia templi (assembly GCA_963555695.1). NCBI lineage: Eukaryota > Metazoa > Arthropoda > Insecta > Lepidoptera > Noctuidae > Dasypolia > Dasypolia templi. Next base: position 9,638,140 of record OY743163.1, read on the forward strand.
AGGGCCTGAGAATTATGATGATACACCAAAGAAAGATGGACTGGAACACTATTCAGAAGTGGCTGCTAAAAAATTCTAACCAGGATTTTCCTCAACAACTGATTATTAGCTTACACTAAATGTTACACAGGTTCTGTCAAGCAAACAGTGAAATGACAATGTTTATGGACCAATGACTAGCCTTTGGTTAATTATAACTATTGCTATTTAACAACAACAGAAACAGCCACAGCAGTATTAGCAACATTAATATCTCATCCCACCGAGAGGTCTTAATTTAAGAGACGGTTTTATTTAACCAAGCCATACTGATTCTAGCTCGTCCTACTCGACTACTAGATCCATCTCGAATTGTGTCAACCTCATAAAACGAAGATTGAGTATTAGAAAGGATGCCAGCTCAACTAGTTTCCACGCCTATCAACTTAGTCCCTGAGACATCCCGGATGAGTAAATTTCAACGGACATAAATCTACAGATAATTTAAACATAGGCAACCATGTTAGATCATTTCAATATGTTTTACTATGCATATATCTGCATAGTGATCGATATACAATAGATTAATAGGTAGATTAAGATGTTAAGTTATTTATCTCAAGAATGTTGTACCTGCCAGTATTTGCTAATAAAAATGCAGTAAATAAGAAAGTATGGCACAGCTAAAGAAGACGTCTGAAGCAAAAAGGGACATTTAAAAAGAATAAGCTTCCCCCAAAAAGTCAACCCTCAAAACATATTTCATAATCCCAATACACATTTTAAAAAAATACATAATACTCTTACCCCAACGCTAAATAATATAACGTTAATTTGCGCGGTAAATCAGTAAACACAGTCGCGTGTCACAGCCGCCATTTTGGTCTTAACCTCATTGACAGTTAGGCGTAATGGCGGCCACGATAGAAAGGGCGCGAAGAATAGTCATTGTTGTTTATTAATCTTTAGACGTCATGCAGCGATAAAAAATAGGCTGATTAACATTTCGTGACAGTTTTTTTGTGAAAGAAAGGCTTGAAGGCGAACAGATTAGGTACTTTGATTTCATAAGGAAAAACTGCCAAGTGTGCCACGTTGTTTTTCTTGAAGATTTTCTCGTGATTTCGGAAACGAATGATGTTTTTGCTGGAAACTTCATAAATATTGAATTATTATCGAGATTAGCAGAGGTGTCAATCAAGCTATCTAGCTTTATAAGATATGATGCTTTTAAGCGAAACAGCAGAAAAACGTCATTTACATATTCACTTTAAAAATGATTGAATAATGTGTTTAATTATAAGATCATCGAACGTAACTACAATGTTATTAACCATAATTGTAACTATAAATTTAATGACAGGATTACAAGAATATAACAATAGAATAGAAATCACTGATATTACTTAACTATCGATCTATTAATAAAAAGTACCTATCATGATACAAAGCTAGCTAAATTGATATTTATTACTTACTGTGATGTCATCTCAGAAAACATATCTTCCTATAGTAAATAAGCCTAACATAGCATAGGCATAATCAGCTTATAACGTTCCCACTGCTGGGACACAGGCCTCCTCTCTATGAGAGGGAGTCGTAATCAACTACGTGGGCTCAGTGCGGATTGGTAGATGTCACATGTCCTCGATTTTTTGGTTCTTGAACATTTCAGCCGGTTTCCTCACGATGTTTTCCTTCACCGTTTTGAGAGCTATATTAAATATCTATCAGTATTTCATAACATAATATAACATCACGCCTGACATACCCAACATTTCGCCAGCTATGTTTCAGTCCTAGACTCCGGTCTGCCACTGAGAAATCTGATTATTCTGTTATAATATCTTTATCAGTTACAATCCTTTCATTTACTTCCATCACCATTTCCATTTCTTTACCCATTTCAAAACCTACAGCTCTACACTCACTTGCAATAAAATTATCCACCACAACAATAAAAGCTGTAAAACAAGAAATTTTACTACTAGCAACCCGTTAGTTACTCCATACCGACACGTGTCAAACAACAAATTCCTTTTAAAGGGCTGTGACAAGCACTTAATAGTGTCAACTGTCTTTTGAAGTTAAACTGTACCCTATTTAATGCTAGCTGGTGTAAAACTGGGTTCAGATACTCATAGGATGTGTTATCTATTCTAGATAGTCCTTATTGTGGAAAATGTCAATAATATATTCGAGGAATCCGATATTGCCTGTCATATGTAAATACTAAGTGAATACGTGACATTATTTATGGAGTCTTATCCATTCACTCATAGTGTCACCCACACGATACCCGTGTGGGTGACACTATGAGTGAATGGGTTACGGAGGTCGGATACGCAGTCGCTCCATGTAAAATACTGGTATTCAGCTGCAGCCGGTCAGACTGGCAGCTGACCCTAACATACTTGGGAAAAGGCTTGGCAGAAGATGATTTATGACCAACTTTTGTCGACGGAAGAATATACAAAATGACAGAGAGAATAGACAAAATGACAGAGACTAGACAAAATGACAGATTTATTTTAAGTATCTGTCATTTTGTCTATTCTTCCGTAGACGAAAATCGTTTCTATGGAGGTGGTGAAAGGCAGTATGGTTTGGCATTATAATAATAAGTCACACACATTATAAAAGTGTAGGATGGTTTAGTATAGTCGCAGTATCAGTAAGTTGGCTTTGTTAAGGGATATAAAACCTTATTGATCCGTATCTCTTCTGTATCTACACAAACGGAGGCCTTTATATCATCCCCTTATTAAAACTCATATGTTTGTTTATTTTTGCATAAACTTTTTGTCAATATTGAGCCGCATTAGTACTTGTTGGCCTCCAAATGACATTTTTAAATGGAATAGCGCTGTTGTCTGAGATACAGATATTAAATTATCTAGTTCAGACACAGGTGTTCGTAAAACTAATTAGACTTAGCTTAATTGGTCATAATATTGTGATCTTTCACTGGATTGGAATGTAATATCGTTATTGCTGCTTCCTAACTTGCTTGTCATTATCATCTTCTTGCCCTTAACTGTCCCATGTTACATTTTGTCAGTGCAACACTTTTTCGTCTTTCATTCTCTTCTGTCATTTGTCGCGCTATCATTCACTCCTCTTTCATGCCGTTCCTCACACATTCCGTCCATCTTTTCTTTGGCCTACCTCTCCCTCTCCATCCATAAACATTTATGTTCATCACCCTTCTGGCCACATTCGTTTCCTCTTTCCTCATTATACGGCCCGTTTCAAGCCAAACGTTTTCCTTGCAACTTTTCTGACATTTGTGCACAATCTAATACCCATCAGTTCAGTTATTATCTTTAACATTTTCGAACAATTCTGTTTTATTAAACACAAATTTCTTGAATCCTATTATATATGGGTCGTTTCGCATCACTAATAAGTTCAATATTACTGACATTTGTGAAGCAGGCGAAGTGCAGCTGACACTTACATTGTAAAAGTACTATATAATTGCAGTAATCCGTACTTTAAAGTGTCAATCGTTTTTACAAAAAAATAAAAGTTTAAATGTTAATCTTGTGCTCTAGTACTGTCATGTCTTAAGCTAGTAAACGTTTTATCTACAGCAGACATGAACATTGTTGGGTGATAGATGTTAATGTTATCACTAGCGCAGGAACAGACGATACATCATACGGAATTTACAGATTGTAGAAATATTTACACGGCGCTGTCAAAAATGAAGAAAAGAAAAACAAATGTGACTATTCTTCGTAGAGTAGAGAGAAGTGGTCAAGCGACGCATGCTGGCTTGGCAAATAGGTTGATGAGCAAAGTATATTGTTAGCAGAAAATGCCTCTCGGAATTTTGACGTATATACTTTGTATTTGAAAAGCCTGATCAAGTCGTTCTGCTTTTAAATCACAGGTTAACTAGGTATAGCTGTTATGACTGATAGATCAGCAACGACGGCTTCCCAAAGCAAAAATACTTCAAACACTCCACGGACTCAAAACCTAACAACAATTTTCTTGAAGACACTTAAGCGTAGATTGAAATCACTCTTCAGCCCTTAATTTTTCACCAGACCACCTAACCAGGCTATCGTTCAATCGGGTCTCAACAAAAGAAACGTCAGATAGACATCAGCGTTTTCCGAGTAACCACCGCTAGGTGGCGTGCGTGGAACGTACTTAGATTTCGTGAGATAACGAATGCTACCCGAGACAGTCATTTCTTTCTATTCATTTTGATTGCTTTTTTAGTAATATGGGAAGTCACATTAAAACGAGTAGTTGATTTAGTTTTAGTAAATGAAGTAGTTACTGGTGAAACACGTTAAAAGGAAGTAAAAGTTAAAGGAAATTGAAAAAAAAGGTTTAAATGGCGAATAGTTTGAAGCATAGGGTTAAAGAATTGTAAAGAAGTACCAATCAAAAGAGTTCGATGGTAAAACAGGAACATAAGTTTACACCTAACAAACATGATTGTATAAGACTGAACGATATTCATGAGGAAGAGGATGTCAAAGAAGCCAATTAACATACAAAATTAAAAATAGGAAAACGAAATTCGTTATTTTTATTATATATTTGTGTTCACCAAAGAAAGCATCGTAATTTTTATTCATGAGAACTATTTTCAAAGAAAATTTGTAACTGCCATTGAAATTTGTCACAGTTACAAGATTTGTAATACTGTTTCCTATTTCAAATGCGCAATATTTTGAGGTCTATGTAAAAATGTCAAATAATTTTGTACCTTTACTTTTACCTACATATTTTCATCAAGTTATCCAATCCCTGATAACGCTGGATGGAGTGATGATCTTAAAAAGATGACTGAAAGCGAAGTGATGGTGTTGGTGTTGTAGCGAAATTAAGAGGAGCTCTATGTACAACAACTTTATTAATCCTTATAATACAAACTTCATCATCAGCATTCCGAGGAACGTCCACTCTTGGATATATGCCTAGCTCCTCCCAACCCATCGTCACAACGACCGGTTCTGCACTACCACTATCCAGCCGATCCCGTGACCTTCGCCAAGTTATCGGTTCACCTTCCTAGTTGGTCTTGTGGTCGCAAGCGCCACTGATGAGAATGAGGTCCTGGGTTCGATTCCCAGGTTGTGCAAAGTGTTATTGGGTTTTCCATGTAGAATTTCTCAACAGCAGCTCGGATTCTGGATTTGTGCCTGGTCGATGGCAATAGACACGCCCTCTATTACAGGACTTACATTTAACTGGCGAAATGTGGGTGTAAGCTGGTACTACGGGCACATTTCTGCCTTACCCTTCGGAGATTACAGGCGTGATGTAATGTGTGTGACTTCAAAACCAACGTTCAAGATATAGTTGGCATAAGAAACAAAAACGGGTGCGAACTTATAAATAAATATAACACCATAACCAACCACGTATTTAGAAAAACAACCGTCATATGAGAGCAGTTAACATTTGCTCCTACGACATTAATAAATCATTCGTCAAATGCGCCATTTTGTCTTATTAACCTTAAAAGGAAAGCGCGGTAATTACGAAGGGTTGGTGTGGTCCGACGCAGCTAGGGATGGGATAGTAATCGAGACAGTTTTGTCGATTATGTGTGGAGGCAATTCGTAACCGAGTTGCTTAGCTTTATTCGATGCCGGATTAGGGCTCATTATTTTCACTTCACAATTGGTTTATTTATGAGTTCATTTCGTTTAAAATATAAAATTGAATCTGATACTTTGATTTCATCTGGTGTTCTAACTAAACATTAAAGTTTTGGTTTCCTAAGAAAGCCGTGAACGATCTTTCAATAACGGCTGACCAAATACGGAGCGATTTTTGACAGCTTCATGTCAAATTCTGGTGAAAATTACAGATTTTCATGACGGCCGTCATAATTTGAAGGAACCTCTTTCCTAGGAAATCAAAGCTTAATGATCTGTATTGCAGTCACAAATATTTATAACGTAACAATTCGTTTGAATTCATTTATCAACAAAAAAAAAACATAAATCATTCATTCCCGAATGAATGATGAATGAATACAACATCGATCCTTGCAACTCGATCTTAATCGGATAGCCCAAACAAAGCACACCACTACACGTCGATTAAAACATCTCTATCAGACTCGAATAATAAAGAAGAGCTACCGTGGTGTGTCAATTAAATTCTTTAATTTAATTCGATTCGTTAGGCAGGTCATTAATTTTACAATAATGGCAAGTTATTGTTGTATGTCTTGCCGAATTGACAGGGTGAGTTGGATAGATGTTCATTTATTACAATGGCCGACTTTCAAAGACCGATTTTGAAGTTTGCGTGCTTCCATTATTACGGCACCGATTTAATTAATAGTACTGTGCTTTTTTAATTCGTAGATCTAATGATAGCAAGCGCTTCTGTAGATACGTTTAATCGTCAATATTTGGTTGATCAATATTTTAAAACTAGATGGCGTCAGCATTTCCTAGCTGACTGATCCCTGAGAAGAAATGCTGAAACCAACTCAGAGGTCATGGACTCTTTCAAAGTCCAAACATTATATTATTCAATCATCCAAATAGGATTTTATGTGAGTCTCGAGATTTCAGGGCCATGTCTGGAAGGGCCTTTTGAAGAAAGAGCCGTTGCAGCTTGGAGTTGACCAGTCCCAAGAGATGGCATGCAAGTATAAGTCATCGTGTAACTCACCCTATTTAATGGCGCTCAGCGGAATTTCAGGTCTAGTTTAGTGTTACTGGGATTTGCAATCCAAAATTTTACAGAAGCAGTTGTATATACGGCAAAAAAAGTAATTTCGTTTTACTTGGATAGGTATTTTAGTCCATCCTTAATTTTAGTCCTTCGAGTCGGATGACCGACGAAATGTGGACGTCACCTATGATAGTCAGAAATACGAAAGTTTGAATGACAAGACCATTAGATGCATATCAGTTGAACTGGTTTGAAATAGCATGTTATTCCGTCAGTTTAATTCTTGTAAAAAGTAATTGCATGTTGTCAAACAGTACCTTGAAAATGTCTAACACACGCACATACTCTGACACAAAGAATAACATAACTAAAAACTGTATATTTCCGAAAGGGGAAGGCAGAGATTTTTAACCACATTTCGCCAGTTGTGTTTTAAGTCTCGTAAAATACCTGCCGAACCTATTGTCATAAATACATTGGTGACAAATCTGAGGGCCTGCAACAGAAAAACTCAATAACATCCGGGGTGCTAATCCCACAGACCTAACGAACGATGGCCAATCAACGAGGCATTTTATTAGAATAAAAATGTCGAAAGAAAAAAAAAGTAAGCAAACCCGCGATGGCACACTCATGTCGTCTAAAAAGCTATTGTGTCAACATGACATGTCAATAGACAAAATAGACGTCAAGTGAGGTCGATTAGCTGCGATAAGACGTCAAATATTCGAACAAACTATTGACTTAGTAGCTGCGATGGTTTTTCAATGGAAATCAAATGTTGTTTTTGGGTGTAATTTGTTTTTAATGTGACTCATTTTCCTTCTGATTTTTTTGTCAATGTAGGTACAGTTCGGTAAAATAGAGTATGGAAAAAGGAGGGCGCCCATTTTGCAGGTGTGACTCCAACTAACACACAAGATATATACTGTCTCTCAAAACCATCAATGCTTAATTTTAGTATCAACTGTCACAATGTCGACTCTTTTTTGCCGAGCTGTAGATTCTGTTTCCTTTTTCATATTAAACCAAGTAGTAACTGGGGTGTTGGGTTTGCAGAACCTGGTATTCAACTGGATCTCGTAGGACTTTAAGCTGTCCTCAAAATAGGTAGTAAAAGGCATGGCATATGATAATGATGCTCATAGATTCGTTTTTATTGAATCTATTACCTTCGTCATCAGTTTGGTCGGCCGTGAATATACCTAATAAGAAGTGACTGACGAATTACGTTAAGAGGATGAGCTGTTGTATCTTTCTGTTAGCGAATATGTTACGAACTGTGTTTGTTTTGTAATTGTGCGTCCCGTACAATATGCATTTCTACGAGGATGAGCAGTTGTATCTTTCTGTTAGCGAATATGTTACGAACTGTGTTTGTTTTGTAATTGTGCGTCCCGTACAATATGCATTTCTACATAGGTAAGTTGTGGGCATCTACAATACCAGAAGTATTGCAGTTGCGATACCTTCATACTAAGTACAAAGCTGAAAATATCTTACAAGTTTGGTGAATATTATGACAATGAAATTTTATAGCTTTTCAGGTAAACGGTTAACAAAAATGGAAATAACACTAGAATCACAAAATATAATAAAATTTGAAACATCACACCTGTTTTCCGAACTAAAAACCACTTTTCAGGTGTCGAAAGCAATACAAACGGTAATAATAACAATTTGAATGAACTGAAAACGTATATTAACGGCAATAATCAATGCTTGGAAGGTAAAACAGCTATTATAGATGTCGACAAAGGGGTTAGGAAGTAGTACATTATTGATTGGATTGTAAACGTGAAGAGTTCAAAATAGAATTTGATATGAATATACGAATTGAAGTGTACGACTTGGAGTTTGTGTGCGTATATCCAATGTTTGAAAATAATTTTCATTTTTGTCATGTAATAAACATAACATTAGTAATGCTATTATATGAATTAAGAACTAACATCTGTTATAATACCTACTTTTAGAATTATTGATTTTAAAAGTTTTTACGTGCGCCACGGTTTTGGGTGTCGTGTTAGACCTGTGGATAATTTTAATCGTTACGACATAACCAGTACTTTAGGGTTTGATAAACGTATCAAACCCTAAAGTACTGGTTATGTCGTAACGATTAAAATTATCCACAGGTTTTTTAACTGTTTAACGTTTTATTCATAAATGAAGTCTTAGAGAATAATTATGTTATGATTATTATGTAATGCATTAGTTTACATCTGGTGGTAGGTGGACACGGCCTTTATAGACGTCTGCAAAACCAGATGCATCCGTAGGTGCGTATTCTACCCCAAAGTCATATATTATTCATACATTATAGTCTGTCTCATATGTGTGTTATTTTGCCAGCCGTTAATCTAATCTGTAAAAATCTTTTTGTGAAAACTTTGGTGAAGTGCAGAGCTGTTAATAGTGTCAATCCGTAAAATCTGGTTAAATGCCAGCTTATTCCTAGCTGACTTCACCTAAGTTTTGAGAATATATCGTTCGGCAATCCGGTAGCGAGTATAACATCAATACTTAAATCTTCATACGCGCAGTATGAAGATTTAAGTATTGATGTTAGTTAAGGCTGTTTTAATGCACCAACAATAAAAAAGGCTTTGGATACTTATACGAATCTTGAAGGTTCACATAATTCTACCCACTTTTAAAGCTAAAGACATGAATATTACTATCGAAGAGTTGAACTTCAGGTCAAAACGTATTCATATACGAGAATTCTTAATTAAAACGAGCCTCGCTCATAGAAATAAACCGGTGTTTTTAACAATAATTGCTGCTATAAAAACTAAATGTGATTACTCGTGAAATCGGCTGTATTTTAATATTTTATTGATTGAAGGACCCGACTTAATGAATTGAAAATTTTAGAGGAAATAGAATAGCTAAAGATGAAAAGAGCGATGCGAAGGATATAATAATGACGACATTATTTCGTTAATGCTAAAAGTTATGATTTGTACCAAACTAAAAACAAAAGGAGACCAAATCAAGGCTTGAAAAAGCTGTGGAATTTGGAACGTACTACCAGTTTTTAGACGAAATAGACTCAGCTGCAAAATTTTACTTGCATCTGCAAAAACCGGTAAACGTAGGGAGAATTTTGGTACCTAGTGCAATCCTACGAGTATAGTGCCTCGTCAAGATGAATTTTAATAAAAGTTTTGTTTACTCATAATTCATTTATGAGTTCTATCTAAGCCCTATTGCTCGATTGTGCATATAAAGAAACTAGATTAACAATTAACCTACAAAAAACGTAAATTTAATCGTAATAGCCATCGTATATTATTACATGACAATAGGCTTATTTCTCTCATAGATTCGAATTTAAAAAGGTCATCGCTGAACTCGTAAAATAGAACCTCCCATTCTAAATAGGCTCGTTGGTATCATTCAAAGTTATATGAGCCAGCGATAAAATGTTATTAGATTGAAAAAGCCAGGTTAAAGGTCACCGTACACATTTAATCAATGTCACAAACCTATGTTGAAAACATCGTCTAGCTGGTTACTTGTTTTAGTTGAACTCAGAGGCTGCTGTGGAATACAGTGAGGTTTTAGTCCTTTTGGAAAAAGCTTTGATTTATTATTCGTTGTACCGGTTGTGCGCAGCATACATACGGGGCGTTGTGTAGCTCAACTCTAATATCTTTGACATTTGTATTGTTTTTTTATATATATTAACTATGGATATTCACTAACTGATTACGAGTATTTGCAACGTATTTCGAAGAGAATTTCTGGTTCTCTATCTCTACTTTAATTATTAGCTTAGAAAAGTAGCTACTCCACGGCGAATGGCTTTAATGTTTTATGTACTGGATGTACCAAATTCACCGCTTCGTAAAATTTTGAGAGCTGCAGTCCAGAATTTAGTACCATCACTTTTAAGGAAGGTTTTTATGCTTTAGCATCGCGCGTGCGCTCGAACTAGTTTTTTTACAAAAACAACCACAAGGAAAACATAGCAAAATAAATCATGAACAGCCGTAGTTAATCTCAAAGTAATTACAATGATCATACCACGATGATTGATAAACAACCTTGCCTGTTACCGTTTCATATACCGTGTGATGCTTATATTAGTTTCAAGATAGATAATGCAAAATTAATAATTTGCAGTTGACATTTGCAGGTTGATGTGAATTAACCTGTTAATGCAATTAATTTAAATTAAGTGGATAAACTTCGAGTTGAGATAGACGGTAAAGGGTTTAATGAATGCACTCTTGGTGTCTATGATGTGGCAAAAGATGATAGAAGTGAACTATGTTATGAATTAAACGACTTAAGTTACTTTTATTTATTAAACACCGCAACTATACAACTGCTTTTAATGGTAGCTAAACAAACCACGAGAATAAAACTAAGTATAATATAAATTCCGCGAGTACCTAGATGATCTTATGACATTTCGCTTTACTGACAGTGACAACTTCGAAGAAGCACTGTCAAAAGAAAGTCCAAATATGTTTGTGGATCTACTTTTTAGGAGTATTTCATTAATAAAAAAAATGATAAAAAAAGGTGTTGGAAATGTTTTCGTTCCGTTACCTGGAGTGATGCTCTACGGGAGGTCAAAGAAGCGCTGACAAGATGTTTTGGAAGACGATATGTGAGCTAACAGTCTGACAGACGCACTATGCAGTTAAATAGAATATGTGAATTCAGATTCAAATGTCGTAGATATATTTCTGCCCAAAGAGATTTTTGTTCATTTGAAAAGTAAATCATCTACATATAAAAAAAAGCTATTTTTTTCTTCTGTAAACATTCGAACTATTACAAATTTAATAAATGCTATGGAAATAAAGCGTATTCATGGTTTCCTAAACTATGTTGCTGAAGAACATAAAGTTTGTAAGCAACAAAGTTAAAACTGAAGCTGATTGAACTCCAAAGTTAAAGCAGAAGTTTTTTGCATATTCAAACAACGTAGTGTAGGGGTCTACACTAAGACCCCTACACTACGTTTGTGGAATATGCAAAAAACTTCTGCTACAAAGTCTTACATTTTAGTAAATCGATCACGTATGAGGATGAAAATTAAATAGGCAGTGAATGCCCAAACTGAACCAAATAGTGAAGAAGTCCGGTTGACGCTAAATGGGAGTTCCTTTTATGACGAAAGCGATCGCCGACGCGGGATTCCTCGAAATTCTCGAAGGGAAAAAAAGAGGTAATCACATTCGGGCGAGAACAAAGTAGTTCATGATTCATCTTTAAATGTTTTTGACCTCCGACTTTCCTATACTCGAAATTTTTTTGTCCTTCGAGCCAAATTTTTGGGGATAGCGGAAGAATTTGCGTAAAAAGATGTGATAGCAATAATGCAAGAAGATCCGTGCAATGACGCTGGATCTTCGGGACCTGATTTAACTAATCAGTAATAAAAATAGGAGTTGTAGAGAATATCAGTTTCTACTTCACCCTTCTCCAAAACTAGGGAAAGGTCAGAATTAAATTACCTACAAAATCTTGTAACTCTTTTCGTAAATTTCTGAATTTCCGATATTGAGTAGCCGTTTCATAGTTTCAGTTAAGTTCTTGCTTTTTATTGTCTGTCTGTCAGTCTTAGAAAAGCGCGGGAAGACACTTATCTAAAGAATTTTATGAGTACCTAACACAGAGTACCTTTAGTAAATTTGTACAAGTTATTTTTTACTTGTCTTTTTATTAGTCCTTAGTGACAAAACCACTTAGCCATTGTAAGATTGATTTGTACTTTTGCTGCAATTTGATTTAATTTTTCACTTTCAAAGTTTTTTGTCAAGCTCAACCTTTTCAAAATTGTGATGCCGTCAGAAACTGAAGCAGTTAGGTTTTGTCTTGAAATAAATGCTTTTAAAAGCATTCCAGTACACTTGGGACCCCTAACGGGCCCAGGAGAACGCCCTCTCGATTTGTCTCAACTTTCTTGAGAATAAACAGGATGAAAGTATAAAACTCTATAAAGTTTTGGGATTTTTTTAGACGGGTTTAAGTAATGGAATATGAGTTCATTCCAATAGGCATCTTATTAGGCCTAAATTAAATTGTAATAAATTGTTGGTTTTTGCAAAACTACGATATTTTTTCCCATTTTAGAATCCTTTAATAATCATGACTTGGATTTGGATCTGTCTTTGCATATTCCAATTTTATTTCGGTAGAGTGTTCAACTTTAAATTTTCTAAGAAACTTTGTTGCCATGCGAATGACTTTTCCGGTGAGTTTTAGCCCCTAAAACTTCAAGGGGGTATAATAATGAATAGATACTTACGGTTTCTGTAGAAATCACGCGATAATGCACAGCATCACTTTTTCACAATAATTCTCTTACACCACAAAATTGTCACACAAAAAGAATTAAGTTTATCCTTTTATTAATTGTACACTTGTCTTTTTCGAACACTGGTTCTTCACTATACTCTCCAAAACTTTAAGAAATCGTCGATTGGTCGAATTCTAATTTCAAATCGAAACGTTTTGTTATTTTAAAGAATTTGCAACGGATTGGGTACAGCACTAGAGAGGTGAGGCGTAGCAATCAAATTTGTGATTGCCAGTAATTAGAAAGAACAGGACAGAACGATAATTGCCTATCAATTAACGATCCATGCATTACGTTTCAGCAATTATGGAGCACGTGGCATCATTTTCCAATTTTACTTCGTCGATAGTTGATTTCGTCTTTCGCCGCGCTTATATTACGTCACCGATGTCATTTTTTATCACAACACTGGTTCCTGTATCGAGTCTAAACGAGTCATAATATTCGTAGAGTTAAACTATAGAAAATCACAGGCGATCACCTCACACTAAACACAAATGATAACAGTCATCAAGTTTCGAAAAAACCGAATCGTCACTGGCTTCGAAAAAAAAAACACGTTCGCCGACGCACACAAGCACAAAATTCTGTCCAATTAAAGATAATGTTTGTGGATATTTTAATAGCGTACCCCTCCGAAGAAACCCGACACAACCAACTCCTGTTGGATTTAAGCACTTAATGATCGGTTGGGGGAAATTGTGCGAGAAACGAACGGCCCAGCGTACCTCCGTCTCGTTCTTATTAGTTCACCACGTCTCCACATGTATAGGGATTGTGGCGCCACTGTAGCAGCGTAGGCGTGGCTTATTCCGAGGCGGTATTTGTCAAAGGAGGAGCTGTTTTGCCATTGGTTGGTGGTTGTGAAGCGATTTTTTTCGTTCGTACGTGCAGAGGACGCGGGTTGGCAATGTAAGATCGATCGTCGGCGCCAGGGTACTATTATATGTTTTTTATGGGTATTTTTTGGCGGTGTTCAGTGCTTTGGTAACCTGTTATAGAAGCCACGCCCATTCGGCTTCGCGGGCACGGACAGACAGAGACACACCGGCTATCAATCGGGGTTCAAGCCGTAGGGTTTTTTAAGTGCGGTTGTATTTTTTTTTGTAATTTTTCGTGAGTGTTTGGACTCTGTGCTGTGACTGTTTGTATGTCATTGTGTTTTGTATCAGCGTTGGTTGGGTTTTTCCTTTTTTTTTAAAGGCAATGCTGATGTGTTGTTATTTGGATTTATTTGTCTCTGTATATTTTAGGAGATTGTATTGTGGTATTGTTTTTAATGAGGGTGACTTATGTAATTAGAAATTAAAAGTTAGGTACTACGGTATCTAGTTTAGCCAGATGCTAATCAATATGTGCCTATCTATTTGATTGTATAATTCAGTATTTAAAGGTAATATTTTTAGTTATTTATAGAAAAATTGTATAAATTTTTTAGTGAATTAAAATAGAAAACTAATAGTTTTAATTTCATTCTTGAAACAATTTTGTAATTGACTGTACCAACTACAATACTACGCCAACTTCCAACGCCACTTTTGTAGGTTCGAAAATATGTTTTCTTAGCAAAAAAGATACCTAGTCACACGTATAAATAGGTACCTAAAGTTAGCGTAAGTGAAACAATTTCATTAATACCAGTCTAGGAACTAGGTTATTATACAGGCTAGAGATTTTGCCATCTAGCCATCTGCATCCGACAGGACGGTCAATGTAAACGTCATTCTAAATAACTTTCGCTATAAACTTATACCCAAACTGTAAAAAACAAAACACATTGTTAAATGCATCGAAATAGTCTGTCTGCAGGTTTTATTTACGAATCGTTATTTTGTTTTCACGAATCGGATAAGAGTTTCATAGCTCAAGTTGTTTAAAATTACGAGTAGAAATCACCCTCTTGACGAATGCAATCGCCACCCTGTATATCACAAAGCCTTTTAATATAACTTAAATAATTAATGTCAGTATATCTAATGTTGTAGGACAAGCAGTTTCAGGCACCTTTAGGAAGGGCGCCTATAATCAGTTTTATTTTCTTGAAAATTTTGACTTTCACAAGTGCCTTTCAATGGTCTGCTTTGACTTTGACTATAGTCTAATGTAAGATTTTCATAGGCAAAGCCAAAACTAGCATTCTCAAATCTTTAAACGTCAACATAGCTTTTGATTATTTGCTATACTTATTCAAGAAAAAAACCACACGGAATGAAACGAATAACAAATCAAAGATTAAAGAAGTAAGGTATGTTTTACCTTGAAAGGCTGTAAAAAATATAAGTTATTATAATCAAATGGTAATAACATTGTTGAATAATTTAAATGGACACGACATCGTGAATTAAACAGATTTCATTGATCAATTCCCATTTAGTTTATCAGAAATAATACAAATTTAATTTTACGAGTTACATATAGGATGTTTTTTTGCGATACGGATTTTACTTAAGTTTTCCAGAATTCTAGATACAAAGACTGGAAAAGATTTTTCATGACAAAAAAAATATATTTGTCTTCAACTTTTTTTATAAACCAATTAGGAAGTCAACAAACCTGCCTTTGACCTGCTTACAAAAGCGTTTGGAATCCCATAAGACGATATCAAATTGCACTAAGAATAAGCTTAAAGTAAATCTGACTTTTCTACTCCGACTCGTGCCTCGGAAAGCTTTTAAAGCCGTTGGTCTTGGCTGTCATGTGTATAAAGATCTTTGACAGTCGTCAAAATAACGAAAGTCTGACAAAGAGTCTATCTATGGGGTATCTTATTAGCCAGAAAGTGGGTTTTGGAGGTGTGTCGCTCCATGTAAAATGCTTCATTCGGTTGTACTGGAATCTGACCCCAACAAAGTTCTGTAGAGGCTACGAAGATGTTGTTGACTTTTTTAATTCGGGTCATTGACTAAATTATACATAAGTACCTACCTTCTCAGTTGAAATAATCGAATAGGTACATAAACATGGTTAATTTGTTCCTAAGTTCCGATTTTGCAAATCAGTAAATAACCTAATCTTTCTCTAGTTCCATTTTACTGAATAATTTGTAGTTGGTAACATCAATCTCATGTTCGTGGAAAATTTATAGTAGGTAGTAAGTAGCAGGTTTTTTTTTGTTTTGGTTCTTATTTTTTGGGGGAGAAATTTTCAAATGACTTCTTCTCCCGCTCTGGGTGGAGCGGGAGGGCTTGTCAGACTTTTACTGAATAAAACCCACCCGTGTTCCTTCAGTTGCCTGTGCCAGGGCCACGGTATCTCTTTCGGTCAACCCGCGACCCTGGCAGGGTCGTTTTGGTCCTGAGTTCTGATTTGCAAATGAGTTATATGAACTATATATTGTTAGGTAGGTGTATTTGCGTGGGTACGAGGTACTACATTCAATTTTTAGAAAACCTATCAGGTCAAAGTCAAAGCATTTATTTCAAATAGGCACATAAAAAGGCACTTTTGAACGTCAACATTTACATTAAAAATAGAATTGTTTCTAGGCGCCCCTTCCAAAAGGTAGTTTCTTATGGAGAAGAAGGGGCAAGAAACTCCACCGATAAATGTGAAGACGATGCACCAAGAATAATAATATTATACCACAATTGGTAGGTTATAGAATTTGAAATAAAGCAAAGACAGATAAATCAATCACGTAATAGGTAATACATGGTGCTCACATATTTACAAACATTGGAATAAGTCAGTGTGTGAGTTCAGTTAAAATTACAAATTAGACAAATAAAATTAGTAACCATTATGATTTTGTCTAGACTGGTATGATGTCTTAAGGAGCTGGACCATCATGTTTCCAAGCATTCCTACCTTGTATAAAAATCCTCCAATTTGTAATATGCTTGTTTACAAACCCCTTAACCTGGGTCAAATAAATTTATTTACTTTCTTTCTATTTTTAATTTTCCGTCATTTAATTGCAATATATCACAAGGTATTTGTTATAACATTGATATAACAAAACACACATCATTGTTATAACAATGATTTATGTCTTTGGCTAATGTGAAAAAAATCGAGTAACACTTCAGTTTTTTTTAAACTTTATCATTGAGGTAAATATTTAATTAAAATCGGAACAGAAGTGAGATTAAAAGACCATTAACTGTCTTACTACTATGTATAAGATGTATGAAATGCTGAAATACAATGTTAACGGATTAATATCTTTCTCGTCTGTAAACTTTTTATTTATTTCTAGATTTATTATTTTATTGTATGTAGGAAATACGCAGAAACTTGGTATTTATTACAGTATATTATTGGTCTTACAAAAACTCAATACACACACAAATATGGATGTATGTCATTCAAACGGACGCACACTTCTCTGTATTTTAGCATTCTGGCGTATGGCACTCGTGGGTTGCAGCTGAAAACCAGCGTCAGATGTCACCTTGTGTTGTCATCTGACATTATGCTGACATGAGGCCCTATTGGCATTACTAATTTGTTATCAATTTATTAGTTTTAATGTGTAATTTTTTGTGTTGTAATGCCAATAAACGCATTTTTCTTTCTTTCTTTTCTAATTCAATATAATTAATTTATTTCTGAGATTCTATACTAATAAAGAGATAAAATTTATTATATATTATGTAGGGGGTAATCTTAGAAACTACTGATTCGATTCCGGAAATTCTTTCACTAATGTGACGCTACAGTATTGCCAAGTGTCCTACGTTATATTTTCATTATAATTATAACAAAACACGCGGACGAAGTAGCAGGCAGAATCGACTGTGTTAATAAAAAAAAAATGTAAAAGTTAATCCACTTTTGTTGCTAACCATACCGACGTAATATGTAGGTAATTGACACCTATTAATTGACATTTTATTAACACAATGATGACATGGCTAACCTTAAAATAACGTCTTCAGCAAACACTTCTAAGACCATAGTTTAAATATTGTTTAAATTAATCGGCACCTCACTAATAAATAAATTACACAGCTCAATAATCTACACGACAGTTAATTACTATCGAGCTTTATAGTCATGTCAATGTGTCACAATATTGCGTCATGTCAAAGTCAGCTTGACGTAATAAGACAATCGGGCATCACTATTGGTTTCATGGATTGTTCAATTAATTTTCGTAGTTCTGGGAAACGTTTAAAAATAAGTTCGTAATGTGGAATGGCATGTTACAGGGACAATTATTATTTTATTGTTATTATTGTGAATGTTAAGACTATATGGGTTTTTTTTTTAAGCTTTGTTTTATTATTTTATTATCTCAGTTAGTTTTAATCGTAATCCTGGTCTGGCGGTTTGAGTAATTATGCGGCCAATGTCCTTTCTTTGCTATTGTTCGTCGAATCGTTGAGCTCCTTATGTTTTGAGTTGAGCTGTACGATTACTGACAAATGCGTGCACTGACTGGACAGGTCCACTCAATCTGTGTGGTTCTTTCCTCAAAAGACTATTTCAGACATCAATCCACATGGTCTTAACATGATCTGACCAAGATTATGTCTGGACTTTAAAAGAGACTGTGACCTCTGAGTTTGTTTCGGCTTTTCTATTCAGAGTAGTCAGATAGGAAACGCCGACCTCATCTAGTTTTAAAAATAATGTTTGACGTGTAAAAGTGTTTGTAAAAACCCACTTACAGGAATAAAAATCATATCATTTATCAATATACAATGTCTGTAATGTCAATGTTCATAGTCCTGTTTTAGGAAGGTACTACCTCAGTACAAATTCTCGATAAATTATCTATCAGTAATTCTATACCAATTATGTTCTGTTTAGATAGCTGACATTGTCATTTTGGTTCATTATGAAACAGCAGACTTTTTCAATTCTTTAGAATTGAGCCCTTAGTACCTAAAAGTTATTTATTCATAAAACTCAAACTCAAACTCAAAGCATTTATTTCAAATAAACCAATTACAGGTACTTTTGAATTGTCAAGGGGTCGGTCAGTCAGAAATATGAAGCTAGTTGCCCATTCCAAAGCGAAAGTAGGTACCTATGGAGAAGAACGGGCAAGAAACTCCATGGACACTCTTTCAAATAATATGGATACAGAAAAATATGTTACATCAGTCTTGTTGAAATTGAACATGTGAGAACGATGTAGAAAGACCCGTACTAAAAACATAAAAAATCGGAAATAAAAATAAAAATAAGCCGTGGCTGCCAAGAGATGATCCAACACACACGCCACTACCAGCGAGACATTTGAGTGAGCGTGACATACTCTCAGCAGCCAGGGCACATTCAAGTCAATAACAGACGTGCCCAGTATAGGGTAGCTTTATAGTAGGTACCACATAGTGCTCACACGTGTGCTTTGCAATTATAAAATACAATACTCGTCTTTTTTAGACGTCACTCAGATACACTTTACAGAAATAAAATCATTTAACATTTACCTACTCATAGGAAACAACTTTTAGGTACTAAGGGATCTATTCTAAAGCATTGATAGAGTCTGCTGTTTCATATGTGTCAAAATGTAAATTTTAGATACGAGTAACTAAACTGGTTGGTGAGGAAACCGGCATGTCTAAGAGCCAAAAATTCGAAGACATGCGACATCTACCAACCCGGACGGGGCCCGCGTTGTGGATTACGGCCCACTCCCTCTCACAGAGAGGAGGCCTGTGTCCCAGCAGTGGAAACATAATAGGCTGATTATGTAAACTGGTTGGCAGTACAACCCTCTGTTTCCATATGCTATGTATGTATTGTGTTGTTTTGATGTACTAATAAACTTACATATTACTTATTAAGAATTTCGTTTTATTTCTTTTGTGGCTTCATCTGCCCGATGTTGCCAGTTGCTTGTTCTTACACAATTACCTAAGACGTTAATTACAGACACATGGCGCAAGCCTTTCAGGGCGAGGAAATAGACCGTTACGGTAAGAACACCTCGTTGGTCCAGTGGTCGCAAGATCTACTGCAGAGCATGAGGTCCTGGGTTATATTCCCAGGTCGGCCAGTGTTATTGGGTTTTAGTATCTAGAATTTCTCAGTAGCAGCCCGGAGTCTGGATTTGTGCCCGGTTTATGGCAATAGGCTCGCCCCCTATTACATGGGACTTAAGCATAACTGGCGAAATGTGGGTGGTACTATAGGTCCACTCTCCACTCTCTTCCACCTCTGCCTAATCCTTCTGGGATTACAGGCGTGATGTTATGTTATGTTAAGAATACATGAATTATATTTTTGTTGCTGTATGCTCTAGCACAGTTGGTTGTCTTGAATGCGTTTTTAGTGTGTTGGAATTAGTTTGGTAACAAAATGATGAAAAACGTCATCTAAAAATCTTTTTTTTAGTTCATGAGCTTACGTCCCCTAGAGGGCGCCATATTTATTTGCCAACCACCAGCGGACGATCATTAGTCAAATTATGATAAGTAGTTTTAATATAATAATAATAAATACCGGAAAAAATCGTAACCCTCCTTTCTGCTTTGTCATAGTCGGGTAATAAGTAGATTTATTCACCTCAAAAACAGGCAACCTGAACATCCTAAACTTGTCTAAGTTCCTACCGACATTATGTTCAGGATGTTCATATTAGATTAACGAGAACATATCTTTTCTTAAAAAAGGTCGAGTTGGTATCGTAAGCTTTTCTACACTAATATTATAAATAGGAAAGATTTCATTGTTTGTTTGTATTGAATAGGCTTCGGAACTACTGGACGGATTTGATAAATTTGTTTTACGATTACAAGCCGAAATTAGGTCTGATGAACATAGGCAATTTTTTTTTCTTCGAAATCCTCGCGGACTAAGTTGCGGGCGAAGTGTTAGTAGAAAATAATTTACTTAAGATCGTCGTGGTCATTTGTCTTAACTACGTAATCACATAATCATTATAATGTTCCCACTCCTGGGACACAGGCCTCCTCTCTGTGGAAAAAGGGTGTGGTCCTTGATCCCCGGCGGATGTCAGACGTGTTCAAAATTTTAATTCCAGGATCTGCCGGTTTCCTCGTGATGTTCTCCTTTACCTACCGTCGTGAGAGTATCGGTGATGAAATAATTTACACAAAGTACTTAAATTGACGACCTACAAACTCGGTAAGTCGCGGCCGTTACCACTGGGCCACCATTGGTCTATGTAGATACTTGAGTTGATAAGATTTACATTTCACTAGCGGATCGTTCCCGGCCTCGCCCGGGGTGAATTTCATTCAAAAACAGCATCCAAATTTCCGACTTTCCCGGTGGATTTTCAAAAAAATATATACTTTCTTACAAACCTTTTTTTTTGGGTGTCAATCACCAAATGACTTCTCCCGCTTGTGTCAGACTTTTACTGACTAAAACCCACCCGTGTTCCTTCAGTTGCCTGAGCCAGGTTACTCTTTCGAATTACCCGCGACCCTGAGGCGTCGGCCCTATCGGACCCCGTCGTTTTGTGCTGACAT
This sequence comes from Dasypolia templi, assembly GCA_963555695.1. Classification (NCBI taxonomy): domain Eukaryota; kingdom Metazoa; phylum Arthropoda; class Insecta; order Lepidoptera; family Noctuidae; genus Dasypolia; species Dasypolia templi. Next base: position 9,659,503 of record OY743163.1, read on the forward strand.
CTCTTTGAGGCGCGCGTGGAACACGACGCTCCGTCGACCTGGTTCCAACCGTAACGCGAGCTATCCATTGCTCGCCATCCACAAGCCCGCGCGGTGGCCGGGAATCTGCAGGCGACTCCCGACGCCCAGGGCGTCTCCTGCGGCGACTAGGGACGTGAGGACGCAAGGCTCTCTCCCTCACGCGCTCCGCCTCCTCCTTCGCGAGCATTACTGCTTCGCAGAAGGAGGTGACGGCTTTCCATTCCCTCTCGCTCCGTACCATGGACTGGACCAGGGCAAAAATGAAATAGCCAAATCGGTGCAGTCAAACATTTTTGGCAATTGATTTTTATTTATTTAAATAGATAGATTCAGCTATTTTAGAACCAAACCAAAAAGTAAAGCGTAGGTTTGAATTATTCTTCCTTTTTCTATTTTCGAAAACTTTCATTTGATATGATGGTTTGAATTTGTAACTATCAAAAAAGCATTGATTTGTAACCTGCCTTATTTTGTCGACGGAAGAATGGACAAAATTTTAGATTTTGTTTGTTCATGTCATTGCTAGTTGTCTATTCTTCCGTTCCGTACCCAAAAGCTGCCAACGGAACCACATATTTTTTTGGGTGACCACTGAAAATCAGCGCTTTGCTGTACGTGCCCCATAGCACAGCATCATGCTGTGGGAAGCCATCTTGTCACAGACACAACGTGCAGCTGCCAACTACCTATTTCTTTTCTGCCCTGTGATTAAAGATCTATTTTGTTCTTTGATATTCGACTTAATTTTCTTATATTTATGTATGCGAAAAAATAATCTATGTGAAATCTATGTGAAAAAATAATATTTTCCTTTGCAAAAATGTATTTGAAAATACAAAATGGCACAGCCAAGCTAAAAATATTTAAAACAAAACCAGCTCAATTTCAAATTAAGAAAACCCGTATTATAGAACTGTCATGGCTGCCTTATTTGTCTTTATTAGCGCCTGTCGGCGACCTAAGCGTTTTATTAATAGGCAATTTGCTCAATTATGTCGCGTTTTAACTTTTAAAATGGCGCCTATGAAGCATGTCAAGATGAAAATTTTAAGCGTGCGCTCGTTCGTGTTTCGATTTTTTGTTTGTGCTTTGATATTTTTATAGTTCTATTAGATTAATTTGCAGTAAGTACTTTCACAAACAAAATGTTTTTATTATCTAGAGAAAAAAAAAACATCATAATGTTTTCATCATCATCGTTAGGTAGCCTTGTTCCACCCACTTCTGAGTAAAGGCCTCCCCTCTTTTGTGCTATGCTTCCCTGGTATGTGTACCTACGAGCCTCATCCAGGTCTTCCATGAGATCCTCTGCTCGCTCCCTTTTCTCGGCAACCATCTCTGCTCCGCCTGCCATCACCACGACTAACCAAGTGTCTTGCTCACATCCAATCAAAAAAAAAAATTGTCTTCGGGAAATTAGAGAAAAGGAACCGCTTTACTTCAAAAAAAAACATTAACAACTTATAATTGAATTAATTAATCCTTTTTAACTGGAACCATGTCAACATTACATATTTAATAAATAAATCCTTTGAGTAAATAATAAAACGCTACCCGAAATCATTAAATCCCATAATGAGATACAAAACTTCGAAGCCATAACATAATAGTATGTCTGTAATAGCGCTTCAAGCCGCTTTATTGCATAATAAAGCGGCTCCAAATTAAAAATTTCGTTTCCTAGAATCTGTAATAGGAACGTGGAACAGGGTCCATTATAATTTTTACTGTTTATTTATTTTTCCGTGGAAATGGTGATTTTATTTCGAAAAAAGAAGTTTTATTGTGATTTGATTACTCTGAGCTTTTGCAGTAATTTGCCTATTAGGGGTTGTTGGTTTTACTTATATTATTAAATGGTTAAATTATTAAAATCTCCTAGATTCAGCAGGTGCCAATTTACTTCAGAATTCTAAGGATGTTTGGATTGTTTTTTTTTGTCATTTGCCAGTGTAACACACTCAGAGTAATGAGTATTGTCTTTTGTGCTGCGTGACATCAAGCAATGGACCAATTTGCAAACCTTTTTATATTCTGAATACGAGGACTTTGGCTACTTTGTTTAAGTGTAATTTATGTTTTTTTTTTGTAATGTGCGTTTTGTTTGTGCAGTATTTTTTTTGCTGGCTGCAATATTTTAAGTTTTTACCTAATCCGTTTGTATAACCTATTTATAGTTTCTAAAACGTATTATTCCGTTACATAGAGGGGAAATGCCACACACAATGGTTGCTCGCGAAAGTCAAAAATTCTTAAGTTTTTTGTAATTTGCAGGTCAGCTGTCAGGTTGTATGTTAAACAAAATATGATTCGCGATCAGTCGCGAATCATATTTTGTTTAATGATAATCATTAAAATCATTCATACAACCCTCGAAGTTCATATTAAAATCCTATTGTTTGATATCTTATGAAATTGATATCCTTTGTAGATTGTAGAGCCGGTCCCTATTTTGCAGTTATACGGTTCGTTTTTTTTTTCAACCTGAAAGAAAAATTAATAACTATTTCTTAGTTGTTACTTCATTCGGGGCTTTGAAACAGTCATCCAAATATAAAACAACATTCATACCTACATTTCGCATCCACAAAACCAAGCCGCCCATTAAATTAATAAAACGAATAAAAACAAAAACTCTCAGTAACAAATCGATACATTTATTTAACCTATTTTTATGGTCTCGCTCTTAATTAGTTAAAAACCCAAAGCAAACGTTCTAATAGTGTTTATCACCACAAAAGGTACACAATAAACTATAGACTTGCAACAAACGCTTCACGCCTCATAAAATTAAAAACTTAACAAAAAAAGGCTGGCAACAAACGATAAATGTCACAGAGCATAAATAATAGAAGAAGAATATCGTCGTAAAATACAATAAAACTATATTAAACTACTGTGCGTAGGGTAGGAGGTTGGAAATTAATGATATTTTTAAAATAAATAATGTTTTTTTTTTTCAGTGGCTCTACTTATCGTTGATGTAGGATTTTCATAACCCAACTAATTAGACATCGAATGTTTCTTTTTCAATAATCAAAATCAAAATATTTTATTTCACATAAACCTACATGGGCACTTTTGAAACGTAAGAAGCTTGGTGCACGGTTCCAATTGGTCGTTTCCTTTGGTGAAGGGCCGGCAAGAAACTCCACAGTTACTCTTTAAAAATAATTGACTTTACAATGTTTTCAAATTCGAGTGTTAATAGGTATGGGAGAACAGTGTAGGCCTGACAACGAGTACCATAAGCTTAACAAATAGACAATGGTATTTAAATCTACAATCCACAAGGCCTAGTCATGAATTTGCCAAAGCCATTAATTATTTACCAAATTAAAATTATGTACCCAATAAGGCGATTTCTTTAATTAGTAGGAACTCAATCTTGAAGGGTTTGTTGGCTAACAGCCGCACTCGCATCAATCAGGTTAAGCTACGCTTGCATATGTCGGTCCGTGGAGTGGTGACCATCCTTACATACCTAGACCCCTCCGTGCCTCGAAAAGCACGTTAAGCCGTTGGTCCCGGCTCACAGTGCGGCCGATTCCCAAAAAGCTGGCCAAAACTCGAAAAATCAAGTAATTGATTCAAAATTTCTTACTCGGGGGTTTTAGGGGTCGCTGATTACGAATTTGATTTTAAAAATTTGAAAATCCACCCCCTTCCACCCCTATTGGCCACCCCCTCACGTGAAATAGCGTATATTCTAGAACGTAATCAAGATGCATGTCAATTTATATGTTTTCGGGGTCGCTGATTACGAATTTGATCTTAAAATTTTGAAAATCCACCCCTTTCTACCCCTATTGGCCACCCCTCAAGTGAAATAGCGTATATTCTAGAACATAATCAAGATGCATGTCAATCTATATGTTTTCGGGGTCGCTGATTACGAATTTAATCTTAAAATTTTGAAAATCCACCCTCTTCCACCCCTATTGGCCACCCCCTCACTCCATTCTCTCCACCTCATTCGCTCTTCGTATTTATTTCTTGTGCACAAAAAATAGCATAAAAGCCAAGGTAGCAAGTGGTAGCAGCTGAATCTTGTTTTATTCAGCAACTATTACTTTTTTGAGTAACCTCTAATAGGTTTCAAAGCAGCATATGACGGCGTTGTTTTACTATACAGTTTGAAAACTCAAATTTTATAAAAAAATATGCAAAAAATGTATCTACGTATTGCTGCAGCTAAAAATTTCTACCAAAGATTTCTCGTATTTTACTAGCCTTCCGAAGATGATTCCATTTGGTTTTATTCAATTTACTTCATTACAAAATCTTTCACATGTGTACAACTTTCACTATTCATCGACAGTAATACGATGCTCAAACGAAGGCCACGTTGCGACTGAAAATACAGAGGATACTTAGGGTATAGGACGTTGCTATGAACGGTTTTCACTTCTCAAGGGATTACTGTAGCCAACCCAAAGACAAAAAAACTCTATCTAGAAACTTTTTTTTTCGACTTTTGGCCAGCTTTTTGGGAATCGGCCGCACTGTGCGGCTGTCATTCGTGAATCTTTGTTGTAAACAGAATTCCGAAAGTCTGACAACCAGTCTTACCCAGTAACTGGGTTGTGAACGTCAGATAGGCAGTAGCTCCGTGTAAAATACTGGTATTCAGCTAAGTCTGGTCAGACTGGAAGCTGGCTCCAACATAGTTGTAGTTCTGCTGAGGAGTTTGTTGCGCCACTTCTTCTTCCCAGGTAAAGCACTAGGAAGTGGTGAAGGGCGGGCGTTTTGGGGGACTGTCTTATGTAATTTTGACGTTCGAAAAGTGCTGATTCTCAGCCTAATTTGAATAAATGACTTTTGATTTTAATTTTGGTTTTGTTAGGAAGAGGGTAGGCAGATGATCCAGCATCAGACAGCATCTGTCTGGCATTAATGCTGAAATGAACCTTTTTGGCGCAGCCGTGAGGTGATACACATACTATTGTTGCTGTTATTTTGACTTTTTATTTTGTTTTTTGTGTTTCATGAACTGTGTCCAAATAAAGATTATTCTTTCTTTGTGATGAGTAGGATGTCAATCAAATCATTATAAAATATGCAGAAATCTGATTGGCAAAAGGTACCTAATACCTACATAACTTTTTCTGAACTGAAAAAGCTGGATGCAGAGTGCCTTCTGAGGACTCAAATTAATGTCAGTCTGATTCCTGTTTTGTAAAAAAAACAGCCTGTTATTGTCCCACTGCAGGGCAAAGGCAGCATTGATCACTACGCTTGCTCAAGACGGGTCGTTATTTGCATAGTTACAAATACCCATTGTCAACTACTTAACATAAGCACGCTTCTAAAACCATGCATTGTTACAATTTAAGTCCAACGGTACTTATAAACCATGCAAATTTATTTTATTACATTCTAAAGCACCAAGGGATACATTTACAAAGAAAGTACAAGCCTCTTCCAAAGAAAGAAATAATACTTAGCGCCATGCGCCAACGAACACTCCCGTACACTCACGAAGTCTCACGAAGTTATCCGAACCCCGTCGGTCGGTCTCTTTGTAAATCTATTTAAGCTAGTCCATCATTTTTTATTAGCAAAATGACAATCAAAATGAGTCGGCTCTTTGCCATTTTTTTTCTCAATAATGTTAACCTATTCATCTATTGTTATGGGGAGGTCTAATAGAACCTTTGCAATTTTTTTTGGGCTTGCAACACAGGTGAAGTGTTCAAAAGGGGTTGCCAATTTATTTCTTGTTATTGATATTTTTCTTTGTACGCTGTGTTAATATTGTGATTTTTTGGGATTATGCTCTTTAGTATTTTATTTGAATAATGATGATTAGATTTTAAGAATTGTTTGTATGTTTTGCATTAAAGTCGTTTAGATAATGGTACCTACTGAATTAAAGAAATTAATTTAATGAACTGTTGTTTTATTATGATATCCTTATTCATACATCAACACATTCACTCGGTATCTGTGAGAAAGGCAAACGACACCAATGTCCAGTGTTCAATGCACAGGTCGGAGAAAGTATTAGGCTTTAGGCTTTTCCATCAGGAACTTCTCCGTAGCAGCCTGGACTCTAGTTCCAGGATTTCTGGTAGGTTTAAGGCAATAGACTAGCCCCATTTAACGTGGAATTTGCTGTCGAAATATGTGACTTTACTGTACATCTCTACCTATCCCTGCAGAGAATTACAAGTCTAGCTAATTTTATGCAATGGTATCTTCTACACATGCATGATCATGAATGCCCCTCACCAGGGGGTCTATTTAATCACGAAATCCGAAGTTTCGGCGGAATTTACGGGTGATACCAACTCCGGATTAGCTACTGAAGATTACTTCAGGGCCGAACTAAGAATAGGTGACAACACATTTGAACATTGTTCTTACTCCCGTTGTACTGTTGAGTAGGGTTCAATTTGAAGTACCGAACCACTTTCGAATAGACCCGTATCTTCGTTAACGGACTTTGAAAGTAGGCATACCTACGGACTCAAACTCAAAGCATTTATTTTCAAATAAACCAATTACAGGCACTTTTGGACATATGATAAGTTTGAGGTACGACCTAAGAATGAATGACACCACGTTTTGACAGCTTTCCCTAGCACGACCATCAAAGAAACAAGTTTTCTCTACGAAAGAATAGACAAAATTACAGATGAATAAAATAAATCTGCCATTTTGTCTATTATTGCCGCGAAAAAAGTTGGTCAAGCTAAAATAAATAAATATTGATTTTATTTCGGATCTAAGAATCCATAGAGTATTAGTAACATAATATTAAAACAACTTACTAACTGCTGCAGCTTGATGGCCTCAGATTAAAGGACAGAGCAGCCAAATGCTAGAGCTTAATTAATTAATAGAACTTTGATGTCTATTATGACATATAAAGACTTAAACTAAATTAACAAAAAAACTATTAAAATATAACCTGACCTGACCAAAACTATTAAAAAAACTAAAATTCCTCCGCATCGCTGTCGACTGGTAATGTCTCCAAGAGACTGGCGGCATTGCCACGTTGTATGGCAATGCTCAGCCTCTGGCCAAGATAAAAGCCAGCCCTTGGGTCACGGGAAGTGTCAACCAGGCGTTTGGAGATTTCGTTGAACAAACCATGAGCACCAGGATCCCTCGGCCCGAGAGTTTCAACCCTTACTAAAAAGGTTTTCATACTTTCGCCGCTTGAGGAGCAGTACCAGCACAGCATGCCGAGCCAGGAAGATGAGAAGGCGTAAGAATGTTGCGTCCCACACTAAAAGCCTACCTTTCTGCCTTTCATGGAAATAAAGACATCTCTTGCCATCGTCGCGTGACTAGCCATTAGGTTCTAATACATAAACTAATATTGATGTAAACCTTTTTCATATAGAAATTAAGTTCAGAATAGTATATGCAAGAGATGAATATCTGTAACGTGTGTTGGTGCTTGCTCTAGTGTATTTTGACCCAGCACTTGACTTCAAAGATGCGCATACTCAAGCATTTCACTGGTACAGTCTGCTCTGACCCTTAATAAAACGGTTACAAGAAAACTCATGTCATGGTGAATCCCACAGTCTAATAAAGTCAGTTAAACTATTAACTTAAGCCATCATGTATGCACGCAAACAATTTGAACGATCATCACAATCAGATGCGACCGTTTAGATTACATGCGTGCGCGCAATTGATACAGTCTACCGCACACTTGAATTGCGGTAACCAACCTAACTGCTACGACATAAAGGCGCTGTCAATGTCAAATAGTATAGGATACTTGGCCATGGTTCTATGGCGTGGAAAAATAAGGGTAATGGAAGGTTAAGTGCTGTAAAGTTTACGGTAATCCGAGAGAAATTGGCGTTGCAGCATAATCAGCCTATAATGTTCCCACTGCTGGGACACAGGCCTCCTTTCTGTGAGAGGGAGTGCTATGGTATACCAACCTGGTCCAGTGCGGGTTGGTGGATTTCACTTTGAATTTTTGTTCTAATATATGTATTTGAAATTCTAAATCACATTTTTGACTTTGCTCTCTAGATTGAATGCGTCTTCATATACAAAGAAGGCACAAGCATAAATTTTTGGGAACACACGGTGAAACTCCAAACAGTATGGTTTCCCTACAACTAAGTTCGAAATTTAAAAATAAATTCGAAATTCGTATTATAATTTCAAACTGCTTTTAGTTTTAGAAGTGAAAACTTCTTTCTGAGCACAAAGTGTTACGCCCTTTGTGAACAGTTAAAGACGCTGAACCGTCACGCTCATGTCGGTGACGCTGAATCGGGTATTCTCGGGTCAAGTCATTCGGTGACGCTGAATCGCTTATACGCGGCTCCACTCGTACGTTTTACACTTATACGGTGGGGTCATAAGCACACACCCTCTATATTTTTATTAACCTCATATCATTTTCTTCGACCATGCAAACCATTTTTCCTTTATTTTTCCACCCTCTAATCATACATCATATTTATTAATAGTAATAATACTGCAATTTCCTTTTACTTAGGCAGAAAACAATTGTTGATAATATTAGTAGGCTAGTCGATAAATATGAGGTTTGAAAGAAGAAAATAATAAAGTCTTTGACAGCGACTTGTCATACAAAATTATGTGTTGTTCAAGAAATTGCTTTAGAAAGGCTACTTGCCAGTTTTCTATAGTGATCTTTAAAAGCTTGCTAGTTAGGTACAAGGTATACAGACCGAGATAATAGCAATATACCTACTTAGGATTCAATAGTGAATTTACCGTTCACTTTCAATGAGTATTATATTGTCTGTGTTCAATGCTAACTTTCATCATAAATTTTCGTCATAATCAAATTACGTTTATTTATTCATTTATTTAATAAATAATATCTTAGCCTAAAATTGTTTACACATTTCATTACATTTAAAAGTATACGATAAACATTTATAAGTGTAACAACAACTTACATGCTAACATCACATGCACTGTATTTAGAATATAATTTTTTGTTACTGCAATTACAAAAGTTAATTGAGAATTACGGCTGAATAAAAATAATGTAACAACCAAGCATGAATCTAGTAACACGCAAATTGAATAAAATAATTAATAAAAAAAGGTAAACAGATTGGTAACAGAGAGACAGATAAATAAAATTAAATTACGATTAAATATTTGGTTTAGATTAGATAATAAATGAATGAATGAATGAATGAATGTTACTCGTAGACGTACTTAGTTTGTAATTATCATAATGTTTAAACGTAGCAATTAAGGATAAAATTTAAAAAAAAATTGTTTGGGGCAGTGTGAGATTAAATTGTTGAATGAATAAAGACAGAACATTTATCTTCGCGAAACATCGTTGTCAATAAAAAGACTTATTGCATTGGCAACAATCAGTGTCGAATATTAAAATTAAAATCATCACTTCATCATCACTCTTTTTTTTTTGTGAATGGCATCTCAAAGTTGACCTTGAGAGGTCGTGATTTCTTAACCGAACTATCCTGTGGCTGGCTTAAGCGAACTCAAAGCGTCCAGGGGCGAAAAACTTACATTATCAAGCGACTGCTCGCTAAGGGCATCCCATGTGGGGTACGGACCTCGGCTTAGGGCGTCGCTGGAAGAAGGACAGCAAGATGGGACAGGCTGGATCAAGATTTGATGATTATTATTTTCAGGGGAATTTCAAGCTGCAGGCTCAGGGTGAAGATCATCATTCTGCTGATGGATATCCACTGCTGGTGATACTTAGTCTCGTTCCAAAGGACTTAGCATCGCCACATCTTTATTGTCCGTCCTGTGCTTCCCGCTTTCAGTGGTTATCTGCAACTTACACCTTATTTTAAAAAGTAAAACATATATATTAATGTTATGACCTAATTAATACAACCATTAAATAAATATTTGACAAAAGTCTATAAAGGGACAAGTGGGTGGCCCTATACCAGCGGAAATGCACAATTTAATATCGATGATAATTTAAAAAAGATCAACCAAGCTAAACTGGCGCTAACATGCCATTTTACAGATTATACAAACGTAAAAAAAAAAACAAAGAAGCCGCCGAGCAAAGGCACCGCGCGTTCAGCCGAAAAAAAACTAAATTAACACAAAATTTTCAATAATTAAAACTCACCTTGTTAGTGGGACTTCGATGTTTTTATAACTTTACAATTTTATGGTTACAGTTAATCAAAAACCTTTTAATTTCGAGTCCTGTTAATAGCAACGGAATAGAGTCGAGAGTATTTTAGCAATGTTTATGGGTCTGGAAATAATATTTTAGCATTTATTTCGAAATGTGCCGAAGTAAATTGCGTTTCGAATTTTATTGTTTATTTGATTGTCCCTTTGGCAGTATGGAGATATACCTTTGCTACCAGCCTTTTAAAAGTAAAGTTCGTAAATCTTTAACTGTTTAGATAATAAAATCACTGTTTCTATTAAGGACGGGTAATAAACTAGAATAATTTTTGTATTTATTAATAAAGAAATAAATGAATTGTTAAAAATTTTAATAAACTCATAGGCTTGTTTTATGTGACTGAATTAATTAATATTTTTTGGTTTCGTTATAAAAAACTTTTAAGTTGAATCAAAATAGAAGACTTTCATGAATGAATGAATGGCATAAAACAACATGTCCTGAATGCAAGTGGTTCAATCATTTCAATGCAATTACATTTTCAAACTCAAACACAACCTCAAAAACTTATAGGTACTCAAAACATTTATTTCAACTATACAAAATTACATGCTCTTTTGATTTCTTGACAATCATGAATGAGTTATCAAGGAGTCCGACAGAAAGATGAAGCTAGTTGCCCATTCCAAAGCGTAGTAAGTTTCTACGGAGAAGAAAGGGCAAGAAACTCCACGGACACTCTTCTAAATCAAAATATATCTCTTGTTACAAAAACAGATTCTCGAATCTTTAAAACAGCTTTTAATTTAGGCATGGTCCTATTTCGCCTATTATTAATTCGAAACTGTTGAATTAAGTATGGAAAAGGATACAGAAAACCGTATTTCTATTGTAGATATGATTACATACGGTAAGACTAGGTTCTGACGTATCTAGCTAGTCTGTATCGTGCATGCAAGTTCATCAGAAGCTAAATGAATGAATAGAGTAAAAGTGTAGATAAAGCATAGAGTAACTTAGTTCACTTTGACATTCTATATTTAACACAATAAATTCGAAATTTTAAACAGAGAACTGAGTGCATTATGAATCTCATCCTTAAAAAAAATCTTGGCAAAATGAAGTAGCTGACTCCGACGCGTCATCGAAAAGTGCATTCTCATTTACTAATGTATTTTGATAAAAAATCCGAAAATTGTCTCGTCATCATACCAAAATAGTAGCTGACTGTGATGTCTGTGTTAATTTTGTGTCAAAATATTGAAAATAGTGAGGATATTTTTGATTTATTACTTACTTGTCTTACTGTTTATTTAAAAGGCTTAACTTTTGTGGAAAAGATTGATGATGATATAGTGAAGCTGTGTATTCCAAAGGTTTTGGAGGTCCCGGTTAGAGCTTTAAGTGGTTTATGTAATTAGCATAGCATATATGTTAAATGATTTTATTTCTGTAAGTAGGTTGGTACAAAACAATTTTTCACGAGTAGTACCTTTTGAGAGCAGAACCCTGATAGGCGCTTTACTTTGTGTAAACTATTTAATCATCTCTGCTCTCAAAACGTTGAAAGAAACATCGTGGAGAAACCGACATGTCCTAGAACCAAAAAAAATCAGAGACATGTGACATCTACCAACCCGCACTGGGCCCACGTGGTGGATTACGGTCCAGGCCGTCTCCTTGAGCTATTATAACTTTTTCACGATATGTATTTTTTAACTATAATATATATATATATCTAACTATAATAATATAATATTTATTGACACAGACCTTGATACATTTGAACAGATATACAGGACACATTCATGTTTTCTTAAATTAATAATGAAAGCATCTGTGTCTGGACTAGATATAAAGATATCTGTATCTCAGACATCAGCGCTCTTCCTTATGATGACAATTACATTACTAGCTTAATTAGACATATTAATGAAAGGAGGTATAACATTACACAGAAAAGGAAAAAAAAAGATAGAACCACACAGTCTGTGTGGTTCTATCTTTAAAAGACCACTTCAGAGTGGACCTGTCCAGGGTATTGGTTGTCGTAGCGACCATCGTCCTTGGAAAAGTATTAAGTAAACATTGTTTCTAGGTTTTATAAGTTTTTGTTTAAATGTGAAATAATTATCATATACCTGTTCTTTTGCTTTCCTACAATAATTAACTGGGCGGAAATTGACTGCCTCGTCGATCAAGTTGTCGCAAGCAGTACTGCGGATCATGAGGTCCTGTGTTCGATTCCCGGGTCGGGCAAAATGTTATTGGGTTATTTCATCTGAAATTTCTTAGCCGCCCGGAGTCTGGATTTGAGCCCGGTTGATGGCAATAGGCTCGCCCTCTATTACATGGGACTTAAACATAACTTGGGAAATATGGGTGTTCTATAGATACACCTCTGCCTAACCCTTCAGCGTATACAGTACAGCCGTGATGTTATTTAATTGGGCAGTATGTCGTAGATTCTGAATCATATTCTAGATTCAGAACCCAAGAGAAAACTAAGCAAGTGATCAGTTCCAAATCCATTAGCCAGTACGCAACAAAAAAAAAACGACAATTACAAAAACCGTAACATACCGTGCATCTGTCAAATTTGCAATATTTTTTTCACTCCCATTGTCAAGAACCTACTTTCAAAAAGAAATGGCACATTTACCTGACGACCGACAAAGAATGTCGGACGTGCAAAATCTATTTAAATTGTACCGTATTCTTATTATTTTATGATTTAGTGGACATATCCCATTTTTCTTGTGTGAAATTAGGCTGAAGACAATGGGATGCAAGGAGGTGGGATCGGGTCACGCCTCTTTCAAGTGTTAAGGAGTAATGTTGCGTTTGTTGGTCTCCCAAGTAGAAATTTAATACTGTTAAAAATGCAATTTCAATCAATAAAAATAATACGTCTTAGATTGGGCAGAAGTCTATTGATGTAGATTTGGAATTCGCCAACCAATCTATGAATTAGATCATTCAAGGACCTGTTGTACCGATTATATGGCTCTGTTTGAAACTCTTCTTATGTCTGATTTCACAAATGAAATTGAACGCGATCAATACATAAACTCCTTTGAAGAGCTGTCAGTGTCATTATTTCTATGGAATGTTGACACTGACAGCTCTTGAACGCGTTTTTGAGGTGCTGAACGCGTTCAGTAACATTGGTGAAATCGGTACTTAGTTCATTCGTAAACACTCTAAGAAACAATTCCTTTGTATGTCCATCTTCAGAAATAAATCGTAGATGTTACGCAATTTTGTGAGTGAGTGCAAACTTAAAAAGTCAGGAAGGCAAGTCACTAAGGACTCACAACCATATTCTAAATCGTAACCTCGAAAGCTACTCGGCTCACAACTCTGTCGAGGAGACCAGAAGGTGAGCCTAGGACCCTCTAAATCGGTATTCATAGTTGAGAGATTAAGAAAATTATGAGTTATCGAATGTTGACGTTCAAAAGTGCCTTTTAGACATAAATGCTTTGACTTTGAGTGTGAGTCGAGGTGATACATCACAAATACGTCAATATTCAATCATCTCTTCAAAAGACAATATGAAAATCGGATAAAATACGCGTGTTTTGGTTAGAACTTTCTTGTCCACTACCTCAAGGAAGCCATGGCATATGCCGCACTTTATATTTACATTTGGTTCCTCAAATCAAACTCACCTCGACTGAGGAAACTATTTGAGATGAGGACACTTATGTGAGGTTGCGGCAAGTCGAGGAAATCATGATGTTTTTACTTAGAATATGGGTACTAGTCTTTGAGAACTGGATGTGACTATCAAGACAGGTTATAGAATTTTGCTACTTGTCTATGGGTACCCACCACAACAGTAAGTCAAAATCGCATAGGTAATCAATAGTAAAAAAACATCAATATTTGCGTCCAAATCTCCATCCCTTTGATCTGAAACGGTATATTTTTACTCAAATCCCTTCAAATCAACTGTAAACTTCATCATTGTGAGATACAAATCGTATTTTATGCATCGGTGGTTCCTCTATTCAGTATAGGGTTGAATGACCATGTACACTAGGGTTTATTAAAAAAAATGACAAAGGGAACAATGTTGGAGATGGCTACTGTGTATAATATCTTTATACTGTCGTAATGTTTTTGTAAAAGAATGGAAGAATGTCGGATTTTGATGTGGTTATGGTTCCACATCAAAATCCGACATTCTTTATGATTTGTAATGCCTGCCTCGCTGATCTAGTGGTCACAACCCAAGTATCACCAAACTTGCATCATTGGATGTCCATAGATCCACATCGGTAACTTTAGCACTTATGAAGACTTATTAGAATTCACCCGAACAGCAAAAGCTGAAAATTACGCTTTCGCATATTTATTGACTATATTAACAACCACGAAAATAGCATTGTAATGTTGCGAGCGTTCATTTATGTATACAGCAGCCTAATTGCGTAACACATCTTCGTAAACGATTACGACTAATCTGTTGTATCTTGATAATTCAACAAAATTCATTGCGTTATTTACATTGTTGAGCAGATTTTTTTCGAACTTATGAAGCAATGGATTAGCAATCTGTTTCAAAACGATTCAGATTCCGATTGATTGTGTATTAAGCTATTAGGGTACCGGGCGGTGTTAAACAGCATTTACCAACTAGCCACATTTTTGTGGACCTAAAAGTAACTATATTCTGAATTGAGGGCCACAAACGTACCCTTAAAATGCTTGCATTTAAGAAAGATTATGTGAAGTGCTATAATGCAATCAATTATTCCGTGACCTAAACTAACAATGATATAATGCGTCCAAGTGCCGATATCACCCATGAAACTGAACGCATTCAACACTCCACTCGTGTCAATATTCCACAGAAAATAATGACACTGACAGCTCTTAAACGTAGTTTATGTGCTGATCTCGTTCAGTCAGCCCTCCGTGGAGTGGTGCCGTGTCCGGTTGATGGCAATAGGCTCGCCCCCTATTACATGGGACTTTAACATAGCTGGCGAAATGAGGGTGTACTGCCCAACTCTTAGTTACGCAAGGCGTGATGTTCTGAGTAATTTTATTGTGATACTGATTATATAGCACCCACATTAATCCTGCTGACATAGTCACCGACAATATTTTCTAAAAAAAAAACATTATTCATTCAATCATTCATTCAGAAAGAAAGAATATCGTCCATATAGACACAGTTCGTGAAACACAAAATACAAATAAAAAAGTAAAAATAAGAACAACAATAGGGTGTGCCTCATTGTGTGTGTGTGCATTTCATACTGGGACACTCTTCTGGCTTCGGCAGGAGTAGACCTGAACGAGACAAGATATCCGCTGGTTACATTTTGATTTGTATCCCAGTTACATCAAAAAGCATTTTTCACAATGTTCAAATACCAGGCCACTGTGAAAGTATTGCGTTTTTTTTTTATGTATGAGAAACTGGCCAGTTATAGTCTTCCGAAAACTGGTTCAGACGCATGAAACTTTGTAAAGAGGCTAGTGGAGAGTACCTACTTTGAAAAGGTTTGATATTTTTTTTTACCTATAAGCACATTTTTTTTTGCAAAACTTTCTGAGCGTCCCACGACAAATAGCCACTGCTCACAAACCAATCTGCTTAAACTGTTCCCAAATATATTTGGGTCGGATTCCAGTATAACTGGAGGCAGATGAATACCAGTGTTTTACATAGAGGGACTGAATATCTCACCTTCCACAACCCAGTTACTGGGTAGCACGATATCCCTTGGTAGACTGGTTGTCAGTCCTTTTGAGCTTCTATCTGTGAATGCCTCGAGTTCTCACCCATCACATATCGAAAACCCCCCCGTCCTAGGGCGGTTCAAGTAAAACATAGAACGCTCTACTGAAACTCATAAGAACTTCTTTTAGTAACACGAAATCGACTTCGACATCTTAGTAGTCTTACTTAAAGTCGAAAGAAAACCGAACCTTGTTACATCGTAGGTAACGAGGCGGGAAGCTTAAATTTTTTGACCTCGCTTCTTTTTTTTTTCTCTAACCTTTCTACATACCGTGACAACGTAACTCCTATATCAGTATGTAAGATCAATCAAAAGAAAATGATTCGCAACCGTCTGCCCCCCCCAGAAATAAATCCTGCCTTGCCTCCGTCCTTAGGAAAGCACGTTAAGCCGTTGTTTTTTCGACCCGGGCCGCTCATAAAACACAAAAAAAAATGGAGTAGAAACGTGAAGTACTTAATCCGCCAAATTTATCTTATCCGCTAATTTGAAAGGAGTAACACAAGCCCAGGGTTTATCTTTACAGAAGTCAGGGCGACAGTCGTTTCTGGGGAAATACTAAATGGATATTTAGATAGCTCACCCCCCAATTAGACTTAAATATACGGTGGTGTTTCTTGCCCATTCTTCTCCATACAAAACTAGCTATTGGAAGGGACGACTAGAATCAATTCAATTTTAATGTAAATGTTGACGTTCAAAAGTGCCTTTTATGTGCCTACTTGAAATAAATGCTTTGACTTTAACTTTCGCCGCCTTAAGTTGTCCGCTTACTGTCAGAAAAACTAACAAATATCGAGAAAATTGTAGGCGGTTGGCGTGAGGCGTAGAACAACGCGTTAACTGGTGCAGTGTGGATGTACCAACTGTACATCTTTATCTCCCCAAAATTTGTGGGGCTGAGGTCAGTGGAAAATTAAACTATCTTGATATATAAAACTAAGTCGGATTAGTCGGGCATTTATAACTCCTAAGAACCACTGGACCGATTTTTATTATCTTTTATTTGTTGGCTCTGTGTCTGCCCCGAATTGCAAAATAATAATTAAACATGGAAAAAATTCACTGAAAAAAAAATTGTGATGCTCGCAGGGTCAGCTAGCTGTAGGTAAATTAATAAGTAAAAAACATAAAATAATTATATCTTTGAAAATAAATTGCGTATTTTTGTCTTCATTCAAAAAGCCGTGGCGGTGTAATGTCATGTTTTCTATTCCGATTCAAAGGTAGAAAAAAGACAAACGAATCACGACTAATGTAAGATATGTAAAGTCAATTCTACCTCGATTCACCCACAAGCCAAGCTTATACCTTATCCCAGAACATAATATATATCCTAAACAAAAAAAAAACTCAATACATAAGGCTAGCAACGATTTCAATACACAATATAATAGTTTTGGTTCGCGTGTCGCCCGGCCGGCGGGTATGTACATAATTCTATGTAATCTCAATGTATCGGGGATAATGTGATCTGCGTCTGCGCGGGTATAATGACAGACCGGCGTAGCACGCATGCGCGGAACACACACCGCGATTTTGGAGCTGGTTCTTTGAATGGGAAATGAAATCTTAGTATGAAAGGTGGGGAAAGCAAAAAAGGCGTTTGCCCTATAATTTAAGGTTTTATGATCCGGAGATCGAGCTGAAGCAGATCGAAGTAGGTTCTATTCTTTTCTTAGCGACTCTGCCAAGAATCCGGCTGTGTTTGGCGTCATCACTAGCGTTCATCAGTGTCAGTAACGTGCAGCTGACAGGACACGTAGGACATGATATCAAGTTTCCCATCGTTTGTGGAACAGTATACCACATTACGCAAGTAGGTATTTAAACATAGTCATTATTGTAATCATTTCATCAAGTCAAATTAAGCAAATTGTGCTTGATAGTCCTATTACCGTTTCAATTACATTAAAATAAGAAAACAATAAATTTTTTTTTTGTGAAAAGCGGTACATTTGGGATGGTTTTCTATCCAGCAAAGTTAGTCTGTCTAATCCGATTGCATGTGCGACAGATCTTTAAAAAAGATATACCGTTTTTTTCAGTTTTTTTTTTTACACTGTTTTTAATGTTTCCCATTAATTCAATAAACTAGGCAGCGCGGTCTCGGCCGGATCATCATACCGTCCTCTACATTTGGAAGGGGCGCTTAGAACCATTATTTTAATGTAAATGTTGACGTTCAAAAGTGCCTTTTATGTGCCTATTTGAAATAAATGCTGTGACTTTGACTTTTACTTTGACTTTCATGTTGACTTTCACTCTTTTATGTGCGTATTTGAAATAAATGCTGTGACTTTGACATTGACTTTCATTATGACTACCACTTTGACTTTCACTTTGACTTTGACTTTCACTTTGACTTTGTCTTAATATGAAGAGCCTTATACAAGATGTACTGATGAGTTCCTGGAGGTTGCAGGCAACCGGTGGATGCAGGAAAGACTGGGCTGGTCGATATGGCGATGCTTGGGGGAGGCTTCCTACCATATCATGTTTGTCGGCTGGATGATGATGATTACTGAACTCTTAAATTTGATTTTACTGAGCAACGACCTGTTCTTTCACATATGCGACGCACGCACATTATTGTAGTTATTACTGTTGTTTGTTTGTTACAAAACTAGTCATTCTTCCACTTAGAAAACGACATCTTGTTTTTGTTAGGATTGTCTGTTTGATTGTCATTTGCTAGTGTCGCAACACTCACAGAGCAATGTTTATTGTTTTGGTGTTAAGTGACATCAAGCAATGGACAAATTTGCAAAACTTTTTTTGTAAAATTCTGAATAGGAGGCCTTTGGCTACTTTATATGTGTGTAATTGTTTTTTTTTTTTTGTAATTTTGTTTATGCATAACAAACACTTTTTCTCCAACACCTCTCTCTGCAACATTAAACATACCAAAGCTTTAGTTTCAGAAAAAATGAGTTATGAGTTAACATAACATAACATCACGCCTTGTTTTTCCCGAAGGGTTGGGCAGAGGTGTACCTATAGTACACCCACATTTCGCCAGTTATGTTTAAGTCCCATGTAATAGGGGGCGAGACTATTGCCATCTACCGGGCACAAATCCAGACTTCGGGCTGCTACTGAGAAATTCCAGATAGAAAAACCCAATAACACGTTGCCCGACCTAGGAATCGAACCCAGACCAACGAGGCAGTTTACCTGTAAATAAACATTACATTAATAAGGAAAGGTTTTTTATACGTTAACTCCGAGGTAACTTAACAGATTTGCTGGTCAGACACGCGAAAATCATTTCTTTTGAATTTTATCAAATGTCCAAATATTTTTTCGTTCATAAAATACACATTTAGCTTTAAACGGTTCAAGGACACTGAACGAGACACAATATAAATTTTACTGTTCGTCTGTTCGGGTTTTAGTGTCCGGAAAAGTGATAACTTTGAAAAGGTGGACTGGAGAAAACATTTAAAAGAAAAACAAGAGTGCTACTCCAAAGAACACAACATCTTTTCAACATACTGATTTAACGCGAAATAAAATCTGAAAATTAAATTAAATTCAGCAGATCTTCGCCCCGTGTGCATCGACGCTCGTCAAAGACGTAAAAACAATCGCGTTTCCTCCCGCAGACGTGATTGAAGTTGTCTATTTGTGTAGCGTCAGCAGAACAGGCTGGAAAACGGTCACGAAAGGTGGAATTTTATTTAAAGGAGTACTTTTGATGGCCCAGTCGTCATGAGGAAACCTGGACTTTATAGTTAATATAAATCTGAAATCGCCAACCCGTCTTGAGCAAGCGTGGTGATCAATGCTCGTGCCTTCTCTGTGTGAGAAGATGCCTTTGCCTTGCAGTGGGAAAATAATAGGCTCGAATTATTAGATTTACAAATATTTATAAGGTCTCGTTAGCACCCTCAGAGAACGGAACATGTGTTATTCTTCACAATTTAAAACCAACAAATGATGAAAACAATCTTCCAAAACTTAAATTTCTCTGCTGACCGTAACATGGGGTCCATGGCGCCGTTGCTTTCAACGGAGGAGTTTCTCCATCTCCCTCACACATCAACCATCTCTTTCTTACGCAGTGACACTCGACTCTCACTTTTTAGATCTTGGAGTGGAAATTTGAGTTGTTTTGTTAAAGTTTTTGGAATCTGTGAAAACGAAAAAGTGTGTTAGTTTTCTTTACATAACTCGTTCGTCAAGTGGTCGCTGGCAGCGGAACTGTTGAGCGTATGGTTCGATGCACAGGTCGGGCCAAGTTTTAATGGATCGTTTTTAAAAGTGAGTATTAGATCTATAAAGAAATTGGATGCTTACGAGTAGATTGTAGCGAACTTTAAACATACAGATGGATTCAGTGCAGAGTTTTTTTTTTTAATACCACGTAAAATTTTCCGTCGGTTATCAAAAAAAAAACCGGCTGATTCATAGAAAAGCGCAAAGTGAACCTATGGCACAATTTTTTTTTTTTATAACCGACGAAAATCTTCAACCCTGAGACCTACTCTGAGACACTAAATCATAACATGGTGAGTTTGCCAATAAAAACGGTTAGCCATCTAACCCAGGCTGCATCCACCTCACTCATGGAAACTCTTCATCTTCCTCAAAAGACCATTTTTTCCTCAAAAGACCATTTCAGACACCAGTCTACATAGTCCTCATATGATATGACCAAGATTATTTTCATATTTTATTTACACTTTGACATTGATGCACTTTATATATGCAATGACATTTAGGTACTTTGTAAAAGATTATACTACACTTGGGAGCAAATAAATCGAGCCACTTCCTTTTTCACGCATTATGGTTATTATTTTTGGTCTTATGGAACGCATCGATTCGAAACATATATCGCCTAAAAGGGTATTTAATAACCTTTACAATGAGGGTAGTTAGTTGTCAAAATTTCATTTTAATTAAAGTTTAAAGGGTAGAATAAAATTATCGCATTTAATTTGCTTATGACATTTTTATTGTACTCTGTTAAGAAAAGATTAAATTTGAGGTTTTTGTTAATCATACCCATATTACTTGTTATTGTTGTCTTTATCTGTGTCTGTGTAATCAAAATAACCTGATAAAATGGATACTACACCGACGGAAGCTGCCCAAGTTGTAGCTTTACTTGAGGTTGGACACGGACAACGTGAAGTGGCACGCAGACTTCATTTGAGTCGTTCAAAGGTACAGCGGGTATACCGCAGGTATCTGGAGACTGGTGCTTTTGTTCGGCGACCTGGAACTGGCCGACCACGGGCAACAACAGAACGTGACGACCGCTTTATTGCAACCAATTCGTTGCGCGACCGTGGACTTAATGCTGTTCAGCTACAGCAAGCGTTACGTGACGTTCGAGGTGTCGCAATCAGTAGGTGGACAGTGAGACGAAGACTAAAGGAACGAAATTTAACATCACACAAACCAGCAACTGGCCCAAAATTGACTGTAGCTCATCGCCGATCTCGCTTGGAGTTTGCTCGAGAACACATTAATTGGACGTTAGAAGACTGGAGGTCAGTTTTGTTTTCTGACGAGTCAAGAATCAGTCTTTTTAGCAATGACGGGAGAAACCGAGTGTATAGACGTCCTGGTGAAAGATTTGCCCAATGTTGCATTCGAGAAACTGTGAGTTTTGGTGGTGGTTCTTGTATGGTGTGGGGAGGAATTTCTCTAGACGGAAAAACGGAACTTGTCTTCGTCGACCCCGCCAACGATGGCAGTGGTAGACGTGGATTAACAGCTGACCGATACATAACTGACATTCTTGAAGACCACGTAATGCCGTATGCTGGTTTTGTCGGAGAAAATTTCTTGTTTATGCATGACAATGCGAGACCTCATACCGCGCAGATCGTTACGGAATACTTGTCTGCGATCGGGATTCAACAAATGGTATGGCCAGCACGAAGTCCCGATTTGAACCCGATCGAACACCTATGGGACGAGCTAAAACGGAGAGTCCGAGCCAGGGTTCCCGCTGTTTCATCCATTCCCGAGCTTAAAGTCGCTGTGCTTGAAGAGTGGGAGAACATACCACAATATGTCATCGTAACTCTGATAAGATCGATGACTAATAGGCTACAAGAATGCATCAGGGCACGGGGGGGTAATACCAGTTATTAAGAATATTTTTTTTGCAATAATTTTGTTTTTTATTGTTTTTATGGACTGTTTTTGCCCTACTAAATTTTCTATCAAAATTACCATTTTTCTTGCAGAGCCAATAATTTATCATTCAATAAGGTTATTATTCAATAATTTACCCTCATTGTTAAGGTTATTAACTTAACTTTTAGGCGATATATAGTTCGAATTGATACGTTCCATATTCCCAAAAATATTTACCATTTTACGTGAAAAAAGGTAGTGGCTCGATTTATTTGCTCCCAAGTGTATTTTAATTATTGTGAATGTGAAGATATTGTGGATTTGTTGTTTTTTTTAATGCATTTTTTTTTAATTATTAGTTTTAATCATGGTCTGGCAGTTTGAGTAATTTATGCGGCCTACCCAAATGTCCTTTCTTTGGTAATGTTCGTCGAATCGTTTAGCTCCTTAAGTGATTCGTTGAGCTGCATGATTACTGACAAGTGCGTGCACTGACTGGACAGGTCCACTCATTCTGTGTGGTTCTTTCCTCGAAAGACCATTTCAGATATCAATCCACATGGTCTTCACATGACCTGACCAAGATTATGTCTGGACTTTAAAAGAGACTGTGACCTCTGAGTTTGTTTCGGCGTTTCTTCTCAGAGTAGTCAGATAGGAAATGCCGATCTCACCTAGTTTTTAAAATATGATTGACGTGTAAAAGTGTTTGTACAAACCTATTTACAGAAATAAAATCATTTATCATTTATCATCATTATACACACAATACAAAGTTGACGAACTAAACTCCTACTATAAAAGTCGGTAGAAAATCAAATTAGACTGGAATCAAAGGAAAAAACACAAAATAATTGTATTACTACACAAATACCGCTCCAGTTCCGAGTACCGCTTTATGACTCAGAGCGCCGGGGTTCGATTCCCGGAAGAGGCAGTTAATCGGTCTACACCTAAAGGCAGATACCGGTAAAAAAAATACTACGTTTATTTTAGAGTTAGATCAGTGTGTGGTTTTGGTATTGCACGGATTGGTGCAAAACAAGGAAATGTAGACCTCCTCAGAAGGCATACAGCTTCTTCCTCTCGCCTGAGCTCAACATCCTGCACCAAATTTCTTCTCACAGCTAACACTTACCAATAAGTTTACGTTCGCTCGGACGTAAAAATATTAGTAAGTATTCGGCTGGATTTTATCGCGCACTGAATTTTCAAGTCTCGGTGTTTGGCTGAGCGATGAGAATTTAATAAAGTGCATCCCAGTGTGTCGCAAAATACACTGTTAGATTTTCAACTCTCGGCGCTGTGCAAAGCGTTGAAAATCCATTGTGCGATAAAATACCGCCGCGATATATGTACTTACGTCCGAGTGAACGTGGACTAAGTCAGTACTATGATTGTGTAACACACTATCCAACACAATCTCGGTCATTTTGAAGGATATTGCTAAACCATTGCTTCATATGTTTGAACAATTCGTCTGCTCAAGAACGTAAATAACGCAATGAATGTTGTTGAACTGTCAAAATGAAAGCCATTCCTACTGTTAGTGCGAATTTCACCAATGAAACTGAACGCGATGTGTTCAAGAGCGGTCGGTGTCAATGTTCTACAGAAAGTAATGATGCTGACAGCTCTTGAACGCGTTTTATATGTGCTGAACGCGTTCAGTTTCATTAGTGACATTGGCACTTGGTGTGTTACGCAACTACCACAATTTAAAAACACGTTTTTACATTAAAAAAATGTGTTTATTTTAAAAAAAGTGTCCAGCATTAGAAGCGCATAAAATTACAATACTGACTTATATTGTTACTAACGCAATGAGTCTTGTTGCTCGAAATAAATGATTATATATATTTAAATATTCCCGTTATACTTACAGCTCGTGCCGACACGAAAATATATAGAAAAAACAACATCAAAAACTTCATAATTTTATCATTTATGTCCAAAAATCCCGACTAACTCTAATGCAGTAAGCGGCGCTAACAAATTACATTAGTGTTCATTTGATGTGCGCCCGCGCCGACTGTGATGACTGGCGGTTTATGCGCAGGCGCCGTACACTGGCGGACAGAAATAAGTGGTCACTGAATACTAAAATATGGCTAACATCTTTACACAATCTTGTCAATGAGTATCTTGCTCAATAAATCCCGTATGACTAACATGAAAGTAATTTCATTAATTAATGATATAAAGGCAAGTTGTAAAGCTTTTACCGTTTATTCTGAATGCCGTACCAATTTTCATAAAAAAACAAAAAAGTAGAAAAAAAACAAAGGCTGTCGGATAAAGACTAACGAAATTTGACTAGTTTTGTAATAGGCCACTATATGAACAGTAACATTTCTTAAGTCCAAGTTTTATTGATTGATTGATTTTTAAAGGTCTTTATTCACAGAAAGGTAAACACATGTAAACAGAAAGATCTTATTCTAAATGTAAACTAGCATAAACCGAGCAATGTTAAATAGGCTTAGTCGCCTCGTTTTAACAAACAAATATGTATGATCGAAGGTGTTACGACTAATTATTTAATTGATACAAGACAGTTCAGTTATGTAGGGTTTGCAGACCCACATTTTAAAATTAAGTAAAATTATTGTTTTATTCGATTATTCATTATTGCAGAATAATTGTGACAAAAAAAAAGTACATATAAATGAGTTAAGTGACAGCAATCACGCTGGTAAGTGAGTTTTAAGTCCAAGTTTTATTGGTCTAACCTTACTCTTACCATGGCGGCAAGTAACGAGAAAAATCAGCGGATCCCGCATTCCTCTTAAACTTATGAGGAGCATTTATAAAACAATGGTTAGACCAGCTGTCTTGTACGGCACAGAATTTTGGACCGCATTAGATTTACTGTATAAAGTATAATATTATTTTAATTTTTGTGAATGTGAGGACTATGTGGGTCATTGTATTTTCTTTTTTCTTTCAGTTATAATGATGGTCTAGCTGCTTGAGTACTTGTAATGATCGTCGTACCGTTGAGCTCCTTAAGTGATTCGTTGAGCTGCATGATTACTGACAAGTGCGTGCTCTGACTGAACAGGTCCACTAATTCTGTGTGGTTCTTTCCTCAAAAGACCATTTCAGACATCAATCTACATGGTCTTCACATGACCTGACCAAGATTATGTCTGGACTTTAAACGAAACTGTGACCTCTGAGTTTGTTTCGGCCTTTCTTCTCAGAGTAGTCAGATAGGAAACGCCGATCTCGTCTAGTTTTTAAAATATGATTGACGTGTAAAAGTGTTTGTACAAACCTACTTACAGAAATACAATCATTTATCATAAGGGATGAATGAAAGGCAATTGCTTGCAGCTGAGACGAGAGTGCTAAGAGAAACGTGTGGTGTTACGTGAATGTGTAGAACAAGAAATAATTACATAAGAGGAAGTCTGAAAGTTTCAGCGATAACTGAAAAGTTGTGTGGAAATCGTTTGTCATAGTATGGGCATGTAAGGTGGAGGAATGAGCAAAATGTGGTGAGGAAAGTTAAGAGTATGAATGTTGATGGATATATGAGACCAAAGAAACAATGGATGAACTGTGTGAAAGATGTTATGGCTAGAAACTACCGAAAGGATGACTAAGAGCACGTCCGCACGGACGTAGAAATATCGCGGCTGGGTTATTTCGCGCACTGGATTTTCAACTCTCGATAATGAACCGAGCATTGAGAATCCAACGCACGAGAAATATGATAATACTGGTCTGACCTAAATAACGGGAAGCCACCCAAAAAAAAAGCCTTGTCATTCTTCACTCTTTGGTCAATATTTCTGCTCGCAAGTGTAACGCTGACGAAGCAACTAATATCACTTCAAATTGATATTCATTCAACTGTTCCTTGCCAATCCACAATCTGCTTTACCACTTCGGGAATAAAACTCAAAATCAATCCTAAATAAAAATTTCCACTTCTTCTTTAATTATTGATTGAGTCCACATCATCATCTCGGCTACCTGATAGGTGTTTTATTTTTTTAAGGATTTTCATAATGGATATTAGTGATTGTGATGAGCTGATGACAGCATTGCGGCTCGTATGAGGGCTTGAGGTGGGTGACTTTTTTTGGCCGAAGGTGTAAAGGGGTGTCCTTGGCGAGAAGTCGCTTAGTAATGTAAGTTTTTCGCCCCTGGCTGGAGGCTTTGAGTTCGCTTAAGGCAGCCACAGGATAGTCAGGTTAAGTAGTTAGTTACGACCTCTCAAGGGCAAATACGATGCCATTAACAAAAAAAAAACTACTTATCTATAATATTTCGTTGATGGCATAACAATGGCAGCTGCAGTAAACAGTTGGTATAGTACCCACGATTTTGTTTTTAACGTCATCCTTATGCCTACGGAATAGAAGGCAAAATTGGTTGAACGGACTGTAAAAAGGTTATAGTTATAGGCCCTCTGCGGTTTAATTGCGTAACGCACTTACCATAGCAATGCCTCTCATTTTGACAGTTCAACAACATGCATTGCTTTATTACGTTGTCTAGCAGATGAATTTTTCAAATATATGAAGCAATGGATTAGCAATGTCCTTCTTAACCCTTCAGATTGTGTTTTAAAGCAGGTGACACAATTAGGATACTGGTCTTCATATTCATAATCCGATTATTGTCTCTTAAGACTAGTTCAGACTTTCGGTCTTTCGACTACGTTACCAAGAAGATAATTCTACCAAACGTATACTTACCTAGGTACATACAAAATAAAGCATTTTCTTCATACAACGTTCAAAAACAATAAAGTAATCAATCACACAAAGATGGCGGCTACTTAAAGTATTAACCATGATTTATTGTATGCTTTCAAAGCCCAAGGCTGCGTGATAAGAAATATCTGTGCTTCGTACGGTTGTCTTCACAAATGACCTGGTGGTCGGTCAAGGGCGATTGATTTGGATGGTTTAATCCATCATTCAGAGCAGTGAGCAGTGGTGGCCCAGTGAGCAGTGGTGGCCGACTTACGAGTTGCAGGTCGTAGATTTGAACCCAGACAGGCGCTTTGCTTTGTGTAAATTATTTCATCACCACTGCTCTCATAACGGTGAGGGAAAACATCGCGAGGAAACCGGCATGTCTTAGAACCAATAGTTCGAACATATGTGACATCTACCAACCCACATTAGGCCCGCTTTGAGGATTACGGCCCACTCCCTCTCACAGAGAGGAGGCCTGTGTCCCAGCAGTGGGAACATAATAGGCTGATTATGTATGTATGTTATGTAATCCACCATAACAATCTGCTAAACCAGACCCTGACCATCTATTACATATCGAGACCCCTCAGTGCCTCGAAAAGCACTTTAAGCAGTTGGTCCCGGCTGTCATTCGTGGATCTTTGACAGTCGTTACGGGTCGTCAGAAGCCCTAAGTCTAACAACCAGTCCTACCAAGGGGTATTGTGTCGGGTTGCCATCCCATCGGACTATGCGAGTATAGGAACAGAGAGTGCCCCGGTGTTTGCGTACACACTTGTACACTTCATATCTTCTGCGTACTTTGCTAATCTCCAATAAGATTAACCACAGAGGGCGAAAGTTATCCCGCTCGTCGGGATAGACTTGTGGCGGCACCTACACCGCCACATGCGAACAACGCATCACACTGACGTCACACAAATCCTGCATCGCGCAATCAGAGTTTACCGCGCAGCTAGCATATATACAAATTCCCGACAACAATCATCGGGCAGTTGCCTACGTCCGAAACATAGATCTTCACGTCGACCTCAAAATGCCAACCATAAAACAGTTCATGAAACGCCTATCAAAGCGTTTCTTCGACTGTGGCATCAAACATTCAACCCCCTGATTACAGCGGCCGCCCGCTACACTCCCTCTCGCATTAGAAGTATTCGCCGACCAAGGCATACTTTAATCGACCCCGACGACGCCACTACCCTCCTCCAGGAGAGTAGTAAGGCAACCAGCACGCTACATAAGCCCAAAACCCGATCGCCGTCCTACCGTCCTCGCCGCCGAGGCCCGCCGCGACGCCCAAATCCACGCCCCTCCCGACCCTTGCTCGAGCCAGCCCGCGCCGCTGAGCCTGTAGCTTTAAATTCGTCCCAAAATAATCCCAATCCTGATCCAGCTAGTCATTTGCTGCCCTCTTCCAGCGACGCCCTAAGCCGAGGTTCGTACCCCACAGGTACGAAACTAAGGTAACTAAAACTAAGCGACAACGCTAAGGGCACCCCCCTTAGCGTTGTCGCTTAGTTTTAGTTAGTATTTAAGTTTAAGTCCTGGCTGGAGGCCTTAATTTATTAGGGCAACCACAGGCAAGTCCGCTTAAGCAGACGACAACCGCATAGGTTGACCTGCGAGATGCCAAACAAACAAACAAACATCGGGCAGTTGCCCACCAGATACGACATCCATCTGGTCGGAGGATCCTCCCTTTTCCAAGAGTATGAGTGAACTTTACACCCTGTTCCTCATTTCCCTTCAGACTGGAAGCCGACCTCGACAGTCGGGAAAAGGCTAGGCAAGACGAAGATGTTTACTTCCATATATTTAATTACTTATCCTGTCATTTTAAGCTTATCCTCAAATTAAGCAGAAATACTGATCATAAGACCAACTTCTAACTAGAGGTTGCAGCCGCGTAGGCTGTGCGTTGAAGCAGCGCCGTAGCCGCGTAGGCCGAGCGGTGAAGCAGCGCCGTAGCCGCGTAGGCCGTGCGTTGAAGCAGCGCCGTAGCCGCGTAGGCCGAGCGTTGAAGCAGCGCCGTATCCACGTATGCCGTGTGAAGCAGCGCCGTAGCCGCGTAGGCCGTGTGTAGAAGCAGCGCCGTATCCACGTTCGCCGTGAGTTGATGCAGCGCCGTAGCCACGTAGGCTGTGCGTTGAAGCAGCGCCGTAGCCGGATAAGACGTGCGTAGAAGCCGCGTTGTAGTCACGTAGGCTGTGCGCTGAGGCACCATAAAGCTGCGTAGGCCATAAAACTAGTTGAAGTCTAGGAACTTCATAACTGACATGATTTGTAGAGATTTTTTTTTCTTCCAAATATACATGCCTAAGTACATAAGCACCTACAAAAGTACAACATTCATTACGTTACCCATGCAGCATAGAGATGATTTATTTCATTTTAACTCGCTTTCACACGCAATAAAACATAAAGAAATGAGCTCGGAACGGAAGAAGCTATGATTAATTACTTTTTAATTCGCCATTTTGGTTGCGTCATTCTTTGCGCGGGAACGCGTAGTGAGCGCGTCTTTTGTGTTTTTTTTCAATGTGAACTTTGATGACCAAAGGTCGTGGTCAGACAGCCAATGCCATGGACTAAATATTTGTTTAGTTTTTTTATAGGCACAAGGGCCAGATTCATAGAGCGCTTTGGCTTTACTCTACCTAGTACCTACGTAAAGCGTTTCATAGGATAATGAACCTTATTCATTCACGTTAATGTTACATGGATAATGCTCATATTCGTCATCATTTAACTGCCTCGTCGGTGGGACCAAAAAGAAGAAGACCAAAAGTAAACGACATAATTGGATGGTGTGAAAGGTGAATTTTGCTAAAATTAGGGTGAATTCTTTTATTCCAACACGACGGAGCTTTCTGATTTAAACGGAAAAGGAATCCGCCTCACCGTTATGGTTCAAAGCTTCTGTGAGGGTCATCACTACGAGTACCAATGGTTCGTAAGATTCGATGAGTCATGTAGATGTTTCTTTATCCTTCACAACATATTTATTAACTTTGACCGCGTGTTTCATATTTCCCCGACCCACACCGTTGTTTCCAGGGACTTAAAAACCCACTCATAACGGTGAAGGAAAACATCGTGAGGAAACCGGCATGTTTTAGATCCAAAAATTCGAAGACATGTGACATCTACCAACCCGTACTGGGCCCGCGTCGTGGATTACGGCACACTCCCTCTCACAGAGAGGAGGCCTGTGTCCCAGCCGTGGGAACATAACATAACATAACAGCACGCCTGTAATCCCAGAAGGGTTAGGCAGAGGTGTACACCTATAGGACACCCACATTTCGCCAGTTATGTTTAAGTCCCATGTAATAGGGGGCGAGCCTATTGCCATCAACCGGGTACAAATCCAGACTCCGGACTGCTACTGAGATTTTCTTGATAGAAAAACCCAATAACACTTTGCCCGACCTGGGATGCGAACCCAGGACCGCATGCTCAGCAGTGGCTCTTGCGACCACTAGACCAACGAGGCAGTGGGAACATAATAGGCTGACTATGTATAATGTTGGTATAGATGTGTAGTTAGAACACTTTTTTTATGTGGATTATTTGAATGAAACCTATTTCCATTCAAAATCATTCTGCCACCAAGCCTTTTCCAAGCTATATTCAGGTCAGCTTCCAGTCTAACTTTACATGGAGCGACTGCCAATGTGACCTACACAACCTGGTTACTAAGTGACACTATACCCCTTCGTGAAACTGTTTGTCAGGATTTTTGGAGTCCCCGTAACGACTGTCAAAGATCCAAGGATTTCGTATTTTCCGGGGTATGGAGGGGTAATATGTAATGGATGATCTCCCGTCCAAGAACAGGCCGCAGCAAGTGAAGCCTTCAATCGATCATTTAGCGAGGCCATTCACATCGTAAGATATTTCAAAACTTTTAAACAAAATAAGGTAAATACCTAAATAAAACATTAAATTACTCACATTTAACACGTGCAAGCTTAATTAAATAACACATCTGTCTTATGTAACATTCCTCTACTAAACGATTTACTAGAATACTTACTCAAACACTTTGCATAGTTACTTGTACATGATTTACATAATTATGTAGTTACAAATCCGTAGGTACCTACATTCTGATCGTACGTACTTACCTACCTACTTGGCATAATAATAATAAATGCGTTAGGTAAACATAACATACATCACGCCTGAATTTTCCGAAGGGGTAAAGAGTAGGCAGAGGTGTGACCCACATTTCCTCAGTTATGTCGAAGTCCCGGCCATAAATTCTTAATACTTAAAGATGCATGTGGAACAGGGTGTAAACTTCACTCATCCTCCATAAAAAAGGTAGGATACTCCGACAAGACGGGTGTCGTGTCTGGTGGGCAACTGCCCGATGTTTGATGTCGGGACGTTGTATACCTGTATGCTAGTTGCGCGGTAAACTCTGCTTGCGCGATGCAGGATTTTGCATGACGTCAGTGTTTTGCGTAGTTCACATGTAGCCGTGTAGATGCGCCATCTGGAACAGCTACTGATAAATTACATGATAACCCAATATTATATTTTTCCCGAAGACAAAAAGACAAAGATTAAATGAGACATTTTTCTATTTATACTTTTCTTTGTCCTGCTACTTCTAGATTGACACTTAATAATCCTCTAAAACCAAGAGAAAAATTAAAGACATAAAAGACACAATTAATAATAATTTACCATAAAAATGATGTTCTTATCGACACATTGTTACCATTATCACACAAACATCAATACAATATGACTCGATCAAATAAAACTAATTTATTTTTTATCTGTGCTCCATTGTCCATTGTTTGGCGCGAACACCATCTTTCTTGACACCAATTATGGCGACAATTAGTAGCAGGAAGTATTCCAATTTGCTCTTCATTCGGATGACGGTAAAAGTGTTTTTTGTTTTCCACGGTAATCCAATGACTTGTCTGTTTTAAATACTTCGAAAAAAAAATTGATACGAAATGAAAGGAAATTCTGTGTGTTTTTCTTTAGTTTAAGTAGGTGGGTTTTACTATTTTGTCCGAAGGAAAGGAATATGGTACGATCAGCGACACTTAGGCCGCATTCCGAGTTAGACCATAATCGCCGACAGCGCTCACATCGATAATTAGCGTTCCGATTTAGATATCACGATTATGACAGCTGACAATTCGCTCACAGTGATATTTTTAAAGGGCATGGTCGGCGTTATCGCAAGATGGCGCATGTCATGACGTCATCTATGTCGATTCACGGGACATCGTTATCGCGCTCACGCTAACTCGGAACGGGTGTAAGCGCGCTCAAATCGATTACATCCCAATTCGGAAAGCAGCCTTAAAGTCAATTAACACTGTTTCTTTTCACATCACATGGTCATTTTCATCATAATTATCTTCGATTTAAGTTATTTGGGGTCTGCGTAACATTTGTTTTTCTTCCTACTCCTCTATTAGACGTCACCTCTGTAATCACTTCGTTTTTAGCAACTTTTTGTTTTTTGTGCCATTAGATGACACAAAAAACATTGACACAACATTGACACAAAGTTATTCGAAACATTGTATTTCAGCATATCATTCTAAAATAAATAGCTAAGAGTTAATACTCCTTTAAGTTTATTTTTGTTCCAATTTTAATTCATTAGGTACTTACCTCAATAATTAGGAAAACTGAAGCGTTCATTGGTGTGTTGTCGTTATCTGACCCTTCACATAATTTTAGTTTCTTGTCAAACGAAGAATTTATTTAGATCCCGTTTTTATTGGCGTTGATTCCATCATTTCTAACACGTAAACAGCACTGCAAATCGTGATCAGCGAACCACAAAAACTATCTCCAAAGACCAAACTATCAAAAATTAGTTCGGCCACTTAATTAAATTATTGGAACTATACTTTTACCGCACCAACGCCTGTGCCGCGGGGCGTCTCGTAAAAAAGAAAATAAAAAAGTATAGAGACCAAAGCGGAAAGGTTTGGCGCCACTGACACTTTGGCTCTTCGCTCTGACACGCCTCCGGCGCCGATTGAGCGAGCCTTAGATCTATACAGGTTTTATAGCGTATTGGGATAGATCAAACATGTAGTAGATAAAACTGAACGAGTGTAGGTAGGTATGCTTAATTTCAGATAGTAACAATCTTCTGTATTTAGGTGGCGCATGTATTGGATCATTCGATTCCATTGAAAAGCTGGATGGTGCAGATCCGCGCGTCATGTTTGTTAACGGGCGCCGTCATCAGTTGAAACCAAATCAAAAGTCATTAATTCAAATTAGGCTGAAAATCAGCACTTTTTTAACGTTAAATTACATAAGACCGTCCCCCAAACGCATCCCTGCACCATTTCCTAGTGCTTTAGCGGGGAAGAAGTGGCGCAAGAAACTCCCCAGCAGCAGAGCTGTCTGTTTAAGTTAGAAAAGACTTGATTCTATACAATAGTAATTGAGACTGGTAATCTCTTAACTGCAAGGTGTATCTTTAATCTTACTTATATTTCGAACTGTTCTTTATTGCGTTTTATTTACATTATTTTCAGCTATGCAACAAGACTAACGTACCCAGGACTTGATTTAAAAGGGTGTCATTGGAGTTTCACGTATTCTTCATTTACTCTTCTTCACAGAGATCTACGTTTTGCAATAGATTCTGCTATCTGACTTACTAACCGAATCTTTGACGATATCCAAAGTGTCTGTTAATGGTTTAATTGAAATAAGCGCTTTGAGTTTGAGTTTAAGTACCTAATGTGTTATTGGCTAACGAACCACGCTCAGCCTAAATCACTGAATGGTTGCCTGTACTACCATAATACAATATTCAAAGCAAGATTTTGTTAGTTCTTTGTCTATTGGAATCTACGCAATTACCCCGCAAAAATCTGAAAAATTAAACGAACGTGCGAATTTGAGTCTCTTATGACGAAAGCGGCAGATTAGCCCGCAAAATTACAAACTTCTTAACGTTTTCAACATTATAAACATAAACAACAAGTTATCAACATTATTCTTGAAGACCAAGTAAGTAATGATTATAATTCTGTAAATACATTCTTTTTATGGTTGCGAATAGGCTACCTTGGCGCTTCCCCCTTAAAAAGTAGGTACATCTTCAGTATTTCAGCTAAAAGACGTCCACCGTCCACACGAAATAGGTGACCCCAGGGTTGTCACATCGACTAGTCCTCATATGTCAGTCCCTGATTCCCGCGACCATTCCCAGATCGTCTATCTCAGACCTATTGAGAGACCCATCAAAACGAAGTAGATAACTGAAAAGGGAAGCATCAACATTAGCATCAGGTCAGCTGAGTGGAAGCCTCCTTGTCCTGCGACAAGAAGGCTGTTTACGTCGTGCAGCTGACTATTTCGGTTCTGTACTCGTGATTATAGATCTGTTTTGTTTTTTTTTGTCTGCATTTTGTATGCAAATGTTTCTATGACAAATAAACCTGTTTATTTTTGTGCAGAAGAAGTTCGCCGGAGAAACATACTTGCCGCCAATATTAAAAAAAAACTGCTTTAAGCTGAGCTGGTCTAAAAGATGAAAAGATAAGATAATGATTTATTTCTCACCACAATTTATAAGTAGGTACATTACAAATGATCAAGAACAATAGGTTCATAAAAGGTAGTTAAAGTATATAAACTTAATCATTGGGCTACGCTTTATACTCAGTACAAATACAAATGGTTTTACAAGTTCCTTAAAACTTCTTCAAAATAAAAAACAATATTTTTAAACTTTTCAGTAATCCAGACTTCAAAAACGCTAAGCCGACCCACAATTAACCTCTGGACTACGTAAAACAGACAAATGCCTATAATTATAAGCTGTTTTTATATTAAAAATAAAAATAAAACTCCTTAAAAGCACACGCGCCGCCTGCCGCCTGGTCGGTCGACCTATTAGGATGAGGTGGCGCCAGTGTTGCCAGTTTAAAATATTGTTAATTTTGTTTATTGGTCATACTTTAATTTGCGAGTGTAAATCCTTATTACAGAGACGGCTACTGGTTTCTTTATGAGCTTGCTGAATTTTCTGTAGTGTTACCTACATTTAATTTAAAGTTAAATCTGAGAATAATTAAGGAGTATTGTTTACCTAGACTGGATTTCAAGTAATGTTGTTGTTACAAAATCGCTAAACTGCTTTTCTGCGTTATCCATGCATGAAGCAAGGAAGGAATCGTGTCATACTGTTTCTATGACGTCGACTGCCATGTTGATCTAGTGGTCGCATGCACATCTGAGCATGTGATCCTGGGTTCAATCTCCAGGTCGGTCAAATTGTCGTTCAGTGTCATGTCGTCTAGCAATCAGCACGCGGAGCAATACCACCCTAGAAACGGCGCTATGACTGTCCACAAATACCTATTGTATATCCTTATACATAATTACATTGCCTATTTCGGCCTATCCTATTATTTATAAAGAGCAATAGGGAGAAGACGGGTCTGCGGCTGCCTTACCTAAGTCAAAGTCATGACTAGGTACAGTAGGTACTCAAGTCATTATGGTTTTCGAAGCAATCGTGATGTACCCAGTTTCCGTACAAGCACACGTTTTTTCCCCAACTTTCTTTAATTTCTCTTGACCTTCGTCTATTTCATAGCACTTTGTGTTACCGACGTCACAAGTAAAGGTCTGAATGGTTTTTTTTTTCTAAAAGCCCTTCCCGCCGAAAAGGCGCACGCGATCGCTCGGGCGCCATGTTCTTTTATTTTTTTAAACCACAGTTGCGTTCAGATACTGCCTCAGGCGAAAAACAGTCACTCAAAAGTCACGCGTTCACAAATAAAAAAGGTTTTTTGAATGATACAGTTTTTTCGGTAAATTAGAGATTTGGAAGAGAATAGTTTTTTAAGAAATTGCGTGCCCGACTTTTTGGTAATGATACGTCTGCGCGTTGATTTTTGACTTTGCTCCAAATACGCGGTTTTAGTTTTTTTTTTGGGTCAGTTTAGGGTTTGTCTACGTGGGTTTGAATGCGATTATTTTTGGTTGTGCTTATTAGCTATTATTATGAGCTTGTTTTGCGGAAAAGGTACAAGAAAATAAAAAGTAGGTACTCATGTACCTACCTAGTTAAGCCTAGTTAGGGTTAGTTAACGGGTAGGTAAGTAAGTACATAGATATCTCTAATGCCTGTTTTGTTTTGACCGCATTTAGTAAGTTCAACCACTGATGTGGTTTGTAAAATATAAGTAAGCATTTGTAATATTAATTGAACTATACAAATGAACATAAAACCAAAAAGGACACTTAGGCGTCGAAGTACGCGTCCTCATCGCTGTCATCCGGAAACGTGCCCAGAAGACTGTCAGCATTACAACGTTGAATGGTAATGCTAATTCTTTGGACAAAGAACAATCTGCTCACGTAAAGCGTCGACTAGTCGGTGAAAAATGTGCTTAAAAAGGGGTCGCGCCCATGACCCGAGCGTTTCGACCACAAATGACTCAAAACTGTAGTTACCCCTAAGGGTATTTGCGCCGCTCAAGACAAATGAAGACTAACGTAAGTAAACAACTAACAACATAATTAAACTAATACGCGGGAGCGGGCAAGATGGGCCAAAATCAAATTTTAGGGAATATAAACCGTAACTGGCCATTAAATAATCATTTTAAGAAATTAAGGGTTAATTACGAATATTTTGTTATTATTCATGGGCCTAAATCATATTTATTGAGTAAAACAATCCCTAGACTTTTTTTAACACTTTCGTAGTTTTGGACTAGGCCCGAATCGAAAATTTATTAAAAGGACACTTCGGTTGGACTTGAACAAACGCCTACCATATTTGATTAGCATTATGTCTGACATGGGTGAAAACTGTCTTTCACTAGCTCATGACAATCAGGCGCTTTGGATTACCACAGTTATGAGGGGCCATCCATTAATCACGTGAGGCTTGAAAGGGGAGGGGGGGAAAGGTTTTACAAAAATCACGAAATATCACAAGGAACTCCCCTTGTGATATTTGAGGGGTGTAGTAAAATATCACGTGTAGTAGTGTGACCTTGACTTGCCGTTGCCAGGCAACGAACGAAGTACTCACGCGCCGCCGACGACCACCCGGCTCGGCACGCCAGTTGCCAGCAAAGAGTACTATAATTTTACGGGTAAAGAGTGCCATCTGACGACATGTTTATGCCAATAAGCGCAGTGGCGCCGTCTACAATTTGTGCCCGAACTAAGCCAGGTTTTTATAAGTAGTTGTAGGTACGGTGCAACGACTTTTTCCGCCCGATCATGACATATGCCAGTGCAGTCTTTGCACACGCCAAGCCCTATCGCTTCAATAGAATGCAGACCCTCCAGAACAAGTTCCTCCGTAGGATTACAGGCTCCCCCTGGTACGTTCGCAACGAGATCCTTCACGTTGACCTCAAGATTCCCACTATCCGCCAGTTCATGAAACGCATTTCAAAGCGTTTCTTCGAGACCGCCGCGAATCACCGCAACCCACTGGTTGTCAAGGCCGCTAGCTATATTCCCTCTTCCATTAGTCATGTCCGCCGTCCCAAGCATGTCCTCACCGTTCCCGATGACCACATAACTCTCATTCAGGAGAGCAGTAGGGCCACCAGTACAGTGCACAAACACAGACCGACATTCCGACCTCGCCGCCGAGGTTCCTCGCGAAGATCCCGACGTAACTGTCCCCCCCGACCCTTGCTCGACGAAGTGCCAGCCCGCGCCGTAGCTGAGCCTGTAGCTTTAAATTCCCCTGATGATAATAATAATATAATCCAGATCCAGCCTGCCCCATCTTGCTGTCCTCCCGTCAGCGACGCCCTAAGCCGAGGTCCGTACCCCACAGGGGGTGCCCTTAGCGAGCGTTCGCTTAGTAATGTAAGTAATTTTACGCCCCTGGCTGGAGGCTTTGAGTCCGCTTAAGGCAGCCACAGGATAGTCCGGTTAAGTAGTCACGACCTCTCAAGGTCAACTACGAGATGTCATTCCCAAAAAAAAAAAAAATATAGGTCACATGCCGAAATTCATATCATAATTACACGTGCCTTCTGGTACACTTGCCAAGTTAAGGGATAATATTCATATTATATAGCCAGGGGCGTAAAACTACTTACATTACTAAGCTAACGCTCGCTAAGGGCACCCCCTGTGGGGTACGGACCTCGGCTTAGGGCGTCGCTGACGGGAGGACAGCAAGATGGGACAGGCTGGATCAGATTTTGTTGATTATTATTATTCGGGGAATTTAAAGCTACAGGCTCAGCTACGGCGCGGGCTGGCACTTCATCGAGCAAGGGTCGGGGGGGACAATTACGTAGGGATCTTCGCGAGGAACCTCGGCGGCGAGGTCGGAATGTCGGTCTGTGTTTGTGCACTGTATGACACTGAGATAGCCCATCTCAGGAAGTTCTTGAAGCACAATCTGCATTGATGGTACACTGCAATAATAACCCACCGTTAGAAATATCAAGTCCATGCCCGCCTGGAGCTAGTGATCTTGAAATGGATAGCGATAATGAAATTACAGCGATAGTTCCAAGGAGGTCAAAAAGAAAATTTTGTTCTTCAGCCAAATCTACGTTTTGTAAAAGACGAGCTCTTTCGCCAAAACCTACGACATCCAAAAGCAGACAAAGTAACACATCAGTAAAAGTAAATAAAATAAATAATAATAAAAACAAAGTAAAGTCAAATAAAAAAAACAAAGGATCAAATAGAAAAATTATACAAAATTTAGATTGGAAAAAAGATGTATTTTTATACGAAGTTCATAACACTAGACAAAATGTTTTTACTCAACCTGAGAAAATCAGATCACCAATTGACTATTTTAAATTGTTCTTTACGGACAAAACAATACGACAAATTCGAGAGCAGAGTACATTGTACGCATTTCAAGTAAATACAAAAAATATTGCACTGTCGAATCAAGATATCCAAGATTTTCTTGCGATAGAATTATTGATGGGTATAATACAATTACCTGCCTATTCCGATTATTGGAGTTCGAAAACAAGGATTGAACAAATAGCCCAAATAATGTCACTGAAGAAATACGAGTTAATTAGGAGATATTTACACTTTAATAATAATGAAAATATTGAAAACAGTACTGACCGATATTTTAAAATAAGGCCGCTGGTAGAAGCCATTAGAAAGAATTGCAATAAGATTGAAGAAGCAAGTCGCATGTCAATTGACGAAATGATGATATGATGATGATGATATGATGATGATGGCAGTATGTCAAGCCAAAACCCAAAAAATGGGGATACAAATTATTTGTAAGATCAGGCGTATCAGGTTTTGTGTACGACTTCCTGTTATATGGTGGAGAAAGTACCTTCCAGGCTATCATATTTAAAACAAAAGAGAAATCCATGGGATTAGGAGCCAAAGTAATATTAACATTATGTCGCACAATTCAGAATCCAGTTCTATCGGTGGTATACTTCGATAACTTTTTCTCCAGTATCGAACTTATGACATACCTACGCGATGAAATGGGCATTTTATCCATCGGAACTTTTCGACAAAATAGAATACGGAAATGTGATTTAGAATCCGATAAATCAATAAAAAAGGAACCACGTGGTTCTGCGGATTGTAGAGTTTGTAATGATCAAAAGATTATCATGGTAATGTGGTTGGACAATAAACCTGTGTTAATCGCGAGTACATATGTGGGTCTTGAACCTATGGGCATATGTAATAGATACAGTAAGGACGCTAAAAGATTTATCGACATACCCTGTCCCAAAATAATAAGTGAATATAATAAACACATGGGCGGTGTCGATCTCTCCGATATGTTGATTGCTATATACAGAACATATTATAAAACACACAAGTGGTACATGGCAATTTTTTCACAGCTTCTTGATATATCTGTAAATAATGCGTGGTTATTGTATAGACGAGAATATGGTTTATTAATGACTGATGACAAATACCTTCGATTAAAAGAATTTAGATTAAAAATCGCTGAAGGCTTACAAGCAAAAAAAGAACCTCCACTAGGAATGGATTTACATAATATTCCGGGGCCATCATCTAGGAACATAATAATCAACCCTTTAAAGGTACGGCCTGCTGAAGACTTACGATATGATGGACACAACCATTATCCTATAGTGACAACCAAAGGTCGATGCAGAAAATGTAATTCGGGAAAAACTACTTTTATGTGCACTAAATGTGAAATGCGATTGTGCATAAAAAAGGACCGAAATTGTTTTGTAAGTTTTCACAGTAGGGAATAACAAGAGGATAATTTTTATTTGTGTGTCTGAAACTAATATAATAATGAGCAGATTAATTATTATTACATTAAGTACATATTTAAAACTATGTTAGTTTTGGTCACGGACTAATATTTTGGTTCATTTGTAAGAAAAGTGTTTTTGTAATTCTTAGATTTTTAATTAGTAAGTATGGTTATATTTTGCGCTCGATATTTTTGATCTCATAAGGAGGCTGTTAAGTGTTAGATAAAGCTTAATTAAGCAAATAAATAATTTTATATGTAAGTTTGTTGTGTTGTTTTTATTTGAGATTTATAAGTTTTGTTGAAACATTATTCTGTAATTTCTTTTAATAAATTACTGATTTCCACAGATACAAAATATTGTTTTATTGTTGATTTTGTATATTCTTACCGGCCTACATTATTTTAGGCAAAAACGGCGAAGTGCCTTGCAGGGGACAAATAACAGTAAAAGCTCATTCAAGCGAAATTGTTTATGTGCCCTTTTGGGCACTATTAATATTTTATAAAGTAACAAATGAATAATATAAAAAATTTTATTTACGGTATATTTAAGCTGCCCTAAAGCCATTTTAAAGTAAATAACTGGTTAATTTTAAGTTTTGTACTTTGCCAGAATACCATACCAACATGCAATTTGCATTTTGCCAAGTTAAGGGTTATTATACTGTTTTTTTTTTGTTGTGTGACATCTGGGATGTCACACAACAAAAAAAAAAATTTAAAAAAAAAAAAAAAAAAAAAATTGGGATGTAATCGATTTTAGCGCGCTTACACCCGTTCCGAGTTGGCGTGAGCGCGATAACGATGTCCCGTGAATCGTCATAGATGACGTCATGACATGCGCCATCTTGCGATAACGCCGACCATGCTATATAAATATCACTGTGAGCGAATTGTCAGCTGCAGTCCTGGCTGGAGGCCTTAATTTATTAGGGCAACCACAGGCAAGTCCGTTTAAGCAGACGACAACCTCATAGGTTGACCTGCGAGATGCCATTCCCAAAAAAAAAAAAAAGAATTGTCAGCAGTCATAATCGTGATATCTAAATCGGAACGCTAAATAGCGATGTGAGCGCTGTCAGCGATTATGTTCATCATGTTAAAGGCTTCCAAAAACAGGCGCAACGCCACAGAGCGACACAAAGGCACCGCGTGTCGCGCGACAAGCGGTGCTTTTTTGTGAACGAGCCTTAACTCGGAATGCGGCCTAAATAATCCTACGTTTAGGAACAACATGTAGATGGAGCTACCATCTTTTCATCCAAACCAAATATGGGACTGTTCCCCCCTGGTCGCCAGTTATTCTGTTGTTTTGACGCCGAATACACGCGTAAACCGTTACCTAGTACGTTTTGCATTAAAGCAATGTTACGGAGTATAAGAAAAGAAAATACCTGGTATAGCTCAGAAAGAATTTATTGAGATGTGGGCTAATGCGAAACACAATTATACTACAAAAGAAGAATTTGTGAAGTGGACGAATGATCATTTACTAGATTACCGCCGAAAGCACCAAGCAAAGAAGTCTTCCAATATTCTTTATTATTGTTCTAATTCTAAAAAGGTACTTAAAACTAGTAGGTATCTATTTCAGGACATTGTCTTAATAAATAAGACTTCACCTATAGTTTATTTGCAGTATAACTGTTATTGATAAATCTTACAACATTTTTGATGATTTCAGAAAATAAATATAGATTAAATATGCATAGCGTATCTACTACCGAGGGTACCTACCTGTTCACTTGCAACTTGTCACACTGCAAGTTCGACTCGTCTGCAGACTGGCATTCATATGCTGCAAGTGCCCAGTCTAAGTTCCAGCAGGAGAGAACCAACTACCCATGGATATAAATTTCAATAGTAACATAGAGCCTACGGATCTGTACCCTAATTGCGTAATACACATTCAATCGTAATCTGAATCGTTTTGAAACAGATTGCTAATCCATTGCTTCATAAGTACGAAAAAAATATGCTCAACAATTTAAATAACGCAATGAATGTTGTTGAACTGTCAAAATCAAACAGAGTAGTCGTAATCGTTTACGAAAATGTGTTACGCAATTAGGGTGCTGGTGAGCAAACATTAATTGTAATTCTCCTACGAGTTTTGTGTGACAACTACCACAACCTTAGTCAGCGGGATTCTTGGTGTTACATAGTGTCCAAACTTTAAGCCTGACTATACTAACCATTGCAGTGAAAGTGACATGCTGGACTTTGTGACTCAGCTGCGAAGCAAAATGAAGTCCGTTCGATCCACACCGGCAGCTCTCCACAACAAGCCGGCCACATTCGTTTTAAGGACCTCGCGTCGAACAGTCCTGTTTTCTTACGAGATGACACGGTGAGACGTCCATTACAACAACCGTACACGGGCCCGTATAAGATCATACAGAGGCGAGACAAAACCCTAACGTTGGACGTACGTAGTAAACGACTCACTGTAAACATGGACCGTGTCAAGCCTGCCTACCTGGACCCAGGTTTAATAACCAGTTTTGGTTAGTAGACGCATTCCCTGACTCTTCCGACCCGTCAGTTCCATAGAGGAATTGACACCAAGTATCCAGTCAAATTTAAAAAGCTCGCTATCAAAATCTTCCCCCCGATCATCGCTTCAATTTGGTAGGCGTTGATTCGTTTTGAAACACCCAAACCTTTGACAGGCGTGGATAGTATTGATAAATCCAAGACTGACCTGTAATGATGTCGTAAACATGCCGAGACGAGCCTGCTTATCATATCTCGGCACCATTCCACCCGGGCCTGATTCTAAGCATCGGTGAGGTTGTGCGGCACCCAGCGTGAAACTATCCTCCTCACGCGAAGATGAAAAGTAGAATTTCGTGAAGGCTTCCCGATCCAACCTGCAGTATGTGCTAAATCTCTTGATACGTAACTCGCCTATTGTCTTGGATAAAAATTATCACTGCAAGCACGTTTTCTGCCGTAACATCTGTCAAAGGGCGACCACTTCTTAATTCATTCCCGAAATTTTGAAATTGGTTCGTACCGATTTTTACTTAGAAATAATCATATTTTCAAAATAGAGTACTGGCCAGTCTTTCATAAATAAAAACTTTTTTCGCAATACTTTCTGAGTGGCCTGGTATATCCCGACCCGAATGTCTGATGGCTTGATATCGAATTGTCATATTAATTACCAATAAATATATCTAATATATAAAAATAAGTCGGGTTTTCCTACCTGACGCTATAACTCGAGAACGCACGAACCGATTTCCACGGTTTTGCATTCGTTGGAAAGGTCTCGGGCTCCATGAGGTTTATAGCAAAGAAAATTCAGGAAAAATTTAAAAAGAAAAGCGGAAAATCTTTTTTCACATACAGCGCCATCTCTGATACATAGCATGTACTAAAAAAAATATTTTATGTAGATGGCGCCGGTGCGTGATACATTGTTTGACAGCTACTCATTGTTTTCTGCTCAGTTAATTTCATGTGACAAACCGGTATTGTGTTCACTGTGAAATTGTGAAAAAAAAAATAAGTTATTCGTTTCCTAACATTTAATTTCAATTTTTATTGAATTTCAACAGAAGGTATTTGTCTTTAAGGTCGTAAATTGAACTGTGTAAATTATGTGGATCGTGCATTTGAGGTTAAATTCACCACTTTGTCCATAGTCCAAAATGCCTAGAGGACGACGTGCGAACATCGGCCGCCGCACAAGACATGAAAGCCAGCAACAAGTGTATTCACAGAACTTAAGCGAAGAAAGACAAAATATAATAAGAGAAAATGCCCGATTGAGACAACGCGTGAGCACACGAAGATCATTGGCATTATACAATCGCTTGGCATTCCAATATGATCCCACTGCGAACTACAGTGATGATGAAAATTTAGATATTGGACCAATGACGATTATATGCCGATATTGCAATGCGCTAAAGTTCAAAAGAGAAACGGCTGGATTGTGCTGCGCAAGTGGAAAAGTCAAACTGGATCCATTACTTACACCACCACAGCCACTGAAACCATTGTTCGATGGAAGTGACCCCGATTCCAGCCATTTTCTTCAACACATCCTTGAATACAATAACTGCTTTCGCATGACTTCCTTTGGAGCTAATATCATTCGAGAAGGCGGCTTCATGCCGACTTGCAAGGTAAAAGATACAACACACATAACCAATCACTCACACCAACACAATGAATTGCAACATATAACAACTACATATACACCACACACTACACCATCACACGATGAACCGCATCAATTTCTGCAAATATATTTCATTTCGTCGATGGTGGATCAGCTGAATGTGCGGTGCAATATACAGGGAACACACCAGTTAAAGAGACGAATTATTGAACAGTTGCAAGCATTTTTTCATGCTAATAATGCTGTGGTTAATATGTTCAAAACAGCATTGGAACGAATGCCATCAGATACGCACAAATTTGTCATAAGAGCGGATTGTACCCCAACAGGTGAACATGTGCGAAGATTCAATGCACCCACCGTTAATGATGTTGCTGCAATTATTGTTGGCGATCCAACTAAATCGCGAGACATTGTCGTTCTGCGAAGAAGCAATATCATGCATCGTGTAAACGAGACACATCGTTTGTACGATGCGTTACAATATCCAATCATTTATTGGCGAGGGCAAGACGGATACGACATTACGTTGAAGATGGTCGATCCAATTACAGGTACAATATTCACACACTAATTATTGCTATTATTGGTTTCCATTAACAATTCATTTAATTTTGCATTTTCAGGCGTATCAACGAATAAAAATCTAAGCGCAATGAATTACTATGCGTATC
The DNA here is from genome assembly GCA_963555695.1 of Dasypolia templi. NCBI lineage: Eukaryota > Metazoa > Arthropoda > Insecta > Lepidoptera > Noctuidae > Dasypolia > Dasypolia templi. The sequence continues at coordinate 9,704,260 of OY743163.1, forward strand.
GTATGATGATTCGTACACATGAAGAGAATGTCATTCTGAAGTGCCGTCGGCTATTCCAGCAATTCGCTGTCGACATGTATGTCAAAGTCGAGACCGAACGTTTAGCGTTCATCCGATTCAATCAGGCAAAGCTACGATCTGAGGACTTTATACACTTGCGTGATGCTATTCATTCAGATGGTGATGTTCAGAATATTGGACGTCTGACGACTCTCCCATCATCTTATATCGGAAGCCCACGCCACATGCACGAATACGCTCAAGACGCTATGACGTACGTGCGAAATTATGGAACTCCGGATTTATTTATTACGTTCACATGCAATCCGAAGTGGACGGAAATTGAACGTGAATTGGAACCGGGCCAAAAACCGCAAGATCGCCATGACATAATCGCCAGAGTATTTCAGCAAAAACTCAAGGTTATGATGGATGTGCTTACTAAGTATCGAGTTTTTGGTGACACACGTTGTTATATGTACTCGGTGGAATGGCAGAAGCGTGGACTACCGCATGCTCATATCCTAATTTGGTTGCTGAACAAATTACATTCAAATGAAGTGGATGACATCATATCAGCTGAAATTCCTGATCCAGTCACTGATCCCCATCTACACGACATTGTGACGACACAGATGGTGCATGGACCGTGCGGTGCATTAAATCCATTATCGCCTTGCATGGCTGATGGAAAGTGCACAAAACGATATCAGCGACCGTTAGTTGCTGAAACAGTCACAGGGAACGATGGATATCCAGTTTATCGTCGGCGTTCAAAAGAAGATAATGGTCGAACTATCAAAGTTAAAGTTCAAAATCAAGAGATTGAGATCGGAAATGAATTCATTGTACCATATTGCCCGCTGCTATCACGAATTTTCGAAACACATGTAAACGTTGAGAGTTGTCATTCGGCCAAATCAATCAAATATTTGTGCAAGTACGTAACAAAAGGCAGCGACATGGCTGTGTTTGGTATTGCGTCGGAAAATGCGAATGACGAAATCAGCAACTTCCAAATGGGCAGATACGTCAGTACTAATGAAGCACTGTGGCGATTATTCTCATTTCAAATTCATGAAAGATATCCCACAGTTGTACATTTAGCAGTGCATTTGGAAAATGGCCAAAGAGTTTACTTCACTGAGGCTAATGCGGCACAACGAGCTGAGAGACCACCATCGACAACATTGACTAGCTTCTTTGCAATGTGTGAAGCAGATCCATTCGCAGCGACGCTGATGTACGTTGAAATGCCCAAGTATTACACTTGGAATCAATCAACAAAGAAATTCCAACGTCGCAAACAAGGAACCCCACTTCCAGATTGGCCACAGGTGTTTTCCACTGATGCACTAGGTCGCATGTATACTGTTCATCCTAGAAATGATGAATGTTTTTATTTGCGACTGCTGTTGGTAAATGTATGTGGACCAAAATCATTTGCGCATTTGAAAACTGTGAATGGCCACCAATGCCAAACATATCGAGAAGCATGTCAACTATTGGGTTTGCTGGAGAACGATTCTCATTGGGATTTAACACTTGCGGATTCAGTTGTTTCATCAAATGCGTACCAAATATGAACGCTGTTCGCAATTATCATCACCACATGTTTTCCTTCACAACCAATTCAGTTATGGAACAAATACAAAGACGACATATGTGAAGATATCTTGCATCGCTTGCGCATTCAAACGAATAATCCTGACATCCAAATAACCAATGAAATCTACAATGAAGGATTGATTCTGATTGATGATCAATGCTTGACTATTGCAAACAAGCTACTGATTGAAGTAGGAATGATTGCGCCAAATCGATCGATGCACGATGCATTCAACCAAGAATTAAATCGAGAGCTGCAATACAATGTTGATACATTGCAGGAATTCGTTCGAAATAATGTTCCGTTGCTGAATGAAAAGCAAAAACAAGTATACGAAACATTAATGCAAGCGGTGGACAATAATACTGGTGGTCTATTCTTTCTGGAAGCACCTGGAGGAACAGGGAAAACATTTGTCATTTCATTGATTTTGGCCACTATTCGATCAAGATGTGACATAGCTTTGGCGTTAGCATCATCTGGAATTGCGGCGACTCTTCTAGATGGCGGTCGTACGGCACATTCTGCCACTCAATTTAAACACAATTGATACTCCAACATGCAATATTTCCCGATCCAATGCAATGGGAAAATTGTTGATGCAATGCAAGCTCATTGTTTGGGATGAGTGCACAATGGCACATAAGAAATCACTTGAAGCACTTAACTTCACACTGAGGGATCTTCGGCGAAATAACAACATCTTTGGCGGCTTGATGATATTGTTGGCAGGCGATTTCAGGCAGACGTTGCCAGTAATTCCTGCAGCCGAACGCCTGCAGATGAATTGAATGCTTGCCTGAAGGCATCACCTTTATGGAATAACGTAAAAACATTATCGCTAACCACTAATATGAGAGTTCAACTTCAAAATGATCAAAGTGCTGCACAATTTTCCAAACAATTCTTAGCTGTTGGAAATGGAAAAGTCCCAGTTGATGCGACATCTGGATTAATTACTCTTACCAACGACTTTTGCCGATTTGTAGACTCTCAATTAGCTCTTATTGAAAATGTTTTCCCAAACATTAGTGAGAATTATCAGAATTATGCTTGGTTAAGTCAACGAGCAATTCTTGCCGCAAAGAATAATGATGTACACGCACTGAATTTCACCATTCAATCAAAAATTGCTGACGATTTGGTGACATACAAATCCGTTGATTCCATAACAAATCCCGATGATGTAGTAAATTATCCAACGGAGTTTTTGAACTCTCTGGAGTTACCAAGATTTCCACCACATAACTTGCAACTCAAAGTTGGTACAGTTATGATATTGCGTAATTTGAATCCACCGCGACTTTTCAACGGTACTCGACTTTCGGTAAAAAGACTTATGCCGAATTTGATTGAGGCAACCATTATTAACGGAAAGTACGCAGGTGAAAATGTATGTATTCCTCGAATACCAATGATTCCGACTGATCTTCCGTTTGACTTCAAACGATTGCAATTTCCAGTTCGCCTTGCGTTCGCAATGACAATTAACAAGTCGCAAGGCCAATCGCTTAGTGTTTGCGGGATAAATTTAGAAAATCATTGTTTTTCACATGGGCAGTTATACGTTGCGTGTTCACGAGTTGGGTAACCATCCGCTTTGTTTGTGTTAGGTCAGACCAAAAAACAAAAAATGTGGTTTACCAAAGAGCACTTCAATGAAACGGATAATTTGCGGACACGTATAACGCTTCGATTCAGTATTTACTTTGGATTCACTTTCATTTACTTAGAGAAGTTCAACTAAATAACACTTCATTTTTATAATCGAAATGAATTCATTACTGTTGTGAAATGAAATAAAATTTTTCCTTTTCAAATATAAAACAAAAAAAAAATCTTCTTCTTTTAATCACCAAACGAAATGCTACATAAAACGAAGCCATCTGGTGGCGAAACGGAGTTCGCCGGGTTTGCTAGTTGGTTTATATAACTACCAAAGAAAGAAGAAAAATGTTTGTTTACTATTTTACAGTAAACTTCAACATCTTCAACAGCTTCTTAGGTATATATTTTATTAGTGTTCTCCGTTTTTTGATGGTGATCTATGTTTATTAAAACATGCAGATGCAGATAATCTGAACCAAAATCACATTAGTAAAATTAACTGCTACTTAATACAACTTAAGGGCCGTCCACTAATCACGTGATCTTATTTTTGGCATTTTTAAACTTCTTCTCTCTTATTTTTCCGTTTCACGTAATACGAAAAATTGTTTCGTTCGTCATGTGGTTATTGAATGTTTATTATTATCAATTGGTATTTATGTTTTACTTTACTTATTATTTTATGACCAGCTATGATTTTAGGTTACAGCTAACAGTTTACAGCTAACAGGTTGCGCATAAAACCATAGACTACAATTTATACTACTTTAAACGAACTCTATCCCAGGCTGTCATTTGTTTGACACTTCGCCTTTTATGCACGAGGCTGTGAGTTCAAATCCGGGCAAGTACCAATCTCAATAAAAGTCAGTAATCGCCACCCCGTCTTGACCAAGCCTGGTGATCACAGAGCATCATTATAATACTGGCTGGTGATTAATGCTCGTGCCTTCTCTGTATGATTTGAGTCCTTTGCCCAGCAGTGGGATAGTTATACTTAGGCTGGTATCATAGATTGCTCTAACTTGCACAAAATGTAGTGTAGAAAACAAGGATGGCCTATCATCACATGTGAAGTCTCCGTATCGGCGGGATATTATGAGAATATAACTGATGTTTGCGGCATCATGCTGATTTGATAATGATATTTATAACATTGAAGAGGGATTTATTTCAGAGTTATTGAAACTTTCTTAGCGACTAACTATGAAAAAATTTGATGTTTACATCGTAATCGTATATTTTTGAGGCTAAACAGCTGTCAAACCTTATCTGACAGCTGTATAACCTCAAAAACCTCTTTACTAATAGTATTTTTCCCTGGCCTCTAAATGAAAAGATGATATTATATTGTGTTATTATAAATAATAGTTTTAATAGACAACACTAGTTGTAGGTAGACGCGACCTGTAAAACGAATCATGTGACAGGTCAATCAATGTATGGAAAGTGGGCATGATTCTTTTTTTTGTCCCACGTAGATCGCTTCCGGGAAAACAGTTGCTAGTGGGCAAATTCTTATTTTTTTCTAAAATAGTTTCTGACAGTTTGACGTTGCCAAGGCGCCAGTCTTGTTCCTTCCTACTACTTATTAATCTGTGCCCGCTGACCGATAGCAAACGCAACGTACTTTGTATCCCACTCGCTCTGCGCGTACTAAAACTTCTTTCTCGTTACGCTTATCATACATAACGCCTAATGAAGTAGTCAAGTACTTGGTACAAATAGGATCTTTGGAAAACACCAGATTTATTCATGGTTTCAAATATCCATACAGTAAAATTTGTCTGTATATTATAGATTGAATTGTCTCGTCTTGTTTATGATCTTGCATGAAATGTATCAACTATAGATAGTGGATCGTGCAGAAAAGAAATTTAAAAAAATTAGGGTATTTTTTTCATTTAACTTAAAATCTAGGGTAAATTGAGATCAGACTTGGGGTAAAACAAAAACAAGAACTGGCAACACTGGTTGCCAAATTTTGACACCACTGATAAATAACAAAACATTGTTCAAAAGTAGTTTTTGTTCCTGCCGGTGTTTTAATATTTTTATTTACAATGGTCTCACGTAATATCTTCAAATTGGGAGCCTTAGAGGCTCCGAAGACAGCTTTCCTGCTCTGTGACGTCCAGGAAATATTTCGGCCCCATATCAAGTACTATGGCGAGGTGGTCAAAGTTGCGAATAAAATGGTAAGTTCCATTTGATTGTTACGTAATAACTTGTTGCTATCTGTTTATAAACTATTCATAGAATCCAAAGGAGGATTCGATAAGATATGGGCAAGATATTTGATCATTTTATTTCTTAAGAAATGGATACAAATGAAAGAAAATGTCGAAACCTATCCCTCTCATTTATATTTTTGACTATTGAATCTAGTTTCATAAAAAAAAAAATATAACACAGTAATTTAAAGAAGAGGACGAAGAGGCTAATAACTCGTATGTTATTTCTGTGTCCAGTTTCCCACATAAAACTGATAATTTTAATTTTGTGTATAATTAACAAGTTTTTTTTTATATTGGAATAAATAACATAACATAACATCACGCCTTGTTTCCCCGAAGGTTTGTTTGGGCAGAGGTGTACCTATAGTACACCCACATTTCGCCAGTTATGTTTAGGTCCCATGTAATAGGGGGCGAGCCTATTGCTATCAACCAGGCACTAATCCAGACTCCGGGCTGCTACTGAGAAATTCCAAATAGAAAAACCCAATAACATGTTGCCCGACCCGGGAATCGATCAAGGACCTCATGCTCAGCAGTAGCAATTGCGACCACTAGACCAACGAGGTACTACTACTATATCAGTCCTATATCTAGAACTTAAAAGTCAAATGTAAGCTACCCAACCTGGGAATCGAATCAAGGACCTCATGCTCAGCAGTAGCGATTGCGACCACTAGACCAACGAGGTACTACTATATATCAGTCCTATAACTAGAACTTAAAAGTCAAATGTAAACCAGTCTTGAGCCCCAAGAAACAGACTCATTGTCTGTTTCTGGTTTCATCGTTATCATCATTTCAGCCGAAAACTTCCGCTATCTTTCGCTGAAATGATGAGATTAAGAATACTATAAAAAATTGCAGATAGAAGCAGCGAAGCACTTCAAAATACCTGTCTACGTTTCTGAGCAATACCCAAAGGGTCTCGGTCATACTTCCAAGGATATTAACACTAAAGATGCTGCACTAGTTTATGAGAAGACGAAGTTCTCAATGTATACTACAGAACTTGAGGAAAGACTGAATAAAGACGTGCCTAACTTACAGTCTGTTGTGCTGTTTGGCCTTGAGGTAAAGATTTTAAAATAATAATGTAATTTTATTTTTCAAGTATTTCAATAATCTACTTAAAATGTATAAACCATAGACTGGGGGGCAGGGACATTGACGCACAAACTGTTGCTATGGATTTAGTATATGATTATTTAACCCCTGCGTTGGAACATGCGTCGGTTATTTAAAATAAAATAAAAAACCATGTAGGTATTGTACTGTTCTATGAAAAATCAATTTTTTGTTTTGATAAACGACGAACAATTTCTATGCTAGGGGTATAGAATCATGGGCTGAATTCAGTTTCAGTTTGTGCGTCCATGTGCCTGCCTCCCCGTATAACTTTTAAGGAGGTCCTCTTCAAAAGTACTATTAGTACCCATTTCAGCAAGAATAGTGGGGGACACCCACCAGCTAGGTGAAAAGATGACCTACAAAAAAGTAGCTGGGACAGACTGGTTGCAGAAGGTGGAGGATGGGGTGTTGGTGTGCAGCCTAGGAGAGAACTATGTCCAGCAGCTACAGAGCTAGCTGTGTTGATTTCTGCAGCTAAGCAGCATGTGAAATCTGCAATGAATCTTGTATTCCAAAAATCCATAGGTGGCAATATCCATGTACCATCATCTAGGTATATACGGTCGCTGAGTTGAGCTTGCATTTGTGTGAATGTTGACGGCGATGAGCGATTACTCTCTAGTATGCGCGTATGCCCGCTCTCACAGAGACGAGGCCTCTGTCCTAGAAGTGGGGACATCATAGGTGATTATGCTTATGCGTATGTACCAAGCGTGAGTCTCTCAGGCGAGTGTTCTGCTCACAAAACGAGCGTCACAAAGCGAGTACTCTCTTTACTAACTTTTGTCGCTACGACAGTGGTGGTGTGAACAGTCAACGCAACTATTAATATATGCATCTCTTTTACTTACATGGAGGTCCCGTATAAGTATCAATCGTTTGTACGTTTGCGTTGGCAGTTGGACCTGTGTCATAATTTTGTTTGCTATCCAATCACATAAAAAAAAAAAACACCTGTTGTGTGTGGACCTGTAATAATTCTGACATAATCTACTTTCAGACCCATGTATGTATAGAACAGACAGTGATAGACCTGCTGAACAAGGACTTAGTGGTACATGTCCTGGCTGATGGAGTATCTTCCAGGTCGCTTATGGACAGGGGACTAGCATTGCAGGTTGGTACTTCACTATTTTATTTACGGTAGTTAGGTACTACTGTAATGTTTCGGCCGAACTATTTGGCGTTCTCTTTGCCTTCATAAATTAACGCTTTTTTCTCATGAAGGTGGCAAATTCCACATCTTAAGCACGTATAGCTTGCACCGCGCAAGCAACGACATTCAAACTATTTTTAGACGATGATATATGAGCTGATATATTTTGAGATAGACATGGTTGACGTCATCAACCCCAATGACGCACCTTAAAACTCACCGTGAAGGCTTGCGTGGAGTGAGCTGTCAGTGCCATCTCGTCTTGGTCAATCCCTAGCATCAGTGGCACTGACAGCTCACTCCACGCTTACTTCACTACAAGTGCCTCAGGGCTCAGGTGAACCTCGTGCTTGTTTCCCATAGCAAAAATAAAATATCTTTACTAATTTCAGCGCATGGCTGCTCTAGGCTGTTTCGTAACCACGGCGGAGAATGTACTTTTCAAGTTAATGAAGGATAAGGAGCATCCTCTGTTCAAACACATTTCCAAACTGAATAAGGAACCAACTGTGGATACTTTAGGGTTTTCTTATACAACCTCTAAATTATAATGGCCATCCGATTTAAATTTAACCCCCAGGGTCTCAAATGACCGTCTCAACACAAATCACTAAAAACAGTAACAGGGATGGATGGAGGGAGGGCGGGGAAAGTAAAATTGAGTATTTGTTTGAGAATTCGACCGACACAATTTTGTTAATTTTAACGGGGTTATTTTGAAATAAATGCGTGCACGCAATGGAATGATGAGGAACATGTTTTTTTTTTAATTTTACGAAAAATCACAATTTAAAAATTGTTCGGAATAGATCGGGTTGTGGTTTTTTTTTAAGGTGAATGCGAAGATCTCTCAGCCACTTTTTCACTAGATGGCAGCACAGTTGCAAATTAGCACATTTTCAATTTTTACGCCTAACTTATAAATGATTGAGAGAGAACTTTGTTAAAAGCAAGAACTAAAGTATTAACTTATTTTTTTATATATTATCTTAGCTTGTTAACTCGTCTCTTACAAAGATTTCCACCAAACATTTAGCAGTCTTAACTTTATTATATACACACACATGAACGGTAAATAGTTTTACTTGCAATATCACTAGATGGCGTTTTTTTTTTCAAATACTTGGTTGGGAATTAAAATATTCAGAATTTGCAAGGCCAAAAAGCCCAGGAGTATTTTTTACTTGTATACCTTTTACAAGTCTTATAATGCGATTTGCGAATAAATTTCGGATTTTTGACAGTTGTTTTCTTACAAGAACGTTGCAGACGATAATTTTATTCCTGTTTTAGAAAAAAAAAACGTATTTTTTAAGAACGTTCGCATTCTAATTCTGGTCTCACTTAGTCAATAATCCCCCTAATTTACCTATATATTTTTTACAATTCTTTGCGCCGAGTTTGTGAATAGATTTTGAATTTTAATTATGCCCTAAAATCTGCACTAGCTCACCCTGTACATTTTCTTTGGTGATTGTGTATTTTATTTGTGTTCTAAGTTTTCTGTTTTTTTTAAGAACATGTTAATTATTTTTGTATGGTATTAAATGAGAAGTTGTACTTAACTGCCTCGTTGGTCTAGTGGTCGCAAAAGCTACTGCTGAGCATGAGGTCCCGGGTTCGATTCCCAGGTCGGGCAAAGTGTTATTGGGTTTTTCTATCTAGAATTTCTCAGTAGCAGCCCGGAGCCTGGATTTGTGCCCGGTTTATGGCAATAGGCTCGCCCCCATTTACATGGGGCTTAAGAATAACTAGCGAAATGTGGGTGTACTATAGGTACACCTCTGCCTAACCCTTCTGGAATAACAGGCGTGAAGTTATGTTTTCTCTTTTTTTTGTACTTAACCTTGACATTCCATGGAATATCAAAAGTGTTTTAACTCTGTTATTCTTGTTGGTACTTATTCTAAGTCAAAACCCCATGATATCCTCGACTTGACTGGTGGTATAATTAATATTCATAGTTGCAATTTAAATCTTCATCTCTGTTTCCTCAGCCGAGGTGAGTTTGAGTTGAAGAACCAACTGTCAAATATAAAGTACGTCAAGGCGTCGCGTCGTAATGAACCTTGATGCTTCCTTGAGGTATTAAATATGGAACTGAACCAAAACAAGCCTCAGATACCATATTTTCATAATGTATTTTGAAGTTTATTGAATGATGACGTATTCGTTAAGTATCACCTCGGCTCACACTCATTCGAGGGACCTCATAATTTCCTTAATCTGGCTCCTCGAGAGACTTGTATGTCGAGTAGATTTCGAGTGTGATAAACTAGGTTTAAGGGCTGTCAGTGTCATTATTTTCTGTGGAATATGGACACTGACAGCTCTTGAACGCAGTTCAGATGTGCTGATCGCGTTCAGATAGGGTTCGGTAGACAGGTGTAACTTGCCTGTGTATTTTTGTTTGACAAAATAAAAGTTTTTCACACAAACCTTGTTTTATTTTCAGCGTCTCCAATCCATCGGTGTCCATGTGGGCACTTCGGAGAACGTCCTATTCAAGCTACTGCGCGACAAAAACCATCCGGCATTTAAACACATTTCAAAACTTAATACCACGCCTACTCCTGACGAATTTGGGCAAAGTTAGAAAAGTGATCAGTTGTAAAAAAGCTTTTAGGTTATGGTATGTAAAGATGGCTATCCATCCAAGCGTAGCTTAACCTGATCCACCGACTGTTCATATTTAGTCAGAAGTCCCTTTTTTTTCTATCATATTTTGTTGGCGATATTCCAGAGTTGGTGTTTTAGACCCAATGTGCGTTTAATAATTTCGTCCACGTTCATAAAATGCACGGAAACACGTGCACGTAATAATGTTATCGAAGACGGAAAGGACAATGACAGAAAATCTATAGAACTTTGCCCCACTCAATAAAAGTCATTTACAAGCCTGCAATATTCAGCACCTTATGGATTATTTATTACTGTTAACTAAACAGTTTTCCTAATGCCTGTAGAACTTGCGGTTTCTGTTAAAATCTTAAACAACTTATACGGTACGCGTTATCATAATTATTATAATTGTAATTAGTTTTTGTTATACAGGTATTTCAAACATTTTCTGTGTGTATCATGCGCAATAAGTAACGCAATAGGAAATTCAGGGGTTGAATTAATTTTTATCATTGATTTGTAATCGGCAAGTTCTACTGAAAAACAATGTATTATGAAAAGGTCCTTTAACCATTACAATTATTTTCATTGATTGACATTTCCTGTAAATAGTAGGAGCAGGATCTAGCGTTGTCTTTTAAAAGCGGTTCTCATATTTATCGATACACTTTACTTCCTTGTGTCTTGTCTTGTGTGGTAAAAGTTTGTTTTGTCAGTTTGTATGTAGGCGGTTATTTTTGGAACTACCACTCGGATTTCATTTTTTTTTTGCATTTGATGACCTAATTTTTGAGGAAGGCGTTGTATGGTAGGCTCCATAACATGACGCTAGAAGCCTTACGAGCCAAGGAAAAAGAAAAAAGTCACGAAAGAACGCTAAGCGAAAACGAGAGAGTAATAGCGGGGCAGGCGATGCGACTGTGTGCGTGGGGGTAACCAGAATTTCACGCGGACGATGTATATAAAAACAGTTATTAAGTAAGCCTAAAGTGTAGCCAGGTAAAAAAATGTAGACAGTAGAAACCTAAAGTACTTGTACCAAAAATATAAGTTTATTTTAAATAAGATTTCCTCACTATTACAATAATAAAGTAGTTCAGCAAAATATAAAGACTGAGGAAAATAAAATGTTAATAATGTTGGAATAATGTGCATGGTTTTTGCAAATCGCGAGCGCCAAAGTGGTTCTTATTGACATAAGTAAAAACATAAGGTTTAAAGCCACTACAGAGAGTCAGACACTTTAAATACCTGGGGCATGTAGTCACGGAGGACTTATCTGATGATGCTGATATAGAGAAGGAGCGGAGGGCGTTGGCGGTTCGATGTAATATGGTAGACCGCAGGGTTTCGCGTTGTATTAAGATGTTAAAGTCGCTTTTTTCAAGGCATACTGCCAAACATCTACACGTGCAGCTTGTGGGTGAAATATACTCAGAGAGCCTACAACGTCCTGCGCATTCAATATAATAATGGATTTAGGATGTTGATGGGGCTTCCGCGGTTCTGCAGCGCTTCGCATATGGAGCCCGTGTTGGCGATTTTCATGGTATTTTGAGGAAAAGAACATCGTCAATAATGGGTAGGTTGCGCGGAAGCTCCAACAGCATCCTAAAAACTTTATTTGACAAAATGGACAGTCCCTATAAAAGGCACTGGGTGCAGAGGCACGTGCCAACGTGTGTTGGGCCACGTCTTTTTTAGTTGTTTATATTGTAAGTTTTACTAACATAGTTTTTAAGTCATTGTTACTAATACGTTATGGATTCTGAGTACACTGGTCCGAAATAAAAATATAATTGATTCCATGTTGTACAAGGTGGTGAACACAAACCGACAATAAATAAAACTGCGTTAAGATTTGATGTTTCCAGTCTACATACGAAAATTCAATCAGATATATCCAAAGCTAGCCAAAGATTGGCAAAACCCAAAGTCGCCTAATCCCTTATTTTATTTCGATGTTGGGATATTTGATAGTTTTAAAATTAAGGAGTATTTTAAAACTATCAAATATACATTATTGCCAGTGTTTTTATTTAAAATTATCCCAGAAAGTAAGGACAAATTACGTTTTACTTATTTAAAAATGTCTATAAATGCACTCCTATGTTTTTTTTACTAACCCGAAAAATATCATTTAACTTTTTACTTTTACAAGTTTTGCATAAATGCGCATTTTTTTTTTAAATCGATTGTTTCACGTGCGCTCGTGAGTTGCAAGAACAATAACAGTAACTTATATCGAATACTATATTTTATTAAAAATGCAAATAGTTTTATTTCAACAGCGACCATTTCAGTTGTTCCTTCGCCGATTGTAACACCTGAAAATAAGAAAAACTAACATAGGTATAGAATATTATTACATTACAATAATTATGTGTCGGGATGGCCCATTGGTTCTGACCTCTCATGCACGAGGTCGCGGGGGCAAGTACCAATGAGACTTTTTCAATTCTTTTAAGGTTCATGCACACGCGTCAGTCATGCCAACGTCAAATCGCCGTCATCAGTCACGTCAAAAAATATAGTTACGTAGAACTTAAAATCGCGTCAAAAAATATGGTTACGTAGATTGACGTTCGAAAAGTGAAAATTCTCCGCCATTAATGAAAAAAATACTTTATATTTTGATTTTGTAGGAGGTTGGCTTGCCTTCACACATTAGTCGCGTCACTACCGGCGCGACTCAGTCAACGTCGGCACATACAAATCAAAACTTGTATTGCTAACTTGAACGCAACCAAAACGAAAAATTGATTTAGGCGCGTTGCTATGACTAACTGACTATCCGTACACACACGTCGCTAAAATTGACGTCACTAATCGGCGACTTAACGTTGACGTGACTCTTGTGTGTGCGTGAAATTTTTATGTAAATTCTAAGTGTATCTTGGCATACACTTAGAATTTACATTAAAATTACCGATGTCGGTGGTGTCCAAACACCACCGACATCGGTAAAGGAATACAACGTGAGGAAACAGTAACTTATAATAATTCATATAAGTCTGCAATCGCCAAACCGTCTTGAGCAAATGTGGTGATCAATTCTAGTGCCTTCTCTGTATGAGAAGAGGCTTTTGCCCTGCAGTGGGACAATAATAGGCTGGTATTATTTCACAATAAACAAGTTTAAAGCTCGCTTTAATTCTTTAGAAAATATTCTGCTTTGGAACTTTAAGAATTGTGGATGTATTTTTTTCGTAATATTGCCACTAAAACAATGTCTATAAGATTCACGTATATTAAAGGAAATTAATTGTTAATCAAAAACCCTACGTCAATTTGCCGTATTATAGCCATTTCATACAGACGTTCAAGCAAAACAGAAATTGCAGATGTGATTAGATTATACGAACACATTAAGTTGGTAGTCTATTAATTACCCTGACTACCAAGTTTTCTTCGATTCCTCGGTCATTAAAAATCACTGTGTATGTGTATATAAAATTGTAGGGCTGTTGTTACATTCTACCATTTTGTGTATTTCTTATGATTCAAAAAGCTTTGAAATGTTTATTATTCTCAGATATATTGGCAGTGTAGGTACTTGACCTTTATCCTGTCACATTTCACCCGCATGAGTGAGCCTAGCGCGTGTAACCGCAAACTCCCCGCACCCCGCATGCGGGACAGGAAAAGTATATAAGTACGCAAACGACAAGATGCGAGCGGGGCCCCTGGCTGGAGGCTTTGAGTTCGCTTAAGGCAGCCACAGGATAGTCCGGTTAAGTAGTCACGACCTCTCAAGGTCAACTACAAGATGCCATACACAAAAAACAATAAAAAAGATGCGAGCGGCGTGCTTACGAGTCAGGCCGACACGCGACATAAATCTGCATAATAGGAATGCCCTGATTGTATACATTTTAATGTTTTCTTCATTTTGTCGCTTGCCAAGTATACAGGTGTTTTTTTGTTCAAGCCGTTGCTAATTACTTTTCTTTAAAATTAAGCTCATGGTTCCTTCCATTGTACTGGCTAGAAAAAAAAACACCTTGTAATCTGAAATACTAGATATACGGTGGCATTGCTACTTGCAGAAAGACAAAATCTTGAATGGATAAAGTACATAATAATAGGTAACTACCTCCATATTGTTTTTAGCATAACTGTACAACGTTTTTAAACATACACCAGGTGAAAATACCCAAAGGTACCAAATTATAGCGTGTTTATGTAAATGAAAAAAACTATATAAAAAAGACAAGCAAATCTATTCTTCTTTTTAAAAATACACGATTTCTTACCAATAAAAACAAGCATCAAAGAAAAAGCAATACAGCCAATGAAAAGGGGTTGCCAATGAGAAAAAATAAATGAAAAAAATAAAAATGTTAGTAAATAATATTTTAATAAGCACTAAATAACTACAATTACAATTAAATGTTGAAATACGTAATGTCAAACTATTTCCCCCGGTTCGCTTACATATTCATTATGTTCTGTAGAATCTGAAATTTTTAATAAATAAAATCATTGTCAACTTATTATTTTGTAAAAACTGTTGTATTTTAGTATTTTAGTAAAGGAGTGGACAAAAATCGAATTACTATTTTACTTCAGAAAAAATCAAATCCCAGTGTGTTTTAATAAAATATCTCGTGAATCTAATGAATATATAATAATACTTTCAATCCCAAATTAATAGTTGAATATTATAATAACGATTGCGTTAAAAATAGAAATAATAAATAAAAACGATAAACGAATACCAAGTGCAAACAAACAAAAAAGAAATTGTGATTTTTCAACATATTTATTTAACAAAAATCATAATGGAACAATTTAAAAAAATACTAATAACTTTTTACTTTTTAATTACTTTAACGTTTTTCAACGTTAAAAAAACTTTTACCGACCAGAAATTAATGGCATATTGTGCTGTATCTTACCTAAATACTGATATTATTTTGGTCAAATATTATAATAATCAATTCGTCATAAGAACATTGAAAAAATAAAGTCTAATACTTAAATACATTTATTAATAAACTAATTCTATTGATTTAAATACTTACATAGTATCAACATCAAAACTGTATTTTCGTAAAACTATAAAAATGTATAAAATGTAATGACATTAATTGATAAATGTTCGCGATCTCAAGAGACGGTGTTGCCAAATTAAATAATCAAATTTATCTGTCTAGTCTGTCCCCAAATATGTTTGTGTCGTTTTTCAGACTAAGCGGATGCAGCAGACCAGCTCTTGCATGGAGCGACTGCCTATCTGACCTCCAAAATTTGGCACAGACTTGGGATTATGACTACCCGTAACGACTGTCAAAGATCAACGAATGCCAGTCGGGATCAACTGCTTTACTTTCCGAGGCACTGAAAGGTCCCGATATGTAATGGAACCACCCATCCACAAAACGACCGCGGACAGAGTAACCACCTTCGATCGACGGCTGTTATTATTTACGAGCTCAAACAAAATAAAATGTAATATTTTATCTAAATGTGCAGATTACCAATTCGTGAGAAAAAATTAAAATTAAACTGTACTTACTTTGCTTTTAATAGTAGGTTCTAAAATTAGACAAATAAGTATATTTATAGAAATACTATCACAACCAGTCAAACAAAAATAAAGGATTTAGACCAGGCCACCGTGGCTCCAGGTGAGGATGCATTATTTTATGATCCGTCAACATGAAAAAAAAAATTTAAAAAAAAAATCACTGAATTTTGCGGTTACTCATCACATCATTGTGATATTTTTTTGCGCTAGACCATACATGGGAACCTTGGGAGATATTGAAGGTTCCAACATTTACTTTACTTTTTCACAAAACAATGTTTAAATGAACTTTGTACAGGTACCCCCACAACTCCTGTACCCTTGCATGCACCCATAAGCACATTGCACAAAGGCGAATTTTCACACCAAAAGTAATCGTTTCGCAGCAATATTTGTTGCTAAATGTTACCTAGTTTATGATAACGGCTATGTGGGTCTTTACACGTACCTTTTGCACGAGATTCGATTGCGCGTGCGCCAACCGTCAAATGAGATCGCGAGTATTCATCGAATTAAAGAAACTGTCGAAGTGTCGAGACATACAAATTGAAGAGGTGGTACAACACTATTTACGAAGTTGATAGATACAGAGAACTTTAGAGCGAGAGTTTAAAGTGATACGATTCAATTTTGTTTTTTAGTTGCTTAAAATATTGCCGAATAAATACTTCAACAGCGAACAGAACGTCAAGCTCACGTCAACCGCTGTGATTTGACAGACTTTTTTTAAACGGCTTCTCGCTGGCCACTTAAGAGGTTGTCGGCTGCTTTACAGGGCCATCCTGTGGATGTCTTAATAAATTAAGGCCTCCAGCCAGTGCATCAAACTTAAACAAACTAAGCGACTGCTCGCTAAGGGCACCCCTTGTGGGGTACGGACCTCGGATTAGGGTGTCGCTGGGGGTGGGCAGCAAAATGTGATTAACTGACTGAATTAACAAGAGTCAATCAAATCACCTATCATGAGCTTGATAGTGCATACATATATAAACTCACGCCTTCTTGCCATGGGGGTAGGCAGAAACCACAGAACGCCACCTGCAACGATCCTTACATACCCCTTTTGCCTCGATTACGCTCATACATCTGGTCACACACGCGCGCCGGTTGCGAATAGTACGGACCTGACCTTTCTTTTGAACATCTTTTTTGTTATATCTCTCTCCTTTCATTCATTCTCTCCACATGACCAAACCATCAAAGCAAACTCTTTTAAATTTTTGTCACTACATCTTCTTTTGAACCGCAACATTGCCTTATCACATCATTCCTCAGCCTATCATTCATAGTTACACCACACATTCGCACATGTCCATTTATTCTGCGTTCAAGCTTCTTTATATAAGCGTAAGCACCAGCACCCCATTGTGAACAGCCAGTCGGGCTTGATAGCATGTTAGCACTTTTTCCAGTTTCCTAGAAGAGCGGTGGTCGCCACATATAACGACCCGCAATGACAGCTGTCATTATAATGGTGGCACCGGGATTTGACTTTACGGGCGTCAAAAAACACCAAATTACTATCATAAATAACAATTTCAGTGAAGTCATTCGACGTTAAATTGGGGACGCTATGTGGCTGGCACTACAGTCTGAGGAAACCTTTCTAGGCAAAAAAAAGTGGACACATTTTGGGAGTAAAAATCTCTCAATATGAACTATAGTTTTTATTTTTGAAGCACGACTTTTCGAACCGCTACGGCTAATTTTGCGTAGCAAACCGTTATACTCCAAAAGTTAAGTTAATTTCGACTCACTTTCCATCTAAAAATTTTGTCTACAACTCCCTCTGTATCTATCAACTTGCAACCGATACCCAGTGCGTTACAGAAGTGACAAACACAAACTAGAGTCTACCAAAACATCTTATTGACTTGTTCCATTACCTGTGCTACTGTTTGCTCGCCTAGAGGGACGTCTTCCGTGCGTAGGGCAGCCCTGCCGACTATGGAGGTCGGGTCGGAGTCTAGGATTACTCTGGAACGGAAAAAATTGGGTTATAGTGTGTGGAGAATCGAGTATCCTTACTTCCTAACTTATATTATAATTGCGAAATTAAGTTTGTTTGTTACACTTTCACGCCAAAACGGCTGAACGGATTTACCTGGGTAAGGACGAAGGCAACAGCTAGAAATATTATAAATGTGAAAGATTGTATGTTTGGATGTTTGTTACTCAATCACGCAAAAACGGCTGAACAGATTTGGATGAAATTTGGTACACAGATGGCTTATAATCTGGATTAGTACATAGGATACTTTTTATCCCGGTGCTACGGATAATCTTAGAGGAATTTTAGATTCTACCTAGGACAATGTTTTCGACGAGTGAGCACTTACACAAAGAGTTCTACTATTATGTCTGTGTCTCGATTGTAGTGCATTTTTGTTTTTATTAACCCAAGTTCTTAAATTCATTCATTAACTGAACCACAAACAACGCACGGTCTAGATTCTAGACCATCTATGAATAACGACGGTAAGCAATGTGGAAGGATTTTCGAAAATTCTTCACATAAATGGCTTAAAGGGAAATCTCATTGGACACGCGGCTTATTGGCGCAACAAAAGCAGTGGTGGCCCAGTCGACTACGACTAACAGACGCGGCTTACGAGTTGTAGTTCGTGGGGTCGATCCCAAGCAGGCACTTTCCTTTGTGTAAATTATTTCATCGCCACTGCTCTCAAAACGGTGAAGGACAACTTTAGAACCAAAAATTCGAAGACATGTGACATCTGCCAACCCGCAGTGGGCCCACTCCGTCTTACAGAGAGGAGGCCTGTGTCTGAGCAGTGGGAACATTATAGGCTGATATTAAAAAAAAAACACGTTTTGTTTTATGAGAAATTCCATATCTTTTGTGTCCATGTGCTTAATGACCACGTTAGAAGTCAAATCTTACAACTGACGCCGAGTATATGCAATTCAGCGTCACCGAGCGACTGGAGCCGAGTATACCCGATTGAGCGTCGTGACGGTTCAGTTTCGTCCACTGTTCAGAACGACCGCAAAGTGTGCTCAGTTCACAACTTCTAAAATAGTTCTATAGAGAAACAAGTATCTTACCCGCCATCACAGATCTCATCGAAGGCCAGCATGACAGAATCCAAGTTGTCCAACAGCACTCGTCTCTCCACGTTCCTCCGTAGAAGTATGCTCACCGACTCGTAAAGCGCGTTTAGTACTGACTGGAGGATCAACTGGAATGGTAGAAAGTATATGTAAGTAAATTGGCTTTTTTGGTCTTTGCAGTCAGTATTATTTTTCAAAATCAAAATCAGAAGTCATTTATTCACATCAGGCTGAGAATCAGCACTTTTTGAACGTCAAAATTACATAAGACCGTCCCCCGGCACGCCCGGTCTTCAACACTTCCTATTGCTTTTAGCCGGGAAGAAGAAGTGGCGCTACAAACCCAGAAGCACAGCTCACTGTTCAGACTTCCGACTATTTTTTTTCTTAACTTTATTGCATAAAATTTCCAAATGATTATTGCCTATTACATGTTTCTGGAGTTGTCGATTCGCTCACAAATAAATTAACTTCGTGTGTGTCGCCTACAGAGAAAATAATATTATTTGTCAGTGTCATTGTAAGTTCGTGCAAATCGACTAATAAGCCGCCAAACGCGTAAACAGATCATCCAAGCGATCTGAACAAGCCTGGACAATTAAAGTTCATGTCAGAATGACGGCCACACAGATTTGTACCATGTGAACACAGTGTTAATTTTGTAACTTTCCGCGTTTGTACCAATGATTCTCACTTTATTTTCAATCTTGCTTTTGTGGCGGCATCTACAACGCTACATGCGAACTACGCATCATGTTGGGATCACCAGTATAGAGGTATGAGGAACAAGGTGAAAAGTTTCTGTAGTGCTATTCTGTAACCATCTCACCGTAAAAACTTAGGTGAAGTGAGCTGTCAGTGACTCTGATGCTAGGGATTGACCAAGACGTGATGATACTGACAGCTTACTCTACGCAAGATTTCGTGGTGAGATTTTTACAGAGTCGTCATGCTGCCCACTTCTTGTTTTTTTTTTGCAGGTCAATCTAGGAGGTTGTGGGCTGCTTTACCGGGCTATACTGTGAATGCCTTAAATAAATTAAGGCCTCCAGCCAGGGCATAAACTAAGCACCTACACTCTGAGGGGGTGCTTGGGGGTGCCCCTGTGATGTACTTACACCCCGACCAAGGGCGTCCCAGGGTCAGGGACAGGTTGGTCGTCGGATCGTGATTATTTAGGGCCTCAAGCTCTTATGTCGGGAAGTTACAAATGCTAATTGTGCTTGCATGATGCAGGATTTTTGCATGACGTCAATGTGATTCGTAGTTTGCATGTAGCCTTATAGATGCTACCACATTTTCATAGTTTCAAACAGTATATTTATCCCTTTTGTCTTGTTAATCATGGCATTTACCTCTCTGACCACACACTACAAGCAGTGTTTGAGGACATGTGATCAGCAGGAGTCTACAAAAAAAAGAACTTACTTCATTTTCATGTGAGCTGCCCATGACATAGAAGAAGAGATCAACGTTGCTCTTGTATACGCATGTCAGACCTTCCAGCATTATAATCTCTGCGTTGGCTCTGAAATCAGTATTTTAACAAAATTAACAATTCTGTAAGTATGCATCTTGTTTTTATAAAATATCAAAAGGCATTTATATTTTAAGTAATGAGAAAACCTGCAATTCTAGCAAGGTACTAAATTATAGTGAAATATTAATATTTTATCTATGTTTATAAAATTATCACAGACTTTGCAAAGTGTTGTGTCTGGGGAGCATCACAGCAGGCCCTAATAGAATACCAGTTTTGCAGTATTTATTTTTTTATATATAGCAGGATTATGATAAAACAATTGCCTTTTTTTTTCATTTTTTTTTTAGTTTTAAAAGTACATTAAGTCTTTTTTTTTAAACTCGGTCCCTGAGTGCTGAGCATTGTCTAGTCCTGGCCCGGAGTCAATTATTTAGGTCCTTACCTGTGTGTTTTATTAAATAAGTTTTTCTCAAAAGCTTTCTGTTCCTTGGCAGTCGGCAGGACATCTTTGTCGTAATATTTAGCGAGGATACGGTTGCCGTCATTGTCCAGGATACACATGCCTTTGACAATGTACAGTGTGGGTTCCTGAAATTAGAATAATCAGATAGAAAAAATATGCATTTATTTTTTGTTAAAAAGAACAATATAAGCTCTTCAATTTCTCCTTGAAAGGCTGTAACTGAGAGTAACTCCTGGTTTATTAATTGAGAACTTGAAGTTGAGACTACTTTAGCTTTATGGATCACATAAAGTACAGTAACGGCTACAAAAAGCAAATAATACTTAAATATAGCTGGCAACATTGAGCCCTGGTTCCAGAGGGCTTAGTATTAGTAATTTACTGTAGTAAATGTTATAGTTGTATATCTAAATACATTTTAAAATATTACTAGAAATTAATTATTATAAAAAACATTTATATTATAAAACATCCGCCGTTCACCGGGTGTCGGGAGCAGGGTCAAAACTACCGGTGGTTAGGGCTCCAGAGACAGGAACCTCGTAAAACGCTGAGAGCCGTATCGAGCTGTGGATCAGGGCTTATTGCATTCGGAGTTAACTGCCGGAGTCATCGAAAAGTATGATCAAGATCGAAAGAAATGCGTGACGTGACGGTTCAAGAAGCTGGAAATTCTAGGAATGTGATTCCAATGCAAACAAATATCGAAAGGTTTTCAGTTTATATGGGCAAAGCAGTACAAAACCCGAACAAGATCCGAACTCGCGAAGCGAGAGGGCTGCACCATTTTACGAAATGTATCAAATTGAAGGTGGGAATTCGTGTGTTTGAAATGGAAACTACAAGTAACTTACAAAAAGTGATCCTTCCATTGTTGTGTGAACCATTTTCAGAATAATTTGACCGTTTTCTTATTTTATTTCTAATCAAAACATGCAACTTCCAAGTCGTTGACGTGTTTCTGTTTGACAATTAAATTTTGACGCAAGCAAATCATAGTCCAGTGTTGCTAGTTCCAAAAGTTCAAATTATTGTAATTCCACGTCGAAATTATCTTTACTCCGACAAAATTGTCGTACATTTGGTTTAAAGTAAGAATTAGTAAATTCAGCACAGTTAAATATGAGAGAAGAATTTGAAAACTTAAGTTGCATTCATCTTCCTTTCAGCGTCATCTATAATTTTTAAATGTACTTTTACATGGTCCTGAAAATTTGGTTTCAAGAAATGCTTCATTTGAACAACAGATGACGCTCTACTACGGTGGCCTTAAAACGCTGCTAGGTGTCGCTAGTGATTCGTTCTTCAGTTTTATCATCTAATTTATCAACGTACACTGAAATGATTATTTCCAAGCCATTCAAGAACTAAAGCAAATTAAATTACTATAGATTTGTGTTTTAGTCGCGCTTTAATAATAACGCTTGAATATTTAACCCATCCATGTAAAATGCTGGTATTGAGCTGTATTCGGTTAGGCAGGAAACCGAATTCAACCTATAAATAGTTGGGGAAAGGCTAGGCAGATGATGATAAATTATTAAATCGCTTTGCGATGTGTCAAACCGATCGCACATCCATTATTTCTAACTATCTTTCTCAAATCCTTTTATAAAACTACCTAAATGGCGATGACGATGTACTGTCCTAGGCTACATCACACAGCACTGACTGTACCTAGACTAGCAGAAAACCAATTCCCGCAATTGGATAACATAATCAGCCTTTAATGTTTCCACTGCTAATGTCCCAGTAGGGACACAGGCCTCCTCTCGTTGAGAGGTGAGAAGTGGTTAGAGCCCGACCAAATACGGCTTAAAAAAAAACGAAAATGTAAACGAAATTCGGCCTGACTTGCATTTTCGAGAGAACCGAAAACGCAAAAAAAATAGTGATTTTTAGATGGATCATTGGTAAAAGTGAAAGAAATGGAGGGTCAATCATACAATTAATACATTTAACCGTATAAACTCACTTTGTACTTTTCTTAAAAAAATAGATTAGCTAGATTCAGATTTAGTTAGACGTTCAAAATTTTAGGTGAAAAACGTCAATTTCAGAATGGCATATTTGCCATTTTACTAAATTAGTATCTCAGTGTCATCGTAATATACTGTCAAACTAAAATATGGTTTATTGTGTATTAATCTAGTTTAGAGGTATTTGTGACCAGATAATCGGCACCATAGTACGAGTATATCAGCTTTTAGTTGTGTGACGAGGCGTGGAATTTAATGCGAAATAAATTGAACAACTTTCAATTTATTTATTCATAGAATGATCACGCCTGATTGCCACGTATTGATTTCCAGGCACTATATTTTTTTCGGCTACGGCCACGGCAATAAATGTATTATCATATAGCCGAAATAATGCTGAAAACCGAAATCGGTCGGACCGTAAACGTAATCCACCACGCGGGCTCAGTGCACCCTGATAGAAGGTACTCTATGACAGTCACAGAGGCAAATAATTTACTTATTAATTAATTCGGTAGTAAGGTAATTAAGTCCTCACGTCTCCCTATTTTTGTTTCATAGACCACTTTGATGAAACTTTTTACTACCACAGACAATCCCAGAATAGAGTTCTAATTACAATATTTTCGCGCCACATTTTGACACATGGCGGGAAGATGGCCGCCATGAATAGTCTTTGATGTCACCGAATCAAATTACCAAAGTTTGAACTTCCCTTGTATATTTTCCTGTTATACGTTTGTTACATTTGTTTTATTTTGAAATGTTTCAGAGGGTTTTGGTAATATGAATCTGTGGTGTCTGCGCTGATATACGGCTTCATTTAGTTTCATGAATTTTTTGAGAGTGAGAGAGATTTTAAATAATTCTCAGTTAATTAAGATAATAGCATTTTTAACCCCCGACGCAAAAAGAGGGGTGTTATTAGTTTGGCTTGTCTGTCTGTCTGTGGCATCGTAACTCCCGAACGTGACTTATGTGGGAGTGTTCTTGGACATGTTTGATGAAAATCGGTTTAGCCTTTTAAAAGTTGTGTGAAAGTGTTTTAAATAAGATCATATTATTATTAGGAACCTATATATTTACAACTTAACAAAATCTTCATTATAATAAGTTTGTACCTATAAAAAATATCAAATAAAAATATTTAAAAACCCCTGACACAAAAACCTAAGTTCCCTTTAAAAAGTAAAAAAATATAAAAATCCGTCGCGTTGGGGGACCGCTCCAAATTATTTATTATCTACGATTTTCACCTCCCACGACTTTATTCGGTCCCCCAACGCAACGTAAAGTACCTAAAAATAATAGAATATAAGTATATTCTATTATTTTTACTTTTTAAAGGGAACTTAGGTTTTTTTTAATTCATTGCCTCGTTGTTCTAGGGACTTTGAGGAACTTGCAACCACTGGACTAACGCAACGGGGACAAAAAAACCGAAATTCCCGCTCGATTCAACCTCCATAAAATAGTTTATGAGCTAACGTGCCACATAGCCATAACCTCGCCAAAATGGCGGCAAACGCATAAACCACATTAACCAAACCAGGAATCGCCCACTATACTTCTTAATTGACTATTACCGCTACTTACCTTCTCATTTAAGCCCTCTTATTACCTTTAAAATGGACTAAAACAGCCTCGAAATATAATCTGTGACTGTTATGACCCCTGTAAACGATTTAAAGGTTGAAAATAAGAAAAATATAGTATCCATTTTTATTAGACCCCTCATTTCACTAATATTTTAAGTGTTGCCAGTTCAAATTATGTTAGGTGAACGAATGAAACCACAATTTTAGACGGAGCTCTCTTTTCTTTAAAATTGTTTCTCTTGGGGGTCCAAGTGATTTTGGTTGTTAGACTGGTGTATTTTGGGATGGATATTCATAAATATAAGAGGACAGTCTCTGGCTAAATCATTTTAACGCCAAAACTGAGGGCGAGTGATGCGTTGGTGTGATTTTGATGTCACGTTAAGGATACGATACGACTTTGATAATATATTTCAGATTCATGTTCATATATTGCATTCCATGCTGCAGGTACAAATATTCAAAATTCTTGGGTTTGAAATGGGGATAAGTTTGATGATGAGCATAATAAATAATTGCCACTAGCATAGCCATAACCATCGACGCACAAACCGTAACAATGAATTCACATGGTTTCAGACCCCGTAGAAATGTTTCTACTAACTGCCGTTTCATAGAAAAGTGAAAGCGATAACCCTTTTTTTTATTGACTCGTATGGACGAGCCAATAAAAAAATAGTTTAGAATCATGAACTGAATCCTTGGCAACAGCACCCTAATTGCGTAACGCACTATTAATCACAATCTGAATCATTTTGAAGGATATTGCTAATCCATTGCTTCATAATGTTGTTGAACTGTCAAAATGAAAGTGATAACTATTGTAAGTGTATTACGAAAGTACCCAGCTGGTACCCTGTCTATTCCCACTGCTGGGACACCTGCCTCCTCTATGTGAGAGGGAGTGTGCCCATTCCACCACGCCGGTCCAGTGCGGGTTTGTGGATGCACACGAGTTCGGTTCTAAGACATTCCCGTTTCCTTCTTCACGATCTTTTACACCATTTTGAGAGCGGTGGTAATAACAATAGTAGCTCACCGGTATCGGGAACAGAGTCCAAGCTACCGGCAGTCAGGGCTCTAGAGAGTACCGCTTTCCAGAAGTACCGCTTTCTGAATCAAGCCCATGATTTGTTTTGTCCAACGAGAGCCTCCCAGGTGTTGGTCGAGACCATTGGCTAACACGACTATGGACACAATGATTGCTGAGTCCGCATCCCACATATCGACAACTTCGCGAGCCAAGTCATGATACTCGATTCAAGACCAACAACTGGTATCGGGGCCGTTACTACTGGGCCACCACTGCTTCCAATCATCTGACATCTCGTTGCCAGACACAAATTTAGTCACTGCAGGCGTTAACTGAGAAATTTATGATCTAAGACTTCAATATAAATTAGTATAAAATTTTGCCCGAATTTTGGAATCGAACTCAAGAAGTCAAGACCACATGCTTAGCACTAGTGCTTGACCACAGCAACGAGTATTATAGCCGTTTATTTCCGAACTTTGGGTACACCGTTTGTTAGCGTATTTGGGTCTAAACCAAGTTATATTAAGTCCCGCAGCTCGATGTGCCTTTTGGCATATGCCTCCTTTAACTGTCTCCATTGTACTCTGTCCTGTGACCTCTGCAACTCTGGTCCATTATAGCCCCAGGGTTAGACGTATGTCGTCTTCCCATCTTGTTTTTGGGCGCCCCCGTTTTCTGGTCCCGACCCTTGGGTACCACACCGTCACTTTTATACTCCATTTGTTTGTTTTGCAAACGATGGACACTCCTTTAAATTATATTGTTACAAAACTGTTAGTTCCATAATTAAGTTTTAACGCTCATCGGTTGACCTTGTGGACAGCCCACGCTGCGCCTTCCGATACCATTAAAGACCAAGAATACTTACTAAAATTATTTTTATTAACAGTAACACAATTACAGGCGTTATTACTTCCTAGATAAGATCGTAAATCGTATAATGCAGGTGTAATAACGTTTTCGTGAAAAACAAGCGTGTTGTTATGTGATAAAATCGTATGGTATAAAAGCTATTACCCGTCAAACGTTCATGTCAACTGACAGACGGGTCTCATAGCCGTCTCTAAATAAAACATGCTTGAGTTTGGGACGAAAACCGAGCATTTAATGATCTCTTCATTACTTAGAACTACGATTATGACTGGAAGCGTAATTATCTCAGTGTTTCAGGTTTTCAGCTAGGAATTAGGCTAGTTCGATTATTAAAAAATGCGAAAAAAAAAGTTATTGGCTAACCGCTACGCTAGCCGAGGTCGGTCTGTGCCTTGGAAAGCCTTGTTAAGCCGTTGGTGACAGCTGTCATTCTTAGATCTTTGACAGTCGTTACTGGTAGTCAGGAGCCTGAAAGTCTGACAGCCAGTCTAACCAAGGGGTATCGTGCTACCCAGTGACTGTGTTGTGGAGATCAGGTAATCAGTCGCTCCGTTTAAAATACTGGTATTCAAATGCATCCAATTTCAAATGTATGAGACCCCAACATAATGGCAAAGTGCTTGATAGTTTTTGTTCTGATTGTAACTTGGCTTAAAGTCTGCAACTGTTTAAGTTACTGCTTGTTGTCTAGTTGTCGACTGCGGAGCCTGCCTGCACGCATAGCATGAACACCATAGAATTTTGTCGAAAATCTTTTTTTTTGTCTATTCTAAATGTAATTTTGTCTAATTTTCGTCGACAAAGGTTGGTCAGTCACTACGCGTGCAGGTAGGTTCTTTAAGCAAATTCTCGTTACCAAATCTTCATTACAACCTGAAATCAATTTCAACATAACACCAGTAATCCTCGAAGAGGTAGGCGGAGGTGTACCTGTAGTGCCTACTACCTTTTTCTGTCAAAAAAGTATCGGGAATGGACATTTTCCGAGATGAAAAGAACCCAATGTCCTACTCCAACTCCCAAGCTGCCTGTTTATACAGACTTTGAATTTTTTTTTTTTTTATCTGTCAAAAAAGTATTGGGAATGGAATTTTTCCGAGATGAAAAGAACCCAATGTCCTACTCCAACTCCCAGCAGCCTCTCCAAAAAAAATCATAAATTTCAGAAAAAAAAAAAACATATTTACTTGAAACTAGCAAAGACTTTATAAAAAGTATAGTGTAAATTCATTACATATCGAGATCTCCTCGTGCCTCTGAACAGCATGATAGGGAAGAGGCTGGCAGATTGATTGATAGTTTCCAGTAAAGATCAAAGCAAAACAAGCAATACATAAATAGGTATCTATAAGCAATACATAGGCTGTGGGAAAATCCAGAGGAAGTGGCGTAATCAACATCTACCTGTTATGGTAAGTATTAGTACCTGCATGGATATACTTTTGTATACATTCTGTCAAAAAAGTATCGGGAATGGATGGTTTGTTTATGATTTCAAATTTTTTTTTTGTTGTTAGTTTGGCACAACTGTTTTCCATTTTGTCGCGGAGTTTGAGTTGTATACGATATTTAGAATAAATGCAGTGCTGTTTTAGCTTTATCATATCTAGTGTGTATTGCGAATTTCATAATGGACAAAACATCGAACAAAGAGTTTGTCTTAAATTTTGCGTCGCCAATTGAATTTCGTGTTCGGAGTCACTGAATGAATATGACCAACTTTATCCAAAACACGTAATAATTAGTGGTACAAAACGTTCAAAAGCGGTCGAGATGTGATGGTATATTCGCCTCGCTCTGGTAGGCCATCAACGTCTTCAACTGAAGTTAACATTCAATAATGACTGAAAATTCTCATTCAAGTTTGAGAGAGATAGCCGCTGAACTTTCTGTGTCTCACGAGTCGATCCGTACTATTTTAAATAATCACTTGGTGAAACATGTTGCCGCTCGGCTAGTCCCAAAAAACCTGAATATTCTCCAAAAACTCAATCGCATAAGATTAGCTGACGACATGCTAGAACGAGTCAATTCCGACCCAACATTCATGAGACGCATTGTTACTGGTGACGCGACGTGGGTTTACGAGTTTGACATGCAAACTATTCAACAACATTCGGAGTGGCGCCTTCCATGTGAAACGAAACCGAAAAAACCAGGCCAAACTCTCTCTCAAAAGTCAAAACCATGTTGACAGCATGTTTTCTTTGACTATCGCCGTGTTGTGCACTCGGAATTCTTGCCGGAAGGTCAAACGGTAAATAAAGAATGTTAGAGACAGCAAATTCGACGAAAAAGGACAGATTTTTGGAAAGAAAATTCATAGATTTTGCATCGAGATAATGCGCCTTCGTACAACCCCATCATTGTGATCGAAGTTTTGACCAAAAACTCAATAAATACCATCGAGAAAGCACCTTATTTACCAGATATGTCTCCAGCCGACCTCTTTCTTTTTCCTAAACTCAAATTAATACTTCGTGGCACCCGTTTTCGTTTGGTAGATGACATAAAGGAGAATTCGCGGCGAGAACTGAAATCAACTCCGGAAAAGGCGTTTAAAAATGTTTCAATGATTGGATTATTCGTTGGCGTAAGTGTATCGTTTCTGAAGGAGCATACTCTGAAGGCGATAAAATAAACTTGGATTAATAACGAACTTTTTGTGTATTATTGATCTTTTCCCGGTACTTTCTTGACAGAGTAGTACATCCTTATCTCGAAAAATATGTTTACGACCCATGTAATAAGGGGCAAGCCTATTGCCATTAACTTGGCACAAATCCAGACTCCGGGCTGCTATTGAGTCTACATTATTGCCCGGATATTAGCAATAGGGTCACTTCCTGTGGTCACAAACAAAAGTCTTAATACTATAGATATGAAATACATTACTGCCTACCCTTCGTCGAATATAAGCCTGATGTTGTAATAATGGATGTCCGTCCAAACCGTTCACACAATGGTCATGGAATGCGAACAATTAAAACTTGAACTATGTGAGTTATTAATTATATTTCTATACACGCTGGAATGGGGCTAGTTGTCTGTTGGCGCTGGTAAACGATGTCGCAATGATAGCTGTCACACCGAAGCCGTAGTCATATCGAAACAAAGTAATTGTTTTGTCCCAGTTGTTCTGAGTTGAGCTGCATGATTACTGACAAATGCGTGCACTGACTCGACATGCCCACTCAATCTGTGAGGTTCTTTCCTCACAAGACCATTTCAGACGACAATCTACATGGTCTTCACATGAACTGACCAAGATTATGTCCGAACTTTAAAAGAGAGTGGGACCTCTGAGTTTGTTTCGGCCTTTCTTCTCCTCCAGAGGTACTCCTCTGCTGAATCCATCGCTCCTCCAATGACGTATTAATAATAGGCATGTAGGTACCTAATAGGTATTAGACATTCGTCTTCAGCATTCGGTTTGTACAAACACTTTTACACGTCAATCATATTTTAAAAACTAGATGAGATCGGCGTTTCCTATCTGACTACTCTAAGAAGAGTTCAACACAGAACTTAAGGACCTCAATGATTCGACTTCACCAAAGAAAGGACATTTGGGTAGGCCGCATACATTACTCAAACTGTCAGACCTTGATTTAAACTGACAAACAAAAAGATATGAAATGCTGTCCTTACCTGCAGCCTAATTGCGTAACACATTTTCGTAAAACGTAACGACTAATCTGTTGTATTTTGATAGTTCAAAAACATTCATTGCGTTATTTACATTGTTGAGCTGATTTTTTATCGAACTTATGAAGCAATGGATTAGCAATCTGTATCAAAACGATTCAGATTCCGACTAATTGTGAATTACGCAATTAGGGTACTGGATAACTGGCTAATGTGATTGTTCTCACTAAACAACTCTGCTGATTCCTGCAAGGTATGTACAGGCGTGATATTATAATTTGAATGCACGCTTCGGTTTGAAAGATGCCCCAAGCACAAACCAAACTTCACAGTAATGACGCACTTATTGTTTGTCAGTGACCATACCTCGGACCAGCATACCACTGTACCCCACCATATCACCGTACCACTGTATCAATGCACCGTTGAATACCACGATGTGTTACAAGAACAATACGTCAGTCACTAAGGGGACCACCGGACCTAAACGCAAGTTTAATAATACCTTAAAGTATAATGATCCACTGCAGTTAACAAAATCAAAATAAAATATGATATTTTTCAGGATATATGCTGGTTAGATGGTGTATCGAAAACATAATACAACTAATTTGATACCATTAAAAATGTCACGACGAAACCTCAAAAATTTAAAAACCATACTAATATACGAGTACATGCAATCATTCTGATTTATTGTCCGATTATTCTGCAAACAACATATGAACGTAATGGTGATTCTTTTGTTTTGTCAAAACAAGATTTTTTGATAAACGCTTAAGTTTTTTTGCAATAAATTACCAGCGTTGTGTCGTCGCGCTTCTCTGTCTTTTCTATGCAGCCTGACAGTGACCGCGCTTTAGCTCTTGTCAGTGCCTTAGCAGTTTTGAATAGCATATACGAGAATAGTAATCGTTTAACTGTTTGAAATATTCTTGAAGCACTTTAGAAACTGTGACAGAAATCGTTTTTTCCCGAATATAGCGAAGCAATTATGAATGTTATTATTTTGACCGGTATGTATGTGTGTATGCATGGATGAATGTATGTATATATGTAATGTTCATTTGTGAGATAAGATTTTTATTTGTCTATACATTGTATAGGTACATAGAAAGGCATGCAAGACATTACATCGTAAGAGTCCAATCATAGTGTCAAATTTACTACTACATGTATGTCAAATTAAAAGATTTATCTTAGATAAATTATTGGTTTTGCAGTTTCTTGCCCTTTCTTCTCCATAAAAATGAAGCTAGTTGCCCATTCCAAAGCGTAGTAGTACCTACTACGCTTTGGAATGGGCAACTAGCTTCATTTTTCTGACCGACCCACCTTGAGCGCCGCGAGACCTATCATTTATCTAAGAGATTTATGGCAAATTTACAAGATTGATGTCAAAATGAATAATTTAATGTTAAAAATTACACGATTTATGTTAAAAACAACCATGCCCAGAATTGTGTCAAGATTTTTTTTTTATCCAAATCTTTTTTTAATAGAAATTCAGAGACACTATAATATGCTTTTTGCAAAAGAAAGCATTTTCAATGAGGTATTGTCCGCTGGTTATGACGAGCTACGTCACATTAAATTGAATAACGCCCTTTAGAGGAAGTAAAGTAATTTTTTTTAATGATGCCGTATTGGCTTTTAAATGAAAGGACATAATTTGCACGTTTCGAATATATATATTGTTATATAAACCATAAATAATTTAAATAAAAAGTAGTTTTATTTAAATTATTGATTTTAGTAATAAACTCGCCCCCGTCAACATTCGCCAGCACTCCACAGGGACCTTAAACATAACAGGCAAAGTGCAGCTTACCCTCTCTGCCTATCCTCTCGAAAAAACAAAGCCGTGATGTTACGTTATTAATCTAATTCATTCACACTAAACCTCACACTTTTCTCATTCCCTCATCAACTAACGAGTATGAGTGGCGCGACGAATCGATTGTGACCAACAATAGTTGCTAGAACGGCCAACTAATTGTTGATATATCGGGCGATTTCACAGATAAACGGTATTGGGTGTTTTTGTAAGGACAACGCTTGATTAGGGGGGTAGATGTGGACAAAAGCAGTTTGGATAAGGAATTAATGGACACACATTAACATAAAATGTCTACCTTTTTTTTTTGGGGGGGGTGGAAAATCCTTATGGATATCCTCCGCCCGCCTCAGAGTGGAGGATATCTAGGAGTCTGTCAGACTCTTACGGACTAAAACCACCCCGGTGTTCCCTTCGCACACTTGCACCGCAGATCATGGGAACTTGTGCGCCTTCCACGATCTCCAACCAGTGCGTCCTGCCCGTTATAACATATTGTGCCGAAACGAAGACAGAGCAGACGAGTCCTGGAGTGGAGACCGAAGGACCGAAGACCTCAACAAGGTGCTTCGGACAGCCTGGAGGCGGAAGTTGGAAGACAGGGTGTTCTGGAGCAGCCTGGGAAAGCCTATGTTCAGGAGTGGACTGCGATAGGCTGAGTTGATTGATTGCAACTTAACATGAAATCATATACACAGGGTGTCATATAAACAGACTGAGCTACCCATAGCTCTCCGTCCGGTAAGGACCAGGCCCGGGTCGACGGCGCGTTGTGTTCCACGCGCGCCTCGAAGAGATGTCAGCACATAGTGACGGGGTCCGATAGGGCCGATGCCTGCCAGGGTCGCGGGCCGTTCGAAAGAGATACCGTGGTTTTAGTCAGTAAAAGTCTGGCACACCCTCCCGCTCCACCCAGAGCGGGAGAAGTCATTTGAAGATTCCCCACCCAAAAAAAAAGACAATGGTGTAAACAGACCCAACACAGAGCCGTCATCTACGCATTCTGTACGTAGAACATAAGTAGTTTTGTGCAAAAATAACTACTGGGAAACGAATTTTAATTGTGCGCAATGTCCGAAATATTGGACAAAACACCCAAAACATTGTGCAACGATATAGGTACCGTGGTAGTTTTTCAACTTGATGTGGAAGCGTCAGGTTGCCCTCGAAATTCAAATTTTCTTACGTTTTTTGCAATTCTTCAAGGTCAGTGTAGGGTTGTATTTTTAACAAAATATGATTCGCCGTGACAAGTATGTACTCGTATTCACAGAATTATACGTTATTATTAAAATCTTTATTTATTATTAAAGGCTTTTATGAACTTCGAAATCATCAATACAACCCTCTCAGGTTGTATTGATGATTTCGAAGTTCATAAAAGCCATTCAATGGATTCTATAAACTAAAAAATGACGAAAGTTATAACATTTAAAACTTGTTTTCGTAAAAAAACAGCAGAAAAGATGGAACTTTGACCTTTAATATCTCCGTAACCAGAAGGTTCCCAAGTAGGGTCCGATACAAAAAAAAATAACAATAATGGGAAGAATCAGAAAGTGATGAGGCGGCAATCTACACCGCCACATGCTATGAACAAACCCGAACACACATCACACACAATAAACTATATCCATTAAATCTTATTATATTAAGGCTTCTCAAGAACCGCATAAGTGTACTAATTCACTCGCGCTCAGTCTCAATATCTGTTGGTCTATTCAGTAGAAATCGAACCCTGAAAATTTACTTAAAATGAGCTTGGAGTGAGCTGCCATTCCACCTGATGCTAGGGATTGACACTTTTGAAAGTTCACGTTGAGATTCTTACATTGTAGACGGCTTGCTTCGAGATCGACCAAAACGGTCGAGATCTCGATAGAGTTTGCGTTCCCAACTTGCAACAAACCAATTGAATGAATCGTAACACTTTTCTTCTCGCCAGTACAAAGGGCTAAGCGTGATACAGTCACGCAAATACAATGATACTAAACTTAGATTAACTGCACTAAATCGTTAATCAAACTTAAACGACAGTTAACTCTATGATTACGTACACGAACTAATTAAATATGAAATAATGGGCAGTTAATTATTACTTTAGAAGTATTAAAACTACGTACGCAAGAATCTATTCTATACTTATTATATTAAAGCCGCTTTCCGTTCCTGTGTGATCGCGTTCTTTTTTACCAAACTACACGGATTTTGTTTGTTTTTTTTCAACTCTTTTTTCAAGCGTATGTGTAGGTGTTATTATAAAAGAAGTTAAATATTAATGAAAGTACCTATTGGTACTTTCATTAATATTTAACTTCTTTTATTTTAATAAATTTAGTAATCTAGAAAGAAAGAAAGATAATTTGTTTATTCTGCTCAAACAAAACGCACATTACAAAAAGTTTACATAAATTACACACATTTCTTCTTCATCCTAGTTAATATTTTAGTAAAATCATATATTTTTACAATTGTTTGTAAATATGTGAGCACAATGTACCTTTCACGTTATTAATTTATATGCCATTGCTTTATTTTTAATTATTTTTACCAATAGTGGTATAGTATTTTTATTCTTGGTGCATCGTCTTCACATATATAAATAAAATTAATGTGTACAAAATATTGTAAAACATTTTAAAAGAGTATCGGTGGAGTTTCTTGCCACTTCTTCTCCATACGAAACTACTTTTTGGAAGTGGCGCCTAGAATCAGTTCAAAGTAGCCAAAGGCCTCGTATTCAGCATTTAAAAGGTTTGAAATTTTGTCTATGCTTAATGTCACTCAGCACCAAAGACAATACACATTGCTCTGTTTGTGTTGCGACACTGGCAAATCTTGATGTTTTGGCCAGAAGCTAGTTTATTATAACAATAGGTACCAATTTACCTATGAAGTTACCGTTTCACTTTACTGGCCATTTAGAACATTTTTTGGCTATGGTTATAGCGTAGCCGCGTAGTCACAAACTTAGACTTAGATGGTTGATGTAACAAAAACGTGAAGCAATAATGCACATACAATTAATTTGAAGGGATTTATTTGATTTGAGAACAGTGTTGGCCCAGTGGTAACGGCCGCGACTTACAAGTTATATGTCGTAGGTTCGAACCCAGACAGGCGCTGTACTTTGTGTAAATAATTTTATCACCACTGCTCTCAAAACGGTGAAGGAAAACATCGTGAGGTAACATCCGGCACGTCCCAGAACCAAAAATACCCCCAAGAATTTCGGTGCAATTTTTGTGGTTCAGAAATTATGACATTTTTTTTTTTTACACGAAAATCAAAGCAAAATGTTTTTAAATAAAGGATTAAAATTTTGAAAATGACCTTGGCTACCTTATTAGATATAATTCATACTTTCAGGGACACCTATGTTTCTTGAAAATCAAATCTCAAATTGACTTGCAACGCTCATTCAATTATACACGCAACGAATCTTTTTTCTAAAATTCCGTACAGCCACAGATAAAATAACTACATAAGATGCAATCAAAATCTACTACCAAAAAAAATATAAGCGTGAACAATTAATAATACCCCGATCCGGATATCGAACCTGGTACAATTACGAATCGAAAACTTGGTTCAGTTCATCAAGAACAATTAATATAAAATAATTGTTTTACGGTAACTAATGTTTAATGGTCTCGCTAACCAGCCGTTAACGGTATTTTGTTTGTTTCAATTTTGGAACGATAAAAAAATGGACATTTATCAGGCGTGAGATTTTGTCGGTATATAATGATGTATGTATGAAGCAAATCTATTGATTTGCAATGCTATCTTGATTTGTGAAAGGAAATCAGCGCAAGAATTAACGGGGAAATATAACTAATCTATGGAAAACATGTCATGTGAAAAAAGAACAGCTTAGCCTATTTCCAAGTATCTTGCGGTCAGCTTCGTTTCTTACCGGATGCAGCTGAATACCATTATTTTACATGAAGCGACTGCCTATCTGACCACAACCCAGTTACTGGGTAACACGATACCCCTTGGTAACACTGGTTGTCAGACTATTTTGTCTTCTGACGACCAGTAACGACGGTTAAAGATCTACTTTTGACAGCCCGGACCAACGGCTTAAGATGCTCTCCAAGGCACGGAGGGCTCTTGGTAAGTAAAGATGATCACCCATCTTCGGGCCGAAAGCGGCACGCTTAACTTGACAACCGTTTACCCTTTTTTTGGACATGTGGACTAATCATAATGGATATCAAAGATCTACGAATGACAACCGGGACTAACGGCTTAGTGTAGGTCCTTTCTGAGGCACGGAGGCGTCTCAATATGTAGGTAATGTATAACCGACATACAAATCTGCAATGCGAACTCCGTTTGTGAAAGGTCAATCAACTCAAAAACTAACAGAGGATGCTTCGTTTTTCTAACTGAACAGACAACTGTGCTGCTGGGGAGTTTGTTCTGGGGATTTTGACGTTCGAAAAGTGCTGATTCTCAGCCTAATTTGAATTAATGTTTTTCGATTTTTCCGCAAATCAAAATGTTATTCAAACTAGGCTGCGAATCAGTATTATTCGAACGTCAAATTAACATAAGACAGTTCCCCAAAACACCTGCCCTTCACAACTTCCTAAATCCTACGGCTTTAGCTGGGAAGAAGAAGTGGCGCAACAAACTCCTCAGCAGCACAGCCAAGTTCAGTTAGAAAAACAAAGCGTATGTACTCATTCTACTTACAGTGTTTGGCGTCAGAATGTCGCGCGACGGGTCTCGACTCTGAACTCGGTGCACTATTGACTTGAACTCACAAGCTTTATAATATAATAGGTACATACATACAAGCTGGATTTAAGACGGGGCAGTAAGGGTAGGGAACTTAGCCGTTGTAGGTACAGGAACACAGTCCTAAGAGACTGTCCTTAACTTTTTTTTTGGTGCAAATTTTTTGCTAGCTGTATATTTTTTTCAAAATGTAAATATAATCTAATCCTAAGACAGTTTTCGTGTTCTTTCTGCCCCATCTCATAAATCCACCTTGTATGGATATTAAACTAGCTTCTGCCATTTTCTTAATCATTTACTTGTCAGAATACGGTCCATTTTAAGGTCTTATGATTAGTCAATGGTATCGTCACATTCTGCCGTGCAAATATTGGTACGAGTACATTTATTTATAACAGGGCAAAGATTTGTTACTTATTAACATTATTGATTGCATTATGTCCTTTAAAAATTGTAATAGCATAAACACAACAATTTATTAGGGATGTTAAAGTACATATAACTGACTGATTGCCTTGTTGGTCTAGTAGTCGCAAGAGTTACTGCTGAGCATGAGGTCCTGGGTTCGATTCCCAGGTTGGGCAAAGTGTTATTGGGTTTTATTATCTATAATTTCTCAGTAGCAGCCCGGAGTCTGGATCTGTGCCCGGTTGATGGCAATAGGCTCGCCCCCTATTACATGAGACTTAAACATAACTGGTGAAATGTGGGTGGGTACCTACTATAGGTACACCGCTGCCGAACCCTTCTGGGATTACAGGCGTGATGTTTTGCTATGTTATGTTAAACACACATACAGACATAATCAGCCTAATATGTTCCCACTGCTGGGACACAGGACTCCTCTCTGTGAGAGGGATTGGGCCGTAATCCACCACGCGGGCCCAGTGCGGGTTGGTAGATGTCACATGTCTTCGAATTTTTGGTTCTAGGTCATGCCGGTTTCCTCACGATGTTTTCCTTCACCGTTTTGAGAGCAGTGATGAATAATTTACATAAAGTAGAGCGTCTTTCTGGGTTCGCACCTACGAACTACAACTCGTCAGTCGCGGCCGTTATGTTATGTTCTATGAAAGTATAATTAAATATCAGAGTATTAAAGAGTAAAATGTCAAACTTTAAAAGATTACAAATATGATGTCAAAGTATCTTTCAAATAGTTGTTAAAACTAAAATAACATTTATGAAATAACAAGTCTTTTAGCTTCTTTTGAAAGCCATTTAAATGATACTCTTCGATGGATTTTGGAATTTTGTTATAAGCTTGCGGGGCTATGCAGAATATGCTTTTCCACCTTAAGGCTGTTTTGGCTCTCCGTCCGCATAACATATCATTCAGCCTGATACGTTTAACAGTCTCTGATAGGTGAGGAAACAAATGAGCATTTAACCTAAGAAATACGGCAGTTTCATAAATATCGCCCCCGTCACATCGATTTTACTTCGTTATCGCTTAATGCTCTTTCTGTTTGTTTTTCTTTTTGCATGTTCGTTAGTGTGATGCTTAATAGCCAATAACCTTCCTCCAGTCCTCATGAAATTTCAAGATTTGCTTTATGAGCTGTATTTTTAGCACCTACCAACAATGTTACAGAACGCGTTCAGAACATCTAAAACGCGTTCAATAGCTGTCTTCGTCTATATCTACAAAAAATAATGACACTGACAGCTCTTAAACGTAGTAAATATGCTGATAGCGATCAATTTCATTGTTGAAATCAGCCCTAAAAAATTTAACTAAACATCGTGCAACCAACATAACCTAGCTGTTTAGTGTTATTATCAGTAGTTTTTCAATGTTGGCAATGGGCATGCCGGGGATGGTGTTAAAACAGAAAGAAAGAATCTCTAGGCCTTTTAGACTGTATATTGGTAGACCATTGTCTATTTGTTAAGCATATGGTACTTGTTGACAGGCCTACACTGTCCTGGCCTAGGCCTATACCTAGTAATTTGAAAACATTGTAAAAGCCAATTATTTTTAAAAGATTAACCGTGGAGTTTCTTGTCGGCTCTTCTCCATAGGATACGACCAACTGGAACCGTGCTTCTGACGTTTCATAAGTGCCCATGTAGGTTTAGGTGAAAAAGATATTTCGATTTGATTTGATTTGATATGCTAATACTAGAAAGATGTATTTGTTTATTTGAAATTTTGCATGTCTAAAATCTAAAATCTGTCGTCGGATTTGAAAAATTCTGTTTGTATTTCATAGGCCAATCCTTGAGGAACACCACAGGCTATTACCCTTAGGAGCCGAACGAAAAGAATAGAAGGGGTGTGGCTGTGTCGAGGACACGGCCGTGTGTCTTAGGCGAAAACGTGAACGTAACGAGTAATATTTTCTGAGGTAGGTAGAGGTTGTGACGTCACAGTCCTGACGTAACAAATTCTTTGATTCTTTAGCTATCGAGTGGTGTAATTATATTTTGGATGTAGATGATAGATATATAGCTGCAACACCAAACTGTATCACCGATTTGGTTATCATCAGTTTTTTGAAGGGCCACTTATTATGACAGCAAATTTAAAGACGTATTCACTTCAAAAAGTCAGAAAGAACGATAATCGTAAACGAAGTGATACGGCAGGTGAAGGGATGCGAACAAACAAAAGACAAAATAAGTTGACGTTTACAACATGACCTATCATCACGTGACATTTCGATAGCTTATGTCAACCCGATACATTTTTTGGCTTTTCTACTAGCGTCATCGCTAATCGAACGTTACGAATGTTACTTTGTCTAGGCCCTAAGGTTGCTCAAACGGAACTGGGCTGGCCATGTCTGCAATTTGGAAAACGGTCGAGTGACCAAAAACAGAAGCAGAAGTAGAGGTCGGCCAAGGAAAGGGATGGATGGCTAATGCCTAGGGACAGGAGTCAGTGTGAGGAAATAGGAGAGGTTTACGACAAAGAGGTGCGTAATGCTTAGAGAATGGGACTTTTGAACTTCAACATTTACAAAAACAATTGAATTGATTCTAGTTTATGCAGACGAGTCTCATGGTTGACGCAATCGAACGCCTTAGAGAGGTCGCAAAAGATTCCAATAACATTTTGTGCTTCTTCCCAGGCGTATTATTTTTATTTTTATTAGGGTTACATTGGTACCACCGCCAGTGGTACAACGCCCTTTTGTGAAAAGGTACTGATGTTCATGAAAGATGGAACTTTTATAAAAGTAACGTACCATTTCATTGAGCATCCGCTTTTAAATACCTTACTGAGAACTGGCAGAATTGCCACAGGCCTATGATTATTGGGCTCTTTACTATCACCGGATTTGAACAATGGGATTACTTTACTGTATTTCATAGCCATATAAATAATAGTAGTAGAATAAAGGCTTTTTCCCCCATTTAATGAGTCATAACCAAAACTGGTGAAATGTTGCTATACCAGCTCTGCATACCTCTTTGGGGAGTACTGGCGCGATGTTATATTATAATGTTAAACTTATTGAGAACATTAATGATTTGTGTCTCAGAAGTGAAATAAACATCATGACTTTTCAACCCCTGAGCGAATCAAACGCAGAATTTTAGTTTGTATCAGTTTTCGCCCACGTGGTATGTCTATAAAAAAAAAACCGTTCCTCGGGGTTCAAAGTATCCGTAAACGAGGCAAAAGGAGTATGTAAGGATCGTAGCAGGTGGCGTTCTGTGGTTTTTGCCCACCCCTATGGGAAAAAGGCGTGAGTTTATGTATGCATGTATATATCAAACTCGCATAGCAACATAATACTCATAAAATACTTAAACAAGAACGCGATCAAAACAAAACAGCCTCAGATTTATGATATGGTACATGCAGACATACCTACATATATAAATACAAGTTGTCTGTACGTCTATACTACACATTACTCGGGAACTAGTCCCCGATATTTCATTATACATCATTTGGGGACCGAGAGTGCTGTACAGGGTGGGTCCGTATTTGTTGTTTTTATTTTTCTTTTACGACAACACATATAGTAAAAATAATTCTTCTTTTTCATAACACTCTTATCAGAGTGGTCGTGATCCTCAAGTAGTTTCTTGTTGGGCTGATGTGATTCGCCTCTCGCTTTCTCCCTATCAACTCTCGATTTCTCAATCTTTCAAGGGGTATCGACTAATGTGGATTTAATTTGGTCAGTCCATCTCATGGGAGAGCGTCCGCGTGGTCTGGTTCCCTCCACTCTCTTACTTCGAGACGTGTGCAAAGTATTTGAGGATAAAACGCGTCTATCTATTCTGGTCCAAACCCGCGTTTGGACCAGAATAGATAGACGCGTTTTGGAGGTCGAGTTCTTGGCGTATACGTAGAAACTAGTGTTCTTTTAAAGGGTGAAGAGTTGAAACCCGAAAACTCCACAGTATTCTTAGGCATAACTTTGGATGCCAAGCTTCAATGGGGCCCCCATATAGATAAATTGTCAAAAAAACTCTGCAGCATACGCCGTTAGAAAAATTCGTAATTTAAC
The DNA here is from genome assembly GCA_963555695.1 of Dasypolia templi. Lineage (NCBI taxonomy): Eukaryota > Metazoa > Arthropoda > Insecta > Lepidoptera > Noctuidae > Dasypolia > Dasypolia templi. The sequence goes on from OY743163.1 coordinate 9,745,369, forward strand.
TGATTTAGAGACAGCGCGATTAGTTTACTTTAGTTATTTTCATAGTGTGATGTCGTACGGTATTCTTTTGTGGGGAAATGCCGCCGACATTCAAACAGTTTTTGTTTTACAAAAAAGGGCAATTCGTTCAATTTATAAATTAAGTCCCAGACACTCCCTCAGAGACAAATTTAAAGAGATTAATATAATGACTGTGCCTTCTCAGTACATTTATGAAAATCTTTTATATGCACATAAAAATATTAATCTGTTTAAAAATACAGTGATATCCATAACAAAAATACTAGGAATAAATACAAATTTGTTGTTCCCACTACCAGGCTCAAGAAAATAGGTGGCTCGTTTAAATGTCAATGTATACGTTTTTATAATAAACTTCCTAGCCACATTCAAGAACTACGCCTTAATAAATTTAAAACTTTTATAAAGCGGAAATTATGCCAGAAAGCCTATTATACTGTCAAGGACTATATTGAGGACAAGAAGGCTTGGGATTGAGATGCTCCAATAAGTTTACACAGACATAATTGATGTGTAATTTGCTATTTTACTTTTTTTTCTTTTAATCTTTTTTTTTTCTATATACGTACCTTTTTATCTAAACAATGACATGTATATATTTACTGTATAAAGTATAATATTGTTTTAATTTTTGTGAATGTGAGGACTATGTGGGTTATTGCATTTTATTTTTTTCTTCTTTTAATGATGATGGTCTGGCTGTTTGAGTACTTTACGCGGCCTCCCCAAATGTCCTTTCTTTTGTATTGTTCGTCGGATCGTTGAGCTCCTTAGTTCTGAGTTGAGCTGCACGATGATTGACAAATGCGTGCACTGACTGGACAGGTCCACTCAAATCCGTGTGGTTCTTTCCTCAAAAGACCATTTCAGACACCAGTCTACATAGTCCTCATATGATATGACCAAGATTATTTTCATATTTTATTTACACTTTGACATTGATGCACTTTATATATGCAATGACATTTACTTTGTAAAGGATTATACTATTTTAATTATTGTGAATGTGAAGACATTGTGGATTTGTTGTTTTTTTTAATGCATTTTTTTAAATTATTAGTTTTAATCATGGTCTGGCAGTTTGAGTAATTTATGCGGCCTACCCAAATGTCCTTTCTTTGGTAATGTTCGTCGAATCGTTTAGCTCCTTTAGTTCTGTGTTGAGCTGCATGACAACTGACAAATGCGTGCACTGACTGGACAGGTCCACTCATTCTGTGTGGTTCTTTCCTCGAAAGACCATTTCAGATATCAATCCACATGGTCTTCACATGACCTGACCATGATTATGTCTGGACTTTAAAAGAGACTGTGACCTCTGAGTTTGTTTCGGCGTTTCTTCTCAGAGTAGAAATGGAAATGCCGATCTCACCTAGTTTCTAAAATATGATTGACGTGTAAAAGTGTTTGTACAAACCTATTTACAGAAATAAAAGCATTTATCATTTATCATTTATAGAGGTGATGGTGCAAAACTCAAACCACGAACATAAAAAAATACTAATTATTAGCACTTCGCTCGCGACTACATCCGCCTGGATTTCGTATTATCTCCTAATTATTCAGACACGGAGTGAGGTCTTCCATCAAACACTTAAAAAACCATTTCACCCATAAGCTTGTAACTCTTTATCTTCTGTCAAAAGGTTTAGCACCCTCTAAAATCCCTTGGAGCGCTAGTTTTCCAAATCTAATAATGCCATTCTTTATTATTCATTAAATAATGTATACAGGCTAAGTTTCAAGTTTATTAAGCCGAAATGTAAGTTTACATTGTAAAAGACAATGCCAGAAACTCTATTAAAATTTGCCCCACTCAAATCATTTACAAGCCTATAATATGCAGCATCATAATAGCTTATTTATGACTGTTAACCAAACATTTGTCCTAATGTCTGTAGAACTTGCGGTTTCTGTTTTAATCTTAAAAAAATAATGACATTGATTATAAGTTAAGTACAGTTTATAATTGTTAAAAAGCGATTTAAACAACATATACGTTACGCATTATCATAATTAATATAATCGTAATATGAGTGTTTGTTTAACAGGTATTTAAAACTTTTTTTTTCTATAGGAAATTCATGGGTTGATCTCCTTTTATCATTGATTTGCAATCGGCAAGTTCAACTGAAAAACAACGTACTACGTAAAGGTCCTATAACCATTCCAACTATTTTCATTAATTGACATTTCTTGTAAATAGCTGGGGCAGGATCTGGCATTGTCATTTCACGTTCCTAGTCCCAGTACTTTCGGGTGTGCGTTGACCTGTCAGTTAGTCAGTCAGTTTCTTCTTTTATATATATATATATAGATTAAAATAGAGAATGTTAAAGAAATATTACTTTTGTAGCACCCTGTACGTCAGGTTGCTATAGAAAACTATTAATAACCATCGGGTGCGATCCATCAAGAGTATCTCGGTTCACGCGCCTGACCCGGCGACAACTGTGCCGTACAAGTGACGTCATTCCACGTATTGTTTTAGTATTATCATAATAGTAGAAATGCTTTAAATCATACTTAGGAATTCTCAAAGGTCAAGCTGTCGCTAAAAGAAAGGAAGATTTATAGATTTATTTGTCACAGAACCAAACAAAAAGATAAAATAACTAGAGTAAAAAAAAACGACGGGTTGCACTCCGGGAGTGCCGGCAGAAGTGAAAACTTGAATATTAACGTTGTGCATTTTTGATATTTTGGAATGGTTAGGGAATAATTTTGCACAAATTGCTTTAATTATCAGTATAAAAGTACTATCATGTATGTGGTAGAATATTTATTTATTGCGCTATCGTACACAATCATCAAATCAAATTTATATTACATTAAAAAGTTTATCTCTCAGAAAAATCAATCAATAAAATTCAAATATCAACAATCATCCGGTCTCACGAATTTTCGATCAGGTCACGTGTCCTGACGCGAGTTTAACATTTTTTTGCCATTACAAAAAAGTGTACAACACCGCTAAAGAAGTTTTCACTTCAAAAACACATTTGTTGTTCTTTTTTTAATGATTTTATTATTTATCGACAAGACCCACCTGCGTCGTATCGCGTCACATGCCCGCGCTATCACTTCGTTTTCGCTCAGCGTACTTTCTTACTTTATTTTTTTTTGCCCGGCTCCTCAAGGTCTTAGCGTGATGTTACATAGCCCCTAGCACTTCTCAAGAGTTGAAACTATCAAATACAAAAATAATTTTTCAAATCCGACCAGTAGCTCCAGAGATTTTATTACATAGAAACAAACAAATCCCTCTTTAAAATATCATTACTGTAGATTTGTGTTGCCAAGGCAATTAACTACCCACTTAACCACTGAAGCGCTGCGATCAATGTTTACGTTTTTAATAACGGAATAATACATATTAGGTACCTATATATACAATCACAACTGTCAGGGATGAACATTTTATGAAATGGCTTTATAGGCACAAACAGGCGCCATTCGACAGCACGACACAAAGGCACCGTTTGTCGTGCGACACGCGGTACCTTTGCCAGTGTTAGTGTCGACAACGACGAATTGAAGGCGATAGTTGAAGCTGATCCAACTCAATCGACGGCTGAGCTTGCTGTGGGTCTTGGAGTTATTGTCAAAACAACATTGAAGCACTTGCGTCAAATCGGAAAGATAAAAATGTTAGAAAAGTGAGTGCCACACGAACTAAGCGACCAACAGCGAGACTTACGAGTCGAAGCATGCATAACACTACTGAATCGGCAATTTAGAAATTCTAAATCGAATTGTTTCTTGCGATGAAAAGTGGTTTCTGTACGACAAGCGTAAGCGTTCGTCTCAGTGGGTGGACCCGGGTACAGCACCTAATCAGTGCGCTAAATAAACATTACTCATAGGAAGATGATCGTGACTGTCTTGTGGACTAGTGCCGGACTTGTACATCACAGCTTCTTACCGAATGGCACTACAGTGACGGCAGATGACGTTTGCCAAGAACTGCAAACAATGATGGAGAAGTTCTCAATTCAACAACCAAGACTGGTCAATCACTCTTCCCCATTGCTTCTCCACGACAACGCGTGAGCCCACACTTCACGACAGATCATCGCGAAGCTACAAGAGTTACAGCTGGAAGCTCTCCGTCACCCAACGTACTCACCGGACCTTGCCGAAGTGGGAAAAAATTCATCACCCTAGAGGCAGTACAAAACGCTTTCACTGACTTCATAGCCTCCCGTCCGGCAGACTTCTACAGTAATGGGATCAACAAACTGTCATCAAAATGGCAAAATTAAATATATAATTTGGGCCAGTACTTTGATTAGCTGAAAAATAAAACAAACAAATCTCCGCTTTCATAAGTAAAGACCTTAATATCCATACATCATTTTATACAGTTTCAAATTGGCACAATTGTATTTGCGCTAAAGAATCATGCGAAATATTAAATCAGTCTCTAAATAATAAATTAATAGCGGTTAACTCTTTTACTAAAACTTAAAGCATTTTAATGAAACGTATATTTTGTTTTATTTATATTTAAACCACAAAATTCACGATGTACTTCTAAAAAGAATATTAGGAACAACGAAATGCCAGGACTTACATATTTACTTCTAGTAGATACAGCATGATCGTTACCTAAAAGTTTAAAGGTATTTATTTCGTCGTGCCATACGTTCCACCTACCAAGATACACCAATATTGCTGCTTGAAATTGAAATACCAATTGCTGTAACTATTATAAAATGCATATTAGACTAACTTTAACTTTAACATTAGTGGTATCTGATAAATTTCATTATAATTAACACGTGTTCCAAAAATGGCCACTCCCTTTCAACTAGTTTACGAGTGATGAATTTTTGGAAAAACCCAATAACACTTAAATTCGCTCGACTTTTTCGTCTATAATTCGTGCCGTCAGATCTAGCGTCTGCAATTTACCGGCGAATGACGCCACTAACACGTTATTTATGAAAACTGGTGGAGTTTTCCTAGAGAGCGTCTTTTGCCACCGTCATCATTTCTATGACAGCCGACACTGAGGACATTATATTGCATCCACCGCTCTTCTAGGAAACGGTTTTTCTTTTCCATACAAAACGACACTTTAGAACGGCAACTAAGCTTCAATTTTGTGACTCACTGACCATCTCTTTGAGAATTTATAAATACTTACCTACTTACATTAATTAAGTAAAACAAAAAGCGTTTTATTTCACATTAAGCCTACAATGCACTTATAAAACGTCAGAAGCTAGGTGCACGGTTCTAATTGGTCGTTTCCTATTGGGAAGAGCCGGCAAGAAACTCCATGGTTACTCCTTTAGGATGTGATTATGTATTGGGAGGACAGTGTAGACCTGTCAACAATTACCAGTTACTTAACAAAATAGGAAATGGCCAACGAAACATTTATAAAAGTCTAGTTTTACGATTTAACGTTGCAAGCCATTTCCACTTTTCCAACCTCACACGAGAAATTAAAGATCAAGAAAGAAATAATACATACACTCAAGCAATTCAGAAATTAATCTCCGAATGAATGTCTTCACTCATTCGATAATGGTTCCTCACAAAAGAAGGTGGTACACAAAGGAGAAGTGTTAAAAGATGGACGGCATTATGCGGTTGAATGAAACGACTGATTGCGTGTTTTGATCGCTTACACCTCGAAAGGATGGGGTTATTCAAGAATGCAGGATGATAAATGTTCGGAATGAAGTTCCTTATCGCACGTTGTTCTAACCGATGTGTGGGTGAACGGTCAAAATGTTACACAATGTTAGGTCTAGCACTCATTCGCATGGTGCAAAAGCAAAAAGGACACCTCGACTGTTTTATAATGTTGGTACTAAATGCAGTAGAGATTTAATTATTATGTAGTTTTTTTGTCATTTTATGACAGGAACTAAATAAATATTCTTCCTCAAATAAATATCTGCAGTGCTATTCTGTACAGTTTCGTGTATTTTATTTTCATGAGTTGAATTTTTAGTGTTAATTAATAGGCACTATAACAGAAATATCATCAGCGAATAGGAAACTATCATAGTTTACTGATTCTGGTAAATCATCAATAAAAAGTAAGAATAGCAAGGGGCCTAAAACGCTCCCTTGTGGTATGCCACATTTATTCAGTCTAAATGAGGATCTATACACAATGGATTCAAGATTTTTATTTAAATAAGTAACTTCAACATGCTGGTGTCGGCCTGTTAACTTATGATCCAATCTAGAGCGACATCACCGACGGATACCATATTTCTCACATTTGTTTAGTATGATACAAAATCAAAAACCTTACTCTTCTCGCTCAGCCCGGCAGGTCACAATATAGTACGTTGGAACCTGTACATACCCGCGGCGGGTCTATCGGTAAAAGCAAAAATGTTAAATTAATCATAATATTTAAAAAAAAACTGCCACACAGGTATGACACAAACGACTCTCTCACAAAGCCAATCCCGAGCTTTTTCTATAACTTAACTATGTGCAGAACACAGCAACCGTAATTAATCATAATAATAATAAAATCGTTTATTTATAAAAGGGACACATATATAATGAATACCTTCACAATAAAAAATGCTTGCTATGGTCACGCCATTTACAATTAGCTTTGCCCGAATTTCCCCTGAACCTGTGCTTCAGGCAAGACTTTCTTCATAAATAGTTAATACAACAAATTAACAACGAGTATAAATTAAAAGTAAGGTTAATAATATTTAAAAGGTTCTATTTGCAAACAACAAGTGCTTCATCTGTATGTGCATGATCGATGGAAAATGTATTTAAGTATAATTTGTTTATAGCTAAATTAATTTTATTTATAAAGGTTATGACGGAATTGTACCGGGTACTGAGGTTTTAATTGCAACTGCTACCAACACTGACAAAAACAAAAAAACAGAATTAAAACTAAACTTTTTCAATCTTGCATAGCACCATCCACTCAAAAGGTACAGCCAACAAAACAAGGTGTGGATGACGTAATTTCCGCTGCAGTTAACCTTTTGTGCCTACCCTCAGTTTTAGTAACGGCGCGGCGGCGGTGTCGGAATTTCTTTGAATCTATTGAACACTTATTGTCTGACCGTCCTCGTTGATATATGAAACTCTCCGAATGTCAGTGCCATAGGAATCTTTTTAGAACGATAGAGGTCGCATAACTACTTTTTAAACTTATTAAGAGGAAAAAACTGTTCCAGTAAAGATTCAAATAATTAATTTAAAAGAATATAATTTCATTATGTACTGTGGTTAAAGTAAAATGATAACTTTAATTGAATTATTGAATAATTAAAAGAAACATGTATTAACGTCGATTTATCAATAATATGGACGGAAACAGGTAATGTTACATTCATTCAAATTGAAATATAATAATACACTGAACAAGCCAATGATTTTGAATGGAAACAGCCAGCGGGGTGATTTTTAACACAGTAAAGGTAGCCATGGCTTTCATTTTGACAGTTCAACAACATTCATTGCACTATTTACATAGTTGAGCAGACAAATTTTTCGAACATATGAAGCAATGCATTAGCAATATCCTTCAAAATGATTCAGATTGTATTTGATAGTTTCACATAATAAGGGTGCTTGCTGTAAGTGTATACATATAATAAGTAGTTTTTAAGAAACTTGATGTGAAGCAATGTCATTAATTTATTTTGCCGATTAAAAATATTAATTGCTGCCAGCCTTTTGGGCACTTTTTCTGTAGACAGCGATGCGTAAAAATTATAAACAATTCATATAAAAACTGCAATGCAATAAAACAAGGGCATAACAAATGCGCTCCTTTCGTAAAATTGTTGTAAAAAAGGTGCCGTATCTAGTATCTTATGAATCCCTCTGTAGTACTAATGAATCGTTTAATTTCTATAATGGACACACGCTTTCGCTGACCGTTCTTGGGATAAAATTGTTGTGTTGAATATAATTAGTAATGGTTTCTTTCTTTATCTGATTTCAAAAGCTTTGCTCATACAAATTGTTTAATACATTTTTACTCGACTCGTGATTATAGGGCTAAGAGTTTGACTTGTACGTGTGTCTTTATTAGATCGTAAACATTTAATAAGGATGGTCTATGTATTTGTACATATATATAATTAAAACATTTTATTATACGACCTTTTTCTATAAGTAGTTTCTATACTAAAGACACATACACACATGTTTGTCTGTGATTGATAGTAGTTCATAATTTCAACTATCTTAACATTTGGTATGCTAGCTTACGGCCAAACCCATTTCCTAAGACAGATCGCTACTGAAGATAGACGGTACAATTCTATCCGTCCCTGTCAAACAAATAGCTGTCAATACGTTTTAAATGGTCGCATACTTTGGCTTTATTGGGTTTTTTTTTTGTGTATGGCATCTCGCAGGTCAACCTATGAGGTTGTCGTCTGCTTAAACGGACTTGCCTGTGGTTGCCCTAATAAATTAAGGCCTCCAGCCAGGACTTAAACTTAAATACTAACTAAAACTAAGCGACAACGCTAAGGGCACCCCCTGTGGGGTACGGACCTCGTCTTAGGGCGTCGCTAGAAGATGGCAGCAAGGGACTAGCTGGATCAGGGTTTCTTTGATTTAGGGACGAATTTAAAGCTACAGGCTCAGCGGCGCGGGTTGGCTCGAGCAAGGGTCGGGAGGGGCGTTTATGTGGGCGTCGCGGCGGGCCTCGGCGGCGAGGACGGTAGGACGGCGATCGGGTTTTGGGCTTAAGTAGTGTGCTGGTGGCCTTACTACTCTCCTGGAGGAGGGTAGTGGCGTCGTCGGGGGCGAGCTTTATTGGGACGTTAAAATCAGAGATTGATAGGTTTTTCTATCTCCAAGGGTGTACGGGGGAGCGCATAACACCCAGACTCTCCAAGCGTCCACCTCACCTGCACGCGGTGTACCCTGCTGCTTGCAAACGAGGCTCTGACTAGCGAAAAATGGCGGGATATCCATAAATGACTAACCATCAACCTCCAGAACGTAGAAGTGCACACATTTATTTTGCTAGTTTGAAATAATTATGAATCACTATTTACATTTCTCAAAAAATATGAATGAATCACAAAATTATTCCGGTACGTAATTTCTAAAAATAACTGTTTCTTAATAAACTATCGATAATAAAATAAGTAACGGAAGAAAAACAGCGATGGCACATCAAACGCGGGCTTTTGGCGAAGTTTGACGTGTGCCGGTAGTGAAGTCGGCCATCTTTGCTCGCCACCGGAAGCACCCATTTCGAGGCATCAGCATTTAGCCATAGAGCTAGGAGTGGATTCAAAGTGGAAATGAAAATTTACTGCATTAAGTATAAAGTGAAATTGTACTTACTTCGGGCCTTTGTACCGTTTTTCTTGCCGTGAAAAACTACGGTTTATTCGCCTTGTGTAGGCACGGTTCGTCCGTGTTGTGTGGACCAGTGTGGAAAAGCTTCCATGCAAAAAACAAGCAAAATCGTGTCTGTGAAAAAGCGTTCACAGTCACGTTTTTTCGACGGCGCGGTTGAGGAAACCGTGCAGTGTACAAAGAGCCATATTACGCGTATCGTTCGTACTTTTCTATGCACCAAGGTTTCCTGTTCAAAAGGTTGCACGTGACAATATTTATTTCACTTAACACAAAAAAACGCATGTAGGTATTGGGTGTTGAAATAAGTGATCTGCTTAGGTATTTTAGGGTCCAATTTCATTATTATATTTATATTAATTTGTATTTGGCAATGGATGTTAAGTACTAGTAAGTAATTATGCATGTTTAAAAAAGAGACAATATGATAATTATTAAAGAGATTAGCTACATTTTGCAAAGCTTCCTCTCTCCTACTATTTTTGCAATGCCCGACTGGGTCCATTATGATCACATACAATTTTAAGTTACCATCTAAGTACACAATAAGGAATGCAAATAAATGATTGAGTATTGATTGAGCATTGAAACTAGTCCGAAACTCTGCTGACACTAAATTTTTCATTCATTCAACATTCTTCATAGAATGTGCCAATCGTTATGTTATTCCTCTGTATACAGTATGGATAGATTGATCAAACACTCTGAGAAAAATAAGAATACTCTAAATTACAAATACATTTATAATGTATGAAGCCAGAGCAATGTCCTTTGGAATACGGTACTACCTATTAATACAGATGATTTTGCCGATTCTAAACCCTTCTTCACTCTACAACAGCACTAGTGTAGTCCATCGGAAGCGGGCGTGGTCCGACAATATTGCACGATCTGTCAATTTACTCGTTTTTGACCAGACTGAACACGACGCGCACGCCGACCGTTTGATGTACGACTACATAGCTAATTGATTACATTTTGTGATGTTTTTAGAGATGCGGATTAAGATGGGTGTTTTTTTTTAAATTGTTAACTAAATTTGATCACCATACTTTATAGCAGCTGCTCGAGGCTAAACGAATGATCAAGATAATGAAGGTTGCCGTGGTCAGTTCCAGGTCCTGTCCGGGGATTCCATCGCTCAAATTCCAAAAACACCGTACAATAAATGATAAATGATTTTATTTCTGTAAATAGGTTTGTACAAACACTTTTACACGTCAATCATATTTTAAAAACTAGGTGAGATCGGCATTTCCTATCTGACTACTCTGAGAAGAAACGCCGAAACAAACTCAGAGGTCACTGTCTCTTTTAAAGTCCAGACATAATCTTGGTCAGGTCATGTGAAGACCATGTGGATTGATATCTGAAATGGTCTTTCGAGGAAAGAACCACACAGAATGAGTGGACCTGTCCAGTCAGTGCACGCATTTGTCAGTTGTCATGCAGCTCAACACAGAACTAAAGGAGCTAAACGATTCGACGAACATTACCAAAGAAAGGACATTTGGGTAGGCCGCATAAATTACTCAAACTGCCAGACCATGATTAAAACTAATAATTAAAAAAAATGCACTAAAAAAAACAACAAATCCACAATGTCTTCACATTCACAATAATTAAAATAGTATAATCCTTTACAGAGTAAATGTCATTGCATATATAAAGTGCATCAATGTCAAAGTGTAAATAAAATATGAAAATAATCTTGGTCATATCATACGAGGACTATGTAGACTGGTGTCTGAAATGGTCTTTTGAGGAAAGAACCACACAGATTTGAGTGGACCTGTCCAGTCAGTGCACGCATTTGTCAATCATCGTGCAGCTCAACTCAGAACTAAGGAGCTCAACGATCCGACGAACTATACAAAAGAAAGGACATTTGGGGAGGCCGCGTAAAGTACTCAAACAGCCAGACCATCATCATTAAAAGAAGAAAAAAAATGCTATGACCCACATAGTCCTCACATTCACAAAAATTAAAACAATATTATACTTTATACAGTAAATATATACATGTCATTGTTTAGATAAAAAGGTACGTATATAGAAAAAAAAAATGATTAAAAGAAAAAAAATGTAAAAAATTGCAATGTAGAAACTCGTACAAAACTACTAAAGGAATAAAATGTATTAGAGCTCTCAGAGAGCGAATAAAATAGGCAGAAATGGCCACAACTCTTCGACACATCTGTGTTCTTCATTGTCGTCATCTACCGACAAACGAACAATACTAGTACAGAGATGAAATCATCAAGGTCATCGGGCAATGTAATACCCTTAAGCTGTTTCTCCCGGCTGCCATTCCTAAATCTTTGACAGTCGTTACGAACAAAAGTCTCACTAAGGGGTATTGTATTACCATGTAACTTGGTTATGGAAGTCAAAAAAGTTTTTTTTATTTTTTATTTTTATAAATGGCATCTCGCAGGTCAACCTATGAGGTTGTCGTCTGCTTAGACGGACTTGCCTGTGGTTACCCTAATAAATTAAGGTCTCCAGCCAGGACTTAAACTTATGTACTAACTTAAAAACAAAGCGACAACGCCAAGGGCACCCCCTGTGGGGTACGAAGCTCGGCTTAGGGCGTCGCTGGAAGAGGGCAGCTAGGGACTAGCTGGATCAGGATTTGAGTGATTTAGGGACGAATTTAAAGCTACAGGCTCAGCGGCGCGGGCTGGCTCGAGCAAGGGTCGGGAGGGGCGTGGATTTGGGTGTCGCGGCGGGCCTCGGCGGCGAGGACGGTAGCACGGCGATCGGGTTTTGGGCTTATGTAGTGGAAGTCAAAAAAGGCTGTCGCTCCTTGTTAAATACTGGTATTCAGCCGACCCCGAGATATGTTCAGTTGGGTAATGGCCAGGCAGATTGATAGGAAAAGGGACTTTCCAAACGACACCTCTCGACTTTTTGTTGCATTTATCGTCTGCGAACAATTTGATCACCATACCTTTAAAGCGGCCGATCTATTCTGCAAAAATTTCAACGTGTTTTTTTTTTAAAAGCTTTTTGAAGTGAGCTTTAAGTGAGCTTGTCATTGTCATTCGACTTGCACGCGTAGCAAGACCGGTACCCTAATTGCGTAATACACAATCGCTCGAATCCCAAAAATACTCCCCAATCCAATAATCGGAATCTGAATCGTTTTGAAACAGATTGCTAATCCATTGTTTCATAAGTTCGATAAAAAATCTGTTCAACAATGTAAATAACGCAATGAATGTTGTTGAACTGTCAAAATACAACAGATAAGTCGTTACGTTTTACGAAAATGTATTACGTAATTAGGCTACTGGTTTTTTCGATGGAAGAATAGACAAAATGTCCGACAGAATAGACGTGCCCGTCAGTTAACCCACGTGTGTCACAATTTTTGGGAAAATTATGTAAAAAACAAGTTTCGTCAGTTGTAAAAATTAGATTTACGTCAAAGTTGAATTTGTTGTTCAAACACAATTAAGTCGCGTGATCAACATCATCACCATCATCAACCTGCACGCGAAGCATAACCACCATAGAAACGAGTGTGTAGTTTTGTCGACGGAAGAATAGACAGCCTATAGAATAGACCAAAGGACTGTCCTATAGAATAGACCAAAGGACAGATGAGGTCGGCCCTATCTGACTTCTCTTAGAAGAAAGGCCGAAACAAACTCAGCTCAGAGGTCACAGTCTCTTTTAAAGTCCAAACAAAATCTTGGTCAGATCATGTGAAGAACATGTAGATCGGCGTCTGAAACGGTCTTTTGAGGAAAGAACCACAGAGATTGAGTGGACCTGTCCAGTCAGTGCAAGCATTTGTCAGTAATTTTGCAGCTCAACTTAGAACTTAAGGAGCTCAACGATTCGACGAACAACACTTAGGAAAGGACATTTGGATATCATACCACCAAAGCTATTCCTGCAGCCAAGCAACGTTGCTGTGTTCAGGTTTGAAGGGTATGGGCGCCGAAGTAACTTATGACACATGAGAGGTTTGTTTCAACTCAGCTTTGTTTCAACGCACCTTTTATCCTTCTGTCGTTGCAGAAGTCCACAGAAAACGGAGAACATTTTATCATCTGGTGATTGCGATGCTTCTCAATGCCAGAAAATTCTTAGAAAATAAGCCCTCGTAACCATGGGCGATTGTTCCCGCGGCGATTTTTTTTCGCGCACTCGATTTTCAACGCTCTCCTTAGAGTCGAGAGGTGAAAATCCAACATTGTACTTGTTTAACGTTCCGGTATGCATTCTGTTTGATTCTCAATGTTAGGCAAAACACATAGAGTTGAAAATCCAGTGCGCGATAAAAATCCGCAAGTGTGTAGGAGGGATAAGATAGTCAAGTCCACGAATAAAGCACACAAATCAATATAGCACAAAAAAGACAGCAAAAAAAAACCCGTCATAGACAAGATTACAATACCCCAAAAAAATACCAAATACATTTAGCATACCTTACTTTTTTATACCATAGATCTTAGATGACATCAATTTTTTTACCTTAAGTAAGATAGAGATGTCAAATAGGCAGAGACAGGGGCATTACTTATGCTAATGTTGTGAATATTTCAAGCTAATAGATCCGCTGGCCGATTAACTGGTAACAACTGGTTTTTGTATGTGTCCAATGTCACTGACGGCACGACATTTTTCTAAGGATATTTTGCTTTTCTAAGGATATTATGAGGGGTTCGTGTACCCATGTACCCGTGTGGTCATAAATATGTATAATAAGTTAACTTGAAGTTACAAATGATAAATTTGGACCTTGGTTGTATAATAAATAAACAGTTTATTACTAATTACAATAACAATACCATGGTCAGCAAGACGACCAGTCACCACAAGGGCGGATCCAGGATTTTGTTCTGGGAGGGGCTCAAGGAGCGGATGGGCAAAAAACTCAACAATAACTGTTCGAAATAAAATTGAGTCGGTGGCTTACATAGTGGGTAAAAAAGGCTAAAGGCTGAGTGCTGATACTGCTGATGGGTTTGTTGGCATTGATGTAATTGCCGCATGCGTGGATGCACATGGGACACCACCAAATTCAATCCCTTTCCCTGTATCTTCAACTGCATCGTCGGTTTTTGTTTTTAGTAAAGAAAAACTTGTTACGCCTCGTGCACACATACGCGACGCCACAGCGCGACAAAATGGCACGTGTCGCGCGATGAGCGGTGCCTTTGGGTCGCGCTTTTGCGTCGCGCCTGTTTGTGGGAGCCTCGTAACCCGACTAAAATGTAGAACTTCTTTTTACTGAAAATCACTCGTAGAAGCTATTTTAATGCACCCTCGAAGATACATTAATAATGAGAAGTAAGATAAAGATGGCAGTGCAGATTAAGTATTCATACTCACAAGAGACTCCACTTAAATCGATTCAAGAGTAACTCTTAACGTAGGGTGCACAGAAACTGTCGGCCTTTTAAAAATAAAATACCATCACGCCGGTATTCCACGAAAGAGTATACAGAGGTTTTACAGACTTACAGCACACTCACATTTTTTCTATAACTACGGAGAATCACTTTGAGACAGTTAAAATGATTGGTCGTCGTTGTTAGTTCATCTATCGCTGAAAACCAGCGCTGGAGCTGTCTCGCCAGTCTCGCTTAAGGTCGTATCGTTATGCTGAGTGATGGCCGTTTTGCGTGGATGTGACGCATATTTTCCCACAAGTTGTTCGTTCTCTGCGTCATGTTTACCGCAAAATAAACGTAATTATCATCAGCCTGACCATCTGGGTATGGGCCTCTCCAATTACACGCCTTTCAGCTCGATTCTCGGCAACTCTCATCTAGCTGCTACCAGCTACCCTGTGAAGATCGTTGCCCCAACTATTTTGAGCGCGTCCTACCTTATATTTGCCGATTCGCAGTCTCCACTCAAGAACACGTGTACCCCTACGGTCATCGGTTCTACGGCTAACATGGCCGGCCCATTGCGACTTCAGCTTGCTTATTCTGTGAGCTATGTCGACAATTTTGGTTGTCTGCCGGACCATCTCACCATGTTGGCCGGCCACAATCTAGTTGCTTATGCTGGGGCATAGCCGATTGTCGTGGATGCGAATGCTTGTTTGATTTTTGTTTATAAAAAGTTAATTTTCTTGCTGGTTATGTGCACTGCCAATAATCCCTTATACATAAAATTTCTTTCTTTGCTTTTTTTGACTGCCTCGTTGGTCCAGCGGTCGCAAATGCTACTGCTAAGCATGAAGTCCTGGGTTCTATACCCGGTGTTAATGGGTTTTGCCATCTAAAATTTATTTGTAGCGGCCCGGAGGCTGGATTTCGATTTCATAACATAACATCACGCCTTGTTTCCCCGAAGGGTTGGGCAGAGGTGTACCTGTATACCCACATTTCGCCAGTTATGTTTAAGTCCCATGTAATAGGGGGCGAGCCTATTGCCATCAACCGGGCACAAATCTAGACTCCGGGCTGCTACTGAGAAATTCCAGATAGAAAAACCCAATAACACTTTGCCCGACGTGGGAATCGAACCCAGGACCTCATGCTCAACGGTAGCGATTGCGACCGCTAGACCAACGAGGCAGATTTCGACATCTGAAAACTCAAACTCAATTTATTCCAATTAAACCATTTACAGGCACTTTTGAATTGTCAAGGAGTCGATCAGTCAGAAATATAAAGCTAGTTGCCCATTCCAAAGCGTAGTAGGTACCTATGAAGAAGAACGGGCAAGAACTCCATGAACACAGAGTACAGAAAAAAAGAGATGACCAGTCCAAACTGACGGCGCCCGTTCACGAATATGACACATGGATCAGCGCCATACAACTCAACCATTTTGAAGGGAGCTAAATGATCCCACACACGCGCCACCGTCAGCGCGACATTTGAGTGAGCATGACATACTATCAGCCGCCAGGGCACATTCAAGTCAATAAAATACATAATACCCGGTAAATGGTAGCTCATAGTACATAGTACTCACACCTGTGCTATCTATTTATTAAATACAAAGGAGATTGAGGATGTACAATGACTCTGATAATCTGTTACATAGAACTTAAACATAACTGGCCAAAGGTGGGTCACCTCTGCCTAACCCATGAGAGCATATGGGTGTAATTTTACGTTCTTAAATTTCATTTCTTCTTCGCTTTTCTCGCAACTCAATGGACACCAACCCTTCTCCACCACGCGTCCACCTAATATGTTCACTTGTCACCACTCGCTTATGTTTAAAACACAACACATAGCGGCTATAAGTCGACTCACTTTGTCGATCTGTCTCTTTAACGATCGATAATTATGTACTGTTGCTGCATGTGGCTTTAGTTGCCCTTTCAAGCATGTAGAAGTACTACTTTCCTATGCTAGAATATTAAAAGGCTTGGATTTAATAGAACCTCAAATAATTTTCATTTTGCGGTTCAAAAAATGTTATAGAACACTCTATTATAATGTTCGCGTCACTTTTTCATCATCATCAATTTCATTTCAGCCGAAAGACGTCCACTTCTGGACTTAAGTCTCCCCCAAGCATCGCCACTTAGACCGGTTTCGTGCTTCGGTTCGGTGGACGGATGACCTTGTGGGAATCCTTCCGGTATTCTGTCGCCACTCCAGAACCTTTCGGCCCCATCAGGCATCTTTTTTGAACCTCTAATAAATCCTATTTTCGGGTCCTAACATTTTTGAATATCCAAGTAACTTCAACCAACTTAGATTTAGCGCAGTAGGTCACCATTCTAACCTAACCAAACCAAATTGGTCGGGGTGCCCCAGTTTAGTTATTACGGACAACAGTGGTAAAACGCTAGAAAGTTAAAAAGGAGGAAGTGTATTATTAAAGAAGTGTACATAGTTAAAAAAAACTTTTTAGAGATTCTTTAAAAAAGTGTCACGCATTTGTCGGTAATCATCCAGTTTAACTTAGAAGGGACTCTTATGGAGCTCAACGATTCGACGAACATTACCAAAGGACATTTGGGTAGGCCGGATAAATTGCTCAAACCATGATGAAACTAACAGAAAAAATAAACGAAAAAATAATAATATTATGTAATATAAAACCTTAAAAAGTAAATATTCATGTCACTTTGATATTTTTTACGTAAGTACTATAGACTGAATTTCGGCCATGGCGACCTCAGCGGAGAATAGCCTTCGTCGCGGGAGATATTATAGTTCACAAGTGTGTGCAAAGGATCAATCAGGCGCAGGACCAACGGCTTTCGGAGGCACGGACTTATCACAACGCCAACTTCCAAACTCCGGGCTGTTACTTACAAAATCCCAATGTAAAAACCTTAAAACACTTTGCTCGACCTGGGATTTGAACCCAGGACCCCACGCTCAGCACTCTCAGAAGTCGTCCTTTCGAGCACCAGACCAACGGGGGATTTTAAGGCCAAAGGCTCATCAAACCAATAAATAATATGATCTTAATTAAAATAAACATTGATTTATTCTTACCGGTTTTCTAAAAAAACACGTGCCTATCTTTGACATAAAAAAAACACAAAATGTCATAATGACATTAATAAATGACACTTAACATATTAGAAATATTAATCTTATAGGAGCTAATGCGACAACATTAACGAAAATGTGAACATTTTTTTTTTATTTCTGTACATTTGTAGCAATCGATATTATGTTGTTAAGTTTTAGAATTTACGTCAATATTTTATGTAAATTATGTGTCTAATAGTAGATAATACATGGAAATCTAACATTGAAAATGTAGCTGACAACATGGCTTTGAATCGGTATTTTGTAGAGTTCCAAATATTTTGGCGGGCATGTAAATTATTACGTTATGCAAAAATTCTGATCGATTTGTGTAAGGAAGTGAATTTTAAGTGTGGCAAAAGAGGCATGAAAGTAGAATAAATGCTGTGGAAATGCGTTCCTTGCAAATCATTTGGCGTAATGATGAATGATATGCTGAGGAATTATGTGTTATGGCGACGTGGTGTTGACAAAAATTTAAAAGAGTATGCTTAGATGGTATTGTCATGTTGAGAGGATAAATGAAAGGAGACTAACAAAAGGTTCGGTGAGGAGGTTACACTTGTTAACACATATAAAAGGTTACACTTTGCTTCTGTAACATAAATGTTTCTGTTACATTTAAGAACGTATTTCTTAAAAAAAAGTAAAAAAATGCACATATTCTGGTTACAATTTGAGTCCCTGCCGGCGATCTACAACTCATACGACGAAGCGACCACTGCCACCATTGCTTTGTGAATCAGAAGATGAGTTTAAATTAATTACCCCATTAATAAAAACATGGCATTCGATATAAAAGTCTTACAACCTGCCGATACTACAAATGTCAAATTAAAATGACATTCTGTGGTCACACAGATAGATTAGTGGTCGAAACATAAATACTAGGAAACGCAAATGTTCAGCATTAGCATAACTGATTGTTACTTGTAGTGTAACATTAATATTAATGGTGTGGGAGTATGAATGTTACAAGGCTCGACAGCCGGTTGGAGTATTGTTACGGCTCAACAAAGTTAGTGACAATGTAGTTATCTTTATTTTATTTCGGGTTAAATTTTTGTTAGTCTACGGATCAATGTTTTTAGGGCTCCGTACCCTAAGCCTGCCAACGGGACCCAATTACTAAGACTGCGCTGTCCTTCCATCTGTCGCAGGCCTGTATCTTTTGAACCGTAATAGGTGGACACTTGAAATTTCACAGACTGTCTACTATTATGACCGCTATAAAAAGTCGTTTTAAATATTGAATTGTGACAAGTCGATGACGCTGTGAAATTGTTACCATGGAGATGCGGTTGGTATAATCCGAGATAGTGTAGTAACACATAACATAACATAAACATCACCCCTGTAATCTCAGAAGGGTTAGACAGAGGTGTACCTATAGTACACCCACATTTCGCCAGTTATGCTCAAGTCCCATGTAATAGTGGGCGAGCCTATTGCCATCAATCAAATCCAGACTCCGTGCTGCTACTGAGAAGTTCTAGATAGAAAAACCCAATAACACTTTGACCTCATGCTCAGCAGTAGCTCTTGCGACCACTAGACCAATGAGGTGTATATTTTTGAATAGCGTTATAGAACGGTCTTATAAAAAGTTATTGAAACAGTTGAAACATCGAGAATTTTACCAGATACAGTTATTTCTAGGAAAAGTTGGTAGATACAGTTGTTTTGTTTCCTAATCGCACGGGTAGCAATCGGGTTTCGCCGACAGAAGAATAGACAAAATGACAGATTTATTTTATTCATCTGTCTTTTTGACTATTCTTCCGACGACAAAATCTCTTTTCTATGGTGGTGATGTTACGAGTGCTGGTCTTATAAATACTCTGCTGCAACATAAATATCAATAACAGCATACCTGAGAGCTATGACTCAGTATGAATCAATAATCTATTCGCAAAAAAGACGGATGTCGGGTTAAACGCCCTGTTGTCGGCCACCAATTAAATTTTATGGGATTTCAATTTAAATAAAACATTTTTAATCAGTTTTATGTGTTACTCTTTGATGTGTTTTTTTAAGTTTTTAAAGCGTTAATAATTGTTTTTCCTTTTCATTGAATACAATGGGTGTTTATTCGTTTATTTTATTTTTAATGAATTTCAATCGCTTTCAAATTGGCCAGGAGTCAGTCAGTGGGTCAGAAAGTTGAAGCTAGTTTAGTTTATTAAATGTATAAAATGCTGTAAATGATGATTCATGGATTCTCACTTTAAAAATAAATTGAAGATTAATTTGAATGTCGTAATGGCCGATGCACTCCGAATCCGGGCAAGTGGCAATGTGACTTTTTTAATTTAAATAATAACATCACGCCTTGTTTCCCCGAAGGGTTGGGCAGAGGTGTACCTATAGTACACCCACATTTCGCCAGTTATGTTTAAGTCCCATGTAATAGGGGGCGAGCCTATTGCCATCTACCGGGCACAAATCCAGACTTCGGGCTGCTACTGAGAAATTCCAGATAGAAAATTCCAATAACACGTTGCCCGACCTGGGGATCGAACCCAGGACCTCATGCTCAGGAGTAGCGATTGCGACCACTAGACCAACGAGGCAGTCGATTATTAAATTAAATTTAATTTAAATGTACTCTCTGATTTTATCTTGGACATTACTGACATAGGTCTTCTTCTTCTTATCGTGTTGATGGTATTCTTCCTCTTTGTTTAAAAAAACGACGGGTTACACTCCGGGAGTGCCGGCAGAAGTGAAAACTTGAATAATAACGTTGTTCATTTTTGATATTTTGGAATGCATAATGCATAATCAGCCTATTATGTTCCCACTGCTGGGACACAGGCCTCCTCTCTGTGAGAGGGAGTGGGCCGTAATCCAACCCGCGGGCCCAGTGCGGGTTGGTAGATGTCACATGTCCTCGAATTTTTGGTTCTAAGACATGCCGGTTTCCTCACGATGATTTTGGAGTGGTTAGGGAATCATTTTGCACGAATTGCTTCAATTATCAGTATAAAGGTATTATCATTTATGTGGTAGAATACAATATTTATTTATTGCGCTATCGTACACAAACATGACAATTTATGTTACATTAAAAAGTTTATCTCTCAGAAAAATAAATCAATAAAAAAAAACAACAATCATCCGTCTTACGAATTTTCGATCAGGTCACGTGTCCTGACGCGAGTTTAACATACAAAAAAAGTGTAAAACGCCGCTAAAGAAGTTTTCACTTCAAAAAAATGTTATTAGCCCTAGTGCCTTACTGGTGGCATTCTTTATGTTATAGGACACTCCAGCAAGTGGGGCATGGACTGATCAGAAGCACCGTACTCGCACAGGGTGTTGGATGGATCAGTAATCCACTACTTCGACAAAGTATGTCTGCAGCTGCCTACTTCGGTACGCAATCGATTGACATCGGTGAAAGCAAACATCGTGAGTAAACAAAGACTCATAATTACTATAATTTTGAGTCTACGTTTCCTTAGTCTTTTTTTTTTACGGCACGGTTGGCACAGTGGTTGAGCGATCGGCTGCTGCGCTGCGTATCGCGGGTTCGATTCCCGCACGGAACAAATATTTGTATGAACTACAAATAGTTGTTCCGGGTCTGGTTGTCTTGTGTATGTGAGTTTTCATGTTTGTGAACGCACCCACGATACAGGAATAATTCCGAGTGTGGGGCAACGTTAAAAAAATAAAATCGCCAACCCGTCTTAATTAAGCGTGGTGATCAATGCTCGCGCCTTCTCTGTATGAGAAGATGCCTATGCCCTGCAGTCGGACAATAATAGGCTGGTATTATTAAATTATTATTATAAATTGAATTTTGGAAGGCAACTTTGTTTACCATAGAAAGTAACAGACGTGAAATTCAAAACATTATAATTAGGAGCTCAATTAAGTGTCAGTCCATTGATTTAGGCTCATGTTTGGAGGCCCGCGGTTTAGACTCAAACGCGAGTCAAACTTAATTCACTGCCTAAACTAACACGCGTTTGTTTATTTTGTATATTAAGCAGTTGACTAACTGATTCGCCTTTAAACCAGATTAGTTTAATTTGAAACTTAGTTTTGTTTCGTTTTAATGATAAACATGTAGGTTTATTGTGTAGATCATTAATTAAAATAATACGCTTCATTTGTTAAATTTTATATACTGTTTCGGGATTACACTACAAAAAAATTCTCTAATGTTTTTGTTTTAATAAGAGATCCGTCGAAAATAGATGTTATCAGAAGGTTGTTGTACACAAAAAACAAAATCTCTTTCACGACTGACGACAACTGGTGCATTCACCCGACATCGCCCATATTATTTGCACAGCGGGATTGCTTGCTACATTCATTATTAATCTTAAAACTAATAACTATTTGATCTGCAGAAAAAAATATCACAAGGCTTGTTATTTGAAGAATTCATTGGTCGGAATCCGATGACTGTTTTCACTGAGAATTCGTTAATAGTTTGTAATCTTCCTGTTTTAACACATAAGATAACAGCACGCCATGTTTCGGTGAGGGGTTAGACAGAGGCGACCTGCAGGAGGAACACTCAAATTTCGCATTAAAGTCCCATGTAATAGGGGCGAGCCTATTGCCAACAACCGAGCACAAATCTAGACTCAGGGCTGTTACTGTGAAATTTCTAATTGGAAAACCCAATCACGCTTTGCCTGACCTGGGAAACGAACTCAGCAATCCTCTGTCCTGTTTCAGTATCATAATTAATAAGCATGTCTCGTCCGTAATTATTCCTTTGGTCTCTATATAATGGTTGAACAAACCCTTCACCTGGTTTCGGCACTTGGAACTTGGCATTACACTGTCCTCCCACACCTATTAACACTGTAATTTGAAAACATTGAAAAGACAATTATTTTTAAAAGAGTAACCGTAGAGCTTCTTGCCGGCTCTTGTCTATAGGAAACGACCAATTGGAACCGTGCACCGGCTCTCCTCCATAGGAAACGACCAATTGGAACCGTGCACCTAACTTCTGACGTTTCAGAAGTGTCCATGTAGGTTTATGTGTTTTTTTTATTTCAGAGGCTTAACCATAATCTTTTGCAGGTAAGGTGATGTTCAGCCGATCTATTCCAATTAGTTGAAGTTAGTGAACTGAACTACCATTCTGCCCAATGCTTACAATCAACACTATTGACAGCGCCCTCCAAGCTCGCTTCACCTAAGTTTTCACGGTGAGTTTTTTACAGAATAGACAAGCTGGGCAGGCCAAGGTGACAGTTAACAGTTTATGATCGTTATAGATCAAACATGGTACAAACTCACTGTTAAATGTTGAGGTTGGCCTACCATCGTGTTGCTCAATAACTTGGTTGCGAAGCTCGAATACGCAAATGCTCGGTAAGGACCAGGCTCGGATCGACGGCGCGTCGTGTTCCACGCGCGCCTCAAAGTGATGTCAGCACAAAATGACGGGGTGCAATAGGGGCGACGCCTCAGGGTCGCGGGAAATTCGAAAGAGTAACCGTGGCCCGGGCACAGGCAATTGAAGGAACACGGGTGGGTTTTAGTCAGCAAAAGTCTGACACGCCCTCCTCAGTCATTTGATGATTTTCGACCCAAAAAAAAGGATAGGCAAACGCTGCAAAATAACATCAAAATAAAAGTAATTTATTCAAGTATTAAGTAATATTTTAAATATTGTGTTTTAATCATGGTCTGGCAGTTTTTTTAATTTATGCGGCATACCCCAATGTCCTTTCTTTGGTAATGTTCGTCGAATCGTTGAGCTCCTTAAGTTCTGTGTTGAGCTGCATGACTACCGACAAAATGTCTACTTTGAAAACCCGCTAAAGCACTTTTTAATGACGGCAAATTAAAAAAAATACCGCTACTTATTTTGTACTAGTTACAATACAGAACTTTCTGTGCAGTATCCATTTTTTGAGTATAGCAATGCCCTAAAACAGGTTATTATTGTCAAAATTGCAAATATATCGGAAATATTCACAAAACTATTTTTATTTTAGCGGTTTTTGAAGAGAACATTTGATTATAGCGGGATTTGCAAAATACATCACTTGTTTTAGCGGAATTTGCAAAAAATAGTTAGTTTTAACCTTATAAAAACGAGAAACTCTTTTCACTCTGTTACTAGAATCGCCATACTGTTTTAGTGTCACGTGATAGGAACGCCGCGCTGTGATTGGTCGATATTGTATTAGCGGAATTTGAAAGAAACTGGGATTGTTTTAGCGGTATTTGCAACAAACTTGCATTTTTGTAAGCTTATTTGAGAGGGTTTTGGTGGAATTTGATTGGAACTGACAAAGGTCACCTAAAGTAGCATCAAAGAAATTTCCTATTCAAATAAAACATTGTTTTTGTTCGAATAACGTTTTAGCGGGTTTTGAAAGTAGACTACTCAAATGCGTGCACTGACTGGGCAGGTCCACTCATGCTTTGTGGTTCTTTCCTCAAATTACCCTTTCAGACACCAATCTACATGGTCCAGGCCAAGTATATGTCTGTACTTTGAAAGAGACTGTGACCTCTGAGGTTGTTTCGGCCTTTCTTCTCAGAGTAGTCAGATCGGAAACGCCGACCTCATCTAGTTTTAAAATATGATTGACGTGTAAAAGTGTTTGTACAAACCGACTTACAGAAATAAAATTTATCAAACTAGGCTGAGAATCAGCACTTTTAGAACGTCAAAATTACATAAGACAGTCCCCTATAACGCCCGCCCTTCACCACTTCCTCGTGCTTTAGCTGGGAAGAAGAAGTGGCGCTACAAACTCCCCAGCAGCACAGCTGTCTGTTCAATTAGAAGAACTTGATTCTATGTAAGGTATTGGCACTCACCTGCATAGGGTGAGACTGGAAGGTTGGCTTCAACTCTTACTAAATGCTGCCAGAAAAAAAGAAAATATTATTCTCAAAAGCATTAACAAACTACAAATGAGTAATTTTAAATACTATTTCTAGATAATGAATGTCTGTTTCAAGCTTTCAAATAACAGTATTAAAAAATAAAGATCAACTAATAGTCGAAATGGAACAATAGCGAGATACCTGTCATCGTTTCGATAGCATCGCTACAATCGATACTTCTCGATATAATACCGATTTAGAATCGATACTATCGAGCAGGCTACAGTAATTGCTATTGTTAAATATGAGCGGCCAGCTGAGATCTTTTTATAAAGCATGTTATTAGGAATGGTTAGAGAAGACATGGTTTTGTTGACTTACGTAACAATAGACTATTTCAGTGTGTTTTTTTTTGGTCAAACCTAGGAAAGTATTAAGCCACATTAAAATTAAAATAAATGGCGAAGTTCTGTGGGTTTGAAAGTCGATGCTAGACAGAGACAGCACTATTAGCATCTGACGTAACAACTCAGGAACGCCCTAATACCTTCGCGCCATTCGGTACAATGATCGTCTTGCGTGACAAGGGTAAAAGAATAATTAAAAATTTGGGTAACTCCTTTTTTTTTGCAAATTGTCTTTTTTAGTTTCATCTTTAAAATATTTTTTAATAAATGTATATTTTTGATAGTAGTTGAATAATCTATTATCATTATGCCTGTATTTATCGAGGGGATAGGTAGAGGTGTCTAGAACACTGTATAAATGTATTTAAAACACTACATTTGCCGGTTTTGTTTAAGTTCCATGTAATAAGGGTCGAACCTATTGCCAGCAACCGGTTATAAATCTTGACTATGAGCTGCTACAGAGCAATTTCCAGCGAAAAAACTTTTGCCGGACCTAACCTAACAAATTGCGACCACTAACAAACCAACGACCATAAACATTATTGTCCAACTTTGAAATGTCATATAATTTACTTGTCTTGCCAGATGGACTTGACCTCAGGTATATTAACTTCGTGGGTATGTCTCTATTTGTGACTGCACGCGCAGCATGAACACGATAGAAACCAGTTAAGAAATCTGTAATTTTGTCTATTCTATCTGTAATTGTGTCTATTTTTCCATCGACAAAAGTTGGGCATACTACACAACAGACCTTGTAAAGTGACTGTTCCAGCGAATAACCCTCCTATTCTATTCCATTCTATAGCTAACACCAAACCCAAGTCAAATGACGCAGCATTAGATGATGATGCTATTCGCGATCTGACCATCACGGATTGTACAATGACTAGATAAGAAATATTAGTAGGTTATGGCACCCGTCCCTTTGCCGGCGGTTAGCGAGAAACGAGAAGAGCTAGCGGCTAGAAATGAGTTAGCAAGCAACGAGAAGCGAGTGCGCGACGCCGATGAGCGATTACTCGTATGTGAGAGCAGTGGTGGCCCAGTAGTAATGACCAAGGCTTACGAGTTGTAGGTCGTAGGTTCGAACCTAGACAGGCGCTTTAGTCTATGTCAATTATTTCATCACCACTACTCTCAAAACGGTGAAGGAAAAAGTCGTGCGGGCAAAAATCGCATTTTCCTGTTGCAAATAAAAAAAATTGTTAAACTTTATTTCTTGAATACGAGGTCTTTGGCTTCTTTGTATGGGTGCCATTTATGAAAAAAATATGTAATGTGCGTTTTCTTTGTACAGAGTAAAATAAAATCTTTCTTTCTTTCTCGAACCAAAAAATCTAAAACATGTGATGTCTACCAACACACAATAGGCCCGCGTGGTGATGCGTGTGTTCTGCTCACAAAGTGAGCGTCACAAAGCGAGTACTCTCTTGGATAACTCTTGTGGCTGCGACAACCAAATACTCACCGAAGCCGCTGGCAGTGTGAACAGTTGACGATCAACGAATAATAGATGTATCTCGTTTACTACAATATTTAGTACGTTTCTTGAGCGAGATAATCGTAACAGGGACTTAAAACATCTTCATAATTGTTACAGAATTTTAAGTGTTACAGTTAGAATTGATAACAGAATCAAATATGTAACACTTATAAATATTTTTTTTCAATGTGTTAACTCCTTAACACTTTCAGAAGTGTAACAGTAAACTAAAACTGTATTAGTTAAATAACGCGGCTGCGTTGGCAAAATATCCGCTTTCACGACTGGATTGTGGCTATTTTGGCAACGGCGCGGTTTATGCGGTACCGTGCCAATAAACATAAACCTGCATATTTCTGTTACACTAACACTTATTAAAACACTTACTACCTTTACAGTTTGAGCCCAAATCGTAGACAGCTAGTCGCTTCAGCGTCTGCAGGACAGGTACCTTAGGTAGGTACAATCTACTTTTTAATGTTGTTTGTCAATCTTTAATTGAGTTCTGTGGTTTGCGGTTAAACGTTCCTATTGATGAAAATGGTGTGTGTTTGGTGTGTTTTAAAGGTTTTGAATTAATTGTGTTGCTTTGAATGCTTTGATGCATTAGTGTTGTTGAATGTCGGTAAAGATCTGTTGAGTTTTTTGTTTATTGTTGGTGGTTTTTGTTCCGTTTCTCGTGGCAGGGCCACAATAGTGACTGTTTCAATCCACTGAGTTAGGTATCTATTTTATCCTATAAAAAATCAGATAATAGACGTGAAGTTAAAAAGATCAAAGATCAAAATGGTACTTAAGCCTTCATATTCAATGGTTTTATGAGTATCATCAACAAAGTATCAATTTTTGATACATGAAACTGACCTGGGAACAAACGGATGCTGACAATTTATTTTAAAACCCTGAAACATATTTGTGTACAAATAGTAAAGACAATTTTTTTTAAAGAGATTCAAAATTGCCAAGCTATTTCAACGTTTTAAATAAGACAAACACAGCACTATCATAGAAGTGACGTCACGACTAAGTTATTTCAAACTAGCGTTATACATTGTCCGTACACGACAAACCGGGAATGATCGCTTTATATGATCTGATATTTTATGATCCCTTCATCCCGGGGATTATCTCAATTTACTATGCCTTCTTAGAAAATACATTATTTATTCGAACATTTCTAATAACATCATCATCATCATCCCCATTATCATATTTCTTATCTTCCTACGTTCCTTTTATTTTTTACTTTATTCTTCACACGTTCAGCAATAG
The DNA here is from genome assembly GCA_963555695.1 of Dasypolia templi. Lineage (NCBI taxonomy): Eukaryota > Metazoa > Arthropoda > Insecta > Lepidoptera > Noctuidae > Dasypolia > Dasypolia templi. The sequence continues at coordinate 9,773,190 of OY743163.1, forward strand.
TTTTAGGAGAAGTTCACGAGGTGAACAATCAAATTTCCTTATCCAGTCACAACGCATCTTTGCTGTGAATCCCAGCCGGCATTTGACACGAAACTACAAAGAGTTAGAAGTAATGACCCTACTGTTACAATCTGTGCGGTATTCGTTGACAGACAGCCGGAGAATCGATTCATTATCAACAGCCTTTAGCCGGCCAGGGCTGAATATAGCCGTTGCGGCAAAAATGTATTTGAGTATAGGTTTTAATAGCTATAATGCAATCTTTTGCTATACAGGATGTAAAAAGACCCATCACATTTATGTAGCTGTCTACTTTCCATTCTGTATAACAAAATAGGTACGTCAACGTCCTCGTCCACCAAAAATATCGCGGCGGGATTTTTTCGCGTACTGGATCTTCAACGCTCAGCTAGCTGCCGAGGGTTGAAAATCCGAGAGTGTGTTTTTTCGACGCGCTGGGATGCACTCTTTTGTATTTTCAAAGCTCGGTTCAACACCACGAACACGTTCACACGGACATAAAAATATCACTGCGGGTTTGTTTCGCGAATGACCACCAAAATAAAAGTAATTTTTAAAATTTATGTGAACGGCTGAGTGGAATAGTTTTTGTAGGTATTTGTATAGTTGTTTGCATAATGCATAATCAGCCTATTATGTTTTTCTATCAAGAAAATCTCAGTTGCAGCCCGGAGTCTGGATTTGTACCCGGTTGATGGCAATAGGCTCGCCCCCTATTACATGGGACTTAAACATAACTGGCGAAATGTGGGTGTCCTATAGGTACACCTCTGCCTAACCCTTCTGGGATTACAGGCGTGCTGTTATGTTATGTTCCCACTGCTGGGACACAGGCCTCCTCTCTGTGAGAGGGAGTGGGCCGTAATCCACCACGCGGGCCCAGTGCGGGTTGGTAGATATCACATATCTTCGAATTTTTGGTTCTAAGACATGCCGGTTTCCTCACGATGTTTTCCGTTAACGGTTTATATTTAATTGCGTATGGCGCTCTCTAGAGGACCTAAAGAGATGAAGTCATTGTGCCCTGTTGGATATCAAATGTAAGGGCTTAATAAGCACCATTCAATTATATAAATATATAACTTAATCCACTCAGAAAGTATTGCGAATTTTTTTTAATGTTTGAGATACTGGCCAGTTATAGTCTATTTTGAAAATAATATTTATTTATTTATTTATTAACACTTTATGCACAAGTAAAAAAATACTGTACAAAGGCGGACTTAATGCCTGACGCATTTTTTACCAGTCAACCTAAGGGTGATGCAGAGACAAAACATGGCAGGTGCAACAAAAGGGATAGATAACTCGAAAAATAATAAAATAATAATACATATATACTTAAATACATACATATAAACAAATTAAACTTTGTCAGGAGAAATAACGATAGGTAGAGGAGAAAACGAATCCAGCAAATCAGCGCTGAGATGATTTTATAAGCGTCTCACGAATATGTTCACGAGCCTTCACTTTAAAAGATAACCGACTGGTAGCCATCCTGATGTTCAGAGGGAGCGCATTCCAAAGAAAGACCGCTTGGACAAAGAAAGAAGAGTGAATAAAACCAGAGCGGTGAGAAGGACATCGTAGAAGACGATTGTTGGTGGAACGAAGATTTTTACTATGGGTTGAGCATAAGTATTGAACATGGGGGGTTAGGTAAGAAGGAGAGGTAGATTTGTCGAGTATAGAATGCAACATAGACAGAGCCCTCAACTCTCTACGCTGACGTATGGGTAACCATTTTAAAAGCAATCGGTGCGCAGAAACATGTTAAATACAAACAAACAGTTATTATTTATAAGTAAAAATAGGTACGTTACAATAAAAAAAAATCCGTCCACGTTTTTTGCGAGCTTATTTAAATGATCGTATTTCATAAAAAAATGTATCGGCGTTGGGAACATTTTCGCGCTATGAATTTTTACGATTCCTAGTGTCGCCTGAAACCGGACGAATCGTACGATAGACTTCAAATGGAATTCATGGATTAAGAAATCAACGCCTACCAAAGTGAAGCGATCTAGAAGCGGGGGGAAGATTTTGACTGGATTTATGTGTCAATTCCTTTACGGAACCAAAGGAGCTTAAACGCTGAATGGTTTACTATCAAATGCTTGTCAGAAGTTATCCAAACACACTGCTACTGCTACACCACGACAATGCGCCTTCGCACACCGCGGTCAAAACGAGGGACTTCCTGGACAGCAAGCCGGTCAAACTCCTAGGTCACCCTCCTTACAGCCCTGACCTAGCACCGTGTGACTTTTTTTTTTCCAGGAAATAAAAAATCTGCTCAAAGGGATACCATTTTCCTCGCCGAAAGATGAGCTGTCAGCGTTCGAGCAGGCTGTAAACGAGGTGTCTACGGCGGGCTGGAAAAGGTGTTTCGAAAACTGGTTCAGACGCATGAAACTTTGTATAGAGGCCAGTGGAGAGCACTTTGAAAAGATTAAATAAAAACATATTTTGTTAAACTTTCTGAGTGTCCCACGTATATGTATATATTTGATAGGATATAGCTGTGGTCGCATTCTTGTATACCATGTGGGTATCAGGAACACCTACAAAATTATAATGGCATGCGACCACGGCTATACCCTGACCATTTTTGTGTCTGCGTGTTTCTTTTATTGGTTTATCAACAATTTAGTCACTATAGTGACCAGTCAAAGATTGACTAACCCCGTAATTGGCTCATCACAGTATTTAGTTTGTGTGAAAAAATCACGTTTTATTTACGATGTTAGGTAGGATTTATTTGATACTTTCAAAATAATCCTATGCATTAGTATTGTCAGTGTTTTCATTTATTTATTGTCGTATTATAGTGTCTTTTACGTTGTTCATATTTTTTTTAACATTTTAATCATCCTTAACGCTTATTGAATGTCAATGTCACTTTGTCTGGGCCCTCTGGTTTTCCACGAAACAAATCACAATCGATTTTAAGACAAAAGAACTGTGCAATGTTGCATAAATGATGCTCATCTCTTTAATGGTCTATCTCTCGATCAGTTTCGAATCTACTAATGAGACGACAGTGTAATGAGAGTAAATAAATGCGGAATACAATAATAACATAATGAGCGTCATAAAGGAAGGAAGCTCTTTGACTCTCAACTTTGACATAATTTTATAAATTTGTTCGTAAAACCTAACGCAAGAGCACGTATTTGTTATTGCTGCCATTTTGTTTTTAATTTTAGAATAAAACATTTGCACATCATAAATCATGTTCTAAGGTGGAATGTAAACGGACCATCATAGTTTTAAGATCATACAAATCCATGTAAACCTACATTCTGGCATTTTTATTTTTCCAGTCCTGTTCAGGTCGTGGGTTGACCGAAAGAGATACCGTGGCCCTGGCACAGGCAACTGAAGGAACACGGGTGGGTTTTAGTTAGTAAGTCTCACAAATAAAAAAGGTGTAGTTAAAATACCTAATGCTGGTTTAAATCCAGACTGAACAGATTGGATAGAATTTGATGTGAGAATTACACGCGAATTTGATGTGGCATTTTTATTTACTACTTATCTTTATAACATTTCGGCTCACCTAATTAATTCATTAGTATAGCGCGGGTTTTCTAGGGTCATGGTAGTTCCGATGTTGTTAGGCAGAGCCATACCGGCGCGCCCCCCCTGTCGCCGCCGCCCGCGCACCTCGCCGCAAGCTCGGGTGAAGTGACGTGGACGACCAGTAGTGCTATTCTGTAACCATCCACCGCCGTGAAAACTTAGGTGAAGTGAGCATGGAGTGAGCTGTCAGTTTCAGTGATACTAAGAATTGACCGAGATGGGATGACACTGACAGCTCACTCCACGCAAGATTTCACGGTGAGATTTTTGCAGAATTGACATGCTGGAGAGCGAGCCCCGAATGCCCCGATCGCCGATGAAAACGGACGTAATACGGCGATCCTCCGCGACTCTCAGTCGCGACGCAACCTTTATTGTAAATTGTGTTTTTTTGCTGTTCAGTGTGTTCTGTTCAATTGTAAATTTGTTGTTATGACTAATAAATGATAGTAGATTTAAAGCAGTGACTTTAAATTAGTTATTTACATTGCTTTCGTTTCATTTCTCTTGTTTGCCTTTTCACAACTCTTTTGGGGTTGGCTTCTTGTCGAACTGGATGCAGCTGTATTTTACATAAAGTGACTGCCTGTCTGACCTCCACAACCCAGTTACTGGATAACACGATACCCCTTGGTAAGACTGGTGGTCAGACTTTTGAGTTTCTGACTACCCGTAACGACAGTCAAAGATATACAAACCTCGGCGAGCTTATACTTCGATAACCAGGACCAAGAACAACAATAGGAATGTTAGTTACATTTATGTGCTAATAAAAGGGCTGAGGTCAGAAGATTAGTAAAATTATTCTTATAATAAACTAGTAACATAACATATCACCACGCCTTGTTTCCCCGAAGGGTTGGGCAGAGGTGTGCATAAAGTACACCCACATTTCCACTAGACCAACGAGGCAGTCGAGGCAGTTAACTAGTAAAACACATAAAATACATCTTAGAACAACTCCGTCCGTCATTCAGTAGCTAACTGTCATTCTACCTTTTTAAATACCTTCCACGTCATCCCAAGCATACGTATTTGGCATACGTTATCTGTCTCACTTACACCTTGGCATTCAGCTCTTTTACACAAGTCATGCATTCATCAACGTTCCATTCCTATATTTAGTCATGAAAGTTTATAAACTAATAAGGCTGTTTTGAGTCTTAGTAACCTTAAAAGTCCTAAATGAATTCAACGAACGATGCAGAAGACCAGCAGCCTAACTGCGTATAGTCCGCGAGGCTTAAGCTGAGCTATGCAGTTGTGTGAGTTATTACCAATCGCACCAATGGAGGGACGCACAGCGCCTCAAGCCGATTCGAAATTTCAATTTTAACCGTTCGCGCTCTAGGCCGTCGTTCACACCTACACCATCTATATGTGCACTCACACTAATGCAAAGCTCAGCTTAGGCCTCGCGGGCTGTAACAAACTATCAATCACAATCTGAATCATTTTGAAGGTTATTGCTAATCTATTGCTTCTTAATGTTTTCGAAAAATTTGTCGGCTCAAGAACGTAAACAACGCAATGAATGTTGATGAAGTATCAAAATTCCTACTGTTAGTTTGTTACGCAATCATCGCGCGGAACGATCTGTTTTTCCATATTCAAACTGCATTGTTAACCAATATCAAATTCATATCCATCTCCGTTTCTCGTATTTAGTTCATCGATAAATGGCCTACTTATTAAACCAGCAGTTTTCAGCAGTATACGGAAAATCGTAAGCAATCGAGATGTAGCGATGTAGCTTCCATTTATCGATATCGATACATTGTTGTGTCACTATCGACACATCCCTCCCCACCTCTCATATTGGTGAAAAACAAAACGCATCAAAAGTTTTTTAAACCTAGCGTTTTATGTGACACTTTTAGTTCTATTTGATTCAAAGTTTGGTCTTAAAAGTTTACGATGTGCTTTCAACAAATAACTGTGGTCCATTTGTTTAATTATTTGTTTTTCTGAAGTTTTTTTTCAAATGCCTACTAAATATATTCTACAGTATGGTGCCGAATAATGGATTAGCTAATTAAGTCAACCTATTATGGATTAACAGCCGCCCGAGTCGATCAAAGGTTAAGCAACACTTGCCGCGGTCGGGCTTTGGATGTGTGACCATCCTTTACATATCGAGACTCCTCGGTAAGCATTTAGAGTCGTTGGTCTCGGCTGTCATTCGTAGATCTTTGACAGGCGTTACGGGTATTTAGAAGCCCGAAAGTCTGACAACCACACTTACTAAAGGGTATCCGTATTATCCCGTAAATGGGTTGTGGAGGTCGGTAGTCATTGCATGTAAAATCATTGTATTTAGCTGCATCCGTTGAGACTGGAAACTCTATAATTGGCAAAGGATATGTTGATATGATAGACACAGCCCAATAACAAGTCGGGGTTGACATCTCAAGCCTCAGCCTATCCATTTCTCTCGGCTACTTCCATTTATCTGCTTCCAGGGAGCCTGCGACAATCGTCGCTCCACCTTGCCTGAGGGTGTCCTACTCTTACGCTTGCCGATTGGCGGTCGCCATCCATGTAAATGTCTATCACAACGGTCATGATCCTACGGCTATTATGACCGGCCCATAGTCAATTCAGCTTGCTTATTCTGTGGCTATATTCGGTTTTATGTCGGTTCATCTCATATCACCCAGTCAGCTGGACTGACTATGCAGAAAAGCTTTCAAAGAGCCACCAACTGCTCAGGCCCACCTGAAGCCAGGTGGGCTGCTGCAGGTACAACTTTGTAAGGTTGGGTACTCCGATAAGTTACAGTGCGTCTGTGGAGCCACATCACAGACAATGCCTTACCTATCATTCTGCTCTCTGTGCAGTAGCATCTACATTATGGAAAACTTTTCCGAGACCGACACTGACGCTGTCGAAGTGGCCCAATTCTGGTTGAAACTTAATTGGGATCTTTAAATGAATGATATCAATCGTCGAATCCGACTCGGCTGGGCAGCATACCGCAGTGTGTCAAGATGTCCTATGGCACATGAAAGTGGTCGCTCAAAATGGGCCTTATTAGAATAAAGTAGAGCAATGAAGAGGGCTATGCTTGGAGTTTGCCTACGTGATCGAATCAGAAATGAAGAGATCCGAAGGAGAATCATATAACCGACATATAACATAACATAACATCGAGCCTTGTTTCCCCGAAGGGTTGGGCAGAGGTGTACCTATAGTACACCCACATTTCGCCAGTTATGTTTTAAGTTCCATGTAATAGGGGGCGAGCCTATTGCCATTAACCGAGCACAAATTATACTCCTGGCTGCTACTGAGAAATTCCAGATAGTAAAACCCAATAACACGTTGGCCGACCTGGGAATCGAACCCAGGACCTCATGCTCAGCAGTAGCGATTGGGACCACTAGACCAACGAGGCAGTCCAGTATAACCGACAGAGCTTGAAGAATTGCCATACTTAAGTGGCAGTGGGCAGGGCACATTGTTCGCAGAACAGATAGCCGATGGGGCCGAAAAGCTCTGGAGTGGCGACCGCGTACTGGAAGACGTAAGGCCTTTGACAAGGTGGACCGATGACCTTGTGAAGGCCGTAGGAATCCACTGGATGCGGGAAGCACAGAACCTGTTGAACTGATGGTGCTTGGAGGAGGCCTATTTCCAGCAGTGGACGTCCTTCAGCTAAAACGATGAAATGAAATCACGAATGAAATGAATAAAAAGATAATCCCATATCGGCTTGATATTAATGTCGATACCATATCCATAAATTCCTACTTTCTAGCCACAACTGAATGCTAAATCAGTCTAGACTATCCTAGTCATTCATGTGAATTATTAAACTACGTGTTCTATTGAAATTATAAGTGTGTGCATGTATGTATGTGTCAATCAATGATGGGGTGTGTCTGTGTGTGTGTTATTTTTGACATGACGGGGGGTGATTTGATGTCCTTTGAATTTGATAGGGGTGGGATTAGGTTGTTTGGGTTTGAAATAAAGATTTTAGAGTGTAAGGATGAATTCTTTTGTTTATTCGGTCGTGTTCCTTATTTTGTAAGTCTGAAAGTGGCATCGATGACTAAAAAGTTGTTTGGAGAGAAACGGGGAAACTATCGTGAGGAAAGTTTTGCGTATGAATGTGGATGGCTATAAGAAAAGTGGAAGACCAAAGAATCGATGGATGGACTGTGTGAAAGATGATATGGATAGAAAGTTGGTGACTACCGCGATGACGACTGATAGAGAAGTACCTATGGAAGAAGAGAGATATATAGTATGAATGTGGATGGCTATTAGAGTACGGAAGAACAAAGAAACGAAGGATGGACTGTGTGAAAGATGATATGGCTGGAAAGGGAGTTACTACCGAGATGACGACTGATAGAGAAGTACCTATTGAAGAAGTGAGATATATAGTATGAATGTGGATGGCTATAAGAGTAGGGGAAGATCAAAGAAACGAAGGATGGACTGTGTGAAATATGATGTGGCTGGAAAGGGGTACCGAGATGACGACTGATAGAGAAGTGTTAGAGAAAAAAGTCATATTGAGCCGACCTCAAATAAATAGGGATAAGGAAAAGAAAATGATGATTAGTTAGTTCCTTGTAGCCAAGATGTATATTTAATACTGCTCAAGTTAAGAGTAGGAAGCAGAATTTCCAAAAACAGAATTTACAAACAACTAGATGAGCCGGTGGCTTTGAGATAAAAAGAGCATTGTACTTTATTCGCTATAGATTCTGAATTCCATAAGGTTGACTCCCTTTCCATCAAACTAGCTTCTACCCAATACTTCGTCCTCGCGACATTTCTTGTTCGTTAATTATAATATATATCCTATGACACTAGAATCCGGCTTCCCATTTGTAAAGGAATTTTCAGAATCGGATTTAGCGTTCCAAAGATTGTCCCCTACATACAAACTCATAAATGTTATCTCTTGATAAAATTAGATGAGTCGTTGGCCCAAACCGGCTGCAGTTTTGCAGCACCTAACAAATCTTCAATTCATAATCATCAGTCAATGCTAGGCCACCTTACTGCAGGCTTCTTGAATCCTCGTACGGCCTGACCAAGATTATGTTGGGACTTTAAAAGAGACTGTGACCTCTGAATTTGTTTCGGTCTTTCTTCTGTCGAGTAGTCACCGAACTCTTCTAGTTTTTAAACATAATTTATTTTTGATGTGTAAAAAAAGTGTTTGTTTGAATCAATTTACAGAAATAATTTCATTTAGGCTTCCAGTCTTACTGCACTTAGAATACAGTCCGCGAGGCCTAAGCTGAGCTTTGTATTTGTGTGAGTGCATATAGCGAGACGCGTCCTTTGCTTGGCGCTCTGCGTTCCTCACGTGATCACATTGTTGCGGTTGGTAATCAGAATCACTCACACAGATGCAAACCTCTGCTTAGGCCTCGCTGGTACACAGTGTCTTACATTGAGCGACTGCTTTTCTAAACTCTACAACCTAGTAACTGGATCCCTGCGGAAATCGTCACATCTAAATACAGAACAACCCTGAAGTTAAAAATTTAATTTTACATTCCAAACATTTTTATTGTTTTAGAATAAGTTTTGCCTTACAAACTACAGAACGCAGACTGCTACGATCCTTACATACTCATTTGCCTCGTTGACGTTCACGTATTTCATCATACACGCACGCCGGTTGCGAGTACTATGCACCTGACCTTTCTGAAGAAATATCATCACCAATAAGGTCACTGTATGTTGTTCAAGGACGTGTCGTTGTACGGTGAAAGAAAACATCGTGACGAAACCGGCGAGTCTAAGAACCAAAATTTCGACATGTGACATCTACCAACCCGCACTGGGCCCGCGTGGTGGATTACGGCCTACTCCCTCTCACAGAGAGGAGGCCTGGGTCCCAGCAGTGGGAACATAATAGGCTGATTATGTATGTTGTTCTAGGGCGTCCTCTCCCAGCGTTTCCACTAACATATACCAAATACCTTTTGTTTGTCGCCTATCATTCATCCTCTCAACATGGCAAAACGAATAAACAGTGATAGAATTGAACTTGGGGACTGGTCAGGTCTAAGGAAAAATAATTAGAAGATTGATTTAAAAGACCAAAAATAGCTCCATCACTATTCAGATTTAATATCTTTCAACACAACCCACAACATAATATCAACTTTACATAAAGACCACCACCAGCCCATCCCTCGTTCATTTTGATATACAATTTCGTTCACAGGGGACGAATTTACCAAGTAATACTCTCAGGTGGTACTGTTGTATGCTTTTTCCCGGTATGGGTGGGATCGCGTCGTCTGTAGCCCTAGTAACCGACAGTGTATCGATCCGGCGGGTAGTGATGTGCTTTGCGGTGTAGTTGTCGATATCGAATGTCGATGATAGTGTCCTAAAAGACATAAACATTGTGATGATTTCAGCTGCTAGGATTGAATAATTGATTTTTGTCAGCAGGTAATTTAACAGCGAGTTTCTCTAGCCTTCGGTTAGTAAATCAGCTGCTGTTGTAATTGGTTGTGCAAACCACATTTTATATATAGACATTATCATTTGATGATCTCAAAGAGGTGAAGATTAATCTGATATTGTTTATAGCATCACAGTTGTTCCACATTACGTAGTGGTAGTGCTGTTCTGTAAAGTTCACTTCCAACCTCACTGAAGATACCGTACACAATTCGAACTCGAAATCGAATACACTTGTTTGTAAATCATAAAGGATACCAATTCGCCACCGATCCAATCACGAAGTTATTTTCCGAGAATAACATAACTTTACAAAGCACTTTGATGGCTATGTGGTTTGTTTTTTTTTACCTTTTGGGTAACCATCTTATAACCATTTAATCATACCTCTATTTGAAAATTAAAGTGTTGACTTCTTCGTCGTGTCTATGATTCTATTGTATATTTTAAAATTAGATTCAAATAACAACTGCACTATGAAAGACCTATTCTGCGACAAATTCTGGTCGAAGCTAATTTAAAATGTCGACAAAATCTATCGATACTAAATACCTATGTAGCTTGCCTCATCCCTACAAAGCTCAATGCTATATTTTGATCATTAAAGGAACAAACTGGGCGAGTTTCTGCCGAATTGAGCTTTCCAAGATTTCACTAAAATTGCGCGTACGCTTAATTGGTAGCGCCTTGAAAATATTAATAAGTAATTTTTATGTTTTGTAGATGTTTTGAATATTATTTTTGCGAAAGAGTGAATGATATAATATATGGATAAAACGTTGTCATCCTTTGCACGGTTTTTCCTACTGAGCTAAACATCGAGATTTCTTTATTTTATGTAAGTAAAATAAATATGTTATATGTTATGAATGTAGCAAAGTACAGTTTTTTTAGTTGATAGTCAATTATGTAAAGAATCCGTTTTCCTGACTTTACATAATTATTTTTTCTTGTGTTGTTTTGTTTTTTTTTCATATTCAGGGTGTCAGGATTCGACGTGCTATCTTGTAATACATAAGAAAGAAAGAAAAAAACGTTTATTTGGGGTAAACATGACGCTATAAAAGAACAAATACTCAACAACAAAAAAAAGGTTGTATGCAACATGCGTCACATCCACGCAAAACGGTTATCGCTCAGCATAATGCTGCGACCCTATGCAAGACAGAGCCCCAGCGCTGACGTTAAGACGTCGACCGTTAGTATACGATGTACTTATATATTTTTCTCTTCCATTCTCCCCTGACAATTACACCTGCAACAGGTAATATTTTAAAACAACCCAATTCTCTGCCTACCCCCCAAAAATGACTGAAAGCGTAAAGTACAGTTGTTTAATAATTCTTCAACTTATTTGCTTTAATAACACAGCCGGGGAACCAAGTCCCCTGTGTTGCTAAACGAAAATATTTACCCCTATTTTAGGGGTAAAATGAACTTCAACATTTTAGGTTAATATTAACTTTACCGTCAACTTTTTAGCGAAATTTGAAGTTTTCCGTTTGTTTTGTAAAGTAATATAATGATTTTAATTAGGTATGAATACTGGGACTGTTAAGAGAATTGACTGAAATTATGTTTAGTTTTGTAATTTTTAATTCTTGTGTGAATTGAGAATTAATGTTTTACATTTCTTTAAGAAAATTTGTTACCTATACTGTGCTTTACCTAAGAAAAAAAAGGTAGGTAGAATAGTTTTAAGTTTGTTTCCATGTAAAATAAAATAATTTATAAATTGATTTTGAACATTTAACATATTTCAATAATGTCAGTAGCATTTCTTAATCGTCAACCATGAAAGCCTTTAGCAAATTTATCTTTATGATGAAAAGCTTTAAATACAGCAAAAAATGTCCAATCATTTTTTGCAAGAGGTTTCATTGGTCAAAATGTGCTAGCAACCCAGTTAAAAGCTCGATCGTTTTCATTGCAAAGTGCAATGAAAGTAAACAGGGGGTGAAATCGGGGGTGAAGGAGGGGGAGGGGTGTTATACTCACTTAGTAGCAATAATATTGGGGGTGTATTTAAAGTGCGTATGATAGCCTTATTTTTATAACTTAAGTGTATTTCCAAATATATTTTTTATTATTTGAGATGGGTTTTCTCTTGACTCTAGTCTAGGTCAGAGGTGACAGAGACAAAGTCTACGATGGAGTGAGCTTACCCAGAAGGATCCTGTTCACTCTAACTTTGAAGAGATTGGGGTTGAATGCGTTCGGGAACACAGACGCAGGTAGTGAGGTCCACTCTTTTGTCGTGCGCATTATGAAGGATGTTTGGAAGCGCTTAGTGCGAATTGGTGGAATGGCAACTAGGTATGGATGGTAATTAGCAGTAGATGTCCGTTTGCATGATGCATTTAAATTTTTTGATTGTTTCTTATAAACCAATCATTATTTTAGTATTATCAAATGGGTGTAGTGTGTAAATTTAATTAAAAAGAATGAAATAAAAAAGCTATTTTTTTTTTTCGTTCTTCACAATTGTATTCCCTGCCGGTACTTAATTACCAGACAGCTTTGCTGTTAGCGAGTTTGTTGCGCAATTTGTGCCCAGTGTTAGACCGGTGTTTTGGGGAACTGTCTTATGCTATTTTGACATTCAAAAAGTGTTGATTCTCAGCCTAATTTGAATAGATAACTTTGAAATTTTCATGAAACTTGAAAGTTTTACAAGACGAAAGTCACGACGAAAAGTAATCCTAATCCTTACTAATATTATAAATGCGAATGTAAGTTATAGGGTATCATTAATACAGCAAAAAACGTGCGGTTCCTGAGACAAATAACAATAACTTTCGACGGTCACAATTGCTTTAGGACGCCAGATGGCGCTACGTGTCTTCGAATTATGATTGGATTATATTATTAGAAACTTTAGTAGTGAGTTAAGAGTTAGATATTTTTTTTAATATAAGTAATACATTTTGGAAGTTTATAACCTTGGTTTTAACACTTAGAATACTTTTATCCCATTGGGTTAATAGGGATGATGCCGTTTTATTTTTTATTTTTAACTTTAATAATTTTTTAATAAATTATGCAAACAATATTACAAAACGTGTAAAAGCATAAAAAATTTGCCAAGTTATAAACAATTTAAAGTCAGTGTTAGACCAGGACAGCACTATCGTAGAAGTACTTTGTCCGTACCGCGAGACAAGGACGGGAATAATGGGTTCGTGGCTTAGGCCCCCAGTGGTCGAGGCACCTGTGGCCGACGCCCCCGATTCGATTAATGTAATTAATTGTCTTTTTTTTGTGCTTTTTCACATATTAGTAAATGAAAAAAATGTTTCACCATAATAACAAAGTATTTTTCCTTGCTAAACAAAAGTTATCCATCAAATAGCAGAGAGAATAGATCGCAACTTAACCTTATTTATAAACACATTTTTCTCCATTGCATATTTGTGATGTAAAAACATCAAAAAAAAAAAAAAACACGATCAAGTTTTTTGAACAAATCCGCCCTTATGTGGCAATCCGTCCAAAAAAGTAATAATTTAACGTAATAAGTTATGTCATTGCTATTGAAACACATTGTTAAAATTATTCTCATTTTTGTAACGTTTCACATTTGATTACGTTTAATTATTATCGTTACAAAGATAAAATAACATTTCATTATGTAAGAAGTTAGTTGCTCAGCAGTAATTTTTAAGACTGATCATTTAAACACACTATTTTATTTTATTTTATTTGAGACTGCTTATTATAACTAAGTTAAAGGATTTTCTCTGATGAAAACTGTGATTTATATATTTTTTTACTAGATGTCTTATTGAGATAAACAAATAAAGAATGAAAAAGAACCAAGACTTCCAAGAACCAAGCGGGGTCTTCGGCCACAGGCGCCTCGACCACTGGGAGCCTTATCCACGGACCCTGAATAATCCCCTCAAAATTTTTTTAAGCGTTTAGCTTCCTCATATTTTCAATTATCTCATTTTTGCACAACTACTTCTTTGAAATTACATTATTTTTTCGAACATTTTTAATGTTATCTCATTTGCCGACACGAGGGAAAAAGCTAGATCTTTATACATTTCACTGAATTCAATACACAACTACACATAATATACCACAAAATGAAGCCATGACAGTCCCACGATTCCGCGGCTGACTTATTCATCAACCCATGCTACATGGTATATGGCTAATAATTTATACATTCTGGCCGGCTACCACATGTCTGCTAAATCATTGTGTCGGTTGATTCTGTCGAGTTCTGCTAGTGGTTTTTAAAAATAACTGTGCCCTGTGACTCTGTCTGTGTGGAAATCGAGGTATTATACAATAACTTTTTTTTATTTGAGATGGGGTTGCTCTGGACTCTAGTCTAGGTCAGAGGTGACAGAGACAAAGTCTGCGATGGAGTGAGCTTACCCAGAAGAAGGCTGTTCACTCTAAATTTAAGAGACGTAACGTACGTTACGTACGTTAGTTATCGGTGTTCTTATAACGTTAAGAGATTTGATTCTGGGGTTAGAAAAAAATAGAGGTGCTTAATATAAAATTAAGTTTTTTCTAACCGAACAGACAGCTGCGCTGCTGGGGAGTTTGTTGAGCCACTTCGTCTGCCCAGCTAAAGCACTAGGAAGTAGTGAAGGGCGCGGTTTTGGGGGATTGTCTTATGTAATTTGGACGTTCCTAAAGTGCTGATTCTCAGCCTAATTCAAATAAATGACTTTTGATTTCAGTGTTGGTAAAGTTGCAAATAGCTGTTTTGATGATTTATTTAAATAACAAAATTAAATAATGAAATATCGCTCTATAGTGCTGTAAAGTATTGATTATGAATTAGGTAATTATAACGCACACTTATGTAGTCCCAGTGCCGATTTCACCAATTAAACTAAAACGATCAGCACTTTTAAACCCAGTTCAAAAGTTGTCCATGCATTTTTCCATAACAACTTTGAAACTGTCAGCTCTTGAACGCGTTTTTGATGTGCTGAACGCGTTCAGTTTCATCGGTGAAAACTAATAATCACTTAATAATGGAAGATGGTGGTGCCTCGTTGGTCTAGCGGTCGCAATCGCTACTGCTGAGAATGAGGTCCCGGGTTCGATTCCCAGGTCGGGCAACCTGTTATTGGGTTTTTCTATCTGGAATTTCTCAGTAGCAGCCCGGAGTCTGGATTTGTGCCCGGTTGATGGCAATAGGCTCGCCCTCAATGGAGGGCCACATAGGGGAAGAGTTATTTTTTTAAGTCCCATGTGATAACAAGGGACTTAAAACAAAACTGGCGAAATGTGGGTGTACCATGGGTACACCTCTGCCCAACCCTTCGGGGAAACAAGGCGTGATGTTATGTTATGTAATAGTAGAAATGTAAAAAAGGTATAGTAACTGCAATTTTTAAAAAATAATTAGTGCCGATTACACCAATGAAGTCACATCTAACTAAGACGCGTTCAAGAGCTGTCAATGCAAAATTGTTATGTAACATTGACACTGATAGCTCTTGAACTGGGTTTAAAAGTGCTGATGGATTCAGTTTCATTGGTGAAATCGGCACTTAGTTAAACTTTGAACTGTTCTTCTGAAATATAACAAAACTAGGAGTGCGTTGACCGCCACACAACTGCCGCTCTAAAAATGATGGAGGGTTCGAATTCACGGTGTCAAAAAACGCTCTCGAGGTCTATCTAAGGGAAACACACCAACTTAGGGTGGATTTCACAAATGAAACTGAACGCGATCTGCACATAAACTACGCTAGTTAACGTGTACTCATACACGCACTGTACTATCGTACTATCGTAGAAGTGACGTCACGACTACGTAACTTCATACTAGTACATTGTCCGTACCGCGCGACAAGGACAGGAATAATCCCCTCCAAAAACTTTTAAAGCGTGTCTTCTTATATGTATATCGATCTAACAGATTTTTTGATCATCCCATTAATACTATGTCTTCTTTGAAATTGCATTATTTTTACGAACATTTTTAATAGTAGTCATCATCCCAATTTATGCTCAGTTTTGTTTACAATAAAGATGCAAAAATCTGTGACATCAAAAATTGTAGAACCAACCAAGTTAAAAAAGATGTTTTAACAATGGCTGTTAGCTCAATCCTACTCAGAAACCGAAGCCTTCGTCAAAGTAATGTCATAACATATTTATAACAAACACTTTATGTCACTCAGTTCCTCACTCATATATCACTCTCACACTACCTACGAACCCACACATACATTACATTCGTGTAATACACTCCTTCGACACATCCTATTTCAAACAATTGTTTTAACGGTCACACATATGTAATTGTCTTTAGTTTTGATTTTGTTTTACGTAAAATTTTCAAAGCAATTAGTAATATACACATTTCCAATACAGTTTCAACCCTGAAGTTTCAAATTGTTTAAAACTCTCAAGGACTCCAGAGACAGGATCGAACTGGAGTAGAGTCCACAAGTAAAAATATTAAAATTATGTTTGGCTATTATTATAATATTATCACTACGTACTTTATAGTAGAATTTAAACACAGTTAGCAAACAAGTCTAACAATCTCTATTCCATATTTATTCTTTGTTATTCTAATATAACACTACCTTTTTATAATACCTTGGCATATGTTATTCAACGCACAGACACAAGAGCCTACAGTTTCATAATATCTCCTGCTACACAAGAGACATGATATATGTCTCACGATTGAATCCTTCTGAGGTAAATTCTTTAGCTTCGGAGTATCTAGAAATGGGAATATAAAAGGTGCTGGTATAAGTGCATTTTGTGTTAGATTAGTCGTATTTTATTTACAAGTCTGTTTTGTCTCTCATATCAACACAAACACTGCTGTCAAAACGGCAAAGGAAAACATCGAGAGGAAACCGACATGTCCAAGAACCAATAATTCGAAGACATGTGACATCAACCGGCCCACTTCCCAAAGAGTATTTACATCTCTAGCTATACATATAATATAATGAAATAGTTACGAAAAATGCACGGATAGTTTATTACAAAGCCGCGGATGAAAGTTAGTAATATACAAGCTAACAGTTTTAACAATAATAACAATTATTATGTACCAGTATAAAAATAAAGGAGGAGAAAAATCGTAGGGCATCCAAAATTCGTGAACATCGCTGTCAAAACAGGAAAAGTGCCCAAGAGGCAGGCAGCGTTACCACGTTGCAATGGTGATTCCTTGGCTAAAAAATAGGCCACCCGTGTGGTCAAGAGGGTCACGTTATCAAAGAGTTTAGACGACCAAGAGTATACCTACCTATATGTACACTTATACTCGTAAGAGTGATGTAAAAGACTTGACTTCTCAGCCTACTGACAACATTGCTGAAAAGCAGTTTGAGTTAAGTGAACGTCACATGTCTTTTGGTTCTAGGACATGCAGGTTTTCTCACTATGTTTTCCTTCACCGTTTCCAGTGATAATTAAATAATTTACTTAAAGTAAAGTGCCTGCCTTAGGTCGCGACCATTTCTACAACTGAGCTACCACTGCTCTGTTCTCAGCTAGCTGCTTGTGCTTGTATGTCAATTTTCCTGTTCGACTGTATATGAAAATAGCTAACGCTGCTAATTTTATCTAATAAGTTTTTTATTCTCTCGGCCGATTGACAAACATTTTAGTACCTAACAGATCTAGAAGTCTAGCTGCTGCATTGACACTGCGCTACTTGATATGCCACATGGAAAAGGTACCCTGCATATCCATGTTGAAGTAAACATCTTTCTCCTTAAAATAGCCAGCTCGCTCATTATCATTTAAGTCATGTTATTCTTCCGAAAAGCAAAAATATTTAAAGGAAACGATTCGAATTCTACCCAAGTGTTGCCATCATTAAAATTCAATGCAAAATCCTGTCTTCTTGATTGAAGTCTACATTTCTTTGGGTCATGAACCCCGACGTATATGGTCTGTAACCCACTAAAATGGTAAAACGACATCGTTAGGCTGAAAATGTAAGTTTTATACAGTAAAATAAGAGTACAAAAAATAAAAGACAGATAAATGTATGGGTCTTTACATACAAAACGTGTATGTAAATGTTGACAGGCGTGCGCACTCGACGAAAAACGGACAGAGACTGATTTGAATTTTTGCATTTCGAACGCACGCAGCCGCGCAAGCGCATTGAATGGTGAATACTTAGGGTGCGCATGGGTTTTCGATCTTTTGGGAATTATTGTATTTTTATTTAGGTTTGAGATGTGTTGCCATTAAGCATAAGTACGGAGGAAAGCGGTAATCACTGCTGGAACATCAACGAGCTGGATGGAATCTCTCGTGAGTCTGTCAATAAAGGCTCCAGCATTGGCCTACAACAATGCGAAATAGATGTAGAAAATATGGGTTGCACTGTCCTATAAGAAATTACAATTTTGTTCTGCTTTCTCTTGTCCCAAGTTACTTCGAATCGTCGCAAAGAAACTCTTGACCACTGCATCATTAATTCTTTTGTAGTATTTTGTGTTATGTAATCCTTTTCTGAATTTTCACTTTTTTATTCTCTAAACCATGTGTCTACCTGTTGACAGCATTGTGGGTTATATTTTTATTAAAATTGTATTTGTTAAATTAGTTGAAAGTTCTCATAACGTAACTGTATGCTGTTCCTTAGAATAAAAAATAAAAATAAATAAAAAAATTCACCTTTTCCTTTCATTCCTCATCTCTTTCTTAGCCATCTACAAAATCTAGGATAAATTGTGTATTTGTCTCTCACTCTCAGCCTGAACTTAAGTCATAATGCATTTATATCATTCCTCATATTTCTTTAAGACATGGTGTCTCTTGTCAAGGCAGCAGCCATAGTAGCATATCTTAGACTTAACTATCTGAGAATCATGTCGTATTAGTTCACATTTTCCAGGCATATTGGCTTGGTTAGAGTTGAGCCTAGCAGTGTTCGGATTTAGGACATGGCGGTGATAATTGAAAACAACGCCAATAAATACCCTTAAACTAATAAAACGTGAAGTGAAATACGTCAAGCTTTTACCTCGCTCCTCATAATCGCTTATAATGAGAAAATAAACAAAATGGCTGTGCTACACTTAGTTTTAAACACTGAAATTACGCTTTACGTTTTGTCTTGCGCAGGGCATCTCGCGCAGCGCACAATTCTTTTAAGAAAATATTCTTGGCTAAGCTTAGTACAGCATTGATTAATTTTATAAGAAATTAGTAAACTGTGACACAATATCGGCGGTTATCATTGACTTTGCATCCTGGATTGAAGACGCTGAAGAAGTCGCTGGCAACGGCTAGTTACCTCTAGATTATTTCCAGTTACATACATAAATACAATATGTTATTAGTTAGTTACATACATAATGCAATTCGGGTGATTAACGATCTTCACGGGAAAATCGATGTATTTACAAGCCATTTGAGTGAATTCGCAAAAATACTATTGTTTGTTTTATGTTATAGTGTAAATTAGTAAATTAATTAAGTACTAGTATTTTTAAGTTTTTCATAGTTTTTAAATTTATATTGTAGGATAATTTTAAGACCTCGCTATCGCATTAGGTATCACCTGTAATGATAGTTGTAAGGGAGATTTTAATAAATAAATAAATAAACAACAGCTTAAGATTTACCTTTATAATTACTTTATCACTTAGGCAAGTAGTGCTTTTGTTTAACATAATAATTAACATATCAGGCTCATAACAGACTTGGTACAAGATAAAAAAGAATTCTAATTTTCTATACGTACCAACACGGATCGTATTTTGACACTTTAACGTCAAATACTGGTGAAGTTGACAGATTTCATTATGATTTTCTGACGGAAACGCTGTCCTAGGCAGCCATTATTCAGTGTTACTCCTACACACTCCAAAGTTTTGAAATAGGTAAACATAAAAAAATCATTTTTTCGATATATAAACCTAATATATTTATAAAACTTTAATCTTTTAAAGCCGCATCCCTATTTGATATCGTGCTTACCATCAGCTCATACAAATTCTAAGAAGGCCTACATAACGAACAGTTATAAATAACTATGCTATCTCTATGAAATACAATCATACTGGCTTGTTGATCGGGTTTTGACTGTCTTTTTCGGAATAAAATGGACTGATCTGGATTTAAATGGGACATATTCCGTGCAGCGAATATCATGACTTGTGGTATTTTTAACCGACGTTAAACTAGAATAAGGTACTCAATTCAATTCGTGTTTTTTTTAATATTATTTAGCACACTTAAATAATATCACGTTATTTTTATAACCCGAAAGAATGTGCAGAGGAGTGTAGTCCCAATCACCCAGATTTTCCTGGTTTTACTTTTAAGGGGGGGGGGGGCGAGCCTCTTGCCTTTATTCCGGGCTGCTACTGAGAAATTCGAGATAGAAAACCCCTATAACAGTTTGCCCTACCTGGGAATCGAAACCTCATTGCTCAGCAGTAGCTCTTGCGACCACTAGATCCACAAGGCAGTTAATAATATGCATATTTAATTATAATTTATTTTAATTGCAATATAAATGTTATTCATATTATTATTGTTACTGGGGTTTTCCTTCAAGAAACTCAGTAACAGCCCGGAGTCTGGTTTTGGGCCCGGTTGATGGCAATAGGCTCGCCCCCTATTACATGGGACTTAAGCATAAGTGGAAAAAATGTGGGTGTACTATAGGTACTCCTCAGCCCAAAATTTATGACATATTACTACGTTTTATTACAATGTTATTCTTACTGTAGTTGTAATGGCTCGTTCCCTTGAATTTTTTTATTTATAGTCCATTTCTACTAGAATCCTGACCGCGGTTTCGCCCGCGTTGATGTCTCAAATAATCCCACGAGAACGTGCTACCTGAATAAATAGTATCTTAACATACAAAGCGTGTGAAGGTAACAGAGAACCAGATAATAAATGAAAATAAACTTTATTTTTATGTAACAGTTTTTTATCATTCTATTGTCTAGCTAAAAAAAATAAAATAAATATCATCGTTCATTTGAAATACTCTAGCGCCGCCATTGACCACGTATTACCTACATATTATTATTAGCTAAGTAATTTTATGACCCTCAAATTATAAAAACTTTATCCGATTTATAAATGAAATGAATACTAAAATAAATAATACCTAATACCTCAAGATCTGATAATAACTTCCAATTCCTTAAATCTCAGAAGAGTTACACAATATATTTCAATAATCATGTGATTTTTTAAATCACCTACCATTTTACCCAAGCGTATATGATTTTAGAAAAATGATGAAAATTTTTTTTTTTTGTTATTAAATAAAAGCTTACATTATTTTTTATAACCGTCTTTAAGAAATGTTAAATTTCCCACACAAATTTTAAGACAAAAAGTTGCCTATGTTCCTCCTCAAGATTCCATCTATCTCCTTGTCAAATTTTATCGAAATCTGCTTAGCGGTATATGCGTGAAAAGGTATCCCTGCCAGGGTTGGGGGTTGTTCGTAAGAGATGTGTGTGCGGCCGTGGCCCCTGGCACAGGCAACTGAAGGAACACGGGTCGGTTTTTAGAGTTTGACACGCTCTCCCCGCTTTGCCCAGACCGTCATTTGATGATTTCCCAAAAATAAAAAGGCTTGAAAGGTAACAATCAGACAGTTACTTTAATATTAGACTTTAATTTATTTCAGAGTATTAGTTCAAAACGCGCTTAATATCAGTTCTGAGTCTCCGTGCGCCCTTTGGCAAAAGGCCTCCTCCAACCCTTCCAATTCTCCCTGTTCCTTGCCTGTCCAGTCCATGTCTATACTCCCGTCTTTCCAGGCTACTAAGCTCACTTTTTATTCCATTTCTCTTCTCCTATAACAGTGTAGTCTCCAACATGTATTAACATTTAAACTCAAAACGGCCATGAAACAGTCCAAACGCGGTAACTACTCTACTTCCTACCAATGACATCATTTAGCAAGTTATTCAAGTACAAACAAAACTAACCGTTTATAAAAGGTATTTTCGGAAGAATGTTTGAAGTTACGTAAAGACGCCATGTCACTTAACGTGGGGAGCTATTAGAGGTACTAAGTGAATATGCAAACTACCTTAGAGTAAGGAGCGGTGCACACTATACGGTTGTAGGAGACCCTTATTGTGATAGCCTATGGTTTTTATTTAAAATGAAGAAGAGGACCCGTGGGATAAGAACGCAAGAAGATGTTGAGCTTAGTGTAGGAGGATGCTGCTATTGGGAGGAGCCACGCCGTGCCCTCATCACAGAAGTAGAAAGTGACCTGTCGCTGCCGGCCGTAGTGAATTCGATGGGCGGCAGCGAGGAGCAGTGGTGCTCCGCTTAGCAGTGGAGGTCCAGAGGTGGTGGCGCTTAGTGTTCCACGCGCGCCCCTCTTAGACGTTTCGGGCGGAGTCAAACACCTCACTCCCCTCCCCCAACCCGAGGAGGCCCACTGAGCCGGGCACCAGTCGGGGTTGCGGAAGAATCATATGTTCCCGGGACCCCCTTTGTTCCATCTCACACCTACGTCGAGGTGTAAGATGGAACAAAGGGCTGGTTTTTTGTCAGTAAGAGTCTAACAGACCCCTCAGCCCGCCCCAGGGCGGAGGACATCCATGAGGATTTTCCACCCCGGAACAAAAAAAAAGGAGGATGCTGCTAAAAAATATATATAAATAGCCAAGAGTGATGATATTTATTGAGGGGCTCGAGACTGAATGATAATAGCCGCACGAGCTGATCGAAGGTTAAGCTGCACTTGCCGCGATTAAATCGTGGATGGGTGACCATCCAATGTTGGTCACGGCCGTCATTCGTAGATCTTTCGTCGTTACAGGTCCAAAAGTATGACAACCAGTCTTGCCAAGGGGTTTTGCGTTTCCCAGTTACTGGGTTGTGGAGGTCAGATAGGCTAGAAGCATACTTCAACGTAGTTGAGAAGGGGCTGGGCAGATTGAGTGGTCACCACTCAGCTTGACATTTGTACGTCTGGCGGACCCTGACTGCAGTCAGCTCCGCTTCCACCTTGCTGACGGGCTGGAAGAGAGCTGGAAGTTTTTTGTAACTTGCCACTATAGAGGCTTGAGGAACAGGGTGTAAAGTTCACTCATATTCTATGGAAAAAGGAGGATCCTCCGACCGGAGGATCCTACGACGGGTGTATTGTCTGGTGGGCTACGTGAAAGTCAGGACGTGTATATATGCTAGTTGCGCGGTAAACTCTGCTTCCGCGATGCAGGATTTTATGTGTCGTCTGTCTGGTGCGTAGTTCGCATGTGGCGCTGTAGAGACCTCACTCTAGAGACCTAGACATTTATAGCTTTTTCAGATAATACACCAGAAATACATTGCAAGATCCTAACGTAACGTTACGCTTGTATTGCTCAAAGCGGTAGGCAGCGGTGCTATTGTATATCCAAGTCATTTGGGCATAAATGCTGAAATGGACCTTTTTGCCTCACGACACACACAATTGTTATTAAAGCATTTTATCTTATGAAGCGACGCGTGCTTTACTTGTGGTTAACAAGTGTACAAACACGCTGTAAATGTGTGTGTAAGCGCAGTAGCTCTCGTTACAGTCCGATACAATGGCAAAGTCGGATGTGTGTGTGCGTGTGTGTATTGTGCTGACGCTACTCGTCTTCACGCACACATTCAAGCGTGTTTGTACACTTGTTTACCACAAGTAAAGCGCGCATCGCTATGTGAGGAAAAAAATACTTTAATTAAAATTGTATTTACACCAGGTAGTAGAAGGCGACCCTATTGTTTTAACCGGGTGAAAATCCAAGAAGGTACTCGTATAGATTTGTGACATATATTCCAAAACAAAGGCATACCTTCCGTGTTCTACGAAACCTTCGCAACCTCACACACGGTCAATAGTAAAATGCCTTAGGAATCAGCACAAAGGCCGGAGTATGGCATAAACCTATTGTTTCACCTGTCTTTGAGTTGCATGTAGGAGCTTTGAAAGCGAAGATTAAGAGATATCTACGTTAGAATACATTGTGCAACAAAACAATCCACACTGTAGTATATCAACAGTATTTACTGCATGGGCCTAGAAATGTGTAATAAGTAACTCATAGACTTTAAGAATCAACATTCAATTGGTATTTTTTTTAAAGAAAGTCTTTTGTCTTTCTGTTTCAAAACGCATATTTCTTTCTCTATATAAGAATTCCTTGAAGAAAAATAATCACATAAATTAAAATGATTGTGATACTAATTGAATTGATATAAATTTTATGAATAGTAAGTATGACATAATATAAAATTTAGGAATAATTATAACTAATATAATATAATGTAAAGTGTCATAATATTTATATCTGTAATATTGAGCATGTATATTTAGTTTTCAGTTTTACATTTTTAACCATTTAAATTTCAATGCCCTAGCAGGCAACTAAGTTCTAAGAAACCTACCCATTGTTAGTCTTCATAATTCTGTACTCTTAGTGCGGAATAAAGATTTTAAATTTGAATTTGCGAAATATATAATGCAAATTGGATTCTAGGCATGTTTGTAGATTATGTGATTATTGACGGACTTGCTTATGAGGGAGTCAATTTTTTTTGTTGATAATTTTAAAAATATATTGTTTTAAAGATATTTAAGTTGGTCGTTGCTCGTTGGTCTAGTGGTCGCAATCGCTACTTCTGATCATGAGGTCCTGGGTTCGATTCCCAGGTCGGGCAACGTGTTATTGGGTTTTTCTATCTGGAATTTCTCAGTAGCAGCCCGAAGTCTGGATTTGTTATATTGATGTATTTTTATTTGTGCTTATATTTAACATAACATAACATCACGCCTTGTTTCCCCGAAGGGTTGGGCAGAGGTGTACCTATAGTATACCCACATTTCGCCAGTTATGTTTAAGTCCCATGTAATAGGGGGCGAGCCTATTGCCATCTACCGGGCACAAATCCAGACTTCGGGCTGCAACTGAAAAATTCCAGATAGAAAATCCCAATAACACGTTGCCCGACCTGGGGATCGAACCCAGGACCTCATGCTCAGCAGTAGCTTATATTTAAATATAGTTAAATAGATAAATATGTATTAGATTTAAGGGTTCAATAGATTTACTAGTTAGTTTTTCACTAGCTGTTTCTGCTTAAATGAGAATATTATTTAGATTTACAGTGTGACAAAGAAATCTTGAATATTTCAAACAAAATTCCAACCGTCAAAACCGCACCATCTTTCTCCAAAACTGGTCGCTTCTAATATATTGAACTAACCGTCTGTCCGCGCCTCTTTAGCGTCTCGTTTGTGCGCGTCTCAATCGACTCTTGCGCATAACGAAGTGGTATATTTAGTCGTGTGATAAATAGTTTACCGTAGTGGTTAGGAAGACAGGTATGGATTGATGGATGTTGTTATAAATGCGTGGATGTTAACGTAATATTGGGCCAAATATATGGTATATGTGGTTAAGAAGACAGACGTTTTGTAGTTTTGCCAGAGTCGCGGGTTGTTCGAAAGAGATACCGTGGCCCCTGGCACAGGCAACTGAATGTACACGGGTGATATTTGACGATTTACCACCCCAACAAAAAAAAAGCGTCGCTTTGTAGTTTACTTCAAAAAGTTCTGCTACAAAATTTTCGGGTAATAATTGGTTATTTTTAAACACCTTCCTGACTACCAGAATTACAAATTCAAACAAACGGCTTGATTCAAGTTGTCAGTATTTTTTTACAATTTTTTTTTTTTTTTTGTGCATGGCATCTCGTAGTTGACCTTGAGAGGTCGTGACTACTTAACCGGACTATCCTGTGGCTGCCTTAAGCGGACTCAAAGCCTCCAGCCAGGGGCGTAAAACTACTTACATTACTAAGCGAACGCTCGCTAAGGGCACCCCCTGTGGGGTACGGACCTCGGCTTAGGGCGTCGCTGACGGGAGGACAGCAAGATGGGACAGGCTGGATCAGATTTGGTTGATCATTATTATCATGGGAATTTAAAGCTACTGGCTCAGCTACGGCGCGGGCTGGCACTTTGTCGAGCAAGGAAAACAACATAACATAACATCACGCCTTTATTCTCCAAAGGGTCAGGTAGAGGAGCACCCACATTTCGCAAGTTATGTTTAAGTCCCACGTAATACGAATCAGAATTAGAACTTTATTTGCTATGATTGTAGGTACAGGTATAAGATTTTGTACGTGAATTAATAAGATCGGCTACAGTCTACCTTACTCCGTGAAAATTGTTACATAAATTAAAATACTAGTGCAAATTAAAAATAATGTCAACAAAACAAACTGTTGAGTTGTAGGTCGTAGGTTCGAACCCAGACAGGCGCTTTACTTTGTGTAAATTATTTCATCACCACTTCTCTCAAAACAGTGAAGGAAAACATCGTGAGGAAACCGGCATGTCCTAGAACCAAACATTCGAAGACATGTGACATCTACCAACCCGTAATGAGTCTGAGAGGAGGCCTGTGTCCCAGTTTTGGAACTTACTAGGCTGGTTATGATTAACAAAACAAAACAGAAATAATAGTTGACGGGCGGCGCTTCAATTTAACAATTCGTGTTAGTCAGATTTCATCGATGTCGCTATTAGATTAGAGTGTCATAAAATGACACTCATGAGGCGACGATTTGCTGGCAGTATGATTTCAAAGTCAAAGCATTTATTTCAAATAGGCTCATAAAAAGGTACTTTTAAACGTCAAAATTTGAGACTCGGTCTGCATCGCACAGACGTATCCGTTCGGTGGAGTAACTGAGTCATGCTACCTATAAATAACAAAATAATAGAATGATTTTATAGTTCATTTCGTGGTGACAATTTTGTGAGAAATTATGATTGAAATAAAGCGATTGTGCTCTAACTAGTGCCTTTATTTTCTTTGCCCGACAATCCACGCCTTCTCACAAAGTGCAACTTAATAATTAAGATCATGAATCCAATTAATATCGCTGATTAGGGCCTAATCCCTTTATAATGAAGTCAATTAATAAAATTGTTGTCAGGAACATAAGTCTTACATGGTCAAATTTGAAATTAATCTGGATAAACCCGTTTCGAGATATGAGGACCAGGGTGTAAAGTTCACTCATACTCTTGGAAAAGGGAGGATCCTCCTACCAGATGGATGTCGTATCTGGTGGGCAACTGCCCAACGTGTGATGTCGGGAAGTTGTATATATGCTATCTGCGCGGTAAACTCTGCTTGCGCGATGCAGGAATTGTCTGACGTCAGTGTGATGCGTTTGTTCGCATGTGGCGGTGTGGATGCCGCCACACCGTATTATTTAGAAAGTATTTCACTGAGTAATAACATTTGCCTAAAACTAGTGCAGTTACCTTTGATTTAAAAATGTTAAAACAATATTCCTTAAAACCATGAGGTATTTTATTATAAATGACAGGTTAAATTGCTATAATACTTTTCCATAACAGTGCAGTTTTGTAGGTAACTACTCGAATGTAGCAAGTTTTTGTATTGGGATCTCAAGATGCCATTACATGTTCTTTTATTGGCCAGTGTCGGAAATAAGTTAAGATTGATGTTTAGAAAAAAAACAACCTCCAATTAGTAATTTATTTAAGAAAATTAATATAACAATAAATATACTATAAAGTATATATCACTATAATTCGTTTTCCTGACTGTACTTACTTCAGCAACATTTACAATTCCTCCCAATATCATTCCCAAAAAAAAACTATTCACATATTTATTATAAAATCGATATCTTGCTATAAAATATTTTATCTCAGCATCATTCAGCTCGTCATCTAATAACGACATTTACTTGGAGGTAATAAAAACCCAATAATAATTCCTTTTAATATTTTGTAAGAAACAACCAGAATTGAAACAGCAGGATCGTTATTTGAGTGTTTTAATGTAGACTGACAATAATTTCACTTTATAACATAGCTTAACTTTTAAAATAAATGCTTATTTCTAGGAAAATCTAGTCTAGCAAATAATAACGTGTCGACCTTTTAAGGAGTGACTGATCGCCATGAGCTCAAGAATAACTATGATCTTAGAAAAGGACTCGTTGTTACCTGGGCGTAGACTAATCCCCACTCAACCAACGGAACATCTGACTCCGTGTTGCCATTAAAATAATATAGGGTGTATCAAGTCTGTTATAGCCTCAAAAGTTTACAATTTCATTATTATAAAGCACTATGCTGGGTGACACCACTCTCCGGCTTGCTACTTGTGTGCGGCTGGGCGCTCCTTGCGGGGCTCTGCATCGCTGCCAGTGCGGTGACATCATGGCCTATCCTGCATTAAGAGCGCAGGCCGAACAGCACGGCACGCCAGCATAAACGACATCATCCGTCGTGCTTTTGTGACCACCGGGGTGCCAGCCTTTTTAGAACCCAACGGCTTGGCACGCGACGATGGGAAGAGACCAGACGGAATGACCATAATGCCCTGGAAGTTAGGCAGGCCTTTGGTGTGGTATGCAACATGTGTCGACACCCTTGCAGTAACCATCTACCAGGCGGCTGCTGCCGGTGCGTAAAATCTGAAACTGCGCAAATATTATCTTATTGAGAGTTGCATGTTTGAACTATTTGGGTTTTAAGCACTAGGGCCATGGGGTACAAGTGCCCACTTCGTTTTTCGAGACATTGATAAGCGGCCTTTTGGGCACATTTCCTGTTGACAGCGATGTGGACGAATTTTTCAATGCCCTATGATTCTTTACATGTTTTATATTCACGTTTATATTATTTAGCTTGTATGTTATGTAAATACAGATAAGAAATAAATACTTTGTAGTGTTTCAACTGTGACAAATCTGAATTAATATGCTGTTTGCTTATTTATCACAAACATACTTATTGTTACGCAAACAGCCAGAGTTTAAAAAAACATCATCCTCATTTTAGAGCAGGTGGGTAAAAATTATAAGGCAAACGCGTCCATGTATCTGTGTAATCTATTACTAGGTACTGCCTGTGCTAATATTCATCGTAAGCTTGTGCTGACATGCCACATAAAAAAAAAACAGTAGTGGTATTCTGTAACCATCTCACCGTGAAAGCTAAGGTGAAGTGAACGTGGAGTGAGCTGTCAGTGCCACTGATGCTAGGGATTGACCAAGACGGGGTGACACTAACAGCTCACTCCACGAAAGTCTTCACGGTGAGATTTTGCAGGTTCGACGTGTTGTATGCCTTCGAGAAGAAAAGATGGGAAATTCCTTTGTAAAAACACACCAATAACATTCACGTACACTTCAAAACAATTCAATAACGTTCACAAAAAAGAATACAGTAAACACACTTAAAAAAAAAACGCAGCATCTTTCTGCTCGTCATCTCGAAACGACATTTACTTGGAGATATATAACCGATGCTACAAAGTAGTCCGTAATGAAAGTAATGGCTTAAAATTATACGCTTCATTTCATTACTTAATGTAGATTTAAGGTACTGCTGCGACGAAAGCGATGTTATATTTTTCATTACAACGATCGACGGTTGAATTAACCGCAAAATATAAAAGGTTGCCTCTTTATTTTTTGTGGTTACAATATTGTCGTTGAGCCATGGTTTACACGGAATGATGAAATCCATGATTATCTCAACACTCCTACCATTTTTGAGGAAATAAACAAACATAAAAAGCGTTTCTTCTTACCCCCATGGGAAGAACGCGTGAATTTATGTACAGTCTGTCAAAAAAGTATCGAGAATGGATGATTTGTTTATGGTTCCAATTTTTTTTTTGCTGTTAGATTGGCACAACTGTTTTACATTTTGTCGCGGAGTTCGAGTTGCATCTGTTATTTAGATTATATGCAGTGCCGTTTTTAGTATTAGTTTAGTAGTAGATCATATCTACAAACACATCGAACAAAGAGTTTATCTTAAAGAAGAATGCCTATTTTTCACCTGACTATGTGTATAAATTAAATAAATCTTAAAATACAGCTAATTAAATTGTGTATTAATTACGCTTATCACAATGTTAAAAGAAACGCAGGATTTTTTTTACGCATCTCAACTAACCTTTTTACAACGTTCCATTTTACACACTGCTACTTGACTTTATTCAACTCTGTTTCCGAGTTTCATACATTATATTATGTTTTATTTACTCAGTTAGTATTTCTTTTTTCGTCAATGTATAGCATAGCATAGCATAATCAGCCTATAACGTTCCCACTGCTGGGACACAGGCCTCCTCTCTATGAGAGGTAGTGAGCCGTAATCTACCACGCGGGCTCAGTGCGGGTGAATGTATAATACAGATTAATTAAAAATAAATGAATAATTAAATTAATGAGTCAATGCAATATGTTATTGAGTTAGGACGATTGAAACGTATTTTTTGACGTTTGACATTTAATGCTCGACACTCAATTTATAGTGACAATCATCGAGAGTCTAAGCAGTGACATAAGGGTAGCTAGTTTTAAGGAATTAACAAAGTAAAATAGACATTGAGAACGTATTAAGTAAGTATTACTATTTTACACTAAACTTCGAGTGTTAAATAATTCGTTCTAGCACATTTATTTCTATTAACGGCAAATACTAACCTAAAAAGTAACATTAATAATTTTTGGACTTCGCGGCGTTTCAGTTGTGAAAATGACCATATGACTTTATTTTCTAAACATACAGGCAGTGTTTCTACTATACCTTATAACTATACATATTTCATTATCAGATTTTGAAATGTATGGGAAGTGGGCATTGTTCTTTTGCATCGCCAATGCAATTTCATGTTCGGAGTAACAGGTAATGTTAGAGAAGGCTGTGAAGGTGAATCGACTTTACCAAAACAAGTACTTATGAGTAGTACAAAGCGTTCAAAAGCGGTCGAGATGAGATGGAAGATTTGATTCGAGCTCGTCGACGCTATCGACGACTTCAACTGGAGTTAACATCGCAAAAGTGAAGGAAATAATAACTGAAAATTCTCATTCAAGTTTGAGAGAGATAGCCGCTGAACTTTCTGTGTCTCACGAGTCGATCCGTCCCATTTTAAATAACCACTTGGTTATGAAACATGTTGCCGCTGGGCTAGTCCCAAAAAACCTGAATTTTCGCCAAAAACTCAATCGCCAAAGAGTCTCTGAGAACGTGTTAGACCAAGTCAATTCTGACCCAATATTCATGAAACGCATTGTTGCTTGTGACGAGACGTGGGTATATGAGTTTGACGTACAAAAAAGCTTCGGAATTCCAACTGAACCGAAACCGAAAAAACCACGCCAAAGTCGATCAAAAGTCAAAGTCATGGTCATACTTTGACTATCGCGGTGTTGTGCACTCGGAATTTTTGCCAGAAGGTCAAACGGTAAATAAAGAATTTTATTTGAGCGTTACGCGGCGTTTAAGAGCGCAAATTCGACGAACAAGGCCAGATTTGTGGAAGATCGTTCTTGGATTTTGCAACACGATAATGCGCCTTCGCACAAGGCCATCATTGTGAACGAATTTTTGACCAAAAACTCAACAAATACCATCGATCTCCCGACTTCGTTCTTTTTCCTCAACTCAAATTCCTACTTCGTGACACCCATTACCAGAAGAATTCGAGGCGAGAACTGAACTCAATTCCGGAAAAAGCGTTTAAAAAATGTTTTGAGGATTATTAGTTGGCGTAAGTGTATCGTTTCTGAAGGAGCATACTTTGAAGGCGATAAAATAAATTTGCATGAATAACTAACATTTTGTGTATTATTTATATGTAATTACTAACAATTTGGAAGGTCTTCGGATTCTTCTGTGAAAAAAAAAATTATATTACAAGCAAGAGAAATGTGATGTAAAAAAAAACAAGACTTGAGAAATAAAGATAAAAGAAAAATAAATCTGAAATCGTTTCGTATGAATACTCGTATAATAGCGTAGCATCGCTTTCACTAAAACACACCCTTCAACGAAATTGCATTTTGATCGCGAATCAAAATTACACACGATACGAGTTACTTCACGTAATTATTATTTTATTACAAAATGGCTGCCAGAGTCATTTTACGAGATATTATTATCATATTAGAGCCCAAATGTGCTGTAATAGGCAGCGTTTATTATAACCTTGTTATTATTTCATCCTTTTGAGAGTAGAAGGACCAAAAGTCAGACAATTATTCTTATATCAAGGAGTATCGTGTTACCCAGTAGCTGAATAGTGGAGGGCAGAAAAATACTGGTATTCAGCTGCTTGGGAAAAGGCTAGAGATATTGATAAGAAAAAGGAAAAAACGGGCAAGTGCTAGTCGGACTCGCGCACCGAGGGTTCCGTACAAACCTGTAGGTATATAAGACCTGAGTATTTGATATCAATCTCAATTTAATACATCTACGAGTTCATGAGGAACAGGGTAGTAAATTTAAAATTATAAAAAATATTTTTATTATTATTATGATGTAACTAAAAAAAATCTGTTTTTCGCAATTTTTCCTTTATCTGTGCTATAAGACGTTGCTTCGTACGAAATTTCAAGATTCTGAGTTCACGCGAAGTATTGATTCCCTTGCGAGTGTCGAAAATTTGCGGAAAGAACAATGCCCACTTCCCATATATTTGAAAACCTGATAATGAAAGTTTATGTATACATATAAGATATAGTAGAAACACTACCTGTAAGTTGCGAAAGTAATGTCTTATGGTCATTTTTACAATTGAAACGCTACGAAGTCCAAAAAATATTAATGTTACATTTTAGGTTAGGATTTGCCGTTATAAACAAATAAATGTGCTTGTACGAATTATTTAACACTCGAAGTTTAGTCTAAAATAGTAATACTTACTTAAAAATACATATCTATGTTCTAAAACGTCTTTTTTACTTTGTGAGTTCCTAAAAACCAGCTGCCCATAAGTCGAGCAAATAATGTCAAACATCAAAAAATACGTTTCAATAATCCTAACTCAATTACATATTGCATGATTCATTAATTTAATAAGTTATTTATTTTTTATTAATCTGTATTATACATTGACTAAAAAAGAAATAGTTACTGCGTAAATTAAACGTACAATAATGTATGAAACTCAGAAACAGAGTTGAATAAAGTCAAGTAGCAGTGTGTAAAATGGAACGTTGTAAAAAAGAGTAGTTGAGGTGCGTTCAAAACATGCTATATGTTTACCCTTGATGTAGAATAAGCATAAAGAAAAATTTAAATTTAAAAAAATCCTGCGTTTCTTTTAACATTGTGATAAGCGTAATGAATATATAATTTAATTAGCTGTATTTTAAGATTTATTTCATATCTATACATAGTCAGGTGAAAAATGGGCATTCCTCTTTGCGGCATAAACAGCTGTATCTTTTGATTGTGTTAGCTTAGAAGTTTGTTTTTTTTACAGCACCAAGGGACAGTAGACTTGAGTATTTGATATAAATTCCAGCGTGATACCGCAACGCGTTCCTGAGAAAAAGGGTCAGACGGACAGGTGGGCGGACGTACAATAAAGTGATCCTATGAGAGTGCCGTTTTTTCCTTTCGAGGTACGGAACCCTGAAAAGAAATTCTGTCAACTGTTCTTATACAGCGATGTATGGGAGAACATGATTTTCAACTACAATGTTAATTTTTTTCTTAACATTTTAGTTGAAAAAACATGTTCTCCTGTTTATGCGTGATCCGACACGCGCTTGGCCGGTTTTTGATTCCCTTAAACATGACCACGCATTTCTAATACACGCTGTTTACCTTCAGAAGTAAGTACTGAAGAAGATTGCTCTTAGAAACCACCATCAGTTATTTCAGACTCGAAAAGAAAAGAGGCCTAAGACCCACAGGCCTCTTTGGTTACCTACTATTCATCGAGCTTATTTGCGTCAGCTCTAACTGAAAAATTTAAGCTTAAAAAAAAACATTATAACTACACTTTTTTGTTGAATTCAATTAATCTCGAGAGTATTGGTGGCCCATTGGTATTGGCCCCGACTTACGAGTTGTAGGTCGTGAGTTCGAACCAAGACAGGAACTTTACTTTGTGTATTTAATTTCATCACCACTGCTCTTAAAACGGTGAAGGAAAACATCGTGAGGAAACCGGCATGTCCTAGAACCAAACATTCGAAGACATGTGACATCTACACCGCAATGAGTCTGGGAGGAGGCCTGTGTCCCAGCAGAGGGAACGTTATAGGCTGATTGTGCATAAGCGATTAATCTTTATTGTTATTATTAATGGGATAGAAACAGTTATGGACCCTGTAGGGCTCAGCAACATTTATTAAATAAGTAGGAGAGAGAAAGAGCGCTATTATCTAGGTTTTTTTAAATACTACCAATATATTCTAATTATATCCCCTCATTCTGTTTTAACACCAATATTAGTACATAGTAATATATTAGTATTATTATCACTTTTTTATTTATTTGTTGTATTAATTTACAAATTAATATTGCTACTGCTGAGCATGAGGTCCTGGGTTCGATTCCTAGGTCGGGCAACGTGTTATTGGGTTTTTCTATCTGGAATTTATCAGTAGCAGCCCGAAGTCTGGATTTGTGCCCGGTAGATGGCAATAGGCTCGCCCCCTATTACATGGGACTTAAACATAACTGGCGAAATGTGGGTGTACTATAGGTACACCTCTGCCCAACCCTTCGGGGAAACAAGGCGTGATGTTATGTATGTTATTCGTTTAAATATTTTGAATTTTAATTACTGTATTTGTTAGCGCGGGGAGCAATTAAAGAGTGGACGGTATTTAGGCAATGGTTTGTAGCCGTGCTTTTAACAAATTATATCTTTCCAGGGCTAACATGACAGACGCGACAATTACTCACTCTCGTATTTTCTCGTCGTGTCTATACCGTCACTTTACTCGTTTTCTGACAGCACTGCCATACAAAATACTTGACTTGTTCTGTCAAACTTGATGTTTTCTCGTTAAACCCTAACATGACCACCTAATTTATCTCGCATTTTGACAATTCAACATGAGAAAATCGTGATTTTCTCTAATTTAGTCGTCCTCGATTTTGACGACGAGAAGAGTAGACAAAATTATGATAAAAAAAAAAATATAGGATATCGAAAATAACATGGCATATTCATAATTATACTTATTTTCGCTCTAGTTCTATTAGACAACATGAAAAAACTTAATTGAAATACTGAATTGACATAATTGATTTGATTGAATGGAATGAAAATACTTAGTTTTAAACAGCCTACTATACACATTGGAATGAAGTTCCTTTCGGCGGCCGCGAGAGAAAGTTTGGCGTAGGGAAGCACTGTTACGTAGATGAGCATCAAGTGCAGTAATAATCAGTCTAGTTTGTCAATTATGGTGATTATCGAAATCTAAGGATGTACCTGCCTACGCAACATAATGACGAAAATCGCCAGTTAAGTCCGCAAAGTTGGTGAGTAAAAGCAATATCATGTGTTTTATGGTGATTGTTACAATATCAACCTTCGCTTTGTCGAATAGTGACCTTCGGCCGATTTATCAATTGTGGTGGATTATCTAGTGAGTATAATAAGTGCCACTAAAATTATGTTTTAATTTTAGCATGCCAAAGAAAATCAGTAAAAAAGTCGGTTTTATGGAACTAAACAAGAATTAAAAGAGGTGGACGTTAAATCAATACAGAACATACTTATTCCATGCGTAAAATCGACCGATGTTGCAGTGATAAAAATGATTTGTTTTTAATAACTTGCTACATCGGTTTCTCGTCGCGAGATACAGAAGTGACAAAGTGCCTTTTTCGAGTTTACTCGAGCTTGGCGGTCATGTTAGGTGTAAGGATGACGTCAAAATCGTAGACAAATTTCGAGAAATCGAGATATCGAGCGTTCTCGCGCTTGTCATGTTAGCCCTGTTAAACGAGTATCTAAGGCTCGGTTCCTATAAATAAAAACGAACCGTTTTGCTTACCAATGGTAGCATTTTTTTTTGCCAAAATAAGTATTTAATGAGATTCGTAAGGTTATTTTACTAGTGATAGCTACTTCCATATGGGAGGGTCTACTATGCGAAGCTTTAAGTTCTTCGCTTCATTATTGGTAAAGATACAAGGAGAGTTCATTTTAACCAATAACTGTCCGTAAATTATAGGAATCGCCCATAAGTTAGAAAGGAGAATCGTCCATCGCAGTGGAGTCCGAGGAAGCGAGCGGTCATTGCTCCGAGCCGAGCTTGCTGATGACGCGCTGATCACGAAGTCTGCGCGTGCGAACCGCGTGCAAGGTGTTGCGTTGGGTTCGATTGCCAACAGTATTTAATATAATTGACAGGTCGGAGGTTAATTGAGAAGCAAACACCGACTCGTTCTTCATACAGTTTTTGCTTAGAGTACTATTATTATTTATTAATCACCAAAAGATATTTTTGGTGATTAATAATTTTAGACACAGTGAATTTTGGTGGGAAAAAGTTGACCTGTCAGTTAGTTACTTGTCATTTTGACAACCACCCTCATCTAGCTCATACTGTTGGTGTTGCCAACAGAAAACAAATGTGGAGCGTTGCGTTCGCCACGTAATTATATTATTTCAATTAGGTAATACTTAATATGTTACTTAACTCACTTGTTTGTTAATGGAAAACAGGAGAGTACTGCTGCCTGTCCGCTAGAAATAATCTCTAGGTCATCTGCCTACCCTTTCCTCAAATATGTCGGGTTCGGCTCCCAATCTAGCCTACGTGCGCGTAGCAACTGCCTATCTGACCTCCACAACCCAGCTACTGGGTAGCACGGTAACCGTTGGTAAGACTGGTGGTCAGACTTTCGGTCTTCTGGCTACCCGTAACGATTGTCAAAGAGTAGAATGACAGCCGGGAACAAGTGAATGAGAGCAGTGGTGGCCCAGTGGTAACGGTCCCGACTTACGAGTTGTAGGTCGTGAGTTCGAACCCAAGCAGGCCCTTTACTTTGTGTAAATAATTTAATCACCACTGCTCTCAAAACGGTGAAGGAAAACATCGTGAGGAAACCGGCATGTCCTAGAACCAAAAATCCGAAGACATGTGACATCTACCAACCCGCACTGAGCCCGCGGGGTGGATTACGGCTCACTACCTCTCATAGAGAGGAGGCCTGTGTCCCAGCAGTGGGAACGTTATAGGCTGATTATGCTATGATTATGCGGGAACAAGTCACTATGCTATTATATTAATGGATGGTCACCCAACCGCGAACCAAACGCAGTAAGCATAGCTTTACCATCGAGCTAGTGCGGCTGTTATAATCGACCACAAGCCCCTCCGTAATCCCTAAGTCATGTTTTTAAAACACCAACACACATAGAAAGTGTAGCTTCTTCCTCACAAAGAGATTAAACCAGTTTTTTTTCAGTAGCAACCCGTAATCAGATTTGCGCTCCGTTAAAGGCGATGGTAAAAGGTTCGTTTTTCATTACATGGGAGTTAAATACAACGTGTCGTTTTGCATCCTCGTCAAATTTCAGTGGACTGTTATGAAAGGCATAAACAATCAAATAAAATTACGATACTTGCTAATAATGAATACATACTTGTTTTTTTAGTTTTTTATGTTTGACAGTTCTTCAGAATAAACCACTTTCAAAGCACAGAATCGCCCCACTGCGTATGCGGTAGGCAATGTGGCACTTATATGTCGCATACAAGGCCAGTTACAGTGCGGTATCACACGGGCCGCGTTTAAACATGCGCGTTCCTCACAAGTCGATTTCAGAAAATTAGAAAAACAACATAAAACTTCTTATTTTCTTATTGATTCGTGTCGAGAATCATTATCATAGTAACCTTGAATTTGACGAGGATGCAAAACCACACCTTGTATAGCTAACAAAATGTGTTTGTACTATACAGATGCACCTCTGCTTGCCTCTGTAATCCCTAGTTTAATACAAGGTATTAAGTTTTGGACTTTTTCTTATTCAAAGTGGGCTAAAGTTAATGTCATAACGTAAATGTGTCATAATTTTTGCCAATGGCGACATAATGACATTGTGATTTGATACATCATGTCGTAGACAGATAGAGAACTAGTTGACAATGCATTGGAGAGATATAACAGTCACACAACTCATGCCATGTTTTGGCGATTTGAACTGGTCGGCCAGATCGCCAGATCTGACGTCGCCAGACTTCTTTCTTTGGGGCTTTTTGAAATCTCACGTTTACGACAACAAACTACAAACCTTGCAAGTCACTAATTTGAATGATGTTTTGAGAGCAACAATTCAAAATGTCGTAAAACGAGCACAAATGTTCATCAACTCATGAGGTGGTTGGTCTTTTGGCCGATTTAATTTTTTCGACCTTGGTAATGGTGCCGATTCTCTTGTTCACGGAACTAAACTAACTAAACTTTCACTAAAATTCCTTACTTTATACTGTGAGAATCTTGAAGCTATTCTGCGAAAAAAAATCTCTAAATTTAAAAATAATTTTGACACAACTATAATCGAATTTGACAATCGCAAGTCCACGTGTTTTTTTTTTCTAATGGTTTCGCAACGTCTTTGTTAGAGCCGGAGGCAGTCTGGGGCAGCCTCGCTTGTTTTCTACGGAAGTTTTTACTGTTTGTATGGAAAATATATAATAAAATATCTACATGTAGAGTTTTGGAGGTTTCAGGATTGCAAAGGGTGTCGAAATTTTCATTATTTTTGTGATAGGACACACCGTTTTCGAGATATGAGCAAAAAAAGTTAAAATACCGTTTTTGCATGTCTGAAGTCGAGGTGTTGGTGTGAATTTTAGTTCACGCCAACTAATTTTATTCTACACCTTTTAATCGCGATTGAATCGTCATTTGACAGGATTAAACCAAATATTTGTGATTTTTAGTTTCGTTTAGAGGCATTTGTGACGAGAAAATCGGCACCATTGTCATAAATTTTACACCTTTAAACAAACTTTACGTGAAAGCCGAGCCCGATTTTTTTCATTTTCTACCAAATGGCTGCCAATTTGTGAATTGGTAGAAAATTAAAATAAATGGCCTCTGTTAGTAATGTCATAATTATGACATTACTATTGCTCCACCTCAAACATGCCGTGCCTACTGATTTCGTTTATCGTTTACTCCTAAAACTAGCATTATAGACTAGTTTTATACAAAACTTGTCAAAAACGACTAAAAAGTGAACTACTTAGTTTTAAAAAAACATGTCTGAAACAATGACATGTTTAGGATGTTACATGTTGTTGAAAACGAGTGTTACAACTTGTAATATAATGATGAGTGCAAACGCGGGGTAATACAGGCATAATATTATGTTATGGTAATAAAACCACTGGAATATCAAATCTTATTTTTAACCAAAAGCCATAAAGACACTTTTAAATTATCCCCGGCGCCTCCTAACGCTAACAAAACGTAAGTTTCATATCTTTTAAAAGCTTTTAAGTTGGTGGTAATAAATAATAACATACTTGAGTCTTAACAGGAAGTCAATCAAGTTTTTTAAGGGTGGTTTACCCCTTTCGTATCTACTCGAGTTGGAGCGTCTGTTTTGGTAACTAAAATTAAATGTATGTCAGGGTTGTTTTCTTAAGTTCGTAAAAACTTAAGTTTCTTGCCGATATTAACAAACTTTTTCCAGAAAGATGCTGTCATCTTTTTCCCGTGGCTGATTAAAAGGTCGATGTTTTGAAAAAGTCTCGACTTACGAGTTGTAGGCGCTTTGCTTTTTGTATTTCACTTCATTACCTCTGCTCTCAAAATGGTGAAGGAAAACATCGTGAGGAAACCGGCATGTCCTAGACCAAAAACTTCTGAACTTGACCCACGTGGTGGATTACGGCCCACTCTCTCTCACAGAGAGTAGGCCTGTGTCCCAGCAGTGGGAACGATATAGGCTGATTTTGCTTGTGCTTATGCACGGATCGATTGTCGGTTAAGTTAAGCTTGCAGCGGTCGGTTCCTTTCTTTTTTTTTTTGCGTGGGAATTCATCAAATGACTACTCGCTCTGGGTGGAGCGGAAGGGCGTGTCAGACTTTTACTGACTAAAACCCACCCGTGTTCCTTCAGTTGCCTGTGCCAGGGCCACGGTTATCTCTTTCGAATTTCCCGCGAGCCTGAGGCGTCGGCCCTACCGGACCCCGTCATTTAGTGCTGACATCTATTTGAGGCGCGCGTGGAACATGACGCGGCGTCGACCCGGGCCTGGTCCTTACCGGACGGCGAGCTACCCATTGCTCGCCGTCCGCAAGCCCGCGCCTTTGGTGGCCGGGAATCTGCAGGCGACTCCCGACGCTGCAGCGGTCAGTTCCTGAATGGGTGACCATCGATCGTAGATCTTTGACAGTCGTTACGGGTTGTCAGAACCCCTAAAATCTGACAACCAGTCTCACCAAGCGATATCGTGTTACCCAGTAACTGGCAGTCGCTCCATGTGAAACAGTATTGGCAGATTATTTCTCCATCTATGTGGAAATATATTGTAATGCTTCCTAATTCCTTTATTATAACCAAAGAACGCCCCCATATAACGTGCCCATAATAAAAAATAAAACTAAGTAATGGTCTCTTAATTCCACTTAAACGATCAGAAAGACCCTTGTATTTTTTCTTTATTATTCATCCATAATGCGTTTTGAACCTTAATCCATTTTAATAAGAGCTTTTAGAAGTTAGATTAAAAAGGTGAAATTGAATTTGAAGAGGATACGAGTACTTGAATAGATAAAATGATTGCAGTAGGCTATGATTATCTGTCAACTTTAATAGTCATGTTTTTGAGGGTAGTCTTATATTTAACATTATTGGATAATGAAACGGAAG
Organism: Dasypolia templi; assembly: GCA_963555695.1. NCBI lineage: Eukaryota > Metazoa > Arthropoda > Insecta > Lepidoptera > Noctuidae > Dasypolia > Dasypolia templi. The sequence goes on from OY743163.1 coordinate 9,813,899, forward strand.
AGCTAGTCTGAGGAGTTATGAATGAAATACACCGACCCCAGCGTGGTTTGACCAGACTCGATTCGCACTAGCCCCTGAAGCCTCATGCTTCATGATGCTACAAGGACCATTGCATATCAAGGAGTAGACCGGGGGGCGTTTTAATGGTGGGGAGGACGTGCCCTTAGGATAGGAAGGAGTGTGAGCCAACCGTGTATGCACTCTAAAGTTAGCATTGGACTAGTGCAGAGACGGGTGATATTTATCTATGGGGAGGGGCATCTTTTATTGACGTCGCAGCCGAGTTGATTTAGGTCAAGCTTCATCGGTGAATCTTACCTCGGCTCTTTATGGCTAAATTACAACCACGCACATCAATTGATCTGTAAAGTTAAGGCCTGAGAATAATGTTCCAGCATTATCATCCCCTACGAAGCATGTTCCGAACAATGTTGTGGTCGGCTTTCACTCTTTGTCTATAGAAGAATACTAGTACTTTACACGGAGCAACCAGGGACTTAAAAACACCAATCATAAATGTTACAGAATTATAAGTGTTACATATTGAATTGATAACAGAATCAAATATGTAACACTTTTAAATGTGATTTTCAATGTGTAACCCTTAACACTTACAAAAGTGTAACAGATATTAGTGTTAACAGTGGTAATAAGTGTAACCGGTGTGTCGCGTATGTCCGTCTGCCGCGCGTTGTTGTAAAACTGCTTATTTTTGTTACACATAAAAGGTTACCCTTTGATATGTAACATTATTGTATGTGTTACAGTGTTAAGAAGTTTGAGTCATTGCCTTTTGGTAAGACTGGTTGTCAGCCTGACTGACTTTCAATCAATCTATTACGTCCTAATGCAGTCCACTGCTGGTCTTAGGACCATCCCAAGTTAACCGTCATCATCATCAGTTGATGATGATCTTTGAAAAAAAACGGGAACCCATTAAAATATAACCGCAGAAAATGTTGCTCAACCTCATGAAGCATAACATTACAATTAACTAATCAGATTACAAGTCAAAGCCGAAAATCCGACAGTCTTTTAATTCCAATGATAATTATAATAATTCTAAGAAGATTAATAATTAATTTGACATAATATTTTAGGGCACGAAATTAGAGGTGCCTGTACAGGTACGATAATATATGTACCTGTGAAAGTAAGTAGGTATAATGAGGACAGGTAAATGACACGGGCGTCTCGTGGATGCGGAGTGGATTACACTTGGGACTAAGTGAACCGACCCATTCTGAAAATGAAAGCTGTTTTTGATCGCTTCAATACTTACTTTTATATTTTTCTGAAGGTTTCTGACGTAGGGTTAGCTTTTAGTCTAACTAGAATGTAGTCAGACAAACTTGTTAGAAAGTTCAACAATCTAAAATAGAGTTACAATTAGTCTCTGTTTTACAATGGTTACAGTTATGAATCTATTCGTGATGTTTTTTTGTTTTGATTGGCAGGTAATAACGTGTTTTGTATCATCCTTGAAAGTTATCTATAAAAAAAGCTTAGCATGATCATGAAACTAATTACTTACATGGTATGAATTAAAAACTAATAAGATGGAAAAATTAAGTATTTTGCGGTAAGTACAACAAAACACAAAAAAAAAAACGTATTTTGTGAACCTCGTCGTTTTTTAATACAAGTTATATTTTAATTGGCTGAATTAAATCAGCGTCTAATAACAATAATTATTATAATGAAACACACAAAACACCGAATGTCGCGGGACGAGTGGTGCTTTTATGTTGAGCGCGATTCACGTCGCTTGTCGCGCCTGTTTCTAGGAGCCTTATAGCGAAAGTAACTTTGTCTGTCTTTTACCTTTTTACGCCTAAACCACTGAACCGATCGTTACGACATTTGACAGATAGATAGCTTGGGACTTGGAGAAGAACATAGACAAATTTTCATCATGTATATTTGTATTTAATAATGATAAAATACCAAAAACAAGGAGAAGACTTGTCGGTCATCGGCTATACTAACTGAACAGACAGCTGTGCTGCTGGGGAGTTAGTTGCGCCACTTCGTCTTCCCAGCTAAAGCACTAGGAAGGAGTGAAGAGCGGGCGTTTTGGGGGGTTGCCTGATGTGATTTTGATATTTACGGTTACGTACAATAGGTGCTGATTGTCAGCAGAGTTTGAATATATGACTTTTGATTTTGATTTATTTTAGTGTTCGATCTCCCAGCGCAGTATAGAACCCATCCTTTCATCCCTAGTCTCCCCTCCCCATCTCATGCGTATTGATTTTGGTCGTTAGAGAGATTTATTTATGAGTCGCGACTGCGAACCCGAGGTACGGGGCTTCGACGCCGGGTCGAGCTACAGTTAGCAGAAGATTTGTTTGTCTAGGGGAGTTATCAACAAGAATGATTCTTGTTAGATTTTTTAAGGTTGGATTTTAGGGGTTTTTGATTTGTAACTGGTTAGTATGGAAATTCTATTTGGAATGGATTCTATCACGTGTTAAATGTTATGATTCTGGCTTTCGTTAGGGTACTTTTTTTATTATTTTTTATTTGATGTGGGTTTGCTCTTGACTATAATCTAGGTCGGAATTGACACAGACAAAGTCTACGATGGTGTGAGCTTACCCAGGAGAAGCCTGTTCACTCTAACTTTGACGAGATTGGGGTGAATTCAACCCCTTTGGGAACACAGACGCAGGTAGTGAGATCCACTCTTTTGCCGTGCGAATTATGAAGGATGTTTGGAAGCGCTTAGTGCGAATTGGTAGAACGTGGAGCTTGGCAAGTCTGATAACCAGTCTTGCCAAGCTGAATCGTGTTACCTAGTTACTGGGTTGAAGAGGTCAGATATGGAGTTGCTCCATGTAAAATACTGGTATTCATCTGCCTTAGGACAGTCAGGAAGCTAGAGGCAAGGCAGACGCTTGGCAATCTAATTGGCGATTGTTCCAAACAATCCAGTAGGATCCACATCTTCTTAGTAGTGGATCCTACTGGATTGTTTTCTTTATTTTAAAATTAGAGCTTGTTTTGTTTTCTTTATTTTAAGAATTTTTTTAAAATTAGAGCTTTTCTTAAATATCCTATGCTCAAACTCAAAGTATTTAATAAACCAATCACAGGCACTCTTGAATTGATAAGGTGTCGGTCAGTCAGTTAGTCGCGTAGTTTTAGAATTATGATTCTTTAATATATTGACATTTTGGATTTTCTCCATCATATCTGTGAAGTTTCGCCAATAAATTAAAAAGATCCTGTATACCTAATACGTTGCAATTGTAAGGTATAAAAAAGGGTCTCTCTCAGGTAAATTCAAGGAAATTTATTGTTAACCAAATTAATTACCAACTATTTTTTTTTGTTTTAGAACGCTCGGAGTTTTAATTTATTTACATGCTTACTAAGAAATCTAAAATACAATATACAATCTAACACTTAAAACATAAAATGTATGTATTTACAAATTTATGATGAAAAAAAAGGGGATGAACTCATTGGCCATAAATAAAATCGTCCGCATCATTGCCAGTGAGGAAACCTTCCAAAAGCCTGGCAGAGGTGCCACGTTGGATGGCAACGTTGATTCTTTGATCAATAATAGGCCAGCCCAACTTATATTCAAATCAGACACGGTAAACAAATAACTTCCCAGAATGTACAGTATTATAAGTATGCATAACTGTAAAATATTGATAAGAACTCAGGACGGTAAGGTTCGGTCACCCATTTCACTCCAAAGCTGTCAACTATGGGATTATATCCGGTGGATAGACAGTTTCCGGACCTTGTCACCAACTTATATATTGTGTTCTGAACTCACACATAATAACATAACATCACACTTGTCATCTTCGAAGGTTTAGGCAGAGTTGTATAGTACACCCACATTTCGCCAGTTATTACTAAGTCCCATGTAATACCCGGGCACACATCCTGATCAGGGACTTAAAATACCTTCATAAATGTAACAGAATTATAAGTGTTACATTTTGAATTGATTACAGAATCTAATATGTATCACTTATAAATGTGGTTTTCAATGTGTTAACCCAAATGACTTACAAAAGTGTAACAGTAATAAATCTGTAACATATATAACAAGAGTTGAAACACACTCTCTCATGAATTGGTTCACTCGTATTTTTATTCTGCAGAATATGTTGTGTGCCTCTAACCCCGCGTCGCGTGCACCGCAATTTCGAGTGGACGTTGTTCGTACACACGGATTAATATCAAGCTAAACATTTCCAGGAGCTGACCTCTCATTGTACGAAAACCCTATACAATGCGAGATCAGCATAAACTAGTAATGTATAGCTTGATGTGTAGCCGTGTGTACGACCTAGCGATCAAACGTACTGGAGTCGAACTGGTCCTCATAATCATAATATTTTGTTATTTGCAAACGTGGGTATAGATATTTTTCCTTTTAATAAAGTTCTTCATATTTTACCACGCCGTCGGTATGCAAATAGTGTTATACAATTTAAAATATCAATAATTTCAACTAGATTCAATAAATCACAATACTAAAAATCAATAAAAAAAACAATACATACCTAATAGTTAAATTCAGAATAATCAATATTAACGAAGGTAATAAAATAATATTTAACTAATGATTTTCCTAACATAACAATCAGCTGTAGCAGGCTTAGCATCTTTAATTGAAATACTCATTAGTACGCCTCTTTGACATTCGTGCGGGGTATTCACGCGAGTAATGGGGATGATGATTTTTTTTTTTTTTTATCTCAAGAAAATGTTTATTTCCAAATAGTGCAAATAGTATTACAAAAAGTGTAAAAGCTTAAAAAACTGCCAAATTATAAACGTTTTAAAGTAAGTGTTAGACTAGGACAGCACTATCATAGATGTGACTTCACGACTACGTAACATAATACTAGCGCCGTACATTGTCCGTACCGCGCGACAAGGACAGGAATAATCCTCTCGAAAAACTTTTAAAGCGTGTATCTTCTTCATTTTTACATCGATTTAACAGATTTTTTCGATTAACTCATTTTTACTATGCCTTCTTTAAAATTATATTATTTTTAAGAACATTTTTAATAGTAGTCATCATTCCAATTTATTACTAACTGTACATAGCGATCTTGGCTCGTACGATCGAGGGCGATCAAACGAGCGAACGTTTAATCGCGTGCATAGTGTCTTTGTTTGTTCAAAACGAAAACAAAATCTCTTTTTTGTAAAACTTCCATTGCAAACTTTTTGTTCTCCTATTTATCTGCGCGATGCGACCATCTATCCTCAACAATCGCTTATGCTAGGACACACATTTTAACATCGAGCGAATACGCGATCGTCGCGATGTTAGTTAGCACGCGGCTTTAGTAAGTCCTAAATAAATTTATTTTCTTTTTTCAATAAGTTCCCAATTCTGTCTCGAATTATAACGTTATTTTTTCCTCCCTAAAACTGATTTTCAAACATGCAGTCACTACACACTTTTCTATCAACATTTTCGATACAAACCACTCAATTATTTTAAGTCGTAGACGTGTCGTAAGCACAAGCCAGGCTGACCGAGAGATATTAACATAATTGCAGACAGAGAACAAACAAATCCACTTACATTTTGCATATTGAGACACGGTTTGACTCCCAGATCAGAGCCCCATGTAAAATAGTATAAGATGGCTCGTCCTGGCCCAGGCTCTTGGACATGATGGCCCCTGCTGGCTCAGGTTTTAAGTTTGGCTGTGGATGACTTTAAGAGTAGTGTAAGACTGAAGAAACTATGGAAAGGTTGTGTGAAAGATGAAATGGCTAAAACGGAGACTTAAAACATTTTCAAATAGGTTACATAATTATACGTCTTACATTTTGAATTGATAACAGAATCAAATGTGTAACACTGTAAATGTGTTTTTCAATGTGTTAAACCAAAACACTAACAAAAGTGTAACAGTAGGTAATATATATGTAACCAATACAAAAGTGTGCATAAGTGTTAACAAATCTGTTTGTCTGTCCACCTGCTCTTTGTTGCGCTACCGTGCAAAACTGCTTGTGTTATTAAGTGTAACAGAAATCTGTTACACTTAATAACACATTTAAAATTTTACTTTTTGAAACTGTAACATTATTGTATCTGTAACATTTGTAAAGGTTTTACTTTTAGAATAGTTTTTAAAAACCGTGTTATAAATACTTATTACGGTTTTTGTTTGAGTCCCTGAGCTAGAAAGGGTATGAATACTGTGATGACGGCTTTAGGGACGTATTGAAGAAGAGACATGCAGCTCCGACCCCAAATAAATTTAAGAACAGAAGAGAAGGAGTTACGATGATTCTGCTGCATTTTAGAGGATCGAAAGCCGGTCAAACTTTAGAAAACGATTATATTTCTTAGGTTTTTTGCGCGAAAACCAAGCAAAAGGCCAGCCTGATGGCATTTAAATGATATTGATTTTACATTCTGTGATAACTTTTATTTATTTATTTATATATATGAAGAGATATGAGGAACAGGGTGTAAAGGTCTCTCATACTCTTTGAAAAAAGGAGGATCCTCCCACCAGATGGATGTCGTATCTGGTGCGCGGTAAACTCTGATTGCGCGATGCAGGATTTGAGTGACGTCAGTGTGATGCGTTGTTCGCATGTAGCAGTGTAGATGCTGCCACATCACTCCCCTCCGGAGACCGGAGGTCGATATTGGACTAAGTCTTGTATATTGCGATGCTTGCCAATGCCAGTTGGGGTTCCAGTGGGTTGAAACCGGGTGTCGCATAGTTCGCGGTGAGACGGAACTGTCTGCGAAGATGCCCCAGTGAGTCGGGGTGGCTGACTGCTGGTGTCGACCAGGAGAGGGATTAAGCGCTCTGCTTGTGGACCGGCCGAATGTGCAGTGTGCTGTTCCAAGGTTGCTGATGAGGCTGAGGGTGATGACCAGGTATGCGCTTGCGCTGCAAGCTGATGGTCAGGACAACCGTTCAAGCCGTGGTTGCTGGCTGGCTGTGTGACTTGTGGGAGTGATGATGATGACGTCACGCTGAAGTAGTTGCACGAAGGCTGCGCTGACGTTCATCACGTCGGGGTCACTAGTGAAGAGATATGAGGAACAGGGTGTAAAGTTCACTCATACTCTTTGAAAAAGAGAGGATCCTCCGACCAGATGGATGTCGTATCTGGTGGGCAACTGCCCGACGATTTATGTCGGGAAGTTGTATATATGTGTGACTTCAGTATGATGCGTTGTTCGCATGTGGCGGTGTAGATGTCGCCACATGTACTTTATTTTAAGTACACCACAAAAATAAATACCAAAAAATTAATCGAACACTACAATATATTCAATGGGCTGCCTTCTCGTTTTCTGCGATCTCTTTCAGCAGGCAATCTTGGAAAGGACAGTGATCACATCAACAAGTTATGTTTCTTTACGAGTCTTTTAAACACACGTAACGGCTGCGCGCGTTTTATTTCAACTTGCAATGCATTCCACAAACGAGCGGCACTCTCACAAAAAAATATTTTTTGTTAAAATTTAAGGAAAATCATCAACTATTGCAATATATTCGTAAACAAACATAAGCATCTTGTATCTATCACATAATTAATTTACGTGCCATTGCTTTTTTTTTCTTTAACCTATACCTAGGTATACACATATAATTAATGTATATATTATATACTGTAAAAAAAATAAAAGAGTAACGGTGGAGTTTCCTTCCCCATTCTTTTCCATACGAAACTACCTTTCAGAAGGGGCGGCTAGAATCAATTAACTGTTTTCTTGTAAATTTGAACGTTTACATGTGCCGTTTAGGTTCTTATTCGAAACTAGCTTCAGCCCGCGACTACGTCCGCGTGAAACTTCTCGTTCCACCGACCCTCCCCACCCAGTCGCATCGCATCACCTGCCAGCGCTAGCACTTCGTTTTCGTTTAGCGTTCTTTCAATTTTTTCCCTTTTTCTCGGCTCCTGAGGATCAAAGCGTGATGTTAACTAGCATTACCACCTGCCCCCTTCTACCTTCGGACGTCTAGACGTACTGCTAATTATATGCCATCCATACTTAGTTGCCATTCCACCAATTCGCACTAAGCGCTTCCAAACATCCTTCATAATGCGCACGGCAAAAGAGTGGAACCTGCGTCTGTGTTCCCGAACGCATCCAACCCGAAACTCTTCAAAGTTAGAGTGAACAGGCTTCTTCTGGGTAAGCTCACTCCATCGTAGACTTTGTCTCTGTCACTTCTGACCTAGACTAGAGTCTAGAGCAAACCCATCTCGAAAAAAAAAAATATATATTTTGGCTTTCAAATTAAAAAAAGATTTTTTCCAATCCGACCGTCAGTCACAGACCCCTACATACGAACATATAAACAAACAAATTTTACCCATTTTATATTATTATTAGTATTAGTACAGATAAATGATTTGACTTTGACTTTGTAAGTTGTCACAACCGCATATGAACATTGCAATGTCAAAGGCACAGATGCGTTTCCCAGATACAAAGCAGTAATGCCTCTCGCGCCTACAATTGCACAATATCTATCCTACAAACGAGAGCAGTGTGGGAACCCTGTGGTATCGGCCGCGACTTACGAGTTGTAGGTCGTAGGTTTGACCTTCGAACCCACGCAGGCGTCTTACTTTTTGTAAATAATTTCATTACCACTGCTCTCAATAACGGTGAAACAAAACATAGTGAGGAAACCGGCGTATGTCATAGAACCAAAAATTCGAAGACATGTGACATCTACCAACCCGCACTGGGTCCGCGTATTGGTATCGGCCCACTCCCTCTCACTGAGAAGAGGCCAGCGTCCCAGCAGTGGGAACATTAAAGGATGACTATGCCATATTACAAACAAGAAAAGAGCAACTTTGCTAGGCGGCAGTATGGTGGGAGTTCTTTCCGGGACGATCTGCTTCACAAAAAGCTTTACTATTTACTTATGTGTAGGCACATAGAAACACCTTCACATTTGTGAAGGTTACAGAATTATAAGTGTTCATTTTTGAATTGATAACAAAATCAAATAATGTTACTCTTATAAATGTGACGGTAACCGATGTTAACACTTTTATAACGTGTAACCGATATAAAAGTGTTAACAGTGTTAATAAGTGTAAAGAAACGCTTATCGAAGCGCTTCTTTGACTGTGGCATTAACACTCCAACCCCTTGATCTCAGCGGCCGCCCGCTACACTCCCTCCCGCATTAGCAGTATTCGCCGACCAAGGCATACTTTAATCGCCCCTGTGGCGGCATCTACACCGCCACATGCGAACAAACGCATCAATCCTGCATCGCGCAAGCAGAGTTTACCGCGCAGATAGCATATATACAACTTCCCGAAAACAATCATCGGGCAGTTGCCCACCAGATACGACATCCATCTGGTCGGAGGATCCTCCCTTTTCTGAGAGTATGAGTGAACTTTACACCCTGTTCCTCGTACCTCTTCACTGGTGACCCCGACGTGATGAACATTATCTCTAAACTGGTGACCCCGAGTATGAACGTCAGCGCAGCCTTCGTGCAACTACTCCAGCGTGACGTCATCATCATCACTCCCGCAAGTCACACAGCCAGCCAGCAACCACGGCTTGAACGGTTGTCCTGACCATCAGCATGCAGCGCAAGCGCATACCTGGTCATCACCTTCAGCCTCATCAGCAACCTTGGCACAGCATACTGCACATTCGGCCGGTCCACAAGCAGAGCGCTTAATCCCTCTCCTGGTCGACATCAGCAGTCAGCCAACCCGACTCACTGGGGCATCTTCGCAGACAGTTCCGACTCACCGCGAACTATGCGACACCCGGTTCCAACCCACTGGAACCCAACTGGCATTGGCAAGCATCGCAAGATACAAGACTAAGTCCACTATCGACCTCCGGTCTTCGAAGGGGAGTGATGTGGCGGCATCTAAACCGCCACATGCGAACAAACGCATCAATCCTGCATCGCGCAAGCAGAGTCTACCGCGCAGATAGCATATATACAACTTCCCGACAACAATCATCGGGCAGTTGCCCACCAGATACGACATCCATCTGGTCGGAGGATCCTCCCTTTTCTGAGAGTATGAGTGAACTTTACACCCTGTTCCTCATATCTCTAAACCCCCGACGACGCCACTACCCTCCTCCAGGAGAGTAGTAAGGCCACCAGCACACTACATAAGCCCAAAACCCGATCGCCGTCCTACCGTCCTCGCCGCCGAGGCCCGCCGCGACGCCCAAATCCACGCCTCTCCCGACCCTTGCTCGAGCCAGCCCACGCCGCTGAGCCTGTAGCTTTAAATTCGTCCCTAAATCACTCAAATCCTGATCCAGCTAGTCCCTTGCTGCCCTCTTCCAGCGACGCCCTAAGCCGAGGTTCGTACCCCACAGGGGGTGCCCTTAGCGTTGTCGCTTAGTTTTTAAGTTAGTACATAAGTTTAAGTCCTGGCTGGAGGCCTTAATTTATTAGGGCAACCACAGGCAAGTCCGTCTAAGCAGACGACAACCTCATAGGTTGACCTGCGAGATGCCATTCCCAAAAAAAAAAAAAAAATAAGTGTAAAAAGTACATGCGCCGTTGCCAAAATAGCCGCAATCCCGACTGGATTGAGGCTATTTTGGCATCGCCGCATCTGTATGTACATCGCGCGTTGTTGTGCTACCGTGCAACTATAGCAAAAACACACACACACATTTTTGATTACACTTATTTTTATTTTATTTTAAAGGAACAACAAACAGCTACATTATAGAAAATTCAAATATAAAAATAAAAAAACAAAATTTAAAGACAATAATGTCAGTCCACGACGCTGTTCACAGAATAACTGTTGGATACCTACAGTGAAAATAATCTAATAATCGCTAGGTTTACAAACACATTTTTATTTTTCTTATTAACCCATATAAAAGATTACACTTTGATACTGTAACATTATCAACCCTGATAAGAGTCAGGCGGTTCTCTTCACGAGATGTCGTCGATTCCCCTTCCACCTATCCAACCCGATCACTATGTAAGGCTAGCCGATCCCTTGGGAGAAGCAAGCCAAATACCTAGGTGTAGTCCTAGATTAAAGTCTCACCTTCAAGGCCTCTTTTGCTCTTAGTTTACTCTAATTTATACTGACAGCCCGTAGCAAACTTTCACCAAAATGCAAACAGCGAAGCTATACCGCAGTCATCCGTCCCATCATGACCTATGCCTGCGTTGTATTTGCGAACGCTCACCCACGTCATCTTCATAAGATGCAGACCCTCCAAAACCATTTCCTCAGAAAGGTCACGGGTGCCCTACTATGTCCGTAATATAGATATCCACGTCGACCTTAAAAAGCCCACCATAAACCATTTCATGAAACGCTTATCGAAGTGTTTCTTCGACTGTGGCATCAAACACCCAAATCCCCTGATTTCAGCGGCCGCCCGCTATACTCCCTCCCGCATTAGCAGTATTCGCCGACCAAGGCATAACTTAATCACCCCCGACGATGCCATTACCCTCCAACAGGAGAGTGGTAAGTCCACCAGCACTTTACACAAGCCCAAAACTCGATCGCCGTCCAAACGTCCTCGCTGCCGAGGCACGTCGCGACCAAACTCACGCCCTCCCCGACCCTTGCTCGAGAAAGCCCGCGCCGCTGAGCCTGTAGCTTTAAATTCGTCCCAAAATCTCTCAAATCCTGATCCAGCTCGTCCCTTGCTGCCCTCTTACAGCGACGTCCTAAGCCAAGGTCCGTACCCCACAGGGGGTTCCCTTAGCGTGTAGTCGCTTAGTTTTCAAGTTTTTGAGCCCTGGCTGCAGGCCTTAATTTAGTAGGGCATCCACAGGCAAGCCCGGTTAAGCAGACGACAACGTCCTGCGAGATGCCATACCCAACAACACAACACTGTAACATGATTGTATCTGTTAAATTTATAAAACTATTTAAATTAAAACAGTTTAAAAAAACAGTGTCATAGACACTGATTACGGGTACAGTTTGAGTCCCTGCTTGTGTCAGCCAACTTACAGACAAACGTCAGACAGAGTTTGTTCAATACTATACGATATCACGTCAGAGAGAGTTTAATACTATGCGATGATAAAACGAAGTCGTCACCAACATTTTCCCAATAATGTTAGTGTGTTTTCGGATGCAGCTAAATACCAGCCGGTCTATACTGTAGGTACTGGTTGCAGTGGTAGCCCAGTGGTAACGGTCCCGACTTACGAGTTGTAGGTCGTGAGTTCGAACCCAAGCAGGCGCTTTACTTTGTGTAAATAATTTAGTCACCACTGCTCTCAAAATGTTGAAGGAAAACATCGTGAGGAAATCGGCATGTCCTAGAACCAAAAATTCGAAGACATGTGACATCTACTAACCCGCACTGAGCCCGCGTGGTGGATTACGGCTCACTACCTCTCATAGAGAGGAGGCCTGTGTCCCAGCAGTGGGAACGTTATAGGCTGATTATGATTATTCTATACTGTAAAAATCTCACCTTGAAAACTTCGGTGAAATGAGCTTGTTTGAAGTGAGCTGTTCCACCTGATGCTAGGGATCAAATCAAATCAATCAAATCAAAAATATTATATTGCACATAAACCTAAATGGGCACTTATGAAACGTCAGCAGCTCGGCTCAATTGGTCGTTTCCTATGGAGAAGAGCCGGCAAGAAACCGGTTACTCTATTAAAAATAATTGACATATACAATGTTTTCAAATAACAGTGTTAATAGGTATGGGAGGGCAATGTAGGCCTGTCAACAAGTACCATATGCATAACAAATAGACAATGGTCTTCAAATCTACAGTCTACAAGGCCTACAACATTCTCCCATTCACTAGATTAAAATAATCCAATAAAATAATAATAAAAATATAAACCTATTTAGACCAAATGACATGATCGCCATTTCAACTGTAACAAATCTGAATTAATATCCCGTTCACAAAAAAAAACAATAAAAAAGAGTTGCAATAAGAAATGTGTAAACAATAAGTATTTCATAATTTAAAAAAAAACACCGTACTACGGGAGCAGTTAATATAAATTTACATAGTGGTGCCGTTTATGTGGTACCAAGGAAGTCACATGTGCAGAAGGAATTATTGCCAAACTTCCTTGTCTTCGACGTAGTCTTAAAATATGCTCTTTTGATAAGGAGAAGTTTGATGTGGGGATCGAAACTATTGACAGCTCACTTCACATAAGTTTTCACGGTAAGATTTCCACAGAATCGATCGGCAGTATTTTACATGGAGCGACTACATAGCTGACCTCTACGTCCCAGTAACTGGGTGACACGGCACCCTTCGATTATGATGTAGCTTATAAAAAAATACTACCACAAAGAATGTATCCATAAATTATTTCTACCTATATTAGAGCGACATAGATACCCAATATTTTGTATTCTCTCGGGTGCAGACGGCTGGTTGCTATGGTAACCGTATCTCGGCTTTCTTCCTGACTGATCGCCAAATACGGCCGGGGAGTCGCGGCGAATACACCTGGGGACTTACTACGGTAACGAAAATTGATATCGACTTTATTTCTTTGTGTTTTTGGCTTTTTGGCTTTTGAGTATACATAACATCACGCCTGTGATCACAGAGGTTTAGGCAGTGGTGTACCTACATTGTAATAGGGGGCGTGCGTATTGCCATCATACCAGGCTCAAATCCAGACTCCGGACTGCTACTGAGAAACTCCAAATTCCAGATGATAAAATCCAAGGACTAGGACTTCATGCTTAGCGATACCGTTGGCGACCACGAGACCAACGATGCAGCGAAAATCGAGGAGAATGACATTTGGAAGTATTATAAAAATACTACACAGCAGTGGTGGCCCAGTGGTATCGGCCCTGACTTACGAGTTGCAGATCGTGACTTCGAACCCAGACAGGCACTTTGTGTATTTAATTTCATCACCACTGCTCTCAAAACGGCGAAGGAAAACATTGTGAAGAAACCGGCAAGTCCAACCCGCACTAGATCCGCGTCGTGGCCTATGTTCCAGCTGTAGCAACGTTATATACTGATTATGCGTATGCTATGTTAAAAAGATGTCAGAACAAGACGAAGAAAACTTTGCTAACTAGCCAATAGTTAGCCAAGTGTTCTTCGTCTTGTCTCGTTTTTGCTTCCGATAAAATAATTATATATATATTACGTTTATTTCGGATCATACATTGGTTAACACACAATCCATATAGTATTAGTAACAACGACTTAAAAACTATGTTAGTAAAACTTACAACCTAACCTAACAACAACTAATACCTACGTGGCTCAACACAAGTTGGCACGTGCCTCTGCACCCAGTGCCTAATAAAGGGGCTGTCCACCTTGTCAAATAATGTTTTTAGGATGCTGTTGGAGCCTCCGCGCAACCTACCCATTATTGACGCCGCCCTTTTTCTCATTATGGCATGAAAATCATCAACACGGGCTTCCGCGAACATCTGCGAGGCACTGCAGAAGCGCGGAAGCCCCATCAACATCCTAAATCCATTGTTATACTGAACGCGTAGGGCGTTGTAGGCCCTCCGCGTATACTTCACCCACAAGCTGCACGTGTAGAAGGTTTGGCAGTAGGCCTTAAAAAGATACACCTTCACAGCCCCACTACAGCGTGCAAACCTGCGGGCTACCATATTGCAGCGAACCGCCATCGCCCTACGCTCCCTGTCCAAATCTGCATCATCAGATAAGTCCTCCGTGATCACATGTCCTAGGTAATTCACCTGAGCAACACGCTGCACTGGTGTCCCACTTATAGTCACTGGAGGAACGTTACCTAACGATGCATGTTTACTCTTAAAAATCACCATTTGCGATTTCTTGGCGTTGTATGTAAGCCCATGTGTCGCAGCATAGGATTCACATACAACAAGCAATTTCCGGAGTGCACTGATTGATAGGCTCAGCAGTACCATATCGTCTGCATAACTTAGATTATTAACCATTACACCATCTATTGAACAGCCGACATTGGTTCTGCTGAGCTCATCAATCAGGTCATTTACGTACAGGTTAAACAAAGCAGGCGATGTCAACCCACCCTGTCTCACTCCACACTCCAACAAGTACGGCTCGGAATACACATTATTCCACCTCACTCGATTTGTTTGCGAGCCGTACCAGAACTTCAACAAGTTAACTAGCTCTGTAGGCAAATTTAAGCTATGAAGTTTAGACCATAGCTTCTCATAGGATACGAGGTCAAAAGCCTTTGAAAGGTCAAGAAAGGCAGCATAAACTGGCGTCTTTCTGTCCGTATAATAGCTTACAGTCTGCTTGAGCGCCAGGATAGCACTTTCCGTCGAAAGTTTGCTTCTGAAGCCAAACTGCGCATCACTCAACGTCAAATAGCCATCAAGTTGACGCGCAAGCAGACCATCAAATACCTTTCCTACTACCGTAGCCAAGGAGATAGGCCTGTAATTGTTTTTGTCAGAGACATCACCGGTCTTATTTTTAATTACGGGTACTACCACACTTTCTATTAAATCTGCTGGAAGATAGGTATGACGCACACAAAATGTAAAAAGCATTGCAAGTATGCGGTATATATGAGGTCCAGCGTACAACAAGTGCTCTACACCCAATCCGTCATGCCCCGGAGACTTCC
This sequence comes from Dasypolia templi, assembly GCA_963555695.1. Classification (NCBI taxonomy): domain Eukaryota; kingdom Metazoa; phylum Arthropoda; class Insecta; order Lepidoptera; family Noctuidae; genus Dasypolia; species Dasypolia templi. Next base: position 9,829,489 of record OY743163.1, read on the forward strand.
CCTTTGATAAATTGGTCACTACTTGCTTAACTTCCTTAGCATTGAAACCCCAGGGAGCCTGCAAGTCAGACACACCTACCTCTGTCGCACCACGCTCCTGAGTCAACGTGGACTGCACTCTAAAATGATCTTTAAAAATATTGGCTATACATTTTGCGTCCGTCATCCCATCCACACTCACAGGAAGGCCCGGTTTTGGATTAAGCTTATTAGTCTGTTTCCAAAACTTTACGAAATTTTTCTGAGAATACTGTTGAGCTATATTATCCATCCTAATTTGATCTTTGTGATTTTGACAATATTTTAACCTACTTTTAAACCTGTTCTTACTACATTTCATATTTAAGTAACTAAGTCCTGACCTTGGCATACCATTTAACTTCCATTGCTGATATTTATCCCGGGCCTCCCTGTGTGCATGTTTAACATATTTATTCCAGCCATACACATGTCTACCCTTCCCGACCAGAGGCGACTCCCGACCACGCATTGCCGCATCCTGTAGTGCCTTGATTGTTTTCCGGTACAGCTCGTCAATAACCGACGTATGCCTCACACAAGAACACATCCTATCACAACACTCGTTCAATTCAGAAGGAAAGTCTATATCTCTCAATAAAGCTGAGCATGTCTCAGCGTATGTACGTGTTTGAACTAGACTTCTCTCTCCCCATTTAATGATTTTATTTGGTTCATGTACACTATGACATGCCAACTTCACTGTTGTTACATGCAGATTACAATTAATTTGAAGAGGTAAGTGGTCTGACCAGTAAACGTCATGACGCACAAAAACATTATTTATTGTTAACCGTGCAGCCTCAGTAACCACGCAGTGGTCTAGCCAACGCCTACACCCATGCGCATCACTTATAAACGTATAGGTGTTACTATCACTACCAAGCATGGCTATGTCAGCACACAATAATCCCTGCTCGTTACAGAAATTTAATAACTCCCTACCAAAACATTCGCCTGGATGGGCATTAAAATCTCCTAACACATATACATTTTCAATATTACACATCTCAATTATAGCTACAATTTCACTTAGGCACTCATTAAATTCTATAATGTTCTCTACAGCGTCCGTAGGCATGTATAAACTAAATACTAATAACTCACGGTTCGATATTGCACCTTTTATTGCCGCTATTCTGTTACTTTTACACTGCACTATTGATACCTCACTTAACACGTCTTTCCGCCATAGCAAGGCAACACCCCCATACGGCCTCCCACGCAATATACCAGCACCTAGATCAACCGCTGATTTTCCCGAATACATAAAATCCTCATGTATCTCTGCAAGCATTGGAATTTCTGGCTTCAAAAGCCAGGTTTCCTGTATCGCCACAATATCCGCTGTTTGACACAAAGACTTTACGCAATCACGTGACCTTTTCACACCCTTACAGTTGAAACTAATTAATCTCAATGGCAACGGTCCTTTACTATCCATTGATGGGTATGTTATCCTCCAATGTCACAGTACGACTAAAATTCCTTGTCTTATTTCTAAAAAATATGTATCGCCTAAATGACACACCCTCAGGCCATGTGTTTTCGTCCATGAACTGGGATAACTTTCTATGAGGAATATCAAACTTATATGCTTCATATTGTTTGGGCTGTCTCATTCTTATCTTAGACGGTTCGACAGTCACACCTGTTTTATGAAAAATATAATCAACGATATCACTTTTTGTCGCACCTTTATCAATATTGTAGATGTAGAAGGGTATCTTTACTTCTGCCGCCTTAAAACTACGAGTAGGATCAGTCAACCCTCTCCCTTTCTTCCCGATGAAACGATTTCCATTTTCTTTCTTACGTGTTACCGTTATCCATTTGTCATCGTCCTTGTTTATTTGTTCACGCTCTGAGTGTGACATTACGTCTACATACGTACTTATATTTTGCTCAAACGGTTGTTTCGCTATCGTTGCACTGACTAAGGTAGCTTTATTATTTATAACCGTATCGGCCGCCTTATCATGCCTCGATAGTACGAAATCGCTTCCACAAGTTTTGTTGAGTAGCAGCGAACCATCCAACGGTAGATTACTCATCGCAATTGGTTGTATTGACACAGTATTGACATCAACGCTTCTCTGCGCGGGCGCAGGTAAAGTGCGAGCGAGACTGCACGCAATGCCGCCTGACTGTAGTGAGACAGATGACTGTGCTTGACCTTGCGCACCTTTCACCGTTATTTCCGAGTCTTGTGTTATGATTTCTGCTGTCAGCTGATCACAGCTGATTGGCGATTGATATAAAAATCCTGCATAATCACTGCTATTCACATTACGGTTAAGAAAACAAGGATCTTTACTTGTGTTGCTACTTTGTTCCGACTTGCCTGGTGTAGGTGTATCAGACTGTAAACAGCATTCAACTTTTAATTTTTCTAAGTCTTCCTTGGACACATAATTATTTTTAACTTTCTCTAAGTCACAGCGAATAACAAGTAGATCTTTTAAAAGTCTCGTCACATCTATGTGATCAAAGGTAATTGGGGGTAGCTTCTGAATCTCTCGAGCCACAAAAACGGGCATTATTTCTGGATCAGTGCCCTTAAAGAGATCAATTATGTCTTCAACGTCCCTTGTGGTCTTACCTTTATTTTTGCGCTGAATCATGCGCTTAGCATTTGGTATTGCTTGAAATAATAGTGACTTTGCCCGTGTTATTTCATCCTCCTTAAATCCACCCACACATAACTGCACTAAGCTCACATTATCCATAATCTCTAATTTATTCTGGATATAACAAAGCACTTCGTTTATCACTATATTGCAAGTATTGCATTTAATAACGTCAGAAGCCATCACAACAGAAAACAGACGAGAAGGTTATTGACCTCTCGCTCGCAAATTATTGACACGTCCGCTCACAAACACGGCGCCAACCGAACTTCTAAATTATGACATGCCCGTCTTATTTCTGTTACAGTTATTAACACAGATAAAAGGTTACACTTTGATACTGTTACATAATTGTATCTGTTACATTTATAAATGTGTTTCTTTTAAAACAGTGTTAAAAACACTTATCTTTACGACATGCCCATCTTACTTCCAAGTGTCATCTTATAGTGTGATGTTGTGCAGTCGGATCTATGTTAAATTTGCCAAGCCAGCGTTAAGTACTGTGTTCCGGTTTGAAGGTTATGAGTGCCAGTGTAACCACAATGGATGTATACGTCCATGGCTACAGACACATGTGACATTTCAGCATTGTCTCTGGGATGGTAACGCATCTACGATGTCGCTGGTATTCCAGGTGTCCATAGACCATCAGGTAAGTAAGACGACTAGTTTGCAGTCTTCATGTTGCTAGCACGACAGTTGTTCAAATTTTGTTAGCCAAAACTTCGCCACTGGAAGTACACGCGGTCGTCGGTGGCTTTGCTGAGGTCATTTTGGCTGCATGTTCTGGGGCACAGAAGGGCAACGCAGTCACACAATCGTGGGGTACTTTTTATTTCCAGATTTATTATTTTTATGTACGTAGGAAATACGCAGATAGTGGGTATTTATTTGAGTTTTTCATTAATCACAACAAAAACACAACACACACCCACATGTATGTCGCAACATTTTATATTTTAATTAATTCTCTTTATTAATTTAAATGGACACCTATTTCTCTATGTGTTTAGTAGTACACTCGTGGTTAACAGCTGAAAATCAGCGTCAGATGGTACACCTTGTGTTGTCATCTGACATTATGCTGAGCTGAGGCCCTTTTTGGCATTGTCATCATTATTTTCTGCTTTTTGTTCTGTAATGCTAATATACGCATTTTTCTTTTTTTTTCAGAAAGAAAGGCCGACCTCGATCATACCTCACTTCTAAAAATCCCTAACACCGCACCGGTAGTACTGTCTTCCTTAAAGCTAATTACGCATTATACCCACTTCAGGTTGACGTGTCCGTAATTAGGGCTGGTTTAGAGAACTCACCCCTCGACTTATGTTCGGCAGAGCTTAATCCCGGTCGTTGAGATGGGCTGGACATTGGGACGGTTAAAAACTTGGAGTAGCTTTTGTTTTTTCGGTGAAAGGTTGATTTTGTATGCAAAGGAGGATAATATTTTGCTTATAAGTACGTATTCGAGCATTGTTATTTAAATATTTGGGTATTTTTTACAGTTAAATAGACACTATCTACCAGTTAAATTAAATAGAAACACAGATGGCTAACGGAACCAGTCAATAATAAGGTATTCACGGGTTTCGATCCGATTATTTTAATATGGTTGCTAAGCAAATTATGCTAATGGTGACTTCATCATAAAAGGTGATGAGCCGATGACATTATGCTATTTTAACTTAGATAAACTAATAACTGACCCATTAAAACGTGAACAATAAAAAAACTTAAAAAAAAAAAAAAACTTTTTTGTTTTTCTGAAGTCGGTAGCAAAAACTAAAATACCTACAGAAAAAATAATGTTATTTTTCATTTTGTAGTGTATTTTTTCTAAGTCAGTTGTATTTTTAAGTAAAAAATTTTTTGACTTAAAACTTTTCTAGCATAATAAAAACACTATAATATTGCACCATCTACCCACCATCAAATGTGACCATTACCCATAGTTAGGTTCAAATGAGACCATTAAATCGTCTGGCGATGTGCGGAATTTTGCTGTCACGCGACATTAGTCATTCTATACGTTTGATGGTCTCTGATAGTTGTACTTACATATACATGGTACAGGTAATTGAAATATGAAGGGAATTGTCATTCTTAGACAGGGGAAAAAAACAGCGCGTAAACAGTAATCACGATGATCGCGGACGCGAAATTCCTCGAAATTTCGAAATCCCGCGGGGTTTATTAAGGAAAAATGCAATGCCCTAATTATCGCAATTTTTGTTGTAATAAACAGTGAAAACTACAGTAACTTTTCACTTCGTAACGTTACAATGAGTGATTTTCATTATTTTCGTGCATGCAGCCGGCGTTCATCAATTTATTAGACGTTGTCACGTCAGAAACAATTGCCAAAAATGACAGCCCGCCCATCACTTCAAAGCGGCTGCACCTATTTGGCTAATTATTTATTTGTTGTGTTTGATATTGTCATGACAAGGTTTGTATGTAAGATATTTCTTTGGAAAATCTACCGGAAAAGTCGGAAATTTGGATGCTGTTTTGTATGAAATTCACCATGGGATACGACGGGCACGAACAGCTAATATCATAAACAAAATTGACTATCTACAAAGCTTGCTTACATCACGATAAATAAGGTTCCCGATTCATTTTATAAGCCATAATATTGTTGCACAGCACACCGACAAGCGAGGTGTTTTCTTTGAATTTAGGTTAAGCTGGGATCGGCATATCGTGTGATATATGCAGGTTCGGATGTGGAGGAATCTACAGATTTTGATGCAATAAGGATAAATGTACGAACACGTTTGTATTTCCCTAAGACTCAGGTAGATGTGTCGGTATAGTTCACCCAAATTTCGTCAGGTTTGGTACCCAGTACTTAACGGGTTGTGAAGTTTAGATGTAAAATACTTGAAGAGATATGAGGAACAGGGTGTAAAGTTCACTCATACTCTTGGAAAAGGGAGGATCTTCCGACCAGATGGATGTCGTGTCTGGTGGGGAACTGCCCGATGATTGTTGTCGGGAAGTTGTATACTCTGATAAACTCTGATTGCACGATGCAGGATTTGTGTGACGTCAGTGTGATGCGTTGTTCGCATGTGGCGGTGTAGTAGCCGCCACATCACTCCCCTCCGGAGACCGGAGGTCGATAGTGGACTAAGTCTTGTATCTTGCGATGCTTGCCAATGCCAGTTGGGTTCCAGTGGGTTGGAACCGGGTGTCGCATAGTTCGCGGTGAGTCGGAACTGTCTGCGAAGATGCCCCAGTGAGTCGGGGTGGCTGACTGCTGGTGTCGACCAGGAGAGAGATTAAGCGCTGTGCTTGTGGACCGGCCGAATGTGCAGTGTGCTGTGCCTGTGTGAATGGTATTCAACAAGATCCGGTTAGAGTGAAACCTGTAAGCTATCTTTCCAATTATGTTGGGTCAGGTTCAAAACCCTTTATTTTTGCCTGATCAGGGTATAAAACCTAGGACCACGTTTTTTTTAATCGCGCTTGGAACCTCTAGAGAAGCTACTCTTTATTTTCTTTTTTTTTTGTTCCGGGGTGGAATATCCTCATGGATGTCCTCCGCCCTGGGGTGGGCGGAGGGGTCTGTCAGACTCTTAACTAAAAACTAAAAACCACCCCGGTGTTCCATCTCACACCTACCTCGGGGTCGCGGGAACGTATGATTCTTCCGCAACCCTGACTGGTGCTGGCCTGCCTCGACAGGCCTCCTAGTGTTGGGTGAGTCTAAAACCTCACTCCCCCTGAGTGAGGTTTTAGACTCACCCCGCAACGTCTAAGAGGGGCGCGCGTGGAACACAAGGTAGGGAAAGCGGCGCACCGCAATACCGGCACTCCTCTCCCGCCGCGGCCCCACCACAGTTGCGATGTCGCCCAGCAACACCGCAACCTTGGCCGCTACGTCGTCGGCTTATCAGCAAAAGCCCTGACGAGCGGCCCCTCCTCGGGTTCCTCTTAGCTTCAACGTGGTGCCCAAGCCACGGTTACTGAGCCCCCCCGCCTCGTCAATGCGGGAACCCACTGGGGGGGAGAAAAGGTACTCTAGACTAACTAAACTCACGCCTTCTTCCCGTGGGGTTAGGGTAGGAAAAAACTACAGAGCGCCATCTGCAATGATCTTTACATACAGTTCCTATACGTTCATACATCTGCACCCTAATAAGGGATGATGACAACTTTTTCATTTTTAACTCAAAAACATATTTGTGTCCAAATAGTGCAAACAGTATTTATAAAAAGTGTTAAAGCTTAATAAATTGGAAAGTTATGAACGTTCCGAAATGAGGGACAGACAAGGACAGCACTTTCGTGGAAGTGATGTCACTACTATGTAACTTCATACTAGCGCCATACGTTGTTCGTACCGCGCGACAAGGGCGGGAATAAGCCCCTAAAAACTTTGGAAGTGTGTAGATTCTTCATCTTTACATCGTTTTTTTTTTATATTTTTTAATTATGCCTTCTTTGAAATCACATTATTATCTAACATTTTTAATCATACCTAATGCGTAACACACTTTAAACAGAATCTGAATAATTTTGAAGGATACTACTAATCCATTGCATTAGATGTTCGAAAAATTTGTCTGATCGACAACTTACAATTCTCGTATTTAAAAAGGACGTTCAAAGTCAAGTCGTCATCTCATCTCAGCGACAATCAGGGTCAAAAATGAATGTTTATTGATTGTAATTTTGAAATATTGAGACTGAGATAAGAAGGAAGGAAGGAAGGTTTAAAAAAACGTTTAAAAAAACGGTCCCATTGGTCACTATCGTTAATGTTGATTAGTACTACGTATTAAGCTTAACCTGACCTTTCTGAAGAGCATCACCAATAACTACCTCCCAAATAATGGTGTTTAATTTTTTATTATTTTTTATTATTAGATATGGACTTTTACATATCTCTGACATAATTCTTTCATCATTGACATTATATACCTAAAATTTTTAATTATTTTTTGATTTTACTTTATTAGATTATTTTATATTTTGTAAATGTGAGAACGTCGTAGGCCCTGTGGATTATAAATTTTAGACAATTGTCTATTTGTTTAACATATGGTACCTGTTGACAGGCCTACACTGTCCTCCCGTACCTGTTAATCACTGTAATTGGAAAACATTGTAAAAGACATATTTTTAAAAGAGTAACCATGGAGTTTCTTGCCGGCTCTTCTCCATGGGAAACGACCAATTGGAACCGTGCACCTAGAATCTGACGTTTCATAAGTGCCCATGTGGGTCTATGTGAAATAAAATATTTTGATTTTGATTTTGATACCACAGACTGTGTTTATTACCATTATATCGATATTCGTTTGACGAAGTTCAAAATTTATAATATTCAAAATACAAACAGCTTAAAGTTAAAACGATCGCTAAAGGATATCTGCATCGACTCATTATAATTTGTAATCGATACGAGTACAAACTTTTTAAATTAAAACTTTTTGAATCGATACATCGAGAACTGGTTAACTGGAAAAAGGAAGATGTTATTGATCTTCAACCTCGCGTCGATGGCAACAAGGAACCCATAAAGTTTCACCACGTCCGTCCATCTGCCTTTCTGTCTGTCTGCCGCTTAGCTCAGAGACCCCTACTAGAAAGATATAATTTGGCACGGATGTACTTCTTAGTCACGCTGACAAAGCAGCATAATTAAATCTTGTAAAACAGTTTTTTGCGTACCCATGGTGTTGTTAGAAAGGTCGTTCAAAAATATTGCGATTGAGTGAAAACAATTTTTCGATACAGGTATCGGTTTGCAAAATATTTTCGTTAGAGTAAAGTGTCCCCTTCCCTGCCAACCGATTATTACGTAGTTGTTTGTGGATATGTAAAAAAATCACGTCAGTAGTATATACATAAGTATCGTATGTATACATCGAAGTTAAAAGAAAAAACAATCACAGCGAGGGCTTTACAAGTTAACGAGTAATAATCGACCAACTTGAAATTGCAGTTGGAATGTACGGGAGAACATATTTTTCAACTACAATGTTAAGTTTGTTCTTGGGATTTTACCCCAACTATGGAACCCTTCGGTTTACGTAGTCCGACACGAACTTGGTTGTTTTTTTATTATATATTTTAGTGAAATAAAAAAAGAAGAAGCTTCCACGTAAAACCTATAATTTTGTATTAAGTAAAAATACACCGAAAATACACCAATAAAACAAAGTAAAAAAGATAATCAAGGTTTTAAAGAAACAAATCAAAAATGTTCACTTGTTATACGTGGCCCCGGTGGGTCGACCCATTACCGGGTCCATGGGTAATTTTAAATACCCGTGGTTCCATTGCATTAGAGATTGTTCCCGGACTTCTGACTATATCAAATTAATTACAACCATGGAACCTACTTAAGATTAAATACACATCCAAAATAACAGCATATTAGGACGTCAAAAGAGACCACATATTACAAAGAGATTAATCTTTTTCCTGTATTAGTCATGTTGTCATATCTAATGGAATCTTTATCCATTTGTTCTCTCTTGTCATTTGGACATAATTATTACTATGCAAGTACACTCGCCCTGAAATTGTTTCTTTTGTGCGGAAACTACATAGTAAATTAATTTGCTAGTATGAAAAATAAATTAAAGAAAGAAACTAGTACTACAAGCATACTGTAAAAAGAAATGAATCATCTCTTTGCAACTGTTCTTCAAAAAAAAAACCGATCAAAGAAATTATGAATGAAATTATAACTTTTAATAAAGTGAGTATTGTTTTGTTTCTGAAATAGCCAGCAAGTCGTAAAATAAGTAACATTTAACTTTAATTATCATTGATTTAACGTTTGTATTCCCATTCTTACAGGAAGATATTGTAAGAAAAAACATATCTTATACATGTCCGAATATTAATGATAACAAATGAACTAACCGAATCAGTAGACAGTTTAACAACGGAGGCGCGAACAACTAATCGACCTTTTTCACAATGATATGAAGAAGCGAAAACGAGCTGGATGGATATAGGGAACAATTTATTGACTCCCTTTCCGGAATTCAACAGTCTCAAGCATCGCCTTTATTTTCCGCGCGGGATGAATATGCTGGAGTTACTAAAATGAATTTTAAAACATTTCTTGGTTCCATTGCAACACTGAGGCGTCACAGCCATATGATTCTCATAGTCAAAAGTAAGGAATTTCAGTAATAGTTTAGTTAGTTTATTTCGGTGTACAAGAGAATCGGCTCCAACGTGATTAGTTTTAGTTAAGTTAGGATATTTTTTTTTAATTATTAATTTAGTATATTGTGGTTAATTAATTAATTAAATTAGGTCCTAGTTGTTTTTATTTTAATTTTGAATAAAAGTTAATCGATGTGAAAAGACTTCTACATTTTTATTTTTTTATGAATGTGGTTCTATACTCTCTGCAGTCCCATTTCAAAAACTGAATTAAACAATGATTTTGTCGGAAAATATTACAAAATTCATATTTTAATAATAGTGTTACGCCCTGCTGCGTGGTCCGTAGTTTCCTCTTTATTACCGGTAGAAATTTACCGCGTTACCTCGGTAATAATGTATATAATGGTGATTTAAGGGAACGCAACGTCTTCTTTGCGTATATTGAAGTAAATAGTGGTTTCCTTAGTGGTGTTCTATAAGTGGTCGCAAGCGCTACTGCTGAGCCATAATGTCCTTGGTTCCATTCCCCGGTCGGGCAAGGTGTTATTGGGTTTTTCAATTTGGAATTTCCCGGAGTCTGGATTTGTGCTCGGTTGATGGCAATAGGCTCGCCCTCTGCTACATAGGACTTAAGGTGACTGCAGGAGCTAAACGCAAGTTTTATAATGCCTAAAAGTCTATAATCCACTGCAGTAAACAAAATCAGTTAAACATACAGGGTGGAAGGAACATCGACGAACAACCGGATAACCGGTTGTGCTTTATACATAGTGTGTTGAAAACATTTTTTTTTTTTTTTGTAATGGCATCTCGCAGGTCAACCTATGAGGTTGTCGTCTGCTTAAACGGACTTGCCTGTGGTTGCCCTAATAAATTAAGGCCTCCAGCCAGGACTTAAACTTAAATACTAACTAAAACTAAGCGACAACGCTAAGGGCACCCCCTGTGGGCTACGGACCTCGGCTTAGGGCGTCGCTGGAAGAGGGCAGCAAGGGACTAGCTGGATCAGGATTGATATTAATTAGGGACGAATTTAAAGCTACAGGCTCAGCGGCGCGGGCTGGCTCGAGCAAGGGTCGGGAGGGGCGTGTATTTGGGCGTCGCGGCGGGCCTCGGCGGCGAGGACGGTAGGACGGCGATCGGGTTTTGGGCTTATGTAGTGTGCTGGTGGCCTTACTACTCTCCTGGAGGAGGGTAGTGGCGTCGTCGGGGGCGATGTTGAAAACATAATACTTACAACTAGTTTTATACGATAGAAAAAAAACACGAAAATACCTAAAAAAATACTTTTAACGATTAATAACCATACTAACATACATGCAATCATTCTGATTGTTTGTTAGATACAACAGTAACACACACTACACAACACACAACAACAACACACATTTTTCATGCAACATTTTAACGTAGTTTTTTTTTTTTTTTGTCTAATTAATAGTTTTTTTTTTGTTTGTAAATAGATAGCTTTTCAGCATTTTGTCACCGCGTTTCTCTTTCTTTTCTATGCAGTTTGACAGTGACCGCGCTTTAACTGGCGAAATGTGGATGTGTATATAGGTGCACCGAATCCTTCGTGGAATTCAGGCAAAATGATATGATGTGAGTTTTTAACAAGAGATAGAGATATTTATTTTTGCAAATATGGGTACAAAACAAGCTGACATAAAAATATAATTAGTACCTTTTCTTTTCGTGTATGGCATCTCGCAGGTTAACCCATGAGGTTGTCGTCTGCTTAAACGGACTTGCCTGTGGTTGCCCTAATAAATTAAGGCCTCCAGCCAGGACTTAAACTTAAATACTAACTAAAACTAAGCGACAACGCTAAGGGCACCCCCTGTGGGGTACGGACCTCGGCTTAGGGCGTCGCTGGAAGAGGGCAGCAAGGGACTAGCTGGATCAGGATTTCTTTGATTTAGGGACGAATTTAAAGCTACAGGCTCAGCGGTGCGGGCTGGCTCGAGCAAGGGTCGGGAGGGGATATATATATAATTAGTAACAGCCATACCTTTTTAAATTTTATCTCACTGTTTAGGTACTTCGCATAATCAGCCTATAACATTCCCGCTGCTGGGACACAGGCCTCCTCTCTGTGAGGGAGTGGACCGTAATCCACCACGCGGGCCCAGTGCGGGTTGGTAGATGACACGTCCTTTGCGCCTGGAGGCTTTTATTTATTTAGTAAGTTATGTTGTATAAGATAATTTAATGTGATGCTGTGTCTCGAAATCTTCATTTCTTTGCATACCTATTATTGTATAGATTCAAGTTTTTTTTTTAACTGAACAGACAGCTGTGCTGCTGGGGAGTTTGTTGCACCAATTCTTCTTCCCAGCTAAAGCACGAGGAAGTGGTGAAGGGCGGGCATTTTGGGGGACTTTCTTATGTAATTTTGACGTTCGAAATGGCTGATTCTCAGCCTAATTTGAATAAATGACTTTAGATTTTTTGATTTTGACACAAATGTCGTCGAATTTCTGATTCTAGTTCATGTCAATTTCCTCGCGATGTTTTCCTTCGCCGGTATGTAGATACTTTGGCACAAATAAAAAAAGTGACGATGGAATGTTATTGTGTCGTTACTAATTACTTATTTACATACTTTAAGTTTTTATTTACATGGTCTGTTTTTTATTGAGTACCTGCAATAATAGGTTCTCCGTACATACCAACATAAGCTTACGCCTTCGTCCTATGGGGGTAGGCAGAAACTACTAAATGCCACCTGCTACGCTTCTGTTATACTTCGTTTGCTTTGTAGACTTTTAATCACAATCTGAATCATTTTGGAAGATAGTGCTAATCCACGCTTTGTCTGCTCAACAACTTAAATAACAGTTTATTTTTTTGAAAAAGTCAAAATTAAAGCCATTGGTACTGTTAATGTGTTTCTTACTCACCAGACCTTTCTGAATAACATGCCATAAGGTTATATTTAAGTTTGTTCCTAGAAAGGCTTACTTTTATATTATCTTTAATCTTTTTCTGACGACATGTTGTGGTAGATATTAGTTACCAAAAATAATGGGGAAATATACACTAGCTCTCTGCTCTTAGTTACCATCTTAATGCTCTTTATGTCCGCTGCTCTTATCTCGGTTGTGATTGGTTGACCCAAAATAACAAAATCCAATCAGGTAGGTTGAGATGATATTGGATGACAAATTACTTACATTGAATAGACTCCTCGAAATGTAATCTGACGAAAAGGTTCCTAGGACCTTGAATACACTTTTCTTGGCCTATTATAGATGTAAGAATGCAATAGAAGTAGATATGAATTTGTAATCAAAACAAGGTCTTGAAAAGACGTCGGGAACAGGACTCAAACTGTGACTGTTATAAGTGTTATTAACACTGTTTTTAAAAGAAACACATTTATAAATGTTACAGATACAATAATGTTACAGTATCAAAGTGTAAAATTTTATATGTGTTAATATGTGTAACAGAAATATTCAGTTTAACCCATGACTGCACGGTACCACAACAACGCTCGGCGGACAGACAGACGCGGCGATTCCAAAAATTTATTTATTTCTTTCTTTGACTAGACACTTTTGTGATCATCCAGCCTAGACATTTTACGAACCAACCATCTAACTAAGAGACATCTTCCATTGTTTTATGACTTAAAAAAAAGAACAATAAACTTGTCAAAACTAAAGATATCGTTTACACAGCCGACAATTATCACCGCATAAAGCCGAGTTCTCACTTAAATCCGGTGATAAGACGGCAGTGTAGACACCGCTTTATCTATGCTTGAGAGTAAATTATTAGTTTTTGTGTGTGTGGTCAAAATTTATATATCTTTTTATTTAGATGTGTTACAGTCATAAATAGTGGTGTGTTGTCTTAATTGAGGTAATTTCCTTGCTCTGAAGGTGAGAGAAATTGTGATGGTTAAATTATGTAATGAAGCTTGGGACCTACTTTCAAGTGTGGTGCTTAGCAATGATATCTACCTACTTTGTAATTTTAGTCTGTTAACTAACCGACTCGTTGGTCTAGTGGTCGCAAGAGCTACTGCTGAGCATGGGGTCCTAGGTTCGACAGGTCGGGCAAAGTGTTATTGGGTTTTTCTATCTAGAATTTCTCAGTAGCAGTCCGGAGTCTAGATTTGTGCCTGGTTTATGGCAATAGGCTCGCCCCCTATTACATGGGACTAAAGCCTAACTGGCGAAATATGGGGGTACTAAGGGTACACCTCTGCCTAACCAGATTCTGCCTAACATCTATAACCGATATCAAAGTGTTAATAAGTGTAACAGGTAAGGTAGACGCGGCGTTGCCAATATAGCCGCAATCCCGACTGGATTGCAGCTAATTTGGCATCGCCGCGTCTGTCTGTCAAACGCGCGTTGTTTCGGTATTATGCAATTATACCTAAAACTGCTTATATCTGGTACACACATAGTAACAAATACATGGTTATACTTTTATACTGTAATATTACAGTATCTGTTACAGTTAAACATGTGTTTCTTTTGAAACAGTTTTACAAAACTGTGTTAAAAATACTTAACGGTAAATAGTTAAAGTCCCTGCATGTTATTATGAAATTTTGCAATTTTAAAAAGATACAAATTTTATAAAAAAAACCCAAAAGCCCTTTCGGATTCGCCATAAAAACCACTTTATTTTAAAACGCAATTATTTAGAAAGGCGCATAATAAAATTTCTAAAATATAATTCCATCAGTTGCCAACAAAAATATTACGTTACTTTCATTAACGATTTTGCGAAAAGCTCTCCAAATGCCCGAAATTGTAATTTAATACTTTTAACAATACACAAAATTGGCGAGATTCTGAATTCGAAATTCGGACGAACTAAGTAATTGACATATCCGTTTACATTCTTTTTGACCGCCATTTTTTTTGACCGTCATATTTTTTTCGTCGCATTCAGAAATGACAATAGGCTTTTTTGTTGCTAGCATGTGCCCGTGGGTTTGGTTGAGTAAATCGATTATGTAGGTACCTATATGTGTCGGTTTTACGAGTACAAGCTTTGATTTTTGTTGCCAGGTGTGTACCTAAAGGGAACTTTATTATTATAATACCTGATAATAATGTAGTAGATTACAGTTATGCATAAATATTTGACAGGTGCCTTTTAAGTTGACTTAGGGTGCATACCGAGTTAGACCATAATCGCTGACATCGATCATTTGCGTTCCGATTTAGATATTACGTTTGTGACAGCTGAGAGCTGTCAACAATTCGCTCACAGTGATATTTATAAAAGGGCATGGTCGGCGTTATCGCAAGATGGCCCATGTCATGACGTCATCTATGACGATTATCGCGTTCATCGAGGACATCGTTATCGCGCTCACTTAAATCGATTACAGAGCAATTCTGAATGCAGCCTTAGTTTGGTGCTTGAATTGCAAATGGGAAATAAGGAATTGTAGAGTTAAAAGTTCAAATTACTTTCAGTAAATAGTTGTAGGATCTGAAGGGGCTCGTGGCAGTCAGTCAGGTTAAGCTACGCATGCTGCAGTTTGTCCGTTGATGGGTGACCATCTTTACACACCGAGACCCCTAAGTGCCTTGGTAAGCCGTTGGTCACGGCTGTCATTCGTGGTTCTTTGACAGTCGTTACAGGTCGTCAGAAGCCCGAAAGTCTGACAACCAGTCTTACCAGTAACTGGGTTGTCGAGCTCAGATAGGCAGTCGCCCCGGTTAGGCTGGAAACTGACCCGAAAGATGATGTTGTGGAATCGAAATTCATCAAAGTTTAAGAAAGCTTAATTAATAATGATACACCCCTTCATCTGAAGGATTTTGAGATAATTACTGACCCATCCTACTAATATTATAAACGCGAAAGTTGCTGAGTATGGATGGATGTTTGTTACTCTTTCACGCAAAAATTACTGAACGGATTTGGATGAAATTTGGCACACAGATAGTTTATAACCTGGATTAACACATAGAGTACTTTTTTATCCCGATACTTCCACGGGATCAAGATTTATGGGGGTGAAACCGCGGGGAGCAGCTAGTTACTTCATATGTTTCGAAATTGGTATTTTCGGTATCTTAAACAATGCAATGAATGTTGTTGAATTGTCAAAATTATACATGAAAGGTATTACAATTGTTAGCTTGTTACGCAAGAAGTCTGAAGTCAGACTAACCTTAGTCTAAACAGTTAGGTAAAACAGGCTCTACAAAAAATACATTTATCTATCTTGTTCTTATAATTAATTATTTAAAACGAGAAACTGACTGACTGTCTTACATATCAACGCACAGCTGAAACTACTAGGACTAGGAAAGTGAACTTTTACAACCTTTAAGGGGTGAAAAGGGGGGAGTTTATTTGTATGAAAAATATTATTCCTTGAATAAATAAATACAACTTGAAACTTGGCACTTATACACATACATATCTAACCTACCTTAATTACAAAGTTTGTTATTATTAGGTTTTCAAAACTACCCCTCAAAGGGATTTAAGAGGGTGTTAAAATTTGTACGGCTGGTCGTCCGGTTATCTCGAATAACGGTATTAAAACTTTTGACAGAAAATAATTAATAAAAAGTTTTTGTGTTTTTCGAAAATGAACCAGCTAAAGAGGATAATGTTGTGTTTGAGGTTTCACTGCGTGTCTGAATTAAGCCAAAGAAAGTAAAAATATTGTAATAAATAATTTTCCAAAACTACCTGTTAAAAGGGGTGGAGGGGGTGCTACATTTTGTAGGAGATAATACGAAATCGATGCAGACGAAGTCGACATAATTACCATTAGGCAGGAAGCCGAATACCTATTTGATACGGTAGGTGCTGCCTGAAAGCCTAAATTCAAATAAAGTTTAAATAAACACAATGGTTTGTACTCTGTGTGGACCAATAACTAGGTATTTAAAATAAATAAAGTCAACACAGGGGCTGTAGGACAGACTTAACTGCCTCGTTGGTCGCAAGCGCTATTGCTTAAGATTAGAAGAAGTTCTCTTAGAAGTTCTCTCAGGTCCAACAATGTGTTATTGGATTTTCTATCTGGTATTTCTCAATAGCAGCCCGGAATCTGGATTTGTGACCAGCAATAGACTCGCCTCTCATTACATGGGACTTAAAACTTTTTATTTATTTATTTATTTATATTTCTACAATCACTGCTATCATTACAGGAATATTCCTAATGCGGTAGCGTGGTCCTTATTATACTATCTTAAATAACATAAAACTTACAATAATATTTTTGTGAATTCATTCAGAGAGCAGGAAAATAAATCGAATATGTCAGCAGTGTCATTAAGTGCGTGCAAGGCGCGCGTCAGTGGCGCTTTGCTGAGTAAGTTGGTTCGTGCGTGTGGCACTGCTAGTAACCGTGCCTTCCTGCGTCGCAATGCGTAATTGTCAGGTGCATTGAGACAAATCTCCTTCAAAACCCTTAAACAACACACTTCTGACGAAACGCATAGCGTCCGTAATTTACCGTCGAATATCGAATTCAAAGAAGGTTTTTTAAATAGAAGGCAGTTTCTAACGTCGACGAAACGAAACGTCGTGACGTCACTGAAGCGTTATTTTAAGAAAGTTAGTTGGTGTGATTTGTTGGCGGTGGTGGTGTTTCACTTTAAGGCGGTGCAATCATATTCATGACGGTCGTCACTGCAGCCGTAATGTCAACGCTTCCTAGGAAACCGTAGCTTTAATATTGCCATTGTCCATCTTTGCTACCCCAAAGCAAGAATAGGTCAAAGAACATGCGACATGTCATAAAAATCGATAAATACTAAAACTCACTCCCCACACCGTCAAATCTACTCCAAATTCTTTCATTCAAAACAATATATTACAAATCGAATCACATTAAATACATCCAAGTAACAATGTAGAACCCAACGGTATTTTCATTTACCAGAGACTAAGAATACCATGTAGAAGCGAATGTCCTCTGTGCGTGCCGAGAATTTCACCTTTCCACGGTAATACATCTGGTCATACACACACGTCCGTTGTGAGTAGGTACTAAGCACTTGACCTTTCTGAAGAACATCACCAGTATGGTTCCTATTATTTCCTAGGACGTCCCATAAAAGGACAAACAAGAAAGTAAAAAATATATGCCAAGCTCAGCATAATATCAGCTAGAATATAGATGCTTATTTTCAGATGCAGACCACGAGAGCCACACATTCATTACGTTTTCAGTTCTAGTTACAGACCTGCAGCCTAATTGCGTAATACATTTTCGTAAACGATTACGACTAATCTGTTTGATTTTGACAGTTCAACAACATTCATTGCGTCATTTACATTGTTGAGCAGAGTTTATTATCGAACTTATGAAGCAATGGATAATCAATCTGTTTCAAAACGATTCCGATTCCGATTGATTGTGTATTACGCAATAAGGGTACAGGTCTGTTGAGTGTCCTTGCTCGATCTTCTCCAAAGGAACTAAGGAAACACTTTCTGACAGACCGACTCCTTGACAATTCAAAAGTGCCTGTGAATGGTTCAATTAAAATAAATGGTTTGAATTTGAGTTTTCTGAACCAAATATGTACCGGAAACCGCTTACGACAATGGCCAAAACTAATATAAGCAAATCGTTGAAAATAAACATTTTGACATTTCGTGTATGTGCGAGCACCCAATCTGACTGATCTAACGCAGATTTTTCTGTTCACATTGATATACTTTACGATTTACGTTCGCCCAAGTCAAAACATAGTTGTCAATATTCTCCGAGAGGTGAGATAACTTCTTGTGTCAAATGATTATTACGCCCCGATTCTATAGGCATTCGGTGCGAGAATGTCGCATCTAAACACATTATTCTATGAGTTCACCTATATCACTCAATGAATAGAGATTTTAAAATGTCAAAGACGCCATTGAAATCTTAAGGGTCGGTTCGAGATCAAAATTTAACGCCTCAAGGAATCAATATAGGTCTCTTTTGTATAGTTTGGGGGCAAAAAATGGCAGATGCAAACAGTTCATTGTTGAGGCAAAGTCGAGGACTCTAGTAGTATAATAATTGACATTAAATGAAGTGTCCCGACTGTGGTTGACTTTTTTTTTTTGGGTTCCGTGACTGTGGAGATATGTTTTTGTTGGAGAAAATCCTAACTTATTATTATAAATGCGAAAGTAAGTTTGATGTTTGTTTGTTACGCTTTCACGCCAAAACGGCTAAACGGATTTGGATGAAATTTGATACACAGATAGACCATGACCTAGGTAAGTACATAGGCTAATTTTCATCCTGTATTGCTGTCTAAGATGCGGGCAATCGCTAGTATTATTATAAATTGTAATCTTGTGATCAATCTTTATTAATGGGGGTTTACCGACACCCAGTGCGAATGCGATGTTCCTGACCAAACATTTCACAAATGTTGGAGTATCCAAAGTATCCATACACCAATACTTCTGAGGACCTAAAAACACCACTGAGGTCGCGATTGGCGAGGCTACCATCTCATCTAACATCATAATCCTAACTAATAATATAAATGCGAAAGTAGTTTAAGTAAGAGTAAGTTTGTTTGTTTGTTACGCTTTCACGCCAAAACGGCTGAACGGATTTGGATGAAATTTGACACAAACATAGACCATGAGCTACTCTTCATCCTGGATCACAGATGCAGTCACGGGCAACAGCAAGTAATAAAATATTTTTACTTTTGCATCGACTCGAAATGAAGAAGATCTCATCTGGGGGAGCACTTCCACCACTTAGATTACTGTAGCCAAGCAGCGTTGCTGTGTATTGAAGATTTGAAGGACATGGATGTAATTGTAAGTATAATAAAAGCCACATGAGACATTTATGCTTCGTCCCAGGGTTGGGAACGCATCTGTGATCCTTCTGGTGTTGAAGATGTCCACTGTAACAATTTACCACTTCTACTGAAATATTCTGCAAAAATCTCACCGTGAAAAGTCAGCTGTCTATAGTGTCAATCTCTAGCATCAGGAAAAAAGACAGCTCAATTCTAACTCACTTCACCTAAGTTTATGTAGAACAGACTGTTTGAACAGGTGAGCTTCAACAGTAGATCGAACACCATCTAATTAACGTTGAAAAATCAATCAGAACCACGAAGAGCAATATAATTTATACAGAACCAAACCACAATTATTCAACCTTTTTTCAACAGGCAACGACAAGGTGTCATCCTGCCTGTAAACCATACAACACATGTTTTTTTACGATCAACATTCAACAGAAACAAAATAACTTATGAAATGTGAAATTATCAACTTCGCAATGAAACTTAATATTTTTTTAAAGCTATCGGCAAAGCGATGGCCATTTGTTTTGCAAAATCAATAAAATGATGAGAGTTTTTATGAGTGATTTTAATCTGTGTCTGCATTCGTTTGAAAGAGGATATTTTTTATCTGTTTAATCGGATCTTAATTTTTCGCGCTTTGCAAAGAACATTGGTAAAATGATTCATGAACAAAAAATTATATGCATGAGTTTTGTGCACTATAATTTTCGTTCTTTTGTAAGGATTACTTAATTGAGGACTCTGTTTACTAAGGGTATTTTGTTGTGAGCTATTATTGTGCCATCTACCTTGTTAAGTAGACAATTTTTTCGAACATAATTATGAAGCAATAGATTAGCAATGTCCTTCAAAAAGATTCAGAGGTACCTACAGCTCGGCAGTAACATCCGATTTTATGATTCATCCATTAATAGATGTATGACGGCATCTTAGTGATCATTTGTGGAATAACAAAAATATCTGGCGAGGCAAGTAAAACCAAAATATGGGATTAAGCAGCATCCTATTTTTCGGCTTCAAAGATATATGTGTCAATGTAACATTAACGAACATTTCTTGCGGCATAAATATCTGCCAGCACAGTTAAATTCAGAAGAATGTGATACTTCGTTGTGATAAAAAATATCTGAAATAACTTTAGCAGCATAAAAACGTTGTCAAATAATGTTTCGAGTTTTCTATATTGCAATCAGTGCTAATATTAGGATTGCTGAAAACCCCTCTACTTTACAACGATTTGATGTATAACATGAATGCGAATGTTCATACAGTCATTATAATAAATCGTTTTAATGAGACTACTAATTAAAACTGTGCGGTGGGTGAGATCTCTACAAAGTTGATAAAATTGTAATGCAATATACACAGACAGTTATGACAAGCTTAATATCTTGTTATAACATAATTTCATGCGGCTTAACCACGGCTACATATCAAGCTATACATTTCCAGTATTAGCTGACCTGTCATTGCACGGAAATCCTACACAATGCGAGATCAGCTTATGCTGGAAATGTATGCACAGGTTGGAATTTTGTGGAATCGTTGTAGCTACAGGAATATGGTCTTAGGAGGCCATCCAAAACTTTTTGAGAAATTCAGATTGGCATGCACAGATTTTGAAAATATTGTACAGTCAGCAAGAAAATGGGCGATTTTCACAAAAAAAAATTTTGATCCCCTTCGGTATTGTTTCTTAAAAGAAAAAAAAAGAAAGTATGAAAGAACAGCATGATCAACCTATACTGTTCCAGTGGGACAGTATAGTTGACAGTATAGGCTTGTGTCTCCAGCAGTGGCTGGGACACAAGCCTTTCGAATTAATGTTCAAAATTTACCAGACAACGATTTACTTTGTGTAAATTATGTCATCTCCTCTGCTCTCAAAACGGTGAAGGAAAACCTCTTGAGGAAACCGGCATGTCCTAGAACTAGAGCCAATAATTAGAAGACATGTGACAATCACGAACACACACTGGGCTCGCGTGACGTATTACGACCTACTCCCTCTCACCGAGAGGAGCTCGAGGTTGTGAGAGGGAGTAGGCCGTAATCTACTACGCGGGCCCAGTTGGTGAATGTCACATGTCTTCGAAGTTTTGGTTTTTGGACATGCCGGTTTCCTCACGTTATAGGAGAAATGGTGACGAAAAGTTAGTGCCTGTCTGCAACTCGTAAGTCGCGGCCGTTGCCACTGGGCCATCACTGCTTAAAAAAAAAAAACAATGAAAAAAGAAACTATAAAAAGTTCATTTAACAATGTTAAATTCTATAGTCCGCTAATTTAACAAACAAAATACCTCATAATTCATACCGTCGTTGGATCACTCAACTAATAAATCATGGCCGAAATATTACGAGCTCGGTAAGAATCGGACTGCGGTAAATAAACAGAGTCTAGATAACATCACCAATGTAATGGAAGGTTATGGTGGAAGTTATATTTTTTACATATTTCTGCATGTTAAAATAAAGAGTTTTTTGTTACGTTACTGCAATATCTTTACAGTGATCTTTCTGATGGGGTGGCCATGGTTTGTAAAACGGTGAGACGTCCTAGTTTGGCATTGGGTCTTTTGATGAACTTGGCAACAAATGGGCATACATTATAATTAATCCCTTCTTCTATTGTATAGGAAAGAGCTTTAAAATCAAGTCAAATAGTAGTGCGACCTCATGAAATACCTAAGGTTTTACAAATGTGTAAAAACATTCATAATCATCACCATCACCATCATCATTATCACAATCATTATAATCATAAATATCTACATCATATTCATCATTATAATCATCATCATCATTATCATCACTCTCCTGCCCTTATCCCTATTTATTTACCCAAAATACCTTTCATACTTCTCTATCAGTCGTCATCTCGGTAGTCACCCTCTTTCCAGCCATATAATCTTTCACGCAGTCCATCCATTGTTTCTTTGGTCTTCCCCTACTCTTCTAGCCATCCACATTCATACTATATATCTCTTCTTCCATAGGTACTTCTCTATCAGTCGTCATCTCGGTACCCCTTTTCAGCCATATCATCTTTCATACAGTCCTTCCAAAGTTCTTTGGTCTTCCCCTACTCCCATCCACAATTATACTCAAAACTTTTTTCACGACATTTATATATTACTAGCTGTTCATGCCCGACTTCGCCTGGGGTTAGTTTCATACAAAAATTGCGTCCTGATTTCCGACCTTGCCGGTGGATTTACCAAAAAAGTTCTGTCTTATTTTTTTTTCCTGACAATTACAAACACAACAAAAAATAATTAGCCAAATAGGTGTAGCCGCTTTGAGCGATGGGCGGTCAAACAAATTTGGCAATGGATTTTAATTTTTCATAATATTAATAGTAACTCTGTCTTATGTTAACTTTTCCCGCCAAAACCACTGAACGGATTATAGGACATAGGCTACTTTTTGTCCCGGTAGCACGTTTCCGTGGGATATTTTCCAACATCCACGCGGGCAAAGCTGCGGGCTAGTATATATTTAAGTAACAATATCCTGATCCTAAACCTTCATAAAAAACATTTCGTATTAATAATATTACTTAGAATTCAAAAGTTTCTCTTTAATTCCTTTAACTAATCAGCAAGCTCTTTATTTCGGACGAGTCCACGTAACGACCAAAATGGTGGTGATCCCAAAAACTGAATTATTCGTTATAGCGCCGAAGTATTTATACGTCGGATTAATAAGAGACGGTTATGCATTTAGACTTTAGAGTATTCATAACATACTATAGAGAGCTTGTGGCTTCTGTTAACAGCATCATCTGTTAACAGCTTCATCGCGCGGTCGGTGACCATCAATTACATATCTAGGTCCCTCCGTGCTTCGAAACACGTAAGTTGTTGGTCCCAGCTGTCATCCGTTGATCTTTGACAGTCGTTACGGATAGTTAGAAGTCCAAAAATCTGACAGCAAATCCAATCAAGGGGTATCGTGTTACCAAGTAACTGGGTTTTGAAGGTCAGATGTTCTTCATCTGGATAAACTGCAAGCCAACCCCATTATGCTCACAAAGTCTTCAGTTGATCTGTCCTGCGTAATGTCGCTGTGAAGGTATAGGTGAACTTGAAGTAAGCTGTCAACAGTGTCAATCCCTAGCAACAAGTGGAATATCAGCTCCCTTTACATAAGTTTTCACACTTGTAGATTCCAATTTGTAGTGTCACTTACAAATTGAGTGCATTGATTTGATTATTATGAATATTCTAATTTTAAATTACATTATCTGTCTTTTTTTTACCTTTTTTGGTATGGTCATTTTATCTCGTATACAAAATACTATTAAACTTTTTAATAGAGTAACGGTGGTTTTTAATAGAGTTTCTTGCCCATTGTTCTTCATACGAAACCTCTTTTTTGAAGGGGTAAAATAATATATTAATGTATAATTATGTTGAGTGACTTTTATGTACCCCTTTTGAAATAATTGCTTTGACTGTGACAATAAAAAAAATACTATCAAGTTTTTTTAAAAATCATAAACTATAATTTTAGTTGAACACAACATTTTGTTTCGTGCATCATCGTCGTCTTAACAAAGATGTTGCTGCTTGTCTCATTCATACCCACACACTACACATTTTGTTATAATACTGTTCGGTTTTGCGGTAAAAGTCAAGATTACTGATATCATACCAATATAATATTCAATGTTCGGTAATCAGAAACCGATTATAATTATTGAGAAATAAACTTTTTTGTGAATTATAATTTATTGCTTGTTTGTTTATCTAAAATGTAAATCGCGTAAACATTCCTTTCTTTCTTTACTTCCTTTATTTTACAAAGTGAAATTATTATTATAAGTGAGATTTTCGTCTTTTTATATCTGAATACCTACTATAACTGACCATTTTGCCAGAACTGCATTTCGATTTATTTTAGTTTCCGATTAATTTGAGTTGATTTGAATGATTGAGTATTGAGTATCTGGAAAATTGCGTAAAACACATAAAATGGAAATCGATCGCTATGTCATCATCATGAGCTATTTGACATTGCTTCTGACATTTAGATGTAGCTAAAAAGGGCATAACTACCGAGATGACGACAAATAGACAGAGATTCAAACTATTACCGTATAACAGATACAAGAATGTTTTTTTTGTTTGAGTCGGAAATCATCAAATGACTTCTCCCGCTCTAGGAGGAGCGGGAGGGCGTGTCTGACTTTTACTGACTAAAACCCACCCGTGTTCCTTCAGTTGCATGTGCCAGGGCCATGGTTATCTCTTTCGAATTTCCCGCGATCCTGAGGCGTCGGCCCTATCGGACCCCGTCGTTTTGTGCTGACATCTCTTTGAGGCACGCGTGCTCGCATTGCTCGCCGTCCGCAAGCTCGCGCCAACGTGGCCGGGAACGGCCGGCGACTCCCGACGCCCAGAGCGTCTCCTGCGGCGACTAGTGGGGGCGTGAGGGCGCAAGGCTCTCTCCTTCACGCTCTCCGCCTCCTCCTTCGCGAGCATTACTGTTTCGCAGAAGGAAGTCAAGGCTTTTAATTCTCTCTCGCTCCGTACCATGGCCTGGACCAGGGCCAGGGCAGATCGCCGCCACCGATCGCCTCTGCGAGGACACTGCGGTGCTCCGCCCAAGCTAGGCAGACCTCCACCGTATGCTCCACCGTGTCCTCCGAGCGATCCACACAATAGTGACACCCGGGCGTTTCCTCCCGCCTTATTCGAAACAGGAACCTCCCGAAACAACCGTGCCCGGTGAGGGCCTGTGTCATGCGGAAGGTGAGGACGCCGTGGCGCCTCTCCAACCACTCCTCAAAGAGGGGACTTACTGCCTCTATTGTGGCGTGACCAAGATACAATAATGTTACAGTATCAAAGTTTTTGCTTTTTATGTGTAACTATAACTTTGATATGTGTTAATATGTGTAACAAAAATAAGCTGTTTTAGGTATAATTGTGCGGTACCGCAACAACGCACCGCGTTTAACTGTTACACTTAATAACACTGTTAACACTTTTGTAAAATATAGGTTACGGATTTATTACTGTTACACTCTTGTAAGTGTTTTAGGGTAACACATTAAAAACACATTTATATTCTGTAACATTTATGAAGGTGATTTTAAGTCACTGCTTATAAAGAAGAATGGATGAAAAAATTATGTGGCACCGCCCACAAATGAATTGGTTGAGTAACGATTAGATTCTTAAACAGTGTCAGTAACAAAAAAATTGCCTTACACCTTTATTGGTGATACAGCTTAGCTTCGGCATTCCAGCTGAGATACTGGAGCAACGACTTGTCGGCAATAACTCCCAGGATACTGTTGGAACTGGCCCGCACCAAGGACGCACATCTTTTACGCATTAATGCATAAAAACAATCAACACGCAATTCCGCAAACATCCCTAACACGCTACAGAAGCGTGGCAGCCCCATCAACACCCTGAAAGCATTATTAAGCGTAAAATCTACCCACAGGCCGCAGGTGTATAATGAGGAACAGAAGGCTCTAACAAGCGTCTTTTTTAATGAAAGACATTGCGATTGTTTGCTATTTTATGAGTGTTAAGCAATTACCCCGGGTTGCTCGGGTCGTGACAGGGCAAACACAGGGCAGGCACTGAAGCTCCGTCGCTTGCCCGTCCACGTACTATATGAACGTGTTCACACGTACGTGTGAACGTGTGTCTTTATAAGCAGTGACTTAAAATCACCTTCATATATGTTACAGAATATAAATGTGTTTTTAATGTGTTACCCTAAAACACTTACAAGAGTGTAACAGTAATAAATCCGTAACCTTTATATATACGTACGAGTACGTGTGAACACGTTCATATAAAATGCGCACACTGATATTTTTTGGGCCCCTGACGGACTGTTTATGGCGGCATCTACACCGACATCATCACACTGAAGTAACGCGAAATCCTGCATCGCGCAAGCAGAGTTTACCGCGCAACTAGCATCACCCGCCAGACACGACACCCGTCTGGTCGGAGGATCCTCCCTCATCTATAGAAGATGAGTGAGCTTTACACCCCGTTCCTCATCTACATCCCTGGCACGGCCCTATGTATGGATAGAACTTTAAACGCGCACTACGTGATCTCAATTGCCTGGAATTTCACCGGAACATGGCTTCGAAATAGCATTTGATAATTAATTTTTCTTTCTTTCCGAGTATACCTTGGGTTTTACTGAGATTGGTGAAGGGAAATCATCGTGAAATCATCTGAAATCGCCAACCCGTCTTGACCAAGCGTGGTGGTCAATGCTCGTGCCTTCTCTTCCTTTGTCCTGCGGTGGGAAATAACACGTTCCTATTAATTGGGTTTAATATTATGCGTAAGAATGGTGTAACTAGACGTTGGTAGAATAAGTAACTGCTAGACAACTCACAACATACCGTCAAAATTACGTATTGTTTTTTCGTATTTTAAAACTCTAAAACCGCAGAAGCTCTACAGTTTTCATATAATTTCCATAAAACGTCAGCTTAGAAGCTAAAACGTAAATTTTCTAAGTGGATTGAATTAAAAGTTATCTGTAAGTGTATTAAAAAGGGTCATTCTATTAGATTAAAGCGGATTTGCGAACTGGAAATCCAACGCTTCCGTTAAGTTTGACAGTTTTTCTTTCAAATGTCAACCTTACTCATAAACACTGAATAAGTGCGAGGTGAACACACTTGCATACGGTTCCGTATGTTATGTAGGCGAAAGCCCGGTTGTAAATATTTCCGTAACTAATTATTAGGTGAGTAGGTACAAGTTTGCATATAGCACAATTTGGGCAGTATAAAAAAAAATCCTAATCTTGTATAATACTATAAATGCGAAAGAAAGTTTGCTTATTTGTTACGTTTGTTTTGCATATACGTTGTCAGGGAAAAGGACATAGGGTACCTTTTATCCAGAAAAAAAGTATTGCTTCCAATAACAATAACTTTCGACGGTCACAATTGCTTTTGGATACTAGATGGCGCTACGTGTCTTTCGAATAGTGATTGAATTATGTATGTTATTATAAATTTTAGTATTGTGATAAGATTCGTTGGTCTAGTGGTCGCAATCGCTACTGCTGAGCATGAGGTCCTGGGTTCGATTCCCAGGTCGGGCAACCTGTTATTGGGTTTTTCTATCTGGAATTTCTCAGTAGCAGCCCGAAGTCTGGATTTGTGCCCGGTAGATGGCAATAGGCTCGCCCCCTATTATATGGGACTTAAACATAACTGGCGAAATGTGGGTGTCCTATAGGTACACCTCTGCCCAACCCTTCGGGGAAACAAGGCGTGATGTTATGTTATGTTATTATTTTTTATTGAATATAATATGTAATACATTTTATGAGTTTAAAAACCTGGATTAACACATAGGATACTTTTTATCACAGTAGCATGATAAAAAGCTGTTTGACTTATAATTCATCTATTTAGTTTTGGTGTACCTAGTTTACAATATGATTTCACCGAAAACCTTTTCAAACATATTAATTTCGGTTTCAATTAAATACTATGTCTGTTCTGTTGCCGTTTTTTTATTTTTCGATCACAAACCTACCGATAAACAGACAGAAAACTAAGTGATCTCAAGAAGGATTTCTTATACACTCATGGAACCCCAAAAAAATACACTCCTACCTACCAATAAACAAACAAGCTCTACCACAAATTCAAACGCCCAAATGAACAATATCTTTGACTAAATATCACGTGACACTGACAGGTATTCGGCCGCCATTTTGTAACCTCAACAAAAACATTCTCGCTTCAACTGTTTCGTTCACACTACGTAACTAGCGTCTGCTCGCGACTTCGTCTACATTATTAGTTCGTTTTCGCTTAGCGTTTTTATTTTACTTTTCTCGTTTTGCTCAGCTCCGGGTCGTCGTAGCGTGTAAATGCCATTTTTTTTTTTTTAAATCCGACTGATAATTCCAGATATTAGCGCGTTCGTGCGTTGAAATCAAGAAACAAACTCTTTTGCTTTATCATTTTAAAATTATAAGTAGATTTCGGAAAATATCCCACGAAAACGATCTACCGGGATTAAAAGTACCCTATGTATTCAGCCAATTTAAACAAAGAATTATTCATCGACGTTTGACTGCTTTTTTTCTTCTCTGGTTTTTCTTCTTAGTGTTTTTCAGTGGAAACTTGTAAACGGCCTTCAGTTTAATTTTGTCTAAGTAACAGTATATAAGTTAGCTGTAATTTTACCGAATAGAATAAAATAAAATGAATAGATAAATAACTTAACCATGAATCATTTCGTGCATTGGTAAAAAATCATATGTGATTTTGAGTTTATCGTGTACAGACAGACTGAAAGACAGGCAGGGGTGTTTGTTATATAATAATAATACCTGAGCCTTCGTCAGCGATCTAGGATAAAAAGTAGCATATGTCCTTACCCAAGTCATGGCCCATCTGTGTGCCAAATTTCATCCACATCCGTTCAGCCGTTTTATCGTGAAAGCGTAACAAACAAACTTAATTTAAAGTTGAATGTAGTGATAGACAAAATACCACGTGAAAGGTATGGCCGCCATTTTGTTACATCAACAAAAACATTCTCGCATCAACTGTTTCGTTCACACTACGTTGATTTGCTTGTAACTTGAGGAGTGTAGCTTCTAGTTATAACATGACATGTGGGAGCTTCTTAATTTACTGACGTGATATTCCCGGGAACATTATGAACGTATTCCCTGTTTATGAGGTCCGAATTTTTAACTGAAGTAGGATATACGACAAAGTTAATTCAACGACAAGTTATAAGTACCTACGTGGTCTCGAGATTGAACATTTACAAAGTGTCAAAATTTATCTCATGTCAAGCAATTTGTTTGACAATTGACAATTCAGCCGACCGACCAAACCGGTTGACATTTGTAGGTAAGAGAATTTGTTAGCAGATTTTTGTGTTGATTTTCGTTACAGAAATCTGGTGTCTGTAACTTAGGTCATTCTTGTGAATGATCATCAGTTCAGAAAATTCAAGAAAACGCGAGTTGCATTACCATCTATTAACATCCAAATGTCACCACATGACAACAAGACATGACTTTTCTGTCGTCTTCTTTTTCAACCTGTAAACACACCCATACTGATTGAAGGCCTTCTCCATTGCACACTATTCGTCTACGGAACCCTGACACAAAAGAAAATACTGCACTGATTGCAAAAGAAGTTGTCTAAAACTATTACCTGGAGACTCAAATATAAACATTTATTACAACACCGCGTCCTAATAGTAATAATCGGGACATACGTCACACAACTTGTCGTGATTTCTTAAAGGTGAAATATACCGTTTCGAAGTAGATTTTTTTCTTCTGGGGATGTTTTTTTTTCATGTAATTTGTTGGCAAAGTAGCCGACAGTGCACCTGATGGTAATGAAGGGTTTCATGAAAATTCTCGCCACCGGTTTACGCTTCTTCGACAAGAGATCTTCCATTACGACGATGAATATAAAATATATGGCTTGACATTTTTGACAGGTCCTGTAGTGAGTGCTATTCGGTAACCATATCACCGTGAAAACTTCGGTGAAGTGAGCTGTCAGTGCCACTGATGCTAGGGATTGACCAAGACGGGATGACACTGACAGCTCACTCCACGCAAGTCTTCACGGTGAGATTTTTACAGAATCGACATGCTGGTATCTCTGTGCTACCACCTAGTCAATCTCATTAAAAAAAACCCTCATTTGTCGGCGATGTCTATGCACTGCAATTCTTGACAAAAAAATCCTCATTTCAGTCGAAACCGTGACGTGTGAACTACAGTGACTGGGGAGTCAAAATAAACATAAATATGACATCACCGGCACCTGGTGTGCACAGTAATAAACGGTACAAAAGCAAACAAAGCACAAAAAATGGCTGAGGTATCCCATTTGTACTCCATCTGTCACTGACGTATTAACTAAGTTAAGCTTTTTGTTCTGGGTTTGCGCATAAGAGACGTCTGTCTATAAAAATGCGTATAACTTGAAAACCACTAATTCGATTAAGGTGTTTTGTTTTCCTTGAATATTTTATTAGTTCGATGTCGAAAATATTTTATGAAACAATATCAAAACAATTTATTTAGGAATTAACATTGTTTCATAAACAATTTGCTGCAACGACAATTTCAATTCAATTACCTACCTGCTACTAAGAATTTTACCTTTTCTAATAGATTTATAGGTACTCCACAAATTTATTCAATTTCTGAAAGGTCAATTAAATTACCGTCCAACAATGATTCCAGTAAGCCAAGGTTCACACTGGCGATTTTTTCGGCTAATAGTTGATTCGCACGAATTAACTCACCCGAAAAATCGACACTTTACACATACATAACACAACACCTGTATTCCGAGATGGGTTAGGCAGAGGCACATTTCGCCAGTTATGTTTAAGTCCCATGTAATAGGCGGTAGCCCAATAACACTTTGCCCGACCTGGGAATCGAACCCAGGCCCTCATGCTCAGCAGTAGCTGTTGCGACCACTAGACCAACGAGGCAGACACGACACTCGACACTTTATAATGTTATTTTTTCTGTACGCGACTTGCTTGAAGTTAATTAATTTGTAGGCGAATCGACTACTCCAGAAATATTTATTAGGCAAAGTAAGCAGCAAAGCACACAATAATAATTGGTAAACACAGTTTATAGTGTACTTATTTCTTAACTTAATTGCATTTATGAGCAAATTGCCAAATACATATTTCTAGAGTTGTCGATTCGCCCACAAAAAAGTTAACTTCGTGCAAGCGTCCTGTTACACCAATAAGTCATATTATAAGTGTCGATTCGGTCGTTTCGGGCGAGTAAACACACATAACATAACATCACGTCTTGTTTCTCCGAAGGGTTGGGCAGAGGTGTGCCTATAGTACACCCACATTTCGCCAGTTATGTTTAAGTCCCATGTAATAGGGGGCGAGCCTATTGCCATCTACCGGGCACAAATCCAGACTTCGGGCTGCTACTGAGAAAGTCCAAATAGAAAAACCCAATAACACGTTGCCCGACCTAGAAATCGAACCCAGGACCTCATGCTCAGCAGTAGCGATTGCGACCACTAGACCAACGAATCTTATCACAATACTAAAATTTATAATAACATACCTACATAATTCAATCACTATTCGAAAGACACGTAGCGCCATCTAGTATCCAAAAGCAATTGTCAAAACCCAGGACCGAGGACAAGGACGGGGGCGAGTAAATTCGTGTAAGTCGACAAATAAGCCTTTTTTTTGTTGAAAGTCAAACAGAGTGTTTTCTTGACGCACTAGGCGCTCAGTTGGATTTCCAATGTAAAAACTGAGAGTCGAAATTCCTGTGCACAAAAAAAAAAGTTGGGTTAAAAGGCCAATCTTAAAGACCTCGCTGACGAAAGTACGTGAAAAAACGTTTTAGCAACAATAACTACATTTTAATTTAATTTAACCCAAACCATCAAACTAACTGACTCATTATTTTAACCATTAATAATAAAACAGACGCATTTCTCCCGTGTAAGTCACGATGCTTAGCAAAAAAGACGTTGACAAAAACTCAAGTGTTTAGACAACAGTTTGTGTCATGCTAACCGTACAGTTATGGGTTGAAAGTTAACTGATAGGGTTAGTAGCGACAGCAAATAAGATTATAGTTAGAAAGGGAACGTTTTTCTGCCGCTAAGTAGCCGTGCCGTGCCGTGCCCTCGCCGTGTGTCCAACTAGATCAGCATGTCGATTCAGTAACAATCTCACCGTGAAGACTTGCGTGGAGTGAGCTGTCAGTGTCAACCCGCCTTGGTCCATCCCTTGAATCAGTGGCACTGACAGCTCACTTCACGCTCACGTCACCTATGTTTTCAACG
Organism: Dasypolia templi; assembly: GCA_963555695.1. Lineage (NCBI taxonomy): Eukaryota > Metazoa > Arthropoda > Insecta > Lepidoptera > Noctuidae > Dasypolia > Dasypolia templi. The sequence continues at coordinate 9,861,909 of OY743163.1, forward strand.
TGAGATTGTTACAGAATAACACTACTGCTCATAATATTCTCACAGTAGTCTATGATTCTCACTGCTAGGACTCAGGCCTCCCGGACTTTGAGAGGGTAATTCCAGATCAAGTGCGGGTTAGTGAACGTCACATGTCTTCAAATGTTTGGTTCTAGGACATGCCGGTTTCCTCACGATGTTTTCCTTGAAACTAGTTGTGACTAAATTAACGGTAATTTAGAAAGTTGAAGCCAAGTAACATTCAGCACAAGATGAAGAGGCGTTACTCTTTTCCAGCCTATCACAACAATTTTTATTTACAGCGATTTCCTATTTTCTTTACGCAAGAAACTACTGCATAACTTAAACCCCGACCACCGAACTGCCACTGTGCCATTTAAACAGTAATTCATGGGTTTATTTTTTCCTATGTTACAAAAACTCAAGTGTTTAGTGCAGTTTGTGTCATGTTAAACCCAAAGCTTTAGATCAAGAGATAACTGTTTGAGTTAGTAGCGACTGACAAAAAGATAAAATATTTTTTTATTTCTGTTACGACGATGCTGTGGCATACGGTTTCGAAGCTTACTCGCAGTGAGGATTAATAGATTGATACTTTCTTAAAATAACATAAAGAACAACCTATTTGAATGCATGAAAATAAATTGTACTAAAACCCTGACTGCTTCTGAAAGAACCTCATGGAAATATCCAATAACACTCGTAATCATTATCATTAATTTGTCAGAATATGGGTACATTATATTATTATGAAGATAAGTCAGCGGGATCATCACATTCTGCCGTGTGGCGTGCAATTATTGGTACAAGTAAGTACATTCATTTATAATAGGGCATATATCTGTTACTTAAACATTGTACCACAAGCCCTATACCTGACAAGCTGCCTTAAATTCAACGGTCAGTCTCACCAGTGGCAATAGGTACGGTTGCTTCTTATTACATACGCTTCAAATCATACCTGTTGAAATGAGGTTTTGTTAAATGCACCTGTGCTTAAACCTATTTGAAACTATAATTTTCTTGCCAAAATAATTTATGAATTCTGAACTTTTTTGCTTACCCTACCTTATCCCTCACTCTGCGCTTGCACATGTCTCTACACCACTACTGTGCGCCACTCACTGTTAGTTCGTCTGTCCCTCATGTGTGGGGTTAAATGTCCCGAAGGTGTTATCTCGAATCAATGGGATTCAACTGTGCTGCGTTTAGCAAGGGTATGGTCGTGACAAGACATATGTCACACGTCTTGTTGTCGCCATTTCTTCAACATGTCGATATAAGCCGTTTAGAAGTATTTAGTAGAAGTCCTTGTGAAAGGACTCTTCCGGGGATGTTTTATTATGTTATTTGATAGCAAACAAGACAGCTCATCTGCCGGTAATGAGTTTTTTTTTAATTCACGCCTCCAGTTGGCGGCACTTTGACAAGAGGTCTTTGGCGTGGCAATGCTGAAAGTCTTCTGGGCACGTTTCTTGGACGAGTACTACGACGCACAAAGGGGCAGAACCCATGAATTGGATGGCAACAAGTCCCAAGTCCAAGTTGGCAAATTATTATCTACTGTTCGTTTATAACTTATAAAAGCAGGTGCAACCATCAGCTGATACCATACTCTTTAATATCTTCTTCTTTCTTTAAAGCTAAACCTAATTGTTAAAATCTTCCATGCCACCAAAATAAATCAATACTCAAAGATTTTGGCTTGAACCTCAAAGCTACAAAGAATAAAGACAAAGATTACAACGTGCTCAATCTACCCGCATCCGATATTTTTCGGGGTGTTCGAAAAACTACGAGCACAGTCTTGAGCAAAGCTTCTGAGACTTTTATCTAGACGGGGATGCAGGTTGAAGTACATATAATCAAGTGAATTTATAGATACATTTGGAATTTATGAATATATTATATGTTTATATTATATATTTATCTTGGGTACTTTTCCTGTTGACAGCAATGCGTAGGAATTTTTTGATTACCTATGATTCTCGCCCTTCTTTTCTTTAAATACATGTACACATTATTTATTATTATTATGTAAAACTCCCAAATAAATTCCAATGAAGTAGCTTTTCATCAAAGCGAATGTAAGACTTATAAATGAAATCATCAATACGACGGAAGGAGTAAAATATATCAATGTAATGTACTTAATTGAACTACAACTAGGCATTCTCACCAAGGGATATCCTGTTACTCAGTAACTGGGTTTTGGAGGTAATAAAATAGGCAGTTGTGGTAACTTGTGTTAGCGTGCATTGACTTCTTGTATCGGTACACGTTGTCATTTAATCATATCAAATGTTCTAACAAACATTGCTTTGACTTCCTGAAAGTCAGTTCCCGAAAATGAAAAGTTAAAAATCTAGTCGCTTTAATCTCATTTCAGCGACACTCAATGTCAAAAACCGATTATATGCAAAGAAATTAGAGGTACTTTTGACATATTGAGACTGATATTTGAATGCGAACACACATGACATAACATCACGCCTGAAATCCCAGAAGGGTTAGGCAGAGGTGTACCTATAGTACACCCACATTTCGCTAGTTATGTCTAATTCCCATGTAATAGAGGGCGAGCCTATTGCCATCAACCGGGCACCAATCCAGACTCCGGGCTGCTACTAAGAAATTCTAGACAGAAAAACCCAATAACACTTTGCCCGACCTGGGAGTCGAACCCAGGACCTAATTTTTATTCATTTATTTATTTATTTGAATCACACACAACTATCATCACAGGCTTACCTAATACAATAGTGTAGTTATAGTTAATAAAGCTTACAATATGAGACTTACAATAATTATATCATTATGAACATCTACTTATGACTAATTATAAAATTTGCGGCCCGTGTAAATTCACTCAGAGTACAATTGAAGCAGTCAATCATGCTCAGCAGTAGCTCTAACGAGTTGCTACCACTACACCAAAGAGGCAGTCTGAATGCGAACGTTCTTAAAATTGCGGGAACTGCCCCTCTGTTAACACAACGTTTGAAATATTAACTAATAAATATTGTAGCTCTAAATCCGTAAGTTCGGCCGAAGATACGGGCGTTTTCTACACCGTATTACCTACGGACTTAAGATTAATTCGGAGCTCGAACTAAGAAAGAATGACAGCACGATTTGACAGTTCTTCCTACTCCACCATACCTAAACCCAATCTCCTAACGCAGATCGCTACTGATGGTAGAAAGTACAATTCTATCTGTCCTCGTCAAACAAATAGCTGTCAACACGTTATATGGCCGCATACTTTGGCTTTATTGGGACGTTTAAACCAGATATTGATAGGTTTCACTATCTCCAGTACACCAAAATTGGAGATAGATACGCAATTGGGTTCGGCCGATAAAGAGTAGTCCGCCCGCGCCAGGAAATAGCGGCAATTCATTATCTTTAAACTACTTGTTTTGTTATAATAATTCCCAAACAAATCAAAAACACAATGCACCCTACACTTGAATTAAATCCACAACACACAACTATTCACAACCTCACCTAATTGACAAACCACAAACAAAACTGTAGACCAAGAGACAAAGAAACATTACGAACAACATCTAAACAACAAAAAAAACTAAATTCAAAAAAAGAAATGAACGGTTTGGGATCATAGATAATGAAATGTTACCGAGCATGCGTAGAATGACGTCTCTTAAAAAGTGTTTGACGGCCAAATTATAGGTTGGGAGAACGTACCGTACTCAATGTAGCTTAGTTTAGGAGCTAGTGTGTTTTGTTATGTAAATCATTCGCGCTTTATGCTCGGTTCCTATGAACAAAAACGAATCGTTTGGCTTACCAATGGTAGCATTTTTTTGCGAAACCAAGCATGTAAAGAGATTCGTAAGCTTATTTTACCTGTGACAGCTACTTCCGTATGGGAGGGTCTACTATGCGAAGCTGTGAGTTTTTCGCTTCATTATTGGTAAAGATATAATAAGAGTTAATTAACTAATAACGGTCCGTTAATTATAGGAATCGGCCATTAGTCGTCTTTGAGCTGTGTGATAAATTAAAATACATGTTTGTCACTTATAGTTGTGTTGATTTATTGATTTTAAGGGCAGTTATGTTTGTGAAATATAGCTAATGAGGGCACTATTACCAGTTAACTTTTTTGCCTCCATAATGAACTACTTTTTATAGTATTGATTTAGAATAGGTAGATACTTTAACATATAAAAGACTATAGTGCTAAATATTATGTGTGGACTGTATTTTTGTTGGTTAAATAAATTGCCAAACCGCTGACACAACTGCATTATTTGTCAAAAAAGTGAAAAAGAAAAGCTATCTTCATTTAAAAAAAAAAAACATAAAAACACATATCCAATAAATAAAGTTTAGAAAAAAAATAACCTTTTTTAGTTTTGTATTATGTTGCCTTCAACTTTGTTGGCCCATCTCTCAACCTATCTCCTAAACTACATCGATGAATAGTAAGAACAAGGTTTTTTCATCACACAAAATGCTTGATTTCCCTTTCTTTAAAGTTATTTCATTGTGAAGGGTTAAACACATGTTCCTCAAATATTTAAGATATTATATTTAATTGTACGTTTCATTATACCTTTATCGATATAAATTAACCGGAATAGTATTAGTTAGTGGTTTGGAGTAAGTTTATTGGGTTGTCCTGTGTGTATATTTTATTTAAATTATACACTACATTCCTTTGAAACAACGGTTTTATCAGTGATCCTTGACGGTCGAAGTATTGTGGGTACAACGCCCTGGTTCAAGAAAATAATTGAATGTAACCTAATCTTATCATGATCAGTCTATAATGTTCCCACTGCTGGGACACAGGCCTCTTCTCTGTGAGCAGGAGTAGGCCGTAATCCACCACGCGGACCTAGTGCGGGTTGGTAGATGTCTTGGATATTTTTTGGTTCTAGAACATTAAATGAAATCATTTATTCGCGACCTATATATAACTCGTAAGTCAGGGTTGTGATCACAGGGCAACCTCGGATATCTACGAGCAATCAATCAATCAATCAAAATATTTTATTTCACATAAACCTACATGGGCACTTATGAAACGTCAGATTCTAGGTGCACGGTTCCAATTGGTCGTTTCCTATGGAGAAGAGCCGGCAAGAAACTCCATGGTTACTCTTTTAAAAATATTTGTCTTTTACAATGTTTTTTAATTACAGTGTTAATAGGTATGGGAGGACAGTGTAGGCCTGTCAACAAGTACCATATGTTAAACAAATAGACAATGGTCTATAAATTTACAATCCACAAGGCCTACGACGTTCTCACATTTACAAAATATAAAATAACGTAATAAAGTAAAATCAAAAACTAATTAAAAATTGTAGGTATATAATGTCAAATAATGAAAATATTATGTCAGAGTTATGTAAAAGTCAAAATATAATAAAAAAATAAAAATTAAACACCATTATTTGGGAGCAGTTATTAGAAATTTACATAGTGATGCCGTTTATGAGGTACCAGGGAAGCCACACGAGGCCAACAATGCTCCGGTTTTTCAATATAGTAAGTTAATCTAAGGCAAAAATATAAGGTCTTAAAATAACGCAAGTAAACTATACCTACACAATAAACTTGACGTAAAAGATTCTTTTCCACAAATTCACGAAATCACAAAATAATTTAAAAGCAAACCTTTTTAGAAAATAAAACTCGAATTTGATTTTGGAAAATTCAACGAACGCGCCATTTTCGGGAATTCCGTTGACAGTCCAAAATTGCGGTGGTAACATTTGGATGGTTAACATTTTTTAAATTATTTATTAGTGATTTAACTTGTGAATTTGTGGGGTATACTTAATTGTGATTAATTGTTTTTGAGAGAATCAGTGTGAGTTCGAGCGTGTGATTTTTTCTTACGATCTGGATTGCCATACCGTTCACAATATTGCATTCATTTGCGTCTTTTCTTATGTAGGTTTAAAATATCAATTTTAATGATAAAACAGTCCGCGAGGCTGCTGAGCTTTGCATTTTCGTGAGTGATTAGCCTCAGGCCGATTGTTCGATTGGGCGAGGGCCAAGCAAAGGACGCTATATGCACTCACGCAAATGCTAGGCTCAGCTTAGACCTCGAGGACTGTAGTACGCTTATAATACGCAAACATCAAAACTTGCTTAATGAAAGTTACTGCTAGTTAATATCCTTTTGTGTATTTCATTCATTCATGCATGCTATTATGTAAATAAGTACCTTTTCATTGACAAAGTATGTAAATTGACATCTAAATTCGTTCGCTGTATTCAAAACTACCAAATTGCTATTCAGAAATTACTTTTAATCACTGAAGAATTTTGTTTTTAAGGGGTATGCTGATGTCTCAGTTCATACAAATTAATAGGTTGTTCGTTTTTATTACTTTGATCACATGACATATAGAATAGACGTAATGACAGATTTCTTTTATTCATCCTTCATTTTGTCGATTCTTTCGTCAACAAAAGTCGTTTCTATGGTGGTCAGCTTCGCGTGGTCTACGCCCAAAGCACGAAAAGTTACGGGCGTTTCCTACACCGTATAACCTACGGATAGATTAGTTTGGCCCTGATCTAAGAATGAATAACATCACGTTTCGACAGATGTCCCAACTCCAGATGTGTTTTTGCCAGTCTGATATTATATTAATCGGGTTTAGGGTTCACTCCGAAGTTTCAAAATACTCTCGGACGGACTCGGAATCTGCGTCGACGGATATATAGAGTATGCCCCCCTAAATTAGAATACTTAAGTAACTCCTATCGTAGGAAAGACGCATTGCATCTAGCAGCCTAATAACGAAACGTAATCACAATAACTTTCATTTTGAGAAATCAACAATACTCATTGTGTTAATATACAACGTTTCCATGGAGTTTTTTTCACGCACTGGATCTCACGTGGTCGAGCAGACGAATTTTTAAAACATTTGAAGCAATGGATTCAAAATAAAAGGGATTGCGAATGAGTTACTCAATGGGGTACTTATAAGAAGTGCATAATAGTGCGGAGTACTTTAACTACATCGCATTTTTTCAATGTCTTGCATTTCATTCATTAATGAATTCTTACAAAAGTCCCTGTGACTTAAAGAAAAAGAAAAAGAAAAAAAAAACTACACAAACAAAACGAACATTACAAAAATAAAAGACAAAAAAAACACGCGCAAGGTAGCCAAAAGCCTCGTATACAAACAATAAGTAATTTGACAATTTGTCCATTGCTTGTTGAGATAGGTATTTGTTTTTTTGTATGCAGTAGAATCGAAGTGCACCACCTTAAGTTAACCTGTCGGCTGCCAGCATCAGATACGGCATTGTTTCTCGTGGGCGACTGTAATATATATTTAATTGTAACGCCCTGCAACGCCCACTAGGTATTTAGTGCAGTTCGGACGGAACGGAGGTGCTATGAAGCGGCTTATTACTAAATATTTCGTAATGTTAGTTTTATACGTCTGAACAAATAGAAAGAAAGAAAAAATAAAGCAAATATATTTTTTTAGCACGTATTAGACACACAATCCAATAAAAAGCAGTTTTTTATAAAAATAAAAAATAAATGCGATGTAATAAATTAGCAGGGAAGGGCTGCGCCAAAAAGATCCAGTTCAGCAAAAATGCCAGACAACTAGTTCCTGATGACCTGAATTTACTTCTTTAGTACGTGTCGCAGGCGATTCGTGAATGGAACAAATACCTATTATTTAACGACACACAGATAATAAACAAGAACAGATACTTATGACAAGATACAAAATACACTAAACTTATACAAAACACTCACCACATGAATTTAATTTCCATATTATTTATTACATTATGTTTCGGCCGATTAAAATGTTTCTTCCTTCAACACACATGTTTTAAAGCCATAAATCACTTAGTTGTCACCGTTGTCACACGACGCTAGCGTCAAACGAAACGATACTTATAAATCACATTCGCTTTTACTTTTAAAACGATTGATTCCTCGGTGCGATCTATTTTCAACACTATAATAAGGAAAGTTTGTTTAAGAAAAAGTATATAGGTAATCATAATTACTAATGTATAACAATTTTTTTTCCTGAAATAAAAACTTTATTTTTACAGGATTAGACAAAGCTTTGCTGTGTGTGCTTTCTATATAAACAACTATAGGCAAATAAAAAAACTTTTTTTTAAATGCATAATCAGCCTATTAATTTCTCACTGCTTTGACTACAGCCCTCCTCTTTGTGAGAGGGAGTGGGCCGTAATCCACCACGCGGGCCCAGTGCGGGTTGGTAGATGTCACATGACTTCAAATTTTTGGTTCTGAGACATGGCTGTTTCCTCACGATGTTTTCCTTCACCGTTTTGAAAGTGCCTGTCTGGTTACGAACCTACGACCTACAATTCGTACCGTTACCACTGAGCCACCGCTACTCCTTTTTTTTAAAGTATTTACATTGAACCCCAAGATACGTATGCAGTTACTGTTGTTACCACTTAATAGATGCCACAAAAAATTACAACATTAAAATATTCTAAAGACAAAAAAGGTGAAACCAAAGTATAAACATTTAAACATTTGAAGTGTTAACATCTGGTCCACTCATTTCCCAGACAACAGTTATTCGGTATGTCCATTCCCACGTTTTCGAATCCTTTGCCAGCGGTGGGCAAGCTCAGTTTGGGGTTGAATAATTACTGTGATATTTAAAAAAAAACTTGCATTTAATGCTTTTATGGGAATTAAGGTTTTTAATGCAAATGGTATTTTTTGTTTTAGATGTTTATAACGCACCTATCAAATAATTTAAAAAAATCTTTTTATGTGTGGTTTAAAAACTATTCCAACTATTTCTAAAAATAAGCCTGGGGAGGTATCTACCAAACTGCCACCAAACTTTTTCCTGACACTAACGGTCGGACCCAATAAGGTATCTATCACCACACCAGTTTTGGCATACTAGAGATAGAAAACCCTATCAATCTCTGGTTTTAACATCCCAACAAAGTCAAAGTATGCGTCCCTATATCATGTTGACAGGGATAGACAGAATAATACTGTCCATCATCAATAGCGATCTGTCTTTCACTGAAAATAGGTTATTGAAAATTAAGAATGTCTACTTATTATGCATACAGGATCAAACAAAACCCCAGCGAAACTCTGCCGACTTTCTGCAACACACAATTGTAAACCCTTCACTATCATGGTGGGCTTAAAAACCTGTCTCCGCTTCAAATTCGTAGGTGATACATTCAATATAACTCTGCGCCATTTCTGACAAACGCGACGCCCGAGACAAAAACAAAAAATTGTTAGCCACTAAAACAGAATTTTAAAAGCGCCTAATTGGTCAGAACGATTTGTGTAGTGACAAAAATGACATGCCGACGCGACCTTTGTGAGGAAACATACCGGAGAATATTTTGTACCGAACTGTCTTTGAACTGTGTCCTATTTTGAAGATGATAATGTATGATTAAACTTTAATTGACTGGTATTAAGATAAGTGAAAGTAAGTCACCTGAGAGCTTTTATTTACCAAGCTTATGCTTAGCTTTTTATTTAAAACTTAGTCGCACCTGTATTCCAAGAAATGCTTACATAAATGGGACACCCTGTTTGACACATAGACTCATTTAGGGCCTATTCACTTCTAAAGAGGCAAATTTTAAAATTATTGTATGTCTTATTTACCCTTTTTTTGGGTGGGAAATCATCAAATGACTTGACCGGAGGGCGTGTCAGGCTTTTACTGACTAAAACCCACCCATGTTCCTTCAGCTGCCTGTACCAGGGGCCAAGGTGTCTCTTTCGATCACCCAAGCTGGGCAGACCTCCACCGTGACCTCCCATAACACCCGGGCGTTTTCTTCTGCCGTATACGTAACAGGAACCTCCCGAAACAACCGTGTTCGGTGAGGACCTGTGTCAGGCTTAAGGTGAGGACGCCGTGGCTCTTCTCGAACTGCTCCTCTAAGAGGGGAATCACCGCCGCTATTATGGCGTGCCCACGTATTATTTACACTTCATGTTACAGTTTCATTATGTACCTAACTAATTTTATACTTTTATCGAAACTTGTCTGAAGCTGATCATAAACAAATCCAAAATTGTTTGAAGATTTCCAAGCAGTCCCTTCCCAAATCATCTCCCGTACAACGCCACCACTTCAGAAAAATGTCACGTCATCAGATAACATCTAGACATTTTTACAGATCGTCGTCTCATTATGATCTGCAAAAGGCAACATTGCTCTGCCTTGTACCTCTTTTTACTGGCGTGAAGCTTCACTGAAAGTATTTTATGCACGTTGTAACATGGGTTCCTTTTTTAACACTTACGAGGAGAAGGAATGGGTGTTAATGTGTTTCTTTTGGGAGACTTCTTCATTCCTGGGTAGCGTTTGATGGAAGTTTGTTTGGTGGAAGAAATTCTTCGGAATGAGTGTCAGAGACAGCTCGTCGCTTGTCGTTTGATCGAAGGTTACGCTACGCTTGACGCGTTTGGATTCTGGATGGGTGATCATCCATTAAACATCGAGAACCCTCCGTGCTTTCGAAAGCAAGTTATGGCGTTGATCCCGGCGGTCATTCGTAGATCTTTTACAGTCGTTACTGGTAGTCTGAAGCTCGGAAGTCTAACAACCAGTCTTATTAAGGGGTATCGTGGTGCCCAGTAACTGGGTTGTGGAAGTCTAACAGGCAGTCGCTCCATTTAAAATACGGGTATTCAGCTTGATCCGGTTAGAGGTTAGTTATATCTGTGTGGCCTACAGAGCAATAGTTTCAGTCTTAGTTTTAACCAGTCTAAAACTTTAATTTTAATTTTAATGATGAGAACTGCCAGGGTTGCCCGCGACATCAAAATTCTGTAAATACATACTTGTTACGATCGCTAATCATATTTTGATTAACATAAAATCTGACACTAAACTGCAAATTTGCAAAAAAAACAGAAGTTTGAATTTCGCCGGCAACCTGGCACTTTTGCCTTAGGAGGCTTACAAAAGCTAAAGCGCGGTCACTGTCAGACTGCATAGAAAAGAAAGAGAAGCGCGATGACACAACGCTGGTAATTTATTGCAAAATAATGAAGCAATTATGTATTTACCAAAAATTTATTGATTGGAGTAAAAAAATATAACACTATTGTATATGTTGCTTGTAGAATAATCTGACATAAAATCAGATGATTGCATGTACTCGTATATATCGGTTTTTAATCGTTAAAATAAGGTTTTAGAGGTCTCTTCGTGATTTTTTTCTATGGCATAAAATTTGTTGTGTTTTCAACACACTATCTCATATATCCTGAAGAATATCATGTATTTTACTGATTTTGTTTTCTGAAGTGGAACATATTACTTTTAGGCATTATAAAACTTCCGTTTGATTTCTGTAGTCCCCTTCAGCAAAGCTTCCACGCACGAGAGCAAACTGCCGACAAATTTAAACGTTATATTTAAGCCAGACATAAGAACTGGACTTGGGTTCCCCCCCGACCCTTGGCCCGCGCCGTAGCTGAGCCTGTAGCTTTAAATTCCCCAGATAATAATAATATAATCCAGATCCAGCCTGTCCCATCTTGCTGTCCTCCCGTCAGCGACGCCCTAAGCCGAGGTCCGTACCACACAGGGGGTGCCCTTAGCGAGCGTTCGCTTAGTAATGTCGAGTCCGCTTAAGGCAGCCACAGGATAGTCCGGTTAAGTAGTCGCGACCTCTCAAGGTCAACTACGAGATGCCATACATAAAAATAAAAAAAATAAAAAAAAAACTGGGCTTGGGTCATGTAATTCAAAATGTGCCAATTGCCCAATACATATTTCTGGAGTTGTTGTTTCGCGTACACATATCTTAACTTCGTACGAGTCGCCTACAGAAAAAATATTAAATAAAAGTCTCGATTCGCCCGTTTTAGTCGATAAAACTCGTGCGAATCGACCAATAAGCCATAATAAAGTAGAGTATAAAATATCTCACCAGAAGTGAATGTACACATATTGAGTGGCTTGTCAAACGTCATAGTGATGTGGGTTAGAGCGGTATCTGATATGAGAAGCAAACGAGCGGTTTTATAACGGTTGTGAAGCGTTTGTTTAGCGTTTGTTTTTTCTTTTCATTCACTGTTTCAGAGGTAGAATGGCTAATTTGACAAATGGGATAATCTTTGGTGATTCAGTTATCCTCATGATGCTGTCGTCTTAGATTTTTAATAATATTAAAAATGTTTGTAAAAAATTACATAATTTTAAAGAAGGCACAGTTAAAATTAGATAATCGAAAAAATCTTTTAAATCGATGTAAATATAAAACAAGCTACATGCTTTTAAAGTTTCTGTAGGAGATTTTTCCCGTTAGGCGCTAGTATGAAGTTACATAGTCGGGACGTCACTTCTACGATAGTGCTGTCCTTGTCTAGCACTTATTTTAAAACGTTTATAATTTGGAAGTTTTTTAAGCTTTTACACTTAGCCCGCGACGCTGAGCCTGTAGCTTTAAATTCGTCCCTAAATAATATCAATCCTGATCCAGCTAGTCATTTGCTGCCCTCTTCCAGCGACGCCTTAAGCCGAGGTTCGGACCCCACAGGGGGGGGCACCCCCTGTGGCGTTGTTGTGTTAGCGTTGTCGCTTAGTTTTAGTTAGTATATAAGTTTAAGTCCTGGCTGGAGGCCTTAATTTATTAGGGAATCCACAGGCAAGTCCGCTTAAGCAGACGACAACCTCATAGGTTGACCTGCGAGATGCCAAACAAACAAACAAAAAAGCTTTTACACTTTTATAACACTTTTTCACTATTCGGAACCAAATATTTTTTTGAGACAAAAACAAAAAAAAATGTCATCCCGATTCTATAATGATATTAACGTTGCAGTTAGTTTACAAGCCTTAATCAAAAACCCAAATCAAAATAATTGATCCTTTTTTTAACTAGGTATATTATAACTGTATTTTCCGATAGCTAACTTAGAGTTTTCAAATTTCAATTTGAGGGAATACGTCACATCTAGGCAAGCGTGCACCGTCGTCGATGTAATTTGACTTCCCATCAGCCGTGAAAACTTAGGTGAAGTGTGTTTGACATGACAGCTTATTCAACCTATGTTTTAACGGTGATATTTCTACTGAATAGACCGGCAGAACTCGAAACATGACCGGGCTTCTTCGACAGAAGTTAAAACTAAATGGCAGATAGAATAGACAGACTGACAGATTTATTTGAGAGATATATTTATTTTATGTCGGCAAAACTCGTTTCTATGGTGGTTTCGACGCGTGGTGGTGATTGAGGGGGTCAAAAGAGATACAGAAATAAGAAAAAAAAACGCTCGTCAACACCCCACAACCCAAAAGATATGGTCAAAACATGCCCAGTAAAGTAATTCGGAGGCTCAGACACTTATTAGTGGTGTTTTTTGTTGATCGTTACATAAGCTGTCACTCTGATCATATGATATGGTAAGGAATTAACAGAAGGTTTATTCCACATTTGTTTTTGCCAGCGGCATCGGCCGGGTTGAAGGCGGATATTGTCCCACGAAAAAGTACTACTAAATTGAGTAAATGAAGATAAAAGTATCATATGTGGTAATCCAGGTTATAAACTATATGTGTGACAAATTTCTTTCCTAATCCGTTAAGCAGTTTTTGCGAGATTGAGTAATAAACATGCAATCATCCGAATAAACAAAGTTTAACTTTATTATTATTAGTAGGAAATAGGGTTGTTATTGCTTGTTCAGAACTTGCGTCGTTGACATTTTTCCGATTGTATTTCGTCACTCTGTCATACTTCACGAAAGTGATTAGTAAGACAAATAATTGATTTAAAAAAATGCCTCTCGTGTCAGTTTTCATTTAGGCTTTATGTTGTCTAGCCGAATTGTCGGAAATTTTAATTTTTTAGTATTCTAGAAAATGAAATAGTCAGATTTTGTAGAAATGTAACGGCTTCACTTGATATTGTCTTGAACGACTGCAACTTTTTTTTCCTATCAGTGGTGTTCTAAGTTCAACTTTTCACCACCAAGACATTAAACATGGCGCTGCATTCGACAATTTAACTGTCAGCCGTCAAGGCTGGAACTTCTGACATTTCTATTCGTATGTCATCTGTCACTCTATTTCTAAAAGTATATTAATGAGTCCTCTCAAATGGCGGTTGTTTTAATTTCTTACTACTCACTTGCTTGACATTGTTGTAAAAGAATGTTGGAGTTATCTGATGGACCGACAGTCTGGCTTGACAACATTGTTAAGTACAAGGATGTGTTTGTTAATGAAGGTATTATTGGATATGCATAGTAAATATATACTTTTATGCTAGACTGGTGATAAAGCTCCTTCTGAATCCTGTTTCTTGCTTCTGGCGATTTCCGTTTTTTGACGGGTTCGCTCATGGGCGGCCATCTTAGCATACCGAGATGCACTGAGAAATGCATCAGAAAGCACGATAAGCCATTTATCCCGTCGGTCATTCGTGGATTTTTTACTGTCAGAATCCCAAAAGTCTGACGAACAGTCAAACTCATAAAAGGGTATCATGTTTTCCAGTAACTGGGTTGTGGAGGTCAGATTCAGCTGCATACGGTAAGACTGGACTCCAACAAATTTGGGAAAAGGGAGGCAGCTAATGATATGATGTGTTTCAGAAAAAATAAGCAATTAAAATTACCTGACTGCATCGTTGGTCTAGTGGTCGCAATCGCTACTGCTGACCATGAGGTTCTGGGTTCGATTCCCAATAGCACTATGCCCGAGCATAGTGTTATTGGGTTTTTCTATCTAGAATTTCTCAGTAGCAGCCCGGAGTCTGGATTCGTGCCCGTTTGATGGCAATAGGCTCGCCCCCTATTACATGGGACCTAAACATAACTGGCGACATGTGGGTGTACTATAGGTACACCTCTGCCCAACCCTTCGGGGAATCAAGGCGTGATGTTATGTTATGTTATGTTATGTTAAAATTACCTTTAGGTACCTAATATTAAACCATACTGCCTCGTTGGTCTAGTGGTCGCAAGAGCTACTGTTGAGCATGAGGTCCCGGGTTCGATTCCCAGGTCGGGCATAGTGTTATTGGGTTTTTCTATCTAGAATTTCTCAGTAGCAGCCCGGAGTTTGGATTCGTGCCCGGTTGATGGCAATAGGCTCGCCCCGTATTACATGGGACTTTAACATAACTGGCGAATTGTGGGTGTGCTATATAGATACACCTCTTCCTAACCCTTCTAGGATTACAGGCGTGATGTTATGTTATGTTATGTTAAACCATACTTTTACTAAATTTGATTACACTAGCCAAGTTCGACTCGTATCGCATTAGAAAAATGTGACAACTGCGATCACAGATAAAACCTTCCCAATCCAAAAAAAACAACAACAACAACACCAGTATATTCTCTAACAAAAAAAAAAAACCAAACACATTTGAAATTCGAAACAATCGGCGCGGGCGCTGTCAAACACTCAGACAGAGGAACAGACAAAAAAAAAACAAGATTCAGAAGCGAAAACGATTTCTCAACCCTAAAATACAAAAAAATATGTATAACACTATTGTTTCACGACGAACAGAAAAATGTTAAAATATAAGAATGGCGAACTCAGAAACATGTCAAAGAAATAAAGAATATTTACTACTTAATTATCATTATTTATTTTGATGGTCAAAAGAAATCAACTGATCTAGCGTCTGTTTAAAAGTCCCTCTGAGTGATCGAATACGAGTATGGTCTGACAATGAACCAAAGTGATCGACATTGTCCACAGAAAGCAAGCTGAAGTGGCAATGGTCCGGCCATATTAGCCGTAGAACCGTTCACCGATGGGTTAGACGTGTTATTTATTTAAGTTACGGAGGGTTGAATCATAAACTGATATACGCCACCCTCATCAGTACAAACAATTATTCTTCATTATCTAAATCCTATTTTTGAAAACTTAAACAAGCGTCTCGCATCCTTTGATAATGGAGACGCAAGAATGCTGTGTCTCCTTCCAACATCCAGTTACTTGTATAACAATGTCATTCTTTTTAACAATGTGATAAGTGTCTTGCACTATACTACACTGCGGACAATTTGGTGAAGCCACTTTACCCATGAGAAACGCAAAGCTGTTCATTAGAATGTGTCCCGATCAAAGCCGAAGAGCCATTACAATTTCCGGACGACTCATGATTGCCTGGTCGAACCACGAAATGTGAGAAAGGGTTGACGTTTTCTTAAGCGGAGACCGCGAATCGGCAAACGTGAAGCAGGACGTCCTCAGGCTAAGTAGAGCGACGATCGTCGCACAAGGTAGCTGGTAGCAGCTTGATCAGAGTAGCTGAGGATCAAGTTGAATGGCGTGAAATTTAAGAGCCTTAAGTCCAACAGTGCAATTGCGTAACGCACTTTTACAATGGCACTACCATTCATTTTGCCAGTACAAAATTTACAATGTTATTTACGTTGTTAAGCAGAAGAATATTTCAAACTTATGAAGCAATGGATTAGCAATTTGATTCAAAATCCTTCGCATAGTGTGTTTAAGGTACAGAATGGATGAGAAGGCAGTGATTGATAGCATGACGGTTGAAAGGGAAATAAAAGAAAGAAGGATGAAGAATAGAACGTGATGTTTCGACCCCAAGTAACTTGGGACAGAAGCAGGACAGTGATGACGTAGTTGAGGTTCAGGCTTTAGATGATCTAGCGAACACAGGCTATGACTTTCAAGATTCTAGTTTTGATTTTGGAATTTTCGAAAACGTGACATTTGTTAAAACTGATTGATACTAATTTCTGCTTGCAATAGAACTTTCTCGTGAACCCAACCATTAATCATATCACATCTATTAGCGTATTTAACTTAATATATATTTAGACCAGACACCGACATCCGGCGTCTGATATTCTTGGTTTTAGTTTCCAGTAGACATAGAAATATTTATTAGTTTAAAGGGGCTAACGGCGTACTTCAAATGGTGTTAGGTGTGAACAGACCTTGAATAGGTGTCCATCCGTAAAAGCTATCGTCAACAGAATATCAAACAAAATTAAAAAAAATGTTAATAAAACTGTAAAAATAAAAGTAATTTAAAAAGTACGAAATAAATAATTGTAGGTATTCCTGGCACACGCACACGGTACACAGGCATGCGACCACGGCCATAGGTAGACCATTTTTCTACCTTTATCTTGATTTAAGTCTGAAATATTTTCTTGTTTAGTACTTCTTAGATAAATTTTATTTTTCTGGAGTCCGGTTACAGTATAAACATTTTTTTTAAATTTGTTAAACTGTTATGCTGGCGATAGCTTTCAAGAATGGACACCTTTGTTTGTTACAAATCGTTAATATTTATTAAGATGCGTTGGTATCATATTAATCATGATTTTTATTGTATAATAGGTATTAATTGTACAACCGAGAGCGCCGCCGCACTGCGTAGCGCAGTCACGCCTTTTGCTTTGTACGAGTATAAAATTAGCTATATTATGCTGGCTAACTAGGTCCACAGTCTAAACGGATCCAGCTGAACACTACTATTTAACATGGAGCGACTGAGGCAGTCGCTCCATGTTAAACATACCTCCACGAACCAGACCATTTTTAACCCCTTAAAAATATTAACGTTCTATAAAAAGATTTTCCGACCAATGGCGCATGGCACAGTTATATCCCTCAAATTGACACGTCAATCATCAAGCTACGGAAAAAACAAATGATGGTCAATATAAACAGAAGCTGCTATAATTAAACCAACAGGAAATGTAAGGCAGACGGCAGGGAACATCTGTGGTGGCGTTTATTTATGTTAAGAAAACTAGTTGAAGCGCGAGAGTTTGATTCGGAATTGACAACAGCATTCTGAAAGCATTATTGTACTGAATACGCAGGACTTTGTAGGCTCGTTGCGTATACCGAACCCATAGTATGCTCGAGTAAAAAGATTGGCAATATGCCCTATAAAATGTTATTTTCACTTCTTTTGTACATCGAGCGAACCTAAGGGCAGCATAATAATCCTTACCGCCAACGCCCTGCGTTTCCTCTCTATTTCTGTTTCATCTTTTAAGTCTTCAGTGACCAGAAGACCCAGTTATTTAAATTTCGGCACACCTTTCAACGCAGTTCCATCGACCTTGATCGGAGGCACTGTACTTGGTCTCTGGTTTCCAGCCCTTAAACTATAGTGATTGCCAACAAACTCACCTCCAGAAACCTTTAAAGCGTGTAGCTTCTTTATATTAACATCGATTTAATAGCTTTTTTTCGCTTAACTCATTTTTACTATGCCTTCTTTGAAATTACCTACATATTTTTTTCGAACTTTAATAATACGAGTAATCCTTATTGAAACATAAGGTTATTTCTGTGTGTCTAAAATTATAGTTTTTGTGGCAGTAAGCCGTTCGTGTCAGTCTCAGCACCTGTAGTGCTTTATATTTCAAATTTGACATTATGTGTTTGTTGACATAATAATGCCTGGTTTTAAATATAGAATTTTTAATTTTATTTTTTTATTGTTATTTTTCGACCATTTTAATTTGACAAACGAATGTATGAGATAGAAAATACAGGTGGTACTATAAAAAAAAACAATAAACACGGTTCACACGACACTGAAGTTTATATTGAAGGCTTCAAGATGAACAGCTGCAAGGTTCGCCCGGAGGAGGAAGATGATGGATCTTCATAGATCGGCTTCGTGGGCGTAATCGGCTCCGTGAAGGGAAGAAGAGGAGGAGGTGGAGGAAGAGGGTCTTCAGGTGTCAAGGGACACTTCAGAGTGCCAGTATCCTTCGACAAAGCTCGACGTAGAATCTCCAGGCAGATGGTTACTCAACAGAGTGCAGACGTAGAATTACCAGGCAGATGGTTTGTTGACAAAGCCCGGACTCCGAATCCCTTTCAGTTTTTTTTTTTTTGGGAATGGCATCTCGCAAGTCAACCTATGAGGTTGTCGACTATTTAAACGGACTTGCCTGTGGTTGCCCTAATAAATTAAGGCCTCCAGCTAGGACTTAAACTTAAATACTAACTAAAAACTAAGCGACTACACGGTAAGGGCACCCCCTGTGGTGTACGGACCTCGGCTTAGGGCGTCGCTGGAAGAGGGCAGCAAGGGACTAGCTGGATCAGGATTTGAGTGATTTTGGGACGAATTTAAAGCTACAGGCTCAGCGGCGCGGGCTGGCTCGTGCAAGGGTTGGGAGGGGTGTGGATTTGGGCGTCGCGGCGGGCCTCGGCGGCGAGGGCGGTAGGACGGCGATCGGGTTTTGGGCTTACGTAGCGTGCTGGTGGCCTTACTACTCTCCTGGAGGAGGGTAGTGGCGTCGTCGGGGGCGATTAAGGTATGCCTTGGTTGGCGAATACTACTAATGCGGGAGGGAGTGTAGCGGGCGGCCGCTGAGATCAAGGGGTTTGGGTGTTTGATGCCACTCCCTTTCAGATCCTTCAGCCCTTTCTTATATAGGCAAAATATACCTCTTCCAGAATTTATTGTAGACGATTTTTGAAGTTTAAAAGTTATGTTTTTCTTCGTTCTTACATCTCATCTGCCAGTCATAAAACCAGCCTGTGTATTCAGCCAAGATGTATTAAAACCTCCACGAACGAGTTGTGAGCGTGTCCTTATTAATTATTTTAGATGTCTAAATTCAGTTAACAATTGTAATTATATAAAAATTACAATATTTCAGCTAAACCTATTGATAAAAATAATTCAAGTTATATAAACCAAAAAGTATTCTTCATAGACTAAAAGAGAAAAACTAAAACAATGACAGTTTGATAATTTGACCTAAGTGTCACAACAATGAAAAATGTAAGGAAAAATATGAATATTTAATTTAAGGTATAGTTTCAGAACGATTCGTAAATTTCTAAGAAATAAAAGAATATGATACGGGACATGAATGGATGAATGAATAATGACTTATGGTGTAAGTATAGCATATACTATTCACCCTTCAAACTAGGAAAATCCTGTATCTTGAAGGACAGAAATAAAACTTATTTATTTTCCATTAATACTGAGTTTCCATCAAAGTTTTTTTCAGCTGCGTGGAAATCGAATTTTTCCATTTGTCAAATCACAAACAACGTCTTAAAATTATTCCCATTCGCATAAAAAGTTAACAAAATTTATCAACATCAGTCGATTTCGTATAAGGCCTATTACTATTACGGTAATTTACTGTCAAACTAAATAAAGTGCTGGGATTGGCTAATCAAAATAGCAATTCCCTATCAAATCACTTGAAAAGAGTTCGACAATATGTCACCTTACTTTTATGAATGATTGCCTTTTTTTAACTAATATATAATAAATGTGGTATTAGTAAAGCAAAATAATATAACTTCACGCCTGTATTCGTAGAAGGGGCAGACAGAGGTGTTGGTATAAAACAACCGCATCACTCAAGTAATGAAAATTATACCCAAGTCACGTGAAATACGGGTCGTGCCTATTGCTATTAATTGAGCACAAAATTAGGCACCGTGCTGCTTTACAAAGAAGAGAACAATAAACTAAACCCAAACGATTATAATTCTGTAAGTAAGTTTGTACAAACACTTTTCCACGTCAATAATATTTCTTTAATCTAGATGAGGTCGGCGATTCCTATCTGACTACTCTGAGAAGAAAGGCCGAAACAAACTCAGAGGTCACAGTCTCTTTTAAAGTCCAGACTTATTTGACTAATCTTGGCCAGATCATGTGAAGACCATGTAGATTGGTGCCTGAAATGATCTTTTGAGGAAATAGTCACACAGATTGAGTGGCAAAACTTAAGAAGATCGCTAAGAAAGGGCATTCAGGTAGGCCGCATAAATACTGCAACTACTAGATCATGATTAAAACTAAATGATAAAAAAACTAAAAGCAATGAACCACTTAGTCCTCACATTGACAATAATTTAAATAAATTGTTATAATACAATACAGGATACTGACTTAAATTACTTAAAGAAGAAGTGCCTCTGCCCAACCCTTCGGGCAAACAAGGCGTGATGTTATGTTATGTGTATATTAGTACCCACGATCGCTTAAAAAGAAAGGCAGGAGTATCCTCTCTGTTGACCCCAAAGAATCAAAAAATCTTTTAACACACATCCTGCACAAAAAAAAACGACTCAGCATCCAGTCCCAATTTTGGGTCTACATTAAAAACGGTGTAAGTATTTTTTTTCTTCTTTTTAGATCAAATAATGTAATTCGCGTCGCATTCTCAAAGAGTGTTTGATAAAAATAAAAGTTGTATAAGATAGTGTGGTTTGAGTAAGTGTGAGTTCCAACGTCCTTTGTGTTTGAAGGTAGCTGCTTATTTTTAGAATTTAATGTCGATATTTCTTTTTGAGTGGTTGAGTTTGTTTTGTAAAGACGAGGCCCCGAGACGAAGATGAAAAAGGTTTTAGGTTTTTATTAAAAGTTTTCATTGAGAAAGATTTAAAAGGCTTTTGTGATTCTTATCTTAAACTGTTTTATCTTGAAAATTTGATGACTCAACATCACGCCTAGTTTCCTGAAAGGGGTGGGCAGTGGCCTGCATTTTGCAAGTTATGTTTAAATCCCATGTAATAGGGGGCGAGCCATATAATACCCATAGGGCAATTGCCATTAACCCGGCACAAATCCGTACTCCGGTCTGCTACTGAGAAATTCCAGATAGAAAAACCTAATAACACTTTGCTCATTATGGGAATCGAACCCAAGACCTCATGCTTAGCAGTTGCTCTGGCGACCACTACGCTGGACACCACAGACCATCGAGGCAGTAAAAGTATTTTCTACAATAAAACATGACTGCCATCATCAGGCAACAAAATGGTTCGAAAAGCTTGAAAAGGCAATTTAATAACATATTTACAAAAAATACTTTAAATTTTTTTTTTTTTAAAAGTCTGAAATGACGAAGGGCGAATTTCACCACTGACACTTAAAGCGATCCACACAACTAAACTGCGTTCAAGAGCTTTCAGTGTCAAAATTATTACGGAATATTGACACTAATAGCTCTTGGAAACGGTTTAGATGTGCAGATCGCGTTCAGATTCATTACCTTCATTGGTGTAACAGGATTGGTGTGACATATTTTTTAGTTTTTTAATTAGAATAAGAGCAAAAACTAAAAAAACAAAACAAGTAGCAAACGTTTTAAAATTACTATTGGACAAAGACGACAATCTCGTAGAAGTGACGTCACGTCGTAAATTTTCGTATCTTTTACTCTGCCTTCTTTGAAATTTCATTATTGTTCGAATATTTCCAACATAAGTCATCATTTCTATTCGCTTTATGAGAAAAATTAAACATAATTAAATACCGCTATGAATGATTGTCATGACGTCTCATAATTATTAAGCATTATTACAACGCTTCATGAATCCACTTCAATTATACAGACTTAAGCAGGAGTTTGCAGCTTAGATTTGTAAAACTGGAAGTGAAGTTTTGTGTCGTAAAGTTTTGGCCAATTTGCCGACTTGGCAGAGATGACATAGTGGGTTGCAATATTATCTTTTAGGTTAAGACAGAGCTAGGTATTCAAGCCGAGCTATTCTTTAAAAATCTCACCGTGAAAACTCAGGCGAAGTCAGCTGTTAAATGTGTCAATCTCTTTTATCAGACGGAAGGTCAGCTCACTTCAAGTTCACTTCACCTGAATTCATGGTGAGATTTCTACAGAATCGATGGGTAGTTGTATATTTGGTCCATTTCATGTTGACTTTTCAAATCCATTTCAGGGACTCAAAAACATCTTCATAAAGGTTACTTACTACTTCGTAAATGTGGAACACTTATCAAATGTGTTTTTAAATGTGTCAACCCAAAATATTTACAAAAGTATTACAGTGACCGATATATGTGTTAATAGTGTTATTAAGTGTAACAGGTAAACGCAGCTTAGCTAAAATAGCCTCAACCCCGACTGGATTGAGGTTATTTTGGCAACGCCGTGCCTGTTTGTCCGCCGCGCGTTGTTTCAGTACCGTGCAATTATACCGAAAACTGCTTATTTCTGTTACACATATAAAAAGTTACACGTTGATACTGTAACATTATCGTATCTGTTACATTAGTAAAGGTTTTACTTTTAAAACAGTTTAAAAACACATACTACGGTTACAGTTTGAGTCCCTGATCCATTGTCTTTTATGCTCTGATGATTAAAGAAAATGGATTTTAATATGACGTTTTTTAACTACGTGTAGGTACTGTACAAAATTATGATTAACTTATGAAGCAACATTTGGGACTCAGGAAGGCAATCCTTCCCCAATAGCGGCGATCAGTCTCTTCTTTGAGGAGTGGTCGGAGAGGCGACACAGCGTACTCACCTTCCGCCTGACACAGGTCCTCACCGGACACGGTTGTTTCGCTAGGTTCCTGTTTCGGATAAGGCGGAAGGAAACGCCCGGATGTCATCATTGTGTGGATCGCCCTGAGGACACGGTGGAGGTCTGCCCGGCTAGCACCGCCGTGTCCTCGTGGGTCGATCGGCGGCGGCGATCTCTCCCGTCCGGCCCTGGTCCAGGCCATTGTACGGAGCGAGATTGAATGGGAAGCCGTCACCTCCTTCAAGCAGTAATGCTCGCGAAGGAGAAGGCAGAGCTAGTGAGGGAGAGGCAAACCTTGCGCCCTTACGCCCCTAGTCGCCGCAGGAGACGCCCTGGGCGGCGGGCCGCCAGCAGATTCATGACCTCCGTAGGCGCGACGGCTCTCGGACGACGAGTAATGGGTAGCTCGGCATTTGGTAGGGACCAGGCTCGGGTCGACGGTGCGTCGTGTTCCACGCGCACCTTAAAGAGAGATGTCAGCACTAACTGACGGGGTCTGATAGGACCGATGCCAGACAGGGTCGCGGGTTGTTTGAAGGAGATACCGTGGCCCCTGGCACAGGCAAATGAAGGAACACGGGTAGGTTTTAGTCAGTAAAAGTCTGATACACCCTCCCGCTCCGCCCAGTTTCTGTTTGCCATACTATGTAGTAGAACAATGAAATGCCGATAAAACCATTTAAACCAGTATTTAAATGACTTAACTCATGACTGCCTCGACGCAGCACGTGTGGCATGACAACCATAGAAACGAATTTTGTCGAACAGACAAAATAACTGATGATTAAAATATATTTGTCAATTTGTCTACACTGGCGTCTAGTGGTCGCAAGCGCTACTGCTTAAAAAAAGTACAGGTATGGGCACTTTTGAATTATCAAGATCGGTCGGTCAGAAAAATTAAGCTAGTTACCTATTCCAAAGCGTAGTAGGTACCTATGGAGAAGACCGGGCAAGAAACTCCACGGTCACTCTTTAACATCACTGTATGGTTACAAAGCATTACATACAAAGTCGTTTACCAAATATTTTAGATTCGTGTTGAAATAATGCATGTGAGAACGACGCAGAACGTTAAAAGCGTCCGTAATATAAAGGTGAAAACAATACAAAAATAAAATTTAATTAAAATACGCCGTGGCAGCTAAGAGATGACCAGTCCCTACTGACAGCGCCCGTTCACGAACATGACGCATGGCTTAGCACCATTTTAAAGGGAGCTAAATGATCCAACTCGGCCACCATCAGCGAAACATTAGAGTGATCATGACATACTCTCTGCCGCCAGGGCACATTCAAGTCGAGGAAGACGTACCTACCCAGTAATTGGTAGCTTTATAGTATACAGTACCTAAAAGATTGAGTTTATACAATACAAAGATAGTATTTGAAATCTTCAGCAGCTCCAACATTTTCAAATGCTAATCAATTTGTTGATGCGTCCTTGCGGAGCAGGACCAGCGATTAGCCAAGCATTTTTATTCACTGCTGATCATGAGGTCCTGAGTTCGATTCCCGGGTGATGCAAAGTGTTATTGGGGTTTTCCTAAGGACATTTTTCACAGTTTGTGTCGGTTGATGGTCAAGAAACGCCCCAGATTACAGGGGGCCTAAACTGACGTTGTGTGATTTTAAATAACTGTTTTTAAATGATATTTTATTGAAGAACAGATTTTTAATCATTTTTTCGATATAAACTTGAAGAAAACATACTTCTTTTTTCATACACATCAATAAAATTCACGCCTTCTTCCTATGGGGTGGGCAGAAACTACAGAACGCCACTTGCTACGATCCTAACCATAGAAATACTTCTTATATCTAAGATCCTTACGTTCAGCTCCTTAAGTTCTGTGTTGAGCTGCAAGATTACTAATAAATTCGTGCACTGACCGGACAGGTCCACACAATCTGTGTGGTTCATTCCTCAAAAGACCATCTCAGACACCAATCTACATGGTTTTCACTTGATCTTGCCATGATTATGTCTGGACTTTAAAAGAGACTGTGACCTCTGAGTCTGTTTCGGCCTTTCTTCTCAGAGTAGTCAGATAGGAAACGCCGACCTCATCTAGTTATGAAAAATATGATTGACGTGTGAAAGTGTTGGCACAAACCTTTAAATATAAATAAAATCATTTGTCATTTACTTAATCCTTCTGCTTCGTTTACGTTCACACATTTAGTCATACAAGCTCGTTAGCGAATACTCCGCACCTGACCTTTCTGAAGAACGTCACCAATAAGGTCACTATTATGTACATACGTCCCCTTCCGGCGCTTCAACTCTATTTGTCAAAAGCATTACAACTAAAAACTGCGGAGGTCGAACAACAATAACCGATCGTAGTCAATCTTTTACCGCGTTACTCTAGCCCGGAGTTAAGTACACAGATTCATTATAACGCCTACGGAACCCCAAAAATCATGCACCATCATACCGTTTGATCAGCGATTAGTCTAACACGCAATTACTGACAGCATTAACTAGTATACAGGTAACGGATTCGTGTATTATAACTGTTGAAGCTTGTTGCTTGCGGGTATGCCCGCGAAAATAAAGTTGATAATCATTTATTTGCAATAGGTATTGGTACAGTGTTGGTCTTATTTATTTATTTATTTAAACTTTTCGAACCCAAAGAGGTACAAAGGCGGACTTAATGCCTTATGCATTCTCTATCAGTCAACCAAGGGTGGTGAAGAGATTAGATGGCAGGTGCTTTAATTGAAGGGAACGATGATGGAAGAAATAACTTTAAAAAAAAATGTAAATTGTGATGTGTGATGTAAAATAGATATTGTGTAACTTATAATACACCTATATCCATATTAAAAAAGTATATACTTACAATACATATATACATAAATATATAAATTGAATGGTGAAAGGTGTTGAGCCGACTCTACGCTATTTGTTATGAAAATAACTCTGCAATTTCCGCTTAAATGCATACCGACTGGTGGCCGTCCTGATATCAAGAGGAAGCGCATTCCAAAGAAGAATGGACTGAATTTGAAAGGAAGAATGAACAAAGTCAGAAGTATGAGAAGGACAAAGCAGGAAAAGATAGTTGGAAGAACGCAGTTTCTTAGCGTGAGATGAACATAGATATTGGAAGTGAGACATATTACTGCCTCGTTGTTTTAGAGGTCGCAAGCATGACTACTGAGCATAGGGTTCTTGGGTTCCATCTTCGAATCGGTAGTTCCACAAGGATTTTTTTTTGCTGCTTGGCGTCTCGATTTGTGCGACGGATTTTTAAGTCAGTAAAATGAATGTCTTATTGGTAAGACATAGTTATCAACTAACTCATACATCCTAACTTTCTAACTAATAATATTTTAAATGCGAAAGTAAGATTGTTTGTTTCACCCCAAAACGGCTGAACGGATTTGGATGAAATTTGGCACGTAGGTAGACCATGACCTGAGTAAGGACATAGGCATTACTTTTCATCTTGGATCGCAGACGACGTCATGGGCAAAAACTAGTGTTTTTACAAATCAAAAGCATTGCTCACTGGTTAAGACCTCGCCTCTCATGCATGAGGTTGTGGGTTAAAATCTAATCTAATCTAAAAAATATCAACGTCTCTTTTTCTTCTCAAACGTACTCTCCGACTTTATCTTGGGCATTACTGATATCAGTAAAAATAAAATATCGTGAGAAAACCTGGACTTACAGTTAATCATACGAACACACAATCGTAACCCGACATAAGTATTAGAACACAAAACTAAAAATGCTCCGTCACAGGCGATCGCTCATCGCATGAGGGGAGAAATTTTGATGCAAAATGAGGTAAAGAGAGAGAGGTTCAATATAACAATGCACTACTGAGAGTACTGCTGTGAGGCTGCCGTGGCGTTGTAGTGCGTCAGGGATGTTTGCGGATAATAATATTAATGGTTTTGCTGCGATTATTAGGACTGTGCGCATCCCTGATGACGCGTGTTTGCGGCAGCACCAATAGTATTCTCAGTGTATTCGCAGATCGGTGGGATTCCCCGATGTTGCGTAGATGGATGCAGCTTTACGCTGAATTTTAATTGTATTTCGTTAATTTGTGTCTGTAACCTACTAACACTAGAAGTTAAGTTAAATTGTTACTAACCCTATGGACTCGTGTCTGAAATAAAAGTTTTCTATTCTATTCTAAAGAAAGAAAGAAAAAGCATTTATTGGGACTCGCACAGTACATAGTTAAAACTTAATCATAGACACTCTTTTAAAATTAATTTTAACTAATAATAACAAACAAAAAAAAAAAAACAAAGTCCTGTACGAGGCCAAATGGCCCTCATCTATCAATGCTGCAACATTTAAAAATAAGTGTCACAGCGCTGGTATTCTGATAGGGCCCGCTGTGAAGTCAAGGACAGTTACAGAAAAAAATTAAAATAAAATAAATAAAAATAAAATGTTAAGTGAAATAATAAAAAATTGTAAACTCCAACGCAAACCGCGTGTCAGGACCCGACATAACATTCTTGTATATGCCTTTAGTGTCTGTGGCACTCTATGTCAGTCAGTGTTCTGACTGTTCTGTAAACTTTATGGCACAGCTGTAGCACTGACAAGCAAGTAGAAAGTGGACGCAAACGCAAATTAAAACACTACGGAAGCCCAATGCTACATATTACAGAGATTATTACTATAAAAATGCTCTGTGGTAGTCATATAACTGTTTCTGGAGAAATAAAAAACAAAATCAAAAAAAAAGTTTCGAGTGGGATAGGAATTTAAATTTTCACAAGAGACAAACAAAACATATATTATATTAGGTAGGTAGTCACCTGCGATTATTATCGACTCATTTAAATGGGGTGGCGATTCGGCTTGTCAGACGATTTGGTCGATTTGGACGAGACGACAGCCGCACTGTAAAAATCGAACTAGCCTTGAGCAAGCGAGGTGATCAATGCTCGTGCCTTCTCTGTATGAGAAAAGGCCTTCGCTTTGAAGTGGGAAAATAATAAGCTGGTATGATAAACGAATTCTGAGATCGACTGACCGCCAGTAGCTCTTCACATACTTTTCCCATGCGAAAATACAAATCGTGAAACACAAGCAATTAATTTACTAAATTCCAAGAAAACTACATTAAAAGGTACCCATGTAGTAATTAGGCGAATGCAAAGCATTCTACCAAAAACTAATGAATCAGTCACCTTATTTATAACTACATTTGGCCCGCGGCTTCCACCGCATTGAAGTCGAAATTTATCTCACGGAAACGTACTACCGGGATAAAAAGTGTGATATGTGATAATACGATTATAAACTATATGTGTACTAAATTTCATCGAAATCCGTTAAGCAGTTTTTGCGTGATTGAGTAACAAACATCCAAACACACATAATAAAAATAAAAAATAAAATTTAAGAATACATTTTGTACGCGATAAAAATCTTTTGTGAAGCAAGTTAACTAAATAATTACCAATTAAAGTTAAACGATTGATATCTGGTGATTAATAAGATATTTTTAATAATTTATCACCCGGTGATTCGATCGGTGTTTCTAAACGAGGCGACTATAAGATGGCGGCACATTTTTAAAATGGCCGCACAGAATTTTTCACAGAGTAGTGTGAGCGACAGAGTATTTTTACTTACCAAAAGTAACGTACTTTTAACCTCAAAAAATAGGAAGAGACTATGCGTTCGGCAATGCTAATTTTTTAATCCTGTAGTTTTTAAGAGCTGCTTAACAACCTGTCGTTATCAGTCGTCAACTAACATTACAAATGGTCAACGAATCGCAACTGCTAACATGAGAATTTATGGTAGTGATTATAGTATAATTTCTAACAACTTATTTTTGGGAGACGTCAGATTGCTTGCACCATAAATCACTAAACGCGTTCGGGTCTGTTCAGACATAGCGGGAATGCACGAGAAATTTTGTTTTAAGTTAATAATAATTTCTTTACGCTGTAACACTGACGCTTATACATTCTTGTATGGGCGTTAATGGCTGCGACACTGTTTATAACGAATGCAGTCATTATCGTACATAGTTTTTTTTATAATTTGTGTTTTTTTTAGTTCCAACAAAAACATTATATTATAGGTATAATTTAATGGCTCCATTGAAGTGAAGTCCATCCTCTCCATTGATCCAGTATTGCCATAGCCTTATTTTAAGTGTTTGACATTATATAATAAGTTACTTGTGACATTCTATTCATAAATTGCATTGTAATTTTAAAAAAAACATTTTTATTTAAATCTAATAAAGATATAAATATAGAAATGTCTTCAACATTTCATAAAGAAATTAAATTTCGCCACGTTGTGCTGTTTTACCTGTCAAATTCACATCGCATTGTCGTAGTTCGGTAAGATTTTTGATTAAAGTTTTCTTATTTTTAATTTTATAATTGGCATCCCGCATGTCAATACAGAAGGTTGTTGGCTGCTCAATCAGCACCCTTATTGCGTATCACACAATTTAAATAAATTTTATAAATGTTTCTAAACCCTTGCTTCATATCGTTCGAAAAGTGTCTACTCAGCAACGTAATTAACGCAATGTATGTTGTTGAACAATCAAAATAAAAGACATTCCTACTTTTAGTGTGTCACGCAATTACCCCACGGGCCTGTCTGTGGTGTCCTCAATAAATTAAGATCTCCATCCAGGGATTTAAAAACTTAAAAACAAGGGACTACAAGCTAAGGGCACCCCCTGCGGGGTATGGACTCGGCTTAGGGCGTCGCTGGGGGGCAGCAAAGGGCAGGCTGGTTCGGATTTACTATGAAAGTTCTCACACTCAGGTTAAGTTTCTTAAGTTATTTCTATAATCGAAACCAGACGGAACTGTCGATGGTGTCAATTTCTGGCATCAGTAAAGCTATTCCGTAACCATCTCACCGTGAAAACATAGGTCAAGTGAGCTTGGAGTGAGCTGTCAGTGCCACTGAGGCTGGGGGTTGACGAAGACGGGATTACACTGACAACCACTCCATTGAAGTCAGAATCGACATGCATTCACGTTGAGATTTTTACAAAATATTCTGGCAGTTGAACAAGATTTATTTAGAATACAATAGTATTGGTCAAACTTAGCTTAAAACCCTCTGTCAAAAACTACTCTATGTTTATCGAAAAATTAATTGGCGCCCAAATCGTGCGAGCGTTTCGAAACAATGTCAAAATCTTTTTGCGTTAACAGTTGCCAGTGCAAAATAAAAAAGTAAAACACAGATAAAGCAAAAACGTTCGGAGGACAAATTTCTTACGCTTTTCTGCACCACAAACTTGCCACATTGAAATATACCCTGTATTATTATCCTGATTTCATATATGTTCTTATTCCAATGGTATAAGGTTCAACTTTGAATGTTCTTTGGAGATGGTAAGTTTTTTCGGCGGCAAAATAACATTGGTTATGTTACAAGTTTTTATTCTCAAGTTTAATTGTGCGAAATTGTTGCATACGTGTTTTTTGATGTAGTAAAACAAAAAAAAAATTCGCTTTCTACCCCACTAAAACTTCGACCTTACGATTTTAGAAATAAGGTTGTTAATTGAAATAATAATCATCTGCCACATGTTTGTTTTAAAATATATTTTCATCAGTAATTGGTCCGCGGCACGAAGTGTGGCGTTTATTTTTGCTTTCATATAATTTGTTTTATGAGTCGAAACATTATTTGTGCCGATGAAGTGTTAAGTTTACAGTGACCGACAGGTATTTAAACACGTTTACCTCAATAATTAACTCGATATAACAACAATGTCCGTTACGTTTACCTGCGTGTACGCGTGGGTGTGTAGGTTAGGTTATCTGTACAACATTCAGCCTGGTAGAAAAATGAATCTGGTTTCATTTGTTAACTCAAGCGAATTTAGCATTAATTTTCAAAATTGACCAGACAGAAGCTTTACTTTGTGTAAATTATTTCTAGAATTAGAACCGAAAATTCGATGTGACAATCACGAACACGCACTGGGCCCGCGTGGCGTATTCCGGCCTACTCCCTCTCGCAGAGAGGAGGCCTCTGTCCCAGCAGTGGGAGCATAATAGGCTCCTCTGTGAGAGGAAGTGGGCCGTAATCCACCACGCGGGCCCTGTGCGGGTTGGTGGATGTCACATGTCTTCGAATTTTTAACTCTAGGACATGTCGGTTTCCTCACGATGTTTTCCGTCACCGTTTTGAGAGCCATTGTGATGAAAATAAAAACACAAAGTAAATTGACTGCATGAGTTCGAACACTCTCGTAGATACATACTTATGCTAAAATAATCAACAGTTACTTTCTTGAAAAAAAGGTTGATAGGATTTTTCTACCCAAGATGTGAGTTCCAATATCTAAAGACACATCGCTAACGAATGGTTCCGGTGATACGTCATGTTAGGTTACCGAGCAAGTTACTGGTCGTAAGTAGACCTAAGATATCGGCCGTTACTGGCTGTTTCGACTCTTTAGGTACCTATGTAGGTACTCGCGAAGCCATAAGTACGTACACGCGATGGTTTAGTTCGGTTAGCGTGGAGGTGGATTGCGTTAAATGTTTTATGGTTTTATGAAGAGCGAGACAAGATAGGTAGGTCTCCAAAATTTGTGAGAACAAAAGGTGGCTATAATGACTGATTGGGAATGAAGATTTTTTGTTTTTAATTTTTAGCTCAAAAAAATACTGTCATATGTATATGTTGCAAATAGTGCAAACAATATTATAAAAAAGTGTAAAAGACAATTGCCAATTTATAAACGTTTCATTAGACAAAAATATTATTTTTATTCTGCAAAAAAGAGCCATCAGAGCAATATATGGCCTCCGCAGGCGCGATTCTTTAAGGGAACTGTTTAAAGATATTAACATCATGACCGGACCGTACCTTGTCAATATATATATGAAAACATCATGTACGTAAAAAATTAAATATTTTCAGTAAAAGAGGTGAAAGACACAACTATGGGACTAGAAATAGGGACCAATTGGTTAAACCGGGTTTCAGGCTGGCTAAAGTAGATTCATCCTTCATGGGGTACTATTTAAAATGTTATAATAAAATACCTCCCCACATACTCCAACTGAAAGAAACGAAGTTCAAAACTTGTATCAAACGCACACTATGCAGCCAAGCATATTATAAGTTGGGGGATTACATCTCTGACAAAAATGCTTGGCTCAACGCTGGTTCTGCTCCACAAGGGCGCCTAAACAATTGATTAGCATTCGGAAATATTGTTGGAGCTGCTGAAGATTGTAAAAACTATCTTTGCACTGTATAAATTCAATCTTTTAATATTGTATAATTGCAAAGCACACGTGTGAGCTCTATGTACCTACTATAAAGCTACCCTATACTGGGCACGTCTGTCATTGACTTGAATGTGCCCTGGCAGCTGAGAGTATGTCACGCTCACTCAAATGTCTCGCTGGTAGTGGCGTGTGTTCGATCGTTAAGTTCCCTTCAAAACGGTTGAGCTGAATGGTGCTGATCCATAAGTCATGTTCGTGTATAGGGCGCCGTCAGTGGGGACTGGACATCTCTTGGCTGCCGCGGCTTTTTTTATTTTTCTACATCATTCTCACATGTTAAATTTCAACAAGACTGATGTAAAAAAAAACTATAACCATATTATTTAAAAGAGTGTCCATGGAGTTTCTTGTCCGTTCTTCTCCATAGGTACCTACTTCGCTTTGGAATGGGCAACTAGCTTCATATTTCTGACTGACCGACCCCTTGACAATTCAAAAGTGCCTGTAATTGGTTTATTTGAAATACATGCTTAGAGAGTGAGTTTATTAAAGTGAAATCAAGACTATGTAACTTCTCACTAGCGCCATACAATGTATCCACCGCGCGACGAGAGGAATTATCCCCTCTAATAACTTTTATAGCGTTTATCTAGCGTATTTTCGATTATCCCATTTTATTGTGCCTTATACTATTAAATAACATTATTTGTTAGAGCATTTGTAATATTAATCATCATCCCCTGAAAAGCCAAATTTTTTTTTTCGAAACTAAAAAAATAACAGGCATCCATATATGCTATCTGTCAATTTGGCGGTCCCGTAGAGTTAGGCAGAGGTATACCTACAGTACACCAATAATTCGCAAGTTCGTTATAAAACGCATGTAATAGCGGACGAGCCTTTATTTTGACCTTATTAAAAAGTCTTCTCCACATTATGCAAGCGGTGGCGTCTTGCTCAGCCCACAGGATATGTGGTGTAACCGGCGCGGCACATTCTTTTAACACAGGGTGTACTCAAAATGTAGCGACGTTTTTTATAAAACGTTTTAATAACCCACACACTTGTATTGAAGGTGAAGGGATAAAAAAACAGAAACAAAACAAAACAAAACATTGATTACACAAAATTGTACCTACAACTTTAACATGTAAATCTTACATAAGGATCTCCTTTTAAGTAAAAGATATACCTGTGCTACGAGATCTCGCTCTTCAATGACAAATTAAAAATGGTGGACAAAAAGGCAGCGAAATTTAAAACAAAAAACAAACTATACAAGACTTGAACTACTCCTAAAAATAGTGGGTGTGTGTGTGCTGAAACATCATAAGTCTTTAAATTATGTATATGTATATTATGTATATGTATTAATTGCCGTTAAAGGGCAAAAATTGAGACTCTAGACTGTTACAGAGAATTATCTAATGGAAAAACTCAACTTATATATATTTTTAAACAAATTTTGTATCAACATTTTACTTTATTTTATTAAATTGAAATGGCTGAAAGCTGTATTTCGGTGGACGGGATGAAAGCAATCACTGAATTAATAATAATTGAAATCCCGTGTTAGCTATTAGCGGGAAAATTATCAAAGTTATAAAAAACAAGAAGTCTTTATCAGCTGATCTCACGTAGCCGCGAATGGTGGAGATTTCAGACAAACGTTTAGAGCATACAAATTGAGCGTGGCTCTGGATTGTAATTCCCTGTCGGAGTCTGTGATTCGGATTGCTATAACCTGTGGGTCTTAAAGGTTCGAAGTGAGTAGGTTACATTCCGACAAACATACTTCATCGTCAACCGGACTTTACTGGCTGTTACATGGAGATCTACGGGTCAAAGGCGATACTAACAAAAAAGCCTCAACACTGTCGAAATCAAAGAAATCTAAAGTCATTTATTCAAATTAGGCAAAGAATCAGCACTTCACTAAATTCAAAATATCATAAGACAGTTCCCCAAAACGCCCGCCCTTCACCACTTCCTAGTACTTTAGCTGGGAAGAAGAAGTGGCGCAACAAATTCCCCAGCAGTAGGTACAGTTGTCTGTTCAGTTAGAAAAAGTTGATTTTATACAATAGTAGGTATGCAAAGTAATTAACAATATATCGACAAAAAAAAAACAAAAAAAAAAAATGGAAACAATACTTAATTGCACTTACACTGGCTACTTTTTACTACTATTATTGCTTTATTTAATTTTATTCACGTTATTGTGTCAGTTTATTTCATTTTTTTAAATAAAGAAAGGAAACATTGTTTTCTATTATTCTGCACAAACAAAAATGGAATGACATAAAATAAAATACCCATAAAAGTAGCCAAAAGCCTTGTATTCAACCGATAAAACATTGACAATTTGTCGATTGCTTGATTTCAGGGCGAGGAACCAAAGACGATATTCATTTCGTAAATGTTACGACACTGGCAAAGGACAATAAACAAATAAAAAAAAATTGCCAATTGCATAGTGGAAAAATAGCTACTTTTGTAACAATAACAAGAGCAAAGGCCGTGCGTCGTATTTGTGCATAGTATTTGTATGTTGCGATCAAAAAAGGTTTTTTTGTATTATTTTATTCGCTTACATTTCGCCACCACCCTGTACACAACGCATCATATTACTCGTATGCGTGTTTTGACAGGCGTTTACCGAACGCTCCATGAAACCTTATCGTTACTTTTACATGCTAATCACGACACGACTTAGTAGCGTTGTTCCCGTGCTTGGATAGACCACCGCTTCTCTTGATGTGGGTGTGCAAAGATAACTGCCAACAGAATGAGCAGTACCCTTTATATATTTTTTTCCTTTGTAGGCAAAATTTATCTAAAAAGATGTATCTGATCTGATTGCGAATAGGGATTGACTTATATTAAAAATGTTCGTAAAAATAATGTAATTTCAAATAAGACACAGTTAAAATGAGATAATCGAATCAAAAACTGTAAAATCGATGTAAATATGAAGAAGATAGACGCATTAAAAGTTTTTGGAGGGGATAATTCCCGTCCTTGTCGCGCGGTGCGGACTATGTTACGGCGCTAATATGAAGTTACACAGTCGTGACGTCACTTTTATGATAGTGCTGTCCATGTCTTACACTTATTTTAAAACGTTTATAACTTGGCAATTTTTTAACCTTTAGACTTTTTGTAATCTTGTTTGCATTATTCGGAAATCTAAAAAATTTTTTGGATAAACAATAAAAAAAATTGGCATAATCCCTATTCTCGTACAAAAAAAACTTAACATTTGAGTTCCAACTCGTCTCAGGGATAATCTATGACAATAAAAAAAAAGTAAATAAATAACACATAATTATGTTTTACAGATTGTGACTAAGATAAGCCCATTTGGCGCAGCTGAGTACGGCAATTTAATTGAGGGTATATACTCCGAACGCTCCGTGAAACCTTATCGTTAATGAAACATGCTTATCACGACAGGCCTGAATAGCGTAGTTCCCGTGCATGGATAGACCACCGGTTCTCCTGATGTGGGTGTGGTAAGATTACTGCCAAAAGAATGAGCAGTAGCTTTTTATTTTAATTTTCCCGTGTAGATTAGGCATAATCAATCTAAAAAGATGGATCTGATCTGATTTCCAATTCTCACAGTCTCGTCTTAGTGACAATCAATGTTTTTTATTATTATTATAAAATGTAGATAAACAAGACCAATTTTTGATAGATTGAGTAGTGACGAGCGTTGTATATTATTAAATGTTAACATACCACGGGGCTTGTTAAACTGTTCTGTAACTGAATGTTTTTTTTTTTGTGTCTATTATGTTTTAATATTGTATTTGTGTGCCTTATTTTTTACTACTAATATATATCCTATTTGCGGGAACGCTTCTCCTACGCCCGTCCTTTTGATGTGCCTTGCAGGTCGCACCTTAGAAATCCTCCGTAAACCTGTAACTAACAATTTATGGATCTTTTTAGCTGTCCGAAATAATTTTATTTATTTATTAATTTAACTCCTCGTAGGGATAAGTAGAGGTGCATCCACAGTACACCCAAATTTTGTCTGTAATATTTAAATACCATGTTATATATATATAGGTGGTGAGCTGATTGCCATAAACTGGGCACTCGTTCAGATTCCGGGATTTTACTGATAGTTTCCAGTTGAAAAACCCAATAACACTTTGCCCGACCCGGGAATCGAACCCAAGGCCAATCATTTTCCTTTGACATCTGCCGGACCAAAAGGGTTTCCAAAACGTATAGCTGCCTCTTTTAAAGACAGTTACTCAATTCTTCGGACAAATTGGGAAACGTCTAAACAAGGTGATAACAAGTCTAAATGTTCTAGCACACGTTTTCACATGACATTCTTGGTTGACGTTAAATTTGTGTGAGTCAGTAACTGGTAGAGCTGTCCGCTCACTCTAAGTTTGCCGCTGATCGTCAGCAAAACTAACAAATATCGAGAAAATCACTCGCGCTTGCGATGACGTTGCTTATGGTACTGAAAAGGCAACTCAGCGGTATACGGTTGGGAAGATACGACGCGCATTCCACGGACTGGTAAACTTAGAGCGAACTGGTTCTTAATTGGTCTAAGTATTCGGTTGATTACAGTTGGTTTGAGCAGACACGTCTTTGAAATTGATCCACTTTAACGATATACATGGCAATCATTGTGGCTGAGAGCACTGGTGGCCCAGTGGTAACGGCCGCGACTTACGAGTTGTAGGTCGTAGGTTCGAACCCAGACAGGCGCTTTACTTTGTGTAAATTATTTCATCACCACTGCTCTCAAAACGGTGAAAGAAAACGTCGTGTTGAAACCGGCATGTTTTAGAACCAAAAATTTGAAGACATGTTACGTCTACCAACCCGCGCTGGGTGGATTACGGCCCACTCCCTCTCACAGAGAGGAGGCTTGTGTCCCAGCAGTGTGGCTAATGTCTTTTTATTATTTAGATTTAGGCGCTGATTGACATGCTCACAAACTAAACTAAAATTATAGAATTGACATCTCTTACTGGCAGACAGCTCGAGAAAAGGACGGTGATAGGTTAGAGCTTAGATAAAGTTGTCAAAATAGTTTATGACTTTATATTCCCCGTGCCAATATTCTCGTAATTAAAAACATTCAAAATCTAATCGCATTCTCATTTCAGCGACAATCAAAGTCAAAAATTCGTCATAAATGTATGAAAATTAGAAGTATTTTTGACAGGGTGAGACTGAGATTAGAATGCATAACATAACGTCACGTCTTGTTTCCCGGAAGGGTTGGGCAGAGGTGTACCTATAGTACACCCACATTTCGCCAGATAAGTTTAAGTCCCATGTAATAGGGGGCGAGCCTATTGCCATCAACCGGGCACAAATCCAGACTCCGGGCTGATACTGAGAAATTCCAGATAGAAAAACCCAATAACCTTAAATTGGCAGCTCTAATATACAGAGTGGCAGGGACACTGCCATAACGATTCGCCAATAAATTAACTTCGAGCGAGTCTTAACTTACAGATAAAATTATATTATTTAAAAATGTCGATTCGCCCGTTTCGGGCGAGTGTTAGTGCGAATATAGTCTAAATGATTTTATATCTGTAAGTAGGTTTGTACAAACACTTTTACAAGGCAAACATTATTTTTTAAACTAAATGAGTCAAGTAAAGACCATCTGGATTGATGTCTGAAACGGTCTTTTGAGGAAAGAATCATACAGATTGAGTGGATTGAGTGTCCAGTCAGTACAAGTATTTGTCAGTAATCGTGCAGCTCAACTCAAAACATAAGGAGCTCAGCGATTTGACGAACAATACCAAAGAAAGGATATTGGGTAGGCCGCATCATTACTCAAACCGCCAGACCAAATTTAAGATTAAAACTAACTGAGATAATAAAAAAACACAAAAGTCAAAAACGATGACCCACATAGTTATGTTAATACTTCTCCTAGCCAAAAGACCTGCCTTCATTTTCGTCACGTGCTCAAATAAAATGAGAACCCTTGACTGTCCCTCAAGCATAATAGTTGAACGACGGTACATATAGGAAGGTAAGGTTCTCTTCAACACCTTAGACTTATTACCTATCATCTTTTACATTACAATGAATAAAATCAGAGAAGTACCTGCATGCATAGAATCACATAAGTACATTTCTACTGTTAGGTTTTTTGAGGATTTGCAACTCATGCATCGTAATTACTGGCGCGACGCGACAGCGCGACCTTTGCGTCGAGCTGACCCGTGGCGCATGTTTGTGGGAGCCTTTGAAGGCAAATTTTTGAACACTTCTTCAGTCTTCAGCCAAGCGATTTTCAGTTATTTGTGTTGCTTTGGAAGTATTTCATATTGCTTTCGTTTTTGGTTATCAATTGTGTGGGAATTCAAATAATCAATATTACTTACTAGACCGAATGGTCTTTTTCAGTATCTGGCTTACAATAAAAAAATGCTGAAGATGAAAACAGATAGATCAAGTTCAACAACCTTAAAAACTAACATGCATATTTTGATTATTAAATCTCTGGTGGAGTTTCTTGCCATTCGTCTCCATACGAAACTACATTTTGGAAGGGGCGACTAGAATCAATTCTATTTTAATGTAAATGTTGACGTTATAAAGTGCATGCATGTATTTGTATATTTGAAATTAATGCTTTGACTTTCAAATTAACTACATTACTAATAATAACTTAAAAAATTGCCACAAATGTAGCCACCAAACCAGTGCTTCATCCACCTTTCATAACTCCTTCCATCCACCTTTGTGATAACCCTGAAGGTAGGTATAAAAGTGGGTAGGTCAACACGGAGGCACTCGATGGACCACCTTCGGAGACGATGTGGCTATCTAAATACATTTACGTGTGTATTTATATTGAGTAGCCGTGCGTGAGTGCAGAATTAGGAACTGTTAGATGGGGTTGTCTGTACCTGTAGACTTTAGTGATGTTTTCATACCATATTTTCCGCCGTCATGCCGTGTTGTTGTTTGAAGAGTACACCCACAAGGAGGCACATGAGAAATTTTTGCTTTGCCTCTTGGATGGCAATGAGCCTGCGGTGCTTCTGGCATTGCAAATGTCCATGGGCGGCAGTGGCTGCTTTGTATGTCACAAAAATAAATCCCTTTCTTTTAAATTACGATAACAGTTTTTTTTATGAAAAACCGCTAAGTGCGTGTCGGAATACGCATAATGAAGGTTTTCGTAGTTTGATGAATTTATCCCAAGAATAAACTTAATATCCTGCAATATTAAGTGGAATTTGCACTTTCAAGCTTAATACTTCGCAAACGGATCAATGAATATAAAAATGTCACACACCCTCATTATTTTTGAACGATCTTAACAACACCATATACATTATTGTTTCGCCATACACGGT
This sequence comes from Dasypolia templi, assembly GCA_963555695.1. Classification (NCBI taxonomy): domain Eukaryota; kingdom Metazoa; phylum Arthropoda; class Insecta; order Lepidoptera; family Noctuidae; genus Dasypolia; species Dasypolia templi. Next base: position 9,901,813 of record OY743163.1, read on the forward strand.
GTGGTGACAAAATGATGGACATGGCGAAACTATAAGGGTTCCTCGTCGACTACCGGACCCTTAAAACTATTGCTTGCTAGTTTACTTACTCGCTTTCATTTCCCAAATAAGGAGCGTTGCCTCAAAGATGGCAATGACAAATTAGATGCCTTAGTTCCACACCTTCATAAAAACAGTTTTATAATATCTGCACCCGACAAATCAAAAATAGCTTAATTATTAGGAAAAAAAAGTTGTTCTTATTTTACACAAAATAGTTACTTCAATAACGAAAACATTAATGTATTCTCGAATTTTCTGTAATAACCGCAACGTGCAATAAACAATAACAAAGTTTTGTAGCCACCATCATTAATTTATTACAAAAAAAAACATAAAATCCTTCCACCCATTTTTCAGACCCCTGCAAACTAACCTGCCGCCTCTACCATCACTTAGATCTACAAGTAGAGTGCTCAAGACTTGTGTTGACTCTACAGTAGTGCTCTATCGCCTGTGTACCGTCCAATACTGACAAATAATTTGACACCATCAATAATAGCTTCTAAAAGGTTTACCCATATGTGATATGGTCGGAGGTCGACATTTTTAGGGAACCTAGGTTTTAACGAAGTGTCGCGCTAATAGCTAGAGCATATTTATTTAGATGGGTGACCATCCTTTCAAACTCAAACTACATAATTATTTCAAACAAACCATTTACATGTCCTTCCAATAATAGGAATTGGGATGATGACTACTATTAAAAAGTTCGTAAAAATTTCAAAAAAGGTCTAGTAAAAATGAGATAATGTAAATATGAAGAAGATACACGCTTATAAAGTTTTTGGAGAGGATTATTCCTGTCCTTGTCGCGCGGTACGGACAATGTACGGCTTTAGCATGAAGTTACATAGTCACGACGTCACTTCTAAGATAGTGCTGTCCTTGTCCAACACTTAAACGTTTATAACTTGGAAGTTTATAACAAATAAATAGTAAATAAATAATGAGATAAAAATAAAAAAAAATTGTCATCATCCCCATTGTCAAGGGTTTGGTCGGTCAGAGAGATGAAGCTAGTTGCCCATTCCAAAGCGTATTAGGTACCTATGGAGAAGAATTGGTAAGAAACTCCACGAACACACTTTTTAATCAAAATATTGGTTACATCATTCATGTTGAAATTATGTTTCTGTGAACGAAATAGAACGATAAAAGCGTCCGTAATAAAAATATTAAGACAATTCAAATATTAAATTGAATAAAATAAGCCGTAGCAGCTAAGAGATGACCAGTCCCTGCTGCCGGCGGACGGTCAAGAACATGACGCACCATTCAGCTCAACCATTTTGAAGGGAGCATTACATCGAGTCCTCCGACCATGTGCAGCACCCTTTTTATACCAGCGGTGTAAATCAATCGATCAGTGAGGTTCAGCTGCAGTTCCTACGGTCAGTTTATGGATGGGTTACTATTCTGAACGTCCCGACATTTTGAGACTATGTATTTACTTTCAGACCTAGCAGTCTTACGTATATGATAGGTAATCGTTACATGCACTTATAAAAAGTCTGGCCTAAAGTCTGTCATGCGGCAATCGCTTTCAAAGCGTTTCGAACGTCCACAACGACTTTCAACAGGATTTCGGAGCAACAGCTTTTAGAATGGATTATAAGCCTATAATATTCCCACTGCTGGGACAGTTGGCTGTAATCCACCACGCGGGCCCTGTGTGTGTTGGTAGATGTCACTTGTACTCGAAATTTTGGTTCTAGGACATGCCGGTTTCATCACAATGTTTTCAAACCGACGACCTACAAGTCGTAAGTCGCGGCCGTGACCACTGGGCCACTCACACTGCTGCTCATAGAATGTTTAGCTTTGAAATATCGGTTAAAGGTATTTTTATTCCGATGCATGGCTTGAATTTGAATCAATACTCGTATCGTACTTTTTGACACTATGCTATGAAGAGTCGGGAAAACTTTTAATAGTACCAGTGTAACCAATATAAGCACACACACTCATCTCACACACACCCACATACTCACTCATCGACTCACTCACCGACTTACTCACTCCTTTTCACACTATACAACTCATTGATGTTTAATCATTTTCTCTACTTTTTTTTTTAATTTAAGTTTTTCTGTATATTTATTTTCTGTAAGATTTAAGTCAGATCAGAGATTTGGTGTTGTATGCCGAGATACAGGTTTTTCACCTAGTTCGGATACAGATACTCCCATGTTTTTCTATTCTCAAAAGTAAGCCTCCGTTCGCACGGACGTAAAAACATACGTGACGAGATTTTTTTGAACAACGCTCCTCGGCTGAACACCGAGAGTTGAAAATCCAGTACGCGATAAAATCCCGCCGCGAAACTGGCTCATGTTGTAAAATTACAAGTTACAGATATTTACTCACACTCAAACATAGTACAGCTAAAATGCTATCATCACGCTATCGCATCAGGGTACGTGCAGCGATTTGCTATCACAACACACGGCGCATAATTCTGACTAGATGTGCCTAGAAAGTGTATGCTCATTGCACGTAACGAGTTCAGAGTCATTTGCTTCATGTTACACGGATGTAGAGGGTTGCTGGATGTTGTTCTGTTCTACTGTGGGGGCGTACTGTGGTACACTGGCCTGGGGTGTTACTAAAATAACAGTTATGCATACGTACGTCTAGCCCCGTTCGGGCCCTTGACCCGATGATTAGTGACCAACTAATTATTTTGTGGCTCATTTTGTGACTTTTAAAATAAGATTATTTTGATTTTTAACCAACTTCCAAATAGAGGAGGTTCTCAATTCATCTGTAGCTTTTTTTTGTTTGTTATGCGATAACTCCGGCAATAGTGGATCGATTACATGTTTAAAAAAACTTTTTTTAATGGCCAAGGTATGATTCACGGGTGGTCCCATAAAGTGTAATTAACTTTGCTTGGGTATAATAGTTTTTCAGTTAGCTTCAATAATACGTATTTTCCACTTGGTGTATACAGATGATGCTATAATAATTTCCTGTCACAGTTATTTACACAGCAAGTAGTTGTATACGATAAGCCAACAAAAAGGTAAAAAAAAAACAACCGACTTCCAAAAAAAAAATACAAAGTGAAAAATATCTTTAATTTCGGAAGTCGGTGGCAAACGAAAACACACCAGACACCGACTTCCGAAATTAAAGTAATTTTACACATTGTAGTGTTTGTTTTGGAAGTCGTTTTTTTTTCAATTTTTTTTTTTTTATTCTAAGTTGTAGAAGTAACTAAATTTAAGCGAATATACCACCAGCGGGTCCCTTTTCTGTTAGCATATATATAGGCATAAAAAGAAAGAAAGAAAATCTTTTATTCCGCACAAACAAAACGAACATTAGATATAAAATTACATAAAATACACACATTCAAAGTAGCCAAAAGCCTCGTATTCAAGAAATAAAAAGTTAGTATAGTAAGTTAGTTAGTTAGTATTTAGTGCTCTGGACTCCTGTCACATGTATCCGAAAAGATCCTTCCTCCCGTTTTTGGTTTAGAAGTTATTTGGTCAATGTTAAATTAAAAGTGAAGTGTCATGCCATTTTGTCCCATGTCACACAACAACTCTCAACTTGACCCTGCTCTGCGGGAGGATGGAAGGAGTCTGAAACTCAAAATGATAAATTATCTATGTAAATGACATAACATCACGGCCGTATTCCTCCTAAAGATAGGCCATTACTTTATAATTCTAGAAAAAAAGATAAAAAAGATGCAACCATTTTGCAGATTATCTAAATAATATACATCTTTTAAGGGATACTGTGTTAAATGCTACATCAAAATACCTTGTGATATATTTCAATTAAACGAAAGAAAATTTAAAACTCATGTTAAAAGTACACTTTGTAAACAAGCATATTACAAATTATAGGATTATTATCCTAGATAAGGATGCTTCAAAACATGCTGGTCCTGCTCCATAGGACAATCTAGAGGCTAGACAAAATCAAACTAGTTGCTTACAAAATTAAATAATATTTAATTTTTAAGACGTTCAATCTGTAATTACTTTAACTCACACACAAAATTATTTCTTGTTGAAAGTTTTCATCTTATTTTACAATATTTGAAAATATGTGAGCACCATGACATGTATCTATCACATAATTAATTTACCAGCCAATTTGCTCTTATTTAATTCTTTTCACGTATTGTGGTATAGTAGTTTTATTCTAGGTGCATCGATTTAACGTATAATTGTTTATTTAATAATTAATGTATAATTACAAAAAAAAAAAACATATTTTAAAAGAGTAACGGTAGTTACTGTCTTTTCTTCTCCTTATGAAACTGCATTTTGAAACTAGATACAATTACATATTTTTTTTAATGTTGACGTTAAAAAGTGCCAATTATGTGCCTATTTGAAATAAATTATTTGACTTTGACTTTTATAAAATGTGGGAACTTTACAGTTACTTTTGTAGGTGTGCCAAATACCATGTGCGTAATACCAGTGTCCTTTACAGACTTCTGGCTACTACTAGCATTTCCCAATCCAGGCTCAGAAGCAGCGCTAACGACTCAAATACCAAACAAAATTCCTTTCATATTGCCACATCTTGCAAACCCTACATCTTAGTAAGTAAATTACTGCTTTTACCGCGACTCTGACGGCGCGATGTTATGCGAGTTTCCACTTAGCGCCGGCAGATGTCGCTTACGCGCACGAATTTATGTCTACCCTCCACGCAACGAGAGATTAAAGCTTTTTAATATTGTACGGAGATAGAGTAGTTTTCACTTTAGTTACTGACGCACTCATGGCATGGTAATTTAGTTTTGAAGGGAGATCTAAATTATAACATTTCTTTAATAATAACTAGGTTTTGTCTGAAATTATCCCACGAAAATGTACTACCAGGATAAAATTATCCTATCTGTCAATCCAGGTAACAAACCCACAAATTATACAGAAGTTTCTAATAATATAATTTAATCATGATTCGAAAGACACGTAGCGCCATCTAGCGTCCAAAAGCAATTGTGATTCTCGAAAGTTATTGTTATTTGCCTCGGGAACAATACGTTATATCTGAATGAAAGATACTCTAAGTCATTTTCTGTATCCCTGACAACGTTTATGGAAAATTTAGTGATGATCGGTTCAGTGGTTTATGAGTGAAAAGGTAACACAAAAAAACTTTCTTTTGAATTTATAATGTTTATATTAAAGATAAGAAATTGAAGAACACAGTCACAGGCTATGACTAGGCTGGGCACGCCACAATAGTAGCGATAAGTCCCCTCTGTGACGAGTGGTTGGAGAGGCGCCACGGTGTCCTCACCCTCCGCCTGACACAGGTCCTCACCGGACACGGTTGTTTCAGGAGGTTCCTGGTTCGAATAAGGCGGGTGGAAAAACCTGGGTGTCACCATTACGTGGATCCTCTATGAGGCGATCGGCGGCGGCGATCTCTCGCGTCCGGCCCTGGTCCTGGCCATGGAGCGGAGTTAGAGGGAATGGGAAGCCGTCACCTCCTTCTGCGAAGCAGTAATACTCGCAAAGGAGGAGGCGGAGCGCGTGAGGGTGAGGCAAACCTTGTGCCTTCGCGTCCCTAGTCGCCGCAGAAGACGCCCTGGGCTTCGGTAATCGCAAACGGATTCCCGGCCACCGTAGACGACGGCGAGCAATGGGAAGCTCGCCGTCCGGTAAGGACCAGGCCCGGGTCGACGGCGCGATTTGTTCCACGTGCGCCTCAAAGAGATGTCAGCACTGAGTGACAGGGTCCGTTAGGGCCAATGCCTGCCAAGGTCGCGGGTTGTTCGAAAGAGACACCGTGGCCCCTGGCACAGGCAATTGAAGGTACACGGGTGGGTTTTAGTCTGTAAAAGTCTGACACACCCTCGATTAGATGATTTAAAAATGAGTACATAGTCATAAACTCAAAGGTTGCAAAATTGCAGTCACAGCAAGTATGGCATAACACTTAGGTCTGTGTTGCACCTTTTAATACCAAACTGCCGCTAGTTTGGTATAAAAGGGTGCAACTTCGTACCTCCTCAGAATATTTTCTTCGTTACTTATTTCTTTGTGATTTTTTCCAGGTTTTTATAGTTGGGTGTTTCTCGTTTTAAAAATCAGGCCCACTTGCACGTTTAGTTGTGTTGGGTAGAAACTTGGAGTCAGGTATTTAACGTTGTTACCGATCTACATGGTCTTCACATGATCTAACCAAGATTATGTCTGGACTTTATAAGAGACTGTGGCTTCCGAGTTTGTTTCGGCCTTTCTTCTCAGAGTATTCAGATAGGAAACGCCGATCTCATCTAGTTTAAAAATTTGATTGACGTGTAAAAGTGTTTGGACAAACCTTCTTACAGAAATAAAGTCATTTATCATTTATGATACTCAAGACTTCCATTCTAGCCAAGTCAAAGACAAACACACAACCCTTCTTGCCCTATAAATTGGTTATACAACAGCCCACATAACCCATCCTTTTCAATCAATCTCCTGCCTTATCTTTCTGAGCTACGCTTTATCGGCACCACAAAGACTTATAGCCATCCTTATCAGCAGTGATAACGTTATCCTGTGCCTTCCTGTGTGCCTTGCTGACGTCATATGGATGATGAATGAGGCAAATGGATGTTTGTTTTATGCCTTTTTTTAATGATAATTGGATGCCTGTTTTTGAAAGAAGGGTAAAATTAAGTAGAAATATTGTTTGATGTGATTATAAAATAACTTTACGACTATAACCCATCGGGGTTAGGCAGAAGCTATTTGCCTACAAACAGTAGGTAGGTAGTACACGCGACTACATATCAAGCTACACATCCAATATAAGCTGATCTCGCATTATATAGGATGTCCATACAATGACAAGTCAGCTTATACTGGAAACATATAGCTTGGTAGCTTTATCTCCATTTATATTTCCACACTTCACATGTTTTGTTCAAGTCCCATTGAATTTATTTAAAAACATTTTTTTTTCAGGGGAGGATGCATGCATGTATATTGCCACTAGTCTTTATGTACTTAAATGTAGAATCCGTAAGGATGCTATGCTATCCGTAAGCTGCTGAATTTAAACTAATGAAAAATGAAAACACCCAAGAAAAGTTTGCACGACATGGAAATTTAAAAAATCAATTGCCAAAGATGTTTGTCTGCGCAATAGCTCAAAGGGGCTTCAAACAAACAACAACTTTCACATTTATATTACTATTATATTAGGTAGCTCTCAAAACGGTGAAGGAAAACATCGTGAGGAAACCGGCATGTCCTAGAACCAAAAATTCGAAGACATGTGACATCTACCAACCCGAACTGGGCCCGCGTGGAGGATTATAATGACTGAACTCAACCAAATCCAATAAACCTATTGGTCAAAATGAAATCAAAACAACTCCGAACAAAAACATGTGCCTTCGAATGCTAATGTTCTAATATAATTATAATGCATACGGTAACTGTATCACGCGATAATGAATGATTGATAGCGTCAAGCGCGTGTGGGACGATGTCTTTATTTTGTTGGTGACTGCCGGTACAGACGGGTGCAAAAGTGTTTCTGAAAAATAAAGATGGCGTTTTTTATTTATTTATTTATATTTCCACAATCACTTCTATCATTACAGGCAACTCCTAATGCGGTAGCGTGGCCCTTAATTAAACTATCTTAAATAACATAACACATACAATATTATTTTTGTGAATTCATTCAGAGAGCAGGAAAATAATTCGATCCTGTCAGCAGTGTCATTTAGTGCATGCAAGGAACATGAAGAAGATGACTGTATGTCCCCGTGTGTTTCTGTTGATTGTCTAGGTGGTCGCAAGAGCAACTGATGAGCGTAAGGTTTAATTCCTAGGTCGAGTAAAATACTTTTGGATTTTTCCATGTGGGAAATATTTGTTCACGTCATCTTTGTTTAGTTTAAGTAGTGGGGGCTGGTATTGCATCACATGGGTAAGGCCGCCATTTTCAAAGGACAGATATGGAAACTAGTCTAGCATCAACACGTGCCCTGACACACCTACTCTTAAATCTCCACGTGCAATATTAAATCACCCCTCTTGAAATATTTTGTTGCGATGTTATTCGTATAAACGAATCCCATAGCGTAAAACTGCTTCAACATATAACTGGCGGATTTATATTGCTTGTTTTTAAAATAAAATAAATTTCTGCACAGTTTGGGTGCATCAAAAAATGTATAAGTAATAGTTTCAAATGCTATGTTTTCTATTTAAGATACCACCTTTGGACTCCGAGTTAAATCTTCTTATCTCATATATTTTTAAATCTTACATTACACTTTTGTTCTCAACTGTACATGCAAATCAGTGCTTATCCCAACCGTGGTCCGTTCGTTCTCAAATACTTATTGTTTTAACAATACATACCTACATACATTATTAATGTATTTTATCTGTATGTTGTGGAGTTGTTAATTAGGGAATTATAAGTGGTAGCATGGTTGATTTTTTTTTGTACGACATTCTTAAAAGTATTCATGTATTGTTTAGAGACAGCTTTTTTTTAAACAAAATTAATTAACTCAAAATTATAGTAAATAAATTGTCCAGTAACGAATGACCAAATTACTGAAACTTCTCATCTTTACGAGTCTTACCTCAGACATAAAAATAGCACAATTTAGAAGTAATTCCTGGTGATTTCTATGAAGAATTTGTCAGTAGTAGCCCGGGGCCCTTAGTCTCGATTTGAACCCGGTTTATGACAACAGGCTCGTAGTTTTGCCTTTAAAGGTACCTACTACAGGACTTAAACGCACGTTTTATAATGCCTCAAAGTATACGATCCACTGCAGTAAACAAAATCAGAAAAATACATGATATTCTTCAGTATAAATACTAGTTATATAATGTGTGAAAACATAATACTACTAATTTGAACCGAAAGAAAAAAATCACGAAGCAGCCTCTAATATTTTCTTTAAAAAACGAGTAAATCATTCTGATTTTTGACCGATTTTTCAAAATTATTAACCTACATAGTAGTGATTTATTTTTTAGTCCAATCAACACATTTTTTGTAAATATATAATTGCTTCATTTTTTGCAATAAATTACCAGCGTTGCGTCATCGCGCTTCTCTTTTTTTCTATGCAGTCTGACAGTGACCGCGCTTTATTTAGCTCTTGTCAGCCTCTTAAAGACTCTTTTTTAAAGGAAAGATTTTCTTCTTATTTTCATATTTAAATATCACTGTGTCATTTTGCACGACCTCAAACGAAAGATCCTATTACCTATTACTATACACCGAAAACTGGAAAGTTCAGTAGGTCTCTAAAAGCATCAATATTAGCGCCAAAATCCCACATTTATCATTTAAATCAATTGCAACCAATTCCAAATTCGAAACAGTTAACCTATATTTTTAACCGCCATTTTTATTCGATACGTGCATTGTGGATCGCTGTATTATAGCGGAGGGGGTGAGGGGAGGAAATGACGTCATGCATAGAGGAAACTATAAAGCATTAACTTTGGGTCGGCCAAATTTTGGACCTGCTCTTCTGTGCATACTTAATAATATAGTGCGGGCGGTGTGGAGTGGTTGTTGTGATTTTTTTATAAAATTAATAACTTATCGTCATAACATCACGCCTTGTTTCCCCGAAGGGTTGGGCAGAGGTGTACTTATAGTACACCCACATTTCGCCAGTTATGTTTTAAGTCCCATGTAATAGGGGGCGAGCCTATTGTCATCTACTGGGTACAAATCCAGACTTCGGGCTGCTACTGAGAAATTTCAGATAGAAAAACCCAATAACACGTTGCCCGACCTGGGAATCGAACCCAGGACCTCATGCTCAGCAGTAGCGATTGCGACCACTAGACCAACGAGGCAGTCAGAAAATTAATAGGTATCTATAATAGCTTGCGTTCATAACCAGCCTGTAATGTTCCCACTGTTGGGACACAGGCCTCCTCTCTATGAGAGGGCCCAGTGTGGGTTGGTAGATGTTACATGTATTATAATGATTGGTTCTAGGACATGCCGGTTTCCTCACGATGTTTTACTTCACCGTTTTGAAAGCAGTGGTGATGAAATAATTTTCACAAAGTAAATCGCCTGTCTAGGTGCAAAACTAGGAATACCTTTAATTCAATTTGTTGTGATCGTTACCACTGGGCTACCACTGCTCATATTCATCCTGTTTGTTAGGTGGTTATTACTGAATAAAGTTATATATTATTATCATTTTATAAACTGATTCTTAAACCCGTGATTTGAGGTGCAAGACCTCAAATCACTAAGTGTCGATTTCGCCAACGTTACTAAACACGTTCATGACACCTAAAACGCGTTCAAGAGCTGTCAGAGTCAATATTCCATACAACATAATGACACGGACAGTTTTGGGTATGGCATCTTGTAGTTGAGATGCCATACCCAAAAAAAAAAAAAAATTAAAAAAATATATTTGTCCGTGTCATTATTTTGTATGGAATATTGACACGGACAGCTCTTAAACGTAGCATACGTGCTGATCGTGTTCAAACACACACACACACAACACGTGGTTACAATACCAAATGTTAACTGCAGCTGTCATTTTGTCATGCAATAGAAGTCAAAATCGGTTGAACGGACTATAAAAAACTTTATTTAAATGTCTATTCTTTTATTCAAATGGAGTACATAAAAGTAGAAATCTTCCACGCACTTCAAGACAGTGCAAACGATACATGATAAATGAAATGAATGGTAAAAGATTTTATTTCTGTTAGAAGTTAGAAAAATATGATTGACGTGTAAAAGTGTCTGTACAAACAGACACTTTTACACGTCAATCATATTTTTGAACTAGACGAGGTTTGCGTTTCCTATCTGACTACTCTGAGAAGAAACGCCGAAACAAACTCAGAGGTCACAGTCTCTTTTAAAGTCCAGACATAATCTTGGCCAGATCATGTGAAGACCATGTAGATCGGTGTTTGAAATGTTCTTTTGAGGCATGAACCACACAGATTGAATGGATAATTTGTCCTGTCCTGTGCAGTCAATGCGTAGAACATAAGGAGCTCAACAATTCGACAAACAGTACCTGCCAAGGAAAAGATTTTTTTAGGTCACAGGGCAACAGGTCAATAGGTCGGGCTAAGTGTTATTGGGTTTTTCTATCTAGATTTTCTCAGTAGCAGCCCGGAGACTGGATTTGTGCCCGGTTGATGGCAATCGGTTCGCCCCCTATTACATGGGACATTAACATAACTGGCGTAATGTGGGTGTACTATAGGTACACCTCTGCCTAACCCTTCTGGTATTAGAGGCGGGATGGTATGTATGTATACTAAAATACTTCACAACGTAAATACTCATGTTATAGTACCGAGTATATAGGTATAAAATCCTTCAATGTGTATAACAAACAACGGCCAACACACACCACCCTCACTATACAACTTAAACCGGCAATACACTTAGCATATTAACTGCGCGACCGCGGCTAGCTACTGCGCCTGCGACTGCTACTACACCGCTAGGTTACGCGCGTACGTGGGCACATCACTAGATGAAATCGAAATTCCTGCTTGAAGGATTTTGGAAATAGATAGGTTTATTTTACACTAGATATCACCCGCGACATCGTCTGCGATCCTGAATGAAAAGTAGCCTTTATCCTTACCCAGGCCATGGTCATGGTCAAAGTCAATGCATTTATTTCAAATAGGCCCATAAAAAGGCATTTTTGAACGTCAACAATTGCATTAAAAATAGAACTGATTCTAGGCGCCACTTCCAAAAGGTAGTTTCGTATGGAGATGAAGAACAAGAAACTCCACCATTACTCTTTTAAAATGTTTCACAATGTTCTGTATACATTAATTATATTTCTATATGTGAAGACGATGCACCAAGAATAAAAATACTATACCACAATTGGTAAGAAGAATTAAAAATAAAGCAAAGGCAGATAAATTAATCACGCGATAGGTACATTGTGCTCACATATTTACAAACATTGTAAAAATATATGATTTTCCTAAAATATTGACTAGGAATAAGTCAGTGTGTGAGTAAGTAAAAAACAAAAAAAATATATAATTAAATTAGCAACCAGTGTGATCTTGTCTAGACGGGACTGTCCTACGGAGCTGGACCATCATGTTTCCAAGGTCTGTCTGTGTGCCAAATTCCATCTTCAATACTCAATATAGACCCAATATCTTTATTGCTTTACCATAATGTGTACTTAGGTGGTAACTATATAATATAGATCATTATGGACCCTGTAAGTACCGCAAAAGTTAAGGAGAGAGGAAGCCCTGTTCGAGGAGATAATCAAGTAGTATATATGACAGGATTTTTTTACTTTAATATAAACAAAGTCATCGCGCATGAGATACTAACATTTCGCTTAACCATAATTTTGTATTATATCTGCAAATTGTACTTCGATATTTTCGATTATTTTTAGATACCTGTACATGTGTTGTATCCTATTTATTCATTTATTTATATTGTTTTCTTTGAATAGTTATTTTTGCAATATAATCTATAAAAAATATCTATAAAAATGGCGTTACAGCCGAGGGGTTAATTATTATTAAAATTTATTATTAATTGCTATTTTATTTGTTTTTGTAATATTTTTTAATTCTTATTATTATTATTATTTATTCATTGTTACCATATCATTAAACAAACCTATAGACTGCGTGATTATCAATAATTACTGTTAATCAATTATTATTATTTTATTACTTATTATATCTGTAATTTCCTTAACATAATTATATGTTTTTTTTCTATTATTTATGTTTATCATTTCAATATTCGTAAAAAAATAAAAAATAATATAAATAAATTAATCTTTTCTTCTTTCTTTATGATGTCTGGTAGTTTGTTGTATATTTTTATAGACATCCGAATCTGATCAGTCGTTTTCTCCTCTTTTACTTTCGCAATTGTAATATTCCTTCTTTCTTCCCATTGAGGTAGGCAGAAACTACGGAACGCCACCTGCTACGATCCTTACATACTCCTTTTGCCTCGTTTACGTTCGACTAAGAAGGAAAGTAATGTCCTATGTAAGCTATGTTATAGAGACATGTAAATCAAATTGACGACCACAAAAGTACACTTTATGATGCCCATTTTACTGATTAATGCAGGGCAATTGTATATTATAACATTTTCGAATAGGATTAGGTCTATGTTCTATGTTAGAGGGTTTGGTTTCCGCACTTAGTCCTTCATGTGGACCATTGTGCGTGGGCCATGGCGGCCGTCGGTGGTTAATATTCCAACCAGCCCACCTCCCTCCAGAAGCCGATCAAAGCTTCTGGTCTGTCGAGAACATCTGTGAAAGAACCGGGTGTCCCGAGGGTTTCTGTTTTTATCTGGGTAACGCCTGTGCACTCAAAGAGCACATGCGCAACGGTTTCGTCCGACTCCATGCAAGCTCTGCACAGTGGACTATCCGTGATGCCTATTGTGTGAAGGTGTTTGTTTAGCGAGCAGTGTCCTGTGATGGTCCCCGTCACCAGGCGCAGGCCATTTCTGTCTAGGCGTAATAACCGTCTGGTTAGCCTGCCATTTAAGGATGGCAAAGCAAAGGATTAGGTCTAATGTAAGGTCTAATGAAAATTCAATACCTACATAGAAATGTTGCACTACTACAAATGTCACCACTACATTTGTGGTAGTATAACATTTGTTATGTCTTGTGTGTGTGTGGTAGTGTGTTGTTAAGTCCCCTATTTATGAGAATTTGTGGTGTATCACTTTTATTATAATACTTATTAAAAAGCGTAGTCTTATTAATAGGGTCCCGTTGACAACCTTTGGGTAGTTACCTACCCAGTCCTAAAAATATAGAACACTGATTTGTCTGTTCATAACACCAAATAAGCGAATATTTATGTACCTACCCACAATCAGAAAATTTTAACCATTCAACATTTCAAACATGGAATGGAACGCAGGGCTGTAAAATAGAGTGGCAGCATAAAACCGACAATGAATTTTACCGATCGCCGCGTCAGTATAAGGTTTTACGGTTTTTGAAGGTTCCACACAATGAATGACGTAGTTATTGTCCAATGAAATTGCTTTTTTGATGTCCAATATGGTTGATGTTCGATTTTCGAAATTATATGTTAAATGTTTATTAACGTTCTTTTGTTGAAAATGCAGTTGCTTCTCGAATCATTTATTTTTGATTGGATACGTACAAAGCAAATTTTTTTTTTAAGTGTATGTGGCGTTCTGTAGTCGCTGCCTACGCCCATGGAAAAAAAAGAGTTTATGTAGTCAAAACTATGTACATAACATAACATACATAATCAACCTATAATGTGCCCACTGCTGGGATACAGTCCTCCTCTCAGTAAGAGGGAGTTGGCCGTAATCCACCCCGCGGGTCCAGTGGGGTTTGATGTCACATGTCTTCAAATTTTAGGTTCTAGGACACACTGGTTTCCTCACGATGTTTTCCTTAACCGTTTTGAGAGCAGTGGTGATAAAATAATTTACACCTACGACCTACAACTCGTAAGTCTCGGCCGTTACCACTGGGCCCCCAATGTTCGCCTTTGAAGGTTTATTGGTGCAGACTCCAGAGAGGTAATTGCGTTATACACAAACAAATGCATTGACTGTCATTTTGATAGTTCAACAACATTCACTGCGTTATTTACGGGTTTGAGCAGACGAATTCGTCAAAAATATGAAACAATTGATTTGGAATTTCTTTCAAAAACTTTCGAATAGTGATTGAAAATGTGTAACTCAAGTTTTATGCAGATAACTTATTTTGACAGTATCCTATCCGTTTTTGGAATCCATGGGAAACATAAAAAGTAGTGTGATAATAAACTGAAAAAAGGCATGTCTGCCAGATCATTTTATATATTTTAAAAGGATCTGGCAGACATGCAATTACTTCTTAATAAGACGATTAGATTTACTTTACTGGATAGAAACAAAAAAAGTTGCACCTTATCGTAATGTTTAATCGGTCTTAAAGCTACAAAACAAATGTTCTTTTCTTATTTTTTTAAAATATAAATGTTTCAGTAAAATATTTTATTTGATATTAATTTTTAGCCCACTGCAGGGCAAAGGCCTCCCTTTCTCTTTTCCAGTCTTCTCTGTCTTGAGCTAGTGTGGACCAGTCCTGTCTGTAGGTGTCATAAAATCTTGCGGACGGCGAGCAATGGGTAGCTCGCCGTCTAGTAGGAACCAGGCCCGGGTCGATGGCGCGTCGTGTTCCACGTGCGCCTCAAAGAGATGTTAGCCAAATGACGGGGTCCGATAGGGCCGACGCCTCAGGGTCGCGGGTAATTTGAAAGAGTAACCGTGGCCCTGGCACAGGCAACTGAAGGAAAACGGGTGGGTTTGAGTTAGTAAAAGTCTGACACGCCCTCCCGCTCCACCCAGAGCGGGAGAAGTCATTTGATGACTTCCCTCCCAAAAAAAAGGTGTCATTAAATGATTAAAATAATTACCATGTTTAAATACCTACCAAAATGTGAGAGTGCAACTACTCGCGAGCCTACTTCAAAAGGCTTCAACTCGAGCACTGATCAAAGAGCCTTGAAAGAAAGAAGAAAAATTGATTTATTTGTCACAGAAACAAGTGCATACAAAATAAATCGATTACAAAACTTAAAAAAAAACATAGCTGATTTATTCTTACAAACACAAAACATAAATTGTCGTCAGCTGAACGTCGTGACTGTGACAAGAAGGCTTCAGCATGATGCTGTACAGTGAAAATCAGCGCTGTGCTGTGGGTCAGGGGACCTACAGCCAATGACTATATAACCACTTGACTGCGCATAGAGTGCCCCGACGCTCGCAAACTATTAGTATTTTGTCGCCTATGTAGAGGCTACGGTACTAATAATCATTTTAGTTGTGTCCAAGAGTTAGACCTGTGTGCACGCAAAATTAAATAAAAACTATGTAGCTTAATATGCAATTATAACGCATCAAAATGACTTCATGCACGGTGAAGTGGTGTGGGAAACATTCCAAGACATCTAGTTACAAAAAGGATGCATAACTTTTCATCGGTAATAAAACTACGGAAATTATTTTCGATTTTAATCAGAATAATGAGCCACCGCAGGGGTCTATTTAAAATGGTGGATGGGTGTTCGAGCACACGATTGAGTCGCGCGTTGATGTCTTTTAGAAAAGTCTCGTTCTTGTATTAGACAATTCTAATGCTTCTATCCCTTTCTTTCCCTTTGTATGTTTATCGTAAAAAATAGAGCAGTTACCTTGAATAGCTGAAAAGCGATATCGAAAATAATAAAATTTTAACGAATATCTACTTTTAAACGACTTCAAAAAAGGAGGAGGTTAGAGGAGATCGGATTTAAAATCTCTGATTGGGTATAACTTATTCCCGGATATTAATTTTCATCAATTTGAGATAGAATCAACAAATCACTTAATTGAATTAGCAAGATGCATAATTCAGAAATATGTAGGTACTCTCGTTTATCATTTTTACAAAGAACAATCAGGACCCTAAAACTTTAATTCGAAAAACATGTACGAAATTAATTCATTTTAAAAATCAATAATAATTGGATACATGTTTTTTTTTGTAAGTGATTGATTATGATTTACTATAATTTCTATGATTTTAATTGAGTATGTTTGATCGATTTCGACTATTTTCCCTTAATGAAGTAGAGCAGCCCTAACGATGGCATACCTACGCAACTTGACCTTGAACTGACCAATTGCAGCCGCGCGTTCTTCCTCGTCCCCCGGCCCGCAGTAGTGAGTTCTGCGCTTAGAAGAAATCGGCCTATACGCTCTCTAGTGGTTATATTCTCTTTGCCTACAGCACAGCGCTGATTTTCAGTGGTCACCCCAAAAATTACGTACGGAAACCAAGTCAGGTTTAGAGATTCAATGTTATAATATGAAAATAAGTACATAGTAAATTAAAACAAATAAAACTGCAAAATTCATATGATCTAGACATAAATTAACATATTTAAAATAACTTAACTATTAGCTAAAATAAACACCATGAAAATAATTAAGCTCACTCATTTAATTTCAATCTGTGTATTTCCTATTATCCTTATTATAGTAAATATATTAGTTAGGTGTTGAATAACGCGGCGGTCGCAAGCGCGGCTGATGAGCGTGGGGTACTGGGTTCGATTCCCAGGTCGGGCGAAAGTGTTATTCGGTTTTTCCATAAGGAATTTCTCAGTATCAGCCAGGATTTCGGAGGTTGGCTGATCTCTCTCCGGTCGTGTCATCGGACTATGGGACTGACAGAAGAAAGATTGCACCTTCACGCGTGTCATGACCGAGTTCTTTTATTTATTTGTCATTTTGTCTGTTCTGCAGTTGACAAAACTCGTTTTTAGGATAGTCATGCTTTTATATTTATTATACTAAATCAACTAACAAACTAAGTATTAAAAATATTAAAGTAAAACTAACTAAAACTATGACATTGGCTGAATGCACAAACCGTGCAAAGCGAAAAAAAAAAAATATATATATAACAAAAAAATGGCGTCGAAAAATTCCTCCGCATCGCTGTCGACTGGTAATGTATCCAAGACACTGGTGGCATTAGCATCTTGTATGGCAATGCTCAGCCTCTGGCCAAGATAAAAGCAAGCCCTTGGGTCGCGGGAAGTGTCAACCAGAATGTGAAAGAAACTTCTTATTTCTGAAGTGTTTGGAGATTTCGTTGAACATGCTTTCATGCTTCTCGTTCTGTTGTCTTTGACACACAATTGTGCAATAAATCTCCCGCGTCGATGAATATTGTATAGTCTACATTGAGATTAGCCGCCATGGCTGCAATTCGGTGTGGAGGACTATTATCATTGCAAGGTTGTAGGCAGCGTGGCCGAGTGGTCTAAGGCGCTGGTTTTAGGCACCAGTCCGAAAGGGCGTGGGTTCGAATCCCACCGCTGTCACAATGCTTTTTACATTTTGTATTATTATTTTAATCTACTTATGGCGAAGGAGAGCAGTGGTGACCCCAATAACGGCTGCGACTTACGAGTTGTAGGTCGTAGGTTCGAACTCAGACAGGCGCTTTACTTTATGTAAATTATTTCATCACCACTGCTCTCAAAACGGTGAAAGAAAACATTTTGAGCAAACGAAAAATGTTTTAGAGCCAAAAATTCGAAGACATGTGACATCTACTAACCTGCACTGGGCCCGCGTGGTGGATTACGGTCCACTCCCTCTCACAGAGAGGAGGCCTGTGTCCCAGCATTGGGAACATTATAGGGTGATTATTTATGGCGAAACAATTTTGAGTAAGAGATTACATTAAAACTATACTTATTCAAAGAAAATATTACTGACACTTATTTACACAGTAAAAATGATAGTGGTTTTGTCTTTTTAAAGTCAGGTGTGGAGTAGGTACGCACGAGTACACATCAAGCTATACATTTCTAGTATACAATGCGAGGTCAGCTAAAACTGATTTACCGCAAATAAACGTTTTTTCTTTCTTTTCTTCTTTATACTATTAATTGCACTATGCGCATGTATATAATTTATATTAAATACATTTTGAAAGGTTTGAAGAGATATGAGGAACAGGGTGTAAAGTTCACTCATACTCTTCGGAAAAGGAAGGATCCTGCGACCAGATGGATGTCGTATCTGGTGGGCAACTGCCCGATGATTGTTGTCGGGAAGTTGTATATATGCTATCTGCGGGGTAAACACTGCTTGCGCGATGCAGGATTGATGCGTTTGTTCGCATGTGGCGGTATAGATGCCGCCACAGGTTTTATGTACAATAAATGTAGGCATACGCACAAACACACGCACAAACACACATTCACACTCACACATACACACACAAATCAATAAAGTTGTACCATGTGCACAACTTTACTTGGCTTGGTTTCGACTCATATCTCCTACAAATGACAAAATTTTGATAAAATAGCTGTCAAATTAATTCATCTTGTTCGATTGTCTAATTTCGGAAATAAAATAACGAAAAACACACGGTTAGATAAATCTAACAGAGTGTATCCCTGTGCGCCGAAAAAACACACTGTTGTAAATCAAACACAGTGCATCCCAGCGCGTCGAAAAAACACACTGTTGGAAATCTAACAGAGTGCATCCCAGCGCGTCGAAAAAGCACACTGTTGGAAATCTAACAGAGTTCATCCCAGCACGTCCACAAAACACACTGCTCGAAAACTAACAGAGTGCATCCCAGCGCGCCGAGAAAAAGACTGTTGGAAATCTAACAGAGTGCATCCCAGCACGTCCACAAAACACACTGCTGGAAAACTAACAGAGTGCATCCCAGCGCGCCGAAAAAACACACTGTTGGAAGTCTAACAGAGTGCATCCCAGCACGTCCACAAAACACACTGCTGGAAAACTAACAGAGTGCATCCCAGCGCGCCGAAAAAACACACTGTTGGAAATCTAACAGAGTGCATCCCAGCACGTCCACAAAACACACTGCTGGAAAACTAACAGAGTGCATCCTAGCGCGCCGAAAAAACACACTGTTGGAAATCTAACAGAGTGCATCCCAGCACGTCCACAAAACACACTGCTGGAAAACTAACAGAGTGCATCCTAGCGCGCCGAAAAAACACACTGTTGGAAATCTAACAGAGTGCATCCCAGTGCGCCGAAAAACACACTGTTGGAAATCTAACAGAGTGCATCCCAGTGCGTCGAAAAAACACACTGTTGGATTTTTAACTCTCGGTGCTAAGCATATCGTTAAAATCCAATGCGTGATAAAATCCTGCCTGACATGGGCATCAAACCAGGACCTCGTGCTCAACAGTAGTGCTTTAAACCACTAGCAGTTATAGGTGGTTGGCACGCTAGTGAAAAATAAATCGTCGTGTGGGTCGAGGGTATTAACTCCATCTGAATAGTGGGCGAAGCAATATTTATTTTACTGTCAAATTTATAGTGCAATAATCCTAATTAAGATATCAACAAAAACCCATCCATTGTATAAAATAATAAAAATTCCATACATTTGACATATAAGTAAAAAATAAAACTTAATATACTCAGGAAAAGACTTTAAAAGACAGTCTTAAGCCAAATTTTGTTCTAATGATTGCTACATAAAGGTTTAACTTCCATTTTTATAGTTAAACGACTTTCATTCCTATCATTATGAAAATAAGTCGACTCAAAAAAAAATCTCTTTGACTTTGACGGTGCTTTTATTGCATTCATTTTTCTAAAATTAACACTTAAAAAGTTATGCCAAGTTGCTGGTGATAAGGTTTTTGGGGTTCCGTGGGTAAAGGACAGTTCCTTTTTAAGTCAAGCTTGGCATTGTTGTCAGGCTGGTCCACATATTAAAGGACTCTCAGCGCGATATGGAGCGGGCTATGCTCGGAGTTTCTTTGAGGTTCAAAATCAGAAATGAAATTATCCGGAAAAGAACCGGAGCTTCCGACGTAGCTTGCAGAGTAAGCAAGCTGAAGTGGCAGTGGGCCATGTTTGTCGAAGGACCGATGGCCGGTGGGACAAACGACTCTTGAAGTGGAGACCGGGTTACTGCAAGCGTAGCGTGGAACGCCCCCCGTTCCACGCTACGCTTGCAGTACGCTAGATGGACCGACGACTTTAAGAAGGAGCCTAGGACGACTGGATGCGTAAGGCGGAGGATAGGGTGTTGTGGTGGAGCCTGGGAGAGGCCTTTGTCCAGCAGTGAACCGTGATAGGCTGAGTTGATAGAGGCAATGTTAGATATATCTGTTTTAAACATCTCTGCTAGCTGTCACTTCAGCAGTTTTCATCTAAACCCGTTCTCGCCGTTCGTGTCTTGGGTCTTCCTCTATTCTCTCAGCCATCCACACATGCATTACTCAGAACTTTTCTCACCTTGGTAGCTATTCCTCACTAGATTATGACTTTGTCTCCGTGAAGTTAGTTGTTTTAACATAAAAGATTATTTCGGCAAATGTAGTTTATCATCATCATAATCATTATTACGGCCGAAAATCGTCCACTGACGGACTTAGGCCTCCCCCAAGTACCGCTACTTCGACCAGCATGTCGATTCAGCAAAAATCTCACCGTGAAGACTTGCGTGGAGTGAGCTGTCAGTGTCATCCCGTCTTGTTCAATCCCTAGCATCAATGGCCATCCCTCGCTCACTTCACCTAAGTTTTCACGTTGAGATGCTTACAGAATGGCATCACAGTTCTGTGCTTCCCGCATCCATCAGAAGGATCCCTTACCTTCACAAGGTAATGGATCCACCTTGTGGGAGGCCTTCCAACGCTACGTCTTCCGGTACGATGTCAACACTCCAGAATCTTTCGGCCCCATTTAATCTTACGGTAATGAACTTCAGATTAGGCCGGGTACAGTTTGGTAAAACAGAACATGAAATGAAGTCGTAAAATAGCAGTCCAAATTTATGCAATCTATCATCTATCTATCATCAAAGATTCTAAAGGTCTAACTTAAAAAGGAATAAATTAAATAACTACTAACTATCCATACAAATGAAAATAAAAACAAAAAGGACACTTAGGCGTCGAAGTACTTGTACTATCTGGACTTAGATACTAATGTAATAAAGTTTAAGAGTTAGTTTCTTTCAACGCGCTCATCTCTGGAACAGCCACTCGGATTTGAAAAATTATTTTTGCCTTTGATAGATCAATTCTTGAGAAAGGCTATAGGCTACGCATATATTACTCTACGACCCTTAGAAGCCGAGAAAAAATAATGGCTGAAAGAACGCTGAGAGTAAACGAAATAGGGGCGCGGGCAGGCGATGAGATGGTCGGGTCACTTTAAACACTGTTAACACTGTAATATCGGTTCCAGATATAATATTACTGTCACACCTTTTGTAAATGTTTTGGGTCAACATATTGAAAAACACATTTATAAGTGTTACATATTTGATCTGTTATCATATATACATAATTCTGTAACCTTAATGAAGGTGTTTTTAAGTCCTTGTTTATGATAGCGTGATTGATATACATACCACATGTCGACTGATTTCCAAGAATATATACGGGACCATCAAGTTTAATGAACCAGACCCTCACTTTCGACTTTATATCTTAAAAACACGTTTTATGAACAATAAATTCTTGTAAGTGCGAGTTCATTCACAGTTTGGACAGATCATTGTTTGGTCGTAAATAACGCAATGCGGCTGCAGTAACCAAGCGAGTCTTGGAATCTGATGGGTGAGCTTTTACGTTTATTAGTTTACGAATTACGAGTGCTTTTTATCACCGATCTTTTTGGTAAGATACGGCAAAGGCTCCATAGATGTACTGAATTGAATTACCAAAAGTAGAAGAACTACGTTTTGCTCCACCTACGAGTTCTAGACTCCGTCAATTCATATCTGACTGAATTCTCAGGTAGTATATATAGGTTCTAATATTATAAAAGGTTAAATATGTTTGTTCGTTTGCAAGTATTGTATGTAGAGGGTAATCTCTGCAACTGCCGCTCAGTTTAAAAAAAAAATCTTCTGGCATTTGAGAGCCCGATTTTTGAGGAATGCAATAGGCTATTTAACATTATGCTGTGACCCTTTGGAGCCAGCAAAAACAAAAACAAGAAAGCTAAGCAAAAACGAAGTGAGAGCGCGTGCAGGATATGCGATGCAACGGAGTGAGTCGGAGTAGCAAGAACTTTCACACGGGCCGGAATATCTACATTAATATCGGAGAGTGCAAAGGTACTGCTTATTTCGTTAATTGTTTTATTCAGCGGACCTGCGACAGGAGATTAAAATATTAAACGAAGGCCCGGTGTTTAAAAAGATAATACAGGAAAACTTAAATAGGACAAAGTCAAAGTCAAATCATTAGTACCAGAAAAGCTCATAAATTCACATGTGGCTTCACTGGTATACCTCATAAACGGCATCACTGTGTAAATTACTATTCTATTAACTGCTCTCAAATAATAAAATGAGAAGCCTTTATAGTTGTTGCTTATTTTTTTTTACATGCCCTACCTTTTTTTTCTAATATTAAATGTGCCTGATATTTTAAAAACAAATAAAATTGCTATAGCTAAACGTTTGTTAATCTTGTACAGCTTATCATCCGACAAAGCCCTCTTCTAAAGATTTCCATGATGTCCTGCCTTTTGCTGTACGAGTCCATATTGGACCCACTGATGTCATCCTCCCATCTCTTTGTCTGTCTACCTCTGTTTCTTATCCTGTCAGACCAACTTCCCCTGAACTCTGGGTAATTGAGGCCGCAACCCTTTTTAAGATCAGAAAGGGCCATTCCTAAGAGTGCAACGTGACCACTCCCAAAATCCCCACCCAGCCCTACTCACAACAACAGAGTATGCACGCCTAGAGGGCTTGACTGCCTAAACCCTGAAAACCCATCAAGTGATCGGTCCCCAAATATACACTGATGGCAGCAAGATAGAGGGAACTTGGTGGGAAAACGGAAAGGATTCAAAGTTCATCACCTTTGGCTTGGAGCCTCACAACACAGTCTTCCGATCAGAAATGAATGCTCTCTTTAGAGCTGTAAGGATGGCAAAAGAATCCAGGGCAGCCTCCACAAGCATCTTAAGTGAGTCAAGATCGAACTGCTGAGGAGTCCGTCCGTCACTCACAACCCGGCACTACAAATCAAGAGAAGTGTCCAGAAATCAGAGAGGAGGGAGGAGAAGTGAGGCTCTTTTGGATCTTTTTGAGATTTTGATTTATTTGCGAGTATCATAACATGTGGCATAAATCGCCGTATTTTTTTATTGCGTTCACTTGTACCTTGATAGTTTTGAAGAGCTCCAAGATACCGTAGACCTACGTTATTGATATTAACTTCAACTTGATACCTCCATGTGTTTCAGAAAAGGTTTTGATTTATTTGCGAGTATCATAATAAATCGCCGTATTTTTTAATTGCGTTGATTTCGAAACTAGATTTTTTGAAAAGCTGCAAGATACCGTAGACCTGCGTAATTGATATTAACTTCAACTTGATACGTCCATGTGTTTCTGAGAAAAAGGGTCTCGATAGACTGACAGACAGACGAACCACGAAGTGATTCTTTCCATTTTTTCCTTCCTAAAAATGGTCTTAATTTCCCCATAAGCTACCTCCAAATATTGATTCACCTCACACTTACATAAATGCCAAATACATCACAACCAAGTCATAACGCAAAATCTTGCCAAAACTCTCATGGAGTACCCCCTAATTAGGGTTCCGTAAACCACAATTAGGGTCCCCATATACCACTTAAGAACTCGTTAAGTTTCCATAAAGCTCATGGGACAGCACAGGTAATTATTATACCATCTGCTGGATAATTGTTCGACTTAATTAGCAATTGTATTGTAGTTATAACAATGTGTGGGTTTAGGTAGGTGCCCTGGTATGAGCGGAGCGGGGAGCGGGTAGTACGGGTTTGTATGGACCCTTATGCAGGGGTTATAACGTCTCATTTGCAAGGCAAATGAAGGTGGCAGTTAATAGTTGGTGGAACACTTCTCTTTTCGACTTAAATTGACCATAAGAGTGTCTTGGTACACAGTGTATGGTTCAAATCGATATAAATGTTGGTATCCTGCCAGGGGATGAAATATCTAATGAATATTTATAAATTAATTCAAAAAACAATTTAAAAATGCGACAAAGTACGACCAAAATCTGCGTTTTCAAATACTTACCTAAATAAAAAAACCTACGTTACAGAGACAATAGCGGTAGATATTAATAGTAGTTTAAGAATAAAATAGAAAAAAGATTTTGAGCACTAACAAGATATAGACAAGTTAACGTAAATAACCTCTTATTTAAGTTATTAGTACCTACATTAACATTCAAGAGTCATTATATCAAGGGCAGAAACTCACGAAATACATAACATAACATCACGCCTTTTTTCCCCGAAAAATAATAACATTATAAGGCGAAAGAAACCATACCTTGCTCGTTAGCAACGTAAATCTTTTGATAAAAATCATATTTTTGTCAATTCTTTTGTAAAAAGGCTTACAAAAGAAATCTGTACCTATTAACCTCATTTTCAAGGGGGCAATTACAAGACTGTTCAGAATTGATTTTCATTGCGTTAGTAGATGCTAAGTGGATTTTTTTTTGTTCAAACTGGTGGCAATTTTTGGAGTAGGTATTAGAAATAAAGAAAATACGTTTCTTTGCGGTAAAAAATTACGCAAAGAAAAAAAAACTCAAAAAGAACAAGTAAAACAACAACATTATTTCGATGCCCTATGATTTTTTACCTTTTTATATTCACGTTGATTTTATTTGCTACTTAGCTTGTTAATGAATGAATGAAATGCACCGACCCCAGCGTGGTTTGACCAGACTCGATTAATCGAAGGAACCCCAAGATTTGCACTAGCCCCAGAAGCCTCATGCTTCATGGTGCTACAAAGACTATTACAAATCAAGGATAGACCGCGGGGTGCTTTATTGGTAGGGAGGACGTGCCCTTAGGATAGGAAGGAGTGTGAGCCGATCGAGTAATGTACCCTAAAATTAGCATTGGACTAGTGGAGAGAAAACGGTGAAGGAAAACATCGGGAGGAAACCGGCATATCCTAGAACCAAAAATTCGAAGACATGTGACATCTACCAACCCGCACTGGGCCCGCGTGGTGGATTACGACTCACTCCCTCTCATAGAGAGGAGGCCTGTGTCCCAGCAGCGGGAATGTTATAGGCTGATTATGGTTATGGTATGGTTATGGTAGTGGAGAGACGGGTAAGGCATCTTTTAGCGACGTCGCAGCCGGTCTCTGCTGTCCTGTGTTGTTCCAATATCTTCGTCTGAGGTCTCGCTACTAACCCTTTCTGGTTTCTTGTATATCTCGCTAGCAGCCTTTTTGATCTCTTCTCGTCCTTCAGCCGTGTCTAACTACATCTCCACATGTGAACTACTTAATCCTGCGCAATAAGAGTATTTTTTTTGTGTATGTTGTCTCGTAGTTGACCTTGAGAGGTCGTGACTACTTAACCGGACTATCTTGTTACCTTTAGCTCACTTAAAGCCTCCAGGGGCTAAAACTTACATTACTAAGCAACTGCCCGCTAAGGGTACCCCCTGTGGGGTACGGACCTCAGCTTAGGGCGTCGCTCGAGGGAGGACAGCAAGATGGGACAGGCTGGATCATATTTTGATGATTATTATTATCAGGGGAATTTAAAGCTACAGGCTCAGTTACGGCGCGGGCTGGCACTTCGTCGAGCAAGGGTCGGGGGGGATAGTTACGACGGGGTCTTCGCGAGGGACCTCGGCGGCGAGGTCGGAATGTCAGTTTTTGTTTTCTGAGCACTGTACTGGTGGCCTTACTGCTCTCGTGGTTGAGAGTTTTGTGGTCTTCGGGGTCGGTGAGGACATGCCTTGGACGGCGGACTTTGCTTATTGTGGAGGGGGTATAACGGGCGGGTTAGCATATATACAACATCAATCGATGGACAATGGCCCACCAGTCACCCAACACCCGACTGGTCGGAATATCCTCCCTTTTCTATAGAGTATGAGTGAAGTTAACACCCTGTTCCTAATACCACTATAAGATCATGTAACTCTCCCTCCCTCTACATATGCCTCAGGGGGAGATAGACATGAGTATAACAAAACATCAAGTCAGTATTTCCCAAAAGAGTAGGTAAGTGCTTTTTTAGCGTAGTTACTTCTTCAATATAATATTTCTTTAAATTATAAGGACTACCTCGTGGTCGCAAGAGCTACTGCGGAGCATGAGGTCCTGGGTTCAATTCCCAGGTCGGGCATAGTGTTATCGGGCTTTCTATACAGAATTTCTCAGAAGCAGCCCGTAGTTTGGATTTGTGCCGGGTTGGGCTTGCCCCCTATAGCATGGGACTTACGCATAACTGGCGAAATGTGGGTGTACTATAGGTACACCACACACCACCACCCCCACCACAGGTTATGTAAATTATAAGGTATTTTCAATAAATTGAGTCAGTATTGTATAAACAAACAAACAAAAAGTAGTAGTAATTATTTGCTGCGTAGCTGCGTAGGCGCTCAAGGTCTCCTTGCTCCTCTGGGCTCTCGCTCGTACCCGGTGAACATTCATAAATAGGTAACTAGTTGCATATAAACTTATATCCAGTGCTTTTTGAAGACTTGTACCTCGACGTGATATGTATGTGTTGAACTATTAACCAATGCCTATCGCTTTCTTTCTGTGCTCCTCATTTCGCCTTCTATCGTCATATCTAGGCTGTGGCCTGTGAATTGTGTAAACTTTTGGACAATACATTTCTTCCTCACCGTAATCTGTTGTTTGCTTATTTGCTGAAACCCTGTACCACTTCACTTGTGCTACTACAAAATCTTCAAAAATTTGACAAAGTCAAAGTCAAAACGATTATTGCGTTTTGACTTTCCTTTGTCCCTGACCAATACTTTTTTATTCTTCTTTCTGCACTTGTCCCGTGTACCTTGCGGTCGGCGCAACACATTTTTTTCTTCTGAACCAATAACAGCCGTCTTTAATCTCATCCCCACACGAAATCCATCCACATTTTCTTTGTACCTACTCTCCCTCTCACTCCAACACCATTATATTCACCACTCTTTTAGTTAAAAGCATTTCAACCCACGTCACATCTGCCAGGTCAAATTTATATACGATATAATAAAATAATAAAGATTATTTTTGGGGTCAACGACTGTAGTTACTTGACAGATCAGTATCAAAACCTTTTTTTTTTTTGTGTAAACTTCACACACATGATGGATCATGAAAATATAAAAAAATACGAAATTTCTCAACTTCTTCAACTTCAAGTAACTACACTACCAGCAGGCTTAGCATGGCGTTTTCTGTTTCTACTCTACTGTAGAATAGAAATCGCTTTCTACGCTCCTCGAAATCTCTTTTTCGCGAGCACGAGGGCACACTTAGACTCAGGTTGCTTTATAGACAGTGATTGTCCATAGCAACGGGTTAGTTGCTAGTGATGTGTATAACTACCCATTTTTACCGTACAATTGCGTTTCGTTTCTGTGTAGACAGTAGAAAACTTTCTACTGTCTACACAGAAACGCCATTTTTGTCTACTCTTCCGTCGACAATACGCTTCTCTAGGGCGCTCGTGCTAAGCCTGCAGAAGTCATTAACACCAGAAACAAAACACAAAATATAAATACGAGTATACAATATGTAACAAAAACCCTGTCCGATCCAAAAAAGGCGTATTCCTGGTTTAACATACGTACTAGAAAAAATAGTAAAAAATCTAACTCATAAAAACCAAAAGCTATTGATTTTTTTATTTTTAGTTACCATGCGAAATGTAACACTAAATATGGTAAATTTTCATAAGTTGACAACACTCCACCGGCCGGCGAAATCTTTTATTTTTTGCCTATTTTATTTCAAAGGACACCGCCCTGCATTAGCCGCGCTGTAGGTACTCATAACGAGTCCTCGATCCTTTGATGTAGCCGACTGGTCGCTACTTGTTTGGACACTTCGCCAGTCGCACGTGGAGATGGCTTGCGGTCGGATGTCCGTACGTATCACGTGCCGCAATCGTATCGCGAACAATGTCGTATACCAATCAGGAATATTTGAAAATATTAATTTTTATTTGTGAGTGAATGTGTGATTCGGAAATCGAAGTAACAGCTCGGATTATGGAAGCTTTCGAGTCACTCAAATCGTACACATGTGCGCTGCGAAGAGTACGTGCAAATTTAATAAAAAGGTGTCGAATGTGTACTAATGTTCTAGATAGATAGAGGTATGTAACAAGTAAATGTTTTAATAAACTGATACCTACAGTGGGTACATTGCCAAAAGCACATCACATTAACTCAATAATAATTGTTTCTTGATAAACAGAAGGTCAGAAATCGGGGTCATTGTGCGTAAGCCTACAATAAAATATCAGCTGATACCTACGCGTAGGCAAAACGTAGACGGCTTCTTTGACACGAAACTATAGGTGAACTCTGGTGAACTCTGGTGAACCCTGTCGAGCGATCAGTGTTGCCTTTGGTATGATTATTTTAAATTTTTTAAATTAATTGTTTTCATTGGGGAAAAATAATTATCTCGTATCCATTAAATGACTACGTATTTGTGTACGCACTACGATACCAAATAATACCCTTCAGGATCGGACAGTGTTTTCGTTACACCCTGTATACAGGGTGTCCCAGAAGTCGACGTCAAGCCGGAGTCGGGTCATAATAGTTAACCCGATTCCGGCTTGACACGTCTGCAGAGTTTCGCTAGCAAATTTTTGACCCCGCATATCTTCTGTCATCCTCTTTTCGGTTACACCGCTCCGCTCATAAAATCGCTTCCACCCATCACTGTACCATCTCTCTTAAGTACTTATTTACATACCGGCCACATTAAAAGGTGGTAAACGCATATTCATGCCACCGTTTGAGGTGCGGGTTCGACTCCCGGTAAATGACTGCATAGAACTAGGTATAGACAGAAGTCTAGGTGTCTAGCTTACCAAGTGGGTTTGAGTGGGCCACCCAGTAAGAAGGATTTTTTTAAATCACAATTAGACGAGATAAAGACTGTACGTTACGCGTAAAATGGCCACCATGTAAGAGCCACACAAACGACGGGGGGGGGGGGGGGGTGCGGCAAACGATGCTAATACGCTCGCACGCATGTTCGATCAATGCACGAGAGAAGTGAAGGCTAGTACGCTATTCAAAGCTTATTGCCAGTCCTCCTTCTACTCGAGCAGCCTGTGTCAGCCTGCAGTTAGCACAATAATGCGTTCAGGATGTTGTTGGGTCTGCCGCGGCGGTGCACCGCGTCTGGGGCGTTTGCTGACGCGCGCAATGATGTTTTCCAGGCTATAATGCCCAAAAACTGGGCGTTATAGCATTTAGGGCTTCCGTCTGCTGTACGTTTCGACTGTCCCTTTCAGAATCAGTAAGTCATGTCTTGTGTAGGTGTGGCGAGTCAGGACAAATAAAAACGTGAAAAAAAATATGCACTAAGTTATGGTTTCCACCCGAAATGAAGTTTTATAATAATTGCTATCTCAGAGATATTAAATCGACACTGAAGAGTTCTTTTTGATATTAGACGACCACGAAGCAGACGGGCTATCTGAAAATATGTCTCCTCCACTACCGCCGCCGATGGACAAAAAGGCTCGTTGAAACAGGTGCGTCACGCGAGGCGACACAAAGGCACCTTGTGTTGCTCCAGTCTGCACGAACCTTACGTAAATAATACCAGAGACATTGCAGATGCGTTGTCATTCCAGAGTCAGAGTTGAAATTTGTCATTTGCCTGTAGAAGGGATGACGACTATAATACAAGAAATTTTCGATTAAATTGAAGTTTAAACAAGGCATAGTAAAATGAGTTACGTTTTTACATATTTTTTTAATGTATACTTGAAAAAAATATGTAAAAACGATGGCAATATAGACTATCCTGTGGCTGCCTTAAGCGGACTCAAAGCCTCCAGCCAGGGGCGTAAAACTACTTACATTACTAAGCGAACGCTCGCTAAGGGCACCCCCTGTGGGGTACGGACCTCGGCTTAGGGCGTCTCTGACGGGAGGACAGCAAGATGGGACAGGCTGGATCAGATTTGGTTGATTATTATTATCATGGGAATTTAAATCTACGGGCTCAGCTACGGCGCGGGCTGGCACTTCGTCGAGCAAGGGTCGGGGGGGGGGGGGGGGGGGGACAATGTATGGCGCTAGTATGAAGTTATATAGTCGTGAGGTCAGTGATAGTGCCGTCATTCTCTAGCAGCTTTTTTAAAACGTTTATGACGTAGCATTTTTCTTTGGCTTTTATACTTTTTATAATACTGTTTGCACTTTTAACATTTTTATTTTTTTAATAAAAAACTAAAATAATGTCATCATATCTACTGCACCACCTAAACTTTTCAAACTGGAACACAGCAACTGTGATGTAGCGCTTTCCCGGACAAGCTTCTTTAAAAAGAGTTCTAGCATATTAAAACTAAAACTAAGTAGGTTGTTCTCAAATACAAACGATTTATTAATAAATGCTTTTAAAAAACATTCGAATATCAATTTCATCCAATTATAAAATCCAACGCCTTTATTAGTAGAAAGAACAATAAATACAATTTTGAAAATGGAAACTGACTTTAAAAAAATGCAGGCTGCACCCAATGCTACAATAATCATAACTCAAATTTAAAAAAAAGAACGGCCTCCATTTTGTGCGTCCAAGTCGACACCTACAATTATATTTTCAAGATATTTTATTTCTCATGTCGTAAATTATGAAGGTGGTAGCTTCTACTACAGGTTTATTAAATATAATCGGTTTTGACGTGATTTGGTTTTTGTGAATTGTACAATTTTTGCCGTATGAATCGATGGCTATCGGGCGAAAATTGTTTTTGAATGGAGACCACGAAACGTAGGTCAGGCTAGGTTCGAACAACGGCCCCCCCAATGGGTTCCCGCATTGACGAGGCGGGGGGGCTCAGTAGCCGTGGTTTGGACCCCCACGGTGAAGCTAAGAGGAACCCGAGGAGGGCCGCTCGTCAGGGCTTTTGCTGACAAGTCGACGACGTAGCGGCCAAGGTTGCGGTGTTGTCGGGCGACATCGCAACTGTGGTGGGGCCGCGGCGGGAGAGGAGTGCCGGTATTGCGGTACGCCGCTCTCCCTACCTTCCACGGCCTTAACGGGGTCGCCACCGTACGATGGCGGACGTGGTGGGGCCGCAGGGGAAGAGGAGTGTCGGTATGTCGTTGGCCGCTCTCCCTATCCTCTGCGGCCGAAAAATGGTAGGCTACGTGGCCATTCATCAGACCCGTCCAACCCGATGAGGCCCGCCGAGGCAGACCAGCACCAGTCGGGGTTGCGGAAGAATCGTATGTTCCCGCGACCCCGACGTAGGTGTGAGATGGAACACCGGGGTGGTTTTTGTCAGTCAGAGAGGACATCCATGAGGATTTTCCACCTCGGAACAAAAAAAAAAAGGTTCGAACAACGGTCTTCGTATGGTGGTTAGCAACTGAATGAGAGTAGCCAAGGATTGCATGAATAGCGTGATATTGGACATGTTAATGACAGAAATAAGCTGCTGAAGATACTGATAAAAAAAAATTGATCAAACTTCATCAAACTTTTACACTTAGACTGTCACACTGAGAATACATTTTTAATTTTGACGGTGTTTCCATACTAGAACTGTCAGACGTCAGTTTTAATCTATGAATAAAAGATCTGACTTTGATAAAATCAGCCCTTACTAACATAACATTTTGACCAACTAACCTACGTCATATATTATTATGATCGACTTGAAAGAATAACAACAAAGTAACTAATTTTTTTTCGAATAATTCTCTTTTCTGCAGAGGTAAGACACAACATAAGTTCACAGTCTTTCAGATTCCTGATTACTCATTGATTTTTACTCTATTTGCCAAACAGGTTTTCACTACCCAAAAGCGAGAACCAAGCGACTTACACAACATTAGTAGCACCCCTTCTAAGAATCCTTTAGTACATCTGTTGAACTGACGTTTCATTCGACTCCGAATGTGCAAAATAATATAAGTCTGCAAAATATATGAGCTTAAGCATAAATTATGCGGACAATTATGAAAATTCTTCATTTAGTGCGAAGGAACTGAGGGCATAGAGATGAAATGAATGAAGTGGGATATTAAGACATAACATAACGCCTGTATTCCGCGACGGGTTAGTTCAGAGGTGTAGACCTAATAAATTACCCATATTTCACCAGTTATATTTAAGAATGTTCCAAGTTTGGATTGTGAAGGTCAGATCCATGTAAAATCCTGGTATTCATCATCATCAGCCAATTGCCGTCTACTGCTGAACGTAAGCCTTCCCCAAAGAACGCCAAACATCCCGGTCCTGAGTATTCCGCATGCATCCGCTGCCAGCCACCTTCTTCAAATCATCGATCCATCGTGCCGCCCAAACGCGGTCTCCACTCTTGTCTGCTCCATATACCGTCTGTCTGCCTACAGACATGGCCAGCTCACTTCCACTTCAGCATGCTGATTCAACGCGCTGGTATTCAGCTGCACGTAATTAGACTAGAAACCGACCCAACAAAGTTGGCAAAAAACTGGGCAGGTGTTGACTATGTAATAAGGGACTGGCTTATTGTCATCTTGAAATTGGCATGACCTAGAACAAAAAAATCGAAGACATGTGACATCTACCAACCCGCACTGGGCTCGCGTGGTGGATTGTAGCCCCTTCCCTCTCACTGAGAGGAGGCCTGTGTCCCAGCAGTGGGAATATAGGATGTTTATGTTAATGCTATTGTCATTAATCGGGCCCAAATCCAGTCTTCGACTTAATTTTACTACAATTATGTTGAAAAATTTATTACCAAGTCTTGCAAAGTTTTACAGAAGTAAATCAGGATTTTTTTTGTAGCGGCGCTGTTAATAATTTTATTTTATCCTTTTTTAAATAGACCCAGGTTCTTAATAATTATTTACATTTATGAGACTAGAAGTTTTATTAGAGGAAAAAAAACAGGTGAATCGTCACTAAGTTGTAGTAACCGGTCATCATTGTGCAAAGACTCACAGCTACCTGAGAAATCCAAAAGCTAAAAGGTGCAAACATACAAACAGCAAAAAATATAAATAACATTTCTTACTTCAAAACATGGGGCGTTCCTTCCAGAATTTATGATCTGCGTATCATGTTGGATTAATTTTGACTACCTCGGCAAACACTGCTGTTTTATTTTGTAAAAAATAATTATAACTTGCGCATGAGTCTTGGTGTTCGAGGATAATTAAGCAGCGTTTGTCATGGTCAGGAACTTGATGGGTGTGCGTTTGTTAGATGGAGACCTCGGTGTCTTTAAAAGGACTTCAATCTTTTTGGTTCAGTAGAAATTATAAACAATCTAGCGACCCGGCCCGGCTTTGCAGGAATTTAAAAGCGACATGTCATAACATCGAGTTTTCTGTGCTATATCTAAGTCTCATATTAATTTAATAAACACACATATAATATGTAAGTTGAATATTAAAGTTTTAAATTTACACCTATACCTTTCTGAATTACTTTTGAAGATCTAAACGGCCAAACAAACAGACACGAATACCAACTTTAGATTAACTAAAACAAGCAAATCATTTCTGATAAACAGTATCCGCTTTTATAATAAGTTGCCTAAGTCGGTTACAGAACTTAGCGATGGAAAGTTCAAAGCCCACATTAAACGTGTCCTTATCAAAAAAGCTTACTATAAGATTAAAGACTACGTCGAAGACAAGAAAGTTTGGCAATAATTCCTTCTGCACATGTGGCTTCCCTGGTACCTCATGAACGGCATCACTATGTAAATTTCTAATAACTGCTCCCAAATAATGGTGTTTAATTTTTATTTTTTATTATTAGATATGGACTTTTACATATCTCTGACATAATTCTTTCATTATTTGACATTATATACCTAATTTTTTTAATTTTATTTTTTATTTTACTTTATTAGATTATTTTATATTTTGTAAATGTGAGAACGTCGTAGGCCCTGTGGATTATAAATTATAGACAATTGTCTATTTGTTTAACATATAACTGTTGACAGGCCTACACTGTCCTCCCATACCTGTTAATCACTAATTGGAAAACATTGTAAAAGACATATTTTTAAAAGAGTAACCATGGAGTTTCTTGCCGGCTCTTCTCCATGGGAAACGACCAATTGGAACCGTGCACCTAGAATCTGACGTTTCATAAGTGCCCATGTAGGTCTATGTGAAATTAAATATTTTGATTTTGATTTTGATCTAGGATGCCCAGTTTTTTGCAGCTGTTTGGGCTTTGCGTTCAATGGTGGCGCCAAAGTTAAGACTGGTCGTCAACTCCATACCTTGGAGCTCAAGCCGATCAGTTACAGGTACAGGTGTCCCCGAAAAGTAGGAACTTGGTCGAAACGACTCCTTTTTGCGGTGATCAGACAAGCCTGTGTTTTGGTGGCGTTAAAAGAGACCAGATTGTCATCACCCCATTGGAAGACAAGGCTTAAGGTCAAATCAGACCATACTCCTTAAGGAACGAACTTCACCTCCGCAGGTTTTCGGGTTCGACAAGTATCTCTCTAAAACAGTACTGTCAACTGCGTACCCAACAATACCAGGTTGAAGTAGGTCATTGATGTGCAGTAGGAAAAGAGTTGCTGAGAGAACAGACCCCTGAGGAACTCCGGCATTAATATTCATACGCTCAGAGGAGCAGCTCCTCTCTGAGTTGAGCTGCATGATTACTAACAAATGCGTTCACTGACTGAGGTCCACTCAATCTGTGTGGTTCTTTCCTCAAAAAACCATTTCAGACACCAATCTACATGGTCTTAACATGATCTGACCAAGATTATGTCTGGACTTTAAAAGAGACTGTGACCTCTGAGTTTGTTTCGGCCTTTCTTCTCAGAGTAGTCAGATAGGAAACTCTGTTTTCATGTAGTTTTTAAAATATGATTGACGTGTAAAATGTATTTGTACAAACCTATTTACAGAAATAAAATTATTTATCTTATAGAGGGCAGAAAACTCCAAAAATAGATAGAAGTCTTGTAAGACCGAGTCACTTTGGCGGAATGACCAAAATTTTTAGTCGTTATGAACTTAAAGAGATAGTGAGTTACTATTATTTGAATTCACTCTGTGTGATACAAGTTAGAAGAGTTTGTAGGGTTTTTTCAAAGTAATAGTTTCTTTGGGATGTGTGTGTGAAGAATCTCAGTAGATTTTTTTATTTATAACCTCCTTACAAAATAAATTATCATCATAACATCTCTCAGAATCATAAGTAGCAATATTAATAACAATCTGCTGTTTTTTACTTATTACGTCCTAACTTAATGTACTCAGACCTGGTCGCTCACCTTGCTCCTAGAAGGATTTAGGAGAAGAGCCTTTGACAAGCAATTGGAAAAAAACACAAACGTCGTCGTTATCTTCATTCTCCTAGTGTTTTCCAAATTTATTTCATCTAAGTGCAGTACCAGTAGTATCTTCTTTTCTGTAGCAATACTTACGTCTTTTTTATTCCATACCATCTCTTAGATATAGCATTATCAGCCTATAAGGTTCCTCCTACAGGGACACAGGCCTCCTCTCTGTGAGAGGGAGTGGGCCGTAATCCACCACGAGGGCCCAGTGCGGGTTGGTGGATGTCTCATGTCCTTGAATTTTTGGTTCTAGGACATGCCGGTAGCCTCTTGATGTTTGCATTCACCGTTTCGAGGCAGCAGTGGTTAAATGAATTACACAAAGCGCCTGTCTAAGTTTGAACCCACGACCTATACAACTCGTAAGTCGGAGCCGCTACCACTAAGTTTTCTTCGGTCGGCGTATTTTCTTATAGCCTTCGACAATAACACTTAAAACTTTTCTTGTCACACGTTCTCATTCCTCCTCAAAACTGTGGCCACGATTCCATTTTACTTACAGTATCAATCAAAAATCGCTTCCTATTCTCTCTCAGCCCACACCTCAAACCGTAGCAATGCCCACGCGTAGGAGTAACTCATTACAATGCTGCACCATTGTGCAGTTTATTATTATGTAAACACCAGCTATATTAGTGTGGATAAGACGAGGAAATATTCTGCTCTCATTTTTGGCACGAGCTATACGAGATAAGGTCATGTCGTGTCTGTTAGCCAACTATGTAGCAAAGCTGATTTTGCTCTGACTGGTCTATATAAGAAATTCAGTAGAGAGAACAGTTTAACATCATCATTGACATAGGCGCAAGCGTTGCCACATCGCCGGGTCCAGTGTTTCTCGCATCAAGCGGATTCTCGTGACCATCCAGTCTTCGATCATCATTCGATTCGATTAGTTTTTAAATTTTTCAATTTTATTGACATTGATTTCTGTTGCTATTTACTATTCATTAATATGCATTATGAAATGTGTTGTTTTTATAATTGCTATCTTTATTGTCCAGGTTTATTGTTTTTTTTATTGACACGATTTTATTTTGTCATTGAGACTTGGCTGGCTTGATCGATCCATTACGAATCCTTCTGGCATAACATAGTGCATTATTTATTGTCTTTATGTACCATTTTTATTTTACTTATGTTAAAAAGAAATAAATAAATGACTTATGACTTTGTGGGGCCTACCCAGACTGCACCTTCTATTACTCGCTTTCCCTCCAGAATCTTTCAGCCCCAACAGCTACTCTGCAATTTTTTTTTTTTTTTTTTATAAATGGCGTCTCGCAGGTCAACCTATGAGGTTGTCGTCTGCTTAGACGGACTTGCCTGTGGTTGCCCTAATAAATTAAGGCCTCCAGCCAGGACTTAAACTTATGTACTAACTTAAAAACTAAGCGACAACGCTAAGGGCACCCCCTTCGGGGTACGAACCTCGGCTTAGGGCGTCGCTGGGAGAGGGCAGCAAGGGACTAGCTGGATCAGGATTTGAGTGATTTAGGGACGAATTTAAAGCTACAGGCTCAGCGGCGCGGGCTGGCTCGAGCAAGGGTCGGGAGGGGCGTGGATTTGGGCGTCGCGGCGGGCCTCGGCGGCGAGGACGGTAGGACGGCGATCGGGTTTTGGGCTTATGTAGTGTGCTGGTGGCCTTACTACTCTCCTGGAGGAGGGTAGTGGCGTCATCGGGGGCGATTAAAGTATGCCTTGGTCGGCGAATACTGCTAATGCGGGAGGGAGTGTAGCGGGCGGCCGCTGAGATCAAGGGGTTGGAGTGTTTTATGCCACAGTCAAAGAAGCGCTTCGATAAGCGTTTCATGAACTGGTTTATGGTAGGCATTTTAAGATCGATGTGGAGATTTATATTACGGACATAGAAGGGGGCACCCGTGACCTTTCTGAGGAAACGATTCTGGAGGGTCTGCATCTTATGGAGATGACGTGGGTGAGCGTGCGCGAATACAACGCAGGCATAGGTCATGATGGGACGGATGACTGCGGTGCAGCTTGCATTTAAGTGATAGTTTGCAACGGGCTGTCAGAATAAAGTGGAGTCTACCAAGAGCGAAAGCGGCGCGCGCGCGAACAGCCTTAATGTGCTGTTTAAACGTTAAGTTTTGATCAAGGATCACGCCTAGGTATTTGGCTTGCTTCTCCCAAGGGATTGGCTTGCCGTACATAGTGATCGGGCTGGGAAGGGGGGGTGGGACTCGACGACGTCTCGAGAAGAGAACCGCCTGACTCTTATCGGGGTTGACCTCGATTCTCCATTTCCGGAACCAAGCGCCTAAGACGT
This sequence comes from Dasypolia templi, assembly GCA_963555695.1. Taxonomy (NCBI): domain Eukaryota; kingdom Metazoa; phylum Arthropoda; class Insecta; order Lepidoptera; family Noctuidae; genus Dasypolia; species Dasypolia templi. The sequence goes on from OY743163.1 coordinate 9,940,036, forward strand.
TTGCGGAGGTTTGGAGAGTACGAGCTATAGCATTGGGACAATGACCGGTATAGTAAACGGCAGTGTCGTCGGCGAAGAGAGCCAACTGAGCCTTTTTACTCTGTGGGATATCGCTGGTGAACAGCGTGAAAACTAGAGGAGATATGACGGAACCCTGAGGGACACCGGCGCGAATAGGGTGAGGGGACGAGAGTGCACCCTCGATGCGATAGCGGAAGGTGCGATTCGACAAAAAGTCTCGTAAGATGAGCACGAGACGATCTGGCACTCCTAGTTGGTAAAGCTTGTATAACAAGCCGTTGTGCCAGGCTTTGTCGAAGGCTTTCGCTATGTCGAAGAATAGCATACCCGTCGTCGCGTTACGCTGCATACCGGCGCACAAGTGCTCTACGATACGGTGGACCTGGTGGATACTCGAGTGTTGTGGACGGAAACCAAACTGCTCGTTGGGAATGAGGCTCTTTGCTTCGGCGTAGTCTTTGAGACGCTTATAAATAAGCCTCTCGTAGATTTTGCCGAGAACGTTGAGTAAGCTAATGGGACGGTAGCTGGAGGGCTCAGACTTTGGCTTGCCTGGCTTTGGGATACCGATGACTGTTGCTTCTTTCCACGCTTGTGGGAAGATGTTGTTGCTCAAGGCGCCATTGAAGATGGCGGTCATGAGCATTATTAGAGGGGCAGGTAGGAGTTTGTATACCTTGTTGGTAATACCGTCCGAACCGGGGGCTTTACGAGCTTGGAGCCCTTTTATGATGTCGTGCACTTCATCTGGAGTGACGGGAGGCAGAGGATCATCAGGGTCTTCAACGGGTGGAAGGGAGGCTCTCCGTTCGACTTCAGCGTCGACCTTGTTCAGGTGAGCTTGGTCTACTGGTTGAGAGCTGGGAGAACACTGGGACTCTAGGCTGTCAGCAAGGCATTCGGCCTTGTCGGTGCTGTCGAACGCGACGCTCTTGTCGGGGCGGATGAGGGGAGGCATAGAGACCTCCTCGGAGGAGCGCAATTTCCTCTGAAGGTGCCAGAAGGCTTGGTGAGTGGGCTCGAGTTCACTGAGCATCTTGTTCCAACCCTCTGAGCGAACCTCCCCTATGCGTTTCTTTACAGCACGCTGTAAATGGCGCATGTGGGCTTTGTTCGCGTCACAAGGGAAGGAGTCGTAGGCACGAATAGCCGCATTCTTCTCGGTTATCAAGTCACGTACGTCAGAAGGTAGTTTCCAGCGATGGTCTTCCATCACCGGAACTTCCCGTGAACAATCCGTCAAAACGGATTGAACGTGCTCAGTAAACGAGTCGATTGCGGCCGTCGTGTCGGCGACTGACACTATGTGATCGGGGATGTCTGCAATCAATGTACTGGAGGCCGTACAATATAGGTATTCAGCTGTAGACATTGCACATCAAGTTTAAGACAGTTCATCTTCGTAAATCGCAGTTGCAGAAAAGGCTTTTGCCCTGTAAAGCTTGGGTTTCCTAAGACAGCTGTTCCGGCTTATTATAACGGCCGTCTGTCATCAAAATCTGTCATTTTTACCAGTGTTTGACATTATGGTGTCAGAAAACGTTACTCAGTGATCGTTCATCGCTTATTTATAAGAAAGCAAAGCTTTAGTGGCACAGTAAAAGGCCGATCACAAATTATCTCGTCTCTCTTATCCACACTAAATATGGAACTAAACTATGCGTGCGCGCATGACAATGCTAGCTTCCGATGCCAGCCGACGCACTCCGGCGCACCAATTGTATTGATCACTAATCAGTTTCCCTTCAAAACGTATAAACATTTTTAGTTTTACATAATTTTACATTTCAAGTAGGTTTGCTTTAGCTTTTAGAGTGGGGCATTGAAGAATTGCGTTTGAGCATAGTGGTGTTTAATACAGAAAGATGTTGGGAAGTACCCATATAACATTCTAGTATCTATATTAATGTATATATATATATGTCATGAATATACACAGACACGAACACTGGTGGCCCAATGTTAACAGCCGCGACGAATTGTAGTTCGAAGGCTCGAACCCAAACAGGCGCTTTACTTTGAATAAATTATTTCATCACTACTGAAAACACCGCGAGGAAACCGGCATGTCCTAGAACCAAAATTTCGAAGACATGTGACATCTACCAACACGCACTGGGCCAAAGTGGTGGATCACTGCCCACACATTTTAGGCTGATTATGCTATGTCTGTACATACTAGCTTTCGCCCGCTGTTCCGCCTCAACTCAATTCCAGTTGCTATAACTTTTTTTATTTTTTTTATTTAATTTTTCAGATTTTTTTTTTTATTAAAAAAACTATTTTTTTTAATATATTTCCTGATTCCGGCTTGACGTAGACTTCTGGGACACCCTGTATATTTCTCCATGTAAAAATCTCACCGTGAAGACTTGTATGGAGTGAGCTGTCAGTGTCATCCCGTCTTGGTCAATCCCTAGAATCAGTGGCATTGACTGCTCACTCCACACTCACTTCACCTAAGTTTTCACTGTGAGACAGTTACAGAATAGCAATACTGTCCCGTAAGCTACGTCATCGCAAGCGCGTGTGATTATTCCTTACTAGCTGCTCCCGCGGTTTCACCCGCATAAATCTTGATCCCGTGAGAGTATCGGGATAAAAAGTACTCTATGTGTTAATCCAGGTTATAAACTATCTGTGTGCCAAATTTCCTTCAAATCCGTTAAGTCGTTTTTGTGTGAAAGAGTAACAAACATCCATCCATACTCACAAACTTTCGCGTTTATAATATTAAGTAGGATTCGGCAACTCTTTCTTCAGTTTTTTCGATGTCTGTTTTTTTTTTTCTCTCTAGCCCTTGAGTGACGTCACTTGGGTAATAAGTACGAACAGTCCATATTTCATTATGATCTGTTATTATTTGATTGATAATTAAGAATTAGGAAGCAATACCAACTTCTATTACATCAAAAGGTACTGCTGTACTTAATTAACAAAGAAACATAATAACATCACGCCTTGTTTCCCCGAAGGTTTGGGCAGAGGTGTACCTATAGTACACCCACATTTCGCCAGTTATGTTTAAGTCCCATGTAACAGGGGGCGAGCCTATTGCCGTCAACCGGGCACAAATCCAGACTCCGGGCTGCTACTGAGAAATTCCAGATAGAATAACCCAATAACACTTTGCCCGACCTGGGAATCGAACCCAGGACCTCATGCTCAGCGGTAGCGATTGCGACCACTAGACCAACGAGGCAGTCTTAACAAAGAAAATACACAATAATTATGAAAGCGATTAATTCAATAACATTTATCATCTAAAAGATTTGGATGTAGAACTAAATGTTTGTTTACGAAATACAGTAAGGATTGGCTTCCTGAGGCGAAAAAAAAGCCCTTTTGATTACTCGAAAAATGACTTGAGAAAATAAAAGGCATTTGGAATAATCCAATGTTATGGGTTCTGTATAGTGTAGATATAATAAATATCATAACAGACGCCGGTTTTCCTAGAAAAGTTCGGCGACCTAATAGTACACCCACATCGCTAGTTATGTCTAAGTCCCATGTAATACCAGGTATAAATCCAGACTAGTAGACTAGTAGTGCTATTCTGTAACCCTCTCACCGTGTAAACTTAGGTGAAATGAGCTGGAGTGAGCTGTCAGAGCCATAGAAGAGGGGATGACACTGACAGCTCACTCAACGCAAGACTTCACGGTGAGACTTTTACAGAATCGACATGAAAGCTGCTACTGGAAAAATCCTGATGGATGCACTTTGCCAGACTTGGAACCACAGAATAGATAGCACCTATTACCAGAAGTCTAGGACCCATAGCTCAGTAGTTGCGCTTAAGAGCGCAAGCCGCCTGTTCTCTATTAAAAAGATGCGACGCCAATGGTCACGCCTCAATGTTTACGGAACCTTAACCCAAAAAATCTACACGCATAAAAACGAAACGAAAACCAATTAAGTTAGCAGTCGCCACCGTACGGAACCATCAATACGAATCAACTCGTTGCTTGCTATTAACTGCCAGGTTAGACCAGGAGTCGGATTGCAGGTTTGGTACATGATCTTTCAATAATTAATTAAAGGAGATGTTCCAAAATGTATGGAGAATGGGCCAGGTTCTTGTACACTATACTTAAAAATAGGGAAACACATTTCTAACAGTGCTCAACTATGCAATTAAGTACTTTAAATGGATTTGTTTGCTGGTAAAGCACAAGAAATTGCATTTGAAATTGCAACACACTACAAAAACCCGTCAAGGCGGTAAGCTGTCATTTTGATTGAATAATGTCGTTTGACATGACGAAAGTTACTGAGGTGACTCTGTTGTGACAGCTGACAGTTCTCTCTCTATGTTCAATGGTCTATCTATGGTTGACTGTCATTGTATTTGAGCACAGGGTTACTAAATCCGCCATGACGACATGTTGAAAGTCGATAAAAATAATTGGTAATGTCAATTAACTACCACAACAGAATACATTTAAATGAATTATCTGTAATTTTCCCGAACGAAACATCTCCTTTTAAATCCAAAATAATCGATTTAGAAACACAAAATAATGTTCATACTTTTTTAAACATAATTAAAACAAACTTAATTAATTCTCAAACATTAATCAGAGAAAATTACTGAAGTAACAATTTATGTTGTGTGTCATGCGTGTCTAGCTCAGTTGTCAAAAAATAAAAATACGTTTATTTTAAGTTTAGGTTTATTTAGTTTCGGTTGACAATCGCCAATACCATCCGTTTCATTTCTATTTACAAGCAAACTCAATTAGTATAACCTACATGTTGTACCGTTTTGCTGAAAAACACCTTTAGTAAGTACATACTTAAAAGTAACCAACCTCAGATTTGAAAACAATAGTAATCCTGGAGTCGAGCTTCTACTATTCATGCACCATAATTGCGTAACACATAATTAATCACAATCTGAATAATTTTGAAGGATACTGCTAATCCATTGCTTCAAATCTTCGAAAAATTGTCTGCTCAATAACGTAAATAACGCAATGAATGTTGTTGAACTGTCAAAATGAAAGCGGTTACTTCTGATAGTGTTATACGCACCGTTAGGATTATATTCGAGTACCTTGATATAGGATACGATGAAATTCAGATTTCATGCACTCGAATAAAACCACTATTCAACTGCAGTACTTCGTCCTATCTCTTTTACCCTAGCTCCGGAACTACATTCGTGATCACCGCTTATATTTCAGCGGCCGGCCCGCCCAAAATTTAGATTGGATTCATCACCAATCAACCTCTTTATCTCAATCTTTTAAGGTTGAAATTCGCTCATCACTTGTTTGGTAAAAAAAATATTAAAACAAACGGTTCTTCCGCGATCTTTTATCTTTGAAACGTCAAAATGAATTACTTTAATCAGTTTTGGAGTAACAAGTGTAAATATTTAAAACGGACCTTTCATCGGGTTGAATGAGTTTTGGTAATCTTTTGAATGTTAAATTGGAATGTGGGTGAGAAATGGGGCGAGAACGGAAATGACCGGAAAATTATCTGCCATTTGGTATTACTTACCAAATGAGTTTTAATATTAGTTCCTGCTACTATTCTATCACAAAATAAACAGGCATGCATTCATTGAAGGCTTTCCTATGAATACTTAGAAATACCATAAAGGAGACCAACAAAAGGTTACAAGGCAGATGTGAGTGGAAACGCCGGGAGGGGACGCCCTAGGAGGACATAATAGTGACCTTATTCGTGATGTTCTTCAGAAAGGTTAGGTGCGTAGCACTCGCAACTGGCGCGCGTGTATGACCAGATGTATGAACGTAATCGAGGCAAAAGGAGTATGTAAGGATCGTAGCAGGTTTCGTTCTGTGGTTTCTGCCTACCCTCATAGGAAGATGGCGTGAGTTTATGTGTTTTTGAAAATACGTTCAAAAATATGTTTCATAAGCTACATCTGTATGTAAGTCACTAGTTCGAAATCAAGGCAACAATCAGGATTCTATCGATTGTACGTCTACTTTCTTAGTTAATTTTAGAAACTGTCAGTCTCAAAAATATGTCAAAAAAGTACAAAAACAAAAAAATTGTCTACAATCTTTGTAGACAAATTTAAATATCTGGGTCACTGGGTTTCTGAAGATCTTAAGGATAATTGTGACATTGAAAGGGAACGTAGGTCGTTGGCTGTCCGTTGTAACATGCTGTTGCTTACTGTCAGTCCTTCTACACGTGCAGCTTGTTGGTCAACTTCACTCAGCGGGCATACAGCGACCTACGCGTTCAATGTAATAATGCACTGAGAGTACTGCTGAGGCTGCCGTGGCGTTGTAGTGCGTCAGGGATGTTTGCGGATAATAATATTAATGGTTTTGCTGCGATTATTAGGAATAGGTGCGCGCATCCCTGATGACGCGTGTTCGCGGCAGCACCAATAGTATTCTCAGTGTATTCGCAGATCGGTGGGATTCCCCGATGTTGCGTAGATGGATGCAGCTTTACGCTGAATTTTAATTGTATTTCGTTAAGTTGTGTCTGTAACCTACTAACACTAGAACTTGAAAATGGCCTTCAATTTAGTATCGTTTAAGGACACTGTTTATGTTAGCTGTAAGTTACCCGAATAAAATAAAATAAAATAAGTTAAATTGTTACTAACCCTATGGACTCTTGTCTGAAATAAAAGTTTTCTATCTATAATATTGTATCAATATGTAGCCACAAAACATAATATTATACATAAGGTACTTAATTGTAGCTACACAATGATTCAGTATTAACTTAGAATACAAATTTTGGACAATAAATTTTCAGCATGACTATGTACGAACTTATAACGTCAACAATCCTTTTTTGTATTTATTAAAATAAAAAACTAAAAATTAACGAACACTAACAGTTTGAACTCATAAAAGCCAAAACAAGCAAAATTATGCTCAAATCAAACAATCAACACGATAAAATCAATAATTTCCCATTATATTTTATTAAACGCAAAAAAAATCCATGTTGCTATAGACATAATAACAAATAAATATGCATGCCTGTCTGTCTGCAACCAATCAACTCCTGTTTTGATAGCAAATATCATCGGGAAACTCAAATAAAAAATATGTATGGCAAACAGACATTTCGTGAAAATATTAAAAGTAAAATGGATCTGCGAGTACTGCGACCAGTGTTCAGTTTTCAATTTACGTGTCGCGCTGTTAAAGTGAATAATTTAGAGGATTTTTGTGAAAATTCTGACATTTTTTTGTGGGTGATATTATAAGTTTTGTTGGTAATGAAAAGGGAATATATATGTCGGATCAGGGGTGTCCGAGATGCGAAACATCGGGTCTTCTTCACGATCCGACACATTTTAGTGTGGGCACTGTAGTGGGTACTCGAACGAAAAGATAAGTCGAATTAAAAATAACTTTAATACACTGGCTAACTAAATAAACACGTGCAACGGAAACAGACACGTGCGTTGGTACTGCACGTTTGCCAAGACTGTCCAAGCTCGACCGTATTCTGTTGACGGTCTCTCCGCCAGTCCTCACTGCATCCCCTCCACCGACGATCGTGTCCAAGCGGTAGGGTTCGCTTGCGTTTCCGATCACATGATCATTCGTTTATGAATCAAATTGTTAGATGGCGCTGTCCGCTGTACTGTGGCGCCATCTATCCACGACATATATATAGTCCTCTTCACCGTATCCGGCGACAGCGACCCAGACTACTTCTTTTTCCTTTCGTGAGCTCTCTGGTGACTAGCAAAACCAAATTTGGTCTTGAAAACCCGGTCACAACGCATACAGCTGGGAAGAATAGAAAGGAAATCATTATGCGTAAAGATAGGACAGTAAGTAAGAAATTCGTTTTGCAGGAAACGTAATAATAAGAACTGAACGGTTCGATGCTACGCTTGCTGCAGTAGGTCCATGATGGATGGGAGACCATCTTAACATACCAAGACCAATCTGTGCCTCGGAAAGCACGTCCAGCTGTCACTCTTGGATCTTTGACAGTCGTTACGGGTTATCAGAAGACCGAAAGTCTGCAACCAGTCATATCAAGGGGTATCGTGTTACCCAGTAACTGGGTTGTGTAGGTCAGATAGGCAGTCGCTCTATGTAAAATACTCACTTACAGAAATAATAAAGTCACTTGGACACTCACCATAGGCCTGATCCACAAATTCAAGGTTGCTCAGCGTGCAATGGGAAGAGCAATGCTCGGGGTTTCTCTGGTGGATAGACTTCGCAACGAAGTCATTCGCCAGAGAACTCACCACAAAGTCACCGCCATTGCAAGTAGAATCAGCATGCTAAAGTGGAAGTGGGCCGGCCATCTCTGTAGACGGACAAACGGTCAATGGAGCAGACTTGTGCTAGAGTGGAGACCGCGTTTGGGCAAACGTAGTGTGGGACCCCCTGCGGCACGATGGGTCGATGATTTGAAGAAGGTGGCTGGCAGCGGATGGATGCGGATTGCTCAGGACCGGGACGCTCTTTGGGGAGGCTTACGATCAGCAGTGGACGGCAATTTGATGATGATGATGATTATGATAATAAAATCAAGAAGCCACAAAAACCAGCAGCTGAAAGTTCTGATGACGACTCCAGTGAAGATGAGAAGCCACAAAAAGAAACAAATGCACAAGTTAACGGCAAGGCTGCGGCCGCAAACACAAGACTGTTCAGACTCTGATAGGTCTGACGATGAAAAACCAAAAACACCTGTCAGCCCCAAACTAGCAGCTAATCCAGCTAAAAAAGCAGGAACATCAGATAATAGTGACAGGACAACTATACCTATAAAACAATCATTGAAAACAAAACTTTTGCACACAAAGTTAAGAAGCAAGAATCGTCTGATGAAACCTCAATAGAAGACTCCAGCAAAGGCACCTGCGCCTAAAGTAGCTCCAAAACATAAGCCAGACTCAGCAGATAGCGATGACAGCAGCTAAGATGTAAAACCAAAGGTTGCTGCAAAACCTGCACAGAAACCTCAAGCTAAAGCTACTTTCACAGTTTAAGTCCAACTCATTGGAGAATTGCTTGTACATGATATGCAGGCAGCTACTCTAGCGTCTCGGTACTAAAGTGGCCATCACACTGCATCGGACGCCTCTCCGGTGTGCAGTGCTGCGGTTTTTAACTTTTACTGTAGATGCGGTGTCAGTGTGTTATCGCGTATGTTATGGTTTTTGCATACATTTATGATATTTCTCATCATATCGTAGGCGTAATAATAAAACCCAAATGTGTTGATTCTGAAATTAAAGAAATTTAACATCCAATGTTGACTAAATTAAATGTTAACTAAAATTAAGTACTTATATATTACAACGATATCTTCCAGGCAACCTTGAAATGTACAGTTATTTGCCTGGACATAAAATGGTGTGGTCGTTGGTGCAAATAATATGTAAACTAAATTATTTAACAAATATTATACTAAAATAGAGACACGAATATAAACATATCCTTAATAATAGATACACAAATACATACATTACTAAATATATAAGCAACAAAAGTAAATGAAGACTATAAATAGTAACAGTTACACGAGAACAAGAAAATCACAATAAAATTATCACACTCGAAAAAAAGAATACCATTCCAATACCTACGGAAAGTATCACAAAAAACTTCGTCATTGTTGATTCAAGGCCGTATTTTACGATTTCCCATAGATATATTATTTGCCTAGAGACGGCGCCACAGATCCTAACCTCTTTTATTATGTGCTAATCACTACAGGATTATAGGTTGTGTGTACAGGGTGTTGCGTGTTTGATTTATGTGTTTTGTTTTTTGTATTAAATTTAATTCTATTCTATTAAATTTATTGCTATCGCTGGATCATATAAATCAGAATAAATAATTACTACAATATTATAAAGAGTGATTAATTAACTACACAGTACTAACTAACGTACGTAACTAAGTAGTTAATAAACTTATTATTACAGGAGTTTTACAATACATGATAGGCACCTACTTAGGTGAATAAATACTTTACTATCACTCGTGGATGTAAGTAAAGAAGCATAGGTTTGAAGAGATATGCAGATCACGTCGGGGTCACCAGTGAAGAGATATGAGGTACAGGGTGTAAAGTTCACTCATACTCTTGGAAAAGGGAGGATCCTCCGACCAGATGGATGTCGTATCTGGTGGGCAACTGCCCGATGATTGTTGTCGGGAAGTTGTATATATGCTATCTGCGCGGTAAACTCTGCTTGCGCGATGCAGAATTGATGCGTTTGTTCGCATGTGGTTGTTAGAACCAAAAATAAGTATAAAACCTCTTTTTAACATAACATCACGCCTTGTTTCCCCGGAGGGTTGGGCAGAGGTGCACCCACAGCACACCCACATTTCGCCAGTCATGTCCAAGTCCCATGTAATAGGGGGCGAGCCTATTGCCATCTACCGGGCACAAATCCAGACTTCAAGCTGCTACTGAGAAATTCCAGATAGAAAAACCCAATAACACGTTGCCCGACCTGGGAATCGAACCCAGGACCTCATGCTCATCAGTAGCGATTGCGACCACTAGACCAACGAGGCAGTCCTCTTTTTATAGTTTCCATAATCAGCCTTTAATGTTCCCACTGCTGGGACACAGGCATCCTCTCTTCGAGAGGGAGTGAGCTGTAATCCACCACACGGGCCCAGTGCGGGTTGGTAGATGTCACATGATGTATGTCTTAGGATTTTTGGTTCTCCTTTGCAAACCTCCTTTGCGTTTCCTCACGATGTTTTACTTCGCCGTTTTGAGAGCAGTGGTGATGAAATTATTTACACAAAGTAAAGCGTCTGGTTGGGTTGGAACCCATGAAATAAAACTCGTAAGTCATTGCTCTCCTCTCTTGCATAGTTAAGATGTTCTTTATTTAAAATAAGTATTTCTTATCTTTCTTTCAAAATTGACATTTCATGTAAAAAGATAAAATATGTTTTAAATCATATTTTGGTATTCGATCGGAAACCACTGTACGCAATTATTCAAATAGCAATTCACGAATTTGTCAGTCAGTTTGAATGGCAAAAAAAAACGTTAATGTATATTCAAAGAAATTCACCAACACAAAGACAAACCACACGTCATAATTTCGCGATCACTTACTTTCCTTACAATGACAAAAATGTATGAAACAGAATCCTTATTTCAACGTCATTCTCACCGCACTGTCAAACGTCATACAAAAACTGACAACATAATATTAGAGGTCCGTAATCATTGCGGCGGCGGTGAAGCCAACCGCGAACGTTTGCGGTTACGAACTCTAATAATTCATGACGTAGTTAAGAAAATGAACAAGGATATTTTGTGAGGCAGCAACTTTGTGTTATATTTTGTAAAAGGCTTCCTTTTTAAGCGTATTCGTAGATGATCGATACCAAGGTTTTGTTCATAGTTTTATACAAAAAAATAACAATCTGCTTAATCTTCTCCCATATGTTGCGGTATGCTTCAAGTCTATCCGAATGCAGCTAAATTCCAGTACTTTATTTACATCGAGCGAGTTGTGGATGTGAGGTGAACTCAGCTACTGGAGAAGACGATACTACTTCGCAAGACACAAAGATCAAAGAATCAAAGATCTATGAATGACAGCCGAGACCAACGGCTTCACGTACTTTCCGAAGCATGGAAGTGTCTCGATATTTAAAGGATGGTCACGCACCATCTACTACATATGCGACAAGACAAATCTTCTAATGAGAAATGAGTGAACAAAGTGTAAAGAAGAATTTAATGCCAGAAAATTGGTTTAAAGGCAACAAATTTTTTATTAATTCTTACTTGCTTTTGCCCGAGGCCACTTCCTCGTGGTTGTCGAAAAATATCCCACCGGAATTTACTACCGGGATTAAAGTATTTAGTCCGTAATAAGTTAAAACATTGTTTTAATATAACTCTATTGGTTTACGCGGCGCACGCCAGTAAAGCTCCCATTCAGGATAATTTTTCCGACATCTTCAACAATAATCGTCATATTTCAGCCAAATTACACAAAAAAATTATTAAAATAAACACCTACACCTTCCTCATGAATCACTCCATTCGTTGGTGAAAACCGTATGAAAATCGGTTGGCTAGTTTTTGAGGGTATCGCGTTCAGACAGTTCAGTGAGACGCGGCACGCGGCGGAGGGAACTTGTTTTATACTATGTAGTGAAGTTTTACAAAGGAATCTGAAAGCGATTATATACTTTGTAAGAAAGACTTTTTGCACATCAAGTATTGCTTCTTTATTAAATTCTATGTTGTGCATGGTGAAGGACAAAACCAAGCGTATTGTTTGCCTTCTGAATAAGGTATAATATTATACATTACTGTACCACTGCAGGGCAAGAGCCTCTTCTCCTTCAGAGAAGGCACAAGCATTGATCACCACGCTTGCTCAAGACGTGTTGGCGATTTCAGATTTATATTATCTACTAACTTTTGTTTATAAGTCTATCTTGTCCCCTCGACCCATTTTGTCGCATCGCGTCACCTGCCCGCGCTATCACATCGATTTCGCTTACCGTTCTTTCTTGCTTCTTTTTCGTTTTGCCCGGCTCCTAGCGTCCCAGCGTGATGTTAAATAGCCTTCTTCAAGAATTGGGCTATCAAATTCATAAATAAATGTTCAAAACCGAATGTTAGATCCAGAGATTTGCGCGTTCAAAGAAACAAACGAGCTCTGTAGGCTTTATTACTAGTAGGTTTAAACATAACATAACATAACATCACGCCTTGTTTCCCCGAAGGGTTGGGCAGAGGTGTACCTATAGTACACCACAGTGGGTAGGTTTATACATGAATAAATAGATATAGATAAGTCTAGATTTTCTTACGTCATTTTTGCTTCATCATTTTCAGTAATCTTCATGATCATCGGCCTATATTAGTCACAGTAAACACCACTGAACACAATCTTCGGCTCTCCTCATCCGTAATATTCTCAGAGAGTACATTTTAATTGAATAGTCACATTGATACTTTCCTCGTTTCGGACCCATCACTTCGTGCTTGAGAGGTGAGGCCTTAACCAATAGGATGGACACAAAAAAAAAGAGGTTGCATGCTGTTGAATTCACCATAGAAGTGAAAACTTACGACGACTAGAGCCGAGAATACCCGATTCAGCGTCGAGTACACGTGATTCAGGATCACCGACCGATTGGAGCCGAGTATACCCGATTCAGCATCAACGACCCGAACATGACGGTTCAATTTCGATCACTGTGAATTGAATTTTAAGGTGATAAATGCTTTCTTAAATATTCATAAGAACATCACCCTGTAACTTCAAATATTGCGTGACGCAATAACGTAAACATTGCATACTAATTCGAAGTCCCGGGTTCGTTTCCTGAGTCGCATCGGACACATAAAAACGAACAAAAAATCTTTTGTTGTTTTACGTTCAAGGTTTTGTGTGAAAGAGAGGGTAAGCAGAGGTTCATTCTAGTGTAGTAAGATGTACGACCCGTAAGGTTGTTATTATTTAGCCACGAGTCTTGCTAATCCGTTACTTCAATTGCTTACTTAAAATTACGCAATGATTGTTGTTGAAATGTTGACATGAATGAATGCTTTTACCACCATCACGAATGGCAAAAAGTTATACCACGGCAAGTTATGCCAACAGTCGTTAGAAAAAGAAGAAAGCATACACATAAACTCACGCCTTCTTCTCATGGTGGTAGGCAGAAACTACAGAACGACACCTGCTACGATTCTTACATATTCCATCTGCCTCGTTTACCTTCAAACATCTAGTCATACACGCACCTGACCTCTCTGAAGAACATCATTTTTTTTTTTAATGTATGGCATCTCGTAGTTGACCTTGAGAGGTCGTGACTACTTAACCGGACTATCCTGTGGCTGCCTTAAGCGGACTCAAAGCCTCCAGCCAGGGGCGTAAAACTACTTACATTACTAAGCGAACGCTCTCTAAGGGCACCCCCTGTGGGGTACGGACCTCGGCTTAGGGCGTCGCTAACGGGAGGACAGCAAGATCGGGCAGGCTGGATCTGGATCATATTATTATAATCTGGAAAGAACATCACCAAGAAGGTTACTATATATCCTGCTAATGCATCCCCTCCCGGCGTTTCCAGTAAATACCTTTTGTTAGTCGCCTTTCATTCATCCTCTAAACATAACCAAACCATCTAAGCCTACTCCTTTCAATTTTCAAATGAACTTTATAAATTATGCTATCTTCATTAATTCCTAATTAAAACTTCTTGCTAAAACTAATTTAACTACAGGAAAGACGTAGTTTAGCTAATCAACATTCATACAGCGTTGAAACATTATTGATAATCCAAAATGGCTCGAAGTTTTGGGTGGCCCAAATTATCTATAACAACTGATCGACGAGGCATGAATTTTAATTGTGTTGAATCATATTTAAGGGGATGGATAGAGTACTATCAATGATTTGGAATTTTGCATTTTGAGGCTTGCCTTTTGAGAGCGAGGTGTCAGACAGGGAGACGTTATCTCTCCGAAGCTGTCCATCTATGCACTGGAGGATGCCTTCAAGGTTCTGGTCTGCAAAGGGGCTGGCATTAACACCAATGGCGAGTACATCACTCGCTTTGGGTTTACCGACGATATAGTGGTCATGGCTGATACTGTAGGACCTCAGCTCGATAAGATCAGTAGAGCTTCCGAAAGAGTGGGTCTTAAAATGAGCATTGGAGTGGCGGTGCTTGAGGGAGTCCTATGTCCAGCAGTGGTCGTCTTCCGGCTGAAATGATGATGAAGATGATGTTTTTGAGGCTGCTTTGATTCGCTGGCCTAGTGGTAGCAAGCGCTACCGCTGAGCAGGAGGTCCTTGATTTCCAGATCGGGCAAAATATAATTGGATTTTTGTATCTGGAATTAATTAGCAGCAGCCCTAAGAGTCTGGATTTGTGCCCGGTTGATGGCAATAGGCTCGCCCCCTATTACGTGATAGGGGCAACCCTTTTGAGAAACAAGTCGTTCGGTTATGTTTATCTTTTGATCAGAATTATCATATCAACCTATATTGTTCCCACTGCTGGGACACAGGCCTTCTCTCTGCGAGAGGGAACGGGCCCTATAACATCATGCGGGCTCAGTGCTGGTTGGTGGATTGCACATGTTTTCGAATTACTGGTTCTGAGACTTGTCAATTTCCTCGTAAGGTTTTCTTTACCGTTTTGTGGGTACTTGCATAACTTTCATGATAATATGGATCAAGCAAGAGATGAAAATGAAAAATAGATTAGAGAAAAGATTGAAGGATTGTGTGAAAGATGATGTTGTGATGTGGAAAGAAAGTGGGTGAATACTAAGATAACATAACATCACGCCTGTAATCCCAGAAGGGTTAGGCATAGGTGTACATATAGTACACCCATATTTCGCCGGTTATGTTTAATTCCCATGTAATAGGGGGCAAGCCTATTGCCATCAACCGGGCACAAATCCAGACTCCGGGCTGCTACTGAGCAATTCTAGATAGAAATACAGAATAACACTTTGCCCGACCTGGAAATCGAACCCTGGACTAAGATGATGGCTAAAATAATGTTAAGACAAAAGAAAACATGCTGCACCAAACCCAAATATATTTGAATATTATATGGACGTTAAATGTCTCAAAAAAATCACGACCAAAGCTAACCTGAGTTTAGCCACACCAAATTCCATCCATTTTCGAACTTTTTTTTCTACAAAACCCGTCTATCCTAACCAAGCGTAGCGGCATAGTCGTTTGAGTAGGTTTTTTCGAGGTGTTGAAGTGCGGCGCTCGGATTCTGTTTGTCAAATAAAGACGACATAACAAAAAACCCATTTGCATGTGTTAACAGTACTGGCATTGTTTTACAAGCACTTTTGAGATCTCCTTCGGATGGAAATGTTGTTTTAAAGTCTCTTTTGAAGACCGGTTCTTGTTTTTTGTTATTTTCGTTGTGCTAAAATTGGGTAGGTAATATATGATATAATTAAAAATTATCTAATATTTACAAGATATAAGAACGAAATCTATAATTTTATTTGATATTATGATGAGTTAATATTTTAAACTAATGATATAATTTTAAAATAAGTAATTTTTATAACCGTATCTTACATAGACTGTAAAATCGTTAGATATACCCAGGATATACCACTCAAAGCAAATAAAACCAAACCTATTTAGTCTAATATGATAAAATGCCTAATTAAAGCCTGTTATGAGAGCACCAACAATAGAGGGGCACGTATTAAATTTTCGATTAAATAAACGTTACAACAAATTTGTTTTAGAATGAATGAATGAATGAATTAATGAAATGCACCGACCCCAGCGTGGTTTGACCAGACTCGATTAATCGAATGAACCCCAAGATTTGCACTAGCCCTTGAAGCCTCATGCTTCATGGTGCTACAAAGACCATTGCATATCAAGGAATAGACCGGGGGGCGCTTTAATGGTAGGGTGGTGGACGTGCCCTTAGTATAGGAAGGAGAGTGAGAGCCAATCGAGTAGTGCACCCTAAAATTAGCATGTTACAACAAATTTGTTTTAGAGCATATAAATATAATATGTAAATAATTTATTGAATCTTGTGAACGTTATTGAAATTAAAATATAATATATCAAATCCTACTTAATATAAACGCGAAAGTTTGTGAGTATGGATGGATGTTTGTTACTGTTTCACGCAAAAACTACTGAATGGATTTGGATGAAATTTGGCACACAGATAGTTTATAACCTGGATTAACACATAAAGTATTTTTTATGCCGATACTCCCACGGGATCAAGATTTATGCGGGTGAAACCGCGGGGAGCAGCTAGTAACTTTACAACATAAAGTTATTTGGTATATTTTTATTTCGTGAAAAAAAAACATATTGTGTTTTGAGACGCACCCGCTAAAATTAGGTTGGTATTTATGAGAATTTGAGAGGCGAGTAGACGTTTCTACGAGCCCGAAAGTCTGACCACCAGTCCTTCACCAGTAGTCCAGGGGGTATCTGTAGGTGAGATATACAGGCGCTCCATGTTAAATATTAGTATTCAGCTAGACTTCAGGGTTAGACTGGAAACCGATCTCAACATAGATTGAATATATAGCCAAGTAGTGTTGCTATTCCGGTTTGAAGGGATTTTGTACAATTTCAGACACATCCCGAGACATTTCAAAGTTTTCTCTAGGACTGTAACGTTTCTCCGATACCTGTAACACATTACAGATGTCTATGTAACAAAATTAACTAACAAACTAAGTATTAACATATAATAAAGTAAACCTAACCAAAACTATTAATAAACAAAAAAAATGGCGTCGCAAAAATTCTTCCGCATCGCTGTCGACTGGTAATGTATCCAAGACACTGGTGGCATTACCATCCTGTATGGCAATGCTCAGCCTCTGGCCAAGATAAAAGCCAGCCCTTGGGTCGCGGGAAGTGTCAGCCAGGCGTTTGGAGATTAATCGATGAGCAGTGGGACCCCACGGCCCGTGAGTTTCAACCTTTGGGGTTGAAACTCTCGGGCCGTGGGGTCCCACTGGGGACCCTCGAAAATATAATTACTGTTAAGCCACTGATACTTACGCCGCTTGAGGTTTTCCGCAGACGCAGCAGCAGAGCCAGCACAGCATGCCGAGCCAGGAAGATGGGATAGCGCAAGAGAAGACACAAATGTTGCGTAATGTAACTAATTCAACCAAAGTTCAAATGTTTATTGCATATCTCATGTGTACAAGATCTTAATCAAATCATTTTATTTTATTACTCAATAATTTAAAAGCGAAAGCTTGTGGAAGGATGGATGGATGTTTGTTGCTCTTTCATGCAAAAACTACTGAACGGATTTGGATGAAATTTTACACACAGGTGGTTTACATCCTGGATCTCTTGATCGAGTGTGACGTTTCATAAGATCGAGAGATCTCATGAAACGTCAGAAGCTAGGTGCATAAAAGCGGCAAGAAACTCCACTCTTTTTCAAATGAACTCCCTTTTACATTATTTTTAAATTATGTACGGACAGTGTAGGCGATTCCTCTGGTATTTCTGATGTCCATAAGAGGCGATGATCACTAACTATCAAGTGAGCAGTTGGACCGTTGCCCATCCTATAGCAAAGAGCGTAATCGTGTTCTCCTCTGTAATGACCGAACTCAATAACCAATTTTCGGCGAAAGACAGATCGCTATTGATGATAGACAGTATTATTCTATGTCTCAGTCAAACAAACAAATACCTGTCAACATGATATAGGGACGCTTAATTTGGCTATAATGGGACGTTTAAACCAGAGACTTATAGGTTTTTCTGTCTCCAGCTCGCATAGTTAGAACACCATAGAAACAGTAGACAAAATGACCGATCAAATAGACAAAAAACAGATAGAGTTGATTTTGATCAACTCTACGAACAGAAATAATAGACAAAAACATAGATATAATCAATCATTTTATTATTTTCTCTATTCATCCGTCGACAAAAATCGGTCATTATACGCGTGCAGTACGCCAAAATTGGTGATAGATAACAAAACATCATCAGGAAACATATAGACCTAACTGCAATTATCTAAAACCAGCGAGCCAGCGTGGTGATCAATGCTCGTCCCTTCTCTGTATCAGAAGTGGCCTTTGCCTTGCAATGGGAACATCACTGGCTGGTTGGTTATCATAATATGCCTAGTCACCATGAGTTCTGAATCATAACTACCTACCATTTACTTATTTGTGCACAAGTTTATACATACATGGACCATGCAGACACCTATTTACCACGCCAATATAAGATTATGTTGCGAAGGTGCTTTTCGTTGGCATTTTTAATCTTGAAGCGATCTTTCCGAGTGGTTTAATTCATAAACTTAATCTAGCGTTTATGATTTATTTAAAAAGATACTAACTTTGTTCTTACAGAAGTCATATCATAATCTTTTAGAGGATTATATCCTATTTAAAAATGCTTGGAAACATGCTGGTCCTACTCCTTCAGACAATCTAGAGGCTAGACAAATTCTATGGTTGGTTATTGAATTGTATAATTTTTCATTTCACATTGATTCATTTGATTCATTATTTTTGACATTGATCCTGCAATTACTTTAACTCACTCATTACTACTTGTTCAAATTATATGGAAATCATCTACTTTTGCAATTTTTACAAAAATTGCAAAAGTAGATGATAGAAGTAGATATGTGGTAAATTAATTATGTGATGGATACATGGTTATCCATCACATTATTAATTTACCAGACATTGCTTTATATTTAATTCTTTTTACCAATTGTGGTATAGCAATTTTATTCCAGGTGCATGTCTTCACATTTAATGAAATAATTCATGTCTATCTACAAAATATTGTAAAACATTTCAATAAGAGTAACGGTGGAGTTTCTTGTCCATCCTTCTCCATATGAAACTAACTTTTGGCAACAAGGATATTTTATTATTATTTTTATATGTTGACGTTCAAAAGTACCCATTTATTGTGCCTTTTTGAAATAAATAATTTGACTGGACATTTGCAGGGCAGATCATGGTACGAAATTGCACCAACTTGGTAATTAAAAGGATTCATTCTAGATTAAAGAAACCGGCGGAGTATAATTGCGTAAAATTAGGAATGGCTTTAATTACGACAGTTCAACAATTGTGGAGCAGACAAATTTTTCGAACACATGAAGCAATGGATTAGGAATATCCTTATTCTTCACTATTGCTATTCTGTTACCATCTCACCGTGAAAACTTAGGTGAGGTGAGTGCGGAGTGAGCTGTCAGTGCCACTGATGCTAGGGATTGACCAAGACGGGATGACACTGACAGCTCACTCCGCGTAAGTCTTCGCGGTGAGATTTGTGATTGATTGTGTGTTACGCCATTAGAATGGTAAGAACACCCATCTTTTTTTTTAACACGGCGAGAATATTTTCTTTCTTCATAACATAACATCAAGCCTCTGTCCCCCAGTAGGGGTAGGCATTATAAATCGGTCACAAATATACCTAAACTCTAAACTGCCGCAAAAAATCGTTTTGGAAAAACTCTAACAATTGGAGTAGTGCTATTCTATAACGAACTCATCGTGAAAACTTAGGTGAAGTGAGCATGAAGTGATTATCTTGGAGATTCTCTTGTACATTATACTGCCAGCCACGTTTACCATTTTAAATGATATAGCAGTGTGTGTGATATTAAAGTGAACTTTTCATATTTGCGCCTCGTCGGACGCGCGTTAATAATCATTTTATACTTGTAGCATACCGACTTATGTGGTGTACGCACCTGTTGTCGGCCGTCACATAAAAAAATAAAGAAATACAAAAAAATGGATACGAGGCTTTTGGCTGCTTTGTGCGTGTATTTTATGTCATTTTAGTTTTGTAATGTGCGTTTTATTTGTGCAAAATAATCAATTTTACTTTCTTTCTTAAAGAAAAACCAACTTTTTTTTATAGACACGGAAAACTTATTATTATTATCCCGTAATGTAAGTACCACTGCTGGGCTAATTCCTTCCTCCATTCTTCCAGCGTTCACGATTCTGTATGAAAAACTGGACGTAGTTATTTCTAAACATTCATTATAATTCTATAGGAATAGTGGATTTCAAACAATAGTTAAAACGTATGTATAATACTCAAAGTTGTTTATGAGTGTAATTTTATCATTGCTGTTCTGTTATCTACTGAAGACATTTCAACATTTGCAATTGGTATACAACGAAGAAAAAAAGAATGAATACTACGGTTTATCAATTCGTAAAAGACACTAAAACTGTACCGACAACCGGTGCACTTACCTCATTTAATAACTGTGCAAAATCCTTAATGTCAGCGTATTGTGTGGTGTTAATTTATAACTGGTACAGAGGTCGATATAACTGGTTGAGCAGTTTTCTGCAAAACGGCTATTATGTGCATTTTTTTTTGCGCAAAATTATATAGCCCAACGATTGAGGCGCTCGCCGTGAGTTCGATCCCACCCGTTGCAATCTTGACGTGAACACACTTAGGTAGGTTTTCATCATGCTGGTCGTTGACGTGCTTTAAAATACGATTCATAATTATCATTTCAACCGTAAGACGACCACTGCTGGATATAGGCGTTCCCAAGCGTCGCTACACGGGCCTGTGCTTCTCGCATCCAGAGGATTCTGGCGACCTTCACCAGCTGTGCTATTCTGTAACCATCTCACCGTGGAAACTTAAATGAAGTGAGCGTGGAGTGAGCTGTCAGTGCTACTGATGCTAGGGGATTGATCAAGACGGGATGACACTGACAGCTCACTCCATTCAAGTCGTTACGGTGAGATGGTTACGGAATAGCACCACGGCTCCGCGGGCTACTGCTCCACCACGACGACGCGCTTTCGCACACCGCTCTCAAAACGAGGGGCTTCCTGGACAGCACGCCGGTCAAACTCCTGGGTCACCCTTCTTACAGCCCTAACCTAGCACCTTGTGACTCTGAAAAATGATTTTGGGTTTTTTCATCTGGAATTTCTCAGTAGCAGTCCGGAGTCTGGATTTGTGCCCGGTTGATGGCCATTGGCTCGCCCCCTATTAGGTACATGGGATTTAAACGTAACGGGCAAAATGTGTGTGAATTATACGAACATATCTGCCTAACCCCTTGGGGAACACAGTCACGCCTGTCCGATATAAATTGTAAATCTTCAACAAACATTGAAAAATTCAACAGTATGTTTTTTCAACTTCAAAACCACACATTTATTGTATTATTCTGCCACTTTGTATCTCGTTTCTATGGTGAACATGCTATGCTACCTACGCGTGCTGTTAGAGGCAAAGGTTATTTAATTATTTAAAGCAAATTAAATACTGATACTGTTAGTAATTAGTAATTAAAACACAATGAGACCATTTTGGTGCATGGCAACGCTCTGGTACATACATACGTACACTCCCGTCTTCTTCCCATGAGGGGTCCGTGCGAAAGTGGCCTTGCATACTCCTTTTGCGCCGGTTCCGTCTACGCACCTGACGTAGAAACACTTAGAACATTTGGTCTTTATTTTATTTCATAGCGCTTTATTTCATCTAAGCGTCTGCTGCACCGGTTGACGTCATCACGGCAACGCTGGCTATCACTAAAACCCAGCGCTGGGGCTTTGTCTCGCACGGTCGTAGCATTATGCTGAGCGATTGCCGTTTTGTGTGGATGTGACTCATCGTTCACTGCAAACATAAACACAAAAAATAACAAGTCTCTGGTCGGTTGGTGCTGGTCTATGTGTAGATAAATATATGTATTTATTGTAAATGGTACACCACTTACTACCTGCAGTATTGTCTCTCTTTCTAAGTACCTTTAATCCATCCAAAGCTTGTCTGTAAAAGATCGCTTTTAGCGATAAGACCGGCCATTGGGTCACCCAATGTGATATTTCTACACTTATTAATCTGTAATTTATAAGGTGTACATATTAAATAATATTCTATCTATTTTAAATATCTATCTGCGTCATGTTTACCGAAAATAAACGTTATAATTTTATCTTCTTTCTTTCTGCTTTACCTTGCTGAAGAACATCACCAATAAGGTGCCTATGATTTAAAATAATATTTATTACTAGCTGCTCCCCGCGGTTTCACCCGCATAAATCTTGGTCCCGTAGGAGTATCGGGATAAAAAGTACTCTATGTGTTAATCTAGGTTATAAACTATTTGTGTGCCAAATATCATCCAAATCCGTTCAATAGTTTTTGCGTGAAAGAGTAACAAACATGCATACTCACAAACTTACGCGTTTAATATTAGCAGGATCAAGCAGCTCGACAAGCAAAAAGGCCTTTGCCCTGCGTTAGGCCAATTTACTTGCCGATATTATTATTATTATACAAAGGTAAGGTACGGTAAATTATACCCAAATTAACAACGATGGAAGGGTTAACAGTTAAACTGTCAAAACCGGGTCGGGAACCTTTTAAATCTGACTTTAACACCTGTCATCTCAAATTATATAAATTGTCCGAGAATTTCAAAAGTTAAATAAGTGACTACTGAGTTTCACTTCGTGGATATAATTATGTATATTCACCGGGAATCTTGTGACTTGTGAATTGTGACTTGAGATGGTTTTTGTCAAATAGGCCGTTCGTTTTTGTCACTGAGTATGTAGGTGTCACCTAAAGCAAAATTCAAAAGTTTTCAGAGAACACTGCTTGCTATGCCAATGATCGTTTGCGATAATGTTATATTTATATTTTATATACATACTTTTTTTTTATATTTCATAGTGCGCGCAAGATAAATCTACGCTCGTGTTTTACATTCAAGATCCCATATATCCCATTAAAAACATAAACATTATATTGTATCTGTTTAATTTGTAAACAAATAAAACACTAATTAGGGTTACAGGTTGAGTCCCTCCGTAAAGGTACATCAATAAAAATATTAGAGAAAAAAAGTTATTTTGTATGTTTGTATGATTATTTGTTACGCTTTCACGTAAATCCGGCTGAACGGATTCGTATGAAATTTGGCACATGAGTAGAACATAACCTGTTTTAAGACACAGGATATTTTTATCCCGATATTCCTACAGAACCGAGACTTACACATGTGGAACCGCGGGGCGCAAAAAATGCATAAATCAGCCAAAATGCGATAAATATTGGACATAATGAGTACTGACTCTTGGAGGTCATCAGTCCAGTACTGAACCAAAAATCGCTACAAAGACCAAAATAATTTCATTATAAAACAAACTGCTTATCATGCAATCCGAAATCCCATCTAGCAAATAGTAGATTTTGTACCAATAAAACCTGACAACTTCAATCGAACCTAGGACATCAAAAAGCCTTCAACACTGCCACACCATAGTGGCATAAAAAAATGCCACTACAAAAAAATATGTTAAGCTGCGATAAACTTATGCCGATAGTCTTCGAAGGAACAAGGAGCGTGCGAGCGAGAGGTCCGAGTGTGAAAAAGACAGAGGATTGCATCATGGAAGGTGTAAAAGATGAAACACGAAAGTGACGCGTGTATTAGTGATGTAGTCTTTTTGCAAATTGCATTTGTCGATGAAAAAGATTTTATAGCTAAAGCGTTTTTCTCTGATGATATATTCTTTTTTAAATAAGCTGCTTTTGATTCATCAGTTTGCATTTATCTAGGATTTTTTCTTTTTGCAATATTTTTATTAGAACTTGACACCATTAGATGATTGATAAGATTTGGGAGAGAGGTTTTTAAAATCGCATTTTCTTTTCTGATGGCGAGATTTTGCCCTACTTAATTCGTCAATTTTAATTGCTATGTTGGTGTGTTTATTAGTATAAGACTATTTTGGTTGCAGTACAGTTAGAGTATTTTCAAGCTCAATATTCTCCGCTCAACATTTATATATTTAATACAATCTCCTCTCGTAAACTCCATATATACTGATTTCTACTTCAAAGCTGTTTTTTTACTTTGGTAAAAGTTACTTCAATATTTTTTTAGATTTCGTTCAATAACTCCATACACTGGAAAGTATTTTATTACCAATGTCAAAATTGTGAGAATTTTCCACATTCACACAAATAAACTACGAAAATAAATCCCAAACTATCGATATCGACACCCAAACTATGTCCCGATCCCGTCCCCAGAGGTCACGGCCTAAAGCCGTCTTGAAACGAGTTCCCCGCGGTACCGTCGACGACGAAATAATAATAATATACGCACACAACACACTCACACAGTTCACACCCACACACACAACCTTAGGAAGCCAAGAAGCGATGAAGGGGGCAAATTCCGCACTTTTTGACCCCAACCGCGGAATAAAAGGGGTATTGTTTTCTTGCTTGTAGATTTATTTGTCATCGCATTGACTTTTGTAGCTATACAACTAAGAATCCCAATGTTTCGTCTCCTGGGACCTCTCAAACTAATTTGCAGGGCAGCTGATCAGGAGGCCAAAGTGACAGCAACAGTTGGTGTACATATGGTACAAAATTGCATGGCAACTTTTTCGTCTAACTCATCTGGTATAACAGAGTATGATAAGCCCACTGCATGTGACTTAAATTCAAGACGACTTTGTAAACTTCTATCAAAGCCTTCTTAGATGATAAGAGCGTATTCATTGCTGTTAAGTTACAACTGTTTGTAATCGAATAAAAGAAATAGGGACCAATTAGTTCAATCAGGTTTCTGGCTGGCTAAATAACTCATCTTTCTTGGGGTACTGCTTAAAATGTAACAATAAAATACTTCCCCACATACAACAACTTAATGAAGACAAATTTAAATCATGTATAGAACGCACACTAAGCAGCCGAGTATATTTTAAGTTGGGGGATTACATCACTGATAAAAATGCTTGGCTAGTAGCTGGTCCTGCTCCGCAAGGACGCATCAACTAGTTGATTAGCATTTGAAATACTGTTGGAGCTGCTGAACATTAATAAAAAAAACTATTTTTGCATTGTATAAACGCATTTACTGTATAATTTTGCTTAAACCTTAAGTGAGTACTATGTACATACTATAAAGCTACCATTTACTGGGTACGTCTTTCATTGACTTGAATGTGCCCTGGCGGCTGAGAGCATGTCATCTTCACTCTAATGTTTCGCTGATGGTGGCGCGTGTGTCGGATCATTTAGCTCCTTTCAAAATGGATGAGTTGAATGGTGCTAATCCATGTTCGTGAACGGGCGCCGTCGGTAGGGACCGGTCATCTCTTAGCTGCCAGGGCGTATTTTAACAGAATTTTATTTTTGAATTGTTTTTATCTTTTTATTACGGACGCTTTTAACGTTTTTCATCGTTCTCACATGCATAATAATTTCAACAAGAATGATGTAACCAATATTTTGTAAACATAATTTGATTTAGAAGAGTGTCCGTGGAGTTTAGTTTCTTGCCGTACCTATTACGTTTTAGAATGTGCAACCACCTCCATCTTTCTGACCAACCGTCCTTGACAATTCAAAAAAGCCTGTAATTGTTTTTTTTGAAATTTCGTACTATCAACGACCTTCAAACCCAGATTGATGTGTTTACTTGTTGTTTGAGTGAATTCTCAAAGGTATTACTATTTATAATATGCTACAAGCAAAATAATTAGGCTATTATATTATGCTGTATGTATGTTATGCTGTTTTGTGTTTTTTTGTATTTGTGTAATAGTTTAATGATGGTGTTAGTTTTAATATTTATAATTTTCATGTTTTAAGTACATAGTTTTGATTAATAGTTTTAAGTTCTTAACTGTCGCATTAGGGTAACCCTGTAAAGATAGTTAAATTGTTATAAATAAATAAATAAATAAATGCTTTGAGTTTGAATCTAGACAAAATCAAACTAACCAGTTTTATTTTGCTAATCTAATTGTATAATATAATATTATTTTATGACTTTTATTTATTATATTTTAGGAAAATACTTTCAATGGTTGTAAATGTGAGCACCATGTATTTCATTGCTTATTTTTTTTTTTTTTATAGGTAAGACAACACAATAGGTTGGCACAATAGGTTGTGGTATAGTAATTTTATTCCTGGTGCAATGTCCTCACTTATTATTATATAATTAATGTACACAAAATATTAAAAAACATTTTAAAACAGTATCGGTGGAGTTTCTTGCCACTTCTTCTCCATAAAAAAACTATCGTGTGGAAGGGGCGAGTAGGATCAATAATATTTTAATGTAAATTTAAGTGCCTATTTCAAATAAATGTAAAAGAAAACTGTACTGATAATTATCAGCTGCGTCATATATTTTTACCATGAGGGTAAGAATAGAGCACATATTTGTATAAAGAACAGCAATTTTTTCCCCAAGAGACAGTATTTACACCAAACCCTTCAACGGCAATATACGCTGCTTAATGGTAGATATAGATTTTGGTGGTTTTTCATCCACGGACAAGCTCTTTGGCAATGAACTTTAATATCTAGGTTTATAGGGCCACTGACTCCTCAGTAGTAACTAAACCAGTATATGACACATAACAAAACATCACGCCTGTAATCCCAGAAGGGTTGGGCAGAGGTGTACCTATAGTACACCAACATTTCGCCAGTTATGTTTAAGTCCCCTGTAATGAGGGCGAGCCTATTGCCATCAACCGGTACCAGAAACCAGAACTAGTATATGCTGGCCTCACATTCTATTACTATTCTTCTTCTCCCACCTACAGCAATAAGGTCGTAAGAAGACACTTAAGGAAACCCAGAGATACTTTTACCCCTCGTTTTTTTTTTTTTTGTGCTGAACCATATCTGGCACCTTCTGGTTTCGGTGATATTGAAGGTCAAAATTACAACTATTACTGAAGTTTGACGACTAAAACAAGTTATCATAACATCACGCCTTGTTTCCTCGAAGGGTTGGGCAGAGGTGTACCTATAGTACACCCACATTTCGCCAGTTATGTTTTAGTCCCATGTAATGAGGGCGAGCCTATTGCCATCTACCGGGCACAAGTCCAGACTCCGGGCTGCTACTGAGAAATTCCAGATAGAAAAACCCAATAACACGTTGCCCGACCTGGGAATCGAACCCAGGACCTCATGCTCAGCAGTAGCGATTGCGACCACTAGATCAACGAGGCAGACACTAGAGCAAGTTTGTAATGTTATAACATTACTTTAAATCCCTCCCCTCCTTTTAATTCCTCCTCTCTCCTTTATAATAGACTAAACTCGAAAGCAACCATTTATTCCCTGAACTACACAAATTGTAAGAGAATTCTCAAGGAGGCTCTCCAAAGTATGTCATATGAAGATACAGAGAATTTATTAACTGTGTTTAAGTTTAAAAAAAAAATGTTAAAACAAAAAAAAAAAAAAACTAGAAACTACGATTTAAGCTACTCAACATTTAATTTATTTGTCTAGTGTACATTTTTGATTATTCATAAGTTTACTCGGACTATTTTAGCTGTTTCGCTTGAAAAACAGGATTACCTAGTTCAGACACGTGTCTTAGGAATATCGTTAACATTTAAGCAAAACTGTAATTATTTTTATACCTTGTATTTTTTAAATAGACATATTATTATTAAATACCTCCATTACTAATTTAAGTTGCATGAATCCATATGCACAATGTTTTGCGTGCGTTACGTTGCGCAAAATCGCTGTTAAATGTAGCAGAAACAGCGATTCTTCTCACCGAAAATAGAATTCGTTTACCAGCAATTCTTTTTGTGCCAAATTACGTAGTTGACGGCTATGTGATGGGGCCCTTGGATGCATAGAATCAAGTTTCTTTATAACTCAGCTGTGCTGCTGGAGAGTTTGTTGCGCCACCTCTTCCCAGCGAAGGCACTGGAAGTGGTTTTGGGGGACTGTCTTAATAAGCTGAGAATCAGTAAATTTTATTTGATTGAATTCTGAGTAGCAGCCCGGAGTCCGGATTTGTGCCCGGTTAATGGCAATAGGATCGCCCCCTATTACATGGGACTTAAGCATAACTGGCGAAATGCGGGTATACTATAAGGACCTACACCTCTCCCTAGCCCTTCTAGGATTACAGGCGTGATGATATGTGAAATTCCGTTTTACGTTAAGTTAGCTAGGTAGAATCGTTTACTAGTTCACCAATAAGTTTCATTAGGGGTCCGTTTAAAAAAATATTATGAGTGTCGTGGTCCGTTTGGTAGACGGTTACTATAGCAACCAAGATTAAAAATATCGGAGAAGACAAAGCACGGGCTAAATCAAATTACACAGAAACAAAAAACGGATTTAGTTTTAGTTATAATTTTTGCTGTTTACTTAAGGTCCGCGCAAAATTGGTTCATCCGCCGTTAGGTGACTCCTGCATGTCGATTCTGTAAAAATCTCACCGTGTAGACTTGCGTGGAGTGAGCCGTCAGTGTCATCCGTCTTGGACAATCCAGCCCTAGCATCAGTGGCACTGACAGCTCACTCCACGCTCACTTCACCTAAGTTTTCACGGTGAGATGGTTACAGAATGGCACTCCAGATCTAGGTCCTGTCCAACGAAATGCTGACTACTCCTCTATCAAACAGTTATTTCAATTGTCCAACGACCTGTAATTAATACAGCAAAGAGCAAGCAAGAGTAAACACTAATATATTTGGCCAATCTCGCAGCCTAATAGTTCCATTGGCCGGAGATTGGCACTGGCAACAAAACAATAGCGGTCGGGATTTGGAATAAATTAGTCATTTCCTACTGGAATTTTCGTTTCGGAATTTTGGCATAGAATAGTTTGGAGAGTGGTCATATGATTTAAGACGCTACCTGCCGCAAAGCCTTGCGATAGTGTGTTATTCAGAGGCTATTGACTCATTAATTAAGAGTAATTAATTACATTTAAAAGCACTTTATTAGTATTCGATATCCTATCATCACATTGCACGTTCTTAATTGTGTTTATGTGTTATAAATAAATTTAAAATGTCCTTGTAAAAGAGTGACTTAAATTTTTAATTGCATGCATCAGTTACTAAAGGTGACGTTCTAATAATTTGAGGATTACACAATGAACACATCATTTAAAATCATTTTATTTTAATAAAATCTCTTTTTATTTCAATAATTCCAAAAACAGTCGAATTTAATGATAAAGGGCACGCTCCTCTCAGGGCGCGAGACAGAGCGAGACTACCCATATTTTAAGTTAAAACATCATGATTTGACAAGGTGGTGTGATATTCATCGTTGCAATTTTACTCTTTAACTCAAAAAGTTTCCTCAGTCGACGTGAGTTTGAGTTGAGGAACCAACTGTCAAATAAAAGGTATGTCTAATCTAATCTACCTTTTTTTTGGGTGGGAAATCATCAAATGACTTCTCCCGCGGAGTGGGAGGGCGTGTCAGTCTTTTACTGACTAAAACCCACCCATGTTCCTTCAGTTGCCTGTGCCAGGGCCACGGTATCTCTTTCGAACAACCCGCGATCCTGGCAAGCATCGGCCCTATCGGAACTCGGGTTTCCTCCCACCTAATACAAAACAGAAACCTCCCGAAATAAGCATGTCCGGTGAGGACCTGTGTCAAGCGGAAGGTGAGGATGCCGTGGCACCTCTCCAACCACTCCTCAAAGAGCGGACTTATCGCCGCTATTGTGGAGTGCCCAACGTCGGCATCCACCTTGAGGCTTGCTTGAGCTAGTCAACAAGAAACCTTTACCAAAAACACGCCTATTTAATCCGATTTTCATAATGTATTTTGAAGAGTGTATTGAATATTGACGTTTTCGCGACGAAATACTTCGACTGACACTCACTCATACATAATTTTCCTAATCTGACGATTATGAGTACCGGTTTTGAGAGGCTTCCGAGGCACGCCTTGAGGTTTCCTTGACAGAGTCATGAGTCGAGTAGCTTTCGAGACTTTTTCGAGAGAATATAGGTGTTAGCGGCGGGATGGAGAAGGACCGAACACTCAAGGGCGTTTGGTCGAGGGATCGCAAGGGCAAAATCATCATATTCATCTGCCTGCCTTGTTCCAATAACGTTATGGTCGGCTTCCAGTATAACAGGATGCAGTTGAATACCAGTATTTAACATGCAGCGACTGCCTATCTGACCTCCACAACCCAGTTACTGGGTAACATGAAACCCGTTGACAAGGCTGGTTGTCAACAACACGTAATGACTGTCAAAGAAGATCGGACGATCTACAAATGACAGGCGGGACCTTTTTGAGGCACGGACGGGTGTCGGTATGTAATAAAATTTGGTCACCATGGATAAGACTAGGGCGACACTAGACTTTGCACCCATTTATTCATGGTTAACGCAATATCCGTAACCTATTACACCATAAAATTACCGTCTTACAAGAAGATCCTCAAACCTTGGATTACTCCGACACAGAGACCTACTACATAAAAGATTGAAACTATCGCCTATAAACATCACGCTTGAAATTTCCTATAAGCGACACAGAAACTTCTGCAATAAACTACTAAGAAAGGTCGAAAGACAATTTGACACCTAAGAGCTCGATAAAGCTGGAAATAACCCAAAGGTTCTTTGGGAAATTATAAAACAAATCACATACGCACAAAAACAACAACATGCATCTACACAACTACTTTCACACTCTAACATTAATAAATTATTTGCTGGCATAGGTAAGAAACTTGCGGACAATATTATCGACGACCATACTTTACCCAGCTCACCTTGCTCTCTCTTTTGTTAATATCTATCTCTATATATATCTATTGATATTGATGAGGTCAATCTGTAATTAAGTCCCTTAGGTCCACTGCAGCTACTGGATGGGATGGTATTTCTCCTGCGGTAATTAAGAGATACTGTAACATTCTAGCGCCAGCCCATATTTTTAACCTCTGTTTTAAAACGGCTGTTTTTCCGTCGGTCTTGAAAAAGGCTATTATACCTCTCTATAGGGTGGCGATCTTTTAATAGCTACCACCCTATAGCAGTACTACCCGCCCATTCGAAGATTCTTGAGCGCCTAATCAATAAGACATTGGTAGGTTTTCTCGAAATAAATAATTTGTTGTCTTCTCAGCAATTCGGGTTTCAGAAGAATAAGTCAACCTGTGATGCTGTTCATGAGGTAACGAAATTTATAGTAGAAAAAATCAACAGTCGCAAAAAGGTGCTTACAGTGTTTCTTGATCTCGCTACGGCTTTCGACACCGTTCCCATTTCCACCCTTTTACTTAAACTAGAGATATCAGGCGTCAGAGGACTGCAACTTGATCTTTTTAGAAGCTATCTGACAAATAGAATGCAAGTGGTGAAAATTATTGACCATTTCAGCAATGAGCTCCCGATTTGTTATGGTGTGCCACAGGGCAGTATACTTGGTCCTACGCTGTTTCTCATATTTTTAAATGACATCTACAATCTCAACATCACAAATGCAGAAATTGTGTCTTTTGCTGATGATACAACTCTTACATTTTTCGCTAATTCAAGGTCAGAACTTCAGATAATTGCACAGAATGGTTTTAATTCTGCCTTTGACTGGTTTCGATCCCATTTTCCAACACATCCGAACGAAACGAAACGCGACATTGATGACATTCTCTATCTCACCAACCTCACAACCAGATATTCCGATCACTTTAAAGGCTCACTCCTGTAACAGTACACAACACACATGCCAATGTGCAATCATTGATACAGTTGATAATATTAAGTACCTAGGAATTACTTTAGATCGATATCTGAATAATAAAACACGTATAAACTTGGTAACAGACAGGGTCAGGAAACTAATATATATTTTTTAAAGTCTTCGACACATCGCCAAGCAGTCTCTTATTCGCAATGTATATTACGCCTTATGTCAATCTATTATTACTTACTGTATTAGCTGCTGGGGTGGCGCCACAAAAACAGCCCTTAAACCCATGGAAGTTTCCCACATACGCTATACTGAAAATTGCAACATTTCAAACTATTCTGTTTCCAACTGCAGAACTTTACAAAAACTGTAGTGTCCTCAACGTAAGGCAACATTTCATTCTGCAAACCATTCTTCTCCAACACTTAAAAACTTCTCTTACTACTATTAGCAAACGTCGGAAAGAGAATATTTGTACTGTTCCACTAACTCAGTTTAAATACACTAATTGATGTTTCTACTATCTTGGCCCTTGCTTGTACAATAAAATGAATGCGTCCTTATATATCTATTATTTACCACACAGCAAATGCAAACTCGCCCTCCGTGCTGTCCTCCTGAATAAAACCTACGACGAGACTGAAAAGTTCTTATTAACACCTACATGAAAGTAACCCTATTTCCTATCAAAGTTCCAAATGCTCACACACACTTTCACTCATTCACACACACCCTCACACGGACTCACTCACTCTTCTCATTTTAATTCGTCTTAATTAATTTAAAATTTTGAGAGTTTTTGTTTTACTTTATATAATAAGATCTAAGCATATGTTGTGATATCCCAATTGGGAGTCTAAACTGTTTCTCCTTAATACAGATTACTCAGTGAACTGGCTAGGAGAGCATCGATTCACCAACAATTCGTTGTACCTGATCCATACTCGTATAATCATTAATGCATAGTTTGTAAGTCCCTCATGTACCACAAAACCTATAAGTACCTAAATAAATTATATTATATTATATAATAGATGGTCACCCATCCATGGACCGATCTCGGCAAGTGTTGCTTAACCTTCAGCCATGAGCCCCTTTACATTCAGCAAAAAAACAAGTTTCCATTTAAAATGCAGACATGTGATAGGTACAATACATTTCATAAAAGTATTTTTCTGAGATTTTTCTTTTAATCCATTCTTAATGCTGGATATTGAAACAATGTAACCTATGTTTAATAATGTCTAGGTCAAAATAAAATAATGTCACCTACAAAACCGAAGCAAAGTCACCTATCAATGTCATAATTCTTATCAAATGCCGAATTTTATTCAGTGTGATTGACATTTTCAAGTGTGTCGAAATTGTGGTATAAATTGCTGATATAATAGTAGGTACCCTTTTCTTCATTATGTATTCAGATATACATCATTTATCCGTATAGTAAAATTGACGTCTGACAGTTCGAGTATGGAAAAACTGACAAAAATTTAATATTTCTTCGCAGGAATAAATAGAACAAGAGAAGAGTTTGCCAGAAGCCAATATAGGAACCTAATACAAAATGGTAGCTAAAATACAGCTTTGCTTAAGAAAAGTGTTTTCGGAATAGCTCCTACCATATATAATAAAATACCAGATTTTATAAAAAAAATATCTAATACAAATGTTTTAAAAGAAACTGAAAGCCCTACATGATAATTATTATTCAATTCAAGATTTATAAAATGACACTAAACTTTAGATTTCAAAGACAGTTTGTGTTTGTTGACATTGTAATGCCTAATAAAATTATTTCTATATGTATATTTTTTTTTGTATTAATCGACAATTTTAATTTGACTAACGGGTTAGAAAAAAAAATAATTTTATTTTCAATATTTGCATGCCTAACTTAATATAGATTGTACAGGGATCACAAAGTTAGTACACACCTTATTTATGTAACTAATTTCTGAGCAAATAAAATATTATGATTATGATAATGATTAAACTTATTTTAGATTAAAAATTCCCAGTTACTGGGTAACACGATATCCCTTAAAAATAAAGAAAGAAAACACATTTATTTAAGACAGACTAAAAGGCATACTTATCTTTAAAAAAAACACAAAAAAATATGCTGTCAAAAAAGACTGTTTATTGGACTTAGACAATAAAAATCACGCGACGGAAAGGCGCGGACAGAATAGAAGAAGTATTTATAAGGAAAAAAAAATTGTCGCATCTGCATTATTATAATTATAGTTGATTCTTTGCCCCGACTTCGTAATAAAAGGATCATCTCGACGGTTGACCTATGCAAATACCAGCCCGTACTTCCCTCACTAATGTCACCATTAAAATAATATTACTTTACTGTCTACTAAATAAAATTATTAAACTAAAACAGTAAACCTACTGCTATTTAAATCTACGGTAGAAATTTCTATGAAAAGTCTTGTCTGTAGAAGTACCAACCACTATAAACAACCTGCAAACGGAAACCATTAATTCAGAACTACATTATGGACCCTCGAAGAAAAAGCGAAGAAATTTTTCGTCGTTTATCAGATAAAACATCTGCTGCTTCTTAAAAAAGTGAACCTACGCGGTCAAAATGAATGGAAAATCAAGTTTTTTCTAATGACCGACGAAACCTTTAACGCAGGTGGGTTCAGATTCAGAATGATGTACTATTTCTATGGGAACAGGTTGCGCATCGATGTCTCTGCCTTTTTTTTGGGGGGGGGGGGGGGGGGGGGGGAAATCATCAAATTACTTCTCCCGCTCTGGGTGGAGTGGGAGGGCGTGTCAGAATTTTACTGACTAAAACCCACCCGTGTTCCTTCAGTTGCCTGTGCCAGTGCCACGGTATCTCTTTAGAACAGCCCGCGACCCTGAGGCATCGGCCCTAGTGGACCCCGTCACTTAGTGCTGACATCTCCTTGAGGCGCGCGTGGAACACAACGCGTCGTCGACCCGGGCCTGGTCCTTTTCGGACGGCGAGCTGTCTCTGCCACCCTGCACTGTTATTTAAATCTAAGCTAAAAGTGTTTGTGAAAAGGCTTGTCTGGGGAAGCACTACCACTGTATCTTTTTGTCTTTAGGGCCATTGATGTGTTCAAGTTGGAAAATAAATTACAGTCACGTTATAGATTTTTACTTTGTCTCTAGAGTCGGCAATGCTTCAGAAACCTTTTGAGACATCCAATAAAATACTTATTTCCATATTACTAAATACTTATTTTCCTTTTTATTTTTCCTAAAAAACACGCTGAAGGTTTCCGTTAAAAGTTAGCTTGGATTTCATGTTACAACATCACAATCTGCCAGTGAAATTCCCGTCAAAATCGGACAGTCGTTTCGGAGATCTACCTAGAACAAACGTACAGAAAGACGAAAAGTATAAATAAATATACAAGTACCCTATAAATCCTAATATTTTTTTTTGTTTTTTCTCTCTGTGTCTGAACAA
Organism: Dasypolia templi; assembly: GCA_963555695.1. NCBI lineage: Eukaryota > Metazoa > Arthropoda > Insecta > Lepidoptera > Noctuidae > Dasypolia > Dasypolia templi. The sequence continues at coordinate 9,975,523 of OY743163.1, forward strand.
ATCATAAAATATTTTTATTCATATATTTTTGTAAGAACGATAAAGGCCTTGTAGACTATTTTCTATTTTGTTAAGTTACTTGCACTTGTTGACAGGCCTACACTGTCTTCGCATACCAAAGTCAAAGCATTTATTTCAAATAGGCATTAAAAGGCACTTTTGCTCGTCACCATTTAAAAAAGCAATAATTCTAGGCGCCCCTTCCAAAAAGTAGTTTCGTATAGAGAAGAATGGGCAAGAAACCCCACCGCAGCTCTTATAGAATGTTTTACAGTTAAAAGAAAATGATGCTCCAAGAATAATACTATACGACAATAGGTAAAAATAATTTTAAACCTAACTATTAACACTACCTATTAACACAGTAATTTAAAAACATTATAAAAGCTTATAATTTTTAAAAGGGTAACCGTGGAGTTTCGTGAACCTAGCTTCTGACGTTTCATAAGTGTCCTTGTATATGTGATTTATGTGATTGATTGAATAAAATATTTTGATTTGATTTGGTTTGCAACATAGCTGCTTGCCGACAGAAGTCATAGTCAAGACCGTATTGCCGCCAATCTCAACGGAAACGCATTCGGCGCAGGATATAATACAGTGGGCTTTTTTTTTTTGAATGGCATCTCGCAGGTCAACCTATGAGGTTGTCGTCTGCTTAAACGGACTTTCCTGTGGTTGCCCTAATAAATTAAGGCCACCAGCCAGGACTTAAACTTAAATACTAACTAAAAACTAAGCGACAACGCTAAGGGCACCTCGGCTCAGGGCATCGCTGGAAGAGGGCAGCAAGGGACTAGCTGGATCAGGATTTGAGTGATTTAGGGACGAATTTAAAGCTACAGGCTCAGCGGCGCGGGCTGGCTCGAGCAAGGGTCGGGAGGGTAATACAGTGGGCGCTCCGATTGGCCCTTGGCAATCGGAGTACAACGATCGAATGGTGAGGGGCCAATCGGAGCGCCGAACGCGGTCGATGCGTAAAATCGAGACGGATGAAATAAACCCACACTAGCGCCTCAGTGCACAAGAGTGTGCGCGGACAGGTGCACTCTCCTCCCTCACTCTCACAGTCCGAAGAGACGGCACGCAATCTGACAAAACCGGTGAGAGATCATGTGCAGGACCAATGGCTTAAAGAGCTTTACGAGCAACTTCTTAACTCCGGGCTGTTACTAAGAAATTCCAAATAGAAAAACTCAATAACACTTTGCCGGTCTGACCTGGGTACCGAAACCATGTCCTCCCCCACTCTCAGCAAAGAGCTCTGCTACTAGGTACTCCTCATAATTTGTCTCACGAACTTGTAAAAAAAAACATTTTCACATCGCCAGTACAGATTCTGAGGCACATGTACCCCGATCAATCGCTCTCCGGGACATTTTGCACACGCAAACTTATTCTTTGTTCGGCCAAATTCATTGTGTTGTAACAGCATAAAGAATATCATGCAAATAACTGATATACCATAAATATAACGGTTGTTACAAGAACGGTATTCTGTATATGGGAACATAGGCGCATGCGTCGCATGTTTTCTACTACACCTATGGAGTTGTTGTTAAGAATAACGTCGTATGTGCAAAAGTTTGTGTGTTTCTGTAAGTCAGTTTGTACAAACACGTCATTGTCATATTAAAAAAAATAAGTTTGACCGACCGAGTGTAGACATAATCTTGGTCAGAGCATGTGAAGACCATGTAGATTGGTGTCCGAAATGGTCTTATGAGGAAAGAACAACACAGAATGAGTGTTGCGCCGGTTGATCTTGAGGTCTTATCTTCAAGTACAGGAACATTTCTTGAATGTCCGCTGTGTGCGCCTATATCTCACTAGATGGCGGCACACATACTGCCATCCAAATATTTGAGATAAAAAGTTGTATTAAACGTATTTTACTTAGTAATTACCAACCAAATTATTTACTAGTGTGGTATGGATCTCTTGACTGAAAATAAAGATTTATATTATTATCTCCTTTATTACATATAAAACCTTATAAATTACATATTTAAATATACTTTCAAAAATCTGAAGAAAAAAAAAATACATTTAAAAATATAAAAAATAGTATCCCACCGGTATCGGGAACAGGGTCCAAGCTACCGGCGGTCAGGGCTCCAGAGAGAGGAACCTCCTGACAATGCGAGCCGTGTCCAGAAGTACCGCTTTCTGAATCAAGCCCTTGATCCAGCTGTCGAGGCTCTTGGCTATTAAGCCATTGGCTGTCACGACTATCGGAACAATGATTGCTGAGTCCGATTATTATTATTATTAAAACCAAAAGGACACTTACACGTCGAAGTAATCGTCCTCATTGCTGACATTTGGAAACGTGCCCAGAAGACTGGCAGCATTGCCACGTTGAAAAATTTGTTAGCCTGTTCTTCTTGTAGTTATTATTTAATTTCGCTTTTATTCAGAAAAGGAAGTGGCATTCTTTAAAATGGTCCATGTTTAAGAAGTGTAGGTCTTATTTTTGTCAAGAAATAAAGGAAAAACACAGGTACGCCCTTTTAACACACAACCGTTTCATTATCTACGTCCACCACTTTATAAAACGTACGCATTTTTATCGTTACAATAAGTTTAATTAACCATAATTAATGTACGCATGCAAATATCAGCTAGTCTGAGAATGTACTGAAATAACTCACGGGCCGTCGTACCTAAATAGGTAAGCTTTATTCTGAGTAAATCTACATATCAGTGGTTTTGGTGGCATTTCAAGATCTTAAAGAATTTGCTGAGAATTGTTGAAGATCGATTTCTCGGAACTGTTTTATTCATTCAGTTTTTCATGTACAGTCAGAGTTATATATATACACAGGAGTTTCTTTGTAGGCATCTCGTAGTTGACATTGAGAGGTCGTAACTACTTAACCGGACTATCCTGTGGCTGCCTTAAGCGAACTCAAAGCCTTCAGCCAGGGGTATGAAATGAAACTTACCATTACTAGACGACTGCTCGCTAAGGGCACCCCCTGTGGGGTACGGACCTCGGCTTAGGGCGTCGCTGGAGGGAGGACAGCAAGGTGGGACAGGCTGGATCATATTTGGATGATTATTATTATCAGGGGAATTTAAAGCTACAGGCTCAGCTACGGCGCGGGCTGGCACTTCGTAGTGTCGAGCACCTAGTAGTGTCGAGTACCTAGTAGTGTCGAGCAAGGATTGGAGGGGGGGACACAGGAGGTACGTTACGGTATTTTTATAGCCATTTCATACGACAGTTTAAAAAGGACATTATTAATTCGATTTTTAATCAACTGGCTTTTGCCCGCGGCTTCGTTTGCATGGAGGTCGGAAATTATTTCACGGGAATGTGCTACCGGGATAAAAAGTAGCCTGTGTCCTTCCCCAAGACACCATCTATCTCCTTACCAAATTTTTGATTAGTCGTGAAAAAGTAACATACTTCACGAGTTATTCTCGAATTTTCAATTATAGGTCTTTACTTTTTGGACGTATGAAATTTCTGTTATGTATGCAGAAAGTTTAAGTTATTTCTATCTGCTATCGATGCATCTCTGCCGGCGCAGTGGTAATTTTTATGTCCTTCTTTTAGAAGTCAGGGGTGCTGGAGCCAACAAACTCTTCAAAGGTATTTTGTACAGCCTCTCGGGTATTGATTTTTTTTCTGTTTGTGTCTGTCGGCGCAAGGTCTGGTGAGTAAGGTGTAAATAAATAAAAACCGCAAGCTGCGAGGTCGGGGCTATAGGGCAGGTGAGTCAGTAACTCCACGTCTGACGTCACCAAGTAGTCGATTGTTTGCTTGGCGGTGTGCGACGAGGCGTTGTCGTGGTGAAGGAGTGTCCTACTGCGAGGTCGTTTCTCCCGAACCTTTTCCAAGACAAGTGGCAAACAATTGTTAGTGTACCACTCCGCAGTAACTGTTTTTCGATCCTCTAAAACAATTGTTGCGTAATGACCTGTCCTTCCGAAGAACGACGCCACCATCTTTTTTCCCACACTACGACCACTCTTCACTTTAGTTGGCAACTCCAGGGAAGGAAACACCCAGACAGCAGACTGTCTTTTGGTTACAGGATCATAAGAATAAATCCAGCTTTCGTCACCCGTAAGTATGTCGAAAACAGCATTTGAGTCAGCTCCGTTAAATCTTTGATCCATTTCACGACACCAATCAACATGACGGAGTTTTTGGGCCTCTGTCAAATTATGAGGTATCCACGGAGCACAAAGCTTCCTGACCGCTAAATGTTCACGGAGGATTTTGTGCACTTAACTCATACCGATGCCTAAGCTTGTCCGAATCTGCTGATAAGTCACTCTTTTGTCAGTCTTTATCATACGCCGCACAACACTGATGTTATCTATAGTTGTCGCCGTAGAAGGCCGTCCCTCACGCAGATCATCGGTGAGATTAGTGCGACCACGTTTAAACTCATTAAAACAGTTGTTAACAGTGGCACGAGATGGGGCTTCATCGTGAAAGGCCAATTGAAGTCTGTCATAACTTTCTTGTTGACTTAAATGACATCGATAGTCATAAAAAATAATTGTAGGAAAAATTTCTCTCTTAAATTCATGCTGACGTGACACAGACAATTTTCAATTTGTCGCTAAATCGTAAACAAATGACAAATGAATACAATGCAGACACAATAATATTGGCAAAGAGTTCCATTTTCAAAATTTGAACTTATTTTTTATTATATCGTTTACAAGTAGCCAGTTCTGAAACTTTCAGTGTCACCCTCTTGCAATATAAATCACAATAATAAAAAAGGTTTTGTTATGTGTGCTCCTTCGATTACAGGAGGCTATAGCATATAACTAGGTGTAAACACAATAAAAATACGAACTGAGAAAATAAAGATGAAATTTGAGAAAAACAAAGAAAAGAACAGACATGTCAAGTTTGAGCATTCCTATTACATTGGTGTAAACAGCTTTTAAATAAAAATATACTTGAAGTCTGAGTTGAGAAAATATGTTATAGCGTGTTTAGGTATCGATACAACCGCGTCTGTGAAGTTTACCCAAAAAACTGATCCTTAATTTTTTCAATTGAACACACTAACTGTTGTCGATGATCCCCCAATAATAAACATTAAATTTATATTGTTTGTTTTATCGTGTTTACATAATCATGTAAACATACCATCAAGTCTGCGGAGTTTAGTTCGCTAATCAAATTTGACCCCGTATACGTCCGAAGCTCCCTGGACTGTCAGCCTTACTGACTCAAAACTCCTTTCGCTACAACATCAACTATTCTTTCACAACTTAAAACGACTCAAGAAGTCAAGAAAAGTAAATTTATTGTCAGGACCCCACCTTTAACACTCTTTTGCACTTATTTTTGCATAATCCTGCCACACAATATATTTTGGCACACGATTTAGCATTCAAATGTCCAAAATGGACGCCTAAGGTGTTCGAAAACCCACGAAAGTTAAAAAAAAAACAGCTAAGTGCGAGACGGACTCGCAAACGAAGGATTCCGTATCACTGTTCAATATTTAACACTAAATTTTAATTTGTTAAAAAAAAGACACGTTTACTGTATGCTTTCATTTTATAATAATAGTAAAATCATTTTATTTCGGACAACAAAATAATCCATAAATTATTGTTGCACAACACCATTGTTAGTTACTTAGACTAAAGATGAATTAATGAGAAGACCACTCATCAACTAGACACAACGAGGGATAGAAACTAGGGTATAAGTCTTCTCACAAATTCCTTTATAATTGCGAAGGAATTGTCTGCCGCCACAGCTTTATTTTAAACCTAATTTTATTTGATTATTTTTTGTTGTAGTGGGGTCATAGCAATCCACACTCAAGTGTCTACTGTCTACTTATTAGGCCCGGTTTCCACCAAAGCGGAGAGGAGCGGAGACGAGAGGAGATATGGTTTTTATAACCAATAAGATTAAGTAAGTTCCACATCTCCTCTCCGCTAAGCTTCGGTGAAAATGGATCAAGCGGAGAGGAGAAGAGATGTCTCATATTTTATAGAATTTTGTGCCCTGAGCTGACAAGCGACTCGGCATGCGGCAGAGCGGAGATGTGTGTAATCGGGCATCCGGGCATTCCCCGCTGCCTTCTGTTCGCGCGCTCGACTGATTTCGAGCTCACACTCACAGCTCACATCTCCGCTACACACAGCTCACATCTCCTCTTCGCTACACATATCTCCTCTCCGCTTTGGTGGAAATAACCTGCCAGCTTCGCAGTACATCTCCTCTCCTCTCCTCTTTTGTGCAATCTGGGCCTTACGGTTCTGTGACAGACAGACGCATCGCGAAGCTTCAGTAATAGGGTTCCACCTGGCACTCTTTAAGTACCGAACCCTAAAAAGTAAAAAAAGAACCCTTCTGATTACCATATAATAGTCTATAAAAGTGATAAAAAGTTGTAATAATATTATTTACAAGGCATTCCCGCCGACCGGGCCGCCATTTTAAAATGGCGTAATGAAATGAGGGAAATAACAATGTTTTTACCTTCTTGTTTATTGTTATGGAAGTTTATAAGTATTATGTCTGTTTGTTGCTGAAGAATTTTTTGTTTATTATTGGAAGGGAGATATAGGTACAGTCGACCAAACGTTAGTGGTAACACGGTGACCTTGAGCTGACCTAGAGTAGATAAAGTTTCTATTGAATAAGAGGCGAGCTTATACTGTACCCTAATTGCGTAATACAAAATCAATCGGAATCTGATTCTTTTTGAAACAGATTACTAATCCATTGCTTCATAAGTTCGATAAAAAATTCTGCTCAATAATGTAAATAACGCAATGAATGTTGTTGAACTGTCAAAATCAAACAGATTAGTCGTAATCGTTTTCGAAAATGTGTTACGTGCGGTCGACTAACCTTTCTGCATAATCTAAGCTTCTTTTTTGTTAGATGAAGCAATAGAGCTTGAAGATTTGAGGGTTTGGAGATGATCTAGATCTAGAATATACACAATCCAAGTGTAATGAATGATCTTTCTAGAGTGGTCCCCTTGCTCTACTCTTCGTGTAATGAACTTTTTGCTAACGAGGTTCCATAAAACTGAAAGAAAGGTAAGTACAAAATTGAACCACACAGCGACCAGGGAAACATAGCACAAAAGGAAAGAGACCTAAACTCATGAGTGGATGGAACAAGAAAAACATGAAGATGAGATTTTTTAAAGTTTTTACTTATATCTTTTAAACATTCCTATAAGTTCAACCGATAGCTTGAAGCCATGTCACGGTATATTGCTTGTGAATTATCCCATGTTTAAAACGCCAAGCAAAGCCACGATCGAAACTACAGTACTTAACGAAAAAATACCACTTTTTATAATGTATCATAAAAAACTCTCCGAAACAGATAAGTATGGTAAAAAGAGTATAAAAAATATTATATTCTTTAAAAATAAATAAAAAAATGTAACACGCTACACGCCTTACACGGATAGCCACCGCAAAAGGCTTAGGGCTGTCCCAAACTGCAGTGTATTTTAAAACACGCTCAATGAAATAGAAACAGAAATTCTACGATAAACAGACATATGAGACAGATCAGTAGTGCTATTCTGTAACCATCTCACCGTGAAAACTTAGGTGATGTAAGCTTGGAGTGAACTGTCAGTGCCACTGATGCTAGGGATTGACCAAGACGGGATGACACTGACAGCTCACTCCACGCATGTTTTCACGGTGAGATGCAACCGATATGCTGGTCATCAGGTACGCATCTCCATGAGTTAACTCAGCTGCTGGACAGAGGCCTCTCCCAGGCTGCCTGACAACACCCTATCCTCTGCCTTCCGCATCCATTATGTCCCAGCCACCTTCTTAAGGTCATCGGTGTATCTAGCTGGGGGGCGTTCTACACTACGCGCTCTTCACTTCAGGACTCGTCTGATCCACCACTCGTCAGTCTTTCAGCTTGCTTACTTTGCAAGCTATGTCGGTGACTCCGGTTCTTTATCGGTTAAAACATTCCTGATTTCATCTTTCAAAGAGACATAGCCCGCTCCATAGCGCGCTGTGTGACCAGTCAGTCTGTCAGTCTCCAGGTTTCGGCATGTCTTCAATCGACATGCTGTTCTGCGAGCAATGTCCCTGCCTAGTAAAGTTTGGCAATTCTTCGGTCTCTGTCGGTTACCTTAGTTCTCCTGCGGATCTCTTCATTTCTGTGGGCCTAGACAAATGGCATTCGCTTCGGAGCGATTCTAATTCTACAATCGCTATCGCTTCGCTATGATATCACGCTTTGACCTATGATCACGTGACATTTTGATAGCTTACGTCATACATTTTTCGGCTTTTCTATTAACGTCATCGCGAATCGAATGTTACGAATGTTACTTTGTATAGGCGCTCTGATTCCATTACTAAGGAAAACTCCAAGCATTGCCCTCTCCGATGGGGCACGAACGGTTTTGGAGTCGCAAACGCATCTGGAAGACGTAGCTTATGAAGGTTGGATGACCTTGTGAAGACCGTTGAAACTAGCTGGATATGAGAAGCACAGAACCGATCGAAGTGACGGTTCTTGTGGGAGGCCTATATCCAGCAGTGAACGTCTTTCGGCTGAAATGATGAGACATTTCAGCTTTGTCCTTCGGGCAGATTTTCATAGGCAGCGGTTGGTGATGTCACCCAATGCTACATGCATTGGGTGACATCCTAGGCTTGTTTGCCTCAGAATAACTTTAAAGAATTAAATCATAGTTCATCGTAATTTTTCTTCCCTTAGAGGCTATTCAAATTTATTTAGGTAGTAGTCACACCCTTGTTAGCCATATCATCATTCGCACAACGATGAATGGACTCATCCATCGTTTCTTTTGTCTTCCCTTAACCTTATAGCCATCCATATTCATACTCAAAACTTTCACGACATTTTTCTCATTCTTCCTGATCACATACTATGACAACCGATTTCCACAAAACTTTTTGGTCACCGTTGCCATGTTCGGACTTCCTCATAAGTATTATTTTCTTACGAAACGAAATTGAAGTTGCACACAGTCACAAATCTTAACACAGTAATTACGTTTTGGAAAAATGTAAAACATTACTTAACTGTGTTACAAAATCAACGTAGACTGAAATAATACTTCTAAGGAATTTAGCAACTGCAGTTGGCCACAAAAGTTTAAATTGTTACTGTAATTTGAGGTGATGTAATCACCTTAAATTACAGTAACAATTTAAACTTTCGGTTGTCTATAAAAATATACACATTTCCTACCTCTAAAACTCTTTTAACTGCTGTGCCTTCCATAATAGTTACCGCCATTTATGCGAACCCATGATCAAATAAAAATGCACATAAAAAAGTATTTAACTATTTATAAATAAAATATTTTTTATGAATAATTCAACAGTGCCACCCCTGCCGATCGCGCGGATATCGCACAGCATGGCGACTCTTGCGCAGTTTTCAACACAATGCCAAGAAGTTATTATGTCTGTATGTATGTTTTGAAAGGCAGAGCGACAGGTATCGACGGTGGGGTATATAAACGATTTACGTTGGTGCAATAAAATTGGCTTCACTTAATTAATATACAGTTAGGGAAAAGAAATGTTAGGCAGATGGTCACACTGCGGGCTGTATTGCCATTTCATAATACTGATCAAAATCAAAATTTTTTATTTCACATAAACCTACATGGGCACTTATGAAACGTCAGATTCTAGGTGCACGGTTCCAATTGGTCGTTTCCTATGGAGAAGAGCCGGCAAGAAACTCCATGGTTACTCTTTTAAAAATATTTGTCTTTTACAATGTTTTTTAATTACAGTGTTAATAGGTATGGGAGGATAGTGTAGGCCTGTCAACAAGTACCATATGTTAAACAAATAGACAATGGTCTATAAATTTACAATCCACAAGGCCTACGACGTTCTCACATTTACAAAATATAAAATAATCTAACAAAGTAAAATCAAAAACTGATTAAAGCTTGTAGGTATATAATGTCAAATAATGAAAATATTATGTCAGAGTTATGTAAAAGTCAATATATATTAAAAAATAAAAATTAAACACCATTACAAAGAATGATAAAGAATGACAGTTTGATAGTCAATTTGCTTAACAATCGGCTCCGCGAACACTTTACTAACTGTTTTTATAACGACAAGCGATGAAAGCAGCACCGTGAAAACTTATGTGAAGTGGTCTCTCATTTCATCTGCTAGAGATTGACACTATTGTCAGCTCACTTCACGCAAGTCTTCACGGTGAGATTTTTACAGACCCGACATGAGGATCCCAAAAAATTCATGCTGAACAAGAAAGTGACATATTAGTATCGAAGGAGTCGGACTCCTCTCAGAGTATGTTAATAATAGCCTGTATTTATAATGTAACTTCCAGGCAAGCGAGCTCGATCATCCAAAGCATCATTGGTAACCATCAGTTGACATAGTACCTAATCAAAACACTTTTCATACAAATATTTGGTATCACATAACATGAACCATTCGGAAGAGTCGATCGATAAGGGTTAAACTATGCCTGTCACGGGCAGTCCGTGGATGGGTCCATCTTTACATATCGAAACCCTTCCGTGCCTCTGAAAGCACGTTAAACTGTTGGTCCCAGCTGTCATTCGTGGTTCTTTGACAGTCGTTACGAGTAATCAGAAGCCCGAAATTCTGACAATCAGTCTTAACGAGAGGTACCATAGATCCACCACCCAGTTAATTGGTAATCAGCCCCTTCATGTAATATATGTGAGCTCAAATGGATGTCCATTCGCCAAAGAAGAAGTTTGCGCGCTTTGACTACACTTTTCTCTCTTCTCAACTCTCCCACTCCTCCTTCTTATCTTATGTCTCACTTCCAATATCTATGTTCATCTCACGCTAAGGAATTGCGTTCTTCCAACAATCTTCTCCTGCTTTGTCCTTCTCATACTTCTGACTTTGTTCATTCTTCCTTTCATATTCAGTCCATTCTTCTTTGGAATGCGCTTCCTCTTGATATCAGGACGGCCACCAGTCGGTATGCATTTAAGCGGAAATTGCAGAGTTATTTTCGTAACAACAGCGTAGAGTCGGCTCAACACCTTTCACCATTAAATTTATATATATATATATATATATATATATGTATTGTAAGTATATTCTTTTATAATATGTATATATGTATATTATAAGTTACACAATATCTATTTTACATCACACTTTACAAGTTATATTTTTTTTTTAAAGTTATTTTTCTTCCATCATCGTCCCCTTCAATTAAAGCACCTGCCATATAATCTCTTCACCACCCTTGGTTGACTGGTAGAGAATGCCTAAGGCATTAAGTCCGCCTTTGTACCTCTTTGGGTTCGAAAAGTTTAAATAAATAAATAAATATATTTAGTTGAGAAAACGCTTGGTAGATGGATTGATGCCATAAACAAACAACGTTATGAATGAAATTCTCTGACTCACGGTGTAAATTGATTTTTTAAGAGACGTTGACAAATTGCTCGGAGATATTCTAAATATTTAAGAGCTCTACGGCCATACAGCTATTGTTCTAATATAATAGAGGCCGCGAAACGGTATTATAAAGCGGTAGCGTTATGAATTTACCCCTTATTAATGTAAGGTTGCATTGTCTTACGGTATAGTCAGGTAATTATGACCTTTTTTTTTCTGACACTTAAAAGTGTTTCGTTTAAGCAACCAAGTAACATTATAAAATAATATCATATTTTTTGATTTATGTCTATATTTTTATTTACGAACTGCTTGTCTCTGCAGCACCCAAAGGTTGACTGGTTGAAAATGCATTAGGTATATTTTTAGTAAATAAATAAATATGACATAATTTAGACAGTTAAGTTTCTAGATTGTTGTAAGGTATTGTAGTTGTCCCATTATATGATGTCAGTTAAACGGGTTGTTAAGCAAATTGACATTCAAATTGTCAGTAAATTACATTCATAACTGTCAGTCAGTGTCAAAATTCGAAACAATATCTTCCCTGGCTGTACCTACTATTTGGACCCTCACTTCTTTATTTTTTTTAAAGAAAAAAACTATTTTCAATTGTCGCGGCGGTATCTTATCCCGTACTGGAATTTTAACTCTCGGTGTTGAACCAAGCATTGAGAATCCAACAGTAATCCAGCGCGTTGAACAACACACAGTTGGATTTTCATCTATCGGCGCCTTGCAGTGCGTTAAAGATCCAGTGCGCGAAAACATCCCACCGCGATATTATTACATCCGAGAGAACGCGTTTAAGGAAATACATTCACGTGCCGTACATTCAAACAATGTGAACGCACATCCTCCGTGATTTATAGGCACGAGCTAGTGTTGTCGTGTTATGAAAATATTTAATTATTACACAGCCGCGGTGTTGCCAGACTAAAGGTGACGATTACCCACACGGTAACTTTAATAAGAGGAGGGTATTGGACTAAAAACTTGGGGCTTTTGTTTAATATTTTGTTGTTAGTGTTTGGGCCAGGGCCAGGGAGATTGCCATACACTCTTACAGCAGCCGCTCTATTCATCTCATTCACTTCATTCAAAAAACTCACTTTAAAAACTAGCTGAAATAAACTTTGAAAGTAAGCTTGAGTTTTAATTATTCTTAATGTGAGGACTACGTTTTCACATATTCCACTATATTTGACATTGCTTCATTGTGTTTTTTTCATGACTTTGTTTTTATCATGATCTGGCAGTTTAAGTAATTTATGACTGGACAGGTCCACTCCGTGTGGTTCTTTCCTCTAAAGACCATTTCAGACACCGAAATATTATTATGGTCTTCACACGATCTGACAAAGATTATGTCTGGACTTTAAAAAGAGACTCTGACCTCTGAGTTTGTTTCAATATTTCTTCTCAGAGTAGTCAGATAGAAAACGCCGACCTCATCTCAAATTGTTTGTAAAAACGAACAAGACATAAAATAATTTATCATTTACCTGTCAATAGTGTCAATCCCTACCATCACGTTCAAATGACAGCTCTCTTCAAGCATAAGTTTTCACTGTGAGTATTTTTAGAGAACATTGAGGCAATGGCAGTATTTTATGAACGTTTCTAATCTCAGTCTCAGTCAGTAACATTTGATTGACGCCGACATAAGACTGCAACTAGATTTTGAACGGTTTTAGTTACTGGAATTAGGCTTCTGTTGTGTAAAGAAAGAAAAGAAGAAAGAAAAAACGTTTATTTAGCACAGACTTAAAGGCACACAAAACAGGTAAACATTATGAGAAAAACAATCAAAATATAGATAAAAATAAAAATAAGGTGTACAGTGCGAAGTATGAAACTAGCAGGGTAGTGTGCCTCACGGCTGCGCCAAAAAGGCCCAGTTCAGCAAACAAATGCCAGACAACTAATGCCTGACGCTGGTTTTCAACTGGACCTGAATTGTGAGGTAACGGATGTAAATCAGTTTTATACTGCAACGTGACGTGTGTATGCATACATATAAAAATAAAATTGTTTCAAATAATAATAGTGATGATTAAGTACATAAATAGAGTAAAATGCAAAACAAAAAAAAAACATACTGATAAATAAATGAGACGAAAATAGAGAAATAATTCGAAAACGAGCCGGAACAAACCAAAACCTGCTTTAAACGATGCCAGACTTCCACGCTCCAACGCATTGTATAATAAGTGTTTTATGTAACCATCTCACCGTAAAAACTTAGGTGAAGTAAGCGTGGAGTAAGACGTCAGTGACACTGGCAGGGATTGACCAAGACGGGATGACACTGATAGCTCACTCCACGCAAGTCACCATGTTGAGATTTTTACAGAATCGACATCCTGATTGGCAGGTCAATAGTATACACGTCATAATATAAAAATGAAGTGTCATGCAAACACATAATATAAAACCACGCCTTGTTTCTCCGAGGAGTTGGGCAGAGGAGACCCTAAAGTCAACATTTCGCCAGTCATGCGAACTGACATTAAATTTGCATATATTTGACTGTTATTGAGAAATTCCTGATGGATAAACCCAAACACACTTTACGGTGTCGTATCATGTCTGGTAGTGAGTGCAGCAGATGAGCAATGGGTTCTACGTTCGTACCATCAAACTTAGGTGAAGTGAGCGTGGAGTGAGCTGTCAGCACCACTGATGCTAGATCTATTGACCAAGACGGGAAGACACTGACAGCTCACTCCACGCAAGTCTTCACAGCGAGACTTTTACAGAATCGACATGCACGACCTCGTCCTCAGCTTTTGCACTTACGACTTCTCGACCAACGAGGTGGTTAAGGGGTTAAGTTAAGGAAAATAATTATTATTATCATTAGAATAATCACTTCTACTCTTTAACTGACTTCATGATTGAGAGCAGTGGTGGCTCAGTTGTATCGGCCCTGACTGAAGTGTTGTTCGCCGTGAACCCAGGAAGGCACTTTACTTTGTGTATTTAATTTGATCACCACTGCTCTCAAAACGGTGAAGGAAAACTTCGTGAGGAAACCGGGATGTCCTAGAGCCAAAAGTTCGAAGATTAGTGACATCTACCTCACTGGGCCCTCGTGGTGGATTACGGCCCACTCCCTCTCATCGAGAGGAGGCCTGTTTCCCAGCAGTGGGAACGTTATTGACTGATTTCATGATTTCAAGAAATAATCATTCATAAGTGTTATTGGAAGTTGTTGAGAACCCTTACTTGAGAGTTGTATTGGTGATATTCATGATTTTATTGCTGTAATTACATGGTTGTACCGAATACAGACCTACATGTCGATTCTTTAAAAAAACATGCTGTGGTGAAGACTTGCGCGGAGCGAGCTGTCAGTGTCATCTCTAGCACCAGTGGCACTGACAGCTCACTCCATGATCACATGACCTATGTTTTCACTGTGAGATGGTTACAGAATAGCACTACTGCAAAATCAAAAAGGCGGCTTGCGCTTCATTAAAAAAAAATGAAAAAGTTGAACAAAAACCGATTCAATATGTTATTTCAAAAACGGCCGGAGCCCAGACACTGACAGCTCTTGAACGCAGTTTGGATGTGCTGATCGCGTTCAGTTTCATTGGTGAAATTGGAACTTAAATATTTACGAACTGGCAAACGTTAACTGCAGCCATCAGGGCAGGAGAATGAAAGTGTTGATAAGTCGCTCCATTAAACCGTTTCATCTGGTATGATTGTCAAAAATTATTTCTTCAGCCATTATCTCCTCTTTTTTTTTATGAAAACCACGATTTATTGGAGACCTAATTTTTTCGACAAACGATCGGCCCAATGCATTGTGTTGGACGCTAACAATTCGACTGAGAAATTACCGCAGGCCAGCCAAATAGTTAATTGAGTGGAAATTTAATTATTGCGAAGGCATGGAGTCGTTAAATGATAAAAAAATTTGTAGAACAAATTATAGTTACACAAATTAAAGGTAGTTGACAATGCTATGAAGTATGAATGGCACTTTATAGATGAAAATGACTGGCGTAACACACTCACAGTTCCAATCTTTGACAGTTCAACAATGTTCATTACGGTATTTGAGTTGTCCAGTCCAGTACACGAATTGTTCGAACTTATGAAGCAATGGATTGTAAATTTCCATTAAAACTCGGATTCTGATGGAAAGTCTGTTACGCAATTGAGATGCTAGGATTTATAAAACACAGATCAATAACAGTAAACAGTTTATTTAATAACTTAACGTAACATCAAACCTTGTTTCTCGGAAGGGTTGGGCAGAGGTGTCGTACCTGTTATAGTACACACGGCTATATTACTATATATCATGCTATAGGTAAATTACCAGTTTAAGCTGATCTCGCATTGTATAGGATTTCCGTACAATAAGAGGTAAATTTAACTGGAATGGTTGAGCTTGATATTTAGCCGTGTGTGTGTACATCCACAAATTATTTACTTTATTTGTCATAAAATCAATGTAAAACATAAATTTAATCGGCTTCGTTGTTGCGTATTCAATTATTTATCCAAAGAACGGTGGTGGGGGAGGTGGTGGTCCAAATCCAGGTCGGAAACTCGTTCCAAAACCTGGCCCGAATACTGGTCCAAACCCAATTCCGAAACCAGGACCGAAGCCGGAACCGTAGCCTGGCCCATAACCGCCATAACCTGGTTTATAACCACCAAATCCAGGCCCCCACCAGAAGTGATGGCTTTCAATGGTCTGCAATCATAAAAAAAAGATAATTAGAATAAGCTCTTTGACTTTCCCTGTTGAACTTACATTAGTTCTTTAGGCTAACATAACGAATGGGCACGCCACAATAGCGGCGGTAAGTCCCCTCTTTGAGGAGTGGTTGGAGAGGTGCCACGGTGTCCTCAACTGCAACCTGACACAGGTCCTCACCGGACACGGTTGTTTCGGGAGGCTCCTGTTTCGCATATGAGGAAACGTCCGGGTGTCACCATTGTGTGGATCGCCCGGAGGACACGGTGGAGCATACGGTGGAGGTCTGCCCAGCGTGGGCGGAGCACCGCAGTGTCCTGGCGGAGGCGATCGGCGGCGGCTTTCTCTCGCGTCCGGCCCTGGTCCAGGCCATGGTACGGAGCTAGAGAGAATGGAAACCCGTCACCTCCTTCTGCGAAGAAGTAATCCTCGCGAAGGAGGAGGCGGAGCGCGTGAGGGAGAGAGAGCCTTGCGCCTTGAGTATTGAGATGTCAGCACAAAATGACGGGGTCCGATAGGGCCGACGCCTCAGGTGTACAGATGTGATGTTATGGCTATGTAAATACATATGTGAGTACCATGTATCTATCACATAATTAATTCATCTGTCTTTGTTTCATTGTTTATTATTTTTGCCTATTGTTTCTTCACATATTATATAATTAATGTAAACAAAATATTGTAAAACCTTTCAAAAGAGTAAAGGTGGAGTGCCCATTTTTCTCAATTATATTTTAATGTAAATGTTGACGTTCAAAAATACCTTTTAAGTGCCTTTGGAATAAATGCTTTGACTTTGACTGTCTAACATAATAACAAGTTATAAGCGTCGGGAGACGGCTAATGAAAACGTCAAACAGATGAGGCTCAGCAAATACTGCCGCGCTAATAAAAAACTCAGTAAGAAAAGAATTTTGGGAAATTGAGTTACTTATAGATTCGGAATCCTCGTAATGAGCTCTGTAAAGTCATTTGATCCTTATTTTGATAGTTGTTCTAAGTTTCTTGCTGAAAAGTAAATGACTAAGACAAACTGCAGTAACACATATAACTGCTCTTTATCTCCAGTATTTGTTTGCACGTCTTTTATTTCACTAGTAAGAAACGCAGTTTTAAAAAACTCTTGCTGTTGTTATGATTTGCAAATTATGTTTAGTGCATAATTTAAGGATACTGGTTATAAATGCATTGATGATTTTATTATACTGTTTGATCTCACGCAGATGTTAATGTATATTTTAAGTGTCTCGTTTTCATTTGGCTAACCTACTTGACTCTGAAAATGTCGCGATTCCGACCCCAAAGATACAGGCTGTTACCTAGACTTGATTGTCACCTTCCAATCTGTTCTTGTGCAATCTTATGACTTAATAATAAATTCAATAGGCTCGGCCCCTATTACACGTGACTTAAACATAACTGGCGAAATGTGGGTGTACTATAGGTACACCTCTGCCTAACCCTGCTGGGATACAAGCGTGATGTTATGTTATTAACAAATGAATAAATTGTAACATTAAATTGTAATATTGGATACTACACTTTTTCTAAGGTCTACAATTCAATTGAAGGAAAAGACAAAACTTATTAAAATGTAGTTAGATGTACGACTGCGTTTGATTATTTAAATAACACGTGGTTAAGATGAATATAACCAAGTAAGTGTGAAATATTTCACATTAAATTACTATTTTTAAATAGCTATAAGCGCTACGTTTATAATTTGTAGTCATTAGGATTATAATAACTGAATTAAATAAAATAATCGCAGTAGTTTGCGTTTGCTAGAACAAAGCGCAGTAACTCCAAACTTACTGCTGTTATAGCTTGTAATATTATATTACTATTTTTAAATAGCTATAAGCGCTACGTTTATAATTTGTAGTCATTAGGATTATAATAACTGAATTAAATAAAATAATCGCAGTAGTTTGCGTTTGCTAGAACAAAGCGCAGTAACTCCAAACTTACTGCTGTTATAGCTTGTAATATTATATTTAGTCATGAAGAACCTGATAAGCAGATATCGTTTTTGTTGTTGTTTTAAAATGGTTTTATTAAACTCATAGCGAATTGGGTTTCTTCTTAAGAAACAATACATATTCAGCTAAATGATAAATGATTTTATTTCTGTAAATGGGTTTGTACAAACACTTTTACACGTCAATCATATTTTAAAAACAAGGTGAGATCGTCATTTCCTATCTGACTACTCTGAGAAGAAACGCCGAAACAAACTCAGAGGTCACAGTCTCTTTTAAAGTCCAGACATAATCTTGGTCAGGTCATGTGAAGACCATGTGGATTGATATCTGAAATGGTCTGTCGAGGAAAGAACCACACAGAATGAGTGGACCTGTCCAGTCAGTGCTCGCATTTGTCAGTTTTCATGCAGCTCAACACAGAACTATAGGAGCTAAACGATTCGACGAACATTACCAAAGAAAGGACATTTGGGTAGGCCGCATAAATTACTCAAACTGCCAGACCATGATTAAACTAATAATTTAAAAAAAATGCATTAAAAAAAAACAACAAATCCACAATGTCTTCACATTCACAATAATTAAAATAGTATAATCCTGTACAAAGTAAATGTCATTGCATATATAAAGTGCATCAATGTCAAAGTGTTAATAAAATATGAAAATAATCTTGGTCATATCATATGAGGACTATGTAGACTGGTGTCTGAAATGGTCTTTTGAGGAAAGAACCACACGGATTTGAGTGGACCTGTCCAGTCAGTGCACGCATTTGTCAATCATCGTGCAGCTCAACTCAGAACTAAGGAGCTCAACGATCCGACGAACAATACAAATGAAAGGACATTTGGGGAGGCCGCGTAAAGTACTCAAACAGCCAGACCATCATCATTAAAAGAAGAAGAAAAAAATGCAAAAACCCACATAGTCCTCACATTCACAAAAATTAAAACAATATTATACTTTATACAGTAAATACGTGTCATTGTTTAGATAAAAAGGTAAAAAAAAAAAGTAAAAATAGCAAATTACACATCAATTATGTCTGTGTAAACTTATTGGAGCAGCTCAATCCCAAGCCTTCTTGTCCTCAATATAGTCCTTGACAGTATAATAGGCTTTCTGGCATAATTTCCGCTTTATAAAAGTTTTAAATTTATTAAGGCTTAGTTCTTGAGCTGTACGTGTAATTTAAAACATATTTGCAAAACTTCAAAACTATATCTAAAACAAACAAAACTAAAAGTTTTTTTTTGGGTGCCATTTAGTCGAAACTACGAATAACCTCCTTACTGCACTTATAATTAGCGCGGCAGAATAAGGAATTTAAAGGTCCCTACTGTTAGATTTTCAGTAGCCGTCCCCCGATGCGACAATGCTTTGATCAAAATATTACCTACAACTTTTAATTAGCTTAAAGGGCCAATATATATTTTTATCTTTTAAAATTTTTGTTTGAGTCGCGGGTTTCTTTTTAAATTTAAATTTTATTCCTCCTTCTATTTTGGTAAGCTACAATACACATACAGGCCAGATCAGAGGTAACAGGTCATAAAATTTTATTTTATTGTCTCTTGCCTCGTTGGTCTAGTGGTAGCAATCGCTACTGCTGAGCATGAGGTCCGGGGTTCGATTCCCAGGTCGGGCAACGTGTTATTGAGTTTTTCTATCTGGAATTTTTCAGTAGCAGCCCGGAGTCTGGATTTGTGCCCGGTTGATGACAATAGGCTCGCCCCCTATTACATGGGACTTAAACATAACTGGCGAAATGTGGGTGTACTATAGGTACCCCTCTGCCCAACCCTTCGGGGAAACAAGGCGTGATGTTGTGTTGTGTTGTGATTCAAGTATTAATATAGACAAATTCAGATAGCTCTCTTAATGGTTGCTTTGCATAATTAAATCAGATTATTAATTTTATCTACTCACAGAAACTGACTGACCCCACAACAATTCTCTTGTACAATACAAAAAAAAACAGTAAGTATCTTAAAAAATAACCTTCCATACCAAATACGGATTATTACGAACATTTTAAAGCAAAAAATTGCCAATTCAATTCATCCGTTCTCAATCGATGCGCCTACCAACGAACAGCATCTCTCTTGTATTTTTCTAGAAGATAAACTGTTAAGGTCAATGACCTCATAATCTATTACAATAAATTATAATTAACTGTTTCTACGCACCTGTGTCAATGCTAAAACCACTATTAAAACTAATAACAATCTTGCAACAAAAGACATTTCAAAAGGCACCGCTTTTCTTCTCCACTTCAAAATAATGATTTCACAACACTGCGTAAAATTCACTGATATATACTTATAAAATGCAAATTTTATTCTGCCGTCACAAAAAATTCAGTAGCTCCTATTCCAATGGCTTAAAGTTTAAATTGCTATGACTTTAGATTTTCAAGCTGTTATCTAATCTTCATGGCTTTTGTGCTAAACAGGTATTTGATTTAGCATATACGTGAGAAATGATAGATCTATATATGGTGATAGTTTTATCCGTGACTGCTGTGACCGAAGTGTTATTCCACCATTGCTAAAAACATTACGTTTGTGATGATATTATTTGAAGAATTAATTATCACAGTATAAGAAAAAAAACCCAATGACTAAAAAGTAAAATTTTGACACGGCAAATTTACACTAAAGAGGTATGAGGAACAGGGTGTAAAGTTCACTCATCCTCTAAAGACCGCACGGTGTTGCGCGGTAAACTCTGCTTGCGAGATGCAGGATTTTGCGTGACGTCAGTAGGATGCGTAGTTCGCGGTGTAGATGCCGCCACGATATAGTGATTAAGTCTGTCAACAATCACCTTCTCAGACTGTGCAAGTTTTACAGATAGGTATATGAGACCGCACATCGATGGACCTAGAGTTTGCCTAAATACGAAGTTTGAATGCGAGGCCAGCTTTTACTACTAGTCTTGTAACGTACAAAAAAAAGTTAAAATTAAATCATTTAATTTTAATAGAAATATATAAATTGGGATAAAGTTGATTAAACTCATGATCATCTGCTTAGCTTTTTCCTAACCATGTTGTGGTTTTCTTCCACTTTAAACAGCATGTCGATTCTGTAAAAATCTCACCGTGAAGACTTGCGTGAAGTAAGCTGTCAGCGTCATCCCGTCTTGGTCGATCCCTAGCATCAGTGGCACTGACAGCTCACTCCACGCTCACTTCACCTAAGTTTTCACGGTGAGATGTTTACCGAATAGCACTACAGATATAGCTGAAAACCAGAATTTTACACGTAGCGACTGCCTATCTATTTATTTATTTGCTTAAGGACAAAGAACAGCAGTCTATTAATAAGTTAATATGGGTTAGAAGTTAATAGAAGTAGCAAACACACTACTCACAACGTTATCCACAGATTACTAAACAAATCTTCAAGTTGTTAGTAAGAACAATTTAAAAATAAACAGAATAAAGGTACATTTTTCTTAATTATTATGGTTCTGATCACTTAAAATAGTAACAATTTCCTAAATATAACAATAGCCTTGCTGAGAAGCATAATATCAGTTGAACCAAACTGCCCATTGTAGGTGTCAACTAATCGATGCATCGGTGAGCGTACGCCTGAGTTGGTTCTACAGAAAGTAGTTGCAAACAAGTGTCTCGAGCGAACTACCCGAACATATACGGTACGAGGGATCAGGTAGCAAAAACTGTTCACTAGATCAGTACAGTCGAATTTATTACGACATACGTTAAATAGGGTCATCATCTCAAGTAGGGTGCGTCTGACATCTGACCTAATCTGACCTACACACCCCAGGTTCCTGGGTCACACGATACTCCTTGGTAAGACTGGTTGTCAGACTTTCAGGCTTCTGACGACCAGTAACGACTGTCGAAGATCCACGAACGAAAGCTGGGACGGCTTAACGTGCTTTTCAAATCACGGAGGGGACTTGATATGTTAAGACTGTCACACATTCACGGAACAACCGCGACAGCGCAGCTTAACCTGATCGACTGACCCGTGCGGCTGACACTATTAAATTTAAATAATGTGGCATCATAACTAGGTATGTCTGATGTACCCTGGGCAGTCGCCCCGCTATCAGCTTCGGTGTATGGTCATGATCATCATAATTCTCATTCTATTTCCATTATTCTTGGTAATACATACTTCTCTGCAATCATCTCGGTAAGCACACCCGTTCTAGACATCCCTGTCTAGAACGGCTGTGCTTAAAGAAGAAAATATAATTATGTGGTTGAAAAAAATTGAGGACAGCCCGTCACAATGATAGTGCTGTTTTGTGATGTTAATAATCATCACCCTGCAGTCCACTGCTGGACAGAGGCCTCTCCAATTGCACGCCAATCAGCTCGACTCTCGGCAACTCTCATAATTTTGCTACCAGCAGCAGCTGATCTTAATCAAATTTATAAATAGATCTGTCACGGATAAGCTCAAAGGGATTCCCGAAGATTTATTCAGACAGAGGAATATTTTCCTACTGCGTTGTAGTCGGCCTATAACGTACCAACAGCTGGGACACAGGGCTCCAGTCTGTGGCAGAGAGTGGGCTATAATCCACCACACGGGCCCAGAGCGGGTTGTCGATGTCACATGTCTTCGAACTTTTGGTTCTAGGACATACCGGTTCCTCACAATGTTTTTCTTCTCCGTTTTGAGAGCAGTGGTGATGAAATCATTACACAAAGTAATGAGCCTGCCTGAGTTCCCCAACCGACCCTACGACACGTAAGTCGGGGCCGTTACCACTGAGCCACCACCACTGCTCTGCTACTTCGCTTAGACAAATTCGAAAACATGTGAAATCTACCAACCCGCACTGGGCCCGCGTAAAGGATTACGGTCCACTTCCTCTCGAAAAGAGGAGGACTGAGTCCCAGCAGTGGTAACATTATAAAGTAATTTTGTTGTCATTTGGACCAGGTGACCTGGTGAAGGTCGCGGGAACCCGCTGGATACGAGAAGCACAGGACCGGTCGACGACGACGTGTCGACTTGGGACCAAACACAGGGCTCTGCGGGCTACTGCTCCACCACTGCAACGCGGTTTCGCACACCGCGCTCAATACGAGGGACTTCCTGGACAGCACGCCGGTCAAACTCCTGGGTCACCCTCCTTACAGCCCTGACCCCGCACCGTGTGATAAAAATCAGCTCAAAGGGATACAATTTTCGTCGCCGGAAGATACGCTGTTAGCGTTCGAGCAGACTGTAAACGAGGTGTCTACGACGGACTGGAAAAAGTGTTACGAAAACTGGTTCAACGCATGAAACTTTTGTACAGAGACTAGTGGAGAGAACTTTGAAAAGATTTAATAAAAATACTTACTTAAAGAACATTTTATTTTTATTTTCGTTGAACTTTTTGAGTGTCCCACCCACATACATACAATATTCGGTAAAACAGTTGGTTTTGAAAGCCCTACAAGAAAGTTATCTGACAGGTTTATATATGATATCTATAAAAAACAAGTGATATATAAAATTGGCTGTCTTTATGTCAGTATACCAATCACTGCAATATAACATACGAAATTTAAAAAAAAAACGCTGTATTTTTTTTGTAAATAATTTATTATCTATTTATTGCTCTTAACACCGACTCCACCCCACTTTTATGCCAAACCAAACCCAAATAAATATAAATAATTAATAATATTTTATTGGACTATCACCACCCACAAATGTGGGTAGGCAGACATATCGGTTAACCCATCCATCAGTGTCCACCCTTATGGAATGGGGTTGAATTGAAAATGTTTTGCTCTTAAAATATTTTGTAGGGGTTGTTTTTTTAGTCTTCTATTTTAAAGGTGTGCAATCGAATGATATACGTCAAAACCTCTAATATTTAGTGCCAATATTGTGGTATGCGTGAGTCAGATAAGTGTGTTCATTTTTATAGTATAAACAATCAAACTGAGAAATTTTCTCCATGGGAACAATATTGTAATCGCCTTCGAACTATGTAATATGCACATTTCTACAAGTGGTGGGGCTCATTGTGACGGAGCTCATCAGGGGAAGTAGTTCCACCATAGATAATATAAGATAATATTTATTTGCTTAAACATTGTGTCAAACAAACAAGAAAATACATGCATGCAAGATGTTAACCACACTACTGGGTACAGATACGTTTGCCACATGATGTGACGTGCAAATGTCAAGAAATATTATATTACAATTTAAAACATTCTCTTTCAAATAGTAAAAAATCACAACAAATTAATTAATTAAAGAGTAACAGTAATATTGTAATAAATATAAAAAAAACCATAATCAAACAGAACATTAAAAAAAACAACTATTCCATTGTAAATTAACAAACACAAACAATTAATAATCAACTCATATCTACTAATTCAATACAAATCTTTCCTCTAGTAACTCATTAATGCTATAGTATGCTTTATTTACTGCTTAATTATTTACTAACTGCTCGAATGACAGCTCGACCATTCAAGTAAACCAAATTACCATCGAGCGCGTACAAAGATACGTGTATCTTGGCCAAGAAGCGTGATGGGTAAGGACAACCAGACGTAATATATCGATACGCGCATAAGATTAGCGTGGGTAGCCTACTCTAAAATCGAATTTGCCCTCAAAACGAATATAAGACCTGAACAAAGAGCTCGCATACATGACCAGTATATTCTACCAGTACTTACATACGGAGCTGAGACCTGGGTCTTCACCAAAGACTCATTACAAAGCTCAGAGTCGCGCAAAGAGTAATTGAGAGGTAAATGATAGGGATCACGATGAGGGACAGAAAAAGAAATGAGTGGCTAAGGTAACAAACCCAAGGTACCGACCTCATCAAACGTATTGCGAAGCTTAAATGGCGTGGGTTGGTCACGTCGTCAGAAAACAAGGCTCATGGTGTAAAGCGTTGCCCGAGTGGAGACCGTGGGGTGAGAAGCGACCACCAGGAAGGCCAAAAATGCGTTGGTACGATGACGTCAAGAGAACGGCTGGGTTAAAATGGATTGAGACTGCACAAGACCGGCAAAAGTGGCATGTCATGAAGGAGGCCTACACCCTTAGGGGTGAAAGTGGCTAAAAAGTAGAAGAAGAGATGCTTTATTTACTAAATATGTCTTCTTATTTCTTTGCAAGTGTACCGAGTTAAGCTCCTTCCAACTTTTAGGCAACTTATTATGCTTTAGGTAGATATAACGCCAATCAGCGTTTCTGTGTTCCAGTTTGTAGGATATGGATGTCGGTGTCGTTACAGGCTCCATGAGTCAGTTCAATTTTGTTCTCTGGGTTGGCAACGCTTCTGTAATGCTTTTATTATTGCTGATGTCCATAGATTGTGCTGACCATTTCCCATCAGCACGCGTAGAAATGAGTTTTGTCGACAGAAGAATAGAAAAAATTAATCTATCATTTTGTCGATTCTATCTTTTATTTTATCTATCCATCGACAAAACCCGGTTATGCCACTCGTTCTGGAGAGCCGCAGGTTTTTTTTTGCAGCTATTACCTACATTTGCAAAAGCAAAACAGCTGTTTCCATAGTGTTCCGCAATCTCGTACATTTTAATGAATGAATTTGAGTGATATTAACACAGCCTCCGTGGTGCAATGGCTAGCGCGTTCGGCTGTTAACCGAAAGGTTGGTGGTTCGAGCCCACCCGGGGGCGATATCTTTTTATTACACTTGTGATAGCTCAGTGCGGAAATCTAACTGACGGACGGTGAATGTCGTCATCGCTCTTCAAACCTGATGGTGTTTAATCAAGTTTTTTGTAGGAAAAATATCTTGAGGAAACCTGGACTTATACTCGTAGGTAATTAACTGTTGCCCGCGATTTCGTCTGCGATCCAAGATGAAAAGTAGTCTATGTTCCCTCTCCAGGTCATCGTCCACCCATGTGTCAAATTTTTCATCAAAATCCGTTCAGCCGGTGTAGCGTCAAAGCGTAAAAAACTAACAAACTTACTTTCACATTTGTAATATTACATAAAATCACGTCTGTAGGGTTAGGCAGAAGTGTACCTATAGTACACCCACATTTCGCCAGTTATTATGCTTAAGTCCCATGTAATAGGGGGCGAGCCTATTGCCATCAACCGGGCACAAAACCAGACTCCGGGCTGATCCGGCTGCTACTGAGAAATTCTAGACAGAAAAACCCAATAACACTATGCCCGACCTGGGAATCGGACCCAGGACCTCATGCTCAGCAGTAGCTCTTGCGACCACTAGACCAACGAGGCAGTTATTTATATTATAAGTTAGGATATAAGTGTGAAATCGCCAACCCGTTTTGAGCAAGCTTATTGATCAATGCTCGTGCCTTCTCTGTGAGAGAAGAAGCCTTTGTCTTGGAATCGGGACAATAATAGACTGGTATTATTACCCAAAATCAGTAAAAATCACACCAACCCCATTGTTTTGAACCATATAACGTTTGTAATACAATACTAAAACACTATTATTAACATAAGGGCACAAAAAAAAACAATTTGAAGTACACTCACCCCCAAAATGCGTGGCCTGAGCATATTAACATGAACCTCTAACTAGTCGTAATTGACCCACATAGGAAACATAGCTAGGTAACACGCGAAAATAAACCATGTTTATCTGACCTGCCTTAAAAATATACATTTGAAGTAAGAGAGGTCTGGTTTTGTTGGCACACAAGTATTGAATATACCAATTTGAATAAAAAGGAGCTATGCTGTGTCGCTTTCTTGTGTTATGCTTTATTAATTTTATGTTATTTTTTGTTCTTAAAACAAAGTAAAATGAGGTAGTTATTCCTAAACTTGGTTTTTGGAAGGCTGATCAGGTCTCTATGAGCAAATCTGTTGTTGGATCTCATGTTAGCTGCGGGCGAGGGAGAGGACGCTGCTTCCGATGGCGCGCAGCAGAGAGGTCTGGGAAGACCTGTACTCCGCGGGGAGCGTGCTCAAAGTTTTTAATGTTCTGCAGCCTAATTGCGTAACGTATTTTCGTAAACGATTTTGATTTTGACAGTTCAACAACATTCATTGCGTTATTTACATTATGGAGCAGAATTTTTTATCGAACTTATGAAGCAATGGATTAGCAATCTGTTTCAAAACGATTCAGATTCCGATTGATTGTGCATTACGCAATTAGGGGGCAGGTATGTTATGCACCCTGTTGCGTTGATTAGCATAGCATAGCATAGCATAATCAGCCTATAACGTTCCCACTGCTGGGACACAGGCCTCCTCTCTATGAGAGGTAGTGAGCCGTAATCCACCACGCTGGCTCAGTGCGGGTTGGTAGATGTCACATATCTTCGAATTTTTGGTTCTAGGACATGCCGGTTTCCTCACGATGTTTTCCTTCACCTTTGATTACGTTTAGAATGCCAAAATATAAGAAATTCATCCATGTCGTGTACTATTCGAGATATCTTTTGGGTTCATCTGTGATTAGCTTACCAAATTAACTGCAAAAATATTATGATGTTATGCAGCAAACAATTAGTGCCCGCTTGCCTAACCTAAATTCACTCGTGTGTGACTCCCAAAGAAAAAGAGTAGCGTAGAGTCGTTTCAACACCTATCACCATTACATTTTTATATATGTATATATATTGTAAGTATATATTTTTTAATATGTATGTATGTGTATTAAAAGTTACACAATATCTGTTTTACATCAAACATCACAATTTATATATTTTTTTAAAGTATTTTATTCCATCATTGTTCCCTTCAATAAAGCACCTGCCATCTAATCTCTTCACCACCCTTGGTTGACTGGTAGAGAATGCCTAAGGTATTAAGTCCGCCTTTGTACCTCTGTGGGTTCGAAAAGTTTAAATTAAAAAAAAAAAAAAAAAATGACACAAACACTTGCATAAAAAATTAATAATAGTAAAATATCTTAATCACGAGCACAGAACAGAAATAGTTGACAACAGTACGACAACACAGCTCTGATTTTCAGTGATCACTCGAAACTCGTGGATACCAGTTATAGCAAAGTATCGGTTAACAAACCCCTATACACCGATGCCAATCCAACAATGTTTTGCATCACGTACCCAGAAAAAAAAACAGTAGAATCCAATGATTATAGTTTTGCCAAAAATAGTTGGTGCTATAAAAGGCGGCACCTCCTCCACAGTTCATAGGTAGAAAACAATAGCACCCTTTCTTGCAAAACTTTCTATGATTGATTATGATGAACTAGTTTACCCCTAATAGGTTTCCCCCGTTTATTCTTTCACAACTCACATCATATTGATTAATCAGGCTTCTTTCCCCGACAGGACCTTCCAGACCGAATTTCGGGCCATGGCGGCCAATCTTAAACTCAAACTCAAAGCATTTATTTCAAATAAACCAATAACAGGCACTTTTGAATTTTGTCAAGGGGTCGCTCAGTCAGAAATATGAAGCTAGTGGCTCATGGACACTCTTTCAAATAAGTAATATTGTTACAGAAAATTTGTTACATCAGTCTTTTTGAAATTAAACATCTGAAAACGATGTAGAAAGACGTGCACGTTAAAGGCGTCCGTAATGAAAAACATACAAAACAGAAAAAAACTATTCGGCAATTTAAAAAAAGCCGTGGCAGCCAAGAGATGACCAGTCCCCACTGACGGCGCTGCGAAATTCGGTCTTGATGGTCCGGTGGGGGAAGAAGCCTGATTAATCAATATTCAACTTGGTTTGTCAGACATAAAGCGGCGAATGTACAAGAATCTCTCGAGCAAGGACTTAAAAAAACCTTCATAAGTGTTTGTTGACTTAAAAACACATTCATGAGTGAACAAGAGGTAAGTATCGTGTTTCCCAGTAATTGGGTATTGGAGGACAGATAAGCAGTGGCTCCATGAAAAAAAAATCGTGGTATTCAGGTTTGAGTAGCAGCCAACCCAAACATAGTTATTTGGGAAAAATCAAGGCAGGTGATGATGACAGGATAGCTCTGCATATCTGGGAAAACATACCTAGTCGTATGAGGATGTCTACCAACGAAGTATTAAGCTGTATCACAGTCACGGAATAGAAAAAACAAGTGGAAGTGCCCACGCGGCTATCACGTGTCACAATTCTGCGGAAAATATGTAAAATAATAACTACCATCGTCCATTGTAATAAGACTTAATTATGTACGAAAATCAAAAGTCATATACTCAAATTAGGCTGAGAATCAGCACTTTTCGAACGTCAAAATTACATACGACAGTCCCCCAAAACGCCCGCCCTTCACCACTTCCTAGTGCTTTAGCTGGGAAGAAGAAGTGGCGCAACAAACTCCCCAGCAGCACAGCTGTCTGTTCCGTTAGAAGAACTGGATTTTATACAATTGTAAGTAATAAAAAACTTAATACATAAATAAAAGCCTCCAGGCCTAAAGGGCATGGCAGCTTACATATGCAATACTGGAATTATTATACAAACAAATAAAATGAATAAATGATAAACTAGGACCATCAAAGTAAAATAAATTAACAGAACAATTACTGCAACAATAATAAAACCATAGACAGCAAGACGACCAGTCACCACAAGCCGCACTCGTTCACGAGCATAACGCAAAGATCAGCCATTACCCCCCTCGCCATATTTGATTTGTTGTTCATACAAAATTGAGACCTGTTACAACTGATATTGTAAGTGACAGGTACTTCCACTTGTTTTTTTCTATTCCGTGATCACAGTCAACCAAAAATTCGACAGTCATTTTTTTTTATTTTATTGGCATAATTTCTGTAAACGTTGACTCCTTATTTTGCGATATAAAAGAAAATTGCCGAGGATTTTTTCTTAAATACGAATTCAAAGTAGAAGCAATTTGGTAACGGATGTTTATATTGGGGCCTCTAAACAAACGAGGTCGATACGCCTCGATTGGTTTGCTTGACTTAGATTCTACAGACCTGGGTCTAATGATTAGCTCAAGCCAACATAGTAAAGATTATAGACAATATTTACAGACAATATGTAGAATTAACACGTTAACTGTCCCCATACATAATTTTTCGATAACCCCAAATGTCCAAATCATTTTTTGTAATATTCTGTCTCAAATCAGTACAAATTAACTAGTTTTGGATAAATATGCTTAATTAATAACAAATGACTCGGTTTATCACACCTTTTACCCGTGTTCCGTATTCGGTACACGGACTTGTCGAGTTGAAGCAGCGTGTACACTAGCGTGTACCCTGGACTTGTGAACGGCTAATTATTAAAATAACACCTTTTTATTAATATCCTTGTTTATGGTCACAAATTGACATTGAGAGAAAGTAAAAAAGACTTAAATTCTGTCAACTGTCAAATGCCTAAAGTGACAACTCACATTCAAAGTTTTTTGCCCGCTTGAGCGCCAGTTTTTTATTGTGTGAATAATATTAGGTAAATATGCAGAACTTTGACGACGAAGATATCAGGAGAGTGTTGGAGGAGTCTGATGGTGAAGATACACTGTTCAATGTGTATGACCATGAGGATAAATAAAGCCTTTTTACTAACAAACAGTTGCTTATTTATTTCACTACCCACATTTAAAAAACAAAAAAAAAATATCATGTTTTCCGTTTTTTCTATTCATTGGTGTCCTGTTGACAAGTCCTGATAAATAGAGCAACATAACACACAAGTCCATGAAGTTAGAGCGCATAGAAAGAGACAAGGGCGAGTGTACCGTTTACGGTACACGGACGTGATGGACCCACGCGGCGTGTACTGTATTCGGTACATTGGACAGCTAACGTGTTAAGTGGAATATCCATTGAATTTAGTTAATGTTGATGTTAAATTCGACTAACAAGGGCAAAAATCACATCATCTAACAAGAGCAAAAATTTGCCTGTAACTTTTGGTTTTTTCGCGGGTCAATACAGTAAATGAATTATAAAAGATTAAGGTTTTGCTTCGCCCTTAATTAATATTTTTGCAATATTAACTACTAAATTATTCATGCACTGACTGAGAAACTCTGTAAATAGGGGATTGAAATCTCGATCATGCTAGAAGTAAACTGTTGTATAAAGATTTTTTGTTACCATTATAAATCCTAGTACAACAGAATATATACCTACTTGTGCATTTATTTTCATCTTATAATTTCAAATTTAAAAAAAAAAACACACACACACACACACACGCTAATGCCTGCATTGCAATGCCTCTTTTTTAAACCGTATTAGAACGAAAAAGAACAAAAAATTTATAACTCAAACCGGTTAAGCAGTTTTTTAATTTTAAAAATAAGTCAGAGATCTACATGAGCATTTATAAAACCTCATTAATTTCTTTTTACCAATCCTTCATCAATTCGTTGACTCTATGGCTCGACCATACGTTATTATTAATCCTTATTTACAACTCGCCGTGTCAAATAATTTCAACCAGAAACTTGTCCTCGAGACGAAGTTAAAAAACCTACGCTTACGCCTTGAACGGCTTAACATATCTTTGAAATGTGACGGTTATATATATAAATAACCTAATCATGTAGCCTTCATGGTTGTCGTCCTTAAAATGAACCTTAAACCTACCCAAAAACCACAGTTTCTCAAAATGAAAGTCTGAGACCAATACGAGTAATAGATTGGTTGGTCTCAGACTTTGATTTGCGTGTGTTACGAATTAACCGAAGTAATGAAATTGCATAGCAATGAAAATGAAATGAATTGTTAGTGTGTTACGCAAATTACTCACCCAATTTCCCCTACCTGTCTTTCGACAAAAGTCTTTGACCAGTGCGTGATGTCCAGTGATAACTTACGGCACTGAAACCTGGTCGCTAAAATGGGTCTGATAAGGAGGCTGCAATTCACCTAAATGGCAATGAAGAGGGCTTTGCAAAATTAAAAGTTATTTATTCAAACTGAGCTGAGAATCAGCACTTTTTGAACGTAAAATTACATGAGACTATCCCCCAAAGCGCCCGCCCTTCACCACTTCCTAGTGCTTTAGCTGGAAAGAAGAAGCACAGCACAGTCTGTTCAGTTAGTAATTTTTGGTTTTTGGTCATACCGGTTTCCTCACGATGTTTAAACGGAGGAAAAAAAGGTTAACCTTTACCGTTTTTACCTCCGTTTTCACATCAGAAGTAGTGAAGCATAAAATTTGTCAACCTGGGATCCTACCACATCATTTGCAGCTGAGGGCAGTTAACGTGCAGGGCTGATCACGGTGACTTTGCACAGCGTATGATTTAAATTTCCGATATGATTAGATTTCCGCGTATGTGGCAGCGTGTAGAGACGGCAATACAAAAAAAATCGTGGTGCCGAAAGTTGAGCATAACTTCTGTCACGGTCGGTCTTCGAAGCCATCAGATTATATACGTCATTTGTGTCGTAGTGCGAGTAAACGGTGACAAGCTTGGTTTGTATTGAAAGTGTTGAAATGGCCGCCGCTAATGGACATATACGCACTGGATCTTCAACGCGCTACTTAGGGCTAAAGTTGAAAATACGACAGTGTGATATTTCGATGCGCTGCGTTGTCGACGAGAGGCATTGCACTCTGTTAGCTTCTCCATGCTTGGTTGAAAATCCAGACGGAGAGTTGAAAATCGTGTGCGCGAAGAATTCCCGCCCCGATTCTTTTACGTCCGTGCAAACTCCGTGATCTGTTTCCAGCTCTAATTCGTCAAGTCTGTGAAGATTTTGTTTAGGTGAACCTTAACGCCATTATCATTAAGACGGAAGCGTCAGGTGGCCCGCGAAATTCAAATTCTCTTGCGTTCCAATTTGCAGGTCAGTCTGTGTCAGGTCGTATGTATTTCTAAGTTCATATAATCCTATTGATTGATATTTTATGAAATTATTATACTTTTAAATCTTTATTTATTAATGGAGGATTGTTATATTTGACTTAGAGGGTTGTATTAATAATAATAACAAATGTTTATTGTTGATTTTATGACTATAATTCTGTAAATACATACTTGTTACCGTCGCGAACCCTAACTGTTATTATATCTAATGTCATAAACCCAAACTAAAAGGGCGCTGTTGAATTTACAACTTTTGGTTCAAAGCCGAACGTTGAAAATGCAACAGCGCGTTTGACTAGTCTTCTTGAGTCGATGTTTAGTCTTTGGGCTCACCCATCACGCCCATCTGTAAAAGTCGGCTTGTCAGTAAAGACTGATGAAAATCCGCTTACCGTACAAATCACGTTATTTATATAAATCTATTGAATAATTCGCCGATAACTCGGCGCGTATGTTTGTGTGTTTGTCATACTTTGAATAATTTATTCAATTTATTATTATTGCTTATATTTATGTTAATTGTGTTGTGATGTAGAGCTTTCCATATTTTTAGAGATCCGTAATAAGTTATCATATTTGTGGTTTACTTTAGTATCAAAGGTTTCAAAACCTTGTCTGAGTCTTTAGATAATGAATTTCGCCTTCATTTGCTTGGTGTTGAAAAGAGATAGAACAAAAGCTTATGTATTACATAATTTGAAGTTGAAATACTAGCAAGTCTGCGAAGTTGATATCAGAACTGAATACCCGCGGTGTAAATGATGAACTAAAAGAAGTTCCTAAATTGAACCACTTCCACTCCACTTGTTCTAATTACAGGCTGAAATCATCTACAAATACAACAATAAAAATCTTCATCATCATCAGCTTAAAGCAGTCCACTCCTTGATAAAGGCTTCTCCAATCGAATGCCGTTTATATGGATCCTCAGCTACCCTTATAGAGGTATGAGAAACGACTGCTGTTGGAACGTTGTATATATGCTAGTTGCGCGGTAAACTCTGCTTGCGCGATGCAGGATTTTGCCTGACAGTGTAATGCGTACTTCACA
Organism: Dasypolia templi; assembly: GCA_963555695.1. NCBI lineage: Eukaryota > Metazoa > Arthropoda > Insecta > Lepidoptera > Noctuidae > Dasypolia > Dasypolia templi. The sequence continues at coordinate 10,009,445 of OY743163.1, forward strand.
TGTGGCGGAACAGATGCCGCCACGCTCTCATCCAGCTGCTACCAGGCACTCAGATAAGGTCGTCGCTCCACCTAGCCAAAGGACGGACATTTCTGAAGATAAAAACCGAAGCACACCAAAAACATTTCTCAAAACTTAAATCATCCCTTTTTGATGTATTTGCAGATGCAATATATTAAAATATAGCTTATTTCTGCATACATACCTACATCTCGAAAAACATTACCCTCCTTAAGGGTCAGTCGTTAAAAAAAAACAAAGTGGGTGTTGAACTGTAAAATTATTTTATACGGAACCATGAACACATTTGTCTGAACCAATTAATTTTTACGTTTTGATCAGTAAAATTGAACTTCTATGATATCATTCTGGCGTCGCTGGACTGCCCGTCGAGTATCGCCTAATAACGCTAATCATGTTGATTTCATATATGTACATTATCATATATTTTAGTTGTAAAATAGATTCTCTGTTTGTTAATAAAGTGATGCTTGAAGTAACATTTTGATGGGTTAAGGCGCTGCCAAACGTAGGACACTGTAAAACAATCTGTTTTTTTGTCGCACAATTACTTATCGGTACATTATGCGAGGCAGAAGAAAAATAAGTATATTGTTAAATATTCGAAGAAAAGACATACTCAAAAATATGTCACAAAATATAAAACAGTATCATGATCTCAGAAACCTGGTTAATATCTTTAAAAAGCTAGAAAAAAATGCGTTTTCTTTACGATTTTGCTCGATCAGAATCGATATTGTTTCGGTTATAATCAAAGAACAAAATAATATGTTCTGGGTCAAAATACTGGGTCTAATTTCTTCCCTGCACACCCCGCACACATTACGAATAAAACTTTCCATAAGTTGCAAGTTACCACCAGCTATAAAATAAAACCGTAATTTTTCACTCACTGAGTTAGAAGTTTCTCAATTTTTATCTTAGCTAGAATTAACCAGCACGCGTAGACTAATAAATAAATTTTTCGACGGGAGAATAGACAAAATGACAGATATAATAGACAAAACGACAGATTTCTTTTATTCATCTGTCATTTTGTGTATTTTTCCGTGGACAAAACTCGTTTCTAAGGTGGTCGTGATACGCGTTCTGGTTATATCCAGCAATATAAAGCTCGCAAATAGATTCCGCTCCTAGACCAAAAAACCTGGTTAAAACCCGTAATAAAGCGGTATTTTACGAACCGTTCCCAAGCCCTCATACATACAACAACAACACGACATAATGATATAATAATCGTAAAACACAGGTCAATAAATATTTGTCATCGCTTATATCTCAAAAATATCTAGTAAACTTTCAGATATAAAGATTATACGGAGGATTCAATCAACAAAGCAATACAAAAAAAAAAACCGCTGAGCCGTTCATTTATTTTAAAAGTTACTTTTAATTTTAATATCCCTTTTTAAATCTCATTTGTTTGTTTTTTTTTTTTTTTGCATAATTTTGTACTGTTTGAGCCGTATTAGTACCGCATTTGTCCGAGATATAAATTTTAAATTAGACTTAGCTTAATTGATAATAATATATTGTTATAGATTAATGAAAGTGAAATAAAAAAATCTTATTATTATTTTGATGGTCATTCGATTCAACTAACATCAAACGCTTCGCTGTTTTTAATTAAACCTATCCGCTATTGTCACCTTAAAACTTGCTTCTTACCGCACCTTAAAAGAATTATATGCCTTTTTGATAAAAAGACGAATAACGCAGTCCATTGAGTTTGAATGAGATAAGAATAATTAACCTGTGTAAGTTTTTTTTGTTTAAGTTTACTGTTTCGTTGTTTTAGAAGTCGAGAGCAAACTTTATAGAACATTTATTCGTGGGTTTCCATACCCAGCACGTCGATTATGAAAAAAATCTCACCGTGAAGACTTACTTGGAATGGGTGTAAGCATAATTCCGACTTGGTAAATCCCTAGCACCAGTGGCACTGACAGCTCACTCCACGCTCACGTCACCTAAATTTACACGGTGAGATTGTTACATAACAGCACTACTGGTCGGGCAAAGTGTCATTAATCTTCGAAACATTTAGGACGAGATTTATAAACATTAATTAATACTGACTTAGGCTAGCGACTACTGACTTAGGAAAACGAGTTATGGAACTCTAATGAAGGTGGGCAGGACATCTGGCAAGGCGCTGTGATGGCAGGTGGAGTAAGGCAGTGACTGAGAGGCGTAGAAGTAGTCCTTTGAGGACTGGAAGACAAAATGTCGGACGTCGGGCGGACGATATTGTTGCCATCGCGGGTAGAACCTGGATGAGGCTGGCACGGAAGCGTAGAGATTGGCAAAAGAAAAGAGAGGCCTGTGGTGAGGTGGGGTTGTGGCTGATGATGACTTAGGCTAAGCGACATTCCTGTAACTGTCACACAACTGTCAATCTACAAGTGTAGGGCTGTCTTTCCAACAGAGATGTCCTGAAAAACTATGCTGCGAGGATGTGGAAGCTATGCTACGAAACTTTGTGTTCCACTAATTCTAAGCTGTGTTGTGGAGCGAGTAAGATGTGCTGTGTAGATGCACCGCCGCGAGGTAACTGTGCGAGGCATAGCTCCCATCCATAGCACGCAACCTTCCATATAAGAAACATACTTTAGTTGAACCCGTATCCACCAATGTATGTTATGTGGATCAATGAATATGATGGTTATCAAACGCATCCATAGCAACGTAGTATAACAAATCTCTGGTGGAAAAGCTGCATATACCAGAGACATGAACACGTCTAAATCATATCACGAGCTACGTAACGTTTATAGATCTCCACCTTAGATTGTTTTGAAAGTTTTTAAAGTTTGATATTGAAGAGATATGAGGAACAGGGTGTAAAGTTCACTCATATTCTTGGATAAGGGAGGATCCTCCGACCAGACAGTTGCTATGTCTGGTGGGCAACTGCCCGACGTTTGATGTCGGGAAGTTGTAAATATGCTATCTGCGCGATAAACTCTGCTTGCGCGATACAGGTTTTGTCTGACGTCAGTGTCATGCGTTTGTTCGCATGTGGCGGTGTAGATGCCGCCACAATTTGTTTTTCGATGTGACTGGAAAGTGATACAAAAAAAATTGCAATGAATGGTTCCTTAGTTGGGGATAAATTGATCTCAAGGACAAACACATTGTAGGTAGTTGAACAAAATCATGGTCACCGATAAATGTACTTACGTCACGGTCAATTCTCCAACTGCAAATGTATTCGTAAGATTCTTATCGCAAAAAAGTTTTTTTTTAATGTGATAATAATACAAATTAACAATTGTCAGTCTTTTTCCTTGACGTGTCCAATGAGACCTTCTTGCTAAATTTCTCGAGGTTTTGATTTATTTGCGAGTATCAAAATATGTCACATAAATCGATGTAAGTATCTTTTATCGAGTTCACTTAGAAGCTTGAATTTTCTAGAGCTCCAAGGGACCGTAGACCTACGTATGTAATATTAATTTCAACTTGATATCTCCGCGCATTCCTGAGAAACAGAGTCTTGACAGACTTCCAGGCGGATGAATGATGTGATCTTATAAGTGTTCAATTTTTTTTATTAGGGTTCCATACTAACCAGAACCCCAAAAAAATAAAACTCGTATCTAACCGCTACATTAAGATATAAAAGTAGTGCTCTGACAACAGTCCACAGTGACTGATCGGCCAATAGCCTTTCAGTTATAAAACCAACGCGCCCACCGCCTTTATTCTCAGGGGTGCCTATGATGGCGCTGTTTGAAACAAATTGTGCGAGGAATGTTTTTTTTTTTTAGTTTTCAGATACTATTCGATTTGATAGCAAAAATATATATTTACTCATCGGGGTTATTGCGTTACACACTATCAGTAGCAATGGCTTTCATTTTGACAGTTTAACAACATTCATTGCGATATTTACGTTGATGAGCCGCCAAAATTTTCGAACATGTGAAGCAATGGATCTGCAATATCCTTGTTGTTTGTATTTGAAAGTGCGTTACTCAATTAGGACGCAGGTCGGTTTGGGCCGGAATTCAGCAACGTTTACAGACGCAGTCATTGAATCTATGCAGGTACAAGTGAATGCGACGCAAGATGGAAACGCACTTCCATCCAAGATCATCTTTTTACGGAGATTGTCTTTACTTTGGCAAAAATACATGATAGAAATAATCACAAGTCACAAGGTGGTTTCACCCTTTGCCTGGCCTAGGATTGCAAACCAGGACTTCATGAGCAGTCACGCTTAACACTACAAGAACAACGAGGAAGTCTAAACACCCTACTCAATACTATCCAACCAAAACCACACACAACTTCAACAAAACGGCATACATAAGTGACAGCGTCATTTTAACGGCTCCGGTCCGTGAGTCACATGTAAATATTTACCGAAAGCGATGCCCCGCGCCAAATGTTACCGACCACAGACCTTCGTGTGGTTAAAACTGATAATATCGTTGGTAAAGTTTTAAAGAAGCGTCAATTTTAACCAACTATCTAAAGTTAGTTTTTTTTTAACTGTCTTGTGTTAGATGTGTGTAATGTCAAACTCCTGTAGTGCTTAATGAAAACTTAGGTGAAGTGAGCGTGGAGTGAGCTGTCAGTGCCACGGATGCTAGGTATTGACCAAGACGGGATGACACTGACAGCTCACATAAACTATGACTATATTACTAGATATAACTATATTTACTTTATTAGATTATTTTATATTTTGTAAATGTGAGAACGTCGTAGGCCCTGTGGATTGTAAATTTATAGACCATTGTCTATTTGTTTAACATATGGTACTTGTTGACAGGCCTACACTGCCCTCCCATACCTATTAACACTGTAATTAAAAAACATTGTATAAGACAAATATTTTTAAAAGAGTAACCATGGAGTTTCTTGCCGGCTCTTCTCCATAGGAAACGACCAATTGGAACCGTGCATCTAGAATCTGACGTTTCATAAGTGCCCATGTAGGTTTATGTGAAATAAAATATTATGATTTTGATTATGTAAATGATAAATGAGAAAACGACGAACACCTGTCTTTAAAACGAAAGCCCTACAACAAATGTTTGTCGTATTCTGTGAGTGTTAAAAAACCACCAGATTGTAATCTTGGGACGGGCGGCATCATACACACAATAATGTGATTATGATTACATCAAAACGCGAATTTCTTGTTTCCCTAGAAACACGGAGTTTTGATGGCATTCACTAGATAATGATGACTGGTCGTTTTAGTGAGGAAGGTAACGAAAAATCCTCAAGATTTACAAACATAATAGTTTATGGACACTGGACCGTCTCGTTGATCAAGTGTTTGCGGGCGCTACAGCTGAGAATGAGGTCCTGTTCGATTTTCATGTCGGGCAAAGTGTTATTGGGTTTTTCATAACATAATACCACACCTGTGTTCCCCGAATGGTTAGGCAGAGGTGTACCTTTAGTACACCCAAATTTCGCCAGTTATGTTTAAGTTCCATGTAACTGGGGGCGAGCCTATTGCCATTAACGGAGCACAAATCCAGACTCCGGGCTGATACTAAGAAGTTCGCCGTAAAAAAATTGAAAAGTCACCCACTTTTGAAATTATTCTTCTATCCTTATCACGCTACGGCGTTCGAGTGTTGTGGCGTCGGATGCTAATAATGCTGTCTCTGTCTAGCATCTACTTTAAAATGCATAGACCTTCGCCATTTTTAATATATTGTAGCATTTTTTAATACTCGTATGATAATGTAGCCTTAAAAAATCTAGGCTTCGAAAAATTAAATATAAAAAATACAGTTGCATAGTCTATTCTTTGTTATCAGCCATCTCAGTATGCACTTTCTTGCCATAATATCGTCATTCACACAATCCAACCACCTTTTCACATCTGATTCTTTTTATACCATCCACATAGATACTAAACTCTTTTTTTCACAAAAAATATTAATGACCATAGTATTACAATAAATGTGCCTCGTTTTGTGAGCCAGAAATGATTTCCATTTTCGTGCCTTAAAAATTCTAAGTAGCCAAGTAACACACGCTGGGTTCGTCACTGTTCTAACCTTACCGAACCCATTTGGTCAGGGTGCTCTAGCTTAGCTACTGCGACCATAAGAAAATGCCAGAAAGAAAGCGTACATCACTAGAATCCCAAAAAGTATCTAGCGAAAAAAAAGCGTATATCCTTAGAAGGTCAGTAAATATTTTGAGGATCAATTAAATATTTCACAAATCTTTTCACATGGTTTATCGTTTTATTTTTAAACGTCCATTCTACGACATTCTTAACTCTTCATGAACATCATAAAATGCATTACGGTGTTCAAATTAGCGCCTCTAACAATCTCCCAGGATCGGTGCTGGGCTGCAAACAAGTAATTTAATTACTAAGCCATCGCGACTTGTAACGACGTTGTTTGGGGGTAGGCAGGGTTAAAGGTATGTAGTGTGATATTGATGGTTGTGTTTAATTACTTTCAATCTGCCTATAATGTTCCCATTGCTGGTACACAGGCCTCCTTTCGGTGGGAGGGAGTGTGGTGTAATCCCGAGGGCCCAGTACGGATTGGTAGATGTCACATCTCTTTGATCTTTTTCGGTTTTTGAACATGCCGGTTTCCTCAGGATGATCTTTCACCGTTTTGAGAGCAGTGGTGACGAAATAATTTACACAAAGTAAGGCACTTGTCCGGGTTCAAACCTACTATCTACAACTTTACGCCAGTTATTGTAATTGTTTTTTTTTTTTTTATAAAATATCCTGTGCCTGATGAGATTTCCCATCCACAAAAATGACGAACATCCATACTAATTGTTATTTCTAATATCTAATAATCTGTTGTTGTTCGATAGTCTCGCTTATAGTCAAAAACGGCTTAATCGATTTGAGTTTTTTATTTTATTTTATTTGTTCACTCTAATTCAGGGTTGGTTAAAAAAAAGAGGCATTGCAACGCATGACATTCGCTTGTTTCCTATAAAAATAATAATAATAGTCCATTTATTTTCAGGCGACACAGGCCCATATATAAATACCTTAACCTAAACATTCATATATTTATCTTATACAAAACTTGTGTTAATGAAAAAGACTTAAGACTATGTTAGTAGCACTTCACTTTGCACTAGCTAGACTTTGTGCTGTCTTGTGGTACTTGTCCGCGGAAGCGACGGAATACCACATCCTGCGGCCAAAAGCCTTCCTCCATGACAAGGGGCAGGTAACAATTCGGTACGCGCACACAAATCCATCCTATTCTAAGGGCACGTCTTCCCTACGCGCCCCCTGGTCAACACCTTGACATGCAATCACCACTCTTGGTAGAATAGAATAGAATACTCTTTATTATGTACACCTTAAAAATTACAGACATTTATGTAGAAATTTTACATTGGGTGACACAATGCGATAACACCGCCCGTCTTATCGCTAAAAGCGATCTTTTACAGACAACCTTTGGATGGATTAAAGGGAGAAGGAGAGACAATACTGCAGGTAGTCAGTGGTGTACCATATACATATTCATTAATTACATACATACATTTATCTACACATATATATACAATAATAAACACGAAACAAGACTCAGGAAACTATATGTAATAATGATTAAGGAGTGAGGAAGTGTTTTTTTACTAGAAATTTAAAGGTGGACAGTGATTGAGCACACCTTATCGACATAGGCAAGGCATTCCATAACCGTACTGCTTGAACTGTAAAAGACTTGCCATAAAAACTGGTGGAATGCATTGGCATCTCTAGTCTTAAGTTTTCCGATGACCTCAGATATCTGTTATGTGTGTCATGAAGGAACTTGAAAATTTTTTTAAGATAAGAGGGGGTTGTAGGGTTGAACATAATACTGTGTAGCTGAAATAAGATATGAGGATTCCGGCGAAGACATATGGGAAGCCACTTGAGCTTTGTACGAAATTCAGAAATGTGATCATATTTGCGCCGGCCAAAGATAAATCTTATGCAAAAGTTTTGAAGTCGCTCAAGTTTATCTAGTTGTGCCTCAGTGAGATCGAGATAACTGACAGCAGCGTAGTCAAGGATGGGAAGTAAAAGGGATTGTGCAAGCGCAGTTTTAGTGGCAGTTGGAAGAAAGTTCCGCAATCGTCTCAGGGACTTACCAGATGCAAAAATTTTGCGACTTACTTCCTGTAACTGGGGACCCCAAGAAAGATGTTTGTCGATCCAAACACACCACCATGTACCATGAGGCTTCAGGAGTTAAGACAGTTGAAAGACGCAAAATGTTAAGCGATTTTGTACCTTAGGCACTGCAACGTTTATTGTCTCCTTGAATTACCCAAATTATTGTGGTAGTGAGCTACGTTTAAAATGATAGCGCTCACACACATAATTGTAATGTCAATAAAAGTCTGAAACACGTTATACTGGCAATTTCATATACCCACGACGTCCTGTGGTCGAATTTTTGAGAAGCAAAGACCACACATTTAAAAATTCTTTGATGAGTAATCCAAAATGTTCTTTGTGGTTATTTTTGATACTTAGTGCCGAATTACATTGTGAAGTAAATAAGGTTGGTTAAGAAGTATTTTTAGGGTTCAGTACTGGAATAACTACGCTGTCGTTATGGTACGGAACCCTAATAAGAATCTCCCTAAGGTGGGCACGAACCACCAGCCCTAAATCGCGATTCTGGAGATATTAGTCTGTTGGTTAGTTTAAGACAATGGAGGTGAATCTGCTAAGACTTTTAAGTAAAAAGAGATCGCCCCCGGGTGGGCTCGAACCACCAACCTTTCGGTTAACAGCCGAACGCGCTAGCCATTGCGCCACGGAGGCTGTGGAGGTGACACTGGAAACCGTACGTCTTTTTAGCTTTAATGTTCTATGACATGTTTATATTGTTGTAAAAAGGGTCGATCATCAAGGTTAAGCAACACTTGGCGAGGTTGGTCCCTGGAAAGCCGTTGGTCCCGTATGTCATTCGTAGATCTTTGGCAGTCCTAACTGGCAGCCAGAAGCCTAAGTCAGACAACCAGTCTTACCAAGGAATATCGTGTTACCCACTAACTGGGTTGTGGAAATCAGATAGGCAGTAGCTCCATGTAAAATACTGGTATTCAGCTGCTTCTGGTAAGACTGGAAGCTTACTTCAATATATTATTGAAAAGTCTAGGCAGATTGATTTAATTAAGATAGAGCTAAACACGGTCAAATTAAGGTCGTTCTGGAAGCGAAAGCCATAAACTCGATCATCGAACTCGAAGCGGTTGGGTCTATTATTTTCAAAAGGTATCTAACAAAAAACAAAAAAACATGAAAAATCTAATTTATTGTTTTAAATTTTGAAACAATGAGACCTCGAAGTAACGCTTTCTTGCGATCAATGGGCAAGTGTGTGAAACGTATCGACGAACGGCAGCACAAGCGAACGGTATCCAAATTTGACAATTATTATTATACGCAAAAAAACTGCGTCAAAACTCAAAAAAACTCAAAGCATTTATTTCAAATAAACCAATTACAGACACTGTTGCATCGTCAAGGGGTCGGTCAGTCAGAAATACGAAGCTAGTTGTCCATTCCAAAGCGAAGTAGGTACCTATGGAGAAGAACGGGCAAGAAACTCCATGGACTCTCTTTTAAATAATATTGTCACAGAAAATTTGTTACATCAGTCTTGTTGAAATTATACATGTGAGAACGATATAGAAAGACGTGCACGTTAATGGCGTCCGTAATGAAAAAATTACAAAACAAAAAAACAATTCGAAAATTTAAAAAAAGCCGTGGCAGCCAAGAGATGACCAGTCCCCACTGACGGCGCCGCGAACGACGAGCGTCGCTACTGAGGAGAGTGAGGGGAAGTTAAAACAGCTTTCTGAAAACTGTAGCCTCGGATCTCCGATTGTGCATAATTTTTTAAGGAGGTTTTACTAACACTAGACTAGATATGTTATTTTTTGTATGCTACTAACACTATATGTATGCCTCGTTGGTCTAGTGGTCGCAAGAGCTACTGCTGAGCATGAAGTCCTGGTTTCGAATACGTGGTGGGGCAAAGTGTTATGGGTTTTTTTTCATCTAGAATTTCTCAGTAGCAGCCCGGAGTATGGATTTGTGCCCGGTTGATGGCAATAGGCTCGCTCCCTATTAAATGGGCCTTAAAAACATAACTGGCTCAATGTGGGTGTACTCTAGGTACACCTCTGCCTAACCCTTCTGGGATAACAGACGTGATATTGTGTGTGTACTAACACTATATTATATGGATATTTGTGTCCGAAATAAAGATATTCTATTCTATTCTATTCTATATGTGAGAGGTAGGGTAGAATAAGAGATATAAGTAGGTTCGTTATTATGTTCAGTAAGTGACACAACAAAACTTCATATCATAATAACTATAATTAAAAAAAACATAACAGAACTTAAAATGATACGCATTAAAAAACATCAGAAATACAACATTACAACAATATTTAAAGAAACATACCTGACAGTTCAGAGCACCGTTGTGCCGTGTCCACTATCGGACAGCGTCTGATCCGTCGATTTTTTTTTTTGGGTATGGCATCTCGCAGATCAACCTGTAAGGTTGTCGTCTGCTTAAGCGGACTTCTGTGGGGTACGGACCTCGGCTTAAGTCGTCGCTGGAAGAGGGCAGCAAGGGACTAGCTGGATCAGGATTAATTTGACTTTGGGAGGAATTTAAAGCTACAGGCTCAGCGGCGCGGGCTGGCTCGAGCAAGGGTCGGGAGGGGTGATCCGTCGATTTTTTATTTTTTTTGTGTATGGCATCTCGTAGTTGACCTTGAGAGGTCGTGACTACTTAACCGGACTATCCTGTGGCTGCCTTAAGCGGACTCAAAGCCTCCAGCCAGGGGCGTAAAACTACTTACATTACTAAGCGAACGCTCGATAAGGGCACCCCCTGTGGGGTACGGACCTCGGCTTAGGGCGTCGCTGACGGGAGGACAGCAAGATGGGACAGGCTGGATCTGGATTATATTATTATTACCTGGGAAATTTAAAGCTACAGGCTCAGCTACGGCGCGGGCTGGCACTTCGTCGAGCAAGGGTCGGGGGATCCGTCGAAAGACTGTGCGCTCGTTTTTAAAGCAAGAACCGTCCGTATAGTGGGGTAATAAGTAGTAAGTTACAATACTTTCATATAACGGAAGTTGATAAAAATATTATTAAACAATTCTTAAAAATCACTAAATAAATTATCTCTCACATCACATAATTATATATGAATGGTAGGTACGCAGATAATAATATAAATGGTCAGTCTGTGACCATTTTACGATTTCACATGATTCTTAATATTATACTGTTATGATTCTGCCAAAGTGGCCTGTATAGACTGGCTTGTTCTATATCGGAACAAGTTAGAATACTGTACATACAGATTTTTTTGCTTTAAAGTAAGTGTCAACTGTTTTTAGATTTAGTTGATTGTGCTGATGTTACAGGGCGACGTTATCGCTCAGCGATGCGATTAAGCCCTTTAAAATACAGTCCTATACAGTCCTTCCATACCTATTAACACTGTAATTTGAAAGCATTGTAAAAGCCAATTATTAATAAAAGAGTGACCGTGGATTTTATTGCCGGATCTACTTCATAGAAGACGACCGATTGATACCTTGCAACCTTCTGACGTTTCATAAGTGCCCATGTAGGTTTATGTGAAATTATTTTTAATACTTTGAATTTGAAAATCATTTTGAAATATCTCAATGCCCTAATGAAGAAAAGGAAGGTAAGTGTGTCCTAACGCTTAAACTTCTACGGGCGAATTTCACTAAGATTTTTGACCTAGCACAAGTCTTACCCTGAAAATTAATTTTTGCTTATTCACAATGATGATGACCTTCACATGCGTTACCCGCGCTCAATATTGGCAAGATAAAAGCAAAGCAATTGCTTGACTTGAATATACATGCAACAGCTAGTGTCATAATTAATTATGTATGTCCATCTCTTTCTAACACCGGGTATGTACCTCACGCGATTGATATATCTGCCTTTGCTTATTTAAAATTATTTTCACCTATTTGTGGTATATTATTATTATTATTATTATTTATTAAAATCTCCCTTACAACTATCATTACAGGTGATACCTAATGCGATAGCGAGGTCTTAAAATTATCCTACAATATAAATTTCAAAAACTATGAAAAACTTAAAAATACTAGTACTTAATTAATTTACTAATTTACACTATAACATAAAACAAACAATAGTATTTTTGCGAATTCACTCAAATGGCTTGTAAATACATCGATTTTCCCGTGAAGATCGTTAATCACCCGAATTGCACGGGTCAATGGTGCTTTGGCGAGAAGGTTAGTCCTGGCAGCCGGCACGGCCAGCAAAGGCGGGCGGCGCCGCCTCCACACATATCGGTCCGGTACACATATACACAGGCGCTGCAGTACTCCCGGGTTATGCTCAATTCCACGAAGTAACCTAACCAGATACGCCACAAGCGTGAACTCCCGTCGCACCCTCAGTTGGTTGTATCCGACCATACCGAGCACAAACAGTGTGGGGTACATCAAGGGGTAAAACGGATATACCCCATACAGTTTCTTGTACAAATGGCGCGTGAACTTGTTTTGTACGCGTTCCAGCATTACCGAGTACTTGGCCTCATGCGGAGCCCATATGACAGCAGCATGTTCCAAATGACTCCTAACAAGTGCATCATACAGGACCCTGACTGTTGCGATGTTAGTGAAGTGCCTTGTCTGCCTCAGAACAAAACCCAAGTTTCTAAACGCTCTTTTACAGACCCCCGTAATATGATCGCGAAACGATAGTTCAGGAGTAACAGTAACCCCCAAATCCCGTACCTCAGAGACTCGTTGCATAGGCGCAGCGCCCACCACGTACTCGTGCACTAGAGGGGCACGCGCGCGCGTAAAACTCATCACCGAGCACTTCGACACGTTAAAGAAAAGCCCGTTGTCCTGACTCCATTCCACTACCCTATCTATATCCTCCTGCAATCGTTCGCAATCGGATTCACTATTAACCTGGAGCAGTAACTTAAGGTCATCCGCAAATAATAAACAAGTGCCATGTTTAAAGACATCTGGCAAATCGTTTATCATTATGATGAATTCGAGAGGCCCCAAATTGCTGCCTTGGGTCACACCGGGCCAGGTGTAATATGGGTAGGATTCACACCCATTATAATCAACGTACTGCTGTCTATTTTTCAAATAACTGGCAAAGAATTTCAATAGATGTGGTGTGCAGCCGACTTTTGCGAGCTTAGTCAGTAAGACGTCATTGTCGACGGTATCGAAAGCTTTTTTAAAATCAAAATAAGCAGCATCAACTTGCCCACCAGCATCTACCACCGGCACCACCTGCGCCATAAAGTTCAGCAGATTGGTGGCATAGTATTTTATTCTGGGTGCATCGTCTTCACATATACAAAATATTATTAATGTACACAAAATATTGTTAAACATAATAAAAGAGTAACGGTGGAGTTTCTTGCCCCTTCGTCTCCATACGAAACTATCTTTTGGAAGGGGCGCCTAGAATCAATTCTATTTAAATGAAAATGTTGACGTTCAAAAGTGCCTTTCAGTGCCTATTTGAAATAAATGCTTTGACTTTTGACTTTGGCTTATCTAAAAACATTGTAGTACATGATGACAATTTACAGAATCGTTTATGGTGTACAGACACTACAATAAAATGGTGGGTGAGGTGCTGTATTCCTAGCTAGGTTAAAAATAACCTGTGTTAAGGATTACAGTGCCTGACCCTAAGGAAATAAACAATAATATCGTACACAGTATACATTATAGGATATTATGATGTGCCTACTACAAACTTTCCGGTGTATAACCAAAACAGTAAAATAACAAGTAAAGAAAATGGAATAATAGGGTAAGTTTTATAAAATCTGTGTTTTTTTTTATCCCATAATCTAGGGTATGATTGAGACCTTATCAAAGAATCAACTGGCATAAGAATTATGTTTCAATCATCCTTTTTTATTTTTATTTTCATACCATATAATTCGACAAAGTCACGAATGTTAATGTAAAACAAAGGACCCTTACGTGAAATATGACAACGTCGCATTTTCTTAACTTTAAATATGAATGATTGGTTTGAATAAAAAATAATTACTCGTATTTATCAATGAAACTAAGAAACCTACCTACACAGATATTATGATTGATGGTATCTCGTGAAACTATTAATTTTTGGACCACCTATTCTAGGAGTTTTAGTATTATTTTTACCTACAGAATATAACACTAGAGTTATGGTATAAAAAAACAGGTTGTAGAAACCAACAATAAATCATGTAGGTGTGAATATTTGTTGTTACCAAGCTAAGTTGAGATAAGTAGTTATGCTGTGCGAATAAGTAGTATTCCCGCTACAGCTTACGAATCATAACCTGTAGAGGTTTAAATTGCATGACCGTAACGAATGTTAGTGAGAATTCATTGTGTTTTAAAACATATTAGTAGTAAATTATCTGAAAACTAGTAATAATTAACCAAGTGAATCAATTAGAATCAGTTATGAATTTTTCTGTTTTGTCGAAGTTTTTACCTTGAAGGAATTAGTAAACAGCCTTTTTACACTTGTAATACGACAAACCATATATTGGACAGTCCTTGTATAACTTAATATGGAGCGCCAGGCCTTGGTAGTAACAAAATTTTGAGCAAGCTGATCGCGTTCGTGGGAGTGTGCATATTTCGTCTTTTCGTCCTTTACTTCGCGTTCTGCATGATTATGTGTGTAAGTAGCTACATTTATGGCTTCCGCTGTTTTTGAGTAAGCTAATGTTCTCTTAGTGAGTCTTGAGTCCGTTAAACTGCCTCGTTGGTCTAGTGGTCGCAATCGCTACTGCTGAGCATGAGGTCCTGGGTTCGATTTCCTAATCCGGCAACGTGTTATTGGGTTTTTCTATCTGGAATTTCTCAGTAGCAGCCCGAAGTCTGGATTTGTGCCCGGTAGATGGCAATAGGCTCGCCCCCTATTACATGGGACTTAAACATGACTGGCGAAATGTGGGTGTACTATAGGTACACCTCTGCGCAACCCTTCAGGGAAACAAGGCGTGATGTTATGTTATGCTCCATAGGACAATATAGAGGCTAGACAATATCATACTAGTTGCTTATTGTATTGTATAATCTGTTATTTTTACTTTACTCACACACTGACTTATTCCTAGTTAATATTTTAGGAAAATTCATATATTTTTACAATGTTTGTAAATATGTGAGCACAATGTACCTATCGCGTGATTCATTTAAAATAATTAAAAATAAAGCAAAGGCAGATGCCTTTGCTTTATTTTTAATTATTTTTACCAATTGTGGTATAGTATTTTTATTCTTGGTGCATCGTCTTCACATATAGAAATATAATTAATGTATGCAAAATATTGTATAACATTTTAAAAGAGTAACGGTGGAGTTTCTTGCCACTTCTTCTCCATACGAAACTACTTTTTGGAAGTGGCGCCTAGAATCAGTTCTATTTTTAATGTAAATTTTGACGTCAAAAGTGCCTTTTTATGGGCCTATTTGAAATAAATGCTTTGACTTTGACTTTTACTTTATGTATGTCACTGATTTTTGACAGTTTTTCCATACTGGAACAGTTAGGCCTCAATTTATTCCACAGATAAAATATATCTGACTTTGGTAAAATCAGCCCACAGACATCTATATAATAAACAATATCCTATATCCAGATGACTAATCTCAAATAATAAAAAAACAAATTAAAAATAACGACCGCCATTTTGAGTTTCTATAAAACGATAGATATATAACGACAACTCCACCCCCAGCCCTTACCGCGCGGCCTAATAGACAACTATAAATTAAACATTTTGCAGAAAACCAATTCTGTTTAATAGCTCTATAACTTTGCTGGTCAATAATTAAGGGAATTGCTTCGTGTAACGCGTTTGAGTTAAAATGGACGCTTGGAGTCGCGTTATTGGAGTGAATTTGTATATTCTTTTGAGGTTTTTAAAAAGATTATGGTGACAGCGATATCACAGGAGAGGCTATAAAAAGTAATTCAGCCCTATTTTCCATCAAAGAATGCGTCCCTTTATTTTTCTATAATTGAAATAAACAATATTTTTAAGGTTGCAAATTTTTGTAATTTTTTATTAACTCTTGGTTTATAAACAATAAATACACCAACTCAGAACAAATATAAAAAAAAAACGAAAACGAATCAGTTTGACAGTTTGTGATATTAAACAATTTTTTTTGTCAGTTATGTTAACCAACCATGTAATGTAAATAGCGTTGATTTGGGGCTGATTTTGAAAAATTCGCAATAAAAACTTTAGTATAACTATGCACTACCTGGGGATTGAACCCTTGTACCTCAGCAGTAGCTTTTGTGACACAACAGACGTAGGGATTGTCGAGCTACGATGCGCATATTCCGAGATATCGTAGTTTTAGTGAACCCGGGGAAGTCGCGCGATTTTGTCGCGCGCGATATGTACAGGTGCCACGAAGCAAAAAAAAATGGCGTTACAGCCGAGGGGGTATCTATCAGACTACTATGAAATAGATACAAATCACAAATATATTAATTTGGCAACAGTTCAACAGGGCCCTATTAGTTACAATCAGAGTACTAATATTATGTCTTAACAATCAAGTTCCTTAGATTTAATATTGTCGCCTTCCTTAATGAACTTTGACTGAAACATAAGGCAGTAGTTTACTTTAGGATATATTTATACTATTGATAAATGATATTTATTCCTGTAAGTGGGTTTGTACAAACACTTTTACACGTCAAACACTTTTTTTTAAACTAGATGAGGTCGGCGTTTCCTATCTTACTACTCTGAGAAGAAAGACCGAAACAAACTTAGAGGTCACAGTCTCTTTTAAAGTCCAGACAAAATCTTGATCATGTTAAGACCATGTGGATTGATGTCTGAAATGGTCTTTTGAGGAAAGAACCACACAGATTGAGTGGACCTGTCCAGTCAGTGCACGCATTTATCAGTAATCGTACAGCTCAACTCAAAACATAAGGAGCTTAACGATTCGATGAACAATACCAAAGAAAGGACATTGGGTAGGCCGCATAATTACTCAAACCGCCAGACCAAGATTACGATTAAAACTAACTGAGATAATAATAAAAAAATAAAAGTAGAAAAAAAATACCCACATAGTCTTAAAATTCACAATAATAACAATTATTAAAGACAATTGATGTCTTAGAGGTTAAGAAACGCGATTCCCTAAGAATCAAATTACGAGTTCGAACTCGGCAAGTACCATGCATCGCATGCATGCCTGTCTCGGCATGTCATAGAACCAAAAATTCGAAGATAAGTGACATTTATCAATCGGCACTGAGCCCGCGTGGTGGATTACGGCTCACTCCCTCTCATAGAGAGGAGGCCTGTGTCCCAGCAGTGGGAACGTTATAGGATGATTATGCTATGTTATGCTAAGTACCAAGCAAGCCGTATTTACAAGCTGAATATTATTTTGTTGCCATTTTAAATTATAGTTCCTAGAGAAAGACGCTGAAAGGAAACGTAGGCTAATTTTTAAATAAAATTACTAGAGATAAGATAAGACTAGGACTTTAGGTAGATATTGGCAATACGCAATAATAAGCGTGGAAAGACCTTGGCAACAAGATATTTTATCTTGTAAAGAAATAAATCTCATTAATTGCGTTTAAATTACAAATGTTGTGGTTTTGTTGACAATAATATTACCTAATAGGATCAAAGGTGGATAAAGTTATAGATTTGCGTGAGCCGTGGAATCAATAAAACTATTATTATGAGTAAAAAAGTAGGTAACTATAATAAAAATTGTTTGACGTCTCGCATGGTTCCGTAGTTCTGATATTTCTTCATATTCTATTTTCACCAGTTTTTGCTCTTTACATGGTCGATGGCCTTAGTGGTCAAGGCCTCGACTCTCATGCACGAGGACAACCTCGGGTTCGGTCTGTGGTGGGAAAAATATCGTGCGGAAACCTGTTCTTAATCTATACAAATCTATACATATATCGGGATAGGCCCTCATCAGCGATATTACACTTGCACTTTGTAAGTAGGCGTGGATTGTCGGGCGAAGAAAATAGAGATACTAGTTACAGCACAATCAGTTTATTTCACTCACAATTTCTTATAAAATAATCACCATGAAATAACCTGAAGGCAGAGGTCCGACATATTAAATGAAAGTATGAAATATAGCAGTAACCAACTTATTTATTCCAACCGCTTGTTAATTAATTAAATAGATCGCTATAATAGCTCTAGGCGCTACAGCAGGCGCACCGGGCCGAGCCTGCCACAAGAATGATCCCTTCCAAAGCTGCGCACTCGCTTACATAAAGTGGCCTGAGTAGTGGGGAGAGTGGGGAGGTGAATGTGCCACTTTGCACAGCGTAACTCGGCCCGCTGCACTTGTCGTTTACATAGATCACGCCGACACGGCCATACTGACGTGCGGACGTCCTCGTACGCGTAGTCTCATCAAGCATTATCTAAAATGACAGAACGTTAGTACTAATGTTCGTTCATCCTGACTAGCAATCTGGTCTGGATCATCCCTTCACAGTTTGCCACTTACTCTAGACCGCTCGACATCGAGCCTTCGTTATTTATCCTAATATTAGCAATCTGGTCCGGTTCACCCCTGCAGAGTTTGCAACAAATTCTGGACCGCTTGTTATTAAGCCTACAGGACTTTAGCAATCTGGACCGGTTCACCCCTTCAGAGCTTGCTACTAATTCTGGACCGTTCATTTTTGAACCTTCAGTACTCATCAGTTTTTTTTTCCTTTTTTTTTTTTGTTCTCTTGACCAGTCATTGCGGACTCTACAGGGTTACCTCATATGCTAATTATTAGTTTTTATTTGAATTTTAATAATAGACCCAACTTAGACACTCCACCGAACGCGTATCAGGCCTGTGTAATGCCGAGCGAATCTCAAGTCATAAAGCCAGCAAATCGTCACTTCAATGTGCATAAGCGTTCGGTGGTGTCATGTCACCGAATGTGTCGTAGCAGACACATAATTCATGTTCATAACACTAAACTAACAGCGACAAGTATGAAATCTAAATAACAATAATTTTAGTATTGAAGTGCCGTCACGGCCAGACCGACATTCGCGCGTCCTTGTGCGTCTCCATCCTCTTATGTCGCCGTAAGTAACCGCGGGCCCATTTTTCTGTAAAGATATTAAAACTGGTAGATACATTACTTTTTACGCTCGTCCATCAGTGACATACATTACAATGTTTTAAATTCCCACAAACTCAACCTTTAGGAGCTGGCCCGGACAACTGAAATAGGCGTCCCTCCAACTAGCTATCTCGCCAAATAACATGGACCGGGCAACCCACCAGCGTCTCTCCGATCACTCACTAGTACCACACATCTCCATTGATCTCATAGCCTCTCAGACTAGACGATCACTTTATAATATGATCCAGAACATTGGCCTGCATAAGCCAGTTCTTTAGACTACCCAATAACACATCATAGGACGTCAACCCGCATGAGTCGGTCCCTTACATTATCCTTACACAGTTACTTTAGTTCACAGATTAGTATCAATGTTACCTTTAATTACGTTTCTTCACTCTCAGAGGCCGAGAGATTTCCAGACCTGGCTCGTAACACACGTGAACTACAAATAGACAAAACATCACTGCCACCACCCGATGACACCCATTCCACTCCACAATCGCGAACTGCCGCCATCTCGGCCTCCTTCAAGCTACCAGTCAAGGTGATAGCTACATCCATCAAGCCCTCACATCCCCAGAGCATGGCACGCAAACGCTTACGACTATATTTGTATGCTCTATTAGACACACAACCAAGGGAAGTCCGTATTCCCTGCAAAGCCCAGTCGGACCCCTCTGTCACATTCAATGAAGAAGGAATCACCCCTGTAAAACGGTCTCATTTTTCCAACTTCGACGCAGCAGATAAATCAATCCCAATATTCTCAGACGAATCTCTTACGAATTTCACCCAAATCTAACCGAAACCTAAACTCAGAATATGAAGATTCACCTTTGATTATAATAAGTAAGCTCCCCAATGTCCGCATGACTCTCTCTGCCCGAACACCTGCTCTGCCAAAACCGGTAGCAACAAGGTGCAACTATACACCATGGTCACCATAACATACATACAAATATAATAATACTGCCAAAACCGGTAACAACATAGTCTGCGCCTATACAATACCTGCCCCGATCCCGAAATGATCCGCGAAGTCACACCGAAAAGACAGACAGCATCCTTTAGAACTTCAACTGTACCAGCTGCATCCAACTATGAAGTGCACTCGAAAAGGACGCATTTAGTGGAAGAGTCAACAATGACAAGAAAACTCCTTGCTATCGATTTCTCCACCCAACTTCCCCGCGATGTCTATATGTAAAAACGGTGAGCCCCGAACAACCCCTTGAGGCTCGGCACACAATGCAGGACTTACTTTCGCACTCACCTTACCATCTCAGGGAACCAGCATTTCTCACAAACTCCAGCAAGGGCTTCGTCCCCACCAAGTAGTTAAACCTCTGTGTGAACAAGACTTATCAAAGTCCATGTTAGTGACCCCGGGACTAATGGAAGCCAACAGACACTTACCACGCTCAATCCTCCTGCACTATACTAACCCATGAACGTCGCATATGTGAGCCACTGCCTGACTGCTACGCCCACCGATGAGAACCTGGATATAGAGTCGCGGCGGCCCCAACCCAATGAAAGCCAACGCAGATGCAATTCAACGAACTGGACCATTATCCTGCCCCCCAGACGGTGGGACGGCACCATGCACCAACTCCGTAATTCGATTTCTGGGACAGGAAATCTGCATGCTCTATGCCACTCCACTGTCCGTGGACTAGAGTCCATCGAAATCATAGACCCGCAAAAGGGTCCACCGCACCTGGAGCGCGGCTGATCACTGAACTTGATGCCTTGCGGGAGCCACGACCTGTAAACACAGTATACGCCCGTCGAAACCTTCAATAGCTTCACTGACGGCCAGGGTACACACTTGCAAAAAGAACACTGCGATTCTGTATCAGTTATTCGTCGGCTAAAGTCAGACAAGACATAAGAATCGAAAAACTTTATTTGGATCAATATTGCCCCGTATCCCCAGAGCTCGGTGTTTAGTTCCATCAGTGCGTTACAGTCAATTATAGTCAGAACCGGTTCTGATGTAAGTAATTCGATCACTTTCTTGTGAATATTTTATGTCAGTCCATTTTATAGGCCCTTTTGATTTGATTCAAGGTTCAAAACTTAAAACACGTGAAATATGGGACAATGAGCCGACGACTGACCTCAAGGAGCCACAGATCGCTCAAAATAAAATTATTAAACTATTATTTCACTATGATTACCTTACACCTACAGTTACACTTCACAAAAATACATCAGGTACACAATCGTAGCTGTCGTAGGAAGGATCACATTTTACTACTGCGAGTGCGGACAGTCAATGCCAAAGGAAACAATTATTTTTGCAAGAGTGCAACAATATAATAAGCTACCTAAAGATCTAAAGAATGCAAACTCGTTGGGTATTTCCGAAATTAAATTAAAAAAATAACATTCTAAATGATCAAACACTACTCCAATAAACAGACTTGCCCTACGGCTGTGTTGCTTTATTGTGGCACCGGGATCGCTTTCCTTATCTATGGTAATTATTTCTTTTGCGGGTGGATCGAAAAGTTTTAAGTTGTGTTAGTTAATAATGTTAATTGCATCCGAAAAGAAATGGTATTACTATTTAAATGATTTAATATAAATTAAATCAATAGCTGCTTAGTTTGTGTGCCCAAGTTATATTTTATGTTTAAAAACGTTCTCAAGTAAGTGAAATCTTTGTAATTTCTACCACCATTAAATAATTAATTATCCTTTCGCAATATTTGAACTAATTAGAGTTTATCTTCACCATGTAGGTCAGTGTTGATGTTATATAAGAATAATGAAACTCTCAGTAACGTTAACTTCTTTCCCCAAACAGAATGTAATTTTGTCAATATCTGTACGTACATAGATACCACTATCTAATAGATCCCTACCTATAATAACTGGTTCTGTAATTGAGTTAACAGGCACAACATGAAACAAAAAGGACACTGACGTGGTTAATTTCACCACGGCTCAGAATGCGATTCATATTTAACGTTTTCTTTACCTATACCTGTAAGGTAAACTATATCACAGTGCATAGTGCCCGAGAACTTTTTAACAAAGCTAAAAGCTACAAACGAACTAGCAAATTATCTATTAAAAAGAAAAGGAACGAGCTCACCGGATGATGTGGTTGTCCATACACGTAACAGGTGAGATGGTTCGTATCATGACTCTTCGGTGCTGGTGCTCGATACGAATTCTTCACTTCGGTCAAAGGTTCCTACTGCCTCTTGCTTCAATCAATTGATTTTCGGACTGTTGTACTTCAACGATGACATGTGCCATGTATCAGTGAAATTTGACGTTTGCGGTTTAGCGGTTGCCGGAAGTCGTGATAGCAAAAACTCCATATTTTGAATAGATTAGACGTTGGTCCACACTTCACTGTCGTTATTATTTTCTTCAGGTTTTTGCCCTTCGAATCCCAATTCTGATATCGGGATAGGCCCTCATCAGCGATATTACACTTGCACTTTGTAAGTAGGCGTGGATTGTCGGGCGAAGAAAATAGAGATACTAGTTACAGCACAATCACTTTATTTCACTCACAATTTCTTATAAAATAATCACCATGAAATAACCTGAAGGCAGAGGTCCGACATATTAAATGAAAGTATGAAATATAGCAGTAACCAACTTATTTATTCCAACCGCTTGTTAATTAATTAAATAGATCGCTATAATAGCTCTAGGCGCTACAGCAGGCGCACCGGGCCGAGCCTGCCACAAGAATGATCCCTTCCAACGCTGCGCACTCGCTTACATAAAGTGGCCTGAGTAGTGGGGAGAGTGGGGAGGTGAATGTGCCACTTTGCACAGCGTAACTCGGCCCGCTGCACTTGTCGTTTACATAGATCACGCCGACACATACATACAAATACATAAATAAAATTTTAGTGTAAATTTGTAAAGTCAAAATAACAGCTTTTATTTAAATGCATATGAAAGTATATACAGGAATTGAAAACTAAAAAAAAACGTCTTTTTTCCGTCCATTTGTTCCGGCTAATCTCCGAAACGGCTAAACTGATGTTGATGAAATTTGATACGGAAATACTTTGAACCTTAGCAGAGACAGGCTCCTTTTCATCGACAGACCAAGCGGGCGAAGCCGCGGGCGGAAGTTAGTAGTTAATATAAGTCTGAAATCGCCAACCCGTCTTGAGCAAGCTTGGAGATGAATGCGCGTGCCTTTTCTGTATGAGAAGATGCCTTTGTCTTGCAGCGGCACAATAAAAGGCTGGTATTAAACTGATGTTGGTTCACAAACAAGCTGATGGTACGTGGTTATTGCTGCCTATAGACTACTACAATACCAGAAGCACCTAATAAAAAGCTTAAATATCTTAAATTAGCTGTTGCACGCTGCTTCGTCTGCGATCCGGAATGAAAAGTAGCCTATGTCCTCGTCTAGGTGATGTTCTATCTGTGTGCCAAATTACATCTAAATCCGTTCATCCGTTTCAGCGTGAAAGCGTAACAAACAAACAATTTACGATATAATAGATTCTGCCCGCGGCTTTGCCCGCGTGGATGTCGGTATGTATCACACGGGAAGGTGATACCGTGACAAAAAGTAGCCTGTGACCTTCCTTAGGATGCCATCTATCTCCTTGCCAAATTTTATCGAAATCCGTTCAGTGGTTTCGGCGTGAAAAGGTGACATACAGTTAGAATTACTTTCGAATTTATAATATTACTATGGATTAAGTTAGGCTTAGGATCATGACTAATCATTTGACTACCTATGGTCTGGTGGTCGGAAACTCAGGGTCGCGGGTAATTCGAAAGAGTAACCGTGGCCCTGGCACAGGCAATTGAAGGAACACGGGTGGGTTTTAGTCAGTAAAAGTCTGACACGCCCTCCCGCTCCACCCAGAGCGCGAGAAGTCATTAGATGATTTCCCACAAAAAAGTGGTGGTCGGAAACGCTACTGCTAAACAAAAAGTCCTGGGTTCGGTTGCCATGTCGGACAAAGTGTTATTGGGTTTTACCCACCAGACATTTTTCAATAACAGCACGGAGTCTGGATTTGTGCCCGTTTGATGGCAATGGGCTCACTCACACACACACACACATACTCACTTGGGACTTAAACATCATCATCTAATCGTTAAATGACGGTGTGCTATATTTACTCGTCTGCCTAACCGTCCGGGAATAGCAGGCGTGATGTTTAGTTTGTTATGATATGTTATTTTACGCCGGCAACTATGCCATTCAAACCGTAACTCAGCAACACTACTCGATAAAACTTTAAGTTCGTTTGGTTGGGTTTTGATGTAACAATGGAAACGGAACCCTAAAAAATCTAGAACCTCGATACGTATAGTTGTATATAGATAGATAGATTTACCATGAATAATTGTAATTTACACGACCTTTTAGTGCTATTGTTAAGATCTATTTGGACGTTAAAAGCATCATCATCGTTTTTTTTTTTACTTAATTGAATACCTACATTAATATACTGTAATGCGGTCATCAATTCCGCTTTATCGGATGATATGGCATATATTATTACTATGGTCGAATGTTGAACTTCAACTTGTCTTTTGAAAATTATTATTATTTAAAAAAATAAAGATTAAAAGATTAACAGGTTGCATGTTCAAGGAGAGCTCAAAAAAAAAACACAACATTTCTAAGATAAACGCAGTAATTAAAAAATTTTATTATAATTTAAATTAAATAATAATTTATAAAAATGTATTTTATTTTGTATGTTTACAAGTAAAACGCTAACAGTGCCATGCTTATCTATAATTTAGATCCATGCAAGATTTATAATTATGAAAAATCCTGTGGGTTAATGCTGTGTTTGAGTTTATTTAGTAACCCTTTAAATAAATAAATAAAAACGACTAAATATCTCCATTTTTGTTTCGACTTGAATATTAGACTCTATTACTTTTTTTTAAACATTAACAATGTGAAGAATTCCTTGAGGAATGAAGACCACCTATGTACCACTATGGTACATGAAATTTAAATAAATAAAAACCTTCATAAAGGAAACAAATATTCCTATAAACGATTCCGAAACGGCCGTAAACAAAGTCGTCATACTACAGATAGAAATGACGTTAATTTGTTAGCGAATGGTCAAGAAAACACTTTTTGTGGGTGGTTTTATTTTTAGTACGTTGTTATTTTTTATGTTTTTTAATTTCACTCCTATTACAACTGTTCACATCTGTGTAGTTAAAAAATATTTTCACTTTTATTGACCTCTGTTTTTTTTTATTGTTTAATTTTAGTAAGAGCATGAAGGGTCTGTCGGTCTGGCAACGTTAAAATATTAATTGCGATAAAACTGACTCATTTTATTTGCATCATTCGCTAAACATCTTACAACAAAGTGGACGTAGATGTGTCTTAATCAGTCCCAGCATACGTGTCATTGCTCTTTTGCAAGCTTAAAAGCCCTTAATATCATGGTCCCGACTCCCGAATCAGCAATAAAACCCAAAAAAAAAAATTGAAACGAGATGACCTATTTCTGTCTCCAATCCTACAACCCGTACTCGTACATCCAAAGCAGAACAATCTCATGCAATCGGAGGCAATAAGTTTTTATTGTTAAGAGGCTGACAAGAGCAATGATATGTTAATATGTATATATCTGTGTATCTATTTTAGTTTAATGTATATTTATTTCTTGCACCACTGACAGCCCCATTTTATGTCCAGACAAATCACTGTCCATTCTAAGGTTGCCTGGAAGAGATCGCAGAAAGCCATAAGGCCGCCCATTGTATGTTTTTAGTATGATATTTTTTTTTGTTATGTCATTTTGTGGTGTACAATAAAGTATATGTCGGCGTCACCGTTAGCGGTAGGTACAGCGGGCCGAGTTACGCTGTGCAAAGCGGACGTTCGCCTCCCCACTCTCCCCACTTCTCGAGCAACTTAATGTAAGCTAGTGCGCAGCGAAGAGGGGGAGCATTCTTGTGGCAGGCTCGGCCCGGTGCGCCTGCCGTAGCGCCTAGAGCTATTATCGCGATCTATTTAATTAATTAACAAGCTGTCGGAATAAATAAGTTGGTTACTGCTATATGTCATACTTTTATTTAATATTTCGGACCTCTGCCTTCAGGTTATTTCATGGTGATTATTTTATAAGACATTGTGAGTGAAATAAAGTGATTGTGCTGTAACTAGTATCTCTATTTTCTTCGCCCGACAATCCACGCCTACTTACAAAGTGCAAGTGTAATATCGCTGATGAGGGCCTATCCCGATATCAGAATTGGGATTCGAAGGGCAAAAACCTGAAGAAAATAATGACGACAGTGAAGTGTGGGCTAACGTCTAATCTATTCAAAATATGGAGTTTTTGCTATCACGACTTCCGGCAACCACTTAACCGCAAACGTCAAATTTCACCGCAACTGCGCGACTGATACGGGTTGATCCTGATAATGACAATCGCTTCAATGGCACATGTCATCGTTAAAGCACAACAGTCCAAAAATCAAGTGATTGAAGCAAGTGGCAGTACGAACCTTTGACCGAAGTGAAGAATTAGAATCGAGCACCAGCACCGAAGAGTCGTGATACGAACCGTCTCACCTGCTACGTGTATGGACAACCACATCATCCGGTGAGCTCGTTCCTTTTCTTTTTAATAGATAATCTGGTAGTTCGTTTGTAGCTTTTAGCTTTGTCAAAAAATCCAGGGTACTATGCGCTGTGATTTAGTTTACCTTACAGGTATACCTGTGTAAAGAAAACGTTAAATATGAATCGCAGAATAACTGAGCCGTGGTGAAATTCAACACGTCAGTGTCCTTTTTGTTTCATGTTGTGCCTGTTAACTCAATTACAGAACCAGTTATTATAGGTAGGGATCTATTAGATAGTAGATCCATGTACGTACCGATATTGCAAAATTACATTCTATTTGGGGTAAGAAAGTTAACGTTACTAAAGAGTTTCATTATCATATACCACAACATCAAAACTGACCTACATGGTGAAGATAAACTCGCATTAGTTCAGTGCGAAAGGATAATTGATTCTTTATTGGTGGTATGGTGTTTATGGTTAAAGAAATTTATTTCTCGAAAATAAATTACAAAGATTTCACTTACTTGAGAACGTTTTAAAACTTAAAATATAACTTGGACACACAAACTAAGCAGCTATTGTTTTAATTTATATTAAATCATCTAAGTTGTAATACCATTTCTTTTCGTACGCAAATAACATTATTAACTAACACAACTTAAAACTTTTCGATCCACCCGCAAAAGAAATAATTTCCGTAGATAAGGAATGCGATCCCGGTGCCACAATAAAGCAATACAGTAGTAGGGCAAGTCTGTTTAATGGATGTGTTTGATCATTTAGAAAGTGATTTTTTAAAATTTAATCTTGAAAATACCAAACGTTTAGTTCGCATTCTTTACTTCTATAGGTAGCTTATTATATTGTTGCCCTCCCGCAAAAATAATTGTTCTCTCGCCATTGACTGTCCGCACTCGCGGTAGTAAAATGTGATCCTTCCTACTATTGCTGCGATTGTTTACCTGATGTATTTTTGTGTGAATGAACTTACTTAGAATTTTTAAGTATTCTGGTGCAATATGCAGGAAGTTGTTTAACATTCATGAGTTTCGTTTCCCTGTAAATTTTAACTGTAGGTGTAAGGTAATCATAGTGAAATAATAGTTTAATAATTTTATTTTGAGCGATGTGTAGGTCCTTTAGATAAGTTTTTGGCGGTTTGCCCCATATTTCACGTGTTTTACGTTAAGAATCTTGAATCAAATTAAAAGGGCCTATCAAATGGACAGACAAGATATTTACAAGAAAGTGATCGAAATACTAACATCAGAACGGGTTCTGACTAAAATGATTTGACTGGAACGCACTGATTGAACTTCACACTTGTGTGCTGGGCCTCAAGGGATTGTTCGGGGCTCACTCCATCCTATGCTTAGGGTTTCTGCACAATGTTATACTGTACATTTAGACATCGCGGAGAAGTTGTGTGGAGAAATCGATGGTAGGGAGTATTCTTGTCATTGTTGACTCTTTCACTAAATGAGTCCTTCTCGAGTGCACTTCTTAGTTGGATGCAGCAGGTGCAGATGAAGCACTAAAGGAGGCTCTGTCTTTTCGGTGCGACTTCGCGGATCATTTCGGATCGGGGTGGGTATTGTATTGGCGCAGACAGAGCAATTTTATGGTGAACATGGTGTAGAGTTGCACCTTGTTGCAAACGGTTCTGGCAGGGCATGTGTTCGGGTAGAGAGAGTCATGAGGACATTGAGGTGCTTACTTGTTATAATCGAAAGTGAATCTGGTGGGACCTGGCGCGGCGAGCTTCTCGAAGTGCAGCTAGCGACGGATGGTCCAAGGTCTAGGGTAACACAAACAGAACTTGTGTTTGGGACTCGGGCGCGGTTTTTAAGTGTGGCTTCATATTCTGAGTCTGGGTTTCGGTGAGATTTGGGTTAAATTCGCAAGTTAGCATTGGAGAATATTGGGAGAGTTGCTGCGTCACAGTAGGAAAAATGAGACCGTTCTACAGTGGTGATTCCTACTTCATTGTATGTGACCCCCCTCTGGGTTCATTTGGGCTTCGCAGGGAGTAAAGACTTCCCTTTGTTGTGTGTCTAATAGAGAATGCAAATATGGTCGTAAGCATTTTCGTGCAATGCCCGGGGGAAGTGAGGGCTTGGTGCATTTAGCTACCACTTTGACGGGTAGCTTGAAGGAGGCCGAGGTGGCGGCAGTCCGCGATTGACGAATGGAGTGGGCGTCATCGGGTGGTTTTAGTGATGCTTTGTCTATTTGTAGTTCACGTACGTTATCCGCCAGCTCTGAAAACCTCTCGGCCTCTGAGAGTGAAGAAACGTAATTAAACGTAAAATTGGTACTAATCTGTGAGATAAAGTAAGGGTCCGACTCATGCGGGTTGACATCCTATGGTGTGTGTTATTGGGTAGTCTAAAGAACTGGCTTATGCAGGCCGATATTCTGGGTCATATTATAAAGTGATCGTCTAGTCTGAGAGGCTATGAGATCAATGGAGATATGTGTGGTACTAGTGAGTGATCGGAGAGACGCTGATTGGCTGCCTGGTCCATGTTATCTGGAGAGATAACTAGCTCAAGGGAGGCCTATTTAAGTTGTCCGGCTCAGCTCCTAAAGGTTGATTTTGTGGGTTATAAAACGTTGTAATGTTTGTCACCGATGGACGAGCGTACAGGAAAATCTACCAGTTTTATTCTTTTTACAGAAAAATGGGCCCGCGGTGACTTTAAGGGGATGGAGACGCACAAGGACGTGTGAATGTCAGTCTGGCCGTGACGGCGCTTCAATACTTAAATTAGTGTTATTTAGTTTTCATAGATGTCGTTTGTTAGTTTAGAGTGTTATGTGTGTGTGAACATGAATTATGTGTCTGCTACGACACATTCAATGACATGACACTCAGTGACATTTTGCTGGCTGTATGACATGAGACTCGGTCGGCATCGCACAGGCGTGCTACGCATTCGGTGGAGTGTCTAAGTCAAGTCTATTCTTAAGATTAAAATAGTTTGTTTCTGTTATAGGCTCTAAAGTAAATGACTTTGGTGGTAGTGAAACTACCAATGAACATAGCATGTGTGGATTGTTGAGACAAGTACTTTAATAAAAGCACTAGGAAGTGGTGAAGGGCGGGCGTTTTGGGGGACTGTCTTATGTAATTTTGACGTTCGAAAAGTGCTGACTCTCAGCCTAGTTTGAATAAATGACTTTTGATTTTGATTTTGATTGATTTTAATACATTTGATTATATAATCTACAGGGACCATTTTAGTCCGGACTAAAAAAGAGACAAAAAAAAGAGACAAAAAAAAAGAGACAAAAAAAAAGAGACAAAAAAGAGACAAAAAAAAAGACAAAAAAAGAGACTAAAAAGAGACTAAAAAGGAGACAAAAGAGAGACAAAAAAGAGATAAAAGAGGTACAAAAGAGAGACAAAAAGAGAAAAAAAAAGAGCAAAAAAAAAAAGAGAGAAAAAAAAAACTGTATAAACTGGAGTGATCTTGTAGGGTCATTCATGACCGGACCAAGCAGTGACAATCCTGAAGGGTTTGTTATAACCGGACCAGGAGATTATAACTCTGTAGGGTCGTAAGACCGGACCAGGAGGTTATAATTCTGAAGGGTCATTTGACCGGACCAGGCGGTTATAATTCTGAAGGGTCGCTGGACCGGGCCAGAAGATTATAACTCTGAAGGGGTAAACCGGACCAGATTGCTAAAGTTCTGAAGGCTCAATAACGAGCGGTCCCGAATTAGTAGTAAACTCTGCAGGGCTGAACCGGACCAGATTACTAGTATAAGTCCTGAAGGCTCAATATTGAGCGGTCCAGAGTTGGTTGCACAGTCAGTAGGGATGACCTGGATCTTTTTTGCTCATCGAGATTGCTAGTCAGGATGAACGAACATCAATAATAACGTTATGTCTTTTTAGACAATGCTTGATGAGTCTACGCGTACGAGGACGTCCGCACGTCAGTATGGCCGTGTCGGCGTCACCGTTAGCGGTAGGTACAGCGGGCCGAGTTACGCTGTGCAAAGCGGACGTTCGCCTCCCCACTCTCCCCACTTCTCGAGCAACTTAATGTAAGCTAGTGCGCAGCGAAGAGGGGGAGCATTCTTGTGGCAGGCTCGGCCCGGTGCGCCTGCCGTAGCGCCTAGAGCTATTATCGCGATCTATTTAATTAATTAACAAGCTGTCGGAATAAATAAGTTGGTTACTGCTATATGTCATACTTTTATTTAATATTTCGGACCTCTGCCTTCAGGTTATTTCATGGTGATTATTTTATAAGACATTGTGAGTGAAATAAAGTGATTGTGCTGTAACTAGTATCTCTATTTTCTTCGCCCGACAATCCACGCCTACTTACAAAGTGCAAGTGTAATATCGCTGATGAGGGCCTATCCCGATATATATATAAATAAATAAATAAATAAGAGCTAAAACGCGGTCACTTTCACACTGCATACAAAAGAAAGAGAAGTGTATTGTTTTTTTTTTTTGGAATGGCATCTCGCAGGTCAACCTTTGAGGTTGTCGTCTGCTTAAACGGACTTGCCTGTGGTTGCCCTAATAAATTACGGCCTCCAGCCAGGACTTAAACTTAAATACTAACTAAAAACTAAGCGACTACACGCTAAGGGCACCCCCTGTAGGGTACGAACCTCGGCTCAGGGCGTCGCTGGAAGAGGGCAGCAAGAGACTAGCTGGATCAGGATTTGAGTGATTTAGGGCCAATCTCATGCAATCGGAGGCAATAAGTTTTTATTGTTAAGAGGCTGACAACAGCTAAAACACGGTCACTTTCACAATGCATACAAAAGAAAGAGAAGTGCATTGACACAACGATAGTTATTTATTGCAAAACATGAAACAATTATCTATTTACTATAAATCTATTGATGGACTGATGAAATATAACACCATTACGTTAATATGTTACTTGTAGAATAATCTAACAAAAATCGGAACTATTTAATGTATATTAGTATGGTTTTTAATCGTTAAAATTTTTTTAGAGGTGTCTTCGTAAGTTTTTCTATATATATTAACAAATAAGTTATATTATGTTTTCAACACATTATCTAACTAGGATAGTGTATTGAAGAATCCAAAGAATATCATATATTTGTCAGATTTTGTTCACTGTAGTGGATTTTATATAACATCACGCCTGTAATCCCAGAAGGGTTAGGCAGAGTTGTACCTATAGTACACCCACATTTCGCTAGTTATGCTTATGTTCCATGTAATAGGGGGCGAGCCTATTGCCATCAACCGGGCACAAAACTAGACTCCGGGCTGCTACTGAGAAATTCAAGATAGAAAACCCCAATAACACTCTGCCCGACCTGGGAATCGAACCAAGGACCTCAATCTCAGCAGTAGCTCTTGCGACCACTAGACCAACGAGGCAGTAGATTTGGGTCATATACTTTTAGGCATTATAAAATTTGTTTTTAGGTCCTGAAGTACCCTTAAGTTTAAGAAGATGCCTCAGACTGCCAAACTGACTGAAAATTTAAGGGAAATCTTATACAATCAATACCTTATCTTTCTTTCTTATCTTTCTTTCTTATCTTTCTTTCTTATCTTTCTTTCTTATCTTTTAAAATTTTTGTAAGTATGTGAGCACCGTGTTTCTATCACGTAATTAATTTACCTGCCATTGCTTTGTGTTTAGTTATTTTTAACTATTGTGGTAAAGTAATTTTATCCTAGGTGCATCGTCTTCACGTACCTATAATTAAATAATTAATGTGCACATTAATCTGAGGAGTAAACTAAATTAAAAATCGGCCAAGTGCGAGTCGGTTCACACGAAGGCTGCCGACATACAGTTGTTACCGCATAGGCACCGATGACATTAAGTACAACATAGAACGTTAAAAAAAAAAAGAATAACGGTGGAGTTTCTTGCACATTCTTCTCCAAACGAAACTACTTACATTTTGGAAGGGGCAAATTCCAATTAATTTTTATTGTGAATCGCCAAACTCCAAGCGCCAATCGCATGAGCCTAGAAATATTATTTCTATTTACATTTCTAATTCGCAAAGGAACAAACGTACATAAGAGTATAAGAATACTCATCTCATAGCCGTTTTCGTAAATAAAAGTTGTCATGTTTACATTGCGCAAAAACAATTTATAATGTTACGAAATTGTCAGCTGAGTGCAATCTTCTGAGATACAGGCCTTGCCTAGTTACTGAAGATAGAGTCAAGTAAACTCCTCTTTACCATAACTAATGCTGCTGGATTATTATAATTTAATGTACATGATATTAGGATACTTTTCTACTGCTAAGTACTTTTACTGTTTAGTCCTTGTCGCTATGTTGGTGAGTTTTTTTTTAAAAGATTTTTTACATATTTTTTTTTTTTTATTTTTTTTTATTGTAGACTCTTCATAAACAGAGAAGGTGATATCAGAAATCCGCTCCATTGAGTGAGGGAGTCATTCACAGACTGCCTTTAATAATTAGTTGGTCGGCTTTCAGAGAGAGCACCGGAATGCGGCCTATTCTGAAGATTTATGACGTACCTGCCTTGTAGTTAACATAAATAATATTAAGTGCGACTATTGCATATGGTCGGGCGGCAGGTACACACAACGACATATCAAGATAGACTTTCCCAACTTAAGCTGACCTCGCGTTATAAAGGCTTTTCGGACTATGAGAAGTCAGCTTATGCTGGAAATGTATAGTTTGATATGTCGTCGTGCGTACTAGAATGTCAGGTGGTAACGCGTGCCATTCGTGGTGCGACAGTGTTTGAAGGAATAAGGTAACTGATAAAAAAAGTATGTATGCAGAATTAAGAATACATTTTTTGACTCGATTTCGCCCGAGATTATGTAAACCGGGTTTTAAGCTGTGTGGTCCATTTAGGCGTTTTTGCGTGATTGAGTAACAAACAAACAAACATACTTTTGCATTTATAATACTATTAAGTTAGGAGTTAAGGATAAGTATGATAATAAGAATAGTTAAGTTAAAAATATTATTATAAGTTTGAAAACATTTCATAAGAATCTATGAATTAAAAATATGCAGGCACTTAACTGGTTAATAAGGTATCATTATTTTAATGACATGTGGGAGACTTTGCCTCCAAAAACGTATAAGAAACTAATTCCATTTTTCACTTTATTTTTATCTGCTGCTACTGCTGATTAACAAACACAAGACTCACTTAGATAGTGTTATCAAAGACTGTAACCACTCAGCACAAACTTAAACTCTCAACACTTGTCCGTATATTTAAGAGGAGGCTCCCTAAAATGTATGTATTTTGAAACAGTCACACATACAATCAAAATGGAACTTTAGTATATGAACTACTGGATTTTTTTATTTCCATGTACAAGACAACTACAGTCCGCGAGGCCTAAGCTGAGCTTTGCATATGTGTGAGTGCACATAGAGACGTGTCATTTGTTAGGCAATTAGCTAATCGGACAATCGGCCTGAGGCCTGATCACGCGATAGCGCGATCACATTGGTGCGATTGGTAATCACTCACACAAATGCAAAGCTCAGCTTAGGCCTCGCGGACTGTACGTAGTTGTAACGTTTTCGCGACCTTTATTTCGAGCGATTAGTTTTTTATAAAAAAATCGTGTCTTTAAAAGATCATTTGAAAAAAAATACAACATTCCCACGTTTGTATGTGTAAAATAATTATTATAATAGACAATATAGTTTATAAAGCCACAAGATATTTTTTTTAAAGATCAATTATCACTTTTGTTATAAACGAAATAGGAATTGAGACTAACCCCATTTAGCACGTGACGGAAAAAATATTTCAATGATTTGAGAGTGCCTGTTTGCACAAAACGTATTAACAATAAAAAATCTATTGCCTCGTTCAGTGTCCTTCAACAGATTAATTAAAATTTGTGAGAATTTTTTTAATAGTCATTACATGGGTTTTATTATGGGTATGTGAAAATACTTCACAGAAATTCTGTAACAAAAAAGTCGCAATCAAAAAGTCGTCCTGTGAATACCGATCCTTACCAAGTCATTACGTTACCTTAGAGTAACGCATGAATAAGCTATAGGGTTTGAAAGGCGATCCAAGACGCGGCCTGAAGGTGTGTGTGCCATCTTGTGCCGTATC
Organism: Dasypolia templi; assembly: GCA_963555695.1. Classification (NCBI taxonomy): domain Eukaryota; kingdom Metazoa; phylum Arthropoda; class Insecta; order Lepidoptera; family Noctuidae; genus Dasypolia; species Dasypolia templi. The sequence continues at coordinate 10,044,358 of OY743163.1, forward strand.
GAGATGAGATAGCGCGAATTATAAGACGGAAGCTGAAAAATATTTTTCGAAGCGGATTTTTAGGGTTAAACGTCAACCGGTTTTGTTTTTGGAAGTCTTTGAATGGGGGGTTTATCGAGGAAATGTTTTGGGATTAATAAAATAGTTGGTGGAGTGGAGTGACAGTAATAGTTGGTGGTTTAAGATTCATGGTAACATTAGATTGATATGTTTAATGTACGTTTCTTCTTCTTCCAGATGTCGTGGTCACGTTGAACTGTGACCAATAGGGATGCTGACTGATATTAGAAATGTTAATAAAAATAATTTAATTTCAAAGCAGGCATAGTAAAAATGAGATAATCGAAAAAATCTTTTAAATCGGTGTAAATATGAAGAAGATACAAGCTATTAAAGTTTTCGGAGGGGATTATTCCCGTCCTTGTCGCACGGTACGGACAATGTACGGCGCTAGTATGAAGTTACATAGTCATGACGTCACTTCTACGATAGTGCTGTCCTTGTCTAACACTTATCTTAAAACGTTTATAACTTGGATTTTTTTTAAGCTTTTTCACTTTTTGTAATTTTGTTTGCACTGCGGAAACAAACAAATTATTGAGATAAAAAAAAACATCATTCCTATCGCAGGTGTAGTCGTTGCCCGCCTCACGATCTCTCGCCATCTGCTTCTGTTAGCTGACAGTCTGGCGCATTCATTAACAGCGCCTTCAACAGCGGATTCGATTTGAGCAGTCCACTTCATCGGTGACCTTCCGCGTGGCCTATTACCTTCTACTCTGCCCTGCACGAATACGTAAGTACGTATAGTCAGGGGAAAAATATAAAACATAATATTTATAGCAATCAAATCTGAGTGGATTTATGAGTCAGTCAGTACGGTACCTTAACTGTTATAGCTGGAAGGAAACTTTCATATGGGACTGTCTTAAATTTTTTGAGTTCTATACTCGTACAGTCAGCTAGCAAGACATAACATCACTCCTTGTTTCCCCGAAGGGTTGGGCAGAGGTGTACCTATAGTACACCCACATTTCGCCAGTTATGTTTTAGTCCCAAGTAATAGGGGGCGAGCCTATTGCCATCTACCGGGCACAAATCCAGACTTCGGGCTGCTACTGAGAAATTCCAGATAGAAAAACCCAATAACACGTTGCCCGACCTGGGAATCGAACCAAGGACCTCATGCTCAGCAGTAGCGATTGCGACCACCAGATGCGACGGCTAGAAAAACGTCAATTCTAAAGTTTAATTTGTATGATGCCAATCGATGCAGTTTCGTTTATGGATCCCAAAAATCCAACCAGCATATTTAATGTCAGGGGATAATTATATGCCCACAAAAATAGGTTAATGGGGAAGGTCGGGCAAAGCTAATTGTAGATGGCGCGACCATAGCTAGGTCCCTACGGCCTTTAATAAATTTGACATTTCGTTCATTCATTCCATTTTGTGTTCATTCATGAGTTTGATTTTATTTCACTATTTCGTTATTTTCGGTTATTTCGGTATTCTATATCAAGTACTTGACATGCAAAGTGACAGAATTTTAAACCTTGAATATTTCCTCGTAATCACTTTCTTCAAAATGTTTCTGACACAAACTCGAACTCAAAAAAATATGTACGAATAGCTTTATACCACAATATTCTAATTTTAGGGTCTTTTGGAAAATGGTGTACTCCAATTTCGGAGTATCTAGGAACAAAATAACGCGTCAATTTTCGCTAAAATAAAATAAAACCACATCACGCCTTGTATTATTGGCTTGTGTTGGGAACTAGCTACGACAGCGCCATTTTGACAGTTGCCTTCCCCATTACATTTACGAAAAACTGCAGTACCGTTTTTCTTGCTAGCAACACATCCAAGAACTTTAAACCCCTTCAAAAATCTTCATCTCATTTTGACAGAACAAAAATCGTGACCATTCTAAATGGGAAGACTATAATTACAATATATTTAAAACACAATGATTTTAAAGGCGGGTTTTACGATCATCAATCTTGTACTAAAAATCGTTTGTCTTTAATTACTTTTAACTTAATTATAACGGCGCGGTGTGTGTGAAGGACGTTATAATTTTGTAATAGGGTTAAAAATGTTAAGTCTTTTTTTTGGTTTGGGCTATTATTTTATGTTATTTAGTTGCATGCGGTGGTCCGTATGACGGGCTCGTGAATAAATAATAACGAACGAAAGTTAAGCTAAGACCTCTTTGTGCCTCGGAAAGCACGTCAAGCATTGGTCCTGTAGTGCTGTTCTGTAACGATCTCACCGTGAACACGGATTCACGGATGATGTGAGCGTGGAGTGAGCTGTCAATGCCGCCGATGCTAGGTATTGACAAAGCCGGGATAACACTGACAGCTCACTCCACGCTAGTCTTCACGGTGAGATATTTATAGAAACGACATGCATTAGTGCTATTCTGTGACCATGTCAACGTGAAAACTCAGGTGAAGTGAGTGCGGAGTGAGCTGTCAGTGCCACTGATGCTAGGGATTGACCAAGACGGGATGACAATGACAGCTCACTCCACGCAAGTATTCAAGGTGAGATTTTTACAGAATCGACATTGTCTGGCCGTCATTTGTCGTCGTGTTCGTAATTTGTTTGTTTGTGTGTGTTTTGTCTTTGACAGCCGTTAATGGTAGTCAGAAGCACAAAAAATCTAATAACCAGTCTTACCAACGGGTATCGTGTTATCCAGTAACTGGGTTGTGCAGGTCAGTTAATCACTTCGTGTAAAATATTAGTATTCAGCTGGCCGGTCAGACTTGAAGCGGACAACATAGTATAGGTCTACCAGGATCTGATTGCAAAAAAAAGTATAAAAAATTGCGATTGTTCATCTGTTAACTGAAATTTCGAGGGATTGTTTTTGGTTTGGCTTCAAATTTCCTTTAAAAAGTTTTACTCCAATTTCCCCAGTACTGCTAGCGTCAATTTGTTTTTTCCCTTTTTGCCATCAGATCTTGGTAGACCTATAGTTGAAATCAAGCTGTATTTGTGAAGGAGGTAGTCTGGAGAAGCTAGTTGCTGTGTTTCGATTTGAAGGATATAAAACGCAGTCTCACACTGTCTTCCCAAACTTAAACGCAAACTCAAACTATTAATATTATTTTATTATTTTTCATTCCTTTACTTATTATGTCCTATTTTTATTATTTATTTATTTATTTAATACTTCACGAACATTTTCAATGTTCTACCATTTAACCTTTGGGTGATGCAGAGAAAAACTGTGGTAGATGCAATTTATAAATAAAAAAAAACATTTAGGAAACATATTTTATGAATATAAAGATACGCACAAACCTATTAAAACTATAAATATGAAACAAGAACAACATAACATCACACCTTGTTTCCCCGAAGGGTTGGGCAGAGGTGTACCTATAGTACACCCACATTTCGCCAGTTATGTTTAAGTCCCATGTAATAGGGGCGAGCCTATTGCCATCTACCGGGGACAAATCCAGACTTCGGGCTGCTACTCAGAAATTCCAGATAGAAAAACCCAATAACACGTTGCCCGACCTGGGAATCGAACCCAGGACTTCATGTTCAGCAGAAGCGATTGCGACCACTAGACCAACGAGGCAGTCAAATATGAAACATGTAGATATATATATATATATACTAGCTGACCCCGCAAACGTTGTTTTGCAGAAATTTTTTTTTTTTGTTTTTTTTTTTTTTTTTTAAATAGATGTTGGCCGATTCTCAGACCTACCCGATATGCACACAAAATTTCATCAAAATCGGTCAAGCCGTTTCGGAGGAGTATGGCAACGAAAACTGTGACACGAGAATTTTATATATTAGATAAAGTAAAAAAAAAAGGTTCATTCAAACCAACAACGCAAAGAAACATAAACTCACTGCTTATGCCATGGGGTTAGGCAGAAACGTTTGCTTTGGTCACGTTCATGCATATTGTCAATCAATCAATCAATACAATTTATTTGCCATAACTGTTGGTACAATTTCGGTCTTTACATACTTAAATAATTAAACAGTTCCGTAACACTTACTCATAATAATGTGTCATGCAAACATTTATATTAATATGTACTTAGTTATAATTAGTGTAGTTATAGTTCAAATACCATCATTCATGTCATGTAGGCACGTCGTATTATTATAACTGATATATTGTGTTGCACACATAAGGTGTTAAATATGTAATTATTAAGTATAGCTGTGCGTGTTTTATAGTATCAGAGAGTATAATTATCGTCCTATCTAATTATATATAAATTTAAGCTCAAATAAATATACATTTATCATTACATTTGATTGATAATCTATTTCTGTAACTGTCCGTGACATCACAGCGGGCCCTATCAGAATCCCATCGCTGTGACAATTATTTTTAAGTGTCACAGCATTATGCTGAGATAGCGGCCTTTTGGCATCGTGCAGCACTTTGTTTTTACTTTAATTTTAGTTTTGTTTAATTTAGTTTTGTTTATTTTTGAAGAGTGTATTAGTTTAGTTTGTGATACTGCGTATCACACTACGTACTGCGTATTCCTGTGCAAGTCACATTGTTTTTTTCTTTGTAAACTCAAAGAATTTATTTAAATAAAACCATCTACAGGCACTTTTGAATTGTCAAAGAGTCAGTCAGTTTGTCAGAAAGTTGAAGCTCCAAGGACACTCTTTAAAATCCAGATATTACAAAAGCCCGGGGACATTTTTATTTTTGCTTCTATTTGTGAGAACAATGTTAAAAACGAAATGAATAAACAATTCAAAATATAGGATTATAATTAACGGTAAGCCGTGGCAGTCAAGAGATGACCAGTATCCAACGACAGCGCCCGTTCACGAACATGACGCGTGGATCAGTACCATCCAACTCAACCATTTTGTAGGGAACCGAAAGAGCCAAAATGCATGAGCATGACATACTCTCAACTGCCATCCTCATGCAAGTCAACTTACATCATAACAACTTAGTAAACGGATCCATCGTCCGTTTCGTGGTCTCTTTCAGTTACAGAATTGAAAAAAAAACTTCTAAGTTATGCAAAACTATAGTTTGCTATGTATTTGAGAGACGAATAAAATGTTACTACCAAAATGAAAGATAATAGTTTATATCTATTTCAGGTACTTAAGTTTATAATAAAAAATAAGTTAAGACAAGGATCTCTTCCAAACATACAATTTTAAACTAGTGAGTTCAACTGGCTGTAGAGCAGAACCAGAATTAAGCCAAGCATTTTTATCTACGTTGTAATCATCTAATACGCTTGTCTACATAATGTGCGTTTAATGCATGTTATAAATTTCTTCTCTGTTAGTTCAACGATGTTCTTGAACGTTATTCTAATATAACTTCAAATTCTAGCTTGAGTAGTATTTTATTATAACATTTTACAACGTGCCTCATAAAAGAAGTGTCTACTATAAGCAATCGGAAAAGTGGATGATCCCATATCCATTAATCCTATACGACTCCTGTAACACATGTTTTCCTGAGACTCATCATTGATTATTTATTTTGTACCAGGCTATTTGCACGCTTAAATTCTGGCAATCTATAGGTAAACAGTCAGCCCAGAATTTGGTTACGAGCTTGGCACCATCAGTAGCCGTCTATAAACTACTGTAGCGTGCAGACCACAGGGCACGTTGGACACGATATTAAGTGTCCCATTGTTTGTGGAACAGCACCACATTTATACAAAGCGGAGTCATCTGTGAATCTCCGCCTGAGCAGGTTTGCTTTGCCCTATCTGAGTTAGGCGTCTATTTAAAGACTTGCAGGTAAGCCAAGGGAACTTACGTCCTGGTTCGAGATTTTCAGAAGGTGGAACGAATATAAAGACTTCCGTGGAGTTTCCTTCCGGCTCTTCTCCATAGGAAATTACCAATTGGAACCGTGCACTTAGCTTCTGAAGTTTCATACGTGACCATGCCAGAATTACGTGCAATATTGACACACAAGCGCTACTGCTGAGCATGAGGTCCTGGGTTCGATTCCCAGGTCGGGCAACGTGTTATTGGGTTTTTCTATCTGGAATTTCTCAGTAGCAGCCCGAAGTCTGGATTTGTGCCCGGTAGATGGCAATAGGCTCGCCCCCTATTACATGGGACTTAAACATAACTGGCGAAATGTGGGTGTACTATAGGTACACCTCTGCCCAACCCTTCGGGGAAACAAGGCGTGATGTTATGTTATGTTATTTTTATTTTACCGGTTATTTTTTGCATTTATAAGCAATAAATTAAACCACATACTTGTTGTTTGTGAACCTCGTTTAATTTACGATTTTTTTTATTATTTAATTTTTAATTTTTCTCCTCTACTGTGAACTAGTATTATTTGTGATTTAATTTGCATATAATGTGGTTTTCGAACTGTATGATGTGATAAGACACATGAGATATTTTAGATTAATCTCTTGAATAGCAAACTACCTTATTCTTCGAACGTCTCTGGTTATCATGAGTGGTAGTGACTACCTTCCTTTGGTTTTATTATTGAGATTGAGCCTGCTCTTGACCTAGATCTCGCCTGGTGGAAAGGGATGGATGAAGTCTACGATGGAAGGTGTAAGGTCAGAAGATATCTGTTCACTCTTGCTTTGAAGGCGGGTTGCCTATATGTGGAAGGGACCACAGACGCTGGCAAAGTGCTCCAGAGTTATTTACCATCACAGTCGCATTGTTGTTCAAGTCAACTGAACCAAGCATAGCGATATTTTTCAATATGAAATCGATTTCCAAATTGAACTGGAAGGTACTCAAAAATATCCCGACACGTGAAACAGACATAACATTTTTTTTTAAGTCTTTTTCCATACGTGTAGGTAATAGAAAAGTATGTTCCACGCTCGTTCGAAAACTCGTGTCCAGTTCACCACTCTTTTGTTCCTTTTATCGTTCAGAAACGCGAGGGTTGCCAGTGTAAAAATGTATTTTTACAACCTTTTGTTTATTGTTGTTTATAGTCTGTGAATGATTGGATGGCGCTTTGAAAGTTTTGTATTTCGAATTCGAAACGGTTTATTTAGAAAATCGTTTGTTGCATAGGCGTTTCTTTGTAGAAGAATGAGTTTTGTTCTGAAGTTGGAAGATTTTTGTTGGATGATGTGGTCTTTGTCCAGGGAACCTGGACCTAGGGTAGGTGCTAGTGTTAAGGTATATATAAGGTATGATGATAATAAATCATAGTACTCGACTGTGACACGCGACTATCACGATGATCGTAAAAATAATTGGTGCGTTCAAGAAGGACGGTTTGGTGGTAATTAAATAAATAAAAAAACATTGAGACGCCTTAACTGTTATGTAAAACTAAATATACAACCAGACTGCCAGCACCGTTACCGCCTAATGATTTTGACTGGCACATATAATATTATTACCAAGGCATAAGTAATTCTTACATAGTTCAGGCCGATAGAAGAGAGACAAACTATTTCAATTTTGTTTTATATTTTAAGGTACATTGTAAGATATGAAATTAAATTGAAATATAGTTACAACCCTACACACATTTCGGATCATAACCCTTCCACAGGCCAGCAATGTGCGGTGCAAAAATATTGTCTTTTTTCAACAAAGAGACTAAATACAATGTACGGGAAAAATATTCCGATACGTATGTACCGTGATGTCATACGGCGTACGGTTGTTGCTTTGTAAATACGTGGAATCGGGACACGTCGTATGCATTCGTGTATTTCCGTAGTGGTTTGGTTGGTTGTATTGTGCCCATGGTGCACTACTTCACAAGAAGCTCTATCTTTTAAAGACCATTTCAGACGTTTATCTACATGGTCCTCAAAAAGTATGTTCAGATTTTATATGTATAGACATTGATATTGATGAATTTTATATTTAAATGAGTAATTATTTACTTTTTCAAGTATTGTATTATCTTATTTTTTTGTGAATATGCGGATTATGTGGGTTATTGCTTTTTTATTTCTTTTTCTCAGTTAGTTTTAATTATAATCTGACAGGTCCATTCAAAATTTGTTGGGGATTTTTCCTCAAAAGACCATTTCAGACACCGATCAACATGGTCTTCACATGATCTAACCAAGATTATGTCTGGAATTTAAAAGAGACTGTGACCTCTGAGTTTGTTTCGGCCTTTCTTCTCAGAGAAGTCAGATAGATAACGCCAAACTCAATATGATTGATTTGTAAAAGTGTTTGTACAAACCTACTTACAGAAACAAATTCTATTATCATTTTACTATGACTCATCACACATCACGCCTACATTCTGCGAAGAGTAAGGAAGAGATGTACATATAAGTCGCCAGTTATGTTAAAGTCTTATAAGAGGCGAGTGTCTTACCATCAACTAGACACAAATCTAGACTGCGGGCTGTTACTGATAAATTCCTGATGGAAAAACCCACTTTCCCCAACCTAGGAATCTAACCAAATACCTCATTCTCAGATGTAGCGCTTGCGACCACCAGACCAACGACACAGTAAATTATGACTCATGAACTCGGTAATTCTGGGTAAGACTTTGTTTAATTTGATTTTTTGTTGTTTCTACTCATTTATCTACTGTTTGATCTGAACTGTGATCCCTGAGCCTTCAAAGAGACTTGACCTTGACACAAAAGGGTAGTGCATTCCATTTCTTAGTGAGAAAAAAATTAGGAACTAGCTTCTGCCCGCGACTTCGCTTCCGTGGTCGTCAACTATACTTTAAAACATACCGTAAAACACACGACAATAGTGTAGCTTTCTACAAGTGAAACAATTTTCGAAATCGGATCAGTACTTCCAGAGATTACCTCCTACATCCAAACTTACAAACTTTACCTTTGCAATTTTTTTTTTCAACCTATGTTGTCCCACTGCAGGGCAAAGACCTCCCTTTCTCCTTTTCACTCCTCTCTGTCTTGAGCTACTATAACATTAAGAGTAGATGATACATAAACTGGCAGCCCCGAAAGAGGTCTAACTACACTAAAGTTTCCTCTTAAAAGAAGGTCAAGTAACCACAATTTGTCTTCCCGAACATTGGTGTTACAATACGTAAGTAAGAATATAACTCAAGATAAGACAAAAGCGCATTACAAGCAGAAACAAAAACACAAAAGAAAAGAACCGCGCAAAAAACTCCGCAAACACATTACTCAACAATAAATACACGTATAAACTTAATTTAACTGCAAACCATCTTAGCACTCACGAAATAACATATTAACCACCGCTCACGTCAAAAATCTTTACTTCAAAAGATCTCCATTGAAAGGCAACCCAAAAAAAACATAAGCACGCCTCTTTTTTTACAATTAATCAAACGTGCCAGTACAAAAAAAACCTCTCTAAGAGTTTAAAAAGTTTGCACCGATGCATTGACGGACCTCCTTTCAACGAATATCAAAATGACAGTTGATTTATGATTTTCCATTGTGGCAGCACAGCGTTCGTTATGGCGCGAAACTCATTTATATTGCTAATGACATTTCGAGATGTTTAAAATGGCGGCTAATAATGCGCGGCAGAAAGTTTTTTTTATTTTATAGTTTTTTTAAGATTATCTCGTGTTATTGTGTTTTGTGATTAATTTTTAACGTTTGTCGGCCTTTGACATTATTGCAATTACTTTGGCGTTGGTTAATTACGTGTTTAGTTGATGTATTGTTTTGAGAAAGCTGTTCACAGAAGTGTTTTGCTGTGAGTACATTCACTCACATGCTCAACGATGACGATATAAAGGATATACTAAAGCCGTAGTGAACTAAATTGTGGAACTGAAATGGAGTTAGGCAGGACACCTGGCAAAGCGTAGTTCTGACAGGTGGAGCGGCGTTGACCGAGTTGCGTAAAAGGACTGGTGTCGTTCGTCCGGCCGGAGATGGGCAGACGACATTGCTACCATCGCGGTTAGAACCTGGATGAGGCTGGCACAGGAGAGGCCTGTGCTCAGCAGTGAGTGAAGTCGAGCTCTGGATGATGTTGAAGATGAAAGCCGTGGCAAAAATAACATCCCCCGTTTCGCTATATAGACAAACAGACAACTTGTACAAGACACAAGGGTTCACGGCCAAAAATAATAGCCGTAGGGGTCGATTGAAGGTTGAGTTACGCAGTCGATACGAGCATGGGTGACCCTGACCATGCATTTCATATCGAGTACCCTCCTCGTCTCCTACCCCCTCCGTGCCTCGGAAAGCTCACTAAGCCGTTGGTCCCGGCTGTTTTTCGTGGATCTTTGGCAGTCGTTAAGGCCGAAAGTCTGACAACCAGTCATATCGAGGGTAATTGTATTACCCAGTAACTGGGTTGTGGAGGTGAGAAGACAGGCAGGCGCTTCATGTGCGTTTAGGCTGGAAGCCTACCTCAACATATTTGAGATTTGGCTAGGCAGATGACAAAGGATGACGTCCGTGACTTGATTTTTCTTAAGGAAAAATATGCAACAGTCAATACAGTTTGTAAAAATATTTGTGAAAAGGCTAGGTTGATTGATTGTGGTGTACAAAACCGTTTTACACAGGACAAAACTGGAATGTTCTGTCTGCAAAAGAGAATATTGTTTCGAATAATCGCGCTTAGCATTACCATCATAGAAACTTGTGCTGTTGACGGAATAGACAAAATGACAGAAGAATTAAAGAAATCTGTAAGTTTGTTTGTAAGATCTGGCACTGTCTCCCAAAAATACTTTTCTGACCCAGATATTGTAACGTAATGGTTGGATCCTTAACTACATGAAAGGATGCAAGTAGACTTGTCACAGAAAATTTAATAAATGGAATATAAAATACAGGTCGGAATATAAAAATAACACAATACGGTTCACGCGACACTGAAGTTAATAGGCTTGAATTGAAGTCCGGAGAAGGAGGTGGAGAAAAAAAGGTCTTCAGGCGTCGAAGGGACACTTTAGAGTGCCAGTCTCCTTCGACAAAGCTCGACGTAAAATCTCCAGGTAGATGGTTACTCAGCAGAGTGCAGACGTAGAATTGATAGGTGTTTGTTGATAAAACCCGGACGCCGTATCCTCAGGCAGATGGTTAGTGAAACGGGTCCAGACGCAGAATCTGAGGCAGATGGTTAGTGAAATAGGTCCAGACGCGGAATCCCCATCAGGTGCTTCAGACTTTTCTTTTATAGGAAAATATTCCTTTTCCATAATTAATTTTAGATGATTTTTGAAGTTTCAAAATTGTTTTTATTCATTCTGACATCTCATCTGCCAGTCATAAAACCAGCCAGTGTGTTCAGCCAAGACGTATTAAAACCTCCACGATCGAGTATGAGCGTGTCCTTATTAATTACTGTAGATGTGGAAATTCAGTTAGTAATCGGTAATTATATAGAAAATACAATATTTCAGCTAAACCTATTGATAAAAATAATTCAAGTTATATAAACCAAAAAAGTAATCTTCATAGATTAAAAGAGAAAATTTAATGACAGTTTGACAATTGACTTGTGTCACAACAATGGAAAATGTAAACAATGAACGATTTTTTAAAGATATTATAAAAGAAATCGTTTTAGAACGATTCGTAAAATGCTAGCAAATAAAAGGATATGATACGGGACATGAATGAATGAATGATGAACAATGTTGTAAGTATAAGTAGCATATACTATATTTCCCCAACGACCCCGAGAAAATTTTTGGCCTAGAACAAAAATTTTGCTAAGGTTAAGATATTACAGCATTCAAAAAATCTTACATAACTCACACAAACATACCGACATCTTACGAAGTTAGGTCAGATAGGATTCACATTCAATGATCACTACGCAACCTGATAAGTCAATAACTTTAAGGCTTATTTTCGGAGTTGTAATCCGCTCTCGTCTAAAACCACTAATATGATGAAATAAAGATTTTTAACTTTAAGGCTTATTTTCAGAGTTGTAATCCGCTCTTTAGAACATATATGAAAATAGATACGATAGTTTAGTAGATAGGCTTGTTTAGGGAGTCACCAGCCGCTCCTGCATGGGCTTGTTTAGAGAGTTGCAAGCCGCTCTGTAGGGTGTAATAGATAGTACATATGTATAGGTTTGGTTGCTTAGTTACCAATGGTTTAGAGCCTATTGGTAAAGCTTCCAATGATCAATGGGGTAGACCATAGTGATCAATACAACTAGGGCTGTAGAGCCGTTAGTTGATAGAAGGGTGGTGATGAATGGGGTAAAGCCATCATCAGTTTTACAACTATGGCTGTAGAGCCTATAGTCACGGTAGTAGTAAAAGATGGTGACAAATTAATCATACTAACTTGAAGAGAGCACTTCTTAGTATAATCTGATAAGAACAGATATAAAGAAAAAAATAAAGATAATCTTGATGGTGTAAGAACCAATGAAAGAATTGAAAAATTAATAGAGTTAATAAGCCGAAAATAACTCTATTATTAGAAGGGAAAAGATAGGGATGAGTCATGAGTATAACATGAAGTTCTTTATATTAAAAAAAAAAAAAAAACCATTTAGCTTGGTTGCCATTAGGATCCTCAAGTATATAAACTAATGGGGATAGTCTCTACAACACAGTGGACCTCACATATTCAGCCTTGTTTAAAAGTTCTAAGAATTAAATGATTTAAAAAAATATAAATAAAGACGATAAAAATGAATATGGGGTAAAAGAGGGTGGGTTAATGAGTGCAAAAGACAACTCTGTAATAATAAGTTAAAAAAAAATAGTTTAAGAGCCCACGATACCAGACCTATTCTGATCAAATAAAAAAAATATTATATAAATGTGCGAGGATAGTGCAGTATTTGTAGTGGGTGTAACGTAGTGGGTAAGGTTTGTACAAACGTCCACAGAATATTCTTCTGTATCAGTCGTGAAGTGTCCCAGCAACCAACTTGGGAGTGTCCACGAGTGGATTTAAACACACCAAGCGACTACTGGGTACGATTACCAGAGGGTAAACGTAGTGTTGTGCAAGTCTGTGGGATGGAGTGTAGAAATGTTTTGGTAGAGAGTTAAGTATATAAGATTAACGATTATGGGATATTGTCCAATAGCCGTCGTAGAGTGAGCCAAACCCCAACTTGCAAGAGACCCCGAGAGGTTTTAACAACACTTACAAGTGAAGAATGGATGCCAATTACCAGTGGGTAAAAGGAATGTATGTAGGGGTGTAGTGTTTTGTGATGTTCAGTATGAAGGATGAATAAGGAAATCTTCAAGAGGAGGGCTGAGGAGGAAAAATAGGTTAATTACATAAAGTCAAAATAAGAAACCAAAAGGAAATAGAACTAATGATAGTTTTTTTTGAATTTTGAGAGAGTGAAATGGGTTCGAATTGATGAGTGGGGCGCCAAATGTGACGTAATGGTTGGATCCTTAACTACATGAAAGGATGCAAGTAGACTTGTCACAGAAAATTTAATAAATGGAATATAAAATACAGGTCGGAATATAAAAATAACACAATACGGTTCACGCGACACTGAAGTTAATAGGCTTGAATTGAAGTCCGGAGGAGGAGGTGGAGAAAACAGGTCTTCAGGCGTCGAAGGGACACTTTAGAGTGCCAGTCTCGTTCGACAAAGCTCGACGTAAAATCTCCAGGTAGATGGTTACTCAGCAGAGTGCAGACGTAGAATTGATAGGTGTTTGTTGATAAAACCCGGACGCCGTATCCTGAGGCAGATGGTTAGTGAAACGGGTCCAGACGCAGAATCTGAGGCAGATGGTTAGTGAAATAGGTCCAGACGCGGAATCCCCATCAGGTGCTTCAGACTTTTCTTTTATAGGAAAATATTCCTTTTCCATAATTAATTTTAGATGATTTTTGAAGTTTCAAAATTGTTTTTATTCATTCTGACATCTCATCTGCCAGTCATAAAACCAGCCAGTGTGTTCAGCCAAGACGTATTAAAACCTCCACGATCGAGTATGAGCGTGTCCTTATTAATTACTGTAGATGTCGAAATTCAGTTAGTAATCGGTAATTATATAGAAAATACAATATTTCAGCTAAACCTATTGATAAAAATAATTCAAGTTATACAAACCAAAAAGTAATCTTCATAGATTAAAAGAGAAAATTTAATGACAGTTTGACAATTGACTTGTGTCACAACAATGGAAAATGTAAACAATGAACGATTTTTTAAAGATATTATAAAAGAAATCGTTTTAGAACGATTCGTAAAATGCTAGCAAATAAAAGGATATGATACGGGACATGAATGAATGAATGATGAACAATGTTGTAAGTATAAGTAGCATATACTATAATATCGAACCCAAAAGCTGCGCTGGCGATAGAACAATGTATCAGATGATCACTGTTATCATTAAAAATGTTTTATTCTTCATGTCTTTTATAACATTTTTTTTTTACTATTAATAACCTATGTAGCTTGCTTGTTTTGATAAAAATGCTTTAACCCTATCTCACTAAAAATGTTTTCGAGTAACACATTCACTAAACGGTAGTCATTTTGACTAACAAAATGAAAATAAATTATATTTATTATTAAAAAAAAGGTAAAATATAAGATTTAGTATTAAGGTTTCTTAAAACCTATTAGACAAATTAAAAATGGTAATCCTGGCAGTCTGAGCAGGTAGGAATGACCGTTAGCAACAAATGACCTTCCTGCAGGAGAGGCATGACACTTTGGTCATCCTGTGCTTCAGATATGGGCAAACTGCGCCAATTTTTCGTTTACTTGGCTGTGCTTGAGAAGTACTAGCCACAACATTTTTAATTTGCATGATGTCTTTGATAGTGATAATACATCAAAAAAGTATTCAAATCTTTCCTTGACTCACTTTACACACGTAACCAATAAACATTAGTCTGTGACACTAACAATTCGCCAAAACTCCGTAAGTAGAATACGTGCAGACGCAATTCATGCGCACGGGTCGCTAAAACACTGAATTAGGAGGGTACTTAGCGCGGTGGTGCGGAGGAATGCCGGGAACATGTCTAAACAGCGAATGCGTGGGGGCCGTGTCGCCTGTGGGACTAGTGATGAGTGATCTAGGGTTAATGATGTTTAAGCTGCTCTGTTCATAACGAGTGGAGTCCTGGGTCCAGAGGGCCTAGACAAATGCCATTCGCTTCGGAGCGATTCTATTTCTACAAAAGCTATCGCTTCACTATGATACTACGCTATGACCTATGATCACGTGACATTTCGATAGCTTATGTCAACCTCATACATTTTTTGGCTTTCCTACTAGCGTCATCGCTAATCGAATGTTACGGATGTTACTTTGTCTGGGCCCTCTGACTTCTGGCGAAAATTTTATAACGCTTTGGCAACGTGTTATTTTGTTTTTCCTGTTCATTAATTTCTTAGTAGCAGCCCAGTTAATGCGGCCCCATTTACATGGGAATTAAACATTTACTGGTAAAATGAATGAGGATAAACTATATGTACCTACATCTCTGATTATCCCTTTGTGGAATACAGGTGTGGAAGTTATACAACCAAGGCATAGCAGACCATAGCATAATCAGCCTACAACGTTCGCACTGCTGGGACACATGCCTACTCTCTGTGAGAGGGAGTGGGCCATAATCTATCACGCGGGCCTATAAAAGTTGGTAGATGTCACATGTCTTCGAATTTTTGGTTCATGTACATGCCGGTTTCCTCACGATGTTTTCCGCCACCGTTTTAAAAGCAGTGGTGATGAAATTAATTACACAAAGTAACGTGCCTTCCTAGGTTCCTGGGTGGGGAACTGACGACCTACAACTCGTAAGTCGGGGCTGATTCCACTGGGCCACCACTGACTATCTTGATGTCAAACCGGAAATTCCCGTATTTTTAAGAACGTTCGCATTGTAATTAATCTGTTTATAACACAATCAATTTTATATACATTGATTGTCGCTGACATGTGATTGCGAATTGAATTTGAACGTTTTCTAACGAGAATTGGCCTTCTGATTTACTTGTCAATGCTTAAGCCTTTACTTGTGTTATTTTTTTGTAATGGCTAGAAATGAAGTGACTACACAATTAAATTGGGATAAGCTTGTACAGGAGAATGATGTCAAAGTCAAATTTCGAATCATTTATTTCAAATAGGCACATAAATTGCACTTTTGAACGTAAACATTTACAAAAAAAAAGAATTGATTCTAGTTGCCTCTTCCAAAAGATAGTTGCGTATGGAGAAGGGGCAAATCATCCACCGTTACTCTTTCAAAATGTTTTACAATATTTTGTACATATATATGAATTATTTATTTATATGTGAAGACGATGTACCTAGAATAAAATTATCTACTATACCACAATCGGTAAAAATAATTAAATATGAAGCAATGGCTGGTAAATTAATTGTGTGTCACATACTTACAAATATTGTAAAAGTAGATAATTTTTATACCATTTTCAACAAGTAATGTGTGAGTAAATAATTACAGAATCAATGTAAAAAAATGAATCAATTTGAAAAGAAAAAATAAAAATAAGCAAGCCTCTAGATTGTCCTATGGAGCAGGACCAGCATGTTTCTAAGCATTCTTATCTAGGATATAATCCTCTATCTAATTTGTAAAATGCTTGACGATTGTGACGAGGTGTCTTTGTTAATCTCATCTTAAATTTTTGCAAAGAAACAGTTAACATCGAAGTATCATACACCTTACACTTACAAAGTAACCCCTCGAATCGAAATCCTATTCAAAAGTACGTCAATACGGAATCAAAGAGACAGTCGAAACGACCCAATCTTTACGTTCAAAACCACTCCTTAAATACAGATGAAAAACGATAACTGTTTAATTTTCAACCTTACAGTTTGGTATCAAGAGTGATGAAGCATATTTAGAGGTGCAAGCAGAAATTGGCGATCGAGGAATGGTCTACGTGGCGCATACGGACCGATTCGATTCGAATGTTTTTTTGTGCAATCCAGAATGGGTGCATCGGTTAATCGAATAGTCGGAATCAAGTATCGATGGAGTTTTCCATCGATTTGAGTAAGGATTGGCAGGATTGGCAACTTGAGGGTTTTCAGATTTGATTTTGAATGCAGTGACTACGTCGAATGGAGTCCATTGTTTTGTGTTGAGCGTTATATGTTGATAACCCATAGAAAGACGTGTTTCTTAAATACATTTTTTTTATATACTTTATTGTACACCACAAATATACATAACAACTTATAAATCGATTACTACAAAATATACAATGGGTTGCCTCATCGCTTTCTACGATCTCTTCCAGAAAACCTTGAAATGGACAGTGATTTGTCTGGACATAAAATGGGGTTGTCGTTGGTGAAAATAATAATTAAACAATATACTTACTAAATAAATAAGTATCTTAAATAATAGATGCAAAAATACATACATACTAAATATATACAACAAATAAATGAAGACTAGAAATAATTCCAGTTACGAGAACAAAATCATAACGACAAATAATGTTCTTTCACAAGTCTTTAGAAGACGTGTAACGACTGTGCGCGTTTTATTTCTATGATACCAAAATAAAAAAATAATGGTCACAACTTTTAATGTGGGATCAACTCAGAAATATCGATAAAATCGCTAGATATAAATCGCTTATTGCTGAATCATGCAATACCTAGTACTCTATTGCAGTTGGTTCCGTAGTAAAACTAAACTTAAAACAGTCATAATGATGGAACTATCACCAATTAATGGTATTTTGGATGTCTCTTTGTGCAGCATGGTACAATACAGTTACTGTATTTCATCATATGACAAACTGAAGTATTCACTTTTGTAACCATTATGAGATCAATACCTCATAATGGTTACAAACGTGAATACTTCAGTTTTTCAGCTTTCTGTTTAATTAAAATCGGAACATATTTAAACTAAAAGAAGATTAGAAGATTATAACTCTTATCTATTTTATGAAATGTTGAAATTAATTCTGTGTCTTGATTGAATAATAAAACAAATATAACACACTTTTAAACTGTCAATCGCACAATTTAGTAGGTACAAAAAAGTGTTTTAAATATCCTTTATTTGCGGTACATTTTAAAAACCCTTCTCGTTACAATCTCGAATCGTGCGACAAAAACATATTGTTTTTGATAACAGCAACATATAAGTCTTACATTGTGAAGACAATTTGATTTATGAATGCATTACCTGAAACAATTATCTGTATTTGAAAACCAATGACGTGAGAGCAAGCTTTTTTAAAGGAACTAGCACTTTGCCAGCGACTCCATCCGTCCTATGACCCACGGGAATTTTGAAAAACTGGCTTATTTCTTGTCTACATCTCAAAGGGAACCTCTGCGCAAATTGTCAGCTTTCAAGGTCTATGATTTTGGGCTGGGCGTTTTGAGTCAGTGAATGAGTGAGTCATTTTACTTTCTTATTTGGACATTTTAAAAATACCTCTGTATAAATTCAATATTTTAGTATTGTTTATTTGCATAGCACGTATGTGATTACTATGTACATACTATAAAGCTACCATTTACTGGGTACGTCTTACATTGACTTGATTGTGCCCTGGCGGCTGAGAGTATGTCATGCTCACTCTACTGTTTCGCTGATGGTGGCGCGTGTCTTGGATCATTTACCTCCCTTCAAAATGGTTGATCTGAATGGTGCTAATCCATGCGTCATGTTCGTTAACGGGCGCCGTCAGTAGTGACTGGTCATCTCTTAACTGCCACGGCTTGTTTTAATTTAATATTTGAATTGTTTTTATATTTTTATTACGGACGCTTTTAAAGTTCTGCATCGTTCTCACATGCATAATTTCAACATGAATTATGTAACAAATATTTTGTAACAACATTTTGATTTAAAAGAGTGTCCGTGGAGTTTATTGCCCGTTCTTCTCCATAGTTCATTCATCTTTCTGACCAACCGACGTGACAATTCCAAAGTGCCTGTAATTGGTTTATTTGAAGTAAATGCTTTGAGTTGAGTTGAGATTTTCACCGAGGATGTGCTGGGTCTTCCGGAAGGTTTACCTGGATTTTCATGTATAACTCTATTGATAGACGCCAGTAAAGTCATGATCTTTTCCGATATCCTAAACAACAATCGTCATATTTAAACATTAATAAAAATACACCGAAACTTTCTTTATGAATCTCTCCGCCATTGGTGAAAATCTGTTCGGTGGTTTTGAGTTTATCGTGCTCAGACAGACATACTTTTTTATTACGCGACTTTGCTTTATAATATGTATTGATTGATCAAGTCGCTGAAAGTCTTCTTTAAAAAGTGTTAGAAGAAAGAAAAGAAAGAAAAAAATATTGTTTATTCTGCACATGCAAATAACACCTTATTTCCCAAACCGTAAAGTCGACACACCACCGGTCGACTTTACGGTTTGTAAAGTCTCGACAGGCTCAAAGTCTCGGGACGCGAGACAACGCACGATCAAAGTCCGGGGACGTCCTAGAACTTCAAGACTTCTCAGAATAAAATTAAATTCGAGTAAATTTGATGTATTAATAACTCTTTTTTAAAAAAAACGTTTAATTGTGTTTGAAGCTTTTTACAGTAGTAATAACTGGAACTCTTTTTAGAATTTAGGTACTTAGTCTTGTTTTATTTTTTGATTGCCTGTCCATTTGACTTTAAAACGACTCGTCATGTTCATGGTGGTACTAGATTCGGTTTCTTTTATTTCCAAATCTGGCGTTTGGATACGAGGGATATTTCAAAAAGTCTGCAATACAGTTATTCTGCAAAAGCAATAAGTGCAGTTCAACTAAAATTCGAAGAAAAAAAAAACGTACATTGGGAGTGTAAGCTATTGTGAGAAAACAACATTTAAATAAAAGTCCCCGGGATTTCGAGTTCCGAGTCATCCCGGGACTCAAACCCTAGTCGACTTACAACACAAAAAGCTGACTAAAAGTACAAGAAAATAAGCCCTTCCCATATCGACCAACTCTTTTTCTTCTACAAAGTTTGGCATGGTGCCAGATGCTATTTTGGTAAATGAACTGCACTCATTAGCGGGAAAGTAATTAGGTTTTTAGTCTACGATGTGACGAGATTCGATTTTCGTCGTTTTTGGATTATCATGCAGCAGTTTGTGTCCTACGTTATTCCATTACATTGCAGGTGATGTGCAGGGTAGGTCAAGTTGACAGTTGGTGCACACATGGCACAAAATCGCTTGACACTTCACTTTTCGTCAAACAATGACCAGTAGTGCTATGCTGTAACCATCTCACCGTGAACACTTAGTTGAAGTGAGCTTGGAGTAAGCTGTCAGTGCCACTGATACTAGGGATTGACCAAGAAGGGATGCCACTGACAGCTCACTCCAGGCAAGTCTTCACGGTGAGATTTTTACAGAATCGAAATGCAGCTCTACGAGAATGACATCCCCCGAAACTCGGTTATTTTGCAGCATGAGCAAAGTTTGTGGTGCAATACAAGCCTCCACGAAGGGCGATAATTAAATGTTTGACGACTGGCTGAGTTCGTCCATCCACCAGTTTGGCTAATAATTATGTTCTATCCATCCACTATCTTTGCCTATCAACTAATACCAAAATTCAATAACATCTTCACAGCCTCCGTGGCGCAATGGCTAGCGCGTTCGGCTGTTAACCGAAAGGTTGGTGGTTCGAGCCCACCCGGGGGCGATCTTTGTATTTTTGTGCAAATTGCATTTATTAAATGAACACGAAAAACGAAGAATTTGATATCAATCAAAGACAAGTCCTCAAGTCGTTGTGTGACGTGTGACGTTGATAAGAACCCTTTCGTACAAAATATGTCGGTTAACTGTCCGTAAAATTGGCAGACAACATTTACCATCGTGGGTAGAACCTGGATGACAAGCAGAACATATATTAAGATGCCTAATAGTTATGTCTGGCTATGGTCTGGGTGATACGAGTAATCATAATGTGTCATCTATAATAATTTTGGAATTGTTCTTATTTAAATCTTTTTATTACGGACGCTTTTAAAGTGCACGTCTTTTTGCTTCCTTTTCACAATGTTAATTAACCAATAGGCATTGTAACAATATTTTAATTTGAAAGAGTGTCCGTGGAGTTTCTTGCCCGTTCTTCTCCATGCGAACCTACTGCGCTTTGGAATGGACAATATAGCTTCATCTCACTGACTGGCCGACCCGATTCTTTTGACAATAGCTGTTCGTTAGTCTCGCTAAAACTCAAGTGGCTCGACCGATTGTGATGAGACTTTGGTAAGTTGTTTGAGCGCGCCAGACAAGGTTTTGAAAGGCATTGCAACGCCAGCCGTGCGTTCGCTAGTAATTATATAAATAAAAATCTATTTGCTACAAAATCTTTTTAGGGATGATGACTAATATTAAAAATATTCGAAAAATAATTTAATTTCAAAGAAGCCATAATAAAAATGAGATAATTGAAATAATCTGTTAAATTGGTGTAAATATGAAGAAGCTACATGCTTTAAAAGTTTTTGGAGGGGATTATTCCCGTCCTTAAAACTTTTAATTATACATTGTCGCGCGGTACGGACAATGTATGGCGCTAGTATGAAGTTGCATAGTCTTGACGTCACTTCTACGACAGTGCTGTCCTTGTCTAACACTTGCTTTAAAACGTTTATAAGTTGGAAATTTCTAAATATTTTATAATGCTTATATTACTATACTGTTTGCACAATTTGGAAACAATTTTTTTTTTTAGATAATAATTAAAAAATTGTCATCATCCCAATTAACATAACATAACATCACGCCTTGTTTCCCCGAAGGGTTAGGCAGAGGTGTACCTGTACACCCACATTTCGCCAGTTATGTTTAAGTCCCATGTAATAGGGGGCGAGCCTATTGCCATCAACCGGGCACAAATCCAGACTCCGGGCTGCTACTGAGAAATTCCAGATAGAAAAACCCAATATCACTTTGCCCGACCTGGGAATCGAACCCAGGACCATCCTGGGAATCGGACCCAATTGTCAGTGAAAAGTGAAAAAAATTAGTTTCAACATTGCTACAAACAAGAAAGTGAACATTGTACACTTAGTTCGCAATAAACTTTGACTTTGACTTTTGACTTTGAGTAAATTAGCTAGGTTCTAGGTAGGGAGATCATAATAAATATTGACAGATTGTTTTCAAGATAGAAGACCGGGACGATGACCTGGTAAGGAAGTACATTCGAACAGCCAAGTTTTCATCGAGGATCGCAGACGAAGACGCGGGTTTGAAAAAATACTTTGAGTTTGAGTTTGATATTAAGAAACCAGACCGACAGACACAGCATAACATTCTTCGAAGTATCTATGAGGCCTTACAAAAAACAAACTTTATGTCCCTCAAATAGACATAAAGGACACAATATAACCACATAAACACGTTCATATAGCATAGCAACACATTTTTACTTGTACCAATAAAATGTTATCAGCAAGATTAGAACGATATGCGATGACGTCACTTTACCGGTTACAACCGGTCAAGTTCCTTAAGGCAATAAGCGGCGGCGTAGTAAAAAAAAAGAATATTTACAAATGTTTTTTTGAAGATGGATGTGGCCGCCGAAGCGACTTGACCGCGTACCTCAAGGGCTGGTTTGAGGTGGCGCAGGAAAACAGTGCCTGGATGAACTTGGAGGAGGCTTTCGTCATGTGGAATAGCTAAGAAAGAAAGCAAAAAAGCATGTTGCAGCTGTGGATCGCCCCCGGGTGGGCTCGAACCACCAACCTTTCGGTTAACAGCCGAACGCGCTAGCCATTGCGCCACGGAGGCTGCGAAGATGTCACATGAAATACATTACTATGCCCGAGTCGCTTGAAATTGGCAATAGCGGTCATTGAACCCTTTAAAAAATACTAGCATTCTTTATTTCAAAAACTCAAATGAAGTCAGTTAACGTCCTGAATCCAATATGCATCGTGAACTTCAAGATGTTCCAGTAAAGAAAATCCATGCATAGTTTACTGTTTGGGAGATATATTAGGTAAAGGGCAATGACCGCTAATGCCATGTTAAAGCGACATGAGTATAATGATGGTCAAAATGGTGGAATGGGGTGTATGGAAGATGGTAGATGTTGGTTCTTGCATCTCTTTCACTTATCATTATTCTAACATTAGATACGGCATTGTGCTATGGGGGAATTCTGTTCTTACAAATAGGGTATAATTATGCAATGTATACGTGCTCTTTCTGATGTGCCACCATTGACTTCATGTAAACCTCTTTGTATTTAAAATAAAAATTATTGTGTATGTACATACTTTATTGATGTAAATTTGTTAAAACTCCGACTTATTTTGACGTCTTGGAGACGACAAGATAAGATAATGTCATGATAATCTTAAGATATGATATCCTGATTGGTTAATTATTCCTCCAATGGAAAGCCATTTGTATCACAAAAGTTACTTTCCAATGGATAAAAGGATGTTAGTTAAACTACCAAAATCGTATAGCGAACTACCAATCAATCGATTTAAAACAGGTTTAGTCAAATGGCTTAAAAAGAAAAATCTGTTTTTTTCTGAATAGATATTGATGAGAATTAGACTTTAAAGATTAACACTGACATCGAACTGTTATAATTTCATAAATACTTGACATTTTAAATTTGATAACTACAATTGATGTACCAAATTTATTAGCTTAAATTATTTAAGTTTTAGGATTTTTTTTTTTTTGTAAAAAAACCCAACCACCTGTGATTTACTACAATTCTTACGAATTAATTTTACTTCATTTCACTATGTCCTCAACTCATAAGCCTTTGCTTTGGCAATACAGATCTATTATACACACCCTGAACCAAACTTTTTCGGCTTCCCTCGCACATAATGAAGATGTTGCAAGATATTCAGAATAATAAACAGTTGACTCTCGTTAAACCTGGCTATTAGCAACCATTGCAATTTCTGTAACTAGCCAACCTCTACAGATCGGGGATACAAAGTTAAAACATAATAACTATTATAATAATCCGTATCTTAATATCCTTAGTACTTCCTACTCATCCAACCATATTAATACAATAAACGCGAAAGTTTGTGAGGAAGGTTGGTTGGATGGATGGATGTTTGTTACACTTTCATGCAAAAAATCCTGAACGGATTTGGATGGAATTTGGCACATAGATTGACCATGACCTGGGTAAGGAGAAGGCTACTTTTTATCATAGATCACGACGAAGTCACGGCCAACAGCTAGTTGTACATTTATAATATTATACATATATGCGAAAGTTGTTTGATGACGCTTTTACGCTATAACGGGTCAATGGATTTGGATGAAATTTGGCACATAGATAGACCGTGACCTGAATTAGAACATGGGATACTTATTTATCTCGGTAGTACGTTAGCGTGGGATAATTTCCGACTTGCACGTGGGCGGAGCCGCTGGCAAATGCTAATAATAAATAAAATCACGCCACTTTCCCATGTGGGGTAGGCAGAAATAACATACTCCTTTTGCTTCGTTAACGTTGATACATTTGTTTATACAATCACGATATCATTCAGTAGTGTTATTCTGTTACCATCTCGCCGTGAAAACTTAGGTGAAGTGAGCGTGGAGTGAGCTGTCAGTGCCACTGATGCTAAGGATTGACCAAGACGGGATGACACTGACAGCTCACTCCACGCAAGTCTTCACGGTGAGATTTTTACAGAATCGACATGCTAATACATCTAGCAAGTGATCCAATTTTCAGTGCACGAAAACGTTTAGGCTAACTGGACGTATGTATTTATGTGACATCTCTACAGCCTCCGTGGCGCAATGGCTAGCGCGTTCGGCTGTTAACCGAAAGGTTGGTGGATCGAGCCCACCCGGGGGCGATTTCTGTATTTTTGTGCAAACAGCATTCATGAAATGAATACGAGAAACGAAGAAGTAGATAACAATCCATATTCGAAGACAAGTCGTCAAGACTTTGATGACGTGTGGAGGAAGCATGATTTTTACCTTGCTAGAAACCCAATCGTACAAAATATGTCGGTAAAATGGGCAGACAACATTGTTACCATCGCGGGTAGAATCTGGATGAAACCGGCACAGGAATGTGAATATTGGTAGGTAGACGCTAGTCTCTAGTCTGGATGATAATAATGGGTGGTTGAAGTGGTTAACATAAACGTAATAATCATTTGGGATAACTGAACCGATACTGACAGAGTTTTCAAGCTCCAAAAACGCTGCATCCGGGTAATCAACAGGGCATGGTTCTTAGATAGCTGTAAACCGCTCTTTCAAAAGATGAAAATTCTTCTACTGTACTACCCTGTATGTTTATTGAAATATTTGCACTTTTACAAAGACTCACATGAATTATTTTAAGCTTCATACCGAGGGTTTACCACGGCAGAAAAGGGCTATGTTCCGCAACCTCTTATATCATCCAGCTGTACATAAAGATATTCATGAGAGAAATGTGTTCAATATGTGTATATTAATTTATAATACAATTCGAAATGAATTTAAATTGTTGCAGGGTAATGTTTTTAAAACAAAGTTGTCAGAGTGGTGACAACAAAAGTGTTTCTACAGCAATCAGGATTTTTTAGAACATAAAAATATTTGTTGGTAGTAATAATTAATGACATTTGTATGTAATAATAATGCAATAATAAAAATGTAATAATAACAACTATTACAAAATACATAAATAATTTGCATGCTTGCTTGCATGCAGACTACAATCACTGAAGGCTGTAAGATCTTTCCTTGTAAACTATATTTTTTCTTGCAAATAAACATTTTGAATTTTAATTTGTATTTGAACGGTTGGTGGTCGAGCCCACCAGGGGGCGATTCTTTTTACAAGGTTTAGTTGCTTCGTTTGCTTTGTCTTTAAACTAGCTATCACATACCTAAGTCAGCAAAATAAAGGCTCAATTTCTGCTTGGAACCACTTGACAAGGTATGGAATCATATCCCCCCTCTTTTAATTATTTATTGTTATAATTATGTCTGTGGATTATTTAAATGTTCAGCAGTTGGTTCCAATATACATATGCTTTGTAAGTAAATATTACGCAATTTTCACGATTGCAAAGCTGTTATATTACAAAAATGTAAGTGCGACAAAAAGCATTATTATGACTACGTTAACTGCTTACCCCGTTAAGGGTTGAGGCGTGAGAATTACAAGGTAATAATTTCACAAACAATGTAACAATAAAGATTAGAAGGTTCATTTCAAACGCTCGCGTTTAAAAAGGACAGATTCACTGAAACTCAAATGCACTTGCGTTGCCAGAGGCATGTGTTGTATCACACACCAGATACATCCAGTCTTTTGACAGTTATTTTACCTCCATCACTGTCAAACTCACAGTGATCTTTATTCTGTTTGCAAGAAGGTTGCTGTTGAGTTACTGCAACTGACATGTCTGTCAAACTCACAGTGATCTTTATTTTGTTTGCAAGAAGGTTGCTGTTGAGTTACTGCAATTGGCAAGTCTGTCAAACTCACAGTGATCTTTATTCTGTTTGCAAGAAGGCTGCTTCTTGTTCTCTGTTGAATTTGGAAGCTGTTTGGTTACGCTCTGACAAGTCTGTCAAAATCACAGTGATCTTTATTCTCGTTACAATAAGGTAGCTGTTTGGTTACTGCTACTGACAAATCTGTCAAAATCACAGTGATCTTTATTTTCTTTGCAAGAAGGTTGCTGTTGCGTTACTGCTACTGACAAGTCTGTCAAAATCACAGTGATCTTTATTCTCTTTGCAAGAAGGTTGCTGTTGAGTTACTGATACTGACAAGTCTGTGTAAATCACAGTGATCTTTATTCTCGTTACAATAAGGTAGCTGTTTGGTTATTGCTACTGACAAGTCTGTCAAAATCGCAGTGATCTTTATTGTCTTTGATCTTCTTCTCGTTAAAATTAAATTAATGTTTGGTTACTGCTATGACAAGTGAAGATCACTGTAAAAATCACAGTGATCTTTATCTCAGTAAAATAAAATTACTGACTGGTTACTGCTACTGACAAGTCTGTCAAAATCGCAGTGATCTTTATTCTCATTGCAATAAGGTTACTTACTGTCAAAGGAAAAATGACTGTACTGTTAAAACATTCAGCAACGGGTCTGTCAAAGTGAGCCTTCTATCACTATGTTACGTTACGACAAAGGTCCAAAATACAGAGATCTTAATACCTTAAGGTCGTGGGTAAGTAATAAAATGCATATAATGTTCAAAAGTTAAATGTGAACAGAAACAATAATGACTCAGTTCCTGGAACCACTTGGTTTTGTAGTTAACGTGTGTATTTCGTAGGTTTTGGTAGATGAATCATACATACATTATAATAAAGGCATGTAGTTACACGTACAGTTGTAACGGTTAAATTAAGTCATAGGAGGTGGAACATGCTTTAGAAAACTATGCTCTGCCTCCTATCTTGCCCTCTGTGCCCCAAAAATATGGCAGGAGTGATCTATGCGCTCGGTGCCACCGACGATGCCATCCATGGAAGTGGCGAAATTTACACTTTTTTTATAATATTGTTTGCAATCATTTGGAAACAAATACAGTGTAATCCGTTTATTATGACTCCGCATTTAATGACCAACCGCTTATTATGACGTAATTACACAGCGAAGTTTGGTTTTCATATAAAATTGTTTATTACAAAGTCGGATATAATAAATTCGCGAAGAGTGACATGTCGCTTATTGTGACCCATTTTTAATACATTGTGTCCGGTTATAGTGACCAACATGATTCCTAACACCTTCGGCAGTGTTCGGGAGAGTCACGTGATACCCGACGACGTTCGGCGCGTGCATGTTTTTGTTTTTAGTCTCAGTGGATAACTGATAGTTGAAGGTCACGCATTGATTGTTAGTGATTTATGAAATATGAAATATAGCAATACATATTTAAAATGATAATTTGACGATGGCGATATCTTCTTTACACAATAGTATAAGAGACTGTTATTGAAATATATGGAAAAAATGAAAGCAAACAATAACTGATTTCATATGTAAAAATTGAAAAAATACATTTACATAATGTACGTGCAATTTTTATTTTGTTTCTCTGTATTAAAATAAATACATACTTAATAACAAAAACAGGAGATTGTTTATTTTCTACAAAATGCTTTTTATGACGTCCGCTAAATATGACGTATTTGTTAATTTCCTTTCGATGTCATTATAAACGGATTCCATTGTATTTTTTTGATGAGAAAAAAAATACTGCTGCCAATTGATACTGGATTCGATTTCCTAGTCCCGGGGAAAGTGTAACACATAGGACAATGCCAGAAACTGTATAGAACTTTGACCCACTCAAATCAAAAAGTCATTTAAAAGCCTACAATATGCATCATAAAGCTTATTTATTACTGTTAACTAAACATTTGTCCTAATGCCTGTAGAACTTGCGGTTTCTGTTATAATCATTAAACAATAATGACATTGATTATAGGTTAGGTGCAGTTTATAGTTTTCAAAAAGCGTTTTGAACAACATATACGTTACGCATTGTCATAATTATTATAATCGTAATATGAGTTTTTGTTTTACAGGTATTTAAAACTTTTTTTTTGTTGTGTATCATGCGCAATAAGTAACGCAATCGGTAATTCAGAGGTTGAATTCATTTTGTAATTGATTTGTAATCGGCAAGTTCTACTGAAAAACTTTGCATTATGAAAATGTCCTTTGATCATTACAATAGGAATGATGACTGTTATTAGAAACGTTCATAAAAGTAATGTAATTTCAAAGTAGGCATAGTAAAAATGATATGATCGAAAAAATCTGTTAAATCGGTGTAAATATGAAGAAGATACACGCTTTAAAAGTTTTTGGAGGGGATTATTCCCATCCTTGTCGCACGGTACGGACAATGTACGGCGCTAGTACGAAGTTACATAGTCGTGACGTCACTTCTACGATAGTGCTGTCTGTGCTTTTTAAGCTTTTTCACTTTTTGTAATTTTGTTTGGACTATTTGGAAACAAACAATTTATAGAGATAAAAAGAAACAAAATGTCATCATCACTATTATGTTAATAACATCACGCCTTGTTTCCCCGAAGGGTTGGGCAGAGGTGTACCTATAGTACACCCACATTTCGCCAGTTATGTTTAAGTCCCATGTAATAGGGGGCGAGCCTATTTCCGTCAACCAGGCACAAATCCAGACTCCGGGCTGCTACTGAAAAATTCTAGATAGAAAAACCCAATAACACGTTGCCCAAACTGGGTATCGAACCCGGGACCTCATGCTCAGCAGTAGCGATTGCGACCACTACTATCCCAAATGAATAAATTAATAAAATAACTTTTAAGTACTGATGTTCCTCATAGCCACATTTCATTAGCTATCGGTAGCTGATGGAAAGCCTGGCTGGAAAGTATTATCATTCGTTATAGCTCTTTATATTAAAGAAACTGTCCAGTTTTACAGAAGCCCTCACGATGTTTTATAGGTAATGAGCAGCCGAATGGCCTCCTTACATTTTCTATACCTTATAACCAACCTCTTTTAACGCCAAATCAACACATAATGTGCCAAAATGTCAAGTCAAAAACGAAAACGTCATTGTCAAATTTTTTGTAACAACAACAAACCGATAAAAATGCAGAAACCACAAATAGAAGAGGATTTAAAATCCGATAAACAAGATGGAGAAGCAATATTTCAATCACAGGAACACTTTCAAAAAGAAATCTCAATGCTTTGTCATGGAGACCTTTACATTGTTGGTAGGCTATGGATCCAGGCACTTAGAACTGTCCTAGTAGGTGCAAACTTATCTCTCATTCCTGCCGTAAAAGCAGCTAAAAAGGAAGAAGTACATCCTCAAAGACCACCTAAAATGAAATACAAGGATCTTCCAATCTATGAAAGTCCACACTATGAATACAAAGATTATGTAGAAGACCAAAGAAAGTGTCCTCACGGTAACAAGAAAATACTGCATACCTATCTCTTTCCGAAGGTAACAAGCTGGAGAAAACGTTGGGCCAATTCCATCACCGAATTTAATAAAGATGCAGGAGAGATGAGGGATGACGGCTGTGCCTTCTTGCGTAAAAAGAAAAACGAGTTCATATGTTATATGAGGTCTGGCAAAAATCTTGCCCTAAGACAAGCAGTCTTAGTCACAGGAGTAGCTACAGGTTACTATATTGGAAGAGGAGCAGGCGTACTAAAAAGATTATTCTTCACCACTCTTGGGGCACTGGCTGCGGGTGCTTTATGTTTCCCGAAGGAGACCGATCAAATATTCAGAGAAGGTTCTTTTAAATTCGGAAAATTCGCGGTTACCACGTTTAATGGTGTTTGCGGGAGGAACTTAGTTCTGCGAGAAAGGGTGCCTTGTCGTGATGATATGCCTCCGCCACCGCCTGCCCGGCCAGCGAATCAGAAAAACAAATAAGAAAAAACTAAGTAAAAGATGGTCCATAAACTATAAACTTTAATATAATTAACCTAAGTTCAATATTCCATAGCAGTTTTTTTATCAACAGAAAATAAATGTTATTTATTGAAAATCACTCTGATGTTTTTTTTTGTCTGATCGAGTTAGGTTGCTGTGTTCTGCGTGGTATTTGCTTACCACACTAACAGTAGCTTGGCTTTGTGGATGGCTTTAATTTTGACAGTTCAACAACATTCATTGCGTTATTTAAGTTGTTGAGCAGACAAGTTTTACGAACTTATGAAGCATTGGGTTGGCAATACCCGTCAAAATCAAGATTCGAATTGTGATTGATTGTGTGCTACGCAATAGACTATTTGATTGTATTATTTAATATGAATTATCGTAACCTAGAAAAATATTAAGCCACAGTAAAGAAAATTACCTAATAGGACTATATACATAGACGTAGTGTAGGACGCCCTCCGGCCACGTGGGATGAGGATCTGCGAAAGACTGCAGGCAGATGCTGGATGCGTCAAGCTGAAGACAGGGCGCTATGGCGTTCATTAGGGGAGGCCTATGTCCAGCAGTAGACTAATATAGGCTGATGATGATGATGATGAAAGATGAAATATCTCAAAAAATGGCGACGTTCTGTGTGATCTAAAGTCGATGCTCTATAGAGACAGCACTATTAGCAGCTGCCGTCAAAACACAAAAACGCCATATATCGTTTTGCGTGGCAATGATAGAAGAATAATGACAAAAATGGGTATCATCTCTATTTTTCTAGCGATTTTTTTTTTTTTTAATTTTCATGTTGATTTTTAATAGTCAAATACTCGGTTGGGGGTGCGGGTTTGGTCGATTTCTGTGCAGAAGTAATTTCAGTTCCATCTTTCGGATGGCCTAAGCATTTGCGATGCATGTGATATTGCAGATGTGTTGTGGTGGTGACGTCATTAAATAAAATAAAGGACAATGCCAGAAACTCTATAGAACTTTGCCCCGCTCAATTCAAAAAGTCAATTACAAGCCTGCAAAGTGCAGCATATTAAAGCTTATTTATTACTGTTAAATAAACATTTGTCCTAATGCCCGTAGAGCTTGCGGTTTCTGACAAAATAATTCTGTTAAGTTAATTAAAAATAAAGAGAAAAATAAAGTTGATTGATTGATTGAATTTAATTCATGCCAAACCCTTATTACAGCTCCTTTAGTTCTGTGTTGAGCTGCATGATAACTGACAAATGCGTGCACTGGCTGGACAGGTCCACTTATTCTGTGTGGTTCTTTCCTCAAAAGACCATTTCAGATATCAATCCACATGGTCTTCACATGACCTGACCAAGATTATGACTTTAAAAGAGACTGTGACCTCTGAGTTTGTTTCGGCGTTTCTTCTCAGAGTAGTCAGATAGGAAATGCCGATCTCACCTTGTTTTTAAAATATGATTGACGTGTAAAAGTGTTTGTACAAACCTATTTACAGAAAATAAAATCATTTATCATTTACATCAAATAAAATAAAATTTCACAATGCACAATCAGCCTATAATGTTTTCAGTGCTGGAACACAGGCCTCCTCTCTGTGAGAGGGAGCGGGCCATAATCCACCACGCGGGCCAAGCGCACGTTGGCGGATGACACATGTCTTCGAATTTTTGGTTGTAGGGCATGCTGGTTTCCTCACGATATTTTCCTTCAGCGTTTTGAGAGCAGTGGTGATGAAAAATTAAAATTGCTTCTAATAACAATACAATACAATTATGTCATTGTTATAACTAAGGCCAGTTAGATTAACGGCCGAACCCAATTTGACGTACTGGAGATAGAAAAACCTATTAACGTGTTGGCAGCTATTTGTTCGACTGGGGACAGATAGAATTGTACTGCCTATGATCAGTAGCGATATGCCTAGGTTATTAAGTTTGGCCGTGAGCGCCCAGGTCATGTGTGTTACAGCATTGCATTATTGCAGTTTCGGTTTGTGTGCCTTTCAATGAAAAGGATTCTAATAAAGTCAAACTTTAAATAACGGACGCTTTTAACGTTCTGCATCGTTCTCACATGCATAAATTCAACATGAATGATGTAACCAATCTATTGTAAACATAATTTGATTTAAAAGAGTGTCCGTGGAGTTTCTTGCCCGTTCTTCTCCATAGGTACCTACTACGCTTTGGAATGGGCAACTAGCTTCATTTTTCTGACCGACCGACCTTGACAATACAAAAGTGCCTGTAATTGGTTTATTTGAAATAAATGCTTTGAGTTTGAGTTTGAGTTTGAGTTCAAATAATTTATTTCAATTACGCACATAAAAGGCACTTTTGAACGCATTTTTTTTACTTAGGGCATCCTCATCTTTAGAAAAAATCTGAACTTTTGTATGTATGTTTTCTGAACTGATTTATGTATATGTGTGTTAAAGGAGATCAAACAAAAAGCAGTAATCTAGTTTAAAAAAAAGAAAAACTAACTAAGTAAATAAATCCAATGACATTTATTTTACTCTTTTGACGTAAAGCTTTTAGTTGATAAAACAAAAGTCAACAGCAGTCATTGCAGGATCATACCTACACATACACAAATGTAATTTGCACTATAATTTACAAAGGACACTGCGTAAGCTTGCGTTTTGATATAAATAATAATAATGTGTTTGTATGCGGTCGAGTGGAACGCGCAAGTCAATAGAGTTAAGGCAGAGACTGTCCTCAATAAAAGTAACTTAAAATATAGTTACCTAGGTTTTTCATGTATTTGAAGCAGATAGGTATGATGAATGCGTAACAAGTAAAAGGGGTAAACATTAAAGCATTCATTTCTACTATCTGTGTACTTTTTATCAGAAAAGTTCATACAGCAACAACCTTAAACATCTCCATTAAGGCGCTGCCCACACTTAGGATACCGCAAAACGCTCAGTTTTTGTCGCACAAGTTAGGCCACTTGGCGCCTATTACAAGCCATAGAAGTTGAAATTATAGTCCATTTGACTCTAAACTCAATTTCTTCAAAGAAAAGACTGAGACAAAAATATTTAGTAAAAATAGATATAAAAAAATTTGGGGCAAAACGCCAGGTTGCCCGCGAAATTCAAATTTTCTTAAGTTTTTTGCAAGGTCAGTGTCAGACTGAATGACATGTTTATTGTACATAAAACCTATTAATTGATATTTTATGAAATTGACGTTAAATATTAATTGAGGGTTGTATTGACTATAATTCTGTAAGTACATACTATTTACGGTTGCTAATCATATTTTGTTTAACATACAACCTGCGATTTGGAAGAAAATTAAGAAAATTTTTGTTTGTGGGCAACCTGGCGCTTCCTCCTTTTGTGGAGCCAACAATACCAACCCTTAGTTTGATTTGTCCTCTCTCAGACGCTGCACATAACGCCAATTTCACCAATGATGAATGTGATCAACACATATAAAACGCGTTCAAAAGCTGTCAGTGTCACGATTTCTCAAAAAATTATGAGACTGACATCTCATTAACCTGATCACGTTCAGTTTAATTGGTCAACCCTTAGTCGACTAAATATCATCAACATCAAATAAACTAGGCTGAGAATCAGCACTTTTTGAATGTCAAAATTACATAAGGCAGTCTCCTTAAAACGCCCGTCCTGCACCACGTCCTAGTGTTTTAGCTGGGAAAAAAGAAGCGGCGCAACAAACTCCCCAGCAGCACAGCTGTCTGTTCAGTTAGAAGAACTTGATTCTATATTACTCTTGGCTTCCTTTCTTACTGATTGCAATTGAATACAGTATTTGACATGGAGTGAAAAAATAAAACACTTGAAGAGATATGATGAACAGGGTGTAAAGTTCACTCATACTTTCAGAAAAGGGAGGATCCTCCGACCAGATGGATGTCGTATCTGGTGGGCAACTGCCCGATGATTGTTGTCAGGAAGTTGTATATATGCTATCTGCGCGGTAAACTCTGCTTGCGCGATGCAGGATTGATGCGTTTGTTCGCATGTGGCGGTGTAGATGCCGCCACACACTTAATGATTATGATTATGTGATGGAGCTGCCTCGTTGGTCTAGTAGCAAGAGCTACTGCTGAGCATGAGGTTCTGGGTTCGATTCCCAGGTCGGGCAACGTGTTATTGGGGTTTTTCTTAATAGAATTTCTCAGTAGCAGCCCGGAGTCTTGATTTGTGACTAGTTGATGACAATAGGCTCGCCCCCTATTACATGGAACTTAAGCATATCTGGCGAAATGTGAGTGTACTATAGGTACACCTCTGCCTAACGCTTCTGGGATTACAGGCGTGATGTTATGTTTATGTATGTTAGGGAGTGACTGCCTATGTGACCACCACAACCCAGTTACTGAGTAACACGCTATCACCTAATATGTCTAAGTAGGTATACCGGATACAATTGCTTAATGTCTTGAAAAAATAGGGAATAATAGATGAACAGAGTAGAAGCTGTATGGCATAGTTTTAATTTGCTTTTTTCTACAATAAACAAAGAAATTGACCTAGCAATAAATACTACACATTTGAAGTACTAGCAGCTTAAACCATGCGACGTCACGCGAGGATATTCGCAGAGAATGAGCGCACAGGACGCGGGCGGGCGACGAAGTGCGAGCGGCTCGTGCGCATAACTTTCGGTATTTTTTAATCGGCGTTCTATAAATGTGTACTTTAAATGTATAGTATTTATTTCTAGACCCATTTCTGAAAAAAAAAAACTAAGTCATAGGCTTCTACTCCGTTCACCTATTAACCCTATTTTTTTCAAGACGGTAAAAAATTTCATCCGGTTTATGAGAAGAACGCCTTAACAAGTTAGCAGTTATGTCACCACTTACTTAGTTTACTCAGACGGACACGGTATTTAGCTACCCACTGAGCTAAGAAATCGTATCCCCAGATATACAACATCTCGAGTCGTGACTACCGAGCTACCGTGGCAGGGACTTGCGCATGCGCAGCCTACCGGAAAGTTTTGGGAGTCAAAGAAAAGAAACAAATAAAAATAATATTTGTTTGCGTCGAAATGACGCATGTGATCGAAGTGAAGAGATAACAAATTATTTAAATAAATAAAACATTGTCGACGGATATTCACTCTCAGCACTAAAATGCTGAATCAGTGTGTCCGAATAGAAATAATAATAATTATGATTAAAAGTAAAAACAGCCGCACGGGTTGATCTTAAAGGTTATCGAGGTTGTTCTGTGGATGGGTGACATAACGAGACCTCTCCGTGCCTTGGAAAACACGTTAAGCTGTTGGTCCCATTTGTCATTCACGGACTTCTGACAGTCGTGACCAGTCAGAAGCCCGAAAGTCTGACAATCAGTCTTAACACGGGTCTTGTTACCCAGTTACTGGGTGGTAGACTTCTGCTAGGCAGTTCAACAAATAAATACGTTGAACTGAAAGCCTGAGAAATGATGACTATCAACACTATTAATAAAATAAAGCTGGAGAGTGACGCGCTGAAGCGCTGGAACTTCCAGTACGATTTGAAAAAATATGTTTCCATTTGATAGTTCAATTATTGAGGAAGGCAATAGGCTATTTAACATCACGCTGCGGTCCTTAGGAGCCGAGTAAAAAAAACAAACGTCAGAAATGACGTTTAGCGAATACGAAAAAACTTGTTCGGGCTGATGGCGATGCGATGCTCGAATGCGGACGAATTCGCGGGCAGTACTGTAATTATAGAATGCAAGTTATAAAAAAAAAAAAAAAAATTCGACATCAGTTCCTCCATTTTTCTACGCTCAATGGTACAAAACTTGTGGAAACTACATATAAAATGTTAGAAGACTTTTACTGTAGTTGATTTTACAACTTTTTTATTACTAGCGCTCTAGAAACTGGGGCAGGTTAAGCGACACAGTTCTTTGCTAGATGTAATACAGAGATCGGCTGCCAAAACGCGTTTTCGTACTTTACTCGGCTCTTCAAGTCTTACTGCTCCCCGGGAAGGAATAGAACACCGTTATTCTATAACCATTAGTAATAAGATTCAAAACCTAAAGCAATAACATTGCTCATTTGCTAATCGAAGGTTAAGACACTTGCCGCGGTGGCTTCGTGGACAATCCATTATATATCGAGACCCCTCCGAGCCTTAGGAAGCACGTTAAGCCGTTGAACCCGACTGTTATTGGTAGATCTTTGTCAGTCGTTATGGTCGTCAGAAGCCCAAACCAGTCTTAGTAAGGGGTATCGTGTTACCTAGTTACCGAGGTTGTGGAGGTGAGAAAGGCCGTCCATGTAAAGTACTGGTGTTCAGCTCCATCCGGATGCACTGTAAGCTGAGCACAACATAGGCAGATTGATTGACTTTGGTAAAAGGCTTGGCAGGTTGATGGACTCATAGAAATAACGAAATTGACAATGCCAGATCCTGCCCCAGCTATTTACAGCAAATGTCAATTAATGAAAATAATTGTAATGATTAAAGGATCTTTTCATAATACATTATTTTACAGTAGAACTTGCCGATTACAAATTTATGATAAAAAGAATTCAACCCCAGAATTTCCTATTGCGGTACTTATAGCGCATGATACACAACATTTTTTTTTATTAAATACCTGTAAAACAATAACTCATAATACGATTATAATAATTATGATAATGCGTAACCTAGATGTTGTGTAAATCGCTTTTTAACAATTATAAACTGCACCTAACCTATAATCTACGTCATTATTGTTTGAAGATGTTAACAGAAACCGCAAGTTCTATAGGCAATAGGACAAATGTTTGGTTAACAGTAATAAATAAGCTTTAAGATGCTGCGTTTTGCAGGCTTGTAAATGACTTTTTGATTTGAGTGGGGCAATGTCCTATAGAGTTTCTGGCATTGTCCAATTGGCAATTTTATGGAGTGGCATACAAGTTGTCGACTCAACTTAGGGTAAGTAGTCACAGCCAGATAAGGACACCTTCTATAGTAAAGCCATCTAAGGTGTGCCCATCCCAGAGACAAGGTTGAAAATACATAATAACGTCATTCCTGTAATCCATGGAGGGTAGGCAGAGCAGATAAATACCTACGCACACATTTCGCAAGCTATGTTGAAGTCCCATGTTATAACATGGGACTTCTGGGGGCGAGCATATTGCCATCAACCGAGCACAATTCCGGACTCCGGGCTGGTACTATGTTACCATTTTACAAAAATTGTTTGTTGTACTTATTTTGTTGAACACTTATCTAGTTTTTATGTGTATGTATTTTAGTTTTAATCTTAGCGATTGCTGCACCGGGCGACGTCATTCAACGCCGGCTGTCGCTGAAAACCAGCGCTGGGGCTCTGTCTCGGATAGGGTCGTAGCATTAAGCTGAGCGATGGCCGTTTTGCGTGGATGTGACGCATATTTTCCCCCAACTTGTTATTTTTGGTGTTTGTGTTCAATCACTGCGTCATGTTTACCGCAAATATACGTTTTTTCTTTCTTTTCTTTTTACATGTGACATCCTGGATGCCCACCAACGTACCCGCACTGGGTACGCGTGGTGGATTACGGTACACTCCCTCTCACAGAGAGGCTTGTGTCCCAGCAGTGAGAACATTATAGGCTGATTCTATGCTTGCTACAGGGATCAAGTTCATTTCAATAGCGCAATGGATGAAGTTCAAACACAAAATGTAACCTACTCTTTCTTCCCTCTTGCTCAGTGGTCTTTTATGTGTCCACCAATGCAAAAAGCATGTAAAAACGGTGTGGGTTGACTTCATTATTTTTATCAAAATGAATGGATGAATAATTATCGCCCCTTAACACTGATCCCATCATGCCAAAAATCTATGAGAAATGCATGTATAAAAATAGTTAACTTCTGTGAGAAAGGATTATGGGAAGAAACGTCCCCAAAATCCAACAGTGTCATTTGAAGCGTCTAGTACGATAGATCATTTTTGACTATGGCGACGTCATTCAAATACGTGGTGGGGTTTAGGTTTTATTATAAAAGCAATCAAGCAAGCACTACAGCACCCCGGCTAAAGGTAACAGCAGAACACCGTGTGGTTTTAGTCAGTAAGAGTCTGACAGACCACTCCACCGACCCCAGGGTGGAGGACATTCATGAGAATTTCCACACGTTAAAAAAAAAGGTTTTATAACATCTAGTTTATTTTTTATTTTTTACTAACACATTTACTTATTGTGCAATAAAAAGGACTAGAATATGGCGATCTTAATAATTTGTTCATTTAAGGCAACGGTTTTTAAAGATAAAATTGTTTTTCTCGTATTTATTATAGTTATATTTTAATAGACCAGGATTCGGCTGGCAGACATGATATTGCTTATTGGTACTGCACTTGCCTTACCGGCAATTGCACTGTGTGAAGTTGTGCGCACATAATATCCATTATATGGTTTATGGGGTTAGGGCGTCATATTGACTTTAATGCACCATCACAAATGCTTATTAATATTTTCATGGACGACTAAATGTAATTGTTAGTACAGTCAAGAGCACTTCAAGCTTGACTCTTTGGACTAGTTCTGTTTTATATGGTACGAAGTATAAATCACAGCTTAACTTAAACTAGTAGTGTGTCGTTTGAAATGCTTTTGGCTGTACTAATGAGTTAACAGGTATGTTAATGAACTTAAACGTTGGTATAGTATTTTTTTATATATATAAAATCGGACATAAATAAAACAATTGGCGATCTAATTAACTGGTTAAATAATAATAATGTATCTATTAATCTTAACCAATTGATATATATACAATTTAATCAATCTTAAAATAATACATAACATAAACATAACATCACGATTTGTTTCCCCGAAGGGTTGGGCAGAGGTGTACCTGTACACCCACATTTCGCCAGTTATGTTATAAGTCCCATGGAATAGGGGGCGAGCCTATTGCCATCAACCGGGCACAAATCCATACTCAGGGCTGCTACTGAGAAATTCCATATAGAAAAACCCAATAACACGTTGCCCGACCTGAGAATCGAACCCAGGATCTCATGCTCAGCAGTAGCGATTGCAACCACTAGACCAACAAGGCAGTCTAAAATAATACATTTAATTTTAAAATGGACATTCCGAAAATTTCACAAGTGGCACGAAGTAAGTTTTTAGGAGTAGTGATTTACGAACATTTAGACTGGAAAGCACAGGTTTTGTGCACAATTTGTGTATGCTTTGAGACAAACAAAAAAGTCACTTTTCACTTCAAAAGTTCACTTTTGCGCATATGTTGAATCCTCGCTACGGTATGGACTAATGATGTGGGGAAATAGTAATGACAACAATAGAGCATTTGTCGCCCAAAATAAATTATTACGAGCTCTATACGAGATTCCATCTGACGAATCATGTCAACCAATATTTATAGAGCTTGGTTTGCTACCGTTACCTTCATTATATGTAAATGAAGCATGCGTGTTCAAATTCAATTCAAAACACAAGGAACTATTTAAAACAGCAGAGGAAGTTAGCTCTCGAAGTCGGCGTGACCAATACAGACTTGTGCTGGATGTGCTGCCTCGATCAGCGAAATATAATAAAAACTGTCTGGCTATGTGTGCACGTCTCTATAATAAATTACCAATTATTAAAAATTCAATTAAATAAATGGCTCAATAATAATAATTTCTATAGCATTAATGATTTTTTTGTTTTTTAATATAAATTCAATGTAATATATTTCAATGTCATAACGTATCATTAGTAAGTTTGCATGCTTTAGTACTAAGCAAAACATGTTCGATCTAAAAAAAAAAAATACCTTGTATACCATGTTTTACGCAAATAAAATATCTTATCTTATCACCAAAAGCAACTACTTATTAAAAGTATACTAAATCGCAATATTCTCATACACACAAACACACACCATCATTCATTAAAACACATTCTCTTAATCACACCTTACAAGATCTTTTTTATTTTTTTATTTTTTTTATTTATATAGACATTATTGTACACCACAAAATTACGCAACAAAAAAAAACTACAAAATATACAATGGGCGGCCTTATCGCTTTCTGCGATCTCGTCCAGGCAACCTTAGAATGGACAGTGATTTGTCTGGAATTCTGGATTTAAAATGGAGCTGTCGTTGGTGCAAGAAATAAGTTTGCATTACAATAAAATTGATACACAGATAATGTGTACATATTAACATATCCTAACGATTAGATACGTTTTTTAATCCGACCAGATGGGCGTCGCGTACCTTTTCCACCGTATAAACAAGATTTGTCGACGAAAGAATAGACAACATGACAGATGAATAAGAAAAATCTGTAATTTTGTCTATTCTGTTACTCGTTTTGTTTTTTCTTCCGTCAAAAAAATATGGTCATGCTAAGCGTGTTGGTGGACAACTGCCCGCCGATTGTTGTCGGGTGGTAAACTCTGCTTGCGCGATGCAGGATTTTGCGGGAAGACAGAGTGATGCATCTGTTTTTTGTGCCACTACAGTAAAAGGTACTTGGGATACGATGGTTTACATTAACACTTAGTACCACCGTTACATTACGTACCTACCAGGTTTTTATGCTCAAATGATTTTGCATGCTTAATTTTAATGACATTGTTGCTGCCTCAGTTGTGAAATAAACTTTTATTATTGTTATTGATTGCCTTCTTCGAGATTTTCTTTTGTTTTTTCCTCCTTCCAATCATGCGCAATTCAAACATGGTTCATACGCATGACTCCCGCGCGGCTTGAGCCCTCATCTCATATCGCTTTATTTTGTTTTTGCCTTCTTCAAATCTTGCTTGCCCACCCCGGAAGCTGACACGCGAGTTTAGCAGGCAACACCGCGGGGCAGCCTTGTAGTACAATCGGTGCATCAGTGAAAGTCGCGCTTCCATGCGATGGTATTGTTTTTATATAATATACGCGGGTTATCGAACATAGTGCGCAGATGTAGAGATGATCGAAGTGGCTTGTGTTTTTGAGCGCGCGTGGATTGGTGGTCTCTAGAGTTAAAAACTTTTTTAGATGATTTTATTGTCGTGTTTATAAGAGAACTGAGTAATTTATTGCCGTGGAAATGATTTTGAACTATGCGACATGATGCCAATTTAGAGTAGAATAGAAATAGGTACATTATTTTCAGTACGAATATATATGGTTAAAATGATTGAAAAATCTGTGTACATCCTTGTTAATTTTAATTGGTTTCTTTAATGTGTCTATAACGAGTTCTTATTTCGTAAATCCATCAGCTGCTTTGTAACTAGTACTTACAGCGACCAGCCAGAAAAGTGCCGACGAAGCTCGATGAGTCCCAGATAAATTATGAACTGTTTTCCAACTAGTAACGGATTCAATCAGAAATTAGTATCAGTCAAAAGTTCAATTTTCCACTACCTTCCATATTTAGCCGGAGATACTTACTAAAAGTACCGAGTCCACCTGGTTAAAATGCAAACTAACTACATTACGAAGTAATTTGTTTGCTGAGTTATAGCGATTTCTTACGCCAGGTCAAGTTACATATTTTTTTGCGGTTTAATTTTTATTTACATAATTTAAAAGGTAACAATCTTAAAATAATAACATGTACAAGTATATATAAAGGAGAGGAAATAATAATAAATAAGGGCAAATTTACTTCATAATTAATTTCCCTGACTTTACCTCTTGAGATACCAAAATCCCTTAACCACATCTAGCTCGCCTAACTCTGTGACAATACGTCGGGCCCTCTAGCCCAGTGAACAATGGCTCATTATTTTTACGACGTATTGTTACACGAATACTCTTGTTAAGCCTGTCCGGTTATTGGGCGTAACTTGACGTCATTGGCATGTCTTATATTCGGTTTATCTTGGTATAAAAGTGCTTCTCGGTCAAGGATGTGTGGCCCCCCCGACCCTTGCTTTCCCCCGCGCCGTAGCTGAGCCTGTAGCTTTAAATTCCCCAGATAATAATAATATGATCCAGATCCAGCCTGTCCCGTCAGCGACGCCCTAAGCCGGGGTCCGTACCCCACAGGGGGTGCCCTTAGCGAGCGTTCGCTTAGTAATGTAAGTAGTTTTACGCCCCTGGCTGGAGGCTTTGAGTCCGCTTAAGGCAGCCACAGGATAGTCCGGTTAAGTAGTCACGACCTCTCAAGGTCAACTACGAGATGCCATACATAAAAAAATATATTTAAAAAAAAAAAAAAAAGGATGTGTGGACTGATTTACAGAAGCTTTAAAGTCGCAACTTCTCTCATAATCATAATAGTTTATTTGCTCAGAAAGTACGTACATAAATAAGGTGTTTATAAACTTTGAGATCCCTGTACAATCTAACTTAAATTAGGCATGCAAACATTGCAAATGAATTTTAATAAAAAGAATTAACTCGTCAGACAAATAAAAATTATCGAAACATAATATAAAATTTAAACCAGGCATTTTAATGTCAACAAACACATAATGTCAAAATCTAAAGTGTAGTGACACTTATCAAGTAATAGGGATGTCAGTTTCTTTTTTTAAATTTGTATTGGATAGTTTTTTTTTTATAAAATCTGGTATTTTATTATTTAAGTTAGGGCCCATTCCGAAAACACTTTCCTTATGCAAAGCTGTATTGTACTCGTAGGTACCATTTTGTATTAGGTTCCTATATGTCCCTGACGTCATTGAATTCCTGAAAACAGGGTAAGTTAATAGAATAATTATTACGGCTGGGGGCATGCACATTTGTCACCTCAAAAGGGTCATAATTGCAAGGTATGTAGGAATAGCATTTTTTTACAGCTTCAGGACTAATAAATGATTGGTTCGCCCTGGTGTCCTGGTGCCCACTACTAAATTCAGAAAGACAATATTTGCCTGGCTTTTAGACAACTGTTTCTATTCAGTGAACGAATTTTTTTATTATAAATTTTGATATTGAATTGTATTAATACGTTGTGTGTGTGTTTATTGAGTTTTTATTTTTAATTTAAAACATATTTTTTTTAAATTTAATTTTTAGTGTTTGACATTATATAATAAGTTAGTTGTGACATTCTATTCATAAATTGCAAAGTAATAAAAAATAAAAAAAACATTTTTTTATTTAAATCTAATTATTATTTTTTAATATTTATTGGGGATATAATGCACTTTAATTTTAATTTTAATATTTCTACACCGGCAACGGTAGTATATGTGAAGCTGTCCATTAATATTAAGATCTTAATGTACCATGTACTCAGAAATAAATATTTAAATAAATAAATAAAAAAATAAGCAGTTTTAACGGTGGGTTTGAAATGGCTATGTAAGGTAGGTAGCGCTGTGTGTGTAAGTTAAGTTCTATTTTAATTCGCTTATAGTCGGTCCCTTCTGAAAATCCTCCTTACTAAAAGACGCTAAATTCACAGGGGGTTTTTCCTCGAGTGTTATAGAATTTACATCTGGGCTTGCGGCTGAGTGCTGATTCACAGCCGTGTCAAAGTAAGTATAGTCATGTTGATCGTACATAACATATTGATACTCTTCAAGGACTTTTAGAAAAGGGTCACGCATGATAACA
Source organism: Dasypolia templi (assembly GCA_963555695.1). Lineage (NCBI taxonomy): Eukaryota > Metazoa > Arthropoda > Insecta > Lepidoptera > Noctuidae > Dasypolia > Dasypolia templi. The sequence continues at coordinate 10,088,155 of OY743163.1, forward strand.
CGTTTTAGGGATTTAAACATAGGTACACAACTGTCATTTTCAGTCCACACATTAGGAAAGTCATATATTTTTACAATGTTTGTAAATATGTGAGCACAATGTACCTATCGCGTGATTCATTTATCTGCCTTTGCTTTATTTTTAATTCTTCTTACCAATTGTGGTATAGTATTTTTATTCTTGGTGCATCGTCTTCACATATAAAAATATAATTAATGTTTTCAAAATATTGTAAAATATTTTAAAAGAGTAACGGTGGAGTTTCTTGCCACTTCTTCTCCATACGAAACTACTTTTTGGAAGTGGCGCCTAGAATCAGTTATATTTTTAATGTAATTTATGACGTTCAAAAGTGCCATTTTATGGGCCTATTTGAAATAAATGCTTAGACTTCGACTTTGACTTTGACTTTGACTTTGACTTTGACTTTGACATTACCCTTATACAGCCTTTTTGGGCCTTAAACACTTGTTCTCTCAAACTACAATTACCCCAGAATACAATTCGAATTCTTTATGTGAAGAAGCATTGAAATAGCCTCCATGAGTGGCAATGCTTGCTTATGTACGTATGGGGCTCGTGGCTGCCACAAGGGTCGATCGAAGGTAAAGCTTCGCTTGCCGCGGTTGGCCGATGGATGGGTGCCTTTATTTATTTATTTATTTATTAAAACTTTATGCACAAGTAAAAAAATACTGTACAAAGGCGGACTTAATGCCTGAGGCATTTTCTACCAGTCAACCTTAGGGTGATGCAGAGACAAAACATGGCAGGTGCAACAAAGGGGATAGATAACTCGAAAAAGAATACACTACTTAAACATAAATACTTATATACCAAGTCAAATCCTCCGTGCCTCGGAAAGCACGTAAAGCCGTTGGTCCCGGCTGTCATTCGTAGATCTATGGAAGCCCGAAAAGTCTGATAACCAGTCTTACCAAGAGGTATCGTCGTACGTCCAGTCTTACCACTGGAAACTGACCCTAACAACATGAAAAAGTTCAAGCAGATTGACTGATTGACAGGTCCACTATGGTCAGTCAGCTCCCTGCTACCGTCTTGCTGATGCCCTGAATAAACTGTGCCATAAAATTCACGCCACAAGCCAAAGCATGAACATGCAACCTAAACATGACGTACTTTCGAACGATTTTTTAAAGATACAACTATCTTAGGGCGTTTTGCTTTAAATTTTTGCGTTCTTCTTATCTATAATATTTATAAAAGGAAACCGTGACTGACTGGGTGATCTATCAACGCATCTCAAACCACTGAACGGATTGGTCTGAAATTTGGCACACGGGGGAAAGTTTTCGTCAAATACACGCAAGACACCCATAATTGTTTTTTTTTTTTTTTACTTCGGGTGGGTTTGCTCTTGACTCTCTGTGCTCTAGTCTAGGTCAGAGGTGACAGAGACAAAGTCTACGATGGAGTGAGCTTACCCAGAAGAAGCCTGTTCACTCTAACTTTGAAGAGTTTCGGGTTGAATTCGTGATAAATGATAAATGATAAATGATTTTATTTCTCTAAATAGGTTTGTACAAACACTTTTACACGTCAATCGTATTTTATAAATTAGGTGAGATCGGCATTTCCTATCTGACTACTCTGAGAAGAAACAAACTCAGAGGTCACAGTCTCTTTTAAAGTCCAGACATAATCTTGGTCAGGTCATGTGAAGACCATGTGGATTGATATCTGAAATGGTCTTTCGAGGAAAGAACCACACAGAATGAGTGGACCTGACCAGTCAGTGCACGCATTTGTCAGTTGTCATGCAGCTCAACACAGAACTAAAGGAGCTAAACGATTCGACGAACATTACCAAAGAAAGGACATTTGGGTAGGCCGCATAAATTACTCAAACTGCCAGACCATGATTAAAACTAATAATTAAAAAAAAATGCATTAAAAAAAACAACAAATCCACAATGTCTTCACATTCACAATAATTAAAATAGTATAATCCTTTACAAAGTAAATGTCATTGCATATATAAAGTGCATCAATGTCAAAGTGTAAATAAAATATGAAAATAATCTTGGTCATATCATATGAGGACTATGTAGACTGGTGTCTGAAATGGTCTTTTGAGGAAAGAACCACACGGATTTGAGTGGACCTGTCCAGTCAGTGCACGCATTTGTCAATCATCGTGCAGCTCAACTCAGAACTAAGGAGCTCAACGATCCGACGAACAATACAAAAGAAAGGACATATGGGGAGGCCGCGTAAAGTACTCAAACAGCCAGACCATCATCATTAAAAGAAGAAAAAAAAAATGCAATAACCCACATAGTCCTCACATTCACAAAAATTAAAACAATATTATACTTTATACAGTAAATATATACATGTCATTGTTTAGATAAAAAGGTACGTATATAGAAAAAAAAAGATTAAAAGAAAAAAAAAGTAAAAATAGCAAATTACACATCAATTATGTCTGTGTAAACTTATTGGAGCAGCTCAATCCCAAGCCTTCTTGTCCTCAATATTCGTTCGGGAACACAGACGCAGGTAGTGAGTTCCTCTAACTCAGCATAATGTTACGACTCTATGCGAAACAGAGCCCCAGCGCTGAGATAGCTATTATGACGTACCTAGACATTAACCCAGAAGGGGTTTTTGAAAATTCGATCTTTAAGGGGGATGAAAAGGGGGGATTTTGGTAATATGAAAAAACGTATTCTGTAAAACTTGGCAATATTTTCATCAGTATATAATCACGACTTTTAGTATTTTTGCACAGCACGCGACAGGTTTCAAAAAAAAAATCTTACTCGTAACGGGTTGGAAGAGGGTAGTAATGTTTGGATTTTACTGCTTGCTTTAATTTTTCCCTAACCAAACGCTTTTTTTTTACAATAATCCCTGTTGAAAATGGAGGACACTGCTTATTTGAAAAATCGAATTCCCCTGATCTAACTATGTGCGAAACGAGTATTAAGAAGTTCAGAAAAGGAATTAACGTCACGTTTCGTGCGAGACCCACAGTTCGGTCAGTGCATCCTATGCCGGTTCAAAATCCTGCAAAGAACTATCACATGCGTAAAAAGAATCGCCCCCGGGTGGGCTCGAACCACCAACCTTTCGGTTAACAGCCGAACGCGCTAGCCATTGCGCCACGGAGGCTGTGCGATGTCACTGAAATACGTTAATCCTTTTAAAGACTTGTTAAATATTATTGGATGGCAAAAAAGCCGACGACACACCCGATAGCAGTATACAATTTCAAATACTTGAAGTGTAGTGTAAAATATTGTAAGCATAATTGAAGTAATCATCATTGTTTTAAGATTTTAATAAACGGCTCGCCAGCAGATAGAGACAGCACAGCACATAGCTCCCTCTCACAGAGAGGAGGCCTGTGTCCCAGCAGTGGGAACATAATAGGCTGATTAAGCTTATGCTGTGCGTGTAGGGTAATACTCTACCAAATCCAAGTACTGTACCAGTTTCAGTAGAGTAACTGTCTACGACGTGAATTTATATTTTATGAATAGAGATATTAGCGTTTCTTAAAAAGCCCAGCATGTCATATGTCGTATATCGTCCGTCACTCAATGGAAAAAAGACAAAACATAACATCACGCCTTGTTTCCCCGAAGGGTTGGGCAGAGGTGTACCTATAGTACACCCACATTTTGCCAGTTATGTTTAAGTCCCATGTAATAGGGGGCGAGCCTATTGCCATCTACCGGGCACAAATCCAGACTTCGGGCTGTTACTGAGAAATTCCAGATAGAAAAACCCAATCACACGTTGCCCGACCTGGGAATCGAGCCCAGGACCTCATGCTCAGCAGTAGCGATTGCGACCACTGTACCAACGAGGCAGTCGAGGAAAAAAGAGAACGAGAATAAGTTCCACTAGACTAAACGTATACATGGGTCGAGTAGGCGGTAAAGTATGCGGTAGAGTAGAGTGGGCGCCGTGGTGGGGGAAGGCAAGTGGTAGAGTAGGTTGACCGCGTAGCTATTCACTATACAGAAGTATGAGGGAGTAAAGTTCACTCATCCTCCATAGAAAAGGGAGGATCCTCCGAGCACACGGGTTTTGTCTGGTGGGCAACTGCGCGGTAAACTCTGCTTGCGCGATGCAGGATGCATGTGGCGGTGTAGATGCCGCCACAATTCGCTGTCTACATTGGTATATTTAGTACCCTACCGTGATATTCTACCCGTGTACACCAGGCTATTTAGATTTCTGCAATACTTGAGACACAGAGTTGAAGTATCTGAACTTAGGTAATAGGTAATACGGGCTGGTGTCCGCAACTCCATGTCAATGCGCGTATTTTGCGTACGGTGGGAAAATCGATAATTCGATCCACCCCAGCTCCTCGAGGAAGGCCAGCAACGCCTTGGTGTTACTGACAGCCTCGCGTAGGGTACCTGGGTTACCGAAGTACTTTGCCCTGTATGTGGCGACCACCGGGCAGTGTAGAAGCACATGAGTTGCTGTCTCGTCCACCTCCATGCAGGCCCTGCAAAGCGGACTGTCTGTGACTCCTATGACAAAGAGGTGTTTATTAAAAGACCCGTGGCCAGTTAAAGCTGCCGTAACTATACGCAGCTGTTGTTTGGTTAGTCGGAGAACCTGTTTCGTGAGGCGGCCATCAATAGTAGGGAGTGCTTCCCTAGCCTGCCTGCTGAGTGCCTTGTTCCGAGTATCTAAACTTACACGGGACCTACAAACTTTTGTACGTTTCTTGAGGGAGGGAAAACTGTTGAGTCTTTTGCTCGTCCGTGGTGGCATCAGTGTCTAACATGGGTAACCTCTCCATGCTGCTGAGGACTTTGTTGCGCCACTTCTCCTACCCAGGCTAAAGCACTAGAAAATGGTGAAGGGCAGGCGTTTTGGGGGACTTTCTTATGTAATTTTGACGTTCGAAAAGTGCTGTATCTCAGCCTAGTTTGGATGAGTGACTTTTGATTTTGACTATGATGCACATAGGGAACGATCAACTTTGTCCATTGAAGGTTCGTCGTGCCTGGGGAAGTCAGAAGCCTGAAAGTATCGTGTTACTCAGTAACTGGGTTGTGGAGCTCAGTTGCAGTGGCTCCATGTAAAATATTGGTATTCAGCCTGCATCCATCCATCATGGCGTTTGGTTTAAATAGGTTTTAAATGAATTTATTTATTTATTTATATAAGTTAACTTCACAGCTGGCATTAAAGATATCATATTTATTATTTTAAACATTACGCCAAAAACGAAGAAATATAGAGAGTGACTATTTATAATATGTGAGTGCGTGTGTCTGTGCAGTGTAGGTGCTGTAAATGTGTGTGTTGATATGTGTGTGTCTATGTATGTATGACTAAACTGGCACTACTAGGTAAGCTGAGTATCCGGCGTTCTATGTAGGATTTGGACAATCTCCTTTTTTGCTTATGTAGGTATGGGGCTCGTGGCTGCCACAAGGGTCGATCGAAGGTAAAGCTTCGCTTGCCGCGGTTGGCCGATGGATGGGTGGCTTTACATACCAAGTCAAATCCTCCGTGCCTCGGAAAGATCTATGGAAGCCCGAAAAGTCTGATAACCAGTCTTACCAAGAGGTATCGTTACGACGATACCTCTTGGTAAGACTGGACGTACGCGTCCAGTCTTACCACTTGGAAGCTGAACCCAAAAACATGAAAAAGTTCAAGCAGATTGACTGAATGACAGGTCCACTATGGTCAGTCAGCTCCTTGCTACCGTCTTGCTGATGCCCTGAATAAACTGTGCAATAAAATTCACGACACAAGCCAAAGCATGAACATGCAACCTAAACATGACGTACTTTCGAACGATTATTTAATAGAAGATACAGCTATCTTAGGGCGTTTTGTTTTATTTTTTTGAGTTCTTCTTATGTATAATATTTATAAAAGGAAACCGTGACTGACTGGGTGATCAATTTTTTTTTTTTTTTTTTTGGGATGGGTTTGCTCTTGACTCTCTGTGCTCTAGTCTAGGTCAGAGGTGACAGAGACAAAGTCTACGATGGAGTGAGCTTACCCAGAAGAAGCCTGTTCACTCTAACTTTGAAGAGTTTCGGGTTGAATTCGTTCGGGAACACAGACGCAGGTAGTGAGTTCCTCTAACTCAGCATAATGTTACGACTCTATGCGAAACAGAGCCCCAGCGCTGAGATAGCTATTATGACGTATCTAGACATTAACCCAGAAGGGGTTTTTGAAAATTCGATCTTTAAGGGGGTAAAAAGGGGGGATTTTTTTAATATGAAAAAACGTATTCTGTAAATCTTGGCAATATTTTCATCAGTAAATAATAACGACTTTTAGTATTTTTGCACAGCACGCGACAGAGGTTTAAAAAAAAAAATCTTACTCGTAACGGGTTGGAAGAGGGTAGTAATGTTTGGATTTTACTGCTTGCTTTAATTTTTCCCTAACCAAACGCTTTTTTTTTACAATAATCCCTGTTGAAAATGGAGGACACTGCTTATTTGAAAAATCGAATTCCCCTGATCTAACTATGTGCGAAACGAGTATTAAGAAGTTCAAAAAAGGAATTAACGTCACGTTTCGTGCGAGACCCACAGTTCGGTCAGTGCATCCTGTGCCGGTTCAAAATCCTGCAAAGAACTATCACATGCGTAAAAAGAATCGCCCCCGGGTGGGCTCGAACCACCAACCTTTCGGTTAACAGCCGAACGCGCTAGCCATTGCGCCACGAAGGCTGTGCGATGTCACTGAAATACGTTAATCCTTTTAAAGACTTGTTAAATTTTATTGGATGGCAAAAAAGACGACGACACACCCGATAGTAGTACACAATTTCAAATACTTGAAGTGTAGTGTATTATATTGTAAGCAATATTGTAAGCATACTCGTAATTGAAGTAATCATCATTGTTATAAGATTTTAATAAACGGCTGGCCAGCACATAGAGATAGCACAGCACATAGCTCCCTCTCACAGAGAGGAGGCTTTTTTTTTGGGTGGGAAATCATCAAATGACTTCTCCCGCTCTGGGTGGAGCGGGAGGGCGTGTCAGAGTTTTACTGACTAAAACCCACCGTGTTCCTTCAGTTGCCTGTGCCAGGGCCACGGTTTTCTCTGTGGAATAACCCGCGACCCTGAGGCGTCGGCCCTATCGGACCCCGTCATTTTGTGCTGACATCTCTTTGAGGCGCGCGTGGAACACAACGCGCCGTCGACCCGGGCCTGGTCCTTACCGGACGGCGAGCTACCCATGGCTCGCCGTCCGCAAGCCCGCGCCTACGGTTGCCGGGAATCTTTCGGGTTGCGATTCCCGACGCCCAGGGCGTCTCCTGCGGCGACTAGGGGCGTGAGGGCGCAAGGCTCTCTCCCTCACGCGCTCCGCCTCCTCCTTTGTGAGCATTACTGCTTCACAGAGAGGAGGCCTGTGTCCCAGCAATGGGAACATAATAAGCTGATTATGCTTATGCTGTGCGTGTAGCGTAATACCCTACCAAATCCAAATACTGTACCAGTTTCAATAGAGTAACTGTCTACGACGTGAATTTATATTTTATGAATAGAGATATTAGCGTTTCTTAAAAAGCCCCGCATGTCGCTCGTATATCGTCCGTCACTCAATGGAAAAAAGACAAAACATAACATCACGCCTTGTTTCCCCGAAGGGTTGGGCAGAGGTGTGCCTATAGTACACCCACATTTTGCCAGTTATGTTTAAGTCCCATGTAATAGGGGGCGAGCCTATTGCCATCTACCGGGCACAAATCCAGACTTCGGGCTGTTACTGAGAAATTCCAGATAGAAAAACCCAATCACACGTTGCCCGACCTGGGAATCGAACCCAGGACCTCATGCTCAGCAGTAGCGATTGCGACCACTGTACCAACGAGGCAGTCGAGGAAAAAAGAGAACGAGAATAAGTTCCACTAGACTAAACGTATACACGGGTCGAGTAGGCGGTAAAGTGTGCGGTAGAGTAGAGTGGGCGCCGTGGTGGGGGAAGGCAAGTGGTAGAGTAGGTTGCCCGGGTGGCTATTCTATACAGAAGTATGAGGGAGTAAAGTTGTCTGGTGGGCAACTGCGCGGTAAACTCTGCTTGCGCGATGCAGGATGCATGTGGCGGTGTAGATGCCGCCACAATTCGCTGTCCACATTGGTATATTTAGTACCCTACCGTGATACTCTACCCGTGTACACCAGGCTATTTAGATTTCTGCAATACTTGAGACACAAAGTTGAAGTATCTGAACTTAGGTAATAGGTAATACGGGCTGGTGTCCGCAACTCCACGACAAAACGCGTATTTTGCGTACGGTGGGAAAATCGATAATTCGATCCACCCCAGCTCCTCGAGGAAGGCCAGCAACGCCTTGGTGATACTGACAGCCTCGCGTAGGGTACTTGGGTTGCCGAAGTACTTTGCCCTGTATGTGGCGACCACCGGGCAGTGTAGAAGCACATGAGTTGCTGTCTCGTCCACCTCCATGCAGGCCCTGCAAAGCGGACTGTCTGTGACTCCTATGACAAAGAGGTGTTTATTAAAAGACCCGTGGCCAGTTAAAGCTGCCGTAACTATACGCAGCTGTTGTTTGGTTAGTCGGAGAACCTGTTTCGTGAGGCGGCCGTCAATAGTAGGGAGTGCTTCCCTAGCCTGCCTGCTGAGTGCCTTGTTCCGAGTATCTGAACTTACACGGGACCTACAAACTTTTGTACGTTTCTTGAGGGAGGGAAAACTGTTGAGTCTTTTGCTCGTCCGTGGTGGCATCAGTGTCTAACATGGGTAACCTCTCCATGCTGCTGAGGACTTTGTTGCGCCACTTCTCCTACCCAGGCTAAAGCACTAGAAAATTGTGAAGGGCAGGCGTTTTGGGGGACTTTCTTATGTAATTTTGACGTTCGAAAAGTGCTGATTCTCAGCCTAGTTTGGATGAGTGACTTTTGATATTGACTATGATGCACATAGGGAACGATCAACTTTGTCCATTGAAGGTTCGTCGTGCCTTGGGAAGTCAGAAGCCTGAAAGTATCGTGTTACTCAGTAACTGGGTTGTGGAGCTCAGTTGCAGTGGCTCCATGTAAAATATTGGTATTCAGCCTGCATCCATCCATCATGGCATTTGGTTTAAACAGGTTTTAAATCTATTTATTATATATTTATTATTTTAAACATTACGCCAAAAACGAAGAAATATAGAGAGTGACTATTTATAATATGTGAGTGCGTGTGTCTGTGCAGTGTAGGTGCTGTAAATGTGTGTGTTGATATGTGTGTGTCTATGTATGTATGACTAAACTGGCACTACTAGGTAAGCTGAGTATCCGGCGTTCTATGGAGGATTTGGACAATCTAGATTAGACGTTCAAGTGTTTTCTGCTTATCAGAAGTGGACAGTCAAAATTTATTGTTAAGTATGTCTATGTTTTATTCGATTCTTTTATATTTTGTGAATGTGAGAACGTTGTGGGTCTTGTAGACTGTAGATTTGTAGACCATTGTCTATTTCTCAAGCATATTATTATGGTACTTGTTGACAGGCCCTACACTGTCCTCCCATTCCTATTAACATTGTAATTTGAAAACATTGTAAAAGTCAATTATTTTTAAAACAGTAACCGTGGAGTTTCTTGCCGGCTCTTCTCCATAGGGAATTGAAACCGTCCAACGTCCAATTGGAACCGTGCACCTAGCTTCTGACGTTTCATAAGTTCCCATGTAGGTTTATGTAAAATAAAATATTTCTCACATTGATGGAAACAGCCTATGCAGATTGATTGATCACAGATTCCCACACTGCCCCTATTCCCAATGTTTATTGGATTATTAATAATCTCCCATGCATACATTAGTCTGAATTAGTATAGCATTGATAAATATTGGATTTCGAGTCATGCGGGTTGATATCCCATTCACCCCAGATTATAGTTACGTTATTTAGTTATTTTAGTATATTAGTTTTACCTACGAAAACTGTAACTTGAAAACATTGTAAAGGTCAATTATATTTAAAAGAATAACTGTGGTGTTTCTTGCCAGCTCTTGTCCATAGGAAACGACCAATTGGAACAATGCATCTAGCTTCTAACCGTTTCCATGTAGGTTTATGTGAAATAAAATATTTTTATTTTGAACAAGGGAGGTATTAACGAAAATTCAAATTTTCCCTATTCCGGAGACCAACGAAAAATCTAAAAATTCCTTATAAACATCTTTTTTTTTTTCGGTGAGAACATCATCAAATGACTTCTTCCGCTCTGGGTGGAGCGGGAGGGCGTGTCAGACTTTTACTGACTAAACCCACCCGTGTTCCTTCAGTTGCCTGTGCCAGGGCCACGGTATCTCTTTCGAACATCCCGCAACCCTGAGGCCAAATTCTTTACATCCTAAAGGGAACATCTGTGCGAAATTATTGGTTTCCGATCTTGGGATTGGGCTGGGCGTTGATTAGTGAGTCAGCACGTTATCATCACAAATGACAAAAAAAACTAACTAGGCTAAAAATCAGCACTTTTAGAACGTCAAAATGACATAAGACAGTCCCCCGGCACGCCCGCCCTTCAGCATTTCCTAGTGCTTTAGCTGGGAAGAAGAAGTGGCGCAACAAACTCCCCAGCAGCACAGTTGTCTGTTCAGTTAGAAGAACATGATTCTACACAATAGCAAAAAAAAGACAGATACTTCTTCCTAGTTTTAAAGCTGGGAAGAAGAAGTGGCGCAACAAACTCCTCAGCAGCACATATCTCTGTTTAAGTTCTAAGAACGTTTGACTGATATTTTAAAAAGCATATTTCTGCACCTTCGAGGTCATCAGGGTATCCTCAATCTATCAACTGCCTAGCCTTTTCCAAACTATGCTACCATTATTTTACATGGAGCGTCACTGCCTTTGTGACCTCCACAACCCAATTACTTGATAACACGAAACCCCTTGGCAAAACTGGTAGTTACACTTTTGGGGTATCTGACTACCCGTAACGACTATTAAAAAGCTACAAATAACAGCCGAGACCAACGGCTTAACGTGATTTGTGAGGCACTGAGAGTTCTCGACACTCTTTGCATCTTCAGAGAAGGAGCTAGCTGGTCTGGTTCGCAGAGTAGAATGCGAGAGTGGACTGGTTGGACTCACCATAAATAAGTCGAAGACGTGCTCATCGACAGAACCGGTCAACTACCCAGAACGGGAGAACTCGCAGATCTAGAATTTGTCAGCGAGTTTATATACCAGGGAGGAAGCGAAAGAGAGATTAAGAGAAGGACTCAAATGGCCAAAGCTGCGATGAGTAAGCTTACACGTATCTGGCAGGACAGAAAAGTCTCAAATGTCACCAAGATGAGACTAGTCCGGACACTGGTTTTCTCGGTATTCCTTTACGGCTCAGAGTCGTGGACGATTCGGGCAATAGATCGGAAAAAGATTGATGCTTTTGAGATGTGGTGTTGGCGAAAATTGCTTCGCATACCATGGACCGCCAAGAGAACGATCAAATCTATCCTCGATCAACTTCGAATAAGAGATAGACTATCCACGATCTGTTACCAAAGTATTCTCGGTTACTTTGGTCACATTGCCCGTCGGGAACCAGATAACCTTGAAAATTTGGTAGTAATGGGCAAGGTAGATGGAAAAAGACCTCGCGGCCGGTCACCTAATCGCTGGTCAGAACAAGTAACCGCCCTCACAGGACTCTCTGTCATAACCGCCCTGAGAGAAGCCGAGAACCGAACGAAGTGAGAAGGAAGAAGAGAGGGTTCTCGATATGTAGTGGATAGTCACCCATCTACAAACCGACCACATCAAGCCTAGTTGAACTGTCTAGTAATGAAAGCGGGTTATAGTCTGTATTATTTTGAAGGATATTGCTAATCCATTGCTTCATATGTTTGAACAATTCGTCTGCTCAACAACGTAAGTAACGCAATGAATTTTGTTGAACTGTTAAAATGAAAGCCATTCCTACTGTTTGTGTGTAACGCAATCGCCATGTTAGATATGTAAGATTCGCACATATGTACCAGGGATTCATGACATAAAATAAAGAAGGCATCATATCATAGTAGTAAGTGGAACAAGGCTGCCAATGATTATGATGAAAATCGGTTTAAAATATTATCTACCCATGTCTTTTATTAACCCGATTCATTCACAACCAGTAATGAAATTAGTGAAAACATTATTAATTTATAATAAATTTTAATTATCAAACTAATAAAACTACTACTGATAGCAGTGGTGGCCCAATGGTAGCGGTCGTAGGTTCAAACCCAGACAGATGCTTTACCTTTTAAAATTATTTCATCACCACTTCTCTAATAATGGTGAAGGAAAACATTGTGAGTAAACCGGCATGTCTTAGAACCAGTCATTCGAAGACATGTGACATCTACCAACCCGCACTGGGCCCGCGTGGTGGATTACGGCCCACTCCCTCTCAAAGAGAGGAGGCCTGTGTCCCAGCAGTGGGAACATAATAGGCTGATTATGCATGATTATGCAATTAAACTACTTACTTATATCTACCGACTTACTATTTTACTTATGTATTACTTAAACAAATAAGTAATAAATAATAAGTACAATTCAATTAAATTCGTTTTTTTTTTCAACCAAAAATTGGATCATAATTCGTAGTATTAGCTAATATTAATGGAGCTAGTATTAATGAAGCTGGAGGTGTTTTTAAAATATTTATTAAAAAGCAGGGTATAATGTATAATGATAAATTCTCCAAAGGAGAATGTCGAGCTTGCATGTAATTTGGGACCTATTGATAAGGGTTGCGTTTATTATAGAAACCTATGAATAGTTAGTTAATGAACGATACAAGACTAACAAAAAAGCAAAATGGTAAGTCGGTTAGAGAAGTTGGGAGAGAAAAGATATGAAAGGTTTAACCTAAAATAATCTAAAGTAGTTTGGGCAGGGACTTACTGTTTATTATTTAGTAGCAGAATGGCTTATTTATACACGTTTACTTAATCTCACTCATATTTCCCGTGGGGGAAGGTAGCATCTGCTACGATTCTTACATACCTACACCTTTTGCGTCGTCCACGTTTATACATCCTAGTCATAAACGCGCGTTGCAGTACTACTTCAATGACTTTTTAAGGACATCAGGGTGTCTCCTCATAGTCAATAAAAATAATGCAGAATCTGAATAAAAATCTCTATCAATAGGTAGATATCTAAAGGTTTCTTCTACGTCTGTTTAGCCAGATAAACTTGGTGTTTATAAAGCACTAAGGTTCCTTTTGCATAATGTAGTGGAAGAGTTGCATAGCTGGAATTTTCGGCGTTAAGGTATAATTCATGCAGATTTTCGTCTTTATTCAAACTTGTATACCTAAACACATATATACGTTGCCGTTTAGTTGATGATTCATAAAACTGCTAACATACGTCTGCAGGCATTAGGGAACTCTATGTACTCTAATTACGTTGGTCAGATTAAACCAAGTTTTACCACCATCATCCTCGTGTCCGTCCTTTCATATAAACTAGGGGTTTGTTTAATAAAAATAATAAAGTTCTATCTTTTATTTACTTTATTATATTACTTATATAGTACATATTTTGCATATTCAAAATTCAAGACATTCAATCATTGTATACAATTAGTTTCCTTTTATTTTCCTATTCAATCCTATATAACCTTTTATTAAAATATAATTTATTTATCTAATTTAAAGAAAGAAGCTGGTGCAGAGACCAAACACTGGTTTCTTGCATCACCCATGTATCACAATATAATGCTCACAATATGAGAGCAATAGCCTACTGTCCGTGTTCCCACTGTGCCATTAAAATAATATTCTAATATGGCATTTCGACCCTCCAGCCTCGTATCTACTGTGATAAGCGTGTAATAAGACTTGCTACCTATTTGCGTATTAGTATATTCGCGCGCGCGTGCCCCACTAGTGCACGAGTACGTGGTGGGCGCTGCGCCTATGCAACGGGTCTCTGAGGTACGGGATTTGGGGGTTACTGTCAACCCTGAACTATCGTGTCGCGATCATATTTCGGGGATCTGTAAAAGGGCGTTTAGAAACTTGGGGTTTGTTCTGAGGCAGACAAGGCACTTCACTAACATCGCAACAGTCAGGGTCCTGTATGACGCACTTGTTAGGAGTCATTTGGAACATGCTGCTGTCATATGGGCTCCGCATGAGGCCAAGTACTCGGTAATGTTGGAACGCGTACAAAACAAGTTCACGCGCCATTTGTACAAGAAACTATATGGGGTATATCCGTTTTACCCGTTGATGTACCTCACTCTGTTTGTGCTCGGTATGGTCGGATACAACCAACTGAGGGTGCGACGGGTATTCACGCTTGTGGCGTATCTGGTTAGGTTACTTCGTGAAATTGAGCATGACTCGGCAGTACTGCAGCGCCTGTGTATATGTGTACCGGACCGATATGTGTGGAGGCGGCGCGGTCTGCCGCTGCTGGCCGTGCCGGCTGCCAGGACCAACCTTCTCGCCAAAGCACCATTGAGCCGTGCAATTCGAGTGATTAACGATCTTCACGGGAAGATCGATGTATTTTCAAGCATTGTTTGTTTCAACTATTGTGTTGTTAACTATTGTTTGTTTTATGTTATAGTGTAAGTAATTTTTAAGTTTTTCATCGTTTTTAAATTTTTATTGTAGGATAATTTTAAGACCTCGCTATCGCATTATGTACCACCTGTCATGATAGTTGTAAGGGAGATTTTGATAAATAAATAAAATCAGGCACATAGAAGTCTCATCTATTGCATACATTCCGTAGGCTCTTGAGTGCTCCCTTACATATGTATATTGTCACTTACAAATCGTTATCAAGAAGTAAATGCCGTAGTCTATGCTGGTGTGCAGAATAGTAAGTAAAAAGGTAAGCCAAGTCGTCAAGAATCCACAAAATCGCAAAAATTGCATAAATCCCACATTAGCCGTTGAACACAAACAATTGAATGACAAATGACAATTAAGATATTTGACACTGACGTTCCATTTTCCGTTTCATGATTTAATACAAAATAATTTATATATTTTTATGTACGGTATGCTTACATTGTAGGTAATTTTTTATGTTTCGTTTTATATGTTTTTAGTTTATTTAACAAGAAATAAGTATAAAAGAAGGAAAACCGCAAAGCGAAAACGTACTTAGGTGTAAGAAGGTAAATCATTATATTGGAATGTCAATGTAATTCGCGTAAAAAGTTCCGTTCGGAAACTGCACTATTACTTATTCATAAATTAATTAAAATCATTAAAAACTTTAAATTCCCTTCACCTAGTAACTCAATATGTTTATATAGAACTCCTATAAACTTGTAATTATAATTAATATAAACTTGCCCGTGAACGGTGCTCCGTTAATTTTTAAACTACGCACGTCCAACCTCGCCATCCTTCTTTGCGAGATACTTATATATAGTTTGTTAATGATTAAGTAGGTATAATGTATAGTAAATAATTAAGTATATAATTGTCCCAAGACTGTCATTAGTGAACTTCGGCTGTCGTTACGGGAAGTCAGAAGCCCGAAAGTCTGACAACCAGTCTTACCAAAAGGAAACATTTAGGATGAGATTTATAAACATTAATTAATACTGACTTAGGCTAGAGACTACTGACTTAGGAAAACGAGTTATGGAACTCTAATGAAGTTGGTTAGGACACCTGGTAAAGCGCTGTGATGGCAGGTGGAGTAAGGCAGTGTCTGAGCGGCGTAGTAGTAGTCCTTGGAGGACTGGAAGACGAAATGTCGGGCGTCCGGCGACGAGATGTTCGGACGATATTGCCATCGTGGGTAGAACCTGCATGAGGCTGGCAGGGAAGCGAGGAGATTGGCACAAGAAAAGAGAGGCCTGTGGTGAGGTCGGGTTGTGGATGATGATGACTTAACTAAGCGTCATTCATGCCACTGTCGCACAACTGACACTGTTTTTTGCAACCTATGGAAATGGAAGACATTGTGACAAGCGTGATTATTAAAGAAGCTTTATATCAAACTTTTAGTAAAGCCACTAAAATTCAAATAGAATTTAATGAAATAGTTCTTTATTTGCACAGAAAGTAGGTAAGTACATGTTACAGACGTTGAGTTTAAAATGTTCCATAGACTAACTATTTTAATAAAGACTCACTTACATAACATACTCATAACATAACATAACATCACGCCTTGTTTCCCCGAAGGGTTGGGCAGAGGTGTACCTATAGTACACCCACATTTCGCCAGACATAACATACTCGTACTCATAAATAATCAGCCTAATACGTTCCAACAGCTGGGAGACAGGCCTACGCTCTGTGGGAGGGAGCGGGCCGTAATCTACCTCGCGGGCCCAGTGCGGCTTGGTAGCTGTCACAGATTTTCGATTTTTTGATTCTAGGACATGCCGGTTTCCTCACGATGTTTTCCTTCACCGTTTTGAGAGCAGTGGTGATGAAATAATTTTCACAAAGTATATTTCGAACCTACGACCTACAACTCGTAAGTCGCGGCCGTTACCACTGGGCCACCACTGCTCTCAAAGACTCACTTAATTTAAATGAATAAACACATAGAATCAAATCAATGATTGATGGTTGATGGCAATAGGCTCGCCCCCTATTACATGGGACTTAAGCATAACTGGCGAAATGTGGGTGTACTATAGGTACACCTCTGCCTTACCCTTCTGGGATTACAGGCGTGATGTTATGTGTGTGTGTATCAAATCAATCTATGAACTTATACCATGTCAAGATGAAATTCAATAAATAATTTGACAATACACAGTGTCAAGATTAATAAAATAGAATTATAAATTCGTCAAGTTCGAGGTCAATTAATTAAAATGACTTAGATTCACTCTACCCCGTCCAAAAGATGTTCACGTTTCTATTTTGCTGACACTGATATTTGAATACTATTTGTCTCCGTCACTCATACTGAAAATCGTATTTATAGATCCACACGGGATTATATGTGAGCTCACTCTTCTTATTATGGCCACTTTTTCTTGCAACCTATGTACGGTTAGGACAAAACTAACGATTTAAATGTTACAGTAGCCATTGAGGATCCCGTGTATTATAGAGGCGGGTTCTTCAATAAGAAACCAGAGCGCTCACTACCCTTAGCATAACATTGAAAAAAATGAGTAGTAACAATACTTAAGAAATATATTGTCCCCAGAGCTACTGGGTCCATTGAATTTACACAAAAGGTCTTAAATACAGTGTGAAAGATTAATTTGATGACAAAAAAAGGTTGGCAATGTTTGTTGCTACCTGAGATTATGGAATCAAGTACTTTCGAGAATAGACTTGGCAATATTTTGTTATAGAGTACATAGATTTAGTTTCGTTGAGTGGTGATATTTTTGTGTATGGTCGCACAAAGTGGCTCAGATCGGTGACTGGAATGTTGTGTGGAAATCGGTTGAATGCTGAGGAGGAGTGAGGAAAGTTTTAAGTATGAATGAGTAGTGGAAGATCAAAGAAACGATGTATGAACTGTGTGAAAGATTAGTCGACCGCGCTTGAATTCGTTATTCCAATTTAACACGGTTGCCTTGGAAGGGCCTTCATCCATGAATGCCATTTGAAGTCTATCGTAAGATTCGTTCGGTTTCAGGCGACACTTGAAATCGTAGAAAATCATAGTTCAAATCATTCCCGGCGCAGATCAATTCTTTAATGAGACACGATACGACAATGTGGACGGAAATTTTGAAATCGCTTGAATTCGTTATTCCAATTTAACACGGTTGCCTTAGAAGGTCCTTCATCCATGAATGCCAATTGAAGTCTATCGTAAGATTCGTCCGGTTTCAGGCGACACTTGAAATCGTAAAAATCATTTTAACGACACGATACGACTATATGGACGGACATTTTGAAATTAGAACGTACCTAATTTTAATTACTATTAATCATATTTTCAAAATAGACTATACCTAACTGGTCAGTCTCTCATACATAAAAACTTTTTATGTATGAGACACAGTATTTTCTGAGTAGCCTGGTATTATATCCTACAAAGCTGCCCTTCAAGATACAGGATTTTCCTAGTTTGAATGCAGGGGTCTCATCTGTAATAGTCATATGTACCCATCCTTTATTGGAACAACACTGATGTTACCTAGGCCAAGTTTTTTGGTATATAAATTATTACTTACTTACCATTAATACTGTCCACTATCCTAATGCTAAAATGAACCTTTTTGGCGCAGCCTTGAGGCACACACTATTGTTGTTGTTGTTGTTTTTTTTGTATTTTGTGCTTCACGAACTGTGTGCAAATAATTCTTTTTTTTTTCTTTCTATCCTACAAAATCGTGCGAAAGTTTGTGAGGATGGATGGTTGAATGGATGTTTGTTACTCTTTAACGCTATAACTACTGAATGGACCACTGACATTAGGCACACATATTGTTTATAACCTGGATTAACACAAAGGATACTTTTTATCTCGTTAGTATTTTCCGTGGGATATTTCTTTACCTCCACGCGAAGGAAGCTGCGAGTAAAAGTTAGTTGATAATAATTTATTAACCTAGGAAAAATATTAACATAACAACCAAGTGGCGTAAACAATTTTATTAGTACGTTAGAATGAAAACAATTCAACTTGGGAGCATCTGCAGCTGAACTAGATAAAAAACCTGTTTCTCGGTATACCTATTAGATTTAGACTGCAATTATTTTGCGAACATTGACAATGTTGTTCAAACTTCAAAAATATTTATCTAGAGAGGTAAAGTTTGTTTGATTTGATTTTGCATGTTGTTTATTATGCTTTCAGGCTAAAAAGGCTAAATAGATTTGGATGAAATTTGCTACATGGGTAGACCATGACCTGTACCCTAATTGCGTAATACACAATCAATCGGAATCTGAATCGTTTTGAAACATTCTATTGCTTCATAAGTTCGATAAAAAATCTGCTCAACAATGTGAAAAACGCAACGAATGTTGTTGAACTGTCAGAATACAACAGATTAGTCGTAATCGTTTGCGAAAATGTGTTACGCAATTAGGCTGCTGGATTAGGACAAAGGATACTTTTTATTCCGATGTTACTTATGCGGGTGAAACCGCAGGGCGCAGCTTGTCTATACTAAAGATAAGAACCAAGCAGATTTTTTTTTTGTTTGAACGCGCTTAACTCTGGAACTACCAGTTGGATTGAAAATATGACTTTTGCTGTTGATAGCCCAATTCTTGAGGAAGGTTATAGGCTATTTAACATTACGCTGCAACCTATAAGAGCCGGCAAAAAGGAACAAAATAGGCAGAAAGAACGCTAAGATATAACTAAGTAATAGCGCTATGCGACGCGGTTGGTCGAAGACTGAAATTTCGAACGCTGTCGCGGAAAGAAGCTTGTAATGTTATAAGTATTCAGAGTGGCAGGGACATTAAGTCGAAACCTGTTGAAAAGAAAAATACCCATTTGTCACCTGAATATGTCTAGAAATGAAAAAAATCTTAAAATTCTTCTAATAAAGGACAATGCCAGATCCTGCCCCTGCTATTTACAGGAAATGTCAACTAATCAAAATAATTGTAATGATTAAAGAACCTTTTCATAATACATTGTTTTTCAGTAGAACTTGCCGATTACAAATCAATGATAAAAGGAATTCAACCCCTGTAATTTCTTTTGCGTCACTTATTGCGCATGATACACAACAAAAAAAAGTTTTAAATACTTGTAAAACCAAAACTCATATTACGATTATAATAATTATGATAATACATGTTGTTAAAATCGCTTTTTAACAATTATAAACTGCACCTAACCTATAATAAACGGCATTATTGTTTTAAGATTTTAACAGAAGTTTTAAGATTCTACAGGCATTAGCACAAATGTTTAGTTAACAGCAATAAATAAGCTTTAAGATGCTGCATATTGCAGGCTTGTAAATGACTTTTTGATTTGAGTGGGTCAAAGTTCTATAGACTTTCTGGCATTGTCCTTTATTACGCGTATGACAATGTTCTAAGAAACGCAGGACAAACATTGTTTGAAATTTCCTGATACCAACTACCTTTTTTTTACGACGTTCCACTTTACATACTGCTACTTGACGTTATTCAACTGTTTCTGTGTTTTACAGTATTTTACGTTTTATTTATTTAGTAAGAACTTCTTGATAAGTAATAAAAAATAAAACAATCATTATTAACATAACATAACATCACGCCTTGTATCCCCGAAGGGTTGGGCAGAGGTGTACCTATAGTACACCCACATTTCGCCAGTTATGTTTTTAAGTCCCATGTAATAGGAGGCGAGCCTATTGCCATCAACCGGGCACAAATCCAGACTCCGGGCTGCTACTGAGAAATTCCTTAAAGAAAAACCCAATAACAAGTTGCCCGACCTGGGAATCGAACCCAGGACCTCATGCTCAGCAGTAGCGATTGCGACCACTAGACCAACGAGGCAGTTAATGCAATACATAATTGAGTTTCCAAGATTGTAACGGTTTTTTTTTACATTTGACAGTTGGAGCTCGACACTCAATTTATAGTGGCAATCATCGAGAGTCCAAGCAGTTGGTTTCAAGGAATTCAAAAGAAAAAAGACGTTTTAGACCATAGCTAGGTAAGTATTTCTATTTGAGACTAAACTTTGAGCGTTAAACAATTAGTTCTAGCACATTTATTTATTTATATTTGGTAACGAAATCTCCTAACCTAAAAAGTAGATAACATTAATATTTCTTGGACTTCGTAGCGTTGAAATCGTAAAAAAGACTATAAGACATTATTATCTAAACTTGCAGGTATTCTTTCTACTATACCTTACAACTATACATAAGCATTCATTATCAGGTTTTTAAAGTGTGTAGTGGAAGTGGGCAATGTTCTTTCCGTTTGTGATTTAAAAAAAATTCGCTGTTCTTATACATTTTGACCGCGTACATGTATAAGCATTTTTCTAGGAAGAAAATTTTCGTAAAAATATGCTGTAGATTTTGACGAAACATTTCTACGCAAGGGGCTCTAGAATCAAGTGCTGAATTCATGGTTTTCTTCACCTTGTGTTGAGTTTAGTATCGATTTGTGGTGCCATAGTTTGTCCAACGTACGTCCGGCACACCTTGGACAATCACCCTTGCACCCTTCTGTCTGGCAAATGTTTTGTAGTTTACAATCTTGGCGTAAGCTATTCTTTAAAACTCAATCTGCCTCTATGTTAACGCCCGGGTTTTGTACCTGCGTATGGCAATATTGATTTATGTAAGTAGTGTCGTCACATCTTATTGTTCTAAAGTTTTTTGTGTTTGTAGATTTTTTGAGGCGTCCTGTTATTGATACAATTTTAATAAAATAAGTGATAGACATAATTTTTGTACTAAGATTATACCCAAGATAAGAATGCTTGGAAACATGCTGGTCCAGCTCCATACGACAATCTAGTCTAGACAAAAACAACTGGTTGCTAATTTAGTTTTTTTTTTTTTTATGACATTTACAATATTTAATTACTTAACTCACACATTGACTCATTACTTGTAAATATTTTAGGAAATTCTTTTCTAATATTTGTAAATATGTAAGCATCATGTATCACATAATTAATTTATCTGTCTTTGCTTCAATTTTAATTATTTTTACCTATTGTCATTTATTAATTTTATTATTTTTACACATAATAAATATATAATTAATGTAAAAAAAAGATTGTAAAACATTTTAATTAAAAGAGTAAGAGTGGAGGTTCATGGCCATTCTTCTCCATACGAAATTACCTTTTGAAAGGAGGCGATTAAAATCAATTTTTTATTTTAATGTAAATGTTCAAAAGTGCCTTTTATGTGCCTACTTGAAATAAATGCTTTGACTTGACTTTGACAATAGATTACTGGCGGATCCTAGGGAAGATTTTCTTTATCGTAGGAGCCTTCAGCATCATCATCTTCACTATGTTGGATTACCAGTATAACGACTTTCAAAGATCTACGAATCACAGCCGGGTTTACGAGGCACCGTGGGGTCTCGGTATGTAAAATATTATTGCACTGCGTAAAAGTTTATGTAAATGATGTGATAACACAAACATCTAATGAAACCGGAATAAGTGTGAGTGTATATTTTTTTTGTATTGATGAATGATAAACTAATCCATAAACCCTTCGCGGCAAGCGTTGTTTAAATAGTTAACTACCGGAGGCACTGATGAAGGTTTTTTAAAAAGAAACAAAAGAGTATTGTCACGGAGACGTTTTATTGCGAAATTACTAACTTAGAAATGGGAGGCAACTGTCAAAATGGCGCTGTCGTAGTTAGTTCCCAATACAAGCTAATAATACAAGGCGTAAGGTGGTTTTATTTTATGTGTTGCGAAAATGACGCGTTGTGTTTTTGAATACTCCGAAAATGGAGTCCACTATGTTTTTGAGTTCGACGAAGAAAGTGATTACGAGGAAATGATCAAGATGTAAAATTAGGACACTTTCCATGTCAAATACTTAAT
Source organism: Dasypolia templi (assembly GCA_963555695.1). Lineage (NCBI taxonomy): Eukaryota > Metazoa > Arthropoda > Insecta > Lepidoptera > Noctuidae > Dasypolia > Dasypolia templi. Next base: position 10,110,592 of record OY743163.1, read on the forward strand.
TTAAATATTGAAATCACCGAAAATAACGCAATAGTGATTATAACCAAACTCATAAATGAACCCGGAATTAAATGAATGAACGAAATGTCAAATTTATTGTAGGTCGTAGGGACCTAGCTATGATCACGCCATCTACAATAAGCTTTGCCCGAACTTCCCTTATCTCTACGGATGCATGTCTCCGGGTGTAAGCCATAACATCTCGATGCTACCGCGAATGCTGTATCAGCGTAGGCCACCCAAGTCGAGTACCAGCTAATACGATGTAATAATATTTGGGGTAGAAATATTATGCATAACTTTACTTATTTATGCTACAAGTGCGGAAATGATCTTACGCACGTGTATAATGCACCGTTTTACCATGCGTTGTGCGACAAAATTACTTTATGGGTCAATAATCTAAATCTGGAGTACCTAATTAATAACGCGTTTAAAAAAGCATTCGTTTTATTGTACCTTTTGTATGAATATCTGCGAGTCTAAGTGCCGATTTCACCAATGTTACTGAACGCGTTCAGCACATCTAAAACGCGTTCAAGAGTCAATATTCCATAAAAAATAATGACAATGACAGCTCCTAAACGGAGTTTATGTACTGATCGCGTTCAGTTTCAATTGTATGATGAAATCAGACCTATGTCTTATTAAAAAACTAGTTTAGTAGATTTAATTTAATCTAAACAGGTATCTCTTATGGTTATATTTTCTTTTATTTTCTTATTCTTTAAATGAATGAACGAAATATCAAATGTATTGTAGGCCGTAGGGACCTAGCTATGATCACGCCATCTACAATTAGCTTTGCCCGAACTTCCCTTCCCTTTGCATTCACTTTTTCCAAAACCAACAATTTTGGATATTGAACATGGTTGGCTTAGTTGTTAACTTGATTGTGCATGCTGTGGTCTCTTATAAGAAGGAGGTGAAGGAGTACACCTACTTAACACCTGATGTTCACCTCCATTTATGTGTAATGTATTGTGCATACCATTTTTTTTTTCATCATAACATTATTGTAGGACATAGTAGAACCAAAGGTAATATGAAAAATTACATTCTAGGCAGATGATATAACTATTTGCTAAAAGGTAAAGTATGTGTGGTTGTGTGTGTGCGTGTGTGTTTGAGTGGATGTGTGTGGGTTTGCATCTGTGAGAGTAATGGTGTGTATGTGTAGAGTAATATTTCAATAAGAAAAGGATCTTTTGGATCTTTTGTTTGCGATCCTAAATCAATAAAATAAAATGTAAGTACTTAAGAAATTTGTAAAACTTTTCTTAAATAATAAAAATCCTGCGTCGGGCTGACGACGGAATTAAAATAATAAAAAAAGTACTAGTGTGAAAACGTGGCACTTTCCGCACGATTTAGCTGCTTGGAAAACGCTCTTTTCGAGCATAAATATAATGTATGGTTGTTTGTCGATATTTCGTAGCTTCATGCAAAAAATCGCCATTTCTGTCACAGGCGCCGTGGCTTAGTTGGTTAAAGCGCCTGTCTAGTAAACAGGAGATCGTGAGTTCGAATCTCGCCGGGGCCTTGTTGTATTTTTTGCATTGTGTAGGCTGATAGGCTCGTATTTAATTCTTAGTGAAACAGGTGTTAAGTCGTGTACTAGAATTACACGAGCATATTTTCCCCTTCAAACTGGATTACAGCAACAATGCTGCTTCGCGGGTAAAATATACTTTTTCTAGGACGACTTATTTTATACAGGGAAACATTTATTTTAAAGATTATTTAGTCCTTTGACCTTTGTAATTTACTAGATATTTCAGTTTTAGAATTCGATATCTATTGTAATCAGTCTCGTTTGTCTTGTGGTGGTCCTGCGTTTGATTGTCGGGTCGTTCAGTGATATGGGGTTTTCCAACAGGAACTTCTTATTTGTGCCCGGTTGATGGCAATAGGCTCGCCTCATATTACAATGGGACTTGAACATAAGTGGTAAAATGTTATGATATACAATGCTGTGTGTGTTATTCTCAACGTTTCATATTATTTTCTAAACAAATAAAACATTATTATAACGAGAATATTAGCACAAAAAGTAAGTAGGTATGTAACGCAAAAGTAAAAGCGTCCATCTTTTGTTAAAACAAGCTTACAGTCATCGCTTCATACAAAAACTCTTTGGAACACACCTTGAAAAATACGACAATAACTAAAATACAACATCCACTACTTGTTTTGAATCACAAAATTAACCTCTATCGTAACAAAAACAGAAACGGTTGTAATACAAAATGGTGCCAACGTAAACTTATTTTTTTTCGAATTTAGAACGCAAAGTCGTGTGTCGAAAATCGTGACTGTTCGAAGTTTGAAATGCTTCGTCATGTAGAATAGTGATGACATGAACTAAAGATTCTCAAGATGTTGACTTTTAAAATAATTCATAGTTCTATGCGATTAATCGTTTTCTTATTTTTGGAGGAGTTAGGAATAAATAGGTTAGACTATTTAATAAAAACAAGTAGAGCTCGGTTTTATTGAATTGTAAAGTAACAGATAAATAACGGTACCTAACCTATTGAGTTTAAACATATAACTTAGTATAAGATTTCAACTAGGTACGAAACACAAATTAAATAACCAGTGTTATTTTTTAGACATGTTATACTTAATAATAATTTCATTAATCTATTATTGTTAAGATTTCAACTAGATATTTAACCCAAATAATTATTGGACATATTATAATAATAATTTTATCAATAAATGTGACGTATTATTTTAATACGAAGTTACCTGCCTATTATTTTTAACATTTCAACTACCTAGATACGAGCCGAAATAAAATAACCAGTGTTATTTATTAGACATGTTGTACTTAATAATAATTTCATCAAATAATGTTACGTTTTTTTTTTTTAATTTAACACCATTCAATTTAAATTCTATGCCAGTCCATGACGTCCTAATTGATGAATCATAATTATTTTAGAACGTTACCATTTAAAATAAATTTAAAACAATATTTTCTATTCTATTCTACCACAGTCATTATTTTTCTTGTTCGTCGGAAAGCAGTAGGTAGGTATACCTACTTAAAATTTTAAAAGAGGAAAGAACTGTGTAGTGTCTTGTCTTGCCCATTCTTCTCCATACGGAACTAACCTTTGGAAGGAGCAACTAGAACCAACTTTATTTTCCTCTAAATTTTGACGTTCCCTTTATGTGCCTATTTAAATAAACCGTTTGACTTTCACCTTACTACCTACATAAGCTGTAGGTAACCGCAGAAGGAAACATACACTGAATTGAACTTCATATCAAATTCCCCTATTTCACCTCCCTTACAAAATAAAGCCAAACCAAAACACCCTTCCAAATCATTACCACCCGCCCAATAAGTTCTAGAACAACAAAAATATGGCACCGTTAACGCTTTTCAATGGCTAATGCCTGGGTTACACGAGACTAGTTTTTCAAGCTAGAATGTCAAGCACCTTAATTGCGTAACATAGTTTCAACCACAATTCAAGACTTTTGAAGGGTATTTTTAATCCATTGCTTCATTAGTTTCATAAATTCATCTGCTAAACAACGTAAATAACGCAATGCACGTGGGTGAACTGTCAAAATGAAAGAAAATGCGATCAATTGTCATTTTATGTGTTACACAATTACCTCGAAGATTGTGCTAGTAGGTAAACTCGTGTATACAGAAAAATCCACATTTTTGTCTAGTAAGCAATTGTTAGTTTAATAGGATTGGGTGCTATTTTTGAGCTAGTATGACCCCCCATCACTGATTTAACAATCCCGGCTTTTGTGCTAGCCTCGTGTGAGGGGCAAAGCTAGTATCCAATCAGATAATTTTACTCTACGGACTAACTCACTGCAATGCTAATGGCTTAAAATTTTCTAGCATAGTGTAAACAGCTGTAGCATGTACTAAACCAGAATAATACTTGCTTGCTATTGAAGCTTCAAAAACTAGCCTCGTGTAACCCTGGCCTTAAGGTCGATATTCGCGTTAATTACGGCATATTTCTTATCTGTTCGCCATTGATACTCCATTAGTGCCGAGACATTTAACACAAATGAACGCTAAAGCGAACGCGCCTAAAATACGCAAATTCACGAACACAGAGCGGAGCGGGATTTTGTGGTCGATGTTTGAATTTTTTAAATGGCCGCCCGCTACGATGACATTTGGAAAATATTTTATTGATGGATATCGGTGGCCGTTAATTGATGTCTGGGAATTAATGTATTGATTTAGATATACATTTGAAATGATGGTGTGTGGTAGTTAGGTACAGCAAAATGACATCTTTTATTCTATTTAACACTTAGGGAGCTGTTGTGCACAGCAATTCTTTCTATGATTGAGTATCAAAATCTTTATGAAATTTGTATGACACTCATTTAACTTACATTTATTTAACTGATAATTTTTGAACTGCTGAAAAGCAAACCTTAAGTTACCTCTGTCTATTTTCCACATCCAATTATCAAACGTGTGATCTCTTATTATTTTCCTTAGAAGGAATGTTTCGACATTTTTTAATCTTTCATTGTCATCTGTCAGTTTTTTTTTTCTATGCTATAGGGCTAAGAGGTCGTCTATTTATTTTAAAGCTATTGTAAAGCAAGCGTAAAGCAAAGTTCTCACTGTAAGCCAATTTAATTGTTTCTGGCCGATAACCAAATATGATGTATTTTGATTTATATTTGAAAAACTAAAAAGTCACTTCTAAAAGATCAGCTAGGGACTATAAAAGGCAGCTGTGAGTTTTTACCAGGTTCCTTCTTTTTTTTTCCTTCGCTCGATTCTCGCCAGTCTATGTTTTATCGAAAGCTCCTTAAATATAAAACATTTTAAAAAGTGAAGCCTAATGTACTTATTTATTATTAATATCTAGTGCACGTGAAGGTGTTCGACTCATTCTATCACCTCCGACCCTCCCACTTGCGAGACATATTGGTGACATCTAATAACGTGGCGCGAGACGCCGCCGCCTTTCAACAAGTCTTAGAGAGAACAATTAACGTGGCGTGAGACGCCACCTCCAGTATACTGGGACGAGAGGTCCTGACGTCCACACTTAGATCATTCATTTTTTTTTTTCTAAGATCGAGTACCTCGCGGAATCCTCCCCGTCTAACCACCACCGACGAGAGCTCTCTCACAACGGGCTACGGGCTGGTAGAGCTGCTACCGAGAGCTCCCACTCGCTAGACTGCGGGCCGGAGGAGCGGCCGATGCGGCGGAGCGGCTACCGAGAGCTCCCACTCGTCAGACTGCGGGCCGGAGGAGCGGCTGACGCGAGCTGCTTCAACCTCGAGCTGCTTAGCGATCGTGAGTTCCCTCGTATCAGACTGCGGGCCGGAGGAGCGGCCTTCGAGAGTTGCTACTTCAATTTTTATTCATTTCTTTTTCTAAATACTTACTTTTGTCGTTAATATTTTAAAATGTATTAATTGTGACAACGTTTGGCCAGCCGGCTAAACGTTTCGTTACAGGTGTTATGTGTGAATTAGATGCTTGATTTGTGTGCCTACTGTCCATTAGACTCAATTTTATTTTTCATTGTAAATTATAGGTCGTCGGAAGAAAATTAATTTATGAGGAAGATGCGAAAAGCTCTAGCTTTGTGGTCACAGATCCTTTTACATAATATACTGTTACATAGTTAATGATATTTACATAATATACAAGCTAACAGCCATATGAACATGAATAAAAAAAAGGAAAATAATCATAGGGCATCGAAAACTTCCGAGTGCCCGAAAGGCTGGCACCGTTACTACGTTGTATGGCGATGATAATTCTTTTGCCAAAAAATAGGCCAGCCCTCTGGTCACGTGACGAGTCGACCAACCGCAATGTCTCGAAAAATCGAATGTTGCATGCCACACCAAAGGCCTGCCTAACTTTCCGGGCATTATTTTCATTCCATCTTGTCTCTTCCCATCGTCGCGTGCCAAGCCGTTGAGTTCTAAAACAACCGGCACCCCGGGAGGCAGTCGACAGCGTCACCGCACTGGCGGTGATGCGAGAAAAGTAGCAAGCCAAAAAGGGGTGTCACCAAGCATAGTGCCTATGTTGGGTGACGGTAGCGCCTGAGGCCAGAGACCAAAGAAACATTTTTTTCAACACAGTTACTCATAAAGTGGCTCTTATTACACCGCTTTTAGGTTCATAATGTAGTGTATTAAACAGGCGTGCTTTTTACTTTACATTACCGCACTCGTGTTTTATACATTTTTTCTTTCACATCCGTAAAGAGTTTTTATGTCTAAATACAATGAATATTTTTATCTCCTACATATACCGAAGAAAATGAAAACAACGAAATTATTAATAATACCAATACCATAACACAAACTGTAAAAAAGCCAACAAAAACTGTTCGGTATCATTTTTAGAATTGTACTTTCACTAATTGTTTCAATAATTTATTAAAGATAAAAACAATACGAGTCGGTTTTTTTTCTAGTAAGTGTGTTGAAAAACGTCGTGTGACACGCGTGTGCATTGATCATTACCCACTCAGCTCCCATATCGAGTTCGCCTACGGCTCGCGCGAATAAAACCGCCTAGGGGGTAATGACCAAAAGAGCACACTTGTATTACAATGTACTTTTATGTAAAAGTTACATAGATATGCCTATTGCAGTGTTTGGCTCGTTGATCTACTAGTCGCAAGAGCTACTGCTGAGTATGAGGTCCTGGGCTCGATTCCCAGGTTGATTAGTGTTCAATTAGTGTTCATATGTTGTGTAGGTGTGTTCATAGGTTTTCCCATCAGGAATTTCTCAGTAGCAGCCCGGAGTCTGGATTTTTGCCCGGTTGATACCCTCCCCTTATTACATGGGACTTAAACATAACTGGTGAAATGCGGTCTAACCCTTCAGGAATTACAGGCGTAATTAAATGTTATGCCATTAACATCAATTTATTTCACGTTCCCAGCGAAAACCTTTAAAGCTTTTGAGTAATTTGTTCCAGTAACAGTAAAATTATTAATTATTATCAATCTCGACCGTGCAATCCGATATTTTCCCACTAAACGTTAATACATGAATCAAACACACATTTAAATTAAACGGTCAAATCTGAAATACTACGAACTGGCCACAAACAAAACTCAAATCATTAAAACGATCGTCGATTTCGAAATTGGAACAATGAAAATTCAAATCGTTTCATAAAACAGTAGTCTATAATAATGTCAACAACTTTTATTTCTTTTCACAATAAAATATGAGAAATTAAGAAACGAAACAAAATCTCAAAATAAAATCCATCCAATTTGCGTAAATACTTTAAGGCTTGTTTCATACTGGTAGAACTTGTTTACTTTAATTAATTTGTGTACCTTCGTTTTATAAAGGGAGGTTCCTAGATGAAGGTACTAAGTACGGAGGTTAATATTTTATTTTCCTGAAATCACCTTTTTTTGCAATCATATAATTTTACTAATTTATTTGTCTATATGAGAGAATAGGATAATAGATTGCTGATGCCAGCGCTGTCCTTGTTAAAAACCTCTAGGTATTTCCTGTTTTTCTGAATATCTGTATCAGGAACAATCTCATTGCAATAAACACGCCAACTCCGTTAGTATCCATAATGTTATTCAATAAAACATTTTGTACTAATAAATCTGCCAATACAAAAATGCGTTTAACATACTCAATGTGACCGAGCCTCAATAAATTCAGCTTAGCCCGATAATCATTAAAAAGTTAGCATATTAAAAAATTGATACGTTCCTAATTCGAAATCATTTGGAACGTTCAAATAAATTCGACGCCCGCTGGCTAAACGCACGTTACAATAAACGGAATGCGAATTCGAAATTCGAAAAATTGTTGATTGTGTTTTGTTTCTTTTTTTTTGCGTTAATGTTGAGTTTTGTGCGTCATTTAAGTTTGAAACGAATTACTTTGATTCGATTGATTTTGATATTTCGTATTTTACGTTTTTTGTTAAGCACGATTAGTTATATTCATAAGTTAAAATAAACATTGGGCGATAAGCATTTTAAAATCTAGTAGAATGTATTTTAAGTCATCGTTATATGGGATATCTTGTAAAGGTGTTTCCACTGTTTCAAACAATAAGTAGGTACTAAGGTAGTTAATGTTCTCTTGCTTCAGATACATTTACTAGTATGATAATATTCGATACAAATTCACTTAACTATCTAGTTACAACTTTTAATTCCAATGAAATAAATCGTACGATGAATATGTTTGTTGCTTGTGCCTATAAGTCTAGTCGACACAAGCAACACTCACATTCAACCTATTTTTTACCAAGTATGATGCTTGCTCCCAAAATTACCACATAAACGCAAAGAACTACTCAATACATTCTTGAATCGAAACATCTTTTGAGCAGCATTTTTTATTATGTCCTATCAACGTCCATTACTGCTTATTATGTTTAGTTCGCTGTGTGGTATCCCTTGGATCGATACCCCGCTGTTACAAAGTTTTTTTTTATTTCGGCCGCTGACTGGCCAGGTAGAATGATGCGTTCGAAATTCAAAGTTAAGTCATGTCAGTTGAATATTAAATGTGATGATTTAATAAAATGTGGGCTGTGTAATGTCCTTTTTTTTAATGAGTTCTACTTATTAGTCTTATGAAATAAGAAGGAGGTTGTTTTTATTAATATTGGAATGCGAAAATCACCCTTCGTTCATTGTTAAAGGTGAGTTACGACCTCCGCTAACATACGTGACATGACCCGCAGACCGGATAGTTAGAAAGCAAGAAAAAAATATTATTTCGCACAAACAAAACGCACATTAAAAATTTAATGAAATAAAGTGCACGTACAAAGTTGCCAAAAGCCTCGTATTCAACCAAAAATAGTTGTCTATTTGTCTATTGCTCGATGACAGGACCAGGGACCAAAGACAATATACATAGCGTAAATGCTGCGACACTGTTTACTCACACTCCAATCTACTGCAGATTACAGTGTATAGGGTGAAAGAGTGGAGAGTAAGTGGACACCTCGCTCTCCGAGCTCACCACGGACAAAGTTGAACGTAAGAGCATGTAGGCAAATCACGCACCATGACGCCCAACGTAGGAGAAAGAATAAAGCACTAACCATGCGTGGTGAGCAACGCTCATTTCTTTTTTTATTATGAGACCAGCCCGCGTTTTATAACCATATTTTGTCGACGGAATAATAGACATAAGACTTATTTCTATTTGTCTATTGTTCCCCGACAAAACTCGTTTTAACGCTCCGCTGCGGATCGGAGTGGTCTAGATCTCCCTCAACTTTGCCGCAGCCTTCTTCTGTAAAATAACGGTTTTACAGTTGGTGATCACCGCATTCCACGAGTCGGCGCTCCCGACCATCGAACGAGCGACGGCCGGCAGTGACAAGTAGGCTCCAACTTTTGATACGAGTGCACATCCTCCCGCCCCCACCACCTCCCATGCGGCATACTCTGCCAGCGTATGCCACGCCGTTTATATACTGACCTGCCTTCACCCCTTTTTCATAAAAGCTTGAAGGCACAAAAAATAAAAGATAAACTTGAAGTAAATTCTCATTAAAGTCTATAGATGTGGTACCAGTCCAACCAGATGTGCCAGATAACACTTAAACCATTACCATCTTTAAAAAATAAAAACTCGACCAGTAGAACATCCTGCACTACGCATGCGTCAAGTTTTTACTTCTGTGGGAATTAAAACAATTTTAGTACTGTTAAAACATTCTATAAATGTCCAATGTACAGTAGGCCGCATGTCAGTGGTAACAAAGCTCTACGTCACAGTCCCTGAGACCTTTAGCTGGCCTAGCGTAGTATGGAGTTTCAATAGATTATGAGGCCAACTTACACTAGTATCTTTTTGTTATTGACAAATTGTAATTTATAATGTTTTTTTGTTGTTTTTTTTTTGGAAATGAAATCTTTTTATTAAATCTTAATACATTTTTATTTTATTTTCACATGTAGATATGCATAAGGACTGGTTCTGAAATAAAATTAATTTAATTTATACAGGTCTACCAGGATCTGACGGCAAAAAAAAAGTTTAGAAAAAATAGCGATTTTCATATGGCAACAAAAAAAAATGTCATCTGTGAACTGAAATTTCGAGGAATTGTTTTTGGTTTGGCTTCGAATTTCCTTTAAAAGGTTTTACTCGAATTTCCCCAGTATTGCTAGCGTCAATTTCTTTTTTCCCTTTTTGCCATCAGATCCTGGTAGACCTATACTTTTGTTACGACTGACGTGCAGCCTTCTAATTATGTACTTGGTCTACAGTAAATGCCTTAATAATGTCTGAGTATTGTTTGTATCACAAAACATCACGCTTGGAATGCCTGAAGGGTTTGGAAGAGGCGATTTTGTAAACCCTTATTTCCCCAATCATGTAATACGAGCCTATTGTCATCATCCGAGCATAATCCAACCATCAAATTAATTTATTGATAAATGTTAAAATAATTGATAAATTATTTTATTTCTGTAAGTAGGTGTGTACAAACACTTTTACACGTCAATCAGTTTTCAAAAACTAGTTGAGGTCAGCGTTTCCTATCTGACTACTCTGAGAAGAAAGGCCGAAACAAAGTCAGCGGTCACAGTGTCTTTTAAAGTCCACACATGATCTTGGTCAGGAAGACCATGTAGATTGGTGTCTGAAATGGTCTTTTGAGGAAAGAAGCGTACAGATTGAGTGGACCCGTCCAGTCAGTGCACGCATTTGTCAGTAACCATGCAGATCAACTCAGGAATTAAGGAGCTCAACGATTCGATGTACAATATAAAAGAAAGCACAGTTGGGTATTTGTATTACACATGTGTTATGAGATGTTACAAAAGATTGGATTCACGCAATTAATGAACTCAGCCAATACCGACACACGCCTGTCCAGGCTGCGCCATAAGTTCCGACTAAAGATTGAATGAAGTACACTGTATCATAACCACAAGAGGTGTGTTGTTTACATGTGCAGTCAACTGAGATGTTCCAAAATGTATGGAGCCTGCGCCAGGTTCATAAACACTGTAATTAAAAGGGGAACATATTTAAAACAGTTCTCAACTGTCCAATTACTTTAGAAACTTGCTGGTAAAACACAAAAAAATACTTTTAAAATTGCAACACTATAACAAAATTGCGTCATGGTGGTAAGCTGTCATTTTGACTATTGATATTTGACATGTCTATCTTAGTGAAGAATTGCGAGTCTTGCTTGTGGAGTCTTTGATTTAATCGAAGTTAAATTATGCAAACACGGTGTACGGCCAACGACGACTGTCAAAAACTGAAAGAATGATCCAAAGACTTCAAAACGCTTCTGTTTTAAAGTGCCCTTTAGAGGACACGTTACACCTTTTTTCAATAAGCACTACGTTTTAAAAATGAAAGTGAAATTTTTGTGACATTCTCTCTCTCTCTCTCTCTCTATGTGTTCAATGGTCGATCTATGGTTTGATGGAATTGTTTTTAACCACAGAGTAACTAAATCCGCCATTACGCCATGTTGAAAGGCGATAAAAATAATTGATAATATCAATTAACTACCACAACAGTATACATTTGTATAACACAACATCACGCCTTGTTTCCCCGAAGTGTTGGGCAGAAGTGTTCATGTGTATGTGTGTATGCACATCCACATTTCGCCAGCTATGTTTAGGTCACATTTAATAGGGGGCGAGCTTATTCACTTAAAACAGCCTATATAACAGTATACATTTAAATGAATTATTTATATTTTTCCCGAATTCTAAGCATTTTTCAAGTTTTGAGGTAGTTGCTGCTGGGGAGTTTGTTGCGCCACTTCTTCTTCCCAGCTAAAGCACTAGGAAGTGGTGAAGGGCGGGCGTTTTGGGGGACTGTCTTATGTCATTTTGACGTTCGAAAAGTGCTGATTCTCAGCCTAATTTGAATAAATGACTTTTGATTTTTTGATTTGATCTAAAACCTGGCCATTTTTAATCATCATCTTTTAATATTGTCATAATAATTAAATTATTTCAGAAGAATTGCTTTTTAAGTTAAGCACAATTTTATTAAGGTTGCAATTTGCTGGCTAGCTTCAGGCTGCTAATGAGAAAATTTTAATAGAAAAACCTAGAACCACGGACCAGGACCCAGGACCAGATGCTCAACAGTTTCTCTTGCGAACACTGGACCAACGAGGCAGTCAAGTTTACTGTGACTAATATTTTGCAAACAAACATTTGCAATCATTAACAAAAAACAAACGCAAGAAACGCCCGGAGGCAAGAGTTAGCTCACGATTAAAACAATAGATGTCAGTTCCAGTCCATACTATTAATTATTAAATGTCGCAATTAGAAAGGAAGGTCATTATAATAATTAATCTGTGGAGTTATTATTAGGTTAGAATGAAAAACACGAATAACAAAAATGACGAGCAATTTTCTGTATATTAGGGCCAATGAGTTATGGCCGCTCTTTCGCGCGTGTCCGCTCTCTCACACTCGCCGCATGTCACCATTTAGTTTTTAAATAAAATTTCCCCTAAAAACGGCTGAACAGATTTTCTTTTTTTTTTAGCTAAGAACGGTCGATCAAGTCACCTTTTAAACAAAACAAAATCGGTTCAGCCGTTAAGGAGACACGCCGGTACACGCCTCTTTTTCCGTCAGGGGTTCAAAACGTTACTGCGCAACCTTCTGCGCAAAGTTCATATCGGTAGTAATTCATCGGCCATTGTAATAGGAAGAAGGTAGATCTCTTTGTAAAGGAGCTTGTCTGGGGAAGTACTACCACTCGATGATGAGTTCATCATTCAGACGGTGCAACATAAAGAGGGGGAGATTTTACAGAAACTTCTGCCTGAATACTACTTGAACCTTGATCAGGGGAGTTATTAAGGAACTTTTTTTAATAGTAGTAGAGCTCTGTATGAAGAAACTCGTGGGGGGAAGTAGTAGCACTCGATGATAAGTTCATTATTAAGACGGTGCAACACAAAGAGGGGGAGATTTTTCAGAAACTTCTGCCTGAATACTACTTGAACATTGACCAAGTGAGTTATTTTGGACTTTATAAACTAGTAGTTAAGCTTTATGAAGGAGCTCGTCCGGGGAATTACTACCATCATACCTATTTCTACTACCAAGCAGCGTTTCTGTGTTCTAGTGATGCTTATTTCTAAAGAAATAAAATTAAAATCAAATCCTAATTTAAATTCTGTACATTTTATTACTAGCTTCTGCCTGATACTTCGTCCGCAATAACGTAGCTTTTTAATATTGAATGTTTTTTTTTAAATCTAATCAGTTGTTCCGAAGATTACCCCTCCAAACTCACAAATTTTACCTCTACAGAATACCCACTTACTAATTAGTGATCTAAATTCATACAAACAAACGTCCAATTGAAAGCTCGACGCAATAATAATCCGTATGTTTCCACACACCATCAAGCGATTGACCAGTCAATAATGAGCAATAACCGAATGACTGACCGAATGACTAATGAACTATACTCGACCTAGTTTCATGTCAATGGACATCCCTAAAGAGCATAGGTTACATGAGGACGATGCTGAAGCGACGCGACGGTCAGGAATTAAAATACTGCATATTTATACCCAGAATATTTATTTTAAATTAAAAAAAGAACACAGCATCATCAAGGAGTAGGTAGAGGTAGTAGGAACTTAAACATTTCAACGGTTATCATTTACTTACATGACAGTTGTAGCCAACATGACGTCTTATTGGAACAGAAAGAGAAAAGACACGTCAAAGAGGAGGGTTATGATTTTGAACGGTATGTATGTATGAATTTAAGTATGTGGTTATATAAGTATGTATATCTGCATGTCGATTCTGTAAAAATCTCACCGTGAAGATTTGCGTGGAGTGAGCTGTCAGTGTCATCCCGTCTTGTTCAATCCCTAGCATCAGTGGCACTGACAGCTTACTTCACGCACACTTCACCCAAGCTTTAACGGTGAGATGGTTACAGAATAGCACTACTGTTCCCTCAGAACTTCTAAATGACTAATCATAATTTGACATATAAGGTATTGTTGGAAGCGTCTTGATCGTGCGCTGGTTGTAGGCTATAAAACGACACATTAAATTCAATATCTGACTGGTAAAATCAGCCCCAAGAGTCAACAAAACTATGAATAAAAAGTAGAGGAGAATTACTTAAGCCACATGATTTCTAAACTAGACCACCAATTTAAATTGGACCATGTCTTCGAACATATTCTTCCCAAGAAAGTCCACTTCAAAATGATCTAACTGATCTCCACCGATACTATAAGCCAACCTATTAAAGTTGGACCATATCTTCATACCACTACATTTTAAAGCAGGTCCATTTTAAAATGGACGTCTCAACGCACGGACTCAACTCGGTCCAATTAAGGTTGACCTGTTCCTTTGCACATATTATTTCACGCGAAGGCTCAATTTAAAATGGAAAACATCGACGAGTATTTACAGAACACTAATAACGCTTGTTGCTCAATTGGCCTGTTTTTTACTGACAACATGGTATTATCTTCACGCCCTTCTTCCGTAACGAGGTAAGCAGATTTATTGGTTTTCTCAATACTGTTATAAATAAGTAGGTAGGTACCTACAGTACGCAGCTGGCAGTTATGGGACATCGACTTTTAAGAAAAAAAAAACCGGCCATGTGCGTGTCGGACCACACAGTTAGTAGTTAGGATGAATATATCCCAAGAACCAACTTAATATTGTAATTGAAAAACATGTTCTCCCATACATTCCAACTGTAAATGTAAGTTGGTCGACTATTACTCGATTATTTGTAAATGTCATTTCTTTAGTAATGTTCGTCGAATCGTTTAGCTCCTTTATTTCTGTGTTAAGCTGCATGACTACTGACAAACTGCGTGCACTGACTGGACAGGTCCACTCATTCTGTGTGGTTCTTTCCTCAAAAAACCATTTCAGACATCAATCCACATGGTCTTCACATGACCTGACCAAGATTATTTCTGGACTTTAAAAGAGACTGTGACCTCTGAGTTTGTTTCGGCCTTTCTTCTCAGAGTAGTCAGATAGGAAACGCCGATCTCATCCAGTTTTTAAAATATGATTAACGTGTAAAAGTGTTTGTACAAACCTGCTTACAGAAATAAATCATTTATCAAAGCCTACTTAGCTGAGACAGTTTTTATTTTGTATACTACTACCGGGAATTTTTTCACATATCCAAAAACAACTATTTAGCTGCCGGGGGGGGGGGGGGGGACATGGGGACACCTAACTGTCTTCAACAAAAAATTGCAATTTAAAAGTTTAATACTTCGCAAACGGATCCCTGAATCGAAAAATGGTTTGCACTTACCCGCAATATTTTTAAACGACCTTTCCAACGGCACTCACACAATGGGACAGACAAGAAAAACTGCCTCGTTGGTTCATGTGTCGTTAGCGTTACTGCAGACCATGAGGTCCTGCGTTCAATTTCCAGGACGGATAAAGTGTTATTTTGTGTTTCCATTAGAAACTTTTCAGTAGCAGCCCGGAGTCTGGATTTGCCAGTTGATGGCAATAGGCTCGCCCCCTATTACATGTGACTTAAAGAGAACTGGCGAAATGTGGGTGTGTACATAGGTAAACCTCTGCCTAACGCTTTGGAAAAAACACGCGTCAAGTTACGGTAACTATGATAATATGTTTGGCTCTGTAGAACGTCGTCTCTCTCTCTCTCCCGAAACTATGTCTCTTTCCTCTCTTTATCTATTATTCAATGAAATTAGATACCACAAGATTGTCGCAAAACTTTCAGGCGAACTAAACTACGTATTTCTGTTATATATCATCAGCCTCCGTGGCGCAATGGCTAGCGCGTTCGGCTGTTAACTGAAAGGTTGGTGGTTCGAGCCCACCCGGGGGCGAACCTTTTTACTACTGAAACAACAGGACAAACAGGCTGAAATCTACGCTTAGGTGCGGTAACATCAATAACAGTGTTGACGACAACATTTCCTCAAGCCATGTGACGACGAAAAACTACCTAAAAAATATGTTTTTTTATTTTATTTCGTAAATTCGCTATATTGAGTTGTCATTCCAAATCGTAATAATCGGTTTAAAGGCTCGTACACACCGGCGCGACGCCACAGCGCGACACAAAGGCACCGTGTGTCGTGCTAAGAGCGGTGCCTTAGTGTCGCGCTGTGGCGTCGCGCTTGTTTGTGGGAGCCTTAAAGAGGAAGCCCCAGGTTGTCCTCATAATTGATATGTTATGAAATTGTAATTTGATTATTATAATTATGAACTTAGAGGGCTGTATTGATGATTTTAATCATTATAATTCTGTAAATACGTACTTTTTACAGTCGCGAATAATATTTTGTTCAACATACAACCTGTCACTGACCTGTACCTACCCTAATTGCGTAATACACAATCAATCGGAATCTCAATCGTTTTGAAACAGATTGCTAATACACTGCTTCATAAGTTCTATAAGAAAATCTGATCTAAAATGTAAATAACGCAATGAATGTTGTTGAACTGTCAAAATGCAACAGATTAGTCGTAATCGTTTACGAAAATGGGTTACGCAATTTGGCTGCTGGAAATTCAAGAAAATTACAATTTCGCGGGCAACCTGGCGCTTTCGAATCGCTTAAAATCGCAAATTGAACAAACGCGTGCAAGAGCTGTCAGTGTCAATATTTCACAGAAAATAATGTCACTGGCAGCTCTTAAACGTATTTTATGTGCTGATAGCGTTCAGTTTCATTGGTGAAATCAGCACGAAGTACAATAAGCGGCCGTTTATATGGCGCATCGAATTTTAGAAATAGCTCGGCTTTTTTGTTACTTCTTCACTTTCATTCGACCAATGAGACAGTATCCTAATACCTATGTCGAATTCCACTTAGACCACGTTCGCATGAACGTAAAAATATCGCGGCGGAATTATATTACGCACACTTAATTTTCAACTCTTGGTGATAAACCGAGCATTGAGAATCCAACATCCATGTGTTTCCCAACGCGTTGAAAAAACACACTGTTGAGCAGTTGAGCAGTGCGTTATTCGTTTTAGTGCGTTTTCTTGCACAAGAGTTGCTTATAATATAGTATAATAAAAAAGTGAGCTCAGTGGTCACTTAATTTTTTGTGGAAGTACTTTTGAAAATTCGACCCCGAAAAGGTTTAACTAGGAATGTACGTTTGAATGGAAGTTCGTCATTTTTGCCTCGCATAAATGTAAATAAATCAATCAATTTACAATAATAATAAAACAGAACAGTTACAATCCCATGCATTGCTCTCGTAAATTTACACCACTCCAGAGAATTTGTCGATACGTTCATTCAATTTCGTTCATTCATTTAGGGTTGAACGGTTGTAAAGTTGGCATAAAAAATGTTGACGCTTTTTTTGTGTAAAAGAAGTTACCGACGCCGAAAATGGAATAGTTTTAAGTTCGAAGGTTCAATAGAGAATTAAGAATACACACTCGCGAACAAGCTAAAATGACGAACTTAACCTTTTTTTGTTTTTTTTTTGTTTCGGTGTGGGTAATCCTCATAGATGTGATTGAGGGGTCTGTCAGACTCTTACTGACTAAAAACCACCCCAGTGTTCCATCTCACACCGACGTAGGGGTCGAGGGAACATATGATTCTTCCGCAACCCCGACTAGTGCTGGCCTGCCTCGGCGGGCCTCCTCGTGTTGGGAAGGGAGTGAGGTGTTAAACTCCCCCCGCAACGTCTAAGAGGGGCACGCGTGGAACACTACGTGCCGCCACCTCGGGTCCTGATGTATGGGGGGCGGTGGACGTCCCCGAGTCCGCCGTCCCTGAACCCATTTAGAGGGGCTGCGGAAGAGGGCGTTGTTCGCCCTCCGCCTGCGACCAACCCCTTGCCCCTTGCGACGGGTCTGATGACTGGCCCCGTCGCCTACCATTTTTCGGCAGCAGAGGATAGGGAGGGCGACCAACGACATACCGACACTCCTCTTGCCCTGCGGACCCATCGCGTCCGCCATCATACGGTGGCGACCCCGTTAAGGCCGCGGAAGGTAGGGAGAGCGGCGCACCGCAATACCGGCACTCCTCTCCCGCCGCGGCCCCACCACAGTAGCGATGTCGCCCAACAACACCGCAACCTTGGCCGCTACGTCGTCGGCTTGTCAGCAAAAGCCCTGACGAGCGGCCCCTCCTCGAGTTCCTCTTAGCTTCACCGTGAAGCCCAAACCACGGTTACTGAGCCCCCCCGCCTCGTCAATGCGGGAACCCAGGGGGGGGGGTGTCTTACTTAACCTAACATAACCTGAACTTTTAAGAATCCCTTCTTTGTTGCCACTTTCACAATATATTTAAGATACTCAAAAGTGTCATACATATGAAACCGCCCATTTTTAATCTGTGTGTTAAATGTCAGTGACTGAATAAATGTAGGATTTTGTTTTTTTTTTTTTTTTTTGAGAATTGTTTGCTGACCGGGCGGAGTAATTGTGTTACACTAAGGGCAGATTTCACCGATGAAATTGAACGCGTTCAGCACATAAACCTTGTTTAAGGGCTGTCAGTGTCGTTATTTTCTGTGCTCTACCTCTCTCCTAATTCTGCTTTGCCCGACAGAGTCCATATTGGTCTTGTACTTCGATATTTATGTAACACATATGAAATGCAATAAAGTGTTGAGTCTTGAGTAAATTTTTAATTGGTCCTCCAAAAAAAAACTGCTGTTTTCTATGAGAAAAGTGTAATACCTACTCGCACAAAAAGTATGCAACTGCATTTTTTTATTTATAACCGACAAAAAAATTACGCACTGAATTTCCGGTAACAGCAAGTGTAGCATGATGACCATAGAAACGAGTTTTGTCGACGGACGAATAGACAAAATGGCAGGTGAATAAAAGAAATCTGTATTCTATCCTTAAATTTATCTATTCCTCCGTCGAAAACGTTGGTCATGCCAAGCGTGTGGTGGGCAACTGTCCGCCTATTGATGTCGGGCGGTAAACTTTGCTTGCGCGATGCAGGATTTTGGATGACGACAGAGTGATGCATAGTTCTCATGTGGCGGTGTACATGTCGCCATAATTTACTTAGTGACTTATATTTCGGGAACAAAATTATCGTTGACGTGGTCATGTGTTCCGACAATCTCACACGTGCAACCGTCAATACTTTGAGCTGAGTACTAATTGAAAACTTCCAGGAATTACGTGCAATATACCCAAAACAATGAGCCAGTCTGCACATCACGTATCAAACCAGCGGATGTACCCGCTTAGAATTCGAACGGCCTTTGGCAGTAATAATAATCCATTCGCATGCAGGCCGACATGGCTTGTGACAACGTGTCATGGCAGCGTTAATTCTAAAGATAAGTGTTAAAACCACAACGTCGATTCTGTAAAAATCTCACCGTGAAGACTTGCGAGGAGTGAGCTGTCAGTGTCATCCCGTCTTGGTCAATCCCTAGCATCAGTGGCACTGACAGCTCACTTCACCTAAGTTTTCACGGTGAGATGGTTGCAGAATTGCACAACTGTACCTACATTTCATGTAAACCAACCCTCACACGAACGTTAAAATATCGCAGCGGGATTTTATCACGCATTGAATTTTCTACTCTCAGTGTTGGGCCGAGCGTTGAAAATCTAACAGAGTACATTCCAGTGTGTCGACAAATAAAACTTTTGGATTATCAACTCTTGGCTGTATGCAAAGTGTTGAAAATACAGTGTGCGATAAATCCCACCGCGATATTTCGTACTGTTAATAGGACCAGCATCATCATCATTCTAATACCTTTGTTTTGTTTTTTTTTTTTTTTGTGTCAGAGCGACATGTGTTCTTCTGCCATACTTCTCTGTTGGTCCTCATCTCGGTAGCCATCCCCTTTCTAGCCATATGTTATCTTCTTCCCCTACTCCTGTTTCCATCCACGTTCGTACCTACTCAAAACACTCCTCACAAAAACCATTTTACCGTAATGTTGTCTAGAAGTTACAAGCTGGACTGCTAATGGGGTCCTGAGTTCCTAGGATGGGCAAACGGTAGTTGAGTTTTTTCAAATTCGGATTTTTTCAGCTCGTGCTCGGAAATAGTGGGAAAAGGTTACCTCCTTCTATACAAGTGCGCACCATTGTTGACCTCATCATCGCTTAACATCGTTATCTGGCCAAATCTTTTTCGAACTATGTTGGAATCCGTTTTCTAGTCTATCAGGGTGCAGCTGAATACCAGTCTTTTACATGGAGCGACTGCCAATCTGACCTCCAAAATCCAGTTACTGGGTAACACGGTACCCTTGGGTAAGACATCTCTTCACATAAGTAGTGGTATGTTGTAACTATCTCTCCGTGAAAACCTAGGTGACGGGAGCGTGGAGTGAGCTGTCAGTACCACTGATACTAGGAATTAACCAAGACGGGAAGACACTGACAGCTCACTCCACGCAAGTCTTCACGGTGAGATTTTTACAGAATCGACATGCAGGAGGTAATGGAACGAAGTTTGCAATTGAATCAAGTCGCGTGCGAGAGGTAGTATGTCATGACTACCTACACTTAACATGTGGGTGTTAGGCATATAAGTTGACACATTAGCACCGTCATAGGCTGATTTCGATTGCATTCGATTGCTATGACTAATATGACCTCAAGGTTCCAGTGATTGTTCTCGAGACAATATGGCGACGTGGGTTAGGTTAAAGCTTGTGGTTTAGGAGTGTTGCGGTTATGATGTTAGTTATTTGTGCTGCTAAATCCAGATGCTTATTCTTTTGTGTTGTGATTTTTTATAAATCTGTCAGGAGGTTTTCGTACACTCTTGTAGCAGCGACTTATTATGAAAAAACTAACCGAGATTTTTTTTATGAAATAAGCTGCTAATCGTGACAATCCCTTGCATCAGCATGTCGATTCCGTAAAAACCTCACCGTGAAGACTTGCGTGGAGTGAGCTGTCAGTGTCATCCCGTCTTGGTCAATCCCTAGCATCAGTGGCGCTAACAGATCATTCCACGCTCACTTCACCTAAGTTTACGGTGAGATGGTTACAGAATGTATCGGCTGGTTAGTCTTAGACGATATGTGAAATTTCATGAGTGTTTTCACCATGTATGCTACACAAACTGTTAACTATCACCGTGACCTGCAAACTAATTGCGTAACAGTTTGAAACACAATCTGTATCATTTTGAAGGACATTGCTAATCCATTGCCTCCTATGTTACAGGCCTCCTCTCTGTGAGAGGGAGTGGGCCGTAATCCACCACGCGGGCCCAGTGCGGGTTGGTAGATGTCACATGTCTTCGAATTTTTGGTTCTAGGCATGCTGGTTTCCTCACGATGTTTTCCTTCACCGTTTTGAGAGCAGTGGTGATGAAATAATTTACACAAAGTAAAGCGCCTGTCTGGGTTCAACCTACGACCTACACCTCGTAAGTCGCGGCCGTCAGCACTGGGCCACCACTGCTCTGTATAATATTGCTAATCTATAATTATCTCAATGCAAGGCAGAAGACCAGCACCATACTTGCCTTACACACTGTCAAACTGAATCTAAATTGTTTCGAAGGATATTGCCAAACTATTGTCACTAATGTTAAAAAAAAAACTGCTCAAGAACGTAAATAACGCAATCAACGTTGTTGAACAGTCAAAATGAAAGCCATTGCTACTGTTAGTGTTTCATTTAATCTGCAGCAGGTCAATATTAGACGAAAAGTGAGTGTCATGTATAGTTTGTTTCACCATGTATTTATTACCTGTCACTTGGACCTGCTATGCACATCACTAATAAAATGATAATAATAAGTTGGAAATTAATTTAATCGAGTCCCAATAAAAAAAATAACCCAAAAGCTCGTCCGTACCAACCCTAAACAAGTGACCCTTCAAATAAAATTTTATACACATCGTATTACAAGATAAATTAATTTGCTAAAACTGCCAGGGGTGACACAAGGGTACAGTATCTGATAACAACCCTTTATTGAGTACCCCTGACTGACAGGTGTATGTGTGTATATGTACGTAATTGATTTATCATAAATACGGGGGTAGGTAAAATTTATTCAAAAATGTATCTGCATGTATGGCTGGGGTAGATTATCTTGTTTCTAGATTTCAAATTTGATAACGTGTTTGGGTAATGAATTAAGTATGATAGTTCTTGGAGCAGCTGCAGATTTAGACAAGCAGAAAAAACATAAAAAAACGGGCCAAGTGCGCGTCGGACCACGCCCAATTAAGGGTTCCGTTGTTGGGACGAATTTATCCCAAGCACTAACTTAACATTGTAGTTGAAAAACATGTTCTCTTAACATAACATCACGCCTTGTTTCCCCGAAGGGTTGGGCAGAGGTGAACCTATACACCCACATTTCGCCAGTTATGTTTAAGTCCCATGTAATAGGGGGCGAGCCTATTGCCAACCGGGCACAAATCCAAACTCCGGGCCGCTACTGAGAAATTCCAGATAGAAAATCTCGAACCCAGGACCTCATGCTCAGCAGTAGCGATTGCGACCACTAGACCAACGAGGCTGTTATGTTCTCATAAACATTGATAATTTGATACACGTCACGGTCAATTCTCAAACTGCAATGTATGTTTGTAAACGCAAAAAATCGGACGTTTTCCTTTACTTGTGCTGTAAGACCTTGCTTCTTGCCAAATTTCACGATTCTAAGTTAACGGGAAGTAACCTTTAGGTTTTAATTTATTTGCGAGTATCAAAATATGTCGTATATATCGCCGTATTTATTATTACGTTGACTTAGAAGCTTGATTTTTTTTAGAGCTTCAAGGGACCGTAGGCCCACGTATTTGTAGTAACCCGTTACTAAGAAAAAGATTCTTGACTTACAGACGGGCAGACGGGCAGACAGACTGACAACAAGTGATCCTATAAGGGTTCCGTTTTTTCCTTGTGAGGTACGGAACCCTAAACATATGCTATCCAGACGCTTGTCAGTTAAATAAAATGTTGTGCTTGTTTTCACAGTCAATAAAGATTGTCAATTAGAGTCATCAGGTGAAGTCAGAAGCTCGAAAGTCTGACAACCAGTCTTCCCAAGGAGTATCGTGTTACCCAGTTACTGGGTTGTGGAGGTCAGATAGTGCAATCGCTCCATGTAAAATACTGGTCAACTGCATCTAGACAGTCAGACAATGGTTATGCTTGAAGCTGACCCCAAGATAGTTGGAAAAAACTAGACAGATGATGATGTTTTCACAGTCCATACTTCAATCTTTTTTTTTTTTCATTGGGAATCTAACCCGGGAGCTGGTTCGGCAGTCGCGGTTTTTGTGAATGTGAGAACGTTGTAGGCCTTGTAGATTGTAGATTTATAAACCATTGTCTCTTTGTTATGGTACTTGTTGACAGGCCTACACTGTCCTCCCATACCTATTAACTCTGCAATTTGAAAACATTGTAAAAGTCAATTACTTTTAGAAGAGTAACCGTGGAGTTTCTTGCCGGCTCTTCTCCATAGGAAACGACAAATTGGAACCGTGCACTTAGCTTCTGACGTTTCAAAAGTGCCCATGTAGGTTTACGCGAAATAAAATATTTTAATCTTAATTTTGAGTCAGCGCTTGCGACCACTGAACCAACGAGGCATCACGTATTACAAGATGTTCAGAGAGACTTCTTACCTATAATTTTGGTGCCCGATAAACGGTAATTCCATTGCCCCTATCTCCGTCATTGGGCAATCGTGGGTGAATGACATTACACCTCTAACCCTCTCACGTTTATGTGATAAATTGTGACATTTATTGCAATATTATGCATTAACCCTATAAACCGGACATGAGACTCCCTTACAAACAGCGAACGGTATTAGGAGATTGCCATAATTGCTACCAATATGTACCTATATTATGTAGATGGATAATATTGCTATTCTACAATTATCTCAATGGAAGGCAAAGGCCAGCACCCTAATTGAGTAACACACTATCAATCAGAATCTGAATAATTTTGAAAGATATTGCTAATCCATTGCTTCATATGTTCGAGAAATTTCAACGTAAATAAAGCAATGAATTTTGTTGAACTGTCAAATTTAAGGTCATTCCTACTGTTTGAGTCAATCAATTAACTCAGCCTTTCGTTGTACACTGCTGGACATAGGCCTCTCCTAGGCTGGGCCACAACACCATGACCTCCGCTTTCCCCATCCAGTCTGTCCCACCCACTTTATTAAGATCGTCGGTCCATCTAGCTGGGGGGCGTCCCACACTACGCTAGCCGATACACTGTCTCCACTCCAGGACTCGTCTTCTCCACCCGCCATCGGTCGTTCAACAAACTTGGCCAGCCCTCTGCCACTTCAGTTAGCTTACTCTGCAAGCTATGTCGCTAACTCCAGTTATTTATCGTATAATTTCATTTCTGATTTTATACTGAAGAAACTCCGAGCATAGCCCGCTCCATAGAGCGCTGGGCAACCAGCCCAACTGTCAGTGTCCACGTTTCGGCATCGTATGTCAAAACGAACAGGACGCACTGGTTGAAGACCTTAGTATGTTGATTGTTTAAGTGTTACGCAATGAGCCCGCTGTTCTTATACAGAGATGGAACGAGCATTGATCATCAAGCTTGCTCACTGCTTGTTGGAAATTTTATATGCAATGACAAGAGTATGTTTAAAGATGTTTATTCTCAAAAAAGACACAAAGTCACTTATATCAGAAAAATGCTTAAAATAATTTATATAATCAAAAAGTTCGACACAGATGTCATGGCAGCAATTATGATACACCCATGCAATAAACTTAGTTATAATCTTCGGTAAAATCAAAAAATTTGCTCGTCAACACTGCTACGTTGGGTTACTTGTTTTACTATATTAAACGATAAATTAGTCTGTATACTTCTGTTGAGTGCCTTACGAATGAAAACACATGTATTGTAAATGTATAACTGTCTAATGTGCATTAAGTTATTTTTAAATATGGCTAGTTAAAAATCATTTTTATTATCTTACTAACTGCTCCCCGCGGTTTCACCCGCATAAATCTTGATCTTGTGGGAGTATCGGGATAAAAAGTACAAATTCGTTCAGTAGTTTTAGCGTGAAAGAGTAACAAACATCCATCCATACTCACAAACTTTCGCGTTTATAATATTAGTAGGATTTTGTGCAACTTGTAGACTGATATCAAGAGTATACTAAACTTGTATCTCCCTGCTTTGTTTTATCCTGCCCTTGTCAGCACTTTTAAACCTAGTTCACGAGCTGTCAGTGTCAATATTCCATAATAATTTTGACACTGACAGCTTTTGAACGCGATTTAGATGTGCTGAACGTGTTCAGTTTCATTGGTGAAATCCACCCATACCTAGTGCCGATTTCACCAATGTTACTGAACGTGTTCAGCACATCTAGAACGCGTTCAAGAGCTGTCAGTGTCAATATTCCTTTGAAATTAATAACACTGACAGTTACTGTGACTGTTAAACGTAGTTTATGTGCTCCTTTAGGGTGGATTTCACTGACAGCTCTTGAACGCGTTTTGGATGTGTTGAACGCGTTCAGTTTCATTGGTAAAATCCACCCTTAGGTTGGATTTCACCAAGGAAACTGAACGCGATTAGCACCTAAACTACGTTTTAGAGCTGTCAGTGTCATTATTTTCTATGAAAAATTGACACTGACAGCTCTTGAACGCGTTTTAGATCTGCTGAACGCGTTCAGTAACATTGGTGAAATCGGCACTTAGTAGTCATCTCGGTAGTGACTTTTCTAGCCTCGTAAGACATAGACTTGAAATTAAAAAACCTCAGGTAACATTAGCGCCTTTGAACCAGAAGAATGTCGATAACCAACGAAGATAGCCGACCATCACCGACTATTACCGATTACTGCCAAATTTCGTCTGCCATATTGTTTTCGATCAAGCCTATTCTGAGTAGTAATTTTAACATTCTCATTATGCCGTACCAATCTTATAATTTTGACTTGTCCTAAGTGATTATTGAACATAATATTTATTTATAACCGTTCTAGAAAATACTGCTCATTTTCTTAAGTACTTTTCAAGACATCCACTCAAAGAAAATTAGATTTGAAGATGTTAAAAATCCCAAAGAAATATCTTGTTAATAATTTTGCGATCAACGATGCAATACTTTTAATTAAACAATTATTGACGTTTTAATGCAAAGATCAGATTTATTTCTGATTAAGTGAATGCATAGAAAAATACTTATTGAAAGGTAACTGAAAATATGAAGACGAAAGACACATTTTGTGTTTATTGTGATTGTTTTAAGGCATGAAAGCTATAGTCCCCGAGAATGGTTCAGAAAGATTTATATGTAAATAAGTAGTCTATTGAGATTTCAGGTTCTGCTAGCAAAGCATGGTTTTTATGGACATAGAAATGGGGTTGTCATTGGTGCAAAATAATTAGTATCTATATACTTAGATGTTCGAGACGATAGTATATCATGATGATTACTAATGTTAAAAATGTTCGAAAAAATAATGTCATTTCAAAGAAGACATAATAAAAATGAGGTAATTGAAAAAATCTGTTAAATCGATGTAAATGTGAAGAAGCCACAAAAGTAACGTAAGTAAGTAGTAATGTAAGTAAGTGTAGTAAAGTGTGTTTTAAAAGTTTTTGGAGTGGATTATTCCCGTCCTTGTCGCGCGGTACGGAAAATGTATGGAAGTATGAAGTTACATAGTCGTGACGTCACTTCAACGATAGTGCTGTCCTTGTCGAACACTTACTTTAAAACGTTTACAACTTGGCATTTTTTTAAAGCTTTTACACTTTTCATAACATTGTTTTCACTATTTGGAAAGAAACATTTTTTGAGACAAGAATTTTAAAAATGTCATCATCATATTATATTTTAACTTAACTTAGTTGTTAGCTTTATTGTGCATACTGTGGCCTCCTATAAGTCGAGGAGTACACCTACTTAATACCTGATTCATATATTGTGAAAATCTTTATATTAAATTAAATAACACATCGACATCGAGCTCTAGAGACTCACAACCTCTACAAAGACAAAATTGAAAAAAAAAATTGTTTCATAGACAAGTGCAATACCCACGCGGTCAAAATGTAAGAAACACATTTTTTTCCTACGAAAATTTATACGCACAGAATCATGTGCTGAATTTGGGGTGACAGCGCCGATGTCCCTTTTACCCTGGCTAGTCTGATGATATGAAGGCCGGATATTGTAACATAATATTCTAGCCGAGAGATCGAAATTTGCGTGCAGAGGAACGTCTTTTGTATACTAAGATTTATGTACGTTCAGTTGTAAACCAAGACATACCGTGGTCTAAGGGTAGGATGTAACGTATTCGGTAGACTTGCAGTTTGTCAGTTTATCATCAGAATGGCCTTAAATTTAGTCTTGCATTCATTTCTGTTGTTCCACATTTCAGAATTAGAATCCGAACTTTATTTGCTATTAATGTAGGTACAGGTATAAGATGCTGTACTTGACATAATGAGATCGGCAATCGGCGTGCTAATTATTACATTAAAATAAATATTAATATACAAACAAAATAATGTCAACATAACAAAACAGAAATTATGGTGAAGTATTAAAGTCAGGACTTCATAGGAGGTCAAAATGGCAATTAATTATAACAGTCATAATCAGGAAAAACTCTAAACATAATTTAGAAAGTCTTTCACTGAATAACAACATTTGCCTAAAAGTAGTGCAGTTTTCTTAGATTTAAAAATGTTAAAGAAAAAATCTTAAAACCATTAGGTATTTTATTATAAATGACAGGTCCCATCGTCATAATACTTTTCCTTAACAGTGCTGTTTTATAATTACCCGAATGTAGCAAGTTCTTATATTGGTATCTCAAGGGGTCATTACGTGTTCTTAAGTTCGCCAGTGACGGTTTATTTCAAATAAAATAAAATTTGGTTCTACGCAATATCTGCTACGTTTTGTTCATTCGATATAGTTGTCGCGTTTTAGAGTAGCAATAGCGGTCATTGACCCACACTTTCTTGTATTTTTAACAAATATTGAAATAAACTCCTGAATTTATATCTACCGTAATCTTCAACATGTACATAGTTTATTGTTTGGGTTCCTACGGAGAGATATTTGGAAAAGGGCAATGACCGCTTTTTTAAATTAATAATACACTACAGCAAACTTATTATGCTGGAGTATACGATTCGTTATTATTATGTCTATAACTAACAACAGTTCGTATACTATAGAAACCAGCCAGGAAAAGTCATCTTTGACAAAACGTAAATCCAACTCTTTACTGCTTATCTATTATGCTTCAATCAACCCCATGAATAAAAAGCACTACCTATCAAAGAAAAAATGCCAAGACAAATAACAAAAACAACAAAACATCGAGAATCCAGTGTCCCTCCGAAGATAACAATTTGGAACGCTTCAAAGAATTTTCATTCCTCCGAATACTTTAAAAAAATGTTTTAGACAAAAGCGTTCAACCTCCTTTGACCGTTCGTGACAATGAACCTATGACGTCTGACCCGTGTGAATCTGACATCGTGACGGGTCGCGTTCGATTTTCGAATCTCAAAAAAAGAACTACGTCACGGGCCGCTGATTGGATAGAATGTGTTCCGCCGTTTGAAGGTGGTCACGAGTTGACTAATTTCTTAAATTGAATTTTTGGGAATGCACGAGCTTTTTATAATGGTTTGTCTCACAAATTATCTGTGGTGTACTGAGTTTCGTTCACGACTGTCGGTATGACCCACTTAGTAGGTAAGTTTCTTCTCACAATTTTGTTGACAACCAACGGTTACGGTTTTCTATGATTACAGCATGAAAATTGATTGATATAATATTTTCCATCGTCAACTCGCTGTTGAACCCAAGACGTTACTTACTGTGATTGTTTTTTTAAAGTGTATGAATAATACGCCTCTTCCATGTTTGTTGGAATCGTATCGAGGACACCATCGTAATTATAATTATTTGACAGAAAACTCCTACTGTTGAATATGGATTCCCCAATGATCGAACTGAACAAATTGAACGCAGTAATGAAAATTGTAATGTTTTCACACAAAACCAATCATGACGCCAGTACTCTCAAAAGGAGTAGAAAGACGCGTTGTTTCTACTTTGTAAATTGGTTCAACTTAAGAATTTTCATATGCAATATTCTTAGGTTAAACGAATTTCCAAAGTTTACCGGTTGATATGAAATTGATGATTATTAATCAGAAAATATGTCGTTCTAATTGCATTTTGATCAAAATACGACGTAAAACAGAGCTGCAATTAACAAAAAAAAACAAGAGAAAATGTTTTTGGAGGGCTGCAGCTGAGAATTCATCATAAATGACCTCAATGATCTGGTGGTCGCAATCCCAGCTACTCTTAACCACGGCGGCGCTGGGTTTGACTCCAGTGTCGGAAGTGTTTTTGGGTTTTCCGTTAGGAAACTTTCAGAGGTACCAAGCTCGGATCGGAGTCTATATTTACCGTAACATCAGCTTGTATTCCCTGAAGGTTTGGGCAGAGAAAAAACTGTAATGTACCTTTCAAAATCACATGTATTATAGGGCGAATCGAGGGCCCTGATACCGTTATATTTCTCGAAACGGATTTGTTTTAAAATATCTAAGAATTTGTTACGGTGAACTTTTTGAAGAAGAACAAAATTTATATCGTTTTCGATCAATACAACGTTTATTTATCCATTTTTATATTGTTCGATCTTTGATCCGAATATTACGAATTTCGTTCAAGTTGGTTTTACTTTGATAGATTACGGAATAAACCGGTTTTTAAAAAACGTACTTAATTCGTTTTCGGTTCGAAACAAAATGTTGTCCAAAGAGTTCAAATAACTGTTTGAAATTATATTAATTTCCCGAGCCCTGGGTGAACTGGGGAACCTATTACGATCGATCAGCATACGATTTAAAAAGACAACTCAATACGACGTATTTGAAAAAAATAATATAAACATAATTTTCGAGTAGTTTTTCGTCATAACATATTCTTATGGAAATGTAGTTGCTTTATAAGTTTTCACAGTTCTTAGTAGTGGAATTCTTAGTAGTATTTTAATAATTACAAAATTATGTTATTACTTATGTATTCGTATTTTCATTATTATAGTTGATTTTCCTTATTTCATATTATAATATACCAGGCCACTCAGAAAGAATTGCGAAAAAAGTTGTGTGTATTAGAGACTGGCCGGTTATAGTATATTTTTAAAATATTCAAGCAACTACATTTCCATAAGAATATGTTAATATTCTTATGGAAATGTAGTTGCTTTATAAGTTTTCACAGTTCTCGAAATTCCCGCTCCCAAAGCGTAGATTTCAGCCTTGTTTCAGTAGTAAAAAAAATCGCCCCCGGGTGGGCTCGAACCACCAACCTTTCGGTTAACAGCCGAACGCGCTAGCCATTGCGCCACGGAGGCTGTGGTAATGTCACTGAAATTCCTAGTCTAGTGAGCCTGAAAGTTCCGGGACGCTTTACTTAGTAGTCAAGATACAGTTCCTGAGGGCCGTGACAAATGGTATTCGCTTCGGAGCGATTCTGTTCCTACAATCGCTTTCGCTTCACTATGGCATTTGATCACTTGACATTTCGATAGCATATTATTATGTCAACTGCATACATTTTTTGGCTTTTCTACTGGCGTCATCGCTGATCGAATGTTACTTTAGCTTGGCCGTCTGGTAATACGACGCATCAATATTTAGAAAGAGACATAGGTTTGGGAAAGAGACGACGCTCTACAAAGCCATACCAACACTTCACGTCTGTTTTCTCCAAAGAGTTGGGCAGGGCTGTACCTGTAGTACTAACAACCACATTCCGCCGGATTTGTTTAAGCTGGGCACAACTACAGACTACCGCCTGCTACTGGGAAATTCGACATAGAAACACCCAATCAAACTTTGGCCGACATCAGTAGCGCTTCCGGCCACAAGACCAACGAGGTAGTCAGTCTAGATTTTTGCCTGGTTATTGGTACTAAGCACTACACAGGACCTGCATGTCGATTCTGTAAAAATCTCACCGTGAAGACTTGCGTGGAGTGAGCTGTCAGTGTCATCCCGTCTTCGTCAATTCTTAACATAAGTGACACTGACAGCTCACTCCACGCAAGTTTTCACGGTGAGATGGTTACAGAATAGCACTACTGTAGTGCGATTCTGTAACCATCTCAACGTCAAAACTTAGGTGAAATGATCGTGAAGTGAGCTGTTAGTGCTACTGATGCTAGGGATTGACCAAGACGGTATAGAACTTTTGTTGAGACGTGATTTAGGTTCTAAAGTGAGGGGAAATTAAATGTTTCTTCAGTATCACGAAATGGTTTAATAATAAAGTTACTACGACTAAACAGAGTTAATACAAGATGACTAATATTAGGTTCATTAAATGTGACGCGAGTGACGCGGGCAGTAGCTTGTAACTGACTGTCGTTGTCGAACGTTGATTCTGTATACGATCTTAGCAGACGTGTGACGTCATAGGCACTTGAGTTAACAGGGTTATGCATGTGTGCGTTACATACCATTACAACAGGATGACACTGACAGCTCACTCCACGCAAGTCTTGACGGCGAGATTTTTACAGAATGCGCATGCTGTAACATACAACCAAGTTGATGTTAAAATCTTACAATAGCAAAGCTATACAAATATCTATACAGGGTGGGAGGGTAGCATGTCCAGCTTTTATCGAAGGCAGAATAGATAAAAATACAGATTTCTATTCGTCTGTCTTTTTGTCTATACGTCCGTCGACAAAACTCGTTTCTATAGTCATCGTGCTACATGTGCTGTTACCAGAGATTCAGTACATAATTATTTTGTCGGTTATAAAAAAAAGTATGGAACATAATTTTTTTTTGCACTTTTCTCATAGAAAACAGTGTTGTTTTTTTTTTGTTAAAACAACGAAAAATTTATTTCATATGTTTTCCACATAGAGCCGCGACTTACGAATTTATAGTTCGTAGGTTCGAACCCAGACAGGCGTGTAAATTATTTCATCACCACTGCTCTCAAAACGGTCAAAGAAAACATCGTGAGGAAAGCGGCATGTCTAAGAAAACAATTCGAAGACATGTGGCATCCACCAACCCGCACTGGGTCTGCGCGGTGGATTACCCACTCCGTCTCACAGACAGGAGGCCTGTGTCCCAGTCGTGGGAACATTATAGGCTGATTATGCATTATATGCGGTATAACGAAGTACAAGATCAATATGGACCCTGTCGGGCACAGCAAAATTAGGAGATCCTCTCTCCTAATTTTGCTGTGCCCGACAGGGTCTGCAGGTCCGAGAGGGCTAAGTAGCAATTCAATTTTTTTTTTTAAATGTTTAATTGGGTGTATAATTATAATTAAATATATATTATGTTTGTTTAGATAGTAGGCATATTAGATAATTTTCATTTTATGTATTGCATAGTAATAAAATAATGTAGTTAATTGTTATGGAATTCTTAGTAGTATTTTAATAATTACAAAATTATGTTATTACTTATGTATTCGTATTTTCATTATTATAGTTGATTTTCCTTATTTCATATTATAATATACCAGGCCACTCAGAAAGAATTGCGAAAAAAGTTGTATGTATTAGAGACTGGCCGGTTATAGTATATTTTTAAAATATTCCAAAATTTCCCTCCAGATTGTTTGCGAGCCTAGTTAAATTAACGTGTCTCATTATAAAATGCGGGCTGTGATTTTTAAAAATTTCAAGTAAAGAGAAGAAAGAACGAAAAAATGTTTATTTGCGTTAAACATGACGCAGTGAATAACACAAACACCAAAAAGAACAAGTTGGGGAAAATGTGCGTCACATCCACGCAAGGCGGCTATCGCTCAGCTTAATGCTACGACCCTATGCAAGACAGAGCCCCAGCGCTGGTTTTCAGCGACAGCCGGCGTTGAATGACGTAATAACTAGGTAAGTGTTCAACAAATAATTACAATGAAGAATATTTATAAAATGGTAACATTCCGGGCATCGAATGCTCACGCGCCGTTAGCGTTTGATAATCTGTGCGCACGTCCGGTTTCAGTTCAGACGTATGAAACTTTGTATAGAGGCTAGTGGAAAGTACTTTGAAAAGATTTAATAAAAATTAACAATTATTTTAATTGTTTTTTTTTTGTTTCCTATCAAACAAAATAAGCATGTAAACTCACACATACACAAACACACACTATCACACAATTACACATACACTAACAAACATATTGCGCGCAAAAAATAAGAAACATGTGTATTAAGTTGTATTTTAATGTTATTTTTCTCTTGTTTTCGTTTTCATTTCATTTTTTTTTTTTTTTGCAATAAGTCTAAAGATAAAAATTTTGTTACCTTTTTTTTGTGTTGTCATAAAACAACATTTGTGTCGTTGTATTACAAGAGGACACTGGCTCCTGCAACACAGTTAACACTAGTGCAGGAGTCAGAGAAATCTATCTGTTTTTGAACATCTTGTTTTATGTCAATAAATAATTTTTGTATTTGTATTGTTGCAAAACTTTCTGAGTGTCCACGTATATATTTCATCATTTTTCGTGTATAAGAGATTGAATAATTTTATTTTTTCTACACGGGTCTTGAATCGTTGCTGAATTCAGGGGTATAGTTTGCGCATCTATGTTTCTGCCACCCTGTGTTTATAGAGATTTATTACCCTGTACATAATACACACTATATTTTTATGACACATGTCTTGAGTCATAAAAGTGTAGTTTTTTACTTGTTATTGCTTTATTTTACCGTCGTAACGTTCCTTTGGCGGGTCAGTGGTTTTATATGTATTATCAAGCTTTATAGTGGCAGGATGGTGAGCAAAATTTTAAGTGGCAATGTAAGACGGAATAGTACTGTGACTATTGTCATTTTAATATGAAATTTAATATCGAAAAGGAACTGTGACGGATTTTATCGCAAACACTGGATTTTCAACGCACTGCTTTGCGCCGAGTGTTGAAAATCCAACAGTGTGTTTTTTCGACGCACTGGGATGCATTCTGTTAGATCTGCATTCTGTTGGTGTTAAGGTCGCGAGCGCGACAGCTGAGCGTGGAGTCCTGGGTTCGATTCCCAGGTCGGGGAATGTGTTTTGGGTTTTTCCATAAGGAATTTCTCAGAAACAGCCCGGAGTTTGTTCTTTCCGGTCGTGAACGATTGCTGTCCCATCGGACGATGAGAGTGAGGAAAGAGTGAATGATGAATGAATGTCATAAAATGCTCAAACTTGTGCTCTATAATATGTCCCGCGTAGATTGCTAGTCTTCACTGAGATTAGCTGCCATGGCCGAAACTTGGTCTGGAGAACGATTATTATTTAATATGATTAAGAGTGGCAAAATAACGTATATATTTCAGTTACATCCCCACGGCCTCCGTGGCGCAATGGCTAGCGCGTTCGGCTGTTAACCGAAAGGTTGGTGGTTCGAGCCCACCCGGGGGCGATGTTTTTTTAACAAATCCACTACTGCTTGAATATACGTCCGGTAATGTAAATCTTGATATCCCGGGAAGTGCCGGGGTTTGGGGGAAGCTTACGTCCAGCAGTAAACGACTTTCCTCTGAAATAATGATGACGATGATGATGATAGGTATTATCTAGTAGACCTGATAATTGCTTTATTACTTTTGATAACAATATCATCATTCTTTTGAACCTATCCCATTTTATTTGGGATCCATAGCTGCCTTTTTATAATTCCTAGATTTTTAAAATGTGTAACTGAATTGTACTTTATGAAAGTAGTTTGTGTGTGAAAGTTGTTTTGTGAATCAATTGCTGTCATCCTAACTTATAACATTATAACACATAAAACAAAACATAACATCCTGTTATCCCAGAAAGGTTAGGCAGAGGTGCACCTATAGTACATCCACATTTCGCCAGTTATGATTAAGTCCCATGTTGATTGATGGGTTTGATTCCCAGGTCGGGCAAAGTGTTATTGGGTTTTTTTCTATCTAGAATTTCTTAGTAGCATCCCGGAGTCTGGATTTGTGCCCGGTTGAAGGAAATTGGCTCGCCCCAAATAATATTTTATATTCGAAAGTAAGTTTGTTTGTTTGTTACCCTTGCACACCAAAACGGCTGAACGGAGTTGGATGGAATATGGCAGACAGATAGACCATGATACCAAAAAAAAAACACCTAAACCTACATGGGCACTTATGAAACGTCAGAAGCTAGGTGCCCAGTTCGTTTCCTATGGAGAGGAGCCGGAAAGAGACTCCACGGTTACTATGTATGTATCGACACCTGCAACATAATTTCGTAACACAGTAAGGGGACTAAACGCAAGTTTTAAAATGCCTAAATGTATATGATCTGCTGCAGTAAACAAAATCAGAAAATTACATGATATTCTTCCGCTACTAACAATAACTAATGACTAATCTAACATAATACAACTAATTTGATACGATTGAGAAAAATCACGAA
The DNA here is from genome assembly GCA_963555695.1 of Dasypolia templi. Lineage (NCBI taxonomy): Eukaryota > Metazoa > Arthropoda > Insecta > Lepidoptera > Noctuidae > Dasypolia > Dasypolia templi. The sequence goes on from OY743163.1 coordinate 10,146,024, forward strand.
CTAACTTTTAAAAAAAAAACTTTCAACGATTAAAAACCATACATGCAATCACTCCGATTTTTTGACAGATTCCTCTACAAGCCATCACTCTCATACAAAAAAAAATTAAAAGGCTTACAAATTACTTGAATAAATATAACATTATTTCGGACTCACAATTTGGTTTTAAACAGGGACGGACAGGTCAACTCAGGACGCGGTTATAGCGTTAACGTCTGAAATTACAGGTAAGGTAGACAGGGGATACAAATGCGTTACGGTGTTTCCAGACCTGAGCAAAGCTTTCGACACTGTATCTGTTCGCATTCTTGTGCAAAGACTTGAGGCTATAGGGATTAGAGGCAAGGCTCTTTCTCTGTTTGACAGCTATCTCCGGGGTAGGAAACAACAGGTTAAGGTGGGCGAATCATATAGCAACGATGAAAACGTTGTTTTTGGTGTTTCACAGGGCTCCGTGCTCGGCCCGCCACTGTTTCTGGTGCACATTAACGAACTCTATAACCTACGTAATGGTGGCGGGAAAATCTTCTCCTATGCGGACTATACGCCTATTGTCTACTTTGGCGACACTTGGGAAAGGGGAACGTTATAAGGCCAAACAAGGGTTAGTTGTTTCCTTTTGTTTACCCTCAATATAGCGAAAATAAATTACATTTAAATCCTCCAAGTGCAAGGTCTGAAGTATATACTAATCTTAATGTTAAAGTCCATATGTTTGCAAACGGCTTGGAACAGAATTGTGACTGAAAACCCATCAAACAAATAACCGACTACCGTACTTAGGTGTTATAGACGACGAGTGTGTAGCGTGGCACTCGCATGTCGAGGTTGTTATGTCAAGTGTTCGGAAATTTTAATGGATATTTAAAAATCTACGACATGTGATGCCTCAAAAGACACTCAACAAAATTTATAAAGCACTCGCACAGTCAGTACAGTTACATAAACCTTACCTGTTTGGGGAGAGGCTTCTAAAACTAAATTTCTAAAGTTAGAAAGAGCCCTAGGTCACTTTTAAAAATAATCTATTTTAAGCCATAGAGATATCCCACAGTCGATCTATATAGAATTGGTGTCCTAAAATCAGTCATTATACTATACCTTGTAAACATTATTCTATATTTACACAAATGCCTTCAAACGGAGCATATTCCAGTCAGACTTGCATGAGTCTTCTTCTTAATCATACCTTGTGATTACATAGTGGTATTTTTAACTTCGATTATAATGGCACTATCAGCAAACATTGTAAACTCACACACTAACAAACACATGCACTCAGAAACACAAACACACACACCCACATATTCATATTACTATTTACACATACACATACTCACAATTACACATTACACAGAGCTGCTAATTATTTTTTATGTAATTGTTTCTCTTAGTTTAAAAAATAGTTTTTAATTTATATATTTATAAAGTCTCACTTTGTTAACTACCAATTAAGGGAAGGAGCGAGACAACCCCAACACAAGTATTATTAATTACTTACTGGGGCTTCATTCGAATTTGTAAATGTAACCGTCTGAGACACAATAAACAATTTCAATTTTTTAATGTTGTTTAACTGTCAAAATTAATGCGATTACTATTGACAGTGCCCCGCTGTTTAATTTTTGCGTTGTTCAGTTTGGTGGTCGGATATGACCACACATTTACAATACATGATACCTACCATGCGGTTGATAATTTATGGCACAGTAGGTACGTACTTAAAAATAAGGAGTTTTTTCGCTTACAAGAATTAAAACAATGAATGACAAACTGATATTAGTCATAATGTTTTTTCCACTTCATTCATACATACTACTATTATTGAGGGGTAAAATTTGTGTTTGTTTGTTTGTAAGTTTGTACGTAGGGGGTAATCTCTGGAAATACAGATCGGATTCCATAACTTATTATGCATTCGATAGCCCGAATCTTGAGGAATGCTATAGTATTCCCCACAAAGTGAAAAATCTGTACAAATGAGGGTACCTTGGTGTCAAATTGGCCAACTGTTTTAACTTGTTTTATATGTAACCACCTATACTTTTGCTTTGTTCTCTTACGTTGTTATTACAGTTTTACTTATTCTACATCTGCATGCTTTGTCATTAGATGACGATTATAAATGTACATGTTAAAAGTTAAATCTCATTTAAGTGAACTGTATAATGTTCTAATGAGAAATAAAGATTCTTTAAACCTATGTAACATCACACTGTGACCCTTGAGAGCCAAGCAGAAAGAAAAAAAGAAAGAAAGAATGCTAAGCGAAAACGAAGTGTTAACGTAGGCAGGTGATGCGTGCGACGGCCCTCCCGTCGCACGCATCACCTCAGGAGGGGCAACAAGAAATTTCAAATACCTTATCAGTTTCGCTATGCTATGTGTGTTTTTCAGTAGAACTTGCCGATTACAAACTTATTGCGCATACTCGTAATACACAACAAAAAAAGTTTTAAATACCTGTAAAACTCAAACTCATATTACGTTTATAATAATTATAATAATGCGTAACGTATATGTTGTTTAAATCGCTTTTTAACAATTATAAACTGCACCTAACCTATAATCAATGTCATTATTGTTTTAAGATTTTAACAGAAACCGCAAGTTCTACAGGCATTGGGACAAATTTTTAGTTAACAGTAATAAATAACCTTTAAGATACTGCATATTGCAGGCTTGTGAATTATTTTTTTATTTGAGTGGGCAAAGTTCTATAGAGTTTCTGGCATTGTCCTTTCTATTACTCGTAGCTGCTCCTAAATAATTTTTCGTTTTTTAATTTTTGTTTTGTTTGTTCCATAGACATGTCAAAGACATCACGTTCTCATTATTTGACAATGTATTCTTACAATTCTAAGTTTTCTGTTTCTGGGTTTGGGAAATCATCAAATAACTTCTCCAGCTCTGGGTGGAGCGGGAGGGCGTGTCAGACTTTTACTGACTAAAACCCAACCGTGTTCCTTCAGTTACGTAGTTACGTAGACTTGACGTCACTTCTACGATAGTGCTGTCCTAGTCTAACACTTACTTTAAAACGTTTATAACTTGGCAGTTTTTTAAGCTTTTACACTTTTTGTAATACTATTTACACTATTTGGAAATAAACTTTTTTTTTTAGATTAGAATAAAAAAATTGTCATCATCCCCATTATTTTTAAAAGAGTAACCGTGGAGTTTTTTGGCGGCTCTTTTTCCTAAGAAACGACTACTTGGAACCGTGCACTTAGCTTGTGACGTTTCATAAGTGCCCGTGTAGGTTTATGTCAATTAAAATATTTTGATTTGATTTGATTCGACGAAGTCGCAGGAAGAAACTAGTTTAACTCATGGACGTAGGTCTGTGGTTTCAACTGATTCATATACAAGACTTACAACCTACTTAATTTGTATTCATGGTTAGTAATGATAAACAACGTTAGTCATAACTGGAACACGGTTTTAGTACTTTCCATTGTTTTGTTTAGTTATTTGACAGCGACATTAATTTAGCAATTGGTGCAATGTCTTACAAAGGTACCTATAATCTAAGGGCACGTTCCAAAATCGTGTACACCACCACGACAACACGTGGACGCTATTTTATTATTTATTTATTTAACCATTTAGGTACACACATATATACAAACAAGAAGAAAGGAACAGAATAATACAAAAGACGTACAAAGGTGATGCTTATTTGTAAAGAAATCTCTTACAGCATACCTGCGATAGGAGAGTATATAATAGAGTAGCTGCTCCCCGCGGTTTCATCCTCACAAATCTTGATCCGGTCGGTAGTATCGGGATAAAAAGTACTCTATGTGTTAATCCAGGTTATAAAATATGTGTGTGCCAAATTTCATCCAAATCCGTTCAGTATTTTTTGCGTGAAAGAGTAAGAAACATCCATCCATACTCAGCAACTTTCGCGTTTATAATATTAGTAGAATTTAAAGTACAAAAAAAAATACAAATGCAATTATGGCACAGTGGAAAGATAGTGTTCTCCCACTCACCTTTTGAACACAGAAACAGTTTGACAGTTTGTTTGATTTACAATATGAAAATGAATGCTGATCCAAGGCAGTTGAATCATGTCTCCTCGACACGCCGAACTTCATTGCCTCGGCGCTGTTCCGGTGGTGAATGGGTGACATCTATTTCTTACCGAGACCCTTCCATATCTCCGAAAGAACGTTTAGCAGTTGGTACCAACTGTCATCTGCGGGAACTTATAAACCCCTTCATAAAAGTTATAGAATTATAAGTGTTCCATTTTGAATTAATAACAGAATCAAATATGTAACACTTATAAATGTGTTTTTCAATGTGTTATCCCAAAACACTTACAAAAGTGTAACAGTAATATATCTGTAACAGATATAAAAGTGTTAACAGTGTTAATAAGTGTAACCGGTAAACGCGGCGTTGGCAAAATAGCCGCTACCCCTACTGACTGAGGCTATTTTAACAACGCCACGTCTTTCTGTCCGCCGCGCGTTGTTGCGGTACCGTGCAGTAATATCTAACATTGCTTATTTCTGTTACACTTATAAAAGGTTACACTTTGAAACTGTAACATTTTCAAGTTGAATCTGTTACATTTATTAATGTGTTTCTTTTAAAACACTTAAAAAAAAATAGTGTTATAAACACTTATTAAGGTTACAGTTTGAGTCCCTGATCATCTGTAGATCTTTGACAGCTGTTACAGGTAGCCAGAAGCTAGAATGTCCGAGAACCAGTCTTACCAGGGGTATCGTGTTACCCAGTAACTGGGTTGTGGAGGTCAGACAGTAGCTCCATGTAAAATACAGGTATTCAGCTGCATCCAGTTACACTGGAAGCCGACTCCACCACAGAAGGGAAAGGCAAAGAAGATGATGACTGTCGGTTACATGAGATTGTGGCTGGATTTGAAACGTTTTTTATTACAGGAATTGACCTTGAGGAGCCGTTAGCTTCAGCAAGAATTCAGCCAGCGGCCCGCGTTTATAACATATACAGGGTGGAAGGGACATCGACGCACACCCGGTTACCATGGACTCAGTACATGCTTCTGAACACCCCTGCGTTGAAAGTTTTTCTCGGTTATTTTAAAAAGTTCACCCTGTATAACATAACATCACGCCTGTAATCCCAGAAGAGTTGTACCTATAGTACACCCACATTTCGCCAGTTATGCTTTAGTCCCATGTAATAGGGGCGAGCCTATTGCCATCAACCGGGCACAAATCCGGACTTCGAGCTGTTACTGAGAAATTATAGATAGACAAACCCAATGACACTTTGTCCGACTTGGGAATCGAACCCAGGACCTCATGATCAGCAGTAGCTCTTGCGACCACTAGACCAACGAGGCAGTCTAGTCAGCCCGCGAATAAGTCGTTAACTATCCCATAGGCACGTACTACCGGGACAAATGTTGTGCGCCAAATTTCATCCAAATCCGTTCAGATGTTTTTGCGTCAGCAACAAAAATACAAATCCAATCATACAATCTTTCACATTCATAATTTGACATAGTAGGATTCCTCGCAAATCATGACGATGTTACTAATACCCTGAGCTCAGCGGGTTTCGTGTATAACAATGAAACATCTCGGTGCTGATTCTGTGAACGGGCATGTGCCTATATGGATGTATGGAACTATGTATGTGTCATGCGGTTCGAGTTTGGGTATGCGCGATACTGTCGGTGTGTTTGACGCTTTTCTCTATGAAGTCCACGGGATTTTCGGGCCCTGGATCTTCAACGCACTGCTTAGCGCTGAGAGTTGAAAATTCAACAGTGTGTTGTTTCGACGCGCTGTGGACGCGACACTATGCACTCTGTTAGATTCTCAATGCTCGGTTTAACGCCGAGAATTGAAAATACAGTGCGCGAAAAAATCCCGCCGCGGTATTTCTACGTCCGTGAGAACGTGATTTAACGTAGCACTTCCAGTTTTCTTCGTCACTTGTCTTGGCACGAACTATACTGGTTTATTTTGAATTTTTTGTTAGCTTTCAGGCTGTTGTTATAACATTACAAATGTAGAAATGTATGGTGTAATATTTGAGTTTAGGGTTTGTTTCCCAGGTCGACATAATATACCTAATAATTAAAATATTAAAATGTGTTCACATAGATTCCAGGTTCTATTCAAATTCATTCATTGGTGTGATTTTTGGTAAATTTTACATGAGATCTTAATAATAGAAAATTAGTTCCTCAAAATCTACCATATTAGTGTACACTCATTCAAAATATAGTAATATAATAATTACTATATTTTGAATGAGTGTACACTAATATGGTAGATTTTGAGGAACTAATTTTCTATTATTGTCAACAAATTAAAGAATGGCAACAAATTAAAATAAAGTTACAACAAAACACAACATTACTTTGAATGGAAATAACTAATGAAATGAAAAGACTAATAAATATGTCAAGTAACTTTCAATGGTAAATTGAAAGTTATTTGACATTTGTTAAGGAATTCGTCAATACTATTATAACGTTTTTCCAATAATAGATGACTTAATTTGTTTTGTTATTAACGTTATTTGTTTTTTTTTCTTTATGAATTTCTCAGTATGAGCTGGTTGCGTGAATATGTGCCCGGTTGATGGCAATAGGCTGGCCTGCCCATTAAATTAGGTAGGTAAGCTACCTATGTATGTAAATGTCACTTATAAAATAATATAACTGGTGAATATGACAATACTAACGGGACGCGTAGCTTACCACTATAAAAACAAAATGACAGATGAATAAAATAAATCTGTCATTTCCTCTATTTTATCTGTCATTTTGTCTATTCTTCGTCGGCAAAATTTGGTCAATCTATGCGTGCAGGCCTACCTATCCGTTTCTTTAAGGAGTACTGACAAAGTACCTACCACATAAGAAAAAAAAAACTCACTACAAGAAACCTTTACAAAAAATCATTTTAAAATCAGTATCAAACCCCCTAACATTAACGGGTCAACCACCATACCGACGCGTGTCCAAACCGCACCGATATCCTCTCAAATATTGATTATTTGTTTAAAATAATGTTACAAGCGCACACGACATCAAACAGACCGCCTGGGAACTTAACGTAGTCGCTTAGTTAGAATAAATAGTTGCGAGTTAAGTTAATGTTGCCGAGTTAAGGAATTGGATCGTCCTTCTTAGAGCATCTTGTATGTGGTCACATACCAGATGCTCTAAGAAGGACGATGTCACGAAAATTCCAAAAATTTACAAAGTCGACAAAATAATAATAATTATTGTCATCAAATTTAGTTGGTTTTGTAAGTGTTTTGTTGAGGTTAAGTCAATGCGGCCGAGGTTTGAAATTGGATGGTTAATCATTGTTATACAGGTTGATCTTAACACTTGAGTTTAGTGTTTTATTACACAAGAGTAATGTTAATAGATTTACGAATTTCATATGTGACTACTGCTTTAAGTGTGCTATTTGGTATATGACATTAATATGTCATATACCAAATTATTATAATAGAGTATATAACATATATTTGGTATATACCGGATGCCTTTTTTGCCGTCTTGAAAAAAAATAGTGTATTAGGTGAACGGAGTAGTAACGGCATAGTTTTTTATATTTTTCAATAGTAAAAAAAGAAATTGATCTAGCAATAAATACTACACATTTGAAGTACTAGCAGCTTAAACAACGCGACGTCACTCCGTGGGTAACTGAAAACACCTACTGAAATTAGAGAAAGAGCGCACGGGACACGAGCGGGCGAGTATGCCCGAGCGGCTCGTGTCCATAAATTTTGATATTTCCAATCGGTGCATTAATTTTTGTCAAAATGACTGTTTTTATTATTTTTGTATGAAAAAAATACTTTTAATGTGTACTATTTATTGCAAGACCAATATGTGAAAAAATAAAAACTAGGCCATAGGGTTCTACTCCGTTCACCTATTATACCCATTTTTTTAAAGACGGTAAAAAATTATATCTCTTAAAAGAGATGTTTTAATCAGTAGTCTTTTTAAATAATGTCTCAAGAGCACATGACTTCAAACAGAGCTATGAGCCTGTTCTATACAGGAACTGAAGGTGCCAAACTCTTAGCCAAATTCTGGGCTGACTGTATACAGATAGCCAGCGACACGCTTCAAAGAAGAAAAAGTGAAGTTAATGTTGACAAAATATAAGTTGCAATGAACACAGGTGTTTCTAAAATCAAGTCCGCTTAAGCAGACGACAACCTCTTAGGTTGACCTGCAAGATGCCATTCACAAAAAAAAAGTGTTTCTATAAGTGATCATATTCCTCGAGTGCAGACAGTGTTTTGTTACGTCAATGTACCTCTATATTATTTATTGATTAAATAATGATTGCACTTACTTATTATTATTTTTAATATAAACTCGTGCTAGTTATAGTTGTTTCTCAGAAATCCTATTTAAGCCGTGTCATCAATGGCGTCCTACGCTTTCCAAATAATAGAGGTTCTATTTAAAATATTGATGTAACTATAATTAAATAGAAAAAATGTAACAACCTACACGACATCAAATGACGCCGCGTGGGAACCTTCATTAGGTTATTATAAATAATATAACTAATTAATATTTATTTATTAGTTTTCGTTCACAATACATTTTGTTATTTGCATAATATAACATCACGACTATATCACCAGAAGGGTTAGCATAAGCATAAGCATAAAATTCCCGCTGCGAGGCAACAGGCCTTCTCTCAGAGAGAGCGGGCCGTAATCCACCACGCGGTCCCAGTGCGGGTTGGCAGATGTCACAAGTCTTCGAATATTTGGTTCTAGAACATTCAACGACATGTTTTTCTTCACTGTTTTGGGAGCAATGGTGATAAAATAATTTTCAAAAAGTAAAGCAGGGCCTGTGTCCCAGCAGTGGGAATATAATAGGCTGATGATGCATCATCATTTCAGATAAAAGTCGTTCCCGGCTGGACACAGGCTATCGCAGTGTCAGGTCCTGTGCTTCACGCATTCAGCGGATTCCTGCGGCCTTCACAGGGTCGATACTCTATTGCTTTTCATCGAAATATTAACAAGGGGATCGCCCCTTATGAAATCCTCTCTGTGAGAGACACCGGCTGTAATCCACCACGCGGGCCCAGTGCGGGTTGGTAGATCTCACATGTCTTCGAATTTTTGGTTCTAAGACATGCCGGTTTCCTCACGATGTTTTCCTTCACCGTTTTGAGAGCAGGGGTGATGAAATAATTTACACAAATTAAAGCGCCTGCTTGGGTTCGAACTCACGACCTGCAACTCGTAAGTCGGGACCGTTACCACTGGGCCACCACTGCTCTCATCAAATGATGATAACGATGATGAAAAGAGTATCATACCCTTGTCATTGATCATGTGAATATTAAATGAAGATGGATATATGTCAGATGAAGATTGATCGCTGCGTGTCAAACATTTATCTAGTGTATACGAAAATGAATTCGCCCCCGGGTGGGCTCAAGCCACCAACCTTTCGGTTAACCGCCGAACGCGCTAGCCATTGCGCCACGGAGGCTGTGGGGAAGTTTTCGAAATAACAGCCGATCAGTACTCTAATTGCGTAATACACAATCAATTGGAATCTGAATCGTTTTGAAACAGATTGCCAATACATTGCTTCATAAGTTGGATAAAAAAATCTGCTCAGCAATGTATATAGGGTGGAAGGGACATCGACGCACAACCTGATACCATGGACTCAGTACATGATTCTCCGTTGAAATTTTTCATCGTAACATAACATAACATCACGCCTTGTTTCCCCGAAGGGTTGGGCAGAGGTGTATCTGTACACCCACATTTCGCCAGTTATGTATAAGTCCCATGTAATAGGGGGCGAGCCTATTGCCATCAACAGGGCACAAATCCAGACTCCGGGCTGCTATTGAGAAATTCCAGATAGAAAAACCCAATAACACTTTGCTCTACCTGGGAATCGAACCCAGGACCTCATGCTCAGCAGTAGCGATTGCGACCACTAGACCAACGAGGCAGTCGACAAAAAATTTCAATGCAGGGGGGTTCAGAATCATGTACTGAGTCCTGAATGATGAATGTTGTTGAACTGTCAATATACAATAGATTAGTCGTAATCGTTTACGAAAATGTGTTACGCAATTAGGGTGCAGGTTAAGCTACGCTTGCTGCGGTCGGTCCGTGGATGGGTGACCATCTTTACACACCAAGACCCCTCCGTGTCTCGGAAAGCACGTTAAGCCGTTGGTACTGGCTGTCATTCGTGGATCTTAGACAGTCGTTACGGGACGTCAGAAGCCCGAAAGTCTGACAACCAGTCTTACCAGGAGGTATCGTATTACCCAGTTACTGGGTTGTAGAGTTCAGATATGCAGTCGTTTCATGTAAAGTAATACTAGTCAGCTGCATCAGGATACACTGGAAGCCGACCCGAACGTACACTGGGACAGCAAATAAACCTGCTAACTTGGAACACTGATTCGATTTTCTCTTAAAGTATAAAAATTTAAAACTATCAAAGTTATATTCACATTTAGTGCGTTTCATGCTGATTAAAATTACTTTTTTATTTTAAAGTACCGTCAACTCACAAGGAACAAACACAATGCTAAAGATTCGCTCGAATCAGTAGATCCTCGGCGCAACGAGCTTACAGACGATACCTAGAGCCTGCATTCGATCGCCGTCCAGGTATCAGCAGCACATGATCGTTATATCCAACTTACTGTTCTACAAAATCGCCGCCTCAACGCAGTTCAAGTCCAACAAAGTCTGTGTGACGAACGCCAAGGACGTCATAAGTTCAGATACCGTCAGAAGGAGACTTGCTGAATGGAACCTGACTCCAAAGAGAGCTGCAACAGGCCCAGCATTAACGGTAGCCAACCATCGAGCACGACTTGAATTTGACGAGAGCATAGGGATTGGACGTTAGAGCCGTGGGGTAATGTACTCTTCACTGATAAGATCAGGGTGAGTCTACATGGAAGTGATCGACGCCAGAGAGTATATCGTCACCCTGGAGAACGTTATTCTCAGTGCTGCATCTAGCAAACTGTCGCTTATGGAGGAGGATTTGTAATGGTCCGAGGCGGCATCTCGTTAACCGCACATACAGCGTTAGTTTTCATCGAATCACGTGGATTGACTTGTCATCGCCACATAACTGAAATCCGCGCAGACCAAGTTTTACCTGACGCAAGATATGCAGTTGATGCCTGATAATGCACGGCCTAATGTTGCTCATGTGGTGACCCAGTATCTAGGCGACGTCGGCATTCGTACGATAGACTGGCCAGATCGAAGCCGGGCCTTGAATCCGATAGAACACTTATGGGATGGGCTGAAACGTCGGGTTCGAGCCCGGGTACCTGCTCCAAAAAGGCTTCCAGAGCTGCGAATTGCAACTGAAGAGGAGTGGAATGCAATTTCTCAGATTTCATCGTCTGGCTCGTGAGGTCCATGAACATGAGAATGCTGGCAGTTATCCGAAAAAGGGCCCTCCCCTTGCTCTGTGTACTGAATACTGACCAAAAACTTGTTTTGTTCTATGTTTTCTTTGTTTCTGGTTTTATTTATTTGTCACGACTGGCAACGGCTTTTCTTTGTAAAATGATGAATCTTAGTGAGTTTCCTTTCATTTTAATTATAATGAAACGCACTTTCTGTAAGTATATCTTTGATAGTTGTAAGATTTATACTTTTTGAGAAAATCGCATCGCAGAGTTCGAAGGTATCGGGTGGCCCGGTTTGTTTGCTGTTCAGTCTAGTTGGAAAAACGCTCGGCAAATGATCATCGTCCGGGGAAGTAAAGCCACCACACCTTTTTCTGCTACCAAGCAACGTTGCTGCGTTTTCGTTTGAAGGGTATGGGCACCGGTGTGATAACAGCCTGAACATTTTCTTCGTCGTCTCTATTACGACCATGGCAATTGTAGACTCTTATATGTAAGTTCAGGTTTCCTCACGACGTTTTCCTTCAAAGATGTCAATGATATCCAGGGTAAACTTAGAAAGTGCATACGAATTTACGAAGTAACATAGTGATCTACATCTTCTTTATATTTTATATTTTTCACGTTTTCGTGCCTGTTTGTGCGACCGCGACAAAGCGTTGTTCTTTTAAACTACGAAACGGTTTTTGACGCGATTTTCTCTATTATTAAGATAATTTATTCTTAAAGGTCTAATAATTATAATAAAAAAATGTAGATGCTTTGTCAAGTCGGAAAAACCGTGAAAAGCAGGGGCGGGAGATAAATAACTTTTTTTTTATCTAGTGGTTTTCGAGCACACAAATACAGACCATTGATTTATTTGACTTATGTGATTAACTTTTTTCGTTTTTCAAGGTATTTATAAAACAACCTATCACTGTTTTCAAATTCTCAACAATCAATATTATCATACACAAACTAAAAAGTAGTGATGTTCCAACACATTTTCATGTTCTACAACTTTTTTAAATATATTTTTTAACGCGTAGATTTATAGAACCGGTTCCACTCAACAAGAGTCGAAATAAATGATTATTTGGCATTTTATTTATTACTTATATTATTTTAATACGTAGCAAATCAAGAACGTAGCAAAAAAATATTTAAAAAAGAAATATTGGAATAGTAAACGATCCATTATTTCCAGGTTGTCATTTTGTAAAAAATATGGCATTCGTTTATCTTTATGGATAAGTGAATGAATTTTTAACCGCTTTTACTTTAGATTATGAATAGTTTTACTAAATTAAGTTAGGGTATAATTTTGTTATTATTAGGCAAGTCAGGTATATTATATTTAATTAATAAATCAGGTATTAGTTGTTATTCACGTACATAGTATTTAAATTTTGAAAAAAAGAATACTTGACATTTATAAATTAAGAACAGCTGGACCGATTTTCACGATTTTGGTTTGTTGGATTAGTCTCCGCCCCGAACAGAAGAATAACTATTAAAACATGGGAAAAAATTATGAATTTTTTATGTATATTAACATAATATTCTGAGGCGGTATGAAGTTCACCGGGGTCAGCAAGTTTTACATAATTGTGATTAATTTATATGCTCGCTGCCAGGTATAAGTCTGGTGATTGCTAGATGAGCTACGTCAAGATGAGCATGGGGCCCAGGGTTCGATTCCCAAATCGGACTGTGTTATTCAGTTTTTTGACATTCGGTTCTCAGCCCGATGTGCCCGATTAGAGGGCATAGACTTGTCTCCCCCCTATTACACGGAACTGGGGTAATGTGGGTGTACAATGCATCTCTACCTAACCTTTCGACGATTGCAGGCGTAATGTGTCATGCGATCAATTCAATTCGTTGTTTGCCAAGCATGGTCATTAAGACCACATGACCATTTACAGATTGATAATTATAATAATAACACTTTAAGCACGAAATGTCATAGTCAATAAAATTAAATTAATAACTCTATATTCCTTAATAGGCTACACTATAGAGAAGTCATTTAAAAACCTGATTCCATCGACAATTTCGAACGGTTTGATAAACAGCTGATGTATATATCGTTCTTTATGTACCAGTTAGTATATAAAATTAATGTAAATGGCTTTTAAAAATATTCTGCGGTAGCTAGAAATCTGAAATCGTTTAAAAATATGGAAAATATAATTAAAACTTAGAAGGCACCTTTTAATGATTAAATAAAAACATCGGTGACAAATACACAAATGATATATGATAAAATATTTTATTTCTGAAAGTAGGTTTTTACAAACGCTTTTACACGTCAATCGTATTTGAAAAACTAGATGAGGTCGGCTTCGCCTATCCGACTACTCTGAAAATAAAGGCCGAAACAAACTCAGTCTCTTCTAAAGTCCACACATAATCAGATCAAATCATGTGAACACCATGAAGAGTGGTATCTGAAAAGTTATTTTTGAAGAAAGAACCACACAGATTAAGCGGACCAGTCCAGTCAGTTCACGCATTTGTCATGCAGTTCAACTCGACGAACAATACTAAAGAGAAGACATTTGGGTAGGCCGCATAAATTACTAAAACTGCCAGAATAAAACAGAAAAAAAACACATTGTCTTCACATTCACAATAATTTTAAAAAAAAACTTTTTAAAGTAAATATTGATGTCATTGTATATATAAAGTCAATCAATGTTAATGTGTATATATCAATCTGGAAATAATCTTGGTAAGATCAATGACGTATAGACGCGTCATACACGAACATTAATGGATTCAAAAACAGCGTAAGCCATGAATGTAGCTACATATTAGTACACAAATTCATACAGAGCGCGAAAACACGGAAAGACTCATAACGATACCTGTTGTTAGAAAGAGATAAACATACATTATTATTTATGTCACTAGCTGCTGCATGTTCTTTGGCGCATGAACATGCAGTAGCGTGACAGTTTTAAATCAGGCAATTGCCTTGCGTTTATCTTGCTAATGTTGAGCGCGGGTCTAAACGCATCTACTTCATAACGATAATACTTCAGTGGGTCAGATCATTTGAAGACCATGCAGACTGGTGGCTGAAATAAGGTCCTCAGAGGTAAGAACATCACAGATTTGAGTGGACCTGTCCAGTCACTGCACGTACTTGTCACAACTTTTTTGTTATATATACTCGTGCTATAAATCAATATTGTAACCCTATTTTCTATATGTTAGGTAATACACTTTAATTAGTATAGAAACATGACGAGATAAGAATTATATCATCATCACAATTTCAGCCGAGAGACGTCCAATGCTGGACATAGGCCTCCCCTAAGGGCCTCCCTAAAGGTGAACCGATGAGGCCTTCCAACGCTACGTCTGTACGCTGTCGCCACTCTAAGAAAACTCTAGAAATTCTATTCTACGTTTCAGCCTCATTGGTTTAGTGATCGCCAGCACTAGGTACTGCTAAACGTGAGGTACTGGGTTCGATTCCCAAGTCGGGCAAAGTGTAATTGGGTTTACACACTTTTAACGTGTACGGTTTCTGAACATCGTTCTCACTTAAAGGATCAACATTAACGATGTAACCTAATTTCGTAGAGTGTCCATGGAGTTTATTACACTTTCTTCTCCATAGGTACCTACTACGCTTTGGAATGGGCAACCAGCTTCATATTTCTGACTGACCGACTCCT
Organism: Dasypolia templi; assembly: GCA_963555695.1. Classification (NCBI taxonomy): domain Eukaryota; kingdom Metazoa; phylum Arthropoda; class Insecta; order Lepidoptera; family Noctuidae; genus Dasypolia; species Dasypolia templi. Next base: position 10,161,124 of record OY743163.1, read on the forward strand.
TGACAATTCAAAAGTGCCTGTAAATGGTTTAATTTAAACATATGCTTTGAGCTACTTTGATTTTATTCATCAAAAATTTCTCACTAGCAACCTGGAGTCTGGATCCGTGCCCGGTTGATGGCAATAGGCTGGCTTCCTATTGCATGGGACTTAAACATAACTGTCAAAATGTGGGTGTAGGTATTATATACACACCTCTGCAACAAAGTTACAACGCTCTACAGAAACTATGTTCATTTAGTTAAACACAGTCACGAATGATTACAAGGTGGGCTGGTGGCCAGTGGTGTCAAGGAAGGTTAAGTTATGATTGCTGCGGTCGGTACGTTCTATATTTATATTTCTTTTGTTTATCTTTTTTTTTGTCTACTCTTCCGTCGACCAATTTCGTTTCTATGGTGGTCAGGCTAAGCGTGCAGGACATAGTTCGGAAAAGGCTAAGCAGATTAAAGACGAGATAAGAAGAACATTTCTTTGGTCTGAATTTCATGATTTGATCTCATGGATGACTTATAATCAATAATCAATAATCATATTTTATTTGTGTAACATAGGTAGTGAATACAGTTCTTAAATTGAAGTTCATAGGTCGCTATGTTATGCCAAGAGGCGTACAAATATGGTTGCATGCTATCAACTTAAACTAAAAACAATAAGGAAAAATGTCTACAGTCAATGCATTAAAATTAATAATCATAAATGATGTAAAATTAGTCACAATATTCATTCAAAAATTGTTTCCGCAGTCAAATAAATAACTAAGTCTACATTAATTTATCATTCAGAAATTCATCAGTCGTATAATAACATTTTTCAATTAATAACAGTTTTAATTTTTTTTTGAATTATTAAAATTTTTAAATATTCAAATTTTTCATGACATCTGGTAATTTATTGTAAATGCGCGGTGCCATGCCTAAAACACTCTTTCTCACTAAGGCAGTGTTACATCGCTGATTACATAAAGAATTTAAGTAGTGGCTACGACTTAAAACAAATGATCTTTCATTGCACTATCAACGCCGTAAAGAAACAAGTCTTTTGGCAAAACACAGTCACAATTAATTGCAAAAGAATGGAAACCAGTACTCGTTAAACGCATGCAAAACTATTAACTTTTTTACCTCAAAACCATTAACGGTCGTAAATGCAACCTGCGTTAAAGAAATGTGGAAATGCAATGGTAATTTTCTGGTCAATTTGTTTTGTATTGTGACATACTTTAAACATGGCTCGCACTAGGCGACATGCGATGCGACAGCTCAGCGACTAGACGCAACGACAGGCTGCAGCCGACAAATCTTTTTTTTTTTCAATTCTTAGCTCACGTGGCGTTGATTTGCAGAGTCGCAACGACCGGCTGGTGCAGTCGCACGATCTCGCTTCTTTATAAGTGTTACATGTTGAATTGGCAACAGAATCAAATATGTTACACTCACAAAAGTGTAACATATTGATGCTATTTTGGCAACTCCGTGTCTATCTGTTAGCCGCGCCCATATAAAACTGAGTATTTCTTTTACACTATAAACACATATTAAAGGTTACTTTTTGATACTGTAACGTTATTGTATTTGTTACACTTATTAAGAGCTTTCTTATAAAACAGTTTTAAAAAACAGTGTATAAAACGTTTTTTACGGTTACACTTTGAGACCCTGTTCTTGACACAGCGTCAAGACGCTCGCATTCGACAGGTTAGTGTTTTGCTGTCTAGGTTTCGCAGTGGTTTAATCTGAAATTCATGAGAACAAAATTAGGCATTTTACTTATTACTTATGTTATTGTAATACATTTAGTAACGTAGCAAAAACTATTTAAAAATAAATATTGGGATAGAAAACGATGCATTATTTTCTTGTGGGTAAAAAAAACAGTTTTTATGAATACGGCGTTTTTTTTTTTTAATTTAAGGTATTAAGATCGTTTATTGTTTAAAATTATAATGAATGTAGATGCTCACTGCCACGTGCCTCGTTTTAAGAAACTTCGCACTCGTCTTGGCTTTGAGTTGCAGAGTCGCAACGGCATTTTTTGTTTGTTTGTATGTTGTAAAAGAGTTAAAATGTTTTTATTTGTGAAGTTTGAGATTGTAACTTGGCAGCTGTGAGATTTGACCTAAGTACTTTTCATATGTATAAGAATCAATAGCTTTTCGTTAGTCTTACTAAAACTTAAAAACGGCTTAACCTTTTTGAGTTTTTTTTGTTTTGTTCGCTCTAATACAGGTTGAAAAAAAGAGACTGTAATTGCACTTCTGCAATAACTTTTAATTAATAGAAATGAATAAAAAATAAATGATACAAATGAGATGTTTTATTTGATGATTGTATTATTTGAGGTTTCAGTTTTTTTAATCATGTCAGGCGTATTACATAAAATGTTGTCATTGCCAGCCTTTAAATTGCCAAATGGTACATGACCAGAAATAATTAATTAGAAAGTCGCATTCGAATGCTTCAATAGGTAATTGATTATGTAACAGAACAGTCTATTCCACTTTGAAACAGTATTGTTTCTTTCATTTATTTATTTTGTTACCAAATCACTTATAATGCTTTTTACATTAGTTTGAGCCACACAACGAATACCTTTAACGAATTAATTAGTGACTTTAGAACTAAAAATATTATTTTTAATCACATATGCAATCAATAATCCTGAAATAAATGTAGAATAATAATAATGTGAATAATAGAAGTAACTTGCTTTATTCTTCTTTATTTTAGAGATAAAATATAAAACTTTTTAAAAACTTATGGAAACACGTCTCACTTCGTTCGTCGTTCCTTGCACGTTCCGCCATCTTCCTCTTTTCTTTCTCTCTCCCTTTCACTCTTATACACCTTTCACTCGCACCTTTGCATACATTCCCTTTAACTCAAAATTCATTCCACACTCGGTCATCCTACACACTGTCTGCCTTCAGACACAATCTTTCAAACACAATAAATCCCATACAATCATCACATTTAAACAACCTCGATTATTACATAACACTAGGTTAGCCTTACATGAAAAACAATTAAATTTTATGTACTAGTGCCAATATTTGCATGCCACATGGCAGAATGTGATGATACCATTGAATAATCTTAAGACCATTTAATGTTCCATATTATGACAGATAAATTATTTCGATTATAATTATGAAAAATAACAGAAAGGCTCTCGATATTAGGTACTCAGGTGTGTTGGTGAGCAGTGGTGGCCCTGTACTTACGGCCTCGACTTACGAGTTGTCAGTGTTGCAGGCAAGCGCTTTACTTTGTACAAATAATTTAATCACCTCTGCTCTCAAAACAGTGAAGGAAAACATTGTGAGGAAACCGGCATGTTCTAGAGGCGATTTTTTTTTTAAACGTTCGCCACACTAGGAATTACTCCTGTATCGTGGGTGCGTTCACAAACATGAAAACTCACATACAGAAGACACCCAGACCCGGAACAACTATCTGTAGGTCATACAAATATTTGTTCCGTGCGGGAATCGAACCCGCGATAAGCAGCGCAGCAGCCGAACGCTCGACCACTGCGCCAACCGTGCCGTCAACATTCGAAGACATATGATATCCACCAACCCGAACTGGGCCTGCGTGGGATATTACAGCCCACACCCTCTCGAAGAGAGAAATCCTGTGCCTCAGAAGTGGGAACATTATAGATCGATTATATACTACGTTGATAAGATACCCGAGTAATGTAATAGCAGTGGGATTTTACGAGCTATATAGATAACAAAGATGACTAGGTACATTAGTATGTAACTTTATTCGTAATCAATTATTTTAATTAATATAAAATGTATGTATTGTAAAATTAATTAATAATAAACTAACATTAAAAGCATGCCATTGGACATAAATATTATTCTATTGCATTAAATATATTGTTATGTTCTGCATGTCAAATGTCTGACTAGGCAACTTAATAACTATTATGATTATTAAGATTCTTGTCCGAGCTATTCACAAAACAAAATCTTAAAATAATATATTCCTATCCATATTTTACAAATCTAAGCTCATTTACCCTTACATTACGATTCAAGAAGACAAGCCCCAACTCCTCTTTTTAACCGACTTTCAAAAAAGGATATATGTAGTTAATTTGATGATTATTCTATGTTTTTTTACTTGTTGACAGTCGTAAATGATCATGTTAATTACTGAAGAGCAATGTAGCATTTCTATGTTGAATTGAACATGTGAGAAAAAGGTACAATTTATTAGGTGCTACAAGCACTGGTTATAAGAATTGGCGTAGGGTAATGAGAGCCCATAGGTAGCCGTTTACTAGAATTAATAAAGAAACTTGCAGTTGCAGTTTGATTTCAACAGATCCTTTATTCCATATCTGTAAGGCCGGCTTTCGTAGTTCAAGTGTTAATGTTAACATGCGATTGACCGTACTATCCACTGACTTATGGTGGAGAAAAACATCGCGGGTAAATCTGGAGCTTATTATAGGTCTGAAAACGCCAATAGTGTAGGTTACGAGGTCTTGCCATCTTGAACAACAAACTATAGTCTTAGGTCCAAAGAATTTTTGTGCAAAATTACCATGTGTTTGATCAAAATGCTACAATTGGTAGAAGTCTTAACGCTAGGTAGATAGCCAATGTGTTAAAATTATTATATTTACTAGCTGCTCCCCGCGGTTTCACCCGGATAAATCTTGATCCCGTGGGAGTATCGAGATAAAAAAGTATACTCTATGTGTTAATCCAGGTTATAAACTATCTGTGTGCCAAGTTTAATCCAAATCCGTTCACTAGTTTTTGCGTGAAAGAATAACATACATCCATCCATACTCACAAACTTTCAGGTTTATAATATAAGTAGGATATTTAAAAAAAACAAGGGATCCGCGGGTGTCGCAAACTGTATGTTTCAAGCTGCCGGTGGACACAAGAATCTCCTCACAATGGAAGCCGTATCGAGGAACAATTTCTTCTGAATCTGGCCCTGGATCTGGATCTGGCTCTGGAGCTCCTCATGAGATGATGGTCGTGTAAAATGTAGTAAGATAAGATCAACTCTTTTTGTGGGCGTTTTTTATTAATGCCTCACATTATACATTTTTCGCTCAATAAAGTCTGACCAAAAACACAGCCTTTTTGACACGTTAACGTCAAATACTGGTGAAAACGACAGAAAATTTCATGACAACCGTTAAAACATGTCGAAACTAATTTCCTAGGAAATTGTAACTTCAGGATTGACCAACATCTGTCAGCACGGAATCGCCTTTTTTCATGCTCTATTCTTTTCTATCACTCAGGATTGACAATTATTAGCGAGAAAGATTCGCCGTTGCGCGCAGCGGAACCAAATCGAATCGCCGATTCCGCCGCGCGCACTCTCACGAACACTTAACGTAAACGTAACGTAAACTTGATCGTTTTTTTAATCGAAAATACATCTGTCCAGCGGGGTTGTTGCGTAAGACACTAACAGTAGCAAAGCTTTTATTTTGACAGTTCAACAACATTCATTGCGTTATTAACGTTGTTGAGCAGACACATTTTTCGATCATTTAGAGCAATGGATTAGCAATATCCTTTAAAATAATTTATATTATAATTGATAGTGCAATTGGGAGCAGTGTGGTAACGGCCACTACTTAGGAGTTGTAGTTATGTCGTAAGTTCGGACCCAGACATGAGCTTTACTTTGTGTAAATTATTTAATCACCACTGCTCTCAAAACGGTGAAGGAACACATCGTGAGAAAACCGGCATGTTCTAGAACCAAAAAATTTGAAGACATGTGTACATTTAACCGGTTATGTTTAAGTCCCATGTGATAGGGTTAGAGCCTACTGCCATCAACCGGGCACAAATCCAGACTCCGGGCTGCTACTGAGAAATTCTTGCACGCAAAACATGACCAACCTTTGCTGACAGAAGAACAGATAAAATGACAACTTCCTTTATTCATCTGTAATTTTGTCTATTCTTACGTAGACAAAATTCGTTTCTATGGGAGTCAAGCAACGCTTGCTGGTGGAAAAACCCAATGACAAACGATGTTAAAAAAACTAGTATTTTCAATTTTAAAATCGTTCGATTTTACGTTGCGTTAATGGTCACGTTCGTGCTAGACTCGAGGGATATGTAGTTACTAGCAGATTATGGCGAAATTGGCCCCAAACATTCAATTAAGTACAAGAATGATACTCGAAAGTACACAATGGACAAGGCATTTACTTACCCATGTAAACAATACTTAACCGTCCAACTTAACTTGATACACGACTAAGTAAGGCACTACTTCAAATTGTTCTGTAGTACATAACGTCTTCTATAAAGATTTAAATAGTTGGATTCGCCCTACTGTTGCCCTTCTGTTTCTTTGACATTTTAAAATTTTAACAGTGTCGTGTCGATGGCACAACAGTGAATTACAATTTGTGGGCCGAAAACTTGGCCACTTCCATGGCATCGTCAGTAGCAGCACAGAGGTCACACGCAGAATAAGAAGTGGGACATAGGTGAGCTTAATCTTCGCGGCATCGACCATTTTTCACGTGACCTCAGTACGGTGAAGGCAAATGTAACGATTTAAATCTTTGTTGTGTCAAGTTAAAATGGCCACGGTAGTTGCGCAATGTTTGGTGGTATGGAACAACTGGAAACACTTTCTAATACCCTTGTTAGATCACAATCGTTTGTTTTGTGATTGCAGTTGATTTTAATGCTGATCGATTGTTTAAAATGTAACATTTAGCGAGGCTATGTTGGTCTTGTGATTGTAGCGCTACTGCTGTGCGTGAGGTCTTGGTTTAGAGCGCACGGTCGGGCAGGTTATTGGGTGAAAAACCTAATTAACACCTTATTATTAATACCGACTGGGCTGAAAGATTCTGGAGTGGCAAGCACGTATCGGAAGACGTGGCGTTGGGAGGCCTCCCCAAGATGGACCAATGACCAGGTGAAAGCCGCAGAAATCCGCTGGGTGCGGACCGGTCGAAGTGGCGATGCTTGGGGGAAGCCTGAATGTCTAGCAGTGGACGTCTTTCGGCTGAAATGATGATGATAATGAATACCAGCCAACGGTCCCGCCCAGGGCAAAGACCTCTTCTCATATACAGAAGGCACGAGTATTGATCAGCACGCTTGAACAATATTTGGTGGCGCAAAACCAAGCCAAAGTCGTAGTCAAAGTAATTTTGCTGACCCAGGATTAGACCCCGGACTCCAAAGCAAATCAGCAATTTCTTGAGACCTCTGGGCCAACTTGCAGTGTATTTGTTGGTTTGTCTTTCTCTTGCAGTGTCTTTGTGAGCACAATGTACCTATCGCGTGATTAATTTATCTCCCTTTGCTTTATTTTTAATTCTTCTTACCAATTGTGGTATAGTATTTTTATTCTTGGTGCATCGTCTTCACATATAAAAATATAATTAATGTATACAAAACATTGTAAAACATTTTTTTAAAGAGTAACGGTGGAGTTTCTTGCCCCTTCTTCTCCATACGAAACTACCTTTTGGAAGGGGCGCCTAGAATCAGTTATATTTTTAATGTAATTTTTGACGTTCAAAAGTGCCTTTTTATGGGCCTATTTGAAATAAATGCTTTGGCTTTGACTTTTCATTTATTCATGGACTGACAAGATTTTTGTAAGTAGATATAGTATATGGGCTATCAATAAATGAATGAACAAATAAAATGTCCCGACCCCAGCGTAGTTCACCAGACTCGATTGATTGAACAGACCCCAAGATTTGCTCTAGCCTCAGCTCTCTTTTCTTATATAAGATTCTTTTGTATGTTGTGAAAATGAAAACGTTGTTGGCCTTGTAGACTGTAGATTTGTAGACCGTTTTCTATTTATTAAGCTCCTGGTACTTGTTGCTTCCTATCAACAAGCACAAGTACTGTCCTCCCATACCTATTAACACTGCAATTTGAAAACATTGTAACAGCAAAATATTTTAAAAGAGTAAACGTGGAGTTTTTGCCGGCATTTCTCCATACGAAACGACCAATTGGAACCGTGTACCTAGCTTCTGACGTTCATAAGTGCCCATGTAGGTTTATGTGAAATATCATGTTTCATGGTGCTACAAAGACCATTGCATATCAAGGAGTAGACCGGGGGCGCCGTAATTGTCGGGAAGATGTGCCTTTAGAAAAATAATTTAATTTAAATTAGGATAGTAACGATTTTTTTGTCCTGGCTGTATTGGGATTATCAACAGGAGCGAAGCCACGGGAAAATGATAAACACTTGAATACAACATAATATAGCATGATCAGCCTATTAATTTATTCACTTATTTGATTTTTGTTTGTTTGGCATCTCGCACTTCAACCTAGGAGGTTGTCGTCTTCTTAAGCGGACTTGCCTGTGGTTGCCCTAATAAATTAAGGCTTCCAGCCAGGACTTAAATATTAACTAATCGACTACACGCTAAGGGCATCCCCTGTGGTGTACGGACCTCGACTTAGGGCGTCGCTGGAAGAGGGCAGCAAGGCACTAGCTGGATCAGGATTGATGTTATTTTGGGACGAATTTATAGCTAAAGGCTCTGCGGCTCGGGCTGGCTCGAGCAACGGTCGGGGAGGGTAACTTATTTGATTTTATGATTATCTTCTTAAGTGTAAATACCTAGTTGAATAAAAAAGGAACTATGTGAGTGCTGTGCACACTTTTAAGTGACAAGTTCGATTTAGTATATGTATATGTTATAATAAGATACGCTCTCTGTTAATGTTTTTGTGAATTAGTCGTTGGAGTGCCACAATTAATGAATAAATAACGTTCTCACTGCTGGGACACAGGCCTCCTCTCTGTAAGAGGGAGGGCCATAATCCAACACGCGGGCCCAGTACGTGTTGCATTTTGGTTCTAGGATATGCCGATTCCTCACGGTGTTTACTTCACCGTTTTGAGAGCAGCGGCGATGAAATAATTTATACAAAGTAAAACACCTGTCTGTTCTCGAACCTATGACCTAACAACTCGGTAAGTCGCAGCCGTTACCACTGGGCCGCCACTTCTCCTACTTCCATATGACTCTATACCACAACTAACTGACTGTTACTGCTACTGAATGACGGCCTCCCAACAAAGACCAAAACACTGAAATGCGACCTAGATGACTCATAAGATTTAGTCGAGATTTTCAAATTTACGACCTGTTGTAGGTACAGGCAAGTATTGTTCTACGACTTGTAATAATGTTGGAATTTATCTGTGTCTGTTACTGCAGCTGTTATAATAAACTAGTAACATCACGGTTGGATTCCCTAAAGGCCTTGGCAGAGGTGTTTAAATAATGGTACACCTTCATTTTGCCAGATATGTCACTTGTAGGAAAGTTATTCATAGGGGTCTGTGTTGGGTCTATTTTAAGAATTAAAAAGCACGATTAGCCGTAAAAATGTATAATATTTTTGTAAAAGGATATAAACAAGTCGCAAACGGGTCGTGAGCGTGGCGTACGGACAGTCCCAAGTAACTGATCTAATAGAGCAATACTATTGCCAACCAAACACAATTCCTGATGAAAGAAACCCAACAACACTTTTCCGATCTGGGAATCGAACCATGGACCACATGTTCAGCAGTAGCGCTTGCGATTACTAGAAAAACGAAGCAGGCTTTAAAGGCTGAAAGTATCCAAAAGGACGAACCCAGACTTTTCGGTTTAATGTCCCGAGCAGAAAACGAACCTAAGCCTTGCGACCCTAACTAGTCAAACTCAAACTCAAAGCATTTATTTCAAATAAACCAATTACAGGTACTTTTGAACTGTCAAGGGGTCGGTCAGTCGGAAATATGAAGCTAGTTGCCCATTACAAAGCGAAAGTAGATGCCTATGGAGAAGAACGGGCAAGAAACTCCATGGACACTCTTTTAAATAATATGCATACAGAAAAAATTGTTACATCAGTCCTGTTGAAATTATACATGTAAGAACGATGTAGAAAGACCCGTAATAAAAACATAAAAACATAAAAATCGGAAAATAAAATAAGCCGTGGCTGCCAAGAGATGACCAGTCCCCACTGACGGCCCTCGTTCACGAACATGACGTATGGATCAGCACCATTCAGCTCAACCATTTTGAAGGGAACTACAACTCAACACACACGCCACCACCAGCGAAACATTTGAGTGAGCGTGACATACTTTCAGCCGCCAGGGCACATTCATGTCAATCACAGAGTGCCCAGTATAGGGAAGCTTTATAGTAGGTACCACATAGTGCTCACACGTGTGCTTTGCATTATGCAATACTAAAAGATTGAATTTATACAGTGCAAAGATAGTTTTTACAATCTTCAGCAGCTCCAACAATATTTCCGAATGCTAATCAATTGTTTAGGCGCCCTTGTGGAGCAGAACCAGCGTTGAGCATTTTTGTCATAGATGTAATCCTCCAACTTATAATATGCTTGGCTGCATAGTGTGCGTTTGATACAAGTTTTGAACTTCGTTTCATTCAGTTGGAGTATGTGGGGAAGTATTTTATTATAACATTTTAAACAGTACCCCATGAAGGATGAATCTACTTTACAAAAGCACCAGTAGGGTTGAATCCTAACTAACTTCTAGTCAAAGCAAAGTGTCTTTAGATACCTGCCATCTCCAGATACTATTAATATCAATTGCAATTGTAATTGATATCTAATCCTGGAAATAGATTTAATGTCTACGTATACAATACCATATTATAATAATGGTGTAGGTAATGAGCCGGCCGGCTATCGGCACATAGTCGATGGTACGGTTAATGTCCCCTATATTCACCACAGGGGTTAAGTGGACTAAATTTTACTTATAATTAAACCCACATTTCACCAGTTAAGTTTAAGTCCCACGTAATAGAGAGCGAGCCTATTGCCATCAACTGGGCACGAATCCAGACTTTGGATTACTACTGGTAATACTCTCAATCGGCGCTCGTGTATGACCAGATGTATGAACGTAAACGAGGCAAAAGGAGTATGTAAGGATAGTCGCAGGTGGCGTTCTGTGGTTGCTGCCTACCCCCATGGGAAGAAGGCGTGAGTTTATATAATATGTATGTATGTTTGAAATTAACTTTGCTGGGTTGAAAAAACCCCAAAGTTACCCCTTTTCATAATGTTTAAGCAGTAGCATAGCTACAAAACAAACATTTATTTTTTAATTTTTATGTATATGAAACGGTAGTAAGATTGTTTAGCACAACTCGCTGAGTTTGTCTTGATAAAATGATTAAAATAATTAGTATGTTTAAATATTTACCAAAATGCAGGAGCGCCTCACGAGCCTGCTTTAGTAGGCTTCGCCTCGAGCACCGGAACATAGGCCTTAAGGCCTGAAAAGGTAACAGACAGAGTAACCTTCGCAATTACATGATTAAAATGGATACTGCTATAAAACAAGCCTGTGATACCTGCAGGGGTAGAAAAAGGTGTAAGGACCCCACATTACGCCAGTTTTGTTAAAAGCAGGGATTTAAGAACACCTTCTTTTGTGTTACAGAATTATATATGTACCACTTATAAATGTATTTTTCAATGTGTTAACCTAAAATACTAACAAAAGTGTAACTCTAATATATCTGTAACCGATATAAAAGTGTTACTAAGTGTAACAGGTAAACGTGGCGCGTTGTTCCAGACCTAAAACTGCTTATTTCTGTTACATTATTGTAACAGAAATAAGCAGTTTTAGGTGTATCTGTATCTTTTTATAAATCTACATAAACGTCATACATAACATCACGCCTTTAATCCAAGAAGGGATAGCCAGAGGGGTACCTATAGTACACCCACATTTCGCCAGTTATGCTTAAGTCCCATGTAATAGGGGGCGAGCCTATTGCCATCAACCGGGCACAAATCCAGACTCCGGGCTGCTACTGAGAAATTCTAGATATAAAAACCCAATAACACTTTGTCCGACCTGGGAATCGAACCCAGGACCTCATGCTCAGCAGTAGCGATTGCGACCACTAGACCAACGAGACCCGAACCGATATAAAAAGTGTTAATAATTGTTACAGGTAAACATGTCGCGTTGTTTCAGACTTAAAACTGCTTATTTCTGTTACACATATTAACACATATAAAAGGTTACACTTTGATACTGTTACATTATTGTATCTGTAACTTTTATAAATGTATCTCTATTTAAACAATTTAAAAAAACACTGTTAAAACACTTATTGTTACGGCTACAGTTTGAGTCCCTGCTTAAAAGTTCTTTGTGACAGCGAGCCTTTAACAGTTTATCCAATTGGTCGTTCCGTTACACTGTTTTTTTTGTTTCGTAAGTATTAAAAAAACTAGTAAGCAAATCAAATCAAATCAAATCATTTATTCGCATGCAGGTATTGTACAATAAAGTTGTTTTAATAAATATAGTGAGCCGGGTACATTCTGCCTGAGTTTCGGCATGCAAAATTTAAAAATGTCACTATCAAAAAGCATAAATACATAAAATTATGAAATAGAGTGGTACCAATAAATTATTTAAACAAGTCAGTAATATTAAACTGTTGAGATGTCGAAACAGGTTCTCCGACTAACCAAACAACAGCTGCGTATAGTTACGGCAGCTTTAACTGGCAACTGGTCATTTATCAACACCTCTTTGTCATAGGAGTCACAGACAGTCTGCTGTGCAGGGCCTGCATGGAGGTGGACGAGACAGCAGCTCATGTGCTTCTACACTGCCCGGTGGTCGCCACATACCGGTCGCCGGTACCCTACGCGAGGCTGTCAGTAACACCAAGGCGTTGCTGGCCTTCCTCGAGGAGCTGGGGTGGATCGAATGATCGATTTTCCCACCGTACGCAAAATACGCGCATTGTCGTGGAGTTGCGGACACCAGCCCGTATTACCTATTAGCTAACCCTTCTGGGATTACAGGAGTGATGACATGTATGATGTAGTGGCAAACTATCTCACTTTCGCGTTTTAATATTATTATAAGTTAGGATTTTTTTTATACAAAAGAACCATATCACTTAAAATACGCACGGCAACTCTGTTACCCCCCATGAATGATTCATGATACATTTCACGATGTCCGTGACTTTTTGGTCACCAAACATTTATGCTAATTATATTTCTTTAAGTTTATCATTAGAATTTTAAACTGGCAGTTTTTATTTTGTTGAATAAACGTCATTAGGAACTCTTCAGATTTTGCGGTTTATAAAACTATTTAGACAGATGCTTTTTTTTTGTGTTTAAAGCATTTTTGTAGAAAACACATTATTTTATTCTTTTGAACGTTTGAATTCCAATTTAGTATATTAGTAATTATTATCAAATAATGAAGGAATGGGGAAGGTCGGGCAAAGCTAATTGTAGATGGCGTGACCATAGCTAGGTCCCTACGGCCTACAATAAATTTGAAATTTCGTTCATTCATTTCATTTTATGTTCATTCATGAGTTTGATTTTATTTCATTATTTTCCGCAATTTCAGTATTTTAAATCAAGTACTTGACATGGAAAATGTCAGAACTTTAAACCTTGAATTTTTCCTCGTAATCACTTTCTTCAAAATGCTTCCGACATAAACTCGAATTCAAAAAAATCTCAACGAATAGCTTTAAACAACAATGTTCTAAGTTTAGGGGCTTTCGGGAAATTATAAACTCCAATTTCGGAGCACCTAGGAACACAAAAAGGCTTCAATTATCGTTAAAATAAAATAAAATCACATGATGCCTTGTATTATTGGCTTGTGTTGGGAACTAGCTACGACAGCGCCATTTTGACAGTTGCCTTCCCCATTAGAAACCTGTATTTTTTTATGTTTACTCTCCAAATAATGTTTTATAAATAAAATATGTTTGTTAGTGCACAAGCCAACGTTTTGTATTAAAATCACCCACAGGCACACACAAACAATAGAAATAAAACAAAAAAATAGTTCTCTCCAACATTTATTGGTCGAAAAATAAATTAAAAACTTTGGATTTCAACAAAGGCCCGAAATCGTACAAATAAATACCTACAGGGACTACACTTATTTTAACAACATATTTACAAGTTATTTAATTTATTACCAAATACTTAGTAGGTACATTTATTTTTCGAACCTCCAGTAATATTTTTACAAATCTCATTTAGGCCACTGACTCTAAAACAAAGCGCTCGAAAGACCCACGAACTCTAAAACCCAACACATTTTCTATAATAGTCCAAAAGTGCTTTTTGGCCTCACGGCTATACACTTCGAGTGATAAATACCTACAATTAATAATATCGATTCGTAATATCTACAGAGTGGACTGGTCCTACCAATACTACAAGCCAAGTATTCATGAGTGAAAAAGAGGTGACATTCTTCTCTCCATCTCTTTCCAACCTATGAATATTCGAAGTGTAGTGCGATCGAGGCCATTTTCTACAGCATTGTTCTAGCGTCTGTGGCCTGAACTTTTCCACGAGGCCCCAACTCATTTATACCAATTGAATGTGCTATTTTTTTTTACAAGAGTACTAATTTATTGCATTAAATAGCATTGATCTTAATATTATTACAGTGGAAAGCGCAAACAAAATGCAGTTTTTTTTTAATATGGCGACGTGGTTTTGACAGCTCATTCAATTGAATAAATGTGTGGGCCCCAGGCGAAACTGCTAACCAATTTCAATAACAATTTTCTTTTATTACTATTCGTCCCATAATTCAGGCAGAAAGGCAGAGATATTGTTTAAAATAATATCTAACATTTTTACAAAATGTTTTGACACATTTAATTAATACAAAAATTACAGAATTGGCTATGTAAGATTATATGTATGGAAAAAAAAACATCATTTAGTAAGACTTTTTACAAATTAAATATTGAATTGAAATACGTGTACTTAACACGAAAATATGAAACAAACCTCTGCCCCTACCGAGAAATTTACATATTTTTTTTCCAAATTAAACCAGAAACATTATGGCCGCGTATTTTTATTAATTACAGCATTAACTAACAATACAGCTGCAAAATATATTGTACAGTACACTAACAGTTTTTACCGTCGCCCTACAACCTATTAAGTATCTTCAAATATTTAAGATCCCGTAGCTATTAGAGGAACAAAATAATAAACTTACTCCAATATAATACAACTTCATTTCAGGGTTATCTTTTTTGAGCAAAAAAATATTACGACTTTTACAAACTTTTCAATGAGAAAAATGTTTGTTCCAAAAATATCTACAGAACCCTCTTTAGCGTGAAAATTCACCCGTTTATTTAATTAATATCCATTTTTAGGAAAAGTGTGGATTTTGACGATTTTCTTTTCTTTTTAGGAAATCGCAATAACCGATCTAGTGACTCAAGATTTTAAGCTTATTTCACTAATGCTAAGATTAGTTATCTTTTACAAAAATACCTTTAGAACAGTTTAAAGAGGTAGCTGAAGCTTTTTCATATTTCTAAAATTTTCTCGCTAATAAAAACGTTAAAAAAAATTAAGTACATTGAAAAAAGTCTATAAAAATGTGAAATAAGTACAAAAGTATCAATAAATTAAAATGTAAAACCTATATTAGCGATCGCTAGTAGCACCAATGCGAATATTTCTTAATAAAAATGGAACTTTATTTTATTAAAAAACAGTAAAAATAAAAATAGTAAGAGCAAGGAACTACTGTTAAGATAACTTTATAAATTCATTTTTGATATATTTGATCCTGAAGTATGAAAAATCTTTTACATAAAATACAGAAATAATATATAATCGTAAATCCATTTGCTCCAGCCCTCGATCAAATTCATATCACCTATTTGAACTTATTAGAAAACAGCTAGTTATAGTTCATTGCTCTTGCTTTTCGAGTAAAACAAGATTATAAATACAGAATTGGGTCATGAAACTCATGAAACATTTAGATTTTACAACCTTTACTGAGCAAACAAACGTTTTATCAACATACTTCGTTGAAGCTTTAAATTTTTAAGAAAAAAATATTGAAATAAAGAAAAAAGATAGGTTATCTTTTTTTGCAAAAAAATCTATTAAAGCTTCAACGAAAATTCGACAAAACCAGGCACAAGTTATAGGATGTTGCTCTCAACTTGAGTAACTAGATCGATCATTTATTTTAGTATGAACTAACAATTAGCGTTAAAGGAAATTTGTCACAGACAATTAATTTTAGCCTTACAAAATATCAATTATTTTAAAATATTTTCCAGACAGAAATCATCGTCCATCATTAGATTTGAACTGGTTAGTCAAACCTTTTGTTTATTATTTCTATTACATAAATAAGACTTTTGTATCGAAAAAACAAACTTATCCTCATGCCGTTGCACTTCGTTTCCACATAGGTAGTATTTTAAGTTTGACAAAAAAAACAACAAATAATAATTTTCGAGGACTTAGTGAAATTTTTAACAAAATTAAGAAGTTACATTGGTTATGTTGGACTGTAAAACAAATTAACATAGATAAGAACAATCAAGACTGACAGATATTGCCTGAATAGCCATCATAATGATAAACGTTGTCCTATGCAATAAAATATACCATGGGCACGTCACATTGGCTAGAGGCTACATTTCAAGACAGATTTTGTTTGTTACTTTATTTTGTAAATCACCATGTAAAAGTTTAATTGTACAGATTTTGTATGATGTGAGTATGTCATATTCCTGAATTCTTCGATGCAGGTGTCAATTTCTGTCTGGGAAACATTTCAGAGTTAAATATAAAATTATGTTTTTTTTTTTCATTACAAACTAGCGGACTGATTTTCTTTCGAGATTCTGCAAATGAGGTCATCATTTTAATTAATAACAATAATCAGGCAATAATTATTATTTCTAAGTACACAGCACAACTAATCAAAACTAATTAGAGAGATTACTAAGAAAAATGTTTGTTCGTAACGTTTGAGTTTCAAATTGTATCGCGATTTTAAATGCATTGTCAATGTCATTCTGCTTCACTACTTATTCTACCTTTACGGCATTGCTATTATGTGGGTAATAAAAAGTTAAGCTAAACTTGAAGCGATAGGTTCAAGGATAAGTGACCATCCATTAAATATCGAGACCGTGGTTCGGAAAGCATATTTGTCTCGGTTGTCACCCGTAGATCTTTGACTTGTTGTTTGAAGCCCAAAAGTCTAACAACCAGTCCAAGGCATGTGGCACCTCCACATGCCTTGGACTGGTTGTTAGACTTTCGTCCCATATAAAGTACTGGTATTAAGTTGCATCTGGATATACTGGAAGCCGACCACAAAATGGTTGAGAAAAGGCTATATAGGCAGATTGGTATAATATGACACTTCTTAACGAAATCACTATGGAAAGTAACAAGATCTGTAGTGCTATTCAGTAACCATCACACCGTGAAAACTTAAGTGAAGTGAGCGTGGAGTGAGCTGTCTGTGCCACTGATGCTAAGGATTTACCAAGGCGGGATGACACTGACAGCTCACTCCACGCAAGTCTTCACGGTGAGATTTTTACAGAATCGACATGTTGTAGTGCTATTCAGTAACCATCACACCGTGAAAACTTAAGTGAAGTGAGCGTGGAGTGAGCTGTCAGTGCCACTGATGCTAAGGATTTACCAAGGCGGGATGACACTGACAGCTCACTCCACGCAAGTCTTCACGGTGAGATTTTTACAGAATCGACATGCTGTAGTGCTATTCAGTAACCATCACACCGTGAAAACTTAAGTGAAGTGAGCGTGGAGTGAGCTGTCAGTGCCACTGATGCTAAGGATTTACCAAGGCGGGATGACACTGACAGCTCACTCCACGCAAGTCTTCACGGTGAGGTTCTTGCAGAATCGGCATGCTGTCATGTTCATGATCACCAGGTGTCGGTGGCACTGTCGCCACCGACACCTGGACACGGTTTTGTCGGACTAAAAGTTAGATTCCATAAAGAGATGAACGTGAAATTCTGTTATCTTTAATCCTTCTTGAAAAAGTAACGTGACAATCACCATAGTAGGTTGTCGGAACGACATCAAAGTTCTTTTTAATTGATAATGTTAATGAAGGATCTCCAAAGGACCGTCGCGCTACCGACTTGAATAACTTAAACGTTTTTCTACTTTCAGCGTTTAGTATATACTCGTGTTTGCCCTGTGGCATTTGCGGTAGTAATACAGAATGACAGCCAGCGCTAACTAGTTGTTGATAACTAAAGACAAAATGATACATCTGAAGCTGTTAAAACTTACAAATAAAGAAAATATAGAAATAGATTTGACAACACAAACAGATGAAGTTTGTTCACTTTTATATTTTGAAAATACTGCACCCCATAATATAAAAGAACATAAAAGCATGTGTGCACAAGCAGTATATGGCAAGATTTTATGAACCCAATTTCATATTATGCTTGACTAAACTGACATAGAACTACTAAATCAAAAACACCCATAATTGCTGTTAATGTCATTGTTAAGACAGAGAAGGTCTTACTAGTCATGCATCAACAAGAGACACCACTAATGCATTGAGACCATCGTCAACGAAGTTATGAACTCGTGCTATAGATTTTGGTATATACTGGGATTTCAACCCTTTGAAACTCAATTAATTGGGTTTATCTGCTCATTATGGGGTATTAGCCTTTCCCCTCAATCCATGGCATTCAGTCATTAATAAGTACTAAATATTAGTATTCATTTAAAAAATTCTATTGAATCGTTGCCAAATTATAATGACGGCAAATGATAAAAAATTCAAATGAGACTTTTGAGAATGGCGATAGTCTGTCTAGTTGTAGAAAGAACGGTAGTTAATGTTAATGGAGAAAAAAGTTTATAAGAATCAAATGTTGGACTTAAAATAGTATAAGATGAACATTATCTATGTTACAAGCAAAGGTATAATTGATTAAAATGGTTTTAGATAAACTGCACAACATAAAAAAAGAACAGGTGAAGATCATTCAATCAAATTCCAAAATCATAATACACCAATATTCTCGAACACTTCACTCTTAAAATCCACACAATAACCATTAAGAATCATTTAGCGAGCAAAAACTATCAAAAAAAGAATATCTTAGATATCTAACAGCTATACCATCGAACCGATGCAACGATTTTACGCTCATACTGGGAATGAACTCAATCAAGGCCAGCCATTTTTTATTCCGATAAAAAACATTTTAATCTGTCGTGTAATGGATTAGCCGGAAAACTTTAACAGATCAAAAATGCGAATTGAATTGTGTGAGATTTGAAAAGCGGGAAGAATTTGAAGTTTTGATGGAGCTAGCAGATATTGAAGCTTGTATGACTCATACAAGTATTAATTGATTTGCCACATAACGGATAGGAATCATTCGTTTATTTCGATTCGATACGTAGAAAAGTATTGGATATACATCATCTGGGAGAATTGCTTAATAGATATCCTGAAGACGATCAGGGTCGATTTGCTACGTAAGCTTGAAAATCGCAGTTTTTGGGGAAACTTTGTGAAGGTTTCCATGATTAATATTTACCAGAAGCATATTAGTGATAAGTTAACAAGGGGCATCTTGTTACCCAGTCACAGGGTTGTGAAGACCAGATAGAAAATACTGGTTGTTTTAAAAGCCAAGGCAGATGATGATGATTCTGACAAGATAAAAACTTAACTAAAGATTTAAAAAAAAAACATGTTGCCAGAAATAACAAGGAGTTGGTATAATGTGAGTGAGAGATGTTAATTACAAAGGCCAGTACAGTTGCCAAATGAGGTGATTAAAGCAATATATCAGGGCTTTAAACTTTTACTGGCTGGCGCGAATTGAAATAATCTACGTTGTGTTAAATCCTCACTCCCAGATCCACCACAACACAGGTCAAAAATAAACCTTTTGTTTTGAAACGGATCCAATAAATAAAATCACGTAAGATTCAAAGACTTGAAATTCAGTAACATTATGAAATAAAAATAGCTTGCCCACCATATTTTCTTGACAAACAGACGGGGGCATCAATCGCTTACTTTGATGTCAGTATTCAGTGAATCGGCTCATTTCTTTACAGAAATGTCAGTTAAAGTTTAAAAATGGTGTCCTCTTAATGGTTACTTTAAAACTGTGCTTGTTTTAAATATATATAGCGCGAGTCCTTGAACGAGAAATATAGACGGTAATTATGTTTAACTTTGCAGTGTGCAGAAAGACGTATGTCGTTACCGAGGGCTGCCTAGATTCCTAGGCAGCATTCTAGTATATATTCGATCTGTCTGTTCGAAACTAAATTATGTAGTTTCACAACGAAAATGTCTTTGATGGACTTCATTCATGGATAAAGTTAAAGACAAAATATCGGCAGGTAACCTTCAAAGTTTGTATCAACTTATTGGCAACGGAATAAAGTATTTTATTGTTGCCAGAACAAAAAACAATCAATAACAATACGCCAATGGCAGAATTAGTTCCAAATATCAAAGAAATGAAAGCTATAAAATAAGAACAACCTGATCTTTTGCGCGCGCTTAAAAAAATAATGTTTTTATTTGCCATCTTTATTAGAAGCCTTTTATTATAATTATATTTTTTATCTCTTGGCAAGCCATCGATGTTATCGGTATCTTAATCGTATACTTACAGTTTAAAAACTTAATTTTTTGTTAATTTTCGAAACAAATTAGCCAGTGGATCTAAAATTGTTTATGGTTTTATTAATGATTCAATATTTGTTTTTATAACTGTACTGTCGCTGTTAATTTCTTGATTTATTTTGTTAAATGGTGTCTAAGTTATGGCCAATTTAATATTTTTGTAGATAGCCACAATATCAACATTTATTTTGATGTAATTTAAACATTTATTCTCCTTCTATTCTTTCTATTCTCTAGGATTGGGCCTTTTCCAAAATAGTTATCTTTGGGTCGTCTTCCAATCTAACCGGATGCAGATGAATACCTATTTTACATGGAGCGACTGCCTGTCTGACCTCCAAAACCCAGTTACTGGGCAACACGATACACCCCTTATCGAATTCTCCTGAACTCGTCATCAGCGAATACCCTCCTACAAATGAATTAACTTCATCGAGATTTGCATTTCAAACCGTTCACAATTCAAAATCCGTCGCCATTTTGTTTTACATAAGGGGGCGCCCGTCAACAAAATGTTGAGTATCGCTGTTCCAAAAATAACAAACGAACGGATGAGGCCGTTTGATTCACATGATTAATGCGTTCCTATGATTTATCTTCTAGTTTCGCATATAATTTAGTGCTATTTCTAGCTTATCCTCTTTTTATAATAACAGACTGTTTTTTGTTTTGTTTTGTATTCAAACAATGCTGTCTACAACTTTATGATGGCTATGTTTTAGTAAGATGGTTTCTTTATGTGTTATTTTGAAGATGTTTCTATCCATAGTTTAAATTGTAGATATTATACCTATGTCAAGTAACTCAGTCTGTCCGTCTGTAACCTTAACTTCCTTTTTACGGCTTAAATACTAAACCGATCGTTACAAAATTTCAGATAGGTAGGTAGATTGGGACCTGGAGAAGGACATCCTTTTACTTCTAATCCTGGGTTAAAAATATAGTGAAATATAAAATGCACGCAGACAAATTCGCAACAGCTAGTCTAATATATATATCACAAAATCTCTTTTCATGTCTGTCTGCTTCATAGTTTTTCACAACTACACAATAAGTTTTCACCATCATTAAAAAAAAACCGTAAGATTTATGGTAAAACTCTTTAAAAAATTTACTTAGATATTAGCACAGAAATCTCGATCTTTTGACATATAGCCACATCCCTAGATCGCTCCTGAGAGAGGCAGGTGTGGGTCGTGGGTAAAAGAATAAAGTTTTGATGACTTTGCGCCTAAATTTAATAGTTTTTAGTACAGACATTTATCCTAATACCATTGATGACTTGTAAGTATGAGAGTAAATTATTACTCGTTTATAAAAGTAACCATTTCTACTATAATTAATACAAAATTCATAAAATGTTATTGAATATGGACTGGCAATTATATCATCTGTTATAGCTGCAATACGTCTTAAATAATTTATTATTAATAATAACAGTCCGTATGGAGTGTGACCTACGTTTAGTGATAGCCCCGGAGTCTGATAAGTGACTTATTATATAATAATCAATATCATTAGAGTCACGTTTAACTATATAATTATATTATCAAACACAGAAGGAAATATTTATAACCTAGCAAATCAATTTGGTAAAGATAAGAAATTTCTCAGTAGCAACCCGGAATTTTGGAATCACGTAACTTAATATCCTTTAAACTCTCGAAGAGTAAGACAGAGGGCTACCTTTTGTTCAACCGCATTTCACCAGTTATTTAGAAGTCCCATGCTATATTTTAGTCAGTTGTTTTCTTTGTATTTTTTCTTTTCGTATACGATTATATTGCCATCAATAGGCCCCAAATCCACAAACCGCGGCCCCGGGCTGCGATCTCTGACAGAAAAACCCAATAACACTTTTCCAGACTTGGGAATCGAAACCAGGACCTCATGCTCAACAGTAGCGCTTGCGAACATTACCCCAGTAAAACATTTGGAACAAAACGGGTGTTTTCATGGTTAAACACACCTCTGCATAGCCCCGTTGTGACTGCAAGCGTGATGTTAGGAACAGTTATGCAATACAAATCAATATATCTGAACCAGTTACTGCACACGTTATGCAACTTAATCAGAGATCAATTTATAATGCATTCGCTGACGTCTGCGGTATTTCATATGAAATGCTGTCCAGTGTTATAAATGAGAACATCAGTACAAAATTAATCCATCCACATATTATCATTGGTCGGACGTCTATTTGAGAAGACACCAAAGGACGGAAATTGTTTTTAAAGATTTCGAAATTATAGATGGTGTTGAGAAAACTGAAGTCATTGAAGATATATAGATTCATCATTATAAACCAACAGGTTAAATAAAAGAAGGCGATGAAGAAAAAGGAACGCTAACAGCAGTAAAAAATCATCTGCTTCCAGTCCTGCCGGATGAAGCTGAATATCAGTACTTTACATGGAGGGACTACCTATGTGACCTCTACAATCCAGTTACTATATAATCCTAGGTGGATTCTGGGTACTACGATAATCCTAGCATGACTGATGGTCAATCTACTACAATTGTAACTACCCATTACGACTGTCAAAGATCTACAACTGGCAGTCACAAAAACAGCAGTAATAAATGCTCTTACAAAAAGAAAGAACAAACTAAAAGACACGACGAAATATCAAAAAAGATTAGTAGAAAAACAAATAATTTCAAATATCGAATTCGATAAATCACTCTACGAAGACGTGACTGTGTCGGTACAAGATTCATTTGCATTTAAGTTGTTCGAAATTTGAACTACAAGAAAAATGGCCGACGTACTTTGAGCGAATATATCAGAAAAGATAGATCGTTCTTTATTTTCCTTCAACTAGATACGGCCAACAACCCGTTTGGCCGGCGAGGTGGCTATGGATATTACTTTCCTTTTTAGGCGAGGGCCGTGTCTGCCATTAAGTTAAGAATTGCTCTAGCAAAGGTATTTCTGGCTCTTGACCTTCCTGGAAGTTTACTCCGTATTTGTTGGGCTGTTTATAAAGTTGAGGAAATTAATTGTATAACATTTCATAGAACTGTTAAATAATGACAGTTGTGATTTCAATATACGGACAATTTAAATTGGTAGTAAATTTGATAAAAAGATTTTCTTGACTCTAAATTTTCCACTTAAAGGTCTTTAACTTTGTTTAAATAATAAAAAAGTCGACGGTTGCTTTTTAAATATGGGTTATAAAACTAACGGCTCATCGTCAGATTAAAAGAAGATGTAATAGACCGAGCTATCTCCATTGATTCGTGATTCGTATTGACAAATTAGATATTGACTATATCAACAACATAATTATTTGAAATTAAAGACCTCCTAACATAGACCTTAATTTTATAACTAATATTATAAATGCGGAAGTAAGTTTATTTGTTTGTTTGTTTCTCGTTACGCTTTTACGCCAAAATGGCTACGGACACAGCTAGTTTCTAATAATTGTGAAGTAAAACACAATAACAGTAGAGAGATTAAATAAATTTGTTTTCATCAAAAATCTTTTTAAAGTTTCATACACAATTAACATAGATGTAAATCCAAAACAGAGAGAAAGGAGTCTCATACAGGCTTTTTACAAAAACTAAACAGAAGTGGATGAAATAAAAATTAATGGGGAATCATTAAATTTTATTGCAAACAAGACTGGTCGTTTATACATTTTTAGATAAAATGTTTAGAAGATTTACGGTAGATCAATCAATAGAAGCAAAAGTAGCAGTGTACGTCGTAAATGAAAACCAGTTCAAATATTGTTAGAGTTTTTTTGGAAATAACAACAAAATAAGTGGAAAAACGGCTGTGGGGGTCAGATATGCAGTTGCTCGGGACGGGCTGGAAACCCACCTAAACATAATATAGAGAAAAATAAGAATCTGCTTTGTGAATGTGGGAGGCAACAACACGAGCCATAAATAATAATAATTTGATATGTGCATGATGTGACGTTCATTTGAAACCAGTCAGAATATACCTAGATTTGAGTTTTTCAATGAGTGATAAGACATATACCAAATAATGTCGGAACAGAGTGTGTAGGCAGAATTTACTTTTCTCTTTTCTTACCATGAGTATGGCAGGATATAAAACTGCCATATTAAAAAAACAATTGTGGAACAATACTCCCAATTTTCACAAACATCCATACACCATATTATACACCAGATAAAGGAACAGCATTAACCAACGACAAAATGAATGATGCAATTCATCCGAAAGAAGTAATATCGCCAAATAAAACTCACATTGGTAATAAAACACTAGCAAATGATGAAATCGAACTAACAAGTATTTACATACCTATACCAGTCACAAAGATAGATACTGACGTTACTACAACCTGGTTTTTGACTAAGCAGGCAGCGCCGCGAGCAAAAACAATATCTTAGAACAATATCTTTGTCAAACAATTTGAAATAGGCGCGCCTTCAGACACGCCTAGTAATTGTAATAACATAAGTTTATAAGGTCAAGATTGAGTAAAATCTAGATATTGTAACTAGACTAGAAGCTAGACAGACTGAAATTAAGGAAAATAGTTAGAACACGATTTTGTAATATCTTGATTTAAAAGAGTATCCTTGACTCCAAGGATACTCTTTTAAGGTTTTGCCCGTTTTTCTCCATACAGATCTACGTTTTGGACTAGCTTCAACTTTCTGACTAACTGACCTACTATTATGCGATTTAAAAGTACCTGCTAAAAGTTTTATGTAAATGAAAGCTTTAAGTTTGAGTTTGATTGCAGTGCAAAGACCTATTCTCATACAGAGATGGCACGATCATTGATCACCACGATTGCTCACAGCGAATTGGCGTTTTCAGAAGCGTACTTATTATAAGTCCGGGCTTTAGAGATGTCCAAGATAAACTTAGAAAGAACTTATTAATTGAAAAGTCAAATCAGCAAACATAATATAACATCACGCTAATATTACACACAAGAATGGTTAGGCAGAGGTGTACGTACGAATGGTGGGTATTTGATGTTAGTACTTTAAAATGGATTTAATGTGGGACATGGAATTCTTGAAGAAAGATACTGGTGTGTCGTCGAATCGTTTAACTTCTTAAGTTCTGGGTTGAGCTGTACGATTACTGACAAATGCGTGCACTGACTGGACAGGTCCACTCAATCTGAGTGGTTCTTTACTCAAAAGATCATTTCAGACACCAATCTACATGGTCTTCTCATGATTTGATCAAGATTATGTCTGGAATTTAAAAGAGACCTCTGACCTCTGAGTTTATTTCGACCTTTCTTCACAGAGTAGTCAGATAGGAAACACCGACCTCGTCTAGTTTTAAAATATGATTGTCGAGTGTTTGTTGAAACCTTCTTACAGAAATAAAATCAATAATACAATTACCAGTGATAGAGTCGACACATGTTCTTAACGTTGAAATATATATATTGGAATACAAGATTTTTTAAGTAACGAATTCTAGAAGGATGATCATCTAGCCTTATCCCAAATATGGCTTTCAGGCTCACTGGATGTAGTTCTGAACCAGTATTGACCTCCACAACCCAGTTACCATTACATTCAATATCATTTCCACGAAATAGTATGTGTATATATACGAGTTTATAGCTTTTGAGGATATTAAATTCAAGAGAAGAGATTATCTCATGCTGAAGAACCGACATCAGGAGAACTTTTGTAATTGACGTGACACGTTCCAAACTTTTCCGGCATTCATGTCAAAAAGTTATATAATAATATTAAAGCTTATTTCGTTTATTATTTCATTTTGATCACACAATTTTGTCTTTATTTAATATATGGCGAACTTGTTGTCAGATTGAACATTACTGACATTGGTCAAGAAAAACATCGTGAGGAAACCCGGACATATACGTTAATATAAGTCTAAATGTAAACCCATCTTGAGCAAGTGTGTCCAATGCTAGTACCTTCTCTGTGTGAGAAGAGGCCTTTGCCCTGCAGTGGGGCAAAAGAGACTGGTGTTATTATTCATTTGTCAGTAGCCGCCGAGAGTCTAGATTTGTGACCAGTTTATAGACAACAAGCTAGTTATGTTAAAGTCCGATCTAATAGGGGGCGTCCCTTATTCCACGGGACTACACCATAACTGGCAGCATCTAGGTGTACCACAACTCTGCCTACTCCTTCGAAAGAATCAATCATGATGTTATGTTTAGGTATATGTGAGGGACATAAAGTAAAATTGTGTTCTCGCAACGAACTACCTATCATTTAGCTAGTGCTATTTTTAAAACCACCACGTTATTTACTGAACCTGTTTCAGCGGGCCTTTGAGAAGTACAATCAACTTATAACAGACTCACAGTGCCGTTTTCAAGTTTTTATTGACCGTAAGAAAGATATTTCAAGTATATATACTTAAAGGCGTGAACATCAACAACTTCATAAAAAACTAGACAATACACAGTCTAATCTGCCGGGTCTAGAAGCATGAAATTGAGCACAAGAGATAATTTTATAGCGAAAGTATGCAATAAGGATTTTCAAAAAATCACCACTGAGGTTACATTGGTTGATGAAAGTTTGTATGGGAGTTAGTCATTTTCATTATCAACAATAGAGCAATAGGGATACAGAATTTGAAAGTGAATCTAGCGTAGATTCCAATTTCTATGATCATTCTAGCGAGAGAGATCTTTCACATTCGTTACGTTTAATAGAAGCCGGAAAGTCTGACAACCAATAGTCTTACAAGGAGAATCGTGTAACCCAGTAAAATACTGATATTCAGCTGCATCCAGGTAGTCTGCAGATAATAGTTCTACATAGAGTGATCTTGGAACTTTAAAAACCTTTTATAATATTACTTCCCACTACTCGAATACCAGAATATAACATCTCTTTAATACTTCATAACTACGTCCACGATAGTGTTATATCCATCATTAGTCCATTTTTAAATCCATTCATTTAAAATAATTTAATTAGGTAAATTGCTGAACATGAAATTTAATGAGTTGATATATTTATTGTTTTTATGATGTAAGACAGCCATAGTGTGGATGTGGTATGATATTGGGGCTTTTATTTATAAATAAATTGTTAATGACTACCAAGTTGATGATTACCTATTAAAGAAGTATGGAAGAAAAAACGCAAGTTGCGCCGATTACAAATATATTGGTTTATAGGCAGGAATATGATGATTATAATGAAATGGTTGATATAACTTTCCTTTGCTAAAGCCGCTGTAACTGATTACACAAATCACTTTTTAAAGATCCACATTTATGATTTAAGAAGACAGTTCGATTTTTGGTCGTAGAAAGTCCAAGTGTTTCCCCTTTTAATAATTAATTTCAACGTTTTAAGATGTAAGCGAAAAAGAGAAAAAAGTCGCAATGATTTTGAATGCCCAATTATTTTGGCAATTTGCAATGTTAGTAGTAACTGATTTGATTGCGGCCTTTTCATAGAGAAACCAAACGTAATTATTTCATTAAGTACAGGTACAAACCGATTTGGCAGGATACAGATAAAATTTAAATGGATACTATTAAGTTCTTTCATCGTAATTGCAGAAACTAGTTACGAACAATTAAAATCATCAACATACGCCAACTGTTTTTGTGCTACAAAATTCATGAATGTTATCTTTTGTCGGTTTCTTCAAAAGCAGAGTACTGTTAACTACTTTACTTCCTATGGTGAGAGATGACAAAGAACATATGAATTACTTTGGACAAAGAATGTATTTAGTGATAGGATAAGCAACAGTGTCTAACTTAAAATAAAGAGTAGAGATAGAATCATTTACAGTTTTATCAATATGACTTCCAAAGGTGCTGACTCTAACATTTTCATCATCCTTTGTCCCAGACTATTCGATAGTACCATACAAACGGACTTACATAATGAATAGACTATTTGTTTACAGAAAGACCTTTGTTAGACATTAACGTACTAATGACGAACGAACCCTTTTCCAAAAACATCTCTCGCCACCAAAAAGACAAACCATTACTACAGTTTAAAAAAAGATGACCGTCGTTTTTAACAAGTCCCAAAACATCAAAAAGGTATGTACAAAAAAAGCTACACGTCTAAATTATTACAAACATGCCAGGGAGATTGGTTCGTTCACAATCCCTTCAGACACTGAAAATAGCTTAAGACAAGTTTAAACAAACGAGCTGTACCCAGAAATGCTAAGTAGACGTTTAACTGTTTGGTTTAAAATAAAAATAGAAGCACTCAACGTCAGTCGAGACTTGGTTACTTCGTATACCTGTGTTTGGGATTATGTTCGCGCCTTCAACAACTTTCAGGCTCAAAAATAAAATGGGAATTTATACGGTATAGAATCGGTCCTAAAAGTATGCCCTGTGGGGGCTCCAAAGAATAATTTCATATTGTCAAACAAATTTATGCCTGGTTTTATACTTAAAAACACTTTGTCTCTTTGGTTGTTTACAAGCTGGCATGTTTAGTCAAACTTAAGCCTGATTGACACGGTGCGATTTACTTGTCCATATATCCACCAGACATACCATAAGTTGGAGCAAAAATAAAAGTTGCACCGTTTAAACAGTGTTTAAAAATTTAGAAGATATAAGTCATTCTCTGCTTCAATTTTGTGTTTGCATGCTACAGGGAAGAAACTTATATCTTGTAAATGGGGCTTCAAGTTATTCAACTAGAAAACGCTTTCAAAAGATGAAATGGCTACTACGAGTATAGTAAACTATATGGGATACGCTTCATTATTGGCAAAGATACGGCATTTAGTTCCAACTAAGACATATATAGGAATCAGGCATAAAGCTATTGTTCTGTGTAATTTATTGCTTCAAGCTTTCTCTAAAGGTTTGAGCAATACTCCAGACGTTCTAATTTTAATGGCGTTAGCACAAGTACAAACTATGCTTTGAGTTGTGTACTTGGAAGTAAATGTGAATCTTGAGGAGGTGATATATGAAAAGAAGGCAGGAGATTTAAAGCAGCACATGAAAGGCGACAATATGTTCAACAATGAAGATGACCATGCTCAATATAAGAAAATGGTAGCTATCAACTTACAAAACAAGATTTTAAAACTTGATAGAGGAAAAGGTTTCTTCATAATCTGGAATAATATGCGAACATCAATGACTTTATAAACAAATTGGTTACACAGATTATAGGAGCTGTTTATTAACTTCAGGCAAAGGCTAGAAGAAGCCTGTTCACGTTCAACTTAAATACACTAAAACTATTGGGAACCATAGACTCCTGCAGAGAATTGCACTTTTCAGCTATGGCATTATCCAAGTCATATTTATGTCGTCCTCCTTGTCGATTTCGATAACGGCGACCCTTAGATGACTCGCTAAACCGAATTGAGTTTTCAACACCCGGTCACAACTAGAACAATAAAGTTTGCCTGCAGTTTTGTATTTACACGTGTAGGAGGGCTTAGGTCCAAGTCATAGTAAGAATTCGGGGGTATATAAACTATGTTTGCGGTAACATACACCTTCCGAGTTTTCAGTATTGTGACGCATTGTGTACTTGCGTCAGGTGTGTACGCATTTTTCCTGGACCGAGGTGTGGTAAAGCGTATTGTTTAAACCATCGAAGTGTTTGGGGCGTTATCTTCCGGTAACAACGTGTGAAAAGTACACATAAAGAGATTTGTAGTAATACCAATATCCGTCGAAATGTTTTTTTATGGATCTTTTCGTTCTTCTTCTCACAGAGAGGCCTGTGTCCCAGCAGTGGACAAAGGTGGATTAAGCTCATGTTCATCATGGATCTTTAAATTTTTAAATAGGATTGGGTCTGTCTACGTGGGAGCTTAAGCTCATTGAAATAAGTAAAAGGTCGATAAGAGTATATTTTCCTTTAGGATTTGCTCCTAACAGTCTCAGCTAAATGAGTGACAACTAACTAACAAGAAACATGAAACGTATTTGCCTAAAATTCGCCATATTTATCTTTCAACATACCAACAAGTATTATTGTCGTCTTAGTGAAATGGGCACATCTATCAAGTTTCCATTTGAAGAGAAATCCATAATTCGAATATTCTTTTTTTGGTTGCGCATAGCATTTGAGAACAGAAATTCTATAAGTCACGATTGAGTGAGGCCTCATTGCCTACTATTATTTTTAACGCTCAAATATGCATAGTCTAGAATCGATTTTCCATTACAATTTTAGTTTCATGGTCATCAAAAAACTGGGTGACAGAAACTGCTTACCAGTACTTATTGTATTGATATTACACAAAGCAGCTGGTTAAATATTCAGTCTAGGTACAAAGATAAGAATAGTGTAATATCGTAGGATATATCGCAGAAAAGTTTTGAGTATGAATGTGGATGTGAAAGAGTAGTAAAAGACCAAAGAAAAAATGGATGAATTTTCGAAACATGATGAAGGTGATTGATAATGATCTATGGTAGAAAAAGTTATTCTGTGCCGAACCCAAAATAGATTGGAGAAAGGGCACGAAGATTATCATGAGTACCATCTTTGTAAAATTAAGTGAGTCAACAGTGTGTTCACCTTAACATCATAAATGCTCATACACGGCCACATTCTAAATTTAAACTCACATTTGTTTAGAAAACAATGCATGACCAAAGTCACTGTTAAAACCGTTTTGTTTTTAAAAGAGAATGAAACCTTTTTATGTGTCACGTTCTTTTTATCTTTAATTAGCTTTATTTTTGGAACGATGAAAAAGATTTTCTTAGCTGTTGCGGCCAGATGCTTCCAAGTTCCATTATTCTTTAAAGTCAGTTTTCTAATAACATTGCTTTTGTTTTTGTAGTTACCATTGCTATGAAAATGATTCCTGCCATTTTTGTTATTACCTTCTTCATACAGTTATTTATTGTGAATAAATCTCTGACGATTGAGACAGATAGCTTCGTCTGTCACATTCGGAATGAATTATAGGCTCATCTTAGCTGGGTCGAATATCATTTCTATGAGATGAAAGAGACTCATTATCATAAGTTCCCTGCTCAAACCTTTGCAATATACAAGTTGATACTTAATATGTTGTATTATTAGAACCGTAATTAGCATCTTTTTCTTACAGCATACCTTTACCTTGTCCAGTGTCCCTAAAATACTTATATTGGAGATTGCGTTGTGTCTTGGCTTCACAAAAAATAGCGTCACGTTTTGTGGGTAAATGCATAAGCGTGTCCGACTTTTCTTTTCCGTAAATATTTATCTCATTTACGTGTTTTATCGATACAATTTGAAACTCAGTCGTTTTCTTCTTAAAAACTACCTAAAATATATCAGCTGTCACTATTGAGTTATGGCTAACAGAAAACCGGTCTATTTCGTCTACTATTTAACTATTTGACTATTTCGTTATTATGTTCAACATGGTTTTCACACGTTTTAAAAATGGCACCACAGTGCTTATGCGTATTTTGAAAAAAAAAATGAAATTTTCATTGTCATCAAACATTTATGAAAATTCCATCTTTTAGATTAGGCGTAGGCCTCTGAATTTATTTTTGCTAGAAACGCATGTACTATCTTTGATAGTCAATTTTGCAATTTTTATTACAAAATGGCGGATTTGCGGACATTTCATTGTCTTTTTACCGCCATTTTCAAAGATAGTGACGTCCTTATTATTCGAACAATTTATTTTTCTTAAATAAAAGAAAAAAGCTGAAATGCAAAAATCAGTCAAGAAATATGAGGTGAAAAGGCTTCACTTTTAATACATAAAACGTAAATATATCACATAATAAAAGCATATTATAAAGAGAACAAATACTAAAACCAAAATCACAGTTTTCTAGACAAGATTCTTAACTTGTCCAAAGTTTTTCATTTATAATATAAATAAATTCTAATTAATGCATTATCCGTTGTGAAAGAATAAAAAAAAAAACTTGTCTTTTGAACTGAAAATTAAAAAAGCTACCTAATTTTTTATATACGTTTTCCTATATCTGCATTTTGATCCATTAAGAACCCTAAGTCTTATTCAAATATCCTTTGCATAATGAAAAATATAAAAAATCGTTAATTCCTAAATGGTTTAAGAAACCTAATTTTATCATACATGTTAACATTTCTTTATATATAAATATATTTAACTGATCATAGACTACAGTTTGATGTCCTCTAATGAAATTAACTTCACATATTAGTTCGATTACTCAGTAGGCCCATTATACTTAGATAAATATTAGGCTTTCGTGTTCCTTATAGACTAAACCTTTGTCAAATTGGAACTTCAGTTTTGCACATCCCTAAATCACCATTCGATTACTTACAACTCGATAAGATCCACAATCCTTAGGGCACATCACTAATGCAGTACACCACTTTAGTTTTATTATCACACAACGCACAGATTCACGTGTAAATTAGAGTGTCAGGGCGTAAATGCAGCGTGTGTAAAGTTTGTGTGGTGGCCGGGCCTGGTTTGTCGGCGAGGTTGGGACGCGGTGGTCGCGCCGCCCGGGCGCACATTCACCGAGCCAGTGGAGCTAGCACAGCACTCGCTGCCAGGGCCAAAGCGAGCGACGAAGCCAGCGCTGCCCCGCGAGAGTGAGACAATTCCTCACTCTTGATCACCTCATTTGGTGTCTTGTCGTACTTGTGCGTCTTTTTAGTCACTGGCTTCATTGTTGTGGTCGTTGTGGTGGTCGCTGGGGTCGTCGGCGGCGGTGGGGGCGGCGGGGGCGTCGGCTGAGGTATTGGCGCCGGAGACTGCTCCTCCGGCTTGCAACACACCCGGAACACCAGCTTCATATTATGACTTAAACATCGACCCCCGATGCGTCTGTGCAAGTCATCTTTACTGGACGTCGATATGAAATAGTAGTCCTTTCCAGGGAGGAACTCTAAACCGCCCGGCTGCGGAGTGAACGGCCGGAAAGTGATGGTGAAAAACATCAGTTTGTGCGGTTTATCGCATATAGCGATTATTCTGGGGTTCGGATTAGTTATTCTACACGTATCATATTCTTCTTTACTCACATTATAAATTATATATTTTTCTGTGTCCTCCTCAAATGTCCCTGGGGTGTAAACTGGACAGATTATGTTCACTTGGTCGTATTCGAACTGAGCGTTTCCTTTATTCAAGTCGAATACATGATCCGTGTTGTCTATTCTGAATATGCTGTTTGTTGTGTTCCAGTGTATGTAGAAGGATTTCGCGTAGTTCCCCATCACGCTCTCGATGAAGAAAATAAGCACAAGGACGGTCCACGGCGTGTGACGGAGCCCAAAGTAAGTAAGCGACACCATCCTGACTGGTTTACTCGACTGGCATTATTCGACGAAGATGCTACGAAGTTACTGTTTGCTACACACTATCGCACATACACCAATCCATATTTATATTCCACCATCACTCTATATCACTGAACGTCCACAATTTCACATATAAAACACGATCAATCCATTCAGAGGCGACGCGATGGGTCCTCCATGTTACTCCGTCCGCTAGATTCTATTCAACGATAAATGTGGAATTCCATAGGACGTGGCCCGTTCAAAACGCGTTGAAAACGACGCTTTCGTTGATTTTAACACTGGTTTGAACTTCACGGTTGTGTTAGACGGCTGTTTGTGTGAGGATAAAGTTGAAATTAATCAATACATCACAGATTTTTACAATACAGAGGTGTTCTTTGTATTGGGAACGGGCGACGCGAACTGGGACGGGCACGTAAGCGCCGCGCGGTGGTCGGCCGAACTACTGGAATGCGACCTGCGGGCTCGGTACGCATGCTCGCCCCTCCCGCGCCCCTACACCCCCTGTGTTACCGACGCGTTCCGAGCTTTGCCGAGCTTTCGCTCCGTAGCCATTTTAGTTGTTGCCCTGTACGAAAATATAAATCGTTGTCAAACCCACAAATTGAGTAATTAAACTGTCCTCTTTACTATAAATCGAAATATTTACGGTCTTAGTTTTGGAATAAAAACAATTTTTATTCGAAAGTTTAAATTTAGAGCTTTTTGTTTCGACACGAACGCAGCCGTTAGCGGCCATTGAAAAAAGTCCACAACTGGTTTATACAGTCGTAAAAGGGTATGACGCCGCCGTACAGCGGATGATATTGCACACAATAATAATTTATAATTGTATGCTAATTATACCAAATGATTTTATTTCGCATACTTTCTTTTCTTTTTATGTGTGTCGATGTTATTAATGAAGCCTTTAGTATTCGATTTGAGGATTCCATTGACAATAATTAATCGATTACGGCCGAAAAGAATACGAAATGATTAATCTGTTTTTTTTGTTTTTGTTGGTTGAAAAAGTATTGAACATTTGATTGAAAATTACTTATATTCTAATAATTATTAGATGCCGGGGGTGATAGGTCAAGGAATAATAGTTACCAGAAAAATAAAAATTAATCAACGCTACGTATTTTAAAAATTACGGGCATTTAAATAAATAAAAACGGGAAAATCTACTACCTGTGACGGTACAAGTTGTAACTTATATAAATATCATCTATCCATTTAGTTTGAATTGGGTGATAGGTCCATATAATTTTAACCTTAAATTATTTCTTCATACAAACACTTATAGCAATACTACATTGTATTTTATTTACCATAGAGTGAAATAAAGTACCTATTTAGAGTAACCAAATTCGTCACATAACTAAGGAAATAGATAGCGTCCTCTACATTCAGAAGCCATGAAATGTACAGTCAAAAATTAGTTTCGTACGACCTAAATATTAAATTAAAATCGGTACAGAAGTTAAATTACCACACAGCTTACCTACTCTTTGTTACTAAGTGATACTGGTTTTTTTTTAAAATAATATTGTTTCAAACTAGCAGTGATAATCGGTCGACCTTGTGTTGCCGACCATACATACCTAGCTACTTATGTATTAAATAATAATAGGTCGATTATGGTGGACGAAATATTATCTATCATACAGTTGACATTAAAACTCATCATTTATTTAAAAAAAAAACGGTTCTTAGTTGTATTTATTAAATTACAATTATGTTATTACTTTTTAAACAAAAGAATCTATGAGTAGGTACCTACTTATTATACACCCTGTAAATGTATATTATAGTGATATTGATGTTTTGTCAAGCCTATTCTGGTAAAGTAATTTAATTCCAGGCGGAGTCTTCGCATATAATATAAATGTGTATAAAATATTGTAAAACATTTTAAAAGAGTAACGGTGGAGTTTCGTGCCCATTCTTCTCCATGCGAACCTACCTTTTCGAAGGGGCAACTAGAATCAAATCTATTTTTTTTTTTTGTAAATTTTACCGTTTACAAGTGCCTTATATGTGCTATTGAAATTGAAACAAAAAAATTGACTTTGACTGTAACATTGGTCGTCATGAAAAATCAATAATTTACGAAAGTGCATATTTGACATTTTAAAGTGTCAAAAATCGCTCTATATTTCGACTGCCGTTACTGTGTGGCCGTTGTCCACTTTCTTAGGTAACTAAATCTTAACCGTCTCATTCACAATAAAGCCATTCGCTTTATAAACCCATGTTAGCTATCGAACTGTTTTGTCCCTTTCTGTCAAGTTAAAATGAAGTTTGACAAAAAGGGACAAAACAGTTCAAGCACAGGTGTGAATATGGAGCTACCATTTACCGGGAATATCTTATATTGACTTGAATGTGCCCTGGCGGCTGATATTATGTCATACTCACTCAAATGTCTCTCTGACGTTGGCGCGTGTGTTGGATCATTTAGCTCCCTTCAAAATGGTTGAGGTGAATGACGCTGAACGATGCGCCGCGCCGTCAGTTGGGACTGGTCATCTCTTAGCTGCCACGGCTTATTTTAATATTTGGATTGTTTTTATTTATTTTTTGCTGCACTCTTGACGCTTTTAACGTGAAACGGTTTTGTAAATCGTTCCCACATATAGAATCAACATTAATGATGTAACTAATGTATGTAAAAACAATATTATTTGAAAGGATGTCCATGGAGTTTCTTGCCCGTTCTTCTCCATAGGTACCTACTACGCTTTGGAATGGACAACTAGCTTCATATTTCTGACTGACCGACTCCTTGACAATTCAAAAGTGCCTGTAAATGGTTTAATTGAACTATACGCTTTGATTTAGAGTTTGATAGTTATAAGAGGTTTATAAAGCGAATGACTTTTATTTTTAATAAAACGGTAAGTATCTAGAAAAACAGTTATTGTTTAGCAGTTTATAGAAGCATAAGCAGGTATTTGATGTCATTATAAAATCATCACTCTATAGTTTAAGGTGACATAAAATCTGTGTAATTAGCTACTTCGACTTGGCATAATAGTCCTAGGCAGATTTAATGGTTTTGCAGGCAATAGGTTCATAGAAGAGGACTTTATATTTCGGTAGTTTGGTCTTGAGCCTAAATTATATAGGAAAGTAAGCAAACGTTTGTTACGAAATCAAATAATTTTGTTTAATAAAAATTAGCGGTTATTTTTATTAGATACTTGCTAATGTCTGGCATGGGTTGCTATGCCTTTGAAAACCTTCTCCGGCGCGCACACAACAACTAACCAAAGTTTCGAGTTTTCAATTTATTTTTATATTAAAAAGTAGAAGAAAGAAGATAACATAACATCACGAAAGTTTTTCCTGAAGGGTTGGGCAAATGTGCACTTATAGTACACCCATATTTTGCCACTTATATTTTAGTACCATCTATTTAATAGGGGGAGCCTATTGCCACCAACTGGGCACAAATCTAGACTGAGCTTTATTTGATATATTGCATTATTTTTGTTCAAATTGCCTCCACGAGAGGCGCTAGGTACTTAAACGTACGTGGGACGCACCCTGGACAGTCCGCCCCCAACAACCATGCTGACTGGCTATTTTACCATGCTTAAGCTGTTTCTGTCGATAATGGCAGATCACAACAAAAATCAATAAATACTTTTTCGTTTAGGACACAGTGGTAACAAGTTTAAGGTTGTAAAATTCGAACCCACGCACTTTGTGTAAGTAATTTTCATCACCACTGCGCTCAAAATGGTGAAGGAAAAATTCGCGGGGAAACCGTTATGTCATAACATAAAATAACATCACGCCTGTTATCCCAGAAGGGTAAGGCAGAGGTGTACCTGTAGGTACACCCATTGTTTCAATTATATTTAAGTCCCATGTAATAGAGGGCGAGCCTATTGCCATCAACCGGGCCCAAATTCAGACTCCGGGCTGAGACGAATGAGAAATTCTGTTGATAGAAAAACCCTATAACACTTGCCCGATCTGGGAATCGAACCCGGGACCTCATGCTCAGCAGCAGCACTTGCGACCACTAGACCAACGAAGGAGTCTTCACCAACGTCGATGAGGCACCGTTATGTCATAGAACCAAAAATTCGAAGACACGTACAATCCACCAACTGGACCCGCGTGGTGGATTACGGCCCACTCCCTCTCACAGAGAGGAGGCCTGTGTCTCAGCAGTGGAAACATTATAGGCTGATTATACTTTTCCTTACTTTATTTTCGAAGAAAGAAAACCAGCCGACGGATCACGTCATAGTAATGGGCACCACCGTCAATGGACATCTGTTATACCAGAAGCCTCCAAATGCATTTCCAATCCAGAGGGTCTACTCTCTAAGCACAAAATCCGTAGTTGAAACCGAAGCATCGGGCGTTCTCTACTCCGTATCACCTACGGACATAAGATTAGTTCAGGGTCCGAGCTAAGAATGAATGACAACACATTTTGACAGATATCCTTACTCCAGAAATGTGTTTGTCCGAGTCCGAGAAAGTTGATTTATCGGGAGTGGGGTTAATTTCGAAGCAACGTACCACTTTCGGACGAGCTCGGTTAGCCCCCAGAGACAAACTTGGAATACCTCACTTGCTTGGGACAAGGGCACCCTCATAGCCTTCAAACTGAATCACAGCAACACTACTTCTTGTCTACGTCTGCCTTTCTCATTAGGGTATAAAAAGAGCGTGACGATATTGTATGTTTTGGATTGGCTTCGTGGTGCCTACGCGAGCCAAATCTTTGTTACCGTAGTCTCGTACCGCGCGGACCGCTTACTGTTTTACCGTTTCCTTTGTGTTTGCACAGGTTCCAGCCGGTACCGGTGCGAACACAGAGGGAGCCACCGTGCTGCTCGGTGATTTTTCACCGCAGCGGTCGCGGACCCACGCGCCCCCGGGATGCCGAAGTCCGGCAAACGCAGCTCTCTGGGCCGCGATGCCGAACACCAGGAGACCCACCCGGCGATGGACCGGACGACGTCGATGCCGATCATCGACGACGCGTCGTCTGATGCACCGCCCGCTGGACCGACCCGAACAAGTGAAGAGAGAAGAGGAACACCACCGACGACATCAGCGCCTGCTCACGTCGCACCGTCGCCGTCGACAAACCGCCAACACGCGGTAGTAATCCGCCCCGCCGCGTTTCGCCCGGTGCCAACTCAGGCTCCGGGGCCTACCACAAATCAGGGCCGCGCGCCGCCCGTGCGCGCGCCTGCGCCCGCCCGCGCCCCTGCGCCCGCTGCGCACGCTGTGTCCGCCGCGCGCGCCGCCGCGCAGCACGCGCACTCCGCGCCACCCGCGCACGCACGCGCGTCCGCGTCCACTGCGCGTACCGCTGCGCCGCCGCGCCTCGCGTCGCCGCCCGAAACCATTGCTGTGCCAGCTCCGCGCACCGCCGCAACCGGCCCCCGCCCCTCGCTGGCGGGACCGGTGCTGGCTGAGCGGGAGCGGCCAGTGCAGCACACACCTCAGGCGCCCGACTCACCGGCGCCCCCACGCGGCTCCGCCTACGACTCGCCGGCCGTGCTGTCGGCATGCTCGTCACGAGCCGGGTCGAGCATGTCGCTGGCATCAGCGGGCTCGGCCGTATCAAATGACACGACGCCGCGATCCGCGCAACGGCCCACCGTGGGAGGGGCCGATGCCCACATGACGTCGCCTTCATCGACGCAATCGCTGGGTTTCGGGTTCGAATTCAACCTCGAGCCTAGGGCCCAGCGGAAACAGAGAAGGAGGAGCTCCGGGGACGTGGAGGAGAGCAAGCGACTGTGCCCCGACCCGCCGCGCGAAAGCGTGCCGCGGGGTCCGGGCTCGCCTGCGTCGCCTACATTCGCCGACGCGGCGCGCCACTCACCAGCCGCCCGAAATCAGACACCGAGACCAACGAAGGCCACAGGGGTAAGTGCCCAAAATTTACCCCCCGCCCCCTCGACATCTACCGCCACCCCCGGCGCCGCGAAGAAGACGCAGCCGGGGGCAAAACAACAAAGGAAGCTGCGCTACCCGCCGCTGGTGGTTGAGAGGCTACCTGACTGGGCCGCACACTTCCGGGCCATCGCCGCCAAACTGGGCCGGCCTCCGAACGCTCGTCCATACGGGGGTGGAGTTCGCTTCACCCCAGACAGCGAGGAGGAGTACAGGCTGGTCCAGAGGTACCTGACTGGCCTAGAAAAGGACAGCGGCGTGTCATGGTTCGCCTACTCGCTGCCAGCAGAGAAGTCGCTGAAGATCGCCATACGGGGCCTACCGGCGGACACGGACCCCAAGGAGATCGAGGAGGAACTTCGGACGCTGGGTTACCAGCCGGAGTATGTGCGCCACATAAAGGGCGCGCAAGGACGACCCGGCTGTGTTTTCCACGCCATCCTGAAGAAGACCCCAGACGTCCGGGCTATCTACGACACCACCGTTTTTATGTACATGCGGGGTGTCAAGATAGAGGCTTGGCGAGGCAAGCGTGGGCCCGCCCAGTGCCACCGGTGCCAACAATTCAGGCACAGCTCACACCAGTGCCACCGCCCGCTCGCTTGCGTGCGATGCGGGGACGAACACGCGGCACGTGACTGTCCGCGCCCGCGGGAGGAGCCGGCCACATGCATCAACTGCGGTGGCCCGCACCCCGCGTGCAACATAAAGTGCCCCGTATTCCAGAAGGAGATCCGGAATAAGCGAGCGGGGACCACCGCCATCACGGCCAACACGCGCCGGACACAAGCGGCCACAGAGAGGCCGCAAGTGGTACAGACAGAGGCCCAAGGCACGACGCTGATGGCGGCGGCCAACGGGCCCACAGACAGAGAAGCCACCTCCTCGAGGCGGAGGAAGAAGAGACGCGGGGGGAAAGGAAGAGGTAAGAAACCAAACCCCCCCCCAACAACAACGACAACGACCCAGGAGAACGCTAAGGCCGCCCCTGTCACAAACAAGGCGCAGGTTGTGGAAACACAACCTACCGCTGGCGCCGGCATAGCGCCGCGGACGGCAAGGGAACCAACTAGAAAAGAGTTCCCTAAAGAAACTAGTGGCGGCGCTACCGGCGTCAAAACTGCCACAACCAAACAGGAGTTCACAACTTGCGCCATCAAACTGTTGATGGACCTAATCAAGGCCATCAGGCAGGGGCAAGATATAGAGACGGTCATCCTGGATGGCCTGGCCACACTATTGACCTTGTACCATGGCTAGGCCGCTCAGGGTGATCCATTGGAACGCCCGCGGCCTGCAAAACAAGGTCGCGCCCCTCCGCCACCTCCTAAGGGAACAGGACATCGACGTGGCGCTCATAAGCGAGACGCACCTGGGACCCGAAGATAGGGTAAGGTTCCCGGGATACCTCGTTTACAGGAAGGATGAAAGGTCGGCTCACAGAACATACCGTGGTCTGGCAGTATTGGTGAGGCGAAGAGTCGTCCATCAGGAAATCCCCTCGACGACACCCAGCTCATTTTACGCGTTGGGTGTGCAGCTACACGTAGCCGGCGAGGACATAAACATCTACAGCTGTTACAAGCCGCCCGTGGCTCACCTAGACGTTACAGAGCTGCGGGCGCTTCTCCATTCATCGACGCACGCCACTATCCTCGCCGGTGATTTCAACTGCAAACACCCAGCGTGGAACTCGTCCACAACGAACACCGAGGGGAGACGGCTCTTCGCGGACGCGGAAGCCTTCGGCTATACGGTGTCCGGCCCAGAAACGCCGACCCACTACCCAGACGCTGCACAGCACATGCCGGACGTACTGGACATCGTAGTCCACCGAGGGCTACAATGCCAGACCACACAGCAAGTCATAGACGACGAGTTACAGTCGGATCATCAACCTGTACTCGTCGTCATATCGGGTATGCCGACCCGACTGAAGCCCATAGCGCCACGTCGCAAAACAGACTGGACAACCTTCGCGGAGAAAGTAGAGACCGCCGCGCCGACTCGGCCTATCGTTACCTCCGCGGACGTAGATCAGACGGCGGACGATGTCACTGCTTGCATTCAAAGCGCCTACGAATCGGCGACAAGCACACAGCCGCAGGGGAGAGGGCTATTGCCGCCCCTGCCGGCTCGCCTGAATGCGATGATCGCCGCGAAGAGGCGCCTCCGCAAGCAGTGGCAACAACACAGATGCCCGACGCTGAAGACGCAGCTCAACCGTCTCGCGGAGAAGGTGAAGGCCGAGCTCCAGGCGCACACCGCCGCGGGCTGGGAGGACCGATTAGACGCCACGACTGACAACTGGCCGTCACTGCACAAACTGTGCAACCAGCTGACGAACACCCCAGTCCCGGTGCGACCGCTGCTTAACAGCGACGGGGCGCTTACATACGTAGCAGAGGACCGGGCGGAGGTCTTCGCTGAA
The DNA here is from genome assembly GCA_963555695.1 of Dasypolia templi. Taxonomy (NCBI): domain Eukaryota; kingdom Metazoa; phylum Arthropoda; class Insecta; order Lepidoptera; family Noctuidae; genus Dasypolia; species Dasypolia templi. Next base: position 10,203,268 of record OY743163.1, read on the forward strand.
CACCTGGAGCGTCAGTTCCAACCGAACCCGACCAGCGACACCGCTCATGTCGCAGCAGTCGAGAAACACCTGGGAGACTACTTCGCCTCGCCGATAGCTCCCGAAGAGGACCCTATCTTCTTCTCGCCTGGGGCAGTCAGACGCGCCATCCTTAGGACGAGGCCTAGGAAGGCCCCCGGTGCTGACGGTATCACGAACACAGCGCTGCGCCACCTGCCGTACCGTATGGTAGCGGCGCTGGCGCGCCTGTTCACGGCGATACTGCGCACCGGGACCTTTCCCGCCTCGTGGAAGGAAGGGCGCGTCATTATGCTGCCTAAGGCGGGGAAAAACAGCCAGAAGCCGGAGAGCTATCGGCCGATCACTCTGCTGCCGACAATCTCCAAGGTGTTCGAAGCACTCCTGCTGCGACATCTCCAACCGCACATCTCACCTCGACCGGAACAATTCGGGTTTCGGGCGGAGCACAGCACGACGCTCCAGCTGTCGAGGGTACTGCACCACCTCGCAGCCGCGATCAACAAGAAGGAGTACTCGGTGGCAGTATTCCTCGACATGGAGAAGGCCTTCGACCGTGTATGGCACGACGGCTTGATATATAAGCTGGCCACATCGGACGCGCCCCGTCGCGTTGTGAAGGTGGTCTCTGACTTTCTCTATAACAGGACTTTCAGGGTGGTGGTCGACGGAGCGCTGTCTAGCGCCCGCCCGGTGCTCGCGGGTGTGCCGCAGGGTAGCTGCGTCTCGCCGGCGTGTTACTCGCGTTACACGGACGACATCCCCACCACGCCACACACAACACTCGCGCTGTATGCAGATGACGCCGCGTACATTACTACATCGCTCAATGCGAAGTACGCGGCGGTCAAAATGCAGCGCGCCCTCGAACTGCTTCCGGAGTGGTTGTCCAAGTGGCGGCTGTCCGTGAACGTGGGTAAGACGCAGGCCATGGTCACCGGGTCCGCGCCTCTCCCACCACCCCTGAAACTACAAGGAGCCGACATCGAGTGGACGCCCCGGGTCAAATACCTAGGGGTCACCATCGACCGTCGGCTCACGATGGGGACGCATGTCCACAATGTCGCCGCGCAGGGTAAGGTCGTCCGCCATCTCCTTAAACCAGTGCTCTCGTCCCGCATCCCGGCGCGCGTCAAGCTGGGCGTGTACAAGCTGTACATACGCCCGATTTTGACGTACGCCGCTCCCGCTTGGTTCGCCCTCACGAGCGAGACGAACCGCAAGCAGCTCCGCACGCAGCAGAACCAGGCGTTGCGGACCATAGTAGATGCCCCTCGCTTCGTGAGGAACGATGTCATCCAGCGGGACCTCGGTATTGAGAGCCTGGATGAGTTTGTGCGGCGACTCGCGAAGGGAATGTTCGCGCGTGCCGACGCCTCGGACCTCACGCATGTCAAAGACATCGCGCCCTGGCACGCGCGCCCCCCCGACGCGCGACCCCTGCCCCGCGACCTGATAGCGGACCATGCCCCCATCGCACCGGATTGACGCCCGGGTAAGCTGTACTCAGGTTACACGCAGCTTACCTGTGACACTTTGACTCCACACACACAACACACATCTGTTGCGTAACGTGACCTAGGTTAATATAGGCGCGTTACGTAAACAAGCACAGACATCCGCCACTATACAGGCACCTTAACTCACACGCGGAGGCGCGGTGCGGACCGCGATCCGCGTAGACACTGGGCGGTGTGACACACTACAATACCGCCCACACACTCATGACGGCCCCTTAGCCCGGACAGTAACGGCTAGCTCTGTGATCTGAACGGGCGGGGGCCACTCACCTACTCTGTAGGCGCGTCGAGTCGGCATCTCCGTCGCTGGTCGTCGTCGCTGGGCCTCCCCTAGGTAACTAGGGGTCTCACCTGGCGGCGGCAGACCGCCGGGATGTCGTGAAGAAAGCGACGCTTCACTATAAGCGTCGCGGCGCTCCTACAGAAACAAAATAGCAATCATTCACATGGGCGCACATTGCTCGCGCACCCAGCCATCCTACCGGCCACTGTAGCCAACATTATGAGGGGCCCGTTTTTACGGGCCAACGTAAAGCCTCCGCGGTCGGGGGGCATAGCCCCGGATCCGCTCGCCGCGCCCCCTTGCGGGGACGTAGCGACTTCCCACGAAGTATGTTCATTTCAGCTGAAACACGTCCACTGATGGACATACGCCTATAGTGGTATGAGGAACAGGGTGTAAAGACAACTCATACTCCACGCGAAAAGGAGGATCCTCTGGCGAGAAGGGTGTCGTGTCTTGTGGGACACTGACTGTTGCTGTTCTAGTTGCGTGATAAACTCTGCTTGCGCGATTCAGGATTTTACTTTTGTGGCGGTTGAGATGCAGCCACAGACCTCCAGCAGAAACCGCCACTTCAAGTGGTTCTGTGCTTCTAGCATTCAGCGGATTCTTGCGGCCTTCACAAGAGCAACGGTCCACCTTGTGGGAGGCCTTCCAACGCTACGTCTTCCGGTACGCGGTTGCCATTCCAGAATCTTTCGGCCCCATCGACCATCTGCTCTGCGAGCAATGTGCCCTGCTCACTGCAAAGTTCTTTTGTTTTATGTTATCATACCACAACACTAAAGTAGGTTTCCAAAGAGTCCAAGGTTTGGTTCCCGACACAGAGACTCATTAGCATTATGCAACAAAACCGACTTAATTAGAGATGATACGGTTTCTGGTGGGTGTAGGGGGTGTATAAGTTGAGTAATACGAAGGACAGATTTTTTCCGGAACCCGAAAAAAAATTGTTGAAATAATTCAACTGGCATGTCAACAAATGCAACAACAAGAACTGCTTTTTTTAATGTTGCTTTTTCAATAAATACGGCTTTTCTTTATCGATGACTAGCTTCAACCCGTCTTGTTCCCCCAACTCTCCCCGTCGCATCGCAACCCCTGCCCGCGCTATAACTTCGTTTTCGCTTAAGGTTACTTTTGAGTTTTTTTCTTTTTGCTTGGCTCCAAAGGGTAGGACTCATGGCGCGATGTTTTTTTTTTTTTTTTACTGAAAGGAACAGCAAACAGTTACATTATGAGAACTTACAACTAATTTAACAAAAACAATTTTAATGACAATATAACCCACAACGCTGTCCACAGGTAAACACAAGGTTTAGAAAGAAAAAAAAGTGTAATCGCTAGGAGCATTATTAGCAATACGTGCAGTAATAAGATATACATATACTGAGCATTAAAAACGTTAAAATTCAGATAAGGATTATATAATATAAAATACTTCAAAACAATTACGTTAGATGATTTTCAGAAGGGGTACACAAAGGAGATTTACTTATTTAGCAAAAAGGAGCGAGTGAGGCTTTTAAATCTACTCATTGGACAATTAAAGAAGGCAATATTTTCAAAATTACTGCCTATTGTATGATTAAAAGCCTTTCTCAAGAATTGAGCTACCAAACGTAAAAATTATGTTTCAATCCGACTGGTGGTTCCAGAGATTAGCCGCCTTCAAACACACAAAGTTTTCAGCTTTATAATAAAAAAAAAGATAACAGAAGATTGTTTGAAATTATTCATATAAATTATAAATAGTTTAAAAGGGAATATTTCAAACATATATTTGGTAACGGCCCCGACTAACGAGTTGTAGGACATGGGCAATTTATTTCATCACCACCAAAAATTCGAAACAATGTGACATCTACGATTCCGCACTGGGTCCGCGTGTTGGACTACGGCCCACACCTTACAGAGAGGAGTCCTGTGTCGCAGCAGTGGAAACGATATAGGCTAATTATTATGCTATTTCAAACATAAATCATAATGGAACTCTTAGTTGTTCACGAATATGTCCCATACCCCACACGCTATCCAAAGAGGCTGGCAGGTTTCACCTGCCCACAATTTCGTGTTCTTTTTTTCAGTCCCACAACAGGACTATCCCTTTTCCCCATCAACTCATGGCCACCATAACATTCTGCCCCAGTTCTTCAACGTCGCCTAATGCGTATTATACGTACGTTTGACAAATCCTATTAACGAATATACTGGCCATTTAGCCGTCCGAACGGAATAGGATTGGCTAAAGTCCGGATTTGTGAATCCGTCAAACAAAAGTGGTTAATTGTGTGTGTGTATGCATTATTCAATTGAGCTGTTTTAATTTTGTGGGTTGCTATATCAAACGGATCGTTTAAGTTACCAAATGCCAGCCTATCATTTCTGGTAGTTCAAGCGTAATAATATATTTAAGTATGTATGTGTTTATTTATGTCATGTCGAGCATGTATACTTTAGAAGTAGATAAGCTTCCTATGTTTGTTACGTAGGTAAATATTATAACTGTTCTGGACGATAAGTAGCCACTATCTTGTAATGTGTCAGTTTGTTTGGGTCTCCTGATATCGGGGACTACCTACCAATTTTGGTATTTGTAAACATAATGTCATATTAAAAATACGGTAGAAGAGACATATTTTTATGGAAGAAAAACATGAACGACTATTGTAAAGGGACTAACTCTGACGCTAGCAGAAATAATCAGCTGTTCACACAACGTTTTTATTGTGTTCTCTCTTCTCAATAGCTCTCTCACTACTGAGAATCATGACTCCATTTCCAATTGTCAACGGTCTTTTTCCATCCCTTATCAGTGGCCTGCGGCGCGGGTGAAGTACCTCCAGTTCCTCGGATATTTGATCGGAACACCTTTTTCGGCTGCCGTTCTGCACTGCATCCGATCCGAAACCGAATTCAAGATCCGTGTTCAATCCGAATTGGAAATGTACGACATTCAGACGGACTAAGTTCGAATCTAGTGCGCAACCCCTCATTCAAAAAGTACTATGGCGAATTCGGACCGACATTTCTCTGATTCGGATCGAATGCAGTACAGAAACGCTTTAAGTCTGATTGTAGTTTCATTGCGTTATTATTGAACTTTTATCTAAAACAACAGTTTTTTTTTTTCATATTTATGAGATCTTCACTTGTTTCTTTATTTATAAAGTCGCAACTAGCCTGCAAGGCTTGAATAGAAGATTTTTAGGAGAAATATGTAATAGCCATGTACTTTTTACCTTCACTGACTAAAACTGCGCATAAACGAGTAATTATTGGCCGGTAGACAGTTGCCGGAGGTGGTTGAGCAATTGCTGGTGAAAAAAAACTACTTTTGCAATAATTCCGACCTCTTAGTGCTCCAAATATTCTGTAAATTGCTAATGTAAGTATGTATTTCCTAATTTTAGTTACGCTATCGTTCAATGTGCTGGCCGTTATCTAAATAGGGTTGGTGACTAACATTGGAAATGTTCGAACAAATACTGTTATGTCAACAACGCATTGCAAAATGAGATAATCTAAAAAAACTGTAAAATCGATGGAAATATGAAGAAGGTAAAAAGTTTTTGGAGGGGATTATTCCTGTCCTTCTCGCACGGTACGGACAATGTATGTCGCTAGTATGAAGTTACATAGTCCTGACGTCACTTCTGAACTAGTACTGTCTTTATCTAACAGTTATTTAAGAACGTTTATAACTTGGCATTTTTTAAGCTTTTACTCTCTTTATGATATTGTTTGCACTATTTGGAACAAAATATGTTTTTAGTTGTAATGTAAAAACAATACCTCCATTGTCATGTTCAGCCATTATTGCCCGGAAACAGAATTAAGCGATTTCATTAGCCCAAGCTAACCATTCTCTTTGAAAATGTATTAGCCTGTTTAAATTTCATTCAATTAGTAATTAGCATCGATGGCATGGCTGACCCGCGGCGTCGTTGTTTTTGTACTTTTAGAAAGAAAGAAAAGAACGTTTATTTACGGTAAACATGACGCAGTGATCGAACACAAACACCAAAGAGAACAAATCGGGGGAAAATATGCGTCACATCCACGCAAAACGGCCATCGTTCAGCTTAATGCTACGACCCTATGCGAGACAGAGCCCCAGCGCTGTTTTTCAGCGGCAGCCGGCGTTGAATGACGTCGATCAGTGTAGCAAACGCTAAGATGAAAATAAAAAAATAAAAATACACACACGTAATAACTAGATAAGTGTTCAACAAAATAAAATAAACAATATTTATAAAAATGGTAACATTCCGGGTATTGAAAGCTCACGCGCCGTTAGCCTTTGATAATCTGTCGCGCAGCTGTCATTCACAATGTTTTATTATCAGCAATGTGTTAACCATAAATTAATAATGATTACATTTACGTCAGTATTAACATTGCTTAAGAGTGTTTTTTTTGTTTTGTTCCTGAATTTTAAACAAAGGAAAAATAGTTTAATTTCATCTGTTTTTTTTATTTTATTTTACATTATTGTGTCCGCTGAGTTTGCCTTAAATTATAAATATGTGAATGTTGTGTAAGTTTTACGAGCAGCTTTTCACTTTCAATTCGTTCAGCCTCTAAGGCTGTAAAGGTATACCACTAGCGCCATCTAGCGTTAGTTTTTCGAGCTGACCATAAAGTGCAAGTTTAAAGTTTCACAATACATTAGTAACTTGATATCTCCTGTTTGTTTGTTTGCTTTTCTGATAGTCTGCACTTAAGGGTTGAGAGACACTGCAATGTAATGCCTAGCAAGCACTAAAGCTGTTATTTTTTTAATGCAAATTAGTTTTAAGCTGATACTAAGACAGTTTTATAAGAACTTCTTCAAAGTTAGGGTTAGGTTGAGTAAAGTAATTTGCGGTCAGCGACTGTATGTATGTACATACAGTCAACCACATGCGCGGATAATTTACTTATTCAACCAGTACAGTCAACCACATGTCAGTGGTAAGACTTTGACCTTGGGCTGGCCTAGTGTGGTAGTGACTTTCGACAGAAAATGAGGTCAGCTTAAACTGGATTTGTTCATCTGAACAAACATTTACGTCATGGGTTTTAGGGTAGGTATTAAGAGCTGCTCGTTATGCAGTCAGTAGATTCGCTACGCTTTGGAGAAGACAGGCCATCATCATCATCATCATTTCAGCCAAAAGACGTCGAATGCTGGACATGACCACCCCCAAGCACCGCCACTTCAACCGGTTCCACCGCGGCAGACGTAACGTTTGAAACTTGGAAAGCCTCCCACAAGGTCGACCGATGACTGGTGAACGCCGCAGTTTCAGAGAAGTTATCTTTTTATTTTTTTCAAGTTTTGCGAGATTTCTTGACAATTAATGTTGTCAAACGATTTTGTCTTAACTAACGTGGGTACGTACCTCACTGGCTGATGACCATTTTATGTTACAACCAACTGCCCCCCGCGGTTTCAAATGCATAAGTCTTGATCCAGTTAGAAAATCGCGATAAAAAGTATTCTATGTTCTAATACAGGTCATTTTCTATCTGTGTCCCGAAGGACAATGCCAGAAACTCTATGAAACTTTGCCCCACTTAAATGAAATAGTCATTTACAAGCCTACAATATCTTAAAGCTTATTTATTACTGTTAACTAAACATTTGTCCTAATGCCTGTAAACTGCGGTTTCTGTTATCTGTTTGTTTGTGTTTAAATCTTATAACAATAATGACATTGATTATAGGTTAGGTGCACTCTGCAACTCATATCGTAATATGAGTTTTTATTTTACAGGTATTTAAAACTTTTTTTTTGTGGTGTATCATGCGCGAATTCCTTTTACCATTGATTTGTAATTGGCAAGTTCTACTGACAAACAATGTATTATGTAAGGGTCCTATAGTCGTTACAATTATTTTTATTAATTAATATTTCCTGTAAATATCTGGCATTATCCTTTCATCCAAATCTTTTCTCTTTGTAATATCAGTTTAGAATAACTTCTGCCGGCGACTTCGTCTGCGTTAAATTTCTTGTTCTCCCAAACGACCGCGTCACATCGCATCAACCGCGCGCGCTTTTACTTAGTTTTTACTTAGCGGTTTTCTGTTTTTTTTTTCCTTTTTGTTGGCTCCTAAGGATCGCAGCGTGATACATGGATGTGTAAAATTGTCTCTAAAAGATCTACTTAAAGTATCCAACCAGTTTCATAAAAATTTACACCATGACAGACAGCCACCTTAACACTTAACACTTAACTCCCAGTACTTAGCGCAGTAATGTTACGTGTTTGCGCAACGTGTCGAGTATTTTGCTAAAACATAGCCTTAATCTGAGTCCATCAGGACAAAGGGCTTTTGTTCGTTACCGAGAATTTTTAAGAAACATGTGGGTATTTGTGGTGTAAATAAAAAAGACAGGTACAGTCCGCGGTGAGCTTTGCATTTGTGTGCGTGAGACATTCTAATTCAAACCAATCGCGCTTTAAGCCGACGTTCACACCTACACTATATATATATGCACTCACACAAATGCACAGCTCAGCTTAGGCCTCGCGGACTGTAGGCTTAGTAATGTTTTTGGTTATCAAAAAGTTGAAAACTAGCTTAATACACCGCAACAAATTTTTGTAAGGAGCCTTATGAACGTGAGGTACACACTCGACGTCTATTTGCTACTCGCCTCTGTAAATCCAACGCTGGCTCGCGTTCACCACTTCATCGTTTGGTTGAGACATATAACAATGACTTTAGTTCAATCGATATTCTTTTTCTCAGTAAAAATGCATTTAGGAAACAAATCCAAGCAATCCTAAAGAATCAGCAAGGTATTCTATTCTAAAGTATTGTATTGTATTGAAGTGAAGTAATGTTTAATAATTTATGCACACAAATTTTACTTTTTCTTGTTTAGTTTTTCTTTTTTTAATTTAGTTTAAAATCCAGATATGAGTTCTGTATCGATTACATAGATTATCTGTGTTACTAGCTAGTTTTTTTTTAATACTTAATTTTAATCTGTGGAGAACGTAGTGGGTAGCATTATTGTTTTAATATTTAGTATTTAAGATATTATTACTATTTTTTATTGTGCTACTGTTTGTTTTTCCTTAAATAAATAAATAAATGAAACGTTGTTTGACGTCGTGAAAAAAACATCAGTCCTACATTTAACAAATAATGCGAATACAAATGTCAATCAATCTGCCTAGACTTATCCCAATTATAATGGGGATTGGCTTCTAGTCCAACCAAATGCAGCGACCACTAGACCAACGAGGCAGTCGCTACTGCTGAGCATAAGGTTCGATTCCCAGGTCGGGCAACGTGTTATTGGGTTTTTCTATCTGGAATTTCTCAGTAGCAGCCCGAAGTCTGGATTTGTGCCCGGTAGATGGCAATAGGCTCGCCCCCTATTACATGGCGAAATGTGGGTGTACTATCTCTCTGCTGCCTCGTCTGCCCAACCCTTCAGGGAAACAAGGCGTGATGTTATGTTATGTTATGTCAAATGCAGCTGAATACCAGCATGCTTGCATTTCACATGGAGCAATTGCCTATCTGACTGACCTCCACAACCCAGTAACTGGGACGATACCCCTTGATATGGCTGGTTGTCAGACTTCCGGACTTCTGACCGACCCGTAAAGACAAAGATCTACGAGTAACAGCCGGGACCAACGGCTTAACGTGCTTTTCGAGGCACGTAGAGGTCTCGGAATGTAAAGATGGTAACCCATCCACGGACCAACCGTTGCAAGCGTAGCTTAACCTTATCGATTCAAACTCAAATTCAAATAATTTATATCAAACAAACCAATTACAGGCACTTTTGAATTATCAAGGTAGGTCGGTCAGAAAAATGAAGCTAGTTGCCCATTACAAAGCGTATTAGGTACCTATGGAGAAGAACGGGCAAGAAACTCCACGGACACTCTTTTACATAAAATTATGGTTACAAAATATTGGTTACATAATTCATGTTGAAATTATGCATGTGAGAACGATGCAGAACGTTAAAAGCGTCCGAAAAATAAAGTTGAAAACAATTCAAAAATAAAATTTAATTAAAATACGCCGTGGCAGCTAAGAGATGACCAGTCCCTACTGACGGCGCCCGTTCACGAACATGTAGCATGGATTAGCACCATTCAACTCAACCATTTTGACGGGAGCTAAATGATCCAACACACGCGCCATCATCAGCGAAACATTAGAGTGAGCATATTGCTCTCAGCCGCCGGGGCACATTCAAGTCAATGAAAGACGTACCCAGTAAATGGTAGCTTTATAGTATGTACATAGTACTCACTTAAGACTTAAACAATTATATAATACTAAAGGATAGAGTTTATACAATGCAAAGATAGTTTTTTTGTTTTAAAAATTTCAACTTTGGTTTCATTCAGTTCATGTATGTGGGGAGGTATTTTATTGTAACATTTTAAACAGTACCCCATGAAAGATGAGTCTACTTTAGCTAGCCTGAAACCTGGTTGAACTAATTGGTCTCTATTTTTTGTGTTATAATTGTGTCTTTCAACTCTTCAACTAAAAAGATGTAGATTTTTCCTTACGTACGTATTGCATGTACGTGATGTTTTCATAGATATATTGACAAGTTACCGTCATGATGTTAATATCTTTGAATTATTCCCATAGATTGTCGCGCCTGTGGAGGCCGTATACGGCTTTGATGGCTCTTTTCTGCAGAATGAAAATGGAATTGATGTCTGCAGCCCGTCCTCATAGTAAAATACCGTACGACATAATACTATCTAAACTCAAACTCAAACTCAAAGCATTTATTTCAAATAAACCAATTACAGGCACTTTTGAATTGTCAAGGTCGGTCGGTCAGAAAAATGAAGCTAGTTGCCCTTTCCAAAGCGTAGTAGGTACCTATGGAGAAGAACGGGCAAGAAACTCCACGGACACTCTTTTAAATCAAATTATGTTAACAATAGATTGGTTACATCATTCATGTTGAAATTATGCATGTGAGAACGATGCAGAACGTTAAAAGCGTCCGTTATTTAAATATGAAAACAGTTCGAAAATAAAATTTAATTAAAATACGCCGTGGCAGCTAAGAGATGACCAGTCTCAACTGACGGCGCCCGTTCACGAACATGACGCATGGATTAGCACCATTCAACTCAACCATTTTGAAGGGAGCTAAATGATCCAACACACGCGCCACCATCAGCGAAACATTAGAGTGAGCATATTGCTGTCAGCCGCCGGGCACATTCAAGTCAATGAAAGACGTACCCAGTAAATGGTAGCTTTATAGTATGTACATAGTACTCACATAATATGGCATATAGCAATTATACAGTACTAAAAAATTGAGTTTATACAATGCAAAGATTCTTGTTTTTAATCTTCAGCAGCTCCAATAGTATTTTCAAATGCTAATCAATTAGTTGATGCGTCCTTGAGGAGCAGACCTAAAATAGACTAGTCTCGCTACATCAGTAATTTTACGGATTTTCTCACAGCTGCTGAACACAGCTATGATGCTGAACTTAGCCGTCCTGCAAGGGAAGTTAAATGAGGACCCCATTGAAGCTTTGAGTCGAGCGTGATCCCCAGGAAAACAGATTAATCGACGAATCCTAGTTTCTCTTGATTAAATACTATCTCACAATTTGTACTTTTGACATGACATTTGGTAAAGAAAATCTGATGCACTTAGTTTTTTTCCCCATTTAATACTAAATTATTAGCAGTGAACCCTGTTTTAGATCTGCAGTAAGGCGTTATTTACGTCGTAAAGATTTGATGCACGCCTATTAATTTTTTAAATTAAGGAAGTATCGTCAGCAAATAATACCAATTGTGGTTGGGTTTTAAACAAATGGGGTGGATCATTAATATAAAAAAAGAGGAAAGGACCCAATATCGAGCCTTGTGGTACAAGGCTGTGGATTGTAGCGTAATAAAAGTTGTTCTTAATGATGATGAATACAATGACCTCGTATTAAGATTTTTTCCATAACGAAAGTAATTAGCTGATATACGTTTTATTTTAAGGGGACCACAGAACCTAAACGCAAGTTTTATTATGCCTAAAAGCAGGATCCGCTACAGTAAACCAAATCAGTATTTTATATTCTTCAGGATATCTGCTAGCTAGATAGTGTGTTTGTTTTTATTACAACTTATTTCAAACAATAAAAAAACACTTCTTTTTACGTTTATAAACCATTTAATTCTAATTTTCTGTCAGATTATTCTACTAGCAACATATTACAAGTCCAATCAATTGATTTTTGTGAATAGACAATTCCCTAATTTTTTGCAATAAACTGCCAGCGTTGTGTCCTCGCGCTTCTCTTTTTTTCTATGCAAATTGTCACTGACCGCGCTTTACTTCTTGTCAGCCTCTTAAGTCTGATTTCAGCAATGAAATTGAACGCTAGTAATACAAAAACTACGTTTAAGAGCTTTCACTTTCCATATTTTCATTGGAATATTGACACTGACAGCTCTTGCACGCGTTTTAGATGAACTACTATGTTTAGTAACATACACAGAGTTCATTTTACTATACTGAACCATTGTTGAAATCGGCACTTGGTGTTAAACAAAGAAATTAAACTGGTTCGGGCAATTTTTTTTAAATTTTAATATTGTTTACTGTTGAGCCAATAGTTGCAAAAGTAGCAGTGTAAATCGTAAAATGGAAACGAGTTCAAATATTGTTAGAATTTCTTGGAAGTAACAAAGAAATTAATGGTAAATGGTGGAGGTTAGGTAGGCAGCTGTTCATGAAAAAAAGACTGGTATTCAGCTGTATCCGGGCAGTCTGAAAGTTGAACCCAACTTAATCTGTAAAAGCTTATGGGTTATAATGATGAACTATGAAATTAGTGGAAAAACTGCTTCACGACTTACGAGTTGTAGACCTTGATAGGCGCTTTACTTTGTGTAAATTATTTCACTATTGCACTGCTCTCAAAACATTGTGAGGAAACCGGCATGTCCTAGAACCAAAAATTCGAAGACATGTGACATCTACCAACCCGCACTGGATGTGGATTACGGCCTAATCCCTCTCACAGAGAGGAGGCCTGTGTCACAGCAGTGAGAGCATTATAGGCTGATCATGCAACCGTCGTACCCAAGACACGACAAAGAAGATGCAATAAAGTATCTATAGTGACTGATCACAACTTTTCACATGGAGCTAAACTCAAAAACCACACAGAGTATTCCATAAAAAACTCAAACAAAATCAAAAGTCATTTATTCAAATTAAGCTGATAGTTAGCACTTTTTCAACGTCAAAACTACATAAGTCAGTGCCCCAAAACGCCCGCCCTTGACCTCTTCCTAGTGCTTTAGCTGAGAAGAAGAAGTGACGCAAAAAACTGCCCAGCAGAACAGCTGTCCGTTCAGTTAGAAAAAACTTGATTCTACACAATAGAAAACAAGCAAACTTATTAGCATGACAACGAAGTGGTTGCCCGGCTGTTACGGAATGTGGGATGAGTCTTGGATTTATCAATACGATCCAGAAACGAAGCGCCAGTCGACGGTTTGGGTGTTTCAAAACGAATCAACGCCTACCAAAGTGAAACGATCTAGAAGCGGGGGATGATTTTGATCGCAAGCTTTTTCAATTTGACTGGCTACTTGGTCTCAATTCCTTGACGGAACCAAAGAAGCATCAGCGCTGAATGGTATACTACTAAATGCTTGCAGAAGTTTTGTCTGTTGTTAGCAACAAGCGACCCAACACAGGGCTCCCCAGGCTACTACACCACCACGACAACGCGCCTTCGCACACCGCGCTCAAAACGAGGGACTACATGGACAGCAAGCCCGTCAAACTCCTGGGTCACCCTCCTTACAGCCCTGACCTAGCACCGTGAGACTTCTACAAATTCCCGAAGAAAAAAACTGTTCAAAGGGATACAATTTTCCACGCCGGATGATGCGCCGTCAGCGTTTGAGCAAGCTGAAAACGAGGTGTCTACGGCGGACTGAAAAAAGTGTTTCAAAAACTGGTTCAGACGCATGAAACTTTGTATTGAGGCTCGTGGAACTCTCCACGAGCCTCTCCTTCACCCTTCACGAGCCTCTCCATTCTCTCTTTCATCACTTTGAAAAGATTTGATTAAAAAAAAAAACACCTGTAGAAAAGTTATTTTTATTTTCGCAAAACTTTCTGAGTGTCCCCCACATATACTGATATAGAATAGTACTTTGAACTAGCCCGGTACAGCGAAGCCTGTTAGATATTCTAGACCGGCTGTGAATTCTAAAACTATCAGATTTCGGATCTGGACACACAGTCTAGATGTCTAGCGTTGTGTCTGGAAGTACAGGCGAGGAGAGAAGTGTCTGTAGTTTTAGTAAAATAACATAACATCACACCTGTAATCCCAGAAGGGTTAGGCAGAGGTGTTCACCCAAATTTCGCCAGTTATGCTTAAGTCCCATGTAAAAGGGGGCGAGCCTATTCCCATCAGTCTGGCACTAATCCAGACTCCGGGCCGCTACTGAGAAATTCTTGATAGAAAAACCCAATAACACTTTGCCGACCTGGGCAACTAGACCAAGAGATGTCTTTTTTAAATGTAAATATATAATAAACCTTCCAGATAAAATTCTATAAATGATGGTAAAAACCACATCAAAATCAGTTGCGTAAAGAACAACGCGGTCACACAGACAGACACCAAAAGCGACTTTAATCTTCTATAATATACATACTGAACATTATAAGCGAATAAATGCAATTAAAGTGACTGTTTGTTATGACAAAATAACAGCTTTTTACTAAATGTTACGAAAGTAAATTCGGTAATTAAAACAAAAAAAGCAATTTATTTTGTCTGTCTTTATGTCTGTTTGTTGCGGCTAAAAAACGGCTGGACCGGTTTTGACAGAACTTTCACAGGCTGATAGCTGATGTTATAAGGAGTAACATAGACTTTTTTAACATCCATAATCATTATCACAATTTCCGACATCCACGCGGGCGATATAGAAGCTAATTTATTATACGGTAGTATAAAAGAAAGATTGATATATATTTTATTTGGGGCACGCACTGGAAATACAAACAGTAAAAACTAAAATAAAAAGGAGCATTTTAAACTAACAAAATTCAAAAAAAAAAAAAAAAACCTGTACAAGGAAGGCTAGAAAGGCTCTTATTTCAGCCATTAATTTAAAATAAAAACGCTGGTATTGTGATAGATGAGTTATAACTGATTAATAAATAGATGTACTTACAGTATGTGGGTGTTAAAACGACACAATTAGCTATAAAGAGTAGACGCTTTAACATCTTGTTACTACAAAACCGAACAGTTTCAAAAACTCGATGTCACAACGTCGTTGGTCCTGGTGTCCTGGGTTCGATTCCTGCGTCATGCAAAGTTTTTTTGGATTTTTCCGTGCGGGGTTGATGGCAATAGGCTCGCCTTCTATTCAATGGGATTTTATTTTTTAAATTCTATTTAAGGTTTAGTCATGAACTGATTATGCCACCCTCAGCGGTAAAAACAATTATGCCTCACAATGTAAGTCCTATTTTAGCTAACTTAAACAAGCGTCTTGCATCCTTCAATAATGGGGATGCAAGAACGCTGTAACACCTTCCAACATCTAGTGACTTGTAGAACAAATAGATTCTTTCGGCCTCGTTCCGGACGCATTGCATCAGAATATGGTAAGTGTCTTCCACTTTACTACACTCCGGGCAATTCCACAATTCATCTGGATTTGTGCCCGGTTCATGGCAATAGGCTCGCCCCCTATTACATGGTACTTAAACATAACTGGCGAACGTGGGTGTACTATAGGTACACCTCCGTCTTACCCATCGGGATAACATGGTCGATGTTATGTTATTGTTATTTAAAAAAAAAAGTATAACACAGCTCGAGTTTTTTTCGTCTTCAGAAATTTAAAACTGTATTTATTTAACAATTTTAAAACCATATGGTCTCGACTGTACTTACTTAAAGTTTTGTATGTCAGTAAAGTTCACTTCATTCGTTCACTTCATTCGTCCGCTTATATCAGACAAGCGACCAGCTTAGCATGGTACTTCCAGTTTCAAAATTCTGTGCGATTGTGAAGTAAGTCATCTAGCCAGCGGCCTCCCTCGGTGACGAAGCCCGTCTTCTGGCTCCAAATACGTGAAGACTCTGGCCCATCCATCTGTCCCGATGCATCCTACATATTATAACGGTACTTACATGGCCCGCCCAATCGCACAGCAGACTTGTTGCCCACATCGGCGATTCCTGCTTTGAAGCGCAACGTAACGAACGGTATTACGCAATGTTGAGCTTAATTAAAAACTTGATGTTACCCGCGACTTGCGACCGCGACTAATACGGAAAAGTATGCATTAAAGATATAATAAAACCATCCTTCAAATAGTTTACAGGGCAAAAGATTCACCAATTTTTATTTGTAAATTATATGAACGTAAATGCGAGACTTAATATCTATGTAGGTTACCAAATTCTAAAGTTTTATCCTATTCCATAACAATAACCCAAAAAGATGTAAGTTTAGTGAATAAAGACAACTCCTATAATAATTTTGATATTTCTATTTAGAAGCTTTTTATCTAAGTCTATTTACCCAAAACAAAATAATTTACATGCTCCTGTACCCGTACTTCATTACTTCCGAGCTAGAATCATCCCATTGAGGCTGGCAACTCACAACATGTCTCATAACACCCAATAAAGTGATTTATCCAAAATGCCATGATGCCATGCAAGCCATTGGGTTCTAAAGCTGGAACGCCGACGGTGAAGAGTTCGTCGGAGTTGTCGTTAATGTTCGCGTGCCGCGCTAAGCGACCCACACTTCGGCTGCAAGACAGATCGTGATGACCAAGCCTGTTGACAACTTTGTCACAGTGATAGCAACTATGAATTTGTGTGAACAAATTCATAGTTTTCAATACGAAAACAATGAAAATCAGTCAAAACATGGTTGAAAAGATCACTTATTTCTCCAATTTACGAAAAAATAACGCTGTATAATATACATATATCTGCGGTAGAAATACGACTGACTCAGTGACATTCATAAAGGAAACGCCAACTCCTGTTGCTGATATTTGTTATTATTTTATATAAAAATAGTATAAATCCTCCAATGAAGTCATCAGGAAAAGTAGCCTTTGTCTTCACCCAGATCATGACCTATCTGTGTGCCAAAGGACAATGCCAGAAACTCTATAGAACTTTGCCCCACTCAAATCAAAAAGTCATTTACAAAGCTGTAAAATGCATCTTAAAGCTTATTTATTACTGTTAACTAAACATTTGTCCTAATGCCTGTAGAACTTACGGTTTCTGTTAAAATCTTAAAACAATAATGACATTGATAATAGGTTAGGTGCAGTTTATAATAGTTAAAAAGCGATTTAAGCAATGTGCATCTAGGTTACGCATTATCATAATGATTATAATCGTAATATAAGTTTTTGTTTTACAGGTATTTAAAACTATTTTTTGTTGTGTATCATGCGCATGCATGTACCGCAATAGGAAATTCTGGGGTTGAATTCCTTTTATCATTGATTTGTAATCGGCAAGTTCTACTGTAAAACAATGTATTATGAAAAGGTCCTTTAATCATTATTTTCATTAATTGAGATTTCCTGTAAATAGCTGGGGCAGGATCTGGCAATGTCATTTCATACAAATCCGTTTTAGCGTGAACGCGTGACGTACAAACTTTCTTTCGCATTTAAAATATTAAAGTCAAGATATGTTGAAAGCATCTTAAATTTTGTCACTCACTAGTAAGGTAAGTAATAAACTTTCTCCTTATATTAGTACCCGGAACTAAACAAAAAAAGCGGTAATTATTGGAACATTTAAAAGGACATAACAGTCTTTCTATTTACCGATAATTTTATGACAAGCAAACCCTTTCAGAAAGGGTACAGACAATGCCTAACAGCCCAACAAACAATTGTTTTATTCGTTCATTACAAACCGTTACAAGAAAGTTGAGAAAGGATAGAAAAGATAAATAGAAATTTCTCTTTCAAACAATTGCTGATGGATAATAAATACAACCCTTAATTTGTAAAAGATAATGAAACAGTTAAATTGGCGGTATTATCCTTTACCGTTTGCCGACATATTTTAAAGGAATGATTCGTCATCACGGTTGTGAAACTGTGCAAGTGTAGGTTGAATGTTTGTTATTTTTATAAATAGGTCAGTACTTTCTTGTCAAAACATGTAGATGGAATTTCAGCCTTTTATTGTCTCTCTGCAGGGCAAAGCCCTCTTCTCTTAAAGAGAGGGCTTGATCATTGACCACCATGTTTGCTCAAGATGGTTTCAGAAATCATAAACATAACATTTTATTTGCTTAGAAAGATAAATAATGTGTTTAAAAACTTTGTGATACCTGTACAATCTTCCTTAAATTAGGCATGCAAATATTGAAAATAACTTTAATAAAAAATTAAGTAGAGAGTCAAATTAAAATTGTCGAAAAAAAAAATACAATTTAAACCAGGCATTATAATGTCAACAAACACATAATATCAAATATGACATCTAGAGTGTGTACTGTCATTTAAAAAATCATTAATTGATTATTAACACTTATCAAGTAATAGGGCTGTCAGTTTATTTATAATTTTTTGCATTGGTAATTTTTTATACAATCTGGTACTTTATTATTTATGGTAGGACCCATTCCGAAAACACTTTTCTTAAGCAAAGCTGTGTTGTAGATACCGAATACTTGGACTTATACTAACGTATAAGTCGAGGTTTCCTCACAGAAAGTACATAATTATAATTTGAAAAAGTAACATGGGGACTTGCTCGGATTTGAACCTACAATGCGTGCATGAGAGGCGGCGAAACCTTAACTCAAAGCATTTATTTCAGTGAAACCATTTACAGGCAAATGGTCAAAGAGTCGGCCAGTTGGTCACAAAGTTAAAGCTAGTTGCCCATTACGAAACGTAGATCGCTCTAGAGAAGAACCGGCAAGAAAGTCCAAGGGCACTCTTTTAAATGAAGGTATTACTAAATCCTGGGTACATCTACGTAAGCACTAGGTCATCAAGACAATGAAAGTAAAATTATTGTTTTTATTATCTAACTAAACTAACTATGTTTAGGGTACCTAATTAAACTAATAACAAGACACAGAAGTCGGTTCATAAACAATACTACTTTACCTTGATGGTTTACGTGGAAACTGTTGTGTGACCAAAGTTTTAGGAATACAGGATTATGTCTTCCTTAATACCCTCGTGAGTCTGTCTCTCCGTTGGTGCACTTTTACCAAACTCATACATAACCCGATTAATTCCTGCGTTTTTAAACTAAGTATTGTATTGCGCAAGTAAGTGAGTTGGTATATTTGGGGAGTCTGTTTACAAGGGATGGACAGATTGATGGAGATGTGGAAAGGAGAGTGAATGCTGGAAACAAAGTGAATGGTGCTACACAAGCAACGACTGGCTGTTCACTATGATGTGCTGGTGTCGCTTATCTATGGAAGTCAATGTTGGGTGTGGCAAAAGAATCATGAAAGTAGAATAAATGCTGTGGAAATGCGTTCCTTGAGAAGCATGTGTAGTGTGACTATGAATTACAGGCTGAGGAGTGATGCGTTAAGGCAACGGTGTGGTTTAAAAGAAGATGTAGTGACAAAAATTTAAAAGAGTCTGCTTAGATGGTTTGGTCATACGGAGAGGATGACTGAAAGGCGACTAACAAAAGATATTTAGATGTGAGTAGGATAGCCGGCAGGGGCGTCTTAGAAGGCGTATACGGCCAGATGTGTAAACATAAATGAAGCAAAAGGAGTATGTAAGGATAGTTCTGTATTTTCCGCCAACCACGGCAGGCAAGAAGGTGAAAGTTTAAGAATTTACGACTTATATCAGATTAAGGAAACAGCAGGGAATTAACCATGAATTACACTCTTATTCCAGTAGTGCTATTCTGTAACCATATCACCGTGAAAACGTAGGTGAAGCGAGCGTGGAGTGAGCTGTCAGTGCCACTGATGCTAGGAATTGACCAAGACGTGATGACACTGACAGCTCACTTTACGTTAGTCTTCGCTGTGAGATTTTTGAAGAATGGAAGGGCCTCAGATGCCTGAGGCACACAATGAGCTGAATTGATAGGCACATAATGAGCTGAATTGATAGGCACATAATGAGAAGAATCATGTCCGCTGCACAAGTATCTTCAGGCGTTCAAATGCTGTGAACAGCTTCACTGTTGTTGACAGAGGCGCGCTGTTGGTAAATATTTGTTTTGTGAACTCACCATTACCACCACTTCAGCCAAAAGACGTCCAGTGATGGACAAAGGCCTCCCCCAAGCAATGCCATTTCGACTGGTGCTGCGCTTCTCGCATCCAGCGTATTCCTGTGGCCTTCACAAGGTCATTAATCCACCTTGTGGGAGGCCTTTCAACGTTACGTCTTCCGGTACGCGGTCGCCACTTCAGAACCTTTCGACCTCATAGGCCATAGGTTGTTCTAAGCAATGTGCCCTGCCCACGCAATTATTCGGGTTATGGTGGTTACCTTGGATCTCTTCATTTCTGGTTCTATCACTCTCTATTCCCCTTTCCGTGACTTTGAGCCTTCTTATAAAAGTTGTGAAAAGTATTGAAAAACAATATCGACCATGCGGCAAAAGATTCTTGTAGCGGTTTAAAAGAAAGGAGGCAAATGCAACGCAGTCAGCATACAAAAAAAACGGCCCTTTCCGTCAATATTCGTGAAACATCACTTTCATTTAAGTTATTTTGTTAAAACGTCAAACGCCTATTTTGCACGCATATCGTAAGCGCAACACTAATGCCGCATTCCGAGTTAGACCATAATCGCTGACAGCGCTCACATCGATAATTTGCGTACCGATTTAGATATCACGATTAAGACAGCTGAGAGCTGTCAACATTTCGCTCATAGTGATATTTCTATAGGGCATGGTCGGCGTTATCGCAAGATGGCGCATGTCATGACGTCATCTATGACGATTCACATGACATCGTTATCGCGCTCACGTTAATTCGGTAGAATTATACGGACGTTAGCCCGCTCAATTCGATTACATCCCAATTCGGAATGCAGGGTAAACTGATTGTTCTTGCGCATGTCAAAAGCGCGCATGCGTCATTTGAAAGAACAATTGAAGAAACAACGAGAATTCAACCTTAACTCCTAAAAATAAGGTTTATAATTCAATGTGATAAACGAGAGAGTGTTCTGTCATGAGGGTATTGAAATGTCAACTTAGTGGTGTGGTTACAAAGTTGAAAATCAATGTGTGTTACAAAGCAATTTGTTTATAAAAGAGCTATTGTTTCGTTATTTGAACTCAAATGACTTCTTCGCCGTGACAGCAAGTCTTTTTTAAACAAAAAAAAATTTGGTATTTATTTATTCTAAAGCAATCTTCACAAATACTCATAGCAATTTGACTGTGTAAAAAAATATTGATGTATGAAGCAAAAACACATCATGGCCCGTTTTAGTTTCATTGTTATGATTTTCTTTACTTTCACAAAGCAGGGACTTCAAAACACCTTCTTAAAGGGTACAGATTTATAAGTGTTACATTTTGAATTGAAAACAGAATCAAATATGTAACACTTATAACTGTGTTTTTAATGTGTTAACCCAAAATACGTATAAAAGTGTAACAGTAATATATCTGTAACCGATATAAAAGTTTTATTGTGTATAGTGTTAATAAGTGTAACAGCCAAGGAATTTATTTCGGCGACGCCGCGTCTGTCTGTCCGCCACGCGTTGTTTCGGTACCGTGAAATCAATACCTAAAACTGTTTATAACTGTTACACTTCTAATGTAATTTATTTTAGTGGTAACAGGTACTGTAATTGTGTAATTTAAGTTGATTGAGTTATGTAATTTAATTAGTTTTTTTATTATTTACTTATTATTAATTCTGTGTGTTAATTCAGATACAAGTTTCTTGTTTATGAATAAAAATGACAAAAAAAAAAATGACTTATTAACACTTAAAAAGGTTTACACTTTATACACGATACTGTGACACTCCACAATTTTCCTCGACAAATCTTTTACTGTCCAGGCCGTTCGTCTGTGGAATGCACTGCCTGTCGAAATAAAACGCGCGCAGTCGTTATTTGCGTTTAAAAGACTCGTGAAGGATCATTACTTGTCGTTGTGATCTTGCTTTCGTAAACTGTAATTATCATTGATTTACGTTTCTTATATTTCGTATGTATGTATTTATGTATCTATTCCTTAGGATATGTTAATATGTATATATCTGTGTATCTAGTTTAGTTAAATTTATATTTATTTCTTGCACCACTGACAGCCCCATTTTATGTCCAGACAAATCACTGTCCATTCTAAGGTTGCCTGGAAGAGATCGCAGAAAGCGATAAGGCCGCCCATTGTATGTTTTTAGTATGATATATTTTTTTGTTATGTCATTTTGTGGTGTACAATAAAGCATATATAAATAAATAAATAACATAATTGTATCTGTTACATTTATAAAGGTATATATTTAACAGTTTTATAAACACCTAATACGGTAACAGTTGAGTCCCTATCAAAAAGAAAAGTGCTATCGACTCACGTTGTGCATGCTCCTTTGCAAAACATTTTCAGCTGCACGTTGAAATC
Organism: Dasypolia templi; assembly: GCA_963555695.1. Lineage (NCBI taxonomy): Eukaryota > Metazoa > Arthropoda > Insecta > Lepidoptera > Noctuidae > Dasypolia > Dasypolia templi. The sequence continues at coordinate 10,225,729 of OY743163.1, forward strand.
ATTTGACCAAGCATTTGACCAATGAATGAAGGTTGACCCTTTTTTTTAACGTTAATTGTTTTAGTTTGACCAATTAAGAACAATGTTTCTTAGAAGTATGACCTTTTTTACGGTGATTGTTTTTGTTTCATTTAAGAATAAAAGATGTTTATAAGCCGGCAATACATGTTGGTCTTAGTTGGCCGAGCGAAGGTGAGTAACAACATAAAGACAGCCCATTTGTCGAGCCTCGCCATTGCTCGTCAACGCTCGCCTAGCTGGCCGAGCGCAGGCGAGCGCCAACGTGAATACGGTTCGTTTGGCGTGCCTCGCCACCACTCGGGATCGCTCTATACGACTAGTCTCGCTTCGGATCAGTGTCGGTTCGATTTGCCTACGCTCGTGTTGGCTGAGGCTTGGCCAACATGTAGACAGTAGCACTCGCCTTGTTTCAATTTGCCTTCGCTCGCGTTGGCTGAGGCTTGGGCAACATGTATTGCTGGGTTAAAGGTTAGCCACTGGCCCGTGCACTCGAAAATCGCCCTAATGGGGTTCATGCAGAAAAGGAGTCGATAGTACGCCTAGCGGCCTAGATAAATGGCAATCGCTTCGGAGCGATACTATTTCTACAATCGCTACCGCTTCACTATGATACTACGCTATGAACTGTGATCACATGACATTTCGATAGCTTATGTCAACCCCATACATATTATGGCTTTTCTACTATCGTCATCGATAATCGAACGTTACGTTAACTTTGTCTAAGTCCTCTGGATAGTTTTGGACCTACTACCATCGCCAGTACAGGCACTCGGTAATAACTGCCTTTAAGATTAGTGATAAGTGGTTTTTATTAGGTAATATAACGCCTTAAAATATCATCACACCTGTATTCCTCGAAGAGTTAAGCAGAGGTGTAAGTGCCTATAGTACACCCACATTTCGCCAGTTGTGTTTAAAAGGCTGACAAGAGCTAAAGCGCGGTCACTGTCAAATTGCAAATCAAATCAAATCATTTATTCGTTTGCAAATATGGATAATTAGTACATAGATGATTTCTTTTTTTAATAGTGCTCCATGTTCTACCGTCATGGGCATGCAAATCGTGATTAATGTAAACAAATTTAAAAGACATTGTTATTTTAAATAACAATTGGTCTAGTGGTCGCAATCGCTACTGCTGAGCATGAGGTCCTGGGTTCGATTCCCAGGTCGGGCAACGTGTTATTGGGTTTTTCTATCTGGAATTTCTCAGCAGCAGCCCGAAGTCTGGATTTGTGCCCGGTTGATGGCAATAGGCTCGCCCCCTATTACATGGGACTTAAACATAACTGGCGAAATGTGGGTGTACTATAGGTACACCTCTGCCCAACCCCTCGGGGAAACAAGGCGTGATGTTATGTTATGTAATAATGCAAAATACAGAAAAAAAAAATCAAGTAATGTCATAATTCATAGAAATGAAAGAGAAACGCGATGACACGACGCTGCTAATTTACTGCAAATAATGACGCAGTTAACTATTAACAAAAAACCTACTGATGTACGTCAATATGTTGCATGTAGAATATTCTGACAAAACATCACAATGATTGCATGTGTGGGTTCTTAATCGATAAAAAAAGTTTTTAGAGGTGTCGTCTTGATTTTTTCCTATCGTATCAAATTAGTTGGATTATGTTTTAAACACACTACCTAACTAGCATATATCCCGAAGAATATCACATATTTTTCAGATTACCTATGTTAACTGCAGTGGATCATATACTTTTAGGCATTATAAAACTTGCGTTTAGATCCTGTAGTCCTCTTAAGTCCCAATTAATAAGAGGAGAGCCTATTGCCATCAACCGGGCACAAATCCAGACTCCGGGTTGCTACTGAGATTATTATTTTACCCGACCCGGGATTCGAACCCTGCACCTCATGCTCAGCAGTAGCGCTTGCGATCACGAGACCAACCAGGCAGTTGAGGCATTTATTATTACTTAGTGCCAATTTCATCAACGAAACTGACGCGTTCAGCACATCCAAAACGCGTTCCAGAGCTGTCTGTCAGTGTCAAAATGAATACTGACAATGACAGCTTTTGAGCTGGGTTTAAAAGTGCTGATGATGTTCAGTTTCATTGGTGAAATTGCCACTTGAGCCAACAACAAGCCAACAGTCAGCCACAGTGACAGCGATAAACGATTGGCTACATTTTATTTGATTCTAAGCTCAAAACAAATCAATCAAATTTATTTATTTATTTATTCACATAGGGACAACAAACAGCAGTGTACTAATAGGTATATATAGATTAGATGTTAATAGGAGTATCAAACACTCTACTCACAACGTTATCCACAGATTAAAAAACAGATCTACTAGTTAGTAAGAACAATATAAAAAAAAGGGAATAAAAGTAAACTTTACTTAATTATTACGGTTCTGATCACTTAAAATATTAACAATTTGTTTTCTAAATACAGTCTTGCTGAGAAACATGATATCGGTTGAGCCAAACTGCCCATTGTAGGTGTCAACTAATCGATGCAGCGGTGAGCGTACGCCTGAATTGGTTCTACAGAAAGTAGTTGCAAACAAGTGTCTCGAGCGAACTTCCCGAACATGTACGGTACGAGGGATCAGGTAGCAAAAACTGTTCACAAGATCAGTACAGTCGAATTTATTACGACATATAATAAATAGGGTCATCATCTCAAGTAGGGTGCGTCTAGATTTTAGAGTAATAAGATCGTATTTTTGAAGTAATAGATGATAAGATATTTTCTTTTTAAAGCATCTATAGTGCATTGCACGTAGGAATTTGCGTTGGACCAATTCAATAATGTCAATATACTTTTTATAGTAAGGGTTCCAAATAGGAACTGCGTATTCCAATTGCGGTCGTATTATTGACTTATATAGGTATAAGTAGGTAGAGGGACGGTGGAATTCTCTTGATGCTCTCATTACAAAACCAAACATTTTATATGCTTTATTGACTATGTTGTCGATATGAGCATCAAGGTGGAGCTTTGAGTCTAACTGAACGCCTAGATCACGAACAGAATTAACTTTGTTCAGTGGAGTGTTTCTGAAAGAATAGTTGAATTTCGTCACATTTTTCTTCTTTGTAAACAAAATGCTGTGACATTTTGATATACTTAAGTATAGTTTGTTAACAGAACAGTAGTTCAGAAAACGGTCAAGGTCATCCTGAAATCCTAAACAGTCGGAAAGATGACTGATATTTTTGTAAATCTTCAAATCGTCTGCATACAGGCAGATATATATACTGCAACTTACAATTTTTAAAGCAGTCTTTTACGTCGTTGATGAATAAAATGAACAAGAGGGGCCCCAAAATTGAGCCTTGAGGAACTCCGGAAGAGACTGTGACCATGAGAGACTCAAAACCATTGACGACAACTTTCTGGGTCCTATTGGTGATGTATGATACAAACCAGCGCAATAAATTTCCCCTAATACCATTGAATGTAATTTTGTCAAGAAGTAGTCTGTGATCGACCTTATCGAAGGCCTTTTGGAAGTCAGTATATACCACATCAATTTGCTGCCCAGCGTCAATGCCTTCAAATAGATGCTTTGTAAAAACCAGGAGGTTACTTACACAGGACCTACCCTTAACGAACCCGTGTTGCTCTTTTATTAAGATGCTATGAAGAGTAGGGTAAATCTCATTTGTTCTCTTTCGAAAAGTTTTGATAGCCCTGACAACAAAGAGATTGGGCGATATGTAGAAACATCACTCTTAGAGCCACATTTATGAACTGGAACAATGTTCGCTTGTTTCCATACATCGGGGAAAACCCCACAGAAAAGGCATATAATAAATATTATGAAAAGAGGGTAACACAGTGTGTCACTTGTGCTTTTTAAGAAGATTGAAGGGATACCATCTGGTCTAGGTCCTTTCGAAGGATCCAGTGATTGTAGTTCCTTTCATATTTTTTGCAATGAAAAGTGCAGATTACAAATATTTATATCACTATCAGGATTGGCGGGTGGTGGCACCCATGAAGTATGATCAAAAGAAGATGGTTCATATACTGATTGGAAAAAAATAGAGAAGAAATTACAAGCGGCAACAGGGTCATCTGAGGACTGTTGGAGATAGTGAACTGTAGCTGGAATACTATTAGTGGAGTTACGACTAGAAACATATGACCAAAAGGCCTTAACATTTTTGACCACACTATCCTCCACACCGTTCATATATTTTTTTAGACATTCGTCCGCCTCCTTGTTGAATTTTGTTCTATAAATAGAAAATAATTCGTAGTCTTTAGTGTTTGCGAATTTTTTCCACTTAACCCATGCGCGAGTTTTATTTTTGAATATGTGCAAAAGAGATTTAGTGAACCAACATGGGTATTTCAGACTTTTAGGCTTGTGAGTGGGGGTATGCAATTTAATGAATTTATAGATCTTTTCATAAAAGATTGCAACTGCCCGATCGGGGGGCAGATCGTCAAGTAAGTTGTTCCAATCTACGGTTTCAATGTCAGTATTGATATTACAATAATTCGATTTGTAATAATTTAGTTTAAAATTTTTATGTTTAGGTATTTGCGTTGGTTTTGTAAAAGGTATTTGTACGTAAAAGGAAGGATGGTGAGTATCTATTGGCAAGAGTGAGATGCTAGGGTTATGAGCAACAGCATGTGTATTACAGAAGAAGAGATCTAAAATCCGCCCATTAGAGTTAGTAAATGTATTAAATTGATTCAAGTCTAAATGTGAGCAAAATTTTAACAGATGTCGGCCTGTATTTAAATATTTCCCATCAGAGGCACTGGTCATATACGAATTTGTATTAATCCAGTTCAGCGTAGGTATGTTAAAATCACCTGTAAAAATAATGTTTTCTATGCAGGGATCATCTACCAAATTAGACAGGGAATTGATAAAGTCCACATACATATCATCCGTGGCGCTAGAGGGTATATAAGTAGCACATTCAAGTAGGTATTTATAATTATATGAGGGAATTTTTATTATTTTATGTTCTGGTAGAATTAATGGGGGTGACAGATTCAGACTAGTTGGTTTTAGTTCTTTGGAGACCGCTATCAGCACGCCACCGCCATCTTTTTTATTGGAAACAGTTCGATCACGATCGTGTCTGAAAACTATGTAACGAGGATCAATAAACTCGTTATCGGAGATGTCTGGAGTCAACCAGGTTTCTGTTAAAATGATAATGTCGTAAGCATGCGACAAAATATTCATGAATAATGTGTTCAGTTTGGTCCTGATCCCTAGACAATTTTGATAATAAATTGACAAATTACTATCAAACATAGCAACAGCTGGCAAAAAAAACGTAGTATTAATTTTGAGTGGTATAGTGGAGGGTTTATTACATATGTGAGTAAGAATTAAGACTGACTGTTTCCAAAAAGTATGCTCAATCAAAGCTACAAAGATTACTAATGAGACTAGACAGAATGTTAAATTGAGAAAAAATAGACACCTTAAACTACTTAATACTATGAAAACAATTAAAGTTAAACAGCATTTCAAGTGTGCACGGTAAAATAATGAGACCAAACCAGGATAAGTACTTATAAACATATGAAGAAAAACCTTACAAGCAATAAAAGGCCGAGCATGCATCAATGAATTATGGGGAGACCGTATGGGTGACCTTTGGTAAAGGCTGGGATGTTGGTTTAATCTTATTACGTATGTCATCTTCCGTACGTATGGCAAAAGTAGAGGAGTCTTCAGATTCCTTAACCAGGATAGTCGCATTTCTGATCCAAACGAACTTAAACTTGTGAGATTTGGCAGCTGCACGACATTAACGAAACAAATCCTTATTGCGTAGCGTCAAGTGCTCGTTCATGTATACGTAAGAGTTAAAGTTAACTGACGACTTCAGCTCCGTTATAGTCTGTGACATTTCTACATGCTTCATATTCAAATCCGAAATATCTTTTTTGATAACTGAGTATTCTGCACGCAGTTCCTTAACCTCAGTTTGAATTTGGGAAGAAGTAAGGGATAAGGTATTAAACTCATCTCTGAGGTTATTAATACCTGTATTAATATTTACAAACTGGTTATTTATATCAGTCCGGAGATCACATAAGTTTTGATTCAGCTCTGCAGACAGTTTGGTAATAGCCTTAGTTAGCTCACAGTCGTAGCCAGGTTGCTTCCGTTTTCTTAGGGTAACATTGGCACCAAATTCATTACTTGTGCACAAATCTGGATTAGATTTGCTTACTTTGCTGTCAGGTGAACGTAACATGTTGGCGTTGATAAACAAGGTTAATAAATGTGGTTGTAATCGATTACAATTACTGCAAACGCAATATTAGTAGATACCAGTTTAAAAATCCGTCGTCCGCACCACCCGACCGCTGGTTCGTGTCCCACGAAGCGCGATACTTTTTCTAATTTTCCAATATTTATAAAACACTTCTATCGAGCAACAGGTGAGAGGGATAGCGCGCTACAAAATCCAAAATGGCGCAGATCGCATATGACACTTCACACGAGATAGTAAGAGAGGCACCGATAAATTAAAACAGCAAATTAAAGCAATCAGAGTCCCGAGCAACAACACGTCCTCCAACAACTAGCACACAATTCGAAAATTACTTACCATTATTCCTTTAAAAATATTTCTCCCCCTTTATAAATCAATTTATCGAGACATTTTCAATCATAAACTGACAACCATGCATCAGGATTATGAGATGTATCCATATAAACAAAATTGTTCTCGGAAACCGAATTCAAACCTTATTCTGTGAACGTTATACCCCAGTTTCGTGATGGTGTGGTAAATTCGTACAAAACTGTTCACAAACCAAACTTGAACCTTATTGGGTAGGAGTTACGGAACAATTTAGAGATGAAGTGTGTCCCTGACATGTTCTACAAGGTATTAAGTTTGAAACCCTTGTATTTATTTTAAGAACGTTATGGGTTGATTGTATGCCAATGGCGCAACACGGAGATGACTTCAGTCGGCACACCCGCGCCTTGCATTTTCTTCAATTCTATGTCGAACGCATTATATTAATTACGAAGTCGTCTTATTTTGATACTGGATTCACTATTTTCATGAGAAAAGTAATTTTCCAGGAACTCAAACAGTTCACATTCGTCACACATAATATTTTATTTCTTTATCTATATAAAACTCAAATAATTTCGTTACATAAACCCAAAACAATTCAATAAAAGCTCAAATAAAGCATTGTGAGATTACTTTTTGACAGTTTAAATATGAAAAGAAATGTCAAACGTACGTTCGTATTACGGTATTACCAGGCAAAAGTCGGGCAGAAGTCGGCCAGGGTGTCATGTGACCGCTGACTGGCTTGTTTGACAAGTTCATAATACGATATTGCAAGGCAGTTCTGTTTACGCCGTAAACTGCCTTGATATTTTTACGTCCGTGCGAACGTGGGCTCCGTCAGCACGCAATCGCCTTTTTTATGCTCTATTCTTTTCTATCACTCAGGATGGTCAATTCCAAGAGCAAGAAAGATGGAGAACGCGCAGCGGAACCAAATCGCATCGCCGATTCCGCCGCGCGCACTCTCACGAACGCTTAACGTAAACGTAACGTAAATTCGAACGATTTTTTTATCGAAAATACATCTGTCCAGCGGGGTTGTTGCGTAAGACACTTTACAGTAGCAATGGCTTTAATTTTGACAGTTCAACAACATTAATTGTGTTATGTTATTCTGGAGCAGAAAATTTTTAGAACAACCCCCAACTTTTTATTTTTGGTGTTTGTGTCATGTAACATTGGTGAACTCAGCACTTAGGGTGCTGATTCTGATAAAACCACGTTTAAAAATAACTTACGATAAAAAGATTGATTAATTATTGATATTTAGATTAATTATCAGAGATTTAATTGATTATTTGCCACAGTAAAAGCTTTAATGTTGTTTAAAAACTTGCACTTGTGTTTAAAAGGAGAGTGAAAGAATACTATCTTTCCACTGTGTCTTATATGGATTTGTATTTTTTTTCTTAAAATTTCTTGTACTTACATATTTTTGTGATATTTATTTCAGAAGTATGTATGTATGAAAGTATATTTTCATACGTTTTGTTTATATTTAAATTAAGGAATTGTTTTTGTTTCTATGATTTTTTTATCTTCTAGAGAGAAGAGAGATTTCTTTAGAAATAAGCATCACCTTTGTCCGTATTTTTATGATCCTTTCTTCTTGTCTGTTTTTATGTGTGTCCTTAAATTGTTAAATAAATATTTAAAAAAAAACCCGGTCTTTGGTACTTACACAGAGTTGCAACACTAACTCGTAACTCAACAAAAATACTGATTTCAACAATACTCAGTTCTAAAACTACAAAAAGTACACCCGTTCTCCAAAAAATAAACCAAGTTTTTTTCTTAGAAAGATCTTCTTTTTGACAAAAAATATTGGCCAAGAAAGTTTCTGAAAAGATACACGTAATCGTGTAACAATAACAAAAATATTGAAATGTCATTGCGCAGTTAAAGAGATTGCCCAATTTTTTCTTTGTTCGCATAAAAAGTAGTGGAGGGATGTGCTTAGTTTATAATATCGATAAAAGTTTAGCGTTAATAATATCTACTGCATAGTACCAGCCCATTCATGGTATGAGTAAATTATGCGGCATACCCAAATCTCCTTTTTATGGTATTGTTCGTCGAATCGTAGAGCTTCTTGAGTTCCTGAGTTGAGCAGCACCTTTACTGACAAATGCGTGCACTAACTGGACAGGTCCACTCAATCTGTGTGGTTCTTTCCTCAAAAGACAAATTCAGACACCAATCTATATGTTCTTTCTCGACTTTAAAAGAGACTGTGACATCTGAGTTTTTTTCGGCCTTTCTACTCAGAGTAATCAGAAAGGAAACAAAGATCTCATCTAGTTAAAAAAAAAAACACTGCAGCGCTAAGACGGAGAAGCATAAGCATAGCATAATCAGCCTATAACGTTCCCACTGCTGGGACACAGGCCTCCTCTCTATGAGAGGTAGTGAGCCGTAATCCACCACGCGGGCTCAGTGCGGGTTGGTAGATGTCACATGTCTTCGAATTTTTGGTTCTAGGACATGCCGGTTTCCTCACGATGTTTTCCTTCACCGTTTTGAGAGCAGTGGTGATGAAATTATTTACACAAAGTAAAGCGCCTGCTTGGGTTCGAACTCACGACCTACAACTCGTAAGTCGGGACCGTTACCACTGGGCCACCACTGCTGACGGAGAAGGCTTGAGCATAAATCACAATGCATGCTCAAGATAGGTTGGCGGTTTCAGCCTTATATTCATTACTAGCACTTCGCCTGCGACTTCGTCCGTGTGGATTTCGAAAAAAAATGTAGCCTATGTTCATCAGACATAATTTTTGCTTCTAATGGTAAAACAATTTTTCAAATCGGTCCAGTAATTTCGGAGCCTATTCAATACAAACAGACAATCAAATGTTTCCTCTTTATAATATTATTAGTATTAGTATATTAGTATAGATGAGTCCAGGTTTTCCTTCACAGACGCCAGTGTTGTCCATGATGAACTTAGAAAGTGCATCATCGTCAGCCTAGCCTTTTCTCAACTATATTGGATCTAGTTTAACCGGGTGCAGCTGAATAGCAGTATTTTACATGGAGCGACTGTTCTGACCTCCACAACCCAGTAACTGGGTAATACGATACCAACCTACGAGCTTCTTTAACGACTGTCAAAGGTCCACTAATGAACGCCAACGGATCAACGGATACACGTGCATCAGAGTGTGCCACGCAATTTGGGCACTGGTAACGCTAAAGGTTCAGCCCGTAACGACTGTCAAAAATCCACGAATGACAGCGGTTTGACGCTTGCTTGCCGAGGCAAGGACCGACCGCGGCAATCGTAACTTTACCTGATCGATCGACCCGTGTGACGTTTATTAATTAGTTACAAGCCTCTCAACTTAGCTATACCATTTTAATCCAGAATATAGTCTTGTCCAGATCCAAACTGACAGTACCCAATTAGAATGAATCTCATTAAAACTGTCCGGGGATTAAACTGAAAACCTAGACTCAGCAGTTGACTAACGAGACAATCAATCAAGGTGCACCCAAAATAATTTTACTTTCTTTCCACCAAAATCAAACTTATCGATACTTGGTCCCCTCCCTACGCCGGAGCCATTAGCGACGCGATATCCCTGTCAACTGACATAGATCAATCATAATCATCTTTTGTTATCCGAGCCATCGGGGAACCCCGGGCAGCGAGCGACTTGCCCGGACGCACTAATATATTGCCACAATGATTTTCAGATGTAAGATTATTGCTTCTTCGATTATTACCTTCAAGAATGGAAGAACATTTCATGTAAAGAAGGTTGCCAAGACTTACAGCATTGACTTAAAAAAAAACAGATCTTACGTTGAGCCAAGCCTTAACTATACAAACTTGGCTTGGCCGTTTTGCAGCCGTCACACAGACACTCCTATGGGCTGGCTCACCACTAACACTACACTGGACTTTAATGTTATGTCATGCTCAATGGAACGGTCAAGCCCATCCATTTTGACCAAGATGTAAGGTTTTTAGAGTTAGGGACTTGGCTCTACATTACGTAAGTCTTGGCAACCTACTTTACATGTAATGTTTTTGGTGGGATTTTAATTTCTTTTTGTGGGGTGCTCTATGCATATACTGTTAAAATCGTAACCTTTACTAGTCAGAATAGTTGGATAAAAAGGTATTTGTTGTACACCAAGTGTTCTTTGTTTAAATATATAGTATAATCTAGATTTCATAATTAATAGAAGTAGGTATGGGTGCACCGGTGGACCAGTGGTAACGGCCGCGACTTACGAGTTGTAGGTCGTAGGTTCGAACCCAGACAGACGTTCTACTTTGTGTAAATTATTTCATCACCACTGCTCTAAAAACGGTGAAGGAAAACATCGTGAGGAAACCGGCATGTCTCAGAACCAAAAAATCAAAGACATGTGACATCTACCAACCCGCACTGGGCCCGCGTGGTGGATTACGGCCCACTCCCTCTCACAGAGAGGAGGCCTGTGTCCCAGCAATGGGGACATATTATACTTATGCTATGGAATATAAATTTATGAGCGCAGCAGCAATCCCAAAAACTTCCATCGTATATGAAGATGCAAAATTTTAAAAACACATGTGTAAACAATTTATAGTCACGTTTAAACCTGCCATTCACCATTTCCACAAACCATCGGCATAGTGTCACACATCTGCTTTTATTAGCCTTGTATAAAACATAAACATAAAAGCGAAAACAATGAAACATAAACACAATTCGAATGAGAAAACCGGCGCAAAAGTCAGAGAGGGATTATGGTATTTACAATTGACATTTGTCAGCGGTGTTGCCAGTAATAACGTGAAATTACTCTTTCCGTAACTACACTAATATATAGATTATATTCAATCAAAGATGGTTCAATTTATTGACAAGTAAACATACAAACATGATGTTTTATTTCATTAAGGTTATGAATAATTTACGAGTATATTTTAGGCCTGCTAAACGTTTTAGCAGGCCTAAAATAGGACCGGTCGATGTAGGACACTTGGGGTAGATATAGTGTCTAGAAGCACAGGACCTGTCCCTGTGGCGACGCTTGAGGGAGGTATACATTGTCTAGATGCACAAGACCGGTCGCTGTAGAGACGCTTTGGGGAGGTATGCAATGTCAAGAAGCACAAGACCGGTCGATGTGGTGACGTTTGGGAAAGGTATATATTGTCAAGAAGTACAGGATCGACGATGTGGCGACGCTTGGAGTTGGTTTAAATTGTTTTGAAGTATATAACCGGTCGATGTGGCGACGCTTGGGGGAGGTATACATTGAAGAAGCACAGGATCGGTAGATGTGACGACGCTTGGGATAGGTATACGAGTTTATGATCTAGAAGCACAGGAACGGTCGATGTGGCGACGCTTGGGAGAGGTATTCATTGTCTAGACTTACAGGGCCGGTCAATGCTTGGAAGAGGCTTATGACCAGCAGTCAGACGTCTTTCGGCTGAAATGATGATTATGCTGACAGTAATACTGTGTATGAACAGAAACATACAATTTTAAATAGAAACTAATTGGTTATTGTGTAGTTTATTTAGTAACTAAAATCAGGCGTTACTATTGTAAGTAGAGGATAAAGATGACAATCAGTATGACTTCACACAAACTATAACAGTGACTATTTGTGATCTACCTAATCATAATCTTCGTCATTAATTACTTCTTCTAGGCCTGAGTATTTCAATGCTTTGGTGATTAAATCTAGCATTCTATTGAAAGCCTCCATAGTATTGCAAAGATAGGGTTTCTCTCAATCTGACACAGATTTCTTCCCAATCGTTTTATCCGGGTCCAAAGTTGGAGGGTTTTTATCGCACGTACAAGTAAGATGTCTTTCATCGCTTCAAAAAAACGACTCTTGCGAAGATTCAGATTCCACTACATATCCGTACATTTTTCTGTTACATTTTATCTTTGCTATCTGTCTATCCATCACTTCCTTTGTATCCGAATGTTGTTGTTTCATTGTATCATCAAACTCATTGGGAGAATGAAACTGGTCAAGGTATCGACCCTTTTGCAAATCTGGAAAGTCTGATGACAATGACTGTCCCGGGCTTGACTTATATCGTTTTAAGGCGTTCACAACATCATCAGAAGGATAGTCTACTTCTCTTGGATTAAAATCACAAACGTGTAAATTACTTTCACTCGTCTGTTTGGTTGGTAATTCACATTTCGAATACAATTCATTACTTGATAGACTAGCCATTTTGGGGAACATATTTACTATATCAGAAAAAAAATCAGTTTTGGAATTAAACGTTGCCGTTTCAAACCATTCGCCTGTTTCAAATGCTTCGCCATTTTCTTCTTCCGTTTCAGCGTCTAGTTCTTCGATTTTTAGTATATTGGCGTTAACAGCAAAGCTCTTGTGGGCAACTGGGGGAATGAACTCATCATAGTAGTCTGATTCGTCTGGTAGTTTTAAAACTATTAGGTCCTTTTTCTCAGATGCTTTTGACAGCATTTTTTTAAATTTAACAACGCCTGATGTAACTTTAGACGATACTTTTTCTGGCGTTTCTGTTTTTGAGGTCTCTTTAAGCGGAATAATTTGAACTTTTTGGGTTGAAGCTTCCTCCGCTTCTATATTTATTTTAGTACATTTACTCTGATCCTCCTCTGTTAGTTTTATTTCTGGTGAAGTATGTTGACCCAGAAAACTTTTTAGAGAATCGGATATCACGATTCGGTGGGTGTTGTGTTTTTCTGATTGTTGATCTATTTCCAATAGTTGTTGATTTTCTGAAGTTGCTGAGTTCACTTTAGGTACTGTTTCTTGCATTTCTTTGGACTGTAGACTTACAGTAATGGAATTATCTTCTTTTGGATGAATACTTTTTTCTTTCGATTTTTCATAACTACTTGGTGCTAAATGTTGGTCCATAATAAACACTTTTTGACTTTGTGTTGGAAATGGAGGTTCGCTATTTTTAAATGCAGATACTCGCCTTTGTTGAAAAGGTTGAAGTGCATCATCATCTGATAAGATTCTCTTTATTGAACCCATGCCTTTTTCCACTAATTCTTGCTTGGATATCTTTGATGGAAAAAGCTCAGGTATTGGTTGAGGTTTTTCTACACTTTTTGCTGTAGGCTGTGTTTTATTATCTGTAAACTTTAGTGGAAGAGTCTTACTATATATTGCAACTAGTTGATCTGTTTGTTGTGACATTTTGACAGTTATTTGCGAAGTCTTATCACTGTTTATTAAATAAGTTTCAGGAGCGTTATTTGATACACCTCCTTTTCTATGTTTACCATGTGTTTCACGATACTCAGCTACTGATTGTATTACAATTTTATTCAAAACTCTATTAATTCCTTTCTCAATTTTCTTCTCATTTATTGCCTTTAATAAAAGGTGTACTTCCCTTTCTTTTTTTTCTAACTCTGCCGACATTTCAGTTATTGCACTGAAGAGCCGTGGTATGATTTCTTTAGACAATTTGTTAAATTCCCTGCAAATGTGTTTAGTTGATTAGTGATTTCTGTTCATTTTTATATATTTGGCCAATGTCGGTCAACTCACCCTTCACAGAATTGGATACATTTTATTTTTTTAATATTGAACCTTTTTTAATTATTAAACCTTTTGAAAATATTAATGTTACAGGTCTGCGGACCTTCGGTCTGAGGACTGCTACGTTGGTTTAGTGATCTGAACTACGACTACTACAAGCATGGGGGTCCTGAGTTCTGAGGCCGGTTCAAGTGTTAATGAGATTTTCTATTTTTATAATAAGGTTAGGATTCAAGCCCGGTTGATAGCATAATCTCGTTCCCGAGGGACCGAAATATAACTGGTCAAAATGTGGGTTTAATATTAAAATTCAATATACATGAGCAGATATGAAACGTCAGAAGCTCGGTGCACTGTTTTAATTGGTTGTTTTCCATGTAGAAGAGCCGGCAAGAAACTCTACGGGTAATATAAATCAATTTACATGATTCTCTGCCCACCCTTTCAAAGAATTCTGCCGTGATGTTATGTTATTCATTCCTGCTAGGGGCACGGTTCTGCAAGCGGTTGGTTATACAAATTGATCTCAGGTAGCAATTTTGCTAAAGAGTAAGCAAAAGGTTGTCACCATTCTAAGCATAAAACATTATTTCTGCAACAATGTTGCGTTGATCATCTTTGTCATTCGTCATTTCTTTTGAAAACGATTTCGCTTTCATTCTGCTTATTTCTTTTTTGCAATAAGATTTTGTTTATGAATAGAGGACATAAAAGCAAAAGTGACAGTAGACAATTACTGTCATTGTTTTTAATAATTTAAAAGTGCAAGGATACGAAGAATTTTGTTACTGAGTTAAAGTAAGCATAGACAGATTCTTTGTAGTCACTCGTAATGCGCCTATTGTTTAACTAAGTCGTGTCTTTGTCATTTTATATGTACTTAAATACGTAATGAGTATATTAATCATCATGCGAGTGTTGTACAACCCTGCGCTCTACGAGATGTAAAATAAAAATAAAATAAGTTTATTGACACAAAACACCTTCTTAAATAATACCAATACATGTTAAATGATGTATTGGTATTGTATGATGTACGACGAGCCTAATGTATGTATTGTAGTGCATCTCGGCGGGCTCTGGCCGGCCGGGGCGAGCGCTTGAACTGCTAGATTTTGTATATATTTTACATAACATAACATCACGCCTTGTTCCCCGAAGGGTTGGGCAGAGGTGTACCTATAGTACACCTACATATCGCCAGTTATTTTTAAGTCCCATGTAATAGGGGGCGAGCCTATTGCCATCTACCGGGCACAAATACAGACTTCGGGCTGCTACTGAGAAATTCCAGTTAGAAAAACCAAATAACACATTGTTCGACCTGGGAATCGAACCCAGGACTCAGCAGCAGCGATTGCGACCACTAGACCAACGAGGCAGTCATATTTAAAAAATACAAAATTATAAAATGTGGTCTCAACATGCCCTAATGTTTTTTATAAACCTTATCTTTAGATCTTTTGCATGGTTTAATAATGGAATGTCTTCAAGCTACACGTTTTAAATAGCAATTAAGTGTAATCTATTGGGGTTTTCTCATCGAGTCAATTAATTGTTTTTTTACGTTTCGGTCTTCACGCAGCGCTTGACGGCATTTTAAATTTTTCGAAAAGATACCATGTTTGCACTCCATTTACAATTGGCTAGATTAACAGAGGTTTAAGAAAGTTAAAAAGTACCGCAACCTTGCCATAAAATAGGACGTCATCGTTAGGCAGTATGTCAGAATGTAAATGAACCAGAGCACCCAAACGTTACGCTGATAGTAAACAAGAGGTCGGAGAATTCGAGGCCGACCCAGGCTCAGATGGTTGGATGGCGTAGACCAAGATATAAGAACTGTTGGAGTGAAAAATTGGTGAGAAAAAGTCGGAAATAGGTCACGTTCAATAAAAATACTAGACCAGACTAAGGCCCAACCGGCGGCTGTTTAGCCTTAGATGAATGTGAGGATCTTAATCATTGGTCTAGTAAGTGATAAGTAAAAAGAGGTATAGTAAGCGATCAAAAGTGCTTAGGCACGTTAAGAGTCGTATTGCTGTGAACTCACAGTACGACTGTATGTGTTTCAACGACACACACCACAAAGATCGCAGTTTTCAACGGCACACACTGTCGTATCGCGTACTCGCGTCGCTCTGCACGAAACAAAAATATGTTTCCGTCGCTTTTGTTACACACGCATCATGTGCGTGACCTGGCCGGTTCATGTCATTGCTAAAATTCGAGTTAATCTAATATGAGCTGGTAGCAGTAGGCGCCAAGCGTTGGACTGAGAAGTCGCCGGCTTAGGTTCTGGTCTCATAAGAGGCAGCACAGTTTTATTGCCATATTTTTATTTTGGTTTAAAATAATAAATTCAAAACAATTGCTGTTTTTATATTTTTGTTGTTATTGCAACAAAGGGTTAAAATATAAAAAAACAAATGCGTTAGAAGTGATACCAAAAATTAAAACATTTTTATTTGTTATATTTTACATAAAGATAACCGCTACGATTATTTATAATAACTTCTTCGGCCAAATAGGATGTGCAATACTATGTCAAGGAACTTAGAAGGAATTTGTTTTATTTAAACATGTGAGATGTTCAAAAAAAATTATAAGTAGATTTATTTCACCATAAACAATTAAGCTTCACTCATTAATTTTTAAAATAAGTGATTTTATTAAGTGGTTTTGTATGGCAGTTTGTTTACATTAAGTTTTTCACATTTTATTTGGCTTTAGTGAATATAGGTAACATATTGAGGATAGCTCAAGTTTTCATTTCTATTTTCGTTCTGTGAAAAGATGATTGAAACTAAACCTCAATTGAAACTTAAACGTTCTGGTTTATTACGTTATTGTTTGCAGGGCTTCGGTTATGCAACCTTTTTATCGCGGAGTACACGGCCAACAGTTTTTAATGATGTTTTTTAATTAATTCAGCAAAATGTCCGGTTGGTATGAAACCATTTGTTGCATATTCATTCAGCTTGTATGGGCTTATTTAAATAAGCATACACTTCATAAATAAGCGCTCCAACTATCTAGAATTCCTTCTTCCTCACATGTCTTAACCCACAGACTCACAGTATTTGTCTAGAACAAAGAATGAGAAAAATACTATTACACATCTATAAGCAAAATTTATATTTATAAAATTTTACTCGTCATTCACTAATTTAAACAAATAACAATTTAAATTTAGTAAAATACGAAATATTTAAATGATAACACTCACAATTAGTCCGGTTTCAATATATATTTGTGTTATCACATCATTTACATCCTCTTTTACGCAGCGCAACAATATTCCAATGCCAATGCTTTAATATTTGCACAACACCGCTAATTAACAGATTTAAACATTCGTCACTAACCAACAACGTTCAATTAGGTGAATAGTCGTAACGGATTGCATCTACATATCAGAAATCGAAATAATTTACTCAGTTTTCTGTGGCCTACCTACAAAAATTTATTATTTATGGAAACAAGATGAACGAGACAAGTATCGAATGATTATCGAACCACTTCAAGTAATTTCAGTAAAACAAACAAAAATTGATCATTTTAGGTATTATTAATAACATATGAAAAACTTGAAATAGATATTATTTGAAAATAACATCACGCAGGCGCAAATGAGGTTCGAACTCAGGGCTCGCCATAATCGCTGCGCTGCTACCCAAGCCCGGTAACGACTAATGCCCGGTTTCTGAAGTTTCCAGATAAACTCGCACTAACTATTGATTCAATAAAGTTATGCATACGATAAACGTCGGTTAACTGTCACTGGGTTTCTGAATACGCAACAAACCATTCAATAACTATGTAGCTGATAACCACTTTCTTAGTGGCCGCTAGATGGGACTGTATTAAGAGATCTTGTCAAAAATTGATTTTACTATCATAATTCGTTTTTATTACTAGTTTTATTTATAGTCATATTTTTTTGAGGGTTTATAAGTGCCTTTACACTATTTTAGTTTAAAAATATGTTAGGTCGCTATTTATGGGCGGATGCATTAACGACATCATTGTCATTGTCGACTTATTTTTTTAAGTTTCGTTTGACACTGACTTTCATTGTTTTGTTGGGGTTGGTAATTTTGCTTTTCGTTACATTTGATTTCAAGAGTATATTTGTCTTTCCAATCGTTTGTGCTTAATTCATTAAATTAAATAAAATGGAATCCAGAAAACGCAGTAAAAATTTTACTGAAAGAGAAAAGATGCTTCTTATCGAAGTGGCCAAAGAATTTGTCGCTACAATCGACAATAAAAAAACGGACGGGACTTCTGTCGAGGCCAAGAAACAAGCTTGGATTGCGCTGACAAATAAATATAATGCCTTAAGTTAAGTTAGTTGAAATTATGAACTACTATCAATTACAGACCAAGTGAGTGTGTGTGCGTGTCTATAGTATAGAAACAACTTATAGAAGAAGGTCGTATGTGAAACCGAAGCGTCAATCTATTGCTTATGGACTCTTGAGCGCTACTGTACATGGGTTATACACGCTCCACAAGTGGCACGTCAAAACTTGGCTAATTAGCCAAGTTACGTATCGTCTTGGCTCTTTTTGCTTGCCGTCGGCTTGCCGTCGAACGACATGCCGTCCTACTTCCACGAGTCACCTAATACCATCTATAACATTGTGCCGTTTTCAAAGAACGCATGTTGGGTAGGTAATATATCTATCTCTTTATACTTATAATATCACTAGCTGTGCGATCGAGTATGAAATGTATTACAAAGTACATGTTTCCTTACCCAGGTCAAGGTCTATCTGTGTAGCCAACGAAATTAAAATTTTCTTACAACTTACAAGGACGGCAATAATCCCCTCCAAAAACTTTTAAAGTGTGTCTATCTTCTTCAAATTAACACAGATTTAACAGATTTTTTCTATTATCTCATTTGTGCCTTGTTTGAAATTACATTATTTTTATGAACATTTTTAATATTTGTCATCATCCCAATTGCCAATCAATCGTTTTAAAACAGCGCTATTCAAATGGCTTATAGAAAAATCATTTTATTCTGTGAATGGGTATTTGAACTTTAATTAAAGATTCACGCTGACATATATTATGTGATAACGGGACAAAAAGGTAATTGACATTAAATTTAGTTTTAATATTTTCCATGAATGTACGAGTTTTTATTAGATTCATTTAATAACTAATGTAACATTAATTTTGCATGCTAGTTTTAGCGAATTGTTTAGAAATTGTAAAAAAATCTGACCATCTTTAATGTATTACAATTCTTGAATAAATTTCTTTAAATTTCATAAGCCGTTTTGGTTGGAAGCGTAACAAACAAACTTACTTTCGCATTTATAATATTAGTTAGAAAGTTAGGATTGGGTCTAGTGGTCATTAATTATTAAAATAAGCCGTGGCAGCTAAGAGGTGACCAGCCCTACTGTCGGCGCCCGTTCACAAACATGACGCATGGATCAGCACCATTCAGCTCAACCATTTTGAAGGGAACTTAGTGATCCGACCCACACGCCACCACCATAACACACACACACAATCTTTTGACTTCGCAATGGTCTCGGACGGTACCGAGAGAGCTTGCGCTTACACTCGCATTCACAGCGTGTTTGTGCAACTGGTAAACACGAGTAAAGCTTCGTGAGAAAAAAAGACTGTACCTCCATAGTGTGTGAGTGTGTGTGACATGTTGTGTTAGTATGAACCTTCTATTACATGTTTTTATACTATACTAATAAAAGCTAAACAGCTTTTTTTTGTTTTGTTTGTTTGAACGCGCTAATCTCTAGAAGTACCCGTTGAATTTGAAAAAAACGTCTTGCGTTTGATAGCTCAACTCTTAAGCAAGGCAATAGGCTATTATAACATTGCGCTACTACCCTTAAGAACCGAGCAGAAAGAAAAAAAGTCTGAAAGAAAGCTACACGGAAACGAAGAAGTTGTGCTGGCGGGCGAACCGATGCGTCGCAAGAAATTTCACACAGACGAAGCTAGTTAATTTATATTCTCAGAAGCTAAGAACTGAAGACAAAAAAATGGCTACTAAGATCTCAATTAGGAATTAAACTAATTCAAGCGTAATTATTTAAAGAGTTAAAACTATACCGAAAATTAACACGTATCTGGACCACTTTTCAGCCCAATTTTTTTTTATATCAGCTCCATACGAATTGCCTCGTAAAAGCTAGTTTGAAATAAAAGTCTGGCATTTAACATAGACAGCGCCATAGAATAGTAAAACCGCGTAGAAGCGAAACTCATATTCTTATAATTGTACATCCTATATTCGGTCAAGGAAGTTAATTGTTTATTGAATTGACACACGACGTCAATTTGCCAAGTACTGTCAAAGAAGGACAGTTGTGATTTGAATTACACGTCATATTTAAATGCCGGACAATTTAAGTACACAATGGTGAAGTCGAAAGTGTGTGTGTGTGCGCGTTTGTGTTATGTGCTACTCGTCTTCACGCACACATTCACAATTTGTGTGTACACTTGGGTACCACAAGTAAAGCCAATGACCTTGTCGCGTAGCTCGTGGACTGGGCGTTTCTTAGACAAAATAAAAAAAACTGCGCTTTGACTTACTCCGCTAAATACAGTTAAATGTGTTTCATTCAAATATGAACTCTATATTAGTAATACGGTAATGTATAAATTCATTTGACACTTTCCTGTTCACTTTCGCTGATACGAATATGAACGTTATACGTAAAAAATAAGGTTTTAATTTCATAATAAAACAGTACCTTGGCATTTAGAATGATTTTGGCCGATCCAAAGTGAGTGTCGCACCTGCCCATTTTAACCTGTGGCATCACTAATAGGTCTGTCTGTTTGAATGTCCATTTGACCTTAAATGATGGTAAAAGAAACTATTTTAAACCGTTACAGTGATTTTTAAAATGCTTTGAACTGGTGCAGATTTTTTAAAGTTTCTTTTTCTTTTTTAAATCGGTAGTTAGGTGCATACGTTAGCTAGTTCTGTCATGTAGTAGCATTTTAGTAGTTGTTTTAAAATTCAGGCTTTTTCGTTCAGGCTGTTTCGAAATTAGGGCGCACGTTTCATAATTATCTACTACTAGCTGCTGTGCGCAACTTTTTCTGCGATCCAGGATGAAAAGGTCTATCTGTGCGCCAAATTTCATCTTAATCCTTATAATATTTGCTAGGATTATTGTTTCTAGAGTTTTGTACCTAAAAACATGACAACATCACGATATATCAAAAGTACTAGGCAGAGTTCTATAGGAAGTATCTACTAATCTATAATCTCATTTCGCACCTTGGTAAGAAAACTAAAAAAAACTCAAATCATTCATTTTTCAGTCAGAAAGATGAAACTAGTTGCCCATTCCAAAGGGTAGTAGGTACCTATGGAGAAGAAAGGGCAAGAAACTCCATGGACACACTTTTAATAGTACATTGTGATACAAGTGTGCTCTTTTGGTCATTAACCCCGAGGCGGTTTTATTCGGATAAGGGAGCCGAGTGGGTAATGATCAATGCACACGCGTGTCACACGACGTTTTTAACACAATTGCGAGGAAATACATATCTCAAAATGATACCGTTTGTTTGTTGGCACTTTTACAGTTTGTGTTATGGTATGGTATTATTAATAATTTCGTTGTTCTAATTTTTTGGGTAAATGTCGGAGATGATAAAAATATTCATTGTATTTAGACATAAAATCTCTTTACGGAGATAAAAAAAAAAAAAAAGTTAAATATAAAATTCGAGTGCGGTAACGTAAAGTAAAAAGCACGTGTGTTTAATACACTGCATTATGAACCTAAGAGCGGTGTAATAAGAGCCACTTTATGAGCAACTGTGTTGAAAATAATTTTGTTATATAAAATTGGTTGCGTCAGCCATGTTGAAATTTTATATGAGAGAACGATGTAGAAAGACGTGCGCGTAAAAGGCGTCCTTAATGAAAAACATACAAAACAAAATCAAACAAACAATTCGGAAATTAAAATAAGCCGTGGCAGCCAAGAGATGACCAGTCTCCACTTATGGCACCCGTTCACGAACATGACGTATGGATCAGCACCATTCAGCTCAACCATTTTCGAGGGCACTTAATGATCCAACACACACGCCAACACCAGCGAAAAATTTTTGTGAGCGTGACATACTCTCAGCCGCCAAGGCATATTCAGGTCAATGAAAGACGTACCCAGTAAATGGTAGCTTTATAGTACGTACATAGTGCTCACACATGTGCATTGCAATAATATACAGTGCAAAGATAGTTTTTACAATCTTCAGCAGTTCCAACAATATTTTCGATTGCTAATTAATTAGTTTTTGAGCCCTAGTGGAGCAGAGCCAGCGTTGAGCCAAACATTTTTGTCAGCGATGTAATCCCCCAACTCATAATATGCTTGGCTGCATAGTGTGCGTTTGATACAAGATTTAAACTTCGTTTCAATTAGTTGGAGTACGTGGGGAGGTATTTTATTGTAACATTTTAACCAGTACCCCATGAAGGATGAATCTACTTTAGCCAGTCTGAAATCTGGTTGAACCAATTGGTCCCTTGTTATAGGTAAGTCCCTTATATAGGGGACGAAGCCATTGCTACTAATCGAGACCCAAATTCAGACTCATTCAGACTGAAATTAGTTTTCTAACCCTAATTGCGTAATACACAATCATTCAGTATATGAATCGTTTTGAAACATATTGCTTATCCATTGCTCCATAAGTTCGATAAAAAACTACTCAGCAATGTAAATAACGCAATGAATGTTGTTGAACTGTCAAAATCAAACAGATTAGTCGTAATCGTTTACGAAAATATGTTACGAAATTAGGCTGCTGGTTTAAGACAACTAAGTTTAAAAAAAGCTACTATTTCGTGCCATTTTCACTAATGAAACTGAACGCGATCAGCACATCTAAAACGCGTTCAAGAGCTGTCAGTGTCAAATTTTTTATGGAATATTGATACTAACAGCTCTTGTACTGGGTTTAGAATTGCGGATCGCCTTCAATTTCATTAGTGAAATCGGCACTTGATCATAAAACGTATAGAGTCTGTCTATTGAAAGCTGAGAATAAAAAAAGCGAATAATTAATTAAAAAAATGGTCGGCTATCCCTGGATCACTAGGAAAAAACGTATTTGATACTTGAATATTTTTATGCAGAATAAGGTTTTATTATCATAAAAAGTTGCAAGTCACATATAAATTATTACCATACAATATTATGTTGAATATTAGGTCATATTTTTATATTTGGTTACTTATCCCAATTCTATGCATTAATACTTACATGAAAGTTTTCATAGGATTTTAAACTGGATTACTTATGTAGATCACAACACAGATTTTTTTTTAAATACGTTGAATACATAATAATACTTCAAAACGTTACGAATCATCATCGAAGTCTGATTCGAGAAATTCAATGTCATCAAACGAATTGCCACTGTCATCATCACTGTCACTCTCATCGCGCACCTTAATAATAAACGGTTCTATTTCATTCATTAGCATTCGGTCTTTTTTACACTCATTTTCAACACAAACGACGTGGTCTATACATTTTTTCCACTAATTTGGAGAAATACTAGAAATCGATTCTGTTATTAGTTTTTCCATTTCTTTAGCTGGTACTACTATATTTTTGTTTGCGATCCTGCGTTTAGCTAAACTCCATAACATCTCGACCAGGTTTAGAATACAATGATATGGAGGTAGTTTCAAAACTTCATGGCCATGTTGTTTATGAAGCTCTTCTGCTTCATACTGGGGTGTGGGCTTGTTCTCATTTAACAGGCAAAGGAGCTCAGCCTTTGAGTAACAGTCTTCATATGGAATTATATTCATTGCCAACTAGTTTTTTTTCGGTTTTGGCTAACTAGCATTATCCGTTATAACCACACTATTTTGAGGTAAAATTTGTTTCAGATTTTCTATTTCATAAAGTTTGAGGCCTTCATGTCATGATGGTAATCAGCCAGCTTAGATATGTTACTAAATATCAAGAATGCATTTGTTATAAAACCTATTAGCAACAGTGTTGTCAATTTCTGAAAACGTTAAAAAATCACTCTCAGCTTTCATCAGACAGACTCTACCCCCATTTTACTTTTTTTTTATGGGGTAATCAGTATAATATTAAGAGGTATCGCCCTTAAGAACGCCCCTTCGCCGTAAGCCACGCCCCTTTCGGTTATTTACGGCTAAACAAGATTATTTCTACCCGCACTTTTAATTTAATTCCTTCAGATATATTGAGCATTTTAGATCTACATAATTACAGTTAAATATCTCAGAAATTGCTTAAACGATTAAGGGTAAATTTCAGCTAAAATTGTGTTTTCAGACTTAGGTCGTACACACACCAAGTCAAAACTTTCTACAAGATTAGGCATTGAAAAAAAAAGCAGAAAAAGCATCTAACATCATGCTTGTAATCCTCGAAGGGTTAGGCAGAGAAGATCTATTACACCCAAATTTTGCCAGTTATTTTAAGTCCCGTACATATTTATTTATCTCAATACCATATTAGAGAAAGGTGTCAGAGATAGGAGGGTTCTGAATTACAGATCACCCGGTGCTCTTAGATAGGACAGGTTTATTTACAAAACCGTTAGAGTCAAGATATTAAATCGTAAAAATTTAAAACAAGTATTATGTATTTTCAGAACCTACAAAATTAAAAGAAAATCGAGAAAAAATCAAATTGATTTTGATTCTCATAAAATGGGAAGCGCAGAACCGGTCGAAGTGGCGGTGCTTGGGAGAGGCCTATGTCCAGCAGTCAAAAACGATAGCTGCTAACAATAGGTTTGTTCGAAGTCACAGCATTTTGCTGAGCAACGACCTGTTCTTGCACAGATGCGACGGACGGCCTAATTGTTTTTATTATTGTTGTTTGTTTGTTACAAAACTAATAATTTTTCCACTCTGCATTCCGCATTTTGGTTTTGTTAGGATTGTTTATTTTGTTGTACTTTGCCAGTCTCGCAACACACACAAAGCAATTTTGTTGTACTTTGCCAGTCTCGCAACACACACAGGGCAATTTTGTTGTACTTTGCCAGACTCGCAACACACACAGAGCAATTTTGTTGTATTTGCCAGTCTTGCAACACACACAGAGCAATTTGTATCGTCTTTGGTCCTTACATCAAGCAATGGACAAAATTGTAAAACTTTTGTTTCTTGAATACGAGGCCTTTGGCTACTTTGTATGTGTGTAATTTATGTTTTTTTTTTATAATTAAATATCAAATTTTTTCTTTAATTTTAATTTTATCAAAAAAAAAAACAAAACATATAAACCTACATGGGCACTTATGAAACGTTAGAAGCTAAAAAATCAAAAAGTATTTTATTTCACATTAGCCTACATGTGGACTTATGAAACGTAACGGTGAACGGTTCCAATTGGTCGTTTCCTGTGGAGAAAAGTCGGCAAGAAACTCCACGTGATTCCAGTGGACGTCTTCCGACTGTAATGATGATGATGATGGAGTTACAATTTGTAACCGTCAAAGGCAGTAGATTTCCTCGATTTTTTTTATCAATGCCCTAAATTTTTTAAAAACATAGCAAAGATTTTTTGAATTTTTTCTGTTATCTAACTAGACCTATCACCCGATCCCGGCTTGTCGTCGACTTACGTTACAGCCTGTATATTATTGAGCAAACAATTAAATATATTTTCTTTCTTTGTAAATATATAACTCCGGTTAGGAGAGGTTGGCTGGTCCCCAAACAATCCCGTAAAGTGGAGATCAATGTGCGCGACACGGTTTGTATTTTACCATATTTAAAACTACAAACGGGCGACTTTAAAGTTATATTATATTTTTTGGGTGGGAAATCATTAAATGACTTCTCCTGCTCTGGGTGGAGCGGGAGGGCGTGTCAGACTTTTTCTGACTAAAACCCACCCGTGTTCCTTCAGTTGCCTGTGCCAGGGCCACGGTTATCTCTTTCGAATTTCCCGCGACCATACGGCACAGGCTGTATACACAAATTTGCCGTCTATTTCATACAAACGTCAAAGAATGACAGTAACTGTCATTCTGTGCCGTTTGTCTGTAAACGTAAACGCAAAAGTTGCGTTTCCAATTTAAGGAAAATTTAAGTTGGTAATCAATTTGATGAACATTGAATTGCCGTGACTATACCTATGCGCACTCTCGCACCAAAACATTAACAGTGTCAATGTTTAATAATATAGGTGAACTGAAAAACCATATTTTCACAAATTAAAAAGGTTTCGACGAAATTGGGCTAAACTGGTTGTTTGGACTTTAACCGTTTTCAAGGAAACAACTAAATATCTAAGTTATGGTAAGCCATAACTGGCCATCAAATGACTAATTCAAAGCTAAAAGCAATTTTAATTACCGACCTGACTAATAATACCATATTTTCCCAATAATCGGTTTAAAATCGATATCAGGATGATATAATATTCATAATCGTGTCGCCCAGATTGTCCAGTCGAAGGAATAGTTGGAAAAAATAATTTTAGTTAACCGACACGATTCCGATACGATTGGTGATGTTGAAAAGTCTTAAAGGGGAGCGCAAGGTCGCCCGGAAATTTAAAATTTTTCACTTTTTTTTGCAATGGGGAAGGTCGGGCAAAGCTAATTGTAGATGGCGTGACCATAGCTAGGTCCCAACAGCCTATTATAAATTTGACATTTCGTTCATTCACTTCCTTTTCGTGTTCATTCATGGTTTTTGTTTTATTTCAATATTTCGTTAAAATTTCGGTGATTTCAATATTAATCAAATATTTTACTTGGAAAGTGTCAGAACTTTAAACGTGTCTTATTTCCTCGTTATTACTTTCTTCAAAATGTTTCCGATAAAACCACGAACTCAAAAAAATCTTTACGAATATCATTTAGCCACAATCTTCTAATTTTAGGGGCTTTCGGGAAATGATTGACTCCAATTTCGGAGTATCGCGTCATTTTCGCGAACAAAAACTAAAACCAACTAACGCCTTGTATTATTACCTTGTGTTGGGTACTAGCTACGACAGCGCCATTTTGACAGTTTCCTTCCCTATTTACAGGTCAGTGTTGGTCGAATGTTGGACAAAAACTATGCTTTTACAGAATTATAATCAATTAAATCATTTAGGCAACCCTCTTCATCTATACAACGCCGGCTGTCGCTGAAAACTAGCGCTGGGGCGCTGTCTCGCATAGGGTTGTAGCATTAAGCTGAGCGATGGCCATTTTGCGTGGATGTGACGCATATTTTCCCTCTACTTGTTCTTTTTGGTGTTTGTGTTCGATCACTGTGTCATGTTTACCGCAAATAAACTTTTTTTTCTTTCTTTCTTCTCTAAGTTCATGTTATCATATTGATTGATATTTTATGAAGTTGTAGCTGGGATAGACTGGAAGCGGAAGGCGGAGGACAGGGTGTTGTGGCGCAGCGTGGGAGAGGCCAATGTCCAGAAGTGGACTGAGATAGACTGAATTACCTATACCGCCGCTCATGCCCAGCAAATGAAAACACAGAAACGCTGATTAGCGGTACAAAATTATGTATGAGGTAGCGTACCTACTTACCCGAATAACATACTTCGCAAAAACCTCTAGTACTAGGAATCTTTACATACATTCATACAGAAACTCACGCCTTCTTCCCATGGGGAGAGGCAGAAACTACTAAGCGACACCAGCTACGATCCTCACTTTTTTTTTTGCCTCGTCTACGTTCATACATCTGGTCACACGGACGCCGGTTGCGAATACTTTGCTTCTCTGTTTTCTGAAGAACATGAACAGTAAGGTGAACTACACCATATTATGTCCTATTAAGGCGTTTCCACTCAAAAATCACGTCTGCCTTGTAAATATTTCCTGTGAGTTGCTTTTCATTCATCCTCTCAACATGACCCAACCATCTGTATTCTCAAGTGTATTCTTTTTACATCTTTTCAAAACGGCAACGTTGCGTTATCACATCATTACTTGAAGTGAATAAAACACATGTTAAAGGAACGGCTGTCGCGTATGTTAAAATTCTTACTAGAAATGGCGTATAGTTCCCTACGAGTAGAGCCTGCATAGGGTTGTCGATTTTCTTATACGAGAAACGAATTATATATAAAATTATGTTCAAGCAAAAAAACAAGAAGGAAATCATCGTGAGTAAACCAATACATGTTAATACAAGTTTGAGGAAATCGCCAACCCGTCTTGGGCAAACATGGTGATCAATGCTCGTGCCACATAATAGACTGGTATCGTGGTGGTAAAGGTTCTATGATACGGATTCCTAGATCTTATCCTATACCTTTTTTTTTTTTCGGGGTATTCCTCATCGATGTCCTCCGCCCTGAGGCGGGTGGAGGGGTCTGTCAAACTCGTACTGACAAAAAAAACACTCCGGTTCTTTCCACACTGGGATCATGGGAACTTGTGCCTTCCACGATCCCCGGCTAGTATTGGCTAGCCTCTGCAGGCCTCCTGAAGTCCGCGCGAGGAGCGAACTTCACAAAACCATTTTCTGTTTAATGTGACGCTTCTTCCAAAGGGACTGGTGTAGCTTTAATTCAAATAGGCGATGGTGTGGAGATTCCCATTGCATAAACGAGCAGAAAACTGTCGGAACGGAAAAGCAAGTACTCAGCGTCTGAGCGAGAACTATTAATTGTTTTGCGTGCTGTAGAACAATTTCATCCATATGTTGAAAGGGAACCATTTTAAGGTTATAACGGTCCATTCCCTTCCCCGTTTTGAGAGCAGTGGTGATGAAATAATTTACACAAAGTAAAGCGCCTGTCTGGGTTCGAACCTACGACATGCAACTCGTAAGTAGCTGCCGTTACCACTGTGTCACCACTGCTCTTAACGACAAAATGAACTTAAATTTATGAAACCAGAAGATAGAATAAACAAGAGGAATTGGTGCTGGGGGCAAAAAAATCCCCGGATTGGGAAGAGTGTCAAGGACAACTGTGGAAATTCATGTGGGATATTTCTGGTAATTTTGATGTTCTAAAATCGGTCACCACACTTACACTATCTGTAAGATTTCGGGGGTGTTTGAACTCCAAACCCCTCCCACGGTCTTGCAATTAGGGTGCAGCAGGAGATCAGTCTAGATAAGATTGAGCTCAACTACTAGGTACCAAAACTTAGCTTTGATTTAGGGCCAACCCTACAAAATCATAAATTATGCAATATCTCAGGCGCACGCTATAATGAAAATGACATGTACTTTTTAATTACAATCCAGAAATAATACAGAGTTGAAGTATTATGTAGCAGTTTGATTACTAATAAAACATTACCTAATAATTAGGCAGAATATTATGTTTATTATAATGTCGGTCTTGTTTTTTACCTACATACTTCTGTAAAACTTATAACATTACTTTCATATGACCCAGTTTGTGCTTCTGTTTAGGTTGCACTACCTCGTTGGTTTTATGCAATTCGTTTAAATTCGATTCTCAGGGAAGGTCAAGAAGAGATGTCAGCACTAATTGACGGGTATGTTAGGGCCGATGCCAGCCAGGGTCGCAGGTTGTTCGTAAGAGATACCGTGGCCCCGGCACAGGCAACTGAAGGAACACGGGTGGGTATTAGTCAGTAAAAGTCTGACACGCCCGCTCCACCCAGAGCGGGAGAAGTCATTTGATGATCTCCAAAAAAAAAACAGGTCAATAGTGTTATTGGTTTAATCGAGTCAATCAATCTGCTTAGCCGTTTCCCAACTTTACGGGGTTCGGCTTCCAATCTAACCGGATGCAGCCGAGAAGTTACAGGAATTAGTTTGTTACCAAATCAACGATGCATGGGCTGTGTGAAAGGGCCGAAGCTATTATACTGATGACAAATTCTAAATACACAAACGTGGCGGAAGCAGAGTGGCTAACATGTGTATTTCAGTGAGATCCCTACAGCCTCCGTGGAGCAATGGCTAGCCGTTCGGCTGTCAACCGAAAGGCTGACGGTTCGAGCCCATTTTGACGACTGATAGAGAAGTACCTATGGAAGAAGAAACATAAATTGTATAAATGAGGATAGCTAGAAGAGTAGGGGAATACCAAAGAAATGATGGATGGACTGTGTGAAAGATGATATGGCTGGAAAGGGAGTGACTACCGAGATGACGACTGACAGAGAAGTAACTATGGAAGAAGAGAGATATATAGTATGAATGTGGATGGCTAGAAGAGTAGTGGAATACCAAAGAAATGATGGATGGACTGTGTGAAAGATGATATGGCTGGAAAGGTAGTGACTACCGAGATGACGACTGATAGAGAAGTACCTATGGAAGCAGAGAGATATATGGTAAAATGTGGATGGCTAGAAGAGTAGGGTAAGACCAAAGAAACAATGGATGGACTGAGTGAAAGATGATATGGCTGGAAAGGTAGTGACTACCGAGATGACGACTGACAGAGAAGTACCTATGGAAGAAGAGATATATATAGTATGAATGTGGATGACTAGAAGAGTAGGGTAAGACCAAAGAAACAATGGATGGACTGAGTGAAAGATGATATGGCTGGAAAGGTAGTGACTACCGAGATGACGACTGACAGAGAAGTACCTATGGAAGAAGAGATATATATAGTATGAATGTGGATGGCTAGAAGAGTAGGGGAAGACCAAAGAAACGATGGATGGACTGTGTGAGAGATGATATGTCTGGAAAGGAGGTGAAAACTGAGATGACGATATAAATGAAGAAAACATCCCCAAATAGATTGGAATAAATCAGGACGATGATAATATTCAATATAATAGCTGCAAGTGAAACCACAGGCAACAGCTATTTTAATCAAATCGTTTCAACAATAAACGCTGTCCAATGACAAAGCTAACTTGAAATAGACCTTCCACGAATGTCTGAGTTAGTAAAACTTTCAACGCAAAACTGTCATCGTTGGCCTTAACCAAGGAGCGTAGAAAACTGAATGGTATGCCAAGGAGAGGCGTCTTTCAAATAAAAGTGGATCTTATGGAAGGTGCACCGTAAATGGACGTCCAATAAGATGGACTGACGATCCGCGGCGTATGCGCAACAAACGTCGCGCCTTTCATTTGATAGTTCAACAACATTAAATCTTTGCGTTATGTACACACGGCTGCATATCAAGCTATACATTCCAGTTTGATCTCGCATTCTATATAGAAGTCCGTAGTTTTGATTAGGTACGAGTATGGTGACATTTTGACACATGTTTTTTTTTCTTTCTAAATATATTTCGATGTTTTATTTTAATAACAATTAAGCACTGACCTATATTATAAAAGTACGCTGGACTTCATACTGTTGATGAGAAAACGAAGAAATTAGATTTTCACCATTTTGGCGCTGATAGCAACGTGAGGGTCCGAACTTGCATGACAAAAATGCTCTATATATCACAAACTAAACACAAAATACACAAACCTAAATCATCATCAGAGATGTACACACGGCTACATATCAAGCTACACGTTCCCAGTGGTAGCTGAGCTAGCATTGTATAGGGTTTTCGCACAGTGAGAAGTCAGCTTATACTGGACATGGCCACGGATACGGCCATTTGCGACAATGTGTCAGTTTCAGTTCCTGAGACGCTCGAGCGGGGCGCTTTGAATCGGCACAAAAAGAAACTGTCTTTTCGTATAGTATATTTAGTCCAGTGTACTTGTTAATTTAAGATAAGTGCATTTACGAATCCCTTATCAATAAATGACTTTGGCAATAGCTAAATAGTAAATACAAATCAGTTACTGCAACCCAAAGCCTCTTAAATGGTACGAACCGCGGAAAATGGCGCTTGGACATCATATATAGTGTTATTATTGGTATATTAGGGTCAGTTTCCAGTATAAAAGGATAAAGCCAAATACAAGTAAATTGTGTATACATGGAGCGACTGCCTATTTGATTATCACAATCCAATTACTGTATAGAGTGGAACAGGGTTGTTAAGTTCACTCATCTATTGAAAAGGGAGGATCCTCCGACCAGACGGGTGTCGTGTCTGGTGGGAAACTGCCCGACGATTGATGTCGGGACGTTGTATATATGCTAGTTGCGCGATAAACTCTTCTTGCGCGGTGCAGAATTTTGCGTGACGTCAGTGTGATGCGTAGTTCACATGTGGTGATGTAGATGCCGCCACAACTGCCACACAAATAGCGTTGAATGTTTTGGTTGTTACCATTCAAAATCAGACGCACCCTCGGCTTGCCCCATCCACTTATCTTCCTAAATCTACGTCTAAATCGAAGCTCGATAACCCAGTTAGGTAATTTTCTTTGTAGTACGCCGCAACTCGGAACTGCCTGGCTATTTTCTTTTTAATAATTCATAGGGATCAAATTAGGGCGGTTCCGAGCTCGCAGTTTAGTTTTAAATTCACTTCATGTCAAGTTATATAAGCTTGGTCGTTAAAGTGGATAAGAATAGATTATTTAACAGGTCACTGGACTATGATTACTGAAGTTGTTTATTACAGAAATCATTGGCTTTAGCAAGAATCCAATGATATTTATTTTCCGAAATTAATTACTTTACGATTTTAGCGGACAGCAGGGGCGCGTCCAGCATCTGCAGTCGTCTTGGGACGATCCCTCACTATTGTTGACATGTGCTCCCTTCTACCTGAGTCGAATGAGTTTACTGGTAGCACACGTCACTACGCACCCCTTCGTGCGTATGGGTGGATACAACCCGCAATATGCAACCGAGAAAGGTGGCGCACTTCAATTCACAAAGCAACTGAATGCTTTGAAACAAATCGTCTTGAAGTCCTAGACAAGAAAAGAGAAATACGCAAAAGTCGCCAAAAGCCTTCGTATACAACGTTGCTGAACTCTTCTGTACGCGGTGTGACCGGGCTTTCAAGAGCAAATTTGGTTTTGATAGTCACCACAGAGCTCACGAAAGGAAAGAGAAGTAGTCTGGGTCGCTGTCGCCGGATACGGTGAAGAGGACTACATATATACTATACTATACAACCCGCAAGGACCTCGGAAACAGACGGACAGCGTTGAGGAGTCAGGCGATGAAAAATAAAAAGCAGATTTCTTGTCTTGAGTCTTGTCCTCAGATTTTGGCTTTCCTCCTTGTCTGAAGTGTACACTTTATGGTAGTTTCTAATTTTGTCGAATCAGGTGAAGTTTTTTTATCATTTTATTTTTAAATAAACGTAATAATATAATAAAAATCAATAGATTTTTTTCGAACAAAGTAATATTTTTAAATATATTTATTTCACTGAAACGGGAAGAAGTAAACAATTTTTATTCCTTTTTCCAATCATGGAGTCCAAATGATTCCCAAGGTCGACATCATCTTCGTTTGACCTAACTCTGACCTGATTAAATTCCTCCATTCCGGGGCAAAACTCGAAAACATAACATTAGCATACCAAAAAGATGCTTTTGTTCAGGGTTTTTTCATCATAAAACTGATAAAGTTCGAGTCAGACTTACCCACTACGGGTTCCATACCAAAACATAAATAATATTTGGTATTTATAAATGGGAAATATTTAACTGATCTTCTAAAAAACTCCAAGGTCGCTTTTACTTGGCAATTTAGTATTTTCAGGACCCCAAAATTGTTATTTTTTTGAGGATTACAAAAAGAGGCGCAATCATTTTAAATAAGGTGTTGTACAATATTTCTAGGAGCGCAAAATGGGATTTATATTTGACGTTAATTTAAATTAATGCGTTTTTATATAAGTTAGGTTTCAAAGCACTAAGATAGACGTAAAAGACGATTGCGTGAAGGTGTAGTTTAAAGCACTATTTTCACTAACAAAATGGATCATGTTTTCTGAATAAACATCCGCCATTCGAAGACATGTGACATCTACCAATCCGCACTGGGCTCGCGTGGTGGATTACGGGCCACTCCCTTTCATCGAGAGGCCTGTGTCCCAGCAGTGGGAACGTTATAGGCTGATTATGCAAACTTTTATATTTTGACAGCAATGCTTTTGCCTAATTTGTATATGTGTATTTTATACGTGTTTTGTTTTGTTTGTGGAGAATAAACACTTTCTTTCTTTTGTTTTTTTCGAAAGACGGTGGACCTATTTGTAACAAAATTGCCGCCCTTTGGACAAGGAACCCTAAAAAACGTACAAAATAATGATGGAGGACTTGTATAACAAAAATATTCGATGGTCCGTTTCTCTCAAGGGTCGGGACGTACTTGAATAAAATCCATTTGTATTCACAATAGTACATGAAATCATTTTTCCTCTAACTGTGGTAGTTTGTATTCAAATATACCTATTTCACGATGCTTTGAAACAAATACAGGCTAAGCGACGGCGTAAGATTGCGATTTTTTGACGACGATCTTTGAAATGAATTCTATCCGCGAATAATGATCAAAATTATTACACTAAATAACATCACGATGGTTTAGTCAAAGAGTAAGGTCGCGTGTGACTAAAGTACAC
The DNA here is from genome assembly GCA_963555695.1 of Dasypolia templi. Classification (NCBI taxonomy): domain Eukaryota; kingdom Metazoa; phylum Arthropoda; class Insecta; order Lepidoptera; family Noctuidae; genus Dasypolia; species Dasypolia templi. The sequence continues at coordinate 10,260,271 of OY743163.1, forward strand.
TACACGTTTGTTTAATACCCATGTAATAAAGGGCGAGCCTATTTCTAAGTCCTGGCTGGAGGCCTTAATTTATTAGGGAATCCACAGGCAAGTCCGCTTAAGCAGACGACAACCGCATAGGTTGACCTGCGAGATGCCAAAAAAAAAAAAAAAGAGCCTATTTCTAAGTTAGTTAGCTTAATTTTAGTTATTTAATTAATTTTTACATGTTCACCATGAAGCACGTTCGAAAATAGTTGTTGTGAGAATGAAAATGAGAATTAGAATGACAATAATTTATTTGTTTTTATTGTTAATGTCACCTAGTTTAGAAGGTGCTTGTGATTGTGATACACTGAGTTTTTTATTAGTACAGACTGGACCTGGCTCCAACGATACACTTCTTTCTGAAAAAAAATTTTTTTTGAACCGCAAGCTTGTTTTTTTCTTTTTTTTTATATATATTTTTTTTTATTATTTCTTAGTATTGCCACTAACAAAACAAAAACAGCAACTCCATGTTGCTCCAAATAATGATGATTACAGACTTAAAAGGTCGGAAAGCCGAAAGTCTGACAACCAGACTTACCAAGGGGATACTGGTATTCAGCTGCAGAATGTGGTGTTTCATTAGACTGCAAGACGAAGCCAAAATGAATAGTTGAGAAAGCGGTAGGCAGGTGATGGCTGGACCAAAAAAGACAAAAGTATTGGACCAATAAAGACAAAAGTATTTGACCAAAAAGGTTTGCATGCGAGTGCAGTGGAGGCCCAGTGGTAAGGGCCTCGACTTACAGAACTCAGACAGGCGCTTGAAGTTGAGAAAATCACCACTTCTTTCAAAACGGTGAAGGAAAACATCGTGAGCAACCTGGCATGTCCTAGAACAATTGGAAGACATGTGACATCTACCAACCCGCACTGGGCCCACGGGGTGGATTACGGCCCACTCCCTCTCACAGAGAGAAAGGTTTATTTAAACAGGACATCACAGACAAATTAAAAATCCGGATTCACACGTCATGTAATTAAGGCATAAAACGAATATATTACATATGACTGCGCGGATTTTGATTTCTCTGTCTGTGATGCCTTGACCTTTTTAGTTGCACTTCTGATCAAACTGGGTTTTAGTTTTTATCTAAATTAAAATGGGGTTCACAATATTTACATATTTTTGAAATACAGTGCTAATGAAGCCTTTTCATTTGAACCACAACACGGTTTTTTTTTTGTTTTTGTATTTACGTTCTATAGAGAGCGCCATATTCAATTTATTGCGAAGTCACATATCTTTGTAACCAGCGTAAGGCCAAGACGCTGCCAACGATACCGAATTTGTCAAATGAAAGTATTGACATATTTTCGTGCAATCTGAGTGAATTCGCAAGTGTTGTTGAATTTTGTAAGTTATATTTAAATATTAATATTCTGGGTTAAGTCTGTTTTTTTTTTTTTCGATAATTATTACATAGGTAGGTTCACATAATTGTAAAATTCTTTAGTCTTACTTCAGTTGTAAATAGAATTTTGTGTTTGTATTGTTAAAGTTTAAATGTTTAAGTATTAGCTGTAAGTTGATTTTTCAATTTATTTGGCGATGGGTACAAACCACTATTGTATAGGGGTCATCCTGTAAAGATAGTGTGTGTAAGTTTTAAATAAATAAATAAATTATGATAAAAAGTTGAGAAGTAATAAGGGAGGAATAGATACATACATACATACCCATATAGGTACATACCAGTCAAAACTATAGCCCTCAGTTTTGCTTCTCCGTGTAAATACGTTTTCAGAAACCGATTGTAAGTAGGAGTATAAACGACAAAAAATCGCAACAAAAAGTCGCAAACACGCCTGAACTTATTACGCCCGCGCCGCTCGGGGAGCGAGTTTCATGCGATACCTTCATTCAGGAAATTGAGTTTGAGTAAAGTTGCGTTTAATTTCAGTCGAGAGCTATTTCACTTGTTTTATTTACTGTAGTTACGAGTTACGACTCTGCTGAGACCGTTTTGAATGTAGGGTGTAATTAAAAGTGGGTTATGTGATTATGTGAAAACCATAAAGTCCTAAGCAGTCTCTATTTAAATCTTGTACTCCTTCTGTGGGAGCCTGGGCAGGCGAACCTTAATACAGGTTTCCATGTAACCTAGCTAGGACGCCAGATCTATTATTTGTTACTCTTGTGATTTATCCATTGATTGTTAAATTATATTAATTGTAACAGACTGTACCACAATTTTTGAAATTAATAAAAACTATTATTATTATTATGTGCGGATTTTGTTCAGAAGTTTTTGGGTCAAATATAGCTAAGTACGTTGCAGTTTACTCTTTAATTTATCCTATATTTTTAAGGAAAATATAAAAAAAATATTGATCTTCTAATGATGCACACCTTTTTTAATACATGTACGTTTTTTGGTTTTCTGGCCATTTCTCGCAGATGATCCTAGTAACTAAAGTTCTTTAGAATAGAAAACTTTTATTTCAGACAGGAGTCCATAGGGTTAGTAACAATTTAACGTAACTTCTAGTGTTAGTAGGTTACAGACACAACTTAACGAAATACAATTAAATTCTTTAGCTGAGAAGAAGAAGTGGCGCAACAAACTCCCCAGCAGCACAGCTGTCTGTTGATTCTATACAATGGTAAGTAGATACTCAAAATTACGAAACGAAAAAAAAAGTCAGCTAGACCACGCCACTATAACAACAAAACATTGAAAACGATAGATACTCAAGCAGAAATAAATAATTAAATCGTAAACCGAACTTAATCCTTATATGAAAACCTCCTGGCATAAAGGGCGTGCCCGTTTACATATGTGGCGGCATCTACACCGCCACATGCGAAAAAACGCATCAATCCTGCATCGCGCAAGCAGAGTTTACCGCGCAGATAGCATATATACAACTTCCCGACAACAATCATCGGGCAGTTGCCCACCAGATACGACATCCATCTGGTCGGAGGATCCTCCCTTTTCCGAAGAGTATGAGTGAACTTTACACCCTGTTCCTCATATCTCTTCACTGGTGACCCCGACGTGATCCTCATATTCCTAAACATATGATGCATTATGTTCACTAATTCAGCATGTTTACACGCAAGGTAGTTAAAAATAGTAAGTGTTGATACTTACTACTTGTTTTAACTAATTACATAGTAGTTCTAGTGGTCGCAATCGCTACTGCTGAGCATGAGGTCCTGGGTTCGATTCCCAGGTCGAGCAACGTGTTATTGGGTTTTTCTATCTGGAATTTCTCAGTAGCAGCCCGAAGTCTGGATTTGTGCCCGGTAGATGGCAATAGGCTCGCCCCCTATTACATGGGACTTAAACATAACTGGCGAAATGTGGGTGTACTATAGGTACACCTCTGCCCAACCCTTCGGGGAAACAAGGCGTGATGTTATGTTAGGTTATGTTATAGTAGTTTATGTCATCATATGTATCAGCCTGGAGCAGTCCACTGCTAGACAAAGGCATCTCCAATTGCACGCTATTCAGCTTGATTTTCAGCAACCCTCATCCAGCTGCCACCCTGCGAAGACCGTCGCTCCATCTAGCCTGAGCCCATTCTACCTTATGTTTGCCGATTCGCGGTCTCCACTCAAAAAGACGTAGAGGACACGTAGATTGTGTCAACTTATTTATCACTCTAATTGGCACTTGTAGCACTTAATCTTAAATCGTATCGTATAACTCAAACGTTCAACATTTTCGATATTTAATATGTAACTAAAATCAGAATCGCGATCTGACGGATTTGCATCTCTAATAACCGGGAACTTACTGCTCGGTGTATCGCAAGATACATCTGGAGATTTCAAAAGAAACACAAGAGGTCATAAAGGTATTAAAATCTTGCTGAGGAAGTAACACTGTAGTTGAGGGATCGTCATTGATGAATCAACGATATTCATTGCGTTCTTAAAGTTGTCGTCAGAATTTTTTTTCTTACTTTAAAAGCAATCTTTTATGATTTTCCATTAAAATTTTTCATATTGAGATTGTGAGTGTGTTACACAATTGGGGTGCCCGGTTCTATCGTTATTTCTTAGACTTGGCGTATTAATTATGTAGAGTACTACCTATTGACCTATTGACAGGCAAAACACTGGATCACAATCCCACAACCGTCACCACACAAAACGTGAACAAGAGCTCATAAAACGAACATAACTGACATTAAAAATCTAAATTACAGAGTGTTTTTATAAAAAAAACTGCCACTAAATAACTGAATATAAAACTCACCAGTGTATCTGAAATACCAACTTTTATGACCTACCTGTGTTTAGAAATAACAACTACCTACATACATATGTATTGAATTAAAAGATTAGAAATTTATTAAAAATTTATATTAATTTGCATTGAAAATTGTAAAAAAAATGGGCCCTTACAAGGTTCATATCAGGTGTCATCCTTAAAACTGTAGTAACTTTTTTTACTACTTAAGAGCTCTTATTTGTCTTTATTTTTGTCATTTATTTTAAAAGAAAATTTATGATTTCTTTTTTATTGTGACTATGCTAATAGTTTTAATGTTTCGGAATTATATGGTTCTAAAAGGGAATAAAACAAAATACATTTGTTCAGGCCACGAAAAATTTTGCTACCATATCTTCAGATATATCCCGAAGATCACTCGCCCTTTTAAGTTGTGCTTTCAATATTAATATTAAATTTAAAGGTATCGATTCGTCTGTCTGTGACTATTTATAATCGTACACCGGTTCTGATGAATAATGGTGAGTGGAAGGTTACAGGTTCAAGTATTGGGTGATATTTTGGGCATGACAGCTTACATTTTCTTAAGATAGGTACATACAATCCATTCGCCTCTCTCCCTTCTGTCTTAAGATTTAAAGAGTAATCTGAATATTCATAACAAATATTTGAGAAAGGGTAGGCAGAGCAGTCTCTTCTTCTTCTTGGTCGTTTACTTCATTACTCATGGTCGTGTACCTGAAAGGCCTTCGTAGCTTTATGTACGATGTTCTTCCACTTCGGTTCTCAGCTTCTCTCAGGGCGGTCGTGACAGAGAGTCCCGTGAGGGCGGTTACTTGGTCTGACCAACGATTAGGTGACCGGCCGCGAGGTCTCTTCCCATCTGCCTTGCCCATTACCACCAACTTTTCAAGGTTATCTGGTTCCCGACGGGCAATGTGACCAAAGTAATCGAGAATCCTTTGGTGGATAGTCTATCTCTTATTCGAAGTTGATCGAGGATAGATTTGTTCGTTCTCTTGGAGCAGTATATAGTACAACCAAATTTCGCCAGTTATAATAATAGGGATGATGATTTTTTTCTTTTTATTTAACTCAAATAAATATTTGTTTCCAAATAATGCAAACAATATTACAAAAAGTGTAAAAACTTAAAAAAATGCCAAGTTCTAAACGTTTTAAAGTAAGTGTTCGACACTAACTTATCGTATATCGGAAAGCACTATCGTAGAAGTGACTTCACGACTATGTAACTTCATACTAGCGCCATATATTGTCTGTAACGCACGACAAGAACGGGAATAATCCCCTCCAAAAACTTTCAAAGCGTGTAGCTTCTTCATATTCACATCGTTTAAACTTTTTTTTTGATTAACTCATTTTTACTATTGAAATTACATTACTCGAACATTTTTAATTATTCAACATCCCTGTAATGTCTACTTCCTACCCCACGTCGACCAAGGCGACCTTACTTAATCCTAATTTCAAAATCACTAACAAAATTATAAATGCGAAAGTGAGGATGTGTGTTCGAATGTTTGTTACGCTTTCACGCTTAAACGAATTTGTATGACATTTGACAAATGGGTAAACCATGACCTGATAAAGGCTACGTTTCATCTTGAATCGGATGAGGTCGCAGGCAACAGCTAGTAGTAATAAATAAATACATTTAAAAAATAAAAAAGTTTCACTATGTAAGCTGGCGCAGCCGCACGGTTCGATCGAGGGTTGCTGCGGCTGCACTGGCCGGGGTCAGTCTGTGGATGGCTGACCACCCATAACTCCGTGCCTCGAAAAGCACGTTAAGCCGTTGCTCCCGGCCTTCGGGATCTTTGACAGTCGTTACGGGCAGTCAGAAGCCCGGAAGCCTGACAATCAGTCTTACCAAGTTTATCGTGTTACTCAGGATTTTGGAGGTCCAATATATACTCGTCTTCAGCTGCAACCACTCAGACTGGAAGCCGACCCCAACCAGTTGAAAAAAGGTTAATCAAATGATGAGATAGATAGAAAATTGTTTACAACTAAAGAGTTTGGAATCCAAATAAGGTTATTCATTATTTTAAAAAAAACTCTGCTCCCAAACACCATTCCATTTTCAAACCGTATACTTATTTCTTTTCAACAAACGCCATCTACCTTCTCACCGGGGAACCGATCCCGGACCAACCCCTCTCCAGCAGATCGATGTTGTTATAAATAAACCGTCTAGCCGGGGTGGGGCTACCCCAAGTCACAGTGTAGATATTAGTACAGAAGGTCAGCTCCATGCAGCGAGCAAAAACGCACGCACACGCTTCACGTACAGCGAGTGACGCAAGCGCTCTCGCGACGGGTTTGCGTTTGAGATTTTTGTATAGCTGCCTATTCACTTTTCAAAAGAATCGTTTGTTTTAAGCGCAGTTTGACTTAGATCTGGTGAAAAAGTGTTCAACGAAGCAAAGTTTTTGACGAACATAGCACACCTTAGCTCTGGCGGAAGTAAACAAACTTTCGCTGCGGTTTTCTAGGAAAGCGGTGACCGCACATACGGCTCTCGTGAAAATGGTGAGGGCGGCAAAGATTTAAGATGCAACACAATGACGCAGTGACTTGACTTGATTGTCATGGAATCACTATTTAATAATGTGTGAGATCGCTCTTTACAGTATGGACACTTTTTCGCGTGACTATGTACGGTGAGGTCAAATCTAGCGATATAAATCTCCGGGCAGCGGGGTTTGACTTTGGCTCTCTCTCTCTCAAAAAATACGACACAGCAAATTACTTTCATAAAGAATGTTCTATTGACGTCAGTCACCGGTAAATTACGGACGCTAAGTTATCGCTTTTCCAGAAAACCGTAGCTTTAACAACCTCGCACATCTATGGTTGAAAGGTCTTCCCCGTGTAAATAAGTGGGCGATTTAATTGCCAGTACATTACCAAAAGTTAAAGCAACCATTGTTGTTTGCCACAGGCAAGAAACTTGCATTTCTTATGTCCTAACGGTCAAACAGAGCGGGAGTTGGCGAGTTTTTTCTGGGTGCGGGTGTATCCACGAACAAAAATATGAATGGTAAATACCAATGTGAATTCGTACGTATCTAATGGCTATAAGATATAGATTCCAAGGCTCATAGACCAGCCACGGAGTATCAAAGGGGATTAATAAGTGCACGCTGGAGGATACCACGGCGGGATTCGACGATATGTACCGGAGTCCGCTAGCATCCGATGGGGAGAGCCAATGCAAGCAGTGCGCACCGCATTTCCTCCGTGACATATCCTTGAAGAGATATGAGGAATAGGGTGTACAGTTCACTCATACTCTTTAGAAAAGGGAGGATCCTCCGACCGGATGGATATCGTATCTGGTGGGCAACTGCCCGATGATTGTTATCGGGACGTTGTATATATGCTAGCTGCGCGGTAAACTCTGATTGCGCGATGCAGGATTTGTGTGACGTCAGTGTGATGCGTTATTCGCATGTGGCGGTGTAGATGCCGCCACACCCTATCATACCGCGGGATGCTGCCGGCATGCCGAAACATCAAGTGGTGCGCCTTGGCCTTTACAATACAAATGACAGTCGCAAGTCCCTTACATTCAATGTACTTACGTGAAGCATGTGTATGTGTTCGTGCGTTTTCGGTCGTTGCAAAGAGCCTTCTGCACCTATTCACTTTGTGGCCAAGAGGTCGATGACCTCAATGCATGGCTCTTTGATTCCTGCTCTATGCTTTATGGGGTGACTTTTGCTTTAGTATAGAGGCCGGTCAAGTGTGAGTGTGTTTGCTGTGATTTTTATTTTTATGAGGTAACTTTGAAAATGTAATATAAAATAGGTATCAAAGCAAAAGTGAACAGGCATTTTCTGGCACGCACGTTCCATCATAGACCTCATCCATCGCTTTCCACCAGGCGTGATCGAGGTCAAGAGCATTCGACAGAAAATAAAATAAAAAAAGTATGATACTGCCTTCAGTATCATATTTATTTCTTACATAAAGGTAACATTTGATGATAGATACCTGCGAGAAACGTTTATTAACTCGCAACAATAAATTATAATTTTTCTAATGTATGTAAATAACACAATGTCGGGTTGGTTACACAACCTCAATACTGACCATTAATTTATAATGAGTTACAAATTAATGGTCAGAGATATGTTGCATTTGTCTACGCGTGGAATAGCAGATTATCAGTTAAAAACGTGGAAACATTCAAAAATTTAATAATTTACAAGGTTCAAAGTATTTTTAATATTTTCCTGTGACAAGAAAGCCAAAAAAAGTTTTTCGTTTATATTTCTTTCTGTGAATGTGAGTCAACATTGGTCTAAAATACAATAGAACACAAGACTTTTTTTGTAACTTTTTAATGCATATTTGAATGTTATTTTTCATTTCAGTTGTAGGTAATGTTACTATGTCTTTTGACGGTCAGTCAGGGATTTATTTATTATTTATTAAAGGATTACCAACAAGATACACATTATAATAATAAAACTTTTATAATAAATACATTGTCCTGTAATGCACACTCAATTACAGGTAACCACAGCTTACACATTATCAAGTAAATGCTCTAAATATACGTACATGATTAAAATAATCAACATAAAACATTGAATAAAGGATTAACACCCTATTATAAAAAATAAAACATTAAATTTACATCAATACAATACAATAAACTATATTATGTCTGAATTAATTAATTTAGAACACTTAATTAAAAAGTAGGAAAAAAGTTGTTAATTTTTTTTTTAAATACAAATTAAGGTACATAAAAAGTGATAAATTGTCAAACAGATGTCCTCCAACTGAAAATGCTTATAATTTTTTTAATGTGTTAAGAGTGTCATGATTGATATCAATTTCAGCTTTGCGGCTTAAAGCGTTATACAATTTGGTAGCCCTCGTAAAGGGAGAGTCGTCGCCTAAGTTGGTTTTGTGTAAAGGTTGTCGGAACAGATTGTAGTTATTTGGCTGTGATAACCTGCTAGGAACACTAAAACATATTATAGATAGTAGGTCAGTATTTAGTTTGGAAGGACCACCAATTTGTGCCGGAAATAAAGATCTAGTACTTTCCTACGATTGCTAAGGCTTTGGAATTTAAAGTGATGAACACGGTCTTTATAAGATCTTAACTGTTTGGTGGTTTTGTTTTGTAATGACAGATGATACAAGAACCTCCTTTCGACTCGCTCAATACGTTGCTTTTGAACGTTATAACGGGTCGACCATACCTGGGAACAGTATTCCAGATTACTGCAAACCAACGTCTCTTAAAGAATAATCTTCATCTTAGAGTTGTTGAATAGCTTTGAATTCCTCAATATAAAACCTAGCATTTTGTTCGAATCTCATCTATATGGTCATTGATCCTATCCATCAAGATTCCCAGATCCCGGATAGTATCAACTTCGTGTCTTGCCCGAGATTGAGTATTTTGTGTTATAAACATTTTTGTTGCTACAAATTTTGATATGTAGACATTTTTATTTATTTAAGCTCATCCTATTTTCTTTGCACCACTCAACTAATGTATCCAAGTCAGCTGGTAGCAAATGAGAATCCTGCTAAGATTTTATAGGCAGAGTCAACTTAAGATCATCTGCAAATAAGTAAGATTCGCGTGATGGAAGCAGTGGATAGTGGTAGGATTAATGAATATAATGAAAAACAAAGGTCCTAAGTGAGGGCCTTGTGATACCCAGAACGTCACATAAAAATCCTCAGATCGGACCCCATTCAAAACAACGAAATACAAACGATCACTAAGGTGTGCTGTGCCTGAAACAATTTCAATTGTGGACCGTAGACTCCGCAGCTTTCGAGTCTTTGTAATAAAAGTTGGTGGTCTACTTTGTCGAACGCTTTACTAAAATCGGTGTATACTGCGTCAACCTGAGTCCGTTGGTCCACAAACTCTATGACATTTTGTGAAAAATTTACAAGGTTGGAGTAGGTTGATCTGCCTTCGAGGCGGGTTGTGCTCTGGCCGGATCCCCGCCCTGGGACCTGGAGGCGAAGGTGCTCGCGTCACTGTACCGGTGTTGCGAGGCAGCACGGGAGCGGGGCGAGTGACCGATGCAGCAACATATTGAGCAGCGTCGGTTGCAGCTCCGCGAGGACTTGGTGGCGGAATGGCGGGTGAGGCTCTCACGCCCTACCGCCGGCCTCAGCACCATCGATGCGATCCGGCCCGTGCTCGACCGCTGGCTCGGGAGAAGGCACGGCTTCCTGACATTTCGGGCGACGCAGGTGCTCTCGGGGCATGGTTGCTTCGGGAAGTACCTGTGTCGCATAAATAGAGAGCCGGACGCCCGGTGTCACCAATGCGTCAACTGCCGGGAGGACACGGCGTGGCACACGCTGGTCGGGTGTGCCGTTTGGGAGGAGCCGCGCCGTGCCCTCATCACCGAAGTAGGCAACGACCTGTCGCTGCCGGCCGTCGTGAACGCGATGGACGCGCAGAGTCCTGGGACGCTGTGGTCTCCTTTTGCGAAACTTCTCGCAGAAGGAGGCTGCTGAAAGGGAGAGAGAGATTTCGACTCTCGACCCGACCCGCAGCAGACGCACCGGGCGTCGGAGGAGGGCGGACAACGCCCTCTTCCGGCCCCTCTAAATGGGTCCAGGGGCGACGGATTCGGGGACATCCGTCGCCCCCCAACATCAGGACCCGAGAAGGCGGCGCGCGTAGTGTTCCGCGCGCCGATCACAGACGTAACGGGGAGTACACCTCACTCCCCCCGCCCGAGACGGGGCCCGCGCAAGCGGGCCGGCACCAGCCGGGGTTGCGAAAGAATCATGAGTTCCCGCGACCCCGGCGTAGGTGAGTGATGGGACACCGGGTTGGTTTTTAGTCGGTAAGAGTCCGACAGACGCCCCTGCCCTCCCCGGGGCGGGGGACATCCATGAGGATTTTCCACCCCGGAACCAAAATAAAAAGGTTGATCTACCTTGAAAGAAACCATGTTGATTGCCTACTACGTGATTGTTCAAGTGGCTATACACATAAGGATACAATAATAACTCGACAACTTTAGGGATTAAAGAGATAATCGATAAAGGTCTATTATTTTTATGTCGTTTTTGCGACCATCTTTAAAATAGGGACTATTTTAGTTTTCTTCCACGCGAATGGGAAATAACCTGTTTCAAGTGATCGGTTAAAAATAAAGGTTAAAGGCGTAGAGAATGACTTCGCACACTTAGCGAGGAGAATTAGGGGCAGCTCGTCAAGACCTGGCCCTTTGCGTACGTATAGGCCTTTCAGTTTGCTAGCAATCATATGCTCTGTAAGCGATGTGTGACTTAATACATCCAGGCTTCCACAATTCAATAAACTGTTCAACTCAGTTAGCTGTGTTATGGGATGGTTCTGATTATACACTGATGAAAAGTTTTTTGCGTAAAGTTTTTAGATATTGTACTATTGTCAGCTACTTCATTGTTTATGTTGATTTTTTTCAGGATTGTATTTTCATTCTTATGTTTAATATATGTCCAAACGTATTAAGAATTGGTTTTAATTCTAGCTTCAATTTTTTTTATATAGGTAACATAACATGATTCGTTTAATAATCGGATCCTCTTCTTAATCAGGTAATGCTAAATTAATGTTATCCAAAGCGTTGTTAAAAAAAAACTCTTATTCTAAGGTTGTATGCTTGCTTCAGAAATTTAGTGTGATTTTTCGTAAACCGCGGTGGTCGTTTTTGTTATTTACTTTGTATGAAAAAGGAACGTTGTGACGCTCAAACTTTTCGTAAAATATTTCAACCACTTCATCTATGGTCCCACAGTTTTGTAAATTTGTAGTCTAGTTTAAAAAGTCAAGATGTTGTCTTATAGCTTGATAATCAGCCTTGTGATAGTTACGGGTAGGTAAAATACTGCACTTCAAAGTTCTTTCACGAAGTATATCTAAATTATACTATAGATTAGTAGACGAGGGTGATGTGTGTCTACTTTAGATAAGGCCTCATTCCATTCAACGCAATGAACTCGGTAAAGAGGTGGTTCGTTAAACAATTAGTGGTCTCAAGCTACTGTTATCGCTGTTGAGCCAGTTGATGTTAGTCAGATTAAAATCGCCTGCTATGCAAGTGTTGCCTTCAGTACTACGACTACGACTACTACGACTTTGCTCGCGTTCTCGGTAATGCTCCAAAACAGCAATCTTAACTGGGAATGGGAATATAAACAGCGCAAAAGCAAATACTGATTGCATTGCATTTGGTTTTAAATTGCACTTTAACCTAAAGACCTTCACACAAACTGTTATAAAAACCCATTTCAGCAGAACTATACTAAATGCTAAAACTGTAAATGTTTATTTAAAACAGCGATCAATACCCCATCTCCAGTCCTCTTCCTCATAACAATGGATTAACGTCATCATCATCTATCTAGCCTTTTACTATATTTGAGTCGGCTTCCTGTTAACTGGATGCAAATGAGTACCAGTATTTTTCGTGAATCAACTATCATCTTACCTACACAACCCAGTAACCGGTTAATACGATACCCCTTGGTAAGATTTAGTGTCAGAATTTCGGGCTTCTGAAGACCCATAACGACTGTCAAAGATCCACGAACGACAGCCGTGACCAACGGCTTAAATAAAGCTAACTACGCTAAGCTAGCTAGCGGCTTGAATATGGTGGCTCGAAGGTTTACTGGTTGTTCAGTACTCTATTCAAGGCTAACTGGCAAACATTTTACACCAGCAGCCTTCTGGCTAATCATACCCAAAAAGCAAAGAATGCCCTGCGAATACAATATAATAACATCTTTAAGGTGCTGTTGAGGCTTCCACTCTATTGTAGTGAGTCGCGTCAGGTATGTTCGCCGATGCGCACACTGACGACTATTTTGCAATAATGCGTAAAAAGGTGGCGTCGATGATACGCAGAGTGGGAGGAAGCACCAACAGTATCTTGAGGATTTTTGCTGAAAGGCTGGATCGGCTATATATACCATGGGTGGGATTTATCAAGCTTCATGTATAACATGGGGCTTAATAAAACTATCTGTGATCGTATTTTTTTTTTTACTTTTTGTTTTCAATTATATAGGTACTAACATAGTTTGTAAGATAATTTAGACACTAACACAATGTGGACCTATGTATTCTGTTTTTTTAACGTGCTTTCCGAGCAAAGAGAATATAGTCATTGTTTCCGAGGCACGTAGGGGTCTTGGTGTGTAAAGATGGACACCCATCCACGGACCAACCGCGGCAAGCGTAGCTTAAGCTGATCGATCGACTCGTGCGACGGTTTCTACTATATTGCTGTATTGTATGTACTAATAGACGTGTATGAACGCAAACGAAGCAAAAGGAGTATGTAGGTATGTAAGGATCGCAGCAGGTAGCGTCGTGCACTGTGTCTCCCATGGGAAGAAGGCGTGTGTTTATGTAAATAGACAACAACACAACTAGTGAAATGTGTGTTATATTGCCGTTGACGCGATGTTATATTGTTAGATTTGTTATCAAAGTCAAAGTTAAAGCATTTATTTCAAATAGGCACATAAAATACACTTTTGAACGCCCCTTCCAAAAGGTAGTTTCGTATGGAGAAGAATGGGCAAGAAAATCCACCGTTAGTCTATTAAAATGTTTTGTAATATTAAGTATATATTAATTCTATTGTTATATGCGAAGACGACGCACCAAGAATAAAATGACTATACCACAATAGGTAAAAAAAATAAAAAAAATAGCAAAGACAGATAAATTGATTATGTAATAGATACATAGTGCTCACATATTTACAAACATTGTGATAGTATACGATTTTCCTAAAATATTAACAAGGAATAAGTCGGTGTGTGAGTTACATTGATTTCCAAATCAATGTCATAAAAATAACAAACTATATAATTAAATTAGCAGCTAGTTTGCTTTTGTTTAGACTAGATTGTCCTATGGAACTGGATCAGCATGTTTCCAAGCATTCTTATCTTGGATATAATTTTCAAATTTTATTAAGTTTGTTTACAAAGTGTATTTTTTATATGAGTTTTAAATTTACTTTCTTTTCTAATTTAAAAATGCTGGTATAATGTGTTTGACACTAGTTCGTATTTCAAAGGATACCTTTAGGTTTTCAGGTAACAAGTTTAAACTAACCGTAAAAACATTTTCAGGGCAAATCTCTTTCTTGTAAACTCCTTTGAGAAAAACTTCTTAAACACCAGGATTTTTTCACAAATGTTGTTCCTTTTTAAAAGTAACTAATGCGTAGCCAAGTGAAATAATTTAATTGAATTATTTTTCTCAAGAGATTTGCTAAATGTTCTTTGCGGTAGGGTAATTAGGGTATTTAATAATTGGAACATATTTTCAGCCTCGTTGGTCTAGTGGTCGCAATCGCTACTGCTGAGCATGGGGTCCTGGGTTCGATTCCTAGGTCAGGCAACGTTATTGGGTTTTTCTATCTGGAATTTCTCAGTAGCAGCCCGAAGTCTGGATTTGTGCCCGGTAGATGGCAATAGGCTCGGGCGAGCCTATTGCCATCTACCGGGCACAACTATTACATGGGACTTAAACATAACTGGCGAAATGTGGGTGTACTATAGGTACACCTCTGCCCAACCCTTCGGGGAAACAAGGCGTGATGTTATGTTATGATGGAACATATTTTGAAAAGGTTGAATAGTTGACAAAAATGTTGCTTGAATTTACGAGCTAAGGAGATTTTTGGTATTCAGTCCAGCTTATTAGTGTCCTATGGCCGGCATTTATACCGTCACATGCGAACTCACACTGACGTCGCGTAAAATCCTGCATCGCGCAATCAGAGTTTACCGCACAACTAGCATACTTATATGCAACATTCCAACATAAATCGTCGTTCAGATCTCCCACCAGACGCAACACCCGTCTGGTCGGAGGATCCTCCGTTTTCCATGGAGTAAGAGTGAACTTCACACTCTGTTTTTTATACCTCTATAGTCCCACTGCAGGGTAAAGACCTCTTCTCATACAGAGAAGGCCGGAGCATTAATCACCACGCTCACCCAAGACGGGTCGGCGTTTCATGACTCTTACTAACCGTACCTCCAGGTTTCCTCATGATATTTTTCTTACACCGATATCAGAAAGTCCAAATGAATTGAAAAAGTCACACCGGTACTTGCCCTGATTTGAAACCACAATCTCATGCATGAGAGGCGAGGCTTTAACCATTGGGTCAACACAACATTTTGCCATTTCCTATACAGAGTGGTTATAAAGACCCTATACCTTAACCATTGCAGATAGAGGACAAGTTCTTATGAGAACATCCACAACCTGTAAACGCCCGACAAAAAATACTGTCATGAGTTTAACGTGTGTATCTTTGTGTCTATCTGCAGCATCGTAGCTCCCAAAAAGCTGAACCGATTGTTTATTGTTGGTTTGTATAAAAGGTGACTTGATCAAGAGCTTAACGTTGGCTAAAAAAAAAAAGAAATGTAAGAAGAAAATCTATTCAGCTGTTTTCAGAGGTTTTTTGTTTGTGTCGGGGTTTTTTCTTAATAAAACTTTTTTCTTTTTGTTACCTACACAAGCTGTGTGCCCAATGGGGTTTCCCATCTTCAACAAATGACGTACGACCTTTAATCCCCTATTTAACCCTTTTTTTAAATAATAACTTTAGCTAAAAAGATGTCCACTGCTGGACATAGGCGTCTCCCAAGCACTGCCACGTCAACCAATTCTGCTATTCCCGCATCCAATGGATTCCTGCGGCCTTCACAAGATCATCGGTCCACCTAATGGAAGGCCTTCCTACGCTACGTCTCCTGGTAAGCGGTCACCACTCCAGAACGTTCCAGCTCCATCGCCACTTAAGTTTGGCAATTCTTATGCTTACGTGGGTTACCTTGGTTCTCCTGTGGATCATATCTGGATCGATCACGTCGGGAAACTCCAAGCCTAAGCGTAAGTGACTACTCTTTAGGGTGAGAATAAAAAAAAAAAACTGTACATTCGCACGGACGTAGAAATCATCAACTCTAGGTGTTGGACCAAGCATTGAGAATCCTACAGAGTGCATCCCAGCGCGTCTAAAAATCACACTGTTGGATTTTCAAATCTCGTTGAAGATCGCGAAAAATTTAGCAGCGTAATTTTTACGACCGCGGTCCGTTGCGAACGTGGACTTAGTTCTCATCTTCGTTATGAAAGGAACTTTTGAGCAAAATTGCATGCTTGTAGATCCTACGGTTCAGGTTGCGTTGTTTGTTCGTGAATTTTAGTAGAAAACATTTATTCACAGATTTAGGAAAAATAGTACTGTCAGCTTGCGAAACGACAATATTCTCAAGTTTTGTTTTTATGATTTAAACAATGATGAACCAACTGAGGTTAGATGAGGCAAATAAATGGATGTTAAGTAAATATTGTTAAGGATGAAAAAACCTTGTCTACGCTACAAAGTTTGTATTATATGTAGGGGTAATTTCTGAAACTACCGGTCGGATATCAAAAATTCTTTTTGCAATTGTTAGCCCAATTCTTGAGGATTGCTATGGTATAGGCTATGTAAAAAGTGGACCATGAAGGGTTCAAGAAGCAGCAAGAGTTGATTGAATGAAAGGTAATTTGCGGTTTACGATTTTTGACGTATTAATAAAAAACTACTTACTAGATCTCGTTCAAACCAATTTTCGGTGGAAGTTTGCATGGTAATGTACATCATATTTTTTTTTTAGTTTTATCATTCTCTTATTTTAGAAGTTACAGGGGGAGACCGAAAATGTGTCTTTTACCACTTTGGCAGTGTCTCTCGCGCAAACTATTCAGTTTAGAAAAAAATAATGTTGGATACCTCAATATCATTTTAAAGACCTATCCATAGATTCCCCCACACGTATGGGCTTGATGAAAAAAAATATTGAGTTTCAGTTCTAAGTATGGGGAACCCCCAAAATTAATTTTTATTTTTGTTTGAAAATCTTAATGCGGTTCACAGAATCCATCTAATTACCAAATTTAAACAGTATAGTTCTTATAGTTTCGGAAAAAAGTGGCTATGACATACGGACGGTCAGACAGACAGACAGACATGAAGAGATATGAGGAACAGGGTGTAAAGTTCACTCATACTCATAGTGTCTGGTGGGCAACTGCCCGATGGTTGTTGTCGGGAAGTTGTATATTTGCTAGCTGCGCCGTAAACTCTGATTGCGCAATGCAGGATGTGGTGGTGTAGATGCCGCCACAGACATGACACATCCATAAGGGTTCCGTTTTTTGCCATTTGGCTACGGAACCCTAAAAAGGCAGAAAGAATGCTAAGCCAGAACGAAGTGATAACGCAGTGATGCGATGCGATGCGATGTGGTGTGTCGGAGGAACAAGAAATTTCATGAAGACGAAGTTGCAGGCAGAAGCTAGTAACTTATGATTTCGTTTGCTTTGTCCAAATTAAAGTTTTCAATCAGTGCGTCCTACCCGTCATGACCTACGGAGCTGAGACGTGGACTCTCACGATAGGGCTGGTCCACCAGTTCAAAGTCGGTCAGCGAGCTATGGAAAGAGCTATGCTCGAAGTCTCTCTGAAGGATAGAATTCGCAACGAATCCATCCGACAGAGAACCAAAGTTATCGACATAGCTCAAAGAATTAGCAAGCTGAAGTGGCAGTGGGCCGGCCATATCTCGCGAAGAACCGACAACCGCTGGGGTAAACGAGTTCTTGAGTGAAAACCGCGATTCGGCAAATATAGTGTAGGACGTCCTCCGGTCAGGTGGAATGATGATATGCGAAAGACTGCAGGCAGATGCTGGATGCGTCAAGGTGAAGACAGGGCGCTATGGCGCTAATTAGGGGAGGCCTATGTCCAGCAGTGGACTAATATAGGCTGATGATGATGTACAAATTAAACAGATGAATACCAATTTGTAGGGGCTTAAACGCAAACAAGTCCTTTTGATTTTAATTAATCTGTTTTCATTTACGTCTCAATAGGCGTAATTACAAGCCACTGCTCCTTGCAGGGAAAATGTAATGATTAATTTTTGACCTTCTTCAAATGAATTGACTATAAAAGGAATACATTTATAGAAACAAGTTCAGAATCATCGACTTATTATTTACACTTAATAAAACGCATCTCGTGTTTTTTTTTATTGATTATAATAATGATAATAATAACAAAACAATATTATTTAAAAGAGTGTCCATGGAGTTTCTTGCCCGAGCTTCATATTTCTGACTGAACGACTCCTTGACAATTCAAAAGTGCCTATAAATGGTTTAATTGAAATTAATGCTTTGAGTTTTGAGTTTTTTGAATTATACACTTGCTGTAGGAATCAGAAAGGTGTGGGTGGGACATGCCCTTACAGAAACAAAAAAGTGGCTCAGTTTGATGGTTGACCGACCCCTAAATATGACTTCCTGATACCCGTTGTTTTTTTATTTCTACATTGAAAATAAAAAAAAAATCTTCATAAGACCGATGAAGATAAAGGTCGCAAGCATCATCTGGATTGAAGAAGCACAGGACCGGTCGATCTGGGAGAGGCCCATATCCAGCAGTGGATGACTTTCAGCTGAATCATTGTGATGATCATGAGTCATGGAGTTTCTGACCTGTTCTGCGCCTTGCAGCCATGGTAAGCTCACTTTGGCCAAGGAAAGCTTAAGCTTTGAGTATGAGTTTGATCACTAGCTAGTCTATCACTAACCTCAAAATCAAGATTGAAAATTGACATCGATTCCTACGAAACACATCGTACACCGTTTGGTTTGCAACTTAAATCGGGTCATGTGGTTGCCTGGTTGCCGACGTCGCTCGCTTGGCTGGTTGCTCCCGGTTATTCGGTTGCAGACACACTGATTAGTACCTAACGCTCAGCTTTTTGGGGTGTAGTGCAAAAAAAGGCGGGGAGCGGTTTAAGGAAATGATTGGTCATATTTGTTTTTATTCGTATTTAACATAAAATTTAAGTAATCAATGCGTTTGGACATTCCTTTCTGAATAAATATGTAATCTGGGGTTCCCGTTATTGAACAGTTTTGTAAAAAAAAAACACTATAGAAACCTAATGAAACTAGCAGTGGTTATTATTAAAGTTTAAGAAACAGATTCTCATTTTATAATGCGTGGCAAATTGGCATGACGTTCGTCAAAGCTGAAGTTTTGAAACTTGAAACTTGATGTGCCTATACTTTTACGGCCAGGTATACTGATAGGACATCTGTGTTCCCCGAAGCGGCAGGCAGTGATCCATATCATGGGGGTCGAGAATCTAGACTCCAGCTGTTAATTTTCTGATAAGAAACCCTCACAAAACTTTGGCAGACTTGTGGTGGCATCTACACCTCCACATGCGAACCACGCATCACACTGACTTCACGCAAAATCCTGCATCACGCAAGCAGAGTTTACCGCGCAACTAGCATATATACAACGTCCCGAAATAATTCGTCGGGCAGTTGCCCAACAAACAGCCGGTCGGAGGATCCTCCGTTTCCTATGAGGGACGTATGTATTTTACACCCTGTTCCTCATTCCTCTATAGACTTAATACACGATCAGCGATTATAAATGCACGTAAAAACAAAAAAAAATATGGATCGTTCAAATTGTCTCTATTTCTGGGATGAAGTTTAAACTATGTGCTTTTAATTACAATATTTGATTGCAAAAGCGTGGGGCGTTGGAGCAGGAAATAAATTTTTATGTGCATTTACAAAAGCGTATTTTTCTAGTGTTTCAGTGTTTCAATCTTTGATATCGAAATATTTTTAATATTTATACATTTATTTTAAGTAGGCGAATGAGCCCGTATCTTCTCCATTTCCGCCAGTGCGTCTGTAGTGCATGGTGTTTTATCTGTGGCATTTATACTCTCCATGTAAAGGTCTATAAACATTTTATACAGGCACCTCTGTCAAAATTTACACCATTCAATAATAATAGGTTTGTTATAACCTTGAAAACTGATCGTGTTCAAAGTCCATTACGTGGGCTATCTCACAAGCGCAAACACGACTATGATACGATATTCCATCATTGAATGCCAGTGCTATCTTCCGGCTTCATCATAAGACCTTGAAACCTTATCGTGGTCAAAGTTCATTACAAGACCTTTCTAAGAAATCAAAAACAGCTATGATACGATTTTCCATCATGAAGTTCCAGTTCATATCTTCCGTCTACATCATCAGATCAGTTAGACAGTACCATATTATTGTATTGTCATCAGAACTACATACATCTGCGAATTTCCATTACGCTACGACCCTTGGAAGATGGTTAAATTAGTTACCTTAGATTCCAATACATAGTTAACATACAGGTCGACCTAATAAAAGCGTGTTTAAAAAAGCCAGCAACAACAAATAAGAGCTCATACATTGAGATTGATGCTGCGGCTGCCGGCTGCATTTTCCTATGCCATTGAGGCGTCCCGCTCGTGTTTATGAGTACTTAGAATCGAAACCGGGCCCCATACCTAACTTCAAGTTTGTTTTTGTGGAAATTTTCAATTGTAAACCTTCAGTTGAAGAAAATCGTATATTTAGTAGTGTGTTGTCTTTGTCGTTCCGGGTTGCAATCTCTTTTCAAATCTCGATATGTTTTATAGACAGTCGAGGAGCGTAAAATCGCTTCCCTTTCTTACCTTGTTCCCGTCATGTAGAAATGTTCGCGTGACATGACAGAGAGCGGCGATTTTCTCACAGAATTGATTAATTTATTAAGTTTCATATCATTACGTCGTCTTATTTGATCAGTACGTCGTAGCTTCTATATAAAAAATATCCAAGTTAAGTTAAATCAAAAATCAAAATATTTTTTTTGTATTTTACATCATGGACACTTATGAAACGTTAAAAGTCAAAATGTTAGTGCACGGTTCCAATTGGTCGTTTCTTAAGGAGAAGAGCCGGCAAGAAACTCCACGGTTACTCTTTTAAAAATATTTTTTTTTTTTTTTTTTTTTTTTTTTCCTGATGCAATCTGTCCACCATTGACATTCAACATCTTTTGTGTTGTTAGAGTAGTCATTCTTGGTATGCGCCCACTGGCTCATCCACATTAAGCTATATATATGTATATAGTTTGTCGGCCTTCATATCAAGTCTTGTGGGGCCAATCTTTTAAGCCTCCTGAATGTCTTGCTTTTCATTAGGTTTGATGCCAGTTTATTGGGATGGGTTGTAATTCTATTTTTGTAGGCACTGACCCTTAGTGCGATTTCTTCTTTAACCTTTGGCATTTTTAAGTCCCGATGTAAGTTATCGTTAGTGATATACCATGGTGCATTAACTATTATCCTCAGCATTTTTGATTGAAACCGTTGGAGTATGTCTATGTTTGAATTAGCAGCCGTTCCCCACAGCTGTATTCCATATGTCCAAATAGGCATAATGATGCATTTGTAGATTCGAAGTTTATTTTCCAGCGAAAGCCTGGACTTTTTTGATAGTAGCCAATAGTGTTTCCTTAGTTGTAGGCTCAATGCTTTACGCTTCGTGAATATATGTTTTCTCCACGTTAGTCTACGGTCTAGGTACATTCCGAGGTATTTAGCTTCTTCTGCTTGTGGAATTTCAACATCATTTAGTCGTACTGGAGGGCATGAATCTCTTCTTGTCGTGAACGTCACGTGTACGGATTTGGTTTCATTTGCCCTTATTCGCCATACTTTCAGCCATTTTGAAATTTCATCTAAGCTCGTTTGTAGAATCTTAGACGCCTCGACCGCATCTTCATGCACAGCTAATGTAGCAGTGTCATCGGCAAATGTGCCCAAGACTACCCCTTCAGACACAGGGAGATCAGCTGTGTAAAGAAGATAAAGAATAGGACCCATTACACTGCCTTGAGGAACTCCTGCCCGAATTTCGGACAGTCCGGTTACTTCCGTACCCTGTTTTACAAAGAAGTATCTCCCCTCCAGGTAGGATTTAATGAATATGAAGTAGTTTATTGGAAGTACCTTTTTAATTTTATATAAAAGTCCCTCATGCCATACTCGATCGAAAGCCTGTGATATGTCCAGGAAGGCGGCTGAACAGTACTTCTTATCTTCATATGTTGCATGATTTTTTTCTACCAGCCGATGTATTTGTTCTATGGTCCCGTGACTTTGTCGAAACCCGAATTGGTGGTCAGGCAGCAATGAGTTTTGATCTATCAATGGTCTTAGTCTGTTGATGAACAATGTCTCCAGTAGTTTTGAAGGAATGGGCAACAAGCTAATAGGTCGGTAGGACTTCACGTCTTGAGGGCACTTTCCAGGTTTAGCTATCATGATTATTTCGGCAACTTTCCATTGGGCAGGAATGTACCCCTTCGAAATTATTGCATTGAATAAAGCTGTAAGGAAAGTAATTCCTGCCTCAGGTAGTTCTTTTAGTATTTTTGCTGTAATTAGGTCATATCCGGGTGCTTTGTTTTGGTTAAGTTTATTGATAGCAGTCCGAACTTCATTTTTCGAAACTTTTCCAATAGGCAAGTCCAGTTGGTATGTTTGCTCTAAGTATGATGTTATTTCACTATGCATTTCTTGCGATCCTTGAACAGGGTTAGGAGTGAAAACTTTGCTTAGGTGCTCGGCAAAGGTTTGTGCCTTTTCGAAGTCACTTTTGGCCCAGGTGTTGTCGCTTTTTCGTATTGGTGCATGGCTTGCTACCGGCCTATTAAGCTTTTTTGTTGCTCGCCAGAGTGAATAATCCGAATTTGCCGTTGCATCTAGGTTTTTGGTGTATGTCTCCATGTCCTGATTTTGGTTTTCACTTATTGCTGATTTAAGACGAGTTGTGACATAGTTTAGGTGTTTCTTGTCAGTGGGATATCTCGTCTTTTGCCAGCGTTTTCTTGCGTTTCGCTTCTCCTCTAGCAGGTCTCTGACTGTTTCAGACCACAGTATATCTGGAGGGTTAGTTTTCGGTTTAGGTGTGGCGCTCCATGCAGATTGCTGTATGCAATAATTAAGATGCTCAACTGCCTGAGAAATATCATGTTCGGTCTGTAGAGGGAGTCTATTATTTATAGAAGATTCAAGTAGCTGTCTAAATAGTGGCCATATAGTTTTTCGACTGTGGAGTTTACAAGGCTTTGGTTTCTCTAGGATTTTCCGGCTCAATTTGATAAATACTGGCGAGTGATCTGACGACAAATCCTGACTGGATGTGCAAGTGATACATGTGTTAGAAATGCCTTTGGTTATACTAAAATCAATGAGATCAGGTAGTTTGTTGACATCCGTTGGCCAGTATGTTGGTTCGCCTGTTGATATTATATCAAGATTCTGTATTTGGAGGGCTTGATATAGCTGACGTCCTTTTGTTGTTATTATCCGGGATCCCCAGTGTGTATGTTTGGCGTTGTAGTCGCCTCCAGCCAAGAATCTATAACCCAATGTATTAAAGTATTTTAGATAGTCTTCAGTTTTAATATTGTGTTTGGGTGGGCTATAAACAGCTGATATAACTAGTGGTCCTTTCCAGTCTTCTATAGTAACACTTGTTGCCTGTATTTCTTGTGTGCAGTAGGGGCTGTTTTCATAGTGCTTGATGTTTGATTTTATAAGAATTGCAGATCCACCATGTGCTTTGCCATCTGGATGCATTGTGTGGTATAGTGTGTAGCGAGGAATGGAAAAATGGCTTTTGCCTGTAAAATGTGTTTCAGAGATAAGAAGTAAGTCTATATTGTTAATTTCTAAAAACGGTTTTAGTTCTAGAATATGTTGTGACAAGCCGTTGGCATTCCATATGGCCATATTTAGTTTATCGAATTTTGGGAGATTTTAGTCATGAAGTTGATAAGAAGGTTAGTCATCGTTGTCATTTGCTGCATCAGTTGTTTTAGTATATTTATCATGAGTTCTGTTTCGCTTGTAATTTGAAGGGCTGGAGTCGTTGGTATTGGTTCTTCATTTCTATTTATTTGGGCTGCTTGACTATATGTTAAACGTAAAGGAGCTTCGTTAGGTGGTCCATTTTGGCGTGGTACAATATTGGGCGCTTTAGTATCAGAGGACATTTTCGGTTTAATACTCGGATATTTAACTTTTTGAAGCTCTTGATAAACAGCACAACCTTTGTAGTTAGCGGGATGATTTCCTTCGCACAATACACATTTGACATTGTCGGATCTTCCCTTCCTTTCGCAGCTAATCGAGGGATGGTCTCCGGCACATTTGATGCATTTCGGTTTCCTGTGGCAGTATCTTTTAGTGTGCCCATATTGTTGGCAATTAGCACATTGTGGAATCTCTCGTTGTGGCCGCGGCGGCTCGAAGGTACAGCGGCAATGCAGCAGACTTACAACCTCATAAATCAATTTATTATTACTCTTAGGTTGTAATTCTACAATAAAAATTGGTAAAGGTTTTTTGGTGATTCGCTGCTTAATATTCCAGATGTTTACAACTGTGTGACCTAGACTAAGAAGCTCATTTGAAATGTCATTTGTGTCTGTAGATGGGTGGATATTTTTTTAAACGACTTTGAAACTCCTGTCTTGTTTGGGTTTGTATGTGTAGAACTCCGTTTGTCTAATCTCCAGTTGTTTAACGATTTGTGAATATGTTTCAGGAGATTTAGGTTGAATCCTGACCTGTTCACCTCGGAGTACTTTTATTTCATAGCTACCATTGGCATATTCATCAAGCAGTTTAGTAAGAGGCTGTATATTGCTGACCTTATCAACGTAAATTGGTGGGGGCTTTGTTATTTCTTGTAGCTGGGTATATGAAGTAAGGACATCCTCCTCGAGATTGGCAAAGCTATTTGACGTCTCAATTGGAGTGCTTAGCCAATAATTATTCAGTTTAGTTTGTTTTTCATTTCTGTGTAATTCTGGACTATCTATTTGTCTTTTTTTTGAGTATGAGACTTCTTTAAATCCATCTTCAGTTACTTCTGGTTTTGAGTTGCTTTCATGGGTAAGGTCTATATTGGCAGTACTCTGCGTAGGTGTATTGGTAAGACTTTGTGAACGTGGTTTTGTGGTGAAGAGACCTCTGTGGAACACTTGCTGCGTAAGGTGTTTTTTTGAAAGCTCTTGGTTGCAAGTAATCTCCCCTGACGGATCCATTAGTATGGAGGAGTTTTTTCCCCGAGGCGTGGCAACACTAGTCCGAGATAGACATGACACTAACAGCAGCTGTCATTTTGCAATGACAGAAACGGGATAATAAGCCGAATTTATAAAATTTTGAGTGAGGGTAGAAGTTTTTCACTGGGTTAGTTCGAAAGTTTTGATTGCTATTTTAATATGTTTTAGCCAATTTACTGTGTAATTAACAATAACACACTAGGGTAAACACTTTAACTACACTTAGATTGTATCTTCAGCACTTAAGACATTGTTTATAGAATATTTCACGGAAAAACTTGGAGAGCACTAAGTACTTCTGACAAGAGTTTGACAGCTCTCTCTTTCTATTTACATCATGGACACTTAGGAAACGTGAAAAGTCAAAATGTTAGTGCACGGTTCCAATTGGTCGTTTCTTAAGGAGAAGAGCCGGCAAGAAACTCCACGGTTACTCTTTTAAAAATAATTGACTTTCTAATTGTTTTTGGGAATTGCAGTGTTAATAGGTATGGGAGGACAGGGCCATCTCTGCCTAAAACTTTTATTCTGATGACGTGTGATGTTTTGTTAAGTGTGTTAACGCATCAGTCAGTAATCATTACCTGCCTAGCTTTTTTCCAACTAAGTATATTGACTGCCTCTTTGGTCTAGTGGTCGCAAGAGGTACTGCTGAGCATGAGGTCCTGGATTCGATTCCCAGGTCAAGCAAAGTGTTATGCTGTCAAAAAGTTATAAGGTCGCACACTTTGGCTTTGTTGGGACGTTAAAACCAGCGATTGATTGAATTTTCTATCTCCAATACGCCAAAATGAGAGAAAGATACGTTATTGGGTTCGGCCGTTTTGGTTTATTTGCGAGTAACAAAATATGCCTCATATAACCAAATGAGCTGCAAGGGACTCTTTACCTGCGTATTTGGTAAAAGCCCAAGGTTTCTTGAGAAAAAGGGTCTTCACAGATTGACAGACGGACAGACAGGCAGACAACGAAGTGATCCTATAACTTTTAGGGTTCCGTACCACAAAAGGATAAAACGGAACCCTAAAACTGAAGTGGCAAGCGATTTTGAACCATGTGCAGTTCAACTATTAACTATCGCTTGACTTGCCCACACATCAACTGCCTTCCAAATGAATACGATACGGCCCCTGGAAAAATACTGTCCCAGATCGAATCTTCAGGAAAAGTTACTTAATGTTGACTGGCGTAGTGGATGAGTCTGTCAGGGTCTGTCTGTCTTCATTATGGAGGTAGATACTAAGGTAAACTTTTACTGATGTTAAGAATTAAAGCGGGTCATTTCCTAACAATGCGTTGATTGTTGGTAGTAAATACGTTGTTCTCTTCGAAATTATTTCACAAGGGTAAAATTTTTACCGGAATCAAAGCTGTCGCAATTGTTTTTGAATCTTAATAGTGTGTCGCTGGCGTAACACATGGTAACTATAAACGTCATTATCTGGGTTTTTTTTGTTCCGGGGTGGAAAATCGTCATGGATATCCTCCGCCCTGGTGCGGGCGGAGGGGTCTGTCAGACTCTTACTGACTGAAAACCACCCCAGTGTTCCATCTCACACCTACGTTGGGGTCATGGGAACATACGATTCTTCCGCAACCCCGACTGGTGCCCGCCCGCCTCTGCGGGCCTCCTCGGGTTGGGGGGGAGGGGAGTGAGGTGTTAGACTCCCTCCGAAACGTCTAAGAGAGGCGCGCGTGGAACACTACGCGCCGCCATCTCGGGTCATGATGTATGGGGGGCGGCGGACATCCCGGAGCCGTCGCCCCTGGACCCATTTAGCGGGGCTGGAAGAGGGCGTTGTCCGTCCTCCGCCTACGCCGAGTGCGCCTGCTGCGGATTGGGAGAGTGGACGAGATCTCTCTTTCCCTTTCGGCAGCCTCCTTCTGCAAGATAACTGTTTCGCAGAAGGAAACCACCGAGTCCCAGGTCTCCTCGCTGGCAACCATCGAACTCACTACGGTCGGCAGTTCGTAGCCTAAACTTTTCCCCTTTCTTCCTGAATGAAATCATGCAGTAGAAAACCAGTATTTAACATGGAGCGACTATCTTTTTGACCTCTATAACCCATTTACTGGGTAACACGATACCCCTTGGCACGACTGGTTGACTTTTGGGTTTCCAACTACTCGCAACGACCGTCACTGATCTATGAATGACAGCTGCGGGAGCCAAACTCTAACGTGCTTTCCGAGACACCCCATAAACGACCTATAACTGCTATAAGAAGATACTAGACTCCCCGTCATCGTATTGTTTTTTGTAGTGGAAAATACCTGGGAATATTTTAGTTATGGAGATATTGAAGGTCAACATTCCAACTTTCGCTGACGTTTTTTTTTACGAAATCAAGTTTTTAATTTTATAAGTAACACAACACAACTATAAATGCCCCCACGACCAGCATGTCGATTCTGTAAAAATCTCACCGTGAAGACTTGCGTGGAGTGAGGTGTCAGTGTCATCCTGTCTTGGTCAATCCCTAGCATCAGTGGCACTGACAGCTCACTCCACGCTCACTTCACCTAAGTTTTCACGGTGTGATGGTTACAGAATAGCACTACTGTACCGTTGCATGCACCCTTAAGCACAAAGTTTTGGATAAGTTACATTGCGCACACCGCAAACTGCAAAGTTTCACACCAAAAATAAAAGTTGTTTCCGAGCAATTATTTTTGTGCTGTGGTACTAAGTTTGATTGATGTGCAGAATACGTAGTTAACGGCTATGTGATTGCTATTTTTACAGCCTGTACAATCAAGTTCTTTATTAATTTGGGACTATTAAACTCTTGAGTGTCGCATGATACGCATAGGTACATAAGCGAGCGCACAATTAATGTCATCGCCATAGGACGGTAGTATTTTACGATTATTTGCACTGGCAACACGATCTGGCTTTATTATTCTACACTTTATGGGTAAACTCATAAGGAAGACAGGAAGGAATCATTTATACCATGTTAATGGCTGTGTTTTGATGTATTCTCCGTTTTTCCGAAGGCCTACCAAAAATTTGAAATTACGACGACATTTCGAGCGTTTAGGTACTCGTAAACGGAGCTACGGCATTCAAGGGGTTAAGAACGCAATGCGTATGACTACGGATTATATTTGGGCCATGAACCTGAACAGACTCTTCGCATCATCATCACATATTTGGTTGAAAAAGAACCTCCTGGAATGTGTCCATATAAAGTCATTTCCACCTCAAGACCCCAAATTATTATTATTTATTGACACGAATAATTTCCCACTTAACCTATATTACGTACATGGTGTTAAGTTTCTTAAGGTTGACCGCAGACTAGAGTCACGACAGTTTTGCTTTACAAAAATTATGAAGACACTTCAAGCGAAACGTCTCATCTATACAAAGTTGTCTAACGCCTACGAATGCGCTCCCTCTGAACATCAGGATGGCAACCAGTCGGTTATCTTTCAAAGAGATCTTTCACTAATGACAAAGTTTAATCAGTATATACGAGTATGTATGTACTTTAGTATATATGTATTAGTATTTTATTAGTTTTCGAGTTATCTATCCTTGTTTGAGTGGCACCTGCCATGTTTTGTCTCTGCATTTCCTGGCATTTTCTACCAGTCAATAGAAAATGCTGGGCAATCAGGCCTCAGGCATTAAGTCCACCTTTTTAATTTTTTTTTTACTTGTGCATTACGGTTTCATTAATAAATAAATAAACTGCACGGCGACAAGTCTGACTTACAACTGTCGGCTTCCCTTTAAGAGGCTGAGAAGAGCTAAAGAGAAAACGAACGAGTAATTGATTGCAAAAACTTAAGCAATTGTCTTATTTACAAAAATCTATTGATTAGAAAAAAAAACTAATACGTTAAAACGTCTTGTTGAATAATCTAAGCAAAAACCAGAATGATTATATAAACATTAGTTTGGTATATTTTTTTATATCGTATCCAATTAGTTATATTATGTTTTCAACACACTATCTAACTAGCATTTATCCTATATAGGATCATACACTTTTAGGCATTTTACAACTTGCGTTTAGATCCTGTAGTCTTCATAAAATGTTTCCGAGCGCGAACACCAACGATCAAACTGTCTAGCCCTTCCTCCTCTTCTAGTCTCTTAGAACAAAAACAAAACAAAAAGTAAAGCCTAATAACTAATACCCCTTCGTAGACAAAACAGCTTCGTTTTACGTGGTGTTCGCCGCGTGGTAGACAACCGTATCTTTTTAATTTTAAAGCAGACTTGTCTACGTAAGACAAGTCTGACACCTCACTCCCCCCGCCCGAGACGGGGCTCGCGCAAGCGTGCCGGCACTAGCCGGGGTTGCGGAAGAATAATGTGTTCCCGCGACCCCGGCGTAGGTGAGTAATGGAACACCGGGTTGGTTTTTAGTCGGTAAGAGTCCGACAGAAAAGGGGGCGGGGGACATCCAAGAGGATTTTCCAACCCGAAATAAAAAAAAAAAAAAAAGGGTGGCGGCGGATTCCCCCCTGTGGGTTCCCGCATTGACGAGGCGGGGGGGCTCAGTAGCCGTGGTTTGGACCCCCACGGTGAAGCTAAGACGAATCCGAGGAGGGGCCGCTCGTCAGGGCTTTAACTGACAAGCCGACGACGTAGCGGCCAAGGTTGCGGTGTTGTTGCGCGACGTCGCAACTGTGGTGGGGCCGCGGCGGGAGAGGAGTGCCGGTATTGCGGTGCGCCGCTCTCCCTACCTTCCGTGGCCTTAACGGGGTTGCCACCGTATGATGGCGGACGCGGTGGGGCCGCAGGGGAAGAGGAGTGTCGGTA
Organism: Dasypolia templi; assembly: GCA_963555695.1. NCBI lineage: Eukaryota > Metazoa > Arthropoda > Insecta > Lepidoptera > Noctuidae > Dasypolia > Dasypolia templi. The sequence continues at coordinate 10,290,354 of OY743163.1, forward strand.
TGTCGTTGGCCGCTCTCCCTATCCTCTGCGGCCGAAAAATGGTAGGCGACGGGGCCATTCATCAGACCTGTCGCAAGGGGCAAGGGGTTGGTCGTAGGCGGAGGAATTGATCCAGCAGGCCACTTGAATGAAGTTGGTGATATATATGCATGCATCATTGTTGTCATCTGGTGACTTAAGCGCTATATTGAGGTTTAGGTTGTCTTCAATGTAACCTCTAAAACCTTCCCAGTCAGTTTTGTAGTTGTGCAAGGATTCAGGTTTCCCTGTGGTGATAATGTTGCTGCTAATGTTGAGTATCACGGGAGTGTCATCTGATGATCCGTCCAGGCATGACTCAACAAACAAGTGTTGATCACTCATTCCGCTAGAAATAAAAAAGTCCAAGAGATCGGGAACTTTCTTTGGATCAGAAGGCCAGTAGGTGGGATTACCATCTGACCAGGGTTTCAAATTGTTTTTATCCACTGAGTTTTTCAGCTCTCGGCCTCTGTTTACCGTGCATCGTGAGCCCCAGAATGTGTGCTTGGCGTTCGATGGCGATGTCCAAGAGTCGCATTAGTCGAGTAAAAAAGACATTCTTAAAACTTGCGGAAACATGGTATACTTTGTATACCATGGCGGTTGAGGTGTTTAGAAAAATGGTATACAAAGTATACCATGGCGGTTGAAGAAGAATGACAAAATGTTGGCTAATCTTCCTGACATACTACGACACTAAGGAAATATTTGTCAATCACACAGTCATTCAGTTCTTTCACACAAAAACCCACAAATATAACTCACAACCACACTCACACACACACTCACATACACTCACACACACACTATAACATTATTTAGAATGATATAATTTTACTCAATTTACATTTAATTTCTCTTGATAGTTCACTACCCTTATGTAACTAAGCAGTCTGTAAATTTTCAAACATCCCGAAATTTAAATTTTAGATATAGCAACTCAGGCCTCCTAGAAACAGGCGCTGCCTTGTTTGGGGAACACTGTTCAAATAACTATGTTCAATATTCTAGTTACAGTAAGCAAACAATAGTATTACTTTTAAAATGTATTTTGTAACAATGGACCAATAAAATTATTATATTCTATTATAACCAGACCCCTGAAGTTAGGGACATAATCTCCGGGTAAGTGTCTAAAACTGTCACGCGACCAATGCTAGTCATAAGGACTCCGTTAAATTAAACTAATTAACGTACAACGTCCGCACTTTTAAATCCGAAAAACGACTTATTGAATTTGAAAATGCCCTCAAATACATTAACAGTACGTGAAGGCGAAGATATCCTCGAACGCACTAAAAATTTACGAGCTTGTCTCCTAACGAAAGGTACAAAAATACAGAATTGTGTGGAAAAGGGAGGTCCCAGTTGCCCAGCAGTGGAAAAACAAAGGGAAGTTAGATTAAGAGATACATTTAGGTAGGAATTGAACGTTGATGAATGCATGACTTTTGTGACAGAGCTGAATGCTAGGGTGAAAGTGAGACAGACTAATTTCACCAATAAAATTTAGCTGTTAGTGTCAATATTCTATGACTAGTATGGCACTAACAGCTTTTGAACGCGTTTTAGATGTGCTGAACGCATTCAGTTTCATTGATGAAATCGGCACTAAGACTATGACCGCGTATCAACTGTAGGTACCTTTATTAAACACTAGCTTTTCCCAGCGACTTAGTGCCGATTTCACTTGACATCAATGTTACCGAACGCGTTCAGCACATCTAAAACGCGTTGAAAAGCTGTCAATGCGCAAATTGTTATGGAATATTGACACTGACATATCTTAAAGTGCAGATCGCGTTCAGTTTCATTGATGAAATCGGCACTTAATCCGCATGAAATTTCTTGTTCCTCCGACCCAACCCGTCGCATCACAACACCAGCCTGCGCTATTACCTTGTTTTCGCTAAGCGTTCTTCCTGTTTTTTTTTTTTGCTCTGCTCTTAACGTGATGTTAATCCATGTTCGAAAATTAGGCTTTCAATTTCAAAAATAATTTTCCAAATCCGACATGTAGCTAGTATCCTATATACAAAATTACAATTCAAAGAAATTCTACGTCATATAAATTAGTATAAATTATCAACCACTTATTAACCCATCTCTCATTAAAGCTACACTTGACAAAACATGTCAGCTTACATACACCGTCTTTTTTGACGACTCAATGCCTCTCGCGTGTACCTGCGTAGTCCGTGGCAGATTGTAACGTATACTGTTACAAGTAACTTGACACTTTCTGTGCATACTATCACGCTATCGGAGCTGGGCAAAGTTGTGGTGTAATGAGGTAGTTATTACGCCTGTATTCTTCAAAGGTGTAAGCAGAGGTGTGTTCTTAAGCAACAATTCGTTCAATAATAAATGATTTTGTTTCTGTAATTAGGTTTGCACAAACACTTTTACCTGCAATCATATTTTAAAAACTAGACGTGGTCGGCGTTTCCTATCTGACTCAATTCTTAAATTAAATTCTGTATTTCTAAAACAGTATCACTTACTAACTAATTAACAATAATTAAAAACGGGATATTTCAAAATGGGTAAAAAAAAAGGAAAATCCTTAATTGAAATGTATACTGTTTTGATAATTTATTAATATTTAATTTTCAATGTTCTTTTTATCGATCTAGGACATGGCGTCTTGGCGGATTTAGTTACTCTGTGCTTAAAACACTGACAGCCAACCACAGATCTACCATTGAACATAGATAGAGAACTGTCAGCTGTCACTTCAGTCACTTTCGTCATGTCAAACGTCATCAATCACCGAATTACCACCATGACGGGTTTTTGTTGTGTGTTGCAATTTCAAGTATTTAAGTATAGTGTACAAGGACCTGACCCATTCTCCCTACGTTTTGGAACATCTCCTTTATCTCATTAAACACCCAGTGTTCTTCCTCCTCTCTCCTACTTGTTCTATGCTGTGCTTGACAGGGTCCATTAATGTCACTAATATAGTTGTTTCCCTATCAACTATATACATTAACAACACAAAACATCACGCCTGTAATTCAAGAAGGGTTAGGCAGTGTACCTATAGCACACTCACATTTCGCCAGTTATGCTTAAGTCCCATGTAATAGGGGGCGAGCTTATTGCCATCAACCGGGCACAAACCCAGACTCCGGGCTGCCACTGAGAAATTCCAGATAGAAAAACCCAATAACACTTAGCCAGACCTGGGAATCGAACCCAGGAACTCATGCTTAGCAGTAGCTCGTGCGACCACTAAACCAACGAGGCAGTCCACATAAATTATAGCATATACATTATGGTAAGCAAACAAGAATTATAATTGAACAGAGGTCCCAGTCTCTATTAAAGTCCAGACATAATCTTGATCAGATCATTTGAAGACCATGCAGCTCAACTAAAAACTTAAGGAGATCAACAAGTCAACTTTTGTTAAGTTTAAGACCCATGTGATTGGGAGGGAGCCCAAGCCCAGTATCTGGGCTGCTACTGCAACTTAGAAATTCCTGATTGTAAAACCAAATCTGGATTTCTTTAATTTTTATTTATTGAAATGGTAAAACAACGTTTGCGGGGTCAACTACGAGTAGTCTAATAAATAAAATTCTCGTGTTTTGCGACACGGTGTTTGTTACCAAAGTCTTCCGAAATGGCTGGACCGATTTGTATACAATTTTGTGTGCATATCGGGTAGGTCTGAGAATCGGCCAACATCCATTTTAAAAAACAAAGCAAAAGAACGTTTGCGGGGATCGCTAGTGTCATATAAAATATTTTCAATTTGAGAACCGAACTCAGAATCTACGGATTACGGATAAAAAAGACATGAGCTTTTTATGGTAAAGTAATAAAATGGTAAGAACTCAAACTCAAAGATGTTGTAAGAAATGGAGTCCAGCACGCGTTGCAAGACCACCATAGAAAGAAGTTTTGTCGACGGAAGAATGGACAAAATGACAGATTTCTGTCATTTTGTCTACTCTTTCGTCGTCAAACCACGCGTGCAGATTGCAACACTTGAATCAATCAACTATATTTAAACGCCTGGATTCAATATAAAACTAAAATGAGTATTTTACAAAATGCCCTTGAAATAAATAAATAAACGTACAAATTGCAAAATTTCGAATCCTTTCATACCTTCACGCTATCCACTTTAGAAGCTAGACAGATATCGTGTTACTAAGCACGCGATTCGAAAATAGAACAGCCGCCATCTTTGATTCGTTGACATAATGAAAATTGACAGGTTACTGAGATGTGGTGGGACAGACTGACACGCCAGTTTGGGTAGTCAGCTGTGATGGTAACTTAATGTAATGATCGTACTATTGGTTCTCGAATTGTTTTCACCTCACCAACTCTTACAAATACATACCTATAAACACAAAAAGTTTTATTAAAAAAAAAAAAAGCCGCCGACTTCCGTCTTTGACCCACGCTGCAGAAATAGGAACTTATGGTATAAGTTTTTTGTTGTTGTTGTAATTTACCTACCATGTACCTGTAATTATGTACACCGGCACCCATACGCCAAACCGAAACACAACAATGCTGCTTGGAGGCCGAAATAAGTATTGGTGTACAACAATAGAACGCAGTGTTTACAAAACCAGTACCAACTGGCCTCTTAGCCCTCGTACGTACGCACTGTGTTTTTGACTCTTGGTGTTGAACCAACAGAGTGCATCAAATCGCGTCGAAAAAACACACTGTTGGATTTTCAACCGCCGCGATATGTTTACGGCCTAGCGAACGTGGACTTATTCTATTGAAACTCTGTAGAACATCAATGGTACACTTTGTCCTTCAACAGGCCTACTAGCTGAAGGTCAAAGTGTTCCATTGACGTCCATCGGCTTTTCTCCATTCGAAACGACCAATTGGAGCCGTGCACCTAGCATCCGACGTTTCATAAGTGCCCATGTAGGATTTTGAATTTGACGTGCGGTCGACTCTTTCCGTTGGAAAATTAATTTTTCAAAGATGTATATTATATAACATAATCAGCCTGTGTTGTCCCACTGCAGGGCAAAGGCCTCCTTTTCCTTTTTCCACTCAACTCGATCCTGAGCCAATTTGGACCAATCCATCCTGTAAGTGTCAAGTTCATACCGCCATCTACGCACGGATCTTCCGCGATGCCGTTGAACGTTATCAGGGACACACGCTGTGGTGGTCTTAGCCCACAATGCATCCGAAATGAGTTAAACGTGCCCGGCCCAGTCCCATTTGAGATATATTAAAACATATCTTCTACTAAAATCAAACCCGTGTAACTATGATATGGGACAAAACATGCAACTCACTTGTTTACTAAAGTTCTAAACTTCACAGGGCCAGGTGATGAAATGGACACGATTAAAACAAGTAAAAAAAAACGGCATTCTTTTATACAACATAACATTACGCCTCTATCCGACGAAGGGGTAGGCACTGGTGTGTCCGTATAGTACAGACACATTTCGCCAATAAAGTAATCTGCCCATTTCCCAACTGGAAAACTGGCGCAGGGGCTCTGTCTCTCTTTAAGGTCGTAGCATTATTCTGAGCGATGGCCGTTTTGCGTGGATGTGACGCATATTTTCCTCAAACTTGTTATTTTTTGTGTTTGTATTCATTCTCTGCGTCATGTTTACCGCAAACAAAAGTCGTTTCTTTTTTCTTTTCTTCATTTTCTTAACTATATATATATATATAAATTTTCATAACTGTCGGTTTCCAGTATAACAGGATGCAGCCTAAAACCAGTATTTTACATTTTACATAGAGCGACTGCCTATCTGACCTCCACAACCCAGGTACTGGGTAACACAATACACCTTGGTTGTCAGACTTTCTGGCTTCTGACAACCCGTAACGACTGTCAAAGATCCACGAATGACAGCCGGGACTGACAGCTTAGCCACAAGCCCTTCCGCGAATTAACTATTTTATTGAATAACTTTATAAGTCTGAAATCACCAACCCGTCTTGAGTTTGAGTGGTGATCAATGCTCGTCCCTTTGTCTTTTGTCCTGCAGTGGGACAATAATAGGCTGATGTTATTTATTTATTAAATGGAAAACGGAATGCGCTCCGTAACACCACATATTGTCCTTAGTTTTTTCATCCGCAAAATTAATAATCAGTTGCTACTTAATTCGTTTATTTTTCCGTAAAACTCGCGTTTATTAATGTGGCAATAGATTGCTGTAGTGCACGAAGAATCACCAAGTGTTTTAAGGCATTAACTTCCAATCGTAAAATTATTTAAAAGTGCTGTATCATAGTGTCTGTTTCTCGGGTGCAAGGAATCCTCGCGGTTACGCGTACGGCATAAAAGTCCTGCGTACGACACCAAGTGTTTTAAGGCATTTACTTTCAATCGTAAAATTATTTAAAAGTGCTGTATCATAGTGTCTGTTTCTCGGGTGCAAGGAATCCTGGCGGTTACGCGTACGGCATAAAAGTCCTGCGTACGTACACTCATAGGTGGACTATCCGTGCTATCAACTTAATAACGATGAATTTTGCGTATGTGTTCCGTTCCAGGTTACGGATACGGTGCGGTCCAGTTACTAAATTAATAAGCTGCATTGTGACTGGCGGCGCCAACCCGTTCACATTATCATTGCTATAACTTCCGACACTGCTGCCTACGTGTAATTTTATACCTCGCACTGTTTGTACTCCTCCAAAGCCGACAGACTTTGAAAATGTACCGCATATCCAATCTGAACTGTTTATGCAAAAGCTCTTTTAGAAAATCCTAGCACCTCAACTGCAAATATTCGACGGCAGTAACGACCGCGAAAAGATAGCCCACCCTCTAAAGCACACGAATCATTCTTCTGATGATTGGAGACAATTCGCCACGAAATAAGAACAGTAGTGACAGCCGAAATATTAGCATCCCTAAAAGCATGCGTTGCTGCGGAGCTAAGCGAATTTAAGGAAGCCATAGTATTCATATTAAAACTTGAAATATAGATTCAATTTATGAGCAAGAAGTTTGACCAAATGAAAAGTGAACTCGACAACTATAACTCAAAAATATTTATGTCAGATCTGTCTACAAGAGTAAATTTGCATGAACAAAACTCACGCCAACAAAATGTAAACGCCAACGACATCTGAGAACCTAGTTAAAACTGTGATGCAACTTATAAAGGCGGTCTCATGCACCATAAAAGAGACGGATACTATTTCGGCTGTATGTGTCCGAAAATTATACCCCCCAAAAAAAAAGAATCCTAGAACTATGATCGTTAAACTGAAAAGTGTGGTTGCAAAAGATGAAATGTTGACATCTGTGATGAATTTTAATAAAGAGCACCCTGAAGACAAGCTGAACTCGAGTCTGCTAGGCTATGGTGGCCCAAAGAAGCCAATATTCGTGTCCGAGCACCTCTCTTCCCTTAACAAAGAAATTCACGCAGCAACCAGAAAAGCTGCACGAGACAAAGGTTAAAAGTATGTATGGGTGAGCGACAGACGTATCCTCATTCGGAAAGTAGACGGGATACCAGCTAAGCAAATACGCAGTCTTGAAGCAGTTGCACTGCTTTAAAAATTATTACAAAAAATATATGCCGACACAAAAGCCTATCTATTAAACTTTCGCATCCCATATTTACCATCAAAATTTTAGAGTAATGAAAACCAAATTGAACTGTATTATGTTAAACGCGCAAAACCACATCTACGACATCCTTTTAGGGACAGAAACATGGTTAGACAGCGTCAACGATGGAGAACTATTTGACTGTGGGTACAATATCTACCACAGAGGACAGAGCCTAGACCAATGCACGAAAAAAGGGTGGAGAGGTACTAATAGCAGTCCTGAAGACTATCGGGTCCATTCGCATGCCACAATTTGAGACGGACTCTGAAAACTTATGGGTAAGCCTAAAGATTATAAATGGGAAAAAGATCCAACGCCTGAACATCTGTGTTGTTTACCTACCACCACCTGTGCAGCAACCAACACTTGACTCGTTACCTCAGTTATCGACAAAACTGGAAATCTAACTTTAATAGCCGGCGACTTCAACCTTGGATCCATTAAATGGAAACTAGACGAAACTGTAACTCACAATACATCCACGTCACCAAGTAACTATAATACCCCACTAGGTTACTCGTTAATAGACTGCTTGTCTCTAAATAGTATTGAACAGTTGAACCCTGTACAAAATCAACTTTACTGGCGGATATGTTCAAGAATGTAAAACCCCCCTGTCAGTGTCTCATCACCCACCATTGGAAATTGTAATTAAAAATATGTTACTTAATCCACTTAAATGTAAAAGCTCCGTAAAATACAATTACCGAATTGTGAATTAAATATTGTTGAATGATCGAATTAAACAAGTCAATTTGACTACATGTTAATCCGAATGCGCAGATGTGAATGCAATGGTAGAAGAACTTTACAACCAACTTCATAATATAACTGACGAGCCCGTTAGCTAAAACGAAAGTATCACAAAATAGGTACCCCCCTTGGTGTCCAAAAGCTCTTATTAAACTTCTAAACGAAAACGAAAAGCTTATGATGCGGTTTAAGAGATATAAGAATCCCCGCGACCAATACGAATATGTTATTATAATTTATATATATGTATACAAATTGTTAGGTGAAAGAGCAAATATAATGATAAAAACAAATTATAAAGACTACGTGGAGGGAATTGAGAAGGCATAACACATAATCCGTTTCTTTTGGGTCATTTGTAAAGGCAAAAAAGTCAACGTCTAATGACATACCGTTTGAGATGAAACTGAATAATTAGAAAGCCACTTCCGAGAACGAGGTTTGCAAGCTCTTTGCTTCCCATTTCTCTTCAACGTTCACCTCATCAGATGAAGCAGTACATGCTTCATTAGAGAAAGATCACAGGTATCCCCAAAATTGCTTGAGTCGGGTCACATTAAAGAGATATAGTTAAAGTCCTTAAAAAACTAAATGGATGCAAGGGATCTGGACCAGATGGTTTTCCACCATTATTCGTTAGAAACTGTGCAACTAGCTTGAGCTTACTGCTAAAAATCATTTTGGACCACTCAGTCGAAACGGCACAATTCCCTTCTGAATGGAAAAATGCCAATGTAGTGCCCATATTTAAAAAAGGCGATGCAAGCAACATAAAAAAATATCGTCCACTTTTCAAAGCCAGATGATGGCACCCAGACATACTTTTTAAGCAATTATTGTCAGCAACAGTTGCCGGAGGTCGTTGAGCAATTAATTTTAATAAGTAGTTCCATATTGCTCAAAAACAGACATTGCCCTGCATTGTTTACACTCACATAATATCATAAGTAATTATATTATAACGTTTGGACATTAAAAAGAGACCATGACCTAGTTAACGTAGGGCGCGCACTTACGTAACATTTGAAAATGGAACTCTGGCTGTAAAATAAAGTAAGTTTCATGTAACTGTCAATTGTTTTCACATTGTGGTGTCGTTTTATAAATTGCTTGTCTTCATCACCATGAATTTGTAATTTTAAAATTTGCGTGAAAATTTTCATACTTATTATGATTTGCTTAGATATTAAGTGTTATTTGTCAGCTCAGCAAAGCCTTTCTCGGCTTCGAACTGCTTTTGGCGATAAAGCACCATGTAAAACGATTATTTATACCTGGTTTGCAGATTTCAAGCGCGGTCGTGCCAATGTCAGTGATGAATTTAATTTTCCGCTGTGAAAAATTAAAAACATCGATGATGTGCGCCGTATGGTCATACAGACCGCCTTTTTTTTTTTTTTTTTTTTGGGTGGGAAATCATCAAATGACTTCTCCCGCTCTGGGTGGAGCGGGAGGGCGTGTCAGACTTTTACTGACTAAAACCCACCCGTGTTCCTTCAGTTGCCTGTGCCAGGGCCACGGTTTTCTCTGTAGAATAACCCGCGACCCTGAGGCAACCCGCGACCCTGAGGCAGATACAGACCGCATAGTGTCACACCATGAGATTCGGGCATTTTTATGCATAGACATGAGTAAAATACAATACAAATACTAAAAAAAACATTTACGTATGAAAAAGCTGTGCTCGCGGTGGATCCCACACAATTTGACTGAGGCTTTGCACGGAGGAGTGGCACAAATGTTTTCAAAATTGGTTTATTCGTATGAAAAACTGCATCTACACAATTTTTTACCATTCATAGTATTTTTTTATTATTCATTCCAGATTTTTTTTGTGCGCCCCACGTATTTCGCCCCAGGGATCAGTCAGCTAGGAATTACCATCCAGTTTAAATTATACTTGTAATGGTGTCTGAGAAGATCATATATTTTACAGTGTTTGTAAATATGTGAGCACAATGTACCTATCGCGTCGTTCATTTATCTGCCTTTGCTATATTTTTAGTTCTTCTTACCACTTGTGGTATAGTATTTTTATATTTTAAAAGAGTAACGGTGGAGTTTCTTGCCACTTCTTCTCCATACGAAACTACTTTTTGGAAGTGGCGCCTAGAATCAGTTATAATTTTATTGTAATTTTTGATGTTCCAAAGTGCCATTTTATGGGCCTATTTGAAATAAATGCTTTGACTTTGACTTTGACTTTGATCTGCTTATACCAATAAATAATTTTATTTCTTCGTTTTATAGTAGGTATGTGGCGTTCTGTAGTTTCTGCCTATCCCCATGGGAAAAAGGCGTAAGTTTAATAAGTATACATTTAATAGTATGATATATCGTTATGATAGATCGATACCACCTCAAGGTGGTATCGATCTCAAGCGTCAATTTTATTTCTACACGATGCCATAGGAAATTGCTTGAATGTTATCGTGACGTCATATTTTACCGATAAGTCAGCATCGAGCAATTAAGCTGCTCACCGTATGAATGGGACTAGCTTAACATTTCTACGCCAATCCATTATAACTTCAAGTAAGTATGACCTAAAGTTCTGCCTACACCATAAAATAATACAGGGCGTGATACAGATCGTATCAACTACATTATATTGGCGCGTCAGAATAAATATTTAACTTTTTAATGGTTAAACTTAATTGATATTTCATCGAAGTAACCCACACACTGCTTAAGGAGAAGTTACCACAACGTAAGCATTAATTGCGAGTATTCGAAAAAAAAAGCGTTGAGATCATTATCTTTCTGACCGTCATCATTTCAGATTCATCATTTGCCACAAAGTCATAGTTAATATTAAGCGCGTTAACATATTTTTCTTAATAAATCCGAATGCTGAAAGTTGATATAAAAACCTAAATTGTATGATATAATTCGCTACATCCCATAGAGTCAGCTGATATGTCGAATGTCAAAATCTAGTCAAGCAGAGTGGTTAATAACTTTCCTCACGATATTCTCCTCTTTACGCTGCATCACAACACCTTGTTTTCTGATTGGTTGCTGTTAACGATGTTACACATTTGGTGTATTGCCTCAAGCTTTTGTCACACTGTAGCAAATAACGCGCAGGACGCGTGACGCAACTTACTCGTCGATTGTTTTAACGATTTGAAAGACACGTCACTATTCGCGCCAGTTTGAACACCTTACAAATTGGTTGACATAATCGACGCAAGCGAATTTCGTTCCTCATCCTTCGCGCTATTCGCTTCACTGCCTCATTTTGGCCAGAGCTTGAAAGTAATAAATGGCACCGAGACTTGAAAATAAACGTAGAACCTTCGCCTTAACACCGTATTGTGCAAAAAAGATCGACCACGCCCTTTTCAACAGCGATGCTATCAGCATATTGGATTTTGTACTCATCGTTAATAAATACGCCAATAAACGATCAATGTTTAATCAAAATGAAAACTATTAACTTCATGGTGTTTTAAATAACGAGATAAAACTATTAGGAGAAAGAAACTACAAACTCAAACTCAAACTCAAAGCATTTATTTCAAACAAACCAATTACAGGCACTTTTGAATTGTCAAGGGGTCGGTCAGTCAGAAATATGAAGCTAGTTGCCCATTCCAAAGCGAAAGTAGGTACCTATGGAGAAGAACGGGCAAGAAACTCCATGGACACTTACATGACATCTTTTAAATAATATGGATACAGAAAAATTTGTTACATCCGTCTTGTTGAAATTATACATGTGAGAACCCGTAATAAAAACATAAAAAATCGGAAATAAAAATAAGCCGTGGCTGCCAAGAGATGACCAGTCCCCACTGATGGCGCCCGTTCACGAACATGACGTATGGATCAGCACCATTCAGCTCAACCATTTTGAAGGGAACTTAATGATCCAACACACACGCCACCACCAGCGAGACATTTGAGTGAGCATGACATACTCTCAGCCGCCAGGGCACGTCTGTCATTGACTTGAATGTTCATGTGTACTACATAGTGCTCACACGTGTGCTTTGCAATTATACAATACTAAAAGATTGAATTTATACAGTGCAAAGATAGTTTTTACAATCTTCAGCAGCTCCAACAATATTTCCGAATGCTAATCAATTGTTTAGGCGCCCTTGTGGAGCAGAACAAGCGTTGAGCATTTTTGTCAGAGATGTAATCCTCCAACTTATAATATGCTTGGCTGAATAGTGTGCGTTTGATACAAGTTTTGAACTTCGTTTCATTCAGTTGGATTATGTGGGGAGGTATTTTATTATAACATTTTAAACAGTACCCCATGAAGGATGAACCTACTTTAGCCAGCCTGAAACCCGGTTGAACCAATTGGTCCCTATTTCTAGTCCCATAGTTGTGTCTTTCACCTCTTTTACTGAAAAGAGGTGAAAGACACAACTATGGGACTAGACTATTTCATATATATATTGACAAGGGACGGTCATGATGTTAATTTCTTTAAACAGTTCCCTTAAAGAATCGCGCCTGCGGAGGCCATATATTGCTCTAATGGCTCTTTTTTGCAGAATAAATATAGACTCGATGTCTGCAGCGCGTCCCCATAATAAGATACCGTAAGACATGATACTATAAAAGTAACTGAAATAGACTAGCCTCGCGGTATCTACATAAGACTGACGGATTTTTCTGACAGCATATGCTGCTGAACTTAGCCGTCCTGCAAGAGATGTTAAATGGGGACCCCATTGCAGCCTTGAGTCGAGCGTGATCCCCAAGAAAACCGTTTTGTCAACGAATTCTAGTTTCTCTTGATTCAATACTATGTCACAATCAGTACTTTTAACATTCGGCAAAGCAAACCTTATGCATTTTGTTTTTTTCACATTTAATACTAAATTATTAGCAGTAAACCAATTTTGTACCTGCAGCAGTGCGTGCTTAAAAATTAAAGAAGTATCATCAGAAAATAACACCATTTGTGGTTGTTTTTTTAATAAATGGGGTAGATCATTAATATATACTAAAAAGAGGAAAGGACCTAATATCGAGCCTTGTGGAACACTCATTTCTACTTTTAATCCAAGTGAATTGACACCATTAATTTGAACTTTGTGCCGTCTATCTTCTAAATAAGATCTAACTAAACTTAGCGCAAGTTTACCTAGTCCGTAATGCTCCAGTTTTAGGAGCAAGGTTTCGTGATTAACGCAATCAAATGCCTTGGAGAAGTCACAGAAAATTCCTATGGCATCTTGGGCCTCCTCCCACGCTGTAAATATGTGTTTTAGTAAAGTGACACCAGCGTCAGTCGTGCAACGACCTTTGGTGAAACCATATTGCTGTTCGTGTAAGATTTTGTTGATGTTAAAATGATTAAGCATTTGATTGAGCATTACCTTTTCGAACACCTTGCTGAATACCGGCAACACGGATACTGGTCTATAATTGTTGGTGTCTTTGCTATCCCCAGATTTAAAAAGTGGTATAACCTTACTGTATTTCATTAAATCCGGGAAGACTCCTTGATCTACACACAAATTAAATATTAAAGCTAAGTATGGTGCTATGGTCTCGATTATGGATGTACAAACTTTGATAGACATTCCCCAAAGATCTTCGGTCAACTTGATTCTTATTTGCCGAAAAGCTTTTATAACTATCATAGGGTTTATATGTTTAAATTGAAATTCAACCGGGCAGCCTGGAACGTTCGCTCTTAATAAATCAATTGAGACTTTGGGTGAGGAATTTAAAGCCTCCGTAGTTTTAGATGGTATATTAGTAAAATAATTTACAAATTCCTGAGCTACTTCTAAGTTAGAGCTTATGGCACCACGTGAAGTCTCCAATGTATATTCAGTGTTTCGTATTTTTTTCCTACTAGTTTCGTTATTTATAACTTTCCAAACTGTCTTTATTTTATCTTCGGCTGATTTGATCTTGTTGCTAATGTACAGGGCTTTAGCGATTTTGCAGGTATTTCTAAAAATTTTGGAATATGTAGCAACATACTTATTGAAAGTTTCAGTGTTAATATAAGGCTTAAGGCCATACAACTCGAACAGTCTTTCCCTACTAATCCTAATACCTCTAGTTGCCCAGTCACTAAACATAAATTTAGTGCAAATATTTTTTTTTTTCTTTTCAAAAGTTTTATTGAATTCAGTGTGGACTAATGAAAGAAATCCTCATAAAATTTATTTGCATCGTCCATATTATGGCCCAGAACATTTAACTTATTATTTAGGGCACTATTGAACCTATTTAATTTGCCAGTAGTTATTGGTCTAAATTGTATTTGCAATTTTTGTAAAGGTGTTTTAAACCTAAAAGTTACCGTTTGTCCACTATGATCTGACGGCAGATAATTTACTATGGCTTTCTCTAAATAATCAAAATCGCAGAAGACATTATCAATACAAGTTGGAGTTACTCTAGTCGGTTCGGTAAAAACATTAAATAAATTGAACGATTTAAAAAGGCTTAGTAATCTACTGCTATTTGAATTATTTACCAAAATATTAATATTAAAATCACCACAAATAATTGCGGCTTTGTTACTGGATGCAAGTTTCGCTAGGATATCTTCCATTATTGACTCAAATAAAGAAAAGGTCTGATAATTAGGGGGTCTGTACACGCACACTACAACATGCTTATCTAGCTCAACACAGGACAGTTCGATGCAATGTTCAACTGATAAACCAACTATGTCATTGCGTTGCTTGGATTTTAAACAATTTTTAATCAAGATCATAGACCCTCCACGCAGCATAGATTTACGGGTAAAACAACTGCCCACACTATAGTTCTCATAATTAATTAGTATTTGGTAATCCCTTTACCAATGTTCAGTAAAACAAACAATGTCAAACTTTGTTTTCTCTAAAAACATTCCAATTTCTAATAATTTGGAAGAAATACCTTGAATATTTTGATGAAATAACTTCAAGGCATTCTGCTGACCTTCTTTTCGATAATGACTTCTTTTTGAGCAAGAATATACCTTGTTGTTGTTAGTTATTAGAATATTCTTCCTGGTACCTTCTGTTGTCTTACAAACTAGTTTAAATGATAAGATAGGTACAGCACGAGTGGCATGACCACCATAGAAACGAGTTCTGTCAAGGGGAGAATAGACAACAAGAACAAAATGACAGATAAATAAAAGAAATCTGTCATTTTGTCTATTCTTTCGTCAACCAAACCAGCATGTCGATTCTGTAAAAATCTCACCGTGAAGACTTGCGTGGAGTGAGCTGTCAATGTCATCCCGTCTTGGTCAATCACTAGCATCAGTGGCACTGACAGCTCAATCCACGCTCACTTCACGTTAGTTTTCACGGTGAGATGGTTACAGAATAGCACTACCGGTCTTGCTGCGCGTGCAGTGGGCTGTACGTCAGTGGCAACGAAACCAGTATTTGAGCTGTCCTCGTATTCTATTAAAGCTCCGTACAGCTCGTTCACCACCGAGGCCTTGATGTACCTATCCTGTAGGAAATAGGAGATCACCCGTATCAAGCGACGGGACGCCGTGCTATCAAGAGGGAGAAAAGTAACTTCTTTGGTCTATGAGTCACACGCGCGACTGCTGAATCTGGGGTCCTGGTTTCAATACTCAGGTTGGGCAAGTGTTATTGGATTCCGCCCCTAACGGCCGAATCCAATAACCTACTTTCAGTCAAAGACAGATCGCTACTGATTATAGACAGTACAGTTCTAAATGTCCCTGTCAAACAAATAGCTGTCAGCATGTTATAGGAACGCACACTTTGGTTTAAGCTAATTCACAGTATTTCATTCGAAACCCAGAAGAACATTGAGCCACAGGAAAAGAAGTTCTACAAGTTTTAAACACTATGCTAGACAGAGACAGCATTATTAGAATCTGACGTCACAACATAGGAACGCCATAGTAACTTCGCGTCATTCAGTACACTGATCGTTTTGAGTGACAAGCATAGAAGAATAATTTCAAAAGTGGCTCTATTTTTCCCCCGATGTAATTTTTTTTTTGCAGATCGTCTTTCTAGCAGACTAGGGCGAAGCAAAAACGAGGGTTATGATTTTAACCGGTATGTATGTTCGTATGTTCATGTGTTGCCCCTCATTACTTCTAAATTACTTAACATAATTTGACAAATGAGGTATTTTTGGAAACGGGGCTTTTTCTTTTTTTTTTTTTTGGGTGGGAAATCATCAAATGACTTCTCCCGCTCTGGTTGGAGCGGGAGGGCGTGTCAGACTTTTACTGACTAAAACCCACCCGTGTTCCTTCAGTTACCTGTGCCAGAGCCACGGTTTTCTCTCTCATAACCCGCGACCCTGAGGCGTCGACCCTATTGGACCCCGTCACTTTGTGCTGACATCTCTTTGAGGCGCGCGTGGAACACAACGCGCCGTCGACCCGGGCCTGGTCCTTACCGGACAGCGAGACACCCATTGCTCGCCGTCCGCAAGCCCGCGCCTACGGTGGCCGGGAATCTGCAGGCGACTCCCGACGCCCAGGGCGTCTCCTGCGGCGACTAGAGGCGTGAGGGCGCAAGGCTCTCTCCCTCACGCGCTTCGCCTCCTCCTTCGCGAGCATTACTGCTTCGCAGAAGGAGGTGACGACTTTCCATTCCCTCTCGCTCCGTACCATGGCCTGGACCAGGGCCGGACGCGAGAGATCGCCGCCGCCAATCGCCTCCGCGAGGACACTGCGGTGCTCCGCCCAAGCTGGGCATACCTCCACCGTATGCTCCACCGTTGGAAACGGGGCTTCAAATTGAATATTCTCTATCTAAACTTCGATCCTCTAGATAAGGTTAAGAGAAGAACACTTTTTATGTATGCAGTATGCAGTGTTGGGTATCGAATTATCACATTTCAAAAATATATATATTGTTATGTAACCTCAAAATAATTTAAATAAAAAGTAAGTTCAAATAGTAAAACACGACTGCCTTTTGAAAAATCACGCTAAAAAAAGGAGGGATTTTTTGACTGACCTTTTATTAACTGTAGTAACACTTTTTGTTAAATAAGTATATTTAATTAATGTACATTTTGGATAGTAGTCAAAGATTCTATAACAAAGTTACTGGATACGGCCGTTAGACGACCCACTGACCGGTGCTTTATAGGGTCACTCAGTAGCTGCCCGTTTGATGGCAATAGGCTCGCCCTCAATTATAATTGTGGGGCTTTAAATTTTACTGGCGAAATGTGGGTGTAATAAACACCTTTGTCTTTGCCCTCGCGAAATAGTCGTGATCATCATCTTCTGTTGAGGTCTGCTTCCAAAATAACCGGGTGTAGTTGAATACCCGTATTTTACATCGAGCGACTGCTGATAGTTACTGGGAAACACGCTACCGCTTGGTAAGACTGGTTGTCTGACTTTCGGGCTTTCAAGTGATAGATACATAAAATCACACCTTCTTCATATTGGCGTAATCAGAAACTACAGAACGCCACCTGCTACGAACCTGAAATACCCAAACAGACCAAGCAAAATGCCTGTTTGCCCTCGCGCCCCATGTAAAACAGCTTTCGCCAGTAGACAGTTATGTTAGACACGACAGCATAAACAAAAAGCTTAGTATTGTAGGACTTTCCAGAAAAAGTGTTAAAAACATTGTTAATGGCTGGCTCCAGCAATTGGACTATCAAAAGACCGAAGACTTACTTGCACACACTGCGTAATATCATACAACACACGCTTTCACATTCACATTGACAGCTCACCACACGCACACACAAACTCACGCACACACACACATCAAAACGTACATGCTCAGAAAATAAAAATAATTTATGTCACGACAATGCTCCACGTCCGACTCCCAAAATACAAGCCCTGGCTTAGTTTGGATATCAATTTCAGTACCTCAGTTAAAATTAAATAAATACTGTATACATATATGTACCAAATTCTTGTAAATGCGTCTTGTGAAAACAAACTTTTTACTTTACTTTTTTACTCCTTTTGCCTCGTTTACGTTCATACATCTGTGGGCCTAGTGTGAGTTGCCAAGGGCCAATCGGAGCGCCGAACGCGGTCGATGCGTAAAGTCGAAATGGTTAAAATAAACTCACACTAGGCCCACAGGTCATACACACCCATCAAGTACTACGCACCTGACCTTTCTGAAGAACAACACCAATAAGGTCACTATAACAAGTCCTAGTGATGTTATGTTATTATATGGATATGTAGGCTGCAGCAAACAGACGACCTTAGCTATAAAAAAATCCGATTGCATAAAACACAACAAAGCATGACACACAATTATTACCAAAAAGTGAAACGGATTTCGAAACAACATAATATCTAATAATAGGTGACAAACAGTCGAGCCGTGACCGGCTTTAGGCACATAATGGCTAGAAATGCGGCCGGCATTGCGCCACGGACGGACATACGAATCGTATTGTGACAATTCTATTATTTCTAATCACTTGTAGTAAGAACTTGAGGTCAATTTTGTTTATTGAACGATTTGATTTGCTTTTGCCAGCGGTTTCGCCGGTCGGAACCGGGATAGTTTTTTAACCCAGGTTTAAAAAAAAATAACTTTGTGTCAAAATTCATCGAAACCGTTCAGTCGTTTTAGAGTGATTGAGTAACAAACATACTTAACTTCACATTTATAATACTACTAGCTGTTCGTGCCCGGTGTCAAAGTAGGGAATTTGGATGCTATTTTTGTATGAAATTCACCCCAGGCGGAATTTCATACAAAAATAGCATCCGAATTTCCGACTATGCTGATAGATTTTCCACAAAAACCTTTCATACAAACCTTGTCCTGACCACAACAAAAAAATAATTAGCCGTTTTAAAGTGATTCGCGGACAAACATTTGTGGAAATTAAAAAAATATAGTTACATATAGACAGATTTAATAGGTTAGATAAGGGTATACAGGACACGTCGGTGGAAACACTTCCAACCTAGAGCTGGCCTAGCATTGTGCAGAGTTTCAATAGGTTTGTTACATCTAACGTGTGGCCTACTGTACATTTTTACACACTTACAAATTTTCCTTAAAAATAATAACACAACATAACATTACGTCTGTATAGGGTTGGGTTGTATAAATATAATACAGGGTTAACTCATACTTCAAGTAACTACTTGCGGTCTTTGACGGCAATTTTTTTTTTTCTTTTTATAATTTTTTTTTCTTTCGTAAGGTACCCATTAAGTTTGTGGAGTTTTACTGGCTTATTTAATTTGACCTTATAAACGCATAATGAACCAGGTTATTTGGTTTTGAAGTACATTACGTCTTTATAGGGTTGGGCTGTATGAAAATAATATAGGGTTAATTCATACTTCAAGTAAACCTTATAAACGCAAAACGAACCAGGTTATTTGATTTAGAAGTGGCGATCACGTACCGCAAGACCCAGTTTGGGTAGGCCTCCCACGAGGTAGACCGATAGCCTGCTGGAGGTCGCAGGAATTCGCTGGATGTGAGAAGCATAAGACTGATCCTCTATGCCCCCCGGCAGTGGACGTCTTTCAGCAGACATGTAGATAATGGTGATGAATTCTAGAATTTCTCAGTTGCAGCCCGGAGTCTGGATTTGTGCCCGGTTGATGGCAAAAGGCTCGCCCCCTATTACATGAGACATAAGCATATCTGGCGAAATGTGGGTATACTATAGGTACACCTCTGCCTAACCCTTCTGGGATTACAGGCGTGATGTTACGTTATGGTGATAAATAAATCCCCAATATGACTACAAAAAATCCAAAAATAATTTTATTTTAAGAGTCGATGTTCATCGTTCTCGTGGTCACCATGTCGGTATCTGTGACCAATACTTATCTTTGAGACAACAATCGCGTTGCAGAGTTGATTATTGCATTCGGTTACTAGAGGGTTAAGGCGATGTCAGCAGGATTTATTCTTAAAACTATCACCCACATTTTGATTCACATTGTAGGAGAGTTACTTCAGAGTCGTATCATTCATTAATGAAACGTATCATAGTTGTTAAACTTAGTCACCTGACAGAATGTTCAACTTGGGCGAATTAACATGGCACCTGGCTCGGAACTATTAGAGATATTTTTATTCACTTTTTAAAAACTAATAATATTGATAGCCAATGTTTAGAAACAGGTTATGTCAAAGTATGGTGTTATATAAAGATATACTTGTCGTGGATGGATGGCGCCACAGTACAGCGGACAGCGCCATCTAACAATTTGATTCATTAACGAATGATCATGTGATTGGAAACGCAAGCGAGCCCTACCGCTTGGGCACGATCGTCGGTGGAGGGGATGCAGTGAGGACTGGCGGAGAGACCGAGTGTTGCGACAGTCAACAGAATACGGTCGAGTTTGGACAGTCTTGGCAAACGCTCAGTACCAACGCACGTGTCTGTTTCCGTTGCACGTTGTTATTTCGTTAGCCAGTGTATTAAAGTTATTTTAATTCGAATTATCTTTTCGTTCGAGTACCCAATACAGTGCCCACACTAAAATGTGTCGGATCGCGAAGAAGACCCGATGTTTCGCATCTCGGCCACCCTTGATCCGACATACTATATAAAGCTATAACGTTTTCTTTTAAATAACTTAACTAACGTTATACTGCCTCGTTAGTCCAATAGTCCATATCCTGGTCAAATATATTTCAGTCAAATTTATAATAAGCAATTAAATTGACACTAGTCAGCGTAAATGTGCTGCTATTCCGCAGACGATACACATTTGATTATGTCCACTGTACCCTGATACCTGCACGTTACAGGAAACGTTACTGCTAATGATAACGCTAATCTTGTAGCTTGCAGTCCAGCCGTCGAGTGAATGCGTTGTTGACACCTGTCAGTTTCATACAATCTAATCCGTGTTTTGCGATTTTGATCTTTATTAGTTACTAGAACTGTCGCACTAACAAATCATATAAACGCATTCTCTCAACGGCCGTACTATAAGAACTGGGCTGTGACAACTTAGATTACCATCGAGACGCTACCAATATAGAGGTATGAGGATCAGGGTTTACCCATCCTCCATAGAAAAGAGAGGATCCTCCCACCAGACGGGTGTTGTGTCTGGTGGGCTACTGCCAGACGATTGATGTCGGGACGTTTACGCTAGTCGCGCAGTGAACTCTGCTTGCGCGTTGCAGGATTATGCATGACGTCAGCGTGATACATAGTTCGCATGTGGCTGCCGCCACAAGAAGAAATACAATCGTCATGGGACTCCACAACAGATGCAAAGTAATAGCCTTTAGAAACGCCTCACTGAGGCAACAATAGATCGCAATTCATTAACACCTCTTTGCAATAAAAATTGATAGTTTAAAGTCGACGTCGCCTTAACAGAGCTAGTTTAACATCACGACTTGACCGCTATAGCTTGGAGCTAACAAAACATTGCAACATTTAACTCAACTCATTATGTTCTGCGATTCCATAAAATAGTTACAAACAAAGATATGATTGTACTAGCCCCGACTTAGTCCGTGTGTTACTTGTAAATTTTTTTTTTTTTTTTTACTTGGGATGGGTTTGCTCTTGACTCTAGTCTAGGTCAGGGGTGACAGAGAAAAAATCTACGATTGATTGGGCATACCCAGAAGAAGCCTGTTCACTCTAACTTTGAAGAGACTCGGGTTGAATTCGTTTGGGAACACAGGCGCAGGTAGTGAGTTCCACTCTTTTGCCGTGCGCATTATGAAGGATGTTTGGAAGCGCTTAGTGCGAATCTATCCAATAACTGTGTAATAATATATCCAATAGCTGTGCCCTATAACATCGTTTTCACTTAGCGTTCTTCCAGACTTTTTTCTTTTTACTCGGCTCCTTAGTGTAGAGTGTGAAGTTTAGGAACGCTAACCTTCCTCAAGATTTGGGCAATAAAATGCAAAACGAATCTTTCATTTCAAATTAAAACAAACAAACTCTACTGTTTATCCATACTAAAATTTTAAATTCGAAAGTAACTCTGTACATGCATGCATGTTCCCTTTCCACGCATAAGCCACAGAACGGATTTCGAGAAAATCATTACTGAAGAAGAATATATTTTTCGTCTCAAAAACTTTAGGGACACTTTTTTGATTCGAGCAACATTTTAGGTGTCACATAGATGGCGTCTGTTTTAATAACATAAGCTACGCGGACGATACGGTGCTGCTGACTCCGGAGGCTGATGAGTGAGGACTATGCATCAGATCACGGGCTGCGCTATAATGTAATGAACAGTCAGTGTATGGTTTTTCAGGGTGAGTCTAGGAAAGTGCTAGAAATGCCACCCATAAAGTTGAATAGCTCACCCTTGGAAAGGGTGGACAGTTTTAAGTATTTGGGACATGTCGTGACTCCTAATTTGAAGGATGATGCGGACATTGAGCGGGAACGAAGGGTGCTGTCGGTCAGAGCGAACATGGTTATCCGCAGGTTTGCACGTTGCATTGTACAGGTGTTCGTGGCAGAAACATAAATAAAATTATACTTGTGATATATTAATAATTCACTTTATTTTGATATGATCGTAATATATAAAATATACACGTTCTTTTGAGAGAGAGAAAAATTCTATTCTAAACAATGTTGCTAGTAGAAAAAACCACCTTAGAATGTTGCCGGCGTAATAAAAACAAAATTAAACTTAAATCTAGGTTCGGATACGAACAACAGGTGCAGCTTGTGGACTGACAACGAGAATAAACAAAAGTCGTACTGCACCCTTCGTGTCCAGTACAACAACGTGTTCAGGATGATGTTGGCGATCCCACACTACTATGCGCAAGAGACGCACGTCGCTGGTGCGGCGAGTGCGGAGGAGCGCTAACAGCATGCTGGCCGCGCTCGCTAAAAGGCTTGATTGTTCCATCGTGACTCACTGTTGTAAGTGACACGTACCTCGCTTGGAATGTTAATTTTATGGCATTGTTATTTTATTTTATTTTTTTCTAATTTCTATTTTTAAATGTGTCAAAGAATCATGGCGAGATTTGTACAAAATAAATAAAGATTTTTTGAGAAGTTGAAATTCTAATTCTTATAATCTTACGTGCCTAAAAAGTGTCTTCAGTCATTTACAATATTTTTATAACACCGCAATAAAAAATTAAGTTTAAAAATAAATAGTTTAACGTGGGGCTTATTATTTTAGAACGAATCGGCGGCTATTAGTCTAAGACCCTCCTTTATGGGTATTTATTTATAGGCCCTATCGTCTTTCACACAATCCACGTATCGTTTCATGGAGAATGTCACAAATATTAACAACTCGCAACTGTTAACAACGATTCACATCAGTCATCACTCCATCACTCTTTTGTCTGTCAGTTTGATAGATACGTTGTCAGTTGTCACTTATTAATTTTTATAAATACTAAATGGACAACGAGATACAACGAAAGCCTGATATTTTCGTATCGTTATTTTTTTATTATGCGGGGTTTTAAAAATATGTTAAATATATCAAGCTACTCATGGTAATGTGTACTCAATATTGGAAAATATTTTGAACTCTCAATTTTTATTTTTATTTTTCCTATCAACTAATGTAAGGATCTCGCCATGATTCTTTGAATTGTGTTGTAATTGTATGTAATTTTAATCAATGTGTGTGTGTGTTCTTGTGAATCCCATTATGAGTACATATTACTTGAATTAAATCAAATTAAATTTTATCGACGCTTGCCCCCTACAACATGGAACTTAAGCATAACCTGGCGAAATGTGGGTGTACTATAGGTACATCTCTGCCTAACCCTTCTGGGATTAGAGGCGTGATGTTATGTGTTAATCCCGGTAGTAAATTCCCTTGGGATCATTTCCGACAATCATGCGGGCAAAGCCGCGGTCAAAATATCGTAACCTATTGGGTTTAAAACTATAACTATATCTTCTGATCGTAAGACACCAGGGTACGCCTGTTTTCTGGATCTCTCTAAGGCGTTTGACCTCGTGTCTTACGAGGTGCTTCGGAGGAAGCTAGGGGATAGTGGTATTCCGGTGGAGACGTTGAACATCTTCAAATATTGGTACAATAATCAGACGAACTGTGTCAAATGGTCAGGCACTCTCTCCGATTCGTACAGGCTGGAGTGCGACGTGGGGCAGGGGGTGTTATCATCTCCAAAGCTCTTCTCAGCCTGTATGTAAACGACCTCATAGTGGAACTCAGCATGCGTGTTGGATGGGTGGTATTAGTGGTAATAATATCAGCTACGCGAACGCCATGGTGCTGCTGAGTCCCACTGCAGGGGCGCTTTGAGAGATGCTGAAAGTTTGTGAAGCCTTTGCCGAGTCACATGGGGTGTTCCAAGGCCGCCGGTGGTAAGTGTCCTGAATCTATTCATGGTGTTATCTAAGATACGGTGTCGCACTTTAAGTACTTTGACATTACCTTGCCGACTACCTTAAGGATGATGTTGACATAGAGAGGGAGTGCAGGGCTCTGTCAGTCCGAGGCAACATGCTGGCCCGTAGATTCGCCCGTTGTACGAACCAAGTCACGGGTTTTAAAGCGTATTGTCAGGGTCTGTACACGGGTAGTCTATGGGTAAATGTACCAAAAAATCACTGGACACCTTCCGCGTCCAATACAATAATATTTTTAGAATGATGTTGGGACCTAGTTCCTGCAGTGCTCGCGCAGGCTCATACTGACGATTTTCATGCCGTTATTCGGAAGAAAGTTGTGTCACATAAGAGGAGGGTGCCTGAGAATGTACGTTCTCCTGTGTTGAGGCATTTCGTTCGTCTGGTGATATTTTAGGGTGGTATCTCCTTATTTGTTATCTTGACAGGGCGGGGTGTCACAGCACTACTATCCTTTTGGACCTATAATAACTTTGAATTTGAATAAAACGACACTTAACGAAGCCGAGCGTCACTTGTACTGCCCGTCATTGTTATCAATTTTTTTTTTTACTGTAACATGCCTGAGACCTCCTGGTAACGGAGATATTGAAGGTCAAAATTCCAACTATTGCTGACGTTTTTTTAACGAACACGAATGATTTATGTTATAACGTAACTTTAAATACCCTCACGACCCCTGTACCTTTGCATGCACCCATAAGCAGAATGTTTTGCGTGCGTTACGTCGCGCACTACCGTAAACAGCGAATTTTCACACCAAAAGAAAAAAGATTTTGTGCTTTATTACTAAGTTTGATGTACAGTATGATAGTTGACGGCTATGTGACGGGTCTTTTTACGCCCTGCAGGGCTAACATGCCAGACGCGACAATTACTCCCTCTCGTATTTACTCGTCGCGTCACTTTACTGGTTTTCTGACAGCACTGCCATACAAAATAGTTGACTTGTTCTGTCAAACTTGATGTTTTCTCGTTAAACCCTAACATGATCACCTAATTGATCTCGCATTTTGACAATTCAACATGAGAAAATCGTGATTTTCTCTAATTTAGTCGTCCTCGATTTTGACGACGAGAAGAGTAGACAAAATTATGATACAAAAAAAAATTGAATATCTAAAATAACATGGCAAATTCATAATTATACTTATTTTCGTTCTAGTTCTATTAGACAACATGAAAAAACTTAATTGAAATACTGAATTGACATAATTGATTTGATTGAGTTGAATGAAAATACTTAGTTTTAAACAGCTTACTATACACATTGGAATGAAGTTCCTTTCGGCGGCCGCGAGAGAAAGTTTGGCGCAGGGAAGCACTATTACGTAGATGAGCATCAAGTGCAGTAATAATCAGTCTAGTTTGTCAATTATGGTGATTAACGAAATCTAGGGAGTTATGGCTGTACCTGCCTACGCAACCTAATTACGAAAATCGCCAGTTGAGTCCGCAAAGTTGGTGAGTAAAAGCAATATCTTGTGTTTTATGGTGATTGTTACAATATCAACCTTCGCTTTGTCGAATAGTGACCTTCGGCCGATTTATCAATTGTAGTGGATTATCTAGTGAGTATAACAAGTGCCACTAATTGTATATTTTAATTTTAGCATGCCAAAGAAAAACAGTAAAAAAGTCGGTTTCATGGAACTAAACAAAAATTAAAAGAGGTGGACGTTAAATCAATACAGAACATACTTATTCCATGAGTAAAATCGACCGATGTTGCAGTGATAAAAATGATTTGTTTTTAATAACTTGCTACATCGGTTTCTCGTCGCGAGATACAGAAGTGTCAAAGTGCCTTTTTCGCGTTAACTCGAGCTTGGCGGTCATGTTAGGTGTAAGGATGACGTCAAAATCGTAGACAAATTTCGAGAAAACGAGATATCGAGCGTTCTCGCGCTTGTCATGTTAGCCCTGCTGTATATAAGTATAGAGCCGTGGTGACCCAGTGGCGCTTTACTTTGTGTAAATTATTTCATCACCACTGCTCTCAAAACGGTGAATGAAAACATCGTGAGGAAACCGGCATGAATTAGAACCAAAAATTCGAAGACATGTGACATCTACCCGCACTGGGCCCGCGTGGTGGGTTACATCCCACTCTCTCTCACAGAGAGGCGGCCTGTGTCTCAGCAGTGGGAATATAATAGGCTGATTATGCATTATGCATATAAGTATCGATGTAACAAGATAGTATAGAATAATATAAGTGTGAAATAGCATGAAATAAAAGTGAACAGGCATCTTCTGGGCACGCTTGTTCCATCATAGACCTCATCCATCGCTTTCCACTAGGCGAGATCGAGGTCAAGAGCGGGATATTTTTAAATAAAAAGTAGGGGTGTGGCTGTTTCGTGGACACGGCCATGTGTTTTCAAATTTTCTGAGGTGCGTCGTGCCGTCACTGTCCTGACTTGACGTAAAAAATTCTTTGATTCCTTGGCTATCAAGTGGTGTAATTATATTTTGAATGTAGATGATAGATATGTAGCTGCAACACCAAACTGTAGCCCCTGATTTTTTTTCATCAGTTTTTTTTAATTGGCTGCTAATATGGCAGAAAATTTAAAGACGTATTCACGTCAAAAGAGAAACAAAAAAAAAGGGAGTGAGTGAACGATAACGTGACGATTGACAGTTTCTGATGTGTATAGAGGCCGTGGCGTCACAGTCCTGACGTATCAAATTCTTTTATTCCTAAGCTATCGAGTGGCGTTATTATACGAGTATTTTGGATGTAGATGATAGATATGTAGCTGCAACACAAAACTGTATCCCCAATTTTGTTATCATCATTTTTAGGGTTCCGTACCTCGAAAGTAAAAAACGGAACCCTTATAGGATCACTTTGTTGTCCGTCCGTCCGTCCGTCTGTCTGTATGTCAAGACCCTTTCTATTAGGAACGCGTGGAGTTATCAAGCTGGAATTTATATCAAATACTCAGGTCTACTGTCCCTTGGAGCTGTGAAAAAATTAAACTTATAAGTCAACGCAATCAAAAGATACAGCCGTCTATGCCGCAAATTACAGCAAATTTTCGACACTCGCAAGGGAATTTTAAACTTGCTACCCCTTTCCTCATGAACGCGAGTAAACTTTTACTTATATACCTACAGGTTTGTACGTAACCCTCGGGGCGCAAGTCCGACTCGCACTTGGACGGATTTTTTTAATGGCCTCCTTCCTCGACAGCAAATTTAAAGCCCTAATCAAGTCTAAAAATAGAAGAATGAATGAATTAAATGATAGCGTGATGATTGACAGAAGGAAAGACAAGAAGAAGAAGAGAAGGCAGTTAGAAGGGACGTGTTGCCCCGAACCCAAATAACGTGGGGCAAGGAGCTGAGAGATGATGATTATGACAGTTTAGAACTGCCTTGCTTTTCGCTACCGCTACTACTAAGTATGGGGGTCCTGGGTTCGGGGCCCAGGTCAGGCAAAATTTTTCGTCAGGAATTTTTCATAGGGAGCCTGGAGTCAAGATTTCGGCCCGGTTGATGGCAATAGGCTCGCCTATACAATGTTCAAAGTCAAAGTCAAAACATTTTTTTCAAATAGGCACATGAAAGGCAGTTTTGAACGTCAACATTTACATTAAAAGATTCTAGTCACCACTTTCACCTTCCACGTTCAACTATAAGATATAAAAGGCATATTTGTATATTTCCTCAGTTAAGCTCATATTGTGTAGATTCCTCAGTACAGTTATGCCCAGTTAAACCGCCTTAAATAAATCTGAAAAGTCGTACACAGAAAAATACTTTCTGAGATATTAATGCTATGCCACTAAATGCAAGTGTCTGGATTGAGGGCCCAAGTCATTTGTTCTTAAATTCCAAAATATAAATGATTAACACAGAAAAATACTTTCTGAGATATTAATGCTATGCCACTATATGCAAGTGTCTGGATTGAGGGCCCAACTCATTTGTTCTTAGAAGTATAAGTTTAAGTCTATGAAACATATTGACATTTGCTTTAAGTGTTATATTTTAACTAGTTTCCATATACTTACGTCACAATTTTTTTCGAAAAACATATAGAAATGGGCCCTTAGTCCAGATGCTTATTTTCAACAGGTACCTCTGCCTTAAAATTTCAGAAAAACAACACGTTTTTGAAAAGTGTTCTCGATACACAATAATGTTAAACTAACCTCTTGAAATGATTTTACAATAAAAATATCTGTCTTGCTTACCCATGTACGTTGGTAAAATTATTGACAATATCGTATCATAATATCTACATACAAAACTTGGTGGTTTGATATTTTCGATTACTCAACTCATTTTTGAGTTTATAGATCATTGCTTCATATTTTACAATAAATTACAAAATTCTCTTTCTTTCCTATGCAGTGACCACGCTTTACCTCTTGTCAGCGTTTTAAGCCTTGTTGTTAATTGCTTCATGGTAGACAAAGCGCAATTTCACAGGCCAAACAAATACATCACCTTCAGAGTGTTTGTAGTCCAACACTCCGCGATTCCACGTCGGATCAGACGAAGATATTTGATAGTGGATATAATTATACAGTTCGTTGGTAGGTGTCGTAGGAATGCCCTGTGACGTCACAGACAGTCTGCGTACTATGCTGTGGCCGCGCGCCAAAAGACGACTAGGGCTGTCACTTGAGAAAGTTGAAAAATTAGCATGGTCAAAAAGAATCATCAAAATTGGATTAACTACTCAAAGTTATACGTGGATATACATTTAAATAAATATACAAGGTAGAGACGACAATATGACAATAAATTAAAGTACTTCGTATATACTTCTTTTGTCTCGCTTACGTTCATACATCTGGTGCTACACACCTGACCTTTCTGAAAAACATCACCAACAAGGTCTCTATATTAAATCCTACTAAGGCGTCCCCTCTCGGCGTCTGCACTCACATCTGCCTTGTTAGTCTTCTTTCATTAATCCTCTCAACATAACCAAGCGATCTTAGCATACTCTTTTGGTGATGGTTCAGGTGGTTTTCTGTGGGTTCTGCCTACCCCCATGGAAAGAAGGGTGTATGAATGTGTACTTCATATAATTATAAAATGACGTTCCTAGTCTGCATACAAAAATAAACCAAATATTCCCAATTGTTTATAATTATGTAAATTCGTAAAATTTTAAAGTATTTTAAAATATAAAGAAAATCAAAGGACGGCTTGGGGCTGATTTAACCAATGAAATTGAACGCGATCAGCACACAAACTAGGTTAAATGACTGTCAGTGTCATTATTTTCTACGGAATATTGACACTGACAGCTCTTGAACGCGTTTTAGATGTGTTGAACGCGTTCAGTTTCATTGGCGGCGGAATGTTAGTAGGGCCTAATAGGGCTGTATCAGCGGTCGCAAAATTCGTGAAATGACCTCAAAGTTCCAACACAATAGAAGTCAAAATCGGTTGATTGGACTGTTAAAAAAAGTTTAGGTATTTAAATGTTAATCCTATTTGAAATCGAGAATAGTTGTCTGGCATTTTTGGCTCAAATTGGCCTTCTTACTGCTCCATAGCAGGGTCATGTTGTACTCATAAGTAATCCTAGTCATAGCCTGTAGTTATGTGTGTATCTTGTGCAATAAATACATATTTAACGCACGGTCATGTACACAGTAGCTGTTTTATTTAGCAAAATAATGTCCTCGAATCAGCAGGCGATTTTTATCACTCACTGCATTTTAAACGCACTGCTTACGGCCGAAAGTAAAACATCTAACAGTATTTTTTTTTTGACGCTCTGGGATTTACTCTGTTGGATTCTCAATGCTCGGCGCGTCGAAAACCCAGTGCGTGTTAAAAAATTATAGCGGTAAAATTAAACCATTAAATAATTAAATTACTTACTTACAAGAATTTAACTTATTTTAATTTAGTAATAATTATGATGCCTTCTGTTGGCAACCCTACACTACAAATGCGTAAGCTGCGCAGACGCAGAACAAAACGTCTACATTATTTCATCGTTTTGTCTTGCAACTAATTATCCGTACCCAATGCCAAACACTGAGACAATGCTAACTATTTAGTTTTATTTAGTCACTTTTAGTCTATTTAGTTTTACATAATGTCTAGACGGAGAGTAACGGGCTGAAATTAGTCGCTCATCTGGACACATTCCCCCAGTTTTAGACCACCCTGAGGAACTTTAAGAGCCTGCATAAAAAAGGTAGGTTCCCGATCCGTCTGTATGTTTTATGTATGTTCGGGATAATATCACCAACTTGAAATTTGTTGAATTTTTTTTTGTTTGTCTAGATTCAAGATGGATATCAGTAACTACTTCTAAATGTATTCCGTGTAATTTTCACGCTTAATGCCTTAGTAAAATTCTGAGATAACTGGTGTCAAATTAATGTACGTAGATGATTTTTTTAAAGTGTTTAACAAAGTTCTTCAAGCTTTTAACTGTTTGATGTTTTAGGAAATTTGTTTACATCAAAAGGTGTGTTAAAATATTACGTACCCAATGGAATAGCAGTGAAAACCATTAAAAGTTTGAAAAAAGGGATATTTATTGCCGATTTCACCAATTAAACTGAACGCGTCCAAGAGCTGTCAGTGTCAAAATTGTTATGGAATATTGAACTGGGTTAAAATGTGCTGATCGCGTTCTGTTTCATCGGATCGGATCGGCACTTAGTAACGAATTCTGGGAAATTTAAAAAATGCATGAAAATTCGGTTGTTCTCAATCCCATGAATTTTCGAATACGTCCTATTACAAGTCACCATATAAAGGTTGTTTATGTTTAATATTGTATTGTATAGTAGTTTTGAGTTTACATTATCACTTTCATCTGGTATTACTGTAGGTGATTTTAAATGATAATGTTGCAAATTACGGCGAATATATCTTCGTTTATTCAGTTATCTAACGAAAAAATTCAAAATAT
This sequence comes from Dasypolia templi, assembly GCA_963555695.1. NCBI lineage: Eukaryota > Metazoa > Arthropoda > Insecta > Lepidoptera > Noctuidae > Dasypolia > Dasypolia templi. The sequence goes on from OY743163.1 coordinate 10,321,931, forward strand.
ATATGGTTTGTCCATGCAACAGTCGACAATGCTGGCAAAGGTCGAATTTTCTCTTTTACATAGTTACATACTTAACATAATCAGCCTATAATTTTCCCACTGTTGGGTACAGGCCTCCTCTTGGCGAAAAGGTATGGGCTGCAATCCACCATACAGGCCCAGTGCGGATTGGTAGATGTCTCATGTCGTCGAATATTACAAGTTATATAGCGTATCTCTATATCTGTATATGATAGCGAGCGGTGGAGAGTAGTGGTAGCCTAGTGGTAACGGACGCGACTTACGAGTTGTAGGTCGTAGGTTTGAACCCTGACAGGCGTTTTACTTTGAGTAAATTATTTAATCATCACTGCTCTCAAAACGGTGAAGGAAAACATCGTGAGGAAGCCGGCATGTTCTAGAACCAAAAATTCCTAGACATGTGACGTCTACCAATCCGCATTGGGCCCTCGTGGTGGAATACGGCCCACTCCCTCTCACAGAGAGGAGGCCTGAGTCCCAGCAGTGGGAACATAATAGGCTGATTATGATATGACACTGTATAATTATATAGTACAATGTGAGTATCTAAGTAATTAATGCAGACTGGAGCCAAAGCACGACAAAAGGCACACCCACCAGCTCCGCCTCAACCGTAAGCGCCGTGTCACCGGTCGCTGCAGCTGCGTCGAGCTCGAGCGACGAGCCTTCTTCCCAGCCTCGTCACCAACACCAACACGGCAGCGAGGAAGCGGACGGCCACCAGCGGGTCTGTGGCCGCGAAGCCAACAAACCTCGAACAGGATTCCGGACGCTGCCGGTAGAAATGATCCGCGCATGCGATGAACCCAGTCCATTAATGAAAATGTGATGCGCGCATATCATGGGGCTACAGAGGGAGGAATTAACCTTACAACGTACTCAGATCGGACGCTATCTCTGTTTCAGGTGCTTGAACCAGCCGCCAACGTCACGGATTGTCGGATCAGGTGCGCGTCATTCAACACAATCGTCGATTGGATGATTGATGACGCACCCTACACACTCACACTTACACCATCATTCTACCTCTCGTTATACTTCACATGCACCATCCCATAGTCGGAATCGGAGTAAAATGTCGTCGCTTTCGACTTAGAAAATACAGTATAGCTCTACTTCGGCCCTCTTAGATAAGTTTTTCCGTAAAATCAACATTCATTTTACAAACAAAATAAGTTCGCTTTATAAACTTGTCGGCTGCCACAGAAATAGCTCGTTGAGTTTAGAGATGTAACTGGCTTTCGAGAAGTTCTGCGAAATAACGCCGGAAAGAGATAGAATCATTATAAGATCTGTGCGTTAGAACAGGCAGTTTCGCTCGTTTCTCTTGTCGTACAACGGACAAGTCATGGCGAAACTACTGCGGTTTCGCCGCGGAGAAGTGATACCCGCCTTAGGGGATGCGATCTATGTAATTTTTTTTTTACGTTTTTCTGTATCGTAATAAATAAAATTATAGAAGATAAATATGCAAGTATATTTCATTTTATTAAATCTAGATTTCCTAACTTGATATAAAAATCTATTACTACTTTTGATCAAATGTTTTTCAGATACGATAAAGACAAAAACAATGTGTTTTCTTTGATTTGTCTAGTGCTAGATGCTTGATGAGCTTTCTTTGTGCACCAAATTAGTGATAGTACTGCTAGAACGTGGTCGCTGACGAACCCTTTCGCGATCTTGATCTTCTTGGTTGTAAAGTGTTTCCAATGGGTTGGTATCTTGTGGCGTAGGCAATGTCATGGCGTCCTTAAAACGTTTAGGCGTTCCAAACATATGATCCCAGATATTGCTTGAATAAGGCGAAAATGTTCCTGCCGTTTTCATGTGTTCAGTTAAAGAAGCAGCAGCTGCCTTGCATTCAGCTAAGTCACAACATGATTTTGCTTCTGGTGTTTTTTTCAACGAATAAGATTGGGAGTCACAAGAATGCACGCCACGTGTATAGGATATTTCAGCCTCTACATCTGATTCTCTATTCGCTAGACAAGTTAAAAAATCTGGATTTTGCTGAAACGGAGCTTTCCAGTTCTTGATTGATGATGCCGATGTCTGAGAAGCTGCACATAGACATGTGTACGACGACAAGTTCGAGACAGAGGCGATTCCTCTAATATGAGAATCGATCGAATTAACTGATGGTAAAATCATCCTTCTTAGGGCATTTACCCTGCTACCTCTAATAACTATATCATTATTTATGCTAGCTTCTAGTGTGTCTGACGATGACCTTGTGCAGTCTGACTGGCCATCTTTGACACGCTTTAAGGCATTGCTTGTGGTACTTGGAGAAGGGTTTGTAATTTTAAATGATTGGGTTCTGGTATTTTTACCCATCAGAATGGCGCCGCAATTCGGAATGCAGTAAGTACTTTTATCGTTTGAATGCTTATCTACAGGCTTTTCTTCAGGAGTTTCTTCAGGATTTTCCGTAGGATTATCTGGAGGATTATCTGCAGGTTTTTCTGCAGGCTTTTCTGCAAGCCTTCCTGCAAGGTTTTCCGAAGACCTTTCTGCCTTTTCTGCAGGCTCTTCTGGAGTCTTCTCTTTAGGTTTTTCTGCAGGCTCTTCTGGAAGCTCCTCTTTAGGTTTTTCTGCAAGCTCTTCTGGAGGCTTCTCTTTAGGTGTTTCTGCAGGCTCTTCTGGAGGCTTCTGTTTAGGCTTTTCTGGTAGTTTTTGAACGAACAAATGCGAGGATGTTGATTCAGATTTGAATGTGAGTTTTGTCTTCATGGTTGCAAGCTCTTCTGGAGGCTTCTCTTTAGATTTTTCTGCAGGCTCTTCTGGAGGCTTCTCTTTAGGCTTTTCTGGTAGTTTTTGAACGAACGAATGCGAGGATGTTGATTCAGATTTGAATGTGAGTTTTGTCTTCATGGTTGCAAGCTCTTCTGGAGGCTTCTCTTTAGGTGTTTCTGCAGGCTCTTCTGGAGGCTTCTGTTTAGGCTTTTCTGGTAGTTTTTGAACGAACGAATGCGAGGATGTTGATTCAGATTTGGATGTGAGTTTTGTCTTCATGGTTGCAAGCTCTTCTGGAGGCTTCTCTTTAGGTGTTTCTGCAGGCTCTTCTGGAGGCTTCTGTTTAGGCTTTCCTGGTAGTTTTTGAACGAACGAATGCGTGGATGTTGATTCAGATTTGAATGTGAGTTTTGTCTTCATGGTTGCAAGCTCTTCTGGAGGCTTCTCTTTAGGTTTTTCTGCAGGCTCTTCTGGAGGCTTCGCTTTAGGCTTTTCTGGTAGTTTTTGAACGAACGAATGCGAAGATGTTGATTCAGATTTGAATGTGAGTTTTGTTTTTAAGGTCTCTTTTGATTCTTTAGACGGATTTTCGCTAACAGATACTACGTTACGGGAACACGTGCTTGTCTCCAATAACAAGGACGCAGTGGATTTCGATGTAATAGTGAGTATTTTGAGAGAACCGAAGCATGAAGACTGCTCATTTCTCGGAAGGGTACAACTTATTCGTTTAATGTAAGACACAGTTGTGCTGAAGTATTGCGATCCACAAGTACAGGCACCAATGGACTGACTAGTTGCAGAGGCGTTAGAGAGTACAGTCTCAGGGCACCCACAGGGTTTTAGGGTACCACTAGGCTTTGGAGTCTCATCGGGCTTAGTAGTCACACTGGGCTCAGGGCATTCACAGGGCTTAAAGATTTCACCAGGCTTTGGGGTCCCACGTGGCATAGAGGTCTCAGTAGGCTTTGAGACCCCACAGGGCTTAGAGGTTTCACTAGGCTTTGGGGTCCAACAGGGCTTAAAGATCTCACTTTGCTTTGAGCACTCACATGGCATAGAGGTCTCACTAAGCTTTGGAATTCCATAGGGCTTAGCGGTTTCGAAAGACATTGGGGCCCCACAGATCTGACAAGGCTTAAAGATTTCACTTGGCTTTGGGGTAGAGGTGTCACTAGGCTTCGAGACCCCACACGGCTCAGAGGTCTCACTAGCTTTCGAGGCCCCACATGGTTTAGAGGTTTCACTAGGCTTTAGGGTGCCAAAGGGCTTAGAGGTTTGACTTGGTTTTGAGGCCCCACAGGGCTTATAGGTCTCACTAGGCTTAGGGGTCCAACAGGGCTTAAAGATCTCACTAAGCTTTGGGCACCCACAGGGCTTAAAGGTTTCACTAGGTGTCGGGGTCACACATGGCATAGAGGTATCACTATGCTTTAAGGCCCCACAAGGTTTAGAGGATTCACTAGGCTTTGGGGTCCAACAGGGCTTAAAGATCTCACTAGATTTTAAGCACCCACATGGCGAAGAGGTCTCACTAGATTTCGGGGTCCCACAGGGCTTAGCGGTTTCACTAGACATTGAGGCCCCACAGAACTTACAGGGCTTAGAGATTTCAGTTGGCTTTGGAATCCCACTCGGCTTAAAGGTTTCAATTACTTTTGAGGCCATTTGGGTCCAACGGGTTTCACTGGATACACGACTCGTACTAGAGCTAAAAAATCCGCTGCGCTGCACCCGGCTCACGTTACAGGTACAGTTAGAAGTAAGAGATCGGGACTCACTGGCTTTAGAGGTACGACTGGACGTTTGGGACCCACTGGTTTTAGAGGTCCAACTGGCCGTTCGGGCTGCACTACGTTTTTTGAGCCCACTGCTTCTATCACCTCTTTTACCACCACTGTATTCATCTTCTCGACCAACTGCACCGCAAGGACTCTTGGCCCCGCCACCATCTTTCTGAGGACGAGGCGTTCGTGTTTCAGTTTGTATTGTTATTATTTGTTTTTCCTCGCTTATACTTCCATCCGGATTCTTCGTCCTCGAAACCTTGATTTTTTCTTCAAACTTTTTCTCAAAATTGCCTAATGTCGTTTTGGTAAATGGTTCTAATTCGAAAACATCTGACTGTGACACTGATCGTGCTGATCGTATTACTGATTGAGTTGACTGTACAGCTGAAGATTTTTCCGATGACTTACTGCATATTGATGGTTGCTTGCTGGATACTGAGGATGCACGAGACCCCATACTTGGTGTTGCACTACGCACTTTAGTACGACCACGCGGTAATAAGTCCTTAATTTTACCCTTGACTCTATCACAACACTTGATAAAACTCTCTATTTTTGGAGTTCGTTTTGCTGCCTTCAATTCCTTTGCTATCTGTAAGATTTCATTTAAGTGTTTCATGAGATGATCCAAACGTTCTTGAGTCGCAGCCGTTGTTGACGGCTTATCTTTTTCTTTTTTAGGTGTAAGCATACATGGCGGGATAATCGGTTCGACTTTTGGTGGTGGTGGCATTATTGCGGCACAACTACATGGATCAACTTTAGGTGTTGGCGGGATAATCGGTTCGACTTTTGGTGGTGGCGGCATTATTGCGTCACAACTACATGGATCGACTTTAGGTGTTGGTGGGATAATTGATTCGACTTTTGGTGGTGGCGGCATTATTGCGGCACACCTACATGGATCAACTTTAGGTGTTGGTGGGATAATTGGTTCGACTTTTGGTGGTGGCGGCATTATTGCGGCACAACTACATGGATCGACTTTAGGTGTTGGTGGGATTATTGGTTCGACTTTTGGTGGTGGCGGCATTATTGCGGCACAACTACATGGATCGACTTTAGGTGTTGGTGGGATAATTGGTTTGACTTTAGGTTTTGGCTGGATCGATGGTTGACAAGGTTTTGGCGGCTCCGGTTCCTTTTCTTGAGACGACAAGTAATCTGGTAGTTTTTCTTCAGGCGCTTCTATCTCTTTCAGTGTTTGTTTTACGTGTTTATACTTCAGTTGTTTGAATCGCTTCAATCTGAATGACTCCTCTCTCTCTTGTTCATCCAGTTCAGATATGATGTATCTCATTGTAATCATTATCCTTGGTATAACGCACCTCATTAGTACATTCTGTTTCCTGCGAATTTCACAAAAACCTTTTGTTGATATTCTGCATTATTTTATAAATCCGCTGAACTGACCCTTCCTTACTCATTAAAATTTCGTTAATTCAATGTAAGACTGATATTTATAGATCCGCCGATTTAATATTTAAAAAATATTTTTTTTAAAGGCGAGTGCTAAAACACATACTATATGGATATACATATAATTGATGATATTCAAAACAATTACTTATTTTATTTTAATATATTATTTTTTATCATTTCTCATTTCAAATTACATTTAAACATTTAAGTTTAATATTAGTTTGTAACCCATTTAGCCAATACTTACGATGAGATGGCTCATCGTAATTATTATATTTATATTGCAGATTAGAAACAACTTTTTGGCATCTCACAGCCGCCATATCTGTTTTTTTTTACGTCAAGAAGTATCTAACGATATATTAGTTATAAAATACTGCGGTTTGAAAGATATGAGATAATAAAGAGTATTACATACATACAAACAAGATACGCGCGAAAAGCGTAACCCTTTCCTTGCAGTTGGCAAAAAATAAGGAAATGGCGAAAATATACATTGATTTTACGTGCCATGAATATTACATCGCTTTGCAGTGTTTCATTTTACACAGTAAGTAGTAATATCACTCTGTTAGACCAGACAGGTTATTTTTTGTTTTATTAAAGATCTTTGTTTATACCAATTTTTATATATATTTATAATTGAGTTCACCATAACTTAACCTAAAAGGAAATATGGGCCAATATGTAACTATAATTACTTGAATGGTATTTTCTCTCAGTATTTTAATTTTCTTTCTTGTTATTATTGTATTTAGTTGTATTTGGCTGGCTTTTTTTTGATGAAACTCAACAAAAAAAAAAGAATTATCCAAATAGTTGCAGCGGCTATGAAGCCATGCGTGTTTTTTTTTCGGCAATTGATATTTATTTATATAGATTTTATGGTTTAGGATGTGAATTAAATCTTTCGATTTACACATTCCTATTATATCGTGTCGTTTACTTATATCAATAGAACGGCAACCTTGTATGAATATAAAGATTATGATAATAAAACTGTCTGGATACATTGTAAAATCAGCCTACAAGACCTACTTTCTGTGAGAATGAGTGGGTCATAATCTATCACGCGGGCGCGTTAGTAGATTTCACATGTCTTTGAATTCTTGGTTTCGGTGTCATTACGATGTTTTCCTTCACCAGCAAAAGGCAGAAAAATACGCAGGTTATTCAAGGCCGATTCCACTGGGATTGAGTTGACCTTTAGAATATGCGCACCAAATATTTATCATCTCTTTAAGAAAACATTATAAAGATAAGTAGAAAACAGTAAAAACACACGACGAGAAGAATAACATTATATTGAAAATGAAAACACGAACTCACAATAATAGATTGAAAACAAATATGACAGAAACGAATCTCCATCTGTTGAAGGTCACAAACACGCCTCATAGTTATAGTCTCCGAATCTTCATAAATGCTATCATCGCCTTATATCTTCTACCTGTTGTCATTGTACTCACTGTCTTCTTCTTCTGTATTCTTTCTTTCGTTTCGTACTATTTGTTTTACCGAGATACAGTTTTTACTCGTTGCTGCGCATATATTGCAGGTTTGGATCAGAATTAAACTTTTAAGAGTAATGGTCTGGCTTCATATATTTGTATTACGAGTATATGTTGCTGGTTCAGTTGATGTAGTTTTAGGCGGAGTATCGGGACAAATACTTATCCCGCATGTTAGCCATGCGCTGGTCTTGTAGCTGCTAAGCTTAGCTTTAGTAATTTGACCGGTTTTATAAACATTTCCGATACTCTTCGGTACGAATAAGTAATTTTTATATAAAATGTATAATTTAGTTTATATCAGATAGCAGGTCGTCAAGTTCATTGTGGGATTCTATAGTTATTTTTACTCCTATGCAACTTTTAATTAATTCATCTACGCTTCCACTAACCAGTACCACAACTGCGTAACACGTTTTCAATCACAATTTTAGACTTTGTAGGATATTCCAATTTCTTTGCTTCTTCGGTTTCAAAAATTTGTGTACTCAACAATGTAAGTAACACAATTAACGTGGATGAAGTGACAAAATGAAAGCTAATGCATATAATTATCATTGTATGTGTGTTACACAATCACCCCGCAGTTCTTCCTTTTAGCTTCTTTCCTTAATACCTATTATGATATCATCTCAAACGAGTAGCTGAAATTGGCTCCTTGTTGCTCAATAGTTTACATAATCAGCTAAACTCATCAACTGAACAAAATCATTCTTAAAAGGACTGTTTCATGATCACATCGGTAAAACTGAATCATCGTCACTAGCCGTTGAACTGGCACAGAAGAACGGATCTTGCTCAACAGTCTTATTTTCATGGCTTCTTTCTAGAGAAATGAACGTATCAGCAGATACACGTGACCAAAGAAACGGTGGGTTTGAAGATGACAAGTCTAAAGATCTGATTAAGGTATCAGATTTGATATTCCTCACAGTTTGTATGAACCCTCTCGTCAACGGTGTTTTACATAAGTTAACTCTTTTAGTACTTTTTGCTGAAGCACATGATCCAAACGAACTGGTCTTTGAAGGCGGCTTTGGTGACTCGATAACACGGTGCTTTACACTTACTGTCTCCGTTTCTTCAATGATGCCACCATCGATATCCTTATATCTTCTTACTGTTGTCGTTGTACTCACTGTTTTGTCCGCCTTCGAACCCTTGTTTGTCTTTCTTTCTCGTGGTACTATAATTCTTACTGAAGTTTCGCTTCTACTTCTTTCCGCGCATAAATTACAACCACTTTCTACAGATTTAGATTTTACTGGAGGTTCAGATTTATAAGATTTGCATGAAAGTGTCGACGGCTGTTTATGGACGCAAGTCAATTCAGTACATGGTGGTGAAGATTCTTGGGTAGAGTTTGATTTGCAAGGATATTGCGATTGCTGGTTTTCAGTACTGTGGCCACATGTAGTTGTAGTACCCTGTTCGGAAGGAACTGAAGCTCCGGCACTGCAAGAATTTCCCGAAGACGCATGGCTGCTTGTTTTTGTAAATGGACATGAAACAGATTCGGGTGGTGGAGTTTTGGGACAAGTGGTTTTCCCGCATCCCGGTGCTGGACGTACCTTGTAGCTGTCAAGCTTAGCTTTGGTAGTTTGACAGTTTCGATAAAATGTTTCGATGCTATCCGATATTAATGAACCATCTTTATATTTTGTTATAAAATCTATAATTTCGTTTAGATTAAATAGCAGGTCGTTAATCACTTGTGGTTTTGGTTCATCGTGGGCTTCTATTTTTGTTTTTATTTCAACGCAACTTTTAATGAACTCCTCTACGCTTCCACCTACTAGTCCTTTCTCTTTTGCTTTTTTGCTTAATACTATGCTGTAATCAATTTTGTTCAAAAGTTTTTCTATACTCCGAACTGATGGTACTCCTTTGCATGATTTTAGACTGTCGAGTTTAGCCCTAAATTGTTTGCAACACGACATAAAGCTGCTAACAGTAGTAGCCGATAGATCCTCTTTTTGTACAATCGTTGTTATTTTTTCCAAATTTGTGACGTTTTCTTTCAAACGATCTAGTTTTGCTTTGACTAGTTTCCGCGATTGGAACTCCTGAATTTTAATTTTAACAGATTTGCAACATTTTATAAAATCTTCCGTACTTTTAGACAATAATCCTTCACATTGATAGTCATTAGTCATGCAAATAACTTGATCAACATGTCGTTCTAATTCTTCTATACGATTTTTGGACATTGCCTGCAAGTCCAATGATTCGGAGGCAGCCATTGCCACCTTGGATTTTGGCGTCAAATTCATAGCAGCTTCAAAACCATCAGGTTTGAGTGTCTTAAAATCACCAGTTTGCACTAGTTTGGGTGGTTCTATCTTCAATTGACATGAGCAGGAGCTCACAGTTCTCCCATTTTCCTCGCATAGTGTACATGCTCTATCTTTGTTCGGACCTTCACTAACTTCAATAAGTTTTTTCAATTCAACTTTCAGCAGTCCCAGGTCGCATACAGTTAGCCCAACTTCCGTTTGTGGTATCGCTGCCAAAAATTGTCAGCATATTAATTATGGAATTTTGATATCATTCATGGTTTTAGAAAATAATTAAGTACTTAATAAAAATCCTAACTAAATTATCAATGATGTTTTATATTTGATAGTCTTAATAATATACAATATGTAACAAACGAAACAAAAACGTAAACGAGGAAAAAGGAGTATGTAAGGATCGTAGCAGGTGGTGTTCTGTGGTTTCTGTCTACCTCCATGGGAAGAAGGCGTGAGATGTTGTTTTTCATACCTCAGCTTTCGCAGGACTTTATCAGTTTAACAGTAATAGGTAGCCATTTGACAGATTAGATGTTACTGTAGCCTATAAACCATCAAGGGAAATTATAAAAGGAAGACTGTAGAAGTTTTGGCGTCACCTCAGCCTTTTTACAAAACAAGAATCTATTGATCCAGGTATGACCAGCGAACTATTTCTGAATCTGGAATTTTATTCCGAGAAAATTAAAGTTCTAATGAAAAAACGAATCTATTTTGTCAATTTAATACGAACTTTCCGTCAGGTGAAATAAAGTTTGAAATGCAAAAATGGTTAATGATAACCTTTTCAGACCTTTTCAGACCTGATAACGACTGGCACTTAGTCTTTTTTTATTGAAGAGTTTTCCCAATGTATTATTTTCATAGATATGAAAATCATTTCTTACAACGCAGATAGCAGAAACAAAAGGGTGGTTGTTACATATTGTATATCAGATGCAATGTCATCAAAGGCATCTGCGTTTTCATTAAGGGCGTGACAGTATGAGCTATCATGTTACAAATCAGTACCCCATAATAGGTTCGATAAAATTCGAATATTTAAACTTAAAAAGAATACCTAGGATTGGTGTCCGTGTGGATTGAGGGGGCATGTCTCATGCTTAAGCATATACGCCGATAATACCAATAATTAATTGTAATTAGTCGATTTTGTTGACCCGATCCTGGAATTTGTAGTAAAACCCATAAAAAGTTACAGGACGTTTAAGGTGGCTCCTCAATTCAGACATCTGGATTGAGGACCCACCTTCTAAATCGAAAACAAGCTGATGGATATTTTTGAAAATTTTGTAAGATTTAGTAGTAGTTATGCGTAATCTGTACAAAACAAATGGGTATCATACGGTTTGAGATAGCTACAATGCTTTAAAAAAAATACCGAGCTGTATTTCGGAAAGTAATCAGTCAATTAAAACCTGGAAAAACCATATTACTTCGGTGATACAACACATTTTATGTGGCTCATCAGTCCTGACGGCCTCTAGATAATATATGTACGTAGCTAGTAAAGCAGTTGATCACATTGGATAAAGATAGTATTATATATTTAGAAGAAATTTTTACTAAGTATTGGTGTAATCAAACGTCCTCCACTTTCAGTATTTCAAAAGACATCAAAATAAATAAAATGTTCCCTAATAGTAGGCAAAATTTAATGTATTTGGGCCGTAGCATCGACTGCTAACAAAAAAAAAACTGAATAAACATTTGTTGAATGACTTTTGGGTTAACGTCAAATGAACAATTCCACATTTGACATAGTAAGTTTTGTTTATGATCAATTCCAAATCGTCACCCTTCAACTTTATACCAGGTCTGCTGTGACCATGTTTTTGTTATTTTTAACATAAACACGTGCGTATTGAAGGATGACGAAATATATAGATTTGTTTAATCTAATGTAAGTTATGAAGAAGAAACTTACATTACGAGGGCAGGTCAATAAGTCCGTGACTTTTTGAATTTCTGACCTCTTTACTGAAAAAGCAACACTACTCCTGTCAACAGGCATCTGTCAGTTGACTCCTGTCAAAATTTGAACTTGCTGCGTCAGTTAGTTTGTGTTTGACAGCTATCTTTATCAGACTACCCAGTAATTTGAGGAAAAAATGGAAAAAAGTGAATTTCGTGTGCTTATTAAGCATTATTTTTTGCGAAAAAAAACCATTACCGAGACCAAGGCTAAGCTTGATGAATACTATGGGGACTCTGCACCATCGATTTCAATGGTAAAAAAGTGGTTTACTGAATTTCGTTGTGGCCGTACAAGCACTGAAGATGCCGAACGTCCTGGACGCCCAGTTGAGGTCTCTTCACCCGAAACAACCGAAAAAATTCACGATATGGTGTTGGCCGACCGCAGATTGAAAGTGCAAGAGATTGTGGAAGCCGTAGGGATCTCGCATGGCTCAGTGGTTTCAATTTTGAATGATCACTTGGGCATGAGAAAGATTTCCGCAAGATGGGTGCCGCGTTTGCTCACAGTCGACCAGAAACGCAATCGTGTAACAACTTCACAGGAAGGTTTGCTTCGCAATATGGAGGAGTTTTTGCGTCGTTTTGTAACCGTGGACGAAACATGGATCCATCACAACACACCAGAGACCAAACAACAGTCAAAGCAGTGGGTTTCTAAGGGTGAATCGGCGCCAAAGAAGGCCAAGGTGGGTTTGTCAGCCAATAAAGTTATGGCGACTGTTTTTTGGGATGCACGCGGGATAATCCACATTGACTACCTTCAAAAGGGAAGAACAATCAATGGGGAATATTATGCCAACTTATTGGACCGATTCAATGACGATTTGAAAAAAAAACCGAACTCATTTGGCCAAGAAAAAAGTGAAGCAACTCAAACTATACCTAATACGACATAGCTAGTGCAGCGAGCCGTCAGTGCATAATGCAAACTCTGTTTTAACAGAGCACAGCCCGCAAAAAATATTGCAAAATGATAGTTTGTTGCGCGAAAAGATGTTATAGCACATCCGGAAAACATAAAAATGTGATAATATTACGGGGGCTGCACTAAAAGTATCGGGAATGGTATATTTCCACTGTTCCTGTCATATTAAAATCTTTTTAATGGAAAACTCCTTGATTTTAAAAATCGAATATCATATATTTATTTTAAAAAAAGATTCTCGGTCTTGTCACAAGGTTTGGTCAAACTTGTTTAGTCGTTGAGAAAATGGAATTGACTCGAGAAAATTCAAGAGCGATGATTTATTATGACTTTCGAAGTGGTTTAACACAAAAGCAGTGTGTTGACCGGATGATTTCTGCATTTGGTGATGAAGCCCCATCCAAAACCACAATTTATCGCTGGTTTGCTGAATTTCAACGTGGACGTGTCAAGCTCAGTGATGATCCCCATCAAGGTCGTCCAAAAACTGCAGTAACCCATGAAAACGTTGATGCTGTGCGTAAGCTGATTGAGGAAGATCGACATGTGACATACCGCGAAATTCAGGCAACTTTAGACATTGGCATGAGTCAAATACAAATAATCTTGCATGAACAATTAGGTGTAAAAAGTTGTTTTCCCGATGGATACCGCATTCGCTCTGTGAAGAGCAAAAAGCGGCTCGCGTTACTTGGTGTTCAGAACTCTCGAAAGATTCCACGCAGGATCCTCATAGGCTGTATACAACATCGTATCAGGTGACGAATCCTGGATATACGCGTACGAACCCGAAACAAAAAACCAGTCACGAGTTTGGGTGTTCGAAAATGAGTTAAAGCCAACAAAAATTGTTCGTTCACGGAGTGTTGCAAAAAAAATGGTAGCCACGTTTGTCTCCAAAACCGGCCATGTTACGACTATTCCTCTTGAGGGACAAATAACTGTTAATGCAGAATGATATGCTAGCATTTGTTTGCCACAGGTCGCTTCTGAACTCCGTAAAGAGAACTGCAACCGCCGCATCATCCTCCATCACGACAATGCGAGTTCTCACACCGTACACAGAGCAAAAGAGTTTTTAGAGCAAGAAAACATAGAATTATTGTACCATCCGCCGTACAGCCCCGACCTAAGCCCTAATGAGTTCTATACATAGAATTATTGGACCATCCGCCGTACAGCCCCGACCTAAGCCCTAATGAGTTCTATACTTTCCCTAAAATAAAGAATAAATTGCGTGGACAGAGATTTTCATTACCTGAAGAAGCTGTGGACGCCTACAAAACGGCCATTTTGGAGATCCCAACTTCCGAATGGAATGGTTGCTTCAATGATTGGTTCCATCGTATGGAAACATGTGTCAACTTTCGCGGAGAATACTTCGAAAAGCAATAAATACATTTTTAAATAGTAATGTTGTGTCACTTCCTTGATTCCCGAAATTTTCAGTGCCGCATGTCAAAAAAGTATTGGAAATGGATTAAGGTTCCGAATTCAGTTTTGTTGCTTTTTTTGTTTTTAGATTGGCACAATTTAGTGATTTCTATTTTGGCTCGGATTTTGAGTTGCATCTGTTATTTAGATTAAATACATCGCTGTTTTTAGAAATATCATATCTAGTGTGTACTGCGAATTTCATTATGGATAAAAACATCGAACAAATAGTTTGGTCTTAAATTTTGCATCGACAATGGAATTTTGTGTACGGAGTCACTGAAAATGTTACACACGTACTTATGAGTGGTGAAAAGCGTCTAAAAGCGTTCGAGATGTGATGGAAGATTTGCCACGCTCTGGTAGGCCATCAACGTTTTCAACTGAAGTTAACATAAGGAAATAGTGACTGAAAATCCTCATTCAAGTTTGAAACTGATAGCCGCTGAACTTTCTGTGTCTCACAAGTTGATCCGTACCATTTGAAACAATCACTTGGGTATGAACCATATTGCCGCTGGGCTAAGTGTCCCAAAAGATCTGAATTGGCTGACATTGAAAAGGCTAACATTGTTCGCGCCTACTGTGTGAAACGAAAAGATAATTACGGTTGAAATAAATCATTTTGGCATTTTTAACCCACCCGGTTTAAAAAATGCCAAAAAGAATTTAACTCATCGTTATTTAGTTTCATCAAACAAGCAAACATCTTAAACTTTTTTCCTAAAACGAGCACGGAGATACTAAAACGTGTTTATATCAGAAACATGGTCACTGTAGACCTGGGATAAAATTATAGGGTGACGATTTTGAATTGATCATAAACAGAACTTATTATGTCAAATGTGGAGTTTTTTTGACTTTAACTTTAACTTTTAATTTGACTTGAACCTAAAAGTCATTCAATTCGATATTTGCTTTAATTTATTTTTATTTCTTAATTAGCAGTTTATGCTATAGCCCAAATAAATTAAATTTTACCTCTATTATTTTAATTACGTGCTTCTCACTCACACGTACACACCTAATGTTAAGTAAATTTTTTGTAGGGAGCGTGTATGAGACTAACCTTCAATGCGTTAGTATTCTAAGCTTTAAGTAATGTTAATGCTGTAATTTTAACCCATTTTTGTTTAATCATTATATCGATGAAGTTCTGATAATGTAACAGTATTTCTACTTACTTCATAATTTCAAGTGTTTTATTTCGTTTCTCCTCGAAATTGGCCATGGGCCAGAGCTTAGACCATTATTATCATATTTCTGGGCTTATCCCAACTGTTAACGTTTGAGAAGAATTCCAGTTTAAACGAATGCAGGTTTTACGTGTAGCGACTGATTATTTGACCCACACAACCCAGTAACTGGGTAACACGGTACCACTTGGTAACACTGGTTGTCAAGACTTTCGGGTTTCTGACTAGCCGTAACGACTACCAAAGATACACGATTGACAGCCGAGACAAACGGCTTAACGTGCTTCCCGAGACATGGAGGAGTCTCGCCGGTATGTAAACATGGTCACCCATCCACTAACCGGCCTAGCCACGCATAGCTTAACCTAATCGATCTATCTGTGCGGCTGCTGATTTGTAGGTAACACATAGGTCATACTATCACTTCTTATATAGAATATGCAAGATTAAAGTTTGCCTAAGAACATCACCAGGACGTTTTGGCAAATCGAGTTTCAATAATAGACTGTCACTCAACCCAAACAATACAACAACTCCAAAAACAAAAGTTGGACTGTTTCTAAAACTCCATAATTATGCAACATTAATGATACCCATTTTACCTACATTTTCTTTAAATCAATCTACAAAACAGATTGCCAAGAAAAGTATACGCTTCGGGAAACATCGTCTATCTTCGGAAATCCGAACGCGCGATGATGGGATATAATATAGAGCTGCATGTCGTGTCTGTAAAAACCTCACCGTGTAGACTTGCGTGGAGTCAGCTGTCAGTGTCGTCCCGTCTTGATCTATCCCTGGCATCAGTGGCACTGACAGCTTACTCCACCCTCACTTCACCTGAGTCTTCACGGTGAGATAGTTAAAGAATCGTACTACTGATACAATTGTGGTATTTGTAGGTAGGTACTTGCCTTTTTGCATTACTAAGATTACAAAATTAGAGATTGAACAGCTCTATGAAATTCTATATAACTTTTTATTACATTTGAGAGGCAGGTGATAATCTGCGATAGGAGAAGGTAACCTGACAGATAGATAACTTCAACTTCATACATACAAACGGGCAACGAAAGCTACACTAGGTACTAAAAGCACGGCAGTAAAAAACTTAAAGCTTTGCCTGTGCGGAAAACTTATTCGGAAACACGAACATTACCGAAGCGCATATTTTGATGGGTCGATCCATGGCAGCACATATTCTAGCGAGAGGAGTTTTAAACCTATCCTCCTAACCATCTTTAATAGGTTTTGGTATTTCGTCAGCCACTATTTCGGCACGCTTACTCTCTCGCTTAGCTCGCGAGTGGGTTATGAGCAGAGCTCCAACCAGACCGTACTTAATTAACCAGGAGGTTTTGTACTAAGCTTTTTAATCATTGTTTTCCTTATTCGACTCTAGGAATCGAAGTAAGAGGAAGCACCATCTATTTATATAGATGAAGATCAGGGTGGAAAGTTTGTCATCCTTCACAGAAACGGGAAGATCCTCCTACCCGAGGGGTATTGTGTTTGACTACTGCCAATAACCCGTTTAATACTGCTTGTGCGATGTAGGATTTGCGACGTCAGTTGCAATGTGTAGTTCCTATTAGGCGTTATAGATGTCACCTCAGGCTCACTCGACCTAAGACTAATCTGACAGGTTCCAAAGATCCCACAAGCTTCACCGGCTCTACACACACAATTATATATTTACCTACTGCCGCATGCTTCAATATGTTCCTATTCTATAAACCCACCATCTTGAACCACCACGCCCTAAACGATCAAATGAATTTAAAAAACGATGTCAAACTTTTATAGCCATTGTGAGCGGGAAATCAATTTAATTCAAACGAAGAAATCTTAAATACATTATACAATCTAACACTAAAATATTTACAAATTATGTACAAGCATAAAACGCGGAAAAACTCATTGAGCATAAAAAATTCGTCCGCATCGATGGATTGGATTGACGGCGTGTTTGGCAGAAGTTTGTCAAACATAAATCAACAATAACAACATATTTGACACGGTACAGTCAAGTTTGACAAAAAGATTTTTGGTTTACAACATTGTTTGATGAAAGCGTCAAGTTTAAATGTAGAATTTGGCAATCATTACCAATATTTAATCGTTTACAGGGTAAGTCAAGGACATCATCTACTACTTTTGATATTTTCGCCTACGGTTCCATCAGGATCCAGTTCTCATTAACTTATTTCTTTACACTCTCCTTCCCTTGAAATACCCTTAACTGTGTTTGGTTAACTGGTTCTAATTTAGAAGCCCTAGACTGTACTGCTGACTGTATTGGCGGTTATCGGTATTCGATGATTTGCTGCGTTTGGCCGGAAGGCCGCAAGAGAATACCTGTCTGGTTAGGAGGATAGGATAACTCCTTGATTTATATTTATTTGATAGACAATAAACACTTAGTGAAATAGGACCGCAACCTACGGTTAGTTTCCAGTTGCTCTGCCAGTCTTACAACTTCATTAATGTGTGTCATGACAAGTTTCAAAGGTTCTAATTTTGGAGGCTCTGGGATTATTATTGGTTCTGGTATAAGTTTAAGTTTTGGTTCAGGTTTCTTTACAACAATTGGGTGACGTTTGGGTACAGGTGTTGGTTCAGGTTGTTCTTTATCTTCTTTACCCAAATTTTTATACTTCAGTTGTTTGAATCGTTTCAATCTGAATGACTCCTCTCTTTCTTGTTCATCTAGTTCAGCCGTAATGTATCTCATTGTTATCATTATTCTTGGTATTACGCACCTCATCAGAACATTCTGTTTCCTGAGAAAGCAAACCTCTTGTTTATATTGTGCATTTTTCTTTTAGATCCGCTAAACTCACCCTCCCTTACATCAATCAAAATGTTGTATTTATTGTATATTAACATAATATAATACTTGTTTTTAAATCTTCTATGATTTCCAACTCAATAAATTTGCTTGGCATTTTTTTAAATGCCTTGGAGATTACGCCTTCCTAAAATATTAAAAATAAACAAAATGGCACGAGAACACGAGTGGCCGAAGCCAATTTCCAGAGGACAGTTAGACGCTTTTAATAAATGAAGTACCAACTGACGGTAATCCCTCTACGCATTATGTAAGTGCACCCAAGACAACCACAGGTTGGAGTAGGACTCAGGATATCTCGGGAGGAGGCCCGGCTCCCTGTCGTTTCGGGTGACGCAGGTACTTTCGGGGCATGGGTGCTTCGGAAAGTATCTGTGTCGCATAAACAGGGAGCCGGACGCCCGGTGTCACCAGTGCATCGACTGCCGGGAGGACACGGCGTGGCATACACTGGCAGAGTGTGCCGCTTGGGAGGAGCCGCGCCGTGCCCTCATCTCAGAAGTAGGCAGTGACCTGTCGCTGCCGGCCGTAGTGAGTGCGATGGTCGGCAGCGTCGAGTCCTGGGACGCGGTGGTTTCCTTCTGCAAAACAGTGATCTCGCAGAAGGAGGCTGCGGAAAGAAAGAGAGAGATCTCGTCCACTCTCCCGATCCGCAACAGGCGCACCGGGGGCAGGTGGAGGGCGGACAACGCCCTATTCCAGCCTCCCTAAATGGGTCCAGGGACGGCGGACTCGGGGACGTCCGCCGCCCCCCATACATCAGGACCCGAGGTGGCGGCGCGTAGTGTTCTACGCGCGCCCCTCTTAGACGTTGCGGGGGGAGTCAAACACCTCACTCCCCCACCCCCAACCCGAGGGGGCCCGCAAAGGCGGGCCGGCACCAGTCGGGGTTGCGGAAGAATCATATGTTCCCGCGACCCCGACGTAGGTGTGTGAAACACAGGGGTGGTTTTTAGTCAGTAAGAGTCTAACAGACCCCTCCGCCCGCTCCAGGGCGGAGGACATCCATGAGGATTTTCCAACCCGGAAAAAAAAGACACAGGATATAGAAACAAAGATATTGGAATATGTGTTTGGATGACTTAAGTGCACTGGTTAAATTGAACTATGGAAGAACTATGGCCCCTGCCTGATCCCTGTTTATATTGGAGGAGGTTGACTTCTACACTCAATATTGGGCGGGCACCTGGAAACAGTCTCTAGCACAAAGTAACGTAGCAACAAGGGGACAATACTTCCTGAGATGCTTGAGGAGTGGAGAAGTATTCCACGACTATCCGGAAAATCCCCGAGCCCGGAAAATGGTCAAGATCCTTACCAGCACTTACTGGAATACTTCCATCCTGCGAACACGTTTGCTCTTGTGAATCTCCACTCAAGCCGGCCAATAAAGGCAAGAATGAGGTGGGAGCTCTGTTCCTCGTCAGTGTTCACTCCAGCCGGGACAAGACTTGTCTCGGGAGATCCGATCCCGGGTTCGAGGGGTCGCTACTGCCCAACAGCCCGCCACATGCTGCCTGCGGCTTTAAGTCTCTCTCTTGGTCTGGCTCCTCACCCATGACCCGTTCCGGGAAAGAAAACTCTACCGGCACAAACCTTGAGTCCGAAGCGCGCAAGCCACACCACGACGAGATACGGCAGTAGGGTTATAGTTATTTATTCATAATGAATAGACAGACTAGTCTTTAATAGACAATTTTTTTTTGTTAATTTGGCACAACTGTTTTCCATTTTGGCGCGTTTGAGTAACAGTCTGATTGATAGATTAAATACAGTACTGTTTTTAATTAGAGCATATCTAGTGTGTTTTGCGAATATCATAATGGACAAAAACATCAAACAAAGAGTTTGTTCTAAATTTTGCATCGTCTTCATCATCATGAAAATGTTACAGAAGGCTTCACGGTGAATCGACTTTATCAAAAACATGTACTTGTAAGTGGTACGAAGCGTTCAAAAGCGGTCGAGATGTGATGGAAGATTTGCCTCACACTGGTAGTCCATCAACGTCATCAACTGAAGTTAACATCGCAAAAGTGAAGGTAATGGTGACTGAAAATCCTAATTTAAGTTTGAGAGATATAGCCGCTGAACTTAATGTGTCTCACGAGTCTATCCGTACGATTTCAAATAATAAACATGAAACCGCTCGGCTAGTCCCAAAAGACCAAATTTTCTCAAAATATAAATCGCATAAGATTCGCTAAGGACATGATAGAACGAGTCCATTCCGACCCAACATTCATGAAACGCATTGTTACTATGCAAACTAGTCAACAAGCTTTGGAGTGGCGCCTTCCAACTGAACCTGACAGACTCACTACGTGCTCCCTTTCATCGGCTTCATACGGTTCATAACTCATTTGTTGGGCTTGGTATAACCTTTTATAACAAGCTACCCTCTTCTTTGCTAGATTTGCCTTTTAACGCGTTTAAAGCTCAAGTAAAATCCAACCTTTGTACAAAGGCATATTATTCAATTAACGACTACTTAAACGATAAGAATAGGTGGTCGCTGTAATTAACTCAAGACAATGTTTATGTTCTTTCTCCAGAATCAGCTTACCTACTGACAGTGTATACTTCGTATATTTATTTTTCGTATTTTTATTTGACTAAATAAGTCAATTATTTTTAGTTATATCTAAAAATCTCGCGTGGATTTCCCTTCCCAAAAACTAGTGACAAATCATCTGTGGTGGAACACAGGCCTATTGCTATCCTGCCAACTCTTGCTAAGGTTTTCGAGCACATACTCCACACGTACATCTATAAACGTATAAATGCATTTCTAACTGATGCCCAACACGGCTTTCGCCAAGGCCGCTCAATCAATTCGAATCTGATGATCCATGTTGATTATATTTCTGGGGTTTTGGACAGTGGGGGGCAAGTAGATGTCCTATTTCGATTTCCGCAAGGCCTTCGACAGGGTTGACAATGACGTGCTCTTGATGAAGTTGGAGGCGTTAGGTTTCTCGTCTGAGTGCCTTACCTTCTTTGCGAACTATCTACGAAACCGCAGGCAGTTTGTTAGGCATGGTTGCTTTGAGTCTGAACCTTACAATACCCGCTCTGGCGTGAGTCAGGGATCTATACTTGGTCCACTGCTTTTCCTTATAATGATCAATGATCATATCAATAAGGTTAGGTTCGCAAAATGCTACCTTTACGCTGATGACCTAAAACTAGTCGTTCAAATTGATACGGTCGCGGATTGCTTACTCCTACAAGGGGACATTGATGCTATATATGAGTGGAGCATGGTCAATAAACTCCTTTTTAATGTAACAAAGTGTTACGTCATGACGTACAGTCGAAAGCGTCAACCACTCCACTATAACTACAGATTGGGTAGTGAAGTATTATGTCGTGTCACCAAAACAAAAGACCTGGGCGTGACCTTTGACACTGGTCTGACATTTAGAGATCATGTCTCTACTCTTGCCAAGGAATCTTTTAGGCGTTTGGGTTTTGTTTTGCGAAATGCCCTCGATTTTTGCAACCCAAATGTTATCAAGCTTCAGTACACCACCTTGGTTCTTAGTAAACTTGAGGCTAGTGCCTGTATCTGGCATCCCTACACAGCGACTCATACTTTAACGTTGGAAAAGGTACAGAAAACATTCCTAAGATTTTTGTATAAAAAGACGTTTTTCTTCTTCCCTTTCATGTACCCTACTAATTACCTCCTAGGAGTTTTGGGCTTCAACTCGTTAGAGGTTAGACGAGGCTTTCTACAGCTCACAGTAGCCTGCAAAACTCTTAGAGGACTCATCGACAGTCCCGAGCTCCGCGATCTTTTCCGTCGGCTATTTGTTCCCGACAAATAGATCGGACATCGACAAAGCCGTCGACGCCATCTATTTGCGCCGCCGTTATCTAAAACTGTCGCCAGAGCTGAGTCCCCTGTGTGTCGTACCTTAAGGATACTTAACGACCTCCTGACCAAAAATCCTGAATGTGATCTGTTTGCAGATGAATGGAGCAGAATTATGCGTGTATGTCTGATGTTTTGCGAGAGTAAGTATGCACGGCTGTCCTCTATTATATGTTAGTATTTGAAATATCATTCTTTTCCAATTATTCAATCTGTATGTTAATTATTGTAATTGGTGTTACCGTTTTAATTAACAATAAACAAATTACAATGTTTTTTTTTTTGACGAGTTTTATTACAATAAGTGGTTAGCTAGCGACCTCGACAGTTGATCATAAATTATTCTTGCCTGAGCAACCGGCAGCGAGTTCGTCATGCTCCCGTAGATGTCACTGCTTGCGGTAGCGTCGGGGATCGGGTTGCCTCCTTCCCTCAAATATGGCGAGAGGGGCAATGGCTGATCTTTGCGTTATGCTCGTGAACGGGTGCTGCTTGTGGTGACTGGTCGTCATGCTGTCTATATTTTTGTTATTGTTAAAGTAATTGTTCTGTTGATTTATTTTACTCCGATGGTACTTGCTTATCATTTGTGTGTACTTTAAATTAATCAAATTATGCATATGTAAGGTGTCACGCCCTTTATGCCTGGAGGCTTTTATTTGTGTATTAAGTTATGTTGTTTTTTCATTGATTCTATTGGGTTCTGTTTTAGGTATATTGGCGTGGCTAGCTTACATAAGGCAGATAATTTAATATGATTATTTGTGTTTCGTTTTATTTTTATTTTAACTTTGATTATAATTGTATAATTCAATGGTTTTTCTAACTGAACAGACAGATGTGCTGCTGGGGAGTTTGTTGCGCCACTTCTTCTTCCCTGCTAAAGCACTAGGAAGTGGTGAAGGGCGGGCGTGCCGGGGGACTGTCTAATGTAATTTTGACGTTCGAAAAGTGCTCAGTGCAGACTCTCAGCCTAATTTGAATAAATGACTTTTGATTTTGATTTTGAAACCGAAACCGAAAAAACACCGCCAAAGAAGAATTTACGGCGGGAACTGAACTCTATTCCGGAAAAAACATTTTTTTTTATGATTGGATTTGTCTTCTTCCTAAGTGTATCGTTTCTGAAGGAGAATAATTTGAAGGCTATAAAATAAATTTGGATGAATAACTAACATTTTGTGTATACTTTCCCGGTAAGTACTTTCTTAACAGAGTAAGTAGAAACTTACACTGACACTTAATTAATCACTATATTAGGTCTAAATACTAAGTTTAACTCTTACACACCCTCACACTAGCACACTCACACATACTCGCACACATCACACAAACGCGCATTTGTACCTTTCTCTCGTTTAAAACTAATGTATTTTTTTTTGTAACTTTACATTCAATTGTAAATTAATGGTTAATGCTAAGTGGAAGAGTGGAATATCCTAACACAAGCAATATTTTGCCTACAAGGTGATATCCAAATCTTGTACGTAAATGCACTTTGTAATAGTTTTTTTTTTTGACATTAACGTTATTAAATCACTTTTATTGATTTTAATAGAAAGAACTTAATATTTTGTAAAGACTAATACAATTACTTAGCAGTATCCTTCAAAGTCTTTATCAATGGTACAAGGATCATAACGGGTGGTTGGGCGGCCAGAACCAACTTTTAATCAACTATGAATTTGATGACTGTCTTCCGTATTTTTAGTAGCACAATTTTCTTGAGCACGTTTTCTCTTCTGAACAAAACATACTTTTAAACTGCTGCCAAAATCCTCCCTTTTTTCTAAAGACAATTTCTTCTACCGGAATTTTAGCCTGAATACCGGACCGGATACCGGACCGGATTTATAAAAAAACGCAGTCAAAGGGAGAACAAGAAATCAGCACAATCTAACTATAAATAAGTAAACCATTTGATGAACGACTTGATAGAACCGTAATTTAAAGCGTTATTACAATTATATGCCTCTGCGCTTGTTACTGATACCAGCGCTAAATTTGTGAAATTTTTTGTTTGAGACTTTATCAAATATACCTTAGAAACGTTTGGTTCAGTTCACAGAAAGTGAAAAACAAGTGCGAGTTGAACTGGTGTGAAGAAAATTTGTAAATCAAAGTAGGTTGCCAAGATTTACAAAACACTTTCACTGTTAAAAAAGTATCAGATCTCATGAAGAGCAAAGCCCCTAACTGTAGAAGGCTTAGCTCTAATAACCTTAAATCTTGGTCAAAATGTACGACTTGGCCGTTTCGCCGCCGTCTCACAGACACTCCTATGGGCTTAAAAATTAGCTAAGTGACACGTACTTTATGTTGTGTCATGCAATAGTTAAATGGAACGGCCAAGAGATACATTTTGACCAAGATGTAAGGTTGCAAGAGCTAGGCCTTCAAGAGTTAGGGGCTTGGCTGTTTATTCGATCTGATAACTTTTTAATCCTTACTTCTAGCATAGTCGGGTAAAAAAAGTATTTCTTGCACGCCAGCAGTTACTTTCATAGCCAACAATAAATATTTAGGTTAAAAAAAACTACGCTTTTACACGCATAAAAATTATTTTATAATTAAATTGATTTATTTTCCTTAACTTGTTCTTTTTGGTGTTTGTACTCGATAACTGCGTCATGTTTACCGCAAATAAACGTGTTTTCTTTCTTTTTCTTTACTTGTATTAGTTCTTCTGATCCAATGATTCAACTAAAAAGCGTGGAGCGTTTTTTTTAATTAATTAAAAGAAGAACAAATACAAGTCAATGAAATTATTTTATCATTTATTGTGCGTGATAAAAGCGTGTTTTTATGTGTTTTTAATGACATATTTTTGTTTTCACTTTTTAGTATTGCTAATTCTTCCTTTAGTTGATATGTCTAAAGTCAACGAAGTTATGACTTGAGCGGTTATGTACTAGGAGCCACTGAAGAGTTCCAGTATCACCTCTTGATTCCATCATCAGACCCTCGTTGCCCAAGCCCAATCAATTGGATTTGTCAAAACGAATCATATGAACATAAACTCGAGGGGTTTACCAGTAGCCACTGAAGAGTACCACTATCCACCTCCTGGCTCCATCATCAGGTCAGCTCCAAGAAACCAAATTATAGTTTTGTCATACGAATAACATATACTCGTACATACAAAGTTTCATTTCGATACGACAATTAGAAATAGGTTTAAATTGACTTCTAAGATTTTGTTACATTGTTTTTAGTTAGTTACAAAAAAAACAATGTAATAAAATCTTCACTTGTAGTGAAGCTATTAATAAAAAAGAGTTCTAATAAAAATTATGAATGAATTGCATTACTTAAATTAATGTCAAAATAGTTACCTTTTTCTCTTCTCATATTTTATAAAAAATTGTAAGTATGGTTACATAAATTAATGGGCAAAGAGAATCATTATTAATTTAGTACCAAATTGTAGTTCCAAATCATTATTTCGGTAATCTGGCATCGTACGTAAAATAGCAAACAGCGTCTCCTCCCCATCCCCCTCGCAACGACCGCTTGATTACACGTGTTTAAAAAAAATAAAAATATCTGGAGTCTGGATTTGTGCTCGGTTGATGGCAATAGGCTCGCCTCCTATTACATGGGACTTAAAACATAACTGGCGAAATGTGGGTGTACTATTAGGTCACTCTGCACAATCCTTCGAGGATGATGAAACAAGGCGTGAGATGTCATGTTATTTTTCATTTAAATATTGTTAGCGAAGAATCCCTTGATTGTAGGTGGGGCGGCTTAGGTTCAATATCTTTTTGATTTTTATTAATCAACACTGACAGCAAAATTCATATTATTCAAAATAAGTCCGTCATGTTGTGCAAATTTTCTACGACGTCTGAAGATTAATTAAATAGAAGTGGAAACTTAACAATAAAGAGATTTATTTTGTTAAAAATTAAGTAAAGATTAATCCTACTCTCGGGAATGGAGTAATAATTAAATTCCTAGTAATTTTTGCTGCCTGCAAAATGGTTGAGCTAAATGGTGCTGATCCATGCGTCATGTTCGTGAACGGGCGCCGTCAGTCTGGACTGGTCATCTATTAGCTGCCACGGTTTATTTAAATTAATAATTTTGGATTGTTTTTTGTTTTGTTTCTGTAATCTGGGCTCTTATAAGTGTCGTCGTTCTAACATATAAGATCAACATTAATTATGTAACAAATATTTTTGTAACAATATCACTTAAAAGAGTATCCTTGGAGTTTCTGGCCCGTTCGTCTCCATAGGTACCTACTACACTTTGGAGTGAGCAACTAGCTTCATAATTCTGACCGCCGGATCTTTGGCAATTCAAAAGTACGTGTATTTACACGCACTTTTGAATTGCCAAAGATCCGGTCAAATCAAAGATCCGGCTCAAATCATATATTTCAATGAAACCATTTGGTTTCATTGAAATATATGATTTGAGTTTAAGTGTGAATTTAATAGAATTTGATACTTCCCAATAAAGAGTAAAATTTTGTTAAAAACTGCCTCGTTGGTCTAGTGATCGCAAGAGCTACTGCTGTGGTCCTGGGTTCGATTCCCAGGTCGGGCAGTGTTATTGATTTTTTCAATCTAGAATCTCACAGTAGCAGCCCGGAGTCTGAATTTGTGCCCGGTTGAAGGCAAGGGGCTCGCCCCGCATTACATGGGACTTAAGCATAACTGGCGAAATGTTGGTGTACTATAGGTACACCTCTGCCTAACCCTTCTGCGATTACAGTCGTGATGTTATGTTTGTGTTTAGTTAAAAATTAATTTAAAATTAATCGAGGTTATATGCATTCGTTTTTTTCCATGTCAATACCAATAAAATAAAATAAAGTACAACAGTACCCAGGAGTAAATATGACGCTTAGAACTTTATAAATAACTAGCTTCTGAACTGCGACTTGAAATTTCTTGGTTGTCATGTATGAGGGTGTTTCGAAAATCGCGGAAATAACGCTAAGCGAAAACGAAGGTATACCGCGGGCAGGTGATGCGACGGGGTGGGCCAGGGGACCAAGAAATTTCACGAAGACGACGCAGAAGCTAGTATTAATAATAATTTAGATAGGTTTTTGAACCTCAATGTGGATAATTTAAAAGAATAGCGGAGGACAGACTAAGAAGAGATCGAGTATAATCGAGTTTGTTGCATTAGACATTGTTTCCTGAGAGTTTCAATAGAATTTTATACAGTACCCGGGAGTTAATATGGCACATGAAACTGTATAACGAGTAAAGGCTCCCGCAAACAGGCGCGAAGCCACAGCGCGATTCAAAGGCACCGCTCGTCGCGCGACACGCGCGTGCACGAGACTTAAGTACAAAGTCGAAGTTTTCCTGAAACTCGATTATTTGCCTTGACTTTTCTCAACACAATTTGAGTTGGCTTCTGGTCTAACCAGATCCAACTGAATACCAGTATTTTAAGTACATGAAGCGGCTGCCTATTTTTAAACATTCTATTTTGTCTATGTTAAAACATTTTATCGAAGATGTTATAGTTTTGCCAATTCTTACTTTCAAGTGTTTCATTTCGTTGCTCCTCGAAATTAGACATGGACTTGATTTTAGACCATATATATCATATTTCTGGGATTATCCCAACTATTAACGTAGGAGTCGAATTACAGTTTAAACGAATGCAGCTTTTACTTGGAGCGACTGTAATACGATACCACTTGGTAACACTGGTTGTCAATACTTCTGACTACCCGTAACGACTGTCAAACTTGAAGTGCCATAATAACTGCCATGGGTACAAATCTGCTAAACGTTGCACTGAACTCTTTTGTATGAGTTTTGACAGAATTTGCGGGTCCCTGGTCCATACCGTATTTAAAATAAGTTTTGTTTATTATAATGGCGTTAAGTCCACTAAAGGCTCCGACAAGAGTGATGCGACAGCGCGACGCAACTTTATTCGAACAATTTCCACATAAACATCAGGGTAATTGTTCTGCCATCATGGCGACGGACCGCTGCGTCGCGCCTGTCTGTGAGAGCCTTAACGCTTTAAGTTTTATGGTGTTAAGTTAGGTATCATAAGGTTTTTATAGATTTTTAAGTACTTAATGAAAGGTGCTATCCAGTCCTTTATTAGAGCTAAGAGTAGGAAGGGTGAGTTCATCGGCAGTCTGGCCCTACATTTAGGGCAATTTAGGGTCATTCTACTTAATTATAGATACTAGACAAAACTTCTAACTACACAGATACAAATTTTGTTTCAAGATTGAAAAGAAACATTTTTTTTAAGACTTAAAACTAAAAAATACCAAGTTTTGTATAAAACCTAATTTTAAAACTGAGATAGTTTTAAATAAAACCGTTTCGTAATATCTAAAAAAAATTGTAATTTTTGTAATTTTCTACAACTAACAACTTCGAAGAGAATTTCAATTAGAATTAAGCAAAATAATTGATCGTTACATTGAAAAATACAATTTGATTACCAGAGGGCCTAGACAAATGGCATTCGCTTCGGAGCGAATCTATTTCTATAATTGCTATCCCTTCACTAAAATACTACTAAGTTATTGAAATGTCAACCCATATTTTTTTGGCTTTTCTGGTAGCGTCATCACTAATCGAATGATATGTTACGTTATCGAAATGTTACGTGATCATAGGTCATAGCGTAGTATCATACTGAAATAGAATCGCTCCGAAGCGAATGCAATTTTTCTCGGCCCACACGTTCGTCAAAATTGGCCACATTGGTTACATTAGGTAGAGTATAAGAGTGAGGAGACCGAACCCACTGGTACTACTACTACCCACATAGGCCTTAAGGAAAACAATTTGTTATTCCAGTTATTTTCATGGTTAATCTGTACTCTTTTTTTTTTGTCCGTTTCTTCTACATTTAATACAGGTTGTTAGGATAAACGAGGCACTATATCCGCTTACTTGTGTCGGCCATCTTGCGCGAATCGATGTATATGTGTTGGTACTTCTGGGTGGTCGCGCGCGATAATGTCGCGTGTGATTAAAACGACAATAACTCGTAAGTTAATATGGGAGTGTAATGTAATACTGATGAAAATTAAGAGCTTGGTCTAAGGATGTTAAATTCAGAAATATGAAAGAATCTGCCGACTAATTTGATCTCGTCGGTATTTTTCGTCGGAGAGCAGTGTGGTGGCCCAGTGGTATCGTCCGAGACTTACGATTTCTAGGTCGTAGGTGCAAACAAAGACAGGCGCTTTACTTTGTGTTAATCATTTCATCAACACTGCTCTCCAAACGTGAAGGAAAACATCGTGAGGAAACCAGCATGTCCTAGAACCAAACATTCAAACACATGTGACATCTACCAAACCGCACTGGGCCCGCGTGGTGGATTACAGCCCACTCCCTCTCACCGAGAGGGTGCCTGTGTCCCAGCCGTGGGAACATTTTAGGCTGATTATTCGTTTTTTTTTGAGGTAACAGCAGAGTACCTAGGTACTACACTCCCTTTTATGTCCATCATTGCATATAAGGCGAAACCTTGCATATTTTTTTTTTTCGTTTATTTCCACCTTAGAGTCAAATACATGGTTTACAATCGAAAATGGCCTGAGGTGAGTATAGTTGTATGTTAGAGTTGCAGCCAATACCTAAGATGGGATAACTAAATATCTTGTAATTACTATAGGTACTCCCTTTTTTCGAGACTTAAGCACGATTCTATTGATTTTAAATTAAGTAATCAAAATTTACCTAAGGATTACGAGGGAAGTTTAATATGTACAATACAATTATTTTACTTAATTTCTGAAACTCTTTCTCTTAAAATGAATAAACAAGAATAATTCAACAGCTTTCTTATTAGTTTAAAATATTCTTGTTTCAGCGTAGGTACGATGTCTTACCTTTATGTGCAAAGTTAGCTAAGAATATTTATTTTGCAACATTTTGCAACAAATAAAAGAAAAAACTGAATGTTTAAGCAATATTTTTTTTGAGTTGCTAGGTTTGTAATATTGCCTTGTTACAGAACAATATTAAAAGTATTGATAAATAATATTGTTTATGTAAATATTAACAGAATAACTGACATTCTTATCTCACTTTGCGTTTAAAATTGACTTAAATATGAATAATAGCATGATCCAAACTTGCATGTACATTTGTCTTTATTTTATTGAAACATCAGCAAGAGCCCCCCCAAACCCTGTTTCGCAAGTCAAGACATGTCAAAACATTGAAATGTCATTGCTATATGTAAGTTAAGTAATTATTAAAAATACGTGCACATAACCCTCTCAAAATAAATACTGTAATGACGCAAATCTTGTAAAAAAAAACAGGTTTTCCCTACATTTTGTAAAACTATCATAAAATTGTATGAAGAAGTAAACATTTTTTTTTTGCTCTTTCTGTGTTGGCCTCGTAGTGAACGCTGTTCTAATGATAATGAAATGAGATAATGAGAGGTTTTCGGTATTTCAGCTCCACCTCGTACCTTCAGCAATTTTTCATAGCAACTTGTAGCAAATTGTAAAGAATTTGTATGAATTTTGTTGCTATACAATTCTTGACAGGCGGTATAACCATGCTCTGTCTCTTTCTACCGAATAGAGTTACTTTTTGAAAGCCAATTTTGAACTTTAATTCCTTTTTATAATGTCTGATGTTCTACTCAAACGGCCTTTTTCGTGCTTAAAAACGTTCAAATTCAGATTGTAATGTCATCTCAGTAACTTGTGTACAGTGCAAGTAGTTTGTATTTTTGACAGATTAATAATGCCAACGTTCTTAAAAATAAGGACAATGCCTGTTCTTCTTGTGTTATTGTTGTGCTCATTGGAAATCTAGTAGGTACTATTGTTGATTGAAGTTCGGTACAACTAGGTAAGGCCAGTATTTAAATGCACAAAAGTTTGGTCACAATGTTAGCGGTTTAATTCGCAAGAAGGTGGCTAGACCACAAATTGCTGCGGATGAAGCTGCAAATTATAATAAGTAAGTAAATATAGTCAAACAATGTTATATTGCCGCTTGTGTTAACTAATAACATAAAACACTTAGATGTCTATTACAATGATGCTTCTTATTGTAACAAACGACCGTTTGTTTCAATGGTGAATTCATATGGCTAATGGTTACCTATTTGACGTTATATATCTGCCTAGCACAATGTTTTGAAATGCTTTGCTAAATTGAACAGGAGTTGTTACAATTTGGTTGTTGTAACAACTTTATCATCGGTCGCAAGTTTAAGAAAATGTTGATAGTTTGAATCATGCTATTTATTTTAAAAGACATTCATCAATCAATTTTGCTGGCAGCAACTAAGAAATAATTGTACAAAAAACGGCCGCAGTCACGATAACAATTACAGCAGGGTTTGACTTTACGATGTTCAAAAACGCTATTAAGAAAAACACACTAACTAACTTACTTAAATAACGATTCAGTGACATCATTTGCCGGTAAAAGGCGTACGTTACCGATAGCTTTAGTCTAAAGCTTATTAGGGTCTAAAGTTTGGACCCTAATTACTTGACATACTCTCAGACCACCTGTCATTCTTTGAAAGTTTTATGAAATGGTGATACACACGGGAAACTGAGGAAACAATTATTAATATCCCTGCCTGTACTTGTTTAATCGTCTTGGTCTGCTAATAACTTCGATGTTTACGCACAAAAATGTCTTAGTTACTGCCAAAATAATTTGGTTACTGTCACTTACTTGGTGGCATTCCTATGGGCTTCGTAAATCAGCTTGAATGTGAAACGAAACTGGCATAGCAACACCATCATTCGGAGTATGTCCAGCCACGCTTCTTTACACTCTTTGATCGCCATTCCACCTTTCCCCATCCCCAGATATTGGTAGGAATCACAGCCCATCTGTAAAAGAAAATGACACTTGAATGAATTTGCTTACAAAATACCTCAATCTGCCCAGTCTTTTTTATTATTTGAGATGGGTTTGCTCATGACTCTAGTCTAGGTCAGAGGTGACAGAGACAAAGTCTACAATGGAGTGAGCTTACACATAAGAAGCCAGTTCACTCTAACTTTGAAGAGATTCGGGTTGCACGCGTTCGGGGACACAGAAGCAGGTAGTGAGTTCCACTCTTTTGCCGTGCGCATTGTGAAGGATGTTTGGAAGCGCTTAGTGCGAATTGCTGGAATGGCAACTAGGTATGGATGGTAATTAGCAATACATCTAGATGTCCGTTGGTAGAAGGGGGGTGGAGTTCTTGCGCACACTCACCAAAGTACAATCTATAGAAGACCGACCAGCAAGGTTGATGTCGGTTTCCAATCTGACCAGATACAGTTGCATACCAGTATTGAACTTCATAACCCAGTTGCTGGGTAACACGATACCCCTTGGTCTTATGAGATTCTGACAACCCGGAAAGACTGCTAAAGATCTTCGAATGTCTGCCGGGGACAACGGCTCAGCGTGTTTTACGAGACACCGAGGGGTTCGATATTTAATAGATAGTCACCCATCCATGAACCTGCTGCACCAAGCGTTGCTTTACCTTCAATCGACCTGTGCGGCAGTTATAATTTAGCCACGAGCTCCTTGTTTAAAAATATACCTATGATAGAAAAAAATACACACTAAAACCGGACAAGTGCGTGTCGGACCACGCATTGTGAAGAGTTGCAGCATGCTCAACATGGATTTTATCGACAGCTTAAGTAAGTTTGTATTTTGTAGTATTTTTCAAAGAAACTGTGCATAACGAAGCCATTTTGAGCTTGCAACTGAAACCATATTTCACAAAACTATTACCTACTTAAAAATGTCACTAACAAAACATCTTTCACTTGTAAAACATCTACACTCGCATACCTGTATTGCTTTTTTTTCGACCCGCGGTAATATTAAGCGGTGCACAGAATACACCTTTTTTGCCAATTTTCATCGATATAGTGCCAGTGGTAATTGAGTAAAATGGATGTGTGTTATCCGGACGGACGGAAAGACGACATGCCGAAATTTTAGTGGTTCCGTTTTGTCCTTTGGTTACGAACCCTAACGATGATTGCGTTATTGCATTTCCACGTTGGAGGTATGCTAAACTATTCTATCATATTCAATAACAACCCGAGCGAAGCCGGGGAGGCCTGCTAGTGTAGATGTCAAAGTAAGGAAAAATACTATTGAAACAATTAAGAAACCAAATCTCTATCCTCCTTTTCAGTAAAAGCGGTATAAGTTTGGCATAACTTATCTCTGCGTTTACCAACATGTAATTTAAAAATAAACACAATTTTTTTTTTGTAGAGAGATTAATGGAGGGGCCGGGTATTTATTTATTTTCATACAACTTTGCCAAGTTTTGAGCAATTGTAATTTAGAACTAAAGCTGTTTCTGAACATGTATTAATTGGGAATGAATAATGAAAACCATTTAAAGATAAAAAAATAGTGATATCTGTTAAATTTCGTCGTATTTATCAAATAATATGTAACTGATAAGTACAAACTAATCATTAAATTTCACAAAATGTCTAAATCAAAAAGTGTTATCGCCCCCGGGTGGGCTCGAACCACCAACCTTTCGGTTAACAGCCGAACGCGCTAGCCATTGCGCCACGGAGGCTATTGACCAAACCTCGAAATTTCATATTTCTTTCCAAGAGTAGGTACCTAATCGTTTGAACGTGCCTTGGACTGAAATAAGTTTCCTCGATTCAATCCAATTTTTACACGCCCGCGCGACATCAAAGCAAGACTAATGTTTTTGGGAAGGCATCGTTGAACAAAACGGATGAAAAGGGTTACCTTATATACATAGTATGTATCCAAGTTCTTATTCCTTTGGTTTAGAAACTTGAAACTTGGTAAAATACTATAAACCCTGTCCATTAGGTTATTCGCTTTTTTTGACAGATGGCACTAGTTATACCTATAACATTTCGATTATTGACACTTTAATATATTATATGTAGTATCGATTAAGTATAGACTTTTGGTATCGAATAAAAAATGGTGCGCTTATACTTGTTCCTCTGTTCATTATTATTACAATCAAAACAATATAAATTCGCCGCTTCGTTAAATTTAATTTAAATTTTGCTAGATTATAGATACATTTAGCAAATATTAGCGTAAAAATCAAGTATCTACTTGTTTGTCGTATTATTTGTGTTGTAGTGGTATACACATAAATATGGGTTTATCCACATTAATTTCTTTCCCATTTGTTGCCATTTATCACACGAAACGAGAGGCCCATGCTGGTTACATCTTTTCTACACCCTTAGCATGACCACCATAGAAACGAGACAAAATGGCAGACGAATAAAATATATCTGACATTTTGTCTATTCTGAGTGTATTATTGCTGAGTGTGTTCCTAATTTTGAGTACGTCGAGTTGAGAACACATCTTGTAATCAAGCTACGCACTGACTCCTCAAAATCGGTCAATGGTCCGCGACACTACGAATTATGGTCCGCGACACTACGAACTATGGTCTGCGACACTACGAACTATACCCCTTGTATAGTTTATTTGCGTACTATTCTTGCATATATTGGAAGACCATAGTGATTTCCAATCAATACGTGATTAGTTTCACACCCTTGCGTTCTGGCCTTGTACATAATGGTAAGATGCGGTACTACACACATCTGTATTTGGTTCAGAAGCACTATTACTGCTTTAAGCCATTCTCAAGGTAATGCATCACAGACCATGGGAGTTTGTGTTGCAGCCTTTGTTTTTGCGTAACCCGACTTAGTTTTATTTAGGTATCCATATACCTATAGATACTAAATTAACCATTACTTTAGGTACTAAACTTTACTTTACTAAAATAAACAATTCGTTTCAAGGTACAAAATCCGCAATATAAATCCATTGGCTTCTTTTAAACATATACTAAAGGTACTTAGGTTTATTTAAGATTTTATAAATAATATTTTAGTGGATGCAAGGTTGTTCTATACTGAATCGTCTATGAGCAAAATATGATTATTTTTGATTTGCCAGCGAGCGATGGAGCGCAGTATTCTTGGAGGTCGACTTACCGACCGAATATGGAATACGATACTGCGCTCTAAAACCCAAAACGCAGACGTCACCCAAAAATCAACCAAGCTCAAATGGGACTGGGCCGGACACGTCTGCCGTATTTCGGATGCATTATGGGCTAAGACCACCACAGCGTGGGTCCCTGAAACGTCCAACGGCATCACGGAAGACCCAGGTGTATATGGCGGAATCAACTTGACACTTATAGGATTGGTTGTTTCAAATCATTTTTATTTGTTTAGAAAGTGGATAAATAAATAAGGTGTTTACAATATTTGTGATCCCTGTACATTCAAAAAATTTGAAAAAAATAGATAATAATAAAATAAAAAAAACAGGCATTATAATGTCAACAAACACACAATGTGAAATATGAAATCTAAAGTGTACTTAGTGTCATTTAAAAAATCTTTGATTGAATAATAACACATTTCAAGTAGTAAGTAGGCTGACAGTTTCTTTATAAATGTTTTTTTTTTTTAAGTAAACATAAAACCATTATCGCAGAATTCAGAGATTACAATTAATTTATTCGAAATTTGAATTAATCGAGTGTATGCGCGTGTGTGTGTGAGTATAGGTGTATAATGGTGATGGTGTGTTTTTGTGTCGGTGCAGAATATGTTATAAGTTCTCGATGGAAAGTACTTATTTGTAAGTAATAAGTTTGTCACAGATTTCTTGAGGGACGAGGTTGAAAGAGAGTAAAATCTCAATTTCCGATTGAGTTTATTATATAATTGTGGCCCGTGGAAGAAAATAAACTGTTTGCTGAATGGGTATTTGCATCTGTAGTGCTGACAAACTTATCTTTACTGGGGACTTTATTAAAAGCAAAGAGTTGTCAGACAGAAAGTATTTTACAACATTAATGTATGTTTTCTGCTGGGAAAAGTAATGGGCCAAATGTGTTTACTTTTAACACGGCTCTTTGGGCCCTCTCGAATTTCAGCAATGTGGTCGTAGGAGCCCCATCCCAGGCGGAAACACAATATGATCAGAGTGATTGACAGAGGGCAAGGTAGACCCTTTTGGCAATCTGTGCTTCTGCCAAGTGACGAAGAGTCTTAAAGACGAACATTAGTTTTAAACCCTTGCTGTCAGTACATCTATGTAGGCTCAGATTGTTATCAAGAGTCACCTTGTTTGTCAGCACTACAGATGCAAATACTCACGGGGTACGGGCAAGTTTAGCGCAAGAGCAAGCTGCGCTGCCTGGGCAGACGGTTGAGTAAGCGATTAGGGAATATGAGTTTGGCAGCTGTATAGACTGGCGTAGGGTAAAGCAGATTGTTTTATCCGTATTGAGGATTAGTTGATTGTCATTAAGCTAATTTAATACTTGATCTAGTCCACTCTACGCCGCGTCAAAAGCCCCGTGCCAGGTATCGCCAGTTTATTGCAGTGTCATCAGCAAAGACCGAGATTTTTCCATTTTGGAGAAGCAGATAACACAGCTGATTTACGTACAACAAAAAAGTGTTGGACCAACCACACTTCCCTGAGGAACCCTTCAAGTAATAGAAAGCTCCCCACTCAGGTGGTAATAAAGTTTTACGCACTGAGTCCTATTGCTTAGGGAGTACACAAAAAATTTACGCTGGAAGCTGCGTATTCCCAGTTCATCTAGTTTCAACACTGAGTGGGGAGTAGAAACTGTGTCGAAAGCTAGTATCTATGAAAAAGCACTACATTATTTTGTTGCATCAGTGTTTTTAATAATGTAACTCGTTAAATTTAGAACAGCATCATTCGTCGACTTATTTCGTCGGAACCCAAATTGATTGGGAGATAAAACCTTTTTTTTCCTTAAGAAATGAGTCTCTTATTTATAATGCGTTCTAAGATTTTAGAAATTGAAGGTAGGACAGTAATGGGACGGTAATTATTAACACAGTTTCTATTCCCTCCCTTATGTAAAGGATGCACAAAAGCTTTTTCAAGTACAAGGGGAATGCACCAGTGCTGAGGGAAAGATTATATAAATGTGTAAGAGAGGGGACAAGCAACTTTTAATAATGTTTTAGATTTGTGACCCTCTTTAAAATTTGCTGACCCTTTTTGTTATCACTGACAGCCTCACTCAAGTCCGCCCTGTCGTACCCCCCTCCAAAGATATTTAATAATTTTATAAGTTATTTTGAGTATAACATAATCTGGCGATAGCTTCAGTTTTTTATACAAGCTTAGGGCTCACAAATAGGTACACACCTCCCTGTCTACACCCGACAGGGAGGGAACTCATCCCCGGGCCAATCCACCCGGGGAGTTAGGTATAGGGTTTAGGCTTCGTAGGGAAA
The DNA here is from genome assembly GCA_963555695.1 of Dasypolia templi. Classification (NCBI taxonomy): domain Eukaryota; kingdom Metazoa; phylum Arthropoda; class Insecta; order Lepidoptera; family Noctuidae; genus Dasypolia; species Dasypolia templi. Next base: position 10,359,260 of record OY743163.1, read on the forward strand.
TTTTCTCTTTCCACCATTCCTTCCCTAATATAGTTCCCGCTCCGATCATGGAGGACGCCGTCCTCTTGGCGTTCCTCAAAGAGGTCCTACTTAAGGACCCCGATTTTCTTGAGCGATATGGCTCAAAACTTCGCCAACGCTCCACCCCCACTCCGTCCCAGGGCGCACTCGGTGAGTTTAGTGACGCTTTAGAGAGCCCGCTATCGCCACCTGCATGCGAACAAGGCATTCCGCCCTTTGTTCCGGCAAACAATGTTCCGGCTAATATCTCTGCCCCCATTGTTTCACCCTCTATTGTACCGGCAGATAATACTCCGGCCGCTAATCCGGCCCCTATTGTCTCGCCCGCCTTTGTTCCGGCCGCCATTGTCACGGCCGCCATTGTTCCGGCCGCCATTGTCTCAGAGACGACGCAGCTGCGCGCCGCATCAATAAACACGACTCGCCCGGAGAGCATGGACACGTCAGTCCCACTCTCCGAGGATGAAGCCCGCACCTCCTCCTCCGGCGACGACGACTTCCAAGTAGTCGTTAAAGGAGGCAAGAGGAAGGCTAAATCCTCCGCCCCCGCTGGCCCGGTCACCAAGGCCCAGAAAAAACAGGACGACTTATCGTCCAGCTCCACTTCCGCCCCTAGTCCGCGGGCCAGTCGCCCCGCCAGCCCTATGGCTTGCCCACCCGCTCCTACCGCGAGGAAGCAAAAGCCTCCTCCCCCCATTTACGTCCAAGACAAGTCCAAATGGACTGAAATTTCCAAGATGTGTGTTGATCGCAAGATCAACTACACCAACGCCCGATCCACCCTCCAGGGGATCAAAGTTACCGTCCCCACGTCTACGGACTTTAGGATCTCTCCCGCGCCCTACGTGAAAGGAACTACTCCTTTCACACTTACTCCCTTCCGGAGGAAACCCCTACACGCGTCGTTATTAGGCGCGTTCCACAGGAAATCTCCACCGAGGAGATTAAGAGCGACCTTGTCTCACAAGGCATACCAGTTTCCGCCGTCCATCGCTTACATAAAGCGAGACAGGGCCTAGTCTACGACATGGTCCTGGTCATCTGTGACCCCACAGACGGTCACCACCCGATTTTTAAAGTTAAGTCGGTGTGTTCGCTCTCAGGCATCTCAATAGAGAAGCCTTACAGAGCTCAATTAATTGGACAGTGTCATCGCTGCCAATTATATGGTCACTCGCAGTCCAACTGCTATGCCACCCCTAGATGCTTCAAGTGTCTAGGAGAGCATGGCACCGCCGACTGTACCCGCCCTAAAGATAGGGAACTATGTTTAGAGCCTCCCAGCTGTGTACTCTGCGGCCAATCAGGACACCCGGCAAATTACCGGGGCTGTCCTAAGGCCCCGAAGTCCTCCTCTCCCAAACTCGCGAAACACGCGAGCGACCGCCAGCACAGGGAAAGCCCCTGGGGAAAGCCTCCTTCCGCGCTGATGCCGGAGCGGCTCAGTCCGCAGAGGCCGTCTCCCTTTTTTTTTTTTTTTTTGTTCCCGGGGTGGAAAATCCTCATGGATGTCCTCCACCCTGGGGCGGGCGGAGGGGTCTGTCAGACTCTTACTGACTAAAAACCACCCCGGTGTTCCATCTCACACCTACGCCGGGGTCGCGGGAACACATAATTCGTCCGCATCCCCGGCTGGTGCCGGCCCGCTTGCGCGGGCCCCGTCTCGGGCGGGGGGAGTGAGGTGTACTTCCCCCGCAACGTCTGTGAGCGGCGCGCACGGAACACTATGCGCGCCGCCTACTCGGGTCCTGATGTTGGGGGGCGACGGATGTCCCCAAATCCGTCGCCCCTGAACCCATTTAGGGGGGCTGGAAGAGGGCGTTGTCCGCCCTCCGCCTGCGCCCGGTGCGCCTGCTGCGGATCAGGAGAGTGGACGAGATCTCTCTCTCCCTTTCCGCAGCCTCCTTCTGCGAGATGACTGTTTCGCAGAAGGAAACCACCGCGTCCCAGGACTCGGCGCTGCCGACCATCGAACTCACTACGGTCGGCAGCGACAGGTCACTGCCTACTTCTGAGATGAGGGCACGGCGCGGCTCCTCCCAAGCGGCACACTCTGCCAGCGTATGCCACGCCGTGTCCTCCCGACAGTCGACGCAGTGGTGACACCGAGCGTCCGGCTCCCTGTTTATGCGACACAGGTACTTCCCGAAGCAACCATGCCCCGAGAGCACCTGCGTCGCCCGAAACGACAGGGAGCCGTGCCTCCTCCCGAGCCAGAGGTCGAGCACTCGCCGGACCGCCTCGATGGTGACGAGGCCGGCGGTAGGGCGTGAAAGCCTGTCCCGCCATTCCGCCACCAGGACCTCGCGAAGCTGCGACCGACGCTGCTCCATATGGCGCTGCATCGGCCGCTCGCCCCGCGCCCTCGCGCCACCGATAAAGTGACGCGAGCACCTTCGCGTCTAGGTCCCATGGCGGGGATCCGGCCAGTGCACAAGCCGCCTCGTAGGAGATCGTGCGATACCCCCTTATGACTCTGACGGCCATTGCTCTCTGCGGCTTTCGCAGCACAGAGATGCTGGCGGCCGTCAGGTCAGCCGCCCAGATCGGGGCCCCGTAAAGGGCCATCGATCGCACGATCCCCACGTAGAGCCGCCTACAAGCGGCGCTCGGGCCCCCCAAATTGGAAAGCAGCGTTGCCAGCGCCCCGGCCGCACCCAACAACTTGGGCGCCAGCCGCCGGAAGTGGGGTCCGAAGTCCCACCGGCTGTCGAGCACCAATCCCAGATATTTCATGGTGGGCTCGACAGCGATCCGGACCCCCCCGACCACAATGTGTGATCCAGCCGGCGGCGCCCGCCGGGGGCCATGAAACACCATGGCCTCCGACTTGTTGAGGGCCACCTCCAGGCCGAGGCGCCGTATGCGGCTCACCGCCAGTGAGACCGCCGAGAGGCCGTCTCCCTGGGCTAACCTAAATCACCTGAAGGCTCCCGCAGCTTCGGTGCCCTCTATTCCCGCGCAACCAGCGCAACCCGCACAACTTCCAGCGCTGATGGCTTCCGCCATCCCAGCGCCTTTGGTAGCCCCCGCGGCCCCTACGGCCTCTCCAGCGAAACCTCAGGGAACCCAGGGCCGAAACAGCGCCCAAATTATACTAAGTACATACGCGGCTCTCTTCACCACCGCCGCGGACAAAATGGCGGAAGAAATCGTTGCTGCAAACGGCAACGCACTTCGCCTTATGGAAATCCTCAGCGCGTATCCCGAGATCGCGCAAGTTCTACACTCACTCAAATATTAATTCTCAATGGATAATACGAGAGTAAACAGTAACAAACCCCGATCCCTTAAATTAGGCTTCTTCAACGCAAATGGCGTTTCAGGTCAACGCGATGAGATCGCCGCTTTCCTCCGCGACCATCAGCTTGACATCCTCCTCATACAGGAAACCTTTTTAAAACCGCATCACCGAAACCCGAATATTGCCAACTATAAACAAGTTCGCAATGACAGGTCTCGATGCCACAAGGGTGGCACAATAATATACTTTAGGAAATCTTTGTATTGCATCCCTATCGACCCACCTTCTCTCTTCTCCCATCTGGAGACCTCTATCTGTCGGCTCAGCATGACTGGTCATCAACCGATCACCATCATCTCTGCTTATATTCCACCAGACAATGGTCCGGAGGATCCCATCTCTCTCCAAAAGGACTTCACCGCCCTCTTCGGTATGAGTGACTCCGTCATATTGGCGGGGGATCTTAATGCCAAACACCCGGCGTGGAATAGTAGCACGACTTCTACCAGAGGTCGGATCATTTCCAAGTTAGGCGAATCCCTTAACTTTGATGTCATCGCTCCAATGAGCCCGACTCACTTCCCAGGTAATCCTAATCACCTTCCCGATGTTCTCGATGTAGCGCTGCTCAAGAATGTGAACCTCCGTTTGCAATCGATTGAGACGTTCCACGAGCTAAACTCTGACCACCGCCCTGTAGTCATGCATCTTGCACCCTACTCGGGCCCGATCGACCCCAACCGCCCCCCTCAGACCCAGACGATAACCGACTGGAGGAAAGTAAGCGAAAGACTGAAATCCACCACGTCGCCTCACTTAGACACCATCCCCGATCACTTAGTGTCAGTCGCCGACACGACGGCCGCAATCGACTCGTTTACAGAGCACGTACAATCCGTATTGACGGATTGTTCACGGGAAGTTCCGGTGATGGAAGACCATCGATGGAAACTACCTATTGACGTACGTGACCTGATAACCGAGAAGAACGCGGCCATCCGTGCCTACGACTCCTTCCCTTGTGACGCGAACAAAGCCCATATGCGCCATTTACAGCGTGCTGTTAAGAAACGCATAGGGGAGGTTCGCTCTGAGGGCTGGAACAAGATGCTCAGCGAACTCGAGCCCACTCATCAAGCCTTCTGGCAATTACAGAGGAAATTGCGTTCCTCAGAAGAGGTCTCTATGCCTCCTCTCATCCGCCCCGACAATAGTGTCGCTTTCGACAGTCCCGATAAGGCTGAATGTCTTGCCGACAGCCTAGAGTCCCAATGTTCTCCCAGCTCCCAACCAGTAGACCAAGCTCACCTGAACAAGGTCGACGCTGAAGTCGAACGAAGAGCCTCCCTCCCTTCCGTCGAAGACCCTGATGATCCTCTGCCTCCCGTCACTCCAGACGAAGTGCACGACATCATTAAAGGGCTCCACGCTCGTAAGGCCCCCGGTTCGGATGGTATTACCAATAAGGTATACAAACTCCTTCCTGCCCCGCTAATAATGCTTATGACCGCCATCTTCAATGGCGCCTTGAGCAACAACGTCTTCCCACAAGCATGGAAAGGAGCCACCGTCATCGGTATCCCAAAGCCAGGCAAGCCAAAGTCTGAGCCCTCCAGCTACCGCCCTATTAGCTTACTCAGTGTCCTCGGCAAAATCTACGAGAGGCTTATTTATAAGCGTCTCAAAGACTACGCCGAAGCAAATAGCCTCATACCCAACGAGCAGTTTGGATTCCTTAGCCAACACTCGGGCACCCAACAGGTCCACCGTATCGTAGAGCACTTATGCGCTGGTCTGCAGCGTAACGCGACGACGGGTGTGCTATTCTTCGACATAGCGAAAGCCTTCGACAAAGTCTGGCACAACGGCTTGATATACAAGCTCTACCAACTAGGAGTGCCAGATCGTCTCGTGCTCATCTTACGAAACTTTTTGTCGAACCGGACCTTTCGCTATCGCGTCGAGGGAGCACTCTCGTCCCCTCATCCTATTCGCGCCGGTGTCCCTCAGGGTTCCGTACTATCTCCTCTCGCCTTCACGCTGTTCACTAGCGATATCCCAAAAAGTAAAAAGGCTCAGTTGGCTCTCTTCGCCGACGACACTGCCGTTTACTATACCGGTCACTGTCCCAACGCTATAGCTCGTACTCTCCAAACCTCCGCAAACGTCTTAGGCGCTTGGTTCCGGAAATGGAGAACCGAGGTCAACCCCGATAAGAGTCAGGCGGTTCTCTTCTCGAGACGACGTCGACTCCCTCCCCCACTTCCCAGCCCGATCACTATGTACGGCAAGCCAATCCCTTGGGAGAAGCAAGCCAAATACCTAGGCGTGATCCTCGATGAGAACCTTACCTTTAAGGCTCATATTAAGGCGGTTCGCACGCGCGCCTCCTTCGCTCTTAGCAGGCTCCAATTCGTACTGACAGCCCGTATCAAACTGTCCCTCAAATGCAAGCTCCGCATCTATACCGCAGTCATCCGTCCCATCATGACCTATGCCTGCGTTGTATTTGCGCACGCTCACCCACGTCATCTCCATAAGATGCAGACCCTCCAAAACCGTTTCCTCAGAAGGGTCACGGGTGCCCCCTTCTATGTCCGTAATATAGATCTTAACGTCGACCTCAAAATGCCAACAATAAAACAGTTCATGAAACGCTTATCAAAGCGTTTCTTCGACTGCGGCATCAAACATTCTAACCCCCTGATTACAGCGGCCGCCCGCTACACTCCCTCTCGCATTAGCAGTATTCGCCGACCAAGGCATACTTTAATCGACCCCGACGACGCCACTACCCTCCTCCAGGAGAGTAGTAAGGCCACCAGCACGCTACATAAGCCCAAAACCCGATCGCCGTCCTACCGCCCTCGCCGCCGAGGCCCGCCGCGACGCCCAAATCGACGCCCCTCCCGACCCTTGCTCGAGCCAGCCCGCGCCGCTGAGCCTGTAGCTTTAAATTCGTCCGTAAATAATACCAATCCTGATCCAGCTAGTCATTTGCTGCCCTCTTCCAGCGACGCCCTAAGCCGAGGTTCGTACCCCACAGGGGGTGCCCTTAGCGTTGTCGCTTAGTTTAAGTTAGTATATAAGTTTAAGTCCTGGCTGGAGGCCTTAATTTATTAGGGAATCCACAGGCAAGTCCGCTTAAGCAGACGACAACCGCATAGGTTGACCTGCGAGATGCCAAACAAACAAACAAAACTTCAGTTTTTTATTTATTGCATTACTATTACGCGTGCAGCGAAGCATGCCAGTCATTTCCATAGTCAAACATTTGCGATTTGGGAGTCTAACTTTATTCATGTGAGAGCGTATAATGTTTACAATAGTGTTGATAAAATAATAAGTGGCTTGATTAGCTTCAGTATATTCATAGATCGGTTTGAAAACTTTGCTATTTATTTCAGAGTCCAAAAAGTTATAATTTACTCTTGAAATGGTTTTGACACCAGTAAACAACTGCACAAGCAAGACTGAGTTTTGGCCTATCACACAAGAGTCAATTACTACTGTGAGCGCTAGTGAATTTATATTGAGCATTACATGGTCATTACGCGAATAATCTAGTGGACAACTGGTCAGGGTATAGAAAAATAATATTAACGAAAATTACTAATTTTCCAAAACCATTTGAAGTTAAGTTCGTAGGGGACAGCACATACCTACGAAATACATAATTGCTAGTTCATCATAAAACTTACTTCCTCGAGGTGCATGTTCTTCACTTTCACTCCTGAAACACTTCGATTAGTTGAAGTCACAGTCACACATGCCTGAAACAAAGAAATATGTAACTTAACATAACATCACGGCTGTAATCCCCGAAGACAAACGCAGAGGTGTTACTATAGTACAACCTTATTTCGCCAGTTATGTTTAAGTCTCATGTAATAAGGGGCGAGCCTACTATCTTCAACCGGGCACACAATCCAGACTCCGGCCTGCTACTGAAAAAATCCTAATGGGAAACACAATAGGTACCACTATAACAACGGGGTAGTCAATTTGATTAATAGTTTTAAAACAATCCAAGCGTAGGGTAGATGTCTTATTAACCCTATAATCATACCCTAAAGTAAAATTGCTCACAATTTTATGGTTCAAATCAAATCCTCATAGCTTTTAGCTTCGTGCGCCCGATAATACGATTTGAGCAACTCGATCGCGACAGAAGACCAACAGGGCTAACATGACAAGCGCGAGAACGCTCGATATCTCGATTTCTCGAAATTTGTCTACGATTTTGACGTCATCCTTACACCTAACATGACCGCCAAGCTCGAGTAAACTCGAAAAAGGCACTTTGTCACTTCTGTATCTCGCGACGAGAAACCGATGTAGCAAGTTATTTAAAACAAATCATTTTTATCACTGCAACATCGGTCGATTTTACGCATGGAATAAGTACGTTCTGTATTGATTTAACGTCCACCTCTTTTAATTTTTGTTTAGTTCCATAAACCGACTTTTTTCTGTTTTTCTTTGGCATGCTAAAATTAAAATATACAATTAGTGGCACTTATAATACTCACTAGATAATCCACCACAATTGATAAATCGGCCGAAGGTCACTATGCGACAAAGCGAAGGTTGATATTGTAACAATCACCATAAAACACATGATATTGCTTTTACTCACCAACTTTGCGGACTTAACTGGCGATTTTCGTAATTATGTTGCGTAGGCAGGTACAGCCATAACTCCCTAGATTTCGATAATTACCATAATTGACAAACTAGACTGATTATTACTGCACTTGATGCTCATATACGTAATAGTGCTTCCCTGCTCCAAACTTTCTCTCGCGGCCGCCGAAATGAACTTCATTCCAATGTGTATAGTAAGTAGGCTGTTTAAAACTAAGTATTTTCATTAAATTCAATCAAATCAATTATGTCAATTCAGTATTTCAATTAAGTTTTTTCATGTTGTCTAATAGAACTAGAACGAAAATAAGTATAATTATAAATTTGCCGTGTTATTTTGGATATTCTATTTAATTTATTTTTGTATCATAATTTTGTCTACTCTTCTCGTCGTCAAAATCGAGGACGACTAAATTAGAGAAAATCACGATTTTCTCATGTTGAATTGTCAAAATGCGAGATAAATTAGGTGGTCATGTAAGGGTTTAACGAGAAAACATCAAGTTTGACAGAACAAGTCAAGTATTTTGTATGGCAGTGCTGTCAGAAAACGAGTAAAGTGACGGTATAGACGCGACGAGAAAATACGAGAGTGAGTAATTGTCGCGTCTGGCATGTTAGCCCTGCGACACGTTATTCTTTCTTTCTTGACACGTCCGCTTTGAAACAAATGAAAAACATTTGGAGTGCGAGACGGAGACAGGTGATCACGACGAGCGACACGAATAAGACAGCATGCAAGAGACGCCTCACGAACCTAGAGGCCTACTCTCGAAGACCGTCAACGAAGATGGGCACGGGCACGTTTGAAAGTAGTTTGAAACTTCGGAGTGAAGCCTTCGTCTGCACCAGAATCGCGTAACACACTCTCTATTCATGTCGAGGGATATTGCTTATCCATTGCTTCATAGGTTAGAAAAATATGTCAGCTAAACAACATAAATAACGCAATGAATGTTGTTGAACTCTCAAAATAAACAAGCAAAGTATTTGTGTGTTAGGCAATTACTCCCCAGAGACAAAGCTGACACGCGTCTCATGTGCTTATGTTTAGCGGCAAACATAGGTTGTATTTGCATACTAAGCTTAGCGCCGAAAGTAGAAAATCCAACGGCACGCTTTTAGTATACCTCTGGACGCAAAAAAACTACTATTAGTCCAGGAAAATTAGTCAAATGAGGGCAACTATCTCGGAATGAGAGATAGTAAGCAATAAAGTTGTATAAACCTTCTTTATGGCACCCTGACACTTGTCTTCAAACCTACTAATCGTAGGGTGTCCGCGACTACAGATATTCCAAGGTCAAAGGTAAAAAAAAAACGCATTTATTGCAAAAATCTCGTTTCATATGGGTTTTATGCTATTTTTATTTAGTATAAATATTGTACAGGATTAAATTCGCTCAAGTCATGAAACGAAATCCCAGCCAAAAAAAAAGATGGCATCGGGTTCTGCGTTGATGTTCCCTACCATCCTGTATCCACTCACAGACAACGCACAGCTAAAGCCGAATAGTCTCGAAACATGAAATTTCTAAATAAGAATTACATATACATACGTCTAACGAAAGTGATATAACTTAGAAATAAATTTTCAAAATTCACCCTGTGGGTTAAATCTATCTTCTTCCTCATAACCAGAGTGAATTCGCAAAAATTCTATTGTTTGTTTTATGTTATAGTGTAAATTAGTAAATTAATTAAGTACTAGTATTTTTAAGTTTTTCATAGTTTTTAAATTTATATTGTAGGATAATTTTAAGACCTCGCTATCGCATTAGGTATCACCTGTAATGATAGTTCTAAGGGAGATTTTAATAAATAAATAAATAAATAAAAATCAATTGCTCTTCGTTATTCTCGCTTAAACTCCAAAACGGCTTAGCCGATGTGTTTTTTTTTTGGGTGGTTTGAAAAGATAAAAAGTAAAGGCATTGCAAATTAAAAAATACGCATTTGGTAGTACTTAATAATAATATAATAAAGTCGTAACAGCCTATGGCTTAATAGCCAAGAGCCTCGACTAACACCTGAGGAGGCTCTCGTTTGGCAGCTGGATCAAGGGCTTGATTCAGAAAGCGGTACTTCTGGACTGGCGAAAACGAAGTGACAACGGGCAGGTGATGCGATGCGACGCGACGCGACGGGGTCGAGGAACAAGACCTTTCAAGCCGACGAAGTCGCAGGCAGAAGGTAAAAATAAAGATTTAAATAAAATTGGTCATAAAGTAAGCATACGCTTTTGAGTCTGGTTTGAATTCACAAATCGTGTTTGCATTATCAGTCTATTATGTTCCCGCTGCTGGGACACAGGCCTCCTCTCTGTGAGAGGGAGTGGGCCGTAATCCACCACGCGGGCCCAGTGCGGGTTGGTAGATGTCACATGTCTTCGAATTTTTGGTTCTAAGACCTGCCGGTTTCCTCACGATGTTTTCCTTCACCGTTTTGAGAGCAGTGGTGATGAAATAATTTACACAAAGTAAAGCGCCTGGCTGGGTTCGAACCTACAACCTACAACTCGTAAGTCGCGGCCGTTACCACTGGGCCACCACTGCTCAAAAATCGTGTTTAAAAATTAATCATCGAAACACCAACCAAAACATCTCCTTTTGTACCGATAATTTTGCAATGGTGGACATTTCGTTCTAGACATTCCATTGTGTTATTTTCTCATAATATTGTCCGGAAATATCTATCTCTTTTACTGAACCTCTAGTTGAACGTCAGTTTTGTTTTGAAGCAAAGTATAAGCACAACGTTTTGTATTCGAACATAAAGAGCAATAAAATGGTAAATAGAGTTATCTCCTTTAGCACAGAAGCTCCATTTGCATTCCTTTATAAAGTAAAACTTAAAACAATACGGTGTTACCCTCCCGACCCTTGCTCGAGCCAGCCCGCGCCGCTGAGCCTGTAGCTTTAAATTCGTCCCTTAATAATACCAATCCCGATCCAGCTAGTCATTTGCTGCCCTCTTCCAGCGACGCCCTAAGCCGAGGTCCGTACCCCACAGGGGGTGCCCTTAGCGTTGTCGCTTAGTTTTTAGTTAGTAATTAAGTTTAAGTCCTGGCTGGAGGCCTTAATTTATTAGGGCAACCACAGGCAAGTCCGCTTAAGCAGACGACAACCTCATAGGTTGACCTGCGAGATGCCAAACAAACAAACAAACAAACAATACGGTGTTATTTCTCAGGATGTACCTGCGGGGTAATACGTATAACACGCTAACTGTAGGAATGGTTGTCATTTTGACAGTTCAATTAAATTCATTGCGTTGTTAACGTAATTTAACATAATATGAATTAATGGATTAGCAATGTCCTTCAAATTGATTCAGATTGTGATCAATTAGCGTGCTGTACCAAGTACAGATAAGTTAAGTGATAATTACAAAGCTACTTATGGCTTAGACGAGCCCTTTTTTTTTGGGTGGGAAATCATCAAATTACTTCGCCCGCTCTGGGTGGAGCGGGAGGGCGTGTCAGACTTTTACTGACTAAAACCCACCCGTGTTCCTTCAGTTGCCTGTGCCAGGGCCACGGTTTTCTCTTTAGAATAACCCGCGACCCTGAGGCGTCAGCCCTATCGGACCCCGTCACTTTGTGCTGACATCTCTTTGAGGCGCACGTGGAACACAACGCGCCGTCGACCCGGGCCTGGTCCTTACCTGGTCGCTACCCATTGCTCGCCGTCCGCAAGCCCGCGCCTACGGTGGCCGGGAATCTGCAGGCGACTCCCGACGCCCAGGGCGTCTCCTGCAGCGGCTAGTGGGGGCGTGAGGGCGCAAGGCTCTCTCCTTGACGCGCTCCGCCTCCTCCTTCGCGAGCATTACTGCTTGGCAGAAGGAGGTGACGGCTTTCCATTCCCTCTCGCTCCATACCATGGCCTGGACCAGGGCCGGACGCGAGAGATCGCCGCCGCCAATCGCCTCCGCGAGGACACTGCGGTGCTCCGCCCAAGCTGGGCATACCTCCACCGTATGGCTTAGACGAGCCCTGAAACGAGAATTGCTACGACGATGGCGCTAAATGAGAAGCAAAACTGAAATTTTGCTATTTATTTCACGTGTTCACTCTAAGAGCAGCGGTGGTCCAAGGGCTTTGTTTTTATTGCATTGAAATGTATTTTTTTTCATTTCACATCATTTTTTTTTACATTGATTCTGTAATCACTTTAACTCACACATCATTTCTTGTAACAAAAAATATGGAAATCATATACTTTTACAATATTTGTAAATCTGTGAACACCAAGGATCTATCACATTATTAATTTTCCAGACATTGCTTTATATTTAATTATTTTTACCTACTGTCGTATAATAACTTTATTCAATGTGCATAGTCTTTACATAAAAAAAACTTACTTCTTGCTTTACATATAAACATAACATAACATAAAATCACGCCTGCAATCCCAGAAAGGTTAGGCAGAGGTGTACCTAACGAAATGTGGGTGTACTATACACCCACATTTCTTTTGTAATAGGGGGCGAGACTATTGCAATCAACCGGGCACAAACCCAGACTCTGGGCTGCTACTGTCTTCACATCAATTATTAAATAATTCATGTATAAGTACAAAATAATGTACAACATTTTAATCAGTAACGGTGGAGTTTTTTTTCCCATTCTTCTCCATACGAAACTACCTTTTAGAAGGGGCAACTAGAATATTTTTTTGTTGTTGTAAATGTTGACGTTAAAAAGTGCCATTTATGTGCCTATTCGAAATAAATGATTCGACTTTGACTTTGACTTTGAACAGCCTCGACTTACAAAATGTAGGTCGTAGGTTCGAACCCAGGCATGCGCTTTACTTTGTGTAAATAATTTCATCACCGCTGCTCTCAAAACGGTGAACGAAAACATCGTGAGGTAGCCGGCATGCCCTAGAACTAAAAACTCGAAGACATGTGACATCTACCAAACCGCACTGGGCCCACGTGGTAGATCACAACCCACTATAAATTACGTGTTCTTCTTGCTCTATTTATTGAATAGTCTATATTTGAGCTAATTACAACTCGGTATGTCAAAAAATAACTCGTTTGAGGTTTAATGAGGTCGTTCCCAAAATGGTTAACTCAAAAAGTGACTATTTTTGTAACGTCTTATTTCGTTCACTCTTGCCGTTAAAACAAAGAGTTAAAAAGTTACAAAGAGTTTTCTCAACTATTTTGGAGTCGGCTTCCAGTTTAACCGGAACTATCGATCTGACCTCACCAGCTTAATTACTGGGTAACACGATACCCCTAGGTAAGACTGGTTGTTAGACTTTCGGGCTTCTGACGACCCGTAACGACTGTCAAAGATCCAACGGCTGTACGTGCTTTCCGAGGCACTGAAGACTATCCATATGTAAAGATGGTCACCCACCCATCCACGGCAAGCATAGCTTAACCTGATCAACCTACCAGTTCAGATGTTATTATGTAAAGCCATGAAAAAACATAATCATCTCCATAAAAATATTTAATTTCAATGACAGACAACGCATAGCCTGAACTGCTGGATCTATAAATGATAAATGATGATGATGATGACAAATGATTTTATTTCACTTTTACACGTCAATCATGTTTCGTTTAAACTAGATGAGGTCGGCGTTTCATAACTGACTACTCTGAGAAGAAACGCTGAAGAAACAAACTCAGAGGTCACAGTCTCTTTTAAAGTCCAGACACATAATCTTAGTCAGTGGATTGATATCTGAAATGATCTTTTGAAGAAAGAACCAAACAGATTGAGTGGACCTGTCCAGTCAGTGCACGAATTTGTCAGTAATCGTGCAGCTCAACTCAAATCTTAAGGATCTCGGCGATTCGATGAACAATACCAAACAAAAGAACATTGGGTAGGCCGCATTACTAATCAAACCGCCAGGCCAAGAATAAGATTGAACCTAATTGAGAATATAAAAAAAACACAAAAATAAAAAAAAAACAATGACCCCCATAGTCTTAAAATTCACAATAAAAGCACCTGTGCCTTATGGTACAAATATACGCATCGTGCTTACAACACTTTGCGTGTTCAATATAATAACGCATTCAGATGCATATTGGGCCTGCCTTGGCGGTGTAGTGCGTCCGGCATGTTTGCTGAAAACAGGGTAGAAGACTTTCACGCAGTCATGAGAAAGTCACAGGCCTCCTTTATGAACCGCATACATAAATCTACTACCATTTTTATCTGCAAATAAATCTTTGACTTTGACTTTGAATGGATTAGTGAGGGCCATATACGAGTAACTGTTTCTTCGTATATGGCAATTAATATTCCAGCTAAAGTCATTATTATCTATATTGTATCTATATTGTATTGTAATCATATATAAATTATCATTAATGTGTAATTTGTGACTTTGGTAATCTTGTAACATTTTGTTATCTTGTGCAAATTCTATATGGGTGTATTCCTGAAATAAAAATGATTTGATTTGATATTTGATTTTGATAACAATAAAATAACTAGAAACATGACATTTCACAAAGCGTTCTATGAACGTGAGTTCTAGGGAAGGATTATGAATATTCAACAGATTCCCTAGCGGGGTTACAGGATGAAAGTTTGTGGAGAAGTTCCTCATTTTCGCTGATGATCAGGCACATGGGCTTGTTTATGGTCATGTAAAAACTAAATTATATACCTGCCTCGTTGGTCTAGTGGTCGCAAGAGCTACTGCTGAGCATGATTCCCAGGTCGGGCAAAGTGTTATTGGGTTTGTTGTTATTAAAATTTAGATAGAATACTATCTAAATTTTCTAATTAGCAGCCCGGAGTCTAGATTTGTGCCCGGTTGTTGGCAATAGGCTCGCTCCCTATTACATGGGACTTAAGTATAACTGGTGGAATGCGGGTATACTATAGGTACAGCTCTGCAGGCCCTTCTGGGATTACAGGCGTGATGTTATGTTATGAAAATTATATTAGTCACTAGCTTCTGCATGCGATTTCGACCGCGTGAAATTTCTTGTTCCCCCGACCCAAACGGTCACGTCGCATCGCCGACCCGCACTAATTCTTCTTATTTTTTTGCTGGGTTCCCAAGTGTCCTATGATGTTAAATAGCCTTAAGCCTTCCTCAAGAATAGGGCTTTCAAATGAAAAAAGGTTTTTTTAAATACGACTAGTAGTTCCAGAGATTAGCACGTTCAAACAAATAAACTTTTCAGATTTATAATTAGTAATAGACAATAGTTATATTGGCGCAAAAATCACGTGCGTAATAAACATTCTTATTTCTCCTAAAAAAATCCTTGCATCGTCAGAGCAAAATCATCAATAATATTACAAAAAGAACACAACAAGGCCCCGGCGAGATTCGAACTCACGATCTCCTGTTTACTAGACAGGCGCTTTAACCAACTAAGCCACGGCGCCTGCGTGTGTCACCGTGAATTTTAGGTTTCAGGTTTTATGTACAGGTACAGCGTGTAATATTAAAATAACCATCACAGAGGTTGAAATTGAAGTAGAGTTCTGATACATACACATTTACATATTGTCATTTTTACAGTTTCTCCGAATTGTGTACTTACATAGAACTTTAATAAATAAAATGGAAGGTTCTAGAAGCAAAAGTTAAAATAATTTTGATACGTTACTATAATACTATACGTGTAATTTACTTCATGAACACTGCTCTCAAAACAACGAAGGAAACCGACATGTCATATAACCAAAAAATCGAACACATACCAACAGAGAGACATCTACCAACCCGCAGTGGGCCCACGTGGTGTATTAGTCCCTACTCCCTCTTACAGAGAGCAGACATGTGTCCCAGCAGTGGGAACATTATAGGCTGAAAAGGCAACTCTATTACTTACCTAGCTGCACTTATTTTGGCGCTACCTGTATTTTATTTAGAACTAGCGACTCGCCTCTGCGAATTATCAAGCCAATTATAAAGGCGCTGCCAAATACGTAGGACATCGTAAAAACGCTCACTTTTTTTGCACACTGTTACTGCACAGGTATTCGTACATATTACGAGCCACAAAAAAATAGTGTGTTTTCAAATGTTCAAAGAAAACACTTCCTCAAAAATATTTCATAAAAATAAATTGGTATCATGAAAAAAAGTCAAACAGGGCTCAAAAAATATTATTCGTCGTGTAATTCTCAAAAGTTTGACAATATTGATAATAAAGGAAATCTAATCAACTAAAGAAATACCTAAAAATTATTCCACTGAGCCGTGCATTTATTTTTTTATTGAATAAAAGCTGTAAAATTTATTTTTATTTTGTTGATCATTCAATTCAACTAACATCAAACGCATCGCTGTTTTGAACCTCATTTGTTGCCGCGATACGCTTTTGTCATTTGAAATAAAATAAAAAAAACTGATTTTTATTTTATTCTGGAAAGATATTTTAAATCTGTGTAAAGTTTTGTATTTGTATTTTTTCAGTTCTTATAACTTTATATTTACATATTTTAGTGTTATTTATTTTAGAAGTATGTGGATCAACGTGTATTTTCATATTGTATGTTTATATTTAAATCATTTAATTATTTTTGTTTTTATGTATTTCGTTTTCTCTTCTCCTCTTAGACACTTTGTCTACATCCATTATATACTCTCCTATGGCAGGTATGCTGGAAGAGATTTCTTTAGAAATAATTATAATAAATCAAGCATCACCTTTGTACTGATTTTTCTGTTCCTTCCTTCTTGTCTGTTTATATGTGTGTACATAAATGATAAAAAACCTAACCTAACTGAAAAGAGATAAACATGCATTATTCTGCTTCTCCTTAACGCAGGTTACCATAACCTAGCTAGGAGAGCATTGCTCACCCACACGTTTGTAGATGTGGTACTTCATTTGTAAAACGGTATTTTAAACGTGTATTACAATTCTTTTGTTACGTTTTGAATACATAAAAAAATTGAATTATTATCTATTGAACTTTGATAAGTGTAACTAATGTATGTGTTTTTGCGGTCGTTTTTTTTTATCGTGTTTAAATACACGTCTGTAGAGATTCGCTATCGTATTCAATTTGACCCTGTTGAAAAGAAATGCTTTGTCTAGTCGGAGAAACCGTGCCACACAGGGAGGGTTGCTTGTTATAGTTTTTATTTAATCAGTAACGTCACGATTGCCAGTTATCGCAAATATTTGATTTCTTTACGCTTTGCCTCGTTGACATATTTTCATCATCAACTGTGTATTTGATAATGTCGTATTTAAAAGGAATTTCTAACGCCTCCGTGGCGCAATGGCTAGCGCGTTCGGCTGTTAACCGAAAGGTTGGTGGTTCGAGCCCACCCGGGGGCGATTCTTTTAGCATCACATCAATTATTATTGATAATCATATCAATAAATAGGTATGTATGTCAGATAAATTACTTAAAAACAATACGTTTTTAGTGCTACAGATAATTGTGTAGATAATGATGTGATAATTTCCTGTCGAGTAATTGACTTTCAAATTAATCGACATGGCACGTTTCAAATCAAAACAGGGAAATATAGTATAGAATAGAATAATAAATATAACATGGAATTGAATACTCCTTCCATACGAATTACTGATACAAATGGAGAATATTTACATAGGGTGATTCCGTGGGCGGTCTTATCGCTAAAAGTAATCTTTTACAGACAACCTTTGACCCCCATTCGCGCGGACGTAACAAACATTTTAGGAGTAATTAGTTAATTTGTAATGTGCTTTACTTTTATGAAAATGTAAAAAACACTACTAGTCTGAAAAATAGCATTCAAATTTCCGACTTACCCGGTGGTTTCACAAAAAAAGTTCTTTCATAAAACCTGCTCCTGACAATTACAAATACAACAAAAAAAGAATATTCCAAATAGGTGCAGGCGCTTTGAAATTATGCGCGGACAAACACTTTTGAACTTCAACATTTACAGTAAAAATAGAACAGATTCTAGTCGTCCCTACCAAAAGGTAGTTTCGAGTGGAGAAGAATGAGCAAGCTACTCCACCTTTACTCTTTAAAATGTTTAACAATATTTTGTAAACTAAAATAATTATTTGTGAACATATAATTATTATATTGTGGTATACCACAATAGGTAAAAAAGTTAAGCAATCTATATTTATAAAAGGAGAAAGAAACTATCTGACTGACTAACATATCCAGGCATTTTTGGAAATTCGACCTTTAAGGGGGTGAAAAGGAGGGATTTTGTTTGTATGAAAAAACATTTTTTATTTTATATTTATCAAACAAACAGTTTACATTTGTTATCGTACAAACCATCACGGGTTTAACAGCGGTATGACCAGACACGGCAACTCGGTGCCACTACCTAGGTATTAAATACATGATAATTAGTTAAATATATTTTTTCTAGATCGCACTGCTATCCAAAAAGTATATTTTAAAACCTTCGAGCAGTTCTTCGTATTTATTACATTGCAAATTAATTATTGTTCCTTGAGTTAATAAACTTGAAACTTGGCACTTATACAAATGTATTATTAATTAGGAGATAAGACGTAATGAACGCTGAAGAAGTCGCGGGCGATGTGCTAGTGACAGATAAATTAATTAAGTTATAGATACATGGTGCCACAGATAATTCATGGTGCTCACATATTTACAAACATTTTTAGACTATGTATCCTAATATATACGGCATATATCAGAATGGTGTGGCTTAATTTAAGGGTGTTGTACAGAGCGTCAAAGTAAACAAGTTTCTCCATGGGACCAACATCGTAATCGCCAAAAAATATCAACTGTCCCATACAAAAACTTCAATACCCACTCTCGACTACGGTGATGGTCGCATGGACAAAATTGTTTAGTGTAAATTTGACCACCCGTTTCAAATTCACGCTGTAAATAAAACAAAATGTAATTTTTATTAATAGATGTCTATCTATTTGCGATTGATTCAGCTGATTGGAAACGTGTTATTTGTTTAAAAGTTCTTCCAAAAGAGGATCGCCCCCGGGTGGGCTCGGACCACCAACCTTTCGGTTAACAGCTGAACGCGCTAGCCATTGCGCCACGGAGGCTATGACACAAGACTGTATAATATAGAGTATTTTTTTTTGGAGTAGCAGAGAAGTAATAATGATAATGTGCCGGCATCTACACCGCCACATGCGAACAACGCATCACACAAATCCTGCATCGCGCAATCAAAGTTTACCGCGCAGCTAGCATATATACAACTTCCCCACAAAAATCACCGGCCAGTTGCACACCAGATACGACATCCATCTGGTCGGAGGATCCTCCCTTTTCCAAGAGTATGAGTGAACTTTACACCCTGTTCCTCATATCTCTTCACTGGTGACCCCGACGTGATGAACATCACCTCTTCACTGGTGACCCCGAGTATGAACGTCAGCGCAGCCTTCGTGCAACTACTTCAGCGTGACGTCATCATCATCACTCCCGCAAGTCACACAGCCAGCCAGCAACAACGGCTTGAACGGTTGTCCTGACCATCAGCATGCAACGCAAGCGCATACCTGGTCATCACCTTCAGCCTCATCAGCAACCTTGGCACAGCACACTGCACATTCGGCCGGCCCACAAGCAGAGTGCTTAATCCCTCTCCTGGTCGACACCAGCAGTCAGCCACCCCGACGCACTGGGGCATCTTCGCAGACAGTTCCGGCTCACCGCGAACTATGCGACACCCGGTTCCAACCCACTGGAACCCAACTGGCATTGGCAAGCATCGCAAGATACAAGACTTAGTCCACTATCGACCTCCGGTCTTCGGAGGCGAGTGATGTGGCGGCATTTACACCGCCACATGCGAACAACGCGACACACAAATCCTGCATCGCGCAATCAAAGTTTACCGCGCAGCTAGCATATATACAACTTCCCGACAACAATCATCGGGCAGTTGCCCACCAGATACGACATCCATCTGGTCGGACTCCCTTTTCCAAGAGTATATCAGGAAGTAGGGTTTTACAAACACTTTTACACGTCATTAATATTTTAAAAATTTGATGGGTCGAGTAGGTGTTGAAGTTATGTATGGAACAGTCGATTTCTTTTAGTGCTTACGATGTTGGTCCCATGGAGAAACTTGTTTAGTTTGACAGTCTGTACCACATCCTTAAAATGTAACACACCAATATGATAAATGCTGTTTATCTAGCTATACATAGTATAAGACATACCTATTTGCTATCTATGTCTGTCTGTGAGGTCTAGTTTTTCCGCAAAATGGATGTTGATTTGACACTGCGTCGTTTTTACTAAATTTTTATAAATTTTCGTCGATATATTAGAGCATAGTTTCTCACATTTTATTGTGTGCACATATTGAAGACTCACACTGTATTTGTTGATGAAACAATAATTATTAAAGGTTAATTAAACTAATAGTGCTCTAACATTTCCGTAAAACTATAGCACTAACAAATAAACTTGTACGATGTTGGGAAAAACTTGTTCTTAAATTTGAACAAACTTTTTCGATACTCACAGTTAATACTTTATTTTTATTATAGTCATAGCTATTTATCCAGTAAATTGGAAACGTGTTATGTTATTTGTTTTAAAGTTCTTACAAAAAAGAATCGCCCCCGGGTGGGCTCGAACCACCAACCTTTCGGTTAACAGCCGAACGCGCTAGCCATTGCGCCACGGAGGCTGTGTATTTTGCTAATATAATAGTAGTACCAGAAGAGTGGTAATGATAAATTATATTACATAACATCACGCCTTGTTTCCCCGAAGGGTTGGGCAGAGGTGTACCTATAGTACACCCACATTTCGCCAGTTATGTTTAAGTCCCATGTAATAGGGGGCGAGCCTATTGCCATCTACCGGGCACAGATCCAAACTTCGGGCTGCTACTGAGAAATTCCAGATAGAAAAACCCAAAAACACGTTGCCCGACCTGGGAATCGAACCCAGGACCTCATGCTCAGCAGTAGCGATTGCGACCACTAGACCAACGAGGCAGTTCTAAAAATAATAAATATAAATTATATTAATAAAAAATATTTAAAAATGTAATTTATAAGTTTGTAAAATATAATAAAGGAGATAATAATAATAACATAGCTGGCAACACCAACGTCAACACGTCTCGAAATTTGTTAAAATTATTTTCAATTACTTATATTCATTTTAGACACAGTTTTTATATTTTCATAGTACCCCTACAAGCCTGAAGTCCAAAAAACAATATAAAAAATATATATAATGAACCAGAATAAAACAGAATTTCACGCCATAAACTGCCGAATCGGAGGTGACATCTGTCATGTCACCTCGGAACATTTAAATAATTAATAATTAATAAGTATGAAAATGAACAAATGTTGACGAGATCAGCCGCACTTCAAGCACGCCCACCACTTCCGGACTCTTCGCCCAGCTCCGCCTCGCCGCCGCCGGTATCCAGCCCCACCGTGAGTGCTGTGACGACACCGGCCGCGGTAGTTGCGTCGAGCTCGAGCGACGAGTATTTTTCCCCGCTGACACAGCCAATACAACGACCGATTGAGGAGCGCACTGGAGGATGCGTTTCGCGAATATAGATCCACTCCGACCGAACTTAGACCACGATTACCACGCCTACCTATGCACAAAAAAAATAGGGCGCTGGTGTGTGCCCTGGACTCGCAACTTAAGAATGTGTTCGAGAGCAGCGAGGATCTCGTTGATACACACTCGATCCTGTATTGCGCGGCTGTTGCGGCATGTCGTTTAGCTAACGGCAAGTTTCCAAACTGTGACGGAGCTGCTCGACCAAAACCATCCGTACCAGCCTGGCAATACAGGATCGAGCGTCGTATCGATGAGGCCAGGGTACTCATAGGCAAACTATACTGTTTCAGGGAGGGCAATACAAGACCACGAGTGATGCGCTTTGTGAGGCGGGCATTTTCGGGGACTGAAGTAAGCCCTCGAGAATACATGTCCCGTGTCACAGAGCGCATCGACTTCCTGAAACAGAAAGTTTGTGCATGGGCGAGCCGTATTCGGCGGTATAAGCGGCGGGTTGATCGATACACGCAGAATCGCATGTTCCAGAGCGATGAAAGGTGGGTATATAGAGCTTGGGAGCGACCTGAACAAAATTTGACAGACATGTGCCGCCCAGATGATGCCGCCACAAGTGCATTCTGGCGCAGCATCTGGACAGTACCCGTCTGTCACATTGAGGCTGACAGGATGCAGGATGTCGAGCGAGTGTGTGAAACTATACCAGAAATGGAAAAAGTCCTAATTACGCCATCAGACGTTGCCAGAGCAGTCCGTCCCTTACCGAACTGGAAATCGCCAGGACCGGATGGATTGCACAACTTTTGGTTGAAATGGCTAATTAGTTCGCACACTAGCCTGGCATCTCAGTTCCAGTCAGCCTTAGAGTCTGGGTCGCTACCGCAGTTTCTATTAACAGGCGTTACCCACCTGCTCCATAAGTCAGGTAGTCCCACGGAACCCAAGAATTATAGACCGATCACGTGTTTGTCGACGATCTATAAACTTCTTACATCCATTTTGAGAGTAAAAATAATACACACATTGACAGTAACTCTATTATGTCTGCCTCTCAAAATGGATGTAGGAACGGGTCCCGGGGTACTAAGGAGCTACTCCTCATCGACATGGCCATTAGCCAACAGGTTCGTCGCTCCCGCAAGGATCTGTCGTCATGCTGGATAGATTATAAGAAGGCCTACGACTCGGTGCCACATACATGGCTTGTGAGGGTGCTGGAGTTGTACAAGATAGATGCAACTCTACGCACCTTCGTTAGTTGTTGTATGGGGCAATGGAGGACAGTCCTTCGCTATCCGGGGTGTCAACAGATCCAGGGGAATGACGAGCCTGTCTGGATTAAACGGGGAATATTTCAGGGCGACAGTTTGAGTCCACTTTGGTTCTGCTTGGCTCTGAATCCTCTAAGCACACTGCTGGAGGATTCAGGTCTAGGCTATCGGTTGAAGAGAGGTGGTGAGGTCATATCTCACCTTCTGTTCATGGATGACTTGAAAATCTTTGCCCCCAACAAATTGCAACTGATGGAGCTACTGAAGGTAACTGAAACATTCAGTAGCGCCATCAGGATGGAATTTGGTGTGGACAAATGTGCAATCATGCATGTTAAGCGAGGTGAGATTATGGAATCCGAAGGTATTCAACTTTCGGATTCCATACACCTCAGATCCCTCTCTTCATCCGAAAGCTACAAGTATTTGGGTATGTCGGAAGCGTTAGGCATCAACGTTATTAACATGAAGCTATCGTTGAAGGAGCGCTTCTTTGGCCGCCTGAAGAAGGTATTAATTAGTCTTCTTTCGGGCGGAAACAAGGTGCGCGCCTTCAACGGTTGGGTCATGACGATTTTGATGTACTCTTTCGGCGTACTCAAATGGACCCAAACCGAACTCGACGCCCTGGATAGGCGGGTCCGTACACTTCTGACCGCAAATCGGATGCATCACCCACGATCATCGGTGGTGAGACTGTACATCCCGCGAAAGTGCGGGGGTCGAGGCTTTTTAAATGCGAAGACCCTCCACAATCGCGAGGTGTGCAGTCTCAGGGAATATTTTTTTAAAACCGAAATGGGTATGCACCGTGATGTGGTCGCAGTGGACAAGGGGCTCACCCCGCTCTCCATGGCTAAAGAGAACTGGCACAAACCTGTAGAACTTACTTCCGATGACCGCAAGGCGGTATGGCAAAGCAAGGAGCTTCACGGGCGCTTCTATCGGGCTCTTCATGAGCCTGATGTAGATTTCCTAGCGTCCGTATCCTGGCTCCGTTTTGGTGACCTTTTCGGGGAAACTGAAGGTTTCGTCTGCGCAATTATGGACGAAGTTATCTTGACGAATAACTACCGGAGACATATTATGAAGGACGGGACGGTTGACGTGTGTCGGGCATGCCACCGTCCAGGTGAGTCCATCAGACATATTATCTCTGGTTGTTCTCGTCTGGCTAACGGCGAGTACTTGCACAGGCATAACCAAGTAGCCAGGATTATTCACCAGCAACTTGCTTTGAAATATAAACTTGTGGATTCTGAGGTACCGTATTACAAGTATGTGCCCGACCCAGTTCTCGAAAATGACCTTGTCACGTTGTATTGGGATCGGTCTATCATTACTGACAGGACTATTATCGCTAATAAGCCTGACATAGTAGTGATAGATCGATTAGCGCGCCGCACAATGATTATCGATGTTACCATTCCACATGACGAGAACCTCGTGAAAGCTGAGAAAGAGAAACAAATTAAATATCTCGACTTAGCACACGAGGTTGTTGACATGTGGAATGTGAGCTCGGCTGTCATTGTGCCGATTGTCGTATCGGCCAATGGCCTGATGGCAAAAAGCCTCGAACAACATCTCTCGAGGCTTTCGTTAGGCGGTTGGATCAAGGGCCTGATTCAGAAGGCAGTACTCCTTGATACGGCCCGCATTGTGAGGAGGTTCCTGTCTCTGGAGCCCTAACCACTAGTAGCTTGGACCCTGCTCCCGCTACCGGCGGACCACAATTTTTTATATTTTTAAAGGTTTTTTTCTTTTAAGTTGTTTTATAAAAATATTTAAAAATATAGCAAAATATGGATAAAAATAAATAAAAGACATAATAATAATAAGTACTTACGCGGGATGTACAGTCTCATCACCGATGATCGTGGGTGATGCATCCGGTTTGCGGTCAGAAGTGTACGGACCCGCCTATCCAGGGCGTCAAGTTCGGTTTGGGTCCATTTGAGTATGCCGAAAGAGTACATCAAAATCGGCATGACCCAACCGTTGAAGGCGCGCACCTTGTTGTCATTATATGGCAACACCGTGTCAACAATACGTCTAAATTTCAAATTTTAACTAATAATATTACTGAAAATAATTTTGACCAAGTCTTACAAAAGTCTTTCAATAGAAACGAATCTTGAAAATTTAAAATTACTTTAAAACCATAAAAGAGCCCATAACACATCAAAATGTAACAAATTTAATCAAAAACTACAGAATTCGAGGTGACATGACAGATGTCACCTCCGATAAACATAACATGAACAAGAACTGACGAAATTGAAATGAGGAAACTATGTTGACAGGATCAGCCGCACGTCAAGCACGCCCACCACCTCCGGACTCATCGCTCAGCTCCGCCTCGCCGCCGCCGGTACCCAGCGCTACTTGCGTTGCGTCGAGCTCGAGCGACGAGTATTTCTCCCCGCCCACGACGCCACCACCTGCTCGTCGGCGTCGTCGGATCAGGTGCGGGTCATCCAACGTAATCATATGTTGGATGACACTGTGCTTGATCACCTGCGAAATGAAATGCAGAGTAGCCGTGTCATCGCCCCCCCGTCGCAGACTGTTGTGGTACTACCACAGTCCAACACTGATCAAGCTGACGAAGGAAGTGATGATAGGGCTACAAATGTAAGTACCCAGTGCAATGAGGAATTGAGGAATGCTTTGGAGTGTGCGATTCGGGAATATCGGTTCATGTCGCCCGAACTTAGACCACGCTTACCTCGTTTGCCCATGCATAACAAAAATAGGGCGCTGGTGGCGCTCCTGGATTCGCAGTTATCAAACTATTTTGATGACTGCGAAGGCCTCACCGATACTCATTCGATTCTGTACTGCGCGGCTGTAGCGGCATGTCGTGTAGCTCACGTCAAATTTCCCAATGACTCTAGAGCTACGCGACCGAAACCAACCGTACCAGCCTGGCAGTTGAGAATTGAACACCGTATTGGTGGGGCCAGAGCGCTCATCGGCAAACGAATCTGCTTCAGAGACGGCAATACTCGTCCAAGAGTGATGCGCTTTGTGAGGCGGGCGTTCTCAGGGACTGATATAAGCTCCCAGAACTATCTGTCCTGCGTCACAGAGCGCATCGACTTCCTGAAGCAGAAAGTGTATGCATGGGCTAACCGTATTCGTAGGTATAAGCGGCGAGTAGAGCGATACACTCAGAATCGCACCTTCCAGAGCGATGAAAGGTGGGTTTATAGGGGTTGGGAGCGACCGAACCAAGGTGTGGCTGACACGTGCCTGCCAGATGATGATGCCATGTGTTCTTTCTGGCGCAGCATCTGGTCGGTGCCTGTCAGTCACACCGAAGGTGACTGGACTCGGGAAGTCGAGCGAGCCTGCAATCCAATAACAGAAATGGGGGCTATTACCATCTGCCCCCAAGATGTAGCTCGTGCAGTCCGTCCGTTGCCTAACTGGAAGTCTCCAGGGCCAGACGGACTGCAGAACTTTTGGATCAAATGGATCACAAGATCGCACGCTCGCTTGGCGGCTCAGTACCAGACGGCTTTGGAGTTTGGTTCGCTACCCCAGTTCCTAACAACAGGAGTTACCCACCTGCTCCATAAATCAGGTAGCACCGCGGAACCCAAAAATTATAGGCCGATCACGTGTTTACCGACGGTCTATAAAGTGCTTACATCCATTTTGAGAGCTAAAATTAACAAACATATAGACACCAACTTCATCATGTCTGCCTCTCAAAATGGATGTAGGAACTGGTCCCGCGGTACTAAGGAGATACTCCTCATGGATATGGCCATTAGCCAACAGGTTCGTCGTTCCCGAAAGGATCTGTCGACATGTTGGATAGATTACAAGAAGTAATCCTATGACTATGACTCGGTGCCACATACGTGGCTCATGAGGGTGCTGGAGTTGTATAAAGTAGATGCAACTCTGCGCACCTTCTTGATGTCATGTATGGGGCGATGGAGGACGGTCCTTCGCTATCCAGGATGTCGGAATATCCTGAGGAATAGCGAGCCGATAAGGATCGAGCGAGGCATATTTCAGGGCGATAGTTTGAGCCCGCTTTGGTTCTGCTTAGCCTTGAATCCTCTAAGCACACTGCTGGAGGATTCAGGTCTAGGCTATCGACTGAGGAGAGGTGGTCAGGTTATATCTCACCTTCTGTACATGGATGATCTAAAAATCTTTGCCTCCAACAATTTGCAACTAATGGAGCTACTGAAAGTAACTGAAACTTTCAGTAGCGCCATCAGGATGGAATTTGGTATGGACAAATGTGTGGTCATGCATGTAAAGCGAGGGGAGATTGTGGAATCCGTGGGAACCCAACTCTCGGATTCCATAAACGTCAGAGCCCTCTCCGCATCCGAAACCTATAAGTATTTGGGTATGTCGGAAGCGTTGGGCATCAATGGTACTGACATGAAGCAATCGTTGAAGGAGCGCTTTTTTGGCCGCCTGAAGAAAGTGTTAAATAGTCTTCTGTCAGGCGGAAACAAAGTGCGCGCCGTTAACGGTTGGGTCATGCCAGTTTTGATGTACTCTTTCGGCATACTCAAATGGACTCAAACCGAACTCGACGCCCTGGATAGGAGGGTCCGTACACTGCTGACTGCAAACCGAATGCATCACCCACGATCATCGGTAATGAGACTGTATATCCCGCGAAAGTGTGGTGGTCGAGGCTTTTTAAACGCTAAGACCCTACACAATCGCGAGATATGCAGTCTCAGGGAATATTTCCTAGAAGCCGACGTGGGGATGCATCGT
Organism: Dasypolia templi; assembly: GCA_963555695.1. Classification (NCBI taxonomy): domain Eukaryota; kingdom Metazoa; phylum Arthropoda; class Insecta; order Lepidoptera; family Noctuidae; genus Dasypolia; species Dasypolia templi. Next base: position 10,386,688 of record OY743163.1, read on the forward strand.
GATGTGGTCGCGGTGGACAAGGGCCTCACCCCGCTCTCCTTGGCTAAAGAGAACTGGCGCAAACCTGTAGTGCTTGACACTAATGATCGCATGGAAGTATGGCAGAGTAAGGAGCTTCACGGACGCTTTTTCCGGGCCCTACATGGACCCGATGTAGATCTTTTAGCGTCCGTAGCCTGGCTGCGTTTCGGTGACCTCTTTGGAGAAACCGAAGGTTTTGTCTGTGCAAATATGGACGAAGTTATGATGACGAACAATTACCGGAGATTTATTGTGAAAGACGGCACGGTTGACATCTGTCGGGCATGTCACCGTCCGGGGGAATCAATAAGACACATTATCTCCGGTTGTTCTCGTCTGGCTAACGAAGAGTACTTGCAGACTAGTACTACAGACAAACACCTGAGGAGGCTCTCGTTGGGCAGCTGGATCAAGGGCGTGATTCAGAAAGCGGTACTTCTGGACACGGCTCGCATTGTCAGGAGGTTCCTCTCTCTGGAGCCCTGACCGCCGGTCGCTTGGACCCTGTTCCCGATACCGGTGGGATACTATTTTTTATATTTTTAAATTATTTTTAATTATTTTTTTTCAGATTTTTTAAAAAATATTTAAAAATGTAATTTATAAGTTTGTAAAATATAATAAAGGAGATAATAATAATAATAATAAGATATATATATATATAGATATATATATATCATACTCATCAAATTCATTTATTATTACAAATAATAATAAATGAATTTGTTTGAATGTTGTGCTTTTTTCTTTCTATGTACAATATTGATTTATTTGAAAACTTATGGACCCGAAATACTAATTTTAAATTACCGTTAAGTTATTTTTTTTTACAAATGGGGTACATTTTTTAACCTCACATTTGGAATAGTCTATAGAGGGTGGCAGGGACAGCTCGCCGTCCGGTAAGGACCAGGCCCCGGTCGACCCGCGACGGCGCGGTGTGTTCCAAAGAGATGTCAGCACTAAGTGACGGGGTCCACTAGGGCCGATGCTTGCCGGGGTCCACTAAGGCCGATACTTGCCGGGGTCGTGGGTTTTTCGAAAGCGATACAGTGGCTTCTGGCACTGGCCACTGAAGGAACACGGGTGGGTTTTAGTCAGTAAAACCATGACACGCCCTCCCGCTCCGTCTAGAGCGGGAGAAGTCATTAGATAAATTCACACACAAAAAAAAGGTTGGCAGGGAAATCGGTACATATATTATATTTTAGAATGTATGTACCTTGATTTCAGCACATTACTGTAAATCCCCTAACGGAAAAATGTATCGTAGGTTATTTAAAAAAAAACCTATTAAAACACCATACAAACTAACATATTATTTATTATACGAGTATGCAGCATAAAACAAAACTTCTTTTTATCTTTTAAATAAAACTCAATAGCTATTCGTTAGTCTCGCAAAAACTCAAAAACCGCTTAACCGGTTTGAGTAGTGGTTTAAAATAAATACCATTGCAACACATGCCTAGTAGCATTAGCTAGTAGATAAAACTATGTTAGTAGCACTTCACTTCACTGGATTGTCTGCTTGTTGCTGTCCTGTGACAAGGTGCCCCCGCGGAAGCAACGGAACACCAAGTCCTGCGGCCAAAATTCCTGTACAAACGACGGGCAGATAAAAATTCTCGAACCACGCCACGCCTTGAAGTTGACATTGCGGGCGACTCCAGTTACTGCATCCTCGGCGTGAAGCTCGTCATCCGACGCACGTACTCGACGATGTCCTCCGCCTTAGTGGTGAAGTGTGGGCGGGAGATGTACACCAGTGACTTCAGGCTCCGTAGGAGCTTTGTTCTTTGCACCGTCAACATCAGCCCTATTCGGTTCCTTTTGCATGCTTCTTATTTAGAGCGCCTGGGGCACTGGCGGTCTTGCTAGCGAAATCTTTTCATTTTTTCACGCGGGTGAGGCGCTCTACAAGCTCAGCAAACGACGGATGCACTGTTGACAACACTGCTGACACGGAATTTGATGACGATACATTGAGGCCGGCTCCACGACACATGTTTACGATAGACTCATCGTCTGATGACCTAGTTACCGCCACACTGTTGCGCAAATGCGCAATGTGTTAAATTCTTGGACTCGACGACGGCGTTTTAGGATGCATCTAATTTCACTAGAACATCAGTAAGGCGAGCCTATAGAAAGACCTTCCCTCCGACCTTCCTTCAGAAGGCTCGTTACATCGACGTGGTAGAAGTTGAAGTGTAGAAGCTTGTGCAGCTCCTTCGCCACAAACGTCGATACGTCGTTTGGGTCGATCTCCTTGAACAACGTGATAATGTGTTGCAGACTTCTCTTAGTTCCGTCACGCTGGCGGGACACCATCTGGTCGCTCTTGTTTAGCACACTGAACAACATCAGTTTGGCAACAGCTCGCTGAGCATCCTCGCTGAAATTCGTTGCGCTAATCTGAAAAAGCTGTTACCTTGTCCATCACATACAGCTTCTGCTGCTAGAACGCCAGCAGCTCATTCAGGCGGTTGATTTTCAAATCAAATCAAATCAAAATGTTTGTTTGCAAGAAAATACATAATTTACAAGGAAAGAACTTACAGCCTTCAGTCACTGTATTCTGCCTGCAAGCAAGCGTGCAAATTATTTATGTTTTAATGTCATAGTTGTTATTAGTAAAAAAAAATACTGCATTATTATTACATACAAATTTCATTCATTATTACTACAAACAAACATTTGTATGTTCTAAAAAATCCTTAATCCTGTTCAAACACTTTTTTTGTAACCACTCTGACAACTTTGTTTTAATAACATGACCCTGAAATAATTTAAATTCATTTGGTATTTTATTATAAATTAATATACACATATTGGACACATTTCTCTTATAAATATCTTTATGTTCAAAATCCTTCAAAAATCCTTCCTTAATTTTTACCTTTTAAACATAAGGAACTCTAGTGCACAATTACATAGTTTCTACACCCAGTGGTTGAGGCTTGCGTTTTTCTATCGAATTATGATTTTTATTACGTAGTTAAAACTTTTTTGATACTTTATGATTTCTTCACTTTTTTTTTAATTTATGGAAATACTTTACTTTGTCGGAAAATAAAAAAAACTAAATTGTGAAAAAAAAAAATGCATGATAGATTCATTGAACACACGTTATTGACGAAGTGATGGTTTATGTAGGTAGTTCGAAATAATGTTCAAACCTGAATGTCGATTCTGTAAAAATCTCACCGTGAAGACTTGCGTGGAGTGAGCTGTCAGTGTCATCCCGCCTTGGTCAATCCCTAGGATCAGTAGCACTGACAGCTCACTCTACGCTCAATTCACCTAACTTTACACAGTGAAAATGGAAACAGAATAGCACTACAGTACTTACTTGCTTAGGAATACCCTCAAGAACCATTATGTTTATTTCAGGGACGAAGTACCGCACCCGAGCCAGCAGTATAAACGCCTTTCTCACTTTCACTCCGTAGTTTTGCATGACTCTGTAAAATAAAGATGAGATTTGAGATATCTTTAATTCTCATTCCCTTTTGCTCGCGGTTTCACCCATATCATCATCGTTTCGGCCGAAGGACGTCCACTGCTGACATAAGCCTTTCCCAAATACCGCCTGATCGACCGGTTCTGTGCTTCCCACATGCAGCGGAGTCCTGCGGTCTTCAAAAGGTCATCTGTTCACCTTGTGGGAGGCCTTCCAACGCTACGTCTTCTGGTACGCGGTCACCACTCCAGAAAGTTTCGTCCACATCGGCCGTTTGTTATGCGAGCAATGTGCTTTGCGCACTGTCTTATGTTTGGCAATTCTTCGTGTTATGTCGTTTACCTTGGTTCTCCTGCGGATCTTTTGATCACGGAGAATTCCCTCAAGTGAACCCAGGTCAAGGCTGAACGAATTAGAATTGAATTTTGGCAATGGGACTTCTATCCGTTAACCAAAATTGTATCTAAATCCCTTAAGCCTTTGATGCGTGAAAAGGCAACCGACAAACATATAATTACCTTTGCTTGTATATTACTAATATGGTTTCGCTTACATGAGATCATATTATAATTATAAAGATGTAAAATTTGTTTGTTTGTAAGTTTCTACGTAGGGGTAATCTGGAACTTCCAGATGAATTTGAAAATAATCTGTTTGCATTTGATTGGCTTTTTGGCTATAGGCTATTTAACATCACGCTATGACCTTGTTAAGGCCGCAGGAATCCGCTGGATGCGGGAAGCCAAAATCGTTCAAAGTGGCGGTGCTTTGGGGAGGCCTTTGTCCAGCCGTGGACGCCTTTGGGCGTTAATGATGAATGATGAACCTTAGGAGTCGAGCGAACGATAAGCGAAAACGAAGTGATAGCGCTGACAGGTGATATGATGCGACAACTGACGAATTCACGGGTATATTAATTGACGCGCAGTACCAGTTTTACAAAAACTACACTAAGGGTTTTCTTTTAAGAACGTCGCCGTCGATCTAGGTTGAGGGCGTTCCACCCTAAAGTCTGTTAAGTTATTTTACGTTTGAGTTTGCATCACTGTCAACATCGATGAGGTTTGCTCTTGGGTTGCTGCCATTGACAAATCTGTCAAATGATCTTTAAAACATAACATCTGGTATCCCCGAAGGCAGAGGTGCACCTATAGTACACCCACATTTGGCCAGTTATGCTTTAGTCCCATGTAATAGGGGGCGAGCTTATTGCCATCAACCGGGCACGAATCCAGACTCCGGAATGCTACTGAGAAATTCTAGATAGAAAAACCCAATAACACTTTGCCCGACCGGGGAATCGAACCCAAAACCTCATGATCGGCAGTGGGTCATGCGACCACTAGACCAACGAGGCAGTCTCAGTGATCTTAATTTTCGTTACAATAAGGTTGATGTTGAGTTTCTGCTGTCAGTGGTAAAATAAAAGCTAATATACACAGCTACGAGGACATTTTAGACCTGAATGACCTGACAGGGGTATTGTTGGTAAATATTTGTGAAATTGTGACAACAGAAATTGTATTAATAAAACAAGATGGCGACATTCGTTCCGGTTTTGGCAACGCGCCAAAATAAACTTGTGGCGCCACAAGTAAGCTTGCCGATGCGCGGTCTTTACTTTTAGCAGGCGCAGCAAAACCCATTTCTATGCGATCGCATAGAAATGGGTTTTGTCGACAAAGTCATAGTCAAAGTCTAAACATTTATTTCAAATAGGCACTAAAAGGCACTTTTGAACGTCAACATTTACAATTAAATATAATTGATCCTAGGCACCCTTCCAAAAGTTAGTTTAGTATGGAGAAGAAGTGGCAAGAACCTCCACCGTTACTCTTTTAAAATGTTCAACCATATTTTGTATACATTAATAATATTTTTATAAGTGAAGACGCATCACCCAGATTAAAAACACTATACCACAAATAGCTAAAAATAATTTAAAATAAATCACGTGATAGGTACATGGTGTTCACATTTATAAACATTGCGAAAGTATATGATTTTCCTAAAATATTAACTGGGAATAAGTCAGTGTTTGAATAAAGTAAGTCGACGAAAGAATAGACAAAATGCCATATTCATTATGTCTAGTCTAACTGTCATTATGTCTAGTCTAACTGTCATTATGTCTAGTCTATCTGTCATCATATCTATTCTTCCGTAGTCTATTCTATGGTGGTCATGGTACGCGTTCAGTATATCTGCTCCATCAGCCATCGGTCCCGACAAACATGACCAGCCCTTGCCACTTCAGCTTCCTGACTCTGGAAGCTATGTCGGTAATCTTATTTTAGGTTAGGACTCACGTTGTCAACTCAATCGAAAGTCTTCGGAGCTCTTTCCCAGTAGCCAAGGCCGTCCATTTCATCAGCTTTTTTCCCAATTGTGCGAGATGAAATCTGTTTCTCATCTGCTGTAGGGCCACCAACGAGGGCATGACGGGGTACCTGACGGCACCCAGCGACGCTTCTTCCTCCTCGTCTGAGAAAAAAACCGTGTTGAAATCATTTTATCGGTTTGGGGAGGATGCCACGGATAGACAGATAAAGACTTCTAAGTTCATAACGCCACTTTGGAAGTTGGGGATTTATGCCCATAGTTAAAAGAAAGAATCAGCAACCCGATTGCGTAACATACTATCAATCACAAATTGAATCATTTTGAAGGAGATTAGCAATCTCCTTCAAAATCCATTGCTTCATATGTTCGAAAAATTAGTCTGCTCAACAACGTTAGTAATGAATGTTGTTGAACTGTGAAAATGAATGCCATTCCTACTGGTAATGTGTTATGGAATTACCCCGCTGATTAGAGCTGCAAAACCAGCGAAGTGTTCGAACGCACAGTACTAAAATGGTTCCGTAGTTTGAATTAATATTTTTGAACGCACGGTATAGAATTTATTGACGGCAAACATAAGTTTGTATTTCGTTGCATTGCTCAAAAAGATGAGGCCAAACCTACCGAAAATAGTCTTTATCTCAAAAACGATTCACCTATCACTTAGGCAGATCACAATTATGGGACGCAATAATACCATACCTTCACATACATATGTGCGTTGAATATTTTTTCCACATTTTATCCCGCGGTTACATTACATGTATGGGGACTGTCACATCAAATTTTGTGTCCGCAATTTTACTACAGCAATTGTTTTGAGGTGCACAGAATACACTTTGTTTTTTTTGCTTGAGTGGTACCTTAAGTGTTTCATTCGCGTCTGCTAGCTGACATAAATACGACAAATAATTTAATATAATGATTTGTAAATCGTAATGTTAATTACTTTGTAAAAACCTAAAGAGGTGAAGTGCGGGTGTTTTGGGGGACTGTTTTATGTAATGTAAACGTTCGAAAAGTGCTGACTTTCAGCCTAATTTGAATAATTGACTTTTGATTTTGATTTTGAAACCTTCTTTCCAATTTTCATCAATATAGCGCAAATATTCTCTGAGTAAAATAGCTGTAAGGCTTCCGGGCAGACAGCGGTATGACAAAATTATAAGGGTTTCTTTATTGTCATTTCGATATGGAACCCTAAAAAGCGTGGTGCCACCCAAAACGTATTATGTCGTGCGTAAACATAATCTGTCAATAATGTTCCCACTGCTGGGACACAAGCCTCCTCTCTGTCACTGGTGGATTACAGATTCGCACACTGGATCTTCAACGCACTGCATAGCGCCGAGAATTGAAAATCCAACAGTGTGTTTTTTCGGCGATCACATATATCCGAATTTGTTTTGTTCGAATTTCATTTTACCGAAAACTATTGACCGTCGTCTTTGTTGCTATAAGCATTATTTGACATATTTCTAAATCATCAAAGTATCGTGTGTGGTTTTATTTTACCGAACTATATTGCTTCGATTTACAAAATGACTTTTTGCTATTTGCAGAAGCCATATTTTCACCACACCCGCAAGGTGGTACAAGCGCGTTCATAAATTTGTTAAATTAGATTTTTCTGAAGGATAAATAATAAAAAATACTACACAAATGTACATTAATGCTTTATTTACATAATTTAATACGTGATATTCAATAAAGTGTACATTATGTACTGCTTTTATATAAATTTAAATATTCAATATTTGAGATTTAATGTCCCTCGTTCGGAAATACATCTGAATATGTTATTAACGCTACAATTTATTTACAAACGTAATCATAACCACTACTCAAGTTAAAATAACTACAACAACCAACCTAATTTAAATTTAAACTAAATTCGTAATACATCTAAAAGCGTCCGCAAGATGGCCCGGGCTGGTTCGCGTTTTCTTGAATGCACTTACTAATTCGACACATTCAATTTCGTTTAACACATCTGATTACTTATGCAAAAATATTGATTTATTTCTAGAGACAATTTAAAAAAATCTATGAAGACTTTTAAATAAACTGAGTCTCTTAATCCAAGTTCCTAATATCTAGACTTTCGTCATCCAGTGAAGCTAGAATTTACAACACGTGTTGATGTGTCTGAGGAACACTTGCATCTTTGAGAAAGTACATTTAAACATACTACTTTTTTATTTTATTAAATACGTTACGTATGTTTCGTAGACCGTACTACGCCTGAGCCTAAGCGGTAGTAGAGGATAAATAGCAATGAAGTCGCAAAAGGACGCAAAAAAACCTTTTATATTTTAAAAATAGACAGTTCAATCTTTAATTGAAGATATGTGAGAGTATTTTACTATGGTTGAAATTATTTGTAAGTCTATGTGAAGTCAACTATAAGATAATACTTGGTAGAAACACAGTGTGGCGTAGCACGTATAAACACGTCATAATAATTATGTCGAATAAAATTTTAAAATATAACTAATTAGTTATAACATACCTTAATCTTCGGAATCCATGTCACAAACACCACTCGAAAGCAACGCAATTCTGAGAATTCACCGTTACACAAACTAAACTAGTGACAATGAGTAATAGTGAACTGATAAGGCGAGCGCAACGTAATGATGTGTTCACTTCGGAGGACGAAAAATAAGTTATTAGGTTTTTTTTTGGGATTGGCATCTCGAAGGTCAACCTATAAGGTTGTCGTCTGCTTAAGCGGACTTGCCTGTAGTTGCTCTAATGAATTAAGGCCTCCAGCCAGGACTTAAGTAACTTAAAAACTAAGCGACTACACGCTAAGGGCACACCCTGTGGGGTACGGTTCTCGGCTTAGGGCGTCGCTGAAAGAGGGCAGCAAGGGACTAGCTGGATCAGGATTGCTGTTATTTATAGACGAGTTTAAAGCTACAGGCTCAGCGGAGCGGGCTGGCTCGAGCAAGGGTCGGGGAAGACGTGACTTTTGGCGTCGTGGCGGGCCTCGGTGTCGAGGACGGTAGGACGGCGATCGGGTTTTGGGCTTGTGTAGAGTGCTGGTGGCCTTACTGCTCTCCTAGAGGAGGGTAGTGGCGTCGTCGGGGGCGATTAAGGTATGCCCTGGTCGGCGAATACGGCTAATGCGGGAGGGAGTATAGCTGGCGGCCGCTGAAATCAAGGTATTTGGTTGTTTGGTGCCACAGTCGAAGAAACGCTTAGATAAGCGTTTCATGATTTGGTTTATGGTTGGCATTTTAAGGTCGACGTGGAGATCTATATTACGGACATAGTAGGGGGCACCCGTGACCTTTCTGAGGTTCTGGACGGTCTGCATCTTTCGGAGATGACGTGGGTTAGCGTGCGCAAATACAACGCAGGCATGGGTCATGATGGGACGGATGACTGCGGTATAGATGAACAGTTTGCATTTTAATGACAGTTTGCAACGGGCTGTCAGTATGAAATGGAGTCGACTAAGAGCGAAGGAGGCGCGCGCGCGAATCGTCTTAATGAGCTGCTTAAAGGTGAGGTTTTGGTCTAGGATCACGCCTAGGTATTTGGCTTGCTTCTCCCAAGAGATCGGCTTGCCGTATATAGTGATCGGGCTGGGAAGGGGGAGGGGGAATCGACAACGTCTCGAGAAGAGAACCGCCCGACTCTTATCGGGGTTGACCTCGATTCTGCATTTCTCGGAACCAAACGCCTTAGACCTTTGCGGAGGTTTGGAGAGTACGAGCTATACCTTTGTTTGCGGAGGTTTGGAGAGTACGAGCTATAGCTTTGGGACAGTGACCGATATAGTAAACGGCAGTGTCGTCGGCGAAGAGAGCCAACTGAGCCTTTTTAATCTTTGGGATATCGCTAGTGAACAGCGTGAAGACGAGAGGAGACAGTACGGAACCCTGAGGAACACCGGCGCGAATAGGGTGAGGGAACGAGAGTGCACCCTCGATGCGATAGCGGTTGTTGGGTGGTAAGTTGCGATTCGACAAAAAGTCTCGTAAGATGAGCACGAGACGATCTGGCACTCCTAAAGTTTGTATCACAAGCCGTTGTGCCTGACTTTGTCGAAAGCTTTCGATATGTCGAAGAATAGCACACCCGTCGTCGCGTTACGCTGCAGACCAGCGCACAAGTGCTCTACGATACGGTGGACCTGTTGGGTACACGAGTGTTGGGTTCGGAAACCAAACTGCTCGTTGGGAATGAGGCTCTTTGCTTCGGCACAGTCTTTGAGACGCTTATAAATAAGCCTCTCGTAGATTTTGCTGAAAACATTGAGTTAGCTAATAGGGCGGTATCTAGAGGGCTCAGATTTTAGCTTGCCTGGCTTTGGGATACCGATAATGGTTGCGTCTTTCCACGCTTGTGGGAAGATGTTGTTGCTAAAGGCGCCATTGAAGATGGCGGTCATAAGCATTATTAGAGGGGTAGGGAGTTTGTATACCTTATTGGTAATACCATCCGAAACGAGAGCTTTACGAGCGTGGAGCCCTTTAATGATGTCGTGCACTTCGTCTGGAGTGACGGGAGGCAGAGGATCATCAGGGCCTTCGACGGGTGGGAGAGACTCTCTCCGTTCGACTTCAGCGTCGACATTGTCCAGGTGAGCATGGTCTACTGGTTGAGAGCTGGGAGAACATTGGGACTCTAGGCTGTCAGCAAGACATTCGGCATTGATGGGACTGTCGAAAGCGGCGCAGCTTGTCGGGGTGGAAGTGATAATTAGGTAATTAGGACATGTTGATACTTTTGGGTAGCTTGTGTATCGGTAAATCATTATAGGTAATTAAAGTGGGGATAATTGATGATGAAATTTTTGCATTTATGACTTAAGGCGGTACCACCGTGCACCGAAACAACAATCTACGGAATATTATTTGGTGACAAACACATAGCCGGTCACTTTGTAGCATTTTCAATATTAAATTAAAATAGTGTCATAAGAACTCAACATGTTGTGCTACAAAATTAAATAACAGTAACGGATCTCTGCAAAACCGACTTCACGCATTCTTGTCTGCCCTACCCCTTTTTTTTTTTGGTTGGTAAATCATCAAATGACTTCTCCCGCTCTGGGTGGAGCGGGAGGGCGTGTCTGACTTTTGCTGACTAAAACCCACCCGTGTTCCTTCAGTTGCCTGTGCCAGGGCCACGGTTTTCTCTTTAGAATAACCCGCGACCCTGAGGCGTCGGCCCTATCGGACCCCGTCACTTTGTGCTGACATCTCTTTGAGGCGCGCGTGGAACACAACGCGCCGTCGACCCGGGCCTGGTCCTTACCGGACGGCGAGCTACCCATTGCTCGCCGTCTGCAAGCCCGCGCCTACGGTGGCCGGGAATCTGCAGGCGACTCCCGACGCCCAGGGCGTCTCCTGCGGCGGATAGTGGGGGCGTGAGGGCGCAAGGCTCTCTCCCTCACGCGCTCAGCCTCCTCCTTCGCGAGCATTACTGCTTCGCAGAAGGAGGTGACGGCTTTCTATTCCCTCTCGCTCCGTACCATGGCCTGGACCAGGGCCGGACGCGAGAGATCGCCGCCGCCAATCGCCTCCGCGAGGACACTGCGGTGCTTCGCCCAAGCTGGGCATACCTCCACTGTATGCTCCACCGTGTCCTCCGGGCGATCCACACAATGGTGACACCCGGGCGTTTCCTCCCGCCTTATGCGAAACAGGAACCTCCCGAAACAACCGTGTCCGGTGAGGACCTGTGTCAGGCGGAAGGTGAGGACGCCGTGGCGCCTCTCCAACCACTCCTCAAAGAGGGGACTTACCGCCGCTATTGTGGCGTGCCCAGTCTGCCCTACCCCTTGAGTGTAATTTAAGGCAGCGTAGGCGCGGAGGGGTGGGGTGCATGTCTGCTTGCATGCTTCTTACTGGGACCACTTAAAACCACTTTTGTTTAGAACCAACTGTTTTATTATGTGCCATTACATTTAAATAATTAATTAAACAAAATAGTAGGTTCAACTAAACTAAAAATAGTTCCTCTAAAACAAATATCTGGAAAACTAATTAATCTGTAACGCCAATGTTATAATTACATCAGTGTTGAAAGCTCTTTCAAATATTAACTTTCACTCGAAAATATGTTGATTAAAACAGTGGTATATTGAATGTTCGGAAACATATTACTTCGAACAAATGTTATTTCGGCTAAGTGTAGTACTATTCCTGGATACCTGCCAGGATCCCCTTGCTCGAGCCAGCCCGCGCCGCTGAGCCTGTAGCTTTAAATTCGTCCCTAAATCAAAGAAATCCTGATCCAGCTAGTCCCTTGCTGCCCTCTTCCAGCGACGCCCTAAGTCGAGGTCCGTACCCCACAGGGGGTGCCCTTAGCGTTGTCGCTTAGTTTTTAAGTTACTTAAGTCCTGGCTGGAGGCTTTAATTTATTAGGGCAACCACAGGCAAGTCCGTTTAAGCAGACGACAACCTCATAGGTTGACCTGCGAGATGCCATACACAAAAAAAAAAGAAAAAAAAACAGGATCGCAGGTTGTTCTAAAAAGACACCGTGGCCTCTGGCACGGACAACTGTAGGAACACGGGTGAGTTTTAGTCAGTAAAAGTCTGACACGCCCTCCAGCTCCGCTCAGAGAGGGAGAAGTCACTTGATGATTTCCCACCATAAGAAAGGAGTGATTTAATGAATTTAATTGACATCCATTTGGGCAAGCTATTGTTATCTTACACGCTTCTTTTCTTCTCTTTCGTCGTTATTTTTCTTCCGCACCGGCTTGAAATACATGACAATGGCTAGCCCATCATATTTCCGTTAACTACGCATTTTTTACATCAAACTTGGTGAAATTATTGCTGCGAAACGACTTTTGCTTTTGGTGTGAAAAATCGCATGTCACGGCTATCGCAAGCGCAATGTACGGAAAACATTGTCCTTATTGGTGCATGCATTGTTACAGGAGTTGTGGTGGTATTCAAAGTTAAGTTAAGTTAAACATTTTAAACCCGTTAAAAAACATAACGGTAAAAAAAAACTCCGTACCCAGAAGGTTCCTAATGTTTGTAACACAAATGCCTATATGGCTGATTCCAGGTCCAGTAGCCGTTAGTTTTTTTTTTTTTTGCTGGAATAGAAACCACTAAATAGGTCACTAAACACAGTTATCTATTTAAATCAGTTAATACTGGAACTGTTAAAAAAGAATGAAATATGTGGTGAATAACCCTAGAATCCCACTATAAAAAAAATTGTATCTGGCATAAAAAGTTTTTATTATAATTAGATTACTCTAACTAAAAACTACCTACTGAGAACAGTATTTTTGTAACTCGTATACCAGCGTCGGATATACCCTAAAGATTTGGTCCAATAGTGAATAGTGAAGAGAATTACATATTCTAACGGAATATAACTTTTTTATGGTTTGCATTTCCATAATTTAGCCCAAAATTATTTATCTCCTTAAATTTGTATGTTTGCTATTCAAAGCTAGAAGAAGTATGAAGATGTTCCCAATTGCCGCTCCACAAATGCTATACTAGCTGCTCCCCGCAGTTTCACCCGCATAAATCTAGACCCCGTGGGAGTATAGGGATAAAAAGTAGTCTATGTGTTAATTCAGGTTATAAACTATCTGTGTGCCAAATTTCATCCAAATCCAGTAGGTAGTTTTTGCGTGAAAGAGTAACAAACATCCATCCATACTCACAAACTTTCGTGTTTATAATATTAGTTGGATTATGCTAGATGACGTCACTGAGACGTGGGATCACAGTTTCTCTATGACAATTCTTCGCATAGCCTCTTTGCTGTATCTATTTTAAATCTCTTTGATGACCAGCGAGGTAATTGCGTAACACACTCCCAGTAGGAGTTGCTTTCATTTTGACAGTTCAACAACATTCAATGCGTTAATGACGTTTTTGAGCTGACAAATTTTTCGAACATATGAAGCAACGGATTAGCAATATCCTTTAACGGTCAAACCCAATAACCTAACACAGATCGCTACTGATGATAGATAGTATAATTCTATCGATCCCTGTCATACAAATAGCTGTCAACACATTATATGATCGCATATTTCGGCTTTATGGGGACATTAAAACCAGAGATAGGTTATTCTATCTGCAGTAAAGAAGATTGGAAATAGATAAGTTATTGGGATAGGCCTTAAGACAGGTCGCTGCTGATGATAGATACTACGACTATATCTGTCCCTATCAAAGAAATAGCTGTCAACACGTCATAGGGTCGCATACTTATTCTTTATTGGGACGTTAAAACCAGCTAGGTTGATAGGTTTTTCGATCTCCAGTACGCCACAATTGGAGCTAGATACGTTATAGAGTTCGGCCGTAAGACAGATCGCTACTGATGATAGATAGTACAATTCTATCTGTCCCTGTCAAACAAATAGCTGTCAACACGTTATAGGGTCGCATACTTTGGCTTTATTGGAACGTTAAGGTTTTTCTATCGCCACTACGCCAAAATTTAAGATGGACTCGTTATTGGGTTCGGCTTTAATGATTCAGCTTGTGATTGATAGTATTTTACGCAATATGGGCGCTGATGTGTGAATGGTAAACGAGGCAAAGGAGTACTTACATACTCCTTCTGCCTCATACGGGTTGTAGCAGATGGCGTTCTGCAGTTTTTGCCTACTCCCATAGGAAGAAGGCGTGAGTTAATGTATGTATATAAAACCGTGATATATAAAATAATGGTCAGGCAGGGGTCATAGTCCTTCCATACTTTAAGGCCCATAGACAAAAAAAAATATCTTTGTTTCCATATCCTGCAATCCTCCTGCACCATCTGTGGGTTGTCCTTGGTTGCACTTGCATAGTGCATACAGGGATAATCGTCGGCTGATGCCTCATTTAATTCGAAACGTTTAACGGGCTCCTGTGAGTTAGTTTCGGCCCCTCGTACGCCTTAAAAAGGCCTAGGAACTTGGAGTCCCAAGAAATGTCAAAGGTGTGAAAATACTTACCACCCATTCTTGTTTAGTATTTGCGTTTCGTTTTCTGCCCAATATTGAATATTGGTGTCCTTTTCTATTACCAGTGTGCTTGAAAATCAAACATTTTTCTTACAACTACTTCATTTTTGGGCATAGACAGGCAGACCGCTGACGAGACGAGGCGCGGCATTAAGTGCAGATGTGCAACTCCATTTTTTTTTACTTTAGTTCATTGTGTTTTAGAAATTCAAAACTTTAAGAAACTGAAATTTTTTCCCATCTTTTAGGCTGACATTGTGACAGATTTTTTATGTATATAAGTCATTTATATTATTCTTCGTAATTATATGTCATTAAAAGAAAGTTTAGTTTTGTTCTAAGAAGAATTTATTCTATTTGTTGTTGTATTCAGCTCACTCTTAGGGCCCGATCACACGTACTTCAACCACACCACAACCACAACAACACCACGTGGCATAACCAGCCTATAACGTTCCCACTGCTGGGACACAGTCCTCTCTGTGATAGGGAGTGGGCCATAATCCACCACGCGGGCCCAGTGCGTGTTAGTAGATGTCACATCTCATCGAATTTATGGTTCTAGAACATGCCGGTTTCCTCTCGATGTTTTCCTTCATCGTTTTGAGAGTAGTGTGATTAAATAATTTACACAAAGTAAAGTACTTGTCTGGGTTCGACCTACAACTCGTAAGTCGGGGCCACCACTGCTCTCTGGCCGTCAAAATCAACCGTTTGGGCGATACCGACCACATAAAAGCGACGTCGCAGCAACAACCACAACTTAGCCACAACTTAACCACATCGCATTGAATACCGACAACGCAACTAAAACGAGACTGAAAAAACAAAAGGTGGCTGTGTCGTGGGCACGGCCGTGTGTTTCACGCGAATGAATGTGAACGTAACGAGTAGTATTTTCTGAGGTGGATAGAGTAAAGGTCGTGACGTCACAGTCCTGACGTAACAAATTCTTTGATTCTTTAGCTATCAAGTGGTGTAATTATATTGTGGATGTAGATGAGAGATAAGTACATGCAACACCAAACAGTATTCATCTGATTTTGTTATCATCCCTTTTTTTAATGGCCTCCTACTTTGAAAGAAAATTTAAAGACGTATTATTAGTATTTACGTCAAAACGATTCACACGTAACCACTGCTGGCCCACATTCTTTTTATCTACCTTTATATATTTCAAGATCAATCTTGATTTTGATAAACCATTATTGTATTAATTTTGCATGCCATAATGTAGAATCACTTGAAACATGTACATTTAATAACACCATTGTAATAGTGTTTTCAGCAAAAAATAATTGGATATGATTTGATTTGATTCTGTCGCTGCGGTGAGGTTTGGTGGTGGTACGTTGGAACGGACCCTTATATTCGACAGTTGCCTTTAAAGCTCTGGCCACACCTGAGAAGAATCTCGTGCGGGACGCAGGACGCGACAGTTGTTTCAATGATTAAGTAGGAAGTCACGCGACTATCCATGCCAGTTAGAACACCGCCATACAAGTAAGTTGACAAAATCGGTGAGCGAATATCGTCCCGCATCCCGCGAGGAATCAACTTCGTTTGACCAGAGCCTGAATACGACAACAGCTAATCAACGCTTACGGGTGTAGTCAAGAATTTCTTGGTACAAAACTATAATGTTTTAAGCAGTGGTGGCTCAGTGGTAACGGCCGCGACTTTACGGGTTGCACGGTCGCGGGTCCGAACTGAAGCAGGCACTTTAGCATATTCAGCCTATAACGTTCCCACTGCTGGGACACAGGCCTCCTCTCAATGAGAGGTAGTGAGCCGTAATCCACCACGCGGGCTCAGTGCGGGTTGGTAGATGTCACATGTCTTCGAATTTTTGGTTCTAGGACATGCCGGTTTCCTCACGATGTTTTCCTTCACCGTTTTGAGAGCAGTGGTGATGAAATTATTTACACAAAGTAAAGCGCCTGCTTCGGTTCGAACTCACGACCTACAACTCGTAAGTCGGGACCGTTACCACTGGGCCACCACTGCTCCAGCAGGCACTTTACTTTGTGTTAATTATTTCATCTCCACTGCTCTCAAAACGGTGAAGGAAAACATCTGGAAGAAACCGGCATGTCCTAGAACCAAAAAAAACCAAGCTATGTGGTTCAAATGAATTACACAAAATGAAGTGCGGTGTGCCTGGGTTTGAACTCACGACCAGCTCGTAAGTCGGAGTCACTACCACTGGGCCACCGCTGCTCTCAGCAATTAGTTAAGTATTTAGCAGCAATGTATTACCCTTCTACTGGCTCTAAAACCTAGTCTTTAACTGAAACGAAGACTTAATACCAATATCCCTTGAGCCTGGAAATTTAGCTAAAATTACTAATCACTTAGATCCTGAGACATAACGGCTTGTTCACACTGAGACACATTTAGTCGCATTTAAGTTAAGGTGTTTTATTAGCCACATATAAGCTCTGGCCACACGCGCGGGACTCGGGACGCAACGGCACATGTTTTTTACACGAAAAATTTTAACTGTCCCATACAAAATAAGGCGGCATCTACATCGCCACATGGAAACTACGCTTCACACGTCACGCAAAAACCTGCATCGCGCAAGCAGAATTTAGTGTGCCGCTTGCGTATACATACCGTCTCGATATCCAACGTCGGGCATTTGCCCACACAACACAACACCCGTCTGGTCAGAGGATCCTATGAACTTGTTCACGCAATGTTCCATCCATCGCTTACTCGACCCAAATGTATGGGACGGCTAATTAGTTTTTCGCGTTTGCGATAGTGGACCCGTGGAGAAAATAGTATACTTGAATGGTCTGAAGACAGTGTAAAGTGCACCCTTAAACATGGCAACATCTATCCGATACATGCAGTAGATTTCACAGTCTGTGCAAGATCTTAGACACTTTCAGCGCACTCTCTCAGGATTACCGCGCGGAGGTGTAATAATTGCCTAAAATTGCCTTTTTAATACGTTTACCACCTTGGCAAGGCAAGGCTAAATACTCGTAATAAATGAACTTGGCTAGAGTTTTAGGATGTGTTTTTCTTACAGACTAACACCTATATTTTAAGTTGTTACATCGAAAGCTACTCGGCTCAAGACGTAACTTTGAAGACCCTCAAAATCGGTATTCATAGTTGTCAGATTAAGAAAACTATGAGGTCCCATGAATGAGTGTGAGTCGAGGTGATCCGTCGCGAATACGTCAATATTTTCTTTAAAAGACATTATGAAAATTGGATCCCACAGCATCTTGCTGTGTGGAAGCCTTTTTGGCACATTCATGACGTGCAGCTGCCGACTATTTCTGTTCTGTGCTAGTGATCTTTTTGTTTTATATTAGAATTTATTATCTTCTTACCATAAACTAGTTGTTGCCCGCGACTTCGTCTGCGACCCAGGATGAAAAGTAGATGGATAGATATCAAGATAGAATACTCTTTATTATGTACACCTTGTATAATCCAGACGTAGATGTAGAAATTTTACACTGGGTGACACAGCGGCCGGTCTTATCCCTATGTCTTTACACAAGGCCATGGTCAATCTGTGTGAAAAATTTCATCCAAGCCGTTTAGCCGTTTTGGTGTGAAAGCGTATAAAGTAAACAAATAGTAGTTAGGATGGTGCAGATGTTTTTATGAAGTTCGATATGATGTTTGTTACTCCTTCACTCATTAATGGCATAACAGATTTCGAAAAATAATTGACGTAAATCGTCGTTTTGTTAGATGTCACTTTTTTAATGACTATTTGATATACTACGCTCTATTGAAGAGCATAACAAATTACAAATAGGAACTAACCACTACGCTCTTATTTCGAATATGATTTAGAAAACTCGACTGCTATAGACTGATATAATGAAGATACTTTTACAGACAGCGGTAACCTCATACCGCGGTGTGCTACTGACGTTTAAAAAAAATAATTAAAAAGCATACTCCAAGGCCCCGGCGAGATTCGAACTCACGATCTCCTGTTTACTAGACAGGCGCTTTAACCAACTAAGCCACGGCGCCTCTGATGGTCTACGTCATTAATTCGTTGTACAATCAACCGCACGTCTGTGCTAAGATAACGCTTTAACTTTGAGATGGCCAAGCGTAGTACAGTTTTAATAGAATGCGAGGCCGAAGTTACGGGCATTTCATATTCCGTATCACCTACGGACATAAGTTTAGTTTGGACCCCGACCTAACAATGATAGACGCTACGATGTGACAGTTAGCCTTAGTCGCGATGTGTTTTTACCTGTTCGAAAAAGTTATTTAATCGGGTTTAGGGTTTACTCCAAAGTTTCAAACTACTTTCAGAACTAAGAATGAATGACAACACGATTTGACAGTTGTCCCTACTCCTGATGTGTTTTAACCTGTCCGAAAAAGTTATATATCACTCCAAAATTTCAAACTACTTTCAGAACTAAGAATGAATGACAACAGGATTTGACAGTTGTCCCTACTCCCGATGTGTTTTACCTGGCCGAAAAAGTTATCTATGTTGGTTGTAGGATTCACTCCAAAGTTTCGAACTACTTTTGGAACTATTATTGAACGGCAACACGATTTGACATTTGTCCCTACACCCGATGTGTTTTACCTGTCCGAAAAAGTTATCTATTTTGGTTTTGAAATTCACTCCAAAGTTTTAAACTAGTTTACGAAATATTATTGAATGACAGCACGATTTGACAGTTGTCCCTACTCCCGATGTTTTTTTACCTGTCCGAAAAAGTTATCTATGTTGGTTGTAGAATTTACTCCAAAGCTTCAAACTACTTTTGGAAATATTAATGACACCACGATTTGACAGTTGTCTCTCCTCCCGATGTGGTTTTACCTATCCGAAAAAGTTATTTATGATGGTTGTAGGGTTCACTTCAAAGTTTCAAACAACTTCAGAACAATGAACGAATGATAACATGATTTGACAGTTGTCCCTACTTCCGATGTGTTCATGCCCGTCCGAAAACTTTGCGAATTTGATGCTTGTTTCGTTTGTTGACGGACTTATAGAGAGTAGGCCCGAAGGCCAGCTTATACTGGTTTAATGCAGGCATGCGGTCGACTGTAACCGTAACAGACAAAATTTGAGGGATTCTACACACTTGTTCAGGATGATTCGGTACCGCCATGTGGCTAAATCGAATAAACAAGGTGGTAATCAAAATTTTTAGGTATCAGGTAGGCATCGACACAAAAAAGATGTTTTTTTTAAGTGAAATAAAGGAGAATCGCCAAAAATCTGTCGATTAGATAGGTATTTTGTTATATTACAATAACCACTATGGCGGTTCATTTCAGATCGCTGTGTGGAATAAGATAGCGCCATGTTTCGTAGGACTGACCTGGGTGCCACATAACAGAACCCTTGCATAGTTAATCCATTCTAGTGGTCTAACTTAGAATATTTGCAAATGTGCTTGTCAATGACATTACACTAACATGGTACCATCGAGCTGGCCTGATTATGGACCTAGACTCTAGATGATGCAACCTTTGAATAGAAGAGCATCTCGACGCCTAAGCGTCCTTTATTTTATATATATTTGTTTAAGTAGTTAGGTAATTTAATTTAGTACCTAGTGTCGGCGCACCACATATGCGCGTGATTGACGGCGGAAAGGTGCGGGGTGTCGGGGTACCGAACCCGTACGCGACGGCCGCTGCGCGCCCTTCAAACCAGTCAGCTCACAGACGTGCGCCACTACGGGCATTCCATTGTTCTATCGTAACTATCCGTTGTTCGTGTTAATTACGGTATTAAAACTATTTTAATACAGTCCACTAATTCTTTCATTATAAAGTCCCGATTGAGCCCAATCACCTAGTGTAAAGTATTAAAGTTGTAATTTCGATTCAATGATTATTAGAATTTACGTTAGGTTTTCGTTGCGCATTCGCACACTCTTTTTTTTTCAATAAGCACACATACACACACACTCACACACGCACATCCTACTTGACACACTCTCACTCATCCTCCTATCATACCACCACAACATACTCTCTTTTAAAGACAGCAGTGGTGACACAGCAGTGGTAACTGCAGCGACTTACAAAATTTCTATTTTACTCAAGTACCTACTAACATAATTTGTTGACAAAAAAACAAGATGTACAAAAAAATGAAGATTTCTCTGACTCCTGCACTAGTTTTAACTGTGTTGCAGGAGTTATTGTAGGTCTTAGGATTGAACCCAGGCTACCGGCAACCCGGGCAGATTACACTTTTTAAGTCAACATTGTATATTGATTGAAGAATAAAATTTTAAATTCAAATCAAAATTGAAACGGTGAAGTAAAACACCGTGAGGACGGAGAACGTGTCCTAGGACCAAAAATTCGCAGACATCTGCCACCGCACTGGACACCGAGGTGGATTACAGCCCACTCCCTCTCACAGAGAGGAGGCCTGTGTCCCAACAGTGGGAACATTATAGGCAGATTATGGTTCCCTTTTAAATATTTTAGTTACCACCACACATATCACTGACTGCCATGCCTTTATAAATAGCCTGTCAATAAAGTGGCGAAACTCCTCTCAAAAAAATGCTGTCTATTTTTGACGGATCCCCTGGCTCCTTTTCCCCCCGAAAGACAGGCCTTGGCCTAGTTTGGGAGTAAGGATATTTTTTTTGCGAAACATTGTAAGATTGTGACTTTGAGTATCTGTCAAACATGTATTTTTTTCTGTGCCAAATAAACGTTTTATTAATTATTCGTGCTAGGGCTTCAGATAATAGAAGATAGACGAGCATGTACATTTTTTTCCGTCATATGTACCACAATAGCATATACAAAATGCATAGTTATACCTACTTCGATCCTTTTATGTCCAACTCAGTGCAACGCATCCACCATTGAACTAGTAGTGTATGGAGCCTATGGGGTGTGTTCTATGGCAAAAGCAATGTTCATTATACAAATTATGGAGTCCCACAGTTCTCGAGTGGCGCGCTTGTCACCATATCTAGAGGTGTGAATGATTGTGAGCGAGCTACGAATTTTTGGAGTTGGTATTGAATTATGCGAACCTGAATATGAAGATATGAAGATTGCGTCTCTTTTTTGTGATCCTCAAATAAATCAAATATTTGTCTCCAACATAGAACATTTTAATCTAGACTTCGGGCTGCCACTGAGAAATCTCTCAGACAAATACATCGTAACCTTACTAGGTGTCGAAGCCAACTCGCAGAGGCCCGTTAGACTTTTTTATTGAAATGAGGTACCAACCGCTCCCGACCACCATCACTCTTCCGATCCGCAGCAAATGTGCCTGACATCGGCGGAGGGCGAACAACGCTAAAAAAGGGACGGCTGACTTGGGGATGTTCACCCCCCCCCCCCCATAGAACGGGACCCGAGGCGGTGGCGCGTAGTGTTCCATTCGTGCCCCATTGGACGTGGTGGAGGAGTCTTACACCTCACTGGGCCGCGGCTTCCTCAAGGAAGCCGCGGGCTGGCACTAGCCGGGGATCGTGGAAGGCGCACAAGTTCCCATGATTCCAATAGCAAGTGTGAGAAGGGAACACCGGTTTTTTGTAGTAAGAGACTGACAGAATAATTACCATTTGAGATAGTTACCACTACTAAAGGTTAAGTGGCGACATCCTCGTTTCAAAATTCAGAAAAAATGAGAAATACAATACAAACTTTCATCCTCAATTCTTTAATCTTCCCCTACTCTACTAGCAATTAACAAATATATACTAACAACTTTCCTCCTCCACAGCACATCGTGGTGTCGACCCCTTTATGGAATAACACACACACACATAACATCCCTCCTGTAATCCCAGAAGGGTTAGGCAGAGGTGTACCTAAAGTACACCTACATTTCGCCAGTTATGCTTAAGTCCCATGTAATAGGGGGCGAGCCTATTGCCATCGCAGGACCTCATGCTCAGCAGTAGCTCTTGCGACCACTAGAGAGGCTTTATGTAATAAATTTCCAAAAATCATTCCTTTGTGCTTAACTTCGTTATAGGTATTACCACCCATTTTATTATAATACTCTTTGACATAGCCTCTAGCTTGTTCGTCCTTCTATCTGGACACTATCAAAATATCAGCGCTGCGATGCTTCTTTTTAAATGTTTCAGCATCATCCTGAGATAGGAGTCTTTTGGCCTCTTACAGGACTTTCTATTTTTTGTTTTTTTTTGTTTTATTGGTTTCTATGACGGTGTTTAGTTTAGTTTGTGATCTTCCTCAATGATGACCGTTTTCACACTGCGACTATAATGTCACCGACACCTCTTTATCGTATCGTCAGCTCGGACGTATGTGTCACGTTGTAACCAACAGCCTATTGTCATGCACTATGCCAAAGCAGTCTCGAGCAGTTGCGTAAAAGCCCTTTAATCGAATAAAAAATAAATAATTAAAAAAAAAAAAACAGTCGCGTTGCGCCAGGGTTTTGATTCTACTAGTTCTATCAAGGTAATGACGTCATATTCAAATTTTGCACGTCATGTTAAATAATTTAAATCACCAACGTCTTGTTGCAAAGAAATGTAAACAGAGTAGTGCGGGCGATGTGGCTAGGTGCAAGTGGCATCCACGCACCGGCCGACCGGTGGCTTCTACCCGTGCCACTATCCCCGCGAACTGTTAGGGCACGACAATCAATGTCGGTGACGATACCGTTAACTACAAGGACACAGTGTGAAAGCGTTTAGTAGTATGAGACTACCAACGACGATATCGTCTAGTTATCGTGTCGTTTTTTTCTTTCATTCTTTTTATGGTTCCATACCCAAAGGTTGCCAACGGAACCTTACTAAGCCACCGCTGTTCGTCCGTCCATCTGTCTGTCAGCGGGCTGTATCTTATTGAATCGTAATAGATACGACAGTTGAAATTTTCAGAGAGTGTGTATTTCTATTGCTGCTATAACAACAAATAATAAATATAAAATTAAATGATTACTCTATACAACAAACGTGTTAAAAAAATCCCCTTCGTGCGCGAATTCGACTCGTACTTGGTCAGTTTTTTTTCATTCCTACAGATTGCTGTGTGGTATCTGTAAGTGAATTTAACACTTTTAATAAGTACAAATGCAAAATCAATCCATTACTAATTCCATGTACGCACATACCTCATTGGATTGAAAAGCGAAGAAGGTGTGAAAGAGGGTTGCACGCTCTTTGTCAGCTTATAATAGGCATTGTATGGCTATGTCACGCGTTCCATAACCCAACCAGCATTTCGAGACCCCTCATCACCCCTCAAAAACCCCCCGCGGTAGAACAAAACTGGGGTTGCAAAGGGGGGAAGGGCTCAAGTGAAAATGGAAACAAATATAAATATTCTATATAGTAAGTGAGTTTATTATTTTTAAAGTAAGGAATCTCTTTCTGTTTTGAAGAGGGGGATCGAAGTGTCTAGAAATTCTTTAATGAATCTCTGTAAGGTTCATGTTTTTTTTTAAATCTGTGTATGTTTAATTTGTTTATCGTGTAGGACTTTTCTTGACTTCGTTGGTGTAAAAAAAAACTTATTATACTCTCTACTGAAGTAACACTTTAACTGGGATAACTATCCGTACTTCTACGAAATATGTAAATAAACTGTTAATGGCGTGCGATTGACTGTGTCTACTATAAATTCAGGATTTGCAGTTCCGAAGATTACCCCCGACATTCAAACTCACAAATTAATATCTTTTAATTAAATTAAGTAGAAGTGTAGAAATTCAATTAAATGTTTATTTCTGTAAGTAGATCTTCTAAGACACTTTTACAGGTCAACATTTTGTAGGTCAATATTTCAAAACTAGATCGCGCCGGTATATCCTAGCCCTGATAAGAAATGCTGAATCAAACACAGTTGATGGCATAATCAGCCTATAACGTTCCCAATGCTGGGACACAGGCCTCCTCTCTATGAGATGTGAGTGAGCCTTAATCCACTACGCGAGCTCAGTGCGGATTGGTAGATGTCACATGTCTTCGAATTTTGTTTGGTTCTTGGACATGCCGGTTTCCTCACGATGTTTTCCTTCACCATTTTTGAGAGCAGTGGTGATTGAATTATTTATACAAAGTAAAGCGCCTGCTTGGGTTCGAACTCACGACCTACAACTCGTAAGTCGGAACCGTTACCGCTGGGCCACCACTGCTCCTCAGTTGATGGACATGAAACAAAATGTTATAATGAGCTCACATGTCTACTTAAAACACTCAAATCGTAAATACCTAGTAAGATTTCACTTCTTTTTCCACTGTCTTTGAAATCAATGCGAAATGTGAAATTTTTTGTATTTAATCTGAATATTCACTTACAAAAGAAAATAGTTGCGATAGCAATATAGCTAGGAACTTATAGATATAACATAGCGTAAGTGTAGTTTAATAAGGAATTTAAGGTAGAAGCTTTTGAGACAACATTCCTTATCGATTGCAAATATATTTTGTGTACGTATATGGTAAGCAGGGTGCGGGGCTCGTGGCTACATGTTATCAGACACACGGGTCGATCGATGGCTAAGCTAGGCTGACGCGGTCAGCGGAATGGCGGGACAGGCTTTCACGCCCTACCGCCGCGGCCTCGTCACAATCGAGGCGGTCCGCCCGGTGCTCGACCTCTGGCTCGGGACGAGGTACGGCTCCCTGTCGTTTCGGGTGACGCAGGTACTTTCGGGGCATGGGTGCTTCGGAAAGTATCTGTGTCGCATAAACAGGGAGCCAGACGCCCGTTGTCACCACTGCGTCGACTGCCGGGAGGACACGGCGTGGCATACGCTGGCAGAGTGTGCCTCTTGGGAAGAGTCGCGCCGTGCCCTCATCTCAGAAGTCGGCAGTGACCTGTCGTTACCGACCGTAGTGAATTCGATGGTCGGCAGCTTCTGGGACGCGGTGATTTCCTTCTGCGAAACAGTTATCTCGCAGAAGGAGGCCGCGGAAAGGGAGAGAGAGATCACGTCCATTCTCCCGATCCGCAGCAGGCGCACCGGGCGCAGACTGAGGACGGACAACGCCCTCTTCCAGCCCCCCTAATTGGGTCCAGGGACGGCGGACTCGGGGACGTCCGTCGCCCGTCATACATCAGGACCCGAGGTGGAGGCGCGTAGTGTTCCACGCGCGCCCCTCTTAGACGTTGCGGAGGGAGTCAAACACCTCACTCCCCCCAACCCGAGGAGGCCCGCCTAGGCGGGCTGGCACCAGTCGGGGTTGCGGAAGAATCATATGTTCCCGCGACCCCGACGTAGGTGTGAGATGGAACACCGGGGTGGTTTTTAGTCAGTTAGAGTATGGCAGACCCCTAAGGGCGGAGGACATCAATAAAAAAAAAAAGGCTGACGCGGTCGGTTCGTGATCGGTGACCATCCATTACATACGTATCGACACCCTTCCGTGCCTCGGACAGCACGTTAAGCCGTTGATCGCGGCCATCATTCATACATCTTTGACAGTCGTTACGGGTAGTCACAAGTTCGAAAGTCCGACAAACAATCTTACCAAGGGTATCGTGTTACCCAGTAACTGGGTTGTGGAGGTTATATAAAGAAAACAATCTGACTAATTTTGAAGGATATTGCTAATCCATTGCTTCATTTATTTAAGTCTTCGTAAATAAAATCCGAGCATAGCTCAAGCAAGCAAGAATACTCTTATACTTATTGAGACCTTCTTAGAGTTTTCAGTTCAGGTGAGATGATTATTATATGAATACAGTAGTGTTCGATCATTTGAGACGGGTTTGGAGTGAACTTTTCAGAATCATCAAGAAAAATCACACACGACTTTGATAGCGCCGTTATTTCGTAGCAAAAAGAGCTATTTTCACAGTTCAAATGCGGCTGCCCGTATCTACTTCAAATACAATTATTATTATAAATATATATCGGGATAGGCCCTCATCAGCGATATTACACTTGCACTTTGTAAGTAGGCGTGGATTGTCGGGCGAAGAAAATAGAGATACTAGTTACAGCACAATCACTTTATTTCACTCACAATGTCTTATAAAATAATCACCATGAAATAACCTGAAGGCAGAGGTCCGAAATATTAAATGAAAGTATGACATTTAGCAGTAACCAACTCTTTTATTCCGACAGCTTGTAAATTAATTAAATAGATCGCGATAATAGCTCTAGGCGCTACGGCAGGCGCACCGGGCCGAGCCTGCCACAAGAATGCTCCCCCTCTTCGCTGCGCACTAGCTTACCTTAAGTTGCTTGAGAAGTGGGGAGAGTGGGGAGGCGAACGTCCCGCTTTGCACAGCGAAACTCGGCCCGCTGTACCTACCGCTAACGGTGACGCCGACACGGCCATACTGACGTGCGGACGTCCTCGTACGCGTAGACTCATCAAGCATTGTCTAACATAACGAGCAACGAGAAGACATAACGTTATTATTAATGTTCGTTCATCCTGACTAGCAATCTCGATGAGCAAAAAATGCAGGTCATCCCTACAGACTGTGCATCCAACTCTGGACCGCTCAATATTGAGCCTTCAGAACTTATACTAGTAATCTGGTCCGGTTCAGCCCTGCAGAGTTTACTACTAATTCTGGACCACTCGTTATTGAGCCTTCAGAACTTTAGCAATCTGGTCCGGTTTACCCCTTCAGAGTTATAATCTTCTGGCCCGGTCCAGCGACCCTTCAGAATTATAACCGCCTGGTCCGGTCAAATGACCCTTCAGAATTATAACCTCCTGGTCCGGTCTTACGACCCTACAGAGTTATAATCTCCTGGTCCGGTTATAACAAACCCTTCAGGATTGTTACTGCTTGGTCCGGTCATGAATGACCCTTCAAGATCATTCCAGTTTATACAGTTTTTTTTTCTCTCTTTTTTTTTGCTCTTTTTTGGTCTCTTTTTGGTCTCTTTTTGGTCTCTCTTTTGTCTCTCTTTTGTCTCTCTTTTGTCTCTCTTTTGTCTCTCTTTTGTCTCTCTTTTGTCTCCTTTTTAGTCTCTTTTTAGTCTCTTTTTAGTCTCTTTTTTTGTCTTTTTTTTGTCTCTTTTTTTGTCTCTTTTTTAGTCCGGACTAAAATGGTCCCTGTAGATTATATAATCAAATGTATTAAAGAACTTGTCTCAACAATCCACACATGCTATGTTCATTGGTAGTTTCACTACCACCAAAGTCATTTACTTTAGAGCCTATAACAGAAACAAACTATTTTAATCTTAAGAATAGACTTGACTTAGACACTCCACCGAATGCGTAGCACGCCTGTGCGATGCTGACCGAGTCTCATGTCATACAGCCAGCAAAATGTCACTGAGTGTCATGTCATTGAATGTGTCGTAGCAGACACATAATTCATGTTCACACACACATAACACTCTAAACTAACAAACGACATCTATGAAAACTAAATAACACTAATTTAAGTATTGAAGCGCCGTCACGGCCAGACTGACATTCACACTTCCTTGTGCGTCTCCATCCCCTTAAAGTCACCGCGGGCCCATTTTTCTGTAAAAAGAATAAAACTGGTAGATACATTACTTTGTACGCTCGTCCATCGGTGACATACATTACAACGTTTTATAACCCACAAAATCAACCTTTAAATTCTAAGTAAGTTCATTCACACAAAAATACATCAGGTACACAATCGTAGCAATATTAGGAAGGATCACATTTTACTACCGCGAGTGTAGACAGTCAATGGCGAGAGAACAATTATTTTTGCGGGAGTGCAACAATGTAATAAGCTACCTGTAGAAGTAAAGAATGCAAACTAAACGTTTGTTTTTTTTTTTTTTTTTAATCACTTTCTAAGTGATCAAACACTACTCCATTAAACAGACTTGACCTACTACTGCATTGCTTTATTGTGGCACCGGGATCGCATTCCTTATCTATGGTGATTATTTCTTTTGCGGGTGGATCGAAAAGTTTTAAGTTTTGTGTTAGTTAATAATGTTATTTGCGTACGAAAAGAAATGGTATTACAACTTAGATGATTTAATATAAATTCAAGCAATAGCTG
This sequence comes from Dasypolia templi, assembly GCA_963555695.1. Classification (NCBI taxonomy): domain Eukaryota; kingdom Metazoa; phylum Arthropoda; class Insecta; order Lepidoptera; family Noctuidae; genus Dasypolia; species Dasypolia templi. Next base: position 10,415,436 of record OY743163.1, read on the forward strand.
CTTAGTTTGTGTCCAAGTTATATTTTAAGTTTAAAAACGTTCTCAAGTAAGTGAAATCTTTGTAATTTCTTATCGAGAAATAAATTTCTTTAACCATAAACACCATACCACCAATAAAGAATCAATTATCCTTTCGCACTGAACTAATGCGAGTTTGTCTTCACCATGTAGGTCAGTTTTGATGTTGTGGTATATGATAATGAAACTCTTTAGTAACGCTAACTTTCTTACCCCAAATAGAATGTTATTTTGTCAATATCCGTACGTACATGGATCTACTATCTAATAGATCCCTACCTATAATAACTGGTTCTGTAATTGAGTTAACAGGTACAACATGAAACAAAAAGGACACTGACGTGTTGAATTTCACCACGGCTCAGTATTCTGCGATTCATATTTAACGTTTTCTTTGCCTATACCTGTAAGGTAAACTAAATCACAGCGCATGGTGCCCTGGAATTTTTGACAAAGCTAAAAGCTACAAACGAACTACCAGATTATCTATTAAAAAGAAAAGGAACGAGCTCACCGGATGATGTGGTTATCCATACACGTAGCAGGTGAGACGGTTCGTATCACGACTCTTCGGTGCTGGTGCTCGATTCGAATTCTTCACTTCGGTCAAAGGTTCGTACTGCCACTTGCTTCAATCACTTGATTTTTGGACTGTTGTGCTTTAACGATGATATGTGTAATTGAAGCGATTGTCATTATCAGGATCAAACTGTATCAGTCGCGCAGTTGCGGTGAAATTTGACGTTTGCGGTTAAGTGGTTGCCGGAAGTCGTGATAGCAAAAACTCCATATTTTGGATAGATTAGACGTTAGCCCACACTTCACTGTCGTCATTATTTTCTTCAGGTTTTTGCCCTTCGAATCCCACTTCTGATATCGGGATAGGCCCTCATCAGCGATATTACACTTGCACTTTGTAAGTAGGCGTGGATTGTCGGGCGAAGAAAATAGAGATACTAGTTACAGCACAATCACTTTATTTCACTCACAATGTCTTATAAAATAATCACCATGAAATAACCTGAAGGCAGAGGTCCGAAATATTAAATGAAAGTATGACATTTAGCAGTAACCAACTCTTTTATTCCGACAGCTTGTTAATTAATTAAATAGATCGCGATAATAGCTCTAGGCGCTACGGCAGGCGCACCGGGCCGAGCCTGCCACAAGAATGCTCCCCCTCTTCGCTGCGCACTAGCTTACCTTAAGTTGCTTGAGAAGTGGGGAGAGTGGGGAGGCGAACGTCCCGCTTTGCACAGCGAAACTCGGCCCGCTGTACCTACCGCTAACGGTGACGCCGACATATATATCTGAAAGTTTGTATGTTTGGATGTTTGTCACTCAATCACGCAAATACGGCAGAACGGATTTGGATGAATACTTTTAATTCCAGTATTACTATAGAGGTTGTCTGCAAAGGTCGACCTTATGTTTTGCAGGCTAGCAGTAAAATAACTCTGGTTGCATTCGAATAGTCATGCGAATTTAGAACGCGCTTTCTAATTATTTTAATTTGGAAAAAACCAGTGGCCAAATAGGTGCGTTATCTACCTAAACGCGAACGTTATGAATAAACGGAATAATTAATGATAACATTGTTTCATTCCAAGCCCGCGCCCCCGTATTAATTTCGGTACGTTCCCGTGTATTATTTTCCGAAATCCACGCGAACCAATCCGCGAGCAAAAACAATTAAGTAAGTCAAAGACATTTAATTATTCTTAAAACTCTTTGTAGTAAGTACATAAAAACATCCAGTTTTATAAAAAAAAAACATCAAATACAGATCTCCAGCCATTAAACCACTCTCAACCACCATATAATTATATCCACGACTACTTTTCTAACATTTTGCACTAGTTTACCCTCTCCCCTATTTTCTAGGCATGTGCCACAACCCTACGTGAAAAGTAATTCCAAACTACATAGTGTATGCTTTGGCGAGGGGACATCCCTATGTGGCAAAGGCTTTGAAGTAACTGAATAGAAATATGTCAAGAGATATGCGTGAACCCATCTTAGTATGCGTGTCTTGAACAGTCAAGTCTGTCTTTATGCGATATTTTTTTTCTTAAAATTTAAATAGAAATATAATCATAATAATTAACAGCTAATAAGCCTGACATAGTAGTGATAGATCGATTAGCGCGCCGCACAATGATTATCGATGTTACCATTCCGCATGACGAGAACCTCGTGAAAGCTGAGAAAGAGAAACAAATTAAATCTCTCGACTTAGCATACGAGGTTGTTGACATGTGGAATGTGAGCTCGGCTGTCACTGTGCCGATTGTCGTATCGGCCAATGGCCTGATGGCAAAAAGCCTCGACCAACATCTCTCGAGGCTTTCGTTAGGCGGTTGGATCACGGGCCTGATTCAGAAGGCAGTACTCCTCGATACGGCTCGCATTGTATGGAGGTTCCTGTCTCTGGAGCCCTAACCACCGGTAGCTTGGACCCTGCTCCCGATACCGGCGGACCCCAATTTTTTATATTTTTTAATGTTTCTTTTAAAGTTGTTTTATGAAAATAAGGATAAAAATAAATAAACGACATAATAATTCGTTTTATTCGGGACAAGATAGGAACCATTTTTGTTAGTAAAAACATAAATACTAAGACTTATAAACTATTATCAGTAACCAACACTTACTGAGTCATGTACTCACGAGGCACTTCAGGCGGACAATGGTTCCGCATGAGATGCCTCAGCACAGGAGCTCTCGGGTCCTCAGCTACGACTTTCAGGATGCTATTGCTACTCCCCCGAATCCTCCTCACAAGAGATGCCACCTTTTTCCTGATGATAACATCGTAACCATCTGTATGCGATTGGGCAAACATCCCCGAGGCACCACAGAAACGAGGGAGTTTCAACATCAACCTGAACACATTGTTATATTGTATGCGCTAATGTTAGTATCCAAGTTCTCAATTACGAGGACTAGACCACGACTATTATTATCACCTTCATGACGTATCGACATTTTGAGTGAAACCGTAGTTTTCATCCGAAAGGTGACATGCGCCTACTATGTAAGAAGGAAATGTTTTTTTTTAAATTGCATAGCAGTTTCGCTCTTTGCGTATCTCCTGTACCATTATGAGGTTTTAGAACAGCTCTAGGTACTCGCAAAGAAACCTTGTTGAATATCAGTTTCAACAACAAAGAAAAACATGACGTAATTTTCATCGTTGTTCATCATCCTAATTTCTTGTCAAGTCGTCAGCGCAAGATAAGTACGGACGGCGAGGAGTTCATGCATTATTCATAACCAACATTTCAGGTTATTGTAATACATTCATACCTTGCTTTCAAGAGGAGGTAATTGTGTTTAGGCATAAAAAGGATAGTGATACTTCTTGTTTCAACGGAAGAGTGATCAACGGAAATGTAATGCTGTACTTGAGCTCATTAAGTTCTGAGTTGCGCTGCACGATTACTGGCAAATGCGTGCACTGACTGGACGGGTCCACTCAATCTGTATGTTTCATTCCTCAAAATACCATTCCAGACGCAAATCTACATGGTCTTCACATGATCTGTCAAAAATTATGTCTGGACTTTAACCGTGGTGTCGTTAAGCGATGCTATGGTTGACGAATATGGTAGGACAGTGACTAAGGCTTTCTTCACTATTTAAACACATATAGTCATTATAAGAACACTTTTAAATTAAAGTTAAAAAAAAAAAAAAAAAACATCCACGGGTATCGGGGACAGGGTCGTGAGCTCCAGAGAGAGGAACCTTTTAATTTTAATTATGTATTATTATTTAGACTAGCGGGATATATGTAATAACATAGACAACATCAAGCCTGTATTCCTCAAAATGGTATAGATAAGATAGAAAGAAAAGAATAACGTTTATCTAGACGCAGTTCGTGAACACAAAATACAATTTTGTGTTTCACGAACGTCATTCCACGTAATAACCAAACAATAAAGTGAAAATCATCTTAACAACAATGCTATTTGCCTCGCGGCAGCGCCACAAAGTTTCATTTCAGCGTCGTAATACCAAACAGATGCTATCTGACCCTGGTTTAAAATGAACCTTTTAGCAACAGCTTCTTAAAAAAACGGTAACCGCCGCATTCAGTCGTAATATCCATGTAAAGAGCGTTTTTTGACAGCTAAATGTGTTTGACATTTAGGTGTCAAAAAGGTTAGGTGACTGATGAAAATGATAGATTTTCATGACGTCCACTATGGATGTGACGGAAACCACACGACCACCACCAGTTTCAACATACCTAATATAAATAAAGATCATTTTGCCAGCCATTTTGTTGGACCTGAGGATCGAAACCTGGACACCATGCTTGGGTGTAGCTTGCACTACACTGTCGGTCTGGTGGTTGTCTCATACGATGGAACAGTTTATTGTATAACAATCAATATTTATTTAACTCTTGTGTAATGTGTTTTGTTTTTATTTTATTGCTAACTGATTTCGTCTGCTTTTCAGGATAGAAAATGTCTATGTTATAGTCTATTTTTATGTATAGTAATAATCCAAGTCTTGGTCCATCTGTATGCCAAATTTCATCCAAATCCGTTCTGTATAATATCTAAATAGGATATGATTTTCGCCTATTGTACCTACATAGATCATAACTTTTAAGTGAATGATGTGGTCTACTATAATTGGAAGCGCATACTATTATTTGTCCCTGTTCATGTAAACTTGAATGTAGCCATTTGTGGGAGATCCAACCATAAATATAGGGTTTTTTCTTCTGTACAAAAATCAATCGCCGTGCGTTAGTTCCGTTCGACAATGGCTCTATCAGTTGTGATAAAACTTTGGTAAGACTTTGAGTGCGCGTCGGAGAAGGTTCCTTACAAAAATAAATAGTGAAAAAGACATTTTAACGCATTGGGTTGTTAATAAATGAATATGTTTTTTTTGAGATGTGTTGCTTTCACCATTATTCTTTTTAAAAACAAACACGTGTTAAAAGTTACCAAATCACGCGCCATTTTGAGCCACAGCTTAGGCCGTAACTGGGACACGTTGAGGCCCGGAGTGTTCACATTATGCGAGCAAGCGCACAGCTAAACACCTATTACTCGCACACGCAGCCACTACAGAGGACATAGACCTCGCCATGTGCAGCTAGACTTGAACAAAAACTAGACCTGTCATTCCACCTTTTTTTTGGGTGGGAAATCATCAAATGACTTCTCCCGCTCTGGGTGGAGCGGGAGGGCGTGTCAGACTTGTACTGACTAAAAACCCACCCGTGGTCCTTCAGTTGCCTGTGCCAGGGCCACGGTATCTCTTTAGAACAACCCGCGATCTGAAATTCCACCTGATGCTAGATTTACAGTACTGACACACTTCAAGTTCGCTTCACCAAAGTTTTGAGATTTTTTACAGAATAGACCGACAAGGAGCTGATTTTTCAAAAAAAAAATACTGATACAAAACGATTGTTCTAAAATAGTTACCGAGTGGCAATAGTTGAATGTACAGCCAAAGAATTACATTGGTCAGCACTGCGTTTTCTCGTGATATAGCCATTTTACGACTGTCAAGGAATTTGACAGTTGAGATTTGAATTTTAATGGAGTGTCCGAATTTAAGACTGTCCGATCCCTTGACGACCTGAACAACGTTTCTGACACTGCAATAAACGTGGCCGTCTACTTGGCTCAAACAGTATAAGATGTACCGACGAAATGAAAAAAAAGACTCAATTTAAGTTGATAGTCAACTTCCGAAACAGTTCATTTTCATGGCGGTACGTCTGGCGTACCACAGGGTACGGTAATATTGTGTTAAAAAGTACAGCAGATAAAAACCAGGAATTATACTAGGTTCAAAAGAAATCCCTTTGGAAGGATCATTGTTTGTGATGCATGATGCCATAAACAAACATAATTTTAGCCTTACTCACATTAAGTATAGCGCTACCAGGTTTTTTTGGTGCGTGGCGAAAATCAGAACTAACACAGCCATCTTGTTTTTGCTATTCATTTTACAAAACAATTTCACCAATGTTTGCCAACGGCGCCTCCTGACAATGTCATTCGAGTGCCTAAAGACCCTTGTACAGTCCGTTTAGAGTTATTGTATCTCTGATTTTGCATCAATGTCAAAATTACCGTGATCTTTATTGCCGTTGCAATAAGGTTGCTATTGGGTTGCTGTCATTGACAGTGTCAAATTTAAAACGATCTTTACGATCCTTACAATAAGGTTGCTACTGGGTTGCTGCTATCAGAGGTAAAGATAATTGTGTTTTAATTCTCGAAGACAAATGAAAGACTTTTCGATTAATTAAAAAAACATAAGAATAAAATTGAGAGTGAAATTTTAGGGACGCGTCACGGTTTATGCACATTTCGTTATATGAGAGATAAGAAAGATATAACGTTCTCTGTCTCTCACTCTAAATCTCTTTAATTCCTTATGTTTTATGAAGTTTTACTTCTATCACGCGCATTTTTTGTTGTGTCGGCTCTGAAACTTTCTCATGCCTACTCACCTCTTTGATCGTGCTAGTGCTGGGGAAAGCATACACTTCTATAGTTAAATTAGACCACACCGTCGCATTAATGTGATTTTCCGTTGCCATTCGTATACGCACTACATGCATGTATAAATTTTTGGAGAAGAATTCAGTTTCATCTTTCCGCTATGACCTTTTTTATAAATTTATTTTGAATAGAATAAAATTGTTTATTTTGTAAATAGATTATCGGAATCTATTTTACACGTCATAAAGGTTCCCTAGTTCGGATGAATTTATCCCAAGAACAAATTTAACATTGATGATGTTGAGAAACATGTTCTCCCACACATCGATACGTCACGGTCAATTCTCCAACTGTAAATGTAAGTTAATAATCACAAAAATATTTTAATGTGAAAAAACTCCAAATTACCATTTTACAGACCTTGCCTTGCCTTTGCCAAACCCTGCTTCTTGCCAAATTTCATTATTTTAGGTCGATGGGAAATACCCGTGTACCAGTAGGTTTTGATTTATTTGCGAGTATAAAAATGTCGCATAAATCGCCGCATTTCTTTATTACGTTTATTCAGAATCTTGATTTTTTAAAGCTCCAAGGGATCGTAGATCTACGCATTTGATAATATGTTCAACTTGCTAACTCTACGCGTTCCTGAGAAAAAGATTCTTGAATTGATAACAGACAGACAGACGGACAACGAAGTGATCCTGTAAGGGTTACGTTTTTTTCCTTTTGAGGTACTGAACCCTAAAAGTAAGATTGATAGAGTTGAAATTTCTTCTCTGAATAGCCCTGAGAAGAAATTTCGAAACAAACTCAGGGGTCAAAGTCTCTTTTAAAGTCCAGACACAATCTTGATCGGATTATGTTAGGATCATATAATGTCTGAAATATACTTTTGAGGAAAGAACCACACAGATTTGAAAGGACCTTTCCAGTCAGTGCAACCATTTGTCATTAGTCGCGTAGCCTCACTCGCGGGGCCTAAAGCCGCCTCGTAGGAGATCATGCGGTAAGGCGCATGATCTCCTACGAGGCGGCTTGTGCACTGGCCGGATCCCCGCCCTGGGACGAAGGTGCTAGCGTCACTGTATCGGTGGCGCGAGGAAGTGAGGGCGCGGGGCGAGCGGCCGATGCAGCGCCATATGGACCAGCGTCGGTCGCAGCTTCGCAAGGTCCTGGTGGCGGAATGGCGGGACAGGCTCTCACGCCCTACCGCCGGCCTCGTCACTATCGAGGCGGTCCGGCCGATGCTCGACCTCTGACTCGGGAGGAGGCACGGCTCTCTGTCGTTTCGGGTGACGCAGGTACTTTTGGGGCATGCGCCGACTGCCGGCAGGACACGGCATGGCATACGCTGGCAGAGTGTGCCTCTTGGGAGGAGCCGCAGCAGGAGCACCAGGCGTAGGAGGAGGGTGGGCAATGCCCTCATCCAGCCCCCCTAAATGGGTCCAGGGACGGTGGACTCGAAGACGTCTGTCGCCCCCCATACATCAGAACACGAGGTGGTGACGCGTAGTGTTCTACGCGCGCCCCTCTTAGACGTTGCGGGGGAGTCAAACACCTCACTCCCCCCCCCCCCCCAACACTGGAGGAGGAGGCCGGGAAGATTACTTCGGGGCCCTTAACCGGGCACGGATACGGAATAGAAAACGCCCGTAACTTCGGCCAAAACAACGGATTTAGTGTTTAGAGAGTAGATCTCAATCAGCTGTCGTCTTAGTGTTTATTTCATCCTTTGCTCTATTAGCTGTTGTCTGAGACACAGTTATTCAATTATCTAGTTCAGACACAGATGTCTTGTAAAACTTTTTAGACTAAGCTTAAATGATCATATTACATTATTTTAAAATTAACCCCCGCCCCCCCTCGCCCCCTATTACATGGGACTTAAGCGTACCTGGCGAATATGTGGGTGTACTATTAGGTACTTCGAACTGCTGCTGAGAAATTCCAGATGAAAAACCCAATAACACTGCTTTCAGGACTTCAGGCTCAGCAGAAGCGCTTGCGATCGCTAGTTCAACGACGCAGCCAAGACCACAATGTTGTAGTATAATTATTTTATCTAATGGTTGTTTTAGATCTGGTTTAGATTTGGAAACGCGGTCATTATGCAGAAGAAAAAAAAATTGGCTACGTGCGAGTCGGGCTCGCACACGTAGGGTTCCGTAACACCGTAACACTGCATATTTTAAGTAAAACAACTCAAATTTCTTGTATGCCTGCCCCCTTTACTTTTTTCTCTATTAAATTTTTATTAATTGTTCTTATAGCGGCCATAATAATACACATTCTGTGTGACGGACGGACAGTAAAGCCTCGTAATAGAAAAATAGTAAAGTAAAAATAAAGTTATGAGAAAATGCGATTAAAAACGGCTTTCTGAATCAAATACAAATATTACTTCATATTATTATACACCGTCGCCATTTTTAATACCTCGGTGACATTTACGCAATATCTTGTTAGCGGGTAAAAAGCGCGTGAATTTATTTTTTATTTTTCGAGTGTCGTTAGAAATGTTCAGCGCTTGTTTATGGTTCGATGAGGCTCCATTGACAACTAGTTTCTTTTAATCATTTTATTTCGTTACTAAGTAATGAATAAAGGTAAAACACATTTTTCAACAAAAGCTGAATTCATTTTTGGCGAAACACATTTTCCAACAAAAGCTGAATGATTTTGAAGGGTATTTCCAATCTATTGCTTCTTAAGTTTGATTAATTCGTCTGTTCGATACCGTAAATAAATAACGCAATTAACGAAATGAATTAAGAATTTCTGTCCGCTTCTAATCTAACTCTTCGGGGAATACGCCGTGATGTTTTGTTTATGTGATCATTGAGTAGGTATTTATTAAGTGTTTTAGGTAAACAGCGGGTGGATGGAAAGTTGTATCCTGCTACTATCTGGTACTGCCCATAGGCACACGATTGCATCCGGAGGGGGATAGGTTGATGATATGATGATGTATGAAACAACACAAAAAAAGACATCAGACATGTCTAACGCATAGAATGGCGTGCACTAGCACTTCATCCTACAACCAGTTTAAAAGATAGTACATATATTCATTATTGCGGTTTTTTTTATTTATTAAGAGTAAAAGTAGACACCTACTTTTCTTATTAAATATAAAAGAACGGATAACTTCATTTTCTCAAGAAATAAGATTAATATTTTATGCAAACAAAATAATTTCGCCTTTTCACCTCCTTAGATAGGCATCGTCCTAATAGAACGAGAATGCGCGATCATCGCGCGAGTAAGCGATGCGACAATCGCTTGTACCCGCCTGGCAAAAACTGGTGTCCTATTGATCATCGCACGAATTGACGACGCGAGCAAGCGACCGTGGATTAAGGCAGTGGTATGGTCGATACCAACGCGCGGTGCCCCGCTGCGCCGACGCGATTCGCGCGAATTTCAATTAGGACACCTATTCGAGTTCAATATGTTTGATCGCGCGTTCGTACGAGTGAAATTCGTGCCTTATAGGTCGAATTTCTAAACACCCATTATTAGTGTTCGCCTAAATTATAAAAGGAATGTGAAAAAGCTCCGATGTGTCAGTCAGTCAGCATTTCGCTCCGCTCGCGTCTTCTTTCGTGTGGATTCCATACTTTAACCCACTTTCAACACACCCGTTATCGTTCGTATCGTTAATGATAACGATTTAGATAATAGTTTAAAAGAATAAGAAATTTTTCATATTAACTGTATCGCGCTTTTTCACCCCTAACTGGGTAGATTTTCCTTTTGAACTCTGGGTAGATTTTCTGAAAACCCTGATACACACTATGCTTTATTTTCGGTCTTAAGTATAAATACCGAGTTTCTAGTTAATTAATAAAAAAAATGACAACCCCCCAAAATACATATTAAAAATATTAATTACCCCCAATCCGCGTTTGAGAATTAGTTTAAAAAGGAATAAATATTATTATCCTTTAGCCCCGTCAGGAGTCGATTTTTTAAAAACCTTAGTATTGTTTATTTTCTGTGAAAGTATTAACACTCAGTTTCGAGTATATCGGACCGCACGTTAACATTCATTCATACAAACGTTAACACCCATAAACCTTTGAGGGTTAGTTTTGAAAAACTAATAATTACAAACAATGTATTGCTTACGCAAGCATTCGTGACAAGTTTAAAGATTTTTTAACTAAATTAATAAGATTATTGACTGCCTCGTTGGTCTAGTGGTCGCAATCGCGACTGCTGAGCATGAGGTCTTGGGTTCGATTCCCAGGTCGGGCAACGTGTTATTGGGTTTTTCTATCTGGTATTTCTCAGTAGCAGCCCGAAGTCTGGATTTGTGCCCGGTAGATGGCAATAGGCTCACCCCCTATTACATGGGACTTAAACATAACTGGCGAAATGTGGGTGTACTATAGGTACACCTCTGCCCAACCCTTCGGGGAAACAAGGCGTGATGTTATGTTATTATTCATGTAACGGTCTTTTCGCCCGAACAGGGGTAAATTTTGAAAAAAGGTTAAATATGTTTCCATAACTTGACTCAAACATGAAGAGATATGAGGAACAGGGTGTAAAGTTCACTCATACTCTTCGGAAAAGGGAGGATCCTCCGACCAGATGAATGTCGTATCTGGTGGGCAACTGCCCGATGATTGTTGTCGGGAAGTTGTATATATGCTAGCTTGCTTGCGCGATGCAGGATTGATGCGTTTGTTCGCATGTGGCGGTGTAGATGCCGCCACATCACTCCCCTCCGAAGACCGGAGGTCGATAGTGGACTAAGTCTTGTATCTTGCGATGCTTGCCAATGCCAGTTGGGTTCCAGTGGGTTGGAACCGGGTGTCGCATAGTTCGCGGTGAGTCGGAACTGTCTGCGAAGATGCCCCAGTGAGTCGGGGTGGCTGACTGCTGATGTCGACCAGGAGAGGGATTAAGCACTCTGCTTGTGGACCGGCCGAATGTGCAGTATGATGTGCCATGTTGCTGATGAGGCTGAAGGTGATGACCAGGTATGCGCTTGCGCTGCATGCTGATGGTCAGGACAACTGTTCAAGCCGTGGTTGCTGGCTGGCTGTGTGACTTGCGGGAATAATGATGATGACGTCACGCTGAAGTAGTTGCACGAAGGCTGCGCTGACGTTCATACTCGGGGTCACCAGTGAAGAGATATGAGGATCACGTCGGGGTCACCAGTGAAGAGATATGAGGAACAGGGTGTAAAGTTCACTCATACTCTCAGAAAAGGGAGGATCCTCCGACCAGATGGATGTCGTATCTGGTGGGCAACTGCCCGATGATTGTTGTCGGGAAGTTGTATATATGCTAGCTTGCTTGCGCGATGCAGGATTGATGCGTTTGTTCGCATGTGGCGGTGTAGATGCCGCCACAAACATTATTAATACCGATTTCAAAGCCCGCAGTAAAATCCTTACCCGTAAAATTGATGATCCCTTTACACCCCGATTGGGATACATTTTCGTAAAACCCCGATACACTTAACTCTTTATTTTTGGTCATACGTTTTAAAACTGAGTTTCGAGTTAATCGGACCTCGCGCTAAAATTAATCCATACAACTTTTTCACCCTCTGTTCCCCCTGCGGTGGGGGGGGGGGGGGGTTAAAAAAACAATAAATGACAAATGGTCGCGCGCCGGCCCGATCGTCACAAGTTCACATAAGTTCTACTATTGTACACCTTTTCTGTACTAGCTTTTAGCCAAACATCCTTCATAATGCGCACGGCAAAAGAGTGGAACCCACTACCTGCGTCTGTGTTCCCGAACAAATTCAACCCGAATCTCTTCAAAGTTAGAGTGAACAGGCTTCTTCTGGGTAAGCTCACTCCATCGTAGACTTTGTATCTGTCACCTCTGACCTAGACTAGAGTCAAGAGCAAACCCATCCCAAGTAAACAAAAAACTTAATAATTTATTAAGTTAAGTATTCAGGGGGGAATCAGGGTATCAAAAAGCAAATGCAGCAAACATGGCTACGTACATTTATAATAAAATAAACAATGTACTGAACATAAACCCTTTAACAACTAGAGAAAGTGAAAAGAAAATCTCCACATGGCTTCGAACACTGGATTATCACCGGACGGAAGATCTAGTTCAACCGCAGTACTCATAAGACACAAACCCACACACCATCACCCATTTAAACATACACAATGACACACACGCACACACATTCACACACACATTTATGCGCAGTTATTGCATACCAAAAGAGCTTGCGTACATCCTTAATTTCTTTTATTTCACTTTGTTTCTTTTAATAATTTATTGCACAGCTACTTTTATTATTCCACAAACGGGGGAAGACACTGGCTCCTGTAACACAGGTTGCTACCTATCTCAGGAGCCAGCAGCCTAATTGCGTAACACATTTTCGTAAACGATTACGATTAATCTGTTGTATTTTGACAGTTCAACAACATTCATTGCGTTGTTTACATTGTTGCGCAGAATTTTTTATCGAACTTATGAAGCAATGGATTACCAATCTGTTTCAAAACGATTCAGATTCCGATTGATTGTACATTACGAAATTAGGGTACAGGTGTATGTTGCTTCGGGGAAACAAGGCGTGATGTTAATTTATGTTTTACGTTACACCTGTATTTTGTGTCAATAAAGTTTTTTTTTTTATTAAATCCAGGGGGGATTTGATTTGTATGAAAAATCTTATTCCTTGAGTCGAATATCCAAAATCCCCTTCATGATTTTTTGTACACGGCTTCCTTTTATAATGTCCAATTTCTCGTTCCTAGTCCCAGTAGTTTCGGCTGTGCATTGATATGTCAGTCAGTCAGTCAGTTTCTCTTTTATTAAATACTAGCTGCTCCCCGGGGTTTAACCCGCATAAATCTTGATCCCGTGGGAGTATCGGGTTAAAAACACTTTTTGTGTTAATCCAGGTTATAAACTATCTGCGTGCCAAATTTCATCCAGATCCGTTCAGTAGTTTTTGCGTGAAAGAGTAACAAACATCCATCCGTACTCACAAACTTTCGGGTTTATAATAGGATAGATAATAATGATATTTTATTATTAACTAAGTAATTCTAGTCATTTCTCCAAAATATACACCTAATGTTCCTCAGTGCCTTACAGTTTTCTTTGTAGTATTTACATGACTTTATTTACCAGCTTTTAATTAATTATCGAGGGTTAAGATTACCAAATAAAAATGCAAAGAGTAAAACACCTAACACGATAAGAATTTCTGGGACGTCGGTCAATGAATTAATAAAAAATTAAAGACATGACAGTATTCAAAATTCAATATGGCGACAGCCAGACGCCATAATATTGTTCATAGAAAATAATTTAAGTCGACGAACTAGATGTCAAGTGGGGTTTCATTGAATAGGTCTTTGAAAATCATCATCTTTAGGAATTGTTAAATTTAAGAAGATGCCGACTTAATGAGATTGTACGTCTTAAGGGTGTTGTTCTGGGGTTGGAGACAAATAGGGCTTTTTTGTTTGTTTGTTTGTTTGGCATCTCGCAGGTCAACCTATGCGGTTGTCGTCTGCTTAAGCGGACTTGCCTGTGGATTCCCTAATAAATTAAGGCCTCCAGCCAGGACTTAAACTTATATACTAACTAAAACTAAGCGACAACGCTAAGGGCACCCCCTGTGGGGTACGAACCTCGGCTTAGGGCGTCGCTGGAAGAGGGCAGCAAATGACTAGCTGGATCAGGATTGGTATTAATTAGGGACGATTTTAAAGCTACAGGCTCAGCGGCGCGGGCTGGCTCGAGCAAGGGTCGGGAGGGGGTCGATTTGGGCGTCGCGGCGGGCCTCGGCGGCGAGGGCGGTAGGACGGCGATCGGGTTTTGGGCTTATGTAGCGTGCTAGTGGCCTTACTACTCTCCTGGAGGAGGGTAGTGGCGTCGTCGGGGTCGATTAAAGTATGCCTTGGTCGGCGAATACTGCTAATGCGAGAGGGAGTGTAGCGGGCGGCCGCTGTAATCAGGGGGTTAGAATGTTTGATGCCGCAGTCGAAGAAACGCTTTGGTAAGCGTTTCATGAACTGTTTTATGGTTGGCATTTTGAGGTCGACGTGAAGATCGATATTACGGACATAGAAGGGGGCACCCGTGACCCTTCTGAGGAAACGGTTTTGAAGGGTCTGCATCTTATGGAGATGACGTGGGTGAGCGTGCGCAAATACAACGCAGGCATAGGTCATGATGGGACGGATGACTGCGGTATAGATGCGGAGCTTGCATTTGAGGGACAGTTTACTACGGGCTGTCAGTACGAATTGCAGCCTGCTAAGAGCGAAGGAGGCGCGGGCGCGAACCGCCTTAATATGAGCCTTAAAGGTAAGGTTCTCATCGAGGATCACGCCTAGGTATTTGGCTTGCTTCTCCCAAGGGATGGGCTTGCCGTACATAGTGATCGGGCTGGGAAGTGGGGGAGGGAGTCGACGACGTCTCGAGAAGAGAACCGCCTGACTCTTATCGGGGTTGACCTCGATTCTCCATTTCCGGAACCAAGCGCCTAAGACGTTTGCGGAGGTTTGGAGTGTACGAGCTATAGCGTTGGGACAGTGACCGGTATAGTAAACGGCAGTGTCGTCGGCGAAGAGAGCCAACTGAGCCTTTTTACTTTTTGGGATATTGCTAGTGAACAGCGTGAAGGCGAGAGGAGATAGTACGGAACCCTGAGGGACACCGGCGCGAATAGGATGAGGGGACGAGAGTGCTCCCTCGACGCGATAGCGAAAGGTCCGGTTCGACAAAAAGTCTCGTAAGATGAGCACGAGACGATCTGGCACTCCTAGTTGGTAGAGCTTGTATATCAAGCCGTTGTGCCAGACTTTGTCGAATGCTTTCGCTATGTCGAAGAATAGCACACCCGTCGTCGCGTTACGCTGCAGACCAGCGCATAAGTGCTCTACTATACGGTGGACCTGTTGGGTGCCCGAGTGTTGGCTACGGAAACCAAACTGCTCGTTGGGAATGAGGCTCTTTGCTTCGGCGTAGTCTTTGAGACGCTTATAAATAAGCCTCTCGTAGATTTTGCCGAGAACATTGAGTAAACTAATAGGGCGGTAGCTGGAGGGCTCAGACTTTGGCTTGCCTGGCTTTGGGATACCGATGACGGTGGCTTCTTTCCATGCTTGTGGGAAGATATTGTTGCTCAAGGCGCCATTGAAGATGGCGGTCATAAGCATTATTAGCGGGGCAGGAAGGAGTTTGTATACCTTATTGGTAATACCATCCGAACCGGGGGCCTTACGAGCGTGGAGCCCTTTAATGATGTCGTGCACTTCGTCTGGAGTGACGGGAGGCAGAGGATCATCAGGGTCTTCGAAGGGAGGGAGGGAGGCTCTTCGTTCGACTTCAGCGTCGACCTTGTTCAGGTGAGCTTCTCCACCCGCGGGCTCAAACGCGTAAACACGTAAACCTATTGTGCTCGCACATGATAATTTGCTGTTAGTTTTAAAATAATTATTTAACCAATCAATATACGTGGATGTGAAGCCAAGTGTGTGAACTATCCAGTGCACGAACCATATTTCGATTCCATAAAGTGACTTCTAAGTAAACTCAGTTTTAATACTACGGCCTGTGTAACATAACGTTCTATCCATTGTTCAACGACTTAAACGTACGGTGTATCGAGGTCAAAGTCCATACTCGGCGTTCGCACAAGGACGCGCGCTAATCGTCGATCAGCTGTCGCTCGATTTTTGTTCTGGGAACCGAAGTTATTCAAAGGTGTTATCAACACAGGACTGTGTGATACTCGCGCGCAGTAAAACAAGATTCTAATGCGATTTCTGAGTGAGTAAGGTGTTATTCATATTCACACACTAAACAAACACAACACGATTGGACTCCGAATTGTGACTAATTCTAAGCTTTTATACAGCAAACCTAAAAATAAAAATGATCCGTTCACCTACCAAAACTGCTTCTTCGCCATTGCACAGTTCGGAACCAGATCTACACACAAGTCTCAATAAAGAGACCAATGAACAACAACAGAGAAAAAGAAAGCGGGGTGAGGACGTTGAGTTGCAACGCTTAGAAACTATGATGATCGAGATGAAGTCTATGTTTTCTGATTTTATTTCTGAACAAAAACATCACAATAACAAAATAGACACACTACACTCAGCCCTTGAGGAGATAAGGTCTCAAAACAGTCTAATACGTAGCCAAAACATAGAAATTCAAACTCAGAATACTCAAATTCAAAACTCTGTTCAATTTTTATCTGATAAATACGATGATGCCATGCTAGAAATAAATAAACTTCAGATGGAGTGCAAAGACAACCAAAAAGTTATAAAAGCACTTGAACATAAGGTAGACTATCTGGAAAGAAACTTAAAAGCTGCAACAATTGAGTTAAAAAACATCCCAACTTCAAACATCGAGACCAAAGAAACTCTGTATAACTTGGTTAAAAACCTCGGTACTATTATTAACCTACCTGTGCCACCATCCGAGGTCAAAAATGTATTTCGTTTGAAGACCAAGAAAGAGTCAATGGGTTCAATCATTGTTGAATTCTCATCCACATCAATGAAAGAACAATTCTTGCAATCTACTAAAAACTTCAACAAACAAAGTATAGAAAATCGTCTTAATACTACCCACTTGCAAGCTGCAGGACCTAAGAAACCAATCTACGTGTCGGAAACCTTAACTTCCACAGCAAAACGCCTGCACTATCTTGCCAGAGAGTTTATAAAAAGCAGTGAGTATCAACAATGTTGGACAGCAAACGGCAAAGTATACGTACGTGAAAAAGAAGGGCTACCCAGCCGGCTCATAAAATCCGAAGATGACCTGGCTAAACTACGTCAAGAGAAAACTCATTGACTAGTAAAAATCCTAACTTACCGTTCTATATTCTTTAAAACTGTCTTTCTCCACCATTGCTTGTGTTTTAGACTTATGTTAAGATTTTTTACTAACACACCTATTTGTATATACCTACATGTTTGTTCTATACATCTGTGTACAAATAACTGCACACTACAATTTTTGATATTGTCTATTCTAAATGTTATACCCAGAATAGTTCCCAACCTACTTTGCTACGTTTACATACAAAAATGTCTGCCCCATCTTTACACACACACAAACTACACACTTGTTTTATTATTAATGGTTGTTTCAATTGCACATAACAAATATGAATTAAGAGCCTGCGCATTAAGTTATGACCCTGCATCTCTATCTAATCACGTCCCATTTCCTAAGAGTAATGCTAGCATTTATCGCCCAAAACACAGAAGTACACAAAAAATGCTAATATTGATAAAAATAATTATAATTCGATACTACACAAAATAATAATATAAATCACATAGATTCTGTCTCCGTGTCAGACTCATCTACCTGTGATTTAGATAACTGTATACCACCCAACCTCAATCCTAATCACACACTCAAAATCCTTAACCAAAATATAAGAAGTTTAACAAAAAATATGGCAGGGTTTCACACTGTTCTTGCCAGAACAAAGGTTGAATGGGACCTAATAACGTTAACCGAATGCTGGCTTCTTAATACTCACTACATCCCAGATCTCCATGGCTATAATTACTACAAAACTGTTAACAATCTTACACAGAATGAGGGTGTGGTTGTTTACGTACATAAAAATCTTAACGTGTCCGTGGAGGAACCATTGATTAATGATGCTAATTGTCTCCTTATTAAAATTGACACCAGCACTGTCCTTTTGGCTATCTATCGCCGGCCGGCCTTCAAAGATATTTCCAACTTTCTAAACTCACTTAACACGATCCTGTCCAGCATCACACATTATAAAAACATAATTATTACTGGTGATTTAAACATAAACATTAACGATCAATGTTTTGACTCAACCAAACATAGCTACCTCAATTTATTAGCTTCACATGGTCTACTGCCTGCACACACACTGCCCACGCGACTTCGTGCTTGCCTTGATCACTTTATTCTCAAAACTACTCTACCTGCATCAGCTCATGTCGCCCACTCCGCACTGACTGATCATGACACTACTTTATTATTCTTAGTGAAAAAAATGCCGAAAATTCCTACAAAAAAAACAGCTGTCCGAATCAACCACAATCTGCTAGACGCTGATTTAAAGAAAATTGACTTTGAACCAATTTATCGCACTGAAAATCCTCACACAGCTGCTAAGCTTTTGACCAGACTTATAACACAGGTGATTGATTCAAATACAAACATTGTTAAAATATCAAACCGGAAAAATATCCTTAAGCCTTGGCTCACACCGGGCCTTCTCCGATGTATCCGGCATAGAGACAACCTACACAAAAAAACAAAAAAGTCTCCAGACAACGAAATCTTAAGAACAACATTCACTAGATACAGAAACTACTGTAACAAGTTATTGAAGAAGACTAAACTAGAATTTGAGAAAAAAGAAATTAATAACGCAGGCAATAACACTAAACAAATCTGGGCAGCCATAAATGCAATATCCAATAGAACTCCTAAGAGAGACAGTACATCACACTTATTACATATGGCAGCTACTCCACAGCAATCCGTTAACTTGGCCAACAAATTCTTTGCGGAAGTTGGAAAAAATCTCGCAGAACAAAAAGTTTCTAGGTCAACTAATGAAACATCCCAGACTGTCAGCAGCGGCTTCTTACATTCTATGTCAATACTACCAACGGACGAAAATGAAGTTTCTAATTTGATAACATCCCTTCGTAACGACTGTGCTGTGGGATGGGATAGAATTTCTAATGGCCTTATAAAAAAACACATGGCTATAATTGTACCTCCACTTACATACATCTGCAACCTCGCACTCAAATCAGGTCAATTTCCCGAACCATTTAAAAAATCGATTATACATCCTATCTTTAAGGGTGGAGACAGAAGCAGTGTCAACAACTACAGGCCTATTGCTGTGCTTCCTGCCCTATCCAAAATACTTGAGAAGATCTTGAACAATAGGCTCGTTGACTACTTAGAAAAGTTTAACATATTGTCACCCTCTCAATATGGTTTTCGAGCTGGCAAATCAACATCTGATGCGGTTCATGATCTGACTAACTATGTAGTCACAAACATGGATGGGGGGCAGAAGGTCCTAGGTATCTTTTTAGACCTTGCCAAAGCTTTTGACACTGTTTCTGTACCCATTCTTATTCACAAAATGGAAAGAATAGGCATAAGGGGGACCCAACTGAAACTTTTTGAGAGCTACCTGAGTGAACGTACTCAGTCCGTTAAGATCGATGACATCACCAGCGAGGAGCGCACCGTCACCTATGGTGTGCCACAAGGTAGCGTACTCGGTCCGACTCTCTTTCTTATTTACATTAATGAGTTGGGTTTGCTCACCATCCCCATGGGTAAAATTATAACATTTGCCGATGACACTGCCCTTCTCTTCGGCGCCAACACATGGCATGAAGCTTACGCGCATGCTCAGACAGGCTTTGACGCTGTAATGAGTTGGTTACAAAGTAATGTTCTGACACTAAACGCGGATAAAACAAAGTATATTGCCTTTTCTCTTAAGTCCTACACGCACTCAACTCAAACGACTCCATCTTATTCTATAATTGCCCACTCCTGCTCTTACCAACTCTGCTCCCGCTTTGACAACACATGTGACTGCACCCGCCTACAAAAAGCAAATAGTGTGAAGTACCTAGGAATTATATTGGATTGCCACTTGAGATTTCATGAACACATCAACACTCTCAGCAATAGGTTGCGTAAGCTAATATTTATCTTTAAAACCCTACGACATGTCGCTGATGTCAAGCTGATGAAATCAATCTACTTTGCCCTCGCCCAGTCCCTTATAACCTACTGTATAACGTCTTGGGGTGGTGCACCCAAATCCACAATCATACAATTGGAGAGAGCGCAGAGAGCCATTTTAAAGGTTTTTTCTTTTCTACCTTTTCGATATCCCACAGAGCTCTTATATAAAGAGACTAAAGTCCTAACTGTACGTCAGCTGTTTGTTCTACAGACAGCCCTAAAACAGCATGGCCTCCTTACCTTCAACTCCTCACTGATACGAAGTAAAAGACGTTTTGACCCAGTCGATCGCCATGGTAAACGACTTACTACTATGTTCTCCAAACGTTTCTTCTGTTACCTTGGTCGTTTTCTTTACAATAAAATAAATAGGACGCTCTTGATTTTTGAACTCACCAAAATGAAGTGTAAAACAAGGGTTAGGAGCTGGCTCCAGGGTTTAAGTTATGAAGCTACGGAAAAACTGCTAGCCGCCCCGGTATAACTCACGTAACTACAATTTATATATATGTTTTTATTTTTTGTTAAATCGCATGTGGGTAGTAGTTTGATAACAATTAGAAATAAAAATGAGTAAGTGGTTACCATATTTATACACAAAACCATTGTGTTTTTAGCCTTTAACCTTTCCTTCCCAAATTCCTTACACTCGCCCACTCACAAACACACTCACACGCACACAAACACACACACACATACACACACACTCAAATACTAATCCTAGAATAAGTAACAATCAATAGTGTAACCTTTTTTCTGGTTTTATTTAACTTTCCGCATTTGTGTTCGAGTGCATAATCCGATTTAAATGTAACTGCTTCTGAAAGGGTGGAGACCTGGTGTCCTGAAATACAGGCATTACGCCTAGCTTAGGCACCAGTCTCCCACAGTATAATTAAAACTATAATGTATTGTTTTTGATCATTTGTAAATGTACTTATGTATTGTGGTGAGAAATAAAACTTACTTACTTACTTACTTACTTACTTACTGGTTGGGAGCTGGGAGAACATTGGGACTCTAGGCTGTCGGCAAGACATTCAGCCTTATCGGGACTGTCGAAAGCGACACTATTGTCGGGGCGGATGAGAGGAGGCATAGAGACCTCTTCTGAGGAACGCAATTTCCTCTGTAATTGCCAGAAGGCTTGATGAGTGGGCTCGAGTTCGCGGAGCATCTTGTTCCAGCCCTCAGAGCGAACCTCCCCTATGCGTTTCTTTACAGCACGCTGTAAATGGCGCATGTGGGCTTTGTTCGCGTCACAAGGGAAGGAGTCGTAGGCACGGATGGCCGCGTTCTTCTCGGTTATCAGGTCACGTACGTCAGTAGGTAGTTTCCAGCGATGGTCTTCCATCACCGGAACTTCCCGTGAACAATCCGTCAATACGGATTGTGCGTGCTCTGTAAATGAGTCGATTGCGGCCGTCGTGTCGGCGACTGACACTAAGTGATCGGGGATGGTGTCTAAGTGAGGCGACGTGGTGGATTTCAGTCTTTCGCTTACTTTCCTCCAGTCGGTTATCGTCTGGGTCTGAGGGGGGCGGTTGGGGTCGATCGGGCCCGAGTAGGGTGCAAGATGCATGACTACAGGGCGGTGGTCAGAATTTAGCTCGTGGAACGTCTCAATCGATTGCAAACGGAGGTTCACATTCTTGAGCAGCGCTACATCGAGAACATCGGGAAGGTGATTAGGATTACCTGGGAAGTGAGTCGGGCTCATTGGAGCGATGACGACAAAGTTAAGGGATTCGCCTAACTTGAAAACTAACCTACCTCTGGTTGAGGTTGTGCTACTATTCCACGCCGGGTGCTTGGCATTAAGATCCCCCGCCAAGATGACGGAGTCACTCATACCGAAGAGGGCAGTGAAGTCCTTTTGGAGCGAGATGGGATCCTCCGGACCATTGTCGGGTGGGATATAAGCGGAGATGATGGTGATCGGTTGGTGGCCGGTCATGCCGAGCCGACAGATAGAGGTCTCCAGATGGGAGAAGAGAGGAGGTGGGTCTATAGGGATACAATACAAAGATTTCCTAAAGTATATGAGTGTGCCACCCTTGTGACATCGAGACCTGTCATTGCGAACTAGTTTAAAGTTGGCAATATTCGGGTTTCGGTGATGTGGTTTTAAAAAGGTTTCCTGTATGAGGAGGATGTCAAGCTGATGGTCGCGGAGGAAAGTGGCGATCTCATCGCGTTAACCTGAAACGCCATTTGCGTTGAAAAAGCCTAATTTAAGGGATCGGGGTTTGTTACTATTTACTCTCGTATCATCCATTGAGAATTAATATTTGAGTGAGTGTAGAACTTGCGCGATCTCGGGATACGCGCTGAGAATTTCCATGAGGCGGATTGCGTTGCCGTTTGCAGCAACGATTTCTTCCGCCATTTTATCCGCGGCGGTGGTGAAGAGAGCCGCGTATGTACTTAATATGATTTGGGCGCTGTTTCGGCCCTGGGTTCCCTGAGGTGCCGCTGGAGCGGCCGTAGGGGCCGCGGGGGCTACCAAAGGCGCTAGGATGGCGGTAGCCATCAGCGCTGGAAGTTGCGCGGATTGCGCTGGTTGCGCGGGTTTTGATGGCACCGAAGCTGCGGGAGCCTTCAGGTGGTTAAGGTTAGCCCAGGGAGACGGCCTCTGCGGGCTAAGCCGTTCCGGCATCAGCGCGGAAGGAGGCTTACCCCAGGGGCTTTCCCTGTGCTGGCGGTCGCTCGCGCGTTTCGCGAGTTTGGGAGAGGAGGACTTCGGGGCCTTAGGACAGCCCCGGTAATTTGCCGGGTGTCCCGATTGGCCGCAGAGTACACAGCTGGGAGGCTCTAAACATAGTTCCCTATCTTTAGGGCGGGTACAGTCGGCGGTGCCATGCTCTCCTAGACACTTGACGCATCTAGGGGTGGCATAGCAGTTGGACTGCGAGTGACCATATAATTGGCAGCGATGACACTGTCCAATTAATTGAGCTCTGTAAGGCTTCTCTATTGAGATGCCTGAGAGCGAACACACCGACTTAACTTTAAAAATCGGGTGGTGACCGTCTGTGGGGTCACAGATGACCAGGACCATGTCGTAGACTAGGCCCTGTCTCCCTTTATGTAAGCGATGGACGGCGGAAACTGGTATGCCTTGTGAGACAAGGTCGCTCTTAATCTCCTCGGTGGAGATTTCCTGTGGAACGCGCCTAATAACGACGCGTGTAGGGGTTTCCTCCGAAAGGGAGTAAGTGTGAAAGGAGTAGTTCCTTTCACGTAGGGCGCGGGAGAGGTCCCTAAAGTCCACAGACGTTGGGACCGTAACTTTGATCCCCTGGAGGGTGGATCGGCGTTAGTATAGTTGATCTTGCGATCAACACACATTTTAGAGATTTCAGTCCATTTGGACTTTTCCTGGACGTATATCGGGGGAGGGGGCTTCTGCTTCCTCGCGGTAGGAGCGGGTGGGCAAACCATAGGGCTGGCGGGGCGACTGGCCCGCGGACTAGGGGCGGTTGTGGAGCTGGACGATAAGTCGTCCTGTTTTTTCTGGGCCTTGGTGACCGGGCCAGCGGGGGCGGAGGATTTAGCCGCCTTCCTCTTGCCTCCTTTGACCACGACTTGGAAGTCGTCATCGCTGGAGGAGGAGGTGCGGGCTTCTTCCTCGGAGAGTGGGACTGACGTGTCCATGCTCTCCGTCGTATTTGTTACAGCGGCGCGCAGCTGCGTTGTCTCTGAGACAATGGCGGCCGGAACAATGGAGGCCGTGACAAAGGCGGCAGGGACAAAGGCGGGCGAGACAATAGGGGCCGGATTAGCGGCCGGAGTATTGTCTACCGGAACAAAGGCGGGTGACACAATGGGGGCCGAGATAGTTGCCGGAACATTGTGGTGCGGAACAAAGGGCGGAATGCCTTGTTCACTTGCAGGTGGCGATAGCGGGCTCTCAAGCGCGTCGCTGAAGTTAGCGAGTGCGCCTTGAGACGGAGTGGGACTGGAAACTTGGCTTATTTTGGCGCCATATTTCGCCAAAAACTCGGGGTCCTTTAATAGGACCTCTTTGAGGAACGCCAAGAGGACGGCGTCCTCCATGATCGGAGCGGGAACTATATTGGGGAAGGAATGGTGGAAAGAGAAATTTCCCTACGAAGCCTAAACCCTATACCTAACTCCCCGGGTGGATTGGCCCGGGGATGAGTTCCCTCCCTGTCGGGTGTAGACAGGGAGGTGTGTACCTATTGGTGAGCCCTAAGCTTGTAACCCGTCGCTAGTCTTATTGTGCGAACGGGGCCCTGACCAGTCTAGCGCGAAGGGTGTAGACACACCCTAAAGACACTAGGTGAGTAGCTGGAAAGCAAAACTGTCACCAGAGCCGACTAGGAGATCCCCCAAGGCCGGTTATCTGGGACCCGTCCAACTAACTGCCTCGCCCTGAAGGGGTTCGGCGGGTGTGAATTGGGTCAACACCCCACTCGGCTTCGTTGACACCGTAAGGTTTCAACCGAGGACCACGAAACTGTGGTTTTACCCAGAAGGGGCCTAGTGAAGCTACTCACAAACGTCTGTTAATGAAACAGGGATGCCTTGAAAAAGGCAGTTTTTTTGAGTTATTAAAATCAAATCAATTTCTTGATTTGATTTTAAATCGGAGTAGTCGGGGCGACTACGATGACGTCACGTGGCAGCGACGAATAATAACACGAAACACAACACTGGAGCGGGAGAGCGCACAAACACGTCCGTCCGCGGCGAGAGTCGAGCGTCGAGTGAAAAAAAGACAAATAGGGCCTCTTGTTACCATCTTTTATATTCAGTTTTTACACAGTCGGTTTTTTTTTCATGCACATAGTTACTGTCAAACGTTGAAAATTTATTCCATTGTGCCTGTTAATTAAAATTTCAATACATAATATTCAGCAAAAGAACTACGTATCAACCGGGTTTCCCACGACACCTCTCTACTAAATAAAACAAATGTCCAATTTATTTTGGCACACGGCAGGCCTTATAAAATGTACTCAATTTGTACAACTTTTGATATTTTCTTTTACTGACATCGCCAGCTTGAAGTTTCAAGAAATACGAATTTCCACTAAAATAATTTCCATAGTTATCGAGTATACACAGCCGTTCTTGGTAATGAATGACTGACGCATATGTATCGTAGTATAATTTTTTTGAGCAGGGCCGGATTCAATCCTTACACGTACATACCTTTTTACCTTCAAACTGAAAAACAGCAGTATTGCTTGGCTTCAGAAATAGAAGTGATGGTATCGGTGATATTCATCATCAGAAGAGTTCGTGGCTGAATGGTAACAGCTCAGCTTTCCGCGGTCGGTTTGTGGATGGGTGACCATCCGTTACATATACCCTCCGTGCCTTGGAAAGCACGCTAAGCCGTTGGTCCCGGGAGTCGTTACGGGTAGTCAGATTAAGCCCAAAATTCTGACAACCAGTCTTACCATGGGGTATCGTGAACAACCCAGTAACTTAGTAGTAGAGATCAGATAGACAGTCACTCCATCTAAAATAGTGATATTCAGCTGCATCCGGTTAGTCTGCAAGCTTATCTGAACACAGTTGGAAAAGGCTAGGCAGAGAAGAACAAATTGAAATGAGTATGCTTGGTTTGATGGTTGAGAGCAAGACAGAGCAGATGGGAGTGAAAACGTAGGGAGAGAACGGCCTAGAAGGACATAATAGGGTAGCCATATTGATGATGTTCTTCAGAAAGGTCAGGTGCGTAGTACTCGCCACCGGCGTGCGATGACCAGATGAATAAACGTAAACGAAGCAAAAGGAGTGTTTAAGGAGTATGGGAAGAAGGCGTTCTCTTGTGTTAGATTCGTGTTGACCACAATCTCACCAGACTGATGATAAACGATGATGCGGTCGACGATTGTGCAAAGTAATCAGCCTATTATGTTCCCACTGCTGAAACACAGGCATCCTCTCCGTGAGAAGGACTGGGCCCTAATCCACCACGCGGGCCCAGTGCGGGTTGGTAGATTTCACATGTCTTCGACTTTTTTGGTTCTAAGACATGCCGGTTTTCTCACGATGTTTTCCTTCACCGTTTTGAGAGCAGTGATGAATAATTTACATAAAGTAGAGCGTCTTTCTGGGTTCGCACCTACGATCTACAACTCGTAAGTCGCGGCCGTCACCACTGGGCCACTACTGCTGATTGTGCAGACTTGGTACTATTCATTAAAAAATAATGACAATGTTTTGAGTCAACAAGATTGTATGCACTGTGCACTGTGCACTGTCGCTGTTGTGCCAACGACACGATGAAGAAAGTTTATAGTAGAATTTAGGCTGCCTTAATACGTCCCTGTAATTAATACGGTTATCTTTAATATAAATGGCAAAACAATAATTTAACTTAGAGTTTGTAGTCTATAAAGCATTGTTGTGTCTTATACATTTTTTTAGAAGACTACGTTTATTCAAAATGAAAGTATTTTGTTTTATTATAGTTTTAACTGTGGGAGTTATCCACGCAGTTTTGGGTAAGTTTCAATATAATTTTTTATAATAAAAAGAGAAAATATTGCATTCTTTTGTACGTTTTGTATGTTACGCTTTCCCGCTAAAAGAGCAGATTTTTTTTTGCTGTACCAAGACCTGAAATAGGACATACGTTACTTTTACGCGCGAAAGCGCGGTGTAGTTTTGAAAATACTGTAATGTCGCTTTACCCGTCAAAATCAGAATCAGAACTATATTAGCTATGAATGTAGGTACGGGCATAAAATGTTTTACATTAATTAATGAGATCGGCTGCAGTCTACCTTACGGCGTGCAAATTAGGTATTACATTAATTAATTATTATTACTGTACCTGCAAGGATCTTTTGGCGCGTGGCACAAATCGGAAGGAACGCCGCCATTTTGTTTTTACAAAACCAAAACAAAAGTAGGTACTAAATACATAAGTTCAGTACCTACATGATTTTGAAGCTCCCTGCCTTGAAATTCGTCGTCGGTTATTTAAAAAAATATGTTTCATATTTTGACCGCTTATGTGTACTTTTCTATGAAATGGCTGCTTTTTTTTCTGATAACCGACGAAAATTTTCTACTCTGAAGGTCTAGAATAAAGTGCTGAATTTATTCTTGCTGTTACAGTTCTCAGGTGCTCGTCAATGTCCTGGCCACCCTGTATAGTAAATACTAATTCCATGCTAAATGTTTATCAACAGCGCCCCCTGTCGACGTCATTTGAGCGCTAAAAGATCCTTGCGCAGTCACTTCACAGTTAATTTAGCAGCAACCCAACAGCAACCTTATTGCAACGGCAATAAAGATCACTGTGATTTTGAAAGTAATGCAGACTCAGAGGAAAAATATCTATAAACAGACTGTACTGAGAAGGCGCTAAGCTTGCCGAGGAATAATTTAGATTTTTTGATAGAATTTCCATATAAAACACGGTTATAGTTAACTGGCGTTAAAAAAAAAATCCAGCTCTTAATCTTTGACTTTCTAGGAAAGCAATTTCGTTATTTTATATCGACTGATATGAAAATATTTAATTTTCAGCAGTATTCAACATTAAAGGCTTCCGCATACAGGCGCGACGCAACACCGATACGATACTAGTAAAACAATTTTAAAGGCACTGCGTGTCGCGCGACGAGCGGTGGCTTTGAGTCGCGCTGTCTCGTTGCTCCTGTTCGCGGGAGCCTTGACCGTTCAACGCTTTCTTAGGAAACCAAAGTTTAAGAAAGAGGTGTGGCGGCATTTACACCGCTAAATGCAAACAACGCAACACACTGACGTCGCAAAAATCCTGCATCGCGCAATCAGAGTTTACCGCGCAGCTAGCATATCTGGTCGGAGGAGCCTCCCTTTTCCAAAGAGTATGAGTGAACTTTACACCCTGTTCCTCATATCTCTTCACTGGTGACCCCGAGTATGAACGTCGGCGCAGCCTTCGTGCAACTACTTCAGCGTGACGTCATCATCATCACTCCCGCAAGACGATTGTCCTCATAACCCTACAGAGGTACGGAAAACAACGAGTAGCGGCGTCGAACTCGGATAAATGAGGATAAGGGCAGTAGTCCGAAACGGTTGCAAGCATAGAGGATCTGAAAAAGAAAACATAATTAAATGAAAAGAATGTAGATATTCTTTTCATTTAATTATGTTTTCTTTTTCAGATCCTCTATGCTTGCAACCGTTTGAAACGGGATTGTGTCGTGCTTATTTTACAAGGTACGTTTAGACACTATTTAAAAAAAAAACATACCTTACTACTAATCTAACTTTTCGATGAATACAATCGCGAAGTTATTCAAGGTGTAAAAAACTCAGAGACCCTTTGTACACGGCACGGTTTCTCAACGGTACGGCGTATAAACCGTGCCGTGAAAAAACGTGTAAGCTTGTACATGAGCCGGCAACCGGACGGGACAACGTGTTTTTGTAGTCCATCTCGGCGGGCACTGTCCAGTACGGTGCGAGCGCTTCAAGTGATAGATTTTGTATATCTTAAAAAAAATAACGAAGTTATAAAATGTGTTCTCAACATGCCTTAAAACAATAAACCTTATCTTTTGATTTAACTTCTACATTTGGTTTCATGATGGGATCTCTTCAAGGGGTACGATTTAAATAGCGATTTTGTGTCATCTTTATTTAAAAAACATCGAACCAATTATTATATTTCACGTCTCAGTCTTCACACAACGCTTGATCGCAATTATGTTCAATTTTACAAAGTTTTTTTTCGTAACATTTACATTTGACTAGATTTACAGAGGTTTGAGAAAGTTAAAAATTACACCAGTCCCACTTAGTGGCCTCATACAAATTAACAGGCGGGTATCATATATTTCTACTAAACAATTAAAACAAGAAATAAAGAAATGAAAAGAAAATTGAAAGTAACAACAAAAGCAATCAAACGGTGTATAGTGAATGGTGGTGAATGGGTTGGTGAATGAGTACGTAAATGGTGGTGATTGCGTAAGGTTGAATTGTTCTACCTTTGAAGGAGCTATGGAGCAGTTTCTATGTGTTATCATTTAAAGAGTTTTCAAGTATTCAGTCATATTTTTCTAACAATTGGGTTTATATAATGGATAAATACTTTGACTCTTGTTAGTAACATTATTAAGATAATATCCTAAGTAACCGAAAAATTTGAGAGCCAGACTTGAACGGAAATATTCTGTTCTGCATACAGCACCATTTCTTTGTTTATGTTGCAATAGATCCGAATCATAAACCAGCTGCGAGTGCTTTTGAGGACTGTATGAAGAACGAAAGTTTGTCGTATAGACAGTACCTCTGTGTACATGTCGACAGTAGGAGAGCGGAAGGGCAGGTCCGCAGAAACGAAATGTATAGTACGAAGAATATTTTGTTATAATCATTCAAGGAGCATTTTGATTAGGCTGTTCTGACCTGTTTATTTATTACTTTAGTTATACTGATTGTGGTACATAGTGAATAGTACTTACTAATGTCATGCTCTTTTCAGATACATATTTCTACAACTCTTCTTCTGGCTGTTTCGAAAGTTTTGTCTATGGCGGATGCGGTGGAAACGAGAACAATTTTGAGACTGTGCGTCAGTGTCGCAGGGCATGCCGTGCCTAAAGCAATAAAAACATCAATTTGAGAAAATTATTATAACTTTTATTAGGTATTGGTCGCACAAATGGATAATTAACTGGCAACACTTGAGAGACATGAAAAAAAATACTTTAAAAACTCATAATTATTATTTCAGGTAACAACAGCCGCATGGGCCGATCTTCAAGGTTAAGCAACACTTACCGATATCGGGCTGTGTATGGGTGGCCATGCATTACATACTGGGACCCCTTACGTGCCTCTGAAAGCACGTTAAACTGTTGGTCCAGCTGTCATTCATAGATCTTTGACAGTCGTCGACAGTCTGCAGCCCAAAAGTCTGACAACCAGTCTTACCAAGGGATATCTCGTACTCAGTTACTGGGTTGTAGAGGTCAGTGGCTTTTTGTTTTGTTTGTTTGTTTGGCATCTCGCAGGTCAACCTATGCGGTTGTCGTCTGCTTAAGCGGACTTGCCTGTGGATTCCCTAATAAATTAAGGCCTCCAGCCAGGACTTAAACTTATATACTAACTAAAACTAAGCGACAACGCTAAGGGCACCCCCTGTGGGGTACGAACCTCGGCTTAGGGCGTCGCTGGAAGAGGGCAGCAAATGACTAGCTGGATCAGGATTGGTATTAATTAGGGACGAATTTAAAGCTACAGGCTCAGCGGCGCGGGCTGGCTCGAGCAAGGGTCGGGAGGGGCGTCGATTTGGGCGTTGCGGCGGGCCTCGGCGGCGAGGGCGGTAGGACGGCGATCGGGTTTTGGGCTTATGTAGCGTGCTAGTGGCCTTACTACTCTCCTGGAGGAGGGTAGTGGCGTCGTCGGGGTCGATTAAAGTATGCCTTGGTCGGAGTGCAGCGGGCGGCCGCTGTAATCAGGGGGTTAGAATGTTTGATGCCGCAGTCGAAGAAACGCTTTGATAAGCGTTTCATGAACTGTTTTATGGTTGGCATTTTGAGGTCGACGTGAAGATCGATATTACGGACATAGAAGGGGGTGCCCCCTTCTATGTCCGTGACCCTTCTGAGGAAACGGTTTTGGAGGGTCTGCATCTTATGGAGATGACGTGGGTGAGCGTGCGCAAATACAACGCAGGCATAGGTCATGATGGGACGGATGACTGCGGTATAGATGCGGAGCTTGCATTTGAGGGACAGTTTACTACGGGCTGTCAGTACGAATTGCAGCCTGCTAAGAGCGAAGGAGGCGCGCGCGCGAACCGCCTTAATATGAGCCTTAAAGGTAAGGTTCTCATCGAGGATCACGCCTAGGTATTTGGCTTGCTTCTCCCAAGGGATTGGCTTGCCGTACATAGTGATCGGGCTGGGAAGTGGGGGAGGGAGTCGACGACGTCTCGAGAAGAGAACCGCCTGACTCTTATCGGGGTTGACCTCGATTCTCCATTTCCGGAACCAAGCGCCTAAGACGTTTGCGGAGGTTTGGAGAGTACGAGCTATAGCGTTGGGACAGTGACCGGTATAGTAAACGGCAGTGTCGTCGGCGAAGAGAGCCAACTGAGCCTTTTTACTTTTTGGGATATCGCTAGTGAACAGCGTGAAGGCGAGAGGAGATAGTACGGAACCCTGAGGGACACCTGCGCGAATAGGATGAGGGGACGAGAGTGCTCCCTCGACGCGATAGCGAAAGGTCCGGTTCGACAAAAAGTCTCGTAAGATGAGCACGAGACGATCTGGCACTCCTAGTTGGTAGAGCTTGTATATCAAGCCATTGTGCCAGACTTTGTCGAAGGCTTTCGCTATGTCGAAGAATAGCACACCCATCGTCGCGTTACGCTGCAGACCAGCGCATAAGTGCTCTACGATACGGTGGACCTGTTGGGTGCCCGAGTGTTGGCTACGGAATCCAAACTGCTCGTTGGGTATGAGGCTCTTTGCTTCGGCGTAGTCTTTGAGACGCTTATAAGTAAGCCTCTCGTAGATTTTGCCGAGGACATTGAGTAAGCTAAT
Organism: Dasypolia templi; assembly: GCA_963555695.1. Lineage (NCBI taxonomy): Eukaryota > Metazoa > Arthropoda > Insecta > Lepidoptera > Noctuidae > Dasypolia > Dasypolia templi. The sequence continues at coordinate 10,447,252 of OY743163.1, forward strand.
AGGGCGGTAGCTGGAGGGCTCAGACTTTGGCTTGCCTGGCTTTGGGATACCGATGACGGTGGCTTCTTTCCATGATTGTGGGAAGATGTTGTTGCTCAAGGCGCCATTGAAGATGGCGGTCATAAGCATTATTAGCGGGGCAGGAAGGAGTTTGTATACCTTATTGGTAATACCATCCGAACCGGGGGCCTTACGAGCGTGGAGCCCTTTAATGATGTCGTGCACTTCGTCTGGAGTGACGGGAGGCAGAGGATCATCAGGGTCTTCGACGGGAGGGAGGGAGGCTCTTCGTTCGACTTCAGCGTCGACCTTGTTCAGGTGAGCTTGGTCTACTGGTTGGGAGCTGGGAGAACATTGGGACTCTAGGCTGTCGGCAAGACATTCAGCCTTATCGGGACTGTCGAAAGCGACACTATTGTCGGGGCGGATGAGAGGAGGCATAGAGACCTCTTCTGAGGAACGCAATTTCCTCTGTAATTGCCAGAAGGCTTGATGAGTGGGCTCGAGTTCGCTGAGCATCTTGTTCCAGCCCTCAGAGCGAACCTCCCCTATGCGTTTCTTTACAGCACGCTGTAAATGGCGCATGTGGGCTTTGTTCGCGTCACAAGGGAAGGAGTCGTAGGCACGGATGGCCGCGTTCTTCTCGGTTATCAGGTCACGTACGTCAGCAGGTAGTTTCCAGCGATGGTCTTCCATCACCGGAACTTCCCGTGAACAATCCGTCAATACGGATTGTACGTGCTCTGTAAACGAGTCGATTGCGGCCGTCGTGTCGGCGACTGACACTAAGTGATCGGGGATGGTGTCTAAGTGAGGCGACGTGGTGGATTTCAGTCTTTCGCTTACTTTCCTCCAGTCGGTTATCGTCTGGGTCTGAGGGGGGCGGTTGGGGTCGATCGGGCCCGAGTAGGGTGCAAGATGCATGACTACAGGGCGGTGGTCAGAGTTTAGCTCGTGGAACGTCTCAATCGATTGCAAACGGAGGTTCACATTCTTGAGCAGCGCTACATCGAGAACATCGGGAAGGTGATTAGGATTACCTGGGAAGTGAGTCGGGCTCATTGGAGCGATGACGTCAAAGTTAAGGGATTCGCCTAACTTGAAAACTAACCTACCTCTGGTTGAAGTTGTGCTACTATTCCACGCCGGGTGCTTGGCATTAAGATCCCCCGCCAAGATGACGGAGTCACTCATACCGAAGAGGGCAGTGAAGTCCTTTTGGAGCGAGATGGGATCCTCCGGACCATTGTCTGGTGGAATATAAGCAGAGATGATGGTGATCGGTTGATGACCAGTCATGCCGAGCCGACAGATAGAGGTCTCCAGATGGGAGAAGAGAGAAGGTGGGTCGATAGGGATGCAATATTCGGGTTTCGGTGATGCGGTTTTAAAAAGGTTTCCTGTATGAGGAGGATGTCAAGCTGATGGTCGCGGAGGAAAGCGGCGATCTCATCGCGTTGACCTGAAACGCCATTTGCGTTGAAGATGCCTAATTTAAGGGATCGGGGTTTGTTACTGTTTACTCTCGTATTATCCATTGAGAATTAATATTTGAGTGAGTGTAGAACTTGCGCGATCTCGGGATACGCGCTGAGGATTTCCATAAGGCGGAGTGCGTTGCCGTTTGCAGCAACGATTTCTTCCGCCATTTTGTCCGCGGCGGTGGTGAAGAGAGCCGCGTATGTACTAAGTATAATTTGGGCGCTGTTTCGGCCCTGGGTTCCCTGAGGTTTCGCTGGAGAGGCCGTAGGGGCCGCGGGGGCTACCAAAGGCGCTGGGATGGCGGAAGCCATCAGCGCTGGAAGTTGAGCGGGTTGCGCTGGTTGCGCGGGAATAGAGGGCACCGAAGCTGCGGGAGCCTTCAGGTGATTAAGGTTAGCCCAGGGAGACGGCCTCTGCGGACTGAGCCGCTCCGGCATCAGCGCGGAAGGAGGCTTTCCCCAGGGGCTTTCCCTGTGCTGGCGGTCGCTCGCGCGTTTCGCGAGTTTGGAAGAGGAGGACTTCGGGGCCTTAGGACAGCCCCGGTAATTTGCCGGGTGTCCCGATTGGCCGCAGAGTACACAGCTGGGAGGCTCTAAACATAGTTCCCTATCTTTTGGGCGGGTACAGTCGGCGGTGCCATGCTCTCCTAGACACTTGACGCATCTAGGGGTGGCATAGCAGTTGGACTGCGAGTGTCCATATAATTGGCAGCGATGACACTGTCCAATGGGGAAGGTCGGGCAAAGCTAATTGTAGATGGCGTGACCATAGCTAGGTCCCAACAGCCTATTATAAATTTGACATTTCGTTCATTCACTTCCTTTTCGTGTTCATTCATGATTTTGGTTTTATTTCAATATTTCGTTAAAATTTCGGTGATTTCAATATTAATCAAATATTTTACTTGGAAAGTGTCAGAATTTTAAACGTGTCTTATTTCCTCGTAATTACTTTCTTCAAAATGTTTCCGATAAAACCACGAACTCAAAAAAATCTTTACGAATATCATTTAGCCACAATCTTCTAATTTTAGGGGCTTTCGGGAAATGATTGACTCCAATTTCGGAGTATTTGGGAACACAATAACGCGACATTTTCGCGAACAAAAACCAAAACCAACTAACGCCTTGTATTATTATCTTGTGTTGGGAACTAGCTACGACAGCGCCATTTTGACAGTTTCCTTCCCCATTAATTGAGCTCTGTAAGGCTTCTCTATTGAGATGCCTGAGAGCGAACACACCGACTTAACTTTAAAAATCGGGTGGTGACCGTCTGTGGGGTCACAGATGACCAGGACCATGTCGTAGACTAGGCCCTGTCTCGCTTTATGTAAGCGATGGACGGCGGAAACTGGTATGCCTTGTGAGACAAGGTCGCTCTTAATCTCCTCGGTGGAGATTTCCTGTGGAACGCGCCTAATAACGACGCGTGTAGGGGTTTCCTCCGGAAGGGAGTAAGTGTGAAAGGAGTAGTTCCTTTCACGTAGGGCCCGGGAGAGGTCCCTAAAGTCCGCAGACGTGGGGACCGTAACTTTGATCCCCTGGAGGGTGGATCGGGCGTTAGTATAGTTGATCTTGCGATCAACACACATTTTAGAGATTTCCGTCCATTTGGACTTTTCCTGGACGTATATCGGGGGAGGGGGCTTCTGCTTCCTCGCGGTAGGAGCGGGTGGGCAAGCCATAGGGCTGGCGGGGCGACTGGCCCGCGGACTAGGGGCGGAAGTGGAGCTGGACGGTAAGTCGTTCTGTTTTTTCTGGGCCTTCCTGACCGGGCCAGCGGGGGCGGAGGATTTAGCCGCCTTCCTCTTGCCTCCTTTGACCACGACTTGGAAGTCGTCATCTCTGGAGGAGGAGGTGCGGGCTTCTTCCTCGGAGAGTGGGACTGACGTGTCCATGCTCTCCGTCGTATTTGTTACAGCGGCGCGCAGCTGCGTTGTCTCTGAGACAATGGCGGCCGGAACAATGGAGGCCGTGACAAAGGCGGCAGGGACAAAGGCGGGCGAGACAATAGGGGCCGGATTAGCGGCCGGAGTATTGTCTACCGGAACAAAGGCGGGTGACACAATGGGGGCCGAGATAGTTGCCGGAACATTGTGGTGCGGAACAAAGGGCGGAATGCCTTGGTCACTTGCAGGTGGCGATAGCGGGCTCTCAAGCGCGTCGCTGAAGTTAGCGAGTGCGCCTTGAGACGGAGTGGGACTGGAAACTTGGCTTATTTTGGCGCCATATTTCGCCAAAAACTCGGGGTCCTTTAATAGGACCTCTTTGAGGAACGCCAAGAGGACGGCGTCCTCCATGATCGGAGCGGTAATGGTGGAAAGAGAAATTTCCCTACGTAGCCTAAACCCTATACCTAACTCCCCGGGTGGATTGGCCCGGGGATGAGTTCCCTCCCTGTCGGGTGTAGACAGGGAGGTGTGCACCTATTGGTGAGCCCTAAGCTTGTAACTCGTCGCCAGTCTTATTGTGCGAACGGGGCCCTGACCAGTCTAGCGCGAAGGGTGTAGACACACCCTAAAGACACTAGGTGAGTAGCTGGAAAGCAAAACTGTCACCAGAGCCGACTAGGAGATCCCCCAAGGCCGGTTATCTGGGACCCGCCCAACTAACTGCCTCGCCCTGAAGGGGTTCGGCGGGTGTGAATTGGGTCAACACCCCACTCGGCTTCGTTGACACCGTAAGGTTTCAACCGAGGACCACGAAACTGTGGTTTTACCCAGAAGGGGCCTAGTGAAGCTACTCACAAACGTCTATTAATGAAACAGCGATGCCTTGAAAAAGGCAGTTTTTTGAGTTATTAAAAGCAAATCAATTTCTTGATTTGATTTTAAATCGGAGTAGTCGGGGCGACTACGATGACGTCACGTGGTCGCGACGAGTAGAAACAGGAAACACAACACTGGAGCGGGAGAGCGCACAAACACGTCCGTCCGCGGCGAGAGTCGAGCGTCGAGTGTGGGTCAGTGGCTTTTTGTTTGTTTGTTTGTATGTTTGGCATCTCGCAGGTCAACCTATGCGGTTGTCGTCTGCTTAAGCGGACTTGCCTGTGGATTCCCTAATAAATTAAGGCCTCCAGCCAGGACTTAAACTTATATACTAACTAAAACTAAGCGACAACGCTAAGGGCACCCCCTGTGGGGTACGAACCTCGGCTTAGGGCGTCGCTGGAAGAGGGCAGCAAATGACTAGCTGGATCAGGATTGGTATTAATTAGGGACGAATTTAAAGCTACAGGCTCAGCGGCGCGGGCTGGCTCGAGCAAGGGTCGGGAGGGGCGTCGATTTGGGCGTCGCGGCGGGCCTCGGCGGCGAGGGCGGTAGGACGGCGATCGGGTTTTGGGCTTATGTAGCGTGCTAGTGGCCTTACTACTCTCCTGGAGGAGGGTAGTGGCGTCGTCGGGGTCGATTAAAGTATGCCTTGGTCGGCGAATACTGCTAATGCGAGAGGGAGTGTAGCGGGCGGCCGCTGTAATCAGGGGGTTAGAATGTTTGATGCCGCAGTCGAAGAAACGCTTTGATAAGCGTTTCATGAACTGTTTTATGGTTGGCATTTTGAGGTCGACGTGAAGAGCGATATTACGGACATAGAAGGGGGCACCCGTGAACTTCTGAGGAAACGGTTTTGGAGGGTCTGCATCTTATGGAGATGACGTGGGTGAGCGTGCGCAAATACAACGCAGGCATAGGTCATGATGGGACGGATGACTGCGGTATAGATGCGGAGCTTGCATTTGAGGGACAGTTTGCTACGGGCTGTCAGTACGAATTGGAGCCTGCTAAGAGCGAAGGAGGCGCGCGCGCGAACCGCCTTAATATGAGCCTTAAATGTAAGGTTCTCATCGAGGATCACGCCTAGGTATTTGGCTTGCTTCTCCCAAGGGATTGGCTTGCCGTACATAGTGATCGGGCTGGGAAGTGGGGGAGGGAGCCGACGACGTCTCGAGAAGAGAACCGCCTGACTCTTAGCGGGGTTGACCTCGATTCTCCATTTCCGGAACCAAGCGCCTAAGACGTTTGCGGAGGTTTGGAGAGTACGAGCTATAGCGTTGGGACAGTGACGGGTATAGTAAACGGCAGTGTCGTCGGCGAAGAGAGCCAACTGAGCCTTTTTACTTTTTGGGATATCGCTAGTGAACAGCGTGAAGGCGAGAGGAGATAGTACGGAACCCTGAGGGACACCTGCGCGAATAGGATGAGGGGACGAGAGTCGATAGCTAAAGGTCCGGTTCGACAAAAAGTCTCGTAAGATGAGCACGAGACGATCTGGCACTCCTAGTTGGTAGAGCTTGTATATCAAGCCGTTGTGCCAGACTTTGTCGAAGGCTTTCGCTATGTCGAAGAATAGCACACCCGTCGTCGCGTTACGCTGCAGACCAGCGCATAAGTGCTCTACGATACGGTGGACCTGTTGGGTGCCCGAGTGTTGGCTACGGAATCCAAACTGCTCGTTGGGTATGAGGCTCTTTGCTTCGGCGTAGTCTTTGAGACGCTTATAAATAAGCCTCTCGTAGATTTTGCCGAGGACATTGAGTAAGCTAATAGGGCGGTAGCTGGAGGGCTCAGACTTTGGCTTGCCTGGCTTTGGGATACCGATGACGGTGGCTTCTTTCCATGCTTGTGGGAAGATGTTGTTGCTCAAGGCGCCATTGAAGATGGCGGTCATAAGCATTATTAGCGGGGCAGGAAGGAGTTTGTATACCTTATTGGTAATACCATCCGAACCGGGGGCCTTACGAGCGTGGAGCCCTTTAATGATGTCGTGCACTTCGTCTGGAGTGACGGGAGGCAGAGGATCATCAGGGTCTTCGACGGGAGGGAGGGAGGCTCTTCGTTCGACTTCAGCGTCGACCTTGTTCAGGTGAGCTTGGTCTACTGGTTGGGAGCTGGGAGAACATTGGGACTCTAGGCTGTCGGCAAGACATTCAGCCTTTTCGGGACTGTCGAAAGCGACACTATTGTCGGGGCGGAGGTCAGTGGCTCTAGTGTCAGTGTCTTTTAACCATTTCGATTTTACGCATCGACCGCGTTCGGCGCTCCGATTGGCCCTTCACCATTCGATCGTTGCGCTCCGATTGCCAAGGGCCAATCGGAGCGCCGAACGCGGTCGATGCAAAAAATCGAGATAAACTAACACTAGGCCCACTGATCGGCAGTCGCTAGTAAAATACTGGTATTCAACTGCATTCATTACATGTTACATTAGACACTGAACCGAACATGGTTATTAATAACAGATTAATTTAATTAATGTCTGAAGTAAACAGCCGTTTTTTTTCAGCAGTAGGTACCTAAACTTGGGTTTGATGAATTTTTGTTTAAACATCATTGAACATTGACACCACGCAAGCCTGTGAAGTAACTACTGAATTTAATTTTACTTCAGTTCTGTTTTATTTTGTTGTAATTCATACACTACACATATACATTTGGTTTGTTTTGATTAAGTATCTTGTTACTCCAGCAACCGCTGATAACCAAAAAGTTAGTCAAGGTAACATGAATAATTTACAACATATCCATACCTTACAATGTTTACAAAGTAAAGACATAAAAAGATGACATACATTTTAATTTATGTCATTCCAATTTCCAATTTGGTTTCAAGGGTAACGTTACACGTGTTATGTTTTTAATTTGTAAATCTTGTTCGGCATGGATATGTTGTAAATTATTTTATGAATTGTTAAATTAACTACACAACTGAATTGGGACTCTTGTGGTAGCGTATGTATGAAATAAATTGAATATTTAGCACCAATCTAACTAGTAACAACAACATCAAAATCCATTTAAGTCATACATAAAAACGTAAAAGTTGGTAAACCACAGATAAACAAAAAAACGTATAAAGCTAACTGAGCCACAGAATCTGAGAATAGACAGGAAAAAAGCTGCAACATTTTCTTATTGTGCGCCGCTTGGCAAAGGCAACTACGTTCTGCCTCTCATCATAAACCATGTAAAAATAATATGGAAAAAGAGCGGGATACAGTGCTCTCAGTATAAAGACAGTGTAGGGAAACTGAAGGAAAAAAATGCTCTTATGCGATACTGAATTGCGTAAAAGCGCTACAAGACCGCGTTCAATGTGTAAAGGTAAGCATTTTGTGTGAATACCTTTATTTATTTATTTTTCATTCCTTCTTTTGTATACTTATTCGTTCCTTACGAAGCATGTGTGGTGTAACTATGAATTATAGGCCGAGGAATGATGTTATAAGGCAACGATGCGTTTAAAAGAGCATTTGTAGTGACAAAAAATTCAAATACACGCTTAGCTGGTTTGGTCATGTTGAGAGGATGAATCAAAGGCGACTTACGTAAGGTACTCACATGGCTGATGTGTGTGGAACCGGTGCCGCCGGGAGAGGACGGCCTAGAAGAACATATAGTGACCTTATTAGTGCTGTTCTTCAGAAAGGTCAGGTGCGCAGTACTCTTAACCGGCGTGTATGACCAGATGTATGAACGTAAACGAGGCAAAAGGAGTATGTAAGGATCGTAGCAGGTGGCGCTCTGTGGTTTATGCGTATCCCCGTGTGTTTTTTTTTCTGATTTAACTTTGTTATGGGTAGTTTAGGTGTCTGTGGTGGTTATTTTAAGGGTTTAGAGGTATTTAATATTGTTTCATACTGTCTCTAAGTTTGGTAGTTACTCCTTTTATTAATTATTATCTAAACTACTTAATGTTTTATATCAACACTAATATTATAAAATCAAAAGTAACTCTGTAAATTTGTTACCTTTTCATGCCTAAACCACTGAAGGGAATTCGATATAATTTGGCAAGGAGATAGATGGTATCCTGAGGAAGGACATGGCCATCCTTAATTTTTTGTTTATGGGATAATTTCCACAAGGCCGATGAGCTAGTATATTATCCTAACTAATATTATCCTAACTTTTTACACAAAAACGCCTGAACGGATTTGGATAAAATTTGGTACACAGATAGACCATGACCTGTGTAAGGACATAAGCTATAACTTTTTATCCTGGCAACAGCTAGTAATATTGATGATTTTTTTTGCATGTTTGTCTGTTACGCTTTCACGCAAAAAAAAAACGCTTTATCGCATTTGTAGACAATAACCTTGACTAGGAAAAAAAAATCATTTGTCTCCTTGCAAGCGAGCTTTTTGAACTATCAGAAGAAATGTCAACAAATTTCAAATGTTGTAGAAATTTCAAAATAAAAGACATTGTAATTGTTAGTGTGTTACGCAATTACCACGCTGGTCAACAGTAGTTTAATAAGGTTTTATTTATTAGTTATGGGGGGACACCATAACAAATAGGTACCTATAATAGGTACTTCTCGAAACCATACGGTCACAAACACTCACTGGTCAAGCCTCAAACAAAAATAAGAATAAACAAAAAAAACACGAACATAACACAAAACAAATACACAACATTTTTGATTGAAATCACGAGCAGTACATTTTTTAAACTGCAGAACAGTTTTTATGTGTACACGGCCGAACGCAACCCCATTTAGTCCATAGACAATGAACAATTTATTTTTTTCTATAGCACGCACTGGCCACTAGTTGGGTCACATTTTAATAGCGCGGCGTAGAATAAAACTCGAAATTGGAATTGAGTCATATTAATGGAAAAATGGTGGCGTGACTTTGATAAAGCTAAAAGGATTTTAGTTTTTAAAGGATTTTATTAAATTCAAATGGTTATTTATTTTGTTTTCGTGACCTTTAACCCGTTTAATTGAATTGAAAATTAAGTACATAACAACTTTTAACCTTAAACAAATAGTCAAAACAAAAAAAAAGTGTCAATCGTTTCCAAGGTAAGGTTTTTAGAGCACGCGGATAATAGGGATGATTAAATTTTTTTTTATTTTTATCTCATTAAATTGTTTGTTTCCAAATAGTGCAAACAAAATTACAAAAACTGAATAGCTAAAAAAATTGCCACATTATAAACGTTTTAAGATAGGTGTTGGACAAGGACAGCACTATCGTAGAAGTGACGTCACGACTATGTAACTTCATACTAGCGCCGTACATTGTCCGTACCGTGCGACAAGGACGGGAATAATCCCCTCCAAAAACTTTAAAAGCGTGTATCTTCTTCATAATTACACCGATTAAACAGATTTTCTCGATTACCTCATTTTTAATATGCCTACTTTGAAATTACATTATTTTTATGAACATTTCTAATATCAGTCATCATCCATAAATGCAGCTGTCAAATTCTCATATCTGCAATAATTATTTGTGTTTTTAGTTTGAAAATAAGTGCCGTCGTTTCTACCCCAATAATCTTTGATGCTGGACGACAAACAATCGTGCAATATAGACTTATTATTAATTGAAGGCACGAGATGAGGGTCGCATGCTTTAGTAGTCCAGCTGCTTGCCTAGACCAGGGGTCAGATATTAAGAGCATTGTGGGTTGTCAGATTACAAAAAAAAAACATAAAACCAGTTTTTTTTTCTTGGTTGTAATTTATTTACATAACCATTTATGTACACACATACAGAAACATACAAGAAGATATAACAGAAAAATTGGAATAAAGAAGATACTTATTTTACTAAAGAAATTTCTTCCAGCGTATGCTGCGATAGGAAAGTAGATAAAGAGAGAGGAATGTAGACGAGAAAATAAAATACATCAAATCTATATATTATAATATAATACACTGTGAAGTTTGTCCAGTGTCTATTATATACGTGGGACGCTCGGAAACTTTCGAAAATAAACATAAATGTTCTATAATTAAATATTTTTAAATGTAATCTCTTCAAAGTACTCTCCACTAGCCTCTATACACAGTTCCATGCGTCCGACTGAACCAGTTTTTTACACACACTTTCCAGTCTGCCGTAGACACCTCGTTTACAGCCTGCTCGAACGCGGTCGGCGCATTTCCCTTCGACAAAAATTGTATCCCTATGAGTTGATTTTATATTTTTGGGAATAAAAAGAAGTCACAAGGTGCTAGGTCAGGGCTGTAAGCAGGGTGAAGGAGTTTGTCCGGCGCGCTGTTTAGGAAGTCCCTCGTTTTGAGCGCAGTGTGCGAAGGCGTGTTGTCGTGGTGGAGCAGTAGCCCGCGGAGCCCAGTGTTTGGTCGCTTGTTGCTCACAACAGAGAAAACTTCTGCCAAGTATTTGGTAGTATACCAAATACTACATATTGAGCGTTGACGCTTCTTTGGTTCCGTAAATGAATTGACACCAAGTAGCTAGTCAAATTAATAAAAAATAAATAATAATAAAATGTACAATATATTTTAATGCACTAAGTATTCAACGTCTTTATTATTTCTTCACATAATATAATATGTATAGGGTGCCCAGAACCAGCCAACCTCTAATTATACGGAATTAGAAATATTTACAAAGCAAGAAAATATACTTATTTGTTTCAGGGTCTCCCATAAGTCGACGTCAAGCCGGAGTCGTGTGATAGTTAACAGAAAAAAAAAACTTGTAGAGTTAAAAGACCGTCACAGGCAGTAGATTTTCTCGTTTGTTTTTTTTTTATAAATGCCCGTATTTTTAAAAAATACATGGCATACTTTTGTATATTTTTCTTTGGGCTATTATGACTTGACTTATCAACCGATTCCGGCTTGATGTCGACTACGACGTACGGGACACCCTGAAACAAATAAATATATTTTCTTGCTTTGTAAATATTTCTAATTTCGTTTATTAGAGGTTTGCTGGACCACAAACAATCCCGTAAACTGGAGATCAATGTGCGCGATATTTACAACTCCTACGTTTCTTGAGGGATTTTCGGGCGACGTTGAAGTTATTTAAAGGAATAGTTTGTCCACTTATTCTAGAAATGTCCAAATTAGGTTTCTTCATGGATAAAGAGGACCAGCCGTAACGCATATCAGGAAACTCTACAGTACGGGATATACAGCGGCGGTAAACCACGGACGTGCAAACTCTGTCAGAATCTTGAAAATGTTTTGCAATTTTTCAAACATATTCCTTGTCCACACATGACACTGCAGGCCCATGTCACATTTTGAACTGTCATTTTCATTGTCAAAATGTTTGCAATATACATAAACATTGGTGGGAAAAAAAGTCTTCTTTATGTTTTCATTTCTCGACTTTACACTAAGGTATTCAAATTCTCATCTAAATACCGTCACCGTGGTCACGTCACCGTGGACAAAAGACCTAAGAAAACAATTTTTTTAAAACATTTAAAATGTAATTATACGTAAGTCTCATTTAAATAACAACCATTAAAAAAAACATGTTGTATATTTTGCGGTGCGGGCTGGCAACACCACGCCATGACCCTTCCTATTTTGAATAATAAGTGCTTCTCTAAAATTCTATGGTCATTATTTTATAAGTATGATTTCTAATCTGTGGCTAGGTCCTCTAGGATTATGGTTCTAATGAGAACTGGACCTAACGGACACTTAGAGGTCCATTATTCTTAGAAATGATGTGGAAAGGAGAGGATTGAATGCGGGAAATAAAATGAATGGCGTTATTCATACGATTACGACCCACCAGTCTATGTTCAAAATGCCGCGATTGGTGTAGATCTACGCTTTTGAATGGAAGTAAATGTGAGGTTTAGCAAAAGAGGCATTACAGTAGAATTTAATTTAGTAGGTTATTTTACACGCAACCGGCGTGCATGTATTGTATGGCAAGTAAATTAATCTGTAAACATCTCACCGTGAAAACTTAAGTAAAGTCATCTGTTGATAGTTTAAATCTCTTGCATCAACTGGAATAACAGCGTCACCTAAGTTTTTACTGTGAAATTTATAAGGAATAAGCCGACCCCTAATTGCGTTACAACTTTCTGAAGGATTTGGAAGGATATTGATAATCTATTGCTTCATATAATGTTCGAAAAAATTGTCTGCTCAACAACGTATATAATGCAATGAATGTTGTTGAACTGTCAATATGACAGCCATTGCTACTGTTCGTGTGTTACACAACTACCCAGTAGATGTATGAACGTAAACGAAGCAAAAAGATCGTTGTAAGTTAGTAAGTAGCAAGCAAGAATCAAAGCGGGTGGCAGCTGTCAGTGCCACTGATGCTAGGGATTGACCAAGTCGGGATGACAATGACAGCTCACTCCACGCATGTCTTCACGGTGAGATTTTTACAGAGACAGTTTCTGCTTATGGGAAAAAGGCGCGAGTTTATGTATGTATGCACGTATTCTTATAAAGAGGTAAATATGTGAAGTTAATAGTGCTAGAAAATATATTATCATCATACAAAACGCAAAAACTGTCCAAAAATGTTATGTGGTGTATTGTAATAGGCATGTTAATTCCAAATATCAGATTTTACAGTATGAGCATTTGAAAGTAGGCTAAGAAAAAAAAATACATTGTTCTCTCGTTTAAATAGTTCACTAAATGTTTCCATAGTTAAATAATGCTACAAATCTGTAGTAATAGTTTCGTACGAGTACGTTTGTGAATAGAGTTCTTATATGTACATAAAGCAGATGAAGACTTACAAAGAATAGACCAAACGAAAGGATGATGAAACGAAAGATGTAATACCAGAAAATGACCAAATTTTTGACTTTAAATGTATTATTTTAAATACAACCGAGTTTTATCTTCATGGTCCTATTATGTTCACCCAGATTATACAGGGTGTTTGGTGCATCGTGTGCTAAATAGAAATGGTCGACTGAAGGGGTCATCTGCTAGCCTTTCAGATCCCTTAACACCCCTCAGGCCTTGTGGATTTTTTTTATCGACTTTTTATTGTTTTACTAAAAAAAGGCTAACAACTTTTACATTCAAATCCAAATTAAAAAAAAAAAACATAAGGCGTGGACTCTGGATTTTAATTTTATTTCGATGTGTATTGTTTAAGAGTACTCTTAAACAATACACATCGAAATAAAGTTTTAAATACAAAATTAGTGGCACTAGTCACCTTCTTTTTTTTTAATTCACTCGCAAAGGTAAAACTTAAACTAAACCTGTACATGTTACAGCTGTTTATATGGCTACAAAAATAAACCAAAAGCGACCGGGATCTTCCAACTCCCTCATAAATTCTCCAGTATATCCTATTGCTAATGATGTGCCATAAAAATCTTTTAACAACTTTGTGATTTCGCTAGAATTGTGAATCGAGTCACCTAAGGTTAATATTCAAAATTATGATTTAAAAAATATTTCAGCTTAAATGATATCTGTCTCGTATCTCTATCTTTTCGTGGGATTTAATTGAAAAAAAAAAAAAAACAAAATTGCATTTTTAACATTTATTTCATAATTGTTACAAATCCTGCTCAAATTGTTGGCCTCTGTTGCGAATGCAGGCCCATCTGTTTCGTATTTCGACAGTTGTTGTACGAGATGAATGCCGCATCTATGAGTTGGACTAGTACCTCCCTAGTTGGAACCTCCGTGCTAGTACGTCCTCTAGATCTTACTTGGTAAGAAATGATATAATTATTGATTAATAATCTGAAATAGTATGTGTTGCTTAGACTTTTTTGATGTGTGTAGTTAAAGTGAATTACATTTTAAATACCCACATCTGCTCGTTAATAAATTGGTAATCGTGTACTAATATTGTTTTGTTGTTTACACTACTGTCATTTGTAGATCTTTGACAGTCGTTACGGGTAGCTGGAATCCCAAAACTCCGACAATCAGTCTTAACAACGGGTGTCGTGAACAACACAGTCACTGGGTTTTGGAGGTCATATAACCAGTGGCTCCAAAAAAAGTACTGGTTTTCAACTGCATCTAGTTAGACTAGAAGCCGACGTCAACGTAGCAGATTTGAGCTGAAGCTGAGAACGTAGCTCAGCAGTTTGAGTGGCAGAGTCTTGGGTGATATCTGATTATACAAGGTGTCGTTTTGCATCCTCGTCAAATTCAAGTAGGTTACTAGGTATGCTAATGATTCTCGACACGAATCAGTAATAAAATAAGTAGTTTTTTTTTTCTAATTTCGGTAATCGACTTGTGTGGAACGCGCATGTTAAAACTCCGTGTGATACTCGTACCGCACTGTAACTGGCCTTGTATGCGAAATTGCCTACTGCATACGTAGCGGGGCGATTCTGTTCTTTGAAAGTGGTTTATTTTGAAAAACTGTCAAAGTCAAAGTCAAAGCATTTATTTCAAATGGGCCCATAAAAAGGCACTTTTGAACGACAAAATTTACATTAAAAATAGAACTGATTCTAGGCGACACTTCCAAAAAGTAGTTTCGTATGGAGAAGAAGTGGCAAGAAATCCCAATATACATGACTAAAAAAAAACAAGTATGTATTGATTATTCAGCAAGTATCGTAATTTTATTTGATTATTTATGTCTTTCATAACAGCCTCCTGAAATTTGACGAGGATGCAAAACGACACGTTGTATAATTAAAATTGACATATTGTTTATCTAAATAGACTCCTAAACGTACATTGTCCGTCGAAAATATAGGGTTATCAATTTAATGAAAATGTTTCAGTTGTAACATACATTGTATTTTTACGCGGTCATATCGGCCATTTTGTTCACGCCACTGGTACAGAGCGGTAATTAATTTGTGGCAACCTACAAAAGTGGAAGCGCCAAAATGTGTGGTATAAGTGAAAAGAAAACAGCGATTTTGCTTTGAAAATGTTTGGATGGATTGGGATAGCATTCACTATTCTCAAAAGAAAGAAAAGAAATAAAGAAAATACATTTATATAATACACTAATATAATACTTTATAATACTTTCTCAAAGATTAAGTATAGCAAACCAAGTCCATGGATAGATTATTGCAATGCTTCATTCAAATATGTAGATATAAATGTCAATCAATGTCAAAAATGAGAATAGATGCCTATTGATTAAACATTACTGACATAGGTGATGGATACACCTGGCCCAATAGATAGTTATATAAGTCTGATTTCGCTAACCCGTCTTGAGCAAGCGTGGTGATTAATACTCGTGCCTCCTCCGTATGAGAAGAGGCATTTGCCATACAGTGGGAAAATAATGAACTGGTGTGACTGTAAGTAAGTTAATATTGCGTACAGCGAGAGCCACATGGTTGATTATGGTATAGGCTACAACTAAGTTTGAAATGCTGGTTTGCGTTGATGTTTGTTGCGTTGCACATACTGATGTGGGTATCTGCTATACCGAAAGCATCACAGGTAGGTTGCCGACAAGCCAAACTTTCTCATGTCCACGCCCGCCATCACGCTGGTCTGCACAAACTTCAAACAGAAACACAGCTGGCAGTAGAAATAAGCATAGTGGTAATACCTCCTCGGGTTCTTCACATAGAAGCAAACTACTTATACATAAGTACATAAACTCACGCATTAATTCCCATGGGGCTCGGCAGAAACTTCAGAACGCCACCTGCTACGATCCTTATATACTACTTAAGCTTCGTTAACGTTCAACCATCTGGTCATACACACACGCCGGTTGCCAGTACTACGCACCTGACCTTTCTGAAGGACATCACCAATAAGGTCATTACGAGTATATGTCCTTATAAGGCGTCCTTCCGGCATTTCCACTCACATCTGAATTTTAAATACTTTTTATTCATCCTTTCCACATGACTAAACCATCTAAGCATACTCTTTTGAATTACACACACACACAGACACAACACGAATCCTACTTGTATTTCGCTTTTCCCTTCTAACTTTTACCACACACTAATCGCGAATCAAGTGTCGATATATTAACCCTCGATATGGCCGACCTAAATGGCGCGCAAAAAAAACGCGTTTTTTTTTTCAATATGCCACCGAGAGGCACGGAATCTACCGCGGAGTGCCAACTTTGAAAATGGAACTCCATTAATTATGTGTTGGAAGTTAAATATGGGAAAAGAGGATTTAATGGACGCTGCTTTTAGAGAAAAGTTTTTTCTCTAATTGCCTAGTCTCCTGCTCGTGGCTAAATTATAACAGCAGTTCGGGTCAATCGAAGGTTAACCTACGCTTGGTGAGGTCGGTTCATGCAATGGTGACCCCTCCGTACCTCGGAAAGCCCGTTAAGCCGTTGGTCCCGGCTGTCTCTAATTGCCTAGTCTCCTGCTCGTGGCTAAATTATAACAGCAGTTCGGGTCAATCGAAGGTTAACCTACGCTTGGTGAGGTCGGTTCATGCAATGGTGACCCCTCCGTACCTCGGAAAGCCCGTTAAGCCGTTGGTCCCGGCTGTCATTCGTGGGTCTTTGACAATCGTTACGGGTAAGCAGAAAGTCTGACACCTGTCTAACCAAGGGGTGTCATATTATCCAGTAACTGGGTTGTGGAGGTCAGATAGGCAGTCGCCCTATGTATAATACTGGTATTCAGCTGCTTGCGATCAAAAAGTCGGGCAGGGTTTTTGGGTTTTTCCGAAATTTCTTATTCTCAACGCGGAGTCTGTATTTGCACATCTTGTTTTGCATTTTTGATTAGCTTTCTCCAATAGCAGTTCTCACTACAAGCGCTACTGCTGAGCTTGTGGTTTTTATCGTTCGATTTATCAGTAGGAGCCCGGAGTATGGATTTGTGCCTGGTTGACGGCAATAGGGTCGCTCCCTGTTGCATGGGACTTAAGGCCACGGTTTCACGGGAGAGACTGTCACTGTCAGACTGCATAGAAAAGAAAGAGAAGCGCAATGACACCACGCTGGTAATTTAAAGGTAAAAATGCGATACGAGTATAAAATTAGATACTAACTATTTAATAATAAATAATCCATCACTGTATGCAGTTTTGCATTTATAATTTTATGGTATATTTGAAATTATAATTATAATTGTTAATGAAGGGTAAACTGCTTTTATGGAAAAAATAAGAGGATGATAATTTTGATCCATTAATGTATGCTTAATTGTGTTTTGAGTTCCATCACTGTATTAAAAAGGCTTGAAAATATCAAATATTCTTCTTTCGTCAAAATTATTTACGGTTTAAGAGATATACTGATTAAAGAAACCACCTTTTTGATCGTTTTCAGGAAAACTCCACCTTAAAGAAAGCTTGCGAAATAAGAGTTTGTACATCTGCAACATGTTATTTTATTTTATGATCAGAGATCGAACAACCGCTCATTCCAGCAGCCTAATTGCGTAACACATTTTCGTAAACGATTACGACTAATCTGTTTGATTTTGACAGTTCAACAACATTCATTGCGTCATTTACATTGTTGAGCAGATTTTTTTATCGAACGAATGAAGCAATGGATTAGCAATCTGTTTCAAAACGATTCAGATTCCGATTGATTGTGTATTACGCAATTAGGGTACAGGTCCGCAATTAAGTGATACTATTATAATTATGTAAGAAGTATTGATATAGTACCTATTAGTGTTTTTTGCAAGAAGTTCTAATATTTATAATAATGGATTCCTTGTTATTGTGATATTCTTACCAAAGCCAATCTATAAAAGCCATCCCCCTCTTTCACAATACAGTAAAAAAAAGGACCTCAATCATATCACTTCAACGGAGTGACCGGCAGCTTCCGACCTCTGGTTATAAATCTCACGCACAGTTTTTTTTTTTTTTAACCAGTTCTTTATATCGCAATTCTTTTCAATTACACGTTCTAACAACAAATCATTTCTATTCGCGCCAATCATTTTATCTCAATTTCAAACATGTCAAAAATCATTGAACCTTTCATTTTTATTCACACCAGAATTTCCTTTAAAAAATATAAATATTCAGTCGACTGATTTTCAACGGCTATTATAATCCTACAACGTCACTAGGCAAGACAATAGTGCCAGTTATTAATAGTGCGTCATAGACAAAAGACTTCTCTATGGTTGAACGCCTCTACGACATGGGGGCTAAAATAATAGGGTGTTGGTTTGAAGTTTTTAATATTGTGAAATATCAAACGGGAATGGGAAAGTACCATCTTGATAATATGCGGGATCAAAGACTGTTATACAGTCAGGGAACTTGATTGTTAAAGTACTTAAACTTTTATCCCGTTCGCTCTAAGTTTGCCGGTCTGTGGAATACTTCACCTCTTCGTCATCGCAAGCGCGTGTGATTATTACTTATTGGGCAACTTAATATTCTTAAGTTTTTAATCAATTAATCAATCAATCTTTATTTGTGAACATAGGTATACATAAAATGTCTTAAATATACATACCAGGCCACTCAGAAAGTTTTGCGAAAAAAAGTTTTTATGCCTGAGAGACTGGCCAGTTAGAGTCTATTTTGAAAATATGATTATTAGTAAGTAAAAATAAGTACGTTCCTATTTCAAAATTTCCCTCCACATTGTTTGCGAGCTAATTTATATTATCTTGTCTCATTAAAAATGGATCTACGCCTAGAACATTTTCACATTATGATTTTTTACGATTTCAAGTGTCGCATGAAACCGGACGAATTGTACGATAGACTTCAAATGGCATTTATCGATGAAAGTCTTTCTAAGGCAACCGTGTATCGTTGGTATAACGCATTCAAGCGCCGGCGACTAACTTTGTGGGATGAAGAAAGAAGTGGTCGCACTTTGTTGGCTGAAACGGAAGAAAACGTGCTAGCAGAAAAATTTATCATAATTTATTATTAAAAAATCTTCAAAAGAGTCAAACGTCTTATCTCTTCTAAAAACAAAAACAAATTGCTTTTAAATTTATGGACATTTTCTTCATTCCAACTTTTCGGTAATTTATTAGATATACTTAGAGCAATGCTCCAAGGATATATTATATAAGAGGATGTTTACGAAAACACTGTTAAAACTAAAGTGCATTTTTAGAACCTAATGTTTGTAATCAGTCACAACGGCGCCGGCTACTTACTCGTGTTAGGAACAATGCCAGATCCTGCCCCAGCTTTTTACAGGAAATGTCAATTAATGAAAATAATTGTAATGATTAAAGGACCTTTTCATAATATATTGTTTTTCAGTAGAACTTGCCGATTACAAATTAATGATAAAAGGAATTCAACCCCTTAATTTCCTATTGCGTTACTTATTGCGCATGATACACAACAAAAAAAGTTAAAATACCTGTAAAACCAAAACTC
Source organism: Dasypolia templi (assembly GCA_963555695.1). Taxonomy (NCBI): domain Eukaryota; kingdom Metazoa; phylum Arthropoda; class Insecta; order Lepidoptera; family Noctuidae; genus Dasypolia; species Dasypolia templi. The sequence continues at coordinate 10,466,754 of OY743163.1, forward strand.
TTATTACGATTAAAGTAACTATGATAATGCGTAACGTATATGTTGTTTAAATCGCTTTTTAACAATTATAAACCGCACATATACGATGTCATTATTGTTTTAAGATTTTAACAGAAAGTGCAAGTTCTAGATGCATTAGGACAAATGTTTAGTTAACAGTAATAAATAAGGTTTATGATGCTGCATATTGCTGGCTCGAAAATTACTTTTTGATTTGAGTGGGGCAAAGTTCTATAGAGTTTCTGGCATTGTCCTTTTTCTCTCTCTTTCAAATATGTACTTACAACGACGGCATTGTTAATATTTTCATATTTATAAAAAGCGGTTTGCAACTGTCAGTAGTCTGTAAGTTGTAGATCAATAGGCATCTTTTTTGGCACTTAAATACTGTATCTTTAGCCGTTGCATTGTTGCCTCAAAATATAATTCCATATCCACATGTTGAGGCAACTAGACCATGATATGCTGTTAATACTCTTTCTCTATGTCCTCGATATTTGTTAGTAGCAAACTTACAGAGAACGTGTACCTGCATAAAAAAATCACAACTGTCATTCTTTGACAGGCGTATGAAACGACAGGAACACGACAAATTTACTTTTGGTATCAAACTGCTTAATATCCAAATCTCCGTTCTGAGAGCCAATTATTACATAACATAACATAACATAACATCACGCCTTGTTTCCCCGAAGGGTTGGGCAGAGGTGTACCTATAGTACACCCACATTTCGCCAGTTATGTTTAAGTCCCATGTAATAGGGGGCGAGCCTATTGCCATCTACCGGGCACAAATCCAGACTTCGGGCTGCTTCTGAGAAATTCCAGATAGAAAAACCCAATAACACGTTGCCCGACCTGGGAATCGAACCCAGGACCTCATGCTCAGCAGTAGAAATAGTTTTATTTCTGTAAGAAGATTTGTACAAACACTATTACACGTCAATCATATTTTAAAAACTAGATGAGGTAGGCGTGCGTGAATGCCCAGCACCCTTATTGCGTACAACACTATACATTACAATCTGAATAATTTTAAAAGGATATTGCTAATCCATTGCTTTAAATGTTCAAAAAAACTGTCTGCTCAAAAACATAAATAACGCAATGAATGTTGTTGAACTGTCAAAATGAAAGCATTTGCTAATGATAGTGTGTTACCCAACTACCCCGCAGATTTAAGAAGTAAACGAAGCAAAAGGAGTAACTATGTAAGAATCGTAGCAAGTGCTGATCTGTAGTTCATGCCTACCCCAACGGGAAGAAGGCATGAGGTTATGTACATTTGCATGAGCACGGAGTTCTTTATCTGACTACTCTGTGAACAAAATCCGAAACAAAGTCACAGTCTCTTTTAAAGTTCAGACATAATCTTGGTCAGATTATGTGGGGTTAATAATTCGATGGTTATAGGTCTTTCATACAGGGTTCACTTATGAAGGCACTACACTACTATACGATCTAATACAAAGCTACAGTCCATTTTACGACTTGTACTTGATAGACAGATTTAATGAACCCTAGACTGTTCTCTTTTACTACCAAATCCGTAAAAAAGAAATAAAAAGGTCGCGAAACCAACAAAAAAAACAATAAAAACCGACCTGAGACTCCACAAAAAAATAATTTAATATTTTTATTACCATTTCCTAACCTTTTACGAGGTGTATTTTATTTCGCGCCATTTTTAACGTCAAAATAAACGAATTGCCTCCAAAAGTGAATAAGGTTTTCATTAAACAAGATATTTTTTTCTAATGTCCTCAAAATGCGTCGCCAAGATCCTATCTCGACCTTTCATGAGGCTCTCCATAGACGTTAAAAAAAATATAAAGAGTTCTTAGGAAAAAAGTTGAAGATTTACTTAGAGGCAGGAGGGATATTTTGGTTAAAGGCGGATGCGGTATATTTTGTCCTCAAGAATTAAGTAATCATTTGTGTTCATTTTGCTACTTAACTTTTAATCATTACTTTGGAATGTTTGGTATATTTTCAACCCCATAAATCTTTATATTAGTGATAGCTACAATTTAATTTTGTATACAATACCATTAGATTTGTTTTTTATTTAAATGTAAGGTTTTCAAAACCGCCTTTTCTGTGAAAATATTGGCTTGCACCCAGATAATATTGGGGGCTAGTTTGGGTCAAACCTATCTGCATTAAAAATGTAAATCTACTATTTGCTACATAAGCAATAATTTTAGCTACCTCAATGTGTAGGTACTTATATTTACCTAACAAAATTATTGGTCCCTTCATTTTGACATTAAAATGGAATGACCAGATGGATAGGCTGGTCGGAAGAGTCCTATCTATTTGGTATCAGAATGTATACGTCGCCTTTATGTATAAGTAGATATTTAACAAAATCCTAGGTCACCTCATATTGACGGGAATTAGTTTGTAGCTTAATTTAAATCGATCATTCATTACTATCACGGCTTATAACCTACCCGTTTATTAAGGACAGTTTTTTTCTAAAATACTATCAAACTTGAAACAATTGTTGGACCTTTCTATCTTCCTTGCCGCAAAACTTCGAAGCAACGTAAATAATGTAGGTATTATTGCATATTTCTCGAGTATAAAGTCGTCCACCGTCCGCCATCTTGGTTCCTTCAATGAGGCAATACATCTGAAGTGTTGCCCACTTAGAAAAATGTTGCCAAGTTAAATTAATACTTCACGCTACGCACTGAAGAGGGTAGGCTGGTCATTTTGTATTTCGATATGGAAAGTATCGTGACATATTTTTGGGATATTGACAAGACTTTTTAATTTTGGGAAACGCTTTTTGATAGGAATGTACTAAGTTGAAGTCTAAATGAGGGCTGCTTTTTTCATTACTTTTTAGGTCAAATTCACACTTCAAATGTGCTGTTAAAAATGTTTGCTCTTCGAATGAATATTGTAAAGCATAGACATTCAACACTGATTGACGTAGACGTAATGGATTCTAGAACATATATTACCTAATATACAAATGAAAATGTTGTCGAGAACGCACTTTTGTTTGTTTGGCGATGTGTTTGAACTGATATAAATTATAAATGCAGCGATAAGTCACACCCATGAAAACATTCCATTTGTATAATATAATACTGAAATTAAATTTTTTCAGCTATTCCTAAGTTATGTTTATCCCTCCGAGACCAAATACAAAAAAAAAGCTTAAATCTAAGCTTCCTTCCTTTTAAATACAACTCACTCGAATTACCTTTAGCACCTCAAAAAAAAAAACTACGAACCAAAGAGTCTTTGGCACATTATAGATCGATGCTAATGTGTGCCGACCTCGTGTTGTACAAGTCGTGATGGTAAACTAATGACGTAGGTAATGAAATGAGCTCATAGCACTTGTGATTGTTGCGAATCTATAGATGTCTCTAGAGTGACGTAGGGGACGTATTCATAGTGTTGTTTGAGCTTGTCATTTTGGGACGTGGTAGGATTTCGTCGTTCGTCTATTCATAGGGAATTCATAGATGCCCTCCGACTGAGGAAGAAAGCTTATATTGGATGTTTTTGTGAAAATTTTTACTTGATATGAAATGTTTCATGAAATGTTTGTTATTTGTATTCTTCTTCTTCATATTTTCTCAGATCTTGTTGGCACAAAACTTCGTCACTTGCAAGGCGTCGTCGACAGCGTAAAGGTCACTTTGGACTGCAAGTTTTGGGACGCTGAGGGCAGGAAAGGATGTGGAGCATAGTTTGCAACATATCTCCACATCTACATCCTGCGGCCGTTCCTTCGAGGTGGTCCCACTTCGCAGGTTGGAGTCACATATTCCTACTTGTGTCTAGAGACTGTTCAGGGACTTCCAAGTGGATTTATTGTATTGTAATGTTTTTTTTGTTGTTTTTTTTTGCAGCCCTTACAGGGTGCATATTTGAAACTTTTAATCTTATTCCAATCTCTGTTCAACATGTTTGTGTTAAACTAATTTAATTTTGACTCCCTACGAGACAACCGTCTTGATCAAAAACCGATGAGCTACTGGACTCTAGTATTACAATGCTGCATAATTTGCAATATGTGGTGGTAAATATGACATAACATAACATAACCCAGATCCCAGAAGGGTAAGGCAGAGGTGTACCTATAGTACGCTCACATTTCGCCAGTTCAAATATGACATAATTATCGAGTAAAAAAAAACGGGAGGTGTCATGGGACACCAGATTGGAACGAAGTTACTCCTACCCTAAGCTACTTTAAAGAATTTCGTTCCTAAAATCGGCTTTGTTGATCGTCGTTTCTGTAACTTCATGCATACCTGAGGGTAATTACGTAACCCACTTAAGGCTCCAGGACTCCAAGACAGGCACCACTGTCGCGCGCCACGCGGTGCCTTTGTGTCGCGCTGTGGCGTGCGCCAGTGTGCACGAGATTTTACAAAGACACTGCCTTTCATTTTGATAGTGCAACAACATTCATTGCGTTATTTTCGTTGCTGAGCAGAAGAAGTTTTGAAACATATGAAGCATTGGATTAGATATTTCTTTCAAAATCTTCTGTATTGATATTGAAAGTGTGTTCGTGTATTTACGTTTGCCATATTAACGCCCAATTAGGTAGGGATTCAGTTTTTGTTTGTTTGTTTGGCATCTCGCAGGTCAACCTATGCGGTTGTCGTCTGCTTAAGCGGACTTGCCTGTGGTTGCCCTAATAAATTAAGGCCTCCAGCCAGGACTTAAACTTAAATACTAACTAAAAACCAAGCGGCAACGCTAAGGGCACCCCCTGTGGGGTACGGACCTCGGCTTAGGGCGTCGCTGGAAGAGGGCAGCAAATGACTAGCTGGATCAGGACTGGTATTATTTAGGGACGAATTTAAAGCTACAGGCTCAGCGGCGCGGGCTGGCTCGAGCAAGGGTCGGGAGGGGCGTCGATTTGGGAGTCGCGGCGGGCCTCGGCGGCGAGGACGGTAGGACGGCGATCGGGTTTTGGGCTTATGTAGTGTGCTGGTGGCTTTACTACTCTCCTGGAGGAGGGTAGTGGCGTCGTCGGGGTCGATTAAAGTATGCCTTGGTCGTCGAATACTGCTAATGCGAGAGGGAGTGTAGCGGGCGGCCGCTGTAATCAGGGGGTTAGAATGTTTGATACCGCAGTCGAAGAAACGCTTTGATAAGCGTTTCATGAACTGTTTTATGGTTGGCATTCTAAGGTCGACGTGAAGATCTATATTCCGGACGTAGTAAGGGGCACCCGTAACCCTTCTGAGGAAACGGTTTTGGAGGGTCTGCATCTTATGGAGATGACGTGGGTGAGCATGCGCAAATACGACGCAGGCATAGGTCATGATGGGACGGATGACTGCGGTATAAATGCGGAGCTTGCATTTAAGGGACAGTTTACTACGGAGGGATTCAGTTTCATTACTAACATTTATATAGCGTAATTTACTTGCAAACATCACCAACCTCCTTTCCAAATAAACAACTGAAGGTACGGTCAATCGTACGTCAGTCAACCCGTTCTTAATAATAACAATAATTTGTCTTGCTGATGGCGAGTACTTGCAGAGACGTCTTGCTAACGGCGAATACTTCAGACACAATCTAGTGGCCTTGCAGTACAGCCTTGTAGAATCGGAAGTACCATACTACAGGTATGTGTCCGGCTATTGTAGCACATACGCCTGATATTGTGGTGATAGATCGCCGTAAGATGATTGTTGATATCACTGTCCCTCATGACGAGAATGATGTGAAAACTGAAAAATAAACAAGTATCCACACTGTGTGATGTGATAAGTATGCACACGAGGTTGTCGACATCTGGAGCGTGGACTCTAAAAACATTGAACCGATAGTCGGGACAGCCAATGGTTTAATGGCCAAGAGCCTCGACCAACACAGACTCTCGTTAGGCAGCTGGATCAAGGGCTCGATTCAGAAAGCGGTACTTCTGGACGGCTCACGGCTCACATTGTCAGGAGGTTCTTCTCTGGAGCCCTGACCGCTGGTAGCTTGGACCCAGTTCGCGATGTCAGTGGGCTACTATTTTTATATATGTAAATATTTTGTATACTTACGTCTATTTTATTTTAGGAAATATTATAAAATGTATTAGGTAAGGAAGAAAAAAAAAACGAAATAATAATCGTTTTTTTAACCAATTCATTTGTTTCGGTTTTAGCACATCCATTATATGTAGTTGCTAATAACACAAAAATTAAAATAATTGTTGCACGCATGGCGTGTTAGGATGGAGGTGCAGCGCTTGCGCACGATTGCAGCGAAGCTGTCTGAAAGGACCTCGACTATTGCTACGAAATAAAGGAGCTGTCAACGTTCCAACTTTAGCAATGGATGTCTGGTTGATTGTACGCTCCCTTAAATTCGCATGACCGTTTCATTAGGTGTAATAACAGTAATGTGCCGTAGCTTTTATGTGTAAACACACTTTTATTGTCTATCTAGTACGAATTACTTGGCACACTGCCAATGCATCCTATTTGACTACTTAATTATATTCCGCTCAAAGAGGAATGCCCATTTTTCACCTGACTATGTATAGAAATGAAATAAATCTTAAAAAAACAACTAATTAAATTTTATATTAATTACGCTTATCACAATGTTCAAAGAAAAGCAGGATTTTTTTAAATTTTGTTTTTTGTCATGCGTATTCTACTTCAAGGGTAAACATATTAGCATGTTTTGAACGCATCTCAACCACCATTTTCTACAACGTTCCATTTTACACACTGCTGCTTGACTTTATTCAACTCTGTTTCTGAGTTTCATACATTATTTTACGTTCTATTTACTCAGTAAGTATTTCTTTTTTAGTCAATGTATAATACAGATTATTTAAAGATAAATGAATAATTAAATTAATGAATCATGCAATATGTAATTGAGTTATGACGATTGAAACGTATTTTTTGACATTTGACATTTAATGCTCGACACTCAATATAAATTGACAATCATCGAGAGTCTAAGCAGTGACATAAGGGCAGCTGGTTTTAAGGAATTCACAAAGTAAAAAAGACGTTTTAGAACATAGATATGTATTATTAAGTAAGTATTACTATTTTAGACTAAACTTCGAGTGTTAAATAATTCGTTCTAGCACATTTATTTCTTTATAACGGCAAATCCTAACCTAAAAAGTAACATTAATATTTTTGGACTTCGTAGCGTTTCAATTGTTAAAATGACCATATAACATTATTTTCTAATCTTACAGGTAGTGTTTCTACTATAACTTATAACTATATATAAACTTTTATTATCAGGTTTTGAAATGTATGGGAACTGGGCATTGTTCTTTAGTATGATTGTATCAGGCTCACAGTTTTCTGACAGCGATTTTAAGGATATCATGTGTTATTATTTTTTGCAATTACAGACAGGGAATCAAACTTTAACCGTAATAAGTGTTTTTAAAACTGTTTTAAAAGAAATAACCTTATAAATGTAACAGAAATAATAACTATGTTACAATATCAATGTGTAATCTTTTATATGTGTTAATATGTGTAACAGAAATAAGCAGTTTTAGGTATAATTGCACAGACCCACTGTTACACTTATTAACACTGTTAAACTTTTGTACGTGTTTTGAATTTACACATTGAAGAACACATTTATAAGTGTTACATTTTTGATTCTGTTATAAAATTCAAAATGTAACACTTATAATTCTGTAAACTTTATGAAGGTGTTATTAATTCCCTGAGTACAGGTTTAAAGATTCTTTTAAGACAGAGAAAAAGCAATATTGCCAGATTTCAGACCAGTAGGTCCTAGTATCACATTCATGTTTTTCATGTATCAACGTGTCCTTTATTGACTGTCATAGTCGGTAAGTGCTGGCGCCCTACCATTTGCAGAGCGTTGGTATGTAGGCTGCAGTGCAAGCCAAGGTGACAGTTAAAAGTTGCGCAATACATGGTAAAATATCGCATGACACATATATTTAAATGTAAGTAATGTTGCCGTACTGTGTGTACGGTAAAAGTGATTTATGTGTTCGAGTTTCAATCAAACACTCAGTGAAATTGCATAACTGCATCAAACGCAAGTATATACATTCGCTCAGTCACCAAAATTTGTGCCAGTTCACGTTCAGTTCTCATTAGAGAAACCACGTACTCAAAACCTAGCATTACCACTTTACCATAAATTTTATCAATTGGTTAGTTATATGGTTTAAATTTTTAACCAATTCTTGTCACTAAGTATTAAAGCTATTCAATATAGTTAGCTCCCTTATAATTAGAGACTTCAACTTTTAATATCGCAAAAATACTAGTGTTTGTTTTATGTTTTAAGGTAGATTGCAGTAGGCTGTTGTTGTTTTTTATTTATTTAAAATATTTTGTTTTAAAGCAGTTAAAGATAGTTTTTTTTACCACTAGTTTTTTACGTTTTTCATAACTTTTAAAATAAGTAAATTTTAAGACCACGCTTAAGGTATGCACTTGTAATGTTAGTTGTAAGGGAGATTTCAATAAATAAATAAACATATATACCACATCCTATCAATAAGAGAAACGTGTGTTAGGTAGCCATAGCGCCGAGCACTACTCTCTACAATTTGATATATTATTATGGAAGTGGCACCTATAATGTGACATTTATTCGCTCTGGAAAGACTATGAATACGGTCGACTGCGTGTATTTCTATATTACCGTGGTACAGCAGCACGCTCTTTGACGAACCCACAGTTCGATAAAATGTAACACAGGGCTGTCACCAACGCAATGTTATAATTATTTTTAATCTGTTACCAAAATTACGATTACATGCAAAAGCATAGTAATAATCATAATCAGCCTATAATGTTCCCACTCATGGGCCCCAAGCCTCCTCTCTGTAAGGAGGGAATTAGTTGGTTCTAGGACATCCCGGTTTCCTCCAGATGTTTTATTTCACCGTTTTTAGAGCAGTGGTGATTAAATTTAAATTAAATACACAAAGTAAAGTGCCCGTCTGGGTTCGAATTCACGACCTACTACAATTCGTAAGTCGAGGCCGATACCACTGGGGCACCACTGCTCCCTGTAAAAAAACCAAAAAAAAAGTAATTATCAGTAAAACTACGGTTCGCTAGAAGAAGTGTGGCAGCCACATGGCGTCTACAATTTACCGGCAAATGACGTCACTGATGCATTATGAAAGTAAGTTGGTTGTTTTTCTAGAGAGCGTTTTTGACACCGTAAAGTCAAACCACGGTGCCATTATTTTCATGACGGCCGTCATTGCGACGGTAATGTGGCGACCACCCCTCTTCTTGGAAATCGTACCTGATATGACAGGGTTAACAGTAAACTGAGGGGCGATTACCATACTTTTAAGAACGTTGTCACAACGTTCGCATTCTAAACTCTGTCTCAATAAGTCAAAAATAACTTTATATTTTTGACGAGTTATTGACATTTTAATGTCGTTGAGATGAGATTGCATTTTGATATTGTATGTTTTTAATGGCCTTGAGACCGTTTGTATCCTTACCTTCTCTTCCTATACCTTCTCTTCGTTTATCTTTTTTTCTCCCAATTTTTGTATGGCAATTAAATTATTTTGTACCGTCAGGGAAATGTATTCGTTATCTATTAAGTAAATTGACACATTGTGTTTTTCCGACGACTTAGCCCGCGTGAAATTTATTCTTCCCCCGACCCACCCCGTTGCATGACTTCACCTGCCCACTTGCATCACTCCGTTTTCGCGTTTTTCAGTCTTTTGTTTTTGGCTCCTAAGGGTAGCGTGTGTTAAATATCTGATAGCCTTCCTCATTTTGGCTATCTTAAGCAAAACGGTTTTTTTTCAAATCCGTCCAATAGTTCCAGAAATAAACTTTTCAGCTTTATTATTTGTATGATATAATATATAAATACGACTGATAGTAAACCCTAACTAATATCAGAAATGCGAAAGTATGTTTTTTTTTTGTTTGTTTATTACACTTTCACACCAAAACGGTTACGGTTTAGATGAAATTTGGCACACATCTAGAGGACAAAGGGTACATCCCGGATCGCAAACGATATCGCAAGCAACAGCTAGTTGAATTACAGATTATTATGATATGATTTTCTGGACAATTTTAGTTGATGGTCAATTTTGCGAAACAACCCGTTATCTTGACTGTATTTAAATATCTGACAGTGGTTGTACAAAAACAGTGCTTATACCTACTTGTTATTTTTTGTATAACATAGAAAACATGTTAACTATTTTTTTGTCCAGTGCCTTCACATCAACACAAAAAAAAATCGTTTCTAAACCTTTTTGACAGCCCTATACCTAGATCCCCTCCCACTAGGGTTGTTCAACAATAGCGCCGTGGGGTTGTAATTAAAAAAAAGCGCGTAACGTGCTGGCGTGAATTTTCACGCGTACCACTCAATGGGTTGTCTATGTGTGCGTACTTATAATATTGCGCGCGTATATGTTTGAATTAGGAACGCATGTTCGCGATTTGAAATACTTTATCGTTTTTTTTCTCTTTGTTCTTTTCGAGGTAAATCTTTTTTTTTTCTTGACCGAATGCTTTTATAACAATCGTTCCATAACTGTTTTATTTTATGTTATGTCTAATCAACAAATTTTGTAAAAAATAATACAAAATAATAATTGTTAAGTATTTAAGAAAAAGAAGTGTGGTAATATTAACCATTAACTTCAGATAATTCGCATGATGACTTGTTTCGTTATGCATGTAAAATTTGCACGCTTAAATCTATTAAGCAAAACCTGTTGGTTGAAATTATTTACACTGCCATGTTTAATACCATGTTCGCAAACACAAAAACTGCCCCTGTCGCATGTGTGTAGCGAGCTTAAAACGCGTCAGTAAGTAATTAAAACACTAGATGTGTGTAAACAAGCCTTATTTATTAAAATATATACGACTATGCTGTAACGTGGGGCGAATACACTTACATAAATAATATAGGTAGACGTTAGCGTTAGAAGATAGAGAAAAATTATCAACTGTCCTACACAAAACTTCAATACCTACGCGATCCAAAAATTTGAAAATTACACAATAAAAAAATAAAAATAAACTGTTACCAATAGAAAAATGTTATTATACGACTGATGAATTTCTGAATGATACATTAATGTAGAGTTAGTTATTTATTTGACTGCCGAAACAATTTTTGATTGAATATTGTGACTGATTGTACATCATTTATGATTATTAATTTTATTGCATTGACTTAAAAATTCTCCTTATTGTTTTTAGTTTGAGTTGATAGCATGCAACCATATTTGCACGCCTCCTGGCATAACATAGCGACCTAGTAACTTTAATTTAAGAACTGTATTCACTACCTATGTTACACAAATAAAATATGATTATGATTATTATGTACGCGATCCAAATGTATGGAACGGTTGATAATTTATTCGCGATTAAAATTTTGGTCCCGTGGAGAAGCTTGTTCAGTTTGATGGTCTACATGTCGATTCTGTAAAAATATCACCGCCAAGACTTGCGTGGAGTGAGCTGCCAGTGTCAACCCATCTTGGTTAATCCCTAGCATCAGTGGCACTGACAGCTCACTCCACGCTCACTTCACTTAATCACACCTATCTTACACATACTGTATCAGTAAGCAAGACAGAGGCATACTGATACAGCATACAATCGTGACCCTGAATATGGCATATTTAGTTTATTAAAAGTCCAACTTTGAAGAGCGTTGTCCCTGTAATTTTCTTAGGACGTGTGACAGTTTTTTTCAATGTGGCCATATTAATGCCCGGATACCCACAATTTGAATTTACTTGCAACTTTAACATCTATGATACTTAAGCCTAAACCTTCGAGCCAGTTTTTGTATTTCAAACTATATGCTCTAAGATCTTAGTACAAAATTGACAAAATAAGACCGGACTATCAAATGCTTAATCATTTTAACATCAACAAAATCTTACGCGAACGGCAATGTGGTTTCACTATAAGTTTCATGTGAAGCTGCTGCCACTTAATAAAAACACATATTTACAGTGTGGGAGGAGGCCTAAGATGCCATAAATTTGTGTGACCTATCCAAGGCATTTGACTGCATTAATTACAAAACCTTGCTCCTAATACTTGAGCATTACGGACTAGGTAAACTTGAACAGGACAGAAAAATTCAAATAGATGACAATGCACAGAAAAATGTTTAAAAGTAAAAATGGGTGTTTCACAAGGCTCGATATTAGGTCCATTCCTCTATTTAGTATATATGACCTACCACATTTATTAAAAAACCAACCACAAATGGTGTTATTTGCTGACGATACTTCCTTAATTTTTTAAATAAGTAGTTGTAAATCAAATCTTGACGTCGTAAAAACGCCCTACTGTTGGTACAATTTATTCTGCTAATAGTTTAGTATTAAATGGGAAAAAAACTAAATGCATAATGTTTGATATGCAGAATGTTAAAAGTATTGACTGTGACTTAATATTGAGAAACTAGAATTAATTGATAAACTGTTTTTTTGGGGATCACGCTCAACTCAAGGCGGCAAGAAATGTTAAATGAGCCTCTTAACATTTCTTGCAGGACAGCTAAGTTCAGCAGCATAATATATGATATCAGAAAAATCCGTTTTGCTAATGTAGATACCGCGAGGCTACTCTATTTCAGTTACTTTCACAGTATCATGTCTTCATGGTATTCTATTACGGGGACGCGCTGTAGATATCGAGTCTATTTTTATTCTGCAAAAAAGAGCCATTAGAGCAATATATGGCCTCCGCAGGATTCTTTAATATCATGACCGTACCTTGTCAATATATATATGAAAACATCATGTACGTAAGGAACTCGACCGATCACCATGTTCGGCAAGCCGATCCCTTGGGAAAAGCGAGCCAAATACCTGGGTGTCGTACTAGACGAACACCTCTCTTTTTCAGAGCACATTAAGGCGGCTCCTTCGCGCGCCGCCTTCGCTCTAGGTAGACTTCACTTCGTCCTCAATGCACGTAGCAAATTGTCACTTAAGTGCAAAATGCGTATCTACACAGCGTGCATCCGCCCGATCATGACATATGCCAGTGCAGTCTTTGCACACGCCAAGCCCGTTCGCTTCAATAGAATGCAGACCCTCCAGAACAAGTTCCTCCGTAGGATAACAGGCTCCCCCTGGTACGTTCGCAACGAGATCCTTCACGTTGACCTAAAGATTCCCACTATCCGCCAGTTCATGAAACGCATTTGAAAGCGTTTCTTCGAGACCGCCGCGAATCACCGCAACCCTCTGGTTGTGAAAGCCGCTAGTTATATTCCCTCCTCCATTAGTCAAGTCCGCCGTCCCAAGCATGTCCTCACCGATCCCGATGACCACATAACTCTCATTCAGGAGAGCAGTAGGGCCACCAGTACAGTGCACAAACACAGACCGACATTCCGACCTCGCCGCCGAGGTTCCTCGCGAAGATCCCGACGTAATTGTCCCCCCCCGACCCTTGCTCGACGAAGCGCCAGCCCGCGCCGTAGCTGAGCCTGTAGCTTTAAATTCCCCGATTAATAATAATCAACTAAACTTGATCCAGCCTGTCCCATCTTGCTGTCCTCCCGTCAGCGACGCCCTAAGCCGAGGTCCGTACCCCACAGGGGGTGCCCTTAGGGAGCGTTCGCTTAATAATATAAGTAGTTTTACGCCCCTGGCTGGAGGCTTTGAGTCCGCTTAAGGCAGCCACAGGATAGTCCGGTTAAGTAGTCACGACCTCTCAAGGTCAACTACGAGATGCCATACACAATAAAAAAAAAAATAAAAAAAAAATACGTAAGGAAAAATTTAAATCTTTACTTACCAATTAGTTCAACCAGGTTTCAGACTGGCTAAAGTAGATTCATCCTTCATGGTGTATGTTTAAAACTTTTGAATAAAATACTTCCCCACGTACTCCAACTGAATGAAACGAAGTTTAAAACTTGTATCAAACGCACACTATGCAGCCAAGCATATTATGAGTTGGGGGATTACATCGCTGACAAAAATGTTTGGTACAACGCGGGTTCTGCTCCACAAGGGCGCATAAACCAATTAATTAACATTCGAAAATACTGTTGGAGATGCTGAAGATTGTAAAAACTGTCTTTGCACTGTATAAATTCAATCTTTTAGTATTGTATAACTGCAAAGCACATGTGTGAGTAGTGCGAGCACTATGTTCCTACTATAAACCTATAATTTTGGGTACGTCTTTCATTGACCTGAATGTGGCCTGGCGGCTGAGAGTATGTCACGCTCACTCAAATGTCTCGCTGGTGGTGGCGTGTGTGTTGGATCATTAAGTTCCCTTCAAAATGGTAGAGCTGAATGGTGCTCATGTTCCTGAACGGGCGCCGTCAGAGGGGACTGGTCATCTCTTGGCTGCCACGGCTTATTTTAATTTCAGAATTGTTTTTTTTATGTTTTTCATTAGGGACGCCTTTAACGTGCACATCTTTCTACATAGTTCTCACATGTATAATTTCATCATGACTGGTCTAAATAATTTAATGTGACAATATTATTTAAAAGAGTGTCCATGGAGTTGCTTGCCCTTCTTCTCCATAGGTACCTACTACTCTTTGGAATTGGCAACTAGCTTCATCTTTCTGACTGACCGACCCCTTGAGAATTTCCTGTCAAAAGTGCCTGTAATTGGTATAATTGAAAAAAATGCTTTTTTTTTTTTTTTTTGAATGTATATGGCATGGCTACGAGGCCTTTATGCCAAGAAAAAAATGCTTTGAGTTTGAGTTTAACAGATAAACACTTTATTAAAAAAAATACTCTATGTAATATAAAAAATATTAAGTTTTTTTTTTTAAATAGAATTTAGGGCCGGCAATTAAGTATGTAAAATAATATCAGACCAATTTCCAGCTCTAGCAGCATGACAGATGTTTACCCTTTTTATTGCGTTTTTCATGACATTTTCACTCATTTCCCGCGTAATCCCAGTGAATTTGTCTCGTATATTTTGTTTGAATTGTTGAAGGTTCATTAGCCTGTTAGCATAGACACGTCCTTTTAGATAGCTCCACAGTAAAAAGTAAGGTTCTGTTATAGGGGCCAATCAATGTCACCGTTTCTCGAAATTAATCGACCCGGAAACGTTCTTTTCAATGTCTCGATTGGGTTGAGTAGAATGTTTAAATATTAAAATACATTGTTCAGTTGTATAACGCTCCATAAGAAAATTGCCATATCTACACAAAATAATGTTCATGAAACAAAATGGCTTTGTTGCGTTTGTGTGCGTTTGTCACCAAAACAAAATGGCGGCAAAAACAATTGTATACCTCCAAGTTGCCCACCCTTTATCTTGATTTAAAAGAGCATCCTTTGGAGTTTCTTGCCCGTTCTTTTCCATAGCGATCTACGTTTTGGAATGGGCAACTAGTTTCAACTTTCTGACTAACTGACCGACTCTTTGACAGTCAAAAGAGCCTGTAAATGGTTTAATTGAAATAAATGCTTTGAGTTGAGTTGAGGTATTATTGCCGCCAAGCGTGGTTGTTTTTCGGGTATGGGTCCAGCATCCCAATTGCGAAACACATTTTCTTTCACAATCCGAAGGTTTTTGAAATACATTTCTAATTGATTGATCCATATTTTTGAAAAAATCATCTGCTCAGACGCTGTTTTTTTTTTGGGTGGAAAATCATAAAATGACTTCTCCCGCTCTGGGTGGAGCGGGAGGGCGTGTCAGACTTTTGCTGACTAAAACCCACCCGTATTCCTACAGTTGCCTGTGCCAGGGCTGCGGTATCTCTTTCGGACATCCCGCGACCCTAAGGCATCGGCCCTATCGAACCCCGTCATTATGTGCCGATCTCTTTGAGGCGCGCGTGGAACACGACGCGCCGTCGACCCGGGCCTGGTCCTTACCGGTCGGCGAGCTCATTGCTCGCTGTCCGCAAGCCCGCGCCTAAAGTGGCCGGGCTCGCGCTCCGCCTACTCCTTCGCGAGCATTACTGCTTCGCTGAAGGAGGTGACGGCTTTCCATTCTCTCTTGCTCCGTACCATGGCCTGGGTCAGGCCCGGACGCGAGAGATCGGCGCCGCCGATCGCCTTCGCGAGGATTATGCTCCACCGTGTCCTCCGGGCGATCCACACAATGGTGATACCCGGGCGTTTCCTCCCGCTTTATGCGAAACAGGAACCTCCCGAAACAACCGTGTCCGGTGAGGACCTGTGTCAGGCGAAAACTGAGGACGCCGTCGCGCCTCTCCAACCACTCCTTAAAGAGGGGACTTACCGCCGTTATTGTGGCGTACCCAGCACTGGGTTGCTGCAATCGCACCCTCCATGTCGCCATGAGATCCCGCCCGAGCTCTGTACGCGGTACCGTGATTTCTCGCGGCAGCGGAGTTACACCCCGGGGTTTTGCCTACTCGCACCACTCCCATACGTGCGCGAGGGCTTTTGCCTTCAGATCCCATGGTGGCATTCCAGCAAGGAGGCTCGCCGCCTCGCAGGAGAGACGTGTACGTCTGCCACCCATGATGTCCTACTCAATTGTTTAACATCTCCACTTGTATGCAAGTAAAACCTGCATGCAATTTACACACTCTCGAAAATATGTTTCCAATGCAAAGAACTTGTATGCAAATGTGACGTCATACTTGAATGCAAGACTTACCTAAGTAATGTAATCTCGGCTTATGAGGCAGTCAGAATAAAGTACCTAGACTTCAAATTTGCTTACGTTTTTTGTTGTATGCTAAACAAAATATGATTCGCGACCGAAACCGTAACCAAAAAAACTAAAAGGAAATTTGAATTTCACGGGCTGCCCATGCGATTCCCCCCCCTTAAGCCAAAATGATAGCGATAAGCGACAACCTTTGCACGATAGCATACTTGTGCCGCAAAGCCGCAAACCGCAAAAATACGTGCTCCTCCACAGCCTGGCCAATGTCACAAGCAAGACTTAGAGAAGCTTTGAGAAAAAGTGCCTCCCTACCTACCTGCCATGGGTCGTTACTTCGTAGACCTGGAAGTTTAAAACAGATCCAGATTCTGGTCGCCCATAGGAAGAAAAATTGTTTAGGCATGTACCTAAGCAGGTTTTAATGGCTCCGCCCTGGGAAGAAGGCATAAACTACAGAACGCCACCGCCTTTTGCTTCGTTTAAAAAAAAAACAGCATGAATTTCCACACCTTCTTTCTCTCCTGTTTGGGTGTTTTGGTGTCTTTCATCATCGATGTTATTTGGTTTAAATAGGTTTTAATTTTTATTAGTTTATTAACCTATCTTATACTAGCTTTTTTTTTGTAGGCCTTGTAGACTTGTAGATTTGTAGACCATTTTTTAAACACCGTCCTCCTTATTAGCACTGTTATTTGAAAACATTGCATAAGCCAATTGACTTTAAAAGAGTAACAGTGGAGTCTTTTGTCGGCTCTTCTCTATATGATACACCAATTGGAATCGTACAACTAACCGGACGTTTCATAAGTGCCCATCTAAAATAATATTATAAAGAGGAAAAATTTGATTGTTTGTTTGTGTTGAATAGGCTCCGAAACTTGAGGACCGATTTGAAAAATTGTTTTACCATTAGAAGCCGAAATTATGTCTGATGAACATAGCCAACTTTTTTTTTAATTTTTAAGTCCACGAGGACGAAGTCGCGGGCAAAGTGCTATGTAAAATATTTTTTTGCTTGTAATACTTTAGGCGAAGAACCCATCATTTTTAGTATTGGTTTAATAGTTGTTTCAAGTAGAAACAGCCAAGGAAACGCAGAGCTTAACTGAACTTGAATTTTCCATTCATTATCAGTCGGCATTCTTTATCAGCCGTATTCTTTATTTAATTTAATGTGACATGCAGAATGTGTGGTGTGACTATGAATGAAAGGCTGAGAAATGATATGATAAGGCAACGATCCGTTAAAAGATGGAGAAGATGTAGTAACAAAAGTGGCAAAGAGTATTTACTTGTATGGTTAGGTAATGTTGAGAGGATGCATGGAAGGAGACTAACAAAAAAAGGTATTTACAAGGCAGATGTGAGCGGAAACTCCGGGACGACGCCCTAGGAGGACATATAGTTTTGTGTTGATGTTCTTCAGAAAGGTAAGGTGCGTAGTACTCGCAACCGGCGTGCGTTATGAGCAGATATATGAACGTAAATGAGGCAAAAGGAGTATGTAAGGATCGTCGCAGGTTCTGTGGTTTTGCCTATCCCATGGGAAGAAGGCGCGAGTTTATGTATGTTTGTGTTATGTCGTGTATAACTTTTTGTTTTATAAGACATAGGTGTAAAAATAAGTATTATAAACCAAAAAAAAGGTTCACATACATCTTTAATTTTGCCGTTATCGGCGTACAAATATCAAATAGGTATATGTATACGAAATAACGATTAAATTAGAAACAGATTTTTTGTTAAAATGAAATGACAAGCTAGTGTATCAATCTACTCAACTGCTCATTTTCCTGAGCATTTTCTAGGGACACGATTATAAAACGATGATGCACCTCTATTTGTTATCACTATATTTATAACACCTACTGTTTTGCAAAACAAAACTTCCACCTAATGTAATGAAAGAAAACTTATGTGAATATGTACTTTCTAATCACATAAAGCGTATGTAAAGTTTAGTATATACAGCTAGGTTTTAAGTATCTAGACGGCTGTGTGGGCCGCACGCACTTTTCAAGACTAGCTACTGTTTCCATTGCGCCAGTGAGTGAACCTCTCAGATGTTATGGCATCCAGTCTAACTAAAATACATTTTGTTACATAACATAATATCACGCCTTGTTTCCCCGAAGGGTTGGGCAGAGGTGTACCTATAGTACACCCACATTTCGCCAGTAAATTTTGTAGTACGTCGTAATTTATAACAACAAGAAACAAGAAGAATAAAAACTGAAGAAACCTACATACAGTCCACAATAGTCTGTCCAGACTATTGTGGACTGTATGTAGGTTGTTGACGAAATGAAAGATTTCTTCCCAGGTTTCTTCAGTTTTTATTCTTCTTGTTTCTTGTTGTTTTCACCGAAGGAATTGTTCTGGGGAAGTAGTTTGAAGGCACCAACACATCAAAGTCAAATTCAAAATACTTGTTTCAAATAGGCACTAAAAGGCACATTTGAACGTCAACATTTACATTTAAATACAATTGATTCTAGGCGCCCCTTCCAAAAGGTAGTTTCGTATGGAGAAGAAGGGGCAAGATACTCCACCGTTAAGCTCTTTGAAAATGTTGAACAATATTTTGTGTACATTAAATTTTAATTTTATATGTGAAGACGATGACCCAGAATGAAAATAATAAGTTAAAATAAGCAAAGACAGATATATCAATCATATTTACAAACATTGCGAAAATATATGATTTTCTTAGAATATTAACTCGGAATAAGTCAGTGTGTGAGTAAAGCAAAAAGGACAAATTATACAATTCAATTATCAACATATATTATAATTACCAGAGGACTGGATTGTTCTTTGGCCAAAGAATTAGCATTGCCATTCAGCGTGGCAATGCTGCCAGTCTTCTGGGCACGTTTCCAGATGACAGCGATGCGGACGAGTACTTCGACGCTTGAGTGTTTTTATATTAATTTGTACAGGTAGTTAGTTATTTAGTAATTTAATTTATTTATATATGTTGTTATGTTTTAATTAATTTTCTAGCAAATAATTATCAACTAGTATGATTTTGTCTAGTGTGTTATCATCTCCTATTTCTGAGATTAGTTTTTAACCTGTAATTGGCGACTGTGTAAGTTCGAGGCTACAATTACGAGTACATATAGTACATAAGATATGTTCTATACAGAAGCTGTTGGTTTACATTTATAAGCAAATACATAAGTGGCTGCGTCAAAGTAGTGTTGCTGAGTTCCGTAATCAGCCTGTAATGTTTTCTTACCGCTGGTTTTCTGTCTCTGTGAGCAGGGACTCAAACAGTAATAAGTGTTTTAACATTTTTTTGTGAAACTGTTTTAAAAGAAACACATTTATAAATGTACATGATACAAAAATATTACAGTTTCAAAGTGTAACCTTTTAAATATGTTAATAAGTGTTAGTATGTGAAACAGAAATAAGCAGTTTTAGGTATAAACGCGCGGTGGGATTGGGGCTATTTTAGCAACGCTTCGTTTACCTGTTGCACTTAGTTAAAAAGTGCAAAAGCTACTAACACTTTTATATCGGTTTGAGATATATTACTGTTACACTTTTGTTAGTGTTTTGAGTTAAAACATTTAAATACACATTTATAATTGTTACAAATACAGTTAAATTATCAATACAAAATGTAACACTTACAATTCTGTAACATTTATGAAGGTGTTTCTAAGTCCCTGTCTGTGAGGAATGAGCCGTTATCCACCACAAGAGCCACCATGACACACCATGTTTTTCATAGGTTGGTTGTTTAGTCTTCAAAATGTTTTCCTTCACGGTTGTTGAGGAAGCAGAAGGATAAGGAATTATGGATGCTGGTGTAGTAACATACACATGAGAAATTTCAGCCTTGTTCCTACGATAGCAATCTAGAGGTGGCTGTGACCAGTTACCGCTTCATCCTCAACTCATAATCATCTGTCCAGCTTTCTCGAAACTATGTTGGGGCCTGGGATTGCCTATCTGACCTCTGCACTTCAGTAAGTGGGCAAAAAGATACCCCTTGGTAAGACTGGTTGTCAGTTTTTAGGGCTTCTGACGACACGTAGCGACTGCCAAAGATCCACCAATGACAGCTGGAACCACGGCTTAACTTTCTTTCTAAAGCCGCGAAGGTGTCTTGGCATGTACAGATGGTCACTCATCCATTGACCAACCTTGGCAGGGTAGCTTAGCCTGATCGATCGACCTGTGCAGCAGTTATTACTTAGCCACAAAACCCATCGCTTCATCGCCAACTAACATAAAAAGCCACCGCAAATCAATGGAAACCAACCCCAGTCATTCTTAACGAGCCCGGCTCCCCTCTTGCAAACACACACATCGCTCACGCACTTTTGCACACACATATGTCTACACATACACATATTTAAAAACACACACATACATCTACTGTTGAGGGTTGACGTATGTTGATATTTCAGAGCGTTGACTTGCCTAGACCGACCCAGTTAGGGGTTTTATACAGGGATCGGTGAAAGCATGTGCAGCTTCTGGTTGATATTTGTGATTAAAAACCTCGGAGAATAAAAAAAGTTGCAGGTACAGGCCGCAAGACCTAAGCTGAGCTTAGCATTTATGTGAGTGTATATAGCGACGCGTCATTTGCTTGGTTTAAACCCGTTTATAAAATCGGTCTGAGGCGCTGTGTCCCACGCGCGATCACATTTGTGCGATTGGTAATCACTCACACAAATGCGAAGCTCATCTTATGCTTCGCGGACTGTAAATCTATTTGTACCTAATATAGGTTCACCTCTGTTTAACTCTTCGGAGAATAAAGGCGTCATGGTAATCTGTCTGTCTACTTGCTTTCTATTAAATCAATATCATCTGCCTAGCCTTTTCTCAACTATGTTGTGCAGGGACTGAAACAGTAGCCGTAATAAGGTTTTTTTAACACTGTTATTAAAAAGAAAATTATTTTTAAATGTAACATGTGTAACAGAAATAAGCAGTTTTAGGTATAATTGCACGGTACCGCAACAACGCGTGGCGGACAGACTGAAGCGGCGTTGCCAAAATAGCCTCAACCCAGTCGGGATTGCGGCTATTTTGGAAAAGCCATTAACACTGTTAACACTTTTATATCGGTTACAGATTTATTACTGTTACACTTTTGAATGTGTTTTGGGTTGGCACATTGAAAAACACATTTATAAGTGTTACATATTTGATTCTGTTATCAAAGTCAAATAATTTATTTCAAATAGACACATAAATGGCACTTTTGCAAGTAAACATTTACAACAACAAAAAACTTGTTGCCCCTTCCAAAAGCTGTTTTCGTATGTAGAATAATGGGCAAGAAACTCCACCGTTACTCTTTTAAAATGTTTTACAATATTTTGTACTTATACACGAATTGTTTAATTATAGGTATGTGAAGACAATGCACTTAGAATAAAATTAATGTCTGGTTCCGCCGTTTCCAAAGTTCGCAACTGTCCTCTGCTGGTGCGTCATCGGTTGCTGAGACACAGAAGTGGAAACCGAAGGCTGCTTAAACCAGTAAAGTGGATAAAGACGGCTTTACTCTGGTTGAGAGCAAAAGAGAAAAACGCGGTACCGTTCCTGCAAGTGAGGATGTCAGCGCTGCAGTGCCCACCATGTTCCTGTACATTTCCCGGTTGGACCCACAGACGTCGGGAGATAAGCTCCTCCAGTACATCATTAGCAGGAGCCAAGATCAAATCGGTGCCGAGGAACGGAAGTTGCTGAAGCTGACGCGGTTAGAGTCAACCAGGACTATAAATTTTAAGTCTTACGTCCTCCAGGTTCTAGCGATGCAGAAGGCTGTCTTCCTTAGCTCAGATTTTTGGCCGGCAGGTGTTGTGTTCAGGGTGCACGACCAAAACCAAGTTCCCAAGTGTTGTGTTTTTATGATTTTGTGGTTTTTATAATAATGTATGTTATGCTATAAGGTATTTATGTAATTGGCCTTTGTTGCCTGAATTAAATGATTTATTACTATCTCCTTTATTACATTTAAAAACTTATAAATGACATTTAAGTATTTTTCAAAACTCACAAAAAAAAACATTAAAAAATATGAAAAATAGTGTCCCACCGGGATCGGGAACAGGGTCCAAGCTACCGGCGGTCAAAGCTCCAGAGAGAGGAACCTCCTGACAATGCGCCCCTGTCCAGAAGTACCGCTTTCTGAATCAAGCCCTTGATCCAGCTGCCCAACGAGAGCCTCCTCAGGTGATTGTCGAGGCTCTTGGCTATTAAGCCATTGGCTATCACGACTATCGGCACAATGATTGCTGAGTCCACATCCCACATGTCGACAACCTCGCAATCCAAATCCAGATACTTGATTTCTTTATCTTTCTCGGCTTTCATGAGGTTCCCGTCATGCGGGACCGTTATGTCAACAATCATTGTGCGCCGCTCTACTCGATCCACCACCACTATATCAGGCTTATTGGCAACAATAGTCCTGTCAGTGATAATGAATCGAACCCAGTACAATGTGATATTTCTATTTTCGAGAACTGGGTCGGGCATGTACCTGTAGTACGGCACTTCCGATTCCACAAGGCTGTATTTCAGAGCAAGTGGCTGATGGATAATCCTGGCTACAAGGTTATGTCTATGCAAGTACTCTTCGTTAGCTAGACGAGAACACCCGGAGATAATGTGTCTTATTGATTCCCCCGGACAGTGACATGCCCGACAGATGTCAACCGTGCCGTCTTTCACAATAAATCTCCGGATTATTACTATTATTATGTCGTTTATTTATTTTTATCTTTATTTTGCTACATTTTTAAATATTTTTATAAAACAACTTAAAAAACAATAAAAAAATATAAAAAATAGTGGTCCGCCAGTAGCGGGAGCAGGGTCCAAGCTACTGGTGGTAAGGGCTCCAGAGACAGGAACCTCCTCACAATGCGAGCCGTATCGAGGAATACTGCCTTCTGAATCAGGCCCTTGATCCAACCGCCTAACGAAAGCCTCGAGAGATGTTGGTCGAGGCTTTTTGCCATCAGGCCATTGGCCGATACGACAATCGGCACAATGACAGCTGAGCTCACATTCCACATGTCTACAACCTCGTGTGCTAAGTCGAGATATTTAATTTGTTTCTCTTTCTCAGCTTTCACGAGGTTCTCGTCATGTGGAACGGTAACATCGATAATCATTGTGCGGCGCGCTAATCGATCTATCACTACTATGTCAGGCTTATTAGCGATAATAGTCCTGTCAGTAATGATAGACCGATCCCAGTACAACGTGATGTGACTGTCTGTCACTTATTCCTATTTAATAACAAAATATTATAATTATTTATTCTAAAACCATGCACGTGGTTCGGCCCACTTTACGAAACACATTAAATCTTAATTTTATGGTCTGACAGCTTGACGCGTTACCCTAATAAATAACAAGATATCCTAATTCTTTGCACTTGTAAAATAGTTTAGAAACTCTTGGAAGTCCATTCCATTTCTATTTAATGGCACACGCAAATGACCACTTATGGCAGCCGTCGTCGCTTGAAAGAAATGTTTAGACAATCGAAACCCATAGTTCTTTACAAATTCTGAGAAAGTTAAAGCGAGGGCGCGTTATTGCAACCAGCTGTGAATCGTAAAAGCAATTAAGAAATAGAAAAATGTGTTTAAAGTCGAAGTTTACAAAAAAATAGTGTGGGAAAGTACCGAGCCCAGATTTTGGATAGTTGGCGGGGGTGTTGAGGAAGGGCAGTTGGTCTTAGGACATGACAGGGTTCGGTCGTTATAGTCTCAAGGAGGAAAGCAGGTTAAGTTAGGAGGTTGGTGAGTGTTGTGAGCTGGGAGGAGCTGTGTTCGAGGTGAAGTTGGTACTACGTGCGGCATTTCGTGAGTAGTAATCTAATTCCCTACAAAGATATCATTGGTAAGTGTTAAACTCTTTACTAATAATGTGTCTTTTCCATTGTATTGTTCTCGTAGGCTGATTTGTTTTATGATTTGTAGGTAACATTTAGATATTATCGCTGCAGAGCTATTAATAATCATTTATTCCAGCATAGCGACATTGCGCTATTAATTAACTCTATTTTCTATTGTATTACGTGTCCATCTCCTAATCCATACCCTGACAGATATTTGTCATTTGCGTTTGATTATAGGGAAACGGAGAAGGCCTTCCACTTTATTTGACACTGAGCACTGACGCTCGACTTTTGACGACTTTGACCTGTAACATGCGCAACCACATACGGAAGGCAGAACCGTAAATACTCTCAGTTCATTTAAAACAACATATGCTATAAAGTCGATCTAAATCGGCATTATAAAACAATCAAACGTTAGTGATAATTACTGCTTCCAAAAAGGTTTGGCCACACAACTCTTTACGAAAGGCTCGTTGTAGGCGCATCTCCAGGGAGAGGGGTTAGGCTTCACTCACTTCCCCAAACTGGATTGGTAGTCGTTCTAAGAACGCTAGGGACCGTGTCTCGATAAAACCTACACCCGGCATATGGTACGCCAATTTCTAAATCGACACTATTTATCGAAACACGTCAATTTGGACGCTTTGCCGCTGACAGCCGCACTGTATCCTCGAAATGGGAAGGTTAAGGAGATGTGAGGTGACGAAATTACCACCTCGGCAGACACCGAGTACGATCGCATTGAGTTTTGCTACAGACTGAGTCTACAGTACGCTTGTGCAATATTTTCTGTTATTTTAGAAATGGGGCTAGGCTGCCGTAAAGGTGATATTAACATAAATACGCGTTTAGAACTTTATACTCAATACTTGTCTCACTCAATGGCAGTTGGGCTTCGTAGTTCACTGTCTCTAGGATTGAGTAAGACATTTATATTGTGCTTAGGGAACATGTTCTACTAAAATCGTATATTGTCTCAGAGGTTTTATGCGTTAGGTTTAGTAGAACACGTACAAAGAGACAAACGTTGTAAAACGGTTCCCCGTCTCACTGAAATGGGTACATCATACACAGATACATTGACGTAGCTATTATTGATTGATTAAAGCGCAAGCGTAACGATTCCCTTACCTCTTCACATTATGAAGATTCTATTACAGGTATTATTAGCGCTACCTGCGAGAAGGAAGACAGACCGCGGTAGGAAACGGTCGGTATAAGGCTAGGCTAAGAGAGTTAGGAGAATTATTGAGTGCCAGAGGCCTTGTCCAAGTGGGCTGTTGTAGGAGAGAGAATTAATATTAAATAAGTAAAATATAGTTGTGTTGAGGCACATATTTAGTTTATTATTATTCTATAATCTAGTTTTAACGTAGTATGTGTTAGTGTTTGTAGGTGAGACTGGGTGAGCCTTTAGCTATTATAGTTATCCTAGGCTGATGGAGTTGATAGTCATTATAACTAATCAGACAGACACGTGTTGCTGGGGAGTTTGTTGCGCCACTTCTT
The DNA here is from genome assembly GCA_963555695.1 of Dasypolia templi. NCBI lineage: Eukaryota > Metazoa > Arthropoda > Insecta > Lepidoptera > Noctuidae > Dasypolia > Dasypolia templi. Next base: position 10,492,782 of record OY743163.1, read on the forward strand.
CTCCCCAGCATAAACACTAGGAAGTGGTGACGGGTGGGCTCTTTGGGGCTGTCTATAGATTTTCAAGAGAGTTAATTCACAACTCTATTAATTATGCTTGAGTTTGATTCTCTACTCTCATAACTAGTAATTCTAGAATGTCGTATTCGTTGCCTTTGGCCGATACTAGAACTCTAAACTTTATTTAGTAATAATCCTCGAGTTTTGATTTCTCAACTCAAATTATCTAGTAATTCAAAGAATTATAATATTCTTTATCTTATACTAATAACTCGGTCAGACTGACATGAGCACGTGTCTTGCAAATATGCTTGTTGTGCAAAGAGTGAACTTCCGGGGGTTTGGGTGACCACAACTATCTCATATCCAGTCTAAGGACTGATAGGGACCATGTCTCCTTAAGAGCATGATGCAGACGCAATGCCGCTAGAACTAGCCGCTCCGTTGCTAGACAAGGACAGTCGCACGGTTGCCGCAGGAAAAGCCGCTTCGTCACGTTTATCAGTTCGAGAGAACTGCTAGGGGCAATGACTCCAAAAGAGCATGATGTCGACGCTATGCCGCTGTAAAGCCGCTTGCGTCACTTTATGGAAGTGTATCTCTGAGTACTCCGAGTGTAGATGCGAGGTATTGTGTGAGTTACGACTGATCAAATACCTATTACGCGCTAGCGTTTGGGTTACTCACAAGTTTATATAATAATTTACTCTGCATCCCTCTATTATTTAGCTTTCTAAAATCACTTCCAATATATTTCATAACTATGAATTCCCAAGTATCGTCTAATATTGATACACGGTTTCCCTGCCTCATTAATAATATCAAGGCATTTGGCTTCTATAAATTTGGGAATTCACTTCTATTATCGGTGGGAGAGTGACCAAGTCTGGTGACGAGCTCTACAGGGCCGCACGGGGTTGGAGTGCGGCCTTTTCCCCTTAGGGGGAAACCGACCTTAACGCTAATATTAACATAATTAGGAAAAACGAAAAATTTATCAGCCTAGGGTAATTTAGGTACCGTCACATGTGGTGCCGTGACCAGGATTCTCGTCATTAAATGTACTGATTCAATTCAGTGCAACGAGAAAGAACTACTTAAGGGTTACTACAACAAAAACACAACGTGAACAATAACACAACGTAATTTTATGTTTCTATTAATTGCTAGAGACGGCAACAGTTATAACGGCTACAATAATTTATGTTTAATTAAGTTAAGGGTTGATAATGGTGGTTGAATGCTTACTACTCGTAGCGGGTTCAAACCCCGCGCGATTCGTTAGAATATGTGCTTAGATTCCATCGCCATGGATTTTAGGGTTCGATTCCCGCTAGATTATTTGTGTGAAGATTACTTGGATTCCTGTGTCACGGTTTGTGGGTTCAATTCCCGCATGAATAGTTTAGCATAATTGTAGAATGTATAGCTTTCGTTCCGATGCCAAATAGAGTGGGTTCGATTCCCACATGCAAGGACGTATTCTTATTAAGTAGGCGATGGTATGATTGTTACTTGGGCTCTTGTGCTACTAAGGTAATGGGTTCGACTCCAAGCAAACGTGAGTTTAGTATCTGATAGTATTTGAACATGAAATATGTTTACGCGTTAGTTAAACATATTATGTGTGTGAGCGAGTGAGTTTCGTTGTAGAACTCGCTCTTAACTATGATTAAACCTAATTTTATTATTATCTAAGACCTACGAAGCGTGAAGCTTCTAGCATTTTGTAAATGACTATTAATTTACCGAGAAGGTACATTAACCATCATCATAGGAAGTTAACATAAATATTTCCAACTTTGCAGTATACAGCGCATGTCATATAATTGAATAGATACTCGTTTGGCCTTATTTCAAATTCCAGGATATTTAAGTCTCCACTTGGCTGCGACTACGCTATGTCTAAATCTCTGGTTTGTGCGTCGCACTTGGTTTCAAGTTTCTACAAAATCTGCTGACATCGGCTGACTTCAACAGCAGTGGCTGTAGCGTGGCTCCTGTTACGAAGCTAAGTTTCACTATTTATTAGATACTTCAGTGACCCGTTATAACCTACGCAGTATGATTTTGTTATCTCACTTATAATCATTACGTTTAAAGGCAATGGTACTATAGTTATTACTTTACATATGCTAGAAAATCTTCTTGTCAATATTTCATAATTAGAGGGAGAAATTGACAATCTTTTGTCACACTAGGGTTGTTTATTGTGTGCACAGTCGTCTAGGATAGGTATCTATATTTACTAATCAGTTTAACTTTCCAACTCTTATCGGATTTCAAAACTGTTTCAACCTCTTAGAATCGGAGCGGGCGTCTTATGGGAATAAACTCTTATATGTTCATGCACGGACTATCTCAGCTGCTCTACTTTATAATTTATAAATAAAAAAATAATAATAATAAAAGAACACCTTTTGTTACACTAAACAAATAATTGTTTGCACAATCAAGGATACCTATATTTTCTAATAAGTATAACTTTCCGATTCTTATTGAAACCTGCTCTAACCTCTTAGAATCAGAGGGGGGCATGTTATTGGAATACACTCTAATATGTTTATGTGCGGACTATTTCAGCTGTTTTCGGATATGACTGCCGACAGCTGACTAAGCTGACTCAGCGTTAAGGTGCACAAGGAAAGGCCTCTGTCCAGCGGCAACCGCGATAGGCTGAGTTTAGAACGAGGGAGCACTGCAGGTAGCGTGGCTCGATAGCACAAGTACTCTTTAAAGAGACCCTGGTATGTAAAACTACATTATAAGCATGCACAGGTTCTCGGAACATTCTTGAAGCGCGGTAGTGTAACCTGATTAAGGTGACAGGAGTACTTTTAAGACAAATAAGTTAAGAAGATGTTTCTGCGAAGCAGTACAAAATTATAGCACACATTGCATCTTATCGGGTTCGTGTTCCAACTGGATTGAGCTTAACTGCTTGGTTAAAAGGACTTAGCATACCTATGGGTATATACTCTAAAACACTTTCATGGAAAGGCATTGCTTCACCTATTATGAAAGCTCATCCGCTGTACTGCGTCACGCGTCTGATTTTCAGAGGGGGGAATGTGACTGTCTGTCACTTATTCCTATTTAATAACAAAATATTATAATTATTTATTCTAAAACCATGCACGTGGTTCGGCCCACTTTACGAAACACATTAAATCTTAATTTTATGGTCTGACAGCTTGACGCGTTACCCTAATAAATAACAAGATATCCTAATTCTTTGCACTTGTAAAATAGTTTAGAAACTCTTGGAAGTCCATTCCATTTCTATTTAATGGCACACGCAAATGACCACTTATGGCAGCCGTCGTCGCTTGAAAGAAATGTTTAGACAATCGAAACCCATAGTTCTTTACAAATTCTGAGAAAGTTAAAGCGAGGGCGCGTTATTGCAACCAGCTGTGAATCGTAAAAGCAATTAAGAAATAGAAAAATGTGTTTAAAGTCGAAGTTTACAAAAAAATAGTGTGGGAAAGTACCGAGCCCAGATTTTGGATAGTTGGCGGGGGTGTTGAGGAAGGGCAGTTGGTCTTAGGACATGACAGGGTTCGGTCGTTATAGTCTCAAGGAGGAAAGCAGGTTAAGTTAGGAGGTTGGTGAGTGTTGTGAGCTGGGAGGAGCTGTGTTCGAGGTGAAGTTGGTACTACGTGCGGCATTTCGTGAGTAGTAATCTAATTCCCTACAAAGATATCATTGGTAAGTGTTAAACTCTTTACTAATAATGTGTCTTTTCCATTGTATTGTTCTCGTAGGCTGATTTGTTTTATGATTTGTAGGTAACATTTAGATATTATCGCTGCAGAGCTATTAATAATCATTTATTCCAGCATAGCGACATTGCGCTATTAATTAACTCTATTTTCTATTGTATTACGTGTCCATCTCCTAATCCATACCCTGACAGATATTTGTCATTTGCGTTTGATTATAGGGAAACGGAGAAGGCCTTCCACTTTATTTGACACTGAGCACTGACGCTCGACTTTTGACGACTTTGACCTGTAACATGCGCAACCACATACGGAAGGCAGAACCGTAAATACTCTCAGTTCATTTAAAACAACATATGCTATAAAGTCGATCTAAATCGGCATTATAAAACAATCAAACGTTAGTGATAATTACTGCTTCCAAAAAGGTTTGGCCACACAACTCTTTACGAAAGGCTCGTTGTAGGCGCATCTCCAGGGAGAGGGGTTAGGCTTCACTCACTTCCCCAAACTGGATTGGTAGTCGTTCTAAGAACGCTAGGGACCGTGTCTCGATAAAACCTACACCCGGCATATGGTACGCCAATTTCTAAATCGACACTATTTATCGAAACACGTCAATTTGGACGCTTTGCCGCTGACAGCCGCACTGTATCCTCGAAATGGGAAGGTTAAGGAGATGTGAGGTGACGAAATTACCACCTCGGCAGACACCGAGTACGATCGCATTGAGTTTTGCTACAGACTGAGTCTACAGTACGCTTGTGCAATATTTTCTGTTATTTTAGAAATGGGGCTAGGCTGCCGTAAAGGTGATATTAACATAAATACGCGTTTAGAACTTTATACTCAATACTTGTCTCACTCAATGGCAGTTGGGCTTCGTAGTTCACTGTCTCTAGGATTGAGTAAGACATTTATATTGTGCTTAGGGAACATGTTCTACTAAAATCGTATATTGTCTCAGAGGTTTTATGCGTTAGGTTTAGTAGAACACGTACAAAGAGACAAACGTTGTAAAACGGTTCCCCGTCTCACTGAAATGGGTACATCATACACAGATACATTGACGTAGCTATTATTGATTGATTAAAGCGCAAGCGTAACGATTCCCTTACCTCTTCACATTATGAAGATTCTATTACAGGTATTATTAGCGCTACCTGCGAGAAGGAAGACAGACCGCGGTAGGAAACGGTCGGTATAAGGCTAGGCTAAGAGAGTTAGGAGAATTATTGAGTGCCAGAGGCCTTGTCCAAGTGGGCTGTTGTAGGAGAGAGAATTAATATTAAATAAGTAAAATATAGTTGTGTTGAGGCACATATTTAGTTTATTATTATTCTATAATCTAGTTTTAACGTAGTATGTGTTAGTGTTTGTAGGTGAGACTGGGTGAGCCTTTAGCTATTATAGTTATCCTAGGCTGATGGAGTTGATAGTCATTATAACTAATCAGACAGACACGTGTTGCTGGGGAGTTTGTTGCGCCACTTCTTCTCCCCAGCATAAACACTAGGAAGTGGTGACGGGTGGGCTCTTTGGGGCTGTCTATAGATTTTCAAGAGAGTTAATTCACAACTCTATTAATTATGCTTGAGTTTGATTCTCTACTCTCATAACTAGTAATTCTAGAATGTCGTATTCGTTGCCTTTGGCCGATACTAGAACTCTAAACTTTATTTAGTAATAATCCTCGAGTTTTGATTTCTCAACTCAAATTATCTAGTAATTCAAAGAATTATAATATTCTTTATCTTATACTAATAACTCGGTCAGACTGACATGAGCACGTGTCTTGCAAATATGCTTGTTGTGCAAAGAGTGAACTTCCGGGGGTTTGGGTGACCACAACTATCTCATATCCAGTCTAAGGACTGATAGGGACCATGTCTCCTTAAGAGCATGATGCAGACGCAATGCCGCTAGAACTAGCCGCTCCGTTGCTAGACAAGGACAGTCGCACGGTTGCCGCAGGAAAAGCCGCTTCGTCACGTTTATCAGTTCGAGAGAACTGCTAGGGGCAATGACTCCAAAAGAGCATGATGTCGACGCTATGCCGCTGTAAAGCCGCTTGCGTCACTTTATGGAAGTGTATCTCTGAGTACTCCGAGTGTAGATGCGAGGTATTGTGTGAGTTACGACTGATCAAATACCTATTACGCGCTAGCGTTTGGGTTACTCACAAGTTTATATAATAATTTACTCTGCATCCCTCTATTATTTAGCTTTCTAAAATCACTTCCAATATATTTCATAACTATGAATTCCCAAGTATCGTCTAATATTGATACACGGTTTCCCTGCCTCATTAATAATATCAAGGCATTTGGCTTCTATAAATTTGGGAATTCACTTCTATTATCGGTGGGAGAGTGACCAAGTCTGGTGACGAGCTCTACAGGGCCGCACGGGGTTGGAGTGCGGCCTTTTCCCCTTAGGGGGAAACCGACCTTAACGCTAATATTAACATAATTAGGAAAAACGAAAAATTTATCAGCCTAGGGTAATTTAGGTACCGTCACAGTGACAAGGTCATTTTCGAGAACTGGGTCGGGCACATACTTGTAATACGGTACCTCAGAATCCACAAGTTTATATTTCAAAGCAAGTTGCTGGTGAATAATCCTGGCTACTTGGTTATGCCTGTACAAGTACTCGCCGTTAGTCAGACGAGAACAACCAGAGAAAATATGTCTGTTGGACTCACCTGGACGGTGGCATGCCCGACACACGTCAACCGTCCCTTCATAATATGTCTCCGGTAGTTATTCGTCAAGATAACTTCGTCCATAATTGCGCAGACGAAACCTTCAGTTTCCCCGAAAAGGTCACCAAAACGTAGCCAGGATACGGACGCTAGGAAATCTACATCAGGCTCATGAAGAGCCCGATAGAAGCGCCCGTGAAGCTCCTTGCTTTGCCATACCGCCTTGCGGTCATCGGAAGTAAGTACTACAGGTTTGTGCCAGTTCCCTTTAGCCATGGAGAGCGGGGTTAGCCCCTTGTCCACTACGACCACATCGCGGTGCATACCCACTTCGGTTTAAAAAAAATATTCCCTGAGACTGCACACCTCGCGGTTGTGGAGGGTCTTCGCATTTAAAAAGCCTCGACCCCCGCACTTTCGCGGGATGTACAGTCTCATCACCGATGATCGTGGGTGATGCATCCGATTTGCGGTCAGAAGTGTACGGACCCGCCTATCCAGGGCGTCGAGTTCGGTTTGGGTCCATTTGAGTATGCCGAAAGAGTACATCAAAATCGGCATGACCCAACCGTTGAAGGCAAGCACCTTGTTTCCGCCCGAAAGAAGACTAATTAATACCTTCTTCAGGCGGCCAAAGAAGCGCTGCTTCAACGATTGCTTCATGTTAATAACGTTGATGCCTAACTCTTCCGACATACCCAAATACTTATAGTTTTCGGATGAAGAGAGGGATCTAAGGTGTATGGAATCCGAAAGTTGAGTACCTTCGGATTCCATAATCTCACCTCGCTTAACATGCATGATTGCACATTTGTCCACACCAAATTCCATTCTGATGGCGCTACTGAATGTTTCAGTTACCTTCAGTAGCTCCATCAGTTGTAATTTGTTGGGGGCAAAGATTTTCAAGTCATCCATGAACAGAAGGTGAGATATGACCTGACCACCTCTCTTCAACCGATAGCCTAGACCTGAATCCTCCAGCAGTGTGCTTAGAGAATTCAGAGCTAAGCAGAACCAAAGTGGACTCAAACTGTCGCCCTGAAATATTCCCCGTTTAATCCAGACAGGCTCGTTATTCCACTGGATCTGTTGACACCCCGGATAGCGAAGGACCGTCCTCCATTGCCCCATACAGGACCTAAGGAAGGTGCGTAGAGTTAAATCTATCTTATACAACTCCAGCACCCTCATAAGGCATGTATGTGGCACCGAGTCGTAGGCCTTCTTATAATCTATCCCGCATGTCGACAGATCCTTATGGGAGCGACGAACCTGTTGGCTAATGGCCATGTCGATGAGGAGTAGCTCCTTAGTACCTCGGGACCCGTTCCTACATCCATTTTGAGAGGCAGACATAATCGAGTTACTGTCAATGTGTGTATTAATTTTCGTTCTCAAAATGGGTGTAAGAAGTTTATAGATCGTCGACAAACACGTGATCGGTCTATAATTCTTGGGTTCCGTGGGACTACCTGACTTATGGAGCAGGTGGGTAACGCCTGTTGATAGAAACTGCGGTAGTGACCCAGACTCTAAGGCTGACTGGAACTGAGATGCCAGGCTAGTATGCGAACTAATTAGCCATTTCAACCAAAAGTTGTGCAATCCATCCGGCCCTGGTGATTTTCAATTCGGTAACGGACGGACTCCTCTGGTAACGTCTGATGGCGTAATTAAGACTGTTTCCATTTCTGGTATAGATTCACACACTCGCTCGACATCCTGCATCCAGTCAGCCTCAGTGTGACAGACGGGTACTGACCAGATGCTGCGCCAGAATGCACTTGTGGCGGCATCATCCGGGCGGCACACGTCTGTCAAATTTTGTTCAGGTCGCTCCCAAGCTTTATACACACACCTTTTATCGCTCTGGAACATGCGATTCTGCGTGTATCGATCAACCCGCCGCTTATACCGCCGAATACGGCTCGCCCATGCACAAACTTTCTGCTTCAGGAAGTCGATGCGCTCTGTGACACGGGACATGTATTCTCGAGGGCTTATTTCAGTCCCCGAAAATGCCCGCCTCACAAAGCGCATCACTCGTGGTCTTGTATTGCCCTCCCTGAAACAGTGTAGTTTGCCTATGAGTACCCTGGCTCCATCGATACGACGCTCGATCCTGCATTGCCAAGCTGGTACGTATGGTTTTGGTCGAGCAGCTCCGTCACAGTTTGAAAACTTGACGTTAGCTAAACGACATGCCGCAACAGCCGCGCAATACAGGATCGAGTGTGTATCAACGAGATCCTCGCTGCTCTCGAACACATTCTTAATTTGCGAGTCCAGGGCACACACCAGCGCCCTATTGTTTTGTGCATAGGTAGGCGTGATAATCGCGGTCTAAGTTCGGTCGGAATGGATCTATACTCGCGAAACGCATCCTCCAGTGAGCTCCTCAATCGGTCGTTGCATTGGCTACTTACTGTGGTAACCCTATCATCTTCTTCTTCAACACCATGATTGGACCGCGGTAGATCAATGGTTGACGCTTGTACCGCGGTTTGTGCCCGAGTCGAGACGATAAGGTTGCTCGTCGTCCAAGCTATGATTGCGTTGGATGACCCGCACTTGATCCGACAGTCGTTGGGCCGAGACGCTGACGGTTGGTTCTAGTTCCTGAAAAAGAGACAGCATCATATCACGGTTCGCAGTGAGGTGAGTTCCCCCCTCTGTAGACCCATAATATGCGCGCATGACGTTCTCGTTCATAGACTGAGTCCATCTCATGCGCTGCACACAACCAACGGCAGCGGGGACCCGGCTCGGGGCCGGATGACCGCTTAGTCCCAAGCTCCTCGGTGACCGTCCTCTCCCCTGCCGACGAACAGGTGTTGGCGACGTCGGCGGGGAAAAATACTCGTCGCTCGAGCTCGACGCAACTACCGCGGCCGGTGTCGTCACAGCACTTGTATAAACGACTTGTATAAACACTGCTGAATTTAATTTATATGTTAGAAATTATTCGAAATTATTTAAAAAAGTTTGTTACATAGCCAAGTCACGTTACTTGAGTTCAAAGATTAAAAATAGCAAATGTAATTAAAATGACATGGAATATCATTAATAGCGAAACGGGAAGATCACGCAACCGAAGTAGTGACTACAGCCTTGCAATTGATGGCAATTTAATTCAATCGGATTCTCAAGTCGCCGCGACCTTCGAAAATTTCTTTGCAGAGATTCCCGTTTCGACTACTAAATCTCTAAACTCATCGCCCACTGCTGCAGAGACTTTACTTAAAGAAAACGTTCCAGTTTGTGATTCTGAATTTAATTTCCAATATGTCACTTGTAGAGATATAATTAAAACCTTTCACACATTAAATGTTAAAAAAACCGCAGATCTATGGGGTAACTCTGTGGATGTTGCTAAGTCCATTATAAATATTGTAGCACCTACTTTAGCTGTTATTTTTAATAATTGTATTGAACGTGGTGAGTTTCCTGATCTTATGAAAAACAGTAAAATAATACCATTGTTTAAATCTGGTAGCACATCAGACCCTACTAATTATAGACCTATTTCAGTGCTGCCTACCTCTAGTAAAATTTTTGAAAAACTTATTTTAGATCAAATGCAAAGATTTTTTAATAAACACAAATTACTGCATAACAAACAGTTCGGTTTCACAAGGGGTCGTTCAACTACTGAGTTGAACTTTTAGGACATGTTTACAAGGCATGGGAGGACAAATGCGATGCTTTGGGAATCTTTTGCGATTTGTCCAAGGCATTCGATTGTGTTCTTCATGAAACATTGATCAGGAAACTGCACCACTACGGAATCCGGAATGCCTCTCTGGATCTTCTTACTTCTTACTTAAGTGATAGGATTCAGACAGTTGATGTTAACGGAAAAAGATCACCTGGATCTGTAGAATGGGGTCCCCCAGGGTTCAATTCTTGGCCCATTTTTGTTTCTTGTTTATATTAATGACTTGCCTTACCTCATAAAGGATAATCATGATATAGTGTTGTTTGCAGACGACACTTCACTTTTATTTAAACTCAAACGTCAGCAGCTGGTTACTGACAATGTAAATAGCGCCCTTGCTAAAGTAGTTAACTGGTTTAATGTTAATAACTTACTTTAAACGAGAGAAAAACTAAATGCATTAAGTTTACGATACCTCATGTTAGACAAGTAGAAACAAGTGTTCTTATAAAGGGTGAAGAGTTGAAACCCGCAGTATTATTAGGCATAACTTTGGATGCCAAGCTTCAATGGGGCCCCATATAGATAAATTGACAAAAAAACTAAGCTCTGCAGCATACGCCGTTAGAAAAATTCGTAATTTAACTGATTTAGAGACAGCCCGTTTAGTATACTTTAGTTATTTTCATAGTGTGATGTCGTACGGTATTCTTTTGTGGGGAAATGCCGCCGATATTCAGACAATTTTTGTTTTTAAAAAAGGGCAATTCGTTCAATTTATAAACTAAGTCCCAGACACTCCCTCAGAGACAAATTTAAAGAGATTAATATAATGACTGTGCCTTCTCAGTATATTTATGAAAATCTTTTGTATGCACATAAAAATATTAATCTGTTTAAAAAATACAGTGATATCCATAATATAAATACTAGGAACAAACACAAATTTGTTGTTCCCACTACCAGACTCAAGAAAATAGGTAGCTCGTTTAAATGTCAAAGTATTCGTTTTTATAAAAAACTTCCTAGCCACATTCAAGAACTAAGCCTTAATAAATTCAAATCTTTTATAAAGCGGAAATTATGCCAGAATGCCTACTATACTGTCAAAGGCTATATTGAGGACTTCTTGTCCTCAATATAGCCTTTAACTTATTGGTTAACTTATTGGAGCAGCTCAATCCCAAGCCTAGAAGGCTTGGGATTGAGCTGCTCCAATAAGTTTACACAGATATTGTCAATGTTTAATTTGCTGTTAAACTTTTATTTTTGATTTTTTTAGATAAACAATGACATCTTTATATTTACTGTTTAAAGTATAAAATTGTTTTAATTTTTGAGAATGTGAGGACTATGTGAGTCATTGTTTTTTTGTTCTTTCAGTTGTTTTAATCACGGTCTGGCTGTTTGAGTACTTAACGCGGCCTACCCAAATGTCCTTTCTTTTGTATTGTTCGTGGAATCGTTGAGCTCCTTAGTTCTGAGTTGAGCTGCACCATGATTGACAAATGCATGCACTGACTGGACAGGTCCACTCAAATCAGTGTGGCTCTTTCCTCAAAAGACCATTTCAGACACCAGTCTAAAGAGTCATCATATGATCTGACCATGTTTATTCTCGGATTTTTACAGTTTGACATACTATACAATGACGTGAAAATTTACTTTGTAAAGTATTATAATATTTTAATTATTGTGAATGTGAAGGCAGTGTGGATTTGTTGTTTTTTTATATCTCAATCTATTTTTAATTTTTAAAATTAGTTTTAATCATGGTCTGGCAGTTTGAGTAATTTATGCGGCCTACCCAAATGTCCTTTCTTTGGTAATGTTCGTCGAATCGTTGAGCTCCTTAAGTGTTGTTTTGAGCTGCATGATTACTGACAAATGCGTGCACTGACTGGACAGGTCCACTCATTCTGTGTGGTTCTTTCCTCAAAAGACCATTTCAGACATCAATCCACATGGTCTTCACATGACCTGACCAAGATTATGTCTGGACTTTAAAAGAGACTGTGACCTCTGAGTTTGTTTTGGCGTTTCTACTCAGAGTAGTCAGATAGGAAACGCCGATCTCATCTACTTTTAAAATAGTATTGACGTGTGAAAGTGTTTGTAAAAACCTTCTTACAGAAATAAAATCATTTATCATTTATCACTCATGGTGGGGGTGTTGACGTTGATGTTGCCAATTATTATTATTATTAAATAACAATATTGTCAAAATACTTTTACAATATTTGTAAATATGTGAGCACCATGTATATAACACATAATAAATCTACCAGACTGCTTGTCAATTTTTTTAAGTTACATTGTAAAGCTAATTATTAATAAATACTTGATGGTGTTCTTACATTTCCTTATTTAGTTCTTACATTACAAAATAAATTAACTTGTGGACTCCACACTAGGTCGAGGCTGTCTCGTGGAGTCAGTAGTACAACGAACCAACAAATCGTTAGCCAACAGGATAATCAAAGATTGCATGAATGAACGAATATACAAAAATGGTGTGGCCAACAAAGCAACTGGATTATCAAGGGAAAGGGAGTCAAACAAGGTTGCCCACTGTCCCCTCGCCTGTTTACACTGATCATGGATGATGTCCTCAGAACCCTTGAGGATGAAACACGATTAATCAAATTGTTACAAGATCATGATATCTCTCTCCCCCTGGTATTATCGTTTGCGGAAGATCTTATCTTCCGCAAACGATAATACCAGGGGACCATTACAGAAGACTTAGAAAGGTTTGAAGGTATTTACGTCGGCCTCCAAATAAACGAACGAAAATCACAACTGCTACTTGCAGCAATGCAGTACAAGGCCAAATCCAAAAAAGTCGGCCTACCTATTTACACTTAGAAATGACAATCTCAAACAAGACATGACTTACTCCGACAAGGAAATCTACTTCTGGATGGACACGGCTGAAGAACGAGATAAGATCAAAAAGGCTGCTACCGAGATATACAAGAAAACTGAAACGGATATTAGCGAGACCTCAGACTGAGATATTGGAACAACACAGCATACCAGAGACCGGCTGCGACGTCGTTAAAGAAGAGACGGGTAATGTTTGTCAGGGCATCACAAATATTATCCGTCGCTCCACTAGTCCAATGCCAATTTTAAGGTGCATTACTCGATTGGCTCTCACACTCCTTCCTATCCTAAGGGTCCGTCTACCATTAAAGAGCCCCATGGTCTATTCCTTGATATGCAGTGGTCTTTGTAGCACCATGAAGCATGGCTTCAGGGTCTAGTGCAAATCTTGGGGTTCATTCGATTAATCAAGTCTGGTCAAACCACGCTTACGTCGGTGCATTTCATTCATTCATTCATACACTCGGTTCCAAAAATAACGGGTCAGTCACATAAGTTCGAATATCTACAAAACTGCAAGAGTTAGATCAATGAAATAAAAAAACAGAATAAATAATAAAAATATAATAAAATAATGAAATTCATTTAATTCAGGCAAAACCCATTTACAGTACTGTAACAGAAAATATGAAATAGCAATGTGATGTGGTTGTCAACAAACGAATGAATAACATATTAGGTACAAATTATTAATGTTACATAAATAGAATAAAAGTACAATCACAAATTCAAACTACAACCGACTGCGTACATAATAACATAATACATAATAAAATATCTGATTATAAGGGTCACGGACAATAAAATTAAAAATAATAAAATAAAATACAAAAACAAATTGAATAAAAAAATCATACTCGTGGCATTAACTTTTGCGCCCTGGCTATACATGTCTGTTACAGCATTTTCGTATGTAGGGGCAATCAAATCGCTCAGCAATCATTATCAGGACAGTATTGGAGCTGGCCCGCACCCTGCGCACTAAGGTCGCGCACCGCTTGCGCATGGTGGCGTGAAAACAGTCGGTGCGCGCTTCCGCAAACATGCCCGAGGCGCTGCAGAAGCGGGGCAGCCCCAACACAGCCCTGAACGCGTTTTTATACTGGACGCGGAGGGCGCTGTACGACGCTTGTGTGTAGCGAGCCCACAGGCTGCAGGTGTACAGTGAAGTGCAATATGCTTTAAAAAGGGTGATCTTAACTTGATCGGAGCAACGTGCAAACCTGCGAGCCAACATATTCGCTCTTTTTGACAAGGCCCTCCGCTCCCGTTCGATGTCAGCATGATCCTTGAGGTCAGCCGTGACTATATGCCCCAAGTATTTAAAATGGTCCACTCTGTTAGGAGGAACACCATTGAGAAAGATTGGTGGCACGTTTTCTAGGCATTTTGCACCGCTGGCTCCAAAGACCATGCATTGACTCTTGTCAACATTATATTTGAGCCCATGCCTACCCGCGTACTCCTCACAGACCTCAACCAGCTTTCTCAGACCACAGATCGACGCGCTCAGCAGCACCATGTCATCCGCATAACTCAGATTATTGACGCAGACACCATCAACGTGGCAGCCGACATGCCGACTGCTGAGCGCGACAATCAGCGCGTCCATGTAGAGGTTGAACAGGGTTGGTGAAGTCAATCCACCCTGCCTCACTCCACACTCAAGCTGATACGGTTCCGACATTGACCCCGCCCATCTAACGCTGTTGACCTGATGCGTATACCAAAACTTTAAAATAGTCACCAGTTCACGAGGCAGGTTAATACTATATACCTTATCCCAAAGAATATCGTAGGCCACCAGGTCGAAGGCCCTAGACAAGTCGAGGAAACACGCATACACAGGGGTTTTACGATCCATGTAGTATTTAACGGTATGCTTAAGACTCAATATAGCACTTTCTGTAGACAAATGAGGTCTAAAGCCAAACTGGTTATCGTGCAGGCTTACATATTTATCCAACTGTGTGTTAAGCAAACCGTCAAACACCTTGGCTATGATGGTAGCTAGGGAAATAGGCCTGTAGTTTGTTTTATCTGCAAGGTCACCCGTTTTATTTTTCACAACGGGCACTACCACAGACTTCAAAAGATCTGACGGCAGGTAAGAGTGGCTCAAGCAGAGTGAGAAGACCATTGCTAAGACTCTAGAGATGTGCGGGCCAGCGTGTTGTAGGTGTTCAATGCTGAGGCCGTCGTGCCCCGCGGATTTGCCTCTCGTCGTTTTCCTGATAACTTTATCCACGTCTCTCGCAATAAACCTTACCACGACTGCCTCGTTCGGCATCTCAGCATTGAAGACCCCACCAGCAGGCCCCAAAGGGGATTGCACAGAAAAATGGTCCCTGAAGACTTCCGCAATGTCCTTATGATCACTGACACCATTGATGCTCACAGGAAGACCCGGCCTTACATTTGCTTTGCTAGTGCTTTTCCAAAAACCATGAAAGTCACCCTTGGAATACTTCTCAGCAAGTGTGTCCATACGAATCTGATCTTCACGATCTTGGCAAGCCTTCAGTTGTGACTTGAATACCCTTCTGCTCTCACTCATTTCAGTGTACATAATACCGAACCTAGGCTTACCACACGCTACCCACTCCGTAAACTTCAACCGAGCCTCCCTATGAACCTCTCTGATATGCTCGTTCCAACCCACTACGCGCCGACTACTCCAACCCACCCTCGTGCCTCCTCGACCTACCAAAGACGCATCGCATAGGGCAACCACAATGTCAGAGTACAAACCATCTAGGACACGCCTATGGCCTAGGTCATTGTAACAATAATCAGCACAACTCATACACTCGACAGGAAAATCAATTAAACTTAATCGTTTGTGACACACGTCGGTAAAGTTAGCGACCTGTTGCTCGTTTCTTACACCCCAACGTACGTTATTATTATTACTTGTTTTATGAGGCACCTTTGGTGTCAATAAATTCAAATTACACTCAAGAACCAACGGAAAATGGTCAGACCAAATTGTGTCATATTTGATGTAAACGTTAACAACAGCTCGTTTTGCCGCTTGAGTTACAATACAGTGATCCAGCCAGCTACAGGACCCATGAGCCTCACTAACGAAGGTGTAAGCACCCGAATCAGTACCCAGAAAATCAATATCAACACACGACCAACACTACAAAATTGTAAAAGCTCGTTATAAAACAATTCAAATAAGTCAGCATTGTAATCACCTAATATAAAAACTGATTCAATACTGTATTCGTCAATAATAGCGCTCACCATACTTAGGCAATCCGTAAATTCGGGTAGGTTGTCCACCGCATTCGTATGCATGTAAATACTCATCACAATCACTGGTCGATCACTTGTCGTTATCTTAATGGCACATATACGCGCATTGTCACACCGCAACACTGACACTTGCTGGAATACACTGCTTCTCCATAACAGAGCGACGCCGCCATACGGCCTCCCGCGCAGTATGCCTCCAGACGTATCGACTGCAGACGTGCCCGCGCATCCGAAGCCACTGTCGATAGTGCTTAGATATGGTATATCATCCGGCAGCAACCATGTTTCTTGTAAAGCAATCAAATCACAGGTGTTACATAGCTCCCTAATACTATCTCCGGAGCGTTTCACGTTTTTAGAGTTAAAACTGGCAAAACTATAAGTACAACTATCCATTGTGATGTAAACTTTGACCGTGCGCAGATAACCTGCTCAGATTTCGTCGTTTAAATTAAACAAAACGTCTAAATATGACACCTTTAGGCCATATGTTCTCATCTAAGTACAAAGATAGTTTTGATTCAGAGACCAAGAATTTGTATGCCTGATGACCTTTCTCTCTCTCCATATTTATTTTCTCGATGGATACAGTTTCGTGAGTCTTACTGCGGATATATTTAATTATGTCCTCCTCTTTCGTGTCTCCGTGAATATTCGTTATAAATATAGGAACTTTTTTGTCAGCAGCTTTAAAATTACAATTCTGATCTTTCGCTATGCCTGATTTTCCTAGGTATCGATAGTTACATTGTTTCCTACGATACGAAACCTTGCGCCAACCTTCGCTACCGGTATCCACGTTCGATGTTGTTTCGTTCACGCACAACGCATCCAAACGAGGCTGCCTCATTAAACCTTCGACCATCTAGATTGCACTAAGCTTCTGAAGGATCTCTTGCGAATGCAAACCTCAATTGAAGAAATAAAATCTACGTATGGAAAAGCTGAAGTTAGTCAACTGAGGAACGATTCATTACCCCCTAAATCCGTGTCTAAAGTGAATACAAAGCGGGGTGCCTGGTTATTGGATAGTGGCCCGGTGGGATTATCTTATCTACACGATGGGTGGTAACTTTTCCAGTTGTCGTGCTACGAACACTGGAAGTTCGTCCGGATAAATTTTAAACAACTACATAATATCCGCCAGATCTCGTTCCTCCTTTCCTTTGTTTTTACGAACAATTTTTCGCAAGTCGCTACGAATCGAATCGAATAGAAGTGATTTCGACTTTTTAATCTCTGCACTGGTGAATGCTGATGTACAAATTTGCACCAGCGTCACTTCATCAATAACCGACACTTTGTTCTGAATATATGATAACATCTCGTCGATTACGATGTTACACGAATTACACTTTAGAACATCCGTCATTTTAACTCGATAATTAGCGCTGTCGACGATACGCGACTGTCACGCTTGGGCGGCTTTAAAGACTATTTAGTTGCGCTTCTTATTATATGCTTTTTAAACTGGCTGATGAATGAAACTTATTTACAAAATTTTAAAAATGGATTTTTTTGAAAACAAAGTTTTTGCTTTAAGTCATTATGTTTTCTTTCCATTTCTATTCTGTCACAAAAAAAATATTGTGAACGACTTCCACGTGCATAATCAGTATTCTGTGAGGTGGAGCATGGCAGTCACGTTAGATGAATGTACCACAGCAAGAAACATTGGTGTATCTTTGTCGACTGTTCAGCGGGTAGTCCAGCGGTACCGAGAGACCACATCGCACCTTCGGAGACCAGGAAATGGCAGGCCAAGATGCACAACGGCCAGGGATGACAGATACCTGGTGGCTGCAACGCTCCGAAATCGTTTTCAAACTGCAGTTGGTCTAGAAAACCACTTTATTCGCTTTGGGGGTAGCAATTTAAGCACACAAACAGTGAGGAGACGTCTCGCTGAGGCAAACATGAAACCATTAAGGAAATGCCCGCAAATGGCCCCAAACTGGACCGACAACATCGAATTGCAAGACAGGACACTGGACGATGGGTCTAGGATAATGTTCACGGACGAATAGAAATTCATGTTTTACAAGCATGATGGTAGGCAGTTGGTGTACAGAAGACCAGGGGAACGCTTCCATCAATACTGTGTGGAGGAAAAAGTGGCACACGGCGGAGGCTCAGTACTTGTTTGGGCTGGAATTTCTGCCGAGGCCCGAACTGAGCTCGTGCTAATTCAAAAGGGCACTCTGAATGCAGAGAGGTACGTGGAGGAAATCCTGAATGAGCATGTGGGACCTTTCATGGCGAGGACGGACCGGGATGGCATATTAATGCATGATAATGCGCGTCCCCATACCGCCGGAATTGTAAATGAATACCTTGAAGAGGTCGGTATCGAACTGATGCAGTGGCCAGCGCGAAGCTCTGATTTAAACCCCATAGAGCATGCATGGGACGAGCTTGAGCGTTACGTAAAACGTCGTAACTCCCCACTAAACACGCTACCCGAGCTCAAGCACTGGTGGAGGAATGAGAAGCCATTCCTCAGAACCGGCTCCGAAATTCGGTGTTCAGCATGCCCAATCGCCTGGAAGCTGCAAGAAGAGCTCGGGGAGGCAATATGAAGTATTAAAATTATGCATGTAATGAAAATAAGCAAAATAAAAACTTACAAAACATTTCGTTTTCTGAAAAAAATGTCTTACTTTAGTTTTTATTTTATTTTGAGAATTAGAATGAAGGTACACATCAGTTTCAATTTCTTCATTATTTGTATCATTAAATGCCTAATCGAACAGTATTTGTTTGATTATGATAGCATTCGTAGTTCGGGAGATATTCGAACTTATGTGACTGACCCGTTATTTTTGGAACAGAGTGTACATTTTAAAGAAAATTTACTACTAACTAAAATTGTCCGTATATAAATAATAATGAATTAACGTTTATTAACCAAATAGTGTTCTTACATTTCCATATAACTAAATTTCAAAAATAAATTACTCATACAATTATTGTTACAAGGGAAACATAATTTTAATATTTTAACTTGTGGACTCCACAATAGGTCTCGTGAAGTCCTTGAGAGTTTTAAACAATTTTAATTTATTCTAATCACTAACTTCTTTGACAGTTGTATGAAATGGTTATAGCACGCTTAATTAACTTAAGGTGTCAATTTGGTTAATAATTATTTTTATTACTAATTTGCCTTTTGCTTTTGCAGTTGCCTGCAAAAGGTGGAAGCTTTTATGACTAACTACACATTTCTAAGTCGTGCAGAAACAATTTCTTTGCGAAATATGTAGACTCCCAATAGAAATGTAATCGTGCACTCAAATAGAAGTTCCGTTAAAAGATGAACACTGAAAAATATGTTAGAGCAGCCTGTACATAGCGAATACAGAATGTTTCCGGCTTACTGGCGGCGGGTGTCTATCAGACCGAACTGTAGCGTTTTTTCATTGAACTCTATTACTCTTTATGTAAGTTAATCTCATTGTTTAAATCATTCAATTTAAAATATATATTTAATGAAGCAACTAGAATAACAGCAACCTCGGCTTCATGCATAGACAATGTATTTACCAACTGTAAAATAAAAGACTCCACCTTAATTAGTGGCATCAGGTCAGACCATACTGGTCAACTTATATCATTTGACTTAGATAAAAAGTTAAACTCAAATAAAACCATTGAAATAAGACCTCTTACTAAGAATAAGTTGAAAATGTTTAATAATAATCTTAATAGCAATCTTTCAACAGCCAGTTTTGATTCACAAGACCCCAATTTAAACTATGGTACCCTATTTTCTACAGTATGCCAAGAATTCAATAAAGCATGTCCTGTAAAAAAAGTTACTATCAATACTAAATCAAAATTTAGTGAATGGACCACTGCTGGCATTAGAAAAAGCAGAGATATTTTATATAGGTTGTATCACGAGAAATCATTGACGTCTGATCTAACTCTTCATGATTATGTAAGAAATTATTCTAGAATATTCAAAAGAGTCTGCGCTCAAGCTAAGTCTAAATTAATTAGTAACAAAATTGGTATTTCCCATAATAAAATAAAAGCTGTGTGGCAGCTAATTAACAAAGAGACTGGAAACAATAAACAGCGAGATCAGAATGACTTGTCGTTAAAAATTGATAATGAAACCATTTCAGATAAGTTGAAAGTTGCTGAGTCACTAGAAAATTTCTTCACCAACATCCCAATTGAGGTTACGAAATCTCTTCCCTCATCATCTGTGTTAGCTGAATCTTTACTCAAAGAAAACTTCAGTAAGGAAATTCCTAGTTTTAAATTCGAGCCTATTTCTATTGTCACAATTAAAAAAGCGTTCAAAAGTCTTAACATAAAAAAACACTGTAGACTTATGGGGGATTTCCGTTAAGGTTCTTGGAGATATTATTGACACAATTGCCCCTGTCCTAACAGGCATATTTAATCAATGTTTAGACAGCGGTACGTTTCCTGATTTAATGAAACATAGTAAAGTAGTACCAATTTTCAAATCGGGTAGTAAGAGTGATCCCTCTAATTATAGACCTATATCAGTGCTACCAGCATTGAGTAAAATCTATGAAAAAACCATGCTAGACCAGATGTTGTCACATTTTAATTCAAATGGTATTTTACATAGTCGCCAGTTCGGTTTCACGAAAGGTAGGTCGACGACTGATGCGGGAGTGTTACTCATCAGTCACATTTTGGAATCCTGGGAGAAGTCCCAGGATGGAATTGGCATTTTCTGTGACCTCTCAAAAGCGTTTGACTGCGTTGACCACAATACACTGATCTGTAAATTACACCACTACGGAATTCGCGGACAAGCCGCTAATCTTGTTCTTTCCTATCTATCAAACAGGCAACAGAAAGTGAACGTTAACGGGGCGACGTCCTCGGGGTCCTTAGTTAAGATGGGAGTGCCTCAAGGTTCAATTCTCGACCCTTTCTTATTTCTAGTTTATATTAATGACCTTCCTTACATGATGGCTAACTTATCAGATATAATTTTATTCGCTGATGATACTTCTCTTATTTTTAAAATAGACAGAAAAGATACGGATGTCTTACATGTGAATGATAGTCTGGCTATTCTTTCGAAATGGTTTGCAGCTAATAATCTTTTACTCAATGCGAACAAAACTAAATGTCTTAAGTTCTCATTACCAAATGTACCCCAAGTGGGTTTAAATTTAAAACTTGATGGCAAGAAAGTAGATGCTATTACGGAAACTGTATTTCTAGGAATTACTTTAGATTCTAAATTGCAATGGGGCGCTCACATTAGAGCTCTTTCAGGTAAATTAAGTTCAGCTGCGTATGCAGTAAGAAAAATAAGGCAGTTGACCGATATAGCCACAGCTAGGTTGGTATACTTTGCTTATTTCCACAGTATTATGTCTTATGGCGTTCTGCTGTGGGGATCAGCAGCTGACGTAGATTCAATTTTCATTTTACAAAAGAGGGCAATCCGCGCGATCTATGAAATGGGTCCTCGCGAGTCTCTTAGAAACCAATTCAAAGAAATTGATATACTCACTCTGCCTTCCCTTTATATCTTAGAAAGTATTTTGTATGTTCGCAAAAACTTAGAACATTTTAAAATAAGAAGCGATTTCCATAATATAAATACACGTAGTAAAAATGAAATGGTTATACCCAAATTTAGATTAACTAAAACAAGCAAATCATTTCTGATAAACAGTATCCGCTTTTATAATAAGTTGCCAAAGTCGGTTACAGAACTTAGCGATGGAAAGTTCAAAGCCCACATTAAACGTGTCCTTATCAAAAAAGCGTACTATAAGATTAAAGACTACGTCGAAGACAAGAAAGTTTGGCAATAATTCCTTCTGCACATGTGGCTTCCCTGGTACCTCATGAACGGCATCACTATGTAAATTTCTAATAACTGCTCCCAAATAATGATGTTTAATTTTTATTTTTATTATTAGATATGGACTTTTACATATCTCTGACATAATTCTTTCATTATTTGACATTATATACCTAAATTTTTTAATTATTTTTTTATTTTACTTTATTAGATTATTTTATATTTTGTAAATGTGAGAACGTCGTAGGCCCTGTGGATTATAAATTATAGACAATTGTCTATTTGTTTAACATATGGTACCTGTTGTCAGGCCTACACTGTCCTCCCATACCTGTTAATCACTGTAATTGGAAAACATTGTAAAAGACATATTTTTAAAAGAGTAACCATGGAGTTTCTTGCCGGCTCTTCTCCATGGGAAACGACCAATTGGAACCGTGCACCTAGAATCTGACGTTTCATAAGTGCCCATGTAGGTCTATGTGAAATAAAATATTTTGATTTTGATTTATTGATTTTGACTCAGTTTGTGAATGGTTATTGATTCGGATGTCGAATCAATACATTTTTTTTGTAATACTGTCTTTGTTCGACTTTAAACATACATTGTATATTTATTGGACAATGTAATCAAAATGTAGCTCTTCACAGGCAATTTTGTCGGCGTGGATTTGGTATAATAAAAATAAAATTTAAAATAAATTAATGATCGATTTTTTTATCGCTTGTTACGTTTCCATCAATTGATTCTTAGATTATTTAATTAATTATGTCTAAATTCCAACAAAGATATTGATAAAAATTAAAAACAATTGTACCTAACCGAATTAAATCACTTAACCGTCAAATATTTTGTTATTTTGATTCATAAATCAATATATCTAACTTACATCCAAAAAAAAAAAACAATAAAAAGACCTGTGCGAGGCCAAAAAGGCTCTAAATCTCAGCATAATGCTACGATATTTAAAAAAAAAGTAAGCAGCGCTGATATTCTGACTGGGCCCTCTATGATGCCACGGACACACATACGGACATCAATAAATCCTAATTTACTGTATTTGTGTACAATTAAAAAATATACAATATGCGCATAGACTCACGCCCGACGCTTCAACATCACTTGTCTGTGGTATAGACTATTCAAATAAATATTATAAAGTCTATGTCTACGTAGCTTCATAGACGCATATTAGTACCTATACGACGCAGTAGTGTAATCCCTATATTTGCAACAATTATCATATAAATACTCGTATTAAATTGTTACAACATGTGGTGGTACTACGGTACGGTGTAACAATTCTCCATTTATAAAGGCATGCACTCACTTCAGGAAGCGCACAGGACTGCGCTACAAATGCAATTCAAGCTGTCCCTCACACGGTAACCTGTGTTTAGTGTTGACAGATTAAACATAATTTTCAAACATTCTACGAGTATTACTAAGGGTTATTCTTATAGAGGCGAGTGCGGAATACTTCTTCTTCGTCGTGGCGATGATTTCATTGATACCTGTATGTATTCTAAATCAGCTTCGACCAGAACTCGACCACTTCGACAGCATCAATGTTGGCCTCGCAGTCTTCCACAGTGCAGAAGGCCAACTCTCTCGCTTAAAAAACGTTCAAATTCAAGTCACAATCTCATCTCAGCGACAATCAATGTGAAAAACTTGTCAAAAATGTAAGTAAATTGATTGTATTTTTGAAAGATTGAGACTGAGATTTAAATTCGAACATTCATAAAAATTCGGGAATTGCCTCTCAGGTGATACACAGAGAGCACAAACTTTTAATAAATGAGGTATCGTCCGTGATGTTGCGTTTATGATTGACCGTATTAGCTCAAATTCAAACGTTCATATGAAGCGAATTAGGCCCAAAATATACGACAATATTATCGTTTAGTAGTTACTTAGAAATCAGCCAATGACCGCTGATATAAACAAGTTAAACAGAAGTATAAAGACCGACTTTACGGTCTAATACTGGTTGTGATGAGATCCGTAAGTCTTATAACCGCTTATGTCATATACATACATAGTAGTTATAATGACGTGATCAAACGACTGAAATATTGGACTAGCGTCAAGCAACGATTTAACGACAACCGTATTGATTCGCCGGTTAAATATTGTACGAAAAATTGTGAGTAAAAAGTAAAATGGAGTTCATGTCCATGATTACAAAATACCTATGCCGTACCTACATTATTGAATTAAGCGTGTTATAATAATAGTTGTGTAAATCTTTCAGGGAACATTAGTTTTATGACAATGTATATTTGGGTTGTGGTGAAAATTTTAACGCCCTCCCCCGTTTCTTTGTAATTCCACGGTTTTAGTTATTAATTATAAATATGATTTCATAATAAAGCTCCAGCCATCTTGTCTTAGTTACACAAAACAGTTGTTATGTTGTTGTATGCTATGAAAAACATATAGCATTGGTTGAAGATGAGTTAATTATTTTACCATGAATTTGAAAACATACCTTGAATTCGTCTTACGTTACCTGTGTTCTTTCACACTTAGCAGAAGCTCGTGTTGTTTTATGGTTTCAGCAAGATGTTCTGACACTTGTCAAGTGTCGTTCAGAGAAATATTCAAAATTCAACAGCAAGCACTATGCTCCCATGCTATGTTATTTTCATTACATATTAACAGATTTTTTAATGCAAAACAGCCTTAATATGTTCCTTCAAAAAACATAGTATTGTTTGAAAACCTTTCTGTTATCTGCTGGTGAAAGTATACCTGAATAAATGGAATGAACGAATATTTCGGTTAGTATTCAGTAACTGTTCAAACCAAAAATCAAGTATTCAATAAATTTATGTGGTGTATAAAATGTGGAAATTAAATCGTCTTCCATAAAATGTCATAGATATTTATGGCAAATAGTTACCTTATTTAAGGTGAATGTGGAATATGAGGTTATAATGGTTATTTAAAAATCAATGAGATTATTGATGAATTAAAATAGCAATCTCATTACTTAAGGATAACTGGATCAGTCGTATCCTTAATTAATACAAGTCTTAGGCAATCTACTTCGAAGTTCTGAGATCAATCAAAAGTAAAATCTCATAGATAATTTTATTTAGTTTATCGCCTCGTGCTTTGCGGATTAATATGTTACAAGAACCAGAAATAGCATAGTTTTATTTACTTTTAATGGACGCTAAGCGGCTTGCGAACCAATTTTTTGTTGTGATGACAGACTTTACAACATTCGTGCGCAGTCCAAAATTTTCTCATTGCTACGGCATCCACCATAAATGAATCTTTAACAATTGCCAGCATCACTGTTGTAGTAATCTCTGAAAGAAAAACATCACGCATGTACTCG
This sequence comes from Dasypolia templi, assembly GCA_963555695.1. Taxonomy (NCBI): domain Eukaryota; kingdom Metazoa; phylum Arthropoda; class Insecta; order Lepidoptera; family Noctuidae; genus Dasypolia; species Dasypolia templi. The sequence continues at coordinate 10,518,190 of OY743163.1, forward strand.
CCAAAAGGCAATTTACTCGTAAGTGGTAAAAGTGGTCTGATGTCATTAATCTAGCACAGTATGTTTTATAAACAATTGAAAATAACTTTTAAAAAAAACTAACAATAATAAAACCATAGACAGCAAGACGACCAGTCACCACAAGCAGCACCTGTTCACGAGCATAACGCAAAGATTAGCCATTACCCTCTCATTATATTTGAGGGAAGGAGGAAACCCGACCCCCGACGCTAGCGCAAGCAGTGACATCTAAGGGAGCATGACGAACTTGCTGCCGGTTGCTCAGGCAAGAATAATATTATCAATTGTCGAGGTCGCTAGCTAACCACATATTGCAATACAGGTCATTAAAAAACATTGTAATGAGTAGATCATGTCAATTATAAATGAAGATAACAAAATAATTGACTTATATACAGTCAAAGAAAAAAACTAATTGATGAACTCATATACCCTGTCAGTAGGTAAGCTGATTGGAGAAAGAACACGAACATTGTCTTGAGTTAATCACAGCGACCAACAGTTCTTATCGTTTAAGTAGTCGTTAATGGAATAATATGCCTTTGAACAAAGGTTGGATTTTACTTGAGCCTTAAACGCATCAAAAGGTAAATCTAGTAAAGAAGAGGGTTGTTATAAAAGGTTATACCAAGCCCACAATGAGTTATGAACCTTATGAAGCCGGTGAAAGGGAGCACGTAGTTTGTTCTTATTTCTAGTGTTAACATTGTGAAAATCACTGTTTTTAGTGTATAAGTGTATATTTTGCTTGAGATCCCACCGTGAGAATACCAATATCTTTAAAAAAATCTCTAAGAGAAATTCTGGCTCCTAGCTGACAAAATGCTTGGACAGCTCGTTTTTGAAGAACGAATGTATTTTGAATATCAGCGGCTTTTCTCCACAGCAGAATACCGTAGGACATAACGCTGTGGAAATAAGTAAAATAGACTAACCGAGCTGTATCAACGTCAGTGTATTGTCTTACTTTCCTGACGGCGTAGGCAGCTGAACTGAGCCTCCCTGCTAGGCTTGATATGTGTGGGCCCCACTGAAGTTTGGCATCTACTGTTACGCCCAGAAAAACCACCGAGTCTACAGTTTCAAGCAGCTCTTTATCTAAGTAGATGTTGGGTCTTAGATTTCTAACATTCGGTATATAACTTCACACATTTCGTTTTTTTGGCATTGAGAACTAGGTTATTTGACGTAAACCAATCCGTAACCATTGAGAGTGCACTGTTTACTTCGTCAAATTATTTTCTATTCCTGTCTACTTTAAAAATAAGAGAGGTATCATCTGCAAACAGTACAACGTCACATATATCATTTAAATAGAATGGTAAGTCATTGATATACACTAAGAACAAGAATGGACCAAGTATTGAGCCTTGAGGTACACCTAACTGAACTGGTAGCTCGGAAGATTTCACACCATCGACATTTACACATTGGAACCTATTATGTAAATAAGAATTTATTACGTTGAGAGCTTCGTTTTGGAAACCATAATGACGTAGTTTACGCAAAAGCGTGTCATGGTGCACGCAATCAAAGGCTTTAGAGAGATCACATAAAACTTCAATAGCATTTTTCGATTTCTCCCATGCATTAAATATGTGTATCAGCAGAGCAACACCCGCATCTGTAGTCAAACGTCCTTTTGTCAAGCCATATTGTTCATTATGAAGTAGGCTATTTAAGTTAAAATGTCTTAGCAACTGATTAAGTACTAACCTTTCAAATATTTTGCAAAATGCTGGTAAGATAGAAATATGCCTAAAATTGCCCATGTTATTTTTATTACCAGATTTAAATAAAGGTATGACTTTACTACTCTTCATGAGGTCAGGAAAAGTTCCTAGATCAACACATTTAATAAAAGTAATAGCTATATAGGGGCCTTTTTTTATTGGGTGGGAAATCATCAAATGACATCTCCCGCTCTGGGTGGAGCGGGAGGGCGTGTCAGACTTTTACTGACTAAAACCCACCCGTTTTCCGTCAGTTGCCTTTGCCAGGGCCACGGTTATCTCTATCGAATTACCCACGACCCTGAGGCGTCGGCCCTATTGGACCCCGTCATTATGTGCTGACATCTCTTAGAGGCGCGTGGAACACGACGCGCCATCGACCCGGGCCTGGTCCTTACCGGACAGCGAGCTACCCATTGCTCGCCGTCCGCAAGCCCACGCCTACGGTGGCCGGGAATCTGCTTGCGATTCCCGACGCCCAGGGCGTCTCCTTCGGCGACTAGGGGCGTGAGGGCGCAAGGCTCTCTCTCCAAGGCTATCTAAAATAATAACATTAAAATGTCCACATAAAATTATACTCTTATTTCTTGATTTTAACCTATTGAGAGAATCCTCCATTACAGATTTAAAACTAATAAAATCACCATACGGGGGTCGATAAACGCAGATTACAACGAATTGCTCTAGATCAACACAAGACAACTCAATAGTGCACTCGATAGAAAGATTAACTAAATCTGAACGTTGTTTACATTTCAACTTGTTGAAACAAGAACTAAAGAACCACCGCGAATAGCACTTTTTCTCACAAATGCACTTTGTACGGTAAAATTATCATCATCGATAAACACTACTTCATGTTCATTCAACCAGTGTTCCGTCAAACATAACACGTGAACATCATAGTTCTCCATAAATAAACTTAAGTCTAACTCTTTGCCGGACAGACCCTGCATATTTTGATGTACAACATTCAACATATGCCGCTCACCCGTTGTCGCACCTAATAGTTTAAACTACAAGGCGTATCAAAAGTAGTATTAGTACCACTACTAACTGTAATCGACGGTACACTACATGTACCCTTGTCACTTGGTATACTGTATGCTAAAAGATTAGCAATTTGTCTCCTACATCTAGGTGGCAAATACATTGTATAATTTGTCAGTTTGTAATCAGTAATAAATTGATTACAATCAAAATATAAAATAGTGTCACTATAACGGCAAGTCCTATTATAAATTAACATATTTAAATTATAAATGTGCATATCTTGCTCATCAGACAAATATTGAGAATAAGGCAAAGCACAGAAAATAAATTTACAATTAGTCTCATTGAGATGTAACATCAAATGTACACATTCAATTATGTCTTTTTTTCTTACATTTAAGCTATCCCCATGTAATAATATAAACAGTTGAACCATGGTTTATTTTTGTCAGTCTAATATTACTAATTAATTGGCTAATACTGGCACCGGGTAAACAATTACTAATAACACAATGTTCCGACCACTGATTAAATATACTACCAAAACCTTGACCATATATATAGAATAAATAAACAATAAGTAAATTACTTTCATGGCATTCTTCTGCACAAAAACGTTTTAGAAAATCCGTAGCCAGAAGCACTATTGTATATTTCATCTTAAAATGAGTAAGTAATTACTTATTAATGACCACGTAGGTATTGCACTTTTCTATGAAACAGCAGTTTTTTTAAAAATAACCGATGAAAATTTTCAACCCAGGAGGTACAGAATGCACTGAGTCCATGGTATCAGGTTGTGCGTCGATGTCCACTACCACCCTGTATATGATTATTAGTCCTCGTTCGCACGGACGTAACATTACCGCTGCGGGATTTTATCGCACAATGGATTTTCAACTCTCGGTGTTAAAAAAAACACTGTTTGATTTTCAACTCTCAGCTATACTTTCACGCCGAGTTATTTTAAGCCCGTGCGAACGTGGACTTAACTGTAACGTGCCTTTTACTGATTCAGAATAATTATAATTAATATTTACATGAAATTTAATCATGATTGACACATTATTTTCGCATTATTAATTTCACAGTACAAAAATAATGAAAACATTAATGTTATTAATTATCAGCTTGTATTAAATTAAAAAGCCATTAAAGAGTTTGATAAAGACATAATTCCACTGCAGTGTAGGATGCTACGCACTTTAGCTGCGCGGATTAATTTGTTTGCCAGCTAGGGTACGGGAGGTATAATAATTTTGACGCTCGTTTTACTTGTGGTTTCCAAGTATATAAACACGCTGTGAATGTGTGTAAGCGCAGGAGCTCATGGTAACGTCCAAGACAATTTTGAATTCAGTAGTGTGTTTGTACATTTAGTTACCACAAGTAAAGCACGCGTCGTGAGATAAAAATACTGAACATAAGTATAGTACCGGAATACTTTTGCAGTACAATAAATTACAAAAAAACATTGTCATAAATGTTTACATACAGAGCCCCGTGACAATGACAACCAAGCGAGAAAAGGTCCTTGTGGCATTGTAGCGTGGCCGCGTGTCTCAGTAGATGTAAAGTTCTCAGTGATTTCACCTCTGACAGCAGCAACCTATCAGCATCCTTACTGTAATGAGAATAAAGATCACAATCATTTTGACAGACTTGTCAGTGGCAGCAACCCAACAGCACCCTTGAGATATAGATAAAGATGTGTGATTTGGACAGTGATGCAAAATCAGAAGTTAAATAACTGTGAACGGACTGCACTCGGAAAGTATTGCGAACAAAGTTTTTTATGTATGAAAGACTGGCCAGTTATTCTATTTTGAAAATATGATTATTTTTAAGTTAAAATAGGTACGTTCCAATTTCAAAATATCCCTCCACATTGTTTGCAAGCTAATTTAAGTTATCGTGCCTCATAAAAAAATGGTTCTGCGCCGGGAACGTTTTAGAGCTATGATTTTTTACGATTTCAAGAGTCACCTGCAACCGGACGAATCGTACGATAGACTTCAAATGGCATTCATGGATGAAGGCCCTTCTTAGGCCGTTTGCCTTAAGGTCCATAATTGGTTTACTGTAAATAACTTTGGTGTTATAAGAGAAGAAAACTAAATGCATAAGATTCGCGTTACCGAAAGTTAGAAGTAGTAAATGTCACGTTGTATTAAATATAGGGATACTAGAATTCGTCGAAAAAACGGTTTCCTTGGTTTCCACGCTTGACTCAAAGCTACAGTGGGGTCCTCACTTAACATCAATCAATTATCAGACTTAGAGACCGCGAGACTGGTCTATTTTAGTTTCTTTCATAGTCAAAATCAAAATCAAAAGTCATTTATTAAAATTAGGCTGAGAGTCAGCACTTATCGAACTTCAAAATGACATAAGACAGTCCCCCTAAACGCCCGCCCTCCACCACTTCCAAGTGTTTTAGCTGGGAAGAAAAAATGGCGCAACAAACTCCATGTAAAGTATCATGTCTTACGGTATTTTGCTGTGAGGACGGGCTGCAGATATTGATTGTATCTTCATCCTGCAAAACAGGGTTGTCAGAGCCATTTTCAACCCCCGCAGACACGTAAACGACAAATAAACGTCATGACGGTACCTTGTCAAGATATATATGAAAACATTGTGTGTTCAAAAAAAGCGTCTTCTTAGTGACGGGCATAATTTTAACACTCAATTTTAATAGGAATAAATTAAATCAACCACGTTTCAGATTGTCTAAAGTACACACATCTTTTAAGAGGTACGGTAAAATTGTATATTAAAATACTACTCGATAATCTTCAACTAAATGAGAAGAAATTTAAAACATGCATTAGCATTAAACGCACACTATGTAGAAAAGCATATTAAAAGGTAGCTATGATTAAACCGTAGATAAAAATGCTTGGCTTAACTTGAACTCATTAGTTTTAAAAAAATTGTCTGGAAGAGATGTTTCCCTTTATTTTTATCTTTTCTGACATTACAAACTTAACGTTCTTAATTTTTATTTAATTTAATCAATCAAGTTTAAATAGTTGAGAACCTACTTCAATCGAAATTAACGATTTTCTTAAAATTTTATTACTAACTCATACATTGCAAACTACAGTTTTGTATAATTTAGAAGCATATTTTTTTTTTCAATTTTGTAAATGTGAGTACCAAAGATCCGTTTAATTGTTATTAGGATGTATATTGACTTGATTGAGCGTGGGAGTTGAGAGTATGTCACGCTCACTTAAATGTCTCACTTATGGTGGCGCGTGTGTTGAATCATTCGGTTCCCTACAAAATGGTTGAGGTGGATGGTGCTGATCCACGCTTCATGTTCGTGAATGTGAATGGGCTCGTGGTCATCTCATAACTGTCACGTCATATTTTAATTTTAATACTATATTCTGAATTGTTTTTTCATTTTATTTTTTACATAGTTCTCACATAGGCTATATTTATACTGATTTCATAGTGTCTTTGGAGTTTTTTGCCCGTGTTTCTCCATAGAGATCTACGTTTTGGAATGGGTAACTTGCTTGTACTTTCTGAATAACTGACCGACTCTTTGACAATTCAAAAATTCCTGTAAATGGTTTAATTGAAACCAATGCTTTGTGTTTGAGGTTGAGTTGAGTTTGAGTTTCATATCAACATTTTAAAACATAGAGAAGCTAAGTTAGTACACGTGCGTATAGTAGCGGTGGGCAGCAGTGGAACAGTGCCTTAAGGGCATATTGCATGGTTAAACTTACCTTATATAAGTCAGCAAGATATTTCTTACCCATTGCAAATTCTTCAGTTCTCGTTGCGTGTTCTTCTTCTTTTCTTTCGAAACACAATGAAATCTATTTTTCTTTGCGTTGTTGGTGTGATTACGGTTTTCAGAGATGTTGACGGTATGTTTTTTTACTTTCCTGGCTAGGGCTGATTTTTCAAACGCCAGACATCTTTAGTCCAGTTTTTATTTTTCAAACGAAAGTTCCATATCGCAGGTTTTTCTTTGAGAGCCAGACCGAAAAATGTATGACATCAGTCATCATCACAACAGTGGTGGTATGTGTGGTTGTCTGTTTATCATTTTATGTCAATGTATAGGTATAACTATTTTGAAGGATTACGTAGAGGGTGACAGCGACATCGATGCGCAACCTGTTGTTATCATGGATTCAGTTCAGTAGCGCCCATAAGTCCAGTAGCAATCTCACAAAGCAGTAGATTGACGCTCATTTCACTTACGACCTTCTTCTATAAGTTGTTTCTATACTAAAGACACGCACACACACTCATTTTGTCTGTAATTGATATTAGTTTATAATTTCACCTAGCCTAGCATATGGCAGGCCAGCTTAGTCGTTACCGTGCTCGGGTAGGAGCGATTATGGCGAGCCGTGGGTTCGAATCTCACCTGCGGTATTAATTTGATGTTATTTTAAAATACTATTAATTTATTTTTATGGGACTGTGTGACTGTAGAAAGATTTCTATGGCGCGATATAAAAATTCAAGAAAAGAAAGACTTTTTCTTTGAAAATGATTTGTCTTCTCTTCGTAGAGTAGAGATAGATGTAGTCAAGCTCCGCATGCTGCACGCGTAGCATGTAGCTTGCTATTAATAGAGTAATCTGTGGTAGCAAGACCACCAAAAAAACGAGTCATTTCGACGGAATAGACAAAATGACAGATGAATAAAATATATCGAATTCGAGAGGTAGTTGATGAAAATTTAATTGCTGGTTTTTTAAATTAATTTTGTGAAGTGACAACGTCTAATAATTCGATGAAAACCGGCTTCACGCACGAAAAAGTATGACTCATTGTAACGTAACGAAGTGAAAAGTTAATGTAATTTTCATTGTTTATCTATTGTACCGCCCGATCCGCGGGACAGTAAACAATTCTCCGGCCAGAAATGACGTTTCCCGCCAAAACGACATTTTTCCGCGCATGCGCACTTACTTATTATCTAGCAAACTATTGCAGCAATCGTTTGCTAGATAATAAGTAAGCAGCTATAGCTGAAACTATACAAAATCAATCTATGTGAAAACTTAATCACAAAAACTAGTCCAAAATGCAAAAAAATATGTAAAACTTGAGAATTCGGGTTGAAATTGTGTAAAATATTACTTCTACCCATATTTTTACTAATTATTTTATAGTTAGTGTCAATAATACCTTTGTATAATTAAACTAGATTATATTACCTAAGTTTTGATGCCCATATGTCCTTACTTGGTATTTTCTGAGTAGCACAATAAACCAAAATAAACATCCCTTTACCTTGTAATTCGATGCCGAATCCGAAACTGTCCGCCGTGAAAAGTAATATTTTAAATATCTAATTATTGTCGTGTTCAATTGATGTGTTAAATATCTAATTATTGTCTTATTTCCACATTCTAATTAAATTCCCATTAGAAAATTTTATAAATCAATCCAGATTGTCGTAATGTTTACAAACACTGGCCGCGCAAGGATCGTGTTTTCTCCATTACGTAATATCAACATAAACAAACTTTTAACACTATGAAATGTTTACATAATTCTCAAAGCACGAATCTCGAGGAGTGTTTTGATGTATAACATTTCAACATTGCGATAACAAATGAATTGTAAACAAAACCGATATAGCACGACCACTTGAAAACTTTTTACGATGACACCACTTGAAACTTGACACATTTTTTTGTCGTCTTTAATTTTGGTCACTAGAGTCTGGCGGTGGCGAACGGCTTTTAGTTTAATAGAGAATGACAATGGTGCCGATTCTCTTGTCACAAACGCCTCTAAACTAGACTAAAAATCACTAAAATTTGATTTAGTTCTGTCAAATGACGATTTTCAATTCTGAAATTGACTATAGTGACACAACTTAACTATATTTTAGTTTGACAGCACTAAGATTGCACTGAGTTATAAGTTTAGTGAAAATGGCAATTTTGCTATTCTGAATTTTACGTTTTTCTCCAAAAAATTTGATTTTTTTCCTAATTTCATTCCACACATTTTAATCGCGATTATAAAGGTGTGGAATAAAATTTGGTGGCGTGAACTAAAATTCACACCAACAACTCGACTTCAGACGTGCAAAAACGGTACATTAACTTTATTTTTCTTTTTTTGCTCATATCTCGAAAACGGTGTGTCCTATCACAAAAATAATGAAAATTTTGTAGATATTTTTATTTTATATTTTCCACACAAAAATACATTTTTAAAACTTGCGGAAAAATGGTATACTTTGTACTCGTATACCATGGCAGTTGAAGTGTTAAGAAAAATGGTATACAAAGTACACTATGGCGTGTGGGTACAACAACAATTGTGGCAATAAAGGTGAATTATTTTTGCATTTTTTTAATCTGATTATTAGTATAATTTCAAGTATTTATTCTCTTATTATTAAAAAAAGTTGCATAGGCCGGCGAGTGCAGTAATAATAGGTTATGTTTGACGAAAAAACAAGGTGATTAAGCTGTTTGGTGATAGATAAAAAGTTTGATAAAAATAAAATCTCTTCTCTATAATGAAATGGAAAAAAAGCATAGTTATTAATGTAATATTAAAAATTAAGTTTTAACATCACACATGTCATAACAATGTGCCCAAAGAAGTGCATGGTGGTAATGGAATTAACTGTTTTAACATTACTAGATAACGCGGTCTTTCTGAGGAATTCAAGGCCATTATGATCGATATATCTACGTTGCAAGCCAGACATTTTAGGAAACAGTTGCGTTCTTTCATTAATTTTACGTGTGTAAAACGCGTAATGGGAAACTTAACACGCTACCAACCAAAACATTTCATCAATGTTTTGTTATGACGTTGTCACGTTAAACTATCGTCCGTAAACCGACTTTACGAGAACCAATTTTTTTCTTTGTTTGTTTTCATTTGCCAGTGTTGTAACATTCATACATAACTACATACTAGTCGGTAACATTTTAGCAATCTAAATTAAATCTGTCATTTTGTCTATTCTAGTTTCCGCAGAATTGCAAATACAAACCTAGAAAATTATTCTACTATGGTTTTGCTATTAGGAAGTAGTACTGGTATTACCAGAAAGGACATAGTGGATGGCACAGAGTACACTATAGTATACTGGTGGATGGTGTGAACACCTTAATTGAGTTAAATATAGGAAAGCTGATGTTGTGTGCTTTTCCTTATTCTGATTCTTTATCAGGTGACGAGAATAATTATATTTATAAGTTGAAAATTCACAAGCTGACATGTTGTCGTAGTGACAAATTATTGTATTTTCACACTTAAAAGTTTGTTAGTGGTTTGAAGTTAACTCAGAGAACCTTATCTCTGTCTTGGTATAATAGACATCGGATAGCTATGTTGATAGCTTATAATATTAATGAGGTAATAGATAATATACAAATTGTAGTATTAGTGACGAGTCTGTGTTGCCTAGTTATACAAGCAACATTGAGATTAATTATGATTCATCATGTTGTACGAAGGCTGATCCAAACATAATACCAACATCCTTGGAGGGCACTACCAGTCAGATAGGTTATACTTTTCCTCCCTGGACCTGCTGGAACCCATACCGCCATTGTAGACTCCTCAGTTGTAGTTGTGGATGTCTCTCCGGATAATTATTTAAACTAGTTAGTAAGACAACAGAAGTTACCCCTTTAAATAACCAATTATTATTAGAGAATAATAATAAAGTATCTTCTGGCAATATAACTCATAGTAATAAAAAACCAAAGGGAGTGCAACATCCTTTAAAATTATTTAATCAAAATATCCAAGGTTGCGCTTCCAAATTATTGGAAATAGAATTGTTTCTAGAAAGTACTAAGTTTGATGTAGTTTTTTTAACAGAACATTGGTTAAAAGATCATCAAGTAATGTCAATTAATTATGCAAATTATTGTGTAATTAGCCGTTTCAGCCGAAAACGAATGATACATGGCGGGTCATTAATATTAGTTAAAAATTCAATTAAATCGAAAGAACGAAAAGACATCATCGGACTGTCTGTTGAGCACGCCATTGAATTGTCCTGTGTTGAGCTTGATCAGCATGTCATAGTATGCGTATACAGACCTCCAAGTTACCAGAATCTACATAAGTTTGATTCTGTAATGGAAGATGTGTTAATGAAACTTAGTGCTAGTAGTAAGTCAATAATAATAATCTGCGGAGACTTTAATATTATTTTTATAGAAAATAATTCTTGTACAGTCAGATTATTAAGTCTTTTTATGTCATTTGATCTGTGAAATGTTTTTATTGAACCAACCCGAGTGACAGCTTCTTCTGCTACTTGTATAGATAATATTTTGTGTAATTGTGATTACTTACACAAACAAATAGTAAATAAGTTGCCATCTGATCACAGTGGACAAACAATAACATTTTGCTCATATACGCCTTTACAAAAAAATCAAATAATGTTTATGCAAATATCATGTAAAGATTTAGAAATTAAATAATTCTTTGGCCAGTCAATTATGTAAACAATGTTTTAATAATATAGGTAACCCAAATGAGTTCTACACCGAGTTCTTTTCACTATTAAACGCGCAGTTTAGTAACACTTTTCCACTAAAGACTAAAAGCATTAAAACAAAGTTTTTATTTAGTGATTTGGCCACTCCTGGCCTTCTTAAAAGTAGAGAAAATCTATTTGAACTTTATGGCCTAAAGCAACATGTGACTCATACAAGCTTTCATCAGTATGTTGCAAGATATTCAAAATTATTTAATAGTGTGTGCAAAATAGCTAAAGCTCTTTATATTAGCAATAAAATAAAATCAGATGATGATTAAATAAAAACTGCCTGGCAAATAAAAAATAATGAAACAGGTATGAAAAAACAGCGTAATATTGAATTTAATTTAGAGACTGCACGTGGTCACATCAACTCAAATGTAGAAATAGCTCAGGAATTTGAAAACTTTTTTGTTAATGTTCCACTTAAAACTACTGAAGCTTTAAATTCCGCACCCGTGCTTTCTGCTGCCTTACTTAAAAATAATGTTAAAGCATGCCCTTTGGAGTTTAGGTTTCAGCATACAAACCCCCAAGCTGTTATAAAAGCTTTTAAAGATCTTTAAATTAAATCAGCAGAAGATCTCTGGGGAATGTCTGTAAAAGTCTGTAGATCTCTCATCGAACCCCTTGCGCCCTATTTAGCTTTCATATTTAACACCAGTGTAGACCAAGGAGTCTTTCCGGATCTTATAAAACATAGTTAAGTGATCCCATTGTTCAAATCCGGTGATAGTAAAGAGCTCAATAATTATAGGCCCGTGTCAATTCTGCCAGTTCTCAGTAAGGTGTTTGAAAAGTTGATGCTCAATCAAATGTTACGTCACTTTAATAAAAACTCCATCTCGCATGAACATCAGTACGGTTTCACTAAAGGACGTTTTACCACTGACGCCGGTCTCACCCTAATAAAGAACATTTTTAACGCCTGGGAGGAATCACAAGATGCCATTGGAATCTTTTGCGACCTCTCTAAGGCGTTTGATTACGTTAACCATGAGACCTTTCTGCTGAAACTGGAGCACTATGGGATTAGGAATGAATGTCTTGATTTTCTAAGATCATACTTGAAAGATAGAAAGGTTAAAGTACAAAAAAAACGGCACAAACTTATTAGGGTCTGAAATGACAATGGGCGTTCCTCAAGGTTCGATATTGGGTCCATTCCTCTTTTTAGTTTACATCGATGATTTATCACAGTTACTTCAAAATCAACAGAAGATGGTGTTATTTGCAGATGACACTTCATTGATCTTTAAAATAGACCGGAGGTCACAAAATCTTGACGACGTGAATAACTCTATTTTTCAGGTCCAAGATGGTTTACGGTAAATAATTTGGTACTAAATGAGAAAAAAACCAAATGCATTCGATTGAAATTACCGAATGTTAGAAGTAGCGAATGTGACATCATATTGAACCGAGAAAAAGTGGAATTCATTAATCAGACGGTTTTCCTAGGAGAAGTTACAATGGGGACCCCATATAACATCTCTCGCGACTAAGCTCGGCCGCGTATGCTGTTAGAAAGATAAAACAGCTATCAGACGTAGAAACCGCGCGTTTGGTTTATTTTAGCTACTTCTACAGCATTATGTCATACGGCATTTTACTGTGGGGTCGGGCTGCTGACATTGAATCCATTTATATTTTGCAAAACAGAGCTGTCAGAGTCATTTACAATCTACGTCGCCGCGAATCTCTTAGGGAACTATTTAAGAAGATTGATATAATGACGGTACCTTGCCAGTTAATTTATGAAAATATTATGTATGTTAGAAAAATCAGCATCTATTTAATAAAATAAGTGATAGACATAATATTAACACATGTTTTATGGGGTACTGTGTTAAATGTTACAACAAAATAACTTGTGAAATATTGCAATTAAATGAAAGAAAGTATAAAACTCATGTTAAAAAAACACTTGTAAACAAGCATATTATAAATTAGAGGATTATATCCTAGATAAGAATGCTTGGAAACATGCTGGTCCAGCTCCATAGGACAATCTAGAGGCTAGGCAAAATTATACTAGTTGCTTATTGTATTGTATAATTTGTTATTTTTAATTTACTCACACACTGACCTATTCCTAGTTAATATTTTAGGAAAATCATATATTTTTACAATGTTTGTAAACACAACGTACCTATCACGTGATTAATTTATCTGCCTTTGCTTTATTTTTATTTCTTTCTACCAATTGTGGTATAGTATTTTAATTCTTGGCGCATCGTCTTCACATATAGAAATATAACTAATGTATGCGACATACATAACATCACGCCTGTAATCCCAGAAGGGTTAGGCTGAGGTGTACCTATAGTACATCCACATTTCGCCAGTTATGTTAAAGTCCCATTGTAATAGGGGGCGAGCCTATTGCCATCAACCGGGCACAAATCCAGACTCCGGGCTGCTACTGAGAAATTCTAGATAGAAAAACCCAATAACACTATGCCCGACCTGGGAATCGAACCCAGGACCTCATGCTCAGCTTGCGACCACTACACCAACGAGGCAGTCTATGCAAAATAATGTAAAACATTTTAAAAGAGTAACGGTGGTGTTTCTTGCCACTTCTTCTCCATACGAAACTACTTTTTGGAAGTGGCGCCTAGAATCAGTTATATTTTTAATGTAAATTTTGACGTTCAAAAGTGCTTTTTTATGGGCCTATTTGAAATAAATGCTTTGACTTTGTCTTTTGCATGCAGCTGAATACCATTATTTCAAATGGAGCGACGGCTTAGGTGACCTTCACAGCCTGGTTACTGTAAATCGTTTACCAAGAGGTAACACAATACTCTAAGCACGTCAGCTTGATCATATTATTATTATTTCAGCTGGTGTCGACTACAGGTGCACCTTACCTGTTTATACAGAGGATTTAGGAAATGGTCCCTACTGTATGGCACATATTCCAAGGTAAGTTAATGAACAATCTTGTGACATCTTTCAAGGCGTCACGTTATTGATTCTGTCATTAACAGGCTTTGTATGTGTACTCATAGACATGGAGGGAGGTCTTCTCTAACAGGTATGTCTAAAAGTATATATAAAAGAATTATCGTATAACTTACGGTACGACGGTATACTTAAAAGAAGGCCTCTAAAATAAATTCGTTGAAAAGTGTTGATTACGAAATAAATAAAGTTATTGTTATTATTATCAGTAACGTGGTAAACCTCACCGTGCACATCCTAGGAAGCAGAAGTTAATTTTGTATTTATTTTCAGTTATACTTATGACTCATCTAGAAACGAATGTGTGCCATTCATCTACGGCGGCTGCGGAGGCAATGCAAATCATTTTGTTAACAAAGCTATATGCGAAAAAACTTGCAAGAACCGTCATAACAATGTGCCCAAAGTAGTGCATGGTGGTAATGGAATTAATGGTAATATTGCTATAACGGTTATAACATTACTAGATAACGCGTTTTCTCTGAGGAATTCAAGGCCATTATGAATGATATATTTACGTTGCAAGCCAGACATTTTATGAAACAGTTGCGTTCTTTCATTAGTTTTACGTGTGTAAAACGCGTTATGGGAAACTGAACACGCTATCAACCAATATATTTCATCAATCTTTTGTTGTGACGTTGTCACGTTAAACTATCGTCTGTATACCGACTTTACAGACAACCAATTTTTTTCTTTGCTTGTTTTCATTTGCCAGTGTTATAACATTCATACGTAACTATATACTAGTCGGTAAAATTTACGCAATCTAAATTAAATCTGTCATTTTGTCTATTCTATCCAACAATTTATGTATTCTTCCGTCGACAAAAGTTGGTCGATGCTACGCGTGCGTGCTGGTCATGCGTAATGTGCAAGACATGTTTTACATTATGATTTAATAATTAAGACTACCTTAAGCGGTTCAGGCTTATCGATGATGTGCCAGTTGGCACACTTGCCTGTTATAGATAGCTAAGATAGATGTCAGTCACAAGTCAGACTGATCATCGTCTGCCTAAACTTTCCCTAACTATGTTGGTCGGCTTACAGTTTACAGCAGTTTCCGCATGCATCTGAATACCATTATTTCACATGGAGCGACGGCTTAGCTGACCTCCACAGCCCGGTTACTGTAAATCGTTTACCAAGAGTAACACGATACCCTAAGCACGTCAGTCTGATCATATTATTATTATTTCAGCTGGTGTCGACTACAGGTGCACCTTACCTGTTTATAAGCAAGAAATAGGAAAGTTTTACTGTACGGCGTATATTCCAAGGTAAGATAATGAACAATCTTGTGACATCTTTCAAAGCTTCACGTTATTGATTCTATCATTAACAGGCTTTGTATGGAAGAGGGAGGTCTTCTCTTACAGGTATGTCTAAAAGAATATAACATAACATAACATCACGCCTTGTTTCCCCGAAGGGTATGGCAGAGGTGTACCCACCCACATTTCGCCAGTTATGTTTTTTAGTCCGATGTAATAGGGGGCGAGCCTATTGCCATCAATCGGGCACAAATCCAGACTCCAGACGAGAATTTCCAGACAGAAAACCCCAATAACACGTTGCCTGACCTGGGAATCGAACCCAGGACCTCATGCTCAGCAGTAGCGATTGCGACCACTAGACACCAACTAGGCAGCGAGGCTAAAAGTATACATAAATAAAGAATAATCGTTCGAGTATAACTAACGGTACGACAGTATACTTAAAAGAAGGCCTCTACAATAAAGTCGTTGAAAACTGTTGATTACGAAATAAATAAACTTATTGTTATTTTTATAAGTAACGTGGTAAACCTCACCTTGCACATTCTAGGAAGCAGAATTTAATTTTGTATTTATTTTCAGTTATACTTATGACTCATCTAGAAACAAATGTGTGCGATTCATCTACGGCGGCTGCGGAGGCAATGCAAATCATTTTGATGACAAAGCTATATGCAAAAAAACTTGCAAGAACCGTCATAACAATGTGCCCAAAGAAGTGCATGATGGTAATGGAATTAGTGGCAATATTGCTTTAACGGTTTTAACATTACTAGATAACGCGATCTTTCTGAGGAATTCAAGGCCATTATGATTGATATATCTGCGTTGCAAGCCAAACATTTTAGGAAACTGTTGCGAAACTATACACGCTATCAACTAACACATTTAATCAATCTTTTGTTGTGACGTTGTCACGTGAAACTATCGTCCGTAAACCGACTTTACAGACAACCAATTTTTTTCTTTCTTTGTTTTCATTTGCCAGTGTTGTAACATTCATACATAACGATTTTCTAGTCGGTCACATTTACGCAATCTAATCACGCATCTAGGCATTTTGTCTATTCTATCCAAAATTTTGTGTATTCTTCCGTCGACAAAAGTTGGTCGATGCTACGCGTGCGTGCTGGTCATGCGTAATGTGTAAGACTGCGGCCTTTACATTATGATTTAATAATTAAGACTACCTTAAGCGGTTCAGGCTTATGGTTATGGTATGGTTCACAGCGACTGATCAAGAGTTCTGACCGCCCTAGGCTAATTGTGAGGACGCGCCCCTGCCAGGTGTGTTACAGACGGCCTTAAAAGTAAAAAGAGTAAAAACGTTAGATAAATCGACATAACTTGCTTGTACTCGTAACTGTGCACTAACAATTTGAAACTTTACGAGCACAGAGTTCCAAAATCACAACATTTAATTTCTAGAGTTTGAATTTTTTCTAATATTCCTTTTGCTTATATTTTGGTCTCGTATTTTGGTCTCGTTGGTCTCGTGGCAAGTAAATGATGAATTTCGAGATTAGTATAATCTCGAAATTCTCGATACTTGCCACAGTGCAGGGTCACTTGACGGAATAGACGACTTTTCTTCTATTAGAATTTCGTCTACATTGTAGATCGTCGGCGTCGTCGCTACTATAGGCCTACGAGTAGGTTGGACGGAGAAACGTAACAGTCCGCGGTAGAGGAATCAGGGCGAGAAATCGCTGGCGATAGTGCAGCATTCGTCACCGTTGCGTTCCTTTCTGCAGAGTTCGTCAAAAATGTTTTTGTTTACGAGTATGTCTTAAAAGTGTTTTCTATTTTCTTTTCAAACAAGTTTAGTAACTAGACAAATTAATGAAGCAAGGCCAAGTATCTAACTATTAACCACAACGGGGAGTCCCCGCACATCGTTGATGTGTTTCATTGCGCGCGGCAAGCTGCGCTGAGTGCCTAGTGCGGAGTTTTGTTTAATGCGCCTCACAGAAACGCGCGTATACGTGAAGATTATTTTGTATGGGAATTTAAACAGTGCAACCTAGACGATATAGAACAGATTACGATACAATCGATAAAGAGTCATCTAGCGGTAAACGCGAGAACTAGGTTGCACTGTTTAAATTCCAAATTTCCCATTCAAAATGAAGTTAAAATTTACGCCCGTTATTGCGGAGGGAGCAGTGGTGGCCCAGTGTTAACGGCCGCGACTTACGAGTTGTAGGTTGTAGGTTCGAACCCAGACAGGCGCTTTACTTTCTGTAAATTATTTCATCACTACTGCTCTCAAAACGGTGAAGGAAAACATCGTGAAGAAACCGGCATGTCTTAGAACCAACAATTCGAAGACATGTGACATCTACCAACCCGCGTGGTGGTTTACGGCCCACTCCCTCTCACAGAGAGGAGGCTTGTGTCCCAGCAGTGGGAACATAATAGGCTGATTGCACTCTGTTGCCAGCTCACCCACTCGCTCGACCACCGACCGATTCGAGTAACAAGTCAGTGTGTGTTTTACGCGCAATTGTATTTTGAAATATGTAGGGTAGATGCAATGATGCTAGATTAGTGCATGCGAAGACACGATTTCAGCACACGCCCCCACCCCCCCCCCCCCCCTGATCTCGCACCCTAGGCTGAAGCCTAATTAGCCTAAGGGTTAATCAGGCCCTGATGGTTCACGATGATGTGCCAGTCGGGACACTTGACTGTTATAGATAAATAAGATAGATGTCAGTCACAAGTGAGTCTGATCATCGTCTGCCTAGACTTCCCCAACTATGTTTGTCGGCTTCCGGTTTACAGTAGTTTCCGCATGCAGCTGAATACCATTATTTCACATGGAGCGACGGCTTAGCTGACCACCACAGCCCGGTTACTGTAAATCGTTAACCAAGAGGTAACACGATACCCTAAGCACGTCAGTCTGATCATCATATTATTATTTCAGCTAGTGTCGACTACAGGTGCACCTTACCTGTTTATACAGAGGATTTAGGAGATGGTCCCTACTGTATGGCGCATATTCCAAGGTAAGTTAATGAACAATCTTGTGACATCTTTCAAGGCGTCACGTTATTGATTCTGTAATTAACAGGCTTTTTATGTGTACTCATAGACATGGAGGGAGGTCTTCTCTTACAGGTATGTCTAAAAGTATATATAAAAGAATTATCGTATAACTTACGGTACGACGCTATACTTAAAAGACTCTACAATATATTCGTTGAAAACTGTTGATTAAAAAATAAATAAACTTATTGTTATTATTATAAATAACGTGGTAAACCTCACCTTGCATATAGGATATAGGTTGCAGAAGTTAATTTTGTATTTATTTTCAGTTATACTTACGACTCATCTAGAAACAAATGTGTGCCATTCATCTACGGCGGCTGCGGAGGCAATGCAAATCATTTTGATAACAAAGCCATATGCGAAGAAACTTGCAAGAACCGTATCTACCCTCACCAACAATGGTCTTAAAATAAAATACAGTAGTTAAAAATTACTCTAGACTTGAGCAATATTAAAATCTGAGCTATATTAAATGTTACCAACAAGCCCATAATTTTGTTTGTAAAAACCTACCTCGACTTACTTATCCGATTCGGATGCACCTCACAGAGTTAAAGTCTGCAAGCAAAACCAGAAAGCAAAGCATGCAATTGTTACATGGTTTTAAAAACAAAACTACCAAACTCGGATACACAAAGGACAATGCCAGAAACTCTATAGAACTTTGCCCCACTCAAATCAAAAAGTCATTTACAAGCCTGCAAAATGCAGCATCTTACAGCTCATTTATTACTGTTATCTAAACATTTGTCCTAATGTCTGTAGAACTTGCGGTTTTTGTTAAAATATTAAAACAATAATGACATTGATTATAGGTTAGGTGCAGTTTATAATTGTTAAAAAGCGATTTAAACAACAAATATTTTACCCATTATCATAATTAATATAATCGTAATATGAGTTTTTGTTTTACAGGTATTTGAAACTTTTTTTTGTTGTGTATCATGCGCAATAAGTAACGCATTAGGAAATTCAGGGGTTGAATTCCTTGTATCATTGATTTGTAATCGGCAAGTTCTACTGAAAAACAATGTATTATGAAAAGGTCCTATAATCATAACAACTATTTTCAATAATTGATATTTCCTGTAAATAGCTGGGGCAGGATTTGGCATTGTCATTTATGCGACACAAATGAGTTCTACGCCGAGTTCTTTTCACTAATAAACACGCAATTCAATGACACTTTTCCACTAACGACTGACCGTCTTATTCATAATAAAGCAATTCGCTTTAGAAACTTATTTTAGCTATTAAACTGTTTTGTCCCTCTCTGACAAGTTACAATGAAGTTTGACAGAAAGGGACAAAATAGTTTCATAGCTGAAATAGGTTTATTAAGTGAATGGCCTTATCAATAAGATGTTAAAGTAGATATACAAAATTCATATTTAGTAGGCAACTCCAATCTATTCTGTAAATATCTCACCGTGAAAACGTAGATGAAGTTGGTTGTTAATAGTGTAAATCCATAGTCAGATAGAAGGACAGTCACAGAATTTACAAGACAACTCACTTCAAACTAACTACACATTAGTCTCGCTATTGAAACTTTATGGCCCAAAGCAATTTAAATTAATACGAACTTTGGTCAGTATTAGCCGATATAATCAAAACCTTATAAAAGTCTCGCAAAATAGCTAAAGCGGCGTAGTACTGAATTTAATTTAGAGACAGCACAGCATATTTATGCCGTTAGTGGGACGTCAAATTTTTCGGAAATATAAGTGGCACTGATTGTGATATAGAAGAAAACTCGAAATATTTTAATGTGCTTATGTGATGTGATGTCAGATATTTTTTATCACAACGAGGTATCACATTCTTCTTAATTTACCTGGGTAGAGGGAGATAATTATAACACAACATATATATATATATAATTTCGATATGATTGCATTCTAACAGGTGACACATGTTTTTGCAGCCGATGCAGCATCCTCTATTTTTCGCGTCGTTCGTCTTTGTTTTTGTGATGTTACACAAAAGGTCACATAAATTTGCAGTCACCTTGACGACAGATATTAATGTATGAGTCATAATATCAGATATAATTGCCGAGCTAGTAATATATGTATGCTCGTGACTGTACAGCAGGTAAGCCTTAACAGTCATTGGTTGAGTGACAATCTTTACATATTAAAACCATTCCGTGCCTCGGCAAGCACGTGTGCCGTAGAAAGTTTTCATGGGGAGAGAAATAAGACCACGAAACCTTGTCAACATAAAAAAGGTATATATTTCTAAAACAAGAGATGTAAAGGGGGTGAACAGGTTGATGGTCACAAAAGTTCCTGGATTTCCTTGGGAGTGGCACATTACTCTCCTGGCTCAGCCTGGTGTCACGATGACCGCAGCGGGTGCGCCACGCTGCAGACGCCAGGAAGGTGACGGCCAGCGGATGGTATCGCCAGACCCGTGGAATCGAGCTCGACACGGCCACGCGGGTAAAATAAGTACCCGGCGCGGATGCCGTTGATGCCCGGATTTGCCCGAAGGTGGTGGTCCGGATCTCAGCGTCTGGATACTTTGCACGTGTTGAGCCGGTACTTTGCACCCTGGAAATAGCTGTCCAGCGTGTCACAAGATGGCCATAATGGTCATCTCCGCTGATTGTGACACCAAAACATAAGCATAGCGAGATGTACTGGTGCGCTATGATGGTGGTGTGTGGTTATCACAATCAGTACGGAGTTTACAAATAAGTGTGAGAAGCAGGACATGACTGGCATTGCATTTTTAGAGATTTTAAAAAACAATAATTAACAAAATGCAAAGCGCAAAAGGCAAATAGGTTGCATACTAAACATTTCAGCAGAAGGCATACTAATTAAAAAAAACAAAATTATTTATTTGCATAAATTGGTGAACAGTACAAAAATGTTATCTTATTCTGCCTTTAATTTCGGCGTGTAAATTTAAAATAAATAAAAATAATATATTAATTATTTGTCACAATCATGCAGTCATTAAATACATAATCCATTAAAATTGTATTATTGAATTAAATAAATGTCAATATAGCAATGCAAAAATAATAATAATAAATGTCAATAATAATCATGTCAATAATGGGAGAGATTCGCCACACGATAATAATGACAATAATCATTTAAATGCTCGTGCAATTTACAAAACTTACAATTTATAATCTAAAAACTAATGTACACTATAAGAGCCTTTTTCTATTAAAAACCTAGGCAAATTACTTTTATTATGGAATTTCGTATCTGTTATACAACTTTATGCACATAATATAGCTGTTGTTAGTTGCTAATGTTAGATTCGTCCTCGGTTGAAATAATTTATTAGTATAAATAGATCGTGGAGCACAGTAGCTTGAAGCTTGCTGGAAAAGTTTCTTATGTATAAGAACAAATATACAGGATTCTCATATATAAATACATGGTAGAGTTAGTATTTGATGCATATCTGTAAAAGAAAACATCACTCATGTATTCGGCAAAAGGGGACTTACATAAAATCGGTTAAAGTGGTGTCAAGTCAATAGTAGGACACACGTTTAGTCTCCAGGCTGCTACTGCGAATTTTCAATTGGAAAATTCTTAAAAATGCCTTGCCACACAGATGAAAAAAATACATTTCGTAATATAATTATATGTTGTTAGCCCTAAAAGTAAACCAAGTAGGACAAAATCTTCAACTAATAAATACAAAGGTATGAAATAAGAAATTACAGATGGAGAAATTAAAAATCACGCGTCATGTAGTTCTGGCATTAATCGAACAGATTAAGAGTAATTTATTTTTCAAGTTAAAATAAATTTTATTTAGCTTTGGAAAAAAATTTAATGTAAAATGTGATGTAATGTTATTTATATGTAGATTTTGTCGTAGTAGGTTTTTGAATAGGAGCTTACTTACCTAGAGAAATAACCACGACACATTCCTGTTACAGGGGGTTGCAGGCAAATAGGATTCTAAAAAAAGAAACCAAGATGCATACATTACGACTTGTGCATTTTTCATCATGGGTGTCATTTTCTTGGTTATCGGCGCTGAAACCGAAAATGAGATCAAAAGTTCCAGAACAGGATAATTAGAATCGAATAAAGGGCCCGTCAGGGGCCGAGAGCATAGGTGGCAAAGTGGTAACGGCCGCGACTTACCAATTTTACGTCGGAGGTTCAGACCCAGACAGGCGCTTTATTTTGTGTAAATTACTTCATCTTTATCATGAGGACATCGGCATATTCTAGACTACATTCGAAGAAATGTGACATCTACCAAACCGCATTGAGCCCGCTTGGTTGATTACGGCCCACTTCGTCTTATTTTTTTTTTATTTTTTTTTATAAATTTGGGAAAAAAAACGTTATAACATTACATATAAAGCTTAGTAGTAGGGTATATAAAACAAAATAAATGCAATAACCACAACATTTTCCACATATTAGCAAAGAGGTATGCTATGATTAGGACTCATCTGTATACTAGTTATTATTTACATTCAAGAAAATATTTATCATTGTTACAAACTAACAAACTAGTCAGTTACCACAAGATGTATCCAAGTTTTTCAGTACACTAATAACTTAGCATAAATATTTCAATATCTGTGAAGTTATCATTGTACATTTGCGTGAGACGCCGAAGTGGTGCACGCTTACCTGCGTTTGTCCGGCACGATACCTGATCAAACAATCGATATTCGCGCTCTCCACGACGATGAATTGATCTAGGAACTACAAGTTTAATTTCATTACTAAGGTCTACACAATTCAGCTTATTATGATAAAGGTCGTGCAGTGTCATTACTTGCAGAAGCATTCGTCTCTTCTCGAGTGAGTGTGAATTGTACATTGCTAAAAGGTCTTCGTAAGGTAAGCGTGGAAGTTGGCATCTAAATTGCATAGTTCGTAAGAATTTTCTTTGAACTTTTTCAATGGCAGTTTTATATTTATTGTATAGCGGATCCCATATCAGACAGGCATAGTCAAGCTGTGAACGAATAAGTGAACGATACAGATGTAAAAAGGTGCAAGGGCGCCTGAAGTCGGTAGCTGTTCTGAAAACAAAGCCGTACATTTTAAACGCTCTGGTTATGATGCTTTCTATATGTAGATCCAAATGTAATCTACAGTCAAATAGTATTCCTAGGTCTCTAACGTTCGTCACTCTGTTTAGTATAGTATCACATATGGTATAATCATATTTTATGATAGTTTTGATTTTAGTAAAGCTGATGATATGGCATTTGGGTATACTTAAATCTAACTTATTAATTGTACAGTACTCAGAGAGTCGGTTAAGATCACTCTGAAGTTCTGAGCAGTCACTAACATTTTTTATGGTTTTATATAGTTTCAAATCGTCAGCATATAAAAGAAAATGTTTGTGTATTTAAAGCATGTATTTATGTCGTTTATGAATATAATAAAAAGTGCCCTGCGGAATACCAGACGACATCCCAGCACTTCGCGACTTTTACCCATTAATCACGACTATCAGGCTGCGATTAGTAATATATGAACAAAACCACCGTAAAAGATTGCCTCTAATTCCATTGACCGCTATTTTATTGAGAAGGATTTCGTGGTCCACTCTATCAAATGCTTTCTGAAAATCCGTATATACAGCGTCCACCTGAACGCCCTTGTCGATACTATGGAAGAGGAAATTCGAGTAAATTGCAAAGTTCGTCATGGTCGATTTTTGTTTTACAAAACCGTGTTGTTCGGGTATGATATAGTTATAAATGAGGGGGTAGATGGCATTATAAACAGGCTTGTCGAAAAGTTTTGAAGTTGTACTGATAATAGATATTGGACGGTAATTTGTGACGTCATGTTTTAAACCAGTTTTATGAATCGGGACAATGTAGGCGCATTTCCAAACGTTTGGAAAGAAACCCTCAGTGATGCACTTGTTAAATATAATGTGTAACGGTTCACATATTGATTCAGCAGTGTGCTTAAGAAACACTGCTGGTAGTCCATCTGGTCCTGGACCCTTGGAAGGGTCCTGTTCTTTTAATTCTCTTTTAATAACAATTACGTCAAAATAGATATGGTGTAACAAATCACACTGATCTGAATAATTATTTGGTGATGACCATTGGGCAGTTAAGGTGGCTGGTAACCAGACTGAAAAATGAGGAAAACAAATTACAAATATCTGGGATTGGTGCTCGACAGCCGGTGGGACTTCGGACCCCACTTCCGGCGGCTGGCGCCCAAGTTGTTGGGCGCGGCCGGGGCGCTGGCAACGCTGCTTCCCAATTTGGGGGGCCCGAGCGCCGCTTGTAGGCGGCTCTACGTGGGGATCGTGCGATCGATGGCCCTTTACGGGGCCCCGATCTGGGCGGCTGACCTGACGGCCGCCAGCATCTCTGTGCTGCGAAAGCCGCAGAGAGCAATGGCCGTCAGAGTCATAGGGGGTATCGCACGATCTCCTACGAGGCGGCTTGTGCACTGGCCGGATCCCCGCCATGGGACCTAGACGCGAGGGTGCTCGCGTCACTTTATCGGTGGCGCGAGGAAGCGAGGGCGCGGGGCGAGCGGCCGATGCAGCGCCATATGGAGCAGCGTCGGTCGCAGCTTCGCGAGGTCCTGGTGTCGGAATGGCGGGACAGGCTTTCACGCCCTACCACCGGCCTCGTCACCATCGAGGCTGTCCGGCCAGTGCTCGACCTCTGGCTCGGGAGGAGGCACGGCTCCCTGTCGTTTCGGGCGACGCAGGTGCTCTCGGGGCATGGCTGCTTCGGGAAGTACCTGTGTAGCATAAACAGGGAGCCGGACGCTCGGTGTCACCACTGCGTCGACTGCCGGGAGGACACGGCGTGGCATACGCTGGCAGAGTGTGCCGCTTGGGAGGAGCCGCGCCGTGCCCTCATCTCAGAAGTAGGCAGTGACTTGTCGCTGCCGACCGTAGTGAGTTCGATGGTCGGCAGCGCCGAGTCCTGGGACGCGGTGGTTTCCTTCTGCGAAACAGTCATCTCGCAGAAGGAGGCTGCGGAAAGGGAGAGAGAGATCTCGTCCACTCTCCCGATCCGCAGCAGGCGCACCGGGCGCAGGCGGAGGGCGGACAACGCCCTCTTCCAGCCCCCCTAAATGGGTCCAGGGGCGACGGATTCGGGGACATCCGTTGCCCCCCAACATCAGGAGCCGAGAAGGCGGCGCGCGTAGTGTTCCTCGCGCGCCGACCACAGACGTTGCGGAGGGAGTACACCTCACTCCCCCCGGCCGAGACGGGGCCCGCGCGAGCGGGCCGGCACCAGCCGGGGTTGTGGAAGAATAATGTGTTCCCGCGACCCCGGCGTAGGTGTGAGATGGAACACCGGGGTGGTTTTTAGTCAGTAAGAGTCTGACAGACCCCTCCGCCCGCCCCAGGGCGGAGGACATCCATGAGGATTTTCCACCCCGGGAACAAAAAAAAAAAAAAGGATCATGTTCCAAGAGACGTCCATCAACTCTTTCTTCAAAAGATCGTAATTGGCTTTAAAAAAGTTAGGTTTTTTGACGGGGTTACGGTTCATAGTGCGTTAAATGTAAAAGGAATTATAATATAAAATGGAGGATGATGAGCATCTATTGGGACAGAAATCGAGTCCTGCGGTTGCATAACGGAGCAGTCAGTTATGTTAGTGATGCACAAGTCCAAAATTCTGCCGTTCGAATTTTTGATTCCGTTTTATTGTGAGGAATGGTGAAGAATCATAAAGCTTCGCAGACCATCGCAAACTGATCATGTTCCCGTACAAACAAGGGCAGAAGAGTCCGTTTGATGTTGCCAATATGCATCAGGTATATTGTAATCCCCGACTAGTAACAGGTTGGAAATGCAATTTTCTCTAATGATATCATTTAATACTTCAAAGTATAAATTATAAACCGCCATGTGTGACCTGTCTGGTATGTAAACTGCGCGAATTAAATAACAGCCAATTAGCTCAGTACTCGGTATTTGGACAAGAACTAATTCCACAAATTTTGACATTTGTGTAAGTGACGGCACAGAGAAACGATACGGTTTGAGGCACTTCATGATTGCCACCAAAACCCCTCCGCCATCAGATTTTTGCGTCAGTTTTAGATCTCTGTCACATCTGTAAACAACATATCGTTGGTCTATGAACTCGTCATCATATATGCTGCTATTTAGCCAGGTTTCCGACAAAATGATTATGTCATACGATTATGTTATTAATTAATATTGTTTTCAGCTTTGTTCGCATGCCACTGCAGTTTTGATAATAAACTGTTAAGTTATTTATTTATTTATTTGATTAGCCATGACTTTTGAAACAATTAATAATCTGCATTAGTTTAAAGTTTTGTGATGCCAACAACCACGTCTATCTATTCTTGAGTAGGAAAAAAAAATGTATTTGTCGGCGTGATCTATGTAAACAACAAGTGCAGCGGGCCGAGTTCGCTGTGCAAAATGGCACATTCACCTCCCCACTCTCCCCACTACTCAGGCCACTTTATGTAAGCGAGTGCGCAGCGTTGGAAGGGATCATTCTTGTGGCAGGCTCGGCCCGGTGCGCCTGCCGTAGCGCCTAGAGCTATTATCGCGATCTATTTAATTAATTAACAAGCTGTCGGAATAAAAGAGTTGGTTACTGCTATATCTCATACTTTCATTTAATATGTCGGACCTCTGCCTTCAGGTTATTTCATGGTGATTATTTTATTAGACATTGTGAGTGAAATAAAGTGATTGTGCTGTAACTAGTATCTCTATTTTCTTCGCCCGACAATCCACGCCTACTTACAAAGTGCAAGTGTAATATCGCTGATGAGGGCCTATCCCGATATCAGAATTGGGATTCGCAGGGCAAAAACCTGAAGAAAATAGTGACGACAGTGAAGTGTGGACCAACGTCTAATCTATTCAAAATATGGAGTTTTTGCTATCACGACTTCCGGCAACCGCTTAACCGCAAACTTCAAATTTCACGGTTTGATCGTGATAATGACAATAGTTTCAATGGCACATCTCATCGTTGAAGCACAACGGACCAAAAATCAATTGATTGAAGCAAGTGGCAGTACGAACCTTTGAACGAAGTGAAGAATTCGAATCGAGCACCAGCACCGGTCGTGATACGAACCGTCTCACCTGTTACGTGTATGGACAACCACATCATCCGGTGAGCTCGTTCCTTTTCTTTTTAATAGATAATGTGCTAGTTCGTTTGTAGCTTTTAGCTTTTTCAAAAAGTTCCCGGGCACTATGCGCTGTGATTTAGTTTACCTTACGTATATAGGTAAAGAAAACGTTAAATATGAATAGCAGAATACTGAGCCGTGATGAAGTTCAACACGTCATTGTCCTTTTATGTTTCATGTTGTGCCTGTTAACTCAATTACAGAACCAGTTATTATAGGTAGAGATCTATTAGATAGTGGTATCCATGTTCGTACAGATATTGACAAAATTACACTATATCCGGGGAAAGAAGTTAACGTTACTGAAGAGATTCATTATTCATAAATAACATTAATACTGACCTACATGGTGAAGGTAAACTCGCATTAGTTCAGATATTGCAAAAGGATTATGATTTCTTTATGGCAGGTATACCGCGTTGCATTACGACTGGTGTTTATGACTAAATAAATTTATTTCTCATTAAGAACTTACAAAGATTTCACTTACTTGAGAACATTTTTAAACTTTAAATATAACTTGCACACACAAACTAAGCTGCTAATCTAATTATCATCTAAGTAGTAATAACATTTCTTTTCGTACTCAAATAACATTATTAACTAACACAAAACTTAAAACTTTTCGATCCACCCGCAAAAGAAATAATTACCGTAGATAAGGAATGCGATCCCGGTGCCACAATAAAGCAAAACAGCAGCAGGGCAAGTCTGTTTATTTGAGTAGTATTTGATCATTCAGATTGTGATTTTCTTAAATTAAATTTTGGAAATACCCAACGAGTTTGCATTCTTTACCTCTTTAGGTAGCTTATTTTATTATTGCACCTTGAATAAATAATTGTTCTCTCGCCATTGACTGTCCGCACTCGCGGTAGTAAAATGTGATCCTTCCTACGACAGCCGCGATTGTGTCACTGATGTATTTTTGTGAAATGTGACTGTAGGTGCAAGGTAATCATAGTGAAATAATATGTAGTTTAATCATTTTATTTTGAACGATCTGTAGGTCCTTGAGGTTAGTTTTTGGCTCGTTGCCCCATATTTCACGTGTTTTACGTTTTGAACCTTGAATCAAATCAAAAAGGGCCTATCAAATGGACAGACATAAGATATCCACAAGAAAATGATCGAATTACTTACATCAGAACCGGTTCTGACTATAATTATTTGACTGTAACGCACTGATGGAACTAAACACAGAGCTCTGAGGGTACGGGGCAATATTGATAGAAAGTAAGTTTTTTGTTTCTTATGTCTTGTCTGACTTTAGCCGACGAATAACTGATACAGAATCGCAGTGTTGTTTTTGCAAGTTGGAGACCCTGGCCGTCATTGAAGCTGTTGAAGGTTTCCAGCGACGGGCGTATACTGTGTTTACAGATCGTAGCTCCGTCAAGGCATCTAGTTTAGTGATCGGCCTCGTTCCAGGTGCTCACGTGAGGTGGGCCTTTTTGTGGGTCTATGACTTCGATAGAATCCACGGGCCGTGGAGTGGCATAGAGCATGCAGGTTTTCTGTTCCCGAAATCGAATTACGGAGTTGGTGCATGGTCACGTCCCATGGTCTGGCAGGAAAAATTGTGTAGTTTGTTAAATTGCATCTGCGTTTGCTTTCATTGGTCGGGCCGCCGCGACTCTAGATCCATGATATCATGGGTGGGCGATGCAGTCAGGCTGGTGCTCACACTTGCGACGTTCGTGGGTTAGTATAGTGCAGGAGAATTGAGCGTGGTAAGTGTGTATTTTGGCTTCCATTAGTTCCGGGGTCACTAACATGGACTTTGATAAGTCGTGTTCACACAGAGGTTGGATTCTTTGGTGCGGATGAAGCCCTTGCTGGGGTTTGTGAGCAATTCTGGTTCCCTGAGATGGCTAGTTGGGTGCGAAAGTAAGTCCTGCATTGTTTGCTGGGCCTCAAGGGATTGTTCGGGGCTCAATAGGTACGGGGACTCCATCCGATGCTTAGGGTTTCTGCACAATGGCATACTGTACATTTAGACACCGCGGGGAAGTTTAGTGGAGAAATCGATAGCAAGGAGTTTTCTTGTCATTGTTAACTCTTCCACTAAATGCATCCTTTTCGAGTGCACTTCCTAGTTGGATGCAGCTGGTGCAGTTTAAGTTCTTAAGGATGCTGTCTGTCTTTTCGGTGCGATTTCGCGGATCATTTCGGATCGGAGCAGGTATTGTATAGGCGCAGACAGTGCAATGTTATGGTGCCCATGGTGAAAAGTTGCACCTGGTTGCTACTGGTTCTGGCAGAGCTGGTAGAGAGTCATGAGAACATTTGGTGCTTACTCGTTATAATCGAAAGTGAATTGGGTGGGACCTGGCGCGGCAAGCTTCTCGAAGTGCAGCTAGCGACGGATTGTGCAAGGTCTATGGTACACACGAACAGAACTTGTGTTCGGCACTCGGGCGCGGCTTTTAAGTCTGGCTTCATATTTTGAGTCTGGGTTTCGGTTAGGTTTGGTTGAAATTCGTAAGATAGCATCTGAGAATATTGGGAGAGCTGCTGCGTCGCAAAGGGAAAAATGAGACCGTTTTATAGTGGCGATACCTTCTTCATTGAATGTGCCAGATGGGTCACCTTGCAGGGAGTACCGACTTCCCTTTGTTGTGTGTCTTAGAGCATACAAATATAGTCGTGAGCGTTTGCCTGCCATGCCCGGGGAATGTGAGGGCTTGGTGGATGTAGCTACCACCTTGACTGGTAGCTTGAAGGAGGCCAAGATGGTGGCAGTCCGGGATTGACGAGTGGAATGGGTGTCGTCGGGTGGTGGCAGTGATGTATTGTCTATTTGTAGTTCATGTACGTTAACCACCAGCTCTGGAAACCTCTCTGTATCGGAAAAGGAATATATAAGGGACAGACTCATGCGGGTTGACGTCCTATGATGTGTGTCATTGGGTGGACTATAGAACTGGAATATGCAGGCTGATGTTCTGGATCATAATTATTATAAAGTGATCGTCTAGTCTGAGAGGCTATGAGATCAATGGAGATATGTGTGGGTGGTACTAGTGAGTGATCGGAGCGACGCCGATGGGTTGCCCGGTCCATGTTATTTGGCGAGATAGCTGGTTGGAGGGACGCCTATTTCAGTTGTCCGGGTCAGCTCCTAAAGGTTGAGTTTGTGGGAATATAAAACATTGTAATGTGTGTCACTGATGGACGAGCGTAAAAGTAATGTTTCTACCAGTTTTATTCTCTTTACAGAAAAATGGGCCCGCGGTTACTTACGGCGACATATGAGGATGGAGACGCACAAGGACGCGCGAATGTCAGTCTGGTCGTGACGGCGCTTCAATACTAAAATTATTGTTATTTAGATTTCATAGTTGTCGCTGCTAGTTTAGTGTCATGAACATGAATTATGTGTCTGATACGACACATTCGGTGACATGACACTATGACACAACACCGAACGCTTATGCACATTGAAGTGACGATTTGCTGGCTTTATGACTTGAGACTCGGTCGGCATTACACAGGCCTGCTACGTGTTCGGTGGAGTGTCTAAGTTGTGTCTATTATTAAAATTCAAATAAAAACTAATAATTAGCATATGAGGTAACCCTGTAGAGTTCGCAATGACTGGTCCAGAGAACAAAAATAAAGGAAAAAAAAAATGATGAGTACTGAAGGTTCAAAAATGAACGGTCCAGAATTAGTAGCAAGCTCTGAAGGGGTGAACCGGTCCAGATTGCTAAAGTCCTGTAGGCTTAATAACAAGCGGTCCAGAATTAGTTGCAAACTCTGCAGGGGTGAACCGGACCAGATTGCTAGTATTAGGATAAATAACGAAGGCTCGATGTCGAGCGGTCTAGAGTAAGTGGCAAACTGTGAAGGGATGATCCAGACCAGATTGCTAGTCAGGATGAACGAACATTAGTACTAACGTTCTGTCATTTTAGATAATGCTTGATGAGACTACGCGTACGAGGACGTCCGCACGTCAGTATGGCCGTGTCGGCGTGATCTATGTAAACAACAAGTGCAGCGGGCCGAGTTCGCTGTGCAAAATGGCACATTCACCTCCCCACTCTCCCCACTACTCAGGCCACTTTATGTAAGCGAGTGCGCAGCGTTGGAAGGGATCATTCTTGTGGCAGGCTCGGCCCGGTGCGCCTGCCGTAGCGCCTAGAGCTATTATCGCGATCTATTTAATTAATTAACAAGCTGTCGGAATAAAAGAGTTGGTTACTGCTATATCTCATACTTTCATTTAATATGTCGGACCTCTGCCTTCAGGTTATTTCATGGTGATTATTTTATTAGACATTGTGAGTGAAATAAAGTGATTGTGCTGTAACTAGTATCTCTATTTTCTTCGCCCGACAATCCACGCCTACTTACAAAGTGCAAGTGTAATATCGCTGATGAGGGCCTATCCCGATATATTTATGGTATGCTTCTGTAAATATCCGATAAACAATACAATTAAACATGATAAACGAGTGCAAATGAATAAAAAGTGATTACATAATTTTAACGTAAAAAAATTAATGTTATGGTTTACAATTCTACATAGAGGAGTTAGTTTTAATATTAGCCTTAATTTTCTCGATGTCTTTGAGCGTCCGAATACCCAGCACAGTGGAATTTTCAATCTCTCTGACGAGTATTGTAGAATTTTAGTCCACGCAAATTTATATCCCTCATGATTTGCTGCTTCCCGGGCCTTACGAAAGAGCTGCTTATTTCTAAGAGTTAGGTGTTCGTTCACGAAGACTTTATGTGAGGTACCTGATATTCCTAGTTGATCGGAAGACAGTCCATTCTTCAGTCTGTAGGCGCTAATTATATTGTCACGTAAGATTCTTGTTGTAAATTTCGCTACAATATTCTTAGGCTTGTTATCCTACGATGCGTGAGGAACACGGTGTATAGAGACAACATCTTCTTTCCTGATATCGTATCCAATCTGCTTACCCAAACCTTCGAGCAAGTCAACGAGATTCTCATTCCGTCTTTCAGGTAAGTTAGAGATTTCTATGTTGCACTGTCTTGCTTGCTGCTCTAACGAGTCTATTTTCGCCTCTAAGTCCAGGACAGTTTTTTCGTATTGTGTATTTGTTTGCGAGGGCATATCATCTAAGCGTTTTTTGAGGTCATTATACTGGTCACACATGAATTGATTTGATTCCCTTAGGTCGGAAACTTCCTCTAACAGCTTTGCGCACTGGGACACAATTTTTGACTGCTCCGCACGTAAAGATCCAAGCTCAGTTTTAATTTCAATTTTATACTGGTCGAAATCGCTTCTTATGTAATTGATATTCTGATTTATCTGTTCGAAACTATTATTCATGTCCTGGCGCCAGTCCTTAAATGTTTGCAATAGCTCACATTTAATAGAATTAAACATTTCCAAAGCTTCATTTTCTGGTGTTTTACGCTTCCTGCTTGTGATATTTTGAGAGAATTCCGGTGTTGAAGTTAAGTAGGAAGGGTTAGATGAG
Organism: Dasypolia templi; assembly: GCA_963555695.1. Taxonomy (NCBI): domain Eukaryota; kingdom Metazoa; phylum Arthropoda; class Insecta; order Lepidoptera; family Noctuidae; genus Dasypolia; species Dasypolia templi. Next base: position 10,551,367 of record OY743163.1, read on the forward strand.
CTTTGTTTGTTTGGTGAACGCAACATTATAAAGCTTCACATTATGTGCAGTCGTTTTAAATATCTGCGTTGTTTTACTAGCAAAGTTTTAGGTTTTCAGATAAGTGATAAAATAAAATAAAAAGTTTATTTTAATTTTACTTTCAATTACCCAGCCACATCAAGCATACAACAGTTCGGCCACGGCACGCAGGTACTGGTAATTAATTTCTCTCTCGTCTTACCGAAAGGAGGCCTGTGCCCCAGCAATGGAAATTATAGGCTGAGTTATTAGGCCCGTTTCATAACCGATTGCAGAGTCGTAACACCTCAGATAGAAGTTATCATACGATAGATACATTTATAGAATAATTACTATTACTGAACGACTGCAGGGTAAAGGCTTCTTGTTATACAGAGAAGGCACGAGCATTGATCACCGCGCTTGCTCAAGACGGGTTGGCGATCTCAGACTTACTTACTATACGTCCAGGTTTCCTCACGATGTTTCTCTTCACCAAAGTCAGTAATATCCAAGATAAACTCAGAAAGTACATATGAATTGAAAAAGTCACATGGATACTTGCCCGGAATAAATAGAAAACTTACATAGATACGCCTTAGCCTCTAGTGCCCCCACAGCAATTGTAAACTTTTGTTTACCATCCTGACTTAAGTCGCTGATAAAACTAATTTGCAAATCATTTATTGGTCCTGGCACCATCTGTTGATTTCTCTTGGTACTACTAAGTCCTGCTCATCGTGGCCGAGCCATAAGAATTAACACGCTACTTCAATCATTACACTGTCGCCGTGTGCCACATACTTTCAACGAAGTAAACTAGGTGGCGCTGTCCTATCGAACTTTGTTGACATCAAGTTTATAATGAATTGCTGCCAAGGCGAACCGACTGCAGCTAGTGATACCATCCTTCTGTGCTCTGCTTGCCAAGGAAAATATCACCATGAGTGTCTCAATGTCATGCGTGGCCAGTATGCTGCGCTAAGCGCTGAATTTAAGGCTTAATGGAAGTGCCCGTCGTGCAGTAATGTAACCAGGCGTCTTAGGTCGAATGTTATACGCCTGTACGCAGCTACAAAAGACCTTGGATTTGTTTATATCGAACACTTGCTGTTCGACGGGCAACCTTAAAGATCAGTTATTACCAGTAGACCCCCATTACGCCCCTTTTGTTATAACCGCACCTGTTAGTCTTTCCTCACACATGATAAAGAGAAAATCGATTAATAAACATAATTTCCGCAAAGCTAACTACGATCTCATCAATAAACACAAGGACGAGGTCAATATTGGTCCGCGCTGTTCGACAATCTATCATTGGAGCAGGCTGTAGAGGCTTTCTTTAGTATGTTGAGTGACATAATTAGCCCACTAGTCCCCCTTGAAATTGGTAGATTAATTAGTAATTTGCATATCGATAAATCAAGATTACTCAGCGAGTTGAAACGGTTGGACCCCACTAAGGGAGCAGGACCGGACGGTCTTCCGGCGGACGTTTTTAAGTCTACGGCTGATAATATTTGTGAGCCGATCTATATCCTTTTTAATAGATGTCTGCAGGATGGTGTCTTCCCGGTGGGGTGGAAGCGTGCAAACATTACCCCAGTGTATAAGGGTGGCCCAAAGCATGACGTCCAACAAAATACACCTATCTCGATTCTGCCGACCTTGTCAAAGCTTTTTGAAAGACTGGTTCACAAAGACATTTACCCTCTTCTACATCATATTATCATTCCTGAACAAATTGGGTTTGTTAAGCGCCGATCTACGACATCAACCTGTAAATATTAGCTTCTTAACCTTTTCGAAGGTATTGATAGGCGTTTGCAAGTAGATGCGGTTTACACTGATTTCAAAAAAGCTTTTGACAAGGTCTTTAATGAAATTCTCCTGAGTAAAATTGCTCACAATGGAATACGCGGAAATTTATTGCGTTGGTTTGTATGGTACCTGGAAAATCGGTCACAAAGGGTTGTGGTCATTGGTCATCAGTCTGTCTCTGTTAATATTACTTCCGGAGTTCCAAAAGGATCTATTCTGGGACCGCTATTATTCACTATTTTTATCAACGATATTAAAGTATGCTTTGAATATTCCAAATTCTTGATTTATACATGATACATTGATGTGATATCATAAATCGGGTGAGTCTAATTATAATTTTCCACATAAATATGTGTGATTCTTACTGAACATAATATGTACCTACAGATATAAAAAGATGTATAAACACGTAAATCTGTATAAATACGTAAAATAAATAATTAAAAGAGAATACTATCAAACATATTACAATGAAAACAAAAATGTTAAACAATAACTCAAGACGTTACAGTGTGGTGTTTATTCCTATTTATGCAATTCAATACCTAATAACTATAATTTCGATACTATCAATACTCAATTATTAAGTGGTGAAGTCTTCATTGATACACCATAATTCATTCGATACTTGTCTCGTTCATCTTGTTTACTTAGATAATAAAAGTTTGTAGGTAGACCACAGAAAAGTAAGTAAATTATCTTGATTTCCGTGAGGTAGATGCAATTCGTTACGACTATTCACCTAATTGAATGTTGTTGGTTAGTGACGAATGTTTAAATCTCTAATTAGCAGTGTTGTAGCTAAAATTTTCAAAATGAAATGTAATATAAATATTGAAGCGTTGACAATATTTTTGCGCTGCTTAAAAGTGGACGTAAATGATGTGATAGCACAAACGGACTAAGGGTGAGTGTTATCATTTAAATATTTAACTAAATATAAAATTTGTTTAAATTATGAATGACGAGTAAAATTTTATAAACATAACATAATGTATAATTTTTTTTCTAAATTATTATACTTTATAGTATTGTGCTTAGAGATGTCTGATTGACATTCTTTGTTCTAGAGAAATACTGTGAGTCTGTGGGTTATGAGATGTGAGGAAGATGGAATACTTGCTAAATGGTGGTCATTAAAAACTGTTCGCCGTGTTCTACACGCTATATAGGTTCCAGCAGTGTGAGTGGCCTCTGTCTGATTTCTCCATGTTTAAGTCTGGTCTGTGTAATTGTCACAGGAGGAATGGTATTCCTCAATTATCTGGGTTGTGTTTCTGTCAGTCTTTCTAAAGCTGCATTATCTGGGAGGGACAATATGTTAGGTTTAACATTTCATAAAGTGTCGGACGGTTTGGGTACCAATTTTGTTGAATGATAGGCTGGGTTTAGTAATGCAATGTCTACTTATACCTATAGTAATACTTACCACGAAGATCAGGAGTGCACTATCGAACTGTACCAATTGGCTAATTTATCGCTATGATCGAAAAAGGGTTGTGCGTCGTGCCAACGCCATGCCTCCAACCCGCAGAGGTCCGATAGGCAGTCGCTCCATGTAAAATACTGGTATTCAGTGCATCCGTTAGTCTGAAAGCCAACACCAACATAGTCAGGAGAAGGCTTGGCAGATTGATTTTTGATACAAAGAAATAGTAACTATTTCTTGAATGATAAATAGTGAATGATTTTATTTAATTTTTTCTTAAGTCCCATGTAACAGGGGGCGAGCCTATTGCCATCAACCCAGACTCCGGGCTGCTACTGAGAAACTCTAGATATAAAAAACCCAATAACATTTTGCCCGACCTGGGAATCGAACCCAGGACCTCATGCTCAGCAGTAGCTCTTGCGACTACAAGACCAACGATAGAGATGATGTATGAGGTGTTGAGGCGATTGAACCCAGGTCTTCAGGCTCAACAGTCGTGCTTGCGACCGCAGACAGCGAAGCAATAGAGGTCTTTCCTCAAGTTGAAATGAATGGCCCAGTTAACGGCTGGTTAACGGCGTCTCATGCACGAGGTTGTGACTTTCTCAATTAATATGTACAATCTAAGTTTATCTTGGACAAAACTGGCATCGGTGAAGGAATACGTCGTGAGGGATCCTGGACTTAAGGTTAATACAAGTCTAAAATCACGCTTCACAAGACAAGCGTGGTGATTAATGCTCGCGGCTGCTCATGACCGGGTTGTGTCTACGGAAGAATAGACAAAATGATGGGTTTCTTTTGATCATCTGTTTTTGTCTATTCTTCCGTCGACAAAACTTTGAGAAGTTAAGATCCCAAATAAATGGGCCGTTTCTAGTTCATGCATTTTTCGTCAAGGGTGTAATTTCATGGCTTTCGGGGGTACTGAAAATGAGGTCAAATTATTAATCCAGAGGAAATACTTAAGGCTCAATTATACGAACCACAAACACACAACGACACCACAAGACAAGGGTTCCGAAGTTGGGATGAATTTATATCAAGAACAAACTTTTCATATTTACATACTTTACAACGAGCTCTCAGCGTTTTTCCTTCCTCTAAGTTCAACTTTCTTGCATTTTATAATAACAGATGGCCAATCTAGATATGATTAATAATGAAATAGACGCGCTTCATGTTTCTAAATCGCTCAAGTGTCAAGCTGAGAGCTGCGCGCAATTTATAAAAGACCCGACAAAAGGTTTAAAAATATTGCATTTAAACATACGAAGCATTTCTAAAAACTTCGATGAAGTTTCAGTGCTTATGCGATTATTAGGTTTCCAGAGCGACGTGCTCGTTCTTACCGAGTGTTGGTTAAGCAAACTTTCACACATGCCGACCTTGGATGGCTTCACGTCATACTACACTAAAAATACATACAACCAAAATGACGGGTGTGCTATCTACGTTAAATCTTCCCTTAAAGTTGACGTTGCTGAACCAAATTTTGTTGACGCGAACTGTCTCATTTGTCGCATAGAGGATGTTACAATAGTGGCTATTTATCGCCCTCCTTCTTTTAAAAGCATTACCAACTTTATTGATAGTCTCGATAACGTACTCAAATTAACAACACCTTCCGTGGTCCTGATCGGGGATATGAACATTGACATTAAGGTTGACAACATTGATAATCACTCAGATGAGTACTTAACCTGTGCTGCCTCTAATGGACTTCTCCCAGCTCATCTATTTCCGACACGGCTTACAAACTGTTTGGACCACATTTTACTCAAAACAAATAAATCCGCTACAACGTTCGTTATTGAATCGTCCATCACGGATCACGAACCGCTCCTATTGTTTCTACAAACCAGGAGTGCCAACTCGGATGTGACCCGTACTAGATCAAAAATAGACTACGAATCCGCTATAGAGAATATCAAAACCCATGACTGGTCTCCAATGCTGTTAATCTCGGATCCTAATGATGCTGCAGATGCGTTAATAGGTAATCTCTCCTCTATTGTCATAAACTACACTCGGGAATACACTGTTCCAAGAAGAGAACGTAACTTGAAGCCCTGGATTACGCCGGGGCTTCTCCGCTGTATACGACACCGTGACCGCATGCATGTCAAACTCAAAAAGTCGGAAGATAATCTTATTTTAAAAGTCACCTACACTCGCTATCGCAATTTCTGTAATTCCCTGCTGAGGAAACTTAAACGCTCGTATGAAAAGGAACAGTTTTGTACTGCAAAAAATAATGCTAAGGCAACGTGGAATGTTATTAAGAAGGTTTCAGATCTTCAAACACAATCTTCTACCTCTTTTGACCTGTTGCATTTATTTGATAAACCAAAATCCTCGCTCAACCACGTCAACAACTTTTTTGCTAATGTAGGCAGTAGCTTGGCGTCGAAATTTAAATCACCTTCAATGGTACCCAATTCTGTGTCGAATTATAATTCGTGTAGCTCAATGGCCCTCTTTGAAGTAACTGAAGACGATGTTGACTCCATTATTTTGGGTCTAAGGACTGATTGCGCTACAGGTTTAGACTGTATACCATCTAAAATAATCAAGGCCTCGCGATGCGTATTAGTTCCGCTTATTACACATATCTGTAATTTGTCTATAAGTGCAGGTGTCTTTCCAAGGGCGTTTAAAAAAGCAGTAGTTCACCCTATTCACAAGTCTGGGCGCAGAGATGATGTCAATAACTACCGCCCAATTTCGATTCTAACAGCAATGTCAAAGATCTTAGAACGAGTACTGAATAAGAACCTGGTCAGTTTTCTTGACGCCAACAATATCTTAGCGAAAAACCAATATGGTTTTAGAAATGGAGTTAGTACCGAAGATGCAGTTATGGATTTGTCTAATCACGTAGCTAGGACGCTAGATAGAAAACATAAGTCCTTGGGAATTTTCCTTGATCTGTCAAAGGCATTTGACACCGTTTCTGCCCAATCCCTATTGAATAAAATGGAAAGCATGGGAATACGTGGACTCCCATTGAAAATTTTTGCCGACTATCTCAGCGATCGTACCCAAATAGTTAAAATCGGACCCCACGAAAGTGATGAGCTTCCAATCACATACGGCGTTCCGCAAGGCAGCATTCTGGGGCCTACACTCTTTCTCATTTACATAAATGAACTCTGCAAACTGCCTCTCGACAATTGTAAGATTTTCACGTACGCGGATGACACTGCCCTTGTTGTAGATGGATATGACTGGCCCCAGACATTCCAAAACGCCGAGGCTGCGCTGTCCTCCGTAATGAAATATTTAGCCGATAGTTTGCTCACTTTAAATGTCGATAAAACGGTATACGTTCCCTTTGCCATTCGGTCAAATCTGTGTCCCTCGACTTCCCTTACCCTAAAAGCACACGCATGCGGTTCCTTAGCGCAGTGTAGCTGCCTCTCCCTCGCCAAATCCACTTGTGTAAGGTATCTAGGAGTACTCATTGATCAGCATCTCAACTGGCACCCCCATATACTCAAAGTCACGTCCCGCATACGTAAGCTGATATATGTTTTCAAGAAGCTAAGAAACTCTGCTGATTACGAAACGCTTAAATTAGTATATTTTGCCCTATGCCGCTCTGTCCTAACGTACTGCTTACCCGCTTGGGGTGGTGCCACTCAAAATGTATTTATCCGCCTCGAGAGAGCCCAGAGAGCTGTCCTCAAGGTAATGCTCTCTCTTCCGCGTAGGTACCCCACTGTACAGCTCTATTCCGATTGCAAGGTACTTACTGTCAGGCAACTTTATGTGCTCCTGTCGACATTACGCAAACACTCTGTCCGCCCTTTAAATGAACCATCTGGCAGACTTAAGCACAATGTTTTCCCCTTTGAACGCCATAGAACTGTATTTGCCAAACGCCAATTCTACGTTAATAGCATTAAAATGTACAACTTCCTAAATAAAAAGTTAAAAATTTATTCTTGCCCCATATATCAATGCAAAAACCTACTTAGAGATTATCTACAAACACTAAGTTATGACAACACTGAGGATCTTCTGCTCGGTAATTTACAATGATGAACTGGCTACACCCAATTGCTTCTTACTATAAAGACCCTACAGCTACAAACTACATAGACACACTCACATATCCTACACTCACTCACTACACACACACACCCAAACCCTACATTTATTCACCTCACCATACAGTTAAACGTTTCTCATTTTGTGTTTTCTTTACTAAATTTATATCCTGTTATTTTTTTTTTTTTTACACCATTTGCTAATTGTTAAAACGTCCTATTTAGTGTAATATGGCTTTGTTTGTTACGGAGAATCACTGACTCCTAAGACACAGGCACATACACCTAGTTTAGGAGTCAGAGTATTAAATTTATTGAGACCTAGTTATAAGCCTAATGTGCCCTTGATCTTGATATAGTAATAAGATGGCTTTTGGTGAAATAAAGAATTTATTATTTATTATATTTGAAAAACCACGTTCTCCCATACAGCGACATACGTGACAGTCAATTCTCCAATAGCAAATATATGTTTGTAATCGCAAAAAAAAAAAATATTGATGTAACCAAAAATTTACGACTTTCGGACGTTTTTCTTTACTTGAGCTGTAAGACCTCGCTTCTTGCAAAATTTCATGATTCTAGGTCAACGGGAAGAAAACTAATTTGCGAGTATCAAAATGTATTAGTCGCATAAATCCCCGTACTTTTTTATTGCTTTGACTTAGAAGCTTGAGTTCCAAAGGAGACTGGACTTATGTGTTTGGTATTAATTTCAACTGTCAAGAAAAACCATAGCCAGAAGCACTATTGTAAATTTCATCTTAAAATTAAAATGAGTAAGTAATTACTTATTTTATCTAATTCCTTATATTATATAATATGATTATTAGTTCTCGTTCGCACGGACTTAAAAATACCGCAGTGGGATTTTATCGCGCACCGGATTTTCAACTCTCGGTGTTAAAAAAACACTGTTTGATTTTCAACTCTCAGCTATACCTTCACGCCGAGTTATTTTTACGCCCGTGCGCACGTGGACTTACCCGTAATGTGCCTGTTACTGATTCAGAATAATATTTACATGAAAGTTAATCATGACGGATTATTTTTGCAGTATTCATTTCACAGTAGAAAAATAATGAAAACATTAATGTTATTAATTATCAGCTTGTATTAAAATAAAGAGCAATTAAAGTGTTTGATAAAGACATAATTCCACTGCGGTTAGAATGCTATGCACGTTAGTTGCGCGGATTAATTTGTTTGCTAGCTACGGTACGGGAGGTATAATAATTTTGACGCTCGTTTTACTTGCGCTATCCAAGTATATAAACACGGTGTGAATGTGTGTAAGCGCAGTAGCTCTTGGTAACGTCCAAGACAAATTCGAAGTCAGAAATGTTTTTGTACACTTAGTAACCACAAGTAAGCACGCGTCGTGAGATAAAAATACTAAACCTACGTATAGTACCAGAATACTTTTGCAGTACAATAAATTTCAAAAAAACATTGTCATAAATGTTTACATATAGAGCCCCGTGACAATGACATTCAAGCGGTAAAAGGTCCTTGTGGCATTGTAGCATGGCTGCGCGTCGCAGTAGATGTACAGTTCTCAGTGATTTTACGTTTGACAGCAGCAACCTATCAGCAACCTTATTGTAACGAGAATAAAGATCACAATGATTATGACGAATTATCAGTGGCAGCAACCCAACAGCAAATTTGAGATTAAAGATCGCTGTGATGTGGACAGTGATGCAAAATCAGAGGTAAAATAACTGTGAACGGACTGTACCAGGCCCCTCAGAAAGCATTGCGAAAAAAGTTGTAGGTATGTTTGAGAGACTGGCCAGTTACTCTATTTTGAAAAAAATATTATTTGTAAGTAAAAATAGGTACGTTCCAATTTCAAAATATCCCTCCACATTGTTTGCAAGCTAATTTAAATTATCGTGCCTCAAAAAATATGGATCTGCGTGAGGAACGTTTTCGCGCTATGATTTTTTACGATTTCAAGTGTCGCCTGCATCCGGACGAATCGTGCGAAATACTTCAAATGGCATTCATGGATGAAGGCCCTTCTAATGCCGTTTGCCTTAAAGTCCATAATTATTGGTTTACTGTAAATAATTTGGTATTATATGAGAAGAAAACTAAATGCATAAGATTCGCGTTACCGAAAGTTAGATGTAGTAAATGTCACCTTGTATTAAATAAATCCTGGGGATCACGCTTGACTCAAAGCTACAGTAGTGTCCTCACTTAACATCACTTGCAGGACGGCTCATTTCGCCCGCTTACGCTGTTATTGGAAAATCCGTCAATTAACAGACCAGTAGAGACCGCGAGACTGGTCCATTCTAGTTACTGTCATAGTATCGTGTCTTACGGTACTTTGCTGTGTGTTTCAGAGCCATTTTAAACCTCCGCAGACGCGAATCTCTAAAGGAACTGTTTAAAAAAATAAACGTCATGACGGTGCCTTGTCAATATATGAAAACATTGTGTTTTCAAACAAAAATACAAAATTTTTAGTGACGGGCACAATTTTAATACGAATAAATTAGATCAACCACGTTTCAGATTGTTTAAAGAACACACTTCTTTTAAGAGGTACGGTAAAATGGTATATTAAAATACCACTTGATAATTAATCTTCAACTAAATGAGAACAAATTTAAATCATGCATTAGCATTAAACGCACACTATGTAGACAAGCATATTTTAAGGTAGATGATTATACATGATTATGAACTCACTAGCATGAGATGAGATGCTCACTAGTTAAAAAAATATGTTTTAAAGACATGTTTCCCTTCATTTTTATTCTTTCTGACATTACTAACTTAACGTTCTTTATTTTATTTTATTTAATCAATCAAGTTTTAATGTTTGAGAACCTACTTCAATCGAAATTAATGATTGTCTTAAAATTTTATTAATATCTCATACATTGCAAACTAATTTTGTATCATATAGAAGCATATTTTTTTTAAATTTTGCAAATGTGAGTACAATGGATCCGTTTAATATGTTAAGATGTATGTTGACTTGATTGAGCGTGGGAGTTGAGAGTGTGTCACGCTCACTTAAATGTCTCACTGATGACTGATGGTGGCGCGCGTGTTGAATCATTCGGTTCCCTACAAAATGTATTTAAATCCTATATTTTGAATTGTTTACTCATTTTATTGTTTACATTGTTCTCACTTATGTAATACATTGCTTTCAAAAAGTGCCCTCGGAGTTTTTTGCCCGTGTTTCTCCATAGAGATCTACGTTTTGGAATGGGCAACTTGCTTGTACTTTCTGACTAACTGACCGACTCTTTGACAATTCAAAAATGCCTGTAAATGGTTTAATTGAACCAAATGCTTTGTGTTTGAGGTTGAGTGGAGTTTGAGTGTCATATCAACTTTTTTAAACATAGTGAAGCTAAGTTAGTACACGTGCGTATAGTAGCGGTGGGCAGCAATGGAACAGCGCCTTAAAGGCATATTGCATGGTTAAACTTACCTTATATAAGCCAGCAATATATTTCTTACCCATTACAAAATCTTCAGTTCCCGTTGCGTGTTCTTCTTCTTTTCTTTCGTACACAATGAAATCTATTTTACTGTGATGACGGTTTTCAGCGATGTTGACGGTATGTTTTTTACTTTCCTGGCTAGGGCTGGTTATTTAAACGCCAGATATCTTTAGTCCAGTTTTGTTTTTTTTTTGAAGAAGTTCCATAACGCACGTTATTTTTTCTTTTCACACTTGGCGTATGAGAGCCAGACCGAAAAATGTATAACATCAGTCATCATCACAACAGTGTGTTTGTCTTTTATCATTTTATTTCTATGTATAGATATTATATACAGGGTAACAAAGACATCTATGCGCAACCTGTTGTTACCATGGATACAGTACAGTAGCGCTCATAAGCCCAGTAACAATCTCACAAAGCAATAGATTGACGGTTTGGTTTCTACAACCTTCTTCTATAAGTTGTTTCAATACTATAGACACGCACACATACTCACTTTGTCTATAATTGATAGTAGTTCATAATTTCACCTAACCTAACATATGGCATGCTAGCTAAGCCGTTAGCTTGCTCGGGTAGGAGCGATTATGGCGAGCCGTAGGTTCGAATCTCACGCGGTATTAATTTGATGTTAATTTAAAATAATATTTATTACTAGGTTTCCATGTGCTATTGATAATACCTATAATTAACAGTTTTTGTTTATTCTAATAAAACTAAACTACTTGTTGCAGTTCGATAATCATTCAATACTTGTCTCGTACATCTAATATATAAAATTCTCGTGTCACAGTTTTCGTTGCCATACTCCTCCGAAACGGCTTGACCGATTTTGATGAAATTTTGTGTGCATATCGGGTAGGTCTGAGAATCGGCCAACATCTATTTTTCAAAAAAAAAAAATTTGCAAAACAACGTTTGCGGGGTCAGCTAGTTAATAATAAAAGTTTGTAGGTAGACCACAGACAACTAAGTAACTTATTCCGATCTCTGTGAAGTTGATGCGAATTCGTTACTCTAAGAAAAAAAAATTGGTTTATTAATTTTAATGAATGAAAAGGTATTCGATTGTTTTTCTTTTTAATTTAACGTGCCTTGTGAGCTTTAAGAGTCATGTCACGTCGTAATTTGAGTCGAGATGAAATGTTACGAGCCGTGGGTTATGTTGAAAAATGGTCGCGTTGTTTCTGAGGACCTATTCACCAGCCAAAACACACAAGTGAAATCAGGTTTGTGGTCACGTTATCGCAGTACTGGGGATGTGGCTGAACGGCACACTGGTAGATATCGTGTTAATACGCAGAGACAGGATCGATTTGTCCAAATTACCGCTAGAAGACAATCCAATATCACAGCGTTGCAACTAGTACAAAGGCTCCAGGAGGACCACCAGCTGCTGGTAAGCGACCAAACCGTGCCAAGGAGATTGCATGAAGTTGGTCTTCATGCTCGAAGACCCTTACGTGTTCCCGCATTGCGTCGTGGGACTCGCGGTTGGCAGAAGAAACTAAGTTTTTTATCATACCTACTAAATTTTCTACGGCGATTTAAAAAAAATAACAATTTAAACAAAAAATCACGAAATATTTATTTTGTTTAAAGACCTTAAAATATCCTATCATTCTTCCACTTACTATATCAGAAAATTCTTCATAGATTTGTAGATATTTGATGAAATATAAAATATCCCTAGATTCTGTTGCTGTGTGTATGCCTACGTCACAAAAGGAACCTATTATACAAAGGAAATGTTCAGTCCAGCAAGCGTAGCATGGCCACTCCAGACGCGAAACAAACCAAAGACATTATGTCTGACTTTAGAAAGATGTCTATCAAAATTCAAGAAAATATTGACTTATTCTTTGAAAATGATTTGTCTTCTCTTCGTGGAGTAGAGATTGAAGTAGTCAAGCTCCGCATGCTGCACGCGTAGCGTGTAGCTTGCTAATAATAGAGTAATCTGTGGTAGCATGACGACCAAAGAAACGAGTTATGTCGACGAAAGAATATACAAAATGACAGATGATTAAAAATTGATTTGCTGTTTTTTTTTTCTTGGTTTGTTTTCATTTGCCAGTGTTGTAAGATTCATACATAACTCTATACTAGTCGGTAATATTAACGCAATCTAAATAGTATATGTCACTGGCCCTGACGTGAAGCAATGGACAAAATGTCAAATTTGTAATTGGTTGGATACGAGACTTTTGGCTACGTCGTGCGTTATTGTATTTCTGAAATGTGCGTTTTGTTTGTGCATAATAAAAGATTATTCTTTCTTTATTTTTTTCTTTAATTCTGTTATTTTATCATGCTACGCGTGCGTGCTGGTCATGCGTAGTATGCAAGACTGCGGGCTTTACATTATGATTTAATAAATAAGTCTACCTTAAGCGTCAGTCTGATCATAATATTATTCTTATTTCAGCTTATTTATATAAAGCCGACTACAGGTGCCAGTTACCTGTTTTAAAAACCATGGAAACAGGTTTTTTTTCCTGTACGTTGTATATGCCAAGGTAAGTGAATGAACATTGTTATATCTTGTGACATTTTTCAAGGCGTCACGTTATAAATTCTGTTATTAACAGGCTTTGTATGTGTACACATAGACATGGAAGAGGTAGGCCTTACAGGTATGTCTTAAAGTACAAATAAAAGAAGTACCGTTTAACTAACGGTACGACGGTATACTTAAAAGAAGGCTTCTAAAATATATTCGTTGAAAACTGAAACTTACTGTGATTATTATAAGTAACGTGGTAAACCTCTCCGTGCACATCTTAGGAAGCAGAAGTTAATTTTGTATTTATTTTCAGGTATGGTTATGATTCCCTTAGAAACGAATGTGTGCAATTAACCTACGGCGGCTGCGGAGGCAAGGATCGTTATTTTCGTAACAGATTTGAATGCGAAAAGTCTTGCAAGATCGGTTTCTAAGTGACAAACACTTATTTCAATGGAAAATACAATAGTTACAAACGGTCTAGACTTGAGCAATATTAAAACCTGCTTTCGTTTTTAAAATTCTGTTTTATTTTAATGTTACAGATAAGCCTAATATTATAATTGTAAAAAACCTTCCTCGACTTAGGTACCAATCCGATTCGGATCAACCTTACAAGGTTGTAAGTTTGTAAGCAAAACCGGAAAGCGAAGCATGCAATTGTTTCAGGGTTTGAAAAAAACCTGCCAAACTCGGATCCGCTAATTTATGCGACCCAAATGAGTTCTAGGTCGTGGTGGTCATTTGCCAGATGTTATATTCCACTATTAACGGCATACCTTCCTTTTTATAATGAAATAAACATCCGATCATTTATATTAAAAAATTGCATATTTCTTTGAATATCAAAATGACACCTCTTATTGGAAAACCCTGTATTATACCTATATTACTTGTACTCTATACTATTTTCATTTGATTGCTTTTGCATATATTTTCCGTAGTTATGGATTGATTCATGTTAAACCATGTTTGGTAGCTGAAATTAATTTTACAGTAGTTTGTAAATAAAAACTGCTCCACATGAAATATAATCAATTTACAAGCATGTAAAATGTGCACATTTATTATTTTAGATAGATTATTAAGGATAATTTAGTTTTTATGAAACTAATTGCTGTTGATATTCCAGAGATATATTTTCACGTTTGCATATTACAAAACGTATCGGCCACTTTTTTTTATTTAATAAAATATAAAAAAAATATATTACAAGTTTCGAATTTCGACATTTGAATTTTTTTTGCTTCCCGTAATTTAAATTTAAGTCTTAAAATTAATCTTATTTATTGAAAATAAATAAGAAATTAAAATAGCAATTTTAAACAACAATTCCGTCTAAGTCGTTTGGTAGAGACATCTAGTGAATCCTATGTGAATTATTTGCTTTATAAAACTTTACAAAACCAGATTACTAGATGGTGCACCTAAAATAATTGCTGTGTACTTAAATGAAGTTTGAAAGAAAGGGACAAATCAGTTTGATAGCTAAAATAGGTTTAATAATCGAATGGCTTTATTATGAATAATACGCTGGGATTGAGCTGCTCCATTAAGTTTACACAGATATTGCTGATATTTAATTTGCTAATTTACTTTTTAATGATTTTTTCTATATTCGTACCTTTTTAGATAAACAATGACATGTAAATATATTTACTGCATAAAGAAAAATTTTGTTTTAATTTTTGTGAATGTGAGGACTATGTGGGTCATTCTATTTTTTTTTTAATGATGGTCTGGCTGTTTGAGTGGTGATTACTGGGGCATCTCCATTAAACTTTTAAGTAATATAATAGACATTGTAGCCCCCTATCTAGCTATTCATTTTAATAAATGTGTTGATCTAGGAAATTTCCTGACCTCATGAAGAGTAGTAAAGTCATACCATTATTTAAATCTGGTAGTAAAAATAACGTTGACAATTTTAGGCCTATTTCTATCTTACCAGAATTTAGTAAAATATCTGTGACATTGTACTGTTTGCAGATGATACCTCTCTTATTTTTAAAGTAGACAGGAATAGACAAGATTTTGACTACCTAAACAGTGCACTCTCAATGGTTACGGATTGGTTTACGTCAAATAATCTAGTTCTCAATGCCAAGAAAATGATATGTGTGAAGTTCGCCTTACCGAATGATAGAAATCTAGGACCCAACATCGTCTTAGATAAAGAGCTGCTTGAAACTGTAGACTCGGCGGTTTTTCTGGGCATAACAGTAGATGCCAAACTTCAGTGGGGCCCACATATATCAAGCCTAGCGGGGAGGCTCAGTTCTGCCGCCTACGCCGTCAGGAAAGTAAGACAATACACTGACGTTGATACAGCTCGGTTAGTCTATTTTAGTTATTTCCACAGCCTTATGTCCTATATATTCTGCTGTGGGGCAAAGCCGCTGATATTCAAAATAAATTCGTCCTTCAAAAACGAGCTGTCCGAGCAATTTATCAGCTAGGAGCCAGAGTTTCCCTTAGAGATTTTTTTAAAGATATTGGTATTCTCACGATGGCATCTCAATTCATCTTCGCAAACATCTTAGATAATAGGCAAAATATACACATATCCACTAAAAAACAGTGATTTTCACAATGTTAACACCAGAAATAACAACAAACTACGTGCTCCCTTTCACCGGATTCATAGGGTTCATAACGCATTTGTTGGGCTTGGTATAACCTTTTATAACAAGTTACCCTATTCTTTACTAGATTAACCGTTTAATGCGTTTAAGACTCAAGTTAAATCCAACCTTTGTTCAAAGGCATAATATTCTATTAACGACTACTAAAACGATAAGAACAGTTGGTCGCTGTGATTAACTCAAGACAATGTTCGTGTTCTTTCTCCACAATCAGCTTACCTACTGACAGGGTATATGAGTTCATATATTCGTTTTCTTTATTTGACGGTATAAGTCAATTATTTTGTTATCTTCATTTATTATTGACGTGATCTACTCATTACAATGTTTTTTAATGAGCTGTATTGCATTATGTGGTTAACTAGCGACCTCGACAATTGATAATATTATTCTTGCCTGAGCAACCGGCAGCAAGTTCGTCATGCTCCCTTAGATTTTACTGCTTGCGGTAGCGTCGGGGGTCGGTTTCCTCCTTCCCTCAAATAAGGCGAGAGGGGTAATGGCTGATCTTTGCGTTAAGCTCGTGAATAGGTGCTACTTGTGGTGACTGGTCGTCTTGATTTGGTTTATTTTTGGGAAGCAAACGTTATAGAGTGTTGTCACTTGCCACTTAATGGTTCACGCGACATGCCATTTATGGATTCACTCATATCATACGTCAGTCAAACAAAACCACCGCTTGAGCGCGCCCGTGACCCGCACCCTGCAAATAGTATTGTAGAATGTTCTAATGAATCCTTTTTTATCCCATGAGTGCCGTGTGTTTAAAATCCGCTAAATACAACTTAGTTAACCCGGAAAATTAACAAATCGAATCCGCTGAATATTATGCGGTGAACGTGCACCCCCGCTGGCAGCTGCTTTCAAGAAACGTGGCTCAAGGATCAAGAAACGTGGCCATTGATAGGTCAAAAATATATGGACGCGTTCATCCATTCTCACCCGCATCTCTTCTATTTGTAATTTTACCCATATTGGTTAAGAGTTGAACAATGTCGCTTTTTTAGCTGAGTTTAGTAGTAACACTGAGTTTAGTTAATACCAGAATAAAATAATAAAACCGTGACAACGGCGACAACCCTGGCTAAGGGACGGACACACACATAAAGTCACGCCGCTACTGAGTAGCAGTGACGCGAACGTGCGCTCGTCATGCCAGCATAGGGTGGTGTGTCTTGTCACAGGGGTGCGATGCCTCGCAGGGCTCCTGCAGGCTTAGCACGAGCGCCCTAGAGAAGCGTATTGTCGACGGAAGAGTAGACAAAAATGGCGTTTCTGTGTAGACAGTAGAAAGTTTTCTACTGTCTACACAGAAACGAAACGCAATTGTACGGTAAAAATGGGTAGTTATACACGTCACTAGCAACTAACCCGTTGCTATGGAAAATCACTGTCTATAAAGCAACCTGAGTCTAAGTATGTCCTCGTGCTCGCGAAAAAGAGATTTCGAGGAGCGTAGAAAGCGATTTCTATTCTACAGTAGAGTAGAAACAGAAAACGCCATACTAAGCCTGCTGCCTGGCGGGTCTGAAGCGGGAGGCGACAGGGGCGAGAGAACAAGAGGTCGTTTTACAAACGAGTTCTGCTGTGGCGACCCAATGTCACCCGCATTGCGTTGAATAAAGTCGTCGGCGATTTGGTTTCATAAGTAAACAAATGATAATAATGCTTCTAGGAAGCCTAACCTACTGTATAAAACATTATTTTATAAATAAAAATCATTTTTGTTTTGTTAATAAAAAGACGGAACGTTACACACGTGAAGCCGTTGGTCCCGGCTGTCGTTACGGGTCGTCAAAAGCCCGAAAGTCTGACAGCCAGTCTTATTTGTTATATGTTACATAAAAAATTTAGCCACTTTTCGTCCTTTTCCGTTTCCAACCGATCATCTATACAATGACTGCAAACTGCTAAATGTTCGGCAACATTTCTTACTACAGACTGTCATTCTGCAACACCGCTGCACCCCATACCGAATAATAGAAAATAAAGAACGTAGTAAACGTCGAAAAGATTGGATGTGCACCCTTCCGCGCGTACGATTTTTTCATTTTCATGGTCTGTTTCTATACAACAAAATAAACGAAGAGTGTCAAATCTACGGTCCACCGTATTACAAATGAAAAAAGATTGTACAAACGTACCTCCAAAAACAAGCCATATGAAAACTGAAAATATCCTATATTAACATAGTTGATGAACATAGTGATGACAAGCACACACACAATCGCACACACACATTGTACCTTAGGGGACCGGACTGCTTCTCCTTAACTTCAGCTAAAACCGCTGAACTGCTAATAATTTCAGTAAATTTTGAAAGGAAACCGGTAAACAGAGTCCAGGGTCGGGCGTTCCAGTGAGCGTCGAGGGTAGTAGTGGGCCCGACCAGATTGCCGGCCTGTTTAGGGAGCACTTTAAGGTCGGCTCGCCTTTGGCACATGAGGTACTCACCAGGGACGCGATCGTACGGATTACAAGTAAGGCTGTCGCGACGGCGGTGAAAAACATGAAACGAGTAAAACCCCCTGGCCATGACTCATTGAGCATTGAACACTTACAATATGCAGGCGGTCACTTACCAAGGGCCATGCTTTTCACTTTCTACGTAGGGCACTCATACCTACCTGACGCATTGATGAGAACTGTAGTTGTCCCTATTATTAAGAAGAAGGCAGGGGACGCGTCCAGTTTGAGTAATTACAGGCCTATATCTCTCGCAACTGTGATTGCTAAGGTACTGGATAGTGTGATTGAGAAATATTAGATAAACATCTTAAATTACATGACGCTCAGTGCGGATTTCGAACTGGGCTGTCTACCGAAACAGCTATATTCCTTATTCCTAATTACAACAGCAGGAATACACCGTCGTATGCCTGTTTTTTAGACCTTTCATCTCTTCCTTCGACCTGGTTGTGTATGACAAGCTGTAGCAGAAGTTGTCGAGCGAGACTGAACTTCCTGACGAATTCACAACACTCTTTAAGTATTGGTATGGTGGGCGGGATCACTATCGGATGCGTATAGGTTGGAGTGTGGCGTGAGACAGAATGGTCTGCATTCGCTTAAGCACTTCAACCTGTACGTGGATCGGCTGGTTCGTGAGCTCAGCAGCACTTCAGTAGGCTGCTCGATTGATGGTGTTTTTGTTAACAATATAAGCAACGCCTATAAACAACGCCGACGATATGGTGTTTCTGAGCCCATCGATTAGTGCGCTCAGGCGCTTAGTAAAGGTTTGTGAGTGCTATGCGAGGGGGGGCTCATGGGCTCAGGTATAACACGACCAAGAGTGAGGTGATGTTGTTCAAGTCCGATACAATGAAATATGACACCGTACCTCAGGTCACAT
This sequence comes from Dasypolia templi, assembly GCA_963555695.1. NCBI lineage: Eukaryota > Metazoa > Arthropoda > Insecta > Lepidoptera > Noctuidae > Dasypolia > Dasypolia templi. The sequence goes on from OY743163.1 coordinate 10,570,663, forward strand.
TGGACGGCAGTGTTCTCAAGAGAGTGGCGCAGTTTAAGTACCTGGGTGACTGGATCACCGAGGCCCTCACTGATGATGTGGATATTGAAAGGGAACGCAGGGCATTGTCCGTCAAAGCTAATATCCTGGCCCGTAGGTTTGCACGTTCTACTGCACAGGTATAAAGAACGTTATTAAAGTCGTACTGTCGGTATTTTTATACGTGCAGTCTATGGATGAAGCATACGCAGAAGACGTACAGTGCCCTGCGTGTCCAATCCAATAACGCGTTCAGGATGTTGATGGGTTTGCCACGCTTTTGTAGCGCATCAGGTATGTTTGCAGACCCTCAAGTGGATGGCTTTCAAGCGATACATCGCAAAAGGCTAGCGTCTCTGATGCGCCACATACGGCGCAGTCCTAACAGCTTCCTGCAGCTTATTGCAGGTAGAATGGATGTGGATTGCTCTTTCAAGGAGTATTAGACAAAACTTCATGTGCGTGAAGTGCGGTCCTGATCCAATCTTTACATTGTTTTGTGTATGTTTATATGTTGTATTCTATTCCAGCAAGTTCAAATACATGGTGTCAATTCACTTGGTTTAAAAGTAAAAGTGGGTGTTCCACAAGGCTCGATATTGGGTCCTTTCCTGTTTTTAGTATATATTAACCTCTCACGTCCCGGCGATCCCCATTGGACCTACTCCATTTTTTTATAAATCAACCACAAATGGTGTTATTTGCTGACGATACTTCCTTCATTTTTAAGGTAGATAGACGTGCTTCAAATTTTGATGACGTAATTAACGCCCTACTGCTGGTCCAAAATTGGTTCACTGCTAATAATTCAGTGCTAAATGGAAAAAAAAATAAGTGCAGATTTTCTTTGCCAAATGTAAAGGGTAGTGATTGTGAGATAGTATTGTATCAAGGGAAACTAAATTTCGTCGTTAAAACTGTTTTCCTGGGGATCACGCTCGACTCAAGGCAACAATGGGGTCCTCATTTAACATCTCTTGCAGGACGGCTAAGTTCAGCAGCTTGCGCTGTCAAAAATCCGTCAACTTACTGATGTAGATACCGCGACGCTGGTCTATTTAGTTACTTTCATAGTATCATATCTCAAGGTACTTTACATTGAGGACAGGCATCAAATCTATTTTTTTTCTGCAGAAAAGAGCCATCAGAGCCATTTAAAAACTCCGCAGGCGCGATTCTCTAAGGGAACTGTTTAAGGACATTAACATCATGATGGTACCTTGTTAATACATCTATGAAAACATCATGTACGTAAGAAAAAAATGACATCTTTACATTAAAATTTCAACAATTAAAATTACAACTATGCAGGCTGGCATATTATAAGTTAGGGGATAACATCATTGATAAAAATGCCTGGCTCAGTACTGGTCCTGCTCCACACAACAACTAATTAATTGAAATTTGAAAAACTGTTGGAGCTGCTGAAGATTGTAGGAATATATTTGCATTGTATAAACTCAATCTCCTTTTTAGTATATAGATGCATTGCACATGTGTGAGTACTTTGTACTATAGAGCTACCATTTACCGGGTAATTTCATAGATTGACTTGAATGTGCCTTGGCGGCTGATAGTATGTCATGCTCACTCAAATGTCTCGCTGACGGTGGCGCGTGTGTCGGATCATTTAGCTCCCTTCAAAATGGTTGATCTGAATGGTGCTGATCCATGCGTCATGTTCGCGAACGGGTGCCGTCAGTTGGGACTGGTCTTCTCTTAGCTGCTACGGCTTATTTTAATAATAGAATTTTTTGGATTATTTTTTCTGCATTCTGGACGCTTTTAATGGGGGACAGGGAAGGAACATTATCGTGCATGAGTAGAAATTCCTCGCTCATTTGGATTCTGTATGGGACAACAACAGGCTCTACTACCTCATCGTGTTATTTTTGTGCAGTCATGTTGCCTTGGATCCAAACGAGCTGGGTTCGTCCGCCAAGACAAATCCTGCCCTCACCGTGATTGGCCTGCCTTGGTATGAGTGGACCTCCTGAGGGAGCTGTCCTTCCATGGTAAATACTCCCGAATCCACGAAAGCCGCCGACCGCGATTGCCACGACGGAAAGTCTGCCTCGTTGGTCTAGTGGTCGCAATCGCTACTGCTGAGCATGAGGTCCTGGGTTCGATTCCCAGGTCGGGCAACGTATTACTGGGTTTTTCTATCTGGAATTTCTCAGTAGCAGCCCGGAGTCTGGATTTGTGCCCGGTTGATGGCAATAGGCTCGCCCCCTATTACATGGGACTTAAAACATAACTGGCGAAATGTGGGTGTACTATAGGTACACCTCTGCCCAACCCCTCGGGGAAACAAGGCGTGATGTTATGTTATGTTATGATTAAATAAAATATTAATAAAGAACGTTGAGTTCGTATTGTCAGAAAAGATAGAAATAAAGGGAAGCATCTCTTCCAAACATAATTTTTAACCAGTGAGTTCAAGTTTGGCCAAGCATTTTTATTTAAGGTATAATCATCTACCATTCATTCGGGTGTTAGCGCGATCAAATCGATTACAGTGCAATTCGGAATGCGGCCGTATTAAGCTCTATTTAATGGGTCTACGACAATAATGACGTTTTGAAATGTTACCACTACATAAAACATAAAATGGCTTTTGAGGATAATATTCTCGTGGCTTACATGTTTGTCTATTTATTTTTCATTTCACTTTAATTTTTAAATCTGTTAAGTATTTTTTTATTATATTATTATTATTTTTTAAGTACGCTGTACCGGTACTGCGTCTAAATATTTTGTTTGCTGCATCAGTGGACGTCATAACGTCAGCGCCGGCTGTCGCTGAAAACCAGCGCTGGAGCTCTGTCTTGCATAGGGTCGCAGCGATATGCTGAGCGATAGCCGTTTTGCGTGAATGTGACGCATGTTTCCCGTAACCTTTTCTTTTTTGAGTGTTGTTCTTTTATGCGTCATGTTTACCGCAAATAAACGTTTTCGTTTAATAATCATTACAGCACTACATGAGAGACAAATTAGTAAACAAACAAAAAAAAGTAAGTTAAAGTAGTTTAGGTTTATAAGGAAAGAGCGAACTGTCTTTTTGCAATAAAAGTGTGTTAAGCCGTAAATCGGCGTTTTTGCGTTAATTTTATTGTAGAGTGCTGGGCCAAGGTAGAGGGCAAACGTTTTTATAAAAGCTGTGCGTGTAGGTGGTATTGTGCAGATTAGGTCTTTGCGGCGCTTCGAGATTTGAGAGAAAGGTATTGGTTTGTGTTGCAGAAGGACTATAATTATGTAAAATATATTGCTCTCTTACATTAAGTGCGCTACATGAATGAAATAGTTCAATAGTTGGGGAGAGTATCATTCTGAACGTAGCTACTTTTAAAATAGCTCTGTGTGCAACCTCCAGCGGCTTAAGAGTGGTCTTTTCAGCACCACCCCAGCATGAGATACAATAGATTAAGATGAACTAACAAAGAGCGAAGTTAACGTTACGGATGATTATCGGGTTGGTTACATGTCTCAGGGTTTTAAAAATTTAAAGAGTGTTGATATGGGATTTGTAATTAAGGTTTTTATCCAGAATTACACCAAGATATTTAACCTGCTCTACTGAGGTTAAGGTGAGACATTGACAATTAAGTTGAGTTTTTGTGGGACAATAATGAGCTTTGATAGAGATTGAGGTTTATGGCTGGTAAGTATTGGTCATTGAAAAAGTAATAAAATTAGTTTTGTTGGCATTGAAAGTAAGGGTATGAGCGGAAAGCCACTTCAAGGCTTAATGTAACTTGGAGTTCTGACCAAGAGTTTGCGGTGAAAGTGATGGCAGTGTCGTCTGCAAATGAAACTATTGTGGCATTTGGAATTTGGAGATTGCAGAGGTCGTTTATAAACACAAGAAAGAGAGTAGCGCCCAATATGCTACCCTGGGGTACGCCATATTGAATGTATAGTTCGGAACTATTGCAATTCTCCACAGTGACTACTTGTGAGAGATCAGTAAGACAGTTCCTTTAGAGATTTGCGTTTGCGGAGGTTGAAAATGCATCTGACAGCCGTTTTTTGCAGGATGAAGATAGAATCAATATCTGCAGGCCGTCCCCACAGCAAAATACCGTAAGACATGATACTTTGAAAATAACTAAAATAGACCAGTCTCGCTGTCTCTACGTCTGTTAATTGACGGATTTTCCAAACACAGGGTACGCGGCCGAACTTAGCCGCCCTGCAAGTGATGTTAAGTGAGGACCCCACTGTAGCTTTGAGTCAAGCGTGATCCCCAGGAAAACCATTTTTTCGACGAATACTAATATCCCATTATTTAATACAACGTGACATTTACTACTTCTAACTTTCGGTAACGCGAATCTTATGCATTTAGTTTTCTTCTCATATAATACCAAATTATTTACAGCAAACCAATTATGGACCTTAAGGCACACGGCCTTAGAAGGGTCTTCAACCATGAATGCCATTTGAAGTATATCGTACGATTTTTCCGACAGGCGACACTTGAAATCGTAAAAAATCATCGCGCGAAAACGTTCCCGGCGCAGATTCATTTTTTATGAGGCACGATAATTTAAATTAGCCTGCAAACAATGTGGAGGTATATTTTGTAACTGCAATGTACCTTATTTAACTTACAAATAATCATATTTTCAAAATAGACTATAACTGGCCAGTCGCTCATACATAAAGAAAATCGCAAAGCTTTCTGAGTGGCTTGGTACAGTTCGTTCACAGTTATTTTACCTCTGATTTTGCATCACTCTGACTCTGATCTCTATTCTGTTGGGTTGCTGCCACTGACAAGTCTGTCAAAATCATTGTGATCTTTATTCTCGTTACAATAAGGTTGCTGATAGGTTGCTCCTGTCAGAGGTAAAATCACTGAGAAGTTTAAATCTTATCTTTAACTTTACTGCGACATGCGGCCACGCTTCAATGCCACAAGGACCTTTTGCCGCTTGATTGTCATTGTCACAAGGCTCTATAAGTACACATTTATGACAATGTTTTTTTGAAATTTATTGTACTGCAAAAGTGTTCTTGTACTACAAGTAGGTTCAGTATTTTTATCTCACGACGCGTGCTTTACTTGTGGTAACTAAGTGTACAAACACACTTTCGACTTCGCCATCGTCTTGGACGTTACCATAAGCTCCTGCGCTTACACACATTCAAAGCGTGATTGGATACTTGGGAAACACAAGTAAAACATTATTATACCTCCCGTACTGTGGCTAGCAAACAAATTAATCCGCGCAGCTAACGTGCGTAGCATTCTACGCCGCAGTGGAATGATGTCTTTATCAAACACGTTAATGGCTTTTAATTTGGTACAAGCTGATAATTTGTAACATTAATGTTTTAATTATTTTTCTACTGTTATATTAATAATGCAAAAATAATCTGTCATGATGAAATTTCATGTAAATCTGAATTGTATAATTATGAATTAGTTACAGGTAAGACCGCGTGCGTAAAAAAATAACTGGGAAAAAGTATAGCTGAGAGTTGATAATCAGTGATTTTTTGACGCTAGTGTTAAACCGAGTATTGAGATTCCATCAGAGTGCATACTCTGATTTATTCTCAATTTTCGGTTGAACATCGAGAATTGAAAATCCCGTGCGCGTTAAAATACCGCCGCGGTATTTTACGTCTGTTCGAACGAGGACTAATAACACTTAAAAAGACTTTCTTAATGATACGAGTTTTTCCTGATTGATGTAATAATTAATTGCAATTTTGACCATGTAAGACTTTTGCTCCTGACTATATAATACTTCACTATAATATCTGTTTTGATCTGTTGACATTATTTTGTTTGTATATTTTAATTAGTGCAATCATTTGCACGACGTAAGTTGTCTTGTTTTGTTGACATTCATTTTGTTTTAATAATATTTAATGTAACAATTTGCACGCCGTAAGGTAGACTGTAGCCGATCTCATTATTATACAACATCTTATATCTGTACCTACATTCATAGCAAATAAAATTCTGATTCTGATTCTGATACTCAACGTAGATAATAATCAAAATAAAACTTTATGTCGTATGTGATACCTTACTAAATTTTGTCAGCGCGCTTAGTACATAATTTAATATAACATAATATCACGCCTTGTTTCCCCGAAGGGTTGGGCAGAGGCGCACCTATAGTACACCCACGTTTCGCCAGTTATGTTTGAAGTCCCAAAAATCAAATCAAGTCAAGCAAGTCATAATTTATAAAATGAAAATGTAAAGGAGATCCTGGTGTCCTGAAACACAAGCCACGAGCCTAGCTTAGGCACCAGTCTCCCACAATATATACAATATGTAACAAAAACCCTGTCCGATCCAAAAAAGGCGTATTCCTGGTTTAACATACGTACTAGAAGAAATCGTAAAAAAAACCAACTCATAAAAACCAAAAGCTATTGATTTTTTTATTTTTAGTTACCGTGCGAAATGTAACACAAAATTTTCATAAGTTGACAACACTCCACCGGCCGGCGAAATCTTTTATTTTCTACCTATTTTATTTCAAAGGACACCGCCCTGCATTAGCCGCGCTGTAGGTACTCATAACGAGTCCTCGATCCTTTGATGTAGCCGACTGGTCGCTACTTGTTTGGACACTTCGCGGCTTCGCCAGTCTCACGTGGAGATAGCTTGCGATCGGATGTCCGTACGTATCACGTGCCGCTATCGTATCGCGAACAATGTCGTATACCAATCAGGAATATTTGAATATGTTAATTTTTATTTGTGAGTGAATGTGTGATTCGGAAATCGAAATAACAGCTCGGATTGTGGAAGCTTTCGAGTCACTCAAATCGTACACATGTGCGCTACGAAGAGTACGTGCAAATTTAATAAAAAGGTGTCGTATGTGTACTAATGTTCTAGATAGATAGAGATATGTAACAAGTAAATGTTTTAATAAACTGATACCTACAGTGGGTACATTGCCAAAAGCACATCACATTAACTCAATAATAATTGTTTCTTGATAAACAGAAGGTCAGAAATCGGGGTCATTGTGCGTAAGCCTACAATAAAATATCAGCTGATACCTACGCGTAGGCAAAACGTAGATTTCTTTAGACCTACGTTTCTTTGGCGGCACGCGACAAAGGATCGCCGCGCTCAGGCGGCTTCTTTGACACGACACTGTAGGTGAACTCTGGTGAACCCTGTCGAGCGATCAGTGTTGCATTTGGTATGATTATTTTTATTTTTTTAAATTAATTGTTTTCATTGGGGAAAATTAATTATCTCGTATCCATTAAATGATTACGTATTTGTGTACGCACTACGATACCAAATAATACCCTTCAGGATCGGACAGGGTTTTCGTTACACGCTGTATACTTACCAGAATTATGTATCTTATGAATTATGTATTATGTTTCAATATTATAGAAGGAATTAGATAAATAAATAATTACTTACTCATTTTAATTTCAAGATGAAATACACAATAGTACATCTGGCTATGGTTTTTCTAAACGTTTTTGCACAGAAGAATATCATGAAAGTAATCTTATTATTGTTTATTTAATTTGCGTGTTCGCTAGTAGTTGTGGTTATGGTCGGTAGCGACCACACGTTTGATTTTGACGGCCAAATGTGGTCCGTGTGAATGAACTATTCATTTTTAGGGTCCTGTACCTCAAAAGGAAAAAACAAAACCCATACATATAGGATCACTTCGTTGTCCGTCTGTCTGTCTTTCTGTGTGTCTGTCTGTCAGTCCCTTTTTCTAAGGAAAGCGTGGAGGTATCAAGTTGAAAATAATACCAAATACATAAGTCCAGTCTCCTTAATTAGTGGCGTCAGGTCAGACCATACTGGTCAACTTGTATCATTTGACTTAGATAAAAAGTTAAACTCAAATAAAACCATTGAAATACTCTTAAAATGTTTAAAAACAATCTTATTAATAGCAATCTTTCAACAGCTAGTTTTTATTCACAAGACCCCAATTTAAACTATGGTACACTATTTTCTACAGTATGCCAAGAATTCAATAAATCATGTCCTGTAAAGAAGTTACTATCAATACTAAATCAAAATTTAGTGAATGGGCCACTGCTGGCATTAGAAAAAGCAGAGATATTTTATATAGGTTGTATCACGAGAAATCATTGACGTCTGATCAAAGTCTTCATGGTTATGTAAGAAATTATTCTAAAATATTCAAAAGAGTCTGTGCTCAAGCTAAGTCTAAATTAATAAGTAACAAAATTGGTATTTCCATAATAAATAAAAGCTGTGTGGCAGGTAATTAACAAAGAAACTGTAAACACAAAACAGCAAGATCAGAATGACTTGTCGTTAAAAATTGATAATGAAACCATTTCAGATAAGTTGAAAGTTGCTGAGTCACTAGAAAACTTCTTCACCAACATCACAATTGAGGTTACGAAATCTCTTCCCTCATCATCTGTATTAGCTGAATCTTTACTCAAAGAAAACTTCAGTAAGGACATTCCTAGTTTTAAATTCGAGCCTATTTCTATTTTCACAATTAAAAAAGCGTTCAAAAGTCTTAACATAAAAAACACGGAAGACTTATGGGGGATTTCCATTAAGGTTCTTGGAGAAATTATTGACAAAATTGCCCCTGTCCTAACAGGCATATTTAATCAATGTTTAGACAGCGGTACGTTTCCTGATTTAATGAAACATAGTAAAGTAGTACCAATTTTCAAATCGGGTAGTAAGAGTGTTCCCTCTAACTATCTATATCTGTGCTACCAGCATTGAGTAAAATCTATGAAAAAATCATGCTAGACCAGATGTTGTCACATTTTAATTCAAATGGAATTTTACATAGTCCCCAGTTTGGTTCCACGAAAGGTAGGTCGACGACTGATGCAGGAGTAAAACTCATCAGTCACATTTTGGAATCCTGGGAGAAGTCCCAGGATGCAATTGGCATTTTCTGTGACCTCTCAAAAGCGTTTGACTGCGTTGACCACAATACACTGATCTGTAAATTACACCACTACGGAATTCGTGTACAAGTCGCTAATCTTGTTCTTTCCTATCTACCAAACAGGCACCAAAAAGTAAACGTTAACGGGGTGACGTCCTCGCGGTCCTTAGTTATGATAGGCGTGCCTCAAGGTTCAATTCTCGGCCCTTTCTTATTTCTAGTTTATATTAATGACCTTCCTTATATGATGGCTAACTTATCAAATATAATTTTATTCACTGATGACACTTGACACAAAGATACGGATGTCTTACATGTGAATGATAGTCTGGCTGTTCTTTCGAAATGGTTTGCAGCTAATAATCTTTTACTCAATGCGAATAAAACTAAATGTCTTAAGTTCTCATTACCAAATGTACCCCAAGTGGGTTTAAATTTAAAACTTGATGGCAAGACAGTAGATGCTATTACGGAAACTGTATTTCAAGGAGTTACTTTAGATTCAAAATTGCAATGGGGCGCTCACATTAGAGCTCTTTCAGGTAAATTAAGCTCAGCTGCATATGCAGTAAGAAAAATAAGGCAGTTGACCGATATAGCCACAGCTAGGTTAGTATACTTTGCTTATTTCCACAGTATTATGTCATAAGGCGTTCTGCTGTGGGGATCAGCATCTGACGTAGATTCAATTTTCATTTTACAAAAGAGGGCAATCCGCGCGATCTATGAAATGGGTCCTCGCTAGTCTCTTAGAAACAAATTCTAAATAAAAGGCTTTACAAATACTTGGAGGATAAATTAATTTTATCTAAACGGCTGTTTGGATTTAGGCCTAAAATGTCAACAGACGATGCCGTACATCATCTGACTGACTATCTAGCACAAGAACTTGATAAAGGTAAACACACTGTTGGAATCTTCTTGGACCTCGCAAAAGCTTTTAACCCGGTTTCTATTCCTATTATGTTGCACAAGCTTGAAGCCATGGGTATCAGAGGCACCCAGCTTAAACTATTTAAGAGCTATCTAGCGTTCCCAATGTGTAAGGATTGGTAATGATCACAGCGATGTTAAAAAAAAACATGTCCTTCGGAGTTCCCCAAGAAAGTATTTTAAGGCCTACCCTTTTTTTGATATACATAAACGATCTTTGCAATCTAAATCTAAATCACGGCCAAATTGTTTCTTATGCTGACGACACTGCTCTTCTTTTTTCGGCTGACTCAGAAAAAAATGTCTACAAGCTTGCGCAACACGGATTCAATGTTGTTAATAAATGGCTTCAACATAATTCACTAACACTAAATGCAGACAAGACAAATTACATTAAGTTTTCGATGCGCAAGCAAACATCAACTAACACCCTACTCAACCCTACACAACTAGCAAGCCGGCACCCGGGGATTAAACCTAGATCGGATTCAATCCCCGGGTCAATCAAATTGTAAGAGACATGAAGCGTCGCCTCAACACCTCAGACTTCATCTCTCTCAAAACATGTCGTCGATTGACGACATGTTCGTTGGTCTAGTGGGCGCAAGAGCTACTGCTGAGCATGAGGTGCTGGTTCCGATTCCCAGGTCGGGCAAAGTATATAAAAATTTCAGAAGCAGCCCGGAGTCTGGATTCGTGCCCGGTCGATGGCAATAGGCTCACCCTTGTTACGTGGGACAGCATCAATGAAACAAAATCATTTATAATTTGGCATTCAAGAAATAGTTACTACATCTTTGTATCAAAAATCAATCTGCCAAGCCTTCTCCTGACTATGTTGGTGTTGGCTTTCAGACTAACGGATGCACTGAATACCAGTATTTTACATGGAGCGACTGCCTATCGGACCTCTACAACCCAGTTACTGGGTAACACGATATTGGTAACACTGGTTAGCCTTTGGGCTACCCGTAACGACTGTCAAAGATCTGCGACTGACAGCCGGGACCAATGGCTTAACGTGCTTTCCAAGGCACGGAGGGGTCTCGATATTTAATTGATGGTCCCCAATCCACGTACCAACCATGTTATTATATAGCGTCGAGCCCCTACCTGTTTATAGGTATTTATATAAATAATATGAAATGCTGCTCAAGCAGGCAAGCGCATCGTTTTCGAACGGCTGTTCAGCCGGATTTGGCTATTTTTTTCCTATATGAAATACATTGAATCAGCCGGTGTATTATAACCAGTGTCCGGAATAGGTAGAGTATAAATACCTAAACTTGGCGGGAAGGTATAACATGGAGTGGCAAAAACCACCAATTTTTTATTTTTTTTTGCATCCCGCAATCCCGGGAACTGGTATTAAGTAGTTAAAAATTTAGGGCAATGATCTCCAACGTAAATATCCTAATATAAACGTTTTCGGGATCCCGGGATTTTAAAATTATCTACGTATTTAGTAAATGACTACATAACCAAGTCAATACAGCATATAAAATGTTTGGTTTTGTAATGAGAGCATCAAGATAATTCCACCGTCCCTCTACCTACTTATAACTATATAAGTCAATAATACGACTGCAATTGGAATACGCAGTTCCTATTTGGAACCCTTATAGTAAGGGTGCTACGTGCAATGCACTATATATGCTTTAAAAAGAAAATATCTTATCATTTATTACTACAAAAATATGATCTTATTACTCTAAAATCCAGACGCTCCCTACTTGAGATGATGACCCTATTTAATATATGTCGTAATAAATTCGACTGTACTGATCTTGTGAACAGTTTGTGCTACCTGATCCCTCGTACCGTATATGTTCGGGTAGTTCGCTCGAGACACTTGTTTGCAACTACTTTCTGTAGAACCAACTCAGGCGTACGCTCACCGTTTATTTGTCTTTTTATATTAACTAACAACTAGTAGATCTGTTTTTTAATCTGTGGATAACGTTGTGAGTAGTTTGTTACTTCTATTAACATCTAACCTATATTTACCTATTAATACACTGCTGTTTGTTGTCCCTATGTGAATAAATAAATAAACTAAAAGGAGCCTCCACTACTTGTGGACAGACATCTTTATAGACAGCATTCTAGGAATGCTGTCTATAAAGATAGGGCAAAACCAGTCACTAGTGTCGCCAATCCTGATCCAGCTAGTCATTTGCTGCCCTCTTCCAGCGACGCCCTAAGCCGAGGTTCGTACCCCACAGGGGGTGCCCTTAGCGTTGTCGCTTAGTTTTAGTTAGTATATAAGTTTAAGTCCTGGCTGGAGGCCTTAATTTATTAGGGAATCCACAGGCAAGTCCGCTTAAGCAGACGACAACCGCATAGGTTGACCTGCGAGATGCCAAACAAACAAACAAACAAACAAAAGTCACTAGTGTCGATCCAGACTCGATATCTCGCATTCTCCAAACCCAAGTCAATAAGCTTGGCGCCTGGTTTAGGAAATGGAGAATTGAAGTAAATCCCGACAAAAGTCAAGCGGTTGTATTCTCGAAGCCGCGTCATAGTGCCCCCCTCGACCGATCACCATGTTCGGCAAGCCGATCCCTTGGGAGAAGCGAGCCAAATATCTTGGTGTAGTTCTCGACGAACACCTCTCGTTTTCAGAGCATATTAAGGCGGCCCGTTCGCGCGCCGCCTTCGCTCTAGGTAGACTCCACTTCGTCCTCAATGCATGTAGCAAATTGTCACTAAAGTGCAAATTGCGTATCTACACAGCGTGCATTCGCCCGATCATGACCTATGCCAGTGCAGTCTTCGCACACGCCAAGCCCGTTCGCTTCAATAGAATGCAGACCCTGCAGAACAAGTTCCTCCGTAGGATATCAGGCTGCCCCTGGTACGTTCGCAACGAAATCCTCCACGTAGACCTCAGGATTCCCACTATCCGTCAGTTCATGAAACGCATTTCAAAGCGTTTCTTCGAGACCGCCGCGAATCACCGCCACCCTCTGGTTGTGAAAGCCGCTAGCTATATTCCCTCCTCCATTAGTCAAGTCCGCCGTCCCAAGCATGTCCTCACCGATCCCGATGACCACATAACTCTCATTCAGGAGAGCAGTAGGGCCACCAGTACAGTGCACAAACACAGACCGACATTCCGACCTCGCCGCCGAGGTTCCTCGCGAAGATCCCGACGTAATTGTCCCCCCCGACCCTTGCTCGACGAAGTGCCAGCCCACGCCGTAGCTGAGCCTGTAGCTTTAAATTCCCCGAATAATAATAATCAACAAAACTTGATCCAGCCTGTCCCATCTTGCTGTCCTCCCGTCAGCGACGCCCTAAGCCGAGGTCCGTACCCCACAGGGGGTGCCCTTAGCGAGCGTTCGCTTAGTAATGTAAGTAGTTTTACGCCCCTGGCTGGAGGCTTTGAGTGCGCTTAAGGCAGCCACAGGATAGTCCGGTTAAGTAGTCACGACCTCTCAAGGTCAACTACGAGATGCCATACCCAAAAAAAAAAAAAGTCACTAGTGTCTTTAGGGTGTGTCCCTTCGTGCTAGACTGGACAGGGCTCCGTTCGCACAATAAGACTGGCGACGGGTTACAAGCTTAGGGCTCACCAATAGGTCTCTGTCTACACTCGACAGAGAGGGTCACACATCCCCGGGCCCATCCACCTGGGGAGATATGTATAGGGTTTAGGCTGCGTGGAAACTAATTTCCAATATTCCCTCCCTTAAGCAGCTCCCCCTCCTCCGACCATGGAGGACGCCTATATTTTGGCGTTCTTAAAAAATCCTGGCGAAATATGGTGCCAAGCAACGTCAAGGAGTTTAGTGACGCACTTGAAAGCTATCACCGCCTGCTACCGAACAAGGCATTCCGGCCTTTGTTCCGGCAGTAAACACTCCGGGTGCTATTTGGGCCCCCATTGTCTTACCCGCTATTGTTCCGACCGCCATTGGACCAACCCTCCAGGGGATCAAAGTAGGGACCACAACCTTCAAAGGAAAACAAAACATGAAATTAAGACAAATGTTAATAAACTACCCTAGGGCGTTAGCGGCTGCTCAGCAGCCGGAGAAAACGCCACGTTCACTTTGGGAACGTCAAGCCTCCAATCGTATTCTGGGGGGGCAACAAATGTCTACCGAGCCGAGGAGGCTCGCCGAGTGATGCGCGGTCAGAGTCTGTCGCTGCATCTGGCGCGGAGGACTCATTTAAAAGCACGGAGCGCGTAGTGGTGGGGGCTGCTGGGAAGAACAAAAGGTTCTTCCTGAAGCGACCCAAACCGAGGGATGGCCAGGGGTCACTCTCGGATGATGCGGGATGGCCTCGGCCCGAAAAATCGGTCGGCGGGGTCGGGTCCGAGGAACAGGCGGAAGGCTCACCACCCAGGAGGACAGGGAGCCAAGCGGGGCTAGTCCGGCCGAACCGGCCCAGCTAGCCGAGAGGCTTGCCACGGGGGGGCACCAACCTGAATTGGGGGTACTGATCCTCGCCGTGCCCTCATCTCTGAAGTAGGCAGTGACCTGTCGCTGCCGGCCGTAGTGAGTGCGATGGTCGGCAGCGTCGAGTGTGGGACGCGGTGGTTTCCTTCTGCGAAACAGTGATCTCGCAGAAGGAGGCTGTGGAAAGGGAGAGAGAGATCTCGTCTCGGGGACGTCCACCGCCCCCCATACATCAGGACCCGAGGTGGCGGCACGTAGTGTTCCACGCGCGCCCCTCTTAGACGTTGCGGGGGATTCAAACACCTCACTCCCCCTCCCAACACGAGGAGGCCCGCCGAGGCAGGCCAGCACCAGTCGGGGTTGCGGAAAAATCATATGTTCCCGGCGACCCGACGGAGGTGTGAGATGGAACACCGGGGTGGTTTTTAGTCAGTAAGAGTCTGACCGACCCTTCTGCCCGCCCCAGGTCCGAGGACATCCATGAGGATTTTCCACCCCGGAACAAAAAATACAACAAAAGAAAAAGGTACCATTCGTCCTAACTTCACGGGGATGCGATCCATTACGGTGAGCTGCCCCGTGACGGCGCGGCGGCCCAGTTTTAGTTAGTTTATAAAGATTCTTTATTGACATAAAATATACATAGCTGAAGAACTTAAAAAAATATAGTAACAGTTACACTTATAATAATAACAACACTTTAACAGGCTAAGATCACCTTTATAAGTATATCATAATCATTTTTACAAACTTATTACGTACAACATGACGTCGTTTATTACTTACCGGGGGTCTTTGCCATGTCCATTCCAGCAGGAAGCACTACTAAAAACTGTGGGCAAGTCAATGTTCTCACTGTTTGGGTCTTCATTTGTGAGACTGATGCTCCTGGAAATCCTAGTTTATCGAGCTTGGGAGATAACTCTTCTTGAATATCATAGAATAGAATACTCTTTATTATGTACACCTTATAAATAACAGACATTTGGCGGTCTTATCGCTAAAAGCGATCTTTTACAGACAACCTTTGGACGGATTACAAGGAGAAGGACAGACAATATTGCAGCAGGTAGTCAGTGGTGTACCATATACATATTCATTAAATACATACATACATTTATCTACACAGTTATATATAATAATAAACACGAAACCTGACTCAGAAAACTATATGTAATAATGATTAAGGAGTGAGGAAGTGTTTTTTTACTAGAATTTTAAAAAGTGGATAGGAAGAAGGTTCTTTACCTTTTCGCTGACTGGAATAGCAGTTCCATTAAATTGAACTTGGGGGTGTTGAATAATAACGAATGAAACAAATACATAATCTAAAAAACAGTTATTTATTGTCTGTGGCATGAGATTAATAAATAAAAAGTTATGACGTCTTCTCTCTGGTGTCAAGCAAGGCATGAGGTGTTTTATATATTCCTCTGCTAATAAAACCGCTTAAATAAAATCCTGAAACTAAAAGTACACAAAACCTAACAGGGGAAGCTGCGACCAGTTTATCTTGAGGGTCATCCATGAGCAGCCAACAACAATGACCTGAGTCTTCGATGGATTAACCTGCAACCCATTTGCCTCACTCCACTTGCATATTGAATCTAAATCCTTATTTATGATATTAATGGCATCAGCCAAATCCAAAATGGTTGCTTGTGTATAGACAAGGTGGGCCAAAAGAAGTCATCCGATGTTGTTTGGCTCTCTTTTTTTCTAAATGAAATACGTCGATTCTGTGTTTTGATTATGTTTATTTGAACCTTGAGAATTTTATTGGTCAAGTCGAGAAGATTATATCGGCCAAATGGGTGCCGTCATAATTGATTGCCATACGGGCTCGTTTTATGGCATTTTCATAACTTCGGCGAAACTTCGGGTGATAGATTCTCGCACTCGTGTCGAATGTTGTCCTTGAGAGCTTCCAGACTCTCGGGCTTGTTCACGTTAACACGGGACTTCAAAAAACCCCACAAAAAAAAAGTCTGGAACGCTTAAATCGGGCGATCTTGAGGGCCAGTGCAAATCGCTAAAACGAGAGATGAGGCGGCCCGGGAACGCTGCCTACAGAATAACAGTTGTGGCTCGCGCAGTGTGTGCCGTTGCTCCGTCCTGTTGGAACCATATGTCCCTCAGTCCTAATTCGTCCAATTGCGGCAAAAAAACTCGTTTCCGGCGACAGCTCGACATCCTCGGCAACAGCGGCGAAATTCTCGGCAGAACGGGTCCTCCGGGGCCGGCCACTCTTGGCAATGTCTCGTGTGGTCCCATACTCTTCAAGGTTGGTGGCCAAACGGCGCAGTGTTTGCGCAATGGGATTTGGACGACCGGGGAATCAGCGACGGAATTCGCGCTGCGCCAACACCACAGACGAATTGTTACGCAAAAAAATAGACACGATTATTCCGCGTTCTTGGGTAGTGTATCTCTCCATGGCTTGTTCACTTGCATTCTGCATCTGTCTAGTCCACAAATGTCAAAACAGATTTGGCATTGGCGGCCATTTG
The DNA here is from genome assembly GCA_963555695.1 of Dasypolia templi. Classification (NCBI taxonomy): domain Eukaryota; kingdom Metazoa; phylum Arthropoda; class Insecta; order Lepidoptera; family Noctuidae; genus Dasypolia; species Dasypolia templi. The sequence continues at coordinate 10,587,442 of OY743163.1, forward strand.
CAAAAATGAGAGCATCTTCCAATAGGGTGATTACTTTTGGCCCACCTGTTATTTGTAAATCATCTGCATAAAGGTGGTAGGAAGAAAGAAGTTTTTTGGAAATAGTGTTTATAAATATTGCGAAGAGTAAAGGAGACAAAACGCCACCCTGGGGTACACTGGCAGAAGTATAACACCAAGAAGAGCAAGCCTCTTCTATGCAAATACGTTGCCGGCGGCCATACAGGTAATTACGAAACCAGTCAATCGCCGTTGGAGATATGTTAAGTGAGCAAAGCATGCCAAACAGTATATCTAAATCGACAGTATTAGACGCGTTACTAAAATCCAGTAAGCAAAGAACCGTAAATTTTCCTACTTCCGTGCCTAACCGTATGTCATCAGTGACGTTAACTAATTCTGTAGCGGTGCTGTGACCAGGACGAAAACCGGATTGGAATGGATTTAGCAGACTATCTTACAAAGAAAAGCACTAAGCTGATTATGGACAAGGGGTTCAAGGACTTTGGAGAGAAAAGGCAAGATGGAGATAGGACGATATTCGGAAAAAGAAGTAGGATTACATTTTCTGGGTAGGTAAGGAGTGATTTTTGCCTCTTTCCACATCGATGAAAAACACCATAGGATATAGAGTAGTTAAGTATATAGCAAAGGATAGGAAGGATTTCCTCGAGGACAGGAAGCAACATTTTCCGACTTACAAAATCACTACCAACTACGCTCTTCTTAACATCACAATCAGAGAATTGACTAAATATAAACGGGGGATGGTCCGGAGTTGGAAGGTTTGAAAGATAGTTTATTGTAGCTGCCTTCATGGGCCCATTACAATGGGTTGAAGATGATAAGTGTTGATTCAGTAGATCAATATTTAAGTTTTTAGGATCTCTTGGCGCGATTTCCTAACTCCCAAGGATTTAAGAAATTTCTAGACTTTTGCTGGATCTCCGTTTTGAACTGAGGTGTGGATATGGCGGCGTTGTGCATCTCTACACACCATATTGCAGCGATTACGAGCATTCACAAGGATCTCCCGGTTCGAAGGCGAGGGTCGACATGTAAAATTTAGATTTAGTTACAGCCTTCCTGTGCATGATACTTTTAATATCGTCTGTAAGCCATGGCGCCGGAAGACGTTTAATTTTTACGGCACGAATGGGAGCGTGAACATCATGCAGCTGCACAAGATTGTCTGTTAGCAGGTTTACTTTATTGTCAATCGACTCGACACTGACTAAAGGAGACCAGTCAATGCTGTTAGCATCTCTTCGGAAATCATCTGTATTCATGCCACCAAAGTTGCGCTGCAGGAGAATTTTAGGTTTTGCCGTAGGAGGGCGAATTTTGTAGGAAATGAATATACGGTCATGGTAAGAAAACATGTCAGCTGAGCATTGACCACGCTTGCTGGCATGATGAGGAGAGGAAATAATGAGAAGGTGCAAAAGTGAAGGTTTACCGTTTGGAAAGTGGTTAAAAAGGAAGAATTGATAAGCAAGACGACTGAAATATTGATCGAAGAGAAGAAGATCGGGAATCGATTTTCGGAAATAAAATAATTCATATAAACTAAAATATAAAAAGAGCAATAAATTTAAATCCACCGCCAGTTTAGCACTACAAATAAAAGCGAAAACAAAATAACACTTAAAAAATTTCATCATCCGGGTAACAGAAAGAATACTACATACATTTATGATGATGGGAAAAATCAAAAGAAATATACGTAAAATAACAAGCAAAAATAACAACCTTAAACCTAAGAATAGAAGCAAACATACATATACTGGGCACACTGTCAACCGGTTTCTGAACGAAAACTATGAAAATATGACATGACCGTGACGTGACGTGACTGTTGACAGCTGACATACTAAAACGGAAAAGAAATTAAATAAATAAACGATTCATATGTTGTGAAAGTGAAATGATAGAGGGTAGAGAAATTAAAGTAAAATTTCTTAAATTGAAAGGGTATAAACAAAGGTGCTACTCGGACACTGAATACTACCTAAGAAGTGCATAAAATCACTTCTTCTTAGCGGCAGCACGTCGGGCCTTCTTCGGTGCCGGTGATGCGGACGGTGACGACGGCAATGCTGATGCGATGGGAGACATGGCCTTTTCACTGACCCGCTCGATGTTATTTAGGTCATCCAGTGAATTAACGCGATGCCGGCAGCCGTCAGCGCAAAGAACATACATAAGACCCTGCTTAGTCCAGAAATTTGTTTCGCCAAGTCTCTCACGCGCAGACATGAAAAGCTGATGCCGTGATCTCGTCAGGAACTCAGACACAGTAATACCAGTGCCTTTCAACTTCGTCTTGGCAAACCAGACACTGTCCCTAACACTGACATCCCGTAGCTTACAAAGAATGGGCCTGGGCTTGCTAGCAGCTGTTTGTCTGCCCAACCGTTGTCACCGCCTGATATAAGCAGCTGTAAATTCGGTCAACTTCAGATGACATCGCACAACCTCTGCGACTACCTGTGCAGTATCTTCCTTGGCCTGCTCGGTAACTTCTTAGCCTCAAACTCAAAGCATTAATTCAATTAAACCATTTACAGGCACTTTTGAATTGTCAAGGAGTCGGTCAGTCAGAAATATGAAGCTAGTTGCCCATTCCAAAGAGTAGTAGGTACCTATGGAGAAAAACGGGCAAGAACTTCCATGGACACTCTTTTAAGTAATATTGTTGTTACAAATATATTAGTTACATCGATTATAGTTGACACTATAAGTGAGAATGATGTATAAAAATCGTACACGTTAAAAGCGTCCAGAGTGCAGCAAAACATAATTTAAAATAATACAAAAAATTAAATTAATAAAAATAAGCCGTGGCAGCTAAGAGATGACCAGTCCCAACTGACGGCGCCCGTTCAGGAACATGACGCATGGATCAGCACCATTCAGCTCAACCATTTAGCTCCCTGTGCCCTGGATGCTCACTCAGCGAGACTTTTGAGTGAGCATCCAGGGCACATTCAAGTCAATCTATGAAATTACCCGGTAAATGGTAGCTCTATAGTACAAAGTACTCACACCTGTGCAATGCATCTATTTAATAAAAAGGAGATTGAGTTTATATAATGCAAATACATTCTTACAATCTTCAGCAGCTCCAACAGTATTTCAAATGTCAATTAATTAGTTGTGTGGAGCAGGACCAGCATTAAGCCAGGCATTTTTATCAGTTATGTAATCCCCTAACTTATAATATGCCTGCCTGCATAGTGTGCGTTTTACATAGGATTTGAATTGAATTTGCATGTGAAAAGTGAAAAACACATGCCGAAAACGTTTGGAGCGCGACGCTGCTCGATTTTGAGTGTCAGCTCGCTAATCGGCGAATGCAGCTTCGTGCGACAAGTGAAGACCTATTTCTGGAGATCCCGGGGGTTTTGACTGGATTGTCGACCAACCCCTAAGGCGACACAGACGAGAGGCTGGAAGGCAAACTAACATTGAAGAAATTCTTCGAAAAACAATAAACAAGTCCGTCTGTCACCTGGCAACGGTTGGCAGGGCTACGCCGACGCATGCATCGACGCGGCGGCGGCGCGGTTGCTTATGCCGCCAGCGCGACTGCGTCAATTCCGTCACAGCTCCAGTCATCGGTCATTGTCACCGTTGTCACAATAGACTCTTTGCTGCTGCGGCTGCGGAAAACCTCAAGCGGCGTAAGTATTGGAATAACCTTATTGGTAATTATATTTTTTAACCGTTTGGGGTTGAAATCCTCGGGCCGTTTTCGAAATTTCCTTATAGAGACCATGAGCTGAGGTCTCTATAAGGAAATTTGTAAACGGCTGGTTGACACTTCCCGTGACCCAAGGGCTGGCTTTTACCTTGCCCAGAGGCTAAGCATTGCCTTACAACGTGGCATCGCTGCCTGTCTCTTGGGTACATTACCAGTCGACAGCGATGCGGATGAATGTTTTGACGCAATTTTTTAAATTATTAATGGTTTATTTTTGTAAATGGGGATGGCAAGTTAAAGCTAATCTCAGATGGCGCTGCGCACAGTTGTTCTCAATGGCGTCAGTATGACATTTCTTGAATCGTGTAAACAAACGAAAAAAACGAACATTGTGGGCGGTTAGTGTAGTTTATTTGATAACATGGACGCGAAAATGTATTCTACTTGGAGCTTGCTTGAACTTAAAGCCGAGTTAAAGAGAAGAGGGGCGTCTGTTAAACGTAGAAAAGCTGATTAAGTGGAAAGGTAGGACTCTTGAAAAAAACTTTTTAGGAGCTGTTTGCCTAGACCTAGTTCAACGTAAACCTTTGAAATCAATACGCTTACAATGTTTGAACGAATAATTTTATAATTAAATAACTTGTTAGTCGTTAGTATGCATATTTATTATAAATATGCATACTAACGACTATGCATACTATAAGCATACTACTGTCATGTTTTGTATGTTTACAAGTTAAAATCATTGAATCAAAATTCAGGATTGTATTTACAACAGCTTAACTAATGCATAACTTTACTTAAGTAGGTAATAGTTCTTTTTACTTTTGGAGTTAAAGAGAGATGAATAATTGGTTATATTTTTCCAGGTAAGAGCTGTATGACAAAAACTTGAACTTTAGTACACCACAACTCTCTCCAAATCCAACAGAACCCTCTATCATACTTCTACCATTGGAGATGTATCATGACATAAATATTAACTCTATTTTATCTCCGCTTGAAAGACAATGTATTAGATTATTTTGAAAGGTGAATATTTCTTATCGGTTTTATTTTATGTGATGGTAGGTAGTTCCTATTTTACTAATACGAAATATTTCTGTCATTTTGAAGATTCAACAAAAAACAGATGCATCAGAAAAAATATACGAAGACAGATTCCTCATATTGATAAGATCCGCATTTATCAATGATCACTTTTATATAAAAGGATTTCTCAAGAAGACAATGAAAAAACTCAACTATCAAGTTGACATCAAGACAGATGACCAAGGTGGCAAGGCATGGCATGGCATGTAAGCAGAAACGGAATTATTAGCCCTGAATCTGTACCTTATATACAGAGTCAAAATGGGGAATTACTATTTAAAAAAACCTGCCTATATGATTTTCAAGAACAGGGACAAATGTACTGCAGTGGTAGAAAATTCTGTAATTTATTTATGTTGAGAAAGATGAGTTGTTCATAGAGAACATATTATAAAGTTAGATTATTTTACAATAACAATATAAAGGCTGAAATTATGAACAAATATCTGTACAAAGATTATTATAATATAATAAAGACACCTAAAAGTTATTTATGAGTTTTATTTGTGATACACTCTCGAGAAATAGAAGGATGTGGGTTTTGATTGCTTGAAAGATGTTGGAAAAGATTCTTTTGAATGTTTCTCTTAGCATGTCTTTCGTTTCTCACACTAGCACTGGCTGATATCCTTTTCTGGTTCCATGAAAAGAGACTTGGTACTGCTTCTTTCTTTAAAAGTTTGTGTACACAGGGCAAACCTTAAAACAAGATGAAAAATGATAAGTATATGAAGATATTATGTAATGTTAACAATTTAGGTATATAGATACTAGCTTAAATAGAAGAACTATCGTTTAAAACACCCACCTGTACTCACACTTAATGTTTGGTAATAATTTTCATGAAAATGATCTCGACATAACCTCGTAGTCATAGTAGGCTCAGTTTTTAATCCTTACGGCAGCTATCCACTTTCTTCTTTCAATACGATTTATTGGAAATTTGTGTTGGCCTACGTTTTAACTCCCAATTACACAACACTTTGTAATTTCTATGTTATTTGTGAACATATTTTATAAGATGCTATACAATTTGACAGATAATTTGGAACAATCGTATACAGCGCCACTTTGACAGTTGCCTTCCCCATTGGCTTAGATTTTATTACATTGTTTGACACTATAAATTAAAATGTAAAATTAATGAATCTCAAGAAAACAAGTACAAAATCTATTGTAATTTATTGAAAAGATGCATTTTAACGTCTCGGGAAAATAATGATACCAAATACATAAATAAAGCTCCAAATAACTATAAGGCAGCGTGAAATGTAAAAAAAAGCATACCGACGCAGATTTAAAACGCTTCTGTATTTCAAAAGTTACTATGGACAACAGTGACTGTATTAGCCCTGATTCTATTGCACATCATTTAAATATTTTTTTCCTTAACACGGTCAATAATAGCCTTGATAATAAAGAAGATTCAAGATTAAAACAAATGGATCATATTATTGAATCAATCTGTAATTCAATATTTTTGCATACACTGGATCCACTGGACCTTAAGAAAACAGTGATGTCTCTAGTAGTCTCGAGTGAAAAGTGAACCTACGTTGTAAAGAGGTCTCCGTAGTATTTTAATATCGTAAAAATATATAAAAGTTATACAATTAAGTAAACATGCTTATAATAAGTTCTAAATAGACCATTAGCTACGTGAAAGTGTTATTCTTGATATCTTACATATCATCAAAACGTGTAATAATACAAATAAAAATAGTGAAGATAAATATAAAGCCAACTATCAAAGCCGTTGTGCAGAAACGTAACAAACAACGGTGAAAGCAAATTATACAAATAATCATGGTAGGTAGATGTGGAAAAAAAAAACATAATCTTTAACAACGGACAGACATTACATTTAAAAGCCAAATACTCCGCAACTGGTCCCCAATTGCAGGGTCACAGGTTCGAGCCCCCCGAGTTGAAACGACTTTTTGTGCCAAAAAAAATTGTCCACGACATAAAAGTATTGCATCAAAATTTAAAAAACAAAAAACGACAGAGCACGAAGCATTAAACGTCATCTCCAAAAATTAAAGTCGATCCGTAGATCGATTTTAATTTTTTGGAGTTCGTAAAGCGAACTACAATAGAAAACATATTAATCTTCACGCCGTGTTCCTCGAGCGTATGGGCAGAGGTGTAATTGGTAATATAGTTTGACCAAAATATCTTATCAGTTAAACAATAATTCAATCGATTCTACATTATCTGAAGACATACTGGGCAGAAGTTTAGACCTGTCATCCAACGTACAAAACTACTGCACAGAAGATATGAGCGAAGAGTTAAAACAGATGAAATCAAGTTTAGAAAGCACACAAAATGAGCTGGATAATATTATTCTCGAAAAAACAGATCTAAAAAAACAAACAAGTAGTCTGACTCAAGAAATGGCAACACTAAAACGTTTATGCACTAGTCCGCTTTTATCACACAAAAAAACATCTCCAGTTCAAAAAAAGTGCAAGACGGCGACTCGCTGATAAGTTTTTAGCAGTTCTAATAGTCCTACGACTTCTACACTAATAAAAAGCGACGACTGCCGAACGAAAATCATGCCTGATAAAAAGAAACCACAAACAAACCCAATGACAAAGGAGGAAATAGGACATACCATTCAACCCTCAATAGACACAGAAAAAAACTTCCGAACCTGTACCGAAACCATTTTCTAAGCCAAACATCAATTATCACCGCAAACGCAATCAGAAACGCCCACTGAATTACAACCTACTCCAATGCTTGTTAAAAGGAAGCAAACACCCATCAAAAGAGCACTTATCTTTGGTAGTAGTCAATGCACGGGTCTAGCTCAAAATCTTATAGAAACAAGACAAAACAACCGTTACCGCGTAGTTACCAATTTATATCAATAATAAAACCGAACGCCAGTACAGAGGAAATACTACATAGCGCAAAAATGTTCGAGATTTATTCTGAAGACCGGGTTATACTGTGTGTTGGCAAACATGACTCTGAACCGTTTAAAGTTGTGACTAAATTATGCGTATTACTGAAATGAATAAAATGTCCTACTCTACTGTTAAAACGGATCACTTCAATGAAAACAAAGTAAATTATACTTTAAGACTACTTAGTAAACAATTTAAATGACTCCACAGTTTTGGATTACAATGATAAACTTAATGTTTTCAAATCTCATGGGTTGTGCAGAAGGATTAACTCAATTCTAGATCAGATTGACTACGATTCAAAAAAATTACATCTTCATAAGAACTCTGAACATACAAAGCGCCTGAACATACACCTTAAAAATATCCCTCTGCTCCAATTCATAATCTACTTGCACAAATACGCCGTGTGGAGTCGAAACCTATACTAAAAGACTAGTACTCAAAAAAATTATGTGGTTGCTCTCGAGGAGTTCGTACCTGGTACCTGTCACGGCAACCACAAAAGCACATCCCAAAGTTATGACCTCAGTGTCGCAGTTACGCAGACGTTTCTTCGAGACTAATTTCTTAGGAGTAGTCCACCAAAAGGTTGCCGGTTTACAAAGTAAAATTCATTTGATAGAAATACATTTATTAGAGCTTGCGGATCTTAAAATGAGCCCGGATATTATTTGTCTGTCGGAAACTTTCGTAAAACGAGGTAATGAAAGTATTATGAAAATCTCTGGCTATAGTTTGGCAACCTCTTACTGCAGGACAAAGAAACAAAAGCGTGGTGGAGTTTCAATCCTCGTAAAAAAGGGTACTAGATTCAAAGATTATTTCTAAATCAGCATTGTATTGACAATATTTTTGAGTGTTGTGGCATTGAGATCATGAATGAAAGTCTATTTATCTTGTGCGTTTATAGAACTCCAACTTCTAATATTACCAAGTTTTTCGAAATACTTGAAACAGTGCTTTAATTTATATCCCGTAAATTTAAGAAAAAAATCGTGCGAGCAGGTGACCTTAATATCAACACGCTACAATTAAATAATAAATCTAAAGCGTTAATCGAAATTGTTCAAAATTATGATCTAGTGCTCCATATCCGGGAAACAACACGACAACATTCTTGTATAGATCATCTAATCAGTAACATTAAATCTGCTAAAGGTGAACTTTTACACCTGGGTCTTTCAGATCATAACACTGCACAGTTATTAAATATACCCATTAGAAACAAAGAAACAACTTTGACAGAATATTCGACATACAAGAGATACTATAATAAACATCACATTACTAAATTTAAAGAATGTATGTCCGAATTATCGTTTTCAGAAGTATTTAAAGAATCTGATATTAACGCTGCTTACGAAAAGTTCTATATCTATTTTATAAATTATGTTTGTGTATGAGAAGAATAAAAGTGTCAAACAGGGATCGATCCCTAAAATGGATATCTAAAGGTCTAAAACCAAAAGATTATTACGAAACACATACTACGCTAACAAAATTTGTGAAAATAAAACCAAATTTAACAGCTACTCTAAACTCTTACGCCATTGTATACATGGGTCACGTGGCCACGATCGGCCTGGTGATGGTTGCAACATTTCTGAGGGTGAGGCATTTTGTGTGCTTTGTTCGGGTAATCACTTTGCTAATAGCAGGTCATGCCCTGAGTAGGCAGGCAGACGGCTATTAAGACTGTTATGAAAAAACAGTGCTGAGAAAACTATTCCCTATGCTGAGGCTTGCCAGATTATACCAACAGCATCCCACAATCATGCCAACATTGCTAAAATTGCTAAGACTTCAATTTCTCAGTCCTATCGCAAAACTGTGACACTTAAACCCAGGACCCATGCCCACCTTTCCCAATCTTATGAAAATGCTGCTCATCAGCAGTTAGTTAGTTCTCCTCAAACTTCACAGCCTAATGGCTATGCTCTCAATTATCATAATGTCCCCTCTAATAACACAGTGTCTATTATTGAACTTCTTATAAAACTTATACCTACTGTTATTTCTTCCAGTTCCCAATCACCGTACAATGTTGCCGATCAACTCATTTCATTACTACTTCAAATAAAAAATGGCGTCCCGCCCAGTATTCCTTCAGTGGAATGTGAGGAGCGTGTGGCATAAAAGCAAGACCTCATATTTGTCTTGAATAGGTACAAGCCATTGGCTTATTCTATAGCTGAGACTTGGCTCACCCCAAGTCTTAGCATTCGTATGCCACACTTCAACATTCTCAGATTTGACAGATCTGATGGCTATGGAGGTTCGGCTCTCCTTGTCAATAATCCCAATTATCCCTCTTTTGTCCTTACCTTTGGCTTCACTCACAGGTGATATGAGTATTGTAGCAGATAGGGTGGAAGGCATTACAGTGTTTTCGATTGACATTGCTCACCCTCTTGTCTATTTTAAAAACATTTTTCTAGTACTCAGGACCAATTCTGGTCATGGGTGATTTTATCTGCCACCATTACAGATGGGGGTCTGAACGCTCTGATGCCTATGGTATACCTTTGGTTGACATCTTGGATGATCTGGATCTCTACATTCTAAATAATGGTTCCCCAACACGCAGATCTCCTCCCGGACAACTAAACAATTGTGTTGACCTAACATTTTGTTCGATTGAGCTAGCAGCTTCAACCCATAGGGAATGTACGACCTTGTCGCATTGTAGCGATCACTACCATATTGTTATATCTTTGGCTACTAAGACTTATTTAGAGAAAACTTCTCCTCCACTTTTGAAATATAACTTGTCCAAACCAGATTGGGTAAGTATCATTATTGGAGGATATAATTGAGGCTCTTCCAAATTTAAATTCAAGGTTATTAGATCCTTCTGGTCTCTGCCGTGCAATGAGCTGTTATGAGGGTTTTGTTACTGCCATCACCTCCAGTGCAGATTCCTGTGTTCCGCTGAAAAACAGTGCCCATAATAAAATCCCTTCACCCCCGTGGTGGGACCCTGAGTGCATTTCGATAATCAGGAATAGCGACGAGGCCGAGGAATGTTACAATGCAGATATGAGCATCGAAAATCTATTAGCATATTATCAGATTAATGCCAGAACCAAACGTCACCTTCGCAAAAAGAAACGTGCAGATTGCGTTAATTTCTGCACCTCCTTATCTCCCTCTACTCCTGTCTAGATGGTTTGGAAAAGCATCAATAGGTTTAGACGTGGGTGCTCCCCATCTGTCTCTTCACCAATCACTAGGGAAACAGCTCAACTTTTTTGTGGCAAGATTGCTCCACCATAATGTTCCAATCCCTTCTGAATGTCTTAGTATTCCTCTGCAAAATGTACCAGAGGACCCTTTTGATGCACCATTTACTTTGTAGGAATTGAATGTGGTGCTCAAACATGTCCGGGACTCCGCCGGGTAATGATGGCGTGCCTCATTCATTTATAACTTATTCTGGCGACAAGGCGAAAATCTACTTTTTAAATATTTTAAATGTTTGCTATACTCAAGGTTGGGTCCCAGATCAGTGGAAATTACAAATAATAATTCCGTTACTGAAACCAGGCAAACATGCAGATGATCTGAATGGCCTTAGGCCAATCGCTTTATCTTCAGTCATAGCCAAATTACTGGAGCATCTTATAAAAAACCGTCTTGAGTGGATTGTCGAATCGAGAGACTTACTGCCGAATCATCAATTAGGTTTAAGGAAAGGGCATAGTACAATGGACACTGTAGGTATTTTAGTTACGGATATTCGCTTAGCTCTATCAAAAAATGAATCCGTTGTTGCCACTTTCCTCGACGTATTCCTCTGCGTATGACAATGTACTTCTTCCTGTACTCAGGCAAAAACTGCAACAGCTGAGTCTTCCGGATAAGATGATACAATGCATATTTGAGCTACTTTTGTCCCGCTCATTGGTCCTGAGAGTCCAGGGAGAGGAATTCGATAAAAGGCACACATGGAAGGTATTCCCAAAAGGCTCTGTCCTAAGCCCCATACTTTACAACCTGTATGCGGCTGATATTGGGTCCTGCCTAAATAGCAATTGTCAGATCTTACAATATGCCGATGACATTGTTTTGTACGTGACAGATTCCTCCATTGTTGACGCTGCGTCATCTGTGTGCCTTTCTCTGGATTCTTTGAATCAGTGGCTTTTAAGACATGGCCTGTCGCTATCTGCACCGAAAATCTCGGCACTAATTTTCTCTCGCAAAAAACTCATTCCCCATGTTTCAGTGAGCATTTTAGGCCAAAACATTCCTACAGTTAATAAAGTAAAATTTTTAGGCGTAATTTTAGACTCTTTTAATTAACTGGCAAATATCATATAAAATTTCTGACACAAAAATGTGTAAGAATTATTTCAATTTTAAAAGTTCTTGCGGGTGTCTGGTGGGGTGCTCACTGCTATAGTATATAGTTATATTCCAAAAATTGCCTTTTATATTGGTATATTCAAGAAATCCCCGTCAGCGAATTCGACTTTCAATGCGGTGGTGGGCGAGCGATGGAATGGTTTCCAATTATTTTTTACGGATGCTTCGAAATCATCAGATCTTATTCACACTGGAGCTGCGGTTTATTACCAAAGCTCTAGAATAATCTTACAGTTTAAATATCCTAAGGAGTCTTCTGTTTTCACGTGTGAATGTGTGGTTATATTGGAAGCTTGTCTTTATGGAGTCACACCAAAATATCGAGAAAGCCGCAATTTTCACTTACCCCCTTAGCTGCAAGCCTGGGTACAAAATCCTTTTAGAAGTATATTGTACAGCTCCCTAGTTTAAAATTAAAAAGTCCTCATTATCTTGTGCTAGTAATCACAAAGAGGTTCAGTTAGTTTGGATACCTAGTCATTGTGGCATTAAGGGCAATGAGTGCGCTGATGCTTTGGCCAAAGATGCTTGCTCATCAACAGTAGCTGATCTCACCCACAATACTCATCAGGGGTATGATTTGTTGAATCTTCCACAAATTAAGCTCCAATCTTCATGGCAGGAACAGTGGAATACGACTGGAAGAATAAGGGCAGATTTTACTAAGCGGTAAACCAGTCATTAAGTCAAAACCTTGGTTCTACGGACACGTTTTTGTAGTACTCCCGTATTTTTGGAAAAAATCCGGGTTCGTGACTCTTCTCTCTGTGAGTGCGGGTTGGAAGAGGGACCCCTGGATCACATCTTCATTGAATGCACAAACAAAGTTCCATCTCTAAATGTATATAGCCGTCTCCCTAAATTTAAAATCCCGCTTCCGACTAATTTCCCCTCCTTGTTAACATATTCCTCCCCTGAACTGCTTGTGGCGCTGATGACCTTCATCCATCACAATAACATAAAATTATAAATTATTCTGTCTGTGTGGATGTGTATGAGTGTATTTTATGTTTAATTACGAGTAATAGTAAGAAAGTAAGTAAGTAAAGATTTTATTCGTTGAAACTTGGTGCACATGATACATAGCATGCAAGATAATAGTGATTTACAGAAAAGTTCTAACCTGTTCAGCCGCATATCTTGGCGTACGAATTGGTGGGAAGAGATGGTGCATAAACCGTGATAATATTCATCAAGATTCAATTTCAAACTAGTAGTAAATTAGTGTATCCGAGTTTGGTAGTTTTTTTTTTAAACTATGTAATAATTGCTTGCTTTTCTTTCTGATTTAGCTTGTATACTTTTAACTCTGTAAGGAACATCCGAATCGGATAAGTAAGTGGAGGTAGGTTTTTTACAATCAAAATAATGGGCTTGTTGGTAACATTTAATATTGCTCAAGTCTAGAGTAATTTGTAACTACTGCATTTTATTTTGAGATAAGTGTTTGTTACTTAGAAACGGTTCTTGCAAGTTTTTTCGCATCTAGCTTTGCTATTAAAATACATTCTGATGTCTCCGCAGTAGCCGTAGATTAATTGCACACATTTGTTTTTAGATGAGTCATAAGTATAACTGAAAATAAATACAAAATTAACTTCTGCTTCCTAAGATGTGCACGGTGAGGTTTACGTTACATAATAATAACAATAAGTTTATTTATTTCGTAATCAACAGTTTTCGATGAATTTGTTGTAGAGGCCTTCTTTTAAGTATACTATCGTACCGTTAGTTATTGACAGAATCAATAACGGGACGCCTTGAAATATGTCACAAGATGTATCAATGTTCATTAACTTACATTGGACTCTCAGACATACAGTATTCATCTTCCATCTCTGGATAAGAGGACTCTACAGAAACAGGTCGTAAGGTGCACCTGTAGATGATACTAGCTGAAATAATAATAATATGATTAGACTGACGTGCTTAGGGTATCGTGTTACCTCTTGGTAAACGATTTACAGTAACCAGGCTGTGGAGGTTAGCTAAGCCGTCGCTCATATCGCCAGAAAAGAAAACCTTTCATCTTATAAAACTATTAAATTTAATTAAAATTGAAAAAATCTTATAAAATCTAACTATTAATAATCAGTGTTGGCACCTCTTACTTTAATTACACATCGACATCGATTTTTAATACTTAAAATTAAGTGGTCGATGTCTTGCTACGGTATGAGGTCACATGTTCTTTGCAAGTGTTCGTAAAGTTGTTGTTCCATCGTCAAATTTGGCGGGAAATCTCTCAAAGCTTTTCGTTATAATATGTCCCAGGTCATCGATAGGGTAGTAGGGCGAATGTGCAGGCCAAACCAAAACTTGAATATCGTGGTCTCAGAGAGCGGCCGACACCAACCGCGCAATATGAGAAGGAACATTATCTTGCATGAGTAGAAATTCCTCGCCCATTTGGATTCTGTATGGGACAATAACAGGCTCTACTACCTCATCGTGTTATTTTTGTGCAGTCATGTTTCCTTGGATCCAAACGAGCTGGGTTCGACCGCCAAGAAGAATTCCTGCCCACACCATGATTGTCCCGCCTTGGTATGAGTCGACCTCTTGAGGGAGCCGTCTTTCCATGGTAAATACTCCCGAATCCATGAATGCCGCCGACCGCGATAGCCACGACGTAATGCTGGAACACGTAGCGGTCTTCGAGCATGAAGACCAACTTTATGCAACCTCCTTCGCACGGTTTGGCCGCTTACCAGCAGCTGGTGGTCCTCCTGGAGCCTTTGTACTAGTTGCATCGCTGTGATATTGGGTTGTCTTCTGACGGTCATTTGGACAAATCGATCCTGTCTCTGCGTAGTAACACGATATCAACCAGTGTGTCGTTAAGCCACATCCCCAGTACTGCGATAACGTGACCACAACCTTGATTTCAAGTTTTGGCTGGTGCATAGGGCCTCAGCAACGACGCGTTGAATAGCACCATTTTCCAATATACCCACGGCTCGTAACATTTCATCTCGACTCAAATGACGACGTGACATGCTCTTTAAGCTCACAAGGCACGTTAAATTAAAAAAAAAACAATCGAATGCCTTTCCATTCATTTATATTATTAAAACAATTTAAATTTTTCTAAGCGTAACGAATTCGCATCTTCCTCACAGAAATATTTACTTATTTTTCTGTGGTCTACCTACAAACTTTTATTATTTATGTGTATACAAGATGAACGAGACAAGTACCAATTGAATGATGATCGAACTACCACAAGTAATTTTATTAAAATAAACAAAAACTGTTAATAATAGGTATTATTAATAACATGTGAAAAACTGTAAATATTATTTTAAAATAACATCAAATTAATACCGCAGTTGAGATTGGACCCACGCCACGGCTCGCCATAATCGCTCCTACTCGAGCATGGTAACGACTAAGCTAGCGTGCTATAAGTCAAGGTGTCTATAGTATAGAAACAACTCCTAGAAGAAGGTCGTAAGTGAAATCAAAGTGTCAATCGATTGCTTTGTGTGATTGTTACTGGACTTATGAGCGAAATTAAAAAAAAATGGACTAAAGTCTGGACAAATGTCAGGCGATTAAAAAACCAGCCCTAGCCAGGAAAGTAAAAAAAACTTACCGTCAACATCGCTGAAAACCATAATCACAGCAAATATACAAAGAAAGTTAAAAATAGATTTCATTGTTTACGAAAGAAAAGAAGAAGAACACGCAACGGGAACTGAAGAATTTGTAATGGGTAAGAAATATCTTGCTGGCTTATATAAGGTAAGTTTAACCATGCAATATGTTTTTGAGGCTCTGTTCCACTGCTACCCACCGCTACTATACGCACGTGTGCTAACTTAGCTTCTCTATGTCTTAAAATGTTGATATCAAACTCAAACTCAACTCTATCTTAAACACAAAGTATTTGTTTCAATTAAACCATTAACAGGCATTTTTGAATTGTGAAAGAATCGGTCAGTTAGTCAGAAAGTTGAAGCTAGTTGCCCATTCCAAAACGTAGATCTCTATGGAGAAACACGGGCAAGGAACTCCAAGGACACTATTTGAAATCAATATATTACATATGTGAGAACAATGTAAAAAATAAAATTAATAAACAATTAAAAATATAGGATCTATATTTAAATAAGCCGTGGCAGATAAGAGATGACCACTAACCCATTCACGAACATGATGCGTGGATCTGCACCATCCATCTCAACCATTTGTAGGGAAGCGAATGATTCAACCATCCAGTGAGACATTTAAGTGAGCGTGCAATACTCTCAACTCCCACGCTCATTGAAGTCAACAAAAATCTTAACAACATATTAAACGGATCCATGGTACTCACATTTACAAAATTGAAATGAAATATGCTACTAAATTATACAAAAATAAAGTTTGCAATGTATGAGTTATTAATAAAATTTTACTACCAAAAAGAAAGATAATCATTAATATCGATTGAAGTAGTTTCTGCAAATGAAATCTTTGTTGATTAAATAAAATATTAATAAAGAACGTTAAGTTCGTGACGTCAGAAAAAATAAAATAAAGGGAAACATCTCTTCAAAACATAAAATGTTTAACTAGCTAGTTCGAGTTAAGCTAAGCATTTTTATCTACGGGATAATCATCTACCTTTTAATATGCATGTCTACTTAGTGTTCGTTTAATGCTAATGTATGTTTTAAATTTCTTCTCATTTAGTTGAATATTATCGAGTAGTATTTTATTATACCATTTTACCGTACCTCTTAAAAGAAGTATGTACTTTATACAATCTGAAACGTGGTTGATCTAATTTATTCCTATTAAAATTCAGTGTTCAAATTATGCCCGTTACTAAAATGACGTATTTTTTTTAACATACAATGTTTTCATACATAATATGTATGAAAACATTGTATGTTAAAAAAAATACGTCATTTTAGTACAACAAAACGTTATGACGGTACCTTGTCAAGATATTATCTTGACAAGGTACCGTCATAACGTTTTGTTTTTTACAGTTCCTTTAATTATTCGTGTCTGCGGAGGTTGAAAATGGCTCTGACAACCCTGTTTCGCAGGATGATAATATAATTAATATCTGCAGCCCGTCCCCACAGCAAAATACCGTAAGACATGATACTATGAAAGTACGTAACTAAAATAAACCAGTCTCGCGGTCTCTACGTCTGTTAATTGACGGATTTTGCAAAAACAGCGTAAGCGGCCGAACTTAGCCGCCCTGCAAGTGATGTTAAGTGAGGACCCCATTGTAGCTTTGAGTCAAGCGTGATCCCCAGGAAAACCATTTTTTCGACGAATACTAATATCCCATTATTTAATACAACGTGACATTTACTACTTCTAACTTTCGGTAACGCGAATCTTATGCATTTAGTTTTCTTCTCATATTATGACAAATTATTTACAGTCAACCAGTTATGGACCTTCAGGCCAACGGCTTTAGAATGGCCTTAATCCATAAATGCCATTTGAAGTCTATCGTACGATTGGACAGGCGACACATGAAATCGTAAAAAATCATCCCGGCGCCGATCCTTTTTTTATGAGGCACGATAATTTTAATTAGCTTGCAAACAATGTGTGGGGATATTTTTAAATTGGAACGTACCTATCTTTACTTACAAATAATCATATTTTCAAAATAGACTAACTGGCCAGTCTCTAGTACATAAAAAAAAACGCAACACTTCCGAGTGGCCTGGTACAGTCCGTTCACAGTTATTTAACCTCCGATTTTACATCATTGTCCAAATCACAGCGATCTTTATTCTCAAGGTTGCTGTTGGGTTGCTGCCACTGACAAGTCTGTCAAAAATCATTGTGATCTTTATTCTCGTTACAATAAGTTCGCTGGTAGGTTGCTGCTGTCAGAGGAAAAATCACTGAGAACTGTACATCTACTGCGACACGCGGCCACGCTACAATGCCACAAGGACCTTTGCCGCTTGATTGTCATTGTCACGGTGCTCTATAAGTAAACATTTGACTATGTTTTTTTTAAATAAAATTGTACTGCAAAAGTATTATTGTACTAAACGTAGGTTCAGTATTTTTTTCTCGCGACGCGTGCTTTACTTGTGCTAAGTGTACAAACACACTTTCAACTTCGCCATTGTCTTGGACGTTACCCAGAGCTCCTGCGCTAACACACATTCACAGCGTGTTTATATACTTGGATAACACAAGTAAAACGAGCGTCAAAATTATTACCTATACCTCCCGTACAGTAGCTGGCAAACAAACTAATCCGCGCAGCTAACATGCGTAGCATCCTACACTGCAGTGGAATGATGTCTTTATCAAACACTTTAATGGCTTTTTAATTTAATACAAGCTGATAATTAGTAACATTAATGTTTTCATTATTTTTCTACTGTGAAATTAAGAATGCAAAAATAATCTGTCATGATTAATGATTGAATGATAATGATTCATGTAAATATTAATTATAATTATTATGAATCAGTAACAGGCACGTTACAGGTCCACGTGCGCACGGGCGTAAAAATAACTCGTCGTGAAAGTATAGCTGAGAGTTGAAAATCAAACAGTGTTTTGTTGAGGCTCGTGTTAAACCGAGTATTGAGAATCCACTTATAAAAACCCGAATCATACTCGGTTTAACACCGAGAGTTGAAAATCCAGTGCGCGATATAATCCCGCCGCGGTATTTTTACGTTCGTGTGAACTAGGACTAAATCATTTATAATATAAGGCAGCGGTTCTCAAACTTTTTTGGTCACGGAACCCTTTTGACAAGCAAAATACTTGATGGAACCCTACAATAAAACAATAGTTTTTAAAAGTGTATTCTTTATTATATAAGCATAATAAAAGTACAATGTAACAGTTACTAATTATTACTTACTTTACCACATGGCAAGTACAATAATAGAAGATATTAAAAATGAAAAAATCGTAACTAATGGGAGGTATGAAACTGTTTTTTATTGTTCATCAATTGGTTGATATCAGGTTTGATAGAAGACATTTGAAGTCTCATACCAGGTTCGGCGTCCAGTCTATTGCGATATTTTGTTTTCGTGGCTGCATAGGTTGAGAATCCTGTTTCGCACAAATATATTTTTGGGAACGGGAGAAGAATATTCAGAGCCATTCTGCCAAGCATTGGATATTCATCACGGATTCTGCACCAAAAATCGTTGAGAGGCGTCGTTTTGAACAGTGACTCCATACTTGTGTCTGATGACATTTCTAAAAGAGATTCATATATCTCGTTTGACATACTTTCGGGCTTTTGCAAGTTGGGTAAAAAAGGATAATGAATCCATGAATTCAGCTTCATTTTTGTATTCTGTTCTTCGGGAAAATACTTTTCAAAAGATGCGCGCATCGAAGTGAGATATTGGACCAATTCTTCAAACACATCATCTTGAAACATTTCTGAGTCGTTATCGCTAACAAACTCACTGAGTGACGTAAAGCTTTCTATTTCTATCTTACCAACGCAAATAATCCAAAAATTTAATTTTCTTTTGAAGGCAGTTATTTTGTTATAGGCCTGGAACACTGCTGTCTGTTTACCTTGCAAAGATAAATTCAATTCGTTCGTTTTTGAAAGATATCCGCCATAAAAGACAATCGGAACAACCAAGTTTTATCATACAAACGGTCTTTCAAATTAAAAGAAACTGTATCTGCTGAAAGAAACATTTATTACTCTGCTCTAAGTTCAAATAGCCTTGTTAACCCGAGACAGCCATCGCACTTCTGTATGGAGCAGCAGTGTTTTATGTTTTCTGCCATAATCTTCACACAATAATGAGAACAATCGGGATTGTAGTGGTCGTGATTTGATAAAATTAACTATTTTTACCGCTTCATCCATAACGAATTTTAGATTTGACGGCATTTGCTTCATCGCAAGTGCTTGTCTATGCAGAATACAATGGCTGGAACTACAATTAGGCGCTTTACTTTTTATTCGTGATACTGCTCCTGCTGTTTTACCTGTCATCGCCTTGGCCCCATCTGTACAAATGTCAATGCAATCGTTATAACTAAGATTATTTTCTTTAAAAAATGTTTTTTTTTTTTTTTTAATTCTTCCCCGGTCGTGTTTGTGGGCAGCGGTGAACACATAAGCATGTCTTCTTCAAAAGAACGTTCATATGGATATATCACGATAAGCAGCAAGATAACCAGACCAGTGACATCAGTTGACTCATCCATTTGCAAGGCGAATCGTGTTTTTTGTAGACGTGCAACTAGTTCTTGTTTGACGTAGCTTTCCAGATCATGGATTCGCCGTGAAATAGTATCGTTTGATAGCGGTACAGTAGAAAGATGCTTTGCAGATTTTTCATCGAGCATACATTTTGTTATGTCTAACACACATGGCTTTATTAAATTCTCAGCGATAGTGTGCGCTTCACCTGCTTGTGCAATGCGATAGCTAACTAAATATGATGCCTCCGTGGCCTTTTCATTGATAGTTTGTGTCCGAGTCCGACTCGCACTTGGCCGGTTTTTAGGGTTGTCAACACTTTACTGTATTTAAGGAGGCAAATTTAAATCTTGCGTTAATTTTGGGACACCCATTGTATTTGCGCCATTTGGAGTTTTCTGCAGCAGCCGCCCAGCATAGTACTATTTAAAGGGATTAATATTATGACAGTACCTTGCCAATTCATTTATGAAAATATTATGTATGTAAGAAAAAATCTACATCTTTTTAATAAAATAAGTGATAGACATAATTTGAATACCAGAAATAAAGATAAAATAGATCAACCATTTTTCAGATTAGCTAAAGTACATACATCATTTATAGGGTACTGTGTTAAATGTTATAACAAAATACCTTGTGATATATTGCAATTAAATGAAAGAAAATTTAAAATTCGTATAAAAAGTACACTTTGCAGACAAGCTTATTACAAATTAGAGGACTATATACAAGATAAGAATGCTTGGAAACATGATGGTCCAGCTCCATAGGACAATCCCGTCTAGACAAAATCACACTGGTTGCTAATTGAATTTTTTATTTTAATTTTTTTTTACTTACTCACACACTGACCTATTCCTAGTTAATATTTTAGGAAAGTCATATATTTTTACAGTGTTTGTAAATATGTGAGCACAATGTACCTATCGCGTCATTCATTTATCTGCCTTTGCTATATTTTTAGTTCTTCTTACCACTTGTGGTATAGTATTTTTATTCTTGGTGCATCGTTTTCACATATAAAAATATAATTAATGTATCCAAATATTGTAAAATATTTTAAAAGAGTAACGGTGGAGTTTCTTGCCACTTCTTCTCCATACGAAACTACTTTTTGGAAGTGGCGCCTAGAATCAGTTATATTTTCATTGTAATTTTTGACGTTCAAAAGTGCCATTTTATGGGCCTATTTGAAATAAATGCTTTGACTTTGACTTTAATATGCCGTGCTAGGAAAATGTGATGGCGCGAGGGTGTCGACACAGGTTGCATCCAGCACCAAGGGCCCACCCAGCTTCCAAGGCATTATGGTCATTCCGTTCGGCCTCTTACCATCGACGCCTGCCAAGCCATTGAGTCCGCAAACAGCTGGTACCCCGGCGGTGAAAGACATGCAGCGAGCGTAGGATTAACATCGTTCAAGTACGGAACTTTAAAAATAGATTCATTTGTAATGTTGTCAAACATTCCTATCATGTTCGGTTTGTATCATTTTTAATTATTATTATTTAACCTAGACATGCTAATTCACTAGCTGAGATAGTCATGTAAATACAAAAAAAAAACTTATACATCACTGACAGAAATAGTCTGATATAGTCAATTTTGAGCAAGCGTGGATGCTCGTTCTTTCTCAGTATGATAAAGAGACATTTGCTATACAAAGGGACAAGAATATTGCAGGCAGATATTTTTGTGTAGTATTTACCCCTACATTGTTAAAGTGCAATTTAAATTATTTTTTCAGGCCCATCAACGAATTTTAAAACGAACAGTACGAGTAACATCTATCGACTGAGTGTTAAACTATTACAAAACACAAACAGTCCTATTGCTAATGATTTCCGTGAAGATGTGTAGATGGCGCTGTTATTAATACTATTGCGTGATTAAGTGAAGGGCTTTAACCTGTCGCAGAGCATAGATAACAAAGGTACTTTAGTAGACCGTAGTGTCCCCGTAGTTCGTTGGCTGTTAGTTTGGCGCTACGAGTGAGCTCCATAAAGATAAGCATTCATTATAATCCTTGGCCATTTGATGGATGAGAGAGGCCGAGAGTTGGGCTCATTAGAGAAAGTCTTTATTCGGCAGTGTGCTGCTATTTTCTGCTTTTTTTCTGTAAATAGGTTTTAGGACAATAAGAGTACAGTACGCAGTCGTTAAAATCGAATATTAAAAAAACTGCAGCTTTATTGTCCACTGACATCTTCAGCATGCGATTAGGACTTGACCGCGTCCTCTCGTCGAAAAACAGCGTCGCTAGTGACGCTGTTTTTCTCCTCACCATAGCGTGAAAGTCATGAACACGCGCCTGAGCGAACATGCCCAAGGCACTACAAAAGCCCGGCAGGCCCAAGAGCATTTTGAAGCTATTATTGAATTGGACCCTCAGGGTGTCCATAGTTTTCCGCGTGTAGCTTGTGTAGAAAGTCTGGCAGTAAGCCTTAAAAAATGTAATTCTAACCTCCTTACTACAACACGCAAACCTGCGAAACAGCTTATTTCTTCTCACAGCCCGAGCTCTGCGCTCGCGTTCGATGTCTTCATGACCTTTAATGTCCTCCGTAATGCCCTAGGTATTTAGTTTGTTTCATCCTTTTTAAGGGCTGGCCATTAAAGTTGATAGTTGGCTCGTATGACTGCTTCTTAACTGGCGCTTTAATGATCATGAAAAGGCTCTTCTTACAGTTATAAACTAGACCGTGGCTTGCAGCGTACCTTTCACAACATTCCAAAAGCTCCCTTATGGAGCCTTTGGAAGGTTGAGTGTTGTTTTGAATGTTGGAATGCTGAGTCCACCGATCAGTTCATTGACGTAAAGCTTGAACATCTTAGGCGAGGTCAACCCGCCTGCTTTACCCCACAATCCAACCCACACGCAGCAGAGAGTGAATTATTCCACTTTACAAAATTCACTTGTTTACCATACCAGTACTGAAAAACACGTATTATTTCAGCTGGTACGCATGCTTTCCCGAGCGAATGTCGCCTAGCTACGCTGAATGTGCAGGGAGGTATAAAAGATACGTTGGATGAGGTGTGTGAAATGGTAAAGGATAAAAGAATAGATGTGCGTGTGAATGAGACGAAAAAAAAAAGGGAGTGGACATATCTAAACACTGTTTTCTGACCGCTATCTAGTCCGGTGTTCAAGAGACACATAGGGCTTGCCAGGGTGTGGGGGTTGCCCTCTCCGAGCGGATAATGAAATGTGAAAGATTATGGTTGTGTCAGTCCCAGGATTCTATGGGTAAGAGCAAAAGCCGGCCTAAACCTTATATTTATTTTGTGCGTTTATGCACCCGATATGGGAAGCTCACCTTCGGAGAGGGACAAATTTTGGGGCAGTATAAGTGATTTATTGAATGAATGTAGGTCAAACGAGAATGTTGTTATGCTTGGGGACTTTAATGGGTCGGTGAAGAGGAATCGGTACGAAAAAGTATTAGGTGCATTTGGGGATGATAGAGTGAATGAGAACGGGATGAATTTACTCTAGATATGTGTCAATCAATCAATCAATCAAGCATTTATTTTGTTAAACATAGGTATGGTTACAGATAACAAGATGTGTGTGTGTGTGTGTAGATAAGAATTTGTGTGTTATGAACACTATGTTTAATTATAGAAAGGTTCACAAGTATAAGTGGGAAAGGCAAGACAGTAGAAGCATGATCGACTTTGTGATTGTGGATGAAAGATCAAAGAAATGCTACAGATACTGATGATGTCACAGATGCTAGAGCATATCGGGGTATTAACGTAGGGACTGATAATTATCTGGGTTGTGTCGGGTGGATGGACTGTTCAGGCATTGGCACCACCGAGTCGAGTTCGAGTCCCTGTGGCTGCTCTAGACAGAATAAAAGTAGAAAAACTGCAAGAATTGGAAGTAAAAGAGGAATATAAGAGGGAAGTAAAAGTGAAGACGAATAAAATATTTGATGATACAAATGATTACAGTCTAGAAGAAGTATGGGATATAGCAAAAGATAGTATGGTGCAAGTAGCTACAAAAGTATGTGGCCTGGCACAGAAGAAGTCTGCTAGTAAAACGAATGACTCTTGAGTAGATGATGAAGTTAAAGAGGTTGTGAGGAAAAAGAAAGAGGCCTGTCTTGACGTGTTAGCCAGTAAGGCCCTAAATAGGATGAACCTGGCAACAAATGTGACCGATGATTTGGAAATAGCGAAGAAGAAATACTCCGAAATGAAAGAGATGGTAAAAATGACGAAAGTGAAAGAGATGGTAAAAATTCAAAAGGATG
Organism: Dasypolia templi; assembly: GCA_963555695.1. Classification (NCBI taxonomy): domain Eukaryota; kingdom Metazoa; phylum Arthropoda; class Insecta; order Lepidoptera; family Noctuidae; genus Dasypolia; species Dasypolia templi. Next base: position 10,611,976 of record OY743163.1, read on the forward strand.
AAAACGAAGAAAAGTACAACAGGAAGTTCTCTGATAACTTCAGGGCCAATGTTAAGCTGTTCTGGAAACAGGTATGATTGGCTCGCGGAGTGACAGGAACATCGAGAATGAATGTTATCAGAGCAGAAGATGGATGTTTACTAAGCGAAGAACGTAAGGTCTTTGAACGCTGGAAGGGATACTTTAAAAGTTTGTTTAGTTGTCAGGATAGTTTACAAGGAGTGGGTAACCGAGCAGACGCCAGTTTTGAAGACCCAAGCTCAGAAGTAGATGAAGAGAGTGAGATAGAAATAGATGAGATTTTAGAGCGCTGAATGGGATGAAAGTCGGGAAAGCTGCAGGGTACGACAGAGTGTCTGCTGAAATGCTGAAGGGCGGTGACAGGGTGGTGGCAAGCCTGTTGTGCCGAATCTTTAATATGAGTTGGAGATATGGCCGTGTACCGGATGATTGATGTAGGGCTGTTATCGTACCACTATATAAAGGAAAAGGCTCTCAGCAGGAGTGTAAAAACTACGGCGGCTTTAGTCTTTTGAGTGTTGTCGGCAAACTCTATGCGAAGGTTTTGATAAACAGAGTGATAAGATTGACAGATGAGAAAATATGGGATATGCAGGCAGGATTTAGAGAGGGAATGGGCTGTATGGACCAAATCTTCTCCTTAAGATGCATAGCCTAAAAACATCTGGCAAAGCACAAGAAAGTCTACAGTGCTTTCGTTGACTTGGAGAAGGCCTATGACAGTGTGTGGAGGAAAGAACTGTGGTCGACACTATCCTTGTGCGGTGTGGACTGGCACTGAAACCTTTGTACAAGGATTCCAGTGCTTGTGTTAGGATAAATGGGGCATACACGAACTGGTTCTGCATCTCAAGGGGTATTAGACAGGGTTGTGTAGCGTCACCGTGGCTGTTAAACCTGTACATGGATAGCTGTCTGATAGATTTGAAAGTGAATGTGGATTGACGAGAAATGAGTTGCCTGTCAAATGCCTGCTCTATGCGGATGATCAAGTTCTACTTGCATCGTCAGCAGAACAGTTGCAAGACATTGTGGCAATGATGGATGAAGCATATAAGGTGAAAGGAATGAATATAATTATAAATAAGACGAAAGTCGTGGTGTTTGAAGAGAAGAAGATGTATCGGTGTGTGATGTTAAAATTAATTATAGGAGTGTGGAGCAAGTAAGTGAGCTCGTATATTTGGGGAGTCAGTTTACAAGAGATGGCAAGATTGATGGAGATGTGGAAAGGAGAGTGAATGCGGGAAATAAAGTGAATGGTGCGATACATACAGTTGCGGCCAACCAGAAAGGCACGACTGGCTGTTCACAATGGTGTGCTGGTGCCTACGCTTATGTATGGAAGTGAATGTCGGGTGTGGCAAAAGAAGCATGAAAGCAGAATAAATGCTGTGGAAATGCGTGCCTTGCACGCATTTGCGGAGCATGTGTGTTGTGACTATGAATGATAGGCTGAGAAATAATGTGATAAACAGCGGTGCGGTTTAAAAGTGGCAAACTTTGAAAAGAGTATGCTTATATGGTTTGGTCATGTTGAAAGGATGAATAAAAAGACACTAACAAAAGGGAGGGGACGCCCTAGGAGGACATATAGTGACCTTATTGGTGATGTTCTTCAGAAAGGTCAGGTGCGTAGCACTCGTAACCGGCGTGCATGTATGACCAGATGTATGAACGAAAACGAGGCAAAAGGAGTACGTAAGGATCGTAGCAGGTGGCGTTCTGTGGTTTCTGCCTACCCCCATGGGAAGAAGGCGTGAGTTTATGTATGTATGTAAGTCGTAGTCTTACAGTCTTCAGCAGCTCCAACAGTATATGTGTTTGTGCAGTGGTTGTGGAGCAGGGCAAGCATTGAGCGAAGCAACTTATAATATGCCTGTCTGCATAGTGTGCGTTTAATACATCATTTGAATTTCGTCTCATTCAGTTAAAGTATGTGTGGAGGTATATTATTGTAAATGGAATGGTAAAAAAACGATTCGAAGTTTAATAAATAACCAAAATAAAGAACAGTGGAACTAACAATACGGTATAGGGGTCTACTAACAATGAAAACCAAACCCGTACGGGGCCTGCGTGGTGGAGGACCACTCGCTCTCATGTTTATGATAATAACATTGTAATGTTCCCAAACTAATAGTTTCAAAAAGCTTTCACGAATAGTATTGACGTTTCGTTATCGTAACATTATATTATCGTTAACGTAAGTACCTAATGGAAAATTCAACAGTCCTATCCATTTTCTAAACCGCAATGTTAAAGACTGCAATCAAAATATTACTAACTTACTGCCACAATCCGGAAACATACTATAAAATAATCTATCATCATCTTTAATTGACCAGCATCATCATCATCATCCACAGCCCGCCTTCATCCGCTGCTGAGCACAGGCCTCTATTTTCATCGTGCCTATCCCCACGTTCCTGTGCCAGCCTCATCCAGGTTCTACTCGCGATGGTAACAATGTCGTCCGCCCATCTCGCCGCAGGAAAACCGATGCTTCGCCTCCCAAACGTCGGACGCACCTCGGTTACTGCCTTACTCCACCTGTCATCGCTGCGCAAATACACTTACATAAACTAACGCCTTCTACCCATCCGGGTAGGCAGAAACTACAAAATACCACCTGCTACGATACTTACATACTCCATTTGCTACGCGTACGGTTGCGAGTACTACTCACCTGGATCTCTCTGAAGAACATCACGAAATTGCAAAGAAAATGACGACAATTAGCAAGCGTTGCGAAATTATGTTTTTGTATTTTAAATCTCAAATCAATCATATAAAAAATAAAGGAGGTAATTTATTTATGTTTTTATTAAAATCAACAAAACAAAAACGAATCAAAAAGAGTATTTCACAAACAAAAAAAAAAGGTGCGGCACAACTGTTTGTTGGTCCAAAGTGTTTCCACAGGATAGGTACTGTAATAGTATTTGTTAATACTTATTACCTACGGGGACGTAGGTAGAGGAAAACACACGTTATTATAATCAACTTACATTTTAATACGTGTTTACATAGACGGGCTTATCCATCTAGTTATTATTTCAGTGTTTCAGTGATTAAAACTATTATTTATATGACAGCTCGTTCTAAACAAGCTTTGACGTTTGAATTAACCATAGTTAATTCATGACCAACCTACACAGGCACAAGGTCGGCAATGAGGGTTTTCGAAACTTTTTCTGCCACTAGGCGGCGCTTCGTAGGCGTCAGGTCCAAACAGCTGTCAAATAGCACAGAGTCGTAGGTACTGAATATAAATTATTGAAATTCTATTGTATTTGGAAGTGTTATTGATTTAATTATGGATTATTTTTCGTTGGAGTAAATTTATCTCTGCGAATGGCTACAAGCCACTGTTTTAATCGGATTTTATCTCTCGTAGGGAACTTATGTCCTCCTGTTTTATTTGCACACATAGGCACTGCACAACACTGTGGCATTTTAAACAACGATATTCCGAAAGGAATGATTTTAAGAGTAAATAAACCAAAAAATATATAGAAAATTACAATTCGCGTATGTATTTTGACAGTCCATTGGACCTGCCGCTACAGTCCTGCCATCTATCGGAGATCATTTCAGAAAACCCTCATTGCAGACAACCCTTACAGTACAGACTCATTAGCCTCGAAGCTAAAAGATTAGCTAACAAACTAACTATCAACATAAACAACTTTGACATGTTTAAAATAATTGAGTCGCGTTGGCGTCGCGAACTTCTCTTTTACTGTAAGCTTCGTAGAAAAATTTCTTTATAATGTAACTGCCCATTGTAAAGGGTTTTTCAATAAGGACTGGTCTATGTTAATATGAAATAAAAGATGCTGTGGTCGAGCTATCTATTATCAAAATTCTATTTTTAATTGAAAGGCTCATGTATGCCATTATGTATGGAATACCGCATCATTTAAATGTCCGCCGCGGTTTCTCACGGTTGCCCGGATCCGAGTGGTCCAATTTTCAACAACTCTGCCGCATAGATCGGATCTTAAGGTCATTGGTCGTGTGCGGCCTATTGGCATAGACCTGCGTTTTCAGAAAACCCCACAAGATTGTTTACCGAACCGGTGTTTTCAAATTTGGTTACCAAACGTTGGAGAGTAGACTTTGACGGGCCACCGCGTCTGCCGTAAAATGGACGCAAAGCGCGCAAGGTTTGCACTTACGAACATTCATTTTGAAAATTTTATCATTTTCATTTGCTGATCAATCGTGTAAATGGTTATGGTGATTCGGCATGAGTTAATAAATAAAATAACATACAGACCCACTCCATCAATCCCTTTAGCATTTGACCCCAAGCTCTTAATAATTTTGGAAATTTCTTCCTCATTAATATTTCTCAACTTAAATTGAGTTTCACCAAACCTATTCGTATTAAAATATGAAAGCTGCGATGCGGGCAGTATGCACTGTCCTGGTACATTTAGAAATGCCTTATTTATATCATCTGGGTCATTAAAATGTTCTGGAAGCATATGTTCGCTATGTTCTGGGAACACATCAGATTTGAGATTATTCCTAAGTTTTTTTGGGGTTTTTTATCTGACTATTAATGTGTCTATCAAAGTACACCTTCCTTGCCTGTACCAGTGCTGTAATAGCTTGTTTTTTTTAATCCAAATAATATTTTTTTGTGGTATCTAGCTTGTCCTTATGATAATGATTTTTTGCCTCATCTCGCAGCTTAATCATCAATTTAACATTATCTGTTATCCACGGCGTGGGACGGTCTCTAAATATCTTACTTTTTATGGGGGCATGTAAGTAAAATAATTGGGTTATACAGAAATTTAAATGTTCGATCATGCTGTTAACATCTGGCAATGAGCCAATTTCCAACCATGGCATTAATTTCAGGTCTACTGCAAAGTAATCTTCCAATATGTCCCTCATAGGTCGATATACAACTAGCCTAGGTTTGCTTTTTACTTTCCTAATGACAGTATCACATACAATAAACGAATGATGACCAAGTTCACTGATATGACTGACTAGCACATTACGAACCCCTATATCGGTACAGATCACGTCTATGAGAGTACTACTATCCCCTACAAAATGAGTTGGTGCCTTTAGTACCTGGTTAAGGTTGGTATAATTTAGGAATTCCATCATATCTTTTAATTTTGTATTGTTTGTAACATTGAAATCGCCCAGTAATATCAAATGATCGTAAGGTGCCAATGCGCTTATATGTATTTATAGTAATAATGCGCTTATATATATATATATATATATATATATAGTTTATGGTATGTTAGTAATAATACCTAAAATTATCAATTTTTGTTTGCTATAATAAAATTACTTGAAGTGGTTCGATAATCATTCGATATTTGTCTCGTTCATCTTGTTACTCAGATAATAAAAGTTTAAACTGAGTAAATTATTTCGACTTCTGTCAGGTAGATGCAATTCGTTACGACTATTCACCTAATTGAACGTTGTTGGTTGGTGAGGAATGTTTAAATCTGTTAATTAGCAGTATTGTGGTCATAATTTTCAAAATGCAATGAAATATAAATATTGAAGAGTTGGAAATAAGATTGAGCTGCGTAAAAGTAGACGTAAATGATGTGATAACACAAATGGACTAAGTGTGAGTGTTATCATTGAAATATTTTATATATTTCTAAATACAAATTATTATTTGTTTAAATTAGTGAAGGCTGAGCAAAGTGTTGTAAACTTAATGTTATTTATAATATTTAATCTTAACTATTATAGTTTATAGTATTTTGCTTAGAGATGTCTAATAGTATTACATTCTTTGTTCTAGAGAAATACTGTGAGTGCGGGTTAAGAGATGTGAGGAAAAGGGAATCCTTGCTAGTCGGAGCGCTTGTTCATGAAGTGTAAGACTTATTTAAATGAGACTTCACATGGTGAATGAATATGATATAAATGGTTTCATACGAACCGTACATTATTACCGGACGTAATTATTCAACACGTCATTAAAAACTGTTCGCTGTGTGCTCCACGATAAAAAGGTTGCATCACCGAGGCCCAGCAGACAATAACGTAATAAACAAGAACGTTGAAGTTCCGGAATAGTTTATCCTGTATATTTAATTCTAAAAAAAATATGTTTAGTTTCAATAATCGTTTCTTAAAGAAAATGAATACTTAAGCTATCCTCAATAATTATGTAATCTATATTCACTAAAGCCAAAAAAAATGTGTAATACTTAATGTAAACAAACTGCCCTACATAACCACTTATTAAAATCATTTATTTTGGTAAATTAATGATCGTAGCTATGGTGAAAAAATCCACATATCAAATTTTTTTAACATTTCACATGTCAAATAAATAAATTTCTTCTAAGTTCCTTGATATAGTATTGCACATCACATTTGGCTGAAGAATTTATTATAAATAATCGTATCGGTTTGTTATCCATACGTATGCGAACTATTATAACAAATAAAGATGTTTTTTGTTTTCAATTTTTTTTATTCTAAAACCTTTTTGCATTAACATAAATAATGAAAAAGGCAATAAAACTGCGCTGCATCTTATGAGATCAGAACCTAGGCCGACTGCTTCTCAGTCCAACGCTTGGCGCCTACTGCTACCAGCTCATATTAGAATAACTCGAATTTTAGCAATGCCATAAATCGGCCAGTTCACGAGCATAATGCGTGTCTAACGAAAGCGACGGAAATATATTTTTGTTTCGTGCAGTGCGATGCGAGTGCGCGACTTCACGTCAGTCTGTGCTGTGCAAAGCTTTGTGGTGTGTGTTGTTTAAACACATATAGTCGTACCGCGAGTTCACAGCAATTAGACTCTTAACGTGCTTATGCACTTTTGACCGCTTACTGTACAATAAAGTATATATAAATAACTATGCAGAATATTGACAAGACCTTAAATAAACAAGGGTTAAAATAACAAAGCGTTTTTAGTATGAAACGTGCTAGTTTTATTTTAAACCAAATAATATGAAAGTCATACAACTGTTAGAAAATATTTTACAGATTACGAATAAGTTACAGTTTTACATAGGTTTCACAGCAAAATAGCGACAAATCGGGTTTGTCGCAATTGCTGTGAAACCCATGTCCGAAACGCAAAGCAAGTGGTCCGAAAAGGGGCGTGTCAAGATCCGTCGCCAAACTTACCAAAATTGACGTTTGACAGCTCGCCAGTTGAAGTGACATCTCTGACAAAGTACATACCTTTTAATCAAACAAATGAATCCGATTACAAAATTACAAAATGAAAATTATTCCTACTAGGCCTACAATACTCCTTTAAGCATGACAAGCTTTACGACACTCCTGCGCAGTCAAAAACTTGTTCTCATTTCCACCGCATCCACCATAGATGAACTTTTCACATTTGCCACTACTACTGTTGTATGCATATCTGAAAAACAAACATAACATCACGAATGTATTCGTCAAAAGGTCCCAAGTCTTATCTAGACAAACGTGTTTTGGTAGTTCATTATCATCAACATCGTCATTGGCAGAATTGTTCAACCCACAATGCTTAGAACAGGCCTTCTCCCTTTTGTGCCATGCTTCCCTGTAGGTTGTGCGAGTCTCATCCAGGTCTTCCCCGCGATCTTCCGTATAGTGTAACCATACACCAACAATTTAAGAGGTACCTCCCCTAAGGTGACATTATTTTGAGGAAGCACTCGACGTCAATCGACCGCTGTGTCTACTTACACACTAGCATTTTGCCTGACCCGGAGATCGAAATCAGGACTTCAGGTCCAACAGTCGAGTCGCCCTTGCGATTTAGTTAGCGAAGCAGAAGGCTTTACCGTAGTCAAGTTAAAATAAATGAAAACATACCGAGGGAAATAAGCCAAACACATTCCTGACACAACGGGTTGCAAGCAAATAGGATCTGAAAAGAAAACAGTATTACAATTTGTGCGGTTTTTTTTATGGGCGTCATTTTCATGGATTTCAGGGGTTCTGCAACTGAAAATTTGGTCAAAATTAAAATCCAGAAGAGCAACCTTAAAACCAAATACTTGGCCCGTAACATTATCGTCTGCAGGGCAGCAACTTACAGCAATAGTTGATCGGCATATGGTTCAAAATCACTTGACACTTCACATGACACCTCACTTTAACAGTGGTAACACCCCAGGCAGAAGATATTATCAATCAATCAAGTCAGCCTATGGCAGTCCACAGCTGGACATAGGCCTCACTCTGTCCTCCACACTCCGCATGCAGTTTGTCTAACCACACTACGCTGGGTGGCTAACCACACTACGCTTGCCGATACGCGGTCCACTTCAGGACTCGTCTGCTCCACCATTGGTCCTTCGACAAACATGGCCAGCACGCTGCCACTCAAGCTATGTCAGAAACTCCGGTCCTTTTCCGGATTAATTCATTTCTGATTTAATCCTTCAAAAAAACTCCGGATCTTTCCCATAGAAGTTATCAAACGATTGACAAATAAATAGCACCACTTACCTATACTATCTTGGTGATCTGCGTAGACAGCCGCCACGAATGAAATTATGATAAAACAATATAGTTTCATTTTGAATAACCGTAATTATCTTCAAGACAACGTTACAGACACCACATATAACTAACGTAGTCGTGCAAATTAAAACATCCAATATTTCCTGCCATTTATATAAAAGAAACGTTTGAATGTCAGGGATGCATTAAGGCTGTCTTAATAAATATAATACCTAAGCTAGGGTCATGCCGGTTTTGATGTACTCTTTCGGCATACTCAAATGGACTCAGACTGAACTCGACGTCCATACACTGCTGACCGTCGGGATATACAGTCTCATCGGTGATGAGACTGTATATCCCGCGGAAGTGCGGGGATCGAGGCTTTTTAAATGCGAAGACCCTCCATAACCGCGAGGTGTGCAGTCTCAAGGAATATTTTCTAAAAGCCGAAATGGGTTTGCACCGTGATGTGGTCGCAGTGGACAAGGGACTCACCCCGCTCTCCATAGCTAAAGAGAACTGGCGCAAACCTGTAGTACTTACTACCGATGACCGCAATACGGTATGGCAAAGCAAGGAGCTTCACGGGCGCTTCTAATGGGCTCTTCATGCGCCTGATGTAGATTTATTAGCGTCCGTATCCTGGCTACTTTTTGGTGATCTTTTCGGGGAAACTGAAGTTATTCGTCAACATAATTTCATCCATAATTTGGATGAAATTATGTTGACGAATAACTGCCGGAGACATATTATGAAGGACGGGACGGTTGACGTATGTCAGGCATGCCACCGTCCGGGTGAGTCCATCAGACATATTATCTCTGGTTGTTCTCGTCTGGCTAACAGGCATAACCAAGTATCCAGGATTATTTACCAGCAACTTGCTTTGAAATATAAACTTGTGGATTCTGAAGTACCGTATTACAAGTATGTGCCCGACCCAGTTCTCGAAAATGACCGTGTCACGTTGTACTGGGATCGGTATATCATTACTGACAGGACTATTATCGCTTATATTACTAATTATCGCCGCACAATGATTATCGATGTTAACATTCCACATGACGAGAACCTCGTGAAAGCTGAGAAAGAGAAACAAATTAAATATCTCGACTTAGCACGCGAGGTTGTTGTCATGTGGAATTTGAAGTCGGCTATCATTGTGCCGATTGTCGTATCGGCCAATGGCCAAAAGCCTCGATCAATATCTCTCGGGGCTTTTGTTAGGCGGTTGGATCAAGGACCTGATTCAGAAGGCAGTACTCCTCGATACGGCTCGCATCGTGAGGAGGTTCCTGTCTCTGGAGCCATAACCACCGGTAGCTTGGACCCTGCTCCGTAGAAAATTTATGGTAAAATTATTTTGAACGCATCTTCAATCACTGGTATGTGTTTTTCATAACATAATAACTGTTTTGTTTTAATGCAGAACAGCTCTATTATCAGCTTTTAAATACGAGATCAACAAGATTTTATTTTTTTATTATTTTAAATACGAGATCAACAAGATGTTATGTCATTCAGCTTATTCAAACTTGACCTACGTAGCCTTTTCCAAGTAGTTGGGGCACATATTTTATAATAGAAAAATAAAGATGAAGATCTTCCACCTGGACATAAGTTGCCTTGGGTAACCTGGAAGTTTATGAATAGACTCCGGACCGAGGTTGGCCGAAGCAAGGAAAACCTGTTTAGGTGGAGATTCATAAACAACTCAGCCTTGCAGTGTAACTGTGGTGCTGTCCCACAAACGATGGGACACTTGATATTATGTCCTGCGTGTCCTGCAAGGAAAACCTGTTTAGGTGGAGATTCATAAACAACTCAGCCTTGCAGTGTAACTGTGGTGCTGTCTCACAAACGATGGGACACTTGATATTATGTCCTGCGTGTCCTGCCAGCTGCACGTTACAGGAACTGATGGACGCTAGTGATGACGCCAAACACGTAGCCGAATTCTGGGCAGAGTCCATTTAGATTGCCATCGACACGCTTAGAAGAAGGTATTTTATTATTTAGCAAATACGACCCTGTAGCTAATATCGCTGAGGTCAATCCATTTATCAGCAGACCTGACCTTACATTCGATAATAAACAACTTCTAACCTTTCGCTTCCATACCGGTAAAGAATTATAGTTCCCTCCCACCTTGACACTACCAAACATAGATAGTTCTGTCTTCAGATCGATCTACAAAATCAGAGTAGAACGTTTCCACTGTCGAGACACAGGCCTCCTCTCTGTGCGTGGTCGTAAGAGTTTATTCACGTAGAAACGTAGAAAGCTGGTGACCGGTGCCGATATAACAGCGTTTGTCGACACACTTTTTGCCAAATCAGCGCGTGTATTTTATATGATCATCTTCCACCTGGATATGAGTTGAATGTTTACATACACATGCTTATTCGTATAAGCATGATTGTGTATACTAAACAGATATGCTAAGCAATAACAACAAAAAATGAACACATTTCTAAGGATCCCATACGTTTTATTTACGATTCGTGAAGTTGTGTTGAAATGTTTATTGGGGTCTATTTATGTTTTTGTTTCGCTATTGAGCGTTTTTGTTGTGTTTGAATATAATTATGTGTAACAATGAAGCTTTTGATGTTCGCTACATTATTATGTAATATTATTATAGAGCCTGTTCGGCACCTGCATTGAATGCAGATAAATTAATAAAGTACAGGGAAATTAATTATTATGCGTGCAACCATATTCCCCCTGACTGCCAATGCTCAGCGCTCCCTCTCTATGTCCACGTCATCTTGCAACTCTTCTGTCAGATAGTGCCCCAGATACTTGAAGCTGCTCACCACCCGGAGAGCCGTACCATAAAGCATAATAGGCGGAATATGCACTGGACCACGCTTTCCACTCTTGAAAACGAGTACTTCGCTCTTCTTCGAGTTAGCCCCCACCGACGGTCCCACCAGTACCATGTCGTCCGCATAACTGATGTGACACATGAGTACTGCTGAGCTCGTTGATGTGGTTATTAACATACATATTGAATAACAGAGGAGATCCATGCAATATGCATCATAAAGCGAGCCAGCCCATCTCACCGGGTTCCTCTGACACGTGTACCAATGGCGTAACACGGAGATGACTTCAGCCGGCACCCAGCCCACACAGCTTATTATATAACACCCTATCAAAGGCCTTGGACAGGTCCAGGAAGCACGCATACACCGGCGTCTTCCTCTCCGTGTAGTACCCGACAGCCTGCTTAAGGCACAAGATTGCGCTCTCAGTTCACAGCCCAGTCCTGAACCCAAATTGGGTATCATACAACTTTATGTGCTTCAGGAGAATGTTGTTAGGCAAGCTGTCAAGCACCTTGGCCATTATTGTGGCCAGCGAAATGGGCCGATAGTGTTCTTTATAACCAGTCTTGGGAATCGGTATTACAATTGTTTTGGTCAGCTCTTCAGGCAAGCATAGCATAATCAGCCTATAACGTTCCCACTTCTGGGACACAGGCCTCCTCTCTATGAGAGGTAGTGAGCCGTAATCCACCACGCGGGCTCAGTGCGGGTTGGTAGATGTCACATGTCTTCGAATTTTTGGTTCTAGGACATGCCGGTTTCCTCACGATGTTTTCCTTCACCGTTTTGAGATCAGTGGTGATTAAATTATTTACACATAGTAAAGCGCCTGCTTGGGTTCGAACTCACGACCTACAACTCGTAAGTCGGGACAGTTACCACTGGGCCACCACTGCTCAGGCAAGTAACCGTGACATAAACATAAATTATAAAACATGGAGGGCCACGCAGGTGGGCAGGTGAGTACCAGCAAACATTAGATGCTCAATGCTGAGGCCATCATGACCAGGAGATTTACCCTTCTGCATACCAAGTATAACTTTTTGCACATCACGAGCAGTAAATTTAACAACTCGCTCCTGGTCGATAGCCCCAGCATCGTCACATCGGCTTGTGTCTGAATCAGACTGCGGCTCCACTTTAAATAATCTTAAAAAATATTAGCTATCATAGTATCATCACCAATACCGTTTACTCTCACAGGAAAGCCAAACTTTACATTCTTTCAGTCCGTGTGTTTCCAAAGCGTTATAAAATTTCTGGTAGTGTGGTGTGATGCTAGAATATCCATTTTAATCAGATCCTGTGTATCTTGATACCATTTTAACTGTTTACTGAAATCCCTTCTACTTTCACATATATCAAAATACAGTTGGCCATTTTTTGGTTTTCCCAACTTGAACCAACGCAAAAAAAATAGCCTGGCTTCCCTGTGAAAACCTGCCACATTAGGTATGTGGCAAGTTTTCACAGGGAAGCCAGGCATTTTTTTCCCAACCGGCAACATAGCCACCTCTCCTCCGTGACTCGCTTTGCTCATTAGAACTGGCTGCAGCTTCAGACAGAGTAGAAACTAACTTTACATACATGTTTCTCAGTATGGTCCTGTGTTCTTCATTGAAACCAATACCATCACAGCAAGCCGAGAGCTCTCCAGGAAAATCAATTTCCTTCAGTTGATAGTGACACTTTATATGAATATTTTCAATATGCCTATTCGTGCGCTCGCCCCTTATAAACTTATTAGAAGCCAGTGTACGGATCACCCCCTTACTACTGACCTGGCCCAGGTTACATTCAATAATGAGGGGAAAGTGGTCAGATAAATGGCAGTGCAGCACTCTTGACAATACAATGATCCAACCATATGGTACACCCGTGCGCCTCACTTACAAAAGTGAACGTATCATTTTCGGCGCCAAGCATTTTCATATCAACACACGTCCAGTCCTGATCATAACAAAAAGCCAGCATTTCATAGAAAAAAAGCTCTTTAGGATGCGCATTGTTATCGCCTAAATATAGATTGCTTCTGTGACTCGGAACTGTGACCTCGGAATTTCTGTATCCTCCCACTTAAAGCAATATATAAGAAGGCAAAAGCAATCTTGCCTTCTTTAAAATTTTCTTATAAGGTTTTAAAATATTTTTGCGAAGCTCTTAAAAACAGGATCAATCGCTACGAAGCCTCGACCATTCGCTTAAGTTTTTATGTTAATCAATATATGATTCGCAACCGTAATACGAGTATATATGTATTTACCGGATTCATCATCCAAGATCCACAGCCTGACTTCACCCACTGCTGAGCATAGGCCTCTCTTTTCTTGTGCCAATCTCCACGCTCCCGTGCCAGCCTCATCCAGGTTCTACCCGCAATGGCAACAATATCGTCAGCCCATCTCACCGCCGGACGACCGATATTTCGTCTTCCAGTCCTTGGACGCCACTCAGTCACTGCCTTACTCCACCTGCCATCACTGCGCCTTGCCAGGTGTCCTGCCCAATTCAATTCCATTTGAGTTCCATAACTCGTTTTCCGATATCAAAAACCTTCGTACGTCTTCGGATCTCGATGTTTGGAACTCGATCTATGAGCTTTATGCCAAGCATGGAACGCTCCATGGCTCTCTGTGCAACTCTCATCCTGTACATAGCCTCCTGCGTGAGCGTCCACGTCTCAGCACCGTATGTCATGGTGGACAGAACACACTGGTTGTAGAGGCGGGACTTCAGACATTGTGGAATTTTAACAGATTTCAGAATGTCGTCGAGTTTGTTGAATGCGGCCCACCCAAGCTGTATTCTTCTCGATATCTCTGTTTGTTGATGCTCTTTGCCAAATGAAAGAATATGGCCAAGATAGACATACTGGTCAACCATTTCCAACTTTAACAGGAGGATTTGAATTGCTGAAGATGTTTGCCATATCCTTCGATTATTGTAATTAAAATCATTATTATAACTCTCATCGGGATTGGCCAGACTTCAACTTAGTTGGTAAAGGGCTAGACAGATGATTCCCTATTTGAGTCGTCAAGCAACTGCTGTGTTTATGTTTAAAGGGTTAGTTAGGATAACGTAACTAAGCAAACTACGGTTTCAAACTCGTAACAATGCGTTTCATGAATGTTGGGTTGGAATTGACTCGTTCTGTTTGACATGTCCTCAGCGGGATTGAGTTTTGGAGAAAATTCAAGTCTTTTTGGGCTATCCGAGCGGCAACATGTTTCATACCTAAGTAATTATTTAAAATGGCACGGATCAACTCGTGAGACACAGAAAGTTCAGTGGCTATCTCTCTCAAACTTGAATGAGGATTTTCAGTCACCATTTCCTTCACTTTTGCGATGTTAACTTCAGTTGAAGACGTTGATGGCCTGACCTACCAGAGCGTGGCAAATCTTCCACATTTCGCCCGCTTTTGAACGCTTTGTACCACTCATAAGTACGTGTTTAAAGTATATTCACCGTAAGTCGATAACATTTTCAGTGACTCCGAACACGAAATTCCATTGGTGAAGCAAAATCTAAGACAAACTCATTGTTCGATGTTTTTGTCCGTTATGAAATTCGCAATACACAGTAGTTATGTTCTAACTAAAAACAGCACTGTATTTATTCTAAATAACTAAGCATCTCGAACTCCGCACCAAAATGGAAAACAGTTGTGCCAATCTAAAACCAAAAAAAAAAACAAATCATCCGATACCTTTTTTGACAGAATGTAGGTGCTGAGGCTGTGTACCGTTGTTGTGAGTTTGTTACTCTTTCACGCAAAAACTACTTAACGGATTTGAATGAAATTTAGCACACAGATAGTTTATAACCTGTATTAACACATAGAGTACTTTTATGCCGATTCACGGGATCAAGATTTACGCGGGTGAAACCGCGGCGTGCAGCTAGTCGGCTATATAGATCTGGATAAAAGGACAGAAGATATATAGATCGGTTGTAAAGTTAAATTTCTACGTAACTTTTATTTAAATACAGCCCTGCCCAGTGCCCAATACCAGTTGATATCAATGGTAATCAACAAGAACATTGCAACTGTCTATACTTGATAGCTATGGAAATTAATTACAACTAAAAGACAATCTCACAACAGCTCTAAATACAAATTACAAGTTGACTTTACTGTGCAAAACCAGTATTTATTTAATTTTCAAGGTGGCGCTGTTCGTCAAGAAAAGTGTTAATAGATTGTGAAATACAGTACATCCTTTAATTTATTTCCATATTCTGCCGTATGCCAATGTTAATTGGAAAACACACCAAGATTAACAAAAAAATAAAAGAGTTTGATTAAACGAGTCAGTATCTATACTAATATTATAAAGAGGAAAGATTTGATTGTTTGATTGTTTTGAATAGGCTCCAAAACTAATGGACTGATTTAAAAAAATTGTTTTACCATTTGAAGCCGAAATTATGTCTGATGAACATAGGCAATTTTTTTTTTTTTTTTTTCGATTTTCGCGCGGACGAAGTTGCCGGTGAAGTGCTGGCACTAAATATTTTTTATCTTGTAAAGTTCCACACCTAAAGTGTGCTTCATGTCGTTCGTATATCTCTAACAGACGTGGTAGTTCGAAGCTCGAAATTCTGGCAACCAGTTTTACCAAAGAGTATTGCGTTACCCAGTAACTGGGCTGTACGGGTCAGAAAGACAGTCGCTTCATGTAAAATACTGGTGTACAGCTGCAGCATGCAGCATTCGGTTTGAATGGAAGCCGATGGCAGATGATGATGATTTAAAAAGTGCCAGTGGACCATACTATGCCTTAAGGTTGAAAAGTTACAGTTATGTGACAGTCAGACACTCAGACACACCAGCAGCCAAACATACAGACAGACGACCGGCAGACAGCAAGCGTACCTAGTATAAACACCGTTTGAGTACGTAACCAAAAAAATAGATTAATTCGTACTGTACACATGTAACAAACATTCGTTCGGTTTGTAGTGCATATTTTTAAATATTATTCTATAACCTAGATAAGCTACTTACTAGCCCAAATATACAAGTAAATACAGAAAAACGATCATTGACAGGTGCCACAGCAAATTGTCTGAAATCGCCAACATTGGGCAAGCGTGGTGATCAATCCTCGTTATTTATCTGAGTGTAAGGAGGCTTTTGCTCTGCACAGGGGCAACCATTAGTGGGCAGGTTAGTTTTAGCATTCACCTAACCTTGTTATTGAGAATTCCATCCCAAGCAACGTAATTTATGATTTATAGTGGCATCTATCGACAGAATGTAAAAACTATTTCTAAACCAAAAACAGTCCTCTTGCAAATGATTTCCTTGAAGATGTATAGATGGCGCTGTTTTCAATACTATCGCGTGAAAAGTGAAGAGCTATCACAGACCTGTCGTACAGGGTAGAAAACAATTATTCTTACATGAGCTGCGACGGTGTTACATCAAACTAAGTACGTGGCAGTCTCTTTCTAAAGTATTGAGATTTGCAGCATCCGAAGGAGTACCAAAATACTACTGATCCGTGCGGAGGCTGACTTGCAACGTTTGTTTGTAGTATATCGAGTTTTTTCGCGTTACAGCAGCGAGCCGAGCCGCTCGATGCCGAGCAACATGCCCGAGCGCATGTAAGGTTTTCTTTCGACTTTAGGTTAAGAGGCTACTAAGACGTCGAAGTAACGTCCAATACAATAACGCGTTCAGGATGTTGATGTTGCCACGCTTTTGTAGCGCATCTGGTATGTTTGCAGACGCTCAAGTAGATGGCTTTCAAGCGACACATCGCAAAAGAATAGCATCTCTGATGCGCCGCATACGGGGCAGTCCTAACAGCTTCCTGCAGCTTATTTCAGGTAGAATGGATGTGGATGCCCTTTCCTGGAGCATTGGACAAAACTACATGTGCGAGTAGTGCGGTCCTGATCCCATCTTTATATTGTTTTGTGAATGTTTATTTGTTGTGTTCTATGAATTTTACATGTATGGATGATTAACTGAAATAAATAAATTGAATTGAAAATTGAATTTAACAGCCGCAAAAGCAGTAAGATCGATGCTTTCGAGATGTTGTGTTGGTGGAGGCTACTTCGTATACCACGGACCGTCATGAGCACGAATGACTTTATACTGGAGGAAGTCAACTTCACCAAGGGCTATCTACAATATGCCAGGAGCGTGCCATCAGCTTTTTCGGACATTTAATGGCGGGTTCACCTTAGTTTTATCTGGAAAAATTTATGTATGATACTAGGCCGGGTAGAAAGAAAACGCGCTCAAGGCAGGGCACTGAAAAGATAGTCAGCTACTGGAAGCTGCATTTTCCTAGCTGTCCACACTACAGAAGACCGCATAACTTGGAGACGCGTCGAATGCGGTCGCGATCGTCAGCGTTGAGGAAACGACGAAGAAAAAGAATGTATTGAGAAATAAAAAGCATTTAGAAATCATAAAATTTAATTAAATCTTAACAAGCCGCTTGGCAGTCCTCCAAGGTAGCAAAACGGTTATCGTTACCCATGCAACCTCCATAGACGAAACCCACACACCGTTCAGCTACATTATCGAATGTAAACCTGAAAAAATAATCTGATATAAGTAGGTTACATTTATAATCTAATCTGCGACCAGCCTCTGCTTCACACGGTTTTTATGACATCTCAAAATATCGAGATTCCTTTGATATATAATGTAAGTTTAAAATCAATCTTATCTTACAACCTTCAAGAAAAAAAATATATGAAAAGGACAATGCCAGATCCTGCCTATTTACAGGAAATGTCAATTAATGAAAAAAAAAATGCTGCATATTGCAGGCTTGTAAGTGACTTTCCGATTTGAGTGGGGCAAAGTTCTATAGAGTTTCTGGCATTGTCCTTTGTTGCGTAGTTTTAAAGAATAGCGTTTGTGAACGCGGTCACACAAACAGACACGAAAAGTGACTAATACAGTAGCGATGTACAGTTATACAAGGTTATGTTCGTTATACAAACATGATGAAACAAAAAACAACTGATTTGATAAAGTGACAAGGTCTGCAACTTTTTGTTTAATGATAGCGACACAAATAAAATATTATTATACTGGCTCCAGGTGAACGAGGGATATATCCGGTACAAAACTCGACATCTGCTGATTTGTATCAATATGCTTTGTTTAATAATGCATAATCAGCCTATTATATTCCCACTGCTGGGACACAGGACTCCTGTTTGTGAGAAAGTGAGCCGTAATCACGCGGGCCCAGTGCGGGTTAGTAGATGTCACATGTCTTCGATTTTTTTATTCTAAGACATGCCGTTTTCCTCACGATGTTTTCCTTCATCGTTTTTGAGAGCAGTGGTGATGAAATACACTTGGGAGCAAATAAATCGAGCCACTACCTTTTTTCACGTAAAATGGTAAATATTTTTGGGAATATGGAACGTATCAATTCGAACTATATATCGCCTAAAAGTTAAGTTAATAACCTTAACAATGAGGTTAAATTATTGAATAATAACCTTATTGAATGATAAATTATTGGCTCTGCAAGAAAAATGGTAATTTTGATAGAAAATTTAGTAGGGCTAAAACAGTCCATAAAAACAATAAAAAACAAAATTATTGCAAAAAAAATATTCTTAATAACTGGTATTACCCCCCCGTGCCCTGATGCATTCTTGTAGCCTATTAGTCATCGATCTGATCAGAGTTACGATGACATATTGTGGTATGTTCTCCCACTCTTCAAGCACAGCGACTTTAAGCTCGGGAATGGATGAAACAGCGGGAACCCTGGCTCGGACTCTCCGTTTTAGCTCGTCCCATAGGTGTTCGATCGGGTTCAAATCGGGACTTCGTGCTGGCCATACCATTTGTTGAATCCCGATCGCAGACAAGTATTCCGTAACGATCTGCGCGGTATGAGGTCTCGCATTGTCATGCATAAACAAGAAATTTTCTCCGACAAAACCAGCATACGGCATTACGTGGTCTTCAAGAATGTCAGTTATGTATCGGTCAGCTGTTAATCCACGTCTACCACTGCCATCGTTGGCGGGGTCGACGAAGACAAGTTCCGTTTTTCCGTCTAGAGAAAGTCCTCCCCACACCATACAAGAACCACCACCAAAACTCACAGTTTCTCGAATGCAACATTGGGCAAATCTTTCACCAGGACGTCTATACACTCGGTTTCTCCCGTCATTGCTAAAAAGACAGATTCTTGACTCGTCAGAAAACAAAACTGACCTCCAGTCTTCTAACGTCCAATTAATGTGTTCTCGAGCAAACTCCAAGCGAGATCGGCGATGAGCTACAGTCAATTTTGGGCCAGTTGCTGGTTTGTGTGATGTTAAATTTCGTTCTTTTAGTCTTCGTCTCACTGTCCACCTACTGATTGCGACACCTCGAACGTCACGTAACGCTTGCTGTAGCTGAACAGCATTAAGTCCACGGTCGCGCAACGAATTGGTTGCAATAAAGCGGTCGTCACGTTCTGTTGTTGCCCGTGGTCGGCCAGTTCCAGGTCGCCGAACAAAAGCACCAGTCTCCAGATACCTGCGGTATACCCGCTGTACCTTTGAACGACTCAAATGAAGTCTGCGTGCCACTTCACGTTGTCCGTGTCCAACCTCAAGTAAAGCTACAACTTGGGCAGCTTCCGTCGGTGTAGTATCCATTTTATCAGGTTATTTTGATTAAACACACAGACACAGATAAAGACAACAATAACAAGTAATATGGGTATGATTAACAAAAACCTCAAATTTAATCTTTTCTTAACAGAGTACAATAAAAATGTCATAAGCAAATTAAATGCGATAATTTTATTCTACCCTTTAAACTTTAATTAAAATGTAATTTTGACAACTAACTACCCTCATTGTAAAGGTTATTAAATACCCTTTTAGGCGATATATGTTTCGAATCGATGCGTTCCATAATACCAAAAATAATAATCATAATGCGTGAAAAAGGAAGTGGCTCGATTTATTTGCTCCCAAGTGTAATTTACTCAAAGTAAAGCGCCTGACTGGGTTCGAACCTACGACCTACAACTCGTAAGTCGCGGTTGTTACCACTGGGCAATGCCTGCTCTCAAAATAATAATGCCTTGAACAAAAAAAAACATCCTATCACTAAAAATTTATTTAAAGTAGGTGCGGTTTGGCGACTGAAAATAATATTATAATACTGTTCCACCGAACTGCACAAAGTTTTGTTTAATGTGTGGTTAGTGTACACAATTCGGACATGTGCTGTTGAAATCAGAGCTCGCAGTAGAATACCTCTATTTTTTAGGGTTAAGGACGCCTGGTCGGTTCTGTAGCTACTTGAAAAGATAAAACAAAAAAAAACTGATTTTCATACTTCAAGAACTACAACCAGTGGACTTTGAGGATGAATCAATCAATGAATTCTATATTGTGTGTTTTATCGTGTTTATTTATCTATTCCCACAATGTCTTCACAGTTTCATAATACATACATAGGTTGGTTTGCATAGCATATCCCCCCGTCTGTTGGTTGTAGGCATCTAGGCTCTGAAAACAAGTGGTATATTTTATTAAACTGTCGTGATCAGTCAATGTAGCCTTTTGCTATGTTGTGGTCGGATTTTAAGTCCAGAACCAGATGCAGCTGATAACCAGTATTTTATCTTAAACGACTGCCTGATCTCAACAACCCAGTTACTGTGTAGCACGTACAACCCAGACGGCGATGTTCCGATTCGAGACTGGTGCGAGCACGTTGATCAAGCAAAATCACACTGGTGGTTGACTGATTACGAAATTAACAACAAGATAGCTAATCAATTAGAAGGTCGAGCCAAGGCTACTGGTGATGCTTGGCTTATAAAGTCACCTGTTTGGAGCAAGATTTTTTTCAATTTTCGAACTTGAAGCACCTGTATTCTGATTACTTCTGATTACTACGTTACGACTATCAAAGATCTTCGGATGACAGCCGGGCCTAACGGCTTAACGTGGTTTTCGAGGCATGGAGGGGTCTCAAAATGTAATGGCTAGTCACCAGTGATCACCATCCATGAGCCAACCACGACAAGCATAGCTAAGCCTTCAATCGACCCGTACGGCTGCAATTATTTAACAATGCGCCCCTCAACAAAAGATAAAAGTAAAATCACTTATTTAATTAATACTTAGAGGAGACACAGACTTTTTCCTCATATTGATTTAGTTATGGTCTTTCAAAATGGCCTACTCAATTTAATTATCTTCCCGAATAATCTGAAAATTAAATTAGTGCAACCTGATTTCAGGTTGGCTAAAGTAGGACCCATCTTTCATGTGGTTACCTACTGTTTAAAATGTTACAATAAAATACCTCGAATGAAACGAAATTTAAATATTGTATAAAATGCACACTGTGCAGCGTAGCCTATTAAAAGTTGAGGGATTACATCGCTGATAAAAAGGCTTGGCTTTAGCTTCCTTCAAAATGGTTGCGCTGAATTGTGCTGATCCGTGAGTCATGTTCGTGAACGGGAGCCGACAGTAGGGACTAGCCATATCTAAGCTGCCACAGCTTATTTTATTGATTTTTTAAAATTCATTCTTATATGTATTAATTTCAAACTGAATGATGTTACCAATATTTTGTATCAATAATTATTTTGATTTCAAAGTTTGTACGTGGAGTTTCTTGCCCATTCTTCTCCATCGCCGCCATTTACTACGCCGCTTTGAAATGGGCAACTAACTTCATCTGTCTGACTGATCGACCCCATGACAATTCAAAAGTGCCTGTAATTGGTTTATTTAAAATAAATGTTTTGAGTTTAAATCGAGTTTATGTAACATTATCTGCCAATCTGCTTGGATAGATGAAAAAGGCTTTCACTGATTTGAATCTTCCTTTTCTGTATCAAATACAAGTTAAATGGTTTAAAACTTACCCCTAGCTTCACACATTGCAAAAGCCACAAACACTAGGACAAGAAAATAAAATAATTTCATTGTAAATATCTAAAGTTGACTCGTTCGCTTCGAAATAATGTGTGCGTTGATAATATTGACATTCCATTGACATGTATATCTTTAGCAATAGTTTTTAAAGCAGGGACGTATTCAGTTATTCTTCTTTTATTTATTAGCCTTTTAATCGAACAAACATAAAGTCTAATCGCCAATCCCGTATTTGGCGTTTGTTAATGTTTCGTATGCCCGTTTGCCTGTCAGCAAAGGCGTTCTCCAACCTTCTCCATTCGTGTCTCTCTCTAGCCACTCTGCCCCATGTTGTTCCAGTGACCTGTCTGATGTCATCATTCCACCTTTCTTTGTCTTGCTTTGGCCGTTTCTTGGGTATGACTGGGTAACTATTCCGCTACAATAGTCCTTCGCTCTTATCATGTGTCCAGAGCATTTTCACTTTGGTCTTCTGATTGTCACGGTTATTTCCTGAACCTTGATCTTCTGCCTGGAGGTTTTGATTGAAATTCTGTCAGCTTTCTTGGCTCGTTACGTATTCAATGAAACTTACATTAATTTATTTGGCCAAAAACAGTGGGTACTGAATGTTTGGAGCTATAATGTATATTGTTATCTACGGGTACGTAGTAGAGGGGATTGACTGCCTGACTGTCGTGCGAGACGATCGCATCCGACTTTGTCGTGTCTTGGTTAACATGTCAAACTCAAACTCAAATCATGTATTTCAATTAAACCACTTACAGGCACTTTTGAATTGTCAAGGAGTCGGTCAGTCAGAAATATGAAGCTAGTTGCCCATACCAAAGCGCAGTAGGTACCTATGGAGAAGAACAGGCAAGAAACTCCATGGGCACTCTTTTAAATAATATTGTTGTTACAAATATATTAGTTACATCGATTAATGTTGACACTATAAGTGAGAACGATGAAAAAAAGGGACCCACATGTAAAAAGCGTCCAGAGTGCAGCAAAACAAAATTAAAAACAATCCAAAAAAAATATTATTAAAATAAGCCGTGGCAGCTAAGAGATGACCAGTCCCAACTGACGGCGCCCGTTCACGAACATGACGCATGGATCAGCACCATTCAGCTCAACCATTTTGACACACGCGCCACCGTCTCAGCGAGACATTTGAGGGAGCATGACATACTATCAGCCGCCAGGGCACATTCAAGTCAATCTATGACATTACCCGGTAAATGGTAGCTCTATAGTACAAAGTACTCACATCTGTGCAATGCATTTATATAATAAAAAGGAGATTGAGTTGATATAATGCAAATATATTCTTACAATCTTTAGCAGCTTAAACAGTATTTCAAATGTCAATTAATTAGTTGTGGTGTGGAGCAGGACCAGCATGTGAACAAGTGGTGCGAGTTTAATGGAGTTTCATGTTTGCCTCTGTATACGTATATGTAATAAAATAATTGTCAACGGTGCAAAAGTGGAATACGTGCGATCGTTCCTTAAATTTCGGTTATTTTCATTCGAAGCTTTATCCGGTATATAAACTAATACGCGCTGCCCCTCAACTGTCATCTAGTCGAAATCGCGTGTTATCTCCGCGTTTACCATAACTCCTATATCTAACAAATTACGCATCAAATCTCTACAAACCCTATGTCATTGAAATTGTTATGAATTCGGCTATTTGATTGTGTAAGGGTGAGCGAGTGTTTCCCAGCTCTTTATTCAAAAGCTTTTTCGTCATATTTATAAAATGAAATCTATGTTTCCAAATTTTTTTATTTTGTTTGAAGCAACAAGTTATACAATGACTTACATCAGGTAGACGACCAAAGAGCAACCAAAAAAAAACCGGCCAAGTGTGTTTCGAACGACGCACAATGAAGGGCTGGGATTCCGTAGCTGGGATTAATTTATGCTAAGCTTAATCTTACGTACCGATATGCGTCGTTGTCAATTATTCAACTGCAAATGTACATTTGTAACCGCTTTTTTTTTTTTTAACGATTTTCGACCTTTTTCCTTTACTTGAAACCTTGCTTCTTGACAAATTTCATGATTGTAAATCAACGAAAAGTAGTTATTTGATTTATTTGTGAGTATCATAATATGTTTGCTTGATTTTCTTTTAGCTACAAGGGACGGTAGACCTACGTATTTGATATTTATTTCAACTTCATGTCTCTACGCGTTCCTGAGAAAAGGGGTCTTGAAAGACTGACAGAAAAATGATAAATGATTTTATTTCTGTAAGCAGGTTTTTTAAAAACACTTTTACACGTCAAACATATTTTAGAAACTAGATGAGATCGGCGTTTCCTATCTGACTACTCTGAGAAGAAAGGCCGAAACAAACTCAGAGGTCACAGTCTCTTTTAAAGTCCAGACATAATCTTGGTCAGGTCATGTGAAGACCATGTAGATTGATGTCTTAAATGGTCTTTTGAGGAAAGAACCACACAGAATGAGTGGACCTGTCCAGTCAGTGCACGCATTTGTCAGTAATCATGCAGCTCAACACAACACATATGGAGCTCAACGATTCGACGAACATTACCAAAGAAAGGACATTTGGGTAGGCCGCATAAATTACTCAAACTGCCAGACCATGATTAAAACTAATTTAAAAAAATAAAAATAGACTGAGATATAAAAAAATCAACAAATCCACACTGCCTTCACATTCACAATAATTAAAATATTATAATACTTTACAAAGTAAATTTTCATTTCATTGTATAGTATGTCAAAGTGTAAAAATCCGATAATAAACTTGGTCAGATCATATGAGGACCCTGTAGATTGGTGTCTGAAATGGTCTTTTGAGGAAAGAACCACACTGATTTGAGTGGACCTGTCCAGTCAGTGCACGCATTTGTCAATCATGGTGCAGCTCAACTCAGAACTAAGGAGCTCAACGATTCGACGAAGAATACAAAAGAATGGACATTTGGGTAGGCCGCATAAAGTACTCAAACAGCCATAACATAATTAAAAACAACTGAAATAAATAAAAAAAATTAAAAAAAATACAATGACCCACATCGTCCTCACATTCACAAAATTAAAATAATATTATACTTTATACAGTAAATATATACATATCATTTTGTATGTAAAAAGGAACAAAATATTTAAAAAAATCATAATAATAAAAATATTAAAAATAATTGCAAAATAATATTAAACATCAAGATTGTCTGTGTAAATTTATTGGAGCAGCTCAATCCCAAGCCTTCCTGTCCTCAATATAGTCTTTGACAGTATAATAGGCTTTCTGGCATAATTTCCGCTTAATAAAAGATTTGAATTTATTAAGGCTTAGTCCTTGAATGTGGCTAGGAAGTTTATTATAAAAACGTATACATTGACATTTAAATGAGCTACCTATTTTCTTGAGCCTGGTAGTGGGAACAACAAATGTGTGTTTGTTCCTAGTATTTATATTATGGATATCACTGTATTTTTTAAACAGATTAATATTTTTATATGCATACAAAAGATTTTTATAAATATACTGAGAAGGCACAACCATTATCTTAATATCTTTAAATTTGTCTCTGAGGGAGTGTCTGGGACTTAGTTTATAAATTGAACGAATTGCCCTTTTTTGTAAAACAAAAATTGTCAGCATATCGGCGGCGTTTCCCCAGAAAAGAATACCGTACGACATCACACTATGAAAAAACTAAAGTATACTAAACGCGCTGTCTGTAAATCAGTTAAATTACGAATTTTTCTAACGGCGTATGCTGCAGAGCTTAGTTTTTTTGACAATTTATCTATATGGGGGCCCCATTGAACCTTGGCATCCAAAGTTATGCCTAAGAATACTGTGGTGTTTTCGGGTTTCAACTCTTCACCCTTAATAAGAACACTAGTTTCTACTTGTCTGACATGAGGTATCGTAAACTTAATGCATTTAGTTTTTTTCTCTCTCTGTGCTGTGCTGGAGTGTTTCAAAATCGTTTTAAGTTACTGAGTGCTGCAAACATTTAGTGGTCGAATCAACACAGAGTTTTTTCTTGCATATTTTAAAATTCAAGTGGTAAATTTCCGCTGTCCGGCGACAACATTTGAGACTCGAACTATCGCAGAGAACATCTAATCCACTCGCGTGCAGCCTAATCGACTCAACCCCTAAGCGCGCATACATGGCCGGTTTTCTCAAATATGGCGAAACCGATATTAAAAAAGTGTATATAATTTTAAAGCTTATAATATATGCTTTAAAATGAGACTTTAATTATGGAAATAGATTCAGTAGTTTTTTTTTATATTGGGGTCTGAATAAAAGCATAGGAGATATGATAAATGCAAGAAATGAATTGATGACAGCTAATCCTTTAGGTAAAACCAATTTTTTTAATAAAAACCAAAAAAAAAGCAATATGAAGTGTTTCCCCCCCTAGCCCTAATCCGAGTTTGTAAGCGATTCCTCATTGATCTGATCAATATTTTGATGTCATCTTGAGGAAACGCTTCCCACTCCTCTAACAGCGCCTCCTTGAGCTCCTCGATGTCCGATGGAGCTGGATTCCTGGCCCGAACTTTGCGTTTGAGCTGGTCCCATACGTGCTCAATCGGATTTATGTCGGGACCGAGTGCTGGCCAGTCAAGAGCCGTATTTATCCCCGACAAAGCCTGCATAATATACCGATCAGCGGTCAGACCTCCCCCAGGCACGAAAGCGAGGGCTGTTTTACCCTCTAGGGATATGCCAGCCCACGTCATGCATGAACCACCCCCATAGGCGACGGAAACAGCACTGTGCAAATCGCTCACCCGGACGTCTGTAGACCCGGCCTCTCCTGTCCCTGCCATGCAAACACTTTACTAATCGACTCTGGTGCACCATGCTGGGGTCGGTGCGTTTCATTAATTCATTCATTGTTATATAAGGGGACGTAAAAAGAGAGATAAAACATATATTTTTTATTGTGAGCGTTCGTGTTTACAGTCACGCGTCTATCTGTTAAATCGTTATTTCAAACAAAACCCTAATGTAAATCATTTGAAAGCTTATTCTTAACTCGCTTGACACACATATCGTCAATAGCAGACCAGATATTGGACTTGTTTCGAAATAAAAGCAATATAACAATACCTACATGTGGGTGTAACTACGTGTCACTTATTTAATTATAAATTGTGCCTTTTGGATTTCGTCAAGTAGGTAGGGAGAAGAGTAACGTTAAAAGTTATGTAAACATCAAGTAAACACTACCCCATTCAAATCAGGGGGTCTACTCTCTAAGCACGAAGTCCGTAGTTTCGGCCTTCGTTACGGACGTTTCCTACTCTGTATCACCTACGGACTTACGATTAGTCCCGAACTCGAACTAAGAATGAATGACAACAAGATTTGACAGTTGTCCCTACTCCCAATGCTTTTTTGCCCGTCCGAAAAGTTGGATTTGACACTTGTTTTAACGGAACGTTATGTCATTTGATACGACATCAAAATAGTTATCGTGCTGCTGACGAAAGTTAATTAATTGAAAATATGGTTGCTATTTTAATGCTCGAAGACGCTTTACAGGTAGAACGGAGGCGTCGCCGATTGCCTCTTATTAAAACATGTCAATAAATAGGGTATTTATATTTATATTATTGATTAGGTTATATAATTTGCAAACTTGATATTTTGCTTACAGGACATAATGGGTGTTAGGACAGGCAGAAGATACTGTTAAAAAACAAATTTTACGCAATAAAAGTATTGTTTTTGGTAACAAATTTTATTTAGCATCAGGCTTCTTGCTGAATCGGCAAGTAGGTGTCGCCGAACTCGAGGACGTGCACGACGAGAATGTAATGCTGTAAACAAATGAAAAAAAATACTCAGTATAAGCTTAGTATTGTATAAACTTTATTTATTTGATCTATTTACTAGAGACCAATAATACTTCGCTGATTATGAATTTGCAGTTCCTTTTACCAGTGCCTCAGTGATCACTGCCGGCTGCTCCTGGGAAAGTGGGTTGGCAGGTGTAGCAGTAGATATTTGTGTGGGTGTGATGACTGCTGGGTCTTGTCTTACAGGTGGACCCTGTACAACAAAAACTGAATATCATTGACGGATACAAGAAATGTATAATTATGTATCCGTATAATTATTTAATTTAAAAGTCATGGGAAAGACTCCATGCAAAATAATAATAAATACATTAATGCTGTTGTTTCTTGTTTTTTTTACCATCAGAACAAATTTACTACCTACGTTCAATTATAAATTTAATTATTACCGATGAAAAAGCTGGCACTCTTGCCTCAGTTTGCGGCTCTACCGATGGGCCTCCACCTGTAGCACATGCTGAACGTCTGGCAGATCCAGCAGCTTTTTCGGCCAATGTTTTTTTTTAAAATCATTGTATGCACTTTAATAACGGCAAGACCTTAAAATCATATTAATACGAGTAATGTATTAAACTTACCCTTTGCCACTGCTCCACGGACTTTGTGCAACTCCCCATTGAAATAAGGGAGTTGCACAGGCTTTCCCACAGCCGTTTTGATCGGATTCTCCTGTCGGCATCCCTCAATAGTTCGCGAGCCAACTCATTATGCTCACTCATAAAATCGAGGAGGACCTCAATTTGTGCATGAATTGTTGCTGGAGCGGTTGGAGTCATTTTACTAAACTAGCGAAAACTTCCCGCGTCGTATAAATAATATTATGAAAGTACACCAAATGAGAATAAATATTTTGAAAAAAATTGACATTTCATCTGAAAGTTGCCGTCAGAAAGAAAAAGGGCAAAGGTATTAACAGGATAAGGCCACGATACGGATTAAAATGGCAAAAATAGTTCAATTCTTTAACTTAAGAAATAACAAAAACTATATTATTCGAAATGTGTCCTTTTTCTAAGAATACCAATATAATTTTTTATTTAATAAGCTAGAAAACTTCAAAGTAAGTAAACCGGTAATCGACCGGTAAAATAGCACGGCTCTATCGTCATGTGTCATTCGTTCACAAATATTGTCTATAATTCCGTTCGAAACTCATGAATCCGA
This sequence comes from Dasypolia templi, assembly GCA_963555695.1. Taxonomy (NCBI): domain Eukaryota; kingdom Metazoa; phylum Arthropoda; class Insecta; order Lepidoptera; family Noctuidae; genus Dasypolia; species Dasypolia templi. The sequence continues at coordinate 10,641,222 of OY743163.1, forward strand.
AATCAATCGGGAGTAGGGTTTAGTGCTTAGTTTCGAACTACCTTCGAACGGACCCGTATCGTCGTTGACGGAGTAAGAGAGTTTTCCCCCAGTAGTGAAGTACCTAGCTGTCACTAATGTCAACTGTCAGTTCACCATGAATGGCGGCAAACAGTCGAAAGAGAAGCGTGCCTGCACGAAAGGCTTGGTGGGCGATGAGCCAGGGTAGTGAGATAATCAGCCTAAATACGGAAACAACAGGATCCTACAGTTATGTCATTCAGCCCATAAAACTTGATCAACTTAGCCTTTTCCAACTAGTTGTGGCTCATATTTTAAGCAAATACATCCCTGTGGCCAATATCGCTAAGGTCAACACACTATCAGCAAACCTGACCTTACATTCGATAATAAACGACTTTTGACCTTTCACGTTTCGCTTCCATCCTGGAAAAAAAAAATAGTCCCTTTCCATCTTGAGGCTACCAAAAAATGGACAGTTCCATCTTCAGTTCCGTCTACACAGTCAGTCTTTAACGTTCCCACTGGTGGGACACAGGCCTCCTCTCTGTGAGAAGGAGGGGTTTATCCACGTAGAAAGCTGATAACCGGTGCCGATATGCCAGCGTTCGTCGGCACACTTTTGGCCAAATCAGCGCGAACCGTCGCCGATAAGCGCCGATTAGTTCCTATCTGAATTATTTGGAATCGGTTCTGCTATTCGCTCCGGTAGAAAGTTGGTACCCGGTTCGCACAGGTTTCCGCTGATTTGAACGATGCCAGCGTTTTTCGGCATTGACAAGCGTTGGTTGTCAACGCTTTTTGCCAACATCGGACGTGCGGCGCGGACTTATTCAGATAGGAACTTGTCAGCGCTTATCGGCGACAGTTCTGTGAACTATTCCACCACGCAGTCCCAATGCGGGTTGGTGGATACCACATGTCTTCGAATTGTTGGTTCTAGGACAAGCCGCTAATCCATGCGTCATGTTCGTGAATGAGTGCCGTCAGTATGGAATGGTCATCTCTTAGCTGCCACGGCTTATTTTAATTAACTTTAATATTTGAATAGTTTTTATCTTTATGTTCCGGACGCTTCTAACTTTCTACATCAGTATCTGCATCTCACATGCACAACAAACTTAAGCCTATCAAAAAAAAAACACGAGCCAATGAACTTGAGTTCAAACATTTATGTCATAGGAATAATAAAATTTCGAAATTCCCGCATTATCTGCAGCGCGCACTAGGTTGACAGATCTACTCACCCATTGAACTCAAACATTCAGTAATCAAGATTGTTAAGAATAAATCCAGCGCTATTTCGCTCCCGCGCTGTTCGAAGCGTTCAAACGAGCTTTCTCGCTCACACTTTAGTCGGATTTTACCTGGTTTTCTTTACCATTCTTTATCACGCAACTTTCGACTACAAATTCCTAAAGATACGTTTACATTTATTGTTATATTGGTAAGTACACTCGGTGCCAAAAATAACGGATCAGTCACAAAAGTCCGAATATCTCCCGAACTACGTATGCTATCATAATGAAACGAATACTGTTCGATTGGGCATTTAATGATACAAAAATTTAAAAATTGAAACTTATGTGTACCTTCATTTTTATTCTCAAAATAAAAATAAAAACTAACTTAAGACATTTTTTCTGAAACTTAGAAATTTCTTAAGATTTTTTTTGCATGTTTTCATTACATGCATAATTTATCGAGCTCTTCTTGCAGCTTCCAGGCGATTCGTCATGCTGAACACCGAATTTCGGAGCCGGTTCTGAGGATGGCTTCCCATTCCTCCACCAGTGCTTGTCTGAGCTCGGGAAGCGTGATTGGTGGGGAGTTACGACGTTTTTCGCAACGCTCAAGCTCGTCCCATGAATGCTCTATGGGGTTTAAATCAGGGCTTCTCTGCATTCAGAGTGCACTTTTGAATTAGTACGATCTCGGTGCGGGCCTCGGCAGAAATTCCAGCCCAAACAAGTACTGAGCCTCCGCCGTGTGGCACTTTTTCCTCCACACAGTCTTGATGGAAACGTTCCCCTGGTCTTCTGTACACCAACTGCCTACAATCATGCTTGTAAAGCACGAATTTCGATTCGACCGTGAACATTACCCAATCATCCAATCGTCCAGTGTCCAGTTTTGGTGCTTGCGCACAAATCTCTGTCTTGCAATTCGATGTTGCCGTTCCAGTTTGGAGCCATTTGCGGGCCTTAATGGTTTCAAGTTTGCCGCAGCAAGACGTCTCCTCACTGTTTGTGCGCTTAAATTGCTACCACCAAAGCGAATAAAGTGTTTTTTTAGACCAACTGCAGTTTGAAAACGATTCCTGGTCTCCGAAGGTGCGATCCGGTCTCTCGGTACCGCTGGACTACCCGCTGAACAGTCGACATAGACAAACCAATGTTTCTTGCTCTTTCACGCTGGCTCCGCCCAAGTTACAAGAAAGTCAGGATTCAGGTACATTCATCTAACGTGACTGCCATACTCCACCTCACGGAATACTGATTATGCACGTGGAAGTCGTTCACAATATTTTTTTTGTGACAGAATAGAAATGGAAAAAAGCCATAATGACATAGGTATAACAAAAATTTTGTATAAAAAATCCATTTTTTTATTTTTTGTAAATAAGTTTGATTCATCAGCCAGCTTCGGTTCGAAACTCCGACCCGGAAGTTCGTGTCTTCGTGTCTGAGGCACCGTGCCCAACAGATGGTGGCTTACTTGCCGGACTTAGAAACCAACCCGTGTTTCTTTAGTGTGTGTGTATCTGTGTCGCAAACCAAAATACTTTAAATCGGTTCAAAAGATAAATAAATGTGCGTTCCATGCAGCTGAGACTCCTGCCGAGGAGTAACATGGCCTGACCCCTCCCGCGTCACTGGTGAGATCGTTCCGTACCCGTATCTGTACTTTTAAGCTGCGGCTGCGTTTTAGGTCGTTGATTCAAAGCCACGTGCATGTTCAACATAATTTTAAACAATTGTTATAGGATAGTGTATTTATATTAAATTTAATAGTGCGGGATAAACGAAGCTGGTTATTCTGGCACATAGTGTGATCGAGTCCTTTGATTTCAAACAAAAACAAAGATAACGAGTCATCACGGTAACCGCGTCAACGCGCCGCACGGCGGTAGACAATACAAAAACTTGTAACAATTACCTTCATAAATTCGTAATGTTAACAATATAAGCCCTTGCTACTCCTGGACATCAATGTTTTAAATAAGTAATGTTAGTACTTATTTCCGTACAAGTGATTTGTAATCTTTAGAAATAAATGAATTCAGACCGTATAGTACGGTATCGCTCTTGACCGAATACTTCTTAATGTGTCGAATAACCATAGCTACGTTGAACAAGTTCACTATTCACAGACTATTATTATTGTTTCCTTTCGAGTCTAAATGAAAGCCTGCTTGAATTTATTTTAATCTAGGTAATATTTTTCTCAAACATACAAAAGTTATAATTTAACAGAGGCGTAAATTTTTATTTACGTCACTGTTCACTCTGTTGTACACTTACATATTTTGTAACTGTAGCGCTTTGTTGATGCTCATAATGTACACATCTGGCGGACAAGCGGGAGGCACATTACGGTTGGGATCGATAGAAAGCAGAAGGTTGTATTGTAAAAGGGCGCAGTCCGTTTAAAAAAATAGCGGTGCTCACTGTTTAACGGAATGCTAGCCGGTACCTGCAACTGACCCTTGCGTGTCTGTTGCGCAAAGTTTCAAAAATAAAATGCGTAAAGGTTTCAAGTACAGGTTGGAACTAAGTATGGACGGACTGTGCGGTTCTTCTGTGACGTCGCAGTCTGTTAACCATCATCACCATTCCCATGGTGCGGCTGGGTTTTGGTGAGTGAGGATGGTCACCCATTCACGGACCGACCGCGGCAGGCGTGGCTTAACCTGATCGGTCGGCCCGTGCGGCTGTTATTACTTCTGTTAACCATATTGGGCGTAATAGGGCGGCATGCCCCTCAACCGTTGTCTAAACGAAGATGGGCCATTTCGCCGCATTCACCGTGACTCTGAAATATCTCAGCAATTGCTCATCATATTAAGATTGATATTAAATAAGATACAAACAACAAAACAGGGTACTTGATGTATTTTTGTGAGGTGTAGTTGCGTGTGAATGGACTTTTTAGAAGTTTTCTTATATGCATGAAGTGGTTTAATATTCATGAGTCTCGTTTCCCTGTAAGTTTTAACTGTAGGTGTAAGGTAACCATAGTGAAATAATGGTTGAATTATTTTATTTTGTGTGATCTGTAGGTCCTTTAGGTTGGTTTTTGGCGCGTTGCCCCATATTTCAATAAGGTAGGAGGAAGGCCATAACTATATGATCATTTTAGAGAGAGCCTCAAAGAGCTATATTAAAAGTGAATTGCTTTTTCACAATCCTCTATCCAACTTTACAAATTAACCAACAATGCCAAGTGCTAATAAAAAAAAAACACAATTCTTCCCTTATATCACGATTTCCCAACACAAAATAGACGAAGCAACAAATGTTTGCTCAATCACCCGCTTAAAACCCGTATCGTAAAATCACTTAGCCATCATAAACACAACATTCTTCATTACCCCATATCCATTCTTTCCCTTTTTGTTAATTAAGCATATTCTTATTTTATTATGTCGCGATATGCATAATTTGTATATATCCGTGAACTTTTTGCTTGACTTTACACCTTTTACTTCTGAATTTTTTAAACTATTAGTAACTGTAAGTACCTACTGCTTTCAAATTGATAATTATGGATTAGTTAAATTAGATCTTAAGTCAATATAATTTGCAAGTTTGCCCAGTTTTACGAGTATCTTAATTAAACTTTTTTTTTTTATTGTACTGTTTGTTTTGTAGGTTCTACTTTTACTTAAATACTTAATTGCAATCTTAAACTTTTTAAGAGCATGTAAATGAAAATAAAAGAGCGATGTCATATCTAAGAGAGCTGGGGGATTTGTAACTCAGGACCCTTCTATCACAGACACCTTTCTCTATTTAAGATTGTACACTCTATTAACCAGTGCCTGCAATATGATGTTGAGATAAATTAAGATTTATGATTATAACGATTCATAGCAGCACCAGCAGCAAACTCGCAAAAATAATTTTATTAGAGAAGAGATAACCAAACAGTTTATAAAATCAATACGAAATGTAATGAGCTAGCTAATGAGTTATGATTATGAATGACTTGGTTCGAATTTAACGGCACGGTTGGCGCAGTGGTTGAGCGATCGGCTGCTGCGCTGCGTGTCGCGGGTTCCATTCCCGCACGGCACAAATATTTGTATGACCTACAAATAGTTGTTCCAGGTCTGGGTGTCTTGTGTATGTGAGTTTTCATGTTTGTGAACGCACCCACGATACAGGAGTAATGGGGAAGAAAACTGTCAAAATGGCGCTGTCGTAGCTAGTTCCCAAAACAAGCTAATAATGCAAGGCGTGTGTCGGTTTTTATAAATTTTTGCGAAAATGATAAATTGTTATGTTCCTAAATGCTCGAAAATTTGAGTCTTCCGTTTTCCGAAATATCCTAAGCTTAGCAGATTGTGGCTTAAAGCTATTGGAAGAGAATTATTTCAATTCAAACAGAGTTCGAGGTTATGTCGGAAACATTTTAAAGAAAGTGATGACTAGGAATTAAGCAATATCAAGGTTTTTAATTCTGACATATTACAAATCGAATACATACGTGATATAAAATATTGAAATCAATGAAAATAACGAAACAGTGGACTAGAACCAAACTCATGAATGAACACGAAACGGAACGAATGAACGAAATGTCAAAATTATTGTAGGCTGTAGGGACCTAGCTATGGTCATGCCATCTACAATTAGCTTTGACCGACCTTCCCCATTCCTAGTGTGGGACAACGTTTTTAAATAAAAACAAATAAGGAACAGCTGATGCGAAGAAAACAAGGAAGCACGTCGCCGTGTTATCAACTGATATAGTGAAGTGAAGGAATGCCTCCCCTCCCACATGTGGCTTCCCTGGTACCTCATAAACGGCATCACTATGTAAATTTCTAATAACTGCTCCCAAATAATGGTGTTTAATTTTTATTTTTTATAATTACATATTGACATATAAATAACTCTGACATCATATTTTCATTATCTGACATTATATACCTACAAATTTTAATTAGTTTTGATTTTATTCTATTAGATTATTTCTAAATGTAAATGTGAGAACGTCGTAGGCCTTGTGGATTGTAAATTTATATACCATTGTCTATTTGTTTAACATATGATACTTTTTGACAGGCCTACACTGTCCTCCCATACATATTGACACTGTAACTAAAAATATTGTAAAAGACAAATATTTTTAAAAGAGTAACCATGGAGTTTCTTGCCGGCTCTTCTCCATAGGAAACGACCAATTGGAACCGTGCACCTAGAATCTGACGTTTCATAAGTGCCCATGTAGGTTTATGTGAAATAAAATATTTTGATTGATTGATTTGATTGAATGGTGTAAACAGATGGAGTATCCTAACCGTTATATTTTAGCTTTATAGGCATATAAGTGACTTTAGATAAATATAAGGCTATGAATAAGAATGATTGCCACTAAAAGACTTGAAGATAAATGAAAACACTCACTTGAATGTTGTTACTTACACGGAACAAACTGGAACAAACACACAAAATGTGTAAACCATTTACTGTACAAACGATTTTCTGCAAGTTTTAGTTCTCCTTGGCCCGACTTCGTCTCCTGGGCGTGTGCAGTGCTACGCGAAGCTTCTTCAACAAGGTGTTGACGATTTCGCTGGAGCTGCCCCCGTTGAAGAACGCAGCTTCGAGTTCGAAGTTTTTTTTTTGAGACCGTTACTTTTGAAATTAAGACGGCGAGATTATTGAAGGACTAATGTTAGCGCGGGGATCATCTAAAGAGTGGACTAAGGTATTTAAGGCAAGGGTTTAATGACGTGCTTATATAAATAATAAAACTGTACCGGATATTCAGCTAATAACGAAACTAAAGTAAGAGGAGTATCGTCCGTCGCGTTGAAGTCAGCAGAAGCGAGTGGTCATCGGGCCAAACCGTGTCGTTGCCGCGACGCGCTAAACACGCGGCCTGCGCGTGCAGATCATGCGCAATGTGTTGTGTTGGGTTCGATTGCCAGAACAGTGCCCTTACTACTTTTGGAACAACATTTGAGACTCGAACAATAGCTCAAGACTTAAAATTATTTCGACAAGGGATTCAATTATTGGATGGACACAGTGGAAGATCAAGAACGCCGCTAACGAGATGTACAAAAACCGGAAACGGTCAGTAGCGAGAACTCAGACGAAGACATTGAAAAGAACAGCAATATTTATCACAGCAGAGCAGTGACATAGAAAAAAAAGAGCCGAGAAACCAGCTGAACCCCGCTTAAAGATTCACCGATGAAGCTCGACCTGAATAAACCCTGCTGTGACGTCGTTAAAAGATGCCCTCCCATAGACAAATATCACCCGCCTCTCCACTAATCCCATGCTTACGTTAGGGTGCATACTCCGTAGGCTCTTAATCCTTCCTATCTTAAGGGCACGTCTTCCCTACCATTACAGTACCCCCCGGTCTATTCCTTGATATGCAATGGTCTCTGTAGCACCATGAAGCATGAGGCTTCAGGGGCTAGTGCAAATCTTGGGGTTCATTCGATTAATCGAGTCTGGTCAAACCACGCTGGGGTCGGTGCATTTCCTTCATTCAAATAAGTTTGATTCATCAGCCAGTATAAAAAGTATGTAATAAGAAGCGCAACTAAATAGTCTTTATTGCTTTTTATTTCATTGATCTAATTCTTTTGTTGATATTCGAACTTATGTGACTGACCCGTTATTTTTGGAACCGAGTGTACCTGGTAGCAGATTTCTATGAAATGAAAAGCCCGGATTTTGAGAGGCATTAAGTTCGCGCAAATGCACTGTCCGTGTTGACCCGCATAGAGTGAGTGACAATTTTGCGAACTTGCGATTGCGAATGCGAACGCACGCGATGACGCGACGCGAATCGATTTGTTATTGTTTTGAAACAGTATTTTTCAGGTTCTGTGTTTTAAATTAATATCATTCCTTATAAAAAATAACATACACATACACATAACATCACGCCTGTAATCCCAGAAGGGTGAGGCAGAGGTGTACCTATAGTACACCCACATTTCGCCAGTTATGCTTAAGTCCCAGGTAATAGGGGCGAGCCTATTGCCATCAACCGGGCACAAATCCAGACTCCGGGCTGCTACTGAGAAATTCCAGATTATTTAAAAAGAGGTGATAGTTATTGTCTACGATTTTGTAGGTGATTATAGTGTTATTCTTTATCAACATGTAAATTCGGAAACTGTTTCGGAAAGGTATGTACTTAAATATACATTGTGTTTTCTGAAAATAAGTGACTCTACTTCACCGCTACCAACCGCAAATTATTGAAAGTTTTTCTCGAAAATAAAAATAAGTATTTTTGTCATTCGAACACATCAGTCAAAGAACAAACCGTTTAAAGTAAGTACCTACTCATTCGATTGTCTATTACGATTGGTATGAGTATGACAAACTGAAGCAGCTGGTGAAATTTAAAAAACAAAAGATGAATGTGTTGTTTGTATGGCATTTGTAGTTTCGGTAAACCACAGTACAATAAACCATCTCATTATATCTCATCTCATAACAAAGCAATGTTGTTCGTATCGAAGAGGTTCTTCATAGGTGTTTTGAAATGAAGATTAGATTTGGCTTTATGAATAGGTAAGTAGACATAAGGTTTACACTCAGAAAGCTTTGCAAAAATAGAAATAAATGTTCTATTAGTAATGGATTTATGAATAGCTAAGTAGTGGGACACTCAGAAAGTTTTGTAAAAATAAAAAAAATGTTCTGTAAGTAAATTTTTATTTTTTAAATCTTTTCAAATTGCTCTCCACTAGCCTCTGTACAAAGTTTCATGCGCCTAAACTGGATTTCGAAACACTTTTTCTAGGCCGCTGCATGTAGACACCTCGTTTACAGACTGCTCGAACCCTGACATCGCATCTTCCGGTGACGAAAATTGTATCCGTTTGAGCATTTTTTTTTCGGGAATAAAAAGAAGTCACACGGTTCTAGATCAGGGCTGTAAAGAGGGTGACCGGTGTGCAGTCCATGAAGTCCCTCGTTTTGAGCGCGTTGTGCGAAGGCGCGTTGTCGTGGTGTAGCAGTGGCCCGCGGAGCCCTGTGTTTGGTCGCTTGTTGGTCACAACAGAGAAAAATTCTGCTGCTACTACATTTGGAAGTATACCATTCAGCGTTTATCCTTCTTTGGTTTTGTAAAGGAATTGCCACCAAATAGCCAGTCAAATTGAAAAAGCTCGATCAAAATCTTCCCCCGCTTCTAGATCGCTTCACTTTGGTAGGCGTTGATTCGTTTTGAAACACCCAAACCATCGACTTCGTAATGTTGTCGTAAACACGCCGAGACTGGCCTGCTTCAAGTATGTTTGTCACGTGTCACGGCACCATTCCACCCTGGCCTGCTTCTGAGCATCGGTGAGGTTGTGCGGCACCCAGCGTGAAACTTACCTCCTCACGCGAAGATGCAAGTGTATAATTTCTTGAAGGCTTCCCGATATAACCTGCACTATGTGCTGAATCTCTTGATACGCTACTCCCCTATTGTCTTGGATTGATATAGATTGATTATATACTGAGCAGGGAAAATACACTGAAGGAAATATCTTGTAAGTATGAGTCCAGTCAATAAATGTTAAGTGAGCGCTTGCAGGAAGCCTGTGAGTTGGTTGACCTGGTGAAGTACAATGCAGAGAGGTATGAGTCACTGACAAACAATCTCACCTGTAGTTGTGTGCCCAATCCGCCACCGTGTAGTTGTGTGTCCTGATAGGTTAGGAACTGGTTTTGGATCATTGTTAAATAACCGCTCTAAACATACCATAGTTAACTGTTGTTACCATAACCTGCATTTTAATGAGCTTGTTCATAAAATGAAACAGACTCAAATGAATGAGCAGACTACTGTAGTTCTTTTAATTGGAAACAGTCTGAGCATATCTAAAACGGACATAGTTAATGGTATTGAAATCCTACTTAAATTAAAATTAGGCAAGTTAATATTATGTGCATTGCCATAATCGGGTAATTTAAATGGTGAAGAAAATGATTACATGAGGTTTCAACTTAATGCATATTTTGACATGTCGTCATAGTGACCGCTTATTGTATTTTGATACTAACAATTTTGTTAGAGATTTTGTTTTAATTCGCGAACATATGTATCTCTCTAAGAAAAGTCGACATATATTAGCTACTTTGTTAGCGTTCAATATACACGCAGTTATTGATAATTTAACTGAGAATAGGTTAAGTGACGAAACGGTACTACTAATAATACTGTAATTAATTGTTTAAACTTTTATAGTCGACAAAAGAGAACCAAAATAATATTATTTTACTATATCACCAAAATATAAATTGCTTCTCTGGCAAAATCTTGGACGTGGAAATGTTATTAGATAAATATCATATGGATATCTTATGTTTTTGTGAAACTTGGTTAAAACCAGATATGATGTTGTTTAATGTAAATAATTTTTAGTTACCAGTGCATACAACAGGTCCTCAATAGGGGGTGGTACCTTGATATTGTGTAATAGTCGTTTTAGATATAGGGAAAGGAAGGATATCACTGCCTGCTCTGTTGATCGCTTATGTGAGGTAGCATGTGCGGAGGTTGAGGGCCATACTTTCTTGTGTGTTTATAGACCACCAGCCTCAAACTTGTCATCATTTTTGATCATTATGGAAGGAATACTAAGTAAACTTTTTAAAGATAATAAATTAGTTTTTTTTGTGGTGATCTAAATGTTGATCTGCTAGTTAATTCACCCGAAAAATATAAGTTAATCTCATTGTTTAAATCATTCAATTTAAAATGTATATTTAATGAAGCGACTAGAATAACAGCAACCTCGGCTTCATGCATAGACAATGTATTTACTAACTGTAAAATAAAAGACTCCACCTTAATTAGTGGCATCAGGTCAGACCATACTGGTCAACTTGTATCATTTGACTTAGATAAAAAGTTAAACTCAAATAAAACCATTGAAAGAGGACCTCTTACTAAAAATAAGTTGAAAATGTTTAATAATAATCTTCATAGCAATCTTTCAACAGCTAGTTTTGATTCACAAGACCCGAATTTAAACTATGGTACACTTTTTTCTACAGTATGCCAAGAATTCAATAAAGCATGTCCTGTAAAAAAAGTAACTATCCATACTAAACCAAAATTTTGTGAATGGGCCACTGCTGGCATTAGAAAAAGCAGAGGTATTTTATATAGGTTGTATCACGAGAAATCATTGACGTCTGATCAGACTCTTCATGATTATGTAAGAAATTATTCTAAAATATTCAAAAGAGTCTGCGCTCACGCTAAGTCTAAATTAATAAGTAACAAAATTGGTATTTCCCATAATAAAATAAAAGCTGTGTGGCAGGTAATTAACAAAGAAACTGGAAACACAAAACAGCGAGATCAGAATGACTTGTCGTTAAAAATGGATAATGAAACCATTTCAGATAAGTTGAAGGTTGCTGAGTCACTAGAAAATTTCTTCACCAACATCCCAGTTGAGGTTACGAAATCTCTTCCCTCATCATCTGTATTAGCTGAATCTTTACTCAAAGAAAACTTCAGTAAGGACATTCCTAGTTTTAAATTCGAGCCTATTTCTATTGTCACAATTAAAAAAGCGTTCAAAAGTCTTAACATTAAAAACACTGAAGACTTATGGGGGATTTCCGTTAAGGTTCTTGGAGATATTATTGACACAATTGCCCCTGTCCTAACAGGCATATTTAATCAATGTTTAGACAGCGGTACGTTTCCTGATTTAATGAAACATAGTAAAGTAGTACCAATTTTGAAATCGGATAGTAAGAGTGATCCCTCTAATTATAGACCTATATATGTGCTACCAGCATTGAGTAAAATCTATGAAAAAATCATGCTAGACCAGATGTTGTCACATTTTAATGGAAATTTACATAGTCGCCAGTTTGGTTTCACGAAAGGTAGGTCGACGACTGATGCGGGAGTAAAACTCATCAGTCACATTTTGGAATCCTGGGAGAAGTCACAGGATGCAATTGGCATTTTCTGTGACCTCTCAAAAGCGTTTGACTGCGTTGACCACAATACACTAATCTGTAAATTACACCACTACGGAATTCGTGGACAAGCCGCTAATCTTGTTCTTTCCTATCTATCAAACAGGCAACAAAATGTAAACGTTAACGGGGCGACGTCCTCGGGGTCCTTAGTTAAGATGGGCGTGCCTCAAGGTTCAATTCTCGGCCCTTTCTTATTTCTAGTTTATATTAATGACCTTCCTTACATGATGGCCAACTTATCAGATACAATTTTATTCGCTGATGACACTTCTCTTATTTTTTAAATAGATATAAAGGATACAGATGTCTTACATGTGAATGATAGTCTGGCTGTTCTTTCGAAATGGTTTGCAGCTAATATCTTTTACTCAATGCGAACAAAACTAAATGTCATAAGTTCTCATTACCAAATGTACCCCAAGTGGGTTTAAACTTAAAACTTGATGGCAAGAAAGTAGATGCTATTACGGAAACTGTATTTCTAGGAATTACATTAGATTCAAAATTGCAATGGGGCGCTCACATTAGAGCTCTTTCAGGTAAATTTAGTTCAGCTGCATATGCAGTAAGAAAAAAGGGCAGTTGACCGATATAGCCACAGCTAGGTTAGTCTACTTTGCTTATTTCCACAGTATTATTTCTTATAGCGTTCTGCTGTGGGGATCAGCAGCTGACGTAGATGCAATTTTCATTTTACATACATACATACATACATAAACTCACGCCTTCTTCCCATGGGGGTAGGCAGAAACCACAGAACGCCACCTGCTACGTTCCTTACATATTCCTTTTGCCTCGTTTACGTTCATACATCTGGTCATACACGAGCGCCGGTTGAGAGTACTTCGCACCTGACCTTTCTGAAGAACATCACCAATAAGGTCACTATATGTCTTCCTAGGGCGTCCCCTCCCGGCGTTTCCACTCACATCTGCCTTGTAAATACCTTTTGTTAGTCTCCTTTCATTCATCCGCTCAACATGACCAAACCATCTAAGCATACTCTTTTCAATTTTTGTCACTACATCTTCTTTTAAACCACACCGTTGCCTTATCACATCATTCCTCAGCCTATCATTCAAAGTCACACTACACATGCTCCGCAAGGAACGCATTTCCACAGCATTTATTCTGCTTTCATGCTTCTTTTGCCACACCCAATATTCACTTCCATACATAAGCGTAGGCACCAGCACACTATTGTGAACAGCCAGTCGTGCCTTCTTGGGCATCAACTGGTTGGTCACAATTTCATTTTACAAAAGAGGGCAATCCGCGCGATCTATGAAATGGGTCCTCGCGAGTCTCTTAGAAACAAATTCAAAGAAATTGATATACTAACTCTGCCTTCTCTTGATATTTTAGAAAGTATTTTGTATGTTCGCAAAAACTTAGGACTTTTTAAAATAAGAAGCGATTTTCATAATATAACTACCCAAATTTAGATTAACTAAAACAAGCAAATCATTTCTGATAAATAGTATCCGCTTTCATAACAAGTTGCCAAAGTCGTTACAGAACTTAGCGATGGAAAGTTCAAAACCCACATCAATCGTATCCATATCTAAAAAGCGTATATGAGATTAAAGACTACGTCAAAGACAAGAAAGTTTGGCAATAATTCCTTCTGCACATGTGGCTTCCCTGGTACCTCATAAACGGCATCACTATGTAAATTTCTAATAACTGCTCCCAAATAATGATGTTTATTTTTTATTATTAGATATTGACTTTTACATCTCTGACATAATATTTTCATTATTTGACATTATATACCTACAATTTTTAATTACTTTTGATTTCACTTTATTAGATTATTTTGTAAATGTGAGAACGTCGTAGGCCTTGTGGATTGTAAATTTATAGACCATAGTCTATTTGTTTAACATATGGTACTTGTTGACAGGCCTACACTGTCCTCCCATACCTATTAACACTGTTATTAAAAAACATTGTAAAAGAAAAATATTTTTAAAAGAGTAACCATGGAGTTTCTTGCCGGCTCTTATCCATAGGTAACGACCAATTGGAACCGTGCACCAAGAATCTGACGTTTCATAAGAGCCCATGTAGGTTTATGTGATATAAAATATTTTGATTTTGATTAAATGTTTCACTGCTAGCACGTTTTCTTCCGTAACAGCCGTTAAATGGCGAACATTTCAGAAGAAAAAAAACACTTCTTTCTTCAACCCCAAAAATTTGTCGACCGCGCTTGAACTCGTTATACCAACGATACACGATTGCCTTAGAAGGGCCTTTATCCATGAATACTATTTGAAGTCTAACGTACGATTCGTCCGGTTTCAGGCGACCCTTTTTTTTTTTTTTTTTTTTTTTTGGGTGGGAAATCATCAAATGACTTCTCCCGCTCTGGGTGGAGCGGGAGGGCGTGTCAGACTTTTACTGACTAAAACCCACCCGTGTTCCTTCAGTTGCCTGTGCCAGGGCCACGGTTTTCTCTGTGGAATGACCCGCGACCCTGAGGCGTCGGCCCTATCGGACCCCGTCACTTTGTGCTGACATCTCTTTGAGGCGCGCGTGGAACACAACGCGCCGTCGACCCGGGCCTGGTCCTTACCGGACGGCAAGCTACCCATTGCTCGCCGTCCGCAAGCCCGCGCCTACGGTGGCCGGGAATCTGCAGGCGACTCCCGACGCCCAGGGCGTCTCCTGCGGCGGCTAGTGGGGGCGTGAGGGCGCAAGGCTCTCTCCCTCACCCGCTCCGCCTAACTGCTTCGCAGCGAGCATAACTGCTTCGCAGAAGGAGGTGACGGCTTGCCATTCCCTCTCGCTCCGTACCATGGCCTGGACCAGGGCCGGACGCGAGAGATCGCCGCCGCCAATCGCCTCCGCGAGGACACTGCGGTGCTCGGCCCAAGCTGGGCATACCTCCACCGTATGCTCCACCGTGTCCTCCGGGCGATCCACACAATGGTGACACCCGGGCGTTTCCTCCCGCCTTATGCGAAACAAGGCGACCCTTGAAATCGTAAAAATCATAACGCGATAATGATCTTGGCGCAGATCCATTTTTTTATGAGACACGATAATTTTAATTAGCTGACAAACAACGTGGAGGGATATTTTTTTATTAGAACGTACCTATTTGTACTTACAAGTAATGTTTTTTTTCAAAATACACTAAAACTGGCAGTCTCAAAACTTTTATTCGCAAATCTTTCTGAGTGGCCTGGTATGTTCCATCGCATATCAAAATGGCTGGTGGCACTTCATTGCCAACACCAATTATAGCATTTGGAATCCATTAGTTGCTCGTTTCGATTTCATCACGGCCAATGTGGTCCCATCTGAGATGCCGAGGAACGAACTCATTTGTTAAACATTCATGTGCTAACTCTAATTTTCGTTTGTTCCCACTAGTTCGACTCATTAGTTCGATCGTCGAACTAGTGAGATGTTTTTTCTCATTTGTTCGACCGTCGAACACCTGAGATTTAAGTGCATAAGGTGTATTGTACAATGTATAAATTTAGTGTAAACACTACCCTATAATTAAAATAAATATTAAATAGAAGCAGAAGCTACGCTACAGGCAGACGCATACTTGTAGTAAACCCACATTCCTATGCGATAGCTACCCGCTTCAGCGACAAGCTTCTTGCGATGGCGAAGGCGGAGAAAACAAATGAAAGAAGTTGTTAAGAGTATGCCGCGAACCACCGCGACGCGACTGCGGATCGACGGACAAAAACAGGTGACGCGCGCGCGTGCCGCCTTTTTTTTTTTCTTCTAAATGTGATCTCGCAGGTCAAACCTAGGAGGTTGTCTGCAGCTTAAACCGGGCTTACTTGTGGTTGCCTTAATAATTTTAGGTCTCCAGACAGGACTTAAAAACTTATAAACTAGGCGACTACACACTAAGGGCACCCCCTGTGGGGTATGAACCTCAGCTTACGGCGTCGCTGGAAGATGGCAGCAAGGGATAGGCTGGATCGGAATTAGCGCTTGTCGCTTACAGAGTACTCTTTTATATATTTAGTGTCGCTTGACGACAGTCGTGTCGCATTTCACATTGCTCGTTGCCGTGAACGAGTCCTATAACGGTTTCAAGAGCGACTGAGGAGGATAGGTTCGATCCCTAAGTTGGCGAAAAGTGTAAATTAACTTTCTCAGTAGCATCCCGAAATTTGGAATTATTGGCAAATAGCCAAATAGGCTCGCCTTTTACCTTAATAGGACTTACAGTACAACATAACTGGCGATATGTGAGTGCTATGAAATAAATGATATAATATATGTGACCAAGACGACGCTCTAAATCACAGAGCACGAGCAGAGACGTCTCGGTGGTCGCTGCAGATGCTCCGAATCGAGCAACATGGCCGCGGACCGTTCAGGGGTTTCCAGGGTTTCCTGGAAGAGGGGTTTACCTAAAAGCCGCAGTGACGGCTATGAAGAAAATGATGGTAGCGGGGTTTGACTTTACGGTGTCAAAAACCGCTCTCTAGGAAAACACAACAACTTACTGTCATAAAATTACGTTTTATTGACGACATTAGCCGGTAAATTCGTATGCGTAGAAAACCCTAGCTTTACTGTGTGACTTTTTAACACTTTTTTAGGAAACCAAAACATAAAGTTAAATGGCGGTTTGTTTTTCAGGTATACCTATGACGCCTCTAAACGAGTGTGTGTGGAGTTTATCTACGGAGGCTGCGAGGGGAACGATAATAAATTTAATACAAGAAAGTTTGCAGAGAGTTTGGAGAGTGCGCAGATTAATGCATATGGAAATTCTCGCGCGAATAGATAGGTCCACAGTTAGGTTAATGTGTTGTGTGCGTTGACTACCAACTTGAAATCACAACTGAGCTGTGGCTGAGTCTCAGATAGTGTCACACAGTAATAAATGCTGAGCGATGGCCGTTTTGCGTGGATGTGCTGCATACTTTGTACAAACTTGTTCTCAACTAATATTACGACGATACTTTGCTTTCAATTAACCAGTTTCAATTGTGTGATGAACAGATGAACAGATCCTACAGTTTTTATTTTTTGCAAAAAAACTACTTATTATTGTTAGATTATATTAAATTAGACGTGTTTTTGTTGCAACAAAACATCACCCAAAGAAAATGGGTGATGTTTTGCACAAATAAACCTATTTTCTTTATTTTTTCATTTCTTTCATTCTAACTGTCATTCTCTGACAATTGTACAAAATGGCTTTATCACGGAAAATTTACGCAATGTGTCAATTTGATTAACAATGAAATTCCTTGGTTGTACAGTACCCGTCTGTTGTTTCATTGTAGTAGGCACATAAAAGACACTTTTGATTGTCAACATATACATTCGTATGGAGAAGAATGGGCAAGAAACTCCACCGTTACTCTTTTAAAATGTTATACAATTATTTTGTATACATTAATTATATATTTATATGAGAAGACCATGCACCTAGAATAAAATAAAATTACTGTACCACAAAAGGTAAAAATAATTTTAAATCATAAAAATCGTAAATTTAAATGATAAATGATTTTTATTTCTGTAAGTGGGTTTGTACAAACCCTTTTACACGTCAAACATATTTTTTTTTAACTAGA
Organism: Dasypolia templi; assembly: GCA_963555695.1. Classification (NCBI taxonomy): domain Eukaryota; kingdom Metazoa; phylum Arthropoda; class Insecta; order Lepidoptera; family Noctuidae; genus Dasypolia; species Dasypolia templi. The sequence goes on from OY743163.1 coordinate 10,658,998, forward strand.
TGAGGTGGGCGTTTCATATCTGACTACTCTGAGAAGAAAAGCCGAAACAAACTCAGCGGTCACAGTCTCTTTTAAAGTCCAGACATAATCTTGATCAGATCATGTTAAGACCATGTGGATTGATGTCTGACATGGTCTTTTGAGGAAAGAACCACACAGATTGAGTGGACCTGTCCAGTTGCTGCATGCATTTGTCAGTAATCGTACAGCTCAACTCAAAATATAAGGAGCTCAACGATTCGACGAACAATACCAAAGAAAGGACATTGGGTAGGCCGCATAATTACTCAAACCGCCAGACCAAAATTATGATTAAAACTAACTGAGATAATAAAATAAAAAAACTAAAGTAAAAAAAAATATGACCCACACAGTCTTAACATTCACAATAATAACAATAAAATAATACCTAGGTAAGTATTCACGTCATTGTTTAGTTTACAGATCATATGAGGACCATGTAGGTAGGTGTCTGAAATGGTCTTTTGAGGAAAGAACCATACAGATTTGAGTGGGCCTGTCCAGTCCGTGCACGCATTTGTCATTCATCGTGCATCTCAACTCAAAATTTAAGGAGCTCAACGATTCGACGAACAATACTACAGAAAGGACATTTGTGTAGGCCGCTTTAAGTACTCAAACTGCCAAATATATAAAAAAAAGAAATAATAATGTAAAAAAACGCATGTGAAGTATCAACATTTAATTGAATTGGACTTTGTGGCAGTAGCAGATGCTTTAGCAGCCTATTACAATTTAGAGGGTTTTATCCAAGATAAGAATGCTTGTGTGTCCAAGCACCACCTGCTAGTCCAGCTCCTTAGGACACTAGAGTCTAGACAAAATCAACCTTGTGGCAAATTTATTTGACATTGATTTACATTCTGTGATTACGTAACTCACAAACTGATTTATTACTTGAAAAAAAATTGGAAAAACGAACATAACATAACATCACGCCTGTAACCCCAGAAGGGTTATCAAGAGCTGTACCTGTAGTACACCCGCATTTCGCCAGTTATGCTTAAGTCCCATGTAATAGGGGGCGAGCCTATTGCCATCAACCGGGCACAAATCCAAACTCCGGGCTGCTACTGAGAAATTCTAGATAGAATAACACTTTTTCCGACCTGGGAATCGAACCCACGACCTCATGCTCAGCAGTAGCTCTTGCGACCACTAGACCAACGAGGCAGTCACAGTCAGTCAAAAACGTATACTCTTTGTATTTACGTTTTTCCGGGGGTAAGGGGGCACACTCATCATCTCAGTGCCCCAAGTCAACCTCACCTGCTCGTGGTGCACCCTGCTGAATAACAAACAAGGCTCTGATAACCGGCTAATGACGGTATAACCATTTCTTTGTAAAACTTCGCAGTTGAATGGCGCAGACTAGTGACGGGCAACAGCGTCACTAGTGCGAGAAGCTGTAATCTGCGATCGAAAACCCGCATGCCCAGCGTGGCGATTATGGGCAAACCCTCCTATCATGGCAAGTCGACATCAACCACGGCCCCCAGTTCCCGGCTTCCTTGCTATTCCTGATTTTGGCGGCAATCACGGTAACGTTGTATTTTCGAGAGGGAGACCAGCTATCCCAAGGCAGAGTCAGGTTCCTAGTAAACAAATCCCTTTGTGACATCGTTGTGGAAGTCTCCAGTGTTTCGAACAACTCAACTCAACTCAAAACATTTATTTCAAATAAACCAATTACAGGCCCATTCCAAAGCGTAGTAGGTACCTATGGAGAAGAACGGGCAAGAAACTCCACGGACACTGCAACAGGGTTGCTTACCTCGTAGTAAAGCTAACTGAGAGGTATAGCCTCAAAGGAGGCTGCGGAAAGGGAGAGAGAGATCTCGACTCTCGACCCGACCCGCAGCAGACGCACCGGGCGTTGGAGGAGGGCGGACAACGCCCTCTTCCGGCCCCCCTAAATGGGTCCAGGGGCGACGGATGCGGTGACATCCGTCGCCCCCCAACATCAGGACCCGAGAAGGTGGCGCGCGTAGTGTTCCGCGTGCGCCGCTCACAGACGTTGGGGGGGGAGTACACCTCACTCCCTCCGCCCGAGACGGGGCCCGCGCAAGTGGGCCGGCACTAGCCGGGGTTGTGGAAGAATAATGTGTTCCCGCGACCCCGGCGTAGGTGTGAGATGGAACACCGGGGTGGTTTTTAGTCAGTAAGAGTCTGACAGACCCCTCGGAGCACATCCATGAGGATTTTCCACCCCGGGAACAAAAAAAAAAAAAAAAAAAAACAAAAAAAAAAAAAGAGGTATAGCCTCAAGGTTGTTCAGGTTTTTACGCACTGACCTCGACACACTCGGATGACGAAGTAGAAGAAATGTACGAGGACATTACCAAGGCCTTGCATTCCACCACTAAGGCCCACTACAACGTTCTCATGGGGGATTTTAACGCTAAAGTGGGAGTACAAAATTGTACCAACGAAACGGTAGTAGGATCCTACGGGTTTTGACAGCAGAAATCATAAGGGACAACTGATTGTCAACTTCCTTGAGAAATAGGGGCTTTTCTTGATGAATTCCTTCTTTAAGAAACAGCTCCAAAGGAAGTGAACGTGGGGAAGTCAAGACACTATGACGAAAAATGAGATAGACTTCATCATAACAGATAAAAAGCATGTATTCAGGGATATCTCGGTGATCAACAGGTTCAATACCGGCAGTGATCACAGACTGGTTCAAAGGCTCTCGGAATATCAACTTTAAGCTCGAGCGAACTCGTTTGATGAAGTCTAGGCTCCGACCAAATATGCTCCAAACTGTGCTAGGATCTAAAGCGTTCCAGACAGACCTGGAAAACCGATTCGCTGCCGTGGAAACCACAAATGACGTCGACCAGGCGCTCGAACAAATGGTGGAAATACTCAGGGAGGAAGGTACGCGATTCACTAGGGACGAGCCACCTGACGAAGTTGACCAAATCAAGTGGGGATATCGTCGTTTCGAAGCCGGAGATCCTTTCGAAAGTCGAAAACTTCTACGGCCAATTGTACACATTGCATACATCTCGACCTGATTCTGAAAATGAGGATTCCAGAACCTTAACCCGCCATTTCACGGAAGACCTGCCAGAAGTCAGCCAAGTCGAAATCGAGGCGGCTCTTAAACAGCTTAAAAATGAAAAAGCCCCTGGTGAGGACGGGATTACGACCGTGCTCCTGAAAGCGGGAGGAAGTCCTGTACTGAAAGAGCTTCGAGAGCTCTTTAACTCTGTCCAGTTCTCTGGGAGAACTCCAGAAGCGTGGCGAAGGAGCGTTGTCGCGCTCTTCTTTAAAAAGACCGTTTTGAAGAATTACAGACCCATTTCGCTCCTAAGCCACGTATCCATGTTGTTTTCAAGAGTAGTTCCGAATCGTCTAGCGCGAAGACTCGACGAGTTTCAGCCATCAGAGCAGGCCGGGTTTCGAGGATGATATAGCACCATAGACCACATCCACACGGTGCGGCAGCTTATACAGAAGTCCGAAGAGTATAATCGGCCCCTGTGTCTTGCGTTTGTGGACTATGAGAAAGCGTTTGACTCTATCGAGACCAGATCTGTTTTGGAGTCTCTGCAGCGATGCCAATTTGACTGGCGATACATCCAAGTGCTGAGATGTCTGTATGAAAACGAGACTATGACCGTCCAAACTCACGACCAGCGAACTGAACATATCCTCCTGAGTCGAGGGGTGAGACAAGGGGACGTAATTTCCCCGAAACTGTTGTCTAACGCATTGGAGGATGTGTTTAAGACGCTGTACTGGGAAGGACGCGGCATTAACATCAACGGCGAGTACATCTCACACTTGACATTAGCAGATTACATCGTCATACTGGCTGAATGACTGCGTGACCTGCAGCATATGCTGGACGAACTAGTTGATTGTTCTGCACGCATTGGTATCCGGATAAACTTGAACAAAACGCAAGTTTGGTTCAACGACCACGCTTCTCCGGGACCCATTGCTGTCAATGACGGTGCATTCGAAGTTGTTCGAGAATATGTTTATCTCAGGCCAACTTTGCAGTTTGGTAAGAACAACTTTGAGAAGAAGGCTAACAGAAGAATTCAAATGGGCTGGGCAACGTTCGGGAAGCTTCGTCGAGTCTTCTCGTCGCGTATTCCACAGCGCCTAAAGACTAAAGTCTTCAAGCAGTGCGATCTACCTGTTATGACCTACGGAGCCCACACGTGGACACTCACGGTACGGCTGGTCCATAAATTCAGGTCGTTCTGAACTGTCGCTGAAAAAATTTAAAAGATCAAATACTCGACTGCAAAATTAACCAAAAAGTTCAAAACAAGACCACTTTTCCAGCAGTCTGATGCAGTTGGTGACAGTTATTTTAATTCCTTTTTTCCTTGTCGAGCCCTTTATTTTGATATTCCACGAGGTTATTTTAAAACAAATACAACCTATTTTAATGTCATCTTAAACTTCACATGTCACCTGTAGGGTAATTGCGTAACACAGTTTTTGACAGTTTAACAACATACATTGCGTTTAAGTCGTTGAGCATATAAAATCGAATATAAATATGAAGCAATGGATTAGCAATATCCTTCAAAATGGTTCAGTAGTGATTGATAGTGTGTTGCGCAATAGGGTGCTGGACGATCATAACAAAATGTACACACATGACATGAAAATATGCGTGTATTAGAAATGTGTGGTCATAATTTTGGGTCTAGTACGCATTGAAGTGTTTTGAAGGACAGCTGATCATTTATCTCGATTAAGAAGTTAGTCCCATGGAGAAAGTTGCCTGTTTAATGATGCATGTCGGCGTGAGAAAATTGAAATGTAAAACGGAACGCAACGTTTAGTGACATCATCGCCCCACTCAGTGAATCAGGCGAGTTGCGGAGTGGAACGGCACTTATAAGACGGCGCACCGAGCAATGGCGACATTTCGACTCGACGCTCGACTCTCGCCGCGGACGGACGTGTTTGTGCGCTCTCCCGCTCCAGTGTTGTGTTTCCTGTTTCTACTCGTCGCGACCACGTGACGTCATCGTAGTCGCCCCGACTACTCCGATTTAAAATCAAATCAAGAAATTGATTTGATTTTAACCAATCAAAAAGTGCCTTTTTCAAGGCAATCTCCTTTCTGTATCAGTCATTCGTGAGTAGCTTCACTAGGCCCCTTCTGGGTAAAACCACAGTTTCGTGGTCCTCGGTTGAAACCTTACGGTGTCAACGAAGCCGAGTGGGGTGTTGACCCAATTCACACCCGCCGAACCCCTTCAGGGCGAGGCAGTTAGTTGGATGGGTCCCAGATAACCGGCCTTGGGGGATCTCCTAGTCGGCTCTGGTGACAGTTTTGCTTTTCAGCTACTCACCTAGTGTCTTTAGGGTGTGTCTACACCCTTCGCGCTAGACTGGTCAGGGCCCCGTTCGCACAATAAGACTGGCGACGGGTTACAAGCTTAGGGCTCACCAATAGGTACTCACCTCTCTGTCTACACCCGAAAGAGAGGGTCACACATCCCCGGGCCCATCCACCCGGGGAGATAGGTATAGGATTTAGTCTACGTGGGAAATATATTTCCACCATTCCCTCCCTAAACTAGCTTCTCCTCCGACCATGGAGGACGCCTATATTTTGGCGTTCTTCAGAGAGGTCCTTTTTAAGGACCCCGATTTCCTAGCGAGATATGGCGACAAGCTATGTCATCGCTCCACCCCCACTCCGTCCCAGGGCGCAATCGCGAACTTCAGCGACGCCCTCGAAAGCCCGATGTCGCCACCTGTTGCCGAACAAGGCATTCCAGCCATTGTTCCGGCAGCTATTGTTCAGGCAGACAATGTTCCGGCCACTAATTCGGCCCCCATTGTAACACCCGCCTTTGTCCCGGCAGACAATACTCCGGCCGCTAATCCGGCCCCTATTGTCTCGCCCGCCTTTGTACCTGCCGCCATTGGCGAGGCCTCTATTGTTCCGGCCGCCATTGTCTCAGAGACAACGCAGCTGCGCGCCGCAAACACGACTCACCCGGAGAGCATGGACACGTCAGTCCCAATCTCCGAGGACGAAGCCCGCACCTCCTCCTCCAGCGATGACGACTTCCAAGTCGTGGTCAAAGGAGGCAAGAGGAAGGCGGCTAAATCCTCCGCCCCCGCCGGTCCGGCCTCAAAGAAACAGGTCACGTCTACATCGTCCAGCTCGACTTCCGCCCCTAGTCCGCGGGCCAGTCGCCCCGCCAGCCCTATGGCTTGCCCACCCGCTTCTACCGCGAGGAAGCAAAAGCCCCCTCCCCCGATCTACATTCAAGATAAGGCCAAATGGACCGAAATCTCGAAAATGTGTGGTGATCGCAAGATCAACTACACGAATGCCCGATCCACCCTTCAGGGGATCAAAGTTACCGTCCCCACGTCTTCGGACTTTAGGGATCTCTCCCGTGCCCTGCGTGAAAGGAACTATTCCTTTCACACGTACTCCCTTCCGGAGGAAACCCCCACTCGCGTCGTCATTAGGCGCGTACCTCGTGAAATCGACACCGAAGATATAAAAAGCGACCTTGTTGCACAAGGCGTTCCGGTCTCCGCCGTACATCGCTTGCATAAAGCGAGACAGGGCGTTGTCTATGACATTGTCCTGGTCATATGTGACCCCACAGAGGGGCACCACCCGATCTTCAAGGTGAAGTCGGTCTGCTCGCTCTCAGGCATCTCCATCGAGAAGCCTTACAGAGCTCAATTGATTGGCCAGTGTCATCGCTGCCAATTATATGGTCACTCGCAGTCCAACTGCTATGCCACCCCTAGATGCGTCAAGTGTCTAGGAGAGCATGGCACCGCCGACTGTACCCGCCCCAAAGATAGGGAACTATGTTTAGAGCCTCCCAGCTGTGTACTCTGCGGCCAATCGGGACACCCGGCAAATTACCGGGGCTGTCCTAAGGCCCCGAAGTCCTCCTCTCCTAAACTCGCGAAACGCGCGAGCGACCGCCAGCACAGGGAAAGCCCCTGGGGAAAGCCTCCTTCCGCGCTGATGCCGGAGCGGCTCAGTCCGCAGAGGCCGTCTCCCTGGGCTAACCTAAATCACCTGAAGGCTCCCGCAGCCTCGGTGCCCTCTATCCTCGCGCAACCAGCGCAACCCGCTCAACTTCCAGCGCTGATGGCTTCCGCCATCCCAGCGCCTTTGGTAGCCCCCGCGGCCCCTACGGCCTCTCCAGCGAAACCTCAGGGAACCCAGGGCCGAAACAGCGCCCAAATTATACTTAGTACATACGCGGCTCTCTTCACCACCGCAGCGGACAAAATGGCGGAAGAAATCGTTGCTGCAAACGGCAACGCACTCCGCCTTATGGAAATCCTTAGCGCGTATCCCGAGATCGCGCAAGTCCTACACTCACTCAAATATTAATTCTCAATGGATATAACGAGAGTAAATAGTAACAAACCCCGATCCCTTAAATTAGGCTTTTTCAACGCAAATGGCGTTTCAGGTCAACGCGATGAGATCGCCACTTTCCTCCGCGACCATCAGCTTGACATCCTCCTCATACAGGAAACCTTTTTAAAACCACATCACCGAAACCCGAATATTGCCAACTTTAAACTAGTTCGCAATGACAGGTCTCGATGTCACAAGGGTGGCACACTCATATACTTTAGGAAATCTTTGTATTGTATCCCTATAGACCCACCTCCTCTCTTCTCCCATCCGGAGACCTCTATCTGTCGGCTCGGCATGACCGGCCACCAACCGATCACCATCATCTCCGCTTATATCCCACCCGACAATGGTCCGGAGGATCCCATCTCGCTCCAAAAGGACTTCACTGCCCTCTTCGGTATGAGTGACTCCGTCATCTTGGCGGGGGATCTTAATGCCAAGCACCCGGCGTGGATTAGTAGCACAACCTCAACCAGAGGTAGGTTAGTTTTCAAGTTAGGCGAATCCCTTAACTTTGACGTCATCGCTCCAATGAGCCCGACTCACTTCCCAGGTAATCCTAATCACCTTCCCGATGTTCTCGATGTAGCGCTGCTCAAGAATGTGAACCTCCGTTTGCAATCGGTTGAGACGTTCCACGAGCTAAATTCTGACCACCGCCCTGTAGTCATGCATCTTGCACCCTACTCGGGCCCGATCGACCCCAACCGCCCCCCTCAGACCCAGACGATAACCGACTGGAGGAAAGTAAGCGAAAGACTGAAATCCACCACGTCGCCTCACTTAGACACCATCCCCGATCACTTAGTGTCAGTCGCCGACACGACGGCCGCAATCGACTCGTTTACAGAGCACGTACAATCCGTATTGACGGATTGTTCACGGGAAGTTCCGGTGATGGAAGACCATCGCTGGAAACTACCTGCTGACGTACGTGACCTGATAACCGAGAAGAACGCGGCCATCCGTGCCTACGACTCCTTCCCTTGTGACGCGAACAAAGCCCACATGCGCCATTTACAGCGTGCTGTAAAGAAACGCATAGGGGACGTTCGCTCTGAGGGCTGGAACAAGATGCTCAGCGAACTCGAGCCCACTCATCAAGCCTTCTGGCAATTACAGAGGAAATTGCGTTCCTCAGAAGAGGTCTCTATGCCTCCTCTCATCCGCCCCGACAATAGTGTCGCTTTCGACAGTCCCGATAAGGCTGAATGTCTTGCCGACAGTCTAGAGTTCCAATGTTCTCCCAGTTCCCAACCAGTAGACCAAGCTCACCTGAACAAGGTCGACGCTGAAGTCGAACGAAGAGCCTCCCTCCCTCCCGTCGAAGACCCTGATGATCCTCTGCCTCCCGTCACTCCAGACGAAGTGCACGACATCATTAAAGGGCTCCACGCTCGTAAGGCCCCCGGTTCGGATGGTATTACCAATAAGGTATACAAACTCCTTCCTGCCCCGCTAATAATGCTTATGACCGCCATCTTCAATGGCGCCTTGAGCAACAACATCTTCCCACAAGCATGGAAAGAAGCCACCGTCATCGGTATCCCAAAGCCAGGCAAGCCAAAGTCTGAGCCCTCCAGCTACCGCCCTATTAGCTTACTCAATGTCCTCGGCAAAATCTACGAGAGGCTTATTTATAAGCGTCTCAAAGACTACGCCGAAGCAAAGAGCCTCATACCCAACGAGCAGTTTGGATTCCGTAGCCAACACTCGGGCACCCAACAGGTCCACCGTATCGTAGAGCACTTATGCGCTGGTCTGCAGCGTAACGCGACGACGGGTGTGCTATTCTTCGACATAGCGAAAGCCTTCGACAAAGTCTGGCACAACGGCTTGATATACAAGCTCTACCAACTAGGAGTGCCTGATCGTCTCGTGCTCATCTTACGAGACTTTTTGTCGAACCGGACCTTTCGCTATCGCGTCGAGGGAGCACTCTCGTCCCCTCATCCTATTCGCGCCGGTGTCCCTCAGGGTTCCGTACTATCTCCTCTCGCCTTCACGCTGTTCACTAGCGATATCCCAAAAAGTAAAAAGGCTCAGTTGGCTCTCTTCGTCGACGACACTGCCGTTTACTATACCGGTCACTGTCCCAACGCTATAGCTCGTACTCTCCAAACCTCCGCAAACGTCTTAGGCGCTTGGTTTCGGAAATGGAGAATCGAGGTCAACCCCGATAAGAGTCAGGCGGTTCTCTTCTCGAGACGTCGTCGACTCCCTCCCCCACTTCCCAGCCCGATCACTATGTACGGCAAGCCAATCCCTTGGGAGAAGCAAGCCAAATACCTAGGCGTGATCCTCGATGAGAACCTTACCTTTAAGGCTCATATTAAGGCGGTTCGCGCGCGCGCCTCCTTCGCTCTTAGCAGGCTGCAATTCGTACTGACAGCCCGTAGTAAACTGTCCCTCAAATGCAAGCTCCGCATCTATACCGCAGTCATCCGTCCCATCATGACCTATGCCTGCGTTGTATTTGCGCACGCTCACCCACGTCATCTCCATAAGATGCAGACCCTCCAAAACCGTTTCCTCAGAAGGGTCACGGGTGCCCCCTTCTATGTCCGTAATATCGATCTTCACGTCGACCTCAAAATGCCAACCATAAAACAGTTCATGAAACGCTTATCAAAGCGTTTCTTCGACTGCGGCATCAAACATTCTAACCCCCTGATTACAGCGGCCGCCCGCTACACTCCCTCTCGCATTAGCAGTATTCGCCGACCAAGGCATACTTTAATCGACCCCGACGACGCCACTACCCTCCTCCAGGAGAGTAGCAAGGCCACTAGCACGCTACATAAGCCCAAAACCCGATCGCCGTCCTACCGCCCTCGCCGCCGAGGCCCGCCGCGACGCCCAAATCGACGCCCCTCCCGACCCTTGCTCGAGCCAGCCCGCGCCGCTGAGCCTGTAGCTTTAAATTCGTCCCTAATTAATACCAATCCTGATCCAGCTAGTCATTTGCTGCCCTTTTCCAGCGACGCCCTAAGCCGAGGTTCGTACCCCACAGGGGGTGCCCTTAGCGTTGTCGCTTAGTTTTAGTTAGTATATAAGTTTAAGTCCTGGCTGGAGGCCTTAATTTATTAGGGAATCCACAGGCAAGTCCGCTTAAGCAGACGACAACCGCATAGGTTGACCTGCGAGATGCCAAACAAACAACAAAAACAATGGCGACATTCTGATTCGAGCGACCGCCCCGTCCGCAACCTAATTGTGACACGGGTCACGCCTGAATCATAATAACAGTTTTTAATTATTATTTTGTAATCATTTTCTTATGTAATTTTAAATTAAAATTAATTTTACCTGTATTATATAATTGTTATATAACAACATATTTATAACTAAATTAAATTACTAAACAACTAACTAACTACCTATACAAATTAATATAAAAAATACTCAGGCGTCGAAGTACTCGTCCGCATCGCTGTCATCTGGAAAAGTGCCCAGAAGACTGGCAGCATTGCCACGCTGAATAGCAATGCTAATTCTTTGTCCAAAGAACAACCCAGCCCTCTGGTCACGTGAAGTGTCGACTAGTCGGTGAGAAATTTGTTTAAAAATTAGATGCGCACTCGGGCCCCATGACCCAAGCGTTTCGACCCCAAACGGCTCAAAACTGTAGTTACCCATAAGGTTACAGTATTTGCGCCGCTTGAGGGTCTCAGCAGCCGCAGCAGCAGCGCCAGCACAGTTCGCCGTGCTAGGAACATGAGATGGAGCAAGGGTATCGACACAGGTTGCGTCCCACACCAGAGGCCTACCCACCTTCCAAGGCAACAACGTCATACCGTCTGGTCTCTTTCCATCGTCACGTACCAAGCCGTTTGGTTCTAAAACCGCAGGTACGCCGGCGGTGACAAGGGCTCGACGAATAATATCGTTGATGCTAGCGTGCCGTGCTATGCGACCTGCGCTCCTGTAACAGGACAGGCCATGGTGCCCAAGACTGTCGACAGCTTCACCGCAGTGACACCGATGCGGAGCAACACAAGGTGCACCCAAGCGGAGACATGTAGCGAGCCGAAACGAAGAGTCATCCATCATAGTGCCTATGGTGGATGACGGGAGCGCCTGAAGCCACAAGCCTGACTCCCATTCTCCCACAGCCAGCAGACGGGCACGCTCAACAGTATTAGGTGACGTGTTAATTAGGGTATTCCGTATAATACTGCAGAGCGGCACGTCCCACCGTCTCTGGGAGGACGGGTTGTCGGGGAAAACCGTATTGGGACAAGCCATTTTCCAAGCGTTCAACGCATCGGTCAAACACGGTACTTCAAAATCGACCAGTGAAGAAGATAAAATATTCCTGTTTAATTTATCAGTACTGTGGACCGAGGAGAGGAAGGCCGGTAAACTTATACTTGAAATTTTGCGGACGCCGAGACATAATGGATAAACATCAACATCAACATCAACATCAACATCCCAACATCTACCTTATAATGGATTTTATTTTAAAACTATGGCAAATAGAAACCCTCAAGACCACGTAGACCCTGCAAGAAGCAGATCGCTTTCACCAATTCTCCAATCCGGACCACCTCACTCCGAAATCCACTATACCCTTTAATATGAGCATACGTTTCTGAAACACGCTCTATACGTACTTACATACATACAATGACACTCGCGAAAAACATTACCCATCTTTGCAGTACGGTAATTAAAAACCAAATACGAGTACGAAATAGTAAAACGAGTGAAATTAAATTGTTTATTCTGTACCTAAATAGGATATCGAAATCACCTTTACACGGCGCGTGAAAAATAGTTCTTTTTTAAATTAAAAATCCATACTAATATTATCAATTCGAAAGTAACTCTGTCTGCATAGTTCCCTTTTCACACCTAAACCACTGAACGGATTTCGATAAAGGTTGGCAAGGAGATGATGACATCCTGCCGATGGACATAAGACTATTTTTTATCCCGTTAGCACGTTCGCAGTATCACCGGATACCGACCTACCTCTGTCGCGTGGTTGAGGCCTATTTGACGGACAGGGCCGTCATCTACCCCGTTCACCGAGGAGAGTGGAACCTGCGAGAAATGTCGTGCGGTGTCCCACAGGGATCGGTCCTGGGGCCGCTTCTGTGGGATATCGGTTACGACTGGGTGCTGCGCGCCGATCTCCCTAGTGGCGTCAGCGTGGTTTGCTACGCTGACGACGCTGGTTCTGGCACAGGGGAAGTCGCACCAGGCGGCGGCCGAGCTAGCGACACTCGGGGTTGCGACAATCGTCGAGAGGATCCGGCAGTTGGGAATCGAAGTGGCTCTGCACAAGTCCGAGGCCATGTGTTTTCATGGTCTTTGGAACGCGCCACAGTCGGGTTCCCAGTTAACGGCAGGAGGGGTTCACATCGGCGTCGAGTCGACGATGAAGTACCTGGGACTCGTCCTCGACAGTCGGTGGAACATCGTGGAGCATTTCCGACGTTTGGCTCCCAGACTGGAGCGGGCTGGGGCTGCCTTGAAGCGGCTCCTGCCCAACCTAGGGTGTCCAAACGCCTCCTGCCGGAAGCTCTACGCGGGGGTCGTGCGATCCATGGCCCTTTACGGGCCACCGGTGTGGGCGCCGACCACCCCAGCCGGCTAGTCCGGAGATACCGCACGGTCTCATAAAGTTCTCTCATAAAGTGGCTCTTATTACACCGCTTTTAAGTTCATAATGCAGTGTATTATACACGCGTGCTTTTTACTTTACGTTATCGCACTCGTGTTTTATCTTTAACTTTTTTTTTCTCCGTAAGGAGTTTTTGTGTCTGAATACAATGAATATTTTTATCATCTCTGACATATACCCTAGAAAACGAAAACAACGAAATTATTAGTAATACCAATACCAAAACACAAACTAAAAATGCCAACAAAAACTGTTCGTTATTGTACTTTCACTAATTGTTTCAATAATTAAAAATAACAACAATACGAGTCTGTTTTTTTCCTCGCAAGTGTGTTGAATAACGTCGTGTAGCACGCGTGTGTTTTAATCATTACCCACTCGGCTCCCTTATCGCGCTCGGCTACGGCTCGCGCGAATAAAACTGGGGACAATGACCAGAAGAGCGCACTTGTATCACAATGTACTATTGTTTTACAGGTGTTTAAAAATGCGCAATAAGTAACGCAGTAGGAAATTCAGGGGTTCTTTTTATCATTGATTTGTTATCGGCAAGTTCTACTAAAAACAATGTATTATGAGAAGGTCCTTTAATCTTTATATATATATCCTAAGCCTATATTTAACTCGGCCCATTGCCACTTTAGCTTGCTGATTCTATTACTCCTTTTTTTGTTTTTTTTTGTACTTACTTACTACCGTGTAAATGGTGACAATGTTTCAGTAACCTAGTGACAATTCAATTGAGATAACTGCTTAAAGCAATTGTTATTTATAGAAATCCAGCCATTGCCTTCTTTGAAGAACTATTGCTATCAACTAGCCCTTTCTAAAGAACTATAAAATTATTTTTAAGTCAAAAAAAAAATATTATTAACAGTTGGTGAAATTCTTATCCTTTATAAACAAATAATAAATTCTTATCCTTTAAAAGAATAAAAAGACTAATAATATCCCCATCATTGAATTTTCTTTTATTTTGTTCTTTAATGCCAAATACATCATAAAGTTTTGTTAAGTGTCTAAGATAAAAAGAATGTCGACGTTTTGGAGTTTTTGTGCCTATTTGACACTAATAAATTTGACACAGCAAATTAATGGTATGTAGAATAATAATAATAATTTTCAAAAACATAATTTCAGACAGTGTTCTTTATATTATGTAATTCAATCACAGAATAGATAATCCCTAGCCCAAACAATAGACCTTTAGGGATACCACACGATTGTTCGGCTCGCAAAGATTTGGCACAGCCGAGTGGTCTATACTTGCTAGCAGGGAACAAGCTGGCAGGGACATGATTCAGGACCCCCAAGCCTTCTAGCGTAGAAAGTTTTCTTCGGTTAACAACGATAAAAGATTCATAGCAAAGTTCAATACCTACAAGGTCAAAATGTATTTAGCAGCAAATTTTTTTAAATAACCGACAGAAATTTCAACGCAGGGGGATTTCAGGGGAATTCAGGATCGTGGGAGGTTCGAAAGAGATACCGTGGCCCTAACACAGGCAACTGAAGGAACACGGGTGTGTTTTAGTCAGTAAAAGTCTGACACGCTCTCCCGCTCCACCCATAGAGAGGAGAAGACATTTGATGATTAAAAAATAAGGGGCGTTCAGAATCATTTACTGAATCAATGTTGTACTCGTATGGTTTAGCGTCAGTCCCTGCCACCCTGTATTTAAGTAACATTTGTGAGTTTATATGTAGTGGGTACTGCGACAATCCATCACTTTATATATAGGTGCTATATGTTAGTTACCAATAGATCCCTGCAACTGTGGCGTGCTATCTGTTCTATCTACTCCTACTCATAAGTAAGTTAATTTTGCAATTACATGTGCATGTGCATGTATAATTAACGTATACAAAATATTGAAAAACATTTTTAAAGAGTAACGGTGGATTTTCTTGCCCATTCTTCGTCATAAAAAACTAACTTTTCGAAGGGGGGTCACAAGAATCAACTCTACCTTTTTGTAAATAGTTAAGTTCAACAGTGCCTAGTGCATGTTTGAAATAAATGATTCGACTTTGAAATTTTCAGGTACGGCTACGACAGAACTAGAGCCCGCTGTATACAGTTCACTTATTACGGCTGCGGCGGTAACACTAACAGATTCAACTCCTACAACCAGTGTCTGACAACATGCTTCTCATCTCAACAGATGTCTTTAAACGACTTCATTAATTTAGTTGGATATGTATTGACTGGTCAGAACACTATAAATAGTTTAGTTGTGTAATTAATTGTTTTTATTTTTCTCTCTAGTAGTTTTAGTCTCTATCCTGTATGAATATCGAGATAAGTGCCTTCTGTCTGATTCAGGTCATGGTCAATCATATTTTAAAAACTAGGTGAGATCGGCATTTCCTATCTGACTACTCTGAGAAGAAACGCCGAAACAAACTCAGAGGTCACAGTCTCTTTTAAAGTCCATACATAATCTTGGTCAGGTCATGTGAAGACCATGTTGATTGATATCTGAAATGGTATTTTGAGGAAAGAACCACACAGAATGAGTGGACCTGTCCAGTCAGTGCACGCATTTGTCAGTTGTCATGCAGCTCAACACAGAACTAAAGGAGCTAAACGATTCGACGAACATTACCAAAGAAAGGACATTTGGGTAGGCCGCATAAATTACTCAAACTGCCAGACCATGATTAAAACTAATAATTTAAAAAAAAAATGCGCAACAAATCCACAATGTCTTCACATTCACAATAATTATATAGTATAATCCTTTACAAAGTAAATGTCATTGCATATATAAAGTGCATCAATGTCAAAGTGTAAATAAAAATATGAAAATAGTCTTGGTCATATCATATCTTAGATCGTAAAAATCAAACAAACCATTCATAATATTAATTAGGATCTTAGGGCATCAGTAGTGCTATTCTTTAACCGTCTCACCGAGTACTCATGTAAAGTGAGCGTGGAGTCAGCTGTCAGTGCCACTGATGCTAGGGATTGACCAAAACGTGATGACACTGACAGCTCACTCCACGCAAGATTTTTGCAGAATCGACATGCTGTTCCACCGCCCACGAGGGAGCGACTAGTTATCCACGATTCAAGAAACGTACTAAAGATTGTATGTTTCGTGTAACTATTGACATTATTTATATTAATAATTATAACTATTGACATTATTTATGAATCTAATCAATTAATTGCTCGAATGAACTAATTTAATATATTTTATTATGTAATGTGCCTATTTAATATTAACGAAGCAAGACTGTAAATTTTATTATGATTATGATGGACTTATGATAATTGTCATTGCTGTGATTTCATAGAGTGTAAATCCATTAGAACAAAGTATAATTCTAAAACACCTAGTTTATAACTTTTTTTTTCGAAGCGGTTGGTCGACTAGTCACGTGACCAGAGGGCTGGCCTATTTTTTGACCAAAGAATTAGGATCGCCTTATAACGAGGCAACGCTGCCAGCCTTTTGGGCACATTTCCTGTTGACAGCGATGTGGACGAATTTTTCGATGCTTTATGATTCTTTACTTTTTTTTTGTTAATTAATGTTTATATAGGTTATATTTAGGTTAAAAATTCAGATAAGAACTAAAATTAAATAAAAGTAACAAAAGTTTATAACTAAATACTTAAAAATTAACACAAAAATAAACTAAATTAAGTAACAAATTAATAAAACATAATAACCAAACATAACTAAAACTATAAAAAATTGTGAAAAAATAAATATAAAAAAACAATTCATTTCATATCATTTATACCTAGTTGTTCGCTGAATGTTGACACGGTGCAAGCAAACATTCAGCGTACAACTATTAATATCACAACGCCAGCGAGTACTCGTTTGTCGCAGCGACAAGATCTATCAAAGAGAGTACTCGCTCAGCGACTTACGCTCGATACATAGGCATACAGTATTTTAATCTTACGAAGCGAAGCGTGCTTTACTTGTGCTAACCAAGTGTATAAAAATACCGTCCGAGATAATGGAGAAGTCGGAGGTATGTGTGTGTGTGCGCGCACACATTCGAACAGCGTGTTAATACACTTGGTTACCACAAGTAAAGCGCGTGACGCTTCGTTAGCTAAAAACACTGTACCAGCGAGTAATCGCTCGTTGACGTCGCACACTCGCTTCTTGTTGCTCGCCAACCTCGTTTTTAGTTGATGGCTAGCTCCACACGCTTCTCGTTAATCGCCAGCGGTGAGATTGCCACTAAGGTTTAAGGCACCTGCCTTAAACCTTAGTGGCAATCTAAACCCAAGAAAAAAAGAAAAGAAACCAAAACTTCGAAGATATGCTGACCCGCACCGGTCCCGGGTGATAGATAACGACCCACTTGCTCTCACAGAGAGGAAGTCTGTGTCCCAGCAGTGGGACCATTATTGGCTGATAATGGATGTCCGGATATCACGTGGATGTTTCCGGACGGATGTGAATGAACTAACGCGAGTTCCAGTAATCGTGGTAACCAAACATGTGTAGTAAAGTCTAACAATGGAAATGTAAACATTGTGTACAGGGCGCTTATAATTTTTTGTTTTTAGTACGTAGATCTCACTGTCTCGTTGGTCTAGTGGTCGCTACTGCTGAGCATGAGGTCCTGGGTTCGATTCCCGGGTTGGTCAAAGTGTTGTTGGGTTTTATCATCTAGAATTTTTCAGTAGCAGCCCGGAGTCTGGATTTGTGCCCGGTTGATGGCAATAGGTTCGCCCCCTGTTACATGGGACTTGAACATAACTGGTGAAATGTGGGCGTACTAAAGGTTCACCTCTGCCTAACCCTTCTTTTCCCCGAACACAGGCGTGATGTTATGTTATGTTGTGTAATCTGTCATGTCGACAAAATGTGGTAAAAATATTGATTTATATCCGTTTTGCACCCTAAAGTTTCGCCCCACACAAAAATTCCTTGTTCTCCTCACAAACAGCTGTAGCTTTGACGACACAGTGAAGTACGAACAATCACGTTATAGACTGAAAAAAATTGCATGACGTTTTTGACAGCAATATTTTCGAGTGATGATTTTGAAATTTTTGAGTGATGCTTTTGACAGCAGCACAGATAATGTGATATTTTCGAGTGACGCTTTTATCGGCTAAACATTTTAGAAAGGAGTTTGTTTTATAAGCCTACTGTATATGGAATGGAAATTATGCCCGCAAAAGGAAATAGAATTGAGTAACCACTACTTACCATGACTGACTTCCATGAGATTCGTAGCTGAGAATCAAATTTAATTCATTTACTAAAAAAAATGTAGTTCGGTTATTAATAATTAAAAATCGATTAATACAAGAGAATAAAGTGTTTTCATTTTGTTTCATTCGTGAAGTTATGAACACAAACCACCGACAATAATGATATACGAGTACTTCAGCAAATATTATTGCTTAGTAATATTATTAATTTTTAGAGTAACCACATGCAAAACTGATGATTCCTTCGATATCACTATAGAGATTGATGGCACCGATAGTAAGTAAATAAATTATTTTTATAATAATCTGTCATTGTCTAGTGGTCGCATAAGCGCGTCTGCTGAGCATGAGGTTCTGGGTTCGATTCCCAGGTCGGGGAAAGTGTTATTGAGCTTTTTCATCTTAAACTTCTCAGTAGCAGGCCGGAACCGGGACTTTGTGCCTTGTTGTGGCAATAGGCTCGCACCCTATTATTTGGGACATCAGAAAGTATTGGAGAAAATAAAAATAAATTTTCTATAGGTAAATATTTTTTTAATATATCTTTCCAAAATACTCTCCACTAGCCTCTACCTATATACACAGTTTCATGCATCTCAACCATTTTCGAAACACTTTTTCCAGTCCGCCGTAGACATCTCGTGATGTGACTTCTTTTTATTCCCGGTGCTAGGTCAGGGCTGTAAGGAGAGTGACCCAGGAGTTAAACCGGCGTGCTGTCCAGAAAGTCCCTCGTGTTGAGCGCGGTGTGCGATGGCGCGTTGTCGTGGTGGAGCAGTAGCCCGCGGAGCCCTGTGTTTGGTCGCTTGTTGCTCACAACAGAGAAAACTTCTGCAAGCATTTGGTAGTATACCATTCAGCGTTGATGCTTCTTTGGTTCCGTAAAGGAATTGACACCAAGTAGCCAGTCAAATTGAAAAAGCTCGCGATCAAAATCTTACACCCGCTTCTAGATCGCTTCACTTTGATAGGCGTTGATTTGTTTTGAAACACCCAAACCGTCGACTGGCGCCGGTTTTTTTATTGTGAATAATTGTCAATTTTGGATACCGTTCGCTTGTGCTGCCATTCGTCGATACGATTTACACACTTACGCATTGATCGCAAGAAAGCGTTAGTTCTAGTTCTCATATAGATTCACCAAAAAAAAAACAATAAATTGAATTTTAGGTGGTAATTTTTGATATTTTTTTTAAATAATGGTCTCAATCGTTTCGAGTTCGATGATCGAGTTCATGGCTTTCTGTTCCAGAACGACCGAAATTGAACCGTGTATTTCTTATTCCATTTGCTGTGGTGGCCCAGTGGTAATGGCCCCGACTTACGAGTTGTAGGTCGTGAGTTCGAACCCAGGCAGGCGCTTTACTTTGTGTAAATAATTTAATCACCACTGCTCTCAAAACGGTGAAGGAAAACATCGTGAGGAAACCGGCATGTCCTAGAACCAAAAATTCGAAGACATGTGACATCTACCAATCCGCACCGAGCCCGCGTTGTGGATTACGGCTCACTACCTCTCATAGAGAGGAGGCCTGTGTCCTACCAGTTGGAAGGTTATAGGCTGATTATGAGTATGCTGGTTATGAGTATATCTCATTTCGGTAGTCATCCCCCATCCAGACATTTATTATCTTTCACATAGTCCATCTATCGTATCTATGGTCTTCTCTTACTCTTATAACCATTTACATTCATACTGAAAACTTCTCTCACGACAACTTTTAATTTTTCTTCGTTGACATTAATATTTTAGTACGAAAGTAATCCGTATTTCCTCGCCTCGTCCGGCGACTGCCTCGTTGGTCTATTGGTCGCAAGAGCTACTGCTGAGCATGAGGTCCTGGGTTCGATCCCCAGGACGGGCTCAGTGATATTGGGGTTTTTCTATCTAGAAATTCTCAGTAGCAGCCCGGAGTCTGGATTTGTGCCCGGTTAATGGCAATAGGCTCGCCCCCTATTACATGGGACTTAAGCTTAACTGGCGAAATGTGGGTGTAATATAGGTACACCTCTTTCTAATACTTCTGGGATTACAGGCAGATTATGTTAAATTATGTAATCCGTTTTTTTTTTCTGGATCAGCTGATGATATTTCCGAGTTGGATTTAAAATTGGATCCAGACGTCTGTGAGCTGCCAATCGACGAAGGGGGAATCGATGAGAGTAAAGACAATGACAGTGACAACGCAATCAATGAACTCGACGATCTCAACGAACTCAACGAAACCAACAAACTAAATAAAAGCAACGAAACCAACAAAATATAGTAAGTTCAATAAAGGGAGTGTGGCTGTGTCGTGGACACGGCCGTGAGTTTTTCGTGAATACTTGAACGTAACGAGTAATATTTTTTGAGGTGCAGGAGATCGTGCCGTCACAGTCCTGTTTCGACGTAATAAATTCTTTGATTTTTTAGCTCTCAAGTAGCGTAATAATATTTTTGATGTAGATGATAGATATGTAGCTGTAACACCAAACTCTATCCCCCGATTTGGTTCTCATTAGGTTTTTTTTTTAAATTGCCTTCAACTATGACAGCAAATTTAAAGACGTATTAACGTCAAAAACTGAATACACGTATAAAAACATCAATTTCCTGTAAACAATCGAATAACAAATGAATAGTGTGAAAGTGGCATCGGTGACTGAAATGTTGTGTGGAAATCGGTTGTCATGGTATGGACACGTGATGCGGTAGAATGTGGAGATTGTCGTGAGAAAAGTTTTGGGTATGAATGTGGATGGCTATTTGAGTAGGGGAAGACCGAAGAAACGATGTTTGGACTTTGTGAAAGGTGATAGGGCTAGAAGGGGAGTTACTAACGAAATGACTACTAATTAAGAAGTCATCACCATCTGCCGAACCAGAGGGAAGTGTAAAAGATGATATGACTTAAAAGAAGGTGACTACCGAAACGACTACTAACAGAGAAGTCATCACCATCTGCCGAGCCAAAGGGAAGTGTAAAAGATGATATGGCTAGAAAGAGGTGACTACCGAAATGACTACTAACAGAGAAGTCATCATCATCTGCCGAACAGAAGAGAAGTGTAAAAGATGATATGGCTAGAAAGAGGGTAACTACCGAAATGACTACTAACAGAGAAGTCATCACCATCTGCCGAGCTTAAGGGAAGTGTAAAAGATGATATGGCTAGAAAGAGGTGACTACCGAAATGACTACTAACAGAGAAGTCATCACCATCTGCCGAACCAGAGGGAATTGTAAAAGATGAAATGACTTTGAAAGAAGTTGACTACCGAAATGACTACTAACAGAGAAGTCATCACCATCTGCCGAGCCAAAGGGAAGTGTAAAAGATGATATAGCTAGAAAGAGTGTGACTACCGAAACGACTACTAACAGAGAAGTCATCACCATCTTCCGAGCCAAACGGAAGTGTAAAAGATGAAATGACTTGAAAGAAGGTGACTACCGAAATGACTACTATCAGAGAAGTCATCACCATCTGCCGAGCCAAAGGGAAGTGTAAAAGACGATATGACTAGAAAGAGTGTGACTACCGAAATGACTACTAACAGAGATGTCATCATCATCTGCCGAGCCGAAGGGAAGTGTAAAAGATGAAATGACTTGAAAGAAGATGACTACCGAAATGACTACTAACAGAGAAGTCATCACCATCTGCTGAGCCAAAGGGAAGTGTAAAAGATGATATGGTTAGAAAGAGGGTGACTACCGAAATGACTACTAACACAGAAGTCATCACCATCTGCTGAGCCAAAGGGAAGTGTAAAAGATGACATGGCTAGAAAGAATGTGACTACCGAAATGACTACTAACAGAGAAGTCATCACCACCTGCTGAGCCAAAGGGAAGTGTAAAAGATGATATGGCTAGAAAGAGGTGACTACCGAAATGACTACTAACAGAGAAGTCATCACCATCTGCCGAACCAGAGGGAAGTGTAAAAGATGAAATGACTTTGAAAGAAGTTGACTACCGAAATGACTACTAACAGAGAAGTCATCACCATCTGCCTAGCTTAAGGGAAGTGT
This sequence comes from Dasypolia templi, assembly GCA_963555695.1. NCBI lineage: Eukaryota > Metazoa > Arthropoda > Insecta > Lepidoptera > Noctuidae > Dasypolia > Dasypolia templi. Next base: position 10,681,271 of record OY743163.1, read on the forward strand.
AAAAGATGATATGGCTAGAAAGAGGTGACTACCGAAATGACTTCTAACAGAGAAGTCATCACCATCTGCCGAACCAAAGGGAAGTGTAAAAGATGATATGGCTAGAAAGAGGGTGACTACCGAAATGACTACTAACAGAGAAGTAATCACCATCTGCCGAGCCAAAGGGAAGTGTAAAAGATGATATGGCTAGAATGAGTGTGACTACCGAAATGACTACTAACAGAGAAGTCATCACCACCTGCCGAGCCAAAGGGAAGTGTAAAAGATGAAATGGTTAGAAAAAGGGTGACTACAGAAATGACTACTAACATAGAAGTCATCACCATCTGCTGAGCCAAAGGGAAGTGTAAAAGATGATATGGCTAGACAGAGGGTGACTAGTGAAATGACTACTAACAGAGAAGTCATCACCATCTGCCGAGCCAAAGGGAAGTGTAAAAAACGATATGGCTAGAAAGAGTGTGACTACCGAAATGACTACTAACAGAGAAGTCATCATCATCTGCCGAGCCGAAGGGAAGTGTAAAAGATGAAACGACTTGAAAGAAGATGACTACCGAAATTACTACTAACAGAGAAGTCATCACCATCTGCTGAGCCAAAGGGAAGTGTAAAAGATTATATGGCTAGAAATAGGGTGACTACCGAAATGACTACTAACAGAGAAGTCATCACCATCTGCTGAGCCAAAGGGAAGTGTAAAAGATGATATGGCTAGAAAGAGTGTGACTACCGAAATGACGTCTAACAGAGAAGTCATCACCATCTGCCGAGCCAAAGAGAAGTGTAAAAGATGATTTGGCTAGAAAGAGGGTGACTACCGAAATGACTACTAACAGAGAAGTCATCACCATCTGCCGAACCAGAGGGAAGTGTAAAAGATGATATGACTTTGAAAGAAGTTGACTACCGAAATGACTACTAACAGAGAAGTCATCACCATCTGCCGAGCTTAAGGGAAGTGTAAAAGATGATATGGCTAGAAAGAGGTGACTACCGAAATGACTACGAACAGAGAAGTCATCACCATCTGCCGAACCAGAGGGAAGTGTAAAAGATGATATGACTTTGAAAGAAGTTGACTACCGAAATGACTACTAACAGAGAAGTCATCACCATCTGCTGAGCCAAAGGGAAGTGTAAAAGATGATATGGCTAGAAAGAGGGTGACTACCGAAATGACTACTAACAGAGAAGTCATCACCATCTGCTGAGCCAAAGGGAAGTGTAAAAGATGATATGGCTAGAAAGAGTGTGACTACCGAAATGACTACTAACAGAGAAGTCATCACCATCTGCCGAGCCAAAGAGAAGTGTAAAAGATGATTTGGCTAGAAAGAGGGTGACTACCGAAATGACTACTAACAGAGAAGTCATCACCATCTGCCGAACCAGAGGGAAGTGTAAAAGATGATATGACTTTGAAAGAAGTTGACTACCGAAATGACTACTAACAGAGAAGTCATCACCATCTGCCGAGCTTAAGGGAAGTGTAAAACATGATATGGCTAGAAAGAGGTGACTACCGAAATGACTACGAACAGAGAAGTCATCACCATCTGCCGAACCAGAGGGAAGTGTAAAAGATGATATGACTTTGAAAGAAGTTGACTACCGAAATGACTACTAACAGAGAAGTCATCACCATCTGCCGAGCTTAAGGGAAGTGTAAAAGATGATATGGCTAGAAAGAGTTGACTACCGAAATGACTACTAACAGAGAAGTCATCACCATCTGCCGAGCCAAAGGGAAGTGTAAAAGATGATGTGGCTAGAAAGAGGGTGACTTCCGAAATGACTACTAACAGAGAAGTCATCACCATCTGCCGAACAGAAGGGAAGTGTAAAAGATGATATGGCTAGAAGGGACTGTCTACCGAGATGACGACAAATATAGTAATAATTATGGACGAACACGACAGTTCAATTTGAAAGAAAAACATTTTTTCTTTCTTATCCAAGAAAGAGAAATAGTTTTTCTTTTAAATTGTCATTCTTTCCCTTGGTTTTCATATTCTTGTCATTTTCTGAATGATGTTGTGACTGGTGGGCAACTGCCCGACGGTTGATGCAGGATGAGGAGGAACTCACACAAGAAGGATTCGTACCAACGTACATTATTGAACACGACATATTTAAAAATAAACATGTTTCTTGTATGGCAACCCTTTAATTTTTAACTTTATTATATTTTTATGGCACACTGAAATACGCACTCTGTGGAAATTTCAACGGTCTACCGTCTATTACGGTTCAAGGTATACATTATACAGCCCGCTGACGATATACGGATGGACGGACAGCGGAAGCTTATTAATAGTGTTCCGTTGGCACTCTTTAACGTTACTGAACCAAAAAAATGACTTTTCTTGGATCTAAGCTCTCCACTTGGTGAATGAGATCTAGACCGATAAAAGTGCACATTTTGCCAGTCACTTTTTTTTTTCATGTGGTTACGCTCAAACTTTGTTAATTCATTTCATTGTGCCAGTTATTTTCCCTTTATTTTCTTTTGTTGATAAAAAAATTACTGATTTCAGTTTTGCCTACAACAAGAATACGAAGAAATGCGAACAATTCAACTACGAGGGCTGTGGAGGCAATAAAAATAGATTTTACACTGTTGACGAGTGCAGGAAAATTTGCTACACACCAGTGAAGAATTTCCTAGCTAAAGTAACAGAACTCCTATTGTTTAGAATCACTAATGGCACTTCTGAAGTGCCAACCACGTGATTTGTGTCAACTTCCAGTCCAACTTGATGCAGCCGAATACCAGTATTTTACGTGAAGTCACTGCCTATCTGCCATCCACAATCCAGTAACTGGGTAAGACGAGTAAGACTGCATGGTCGTCAAACTTTCAGGCTTCAGACTATCTGTATAAAAAAGATCTACGGATGCCAGCCGGATCCGGTCAAAACGGTTTTAATTTTTCTGCAAACAAGTTTGCGGATTACAAAACAGAATTGTCCTCTAGTGGGTCAGCCATGTCCATCGAAGGGCCGGTAGAGGTTGCAGCAGACGAGGCATCGAGTGGACACCACGTATCGACAACTCGTAGACCACTACTACGGGTAGCCAGTGACCGCTGTCATGAAAAGGTTGGCAGCGGGGTTTTACTTTATGTTGTCAAAAAAACGTTCATTCAAAAAAAACACGCCGACGTACTTTCATACTTAAATAACGTTTTAGTGACGTTATTCGCCGGGAAATCGCAGACGCTTTGTGGCGGCCACCGCCTCCTAGGAAACCGTAGCATTTGCGTACTGCGTGTACGACATTTCAAGCTAAATGGATCTATTTAAAAGGCGATTGGGCATTTTAATTCATTAAATTATATTCTATGGCACGTCCTACTAACCAAAAGCGAACGTCGTGTTCATATGTCATTTTTTGTTTACTGAACCGTAACGCGTCGTCACGCCGACAGAGGGCGCCTTCCGGTTTTCCGAACAAAAAGTCGCGTTCATAAATGATAAATGACTTTATTTCTGTGAGTAGGTTTGTACAAACACTTTAACACGTCAATCATATTTTAAACTAGACGAGATCGGCGTTTCCTATCTGACTACTCTGAGAACAAAGGCCGAAACAAACTCAGAGGTCACAGTATATTTTAAAGTCCAGACATAATATTGGTCAGATTATGGTCTGGTGTCTGAAATGGTATTTCGAGGAAAGAATCACACAGAATGAGTGGACCTGTCCAGTCAGTGCACGCATTTGTCAGTAATCATGCAGCTCAACACGACTTAAGAAACTCAACTTAAGAAGCTCAACGATTCGACCAACATTACCAAAGAAAGGACATTTGCCGCATTAATTTCTCAAACTGCCAGACCACGATTTAAACTAACTAAAAAGTAAAAACTTTGAAAAAACAACAAATTCTCATTGTCTTCACATTCACAATAATGAAAATATAATAATACTTAAAAAGTAAATTTTCATGTCTTTTTTAAATAATGTCCATCAATGTCAAAATGTAAGATCATATGAGGACCATAGTGTCTGAAATGCTCTTTTGAGAAAAGAACCACACAGATTTGAGAGTGGACCTGTCCAGTCAGTGCACGCATTTCATCGTATAGCTCAACTCAGAACTAAGGAGCTCAACGATTCGACAAACAATAAAAGGGTAGACCGCATAAAGAACTCAAACAGCCAGACCATTATTAAAACTAACTGAGAGATAAAGAAAATTATACATGTAAATAATGTAATCGTTTATGTAAAGGTACAAAATAGAAAAAATCATAAAGTAAATTTATTGGAGCAGCTCAATCCCAAGCCTTCTTGTCCTAAATAATATAGTCTTTGACAGTACAATAGGCTTTCTGGCATAATTTCCGCTTTTTAATAGATTTTAATTTATTAAGGCTTGGTTCTTGAATGTGGCTAGGAAATTTATTATAAAACGTATACTTTGACATTTAAACGAGCTCCCCATTTTCTTGTGACCTTTGTTCGAGCGAGCTCCCTATGTTCTTGTACACAACAAATTTGTGTTTATTCCTAGTATTTATGTTATGGTTATCACTGTATTTTTAAACCGATTAATATTTAAATGTGCATACAAAAGATTGTCATTAATATACTGAGAAGGCACAGTCATTTTAACAGTCTCTTTAAATTTGTCTCTAAGGGAGTGTCCAGGACTTAATTTATAAATTGTACGAATTGCCCTTTTTTGTAAAACAAAATTTTTATAAATTTCCCCACAAAAGAATACCGTACGACATCACACTATGAAAATAACTAAAGTATACTAAACGGGCTGTCTCTAAATCAGATAAATTACGAATTTTTCTAACGGCGTATGCTGCACAGCTTAGTTTTTTTGACAATTTATCTATTATGGGGGGCCCCAAGCTTGGCATCCAAAGTTATGCCTAAGAATACTGTGGTGTTTTCGGGTTACAACTCTTCACCCTATATAAGAACACTAGTTTCTACTTGTCTAACATGAGGTATCGTAAACTTAATGCATTTAGTTTTTTTCTCGATATGGTAGGTTATTAACATTAAACCAGTTAACTACTTTGGCGCTATTTACCTTGCCAGTAACCAGCTGCTGTCGTTTGAGTTTAAAAGTGAAGTGTCGTCTGCAAACAACATTATATCATGATTATCTTTTGTGAGGTAAGGCAAGTCATTAATTTATTTATGTTATGAATGCGATGTTTCTTCGCGCGACGATTACTTTGGCTAAAAATTGTTGTAAATTTATTTTATTTTCGATATTAATTTTAAATAAAACTATTTTAGTTTGATATTATTTCTTGTTTAATTAAAATCCGCTGGATGCGACAAGTACAGGACCGGTCGAAGTGATGGTGATCGGGGGAGGCATCGGCAGTATTTTTCAAACATGCTTAAAAAATTCTTGTCTTGTTCTGGAAATAAAGTTTCTTGATTTTCCTGGCTGACAAGAAATGGCTGGCGGAAACTGAGGGGGAAAAAAGTATTTGTTCACACATGCGACTTGATTATACAGTTGAGATCAGCCGGTGTATTTTATAGAAATCTCACCGTGAAAACTTAGGTGAAGTGAGCTTGAAGGAGCTGTCAAATGTGTCTGCATCCCTTGCATTAAGTGGAGTGACAGCTCACGTCACTTAACTTTTAACGGTGACATTTTTACAAAAAAGAGCGGCAGTACTCTAATTACGTCACACACACTTTTAATCACAATCTGAAAGATTTTGATGGAAATTCCTAACCTATTGTTTCAATTGTTTGAAAAATAAGTTTTTTCGATATCTTAAATAAAGCAATGCATTTTGTTGAATTGTCAAGATGAATTCTATTGGCATTAAAAGTGTGTTTCGACTCGGTAGGGATGGCGAACCCATATGGCAAGACCCAGTACGCAAAAAAATATAATATAGATGTACAGTAAAGTCTTTTTACACATAATACCTTTACGGAACTACGACACTGAACACACAATTCAACACTCGACACTGGCGAAAATGGCTAAGGCCGCTTGCCACAATCAAAAAGAAGACAAACACACAATTGAAAACATAGCAACAAAAATTGCATGAATCTTGGTCCACTGTCGAGTTGACATCAATCTATAACTTTTTAATGCCCGGCCATTTTTATGAAATAATCCTGTTTTAGTCGACTTCTAAACAGCAGGAGGTTAAATGCTTGTCTGTATGTTTATTTTTTTTTAAAGAAAGAATAAAAACGTTATTCTTTCTTAAAAAAAAAATTGGGCACAATTCTTGAAACACAAAATACAAGTATCAATGTACAAGTAACAAAATACAAATAAAAAAGTGAAAATAACAACAATAATGTGTGCCTGGTGGGTGTGCCAAGAAGGTTAATTTCAACATTAATGCCAGACAGATGCTGTGTGGCGCTGGATTTCTGATGAACCTAATCTAATGTTTCCTAATGTATGTTCAGCGATATTTTAGACGTAAACTGTGGGTGGACCGATAAGAAAATACATCTCATATAGAAAACTTGCGCGGTGGTCCCATAACCCCCCGTTTGTTTATTATTTGTTTATTTCTAATCTATACCTTTCCTGCTCAAACTTGCACAAAGTGTAGGGAAAAGAACAAGGATGGCATAATGTCACACGTCATGTCTCTCAAACACACCTACGACGATTACTAGAGTGAACAAGAGTCGCATCTCAGTACATATTAATGTTTTTTACTTTGCTTATGTAGTTCTTGAGTTAGTATCGCTATAGTACGTATTTAATTGACTTTGTGTATCTTGAAGATGTTTGAATAATTAAGAAGAAAAGAAAAGAAAGAAAGAAAACTGTGTCTTGATGTGCGGTAGGTATGGATAACTACAAAGGGTACAATAAAAATCTTTTTATAAAAGATACCATTCCAAAGTAAAAATTAAGTTTAATTTCGGAAGTTGGTGGCAAAAAACTAAAATACATATCCAAAGACACCGTCTTCCGAAATTTGAGCAATATTTTTATTTAATTGTCCGAGTCGGTCCGTGTCACATTTTTATTCAGTCTGACATGTAAAGAAGATGGCTGAATATCATTTTGCGGTATTGACATTACGGCGCGGCGTATGTAATATATGTAGAATGCTGAGTCTGTAATGCAGATTCTACCGTGTAATAAACAGAAAAAAATGGCTCAAACGGTGACGAAAATCTTGGATGCAAAAAAGTGACATAAAGAAATCGTGGTATTAGTTAAAACTGGCGATCCGACCTGTCTGTTTCATAAAATAGCGGTGCCCTCTATATTATATCGCACGTCACATAAATCTTTCATTTTTACCAGTACATTTTGACATAAAGGTGTCAAAAAAACGCTCTCTAGTTGAATATTGTGTGACCTTTCACCGCTTTCTTATGAAATAAAAGCGTGGCCCAAAAAAATAAAATAAGGAGAAGCCTTTTAACACAAACCGAGACAGGGGAGGGTTTTTTTGTCCCGAGAACAACTTTTCCACAAAAAAAAAACAAACAATATTTTTTTCATAAAAAATTAACTTACCCATATTAGTAATTAAAATACAAAAGAACACTGATACTAGCAACAGCATAATTAAGGTCTTCATTTTTGTATTAACAGATACGGTTGTTCATGAGATATCAATAACAATTAATGCTTAAAACACATTCGTTATAAGTTGCAATAATTATAGGAACTCTGCCGACTAGAGGAAAATCCTACGTGGATAATGCTGTCGTAGGTACTTTACCTTGTTCTTAGGCCCCGCGCGCACTGCGGTGCTACTCTCTACTCTGAATAAACCGCATGCGTTTTTCTCACCGCTGTGCCGAGCACTTCCAAGACATTCTATACTTTACGAATAATGCGGTAAAGCACGGCAGCGCACGGTTGGCCTATCATACATTCCATACTGCACAGATTATGCGCTAGAAAAACGCACGGTAGTGCGCGTGCAAAGACGCTGTGGTCGATCGATGACATCGACTATTCAGGCGGATACTAATATAATAAAGCTGAAAAGTCGTATTTTTTTGTGAACGCGCTTATCTCTGGAAATACCACTGGGATCTGTTTATGTTTTGCATTTCATAGCCCAATTTTTGAGGAAGGTTATTGTAGGAACTACGGGTAGAAATACTAATTGCAATGCTCCCCTCGCATACAATTTAGCGGCCACTCGTCTTCCCCGCGCCGCCGTAGCAATAACTTGTGTTCTGTATGGATTGTGTAAGAAACGTCACTGTGCTTATTAGTCATGATAATCAGTCAAAATAGACTTAATACTGGACACTGAATTTTATTTACAACCTTCCTCCAACCTACTTTATCAAAGGTCTCAACATTGGAGACGGCTCTCCGTCGACTCGGGACCTATCGGAGGGAGTTTTAAGGGTTCCACACCATGAGTCATACACCAACATCACCAGTAGCCACCATATCTTCGGCAGCATCATCGTCAACGTCGGACATAGCGACCCTAATTAACGGATTAGTTGAAGGTACTGCGAAGGGAAGTAAATGAGATACTTGGACGCAGTAGAGGACGCGAAAACCGTGGAAACTGGCACAGATTGCAGTCAAGGTCATGAGGTCCACGTCGCACTCCGGAGACTCCAGATTGGTAATGCAGCTATCATAATGCGTATGGAATGAGGCAAGAAGATGTACAAAAACGTGCAATTGGAAGGAGAACCTGAGCGCGGTGCAGTCTTTTTAGTTCTACGGTGGGAGACTACGCTACCCCAGCACGGAACCTTTGTACTTACGTAATAGATTCCTTCGTGGATACACGTACAAATGTGTCAGTTTTGCCAGTGAGTAGTGTTAAAAGTGTGCGTTCTGAAAATAAAATAAAATATAATAAAATCCCAAGGACGACAAGGAAAAATCACTCGACGCTCGACTCTCGCCGCGGACGGACGTGTCTGTGCGCTCTCCTGCTCCCGGCCCAGTGTTGTGTTTCGTGTTATTATTCGTCGCAACCACGTGACGTCATCGTAGTCGCCCCGACTACTCCGATTTAAAATCAAGTCAAGAAATTGATTTGATTTTAATCAATCAAAAAGTGCCTTTTTCAAGGCAAATCTTATTTCTTTTTCTCGCGTTTTGTGAGTAGCTTCATTAGGCCCCTTCTGGGTAAAACCACAGTTTCGTGGTCCTTGGTTGAAACTTTACGGTACCAACGAAGCCGAGTGGGGTGTTGTCCCAATCACACCCGCCGAACCCCTTCAGGGAGAGGCAGTCAATTGGACGGGTCCCAGATAACCGGCCTTGGGGGATCTCCTAGTCGGCTCTGGTGACAGTTTTGCTTTTCAGCTACTCACCTAGTGTCTTTAGGGTGTGTCTACACCCTTCGCGCTAGACTGGTCAGGGCCCCGTTCGCACAATAAGACTGGCGACGGGTTACAAGCTTAGGGCTCAACAATAGGTACTCACCTCTCTGCCTACACCCGACAGAGAGGGTCACACATCCCCGGGCCCATCCACCCGGGGAGATACGTATAGGATTTAGTCTACGTGGGAACAAATTTCCACCATTCCCTCCCTAAACTAGCTTCTCCTCCGACCATGGAGGACGCCTATATTCTGGCTTTCTTCAGAGAGGTCCTTTTTAAGGACCCCGATTTCCTAGCCAGATATGGCGACAAGCTATGTCATCGCTCCACCCCTACTCCGTCCCAGGGCGCACTCGCGAACTTCAGCGACGCCCTCGAAAGCCCGATGTCGCCACCTGTTGCCGAACAAGGCATTCCGCCTTTTGTTCCGGGAGACAATGTTCCGGCCGTTAATTCGGCCCCCATTGTTCCACCCGCTTTTGTCCCGGCAGATAATACCCCGGCCGCTAATCCGGCCCCTATTGTCTCGCCCGCTACTGCCCCGGCAGTAATTAAGTCGGCCGCTAATCCGGCTCCCTTTGTCGCGCCCTCCATTGTCCCGGCCGCCATTGTCTCGGAGACAATAAACCCGACGCAGCTGCGCACCGAAACTAACTCGACTCGCCCAGAGAGTATGGACACGTCAGTCCCACTCTCCGCGGACGAAGCCCGCACCTCCTCCTCCAGCGACGACGACTTCCAAGTCGCTGTTAAAGGAGGCAAGAGGAAGGCTAAATCTCTGGCCCAGTCACCAAGGCCCAGAAACAGGACACCAATACCTTGTCGTCCAACTCTACTTCCGCCCCTAGTCCGCGCGCCAGTCGCCCCGCCAGTCCGATGGCTTGCCCACCCGCTCCTACCGCGAAGAAACAAAAGCCCCCTCCCCCGATCTACGTCCAAGACAAATCAAAATGGACATAAATCTCTAGGATGTGTGTTGATCGCAAGATCAACTACACAAACGCCCGATCCACCCTCCAGGGGATCAAAGTTACCGTCCCCACGTCTACGGACTTTAGGGATCTCTCCCGCGCCCTGCGTGAAAGGAACTATTCCTTTCACACGTACTCCCTTCCGGAGGAAACCCCCACTCGCGTCGTCATTAGGCGCGTACCCCAGGAAATCTCCACCGAGGAGATTAAGAGCGACCTTATCGCACAAGGCGTTCCCGTATCCGCCGTCCACCGCTTGCATAAAGCGAGACAGGGCCTTGTGTACGACATGGTCCTAGTCATCTGTGACCCCACGGAAGGTCACCACCCGATCTTCAAGGTGAAGTCGGTGTGTTCGCTCTCAGGCATCTCAATAGAGAAGCCTTACAGAGCTCAATTAATTGGACAGTGTCATCGCTGCCAATTATATGGTCACTCGCAGTCCAACTGCTATGCCACCCCTAAATGCGTCAAGTGTCTAGGAGAGCATGGCACCGTCGACTGTACCCGCCCTAAAGATAGGGAACTATGTTCAGAGCCTCCCAGCTGCGTACTCTGCGGCCAATCGGGACACCCCGCAAATTATCGGGGCTGTCCGAAAGCCCCGAAGTCCTCCTCTCCCAAACTCGCGAAACGCGCGAGTGACCGCCAGCACAGGAAAAGCCCCTGGGGTAAGCCTCCTTCCGCGCTGATGCCAGAACGGCTTAGTCCGCAGAGGCCGTCTCCCTGGGCTAACCTCAATCACCTGAAGGCTCCCGCAGCTTCGGTGCCATCAAAACCCGCGCAACCAGCACAATCCGCGCAACTTCCAGCGCTGATGGGTTAGCTTAGATGGTAGCCCCCGCGGCCCCTACGGCCTCTCCAGCGGCACCTCAGGGAACCCAGGGCCGAAACAGCAACCAAATAATATTAAGTACATACGCGGCTCTCTTCACCACCGCCGCGGATAAAATGGCGGAAGAAATCGTTGCTGCAAACGGCAACGCAATTCGCCTCATGGAAATTCTCAGCGCGTATCCCGAGATCGCGCAAGCTCTACACTCACTCAAATATTAATTCTCAATGGATAATACGAGAGTAAATTGTAATAAACCCCGATCCCTTAAATTAGGCTTTTTCAACGCAAATGGTGTTTCAGGTCAACGCGATGAGATCGCCGCTTTCCTTCGCGACCATCAGCTTGACATCCTCCTCATACAGGAAACCTTTTTAAAACCGCATCACCGAAACCCGAATATTGCCAACTATAAACTAGTTCGCAATGACAGGTCTCGATGCCACAAGGGTAGCACAATAATATACTTTAGGAAATCTTTGTATTGCATCCCTATAGACCCACCTCCTCTCTTCTCCCATCTGGAGAAGATGATTTTTTTTTTTTTTTTTTTGTGTATGGCATCTCGTAGTTGACCTTGAGAGGTCGTGACTACTTAACCGGACTATCCTGTGGCTGCCTTAAGCGGACTCAAAGCCTCCAGCCAGGGGCGTAAAACTACTACTTATATTATTAAGCGAACGCTCGCTAAGGGCACCCCCTGTGGGGTACGGACCTCGGCTTAGGGCGTCGCTGACGGGAGGACAGCAAGATGGGACAGGCTGGATCAAGTTTTGATTATTATTAATCGGGGAATTTAAAGCTACAGGCTCAGCTACGGCGCGGGCTGGCACTTCGTCGAGCAAGGGTCGGGGGGGACAATTACGTCGGGATCTTCGCGAGGAACCTCGGCGGCGAGGTCGGAATGTCGGTCTGTGTTTGTGCACTGTACTGGTGGCCCTACTGCTCTCCTGAATGAGAGTTATGTGGTCATCGGGATCGGTGAGGACATGCTTGGGACGGCGGACCTGACTAATGGAGGAGGGTATATAACTAGCGGCTTTCACAACCAGAGGGTTGCGGTGATTCGCGGCGGTCTCGAAGAAACGCTTTGAAATACGTTTCATGAACTGGCGGATAGTGGGAATCTTTAGGTCAACGTGAAGGATCTCGTTGCGAACGTACCAGGGGGAGCCTGTTATCCTACGGAGGAACTTGTTCTGGAGGGTCTGCATTCTATTGAAGCGAACGGGCTTGGCGTGTGCAAAGACTGCACTGGCATATGTCATGATCGGGCGGATGCACGCTGTGTAGATACGCATTTTGCACTTAAGTGACAATTTGCTACGAGCATTGAGGACAAAGTGAAGTCTACCTAGAGCGAAGGCGGCGCGCGAACGAGCCGCCTTAATGTGCTCTGAAAACGAAAGGTGTTCATCTAGAACTACACCCAGGTATTTGGCTCGCTTCTCCCAAGGGATCGGCTTGCCGAACATGGTGATCGGTCGAGGGGGGAGAAGATGAGATATTTATATGCTACTTATACTTACAACATTGTTCATCATTCATTCATTCATTCATGTCCCGTATCATATCCTTTTATTTTCTAGCATTTTACGAATCGTTCTAAAACGATTTCTTTTATAATATCTTTAAAAAATCGTTCATTGTTTACATTTTCCATTGTTGTGACACAAGTCAATTGTCAAACTGTCATTAAATTTTCTCTTTTAGTCTATGAAGATTACTTTTTGGTTTATATAACTTGAATTATTTTTATCAATAGGTTTAGCTGAAATATTGTATTTTCTATATAATTACCGATTACTAACTGAATTTCGACATCTACAATAATTAATAAGGCCACGCTCATACTCGATCGTGGAGGTTTTAATACGTCTTGGCTGAACACACAGGCTGACTTTATGACTGGCAGATGAGATGTCAGAATGAAGAAAAACAATTTTGAAACTTCAAAAATCATCAAAAATTAATTCTGGAAAAGGAATATTTTCCTATAAAAGAAAAGTCTGAAGCACCTGATGGAGATTCCGCGTCTGGACCAAAGAGTACTATAATTAGACGGGTAAAGAGTGCCATCTTAGGTCATTTTTATGCCAATAAGCGCAGTGGCGCCGTCTACAATTTGTGCCCGAACTAATACAGGTTTTTTTTTTTATCCAGGTTTTTGTAGTTGTAGGTACGGTGCAACAGTTTATCAAAGGTAACAAAACCATTTTAAGCAGAACTGGCTTTGTATCATAGGTTTTACAGAAGACAGGATCTACTTTTACTAGTTTTGTTACCATTGATATGCCGTTGATATATCATGTAGGCTTGTCTCTAAGAGAAATGATGTGAAATGAAACAAGTCAAATGTTTATGTCATTTTTTATTTTTATTATGTTTATGCTTATCATAATACAATTTTGCAAAAACTTTTGTTTCGTCATCTCCATTTTAAGTTATTTTTCCTGTTAAAATACGATTAACGGATCGACACCAACTATGTAGTAAGACACTAACTGTTAAATTAAAGAAATAATCTTTTAATTTTTCTTTGTGCATACTACAGCTAAAAGGGGTATCCACTAAAACATCTGCAAACGAATTAATTGTTTTAAGTACATTTTGTTTCGGAACACTTTTTATTAAAAAAGATTCTGTCATATTTTGCAGGTCATGGAAATAATTTTGCAAGAGTTCATTTGGATAACTTAACCATTTCTTATTACCATATTCTGTTGCGTTTATGAAACTATTATTATTAATGTTTTCATTATTCGTATCTAAAAGGTCTTTTCTGCAATGTTTACATGATTTCGCAACATTTTTCAAACATTTAGTCAGGACCCAACCACATACATAATTTCTTTGACCAGCATCAGACTCTTTGCAGTAATCAATTAATACATTAGTAGCAAAATTAATGTTGTCTTCCTTGGGAACATCAGTCGCATCACATTTTTCTGACGTAAAAACTAAGAGTTTGTAGGCACTTGTTAGTGTCCTCTTCGCAATTTGCCCTTTTTGAATGAGGAGTACAATAATTATTTAATAGCAGTGCTTTATATGCCCCTTCAAATGATATTGTATTTGGGGCAATATTTCTGGCTCCATAGCTTCTGATATTCCCAAAAAAGTTTTCTACAGGGTCCTGATTAAAATTCCGTGATAATATTGCATCGTAACCATATTTATCAAACAACACCTTGCAAATTGCTTCCATGCCTTCGATAGTTTTAATTAAATTCTTTACAGATGGTATATTTCCACTAATCGTACTTTATTACCAGTAACCTTTTTCTGAACAAATTTCACAGTTTTCAATATTTCTTTCGATTTTAGCCATAATTGGTGGTGAGGTGAGTGCCTCCTAATCGGCCCTTTATACATTTTACCATTGGGTATTGAAAAACTACTAACATTTAATGTATCAAACAAATTGTCTAGTAATAATGTTATTTCTATTAATTGTTTACACTCTTTGGGCAAATCTCCTCTAGCTATTAAATGGTCTTTTGGTGGAATTTTTTCAGGGACAATGTGCTCTTCTGTTATTTTATTTAGTATTCGAAGCTCCCCTTTGGATTTATCTGCAGCGTATACCTGCTGATAATAGTCCCATTTAACAATATTAACTTTATTATCAGAGGTGTACGCCATATTCTTAGTGAGTAAGTTATTTCTTATTCCTTTGATTAAATGGGGAGCATCGAACAACGGTATTATCTTCTGACCATTTACCCTGAAAAGATCATGGCGCCACTCTTTGCCTAGCCGCAAATAACTCGCCTTCGTGTCATTAATTAAATCCGTTATTGCCCCTACATTTACAGAACTCTGATCACATACAGTGTTTATAATAATTAAACCAGATTTTTGCACCTCTGATGCTACACATTTTATGAGTGTTTTCAGCTGTATTTTCTGTAAAGCATTGGTAAAATAATATGCTACTAGCTGTTTAAAATTGTGTTTTAAACCTTTCACCATGAAAACGAGA
The DNA here is from genome assembly GCA_963555695.1 of Dasypolia templi. NCBI lineage: Eukaryota > Metazoa > Arthropoda > Insecta > Lepidoptera > Noctuidae > Dasypolia > Dasypolia templi. The sequence continues at coordinate 10,696,362 of OY743163.1, forward strand.
GCGTGGTCGGCAAATTTATTGTCTTTGGTTGTGGCAAAACCCTCAAATGCATCTTTCTGTTTATTATAAAATATTTGAGGTGTTACAGACATTTCGTCAAACATTACACTGCACAAACGATCAGCAGCATCTTTTTCAAGTACTGTTTTCTTTATTTTATTGAATACAATAGGATTAATGCCAGGATGGAGTTTAATTTGACTTAGCAAACGTTTCATTGCCTTTGTTGAAGGTAATGTAAAGTATTTATAAAGTAAAGAATAGGCTTTTGGACTTTTCTTATACATAGACAATGCAAGTATTTTTTCATCCATAGTAAACCGCCTACCTTTGGATTTTTTTGCCGATTGCAGTTGCATATGGACAAACAGCTGGGCCGGTGTTTTCAAATTTTTGACAACTTGCTGGAATGCAGTATCTTGGGATAATTTAGCAGCATTTGCCAGTCTTGACTTGTAAGATAGCCCCCTCTTTCGCAGACGACATATCTCGGACCGAAGTTGTTTGATTTTTGAAGAAAGGGCTTTCACTTGTACACAACTATATGTAAGTGAACTCTTAGTACAACCTGAAAAAAGATAAGTATATTATTTCATATTAGGTAGGTAGGTACTATAATATTATATTTGAACTTGCTATAAGAAAGTAACATTTACCCATTCTAAATGTTTTACTTGAAGAGTCGCTAGCCTTGCTGTAGCTGTGTTCCATCATTACTACAGATGCAGTGGCCGTGCCATGAATTGTGGCTGAAACATAGTAATGAATCTAATTAGTTATTTTTCTTGGATGAATTTATAACCTACTAGCTGTGCCCGCGGCTTCGCCTGCGTGGGTGTCGGAAATTAAAGGAGGAATTTAAGGAAGTCAATTTCTACCGAGACAAAAAGGAGCCTTTGTTAGCCGTTTCGGTGATTACCCGGAACAAACAGACAGGCAAAAACATGAACATTGATTTCTTGTTATAAGTACCGTGTATACTTTCATAATATGCATTTAGTGCAAAGCTGTTATTTTGACATAATAAACAGACACTTCAATTTAATTTATTTGTACAGATGTATAGATATCTAGGTACCTACCTACCTACTAAAGTGATAAGTAGATATACTTGTTTTATGGTAATACTTTTCTTTAAAGAAATTACATTTATATTTAAACTGAGTAATTATCAAATTTTTGATGCTGACTTCATCTGGACCAGAATAAAAGACTGGACCAAAATATCTTTATTCGCAAGTAATTTAGGCATAAAGTTTTTCTTATTCAACTTATCCATTTATATTTTAAGGCATAATGTACAGTGGTTGACTGCAATAGGTTAAGTTTATTATTAGGTACTTAAAGAATTTACCTGGATTTGCATGATCGGAAGTGGAAGGTTGGCTATTGTTCATTTCAACATCAACTAAACTTGGCTCTGATATGAAACTGCCTGTCGATCCTGGAATTAAAAAAAACACTTGATCATAAATTCATTTTTTTTAATCATTCAAACATGACGCTTAAAAAATATTGAACAGATTTCATAATCAAGTTCCCTACTGTTAAACTTTTAAAATAAGAGTTGCAAAATAATCCCACTTTACAAATAAAATTTGGTTTATCTACTGTAGGTACTTATTTAAATATTTATCAACATGTGTAGGAAGCGAGCAGGGCTTCTACAATGTTGTAGTGTAAACATTGTAATTGTTATATTTTTATCATTTCTCTAGAATTGAGAATTAATAACTTTGTTTCAAATAGTATATAGGTAATATGTATTTATATTTGGAAAGATTACAGCTTTAACTGACTAAAGGTCTTTACCTGTATTTGTAGCTTGTAAATCAGCAGGTAGACTGACAAGACTAATTTCAGGTTCCCTGGCCGATGTTCCTGAAATCACAATAAAAAAATTAAAAAAATTGTTAATCATATTTGATTTCATAAATCTTCAAATATATATCAATTTACAAAGCATGAATATTTTATGACACATATATACTGCCCAGATATTATCATATTTATTGGGTTTTCTATCTAGAAGTTCTCAGTAGCAGCCCAGAGTCTGGATTTGTGTCAGGTTGATGGCTATAGGCTCGCCACCTATTTTAAGGGACTTTAACATAACTGGCGAAATGTGGGTGTACCATAGGTACCCCTCTGCCTAACCCTACTGGGATTACAGGCGCGTATGTTATGTCTTGTATGATAATTATCTCCTCGGGTGTCGTAATAAGGCTAAGGGCTCAAGAGTCAACTACAACATGTCTATGGTTACAATTCAACTTGCAAAGACTCTTTACTTCGTAGTAAGGGCGATTTATGTAGGCTACAAACTTACTTTAACTTCAAAAAAAAAATACATACACTTAGGTACTGTGTATGTATTTTTGATACGATTTACTATGACATAGACTACAATATATTTATAAAATAAGTAGGTACCAATTAGCAGTTTCAGTATTCAGATTCTAAGTTTTAAAAAATTGTCATACTAACCATGTAAATGAAGTGATGGAACTGCTAATGCATTTAACTGGCTATTACGGTTTCGATCTCTCACTCATAGTAAAATGTATATCGCAAACCAACTTTGTTCGGTAATATGCATAATCAACTGCTGTTTGTAGTTTTCCACCAACAAGATTGACCCAAGCCTTAAGACGATCAGGGAACTTATCAGCATTTGGAAAACGATGCATTGGGACACCTGCAATTGGAAAGATAAAAGAGCTGTAGGCTATTTGAATAGTCTTTTAACATTTATTGATGTGCGTTCCTTGTAAGGTATGCAACCTGGGATATATGTATCATTGTTAACACCTGGCTAATAAAATGGACACTCCAAGCGTGGAATGTATCAGCCGTGTACATCTAAAATGTTTAGCTAACTTATCTGCTATTGGACCACTTGGACTTGTAGTGGTTAAAAAGATGCTTCACAACAAGTACAAATTTTTTAATCATATTAAATTATTAAACCTGCGTCTTTACACTGCAGGAAGCTAACCCAATAAAGACTGATGTTACGAAAGGAATATGTACCATACCAGTCAAAAACTATTGTTATCTATGCCAAAAATTAGTCTTGATCCATTCAAATTCATTTTTAGTCACGCGTATAATAAATATATATTAATGTAATTGTGGCTCATTTATCGGTGCTTGACGGGTAGTCATGAATTTAAATTTGGTTCACTGAATATTGAGAGTTTCAGAAATGAAGTACTAACAATGTCCTGTTATGAAGCATCTATAGAACATTGCCGGTGATGTTAAAATGTTATAAGATTAAACTTACCACTGGGAGCACAGCCAAATGCACATAACCTAGGCATTTTCAATAGAAATGTTGATTTAGCACAACACAATAAAATTAATAGCGTCCTTTCGCGAAATTGTTGAAATCAATTCGACAAGTATTACGGGCCGAAGTCACCACAGAAAGGCGGAGAAACTTAAAGCTCAAATCGACGCACTTTCTGGAAGATTTCACAGCCGAAACACAAACGAAAAATGGAAAAAACTACTAACATACGCTGACACAGAGAGTAGCTACCATTTTGAAATTTGAATTTCAAACAAATTGCTAAACTTTGTTTTGTCAGTTACCAGTTTAAAAAAAAAGGCTAGTACAAAAAAAAATACATTTGTATTTCAATTTGTAAAAATACTGAAATAAGCTCAATTTTATTATTGAAATGTAAAATAAATATTGTTAAAAGGTACATTATATTTTAAATTTATAAAACTTTTTTTTTGAGTCGCGGTGCTAATGGCCTCGTAGCCATGCCATAAACATAAAAAAAACCAACGTTTAGGAACAACATGCAGATGGAGCCACCATCTTTTCATCCAAGTCAAATATATGGGACTGTCCCCCCCCTGGTCTGGACCTATTTCACTAACCATCTGCCTCAGATTCTGCGTCTGGACCCGTTTCACTAACCGTCTGCCTGAGGATACGGCGTCCGGGTTTTATCAACAAACACCTATCAATTCTACGTCTGCACTCTGCTGAGTAACCATCTGCCTGGAGATTTTACGTCGAGCTTTGTCGAAGGAGACTGGCACTCTAAAGTGTCCCTTCGACGCCTGAAGACCTTTTTTCTCCACCTCCTCCTCCGGACTTCAATTCAAGCCTATTAACTTCAGTGTCGCGTGAACCGTATTGTGTTATTTTTATATTCCGACCTGTATTTTATATTCCATTTATTAAATTATATGTACCAAGTATAATTTCATCTTTTATGTAGTTAGGGTCGAGTTGTTTGTTACAGACCTCTATCTGTTGGCTCGGCATGACCGGTCACCAACCGATCACCATCGTCTCTGCTTATATTCCACCAGACAATGGTCCGGAGGATCCCATCTCTCTCCAAAAGGACTTCACCGCCCTCTTCGGTATGAGTGACTCCGTCATATTGGCGGGGGATCTTAATGCCAAACACCCGGCGTGGAATAGTAGCACGACTTCTACCAGAGGTCGGATCATTTCCAAGTTAGGCGAATCCCTTAACTTTGACGTCATCGCTCCAATGAGTCCGACTCATTTCCCCGGACATCCCAACCATCTTCCTGATATACTCGATGTAGCGCTACTCAAGAATGTGAACCTCCGTTTGCAATCGATAGAGACGTTCCACGAGCTTAACTCTGACCACCGCCCAGTAGTCATGCATCTTGCCCCCTACTCTGGCCCAAGCGATCCCAACCGCCCCCCTCAGACCCAGATGATAACCGACTGGAGGAAAGTAAGTGAAAGACTGAAATCCACCACGTCGCCTCAATTGGACACCATCCCCGATCACATAGTGTCAGTCGCCGACACGACGGCCGCAATCGACTCGTTTACTGAGCACGTTCAATCCGTTTTGACGGATTGTTCACGGGAAGTTCCGGTGATGGAAGACCATCGCTGGAAACTACCTACTGACGTACGTGACTTGATAACCGAGAAGAATGCGGCTATTCGTGCCTACGACTCCTTCCCTTGTGACGCGTAAAGAAACGCATAGCGGAGGTTCGCTCAGAGGGTTGGAACAAGATGCTCAGTGAACTCGAGCCCACTCACCAAGCCTTCTGGCACCTTCAGAGGAAATTGCGCTCCTCCGAGGATGTGTCTATGCCTTCCCTCATCCGCCCCGACAAGAGCGTCGCTTTCGACAGCACCGACAAGGCCGAATGCCTTGCTGACAGCCTAGAGTCCCAGTGTTCTCCCAGTAGACCAAGCTCACCTGAATAAGGTCGACGCTGAAGTCGAACGGAGAGCCTCCTTTCCACCCGTCGAAGACCCTGATGATCCTTTGCCTCCCGTCACTCCAGACGAACTGCACGACATCATAAAAGGGCTCCAAGCTCGTAGAGCCCCCGGTTCGGACGGTATTACCAACAAGGTATACAAACTCCTACCTGCCCCTCTAATAACGCTCATGACCGCCATCTTCAATGGCGCCTTGAGCAACAACATCTTCCCACAAGCGTGGAAAGAAGCAACAGTCATCGGCATCCCAAAGCCAGGCAAGCCAAAGTCTGAGCCCTCCAGCTACCGTCCCATTAGCTTACTCAACGTTCTCGGCAAAATCTACGAGAGGCTTATTTATAAGCGTCTCAAAGACTACGCCGAAGCAAAGAGCCTCATTCCCAACGAGCAGTTTGGTTTCCGTCCCAAACACCCGAGTATCCACCAGGTCCACCGTATCGTAGAGCACTTGTGCGCAGGTATGCAGCGTAACGCGACGACGGGTGTGCTATTCTTCGACAAAGCGAAAGCCTTCGACAAAGTCTGGCACAACGGCTTGTTATACAAGCTTTACCAATTAGGAGTGCCAGATCGTCTCGTGCTCATCTTACGAGACTTTTTGTCGAATCGCACCTTCCGCTATCGCATCGAGGGTGCACTCTCGTCCCCTCACCCTATTCGCGCCGGTGTCCCTCAGGGTTCCGTCATATCTCCTCTAGTTTTCACGCTGTTCACCAGCGATATCCCACAGAGTAAAAAGACACAGTTGGCTCTCTTCGCCGACGACACTGCCGTTTACTATACCGGTCATTGTCCCAATGCTATAGCTCGTACTCTCCAAACCTCCGCAAACGTCTTAGGCGCTTGGTTCTGGAAATGGAGAATCGAGGTCAACCCCGATAAGAGTCAGGCGGTTCTCTTCTCGAGACGTCGTCGACTCCCTCCCCCACTTCCCAGCCCTATCACTATGTACGGTAAGCCGATCCCCTGGGAGAAGCAAGCCAAATACCGAGGCGTGATCCTCGATGAAAACCTTACCTTTAAGGCTCATATTAAGGCGGTTCGCGCGCGCGCCTCCTTCGCTCTTAGCAGGCTCCTTTTTTTACTGACAGCCCGTAGTAAACTGTCACTTAAATGCAAGCTGCGCATCTACACCGCAGTCATCCGTCCCATCATGACCTATGCCTGCGTTGTATTTCCGCACGCTCACCCACGTCATCTCCATTAGATGCAGACCCTCCAGAACCGTTTCCTCAGAAAGGTCACGGGTGCCCCCTTCTATGTCCGTAATATAAATCTCCACATCGACCTTAAAATGCCTACCATAAACCAGTTCATGAAACGCTTATCGAAGCGCTTCTTTGACTGTGGCTTAAACACTCCAACCCCTTGATCTCAGCGGCCGCCCGCTACACTCCCTCCCGCATAAGCAGTATTCGCCGACCAAGGCATACTTTAATCGCCCCCGACGACGCCACTACCCTCCTCCAGGAGAGTAGTAAGGCCACCAGCACACTACATAAGCCCAAAACCCGATCGCCGTCCTACCGTCCTCGCCGCCGAGGCCCGCTGCGACGCCCAAATCCACGCCCCTCCCGACCCTTGCTCGAGCCAGCCCGCGCCGCTGAGCCTGTAGCTTTAAATTCGTCCCTAAACCACTCAAATCCTGATCCAGCTAGTCCCTTGCTGCCCTCTTCCAGCAACGCCCTAAGCCGAGGTTCGTACCCCACAGGGGGTGCCCTTAGCGTTGTCGCTTAGTTTTTAAGTTAGTACATAAGTTTAAGTCCTGGCTGGAGGCCTTAATTTATTAGGGCAACCACAGGCAAGTCCGTCTAAGAAGACGACAACCTCATAGGTTGACCTGCGAGATGCCATTTATAAAAATAAAAAAACGACAAGGAAAAACCAATAAGGGCCAGACAACTATTGTATATTGATCAGCGAATTTACGAACGTCATACAATATGTAAGGGGCCCAGAAATAACAGGCTGATCGAGTCTATTTTTTGTCCAACGGTGCTCGATTTCAAGAAAAGAATGAAAGAAAAAATGATTTTTCCGCACAAATGTTGTGAAATGGGTGGGATTAGTATTACAATGTTAAAATATAGTCAATGGTTTGATGTATGGCAACACCGAATTCCTCTCCCCTTTTTCTCGAGACTATCGTCACTGTGAGCATGTAAAATTCTGTCTATTTTTGCCTACATTAATAAACCACAGTAAAACATTACCTGGGACTTTCCATTTAACTCTCATTTGCAACAAAATAAAACGCAGATTACAACAAAGAAAATGACATAAAATACACACATTCAAAGTAGCCAAAAACCAAAGTATTCACCGAATCGGCTCAAGCGCAGGTGCGCGATCGGTTTGCCTTTTGATACTTTATAATGCCGGAAGGTGATAAGCAGATATATTACGAGCAGCCAAAGGTTGGTGCCAAAATTAAACCATACACACAGTTTCAAAATTAACTACTTCATGTAGCAGGTTTGAACATTTACACACAGATAATGTAAGTTCTTTACCCACATAACAGCACGGGCACCGTTATTGTAAAACTGTATACATCGTTTTACACGTTTGCCTGAAGCAATACCAGTTTCAGACATTCCAGCTAATACAGTCTCCCGAATTATTTACGAGGATTGGATATGCAGGTTTGGTTGTCCAAGTTGGATAACGACCGACCTGGACCCTAATTGCGTAAAACACTATTAAAATCACAATCTGAATCATTTTGAAGTTATTGCTAATCAATTGCTTCTTAAGGTCGAAAAATTTGCCTGCTCAACAAAGTAAATAACGCAATGAATGTTGTTGAACTGACATAATTGAAGCGATAATGAAAGTGTGTTATGCAAGTACCCCGCCGGGCAGGACATTTAAAAGCGACCTTTTTAAAAGTCTTGTGAGATTTTTAGGCATACAAAGAGGACAAACCCAATAGGCTAACGACCCGAGCGTATACAATGTAGGAAAGCTTCGCCAATCAATAAACAAATTGCGTCCTCCGTCAAGAGCGATTAGTGATTCACGTAATGTTGCGAGACCTTCGGTCACAGCGGCCCAACAGTCAAAACCATGCGTAAAGGGCGCTGACCACCTTGTTTTCATTTCTTGACTCTACCTCTTCCCCTGGTTATCTAGCCCCCCACTTTCAGTACATTTGCGCCAACCACAATAGAAATCTTCGTTCATCACACAATCGTCTTCTTCAATGTCCCACTCACCGCACAGACTTCATTCACTCTTCCTTCTTCGTTCAGTCTATCTCTCTGTGGAATGCACTCCCCCAAGAAATCAGGATGGCAACCAACCGATTAGCCTTTAAAGTTAAAGTTCGTGAGCACATTCGCAGGAAGCTGGCAGTATCATCGTAACGGTATAGTTTTCTAATTGTTTGTCTTATTTGTTTTAGTATATTCATTTATTAATGTTTAGTTATTTGTGTTTATATTTATTTATAATTAGGTATATATATGTATTTTATATATAGTTTAGGTATCTTTATATTTAAATATTTATTCCTAATTGTTTTTTTATAAATTGCACCTACCAATGTTTGTCTCTGCATCACCCAAAGGTTGACTGGTAGAAAATGCCAAAGGCATTAAGTCCGCCTCTGTACATGCTTGTGCGAAAGTATTAAATAAATAAATAAATAACACCAAGTAACATTAGAAGTATTCATGTAACCTGCAGTGCAGGTGCCCAGCAGTGCAGAGCAGTGGTGGCCCAGTGGTAACGGTCCCGACTTACGAGTTGTAGGTCGTGAGTTCGAACCCAAGCAGGCGCTTTACTTTGTGTAAATAATTTAATCACCACTGCTCTCAAAACGGTGAAGGAAAACATCGTGAGGAAACCGGCATGTCCTAGAACCAAAAATTCGAAGACATGTGACATCTACCAACCCGCACTGAGCCCGCGTGGTGGATTACGGCTCACTACCTCTCATAGAGAGGAGGCCTGTGTCCCAGCAGTGGGAACGTTATAGGCTGATTATGCTTATGTAACCTAAGACAAGGATTACACCGAAATACTTAGAGCATTAGAGAAAGTAGGTAATGTAGTACACGAAGCTAACAAAAAAACAAAAAAAATGAAATGAAATAAAACCATGTATGATTTTTTTTAATAAAAACGCATAAATAATAAATTGTATTCCTTGTAACGTTTTCGATAACAATTCTAGGTAAAGTAACGTAATATTACAGCAACAACAATGCGCATGACGACCGCCAACGTAATGATAAAACATAGTATTTTCCTGTTATAGGCATCGTGTAAGAGGTTTAGTGTTATGCTTTTAGATCATTTATATTTTGCTGTTTGTTTCAGGCTTTATGAGTTACATCATTAATATTATTAGCGTTGAGTCAACGACATCCGATACTTTCCGGTGACCATTAATAATTCTTTTTCTTGCTAAAATACGAACTCAAACTCAGAGCATTTATTTACAGCACTTTTAAGCTGTCTAGTAGTCGCTCTGTCAGCAAGATAGTGCTAGTTGCCCATTTGAAAGTCCATAGGAAACTCCTATGGAGAAGAACGGGCAAGAAACTCCATTTAAACAATTTTAAATTATAAAATATTAGTTACATTAAATGACAACATTTCGGGCAACGACTCACGCGCCGCTGGCCTTTGATAAAAGTCACTACAGGTACACGTCTGCCTTCAGGCGTGATGTTATATTTATATGTTCAAACAAACACGACTACACTGAAATAATTGCATATCATAACATAACAACATCACGCCTGTAATCCCAGAAGGGTTTGGCAGAGGTTGACCTATAGTTCACCCACATTTCGCTAGTTATGTTTAAGTCCCATGTAATAGGGGGCGAGCCTATTGCTATCGACCGGGCACAAATCCAGACTCCGGGCTGCTACTGAGAAATTCTAGATAGAAAAACCCAATAACACTATGCCCGACCTGGGAATCGAACCCGGGACCTCATGCTCAGCAGTAGCTCTTGCGACCACTAGACCAACGAGGCAGTCCATTACATAATAATATCAGTATCAATAAAATACATTTGGATTAATTAGCAATAATACTAATGGTATGTTGTTTGGAGGAAACATAAGATGAAATAGGTGGCTACGTATTACACTGATAACTTAGGTACATTTGAATAAAGCTAACTAGCCGCGGAAATGTAAGCATACCAGGCCACTCAAAAAGTATAAAGAAAAAAAGTGTTTATGTATGAGAACACTGGCCAGTTATCGTCTATTTTGAAAATATGTGTATTTGTAAGTAAAATTAGGTACGTTCCAATTTCAAAATTTCCCTCCACATTGTTTGCGAGCTAATTTAAATAATCGTGTCTCAAATCGTGGGTCCGGGACTCGGCGGTTAAGAAATGGATCTGTGCCGGGAACGTTTTCGCGCTATGATTTATTACAATTTCAAGTGTCGCCTGAAACCGGACGAATCGTACGATAGACTTCAAATGGCATTTATGGATGAAGGCCCTTCTAAGGCAACCGTGTATCGTTGGTATAACGAACTCAAGCGTAGTCGACTAACTTTGGGGAATGAAGAAAGAAATGCGACCACTTCTTTCTTCATCCCCCAAAGTTAGTAACCCCTTTGACGGCTGTTACGGAAGAAAACATGCTAGCAGTAAAAAAATTAATCCAAGAGAATAGGCGAGTTACGTATCAAGAGATTCAGGACATACTGCAGGTTGTACAGGGAAGCCTTCACTAAATTCTACACGTGCATCTTCGCGTGTGGAGGATAGTTTCACGCTGGCTGCCGCACAACCTCACCGATGTTCAGAACTAGGCCCAGGTGGAATGGTGCCGTGATATGATTTATCAATACGATCCAGAAACGAAGCGCCAGTCGACGGTTTGAGTGTTTCAAAATGAATCAACGCCTACCAAAGTGAAGCGATCTAGAAGCCAGGGGAAGATTTTGATCGCGAGCTTTTTCAAGTTGACTGGCTACTTGGTGTCAATTCCTATACGGAACTAAAGAAGCATCAATGCTGAATGGTATACTAACAAATGCTAGGCCGAAGTTTTCCAGGCTCCGCGGGCTACTGCTCTAGCACGACAACGCGCCTTCGCACACCGCGCTTAAAACGATGGAAACCCTGGACAGCACGGCCGGTCAAACTCCTCGGTCACCCTTCTTACAGTCCTGACCTAGCACCGTGTGACTTCTGTTTATTCCCGAAAATAAAATATCTGCTAAAAGGGATACAACTTACGTCGCCGGAAGATGCGCTGCAGCGTTCGAGCAGGTTGTAAACGAGGTGTCTACGGCGGACTGGAAAAAGTGTTTCGAAAACTGGTTCAGACGCATGAAACTTTGTATGTGGAGAGTACTTTTAAGATTAAAAAAAAAACAATAGAACATTTATTTTTATTTTCGCAAAACATTCTGTCCCACGCATAACTACATTTTTACTTACATGTCATAAAATAGTAACGCAGTTAAACTGTCTGTACCCTGAATATTTTTCCGTTACACACGGGTACACACGGCTAATGAGAGCCAGACCGAAAAAACATGGAAACATACACACGAAACTCTTATTACATATGTAACAAAAGTGTAGCACGTGACCGTCAAAATGTTACACTTTTTTCGACGACGATTGGGCGATTTTTTCTATCTCGTGCAGAGAATAACGTGCGGTAAGGAAATTTTTGAGTGGCAATCTTTGTGCACGTCAGTGAGGCCTAACCCGGTGTCAAAATATAAATTCCTAAGCTGCATTGATCTCGAGAAAAACTTCAGTGACCCAAGGACAAGAGAGTGATTATGAAGGTTCCAATTTCCCTTTAAAGATTGAAACCCTCAAAATATTAGGCATAGAATTTGAACCAACTTTTTATCGATGTTTTCGGACCAACTTATTTCAAGAATATGGTTTATCCTCATTGTAATTGAGGTAATCTTAGGCTACGTCTGCACTGCGATTAAAAACGCGCGAATTGGTAACGGATGACGAGGTGACATTATAAACAAGTCACGCGATCAGCTGCCGACGAAAGGCGGCTTGCGGTTGCAACGGCCTCTTTTTGCTTGGACTGTGCTCGTAACGCACTTGCTACCCGACCATTATCGTGTGCTTGTTTATTTTCAGGTTATGTTTTTGATCATGTACTGATGATTAATTTGGGCTTGTTTTATTTCTATTTGATTAATATTTACAGCGTTTGATATTTTTGTCTGTTTTGTAAAGTGTAGTGTTTATATTAATGCAGTATTTACGGAACAAAAAAATCAAAAAAAGGAGCCGAACGGTTCAGCCAGTTCGGTTTTCGGCATGGGCGCTCCACCGTGCATATCAACAGTTAAAAAAGTCTAACTAAGAGCCTACGCCTACAGTGTTTGAAGTCTGTGTGATATGCTAACAGCGTGACTATATCAACAGCCACTGGGCGGTATGCAACTAAGAACCTATGCCTACAGTGTTTGAAGTCTGGGTGATATGCTAACAGCGTGCCTATATCAACAGCCACTGGGAGGTATGCTAACTAGATGCCTATCCCGACAGCCGCTGTGAGACACGCTGACTGGGTGCCTCTGTCTGCAGTGCGAGTTTTAATTTACATATTTGGTATCTTAGCTAAGATTTGGATATGTCATGCGGTTTTACTTTTAGGAGACAGTGAAGTCTCTGGCGCATAATTGGAAGGCACTGCTATAGATCAGTCGGGACCATCTTCTGGACCTGACGAGGACGTCAGAGCATCAGGAGAAGCCGTGGTGATATTATAAGAAGTCACGCGATCAGCTGACTTCTTATAATATCACCGAAAGGCGGCTTGCGGTGCGCCAACGGCCTTTTGTTTTGTTTTTTTTTTTTTTTTTCTTGGACTGTGCTCGGAATGAACGTGCTACCCGACCAATATCGTGTGCTTGGTTATTTTTAGGTTATGTTTTGGCAATGTACTAATGATTCATTTGGACTTGTTTTATTTCTATTGATTTATATTTACAGTGTTGGGTTTGACATATTTGTCTGTTTTGTAAAGTGTAATTTTAAGGAATCAATTATCGTTTATTTTTTACTTATTTCAGCTCTGATTCTTATCAGTACATATATATTATCAGTGTACATATATTATTATGTATCTACTCGGACAAGTGATTTAAAAATCGTGCGGTAGAGAAGTCTGTGGTGCGATGCAGATGTTACACGGTGCCATGCTAATTTGGTGGATTATGGGGTTGAATGAACACACCTTTTCCAGTATAAAAATTCTTGTATTTCAATTATTAACATTCTTGTATTTCAATTAATACACACACAAACTTGGCATATGGCAATATTTATGTAACTTTTTTATCAGGTACTCAACATAATATCACCATAGACTTCACACAAACTTGGCTTATGGCAATATTTATGTAACTTTTTTATCAGGTACTCAACATAATATCACCATAGACTTCTTGAAGACAACCTTTTGATTTCGAAGCTCGAATAGAACTCCCTTAGAAACTAGGCGATGCCTCAAACATCATAAAAATACGCCTTCGGTGGCTCGAGGAGCAAATTTCCATCCTCTTTTAGGTCCTTTCCTTAGGACAAACGCTTTTTGACCGAATATATCTAGGTGTCTTGCAGTGTCCATTCAGGGCTTTAGTTGGGCATCTATTCGTTACATAGTTTGCTGTATGAATAGCATTTGCCCACAGCTCCTCTGGAACATTTGATTCAAGCATTAGGCATCTTGCCTTTTCGACTAATGTCCGATTTTTACGCTCTGCAAGTCCATTACTTTGAGGTTGTATTCCATGTTGAGCTAAATATTCATTTAACATTTTGTTCATGTACTCGGTACCATTGTCCGATTGTAAATATTTAATTTTATGCTTTAATACATTTTCGACCATGTTATTGTATTCTGTAAATATCTCAAATACCTTGCTTTTATTTTTTATGAAATATACGCAGCAATATCTAGTGAAATCATCAATAAAAGTCACGAAGTATCTTGATCCAGCATGATTTTCTACTTGCATAGGTCCACACACGTCGGTATGTATAATTTCCAGTGGTTCTCTTGTCTTTATATCGTCTGAGGTGTTAAATGGTAAGCTCGTCATCTTTCCTTACATACATGTTTCAGAGCTTCCCAACTTTTCTTTTTCTTTAATTTCTAATCCTTTTATTAGTTTCTTCTTGGATGCTGCTTTCAAGTCAGATTCATTTAAGTGTCCGAGTTTCTTGTGCCACTTCATAATATTTGTATCTTCTACCACTGCGTTGGCCTTTTCTACTTCGTCATATTTCAAGTAGTACAAATCATTCTCTCTATTCGCCTTGAGAACAATCTTGCCGCCACTATTCTTTATTATTGCCTGATCTTTCTGGAATACTACAGTAAATCCATTATCAGTGATTTTTCCAACTGAAATCAGGTTCATGGATAATTCAGGTACATATAGAGCATTATTTATATGGTAGTGTCCATCCTTCACTCTAATCGTGATTTTTCCTTTGCCTTTTACTTGAGTGACATACTGATCGGAAGCTAGTTTCAATGTTCCAGACTCACTATTTATGCTGCCAAATTTTTCCGCATCGCTGCACATGTGAGATGTACATCCGCTGTCGAGGCACCAAATATATTTTTCTTCAAATGCTGCGCAGTCGTTAGGCAAATTGGTTGCACACTAAAAATTCCATGACTAGAATTAGTTTCATTATATCCGGCTCTCGCTTGGCATTCAGAAGCCTTATGTCCCTTTCTTTTGCATTTGTTGCATCTGGATTTGAAAGTTCGACTGTTATTGTTATGTCCTTGTCTTTTATTTTTGCCTTTAAAACATTTTCAGCATTATCTCTATTGTTGTTGTTCTTTCTGGCTTCACTTTCTTCAATAATTTTAATTTTTAAATTATCTTTACTTAGCAAACTATCTCTTGTTTCGATGGCAATCCTAAAAATTTTGAAACTTTGTGGCAGGCTATACAGCATCATAATGCTTAATAGTTCTGGATGTATTTCCACACCCATTGTTGTTAGTTTATCAACCACGTCCATAAAATAGCTTAAGTGATCCTGAACATCGTATTTCTCAGTCATTTTCTTCAGAACGAGCTGTTTAAGCAAAGTTGCTTTTCGCGCGGGTCCCGAACATTGATGAATAGACTTCAGTTTGTCACAAACCTCTTTAGATGTTTTACACCCAGTTACCTGCTTGAGCTGAGGTGGAGACATCAATAGCATGATTTCAGCACGAGCCATCATGTCCCTTTTATGGAACTTCTCTGTCTCTTCGGCAGTCGTGTTCACGGAAAATTTTGCTCATTTTCTATTAAGATGGCCTCAGTGTTATATATTCCTGAAGGTCCAGAGCTAAACAAGGAAATTGGAGATTACTTTTATATTTAACTAATATATAAAATTCTCGTGTCACAGTTTTCGTTGCCATACTCCTCCGAAACGGCTTGACCGATTTTGATGAAATTTTTTGTGCTTATCCGGTATCTATGAGAATCGGCCAACATCTATTTTTCAAAAAAAAAAAAAACAAAAAAAAAAATTTTTGCAAAACAACGTTTGCGGGGTCAGCTAGTTACTTTATAGAATTAAATCTGAAATATATTACGATCAAGTTGACACACTTGTATGTGTCACAATAATAAAAAGAAATCACACACTCCGTTTTCCGTTTTGAGGTTGGCAATTGTGTAAATAGTTTTCATACCAACACTCCTCCTCACAATAGCAACCCTAAACATTTTCTCAAGTCTAGGTGCCGAGGTCCAGGAACTCCTTTTGTTAACAAATCGGCTAACATCTTGGATGTTTCCATATATCTCACAATGATCACTCCATTATTAATATGCTCCTTCAAAAAATGAATTCTTAGATCAATGTGCTTAGTTTTATTGCTTATCATATTTTTTCTGGCATATCTTTAATGCGGCTTGATTGTCGTGGAATATTTGTACTTTATTTTGTTTTAGCGCTGTTATGTCTTTAAGCTGATATGAAGGGCTTCTTTTACAGCATCAGATAATGCCATGTACTCTGCTTCCGCTGTAGACATGGCTGTAGCTCTCTGCTTCCTTCACTCCCAGCTGACAACTCCATTCGCCATCATAAAACAGTATCCATTAAAGGACTTCCGATCTAAGGTACATGCTGCCCAATCGGCATCTGCATATCCAACCATTTCTTTATTTGTGTTTTTCCCGAAACTTATCCCCATTGTTTTAGTTCCTTTAAGATAACGTAAGATCCTTTTTGCAGCCTTGTAATGTTCACTTCCTTAGCAATTGTTAAACTGTGATAAATAGCTTACAGCAAACATGATGTCTGGTAGCGTGGGTACAGCTACAAACATTTAGGATCCAATGAGGTTCTGATAGGGTATTGTCTCATCACTTTTCCCTTCTTTTTCCAACTTAAGGCGGGGCTCTATTGGCGTAACGCTCGGCTTGCAGTCTTCCATTCTGAATTTGGTGAGTAATTTTTCTACATACTTTTCCTGTTTTAGTTTTATTTTGTCATTTTCTTGTTTAATTTCAATTCCTACAAAATCGTTTACAGGGCCAAGATCCTTCATTTCAAAAATTGATTTTAATTTTTTATTTACATGCTCAAACAATTGTTTGCAGGAGTAAGCCATCAGCATGTCGTCGACGTATAATCCTAGAATAACTTTAGCTCCTCCTCTCTCCAGTACATAGATACATGGATGAGCTGCTGAAGAGATGAAGCCAAGCTTCTTCAGTTCATTATCTAATTTTTTATGCCATAGTCGCCCGGATTGCTTAAGGCCATACAAAGCTTTCTTTAGTAAACGTACTTTTTCTCCTTTGATCTTTGTAACATCTTCTAGCATTTTTCTTTGCTTTACGAAAAACAGTGTGATCCTCGTTTGAGCTTTCATCTGTCATAACTTCCATGATGTAATCTTCCAAATACTCTGGCTTTTTCATTAGAATTCTTTCATCTAAGTCACCGTTTAGATAAGCAGATGTGACATCCAATTGATGAAGTTTCAAATCTTCTTGGATCGCAGTAGCCCACATTAGTCTAATGGAGCTCAGTTTGGCAACCGGTGCCCAAGTTTCATTGTAATCTATGCCAGGTCTTTGTGTAAATCCACGTGCTACGAGGCGAGCCTTTTTAGTTTTATCTGCTTTCTCTTTAAGTATCATCTTGAAATCTATAATGTTTTTCTCATTTTCTTTCTTCTTTATTTCCCAAGTGCCATTTTTAATATGCGCTCTTATTTCCGATTTTATAGCTTCATGCCATTCTGAATAGTAAGTAATTTCATCATGTCTGTTTCATTTGAGCTTGATACTTCCTGATATTCATCCGAAGACGATTGTGATGTAGATGACTGATCGAGCACATAGCCTTTATGCCAGGTTGGGACTTTTTTCAGGTTCAGGTTCTCTTACGCTCATCCTGCTTTGACTACATTCAGTACTTATACTGGTTTCAGGTGCAGCAGGTTCCTGAAATGAGTTCGACATTACTTCGATATCTATAACAAGTATGTATTCATCCTCTTTCAGTTTTTCTGGCTGTTGTTGTTCCTGTTCACCGAAGATATTGCTATACTTTTCATCACTCTTATCATGATGACTGTGATAATACATTCGCTCAACTATCTTTACATCTCTGCTTATTATCACGGTCTTCTTTTGTGGTAAGTATATTCGGTAACCTTTCGCATTTTGGGCATAGCCTACAAAAACTCCTTCTGTGGCTTTTGGGGTAAACTTCCCTTTCCTATTCTTGTCCAAAACGTAAGCTTTGTAACCAAATATCTTTAGATGGTTTCCTGACGGTATACGTCCAGTCCATTTTTCGTAAGGGGTACAACATTTCAGAGCTTTAGCTGGGCATCGGTTAATTAAATAATTGGCAGTATGTACCGCTTCCGCCCATAATTCTTTAGGCATATTTCCATTAATCATTAGACATCGAGCTTTGTCCAGTAATGATCTGTTCTTTCGCTCACTCTGCCCATTTTGTTGGGGGGTATATGGTGCGGTTAACCTTCGTTTAATCCCATTTTGTTTCAGGAAAACGTCGAATTCCCGATTACGGTACTCAGATCCATTGTCGGACTGTAAGTTCTTTATTTTTTATATTTTTGATGGAACTTCTCGACTTTTTGTTTATATTCCTTGAAAATCTCGAAAACATCATTTTTGTTTTTAATATAATATACGCAGCAATATTTTGTGTAATCGTCAATGAATGTTACAAAATATTTCGCTCCGCCCAAAGTTTCCGGTTGTATGGGTCCACACAAATCGGTGTGTATTATTTCTAATGGTTGATTAGACTGGGATCCTTCTACGGATTGAAATGGCAATCGTGTCATCTTTCCTTTGATGCATGTTTCGCACTGAGGCAAATTTCCATCTCCCAGTTCTATTCCTTTGATTAGGTTCTTCTTCGCAACCAACTTCAAGTCACTTTCATTAAGATGGCCTAACTTTTGATGCCACATCTGAATATCATCGTTTACAGTGTGGGCCACTTGCGGCTTTTCATCACTTTTGTAGTACAGACCATTTTGTTTTTCGGCAGTCAATGAGGTTTGGCCTTTCTCATCTTTGATATAAGCTTTGTCTTTATTGAAAACAACAGTGTTACCTTTTTCAGTGATTTTTGCAACTGACATTAAGTTTGTTGCCAAAGCAGGCACGTACAATGTATCTTGCAAATTGATTATTTCGACATTAATGCTCATGCGAACTTTGCCTCTTCCTTCTACTTTTGTTGTGTTTTCATTTGACGCAAATTTAAGTGTTCCAGTTTCAGAATTTATTGATTCAAACCGTTCTTCTTGAGCACACATATGAGAAGTGCATCCACTGTCTAAACACCACGTATTAGGAGAGGTGGCAGACAAACAAATTGGTGCAAGGTTATAAGACTTTTCTAGACGTCTTTTGTCATTTTCTTGTTTCATTTTAACAACCTTCTTTTTGCTCCAACATGTTTCTGTAGTATGTCCTTTTTTCTTACAGGTATTGCAAAAAATGGTTTTCTTTTTATTATAGAAAGCTTCTTCTTCTGTTTTTGTGTTCTTTCTAGCTTCACTTTCTTCTATTATTTTTATTTTAGCTCGTCAGGCGTAGGCAACTTGTCACGAGATTCAATTGCGATTCTGAAATTTTCGTAGTTTGCCGGCAGACTGTACAGCATCATTATACATAGTAGGTCTGGATGCAGTTCTACGTTCATGTCAGCGAGCTTCTCGACTATGTCCATGAAATGATTTAAATGTTCACGAACATCATTATCAAAAAAAATCAGTAGTAGTTGCTTTAGTAATGTTGCCTTACGGGCCGGTACTCTGGTATATATTTTTCGATTAACTCCAAAGTTCGTAAGATGTTTTGCAATTTTTTACCAGTTTTATCTCTGATGGTGAGATCAGTATGAAAAGTTCAGATCGTGCCAGTTGATCCTTCTCGTGGAAGATATTTTTCTCATCTTCATTTTTAGGCGGCGTTATAATGCCACTGGCAAACTCACACAAGCCATTCTTAATTAATAGGGCTTGAGCCTGGACGCTCCAAGTATCATAATTACTTTTTGTACGCGAATCTATTCGGTAGTGTGTAGTCAATGTAAGTAAGTCAAATATAAATATATTTGACTTACTTACATTACAACCACCCTCTGCTACCACTTGATATATATTCCTGAAGGTCCAGAGCTAAACAAGGAAATTGGAGATTACTTTTATATTACTTTATAGAATTTAATCATAAACATATTACGATCGAGTTGACACATTTGTATGTGTCACAATAATAAAAGAAATCACACACTCCGTTTTCCGTTTTGAGGTTGGCAATTGTGTAAATAGTTTTCATACCAACACTCAGCCTGTACGCACCAGGTATCATAATTAGTTTTACTTAGTGGTTCTATACGATATGATGACGATATCGTTCCTCGAACAAACCACGCTCTGCTACCAATTGATAGTTATATTCAATTACACAAATTAAATAAAACAATGTGATAATTTGATACATGGTTAATTTATATTGTACATAACTATGAATGACAAGTCTGTTAGGAAAAAACTCCATAGCAACGGCTAGTAAGGATATCATGCTCTGTGATGCAAACTCCAACACAAATCTTAATAAATATTTTGAAATCATGCAGGATTGTGCGACGCTCCTCATTACAAAATGAAATTCGCGCTGACGGACGGGAGATGGTGGTCGCTCACCGCAAAGACGTACATTCACAGAACAATAACACAGGGTTTTCCAATAAGAGGTGTCATTTTGATATTCAAAGAAAAATGCCATTTTATAATATAAATGATCGGATGTTTATTTCACTATAAAGAGGAAGGTATGCCGTTAATAGTGGAAAATAAAATCAGGCAGAGTGGTCGTGGTCCACGCTTACAGGACCATTTCCTTTTCATGAAATTTTCCATAACCAAATCGCAAAGTGGCTGCCCTATGTCCTCGATAGCCTCACGAATTCCATCTTTGAGGTCTTGAATCGACGCTGGGCTGTTGGCGTAGACCTTCTCTTTCACTTGGCCCCATTCTTGGCCTCATTTATATTAAAAAATGGCATTGTAAAACCCTTTACTTGAGCGTACACTACACGTAATATAAGAATGAGTTTTTTTAAACTGTATTTTCGCAGGTCTTGATATTTTATGCAGAGAAATCCTTTCATAGGTCTCATAGCCGCTAGATAGTGGGTGGGTGAATCCAGTGTTCATGAAATCTTTTGACTCGCCTTTTAAGCCGTAGTAAGCTAAGATTTTAGTTCATAAAATAATACCGATAATTATGGCCTGAGAATTCTTAGGGTTGATCTGCAATCCAAAAGACCGCGACATCCAGGTATCTTTTCATAGCAGACACGGTGGCTTCTGCATCTTGCGTCAAGAAGTGATCGTAAAGCTGCATATCGTCGGCATAGAGATGGAAGTGGGAAGAGATGAAAATTATTGTGTAGAAAGAAGAAAAAACTATGAAAATTATTGTGTAGTTAGCCATTTCAGCCGAAAACGTATGATACATGGCGGGTCATTAATTTTAGTTAAAAACACAATTAAATCTCAAGAACGAAAAGACATCACTGGTCTGTCTGTTGAACACATCATTGAATTGTCCTGTGTTGAGCTTGATAAGCATGTGATAGTATGCGTATACAGACCTCCAAGGTTACCAGAATCTATGTGTGTTTGAATCAGTAATGGAAGATGTGTTGAAGAAACTTAGTGCTAGTAGTAAGTCAATAATCGTATGTGGTGATTTCAATATTAATTTATTAGAAAATAACGTGAATACTGTCAGATTATTAAGTCTTTTTGGGTCATTTGATTTATCAAATGTTTTTATTGAACCAACCCGAGTGACAGCTTCTTCTGCCACTTGCATAGATAATATTTTTTGTGACTGCGATTACTTACACAAACAAATTGTAAATAAGCTGTCATCTGATCACAGTGGACAAACAGTAACATTTTACTCATACATGCCTATACAAAAAATTCAAATAAGGTTTAGGCCAATTACATGTAAAAATTTAGAGAAATTAAATAACTCTTTGGCCAGAAAATTATTTGTTCAAAGTTTTTATAATTTATGTGACCCAAATGAGTTCTATGCCGAGTTCTTTTCACTATTAAACACACAATTTAATGAATTTTTTCCACTTAAAACCAAAAGTATTTACACAAAGTTCTTATTTAGTGATTGGGCGACTCCAGGTATTCGTAAAAGCAGGGGAAAACTTTTTGAACTTTATCAATCTAAAGCAACATATGAATAATATAAGCTTTAATATGTATGTTGCAAAATATTCTAAAATTTTTAAAAATGTGTGCAAAGTTGCTAAAGCTCTTTATATTAGCAATAAAATAAAATCAGCCGATGATAAAATAAAAACTACCTGGCAAATAATAAATAACGAAACAGGTAGGAAAAAACAGCGTATTACTGAATTTAATTTAGAAACTGCACATGGCCCTATCAACTCAGATCTAGAAGTAGCTCAGTCATTTGAAAACTTTTTTGCTAATATTCCCCTAAAAACTACTGAAGCTTTAAATTCCTCACCCGAGTTCTCTGCTGCCTTACTTAGAAAGAATGTAAATGCATGCCCTTTGGAGTTTAGGTTTCAACATACAAACCCCCAGGCTGTAATAAAAGCTTTTAAAGATCTTAAAATTAAATCAACAGAAGATCTCTGGGGAATGTCTGTAAAAGTCTGTAGAACTTTCATCGAAACCATTGCGCCCTATTTAGCTGTCATATTTAACACCAGTGTAGACCAAGGTGTCTTTCCGGATCTCATGAAACACAGTAAAGTAGTTCCTTTGTTCAAATCCGGTGATAGTAAAGAACTCAACAATTATAGGCCTGTATCAATTCTACCAGTTCTCAGTAAGGTGTTTGAAAAGTTGATGCTCAATCAAATGGTACGTCACTTTAATAAAAACTCCATCTTTCATGAACAACAGTACGGTTTCACCAAAGGGCGTTGTACCACTGACGCTGGTGTTTCTCTAATAAAGAACATTTTTAACGCCTGGGAGGAAGCAAAAGATGCCATTGGAATTTTTTGCGACCTCTCTAAAGCATTTTATTGCGTAAACCATGATACCCTTCTTCTGAAACTGGAGCACTATGGGGTTAGGAATACAGCTCTTGATCTACTTAGATCATACCTGAAAGATAGAAAGGTTAAAGTTCAAGTAAACGGCATAAACTCATTAGGGTATGAAATGGAAATGGGCGTTCCTCAAGGTTCGATATTGGGTCCATTCCTCTTCTTAGTTTACATTAATGATTTACCTCAAGTACTTCAAAATCAACCGAAGATGGTGTTATTTGCAGATGACACTTCATTAATCTAAATAGACCGACGGTCACAAAATCTGGACGACGTGAATAACTCGATTCTTCAAGTCCAAGATTTGTTTACGGTAAATAATTTGGTACTAAATGAAAAAAAAACCAAATGCATTAGATTTAAATTACCTAATGTTAGAAGTAGCGAATGTGACATCATATTGAATGGAGAAAAACTGGAATTTATTAATCAGACGGTTTTCCTAGGAATCACGCTGGACGAGAAATTACAATGGGGACCACATATAACATCTCTTGCGGGGCGGCTAAGCTCTGCCACTTATGCTGTTAGAAAGATAAGACAGTTAACAGATGTAGAAACCGCGCGTTTGGTCTATTTTAGCTACTTCCACAGCATTATGTCTTATGGCATTTTACTGTGGGGTCGGGCTGCTGACATTGAATCCATTTTTATTTTGCAAAAGAGAGCTGTCAGAGCCATATACAATCTTCCTCGTCGCGAATCTCTCAGGGAACTATTTAAAGGGATTAATATTATGACAGTACCTTGCCAATTCATTTATGAAAATATTATGTATGTAAGAAAAAATCTACATCTTTTTAATAAAATAAGTGATAGACATAATTTGAATACATGAAATAAAGATAAAATAGATCAACCATTTTTCAGATTAGCTAAAGTACATACATCATTTATGGGGTACTGTGTTAAATGTTATAACAAAATACCTTGTGATATATTGCAATTAAATGAAAGAAAATTTAAAATTCGTATAAAAAGTACACTTTGCAGACAAGCTTATTACAAATTAGAGGACTATATACAAGATAAGAATGCTTGGAAACATGATGGTCCAGCTCCATAGGACAATCCCGTCTAGACAAAATCACACTGGTTGCTAATTTAATTTTTTTTACTTACTCACACACTGACTTATTCCTAGTTAATATTTTAGGAAAGTCATATATTTTTACAGTGTTTGTAAATATGTGAGCACAATGTACCTATCGCGTCATTCATTTATCTGCCTTTGCTATATTTTTAGTTCTTCTTACCACTTGTGGTATAGTATTTTTATTCTTGGTGCATCGTCTTCACATATAAAAATATAATTAATGTATACAAATATTGTAAAATATTTTAAAAGAGTAAAGGTGGAGTTTCTTGCCACTTCTTCTCCATACGAAACTACTTTTTGGAAGTGGCGCCTAGAATCTGTTATATTTTTATTGTAATTTTTGACGTTCAAAAGTGCCATTTTATGGGCCTATTTGAAATAAATTTGACTTTGACTTTGATGACTCTAGTGACAGAGTTAATGAAAATAGAAAAGAGAAGAGGAAAGAGAACGCCACCCTGAGGCACTCCAGTGGTAAGAGAGCACCAGTCAGAAGAAGACTCTTCGAGACGAACCCACTGAGAGCGGCCTTTAAGGTAGGAGGATATCGAAATCGACAGACTTAAAGGCACTGCCAAAGTCCAGAAGTACAAGTAAGGTGAGACATTTGTAGTCCACAGCCCAGCGGATGTGTCATCAGTAACCTTCAATAGAGTCGTTACAGTGCTATGTCCAGGTCAAAAACCAGATGGAAAAATACTAAGAAGGTCATTCGAAGAAATAAAGGCAGAAAGTCGCCAATGAAGAATGTGCTCAAGCACTTTGGAGATATGGCAGGATATAAATAGGTCGGAAATCAGTCGGTGAGACCGGGTTGGGAATTTTGGGTAAGGGGATGATATGAGCTTGTTTCCAGGCCTCAGGAAAAGTACAAGAAAAAAGGAGAAATTAAAAATGTGGGTCAAGATGGGAAGTAATGTGAGGAGGTTCGGAGAAATAATTCTTGAGCAAAGATTAGGTATCATTACATAATGCAGTGGAGGATATAACACAAATAGATTTGTTTACCTCCCCTTTACCAACAGGACTTAATTCGAAAGAAGGACACTGCGGCACTGGCAAACAGAAAAGTTTATGTAAAATAGCTGATTTGACGTGTGGATCTAACGTAACAGGGGGAAGTGAGAACTGGAGACTTACCAATACCGGCAGTTTTTTTTATATTCCAACCTTCTGAAGAGTTACGGTTGTCGAAAGAATTATGGAAGTAGCGTCTCTTTGCATCTCTACACATATGACTGCAGCGATTACGCAGTAACTTAAACGCAATCATGTTGCGCTCAGAAGGACAGCGTTTTAACCTCCTATTGGCTCTGTCCCAACAAGGCATCGCATACTTAATGGCAGAAGTAAGCCAAGGAGCCGGGACATACTTTACTTTAACTCGACGGATAGGGGGGCAAGACGCAATAACTCTTAGCCCACTACTAAAGTTTCTAATATTATAATTAAATCATTATAGACACGTAGCGCCATCTAGCGTCCTAAAGCAATTGTTTTATGCACCCCTGACAACGTATATGCAAAATTTCATGATGATCGGTTCAGTGGTTTAGGCGTGAAAAGGTAACAAACGAACAAACATACTTTCGCTTTTATAAAATAATAGCTGCTCCCCGCGGTTTCACCCGCGTAAATCTTGATCCCGTGGGAGTATCGGGATAAAAAGTACTCTATGTGTTAATCCAGGTTATAAACTATCTGTGTGCCAAATTTCCTCTTAATCCGTTAAGTAGTTTTTGCGTGAAGGAGTAACAAACATCCATCCATACTCACAAACTTTCGCGTTTATAATATTAGTAGGATTAGTTAGGAAATTAGGATTAGGTTTAGTAATATCTTGTAAGTCTAGCTCAGAATACAGAACAAACGGACCACATCATCGCTAACCATCAGAAAACCAGAAGGTAGCGAGCAGCGAGCGCGAATAGAACTTCCGGTCTTTTCTGTAAAAATCTCACGGTGAAAACTTAAGGTTGAACTAGTCGCGGGCTCGAAGCACAGATATTAGTAGCAAGCTAGCTCGAAGTCACTGGTGGGCTTGGCCGAAAAGCACGCTGTCTCACCTTACATCCTGTCCTACATATATAGTATCAGTGATGGGCAGTTAGACGCTAGTCTAGACGCACAATGTCTAGTTCGCACGCACACAAACACCGTTATTTTAATTCGTAGTAAAACGAGCGCGTAAAGAGGAATGCCCATTTTTCACCTGACTATGTATAGAAATGAAATAAATCTTAAAATACAGCTAATTGAATCGTATATTAATTACGCTAATCACAATGATAGAAGAAACGCAGGGTAAAACGATTTTTAATATTTCTTTATGCTTATTCTGCGTTAAGAGTAAACATATTAATTAGCATGTTTTGAACGCATCTCAACTTCCCATTTTTACGACGTTCCATTTTACATACTGCTACTTGACTTTATTCAACTCTGTTTCTGAGTTTCATGCATTATTTTACGTTTTATATAATTAGTTACCATGTTTTATTAGTCTTTGTATAATACAGATTAATTAAAAATAACATCACAATTAAATTATTTAATCATGTAATATGTAATTGAGTTAGACAGATTGAAACGGATTTTTTTTGGCCGTTTTACAGTTATGCCTGACACTCAATTTATAGTGACAATCATAAATAGTCTAAGCAGTGACATTAAGGCAGTTGGTTTCGAGGAATTCACAAAGTAAAAAGTCGCTTAAGACCATAGATTTGTATTATTAGGTAAGTATTCGTATTTTAGACTAAACTTCGAGCGTTAATTAATTCGTGCTAGCACATTTGTTTCTTTATATTTGGTGAAGGGAAATCCTAACCTAAAATGTGACATTAATATTTTTAGGACTTCGTAGCGTTTAAATCGTAAAAATGACCATATGGCATTATATTATAAACATACAGGTATGCTTTCGACTATACCTTATAACTATACATAAACTTTCATTATCAGGTTTTTAAATGTATGGGAAGTGGGCATTGTTCTTTACGAAAAGTCCTTTGAAAAAACGAGTTTTTTAAAGAAACACTGTTAAAATCAATTACAAATAAAGAACTATAGTATTTTTATTCTGGGTGCATCGTCTTCACATATAAAATATAACTAATGTACACAAAATATTGTTAAACATTTTAAAAGAGTAACGGTGGAGTTTCTTGCCCCTTCTTCTCCATACGAAACTACCTTTTGGAAGGGGCGCCTAAAATACATTCTATTTAAATGAAAATGTTGACGTTCAAAAGTGCCTTTAAGTGCCTATTTATTTGACTCTATACAATACATTTCGACCAACGTAGCTGTGCAACGGCCGTTTTTCGGCCTAAAATTTTGAATGTCCACATTCGATCGGTTTTTGTTTAATTTTTGATTTTCGTTTACAACCAGCGCTTTCAATAATTGCACAGAGTTGGTCGTACTTTAGATTTCTTTGTGCTGTTTAAATGTCATTAAAATGATAAATATTCCATGACATTTCATTCCATTTATTACTTCAAGTTTGTTTGTTTGGCATCTCGCAGGTCAACCTATGAGGTTGTCGTCTGCTTAAGCGGACTTGCCTGTGGATTCCCTAATAAATTAAGGCCTCCAGCCAGGACTATTACTTCAAGTTTTTTTTTTTTTTTTGGGTATGGCATCTCGTAGTTGACCTTGAGAGGTCGTGACTACTTAACCGGACTATCCTGTGGCTGCCTTAAGCGGACTCAAAGCCTCCAGCCAGGGGCGTAAAACTACTTATATTATTAAGCGAACGCTCGCTAAGGGCACCCCCTGTGGGGTACGGACCTCGGCTTAGGGCGTCGCTGACGGGAGGACAGCAAGATGGGACAGGCTGGATCAAGTTTTGTTGATTATTATTATTCGGGGAATTTAAAGCTACAGGCTCAGCTACGGCGCGGGCTGGCACTTCGTCGAGCAAGGGTCGGGGGGGACAATTACGTCGGGATCTTCGCGAGGAACCTCGGCGGCGAGGTCGGAATGTCGGTCTGTGTTTGTGCACTGTACTGGTGCCCTACTGCTCTCCTGAATGAGAGTTATGTGGTCATCGGGATCGGTGAGGACATGCTTGGGACGGCGGACTTGACTAATGGAGGAGGGAATATAGCTAGCGGCTTTCACAACCAGAGGGTTGCGGTGATTCGCGGCGGTCTCGAAGAAACGCTTTGAAATGCGTTTCATGAACCGACGGATAGTGGGAATCCTGAGGTCTACGTGGAGGATTTCGTTGCGAACGTACCAGGGGGAGTCTGTTATCCTACGGAGGAACTTGTTCTGGAGGGTCTGCATTCTATTGAAGCGAACGGGCTTGGCGTGTGCGAAGACTGCACTGGCATAGGTCATGATCGGGCGGATGCACGCTGTGTAGATACGCATTTTGCACTTCAGTGACAATTTGCTACGTGCATTTAGGACAAAGTGAAGTCTACCTAGAGCGAAGGCGGCGCGCGAACGAGCCGCCTTAATGTGCTCTGAAAAAGAGAGGTGTTCGTCTAGTACGACACCCAGGTATTTGGCTCGCTTCTCCCAAGGGATCGGCTTGCCGAACATGGTGATCGGTCGAGGGGGTGAGGGGTTGCGACGCGGCTTTGAGAAAAGAACCGCTTGACTTTTGTCGGGATTGACGTCGATTCGCCATTTTCTAAACCAAGCGCCAAGCTTGTTCACTTGAGTTTGGAGAATGCGAGCTATCGAATTTTCATCACGGCCGGTGTAGTAGATGGCCGTGTCGTCTGCGAACAGGGCCAACTGCGCCTTGCTGCACTTTGGCATGTCGCTGGTGAATAGCGTGAAAGCTAGAGGAGAGATCACAGAGCCCTGAGGGACTCCTGCGCGAATAGGGTGGGGGGAGGATAGCGCTCCTTCGATGCGATAACGGAAGGTGCGGTTCGACAAAAAGTCCCGTAAGATGAGCACGAGACGATCTGGCACGCCGAGTTGGTACAGCTTATATAATAAGCCGTTGTGCCAGACTTTGTCGAACGCTTTCGCTATGTCGAAGAAGACAGCACCGGTCATCAAACCTCGTTGGAAACCGAAGTTGATGTGTTCGACTATACGGTGGACCTGTTGTACGCACGAGTGTTGGGTTCTAAAACCAAACTATTCGTTGGGGATGAGGCCCTTTGTCTCGGCGTAGTCTCTGAGGCGCTTATAAATAAGCCTCTCATAGATTTTGCCGAGGACATTGAGCAGACTGATGGGGCGGTAACTACTAGGCTCTGACTTTGGCTTGCCGAGCTTCGGGATACCGATGACGGTGGCTTCTTTGAATGCCTGTGGGAAGATGTTGTTGCTCAGAGCACCATTGAAGATGGTGGTCAGTAGCATTATCAGGTGGGCAGGGAAAAGTTGGAATACCCTATTGGTGATTCCATCTGAGCCGGGGGCTTTACGAGCCTTAAGACCTTTGATGAGGTCGTGCACTTCGTCGGGCGTGACTGGGGGCAGTGGATACTCTGGGTCTTCGACGGGAGGGAGGGAGGCTCTATGTTCGACTTCAGCGTCGACCTCAGAGAGGTGAGCTTGGTCTACTGGTTGAGAGCTAGGCGAGCATTGGACTTCTAGACTGTCGGCTAGAAGCTCAGCCTTGTCGACACCATCGAAGGCGATGGTCTTGTCGGGATGGATCAGGGGGGGCATGGAGACTATTTCTCCGGATCTGAGCTTCCTCTGGAGTTGCCAGAAGGCTAGGTGGGTGGGCTCTAGTTCGCTCAACATCTTGTCCCAGCCGGCGGTACGCAGCTCCTCTATGCGTGTTCTTACAGTACGCTGTAAGTAACGCATATGGGCTTTGTTCGCGTCGCAGGGGAAGTTGCTGTAGGCACGGACAGCCGCATTCTTCTCATTCAACAGTTCGCGTACATCGTCCGGCAACTTCCAGCGACGGTCATCCGTCGCTGGAATTTCCCTTGAACAATCGTTCAGGACTGATTGTACGTGAGCTGTGAATGAGTCGATCGCGGCCGTTGTGTCAGCGATAGAGTCAAAATGATCGGGGATTGGGTCCAAGTGGGGGGACGTGGTGGATTTTAAGCGATCGCTTACTTTCCTCCAGTCCGTTACCACTTTGTTGGGAAGGGGTTGGGTGGAATCGGGCAGACCTATGCGGGGGACCAGTTTCATGACTACTGGACGGTGATCGGAAGCGAGCTCTTGTACCACTTCTATAGAGTCCAACCGTAGGTTGACGTTCTGTAGGAGCGCCACGTCGAGAACATCGGCGGTGTGATTGGGATCGGGGGGAAAATGAGTGGGAGTCATCGGCGCAATGACATCGAAATTCTGAGAGGAGGAGAGGTTGAACAAGTGTCTCCCTCTGGAAGAGGTCCTGGTGCTATTCCAGGAGGGATGTTTTGCGTTTTGATCACCCGCTATGATAACGGAGTCACTCAGGCTAAACAGTACAGAAAGATCTTCAGTAAGGAGTTGGAAGTTCCCCGAAGTATTAATGGGGGGGAGGTAGGCCGAAACTATGGTGATCGGTTGATGACCTGTCATGCCAAGCCGACAGCAAGACACTTCTAATCGTGAGAGTGTGGGAGGGTGCAGTATAGCTCCTTTTTGTAATAGATAAGGGTACCGCCCTTATGGCAACGCGTCCTGTCATTGCGAACTGTACGATAGTTTGCAATTGACGGATTTCGGTAACACGGTTTAAGGAACGTTTACTGAACAAGGAGGATGTCGATGTGGTGGTCGCGGAGGAACTCGCTGATTTCAGCGCGTTGTCGCAGGATGCCATTGGCATTGAAATAACCTAACTTTAGGGATCGGGGTTTGGTTCGCGCGAGGATTCCTTTATCCATGATTAGGGTTGGGTTGATTGTTAAAGGACATCAGGGCTTGCGTAATGTCCGGGTACGCATTGTAAATATTTTGAATCATAAATATGTTGCCGGCATTTCTGGCGGCAACAATTTCACTGGCCATTTTCCTGGCACGAGGGGTGAGGAAGGCCGTAAAAGTGCTTGATATGACATTAAACGCGTCCATCGGGTTCTGGCCGCTAACACGGGTGGCTGCGGGTGGAGCTGAAGCGGCGGGAGTGGCTTTATTCATGGGCATAGGAATGCCTGGGGGCGCGTTGACGCGGATGCGGGGGTCCATGAGTGGAGGGATGGCCGCAGGAGCGGGTCTGGGAGCTAAGGCTGGAAAAGCCTGCTGATGGTGGAAGTAGTTCCAGGGCGAGGGCCTCTGAGGACTGAGTCGCTCCTGATGCTGTGAGGTAGGCCACGCGTGGGCGAAGCGGGGGCTTTCCCTTTGCTGACGGGCGTCTGCACGCTTCGTCAGCTTGGGAGATGATGTTTTGGGGGCCTTGGGGCACCCACGATAATTGGCCGGGTGGCCTGAGTCGCCGCATAGCACACAGCTAGGCGGCTCTGTGCACAAGGTGCGGTCCTTAGGACGAGTGCAATCAGCAGTGCCGTGATCGCCCAGGCACTTGACGCACCTGGGTTTCGCGTGGCAGTGCATCTGCGAATGTCCGTATAGTTGGCAGCGGTGACACTGCCCTATGACACCGGTCTTGAACGGCTTCTCGATCTGCAAGCCGGTGAGGTTGCAGATGGAACGGACGTTGAAAATTGGGTGGTGACCCTCAGTAGGAGGGCAGACAACGAGGACCATATCGAACGGTACCCTGCCTCGGGCGCGGTGCATGCGGTGGACTTCCGCAACGGGGACGTTTTGCGACAGAAGGTCGGCTTTTATTTCCTCCGCGGGTATCTACTTCGGGATCCTACGGATCACGACTCGGACTTGACGGTCTTCGGGGAGGGCGTAGGTGTGGAAGGACACACCTCTAAGACGGAGAGTCTTCGTGAGCTCTCTGTAGTCGTTTGACGTCGGGACGGTTACCTTAATACCCTGTTGGGTAGACTTCGCGCTGGTGTAGCCTGTAGGTCGGTGCACCATTTGGACACGTCTGTCCACTTCCCCTTGTCCTGGATGTACACAGGGGGAGGGGGGGCGATTTTCTTTGCCGCAGAAGGCTGGGCAGCGGGCTTGGCAGCACTGTGGCTGAGGGAAGAGGTTGAGGCCGAGGCGGCCTGAGAGGGGGCGGTGGCGGATGGAGCCACGGGAGCGGAGGTGGCTTCGATAGCCGGTTTCTTTGTCCTTGTGTCAGGACTCGGTTTGAGGCTCCTCTTTTTGGAGCCGACCGTCTTAAAGACGCCTTCGTCGGAAGAGGGGGAGGAGCTCTGGTCGTCGCTCGAGATTAAGTACGGCGAGGTCGGGCGAGGGGAAGGCTCGCTGGTGTCCATGTGGACAGCCGGCGGCGAGCAACCTGGAAGTTGCGACGGAGAAGGCTCGAGGGCATCGCTAAACGTAGCGATGTCCGAGCTGTCGGTGCCTACTAGGTCAGAGGGACCGGGGACGGACTGCTGCAGAGCAGCGAATTTGGCTCCATACTTGGCGAGGAAGTCGGGGTCCTTAAATAGGACCTCTTTGAAGAACGCCACTATCAGGGCGTCCTCCATGGTCGGAGTGGGGGGAAGGCCTAAGGGAGGGAATGGTGGAAATTAAGTTTCCACTTAGCCTACTAACCCTATTCCTAACTCCCCGGGTGGATTGGCCCGGGGATGAGTTCCCTCCCTGTCGGGTGCAGACAGGGAGGTGTGTACCTAATGGTGAGCCCTAAGCTTGTATACCCGTCGCCAGTCTTATTGTGCGAACGGGGCCCTGACCAGTCTAGCGCGAAGGGTGTAGACACACCCTAAAGACACTAGGTGAGTAGCTGGAAAGCAAAACTGTCACCAGAGCCGACTAAGAGATCCCCCAAGGCCGGTTATCTGGGACCCGTCCAATGGATTGCCTCGCCCTGAAGGGGTTCGGCGGGTGTGATTGGGTCACCACCCCACTCGGCTTCGTTGGCACCGTAAGGTTTCCACCGAGGACCACGAAACTGTGGTTTTACCCAGAAGGGGCCTAGTGAAGCTACACACGAAAGTCTGATGAAGAAATAAGATTTGCCTTGAAAAAGGCACTTTTTAATTGATTAAAATCAAAATCAATTTCTTGATAGTGATTT
This sequence comes from Dasypolia templi, assembly GCA_963555695.1. NCBI lineage: Eukaryota > Metazoa > Arthropoda > Insecta > Lepidoptera > Noctuidae > Dasypolia > Dasypolia templi. The sequence continues at coordinate 10,729,366 of OY743163.1, forward strand.
TATATCGGAGTAGTCGGGGCGACTACGATGACGTCACGTGGTAGCGACGAGTAGATTTCACGAAACACAACACTGGAGCGGGAGAGCGCACAAACACGTCCGTCCGCGACGAGAGTCGAGCGTCGAGTGCAGGGGGGGGACAGTCCCATATATTTGACTTGGATGAAAAGATGGTGGCTCCATCTGCATGTTGTTCCTAAACGTTGGTTTTTTTTCATGTTTATGGCATGGCTACGAGGCCTTTAGCACCGCGACTCGAGAAAAAAAAAGTTTTATACATTTAAAATATAATGTACCTTAACAATATTTATTTTACATTACACTAATAAAATTGAGCTTATTTCAGTATTTTTACAAATTGAAATACAAATGTATTTTTTTATGTACTAGCCTTTTTTTTTAAACTGGTAACTGACAAAACAAAGTTTAGCAATTTGTTTGAAATTCAAATTTCAAAATGGTAGCTACTCTCTGTGTCAGCGTATGTTAGTAGTTTTTTCCATTTTTCGTTTGTGTTTCGGCTGTGAAATCTTCCAGAAAGTGCGTCGATTTGAGCTTTAAGTTTCTCCGCCTTTCTGTGGTGACTTCGGCCCGTAATATTTGTCGAATTGATTTGAACAATTTCGCGAAAGGACGCTATTAATTTTTATTGTGTTGTGCTAAATCAACATTTCTATTGAAAATGCCTAGGTTATGTGCATTTGGCTGTGCTCCCAGTGGTAAGTTTAATTTTATAACATTTTAACATCACCGGCAATGTTCTATAGATGCTTCATAACAGGACATTGTTAGTACTTCATTTCTGAAACTCTCAATATTCAGTGAACCAAATATAAATTCATGACTACCCGTCAAGCACCGATAAATTAGCCACAATTACATTAATATAAATTTATTATACGCGTGCCTAAAAATGAATTTGAATGGATCAAGACAATAATTTTTGGCATAGATAACAATAGTTTTTGACTGGTATGGTACATATTCCTTTCGTAACATCAGTCTTTATTGGGTTAGCTTCCTGCAGTGTAAAGACGCAGATTTAATAATTTAATATGATTACAAAATTTGTACTTGTTGTGAAGCATCTTTTCTTTGTAGTCCAAGTGGTCCAATAGCAGATAAGTTAGCTATACATTTTAGATGTACACAGCTGATACATTACACGCTTGGAGTGTCCCTTTTATTAGCCAGGTGTTAACAATGATACATATATCCCAGGTTGCATACCTTACAAGGAAGGCACATCAATAAATGTTAAAAGACTATTCAAATAGCCTACAGCTCTTTTATCTTTCCAATTGCAGGTGTCCCAATGCATCGTTTTCCAAATGCTGATAAGTTCCCTGATCGTCTTAAGGCTTGGGTCAATCTTGTTGGTGGAAAACTACAAACAGCAGTTGATTATGCATATTACCGAACAAAGTTGGTTTGCAATATACATTTTACTACGAGAGATCGAAACCGTAATAGCCGGTTAAATGCATTAGCAGTTCCATCACTTCATTTACATGGTTAGTATGACAATTTTTTAAAACTTAGAATCTGAATACTGAAACTGCTAATTGGTACCTACTTATTTTATAAATATATTGTAGTCTATGTCATACAGTACCTAAGTGTATGTATTTTTTTTTAGAAGTTAAAGTAGTTACATAAATCGCCCTTACTACGAAGTAAAGAGTCTTTGCAAGTTGAATTGTAAACATGACATGTTGTAGTTACTCTTGAGCCCTTAGCCTTATTACGACACCCGAGGAGATAATTGTCATACAAGACATAACATAACATCACGCCTGTAATCCCAGAAGGGTTAGGCAGAGGGGTACCTATGGTACACCCGCATTTCGCCAGTTATGTTAAAGTCCCTTCAAATAGGTGGCGAGCCTATTGCCATCAACCTGACACAAATCCAGACTCTGGGCTGCTACTGAGAACTTCTAGATAGAAAACCCAATAAATATGATAATATCTGGGCAGTATATATGTGTCATAAAATATTCATGCTTTGTAAATTGATATATATTTGAAGATTTATGAAATCAAATGTGATTAACAATTTTTTTATTTTTTTTATTGTGATTTCAGGAACATCGGCCAGGGAACCTGAAATTAGTCTTGTCAGTCTACCTGCTGATTTACAAGCTACAAATACAGGTAAAGACCTTTAGTCAGTTAAAGCTGTAATCTTTCCAAATATAAATACATATTACCTATATACTATTTGAAACAAAGTTATTAATTCTCAATTCTAGAGAAATGATAAATATATAACAATTACAATGTTTACACTACAACATTGTAGAAGCCCTGCTCGATTCCTACACATGTTGATAAATATTTAAATAAGTACCTACAGTAGATAAACCAAATTTTATTTGTAAAGTGGGATTATTTAGCAACTCTTATTTTAAAAGTTTAACAGTAGGGAACTTGATTATGAAATCTGTTCAATATTTTTTTAAACGTCATGTTTGAATGATTAAAAAAATGAATTTATGATCAAGTGTTTTTTTAATTCCAGGATCGACAGGCAGTTTCATATCAGAGCCAAGTTTAGTTGATGTTGAAATGAACAATAGCCAACCTTCCACTTCCGATCATGCAAATCCAGGTAAATTCTTTAAGTTCCTAATAATAAACTTAACCTATTGCAGTCAACCACTGTACATTATGCCTTAAAATTTAAATGGATAAGTTAAATAAGAAAAACTTTATGCCTAAATTACTTGCGAATAAAGATATTTTGGTCCAGTCTTTTATTCTGGTCCAGGTGAAGTCAGCATCAAAAATTTGATAATTACTCAGTTTAAATATAAACGTAATTTCTTTAGAGAAAAGTATTACCATAAAACAAGTATATCTACTTATCACTTTAGTAGGTAGGTACCTAGATATCTATACATCTGTACAAATAAATGAAATTGAAGTGTCTGTTTATTATGTCAAAATAACAGCTTTGCACTAAATGCATATTATGAAAGTATACACGGTACTTATAACAAGAAATCAATGTTCATGTTTTTGCCTGTCTGTTTGTTCCAGGTAATCACCGAAACGGCTTACAAAGGCTCCTTTTTGTCTCGGTAGAAATTGACTTCCTTAAATTCCTCCTTTAATTTCCGACACCCACGCAGGCGAAGCCGCGGGCACAGCTAGTAGGTTATAAATTCATCTAAGAAAAATAACTAATTAGATTCATTACTATGTTTCAGCCACAATTCATGGCACGGCCACTGCATCTGTAGTAATGATGGAACACAGCTACAGCAAGGCTAGCGAATCTTCAAGTAAAACATTTAGAATGGGTAAATGTTACTTTCTTATAGCAAGTTCAAATATAATATTATAGTACCTACCTACCTAATATGAAATAATATACTTATCTTTTTTCAGGTTGTACTAAGAGTTCACTTACATATAGTTGTGTACAAGTGAAAGCCCTTTCTTCAAAAATCAAACAACTTCGGTCCGAGATATGTCGTCTGCGAAAGAGGGGGCTATCTTACAAGTCAAGACTGGCAAATGCTGCTAAATTATCCCAAGATACTGCATTCCAGCAAGTTGTCAAAAATTTGAAAACACCGGCCCAGCTGTTTGTCCATATGCAACTGCAATCGGCAAAAAAATCCAAAGGTAGGCGGTTTACTATGGATGAAAAAATACTTGCATTGTCTATGTATAAGAAAAGTCCAAAAGCCTATTCTTTACTTTATAAATACTTTACACTACCTTCAACAAAGGCAATGAAACGTTTGCTAAGTCAAATTAAACTCCATCCTGGCATTAATCCTATTGTATTCAATAAAATTAAGAAAACAGTACTTGAAAAAGATGCTGCTGATCGTTTGTGCAGTCTAATGTTTGACGAAATGTCTGTAACACCTCAAATATTTTATAATAAACAGAAAGATGCATTTGAGGGTTTTGCCACAACCAAAGACAATAAATTTGCCGACCACGCTCTCGTTTTCATGGTGAAAGGTTTAAAACACAATTTTAAACAGCCAGTAGCATATTATTTTACCAATGCCTTACAAAAAATAGAGCTGAAAACACTCATAAAATGTGTAGCATCAGAGGTGCAAAAATCTGGTTTAATTATTATAAACACTGTATGTGATCAGAGTTCTGTAAATGTAGGGGCAATAACGGATTTAATTAATGACACGAAGGCGAGTTATTTGCGGCTAGGCAAAGAGTGGCGCCATGATCTTTTCAGGGTAAATGATCAGAAGATAATACCGTTGTTCGATGCTCCCCATTTAATCAAAGGAATAAGAAATAACTTACTCACTAAGGATATGGGGTACACCTCTGATAATAAAGTTAATATTGTTAAATGGGACTATTATCAGCAGGTATACGCTGCAGATAAATCCAAAGGGGAGCTTCGACTACTAAATAAAATAACAGAAGAGCACATTGTCCCTGAAAAAATTAATAGCCACAGTGTCGCTGTGGTAACAGACCATTTAATAGCTAGAGGAGATTTGCCCAAAGAGTGTAAACAATTAATAGAAATAACATTATTACTAGACAATTTGTTTGATACATTAAATGTTAGTAGTTTTTCAATACCCAATGGTAAAATGTATAAAGGGCCGATTAGGAGGCACTCACCTCACCACCAATTATGGCTAAAATCGAAAGAAATATTGAAAACTGTGAAATTTGTTCAGAAAAAGGTTACTGGTAATAAAGTACGATTAGTGGAAACGACTATACCATCTGTAAAGAATTTAATTAAAACTATCGAAGGCATGGAAGCAATTTGCAAGGTGTTGTTTGATAAATATGGTTACGATGCAATATTATCACGGAATTTTAATCAGGACCCTGTAGAAAACTTTTTTGGGAATATCAGAAGCTATGGAGCCAGAAATATTGCCCCAAATACAATATCATTTGAAGGGGCATATAAAGCACTGCTATTAAATAATTATTGTACTCCTCATTCAAAAAGGGCAAATTGCGAAGAGGACACCAACAAGTGCCTACAAACTCTTAGTTTTTACGTCACAGAAAAATGTGATGCGACTGATGTTCCCAAGGAAGACAACATTAATTTTACTACTAATGTATTAATTGATTACTGCAAAGAGTCTGATGCTGGTCAAAGAAATTATGTATGTGGTTGGGTCCTGACTAAATGTTTGAAAAATGTTGCGAAATCATGTAAACATTGCAGAAAAGACCTTTTAGATAAGAATAATGAAAACATTAGTAATAATAGTTTCATAAACGCAAAAGAATATGGTAATAAAAAATGGTTAAGTTATCCAAATGAACTCTTGCAAAATTATTTCCATGACCTGCAAAATATGACAGAATCTTTTTTAATAAAAAGTGTTCTGAAACAAAATGTACTTAAAACAATTAATTCGTTTGCAGATGTTTTAGTGGATACCCCTTTTAGCTGTAGTATGCACAAAGAAAAATTAAAAGATTATTTCTTTAATTTAACAGTTAGTGTCTTACTACATAGTTGGTGTCGATCCGTTAATCGTATTTTAACAGGAAAAATAACATATAATGGAGATGACGAAACAAAAGTTTTTGCAAAATTGTATTATGATAAGCATAAACTTAATAAAAATAAAAAATGACATAAACATTTGACTTGTTTCATTTCACATCATTTCTCTTAGAGACAAGCCTACATGATATATCAACGGCATATCAATGGTAACAAAACTAGTAAAAGTAGATCCTGTCTTCTGTAAAACCTATGATACAAAGCCAGTTCTGCTTAAAATGGTTTTGTTACCTTTGATAAACTGTTGCACCGTACCTACAACTACAAAAACCTGGATAAAAAAAAAAAACCTGTATTAGTTCGGGCACAAATTGTAGACGGCGCCACTGCGCTTATTGGCATAAAAATGACCTAAGATGGCACTCTTTACCCGTCTAATTATAGTACTCTTTGGTCGAGTGTATTACTTCAAGTTTGTTTGTTTGTTTGTTTGGCATCTCGCAGGTCAACCTATGCGGTTGTCGTCTGCTTAAGCGAACTTGCCTGTGGATTCCCTAATAAATTAAGGCCTCCAGCCAGGACTTAAACTTATATACTAACTAAAACTAAAACTAAGCGACAACGCTAAGGGCACCCCCTGTGGGGTACGAACCTCGGCTTAGGGCGTCGCTGGAAGAGGGCAGCAAATGACTAGCTGGATCAGGATTGGTATTATTAACGGACGATATTACTTCAAGAAGTATCTTATTACTTATATACTTGTTGCTTGTGTTTAGTTCCAAATGCGGCCACGTAGCGCGGAATTTAAAAAATATTCAACTTACAGTCTGTCTTTCGTAGATCTTTGACAGTCTGGAAACCAGTCTTGCTAAGGGTATCGTGTAACCCAGTAACTGAGTTGTGGCACATATATTATAATACTACGTACAGATACCCAATCCCATACAAAGAAATGACACCTCCCTCTGGCAATTTGTCGTCATCAAAATGTTCAACAGATGGCAGCATCAGTGATTCACTAATTGCCAGAGACTGTAGTTTTACAACACCATCTAGGAGTCGACCAACTTTTTAAAAGTTTCGTGCCATGCTGTTTAATTAATATTTTAAACTTCCGATTTCAGAAAAACATGTTAATAGATTTCTTTTACATTTCTATGTATGGAAATAGATTTAATATAAGTTGTTTGATTTAAATTTGTGACTGAAATGGTAATTTTGAAGACAGGACAAATTGAGTAAAACGCCATCTATTGCAAAGAGCTCTAAACAAAATTACTAACAGATGGCTACTTTTATCACTATATGGGTTCGAATTGAAGTTAAAAGCTTCATTTATGTTTTTAGTTGAAAAACGAGTGTGAATAGATAAATCAGCATTTAAAAGGAAGTCTTGATTTTAAATAATCTTACTTTAGCCAAAATTCTGCCGTTTATCGCTTACCTATGCTGCCATCTATATTTTTTTTTTTTGAACACTTATTATAAACTGTTCTAGTTGAGACCCCATGACTGTGGATATCAGACAGGTAGTCGCTCCGTGTACAATAGTGGTATCCAGCTGCATCCGGGTAGACTACGTAGCCGACCCCAACGTTCGGTAGTTGGGGAAAAGACTAGGCAATTTAGATTGAGTGACAGATACGCTATTCTACAGAAAATAACATTGAATCATTACATTTTAAAGTATACATAAAGTATAATATACAAAATTTTACACAATTGGAGCAGCCTTAGCTCTGTAGGTCCAATAGAATCCGATAAACACTACAGCACTTGAAACATTGAACAATGTTTCAAAAACATTCAAAATAAATCGTTGTAACATTTTGTATGCTTTAAAAATGTAATTATGACTTTTTCCCTAAGATGCGCGTTTTAGAAAGCATACAACTGACAAGTCGGTTTTTTATTTCGAGCCCACGCTGTTTGCACAGGTCTTTCGAAGCTATTAAATGGGGAAGGCAACTGTCAAAATGGCGCTGTCGTAGCTAGTACCCAATGCAAGCTAATAATACAAGGCGCCGGGTGGTTTTATTTTATTTTAGCGAAAATTGACTCGTTATTGTGTTCAAAGATACTCTGAAATTGGAGTGCACCATTTCCCGAAGAATCTAAAATTAGAAGATTGTGGTTTAAAGCTATTCATAGAGATTTTTTTGAGTTCGAGTTTCAGTTGGAAACATTTTGAAAGAAAGTGATTACGAGGAAGTATTCAAGGTTTAAAATTCTGAGACTTTCCATGTCAAGTACTTGATTTATAATACTGAAATCACCGAAAATAACGAAATAGTGAAATAAAATCAAACTCATGAATGAACACAAAATGGAATGAATGAACGAAATGTCAAATTTATTGAATACCGTAGGGACCTAGCTATGGTCACGCCATATACAAAATTTAGCTTTGCCCGACCTTCCCCATTGGTTTTACACTTTTTTATGTATCTTATTAACATACCAAAAAATCAGAACATTCCGACCTACGAATTTCAAATGACTGGACTACAAGGAGTTGTGGCCAAAGTCACCGCTTTTGAGTAAGTACAGTATTTTTATCAAAAAAAAAAATATGTATTACACATCACGCCTCTAGGAGCAAGTTTAGTTAGAATGGATGCTAATTTTTATCTCGAGCAATAAAGCAAGACTGTTGGAACGTCATTGGGCTTTAGATACGTTACAAGTTAAAAAATACTTTCGAACAAGCCAACGGTTATCTGTGGTTGGCTGCTAGCAACACAGTTCTAATACTGCTGTCAGGTAGACATTAGTTTTACAAAATTGTCAAAACGTCAATCAATCAATTCTTCATTCATTCTAATTCGGCAAAAAAGCGTGTATTTCTGCAATAAAGTTGAATTCACTCGTATTACATCTCCACTACCACTTCTAAATGTAAGTATTTTGCATGTTATGACCTTTCAAAGCGTTAGTGCGTAATAAAAAATGTGAAACGTTGGTTTTCCATAGTTCTCTCAGGGCGTTGAGGTTATTACAAATAGAAAAAATTGTGTCCACGACGCTTTATTTTAGAAAATGAAGGAATCGTTTCTTTTTATTTCACAAAAAAATCAAAGTTAGCTTGAAAATATATAAATTATATTGTTAATTTCGTCGTTCATTCGTCAAACTACGTCTTTCGTACACGATCGTTTTAGACATTGCACTTGCACTCGTTCACAAATGTTTTTTCTTCCTTAGGTCATAGAATGACAGCAATGTAGATTTAAAAAATTCTAGTTGATCTGTAAAACGGATCAAATCAAATAATTTATTAGGATTACATAGAATGTAGGTATTTCGTAAAAAATAATTGGTGAAATTATATGAACGGTGAAGGGGGAAAGGGTTCTTCTACCTCTAACTTTATGTTTGAAATGCCCCAAGCATAATAAATAGTTTTTGACCACTTTAAACAGGTCACCTTGTATAATTTGTACAGCAGTTGTAATATCGTAGTACACCTGGCTATGGCTTTCAACTATAGGATGATGATGAAATTAATTATAATGAATATCCCTAATGTTTTAATTACTATGTTAAGGCATCATAATAATCAAACCTAGTCAGCCCCCAAAGTCATCATTGTTAAAGCAGAAATACATCCACTGATGGACATAGGCTTCCAGTTCAACCGGTTCTGTGGTTCCGGCAATAATAAACTTAACTTCATGAATCATGACTTTAATAAAATAGTTACATGGTCAACTGCACATCACTAGTAACTAGTGACACCGGTGGTGCTATTCTGTAACCATCTCACCGTGAAAACTTTGGTGAAGTGAGCTGTCAGTGCCACTAATGCCGGGATGACACTGACAGCTCATTCCACTCAAGTCTTCATGGGGACATTTTTACAGAATCAACTTGCTGATTCTTGAAGGCTCCCTTATTTGAAAACATTTAAAATGAAGTCACAACTTTTTTACGCAACTGCATTAGAATGCAGTTTTAATCTGTAAAAAAGTTGTGACTCCATTCCTAAAAAATATGGTTATTGCCTCTTGTAACTATGAAAATAAAGCCGCTGCTGCAAAATAAAAGCTGTGTCAATGTAAAATTGTTGCTATGACTGTATACCTTGAAGAACTGTACCCTATTTGCGTTACACACTTTCAATAGCAATCTGCGGGTTTTGCATAAAATTACTAACCATAGCTTCGTATGCTTAGAAATATTCTCTCAGTAATGTAAATAAAGCAACAAACATGGCTGAACTGTCAAAATAAAAGGCTTTGCGATCAATTGCCATTTTATGTGTGTTACGCGATTACTCTGCTGTTTACTGTTCAAATATTATGCATACAACCTAGGCTGGGGCCTTAATTATCACGAAATTATCTAACAGCACTCATTCAGAGCGATGGATTACAAGCATTGTCCTTCGTTTAAAGCTGGGTGCTATAATAAATTGATTTTCACTTAGCTGTTCTATTTAATATTTTAAGACTACTTTGTGAGAATTAAACATTTTACACATACATCACATAACCCCCACCTCCTTCCCATGGTATATGCAGAAACTATAGAATGCCAACTGCTACAATCCTTACATACTCCTTTTGACCTTTCTGAAGAACATCACCAATAAGGTCACTATCAAATTAGGAATAACCTTAAAACACACTAATTTGTAAGTCACCTCTTGGAACCGTGTATTGTTAATTGTCCAATATTAACCATGACATCCATTGTATTGTAGGTCATAGGACAGGGAAGGCGAACCAATGTACGCGTACCATTGGTGGCACGTTACAAAATAACTTGGGCACGGCATCATTTCAGGAATTTAGTTAACTAAGTCATCTACACTTGGGAGCAAATAAATCGAGCCACTTCCTTTTTCACGCATTATGGTTATTATTTTTGGTATTGGAACGCATCGATTCGAAACATATATCGCCTAAAAGGGTATTTAATAACCTTTACAATGAGGGTAGTTAGTTGTCAAAATTTCATTTTAATTAAAGTTTAAAGGGTAGAATAAAATTATCGCATTTAATTTGCTTATGACATTTTTATTGTACTCTGTTAAGAAAAGATTAAATTTGAGGTTTTTGTTAATCATACCCATATTACTTGTTATTGTTGTCTTTATCTGTGTCTGTGTAATCAAAATAACCTGATAAAATGGATACTACACCGACGGAAGCTGCCCAAGTTGTAGCTTTACTTGAGGTTGGACACGGACAACGTGAAGTGGCACGCAGACTTCATTTGAGTCGTTCAAAGGTACAGCGGGTATACCGCAGGTATCTGGAGACTGTTGCTTTTGTTCGGCGACCTGGAACTGGCCGACCACGGGCAACAACAGAACGTGACGACCGCTTTATTGCAACCAATTCGTTGCGCGACCGTGGACTTAATGCTGTTCAGCTACAGCAAGCGTTACGTGACATTCGAGGTGTCGCAATCAGTAGGTGGACAGTGAGACGAAGACTAAAGGAACGAAATTTAACATCACACAAACCAGCAACTGGCCCAAAATTGACTGTAGCTCATCGCCGATCTCGCTTGGAGTTTGCTTGAGAACACATTAATTGGACGTTAGAAGACTGGAGGTCAGTTTTGTTTTCTGACGAGTCAAGAATCTGTCTTTTTAGCAATGACGGGAGAAACCGAGTGTATAGACGTCCTGGTGAAAGATTTGCCCAATGTTGCATTCGAGAAACTGTGAGTTTTGGTGGTGGTTCTTGTATGGTGTGGGAAGGAATTTCTCTAGACGGAAAAACGGAACTTGTCTTCGTCGACCCCGCCAACGATGGCAGTGGTAGACGTGGATTAACAGCTTACCGATACATAACTGACATTCTTGAAGACCACGTAATGCCGTATGCTGGTTTTGTCGGAGAAAATTTCTTGTTTATGCATGACAATGCGAGACCTCATACCGCGCAGATCGTTACGGAATACTTGTCTGCGATCGGGATTCAACAAATGGTATGGCCAGCACGAAGTCCCGATTTGAACCCGATCGAACACCTATGGGACGAGCTAAAACGGAGAGTCCGAGCCAGGGTTCCCGCTGTTTCATCCATTCCCGAGCTTAAAGTCGCTGTGCTTGAAGAGTGGGAGAACATACCACAATATGTCATCGTAACTCTGATCAGATCGATGACTAATAGGCTACAAGAATGCATCAGGGCACGGGGGGGTAATACCAGTTATTAAGAATATTTTTTTTGCAATAATTTTGTTTTTTATTGTTTTTATGGACTGTTTTAGCCCTACTAAATTTTCTATCAAAAATATCATTTTTCTTGCAGAGCCAATAATTTATAATTCAATAAGGTTATTATTCAATAATTTACCCTCATTGTTAAGGTTATTAACTTAACTTTTAGGCGATATATAGTTCGAATTGATACGTTCCATATTCCCAAAAATATTTACCATTTTACGTGAAAAAAGGTAGTGGCTCGATTTATTTGCTCCCAAGTGTAGTTTGTAACAGCAGAGTTGCACTTATTTGTTATTTCAATTAAATAAATACTAAATTATTAATTGTAACGTTACCATACAATAACATAGCTATTATTGTGGAAGTACAATATAGTTGCAAATAAAGAGTACCTATTGTTGTGAAAGGAGGTATACAGTTATATGGGTTTCGTACCCAAAGGGTGCCAACAGAACTCTTTTACTAAGCCTCTGCTGTTCGTCCGTCCGTCTGTCTGCCAGCTGTATGTATCTAATGAACCATAATAGGTAGATAGTTGAAATTTTCACAGAGTGTGTATTTCTATTGTACACAATAGTATTGTTTCCAGTAGTCAGTAAGTCAAGATTGTTTGATGTCACGTCATGGCCTCATTCAATATTTATTTGGAAAAAATGGCACGTAGATGTATAGAGGTTCGCCATCCCTGTCATAGGAGAACTGAGTCCAGTGTTAATTGTTGCTGGAAAAAAAAAAAATTGTATAACGAGCGAGCGTGGCTTGAGCAGTGGTGACCCAGTAGTAACGGCCGCGACTTAGGAGTTGTAGGTCGTATGTTCGAACCCAGACAAGCACTTAACTTTGTGTAAATTATTTCATCGCCGCTGCTCTCAAAACGGTGTAGGAAAACATCGTGAGGAAACCGGCATGTCTTACAACCAAAAAGTTCGAAGAAATGTGACATCTACCAACCCACACTGGGCCCTCGTGGTGGAGTACGGCTCACCCCCTCCCACAGAGAGGAGGCCTATGTCCCAGCAGTGGGAACATAACAGGCTGATTAAAATGAACGCATGTTTCAAATATAATTTTAATTGTGATATTTTCAGATGTCAGGCCGTGAAGGTGGTAAGAAGAAGCCGCTAAAGGCGCCTAAGAAAGACTCCAAGGACCTCGATGAGGATGACTTAGCTCATAAACAAAAGTTAAAGGAACAACAGAAGGCATTACAGGTTTGTACCTACCTAAAGTTTTTCAGGCCTGATTTTACAATAGTCAGACAACTTTGGTTTGACAGCTTTTGTAAAGAAAATATGTCAAACTACAGATTTATTCTTCGAATAAAAGTTATCTGACTATTACAAAATCTGCCCATAACAATACCTACTTTTGTTCCCATTATTTGAATGTTTTCTATGATTGCCGTGAAATGGCCATGAAAATAACATGTAAGGAGAATGTCAATCACTGATTATATTTCATCTGGGATTTTTTTTCAGGAGGCGAAAGCAAAGGCCTCACAAAAAGGTCCTTTGGCAACTGGAGGCATAAAGAAATCGGGGAAAAAGTGACACAACTAAATTTGTAATTTAATTATAGGCTATAAAATTCTAATGTAAGAATTATTAAAAGATCTTGTTGTTTTTATTTGATGAATACAGCATAAACCATAATTGTTCATTACTATCATGTAATCATCTGTACGAGACATCGTCGTACTGCCATAATTTGGCCCATACAAACGTTTCTAACATACATACCAAACTTGTAACATGCATTTTTATAAATAAAAAAGCATTTGATAACTAGATTTTAGTTCTGATTATTTGTTAGGCTCGATGAATTTAGACCTTTGCCTGCATGCTCATTTCCCGCCTTCTCGAAATTGACATTTCATTGGTCTTGTGGTGTTTTGGTAAAATGAAATAGGTAGTACCTACCAATTTTTGAGCAAAATAAGGAGAATTTAATACTAAAGACTGGATACTTTTCACAAAAGTGAGTACCTACTTCCCTAATCAATGTAGTGTAATGCAGGCGTGAGTGTGTAGGTATCCAGAACAGCAACAATCACTATTGAATGCACATCATAATTCAGAATCGATGTGTCAAAGGCCACAAAGGCATTGTATAATCTACCCGTTTGAGTTTGCCGCTGCCCGTCAGCAAAACTAACAAATATCGGGAAAACTGAAGAATGTTAGGGTGCCGACAATGTAATAATCACACGCGCTTGCGACGACGTTGCTTACGATCATAAGAGGGCCAGCAGGCAGGCGATTGGGGGGAGCGGACGCGCATTCCACGGACCGGAAAGCTGAGCGCGAACGGGGTATAAAATGCACAGTCATCATAATTATGTAGGTCAGCAATACGTTTGTACTCAGTTTAGTAAGTAGGTACCTATCCTACGCAGCCTAAAATATGATACACATGATATCGAGTAGAGAAAGTTACGCTTTTTATGTGCCTCATGTGGAATGTGACAGTCTCTCTCTGTAAAACCCGATTTGCCTTAATAACGCCCGGGTTATTAAATCCCGTCATATTAAAATAGAATATATTTATTTGCTTTAACATGGTACCTAAGTACATTAAAGTCTTATAAATAAAATTATGATCTCACATGTTTCGCCATGGACTGGCCTGGCATAATTTAAAACATAAATAGGTATGTCTAACAACGCTTGTGAAACTACTCAGTAGGCGAGGCTTAAGCTAAGCTTTGCATTTGTGTGAGTGATTAGCAATGAAATCGCGCGAGGGACGCACGCACAGGGCCTCAGGCTGATTGTCCGATTGACAAGCAAAGGACGCTTCGCTATGTGCACTCACACAAATGCAAAGCTTAGCTTAGGCCTCGCGGACTGTAACCGTAATCAGTAACCAAAAATAATCTGTTACTTTTTTATAAATACATTCTTTCACACTATAAAAACAAATCAATAAGCCTTTAATGTAAGAGGGAGTTCCCACATTTCTTTTGAAATATTTTAATTTCTGTGATAAAGCTTTTTGGATGTCTTAATGAGCTCTGATGTTAATTAAGGAATTCTTAAATGTGATACATATTTAATACTTAAAGAGGGGCTCGTGTCTAAATAATAACAGCCGCACGAGTTGATCTTTGAGGTGAAGCAACGCTTGCCGAGGTTACACCGTGGATGGGTGGCCATCCATTACATACCGAGACTCCTTTGCGCCTCAGAAAGCACGTAACGCAATTGGTCACGGCTATCATTCGTTAATCTTTGAAAGTTGTTACGGTTACCCGTCTGCCAAGACTGGTCGCCAGACTCAGGTTCGCGAACCCGTGAGTCTTAAAACGTTTATAACTTGGCAATTTAAGCTTTTACACTTTTTGTAATATAGTTTGTGCTATTTGGAAACAAACAGCCTTTTGATGCCAAAAAAAAAAAAAAAACATCATCCCAATTATGTACAATTTTGTTGAAACCTGAATTCCGAAAGATTCAGCACACTGGATTATAAACGTTCTGCTCAGCGCCGAGTTGAAAATCCAACAGTGTGTTAGTCGACGCCTGGGATGCACTCTGTTAGATTCTCAACGCTCGTCTCAACACTGTGAGTTGAAAATCCAGTGCGCTATAAAATCCCGCCGCGAATTTTTTACGTCCGTGCAAACGTGGGCTAAAGTACGTTATGTAGATACCTACCTAAGTACCTACTTTAGCCTCCTAGACTGACTGACACTGACGTGCTATTGACTAGGTAGAGCTATTATTAAAACGGTAGGCCTGTAAGTATGCCCATAATATAGTATACTCGTAAAGGGCTGGCGTCCGCGACTCCACGTCCAAACTCATATTTTGCATAGGTACGGTAGGTATGCCCTAAGCCATATGTGGAATAAGCATAGATGCTTAAATAAACTTGATATTCCAGCTTACAATGAACTTCTTACGAATATTCGAATTATTTCTACAAACTCATGAAAACAAGGCCTCCGACAAGCAGGAGAATAATAATATAACTATAACCAGAGAAACACATTCTATTGATCAATGTAATTCGCAAACAAATGATAGTTATTCAAACACACCTGAAACAGAAAGTAATGTTACGATAAATAATAATGAAGATTGTATTACAAACGATTCTTCTATTGTTAGCATTGATGAATTTGGTGTTACTAAGACTCTTCATACTCTTGAAAATGTTGCTCCTATTGATATTAGCCCTAATGATAATACTTACAAAGAACCTGAGGAAGATAAAATAAGTTTAAACAATGATGTTGAACCTGAAGATGACAGAATTTTTAATAATGCTGCTGATGTTAGTTTAGTTATCAATTTTATAGAGGATGAACCTAACACAAACCAAAGCAATAATGATCTCAATCAAATTCAAGTTACTCACAAAGATATGGGTTCAAATGACACCACTTATAATACTGAAGACGATACATTCAACAATGTTATAGATGATGAAACTATTGAAAACCTTAAAGAATTTGAAAAAGCTTTCAATAATATAGATAAAACTGCTTTAACTGATGATTCCGGGACAGAGTTGATCAATTTAGTCGATTATTTCGAAATATTTGATGAACTGAACCCTGTAAATGAAGATTTGGTTTCTATAAACGATTCTGCTAAAACCGTTTTTAAGAATAACGAAATTTCAACTTACTGCAAAGAGAATGGAAAAACAAATCCTAATGAAAATGAAACAAATTCGAATATAAATGAAAACATCGATATTATTTCAATAAATTCATCAACTGAAGACGAGGAAAGTCAAACAGAAGATATAAAAGACATTTCAATATATGCTGTTTCTGATGAACCAGATTCTGATGATGGCTACAACTCATCAGATTTTGAATTCATATCAGAGGCTGAGGCAAACATGGCTGGATTTGTAATTAATTGCGGTCTTAATGACTACCAGAATCTACCTCAAGCTAGTTCTGAAATATTAGTTTCTTTTTTCGGACAATATTCCGATGATAAGGGCGAAATGGCGGTTGATCCAGGTGAAGGCCCTAGTGGAAAAAATAGACCAATAAATGAATTTGAAGACCGGAGTTACAGAGATGATCATCATATTCCTGTAGGGGACGATTATTTTGGGTTGTTTCAAGGGATTTACAACCCACAGCTGCCTATGTCGGAGATACATTTCTTGGAAAATAAGTCAGTTAGAGCTTCGGCGATGAATAGCCAGTATGATGGCATTGGGTTTGATAAACAGCTGGCGTTGAGGAGACACCAGCCGGATAGCTCTGAAGATGAATGTGAGTTGTATTGTTTATTTGTGTTGGTTTTTGAGGCCAGGCGAAAAACTAAGTACTGATTATAAAATTTCTTCAAAGGAGCTTTACGTTCCATTCTAGAGAACTCTTGTTGGGATGCATTCCCATAACCTTCCTTTGTTTTGGCAACATTTTTGATCTTATGTGGAGTTTGCAAAAAAGGTCGGTTTCGATTCCTGGCTACACAAGTTATTTCTACAGTAATTTCGCCGGCACCCTTTCAAACCATGCTTTTGTGTGGCAAAAAGTTTCTTATGCAGACTTCTTATTTTCCAGTTGAAGATGAAGCAAAGGAATCTGCCAAAAAGATCCTCAACATGTATCCTGGAGAAAACAGAAAGAGAAGGCGACGATATTTATAGATCTTTTTATGTTATTTAAATTATAGGTCCATATAATTTCGTGTTTTATTTCATTCTGCAACTTAACCTTGTCCTTTGCTCAACTGACTGTAGTATTCTGTTTTACAGGCTAACATTACTAGTAAGCCCGTTTTTCCCTGGAAAAAAAAACCCTGTTGGCATCCCAATTAAACAATTATTTATTTAGTGGGCCAGAACCTTGGGATAACCCAGCAGTGTATTTCTATCCTATGACTTCTGTCCCACCACAGACGAGGAAACGATTAACTATCGACTATTTTCTCGATCAAGAAACGATATCAAGATTAATAGATGCACGTCCCGTGTCAGTAAAAGAGATACATATTATACTTATTATTGGTCGGCGAGGTGTGCGTTACGCCAGCAGGAAAATATCTCCTAGAATTAATTTAGCCAGACAGAATTAGTGCTTCATCTGCTAGGAATGTGTGCCAAATATAGTTTGTGTGCCTTAACGTTTTGGAATAAAACAGGAAAAACGCTTCCTGCTGGCGTAACGTTGTTCTAGCTGGAAAATTCTAAACGAATTGTAGAATGAAGTATATATGGTCATTGTGCATGAATGTGCGCAAAAAAATACGTTTGAGCGTCAAGGTTTTAGTGATATATCAATTCCTGCTGGGGTAACAGGGTTAGGCAGAGGCGTTCCTATAGTACACCCACATTTCGCCAGTTATGCTTAAGTCCCATGTAACAGGGGGCGAGCCGGGCACAAATCCAGACTCCGGGCTGCTACTGAGAAGTTCCAGATAGAAAAATCCAATAGCACTGACTGACCTGGGAATCGAACCCAGGACCTCATGCTCAGCAGTAGCTCTTGCGACCACTAGACCAACGAGATGTTTGTTTGCAATTGGAATTGCTTGAGCAATTCAATTTTAATATGTCCAACAAAACCAAAAAAACGTGCATAAAAAGATTTTTTTATTACTTCTGCTACATACCTACTAATAAGTAATTAGAAAATTAATACGAAATAAGTATTTAAATTCTAATGCACTGTTAAACCACGTTTGCCGAATTTGCCGAAAAACATGAACGCGACTGTACAGACAATAGCTCGAGGTATACTATACAAAGAATGTAATCAATATGTATGAAAATTCTGCTTTTTTGTAGTCATTCGAATTTGGTCGGTTATGCAATAAGGCTACGTGCCTTGCAGTTGTTTTGGTTTTTTGTCTAAATCTTCTTCAATAGACATTTGAATGTGAAATTTATATATATTAGACATTTGAATGTATAATTTATCAATAGATAAAGAAATTCTCAAACGATCGACCTATGAAAAATATCTATGATTACATGTTGACGACAAACTTACTTGGAAACTTCACATCAACCACATCAAAACAAAGTTAACGTCATTACTGGCAGCATTACGTAAAATTTCAAATTGCATTCCCATAAAAGTACGTAGAACAATATATAACTCTCTGGTCAAATCCCATCTTGAATATTTAATCGAGCTATGGGGGTCAGCCGCGAAAACTCACCTAGACTCACTGCAAAGAACACAAAACAAAATCATAAAAACATTATTTCACTATCACTATTTAACTCCGACAGGAATACTATACAAAAAAGCCAAACTACCTAATATAACTAATCTGTACAAATACTCCACTTGTGTACTTATCAAAAAAATCATCACCAAATCTGTTCAATCAAACATACAATTACATATGAAAAATATAACTTACAACGTAAGAAACAAAAACAAAATCCAGTTAAAACCAGCGCATGCTCGCACTAATTATGGCAAAAAAACAATACTGGTTGAAGGGCTGTTCAATAGTTTGCCGGAGGATTTAAAAAGTGTGACAATATAAACACATTCAAACGTAGGTTATGGCAATACATCACAACATTTGAAATTACATAAACAGAAAATACAAATATTATGTCTCCAACACCATAGAGGTAACTTATGTTAATAGTACTTATTTTAATCACTTATGTATCTCATTTTAAGCGAACTGTTACTTTTAAGTTCTTATGAGAAATAAAGTTCTTTAAACCGAAATTTTCAGACTTCTTCCTCTTCCTACTTCTTCAATAAATGTGCGTTGATAGAGGTTCTATGGCGACTGAAGAGACTGACAAAAGAGTGACTTATCAGCAGATTCAGACAAGCTTAGGCATCGGTATGAGTCAAGTGCACAAAAACCTACATGAACATTTAGCGGTCAGGAAGCTTTGTGCTCGGTGGATACCTCATAATTTGACAGAGGCACGAAAACTTCGTCGTGTTGATGGGTGTCGTGAAATGGTTCCAAGATTTAACGGAGGTGACTCAAATGCTGTGTTCGACATAGTATGTGGTGACGAAAGCTGCATTTATTGTTATGATCCTGAAACTAAAAGACTGTCTGGGTGTTTCCATCCAAGGAGTTGCCAACTAAAGTGAAGAGAGGTCGAAGCGTGAGAAAAAAGATGGTGGTGTCGTTCTTCGGAAGGACAGGTCATTCGCAATAATTGTCTTAGAGGATCGAAAAACAGTTACTGCGGAGTGGTACACTAACAATTGTTTACCACTTGTCTTGGAAAAGTTCGGGAGAAACGTAGTACCTCGTAGTAGGATCCTCCTTCACCACGACAACGCCTCGTCGCACACCGCCAAGCAAACAATCGACTACTTGGCGTCGTCAGACGTGGAGTTACTGGGTCACCCGACCTCGCACCTTGCGATTTTTATTTATTTCCGAAAATAAATGAAAAACTTCGAGGAAAACGTTTTATGGACGCCGAGGAAGCAGTGGCTGCGTTTCAAAATGCCGTCGAAGAGGGGGTCTCTTCGACGGCATTTTGAAACGCAAAAGGACGAGTGGGCAAAGTGCTTTTCTCAGTGGTTCCATCGGATGCAGCGGTGTATTGATGTAAATGGACACTAAAACTAATAACTTGCTAGTTTGTTCAGTTTTTGATTTTCTAAGAACTTTCAGTGTCACCCTCGTGCCTGATTAAAACAAACGAAACTCACTAACTTATCTGCCAATATGGAAGACCCGTGTAGATTATATTCCGAGATAGACTCTGTTTTGATTGAGAATTCTTGCACTTGCACGCTTGCCCAAGAGTGTGTTTTTACACACTCTTGGGCAAGCTTGCGCAAACCTCACATAGGAAATCTAGAAGTTTTCAGGTTTTACCAAATAAAACCAAAGATTCATATAAGTAGGTATGTTTATTGTAAGTATTTACAATGTAAATTAAAACTAAATTTATCTCTATTATAAGTCTAATACAATAAAAAATGTACTTTAACCATATAATATTGTTTCGAACTGATGAAGTTGACAAAAGTAAACTTTTTTTTAAACTTCCACAGACCTACATGCTTTTAAACGTTCCCAATCTGTGCCGAATTACTATTGACCTTATACAATTTTCTGAAAAACCAAACTAGTACCTATTTCTACTTTTGTAAACATGATATTTCTTGCAAAGCAATGCACAACCTAGTAGTACTTTATATACATAGTTTATAATCATTTCTATCAAGATACAAACATAATGAACCATAGGAATACCAAATTTTCTCAAAAGGAAAAAAGTTTCTAACAGCGGGGTAATTGTGTAACTCACTAACAAACCCAAATCATTCATTTAGAAAATTCAACAATATTTTTTGCGTTATTTACGTTGATGATTGGGTGAACGTTTCAAACATGAAATCTTTTTCTGATTGAAGGTGGGTTACGCAATTAGGGTGCTGATTAGTTTTTCAAAATAAGGCTTTAAGATCTAGTAGTGAAATAATAAGCAATACAATATAATTGATAGAATAAGCAAATAAAGGACACTATACTGATATTTATTTTTAAAAAGGCCGCCAGATTCATATTTTGTAATAATTTTCGAAAGGCATAGACATCATTATTTATTCTTGAATTTGAGCAATGCCATAAAATAGTATTCATTTTGCCAAGATATTATTATTATATTAGCGGTTTTTAGCAATTTTGATATGAATCAATTTAGTGACGAATTCTAATATTTTTGAAATCGAAATAAGAAAAGGAAGTAATTTCATTTGAAATGTCAAAAAAAAAATCGGATCTAGACCTAGCCCAATCGTTTTGTAGTAACTGATATATAAAAAAAATACACATGGAAGTTGGGAACGAAAAAACTCCTACAGAAATTGCGTACTTTGCATATGTATCATAAATTATATATTTTAAAGATTCACTTTGGAAACTCTAAAGGCGTTTTCATACATGTCATACTAATCTATGATTATCTCAATTATTTCATAGAAACTGGTTTACGTTAATTTTTTTACATAAAAACTAGCGTATTCACCGCTTTCACTTTGTGGATGCATTTTTATTCATTGTATTTGAAAAAACTAGTTACAATCAAGTTCTTTAGATTTTTTTCAAATGAGTAACAACAATTTAAATTGGTTATTCTGATAATCTTAGTCCAACATCTGAAAATTCAATTAATTTTAACCTGCTGCCATATCTAATAGTAACTGATCTTGGTCAACACACAACAGCTGAAACCATGATATTTGAAAGAAGATTTACTGATCTAAAAGACTGGTCAAACTGAGGTGAATCGTTTGTTTCAATGATTAGGAAGTCACACGGCTATTCGCGCCGGTTTGAACAACTCCATAAAAGTTCGTTGACACAATCGTCGCGAGTAAAGGACAATACCAGAAACTCTATAGAACTTTGCCCCACTCAAATCAGTCATTTACAAGCCAGCAATATGCAGCATCTTAAAGATTATTTATTACTATTAACTGAACATTTGTCCTAATGCGTGTAGAACTTGCGGTTTCTGTTAAAATCTTAAAATAATAATGACATTGGTTATAGGTAGGTGCAGTTTATAATTGTTAAAAAGCGATTAAAACAACATATACATTACGCATTATCATAATTATTGTAATCGTAATATGAGTTTTGTTTTACAGGTATTTTTTTTTAAGTTGTGCAATAGGAAAATCAGGGGTTGAATTCCTTTTATCATTGATTTGTTTGTAATCGACAAGTTCTACTGAAAAACAATGTATTATGAAAAGGTCCTTTAATCATTACAATTATTTTCATTAATTGACATTTCCTGTAAATAACTGGGGCAGGATCTGGCATTGTCCTTTTGCCCCACAGTTTGGCCAAATCTTAATAAGACTTGATCAGACTTTCAGAAACCGTGAGTTAAGTAAACTTCTGACCATAGATACTAAAACATTATGTGTTTAAAATTAATGATTTGATAAAACATTATATATGTCAGAATATTATGAAAATATGTTATCCAGCAATGAGGAAACACTAAAAAGTTGACAAAACAATTTTATAAAGTGCGTGAATATTTTGTTCATTGTTCAAAAGCTATGAACATTTTTAGTAAAAGATTTTGAAAAGACAGTACATATTAAACAGTAGCTGGCCGAAGTTATGAGAACTCGAATAAAAAAAATATTATCTTTGTAAAGCGCCGTCCTTTTCACTCACACGAGCATAAGAAAGAGATTGTTCTTAAGGGCTCTTTTAATCATATTTTGACATAAAATAACGCTTGTAATCCCCGAAGGGGTACGCAGAGGAATGCACCCACATTTCGCCAATTACGTTACAAGTAATTTTTATTTATATTTAATTCATCATAAAAATGCACCCACAGTACATAACAAGACCGCGACGAGCGGCCGTTCGTATAAAAATAAAATCCAATGTTTGTTTTATAAAACAAGATAGTTTAAAATTTTGACTTTCGCTTAGCAGGTGACCTTGGCGGCGGGGGTTCAGTCTTCTTGCTCTGTAAATAATTATAATTTAGTCATTACAAAACTATTTAAACGTATAAAAGGTAGTTTTTGGTGCCCTGCGACCGACGGCAGATCACAGCGAGAAAACAATAAGCCTATTTTTAAAAGTTGAGAAACAGTTGCTAAACCAAATTAAGCCTTAGTTTACCATGAATACGATGGTTTTACATATTGCCAGCAACATTAACATTATATGTGGCCAGTAACATGTTTACCGCAACACAAAAAAAAACTGGTCTTCAGAACAGTACAAATGTATGGAAAGCTGACGTTTTTTTTTTAGGAAAGCAAATTTCATCTGGTGTTTTGTACATCCATGGTAAAAGTATTCGTTACGATGTTTCTTACACCGTGTATTGAATCATATAGCAAATTATTGTCGCAATGACGCTGCGGGCGTGTCCCTGTCGACTGCCGTCTCAAAGGGCACCCAATGCTACCCAAGTTGAATCCACAGAGTATTGGGTCAGGGCCTTCCGGGCTCCGGGCCGTAAATATATCAACGTAAGGGACATCCCTGACACACTGGCAGCCGGTTTTTGATTTGAGAATTTTGAGGACTTGGCAAACGCTGCATGGGCAAACCTTATCGTGTTGCTCTCAAATTGTTTACGTTCTTTTCAATGAAATTTTGAATTTCGTAAGCGTTATGTCAAAATTGATATGTTTTCAATTTAAAATTCGCAATGTAGAAACTTGCCTGAGCCCGAAAGGTATAGACCGTGATAATAACGTTTATGCACATTAAAATTTTAATTCGAGCAAACGTTGCACATGTATGTATAACGCGAACACGGTTTATCAGCGGTATTGTATCATATTGTTTGTCATTCATAAAACTTTATTTAGTATGAGCAGTCAGCATCAAAATATAAGGACGAACAGTTTGTTCAAAATGATCAGAGCAACGAAACGAAACTGAATGACGAAATTTCGAAAATCCTACCTTTAGGATTTTTGAAAATTCATCTCTCATCGGGCGCAAGGCTTGTTCGATATATTTTTTCTCGTCAGAATGGCCGTTAAGTTTGTCGTGTACTGTGTTCATTCTGTTTAATTTTCTTCATCATCATCATCATTTCAGCCGAAAGACGTCCACTGCTGGACATAGGCCACCCCCAAGCATCGCCACTTTAAATGGTTCTGTGTTTCCCGCATCCAGCGTTTTCTAGCGGCCTTCACAAGGTCATCTGTCCACCTTGTGGGAGGCCTTCCAACGCTACGTCTTCCGGTCGCCACTCCAGAACATTTCGGCCCCATCGGCCATCTGTTCTGCGAGCAATGTGCCCTGCGCACTGCCACTTAAGTTTGGCAGTTGTTCTTAATTTTCTTAGATGTTCTTTATTATTTTGAAGCTGGCTGTATATTAAAGGTGAACTTCACTGATGACACCGAACATGATCAGGACTTCTAAACCGCGTTCAAGACCTTTCATTGTCATCATTGTTATATGGAATATTGACATCTCTTGAACGCGTTTTAGATTTGCTGATCGCGTTCAATTTCTGTCGTGGAATTCGCCCAAGTTGAACAATTCCTTGCATGCCACTATCAAGCCTTATTGGCGACTATTTTCTATAATACGTTAGTTGCTACTTTTTATCCCAAATAATATGCATACAAAATGTAAGTGATTATGTCTTAGGGTGGATTTCATCAATGAAACTGAACGCGATCAGCAAGATAGCCTGGTTTAAGGGCTGTCAGTGTCAAAATTGTCTGTGGAGTATTGACACCGCCAGCTCTTCAACACGTTTTAGATATGCTGATCGCGTTCAGTTTCATTGGTGAAATTGGTACTTTATCATTTAACTTATTAACTACTAGCGCTAGATCGACGTTTTAAATCTAAATCTAATCAAAAGCCTAAAATACCACATTCAGGTTAAACTAAAGTTGCCTACCATTGAGGTAACAACACACACATTGCATGCAGAACACACACACACACACGTTTCCAGTAACACAAAATGATGTTGCTGCAACAATGTTATGTGACAGTGGTTTCCTTTAGATCCGAAAGGTTGCCCCTTCCAAGCCATTTACCGGTCACAGATCTTTATACACAATATTTTCTCAAAGACAACTTTTAACCAAATCTGATTTGTATTTCATTTTATCCTTTAGGGTTTAGGGTCTACCCATTCGCTACAGGATTTTCAAGATCTAATAGTCTGTGCTACTTTCAAAGTAACCTTAAGTCTTTTTTTAAAGGCCAATTTATTCGAGATCAAAATATCCCATATCCCTCTCAGGAATCAGTCCTTTGTATGAGGGAGTGGCTTCTTAAATTGTGATAATTTTGTTTACCAAACTGTACCTAAAATGTATAAAAACCATTTATAATAATTGTAGCCTGTTATTTTAGTTTTTTTTTATCATATTATTTTACCCGCAACATTATTTTTGTGCATGCTAGCAACACTAACCTAAATAATGTTAATTGAAATTATAGGTATATTACTATGATTAGGGGCCGTTCAAATATTACCGTAAGCAGATTTATTACAATCATTTACCCCCCCCCCCCCCATCCCCCTTGTCAGCAAAAGTAAGCAAAGCTCTTACCCCCTCCTCCCATGCTTACGTAAACATTTTTCAATTATAAATGTATTTTTTTTATATTGTAATTATAATGTTAGAATTATAATTTTAAAAATAAGAAAATAGATTTAGGATAAAGATTACATTTTTGAAAATGCGTTTCGTTTCAAGCATAGACAATGTGAGGGTTGCCATTTGTGTAAAAAAGTAAATAACTACCGATGACGTAATCATCATCTAGACTCCCCTACCCCCCATGTCATCCAAAATAAGCAAAACAAAGACCCCCCCACCCACCCATAGTGCTTACGTAATACTTGAACGGCCCCTTATCAGTAATATAAATAATTCTCCATGACAATTAATTAATAAATAATCCTCCTTAACGACTGATAAATAATCTAAAACGAAATCTTAATTTGTATGCTACAATTTAAGTTTGTGTTGTAATCAGGCCCATAACAAAAAGTATTAATGTCATCATGGTTATGTTGTAAAATGTTTATCTTATTATTGTCATTGTGCAGTAATTTCATAGAAAAATAAATATCCCTAATAGCAACTACAGATTTGCTCCTACCAAAAGCCAAACTTAATTTATCAGCACAATCGTTTAATCTACATTGAAAATCGATTATCGCGAACCATTATACAGAGACTAAAGCTTTTATTTTCTAAGAAAGCGGTGAACGATCACCCAGTAACAGTTGTCTAAATACAGATCATTCTTTGACCCCTTAATATTAAGATTTTCATGACAACTGTTATAATATGCCGCACTTCTCGGAAACGGTAGGCTATAACATGCTAAAGTCTCCGAATTATTTAGCCCGAATCTTCTATAGACAAGCTACTTAAAATTAAACTGTAAATCCGAATCCCAGAAGCAGCAAGCACGTAAGAAATGTTAATAAAAATAATTAAATTTGTTTCGCGAATGCATTACTTCAAAAATTGGGTACTTGACTACTATTTAAATACTTCGTGCATAGAGAAAATCTATAAAAAAAATGTATCTAACCCTTTCTGCGATATAATTGTTTTGTTTATAGTAACATCATCATATTACATGGATTCGTCTCCTTCTAATCTGTAAAAATGAAATTCTTTTTTTAAGTTTTTGCTGTACTTACATTTTTTTTCATGCTTTTTGCTATTTTTTTTTAACTACATAGAATGTTTTATTTTTTAACAACGATCTTTGTGATAGCAATGTCAACCTTAACAACAAAAAAACATATCCCTTTCATTTTTGGCGTCGCCACTATTAGAATAAGTTAGAAAATGTAGTATTTATTTTTAATAGCATACCTTAACTTCAATTTAGGTAAAGAATTTGTGTATAAATCCGTAGATGCAATTTTAATACACTTTGAAACTTTAGATGGATTTGTAACACATCCTTGTAATAATTGGTACAAAGCTCTCAAATTGATCCCAGTTAAAAAAACATCCTGTTTACTAGTTAAAGCAATTTCGAAATCTAGATTTTTACCATCACTACCAAGATTAGCGTATTTAAGCATGCATACAAAAAATCATGACTTTCGACTTGAGTTCGACTTTCACTTTAGAGGATTAGAGCCACCGGAATGATTGTGAGGTGCAAATGATCGACTAGGATTTATTTAAGAAACTTTTCAATCTGATAGATTAAGTTCGAGCCGGACACACCAAAGGCAGCACAACGCTTTTTTGTGAAAGATAAATATCAACATACTGTAAAATCGCCATTTTAGTTCATCATATTCGGTTAGTCAGATTCGCAAAAATTACTTGGGTTTTCATACTATTATTGCAGAAAACCCATTCGACTTGGCCATTATCAACGAAAAATTGTGTAAAACGTATGTCCTTTACTTAGTAAGCCCAGCATTTCAGGCACTAATCTACATGATCCTCACTTGAACTGAACAAGATTATGTCTGGACTTAAAGACTTTGACCCCTGAGTTTAGTTCGTAATTTCTTCTTAGGGCTATCCCTTCACTTCCAGCGCACTTAGCATGACCGGGTTAAGTAGACGGAAGAATTGACAAGACACAATAGAAAAAATTACAGCTTTTTTTATTCATCTGTCGTTTTGTCTATTTTTTGGTCGACAAAACTCATTTCTATGGTGGTCATGCCACGCGTGCTGGTAAGAAATGTTGACCAAATCTAGCTTATATCTTTTTTTTTATAAGACGTGTGAATTGATTCCTACATTCTATTTACAGAATAAACTTCATTTCATGGCAGTACAATTTCTATTCTTAAAGTTACGCAATAACATCACGCCTCTTTTCGCCTAGGCTTTAGGCAGTAGCGTGCGGTCGCTTAGTATAGTACATCCGCATTTCGCCCGTGAAGTGGTTGTTGTGTTGCTATCCTAAAGTTGTCTCTCGAAATCGATAAATTACGAAATGACTACACGTTGTATCGCACTTAATTTGTTTTTCTTTTATAGATATGCAATATAAGAGTATTCTATATAGGTATATATGTTATATGCTAAATCAAAATAGTCAAGTACCCAATATTAAAAGTGACGTTACCTGAATTGTACCCATTTTACTACAAAAAAGAATAAATGCGCACAAAACATTAGGTTGGTTTATGGTATAATTTTATATGGGCGCGAGGCCTAAGCTGATCTTTGCATTTGTGTGAGTGATTACCAATCGCACCAATGTGATCGAGCGAAGGGACGCATGCCGATTATCCGATTGCCAAGCAAAAGGACGCGTCGATATGTGCACTCACACAAATGCAAAGTTCAGCTTAGTCCTCGCGGACTGTACCATGGGGTATCGTGTTACCCAGTAACCGAGTTGTGGAGGTCAGACAGGTGTTCGCTCTATGTAAAATACTGGAATTAAACTGCATGCGCTTGGACTGGAAGCCAAGAGAAAAGAGAAAAGGCTATGCATGTTTTCTTTCGTAGTAAAAGAGGTATATTTCAGGTTAGCGTTAAAAAACAGCATCCAAATCAAAACAACTGACAAGAACTGACCTCTCTCGATCGTTTCGCTCGCGGCTCGCCGACATCTTCCTTTTCTTTAACTTTCTCAACTTTCTCCGCTTCATTTTCCACAACTTTCTCTTCTTCATCCTTCTCAACTTCTCCGTTTTCTTCTTTCTCAGATTCTTTTTCTTCTGGCGGACTTGCAGTCTCTTTTTCAGGCTCTGGCGATTTTTCTGGTGTTTTTTCTCGGTTTTCGTCTACTTGTTCTGGCACTTGCACTTCCTCGTCTGGTTTCGTCGCTTCTGAGTCTTCTGTCGTTGCTTCTGGCTGGGTGTCTTCTGTAGTTTCTTTCTCTTTCTCTTCTTGTTGTAGTTTTCTAGAGGATTGCCGTTTGACTGGCGGTTTTGGTGTGCTGTTCGCTTCTTTCTTATCTTTCTTTGATTTTGCTGTGGATAGGTTTTGACATTAGCAAAATGTTTGATACTGGGGAACAAATTTTATATCCCGTTTTTATTACCATTTTAAATAGGAAACTTAGATGCTGAGCCGTAGTTAGTGTCAATATTGAATGATGTAATTTAATATTTTTATATTTAAAATGGTGATTATATTTACTGGGTTCGTGTCTTAATAATATATCATGAAATTTTACCAATGAACCAGTGTGATAGAAACCAGTGTTTTACATGATAACAAATAAATAAAGTATGTTTTAGTTCAGACGTTTTTTTTTGTTGTTTTTTCTAACAGTGCCATGTTCAGATAGGACTTATACCTTACATTGTAAACTCACTTTACAGGATGTGCATAAGACCATTCACGATGCAGTCATTTACGCATATTGTACATCTAACTCTTAACTTTGTACAAAATAATTGCAAGACTTTTATTTCCTCTGTGAAAATTTACTGTTTACGATAGTGTGCAACTTAAAGCTCGCAAAACATTCTGCTTAAGGGTTCATGCAACGGCACAGGAAGGATCGTGGAAGTATTCAAAGCTGAGTTATAACAGTTAAAACTTGTTTTCGTAAAAAAAAAAAACATCAAAACAAGTTGTAACCTCGACTGTTGTCCAGTACAAAAAATGATCATAATAACGGGAAGAACAAGTGACTCTCGGCTTCGGTATGAGTATTTTGAAACCCGTTATTGTGTCAAAGAACGTTTGGGAAAGATACATAACTATCAGGTGTACTCTGAAGAAACTTTTACATAAATACGCTATTTGTTATCAAACAAGTAGACGGCCCACCTGATGTCCGTAGGTGGTCACCGCCGTATATGGATAAGAGTTGGCGCAAGATAAGTTTGCGCGCGTGTTTGACCTTCAAGACTATCCCCAGTCAGCCAGGACTTTTAATCACTTACGGCATAATGATGGCGATTATTTGCTTTAGAAATCACGGAACACAGCACACTTTTGACATCCGATATAAACTTCGAGATGGCGGCAAACGATTATTTTCGATTTCAGTCGCGCGCACTTATTTTGCGCGCACTCTAGCTAGTCCATAGTCTGGTATAAGCAATTACAGAAGCATCACAAATGGGTCTCCATCTCAGAGACAAAGCTGAAATATCTCTAACAGTAACATTTTTTGTAAGATTTGTTAGGTTTCCATATTGTGCTAAGACTACACCATCTCTCTTTATTTCATAGAGCTGTTTCTTTTATAGGTAGCTCGTTGAAATTTTCACAGGATACGTTTTACTGAGGTCTTCTATCATGGCAAAAAATTATAATAATACCAGCCTATTGTCTCACTGCAGGGCAAAGGCCTCTTCTCCTACAGAGAAGGCGCCAGCATTGATCAGCACGCTTGCTCAAGACAGGTTGGTGATTTAAGACTTATATTAAGTACAAGTCCAGGTTTCCTCAAGATGTTTCTCTTTACCAATGCCAGTAACGTCCGAGATAAACTCAGAAAAAATAAGAATATGTAAAATATAAAACCTGGCGTAGATTTCTTCTTGGATTTTTCTGTTGCATCTTCTGCTTCCGGTTGTGTTAGTTCGAGCTGTTCCGCTTCATTTGCAGCGCCGACAGCCTCTTTCATATCGTGCGAGGTGGGAACTGACATCTCTGAAACATTATGAAACATAACATAATAGAAAAGAACATTAACCTTTATATCCACGAATGGGGTACGAGTACAATCGTAACGCCTACTCAATAAAATAGACAAAAATCATAATGTAAACAAAATACTTATAATAATATAAACAAGTTTGGAGTGTACCGTGCTAGTCCCATGTAATAGGGGACAAGTCTAGGCTAGAACAAACAGTTACAAAACCAGACTAGGGGCTGCTTCCAAGAAAGTTCTTGTGGAAAACCCAATAACCCTGGCAACCAAGAGTCCAAACCCCTTGCTTAGCAGTCGTGCGTGCGACCTCTAGACTTAGGGGCTTTTGGCTAGGGGTTGAAAAAAGTTTAATGCGATTTTTTTAAATAATTTTATGAAAGTAATAAGGTTCGTATTTCTGATGTTTTCTGAGTAAATGATGATTATAAATGACGTAGCATTTCTTTTTATTTTCTTTATTTTCGGTGTCATCTATCGACCGCACTCTAAAAGGTTGTTTGGAGTATAGCACTACCCTCCGAATATCTGAATAGGTTATCTTGAAGTTTCTGATTTTCATGATTAACACGTGACAATCACATGCCGTCGACGGCATTTCGTATAACTGTGTCTAAACGTCACTACATAAAATCGAAAAGCAGACCACATGAAATGTCATGTATTCACGCACTGTAAAAAATCGAAATGTTCAGTTTACACTGTAAATATCCTAATATAACAACAGTGCGTCATTGAGTACGTTGCGATGGTTGCCGCTTTATTGCGACTGGTTTGTTATTTTGACAGAAGAACTGACTCAGTCGATTATTAGGAGAGTTCTTACCGAGTGGTTCATGTATCATCTCTAATAGCTCATCGGCGCTTATCATAGATGTGGCTTTCTTGAACTTGAGTACTCTATTCGTGAAGAACTCCCAAAACGACAGCCCTTCTAGTGGTGTGAACAGGTCCTGTAACAAACCATCATATTAGTAAGTAATCATCTGTCTAGACTAGCCGCACGATTGATTAAGGTTGAGCAACGCTTGCCGCGGTACGTCCGTGCATGGCTGACTATCACAAAAGCCGTGGGTACTGACTGTCATTCGTAAATCTATGACAGTCGTTAAGGGGGTTCAGAAGGCCGCAAGACGGAAAAAGTCAAAGCCAAATTATGTATTGTAAGACGCACTTCTGTATGTCGAAACTTGCTAGAAAATTGGAATGAGACTAGTTGCCCCAGCAGCTATCCTTCCAAGGGGTATCGTGTTACCTATTACGTGGGTTATATAGTCGTATTTTTAATTAGACGAAGTCAACTGACGTTTACTGTGTTGTCAGTTTTTGATGAAATTAAAATAGTGTTGTGACAAAGTGAATGATTGAAAAAACTCCTGAATGAATGAAATTGCCTCGATTGTCTAGTGAATAGTTAGTGTGCCGAACTGCTGATATCGGGTACGGGGTTCGAATTTTAGTCTTGCTTTGTACATGCCAACGAGTTTTCGACGACTATGTTCCTATAGTATCTACCTATACTGAATACAGAGTGTTTTAAACATCAAGGAAAACATTGCGAGGAAACTTGTAAGACTGTCCTTTTTTCAATACATTATATAGTTGAAACTATAGATGTATAAAATATAACAATTATAGGTAGGTAATGAAAATAAAAAACATCGCTTATTACATAATTTGTTTTTATTCATCTCTATCGCTTTCGGTAACATTAATTATAAATCTGTCTGAAACATTGTCGATCATGTGGTCGAGACCATACATTTTGTCTTCTTCTTTTATTCTATTAGACACGCAGCTACTCTATTTTTCAGGTGTGATATGTTGAAGTCCTTCTTCAAAAAGTTTTTTACTTCTGTAATTTTGAAGGTTTTGTTATTTCTTGCAACATATCCTTTTGCCTGTGCTTATACCAACTCAATGGGATTGAGCTCACAGTGGTAAGGGGGCCTTTATAATGGTGGGTGGCTCATTTGCATAAAAAATGTTGTACTTTTCGCCTTATAGCGGCAAAAGTAAAATCGTCTAATTTATCTTTGAAGCTGTGTTTCGGTCCATGTTTCTCGGGAGACTTAACTGTTCATTTTCTTTGTATTCTGCAAACTAAGGTCACACCAATTCCCAAAATGTCAGCTGTTTTCGAAACACATTCTTTTTTTTCGGGAGCCTCAATAGGTAATAGTGAAGCAGCTTTCTCCTCAAATACCCGTTTGTAACGCTTAAAGCAATCCGTGGTATCTTCTTTCTTGGATACAAGCTTTGGCTTGACGTGCTTGGTTGAGGATCCATATAGTTTGTACGAAACAATATAGCAATAAATAAACTCAACAATTACCACAAACACAACGTAACGAAAAACTTTACAAAAACAATAACTTAAGTTATCAGTGTGAGCACAGAAAAAACATTCGTGCTATCAGACCAGAGGTTAGAAGCCGAAATACAAACAAAATGGCACCAGTCACTGCGCCGCGCTTTGTAATAAGCCGTCAAAAAACTGATTGTAGTTACATACTACTAGTAACTTATATTAGAGCACTTTTATACAATTTTATTGCAAAATAGAAATAATATTCGTTTATAGTTTGAAATGATTAACTATTCACACTCATTGTTCATTCATCTGATTGAACGAGAACTGAACGCATCACTATTACTTTAAATATGGCAACATTATTTTACAAAGTGACATTAGCTACTGTCAGTTGACTTCGTCTAATTAAAAATACGACTATAGGTGTCGTTGCTCCA
This sequence comes from Dasypolia templi, assembly GCA_963555695.1. Lineage (NCBI taxonomy): Eukaryota > Metazoa > Arthropoda > Insecta > Lepidoptera > Noctuidae > Dasypolia > Dasypolia templi. Next base: position 10,762,790 of record OY743163.1, read on the forward strand.
TCTAAAATATTGCTGTTCAGCTGCATACGGTTCGTGATACTGAAGATGTTAGCTTTACGTCATTTTCTAGCAAACACAGTCCTGCTTTCTGATACGGTGCGCTTGCTTAGCGTGAGCTCCCAAAATGGCGTGTTGCCTTAGTAAGCGATACGTTTTATTTCATCCTAATCCTAAATAATACTATAAATGTGAAAGTAAGTTTGTTTGTATGTTACGCTTTCACGCCAAAACGGCTGAACGATGAAATTTGGCACACAGGTAGACCATGACCTGAGTAAGGACATAGCCTGTGTCCTTACACAGGTCATGGGGTCTCAACTCGAACAAACAAAAAAACATAGATGGCAGCATAGGTAACCATTATGAAATTAACAATCATTAAAAAGCGATAAACGGCAGAGTTTTGGCTGAAATATGATTGGTAAAAGTCAAAACTTACTTGTTAATTGCTGTTGTATCTATTTCCACTCATAATGCACGTATTATAAAAATAAAATAAAATAGAAGTCTATCTATAACTTCAATTCGAACCCCTATATTGACCTGTTAATCATTTTGTTTGGAGCTTTTTGCAATAGATGGCGTTTTACTCAATTGGTCAGGACCATGGCTGGCTGGATGAATCTTCAGTGTCCAAAATTTTTACACTTATTTAAATAACCTAGTTTATTTTTTTATTTATTTTTTACATAGAAAGATAAAATAAATGTAATAACATGTTATTCTGAACTCGGAACTATAAAACTCTATAAAAAGGATTGCACGAAACGTTTTAAAAGTAGGTCGACTCCTAGATGGCGTTGTCAAACTACAGTCTCTGGCAATTTGTGAGTCGCTGATGCTGCCATCGGTTGAAAAAATTGACGACGAAAAATTGCCAGCTCAATAGCCAGACTTAGGGGGTATCTGTACGTAGTATAATGTTATCTGTGCCCAGGTAATGGTCTGCGTTTCATCCTGGATCGCAGACGACGTTGCTGGCAACAGCTGGTTTACCCACGCCATTTTTCATTGAGGGCGGGCAGAAACTAAAGAACTACACTTACTACGATTTTAACATACTCTTTTTGCTTCGTCGACGTTCATTCATCTAGTCATACACGCGCGATGGTTGCGTGTAGGTATAACCCTCGCCATTAAAGAAATAAATTAAAAACGGCGACGCTAATCATGATCTCGGACTTGTATGTTCAAGATAGAAATAACGTGCGTGTGAAAGGACATGATAGGCGCCGGTTTTGGCCACCATTAACATTTTTTCAGTTTTTTGTAGCCACGTCTTATTTAAGACAGTTTGATTTTTATGTAAAAAAAAATGTAGTTTTACCTTCATCTTCTTGTAAACACAATCGGCCTGTTTCCTGATGCGGTGCGCTTGTTTAGTGAACACGAGCGCCGCGCTCTCCGAAAGCTCCCAAGATGGCGTGTTGCCGACGTAGGCGCGCATACGTTTTATAGTCTCCAAACAGGTCGGGTGTTTAAGCAGCATTAACGGTTTTATATCTAAACCTGTAAGCATTTATATTAAAATTAAAATTTTATAGATTATCTCTGCCACGCTTCGCTTAAAGCTTTGATTTCCTAAGCCCAAGTTCGAAAACACGAAAAAATATATCGGCGGGATTTTATCGCGCACTGGATTTTAAACTCTCGGTATTGAACCGAGCGTTGAGAGTCCAACAGAACGCTTTCGAGCGCATCAAGAAAACACACTGTTGGAAAATCCAGTGCGCGAAAATAATCGCCTCGTAGAAAAATTCCCTGTGCGTACAATCCGCGAGGCCTAAGCTGAGCTTTGCATTTGTGTGAGTAATTAACAATCGCACCAATGTGCAGATCATTTATATAGATTAAGAAAAGAGGTGGCCATTGGACGCTACCCTGTGGGACACCAAACTTTATTAATCTTTAACGAGATAAAAACTCTTTTCAAGTTTGCATTCTGTTGGAGAGGTAGGATTCGAGTAGTTTTAAAATGTTACCTCTGATACTAGCCACACAGTTTGTCTAATAAGACGTCGTGCTTTACATAATCGAAGGCTTTGGTCATATCTGTGTAAATAGCACAAGCGAAATGTGTAGGTAGACAAAAGGTGGTCAGAAGAGACAGCAAACTTTAAATATTTATCATATTTTACGTACAGTGAGCATTCCTCTGGTATTGTTTTATCTTTAATAAGCATAAAATCATTCTTATTTTATTAATATTATACATATATCATATTAATCAAAACACAAACAGAAAACATAAATTTTGGGAGAATTCGGCACAGCATTATGCTAAGCGGCCATCAGGCGAGACAGAGATACAGCACTAGTTTTCAGCGACAGCCGGCGTTGATGTGATGACGCCTCAGGTTTGTATGTGAGTGATGTGTATAACTTACCCATTAAATCGTCCAAAAGTTTCAAACACATATCGGTATCTGCCTTTTCGAGAGACAGGCACGTTTTAATTTTAGCATCGAGTTCTATCAACTTCATTTCAGTCTTCAGAAATTGTACGCGTGATTTTTTCTCTTCTGTAAAAGCAAAAAAAAAACATTAAACAAAAATATGCGACTATGTAATAGGAATCATACAACCAGTTTACTTAATACACCCAGTATGCACACTCAGCGGCCGCCGAGGCGTCTCCGTGCCCTGGATGCGTTTAAAACTTGATGTGTCAACGTTTTAACACCTGGGGCCCTATTATGGACTCTTATTTCCAGGCAGTTTACGGCGTAAACAGAACTGCCTTGCAATTTCGTATTATGAACTCGTCAAACAAGCCAGTCAGCGATCACGTGACACCCTGGCCGACTTCTGGCCGAATATTGCCTGGCAATACCGTATTACGAACGTTCGTTTGACATTTCATTCCGTATTAGAACTGTCAAAAAGTAACCTCACAATCCATTCAGTTTACGCTGCTTCAGAGGAGCTTTTATTGAATTGTTTAGGGTTAATTTGGACATTATTGGAGTGTTTTCTATATAACTATATAAAATATTACGAAAATGAACTGTTTGAGTTCCTGGAAAGTGATTCTTCTCGGCAAAATTGTGAATCAACTAATAAAAGGAGACGACTTCGTGACCAATCTAATGCGTTCGACATGGATGATGTGCAGTTCACGACTTGGGACTGAATCTTTGTGAGCAGTTGAGGCCTCACATGCCATGAGACGTGTGATCGCACGCAAGGCTAAGAACAGTAAAATACACTTTCCACTAAACAAATAAAAGGATAATAAACGTATTATTGAAATCCTAACAATGGCCTTTCCTTTTGGTGTTCACCTTTAACCCATAACGGGCTTACAAAATCCACGGATTTATCCGTGAAGACTAAGGTAGTTGTTTTTATTAAATATGAACTTACGTAAAGTTTTAACTAAACATTATTCTCATTTTAGGTTCTGGTTGCATTATCATAGTACGCTACTGGCTCCTACCAACGCCCCACAGGTGATATAGGCTCTCATTCAATGTCCCAGCCAACATTTTCTGTAGTAGATGCAAATCACTGAGATTTCTTCAGACTTCTTGGAAGTAGTATAAAAACTCCAACAATCTTTCCAGCTGAACATAAGTTAGGTAACGCGCCGACGAGGTGAGGGCGAGAACGCTCATCCAATCCACTATTAAAATAAAACTTACATTGTATTATATTATATCATGTTAAAAACATGAATATTAATTGAAATACTCAATAACACTTTCGCCATCTTTTTGTTAATACTCGTACTCCGTAAATCTTAGAATGGATCCTTCCATTCAACAAACAATACGATAGTGTTCTTTCATAATGCTAATATTATTAACTAATGTTTGTCAAACAATACTTTCATTGAAGTTGTCGAATTCGCCGCTGACCTTCAAGTGGAATACGTTCGGAAACCTCGCGTTACAATTTGCAAACAGGAAAAATTATATAAATTATTATAATCTAGAATAGCACAATATAAATTGCGTTCATATTTTTACCTACTATACTAGACTAAGTAGTTTAATATATGGATGGTATTTATTATTTTTATCATAAAATACTTGATTTAAACAAAACCGTAACTTCCCTATAAATATATAATTGGGTTTCTGAACGTTGCGTCAGAGAATTACAAGCCAGCCATAGACAAACTACCCAGCGTGAAGTCGCTCAGAACTAGGAATGTCATAATACGAAATTTAACCAGCCCGTGAAATGAATTGCCTGGAACTTGCCTGGTTTTTTAAAAGTTCGTAATAGGCCCGCTGGGCACATACATACCAGTTTCTCTTTCCTTGTCGAGGGTCGCTTTTTCTTCGTCTGTGAGGTTAAGGTCTGTCACCAGCTGCGCTAGAACCGACTGCGATGTTATGTGGCCTTTTTCTGTTGACAAAACACGGTACCTTTAGAAGGATTCAACTTTATACGTCTCCACTGCCAACAGTTATTGTTTAAACATCGATGAGAATTGAGGTAATAAATAGTTATTTGTTTTACATGTGGGTAAAAGGGTTTTTTTGCCGTGAGTGCTTGGATTGAAACCTGAGCTAGCGAAGGGTTCTAGAATTAAAGCACGAGCAAAGCGAGTGGTTTAAAAGAAGAACCCTGAGCGTCGCGAAGGTTTCAAATCACGAAACGCTATAAACTTTTACCCATAAGTGAAACACAACAATTTTCACCACACTACGAGGAACTTGCAAAAAAGAAAGAAAACCAGTAAAAGCAAACCGTCTTTTCAACTAATTCTGACGGAGTCAAATTTTCATCGCATTTTGAGAAATTTGTAAAAACTTGTCGTTGTAAAAGTTTTTGAATGTTAGCGTGGGACACAGGCAGGCCACAACGGGATTGTTTCAAAGGCTTCTTTCAAGTGCCTGTTGTTTTTAATTCGCTCATGCAGGCAAAGGAAGTGAGCCATACAGCCTTGTCTTTTTTGTCATTTCTTAGTGAGAAGGTACGTTCAAAACAAATGATTCATACACTTTATTTATTTATTTCGATACACTAAGTATAGTTAACCATTACTTTTATTACCTTTTACTGTATATTACGATTAGAACTATTCAAATTAACATTAAAAATTACATAATTGTATAGTGTTAGCAATAAAAATAAATTAAAAAGCGGATATTTTCGGTTCTGAATAACCAGGTATTTTCGGTTGACAGGTTTTGAACGTTTCTAACTTTTGTCTTAAAAACTTTTTTGTTCCTAACTCTTTGGTTTTATTTAAAACTTCGAGTAAATGTTGAATCGGAAGCCTTCGAATTTTAAAACACTTTTACACTCTAGATAACAAAAAAGGCTTTTACCCACGGAAATCGATGGGTAAAAATTGCAAATAATAGGTAGTGTGGTGAAAATAAAATTATTGTCAAATGAAAAACATCTTTAAGGTGATTCAAAATTAGAATTTCGGGATAATGTAATCAAACTGACGACTGCTTCGTTGGTGTCTAGTGGTCGCAATCGCTACTGCTGAGCATGAGGTCCTGGGTTCGATTCCCAGGTCGGGCAACGTGTTATTGGGATGGTATATCTGGAATTTCTCAGTAGGAGCCCGGACTCTGGATTTGTGCCCGGTTGATAGCAATAGGCTCGTCCCCTATTACATGGGATTCAAAAACATAACTTGTGGGTGTACTATAGGTACACCTCTGCCCAACCCTTCGAGGAAACAAGTCGTGATGTTATGTTATGAAATGTAATCAAATTACAGCATTCAATTTGTTATTAGCACTACAAATTGGCACTTACAGGTACGTTTTCAGATTCAATTCTATACAATTTTACGAAACTTTTGGGACAGACTATAAAATAACTAGCCTGTATTGTCCTCCTGCAAGACAACTGCCTGCGTTCCCTTTTTACAACTGTTCTTCTGCGTAGGAGTCAAGTTCGTTGCGCCATTTTCGCCTAGGTCTGCCGCGATCTCGTCTAGCGTTCTAACATAAAAACAACTTACCCAGCTGCATTTTGAGTGTGACAGCATTCAAAGCAGCCTGCTTATCCCACTGTAGCCTTGTAGATTCGTTTTTGAAGGTGGCAGGCCTTGACTGGAACAGCTTGATCCCAATATACTGCCCCGAAGGCAGGTAAGCTATTAGAATGTTTTCTTTATCTGCGTCTTCTGTGAACGTAAATTGTATGGTTGTGTAATGGGAAATATATAATATAGATAAAAAAACATGGAAATAAATACATACATTAAATTTATAACCTAAAAATCACACGGGTGCAGTATTTTATCTCACTAAGCGACGCACTCTTTACTTGCGGTAACTAAGTGTACAAACACGCTGTGAATGTGTGCGTTAAGACAAGCGGCACGCTTCAATGGCCTCACAGATCTTGATATCTTTGCGATTTAATGGAAGATGATACTGTCAGAATGTTTGAATTTTTGTGAGAAGAATGCAGAACTGGGTTAAATAAATTTCATGTTTTAATTGTGTATTTGGCTTTGGCAGTTTTATTTTACAAATAAATACCACCCACCGCTTAAGCCCGTCCTTTTGATGCGCCTTTCAGGTCGCAATTTAGAAATCTCCTCAAATCCCCTCCCCACTCAACCGACTTCTACTCCTATTCTTTCTCTGTGCACGTGGTTCGGTTGTGAAATTTACTTCGGCCTGACATTAGGAACTGTCAAACTGTTGCTGTGTTTAGAAGGAAAGTGATATAACACTATTTTTCCACCGTGTCATAGTTGCTTTTGCATATATACTTTTAGATTCTTATTTTAGAAGTATGTATGTATGTAAGTATATTTACACATTGTATGTTTATTTTTAAATTAGTGTTTTTTAAATGTATTTTGTTCTCTTCTAATCTTACACATGTTATCTACTTCTATTATGTACTCTCCTATCGCAGGTATTTTGGAAGAGATTTCTTTAGAAATTCCACGGTTACTATTTTATTTAACTTTATAATATAAATTACAGTAGACAAGAAGACAGTAGTACAAATAGACAATGGTCTGCAAATTTCAGTCTACAAGGACTACAATGTTCTGACATTTACAAAATATAAAAGATCTAATCAAATAAAAATTAAATTAAAACCCTATTTAAACCAAATGACGTAATTGCCGTTTCAACTGTAACAGGTCTGAATTAGTACCCTTTTCACAAAAGTCGATAATAAAGAATTGAATTTAGAATACAGTGTCAAATAATCACACACTTCCGACTTTGCCATTGTCTCGGACGGTACCGAGAGCTCCTACGGTAATTGGTGATGGAATAATTAGCATTCGCATTCATTGTTAGCATGTGTATGCGCATTTAGCATTAATTAGCAAATTCAATGTAGTTGCGAAATTCTGTGAAGTGTGAATTCATCGCTTCGTACTTCATTTCATACTATAATACGTCGACGCAGCGGCAGCGAGCGCTCTCCGTCGCACCCACGATAAGTCGGGAATACTAAATACATCTGTTCACGTGACCCTGACCTCGTTCCCGAGTGAAGTTATTAGCAGGTGGTGCGAAGAACGAAAAGCAATTATTATCTTTGATTTGAATGAACGCGTGTGATTATTTATTAATACAGACTGGCACGCGCGTGGCGGACGGTCGCGCGTTGTATCGTCGTATTGTGTCGAAGTTTAGTACGTTATAACAAGTGTTATTGAGAGTTTAATTTAGGTTTTCGATAATTTCGTCGATACGTCATCGTGTCGTATGCTTATTGTTGTACTTATAATAGATAATGTAAACTCATTACCTGTAAATAATATACTTAGGTAGTCAAAAGTAGTGAGAAGTGGCAGTGTATAAAAGTGTAAATACCGTATTAATGTTAGGTGTTGTATATAAACATTTTAGTGTAAATAAACTGTTGAACGTGACAATGGTTCACCAAACTAATCCTATATGGGACTATTATTCTAAAGTTGCTGGAGAACATAAAATTGCTAACTGTAAACAGTGCTCTAAAAACCTTTCTTACCGAACATCCATCACCAATTTAAAAACCCATCTTAGACTTAAACACATTGGCCATTACAATAGCTGTTTAGCCGAAAATAAACCGAATCGGTCAGGTTCGGTACATGTGCGTCAGGTGCTGAATGCTGATACACCTTCACAGCCAGTTCAACAGGAATCTGTGCCGTCTACATCAGCGCACCAGGAGTACTATGTTGGGAACCACCGACAGGAAATCACTTTTACTAGAACCGGGACCCAAAGAAATATTTTAGACTATGCCCGATTTCGAAGACCTTTACGTATCGAAGAAAAAAAGCATATAGATGCCATGCTTTTGAAGCTTATTGCAAAAACGTACCAACCGTTTTTAATCGTGGAAGAGCCTGATTTTGTAGAATTTGTAGAGGCATTAAACCCTAATTATATTTTACCTGGGCGTAAAGTGATATCAGAAAGGCTAATACCATTTCTATATAACAGATGTTTAGAAGAACAAAGAAGAATGTTGCATCAGGAAGCAGTAACAGTTTGTTTAACAACAGATTGCTGGAAGTCTGTTAAAATGGAAGCTTTTATGGCTGTCACTGGTCATTTTATTAACAGCGAGTTTGAATTTAAATCTGTGTTACTAAAATGCAGTGTAATTCATGGTGCACCCACAAGCCAAAATCTTGCATCCATTTTAAGAAAAACATGTATGGAATGGGGTATCTTAGATAAGATTAACTTTTGTGTAACGGATAATGCTGCAAATATAATCGGAACAATCAATATTTTAGGCTGGACACATTGTGGCTGCATGGCTCATAAGCTGAACCTCGCTTTGCTGTACCCTTTAGGAATATTTGACGACACTTTAAAACAAGTAAAGAAAATAGTGACGTACTATCGATCTAGTTACAAGGCCAATGAAAAACTTATGGAGTACCAAGTCAAAGTACAAGGCTCTAGCCAACCTTTGGTACTTATCAATTCAGTGCCAACAATATGGAACTCCACATATTTTATGATAGAACGCTTTGTCCATCTTCAAGATGCCGTCAGAGCAACGACACCAAACCTCGACGCAGATTTACCAACAATAACAGGTGAAGAGTGGACCGAGCTTAGACAGCTCTGCAAAGTCTTAAAACCATTCGATGAAGCGACGAAAGAATTAAGCGCAGAAAAATATGTGTGCGCTTCAAAAGCAATAGCCGTCATTGGCGGGTTGAAAGGTGTTATGGAAGAACTGAAGCGAAAACCAGCTTATTTTGGTGCTATAAAAAACGTAGTTGAGTGCATCGAAACCCAATTAAATAGTAGGTTCCAAGACCTTGAGCACGAGCAAAGTTTGGCATTGTGCACAATATTGGACCCGAGATATAAAATTTCAATGTTCATTGACGAAAGTGCAGCTGAAAGAACCAAGTCTAGCCTAGTGAGAAAAGTCTTCAATCTTATAGCGACAAATGAGACCAAGCGAACTCCTTTAGCCACCGAGGAACCTCATTTACGCAGAATGGACGACGATGAAATTAGTTTGTGGAGGAAACGAGATTTAATTTTAGAAAAACGAAGGCTTAACCCGAACCAAAATCTACTTCAAATTGCTCAACAGGAAGTAGAATCGTACTTGCAAGATGAGTTTGTACAAAATAGTTGTAACCCTTGTGAGTGGTGGCGATCCATCGGCCGATACAAATACCCGCACCTAGGCGAATTGTTCAAAACTAACTCCAATATAGTCGCGACATCAGTGCCCAGTGAAAGACTTTTTTCAAAAGCTGGGTATACTCTGTCAGAAAGAAGAACAAGGCTTTCTGTAAAAACAACTGAACAGTTGGTATTTTTAAATGCCAATTTGAAAAATTGCGATTACAAAAAACTAATGCCCTAAAACTCTATGTAACTTTGTAAATAATGTACATTTATGTAAAATTCAACACTCAATTATTTATTTTACTGCCAGTATGAAGGTTGTAAATTGTTGAATATATTTACTTGCATATTTTGTGAATAAGACATTCACAAAATATGCAAGTGTACTAATTGGCGAATAAACGCAGGCTAGGAAACGTCCTAAGGCGAACTCGCTTTTTAATTCGCATATTAACAAAACATTTCATAGACTCCATAATAATGAAGTCTGTGTATTTACTAATATAACTATGCCATTTGCTAATATGACGATATTTGATATTATCAATTATAATTATTAAAAATAATTTGATATTATCAATTATCGTCATATTAGCAAATAGCAATTAGCAATACCATTGATAATAATCAATTATCGTCACACTAACAAATAGCATGTAAAGACCCAAAAATTCGCATGCTCATGAAATTTATGCGAAATCGCCTATATTTACGCTTACACACACATTGTATTCACAGCGTGTTTGCACACTTGGTTGCCATACGTAAAGCGCGCGTCGCTTTGCGATATAAAACTACTATATGTATAAGTGAGTGACGATACGCTACAAAATCCTTCTAAAACGCGATGTGCTATAGTAATTTACAGCCCCGTATTGAATACGACTATTCGTTTGGATTGTAAGTCTTAAAATTGATATGTAACATCACGCCAAAATTTCTTCACGAAGACTCACAGCCAGTTACGTTATAAGTCTCATGTAATAAGGGGCAATCCTATTGCCCTTAAACCGGTCATAAATATGTACTCCAGGCTGCTACTGAGAATTACCTGATAGAAAAACTACGAAAGTTTTACTTACTAAAATCTACATAACGAAAAACACAAAAATTTATCAATAATATTTTATTTCTACAATTTCTACTTGGCCAACTTTTTCTTCAGAATAGTGTTTTCTTTAGGATACATATTTATAATTTTCAAACAAGTTTCTTTTTCTTCTTCAGTTTGATCGTCAAGCAATCCAAAATCCTTCATAAAATCAGAATATTTCGTATTGAAACCTATATCACCAAACTCGGTACTCATGGCTACAGGCTTAACTTTTTCGCAGAAATTATTTTTAAATAATTCACTAAACTCATTTCCTTCTGGTATTCTATGACCGCCATTTTTAAAACTATTGCAGTCTAAGTTTTTATATGTTTTACTCAAAGAGGTTACAGAGCAAAAAGATTGATTTTCAGTCTGAGATAGGTTTTTTATACTTGACTGATCAGAATGAGCCTCTAGAGAAAGGTTTTCAGTGGGATTTATATCTTCATCATCCAATATATTCAAAGAACTTGAAATTATGCTACCAAGTATGTTTGATTTAATTTTCGTTGGTAGTGAAACTTTTTTGTTAACTGTACTTTTTTCTTTGAGTGATCTCCCATGAGAATGTGGTGATCCTTCTATATTTGATGAACTTTCTAATGTATCGTACAATTCGACTTTTTCAATTCCTAGCTGTGTATTGAATAAGTCCATACTACCTTTGTTAATAGAATCATCTAAGTGAGTCAGTAAATTCGGATAAGTCTCAATATTACTAAAACTTTGAGAAATCTGCGACATATTACACATATTATTGACAGTATCCATATTTTGCATGAACTGCGATGTAAAGTTTAAACCTTCAGAATCTTGGCTCAGATAAGGCTTGGCTTGGTTGGTCAATTTGGTCTTGGGTATTGGTTGCAAATGTTGGTCCAAACATTTTTGTTTTAGACCATTATTACTCGTTGTTGAGTTTTGCTCATTATTTGAAGTCTTTTTAACCGGTGGAACAAATTTCTTAGATTTCACAACTGGTTTTTTGCCTTCTTTCTTCAAGCTCTTCGCTTTACCGAATGCCGGTATTATTTTAGTTTGGGAAACACTCGGTTCTAGTATTTCTTTGTTCGAATCTAAAAATATTTACAAAACGATGTATGTATTCATTACAAATAGCACACGGTAAAAAAACGTGTCAAATGTAAAACTGAATTTTATACTAATACTAATACATATATTTAATTTTAAAACGACTGTAAGCAATCGTTTTTCAATGAGTGCCTGAATAATTTTGACTAAGTACATAGGATCTCGTTTCCATGTCATGATAAATTAATAACACAAACAATGCATTCTATCTAACTCATATTATTAACAAAAAATAACCTGAAGAATGCATAACCTCCTACTTTTTTGAAGTCGGTAAATGAAGAAATACGTAACGGCAAACAACTTTTATTTATCTGGGACTTGTTGTTAGTAGCAATATGAAGTCTTGATATATAATAGAGTGCTACTAACTACGCTCGAAAGTTCCACATTATAAGGTCAAAACAATGTTGGAAGTTCAAAAGTATCTCTTATTTTGAGCACTTTAAAAACGTCAGAAGCTACGTGCCATCAGGCTTATAAGACATTCCAGGATACGATTTTATGTAAATGCTTTGTCTTATTGGAATCTATAGTGAATTGAATTCCTACGATCAATCTAGCCATTTCTCAACTTTGTTGGGGTGTGCTTCCAGTCTAACTGGGACCCAGTTAAACTACATTTTAAAAAATACTCGAAATCTGGGAATAATCGAGTATTAATAACATATAGTTTAACACTAATAACGGGTATCATCAAAACAAGAGAATTTATGAATTCGTTCGAAATTAGGTATACGAAATAAAATGTGAAGATGCCGAAACAAATAAATTCTATTTAGATGGGAACATGTTAGTTTTTTGTAAAAATTACCTTCACGCATTTTTGCGTCCTCTGATCCGATATTATTCTCATAGCTCTTTAAACAATCTTCCGTTGCGAAATTATCATCATATTGACCGAATATGTCATCCTTAAAACTAAATTGACTATGTTCATTACTTTTATCGTCCATTCTTCAAGATATTTAATAAAAACAAAATAATAACACTTAATTTTTAGCAAAAATAATTTGTTACTTTCGAGTTTCGCGGTAATTTTTATTTTTATTTGAAATTGGAATTGTTGTTGGAAGACTGGAAGTTATTTTTTTTTGTAAAGGTCTGCATATATTCAGCCTGAGTTAAATAAGGTTTTAGTCTGGCGCCATTTTAACGTAGTATGGATTTTTGGGTTACTTAGAATAGTGGCACTATACGTTTTTCTGGTTTTGTTCACAGACAAATGGAATAATAATATGCTTTATTAAATAAAATATTACGTAAAATTTTGTTACATTTTATTTTATTTAAAAATAATTTGTTCTTTTTGGCATTTGATAAATATATTTCTAGAACAAATCTTAAGTGTTTACTCATTGCTTCCAACTTTTCATCGGGTACGTCTTTAATGAGTTCATTGACCTCTTCTACTATTGTTGTCCTACTTATCTTGGTATCGGTTGTTCCTGAAAACGATTCCTAAGTTTATTCAATGAGCCATGCCGATGGTTCGAGCTTGGAAAATAATACTTTATTTCGATTAGATAAGTATTCAATTACATTGACGCCGTCTCCCTTCATAAAAGTGAGCCTCCATGTTTAAAAAATAGAAAAATACATAATTTATCGGCTTCTAGTCGGCCCGCAAAAATTATGTGTCTGTCAAATTTATGTTTGCGCTTTTGATAGGTTACATAAAAAACAAGGTATCAACTTACACTAATGGGTTAAGAAATAATAAATTATGATTCTGGGTTTGATTCCCAGGTCGGGCAGTGTTATTGGATGTATCCATAATTAAATTCTCAGTAACTGCACGGAGCAGGGATTTGTGCAAGGCACGCCCCCCACATAAGACTTATAAAAAAACTGGCGAAATTTGTGGAAAACATGCATGATCTTATGTTATTTTAAAAATTAGGTTTCTTACCTGGTTTAAACGGCTCTTTCAGATCTTCAAGTTCAGACTGTAAATAAATATAAATGTAAATAATTAATCATATTCTCCTGACCGACGACGACTTCAGTAAGAGAGAGAACGCAGGAGATATTATAGTACACAGACACAGGTTCCTTCGTCCATTTTTCATCATCTTATTTCATACATTCAAGTTTTTTCAAACCGAACAGACAGCTCTGCTTCTGGGGAGTTTCTTGCGCCACTTCTTCTTCGCAGCTAAAGCACTAGGAAGTGGTGAAGGGCAGGCGTGACGGGGGACAGTCTTATGTCATTTTGACGTTCGAAAAGTGCTGATTCTCAGCCTAATTTGAATAAATGACTTGATTTTGAGGGTCAGATGGGACGACAATACGACACGTGACGTGATACGGTACATGAGGGCGATGGAGGAGATCTGCTAGCCGATTCTGTGAAAATCAGTTGAAACGACAGCTCACTTTACAAAAGTTTTCATGGTGAGATTTATACAGAATCGACTGGCTGTAATATTGTTGGGACGAGTTGAGTTATTGAATAGGTGATGTTTTTTTTTTTTGTTGGCGTGTGAAAGTGAATGAAAGGAGAACCGCACGTTGGTAGTAACACTTTGACCTTTAGCTGGCTTAGCTGTACGGAGTCTCAATAGAATAAGAGGCCAGCATAGACTGGTTTTGTTACCGCTGAAGCGGGCAGGGGCAAGTACGCGAAGGGGAAACCCGGCGCGAAAAGCTCCCGAACGCAACAGAGTCTGCCAGGGCCGCCAGTCGACCCCATAACACAGACCATACTCACACTAGAACTCGACCAAGACAGCACAGGGGTAGGCGCCTTAGAGCCTCACACGTACAGGCACAGCTGGCAGACAACTTGCCAGGCACCTCCAAACCGCAGCCTGGACCAAGCGGTACAGGGCCGGCGAAGAGAGTGTGCCCTGACGACACAGCCTCACCGAGAGCACTTCAGGGGGACGCCAAACGTGTGAGGGTCCACTCCGCCCAGGGGGAGCAGAGAACCTACGCGCGAGCCACGAAGGATATACCTGCGCGGCTGGCCGTGGCGATCTGCTTCCCTACCCCATCCAGAGACCTGACTAGGGATGAGGCTGAACTAATAAAGTCAGGCCTCGAAGACCTGATGATGAACACGGACTCGACGACACCACTCCCCTCCTTCCGCGGTTACCCACGGGTAGCGGAAGGCACCGTGCAGATGTGGTGCGAGGACGACTATGCCCTGACTTGGTTGTCGCAAAATGCGCCCAAAATCCGACTACCAGACACCGACCTTACACTTACGGAACTACGACAATCTGACGTGCCCACCCGTGTCCGAGCCTCGCTTTTCGTCCCTCGTTATGGAGGTGACGTGGCCCGGCTCCAAAGTGTCTGATTCGTCAGAACACCTGGTATGACATCGCCAGGTGGTCGCTGTACAGGGCAACTACCGTCGGTGGCAACAACTGTGGGACTTTTTTGACCCTGGGTGTGCCACCGGAGGAAGTGGAAAAGGTCTTGGCCCGGGAGCGACGGATATCGTACCTTCTTGGGTCGATATACGTACGCTTCTGGCCCACGACCCAGCCTGCCGACACAAAGACTGACGGTACAGTAGTGAAAGAGACAGCACTGACATCGACACAGACGACTGAACCGGACATCGCCCACCTCGAGGAGGTCATGGCCCGTGCGGCAATGGCCGATGCTGTCACCATATCGCCCGGATCACCTGGTTGGAACGAGCAACTCCTCGCCTCGTCGCCATGTGATCAACAGGAATACCAAGCCAGAGTGGAGGAAGCGGAGATACCGTCCGATGGATCTATCTCCGACTAACTCCACCATACTGCCTTCGAAGCCCCTAAACGTCATACAGACCAACCTCCAGCATAGTCAAACTGCCACGGCTAGCTTGCGCAGGGCACTGGAGGTAAAACCCCGAACCATCGCACTGATCCAGGAACCATGGATCAGGAACAATAGGATATGCGGCCTCGGCAACATCGGAGGTAAGCTAATCCTCAACACACACAATTCAGACAAACCAAGAACCTGCGCCTACATACCCAATGGAATTCCTACCACACCACTCACTCAGTTCTGTTCCAGAGATCTGACAGCTGTCAGGCTCCAGACCGAAGGCGGCGTTCCCGATGTTGTATTGGCCTCGGTATACATGCCAGGCGAGGACGCAAACTGCCCGCCAAAAGAGATGACCGACCTGGTACAACACTGCGAGCGTGCAAATCTGGACCTGATCATCTGCACCGACTCAAACGCTCACCACCCACTCTGGGGCAGCGACGCACCGAACCCCAGAGGAGAGGTACTATCCACCTATTTATTCTCCACTAACCTTAACATTGTTAACCGTGGTGCTGAACCCACTTGGGTCACAGTCCGAGGGCAAACGATCATAGACCTAACCCTTGCAACAGAAAATGCAACAAACCTTATCACAAACTGGCACGTATCCGACGAGCCTTCTTGCTCAGACCATAGAAGGATTCGCTTTACATTAACTACCAACACAAGTAAACCAGTGCCTAGGCGGAACCCGCGGCGCACCAATGTACCCGGGTATAAGCGCCTCCTAGCCTCCTCACTAGGCAGACACCTATCACTAGTAACCATAACAGACCACGCACAACTAGAATACACCGTAAACAAACTATCAGAATATATTACCGAGGCATACCATGCATGCTGCAAACTAAGGGCGCCAAAAACTAACAGTGAGAGGAACCCCTGGTGGAACGCTGAACTTAGTAAGCTCAGAGGTGCATTACGTAAGCAATTCAACAGAGCCAAAAACACCAGACACCCGGACGACTGGGAGTCATACAAAGAGACCCAACATACATACAAAAAGCAAATCAGAACTGCCAGAAGAACAGCATGGCGGAAGTTCTGTGAATCCATCGAAACCAATAATGAAGCCGCAAGGGTAAGGAAAATCCTATCAACTGATCAGGACCGAACCCTTGGCGCGCTGAAAAAACCCGACAACTCATACACACTAAATGACCATGAAACCAGTAAGATCCTCCTCGAGACTCACTTCCCAGACTGCAAACTCCTAGAGGACAAGGTGTGGGAAGCTGAACCAGAATGGACCCCAACGGATCAAGACTGGTCTAGAGCCCGCAATATAGTAACAGAAGACCGGATAAAGTGGGCCATCAACACCTTTCAGCCCTATAAGTCCGCTGGGCTGGATGGCATCTTTCCAGCCCTCCTACAATGGGGGGTTGATATAATGACACCATGCCTGGTGGAGACCTTCCGAGCCTGTATAGCACTCAGACACATACCCCTAGCTTGGCGCGAAGTGAAAGTCATATTCATACCCAAACCAGGCAAATCCGACTACACACAACCCAAGGCCTATAGGCCCATAAGCCTCACATCCTTCCTACTGAAAACCCTGGAGAGACTCTGTGATAGATACATTCGAGACGGACCTCTTCAGGCAAAACCACTTCATAAACAACAACATGCGTACTCCACAGGCAGATCAACGGAATCTGCGTTACATAGCGTGGTTTCCAAGATTGAATGCGCGGTGGACCACAAATGCTCAGCACTAGCTGTCTTCGTTGATATCGAGGGTGCTTTTGACAAAACCACGTTCGGTAGCATCAACATGGCCCTCGACAGACACAATATAGACTCGACCCTGAGCGGGTGGATCACTAATCTGCTCAAATTGAGAGCTGTACAGGTAACAGTGAACGACACCACAAGGGCCATTGTGGCGAAGGGCTGCCCGCAGGGGGGCGTTCTCTCGCCACTTCTGTGGAACTTGGTTGTGGACAGCCTCATCAGAACACTCAATGACAAAGGCTACTTTACTGTAGGCTATGCCGATGACATAACCATAATAATAAATGGCACCCACGAAAATACCCTATGCAACCTTGAAAATAGTAGAGGACTGGTGCAATAGACACCAGCTAACCGCCAACCCCACAAAGACCGAACTGATCCTCTTTACGAAAAAGAGGAAACTGACGACACTACAACTACCACGATTCTTCGGAACTACCCTAAGCCTATCAACCGAAACCAAGTACCTAGGCATCTATTTGGATAAACAGCTGAATTGGGCAAAACACACCAACTACATCGCTACAAAAGCCAGCATATCTCTGTGGCAGTGCAAGCGAATGCTTGGCAGAAACTGGGGGATTAACCCCAAGGTAACCTACTGGCTATACACTACTGTCATTAGACCAATTATCACGTACGGCTCGTTAGTCTGGTGGCCTAGGACAGACCTGAGCACAGCCCAAAAAGATCTCGAAAAACTGCAGCGGTTTGCTTGTGTAGCAATCACTAGCTGCATGAGAACCACACCCACTGCTGCCCTACAGGCAATGCTTGGGCTGCCACCCCTACACCTCATCGTGCGGGAGGAGGCGACCCTGGCTGCCTTTAGGCTTCATATATCGGGAACCCTAAGCAAAGATTCTAGGGTCAGGCACACACGCATAAAGGAGGATGCAGTCAAACGACAGCCGATGTTAGCATCACCCTGCGACAAAACCCCGAAGCAACACTACTTTCAAAAGCACTACAACATCGTTCTCTCGGAAGAACAGTGTGACTACTCACGCCCGAATGAGATGAGAGTATACACCGACGGCTCGAAGACCGGATCCGGGACCGGAGTTGGAGTCTTTTCACACGACCTCAACATAAACATATCAAACCCGCTGGGAATGTTCAACACTGTCTATCAGGCGGAGTGTGTGGGCATTATACAAGCGGTATACGCCATAGAAACCAGGAAAGTTACGGACACACATATACGTATACTCTCCGACAGCACCTCAGTCCTCCAATCATTGAGGAAAAAATATATTACCTCAAGTATAGTACTAGAATGTCACAAGGCTCTAGAACGAGTAACGGTATTAAACCGCAACACAGTGACACTGCAATGGATAAAAGGACACAGCGGATCGCTGGGCAATGACGCAGCTGACGAATTAGCCAGGAGAGCATCCAGCACGTCGGCATGCGGGCCTGAACCCATCATACCCATCCCCTTCAACCAGATACGCAGGTGGCTGCAGGAGTCCACCCATGCACAAGCCGAGAGGTGGTGGACCTCGACACCAGGCTGCAGGCAGTCTAAGGAAGCCTTGCCATCCTTAGACGACAGGCTAACCAGACGTTTATTACGTCTGAATAGAAATGGCCTGCGCCTGATGACGGGGACCATCACAGGACACTGCTCGCTGAATAAGCACTTCTACACAATAGGTATAACGGACAGCCCTCTGTGCAGAGCTTGCATGGAGTCGGACGAGACCGTTGCGCACGTGCTCTTTGAGCGCACAGGCGTTACCCAGATTAGAACAGAAACACTCGGGACACTCGGATCTTACACAGAGGTTCTCAACAGACCAGAAGCTTTGATCGGCTTCTGGAGGGAGGTGGGCTGGTTGGAATAAAAACCACCGACGGCCGCTATGGCCCACGTACAATGGTCCACATGTAGGACTAAGTGCGGAAACCATACCCTCTAACATAGAACATAGAACATAGTTACCGCTGAAGTGCGGATGACCGCACAAAATCTACACAACAAAAATCTCAAGTTCACAGACAAAATCGCTGGGACTCGAAGCTTGAAATTTTGTAGAAGATTTCATTATATAACGAAGGTGAGCATTAACAAGAGATTTTTTTTAATTCGCCCCCCTTAAATGGTTAAATAGATTCCCTATTTGTATGAAAGTTTGTATTGGAGTTTGTTATTTTTTCCCGTGCACGTGCACGGCTTATAATACAGTATTTTTATCTCACGTAGCGACACGCGCTTTATTTGTGGTGACTATGTATACTAACACGCTATCAATGTTTGCGTGTAGACGAGTAGCATCAGCAACACAGTTCGGACTCCACCAGTGTCACGGACGGTACCGAGAGCTCCTGGCACTTACACACACATTCACAGTGTATGCAACACTTGGTAAACACAAGTAAAGCGAGCGTCGCTTCGGGAGATAAAAGCACCATTAGAGGATGTACAAACCTGTGTAACAGCATTGAACTGTTTAATATTTTTGTCGGGCACCTTCTCCTTGGGCTCAGCCTTATCCTTCTCTTTGTCAGGGGTCGGTGAGCCGCCACGTCGCTTTTTCGGCGCGGGCGACGGTAGTGTTGTGTTCTCTTCTGTTTGTTCGTCCATGTACCTGGGGATTTGACGTTTATAGTATCAAATTACTTTAATTACAACAGGTAGACACCCAAATTCAGAATTCTTTATAGAAAAAAACAGAGAGTATTCTTGTCACAGTACTTTTGAATACCAATAACAACCGCCAACATATATTGAAAGGGTGAAGGAAAATCATTGCTTAACTAATTAACTATCGACATTGTCCGTAAAATCAAATAAAACTCTTTGTCAGTCCTATGAAACCACTATTATTATGACAGCCGCATCGGGCCGCATTAAATGTAAAAAATAGCGCGGTGAGACCCGCTACTAGTGTGCCACAGAGGACATTTTTCATTCAGCCTAACATTTACAGTTTTATATTTATTTAAACAAAAGACTGCCAGCTACTGCCGAGCTTGAGGTCCTTGGTTCGATTCCCAGGTCGGGCAACTTGTTATTGGGTTTTTCTATCTGGAACTTCTCAGTAGCAGCTCGGAGTCTGGATTTGTGCCCGGTTGATGGCAATAGGCTCGCCCCCTATTACATGGGACTTAAAAACATAACTGGCGAAATGTGGGTGTACTATAGGTACACCTCTGCCCAACCCTTCGGGGATACAAGGCGTGATGTTATGTTAATATTATTGGAAAATAATTCAAGAGTTAAAGTCAAGGCATTATTTGTCAGTCGACATGGCTGTACACGGCAAACTGGCGTAATAATTAAATAATTTTCCTGATTGTACTTAGATGTATTTGTACGTCAGAATCGCTACCACAGTTTAGTACTCAAAAACTGCACTACGGCACGAGACGCTTTTTATAATCTATGGATTTAATTTAGACAAGTTGATAACTTCACAAAATGTCTGTACGTAATCCAACGTTTATTGTTAACGTCATTTAAAGTCCTAAAATAAAATAATATTACGGAACTAAATACGCCTTTATTTTTCTATTAGATACCCATCATTGTGAACTTATTGTGATGTTCTTCAGTAAAGTCAGATGCGTAGTACTCGCAACCGGCGCGCGTGTACGACCAGATGTATGAAAGTAAACGAGGCAAAAAGTTTATGAAAGGATCGTAGCAGGTGGCGTTCTATGGTTTCTGTCTACCACCCTATGGGAAGAAGGCGTGAGTTTAAGTATGTATATTTATGTAAATACATACTTGTTACGGTCGCAAATTATGTTTTGATCAACATACAAACATTTTAATTCCTGAATAGCTTTTGTTTTGATCACGGGGTCAAAGTCCTCTTTTGTTTTATGTTAGATGCCAACATTAATCACATCTGTGAACGTTTCAAATATACCTTGAATAATCATTACTCTTCCGCCCTTAGCGCGATCAATTTGGAGTCGGCGCAGCACGTTTTATACTTGTTTAGATAAAAAAATCTTAGCATGAAATACCTCTTCGGCCGTATCTTCCGTCCGCTTCTGCTGACAATTTCTTCCTCTTTCTTCCCTGCCTCGTCATCATCTTCTTTGGCGGGCTCGTCCTTCTTGCCTTTGCCCCGAGGAGTCTTGGGTTCCTTCACTGGTTTGACTGGAGTCTCTTTAGCTTTAACGTCGTTCTTAGTCTTTTTGGTTTGCTTTTGCTGTGAAAATAATAGATTATTTGGTATTTCTCATCTTTGTTTTCGTGCAATTTTAGTGACGACAATCTCTGTACAGAGTGGCGATGAGGTTATCACATTAATTGAAAACAAATACCCTGCGTGACGTTCTTTGAACATACAAATTAGCATTCCAGTTGGGGTACCTTGTTTTTTTAAGACACTTATCTGCCGCTGCTGCTTTTATAGGTCAGCACGATATTAGTATCAAGAGTAGATTATTTCGAGACAATTTTTACGTTGACTATTTTGTCAGAAAATTGTTAATAAGTGAAACTGTCAAAGTTATTTTTTTTTTGTGTAATCGTTTATTTCATTATTAAAGTATTTAACCCCAATTTAGTATTATGAACCGCTGCCCTATTTCATGTGATTTTTTGTTACACTGCAAATTGGAACTATGAATGGAATAGAATATACATTAATTTGCAAAGAGTGTAAGTATTACAAATCAGATGTTACAATATGAGAGTCCTTGTACATTCTGCCTATGAGGCATGCAAAAATATTATGAGTGACAAATATAAAAATAAGCTAACTTACGAGAACTAAATCTATAAAAAGTAATTTATTTACTCAATATTTTTATGTTTTATGATTTCAGCTTATTATGATTCTAGACCCCCTAGTGTAGAAATTTTTCGTCGTTTATTTAAAAAAATAAGTTGTTCCATAGATTTTTACTGCTTAGGTTTATTATGATTCCAGACACCCTAGTGTAGAAATTTTTCGTCGGTTATTTAAAAAAAAAGTTGTTAAATAGATTTTTACTGCTTAGGTTTATTATGATTCTAGACCAAAAACCAACGAAAATTTTTTACACTAGGGGGTAGTGTAAAATGTTTTCGTCGGTTATTTAAAAAAAAAAATTGTTCCATATATTTTTACTGCTTAGGTAGTGAAACACCAGTTTTTTTTTTCTTACGTAAAAAAAATTACACTATGGGATAACGACAACAATACAAAAAGTTTTTCTATAACTCGACGTGCCATAATCAGGTACTAAGTAATGTTAACAAGTGTTGAACATACCTTCCCTTCATCAATGACCAGGTTCCCAGTGTCATCTGAATCTTCAACAGCGGTGTCATTTTGAGTAGCATTGAGGGTAGTCTGCAATTAAAACAAATCAGATTGAAACGTGTTGTTGTAATTACAGGCACACGAGCTTAAAGAGATCTTGGCCCCTGAGTTGCTGCCTAAGCCCCAGGGGAAAAGAGGCCTGATGTACTGTGTAACTTCTTAAGTAATTGTATTCTGTAAATAGGTTAAAGGAATCAATTTACACGTCATTAAAAAAAAAGAAATAACCTAGATTTTATCGACATTTGTGCCATGTTGATGGCAATAGGCTCGCCCCCATTAAATGTCGGTGAACTATAGGAACACCTCTGCCTACCCTTCTGGGATTACAGGCGTGATGTTATGCTATGTTAGTCGACATTTCCTATCAACACGCGTGGCATGACCACCAGAAAAACGAGTTTTGTCGACGGTAGAATAGACAAAATGACAGATGTTTAAAAGTAATCTGTGTTTTGACTATTCTTCTGTCGAAAAAACTTTCATCGCTACGCGTACAGGGGTAGTCAGATAGGACTTGCCGACTCCATCGACCTATTTTTTAAACATTACGTATACATATGTGTAATTTAGTTATCCTATTGAACAGAATTTTATTTCATTTGCAGATGACACTGGTTTTGTCATGATGTCCATAGACGGCGGCGGTACTGTACCATTCGACAGCCTGCCGTGTCGAAAATATCATTTTCGATTCCCTGATTTGCTTTTGCTCCCCCGACAGTTAATAACTGTGGGAAGAACCGACGGATAACGTGGCCCGTCTATTTGATTTAATTTATTTAGGTTTTAATTTAGGAATTATATTTTTTTTCTAATAAACGTTAATTTATTTTTTCTTTATTTGAGATCGAGGCACTTCACGGAGGAAACGCCAGTTTTCTTTTCAAGTCGTCGCAATTTGCAGGTCAATGTCAGGTTGTGTGTTGAAAAATATGATTCGCGACTGTGTAACAAGTATATATTTACAGAATTATAATAATTAAAATCATCAATCCAACCAAAATTATTGATATTTTGTGAAATAGTCTTTCAATAGGATTATATGAAACTTATTGCCGATTTCACCAATTAAACTGAAAAAGATCAGCACTTATAAACCCAGTTAAAGAGCAGTCAGTGTCAATATTCCATAAAAATTTTGACTGTGTCGTTGATTTAATGGTCGCAAGAGCGACTGCTGAGCATCAGGAATCCTGATTTCTGGGCATAACGGTAGATGCCAAACTTCAGTGGGGCCCACATATCTCAAGCTTAGCGGGGAGGCTCAGTTCAGCCGCCTACGCCGTCAGGAAAGTAAGACAATACACTGACGTTGATACAGCTCGCTTAGTCTATTTTAGTTATTTCCACAGCGTTATGTCCTACGGTATTCTGCTGTGGGGCAAAGCCGCTGATATTCAAAATATATTCGTCCTTCAAAAACGAGCTGTCCGAGCAATTTATCAGATAGGAGCCAGAGTTTCTCTTAGAGATTTTTTTAAAGATATTGGTATTCTCACGGTGGCATCTCAATTCATCTTCGCCAACATCTTATATATTAGGCAAAATATACACTTATACACTAAAAACAGTGATTTTCACAAAGTTAACACCAGAAATAAGAACAAACTACGTGCTCCCTTTCACCGGCTTCATAAGGTCCATAACTCATTTGTTGGGTTTGGTATAACCTTTTATAACAAGTTGCCCTCTTCTTTACTAGATTTACCTTTTAATGCGTTTAAGGCCCAAGTAAAATCCAACCTTTGTTCAAAGGCATATTATTCCATTAACGACTACATAAACGATAAGAACTGTTGGTCGCTGTGATTAACTCAAGACAATGTTCGTGTTCTTTCTCCAGAATCAGCTTACTAACTGACAGGGTATATGAGTTCATATATATATTTTTTTTTTTATTTGACGGTATAAGTCAATTATTTTGTTGTCTTCATTTATTATTGACATGATCTACTCATTACAATGTTTTTAATGAGCTGTATTGCAATATATGGTTAGCTAGCGACCTCGACAATTGATAATATTATTCTTGCCTGAGCAACCAACAGCAGGTTCGTCATGCTCCCTTAGATGTCACTGCTTGCGGTAGCGTCGGGGGTCGGGTTTCCTCCTTCCCTCAAATATGGCGAGGGGGGTAATGGCTGACCTTTGCGTTATGCTCGTGAACGGGTGCTGCTTGTGGTGACTGGTCGTCTTGCTGCCTTTGGTTTTATCATTGTTACAGTAATTGTTCTGTTGATTTATTTTACTTTGATGGTCCTAGTTTATCATTTATTTATTTTATTTGTTTGTATAATAATTCCAGTATTGCATATGTAAGCTGCCATGCCCTTTAGGCCCGAAGGCTTTATTTATGTATTTGTGTTATTTACATGCAATTTTTTTTCTTTTTTTTTGTCATTGGCGTTTCGGTAATTACTTGCAATTGTTTAGAATCAAGTTCTTCTAACCGAACAGACAGCTGTGCTGCTGGGGAGTTTGTTGCGCCACTTCTTCTTCCCAGCTAAAGCACTAGGAAGTGGTGAAGGGCGGGCTTTTTGGGGGACTGTCTTATGTAATTTTGACGTTCGAAAAGTGCTGATTCTCAGCCTAATTTGAATAAATGACTTTTGATTTTGATTTTCCGGGTTCGATTCCCAGGTCGTGGAAATTGTTATTGGGTTTTTCTATCTGGAACTTCTCAGTAGCAGCCCGGAGTCTGGATTTGTGTCCGATTGATGGCAATAGGCTCGCCCCCTATTACATGGGACTTAAACAAGGACTGGCGAAATGTGGGTGTACTATAGGTACACCTCTCCCTTACCCTTCTGGGATTACAGGCGTGGTGTTGTTATATAATTTTGACACAGACAGCGCTTGACCGCGTTTTAGATGTGCTGAACGCATTCAGTTTCATTGGTGTAATTTGTCCATAGAGAATTGTATTGTTTAACATAAAATTGCAAAAAACGTAAGAAAACTTGAATTTCTCAGGCAACCTGATGCTTGCCTATTACAACTGTCAAAAATTTACGGGTTTTGTATTCGTGAATAGCTTTTACCGAACTCTTTTGATAACATTGATTGACGTTCGTTTCGGCACGGAAGTATATCAAATGGTTATAAATAGCTATGATGGTGGGTCGCGATAGTTTACCATTCAATAAGGTTTATAAAATGTTGTAAAATACTCACATCATCAGCTACAGTCTCATCAGCAACAGTAGTATCAACACCAGTGTCATCCAACGTATCATTTGTTGTTGAATCATTGGCGGAGTCGTTGGTTGAAGATTCAGCTGGTGGTACCTTTTGAATAGCGATTTTTTATTAATATATTAACAGAACTTAACTGGCTAAATGTGTAACAGCCATTGGGTGGGCCAGGCCATCGGGTCTAATACTCGAACAAAAACATAGATGGCAGCATAGGAAACCATTATGAAATTAACTATCATTAGAAAGCGATAAACGACAGAATTATTCATAAGTAAGATTAGTAAAAATCGAAATTTCCGTATTTAACGCTCATTTATCGTTTTACAATCATAGTGCACGTATTTTCAACAAAAAACATATCAACTGCCAGACTTAGGAAGGTGTCATTTCTTTGTATGGGCTTTGAGTATCTGTGGCCACGCTAAAATACTTTTTATCAGTGCCACTCGAAAAAGGGCAATTGGTTAATTGATAAAAGTGAATAAAACTCCCTTCTAGTCAATGAGTGAATAAAAACATTTTGAATTTGGAAATAGCACGAATTATACATACAAAAAATAAATAAAACATGCTAAAAGTACCTACTGGCTGGCTACATGGAGCTAAAAACCCCTCCAACTTAAGTTAGGCTCTTTTATTTTCTCGCACTCAATGGTAAAAAGTTCAAACAAGCATTCGTAAAAAAAAAACACCTAGGTTTTTGAATCCCTTGAACGAAATTCACTTTTTTTTCACTCGTTGTATATTCTACTATTTTACATCACTTGGTAAATTTCATATGAACTATCCCAAACTTGGTGCTGGCTGCACCGGGCTCTTTAGTTTTGCTATGCGATGCAATGCGGCCAGATTCTACAGTTATTTTTTTTTTGGGAATTGCATCTCGCAGGTCAACCTATGAGGTTGTCGTCTGCTTAAGCGGACTTGCTTGTGGTTGCCCTTATAAATGAAGGCCTCCAGCCAGGACTTAAAACTTAAATACTAACTAAAAACTAAGCGACTACCTACACGCTAAGTGCCCCCTGTGGGGTACGAACCTCGGCTTAGGGCGTCGCTGGAAGAGCTGCTAGCTGGATCAAGATTTGATTGTGTGACGAATTTAAAGCTACAGGCTCAGAAGCGCGGGCTGGCTCGAGCAAGGGTCGGGAGGGGCGTGGATTTGGGCGTTGCGGCGGGCCTCGGCGGCGAGGACGGTAGGACGGCGATCGGGTTTTGCGCTTGTGTAAAGTGCTGTTGGCCTTACTGCTCTCCTGGAGGAGGGTAGTGGCGTCGTCGGGGGCGATTAGGGTATGCCATGGTCGGCGAATACTGCTTATGCGGGAGGGCCAGTGTCTACAACCATCTGCGCTAGCTTTTATACACCTCCGCCTATGATATTCATACATTTATTCCACAATTTTGTTATTATACTTTCTATCCTTTTCTCGCAAAACGGATGTACTGAATGGCGCGCAAGCTACGTTGTTTTTTTTGTGTTCCGACTTCAGATCACTGTAGTGGTGTGCTGTCTCTGTCTAGCTGTTAATTTTGTAAAGCCTATACTTTTCACAATTAATAAAGTTGTAATTTTTTTTATAAATTGAAACTTAACTTATTTGCAGTTTTTTTTTTTTTCGAGAAATAAAATTTTAAGAACCTGCCAGAGGCATTCGTTCATCATTTGCAACTGGTAATGTTTGCAGAAGTGTGAAGTAGGAACAAATATATTTCTTACCTCAACAGAAACCCCTATCACTTGCTCCAGCGGAACTTTGTTCGCGAAGTCATGTTCAATCTGCTTCACACCGTCGTTGAAGTCTCGTCTCTTCACAGTTTTTGTCAGAAACTTGTCTTTATTGTCTGCATAGTCAAATATCATGTTCGGGGAGAGGTTTGCGCTGTAAATAAATTGAGATTGATTATAAATAAAAATTACTATGCTCTGTTTCGTAAGTGTCAGAAGGAAGTGAACAAACTTTGTTCTACTAGGAAATTAGGGGCATATTCGTCTGTATTTAGAAAGTTTTAACTTAAAATCTCACCAGTTTTTCCATTATAAAATTGTTAAAAATCATCAAATTGTAATCGGAAACGCATTGGACGAATATTGAGGAAATAAAATTAAAACTCAACTGTCAAATGACAAATCTTTAGGGTGATATATAGTTAGAATTTCATGTATAGAAAAACGTCCAAACACATATTCCAATATCTTTGTCGTCCTACAACAACCGGGGGTTGTCCTTGAGTGTACTTGCATAACGCGTATAGGAACGATCATGGCGTCTCATTTCATTAAAAGCGCCTAACGGGCCTATGCGAGTTAAGGGTTCGGCCCTTCGCACGCTGGCCTATAATAATAAACTAACCGCATTATTCATTTTAAAAAAACAATCGGCTTGATAAACATATTTTAGTTATCAAACTGTTTTGTCCCTTTCTATCAAGTTAAAATGAAGTTTGACAGAATGGGACAAAACAGATCGATAGCTAAAATAGGTTTATAAAGTCGATTGGTTTTTTTTTATGAATAAGGCGGGAAGTCTTTACTAACACATTTAAATACATTTATCATCATTTAATAGGGTTGGAGTTAACCAAGACTTTAAATTTCAAGTCCTATGTCCTCCAGAATCCTGCGATGCAGAAGGCCGCATACCTTAGCTCAGATATTTGGCCGGCAGGAGTTGGGGTACTGACATTACAGGGAAGCATGACCAAAACCAAGCTCACAAATGTAGTGTTTTTATGATTTAGTGGTTTTTATAATTATGTATGTTAGGCTTTATGGTATAATGTTATGGGTCTTTGTTGCCTGAATTAAATGATTTATTATTATTTCTATATTTGTCTTCCTCGGCCCCGCCGGGTAGATCTGATGGCATGGGCCTAAGCCAAGTGTTCACATATTGTTATACAATTACAACTGCCTTTTTTTTGGACAATTAGCGATAATTTCTTTGAAAAGTGAAAACTGTGCGGTTGCACAGTCATCTTTTAGCCCGGAATTGATTCGGGTTATTTCGTATTCGTGGGTGTCTATCATAGCAAAAGAATTCAGGTTGGAGCTATTGCTTGATTTTTGGAAAGGTAGGTCACA
Source organism: Dasypolia templi (assembly GCA_963555695.1). Classification (NCBI taxonomy): domain Eukaryota; kingdom Metazoa; phylum Arthropoda; class Insecta; order Lepidoptera; family Noctuidae; genus Dasypolia; species Dasypolia templi. The sequence goes on from OY743163.1 coordinate 10,791,608, forward strand.
ATAATGTTTCGGAATCTATTTGGCAAGAGTTTTCCAAACATTGACAAATAAAACTAAGAACGTTGTTAGCCGAAAAGAGTGGTGAAGGTTTAGCGTAAGCAGTAAACTTGAATTTGGACATATTTATGACGTTTTTAATATTTCATTAGTTTTCATCATAATTATTTTTTAAATACTTTTCAGAAATTTCAAAAATTACGTCTAAATTATGAACAAGTATGAGATGAGAGCGCTTTTAGGCGCCTTCATAATCAATCAAGTTGATGAAACTGTATTCATCTGCTTATTTGCCGGACCATCTTCGTGTCCCGTCTTGTGGTTGGCGTGTTTTTTAAAGAGCAAACGTGTAGCACATTTTGGCGCATCAGCTTTCTTTGCGCAGTCTTGAATTGTGTGTCCTACTTCACCGCAATGCCCACATGTAGGGGCAGCAATTTTGCATGTTTTTGTCTCGCTAATGTGAAGTCTCGTACCGAGCAGGACATCCAACTTATGAATAATCTGTCTTGTGTGCTCGTGGCCTTGAGTATGACGGCTGGAATAGTTATACGTAGTTGACAATTCTCAGCACCTTTCCTGCCAGATTTGAGGTTAAGTTTCATTAAGGTCAAAAATTATGGATGTGGGCAGTTTGTCGGCTAAGTTATGTTCATAAATACATTTATAAACTTAATTTTCAGCCATCAATGTGGGAACTACTTTAACTATGCGAGCATTGAGCTCTTTAGGTTCGTAGACGGTAAGCCCAGACGAAGAGAATTGGACTGTTTGCTTGAGCCTATCAAGGTCATCTTTACACTCCTTTTCCAATTTTGCCAAGGCCTCGGCTCACTTTTGGCTTCATTTCTCCAGGGCATATGATTTTTTGACCATGTTCTAAATTTCGTCACAGATCTTTGAGTTATCACTGGAATAAATGGCTACAGTGCTAAAAGTATTAGGACAAACAAAAGTGTTGGTTCTTCGCCATATCTGCAAAAGATGAAGAAGTTTGTTGCTGCTTCGTACAGGACTCCTGAATTGTCTGGTTCATCTCCATCAGACAATCTGAAAGGTCTCGGGCTTCTCTCATTGTTTTATGGGAGGTATGGGTGTGTATAGCTTTTTAATTAGTGACTGGTATTAAACAGCCATTTGCAATACTGCACATCCAACTTTCCGGCAACAATTGCTTATTTTTTAAGCAATAGTAAAACCTCATTCAGGCACTGCTTAATAGATCCCATGCAGTTTTGAGTCTCCGGAGTGGACACAACTTCAAGGTTCTCATCTTTGACCTGTCTTGATTGTTGGGGCGGTGTCAGTGCTGGTGTTGGAACCAGGGTAGGTGTTGGTGGAGGGCTGCGATGTTTCATAGCGCTTCAATTAAAGAGGCTGCCTTCCATATATCAGTTTATAAAAATATAACTTATCAAGTCAGACCATTATTTTAACATAATACCTATTTTTTTTATTTGTATAACACACTAATACATTAAAACTGGGTCACTGTTTATGCAAGGGTTAATTAATTTTATTGATATTATGCATTGATAAGGATCTGTGTATGTGTATGTGTTAAATGCAAAACAATCAAGGCAACATTTGATGATATCACAGATATAAGCAATCAATTTGTAAGTGGCACTACAAATTGGTATCTACAGGTACATTTTCTGTTTTTTTTTTTACATATTTATCAGAAATAGAGATTTTGGAACAGACTTTAACTAAGTATGATATGACAAAGAAAATATCATAAGGTGGTTGGGCCCTTATGATATTTTCTTTGCATCCTGAAACTTAAATTTCGAAGATCTGAGACTTTGACTAGCCCAGACTGGACCCTAAATTATGGCTAGCTCCTTTGCAACAACAGGAGGCCGGAGTCCTAACAGTGAGAACATTATGATGTTTTAACAAACTATTTTAAATGAATAGTTTTAAATAGAAAAAAATTACAAAAATGCATGTTTCAGTTCCATTGAAACAGGGAATTGACTGTGATAAGATAATTAAATTGATAAATTGTATGTTTTCAATTTAATCATTTTGATAATGAGAAATGTTACAGATTTATTTGGGTTGACATGTGCGAAGTAAATAAAACTATACATATAGAAAAATTAAGGTTGTCCTTCAACATAGCCCACAAAATCGAAAATCTACTGCACTGCACTGTAATTTGCAATAAAAAACCTAAGACATTTTTAATTTCACAGATACATTGATGGATACCTCCTAAACATAAATGACAAAACTTAAAAGAAATTGTATTATGTGGCTTTCAAATTATACTCATTTTTTAGAATTCTAATTATTATGCAAATGTGTTTTTTACAAACATAATTGTAAAGCATAAAAAAAAATACTGTACACTTACGTTTCTCCCGTGCCATAGAAATATACAAAATACTTCTTCCCATTCGGCTTTTGCACCTGAAATTAAAGAATTAGGTTTTAAAAGTATCTAATAATGAAACAGTACAGTTTTTTAAATTGGTTGAAGGAGACACAATGAAAAGTTTATTATTACTTCTGGGGGCATTTTGTGTGCCGAAATATATTATTGTTTTTGTTAACAACTTCTAGTACTTATGAAATGAAAATATCATCATCATCATTTCAGCACAAAAGTTTCCACTGCTGGACATGGGTGTCCCAAAGTCACCGCCACTTCAACCGGTTCTGTGCTTCCCGCATCCAGAAATGAAAATATATTTTTACATAATATTTTATGTGTTTGTGGGTGTAATAATATACCAATTCCAACCGCTGTAAGGTAAATAGGCATGTATTTATTTTAAAGAAACAGCATAACATTTTGTGTTTCCTCATAGCATCAATGTTTTAACAAATGTGTTATCAGATTAGTTAAGTATCATTTAACTCTGAAAAACAAATAGAACAGAATAGTTTTATTATTATTATTTTAATATAACAATGAATATTTATCCAAAACGTTAGAAATTTTCAGGTCTAAATAAAAGTGCTTGTAATGTTTGTTTTCTGCACACAACTCGGTGAAATATGTTGTCATACAAAATTGCCGTTATCAGAAACCACATCATTTATTGGGCTAGGTGCAAACAGGATTTAGAATAAATGATGGCTATGGGTTATCAAATGTTTTTTGAAGTCAACATTTATAAATTAATTATTAAAACTAAAACAAAATAAAGCTCTGAGGAAGTGAGGAATTACAATGCATAACATGCTTGGATAATTTATCTAAATTGAAATCCTTGGAAATTTGAGCAAAATTGTTTGATTCTATGTATTTTTCAAGTGTCATTCACCTACACAATGTTTAACAATTTAAAGATTTGATACAATCAATAACTTAAAGGCACGAGAAATATAATTTGAACGCGACAATTGCTCCTTTATATAAAAAGAGTCTTACAATCTCTAAAATTATGATTTTAAAACAATGTTGTCAGTAAATTAATGAACTGTCAATATCAAAAATGGAAATGATGTGGATAATATAGTCTCTATTTGCTTTCTGAGACCTTGGGGCAGTGCGAAGGCGTCGGAATCGCGATACAACATGTCTTCCCGCGCTTACACCCAATTAGAACACAAAGGGTACAGCTTTTTCATTTTAACACAATGGCCACAGAATCACTTAAATTAAGCACTCACCCTGGCCGGCCATGCTGGATATCCTTTTACTTTGGCGAAGATGAAGTCGCCAGATTTATATTCCTTTACTTTTTTGCCCATTTTCAACTAACGCCGCTGCAATACCTAATGTATTCTTGAAGTTTCCAACTGCTCACTGCCTTTTCACAGAAACTGGAACCGAAACGTTATTGCACCGGTAATTTTTAATTGTATATCAACGTGTTTGTGATGAATAATCTGTAATTATTTAGCTTAATCATACAGACGCCAAGATATGTAATAACCTATAAAAATTCTTACCGCGGCAACGAAGTGACGGTAAAGAAATAAACATGGCGTTTGTCAGAGTTACCATGTAAAAAAAAACGTAAATCTACAATGAATAGTAGATTTACGAGGTAGACCTCTTCGCGAAGACGCGAGTGAGCGGCATGCGGCCATATATTGCGATGATGTTTTTTTTTTCCAGGAAAACTTCGTCTTCATAATGGTTGTATACGGTAAGCTAGCCACTTCTGGCTTTATAATTTTATTTCTGTAAGTAGGTTTGAACAAACACTTTTACACGTCAGTCGTATTTTTTAAAACTAGATGAGGTTGGCGTTTCCCATCTACTCTGAGAAGAAAGGCCGAAACAAACTCAGAGGTCACAATCCCAGTTTAGAAATTGCTAAATACACTTGCGAATGATCATGAGATCTAAAATATATTCATTCGTGTGATCACTATTCAGTCGTGATAACAATATTTATTCGTGCGTGCACTTGGGGCAACGTAGCGTAGATAAAACCTGCACTATGTTCTGTAGCCCTCTCATTTTGAATTTTTGAACAGCTGCACGATCTCGAGTGAGTATTATTCTTCAAATGTGCACTCGTCTTCGGTCTTTCTTTACTAGTCGTGACGTGTGATATGATAAAAAAGAATGACGTTTATTTTTGCTGGAAGTGGTTAAAAATAAAGTTGTTCAAAAAACAAAAAGTATCTTCTCGACATCTCTCTTCTCTTCTCTGGAGTGTAGCATAACTCTACGTTCGCACGGACGTAAAAATATCACGGGGAGATTTTTCAAACGCACTGCTCAGCGCTGAGAGTTGAAAATCCAACAGTGTGTTTTTCGACGCACTGGGATGCACTCTGTTGATTATCAATTCTCGGTTTAGCACCGAGAGTTGAACATCCATTGCGCGCAATTTAACGTCCGCGTGAACGTCGAGAAAATATAAACAAAGAAATTCTAAGTTATATTATGCTGTATGCGTGGCAGGAATAGGATAAGGCGTAGAATAGGTACACGTAGATCAAGTAAAATTATTTGGAAGATTCATCTTCCATCAAGAATCTTCAAAATAATTTTATTATTTGAGCATTGCACTTTCGAAGGATTTTGTCCTACTGTAAATAATTGATTAAACATTGTTTTTGTTACTCAAGGATTTGTTTCCTACGTTTCTAACGACGGTAAACATTTTATTCAATACAAAACATTTAAAAACGCAAACAATATCTCCATTTATCATGCCGATAGCAGCCCCATCCACCATCCACCCACATAGCTCTATTGTCTATACGCAAAAATATTTTCAGTGGCAACCCAGTTACAATGAGTGGTCGTGTCAGACGGATGCTTCGGGCGAGCATTTTCGCGTAAACTAATTGATTTCTTCTAATTAAATTAAAGTGAATCATTGTGGAAGCGATGCAAGTGTGATGTGAGCCATGCGAATTAATATTGTGCTAATATATAACCGAGAGACTTCAAAGTAGGGGATGTAACAGAAAAATAAAAATGGCTTCAGGAGACACTGATCACATCGAAGTGATGGACACTTCGGCTTCTAAAAAGCCTGATAGCGCGACTGGACCTTCGGGCGCTGACGAAGATGGTAGTGCATTGCTAAATCTAATAATACTACAACTCATTATAGTGTTGTAATCCCATGTAACAAGATAATAACGTTGTCAACTGGGACGATTTTCACAATACTCATCGGCCCATTTTCTTCTTTTCAGATCGAGACAAGAGTTCAATCGCTGAGAAAAATGTACCGTACGATGTAAGTGATTGGTTTATTTGTTATTATTTGGACAATTTCATTCATAACTGCGTGAAAAGTTGAAAATATTCTGGAGAAAGTGTTGTAGAGATTGTTTTAATGAATTGTCTGTAATTAGCATTCAAGATTCATTAGCAATTACGCGGTGAGAAACTACTAACACAATTGTGCGTACACTAAAGTGGTCGCTACACATACTTAAACAGTTTATACATTTACGTCTATTTAGAGCTAGAAAAATGGATCTATTTTTTTTCTAAAACAGTTTACATTAAATTCCCATCAAAATATATCAAGCACTTTTTCGTTTATGTCTGTACATATTTGTTTTTGATTGTAATGTAATAAAGATAAGGTGTGTTACATCATTGCCAGATTTAATTTAATCCTTACAATCACAAACATTCACAAATGTTTTTAGTGAATTGTTTAAACATTCAAGGTCTATAATTTTAAACTATTTATTCAGACCCTTTCTCTTCTCCCACAGCCAAATTCTACTTAACATAGCTATTTCCTGGTTCTAAGCATGGCCTTATCTAAGGCAGCAATAAAAATATGAGCATTATCCATGTCCAAGATAATGTAACAAAAAAAAAAAAGAACAGTCTGCCTTCTAAATTCAATCATTTAAAAACCAAAAAAAGTCCTCCGAGCCAGTACTTAAAACCCATTGTAATCAACAATAGAGCTTACTTTGAATGCAAACAAAAAGTTGTATTTTTTTTTTGTGTCAGATCCTCCATACTACCTGCTTCTAGCAGTTTATTGCTATTATTTTTGAGTAAAAAATAGTTTGTTGGAATGGACTTGAATGATTAATTAAGGTTTTCAAAACACTAGCTATCACACAAAAAGTTTCCTCACTTAAAAGGTATTAATCGTTAAAATCAGAAAAGTTCAAGAGTTAACATGCCCATGTCCTGCAGTTGGACAACATAAGCAATATATAAAAAATTAAATCTTTTGTCTTTTTTTGTATCAAAAGGACCACTTTATCCGATTAATTTCATTACCTACTTAATCACCTCAGATCTTCCAGGCGCTCTAGGTTTTCTATCTACAATAAGGATGCTAATGAAAATGCAGGCTTGCCCCAATATTACTAACATGGGATTTATAACAGTAACTGTCAAAATGTGGGTTAAAGACCCATGCAATGATGTAGTTACGATTGAAAAAAAAAACATTGCAATTTCATAGTGATCAATGTAGATTCTTGTTTACTATTCAGTTTCACGATGGTTACTTAATGTAGTGATAACATTTTGTTATCTTTCTAGACGTGAGTGATTATTAGTTTTTAGATAAAATTAAATATGTTATAATATTTAAAAAAAAATATTTCCCAAAGAACTACCAAGTTTTTCTATAATATAATTATGAATCTCATCCCCTATGACCTTTATTGCACAAGACAACCATAACTGGCGAAATATGGATTTGTAAGTCCAAGTTCGCACGGACGTAAAAATATCGTGAGATCCAGTACGCGAAAAACCCCCACGTTTTCGCTTACTCGATCTTCAACGCACTGCTTAGCACAGAGAGTTGAAAATCCAACTGTGTTTTTCTACGCGCTGATGACGCGACGGGATGCACTCTGTTGGATTCTCGACGCTCAGTTCCAAACCGAGAGTTAAAAATCCTGCCACGATATTTTTACGTTCGGGCTAACGTGGTCTAAGATTGCCCAAATCGGCGAATACAAGCATGATATAATACCTGTCACGTCTGAGCGACGCTAGCATAGCGCCTACACGCCTACTTGTAAATTAATCAATGTGTCAAAAGCTTAGCACGATTTTATCAAAGGTCAATAACCCTTACTGATAAGACAGCTCTTTTTCAGTCCCGTGGGAAAAATTGGGACTAGATACCACAACAAACACAACATCACGCTTGTTACCTGAAGGGTACGTCAGAGGTGCCCAATGATAAATAATCATTCTCCTGCCCTTATCCCAATTTATTTGGGGTCTTTGTCTTTATTTGGGGTCTTGTCTTTATTTGGGGTCTTGTCTTTATTTGGGGTCTTGTCTTTATTTGGGGTCTTGTCTTTATTTGGGGCCTTGTCTTTATTTGGGGTCTTGTCTTTATTTGGGGTCTTGTCTTTATTTGGGGTCTTGTCTTTATTTGGGGGCTTTGTCTTTTCCTTTCATACTTCTTTATAAGTCGCCGTCTCGGCAGTCACCCCCTTACTAGCCATATCATCTTTCACACAGTCCATCCATAGTTTCCTTGGTATTCTCCTACTCTTATACACGTGTCCAATGATTGTGAAAACCAGAATAATAGTTGACGAAATTACTGGCTGACGAATTACCTGTTTGTATGTTGGTACCCGCTTTCACTCCATAACTTTTAATGTTATTGCTGCCTATAGCAAACGTATTTTGATTGCTGTTTTGAAGTGAAAATTTATTTAGGCTAACTTTTCGGTCTTTTTGAACGTTTAACGAAACTGGACTCGGGTCGGTGACGCTGAATCGCGTTTACTCGGCTCTAGTCGTAAGTTTTCACTTATATCAAGTGGTACACACCGATTGTTTTTCTGTTAAAACTGAAAGAACCTTGGAAATCTTCATTATATAGACATTTTTAGAGTTCCCTAAGGAATGAACCAAAATTAAGATCATCTGCATCAGACAGATCTTTTATGTACAGACGTTTTTCTCAAAAACAGAAAAGGTCAATCGCAAGTCGCTCGTCCCCTAAAAATAAGCTTGAAACATTACTGGCGTAATGTAGGTACAAACAATTTGCTTACTCCTTGTGGGAATACAGGCTTTAGGTTACGTTTATCGCATTTTTTGTTCCAAACATTGATACACTATAGTATAATCAGACAGACAAAGGCGTCTACACAGCCTAAGAAATCAGTATTCAGCCTTAATAAATAATGTCTATGGGGAAAAACCAATACAAAGCTGGCATACGGCCAGTGGTGCTGAATAAAGAGTCGTTCTCATTGCTACTGCGTGTAGTACTTATTCTTCATGTTTTTATGGCTGTCAAAACAGCACCCTTGCATTCATTCGCGAGTTGTTCCTCGATGATTTAGATTTTCGCGGGTTCTTGACTTGCGTTGTGATTGCGAATACAAACTAATTCTTCGAACAATCGAAAACTAGAGGTCGATTCCGTTGACTCGAAACAATCGAAAAACATCTCGATTGTTTTGTAGAACGGCGAGTCGATGGTCGACTCGATGGTTTATTTTAACGACTCCGATTCTTTCGATTGTTCAAAAATCTCGGAATCGCCCATCGCTACCCTAATGCTCTTTGTACGCGGCACGGTTTGTTTACGGCGTATACACCGCGCCGTAGAAAAAACATGTCTGTCAACAAGCTTCCATAGTGATCCATTCAATACTGACGACCGTGCCTACAAACGGCGAATAAACCGTAGTTTTTCACACCAAAAAAACGGTGTGTGTACAAAGTAAAAAGGACCTTATTGCGTCACTCGGAATACTGTTACCAGCCACCTAGTCTAGCGCATATCAATTATGACACTCCGTAGAGGTATTTTTCGATGAGTATCACCAGGCCCAAATCCATCAACATATACAATACAATCACACGAACGTCACGTCTTTTTCCGTCGAGGTACTAAGGCAGTAAGTTAGAAACGACAGAACGCCCCATGCTACGAAGTACCCTCAATCTCGACCCATCGTGTTCCTGATTTTTGTCGTCTAAATTCTGGTACATTAGAACAGTATTCGTGAAAAGTATGTAATAATGTTGTGTTTCGGAATAAATACATTAGTAGGTACTGCAGTTCGCGTAGCATGACCAACTATTGACGACGGAAGAATAGACGAAATGACAGATAGAATAGACGAAATGACAGATAGAATAGACGAAATGAAACAAAATGACAGATAAAACTGACTAAATGACAGATTTCTTTTCGATTCATCTGTAATTTTGTCTATTCTTCCGTTGACAAACCTCGTTTCTGGTGGTCATGCTACGCGTGCTACAACTCAAGCTCAAAGCATTTATTTCAATGAAACCATTTACAGGCACTTTTGAATTGTCAAGGAGTCGGTCAGTCAGAAATATGAAGCTAGTTGCCCATTCCAAAGCGTAGTAGGTACCTATGGAGAAGAAAGGGCAAGAAATTCCATAGACACTACAAAAAAATGTTCTTACAAATATATTAGGTACATCATAATGTTGATCCTATAAGTGAGAACGATCTATAAAAACCGTACACGTTAAAAGCGTCCAGAGTGCGCGGCAAGACATAAATATAAACTACACAAAAAAATAAAATAAAAATAAGCCGTGGCAGCTGAGAGATAACCAGACCCAACTGATGGCGTCCATTCACGAACATGACGCATGGGTCAGCACCGTTCAGCTCAACCATTTTGAAGGGAGCTAAATGATCCAACACAGGCGCCACCGTCAGCGAGAAATTTGAGTGAGCATGACATACTATCAGCTGCCAGAGCGCATTCAAGTCAATATAAGACATTACCCGGTAAATGGTAGCTCCATATTACATAGTACTCACACGGTGAAAGAACCTGTCAAAACATATACATATTTCAGTAAAATTGTTCTCGAAATGCATTATATACACACCTTTTGCAATAAAAGGTATCTTATCATAACCTCACGCCTGTAATCCACGAAGGGTAAGCCAGAGTTGTTGTACCTGTACACCCACTTTTCGCACGTTATGTTCAACTCCCATGTAATAGGAGGCGAGCCTATGGGGAAGGCAACTGTCAAAATGGCGCTGTCGTAGCTAGTTCCCAACACAAGCTAAAAATATAAGGCGTGATGTGGTTTTATTTTATTTTAGCGAAAGTTGACTCGATGTTGTGTTCCTAGATACTCAGAAATTGGAGTTCGAATTTCTCGTAAGCCCCTAAAATTAGAAGATTGTGCTTTAAAGCTATTCGTACAGATTTTTTTGAGTTCGAATTTATGTCGTGAACATTTTGAAGAAAGTGATTACGAGGAAATATTAATTCTGACACTTTCCATGTCAATTACTTGATTTAAAATACTGAAAGCACCAAAAATAACGAAATATTGAAATAAAATCAAACTCATGAATGAACATAAAATGAAATGAATGAACGAAATGTCAAAATTTTTGTAGGCCGTACGGACCTAGCTATGGTCACGCCATCTACAATTAGCTTTGCCCGACCTTCCCCATTGTCATCAACCGGGCACACATCCAGAATCCGATCTGTTACTGAGAAATTCCAGATGTTTTTTAATTTTTTTTTATTGTGTAAAAGCTAGAACATTAACAAAAACTACTTACAATACAAGGGATTTAAAGTAAAATTCGTCACATAATGGCGTGTTAAGTCCTTCATACACTGTCGGAATCGACCTTACAACCCATTGTAAGTTCTGAGTCAACCACTAAGTGCCGATTTCACCAATGAAACTGAACGCTATGAACATTTTTAAACCCGGTTAAAGACAGTGTCAATATTCCATAACAATTTTGACTAAGCTCTTTCCTATAATGGCTTTCATTTTGACAGTTCAAACAACATACATTGCGTTAATTATATTGTTGAGCTAACAAAATTTTCGAAAGTATGAAGCATTTGGTTCAAGCACCTTCAAAATGATTCGGATTGTGATTGATAGTGTGTTACGCAATTAGGATGCTGAAGCCTATTACTTAATAAAAATCTTTTCAACACAATTGTTCACAAAGTCGCTCTTATTACACCGCTTTTAGGTTCATAATGCAGTGTACTAAATACGCGTGCTTTTTACTTTACATTATCGCACTCGTGTTTTTTATTTAACTTTTTTTTTCTTTCATCTCCGTAGAGTTTTTATGTCTAAATACAATAAATATTTTTATCATCTCCGACATATGGATACCCAAGACAATGAAAACAACGAAATTATTAATCATACCAATACCATAACACAAACTGTAAAAATGCCAACAAAAACTGTTCGGTATCATTTTGAGAATTGTACTTTCACTGATTGTTTCAATAATTAAAGATAATAACAATACGAGTCTGTTTTTTTCCTCGCAAGTGTGTTGAAAAACGTCGTGTGACACGCGTGTACATTGATCAATACCCATTCGGCTCCCTTATCGCGCTCGCCTACGGCTCGCGCGAATATTACTGCCTCGGGGGTAGTGACCAAAAGAGCACACTTGTATCACAATTTACATAAATTCATTCATTCTACATAATATATTCCTTTGGGTTTCAATAATTCAGAAAATTCATTCATTCTTCGTTCTCTAAAAGCACAAGAGTTCCTTTAATGATAGAGATATTTTTTTTTTATCTGAAGGCATTTGGGAAGACTGGTTCAAGGTGGTGCGGCAAAAGAATTCCTGGAAGGACTTGGGGGAGGCTCAGCATTTTTTTAATAACATAGGCTAATAAAGATAGGGGATTAATGTTTATGATTTCTACCATAGAAACCAAGCTATGTAGCTTGTTTAATATAACTCACAATACGACATATTTGTCACAGGTGCTGTTAAAAGCACTGAAACTATGAAGGAAACTTGTAAAATAATCGGTGTTTTCTGGTTTTAATAGACAGGGCCCAAGCCTGTTAGTGCAGATGCCCAGCAATGTTGAACACTGTACTTACTTATTTGCCATACTGATGTGATAACTGATCGGGATTTGAAAAACCGAGACTTTGCATGGGTCCCAGTCTGTAATCAGCCTTACATATGTCTGGACAGACCGACTATTACCGATGTAGACAGCAGTAGTCCTAATAAAGTACCTATTTGGCTACAAAATTGTAGGAACTCCAGGATATTATGTCATCCTTGAAATATGGCTATGGTTTTGGCAGAAAAGGATGAATTTAAGCCTAGAAGCGATGACGAAATATGGCTTAAAAGCTTTTAGTTGTAATAGTGGAAGTGAGTATGTAAATAGAACCCTTTTAGGGATAATAGAGCATTTTCGCTAGGCGGTCGGATCTAAATACATCATCAGAATGTATACTAATATTATAGAGGTAAAACTTGTTTGTATGTAGGGGTTACATCTGGAACTACCAGTCAGATTGGAAAATTCTTTTTGCATTTGATAGCCCGTAATCTTGAGAAAGGCTATATGATATTTAACATCAAGCCATGACTCTTAGGAGCCGAGCAAAACAGAAAAAAAAACGCTTAGCGAAAACGGAGTGACAGCGCGGCAGTTGACGCGATGCAACGCGGTGGTCGGGGGACCAAGAAATTTCACGCGGAGGAAGTCGCGGGCAGAGTCTTATATAGTCTTAATACATTAGTAGTAACACATCACGCCTGTTATCCCAGAAGGTTTGGGCAGAGGTGTACCTATAGTACGCCCACATTTCGCCAGTTATGCTTATGTACCATGTAATAGGGGGCAATCCTATTACCATCAAATACAGAATCCGGGCTGCTACTGAGAAATTCTAGATAGAAAAGTCCAATAGCACTTTGCCAGACCTGGAAATCGAACTCAGCACCTCATGCTCAGCAGTAGCTCTTGCGATCACTAGACCAACGAGGCAGTCAGTAGTACAGTACAGTAGAGTAATACTCTACAATAGCTATCGCTTCACTATGATTGACTTTGATACTACGCTACAACCTATCACATTACATTTTGTTAGCTTATGTTAAGCTCATAAATGTTTTGGCTCTTCTACAAGCATCATTGCTAATCGAATGTTACAAATAATACTTTGTCTTGGCCCTCAGGCTCTTAACTTTGTGTAAATAATTTCATCACCAATGCTAAAGAGAAAAAAAATGGTAAAGGTCTGTTATGACGGTGATCTTGAGAAAACTGGCATGTCCTAGAATAATTAATTTTAAGACATGTGACATATCTACTTACCCGCACTAGTCCCGCGTGGTGGATTATGGCCAAGTCCCTCTCACTGAGAGGATGCTTCGTGCTACATCTCCAAACTAAAATCAGAGAAAGTTTACACTTTCAAATACCAGATTAGAAACACAAAGAGAATTAAAATGTATCAGAATATAACGACTCTGTCTCATTACGACTAACCCATCATTGTTTGGGACCGTTGACCTTACCAATTTAGGTGGTGCAGCCATGTGACAGTTGGCGTCAGTAATACCACTTAAAATTGTGAAAATTTTACGCGCAATATAGGCTGATGTTTTTTTGACACTTACTAAGCAGGTTAGGTCAATCGTCTCCTCAGATTACCTACTTACAGATTAAAGAAAAAATCAAAATTCATTCATTCAAAAACTAGGCAGAGAATCATCAATTTTTAACGTCAACATTAAATAAGACAGTCCCCTAAAACGTCACCTTCTCCACTTCCTAGTGCCTTAGCTGGGAAGAAGAAGTGGCGCAACAAACTCCTAAGCAGTACAGCTGCCTGTCAAGTTAGAAGAAACTTGATTCTATACAATAGTATGCAAAGTTATTAGTATAACGAAACAATCGTTTTACTTACCGATTGAAGACCTCAAGCTCGGCAGTTGCGCTTGCGACCCCGAGACTAATGAGGTAGTCTACTCCAACAACGAGATAGTCGGCATCTATAGCTAGCCTATTCTCAACTATGTTGAAGTAGGCTTCCAATCTTAACAGGAAGCATTTGAATACCAGTATTTTACATCAAGCTACTGCCTATCTGCCTTCCATAATCTAGACAGACGGTAATGATCTTAAGAGTACTTATTTGCTATCCTGTAGAAGCGCTATAGTTCTGCAGGTAGACCCAATTATGTATTACCTGTATATGCGTTACCCGCGCTCAAAACAAGCTCAATATAAAGGCAAGGCAATTGCCTGACTTGAAACTATCTTGAATGAACTACTTGAATAGGCTAGTGACATAATTAAATTATGTATGTTCATCTCTTTCTAACAACGGGTATCGGTATGGGCCTTTTCATTATGTCGCGCTCTGTATGATTGTGTGTACTAGTACAGTCTGTGATCACAATGGTGCGAAAAAACGATGAATGGCTGTGGTGGTGGTGGTGGTGGTGGAATGTTTAATGTATATTGGTGCGATTGGTAATCACTCGCACAAGTGCAAAGCTCAGCTTAGTCCTCGCGGACTTTACGCTGTTTTTGAGTGCACTAATGTTCGTTTATGACGCGACGCGTCTATGTATAATATGTCATCGAATACGTCGATACGTCGTCAAAAAACAAATGAATGGCTGTGGTGGTGGTGTGAATGGTGGTAGAATGTGTACTGTGATCATATTGGTGCGATTGGTAATCAGTCACACAAATGCGAAGCTTAGCATAGACCTAGCGGACTTTACGTAGCTACATTAATGGCTTACGCTGTTTTTGAGTACACTAATGCTCGTGTATGACGCGTCTATGGGTATATAATACGGCATTGGGTAGACCTTTTTTATTATCTAATTTAGCAATTGCTTTACACATTTTGTTAGAAGTCGGCTCTGGGCTTCTGCATGTGGATTCTGTAAACATCTCACCGTGAAGACTTGCGTGGAGTTAGCTGTCAGTGTCATCCCGTCTTGGTCAGTCCCTATTATCAGTGGCACTCCACGCTCACTTTACCGAATAGCACTACTGTTCCGTCCTTGTAAGTGGTTTTACCGCGACGATGGTGGGTGGCTATAAATAACCGAATGTAGGTGAAAGAAGGTGGTAGGGGGAGCTATAGGCTGCCAAGTTGGGAGGTAGAACGGTTGTCTATAAGTTTGTGACATATTTATTAGAAATGGTAGAGTACCTACCATTTTTTTGCGTGATATCCAGTCTTGTACTAGTCTTTAAATGGCTAGATCTTGTTTTTTCCTTATGTTTGGCTTCCAAATACGGCTGAATATTTTTTATTACTAAATCTAGCTGCCCTCTTCAATCAAAAAAGATTAAAATAAACCCGTAAAGTAGAAACTACGAGAAGCTTGACCGAAAATGCCTCTTAAGTCCTGAGAATAAAGATGATCGAAAATAACTCTAGCAGACAAGAACAAACATATTGCTAACGTTAGTTTAACGAATAAACTACAGTCACAATATCACAGACACAGTATGAAAAGTCCAGTAGCCATACTAAAGTTTCTGCAAAACAGTTTGCTTGCATGGACTGAGCCACCGGAAGCGAGAGGTCACAGACTGCCAAGACGAGGTCAGCGTTGTCGCACTTGTTACGCTTCCCTACTTTGTGCCAATTTGGTTACACCATCGCCAGACGAGTAGCATAATCAGCCTATAACGTTCGCACTGCTGCGATGCAGACCTCCCCTCTGTGAGACAAATTCAAGAAATTTTCGCATGGGCACTGATGAAACGTCAGAAGCTAGGTGCACGGTTCCAATTCGTCGTTTCCTATTGAGAAGAGCCGGCAAGAAACTCCACGGTTACTGTTTTAAAATAATTGGCTTGTACAATGTTTTCAAATTACACGGTTTTATACTTAGGGTAGGCCTGTCAACAAGTACCAAGTAAAATTGAATATAGTCAACAAATCAGAGCATCTTTGAGTTGCATCCACCACGCGGGCCAAGTGCTGGTTGTGGATGTCACATGCTTTCGAATTATTCGTTCTAAGACATGCTAGTCGCCAATCGTGTGAAAGCTCCTATTTATTTCCTTCCCGTGTATTGACTTACCTGTCTATCTATTTAAAGCCTGCCATGTTTGCCTCATAAAAATACCTACAGTGCAAGGAAAATATTGAGTCAGACTTCGAGGAAAAAGTTAAAAATAGATGCAGAATAGGAAGCTGTAGAGGAAGAATATCTGTTTTATAAATAGGATTAAATAACCAAAAGCGGAGTTTGAAATTTGTGCCCTGTTGATGACAATATGCTCACCCCCCCTCCCCCTATTACATGAGACCTAAACATAACTGATGAAATATGGAATCGCTTTTAATGGAAACGCGATAAGAACGCCCATTGTGTCACCCAATGAAAAATGTCTACATCTATGTCTGTAATTTATAAGGTGTACATAATAAAGAGTAATCTATCATCTATCTTTCAGTAAACCTATGCCTTTTGTATATTTTTTAACTTTAGCAACACGTGCCGAAAACTCCACGACATAATTTCGACGTGGGATGGCCGTGGTTGGCACTGGCACACAATGCTTTTAAGTTCCCTACTTCACTATGACGTCGACTTCAACCGACATGACAACGCGTGATTTGCATTGTAAAGGCAAGGCTCCCACAACTGCTTGTCGCGCGACATGCGTTGTTGTTTTGTCGCGCTGTCATTAAATTAAACACGCCGAATTACCGTCGCGTAGTTTTCGGTAGGTGTGTCGCTGCTCTGCACAAATCACGACTCTGGGAACTGGGAGTTTTCCTATTATAACCCTGCTACCTCTAAGCAATGTTAGTTAATACTGCGAATTTAGAGATCTTTGAGTCTCGTAGAATAAGAAATGTTTGCTAGATTTAATTTAATTCAAATATCTCGCAATGTATATATTTTCTTTTACATCCTTTAAAACTTTATTAACATTTTAAAAAATTCACCAAAACCGTTTCAATTCCTTTTTAAACATTTTATTTAGGTTTTTAATTATACATATTTTAACTTAGGTAACTTAGTTGTTAATTTTATTGTGCATGCTGTCGTCTCTTGTAAGTGAAGGAGTAAACCTACTTAATACCTGATCTTCTTATTCTTTGCCCTCGCAAAGCTACGCGGGGTCGGCTTTCTTAATCTATCAGCGCCATACACTTCGCTCGTAAGCGCCGTCATCTGTAAGGTAAAGCTTTTGCATGTCCTTTCGGACATTTGTCATCCAGGTAGTTTGCGGTCTACCTCTCTCTCTATTTTTTGTTGCTAGCTTGGCACATTTTCACGACAGGTCATCTGGTCAACGCATAACATGTCCGTACTACCTTAGCTTGGACTCTGAGGCCCTAGTGCGAGTTTCTTTTAACCATTTGGACCTTACGTATCGATAAATGATAAATGATTTTATTTCTGTAAATAGGTTTGTACAAACACTTTTACACGTCAATAATATTTTAAAAACTAGGTGAGATCGGCATTTCCTATCTGACTACTCTGAGAAGAAACGCCGAAACAAACTCAGAGGTCACAGTCTCTTTTAAAGTCCAGACATAATCTTGGTCAGGTCATGTGAAGACCATGTGGATTGATATCTGAAATGGTCTTTCGAGGAAAGAACCACACAGAATGAGTGGACCTGTCCAGTCAGTGCACGCATTTGTCAGTTGTCATGCAGCTCAACACAGAACTAAAGGAGCTAAACGATTCGACGAACATTACCAAAGAAAGGACATTTGGGTAGGCCGCATAAATTACTCAAACTGCCAGACCATGATTAAAACTAATAATTAATAAAAAAATGCATTAAAAAAAAACAACAAATCCACAATGTCTTCACATTCACAATAATTAAAATAGTATAATCCTTTACAAAGTAAATGGCATTGCATATATAAAGTGCATCAATGTCAAAGTGTAAATAAAATATTAAAATAATCTTGGTCATATCATATGAGGACTATGTAGACTGGTGTCTGAAATGGTCTTTTGAGGAAAGAACCACACGGATTTGAGTGGACCTGTCCAGTCAGTGCACGCATTTGTCAATCATCGTGCAGCTCAACTCAGAACTAAGGAGCTCAACGACTCGACGAACAATACAAAAGAAAGGACACTTGGGGAGGCCGCGTAAAGTACTCAAACAGCCAGACCATCATCACTAAAAGAAGAGAGAAAAAAAAAAACGCAAAGACCCACACAGTCCGCACATTCACAAAAATCAAAACAATATTATACTTTATACAGTAAATATATACATGTCATTGTGTAGATAAAAGGTAAAAGAAAAAGAAAAAAAAGTAAAAATAGCAAATTACACATCAATTATGTCTGTGTAAACTTATTGGAGCAGCTCAATCCCAAGCCTTCTTGTCCTCAATATACTCCTTGACAGTATAGTAGGCTTTCTGGCATAATTTCCGCTTTATAAAAGTTTTAAATTTATTAAGGCTTAGTTCTTGAATGTGGCTAGGAAGTTTATTATAAAAACGTATACATTGACATTTAAACGAGCCACCTATTTTCTTGAGCCTGGTAGTGGGAACAACAAATTTGTGTTTATTCCTAGTATTTTTGTCATGGATATCACTGTATTTTTTAAACAGATTAATATTTTTATGTGCATATAAAAGATTTTCATAAATGTACTGAGAAGGCACAGTCATTATATTAATCTCTTTAAATTTGTCTCTGAGGGAGTGTCTGGGACTTAATTTATAAATTGAACGAATTGCCCTTTTTTGTAAAACAAAAACTGTTTGAATGTCGGCGGCATTTCCCCACAAAAGAATACCGTACGACATCACACTATGAAAATAACTAAAGTAAACTAAACGCGCTGTCTCTAAATCAGTTAAATTACGAATTTTTCTAACGGCGTATGCTGCAGAGCTTAGTTTTTTTGACAATTTATCTATATGGGGGCCCCATTGAAGCTTGGCATCCAAAGTTATGCCTAAGAACACTGTGGAGTTTTCGGGTTTCAACTCTTCACCCTTTAAAAGAACACTAGTTTCTACTTGTCTAACATGAGGTATCGTAAACTTAATACATTTAGTTTTTTTCTCGTTAAGAAGTAGGTTATTAACATTAAACCAGTTAACTACCTTAGCGAGGGCGCTATTTACAATGTCAGTAACCAGCTGCTGACGTTTCAGTTTAAATAAAAGTGAAGTGTCGTCTGCAAACAATACTATATCATGATTATCCTTTATGAGGTATGGCAAGTCATTAATATAAATAAGAAACAATCACATCACAGGCGACATCAGATATTAGAAAGGTTAAAACCATGAGCAAAATCTTCATACCACTGAAATACGCATCTTACGTTGCGCAGAACTTTCAAAGATAAACTGCGTAACGAACACGGGGGTTATAAAGTAACGCCTACTACTGAGAAGTGTGAGTTTATATTAACCGTCTCGGCTTTATGAATTGAATGCGTTCGGTGCTCCGATTGGCCCTTCACCATTCGAAAGTGGCGCTCCGATTGCCAAATCGCCAATCGGAGCGCCGAACGCGGTCAATTCGTAAAGCCGAGACGGTTAATATAAACTCACACTTCTCAGTAGTAGGCGTTACTTTATAACCCCCGTGTTCGTTACGCAGTTTATCTTTGAAAGTTCTGCGCAACGTAAGATGCGTATTTCAGTGGTATGAAGATTTTGCTCATGGTTTTAACCTTTCTAATATCTGATGTCGCCTATTATTGATATGGCGTGTATTGTGTAATATCTTTTGTTGGAGATCCTAAATAAATAAATATATAAATACACCTAGGGACTGGGGTTGCCAACTTTCTTTAAAGAAATAAACTAAATTATGGTCAAAGTGGGAAAATAAACAGTAAGCTGCTCCTATCAAGCCAACTACAATTCCTTAGCTCAAGCTCAGGGCCGCGGCCGCCGCCTTGTTTGGAGTGGGGCTTAATTGAAGTATTTTTTAAAATGTTTTAAATAGATAAGTACATTATTAAAATGGGGATGATGACAATTTTTATATTTTGTCTCAAAAAAATGTTGTTTTTAAATAGTGCAAATAGGTTTACAAAAAGTGCAAAAGCTTAAAAAAACTGCCAAATTATTAACGTTTTAAAGTAAGTGTTAGACTAGGACAGCACCATCTTAGAAGTGACGTCACGACTACGTAACTTCATACTAGGGCCGTCCATTGTCCGTACAGTGCGACAAGGACAGCAATAATCCCCTTCAAAAACTTTTAAAGCGTGTTCTTCATTTTTGACACCGATTTAACAGATTTTTTTGATTATCTCATTTTTACTATGCCTTCTTCGAAATAACATTATTTTTACGAACATTTTTAATAGTATTCATCATCCCAATTAATGTATGATACTCGCGCAATTCACAAATTTTGAAGGCTTCGTAAGCTTCACTAATTCTGAAATGAAGGCTAGCCGAACCTCTGCTGTCAAGCCCATATGGGCATGCTCGATGTTCTACCTAGTAGATACAAAAAAAATGTAGGTATAGCTCTGGATAACAGGGAAAACAATATATTTATAAACATACTTTATTTTTGTTGAACACTACCACAGATATTATAATACTACGTACAGATACCCAATCTCTTTTTCTCAATGTCATTTCTCATACAAAGAAATGACACCTCCTTAAGTCTGGCAATTGAGCTGGCAATTTTTCGGCATCAAAATGTTCGACAGATGGCATCATCAGCGATTCACTAATTGCCAGAGACAGTAATTTTACAACGCCATCTAGGAGTCGACCTACTTAAGAAAGTTTCGTGCCATCCTTTTGAAATAAAGTTTTATACTTCCGGTTTCAGAAAAACATGTTAATATATTTATTTTATGTTTCTATGTAAAGAAATAGATTTAAAATAAGTTGTTTGTTTTAAATTTGTGACTATAAAGGTAATTTGAAGACAGGACAAATTGAGTAAAACACCATCTATTGCAAAGAGCTCTAAAATAAATTATTAACAGATGGCTACTTTTATCATTATATGGGTTCGAATTGAAGGTAAAAGCTTATTTTATGTTTGTTTGTTAAAAAACGAGTGTGAAAAGATACATCAGCATTTAACAAGGAAGTCTTGAGTTTTACTTATCTTACTTTAGCCAAAATTCTGCCGTTTATCGCTTTCTAATGATTGTAAATTTCATAATGGTTACCTATGCTGCCATCTTTGACTTTTTTTGAAGACTAAATGTAAAATGTTCTAGTTGAGACCCCATGACACTACTATTGTTAGTTCTAAAATGCGGTATATTTTCGAATGGACAACAGTATAATATTGTTTTTAACTGTATTGTTGGCAACCCTACTAGGGACCCACAGTTAGTCAGTTAGTCGCATGTAGGGGTTACCAGATGTAAAATTGAAAATTACGGACAAAAAGCCTGATTTCCATTGAAAAGTTCTGAGATTTTGTCGCAAACGTAATTTTTACATTAATGAAAGTATTGATTATTATTTTGTACAATTCAATTTATAAAAGTTGGTCGCTCGTTGGTCTAGTGGTCACAAGAGCTACTGATGAGCGTGAGGTCCTGGGTTCGATTCCCAGGTCGGGCATAATGTAATTGGGTATTTTCTATCTAAAATTTCTCAGTAGCAGCCCGGAGTCTGGATTTGTGCCCGGTTGAGGGCAATAGGCTCGCCCCCTATTACATGGGACTTAAACATAACTGGCGAAATGTGGGTGTCCTATTACATGGGACTTAAACATAAGTGGCGAAATATAAGTTTAAGTACACCTCTGCCTAACCCTTCTGGGATTACAGGCGTGATGTTGTGTGAGTAAAAGTTGATATTTAATCTAAAAACCAAAGAGGGTAAATTAGATTAATGTTTCTTAATATGTTCATGCTAATTACGTTGACTTTTGAATAAATCCAAAGAAGACTGTTTATGTTGATTTCTTACTAATAATAAAAACTGAAAAATCTACAGTATTTTATTGGAAAATCGAAAAGTCCTGATATTTTCAAAATCTGGCCGCAATCCTGTTAGAAGCCTAAAAATCCTGAAATCTCAGGACAATGACCTCAGATATGGTAACCCTAGTCGCATACGAGTTGCGACCAACGAGACAAAACTTGGTTAGTAGACAAGTTTTAAAATCTAAGCAAACCACCCCGAAAACCGTACAAGAACTCAGGAGATTCATGGGAAAATAAATTTCTATCGTCGTTTTATAAAAGACGCTGCTTCATACCAAACGCCGTTGCATAGCCGACTAATGGATCCATAAAAGGCAATCGTCCCGTAAAGGACACCGAAGAAGCACACCAAGCATTTGAAGACTGCAAAAAGAGTCTATGCCAATCAGCTCTCCTAGCACACCCATGGACGCCAAACTAGCGTTATTCACCCATACATCAGACGTCGCAATCAGTGGACTTCTACAGCAGTAGAAAGACGGGGAATGGCAACCTCTCGCCTTCTCTTCTTAAGCCGTAAATTGTGCCCATTACAAAATAAATACTCGCCGTACGACCGAGAACTTTTCGCGATTTACGGATCCATAAAGCGTTAACGACACCTGGTGGAAGCAAGGCATTTCATAGTATTTACAGACCACAAGCCTATCTGCAATTGCATTCCAAGGTCACAAATAGAAGGGTTCACCACGTCAGTTTCGCCATTTTCGTCGGTATGTCCGTTGTGAATTGAGCTATATAATCATATTCATATAGCTCAATTTACAACGGATATCCAACATATATCGGGAAAGGATAACATAGTTGCCGATACTCTCTCAAGAAAAGAGGATATAGTACAACCTGTCGAGTCGAAGAACTTGGCCATTTCACAGGTTGTCGACCCAGAATTAATGCAACTCTTAGAAAGTGGAACTTCGCTTGAACTTGTCAAAGTAACTATGCCAGGAACCAAAGTGGAATTTCACTGCGACGACAGCACGCCAAACCCACGACCTTACGTACCAAAAGAGTTCAAAAGACAAATCTACGACAGCCTGATCTCAATTAGCCATCCTGGCGCCAAAGCGCCCGCAAAATTAGTGGCTCAGCAATACGTTTGGCCAGGAGTAAATAAAGATTGTCGCGAATGGACCTAGCTCTGTATGTCTTCTTTGAAGTGCCTTCAAAGAAGACATACAACTTCTCTACGGCGAACCCCTCCGACTGCCCGGAGAGTTTCTGCAGCCAATCGCCGACCAGCATACGACCAGTTACCTCAACGTATACTCAGCACGACTGCGTTCCATTATGAACAATATCCGCCCTCAGCCAGCTGCAAGACACAGCAGACGTAACATCTTCGTGTACCGAGACTTACCTTCTGCTACTCACGTTTACGTCCGAGATGGCACCGTGAGAGGATCCCTTCAGCTGGCGTAAACTGAGCCCCATACGTAGTCCTGCAACCAAAGTCTTCAAGCTACTTTTTTAAAGGAAAAGAACAGACAATATCGATAGAGAGCCTATATCTTACACCAGATACTCGTTCGATTGAAAATGTAACTCCGAACCCTGTAAGCAAAGATTTAGATCAAACACAGATATTTCCAAATACTAAACTTCTCGTGGACGACACACACTTTCACACACCTCCCACACACCCTCTCTCAATTCATACACTCACACTCCATCCCACACAATGAGAGGTCACGCATTCATACTCTACATATTATAATAACATTAAAAATGTATAATACCTTGTGTAAAATAGCACTAACTGTTACATACCTTTTAAAAAATATTGTTAATGGCTATGATTAGTGTAAAATTATCTGAGGGTATTTGCGCTGATAACCGAAATACAGGTTTTGCTAGTTCGGCTACAGATGCTTAACTCATTTGAATTCATAACTAACCTATATTTAATGTGTAATTTTTTTGTAAAAAAATCTAGAAATAAATAAATACTTTAATAAAGAAGTAAGAATTACTCGCTCAGGAAGAAGAGTGAGATTCCCTGACTATTACCGCTCATCCTAGGATGGTCCCAATACTAAATCATACTATAAACATGACACATGCTCCACTACTTCAGTTTTTGTTCGAGATAAGATGAAATCTTTTATATCAAGAATAACATTGTTGTATAAATGATTACGTCAGGTGTACCTTTATTAGTCATGCTTACCGTCGTATTTGCTTCTTATGAACAAAATCAGTATTATAAAATTTTGAAAAATACTTAAAATTATTATTTACTATACCATAATGAATGACTTACTGAGAATCGACTTTTTAAAAGTTGAAAAGGAATCTCCTTTTCAAGCTTACTTATTATTAAAATCGGCGCATTGATATAATAAAAACCTTTTTGGGTTCCGTAGCCAAATGTCAAAAAACGGAACCCTTAAGAATTATGTCTGTCCGTCCGTATGTCACAGCCACTTTTTTTTCCGAAACTATAAGAACTATACTGTTGAAACTTGGTAAGTAGATGTATTCTGTGAGCCGCATTAAGATTTTCACACGACAAGAAAAACATAGAACTGAAACTCATTTTTTTTTTCATCAAACCAATACGTGGTGTTTATGGATAGGTCTTCAAAAATTATATTGAGGTTTACAATATCATTTTGTTCTAAACTGAAAAGTTTGCGCGAGAGACACTTCCAAAGTGGTAAAATGTGTGCACCCCCCCCCCCCCCCCCTGTAACTTCTAAAATAAGAGAATGATGAAACTAAAAAAAAATGTGATGAAAGAAATATATCTGATAAAAATAAATATACATTACCATGCAAACTTCCACCGAAATTGGTTTGAACGAGATCTAGTAAGTAGTTTTTTTTAATACGTCATAAATCGTAAACCGCAATTTACCTTTCATTCAATCAACTCAGATATTTAAAAAAAAAAGAACTTTTACATTATGTTACTTGCTGCTACGGAACCCTTCATGGGCGAGTACGACTCGCACTTGGCCGCTTTTTAGTTTATCAATGAATCGGCGCCATTTTGTAAATTACTAGCGTTCCAGTAGTGGTCGCAAACGCTACTGCTGAGCATACTGTCCTGGGTTCGATTCCCGGGTCGGGTAAATACTGTCATTGGGTTCTTTCGTCAGGAATTTTTCAGTAGCAGCTCGGAGTCCGGAATTGTGCCCATTTGATGGCAATAGGCTCGCCCCCTTTTACACTGGCCAAATGTGGGTGTACTTTAGGTACACCTCTGCCAAACCCTTCGAACATTACAGGAGTGATGTTATGTTAAATAAAACCTTCCGTAATAAATGCTCTCATTGATGGAGAAAACCGCATCAAAATCCTTGTTTAGAAGATCTTCACAGACAAACGACGGCAAGCGACTTTGTTTTAATACTATGTTTGTTATATGAGAACCAGAGGGCCTAGACAAAGTAACATTGGAAACATTCGATTAGCGATAACGCTAGTAGAGAATCCAAAATATGTATGCGGTTGACATAAGTGAAGCGATTGCGATTGTAGAATTAGCATCGCTCCGAATCGAATGCCATTTGTCTAGTTCCTCTGGGCACTTAGTAAGTAGAAAATTAAAATCTCTTTTTTTAGAAGATCGAATGCCGATGTGCAGCAGTGGTAGCCCAGTGTTAACGGCCCCCTTTACTTACGATTTGTTGGTCGTGGGACGGGTCGAATCTCTTTTTTTAGAAGATCGAATGCCGATGTGCAGCAGTGGTAGCCCAGTGTTAACGGCCCCCTTTACTTACGATTTGTTGGTCGTGGGACGGGTCGTAGGCTTGCCTGGGCAAGCGCTTTACTTTGTGTAAATAATTTCATCACCACTGCTCTCAAAACGGTGAAGGAAAACATCGTGAAGAAACCGGCAAGTCCTAGAACCAAAAAATCGAAGACATGTCACATCTGCCAACCCGCACTGAGCCCGCGTGGTGGATTACGGCTCAATCCCGCTCATAGAGAGGCGGCCTGTGTCCCAGCAGTGGGAACGTTATAGGCTTATTATGAATGCCGATGCTGAGTACGAAGACAATCGAGCTGGTTGGGATAATGAGAGGAAGGCTTGCTGGGTAGACCACAAATAATTGGAATAAGCGGACTCCGAAAAAAAAAAGAGTTTCTTGGTCATATTTTGACAGAACTTGCAGTTAGCAGTCTTAGCACAAAACTAACACAGTCCAGAAACGCTGCCGTTTTCAAAATAAACTCGTTATGCAAAATTGGAACAATCGACGCTGAACTCAAATTGATTACTTAATTAATGTTCTCTTTCTCTATTAAGTAACATATTTTTTTTAAATTAAAAAAGCTTATGCAAATTCTTAATGCGTTTATTCACCCCTCAAATGAAGCTGAATGAATGGATGGACTCGTGGACCTGTGCAGTTAAGTATCATCATAACGTCTAGTTTAAATAATTTTTACCCAAATATTTTCATTTAAAAGGTAGTATGAATGACGACGCAATAGCATTTCGAATGAACACAAAACATTCATAAAGATCAGATAAGGAATCGTATGTCATTCGAGTTTAGGTATATACGACAGGTTTAATGAGAGATGTTTTTTACCATTGGAGCTCAAAAACCAACGATCAACGGCCCCATTTTATTACTCCAATATTTTTGAACAAAAATGCGTTTACAAAAACATAAATCACACACACAAACAGCCAAAACAGAAACAGTTATCTGCAGGCAACACATATTATATTTTTTACAGCTACCCGTCGCTCTGCCTCTGTGCCAAGTTCGTGTTGCTAAAATATAACTGAAACAATCCCAGATATTTGATTATATTGTCAGAATCCCTGTGTGACAATATTAAAACCGGTAACACAAAGCTTCCCGTACCACCGAACAATATTGAACACTACTTTTTCTTTAAACACTGTATGGGGTCCCGTTATTTTTTTACTTTATTTTTTATTAAGTATTTGTTGTTATAGCGGCGATAGAA
Organism: Dasypolia templi; assembly: GCA_963555695.1. Classification (NCBI taxonomy): domain Eukaryota; kingdom Metazoa; phylum Arthropoda; class Insecta; order Lepidoptera; family Noctuidae; genus Dasypolia; species Dasypolia templi. Next base: position 10,818,662 of record OY743163.1, read on the forward strand.
TACACAGATAATAGAAATACACAGTCTGAAAATTTCAACAACTCAACTGTGTTTGCCTATACAGCCCGCTGACAGAAAGACGGACGGACGGACGGATGGACGGACGTAACTGATGATGAAAAAGTTACTGTCTTGATGGTCTAGAGATCGCAAACGCGACTGCTGAACTGGGTTACTGTGATCGAATCCCATGTCAGTCAGTGCTATAACGTTTTTCCACCAGGAATTTCTCAGTAGTAGCGTGGAGACTGGATAAGTGCCGGGTTAAAAGCAATAGGTATTTACAAGGCAGATGTGAGTGGAAACGCCGGGAGGAAACGCCGTAGGAGGAGTGGTGGACATATAGTGACCTTACTGGTGATCGAAGTGTGTGTAGTTCTATGTTTTCTGTCTACCGCTATGGGAAGAAGGCGTGAGTTTATATATGTATATATATTTATGTATGCAATAGGCTTGCCCCATATTACATGGGCAAACAACATAACTGGCGAAATGAATGCGCCTATTCCCATGATCTACGTCATTGAAAAAAATATGTTCCATAAAATTCTAATGGGTTTTTTTTTTTACAGCCGGCCGTGGGCCCCTCGGGGGCCATCAGCAAGGTGCACAAATCAGACAGGAAGATCGGTCATCGTCGAGTCGGCGAGGGTGGCGAGATCACCTACAAGAAGATACAGTCCTCGCAGATTATGGGATCTATACAGCTCGGTAAGCCTATTCAAATAAGCTTTAAAATTATGTTTTGTGCAAATTTTTTCTAGTGTGTGCAAAATAGGTGAGTAACGTGCTGCTTGAAAAAAATATCAAACCCGACGGAAATTAGCCAAATTAAAATGGTCGTCGTATGTGCAAAATAGACATCTACATGTCAGCATTAGCATGGTGCGCATAGCAAGAACTGTTTTCAAACAGAAATCCTTTATCTCTCATCGGGTATTGTTAAGGTTGTTATTCTGAGACACGCTTAGCTGAAGTAACTTGTACTTAATGATCAGATATCGCCTGCATCACCAACGCAATGAAGTTTGGTCTACAGAGGACTTTGGCTTACAATAGGTCAGCTAGTCCGTTGTCAAGTACACTAGACGACACTTAATGTAATGCCTGAATAAAAGCGCACTGTTGGTTTTGCCTCCCTCGGCCCAGCAACGCCGAGAGTTGAAAATCCAATAGTGAAATTGAACGCGATCAGCACATAAACTATGTTTAAGAGCTGTCAGTGTCATTATTTAGCTCATCAACGCGTTTTAGATTTGTTGAACGCGTTCAGTTTCATTGGTGAAATCGGCACTAAGCATAAGCATAATCAGCCTATTATGTTCCCACTGCTGGGACACAGGCTTCCTCTCTGTGAGTGGGAGTGGGCCGTAATTCACCACACGGGCCCAGTGCGGGTTGGCAGATGTCACATGTCTTCGAATTTTTGGTTCTAGGAGACGCCGGTTTCCTCACGATGTTTTTCTTCACCGTTTTGAGAGCAGTGGTGATGAAATAATTTACACAAAGTAAAGCGCTTGCCCAGGCAAGCCCACGACCCGCCCCACGACCAACAAATCGTAAGCGCCTGTCTGGGTTCGAATCTACAACTCGTAAGTCGCGGCCGTTACCACTGGGCCACCACTGCACTGAAATCGGCACGCTGACGATTAATAGAGAAGTATGGAAGAAATAGAACTGTTACGCCGATCCAAAATAAATGAGGATAAGGGTAGAATAATGGTGATTTAAGTTTCGTCTTGTGAAAACAGGCACTACTGCCTTAGAATACATAATTGCGAGCAGTGGTGGCCCACGATTGGCCCGGAGTTACGATTTGTAGGTCGTTTGTTCGAACCCAGGCAGGTGTTAATGTTATTTGTCTTTGTCTAGGCCCTCAGGCTTTTTACTATGTGTAAATAATTTCATCACCAGTGCTCTCAAAACGGTGGGGGAAAACATTGTGAGGAAACCGGCATGTTCTAGAACCAAAAAATTCGAAGACAATACATGTGACATCTACCAACCCCCACTGGGCCCGCCTGGTGGATTGTAGCCCTCCTCGCAGTGGGAGGATAACCCCTCTCACTGAGAAGAGGTCTGTGTCCCAGCAGTGGATACATTATAGGCTGATTATGGTTTATGCTAATGCCTACTCCTATTTTGATCTAACATCATGTGCAAAATAGACGACATAACTGTGTGTTCTCAGCTTCACCGCATTACCTTTTTGTAAATATGTAAATTACGGTGACTACACATATCCAGCGAACTAAAGTCTAATGATAATGGAGAAACGTCATCAGCCATATGTGACATCCACGTACTTAGCACGTGTTATGTTTAGATTATATTTACATGATAATGAAGACCATCATAGACCACATAAATGTATCCTTTTATTGAGTGGGGACTTAGGTGATGACAGGTCTATCGCAGCTTGGATTTTGTAGCATTTTTCTGAGCAGAATCTGTTTGACATATTCGTGGTGGCCTGCGACTTTGTATGTGTGCAAATTTTAACCTTCAATCATCGAAATAAAGTCGAGGGCTTTTAGCCACAAACTGCAAGCTGGCGAATAGAGTAGCAGTAGTAACTCTTCGTGAAAGCTCGTCCGGGGAAGTGCTACCTACCACCAAACCTATTTCTGCCAGCAAGCATCATTGCTATGTTCCGGGTTGACAACAAAAGTTCCTTACGCTTTTTCTTCAAGTCGAAAAATTTGAAAATGACCTCATTATCGGCTTAAGCACCCTCAAAAACCACGTAAACGACAACCATGATGACAAATTGGAATCAGTCAGAACAGTCGTCATCTTGGCCTTTCACTTTGACATGACTATTGGCTTCAGCACCCTCGAAAACCATGAAAACTAGCTCTCTCTCTCTGTCTCTTTCTATTATCTTAACATGTAATAAAAAGTTGCACGGAGGTCTGGTTTCAGAACGCTTTTTTCGTTACGTGACCAAAAAAAAAAATACTCCCACCGCGAGCTGCGTTAAAGAACTTCGTTCCAAAAAATAAAAGACGCAGAGGTCTTCATCACAGAAACGAATGCTTTTGTTTTTTTAGCTTTTCAGGATAACTTGAAACCAAAAAGATAGGCCTGCTTACGTCCTAGTGTGTCTCTCGTGATTCTTCAAACGAGCTCCCATGACACTAGAATTTCTCGTGTTTTTTTATCCGGTTCATAATAGTTGTGCCGTGTGGTGTAGGGATGGATTATTTTCAAACGAAGAAGATGTTCCTTGGTGTTGTATAACTTGTTATATTGTCTGTTCTCTGTGATCCAAATCAAGGATGGCAGACGCAGACGATATACGTCTCTCCGTTGTAAAATAAATACGTAATTTTTTAAGAGTCCCATAAGCATACAAAATCTTTAAGGCTGCCATACATGGCCAGTTCAACTTTCAAATCCGTCTGAACGAATGTCTGTAGGCTAATTCACGTCGTGTTTTCATGACGCAGCGATCAAGTTGCGCTGCAGATGTGGTTAAGTTCGAGTTTGAGTGCTCAACCGTTTGTATTCTTGTATTTTTTAACTGCGCGTAGCAGTAGAATGCGCTCTTATTGCGCTCGCGTGACACCAACTGGACGCAAGCGTATTTGGCGGCAATAGAGTCTGAAAAGCGTTGTTTTGATGGTGACTTGACTGTAAAAACTGAACTTCTTTAGTTACGTAAATTAACCTACTGTAGTGCTATTCTGTAACCATATCACCGTGAAAACTTACGTAAAGTGAGCGTGGAGTGAGCTGTCAGTGCCACTGATGCTAGGGATTGACTAAGACGGGATGACACTGACAGCTCACTCCACTCAATTTGTTTGTTTGTTTGTTTGGCATCTCGCAGGTCAACCTATGCGGTTGTCGTCTGCTTAAGCGGACTTGCCTGTGGATTCCCTAATAAATTAAGGCCTCCAGCCAGGACTTAAACTTATATACTAACTAAAACTAAGCGACAACGCTAAGGGCACCCCCTGTGGGGTACGAACCTCGGCTTAGGGCGTCGCTGGAAGAGGGCAGCAAATGACTAGCTGGATCAGGATTGGTATTAATTAGGGACGAATTTAAAGCTACAGGCTCAGCGGCGCGGGCTGGCTCGAGCAAGGGTCGGGAGGGGCGTCGATTTGGGCGTCGCGGCGGGCCTCGGCGGCGAGGGCGGTAGGACGGCGATCGGGTTTTGGGCTTATGTAGCGTGCTAGTGGCCTTACTACTCTCCTGGAGGAGGGTAGTGGCGTCGTCGGGGTCGATTAAAGTATGCCTTGGTCGGCGAATACTGCTAATGCGAGAGGGAGTGTAGCGGGCGGCCGCTGTAATCAGGGGGTTAGAATGTTTGATGCCGCAGTCGAAGAAACGCTTTGATAAGCGTTTCATGAACTGTTTTATGGTTGGCATTTTGAGGTCGACGTGAAGATCGATATTACGGACATAGAAGGGGGCACCCGTGACCCTTCTGAGGAAACGGTTTTGGAGGGTCTGCATCTTATGGAGATGACGTGGGTGAGCGTGCGCAAATACAACGCAGGCATAGGTCATGATGGGACGGATGACTGCGGTATAGATGCGGAGCTTGCATTTGAGGGACAGTTTACTACGGGCTGTCAGTACGAATTGCAGCCTGCTAAGAGCGAAGGAGGCGCGCGCGCGAACCGCCTTAATATGAGCCTTAAAGGTAAGGTTCTCATCGAGGATCACGCCTAGGTATTTGGCTTGCTTCTCCCAAGGGATGGGCTTGCCGTACATAGTGATCGGGCTGGGAAGTGGGGCAGGGAGTCGACGACGTCTCGAGAAGAGAACCGCCTGACTCTTATCGGGGTTGACCTCGATTCTCCATTTCCGGAACCAAGCGCCTAAGACGTTTGCGGAGGTTTGGAGTGTACGAGCTATAGCGTTGGGACAGTGGCCGGTATAGTAAACGGCAGTGTCGTCGGCGAAGAGAGCCAACTGAGCCTTTTTACTTTTTGGGATATCGCTAGTGAACAGCGTGAAGGCGAGAGGAGATAGTACGGAACCCTGAGGGACACCGGCGCGAATAGGATGAGGGGACGAGAGTGCTCCCTCGACGCGATAGCGAAAGGTCCGGTTCGACAAAAAGTCTCGTAAGATGAGCACGAGACGATCTGGCACTCCTAGTTGGTAGAGCTTGTATATCAAGCCGTTGTGCCAGACTTTGTCGAATGCTTTCGCTATGTCGAAGAATAGCACACCCGTCGTCGCGTTACGCTGCAGACCAGCGCATAAGTGCTCTACTATACGGTGGACCTGTTGGGTGCCCGAGTGTTGGCTACGGAAACCAAACTGCTCGTTGGGAATGAGGCTCTTTGCTTCGGCGTAGTCTTTGAGACGCTTATAAATAAGTCTCTCGTAGATTTTGCCGAGAACATTGAGTAAACTAATAGGGCGGTAGCTGGAGGGCTCAGACTTTGGCTTGCCTGGCTTTGGGATACCGATGACGGTAGCTTCTTTCCATGCTTGTGGGAAGATGTTGTTGCTCAAGGCGCCATTGAAGATGGCGGTCATAAGCATTATTAGCGGGGCAGGAAGGAGTTTGTATACCTTATTGGTAATACCATCCGAACCGGGGGCCTTACGAGCGTGGAGCCCTTTAATGATGTCGTGCACTTCGTCTGGAGTGACGGGAGGCAGAGGATCATCAGGGTCTTCTACGGGAGGGAGGGAGGCTCTTCGTTCGACTTCAGCGTCGACCTTGTTCAGGTGAGCTTGGTCTACTGGTTGGGAGCTGGGAGAACATTGGGACTCTAGGCTGTCGGCAAGACATTCAGCCTTATCGGGACTGTCGAAAGCGACACTATTGTCGGGGCGGATGAGAGGAGGCATAGAGACCTCTTCTGAGGAACGCAATTTCCTCTGTAATTGCCAGAAGGCTTGATGAGTGGGCTCGAGTTCGCTGAGCATCTTGTTCCAGCCCTCAGAGCGAACCTCCCCTATGCGTTTCTTTACAGCACGCTGTAAATGGCGCATGTGGGCTTTGTTCGCGTCACAAGGGAAGGAGTCGTAGGCACGGATGGCCGCGTTCTTCTCGGTTATCAGGTCACGTACGTCAGCAGGTAGTTTCCAGCGATGGTCTTCCATCACCGGAACTTCCCGTGAACAATCCGTCAATACGGATTGTACGTGCTCTGTAAACGAGTCGATTGCGGCCGTCGTGTCGGCGACTGACACTAAGTGATCGGGGATGGTGTCTAAGTGAGGCGACGTGGTGGATTTCAGTCTTTCGCTTACTTTCCTCCAGTCGGTTATCGTCTGGGTCTGAGGGGGGCGGTTGGGGTCGATCGGGCCCGAGTAGGGTGCAAGATGCATGACTACAGGGCGGTGGTCAGAATTCAGCTCGTGGAACGTCTCAACCGATTGCAAACGGAGGTTCACATTCTTGAGCAGCGCTACATCGAGAACATCGGGAAGGTGATTAGGATTACCTGGGAAGTGAGTCGGGCTCATTGGAGCGATGACGTCAAAGTTAAGGGATTCGCCTAACTTGAAAACTAACCTACCTCTGGTTGAGGTTGTGCTACTATTCCACGCCGGGTGCTTGGCATTAAGATCCCCCGCCAAGATGACGGAGTCACTCATACCGAAGAGGGCAGTGAAGTCCTTTTGGAGCGAGATGGGATCCTCCGGACCATTGTCGGGTGGGATATAAGCGGAGATGATGGTGATCGGTTGGTGGCCGGTCATGCCGAGCCGACAGATAGAGGTCTCCAGATGGGAGAAGAGAGGAGGTGGGTCTATAGGGATACAATACAAAGATTTCCTAAAGTATATGAGTGTGCCACCCTTGTGACATCGAGACCTGTCATTGCGAACTAGTTTAAAGTTGGCAATATTCGGGTTTCGGTGATGTGGTTTTAAAAAGGTTTCCTGTATGAGGAGGATGTCAAGCTGATGGTCGCGGAGGAAAGTGGCGATCTCATCGCGTTGACCTGAAACGCCATTTGCGTTGAAAAAGCCTAATTTAAGGGATCGGGGTTTGTTACTATTTACTCTCGTATTATCCATTGAGAATTAATATTTGAGTGAGTGTAGGACTTGCGCGATCTCGGGATACGCGCTGAGGATTTCCATAAGGCGGAGTGCGTTGCCGTTTGCAGCAACGATTTCTTCCGCCATTTTGTCCGCGGCGGTGGTGAAGAGAGCCGCGTATGTACTAAGTATAATTTGGGCGCTGTTTCGGCCCTGGGTTCCCTGAGGTTTCGCTGGAGAGGCCGTAGGGGCCGCGGGGGCTACCAAAGGCGCTGGGATGGCGGAAGCCATCAGCGCTGGAAGTTGAGCGGGTTGCGCTGGTTGCGCGGGGATAGAGGGCACCGAGGCTGCGGGAGCCTTCAGGTGATTTAGGTTAGCCCAGGGAGACGGCCTCTGCGGACTGAGCCGCTCCGGCATCAGCGCGGAAGGAGGCTTTCCCCAGGGGCTTTCCCTGTGCTGGCGGTCGCTCGCGCGTTTCGCGAGTTTAGGAGAGGAGGACTTCGGGGCCTTAGGACAGCCCCGGTAATTTGCCGGGTGTCCCGATTGGCCGCAGAGTACACAGCTGGGAGGCTCTAAACATAGTTCCCTATCTTTGGGGCGGGTACAGTCGGCGGTGCCATGCTCTCCTAGACACTTGACGCATCTAGGGGTGGCATAGCAGTTGGACTGCGAGTGACCATATTTATTATAATTGGCAGCGATGACACTGGCCAATCAATTGAGCTCTGTAAGGCTTCTCGATGGAGATGCCTGAGAGCGAGCAGACCGACTTCACCTTGAAGATCGGGTGGTGCCCCTCTGTGGGGTCACAGATGACCAGGACCATGTCGTAGACTAGGCCCTGTCTCGCTTTATGTAAGCGATGGACGGCGGAAACTGGTATGCCTTGTGAGACAAGGTCGCTCTTAATCTCCTCGGTGGAGATTTCCTGTGGAACGCGCCTAATAACGACGCGTGTAGGGGTTTCCTCCGGAAGGGAGTAAGTGTGAAAGGAGTAGTTCCTTTCACGTAGGGCGCGGGAGAGGTCCCTAAAGTCCGCAGACGTGGGGACCGTAACTTTGATCCCCTGGAGGGTGGATCGGGCGTTAGTATAGTTGATCCTGCGATCAACACACATTTTAGATATTTCAGTCCATTTGGACTTTTCCTGGACGTATATCGGGGGAGGGGGCTTCTGCTTCCTCGCGGTAGGAGCGGGTGGGCAAGCCATAGGGCTGGCGGGGCGACTGGCCCGCGGACTAGGGGCGGAAGTGGAGCTGGACGATAAGTCGTCCTGTTTTTTCTGGGCCTTGGTGACCGGGCCAGCGGGGGCGGAGGATTTAGCCGCCTTCCTCTTGCCTCCTTTAACAACGACTTGGAAGTCGTCGTCGCTGGAGGAGGAGGTGCGGGCTTCGTCCTCTGAGAGTGGGACTGACGTGTCCATGCTCTCCGGTTGAGTCGAGTTTGATTCTGCGGTGCGCAGCTGCGTTGTCTCTGAAACAATGTCGGCCGGAACAATAGACGGCGTAACAATGGCGGCAGGTACAAAAGCGGGCGAGACAATAGGGGCCGCGGTATTTACTGCCGGGATAATGACGGGTGACACAATGGGGGCCGAGATAGTTGCCGGAACATTGTGGTGCGGAACAAAGGGCGGAATGCCTTGTTCACTTGCAGGTGGTGATAGCGGGCTCTCCAGTGCGTCACTGAATTCCACAAGTGACCCGTGGGACGGAGTGGGGGTGGACCGTTGGCGTATTTTGGCGCCATATTTCGCCAAGAACTCGGGGTCCTTAAAAAGGACCTCTCTGAAGAACGCCAAAATAAAGGCGTCCTCCATGGTCGGAGGAGGAGCTATTTTAGGGAGGGAATGGTGGAAATTTTTTTTCCTACGTGGCCTAAACCCTATACCTATCTCCCCGGGTGGATGGGCCCGGGGATGTGTGACCCTCTCTGTCGGGTGTAGACAGAGAGGTGAGTACCTATTTGTGAGCCCTAAGCTTGTAACCCGTCGCCAGTCTTATTGTGCGAACGGGGCCCTGACCAGTCTAGCGCGAAGGGTGTAGACACACCCTAAAGACACTAGGTGAGTAGCTGAAAAGCAAAACTGTCACCAGAGCCGACTAGGAGATCCCCCAAGGCCGGTTATCTGGGACCCGTCCAACTAACTGCCTCGCCCTGAAGGGGTTCAGCGGGTGTGAATTGGGTCAACACCCCACTCGGCTTCGTTGACACCGTAAGGTTTCAACCGAGGACCACGAAACTGTGGTTTTACCCAGAAGGGGCCTAGTGAAGCTACTCACAAAACGTCTGTTAGAGAAACGAGATTTGCCTTGAAAAAGGCAGTTTTTTGAGTTATTAAAATCAAATCAATTTCTTGATTTGATTTTAAATCGGAGTAGTCGGGGCGACTACGATGACGTCACGTGGTAGCGACGAGTAGAAAACACGAAACACAACACTGGAGCGGGAGAGCGCACAAACACGTCCGTCCGCGGCGAGAGTCGAGCGTCGAGTGTGCCACTCACTCCACTCAAGCCTTCTCGGTGATATTTATACAGAATCGACTAGCCCGGTTAAATAGTCACGACATCTCAAGGTCAACTACGAGATGCCATACATAAAAATTTAAAAAAAACTGATTTTGAAAATATTGATCTATCAACGTCATAATATTCTATTTCACATAAACCTACATGGGCACTTATGAAACGTCAGAAGCTAGGCTACTATTGGTCGTTTCATATGGAGAAGAGCCGGCAAGAAACAATTGCCTTTTACAATGTTTTCATTTGGGAGGACAGCGTAGGCCAGTCAACAAGTACCAGGTGCATAACAAATAGAAAATGGTCTACAAATCAACAGTCTCTTACTACAACCCGAATGATTATTACCTACTATTAGCCATGCAAATTGTAAAAACGAAGCGGTCTGATGCATGTGTTGATTGTTATGTCTGTTCGGTCAATCCGTCTGTCGCAGAGTTGTCAGTTCATAATGCCTCGTTGAAAACCGCAACAATGATACCAGTTGATATTCTTTTCCATTCCACGGTATTAATAACGTAACCCATATTTAAAATGAACCGTTTCAGCCGGACGTTGATAATCCAAACAGTATTTTTATATTATTTCCAACGGGTTTGTGTTGACCTGAGACATTTAAATGTATTTCGCACGCAACCGTGGGACTTTATGAGAATTAGGTAGTTAAACTTAAGTGACAATTTAGCTAAGGTGTACAATGCCAATGACAATGTCTAAGGCGAGGTTGCAGTACTTTTTTAACTTTCTTAAACCTCTGTAAGCTAATGCCAAATGTAGGTAAAAGTTGCGCAAAAAATATTATAGGGAAAATTGAACATGCGGTCAAGCGCTGTGTAAAGACAGAAACGTGAATTGTTATAATTGGCTCGATAAAAAAATAACATAAAGATGACACTATGTGTTTTTTGTTTTTTGAAATAAATGGAAATTTGTTCCACCTAAGAATTTTTCAGAATATTTCATGTGATAATTCTAAGGTTGAACAAACCTTAGTTTGGACGATTGATATGAAATTGATGATTATTATTCAGTGACTTTATCCTTCCTACGCGAATTGCATTATGATCAACGTAAGACGTAAAGCAGAGCTACAATTTGAAAAAAAAAACAAAGAAAATTTGAATTTGGCGGCCTACAGCTATGCTAATGGTGCATCTTAATAAAATAAGTCGCCTGATTCCTCATCTTCACACAAAACTTCTAGTACTTTCTATGCGAGTACCTAGTACAAATAGAAACACACTGATGAATGTCAATAAACAAGCGTTTAAAGCCAATACAATGTTTATTTACTCGATTCGCCGATCAAACGTCACTTGTATTGATCAAGGCCGTGCTATTATTGGTTCGTATCATCTGCTATCTCCAGTATAGTCATAGCGACTGCGAACAGTTATTAAAATGCGCTTTTCTTTCAATATTTTTGTTTGGAAAATAAACGACCCCGTGGTAAATAAAACCCTACCTACCATGACACTCAAAGTACCGATTTCACCAATGAACCTGAACGCGATCAGTACTTTAAAACACAGTTCAAGAGCTGTCAATTTTGACACTGACCGTTCTTGTACGAGTTTTAGATGTGCTGAACGCGTTCAGTTTCATTGGTGAAATCGGTACAAAAGTTACAATAGACTAGCTTTTTGCTCGCGGATTCGTCCGTGTGGAGGTCGGAAATGATCCCACAGGATCGTACCTACTGCTGGGATTAAAAGTAACACATTTTCGTAAACGATTACTACTAATCTGTTTGATTTTGACGGTACAACAACTTTCAATTGCCTTTTTATCGAACTTATGAAGCAATGGATTAGCAATCTGTTTCAAAACGATTCAGATTCCGATTGATTGTGTATTATACTTAAGGTACTCGCATAGTCTATCTTAAATGTAATAGGCAGATACACAGAGTTACTTTGGTTTTTATTATGGCCAAATCACACAAAATCTTTATAAATTGTAGCCTATGTGTTATTCTGATGTATGAGCTATATTACTGTAAAGTTTCATCAAAGTCCGTTCAGTAGTTTTTGCGTGAAAGTGTAACAAACATCCATCCATCCTCACAAACTTTCGCGTTTATCTATACTAATATTATAAAGAGGAAAGATTTGCTTGTTTGTTTGTATTGAAAGGGCTCCGAAACTATTGAACCGATTTGAAAAAAACTTTTTACCATTTGAAGCCGAAATTATGTCTGAACATAGGCATTTTTTTTTTCGAAATCCTCGCGGGTTAAGTGCTAGTAATATTATATAGAAGGATAGGATATTTGTTGGATTTTAAATATTATCTTTAGGTATCATTGTTAAATCAGCCTTCCGCAGCAATAGTTAGTAAAAAGTAATAAGAACTAAATATTAATAATTAACTTCTAAAAAAAAAGAGTAGGTACATGCACACCGGCAAGGATTCATATCGCACACAGCCGCGAAAAAAAAAAACAATTTATAAGTACACACAGTACATAATTAAGAGTGTGGCGGCATCTACACCGCCACATGCGAACAACGCAGCACGACGTCACACAAATCCTGCATCGCGCAATCAGAGTTTACCGCGCAGCTAGCATATATACAACTTCCCGACATAAATCGTCGGGCAGTTGCCCACCAGATACGACATCCATCTGGTCGGAGTATCCTCCCTTTTCTAAAGACTATTAGTGAACTTTACACCCTGCTCCTCATATCTCTTCAAGATTGTTATATCTATATATAATACACACGGATTATGCTGCCCGGATCAACCTCGCAATCTCGCCAGATTTCTTACAAAAATTGTACGAGACAGTCTCGTAAACTGGACGTATGGACGAGATTGCATTACCTTCATGGGGCATGGGACATGGGGCTAAAACGTATAACCGACGAAATGCGGGTGCACTTTTGCATTTATTACACTTCTGCATACTCCTTCGTGGAATACAGTCATGTTATGTTAACCTTAACACTGCTACGTTTAAAACAGATAATTTTCCACTACAGTTACTATACACTTTATTTTGTAAACAAACCCGTAGGATGTTAGCTTGTTCATTGGTTAAAATTAGATCGCCGACTCTGGGTTGAGTTTCGAAGTAGGAAGATAATGGATGTGGCAATGTTTGAGAAGATTCTTCTTTGTTTATATTAGCATCAACATCTGCCTGGCCTTTGCCCAACTATTTTGGGGTCGGCTTCAGTCTGACTCTACACCCCAACACAGTTACTGGGCTTAGTTTTTAACCAATGGAAAAAAAGGTGTGGGTCTTAAGATTGTCTCTGACAACATCCAAGACGCACACATGATATGTGTGCGTCTTGGAATACGTCACAGCAGTGAGAACATACAGGCTTATCATGTAGAATCATCATAAGTCACTTACTTGGAAACGAATAAAAAGATAGAAAAAGTACTAGAAAAATAGTAAAAACAATGATGACTCACACATTCTAGGTGTAATAGAAAACTATGTAGTTGACGATAACAACTGTTTTGTAATGTACTAGTAATTTTAATTATACCTTTTATGGTTTTCCTTGTCTTGGTTTGGGTCATAACGGGTCAATGTTTTATGGATAAGTTACGTGTTCTATGCAACTGAATTGTTAGTGTCTTATGGTTCAGATGCAGAAAAGTTTTTGTCTTGGTATAGGCATCTGATAAGATATTGTGAAACGCATATGACTTCGAGAGAGAAGAGAGAGATGAATATTAAGTGTTGATAAATGAAGGAGTAGACGAAGACCAAAGAAAAGTTAGATGGATTATGTGAGGGATGTCGAAACGAAAAGAGGAAATGGCAGCGTAACAGCTTACGGAGAATTCAAAGAAGAGAAATGAAAAGATTTGGTGCCGCGACCCCAAGTAACATGGGATTAGGACCGGAGGAATGATTTCAAATTTGTCAAAGAAAAGCCTTTGAAGCAATTTTTGTCCAACGGAGTTGTAAAAGCATGGAATATGCTCCCGGAAAATGTTGTGACGGCTCCCACACTGAACTGGTTCAAGAACCGGCTAGACAGATAAAAAATATCCAAGCTGTTTCACTGACTGACTCAATCATTCGCTCATCAAAACCGCTAGGGCACTTTCCGAAGTCCTAGAAAGCTGGAATTTGGTATGAGGCTAGGACTTGCACACTTCGTTAGTTTCACCCTCCAACTCCCTCAAAGGCACAGATAATATAATACTACGTACAGATACCTAATCCCATACAAAGAAATGACACCTTCCTAATTCTGGCTATTTTTCTTAGTCCAAATTTTCAACAGATGGCAGTATCAGCGACACACTAATTGCCAGAGACTGTAGTTTTACAACACCATCTAGGAGTCGACTTACTTTGAAAACTTTTCGGGCAATCCTTTTTATTTAGAGTTTTTTTGTTCCGGGTTTAGAAAAACATTTTAATAGATTTCTTTTATATTTCTGTGTAAAGTAATAGATAAAAAAAAGTGGTTTGATTTAAATTAGTAACGATAGTTGTTACTGTGATAGGACGAATTGAGTAATACGCTATCTATTGCAAAGAGCTCTAAACGAAATGATTTACTGATGGCTACTTTTATCATTTTAGGGGTTCGAATTGAAGTTAAAATACGTGCATTATGATTTATGATTAAAGTTAAATAAATCAGTAATAAACAGGGAAGTTTTGATTTTAACTTATCTTACTTCAGCCAAAATTCTGCCGTTTATCGCTTTCTAATTATTGTTAATTTCATAATGGTTACCTATGCTGCCATCTATGATATTTTACCAATTATAAGTTGTTCGAGTTGTGACCCCATGCTCAAAGGGAAGGCAAGTCTGTATATATATAAAACAAAACGTCTAGGATATTTTCCGAAGTCACACACAGCACACGCATCAGCTAATTAGCTGCTAGTGTGTCTAACCAAATAATAGTAATATACGAATATGGAATGTTTTTTCTTATTATGATTTCGTAAAATTTCTGAGTTTTCATAAGCGAAACATTGCGTAACAAATATGCCATATCCATTTTATATCCATCCATGTCTCAGTAACAGCACTAACCCGAATCATAATGGGATAGTTCATCCGTTTATTGCACAAGGTCGATTTAATTGACGTATGAGGGTACTTTAACATAATCTACTTACTCATGCCACATCCAGGAAAAGTGCAGCTTGGCAAAAGAGTAGAACAATAAGTACCGACGGAGACAATAGCCAAGTGCGCAGGAAAGTGCGCAAGTGTACAACACACAGGTGCACTCTCTCTTCCGGAGAGGGATCAGGCACAATACCGTCGGCTAAACATGCGGTGGCTGCAGATATCCGGGCTGAAAAAATAAAGCCAATGTTAACTGGAAGTGTCTTAATTTGTGGGCTCCCCCACTGACGCAGAGTCTCCGGCCCCAGCTCGTGGAGGACGTGGTGAGCGCTCTGTTCCCTTCGCGAGGGGAGCACACTACCCCACCCATGACTCCGCCTACTGCGGTGCCGGATGCGGACCACACCGCCGACGACAACGCCGATGCTTCGGAGGTGACCGAGGTAGAGCTGAGAGTGGCGGTACATAAGCTTAGTGCCAAGAATACCGCCCCAGGACCCGACGGCTTACCTGGAAAAGCCTAGGTTCTGACCTTGGAGGCTCTCGGGCCTCGACTAAGGGGGCTCCTAAGCGCATGCTTGGAGGGGGGCCAGTTCCCACTTCGCTGGAAGACGGGGAAACTGGCCCTCATTAAGAAGCCGGGGCGCCCTGCGGACTCTCCGTCCGCTTACCGGCCCATCGTGCTGCTCGGCGAGATGGGCAAGCTCTTTGAAAGAGTAATTGCAAACCGCCTCGCGCGAATAGAGCAGTAGTTGCTCTTCGTGAAAGCTCGTCCGGGGAAGTACTACCTACCACCAAAGCTATTTCTGCCAGCAAGCATCATTGCTCTGTTCCGGTTTGATGGACATGATTGCTAATGTAATTTCAGGCACAAGAGGCATGCCAGTTTAGTAAATTAAAAACGTGTGAGGTCAGGGGAGAACAAGAAGCAAGCTCTTTGATAGAGTAATTGCAAACCGCCACGTCGGGCGGTTGGTGCGGGTGGGGCCGGATTGGGCGGAGAGCCAGTTTGGTTTTCGCAGGGGGCGCTCTACGGTGGACGCCATCATGCGCGTGCGTGCCCTCACGACGGGGATGCTGTGGCCCGGGGTGGGGTCGTCTTGGCGGTGTCTCTAGACATCGCCAAAGCCTTCAATACCC
Organism: Dasypolia templi; assembly: GCA_963555695.1. Lineage (NCBI taxonomy): Eukaryota > Metazoa > Arthropoda > Insecta > Lepidoptera > Noctuidae > Dasypolia > Dasypolia templi. Next base: position 10,834,357 of record OY743163.1, read on the forward strand.
TGCCCTGGAGTTGCATCAGGGAGGCATTGCGGTATCACCGGATGCCGACGTACCTCTGTCGCGTGGTCGAGGCCTATTTGACGAACAGGGCCGTCATCTACCCCGGTCACCGAGGAGAGATGTCGTGCGGTGTCCCACAGGGAACGGTCCTGGGGCCGCTTCTGTGGGATATCGGTTACGACTGGGTGCTGCGCGCCGATCTGCCTAGTATCGTCAGCGTGCTTTGCGACGCTGACGACACGCTGGTCCTGGCACAGGGGAGGTCGCACCAGGCGGCGGCCGAGCTAGCGACACTCGGGGTTGCGACAATCGTCGAGAGGATCCAGCAGTTGGGACTCGAAGTGGCCCTGCACAAGTCCGAGGCTATGTGTTTTCATGGTCCTCGGAACGCGCCACAGTCGGGTTCCCAGTTAACGGTGAGAGGGGTTCACATCGGCGTCGAGTCGACGATGAAGTACCTGGGACTCGTCCTCGACAGCCGGTGGAACTTCGTGGAGCATTTCCGACGTTTGGCTCCCAGACTGGAGCGGGCTGGGGCTGGCTTGAAGCGGTTCCTGCCGAATCTAGGGGGTCCAAACGCCTCCTGCCGAGGGCTCTACGCGGGGATCCTGCGGTCCATGGCCCTTTACGGGGCGCCGGTGTGGGTGCCTTCTTTGAGGCGCCGACCAGCCTGCCGGTTGAACGTGCCCCAAAGGGTCATGGCCGTCCGGCTGGTTCAAGGATACCGCACGGTCTCCTGCGAGGCGGCGAGCCTACTCTGCGGATTGCCGCCATGGGATCTGGAGGCAAAACGCCGGGGTCTAACTCCGCTGCCGCGAGAAATCACGGTACAGAGGACAGAGCTCCGGCGGGATCTCATGGCGACATGGAGGCTGCGATTGTCACAACCCAGTGCTGGGCACGCCACAATAGCGGCGGTAAGTCCCCTCTTTGAGGAGTGGTTGGAGAGGCGCCACGGCGTCCTCACCTTCCGCCTGACACAGGTCCTCACCGGACACGGTTGTTTCGGGAGGTTCCTGTTTCGCATAAGGCGGGAGGAAACGCCCGGGTGTCACCATTGTGTGGATCGCCCGGAGGACACGGTGGAGCATACGGTGGAGGTATGCCCAGCTTGGGCGGAGCACCGCAGTGTCCTCGCGGAGGCGATTGGCGGCGGCGATCTCTCGCGTCCGGCCCTGGTCCAGGCCATGGTACGGAGCGAGAGGGAATGGATAGCCGTCACCTCCTTCTGCGGAGCAGTTATGCTCGCACAGGAGGCGGAGCGCGTGAGGTAGAGAGCCTTGCGCCCTCACGCCCCTAGTCGCCGCAGGAGACGCCCTGGACGTCGGGAGTCGCCCGCAGATTCCCGGCCACCGTAGGCACGGGCTTGCGGACGTCGAGCAATGGGTAGCTCGCCGTCCGGAAGGGACCAGGCCTGGGTCGACGGCGCGTCGTGTTCCACGCGCGCCTCAAAGAGATGTCAGCACAAAATGACGGGGTCCGATAGAGCCGACGCCTCAGTGTTGCGGGTAATTCGAAAGAGTAACCGTGGCCCTGGCACACGCAACTGAAGGAACACGGGTGGGTTTTAGTCAGTAAAAGTCTGACACGCCCTCCCGCTCCACCCAGAGCGGGAGAAGTCATTTGATGATTTCCCACACAAAAAATAAAAATGGGAATTTTTGTTGTTTTGACACGAGAAAATAACAAAATTAACAAAAAAACAGAATGATTGCATTCTGTTTTGTTGTTGTTTATTGAAATAAAAAATATTAGTTAGTGTAAATTATTATCTTTCATGCTTCTTCTCACATTATCTTAAGCATTCACGACACACATCTTTTCGTGTCCTGGCAACCAGGTCACACTCCGGTGTTAATTTTGGAAGAGTATTGAGCATAGTGAGGGCCCTAACGAGGGGCGAGTGGACGCTATCAGTGACGTCTGACGTCAGCGTCACGGGACAGTGTACAGTGTACGGGGTGTCATAGACATACCTGTTACCGTGGACTCAGTACACGATTCTAAACCACTGCGTTGAAAGTTTCGTCTGTATTTTTTTAACACTTTTCTATGCACCGTACTTTTTTTTAAATATCAGATGATACATTCTGCGCTAGGGGGCGGGGGGTCTATTCATGGTTACAATTTGCGCGTCGATTAATGCCACCCTGTATTTTAGAAAGAAGAGAGAAAGAATATACATTTATTCAGCACAGACTAAAAGGCTTGATGAATGTGAATAGTATTGATGAGCATTTGGGGACCAAATCAGTACTTTTCCATAGCAACCTTGACGCGGCGTACGGCAAGACGCTGTATGCGGCTGATGACGTATACAGGGTGGAAGGGACATCGACGCACAACCTGATACCATGGACTCAGTACATAATTTAGAAACCCCCCGCGTTGAAATTTTTGGTCGGTTATTTTTTTTTTAATTGCTCTGCCATGCCATTCCACCCTGTATAGGAGAACTCATCATTTCTGCCGAAAGATGTTCACTTCTGGGCATAGGTCTCTTTATACGAGACCCCAGCCTTACTTTTGGGTCGACCCGCGGGGTAATTGCGTAACACACCAACAGTCAACAACTTTCATTTTGACAGTTCAACAATATTCATTGCATTGTATACGTTGTTGAGCAGACACATTTTTTGAACACGAAGCAATGGATTAGCAATATCGGTGGTTACGCAATGAGGGTGCTGGTACCGAGACTTCTAGATCCACAGCCGTGTAAGCTAGCCGCAATGACTAAACCAACTTGGAAGATCACAATAGTAACAACATGACACCACGAAGGTCAGGCATCAACGGATGCTAAAAACTCATTACTGATGCCTATCAGCCATTCATTTGTTATATCTGACGAGCATGTACCAGCCTACCTAGGAAATGAGTTGTTTACAATACAGTGGTTATTTATAGCAACTTCGATGTGTCCACCTCAAGGATAAGGTCTATACTAACATTGATGGGGGTCAAGATCATTTGTAATGGAAAGAGTCAAGAAAAGGCAGTCACATAATGGTCCAGAAATGTAATGTTGGTTAGTCTTGTTTTATTTCATACCGAATTCGGTCTTACAAATTTTATATGTTAGAAAAATTCAGAAGGGCCTTTCGTTATTTATCAGTCATCATCAACTTGCCCCGAAAATGATTATGAGCCCATGATGGCCAATACTGCCAGCCTAAAAATCTGCCATGCGTTCTGCGCAAAACTGTGTATGCACTTGAGCAGCGCCTCAATTTGAAGTAAAGGTGCGCTTGTAGTAAATTGGATTTAAGAACTGCCTCCAGTGGATATAAAGGCAACTTAATGACTCCTTTGAGCAGCGAGGCAACCTCTAGTGTGTACTGGAACAAGCTTAAATGAATGCAGCCTGCGCTGTACTCAGTAACACAGGATTGACGAATGCCATTTAGTATCTAAATCATATCGCCTGCACTACAAAACATTGAAAATATTGAAGGATTCATCAACCACAAAATATATAAACACATTACTACGTATTACTCTTTATACGTAACCTGATATTAAAGTCCTGCTATGAATATTATCGTGATAAACAATAATTTTATCGTTGTTTTAATTTTATGTCGGAATCGACTGTCGCGAATTAAATGAGTTCACTTATAAAGTCCCTACTACTGATACTCCACCCTCTTTTTTCTGAAGTTAGGGAAGAAGCGACTACTTAGTACCACAGCATTCCTCAGGGTCCAACCATAGGCCTGCTCGGGATTCTCCTACGTTTTGTCCCGTGTCAGTACTAGCTATACTAATAGCTCATTTGTGGTTAAAGGAGACCCGGTCAACTTAACCTTAGAAGCGGGGCTGACTGTCCAGGGTGCCATGGGCGTACTTATCAGTTTTACTTTAGTGTCCGTGAAGTACCTAGACACCAAAGTTAAACCATCGCCGTCAACCCTGTGTGGTTGGAGTGGGAAAGGGTTTAGTCTAGCCACTCGTACAGGGGCTCCTCCATCATCATTCGTAGGGCAAGTGATGTGCAGGGCATGTCATGGTAACAGTTAACAGTCAGGGCACATGGTAAAAAATCTCATGAAGTCATGACACTTAAAAAATAAGAAAAAAATAACGTTTATTTGGACACAGTTCGTAAAACACAAAAATACAAATAATAAAAATAAAATAATGTTTTTTTGCCAACAATAGTGTGTGCCTCACGGCTGCTCCAAAAATGTTAGTTTCAGCAGCATTAAATGCCAGACAGATGTTGTCTGACGCTGGTTTTCTAATAAACCTTTAGAGACAGGTGACGGGGAGTGCAAAGTTCAACATACTTAGACATAAATATGCCATATTTCACCAAAAAAAATACTGTCTCAACAAAACCTGTTCTTAGCGATTAGCTAGATTGATCAGTACACGATGCACTCACAAAGCGCTACAGGCCACCGAACGCGGCGGTTGTTTAGTTTGGTGTTAATGACAGTTCTTTTTTTGACTGCACCCCAATTGCGTAACAGATTTTTCATCACAATTCGATGGATTTCGAATCAAAGTGCTAACACATTGCTTTATTTTCTTCGACTACTCGTTTGCCCGACAACGTAAATGACGCAATGAATGTTGTTGAACTGTCAAACTGAAAGGCATAGCCATTTATGTGTTACTTACCCCGCTGCTATAATAGTGTTAGATTATATAACTGCTTTCGATGAATAGTTTCTTGAGCCAGTATTAATCCGTCTTCCAAATCAGACACCGGATTCCGGCTAATCAATCACAACATATTGGACAGATAATCTTATCAAAATGTAAAGATAATTTATTTGATGAGACATACTAATACCGTCACATTATCAGCACACGTCACGAAGTCACGACATGTGGGCGGTCTACGTCACAGTTCGATATATTTTTTTATCTACGTCATTGATCAGTGGACCTAGTGTGAGTTTATTTTAATCATCTCGACGACTTTACGCATCGTCCGCGTTCGGCGCTCCGATTGGTGAAGGGCCAATCGAAGCGCCGAACGCGGTCGATTTGTAAAGTCGAAATGGTTAAAAGAAACTCACACTAGGGTCAGGTCCGTTATCGGAGGTCAGGTAATAACGGGACGTAGGGTGAAAACGAGTCCTATGATGATATGATTTTTGGGCATGCAAATAAATGCGGAAGTTGATTTTCAGTGAGCGATTCCACAAATCCACAGTGTGATGCATATTATGCGTATATTCAGTACAAGCTAATGCGTTGCAATGCTTCTTATTAGAGCTAACACAACTAAAACTAAATTTGGCAACTCCGATCTAGTTTTTTTTTTCAGTATAGTAAGTTTAATATTAATGCGTTGTAAAATAAACCTTCCGGAATTCATTTTCTAAATGATTTTTGAAACAATGGTTAAACCTGCAGTCTTGTATGGATCAGAATGTTGGGCAACAAAAGGGGTAAATGAAAGGCCATTGCATCATGCAGTCGAGATGAGAACGCTTCAAAATAATTTGAAGTATCTTGTTGTTTTTGAGTATTTTATCAATTCTCGATCTCGGCCGAGGATATTTTTTTTTTCGTCATTTTTTCTTAAATCAGCTGACATAAAAAAGTTGTCTCGGGTGGACCTTAATTCTAGTCTTGAAGTCCAATATTTGTTTAATCTGTCCACTGCGTTCCACCATCTCCGCTTTGGCCAAATCTTATCATAATCATTTCAGAGCAGGCGATGTGCAAGGCAGGTCAAGGTGAAAATTAACTGTTGCACCGCACATAGCCATAGATCGGTGGTAACAAAACCAGTATAAGCTGACCTCATAGAACACGTTCGCACGGACGTAAAAATATCTCGGTGGGATTTTTTCGCGCACTGCATTTTGAACTCTCGGTGTTGGACCGTTCATTGAGAATCCAACAGAGTGCATTGCGTCACGTCAAAGTCCCGTCGCGATATTATTACGTGCGTGCGAACGTGGACTTATTCTATAAAAATTCCGTACTACGCTACGCCAGCTGAAAAGTTAAAATGTTGTCTTTCCTCTAAATTTTCCAATCTACTATAAAAGTATGTGAAAAGTTGAAAACCCCAGGTCTCCTACTGTAATTTTGGACCAATTAATGAAGTAATCAGCGTTCAATTTGTTTCTTCGAAAACAAAGTCACAATTCAATAACTTTTTGTATTATTTTCGGTGCAGCGATGACTCAATTTATGGAATTCTTTCCTTATAATAATCTGACTCAGACAAGCCATGTGATTGGCACTGGCATTCGACAGCCAAATTTATGAGATGCAACGAATATATCAGTTTCCGATTGGCATTTTAAACGATTGTGATCATTGTCTTAATTAAATGCTGTTTATTTAAATAGCTAGTTGGGCTCGTGGATTATAAAAACGAATCGTTTTGCTTACCAATGGTAGCATTATTTTTTTGCCAAACTAAGCATTTAAAGAGATTTGCAAGATATGGGAGGGTCTACTATGCGAAGCTATGAGTTCTTCGCTTCATTATTGGTAATGATACAACAAGTTGCCTGACTGCTGTTGTTGACTGCCTCCTTGGTCTAGTGTTCGCAATCGCTACTGCTGAGCATGAGGTCCTGGGTTCGATTCACAGGTCGGGCAACGTGTTATTGGGTTTTCTATCTGAAATTTCTCAGTAGCAGCCCGAAGTCTGGATTTGTGCCCGGTAGATGGCAATAGGCTCGCCCCCTATTACATGGGACTTAAACATAACTAGCGAAATGTGGGTGTACTATAGGTACACCTCTGCCCAACCCTTCGGGGAAACAAGACGTGATGTTATGTGTTATGTTACAACAAGAGTTAATTTTAACCAATAACGATTATAGGAATCGGCCATTAATGATAACAGCTGCAATGGTTCATATAAGATTAAGCTACGCTTGCCGCGGTCGGTTCGTGGATGGGTGACCATCCATTACATATCGAGACCCCTCCGTGCCTCGGAAAGCTCGTTAAGCCATTGGTCCCGGCTGTCATTCGTGGATCCTTGACAGTCGTTACTGATGGTCAGAGAAGCCCAGAATTGGTCGCACGCGTGTAAACCCTTCCATGCAATTCTTGATTGGCAATAATTGAACGTGCTTGCACCGTGTAAATTTGGCTTTCTACTCATAAACCTTTCGGAATAAACTCAAATTGGTGGTGAAAACCACACCAGAATCTGTTACATAGTTTAGAAGAAACAACGTCACGGTCACCAAGACAGATGCGAATGAAGAACTAAGCGATCACACAAAGAAACGCGAAAATCGACTTTAATCCTAACTTCCTAAAGGCTCACATAGACTGCTGCGACACGCGACACGAATCGCTCGCGACACAATGGCACCGCATGTCGATCAATCGCACGACGAGTACGGCGTCGCGCGCGATTCTTGGCGCGTGTCCTGCCAGTCTGTACGAGCATTAACTAATATTATAATTATGCGAAAGTAAATGCGCTTTAACGCTACAACGGCTGAACGGATTTAGATGAAATATTGCTCTTGGGTAGAACATTACCAGCAGCCTAATTGCGTAACACATTTTCGTAAACGATTACGGCTAATCTGTTTGATTTTGAAAGTTCAACAATATTCATTGCGTTATTTACATTGTTTAGCGGAACTTTCTATCGAACTTAAGAAGCAATGGATTAGCAATCTGTTTCAAAACGATTCAGATTCCGATTGATTGTGTATTACGCAATTAGGGTACTGGGTAAGCATCACAGACGAAGTAGCGGGCAACAGCTAGTTCATATAATTATATATATGGAGTAGAGAACTACAGCCATATAAATTTATATTAAATTTATTCAAACTCAAACTCAAAGCATTTATTTCAAATAAACCAATTACAGGCACTTTTGAATTGTCAAGGGGTCGGTCAGTCAGAAATAACCGTTCCGTGGTAGCTAGTTGCCCATTCCAAAGCGAAAGTAAGTACCTATGGAGAAGAACGGGCAAGAAACTCCATGGACACTCTTTTAAATAATATGGATACAGAAAAATTTGTTACATCCGTCTTGTTGAAATTATACATGTGAGAACGATGTAGAAAGACCCGTAATAAAAACATAAAAAATCGGAAATAAAAATAAGCCGTGGCTGCCAAGAGATGACCAGTCAGATGTAGAAAAACGAAATACAATGAGAAAAGTTAAAAGATTGTAAAAGTAAAAGTAGCCGAATTTGAGGGTCTGTCCCTCATGGGTTCACTGTCCCTTCAGGGATAGGGAAAATATGGCTCGCGTCGTGGTTTGCATACATTTTATATGAACTTGTTCATACATTTCCGCACGACCGGAAGTCCCTGACCTGGGATTGTGAGGATGTAGCTTATAGCTGCCAAAATTATTTACGTATCAGGGAAAACGTGAAAATCTGTAAAAAGTCGGTGAATGTTGTGAAAGCTATACTCGCAAGCATACACGCCTTCCATCACTGAATCGATCGTTATGAAATATATGAGGACCTGGAGAAGGTTCTAAGCATTCATCCTGGATATTTGGATGGAAAAAACTATGAAATACAAAATACATGCAAAGAAAGTCGTGGGCAACGGCGAGTCTAGGTACACTAATATTATAAAGAGGAAAGATGTGATTGTTTGTTTGTATTGAATAGGCTCCGAAACTACTGGACCGATTTGAAAGAAAAAATTACCATCAGAAGCCGAAATTATGTCTGATGAACATAGACAACTTTTTTTTATGAAATCCACGCGGGCGACGTGCTTATAGAACATAATTTGACATTCATCAAAGCAGACTTCCATAAATATGATCATGCAGACAGCGTTGTTCAAAATCCGTCACCGAGAAAAAGTGTTGAACTAACTGATGATGATTTATTGAAAATGCACGCGAAGCGTGACCTGTACCCTAATTGCGTAATACACAATCAATCGGAATCTGAATCGTTTTGAAACAGATTGCGAATCCATTGCTTCATAAGTTTGATACAAAAATCTGCTCAACAATGTAAATAACGCAATGAATGTTGTTGAAATGTCAAAATACAACAGGTTAGTCGTAATCGTTTACGAAAATGTGTTACACAATAAGGGTGCTGGTTTTGTCGACGGAAGAATAGACAAAATGTTGGAGAGAAAAGACAAATTACAGATTTATTTTATTAATCTGTGTTTTTGTCTATTCTTCCGTCGACAAAGCTCGTTTCAATGGCGGTCGTGCTACGCATGCTGGTTTGTTTCGATCCATAAATCAACTCGTGCGCGGAGGGCGCTGAACGTAGGGCTTTAACTATTCAACTTTAACTATTCAATTCATATGAGAGCATCAGTTTTTTTAACTGGTTAAAAATCTACGGCTATGCACTGCGTTCGCGCTGCGAGTTCATAGTCGGGTCAAAAGATGGCGCGGTTCGAAGAGCCTGGCGCTTTCAAAGTTTATGCAGCTTCCCTCAGAGTAAAAAAATCTTAAGCTTAAGTACCTACTGTAATGGTAAAAAGAAAAACTAACCAAACCAATCCGCCTCACTTGCTCCTGCAGGCAAGGGCGGTCTGCCCCGGGCCCGTGGTTGGTAAACAAAGTCAAAATATGTGCACTACTGTATAGAGTAGTTACTGTTTGGCGTTGGCGGTATGCAAAAAATTATTGAGCTTTTCTTAATTTTTTTAAAAATATCAAGCTTTTCTACATACCTTGACAAACTCCGTACCTCTTAGTTGAGTATGTGTGGTCAAAAGAAAATCTATCCAATCCGTCTGGCCCATGTTGCCTCCAGAAATAAAACCTGGATCCGCTTCCGTATAATTGAACTGTTACTACCCGTAACGAAATTCAGCCACATGTGGTTTAAAATTATCGAAGTTTTTGTTTATCTACCCATTAATTAACAAGTTAACGTTACATTTATTAAATTTAGCTACAAACCAACAAACTCTTTGTGAACGGTACAATTATCAGCATTTGATCACAGTTCAAGGTTTTCCTAAGGCATTGAGCTCGTTTTCATGGTATTTTAAGTATCGTTTGTTCAAATTAAACGACTAATTACCATCGATCACTAATAAAATAACTTATTAGTCATCGATGCTAATTACACATAAACATACATAAACTCACGCCTTCTTCCCATGGGAATAGGCAGAAACCACAGAACGCCACCTGCTACGATCCTTACATACTCCTTTTACCTCGTTTACGATCATACATCTTGTCATACATGAGCGCCGGTTGACAAAAGATAACAAAAGCTATTTGAGATGCAGCAGATGTGAGTGGGGACGCCCTAGAAAGACATACAGTGACCTTATTGGTGATGTTCTTCGACTAATTATTTGTTAATATTACGGTTGTATTTCCTTCAAAAGAGGAATAGAGTGACTAATACAGATAAGAACTTGTCAGTGCTAATCGGCGCCAGTTAGAGCTGATTTGGAGAAAAAAAAGTATTAAAAGTTTCTGTGCAGACCACCGTTGACAAAGAAGCGTTGGCATACCGGCGCTGGTGGGCAGCGTTATACATGAAACATAACCCTGAACAATTGAATCTGAGATTTTGTGGTCAATGCCTGCGTCAAAGCTACGTCCACACTCCTGCTGCTCCGTCTTTAAATGACGCATCCTGATGCGGCATATTATTCCATTAACGACTACTTAAACGATAAGAACTGTTGGTCGCTGTGATTAACTCAAGACAATGTTCGTGTTCTTTCTCCAGAATCAGCTTACTAACTGACAGGGTATATGAGTTCATATAATTTTTTAATTTTTTATTTGACGGTATAAGTCAATTATTTTGTTGTCTTCATTTATTATTGACATGATCTACTCATTACAATGTTTTAATGAGCTGTATTGCAATATATGGTTAGCTAGCGACCTCGACAATTGATAATATTATTCTTGCCTGAGCAACCAACAGCAGGTTCGTCATGCTCCCTTAGATGTCACTGCTTGCGGTAGCGTCGGGGGTCGGGTTTCCTCCTTCCCTCAAATATGGCGAGGGGGGTAATGGCTGACCTTTGCGTTATGCTCGTGAACGGGTGCTGCTTGTGGTGACTGGTCGTCTTGCTGTCTTTGGTTTTATCATTGTTACAGTAATTGTTCTGTTGATTTATTTTACTTTGATGGTCCTAGTTTATCATTTATTTATTTTATTTGTTGTATAATAATTTCAGTATTGCATATGTAAGCTGCCATGCACTTTAGGCCTGAAGGCTTTATTTATGTATTTGTGTTATTTACATGCAATTTTTTTCTTTTTTTTTGTCATTGGCGTTTCGGTAATTACTTGCAATTGTTTAGAATCAAGTTCTTCTAACTGAACAGACAGCTGTGCTGCTGGGGAGTTTGTTGCGCCACTTCTTCTTCCCAGCTAAAGCACTAGGAAGTGGTGAAGGGCGGGCTTTTTGGGGGACTGTCTTATGTAATTTTGACGTTCGAAAAGTGCTGATTCTCAGCCTAATTTGAATAAATGACTTTTGATTTTGATTTTGATTTTGGCATAGCGCATGCGTCAAAACTAATTGATTGACAGTGCATCAAAATTATAAACATAGCTTTTGTTTAGTAATCGCAAGCGCAGCACATGGAGGTCGATTCCTTATTAGAGAAAATAATGAGGTGATTTGATCACTTATATCTGGTCATGAAGCAATGAAAAAAATTGGAGGTAGAAAAATCACCCAGGTCGGGCAACGTGTTATTGGTTTTTCTATCTGGAATTTCTCAGTAGCAGCCCGAAGTCTGGATTTGTGCCCGGTAGATGGCAATAGGCTCGCCCCCTATTACATGGGACTTAAAAACATAACTGGCGAAATGTGGGTGTACTATAGGTACACCTCTGCCCAACCCTTCGGGGAAACAAGGCGTGATGTTATGTTATGTTGTGTGTATAATTAGAATTTCTGATAAAAAAATACTCATAATAAAGTACCATTTTAATAAAGTTTACTTAAATGCCTTGACAACCTTATTAAAATGACTAACAGTCTACCAATACCAAACACTGGAATACGCAGTAAATACTGATATTATGGCCCCGCTTCCCGTTGTAACAGATACTGAAATCAGTCACTCAACAACCGTCAATTTAATAGGACAAAACACAGTCATTGTAACCAACTTATTATTATAGAAATTAACAGGAAAATATGCAATAACCCAGCTGAATGTTTTGAGGAAATAATTTGTGAATATTACCAGTTTTGTGCCCGTTGTGATACATTATGGACATATTTTTTGTGAAGTAGTGCTAAGAAGTTTTAATGGTGTTTTTAGTTAGTGGTTTTGCAGTGGATTAGGTGCTCAAAATGGATTCTAAAAAGTTGATGCATGATATTGTGTGGGGTAAGCTTTATTTTTGCAATTAATTTATAGGTAGTCTTAAAATATTAATAGGTGTGGATTATAATGCCGTTCAATTAATATGGTTTTGTGGACAAATTGCAACTTTGTGATAGTCTAACTTTAAACAAAAGAACAAGACCTATTCAAATGAACTAGCTTTCTTAGGAAAATGTAGGTACTGGGTGGTCTTTTACGACCAACGTTACAGATGTACAGACCGTCTATAAAACTATAAACACAGAAAAACTCTCACTCTATCTAATCGGCACATCCGTTAAAGAGTTGCGTTGCCATTAACACAGAGGCAAAGGCTTTGAACTTATACATACAACCTTGCCATTTGGTTCAAACTCAAACTCAAAGCATTTATTTCAATTAAACCATTTACAGGCACTTTTGAATTGTCAAGGAGGTCAGTCAGAATGAAGCTAGTTGCCCATTCTAAAGCGTAGTAGGTACCTATGGGAAACACGGGCAGGAAACTCCATGGACACACTTCTGGAATTATTATCGTTACAAAAATATTAGTTACATCATGAATGTTGATCTTTTATGTGAGAACGATGTACAAAAGACGTACACGTTAAAAGCGTCCAGAGTGCAGCAAAAACAGATAAAAACAAACCAAAAAATTAATTATTTAAAAAAGCCGTAGCAGCTAAGAGATGACCAGACACAACTGACGGCGCCCGTTCACGAACATGACGCATGGATCAGCACCATTCAACTCAACCATTTGAAGGGAGCTAAATGATCCATCACACGCCCACCGTCAGCGAGACATTTGAGTGAGCATGACATACTATCAGCCGCCAGGGCACATTCAAGTCAATGAAAAACATTATCCGGTAAATGGTAGCTCACACATAGTAATCACACCACTTCGGGAAACTAAAGAGACTCAGTAAATAGTTTTTATTAGAAAACCAGCGTCAGATTGTCTGGCATTAATGCTGATTCCCCTTTTTGGCGCAGCCGTGAGGCACACTGTGGTCATTAAGACATTATTATCACTTCGAACTGTGTCCAAAAACGTTATTCTTTCTTTCTTTCAAATATTCCACTATAAAGTTTTGCATTAAACAAACATACAATTCAACGTTATAACTCGAAAACAAGAGGAAAAACGTCAACAACAGTGCTTCCTGTGGCGCATAGGAAACCGATATACATCCAAGGTCGCGCTATCGTTCAGTGTCAAGTTTGTTACAGCCACATACATCACGCCTGTACTGTGCCAAAGGATAGGCAGAAGATACCCTCATTTTGTTTGTTTGGGGGCGTAAACATAATATGACTTTATATGCCCATCATTTGAAGTAATTTAATAGCTTCAGTTGGCAGCGATGCGGGCGAATTTTTTATGCCATATGATTCCTTCTCTGAAAACCAGCGTCAGGCACTAGTTGTCTGGCATTTTTTTTTTTTGCTAAACTCGGTCTTTTTGGCGCAGCCGTGAGGCACGCTTCCCTGCTAATTTATTACATCGCACTTTACACTTTTTTTTTATCTGCTTTATAATTAATTGTGTGTCCTTCTGTGCTAAATAAATGTATTTTCTTTCATATATTTTTCTTGTTTTATTCATTTAAATACGTTTTATGACGCTAGCTTATATTATATAATTTGAATATATTGTCTTATTCAATCTAGCACAGATGTACAACTTATTTATTTATTTATTTAATACTTTCGCACAAGCATGTACAGAGGCGGACTTAATGCCTTAGGCATTTTCTACCAGTCAACCTTTGGGTGATGCAGAGACAAACATTGGTATGTGCAATTTATAAAAAAACATTTAGGAATAAATATTTAAATATAAAGATACCTAAACTATATATATAATACATATATATACCTAAACGTATATATACATAAATAAATATAAATACAAATAACTAAACATAAATAAATGAATATAATACTAAAAACAAATAAGACAAACAATTAGAAAACTATACCGTTACTATGATACTGCCAGCTTCCTGCGAATGTGCTCACGAACTTTAACTTTAAAGGCTAATCGGTTGGTTGCCATCCTGATTTCATAACATTCACGCCTACAGATACCCAATCCCATACAAAGATGTGAAACCTCCCTATCTCTGGCTATTGAGCTGGCAATTTTTCTTCGTCTAATTTATCAACAGGTGGCAGCATCAGCGACTCACTCATTGCCAGAGACTGTAGTTTTACGACGCCATCTAGGAGTCGACCTGCTTTTAAAACGTTTCGTGCAATCCTTTTATATATTTTTTTATAAAATAATGTTGATAGATTTCTTTTATATTTCTATGTAAAAAAATAAAGGTGTTTGATTTAAATAAGTAACAATATAGGAAACTGTGATGACAGGACCAATTGAGTAAAACGCCATCTATTGCAAAAAGCTCTAAACAAAATGATTAACAGATGATGAACTTTTGTTATCTGTTAATCATTGTCATTAAAAGGGTTCGAATTGAAGTGAGAGGCTTCAGTTTTATTTTATATTTAAAATACGTGCGTAAAATGAGTGGAAGTAGATAAATCAGCACTAAAAAAAGACGAAGAAGTTTTGACTTTTACCAATCATAATTCAGCTAAAGTTCTGCCGTATATCGCTTTTAATGATTGTTAATTTCATAATGGCACTCACTAAAAACTTATGCTGCCATCTATGATTTCTTTTCAAGAATAATTTGTTCGAGTTGAGACCTACTGCCTACTTAGGCATGGGTCTCAACTCGAACAATTCGAACTGTAGTACCAGTTCAGTTGTTATGTTTAAGTCCAATTTAGTAGTGGGTAGACCTATCATCATAACTTCAGCCGAAAGTCGTCCACTGGTGGACATGTGGCGGCATCTACACCGCTACATGCGAACAACGCACGCACGCGTACTGACGTCACACAAATCCTGCATCGCGCAATCAGAGTTTACCGCGCAGCTACCATTTATACAACTTCCCGACATCAATAGTCGGGCAGTTGCCCACCAGATACAACACCCATCTGGTTGGAGGATCCTCCCTTTTCCATGAATATGAGTGAACTTTACACCCTGTTCCTCATGTCTATATTTTTGACCCCGCCGTGATTTGGACACGCAACCTTCTGAACCTCCTATCCATCCTCAGGCCTCCCTGAAAAGCCGTGGCCTTGACCGCTACCGTAGCCAAGGGTAGCCGGGCCGCCGGGCACCAGGGGCCATTTGTTTTTGAGGCTTCGTTTTCATTTTTCATTTTTAACCCAATATCACTTTGTCCGACCTCGGAATCGAACCCAAGACCTCGTGCTTAGTAGTAGCGCTTGTGATCACTAGGCCAACTTGGCAGTACAGATATATAAACACAAATGTTAATATAACTAGACTACCTACCCTAACTTTTTGGTTTTATCAAAATCAATAGGCATTTATTCAAACTAGGCTGAGAATCGGCAGTTTTCGAACGTCAAAATGACATAAGACAGTCCCCAAAAACGCGCGGCCTTCACCACTTCTTAGTGCTTTTGCTGGGAAGCAAGATGTGTAACTCCCCAGATATCACCATATCCATATCATCATTAGATATCGTTTTCGTTACCCATCACATCTGTGAAGATTCACTTTTTAATCTAATTTCACTCTGTTTATTTATTTATTTAGGTCAGCCAACAATTGTTTACACAATGCATTTACAATAACTCAATTAGTTATACTTACAATTATAAGTGTAACAATTACTTACAGGCTGTGTGTGTGTGTGATGTTTGCGTTTGGTATCACGGCATATTAATTTGACATCGTTATGCTAACGCGAAAAAAGGAAATCTTGGACGCATACATCAAATACGTTACGAAAATTTTGAGCCGACTCGAAAACTTCAACGGCACATGAAATATAATTATCTACTTATTAATTCTCTCTATTATTTATATAAATGTATTAAAAATAACACCAACAATAAGGCAGTATCTGTATCAAATCGCAGATACTGATGAAAATAAAATCATTACAAAAATATTATCACTACCAAAACAAAAAAGCGAATCAAACAAAACAAAAATCGTTTTGTAAGTTTGCTAAGGTTATAAGTCAACAGAATGTCAAATTCGCTGCAATTAAAACAAACACATATTTTTCCTCCTACAAATTCTTTATGCTTTGATGTGTCATAATACTCATAACGAAAATGAGCCTTGCTGACTCTTGAAAACTGGGCATGTATGTACTTACCTAACATGTTAAGGGTAAACAATGAATTTAATTAATAAGGCTTTTAGAATGTTCTTTCTTCATCTCTCGTATCGGTGTGAACTATGCAGGATTAAATTAAATTAGCTAGGGAAACTTCACAGACCCGTTGGTTTAGAGGTCGCTAGCGCTACTGCTGGGTGGGTCCTGGTTTTAATTCCATGTTCGGGCAATGTGTTATTGGTTTTTTCCATCTGAAATTTCTCAGTAGCAGCCCGGAGGCTGGATTTGTGCCCGGTTGATGGCAATAGGCTCGCCCCCTTATTACATGGGACTTAAACATAACTAGCGAAATGTGGGTGTACTATAGGCACACCTCTGCCTATTGCTTCGGGGAATGCAGGTGTGATGCATATGTTATGTCTGACGGGTATCGAAATCTAGACAAATGATGAAAACAAATAGCGTATGCCCTTCCTGGTATAGCTGTTGAGACAGCCAGCAAGAAGGTAGCTGTGTTGACCGCTCTGGGTTCGCCAGTTGTAGGTACGGTCTGGGTAATTGTTTATCCAATTTACAAACCCCGTCAATTAGCTGGTTATTAGCCGTTTCATACAAACTGTCTAAAATGAAAGTTGTGATTTGAATATACGGAGAATTCAAGTTGGTAGTCAATATGGATTGTAAATCATAGTTGCGAAGTTTATTACCGCGATGTACGTTACTGCGAAAGTTTACTATCGCGACGTTCGTTGTAGCGTACTACTACTAAAGTAGATTTCCGAGGGTAAAAGCCTTTTTTGTTATCTAGAGTGTAAAAGTGTTTTAAAATTCGAAGGCTTCCGATTCAACATTTACTCGAAGTTTTAAATAAAACTAAAGTGTTAGGAACAAAAACGTTTTTAAGACAAAAGTTAGGAACGTTCAAAACCTGTCAACCGAAAATACCTGGTTATTACGAACCGGAAATATCCGCTTTTAAATTTATTTTAATAAACAGTTTCTATACGTATTTTTACTAATTTTCTTTCGTTTTTGCAAGTTTCTCGTAGTGTGGTGAAAATGGTTGTGTTTCACTTATGGGTAAAAGTTTTTAACGTTTCGTGATTTGTAACCTTCGCGACGCTCAGGGTTCTTCTTTTAAACCACTCGCTTCGCTCGTGGTTTAATTCTAGAACCCTTCGCTAGCTCAGATTTCAATTCCGAGCACTCACGGCAAAAAACACTTTTACCCATATGTAAAACAAATAACTATTACTGTATATTAGACTGACGTAGTATTAGTCGGTAAGAAATCTAACTTGGAAGTAGCGATCGCCGGCCGTTGCCGTGGCACCGCTCGCTTCGCTCGCTCGGCTCGCGCGCGGTTGGTCACTGTTCTAGCCTAACCTAACCCATTACTTTCGCAACAGCGAACGTCGCGATAGTAAACTTTCGCAGTAACGTACATCGCGGTAGTGAACTTATCAAATATGATTCACGCTGGTCAATTTGAACACCCTACAATAAATTAACTTTTCATTTTAAGTGCCAACGTAATACTGGCGTAATACTATTGGAAACCTAATCTAGGCACTCGCCAGAAAAAACCATACATCCATCAGTTGACACAAAAATCCGGAACTGCCTAACAATAGAATTATCATTCAAATCCAGTTCAAACTTTTTGTGAGAACCGGAACTAATAGTTCTATTCACAAAGACCTCCATATTTCACAGTTACTGAACTAAAAACTTTTTTATCGACGTTCATGGGTTATAGATTCTCTAAATCAGTAATGAATAGAAACGTTAAATCGTACAAACTGAATTTTAAAATATGTAGTTAATTCAATTCCACATTTATCTAGGATAGCTTTGGAAGTCGGCAATATCTAAATTCCAAATAACATAAAATATAAATATAGATTAAAAGTACCCTATGTGTTAATCCAGATAATAAAATAAAAATGTGTGCCTCAAGTAAATTTCAGCCAAATCCATTCAATCCGGAACAACATATATCCAGACAACCAGACACAAATCCTTCGTTACTATTTTATGTTATGTTTAGATGTATAACTTCTTTGTAAACCGCAAAATACTAAAAAGAAATTGGCCCAAATTTCGCCAAATTACTGCAGCATGTCGATACTGTAAAAATCTCACCGTGAAGACTTGCGCGGAGTGAGCTGTCAGTGTCATCCCGTCTTGGTCAATCTCTCAGCATCAGTGGCACTGACAGCTCACTCCACGCTCACTTTACCTAAGTTTTCACGGTGAGATGGTTACAGAATAACACTACAGGTAAAGCGAACAGTTCAGTTTTATTAGCGTGGTCATCATCGTTATCATTTTGCCAAAAGATGTCCGCAGCTGTACAAAGGCCTCCTCCACGCATTGCCACAACGAATGGTCCTGTGCTTCTCGCATCAAGCGGATTACCACGACCTTCACCAGGACTTCAATAAATATGTAACGTCTTTTCTCAATATCTACGTCTCGTGTATCGTACGTTCCGAATATAGCCCGTGTACAAGTTTCTTCGTGAAGACACTGAATCTTTCATTTGAAGTTTCGATCGGCACTTGAACGTAACAAAGCTATTTTTATGAGTACGGAAGTTCTTGAAACGTCTTTACTTGAATATTTTATAGCGCGTAACATTGTGGGGGCTTACCTTATCATGAAACAGGTCAATATTAGACGAAAACTGAACTGTCATGCGATTTTGTACCATGCGCGCTTCAACTTTAAACTGTCACCTTGACCTGGCTTGCACATCATCTGCAATTCAAATGATTACGGTTATAAGTCTTCAAATTTTCAAGTAATATGTGAAGATTTGTGTTTTCTAAGCAAGGATAATACATTAGACGGATTTGGGATCCAAGCGGCTTTTATAATAATTTTCTGTAACTTCCACTGCAGAGCAAAGATCTCATGACAGAGAAAGGACGAGCATCAGTCATCATACTTACCTGTAGCTTTTGGTGAATTTAGTCTATGTGTCAACTCTGCTGTGCTCTGCTTGGTTCGATTTCTAGTTTCAGGTTTAATTGAGTTTTCTTTTTTATGGAGGTCCTAACCCAGGTCATGGTCTACCTTTGTGGCTAACTTCACCGAAACTGTTCAGCCGATATGGTGTGGAAAGGTGACAGGCAGACCAGAGTTACTTTCGTATCTATATTATTTTTATTGGATTCTTAGCAGCAGCTTTGGGGCAAGATTTGTGTCCGGTTGATGGCATTAAACTCGTTTTCTTTTAAATGCCAAATATACTTGTATTATGCTTCTTAATTCGGGCGTGATTTTATGTTAAAAATAGCTCACCCGACGGATGTTTTCCTGACCAGACAATAGATAATATAATATTACGTACAGATACCCAATCGCATATAAAGAAATGAAACCTCCCTAAGTCTGGCAATTGAGCTGGCAACTTTTCTTCGTCAAATTTTTCAACAGATTGCAGCATCAGCGACTCACATTGCCAGAGACTGTAGTTTTACAACGCCATCTAGGATTCGGACCAACTTTTTAAACGTTTCGTGCCATCCTTTTTATATAAATTTTTATAGTTCCGGGTTCAGAAAAACATGTTGTTAGATTTCTTATATAACTTATATTATAATTTGTTCAAGATGAGACCCCATGCCCGAACTAAAAAAAAACACAATTTTCTTTCCGTTATACGTAATTCGGACTAATAGGAACATTAAAAAAAAAACCGTATCGGTCCACCAGTTTTCAAGTGAAAAGTGATGCGCTTACCAACGAACAGCGTTTCATCCATACTTATATAAATTCGAAAGTAACTCCGTCTGTATGTTACCATCTCATGCCTACACCACTGAACGGATTCCGATAAAATTTGGCTAGCAGATAGATGGCATTTTTCTCACGCTAACACGTTCCCGTGGATAATTTCCCGCGGACGGAAGCTAGTTATTATATAAATAAAAGAGAAGATACCTACTGCATAAGCAGTAGTGAAAAAGTAGGTTTAAACTCTTCAATATTATGCAAATATTCATTTGTTTCCAAGGTCGATTTCTCAAGAGTAGCCTTTGACCGTGGACCTGTGGTGTTACTAATGACTTCGCATTAGCATCGTCATAATATAATTATCTTGTCAAGCATTACTTATTGTCTGTTGTGTCACCAAGACAAATGGAACGAATGAATGAATGACTGAACACTTTTTAACGAACTTGTATGTGTGTGTAATTGTACTTATTTGATATACCAAGTAAGTTCAAATCGCCAACATTCCGTGTATTTGGGTCGTGGGTCCGAACGAGACCATGACTTGTCTGGCTCTACAAGTTTTTCCAGTACCAGACAATACACAATTATTTTGGGGATCATACATTTAGGGCTTCCTCTCAAACCTTAAAACAATAATCAATCATTGATGCTCTGCCTGTTATAATTTCTATCCAATTTTTGACTGGAAGAAATTGTCTCTAGCTACAAGACTCATTTATACTGCTCTGAGCTTTGTCATTTTTGATGTTCTTCAGTTCTAAAGGGTTCCTACGTCAAAACGGACAAAACGAAACCCTTATAGGATCACTTCGTTATCCGTCTGTCTGTCAGTCTGTCAAGACCTTTTTTCTCAGGAATGCGTAGAGGTATTAAGTTGAAATTAATATCAAATACGTAGCTCTAAGGTCCTTTGAAGCTCTAAAAAAATCAAGCTTCTAAGTCAAAGCAATAAAAAATTACGACGATTTATGAGACATTTGATAGTCGCCAATAAATATAGGGTATTTCTCGTTCGCCTCAGGGTCGCGGGGAAATTCGAAAGAGAAACCGTGGCCCTGGCACAGGCAACTGAAGGAACACGGGTGGGTTTTAGTCAGTAAAAGTCTGACACGCCCTCCCGCTCCACCCAGAGCGGGAGAAGTCATTTGATGATTCCCCACCCAAAAAAAAAGAATATCGATCTCTAATTAATGAAACATGATCTAACAGACCTTTCTCTTATCTCCTACAGGAATCCAGCATGCAATCGGCGGGCTAGCATCCAAACCAGAGCGAGATCTTCTCATGCAAGATTTCATGACCGTGGAAACAACGAACTTCCCACACGAAGGATCCAATCACACGCCTGCACATCACTATTCAGAATTCAAATTCAAGACTTACGCGCCAATAGCGTTCCGTTATTTCCGCGACCTATTCGGGATACAGCCCGATGATTTCTTAGTAAGATTACTGTATTAACTTTTTTGAAAGCTTTATTAGATGTTCTTCTGTTTGGTATTGTAGTATTGAAGACTCGTTTTTATTGCGATTTAGTGCTAATTTCAGTAATGTTACTAAACGCATTCAATATTCCAAAATAATGATGACATTGACAGCTCTTGAACGTAGTTTAGATGTGCTGATCGCGTTCAGTTTCATTGGTGAAATCTGCCCTTACAGTACCCGTTATAATGGCACATTCTTCCTAATTACAAAACATGGTTTTTCTTCAGACTCCCAGGTTTAAATTACCGAACCTTTAAAAAAAATTGTACTTTATTCTGACAGCATTAAAGTTCTAAATATAAATGGTTTTTAACCACGGTCTGAGTTGTAAATTTTTGTATTACGAACTATACGGAAGTCGAAACAAGGTTTGAAATACAATAACTGTTTGGGCTTGAAATAAAGTCAGATCTCGTTTTTTAATGAGACAGCTTGGGTTTCAGAAAGATACTTCCACAAAAATATGAGTGACAGAGACGCTGCTATACAAGGCCGATCTTTTCTAAAACATGATGTGCCTTATTAACTTCCGCGTACTGTATGTCCTGTGTTTCGTGACGTTTGCAATATGACGTAATAATGTCATAGAAACGTATAAAGAACTGGGATTTGACCCAGCATTACGTCCCTAGAAGTGAGTCGCTGAAACTTGCGTAATTCTCGACGTAAAATTCTAAACTCCTGGACTGACCAATGGCTGGGTTTCCACAAGGCATCTTGTGAGGAAACGGAGCGGTTAGCGGAAGAAAAAATCTACCAAAAGAATAGCTTTGCTTTGAATATGGAGCGACTTGACTGTTTTTTTTTTTTCGTACATCGCCAAAGCTAAAACGTTCATTTCTGCGTTCCAGAAATGACGAGTAAGTACAGTTCAAAGGTATCAACCGACATTCCGCCATGTTTGCAGCGCTGCGAAATCGTGACTTTTATCGCTTTGAAGACGAATCTTCACGCTATAGGCTGCGGTTTGTGATATTATAGAGCGGAGTGAAAATCAATAAAAAAATGAGAGTAACGGACATCTCTAGTCCCGACCCATATTACTACAGACAACTCGGGGCTAATTTGTCCATAGAACGAAAGTGTCCACAAGGCTATTGTATCAATCTTTAAATTATAGGTAATGGACATCACTAGTCCCGACTCATATTACTAGAGACAACTCGGGGCTAATTTGTCCATAGAACGAAAGTGTCCACAAGGCTATTGTATCAATCTTTAAATGATAGGTAATGGACATCACTAGTCCCGACTCATGTTACTAGAGACAACTCGGGGCTAATTTGTCCATAGAACGAAAGTTTCCACAAGGCTATTGTATCAATCTTTAAATTATAGGTAATGAACATCACTAGTCCCGACTCATATGACTAGAGACAATTCGGGGCTAATTTGTCCATAGAACGAAAGTGTCCACAAGGCTATTGTATCAATCTTTAAATTATAGGTAATGGACATCACTAGTCCCGACTCATGTTACTAGAGACAACTCGGGGCTAATTTGTCCATAGAACGAAAGTGTCCACAAGGCTATTGTATCAATCTTTAAATTATAGGTAATGGACATCACTAGTCCCGACTCATGTTACTAGAGACAACTCGGGGCTAATTTGTATATAGAACGAAAGTGTCCACAAGGCTATTGTATCAATCTTTAAATTATAGGTCTTTGGATCCCTGTGTCGGGCGAGTGTTTTTAAACATTTTTTCTTTTCTTTCATTTCGGAATTCTTAGTAGTATCCCGGAGGTGTGTCACGCCCCTAATACGTTAGAGCCTCTTTGGTCTAGTGGTCGCAAGTGTAACTGCTAAACAGGAGGGTTTGATTCCCGAGTCGGGTAAAGAGTTTCTCAGTAGCAGCCCGAAGTCTGGTTTTGTGTCCGGTTGATGGCAATAAGCTCGCCCGCTTTTACATGGGACTTAAACATTACTGACGAAATGTGAGTGCATTTACTATAGGTAACATCTCTGCCTACCCTTTCAGGGTATACAGGCGTATTGTTTTCTACACATAATAATTGGTCGATCCTGTGGAAAACTCAAGGCGCTTCTGACATTTATCTAGACGCTCCGCTCATCCGTTTCAGCGATATTTCAAGCCGCAGCATGTGATAGTTTCAAGACTTAAAAGCACCGGTAATTTCTTTAGAATGTTCTTTCATAAACTCACATAGCTTTGATCAATGTTTTTAGCACGATGCATGTAAAACAAATGTGTGGCACGTAGCGTTTGAAACAGTAACAGTACAGCTAGTGTCTCGACTGTTCAAAATAATCTGCTCAACTAGCAAAATCACACTTAATCTCAATGTTCACTGCTACAAGGATTTGTTGGCGTTCAAAAGTCGTTGAATGAGAACCGTTGTTGGTAAACGTTTGTTCAAATGTTTTGTGAAATGTATTGATAAAACAAGATGGCAGCGTTACTTCTGATTTTGATCAGGCGCCAAAAGATCCTTGTGCAGTCCTTTCACAGTTATTTTACCACAGTGATCTTTATTTCTGTTGCAATAAGGTTGCTGGTGGTTTGCTGTCATTCAGTCTGTCAAATTCACAATGATCGTTATGTTTAACAAAGCGTGTTTACAAATGAACATAGCCGTCATTTTGAATAGAGATCAAGTTTAATTTTGTAACTTGTTCAGATCAATTTGCATTTTTGACGCTGACTACCTAAAGTCGAGTAGATGTGTGTCTGTGCTAGTTTGTGGATTATGGTAGCATGAAAAGTAACGATACAATACGACCAACACACATTTGTCTTAGAACAAAAACAGGCAAACGAAACATGGAATTTAAGTAAGTGTTCTTTTTGTGTATTAGAAGAGTCAAAATCATTATTTTGACATTAGGAACGCACTTAACATGGCTCCGGAAACAGAGGCTAAATTCTCGAGACACACTCATCCAAATAATCGCATAACTTAGACAGTACAAAATGTACCTTATACCAATTTAGTTAGAGTGCATTTTGGATTAGCCAATTAATTTATTGCCGCCATAACATTCGCATAGATTGACTACAAAATAAATTATGTAGCTACACTCATAACAATATAATATTTACTTACTAAGTTGACACTACACTTTAAATATATTTGTTTACCGAGAGTTGTGGCAATGATGACATATTCATATATTTGCTGTGTTTAATTTACAATATTAATGTACATACATAGAAATAATCATCAGTCACGATTTTTCCCTATTGGTGTATTAGCGATTTATTCATTTGTATCTATAGATGAATCCCATTTCAAGAGGTAAATCCCATTTTTTCATAAACTTTAAGTAACAAATTATATTAGAAAAAAAGCGTGGGTTTAATTAAATATGTATTTAATGGTTATAAGAGGTAATTTTGTCTGTTTGACGCGGTAAAAATAGGATGCAATTAAAAAGAAGATGTAGTGACAAAATATGAAAAGAGTATGTATAGATGGTTTGGTCATGTTGAGAGAATGAATGAAAGGAGACTAACAATAGGTATTTGCAAGGCAGATTTGAGTGTAAACGCCGGGAGGGGACGCCCTTGAAGGACATAGAGTGGACCTTATTGGTGATGTTTTTCAGAAAGGTCAGGTGCGTAGTAGGTACTCGCAACCGGCAAGCGTGACCAGAGGCCCTAGTGCGAGTTTCTTTAAACCATTTCGACTTTACGCATCGACCGCGTTCGGCGCTCCGATTGGTCCTTCACCATTCGAAAGTTGCGCTCCGATTGCCAAGGGCCAATCGGAGCGCCGAACGCGGTCGATGCGTAAATTCGAGACGGCTAAAATAAACTCACACTAGGGCCACAGATGTATGAATGTAAACGAGGCAAAAGGAGTATATAAGGATCGTGTAGGTGGCGGTTCTTTGTATTTTTGTTAAGCATATGGTACTTGTTGACATGCCTACACTGTCCCCCCATACCTATTAACACCAATTCGAAAACATTGTAAAAGTCAATTGCTTTATAAGAGCAACCGTGGTGTTTCTTGCCGGCAATTGGAATTTCAACTGGAACCATGCATCTAGCTTCTGACGTTTCATAACTGCCCATGCCCATGTAGGTTTATGTGAACGATTTTGACATGATTTTATGTATGCATGTGTGTTTTCTGTTTGATGCCAAACAGTGACCTCAATGTCGTCATCATCTGCCGAGCCGTTTACTCAACTATGTTGTAGTCGGCTTCCAGTCTAACCAGATACAGTAGGTTACATGGAGCGACTGCCTGACCTCCACAACCCAGTTACTGGCCAACGGCCAAACCAAATAACCTAAGACAGATGACAGCTACTGATGATAGACACTACATTTCTATCTGTCCCTGTCAAAAAAACAGCCGTCAACACGTTATAGGGTCGTCATACTTTGGCTTGATTGGGACGTTAAAAACTAGAAAGTGATAGGTTTTTCTAGCTCCAGTACGCCAAAATTGGAGACACGATACCCCTTACCCTTAACCTCAATGTATTTCATGAAAAAGTCGACCTTTCCTTTACCGAGTTGGTAGGTAAGTTAAAGCTTTAAGTAGAATCTCAGCATTACGTACAACGGAGAAATAATTATGGGGCCAAAGAAATCGGTTCACTAATGAATAATGATTCATGGTAAAAAAAAATTTGTGTAGCTTTGTTGCTTAAACATTTTTCTGTGTTTCAGAAACATTAATCATGTTGCTGCAGCAATTAGGGACACAAAAATTCCAGAAACTTGTATTCATAAAACTGCATTACAAGGAAAAATATTTGATTAGGGACTATTACTCATTACTTAGATAAATAAAACGTGAAATAAAAACTATCACAGTCTAGATGTCTACATCTCGAACCTACAGAAGAACATCACAACCACACAAATAAAACAAACACATAACACTATAGCGCCATTCCAAACCATATTATGTTAATCGATTTCTACCAGATGTCAATGTGCAGCGCCCCGCTGCGCGAGTTGAGCAACCCTGGCGCGAGCGGCAGCATCTTTTACTTGACAAACGACGATGAGTTCATTATAAAGACGGTGCAACACAAAGAGGGCGAGTTCTTACAGAAACTTCTGCCTGGATACTACTTGAACCTTGATCAGGTGAGTTATTTTGAACCTTATTTACTAGTATTATAGTACTTTATGAAGGAGCTTGTCCGGGGAAGTACTATTTGATACAAACGATGATGGGCTCATAATTAAGACGGTGCAACATAAAGAGGGGGAGTTCTTACAGAAACTTCTTCCTGGATACTACGTGAACCTTGATCAGGTGAGTTATTTTGAACCTTATTTACTAGTAGTAGAGCTCTTTGTGAAGGAGCTCGCCTGGAGAAGTACTACCAGTATTTGCTGCACGAGTTGAGCAACCTCGCGGAGAGTGGCAGCATCTTTTACTTGACAAACGGTGACGAGTTCATCCTAAAGAGGTTTCAACAGAATATTCTGCCGCGATACTACTTGAACCTTGATCGGATTGTTGATCATTTTTTTGGTCATAGACCTAATAATATGGACTATACAATCTAAGGCTGCCTCGATGATCTAACCAGGCTGTGGTTGGAAGGGTTCGATCCTCAGATCGGGCAATGTCATTGGGGTTTTCCATTAGGAAACTCAATAACAGCACGAAGTCTAGATTCGTGTCCATTCCGGCTCTCTCCCTATTACACGGAGTCCAATCCTATGTGTTATTGGGTTTTTCTATCTTGAATTTCTCAGTAGCAGCCTGGAGTCTGGATTCGTGCCCGGTTGATGGCAATAGGCTCACCCCATATTACATGGGACTTAGGCATAACTGGCGAAATGTGGGTGTACTTTAAGTACATCTCTGCATAACCCTTTCTGGGATTACAGGCGTGATGTTATGTTATCCAATCCTATGTAACTGACCGAATTTGTTACACCTCTACCTACCAAATCGGGGAATGCAGGCGGTATGTTGTCTAATAATGTCATGTATAAAAAATCGGCCAATCAAGCAGCTAAGTACTTTAAAATCTGCAGTTTTTCTAATCCAGACTTAACTCAAGAGGTTGTCATGCATTCAAAGCAGATCAATAGCCAAAAAGGGCAGTGTCAAACGCTTTTGAATCAATTACGTTGCAATTGTTAACTGTCATCTTCACCATCGGGGTAATTGCGTTACACACTGTCAGTAGTAATCGCTTTCATTTTGACAGTTCAACAACATTCATTACGTTGTTGAGCTGACAAATTTTTCGAACATATGAAGCAATGGATTAGCAATATCCTTCAAAATGAATCGGATTGTGATTAATTGTGTATTACGCAGTTAGGATACTGTTCTGTAAATGTTTAGTTGGAGGGGGTTTATCTATGTTTATCTTTTAAATTTCAGAACCCACGCACATTATTGCCAAAATTCTTCGGTTTATACTGCTACCAGTGCAACAGTAAGAACGTTAGACTGGTGGCTATGAACAACATACTGCCGTCATCCATCAAGCTACATATGAAGTACGATCTCAAAGGGTCTACTTATAAGAGGAAGGTACGTAGCATAGACTTATAGGCGATGTAAATGACGAGAGTGCGTCAATTGACTTGTATGTCTTTGGCATAAGGTTTAAATTGATATAATTGACACGTGATCGCGACAATAATTCTTATTCATACATCTTTTTATTCCGCGACTTTAAATTATTATAGAGAAGTATTGGGCACGCATACGGAAATGTTGTGTATATTTTTCCCTTTATTCATTAAAAAAAGGGCAGTTGTATGTAATTTTTACAGTTGTCTAGCAATTACTTATCTAGATCAATCGAGTCCAAACTCAATGTGTCTGCGATTAGTAAGGCCGAGATCATGTGCACACCTTACTGCTCCGCATCAGTTCTCCATCTTGTTCCCTATCTTTATGTAAGTTAAAAAAAAAAACACCTGTCTGATCACGTTTTCAGGCAAACAAAGGCGAGCGTCAGAAGACGTCGCCCACCTACAAGGACCTGGATTTCATGGAGCATCACGCCGAGGGTCTGTTCCTAGAAGCGGACACGTATAACGCGCTTATCAAGACTATGCAGCGTGACTGTCGAGTGCTGGAGAGCTTTAAGGTAAGCAACATGAATTGTATGGCAAACCAGCCGATAAATCCACCTGAAGGTAAGTGATAACGCTGCTTGGTATTAGTATCTGTTAGAATAGCAAAACTAAATACAGTACTACGACTTAATTTATGCGCTTCGGCAATCTTCGCCTTTCCGAAGGTTGATGACGATTGCTGAAGCGCAAAAGTCAAGTTGTAGTACTGTAGTAGTAGAGCATTTGCGAAAGAGCTCGTCAGTACATCGAAGATCACAGCGAGGGTCTGTTCCTTGAGGCAAACACGTACAACGCGCTCATCTAGACTGCAGCGTGACTACCAAGTGCTAAAGATAACACGAGGCTTAACTTGAATTCAGAACAATGGGTCATTGTCATCTTCTGGAACCACAAACTCAATATCATACAAAACAAAGTTCAAATTCCATTGCAAGTATATAATTTGGACCTTTTTGGATTTGGAATATTTTACTTCAATAGCTCAATAAATATAATTTATGTATGTCTTATCCCCAGATCATGGACTACTCGCTCCTAGTCGGCATCCACAACCTCGACGAAGCTCAAAGAGAGAAGACGGAAGCACGAAAGCGTACGGACTCCGGTCAGAGCGAAGGCGATGACGTCGAAGGAGAACCACGGAAGGGACTTAATAGAACGAGGTTTGTTAAGAAAATTGTTGTTGCGTATTCAGAAGACGATATAGACTAGAGAAAACTAATGTGTGTATGAAGATATATAGTGACCTTATTGGTGATGTTCTTCAGAAAGGTCAGGTGCGAAGTACTCTCAACCGGCGCTCGTGTATGACCAGATGTATGAACGTAAACGAGGCAAAATGAGTATGTAAGGAACTTAGCAGGTGGCGTTCTGTGGTTTCTGCCTACCCCCATGGGAAGAAGGCGTGAGTTTATGTATGTATGTAAAACTAATGGAGTCAAAATTTACAGAAGACAGCTTCAAAATGCCCACTATTCTTCACTTCCTTGTGCTTGAGCTGGGAATAAAAAGAGACGCAACAAACACCCCAGCAAAATGTTTCTGTTGTATCAAATAATAGTTGTTAACCACACACAACTAGAGATCCGATATTATCGACATTTCTGTTGCTGTACTTAATATAACATAATCTATCCTAAATAATTTTCGAGCAAGTGAAAAGTTTCACAGTAGATAATGAAACAGTTTGTTGTATAATGGTTTGGGTATTAAAACACGAGTGTGTGTTTTTTTAACGGTATAATATGGCAATTTCATACACTACTTTTTCTACTCTCTTACATTAGCATTGAACCTACTAAATAAAAGATAATTTTCTTCACATTCACTGATATAAGACATTTTTAAGCAAGAATAAAAAATATTAAAAAAAAAACACGAAATTCAGCGGAAAGCGGGCGCTGCCACAGACTTGGTAAAAATCGATATCAAAAACTGTTTTGTAATGCTATAAAATCGCTCGCCCCACATATGCGTTCTATTAGAAAAAACAAATTGTTGGCAGCTCCTTGGTGATATTACTTCTTGGTTGTGTAGCATGCAATGGTTTTTAAATTTATATTTCGGTATTGTGTTTCTAAACTATGTCCTCGAAAATGCGTTTTGAGGTTTATAAATCGAATTTTACGATATGAGAGTAGATAGAACTACTTGAATTAATTCATAGTATGTGTTGAACCTGCGGCACGATGAGTCGATGATTTTAAGAAGGTGGCTGGCAGCTGATGGATGCGGACTGCTCAGGACCGGGATGTTTTGCGCTCTTTGGGGGAGGCTTACGTTCAGCAGTGTACGGCAATTGGCTGATGATGATGATGATGTGTTGAACTACTGCTTTTATTAGACTGTGACACTTTCCTTATTCAAACCTTAATGTAGGTTTAAATAATACTAGTAGTATTTTCTTGTTCATTTCACACATGGTCGTAATAAGAAACGAGTGAAAATCGTTTTTTTTATTAATGCACAAAAAAGTTGATTGTTCAAATAATTCCTCGAGTTTATTAAGAACATGCATTTGTTTTTTGTTTTTTTCATTAAGGGTCCAAATTATTTAAAAAGAACTCGTGTTTTCCATACCTCTTTTATCGGTGGCGGTACTGTATCTCTTTTTTTTTTATTATAAAACCATTTCAGATCGGAACAAGGCAGGGAGGATTTCACCGCGCAAGTCAAACGGACGCAGTACGATTGAGTTTTATATAATTTGAATGTTTCATTTTATTTATATGTATTTATGTTTAATACTATCTAGCATTTTCGTATTACTATTCGTATGTGTTTTTCTAAACTTATTATATCTTGGTGGTGTGTTGATTATTGGGTTGTGTGGTGGTTCGATTGAGTGTTAAAAATGTGTTTTGTCGCATTGGCACGAAATTTTTAGTGGTATAAATATTTTACCATGTCTTATAACATCGTACATAAGTGTTTGTACCGTGTTTGTGCAACTGTGGTGTGTATCAGTAAACATGTTTTTATGCTTGATTAGCCGCTATTTGACCAGCCTGGAGTGGTGGATCATAAAATTGGATCAGTAGTATTTAAAGAACACATTTTTTTAATTAATGCAATAAGCTGAAACCTGTAAGACAAAGAATAATTAGATGACTAGACTAAAATTCTTTCTATCAAAATACTCTTGATTTGGCTCTTTAAAATCCCTTGGAATTAATGTATAATTCCTGCTTTATTTACATTGAATATTTAACTATAATAATAGTCGCATTCCGCTGAAAAACATAAATATATCGATTACTAATCGAATGAACTCTACAAATTTGTAATCGATACACCACTACTCTACTCGTCATGTGATCTAATAGTTAGGTATTATTAACTCGAATAACTGGAGACAAACTATCTCTGTAACTGTATATTATTACTATTAATTATTATGCATGTTCTAACAATTAAAGTGAGGCTCCATTGTGAAAAGATTTCTTTAAAAAAAGTAATGACAATTGACAAGTACACATACTTTAGTGTGACAATGAGTGCATACAAGTTCGCTACAAATAAATGAAAATATTGTAGGTTCCTCGAGACCTCTAGGACTATAGTGGACTCAGCATTCTATACCAGACACGAAACTTTTAACATCGACGACCCTCACTCGCAGCATGACCACCGTAGAAAAGAGTTTCCGAGTCAACGGAAGAATAGACAAAATTACAGATGAATAAAAGCATTCTATCATTTTGTCTATGCTTCCGTCGACAAAAGTAGGTCATGCTACCCGTGCTCATATTCGTTAGCGGCATCCGTTTGTACTGGAAGCCTGTCATCGACAGCCACGAAATAGAAAAATCAAGTGGAAGTGCCCACGCAACTATCACGCGCGAGACTTAATTTTGTATGAAAATCAAATTCAACTTTGACGAAAACCTTATTTGTTGTTCATACAACATGAAGTCTTATAACAACGGTCGAAGGTTGTTATTATTTTACATATTTTCCGCATAATTATGACACACGCTGTTTAACTGACGGGCACTTCCGCTAGTTTTTTCTTATCCGTGTCGACAGCCGTTTTGTTTCACCTTCAATCGACTTCTTACATTTTACTCTGGAGCCTCAAAATGTGAATGTGTATGGAAATCTAATAGCATGCATCTACAAGTTATTGAATGCGTTCGCTCATTCAATGGTTTTTTTCAAGGTTTTTTTTTAAATGTACTGTTTGTGAAATACGATATCCTTGACCAATAACTATTTGGTTATAGCATGTTTTTTTTTTGGCAACGAAATTTTTCGATGTTCTGTATGCCTCTTCCAAATCTACCTTCTGCTAAAATCAGAATTTAATTATTTTTGGTATGGCATATTGTATTTCACACTTCGGAAATAATAATATTTGCTGCATCATTCAAATGCATCTGCAAAGATTTTATTGAAGGATGTTTGATTCCGGAAAATGATGGGTATGCACAAGTTTAATTAAAAGTAAGACTACAACTATCTCATTATAGCTTCATGTCCATTTGCATCCAGAAAACAAGAAATCTAGTAAATCAGTTGTGGCGTTTGATCCTTACAATTTGAATCGAAGTTCGTACTTTTTTTTTAGTACCACAAAAATAATATTTGCTTAACAGAATGAGTATAACAAAACGTATGTCTTGGTGACACAATAACTGCGTTGCTAATGTTGTGCAACTTATGTTTCTCACGAATACTCTTTTAACCCTTACCCCTTGTGCATACAATCGGCTCTTTACCCTTCACCTCTACTAAACAACGCCGTCTGTTCCAGATCTATCAATCGTCAGCGACTGGTGGCCCACTCCACTGCGATGGAGAGCATACAGGCTGAGAGTGAGCCTATTGATGAGGAGGAGGATGTGCCGTGAGTGTTTTGGAATTATTTTTAAATTACTTTTGCCCTCGGCTTCTCCCGCGTGGTTGTCGGAAATAATCCCAAAGGAACATACCACCGCTATAAAAAGTATCCATCTCCTAACACACAACACGGTCAGGTATGGGTTTAATATAACGGGTGTAAAAGGGCTAAGGGCCTTTAAGGGACCAAGCCGAGAATCACATGATTCACGTAGATGCAATTGTTATCACTGAACCTGGGCACTAACTGTTTATAGAAATGTTGTCGGTCTTCTCCCTTCAACAGTCGTAGTAATTTTATTGTGAATGAAACATGCTTTTAATACGTATTTTCTAACTAGTTTCGTATTTTTATACCTTTTGTTCTATGCGAAACTTCAAAAGCTGCTGATTTCTGTAAATTGTTTAATGTATGCAACATTACATTTTGTATTTCTACCCCAGTCCTGGCGGCATTCCTGCAAGGAACGCGCGTGGCGAGCGTCTCCTCTTGTTCCTGGGTATCATCGACATCCTACAGTCGTACCGTCTCCGCAAGAAACTGGAGCACACGTGGAAGAGCATGATACACGATGGGGTAAGTTCCCGTGGCAAGGGTAATATAGGGTAATATTATCGGCGACTAGCGAACCACTGAGAGCGAGTCGAACAAGATTATCGAATTGGATAATATTCCAATGTTTTGTTACAGTCAACCGTTTGGTAGTTCGAAACAGTAACATCAGTTTTCGTAGTTCAAGTCTTGCTACCGACATCTGATTGACCGCCCGTAACTTAGAAATAAATTATTCCCATAAATTTAGCCCCCAGTACAATTTGATACTTGTCATATTTTCTTTGGTATCCCCGGGTATCTAGACTTAAGAAAATAGAATTGATAGTGGTGATTAACAGTAATTTAAAATATAATCTCTTTTTCGCAATTTCAGGACACAGTTTCAGTGCATAGACCGAGTTTCTACGCGCAGAGATTTTTAGATTTCATGGCTAAGACCGTGTTCAAGAAAATACCTTCGTGTAAGTATTACTCTATGCTTTCCATGACGTCTATCTACTCGTATGACCATAACCAAAGAGATTCCTTTCACTATGGTATTAAATGTTGCCATCTACAATTTAGGGTTACCAGTCTGAATAATTTCAAGTATTTAAATTTTCTCTTTTTCTATTAAAATCCTGTCATTATTTAAGCTCTCTATCATGTCGCTATTAATTCTCTTATAGATCTTTATCAAATAGTAAGTCCTAATGTTATTAGAATTATGTGTCTTGAGGTTAATTTGAAGATGGGTTGGCTTAGTAAACTTTTTATTAATTTCATTAAATGATTGGTAGAAAATTCGCTTATTATTTTATTTTCTTTTGAAGTTAAAAACGTCTTAATATGAAAAAAAAAAATTGTCGCTTCATAAATGAAACCCAAATTTTCTTAAATAACAAGAATATTGTTTTGATTGATGTTATCTCGCCTACCTATCTCCAAGTAAATCTCATATTGAGAAAGGTCCCATGTAGTCCATAGTTACTATGAAAGTGCGAACACGAATATTGTTCCTATTTATTTTTCGACACAGAATTATTGAGTTCATAATGTCAAATTAATCAAAACTCCACCTTTTATTACTATCCAGCGCTAAAACAGATCAATTATGCATTCTAAAGCTACCTAGCGTAAAAGCTATCTAAGTTCATAAGAATTATGAAATCTTATAATCGTCAAAGTAACTTCATCTATTTATAATATAGCCTTGTTCACACCTTCATAGTAAACACGGCTAAATATCAAGCTATAGATTTCCAGTATAAGCTGACCTCTCATTGTATGGAAATCCTATACCATGCGAGATCAGCTTATACTGGAAAGTATAGTTATGTGGCCGTGTGCACACTCGATCTCCGATAGTTACATGCTAACGTTGTGTCTAACGTCTATATGTTGCCTAATCCATAGGGGGCCGTGTTAAACTTAACATAGTTTTAAGACTCCATAAGATTTTGAAAGAAGCCTTAAACCAAATCTCGGTTAAAGTTCGTTTTATGAAAAATACGCCCTGGTTCAAATTTGTTTTGAAAAAGTTCGTCTCGGTTAAAGTTCGTTTTGTTAAAAGTTCGTCCTGGAAAGGACTACAGCTACTATTCGTTTGTTGTTGCATTAAAAAATTATCGTACAATGGCATGCACGTGACAAAATTATATTAGTATAAATAAATGGAGTCTTAAAAGTATGTTAAAGAGTGTATGCTACAAAAAAAATTGTAGCCTAATGTGTTCTAAATCTAAAACAAAGTTAAGAAAATTCCCATTTTTACAAAATTACATTCTTGTTCTGTGGCGTGGTCTTGAGATTGTTATCTAGGAAATGGCCTCGAGTTTTACCGTGAATGCAATATAATATTAGAATTATTATCATTAAAAAAAAACACTGTTTTGGAAGTAAACAGCTGTTAATGTCACGTCTTGACAAATCGGTGTAATCTTAAAACAATCTGCAGCTGTTGTAAAGTAAACTATGTTTAAATAAATGCTTGTAAAAATATGGATATGAAACTTGAAATATCTGATCAACCACATTTTGTATAGGATCTTTTTCTTACAAATAGACACGCAAAAGTCAACTTAGTGTACATAACGCTAAAGTAGATAGTTGAGTAAGCGGCAATGAATGTAAGTATATAATTGACTGAATTTTAAGTATGCGTAAAAACTCGCGCTCAAATCCCACCTCCAGGCCACGCCTTCCAATAAACTTACTAAAAAGAAAATGTATGTGTTGCATCAGTGGACCTACCAGAGATCAAGGGGAACCATCGCAAGTTCCGAACGCTAGTCACCTCGTACATAGGTACCGTAGGGATTACTATGTTACTTGTATATTATAATGTGTGTGGATGTGAATAGGGGGGCGGGTGTTGGTGTTACTAACTCGAAAAGATTTGGTAGTAGTAGAGTACAAACGTTTTGTTATGTCATTCATTAAACCTCGTTGTGGGAGGCGAGAATCGCCTGGAATTTTAGCGCATTCATGTGTTATGGGGGAAGCGCCAGATTGTCTGCGAAATTTCAAATTTCTTACGTTTTTTTTGCAATTTTTTTGTTGAACTAAGTATAAGGATGATGACTAATATTTAAAATGTTCGTAAAAATAATGTAATTTCAAAATAAGTAATATAATGAGATAATCGAAAAAATCTGTTAAATCGATGTAAATATGAAGAAGATACACGCTTTAAAAGTTTTTGGAGGGGATTAGTCCCATCCTTGTCGCGCGGTACGGACAATGTATGGCTTTAGAATGAAGTTACATAGTCGTAACTTCACTTCTAGGATAGTGCTGTCCTTGTCTAACACTTGTTTTAAAAGATTTATAACTTGGCTTTATTTTTGAAGCTTTACACTTTTTTGTAAAATTGTTTGCACTATTTGGAAACAAACATTAAAAAAAAAACATCCCTATTCACGGCCGTAACAAGTTTGTATTTACAGAATTATAATTAAAAAATTATCCATACATCCCTCTAAGTTTATTAATACTGTTGATTGATATTTTATGAAATTTTAATTCAATAGGATTATATGAACTTATAAGGTGGTATTGATACTTTTAATGATGATCATTCTGTAAATACATACTTGTTACGGTCGCGAATCATATTTTGTTCAACATACAACCTGACACTGACCTGTAAATTGCAAAAAACTTAAGAAAATTTAAATTTGGCGGCAACTCGGCGGCTAATTTGGCGGGAACTCGGCGGCTAATTTGGCGGGCAACCTGGCGCCAAATTTCGCGGGCAACCTGGCGCCGCCTAATTTCGCGGGAAACCTGGCGCTTTCCCTTAAGCATCTTATACGATGAGAAAAATCGCTAGGCGTTTCTCACCTAAGACGAGAGTCGGAAGAAGATAAGCCTCGTTTCGTGAAAACTCCTTCTCGAAACGAGACTAATTAAAGTTCGTGTAAAGAAAAGTGCTGCCATAATAAAGTTAATACCGAGTGGCAACAACTTCTATTCAAAACAAGACCTCTGCAGTTCTATAACAAATCTAAAATCGAATAAAGTTTACATAATTTCTTTCTTAATAGTTCAAAAAAATAAACAGTATAAAATCGTTCGCAAAATGAAGAGATACAATCATTTTGTACTTATAAAGTGCATTATGTCGTAGACTTGTTTATTGTAGAACGAAGGACTGCTTTAGTGGTAACGTATAGTGTGGTTTTATTTAGATAAAAAGCATGGTGTGTTAAATACCTAACATCTCATTTGTGACTAAAAAGGTGATAATGTCTACACAAAAGTCGATTCTATTTTGTTTATTGTCGTAGACAAAATATTCGTTCGATAGACGTATAATGAATCGTATATTTAGTGTAATTATATTTAAAAAAATATGCTAAATGTATACATTTTGTTATGAGAATTATGCTTATGTAATAGTATAAAAATTGGTTTATGTAGTTTATTATTCATAGTGGTATCGTGGTTTCAGTAGAAAAATGTTTTTTTTTTTGTGGGTTTAGAAACGGAAGATACACCAACACCTAAACCTCGTTTTTGTAGGAATTAGCTGAATAACGTGGTTTTTATTTAAACTAAATATATCATTTCGATTTAATTTATATATTTTTTTCGTTCGGAGCAATATAATCAGGCATGTATTTAGACACTTTCAATTTATTATTTTAAATATTATTTTTATCATTAAAAAAATATGATTGGATGCAATAAAGCATGATGATATAACGGAGATCATGCACGCCCTTGAATAATGTTGCCAGCCGAAAATAATATCTGTGTTTTTTTCCATTTTTCTTCCCGACAATTGTCCGTAATCGGATACTCGCGCGGGTCCGTGGAGGTCTGAGTAAGTCCCAGTTGTTTTGGGGGTCCCAAAGCATGATGATGTGACCTTGTGACCCTGAACCCCCCCAATTCATGATTTTGACCCCCTCAATGTTTTTTGGATTGTTTCCAGTATTTTTGTGCGTGGTGTTGTTGTAAATACGATTTCTAAAGGAGTATGGGTACATTTGGATTTATAATTTACTTTATTTAAAGAACAAATTAAAAGATAGCCAAGAAAAACCAATAAAAAAATTAAAAAAATTGCTATAGAAAAAAGTCTACAGACATTTTTAACGTTTAGTTTTAAAACTTTATTTTACCAATAATCGTCAAATACATTTAAATATGTCTACTATATCCAATACTCCAATCAGTATCTACGGCAACAAACCGCGTATGTGTTGTGGTCTTGTACTAGTAATCCCCGACATCGCAAGTGGCTCCATCTACCGAGCTCACCCCTCATTCATCCCCTACTGTAGTTAGCTACCTCTCTCTGGTTTCTTTCGACTTTTGACGAAGCACGTGTACTCTGTCTGTTTCTTCTTTTTATTTTTTCGTTTGACAGATGTGATTTCGAAGTTGTTTTTTTTTTCTCTGGATTGAATTTCGAACGTTTTTTTTGGTATTTAATCGTGAATGCGAAATGATGTCAGATGGAGTTTTATGATGCCGTTATTTGTTATAAAAATAATCAGTTTTGTTTTTATTTTATTTCTGGGAATAGTAACATCGAAGAGAAATATAATGTTGTGTTACTAAATAATATAAAAATAACATTAATTGCATGCAATTTTACCAAAGTTTTAACTGCTAACAGCGTTTTTAAAACTTATTTTTAATAATTTCCGATGTTACTATACCTTCTAACATATTTTCACAAAATTCTTCACTGTATTAGAATGCTTTTTGAGAACATTTTGACAATTATTTTGCGAATTTAAACGTTCACGCTGATATTTTGATTTTGAGAAAAAAAGAGCTTTTTTCAATTAGTGAGCTGATATTTTTTATGTTAACTGTTTTTCTTTTAAGTTTTGTACATATTTTGGAATATTATTGTGGTCTCTTCCTATAAAACAAAGTTTTACATTATGTTAAAAATACATTTGAAAAAAAAATGTGTGTAGTATTTTCATCTGAAATGTTTTTTTATGCCTGAAATATAAATTAATTACAAAAACAACTGTATCAAAACCATATAAAGGGGTGTTAGAACAAAACTTTTCAAACTTTAATAATATTCACATTCTAATAAAAGCAGTAAATGAAAAAAAATATGGTATTTTGACAATTTTGAATCATACCACAATAATATTCCTTTTTTCTTCCATCACCACGAAACCTAACCCCTTCATCTTCAACTCCACAGCCCTGAAACACTCTCCGTCGAAGAGGAAGAGCATCGCCAAGCCATCGAGAGCGCAGGAGGAGATTGATACACCAGGTATGATAGAAACTGTTGTTTTTAGTACTCTTGGTGTACCCTCTTACTTTTCTTAGTATTTTTTTTTCTTGGAGCAAGTTGACGATTTTATTTTTGTTTAAACGTAAAAAAGGATTTGTGGTCTCATATTTAAAGTAAAAATGCAAACTTGTTGATATCTTGAAAAGTAATGATCACAATTTTTTTTTAAATTAGGTATAAACAAATAAAGTAAAGCTTATTTGCAAATATCGTTCATTGTCGAAGATGACTTTATTAAAACATCAAAAAATAAAATAAAAGTTTATTTTTATTTTTAGTGTACTATAATGTATCTCTATTAATGAATAATTGTAGTAAATCGTCCACTCGCTTTATTGAGAATGCTTGATTGTTCAAAAACTAATATTAGTTTATTATTAACCATTACAATTTTTTTTTTAAGTAGTTTACACCCCAACTATCCCTAACATTGAATGCGAATTATGTTGGTACCTATATATTATTATACATTTCAGTTTATTTTTTCCCCCATCCTTCCCCCCTTTCCGGTGTTTGTTACCCCGCTGTTGTGAACCGTCCTATTTTTGGTTTCCTTATTCTTGTAGAACTTTTTTTTCCAATTTTTATACCCGCGTTTGACGTTTTACAAAAAAAAAAAAAATGTGATGTGTTTTTTTGTGCTAACGGTGTTGGTGGTCAACATGTTCAAAGCATGGTTTGCCGACGGGGGAGCGAAATAAACTGAAATGTACCAAAAAAAAAAACGTCCAACGATACAACCATTTTGACAACGACGTTTTTTTATTCAGGACGTATCTACATCGGCAGACCGATTAAAGATTACAACCCTGACCTCTTGAGGCAGTCGAGACTATCGCCTAGATCTTCAATTAGATCCAGTATGAGCGATTTTACTGACACTACTATATCAACTTGGAATCAAAGGCATCCAAGCGTACAGCCGCCTACCGAGTACCCTTCCGTACTGTCGGATAGACTTAAGATTGACAGAGACAGAACTTTCCCAAGACGTATAGAGTTCGATACGTCAAACATTACTCGAGACCCAGGACCGTCATATAGTAACAATGTATACAGAACCTCGATACAAGACAGAATGGACACCCTATCCGATCAATTGACCAAAGTCTTAAGCACAGGGGCCGGAAGCTCCCATATAAACGGTAGCCTAGCTGACAGTGGAATTCAAACAGACAATACCAGCACAAGTGTACCTCAAATATACGTCGAAGCACACAGCAACTTCCCTGAGAAAAAAGACGCGGCTGTCGACACTAGAAATGAAAACAATCTCCAAGATATACCCTTTATAGACGACGAGGATGAAGACGCTAAATGGAAAAGACGATCGAACATTCTAGAGAAGCATAAAAGCACTTCCAATATACCTGCAAGAATCGACGAAATAGAAGAGGACTCAAATGAGAGACTAACCAACAGTCTCAATAGAGCAAAGTCTCCAACATTCGTAGAAAAATTCAAGAAATTCTTTGTAGATATAGGCTTAGTGAAGACGGATAGCCTTTTAAATGCTGAAACATCAAATACTTTACCTAAAAGCTTGAGTTCTAGCTACAGAAAGTCAGCTACACCGAGTTTAGAGGCCAGAGAAACAGCGACTCTGCCCAAAGACATGAGATTTCGTAGAGTCATATCCACACAAACGGTTTATATTAAACCAGAATCTCCAATTATGAAGGAAAGGAATCTGCAGTTAACCGAACATGTGTCCGTTGTACAATTGAACGGCGATGAACATATTAGAGATTCGGAGTCGAAAGAAGAATTTATCAAAGAGGTTGTCTACATCCGAAGTATAGAAAAAGCTGAAATATATTCTGGCAAGGACAGTGGGAGTACTATAATTGTAGTACCGCCAGCAGATTGAGAAAGATTACAAAAAAAAAAAATGGTAACACACAAAACTCGATAGTTTTGTCGACCGTCTCAAATATATCTGACGTCACTTTACTATTGATATATCGATAATTTTGTTGTGTATATTTAGAAAATTATCGATAGAGAAATTATTGTTAGAAAGTGTGTTTTGTGTATCGATATTAGGGATGTTTGTCGATGAATGTAGTGAAGTGTTTTTGTGTATCGATATTTTACGAAATATGTAATTCGGTTAAAAGTTAAAGACATAGTTCATAATAGCTTAGTGTTTGTTAATGCTTTATATATGACTACATTATCAGGAAAATATCTGGCTAGTATTTGCAAAGCCAATTTTTACCGGATTGAGAATCGATAAATTATATCGATCACAGTGTCCATGTGTATTAAATATAAAGCAATACATATTGACAATACATATTTAATAAATGCCAATGATTTACCTAAACGAAAATACAAGGCCTTGGCTTATGTCGATAAAAATAGATGGTTAAACATTTGCTAAGTTGACGAATTAATATAATAATATCTAGTTGATATTGTTTAAAACTAGATTGTTTGTACCATGTTTGGTAAATTGAGTTGACATAACTAACATTTTTGACGTTCTTTTTTCAATCAAATCTCTGAACTATTACGTCGACTTACT
Source organism: Dasypolia templi (assembly GCA_963555695.1). Lineage (NCBI taxonomy): Eukaryota > Metazoa > Arthropoda > Insecta > Lepidoptera > Noctuidae > Dasypolia > Dasypolia templi. Next base: position 10,876,264 of record OY743163.1, read on the forward strand.
AAAACTGATTTAAAATTGGAATTCAACATATAGGGAGTCAATTTAGTCTGTTTTGTTACCTACACTTATTCCTATGAAATACACTCCCGGCCTCATAGATCGAGTCACCCTGCTGTTTTTTTTTATAGAAATCTATCACTTTTGGAACGGTCGTTAATTCAAATTTGGAACATAACGAAACTGGCATGATACCTTCAAAACTGCATACAAACTTTTTCTTTGACTCGTAATTATTTTGATGTTTTAAGCCTTTATACCTCACACGGTTTTGCTCGGCGCCTCGATTTAGGAAACCAGGAGTGTAATTTAATTTTAAAAGATGTAATATATGCAGTATTTTATTTCGAAAGAATGTATGTGCGATTGGGTTCTTTTTGAGGTTAAAGCAGGTTCTAGTGGAAGTTTCTGTTCGCATCGTCTAAATATTTATTAGCAGAATATAAATTTTTGCACACTGATCAAGAAATGTTGGAATATTTAGTTTTATTCTTCCCTCGTATATGCACGCATAGCATGATCACCATAGTTACAATTTTTGGCCACGGAAGAATAGAGACAGTATTGCCAGATGACCGTCTCACGTACTCCCTCCCTCTCCCAAAAAAAAACGTTCACAAATGGTAAAATATTTATGCAGGATAAGTTTTTAACCAGTGCGCAAACTGTAACCATTTTTTGTCGGTTCTAATAAAAAAAATGCTGTTCATACACATTTTGACCGCGTAGGTATTAGATTTTTCTATGAAACAGCTGTTTTTTTTTTTAACTTACGAAAAATGTATGTGCTAGGGGGTGTAGAGTCGTGTGCTTTTTTTTTTGGGTGGGAAATCATCAATTGACTTCTCCCGCTCTGGATGGAGCGGGAGGTCGTGTCAGTCTGACTAAACCCACCCGTGTTCCTTCAGTTGTTCTTCTGCCTGAGCCAGGGCCACGGTATCTCTTTCGAACATCCCACGACCCTGAGGCATTAGAGTCGTGTTCTAAATTCATGGTTATAGTTCGCACTGGTTATTTAGAATAATAGGTATTGTATGTCTTTCGTGCCATGGGTCAAAATCATAAATAAGAAACAGCCGAAAGCTGTAAAAACGTAATTGGTAGTGCCACTTAGTTTCTTTTGAAACTACCGTTTGAATCATCACGGCAGCTGCGACTTTTCCCGGAAGACCCACCCTCCCATAACTATAAAATGTGGGGATACCTCCCGGTCTGGCATCACTGAATAAACAAAATGACATGTGATTTAAATTGATTTTGTCTATTCTTCCGTCGACAAAATCATGTAACGGGTGCAGTGCAGTATGAACTTCATAAACAGTGCTTATGTCGTGGTATAAATATTAGCCAGTCAGCAAGATGGTAGCGGGGCTGACTATCCAGGGTGCGCCGGACGTATCAAGTAACTAAAGCCACATTAAATTTTTATTATTAAAAAAATATTGCACCTTGAAATGAAAATTGTACCGACTGATACGGTCTTGTCTAAGGTGAGAAATAAGTCATGAAAACATATGAATGCCTTTAGTTTCGAACGCGCCGTTTTTTTTCAAACAAATTTAATCTTAACGTGGTAGGTACAATACATTTCTGATCAGTGTAGTTATTATCAAGTTTTTTTTACAATCATCAAGGAAATGTGATGATTTTTGGCCCAGTGATGAGAGTAGGTTTTCGAAGACTGCAATTCATACTTAGATAAAATAAAAGGTGCGCTTTGACATTTCATTAAATACCAAAATACCAAGATGTGTTTTATTATTGGTATTTGAACAGTAAATATCAGAAAAATATATTGCGCAGTAATTATTTGAGAGTTTTTACATATTGAGATAGAGAACTTAACTTAAAATTGAATAAAGCACAATTTTGCAGAGCAGTCTTTAAAAGAAATGAACTGAAATAATGCATTGGCTTATGATGTAAAGAGTTTGTATGAATTGATTATTATTTATTAGAAAAATATTATTTTTATAATTTTATTTAAATTTACTTGTGGTGTCTATATTTTATTTTATTGTGATGTGAGAGGTATTTTCCTAATTGGATTAAGAAAATAAATGTAATGAGGTTTTTCAGGCTGCCATTCAGTTTACGAATGACAGAATTTGAAAAGATTCCGTTAGTTAGTGATACTTCTCATTTAAATTATTTGATAATAAAGATGACGTCACAAAGTATGAACTGAGTAATCAAACTATTCGTTTTTAAATTAAATATTGATATTTATGTCAGCAGTTTCGGGAATTATATTTAAAAACACGTCTTCCAAAATTGTAAGCAATTGTACGGTACTTCTAATTTGAAAAAATACTCCCGCAACGAAGTTTAAAGTTAATAATAATCGTCCTCCAACCCATTTTCGGCCATGGAGGCCAATTTTAGCGGGGACTAGCCTTCGACGCTGGAGATATTATATTGCAAAAGCGTGTGCGCAGAAAAATGTGCACTCGGGAGAGTTCCCTCACTCTTATAGTCCGATGACGGTGTTGGCGTGGTTGTTAAATTGAGTTATTTAAAACCCTTTACTGAACAAAACCTGTCTTAGTTAGATAAATTCCATTAATAAAAAAAGAAGTATTGAATCTTGTCACAATTTGAATGCCAATCATTTTATATTTAAGTTTCATTTTTCGTTTTATTACCATTAATTTAACAACGCGATTAGACAATATTCCGTGGCAATAATTAAGACACCCTTCACAATGTAATGAGATTAATTGAACGAATGTAGTTTTTTTAATATTTCGTTTTTTATAGCTGATCTTAAATAATGGCCGAACTTTCGTATGCGACTGTACATTTTTCAGTTTTGTTATAATGATTTGTAATAAATGCGATGGAATTGTAGCATTTTGGAGAGAACAAAAAATGTAAAAAAAAAAAAAAGTTTCTTGTACAGTCACGAACAAAAGTTTTGTAGTTATTTAACACTCACCCAGTGTAAGTTAAAGTATACTTGTGTGGTAGACTGTTAAGTATATTTTATATCGCTTGAGCTGTTTGACCAAAATTATATGTATATACTATGGTAATAAATGTGTTTTTTGTTGGCTGGAATTTATTCGTTTTATTTACTATTTTGACTATATTGGAGTACACATGTGAGATTAAAAATTTACGAAAGTGTTTATTACACAATGGTCTCGTACTGGCATGCGACTTGACGGTAATTTATTAGAGTGGGTTAATGCAATCGCGACGAATACCATAACCCGACATTAATTAAATAAATATATTAAAAAAAAAACAGTTAATTTGAATTTCTATTAAAATATCTGGAATTATTGGAAATATTACCTTCAATTTGTTTTAACTATGTCAGGTAAAATAACTTAGTCGAACCAAAACAACTGGGAGCATGGCAGTGCATCAACCAAGTTCAAGTTCGCATTTTTTTTTTGCAAAATAAACTTTTATATTTTATTGCTCACGAATATGACGTAATATTTTCACGCTATCAAACGGATAGGAGCAGGATCCAGTGGTGTCGCGAGCGTCAAAGCAGGTGAGACTGAATGTCGTATTGTGTTTTATCGTAATGTGACAACTTTTTGTCGTTTTTCTACGACAAAGTTCAAAAATGAAACAAAAAATATGAAATAAACAGATATATTAACTACAGTTTGAAAAAAAATGTTTTTGGTGGGATATGAAAGTTAAGAATTTAAATCGACAGCCTCGGACTTCGATTTTGATGTCGGACATAGTGTTATTTAGTTTTTCACTAAGAATTTTTTCAGTAGTAGTTTCAGTAGTATTTTTTCAGTAGGATTTCTGCTCGGTTAATGGCAATAGGTTCGCTTCATATTACATGAGACTCACTAAAACATATCTAATTGACGAACTGTCGGTTTCGTCACTATATACCAGTGCATAACTTATCGGGGTATACGCACGTGGTTTCATGTTATGTTAGCTGCATTTAGAGAGAGAAAAAAATGCAATTCGTTTCTTTCATAGACCACCAAACATTGATCAATAAATTCCACTTACATGAAGTACTATCTATCTACAGTAAAATATATAACAAAAAGTGTAGCAAGGAGTACACTTTTAAAACTTCAAAATTATTTTTTATGAAAATTAAATCAAAATTTTATAAAACTGTTCCCACACCCATTAATTCCTTGTATCAATTAAATATTCTGAATTCATTAAATCGATCAATTGGCTAAATATAGATTTAAAATTAATTTGCTGCTTAATCGTCGGTGCCAAAATTATTTTATATTTCACAAATAAAGTCACTGTTGCTTTTGCTTTAAGTGTCGAATAATTTATTGGATAACACGCGAAAATATATTTCAAAATGTATTCGCACCTTTTTCAAAATTATTGTCACCATAATCAGTTTAGCGACCCATTTGAAAGGTCTGGATCCCTTGCTACGCTTTTTGCTTTTTAAATAAAGGCTATTTAAAGGATTTTCTTAAATGTACCTATTTTTAGTATCATAAAAGATCACCATAAAAACCCGTATCACTATATCATTTTGTCTCTAAGAAGTGCAATTCACTAGAGCGAGAAGTTAATTCGCACGTAAAAGCGCTTTCTATGTGAATGAGCGCGAATAATTACAAGCGGTCTTCTTGCTCTAGAAAATAGCTGCTGTAATGTACAGAAAGAGGTAGAACGGACACAGATTTGTAATTGTGATCTTGCCTGTATCCTCTTCGATACTATAATGGGTACATTTCTGGTAAGCATTTAAATTGTAGCCGTAAATATTAACAAAAAAAAAGTATAAAGAAACTTATGGTCATGTTATCTCTCCTTTTTTCATGCTGCTGTGGCCTTATTGGAACTTTTTTCTTATTGGGTATACCATCAATCTTCGCTTTTCTTTTTACTCCCTAAATCTGCATGCTGTAATTTATTTTAATATCTTAACCATAAACTTGATGCACCAATAAAAAATACGTTATTTAAACGGTCAAGCTCCATCTAAAAAATATAAATTCAAACACGCCATTTTGGACATTTAACGATATTACGTAAAACCCGTCTGTAACTGAAACTACGCTTCCTATGATACACAAATCTTTTAATATTTTTATTATTGTTATAATCTGTTTTTCTAATGTGCCAAACTTTTCGTTTATACATTTTATTATTGTGGATTTTAATTATATTAATAAACCTATACAAAATTTTGAGCGTTTTTGTCGATCGCCAGTTTCTTTATCGGATGTGACAGCGCATATAACGCCGATATCGGTGACGTCACCGGTGTCGACAGCCGCTAAAGTCACCATGTCGTCGACTAAGACGACTATCGCCGTGTCAGAGCCCGACATCGCGTTCCCCGCAGTCTTGAAAGGCTCCCAAAAGCAGAGAGTCCCCCCTCCGGTCCCTCCGAGAGGGTCTCCTAAAGCTAAACGTGGAGGCGCCTCCTCCCAAGCGTCTAGCATCGACACGAAAGGTGATTATCCGAATTTAAATATCTCTGTGAGTGACATCCTTCCGCAGACACCTATCACTAGCAGTGATGACGATTTCTTATTTTACGGGCATGATTTTAAGTTTAAAGAACCCACTGCATGTCGCATCCCACCGTCTGTATCAAACAGTTCTGTTAAGATCACAAAATTAGTTGCTTCGAACTCTTTCTTAGACTTCGTAGAAGAAGCTGACAGTATCACGGAGAGATCTCATGCCGGTAAAGATTTGATTGCTCAAACTTCAATGATGGCTAAATTCAACATCGATAAAGTATTGAGAGAACATTTGGACTCGGGAGATTACGATGATACGTCTCTTACTGAATCTAGTAGCGAAGAACGGATAGGTATTCAAGAAAAACGTGAAACTGTTGAAGATGTAAGATCTAAACAGTTAAAAAGTCCATCGCAATTCGTAAAGGAAGTTGTAACCGAGATAGGTGATAAATTTACCGGAAAAACTCAGATAAGCTTAGATTCTTCTAATGAAAAAGTGAGCGTTCACAACGTAAAATCATCAGACCTCATATCAGCGGCCAGAACATTGAGAAAAGTAGCTCCGGCTGAAACAACGAAGGTAGAACGGATCCCAAAACCAGATGTAGAACTTAAAGTAGAAAAGAACGGCACAAAACCAGGAATTATATCAGGTATATCGAAAAAACTTAACTTCACTCAATCTAAAAGAGACAAAAACCGTTCGCAAGAGAAGAAACCTAAACCAAAAGTAGAAATTAGAACGTATCAACGTGGAATGACAAAAGACGAAGCTATATGCCACAAGAAAGCCAAAACCAAGATTGATATGTTCCAAAAACATATTTTTAGAGTCCAAACGGACTCTGATAGTTCAAGAAGAAGCTCTGTATCGTCTTCACAGGATAGTAAACAATCAGAAAATAATATTGACACGCAAAGATTGGTCACAGAAACTAAGAAAATGTTTGAACCGATAAAATACACTCACGGAAGTTTGACCTCAATTGACAAGAAGCATTTCTCGCTTGCAACAACGGTCATTAACCCAGTAGTTTCAAAATCAATAAGTGGGAATGTCCACGAGAAAATTAAACAGTTTTCCGAGACGCCATTGATCAAAACGCCAAGTAAGATACCGAGACAGAAGAAGAAGGGAAGCTTTAAGAGGAAATCGGATAAGAGGAAGATGATTATTAAGATGAAGAAAGAATTTGAGGAGATGCTGTAGATGAAACTTAAGAATATTGACGAGAAACTAGAGTAAAATTTAAAACAAGGAAAATATGGTGTCATAAAAGTTGAAAGCGATCTAAAATTACGAGACGACAATTTATAAAGATGCGTTGAAGATCTATTTCGTTGAGGCTCAAAGCCATTTGTCTTTAACTGCTGTTGTTCTTAGTAAAGCATGTAGATGTTTCTAGATTGTGTTGTGATCCGTAATTACTGCCATTTTTTCTATATTTAACGTTATAATTGCTCGGTCGTTGGATTTTCATATTTTATAAAACTCCTTTCATCCTTAATATATTGCATCCTTTTTAATTAACACTTTGAATATAATAAATATATTAGTTTGTATTTAATTGCTACATTATCAATCACTTTAGTATTAAGATTGTATTTAGTAGTCATTAACTTTTTCATATATTTTTTGCTTTTCAATGGTAATCTGAATTAGCAAAAAGTGGGTTTCTCTCGTGACGATAGTAACTCGTCGAGGTAAAGCAACTTCACTGATGAAATATTCTTTAATTCATTAAAATGTTGCCAGAACTACCATAAATTTTAGTCTTTAAATTATAGACGTTTAAAACTTATCGAGTTTTATAAAAACAAAGGACAATGAGAGATATATTTGCAATACTTTCAGCTGGGCAAAGCTTCAAATGATATCTAAACAGTAGATATTTACACTCTTTGAAGTTTTGTAAGCTATGACGGAAGAAAAATCATACTTTATTGAAATAATTTTCCATCCTTCCTTTATTTCATAACCTCAGTTCCATTGATTTTTAATTCAGTAATTATTTCAAGAAGTTTGCAGTGTATTTGTCCTAGCTTATTCATTGTAGATTTGGAATTCCACGGCATTTAAATTACAATAGAAAACATATAAGGAACTTTTTTAAACAAGCACCTAATTACATGCAGATATCAATCATTTTAAAATATTTCTTGCTAGAACTAGAATCAAACTTGGATTTAGTACCCTAAGCATTGTTCACGATTTGTCTGAAAGTAAAAATAGCTTTGTTCTCTTGAACAACGATTGAATTATACAAGCGTAGCCACTTTTGATTTGGGAGTCTGACATAACCAAATGACATATTATGGAATATAAAGATGCGTTCATATTTGAGACATTGAACGTACCGGACAGCGTAATAAGTAATCTAAAGTCACACAGCGAACCATTCTGAGGCCTCATAAAATATACAGACAACCATGTCATTGTCATGCAGTGTAGTATGTTGAAATGTCACGCCGGTGAACGCAGCCGTTACAGTATCAAAACCATTCAAAAAGCTACGCCTGTGCTCACCAGCCTCATTGTTACCTCCACAACCATTACGCCCTTACCCACAAAACATTTAGTCCACCTATCCTCTAAGACTGTTGTCTTGCTAGTCCAAGTAGTAACGCTAGCTTACCACCAGGCGGTGCCCCTCTCTCGTGTTGTTCGACGCCTCCACCACCTTTCGAAGAAGCTCCACCTCACAGGACAAGTCGCACGAACTCTTCATCAACGACGTCATCAAGTGCTTCTGGTAGACGCAGAGGCGCGTCTAGTGCGGCGAGTGTGATGACGACGTCTTCCGCGTCGTCTTTGGCGTTGACGCCCGCTGCGTTGAGCAGTGCGCGCAGTAATGATGCCAGGTAACAATATTTGGTGTTAATTTTTTTGACAATATAGTTGGAGTTGATAAGCAATGACATGCGGTTGCTGTCAGTCACAGATACTGTACAACTCGAACATCAATGATCAAGCCAAAACAAAAGGCCAGCTTTTCAAAGAAGTTTCGATATGACATATTTCGTGGAGGTACAGGAAATAAAAATATGTCACATCGAGCTTTAGTAAGTTACTGTCGCATGATTGTCGACGACTGTCTTCTTAGACAATTTTTTCTCAAAGTCAACGTCCTGACAAGATCTTGCTGTTGTACATACGATATTTTTCCCTATTTGCTCACTCTTTCGTGATCTACGTTCTTAAAGTTGTGTATATGCTCTCCAGTGTGTGCTGGACGCCTCCCGCGTCTGTTGAGGGTTCCACACCGACGTGGACGGAGGGCACGCCCAGCTTCACAGAGTCCAGTAGTAGTGAACAAGGTACGTCACCATTTACATGTTAATCTTTCGAGTCCCGCCGACTCCGTCTAAAAAGGCCACGAATAATATAATATAACACATTGTTTCTCATTAGTCGAGCTTTGATATGTAAATTAAAGATATTATAAAATTTATATTTATCAATATAAAAATTGTCGTTAAAGAAATCCACAATCTAAATAATCCACAGAAAAATACCTCAAATTATGAGCTCAGCTCAATAACCCCCCAACCTGATCAAGAACAGAATCAAGTTACGCGATTCCATAAACATATATACTTTTGATAAAAGGACGATTTTAAAAAATACTTTTTCTAATCTATGAACACTAAAAAGGTTACTTACTCAGTCATAAAGAAAAGATGGTAAAATAAGGAAAAAAAATATTGCACAAAGATAAGCACAAGCTTACAGAGGTATTTTCCACAGGCTACCCATTAACTCCAGCTCGCGGTGCCACGCCGTGCGACGCGCGCGACGGCCGCCGCTCGCCGCGCCCCCCGGCCCCTCCCGCGCGCGCCCTCCCTCCCACCACAATCAATTGCCTGACCAGTGAAGTGGTGAGTGATTCATGCGCTGTCTGATTAATTCAAAGCTGGGTGATTGGTTCAATTTTGGAGAGATGGTTTGATTGATTAATTGGGGTCGAGAATTTTAGCTGATTGTTTCATCGAAATAGATGTTTGATTTTAGATTTTGTATCGTAATTTAATTTATTAGAGTTGCAGTATAATCACCTCTGCTATTTCAATTTCCACGTATAAAAATACCTTTGAATTTATTATCAATGTCTCTTCAAAATTTTGGTACTTTTGACTAAATTATTACAAGGAATAGGTAAGTCAATAATTTCACGTTTGGTAAAGGATATCATATGCTAACCACACTGACAAGCATTTTACACGCTACAGCTTCTATCCGATGCGAAAGTGAACGATAAAAACTAAACATAGATTTTGTACTGAACTTGAACGGTGACACTACCATGCACCCAAATTGTCCTATAATTCGTGATACCAAAGATGTATTTTGTGGTTTTGAAGGCAAAGACAAGTAACAGTCAATTGTTTTTTTTAATAATATATATCTCAAATACTATGTATATTTTTATCGTTCATTTTAACTCAAACATGTGTTGCCAGAAATTGTTTCTTTGTTTTATATTACAAATGATTTTAATGAAAACGTTACCTAGTAAGTAAACCGACAACAAGTCCGAAATAACTTTCTCATCATAATTCGAAAATATTACACCAATAATTAAACTCAATTCGATGAAAGATGTTTCTCATGTTTCGTGTTCTTTGGTATTTTATTTGCTAACAATTTCTGGAACTAGAGAAATGCCTACAGATAACTTAATATTCCTACTTATTCTGTATACTTTATTTTTTTTTATTTATAGCGCATACGCCATATTAATGAATGCCCTTTTTTTTGGACGCTGCTTACGGTGGGTTCTAGTTGCATCTTAAAGAAAGAGTAGAAAAGGATTACAAATGATTAAACTATCAATAAACATATTTATAAACGCTTAAAACTCTGTTTTTACGACGCTAGCTTTTTAGGAACATTTTTTGTCATGGCAATCTCAATATTTAATAAATAAAAAATGGGGTGCTTCCATTTTAAGGAATGCGTAATAATAAATAATGATTTTTGAAAAAAAAATGGCGTTGGACTGTCTAATTTTTTAAATAAAATTAAGCAATAATAACTGTTGCGTGAATATCGGCTGGTGTATCTTAATTTTAAACTAAGTGTTGCCATTGTCTTGTTGAAAAAAAATCGTAAAATGAAACGCTAGTTGATGAATGTTGTGACGTTTGCGCCGTTTTCGAAATATTTAATAATTGCCAAAAAGAACGGACCCATTTTTTTAACAAAATGTTTTAGACTATGTAACTTAGCTATTGTGTAGTAAGTAATAATTTTAATATAATTTTTGTACTTTGGGACTTATTTGATAGTAAAATAGATAAAAAAAAATATGAAAAAAAGTTAAGTTGATACAAGCTTTCCTTAAAGTTACAATATGAGATTGGTTATGTCCTTTTAAAACCTCGATGTTTGGCAAAATAGTAATGACGGTTTTTAAAAAGTGTAATGTGTATCAGTTTCAAAATTACTTTAAACCTATTAAATAAGTCCCAAAATAAATGTTTCGACTGATTCATCTAATCATATTCAGCAATCGACTGATCTCGACATGTTAGTGGAGTTAGAGAAAACAGGGTGTTATGATGAAACAAGTGTGATTATCGTGAATATACGAATATCTATATAACACAACTTTACACACCCTGTATTCAAATACCGGCTTACTACCGCTCAACGATTGTTTTTTTTTTCAATTTAATCAATTGTCGTATGTCATATACAATACGACAGTTCATTAAACTTAACCAGAAACAAATACACACACATAAAAATATACGACTAAAAAGACATTCGTTGAAATAACGAGCTCCTTTTAAGATAATGACTTGAATAAAATAATGCCTTATAAAATCAGTACATCCATTAAACTCGATCAAAGCCGGTATTTTCCGTAGTTATTTCAGCAACTGATAGTCTTACCGCTTAATAAAAAAAAAAAAAAAACGACTTAAACCTATTTTAGCTATCTTACTGTTTTGTCCCTTTCTGTCAGATTTCATTTTAACTATACTTAACTTTGTATAAATCCGATAGTTTTTTTTTATGAATAAGGCGGTAATCATTTGTTTTTTGTGATTTTGTGATCTGCAAACTAGAGTATGCACGTCCTGTCGTACGTAAGAAGTCATATCAATTCGTTGCTAAAGATAAAGTACAAAATTTAAAAAAGACAATTGTAAACAGAACTTCCTTTTTTGAAAAATAACTGCCACGAGATCCAGTGCTGCCAACACTTAGTCGACCATGACTACCACTTTCGTATTTATAACTTCCGTTTAACTGTATTGCTATTATTAAAATGAAGGTTGTCAGCTAACAGAAGCAATTCGTTGTACGCTTTTGAAATACATATAATCCGCTTTCATGTGAGTGTAATAATATTTATGCAACTGTATGAGATCTGTAAGTATTTTTACCGGAAAATAAAGTTATAAAACATTGATGTTAATACGTTGCCGACGGCTTTAAAAGGTTACTATTTATATGGCCATAAAGCTTATAGGCAAGGCTCAGGTCAAATGTATGCATTTTCTAAATAAAAATATTCTCAATAATACCGCATCTTAATCGAAAATTATATAAAATTGTTATCGTACAACTGAGACCATTTTAATGTGTAGAATAGATTTGTTCGTTATAATCGAATATTGTAAAAGTGCTTACAGGTCAAAACAATAAATTAAAACCTTTTTGTAAGTGGTGACCTTTCCTTGATAAGATTTAATTAAAAATAATTCAATATAAATGTGTTCATTGTAGGATCACTGGTACAGTACAAATTGTATATCAATTAGTGTATACCTAATTTAATGTAAAAATCGACTTCAATTCATTACTTACGGTGTAAAGTTAATTTTAGTGCGACATAAATATGTGATATTCACATATATTTTTTATTAGGAATTCAACAACTTAAGAAATGAAGGAAACGTTTTCTCTTTAACATTCGCAAAGGTTAACAAATGCTGATATCTTTCCGTAAGAAATATATTCTAGCTATAAAAATACGACGATGAAAAATGCACATTGATTTCAAAACTGTGCTACCTCAATATGGCAAGACAACGTAATATACGATGCTTATAGTACTGCAGAAATTCATAGGCGCCGGTGACAACCTCAGGCCATCAGGTCACATGTAAAGAACCGGAACAAAAACGAAAGCTTCTAAGCATCGAACAATTTTTTAACCTATGTTGGAAGGGTTGGCACAGGAGGATATAATTAAATGAACATAACGTTTAGTAGCTTTTTAATAACTATGACAGAATATAATTCAGTTTATAAGTCTAAATGTTTTTTTTCTGTATTTATTCAATAATTTATTCAAAATATTGACAATGTTCGTTTCGAGATTAAAACATTTGCGAATTTTTTTCTCAAGCAATCAACAAAATATGTGATAAATTTTTCAGGAGGTATTATTACGTTATTGTGCATACACACTGCATATTTAAACCCTTTCCAACGTTAAATAACTTTCAAAACGTGAAACGAAAATAAACACGTCGACGCGCACAAGCGTCGACTCAGCTCTGATGTTGAGTAGTGCACCTATCATAGCGCGGTTGTATGAAGCTTTGTCTCTGTTCCGTTTCTCAGACCTGATGATCTGATCAGGTTGACCGCCTGCTAGATTGAGCAATAACAATAAAACATCAAGTTAATGTTGAACAAAAATTATGACGGTATAGATTTCACTTTCATGAAGTCTTGTTAATTATTGCAATTTGTACCTTATGTCAATCTCACGGAAGTAACAGGATTTCGTGAAACGACCTGACTTTAGTAAAAAAAAAAACAGGTCAAACTGATTTTTCTCCACTGGTCACCCTTACAAAAACGTAGTCTGGTGTGTATAAACTGTTACGTTTCTCGTCGTTGTTACTATATATCAATATAATGTATATTTTGTTGTTGTTAACTATTTAAAACGACCGACATGTAGAATAAACATTTGAGAAAAAAGTTCTGGATATTTTTAATCCTTTTTATGGCCGTAGTAGGCATGACGACTTAACGAGCTATAATTTTCCAGTTTAAGCTTCCATCTATCTCGTTGGTGTAGTGGTCGGAAGCGCTATTGAAAAGCACGAGGTCGATTCCCAGGTCGGGCATTGTTATTGGGGTTTACCATTTTAAATTTCTCAATAGCAGCCCGGAGTCTGGATTTGTGTCCGGTTGTATAAATAGGCTCACCCTATACATGGTACTTAAAGCAAAATGTATTATATAGGTTCACCTCTGCCTAGCCCTTCAGGGATTACAGGCTCGATGTTATGTTATGTAAGCTTACATCTGACTGTACGGAAAATCTATGCAAGGCGGGGCCAGCTTATACTAAAAATATGTAGCTTGATAATTATGATGTCGTGTGTGTGAAATTATAGGAAAAAGTATTGCATTTCTGCCTTACTTTAAAAACAAAAAATTGTTTAATAAGGCATTCAAAATACACATGTTTTTTTTTTACTTTTCTTATAGCTCCATTTTTGGCCTATTTCACTACAGTTCTCATAAACTGTCGTAGAATAAGCACTCGAGTCGCTACATACAATTTTATGGCAACCTGTTTCACTTAACCGGAACTAAATTAAACTTTAAAATTTGACAGTAGTTACCCTAACTAATATCAATAAAATGTAATTAAATTAACCATTTTAGTTAGTTAACAATAGTTGCCTGTTCTAGAACTTCTACCATTTAGTCTTACCATCATTAAAAAAATACTACTAAAATAGAAATCATGCTTAAAGCTTACCTATGGCTGGCTTAAAGGGGACATTTCTAAAATTAGTTTAATATGGATAACTGCTTGCGAGAGGTAAGAATTTTATATTGTATGATATAATATTATAAGTATGGTTTCAAAGTCGTAGGTAAATTATAAGAAGCAGCACATCGTCTACGTAAAATAAAAAAAATATCTGTGTCTTCTCTTGAAAATTACCCGGTCACGAAGCTGGGTGCGGCAGACTCAAAGACATTAAGTTGCAGCCGAAGAGGCTATTTAAATTTACCTCGAAATATAACTTCGTTTTATTTAAAGTCTTTCCTACAATTTCCCTGCGACTTCACTAACATGGAATTAACAATAATTAAAATTCATTAGTACTTATTTTAGTATAGTAAAGTTTCGGATAAAAAAAATGGGTGCACCAGAGTGCCTCGTTTTTATTGAACAAATATATAACACGGTGTAAAAAGACCCATCACATAGCTGACATAGCCGTCAACTAAGCATGCTGTACATCAAACTAAGTAAAATTGCACAAACATTATTGTTTTTGGTGTGAAAATTTGCTGATTATGCAATGATAACACACGCAAACATTGTGCCTATGGGTGCATGCAACGGTACAGGGGTCGTGGGGGGGGGGGAGAAACGTCATTTAATGTTCCCACCCGACCCTTGATAAGAGCACCCCCTGTGGGGTACGGACCTCGGCTTAGGGCGTCGCTGGAAGAGGGCAGCAAGGGACTAGCTGGATCAGGATTTGAGTGATTTAGGGACGAATTTAAAGCTACAGGCTCAGCGGCGCGGGCTGGCTCGAGCAAGGGTCGGGAGGGGCGTGTATTTGGGCGTCGCGGCGGGCCTCGGCGGCGAGGACGGTAGGACGTCGATCGGGTTTTGGGCTTATGTAGTGTGCTGGTGGCTGACTCTCGGCTTCGTGAAGTGTCTTTTTATACCAGTTATAAGGTCCCATCAAAGTAATAGAGTACCTACTGGGACTATGAAGTTAATTCATCATAATCATCCTTCTGTTCGGAACAGCGGGTTTTCTTCCATACATCACCAACCGTCATCTCAGAATGTATTAATTAATCATCACCTTCCTGCCCGTACCACAAATTAAAACTTCAACTTTTTTTTTTCATACTCTATTAGTCGTAATCTCGGTAGTTACTCCCTTTCTAGCCATGTGATCTTGCACACAGTCAGTCCATCCATCGTTTCATTGGTGATGCAGTTTATAATTGTACAGTGAAAAATAAAGTCACATAAATTAGCCAGAAACATTGAACTCTGTGCAAACAATCTAGCGCATACTTTGGTGGGCCCTTAAAAAAAACATTTGAAGAAGTCTTAAGTGTATTAATGACTACAAAATCTTATTTTAACTTTTGACAACAGGTGGAAATGACGCACTTAAGATCTGAAACATCAAGAATAACAATATCAAGTTATGAAATACATAAAGATGCAGACGACGTGGAACCGTGTTAGATTATTCAATCAAGCAGCTATTTTTGAAAGTTTAATGCAATATAATTCGATCGAAACGTAGGAAAAAAAAATACGTTGAAATATAAGAAAATTAAATATTTTAAGGGCAAATTTCTCCAATGAGACTGAAACCCCGTTCAAGAGCTGTCAGTGAAAAAATTTCACAACAGTGGTGACACTGTCAGCTATTGAACGCGGTGTAGATGTGCTGATTGGTGAAATTCGCTCAAAAGCCGAATTTACATTACTAAACGAGTTACGCAAACTTCATTGATAGTTTCACCTTAAAATAGATAATTAATGACACGTGAAAATCCGGCTTTCGAGAGATACGAAACTTTCTTTACAATTGAAATTGTATTGCAATAAAATGATCAAAATAAATATTGTTCTTGCTATTTAAATGTAACTGTTACGAAGCGTAATGTAAACGTTCAAATTCGTATTTAATCATTTTTGCGTTACCAATTAAAGATGGCTTTACTGGAGATCAATAACGAATGGTAAATGTACTTAAATGAATCTCTTTTGTCTTAGTGAAACGTAATATGGCTACTGTTTTATGCAGTATCTAAATAAGATAAACTAAATCATCGGTTTCTGAAAGTCTCAGCTCTTCTACAGTCTCTGCTGTAAAGTTCGGGCCGGCAAGTTTGTGCAGCTAAACAGGACAGATGGCAACATTCCATCTCTTACGCAACGCCTAAATAAACAGCTGTGTTATAGTAAGCTGAATTCTAAAAACCCAATCATTTAAACAGACTTTTAGAAACCGAGGTATATTTTATTTGTTATAAAGTGCCCTCCAAGTCTTAATTTGGCTAATAAATTATGATTCCTTTAAAAGACAATGAATATTACGGTCTCCAGTTACTATAAAAAGCCAATTTAAAACTTTTCTTAAAACCCCATAACAGCCAAATGTTCTGAAGAAGCATATTAATGTTGCCATCTTTAAAGTAATGTCATTAAAATTATATTAATCGATATATTATTATTATTAGGATAAGAATCTACCCACTGCCATTGTTGTTAATTTTAATATTATAGAGAACAATTTATGAATGGCACTCTTAGTAACTAATTTATAAATAAAAAAAAGATATGACAGTTGATTGATAACACAGTGAACGAATACTACAGTCGGTTTTGTCAAATAAAAGACATATTTTTTCTCTCAGTAATTAATTCTCAAGCCTAAACAAATGCATTATAAAATTGATTAATACACGATTTAAAATTTTAAAAATAAGGTGACATTCGAAAATACCTATCCTAAATACTTAAATCGATTATTTGAATGAAGAAGGTGCAAAAAAATTGTTTTTACTCTTTACGTATTATGATGTATAATGCTCCAAATCTGTATTTTTTAATCTCGTAATTTAGGCAACTATATTTTCTTGCCTTTGTACTATAATATAACACACTAGATAGCTGGTTTGTAAGTCAATAAGAATAAAGAAATGTCTCTTTATAGTATGTCTATAAAATAAAAATAAAACTGTAAAACCCAAGATCAATCTACCTAGCATTGTCCTAACCACGGAATAGAAAAAACAAGTGGAAGTGCCCACGCAGCTATAACTCGCGTGTCACAATTATTCGGAAAATATGTAAAATAATAACAACCTCCGTCCCTTGTAATAAGACTTAATTTTGTATGAACAACAAATTCAACTTTGACGAAAAGCTTACTTGTTGTTCTTTAAAAATGAAGACTTATCACAACTGATGAGAGTTGTTATTAATTTACATATTTTTCCGCATAATTCTGACACACGCGGGTTACCTGACGGCCACTTCCACTTGTGTTTTCTGGTCTCCTGTGTGTTAATACAAATATTTAACATGGAACGACTGCGTATCTGAACTCCACAACATATTGCTGAGTAACACTGTACGTTGTAAAAGTTAAGTATATAAATTTTTCGTCATAATTGTCTCACTGCAGGCCAAGTATGCGTCTCCCCATAAAGAGAAAAAACGGCTTTTGATTACCTCGCTTGCTTATACGCGTTGTCGTTGCCATGTAAGAAAAATAAATCCGAGATTCATAAGATAACTGATTAGAAAGTCTCATTGTTATGGTTCCTTATTGAAGTAAAAACTTCTTTAGGTGCACTTAGAGCTCTTTTTGGACAGTGAACGAAATTGAACCGTTACACTGGTGTTGGTGACGCTGAATCGCGTATACTCGTAAGTGTTCTATCAATCTTGTGTCAGAAGCACACACCCTTTTTGTTTTTTATAGAACTTGTATCTACTATAAAAATTGGATTCTAAGTGCGGATTTCACCAATGAAACTGAACGCGATGAGCACTTCTAAATCGCATTCAACAGCAGTCAATGTCAATATTCCAATATAGTTTTGACACTGACAGCTCTTAAACGCAGTTTAGATGTGCTGAACGAGTTCAGTTTCATTGGTGAAATACGCACTAAGCCGGGTTGCCTGTGTGTTGTTTAGCTATTACTTAGTTTATTTCGGTATGCTGGTTTTGTAAAATGTTAAGTTATTAGATTAAACTTTAATATTCAAGTAACATCTTTATATATCAAAAGGGTGAATTTAGAGGCTCTTGCTCGCAGCAATAAGTATTGCTAAATGTCTAACTTTTAAATGGAGCCAATATACCTCTTGTTTATTAAAAAAAAACTGGGCCAGTGTCTGATTAATGTGTGTTGTCAATAAAAAAAAATCCTGATTTCTGAAAGCATTATCAAGTTTTTGGTTGACTGATATAACATCCTCCAAAAATATCTTGTCATAAGATTTGACAACAACTGTTCTATTCTATAAAAATGTCTTCTTAAAAACTGAGGTGAAGTGAGCTGCCATTCAACTTGTAGTGCTATTCTGTAACCATCTCACCGTGAAAACTTAGGTGAAGTGAGCGTGGAGTGAGCTGTCAGTGCCACTGATGCTAGGGATTGACCAAGACGGGATGACACTGACAGCTCACTCCACGCAAGTGATATTTTTATAGAATCGACATGCTGATGATAGGGAATGACACTATTCCCAGATCACTTCACCTAAGTTTTCATTGTGATTTTTTTACTCAATAGAATGGCTGTTGTTTTGTATTAATAATTGAGTACGTTTTCAGGAAAAGGGTGCAAATGTTTGTAATCATCTAATTGTTGTGCCACTTTTACAAATAAGAGGGTAATATAATACATAATCCAATTGATGTGTATAAAGTTAATTCATACAATTTATTGAACCTGAATTTTTTACATAAGTATGTTTTTTCTAATTTTCTCAGCTTTTATGTTTTTCATTTTTATTTCTTTGGATAGACTGATTATCTTAGATCTGATTTTTTTATTTTATTTTAAGTTATACTATGAAATCGGTTTTAAATTAACTTATGATCAAAAACGGTATCGTTATTTTAAGTTTTAGACCAAAATTATTTTATCTATAGTACATTATTATAATCATGCTCATTTTTCTTATTTCTTTTAAATTTTGCGTCTTGCAAAATATTTTTATGAATCTGAAAATATAATTTTAAATAAAATATATTTAATTGATTTACATAAATGTGTAGTACAAAATATATTTGGTGGTACATAAATCGTGTTTTGAAGCGCTTGTATTGTTGTGTAGGTAGCTGTGGCAATGTCCATGTATAAAATTAAATTAGCAGCAAATAATGGTCATTCAGAAGATTCATGATAGCTATGTACGGGTTTAAACGTACGTTACGAACTTTTGTAAACGAAATAAACTAAAACTTTTTGTTTATTAAAATGAATAACTTTTTAACGGTTTTAAAACAGATCGCATATGACAAATGTCCCGTCACCACTTTCTAGAAACTAGGAAGGAGACGTTTCATTTAATGAGGTCTAATGTAACACAAATTTTACCTGCCACACATTTCTAGGCATGAACCTGTTTATGTTATAAATATTCTAAAATCTAATAATGCCATATCTACATGGCAACACAAGCCTCAAATTATGCACGGCCACACAATAGACTTTCACATGCTAATTACTTTAACATCTTAGTGCTTGTGCAGAGTGAATGGCAAACTCGGGTGTTGAACCTGCCTATAGTACTCACACATTTCGCCAGTTATGTTCAAGTTACATGTAACAGGTCGCGAAACCATTTTCATCAAATCTAGACTACGGTCTGCTACTGGGAAGTTCCAGATGGAAAAGCCTAATAACTCTGCCCGACCTGGGAATCAAACCCAGGCCCTCAAGCTCAGCAGTAGCGCTTGCGACTAATAGACCAAACAAACAGTCAGGTCAATTACAGGTCATCTTATACTGAAGTGTATGTGTGATACGTAGTCACATCGTGCATTACTATTCACTCTGGACGAGGCCTTATAGCTAATATTAACGTTTGCAATGAAGAAAGTCAACTTTACCTTGATATTTTGATGTCATACGCTTTCATACAAGGCAACAAAAAGATATGAAAGAGCTTTCATTACCAGTTTAACGGCTCTTCGGTCAAATATCGTTTCAGTTTTATTAGAGATGTTTCTAATAGGTACCTTGACTGGAAATTCATGTGAAAATCTACCGAGTGATAATATTGTGTTGCGAGTTGTACTGTAACTTAAGCTATATTTAAGTGTTCATATCCTAATCTACCTAGGCAGGGCGTTGTAACATATTTGAAGAATTTTAGCAGTCTTTCAATTGAACTCTCAACATAAAATCTTTTCTTCTTTTATCTTTTAAAGGTGTTTTACACTGTAGAAGTAAACATACGTTTCGTTTTTACAATAATTAAATGTTGTGTCGAAGTATCCATAAAAAGGTACGTTAATTTCGTGCAAAAAAAATTCTTTTATCTACATGCTACAATTGATATGTAATATCAATTAAAGCAATTTTTATTATTTGCAAAATAGTTAAGGCTACAAGTTTTTTTTTATTGTCAAGACTGTCCTGAGCCTCGTAATGAGCCTACGACATTTGATTTATTAGGCAATACTACATGATATTATTCGTTAATTAAAATGAAATAAAAATCTTATCCATTTCAGTTATTCCACCGATGATAACAATGTTTATTAGAATGAGGAAAGATGTCATCACATTTAGCTTACTTTTAACCTCCGAATTTAATGGAATTTAGGGTTATTTTAATTGAGATTTGTGTTGAAATTGAATGTTGAGTTAGTCGCAAATTTCTAATTTTTCAATTGCATAATTTATTTATTTTTATAATAGTAAAATGTTATCTTTTTTTGCCCCCTTTGACATGGGACGTAAGCATAACTGGCGAAATGTGGTTGTACTATAGGTAAGGTACACCTCTGCGTACCCTTCTGGGATTACAGGCGTGATGTTATGTGTAATCTTTAAAATAGTTTTTATTTTCATTTCAGTCATATAAATGAAATACAAACCTGATTATTTATTTTAATTATATCATAAAATAACGTAAGCTAAACCTGATTATATCATAATTGTTGTTGTAAAATGTAAATGTACAAAACGTTTGTACTTATCTTGTTGAACTTTGCTAGTGCTGTACCTACCATGTTTATCGATAAATGTATTTATATTATCATGTGTACTTATCTGTATATCGCGAGAGATATTTGAATTAAATGCGTATTTCAAATATGTGATATTTTATTTACCTCAATAACCCTAAAAGCTTAAGGCAACCAGGGAAAAGATTACTATTATTAAAAAAAAAGGTAAACACGAATTAAAACCCTAAAGGCACACCAAAAACCAATTAAATAATAAATATCGTGCCTTAGAATTCTATCGATATTTTTTTCAGAAAGATTACACTTCAGCCGATCTATTCTTTAAACATCTCACCTTGTAAACTTAGGATAAGTGAGTTTGAAGTAAAATTGAACTTTTTGTCACAATCTATTATGTTTAAACAGAAGGAAAAATGATAATAATAGAAACAGATACATTTCGGGCTCACAAGGCAACATGTATACCCACTCTGAAGTCTTATGTATTCTCTGGGCACAAAAGTCTACAATTATTCACATTTATTTGGCACTTTTGTCTTTTTGTGTTAACCACTGGTGGGTGATCTAAGGTAAGCCGGGTGTGTTTATGTTGCATGGTTTTGTTTATGTTAAATGTCACTACCTTTATACAATAAACAGTGTGTATAAGATATGTGTGGTACAGACCATCAAACTGGACAGCTTTTCCCATAGGGTCAAACATATTTGTTTTCAAATAGTGCAAACAATACTATAAAAAGTGTAAAAGCTTAAAAAAATGCTCATATTTAAACGTTTTAAAATAAGTGTGAAACAAGGACAGCACTATCGTAAAAGTGACGTCATGACTTAGTAACTTCATACTAGTGCCATACATTGTCCTTACCGTGCGACAAGAACGGTAATAATCCCCTCTAAAACTTTTAAAGCGTGTAACTTCTTCAATTACATCGATTTAACAGAATTTTTCGATTATCTCATTTAACCATGCAGACATTAGTTTTCATCCCTATTAACAACTGTCCCATAGATTAGGGTCGAGTACGTGTTGAAGTTGTATGTGACGGCTGATTATTTGTTGGCAATTATGTTGTTGGTACCATGTAGAAGCTGGTTCAGTCTGATGGTCTGTGTCGCATCCTCAAATATTACCACACATTTATAATACACGCTGTATAAAATGATTTTTTTTTATTACACTGTTCAAGTTATGGAAATAGGTTGTTAATTTTTTATTAGGGCAAGCCGGGGTTTTTTGCTTGCAAACAAGCAAGAAAACCCGTCAAGCCCTAATTACAGCTGTGAATGCAGTATAAGAGGTGACTTTTTCTCACAGAGAAGAAGTGCGTGTCCAAGCGGTGGAAACAAGAGAAGTCTGAAAGAGGCCGATGATCGAGAATTGGTGTGGAAATACGTATTTTTATTTCATAGAGAGAAATAATAGTTATGTTTTATTGTACATAAATGGATAGTACCTATACATTATGCTATATTTGAATAAGAACTAATTTATTATTCCAGACTCGGCTATAAGAAGAACGATGCAGTCCTAACTTCATGCCAAAGGAAATTATCTCTAATTTTATACTACTTAGAGCATTTTATTAAATGCGGCTCCTATACTTAGCATTTATGTGTTAGCTCAATTTTTACACTAAATTATGTAAACCAAAAATGATTCTGAAGACTTGTGTATACCACGCCTAACTAATTATTTTAAATTAAGTTTTATTTTAAATAAGAATTAATTCATCCTTTTATGTATAATACCGATATTACTGTTTGTAATATTTTCTTTAGTTATGTAATGATAAAAAAATATAATGGAGAAAGCAAACATTAAGAGCCTGTCCAGCACGCGTAGTTTGGCCATCATAGAAACCAGTTTTGTCGACGGAAGAATAGACAAAATCATTTTATCTATTCTTTCTGTCATTTTGTCTATTCTTTCTGTCATTTTGTCTAGTCTTTCTGTCATTTTGTCTATTATTTCTATCATTTTGTCTATTCTTTATATCATTTTGTCTATTCTTCGTTGACCACCAGAAAACTCGGTCATGGTACGCGTGCAGTGAAGGAGTTATACGCGCGTAGCTGAGATACTAGAGCTAAATATAGCTAATTCCGTCCATACAAGTCGTCTTGTGCTCGTTCGTATACGCGCGTATCCAGATTGTCTCGCGTCACGATCATGAATTGCCTTAAGTAGACGGGCTCCAAAATATATTAAAGCAGGTAAGACATGGATCGATATTGGAGCGATATCGATGTTATAATGTCAACTTAATAATTGCTTAATTATAAACGAATGTTTTATACGAATTGAATGATTAGATTAATTTAATAATATATTATAATTATGGGTCGTGATTTGAACTCCGCCCGCCGCACTATAGACACAAAATAAAATACGGCAAAAAAGGCGCACACACTCGTATGGTCTGTTCCGAACGTATGGGATGAAAATGTAAACCAATTATTAGAAAACGTACCTTTAGATACCGAAATGACATTGTTTGATTATATGAATACTTAAACCCGCAATTCTTATTTTAAATCATAAAGTGGTTTTTTATTTGACAACTGACGTTAGTTTTATAACCTCAAATTTCGTCGTTGAATTTACAATTAGGAAATTAAGAAAAGAAGCTAAATTTGTTTATTCTGCAGAAACAAAACGCAATTACAAAAATGAAATTACATAAAATACACGCACGTTGTAGTCAAAAGCTATCAAATCATTCAACCAATAAAAATTTTGATAATTTGTCAATATTTTTTTGTTTTTTTTTGACTTTATTAATGTTCTGTGTTAAATACGTTGAAAAAAAACTTTCTTGGCTAGGCTGGCGGGAGAGACTTGAGCAGCGCAGGGGTTTCTTGAATAAAAAATACTTTCTTGGAACACTTTACTTCTTCTTTATTTAGTTGCTTCTTCTAATACTGCTGGATTCGGAATGCCCGACCACTTGTTTGTATGTTTGGCATCTCGCAGGTCAACCTATGCGGTTGTCGTCTGCTTAAGCGGACTTGCCTGTGGATTCCCTAATAAATTAAGGCCTCCAGCCAGGACTTAAACTTATATACTAACTAAAACTAAGCGACAACGCTAAGGGCACCCCCTGTGGGGTACGAACCTCGGCTTAGGGCGTCGCTGGAAGAGGGCAGCAAATGAATAGCTGGATCAGGATTGGTATTAATTAGGGACGAATTTAAAGCTACAGGCTCAGCGGCGCGGGCTGGCTCGAGCAAGGGTCGGGAGGGGCGTCGATTTGGGCGTCGCGGCGGGCCTCGGCGGCGAGGGCGGTAGGACGGCGATCGGGTTTTGGGCTTCTGTAGCGTGCTAGTGGCCTTACTACTCTCCTGGAGGAGGGTAGTGGCGTCGTCGGGGTCGATTAAAGTATGCCTTGGTCGGCGAATACTGCTAATGCGAGAGGGAGTGTAGCGGGCGGCCGCTGTAATCAGGGGGTTAGAATGTTTAATGCCGCAGTCGAAGAAACGCTTTGATAAGCGTTTCATGAACTGTTTTATGGTTGGCATTTTGAGGTCGACGTGAAGATCTATATTACGGACATAGAAGGGGGCACCCGTGACCCTTCTGAGGAAACGGTTTTGGAGGGTCTGCATCTTATGGAGATGACGTGGGTGAGCGTGCGCAAATACAACGCAGGCATAGGTCATGATGGGACGGATGACTGCGGTATAGATGCGGAGCTTGCATTTGAGGGACAGTTTGCTACGGGCTGTCAGTACGAATTGGAGCCTGCTAAGAGCGAAGGAGGCGCGCGCGCGAACCGCCTTAATATGAGCCTTAAAGGTAAGGTTCTCATCGAGGATCACGCCTAGGTATTTGGCTTGCTTCTCCCAAGGGATTGGCTTGCCGTACATAGTGATCGGGCTGGGAAGTGGGGGAGGGAGTCGACGACGTCTCGAGAAGAGAACCGCCTGACTCTTATCGGGGTTGACCTCGATTCTCCATTTCCGGAACCAAGCGCCTAAGACGTTTGCGGAGGTTTGGAGAGTACGAGCTATAGCGTTGGGACAGTGACCGGTATAGTAAACGGCAGTGTCGTCGGCGAAGAGAGCCAACTGAGCCTTTTTACTTTTTGGGATATCGCTAGTGAACAGCGTGAAGGCGAGAGGAGATAGTACGGAACCCTGAGGGACACCGGCGCGAATAGGATGAGGGGACGAGAGTGCTCCCTCGACGCGATAGCGAAAGGTCCGGTTCGACAAAAAGTCTCGTAAGATGAGCACGAGACGATCTGGCACTCCTAGTTGGTAGAGCTTGTATATCAAGCCGTTGTGCCAGACTTTGTCGAAGGCTTTCGCTATGTCGAAGAATAGCACACCCGTCGTCGCGTTACGCTGCAGACCAGCGCATAAGTGCTCTACGATACGGTGGACCTGTTGGGTGCCCGAGTGTTGGCTACGGAATCCAAAATGCTCGTTGGGTATGAGGCTCTTTGCTTCGGCGTAGTCTTTGAGACGCTTATAAATAAGCCTCTCGTAGATTTTGCCGAGGACATTGAGTAAGCTAATAGGGCGGTAGCTGGAGGGCTCAGACTTTGGCTTGCCTGGCTTTGGGATACCGATGACGGTGGCTTCTTTCCATGCTTGTGGGAAGATGTTGTTGCTCAAGGCGCCATTGAAGATGGCGGTCATAAGCATTATTAGCGGGGCAGGAAGAAGTTTGTATACCTTATTGGTAATACCATCCGAACCGGGGGCCTTACGAGCGTGGAGCCCTTTAATGAGGTCGTGCACTTCGTCTGGAGTGACGGGAGGCAGAGGATCATCAGGGTCTTCGACGGGAGGGAGGGAGGCTCTTCGTTCGACTTCAGCGTCGACCATGTTCAGGTGAGCTTGGTCTACTGGTTGGGAGCTGGGAGAACATTGGGACTCTAGGCTGTCGGCAAGACATTCAGCCTTATCGGGACTGTCGAAAGCGACACTATTGTCGGGGCGGATGAGAGGAGGCATAGAGACCTCTTCTGAGGAACGCAATTTCCTCTGTAATTGCCAGAAGGCTTGATGAGTGGGCTCGAGTTCGCTGAGCATCTTGTTCCAGCCCTCAGAGCGAACCTCCCCTATGCGTTTCTTTACAGCACGCTGTAAATGGCGCATGTGGGCTTTGTTCGCGTCACAAGGGAAGGAGTCGTAGGCACGGATGGCCGCGTTCTTCTCGGTTATCAGGTCACGTACGTCAGTAGGTAGTTTCCAGCGATGGTCTTCCATCACCGGAACTTCCCGTGAACAATCCGTCAATACGGATTGTACGTGCTCTGTAAACGAGTCGATTGCGGCCGTCGTGTCAGCGACTGACACTAAGTGATCGGGGATGGTGTCTAAGTGAGGCGACGTGGTGGATTTCAGTCTTTCGCTTACTTTCCTCCAGTCGGTTATCGTCTGGGTCTGAGGGGGGCGGTTGGGGTCGATCGGGCCCGAGTAGGGTGCAAGATGCATGACTACAGGGCGGTGGTCAGAATTTAGCTCGTGGAACGTCTCAATCGATTGCAAACGGAGGTTCACATTCTTGAGCAGCGCTACATCGAGAACATCGGGAAGGTGATTAGGATTACCTGGGAAGTGAGTCGGGCTCATTGGAGCGATGACGTCAAAGTTAAGGGATTCGCCTAACTTGAAAACTAACCTACCTCTGGTTGAGGTTGTGCTACTATTCCACGCCGGGTGCTTGGCATTAAGATCCCCCGCCAAGATGACGGAGTCACTCATACCGAAGAGGGCAGTGAAGTCCTTTTGGAGCGAGATGGGATCCTCCGGACCATTGTCGGGTGGGATATAAGCGGAGATGATGGTGATCGGTTGGTGGCCGGTCATGCCGAGCCGACAGATAGAGGTCTCCAGATGGGAGAAGAGAGGAGGTGGGTCTATAGGGATACAATACAAAGATTTCCTAAAGTATATGAGTGTGCCACCCTTGTGACATCGAGACCTGTCATTGCGAACTAGTTTAAAGTTGGCAATATTCGGGTTTCGGTGATGTGGTTTTAAAAAGGTTTCCTGTATGAGGAGGATGTCAAGCTGATGGTCGCGGAGGAAAGTGGCGATCTCATCGCGTTGACCTGAAACGCCATTTGCGTTGAAAAAGCCTAATTTAAGGGATCGGGGTTTGTTACAATTTACTCTCGTATTATCCATTGAGAATTAATATTTGAGTGAGTGTAGAACTTGCGCGATCTCGGGATACGCGCTGAGAATTTCCATGAGGCGGATTGCGTTGCCGTTTGCAGCAACGATTTCTTCCGCCATTTTATCCGCGGCGGTGGTGAAGAGAGCCGCGTATGTACTTAATATGATTTGGGCGCTGTTTCGGCCCTGGGTTCCCTGAGGTGCCGCTGGAGCGGCCGTAGGGGCCGCGGGGGCTACCAAAGGCGCTGGGATGGCGGAAGCCATCAGCGCTGGAAGTTGAGCGGGTTGCGCTGGTTGCGCGGGGATAGAGGGCACCGAGGCTGCGGGAGCCTTCAGGTGATTTAGGTTAGCCCAGGGAGACGGCCTCTGCGGACTGAGCCGCTCCGGCATCAGCGCGGAAGGAGGCTTTCCCCAGGGGCTTTCCCTGTGCTGGCGGTCGCTCGCGCGTTTCGCGAGTTTAGGAGAGGAGGACTTCGGGGCCTTAGGACAGCCCCGGTAATTTGCCGGGTGTCCCGATTGGCCGCAGAGTACACAGCTGGGAGGCTCTAAACATAATTCCCTATCTTTAGGGCGGGTACAGTCGGCGGTGCCATGCTCTCCTAGACACTTGACGCATCTAGGGGTGGCATAGCAGTTGGACTGCGAGTGACCATATAATTGGCAGCGATGACACTGTCCAATTAGTTGAGCTCTGTAAGGCTTCTCTATTGAGATGCCTGAGAGCGAAATGCCCGACCACCAAAAATGAGCCTCTTTTATAGTTTTCTGTGACCAATCACAGCCCTAGGAATTTGCACACGGCACTAATAATTTTTCTGTCTACCAATCACGGCTCTTGGAGTTTGCACACGGCACTAATCCGATTTTGTATGGGAAATTTTGATTGGCGATTTTCGGTGGTTAGGTACTTCTGTTTACATTGAAATTAGTCTTAAAACATAGGTAATGATTTCCTCTATCCATTTACAAAAAATCTTATTAGTATGCCTTATTTTAGACACTTAAAATTAACAAAAACTGTAACGGTTCTCGTTACGGTAAAGTTTCCTTACACTTAAGCTTTTCGTCACTTAGTAAGTAGCTCCTCTAGCGGAGTAAATAAGAAACACGAAATGAATACTTTATTTCTTCTAAAGATAACAATTAATAGTCAATATTTATCATCTAACAATTAACTTATAATTAACTTAGTCGCTAACATTCTCCCCCACGGTGCGCAGCACTACATCTTCTTGGAGCGACGAGTTTGCAGGCACTAGTACGACGATCCGTCGCGTCGGCCGCCGAAGCACTCCACCTGGTGTCCGCACGTCCAGCACTCTAATTCTTCCATCTGGACCGGGGTACGTTTTGACGACTTCTCCACGAGGCCATGAGTTTCGTGGTAGCGTTGCGTCCACTATGAGCACGATATCTCCTTCTTTCGGGTCATTAGTTTCTTTTCCTTGGATCTTTCTCGGCATCAGGAGGGGTAGATACTCCTTGATCCATCTTTTCCAAAAGTGATCTGCAAGTCTTTGGGTGGTTCTCCAACTTGCTCTTCCAATCAGATCTTTGTCTTCAAATTCTCCTGGCGCCATTGGTCCACATGACCTCCCTAGTAGGAAATGATTTGGAGTCAGACTTTCTTCTTCTTCTGGATCCATGCTAACAGGTGTGAGAGGTCTGGAATTCACTATGTGTTCGACCTCTGTCATTAGGGTGTGAAGTACTTCTTCAGGTGGACTTTTTTCGTTGAGCACCACTGCTAATGCCGTTTTCACCGAACGGACGAGTCTTTCCCATGCGCCCCCCATGTTTGGACATCCTGGGGGAATGAACTTCCATTTGATGCCCTTCTCTTCTGCGGCCTCTTCTAACTCCTTGCTCGCACCAACAAAATTGGTCCCATTATCGCTGAATATAACTTTTGGGGTTCCTCTTCTCGCTGACATTCGCCGAAGTGCCATGATCATCGAGCTGGTACTTAGAGAGGGTACCAACTCTAAGTGGACGGCCCTAGTGGTAAGGCAAGTGAAAAGCGCTCCCCAGCGTTTCTCAACCCTTCTACCGATGGTGACTTGCATCGGTCCGAAGTAATCCACTGCTGTGCAAGAGAATGGGAATTGATGATGTTGTAGTCTCTCGCTCGGTAGGTCTCCCATCGGAGGTGTCTCTGGTAAGCTCTTCTTTACCTTGCACCACTGACAACTGTGTGCGACTGCCTTTAGAGTCGCTCTTAAACTCAGGATCCAATATTTTTGACGGATCTCATTCATAATCGTAGCGACATTTCCATGAAGGAACTTCTTGTGGTAATATTGTATGATGAGACGCGTAATCCTTTGTTTTCCGTCTAATATAATAGGATTCATCTTCCTTTCACCTTCGACGCGGAGCTTCATCGTTCTGCTTCTTAGCTTGATTACCCCATTGCTACCCATGTAGACGTCGATCTTCTTAAGTCGACTAGTATTTTCTAAGGGCTTTCCTGCCTTTAAATTTCTTATTTCTGACGTAAAACTGTCATTTTGGCTTATCTTCAATAATATCTCTTCAGCTTTCTGTAAGTGTTCTTCTTCCAAGGGTAGGAACAATCGTTTCTTCTCTTCTCTGGTAGTTGGTAGATTGGTGTTTCGCGGCTTGGCCTTCTGGGATCTTCTTTGTGGTCTCCACAATTCGTCTTTTTGACGCACGGTGGCGTTGGTTTCCGTGTGGGTCCTCTTCAATAAAAGGCGTGTGAAGGTTATTACTCTGGCCGTAACGCGCAGTAATCGGTCCCAGCTTGAGAATCTTTCTAGGTTGATCAGTATTCCTTCTTCTGGTTTTAATGCCGTCACTCTCTGCTTGCTCTTTTCTTCTAACAACATACCCTCTGGCCTAAAGTCATTGAATGGCCACTCTTCTTCTGGTTGACGGAGAAATGACGGTCCCTGGAACCATCTGGCGTTGTGGTCAAATTCCGTTGGAGTCCCTCTCGTAGCATCATCTGCTGGGTTTTCTTTGGTCGGTACCCATCTCCAGTCTCCGGGCTTGGTCTTTTCTTCTATTTCTGCCAGGCGATTGGCTACAAAGGTCTTGAACTTTCTTGGTTCCGCGTTGATCCACTGCAGTACTGTGCTGGAGTCTGTCCAGTGGGTTTTACTTGATATTTCAAGGTCCATCTCTTCTTCAATCGCGGCTGATAGCCTGCTGCCAAGTAAGGCCGCTTGTAACTCCAATCTTGGAATCGATACGGGCTTCGTCGGCGTTACCCTTGCCTTGCCAGCGATTATTGAGACGTGGACGCTTCCATCGGGTTCGACTGTTCGCCAATAAACCACCGCTGCGTAGGCCTCTTCACTTGCATCGGTGAAGGTGTGCAGTTGTCCTTTTCTTTTGAATGGTGAAACGCACCTTGGAATCTGTAGTTCTGTTAATGTCGACACTTCTTCCAAGTATTTTATCCAGGCTGTCTTCTGATTTTCATTAATTGGGTCGTCCCAGCCTATTTGTGTCCGCCAAATATCTTGGATTAATTTCTTTCCTTGGATTAGGACTGGTGTGGCAAAACCCATAGGGTCAAAGGTGGACATCACGGCGCTCGTGACTTCTCTCTTCGTTGGAGTTCTCTCACCCTCCAGAAGTTCCTTTGACGTATTCCTTAGTCCAACGTTGAAAGCGAGCATGTCTTCTTTTACCAGCCATCGAAGGCCCAGAGTCTTTTCTTCCTTGGTTAGTTGTAGAGAATCTTCACTTTTGACGTCTTCCACCTCTGTCAATACTCTTGCATCATTGCTTGCCCAGCCCTTCAGGTGAAAACTTGCCACTTCGTGTATCTCTTTCACTTCTTTTGATACCTTCCTTGCTTCATTGGTAGATGAGAAGCTCTGTAGGTAGTCGTCCATGTAATGGTTTCTTCTTATGGCTTTTACTGCCTCTGGGTGTGTTTTCTCGAAATCTTCTGCATTTCTGTTCATTACGTATATCGCCGTTGCTGGTGACGATGCTGCCCCGAAGATGATGGAAGACATTCTATATTCTTCTGGCTTGCCTGATCTCTGATTTCGACGCCACAGGAATCGGAGGCTGTCTCGATCTTCTTTTCTTACTTTCACTCGGAGGAACATGTCTTGGATGTCTGCCATGACGGCTACTGGCCCCTCCCTGAAGCGCAGCAGGACGCCGAATAATGATTGCAACAGGTCTGGACCCGATAGCAAGGCGTCGTTTAGGCTTTTTCCGTCACACTTAGCGGCTGCGTCAAAAACTATCCTAAGCTTCTTCTTGATTGGATGAACGACGGCAAAGTGTGGTAAGTAGAATGTCCTTCCTTCACTCGCTGTTTCTGGCGCTGTCTCTGCGTAACCCTTTTCAATAAGATTCTGGATTTGATTTTCATAGGACTCTTTGACCTCTTTATTCTGGTCTAGTTTCTTTTCTAGGTTATATAGGCGTCGGAGGGCATGCCTGTAGTTATTGGGCAGGTTCTCGTCTTCTTTTTTCCACAAGAGCCCTGTTTCAAATTGACCGCTCGCAAGTCTTGACGTTGTCTTCTCGAGGGTTTCTAAAGCTCTTCTATCGCTGTCATTCGTTGGTGACCGATTCTGAATCCCAAGTGATTCCAACTGGAAGTGTTCCCGAACGATCTCTTCGATATCTTCCTTATCGCTTGAAGATCTGCCATGGTGAATGAAATTTACTACGGCGTTCAATCCTGTTTCACAGCCGTGTAGCACCCATCCTAGGTCTGTGAGGGAGGCTACAGGATCAGCTGGCTTGCCTTTCTTTAGTCTTCTGGTCACTATGAGTCCCCAATTGTCTTGGCCTATTAACAACTTGGGCCTTTCTGCGACGTAAAGAAGTTGCTCTTCGATTATCTTCAGGTGTTGACAGTTCTTTATAGTGTCCCTGTTTATGCTCTGTTCAGACAGTTTCAGGTCATCGATGGTTCTCACGGTGATAGGCCTCTTGACTTTTTTATGAGTTCCTTCTATTCTCAGCTTAATTTTCTGCGAGCTATCCTTCTGTATGACCTTCCCGCCGACTGTTTCAATTGAAAGAGTTTCCCGGTCCCCTTTAGCTCCAATCTTCTCGGCTATTGATGCATCTAAGAGCGTGACCGTCGACCCTTCATCCAGCAACGCTAGCACGCGAACCTGTCCCTTTGGTCCGTATAGATTCACGGGTATAATTTTCAGGTAAACCCTTTCTTCTCTTTTAGTGTTGTTGATTGAGGCGACTCTCTCTTCTGATGTGTCTGTCTTGACTTCTTCATATGACTTCTTTTCTGACGATTTTGGTGGTCTGTCAGAGTGTAGGATAGTGTGATGCCACCTTTTGCACTGCTTGCAGACTGGAGCTTTGCAATTGATTCTTGAATGCGTAAACCGGAGACACTTGAAGCAAACTCTTGCTTTCTTGATAATGTCCCATTTTTCATCAATGTCGGCTTCTTTGAACTTCTTGCATTCTGTTGCAAAATGCTCTTCCTTACACACCGGGCACGACTTCTTATACTTTTCTCTTGACACTTCTTGTACGGTATGTACGGGTTTTCGCGTTCCTCTCTTCTGCTCCGATAACACTTCAGGTGGAGCAAAGTCCCCGCACATATCGGCTTCTATTTCTAAAAACGCTTCGACGAGTATTAATTCTTGAACTTCTTCCTCTCTTCTGCTTCTATGGTAGGCAAACCATCGAAACTTCATGGATGATGGCATCTTGTCCACTATGGCCTTCAAGGTTTCCGGAGAACTAAGGTAATGTGGTTTCTTCAGTGCCTTGATCGTCTCGACGGCATTCCTTACTTTGCTTGCGAACACACATATGTCACCTGGGTTTTCAGTTACTTTTGACAGGTACTTCATCCTTTCCAGTTCTGCTAACGCTAATGCACCAGGTCTTCCAAACCTCGCTTCCAGGCCTTTAATTACTTCGTGAGGGTCTTCGGCCGTGAACAATAGGCTCTGCACTGCTTCTTTAGCTGTTCCTTGTATTGCTCTTCTTAGACGCGCTAAGTTCTGCGCGTTGCTGAAGGAGGCAGCCGAGTCATCGTATGATCTCTTGAACGCCAACCATTCTTCACAGGATCCGTTGAAGTGAGGGAGTTCAAGCTGTCTCGGTATACTGATATCACGTGATTTCTCGGACAGCTTCATTATAACTTGGGCTAACTCTTGGATGTCACTCTTCTTTTCTTCTGTATGTGCCGGCATCTGTTCCTTGCTAGGCCTGACTCCGGCTTCGATGAACCAATTTTCAACTTCGTGAGTTTGCTCGTACAGCTCTTCAGCACCATCTTCCTCTTCTGACTCAGCCGCTGCGAGCGCCAATTCGGCTTGAGCCACTTTGGATCGCGCTTCTGCCAGTTCCAAGTTCCTTAATGCCACCGTTAACTTTGCTTGTGCCTCTGTCTTTCTTCTATGCGACGAGCGAACAGATTGTATGTCTGTATCGCGGGCCGGTTTCTTAGGTTGAGGCGGCTGCAGACTCCCTTCTCTTGACGTCGGTGCACTTCCTTCGTTTCGACGTAACTTCACAGCGACACTTCTTTCAGGGTTCTGCCGCGAAAGGTGGCTTTCTACTTGGCGTGCGGGATTAGACTGTTCGGTTTGTTCTTCAATGGTGCGGGTCGTGGGAGGTGCGCTGGAGGTCGCTTTCCCCGATGTTGATTCCTTCCCAGCAGCATTCTCTGCTTGGCGAGTGGGTGACGGTGGTTTCTTGGTGCTGGGCGGCGGCGATCTCGGCGTGAGTGTCGACCGACTTGCCACTGATGCGTCCGTGGTTGACTCGCTTGCAGTATCACTTGGCGTATTCATACTCCAGTCTGATGACGAAGCACTTTCTTCCTCCGTAGTCTTCAAACGCCCTGCTCCTGCTCTTGTAGTAGGCATCCTCTTCATTTCTTGAAACCCGATCCGGCTGTCGAAGGACCACTGTTAAATACGTTGAAAAAAAAACTTTCTTGGCTAGGCTGGCGGGAGAGACTTGAGCAGCGCAGGGGTTTCTTGAATAAAAAATACTTTCTTGGAACACTTTACTTCTTCTTTATTTAGTTGCTTCTTCTAATACTGCTGGATTCGGAATGCCCGACCACCAAAAATGAGCCTCTTTTATAGTTTTCTGTGACCAATCACAGCCCTAGGAATTTGCACACGGCACTAATAATTTTTCTGTCTACCAATCACGGCTCTTGGAGTTTGCACACGGCACTAATCCGATTTTGTATGGGAAATTTTGATTGGCGATTTTCGGTGGTTAGGTACTTCTGTTTACATTGAAATTAGTCTTAAAACATAGGTAATGATTTCCTCTATCCATTTACAAAAAATCTTATTAGTATGCCTTATTTTAGACACTTAAAATTAACAAAAACTGTAACGGTTCTCGTTACGGTAAAGTTTCCTTACACTTAAGCTTTTCGTCACTTAGTAAGTGGCTCCTCTAGCGGAGTAAATAAGAAACACGAAATGAATACTTTATTTCTTCTAAAGATAACAATTAATAGTCAATATTTATCATCTAACAATTAACTTATAATTAACTTAGTCGCTAACATTCTGTAAACAATAATAGTTGCTAAAAGTGGTGAGATATAAAGTAGAAACCTTCTAAATACAAATTAATTTGTTACTAATTCCCTTTAGTAGGTGATTATGTAAAAAAATAGTCTGAACTGGTTTTGTTTACACTTACACCAGATAGTTTTGGAACAGACTTATGACGTACGTAATAGGGCAATCTCAAACGCTAGGCGACCGATTCTGTAAAAATCTCACCGTGATATTTCTGTGTTCTGGCGTCAAATGTGTATCCAAATGGTTCGTGTAATATAACACACGGCTGCAGCCGCGAGTTCCTTTTTCTTTGAACTTGGCTTTGACACGCTGCCGCGTGTCTAGATTAATTTTAGTTGAATGGTTTACAGAAATACTAGTAGGTAGATACTTAATGTATTACATCGTCAATGAATTCACTGACTGACGATCAGCATAGCTATTCACAAAGGTACGATACGGCTACCGTATCGACAATGGCACTTGTTCGATAACCGATGAACCGAAAGACTGGCAAAACGCTATTCATAGTTCCTTATGGGAAAGTTTTATCTGTTACCGTTGTTTGGTATGTTCAGGGCACTGCATCAGCCTAATATGTCCCCACTGCTGGGTCACAGGCCTCCTTTCTGTGACAGGGAGTGGGCCGTAATACACGAATCCTTGGTTTTTTTTTGTTCTAAGACATGCCGGTTTCCTACAGATGTGTTTAGAGAGATCGCTACAAAATGGTAGTAAATAAATAATTGTGGTAGAAAATTTAAACTGGTACTTAAATTATTTTTATTGTGTATTTCATGATTTCTATATAACTTGCTTTGTAAACTTAAATTTTCTGTCAAACCAGGAAATCTACCTTAAGTAATTGTTTCTTTTTTCAGGCGTTATTTTGAAATTTTAACAACAAGAACTTTGAGTAGTTACATTTTATTTTGTTTTAAATAACACAAAACAACATCACGCCTCTAATCCCAGAAGGGTTAGGCAAAGGTGTCCTATAGTACATCCACATTTCGCCAGTTAGATTTAAGACCCATGTAATAGGGGGCTAGCCTATTGCCATCAACCGGGCACAAATTCAGACTCCGAGCTGCTGCTAAGAAATTCTAGATAGAAAAACCTAATAACACACACACACATTTTTAAATATGTGTGGGTATTTTATCAGTATGTATCAATTACAACTTCTTGCTATTTGCTCGTTTTCATGTTATAGAACGTACATTGAAAATCCATATTTGCAGAATCATAGGAGTAGCGGTAGCTGCTCATTGCATTCGGAGAGGGCATGAGGACATTGCCCAGGGCCGTGTTTATGGACTTGACGCCGCCCTCACAAAAAAAAATATTGCTAGACTAACCACGTAAAAATTAAATCACGAAATCACGTACGCCATCTACTCAAAAAGATTAAATCAACTCTAGAACGAATTAAAGTGTTTCGTACGAATGCAACAACCCAAAATTATATAAATGGGCTGCATAGCAGCAGTCAAAACAATAATAATTAGTACTTACATATAACATAACACAAATAACATCACGCCTGTAATCCCAGAAGGGTTAGGCAGAGGTGTACCCTAAGTACACCCACATTTCGCCAGTTATGATTAAGTCCCATGTAATAGGGGGCGAGCCTATCAACCGGGCACAAATCCAGACTCAGAGCTGCTACTGACAAATTCTAGATAGAAAAACCCAATTACACTTTGCCCGGCCTGGGAATCGATCCCAGGACCTCATGCTCAGCAGTAGCTCTTGCGACCACTAGACCAACGATACAGAACGACGTAGTAAGTATAATATATCTTCAAACCAAAAAACCCGTCGGAAGAATTGATGTCTTCATGTCGTATTTGAACCGTTAAAATTGTACTGTTTCGGATTTGTGTAAAGCGTAAGACTTCGTCGATAACATTGACTGTCGATACGGCATGGAAGCGTTATAGTACCTTTGTGAGTAGCTAAGCTGGTGAAGGTCGCCGGAATCCACTGGATGCGAGCAGCGTAGAACCGGTCGTTGTGGCAATGTTTGGGGAGTCCTATATCCAGCAGAAACCTACAGAAGGTACTGGTAGATTTTTTTACTTGTCGATGGCTAAAACCGATCTCACGTTGGGCTGAGGCTCTTGTAATTGCTAGACCAGTTAAGACTACCGCAGTTTAGGGCGAGCTGAACCGGAACGCAACGCATTGCTCTGCCTGTGTCCTTCACTTTCGAACATTTTCTGTGAACCAACGCACACCACCGCAATCTTTTGCTTTTGCGGCTGTAACGTGCGCTTGGCTTTAGAAAGTACCGTCAGAAAGTCAATACGTGTCTTTCGTAAGAGTACGAAATCTTTATTTTTTTGTAATTGTTATGATGTCCTTAATGATCTTACATTTTCTAGTGATTCAATCTTGATAGTATTTTAAAGTATTTTTTTATTGATTTGTATTGTGGATTTATTAAAATATTTTTTTAACAGACCTTTTTATTTTCATTTGCAATTCCAAGTAGCTCACATAAACGGAGAAAAAAAAAAACGCGTGCGGTCGGGTGTCCCCCGTCAGGAACGAATGTTCCACAGAGTATACTATATTCTGTGGAGCGAAAATCCTTACGCGATTCTCGCACGCACACTCACACTCGTATATAATAGAAAGAGAGAGAGAAAAACTCGCATGGAGGGGGCAAAACGCTTTTTTGCTTACGTGACGAATTCTACCAGTCACCTCCGACTGCAAGCGGAGCAAAAGGATATTCGTAAAATGATATTAAAAATAAACTGAGAACGTTGATCTTGCTTGTTTTGTGATACGTGTCCACAAGAAAAAAAATTATATATTAATGTCAATACCATGTTGCAAACACACAAAAAGTAACTTCGGTGTGGCTTAGGCTTTAACATTCAAACAAAAAAATAAGAAACAAATACCGTATATTCCAAAAAAAAGAACCTAAACAATCTACACAAATTCTCATAAGACAATAAAAAAGCTACCTATTTTACATAATCCTTTGCTATCTCTTGATAGCCATCATAATAATATTTTTTTTACAAACAGTTTTATAGGTGTTGGTCGCCATAGCTTCGTAATTCGCCTGAATTTCTTGTTCCCTGTCATACACAAACTTTGGTAATTTCGCTACCAAATGCTCTCCGTCGTCCGAAATAGTTTTCTCTGTATAAATCTCCAAAACTGCTTTCTTGGCTTCATAAGACTGCAAGATTTCTGAAGCATGCATCGCTATCATATCTGTCTTTTCGTCTTTTCGAGTAGATGGACCCCTGAGTGATACGCCATTTTCTTCGTCTGATATACTCAGTATTGCGTCTCTGTTGCGTTTTCTCATTTCGCATTCCTTGATATGGTACCTTTCAGGAGACATCGTCTTCCTCCAGCACAACTGTGTGGAAACCACGTTTAAAACTCCCGAATCTTTTTGTGTTCCTTCCTCAAAATTAAAGCTGCCGCCAATACTAGGTCTAATACTGCTATTTACTGATAAATTTGTGCTATTAATTTTGCTCGTTAAATATCTGGAATTTTGTGTTTGTACGTCCACAATTTCCGTTGTTTTGTAATCGATTTGCATGTAATCGGATTCCCTCTTCAAATCGCAAGTGGTTTCTTCGTTTTTCTTGAATTCTTGTTTAGCGGCGCAGCAACAGCCGCCTCCTTCGCATCCGAGTCTTGAAGCTAGTTTTAATCTGGCTGCCACAGTGCTGCACATACATCCTCCTCCTCCTCTCTTCGATTCGTTTTCAGATGATAAAACGTCGACACTGCGGCCGCTGTTACTGCAATCGCTGTTGTTCTCGGCTGTTGGGTATACAACTTGCCTGTTGATTGCTGTTTCTGAAAGCATTGTTTTGCTATCCACTTTATAGTAATTGTTCATGCTGTCAGTATCTCTAAAATAGTTGGGTTTCAATGAAGCGTAAGTAACATCTTTAGCTAAGTCGCTTGCCGGTACCTTATTGTCTTC
This sequence comes from Dasypolia templi, assembly GCA_963555695.1. NCBI lineage: Eukaryota > Metazoa > Arthropoda > Insecta > Lepidoptera > Noctuidae > Dasypolia > Dasypolia templi. The sequence continues at coordinate 10,915,019 of OY743163.1, forward strand.
ATGATAGCAGTGATCATCAGAAGTCAATATCACTTTAAGCATATCTCGTAGTTTTCTCATTCGAGTTTTGTTCTTGTATTTAGTATCGTGTGCTTGTTCCATAACGTGTTTTAACATTTCTTTCTTTTCGTCTTTAGTTTGAGGTTTGATGATCACGTCTAAACTTAGTGATTTCTTTATTTCTGGTAGCGTGTCTGGTTCGTCGGTATCTGTAGTGGACATGAATGCATTGTATTTTTTATTAGGTTGTTTTTCCGTATCTGTCTCGGTATCATACTTCGAAGGGTCGACTTGTCTGTCCGTGTCCGTTTCTTCCGTGTCGTATTTCATTAGTTTGTCTGTATCGGTATCCTCATTATATTCATACTTGTGATCTGTCAGTTGTGTATCCGTTTCTTCTGCGTTCTCATGATTTTCTTTATTATTACTGTACTTTTGACTTGGATATGACTTCGGTTCGTTATCTTCACTCTTTTCCTCCTCCGTCGTAATGCATTTACATATTGAAACTTCAGAAGAGCCCATTAAAATTGTCTTTCCGATTACGTTTGCCGGTTCGTTCATTATTTCCACGTTTCTGTTGCTGCTCACGCTTTTCTTACTGTGCGTGCTTCTGTTGCTCTGCATGCTGGTGTGGTTCGTCTTAGTGTTATCGACTGAAGATGTTAGATCAACAGTAGCTCTATGAACTGAAAAAACCTTATCATCTTGGAAAATGTCACTGTACCCAGTAGAAACTGTGTGGAACTTAGCAGATATCTCCTTTGAAAAGTCATTGTAGCCTTCGTGTTTCAGGTTCACGGGTTTTTTCTTGAGCGATTTAGATTTAAAGTTTTTTATTACTATGCGAATGTTAATGTCGTTCTTTTGATCTGAATGCTCAGCAGGCAGTGCGCCTTCATTTTTTACCATAAAAACTTCTTGAGTAGATTTCTTTATTGGGTCTTTGCGCTCAATATTCGCTCCATTTTCTCTTTCACCGTCATTCGCTATATCAATTTCAGTAGTTTTTTCTCCTTGTGTGACTTTGAGTTTAAACTGAATTTCTATTTGATTTGCTATACTAGCATCGCTTGCGACTTCCTTATTTTCCTTGCTTTTGTATTTATCTTTTCCTATGGCTTGTGCAGAGTCATTTGTGGTAACTCTGCGTACTTCGGATGCCTTGTACATTTCACCGAATAAAGAAGGATTTCTCTCTATACTACAGCCTGCATGATGCAGTCTGTAATCTTTTCTTTCAAATAAAGTCATACCGTCTTCATCTTGCACTTTTATATTAAGGCCTTCTCTTATCTCTTCTGTGCTTGGTGTTTCTTTTTTCAGTCTTATGGTAATTTTCTCTTGGGAATTAAGACTTATACACCCATAGTCCTGGTTTCCGTTCTCCCAGGCTAGGCAATCTTTAGAGCACGTTGGCTTTTTTGTCGATGGCATCATTTTGAGAAAAAGCCCAGATATTTTTGATTTGCTTTTGCATGGGATTGGGGTCAAAACTTTGATAGGTTGCGTGGGAGGCAATGGGCGGCGGGGCGGCGCGGGACACTGCATCCCAGATATCTTAGCTAAACAGGGTAGTCGTGGCGATCCCGGATAATTTGGACAACTAGTCTTGCAATCTATCTTTTTGACAGTTTTGAGTAAGGATTCCGTTTCACATGAAATTCTAGGTATCATTGGACAATCTCTCTTACATTGTACATTTGTTTCTTGATAATTTTGACAAAGCGATGTTCTCGATAACTGATTAGACTCCTGGTTTTGGGTTGGCCATGGGAAGTCATCATTTGTATTACAAGGTGATGTGCTACACTTCTTAGATTTTGGCTTCTTAGGTTCTTCTTCCGGCGGGCAGGGATGAATGGGGGAATAGTAGAAGGGTGCGTCAGGATGGAGTGCCTTACACGAAACTGATGTCATAGATTGCTGGCACGCTAGTGATTTACAAAATGGTTGTTTACAGGGTGTTGCTTTGCACGATGATGAAACTGGGCATACTAGGGGTGGCTTCTTTTTGAAGAGTTTCATGATACAATTTGATGACTGTTTGCAAGGTGGGGGGAGAGCAGGGCATCGATTAGGGTCGATGCAACATGACGGAGGTGATGCGGGGTAGGACGGGGGAGTCCTTGGACGTTTCGAACAACTTCTTTGCTGCTGGGATTCATGCGGGGGAGAACATGGTGGAGACGGTGGGCGAGATGATGAGTGTGGCAATGGCGGACAGAAACACGGTTTTGGTGACGGGCAAGGTGGCGAGGGGGCACTCGGGGATGGGGTTGGTCTAAGATGTGGGGCGCAAGGTGGAGAATGGGGACAGCTTGGTGGTTTTGTCGTTGGACATGGTGACTTTTTCGGCGGACATGGAGGCGACGGAGGGCAAGGGGGTTTATTTTTCGGCGGAGATGGAGGCGACGGAGGGCAAGGGGTTTCCGCTGTTGGCGGACAAGGAGGCGACGGAGGGCAAGCAGGTTTCTCTTTTGGTGTACATGGAGGAGATATAGGGCAATGATCTTTCTCTTTTGGCGGACATGGAGGGGACGAAGGGCAAAGAGGTTTCTCTTTTGGCGGGCATGGAGGGGACGGAGGGCAAGGTGGTTTCTTTTTCTGCGGAGATGGAGGCGACGGAGGGCAAATTGGAGGGGCAGGAGAAGGGCGTGGGGATATAGGGCACGACGAAGTCTTTGGTGGGCACGGTGGCGAGTTAGGGCACGACGGAGGCTTTGGCCCACACGGAGATGGGTTTTTACAAGGCTGCGGAGTAGGAGGACAAGATTGAAGAGACCTCGAATCAGACGATGGGCATGGCGGTGTACTTGACTTCAGCTTGTCGCAAGACTGTTTAGACGCCGAGCAAGGCGGTTTCTTCATCTGCTCACACGAATCCCTGCAAGGGGTACGCGAAATCTCACGAATCGGCCGTGGATTCACAGTCGCGTGCTTAGGACAATTAATACCCTTTTTCTTACACATATCGCAACCACTCCCTTTGAATGCCAAAATGCTTTCGGGCACCTTATTGCTTAACTGCTGTGCCAGCAAATTGTTCATTGTATCGCAGTCAGGCAGAGACACATGCTTATTGCATGTTCGTTTTCTTGGTTTAGGCTCTACTGTCTTGCAGCAAGGCTTAATTATCTTCGGGCACCCAGTTTGCGGTGTAGTCTGCCCGACCTTCACACCACTCTCACAACTGTGAACAGACGACGGGTAATCGAAGTCCGGATTGGGGCCACACCATTTGGACTTCATACTCGATGCGTAAATCTTTCTTCTTTTAAAAACTTCGATGGAATCCTTGGGTAGTACTCTTCTATCAGGGTCGGACTTTTTTCCATCAGTTTTCTTGTTTTTTTTGTTGTACTTTGAATTTTTGTCGGAAGCATTGTCTTGAAGTTTGTAGCACTGGCTACAAGAGGACGCGCCGCACGAGGATACGATGGCCGACCTTTGAAAGTCTTCGAAAATGTTGGGACAGGACTTTGTTCCATCCCCCTGATTGTGGTAGCTAGATCTGGAGTGTTCTGACGAGCACTTGAGGTGTGAATCGCTGACGCACCAGGAGTATAAGTCGATACCCAGCGGCGTCCAATGCCGATAGTATTCTTGTAAGTAGCTCTCTGCAAATTCGCATTTCTTTGTGTGGGGTTTCAGAAGATTATGTTCTGATTCTACGTCAGAATAGTCATCTTGAATCTTCAAGCTACAACAAGTAAAAAAATTGTTTGTAATTTAAATATACGTCCTACAAGATAGCCGAAAACAGGCTTGTTAAGGTCCCTGTAACTGAAAGCCTTACTATGGAGTAAACCTAAATAAATAAGTAAACGTCTACCCTTACATTGGTTTCCGTACTTGGCTCAGGTCTCTATGCGTGATAATTCCAACTCCTACTACATCGCACTTCGTAGGTACGTACGCATTACTGCCTTGTACCACCACATCTCGACGCGTTGGCTTCATAATCGTAGTCTCCAAAACGTCCTTTACACATTTTTTACTTTCCTTCACACTGACAGTCACTTTTATCTTATTTTGTTCGTGATCACCTATGTTCAAGTTACGAGGTGCTTTGTCCTTATTCAAGTCACTGCTAGTTTCATATTCTACAATTTTAAAAATCTCTTCTTCACTGGATTGGTTCGTCGTATGTTTGTTGATGTCATCTTCACTAGAATCAAGAAAGAATCCTTCCGGGATGTCAATCCTCAGATATTCTGAACTTTCCTTCTTTTTAATTTTACAGAAATTCTTCGAATGTAACACAACCTCTATTTTATGAGAGAACGCTTTAGATTTGTCTATAAACCATTTCTGATCTGAGATTCTAACTTCCATGGTATCTTTCCTGTCTTCGTCTGATTTACATGTGAGCGGTTGTTTTATTTGCTTAATTGGCAGCTGTAAGTTCGGTCTGTCTGTTATAGTTTTTGGAATCATCCAGGCTTCTATATTTTGTTGCATAAAGTTTACATGTTGTCTTGTATAAGATTTGTATGATGACTGAACCGTCACTTGACTTTTTGATCTGAGGACTATGCTGGTATCTTTATAGATATTGTCCATTAGTTCGAAGACAGTGCTACTGCTTGGGGCATAAGTTTTGTTGTTCCACCGAACCTTGACACTATTCCGTGAATCAATCGTAGGTGTAAGGAATTTCTTAAGCCATGATTTCCTTACAATTTCTTCATAATCATCAGGCTTAATTTCTGCTTCTGTTTCAATAGTTACAGGGTCAAAAACATTATCACCAAGTATTTTGATGACTAGTCCATCTCTTACTTCACAACGACCTGCCGTAACACCTTTTTTAGCTTTAAAAGGCTTTTCTTTGGTCTTCTTTTTATTTCTAAAGAAAAAGAATTTTCTGCCCTCTTTCTTTTCATCTATTTCTGGTTTATTAGTCTGGTTAACTTGTACCGCAGGTTTCTTCGTGAGTCCTTGTCTTGTAGAGTTATATGAAGGTTTTGGAGTGCAGCGTCTCTTATAATGATCTTCTTCCAAGTTGAACTTTTTCCCCCATACCTTAAACATGCTTTTGACGCCTTGGCTTTCGCTGTCGTCATCAGCAGCTTTTGAAGACCACTCGGCGCTACCTCTTTCCTTTTTGTTATCAGTTACAGACTCTCTGTACTGTGAAGTTCTAGGATTGTAGATAGTTTTGTCTCGACTGTACCTCGTTGTGAAGGGACTGTAAGGTTTCGTGTTTGAGAAAGATCTTCCTTCTAGAGATGGTGGGTCAGAATTTATTGAGACGTCCTGACGGCTCCGTGCGCTAACCTGACTAGACACTTTACTGTCAATAACAGCGTTCTTCTTCGAGTCATCCTTCTTTGCCAAACCTCGCCGTAGAGCTTCAAATCTTCGTTTCAACGTTGAAGAACACTTAAGATCAGATGTGTGTGAACCGTGTTTTGAATCTTTAGACTTGGACTGTGCTGTAAATATATTTCGGTACTCCATCTCAAGTTTATTCTCCATAAGATCTGCGGCCTCTAAGGACATATGACTATTTCGTTCAGCACTGGGATTCTCAAGATTATGGACATGTTGTAGCAATGAATCTGAGGACCCTTTCTCTGTTGGTTTCTCTTTTGTTTCCGTAGCTTTACGTGAATTTCCTGTGATCGTTTTCATCTCTTTTGGATCTTCCTGAATTATTATTATTGGTTGTACAATCTTTTCTCTTGACTCTCTAACTCTGACTTCAGATTTTATTTCAATGTCCCTTTTGCTTGAATTTTCGACTTGCGTTGTTGTATTTGTTAAACTTTTCACAACAGAACTACTTCCTATTTCTATGGTTTTATTGAAAGTGGATTCTTTGTAGCTCGTCGAACCTGATACAGTCTGTATTATAGGGGACAGCTTTTCATTTATGACGCAACCTAAATTATATTCTAATATTCCTCCCACGCACTTTGATGATGTTCTTTTATTTTCATAATAATTACTTGCTCGATGCTGCTTGGTTCTTTCTGAAAATAAAAGTCAGTTTATTGATATTTTGTATGAAAAGCATGTTTTAGGATGGGTAGGGTATATTTTCAAGAAGGATACGCTAAGGTAGCCCGCGAAATCGTAACTTTCATTATTTTTTTATTTGCCAGTGTCAGTTTGCATGTTGATCAAAGTATGACTTGCTACCGTTGCTAATGTTTTACTGAATGAATAAATAGTCTTTCAATTGAGTAATTAGAACTGAAAAAGTATTGATGATTTTAATTATTATAATTCTGTAAATATTTATTACGGTCGTAAATAAAAGTTTGATCAATCAACCTACAAGCTTTACAACCAATATTGACCTGGAAATTGCAAAAAAGAGCTTGGAGTAATGTGATATGAGCTTGTCGTTGTCAAGTAGTGATACATTGTTATGTCTCTAAATGACTTTATTTGGCTTTAGCAGTTTATGTTCTAGTCAAAAAAAGAATAGATAGACTGAAAGATAGGGGGAAATGAGGTCCTAAAATGTTGAAGCCTAAATTGACAGTTATCGGAGCATTTATAATTATCTATTGCGCTGGTCATCACCAAGAACTTCTACAACTTCCAATCATGACTTACGTAAGAAGTACGCCGACAAATCAGAACTACCGACTCCCCTCTCGATTGTCTCTGGTAGATATATCCTTTTCACTTTCTTCCTCTGCAGTGCCTTTACACTGCCCACTCCTATATCAGTGAAGCTCCTTGATCTTTGGTACGCGTAGATTTGTTTTGGCGACCCGGAGTATCTGATATCTTGTCTTCTTCTAGGCGGTGCCAGATACCTACAAGTGCATATCAGGTTATCTCGTTTAATATCGTACTGGCAACCCACTTCTTGGGTTTTCTGGTCATATCTTGCAGGCACGGGCAAATGTTCTACGTCCCTTACGATCTTCGTGGCGTAAAATTGATATTCTCTATTTAATTCTGCGTTAAAATCACGTTTTCTCACATAAGCAGCTTTACTCTCTTTCATTTCTTCTTATTTATCATAGTTTGTTTTGTGCTCTTGTAAATTTTTATCACTTCTACTGTGATAACAATTATTTGATCTGAAATTTTATCTGCAATGTAATTGTATGCAAACGTTTAACTTGATACGGAATGCAAATCAGGGATAATTATAGAAAGGCTGATGTGTCATCTATTACTATATTCTTATAGTATCAATAGCATGAACATGAGTTTATTTTAGATCAAATGACGCTTCAATGACTACATTTCATCAAATGTCGTATATTCAATGGGAATCAAAGTTCTAAATTCGCATACTAACATTTTCGGGAATATTCTTGTTCTCACAGGCTTGAAGTTAAAAGCTTTAAAATTTTTGACATCACTTATTACTATAAATTATTTTAAAATTAAACTGTGAATTTGAAAATTTTACAAATTATTTTTTTCGGAATCTTATCCTTTGTTCGATTTAATTGACATATGCCATAATATTTTCAAGGTGACAGTTTTCGGGTCATCCTAAAAAGAAGAATGTATTCATAGACTTTTGATTAGGTCGGTCAATCATCATCATCAGCCAATTGCCGTCCACTGCTGAACGTAAGCCTCAAAGAGCGTGAACCATTCCAGTCCTAAGCAGTCCGCATCCATCCGCTGCCAGACACCTTCTTCGAATCATCTATCCATCGTGCTGCAGGGCGTCCCACACTACGCTTGCCCAAACGCGGTCTCCCCTCTAGCACATGTCTGCTCCATTGACTGTCTGTCCGTCTACAGACATGGCCGGCCCACTTCCACTTCAGCATGCTGATTCTACTTGCAATGTCGGTGACTTTAGTTCAATGGATTCGTTGCGAATTCTATCCAACAGAGAAACACCGAGTATTGCTCTCTCCATTGCACGCTGAGCAACCTTGAATTTGTGGATCAGGCCTATGGTCAGTGTCCACGTTTCGGCTCCGTACGTCATAACGGGAAGGACGCACTGGTTACAGACCCTGTTCTTAAGGGATTGTGGGATCGATGACTCGAAGATATCGCACAGCTTCCCGAATGCCGCCCAGCCCAAGCGTATTCTTCTGGTCGCCTCCTTCTCAAAGTTGTGCCGCCCCAGTTGTATAATTTGGCCGAGAAATATGTATTCTTGCACAACCTCGAGAGTAGCGCCATTTACGATTACAGGTCTCGGGGTGACATGGCCATTGTACATGACTCTGGTTTTGTCCAGATTCATCCAAAGACCTACCCGCCTTGAAGAATCGCTCAGTATGTTCAGCATCACTTCCAGCTCCTGCAGAGATTCCGCCATGATGACAATGTCATCTGCAAATCGATCATGCGAGATGTACTGAACGTTGATATTTATGCCCCATCCTTTCCAATCAAGCGTCTTGAAAACGTCCTCCAACGCGTTCGTAAACAGTTTCGGAGAGATGACGTTTCCCCGTCTAACACCTCGACGCAGTTGGATTGGTTTTATGCTCTGTTCTTGTACTTGACGGTCATTGTTGCGACCTCATAGACAATCTCATCACTTCGACGTTGCGGCAGTCGATGAGACATCGATACATGGACTCCATGACAGCCCAGGTTTCGACGGTGACGAAGGCTTTCTCGTAGTCCACATACGCTAGGCACAGCGGCTGATTTTATTCCTCGGTCTTTTGGATTATTTTCCTAAGGGTGTGTATATGGTCCACGGTGCTATAGCCTTATCGAAACCTGGCCGATTCGAGATAACCATCGAAAACAGTTTGTACACAAGGCTCAGGAGTGAAATGGGGCGATAATTATTAAGCGGGCGTGTTAGAGCCCTTTTTGAAAAATAATACCACCACGCTCTTGTGCCATGCCTCCGGTGTTATGCCAGTGTGGATGACGGAATTGAAAAGCTTTACAAGCTCTGTCAAGACAGGGGTTCCTCCTGCCTTGAGCAGCTCTGTGGTTATCCCATCATCCCCCGGATCTTTGTTGTTATGAAGTTGTCCGAGAGCTATTCTAATCTCACCCATGTCAATATCGGGAAGCTCGTCTGCGAGATGGCGTGTAAGCCTGGCCCGTGGATCATACACGCCGTGGGCCTGAGGTGGGCATGTTTTTTAAACATCTAAATCTCCATAGAATTTGTCGACTTCAGCGAGTATTTGTGGCTTCGAGGTGACGGTGGTGCCCCGTGACGTTCAATCTTTTCTTATATGAACATTGCTCTTAGACTAGGTACTCATTTCGACATGAAAACATCTTTTCGCTCGGTATGCTGGTTGTAAGTTTTTTTTTCTGACTGATATAAGCCTTTACATAGCAATCTTAAAACTAAGATTATGTCTAGGAGCCCTGACCACCGGTATTTTAGACCTTGTTCGTGATGCTGGTGGGACACCTACCTACTCTTTTTAGGGTTCCATGTCCAAAGGGTGCCAACGAAACCCAATTACTAAGCCTCCGCTGTCCGTTAGTCTGTCTGTCTGTCAGCGGGCTGTACCTCATGAACCGTAATAGGTAGACAGTTGAAATTTTCACAGAGCGTGTACTTCTATTGCCCCTATAACAACAAATAAAATAAAGTTAAAAATTAAAGGGGGACCCCATACAAGAAACGTGTTTTTTTATATGTTGACCTAAATAATGTACGGTGGTACGGACCCCTTCATGTGTGAGTCCTACTCGCACTTGGCCGGTTTTTTTACGAGCCAACATTATTCTCGAGCTTTAGGCGGGTATCACACCTCCGCCGCGAAACTGCAATAGTTCCGTCATGACTTGTCCGTTGTACGAAAAGCGAAACTGCCTGTTAAAACGCACATGTTTGATTATGATTATATCTCTTTCCCGCGCTCCGTGCCGCGTTTATTTCGCATTTTGGGGCAGTCGACAAGTTTAGAAAGCGAAGATTATTTTTTATTGTAAAATGGATGTTGATTTTACGGAATAACTAATTAAAGAGGTCCGAAGTATTCCGGTGTATTTACTAAGTCAAAAGCGACGACATTTTGTTCCGATTGCTACAATTCAACTGACTTTCATGATTTATTGCTACTCGAATCGCGACATAATATAGTAATGTTTCTTAGAATAGCGGAATTATTGTTTTCTCGGCACCTTGGCACACCTCCGCCGGCGTACATGTTCTACCTTAAACCTGCTTACACCTTTTCGAAAGGATAAAAACAGTATAGACTTTTGATGAAAATATCCTTCTGTCAGATTCAAATATATTTTTGACATTAGGCAAAAATATTAATTTTTTTTATATTGTGTTTTATAGATTTTTTAATGAATTTATTCAAATACATTGGCTGGAACGAAACATGAAAAGGAATATATTCGTTTCTACTCGTGGAGTAAGATCTTTTTTGTAGAAATTATAATAGTAACTTTTGATCGTAGATTATCCAGTAAGCAAGGTCCAAGGAAAGGTACCTATAAGAAATTCTCTCGCGCCGATTGTGTCAACAACTTGTATGGCAATTTTATAACCCTGTACCCTAATTGCGTATTACACAATCAATCGGAATCTGAATCGTTTCGAAACAGATTGCTAATCGTAATTCTAGGGTTCTGATCACTTAAAATAGTAACAATTTCTTTTCTAAGTATAGCCTTGCTGAGAAACATAGTATCAGTTGAGCCAAACCGCCCATTGTAGGTGTCAACTAATCGATGCAGCGGTGAGCGTACGCCTGAGTTGGTTCTACAGAAAGTAGAATTGCAAACAAGTGTCTCGAGCGAACTTCCCGAATAGTACCCTAATTGCGTAATACACAATCAATCGAAATCCGAATGTTTTGAAACAGATTGCTAATCCATTGCTTCATAAGTTCAAAAAAAAATCTGCTCAACAATGTAAATAACGCAATGGATGTTGTTGAACTGTCAAATCAAACAGATTAGTCGTAATCGTTTACGAAAATGTGTAACGCAATTAAACTGCTGGTCTGTCCTAGTGGATAACGATGTCTTACTATCAAAGTTGTCGAAAATTGGCTGCACACATAAATTGCTCCTATTATTTGCGAGCGATATGAGGGACAGGAAACAGGTAATGATCAACGACTTGCCTAACGATATAAGATATGCCAAGTGCATGCTATTTGTAGACGACCTCAAGTTGCTACTGGCTATAGAAAACGAGGACGACTGGCATCGCCTTCAGCAAGACATTGATCGAGTAGTTAAGTGCAATCGAAAGATCAAACTGCAATTCAATGTTACGTTTTCGTTCAGTTCTAACGTACCACTCCGTCATGCGAGAGTACCACTCCGCTACAACTACAAAGTGGACGACGTGCCTATGAAAAGGAGGGAGGCACCGCGAGACCTTGGTGTTTGTATGGATATTGATTTGAGATTCCGGGACCATATTACCAATGGCATACAAGCGACTGGGATATGTGGTTCGCAGAGCGACAGTTTCCACAAATATCAAAGCCATTTCGGCATTGTATGATGCTCTAATAAGGAGTCAGTTGGAGGGTTATGCGGCAGTATGGGCTCCACATGAGACTAAATATAGTCTCTTGTTGGAGCGCATATACAATAAATACACGATACATATCCTAAGGCGGTATGGAATTTCTTCCTTTGACACCTTGATGTATCCAACCTTGTTTGTGTTAGGCACGGTGGGATGTAACGATGAGGGATCGAGTGCTGGCGTCGTATATCCTTGGAGTATTCCGGGCTAACATAAATAATCAGGGTGTGCTACAAGCGATAGGCTTGTGCGTGCCAGATAGGTAGGTACGTGCAGCACCGACGCTGGCCCAACTTGTTATCGGTGCCGCGCGGTCGTACTAAACTGTTAGACAAATGTACCCCTTTTTTTAGGGTGGGAAATCATCAAATGACTTCTCCCGCTCTGGGCGGAGCGGGAGAGCGTGTCAGACTTTTAATGACTAAACCTGACTGACCTTAGTCGAAGCAGCTCGTACATTGATGCATGCTCATGAAGAATTACCTCTTGCTACGTGGGCAGAATTGATTAACACTGCTGCATAGGTATGTCTTGAACTGGTCCAACTTTAGAAAATGGTAAATCGCCATTTGGGTTGTGGTATAAGAAGAAGCCAACAGTAAGTCACCTAAAAATAATTGGATGTGAATGTTTACGCTCACGTTCCTCAACAAGAGAGGACAAAGCTTTCCAAAAAGGCTGAAAAATGTATTCTCATCGGTTATGACGGTGACGAGGGCTATCGCTTACTGAATAAAAATGGTAAACTCATAAGATCAAGAGACGTTACTTTTAATGAGTCAGTACTGACGCCTATTGGCCCAGCCGGGGATTCAGAAGAACAACCCTCAGTAAAAATCTATTTTCCACTTTCGGCACCACCGATGTGTAATGCAAGGTAGGATGATCGCACAGAAAGCAGCTCAGATCGCACGTCAAGTAGCCCTGATGAGCCTTTGTTTTTTTTTTTTGTTTCGGGGTGGAAAATCCTCATGGATGTCCTCCGCCCTGGGGCGGGCGGAGGGGTCTGTCAGACTCTTACTGACTAAAAACCACCCCGGTGTTCCATCACTCACCTACGCCGGGGTCGCGGGAACACATAATTCTTCCGCAACAGCCCTGATGAGCCTAGCTCAACTATGCCTTTTTCACATCGCCGGATCAAGTTGTGAGTCAGGAAGTAGAAATTAGCCAATATGACCATACTGAACCATCTCGACGTTCACTAGAAGCATCACTACCAGGATCACCTCCTTATGAAGATGCCCTAGATGATGATAATGATGATGAGACACCAGAAAACTTAAATGATATAGCTGAGATAACTGATAGGATGACTCTACGAGATAGAAGTCAGATACGACCGCTTACTCGATTTGGAGATTGTCATGACTTCAGCTGATGTTCTTAATGAGATCAATGAACCCAATACCTACAAAGAAGCAATAACTAGTCCGCATAAAGATCAGTGGGTCAAAGCAATGGATAGTGAGGTGAAATCTTTAAAACAAAACAAAACCTGGATACTGGATGATCTTCCAAGAGATAGAAAGCCTATAACTTGTAAATGGATATATAAAATTAAAACCAATGCAGCTGGCTCACTAGACAAATTCAAGGCAGCATTCATACCCAGAAAAAGGGCATCGACTATGATGAGACTTTCAGTCCAGTTGTGTGTGTGTGAATCAAACTGATGGGTATTCCGATGGATCGAATAAGGTGTGTAGACTCAAGAGAAGTCTATGTGTGTGTCTAAAGCAAGCACCTCGGTGTTGGAATAAATGTATGGTGGATTATTTAAAAACAAATAGTTTTAAACAATGTGATACAGACCCCTGCCTATTTATCAGAAAACTTGGTAAAAACAAAATCATTCTAGCTCTCTACGTAGATGACGGCCTTATAGCTGCAACAAATCAAGATGATTCTGAAAAGTTCATTAGAGAGTTAAAAAAAAGGTGCAATGTCACTTTATAAGATGCAACATATTTTCTTGGATTAGAAATAAAGGAGCAGAATGGAAATATACGAGTGTCACAGAAACAATACGCTCACAAAGTGTTAGACCGCTTTGGTATGAGTTACTGCAAATCCTTTACCACGTTACTCCTATACAAAAAGATGGACTGCCAGAACAGAATAAAGAGTTGGTAGAACCTACGTCGTTTCCGTATAGAGAAGCTGTGGGTGCACTTGCATACCTGACTGTTGGAATCAGACCTGACTTACTATACGCTGTAAGCGTTGTTTCCCGAACTTAAGAAGAGCCTTCTAAAGAGGACATCTAAAGAGGACATTCAAAAGGTAAAACGTATCCTAAGATATATAAAAGGAACTCTGGATATTGGAATAGTTTTTAAGAAGAGTTGCAAAACTGGAATCCTGGAATGCTACAGCGATTCTGATCATGGCGGAGACCGAACTACTGGACGATCAACATCAGGCATATTATGCCTATATTCTGGAGGAGCAATATCTTGGACAAGTCGACGACAAACATGTGTAGCAATATCAAGTACCGAAGCCGAATTGGTTGCTGCAAGTGAAGCGGCCTGAGAGATTGTCTGGATCAAAAGACTCTTTGGTGAAATATCTAACTTGAAGGAGATACCGAAGTTGAAAGTCGATAATGATGCCGCCATAAAGATCTCACATAACCCAGAGAACCAAGCATATTGCAATTAGACATTTTTATGTCGGAGTACTCGTGGCTGATGGCGAAATATGTGTGGAATATGTTCCCAGCGAATTCCAACTAGCTGATTTACTGACCAAAGCATTACATAAGCCACGGATTGTATCAATCATAATGCAGATGGGTTTGATAGCGTAAGGGTTGCCAAAAAGAGGAGGATGTACAGAAGTGTAGAATAAAACCTGTTTATTAATACCTATTTATTTTTTATAAACCTTTACCTTGCCATACTTAAAAAACACATAGCAACCGTTCTTAACTTGTAATAAATTTTTCTTGACACTGCAACCTACGTTCCTTATTTTAACTGTTAAATTAGTTAAACAGAATCTGCTGGTTTGCCCCCCCTTCACGCGCTCCGCTACCTTCTTCGCGAGCATTACTGTTTTGCAGTAGGAGGTAACGGCTTCCCATTCACTCTCGCTCCGTACCATGGCATGGACCAAGCCGGACGCGAGACATCGCCGCCGCCGATCGCCTCCGCCGATCGCCTCCGCGAGGATACGGCGATGCTCCGCCCAAGCTGGGCAGACCTCCACCGTAAGCTCCACCGTGTCCTCCAGGCGATCCTTATACGAAACAAGAACCTCTCGAAACAACCGTGTCCTGTAAGGACCTGTGTCAGGCGAAACGTGAGGACGCCGTGGCGCCTCTCCAACCACTTCCCAAAGAGGAGACTTATCGCCGCTATTGTGGCGTGCCCAGACAACGTCCCCCTGTCGCGAACAATGCGCACACTAAAGGTTGCCGACAGAATAGATCTTTTCTCATGTTCACTGAGCGAGTTCGCAAGTCTAACGTTACACGTGTTATGTTTCTAATTTGTAAATCTTTACCAGATTTGCATGGATATTGATATGTTGTAAATTATTTCATGAATTGTTAATTAACTACACTACCGAATTGGGACACTGTAATGGTACTTAGCGTACGTTTTTGAATATATAAATATTTGTTAAATAAACAATCGTCACTCACGAATCATATTTCGTTCAACGTGACACTGGCATGCAAAACGCAAAAAACGTAAGAAAACTTCTAATCGTGGAGAAAGAGGCCTTATCATTCTTTGACCCTGTTTTGCACGTTCACATGATAGTATATTCAAAGGATTTTTAAAGGCCCACTAACACAAAGATTTAAATCCTGGGTCGAATTCTCTCATGCTGTTAGTTGTCGCATCAAGACTGACTGGTATTACCTTCGTAGTAGGTGCTATAATGTTCATGTTTTCTATAATTTCAGAACTTCATATGATATCGGGGGCTAGAGTAAAACGCATCCGTATAAACATAACAACTTACAAAAATCACGAGTACTACCCAGGAAAAGAAATGGAGGACAAAGCAAATAAAAAATGTTGTGGCAAAGGCCATCATAATAAGTACATGTGTGCTATATGCCTGAACCCGAGAACGGATGGGAATGGTGGCGAATGTCGTAAAAAAGTACCTAAAAGTTGCCCCATTTGTCAAAAAAGTAAAGACTGCAGTGGAAAAATGAAAGAAAGAGAAAGATTTGAAACAGAAAATGAAACTTTTTGTATGATGAGAAATAACACCAAAGATTACAGGGAGAAAAGTCCTGACTCACAACACATATCTTCAGCTTGCAGTGAAATCATGAAAGGAAGGGTGGTAGTAGAACAAGACAGTCAAAAAAGAGGTCCAAATGTTAAGACAGTGCAGACTTCGGATACCAATGTAGGTTTAACC
Source organism: Dasypolia templi (assembly GCA_963555695.1). NCBI lineage: Eukaryota > Metazoa > Arthropoda > Insecta > Lepidoptera > Noctuidae > Dasypolia > Dasypolia templi. Next base: position 10,930,839 of record OY743163.1, read on the forward strand.
CTCCTAAATGAAGTGTTAACAGTCTTCCAAAACAATAAAGTGGATCTCAACAAAGAGAAAGCTAAATCTGGACTTTTAAAAGACGTTGCCGTTTCCACAACTGACAAAAACGATGAAAGGAGTTCAAAAGACAAACCTAGATTGACTGTCAGTACCTTCCAATATTCTATCGATGACAAGAAAACTGTTATGGAAAACGGAAAATTCACACTCGTTAACTGTTGCCAGCCAGTGTATCTGAAGACAAAAAAATCACTAGACCTAATCAAGCATAAGTCGTGTTCCATTCCTCAAATGAAATTGGAAGAATTAAAGTATTCTTTAAAAGAGAAATCGAGGTCGAAAGACGCAATCGAAGAAGTTAACAGAATGTTCGCGACTGTCAGGAAAACTAGTAAGAACTCTGACTATTCTAATCGCCCCCTGGTCAGAAGTGGACCAAGAGTACTGCCTTTAGTCAAAAGTCACCCCGAAAAAAAAAAATTTTTTGGAACTGAACACAATGATAGCTGCAAGTGTTGCCAAACCTGCATGTCCAGTGGAGACTCTTTTGCGAAAGATGAGTGTTGCCATGATACGGAGAAAGAGACGTGCGACAAATGTGTCTATATGCTGTGTTGCCACTACGAGAAGAAACACAAAAAGCAGACTGGGGTGTTGATTTGCGAGCACTGTCGGGATTTGAATAACGAACAGTGTTGCCAGAACTATGTGGATGACAGCGGGTAGTTTTTTGACAGCTCAGAACTATGTTGGTGATTAATTTTAGTTTATACATGATTTAATTTCGATGGTGTTGACTGCCGTTGCTTTATTTTTTGCCTTTGTTTTTAATAAAGCTGATAAATTTTGAACGAAACACGGAATATTTATTTCTAAATTTTCTCTAAAGCATAAGTTTGAAAGTATTTTTGATAATACAAATCGATCGCCTTTTAATTTCATGAATATCCAAAAAGTAAGTAATGTAATCTCAACAATATGTTCTATGTTAGAGGGTATGGTTTCCGCACTTAGTCCTACATGTGGACCATTGTACGTGGGCCATGGCGGCCGTCGATGGTTTTTATTCCAACCAGCCCACCTCCCTCCAGAAGCCGATCACAGCTTCTGGTCTGTTGAGAACCTCTGTGTAAGATCCGAGTGTCCCGAGGGTTTCTGTTCTAATCTGGGTAACGTCTGTGCACTCAAAGAGCACGTGCGCAACGGTCTCGTCCGACTCCATGCAAGCTCTGCACAGAGGGACAGCCCTCTGTGGGTGTTACAGCGTTATGCCTATTGTGTAGAAGTGTTTATTTAGCGAGCAGTGTCCTGTGATGGTCCCCGTCACCAGGCGCAGGCCATTTCTATTCAGACGTAATAAACGTCTGGTTAGCCTGCCATCTAAGGATGGCAAAGCTTCCTTGGACTGCCTGCATCCTGGTGTCGAGGTCCACCACCTCTCGGCTTGTGTGTGGGTGGACTCCTGCAGCCACCTGCGTATCTGGTTGAAGGGGATGGGTATGATGGGTTCAGGCCCGCATGCCGACGTGCTGGATGCTCTCCTGCCTAATTCGTCAGCTGCGTCATTGCCCAGCGATCCACTGTGTCCTTTTATCCATTGCAGTGTCACTGTGTTGCGGTTTAGTACCGTTACTCGTTCTAGAGCCTTGTGACATTCTAGTACTATACTGGAGGTAATATATTTTATCCTCAATGATTGGAGGACTGAGGCGCTGTCGGAGAGTATACGTATATGTGTGTCCGTAACTTTCCTGGTTTCTATGGCGTACGCCGCTTGTATAATGCCCACACACTCTGCCTGATAGACGGTGTTGAAAATTCCCAGCGGATTTGATATGTTTATGTTGAGGTCGTGTGAAAAGACTCCAACTCCGGTCCCAGATCCGGTCTTCGAGCCGTCGGTGTATACTCTCATCTCGTTCGGGCGTGAGTAGTCACACCGTTCTTCCGAGAGAACGATGTTGTAGTGCTTTTGGAAGTAGTGTTGCTTCGGGGTTTTGTCGCAGGGTGATGCTAACATTGGCTGTCGTTTCACTGCATCCTCCTTTATGCGTGTGTGCCTGACCCTAGAATCTTTGCTTAGGGCTCCCGATATATGGAGCCTAAAGGCAGCCAGGGTCGCCTCCTCCCGCACGATGAGGTGTAGGGGTGGCAGCCCAAGCATTGCCTGTAGGGCAGCAATGGGTGTAGTTCTCATGCAGCCAGTGATTGCTACACAAGCAAACCGCTGCAGTTTTTCGAGATCTCTTTGGGCTGTGCTCAGGTCTGTCCTAGGCCACCAGACTAACGAACCGTACGTGATAATTGGTCTAATGACAGTAGTGTATAGCCAGTAGGTTACCTTGGGGGTTAATCCCCCAGTTTCTGCCAAGCATTCGCTTGCACTGCCACAGAGATATGCTGGCTTTTGTAGTGATGTAGTTGGTGTGTTTTGCCCAATTCAGCTGTTTGTCCAAATAGATGCCTAGGTACTTGGTTTCGGTTGATAGGCTTAAGGTAGTTCCGAAGAATCGTGGTAGTTGTAGTGTCGTCAGTTTCCTCTTTTTTGTAAAGAGGATCAGTTCGGTCTTTGTGGGGTTGGCGGTTAGCTGGTGTCTATTGCACCAGTCCTCTACTATTTTCAAGGTTGCATAGGGTATTTTCGTGGGTGCCATTTATTATTATGGTTATATCATCGGCATAGCCTACAGTAAAGTAGCCTTTGTCATTTAGTGTTCTGATGAGGCTGTCTACAACCAAGTTCCACAGAAGTGGCGAGAGAACGCCCCTTTGCGGGCAGCCCTTCGCCACAATGGCCCTTGTGGTGTCGTTCACTGTTACCTGTACAGCTCTCAATTTGAGCAGATTAGTGATCCACCCGCTCAGGGTCGGGTCTATATTGTGTCTGTCGAGGGCCATGTTGATGCTACCAAACGTGGTTTTGTCAAAAGCGCCCTCGATATCAATGAAGACGGCTAGTGCTGAGCATTTGTGGTCCACCGCGCATTCAATCTTGGAAACTACGCTATGTAACGCAGATTCCGTTGATCTGCCTGTGGAGTACGCATGTTGTTGTTTATGAAGTGGTTTTGCCTGAAGAGGTCCGTCTCGAATGTACACAGAGTACTCTCTAGGGTTTTCAGTAGGAAGGATGTGAGGCTTATGGGCCTATAGGCCTTGGGTTGTGTGTAGTCGGATTTGCCTGGTTTGGGTATGAATATGACTTTCACTTCGCGCCAAGCTAGGGGTATGTGTCTGAGTGCTATACAGGCCCGGAAGGTCTCCACCAGGCATGGTGTCACTATATCAACCCCCCATTGTAGGAGGGCTGGGAAGATGCCATCCAGCCCAGCGGACTTATAGGGCTGAAAGGTGTTGATGGCCCACTTTATCCGGTCTTCTGTTACTATATTGCGGGCTCTAGACCAGTCTTGATCCGTTGGGGTCCATTCTGGTTCAGCTTCCCACACCTTGTCCTCTAGTAGTTTGCAGTCTGGGAAGTGAGTCTCGAGGAGGATCTTACTGGTTTCATGGTCATTTAGTGTGTATGAGTTGTCGGGTTTTTTCAGCGCGCCGAGGGTTCGGTCCTGATCAGTTGATAGGATTTTCCTTACCCTTGCGGCTTCATTATTGGTTTCGATGGATTCACAGAGCTTCCGCCATACTGTTCTTCTGGCAGTTCTGATTTGCTTTTTGTATGTATGTTGGGTCTCTTTGTATGACTCCCAGTCGTCCGGGAGTCTTTTGTTTTTGGCTCTGTTGAATTGCTTACGTAATGCATCTCTGAGTTTACTAAGTTCAGCGTTCCACCAGGGGTTTCTCTCGCTGTTAGTTTTTGGCGCCCTTAGTTTGCAGCATGCATGGTATGCCTCGGTAATATATTCTGATAGTTTGTTTACGGTGTATTCTAGTTGTGCGTGGTCTGTTATGGTTACTAGTGATAGGTGTCTGCCTAGTAGGGAGGCTAGGAGGCGCTTATACCCGGGTACATTGGTGCGCCGCGGGTTCCGCCTAGGCACTGGTTTACTTGTGTTGGTAGTGAATGTAAAGCGAATCCTTCTATGGTCTGAGCAAGAAGGCTCGTCGGATACGTGCCAGTTTGTGATAAAGTTTGTCGCATTTTCTGTTGCAAGGGTTAGGTCTATGATCGTTTGCCCTCGGACTGTGATCTCAACAATATGTTCAAAGGTTGGTCAGGTTTATGCTGCCTCGACTTGCGACTGCGACAGCTCGACGACAGACTGCGGCCGTTTTCATACATTTTGTTCAAAGCTCTGCACACTTTGAAAGACATTTTATACGAAGTCTGTCGTAAAGACTGGACGCAGAGGCAAATGACAACTATGCGTCCTGTTGCAGCGGTTAGACGCAGCAAAAATACGCAGAGATGTGTTACAACTACCTGGCAATGTAACGAAATGTATTGATACAATCTACAATAAAAGTACTCTAAATAGGAAATAAGAAATAGTTTATTGTTAAATATCTTAAAACTGTTCACAAATAATTATAAATTAGAAGTAAAAACTCTCGGATGAAAACTTCTTGTCACCTCTGAAACAGTGAATAAAAAATTTTTTTACTAAAATTCTAATAATGTGATGCAAATGTTGGGTCTTCGTAAGCCATTACCCAAGGTATGCTAGGGTCGGCTGCCAGCCTTACCGAATGCAGCTGAATATCAGAATTTTACATAGAAGCAAGTCCATTTTCAGGCACCCACGAATCGAGGGCCACAATAGACCTGACCCCCAAACCATTCTAAATTTGCCAAAGATGTAAACAACAATTGCTGCTCGAACATTTTTATTTTATAGACGAAATGTATAAAAAATGTAATTATAATTATATTACTTTCGCGAATAGACTGGTTTAAATGATTTGAATTTTGATAATTTCTGTTTGTGTTTATTATGAAAAAAAAACTTCAAATTAGTAGTTTCATTGATTTCACTTTATATTCATGAAAAGCTTCTATAGGAAACAAGACAGAGAGGGTCTCTGGTAGGGCATTTACAGGGTCATAGGCAGGACAATGAAAAGACGAGGGTCTCCCTCCTTACCAAGGAAGGGAAAGTACTAGATCACCTCGAATCTGCCACATTGCTGGCAGAAACATTCTACTTAAAGGAGCACAGGCATAATAGGACAAAAATATTCTTATTATTTCACTCAGAGATTATTATTATTTCACATCACCTAGTTCAATAACAAAAATGCAATTTGATATAACAAAAAGGATGTCAGTCGTTTGACGTTGTATGAATTCAAAAATCTTTCCTGGTTTTCGCTACGGTGGAGTTTCTTGCCCCTTCTTCTCCATAGGAAACTAGCTTTTGGAAGGGGCGCCTAGAATCAATTCTAATTAAATGAAAATGCTGACGTTCAAATGTGCCTTTTAGTGCCTATTTGAAATAAATGCTTTGACTCTTGACTCTTGACAATTATGAAAATCTAGGTAGGTGGTAGATAATAGATAAAAAAATAGTGTTACCTAAATTTGAAAAAAGCTATGTACTACTTACTTATTATTTTCACCATACTTGCTTCTGCTCCTGTCTAGTTGATCACTGTGAGCTCGGTCCCATATCCGTGGCGAACTTCTGCTGCTTGATAAAAATACATTATTAATTAGACACTGATCTCGCTCTGATTTTTCACCTCTCGGTGTTGAGCCATCCAAAAGTGCGCTTAACACAGTTAGCATGCGCTCTGTTCCGTTCTCTGTATTCTTTACGCTCGGTAAAACGCCGAAAGGTCAAAATGCAGTGCGTGGCAAAAAATGTGGCGTTAAAAAAGTTCCAGAGCGCACTAGAACTAGAAAACCCGCCTTATGGGCTCTGAATACCAGACCAGTATAGAAGTCAGTTTACGTGACAGTTCAGTGTAGTCCATTATTTGTATAATATTATGAATCATATTCAAAATCGTAAAATGGTCACAAACTGACAATTCAGAATATTATCTGCGTACATTCATATATAACACCAAATTCATCTGTTTGACAGTTTTGTATGGAGTTCAGGAAATGAATTGCTTTTAGAGCAAACGCTTAATTTACGCCCCAGTACTAACTGTCTTCGTGTAAGCGTCCGTCAGCGGCACAAGCTGCTGAACTGACTCACCGTTGCGATAAATACTTCAGGATTTGTGTCGCGTGTCGCGCCGTCTTTACAAGCCTTTAAACCAGGGACGCACAGACCACGACCGGTCGAATACTGGTGGCCCGCCGACAGCAAAAATAATACTCTCATACATTCGAAAAATATTGAATTCTATTCCAGAATAAAACCAAAAAAATATGCTCGAAAAGTAATTTGAATCTCGCGCGCGCGCTCTTAAGTGCGCTTATCGGTGCGCCGTGCATGCGTCGGTAACAGCGGTCGGTAATGTTCGTGCCGATCTCGGTTAAATTCGTTTTCTTGAGGAAGCGCCGCAGCCGGCGGCGCGGCGACGACGGCAGCGCGGTGGCGGCTTATCCACGGGTTATATTGTTAGAGCAAGCGAGATAGCAATAGTCCTGAATTCCCGATTGCTCGCGTAGGTAGATACACGAAGCTTCCAGAGTCGGTTTCGAGACTTCTCCAGACAGTTTTCGACTCTATACGCGCGGTATAAAAGCCACGCTTTACTGCAGCGACCGACAGGCACGCGGCAATGATCCGCCCTGCCGCGTTCCGTCCAGTACCAATCCAGGCCCCGGGACCTGAAGTAAACCCTGACCGCGCACCGCATGTGCACGCCGCGGCTCCGACCGCCCGCGCACCCGCGCCCGAGCGCCCCGCTGCGCCCGCCGCGCGCGCCGCCGCGCTACAAGACTACCCCGCGCACCCTCACACCCCGTCCGCGCGCCCCCGCGCGCCCCCAGCACGCACCGCTGCGCCGCCGCGTTTCGCGTCTCCGCCTGCGCCCGCCGGGGATTCAACAGCGACCACTGCGCACAAGAACACGAAGAACAAAGCTGTGCCAGCTTCGCGCACCGCCACAGCCGATCCCCGCCTTCTGCTGGCGGGACCGGCGTCGGCTGAGCGTGAGCGGCCAAAAAACACCGAAACCAAAGCAAGGCAAGTAAACACTGTCTCACGTACGCCCGCATCGCCGGCGCCCCCCCGAACCTCAGCTTATGACTCGCCCGCGGTCATGTCGCCATGTTCATCCCACGGATCGAATATGTCGCTGGCATCCGTGGGCTCGGCCGCTTCCGGTCGCGTAGACATGTCAAGGGCAGATGCTCCGATGATGTCGCCGGCATCACCGACGCCGCCGCGGGGCCCCGACTTTGAGTCCCGGCTCGAACCCAGGGGCCAGCGACAGCGTCGTCGAAGAAGCTCCAGTGAGACCGCAGTGGCGGAGGGGAAGCGGCTCTGCTCCGACCCCCCGCGGCCACCGCGCGATAGCGCGCCGCGGGGGCCGAGCACGCCAGCGTCGCCTACTTTTGCCGACGCGGCGCGCCGCTTACCTCCGCCGCCTGCGTCTCCGTCACCATCACCGACCGCGGGGGTTAGGCCAACCCCCGCCCCCACTATCGCTCCCGTTGCCCCTCCCGGTGCCACCGCAACAACAACACGGCAGCAGCCGGGAAAGAAGAAGCCCAGATACCCGCCGCTGGTGGTCGAAAGGCTGCCAAACTGGGCCGCCCACTTCAGGGCCATCAGAGAAAAGCTGGGCCGGCCTCCCAACGCGCGTCCGTACGGGGGTGGAGTTCGCTTCACCCCAGACAGCGAGGAAGAGTACAGGTTGGTCCAGCGCTACCTGACCGGCCTAGAAAAGGACAGCGGCGTCTCATGGTTCGCGTACTCACTGCCAGCGGACAAGAACTTGAAGATCGCCATTCGGGGCCTGCCGGCAGACACGGACCCGAAGGAGATTGAGGAGGAGCTCCGTATGCTGGGATACCAGCCGGAGTACGTGCGACACATCAAGGGCGCACAAGGACGACCCGGCTGCGTGTTCCACGCAATTCTTAAGAAGACACCGGACGTCCGGGCCATCTATGACACCACGACATTTATGCTGATGCGTGGTGTCAAAATAGAGGCCTGGCGCGGAAAACGCGGGCCTGCCCAGTGCCACCGATGCCAGCAATTCAGACACAGCTCGCATCAGTGTCACCGCCCGCTCGCTTGCGTGCGCTGCGGAGAGGCGCACGCGGCGAGAGAATGCCCTCGCCCACGGGAGGAACCGGCCACCTGCGCGAATTGCGGTGGCCCGCATCCCGCATGCAACATTAAGTGTCCGGTATACCAAAATGAAATCCGGAACAAGCGAGCGGGGACTGCCGCCATAACGGCCACATCGCGCCGACCCAAAGTGGCCGCTGAGAGGCCGCAAGAGACGCAAGTAGAGGCACAAGGCACGACGCTTATGGCGGCGGCCAACGGGCCCACAGACAAAACAGCTACCTCCTCCAGGCGGAGGAAAAATAAGAAACGAGGGGGTAAGGGCAAAGGGAAAAAACCCATACCACCCCCAGCGACCTCAGAGATTCCAAGGGCCGCCCCTGCATCAAGTGGGGCGCAGGCTGTAACCAAGGAGATCAGCAAACCAACACCTACTGCTAGCGCCGGCACAGCGCCGCGGCAAACGGGTGAAACAACCAAGACTCAAAGTTTCCCGAGAGAGACGAGTGGCGGCGCTACCGGCGCCAAACCAACCACCAAAACCACAAAGAGTGAGTTTACAGCTTGCGCCATAAAACTACTAATGGACCTTATAAAGGCCATCAGACAGGGCCAAGATGTTGAGACGGTCATCCTGGATGGCCTGGCCACACTACTAACCCTGTATCATGGCTAGGCCACTCAGGATAATCCACTGGAATGCCCGCGGCCTCCGGAACAAGGTCGCCCACCTCCGCCACCTCCTTCGGGATCAAGACATCGACGTGGCGCTAATAAGCGAGACGCTCCTGGGACCTGAAGACAGGATTAAGTTCCCGGGATACATCGCTTATAGGAAGGACGAAAGGTCGGCTCACGTACGATACCGTGGTCTGGCAGTATTGGTGAGACGAAGAGTCGTCCATCAGGAAATCCCCTCGACGACACCCAACTCTTTTTACGCGCTGGGTGTGCAGCTACACGTAGCCGGCGAGGACATAAGCATACATGCGTGTTACAAGCCGCCCGCGGCCCACTTGGACCTTATCGAGCTGCGGGCGCTCATAAACAGCTCAACTCACGCCACTATCCTCGCCGGTGATCTAAATTGTAAGCACCCGGCGTGGAACTCCTACATCACGAATACCGAGGGGAGACGGCTCTTCGCGGACGCGGAAGCCTTCGGCTATACGGTGTCCGGCCCAGAGACGCCCACACACTACCCAGACAACCTACGGCACATGCCGGACGTGCTGGACATCGTAGTCCACCGAGGGCTAAAATGCCAGATCACGCAACAAGTCATAGACGACGAGCTACAATCGGATCATCAACCCGTGCTCGTCGTCTTATCGGGAATGCCGGCCCGACTGAAGCCCATAGCGCCACGTCGCAAAACGGACTGGACGGACTTTGCAGAGAAGGTAGAGGCCACAACGCCGACTCGGCCTACTGCTACCTCCGCGGACGTGGACCAGATGGCTAATGACGTCACTGCTTGCATACAAAGCGCCTACAATTCGGCGACAAGCACGCAGCCGCAGGGGAGAGGGCAATTGCCGCCCCTGCCGGCGCATATCAATGCGATGATCGCCGCGAAGAGGCGCATCCGCAAGCAGTGGCAACAACTAAGATGCCCGACCATAAAGACGCAACTCAACCGTCTCGCGGAAAAGGTAAAGGCCGAGTTACAGGCTCACACCGCCGCGGGCTGGGAGGAACGTATCGACGCCACGATGGACAGTTGGCCGTCGGTACACCGACTATGCCGCCAGCTTACAAATACCCCAGCTCCGGTGCGTCCGCTACTCAACAACGACGGGGCGCTCAAGTACGTAGCGGAGGACCGGGCGGAGGTCTTCGCCGAACACCTGGAGCGCCAGTTCCGCCCAAACCCGACCAACGACACCGTCCATGTCGCAGCAGTCGAGAAACACCTGGGAGACTACTTCGCAACGCCGATAGCTCCCGATGAGGACCCGATTTTCTTCTCGCCTGGCGAGGTCAGACGCGCCATCCGCAGGACGAAACCGAGGAAGGCCCCCGGTGCTGACGGTATCACCAACACAGCGCTGCGCCACCTGCCATACCGAATGGTAGCGGCGTTGGCGCGCCTGTTCACGGCGGTACTGCGCACCGGGACCTTTCCTGACTCGTGGAAGGAGGGGCGCGTCATAATGCTCCCCAAGGCGGGGAAGAACATCCTGAAGCCGGAGAGCTATCGGCCCATCACTTTGTTGCCGACGGTCTCCAAGGTGTTCGAAGCACTCCTGCTGCGACACCTGCTGCCGCACATCACGCCGCGACCCGAACAGTTTGGGTTCCGGGCGGAGCACAGCACGACGCTCCAGCTGTCGAGGGTACTGCACCTACTCACAGCTGCGCACAACAAAAAGGAATATTCGGTGTCAGTATTCCTCGACATGGAGAAGGCCTTCGACCGTGTATGGCATGAAGGCCTCGTGTACAAGTTGGCCACATCCGACGCGCCCCGTCGCGTAGTGAAGGTGGTCTCTACTTTTCTCTCCCACAGGACCTTCAGGGTGGTGGTCGACGGCGCGCTGTCAAGCGCCCGGCCGGTGCTAGCCGGTGTGCCGCAAGGCAGCTGCGTGTCGCCGGCGTGTTACTCACGATACACGGACGACATCCCCACTACCACAGACTCGACGCTCGCGCTGTGCGCAGACGACGCCGCGTACATCACTTCATCGCTCAATGCGAAGTACGCGGCGGTCAAGATGCAGCGCGCCCTCGATCTTCTTCCCGAGTGGCTGTCTAAGTGGCGGCTGTCGGTGAACGTGGGTAAGACGCAGGCGATGGTCTCCGGATTAGCGCGCCTCCCACCAAACCTGAAACTACAGGGGGCCGACATCGAGTGGTCGCCCCAGGTGAAGTACCTGGGGGTAACCATAGATCGTCGGCTCACAATGGGGCCGCACGTCCGCTCGGTCGCCGCACAGGGGAGGGTCGCCCGCAGCCTCCTCAGACCGGTGCTCTCGTCCCGCATCCCGGTGCGCGTCAAGCTGGGCGTGTACAAGCTGTACGTACGCCCAGTCCTGACATACGCCGCACCCGCATGGTTCGTCCTCACTAGTGAGTCGAGCCGAAGGCTGCTCCGCACGCAACAAAACCTTGCGTTGCGGACCATTGTTGACGCCCCTCGCTATGTGAGGAACGACATCATCCAGAGGGACCTAGGGATTGAGAGCCTGGATGAGTTTGTGGAGCGCCTCGCGAAGGGAATGTTCGCGCGTGCCGACGCATCGGATTTGACGCACGTCAAAAACATTGCGCCCTGGCATGCGCGCCCCCCTGACGCGAGACCCCTCCCCCGCGACCTGGTAGCGGACGACGACCCCATCACCCCGGACTGACTCCCAGATAAGCCGTAACCAGATAACACACGGCTTATCTGTGACAATAAGACTCCACACTCGCAACACACGCAACCGTTTGCGTAGCGCGTGCTAGGTTAATATAGACGCGTTACGTAAACAAACACAGACATCCGCCACTATACAGGCACCTTAACTCACACGCGGAGGCGCGGTGCGGACCGCGACCCGCGTAGACACTGGGCGGTGTGACACACTACAATACCGCCCACACACTCATGACGGCCCCTTAGCCCGGACAGTAACGGCTAGCTCTGTGATCTGGACGGGCGGGGGCCACTCACCTACTCTGTAGGCGCGTCGAGTCGACATCTCCGTCGCTGGTCGTCGCCGCCGGGCCTCCCCTAGGTAACTAGGGGTCTCACCTGGCGGCGGCAGACCGCCGAGATGTCGTGAAGAAAGCGGCGCTTCACTATAAGCGTCGCGGCGCTCCTACAGAAACAAAATAGCAATCACTCACACGGGCGCGCGTTGCCCGCGCGCGCCCGAAAAATCCACTGCCATGAGCAGACCGAAGGAGAGGCCCGTATTTACGGGTCGCCGTATGGCTTCCGCGGGCAGGGGGTGAAGCCCCGGCACCGCACGCAACGCCCCCTTACGGGGGCGCCGCGATATAGCTCCGAGCGACCGACAGTTCGGTTTTAATTTGAGTGAAGTGTCAATAGTTCTAGTGTAGATTTTAACTCGACTAGCCGGTGTCATATATTTTGATCCATATTCAACATAGATTTCCCGTCAAGTGCCGTGTATAATTGTGTTGTGAAATCGTAAGTAAAACTCTGTTATTAATAAGTGTTTCCCTACATATTTAATAAATTATTTTAGGTAATTTAGAAAAGGATGGGTAATTTAAGTAGATACTGTAATTGTTTTTAGGTGCTGTGTTAATCATAGCCAGGATTAGACCGCAACATGGACAAGCCACGGCCTAGTAAAAAACGTTGAGAAATTTGGACTGAGAAATACTTTTTTGTATGGTCGCATAACAAAGTCGTTTGTTTAATTTGCGAGAATTCTGTTGCGATTGCAAAGCACTTCACTTCACGCAGCATCCTACTTTTACCAAGTGTACAGGCGAATTAAGAAAGCAAAAAATGTTGTCTTTAAACGGGAGCTTACTCTGGTCAGCAAGCTATGTTTACAAAACCCATTCAAGATTCAGAAACAGCTACAGAAGTTAGTTATGAAATTTCTCGAATGATAGCAAAGCGAAGTCACCCCTTCAATGATGGGGTTTTTGTAAAAGAATGCATAGAAATTGCCGCTAAGAAAATGTGTCCAGAAGCAGCAAAAAAGTTTGAGAAAATTCAACTGAATCGTATGACTATCCAAAGACGAATTATGTCTTTGTCAGGTAATATTGCGGAACAATTAAGTGAAAAAACTAAGATCATTGAATTTTTTTCACTAGCACTCTACGAATCCACTGATATTAGTTACACAGCTCAACTTCTCATATTCATACGAGGTGTTACTCAAGATTTTGAAGTCTTAGAAGAGTTATTAGGAATGTGTTCATTGAAAGGTCAAACCAAAGGAGTTGATATACTCAATGTACTTTTGGATGAGTGTTCAAAAACTGATTTGGACTTATCAAAATTATCGGGAGTTGCGACTGACGGTGCTCCTTCGATGATTGGTGTTAATTCTGGGCTATTTACTTTGCTGAAAAAGCATTTGAAAGAAAAAAAAACATAAACGCTGAAGATCTCATGCAGTTTCACTGCATTATACACCAAGAAGCCCTCTTTTCTAAAAAAATTGAATTTCAAAATGTCATGAAAGTGGTAGTTTCGACTGTAAATTTCATAAAATCACGAGGACTCAATCACAGGCCATTCAAACAATTCCTTGATGACATCGAAAGCGAATATGGAGATTTACTGTATTATACAGAAGTAAGGTGGCTAAGTCGTGGATTGACACTGGAACGATTTCTAAATTTAATAGAAGAAATTGGAATATTTCTGGCGGAAAAGCAAAGGGATGTCCCGGAACTTAAAAAATCCTGATTGGTTGTGTGATTTGGCTTTTTTAGTTGACATTACAAATCATTTGAATGTTTTGAACACACGGCTTCAAGGCAAAAACCAACTGATATCCTAGCTCTACGCTCATGTATCATCCGTTCAATGTAAGCTGACACTTTTCAGATCGCAATAGAATTCTGGAAATTACAATCATTTTCCGAATTATAAGAAAATGGCTGAAAAATTCAACAAAACTGCGATTAATTTCAGTTATGTAGAAAAGCTAGATATTTTGATTCAATCTTTTCAAGACAGATTTTCGGAGTTTAAAAAGTGAAACCTCTGTTGGACATATTCAGCAAGCCTTTCACGATTTCAGTTAAAAATGCGCCAGAGTCAATGCAGTTAGAAATTATCGACATTCAAAACGACCAAGATTTACGCAACAAATTCAACGAAGGAGACTTGCTGAACTTTTACCGCTGCATTGATAAAAATACGTACAAAGAGTTGCGCATAAACGCTCTGAAATGTGCCAGCTTATTTGGTTATACCTATATATGTGAACAAACCTTTTCAATACTAAATAATAATAAAACAAAAAATCTAAACCGCCTTGCAAACGAAAGTTTGGAAGCAGTTTTACGTGTTGCTACAAGTAAAGTTGAGCCAAATATAAAAAAGATTGTAAGCACTATGCAGTGCCACGCTTCAAATTAATAAATTCTTTTTCAATTTTAATGCATTATTATCAATTCTTTATTGTCTTTAATTACCTATACTTCTGGCGGCCCGCCATCAGTTCATAATTTGCCCGAGTGGCCCCTAGTCTTAATAAGTCCGTGCATCCCTGCTTTAAACCCACCTCCGTCAAAAAGGCTAAACACTAAAAAGGTGTAACGAAATAACATCAGTTTTCGTATAATCGGAGTCATGATCAGACGTAATCCGTAGGATCTATGCTATTTGTTTGTAGTAATACCGTGTGACGGCATAAGCTTCTATCCTGCGGAACAACATAACGCTTCCAATGACGTCGTTGGTTTGTCAAAATACGACCAGTAGTTCAGGAGTTATGAGCGAACAGATGAACATACAAACAGACATACATAGCTTGCTAAAATCATAACCCCTTCTTTGGCTTTACGCATTTGGGTAAAAAACGGATGGTATTATCGGTCATGCATAGGCACCTAGCTCCGCCTTTGATGGTCTTAACATTCAAACAATGCAAGTTTGCAAGCCCATTAAGTCAGGCACCCTTTGAAATGCTAGCACAAACCCAGTATTCGTAATCCATGGGCCGTGCGCGAAAAGGTCGTTCCTGGATCCTATAGACACCCCTTTCTCTCATTCACATACTTAAAAATCCATACATTCTACCCAAAATATGACCTAAGTAATGCCATACTCACTCTCCTAAGCACAAGTCGAAGAAAGGCTTCTCCGACGACAAGTGCTCTTGAACATTAAGCTTAGAATTCGAATTAAACTCTTTAGCCAAAACCTTCTTCAACGTATTCGAAGAGTCCACGAACTTGCACATGCATTCATTTAAAGTTTGCATTTTGCCGAGAAATTCATCTTTATCACATTTCTCCATAGGATATTTTATTAATTTGTCCAGTTCCGCCGTTATCATTCGGCAGTTGTTCTTCAAATCTGGGATGTCTGACCATTGGATTTCAGTATTTGTTGATGCATGCTTCAAAATCTTTATTTTTGGTGTCACAGTTTCTATGATAAATTCGCCTTCTTCTATTATTTCGTCTGGAAGCTTATAGTAAGGTTGTCGTATGCCGTATAAGGACATTTTAGGGTCTTTTTCAGATAGTCCGTACTTTGTTTTAGCCATGACCAGTTTGAGCAGGTTCTCGAGACCTATTTTGTGGTCATTTAGAAGATGTCTATCTAGGGCAGTTATTCTGTAAAGAAGATTTAAAACTTATGAATCTGTGGCGCCATCTACATCGCCACATGCGAACTACGGCTCATACTGACGCCACGAAAAAACCTGCATCGCTCAAGCAGAGTTTACCGCGCAACTAGGTTAGATAGAACGTCCCGACATTAATCGTCGGGCAGTTGCCCACCAGTCAGAACACCCGTCTAGTCGGAGGATCCTCCCTTTTCCATAGAGGATGAGTGAACCTTACACCCTGTTTCTTATACCTCCATAAATCGATTACTGTAAAATTATGTCTGGTGATCTGTATCATCATTAGGAAGGTAAAGGGTTAACGGTAAATGAAAAATGCTGCCTAATTTGGCATCTATTAAATATGGAAACAGCAAATTAACAGTCGTTGCAGCGTATGTAGGCTTCAACATGATTCTTTTAGTGTAAGGATTGCTGGACATAGGCATTCCCCTAAGCATTGCCGATCCTGTGCGCTATATATAATGATCCCACTGCTGGGACACAGGCCTCCCCTCTTCGGGAGGAAGTGGGCTGTAATCTACCACGCGGGCTCAGTGGGGGTTGGCAGATGTCTCTTTGAATATTTGGTTCTACGACATGCCGAATTCCCCACTATCATTTCCTTCATCGTTTTGAAAGCAGTGGTGATAAAATATATTACACAAAGTTAAGCGCCTGAATGGGTTCGAACCCACAACCTTCAACTCGTAAGTCGGTGCCGTTACCACTGCTCTCTAAACTCCGCTAGAAGCCTAGCGGAGCTTAGTTTTAAGATCTACTCCAAATTCTAAAAGTCCCAGCCGAAACTGTATCAAACTTTGCTAGCATCATGTTTTCAGCTGGTCAAGACGTATGCTGCTGCAAAAATGCAGCGCAATTTTTGATTACCATGAATACTGGGCTACTAGTAAATAAAATAAATGTGTTACCGATCAGCATCAAACGTGCACATGTGACACCCAAATGTCTCTTTATCGTCTATCAGCTTGTTAACATTGACATCACACAAACGGGATATCGAGGGTTCTGCTTTAGCAAGCTTTGGAGAGCATGTGGTCCTTATTGATGTGTCCTGGTGGGGGGACAGAATATAACTTAGTCCTAAAACGATTAAGTGTAACAATATAATAAAGAATAATGTTGTTTTTTTAGCCCTTAGTGTTTTTTTTTAACTAATGTATTTTTTCCTAGATACAATTCAAGAAGTTTAAAATTTACACATTTGTATACAGCTATCCTTGAAATAAAATCACTTTTTTTATTTCTATTATTTCAAACTATATTGAAAATCAAAAGTAATTTATTCAAATTCGGCTGAGAATCAGCACTTTTCGGAAGTCAAAATTACATAAGACAGTCCCCAAAACGCCCGCCCGTCACCACGTCCTAGTGCTTTAGCTGAGAAGACGAAGTGACGCAACAAACTCCCTAGCAGCACAGTTGTCTGTTCAGTTAGAAAGAACATGAATCTATAGAAAAATTTCGAGACACAGAACATCATATTAAATTATCTGCCATATGTTAGCTAGCCCCGAAAAAAAAACAAGCGAAAAATAATAAAATTAAACCAAACTTTATACATAAATAAAAGCCTTCAGGCTAAAGGGCGTGACAGCTTACATATGCAGAAGTGGATTAATTGTGGATAGTCATCATTTGTGTGTACTTACTGATAAGTAAGTACACACAAATGATAAACTAGGACCATCGAAGTTGGGTACGTCACGATAGCGGTTGTAAGTCCCCTCTTTGAGGAGTGGTTGGAGAGGCGCCACGGCGCGGCGTCCTCACCTTCCACCTGACACAGGTCCTCACCGGACACGGTTGTTGCTTGGGCGGAGCACCGCAGTGTCGTCGCGTCCGGCACTGGTCCAGGCCATGGTACGGAGCGAGAGAGAATGGAAGCCGTCACCTCCTTCTGCGATGCAGTAATGCTAGCGAAGAAGGAGGCGGAGCGCGTGAGGGAGAGAGCCTTGTGCCCTCACGCCCCCACTAGTCGCCGCAGGAGACGCCCTGGGCGTCGGGAGTCGCCTGCAGTTTCCTAGCCACCGCAGGCTCGGCCTTGCGGACGGCAAGCAATGGGTAGCGCGCCGTCCGGTAAGGACCAGGCCCGGGTCGACGGCGGGTCGTGTTCCACGCGCGCCTCAAAGAGATGTCAGCACAAATTGACGGGGTCCGATAGGGCCGACGCCTCAGGGTCGCGGGAAATTCTAAAGAGATAACCGTGGCCCTGGCACAGGCAACTGAAGGAACATGAGTGGGTTGTAAAAGTCTAACACGCCCTCCCGCTCCACCCAGAGCGGGAGAACTCATTTGATGATTTCCCACCCAATAAAAAAAAGAAAAAAAAGGACCATCGAAGTAAAGTAAATTAACAGATCAATTAGTAAAACTATATTTTAGAGAGCGCAAAAGTGTTGAAACAATTAACAGGTGCTGTGTGATTGACACGAATGGTTTAGCGCCACGAAAACTGTAATTTTATAGTCTGCAGACTTAATTTTTAAATTATTCTAGCTTTCTTACAATTTTCTAAGATATAGGGTATATTTCGTGCCCGGCGAAGCGCCAGGTTGTCCGCGAAATTCAAACATTCTAAGTTTTTTGCAATTTGCGACTGTCACAAGTATGTATTTACAGAAATGAATCATTAGAATCATCAATACAACCGTAAGTTCATTTAATCCTATCGATTGATATAGAAAGAAAGACAAAACGTTTATTTGCGGTAAACATGACGCAGTGATCGAACACTTGACAAACACCAAAAAGAACAAGTTGGGGGAAAATATGCGTCACATCCACGCAAAACGGCCATCGCTCAGCTTAATGCTACGACCCTATTCTTTTCTCTTCTTTTTTCGTATCATAGTATATGATAGGAAAAAAGAAACGAGACCGTCAACCGTAGTGATG
Organism: Dasypolia templi; assembly: GCA_963555695.1. Lineage (NCBI taxonomy): Eukaryota > Metazoa > Arthropoda > Insecta > Lepidoptera > Noctuidae > Dasypolia > Dasypolia templi. The sequence goes on from OY743163.1 coordinate 10,949,122, forward strand.
TGATGGCCCATCGGTAGTTAAATTTAACTCATGAATCCCAAATTTACGAGTTCCGTCAAGGACCACGCTTTAATGCAAAATGTTGCATTAATTTTTTTTTTATATGTGTCTAAATATATGGTAAAAAACAATGAACGGGATACTTACGATGAAACCCGCTCCAGCTCCACCGGGGTCGCTTATAGTAGTAGCAGTAGCATCTAAGTCCTCCTCCGGGTGTGAGAACAGTGTTCTGCTCCGACAGATGCGCGCACGCAGCTTGCCTAGCAGCCGCGTCGCTGATGATGTGCGGCCTAGCGCTGTGGGAAAGGGAAGATGTGAAAATTTTACACTAAACATAACAGATCGTATCAGATCAGGGCATCGCATTTCCAAACAACAAAAATAAGCCCGGTTTTTTTGTGTGGCAATGCGTTGCGCAGTTATTTGCGAACACACTGTCACTCACAATCTCAATCATTTTGAAGGATAATGCTAATCCACTGCTTCATATGTTAGAAAGATTTGCCTGTATGGAGATATCGACATAGTCCCCTAGATAAATTTCTCCCGTCTCTCCACTAGTCCAATGCATACTCTAGGATGCATGTCCGGTAGGCTCGCAGTCGTTCCTATCGTATCCTTAGACACGTCTTCCCTACCATTACGGCGCCCACCGGTCTACTCCTTGATATGCAATGGTGTTTGTAGCTTCAGGGGCTAGTGCAAATCTTAGGGTTCGTTCGAGTCCAGTCAAACCATGCAGGGCCGTGCATTTCATACATTCGTATTTTATGTTGTTGAACTGCCAAATGAAAGCGATTAAGTAAGTACTGTTAGTGTGGTACGCAATTACCGCGCTGGGCTTGCTATACGCTTTTAATAGCCACAGCCAGGCGGCCAACTCGATATGTTTGTGAAAATACCGCTAATTTGCCTATCCCTGCGAGCCAAATACAAGCCGAATATGTGTGTGGCTATGTTTTTCAACAGATAGTTTCGATTCGGCGGGAATCGAAAAGTGCCTCTAAGGTAGGAACGGTGGTTCAAAATGTAGGTTTCGTATCTAGTGACGTCTTGTGGGAAGTTTGTTGCGCCACTTCTTCTTCCCATCTAAAGCACTTAGAAGTGGTGTAGGGCGGGCGTTTATGTAATTATAACTTTGAAAAATTGTTGATTCTTGGCCTAGTTTGAATTACGCGGGAGGGAAGCTAGTCTTCACGAGAGCTGCATCATTTTAATGTAGCTGATATATTAACATATGCTGTAGGAATGTTTGAGAAATACTTACATTTCGAGTCTTCATCAGCCTTGACATTATGATGCGTAGGGCTCAGCGAAGAGGCTCGGGGAAGTGTGGTGGATTTTTTCTAGAAAATGTAATACGTTTGAATTTAGAAATACTTATGTTTGCATCTGTGAAAACAAGAAAAGTTATGTTGTGTCCTATCGACAGTCAAGAATCTGTCCCTGGCATAAAAACCTTAAAATGCATGATTCACTCAATAAACTCAGCCTAACGCCACAATACCCGCTTCTCTGCCTTCCGCACCTACTTTATTGTTCACCAGCAAGCGCAGCATGACCACCATAAAAACGAGTTTAGTCGTCGCAAGAATAGACAAATTGACAGAGGAAGAAAATAAAATTGTCAAAGAGATTTGCCTATTCATGCTGACATTTTGTCTATTCTATCGGTCATTTTGTCTATTCCATTAATCATTTTGTCTATTCTATCGGCAATTTTATCTATTCTTCTGTCGGCAAAATAAAGCCTTTTAGTTCATCTAGCTGGAGAGCGTCTCACGCACATGTGCACGGAAGCAGCGTCTAGAAATTATAATATTTATGGCGCCGTTCACACAACTTCTGTCATGTTTCACAATTAAAACCATTGATTTTCTATACGTCACCGGTGTCGTTGTGCGTGCAAACGGTGACACGCTTGGGCTGCATCCAGAATTGCGCTGTAATCGACTTGAGCGGGCTTACACCCGTTCCGAGTTAGCGTGAGCGCGTTAGCCATGTCCCGTGAATCGTCATAGATGACGCCATGACATGCGCCATCTTGCAATAACGCCGACCATGCATAAAGTAATATCACCGTGAGCGCTGTCAAAAATGACAGTTGTCGGCTCTCACCTGTCATAATCGTGTTTACTAAATCGGAACGCTAATAATTGATGTGAGCGATTATGGTCTAATTCGGAATGTACCCTTGCTTTGTTATGGAAAGTGTTGACAATGCCGCTTCTAGCAGCGGCCGCCGAGGAAGCTTGCCGAGAAAATTAAATGACCAATGTGGGTTTTTATTCTTACCGCTGTCAGTCTATTTGCCCTGCTGAGCAGCGAGCAACTGTCCTTGGTATCATGATGAAGTTGATTGTGCATCTTCAGAGCACTCTCGAATTGGGAAGTGAACGTGCAATGTGAGCAACTGAAATTAATAACATTCATGTTAAAGTAATTGCCGGCACGAGTCGTTAGAACAAAACCTTCTTTAAACCTTACGAATCTTATTTCCTATTACGGCAATTCGTACCTACACGGGCAGGAGCAGTGAGCTTATCAAGCTTAGCCCTCTACCTTTACATAAGTGCAGGTAGAAAGCAGCGGTGTAATAGGTATGACGACTAATATTAGAAATGTTCGAACTACTTCCTTACTTTTATAAAAAATGAGATAATCGAAAAAATCTGTTTAATTAATTTATGTAAATATGAAGAAGCAACACGCTTTAAATTTTTTGGAGGGGATTTTTCCCGTCTTTGACGCGCGATACGGAAAATGTATGGCGCTAGTATAAAGTAACATAGCTGTGTTGTCACTTCTACGCCGGCGAGGTTCCTCGCGAAGATCCCGACGTAACTGTCCCCCCCGACCCTTGCTCGACGAAGTGCCAGCCCGTGTCGTAGCTGAGCCTGTAGCTTTAAATTCCCATGATAATAATAATCAACAGAATCAGATCCAGCCTGTCCCATCTTGCTGTCCTCCCGTCAGCGACGCCCTAAGCCGAGGTCCGTACCCCACAGGGGGTGCTCTTAGCGAGCGTTCGCTTAGTAATGTAAGTAGTTTTACGCCCCTGGCTGGAGGCTTTGAGTCCGCTTAAGGCAGCAACAGGATAGTACGGTTAAGTAGTCACGACCTCTCAAGGTCAACTACGAGAAAAAACACGTCTACGATAGTGCTGTGCTGTCCTTGTCTAACACTTATTTTAAAACGTTTATAACTTGGCAATTTTTTAAACTTTTATTATATTGTTTGCACTATTTGGAAAGATTAAAAAAAAAAAAACTTGCGACCAGTCGTCCAACAGACCAACTAACATCACGAAGCAATCTCGTAGTAAGTATTAAGTCTCGTACAGACTGTCGCGACGCCACAGCGCGACACAAAGGCACCGCGTCTCGCGCGACGTGCGGTGCCATTGTTTCCCGCTGTTGCGTCGCTCCGTTTTTCGGGAGCCTTAAGTCGATAATTAGTCGTGTACTGCGTATGTGTGTGTGAGTGTGTCGGTACGTGTATTTTGGATTTTCTCAATGGCAGTCCAGAGTCTGAATTTGTGCATGATTGATGGCAATAGGCTCGCCCCCTATTACATGGGACTTAGACAAAATTAGCGAAAGGGTGTTCTATAGGTCCACCTCTGCCTAACCTTTCAGGAATAACAGGCGTGATGTTATGTTAAATGATAAATGATTTTTATTTCTGTAAGTGGGTTTGTACAAACACTTTTACACGTCAAACATTTTTTTTTTAAATCTAGATGAGGTCGGCGTTTCCTATCTGACTACTCTGAGAAGAAAGGCCGAAACAAACTCAGAGGTCACAACATGATCATGGTCTTAACATGATCTTGGTCAGATCATGTTAAGACCATGTGGATTAATGTCTGAAATGGTATTTTGAGGAAAGAACCACACAGATTGAGTGGACCTGTCCAGTCAGTGCACGCATTTGTCAGTAATCGTACAGCTCAACTCAAAACATAAGGAGCTCAACGATTCGACGAACAATACCAAAAGAAGGACATTTGGTAGGCCGCATAATTACTCAAACCGCCAGTTGAAGATTACGATTAAAACTAACTGAGATAATAAAATAAAAAAATAAAATGACCCACATAGTCTTAACATTCACAATAATAACAATAACAATGACAATAAAAAAGGAGGTATTAATGTGCTGCGTAGCCTAAGTGCCGATAACGCGCAGCAGGCGATTAACTTTACTTTAACATTGGTTTAAATATTTGGATGGCAAACACGCTCAAGCTGATTTCCCATGTAACCAGGACCTTTGTACACACAAGCTTTTCTTGTCCTGAAAAACTTCGGTTTATTCGCCGTTTGTAGGCACGGTCGTCAGTGTTATATGGATCACTATGAAAGCTTGTTGACGGACACGTTATTCTAGTAAAGACACCGTGCCGTGTACAAAAGGGCGTAACTGGTCACCGAGCACATGTATGCTGTCAAAATATTAACTGGCCTGGCCATATTAACTTGTTACAGTTAACAAGATACAGACAAATCGGCTTACAGTATTTACAAAGCTCAGCTTAGGCCTCGCGGACTGTACCTATCTTGTAATAGGGCTCCGCTACTCGTATACATAAATTGGTTTAACAAAATCAATTTTGAAAACTGGCCCAAAATTACACACTCATCAACTAATGTTACTCAATCAATTAAAGAACAGGAATGACTACTTACGAATGGCTCATTATAAATAATTATTAAAATAGAGCAAATATTTGTAAATGTTCAAATTAACGATATAATTCTATGACATTTGCGTCAAAGTGTCAACGAACGTGATAGAAGGACAGAATAAAATATAAAACGTATTATCTATGCTTTCAAGGAGTTCGATCATAATTTGAATTATAAACCTTACTAGTTTCCGCCCGCGACCCGCGACCGCGTTCAGCGGATTGGCCGTGAAACATCACAGCCCTGCTCTGCGCGCCGCCTGCGCTGCCGTTCTTACCGTGTTAACTTTTGAACGATCCTTCCAAATAATTTAGTGTTTAAGACAAAGTTTATCAACATTAAATAAAAACCGAAAGCGATAAAGGCATCAATTTTGATAATAATTACCTAAATACTCTAAAATGTGCATTGTAAAAAAAGTGTCCAATTAAAATTTATATTAGCTCACTATTTTAGATATAGCACCTTACACATAAAAGACAGATATATGCTGTCGCTGACTTTTATTTAGAACTGATCCCACTGTACACTATCTTCGTGTAAGTCTAACGATTTAGGCAGCACCGAGCAAAATTCCTGCCCTCTGAAAGAAGATAGCCTCGGAGAGAAGATTTTTCCAACTTACTTGATACTTATCGTTATATTATGACCAAATAACTCAAAATCTTTATAAATTGTAGCTTGTTTTATTCTGATGTAAATGCTTATAATATTCCTGTGAAATTGTATCAAAATCAGTTATGTAGTTTGTGCGTGAAAGAATAACAAACGTGCAGCCTCACAAACTTTCGTGTTGAAAATACTAGTACGAGATGGTCAAGTGTGAAAGACATAGGTTATAACATCAAGCCTGTACTTATAGAAACATGCTAGAAGGATCATGGATCTACGCTTCCAAGGAGTTCGATCATAATTTGAATTATAAACATTATGGTCAAGTGTAAAAGTACTCTTTGTGGGGTAGGTAGAGTTAGCAGCCCTTTGTCTGAATTTGTGTAGTGGATAGTCCTATTACATGACTGAAACATAAGGTGCCTTCTGCCTTCGTCTGCGAGGAATACAGACCGTGTGATGTTATCATGGGCGCCGGTAGCACTTGCACATGCTTCATAATAAAATATAGGTGTTGGACATTCAGTCCAATTTTTTTTTACCGAAAACGCCTAATAGAGCACTTTTAACTCATTCGAGGCGAGATCCAAAAATGTTTATGCTACACAACTGCTGTAGATTTAGAATTGAGAGATTGCAAAATCGCTCAAATCTAAAGCTTTTGCGAATTGTGAACAAAGTAACGAGCTTGCTTCCCTCGCACTTGCGACCTACTCTATCTTAATTCATAAGTTTTTAATATAAATAATATAGGGTGACTGGTAATAACTGACCGATAATTAAACACATGATGTACTCATCCTAACAACGAACTTTCCCAAAAAAAAAAAATACCAAGCGTATCACCCCAACCACCCCAATAGAATATTGAATGCCTAACAAGAATAATACTTACACCATCAGTTGTAATTTAATTAAATTACTAACGCTTTTGTTACAAAAAAACTAAGTATTTTACTTTTACATTATTTTTTCATTCATCTAACAATATTCGTAGTACGGACCGCGCGCGCGCAATCGTCTGTTAGTCGCTTCTCCCCTTCTGGCAACTCCTTTAAACAAATAACAGCTGATGGTGCATTATTTTTGTTTAGGTACGTACTCAATATTCTGTTAGGGTGATTAGGGTCATGTGTTTGGTAAATAAAAAAAGTTTCTATGGAGAATTTGTGTGTTATGAGTACAATCATGTGTTTACGTATCGGTCACTAATTACCAGTCACCCGTTATACATCGACACAGTTAGTCATGGATAAAATAAAACCTATCTCATTCGAGGCGAGATGATAAAATTATCGAGCTCGCTTTGCTCGTTGTGCATCCTAAATTCTTAATTTTAAGCTTTTCTACATAAAGGATCCCGCAAACAGGCGCGAAGCAACAGCGCCACACAAAGGCACCGATCGTCGCGTGACACGCGGTGTCTTTGTGTCGGCGACGAGCCTTGGAGTCGACAAAGTGACTCCTTGTATGGATGGACAAACGATAACCTAACATCTCCGTGGTGAAGTGCAAAAATGATCAAGTTAGCTTAGTGGAGATGAAGATGCACTCGCCTGAAAATAAACTTGCCGGCGCCTATATATATTTTATTTATATTTTTTATGTATGGCATCTCGTAGTTGACCTTGAGAGGTCGTAACTACTTAACCGGACTATCCTGTGGCTGCCTTAAGCGGACTCAAAGCCTCCAGCCAGGGGCGTAAAACTACTTACATTACTAAGCGAACCCTCGCTAAGGGCACCCCCTGTGGGTACGGACCTCGGCTTAGGGCGTCGCTGACACGAGGACAGCATGATGGGACAGGCTGGATCTGGATCATATTATTATTATCTGGGGAATTTAAAGCTACATGCTCAGCTACGGCGCGGGCTGGCACTTCGTCGAGCAAGGGTCGGGGGGGACAATTACGTCGGGATCTTCGCGAGGAACCTCGGCGGCGAGGTCGGAATGTCGGTCTGTGTTTGTGCACTGTACTGGTGGCCCTACTGCTCTCCTGAATGAGAGTTATGTGGTCATCGGGATCGGTGAGGACATGCTTGGGACGGCGGACATGACTAATGGAGGAGGGAATATAGCTAGCGGCCTTGACAACCAGAGGGTTGCGGTGATTCGCGGCGGTCTCGATGAAACGCTTTGAAATGCGTTTCATAAACTGGCGGATAGTGGGAATCTTGAGGTCAACGTGAAGGATCTCGTTGCGAACGTACCAGGGGGAGGCTGTGATCCTACGGAGGAACTTGTTCTGGAGGGTCTGCATTATATTGAAGCGATGGGGCTTGGCGTGTGCAAAGACTGCACTGGCATATGTCATGATCGGGCGGATGCACGCTGTGTAGATACGCATTTTGCACTTTAGTGACAATTTGCTACGTGCATTGAGGACAAAGTGAAGTCTACCTAGAGCGAAGGCGGCGCGCGAACGAGCCGCCTTAATGTGCTCTGAAAAAGAGAGGTGCTCATCGAGCACTACACCCAGATATTTGGCTCGCTTCTCCCAAGGGATCGGCTTGCCGAACATGGTGATCGGTCGAGGGGGGCAGGGATTGCGACGCGGCTTTGAGAAAAGAACCGCTTGACTTTTGTCGGGATTGACTTCGATTCGCCATTTTCTAAACCAAGCGCCAAGCTTGTTCACTTGGGTTTGGATAATGCGAGCTATAGAATTTTCATCACGGCCGGTGTAGTATCGCTGGTGAATAGCGTGAAAGCTAGAGGAGAGATCACAGAGCCCTGAGGGACTCCTGCGCGAATAGGGTGGAGGATAGCGCTCCTTCGATGCGATAACGGAAGGTGCGGTTCGACAAAAAGTACCGTAAGATGAGCACGAGACGATCTGGCACACCGAGTTGGTACAGCTTATGTAATAAGCCGTTGTGCCAGACTTTGTCGAACGCTTTCGCTAGGTCGAAGAAGACAGCACCGGTCATCAAACCTCGTTGGAAACCGAAGTTGATGTGTTCGACTATACGGTGGACCTGTTGTAGGCGCCTATTGATGTTATGATGTATTTTATACTTTTAGGTACAACTAGCGTTTGCCAACGTAGATGTCAGAAATTGTCCCACGGAAAATATTCTATGTCCTTCTATGTAAGGCCCCACGATGCCATCTCTTTGCCAAATTTTATCAAAATCCGTTCAGCGGTGTAGGCGTGAGAAAGTAAGACAGAGTTCCTTTCGAATTTATACGTAAAGTTAGTATGGATTATGGATTTTATACTTTTTTTTTCATTTCCCGGTAGGCAACTAATCGGTCGAAGAGGCAGTGCTTGGGGTAGGCCTATTTCCAGCAATGGACGTCTTTCGTCTGAAATATTGATGATGATGAAACTCTCGGGCTTGTAGCTAGTGAACGTAGAGGTAACAGCCATTGATAAAAAGCTGTCTTATCGTGCAACTTCTTTCTTTTCATAGCTAGCTTTGTGGTGTCTTTGTTTAGGTTAGGTTAGGTATGCAACAAAACACTGTTTCCAATATTATTGCGTTAGGTTTGCAATTTTACTTGGGATTGACGCCCGGGTAAGCTGTTATTTAGGTTACACGCGGCTTATCTGTGATAATAAAATCAACACACATAATATATACACCCGTTGTGTAACGTGTTCCAGGTTAATAAAGGCGTATTGCGTAAACTAAAACAGACACCCACCACTAAACAGGCACCTTAATTCACACGTGAATGCGCGGCGCGGGCTGTGATTCACGTAGACACTGAGTACAATACCGCTCACACGTGATCGGCTAGCCTACTCTGTAGGTCGGCGTCGAGTCGGCATCTCCGTCGCAGGTCGTCCCCGTGGGCCTCGTCTAGGTAACTAGGTGTCTCACATGGCGGTGACAGACCGCCGAGATGTCATGAAGATAGCGGCCCTGTAAATCAGTGTCTCGGCGCGCCTACAGATAACAAATAGCAACCACTCACTTGGGCGCGGGTAGCTGGCGTGCGCTCTACATCCGCCACTGCTAGCAATTTTTTATTTTATTTTATGTACGGCATCTCGTAGTTGACTTGAGAGGTCGTGACTACTTAACCGGACTATAAAGCAAATAAAATGAGGAGCCCGTATTTATGGACCACCGTGCTGCATCCGCGGCCGCGGGGCAAGACCCCCTGGTACCGCACGCCACGCCCCCTCATGGGGGCGTTGCGATTACCATGAGTGACATTATACTCGACATATCGGAGTTTTATGGGCAAGGTATTTTAAGATAGGCAATAATAGGTATATTGACGCTGAATCTGTGTTTTCTAACTGAACTCTGAATTTAATTTAATTGAAATTTTAAGAGCGTGGAGCAAGTACCTAAGTGACTTGATGATAGGTACGGTATTTGGGGAGACTGTTTATAAGGGGTGGAACAATTCATGGAGATGTGGAAAGTAGAGTACATGCGGGAAATAAAGTGAATGGTGCTACACATGCAATTGTGACCAACCAGCAGTTGATGTCCAAAAAAGGCACGACTGGCTGGCTGTTCACAATGGTGTGCTGGTGCTTACGCTTATGTATGGAAGTGAATGTTGGGTGTGGCAAAAGAAGCATGAAAGTAGAAAAAATGCTGTGGAAATAAATGCGTTCCTTGCGAAGCATGTGTGGTATGACTTAGCTATGTATGATAGGCTGAGGAATGATGTGATATGGCAACGGTGCGGTTTAAAAGTGTTGTTTCAAAAATTGATAAGTGTATACTTAGATGGTATGGTCATGTTGAGAGGATGAATGAAAAGCAACTAACAAAAGTTATTTACAAGGCAGATATGAGTGGAAACGCCGGAAGGTCACGCCCTTGGTGGCATCGGTGATGTTCTTCAGAAAGTTATCGCAAACGCCGCGCATGTATGGCCAGGTGTATGAACGTAAACGAGAACACCCTTTTTTTTTTTTGTTCTGAGGGGCAAAATTCTCAGGGATGTCCGCCGCCCTGGGGCGGGCGGAGGGGTCTGTCAGACTCTTACTGACTAAAACCCACCCCGGTGTTCCATCTCACACCTACGTCGGGGTCGCGGGAACATATGATTCTTCCGCAACCCTGAGGTGTTGGGAGGGGGAGTGAGGTGTTAGATTCCCCCCGCAACTTCTAAGAGGGGCGCAACTACCTATGGATTTTCATTTTGACCTCACTATCGGCTTCAGCACACTCAAAAACATGAAAACTATTTCTCTCTCTCTAAAAAGTCGCTTATCGCTTCTTCGTAACGCGAGAATTAGAAAAAAAAATACTATAACTATATTTACAATCCAACCGCAAGCTTCCTTACAGAAATTAATTCCAAAAATATTTGCTGTTCTAGTTTGCCAGCGTAGGTTTTGCACTTTTTAATTAAATATAGATATTACGTTTATTTCGGATCGTACATCAAGGAACACACAATCCTTATAGTATTAAAAACAACGACTTAAAAACTATGTTAGCAAAACTTACAAACTAACCTAACAACAAGTAATACCTACGTGGCTCAACAAAAGTTGGCAAAGAAAGAAAATGAATTTATTTGACCCACGTGCCTCTGCACCCAGTGCCCAATAAAGGGGCTGTCCAGTAGTGCTATTCTGTAACCATCTCACGGTGAAAACCCAGGTGAAGTGAGCGTGGGGTGAGCTGTCAGTGTCACTTAAGCTAGGGTCTGACCGAGCCGGGATGACACTGACAGCTCACTCCACGCATGTCTTCACGGTGAGATTTTTACAGAATCGACATGCAGGTCCACCTTGTCAACAATGTTTAATGAAACAGCAATTTTTGAAAACTGAGGAGCAAATTCTATGCTAGGATATAGAATCGTGTGCCGATGTCCGGGCCACCCTGTACCGTGTAGTGTGTGTACTATAGACACAGTCTTCTTAAGCCTTTTATCAAAACGTAGCTCAGCTTTAATGTAACATTAAGCCTTTCTTATCTGTCACTGTCAACAGTGAGTGCGTTGACTCTAATCTACATGAAATTATATTATCATGCTTGACTTATGAGGCTGACAAGAAAAAGATGCCCTCCCATTGACAAATATTACCCCCCCCCCCCCCCTCCACTAGTCCACTGCTAATTTTAGGGTGCATTACTCGATTGGCTCTCACACTCCTATCCTTTCCTAAGGGCACGTCTTCCCTACCATTACAGTGCACCCCGGTCTATTCCTTGATACGCAATGGTCTTTGTAGCACCATGAAGCATGAGGCTTCAGGGGCTAGTGCAAATCTTGGGGTTCATTCGATTAATCGAGTCTGGTCAAACCACGCTGGGGTCGGTGCATTTCATTCATTCATTCATTCATTGACTTATGATTCTGACAAGAGCTAAAGCACGGTCACTGTCAGACTGCATAGAATAGAAAGAGAAGAGCTATGACACAACACTGGTCACTTATTGCAAAATATTAAGCAATTATCTATTTACAAAAAATTGATTGATTGGACTAAAAAAATTAAACACTATTACGTTAATATGTTGCTTGTAGAATAATCTGACAAAAAATCTGAATGTTGCATGTATATTATAATATTGTTTTAAGAGGTATCGTCGTTTTTTTAACTGTATCAAACGAGTTGTACTATATTTTCAGTACTCTATCTATCTAGAATACCAGGATTCTCAGAAAGTATTGCCGTAAAAAGTTTTTATGAATGAGAGACTGACCACTGACCAGTTATAGTCAATTTTGAAAATATGATTATTTGTAAGTAAAAATAGGTACGTTCCAATTTCAAAATTTCCCCCCACATTGTTTGCGAGCTAATTTAAAACAGCGTGTCTCTTTAAAAAATGGATCTGCGCCGGGAACATTTTCGCGATATGTTTTTACACGATATTAAGTGTCGCCTGAAACCGGACGAATCGTACGATAGACTTCAAATGTCATTTATGGATGAAGGCCGTTCTAAGGCAACCGTGTATCGTTGGTATAACAAATTCAAGCGCGGACGACTAACTTTGGGGGATGAAGAAAGAAGTGGTCTCGCCCTTTGACGGCTGGTAAGGAAGAAAACGTGCTTGCAGTGAAAAAAAAAACAATATCCAATACAATAGGCGAGTTACATATCAAGAGATTCAGCACATACTTCAGGTTGATCAGGAAGCCTTCACGAAATTGAATTGCGCAAGGAGGATAGTTTCACGCTGGGTTCCGCACAACCTCACCGATGCTCAGAAGCAGGCCCGGGTGCAATGGTGTCGTGTGACTTCTTTTTATTCTCAAGAATAAAAAATCTACTCAAAGGGATACAATTTTTGTTGCCGGAAGATGCGCTGTCAGCGTTCAAGCTTGGTGTCTAAAGCGGACTGGAAAAAGTGTTTCGAAAAGTGGTTCATGCAACTTTATAAACTTAAAACATATACAACACGCATGAAACTTTGTATAGAAGCTAGTGAAGAGTATTTTGAAAAGATTTAATAAAAACTATTTACTGAAAGCACATTTATTTTTATTTTCGCAAAACTATCTGAGTGTCCCACGTATATCTTTGAAGAATATCATATATTTTTCTGATTTTGTTTACTGCAGTGAATCATATTCTTTTAGGCATTATAAAACTTGCGTTAAGGTCCGGTCCTATTGTACCAATCAGCAACTTCTAAGAATAATAATTGATTTATGATTTTCAAGATATAAAAATTGCGGTAGAAAACTGCATCGGTGGTCTAGTGTTCGCAACCAAAGTAGCATTGTAAGCTGTATACAAGCTGCTTTATTTTTATTAAAGCTGTATAAGCGCTTGTACAGATTTAAAAAAGATTACAATTTATACAGCTTTTTGCGTTAGTAGAGCTGTACAGTAGCTGTAGAAGCAAATAGACAAGCTGTATAATAGCTACATTAGAGCTGTTCTTCGGTGAATAAAGATACCATTACACTACAGATATTATCGTATAAGTGTCTTGTAAAGAAAAGAGTTCCTAATAGGTTTTTGCAGAGAACTACAAAAGAATAAAAATAAAATTTTCGATGACACGTGTTAATGAAATAATAAATAGAAACGTACTGAATGACACCATTAGTTTTTACATATTTATTAGTAAGTAAAAGATAATCTTGGACTTGGATACCTGTAATCTGCTGGTGTTAATTGTTGAATTGGAAGTACAGATTCAAGTTTATTGTGAACTTGTAATGTTTCTCGAAATAATCGAGCTGACTTATAGAACAATACTAAAAACGATAAGTAAGTGTTTGTTTTTAAGGAAATAAATACAGTTTTTTTTTAATATTACACCTACATTCAATTAAATTAAGTTGGTGCTAACATAAACTCATTAGAGTTTTACCGTGCACCAAAATCATCGACGACATAATTTAAAGAATAACAACCACAAAAAATTAAAAATTAAATGAAATAAAAACGGGTATGAGCTAAAATATTATCTTTCACTAACGAGCGAACATCGGTTTTTTTTTTTTGAATGTATATGGCATGGCTACGAGGCCTTTATGCCAAAACAGGCGAACATCGGTGACCATTCTGACCACAGAGTACATTATACTATATTCTGACCGTCCGTCCTTGCAACAAAAGTGGTGGAGCTAAAAAGCAACAGCTTATTTTTTGTTATTTTTGCTTTATGTTGTTATTGTTAGGTAGAGATTATGGATTCATTGTGTATGTTTTTTAACGATTTATCAATAATAATTTTATATACTATCCTAAGTATCTATCTTTTGCAAGAAATGTTGCTTTAGTTTGTAGTTTATATTTTTATGGCTAATTTTGTCCCACAGTGCTAAGGTAGTTGATTAATAAGGTAAGGTATTATATACTTTAACTATCTCTTGCCGTGTAAGTTCGTGTACGTTGGAAGTAACAGCTTAGCATTGATGACGCTACGATTCCTGATTTTATTTTTATTAATGGTTTTTGTTTTCTTTAGATTTTTGTAAAAAAATTGATCATTGCAATTTTTTTTTCTTTCATGTAATAATTTATGATAGTTATTTTTGTATTTCTTCTTAATGTTATGCGGGACAACTGCTTTCAATATACGTAGTTGAAGTGCGTGAATTTGATCAAGGTGAGTCTTATATGTCCTACCATAGCTCGACAGACCATAGCATATCGTGGATTCGGCTAAGGCTTTGTAAAGCATTAACAGAGTTTGAAATGGAATTTTGCACTTTATAATTGAGAATTTTGCTAATATACATCTCAATTTATCGCACACCCTGTTAACGTGCTTTTTCCAATTAAGTCGGCAATCTATGGTTAATCCTAGGTATGTTAGGCTATCCACGAGATCTATGGAGTCACAGCTGCAAGGCTTGGTTACTTTATTGGTGCAGCTGTCATGCAAACACTCATGACAGTGAGCTGTTAGTTTAGGCAAGTAAGAGCTTTTATTTTGACTGGAACTGATGTACATTAATTTGGTCTTACTAGTGTTTAATACTAGCCCAGCGTCATGGGACCATTTAGCCAACAAATCAAAGTCCTCTTGTATTTGCCTTTGGGCATCACTAACACACCCGTTCAGCGGCTATAAGGCAGGTGTCGTCGGCGAAATGTTAGATCTCGCAATTTTTTATAACATTCACAAGGCTGTTTACATAAGTGAGGTAGTGCAGTGGCCCAAGGACCGAGCCTTGCGCCGTTCCTTCCGTTACGATGACTGGTTCACTAGTCGCGTCGCTGATTTTGACCATGTATTTTCTGTCATCAAGATAGTTTTCGCACCAATCGAGTAGTTTGCCTCTAATTCCGCTGTCATGAAGACACTCTTGTAACCGGTCATGTCTGAGCGTATCTAATGCCTTGCTGAAGTCGATAAATATTTTATTCATCTAAGTGTTTATGTATACTATCTGTGAACGTTGATAGCAGCTGTGTGGTATTCTTTTTTTATTTCTATAATTTACTTAATTACTTGTTTTTAGTCATTCGAAAATGGCAACAATATGCAAAACAAACCAAACGGTACTTGGACAGTGTTATAGTCTGAGTAGCTGTACTAAGTAAGTTTAGAAATGTATTGTAAAGCCATTGGCTTTTAATCAGCTTTATAGTAGAATGATTTTATTGCTTAGGCTGCATATAAATTCTCTATTCATTACTTATGATCTTTAGAGTTACTTATAAGAAATAAAAAACTCTAAGCCCAAGATGAATCTGATCATTTCCTCACTTTATTAATAATATTTTATTGAAAATACACTTGTGATAGGTCTTTTAAACAAGTCTTATATTTATGTAGACAGGTAAAAAAGGTTATTTATGTTCCCAATTTAATTTAAAGTAAAACTTAACATGTTAACTTGCAATTTCACTGTTTGATTTACTCGCAATCGAAGTGAAAAGGAGAGTTAATTTTTCAGAAAATTCGTCGTCAACATCATTTGAACTACTTGCGTTGCTGAATGAAGAAACGAAATCTACACATTTTACATAACTGTTCTGATAATTGTAATCACTGTTTAATGTTTTGCTACGGAATCCTCTTCGGTGGACGTCGGTAGGACTGTAGGTTGTCCGATTTATTAATGATTCTCTATCTTTCTCAATAAATGATGGTTCCCTATCATTACGTTTATTTGGTTAGTAATTTGTAATATTCAAATATTCCTTTTCAATCCACCTCTTGACTGCTCTTCTTTTTATTTTTTTCCACAAAAAAAAATATACCCTCATAGACTGAATTTACAATTACGCCATAAAAATATTTTTTTGAAAGGAGTTTGCATATACCATTGTACGGAAACAAGTCTCAACTGCTACTATAAAACCACTTAGAGCTGTATTAAGTAAGCACATCACATGCAAAGTACAGCCTGCATGTCGATTATGTAAAAATCTTTCCGTGAAGACTAGCGATTGTCATCCTGTCTTGGTCAACCCCTAGCATCAGTGGCACTGATAGCTCACTCAACGCTCACTTCACCTAAGTTTTCACGGTGAGATGGTTACAGAATAGCACTACTGTATACAGCTTTATCGATGAAACAAGAATGAAGTGTCGCAAAAAACTTAAAGTTAAATAGTAGTTGTAATATTCTGTTTAAGCCCAAGCTTACACGAATCCCCTAATTAAGATTTTATACAGTTTGAGCTGTCATAAATCCCTCTTAAAAAGAAGAAATCATTTATTGACACTCGAAGTTCTAAATAGGCTAATATTGATTTTGAAAACGCTTGCGTGCTGCTTGGGAAGCGCAACTGCTGAGCATGAGGTCAAGTGTTATTGGGTTTTACCTTGAAATTTCTTTGTAGCCATCCGAAATCTAGATTCGTGCCCGGTTGATGGCAATAGACTCGCCCCAGTGGCTTAGCGTGCCTTGGCGAGGCCCCGTATAAAAATTTGTCAGGTCTGACAGGCGTTCATGTCGGGGGCCCCCGTGGCCTGGGGGCCCCGTATAATTGATACGGCAGATACGGCGGTAGCTACGCCCTTGACTCGCGAAATGTAGGTATTTACCTCTGCCTTATCCTTCAGAGGATATAGCCGTGATGTTATGAGAAAACTGCTAACATTATTAGCTCCTCATAGTAGGTATCTCTTACGAGCTCCGGCGGGATCGCAAGGCGACATGGCGGGTGCGATTGTCGCAACCCAGTGCTGGGCACGCCACAATATAGGCGATGGGTCACCTCTTTGCGGAGTAGTTGGTGAGGCGCCACGGCATCCTCACCTTCCGCCTGACACAGGTCCTCACCGGACACGGTTGTTTCGGGAGGTTTCTGTTCCGTACAAGGCGGGAGGAAACGCCCGGGTGTCACCATTGTGTGGATCGCCCGGAGGACACGGTGGAGCTTACGGTGGAGGTCTGCCCAGCTTGGGCGGAGCATCGCCGTATCCTCGCGGAGGCGATATCTCGCGTCCGGCTCTGGTCCAGGCCATGGTACGGAGCGAGAGTGAATGGGATGGGCTCGCGAAGGAGGTAGCGGAGCGCGTGAGGGAGAGGCAAACCTTGCGCTTTCAAGCCCTCAAAGAGATGTCAGATGGGGTCCAGTCGCCATCACATATATCGATAGGTCACAGTGGAGCATACGGTGGAGGTCTGCCCAGCTTAAGCGGAGCATCATCGTGTATAGGCGATTGGCGGCGGCGATCTCTTGCGTCCGGCCCATGTCTAGGCCATGGCACGGAGCGAAAGCGAATGGGAAGCCGTCACCTCCTTCTGCCAAGCAGTAGGAGGTGACGGTGATGATGCTTGCGAAGGAGGCGGAGCGCGTGAGGGAGAGAAGCTTGCGCCCTCACGCCCCAAGTCGGCGCGGGAGACGCCCTGGGCGTCGTGATTCACCAGCAGATTCCGTACGTAGGCGAGCAATGGGTAGCTCGCCGCCCGGTTAGGACCAGGCAGACCAGTAGTGCTATTCTGTAACCATCTCACCGTGAAAACTTAGGTGAAGTGAGCGTGGAGTGAGCTGTCAGTGCCACTGATGCTAGGGATTGACCAAGACGGGATGACACTGACAGCTCACTGCACGCAAGTCTTCACGATGAGATTTTTACAGAATCGACGTGCAGGCAATCAATAGCAATATTAGGCATGATACAAATACAAAGAAACAAATGAAATAGTAGGAACGGTATGACGCAAATTGAATTTAATTAACAATTAACTTAATAACTATTAATTAGGTGTGGAGAAGGACTTAAGGCGCTATGATCCCAACAGAGACCGCGCTTATTAGTTTTTTGAATCCATGGGAAACATTAAAAACAGTGTTATGAAATTCTGAAAAAAAGATATAAATCGTATCTAATAATCTGGCGGACATGTAATCGCTTTTAGTAACACCATTAGATTAACTGATATTATTATGATGCTGGATATGAATAAATCCCAAAGTTACCGTTTTTCGTAATGTTTAATCAATCTCACAGCTGCAAACAAAGGTTTTTTTTTTTAAATTGTTTTTTATATAAATGAAAAGGTAGTAAGATTGTTTACCTAACAATTCGCTGAGTTTGTCTTATAAAATTATTAAAATAATTACGAGAAATGTCTATGACATCACAGTAGGTCCTATTAGAATACCAGCGTTGTGAAAATTATTTTTAAGTGTCTTAGCGTCATGCTGAGATAGGGGCCTTTTAGCCTCGTCACGTACAAGATTTTGTTTCTATTTACAATTTACCAAATTTTTTAAATTTTACGTTTTATGATTGTGTTAATTTAGTTCGTGAAAATGCGTATCACGCTACGTATTGCATAATGCGTATTTATTCTTTCTGTCTTTCTATTTAACTTGTCTAGTCTTCATGCAGCGGAAGACGATGCTGACATTAGCAGTAGAGCTTACTACTTCGGAACCAGTGGCGTAGTATTCCCGTATTTAAATTCGACGTATCCTTGAGCAAAGAAATGTATGCAAATGTCGGTAGCCTCAAGTTGAGACCGATGCACCAATAACTTAAAACTAGTGACAGTGCTTTTTTTTTGTATGGCATCGCGTAGTTGACCTTGAGAGGTCGTGACTACTTAACCGGACTATCCTGTGGCTGCCTTAAGCGGACTCAAAGCCTCCAGCCAGGGGCGTAAAACTACTTACATTACTAAGCGAACGCTCGCTAAGGGCACCCCCTGTGGGGTACGGACCTCGGCTTAGGGCGTCGCTGACGGGAGGACAGCAAGATGGGAAAGGCTGGATCTGGATTATTGACAGGGTCTGCAATTGACAGTCGGGTTAAATACGTACCAAAATGCGCGAGAGCAACCACTACCGCCTACTTGCGTAGAAAAGTAATGTTAAAAGCTCACAACCACTTTTGGAGACAAAATATTAAAATGAACCCAATTTAGAGTACCCTAATCGACAATGGTGCCGATTCTCTTGTACACCGAACTAAACTAACTAAACTATCACTAAAATTCCTTGCTTTTTACTATGAAAATGTTGAAGCTATTCTGCGAAAAATAATCTCTAAATTTAAAAATAATTTTGACACAACTATAATCGAATTTGACAATTGCGAGTCCACGTGTTTTTTTTTTTCTTTTGGCTTCGCAACGTCTTTGTTAGAGCCGGAGGCAGCCTGGGGCAGCCTCGACGTGTTTTATAGGGAAGTTTTGACTTTTTGTGTGGAAAATTTAAAATAAAAATATCTTTAGGTAGAGATTTGGTGGTGTTTCAGGGTTACAAAGGGGTTCGAAATTTTCATTATTTTTGTGGTAGGACACACCGTTTTCGAGATATGAGCAAAAAAAGAAAAAGAAAGTTAAAGTACCGTTTTTGCACGTCTGAAGTCGAGGTGTTGGTGTGAATTTTAGTCCACGCCACCTAATTTTATTCCACACCTTTATAAACGCGATTAAAAATAGTCAGATTCATGTTCAGATTTAGTTAGACAATCAAATTTTTAGTTGAAAAACGTAAAATTCTGAATAGCAAAATTGCCATTTTCACTAAATTAATAACTCAGTGCAATCTTAGTGCTGTCAAACTAAAATATAGTTAAGTTGTGTCACTATAGTCAATTTCAGAATGGAAAATCGTCATTTGACAGAATTAAACCAAATTTTAGTGATTTTTAGTCTAGTTTATAGGCATTTATGACAAGAGAATCGGCACCAATAACATACACCAACTTCAAAATAAAATGAATTATCATTGCAAGAGTCCCTTCCAACTATAGAATGTAAACCGGATAATAAAATCTATTAAAAAAAAACAACGTTTTTGTAACGAAGAACCGTTTATAAGTAAGATATGTTTTTGAGGGTAACATAAGAATTTGTTTGGCATAATTGTTCTTTGTCTACGTGTTGTACAACCGCAATTTATGTCCTATATAATTTATTACCTATATAATATAGAAGGTACTAAGTCCCTTTCTACAAGTAATATCAAGTACAACTTGAAATAAACGAATATTAATCTTACATACAAAATTGGATTTGGTACAAAATGAGTTTTAAATTGTTTTGTAATTAAATGTCGCACAAAATGAGTAATTCGTATTATGATGCCCAAAAGACTTATAGTAGGAACGTTCATATTTAGAATATTGAGTAAAACTGTACAACTTAAAATATTCGAATGTATTCTAAATTGGATGTGGTTCTAAATTCAAAATGAGGTTTAAATCTTTGTGTTTCGCATAGAGCATATACATCCGTTACAAGTCTTTAGTATTTATGCAATGCAACTGGGAACGAAGCTACCTGCGGGTCAGCGATTACCACCTGTTTTCGGTGTTGCCAAGTTATAATGTTCGCTTGAATTTTAGGTACTTAATGTAGTAGAATTAATGGAGGTGGTAGCCGTGGTGGGAATTTTTATGAAGTGATTTGGTTTGTGTTGTAATTATTTTATATTTTTCGTGTTAGTCAAATTATTTTTGAAATTGGTATATTGGGTTAAATTGAGAATAGCATTAATTTTATTGTTTGTTAATCTTTGAAATTATGTACACAACTGCAGCATACCGCATTTAGCGTAAATAATGCATTAGTGCAGCGTCTACGTGGTGTCTACGTAGCGACTAATCAACGACTAGGCAGCTTTTGATCTATACGTCAACGCCTTTATAGGACATACACATAGGATAAGATCTTAACACGTGCTTAGTTATAGGCATGTGCCTATGCATGCATGTGCTTTATAATCGAATTGTAGTTTGACAGTTGTGCGACAGTGAAAGAGATAAAGCTAAGCTAAATTATGTGCTAAGTACCTATTTATAGATCTCGGTCTTAGGCGGTTATCACACTGCACCGGACACCGATCCGGTGTGTGGTTTTTAACTTTGACCGCCGGGTATATCACACACTGCCACGCCCACCGCATCTTCAGTCAAAGTTCAAAACTGCAGCACCGCACACCGGAGCAGTGTCCGATGCAGTGTGATAGCCGCAAGATACTCTAAACTGTGCGAGCAACTTATTCAGCCATGGTGATGTTTGTTTGTCAAGCCTGAATCAGAAAAAAAAACTCGTTTGCTCGGTCAGAAGTAGTCAAGATTTTTTCTTACTTCCAAAATTATTTTGGACCAGCTGGCAACGACTTCCTAGTGATCAATTTGTATGAACTAACAAAAAATATGCTACCTATAGAAACAGGCAGGTAGAGATTTGATTCGGTCATTAGGTAATGAGCTATGTATGTTATCAAATGCAAGCAAAATTTACCATAGTAGCTGATTAACTAGTTTAAAGCCCGCAGACTCAGAGGCAAAACATGTTATTGAGGAATCAGGATTAGATAAACTTTTTGCGTCTAAATAATAACGAAAAAGGCCATTAAAACAGCTGTAAGTACTAATTATCGAGATTAAACTATCAATCATCTGTACCTACCTAAAGCAACAAATAAGGATTAACTTTTCAAAACATGAAACCGGGCTGAACGTGTGAAATCTTCATATTTTTTTCTTCCTGTAATGTCATTCAATTATGTATTTTTTATTCGTTTTCAAAACGATAAATACTCTTTGTACGCGTTCTATCACGATTATGATTAGAAACAAACTTTTTTATTCATGTAAAATGGGAAAATGCAGATAAAATTGTACCTTATGTCAGTAAGATAAGGAAGTGATCGATCTTTCGAATTGAAAATCTAAGTTTGCATTGGAGCAAAACCTTCTTCGTGCACTGGTAACACTTCTTGAGCTGGAAGTCAGTTGTGTGCGGGGGGTCGATGCGATCGCGCGTTGTATACCTTTCTCCATTTTTATTTCAACACGCCAACAAAAATCTAATTGTAAAACAAATAAATAATATTGACATACTAATTCTGTAATTAAACAAACGTAGCCGTGAGTTTCGCAAATCAGATTCTAATATCTAAACTCCTAAAAACCGGTTATAAATATAGGAAGTAACAGTTATATAAAAGTTAGTTTTCTTTTGCAACTATACGGTATACGGCGAGTTTTTGTTTGTGATTTTTTATATAAAACGGTTTTTTATTGTTGTTCTGAAAGTGTATTTGAGACGTTCAGTCTGAGGAATCAAAGACTACTGATACAGGTGAGGTTTTATTTTATCTAGAGCAGTGTTTCGACCGCTTTCTCTTGTTAGTGCAGGGTTGAATAATTATGTTACTTCTACTCTGTAAACTATTCACTGTTGAAAGAAACTTCGCGCGTGTTTTGCGAAGTCCTGTGTATAAATATTAAGTAACAACTTGCGTAACTTACCGGTTTTTAAATGTAATCAATTAAGATTGTTTTCGCTTCGAGATAGGCGTGGTAAATGTTGTGGGTAATTATTTTTAGTAGGTAAGCTTCACTTCCGGCTGAGTGTGGCCAAATATGTTCCTTGAGTGGGGCCCACAACGGCCATAAAACAGCACAAAAAACAAGACGAACGTTAGAGCATGAATTCATGACACAAAAAAATTGCCAATGGAAATAGGTTGACTAGTAACTATTCGTTCGTAGGCAAAGTTACAATGTTTTGACAACAATATATTCGCAGACAGAAACGGTACCTATCTAGAAATCTTAACTGTACTAGATATTTACAATTCCTGTGTCAGTAAATTATTGATTTTATTCCTAACTTTGACAAAAGTTTGTTACAATTACCGAAGCAGTTGCAATACCAAATCGGCTGTCGCTGAAAACCAGCGCCTAGATTCTGGTCCCGCATAGGGTCGTAGCATGCTGAGCGATGGCCGTTTGCGAGGATGTGACGCATTTTTACTCCCAACTTGTTCTTTCTCTGCATCATGTTTACCGCAATCATTTAACAGAAGTTTTTTTTTCATATGAGACGGTAGGTACTTACCCTCTTATTATTTATTTTTTATCAACAATTATTATAAGTCCACTCCTTTGTTGTTTTTAAATTAGAAAAAAACTCAAATTAACTACTTCTTTTTTCAAAATGCGCGCCATTCTTAAGTTTTTATTTTCGTCGCTGCCATTCTCTGAGTCATACTGTCATTTTGTGGTGAAAACTTAATTGGCATTGCTGTCTATTGAGAGGTTGCTAACCCATCGGTTACTGGCTCCGCGGTTACTTTTCCCTGTACATTTATGACTGACTTGGTATTATAAATAGCTTGGAACCTACAATACCTACATTCTACTCGTTTCGATTAATTGACGACTTTAGAAATTGAGAAACTTATTACTGGCCAGTTGTGAACATCCTAGACTGCTTTTAGTTTGTGGTATATTTTCCACTTTAACATCACGCCTGTCATTCTCAAAGGGTTATACAGTACTTACAGTACACACACATTTCGCCGATTATGTTTAAGTCCCATGTAATAGGGGGCGAGCCTATTGCCATCAACTGGGAACAAATCCAGACTTTGATATTCCAGATTTAAAAAAACAATGACACTTTACCTGACCTGGGAATCGAACCCAGGACCTCATGGTCAGCAGTGGAGCTTGTGACCACTAGACCAACTAGGTTAAAGGCTTCTTCAAACAGGCGCGAGGCGTGGCACCTAGGCACCGCTTGTTGCGCGAGACTCGGTGCCTTTGTGTCCCGCCTGTTTGTAGGAGCCTTAATTTAACTCATGAATTGGAAATCAGAACATATGGCTATTCCACGGAAAGTGGAGCAGTGGTGGCCCAGTGGTAACGGCCGCGACTTACGAGTTGTAGGTCGTATAGGTACGTAGCTTCGAACCCAGACAGGCGCTTTACTTTGTGTAAATTATTTCATCACCACTGCTCTCAAAACGGTGAAGAGAAACATTGTGCGGAAACCGGCATGTCTTAGAACCAAAAATACATGTGGCATCTTACATGTGGCATCTACCAACCCGCACTGGGCCCGCGTGGTGGAATACGGCCCACTCCCTCTCACAGAGAGGAGGCCTGTGTCCCCGCAGTGGGAACATAATAGGCTGATTATGCATTCCACGGAAATCAACGGGTTTTTTTAGTGGGTTCCATTGGTCCATGAATGAGAAATACTCATGTATGTACGCGTGGCATGATCGGGTTGTTGTCGACAGCAGAATAGACAAAATGTCAAATTTCTTTTATTCATCTGTGTTTGTCTATTCTTTCGTCAAATAAACTCGTTTCTACAGTGGTCATGGTACGCGTGCTGGGAGAGTTATGTCGGACTACTACCGACTAAATCCCACGGTTCCTTCTGCTACTATGAGTCTGCCATCATCAGCCATTATCAGCTATTTTCACAACTTTGTTAGGGTCGGCTAATCGGCTTCCAATCTTACAGAGAGCGACTGCCTTTCTAACCTCCATAACCGAGTTACTGGGAATACTCTTTATGAGCCGGACTCCGGCTTGACGTCGACTTACGGTAGCGGTGGGTAACTCCGGAGGTACTGATCCAAAGGAGCCGGTACCGAACGCGGACAGGTAAACCTTATTTATTCCTCACAATCCTTACCGGCACCGCGGTACCAAATGATTCCGGAGCGCGCGTTCACTGTTCACTCTCGTTCACTCGCTCAAGTCACTCAGAAGTACTCGGAACACGTCGTATCGCTCTAACTAACCAACTGTTCAATTCAAAATGTGCCAAATGATCCAGTGAACCAAATGAATAAAATGTTCTGCGAAACCGGGGAACCAAAATGAGCGAGTGAGTGCCGGTGCCAAACGGTGCCAAAGGAATAAATAAGGTGAACCGGTACCGGACCCGGAGTCAGAATTCATTTGGTTCACTGGATGTGAACCAAATGAATAAAATGTTCTGCGAAACCGGGGAACCAAAATGAGCGAGTGAGTGCCGGTGCCAAACGGTGCCAAAGGAATAAATAAGGTGAACCGGTACCGGACCCGGAGTCGGAATAAGTGAATCAATTCACTTGCCGGAATAAAGATTACCCACCGCTAACTTACGGTACAATCTGTATACCGCAAAAGCAACTGTAGGCCTAGTGTGAGTTTATTTTAACCGTCTCGATTTTATGCATCGACCGCGTTCGGCGCTCCGATTGGCCCTTGGCAATAGCGCAACGATCGATTGGTGAAGGGCCAATCGGAGCGCCGAACGCGGTCGATGCGTAACGTCGAAATGGTTAAAAGAAACTCACACTAGGGCCTCTGACCTTTTACAATTGTCAGTATGTTTACAAACTGTCTTTAGGTGACTGATATTATAACAAATAAAACACCAATAAAATCGCTCAAAAATGACAGGAGATTGACAATACATAACATATGCTTAAGCCTTTTGCCCATAGGGATAAGGCAATAAGGCAATAACTATTTAACAGAGTTTTGCAATCTGTCAGCCAACTCTTGAGTTGATCAACCTTCCAAAAACCGACACCCCAATTATTGTGGAACGCACATTTCTATTACAATTCGAAAGATTTTGAATGAGATAGATTAGTACTCCATCACTACTTCATTATGTTTGAAACATTCGTTTGCTCGATAATATAAATCACGCTATGAATATGGTTGAATTGTCAATTAAAGGCATTGCTATTGTGTCTGTGTTAAGGCTCCCGCAAACCGGCGTTACGCTACTTTAGTAGAACAATTTCTTTGAAAACCTCATGGAAATTGATCTACAGGTCGCGTCGCGTCTGTGTTTGGAAGCCTATACGCAATTTCCTCGCTGATGTTAAAGGCTTAAGAACCATGACATTTTCGGTGATCCAAAGAACAAAAGACAGAAGTTACCACTACATGATCATCACGCCAGCCGAAATACGTCCACCGGTTGACATAGGGCCTCCTATAGCATCGCCACTTCGACCGGTACTGTGCTTTTCGCATACAGCTGGTTCCTGCGGTCTTCACAAGTTCATCGGTCCACCTTTTGGGAGGCCTTCCAACGCTATGTCTTCCGGTACGTGGTCGCCACTCCAGACCACCGCTGTTCTGCGAGCACCACTTAATAAAGACAAAACCAGAAAAACAAACACTAGAAATACTTAATTTAATACATCATAAAGTTAATGCATGTGTTTGCATGTCATGTCATTCATTCAATTAATTATAGCTGTAATAATTTCCTTGTTTCTCTGTTTTCTTGATGCTTAATTAAATATAACTTGCCTTTCTTAAACAGGTTTTAACTTAAGCCATAAAGCATGCCTATCAGCTTCGTTTGAGTGTAAGTCGCAAGAAACACAATATAAAAATTAAAAATTGCTGCCACGTTTTATAAAACTTCCTCGCCCCATTTTTTTTTGGGTGGGAAATCATCAAATGACTTCTCCCGCTCTGGGTGGAGCGTGTCAGACTTTAACTGACTAAAACCCACTCGTGTTCCTTCAGTTGCCTGTGCCAGGGCCACGGTTACTCTTTCGTATTTCCCGCGACCCTGAGGCGTCAGGCCTATCGGACCCTGTCATTTTGTGCTGACATCTCTTTGAGGCGCGCGTGGAACACGACGCGCCGTCGACCCGGGCCTGGTCCCTACCGGACGGCGAGCTACCCATTGCTCGCCGTCCGCAAGCGCGCACTTCCTCACCCCTTTGCGCTTATTACTTTGTTTTCGCTTAGCGTTATTTCTGACATGTTTTCTTTTTGATCAGCGGCCAATGATCGTAGCGTGATTTTAAATACGTGACCAAGAGGTTATTTGCTATCTGTGATTTGTTTTTCAAATATATGTGACAATCAGCTGTTTTCAAACCAGTTGATTTCTCATCGTTATTGAATAATTAGAACTAAATCTTTACTTCAGGGTTAATGTATTTCGAAACGACCTTGTCAAAATCGGCAAAAATTTATTTAAAAAAACCAAATGTTTACTAATCTTCATCTTCCTACTTCCAAACATCAAACTCTACTTCAATTGGGAGCATTTCGCACTTTGAGTCGGTCAAAAATACGAAGCTAGTTGCACTTTCCAAAGGTTCCTATGCAGAAGAACGGACAAGAAACTCCATGGACATTATATTAAATTAAAATGTTGGTAACATTATCCATGTTGAAGTTATCGATATCATATATCTGCCATCATCTTCACTCCCTTGCTGGCCATATCATCTTTCATCCATACTAATTCCATGATTTGATAGCCTCCTTGGTTATTTTTCCTGAAACAGCTACTGACATGGTCTATAATCATTATGTTTCTACGATTACTGCCTCGTGTGTTTAAGTCGCAAGCGTTACTGCTGAGTGAGCATGAGGTTCTGGGCTCGATTCCCAGTTCTACACAAAGTGCTGTTGATGGCAATCCTTCAAAGGTGATATAGTACCAATAATTAAGTGCTGTTAACTGAAGTCAAAACTGGATGGTTACCGAGCTGTGTGTGTGTAAAAACAATGATGAAAAACCAACTCCACTCCAAACATTTAATCGATACTTTTCTGAAAGCCGAAAAATTTATTACCATTTCAATAAATGCTCGCCTAAAACTTCCATAGTCTAAAAAAAACGGGCAAGTGCGAGTCGGACTCACGTACCGAGGGTTCCGTACAAACCTGTAGGTATATAAGACATGAGTATTTGATATCAATTTCAATCGAATACCTCTACGCGTTCATGAGGAAAGGGGTAGTAACTTTGAAATTAATATAAATATTTTTATTATATGATGTAACTAAAAATTTACGGTTTTTGCAATTTTTCCTTAATCTGTGCTACCTTAGGACGTTGCTCCGTACCAAATTTCAAGATTCTAAGTTAGGTTTTGATTCCCTTGCGAGTGTCGATTATTTTCGGCATAAACAGCTGTATCTTTTTATTACGTTGCCGCGTTGGCTTAGAACTTTGATTTTTGATTCACAGCTCCAAGGGACAGTAGACCTGAGTATTTGATATAAATTCCAGCTTGATACCTCCACGCGTTTCTGAGAGAAAGGGCCTTGACAGACAGATAGACGGACAACAAAGTGATCCTATAAGGCATCAGTTTTTTCCTTTCGAGGCACGGAACCCTAATAAGGTCTTCAGTAAAAAATAGAAGAACCGTAACCAATAGTTGATAATGCCCTCAAGTATAACTCCTTTCAAGGAATAGGTCGAGTTTCCCTGTCAACCTGTAGGTATAGGGACCTACCACCTCTGCCTTACCCTTCAGAGATTTCAGGCGTGATGTTATGATATTTCTACAATTTTCTATACTTCCAAAGCATTATATAAAGGAACAATATTTACCCTTTTCTCTTTCCTTTGACAAACGTCTTTTCATATAGATTTGCATTGTTAAGAAAATTTCAATGGCTTATGAAAGGGATGTGTTTTATTTTATCAGATTAAATCTATATCACAAGAAGATGCTTTCAGTATGCTGTTGAAACTACTGACCTATTAGCAAAGAGACGTAAGTATCGTTTTGAGTCACAAATCGTCACTTAAGGGGACTCAGAGGCCCTAGTGCGAGTTTCATTTAACCATTTCGACTTTACGCATCGACCGCGTTCGGCGCTGTGATTGGCCCTTCACCGTTCGAAAGTTACGCTCCGATTGCCAAGGGCCAATCGGAGCGACGAACGCGGGCGATGCGTAAATTCGAGACGGTTAAAATAAATTTACACTAGGGCCACTAGACCCAAACCCAAGTTTTATAATGCCTAAGTATATGATCCACTGCAGTAAACAAAATATTTATGATATTGTTCAGGATGTAATGCTAGTTAGAAAATCACGAAGATACCTCGAAAAAATTATTTTAACCCTTTTACCTTTTTATGAAAAACCAATATTAAAATACACGCAATAATTTAGATTTATTAAATTACCGTAATAGTGTTTTATTTTTTGCTTATTTTTTTCCAATAAATAACCAGCGTTGTGGCATAAGTCATTTATTCATTTGTATAACATAGGTACAATAAAATGGTATAAAAATGTGTGTCATCGCGCTTCTCTTTTTTTTTCTATGCAGTCTGACAGTGACCGCGCTTTATCTCTTGTCATACTCTTAACTCCACGTGTTTTAGAGAATAAATCACTCTGGGTGACTAAATAATACCAGCCTATTATTGTCCCACATCAGGGCAAAGACTTCTTCTCATACAGAGAAGGCACGAGCATTGATCACCACGCTTGCTCAAGACGGGTTGGCGATTTCAAACTTACATCCTTACTTCCATAATAATATTATAAATTCGAAAAGGACAATGCCAGAAACTCTATAGAGATTTGCTCCACTCAAATCAAAAATTCATTTACAAGCCTGCAATATCGAGTATCATAAAGCATAACTATTACTGTTAACTAAATATTTGTCCTAATGCCTGTAGAACTTGCGGTTTCTATTAAAATCTTAAAACAAAAATGACATTGATAATAGGTTAGATGCAGTTTATAATTGTTAAAAAGCGATTTATCATCATTATTATAATCGTAATATGAGTTTGAGTTTCACAGGCATTTAACACTTTTATGTTGTTTATCATGCGCAATAAGTAACGCAATAGGAAATTCAGGGGTTGAATTCCTTTTATCATTGATTTGTAATCGGCAAGTTCTACTGAAAAACAACGTATTATGAAAAGGTCCTATGTTAATTATAATTATTTTCATTAATTGACATTTCCTGTAAATAGCTTGGGTAGGATCTGGCTTTGTCAAAATTTGGGAAGGAGGTAGATAGTATCCAGGAGATGGTCATAGGTTACTTTTGGTTCTGGTAGCCCGTTCCCTCGGGATAATTTCCGGCAGGCCGGCAGAAGCTGGTTAACTATTAGTCCAGGTGGATCACGATGTTTTCCTCCACCGATGTCAGAAATGTCCAAGATAAACTCAGAAAGTTATCACAATATGACTTGAACTTGTCTTGCCCGAATTGGAACCCACAATTACGTGCATGAGAGACGCGAGGCCTTAAGACCTGGCCCTTAACCAGTGTTTTTAAGGCCTCATGACGGGATGTTTAAAAAAAAGATGTTTTACCCTGTCATGAGGCATGTATTTATATGACATGTATTAAAAAAAGACGATATTTTTTCAATTGCACTAAATTGTAGATTCCTCTAACGTTTTAAATCCAAAGAACACAGGTGCACATCTCAATTCTACATTTTTCGTTATTCTCTGCATAAAATAGAAATGAATAATTCTAAAACCAGATTGTCCATAAAACTAGTTTTACACCCAAGCCAAATAACATTAAAACACCGTTTTTGAGTCTGATCAGCTGGTTTCGAACTCAGGATGTACATTTTCTCTAATTAACAAAATCTATAATCGTACCACTTAATTCTATAATATATTCGCTTTAGGCGGTCTCGGTCTCGAAAAAGCGGCCTAGTGCTAGTCGGACTGGCACATGAAGGGTTCCTTACCACCGTACAGTATTTAACACAATTAAACGTTTCTTGTAGGAAGATTTTAATTTTTAACCCTTTAAATTTTTACTTATTTTTATTTTTATAGCGGTATAGTAATACACACTCTGTGAAATTTCAAGTGTCTATCTATTTCGGTTCAAAAGATACAGCCGTGACAGACGGACGGAGAAACGGATGGACAGCGGAACCTCAGTAATAGGTTTGGTCCGTTGGCAACTGAAACCTAAAAACTGCTGGTTATGCCTGAATTAATTAGCATAAAGCATAATCAGCCTATAACGTTCCCACTGCTGGGACACAGGCCTCCTCTCTATGAGAGGTAGTGAGCCGTAATCCACCACGCGGGCTCAGTGCGGGTTGGTAGATGTCACATGTCTTCGAATTTTTGGTTCTAGGACATGCCGGTTTCCTCACGATGTTTTCCTTCACCGTTTTGAGAGCAGTGGTGATTAAATTATTTACACAAAGTAAAGCGCCTGCTTGAGTTCGAACTCACGACCTACAACTCGTAAGTCGGGACCGTTACCACTGGGCCACCACTGCTGAATTAATTAATACAGATTAATTAGTATTATATCCTTTAACAGTCAAATTTCAGATGTCGCTAAAATTTCGCTTTACGCAGGACATCCTTATAACCTAGATGAGATTTGGTGGCAGATTTAGAATTCAATCAGGAATCTGGGATACTGTTTTTTTTATAAATTGGATCTCCAACAGCAACACAATTACATGCATGTTAACAAAAACAGTGACGAATACCACTTGTATTTGTTTCCAATTATAGTAGACCACATCAAAATCAAAAGTCATTTATTCAAATTAGGCTGACAATCAGCATTTTTCGAACGTCAAAATTACATAAGACAGTCCCCCGGCACGCCCGCCCTTCACCACTTCCGAGTGCTTTAGCTGGGAAGAAGAAGTGGCGCAACAAACTCCCCAGCAGCACAGCTGTCTGTTCGGTTAGAAGAACTCATCATTAACTTGTGATCCAGTTTGTCAAGGACGAACACATTCTTGTACAAGTTTTGTGTTGATATAAGGTCAACCATTCAACATAACTGCCAGTCCTGCTGACCCCACTAACATGCCACAGTGATGAATGGAATCAGCTGGTACCACAACAACAAAATAGCTAGAATTCATTTAACGGTTAACGCGGTTTACTGCGAACGTGTGAGCGAGAAAGTCTGTCAATTTCAATGAGAGTGAAAGAGACGGTATGACAGTTGACGGCGTTCGGAATGAGCTTAAAATTGTCATCTCCGGTTGTGTTTCGCTGATGTCATTATCTTGACTATTTAGATTAGGACAAAGCGGTGTGGACCACTTTGGTTTGAAGCTAGGTTTGTTAGAATTTCGACGAAATTCAAACTTGCTTGCATAGTTAGTTGGCCCGAATAACTTAGACATATCCCCTTTTTAACACGCTTCTAGTTCATTGAATTAACTTCACTTGTAACTAACAAACAATGTTAATAATTCTTAGAAGTCAATTTTAACCTACTTGTAATTAGCGTATCGAAATGAAACTTTTGATGCATTTGTAGTTCGGATGACAAATTTATAATTTGGTCTCTTGAGCTGATCTGATGATGGAGCCAGGCGTTGGATAGTGCCCGTCCAATAGGGTATCTATCAAACAAGTGTCACAAGTGTCAAACAAGTGTGAAATTCAATTTTTCGAAAGGAGTTTGGTGGTTTGGTGGTTTCTTGGAGTAAAACTGTCAAACCGTGTTGTAAATCATTCTTAGTTCGGGGCCCGTACTAATCTTCTGTCCGTAAGTGGAGGCCGTCTCTCAAAGTCCGTAAACGAAGACACGGGAAAGTAGTGAATTCCAGATTATTTTACTTTTTCTTACGGGCTACAACTCGATAGGGGGTAAGGACACCTGTCGAATCGTGTTGTTATCCATTATATGACTGACCAAGATTATGTCTGGACTAAAAGAGACTGTGACCTCTGAGTTTGTTGCGGCCTTTCTTCTCAGAGTAGTCAGATAGGAAACGCCGATCTCATCTAGTTTTTAAAATATGATTGACGTGTAAAAGTGTTTGTACAAACGTACTTACAGTGTTGGAGATATGGCCGTGTACTGGATGATTGGTGTAAGGCTGTAATCGTACCACTATATAAGGGAAATGGCTCTCAGCAGGAGTGTAAAAACTACCGCGGCATTAGTCCTTTGAGTGTTGTCGGCAAACTGTATGCGAAGGTTTTGATAAACAGAGCGACAGATGAGAAAATATGGGATGCGCAAGCAGGATTTAGAGAGGGAATGGGCTGTATGGACCAAATCGTCTCCTTAAGATGCATAGCCGAAAAACATCTGGCAAAGCATAAGAAAGTCTACTGTGCTTTCGTGGACTTGGAGAAGGCCTATGACAGTGTGTGGAGGCGTGGAGGGAAGAACTGTGGTCGACACTATCCTTGTACGGGGTGGACTGGCGCTTGGTACGTGCACTGAAATCCTTATACAAGGATTCCAGTGCTTGTGTTAGAATAAATGGGGCATACACGAACTGGTTCTCCATCTCGAGGGGTGTTAGACAGGGTTGTGTAGCGTCACCGTGGCTGTTCAACCTGTACATGGATAACTGTCTGAAGGATTTGAAAGAGGATGAATGTGGACTGACGATGAATGAGTTGCCTGTTAAATGCCTGCTCTATGCAGACGATCAAGTGCTACTTGCATCGTCAGCAGAACAGTTGCAAGACATGGTGACTGTGATGGATGAAGCATATAAGATGAAAGGAATGAATATAAATTTAAATAAGACGAAAGTCATGGTGTTTGAAAGAGAAGAGGATGTATCGGTGTGTGATGTGAAAATAAATGGTAAGAGTGTGGAGCAAGTGAGTGAGTTCGTATATTTGGGGAGTCTGTTTACAAGGGATGGAAAGATTGATGGAGATGTCGAAAGGAGAGTGAGTGCTGGAAATAAAGTGAATGGTGCTACACATGCAATTGTGACCAACCAGTTGATGTCCAAGAAGGCACGACTGGCTGTTCATAATAGTGTGCTGGTACGCTTATATAAGGAAGTGAATGTTGGGTGTGGCAAAAGAAGCATGAAAGCAGAATAAATGCTGTGGAAATGCGTTCCTTGCGGAGCATGTGTAGTGTGACTTTGAATGATAGGCTGAGGAATTATGTGATAAGGCAACTGTGTGTTTTAAAAGAAGATGTAGTGACAAAAATTGAAAAGAGTATGCTTAGATGGTTTGGTCATGTTGAGCAGATGAATGAAAGGAGACTAACAAAAGGTATTTACATGGCAGATGTGAGTGGAAACGCCGGGATGGGACGCCCTAGGAGGACATATAGTGACCTTATTGGTGATGTTCTTCAGAAAGGTCAGGTGCGAAGTACTCTCAACCGGCGCTGGTGTATGACCAGATGTATGAACGTAAACGAGGCAAAAGGAGCATGTAAGGATCGTAGCAGGTGGCGTTCTGTGGTTTCTGCCTACCCCCATGGGAAGAAGGCGTGAGTTTATGTATGTGTACTTACAGAGAGTAAATCATTTATCATTGTTTGTTCGGGCCCCGAAGTAATCTTATGTCCGTAAGAAATATGGAATGGGAAACGGCCGAAACAAAGGTGCTTATGGAGTAGAACTGTACCCCCCAGCACGCGTAGCTTGTCTACCATAGAAACGATTTTGACTACGGAAGAATAGGCAAAATGACCGATGAATAAAAGAAATCTGGCATTTTGTCTATTCTTCTGTCGACAAAATCGTTTCTATGGTGGGCAAGCTACGCGCGCAGGTTTGTTACCATTACAAAACGTCATATTGAGTTTATGATACTCTTAAAAGATGGTGGAACAGCTAGCAATAACAGTTCGTATTTTATGTTCTGTTTCGACCCTTTCGACCTTACAACAGCGAAACTTGGCTATGTGTTAAGAACAGCTGTGTTCACACTTCTACTATATCAACACCACTGGTGTTGTATCTGTATATTATCACGACTGTAATTCCAAAAAATATAGGCAGAGGTACACAGGTAAGTACACCAAACATTTCGCTAGTTACGTTAAGAGTGCGTACTAGACCTCGTTAAACTAGTGGTCGCAAGCACTTGAGGTACTGTAGTGCTATTCTGTAACCATCTCACCGTGAAGACTTAGGTGGACTGACAGCTCACTCCACGCACTTCACGGTGAGATTTTTACAGAATCGACATGCTGGCTTCGATGTCCAGGTCGGGCAAAGTGTTATTGTGTTTTTTTCCATCAGGAACTTCTCAGTAGAAGCCCAGTTGATGGCAATATTACATGGGACTTAAACATAACTTTCAAAATGTGGGTGTACTAAAGGTATTCCTCTGGCTCATCCTTCGCTGAATACAGGCGTGATGTTATGTTTATGTTTGTAATAAGTGCGCCATGTTCGTCATCAGCCTACAACAGTCCACTGATGGACATAGGCCTCTCCAATTGCACACCATTCAGCTTGATTCTCGGCAACTCTGATCCAGCTGCTACCAGCCACCGTGTGAAGAACATCGCTCCACCTGGCCTGAGGGCATCCTATCTTACGTCGCCATGTTACTTTGGGTTAATGCAAAATGATTTTCTCTTCCATTTCCAGTGTCAGCTATCCTGTTATATTTACATAATGCCATAATGCTAATTCTTTGGCCAAAAAATAGGCCAGCCCTCTGGTAACGTGTCGAGTCGACCAACCGCTTAGCAATGTCTCGAAAAACCAAGCGGGCACTCGGACCCCATGGTCCTAGTTTCCCTAAATGGCTCAAACATATAACTCCCAATATGATTGGATTATTTTCGCTTTTTGAGGTTTTCCGCACCTGCGACAGCTAACCCAGAACAGCCCGCCGTATTAGGAAGATGGAATGGCACAAGGGTCTTGACATGTGTTGCATCCCACACCAAAAGCCTGCCTAGCATGCAGGACATTATGGCAATTCCTTCGATCTCTTCCCATCGTCGCGTGCCAAGCCGTTGGGGTTCTAAAACAGTTGGCATCCCGGTGGTGACCAGAGCACGACGGATGATGTCTTTAGTGCTGGCGTGGCGTGCTATCCGGCCTGCGCTCTTAATGCAAGATAGGCCATGGTGTCCGAGGCAGTCGACAGAGTCACCGCACTGGCAGCGATGCGGAGATCCGCAAGGAGCGCTCAGATGCAGACAAGTAGCAAAGTAGTCCCGTTATAACTGAACTTCAACAATCTATCCATGATCTTTTCTTTGGTTTCCTTGGTCACCATCCCTCACCAAAATTAACACTCTTTGTCATATGCATGTCCCTCATAATCACGTGCTCCATTAATATTTAATCAGACTTCTCGAAGACGCCATTTACTTCGTGACGCCACAGCGCGACACAAAGGTACCGCGTGTCGCGCGACGAGCGGTGCCTTTGCGCGCTGTGGCGTTGCGCCTGTTTGCGGTAGCCTTTAGGGTTGCCAACCGTCCGGGTTTTCCCGGATTTGTTCTAGTTTAGAGGGCGTCCGGGGAGAGTCCGGGCGGGGCTGCATTTGTAGTCTGGGTTCAAACTGATTATTAAAACCAATTGTAACAAACTGTAATAAGATTCTGTTTTGCTAAGTACATTTAAAATGATGATAAAAGATGACTGAATTGAATTTTAAGGTCTGAAAATAAATAATAAGGTGATTTTCAACTTTTTTTTTACTCTAACTACTTATGTTTAAAAAAACCTGCACCCTAATTGCGTAATACACAATCAATCGGAATTTGAATTTTTTTGAAACAGATTGCTAATCCATTGCTTCTTAAGTTCGATAAAATTTCTGCTTAACAATATATAGAACGCAATGAATGTTCTTGAACCGTCAAAATCAAACAGATTAGTCGTAATCGTTTACGAAAATGTGTTACGCAATTAGGGTGCTGTTGTCCTGGTTGCCAATTTTTTGAGATGGAAATGTGGAGTGCACATTACAAATATTCCAATATAATACGTAATGTAACTGCAACTGAACTCAGTTCCCGCTGCCTGTGGGGACCCCTGATGAACTACAAAAATCTAACAACACAAACTAAGCTTTTAAGTCAACAAACAATAAGATTGTCCTTTAAAGCCGTCCAGCGACTGTCTGACGTCATCATCGACCTGAGACCTACACTGCACTTACATACTTTACCTATGACTCACCAAGCAGCCTTTGTACTATGCACAAAGATTTTAAATTGTAGGTGTTCACGTTTTGAGCTTGAGGCTGACAACAGTTAAGCGCGGTCACTGTCAGACTGCATAGAAAAGAAAGAGAGGCGATGACACAATGCTGTTAATTTATTGCAAAAATTAAGCAATTATATCTATTTACTAAAAATCTATTGATTGGACTAAAAAAATAAACACTGTTACGTTATTATTTTGCTTGTAGAATATCTTCTATGATCTTTGTGATTTTGTTCTGTCGTACCAAATTAGTTGTATTATGTTTTCAACACAGTATCTAACTAGCTTATGTCCTGAAGACTACCATATATTTTTCTGATTTTGTTTACTGCATTGGATCATATACTTTTTGGCATTACAAAACTTTCGTTTAGATACTGTAGTCCTCTTAAAGCGCTTGGTTATAATATTCTGTGCACATCATAGCCGCTAGATTTGGGGTGAGGTATGAACAACAAATAAGCTTTTCGTCAAAGTTGAATGTGTTGTTCATACAAAATTAAGTCTTATAACAACGGACGAAGGTTGTTACTATTTTACATATTTTTCGCATAATTATCTAGCTTTTTCCTAAATATGATGGGGTCGGCTTCCCGTCTAAACGGAGACATTCGAATTCCAGTATTTTAAAAGGGGGTCCTTCAAAACCTTGTTACACGATACCTCTACACCCTTAGGTCGTATAATCCAGTTAATAAATTCACGAAATGTTATATTTGTATTCAAAAGAATAACTCATACACGCTACTAAAGTTTCTAATATTATAATTCAGTCATGATTCGAAAGACACGTATCGCCATCTAGCGGTGACCGTCGAATGTTCTATCATTATAAGTAGTAAGTTATTAAGTTTTATGATTATTTCTCTCGTGAACTGTACTTTTTTTCTGAATGAAAAGTACCGTTTGCCCTTTTCTGTACACCTGGCAACTTATATGCAAAATTTCATGATGATTGTTCTGTGGTCAAAAAAACTAACTTTCGTATTTATATAATAACAATCTTCAACAATTATTACATTGATTGATAGATAGAATCACCAATACACAGGTTGATGACGATATTGATGATAATCATAATGGTTATAATGCTCGCACGCAATTTAGCAACGCAATCAAAGTTTTGACCCCTTTAATTATAAGCACTTATTTCAAGCAAGGTCTCAATAACCTAGATCATGTTATGATGCTCAGGCATTGACCTAAGGCTGTTATTATGCATTGTACCTTTATTACTTGACTTGACTAGTAAATTACTCATAAAATATGCGTTGACTAACTGTGCCCGTGGATATATATATGCCTTTGAATGTTGACAAGTTACGAGATATTTGCTGAGTTTGTTGAGAAAATATGCTTGTCGATTAATTCGATTATTGGCTGTTTTTGCGAAAGTATAGTAGACGCAATTTCTTCATAATATAAAAAAAACGACTGGTTGCAATCCGGCAGCCTAATTGCGTAACACAT
The DNA here is from genome assembly GCA_963555695.1 of Dasypolia templi. Classification (NCBI taxonomy): domain Eukaryota; kingdom Metazoa; phylum Arthropoda; class Insecta; order Lepidoptera; family Noctuidae; genus Dasypolia; species Dasypolia templi. The sequence continues at coordinate 10,987,155 of OY743163.1, forward strand.
TTTCGTAAACGATTACGACTAATCTGTTTGATTTTGACAGTTCAACAACATTCATTGCGTAATTTACATTGTTGAGCAGAATTTTTTATCGAACTCATGAAGCAATGGATTAGTAATCTGTTTGAAACCGATTCAGATTCCGATTGATTGTGTATTACGCAATTAGGGTACGGGAGTGCCGGCAGAAGTGAAAACTTGAATATTAACGTTGTGCATTTTTGATATTTTGGAATGGTTAGTGAATAATTTTGCACGAATTGCTTTAATTATCAGTATAAAAGTAGTATCACATATGTGGTAGAATACAATATTTATTTATTGCGCTATCGTACACAAACATGACAATTTATATTACATTAAAAAGTTTATCTCTCAGAAACATCAATCAATAAAAATCAACAATCATCAGTCTTACGACTTTTCGATCAGCACCCTAATTGCATAACACATTTTCGTAAACGATTACGACTAATCTGTTTGATTTTGACAGTTCAACAACATTCACTGCGTTCTTTACATTGTTGAGCAGATTTTTTTATTGAACTTATGAAGCAATGGATTAGCAATCTGTTTCGAAACGATTCAGATTCGAATTGACTGTGTATTACGCAATTAGGGTACAGGTCACGTGTCCTGACGCGAGTTTAACATTTTTTACCCATTACAAAAAAAATGTACAACGCCGCTAAAGAAGTTTTCACTTCAAAAACTGTTTGCATTTCATAGCCCAATTCTTGAGAAAGACTATAGGCATTAACATCACGCTAGGACCGTTTAGAGCCGGGAAAAAATTATAAAAGTCAGAAAGAACGATAAGCGAAAACGAAGTGATAGCGCGGGCAGGTGATGCGACGCGACGGACCAAGTCGGCAGAAGCTAGTAAATATACAATGATTTGAAGACCAACCTTTGATTTAAAATCTATGTTTTGAAATGTCATGGAGATGATTTAGAATGCAATTCACGACCTACTCGTCAGGATATTTAATATTAGCACACTATTCATAATAAGATACAGCTTATTGCTTACAGGTCTTATGTCACGATTGTTTAACATAACATCTCGCTTGCAATCCACGAGGAAGACGGCAGAAGTGTAGGTAGTGTACTTAATAGATTCTCATTTAGCCACTTCTGTCTAAGTCCCATGAAAAACAGAGTCCGCACTGCTGATAAATTCCTTACGGAAATACTAATAAACTCTTTGCTTGATCTGAGAATCGAAACCCAGGACGCTCATCATTCTTACTTGCGAACACCAAGGCTGTAAGTTTAAACTCAGTATGAAACCACCAACTAGGTCGCGTCTTGACAATTTTGTCTAACTGTTTAGAAAACAAAAAAACTACCTAGCATAACAAGCGAAAGTCAAAGTCATAGACAATTAGAGAAAGCAAACGATTGTTGTCCGCTATTATGCGCTGACCAATTACGGGTCAGAGTTAGTTTGTGAAGCCAATCACGTGTGTCGAAATTGTACAGCGCCAAAATTAGCAGCCGCTGATTGGGTGGCGCGTTGCAAATTCGAATTTCTATTCTTTTTTTGAAGTTTTAACTGTGGGAACGTTTATTTTTGTGCATTCGTTTTGGTACCGTACTCAATTGTTTATAACTTGGTACAGTTCTCGCCACAAATGGCCGCTTTGAATTAATTGCTACCTGATGTCTTGCACCTACGTTAATATTCGCACTTCGCACCTAAAGGCCTCCCTACATCAAATCAGCCTATAATATTCCCACTGCTAGGATACAGGACTCCTCTCTGTTAGAGGGTGTGGGCCGTAACCCACCACGCGGGCTCAGTGCGGGTTGGTGGATGTCACATGCCTTCGAAATTTTTGGTTCTAGGACATGCCGGTTTCCTCATGATCCTTCACCGTTTTTTAGAGTAGTGGTGATGAAGGTTAATACACAAAGTAAAGAGCCTGCTTTACGACCTCACGACCTACAACTCGTAAGTCAGGGACGCTGGGCCACCACTGCTCCTCCATACATGCGAGAGATCAATCTAAACCAATCCAATCTGATCCAATCAGACTGTCCGGTCAAAACGATCAGCATTTCGATTCTGTAAAAATCTCACCGTGAAGGTTTGCCTGGAGTGAGCTGTCTGTGTCATCCCGTCTTGGTCAATTATTTGCATCAGTGGCACTGTCACCTCACTCCACGCTCCCTTCACCTAAGATTTCACTGTGAAGGTCACAGAATTGCACTACAAACTGATAGTACCATGTACTCTCAGTACTCTCTTTTGTACCATGCTTCCCTGGTCGGTGCGAATGCGTGACCTGGATGAGTGCAGGTCTTCCCCGCAATCTTCTGTAGGTCATCCACCCACCTGGCGACTGGTCTGCCAACGCTCCTTCTACCGATTACTACCACCATTTCATTTTCTGCCGCTAGGCGGCTCAGCATTGCTCTGGTCCGGTTTAAAGGAGATGTACAAAGAACTTTAGAGTTTTCAGCTTTGTCTCTGAGATGGCAACGCTTTATAGGCGGTGGTGACCACCTACTAACAGACGGGACACGTCTTTTTTACCAATCAATTGGCATAGCATTGGACCGTGCCTCGGAAAGCACGTTAACGGCCTCTTGCAGTACGAGTGTGTCTTGTACGCGTCCCGCTTGCCGGTGCGAGCGCCATTAAATATTATAAAAATAATAAAGAAATTGTGTTCTCAACATGCCCTGAAAACAAAGCTTTATCTTTTGATAAAACTTTTACAAAGTTTCGTGATGAACTCTCTTCAAGGTACACGTTTTAAATAGCAATGTAGTGTCATCTCAATGGTTTTTTTTATCAAGCCAATTATCACGTTTTTGTCTTCATATCAACATTTACATTAAGCTAACAGAGGTATAAGAAAGTTAAAAAGTACTGCAACCTCGCTTTAAGCCGTTGGTCCCGGCTGTCATTCGTGGATCTTTGTGAAGTTCAAAAGTCTGACGACCAGTCTTACCAAGGGTTACCATGTTACCAGTAACTAGGTTGTGGAAGTGAGAAAGGCAGTCGCTCTATGTAAAATACTGGTATTCAGCGGAATCCGTAGTTGTGAAAATGCCAGGCTGATAGATTATTTGTCTAGCATTGGATTGTAATGAACACAGTTGAAAGTAAATGCACCGTAAAGCAACAAGAACGGATATGGACCAGTGAAACTTGTACGTGTCATATACTTACTATATGTATGTTACGTGCATACACTATCAAGCTTCTACAGCACAATGATTGACACTTGATATCATTATGAATGAAAGTGTGGTATAATAATCTATGGTAAAGGTGTATCCATCGTCACATTATCGTTTAGATATCGAAATTGTGAATAAGCAGCTTGCTGAGTAATTTCTGATCGCATGTTTTATGAGATGCATGCTGCATCTTTGGTCTAGTGTTAGGAAGCGATACTGCTGAGCACGAGGTTCTGGTCGGTCAGTATTATTAGTTTTGGAAAAACCCAAAAAAACTTTTGCCAGTACCATGTTTGTTCACTATTGGTATGTGTGAGCACTATGTAGTACCTACTATAAAGCTACCCTGTACCGGGCACGTCTGTCATTGACTTGAATGTGCCCTGGCGGCTGAGAGTATGTCACGCTCACTCAAATGTCTCGCTGGTGGTGGCGTGTGTGTTGGATCATTAAGTTCCCTTCAAAATGGTTGAGCTGAATGGTGCTGATCCATACGTCATGTTCGTGAACGGGCGCCGTCAGTGGGGACTGGTCATCTCTTGGCAGCCACGGCTTATTTTTATTTCCGATTTTTTATGTTTTTATTACGGTTCTTTCTACATCGTTCTCACATGTATAATTTCAACAAGACTGATGTAACAAATTTTTCTGTATCCATATTATTTAAAAGAGTGTCCATGGAGTTTCTTGCCCGTTCTTCTCCATAGGTACCTACTTTCGCTTTGGAATGGGCAACTAGCTTCATATTTCTGACTGACCGACCCCTTGACAATTCAAAAGTGCCTGTAATTGGTTTATTTGAAATAAATGCTTTGAGTTTGAGTTCTTCCCCAAAAAGACTTCTAGTCCTAAGATTTCTCCCCGCCGCCTGCGCCTCCATAGCCAACATTCATTATGTCCTCAATAGATAAAGTTCACGCGATAAATCCGAACAGACAGTAATATTAATACTCCGTCTTGCGTTTCTAAAACCTTGACCTATGCTACTAATTCCGATAAGTATCCGTTGTCAGTTCTACAGAGAGGTCAAAATGCTATCGATGTGCATTTTCAAATATACGAGTATTTCCAGATTTACTGCGTCAGTTATAAAAAGGAAAGTCATCATCATTTCAGCCAAAAGACGTCGTCTGCTGGACATAGGCCCCCCCAAGCACCGCTATTTCAACCGGTTCTGTGCTTCTCGCATCCAGCGAATTCCTACGGCCTTCATCAGGTCAACGGTCCATCTTGTGGGAGGCCTACCATTGCTACGTCTTTCGGTCCGCGGTCACCACTCCAAAACCTTTCGTCCCTCATCGGCTATCTGTTCTGCGAGCTATGTGCACTGCCCCTGGGATAGCCCCCGAAATTTAATTTATTTTAGGTTTTTTTGCAATTTGCAGGCCAGTGTAAAAAATCTAATGAAAAAAATTATGATGTATGTATGTAAAAAATCATCAATAAGACGTTCTCTAAGTTCATTTCATCCTTTTGATTGAAATTTTATGAAATTATCGTTCAATGGGATTTTATGAACTTGAGGGTTTTATTGATGATTGTAATGATTATAATTCTGTAAATACACACTTGTTACGGTACAACATATAACACAGACACAGACCAGCATGTCGATTCTGTAAAAATCTCACCGTGAAGACTTGTGTGGATTGAGCTGTCAGTGTCATCCCGTCTTGCTTAATCCCTAGCATCAGTGGCACTGACAGCTCACTCCACGCTCACTTAACCTAAGTTTCCATGGTGAGATGATAACAGAATAGCAGTACGGTAAACTAACAAAAGTTTGAAATTCGCGGGGAAGCTGTCGCTTGTCCCTTTTATTTTGCCAATTCTTTGGGCTTTTCGGATTCGGGAAAATACTGCCATCATACCATGTTTCTGCCGCCAAGCAGCGTAAAGTCGATCGTCCGCTGCTACGTAGAACGTGCATGGAGAGATTTGTCATGTTAGCTGCGCAGTTCACTTGTTTTCCAGCCACGTTATGCATTCGTGAATAGCCCGTAATACCGTGGGTCGCAGTGCATCCCGACGATCCCGCCTACAACTTCCTACAAAGCGAAGTACACGTGCCAAGCTTAGCCGTGGGCTGCAGTCAGGCTTCAAATACTGGCCTTGGTGTGATACCGGTACCAGACGTAGTAACGGTACTATTGGTTACGGTACCAGTCGTAGTACCTGCACTATTGGTTACGGTACCATTTGTAGTACCTGCACTACCGGTACCAAATAAATAATAAGTTCGCCAGATAATATAGCTAGTAAGTAAAAAGGATTAGAAAAATAACTTCAAGGTACAATACGATATTTGTAGTACACGGTGGGTTCCCGAATTTGGCACCGGTACTTGTTAGGTGGAGTACCGGTACCTGACTGGAACCGGTACCCAAGTCCGAAATGGCAAGAACCGCTAAATACCGGTAAAGAACCTGTACTTTTGGTACTGATTTCAAGGCCTGGCTGCAGTGAAGCGGCGCTTTTCCAACTTCCGCACAGAGAGATTCCAGCTTTGTCGCTGGATGTCCATTCGTTGCGGCACCACTATGTACGCTCAGTACCCAGCATTACCTGACCCCTTTAACAAAGCATAAGAATGGAAAAGGGGTTAGGTTATGCAAGTCACTGAATGTACCAGATGAGCCGCCGGATTGTTCGCCAACCATTCAATACAAAACAACTTGTGTCACAGATAAGCATTCATACAAATATTATTGTTTTTCTCCTACTTCCCTCATGATAAACGAGGAAGAGGTATTTCCGATATTGTTTTGTTTTCCAAAAGTCGGAAATTCTTATCATTAGTTTGAACCCTGATAGTGGATGATAATATATTTTATTATTTAAGATTGTGTTTCGTGGAATCTCTGAGAGTTTAAGAACATAACATAACATCACGCCTGTAATGTAAGTACATGGGACTTAAACATAACTGGCTAAATGTGGGTGCACCTCTGCCTAACCCTTCTGGATTCCAGGCGTGGCGATGTCTATTGTCACCAACGCCTGGGCACAAAACAAGTAAAAACATGACGAACTAAGTATACTTAATTTAGACACTTTATAATAAAAGCTATAAAGTAATTCACTCTAAACGCGTAATTTCACTGAAATGAAACTTATCGGCTCTGCTTAATTTATTAGTTATTTGTTACTTTACTTAACTAATTAGGTATATTTTAATTCCGAATGAACTGCTTAAATTGAAGCACAATTTTCATAAATTACTGTTAATTTTGCGATCACGACAGTTTGCTATTAGAGTTTAATATTGTGTGATATTGTTTGAATTATGGATATTGTGTGATATTGTATCTATCTATTTAAACAAAATAAAAATGAAATGCTGTTCACTGGTGAGCTTTTGCTGTTTTGTTTTAAATTGTTCCGAATGAGGTTTTTACGTAAAGAAAAGTTGGAAAAAAAAAACTGGAAAATGATCAAAGTCTAACAGTAAAAACTGAATGTCCTTTTCTTTATGGATTTTTTGTATGAACTATTAAAACTTGGACAGGAAAACACAATGCAGTCAAAGCTAGCTAGCTTATTCATTATCTATGTTCATATAAACAAAAATGCACATAATATCACGTTAAGCGTAATTACCACGTTACTTACCAAGAATTCCCGAATTACGTCTCCTTTCTTCCTACAGTCGACAAAAATACCAGGAAAGTACGCCCCTCAAATGTTTTGCGCGGTTTCACCAAAAAACGTGGATGACACGGCGTGGTACAACACACGGAGATTACTAGTGACGTCATGGATGACTTTACGTGAAAGCAAACCAATTTTTTTTTTGTTTTGATTTTTCGTTTGGTCTTTGGGCCTTATGAGAGGCGCTCGTGGCTAAATAATATTGTAACGATAAGCAACGCTTGCCGCGGTCGTTTTGTGGATGGATGACCATACATTACATATCGGGGCCAACCCCGTGCCTCGAAAAGCGCGTTAAGCCGGTGGTCCCGGCTGTCATCACCGTCGTTAGGTAGTCAGAAGCAGTCTGACAAGTGGAGGTCAGAAAGGCAGTCGTTCCATGTTTAGTAAAATACTTGTATTCAGCTGCATCCAGTCAGACTTGAAGCTGACCTCAACATAGTTGTAAAATGCTAGGCAGATGATGATGATTTACATTATCATCATCATCCACAGCCCCACTTCACCCACTGCTGAGCATAGACCTCTCTTCTCATGTGCCAATCTCCACGCTCCCGTGCCAGTTTCATCCAGGTTCTACCCGCGATGGCAACAATATCGTCCGCCTATCTCGCCGCCAGACGTCCGACATTTCGTCTTCCAGTACTTTTGATAATTTTTTGGAATTGACGTAAGAAGATTAAGATTCTGGCTTCAAATACTTGCTAATACTAGTTACTAGACAGTTTAAACAGGAAAACGCTATTAAGAACTCTGTTTAGTTACTATTTTTGTTACGTACAATTTAGAACGCTGTTAAGGTTTGATCTCACGCTTATGTCAATGTGCCTATATTGAAAGTATCTCTTCAGTTGTCTCTGGCTTTAGCTTAATTAAATTTTAGTTTATACTTTCCTTATATGCAATAATCACTATGTCTCTGTAAATGTCGCAATTCCCACCCCCAAGATACAGGCTATTTTGGGGGTCACTTCTTTCTTGTACAATCTGATTTTAATTTGTATTCGTGAGTTGTGTATGTACCATTATTTCGTAAACATGACCGATATTCTGGCCAGAAAGATCGATCAAAGTTATCAGGGAGATGTTTTTTTTTTTGCCACTTTTTTTACATTGTTTTACCTTGTTTAGAGGTTACAGGAAAACAAGAGGTATGCAACTATCAATTCAGGATACATATAACACAATATCCAGTATAACAAAATCTTGTTAAAATGTCAACAGATATATTAATCATACTTATTCCGCTACGTATTATTTAGCATACACACATAGTTTGACGACAAAAGAATTGATGAATGTATGCGAGGTAAAATAAAAACATTCACATTGATATTTCAGCGGTTAAAGAAGAATGCCCATTTTTCACCTGACTATGTATAGAAATAAAATATATCTGAAAACACAGATTATTGAATAGTAGGTTAGTTACGCTAATCAAAATATTAAAAGAAACGCACGGATAAAAGTTTTTTTAAATATTTCTTAATGCTTATTCTACGCCAAGAGTTAACATATTAGCATGTTTTGAATGTATCTCAACTTCCCTTTTTTAGGACGTTACATTTTACATACTGCTTTCTGAGTTTCATGCACTATTTTACGTTTTATGTAACCAGTAATCATGTATTATTAGTCTTTGTATGATACAGATTAATTAAAAAGAACATCATAATTAATCATGCAATATGTAATTGAGTTCGAACGATTGAATCGGATTTTTTTTGACGTTTGACAGTTAATGCTTGACACTCAATTTATAGTGACAGTTATCTAGAGTCTAAGCAGTGACATAAGGGCAGTTGGTTTCAAGGAATTCACAAAGTAAAAAAGTCGCTTAAGACCATAGGTTTGTATTATTAGGTAAGTATTCGTATTTTAGACTAAACTACGAGCGTTATTTAATTCGTTCTTTAATTTATTTCTTTATATTAGGTAACGGCAAATCCTAACCTAAAAAGTAACATAAATATTTCTTGCACTTCGTAGCGTTTACAAAGTAAAAATGACTATATGACATAATTTTCTAAACATACAGGAAGTATTTCTACTATACCTTGTATCTATACATAAACTTTCATTATCAGATTTTTAAATCTATGGGAAGTGGGCATTGTTCTTTAGTCTAAAATTAGTTGAAATCAAATATAAATAATATGTTTTAAATATGCCATTTGGTTAAACAATAAGTTTGTAACTGCCTACGCGCAAAATGCAAGTCATAAAAAGTTGCGTATATTTTTTTAATTTTCGCTTACGTTTTGTTATTGGATGAGCATATTTGATAAATGCTGAGGTTACTGGAGCATCGGAATTACGACTAACATTTCCACTCGGTATAAATAATTTAAGTAATCTTTACATTAATATTAAAATGGCTGAAAGGACGTATCTACGACCTTTTGCTGTAACCAAACATGAACCTAGAAGTCCGAGTTTGGAAATTGAATAATACGATGTTGATGAAGCCATGGACATAGAAACTGAATCAAATAGTGATAAGACAATGAAGAAGGCTTTAAAGGAAGAAAGGAGTTGATGAACGAGAACGAAAAATTAGGTCTTGTGTAATGTGTATGGCTAGTAGGAAAAGAGATATTTAGACCAAGGAAACGAGAGAAATTGTGTAAAAGGTGTTACATATAGTGAATTCTGAATTGATGACTGATAGAGATGTATGAAGAAAACCCAAAAAAAATGGTATAAGAACAGCAGAATGATGATGTTTTCGCTTAAGCTAAGCATAATGAGAACGTAAGGATGACGGTCTTCAGTTTTTGCTTACCATCTATGAAAAGGCGTAAGGTTATGTATGTAATGGTTACACCTTTCGGTAAAGGTATATTTCTGAGTACTGCAATCGAGGTATCGACGAGCGATATCACCGATTTGTTTTGTTTTGTTCAACACAGAGCTGCAGTGTCGCGCGCCAGTGTGTTCTGAATATCGCAGTACTTACTAGTATTGAGTGCGGAAAAACCCGCTATTGCACTTTTAAAACGAGTATGAACTACTTGTATGCATATTTTTTTTTTTCTGACTTTTATCGTTTATCTATAATTATTGATTGTGTAGCGGATTCTAAGTCACTAGAGTTTATTTTGCCGAAGCAGGCAGTTTTTGGTGATGATGATGGTGATAGTGATGACGATGATGATGATGATCGCATTCTCTACAGACCATTCCCAATAACACTCACAGAAAACAGCCTTCATTGAAGGAGAACAGTTTGCATTTGAAATACCATTGTAGGAATACCTGTTTTGATGCAAGAACTGGCCATTCATTACGTCTGATTGGGTATACTCGTAACGCGATTGTCTAGCGTTTTCTACCTCACAACACGTTCAGAATACTAACAACCAGCTGTCTAAGTCGCCTCACTGTTTTCCTAATGTCATGTCAATCCGGAAATACGCATAATACGTCTGTGTGCGTTTCTTATTACGTAAACAAGTCACTTAGGCATACGCCCAACATATTTGGTTAGCTTATTAAGCAATACATTAAGTGGGCCAAAGTAGTGGGTAGACAACTATTGTATAAAGAAATAAAAACTGATCGGTGTGTACGGGGTTTGAAGCAGTATATCTTCGTATAAGCAGGAAGAAGAATTAATTGTTGAGCAGCGTTAAAATTGCACAAAACACGAGGCTTTCCCGAAGACTTGCAAGCATAGCTCATACTCAAAACGTTTACTTCAATAAAACCATTCTCAGGCACTTTTGATTTGTCAATGAGTCGGTCAGTCAACAAGTTGAAGTTAGTTGTCCATTTGAAAGCGTGGTAGGTCCATGGCGAAGAACGGACAAACAAAGCAATAGTCGAAGTGTCTTAAGTCATATTGCCTATTAATATGTCGTGAGTTGACACAATGATAAGTTGCATCAATTGTAAACAAAGAATCGCAACAAAGACATTATGAAAGATGTAATATAAGAATAAATATTTTATGTTTCTGATGCTGTGGCGTGCGCCAGCTTTGCATAAACCAATCCAATTATCAGTGCCACAACATCGTCCAGCGACCATCAAACGTTATCTGTGTATGAGCGTCCATCATTATATTAACATCAATAAAATAATCGTAGAATAGAAACGTTCAGTCATTCAGTGCATCGTCGAACGCCGCGGAGACGGGTCGTGCGCGCAAAAACTGTTACGTTATTTACCTCAACAAAAAGTAATTTCGCGTTTTAATAAGTGTTTTATTTTAAAATGGCAGAAGGCGACGTGCCTTTGGTTACAAGTTTTGGCGGCAGTGAAATTGAATTTGGCGGGAACGGATCTAAAATGACTAAGGCTAATTCGAGGTTTGTTTTTTTTTTCTTGTTTGTGTTCGAACTCTTTGTTTTTGTGTGACTACAGAAAATTAATAGTGTTTTGATTATCGCAATTATTTTTTATTCTAAGCACAGCGTTTATTACAATAATTATTTGTAAAAACACAAAGCAAGTAAAAACCTTGAATCGCAATCATAAGTTGACTTAGCAAAACTTTGTGCTCACTTTGTGTTCAATGCTAAATCTTTGTTTTTCTCAATAACCTTTTTTTTTGTACGATTCTCGACTTTAAAAGCGTAGTATAACTAAGATAATATATTTACATATATTATCTTGGCAAGTTTTGTAAATATCTGAACATCGGACGTGCGCAATCATTTTAAGATGAAAGGACAATATAGTCATATTAAAACAAAGAGCGCATAATAAAAAGGTAGCAGCAGCGGCTAGCAGCAGTAAATAAACAATACAGGTGCAGAGTCACGGACAATGTATTTTATTTTTAAATAGCTTACTCAAAAGATGTTGTCCTTTCCAAATTCCAATGACTCATACAAAATCTCAAAGAAAAAAGGACGTTCAGTTTTTCCCGAATTTGAACGTTTTCCGGGATAATTTTGTAAATTTTCAGTCCCACATTAACACACAATTCGGACTATAACTAACATTTTAAAACAAATAAAAGCCAAATCGGTCCAGCCGTTCGCGAGTGATGCGAAAGGCATTAAATTTACATTTTGATTTATATTAATAACATAAAAGATTAATTCTGTTTTTGAATTTGTGTTTTTTTTTATTTTTTTTAAAGTTGGCCTCTAATACAACAATTATTATAATTTTTTGTCATGACCTAAATTAATTAAACTTAAATGGTTAGTTTATTAAAATATATGAACGATATTGTAATATCAGCTGATCGCGAATGACGGAAACCGCTATCTATCAACGACAAAATAATGCCGTATTGAACTAATGCAACGTTTAAACATATGTTTTTATGTGTACAGAACATAACAATGTAGGTAGGTACCTAGTTACCTAAATATATGATCACCCTAAATATTTTTACAAAAAAAAAAACGAAGTTATTGAAAATGGAACATTCTAAGTTTGATATTTCAGTTACTGTTCTTTTTCCTCTCGAATCGTCACTATGAGACAATCTGAAACTGTGGTCAACTATTAGTTAGTCATTAAGGCCTATTGTCCAGGGTGGACGTAGGATTTCGTAGGCGAGAGAGTGGACACTTTTGCCTACGTAATATGTATTATAATCAACAATCATCAATACCTACATCTCTCTAAGTTCATATTAATTTATTAAAAAAAAGAACAATAAATAATTATTGTGACAGGCTATCAACCCCTGATAAAGGAAGTCAACAAACCCTTTTCCAGTCTATTTTTATAATGCTGCAAATATAAATGATAATTTGTGATTTCTGTTCAATTACAAATGCAGTTGGTAGAAGTAAAAGCTTTAAAAAATGCATTTAGGGATATTAATTCCCTAAATTGGATTCCCAGACCATAATCAGCCTATAACGTTCCCACTGCTGGGACACAGGCCTCCTCTCTATGAGAGGTAGTGAGCCGTAATCCACCACGCGGGCTCAGTGCGGGTTGGTAGATGTCACATGTCTTCGAATTTTTGGTTCTAGGACATGCCGGTTTCCTCACGATGTTTTCCTTCACCGTTTTGAGAGCAGTGGTGATGAAATTATTTACACAAAGTAAAGCGCCTGCTGGGGTTCGAACTCACGACCTACAACTCGTAAGTCGGGACCGTTACCACTGGGCCACCACTGCTCTCATTCCCATGATTGCCACATGATTCCCAGACCGGGAGAAGTCATTTGATGATTTCCTACCCAAAAAAAAAACTGCGTTCAAGTTGTGTCATCATTAGAAGCGCAAAAGGTTTAAAAAAAGTGACCATCATTAGGTCAGCTTTGACTAAAATATTTACCGAAAAAAAATTGGTAGGTACCCACCCGCATATGCACCAGTGAAGTTTATGCTTGTCCAATACTGGAAAACGTGGAGAACCTTCTCCTAAACATGTTAGGAACGTTTTTAATATTTCATAATTGCAACATTTTACAGCACGATCTGTTTTAAAATCATTTTTCCTTACACTATCCTTGCACTTTTAATTCTCAAGTACCTAAGCAGTTTTCCCGTTTATTGCGAAATAGAACTAGTGATGGATTATCGCGCAGGCATTTAGGGCATACTTGGCATTCTGTAGAAAACCTGCCCAGATCGCCCAATCAGCCCAATTTTCGTAGGCATGACCATACCGTTCAAATTGACGTTTAGAGATTTTTCGCTACTGACAGCTGTCAAACTTTTGGCATCTTTTGGTATCGTGATTCGTCCGAAGTTACAATACATCAACAGAATTGAAAAATAGCTCGTCATCGTAAAGTAGGTCATCGTGGTTGTTGGCCCATTAACTACGGCCATAGGCTACGGTATACGGTGGCCCGGAATTAAACGATTACAACAACAACGTACCTATTTTGTTCTTCGTACCAACTGAGAAGTTCCAGGTTTATCATTAAATTCCTAGAATTTTATTACACACAGTAATCTAATTAGATTAAAAACGTTGTTTGTTTAGAAGAAATCATACTCATAGTTGTGTTTTTAACGTGTAATGTGGCCACATTACTATCCTAGTGAGTTTTATAGTTAATAAATAAAACCCAAATATAAATACACTTTTGAGACGTCACGTAAATTAATACAAGGATAATTATGTGGCACATCTCAAACACTCAAGCATTAAAACTAAGGGGAGGCAGAATTGTCAGTTATTTAACGGTACTTATGTAGCTTTGTGAGAAACTACGCAACAAAGAATGCTCATTTTCGGTACGATACCGGTCGGAATATTAAAAGATTTACATATCTAGTAAGGTCGCGGTCGTTTGACGTAACCAACCATATGTTATTTGGAAATACCTATTTGATTATTGCTGTTTTTTTTTCTTCTTTGTGTTACTTGTTATATTAAAGTCGGTATCGTAGAAATATCCTTGTTTGTCTGACTTCCTCATTGTAGTGGTCGCAAGTGCTACTGATGGGCATGAGCTGCTGAATTCGATCCCTGGTTGTGATGTTCCCCATATTTTAATAGTAATGCTGCTGTTTGGGGCGGAGACAGATCCAACAAATCAGAGATCATAAAATTCGGTTCCAGCCTTTCTTGAGTCATAAATGGTGTAACCAACCCGACTTGGTTTTATTTATATAAAATACAAATATAAAGTTTCGGGATTGGCGTAAAAATTGCTGATCGGATTTGGTTGAAATTTGGCACACAGATAGTTTATAACATGGATAAACACATGGGGTATTTTTAAAACCAGTACTACGTTCTCGCGCTATATGTAATTACCCACAACCACGCGGACGGAAGCTATTTAGTTTAAATTCTCGTGTTTGACCAATATCTCACCTGAAATGAAGCTAGATATTTGTCCTTTTGCTCAAAAACACACGCATGGCCATATGAATGTAAATTTTAAACGTTCGTTTTCTAACAAGTGACACAAAATTTAATTCATTTGTGTATGTGGTCTAGATTCCGTGCGTTGTCTGTGGTTTAGTTTCCCGCGGTTCCGTCTAATGTGATAGTGAAAAAAAAATGTTTAGGCACAGATGTTCCGCCGTGTCTGGTCTATGCGTTCCAAGTTTGAGGTGAGACATATGTATTCCTTCGCTCTCTACTTTTTGTTATCTGTTGCAAAAGCAGTTTTTTTTTCAATATTATTTGACCATTTAGGTTATGGTCTAAGATCATATCCAAAATCAACGTATTATCAATGCTTTAAATTGTGCCCATCATGGTCCATATTATGTAAATGTGTTAGAACCATTATATTCATAGTTTAATACTGTACTAGGTCTAGCAATAATCTTACGCAATGTTGTGTTGTTATAACAATGTTTATAATTACGTAATTACAATATGAATTTAGCAAGTTGCTTAAAAGTGGTTTTTCGATACTGAGGTCTGCTCTTATCTGTTTCGAAGTACAAGTAAACAACTGGTACTATAAGTTTCTACCAAAACATAACAAATACATTAGTATAGGAATCTATTAATTATGTGATGCAAACAATCTTGTTTTATTCTATTTGGGAGAAAAAAATCTACCTCCAATTTTTTTTTTTTTTTTTGCATTATTTACCTATTTGTAGAGACTGGCCAGAGCCTAAATGGCTTCCGACTTTTTTTTCATTCCTATAGTAATTATGTATTCAATGTGTAAACTTGTCAACAAGGAAATCTGGCTTGGCTTATAATGTTAAGGCTTAAATTATCAAAAAAAATCATATCGATATAGTAAACTTCTGTTAACAATACCTATAGTCTCCTCCTGCACGATAATAATGACCTCCAAAAGAAACGAGTTTTGTCAACGAAAGAATACACAAAATTACAGATAATTTTGTCTATTCTTCTGTCGACTTAACTGGGTCATTTTACGCGTGCTGTTTCACTTACATGTGTGATCCAACTTCTGTCCTCGTCCGCGTGAAAATTCTTGTTCTCCCGACCCACCCCGTCGCAAACATCACATGCCCGCGACTTCATTTTCGCTCAGAGTTCTTTCAGATTTTTTTTTTTTGCTCGGCTCCTAATGGTCCGAGCGTGATGTTAAAAAGCTTTTATTCTTCCTCAAGAATTGTTCTATCAAATGCAAAAATTATTATCTAAAGCCGGCAGGTAGTCCAGACAGGTTTGGCATGAATAAATAATTTTGATTTAAATCACGATCGAAATGATTTTTTCAATAAAAATCAATGATTTAATCAAAGATGTTTGATTTCACTTTCTTTCAAAGAAATCAACATAAAAAAAACTGATTTAGAAATTATAATCAAATAAAAAATTAGGGTCGTTTAAATCTGAGAAAAAAAAAAATAGTTTTCCAGCCTTTTCAATTCCCAGTCGGTTCCTTAATTTGCTCTGAATAATTCCAATTTCAAAAACACTCTTTCGTCAGTAGCTGAAGAAGCTATCGCCCCAAACAATTGCTTCACCACTGGAAAAAAAATTGACTGTTCCTCTTCTTGAAATATATTTTTCTGTAACATCCATCCCTCTAGTGGTGTCACATTTTTCCCTATTTCTTCTGCAACATCACACATTTGAATGGTTTTGATTTTGACTTAAGCAGCTCTACTATCAATGGTAGCAAAACTGAACCATCAGAGTGATTTCGTGCTTCCTCCAACACGCTTTCTTCTTCTTCTTCATCTGTCAGTGTGAATTTACAGTCATTATGTTTGCAGTCATTAATGTCAGACATTAGCGCGTTCAAAAAACAAACAAACTAGGTCGATTATTGCAAGTCATGGAAAAATATTTGTTTATGAAATTAACTACCTCCTAATATACTGTCCGTTTATTCAAAAGACAACTCTCATTCTTCGACAGTTATATGAAATTACTATAACATACCTAATTGACGTAATGTGTCAATTTCATCTCCTTTTCCCATTTCGGGGTCGGCTTCCAGTCTTAGCTGGATGCATCTAAATACCAGAATTTTACATAGAACGACTGGCCATCAGACCTCCAGTACCTAGTTACTTGGCACACGATACCACGCAGTAAAACAAAACGCAGGTTCAAAAATCTAAAGTCATTCATTTAAATTAGGCTGACAATCAGCACCTTTCGAACGTCGAACGTCAAAACATAAGACAGTCCCCCAAAAACGCCTGCTCTTCATCACTTTCTAGTGCTTTAGCTGGGAAGAAGAAGTGGCGCAATTAACTCCCCAACAACACAGCTGGTTGTTGGTAGTGTCAATTTGATAGGCAATTAGTTTCCTACCAAAAAAACGTGTGTATTATTTGATTAATGTACAGTAGAGGTTATTTACAAAAACCTGCGTGTTACATACGATGTATTCGACACGAAGTTTACATTAAGGAGTTGAATGGAATCAATCATTCAAGGATTCCGTATGCTTGTATGAAATTGTTGAACATTTGACCAATTAGTCATGATTTTATTTCCGTTTGGTATTATATTATGTCATACTTTATTTATGAATATGTGATTTTAATGTCAATTCGGTATTTCTTGATATAATATTTGGTAGGAAATGAATAGTCTGCTGACCGTTTCCTGTAATGTCTAATTTCTAAATCATCATCTACCAAGCGTTTTCCTATTTTAGACTGACAAAGGGGTTTGGTAAACCTGGCTATCAGACTTCTGATTTCTAAATGAAATGTTACTAAATAATTTGTGATCAATTCGGGTGACAAGTTTAATTTTGTGCAGTCAAGTGCACAGCAGTGGTAACAATGGTAACACTAGCACTGCGAAAATCATCCTTACTGCTACTACATAAAATCATCCTTACTGGTACGACAAAAAATCAATGTCGAATCGTACCACTGATGTGCGGTTAAATGTACATAAGAAATCTGTGTTTTGTTGTGTTGTCAAATTAAGTACTGAAGTAGGTAAACAGATCCCAAATTCCCGAAGTAATAAAAAATTGGTGCGTTTTGATGTAATTTAAAAACAATTAAGTAACATAATATTTGCATATATTTCCGATAATTGCACACGAAAACATTGATTTTGCAAGATCTTGAGGTTATTTTCGTACAGCTCAAGGTTACTTTTAAGTGTTACATATGCGGGTCAAATGTTTTAGATTGATTTTAGGGTAACACGGACATTCGCGTGAAATATAGTAAGTAGAACGAGATCCACAAGTGACAAGAATAAAGTTCATGGGGCAATTTGGGCATAAGCCCCTTTAATTGTGGGGCAACCTGGGCAGGCAGCCCCACTTGTTGTTTGGCTGTTTCTTTAGGTAGGTAATGTAGCTTTTCCGTGTCAGACCACACGATCACTTCGGCCTCAACTCAGCTGTTCAATGTTCATATTATGATAAATGACATAAGTGCTAATAAAATCAACAAATCAAACGCAGTGATGTCACATTTAGAACATGTTTTATAAGTGCTTACTTAAACTGTAGGTGGGTACTTAGGGTCATGTGCAAACTTAATCAAGCTAAAGTTCAAGATCAGAAAATAAGTTTATATATTTTTGCGATAATTTAAATGACATTGACCAGAATTTGATGCCCAAACATTTTTTTCCTTTTTTCTTTAATGGCGCCCACCAACAATTTGTTTACACCGTTACAATTTGCAAATAATGTTTTCTTAAATCTATGTTTTGTGGCACATTTAATGCCACAAACACCATAGTATAAAATAAAAAACTAAATAGGGGACAACAAAAGAAAGAACTTTAAAGTTACGTTAGATACTTAATGACCGTCTTATTCATAATAAAACCATTCGCTTACTAAACCTATTTTACGTATCAAACTGTTTTGTCCCTTTCTGACGAAACAGTGCTGTAGGTAAAATAACTTATTATGCAATTATGAATTGAAAAATAGCATGATAATTAAATTTGGCTTTATACAACAAAGATACCGATAAATTAATATTTAAAACAACACAAATGAAAGGAAATGAAAATTTTGACACTGTTGTTAATTGCTATTCTGTGGAACTTGCCAATTGAGTCATATTGCACGTCAACAAGATCGCTGTAGCTGTTTAACAGTTCTATCGGCCAAACCCAATAAACCTAAGACAGATCGCTATGATGACAGTACAATTCTATGTGTCCCTCTCAAACAAATAGCTGTCAACAGGTTATAGGGTCGCACAAATCCTGATCCAGCTAGTCCCTTGCTGCCCTCTTCCAGCGACGCCCTAAGCCGAGGTCCGTACGCGCCCTTAGCGTTGTCGCTTAGTTTTTAGTTAGTATTCATGTTTAAGTCCTGGCTGGAGGCCTTAATTTATTAGGGCACCACAGGCAAGTCCGCTTAAGCAGACGACAACATTACAGGTTGACCTGCGAGATGCCACACAAAAATAAAAAAAATGTAGGGTCGCATACTTTGGCTTTAAAACCAGAGATTGATAGGTTTTTCTATGTCCAGTACGCCAAAATTAGAGATAGATACGTTATTGGGTACGGCTGTAAGCCAATACTTCGGGGAATATATCCCCGAAGTGTCAGAGGTGTGTATTATGCCCAATGTTCACCAGTTAAGTTTAAGTTGAGAGCAAATTGTTATGAGTGTAAATTATTTCATCACCACTGCTCTCAAAACGGTGAAGGGAAACATTGTGAGGAAACTGTCTTAGAACTAAAAATTCGAAGACATGTGACATCTAGCAACCCGCACTGGGCCCGCGTGGTGGATTACGGCCCACTCCCTCTCACAGACAGGAGGCCTGTGGCCCAGCACTGGGAACATAATAGGCTGATTATGTACGTAGTTACTTGTTTGCTTAAACCGACATAGGTCTCTTGAACTAGGGGTCGAACCGGGCACAGGAGAAGTTTCTGATGAAACCCAAAAAAAACTGTCCGACCTGCGGGGTAATTGCGTCACACTAACAGTAGGAATCACTTTCATTGTGACAGTTCAACCACATTCATTGCGTTATTTACGTTTTCGCGGAGACAAATTTTTCGAACATATGAAGCAATTGATTAGCAATATCTTTCAAAATGATTCAGATGGTGATTTATAGTGTGTTACGCAATGGATGCTGAGTTTTGAACTTGAACCCAAGAACGGCTTCCGCCTTATAGCTAAATCAAAGAGGCAGTTATTATGTTGCAATTTTTCACAAACATCGGAAGAGGAAAAATGGAAGGCCTATTTAAAATAAACAATTAATGAATGAATTATTTTGACATTCGTGTTGAAATTGTATGGTTGTTGTCTTGTTGTAAATTAACTTAGTCCATGAAAAAGGACGCGCAGGCTTGCGAAAGATGGAAGGAGTGGATGGAGGTCTTTGTTCAGGCTTAGGACAGAGCTACACAATTAATTAATTAATTAAAGATGGTTATCAAAATATTAATTAAACCAAAAATCTGTTACTCAAATACGGTAATTTTTCCTGAGTATGTATACTACAATTAATTCCCCAAATGAATACGAAGGTCACTTTTAAAGCGAAAGTACATCCTATTATGACGTCATCCAATGTCGAGTATCTAAACTTAGTATACAAACTCATTGTTAGCGTTTTCCTGCATTTAAATGTACTCCTTATAGCGTGAGCTTCACAGTTTAAAGTTCATTGAAGGTTTTAAGAGTATTGGATATTGTTTACTTATGCTTGATTAAGTAGACTTTAAAGTGTTCGTAGAAACTAAGTGCAAGTATTAAGAGTCTCAGATGTCTAGTCAGGCCAAATGAGTAGACTACGTTGAAGACAAGGAAGTTTGCCAATAATTCCTTCTGCAATATGTGGCTTCCCTGATACCATATTAACGGCAGCACTATTTTATTTACATATTTCACTGACTTTGTCACTCGCTCATTATTTTACATTATACAGGTTGTCCCAGAAGTCGACGTCAAAACGAGCAAGTAAGAGCTGTCAGTGTCAAAATAATTACGGAATATTGACACTGGTGCCGATTCTCTTGTCACAAATGCCTCTAAACTAGACTAAATATCACTAAAATTTGGTTTAATCCTGTCAAATGACGGTTGTCCATTCTGAAATTGACTATAGTGACACAACTTAGCTATATTTTAGTTTGACAGCACTAAGATGGCACTGAGTTTTTAGTTTAGTGAAAATGGCAATTTTGCTATTTTGAATTTTACGTTTTTCACCAAAAAATTTGATTGTCTAACTAATTCTGAACATGAATCTGACTACTTTTAATCGCGATTAAAAAGGTGTGGAGTAAAATTAGTTAGCGTGAACTAAAATTCACACCAACACCTCGACTTCAGACGTGCAAAAAAGGTACTTTAACTTTTTTTTCTTTTTTGCTCATATCTCGAAAACGGTGTGTCCTATCACAAAAATAATGAAAATTTCGACCCCCTATGCAACGCGGAAACCATGTAAACATGTAGATATTTTTATTTTATATTTTCCATCCAAAAAGTAAAAACTTCTATACAAAACACGTCGAGGCTGCCCCAGGCTGCCTCCGGCTCTAACAAAGACGTTGCAAAACCAATAGAAAAAAAAACACGTGGACTCGCGATTGTCAAATTCGAATATAGTTGTGGCAAAATTGTTTTTAAATTTAGAGATTTTTTTTCGCAGAATAGCTTCAAGATTCTCATAGTAAAAAGTAAGGAATTTTAGTGATAGTTTAGTTCGGTGTACAAGAGAATCGGCACCACTGACAGCTCTTGCACTGGGTTTAGAAGTGCCAATCGCGTTGAGTTTCATTAGCAAAATCGGCACTAAGTCCGGCCATTGCTCTTTTAAGAAACCTTAGCTTTCATAGCTAACAATAAAAACATGTTTGCTAGCATATTATTTCGACTTTGTTTAAGCATTCATAAAACCTTCAATTATATTTTATTTTGAAGTGATTATTAACGATACTTTATTTGTAGGTATTTTAAATTGATGAGGTAGGTAATTAATGCTGAGGCATAGGAAATACCTTACTTGTTACAAAATTAATGTGAGTTGACAAAACCATATTTGTTCCTTGTTTATGTATAACATAGGTAGGTATTTAGACACTACCCATCCGAATAAACAAAGCAGGTATTTGGTTGTTAATAATATAATGACAGGAATTTTATCAGAAGTGGCAAGTTTCAAGTCTTTTACCTGTTTTTAATTAATAAACATCGAAATCAGTTGCAAAAAGAAAATTATGATATCCGCAAATGTAGGTACCGTTTAATTTAATAAGTAGTTTAAATGATTGCATTTGCACTCTAGAGTTAATTTGTTTTAAAATGAGCTTAAACACAGTACCTGAGTACAGTAGGTAAACTTTGGAAATTTGTTCCACCTAAGAATTTCTTAAAATATTTCATATGAAAATTCTTATCTGGAACAAACTTCCAAAAGTTTGACGTTTGATATGAAATTGATGATTCAGTAAATGTATAACATTCCTACAGTCGCGAGCCTCATTTTGATCACCATAAGACGAAAAACAGAAAGGCAATTTAAAAAAAAACAAAGAAAATTTGAAAATCCATGTGTCATGCATGTTTACGTCCGCGTACGTACTGAAGGTTCTTTAAAGTGTCACAATATTTGGCTTACCGTGGGAACTAAATGACTTCATCAAATTGCCTATACAAGAACGGACAGGCATGCAATTACTCAAATACCTTAACTATAAGGATCCTGGTTAAGTAAAATCAGACGGGATAATTCTCATTTTTTTTTTTTGCCGGTAGTTATTTAAAATAAAGTCTAGCTTAAAATAATTAAAAATTAGTTTCTGGCCGCGACTTCGTTCGCATCAAATTTCACGTTTCAATATAAAATGTATCCTATGAAACTAGGCAATACTGTGGCTTTCCATTAGAAAAATAATTTACGAAATCGGGTCTATACTCATAGTTCTGCAGAGTGCAAAGTTCCCTTACATACATACCTAAAAACTTACACATTTTAACTGTTTGTATGATTAGTATCGAGATTGAAATTGTTAAAGTACAAAATTCGTTTAATTATCAGCTGATGCAAGCAAGCAACGTTCTAAAACCATACAGCAACTTTGTATATCTTGATTGTCTTAATTTTGCTTGCGAAAGTCCAATGACATTAAAATTTGTGGAGCACTTGACATTTCGGTACCAAACGTCAGTCATAGCCATAGTTGATCGGACATCAGAAGGCAATAGATACGTACGAACTCACAAATTTTACCTCTTTGTATTATTAGTGTAGATTGAACTTGTTACTTATTACAAAAGTTGTTTCATTATTACCCGATGCAAGCAAGCAACGCTCTAAAACCATACAGGCTTGTCTACCTTGACTGTCTTCAATTGCTTGCGAAAGTCCAATGACATTAAAATTTGTGGAGCATTTGACATTTCGGTACAAAACGTCAGTCATAGCCCCAGTAGGTTGGAAATCAGAAGGCAAATAGGAATGATGACTGATATTAGAAATGTTCATAAAAATAATGTAATTTCAAAGTAGGCATAGTAAAAATGAGATAAATAAAAAAATCTGTTAAATCGGTGTAAATATGAAGAAGATACACGCTTTTAAAGTTTTTGGAGGAGTTTATTCCCGTCCTTGTCACTTCTACAATATTGCTGTCCTTGTCTAACACCTATCTTAAAACGTTTATAACTTGGCAATTTTTTTTATTCACTATTTGGATACAAACAATTTATTGAGATAAAAATAAAAATAAATGTCATCATCCCTATTCCCATTTTTAAAAACGTTAAAAAACTAATAAAATATAAAAATTTAAAACAGTAAAAAACGTAAGGTAGGTAGGAAAGGAAGCAGCCTTCTGCTACAGTGGCTGCACCCTAATTGCGTTATCATGTTGCGTTAGCAATTCCCGTATTTTTTTAACTTTCGCAATCTCAATTTAAAAAAAAACACTATATTTACCTAATTTTTTAGTATTACTCTTTGACAAGTGTTTGACACCGCTTGTCACAGAGATGAGAATGCGACTAGATTTTGAACGTCTTCAATACGGGAATTTGCCTTCTGATTTCAACTTCTGATACTTTTATGAATTGTAGTTTACCTCAACACAATACCATTTTGTACACAATTGCGGTTGCCACTCGATTGAGTAACCAACTTTCTCGTTTATTATCATAATCATGAATTCTGTACCATAACCAACGAACTATTTGAATAATTCTTTGGTACGAAACATTTACCAGATGAAAAAATATGATAACCCTGTATAGAAAGAGAGGAATAAATATGTCAAAGAAATAAATAAAAAAAACCATGAAAGAATTTAATTCTATTATGAAAGCTTGTTTGTCTATCTTTGCTGA
Organism: Dasypolia templi; assembly: GCA_963555695.1. Lineage (NCBI taxonomy): Eukaryota > Metazoa > Arthropoda > Insecta > Lepidoptera > Noctuidae > Dasypolia > Dasypolia templi. The sequence goes on from OY743163.1 coordinate 11,011,133, forward strand.
CATTTTCAAGTGATTAGAGCAACTTAAAGACATTAACAACTTTTAGTACCTACTAATTCCATGGATTAGATTGGCTGTTCTTTTTTCAGCCAATCACAAAAACTAACGATTTGGCTGGAGTTAAAAAATAACCATCGGCTACAGCCGTAACAATACTATGAATATTATAAACGTTTTATGACTTGTCATAATCTAAACTTTGCATTCACTATTTTGCATAGATAACCTAAAAGGTCAGTAGGTGACATATATACATCTATTGTATTTTATTTATAATATGTCTAGGTTATCTACTTCCAGCTGTCCATTCACGCGTTTTTATTTGCGCTTAGAATTTTAGAATCAATTAAAATTAGCTACGGCGCGCCGTATCTAGACTTGGAATTTTGATAAACTTTAAATTGTCAGTGAGAAAATGTTATTTCTTTAGATTTTCATTTAAACTTTTGCGATTACGGTCGTTGTCAGCTGCAAATGTAAGTTTGTCAACTGAATTGAATGACTCGCTTTCGAAAGAACCCGGAAGGAGTTGAATGAGAAATTATTCAAAGTAAAAGTTTGATGTACTTATTTTGATTTGAACCAATTCAGAAATATGTATGTTCAGCGCTGAATTTATTCAATCTATCTGTGTAGTGTTCATAAATTGTTACTCTGTCATTTAACTACTCGTATAGTCAATTTTGTGACTGTGATCTGTGTTTGTTCCTAAGCTTTCTAATTCGATAGATAAATCCATCACTTTTCACTGAGTTTGTTTTGTTCAGTCTTTCTGATCTATTCTGTAAAAAAACTTACCGTGAAAACTTAAGTGAAGTGAGCTGTCAATAGTGTCAACCCCAAGCATCATTACGGGTAGCATGACCGCTAAAGAATAAAATAAATCGGTAATTATCTCTGTTCTATCTGTCATTTTGTCTATTCTTCCATCGACAAAACTCGGTCATGCTAGGCGTACTGGTAGAATGACAGCTCACTTCAAACACACTCACTCCACGTTATTTTTCACGATGAGATTGTTACGGAACAGACCGGCTGATATTGTTTAACGATCTTCAAATCCTTTTAGCACTTCATTTAATGTTTCTTTTGTTTTCGTAATAATCAAGGCTTCCAAAACTTGTGTTGATAAAATGTTGATTATTCTTAAAGTATTTAATGCTCAAATATCAGTCTGTCTGAAACAATCGTTGCAGTTCACTGATAATATCCTTGAATGTCTATCAAAATTTCAAGCAGTACTGCCGTTCGCTTTTGGTGGTTTTGAAAGTTCTTATTGTTATTAATACCTACCTAGTGTCAAATTTAATACTTGTTTGATTGTTTAGTTTTGTAATTAAAAATCGTTCGTCTAACGTGATATGTCACTGCTTGCTGTAGCGTTGGAGGTCGGGTTTCCTACTTCCCACAAATATGGCGAGGCGGGTAATGGCTGATCTTTGCGTTATGCTCGTGAACGGGTGCTGCTTGTGGTGACTGGTCGTCTTGCTGTCTATGGTTTTATTATTGTTACAGTAATTGTTCTGTTAATTCATTTTACTTTGATGGTCCTAGTTTTTCATTTATTTTATTTTATTTGTTGGTACATTATCCAGTATTATATATGTAAGCTGCCATGCCATTTAGGCCTAGAGGCTTTTATTTATGCATAAAGCTTAATTTTTTTTTTTTTGGTATTGGCGTGGCTGGCTGACGTATGGCACTAATTTAATTTAATGTTTTATTACTTACAACTGTCTAAAATCCAGTTCTTCTAACCGAACAGACAGTTGTGCTGCTGGGGTGTTTGTTGCGCCACTTCTTCTTCCCAGCTTTAAAGCTTTGAAGGGCGGGCGTTTTGGGGGACTGTCTTATGTAATTTTGACGTTCGAAAAGTGCTGATTCTCAGCCTAATTTGAATAAATGACTTTTGATTTTGATTTAAAGATATTTTTGATTTTTAATTTTGGAGGTTTAGGATCTTGCGTACGGGACACGTTAATAAGCATGGCTGCCAAGAATCACCAGCATTAGATGAAGTCCTCAGTTATACATAAACCCCATTTTACCCCATGTGATTATGTAAATACCTATATTCTGGCAAATGAGTTTCATTTCATTTCATAAAATATTAAGTATTAATTTAAATATGTATTATATCAAAAACACTAATTGAAAAAAAAAATTAAACGAATAATAAATAAATACAAACTAAATAAATAGATTGACATTGATTATATTCAGAGAATAAATAAATAGGTGAAAATAATACTAATATATTTATACTAATATTGATGTTAAAAATCCGAAAGATAGGATATAATTTTAATATATTAGTAGTACGCAATAAGAATAATCCTATAAGCACTCTCACTCACTCCTACGTATTTAAGTTTTGCTGTGCCCAACAGAGTCCATAATTGTTTCTATTCCATTAATACTAACCACCTGTATGTTTACATTATGGATTGCAATCAAGATTAATTGAATTGAATTAAATTTGACAGCAGATACTAGGTATCTTATGGGGTCGTGACATAAAATACCATCCACTGGAGACTCAACTCATTTAAGTAATACAAATCAATCTACTAGAAAAGAATAAGTCGGTATTGTGATTACAGTGCAGACTGCATTTGTTTTACAAAGACATTGGGTGGTCCTTGGCCTCTAAATTAACTTCACATTACACATGTCACAGGTATATTTATACATCTGTTACTTCTGGAAATACGACACAATTTAGGAACACCTCAAAGAATATTTCCTCTTTTTGGCCAAACGCTTATAGAATATGGACGCTGCACTTCTAAGTCTTTTAGAAACATAAAAAAAAACTAAAAAACACGAGATAGAAGTGAAACTTCTTGAAATAAGAGAGATTCAGAGTGAGAGACAGTTTTCTTTCTTCTCTCTCATGTAACGATATGTGCCTAAACGTGACGCGTCCTTGAGATATTTCACTTTCAATTAACGTCCAACTATCGAATCGCCGCCTAAGCAGTTTCACTTTTCAAAAATAGATAATTATAGATTAATTGATTTGTTGGCAATTGGCTTGCTCCCTTTGACTTAAACTTAACTCGCGGAATGTGGATGTAGTACCCATACAACTCTGCCTGCAACCTGATTGCGCAACACGCTATCAACCACAGTCTGAATAATTTGGAAGGATAATGCTAATCCATTGCTTCATGTGTTCGAAAAATTTGTAAATAACGCAATGAATGTTGTTGAACTTCAAAATGAAAGCTTATCCTACTGTTAGTGTGTAACGCAATTACTCCTCTGTTCCTTCGGAAAACACACTTGTTAGTTCAAATTCTACTCTCATAAGAAAATATCTGTGCCAGATAAGACCAGAAATGACTAAGGATAAAGTTATTATTTATAATAACTCTAAACAATGTTATTGCGAAGCGATTGTTATCTGAATCCGAGAGTATTTTGCAACTCATACCCACTATAAATGCAACTGGGTAATAATGTGTGTCAGAGACTCAGCGTTGTTCTAATACGTGGCTTTTGTTTTACGAGTATGTCTAGTCTAGGTAATGTATATGTTTCTTTTCCAGCAGGCTTAGCATGGCGTTTTCTGTTTCTACTCTACTGTAGAATTGAAATCGCTTTCTACGCTCCTCGAAATAACTTTTTCGCGAGCACGAGGACACACTTAGACTCAGGTTGCTTTATAGACAGTGATTTTCCATAGCAACGGGTTAGTTGCTAGTGATGTGTATAACTACCCATTTTTACCGTACAATTGCGTTTCGTTTCGTAGAAAGTTTTCTACTGTCTACACAGAAACGCCATTTTTGTCTACTCTTCCGTCGACAATACGCTTCTCTAGGGCGCTCGTGCTAAGCCTGCAGTATTAGAATAAGTTTAAAGAGTTGGTTTTTTCATTTCTTCAGTATCATTCACGGATCAAAACTGTGATTGAAGATTACTCACTTTTTGGCAGTGTCCAAAATGAGCAGCCTTGACTTTGCATATCTTTGGGCCCTCAAATTGAGATGAGCCTGGTGCGTTGGTCTAAAAGAATCTAGACTTTAGATTCGGGCCAAAACTGTACTTTTAGGTAAACGTGGCATTTTGGCAATTTTGAAAATCTGCAGCTTTGGTTTTGCATATCTTTTGGACCCCATATTGAGAGGTTTTCTTGGGACCTGGAGCAGTGGTGGCCCAGTGGTAACGGTCCCGACTTACGAGTTGTAGGTCGTGAGTTCGAACCCAAGCAGGCGCTTTACTTTGTGTAAATAATTTCATCACCACTGCTCTCAAAACGGTGTAGGAAAACATCGTGAGGAAACCGGCATGTCCTAGAACCAAAAATTCGAAGACATGTGACATCTACCAACCCGCACTGAGCCCGCGTGGTGGATTACGGCTCACTACCTCTCATAGAGAGGAGGCCTGTGTCCCAGCAGTGGGAACATTATAGGCTGATTATGCTTGGGACCTATCACATATTCATTCATTCATTCATGACGACAGCTGTCACTTTTCGTTTTCATTTTAAAATTCAACCAAAATACACTGCCTGAATGCATAATATTAGTGGTCCAATTGTCTTAATTGCGCAGCGTCCGCTTCGCGTCCTTCTTGGTTGAGTTTAATTCTCGCATCGAGACAAATATTTGTGGGACCTAATGATGTGTGTTGAATACGATCCGTGTTGCTAATGTGTACTTAATGTGGCTCAGATGTAGATTTTGTTTTGGGTTGGCTATGAGATCATCATTTTTTATTCACAAAATTATCGAATAAACTGGTGGCAATTTACTATTCTTTTAATGAACGGTCTTTCACGTTTTACCAGGATTATCTCTTTTGGCAAAGCGATTGATTATTTTCGATATTGCTTCAGGAGGAATGGATGATATTGTTTCCAATACTGTTGATCTTTTACAAGTAGGAGCTGGAGGGAGTTTGTCGCGCCACTTCTTCTTCCGAGTTAAACTAACTGTTAATTTGATAGTTTGGTTCAGAAAAACAAAACTTTTATCAAAAAACACACTTCTGCAGTTAATAACGACTTTGACATTTCACAATTTATTTTATACAAAATATTGACATATGCGAGATCATAATTACAATTTGTGTTCTTGCAAGGAGTATTGAGCAAGCCTCATATGTATGCACGATTCAAATTGTTACAACGCGCGACTTAACTAAGGCAATACATTATGCAAACAACTGCTAGAGCATTATATTTGCAGCACAAATAATTTTCACTATTTGTTATAATTAGTGCTGTTTCGTGTGACAATAGACTAAGTTGCTCGCTGGTGGTAAATAATAAATTGTTTTGAATGTAAATTTGTATTAATAGTGCAAAATATCTAGTGCATGACGTCAATTGGTAAAGCGTAAGGTAATAAATAAATACTGCTTGTTAATCATGGCGTATGTATATGCCTGCTGATTTCATAGGTTACACAAATGTTTTTTTTTTTTTTTTTTGTATGGCATCTCGTAGTTGACCTTGAGAGGTCGTGACTACTTAACCGGACTATCCTGTGGCTGCCTTAAGCGGACTCAAAGCCTCCAGCCAGGGGCGTAAAACTACTTATATTATTAAGCGAACGCTCGCTAAGGGCACCCCCTGTGGGGTACGGACCTCGGCTTAGGGCGTCGCTGACGGGAGGACAGCAAGATGGGACAGGCTGGATCAAGTTTAGTTGATTATTATTAATCGGGGAATTTAAAGCTACAGGCTCAGCTACGGCGCGGGCTGGCACTTCGTCGAGCAAGGGTCGGGGGGGACAATTACGTCGGGATCTTCGCGAGGAACCTCGGCGGCGAGGTCGGAATGTCGGTCTGTGTTTGTGCACTGTACTGGTGGCACTACTGCTCTCCTGAATGAGAGTTATGTGGTCATCGGGATCGGTGAGGACATGCTTGGGACGGCGGACATGACTAATGGAGGAGGGAATATAACTAGCGGCTTTCACAACCAGAGGGTTGCGGTGATTCGCGGCGGTCTCGAAGAAACGCTTTGAAATGCGTTTCATGAACTGACGGATAGTGGGAATCTTGAGGTCAACGTGAAGGATCTCGTTGCGAACGTACCAGGGGGAGCCTGTTATCCTACGGAGGAACTTGTTCTGGAGGGTCTGCATTCTATGGAAGCGAACGGGCTTGGCGTGTGCGAAGACTGCACTGGCATAGGTCATGATCGGGCGGATACACAAATTTCATAATTACTAGACTCTTATAGGCTCCCGCAAAACGGCGCAACACGCAAAACGCAAGACGATGCGATTTACAATAATAACATAAAGAACTGCATAGATAAACAGCAAACGAAAACAAAGGGTGTTATTTCGCTTATACCCATGACAAACCGCCTTTGTCGTATTTTCTTTGTTAACGGCCATATACGGAAGTCGGCTTATTCCGGAATCGTCCGTGAATGGGGCGCTTTATGTCTTCAATTTGAATTGACGTTCTAAGAATTTGATGATGACAATGGCGCTAGTGTCGCGGAATGTCATAGAGTATAGAGTGACCTAGTTTTAATTAGAGGTTATGTTTATTTTATATTCGCGCGCTATTGTGATGGCGTTGATTGAATCGTCACCGCCGCGAAAGGATTGGTTTCGAAGTGGTCAGCAACCCGCTCATTTAGTGCGGTGACTACGGATATGTATTACGTATTATTTAATCGTTTTTAACTATTAAAAGTAGTTTGTCGTTAACATTTTTTGAAGTGGTACTTTTTTGGCGGTGATTCGATAAAGAGACGAGAATTGAGATCGAAATTTCAAGGACGCGTCACACTTAAGGAAATCTCGTTACATGAGAAATAAGAAAGATATACCTAACTCTTATTTTAAACTAAAACATTTGAAATTCCCGCGGAAAATATTGTAGAGAACACACTCCCAAAACAACTTACCTATCCAGCCGACTCGTACACTACAACCTAAATGGGTGTACCTTTTAATTGGTCTGAAGGTGTACCTTATACTGAACGCACGACTTAACCTTGTCAGTGCAATCTTTAAAACCGCTAAATTGCTTTACGTGACTTAGAAATGTAATGGTTTTGCGTACATTTTGATAACGTTTAATTAAAAATTTTACTCCACACATTTTTACGTTATCGTTACGCTACGTGTTTTGCAAGGTCGAAAGATTAAGAGCCACTCATCATACGGTACCCATATCACTTAGTGGAAGAAGGGCCAGCGTTGTTTTTCTAAACCACGCAGCGGATTTTGATACGGGCCGGCACGCGGCACCAGCCGGGGTTGCGGAAGAATCATATGTTCCCGCGACCCCGACGTAGGTGTGAGAGTCCTGGTGAAATTATAGGCACATTTTACATTTTAACACTTCACTAAACATTCTAGATTCTAGATGTATCAGCCGATCTAATCTTTAAAAATCTGACCGTGAAAACTGAAGTGAAGTGAGCTGTCAATAGTGTCCATCTCTAGTGTAGGGTGGTATGACAGCTCACTTCAAGGTCACTTCATCCTAAGTTTTCACGATAAAAAATGTACAGTATCGACTGGTATTTAGTGATTTTGGGGCTGACTGCCAAAAAAAAAACAACATTTTTCTCCTAATCCACTATTGTAAAGATAATACCTACATGAGCATATTATAAAACAGTGATTCTCAACCCACATTGACCGTATGAAATTATCCTGTCTGATGGGTAAGTAATGTGGTTTTTCCTCAAGATTAATTAATTTATAGGCCTAACCAACATTCAGCGTGATTAACTACATTATGGTATTAACCGACAGCTATCTTAATAAACATGATCCTAATAATAATATGCTTCATTTTCATTATTTATACAATACGGCCGATGTGTCATAATCGCGGGGTAATTACGTAACACACTATCATAATTAATCGCTTACTTTTTGACAGTTCAACAACATTCATTGCGTTATTTACATTGTTGAGCAGACAAATTTTTCAAACATGAAGCCATGGATTAGCAATTTCCTTCAAAATGATTCAGATTATGATTAATTGTGTGTTACGGAATTAGGGCGCAGGTCTGAACGTACGGTCTCAAACTTAAACTCATAGCATTTATTTCAAATAAACCAATTACAGGCACTTTTGAATTGTCAAGGAGACGGTCAGTCAGAAATATGAAGCTGGTTGCCCATGTGCCTGTAATTGGTTTATTTGAAATAAATGCCTTGAGTTTGGGTTTTCAGTATATCAACGGTGGATTGTATGAAATATGATATCGGCTGAGAAGGCAGTCAATGCTGAGGCTTGAGGTGACGACTGACGGAAATGTGTTTAAAAAGATACGCTTGACCGACCACAAATAAATGGACAGGAGGATTATGCTAATTTTCTAAACAAAGTGTACTTAGATTTGGTCATCCCAGCACGCGTATCCTGACCACCATAGAAACGAGTTTTGTTGACGGAAGAATAGACAAAATGATAGATGAATAAAAATACATCTATTTTTTGTCTACTTTGTCTATTATTCAGACGACAAAAATTGTTCATGCTACGCGTGCTGATGACTTAATAAAAACTCTTATTCCAAGTGATTTCATTGGTGTAGTTGTTACAGACAGCCAAACACAGCTTTTACTGAGAGTTTGACGGTCAGTTATCGTTTTTTTCCTGTTTGTTTAGCCTTTCAGAAACCGGCGAAGTAATTGCACACATACAATGGATATGCCTATAATTTTGACAGTTCTATTGTGTTATTATCGTTGCTGAGCAGACGATTTTTTCAAGGACTTTTCTCCAAATTAAAACTCTGTTACGCAAATAGGGTGGCAGCTGGTGTATTGTGCATTTTATCGTCTCATTTATAAAAGGATTCGCTGCACCAGTGTTGGTCTAAAACCATCAATGCATTGTGTTATCTAATGTGACTCTATCATGACCCAATTAATTCGCTCCCGTTTGTTTTCATTCATAAATTGACAAAATTGATAACACGCTGACCTTTTCGTTATAACCGTTGTAAGTGGGTTACTGTCTTTATATTTGCAAAACTTTGGTGAAGTGGGCTATCATTCCACTTGATTCTAGGGATTTACACTATTGACAGCTCACTTCACCTAATTTTTCACGGTGAGATTTTAACGGAATAGACCGGCTACTTCTTATAGTAAAGGGAAACAAATTCTGACAAGTCCCACTACTCAATCTGTAATTTTACTAACTTGAAACATCATTAACATTTTATATTTTTTTTATTTTAATCTCGAATAGTTGCTCTTCTGATAAAAATACCATTGATAATTTCGTTGATAATTTTTAGATTTTTGAAAAATCAAACAGTAAGTAAGTTTGAAAATAACACCACAAGAGTTAACCTGACCCATTTTAATGGCTGCCGTTATAACTGCACACCACAAACGCGCAAATTTGCGTTTGAATTAAATACGGCAGGTATTGTTCTGTCAACAGGGCGTTGACCTCTGCAACGCCATCTTGTAAACATCTGTGTTTGAAAATCGAAGTGTTTTGACCTGTTGTGACTTTGTGACATCTTTATTTTTGCTGACTTCATTACAACTCGGGCGAATTAATATGGCACCTGGTTCGGAACTATTATAGATACTCTCTATATGGTTTTTAATGTTTATATTAGTTGCCAATGTTTCGGAACTTGTTATGTCAAAGTATGGTGTAATATTAAGATACAGTTTTGTTTATAGATATCAACTAAGTAGGTAGGGAAGCGTATACGTTTCGGAGCTTTTATGGTTCAGTTACACTACACATGTGTACGTGTCTGTATCTCTTTACCTTTGCCTGTAACGACTTCGCAAATATCACGACAAAAATAGAGTGGTCCCTTCATTGTCGTTATACCCGAAATCCACTTAAACAAAAGAATGTATCTATGTATAATCATGTTTATTTTTATAAATATATTCAACAAACGCCATTCGAGCCAGGTACCAATGGTACCATGTTCGTTCGCTCGAGTTATAGTCTTCTCCGACATGGCTCTCAATGATAGTGGCGACATGGAGAACTAAGATGAAATTGCTGCTAAATAATAACAAATAATACTGAATTTGACAGTTATTTGACATATTTCTTGACAAACAGCACTGTCATCCACTGTTATTTAGAATTATGTCGGATTATATCTCAGACTACGTCATCGTCAGGATAATGAGATAGATTATTCCAAAGACACACACACATCTGCACACAGCTAGAACCTGACTCACTTTTGCGAAGAAAATAACAGACCAATCATCAACGTCGATGACTAAAAGGTGTAACAACTAGGTACACATAGGTACCTGGTTGTTACACCTTAAATTAGTTAAGCTATTCACGAAACCGTTTAGTCCGTGACGGTCCATGATGTTAGTAGCAATGAAGCCATATTTTAATAGCGCCTCTTCACAATTATGCCAAATTATCTGTGCAATGATTACTGGCGCTGGTTGTATACGAAAATCCGTGACTTTATGTATGCTGTATTATTGAAGTAACCAATTAATTTGCCAGTCCCACGAGCGTTTCATTCTGTAGCGTTAAGATTTAGGCGATCCAAAATAACCAGCAGACTTTGATACAACCGTAATCAACCTGTCCATCTGTGTGCACAAATTAACCTCAGGAACGGCTGTCCTGCCTGAATTACCACCGCCTTGATTACTTGAACGGATAGCATCCTTATTGGTTCAAATTGCATGACTCACATTCAAAGATAGCAGCTAAGAGCTACGGGTTATCCGTTCATCTTCGTTACGTCTCTTGCTAGTGAACGGGAATACCTGCCCTGGGTTTCTATACCATTTGCAAGGCAGGTCAAGGGAATAGTTAAAAGGCATATTATACAAAATCGTGTGGCACTTAAACTTTCGATGATAATGACTTGCTTGAGGGTAAAGTTTCCTTCTTTTTAGTATTTTTGAAAAATATAAGCCTGCCAGCAAAGTTTGTACCGAAGCTGACTATCTGGGATGCACACCAGTATGTCGATACTCTAAATCTCACCGTGAAGACTAGCGTGAAGTGAGCTGTCAGTGCCACTGACAGCTCACTTCACCTAAGTGTTCACGGTGAGATGGTTACAGAATACCATTACAGCTCCCAAATTGCGTCACACTCTATCAATTACAAAGTGTATCATTTTAAAGGCTATTGCTAATCACCATAACCTGGATAGTTTGCAAATATGAGGGATTTTTTCATTATTGAGGGTCAACTCGCTAAGCACAAAGTCTGTAGTTTCAGCCGAAGTTACGGACGCTTCCTTTCCTGTTCCGTGTCACTTACGAACAATATTAGTTTGGGCCCGAACTAAGAATGAATGACACACACGGTTTGCCAGTTGTCCCCCACTCCCTATGAGTATTTGCCTGTCAGAAAAATTTAAATGGGCACCTGTTTTGACGCAATCGCTACTGCTGAGCATGAGGTGCTGGGTTCGACTCCTAGGTCGGGCAACGTGTTATTGGGTTTTTCTATCTGGAATTTCTCAGTAGCAGCCCGAAGTTTGGATTTGTGCCCGGTAGATGGCAATAGGCTCGCCCCCTATTACATGGGACTTAAACATAACTGGCGAAATGTGGGTGTACTATAGGTACACCTCTGCCTAACCCTTCGGGGAAACAAGGCGTGATGTTATGTTATGTTTACTACTTTCGGATGGGCCCATTACTTTGTTGACCGACTTACGGCCGTATCTATCACCAATTTTGGTGTACTGGAGTTAGAAGGTTAATGTGAATATCTTCTTAAATCTCTTTCTTATTATAAAAATAAAATTAAACGGCCTGTATTCTAAAATTTTCACATAAATGATTGTGGCTCACGCCTCTAAGCGGTAGTCGCCTCTTTGGCGTAGGCCTCCTCCATTCTTTTCCACTGATTCCTGTCCCTTATTCAGCCTTCCTGGCCCTCCCTTCTCTCAAAATATGTCTTCCCACGTTTTCCTTGGCCGACCACTAATACTGCTTTGGTCTCTTGGTATCAATTCAGTAACTTTTTTGATCCGTCGACGGATTTCCAATCTGCAGACATGGCCAGCCCAGTTCCACTTGAGTAATCTGATTCTTTTGATGACGTCAACCAATTTTGTCTTCGTCTAATAGTTTTATTATGAATTCTATCCTTATGTTTCATCCCCAGCATGCTTCGTTCAATTCGCACGAATTTTATCTTTGTTATAAACGAAAATTATTTAAAGCATTATCCGCTTTTATTTACGGTATTTGCTATTTATAACCGTTGAGTCAGCCTCATAGAGCTTGCGCAAGATAACCTAGTACGGTACGCGTATAATCTTAGCGTATATTAGTTTAACTTATCCACTGGTTTGTGTGCCAAGTTGCGGAGTAAAACGTTACCTAATAAATGTATCTGCACGGGCGGAAGTTTCGCAAGAAAATGTTTCGGAATTATTCCGGGTTTTTTTTCCGCAAGAATTCCGAAAAGTTCTGGGAATTTTTCAAGCGAAAGACAGATCATGACACGTTTGTGCATTGTTTGCACACTTCAGCGTGTTTTTAGGTGGTTTTGATGCCACCACATTTTTTTTTGACGCGAAAACTTCTTTACAAATGTCAGGTGCATAGTACTCGCAACCGGGCGTGCGTGTATGACCGGATGACATGTATGAACGTAAACGAGACAAAAAAAAAATATGTAAGGATCGTAGCAGGTGGCGTTCTGTAGTTTTCTCCCTACCCCCATGGGAAGAAAACGTGAGTGTATGTATGTATGTGAAAACTTCTTTAGGCGCACTTTGCGTTCCTTTTTGAACAGTGAACGAAACTAAACCTACACGCTCAGGTCGGTGACGCTGAATCGGGTGTACTCGGCTCCCGTCGGGCGGTCGGTAAGTTTTCACTTCAATCGGTATAAGCAGACACAAGGGCGGATTGAGGGGGGGGGGGGGGGTCAAGGGCCCCAAGACGGTTCATGAAAACAAAGAAATCCAATTTGAAAATCAATAGAACTTCTTTCAGTCACATGAAATCGAGTTCGATGTCTTATCGATGTAAGCCGAGGCTTATATCTTTTGAGCTCGCTTCGCTCGCTCTTGTATTTTTTTTAATTCTTCTTCTTCTAACTTTTCTACATACCGTGACAACGTAACTCCTGTAACAGTAGTCAAAAGAAAATCTATCCAAACCGTCTGCTCGCCCCCCCAGAAAAAAAACTTGAGCACTCACCATTTCGTTTTAATTTATTGACAGAAAAATCTGTGAACCTGAGGCACCGCAAAAGTCCTGCCAGGGCTATAAAGTTTCTGTACTTTCTCTGTTCTGTTACTACGCCTAATTTCACGAGCGTAAAATGCGAATTTACAACTACAGTGATTTATAGCGTAAACTATTAATGCGTAATACCTTTACGCCGAGGTATCACGAAGGAGGAAGAAACTGCTTGCAGTGCGTGTGTTTGGATTAATGGTAATTATCGAGTACTGTATGAATTATGTGATGAAAATTGTGAGAATCTATTGTTACATGGAACAGGCAACACGTTAGTTAAGAAATAGTAAGTGCTATTCCATTACAACCATTTATTTATTTTGTAAAAAAAGAAACATCCGACGAATGATCATCATCACTTCAGCCAATATCTGCCAAAAGACGTCAACTGCTGGACGTAGACCTTCCAAGCACCGCCACTTCGACCGTTTGTGTTTCCCGCCAGCAGATTCCATCGACAATTTATAGAACCACAAAAGTCAAATCAAGAGTTGACGTTGTATCAGGAGACGTTTGTAGTTGGCAGCGGTTCTGACTGCCCAGAGGGCCTTGGATAAATGGGATTCCCTTCAGAGTGATTCTTTTTCTAAAATCGCTAACGCTTCACTATGATATTACGCTATGACATATGACCACGTGACATTTCGATAGCTTATATTAACCCCATACATTTTTTGGCATTTCTACTTGCGTCATCTTACTTTGTGCAGGCCCTCTAAATGCACTGGACTTAGCGTACTTATTTGCAAAGTATAATCTTTTTAATGTAGGTATTTCATTCGATTTGAATGTCACTGTGAACTGTGAACTTTTTCAATGTACATAGAAAAAGTTGTCTGAAAATAAATGTCCACGCCACGTTCTCAATTGTTTTATATTTTTCGTCACCTACTAGTATTTTTGATCCATATTAATGTGTATTTACTGTTTTTTTACAGGTAATTTCTTGTTCTACGTTGACCTGTTGCAAAGGAGTTTTGAAGGTAACCCTTTATAAATAACGAACTTAGGTTAAATGCTCTTAGCCTACTAGGTATAGTTTTCATTTTAGCATAATTTTAGTCTAAAACTACTTTTGAGACCTCTTTTGAACTTTTCAATGCGAAAAATCCGAATGGACAACTCCTAATTTATCAGTTTTACTTTATGAAACTGATTAGGTGCGTTTGGTACGTAAATGAGTTTCACACAATAATCAGTCACCTAGTCAAGATTTCACGTAGGTACTCCATTAATAAACTAAAGACAATTTAAAAATAGCACGAACGGCGAACCACTTCTCACAATCTTACCATAATTGAAAATCGAATAAACGCTTATTTACGCTTTTTTTAAACGCTCACTAACTTCTAGCATGGGTATGACACATTCATTCAGCCTCAAATCGATTACAGACATCGACATTGTTTCATCGGTATGACTAAACGTTTCATTACACTGTAAATTATGTTGTTGATGTTGGAATGTCATCGCGTTATGCAAATAAATATTTTTGTTTGTTTTGTATACAATGTGGTAATGTAATGTACATAAACATCAATATTATGTGACACAGGAGTTAGTTTGAGCTTCATATTCTTCTTCTTTGTGTTCAATTTTGTTGGCGCAAAACTTCGTTACTTCTACGCCGTCGAGACCGCGACGGTGGGCAGAGGTCACTTTGTATGCATTTTTTGTAGCACAGAGGACAGGTTAGAATGTGGAGCATAGTTTGCGACACAGCTCCACATCCACACTTTGCTGCCGATGCCGTTCCGTCGAGGTAGCCCTACTTGAGGTTTTAGTTCCATCTTTTCACTTGATTTCGGAGGCGGTTGAAAGTGTTTTTTGTTTTAGTTCGCCTTGGGAAAAATAGATTCTCATAGGATCCTTATTTTTTCTTGAATTGAAAGATGAATAAAGTAATGTAACATTACGATTTTATTCCTGAAAAGTTCAGGCAATGTATTAGACTGAACTGAAAGCATTTATTTCAAATAAACCAATTACAGGCACTTTTGAATTGTCAAGGTCGGTCGGTCAGAAAAATGAAGCTAGTTGCCCATTCCAAAGCGTAGTAGGTACCTATGGAGAAGAACAGGCAAGAAACTCCACGGACACTCTTTTAAATCAAATTATGTTTACAATAGATTGGTTACATCATTCCTGTTGAAATTATGCATGTGAGAACGATGCAGAACGTTAAAAGCGTCCGTTATTTAAATATGAAAACAATTCGAAAATAAAATTTAATTAAAATACGCCGTGGCAGCTAAGAGATGACCAGTCTCAACTGACGGCGCCCGTTCACGAACATGACGCATGGATTAGCACCTTTCAACTAAATGAGGAGCTAAATGGGAGCTAAATGATCCAACACACGCGCCACCATCAGCGAAACGTTAAAGTGAGCATGACATACTCTCAGCCGCCAGGACACATTCAAGTCAATGAAAGACGTACCCTGTAAATGGTAGCTTTATAGCATGTACATAGTACTCACATAATCTGGCATATAGCAATTATACAGTACAAAAAAAATCAGTTTATACAATGCAAAGATTCTTGTTTTTAATCTTCAGCAGCTCCAACAGTATTTTCAAATGCTAATCAATTAGTTGATGCGTCCTTGAGGAGCAGGACTAGCGATTAGCCAAGCATTTTTATCAGCAATGTAATCCCCTAACTTATAATATGCTCGGCTGCATAGTGTGCGTTTTATACAAGATTTAAATTTGGTTTCATTCAGTTGATGTATGTGGGGAGGCTTAGTACTTGTTTAGTCAGGGAAATTAATTATTTATCAATGTGACACACTTCAATTTCAAGTGTTACCATTTCATCCAACTGTCAAAGAATGACAATGACTTTTACGGACACTAAGTTGGAAGCCATTGTTTTCCTGTCTGTACCCACATTTCTCCAACGCGCAGTCTATCGACATAAACCAAGCACAAATCCGTTCTCCGGGATGCAAACGAAATTAATTAATGGCACTCTAAAATCACAACGCTAACATTGCCCATCACCCCACACAGTGGGCCAATCTTGTCCATTAAATGGTCCTATCATCACGTTTGCAAAGCCAATTGGTTGTCAATACTGCAGTAGAGGTGCATTTATGCAATTTACTCTAAGTAATCGGCGATACAGCACCGGCACAGGAAGAAATTGATACTTAACCTATTAGTACTAAAATTTTAACCCGCCTAGACTTTTCCCACTATGCAGCTCTAACTGACCTCTACAACCCAGTTAATGGGTTACAGGATACCCCATAATAAGACTGGTAGTTGTCAATCTATTAGGGAAATAGGGACTACCCGTAACGTCTGTCAAAGATCTACGAATGACAGGTCCAACGGAGTAGATTCCGAGGCACGTTACACATTTTCATAAAGGTCATCTTCTGCCAAGGATTTTTTGTAACTTTTGGGGCTGGATTCCAGTTTAAAAACGTGCATCCGTTTAACAAAAGCCAGCCTCAAAAATATTCCACACTTCCATAGTTCTTTTTTCAAACACCTAATTCCTTACGTCACAACATAGTCGGGGAGTTACGTATACCATATTTAAACACATCATCGACCCAGTTGTCTGTCCGTATGCCCCTAGAAAGAAAGTTGGTCGAGCATTACGTTAAATACAATTTCTATTCTGACTCCGTGTTATTTGCGTGGCCCCGCCATGTTTATGCTAGCCACGTTGCGAATTTAAGACTTGTTTTAAGAAATGGTTTGATAAGAATCATTTTAGACTCCGTTGCAGGCAGCTTACAGTCTTAAGAACATGTGGGTAAATATTTGTCCATTTACATTATGTATAATAATATAAAAACAAAATAGTTATAGTGATGCATAAAAACCGCACGAAACAACATACCTAATAAACACTGATTCAAAAGTTTGTGATTTCGTTTTTTGTCAATATCTCTGAAATCCTGATCTAATCACGCCCCTAACCGGTATGTAGCATGGACTATATCCATGTTGAGAGCAAAGGGCAAATGAGTTATTATTTTCAAGCAGACTCACATACGTCGCCATATTTGGAATTCGGATTAAAGCCTTCTCCCTCACACAAGAGAAGGCCTGAGTACCATTAGTGGGAAAATTATTTGTAGCCTATTTAGTCTGTAATTTGTCAAACAACAACGTTCAGCCTACACATCCCCTGTTCAACTTCATATCATAGATTTCAGACCGTTACTCTAGTGTCTGTCATTATTTTTCCTTGTCCGTAAATGCAATTAAAGTCACATTGAGGCTGACACAGAAAATTATCTAGCAAGACAATGACGGAATGTGATTTTCTAGTGACCTAAATAATCACTTAGCGAAATCTCGCCAAAATCTGTCTGAAAAATCAAATATCATAACATAACGCAAGGCCTCTCAGCTTCTTTCACCTCTATGTCCAGAGCTGTGTGTTTTTTTGTCTTTGGAAAAGCTTTTTATTCATCTCTTACTTACAAACTTCTCTGCATGGCACTGGGTACTGCTTCGTTGGTCTAGTCGCGACAAGCGCTACTGCTGAGACCGAGGCTCTGGGTTTGGTTTTTCCATTAGGAATATCTCATTAGCAGCCCGGAGTCTGGATTCCTGCCCGGTTGATGGCAATAGCGGGCCCTAGCATCAGTGGCACTGACAGCTCACTCCACGCTCACTTCACTTAAGTTTTCACGGTGAGGGTTACAGAATAGCACTACTGGGAAATTTTCTGATCTAGCTAGTGACCACAAGGTCTACTACAGAAAAAAGCAAGAGGAAAAGAACTATTACTACTCTTTCTCGCTCATGGGGATGTTTCGTAAGGAAAAAGAGACAGACATACTTCGGATTATTTAACTCTTTCGAAAACTAATAAGCTCGAAGTTGAAACTGCATAAAACAAAACCATATAGATTGCTATCTATCTTCAAACGCACTTGACCGGGAAAAACCAAGTACGTAGTTGATAACTGAAATTATTCACCACGTAGTTTCAGACACAATAATTAATAATGATGTCAGCAAAAAGTCATGACAAAATCATTATGGATGGAAGTAGGTACTTGTTTTGAAATGAGTTTGTATTTAGATTCCAATCTATTTTAGAAGTTTGTCTCTTTGACTGTGCAATACACTTGTTTCTAAAAAATTGCAGGTACAGGGGTAAATACACTCTGAAAAAGTAGAAATTTCACTTACATTAACGTTAAGTAGGTACTTTATTCTTGCAAGGCCTATTGGCCAATAACAGATGAAAAGTGAAGTGTCTGGTAACACCAACTGCGAACTGTCCCCTTGAGGTCTGCACATAACATGCGTTGTAAATGGTTATGGTAGAGGCCCAGTACACTTTTAATTACTATCCGAGAGTAACGAAGAAAATGGCTCATCCATTGCTTCATATGTTCGAAAAATTCGTCTGCTCAACAACGTAAATAAACGCAATGAACGTGGCTGAACTCGCAAAATAAAAGTAATTGCGATCAATGAAACTAAAAACTAAAACCTCTTCATAAGTAGGTGGCAGCACTGTTCGCCGTCTACAAGCCGAAATTGTTTTGTTCAAGTTTACTTTTGTGTCGGTCAATTAAACGAAACCTAGATAAATAATGACGTGGAGTGTAGTACTATTAAAAGTCGAGCTCAGGAGAAGTACCTGTAGAGAAAAAAAAATGAACTTTTTATTGTATACTTATAGGTTATTTTATGTTTGTTGACTTTAAGTTATTTTTTTTGTTGAACACTGGAAGCGTACCACAGGAATAACCATATTGGAGTTGAAAACCAACTTGGGGATGATCTTTCTGACAAAAAAAAAAACTGATGAGCTTCAGAGATGTTAAAATCTGGCATTGATCTAATAAGAAACTTAAATTAAACACACACACACTTTTACTACAATTTACATAATATCATATCAGTGCTTGAAGGTGATGAAAACAGTCTTAATAAGAATTTCACCCATAAAAGTCTTCAGTTTTAAAAAGTATTGCACATAGTCTCGATGAAATATCGTGTTTTCAAATGTTTTCGATGAGTTTTCTCCCACAGATTTCGTCTTTTAACATAATTGGAAAATACATGAGTCTCCGCATTTTTTCAGTCAACATCTGCGCAACTGAAGTCGCTTGTTTACAAAAAAAAAGGAATATTGACAGCTAGCTGTCAAATTCTTAGCAAGTGAGCAAGTGGCGGTTTTCATCCCCATCGTATGTTTGTAACGCACTTACCCCACCGGTTTTCGCTACGTTTACGTTTTTTCGTAGGTCAGTCCGAAACAGTTGAGTGATCGGATATGATGCACAGAATAAGCTAAAATCACCATTCTTCCGAACTTTTATCATGAATTCGTCATCGGAAATCCTGGAAGCGGTCCTGAAAATAACACTAAATTAAAAGAGTTTAGCTTTCCTATAATTAGACATGTTACGCAGTATGCTCTGGTACCTACATAAAAGCCTTTTTCCCATGAGGGTAGGCAGAAAATACAAGTAATAATAAGTAGTACCTAAATGAGTTTTATACAAAATCTCCACGTCTTGTGACATCCACCACCCCACACTGGGTCCACTTCGTGGTTTACAGTCCACTCCCTCACTGAGAGAAGGCCTGTTTCCCAGAAATGGGACAAATCATGCTGATTATGATAACTTTGTCTCCGTATTTGTAAGTCGAGTACCTAAGCATTGTGCTCACAACTTTATTTAAGCAAATATGTACTTAATATGTATGTACTTATATATGTCTAGTCTACCCCCATTTCTGCAACAATGAACTAAAATCAACAGCTTAAAAGTAATCCAATACTAAAGCGATTACTGGCAAAAAATGTTCAAGTACTGAATCTACACTCCCTGCATAATCAATTTTAGACCCTATCTCCTAGAACATACTGTTAAAATTCCATTACTCAGAAATTAATCACTTTTCCAAAAAGTTCAGTGAAATTGCATTTCTAAGGTGGAAACGTTTAAGGTTGAAAGTTCAATGTAAGTGAAAACTAGCTACTTTTGCTTATTCAGCCAGTAGATATTGGATACTGGATATTATTACAATAAGTTTAATTAAAAGTGTTTCATTACTTTAAAGGTAATACGAGATGAGTCCATTTCTCTTTAGAACATTTATTTTAAATAATTTTGCACCTTCTTGTCAAGAACGGCTAGGCCGGATGTTATGTTAGGAGTGTAATAATTTACTCTACAACTTACTTCAGTTCGCGTTTTAAACTTAAACTCACATTATCTAGAATGTCTGACAAATTCTCATGGTAACAATAGAGGGCGTGATCTCTTTCACTTTTAACCTCAAACGATTGCCATTTTCGCGCCATTTTGTCCGCCATGTTGTTTGACGTGACCTTTTTGCCGCGTTCCTGTCTAGTGTGTTATTTTAAAAACTTGTAATAGCTTCCTACTTAATAATATTTTGCTGTTATTTGGAAAAATTGATAATATGGAAGGAATGTCACTCATGGATTATGTATGTACGAATAAACAGTACCAGTGTGTGTAGTACTGTTATTTTAACTCTGACAGCAGCAAACCAATTGCAACCTTATCCTAACAATTATATAGATCATTGTGAATTTGACAGACTTGCCCATGGCAGCAACCCAACAGCAACTTGCAATAAAGATCACTGTGTATTTGACAGTGAAGTAAAATAACTGTGAACGGACTGTACCATAGAATAATGTGTCCAAAATGTATGATCTTATGGCGCTTGAATGACATTGACGGGAGTTGTTGGTATTTTTTTTTGTTTTGATAAATATGGCGGCCCCGGTGCGGCGTTAGTTCCGATTTCGGCCACGCACCAAAAGAACCTTGTTGCATTGTGTTTTATCTAGGGATATTTTAGTTATGGTATGACCCGATCCTACAGCTGGCCTAAATTAATGAAATACCTTCCTTAATAACCTATTTACTGTCATAAACTGGGTTACCCAAAAAGTTAAACCCTGACCACAGAGGTAGGTTACTGGTCTGTGTAGCCGTTTAAAGACAGAAGGATATATTTTTCCGTGTTACCCAGTAACTTTGTTGTGGAGGTCAGGTAGGCAGTTGCTTCTAAAATTCTGATATTAAGCTGCATCCCGTTACACAGGAAGTCGTCCCAAACATAGTTGGGAAGTTGCTATTAAGATGTTGAAACGGAGAAGGAACGAGCATTATAAATGATTTTATTTCTGTAAGTAGGTTTGTACAAACACTTTTACACGTCAAACTTTTTTTTTTAAACTGGATGAGTTCGGCGTTTCCTATCTGACTACTCGGGGAAGAAAGGCCGAAACAAACTCAGAGGTCACAGTCTCTTTTAAAGTCCACACATAATCTTGGTCAGATCATGTGGATTGATGTCTGAAATGGTCTTTTGAGGAAAGAACCACATAGATTGAGTGTACCGGTCCGGTCAGTGCAGGGATTTGTCAGTAATCGCGCAGCTCAACTCAAAACTTACGGAGCTCAACGATTCGACGAACAATACGATTAAAACTAACTGAGATAATAAAAAAATCACACATACAAATCAAGAGAACACTCAATAAGCTCATGAGATATCCATTAAAATTAATGTCTGCAAATTGCATATAAATCACTAATTAATGATTTTAATTGCACAGCACAGATAAAAAATACAGGCATCAACAAACAATCTATTCTAAATTTAAACTTCCCTGAACGCAGTTTTTGCACTGTATTTATGTTCTCACTGTCATTGCGTTTAGCCTTAGAACACACATGCGACTGTCTTAGTCTTAAATAATTAAGTTAGTTGTGTCGTGCAAAATTAATTATTGTTGAAGTGTAAGGAGCCCTACTAATTTTAACTCGCTGAGATGATAATTGTGTCCATCGATCGTGTCAATGTACTCCTCTTCTTTGGTCCTAGCTTTATTTATTAAACATAATATGTCAATTGCTATTGCCAGCTGGTAATAGGTACTTGATTCTAAGAAATAACTACTTTGCCTTATGGTTTACCCTACTGAGGGCCGAGACAAATGGCATTCGCTTCGGAGCGATTCTATTTCTACTATCGCTATCGCTTCACTATGATACTACGCTATAACCTATGATCACGTGACCTTTCGATAGCTTATGTCAACCCCATAATTTTTTTGACTCTTCTACTAGCGTCATCGCTAATCGAACGTTTAGAATGGTACTAAGCCCTCTGGTATGACCTTTCATTCATTTAAAGTAATAAAGCCTAGTCTGCTGAAGCAATTTTTTTTCATCAATCAAATCATTTTTTTATTATTTAACTGCTAAAACTGCTACTGCTGGTGAACCAACCAGTAAAAACAATGGAGATATGAGACTCAAGAGGAAAAACGTGATTGTATTAGTTCCGCCTTGTGATGAGTAAAACAATCGGAAATATTTGTAATCCTGTGGGTTGATTTGCTCCGGAAGTTGCGATAAGCCCCTTCCTTATTTGGGTTTTCGATTCAGTTTATCATGAAACTTGCATGATGATTGTGTTCAAAATTGTATGCGTGAAAGTTAAATAAATAAATTACTACTGTAACATATTCATCATCATCAGTCCGATCTTGTATTGTAGTCTTACTAAATACGGCTGGGTGGGCATCCGTATTAAAATAAAACATCAGCCAGACCAGTTGTCAAAATTTCATGATTCTGAATTCTGTCTGGCAATGACTGTCGACTGCATTCGAAATTTGAAGACCGATGTGTCTGTCTAGCTCGTTGACGTAAAATTGTTATTCACCATTTGATAATCGTCCTCCTCGCCTTTAGCCAACTTCTCGTTTCGTAACTTGCGCAGTACGTCATACTCTTCCATCTACATCTGTGTGAGATATGGAATGCCCCTTTTTACTGCAACAAATAACCTTTCCTTTCTTTTCATCTATAGAGAAGTCTCATTTTAAACAACAATTGCCGACTTATGAATCCATATTTTAACATTCTAGCTAGTTTCACCTTTGAATTAGAAATGTGTTCGCCAGTTGCCTATAGTTCGACCATTTAGAATCACGCGAACCTTTGACTGCCAGTCATTGACCGAAGCTTATGACCTACAGCAGCTTTAAATTAATATTTCTGTTCGTTAGGCAACGTAAAAATCCTACAAATGAAGATCAGGGACGTTGTTATAGCAAATAGTTATTAAATCCATGCGAAATAGGTAACATTATGAGTCTAAGTACTTTGTAATTTGTTTTAAAACAATGCTGTTTTGATAAAGATCACTTTGATTTTGACAGTGATGCGAATTCAGAGGTAAAATTACTGAGAAGGGTCTGTAGGCACTCTACCTCTTTCGCTTAATGCGTGACATTATTTTAAGTAGTACAATTACAGGTTGTCAAAATATTAGTACAAGTTAATTTAACGCTGGTAAAGATTTCATGTTCTTTCAGTCAGGTCAATGTAGATGCATTTTCTTATATTTTCTTTACCTATGTCATATCGCCGCCATCTTTGAATTAAAAGCCATAAAACATCTAACGTGTCAATAAAACATTCAACCAATTCAAACCAATAAACGGTGCATAATGCCATTAAAATTATGCATGTACTGTACAACTGGCCTTAATATTTTTATTTCACGCTAGCACCTTACGTCTTCCATGAGCGAATACTGAGCGGTGACCTAGACACACATTGTGTACTATGCCTTAGAATGCATTAGCAAGCGAATGCCGATGCTGGCCGGTCGCTTAAGAAAAATTATATATTGTTTTTGGTACTTCTTCTTTTTAAACTTGTATTTTAATAAGGTTTCCATTTTTAAATTGTGGTTAGTTTGGATGAAAAAACGCACTAACCTGGGAGATATGTTCGCAAAACACTAAGTAATACTAATAATAATAGAAAGAGGTATATGAGAAGTTCCAATATGTATGGAGCAAGGGCCAGGTACCTACTTGTTCACCTTATTTACTTAAAAATAGGGAAACACATTTAAAACGGTTATCAACTATCCAATTACTTTAAAATGGTTTTGATTGCTGGTAAAACAAAAGAAAAACACATCATGGCGGTTAGCCGTCACTTTGGTTGATTAATGACGATTGACATGACGAAAGTGACGCTGTTGTGACAGCTGACAGTTCTCTCTCTATGTTCAATGGTCAATCTATGGATGACTGTCATTGTTTTTAAGCACAAAGTAACTTAATCCGCCATGACGCTATGGTTAAAAGTCGTTATATTGAAATGTATACTATTTCAATGAATTATCTGTATTTTTTCCGAACTCTACGGATTATTCTTTTTCTGACATAGTGTAAATAGACCTGGCCCATTTTGAAATTCCTTATTGAGTTTGTTGTGATATTGATGTAGGGGGTAATCTTCGGTACTAGTGATCCGATTCCAAAAGTTCTTTCACTAATGTGAAACTACAGTATAACCAAGTGTCCTAATATGTATATATATGATATATATTTTATGTTAAAACAAGAAATTTCACGTTAACGAAATAGCGGGCAGAAGTGTTAAATAAAAAAAGAATTCTGCCTATTTCATGTAAAAAAATCGAAGACTACCTTCTTACAATACCGATTTAACAGGATCATCCCTAATTTATGATAGCAAAAACATTAACTAAGCAACAGATTTACAAAGCACTTAATTTTGTCCATACAATGATGTTCGTTGCAAAAAACTAAATAACAAAGTTTCAGTAACATATGACAATGAACAAGAACGGGCGTACCAAGGTCGAATTTTCAAATGCCGGTAATAAACGTACCACAACAAAAACAACATGGATTCTATTGCATGACCAGCAAATAATTAACAGTTAATGTTTCAGTCCCATGTAATAGCGGGCGAGCCTATTGCCATGCACAAATCCAGACTCCTGGATCCAGGCTGCTGTTAAGAAATTCCTTATAAGAAAGAAATGATGAAAAGGCATTTGTTAAGCTGCATGACAACTGACAAATGCGTGCACTGACTGGACAGGTCCACTCATTCTGTGTGGTTCTTTCCTCAAAAGACCATTTCAGATATCAATCCACATGGTCATCACATGACCTGACCAAGAGTATGTCTGGACTTTAAAGGAGACTGCGACCTCTGAGTTTGTTTCGGCGTTTCTTCTCAGAGTAGTCAGATAGGAAATGCCGATATCACCTAGTTTTTAAAATATGATTGACGTGTAAAAGTGTTTGTACAAACCTATTTACAGAAAATAAAATCATTTATCATTTATCAATCTTTTATCATTTATTGGCCACGGCCTCCTCTCTTTGAGACGGTGTGGGCTATAATCCACCACGCGGGCCCAGTGCGAGTTGGTAGATGACACAATGACATGTCTTCGAATGATTGGTTCTAGGACATGCCGGTTTCCTCACAATGTTTTCCTTCACCGTTTTGAGAACAGTGGTGATGACATAAATTACACAAAGTAATGTGTCTGTCTGGGTTTGAGCCCACGGCCTACGACATGTAGGTAAGTCGGGGCCGTTACCACTGGGCCGCCACTACTCTCAATTATTGGCATAAACACAAATAAAACACAATAACATTATTTAAAACAAAAATGCTTATCTTAATTTCTCAGTAGATAGATACATAAAAAATATTCAGTGCACACAAAAGACATAGCACAACCCACAAAAGCACAAATGATAAAAAATTACAATAAGATAAACATGGTGCCAATATACAAAAAAGACCCAGATTACTTCTCTTTCCTTTCTTGAGCTCTCTAGTGACTAGCTTTGGTCTTGAAAACCCGGTCACACCGCGTATAGAAGAGCAGATCAACATCGTTGTATGTGTAGACATACAAATCGTCTTGAAGTCCTAGACTCGCGAAAATACGCAAAAGTCACCAAAAGCCTATAGATAAATAAAGTGACACAATGACATACTAAGTACTATATAACGAACTAAGTACGGTGCAGCCTGGAGTCTGAATTTGTGCCCGGTTGATGACATAGCCAATAGGCTCGCCCCCTATTACATGAGACTTGAACATAACTGGCGTAATGTGGGTGTACCTACTATAGGGTAAACCTGACCCTTTGGGGATTACAGGCGTTATGTGTTATGTTGTGTGTACATGTACTTATGCAAAATAGACCTCAGCTAATCACCAGGTCCGATGACCAGAAATCCAATAACACTTTGCCCGAAATGGTAATTGAATCCAAGATTTCTTAACAAAAACTACCGTGTACTGGTTGGAAAGAACGCTGACAACAGCTAAAGCGCGTCACTGTCAGACTCCATAGAAAATAAAGAGAAGCGCGATGACACAACGCTGGTAATTTGTTGCAAAAAATTAAGCAATAATCTATTGATTGGAAAAACAAAACACTATTACGTATGTTGCTTGTAGAATAATCTGACAAAAAATCTGAATGATTACATGGATATTAGTATGGTTATTGTAGTCGTGATTTATTTCTATCGTTTCAAATTAGTTTAATTGTTTTCAACACTCTATCTAACTAGCATATATCCTGAAGAATATCATATATTTTTCTTTGACTTGCGTTTAGGTCCTGCAGTCCCTTTAAACCGTAAACCGTCGTTACGGGTCGTCAGAAGCTCGAAAGTCTAACAACCAGTCTTACCACGGGGTATCGTGTTACCCAGTAACTGGGTTGTGAAAGCCAGATAGGCAGTCGCTCCATGTAAAATATTGGTATCCAGCTGCATTCGGTTAGACCAACCCCATCATAGGAAAAGATTCGGCAGATTAACGTTCTTTATGTTGAGACACAGGCCTCCTCACTGAGTAAAAGATCATCGGGGTAATTGCGTAACATACTATCAGTAGTAATCGCTTTCATTTTGACAGTTCAACAACATTCATTGCGGTATTTACGTTGTTATAAATGAAAGGACCTTCGACCTTCCAACACCCGGTACTGCCTCGAACGGAACTGAACGACGTTACAACCAGCAAATTGTTCCTATAATATTTGGACAAGTGACCCGTAGATGACCCTAATAGAATCATCGTTATAGAGGGGAACAAATTGCTTTGAAGCGTTCACATGACTTGTGACCAGTTCCTATGTTGAATGAATAGTTGATGTTATCGATAGTAATTCGAAATTTCTCGTAAAGTGTGGAAGTTTTCTATAAAAAATTTTTTTTATATGTTTCTGTAAATCGGTTCAAAAAAATACAAAAACACGTCAAAAAAAATAATGTTCTAAAACTAGATGTGTTTGGTGTTTCCTTTGTGGCGGCATCTACAACGCCACACGCGAACTACGCATCACACTGAGGTCACGCAAAATCCTACATCGCCCAAGCAGAATTTACCGCGCAACTGGCATATACCTATACACAGTCCCGACAGTAATCGTTGGGCAGTTGCCCACCAGACACAACACCTGGCTAGTCGGAGAGTCCTCACTTTTATATAGAGGATGATGAGTGAACTTTACACCCTATCACTCATACCTCTTTACCTTTCTTACTACTCTGAGAAGAAAGACCGAAACAAACTCAGAGGTCACAGTCTTGCATTAGTGTCTGAGATGATCTTTTGAGGAAAGAACCACACAATGTTTTTAATCATGATAATTTGCCTTCCGACCTTCTTCTAAATAAGGTATTTTCACACATATATTTTCATACGTAGTGCAATTATGACTGATAATAATCTGGGTACTTAGTCTACCTTTACGATTAATTATTTCCTAACTAACCAGTCTTTAAGCTTGCCGTCAACTATCTGTTAGGTATAACCCATCGTAACTGAGCAAATCACAGGTCGGTAGTGACGCACGATTGGACTAAAAATAGAAGACTAACAATGAATTGTGTGATAGTCACTTTGGCCCATTGACACAATTCTACTACATGCTAGTAAAAGGCAGGAACCATGCAAAATCTACCGATACCAACCTTTAGGTGAGGTTGGTATCGGTACCCACAAAATCAACGTCGCGTCAATGCTTCCAAAACGATCGACGTCGAAGGCAATCAATTAAAATTGCGACGTCATAGCTAATAATTCCCAATTTTTTTTTTTTTTTGCTAAAATGACTTTTGTTGTGTTCATAAATGCTCGGAAGTTGGAGTCAGTCCTTTTCCAAAAGACCCTATACTTACAAGACTATGGCTAGAGCTATTCGTAGAAAAAGGGGAAATAAATAAATTTTAAATTTTCTAATTCTGACACTTTCCATGTCACATAAATATTGATTGAACATTTTGAAATCACCGAAACAAACGAAATCGTGGAATAAAACCAAACTTATGAATGAACGAAATGGATAAATGTAACATTTTTGGAAGGCCGTAAGGACCTAGCTATGGTGACGCCATCTACAATTAGTTCAACATTCATTGCGTTATTTACGTTGTCAAACAGATGACTTTCTCAAACATACGAAGCAATGGATTAGGAATTTCCTTCGAAATTCTTTGGGTTGTGAAAGAAAGCATGTTACGCATTTGTGGCGCTAGGTGTTAGTCGCCTAGAATATATTTTATAATATCAAAATAACTCATATGTCCTGACTTAAAACAAAAAGGAGGTTGCGTAAATGTGTTTTTCGTCACACCAATGAGAACCATTGTCTTTGGAACAGTCACAGAGTAGCCAAGTCGTGGGAATACTATGTATAATCTGTGCCTTTTAATTGCTACCAACACCATTGTTTGCTAGGAGAGAATATTTGTATTTTCGTTTGTTGTTTTTTTTTTCTTGGCTGTAATTTTTGACGTGGTTATTACTTAGCCATTATGGAATGTTTTAAAGCTTTGCTTTAATTTGGCTGGTCTAAAATTTATACCATTTCTGCCTTTATCAATTTATTTGGTCTAATCTTTATGACGTCATCTCAGGATTCGCTTCAATCTTTACTAGCCACCAGCTTCTGCCCGCGTAATCGTCAGCGCTAAATTTCTGAGACCCTATTGTGAGTTTGTTTTAACCATCTCGACTTAAAGCTTCGACCGCGTTCGGCGCTCCGATTGGTCCTTGGCAACCGGAGCGCAACTTCTGATCGGTGGAGGGCCAATCGGAGCGCCGAACGCGGTCAATGCGTAAAGACGAGATGGTTAGAAGAAACTCACACTAAGGCCTCTGTTCCCTAGACCCACGCCGTCCCATCGCATCACCTGCCTGCACTATTGCTTCGTTTTGGCTTAACGGTCTTTCTGTTTTTTTGTTGTTTCTTTAAACTCCTAAAACATAGCGTGATGTTAAATAGCCCATAGCATTCCTCAAGAATTGAGCTATCAAATGCAAAAAAAAACGACCGCCTGTACCAGAGATTACTACTACTGTACCCTTACCTACATACAAACTTTACCTCTTTAGAATATTTGTTTAGATATGTATCACATTTCCCACAATCCATCCACCGCTTATTTGGTGTGCCTCTAATTAGCGATGGGCGATCCCGAGATGTTTTAACAATCGGAAGAATCGGAGTCGTTAAAATAAACCATCGAGTCAACCATCGACTCGCCGTTCAACAAAACAATTAAGATGTTTTTCGATTGTTTCGAGTCAACGGAATCGATCGCTAGTTTTCGATTGTTCGAAGAATTAGTTTGGATTCGCAATCACAACGCAAGTCAAGAACTCGCGAAACTCTAAACAATCGAGGGAAAACTCGTGAATGAACACAGTCGAGTCTGACTCGAGTCCAAGTTGGAACAATCGTGAACCATCGAGATGTTCGAACAATCGAATAAAACCTCTTGCCATCGTGCATCGCTACCTCTAATCATAAGGCTATCCACATTCGGTAGATAGCATTAAGGCTTCCGCAAACAGGCGCAACGCGACAATGTGTACGAGCCTTTAGTTCATGTAAAAAAAACATTTATTTGCCCAATAAAGGAACAAGGCCTCTTTTCGTAGTGATCAATTCCATGCTCATGATAGAGAAGGCATGAGCATGGAATTGATCACTACGTTCGTTCAAGGAAGATTAGCGATTTGAGACTTAAATTAATTACATTATAAGTTCAGGTTTCATGTTGCTTCTTGTAAAGCCCTGATATTCAACATCTACAAAGGTGCTCGCCATTTATTTTAGTTTTTAAATTCAATTGAGCGTCGTCGATGACGAAATGAAGCCCAAACACAATGCTTTAGTGAAAGGAGCCAAGGAAACTGGATTCAATTGAATATGTTTGTTGCAAATAGGGTGCCGAATAGGTAATGCTCTATCCTCCGAGTGATCATATTTCGCCAGTTGTGTTTAAGAGGAGGCTCCCTAAAACGTATGTTATTTTGTATTAATATTCAGAAACAGTCACACATACCTACAATCAAAATTGAACTTTATTGAATTATTAATTAGATCTTTTTCTTTCCTTATACAAGACGGTTTTACGTAATTGTAACATTTTCGCTCGATTATTTTTTTATTCAAAAATGGTGCCTCTTTAAAGATTATTAAAGAAAACAAGATTGTGCGGCTTGCGGCTTGTACTTCTAAAATAAATATTAACAGTAAGGCACTAAAGTTTATTATCCAACCACAAGATATTAAAAAAAAACCATCTATGTCGTTCGACGTCGCCCCGTTGAGAACAATCGCTGAAATCTGCACTAATATTTAAAAGGAGTAATAATTGTGATTTGGTACCCATGTAGGGGGTAATCTTTGTAACTCCAATAACTGTCCGATTCTGAAAAATCTTTCACTAATGCCGAGTGCCAATGTATTTTTGATGTCAAAATACCAAATTGACTGTGGACTAAGTTGCAGGCTAAGTAAAGTATTAAGAAGTTTCCCAAGTTAGTAAAACCAATCAAGACTATCGGGCTTCTGATATGTTTCCTTGCTATTTTTACGAAAATAACGCTCTCTTCAAGATTCAAAGCAAATAATCGCTATGTTTTCTCAACTAGGTATAAATCAAGTATGGGAAAAACCGTCACCATTAACGTAACATTTGTCGATTACGTTCCATTCTTCCACCGCACGATCACAACGCATGATTACAGTTTAAAATCATCATAATTAATCTACAGGTATGTACAACATTGATACACACATTATTACTTGTGTTTAATATTCGACACGTGTGGTCGATTAAATATTCATATTATGATATCGATAATGAGGTGCAACATCACTTTTGCGCAGTGCGCTCAGCTGATTGCGGTTCGTTTGTTTGTCAGCCATCTTGAAAATTGATTGATTGTTTACGATCTATAAAACTTTCATCTTACACCCAAAAATCAAAGTCAAAATATCCTTACCCCAAGTAATATGTTGAGGTAGGCTTCTAGTCTAACCGAATACGAGCGATAGGCAGTCGCTGATCTGAGCGTCTGACCTCCGCCACCCTACATCATTCACCCAATCCAAAGAAAATTTATGGAGTCTTGATTTGGTCTGTGTCTTTCGATGTAGAAAATTCAGGCCAAAAAGACTAATAACTTTTCTACAAAACCATCATGTGAAACAGAATCACTCTAGTTATCGAACAAAGAGAAATACATGAAAATTTAAACTTGCACACCAATTTTGCTTTTTACGAAATTCATTACTAGTTCACAATACACTAGATTTTCAACTCTGTTCCCGTTCGCAAAGGTTGATTTTTCAGTGTGTGTTAAATTGAGTTGTGATTTCGGTTTTGCAATAATGCTTCATACAGTATTTTCGCGGTTAAGTCGCTATTTGAAGATAGTTAAATCTAAGTAGGATTTGGTAACGTATAATAAGGATTGTATCAAAATGGATGTGGAGTAACTACTAATCCCCTTAAATCAAGCCAGGCCTGGTTGATCACCAGGCTTGAACACTAGGTGATGTCGAAAGCGCGACTCCTGCTGATCGGTCCAGGATCGATTTCTACAGGTCGGGTGGAGTTTTTGGCTGTGCAATGTGGCCAAAGGTTCGTCCCCTATTACATGGGACTTATAGACATCTTAAGGAAGCAGGCTCTCAAAACGGTGAAGGAAAACATCGTGAGGAAACCGGCATGTCTTAGAACCAAAAATTCGAGGATATGTGACATCTACCAACCCGCACTGGGCCCGCGTGGTGGATTACGGCCCACTCCCTCTCACAGAGAGGAGGCATGTGTCCCAACAGTGGGAACATAATAGGCTGATTATGATGATGATGATGATGATTATGATTTACCAACCCACACTTGGCCCGCTTGGTGGATTATTGCCCACTCACAGAGAGGAGGACTGTGTCGCAGAAATAGGATCCTCTAAGGCCTAAGCGCGCATTAAGAATTTTAATCGTTGCGGAAAAAGGCTCCCACACAAAGAACGGTGTCTTTGTGTGGGAGCCTTTTTCCGCAGCTTCGTCGCGCAAATCTAGGTGCCTTTGTGTTGTGTACGAGCCTTGATAATAGCAAATCTGTGAACACTACCAATAAACTAAAATCCACGCTAAGCCTTTTAGAACGATTATGCGAAACACGACTGGAGAAATGTCGTAGCATAAAACAGCTCTGCCGACCCGTTCTAGTGGTGGTGTGATCTTATTAAAACGCACATCAGTGACCTTTGCACTTGATAAATAAATGGCGCATCAAATTCTGTATACCACTTAAAAGAAAACTAATTAATTGTGCTAATTATTTCTTATTACTTTCAAGAGTTAGATAACCCATTTTTTCTGTTAAAGATCAAGAGCTTCATGATAACCTTTCTCCTTTTAAATAATGCCGACAATACGCAAAACGATGGGTTCAGAATAGATAAAATTGTTTTATGTTCTTGACTCGAAGTTTCAAATGGGGTCTTGTGATAGTTTGTCTGGACTTCAAAATCAATCTGCCTAGCTTTTCCAAACTAGGCCGACCAGTATTTTTTCTTTCTTTCTATTTTACATGGAGCGACTGCCAATCTGACCGCCACAACCCAGCAACTGGGTAACACGCTACCCCTTGGTAAGACTGGTTATAGTTTGTCTTCAATTGCATAATTGCGTGTCACACTATAAACCACAATCTGAATCATTTAGAATCCATTGATTCATATGTTCGAGAAATTTTTCCGCTACAAACGTAAATAACGCAATGAATGTTGCTGGACTGTCAAAATGCAAGCCATTGCTACTGTTAGTGTGTTACGCATTTACCACGCAGGCTCGCCCATATATAGTCATTTGTTTTTATTTTCCGGCGAAATTGTAATGACCTGAATGTCGAATCTATAAAAATCTCACCGTGAAGACTTGCGTGGAGTGAGCTGTCAATGTCATCCCTAGCATCAGTGGCACTGACAGCTCACTCCACGCTCACTTCACTTAAGTTTAATGGCACTACTGTACAAATCTACACCATATGTACTAGGTGTTTAGGTTAATTATTCATCATCATCCTCGTCCCCTTAACTCAAATTGTGATCGGAGCTGCATGTTTTCATACTTCGAATCCTATCCTACTTTCTACTAATCCTACTATCCTACTAATATTAGGTAGTACGTGCTCTTTCACATAAAAGCTACTAAATGGATGAAAGGATTAACACTTAGGATTCTTTTTATACCGGTAGTACGTTCCTTTGGGAAATTTCCGACGTCAAGGCGGGTGTAGCCGCGGACGAAAGCTAGTCTTCCATACTTCTCTATCAACCGACGTTTTAGAAGTCAGCCCTTGTTAGGCATATTTTTGTAATAAAATCCAATCTTTGGTCTACTTACATGAATCATCATTATCAATCAATATTTCAGCCGAAAGACGTCCTTAGTTGGATACAGGCCGCCTAAAAGCGTCGCCACAGCGACCGTTCCTGTGCTTCTCATCGTCTGCCTAGCCGTTTCCCAACCATAGTTGTTACCCGAAACCATTCCTCTGACCTCGATACGTCTTGATAAGACTGGTTGTCAGACTTTCGGGCTTCTGGCGACCCGTAACGACTGTCAAAGATCAAAGAATGACAGAGACCAACGGTTTGGCGTGCGTTCTGAGGCTCGGAGGAGTATCGGTATGTAAAGGTGGTCACCTATCCACAGACCAACCGCGGTACGCGACCCGTGCGACCTGTGCTTGTTGCATCCAAAAATTACCTGTGTCCAATCCACCGTATTTCTTTTTTTCCTTCGGTCCTACTCTACGGAAACTCGGATCTAGACTAACGACATATTACGTATAAAATAAAGTTTGTAACGTAACTTAGTTAAGAATTACGTAAGGACACGTAAACGAGGCAGTTAAAGTTAACTGCTTCGAAATGTAACCGTTTAGACGTGAGTCATCGTGGGTTTTTGTTTGATTCATAGTGATTGAGCAGAGAAATGAGATGATTGGCGGCCCTGACAAAGATACCTATGTGGCCACCACCACCACATCTATGTGGCGGCCAACGCTTTTCTAGGAAACCGTAGCTTTACTTGGCTTGACCGCTTGGCATGGTTTTGCCGGAACGTCACCGTCACCAATATGGTGACGTCCACGTCGTCATATTTCAGTTGCCACCGATATGGGGCGCCTACCGCTCTTCTAGCTTTACTTGACTTGAGGCGATAGAGCTTTCGGTACGCGGTTGCGACTCCAGATCATTTCGGCCCCATCGGCCATCCGTTATGCGAACAAAGTGCCATGCCTGCTGCCACTCGAGTCAATTCAGCACAGCCACAAAACCGTACCTACGTTAGTGAATGACAACGCACAAAAGCAAAAAATCTGCCAAGCCTTTTTCAACTATGTTTATTTATTTATTTACTTCTTACAACTATCTTTACAGATCTTCGACCTAATTCGATAGTGTTAGCTATCAACTATTATTACCTAATATTATATTACACATGATGAAATATGTACATAATGAATGAAACAAAACAAACTAAACTACAATTTAAAAAAAATACCTATGTAAGTACAAACATAAATATAACAAGTTTACATCAAAGTATAAAAAAAATCAAAATAATATTAAAAAGAAAATACAAAATCTTATAATTTTTTACTTAACATAACTTATTACATTTAATAGAACTTTGGCGAATTCACTCAAACTACACGAAAATAAATACATCTATTCTCTCAGGGGTTTTAGCCAGGAGATTGGTCATGGCTACCGGTACGGCCAGCAGTTATGGGCGCCGCCGCCTCCACACGTATCGGTCCGGCAAGCACAGCTTCAGGTGACGCAGCACTCCCGGGTTATGTGCTACACCACGCATTAGCTTAACTAGATACGCGGCGAGAGTGAATTCCCGACGCACCCTGAGCTCATTATACCCCACCATACCCAGTACAAATAGTGTAGGGTACATCAATGGATAGAACGGGTATACCCCGTACATTTTAAAATACAAGTGTCTTGTGAATTTGTTTTGGACCCGCTCCAACATGACACTGTATTTCGCTTCATGTGGAGCCCAAATTACTGTACTATGTTCTAAATGACTCCTGACTAGAGCGTCATACAGCACCTTGAGTGTCTTTATATTGGTGAAACCCTGTGACTGCCTCAGTACAAATCCTAAGTTTCTGTAGGCTTTCTTGCAGATCTTAACTACATGTTCACGAAAAGTAAGGTCTGGAGTGAGAATGACCCCTAGGTCTCGTACCTGCGTTACTCGCTGCATCGGTGCTGCTTCTACCTTGTACTCGTAGCACAAAGGGGTCCGCGCGCGAGTGAACGTTATCACTGAGCATTTAGATAAATTGAAGTAGAGTTGTGATCATGGAATAGAAAAAACAAGTGGAAGTGCCCATGCAGCTATCACGCGTGTGTCACAATTATGTGGAAAATAGGCTTAATTTTGTATGAACAACAAATTCAACTTTGACGAAAAGCTTATTTGTTGTTCATACAAAATTCAACTGATGAAAGTTGCTATTAATTTACATGTTCTACCGCATAAGTGTGACACACGCTGGTTAACTAACGGGCACTTCCACTTGTTTTTTTATATTCCGTGGTTGGGATGCAGTTGGATACCAGTATTTTACATGGAGCGACTGCCTACCTTAACTCCAAAACCCAGTCACTGGACAACACGATACTCCTTGCTAAGACTGGTGGTCAGACTTCTGGGCATCTGAAAAAGATCATGTTCTACCGCATAAGTGTGACACACGCTGGTTAACTAACGGGCACTTCCACTTGTTTTTTTTTATATTCCGTGGTTGGGATGCAGCTGGATACCAGTATTTTACATGAAGCGACTGCCTACCTTACCTCCAAAACCCAGTTACTGGACAACACGATACTCCTTGCTAAGACTGGTGGTCAGACTTCTGGGCATCTGAAAAAGATCCACGAAGACAGCCGGAGAGTAAGACAGCTAAATTATGATCTATTCTCCAGCGAAGAAGAACCCAAGATAAGAGTCTCGGGAATCCTTATTTCGAAGCAAAACGTGTTATTTTGCGAACAAAAACAGTAAGTCCAAACTCCAAGCATGTATAAAGTCTTATATCATCTTGCAGTTCTATGAATAAAACCGGTCAAGCGTGTTTTTATTGGATACACGATGATTTTGGCTCCATACCTTAATTTAGTACGCAGAATTTTAGGTAACTCACTCGACTGTTTTGAGGATTTTGACACAAATTTTGCTGATATTTGTCGGAAGCCAGTCAGAGAAAAAAAAACAAAAGGCTAATTGTCGTACTTAAAAACTAAAAAATTCAAGACGCTATCTCAATGTCATAAACTTGTCAAAAATATTGTATGTTTGAAAGATTGAAACTGGTATTGGAGGCAAACATTCTTATAAATACTGGAACTGCCCCTCGGGTTACTTTTGAGTAGTTGAGCGCTGGTGGCCCAGTGGATACGGCCCAGACTTGCCAGTTCTAGTCTAACTTTTTGTATTTCATTACATGACCACTGATCTCAAAGCGGTAAAGGAAAACATCGTGACGAAACCGGCTTGTCCTAGAACCAAAAAGTTCGAAGACGTGTCATCCACCAACCCGCATTGGGTCGGTGTGGTGGATTATGGCTCGCTACCCCTCACAGAGAGAAGGCCTGTGTCCAAGCTGTGGGAACATTAGAGGCTGAAGACGTGGACTACGGGACTTAATTTAAAAACAAATGGTTTCACTTTCAAATTCTATACGGTCACTTGAGTGACTTTCAAAGTGATCTTTACAGAACACCACTACTGCAACTGAGTGAAAATCTAGTTTCAAGATCTTATGATTACAGAAATAGTGTCAGGTCGAGCGTTCTTAGTATTTTCAACGCTTCAATGAGTGAAAAGTGAAACCGCTATGGGAACCTCGTTGATCTAAAACTTCTCTAGTGCACTTTTTTCTTGCACTGCCTACAATTTTTAAAGGAGGGTAATGTGTTTTGCGTGTTATACAGAAGTGACATGTTTTAAACTAGAGGATTAGGTAACAGATTGCAGTATAGTGCAGTTAGTTGACTAGCTATTGTCTGCGAATTTGCCTGCTGGTTTTGAACAATCGATAATTACACACCCACAGGATTGACATCCCATCGATGATCAATCAATGAGACCTTAAAACATGTCGTAAGACATTAAAATTTGATAAACATTGTGTTAGTCTAGCCAACAAAGAAAGACAAATTGTTCAACGATCTTTCGGTAATATTATGGCACGATTGATGTCGCCGCGTCGGATCGATGTCATTGAAAATACATAGGTGCGGTGTCAGCCAAAAAAAAAAGCTGTTTTATATCTACGGTGTCAGCGCATAAGAATCAATGTTGAACGTTTTAATATCGACGATGATCAATACAGGCTAGGTAGCTGGTTGGTAGCAACTGGGTGAGAGGAGCTGAAAATCGATCTAGATGAATCGCGAGTGATTGGAAAGGCCAATAACCAGCATCGGGTTGCTTTGATGATGATGATGATCGACGTCGTTCAATAAACGTCGATCTTGTAGGTGTTCTGCTTTATAATACAATGCATCCCAGGCCGATTTTGGCCAAGATGGCTATTTTTGTTTCTGATGACCACACGTAGAACATCTTCTTTCCTTATTAACCACAACAACAGTAATAAATATTAGATCACGTCTCTATAAATTAATATAATTACATCAGCGATATAAACAGCGTGGGAATAGGTATTGATATCTGATTCTCGACTTAGTGCAAGTCAGTGAAGATAATAATAAGAGCTTGTTCTAAGTCAGTACGCAGAAGAAATTAGGTCAAAATGTTCTCAGATATACTGCCTCGTTGGTTTAGTGCTGAGTATGGAGTTCTGCCGGTTTAATCTGTAAAAATCTAACCATGTTAACTTCAATGAAGTGAGCTGGGAGGGAGCTGACAATAATGTCTAGCTCTAGCAGGTGGAATGTCAGCTCATTTCACTTTACTTTTCACGGTAAAACTTTAAACGGAATAAACCTACAGTGTTATTCTGCAACCATCTTACCGTTAAAGCTTATGTGAAGTGAGCGTGGAGTGAGCTGTCAGTGCCACTGATGCTAGGGATTGCCCAAGACGGGATGTCACTGACAGCTCACTCCACGCAAGTCTTAACAGTGAGATTTTTACAGAGACGACATTCTGTAAGGCTTCATAGCTGCAGACTGCCATAGAAACGAGTTTTGTCGACGGATAAATACACATAATGACAAATGAATAAAATAAATCGGTAATTTTGACTATTCTATCTGTCATTTGGTCCATTTAATTATTAACCTTATTTTATTTTTGTTACTTGTTAAAGCAGTAATAGAAATACTCACTCTGTGAAAATTTCAACTGTCTGCCTATTACGATTTATGAAATACAGGCCGCTGACAGATAGACGGACGCACAGCGGAGCGGATTAGGTTCCGTTGGCTTGGAACCCTTTGTGTACGACGGAACCCTAAAAAGAATCACAGGGCATAAAAAAATAGTCCGCATCGCTGTAAACAGCGGGGTCATTGCGTAATACGATTAGTGTGGCGATACTGATTCTGCGGCCAAAAAAAGTCTAGCTCTCTGGTCACGCGAATAGTTGACCAACTCTTTGGCTTACCTAAATACCTTTAAAGTTAAAGTTCGTGAGCACATTCGCAGGAAGCTGGCAGTATCATCATAACGGTATAGTTTTCTAATTGTTTGTCTTATTTGTTTTAGTATATTCATTTATTTATGTTTAGTTATTTGTGTTTATATTTATTTATAATTAGGTATATATATGTATTTTATATATAGTTTAGGTATCTTTATATTTAAATATTTATTCCTAAATGTTTTTTTATAAATTGCACCTACCAATGTTTGTCTCTGCATCACCCAAAGGTTGACTGGTAGAAAATGCCTAAGGCATTAAGTCCGCCTCTGTACATGCTTGTGCGAAAGTATTAAATAAATAAATAAATAAATAAATACATAAATTTAAGTACATTGCGACCAACTTATCTGTGCAACGGCAGTTTTTAGAACTAACATTTTGAATGAGACATACGATGGGTTTTTGATTATCTTTTTAGTTTTCGTTTACAACCAGCGCCACAAATTATATCACAGATAAGTTAGTCGTACTTTAATAATATGTAAGATTATGTACTATCAAAAATATTTATTTTTTAAACAAAATTTATTTCAAATTATGCGGAGTTCTTAACTATAATAAGGCTACGTACGATTTCTTAACGAAACTGGAATCTAATTAAAAATATTGCTTTTACAACATATTTTTATAATTAATGTCCCAGAGACAAAACTGAAATGTCTCGTGTCGGTAACAGCAACGCTAATTGGCAAAAATGATAGCACTCGTCAGAACTGTCAAAATATTTAGCGATATATCCGATTTTGTTTTTTTATTATGCTTAGGCAAAGGTATAAAATCCATAAAGCCATGTCGCAACCTAAACCCACAAGTCTAGCGACATAACACAGCATGCATTGGTTTATCTCACGATCCTAAAACGTTCCTTGCATATTTAAAGGCTGAGTCACTATGTCAACACACCTTTTAGCTATTTTAGTCGGATAACCCGCATTGTTCCTTTTACAATACAGTTTTAGTAGTAAAACAGTCAAATGACTTGCAAATGTATGAAGCAACGAACACAGAATGGAATAACTGTCAAAGTGAGTGGTTTCGCGCGCAAATCGTGTAACATTTGAATTTAATTAACAGGGTGTTCCGTTTAGGCAAGTGATGTGTTCTTTATTTAAATTCGTTGATTTTGTTGGTAAATCGGTCCCCAGATTTGGAATCATTAATTTTGACGTTCGATTCGCATCGACAACGTTTTCCATCGACAAATTGTTGTGACCGATACAGGCCTATGCTCTGTCCTAGGAAAACCGTAGGCCGTACCTATACAAATTGTCCTCTTCATATAAAATAAAAAAAATATTCAAAGAATCATGGATCAAGGAGTATGTAAGGATCGTAGCAGGTGGCGTTCTGTGGTTTCTGCCTACCCGCATGGGAAGAAGGCGTGAGTTTATGTTTATGTCAAAGAATCATTTAGGAAATCAATACAACATATTAAGCTTTTATCCTCATGTGAGCAAAAACAATCCATGTTTTACGCTTGGTAATAGAAAAAGGTGCTTTTTATTATAAAACCTGTTTGCTTGCGTCTTGTTTACAAAAAACTTCGGTAACACTAAAGAATTTGGATGTCGACAAACCCATTAAATTCGAGGAATACGGTTTCTGTACAATTTATTTATTTTATTTTTATTTATTAGCTTTATTTTATCCCTTGATCTACATTTAGTTTCTGTGATGTGTACTTATTAATTTATTTGTATGTTAATGTTAGTTTTTTACTTAAATGGTTAGTACGTACTGTTAAGTATACATAAGGGCAGCCGGTTCTGTACATTATTCACATTAAAATAACATTCTTATTCTTATGCATACAGAAGAGACATAGGTAAGCATACTTTTAAACATTTGTGTCTCTTCTGTGAACATTTAACGAGCTTTTTAGCGTGTCGATAGCAATTATAATAGTCAGCCCAGATTTTGGCTACAAGGTTGGCACCTACAGTAGCGTCCCTCAGTTGCAGCATGTCGATTCTGTAAAAATCTCACCGTGAAGACTTGTGTAGAGTGAGCTGTCAGCGTTATCCCGTCTTGGTCAATCCCTAGCATCAGTGGTACTGACAGCTCACTCCACGCTCACTTCACTTATGTTTTCACGGTGAGATGGGTACAGACTAGCACTACTGTAACGTGCAGACCACAGGACACGCTGGACACGATATTAAGTGCCCATTTAACGAATAAATAGCTGTCCTTCCTGTAGATTGTCCATGAGACATGAATAGGTCACATCATCATCAATCTCCTGCCCTACTTCCAATGTATTTGGGATTGATGAGCATGTCTACTTCGTCCATGTTTACTCACTCCTGTATCCGTATTATCTTTCGTAACGTGTGTAAAAACTCACTTAACGAAGCCGAGAGTCACTTGTACTCCCTGTTATTGTATATTTTTTGTACTGGGAACCTTCTGGTTACGGAGATATTGAAGGTCAAACTCCAATTCTTAAGCCGGCAATACATGATGTTCATAGTTGGCCGAGCGAAGGCGAGTACCAACATAAAGACAGCCCATTTGTCGAGCCTCGCCATTGCTCGTCAACGCTCGCCTAGCTGGCCGAGTGCAGGCGAGCGCCAACGTGTATTCGGTTCGTTTGGCGTGCCTCGCCACCACTCGGGAAAGCTCGCTACGACTCGTCCGTCTCACTTCGGATCAGTGTCGGTTTTTCTGCACAAATCAAAGGCACTCGCCTTGTATCAATTTCCCTACGCTCGCGTTGGCTGAGGCTTAGCCAACATGTATTGCCGGCTTTAAAGACGTTTCTTTACGAAAACTAGTTTTTAATGATAATAAGAATAACACAACACAACTTTAAACGACCCCTTTATAACGGTATAGGGGCCGTGGGGGTTTTTAAAGTTGTGTACATGCACAATGATATGCGACAAACAGCTAATTGTCACACTAAAAATAAAAGTTGTTTACCAGCAAATATTTTTGTGCAATGTTACTTAGTTTGACTTCTATGTGGCGGGTCTTTTTACAACCTGTATTAACCATCTTTATTTTTTTGTTCTCTATTCTAACATACTTACAGCCATCCACATTCATACTCAAAACATTCCTATAATAACAACAAGTGTCTTGAAACACCGCAAAAAATATATTCAGTATTTCTCCCAATAAAATTCATCGGAATCAAAGAAGGAAAATAGATAACAGTATCCTCAATCAGTCTATCAAAAAATATTGTTTTGATTCATATTTTCCTTAAACAGACTTACTTGAGACGTGTCAGCTTGGTCTTTGGGATGACAACGCAGTTGTGATCCTTCTGGTGTATCAGATGTGAATAAAATAAAAAATCAACCACCATATAGACTTAAAGAGATATG
Source organism: Dasypolia templi (assembly GCA_963555695.1). NCBI lineage: Eukaryota > Metazoa > Arthropoda > Insecta > Lepidoptera > Noctuidae > Dasypolia > Dasypolia templi. Next base: position 11,053,510 of record OY743163.1, read on the forward strand.
AGGAACAGGGTGTAGGTATAGTTCACTCATGCTCTTGATAAAGGGAGGATTTTTGTGACGTCAGTGTGATTCGTTGTTCGCATGTAGCGGTGTAGATGCCGCCACAGACTGCTAACCTTGTGACCATCTATCATCAGATAGCCTACTTTTTTGCCTAGAATAGACAAAATGACAGACAGAATAGAAAAAATGTCAGATGTCTTATAACCATGTCATTTTGTCTATTCTACGTCATGGTACGTCAACTGTGGCATCTTTACTTTATATGAGCAACTTGACCTATGAGTATTGTACTTAAAATCTTCAAAAAATCAATAATAATAAAAAATCTGTTAGAAATAGTAGTTTTATTTTATTTATTATATTGCGGCAACTATTTTTTAGTAATGGAGATATATATATAGATGTAAGTACAATACTCATGGGTAAAGTTGCTTATTTATGGAAAGTAAAGATGCCACAGTTGACGGTGTAGCGTACGTACGCTACACGCGTACGTACGCTACACCGTCGCGTACGCGTGCAGATAATACTTCAACTTCATCTCAACCACCATCGAGATTTACCCATCTATAATCTTAGACCACCCATTACTACCACACTATATTCTAACAAAGTACCTATAATTTATTTACCATACTGTTCTCGTCACCTTATATGGAAAAACGTGACAACAAAGATACTGCCTCAGTGAACTCGACACAGGTTATCGTTATACGCTCGTAGTGCAATTACTGCGAAGGAAGACATGACATGACACATCGCTTTGACGTCACAGGCAGTCTAGAATACCTATCCTAGAATACTAAGGTCGGACGGTAGTCACTAAATTATGGCCAAACGAATTACTTTGCAAAATGATAACTAATGAAGTAATGACAGTTATGACGGATGTTTTGGCGCGCTCGCTGTTCACAAAACTCCAATGTTCCAATTTCAAACAGCTGTCACAATTTTTCATCTGTTTATGGTTTGTTCCAATTTTGAAGAGAGAATGACAATTCGTCTATAGTAGTAATATAAATATAATTGTTTATAGACCAAGTTAAGAACTTTTAACGATTCATTAGAAATTATATGTGCCCCATTTACAGCTACAAATTAGACTAGAGTAGAACTCAGGGCGGATCTCACCAATGAAGCTGAACGCGATTAGCACGTCTAACCGGCGTTGGAGAGCTGTCAGGGTCATCACTGTTGTAGAATATTGACAGTGACAGCTCTTGAACACAGTATCGACGTGCTGATCGCGTTCAGTTTCATTGGTAATTTCGTACTCAGTGCCAAAGTCTGTGTTTTCCGGTAGCTAGGTTTACCTGGGAGTCTTCAAATTTCAAGTAAAAACGTTTTCTAAGCGAGCTCTATTGTCGACCGCACCATGGGCATCGCTTTGTTTCATGTAAGGTCAAAAGCAAACCTATTCGAAATTTGAAAATTGTCTTTGATTTCAAATACTAAGTGCTTATCTCACCAATGAAACTGAACATTTAAAATGCATTCAAAAGCCGTCAGAGTAAAATTCCGTAGAAAATAAATACACTGACAGCTCTTAAACATAGTTTATGTGCTGATCGCGTTAAGTTTCATTGGAGAAATCGGCCCTCTCTGAAGTCCTCTTTTCTTTCAAATATTAATAATTATCCGTCTGCCCTTATCCATTATTTCTGCCATCTGGAATCGGCTGCACATCATCTTCTAAACATCTCTAGCACCCACCATCTTCAAAAATAACTGTCATTTCTTCTTTTTTTTCTCTCCATAGTTTTGCATGTAATACCTACGTATCTTTGAAAACTGCTGATCTCCAGTATTCCTTTGGTAAAGGATAGTTCGCAATAACCTAGTCAACTCGGCGTCCGGTGGTTGTGTGCGTATGTGTTATGCAACTTATAGTGATGTGCCTTATCGATTTTTGTGGGTAACTTGAGATGGGATCATACTTTGTTAACATTAAAGGTCAGATTCAGACCTTGGTAATATTGTCTTTGGTTTAGGAATTCTACTTCTAGTCCTGCCTTGTATACAGATTGTTTTGGTATTAATAAAAGCCTTCAATGAAACAAAGGGAGTATGCCAGGATCATAGCAGATGGCGTTCTTTACAACTATTTCTGTCCATGTCAGTTTATCGTTATTCCAGTTTTTTCTCTCCTGTTATTCATGGCATGTGTGTCTCTTCAGTGGACATTTCAATTGAAAACAATAGACTATTTGACTGTTTTTTAATTAGATTCCTAGAAAATTATTAGGCCACAGAAAAAAATGAAAAATATCTAGGTCAAAAAATTGCGAAGTTCTATGCGTTTTATATCGTATAGGTATCTGACGTCACAACACAGGAACGCCATAGTAACTTCGCGCCATTCAGTACAATGATCGTTTTGCGAGACAAGGATAGAAGAGTAATTTAAAACGTTTGTAAGTTTCCATTTCTCCACGGTTTTATTGTTTGTTTTGCAAATCGTCTTTTTTAGTAACATCTGTATTAATTATTAATAATAAAAATATTATATTGTTTAAAATACGTAATTATCAATGATCAACTATCTGTCCTTCCCATTGATTCCGGAGAGATGTGACATAAATATCATTCTCCACCCCTTTCCAAATTACATCGCGGTATGCGCAACATGTGAAGACATAACGAACGGACAGACGGCGGACGAAAATCCTGCGTACAGTTCCATGAGTCGTCATATCAGTACTCACCACGCCCCCTCTACCTATAATATTATATTGAATACGAGTAGGAGGGTCTTTAACCTAAGTTATTACCGCCGCACAGGTATCGGTATCGGCCCGTGGATGGGACCACCATCCTTACATACCGAGACTCCCCCGTGTCTCGGAAAGCACGATAAGCCGTTCGTCCCGGTTGACATTCTTGGATCTTTGACAGTAGTTACGGGTCGCCAGAAGTCTGAAAGCCTGACAACCAGTCTTACCAAGTGGTATCGTGTTAACCAGTAACTGGGTTGTCGAGGTCAGATACGCAGTCGCTCCAAATCCACTCCAAAGTAGTTGGGAAAAGGCAGATTATGAATTTATCCATCCTTCTTTTCACACTTTTACTACTTTTCTTTTGGACACAATTTCACCCCGCTTGAGACTTAATAACCTCAAAATTGCTAATTTTCTGAAACGATGCAATATTAAAAGAATATTAATCGTAACATACTATATATATATATATAATGGTGTAGACATAATTTGTAATCTCAATAACCAAAGATAATTACAGTCATTATTTTTATTTTTATGTCAGTAATTACTGTTTTGATTTAATGTTCTAGAGATTGTGTGATTCAATTTATTTGCATTTTTTTCCATTTTTTTCCATTTACGATAATTATGATTTTGTAATTTAGCATTGATTGTGTTTAAAATTAATGCACTTAATCAGGTTGCTTTTTAGATGTCTTGTTTTATTTTTGTATTATTTATTTAATGTTTTCGCTAAAATTTCCTCTTGGTACCTGCTACATAAATGCTTAAGATTCGTTGTCCCGTCCGAAACCACCGGCTAAGTAATAAAACGTTTCATTCCATAAATTGTATTAAAACAAATCTATAAAACTTGATCAAATTATAGAAAAACACACAAAAGAATCGATTTTTATTAATAATAAAAAACTCAAACTCAAACTCAAACTCAAATCATTTATTTCAATTAAACCATTTACAGGCACTTTTGAATTGTCAAGGAGTCGGTCAGTCAGAAATATGAAGCTAGTTGCCCATTCCAAAGCGTAGTAGGTACCTATGGAGAAGAACGGGCAAGAAACTCCATGGACACTCTTTTAAATAATAATGTTTTTACATATATCTTAGTTACATCGATTAATGTTGTTCACTATAAGTGAGAACGATGTACAAAAAACCGTACACGTTAAAAGCGTCCAGAGTGCATCAAAACATAATTAAAAACAATCCAGCTAATAATTTATTAAAATAAGCCCTGGCAGCTAAGAGATGACCAGTCCCAACTGACGGCGCCCGTTCACGAACATGACGCATGGATCAGCACCATTCAGCTCAACCATTTTGAAGGGAGCTAAATGATCCGACACACGCGCCACCGTCAGCGAGACATTTGAGTGAGCATGACATACTATCAGCCGCCAAGGCACATTCAAGTCAATCTATGACATTACCCGGTAAATGGTAGCTCTATAGTACAAAGTACTCACATCTGTGCAATGCATCTATATAATAAAAAGGAGATTGAGTTTATATAATGCAAATAAATTCTTACTATCTTCAGCAGCTTCAACAGTGATTCGAATGTCAATTAATTAGTTGTGGTGTGGAGCAGGACCGGCATTAAGCCAGGCATTTTTATCAGTTATGTAGTCCTCCAACCTATAATATGCCTGCCTGAATAGTGTGCGTTTAACAAAGGATTTGAATTTTGTCTCATTCAGTTGAAGTATGTGGGGAGGTATTTTATTATAACATTTTAGACAGTACCCCATGAAAGATGAGTCTACTTTAGCCAGTCTGAAACCTGGTTGAACTAATAGGTCCCGATTTCTAGTACTATAATTATGTCTTTCACCTCTTTTACTGTAAAGATGTAAATTTTTTCTTACGTACATGATGTTTTCATAGATGTATTGACAAGGTACAGTCATGATGTTAATATCCTTAAACAATTCCCTTAGAGAATCGCGCCTGCGGAGATTATATATGGCTCTGATGGCTCTTTTCTGCAGAATAAAAATAGACTCGATGTCTGCAGCCCGTCCCCAAAGCAAAATACCGTAAGACATGATACTATGAAAGTAACTAAAATAGACCAGCCTCGCGGTATCTACATCAGTAAATTGACGGATTTTTCTGACAGCGTAAGCTGCTGAACTTAGCCGTCCTGCTAGAGATGTTAAATGAGGACCCCATTGTAGCCTTGAGTCGAGCGTGATCCCCAAGAAAACCGTTTTATCGACGAATTCTAGCTTCTCTTGATTCAATACTATCTCACAATCACTACTCTTGACGTTTGGTAAAGAAAATCTTATACACTTAGTTTTATTTCCATTTAGTACTAAATTATTAGCCGTGAACCAATTTTGGACCAGCAGTAGGGCGTTATTTACGTCGTCAAAATTTGAAGCACGTCTATCTACCTTAAAAATTAAGGAAGTATCGTCAGCAAATAACACCATTTGTGGTTGATTTATTAATAAATGGAGTAGGTCATTAATATATACTAAAAAGAGGAAAGGACCCAATATCGAGCCTTGTGGAACACCCATTTTTACCTTTAAACCAAGTGAATTGACACCATTTATTTGAACTTGCTGTTGTCTATCATTTAAATAAGATTTTATTAAACTAAGCGCAAGTTTTCCAAGTCCGTAATGCTCAAGTTTCAAAAGCAGGGTTTCGTGATCGACGCAATCAAATGCCTTGGAGAGGTCACAAAAGATTCCTATGGCGTCTTGAGCATCTTCCCACGCGTTAAAAATATGTTTTAATAAGGTAACACCAGCGTCGGTCGTACAACGCCCTTTGGTGAAACCATACTGTTGCTCGTGAAGGATTTTATTAGTATTAAAATGATTGAGCATCTGACTAAGCATTATCTTTTCAAAAACCTTGCTGAAAACCGGCAACACGGACACAGGTCTATAATTATTAGTGTCTTTACTGTCCCCGGATTTGAAAAGTGGTATTACCTTACTGTATTTCATTAGATCCGGGAAGACTCCTTGATCCACACAAAAATTAAATATTAAGGCTAAGTAAGGTGCTATAGTTTCAATTATGGAGGTACAGACTTTAATAGACATTCCCCAAAGATCTTCGGTCAATTTGATCTTGATTTGCTTAAAAGATTTTATTACTGTTAAGGGGTTAATATGCTTAAAGTTAAATTCAATCGGGCAGGCAGAAATATTCGCCCTCATTAAATCAAAAGCACGCGAGGGCGAAGAATTTAAGATTTCAGTGGTTTTTAGTGGGACACTGGTAAAGAAATTCACAAATTCCTGAGCAACTTTTTTGTTATCGCAAATGAGACCACGTGACGTCTCCAGTGTGTAATCAGAATTTTGCTTTTTGATCCTGTTCGTTTCATTATTGATAATTTTCCAAACCGTCTTTATTTTATTGTCTGCTGATTTTACCTTGTTGCTAATGTATAAGGCTTTAGCAGCCTTACAAGTGTTCTTAAAAATTTTTGAGTAAGAAGCAACATACTTATTAAAAGTTTCCGTGTTAATATAAGGCTTAAGGCCATACAGATCGAAAAGATTTTCCCTACTTTTCCTAAGTCCTTTAGTTGCCCAGTCACTAAATAAAAACTTAGGGCTGATACTTTTAGACTTCTTCTTAAAAATATTATTAAACTCGGTTTGAACTACCGAAAAGAATTCTTTATACAAACTATTAACATTATTCATTGTAAGGTCCTGATTCCTTAACTTACAAATTAAAGTGCTTTTAAATTTATTTAAATTGACAAATGTTATTGGTCTGGATTGTATCTGCACTTTTTGTATCGCTATGTTGGACTCAAAAGTTACGGTTTGACCGCTGTGATCTGAAGGGAGATAATTAACGATAGCTTTATCTAAATAGTCGCAGCAACAAAATACATTATCAATACATGAAACAGAAGTTGTAGTTGTTCGGGTTGGTTCCAAAAACACATTTGACAAATTGAATGATTTAAACAAATTCAATAATCTACTGGTATTTGAATTATTTTCTAAAATATTAATGTTAAAGTCTCCACAGATAATAACTGATTTATTACCAGTTGCAAGTTTAGCCAAAACATCTTCCATTACTGACTCAAATATAGAGAAGTTTTGATAATTTGGGGGTCTGTAAACGCACACTATAACATGCTTATCTAGCTCAACACAAGACAGTTCAACGCTATGTTCAACCGATAGTTCAACTATGTCTTTACGAGCTTTTGATTTTATACAACGTTTAATTAGGATTAGTGAACCACCACGCAGCATTGATTTTCGGTTAAAACAACTGGCCACATTATAATTCTCGTAATTAATTAACATTTCAGAATCTTTTAACCAATGCTCAGTTATGCAAATAATGTCAAACATTGTTTTTTCTAAAAACAATTCAATTTCCAATTGTTTGGAGTTAAATCCTTGAATATTTTGATGAAATAATTTCAAGGATTTCTGCTTAGCCCCTTTTCTACAGTTAACTATTGTAGTGCTAGAAAATACCTTTTTGTTTTTAAGTGGAACTGTAGTATTATTGGTACCTTCTGTTGTCTTACAAACTAGTTTAAATTATCTGAGCTAACCACCTCAACATTAGTACTATTACTAATAGTGGTGCTAACTAAAGGTGACTTCGACATACTACTTATGTCTGGGTTAATAATAAAAGCTAATAGTCTAGCTATTTGACGTCTAAAACTAATCGGCAGATACACAGTATCTCTAGTCGACTTCAGCTTTTCAACAAAAATGTTGGTGTCAAAAAATACAAACTTGTCACTATGGTGACTAACTAAGAAATGCATGTAATTATTTAGCATGTGAATGTAGTTGTTTTGCCTATTTGACAAATGCTCAAAGTATGGGAAAGCACACAAAATTACTTTCTTGCAATTTAACTTTAGTAGTTTGGTGACACTATCAGTGATGTCATCTTTTGTTACATTATAACTATTACCTATAAGTACTGTAATAATGCCATTTGGATCATATTCATTCCTAATTATTGAAGACATTATTTGTGTGTAGGAAGTCTGTGGCATACAGAAGTTTTGAGAAGAATGACTCAGGTTGTTGCTAAGTAATTTTCCTAACCCTCTTCCAAAACTATCAGAAAACATAATGGATAAGGAACCAACTTTACTAGTACAAGGGAGAGAGCTAGCTTCCGTCTGCACTACTTGCACTGGACCTTGTTCAATATCTGGAGTATCTATATTAGGAATGGAGACCTGAGCAAGTTCTGACTGGGACGGGTTCTCCGTTGCCTCAGGTTGGAGCTTGCCAAGTTCGGATTTCCTTTGCAATGAACATTGAGGGCCGCTGAGAGTCAGCAGGTCCACTTTGACTGCTTTAGAATTGCACATGTCCACTAACTCATTTGCAGCAAGGATGTGCTCCTGAATTTGTTTTTCAGACCTTACATACTTAGTATACAGTGAATGAATTGACTCTTCCAGTACCTGAATTTCAGACTGCAAGCGTTGAGTATCAATCTCATAAATGTTTTTGCTGTCTTCTAATTTAATTTGGTAGTTATTTAATTTACTTTTAAGAATACCACGTTCCTTTCTTAGTTTAATATTATTGGAACTGTGTTTTTGTTGATTCCTAAATTTATTGCATTTATTTATGATTTTATTTAGTTTTGCATATTTTTTTATTTTATTTTGACTTACTTTATAACTACTATTATTATGTTTTAATATAGAATCTTCAGTAAGGTCTATTGTTATTAAGGACTGAGGGTTGCAATTACTATGAAATAATTCCTTGTATAAGTTATTTGTTTCCTTAGCTTGAGTACATTCCTTTTGTTTCTGGAATTTATTTATTTGTACATTTGCATAAACTAATTCTTCTTCTAGGTCCCTAACCTTATGCAAAGCCTCCTCATATAAGTTACTGCAGTTGTTGAAACCATCTGTAATTAACCGCAATTTGTCCCGTTCATCAACAACATCCAGGTATTGTCGATGTAGGTCTACTAGCTCCTGTTTTAAGCTAGTATTTTTGTAAACAACCTTCTCGACTTCTTTCTCACTATCCTCTATTTCCTGTAACAGCTGTTCACATTTACTGTTAGAAGCCTTAAGATTTTGTAGGGTTGTTTTCAATTTAAGCTCCAACTCCTGAGTTGCAGCCTTGCGGGTCATCACAGGCATGGTTTCAGTTCAGGAATAAGTACTGAAAGTAGAATGAAATAAACGGTGAAAACTAATTAGATAGTCAAACAAAAAGGGAAAGCTAGAAATGAAAGAAAAAATGGGAGAAGTTAGTGTTGCTTAAAAGGAAATGAGGTAGTCTGCTGAATCTTATTGAAATGCAACTGATTTGCTCAGATCAATACAAATTTACATTTATTCTATTGACTTTACTTTACTTTTTACTTTTGCATATGTGGGTAGAATGCCTATGTTACAAGAATTCAAGTTTATCAAAGATTACAATTAAAAAAATAACGATAGTCAACGTTATTGTTGTTAAGTACAATGTAAGAATTCCAGAAATACAGTATTTTGATAATTGACATCAAAGTTTCGCTGAGTTTTTATTTTTTATTTTTATATATTTTTTTACAAAGTGACTTAGACCTAGTGCCAAATCAACCAAAAATTGTGAAACTAAGACTCAATAAAATGTGTTACAGAGTCGTGAAGATTGTGTGCTTATTATTAATAAATGTATACAATACTCCCCGTTTAAATTCGCAGATTGGACATCAGCTGTTCGTTATAGGTTGCCGGTAACGGTGGGCTATCAACACTGTGATTGACTTTGTAATTTTGCAGGAAAACAATAATCCTAAGTATTTATGCAGTTACGTTACATTTAAATATATAATTACACCTTAATTACACTTAAAATTTAAATAAAACTAATTATAAAATACGGAACAAAAATTTGGCATGTCACTCAGGCAGTGCTGCCAGCCGAAAAAAAAACACATAGGTCGTTGACCGTGCACATAAATTTTATAATGTCAAAGAAATATCTAGAATTCAAAGGTTAGTTTTAGCATAAATCAAGACAGTCTAGATTTGTCTATAAACAGACTTAAGATTCGAAGCGAATTTAAATATTTTGACCTTTGAAAAAGTAATAGAGACTTCTTGAAAAAACATAATAAAAATTTCTCAGTAGCAGCTTGGAATCTCGATTTGTTTCCAGTACCGGTAGGTATGTATACCGTGCGCAGTATTATAAAAGGGTGATTTTATACTACTTAATTAAATAAGTGATGTTCTAAATATATAATAAAGAAATGGAATTACATAGTTTGACCCGAAATGGCGTGTGAAGGATTAATAAACAAAAATGTGTTCAAATAACTTGACTTATTTTTTTTTGCCAAAAAGGTTTAAAAAAATTAAGAGTGAATACTGAGTTATTAATGAATTATCTACATTATCTCTTAAAACCATAATTTTCGTCCCATTATTTTACCGCACCAACAAAACAAAACATTTAGTAAAAATAAAATAATCGTCTCCTGCTATCGAGCGAATCCCATCACTACGTTTGACAAGTGTGAATGAACGGCGTTCTGTGCATGTGTGAGTAAGCGCCGTATCAGCCGGTACTAAGTACGGAACTTCGACGCCATCCGCATTGCTATAACGTAACAACCGCCATGCCATCATCAATTGAATGTAGACCTTACTTCTATACCGATAAAGTTGTATTTAAATCTCGTGATGTAAAGAAACAATAACAAAAATTATTTTGTTCAATTCATCTTTATCCCCTTCGCATTAAGGTTGATAATTGCATGCGTTTTGTAAGTTGTAGACTAGTGTGTGGTCTACAAAGAAGATTGTGATCTATTTTTAGGGAGTAAGGGTAGAGTTTAGTTAAATGTGTCTCGTTAAAACCAGATCCTTCAAGTAAGAACAGATGAACTGAGTTTATATCGGGAATGGTATGATAGTTGGTTTTTCGGGGTTATTGCAATTTGTTGTTAATTAATTAATTCATACACGGTGTTAGTTTTTGGTCTTAAAACTGCGTTATCAATTAATGTATTCAACAGGGTCTTATCTCTTTGCAGAATTCATAACGTTTAAAAAAACATGAGGACAAATTTTACCACATGGATGGATATGTCATTACGTAATAAGGCATTATAGTGACCATAATAAGATGATGACCCTATTTAATATATTATGTCGTACTTAATAAATTCGACTGTACTGATCTAGTGAACAGTTTGTGCTACCTGATCCCTCGTAGGTACCTTACCTGCAGTCTAATTGCGTAACACATTTACGACTAATCTGTTTGAATTTGACAGTTCAACAACATTCATTGCGTTATTTACATTGTTGAGCAGATTTTTTTATGGAACATATGAAGCAATGGATTAGCAATCTGTTTCAAAACGATTCAGATTTCGATTGATTGTGTAACGAAATTAGGGTACTGTTCGGGAAGTTCGCTCGAGACACTTGTTTGCAATTCTACTTTCTGTAGAACCAACTCAGGCGTACGCTCACCGCTGCATCGATTAGTTGACACCTACAATGGGCAGTTTGACTCAACTGATATTATGTTTCTCAGCAAGCCTATACTTAGAAAAGAAATTGTTTCTATTTGAAGTGATCAGAACCCTAATTACTTTTGTTCTGTTTATTTTTATATTGTTCTTACTAACAACTAGTACATTTGTTTAGTAATTGTGGATAACGTTGTGAGTAGTGTGTTTGTTACTTCTATTAACTTCTGACCTATATTTACTTACTAATATACTGATGTTTGTTGTCCCTAAGTAAATAAATTAGTAAATAAATAATACTTTGCTCTAATTAGTTAGCCTATCAGTAAAATCATTGTCCAATTTATTGGTAAATAATTATATTATTCTGTTCTTACCTATTTCTAAGGGTCGTCTTTGGCCATTTTGGGCAAGTGTCCAGCACGCCACCATGCCAAAAAACGAATTTTTTCGACGAAAGTAAAGACAAAATGACAGATGAATCAAAGAAATGTGTCAAAACCCGGTCATGATTCGCAACCAGTATTGCGTAATACACAATCAATCGGAATCTGAATCGTTTTGAAACAGATTGCTAATCCATTGCTTCTTAAGTTCGATAAAAATTCTGCTCAACAATATATAGAACTCAATGAATGTTCTTGAACCGTCAAAATCAAACAGATTAGTCGTAATCGTTTACGCAATTAGGGTGCAGTATTGCGTAATACACAATCAATCGGAATCTGAATGGTTTTGAAACCGATTGCTAATCCGATCAAGAAAAATCAAGTTCGATAAAAAAGTCTGCTCAACAATTTAAACAACGCAATAAATGTTGTTGAACTGTCAAAATACAACAGATTAGTCATAATCGTTTAGGAAAATGTGTTACGCAATTAGGCTGCTAGGCCCCTAATCCATGGGCCCCCTATTTTTTGACAGCGTCGTCGTAGCTATGGGCTTTCAGAGGCAGAATGCTACAAATTTCGACCTCAAAGAAGATGCCTTTGCGTGGTATGTCTGTCCCACGACAGTGACCAATAGGCTGCTAGCAGTCCGTGAGGCCTAAGCTGAGCTTTACCAATAGCACCAAAGTGATCGCGCGGAGGACGCACACCGCCTCAGGCCGATTGTCCCGATTGTCCGATTGCCAACCAAAGGACGCGTCGCTATGTGCACTCACACAAATGCGAAGCTCAGCTTAGGCCTCGCGGACTGTATCAGATTATCTAATCTCTATGGTATTTCGTATTGACAGTTGGTAACTAAAACGATCCGTTACACATAGAAACCCAGTACATTTCAGTGTAACTTATGGTCACCTTAGTACGTCCTAAAAATTCCATCTTACTTAGATATTTAATTTTGCAAACACTAAAATAATTAACTCTAATTAGTAGTTACACAAAATGATCCATTAATTGTTCGTGTTTTCCGACATTTTGCTATTATCTTAAAATCTTTTTATTCTCAGTATTGCCGTCACGATAATTAAATGTAATTTTAGTTGGCAACCCCGACTAACTGGTTGAACACACGGAAATTATTGCACCACAATATTGTGCTTTGTGAACATTATCAAGCCGAGTCCCTTGTGAAGATTGTTGAATTTCTAGGGACAAAGCAAATTAGAGAATTTTTAATTCTTAAGCTAAAGAAAAAATAACATAACTTTTAACTTCACGCTTGTAATCCCCGAAGGTCTAGGCAGAGTTGCACCTGTAGTACACCCCAACCGGGCACAAATCTAGACTCCGAGCTGCTTCTTAGAAATTCCGGAATGATTGAATGAAATGCATCGACGTCAGCGTTGTCAGACCAGAGACCCTAGTGTGAGTTTCTTTTAACCATCATGATTTTACGCATCGAACGCGTTCGGCGCTCCGATTGGCCATTCACCATTCGGAAGTTGCGCTCCGATGGCCAAGGGCCAATCGGAGCGCCGAACGCGGTCGATGCGTGAGGTCGAGATGGTTAAAAGAAACTCGCTCTAGCTCTGCAGATTGGATTGATCGAATGAACCCCATGATTACCACTAGCCCCGAAGCCTCAGTTTTCATGACGTTACAGAGACCATTGCATATCAAGAAGTAGACCGGTAGGCGCCGTAATGGTAGAGAAGACGTGTCCTTAGGATAGGAAAGGATTGCGAGCCATACCGGATATGCATCCTAGAGGACTCAGGATTCAGCTCTCCCGATAAATGGATTAACCCAATAACAGTTTGGCCGACCTGGGAATCGAACTCAGGACCTCATGCTCAGTAGTAGCGCTTGCCACCTCTAGACCAACGAGACAGGCAAATAATCTTACAGATAAATAAAGAAGTAACGGAATCGGACATTAAATATACGTGATTAACATAAATTCGCTTTATTTAAATGTCCCAAGTCAAGGTTTTTAATTTGACCTCCCCGAAGTGACGCAGCGTCTGGTCCCATGTTTACCAACATTCAAATAATGACGCTGCAATAAAACATGGCCGCTGCGAATTCGTCATCTTCTCTTTTCAAATTCAAAGCGTTAAATTCATTTATAAGCATTTTGGATTTTGAATAAGGAGTCGGTCAGAAAATTTGAGGACGTTTGAGAACGTTTGTAGGTTTGGACGTAGGAGGTAATCTGTAGAAGTATTGTTCCTATTTCGAAAACTCTTTCACTAGCAGTAATCTACACTATTGGCGAGTGCCACATGGTAACGCGGCGAAGTTGCGGGCGGACGCTAGTGGTTATTAGCTAACGGGGGACTGTCCGGCCTGTAGTGTCTAGGACGCACCGGAAGAGCTTAGGTCCTATCATCACTTGGTGTTGCCTATCACCAGAAATATCGTAATGTAAGAGGGAAGCGCCAGATGGCCCGCAGCATTCACAAATCTTACCTCTTTTTGCAGTTTGCAGGTAACTGTCAGGTTGTATGTTTAACTACAACCTATTGAATTCAATCAATAGGATTTTATTACTTAGTGGGTTGTATTGATGATATAATTATAATAATTATTATTATTGATGATTTTAAATACTGACCTGCAAATTGCATTCAAACTTAGGAAAATTTGAATTTTGGAGACAAACTGGCGCTTTGGGCAGCAACCACCTTGCCGAATACCTAATATTTTCACAGCTTTTCAGACACGTGAGGTACTTAAATAAAAATCAAATAACACATTACAATAAAAACAATTCAATAACTTAATTTTCCTCAATAAATCTCTTGTTATGTACTTCCTTAAAAAACTACTGTGTGTAAATTCTTTATGTCAGTCTGGTTTACCTTTTTATCGTTCATCAAGATATTATTAAAACGTTACGTCATCGATTTTTTATATTTTTTTGCAATCGTCTCATAAATTAATTCTGTTCACAACAAGTTCGTTGCCAATATTAATTGGCTTACCTAATAAGTAAATCAAATATTATGAATTATGCACGTTTGAGTACCTCGTTGGTCGTAAGCAAGGCTGTTGAGCGTGGGGTCCAGGGTACGATGAAGAAATCGGTCCCTGTGACATTGAATTCTTCCGTAAGGAATTTCTCAATACCAGTCGTCTAGATTTGGTCGTCCCCTCTTACATGGGATATACGCATAACTAGCGAAATATGGCGTAATACTGACATAATAGAGGCGTAACATTATGATATATTTCCTTTACTACAATAATTGTCTGTTTAACAACAGTTCAATTAAGCTTGATAACGCTGCAATTAGGATCACACAGTAGGAACTAGGTACTCACATTTCAAAGTCCATAACGCAAGCTTCCTCTGTAGTCTATGATTTCGTCACCATCCGGTACTAAGAAATGATTGGGCAACAATATCATTCGTTCACGGATAAGGATTTATTTAAAGGAAGTAACCGGTCAGTAATAACAAATAGATTCTAGAATGTACACGGAAACTACGAAAAAGAGAATTAAGGACATAGACCAGCATGTAGATTCTGTAAAAATATCACCGTGCAGACATGCTTGGAGTGAGCTATCAGTGTCACCCCGTCTTGGTCTATCCCTAGCATCAGTGGCACTGACAGATCACTCCACGCTCATTTCGCCTAATTGTACACGGTGAGATGGTTACAGAATAGCACTACTGGTCGATATTTTTGATAATAAATGAGAGAATTATAGGAATTAAATGTGTAATGTATGAGGAAAATGTCGTGAGAAAATTTGAGTGAGGAAGACCAAAGAAACGATGGAAGGACTGTGTGAAAGATGATATGGCTGGAAAGGGAGTGACTACCGGGATGACAACTGATAGAGAAGTACCTTTGGAAGAAGAGAGATATATAGTATGATTGTGAATGGCTAGAAGAGCAAGGAAAGACCAAAGAAACGATGGATGATCTGTGTGAAAGATTATATGGCTGGAAAGGGAGTGCCTACCGAGATGACGACTGATAGAGAAGTACCTATGGAAGAAGAGAGATATATAGTATAAATGTGGATGGCTACAAGAGTAAGGGAAGACCAAAGAAGCGATGGATGGACTGTGTGAATGATGATTTGGCTGGAAAGGGAGTGGCTACCGAGATGACGACTGATAGAGAAGTACCTATGGAAGAAGAGAGATATATAGTATGAATGTGGATGGCTATAAGAGTAAGGGAAGCCCAAAGAAACGATGGATGGACTGTGTGAATATGGCTGGAAAAGGAGTGGCTGGCTACCGAAATGACGACTAATCGAGATAAGTATGGAAGATGCGCGGGCCATAAAAGAACACGATGGACGGATTCTGTGAATGAGATGAGAATGAGAATTGTAGCTAGAAATGAAGTAAATACTGAGATGAAGGCCGATAGAGACGTAGATATATAAGAAGCACACATGCCGCGCTGATCATCAGAATCATCTGCTATAACCGGATGCAACAGCGTAACCAGTAGTTTATATTGAGCGACTTAATATCTGACATTCACAAGGCAGTAACTGGATAACACGATAGTTACGATACCTTGGTAAGACTGGTGGAGAGACTTTCGGGCTTCTGACTGCCTGTCTGAATTTATTTTACTTCGATGGTCCTAGTTTATCATTTGTGTGTACATATCCAGCATTGCTTAAGTAAGCTGTCATGCCCGTTATATCTGGAAGCATTTATTTATGTATTAAGTTTTGTTACCTTTTTTTGTCATTGTATTTGTTGGAGTATTGGCGTGGCTAGCTGACATATGGCAAACAATTTAATTTAATGTTCTGTGTCTCGTGATGTTTATTGCTTTGCATACCTACTATTGTATAGAATCAAGTTTTTTCTAACTGAACAGACAGCTGTGCTGCTAGGGAGTTTGTTGCGCCACTTTTACTTCACAGTTTTTTGGGGGACTGTTTTATGCAGGTTGGAAAAGTGGTGTTTTTCTGCCTAGTTGAACAAATGACTAGAGATTTTGATTTTGTAACGACTGTCTAAGATCCACGACAAAGGAAGACGATGACGATGGTCTAGAAACCCTTCGCTCCTAGTTTATTGTTTTATATATTCTCATCTTATTAATAATAATAATGTTCGTGTTTCCAACACACGATTGTGTACGTTTATAATATATTAATTGATCTTTATGCCGGCTATCGTTTCATCAGACACGCCAAGGTCCAACGTGATGTCTGCTGTATCATTATAATTATAATTATCACTTACAACAGTTTATTTGAGGGCTAATTCGAGGATTTGTCGCTTCGTCTGGATTGTATTGAAAGTACAAACAGTTGTATTTTCTATATATTCATCATCATCCGTATCTTTATGATTCATCATCATTTCAGCCGAAAGCCTCCCCAAAGCATCGCTACTTCGACCGGTTCTATGCATCCAGCGGTTTCCTGCTGTCTTAACAAGGTCATCGGTCCACCTTGTGGGAGATCTTCCAACGCTACGTCTTCCGGTAAGCGGTCGCTACTCCAGAAGCTTTCGGCCCCATCGGCCATCTGCTGCCACTCAAACAATTCTTCGGTCTATGTCGGTCACCATGGTTCTTCCTACTCTTGATGTCTCTCGGCGAAGCATGTCTTCTACAAACTCAAAGCGTTTAGTTCAATCAAACCATTTACAGGCACTTTTGAATTGTCAAGGAGTCGTTCAGTCAGAAATATGAAGCTAGTTACCCATTCTAAAGCGTAGTAGGTACCTATGGGAAAGAACGGTCAAGAAACTCCATCGACACTCTTTTAAATAATATTGTAACATTTTTTTGTTATTGGTTACATTATTAATTTCATCTTTCATACTTCTCTCTATTAGCCGGCATTTCAGTATTCACCTCCTTTCTAAACATTATCTTCATTGACACAGTCCAGGTATCCTGAATTTGCGTTCTTCTTTTGCGTCGTGTTGATGGCACGGCAGTGTATTTTTTGTCAGCCTCAGAACTCGACACTTCCACGGCAACATCGGTGGCAGCGCAGACGTCGCTATGGCTGCGTTTTTTGATGCACAGAGGGCAGGACAGGATATAGTCTGCGTTGATTTCCTTTAGGAGAAATGAGTTCTTTTTTAAATTGAGTGCGGTGCTTTGAGTGGGTTCGAAGTGAACTTATAGGTATAGACACACTTTCTATCGCTATACGAAAGCTTTTGAAGAAAATTCATGATCAATGCTTCATATGTTTGAAAAATCCGTCATTTCGTACATACACACATACATAAACTGACACCTTCTCCCCATGGGGGTAGGCAGAAAACACAGAACGCCACGTGCTACGATCCTTACATACTCCTTTTGCCTCGTTTACGTACATACATCTGCAGCCTAATTGCGTAACACATTTTCGTAAACGATTACGACTTATCTGTTGTATGTTGACAGTTCAACAACATTCATTGCGTTATTTACATTGTTGAGCAGATTTTTTTATCGAACTCATGAAGCAATGGATTAGCAAACTGTTTCAAAACGATTCAGATTCCGATTCATTGTGTATTACGCAATTAGGGTACAGATCATACTCCGGTTGTGAGTACTACACACCTGACCTTTCTGAAGAACATCACCGATAAGGAGAATTTATTTGGAATATTGTTGAATTGTCAAAAAGAATGACATAGGGATTGTGATACCATAAATATTCCATTACACCTATTTTGTTAATATATAACCTTGAGGAGTTCGTTGACAATGCCTAAATTCTATTTATGATGTAACATTTGACAGTTGGTTCCACAACTCAAACTCACCTCGATTGAGTGAACTGTTGAGTAAAATTGCAACTATGAATATCCAACCACAAAAGTGAGGTGAGTCAAATCGAGGAAATCATGAGGTTTTTGATCACAACGATTCCCAGCTTCCTCATTAATTATCATACAAGCACATAATATGCGCATCACTAAAAAAAAGTATTTCTCAATTCTTATAATCACGGAAATCTTCATTGCAAATACCATACATACATTCCACCGTATTACATCTACATGGCCGTAAAACAATAATACTAAGTAAATAATTACGTAGCACACACGTGTTATAAAAAAATCATGAGAACACATTGATTTTCCATCCATATTGAACGCATGTTTTTATACAGGTTGGTTTGCTCGTGATTCATGAGTCACCAACGACCAACTTACTTACTTACTGCTTACTAGTAGCCAACTTTTTATACATCAAATATAGGAATTTCGAAGTCATTGGTGCCGATTCTCTTGTCACAAATGCCTCTAAACTAGACTAAATATCACTAAAATTTGGTTTAATCCTGTCAAATGACGGTTTTCCATTCTGAAATTTACTAAAGTGACACAACTTAGCTAAATTTTAGTTTGACAGCACTAAGATGGCACTGAGTTTTTAGTTTAGTGAAAATGGCAATTTTGCTATTCTGAATTTTACGTTTTTCACCAAAAAATTTGATTGTCTAACTAATTCTGAACATGAATCTGACTACTTTTAATCGCGATTAAAAAGGTGTGGAATAAAATTAGTTGGCGTGAACTAAAATTCACACCAACACCTCGACTTCAGACGTGCAAAAAAGGTACTTTAACTTTTTTTTATTTTTTGCTCATATCTCGAAAACGGTGTGTCCTATCACAAAAATAATGAAAATTTCGACCCCCTATGTAATCCAGAAACCTCCAATATTCTACATGTAGATATTTTTATTTTATATTTTCCATCCAAAAAGTAAAAACTTCCATACAAAACACGTCGAGGCTGCCCCAGGCTGCCTCCGGCTCTAACAAAGACGTTACAAAACCAATAGAAAAAAAAACACGTGGCCTCGCGATTGTCAAATTCGAATATAGTTGTGTCAAAATTGTTTTTAATTTTAGAGATTTTTTTACGCAGAATAGCTTCAAGATTCTCATAGTAAAAAGTAAGGAATTTTAGTGATAGTTTAGTTAGTTTCGTTCGGTGTACAAGAGAATCGGCACCATTGTCTGTTAAAATATAGTGGATGGTGAAAATAAAAAAATAAAACAAAAGGTCAAGTCAAAATAGTAAACAGAAATATGTAAAAAAATCATCGACCTATCATCCGACTCCAGCTTGACGTTGACTTACAGGACAACCTGTACAGTAACATGTTAAAAAAAAAAGCTTCTTTGCGCCTTTATTAACAGGATTGTATGTTTTTAAATGACTCATTACTAATATTACACTCTAAATTAAGGTTACAAAATACAATTAAATCAGCTTTTATGAGCTTAGCTACCCTAATGGCGCTTATTTCGGCATAGAATATAGCATTTTTTTTTTGTAATATCGTATTAAAGAACTGTAAACACCTAGCTAGCAAACACAATCATCATCATTCAGGCTCCGCCCAGAGCGGGAGAAGCCTTTATTATAGGTACGCGTTCAGGGTACTGTTCGGGCTGCCGCGCCACTGCAGCGCTTCAGCAATGTTTGCGGTGAAAAGCGTGGATGGTTTTTTGCCATCATGCGGAAGCGTTGTGCATCTCTTATGAAGCGTATGCGGGCCAGCTCTAAGTGCCTTCTGAGCGTGTTCGTGGGCCGCTGGGACGCGCCGATGTGGCGGCACGGGATGCGACTGCGCACTGTGGGTGGTCGTGTACATGGCTTGGCAAAAACGGGCACTCCTGTGCGGTGCCAATTAGTGTTTTTTTTTTTTACTAACAATAGCTTTGAAAGATTTGTGTTACTAACAGTATATGAACTACGTCTGAAATAAATGTCTTATTCTATTCCATTATTTTTTCTAATAATTCAACAACAATTAGTATATTATACAAACAGTAATTTAAGCAAATTAACAAAAAAAAAACATTCATAATTAAAAAAATAGCGTCAAAAAATTCATCCGCATCGCTGTCGACTGGTAATGTTCCCAAGAGACTGGCAGCGTTGCCACGTTGTATGGCAATGCTTAGCCTCTGTCCAAGGTAAAAGCCAGCCCTTGGGTCGCGGGAAGTGTCAACCAGCCGTTTAGAAATTTCCTTATAGAGACCATGAGCGCACGGACCCCACGGCCCGAGGGTTTCAAGCCCAAACGGCTCAACAATACTTACGCCGGACAAAAATACTTACGCCGCTATGACAAAAATACTTACGCCGCTTGAGGATTTCCGCAGCCGCAGCAGCAGAGCCAGCACAGCTCGCCTAACCAGGAAGATAGGATGGCGCAAGAGTGTCGACACACGTTGCATCCCACACTAGAGGCCTACCCACCTTCCATGGAAATAAAGACATGCCGTCCGGTCTCTTGCCATCGTCGCGTGCCAAGCCAATGGGTTCTAGTACAGCTGGAACGCCGACGGTGACAAGAGCTCGTCGGATGATGTCGACAATGTTTCTATAGTAGGATACTATCTATAATATTGTTGTAGGGTTGGCAACCCTACTCGTGGGTAAATAATACCAGCTGCCCGCGTCGATCGAAGGTTTACGCTTGCCGAGGCCACCGTGGATGAGTCACCAACCATGACATCCATATCGAGACACCTCCATGTCTCGAAAAACACGTTAAGCCGTTGGTCCCAGTTATCATTAGTACACCAGATATTTGACAGACGTGTGGCGACATCTACACCGCCACATGCGAACAAACGCATCAATCCTGCATCGCGCAAGCAGAGTTTACCGCGCAGATAGCATATATACAACTTCCCGACAACAATCATCGGGCAGTTGCCCACCAGATACGACATCCATCTGGTCGGAGGATCCTCCCTTTTCTAAAGAGTATGAGTGAACCAAACACCCTGTTCCTCATATCTCTAAAGACGCTTTGGATACTCAGACTCTCAAAGGGCTGACAACCAGTTACTAAGGGATATAGTATTACGGCTAAACCTAAGACAGATTGCTACTGATGATAGACACTACAAAACTATCTGTCCCTGTCAAACAAACAGCTGTTAACACGTTATAGGGCTGCATTCTTTGGCTTTATAGGGACGTCAAAACCAGCGATTGATAGGTTTTTTTATCTGTAGTACGCCAATATTGGAGATAGATACGTTATTGGGTTCGGCTGCTATTGGTAATGTTCGTCGAATCGATGAGCTCCTTAGTTGAGAGTTCTGAGTTGAGCTGCATGATTACTGACAAATGCGTGCACTGACTAGACAGGTCCACTCAATCTGTGTAATCCTATCCTCAAAAGACCATTTCAGATACCAATTTGGTGGGTCTTCCCATGATCTTACCAAGATTATGTCTGGACTTTAAATGAGACTGTGAGTTTGGTTCGGCCTTTCTTCTCGAGAGTAGTCAGATAGGAAACGCCGAACTCATCTAGTTTTTAAAATATGATTGACGTGTAAAACCTACTTACAGAAATAAAATTATTTTTCATTCAGAATCTGAACGCATTATGGCGGTTACGGATCGATCGCGAAAAACCTGGAAGTACGTCTGCTACCTCCTCTTCTTCATCGTATCTCATTTGTTTTCTCCGTTTGTTCTAGGATGTCTACCCTGCTGTTCTGGCAGGGCAAGGGGAAGCAGAACGGTGCGCCCAATGGCAGGACGTGGATACATGCGCCCGATGCCCTCGTGAAGGGCCACGTCGCGTACCTTGTTAAGGTATGTACTGGTTTTCGTATTGTAAATTTTGAAAGATACTACGAAACAAAAAATGTATTTTAGACCAAAATCATGACATAGGTACAAAAATGGTCAGGGAAAGCCGTGTGGGTACCAGAAACAGCTACAAAATTATAACGGTATGCGAACACGGTATTTTTGTTTAAGTTTACCTCCTCGAGAGGTCGCTATTTTCAATTTAATGTGACGTCATATAACCCATAACCAGCGGACGACCAAGACGCTTTCAACAGTACCTCGTTTGACAAATTATGATAAGTAGTTTAGACGCACATATACCGGTCAAAATCATAACGCGCGATACGCGCCAAAACGAGAATCGTACTATGTAATCAATAAGTCTGCTAGGCTGAAATGGGAATAATTAGGCCATAGTTTTGGAATGCAGAAGAACGTTTAGGCCAGAGTCGTCAAGCTGTGGGTGACGTAATGACTTGGAAGCGTTTATGACGGATTGGTCAGAAAACAGCAACGTTGATATTAGTATGGAAGATACTATACCATCTTACCTTTTACTGACCACGGGCACCGTCTCTGGTCCACTTTGAAGGGACATTTCATCTTTGTTCTGCAATGGAAGTGGCCACACACACGGGTGTTTAAGCCCATACTGGCATTAAAAACAAAAGCCTGTTACTCGTAATCTAACAACAAACAATTGATAACACTATCATTGCACGTGCCAAAAGCAGATGGTCCGTATCTGTGGTATGCTGGGGGCGTAGAGCATACGTCACTGCTCTGCTGTGTTATCTATGCAC
Source organism: Dasypolia templi (assembly GCA_963555695.1). Taxonomy (NCBI): domain Eukaryota; kingdom Metazoa; phylum Arthropoda; class Insecta; order Lepidoptera; family Noctuidae; genus Dasypolia; species Dasypolia templi. Next base: position 11,076,459 of record OY743163.1, read on the forward strand.
TAGTTCATAACGTGACTGAGTTGAAAGCTCGGAAGTTATTGGTATAACAGAAGATGTGTTTCTATTTTGCTGCCCCCTCTGAGCCACAGCAACTAAACTAGTACGGACTGTTAGCTTGTTTATTTTCAATGTCCCTCCGCCACAATGACAGAAATGACATTCAATTTCGGTTTCCATCCATTCGTAATTGTATTGCTTAGGGACTTGATATTGTTATTGAAGATACTCGTGCCACCTTTTAAATTATTCATTTATATTCAAGAAATTTGGACAGTACTCGTACGTCAAAAATTACAAAAACGCAAGATTTTCTCTAAAAAGTGGATCTAGATAGAAAATAAAGAATGAAAAATATTATATTTCGGACACGCACAGGAAGTACAAGTCGTGAGGAAACCGGCATGTCTTAGAACCAAAAATTCGAAGACATGTGACATCTACCAACTCGCACTGGGCCCGCGTGGTGGATTACGGCCCTCTCACAGATTGGAGGCAGTGGGAACATAATAGGTTGATTTTGCGCTTTATGCAAGATTTTGGGGTGCATTTAAACAGCTTCAGGGACTGACGTTACTTATATGTACTCCGAACATACCCTGGTCAGTCAGCTCCTCTACCAACTTGCTGAATGCTAATACAACACATTTTTGACACTGCATCAGCTTTTATTACGTGAGCTGAGTAAGCAAACTGAAGTGGCAGTGGGCTGGCTACGAGTATATGTGTCGAAGGAGTGATAGCCAGTGGAGCAACGATTCCTGGAGTGGAGACCGCGTAGTGGGACGCCCCACAGCCATATGGACTGACGACCTTAAGATGGTGGCTTAGACAGACTGTATGCGGAAGGCGGAGGACAGCCTGGAAGAGGCCTATGTCCAACAGCGCACTGATTTGATTCACTGATCAGCTTATTTCAAGTCAACCAGTGAGACACTTATAAAGTATCCCATAAGTCAGTCGAACATGGCAGTTGCGCTCGCGACCAATAAACAAGTCTGTCAGTCAAACACCTAGCTACCTAGCAGGATGTCTTTCGCCTGGATGATGATGATGGTGTATGCTAAAACACCATCATCATCATCCAGGCGAAAGACATCCACTGCTGGCCTCCATAGGCCTCCCTCAAGCATGATAAAGATACGAACGATAAAGACACAAACAGAATCTTATCATCATTATCTTCCCGCACGCGTAGCTTGACCGGGATTGGTCGACAAAGGAATAGATAAAATGACAGATTTATTTTATTCATCAGTCATTTTGTCTATTCTTCCGTTGATATAACTCTTTTCTATTTGTAATGCGACACGTGCTGGTCTAGTTCCAAGTTCCCCTGTCAAACGTCACGCTATCATTCACTCCCTTCTTTCATATAATTCCTCACACAATCCATTCATCATTTCGTTGGTCTTCCTCAAAATCAACCACAATACAGGTTGATGAATCGAAATTATTTTCCACTTTTATTTCTGTCCCTACTAACATAATTTTTAAGGTTTTTTTTGTAACTATGAACCTTGGTTGTCTGAAAATAAATTAATTTTATAATATTATTTAAAAAAAAAAATGTTAGGTGTTACATTCATTAATTACATTTTGACCTCTTATGAAAAAGCAGATTTTGTCTTTTGATAATTGTCGTAAAATGCTAGGGGTCTAAAATCATTAGTGCTGACATCTCTTTGAAACGCGCGCGTCTCAAATGTCAGCAGGGTCCGTTTAGGGCCGATTCCTGCCAGGGTCGCGGGTTGTTCGAAAGAGATACCGTGGCCCCTCCCGCTCTGCCAGAGCGGAAGAAGTCATTTGAAGATTGTTCATTTTTTTTTGCTTTTTTTTTGGGTCAGAAATCTTTAAATGGCTAAAATAAAAGGCGTCTAGAATCGTTACAGTTTGCTCGTCAATATCTCTGCTAACCTGTGTACATGGATACGAAGGGGCAAAAAATCAATCTGAAGAAATTCTCACGGCCCTTCCTAGACCCGTATATATCTTTAAATCAATAATAAAACAAATTGCCGGCATTTTATTTATTTATTGTACACGTTCACACTTACAAGCTATTGTTTTTATTATAATTGTCTTGTAACGTTTACATTTAAACTTCCTTTACAGATAACGTTTATTTTATGGTTGGCACGCACTGGCTAACTAACAGGTTACAATAGGTATGATGACTATTATTAAAAATTTACGAAAAATAATGAAATTTCAAAGAAGTCATTGTAAAAATGAGATAATCGGAAAAAAAACGGTTAAATCTATGTGAATAAAAAGAAGATACACGCTTTAAAAGTTTTTGGAGGGGAATTCCCGTCCTTGTCGCGCGCGGTAAGGACAATGTATGGCGCCAATGTGAAGTTATATAGTTGTGACGTCACTTCTTCGATAGTGCTGTTCTTGTTTTACTCTTATTTTAAAACTTTTGTAACTTGGCAATTTTTTTATAATATTGTTTGCAGTACTTATTTGAAAACAAACATTTTTTTGAGCTAAAAATAAAAAGTTATCTACTATAAAGGGTTGATGACAACTTTTAACTTAATAATATATACCTACAATTCGTTTTTTTTTTGGTTATAATTTACTTAAATTATAAACGCGAAAGTTTGTGAGTATGGATGGATGTTTGTTACTCTTTCACGCAAAAACTACTGAACGGATTTGGATAAAATTTGGCACACAGATAGTTTATAACCTGGATTAACGCATAGAGTACTTTTTATCCCGATACTCCCACGGGATCAAGATTTATGCGGGTGAAACCGCGGGGAGCAGCTAGTATCACATAAGTGCCAAATTATTTTTTCAAATCCGACCGATAGTCCCAGACACTATCTACCCTCTACAAACTTACAAACAAATTTTACCTCTTTTTAATATTATTATAGATGTGCTCACCCCCTTTTACATGCAACTGAAATATAACTGACGAAATTTGGGTGTCTTGTAAACCTAGAGTTGCCAACCTTCCGGGTTTCCCCGGATTTGTCCTAGTTTCATTTGTAGTCCGGGTTTAAAAATTTAAGTGATTATTAAAACAATTTGTAACAGACTGTAATAAGATTCTGTTTTGTTAAGTAAGTACATTTAGAATGATGATAAAAGATGACCGAATATAATTTTTAGGTCTGATAATATATAAAAAGGTCATTTTCAACTTTTTTTTACTGTTACTACTTGTGTTTAAAAAAACCTGTTGACCTGTCCGGGTTCTGGGCTCTCTAAAATCCGGGGTTTTAACGCATCTTGTCCTGGTTGCCAAATTTATGAAATGGCAACCCTCCTCCAAAGAAACGGCTGTATTGTTACAGAAACTTCTTACTAGTTCCAACTCAAGATGGCAATATATTGCGTTTTAAACATGTCTCAATTTCATGTATTCTCCTTCCAGTTCCTCGGCTGCACGCAAGTAGACCAGCCCAAAGGCATTGAAGTGGTGAAGGATGCGATAAAGAAGCTCCAGTTTACACAGCAATTGAAGAAGTCGGAGGCGAAAGATGGCGCCAAGTGCAAGAAGGTCGAAATTACCATATCCGTCGATGGAGTTGCGATACAGGTTAGTTTTTGCTTCAACCTTAGCAGTAGTTGAGGTATTTGTGATGAAATTAGTCCTATTATCGCTTTGAATACATCGTCTTAATAATATTATGTTGAATGTCCTGACTTAACTCATCAACGTAGAACTTAAACTAAATTAAGACTTCTATGAACACGTGTTTCAAGAATTTTTGAAAACTAGTCTAAAAAGGGTGGGTAAATAGGGAAAGGAACTTTTGTTAGGAAGTCCGAACCTCGTCCGCTTAGAGGCCCTAGACCCCTAGTGTGAGTTTATTTTAACCGTCTCGATTTTACGCATCGACCACGTTCGGAGCTCGGATTGGCCCTTGGCAATAGAATGATGAAGGGCCAATCGGAGCGCCGAACGCGGTCGATGCGAAAATTCTAAATGGTTAAAAGAAACTCACACTAGGGGCCTCAGGACGAGGTTGGATGCAACGTAACTACTAGCCTAACAATAAATAAACAAGACGTACCATAAACCACTTTACGACAGCGCAATTAAAAAAACAACCGCAATAAAAGTTCAACTACATCCACAAAAAAATGTTCTCATCCCACGACATAGGTGTCAGAAAAGCCGCGAAATCAATTATTTCACAAACTACCCGCAGATATAATCACTTTTACTTTCAGTTCAACAGTTCTTAGATCTCTGTGTAACTTTGTACTATTGTAGTATTCGCACGCACGCACTTTGTTTTGTACTGTTAGCAAAAGTGATTTGTAGGCAGGATAGCAGTTAACGACATGAGACAAAATAGCGTAGATTTTAACGTCTATGTTGCTGAGCGGTCTTTGCTCACAACGTCATATTAAAAATCCTTTTCAAATAGTATAATATCTATGTTATATGGGAATAGGTAAACTATTTTTGATTGGCCTCAAAAACAAAGGTACCAATCGCAACTGATTTTCTGTTATCCGCTGAAGAGTTTTATTATCTACCTCAGATGCGCATTTTCATATTTAAACCAAGAAGATACTCTTTATACATTCCCTCACCGACCGCGATGACCACATTACTCTCCTCCAGGAGAGCAGTAGGGCCACCAGTACAGTGCACGTAACAACACCGTCATTCCGACCTCGCCGCCGAGGTCTGTCCCCTCGACCCTTGCTCGACGAAGTGCCAGCCCGCGACGCCGTAAGCCGAGGTCCGTACCCCACAAGGGGTGCCCTTAGGGAGCAGTCGCTTATTAATGTAAGTTTTTCGCCCTTGGCTGGAGGCTTTGAGTTCGCTTAAGGCAGCCACAGGATAGTCCGGTTAAGTAGTTACGGCCTCTTAAGGTCAACTGCGAGATGCCATTCCCAAAAAAAAAGAGAGTTGTAAAGGGTCACATACGCAGAATAGAATAGGTTAATAGGTTGAGAATCCTTTTTGCAATTGTCATAATGAATTAATTCAGTAGAATGCAGTTTCTCGCTGTTTCTTTTCTTAAGAACCTTTGACTTTGAAGCAGTTAAAATCTTCAAGCTATAGAAATCACACAATACGAATGCCTGGGAAGATCACAATTAAGATGCGTGTCGTTGCCCCGCATACCAAACTATTTTGCTGCGAGTACATTTGATTTCACTTTTAACCGCTTATTGTGTGAGCAATCATTGTTTACATAGACGAGCAATACGTAAGCCTTACGCTTGTTAATTGGGAAGGGTAAGCTGAGGTGTGTTTCTCGTGTCGGTAGCAAGATAACTTATGCGGTGGTGAAATTAGCCAGTCAGCAAGTAAGGCTGAGTTTTGTCCATCAGATATTCGGAGTTATGGTAGACAATAAATGAATATGCATTAAATCCAGAAACAAAAGTCATCAACAATAATCATCGAAAAGATCCAATGTTTTATGCGTACGGTCATAGATAATATAATACTACGTACAGATAACCAATACCAAACAAAGAAATTTCACCTCCCTAAGTCTGGCTATTGAGCTGGCAATTTTACTTCGTCCAATTTTTCAACAGATGGCAGCATCAGCGACTTATTAGATTTACCACGCCATCTAGGAGTCAACTAATTGTATGTTTTTCTTGGAAACAAGTGCATTATGAGTGTTAATAGATAAATCAGCATTAAACAAGAAAGTTTTAATTTTTACCAATCTTACTTCAGCCAAAATTCTGCCTTAAGACGCTTTTTATTGATTGTTAATTTCATAATGGTTACCTTTGCTGCCATCAATGATTCTTTTTCAAGACTAATTATAATTTGTTCGAGTTGAGATCCCATGGCACGGTCAAAAGTGTGGACCTCTCTGTTTGTCTTTTTTTTTTTTTGGGAATGGCATCTCGCAGGTCAACCTATGAGGTTGTCGTCTGCTTAAACGGACTTGCCTGTGGTTGCCCTAATAAATTAAGGCCTCCAGCCAGGACTTAAACTTATGTACTAACTTAAAAACTAAGCGACAACGCTAAGGGCACCCCCTGTGGGGTACGAACCTCGGCTTAGGGCGTCACTGGAAGAGGGCAGCAAGGGACTAGCTGGATCAGGATTTGAGTGATTTAGGGACGAATTTAAAGCTACAGGCTCAGTGGCGCGGGCTGGCTCGAGCAAGGGTCGGGAGGGGCTCTCCTGTTTGTGTCTTTGTTCCCTTCCACCTTTAAAGGCTCCCATGGTCGTAGCGGGGGGGGGGGGGGGGGTTAAGTGTAGGCTATGTCTAGGCATGGCCCAAAGCACTCTCTCTCACAGAGAGTAGACAGACGGACGGACGGTCAACGAAGTGATCTTACATATTATGGGTTCCGTTTTTTGGGGGGACTTTTGAGGTACGGAACCCTACTTGCATAATCAGCCTATTATGTTCCCACTGCTGGGACACAGACCTTGTGACTAATTGCGTAACTCACAATTAATCAAAATCTGAATTATTTTGAAGGAAATGCTAATCCATTGCTTCGTATGTTCGAAAAATTTGTCGGCTCAGCAACGTAAGTAACGCTATGAATGTTGTTGAATTGTCAAAATGTTACTATGCCCTACATGATTATTTAAGTGATAAAACACTGTAACTATTACTGTCTATCTTTATATCTCAAGTATTTTCTTTTGTATTGATAGTATTCGTTTTTGTTTATTTTCTATGATGGATTTTGTTTGTGTTTAGTTTAAATTTTACTGATATTTGTATGTCATAAATGACAAAACATAGAGCAACCCATAATAATTATATAAGACCTTGAACGTTTACCTATGTTTTACAAATAAATGATTCTGATTCTGAAAAGCGATTACTGCTGATAGTGTGGTACGCAATTACCAAGCTGCTCCAAAAAAATAAATGATAATTTCTTAACACTAAATTAAACGACTGTCATAATTATATCTGTCACATCAATCAATCCATGTTGACAGCAATATTAGACATTCTTGTCAACAAATTTCACATTAAAATTCAATTGTTTAAAATCAAATAGTTTTTTTTTTTTTTTCCTCCTTCGCACGTTTTCTCATACCACATTAGCACCCTTGCCATAAACAAAAATAGAATAGAATAGAACAATAATAGAATACCTTGTGCACCTGTCAGAGATCACATAAATCATAGGATGTTTTATCGTGTAAGCTAAGCAAATAATGCACATTATATACTCAACACGTACATAATTCGCTATATAACTACCATAAATGTTTCCTGCGAACAATCTAATGTAGGTAACCCTACTTTAAAGACCCAGTTGGGTTATGTGTTTAACGTATTACTCTGCATAGTACTTAGTATTGAATAGATTCAAGTTTTTTCAAGTTTGTTGCGCCACTTCTTCTTCCCAGCTAAAGCACTAGGAATGGTGAAGGGCGGGCGTTTTGGGAGACTGTCTTATGTCATTTTGACAATAAATGACTTTTGATTTTGTATGTTTGTATATTGCGTCTTATATCCTTAAGGCGCTGGCAAGAGGCAAATGTTTATGTGGGATTAACTTAAATAAAAATGCAAAATCTGTACAAGTTTGTGGAAAAAAAAAGTTAATCTTGGAACATATTTCTAAGAACCCTGTTGCATTCAAAACACGTTTTTCAAATGTTTTCTCCATACAAAAAAATTGTAAACTCTTTAAATGATCTTCCAACAAAAATATCTGTATTACTTATCAACGCACATTTATAAATTTCCAAACAATAACGTATCATATTTAAATATAGAACTTTGTTGTTATTTTCAATAAATCAACAAATTTTTGAGTAAATACAAAATTGATTCATATTTTTCAATAAATTACAAGCCTTGTGTCATCGCGCTTCTCTTTCTTTGGCGTCAATAAAACAATTAAAAGAAACTGTCAATGCTATCACTTAATTCACCATTTCCTTCCATTGTTTACCATTACAAAGTTCATTATTGTGCCTACCGAGAAATTCTGTGCTGATGCCAACTTTTTAAGCAAGCAAATATTAACGTAGACCAGAGGGGTAATCTAACAGTAGGAAAGCCTTGTCTTAAGCCTTGTCTCCCAGTGGGATGATGACAATCTGGTCTCTTTTAACGCCACCAAAACACAGGCTTATCTTTTCACCGCAAAAAGGAGTCATTTCGACCAAACTCCTACTTTTCGGGGTACACCTGTTCTATTGAGCGTAAAGCCTTAACTGTGACCAAGAAACTGGGCATCCTAAATAGAGTGAAGCGATACTTTACGCCTGGACAGCTTTTAACTCTTTATAAAAAGCGCAAGTCCGATCCTGCATGGGTATTGCAGCCACATTTGGGATGGCTCAGCTAAATACCAACTTGCCGCGCTCGACTCAGTGAAACGCAGAGCTTAGAGGCTCATTGGCGACGTGAGACTGGTGGATGCCAAGCTTCACAGCTTGGCTCATCGCCGCAAGGTTGCCTGCTTGTCGGTCTACTGTAGATTGTACTTCGGTGAGTGTGCGCAAGAACTCCACGACCTCATCCCACCTGCCCCATTTTACCATCGGACATCCAGACGTACTGCTAATTATCATCCATACTTTGTTGCACTTAATGCGCACGGCAAAAGAGTGGAACTCACTACCTGCGTCTGTGTTCCCGAACGCGTTCAACCCGAATCTCTTCAAAGTTAGATTGCTGAATAGGCTTCTTCTGGGTAAGCTCACTTCATCGTAGACGTTGTCGCTGTCACCTCTGACCTAGACTAGAGTCAAGAGTAAACCCATCTTAATTAAAAATAAAATAAAAAGGAATGGTTTTAATTTTGACAGTTCAACAACATTCATTGCGTTATTTACTTTTTTGAGACGTTACGTTTTTGTTCGCAGACAATTTTTTCACACTAACGAAGCAGTGGATTAGCAATATCCTTCTTAATTACTCAGATTGTGCTTGATAGTGTGTTAGGTCATTTTGGGTGCAGTTTTAAGGACTTGAATTTACACATCCAGCAGATTAGGTACTTGTAGAGTAGAGGGTCCAAAGTTGAACCTAACATGAACGAAATGAAAGTTACCTGAGGCATGAGCAATAGTATTAATCGATTCTTTATTTGCAACAGGCATCTCAATACCCGGATCCTTAGTATAATGCAAAAAAGTTAGATCATATTGAATGAGGGCATCATTGGACCGGTGGCGATTTTTGGAGACACCGAGACCCATGTCCAGCAGGCTTAGCATGGCGTTTTCTGTTTCTACTCTACTGTAGAATAGAAATCGCTTTCTACGCTCCTCGAAATCTCTTTTTCGCGAGCACGAGGACACACTTAGACTCAGGTTGCTTTATAGACAGTGATTTTCCATAGCAACGGGTTAGTTGCTAGTGATGTGTATAACTACCCATTTTTACCGTACAATTGCGTTTCGTTTCTGTGTAGACAGTAGAAAACTTTCTACTGTCTACACAGAAACGCCATTTTTGTCTACTCTTCCGTCGACAATACGCTTCTCTAGGGCGCTCGTGCTAAGCCTGCAGCAGCAGGCTTAGCATGGCGTTTTCTGTTTCTACTCTACTGTAGAATAGAAATCGCTTTCTACGCTCCTTGAAATCTCTTTTTCGCGAGCACGAGGACACACTTAGACTCAGGTTGCTTTATATACAGTGATTTTCCATAGCAACGGGTTAGTTGCTAGTGATGTGTATAACTACCCATTTTTACCGTACAATTGCGTTTCGTTTCTGTGTAGACAGTAGAAAACTTTCTACTGTCTACACAGAAACGCCATTTTTGTCTACTCTTCCGTCGACAATACGCTTCTCTAGGGCGCTCGTGCTAAGCCTGCAGTAGATGATGATTGAGAAGTGCAACATGCAATAACTGCAAAATGCAAAACATCCAACCATTACACAGAAACACTAATTAGAAAGGATGAAGAGCAAATAGTCGCACAATCACACAGCTGTAATCAATGGTGGTTAGCCGAGTGCGTTCGGGCGAACTCGGGCGTTTCCGCCGCTTTCACGTCACGGTGCGCAAGCGCAAGGTCACGAGCGAAAAGCGTCACCGCTCTCTATTGTCAAAGCGTTCCTATGCATGGCGTTGTGATTGTTGAAATGTTGTTTGATGGCCGTCAGCTGTTTGTATGTTTTGATTATATTGCACTTATGAATGACAAGCTGTTGCCCGCGATTTCGTCTGTCGATGTCCTTCCAAAATCCGTTCAGCCGTTTTGTCGTGAAAGCGTAACAAACAACCTTACTTTCGCATTTATTATAAGAGTTTAGTATTACGATAATATTAGTTACGATGCCTTTATTATGGTCTATTCCTGGCTTCCTTTTTACTTATCGTAAATGGGGGTATCAGTCAGAACCGACGAACCCTGTGATCTATTTGGTTACAACGATTTGCTTCTAATTGTAAGACGACCGATTTTGAGTCATTTATTCAAATCAGGCTGCGAATCTGCTTTTTTCGAACGTCAAAATTACTTAAGACAGTCCCCGGCACGCCAGCCCTTCACCACTTCCTAAAGCTTTAGCTGGGAAGAAGTGGCGCAACAAAGTCTCCAGCAAGCAACTGCCTGCTGCAACGGATAATAGCCATATATATAGTGATAGGACTGATAGGACAACACTCGCCTGTGATTCTTGTAGGGCTAATTATCCACAAGAGATGTGCTGCGAAGATGTGAAATCTCTCCATCATCCATCCAAGCTACGGTATTTTGTGACCGTTTCCACTAGTGCTAATCTGTGCAGCGGAGCGATTAAGACGTGCTATAAAGATGAGCAGCTCGAGCTATGCGATGCATCAACAGTAGGGAAAGGCATCTTCATCTTCCTCCAAGACTTCTTTTGCGCACATTGCGAGGCATAAAATAACTCTTTGCTTCCACGCTGGGTGACATACGCGCGCCTACTGTAGATACTCTGCTCTGGACATAGCTATACAACTCACGCATCCATAGCTCCCGTCCATAGCACTCATCCTTCCATGTTTGCTATGTGGACCAATGATTGGTGGATATCGAACGCATCCATAACAACGTAGCCAGTGTAAATCATAGTTACGAAGTTCATTACCGCGATGTACGTTACTGCGAAATTTTACTATCGCGACGTTCGTTGTTGCGAAAGTTATGGGTTAGGGTAGACCAGTGTCTTACCGCGCGCGAGCCGAGCGAGCGCTACTTCCAATTTAGATTTCTTACCAACCAAAGTTTATTTTAGATTAAATCACTCTAATATACACTTTAGCACTTTCGCAACAACGAACGTCGCGGTAATGATATTCGCAACTATGCATTAATAATAATAAGTTATTTATTTCTCCTCACAGTGACAAACTTATTCTAGGTTTCACATATTATGTGGGTTTTTTTCCCCTTTTTTTGGCAATGTTTTTTTAGCTGGTGTCTGAGTTAGGCGTAAAATGCCTGTATTACTAATCACCAGGTCCCCACCCCACGGAAGAACAGAAAGATTTACAAAAAAAAACAAAATTGATAGGTATCTTACGTTATAATTATGGAGATTTAAGACTAAAACTTAAGTTATTAAAATTTTGGGGGTAGAAGTTAAAAAGAAACAAACAAAAAGTTAAAAAGTTAACCGGCGCCTGTATCTGTGTGTATATGTGTGTCTATGAGAGTGTATAATGTCAGTGTGTAGTGTTGAGTGTCGGGTGTAGTGTGCCGACGTGTACGTGAGAGGGTTTTGGTGCAAGTTATAAACTTATGTCGTACTAATTTAATTTGAATGAAGTAGACTTTCTGTAAAATGATAATCCATTTTTTTTTTACCAGTCCGTCACCAAAGACTTATATTTGGTTTTTGGCAAGGGATATAGCGTTAAGGCTCGATTTACCTTATTGTATAAATTTGAACCCTGGTAGCAAAAAAACCGATGTGCGAACTATGATTTACACTCCAACGTAGCATAGCACATCTCTGGTGGAAAGGCAGCGTAGGGTTGGTCTGCTGACTGCATGGGCCACGTGCCCAAGAATCCAGTTGTAAAAAGACTTAGAAGAGTATGTTAGAAAGGAATTTCTTGCCCGAGGCTTTTTTATTACACCCATTAATTTACCGAAACCCGCGTAATTATATTTACTCACCCCGTTTTTCTTATTTCAGGAGCCAAGATCCAACAACATCATGTACCAGTTCCCTCTTCATCGGATATCCTACTGCGCCGACGACAAGGGGGCCAAGAAATACTTCTCTTTCATCGCGAAAGGGGGCAGCACCGTCAACGCGGTGAATGGCCATGATGGCCCGGCGGAAAAACATGAGTGTTTCGTGTTTATTTCCACGAAATTGGCTTCAGAAATCACGCTTACCATTGGTCAGGCATTTGATTTGGCTTACAGGTGAGTTTAGAGAGAAAAAGAAACGTTTTATTAAGTAAAATAGGGTATGCGGCCAACACGGCGCTGTCCTGTACCTACGATATTTTACTGTAATAAGTTGGGATCGCGCGTCAAAATCCCTCAGTTCAAACGGTTCAACACAAATCCATAATGAAACTGCCATTTGATCCCGAAATTATACAGCATAAAATAAAACTAATTAATAATAAAAAAACGACACAAACAAAAACCTCAAAAAATGGCTGAACAGATTTTTTCTTACTTTTTTTTTTGGCACTCGATCACCTTAGCTTTAAAAAAAAATGGATTCAGCCGTTTGGGTACTACGATGCCGCAAACAGTCACATCTGACACACATTAAACTTATGAAACCCCTCTTATTCCGTCGGGGGATAAAATATTGTAATGATCATCGCCGTGTGGCACTTTAGGTGTCGGTGCTCAAATGTCTCATGAGACATTTCAGCATTCTTTCTAGGATGGCAACTCAGTTGTGATGGATAATGCAAATGCTGATTGGAGGCGGTGACCACTTACAATAAGTTGTGCCATCTGACTTAATCCCACCAAAACAATCAAGAAAAGGTTTTGTTTTATACGGTAACTTATTTTACGCCTTATAAAGCTTGTAGTCTTAAATCCAAAACTTTAAGCTGGCAACGATGTGCATCGTTATCCATATGAATTTGAATCAGGTCCCCACATAAAAATGTAATATTGTCCTTTTAAACCGCTTGCATGACGTCTGTGCGAAAACACATAATTACAACGGTTTTAAAGAAATCATTGTTTAAATGACCTTCTGGGACAATGGTAATCCCTTTTGGTGTACGTACCTACCTAATTAAAATACGAGCAATATTATTGTCCCATCGCAGGGCAAAGACCTCTTCTCAAAGTGGTAGGCACGAGCATTGCACACCAATTTGCTCAGGACGTGTTCTGCTCGCAACTTAGTCCATAATAATCCAAACGTGTGACTGTTGGCTGGTCTAACTTGTGGATTTTTATAAATGCATGTACTAAATATGTCAGTGCTATTCTGTAACTATCTTACCTTGAAAATTTAGGTGAAGTGAGCGTGGAGTGAGCTGTCAGTGCCACTGATGCTAGGGATTGACCAAGACGGGATGACACTGACAGCTCACTCCACCAAAGTCTTCACGGTGAGGTTTTTACTGAATCGACATGCTGTACTAGCTTCTGGCCTCGGGAACGTGCTACCGGCACAAAAAGTAGCCATTGTCATTCCCCGGGATGCTAACTATCTCCTTGACCAATTTTATCAAAATCCATATAGTGGTGGCTTACGGCCGAACCTAATAAGCAAATACAGATCGCCATTGAAGATAGACAGTATAACTCTATCTCTCCTTGACAAACAAATATCTGTCAACATGTTATAAGGACGCATGTACTTACTTTGGCTTTATAGGTACGTTAAAACCACACATTGATTGTTTTTCTAACTCCAGTACGCCAAAATTGGTGATAGATACGTTTTTGTGCTCACACGTTGGCGCCACTGGCGAGTATGGTCCTGTCAGTACTTTTTTTTGATGATTTGGATATGTTTACCCATTTTTTATTCATTATGTTTATTTTATTACATTTTAAAACTTCAAATTAATATTTTTAGATTTAAAAGTTCCTAAAATTGGCAAGCACGACGCAGGCAAATATTATTCTTCATTTAAGTGCTAACTTTTTTACTTAAAATCTTAAGCCATAATTAATAGGGAATGGCACAACCATTACAACAATTATGAATCATTACTTAAAATCCGTGATAAAAGATCCCGCAAACAGTGAACGTTCAGTAAATTAGACATCTATAGAGACCTTACTCTACACTAGCGCCTCTAGCGGCGAACTAAAGCGCGATAGCCTTCATTCACGTAGTCTGGTCATCAATCTGCCCAAAAATCAAGTTCTCTGATGATACATAAGGTTATTTCTCGATTTTGTCAGGTGAAAAGGTAATTACTTGTTCCTGGCCTGATTAACGTTAATTTCTGTACATTCCAGACGGTTCTTGAACGACAACGGCAAATACATCGAGATGCAGAAGATGCAGTTACAGAATAAAAAGCTGGAGCTACAGATGAATGCTTACAAAAATCGTTTACAGGTAAATACGATACACACTTTATATCAAGAAGAGGAGGCCTGTGTCCCAGCAGTGGGAACATAATAGGCTGGTTATGCTTATGCTTTAAATCTGATCTTCAACAAACAATGTTAATGCCAACCCTTTCCGCAATGGAGGCTGTGGTAAACACGTGTCGGGGATTACTAGTACCTTACCTACAGCTTGAGAACCGACCAGAGTGACCTCAGCGAAGGGGGCGCACAGTGGTCACGTGCTGCCTTGCACACTTGCACAGTTAGGGTTCGGGGAGACCCCTTTACAGTCTCCCCAGAGATGTGCTCTAACAGGCTTTGCGCAGAGGGGGTATCGGTTCGGTCTTTTGAGAGGTAACGGAACCCCTTCCATGTGCAGATGGTGATCACCGAGATGGTTTTAGTGAGGTAAAAATCCCACACTTCCTGGGCTTATCTCCAAAGCCCGGGCGCCATTTGTAGGTTTCCCCCCGAAAACAAATTATAAAAAAGATGCAAGCCGCACAAGTGAATAGTACACTCACATTTCTCTATGTCTAAGTCCTTTTTGTGATAGGGCGAGTCTCAAGACCCAGTATAACACCCTGGCTGTTTGAGTTCTATATGCGGCCTACCCAATTGTCGTTTCTTTTGTATTGTTCGTCGAATCGTTGAGCTCCTTAAGTTCTGTGTTGAGCTGCATAATTACTGACAAACGCGTGCACTGACTGGACCTGCACTCATTCAGTGTGCTTCTTTCCTCAAAAGTCCTTACCTCAAAAGACCGACTTTAAAAGAGACTGTGATCTCTGAGTTTGTTTCGGCCTTTCTTCTCAGAGTAGTCAGATAGGAAACGCCGATCTCATTTAGTTTTTAAAATATTATACTATCATATTTCTTTACATCCTCCGGAGTCTGCTTAGGGACGCCATGCCAGACAGTCGTCTTTGTGCGCTTTGTGGTGTCTTCAGGATTGACGTGTAAAAAGTGTTTGTACAAACCTACTTACAGAAATAAAGTCAGTTATCATTTAACAGGCCGGAACCCCATAGGCATACTCTCTAACTATAGTACTCTTTGCATACTCAGCAGTCACACAGCGCACTAGACTAACGAGGCACTCGGAGTCCGTACTGTCAATTCGTTGGTCATCAACCGTCAACTTTCAAACTAAGAATGCAGGCATTTCCTTCGTACGCTCGTTCCATTGTAGACCTCATAAACTACTTAATTCTAACCACTTACTTCACCAATTCCAGGAGTTATCAAAGATCACGTACAAGGATGACCTCTCGTCCTACCTCTCTCGGAACAAACTATCAGACATCACAGAGTTCAAGCCGCCGCCTGAATTGGAGAAGCAGATCGCGTCTCTAACCATGGCTAACGGATTCGCCAATGGCAGTAGCAACGGCAATGGAAACGGGAATAATAATACTGAGATGGGTATGTTGAGAGCTACGACTGTGCAAGGATCTTTTGGCGGGTGGCTAAAATCGGAACTAACGCTGCCATCTTGCTTTTTCAATACAATTACTCAAAAATGTTTCCTTACAACGCCCCTCTGTCATTGTTATTCAAGCGCCAAAAGATCCTCGTAGCACTCTAAATACAAAAGCCAGGAAAATAAACTGATAATTATAATTAAATTGCCAATCACCGTAAATTCCAATCACAACAGTCGCTATTTGTGAGTCGTATGCCATGGAATTATTATGTACTATAATGGGCACGGTACGCATCCGGTCATCTTGCTACCTCTTTCTGACGCTGTCCGTCTTGAAGCACCCGTACCATGGTGTAAAGAATTTTTCCCAGCGGTCATCGTGCATGCGGCTGATGATGTGTCCCGCCAATCCCATCTGAGACTGGCAGCCTTCATGCATGTTTTGGAACACAGTTATTTAAATAACATTCTTCTTACATTGTTTAAAGGCACAGACGCGTTGTCAAACAAATCGACGGATACGTTCAACTCCAGCAACGATAACAACCTGTTGCTCGACACGCCGCCACCACAGCACAACGGCAAGCACAGCTTTGGCACTGGGTAAGTTTTTTTTTTTTTTTTTTTTTCTTTTGGTTTCGCACGGTTTGTGCATTCAGCCAATGTCATGCACTGGGTAAGTTACCAGCTCATCAAATTGAAATGTTTTGGGCTAAAGCTTTAAAATTGCAATGCAATTGAAGTGAAGTGTCCGGGCGGTAGAATAAATGGTGTCCCGTAAGTCGCCGTCAAGCCGGAGTCGGGTGAGAGGTCGGGTCTTACAGAAAAAATAGGAAAAAAAAGCTTAATGTTCTTTGCAACAGGAGTCGAAAGACCGTCACAGGCTTTTCTCGTTTTTTTTTTTTGTTATAAATGCCCGTTTTTTTTTATTTTTTTTTTGTTGACTATTATGACTATCACCCGATTCCGGATTGACGTCGACTTAAGGGACAGCCTGGATTCGTATAATCTAAACTATAAATCATAACTAATATTACAAATGAAGGGAATGTCACATTTTTTGTTTTGTTCTTGTAATGCCTACAATAATTTCATTTCCAACCACTATTTTATACAATTACTCAACGGATGTCGCGAAATATAAGTTTTTATCTATGCCCAAAGCGACAAGAATTGGGAATGTCCATGACATAAAAGGTAAAGAAGGAGGATTGTCCAAAAATTTACAGTTGTGTACTTTTAATCTCGATATTCCCACGGGATCGAGACATGCGGGTGAGACCGCGAGGCGCAGCTAGTGACTCCATAATTCCATTTCAAATTATAATTAATATTGGATAGTTAAATAATAATATTATATTTTGTTGTGTTTTCCAGCAAACTTCTGGGTGATTTGTGGACAAACAAGAACCCCTCTGTAGGCACCAAGCTTGAAGGTCTGGTGCTCAACTCTGATTCAGACAGCGGTAAGTTGGTGTGATGCGATAACCTTTTTTTTTTGTTCCGGAGTGGAACATCCTCAAGGATGTCCTCTGCCCTAGGGCGGGCGGAGGGGTCTGTCAGACTCTTACTGACTAAAAACCACCCCGGTGTTCCTCCTCGGGTTGGGGGGGGGGGGGGGGGTGTGATGCCCCCCGCAACGTCTACTCGGGGCGCGCGTGGCACACTACGCGCCGCCACCTCGGGTCCTGATGTGTGGGGGACGGCGGACGTCCCCGAGTCCGCCGTCCCTGGACCCATTTAGGGGGACAGGTCACTGCCTACTTCTGAGTTGAGGGCACGGCAGTGTGATGCTATAACCTGACTTAACCTTATAAGGGTTGAAACACGAAAGTTAACTCCTCATTTTCTTTTAACTCTGGCAATTTTTATCATATTCAAGTGCCTTTCAGACAGCGATAGTGTTGTATTGCCATCTTTCACTAAACGTTTTCAAATTTGTTGTAGACTTCGACCCTCGAGCGTTCGAGTCGGAGTCGATGTCTCGATTCTCAGCGCCGTCAAACGACAACGCACTCACAACCACGCCGCCGCTTTGTAAGTATTATAAGCCTAGCCAGGCTTTTGCAAGGGATATCTTACTCTGAGATATGTCTACCCCGAAAAGACCACGTCAACTGGATCCCAAGACATTCAATCCCGTGAAAACTCGACTTAGAAAACTTGACCCCATCAACTCGTCCTAGAAAACATGACCCATGACAACTTAACCCGTCAAGTTCCATTCGAAATGTCGATATACTTCAAAATGCTAGTTCGCAATGTAAAATAAGCTTTCAAAAAGTGGGGGGGAATGTCTTAAAACATTCTAAAATAACAATTTAACCAAAATACCATCTAACATCTTAATTTTTGTTCCAGTGGCGCCCCCACCAAAAGCGTCGAAACGTCAAACTCCACAGCAGCCAGCCATAAACGGGAGCGACCTATTCGGATCCACCCCCTTTTCCGTCCCCAGCCAGCAACCCGCCCCAATTTCTCACCCCCAATCCCAGCCGTTCGCTGCGTCAAACAAACCGACCCCAAACGGACCGACCCCAAACGGACCGACCCCAAACGGACCGAACCCAAACGGGCCGTACCCAAACGGGCCGTACCCAAATGGAATGAACCCAAACGGGCCGAACTACGATATAAGCGACTTTAACCTACAAACGTCTGTTTTCAACACCACCTCGTTCACGAATGGCCTCAGTGGTTTCGACCCGTTTGATACCCAGAAGAGTGGCAACATTTTTGGCAACGGATTTAATCCTACCTTCAATGGATTTGGCAACCTCAGTGAGAAGCCGGTCGTGGAATTGGACAGCAATTTCAATGGGTTCCTAGACAAAACTATTTCTGAAATGAAGGTGCGTATCTGGTGATTTTTTTAGTCTATGGTAGAATGGATGTCCTGTTTTGTAACCAAAAATGCGGTTGTATGTGTTGGTTAAAAAAAAACAATGACCAAAAATTTAAACGTGTTCTAATCAACCAATGTACAGTCGGCAACAAGTTGGGAACGACGAATTTATTTTTTAGATTTCTATTGAACGAGTGCTTTCTTTTTTATACTTGTTACTTAAAAAAAAGTTATTTGCTTATAAATACTATTAGTTAATCATTTTAATAATTACCATTATTTTGATAGTCACAACTAAGATGGGTATTCTGAAAAAGATGTTATAAGTATTTTATTAATTTTGACAGTTCGGGGATCGGTAAGTTCAAAAATATAATTTAATAAAAAAAACGATTGTGATCGTCAAGGGTTTGAAATGTTTGTCGAAAATAAATGTTGTGTCTTTGTTTTAAGTAATGTGATATAAATATATTATTGACACAGTGCCAGACATATTTAGACAGACTACACTACAAATAATAAAATTTATAAAAGTAGCATGATAAATATACCAGTAGTGCTATTGTTTAAAACTTACCGTGATAACTTAGGCGAAGTGAGCGTGAAGAGATCCGTCAATTCACCGCGAAAATTAAAGTGACTCATCTCATGCTAGGGATTGACACTGTTGACAGCCTGTCAACAGTGTCAATGACAAGACAGCTTACGTCACCATAGTTTTCACGGTGGGATTTTTGCAGAATTAGTTCATTAATACTAACGGCAAAATCTGCAGGGCACTCTGTAATAAATATCTGGATAAGAACGGTGTAAAGGTACACATAACAGCCGAATAACAAATTAGGTACGTGTTCGCTTTCATTATTAAAACTAAATTTGATGCGTTCAGTCCATACACACACGTTCCTCTGTTTATTCCCTCTGGTTAATATACTAGTCCAAATATTTTGGTTAATTAATGTAAATCAAACTAATGTGGGAAACGACTTTTGTTTCTGGTGTAAAAAAAATCGTTGTTTCCGGTAGTGCGCAATATAACACACGCAATGCTTATGGTTGCATGCAAAGGTACAGGAATCGTGAGGGTATTTAAAGTTGTGTTATAACATTATAAACAAGTTTTTAATAAATTTGGTTTTGACCTTCAATATCTCCGTAACCAGAAGGTTCCTATGTAACCATACTTAGGAACCTTCTGGTTACGGAGATATTGACCACAAAAAAAAATAGAATGACGGGGAGTTAACTAGTACAAGTGACTCTTGGCTTGGTATTTGTCTTTTCACATCCGTTAAAAGGTTTATCTACCACTGCCATGTGTTTTTTTTTTAAATTGTTATAATAACGCTGCCGATTTTGTGTTTAAAAGACTCGTGAAGGATCATTACTTGTCGTTGTGATCTTGCTTTCGTAAACTGCAATTATCATTTATTTACGTTTCTTATATATTTCGTATGTATGTATTTATGTATATGGACTGCCTCGTTGGTCTAGTGGTCGCAATCGCTACTGCTGAGCATGAGGTACTGGGTTCGATTCCCAGGTCGGGCAACGTGTAATTGGGTTTCTCTATCTGGAATTTCTCAGTAGCAGCCCGAAGTCTGGATTTTTGCCCGGTAGATGGCAATAGGCTCGCCCCCTATTACATGGGACTTAAACATAACTGGCAAAATGTGGGTGTACTATAGATACACCTCTGCCCAACCCTTCGGGGAAACAAGGCGTGCTGTTATGTTTATGTATTTATGTATCTATTCCTTAGGATATATTAATATGTATATATCTGTGTATCTATTTTAGTTAAATGTATTTTATTTCTTGCACCACTGACAGCTCCATTTTATGTCCAGACAAATCACTGTCCATTCTAAGGTTGCCTGGAAGAGATCGCAGAAAGCGATAAGGCGCCCATTGTATGTTTTTTTAGTATGATATTTTTTTTTGTTATGTAATTTTGTGGTGTACAATAAAGTATATATAAATGAATAAATAAACGCCATACAACAAATCATAGGGACATGCCAGTGGTAGATAAACATTAATTCGTAAAAAAATAATTGCATCGACCCGCAACTGTAACCATAATTCTAGACCCGTATTCTAGATGCGTAAGAAATGTTAGTCAGTTATTTAAAAAAAAAAACAGAAAAAGGCAATACCTACGCGGTCAAAATTTATGGTACAGCATTTTTTTTTATCAACCGACGAAATAACACAACGCAGTGCGGTTCAGAATCATGAGCTTAATTTACAGTTACAGTTTTGTGCGTTAATGTACCTGCCGTGCATATCATTTACCAGGGAGAAAACAAAGGAATGCGGTTGTATGGAATTTACGCCAACGGCCATATGACCGCTATGCCTCTTAAATATAATTCAGGGCATTGTTAGAGCAAAGGGCGTAATTTATTTGATATATAACTTCCGTTATGACATTTTGTAAAGCGTCCCTATTTGTTCTCATTCATAAATTCCTATAGTGAAAACTACAAAATCTCTTGGGTTGGAATGTTGCCGAAAATGAAAGATTTTTTATGCGAATGTTTTCGTTTGCGGAAAAAAACACACCAAAGTAGAGTCAGCAAAGAAAACACGTCGGCAAGCGAAGAACGTATTTTTTTTTAACTTATACTCTATTTATTATAAGTAATAAAAAACAACATAACATCACGCCTTGTTTCCCCGAAGGATTGGGCAGAGGTGTACCATATAGTACACCCACATTTCGCCAGTTATGTTTAAATCCCATGTAATAGGGGGCGAGCCTATTGCCATCTACCGGGCACAAATCCAGACTTCGGGCTGCTACTGAGAAATTCCAGATAGAAAAACCCAATAACACGTTGCCCGACCTAGGAATCGAACCCAGGACCACATGCTCAGCAGTAGCGATTGCGACCACTAGACCAACGATATGAACATGAATATAAAAAAGTAGGAAAATAAGTCATAGGGCATCGAAAAATTCGTCCACATCGCTGTCAACAGGAAATGTCCCCAAAAGACTGGCAGCATTGCCACGTTTTAAGGCGATGCTAATTCCTTGGCCAAGAAATAGGCCAGCCCTCACGTTACGAGTTGAACAACCGCTTAGCAATGTCTCAAAAAACCATATGATTATTATTATTAATTTATAATTTAAGTCTGTTTGTTAGATTGTTGTAAATATGATTATTAACCGACGAATTTATTAATATCATTAGAAATATAACAACGGTTATTGTGTAATATTGTTGAAATTACTGCATCTCAGAGTTATTTTTTAAATGTGAATGGTTAAATTGCTAATTTATTAATCGTAAAAAAACCTATACAAGTTCCGTTTATATCGAAATAACGTTAGCTATAATATAACCGTTATTTGTTTAATAAAAATGGAGTATAAGCATTGAGACTTATTAGTATTGACGATTATAAAACAAGAGTTATTTTAAAAACTTGATTCGACTTAACCGTTAAACCGCTAACATAATTTTGTCGTGTTACTTATTTTCATTTATTTTATTTGCAGGATGGATTCAGCCGAGGGATCTCCTTTGGAAACGACGATTTTTCAATAGATAACCTCGATCCCCTGAAGAAAAATTAAAATACAACCTTTTTCATAAAAATTAAAATTGAATAGTTAAAAATTTAGGTAAATGAAAACCATTATTTTAGCTCATACAGCTTAGTATAGACAAATGCAATAAATTTATACATTTTTGGAAGGAACTGTATTTGTGGATTAATGAAATATAGTTTTAAGTGCTGTTTGAACTCAAATAAACGTTTTTTTTTATTCACATGTATTGCTATATTATTGGTTACAAATAGTTTTATGCGTTCGTAATAATAGATTAGGATTAGAAATCTTATGTCATAATTTCAAAACTAGATCTTGAATGTCGAAATTATAACCAGTAATATGACAAAATATAGTGATGAAAAAAATCTAAATTTTTCAGTGATATATTTTAGATTACGCGCGAAAACGCTCAATGTCATTCCAAAAGTGCCTATAGAATTTTTTTTACAAAATTATTTAAAAATCATTTCTCCAATAGATTTTTAGGACAAAAATGTATTTTGGTAGAGATTATGACTAAAATGTTTTAGGTAGGACCAAATTTTTACAAAACGAATGTCGAAATTTGAAGATCGCCTCATAATATTCTGTGATAATTCTTTTCAAGTTGGGGTTCTTCAAATTGTATTAAAAGTAAATTGTCCGAAATTCGACTGAATGAAAATGATTAGAATCATCTTACAGGGTGTGTAAATAAACTAACCTTTAATGTAAATTAACGTCATGTAATGTTAAGTTAAAACTGGCAACTCTAGCAAATAAAAACCGGCAGAGTGCGGGATACAAAAAAAAAACAACGAACTGCCAGGTCGGGCAAAAAGCATAATTGTAATTTTCTTTCAAGAAAAAATCCCAGTTTGAAATATTGTGCCCGATAAACAGCAGGATCTTCATAAAATGGTGAAATAAGAGCCACGGTCAATACGGCACATCCCAGAAATACAAAATAAGTTGCCAGTTACAACAAAAAAATCGTAGATGTACGGATGACATTGCAGCACATAGGGCAACATTCCAAGAAAGAACATACCTATTATAAAATTAACTATTTTACTCCTGATTATTATAATAAATAAAAATGTTTTATTTTGAAACGTGTATGATAGTGGTCATAGAACTGTTGTATTGAATATGTGTCATTAGTGTTATTATTTGTTTTAGTATTGTGTACACTAATGTTACTTTAAGGCCAAAAGATATACATAATTGTGTATTTTCAATAATAAATTTATATTTATAATAGTTTTGTTTGGTTTTATTTGCACACATACTTACAAACATATATGTCTACGTACCTACACAAATTCAACACTTTAACATCTAAGAGACAACAGAACGCCACCTGCTTTGATTCTCTAGAGGGAAAAGAAAACAGCGTTAATAAATGTGGAATGAACAGAATTACAGAAAATTATCCGAGCACAACCCCCCATAGGGAAATTGTTGAAATGTCAGTATAATACGACCAACATAACTATGCAAAATTATCGCTGATTGTAAACGAAAACCAAAAAGTTAAACAAAAACCGATCATATTATTCAAAATGTTAGTTCGAAAAACGGCCGTTGCACAGACAAGTTGTTCGAAAACATACCTACATCTTAAATGTATATCTTTTGACCTTAAAGTAATCTTAGAGTATATAACACTGGAGAAGGCATAAGCGCAAAACGTGGGTAAGACACAGGCGATGGTCACCGGGTCATCGCCTCTCGCGCCACCCTTTGAAACTACAAGGAGCCGACATCGAGTGGTCGCCCCGGGTCAAATATTCCCAGTCGCCCTCACATGGATTGCAGGTGTCAATCCATGTGGAGACGACAGGGAATACTCGAAATACCTGGGTGTCACCATCGACCGTCGGCTAACGATGGGGACACATCTCCGTAAGGTAGGCGCAACGCCCGCCGCCCGCAACCTCCTTAGACCAGTGCTCTCGTCCCGCATCTCGACGCGCGTCAAGGTGTAGAAGATAAACTACTATAACATGGCGCGCCCCTCCAAAATTCAAAACGTTTGAAAGTATTTACAATGCACCACCAAGATTCACAACGCATGTGTGCGTAATGAGACGGCCGTCAAACAAAAACAAATACACGGATTTGTTGCTCGACTAGTCACGTCATTAATCGCTCATTATTATTAGTAATGGCACTGCACTGACGTACTCTATGAAAACGACACGTGCGTTGTCTTGCGCGCTAATAAATATAAAATTACTCTGTGGCGCTCGGCAATTTATGATTAGTTGACCAACAAATCTGGTAATAAGTGAGATATTACGAGTACTGATTGCAAAAAAACTATGAATTAATTTTATTGTGTTCAAATATTGAAATGTAATTTACTCTATATCTTGCATGTTTAATGTTTTCAATAAAATGAAACCTTTATAATGTATTTATAACACATTTATTTTTAGTGACTAAGACATCAAAATCATTTACAAAAATACGTAATCATAATTATTATAAGAAAGTTTATAATATGTTACGAGCCAAGTGATAACAAAGGCATTATTCATGCTGCCCGGGCATTAATAATAATACCCTCATTAATCACTTGACCCACAAAATTAATAAAACATAAATCAAACAAACTTAAATCTTAATGATCTCTATTGGCACTGGAACTAAAATTTTCTTCATCGCTGTTTGAGAAGCTTGATGTGTCATTTTCAGAATCAGATTCTCCTACGTGAATAATAAATTCTTGCTCGTCGTCATAGTTTTTCCAGTATTTGGATTCAGTCTCCTCCACATGTCTGCAAGTGTTGGTCCACATCGTGCAATCGATCATGTCTAGACGTTCATGAAGTAATTTCATGATGGATGTGTAGTTTTGGTCTACATTTTTGTTTGCGACATAATTTTTTAACACTCCCCAAATTTTCTCAATCGGGTTTAAGTCGGGATGATATGGAGGAAGCCTTAATATATCGCAATTATATTTTTTTGCTTCGCCATCAACGGCGTAATTTGTAGAATGATCTTTATTCTTTAGAATGAGATCATAGAGTTCGATTTTCTTCATGTCTTCCTCTAAGTCGATTTGTTTATTCACCAGCCAATATTTCATGGCTGCTTTGTTGCTGTTGGAGGTGGGAACTTTTTCTGTAAATGTGTTATGGTAGGAGGCGTTATCCATAACAATTACGGACTTTTCTGGTATGTTAGGCAGTAGTTGTGTTATGAACCACTTCTTGTAATTGTCATGGTTCATATTGTCGTGGTAGTCGCCTGTCTTCGAACTGGCCTTGTAAATTAAACAAGCATTGGGGACAAAACCATTTCTTCCACCAGCGTGGACTATTATGACGCGTAACCCTTTAGTTTTTTTTTTCTTTGCTACAGTTCCTTGTTGAGTACCCCATGACTTATTTTGTACATGTGTGGTATGAATGTAGCTTTCGTCAGTATAAACAATATTCCTCCCTTGTTCTCTATATTTCTTCAATTGTTTTAAATATTTATAGCGGAGGAACTGCACATCATGTTTTTCAACAAGTGCTTGACGATTGTCTTCAGTAGTTTTCCACTCATAACCTAAATCAAGAAGTATACGCCGTAATGTCTCCAAACATCCGTCAAAATTTATCTTTTCAGTAAGCACCCTTTTCAGAGCTTTTAGTATTGGATATTGTTTATACCTACTCTCTATGAAAGTTACTGACAGTACGCCTTATTACTCCCTTGTCAAATTCATCAATGTTACGCTTTAAACGTTTGCGAGGATTTTTGTTTTTATGCGGTGAACTCATTTGTGTGCCAGTTGCATCACATTTTGCTTTTTCTTTGAGAATTCTTGTTACAGTCCTTTCACTAACCCCCACAGCTCTTGAAGTTCTCCATCTAGCGTCTGTCAAGCGCTCCACTCCATTTTCAGCCTCGTACTTCATATGTTGGTATACTGTAGCTATCACTTCTCGTGCCTAAAATATATAGAAAAGATTTTACATTAATTAATTAATAGACATAAAGGTCAATCAAAACATTAGGTACATAAACTTATTTCACAAACATACAAAATTACCTGACTCCGCATCATTTTTTTGCTTGAATTTTCCATGACTAACTTGTTTGGCAATCAGTACTTTTGTATTACTGAGCGACGTAGTATTAATAACTCGACTGTCTCAGACCGCTGCCGGCCTGCTACTGAAGACGAATACTTAAAACTACATACAAACTCCTTCGTAAGGATGTCACTACACACATTGAAACAGTAATTTGGAGGGGCGCGCTATGTTATCGTAGTTTATCCTACACAAGTTGTACATTCGCCTAGCGGTGGGTAATCTTTATTCCGGCAAGTGAATTGATTCACTTATTCCGACTCCGGGTCCGGTACCGGTTCACCTTATTTATTCCTTTGGCACCGGCACTCACTCGCTCATTTTGGTTCCCCGGTTTCGCAGAACATTTTATTCATTTGGTTCACTGGATCATTTGGCACATTTTGAATTGAACAGTTGGTTAGTTAGAGCGATACGACGTGTTCCGAGTACTTCCGAGTGACTTGAGCGAGTGAACGAGAGTGAACAGTGAACGCGCGCTCCGGAATCATTTGGTACCGCGGTGCCGGTAAGGATTGTGAGGAATAAATAAGGTTTACGTATCCGCGTTCGGTACCGGCTCCTTTGGATCAGTACCTCCGGAGTTACCCACCGCTACATTCGCCCAATACTGGCGTACGCCGCCGCCGCCGTCCCTGCTTGGTTCTCCCTCACGAGAGAGACGACCCGTAAGCCGGTGCGCAAGCAACAGAGCGCCCTGGCAAATGCGCCCCCCTGACGCGAGACCTTTACCCCGTTACCTAATAGCGGACGACGACCCACTTTAGACCGCTTTGGACGGACTCATCGACTGAGCCGCATCCAGATTACACGCGACTCACTCGAAACCCCTGCACTCCACAAATAACACCCATCTGTTGCGTAGCGTGTTCTATGAAATAGGCACGTAACGTTCACGAAAAACAGACACACACACTCACCTCTCAATACAGGCTCTGTGAATGAGCGGTGCGGGCCGCGGTTGACGTAAGCATGGGGTCTCAACTCGAACAAATTATAATTTGCCTTGAAAAAAAATCATATACGGCAGCATAGGTAACCAATGAAATTAACAATCATTAAAAAGCGATTTACGGCAGAATTATGGCTGAACTATGATTGGTAAAAGTCTAAACTTCCCAGTTTAGTGTAGATTTATCTATTTCCACTCATAATGCACGTATTTTAAAAATAAAATTAAAAGGAAGTCTTTATCTTTAATTCGAACCCTTTTAATGTTAAAAGTCTGTTAATAATTTTGTTTAGAGCTTTGTGCAATAGATGGCGTTTTACTCAATTGGTCCTGCATCGTCAGAGTTTCCAATTTTGTTACTTATTTAAATCAAACAACTTTTTTTATTACATTTTTATATAAAAATATAAAAGAAATCTAATAACATGTTTTTCTGAACCCGGAACTATATACGTAATACAAAAAGGATTCCATGAAAAGTTTTAAAAGTCGACTCCTAGATGGCGTTGTAAAACTACAGTCTCTGGCAATTAGTGAGTCGCTTATGCTGCCATCTGTTGAAAAATTGGACGAATAAAAATTGCCAGCTCAATTGCTAGACTTGGGATGTTTCATTTCTTTGTATGGGATTGAGTATCTGTACGTAGTATTATATTATGTGACGTAAGGCACTGAACGGTGTAACACACTACAATATTATACCGCTCAACACTCACAAAGGCCACTTAGATCGGACTGTGATCGGCTAGATTTGAGATCAGGACGGGCGGGGACCAATCAACTACTCTGTCGCAGGTCATCGCCGCCGGGACTCCCCTAGGTAACTAAGGGTCTCTCGTGGTGGTGACCACGGAATAGTAAAAAGGAGCGTTCACAGATAGCCGAGGTGCCGTGAAGGAAGCGACACTATTACAGCGACGCGGTACGCCTACGGAAACAAGCATATCACACGTGGGTAAACGCACTTCACTCAACTTCTATTGCCAGGAGGCACAAACAATGGGGGGTCCGTTTTTACGGACCACCGTGCAATATCCGCGGCCTAGGAGCGAAGCCCCGGTTGGAAGTCGGTATGCAACTGTCAGAGGGCATGGCGTGTCCAATAAGCACAATATTCTGTACAAAAAATTCTGTCAGTTTTTGCGGGAGACTCGGAAGCTACTACTAAATAAAAAACATGATAATCTAAAAAATGTTTTTTTTTTTTTTTTTTTCTTCTTTGGCAACTGAGCCGATGACGACTATTCTGCCAGCGTCATGTGGTGACGGCAGAGCAACAAGGTGAGCCGTCGAAATTTGTACTTCGTGGTAGTTCTAGTTAAAATATGTTAGTAGCTGAAAGGACAAGACAAATTTTATTAGTAAACATAGAATATATACTTATATATCACCACCACTCTACATATATATCTAAATAAAGTTATTACATATTACTACACACCAAACTACATTTTGATATCATTCTCATTTAAAAATTTTGATAAAACTTGGATTATTTTAGGAGAAAAGTTAGTCAAGAGGGAATGGATGTTAGTAGGAAGGGGGATTTTAATTTTGGTAAGCTTATGGTACAAGTCAAAGGACCGAGAGTTCAAAGGACATGAAAAAAATATATGGTCCAGAGTTCCATCATCAAGACCGCATTCGCACAAGGAGCTGTCACGAACACGGATCTTATTTAGAAATACTGGACTGCAACAGTGACCAAGTCTCAGTCTACACAAGGTTGTAACAGTTCTTCTGGACAATTTTGGACATTTAAAAAACCAGGGTTTCCGCCGTATGTCGGGTTGAATACTGGCATAGTACGCCCCCTTGAGTTTCGAACTTACTTGCCACACTTCTGACCACGAGTTATACAATTTATGTTTGGTGTCAGTCCGTAAGTCGTAACTATGCACCAAATAGTGCTTCCGTTCCACCGGGTTAGATGTAGCGAATTTTGCCAGTGCGTCAGCGCACTCGTTGCCACCAATACCCGAATGACTGGGAACCCAAGCTATTTCAATGTTTAAACCGTTGTTCGTACAAGTGAATAATAAATTAAGAATATCAGAAATGATTTTGCTGTGTATTTTAGATTTAAGTTGGTTTTGAGCTAATAATGTTGCAAAGTGTAACCCCCAGGAACCTGGCCTTCTCCTCGATTGGGATAGTTTGACCGTCAATATTAATGTCGACTTGGGGGGTAAGGCGTCTGCGAGTGAAGATAACTGCTGAACTTTTTGGAGCACTTAAAGATAACCCGTGATCTAAAAGCCATTGGTTTAGCGAGGACAAAGATATATTAATGGACTGGGCGGCATCTTGTATAGAAGTGTCACAGACCAACAAAGCAATATCGTCAGCATACTGGAGAATATTACAATTAAAGTTTAAACAAGAAGGAAGATCAGAAGTATATATGTTATATAAAGGGGGACTAAGGACGGATCCCTGAGGTAGACCTCTCCAAACCGACCTCGGCTCAGAGTTTTCCCCGGGAATCCTGAGTTGAACTCTACGATCTAAGAAAATGCTGCATATGATTTGACGAATCCTAGCCGGGATTCTCAGCTTTTGCATCTTCTGCCTGAGAAGTGGGAGGAGGACAGAATCATAGGCAGCTGAAATATCTAAGAAAACGGCTACCACCGACTCATTTCTGCCAAGGGCCAGTCGGATCTCTGATATGAGTGTACCCACACTATCAGCTGTACCGAGACCTTTCCTGAAGCCGAATTGAGTCGCTGGGAGCAGCTTCCCACTTTCTACAAACCATTCTAGACGGTTTTTTAGCAAATGCTCTAAAAGCTTAATAAGTATGGACGATAGAGAAATTGGCCTGTAAGAACAGTGATCACTAGGATCCTTACCGTGTTTTAATATAGGGATGACGACTTGAACCTTCCAATCAGGAGGAATATAACCGGAAGAAAAACAATAGTTGGCTAGGTCCAGATAATATTGGTGGGTCTTATCACCCGCTTTAGCAATGAAGGAGTATGGGAATCCATCCACTCCTGGAGCAGAATCCTTCACATGGGCGAGGACTGATTTCAATTCCAGTAGAGTAAATGGTCCATCCAGGGGGTCATTGGATGCCAGCTGAGAGGTCGTGGTGACACACTCATCCATACCAGGAACATAAACTGGGGCCAGTTTAGAAAGAAACTGGTTACTCAGTTCCTCAGACAGAATGCTCCCAGAGGAGGGACTGAAACCTTTCCTGAAAGACCTCAGTTTACGCCACACTGCTGACGCTGGGGTGGATGGACTCAGTGAGCCGCAATACTTCCGCCAACCTTCTCTCTTCTTTTTCTTGAGCAATTTCCTGGACTTAGCCAGGTTATGTTGAAAGACAATGATGTTATCTAGGTTCATGTCTGAGTTAAAATTCATTTCGGCTTCGTTCCTAGCCCTGATCACGGCGGAGCAATCCCTATCCCACCATGGCGGGGATGGAATTTTCCCAGTTGGCGGTTTTTTTGGAGGGAAGCAATCATCTGCTGTAGAGGATAATGTGTTGGAAAATGAGGAAAAGCATTCCTGAGCATTCTCAGGATTAATGGATGGGAGGGAAGATACACGTAAGTCAGCAATTTTTGAGTATAGGTCCCAATCTACTGAGTTTAGCTGGTATTTTAACAAAGGAGGGGAAGTTCGGTCTGGGATAGTCTTAGAAGGGATTTCAACCATGATGGGATAGTGATCACTCCCATAAGTCATATTCAGGCGACTCCAATTAAAAATACTTGCTATATTAGATGAGCAGAATGTAAGATCAACACAGCTATTGTTCTGACCTGGCGCAGACCTACGTGTTGCACTGCCATCATTGATCACACAAAGGTTGAGTTCATCCAATATATCAACTAGGCCTATACCAAAGTTATCGCAGTTTTCTGATCCCCATCTATAATGATGGCCATTAAAATCACCCATAATAAGTAATGGACCTTGAACATTACTCAGTAAAGTTTTTATTGTAGTAAGATCTTCAATTTGTGGGTGAGCAATATAAAAACTAAAGATGTTTATATCCTCAGCCTTAACAGCAACAACATTAATATTGTCACTAACAAAGGGTAGAGGAATAGGGGAGAATGGTACTTTGTTATTAATGAACAAAGCACATCCTCCATATCCATCTGATCTGTCATGGCGAAGATCACTGAAGCACGGCATTCTGAAATTACTATCAGAACGAAGCCATGTCTCAGCGATACTGCAGATCGATGGTTTGAATTTATTAATAAGGAAGAGTAGGTCAGGTTTCCTGGGAGTAATACTCCTCACGTTCCATTGAAGGAGTGTCAGGGGATGGAACATTATTAATATAATTAACAATTGATGACAGTTTGTTGGCAACGTGGTCAGGCAAGGATTGTGCAGGATTAGCTAATACTGTAATTAGCATATTGGCTATAATATTAAGAATATTTACAGACTTATCAGGATTGCTTGCACTTTCTCTGGGGAAAGCACAGCCATTTTGGGAAGGAGAGAAGGAGTAATCCTGAATAAGGGCTTGATGAGCCTGCTTGTCATAGCTAGGTGAAAGAGGGGCATGGGATTTGGGTTTTAGATAGACCGTTTTGTGGTATGGTTTTGGAGTTTGGGGAGCTGGAATAGGATACTGGGGGGTACTAGGTATTGGTTTAGATTTTTGGGATACTCTAGACACTTCAGCATACGATCTTGAAACGGGGGGGAAAATCTGACTTGCTTCCGCATAAGAGACAGACTTCTCAGCCATAAGGGCTTTTATGCCCTTCTGTCGACCTAATTCAGGACAAGCCTTATCGTTTGCGTAGTGATTGCCAGAACATGATATACACATGGCACATCCAGTGGGAACTTGGCATCCATCGCCTGGGTGGTCTAGACCACATTTAAAGCAGCGGGGTTTTGAGCGACATATTGTACGTGTATGTCCGAAACGACAACAATTAAAACATTGAATAGTCGGGTACATATATCTCTCAACAGAGAGGGCAGAATAAAAACAATAAACGCGCTTTGGTAAAATTTGCCCATCAAATGTGAGAACTACAGTTTGGGTAGGTTTCCACTCTGTAACACCTAGGGAAGTCACCTTTCGGTTCATTCTCCTTGCCTTAATAACCGGGCCACATCCAACAGGAACCCTGATATTTTCAATGACTTCATCCTCTGTCCATTCAGTTGGTACGTCTCTAACAAGACCCAACCGTGTAATATTGAATTGGGGAATTGAAGCAATGAAGTTATTCTGGACTAATGTAGAACTTAACAAGAAACTGTTTGCATCCTGGTGAGACTTAAACTCAACTGAGACACGGTTTCTTCCTAGCCGTTTGACACTACCTAAGAGAATGTTGCTGTAGTTGTTTTGAGTCAAAAACATTCCAAATTTGACTGGGTGTAGAACTGTACCAGGGGTGTCGCCATCTTTTAAGGATACATGAACAACGTAGGGTGGATTATCCTTAATTGCGTAAGATTGTCTTCCAATTTCTTTTTTTTGTATCTTTGAAGGATTCGAAGCAATATTCGGGGAAGCAGTAGCCAGTCTTTTCCTACTTGCGGATTCGGAATCCATATTATCAATTAGCGTATTGTCATCGGGGAGGGTAACTGTTAACACCGGAGTGTAATCAAAGGGATCAGGGGGGTCAGGCGGTTTTTTGGAATTCATGGTGGATATCGGGTAAAATCTTTAAAATATATAAAGCTAGTGATAAGACAAACCTTATTTATACTCACAAATACAACACAAACACAGAGATTACACACTAAAATCTACTAAATACGTAACACAAACGAAAGCAAGTGTTAAGCCTTCACCACTACCCACGAAAGTCCAAAAACCTTGTGTCACTTAATTTCTTTATCTAAAAAATGTTTGCTTACGGAAGATGCTTATTCCGTCATATGGTAAGTTTGACGTATTTAAAAGCTTTCTATGATATAACAGCTAAGTCCCTTGGTGCCTTGACAACTATTTATCAAGTTCGTTACAAACGATTTGAAGGTAGTTTTTTGAACGAATTGGAGCATTTTGATCTTGTACTTTTACAGGAAGTAAAAATAACGGATTTCAGTCCACACATTTCGCTAAATATTTATGGGCTAAACACTAGTATTTTAGGTTTAGAAATACATGTCAGGATTCTGCCAAAAGACTAGTGTTCGAATCAAATAATCAATGGAAAAACACTTAGAACTTTTTGTCTTGTTGTCGTTTGCGTTACAAATTTTGCGGATTTTAAAGATTTTGATGATTTTTTTCGGAAAACAGTTTTACTTTTGATAAAAATGGTATATTTAATGTTCTGAATTAGTGAATTGACCGTTTCAACGCAGTATTAGGAGGTAATATCTCAGTATTAAACAACAATGGTGGATCTAAGTGGCGGATCTGAGGGCCCATTGGAACACGCATTTTCCAACAGTGTTTTTATCGTTCCTGGGATTATAGTCATCAGTTTATCAGGTAAGACGATTCTTTACTTTTTTGTCTACTGTTTGTCATCTCTCCAGTAAGTAAAACATAAGTTTCTCTTCGCTACAACGTCAAATTGCAAATATTTTGCACAATTTTCGCAGAATTTATCGCGCCAGTTTTTAATATGTTTTGTCTAATAAATGTAGGACGTTAAGGTTTTAATATTCACGCAGATAATAAATGGACGGCCTTCTTCAAAGAGAAATTTTAATAAATCACAATCTAACAACAATATTACTGTTTGAGAATTCTTTGTAAAAACATTTAAATAAAAATACAAAATTAATTATTGTTATGAGTTATGGTGCTAGAACTATAACCATGTTTGGTTGATTCCAGCTATACCTACCTACAGATGAATTCGATCAACTCTTAAACTAACGGTTAGTGACTTGTATGAGTCAACAATTTGTTGAGTATAATCCTAACGTCATGCCCAGCAGAAAAAGAGATCAAAGGGTTGAAAAGGAAATTAATTTCAAAAGTTATGTGCATCAAAATCCCACTCCAAATTATTATGACAAAAGACAGCTGAAAGAACGTTACCATTTACAATGTCCTGCAGATCTGGTAGCCATATGTGACGGGTTGTTGAGCTCCTAAAATAGGGTTGAGCTACACAATGACTGATGCATGCAAGCTGTCTGTTGGGACAAGTCAACTCAAAGCTGCAACGGCTCTTTCTTCAAAAGGCTCTTCCAGAAATGGCCTTGGTTTGTTTCTGCATTTCTTCTCAGGGATCAGTCAGCTTGGAAATGCCAGCCATCTAGTTTTAAAATATTGATGTTACAGAAATAAACATTTTATTTCATTTCATTAACATAAAATGCTTGGCAGGTCAAATATTATACTCAATATTGACATGAAAAAGCCCAAAGTCTGCCATACATAGTGCAACTTTAACAAAATCTACAAGATAGAATCAGAAAAAATACCATAAGATCATCATAGTCACCAACATGTGTTGAGGTTGCATAAAATAGTTCTTAAATGTCCACAACTACCTGAGATGCAGAGCATTAAATGAAATTCTCATACAGAGAAGGCACACAACTTGACCATAAGCTTGCTCAAGTCGGGTTGGCAATTTCAGACTTATAATAAGTGTAAGTCCAGGTTTCCTCCCAATGTTTTCCTTCACCAATGTAATGTCAAATATAAACTCAAAAAGTACAAATGAATTGAAAACTGACATTAATGCTTGCCTGGACCCACAGCTTCATGCATGGGGGAGGCAACCACTGGACCTGGGCTAAAATTCATGCTAGTGGTAATGTGATGAAAATATATAATAATATATCAACAATATAAATGTCATGCTCCCCAGACACCACATTCATCTATTCTGCTGTTTATAAATTTATATCAAAATTGTATGCAATGTGAAATAAGTGCCTTAGCAGGTGAACAGATACAGGCAACTAACTATGGCTTCCTTTAGAGCATCCCTCCAGCAACCCCAAGTATAATTTGAATAAATTTTATTTAGACACTTACTTTTTAGGCAAACAAGTGGTTGATAAAAATTGTAATCTTATTTTTACCATTGGATGTGCTAACTCTGGCTACTTAAAATCGCCCGAGAAAAATAAATAGCAAAGCGTATTTAATACAATCATAATTATGATACTCCTTCTGCTATGACTCAAGCTTACCCTCTATGAGAGGATGCGGAGTATAATCCACCATGCACCCCAGTGCAGGTTGGTGGTTGCAATCAATCCATATCCCTTTTATACTGAAACTCCTTTTTTTGTCCTAGTTTTATTGTTGCTACTTTCTTTCCAGAGATATAATATATCTCGAAGTTCAGTATGCCACTTGGCAAAGGTCTCTCCTTTAACGATTTTCTGTCTTTTGCAATGCTTCTCCACTTCGATCAATAATAGATTATTGATCGAAGTGGAGAAGCATTGCAAACTTCTCCAGTTTTGATCTGCATATGTAATAACATCACAAACCGCAAAACCTTAATCAAAACAGGCTTCTAGTGATTGTCATAATAATATGTCTCTGAAGTTTAAGCTATGTGACAAGCCACTTAGTGGACCTAGATGTGTGGTCATTAAGCATACATACTAACGTCTACATGTATCATAGTTTATCACATCAAGGACGAGTCGTTAAGTTGTTGTGTTCCGCCAGTCTACAAGCGTAGCGCGACATAATTTTCTCGTCCCGTCGAGATGTGACTATTTTTACGCATTGGATGCATGTTTGCTAGAACGGGCCGGAGACGAGCAGTGTCTCGTCCGTGGCCAGGCTCGCACCATGCACGCGTAACCATGACCACTGGTTTTATCAGCGGTAGAATAGACTTCCCAACTACTTTGTTGTCGATTTTCAGTCTAACCGAATGCAGACCAGTATTTTACATTAAGCGACTCCCTATCAGGTGTGGTTGTCAGACTTTTGGTCCTGTGACTACCCATATCGACTCTGTCAAAGATCTACGATTATAATTCCTGTCACGGTCGCGAACAATATTTTGTTCAACATACATACGACCTGATACTGGCCTGCAAACACAGGAGGACGTTTGGCGTCACGTCGTGAAGGTCACCTGTACCGACTTATTCTCATTCGTTTTTATCCGCCAGGTAGTTAACCATTCTGTGATATTACTAGGGAGGGTTGAAGCATGTTACTTGTTTGTGCCGGTTCTTAATGGGCAGTTTAGGCTGCTGTGTCATCAGCCAAGTTAGAAAATTATAATTTCGAGGACTGCCCTGGCGCTTTCGCCTTGAAGTGCTTTCCGAGGCATGGAGGAGTCTCTATATTTTATGGAAGGTCACCCCATCCACGAACCAGCTGCGGCTAGCGTAGGACCACATGCTTAGCAGTAGAGCTTTCAACCATAGACTAACGATGCACCAACATACACCCACATGGGGTCAGATAGGTCCCGTGTGTGGCACAAACTCCCAAGGGGTCGTATTTCCATGACATCTGTAATCAGCAAGCGTAGCATTACCGGGGTTTCTCGACCCCAGAATAGACAAAATAACAGATTTCTTTTATTCATCAGGGATTTTCTCTACTCTTCCGTCGACAAAACTTGTTTCTATGGTGGTGTGCTGGTTTGGTGGCATCTTGGTTGTTTTATACACTTCTTGAAGCTAACTATCAAACGTACAAAAGATTGTAGGGCCCGTATAAGTAAAAATAGTCACAATTATATTAATAGTAGATCACTCGGCGAGTACTCGTTTCTCGCAGTGACAACAGCTATCAAAGAGAACTCGCTCAGCGACGCTCGCTTGACGGGCATAAGACCACACAGTATAATATAATGACAGAACACTCGCTGAGAGACACACGCATACAGTCCGCCAGGCCTAAGCAGAGTTTTGCATTTGGGTGAGTGCACGTGGGGACGCGTTCTTTCCTTGTTAATCGGCCAATCGGACAATCGGCCTCAGGGGCTGTGCAATCACGATTTCATTGGTGCGATTGGTAATAATTCACTTGTCGCCGTCGTGCTCGGCTGCTCTGTAGTTGCTAGCTCTACTCGCTTCTCGTTAATCGCTGGCAGTGGGAAAGGTGCCTTAACCAAATTGTCATTGGATTTTTTGTATTTATCATCTTTATCAGACGGCTCACTCATCAGTCAGGTCTTTGATTGCAGGTTGCGGGTTAGAACACATTCACTTCAATTAGTACAATTTATTTCATTGCTACTGCTCTTAAAATGGTGAAGGAAATGTCATATAAGACGGCTCAAAGAGAGTTTTGAGACATTGTTTTTTTTTTTTGTGATACGTCACTGCTAACAGTATGAAACTTGAAAAGCAGCCGACCGGCACCGATTGCGTACTCTCTTTCGCACACGAGCAGCCTTTCGGCTTCGTTTGGGATAGTAGGGTAGCCTCCAAGAGTATACGCTCTACTCCAAGCGCTTCCTCTTCAAATATGCGGAAGCTGGACTATCTGAGAACAAACATCCAGCGCCAAGACCAATCTCTCTCTGAACTCTGTTATGCTTTCGAGCCGGCCTATGTAAACGGACGTTAAGACTGATAACAGTAGAACACTTGTGTAATCAATGCTTCATTATAATAAGATGTAAGACAAAAGCGGTGGCGATAGTGATTAAAGATTTGATGCATTAAATATCCTTCACGAGACATTGGTGCCGATTCTTTTGTCACAAATGTCTCTAAAATAAACTAAAAATCACCAAAATTTTTATTATTCCTGTCAAACGACGAATTCCCATTCTGAAATTGTCCAAACTGATACAACTTAACTATATTTTAATTTGACAGCACCAAGATGGCACTGTGTTATTAATTGAGTGAAAATGGCAATTTTGCTATTCTCAATTTGACGTTGATCACCTAAAATTTTAATTGTGTAACTAAATCTGAATATGAATCTGACTATTTTTAATCGCGATTAAAGAGGTGTGGAATAAAATTAATTGTCGTGAACTAAAATGCACACCAACACCGCGACTTCAAGTGCATAAACAGTACTGTATAGCGGTGGGTAATCTTTATTCCGGCAAGTGAATTGATTCACTTATTCCGACTCCGGGTCCGGTACCGGTTCACCTTATTTATTCCTTTGGCACCGTTTGGCACCGGCACTCACTCGCTCATTTTGGTTCCCCGGTTTCGCAGAACATTTTATTCATTTGGTTCACTGGATCATTTGGCACATTTTGAATTGAACAGTTGGTTAGTTAGAGCGATACGACGTGTTCCGAGTACTTCCGAGTGACTTGAGCGAGTGAACGAGAGTGAACAGTGAACGCGCGCTCCGGAATCATTTGGTACCGCGGTGCCGGTAAGGATTGTGAGGAATAAATAAGGTTTACGTATCCACGTTCGGTACCGGCTCCTTTGGATCAGTACCTCCGGAGTTACCCACCGCTAGTACTGTATCTTTTTTCTTTTGCTTGTCTCGAGATGGTGTGTCGTAACGCACAAATAATGAAAATGTCGATCCCCTTTATAAGCCTTATAAACCATTAAAACACAACATGCAGTTTTTTTTTTCCATACTCAAGTGAAAAATTCCATATAAAACACGTCGAGGCCGCCCCCCGCTGCGCGCCTCCGGCTCTAAAAAAATCACCAAGAAGCCAAAAGAAAAAAAGCCACTTTGCGAGTCGTGATTGTCAAATTTGATTTTAATTGAGTCAAAATATTTTTTTAAAGTTACAGTTTTTTTTTTTGCAGAATAGTTTTAAGATTGTCACAGCCAAAAGTAAGGTATTTTAGTGATAGTTTAGTTCGGTGTACAAGAGAATCGGCACCATTATCACCACAAGCGTACAGCAGTACACTGCTGCAGATAGACCTCTCCAATCGCCCGTCATTTCTCGATACTCGGCAAATCTTATCCAGCAGCTGCCAGACACCCTGAGAAGAGCCAAGCTCCACGAATAACAATACATAAATGTGAGTCTGGCGTACCCTGAAGAGTCGGTTTCACGACCTCCTTGTGAACTGGCTTATAGTTTAACCACGGCGTCAGCTATCTTCACGATTTTTTCGATCGTTCACGATAGAACGAGAGAAAAAAATGGTGGAATAAGGACAATTAAGGTAGTGGAGTGATTTGCTTTCGAACTTATATTTAAAAACCTATAGTTCAACTGACTGTTGAACTATTGACGTAAAGCCTTGCTACTCTTAATACAAGCATCGTTTGGAGCAGAATCAAGAGCTGTCAGGGTCAATATTACATAAAAATGTTGACACTGACAGCTCTTGAAGGCGTTTTATATGTGCTGAACGCATTTAGTAACATTGTTGAAATCGGCACTTTGGAGGTTACAAGAGTACTATGGAATGTGCAAACCACACAAATCTTATTATTT
This sequence comes from Dasypolia templi, assembly GCA_963555695.1. Taxonomy (NCBI): domain Eukaryota; kingdom Metazoa; phylum Arthropoda; class Insecta; order Lepidoptera; family Noctuidae; genus Dasypolia; species Dasypolia templi. The sequence goes on from OY743163.1 coordinate 11,116,038, forward strand.
TGAAGGGCCTGGCTGCCCTGGGTGCGCTGGAAGTAGGCACTCAATCACCTGAGAAGTCTACGCTTTGTTAGAAATTATTCAAAACGAAAAAAAAACAAGCAAAAAATGTAAATACATAACAACTGGAATAATAATTATCGGTTCCACCCAACCGTATCTTAAAGCTTATCAAACCGCCGATATCTTACACTCCACACCGTTCCTTGCCTACAACGTGGAATCCACGTTTCATTACAGATAATGAGCTCAGAATAATATCGATAAGTTTAATTTGACGAAAATATTCGCCCAAGATGGACACTCTCGATAAAGGAACCTTGGACAAACTCCAGGAGTTGATAGAAGCCAGTTCAGAACCTGGAAAGCAACCTTCTAGAAAGGTCCTGCTGGAATTACTGGATACTGTGGAGTTAGCTGAAGATGTAAAGGAAAATTTGAAGGCTATGCTAACTGGAGACGTGCCAAAAGTGTTCGGTGGTTATGCTGGAGGAACAATCTTGGCTATTGTTTTTATTTTGCTGGTTTTCGCGTTGATCTGTAAGTTTTTTTGTGGTTTTTGGGAATGTATTGTGGTTTTTCGAAATCGTGATTGTGATTTAGTCCTCTTTTTGGCGCGTTGAGGCTGCCGGATACCTGGCGGTAAAGGAGTAAACCAAAGGTTCCCATTTCACACTCACAAGAATCTGGCAGATTCTTGTGAGTGTGAAATGGGAGAACGACGAGTTTATGTATTTTAGCGAAAGCAACATATTGGTTTTAGAAGTTTATCTTTCTATGAGGTAAATATGTTACTTCGAGTGGTGTTAGGTTATATCAACATAAAAAAATATGTTATAAATAGGGCGCTAAAATATGTTGCAGATGTCACGATCGATTTCAATAAATTCATGGAAATCTGAAACTGTCGGCGGGCATTACTATCCCTTAGATAGATTATTGGATAACGAGTTTTTTTGTAAAAAATTGGCGCCAATGCTGGAATAATCCGGTATTAAATTCGCGCGCAAAACGCAAAAATTTAAAGAAATCTAATATGCATCTCATACTTCAAGACCTACATTAGCTTACCGTTTCTACTAATAACAGTTACAATTTAATCTGAAAGTTGTGGAACCAATTTCATATAGGTAATGAAATGTTAAAATACGCGTCTTGAATTTCCGACTTGACTTAAACGCCTAAGATAGACATGTTGAAGTTTAGGGAAGACTTTGAAGTTTTGTCCAAAATTTAACACATTGTCCTGATCACATCGAATCTAAGAAGAAGAGCTCGTGTACAAAGCTACATATAATCGATTTTTCAATCGTCAGAAAACTTTAGTCTGCAGAATGATATTGGTGGTTTGACATATTTTCAATACAAAAGCTGTAAAACTGCCTTATTTATTCCTGAGATAAAACCTGTCTGTTCCTGACGATCGAAAAGTCAGCCCTAGTTGCTGCATTGCAGCTTGAGTTGCTGCATTGTAATAGGCTCCACGAGTGATATAATATCGCGATAATTTTAATGTCACATGTTTCGGCGCACCTTGATGACTGGCAAATATGTTTACCATAGCATAATCAGCCATTAATGTTCCCACTGCTGGGGCACAGACCTCCTCTACCACGCGGGCCCAATGCGGATTGGTAGATGTCATGTCACTTGCATTCGAATCTTTGGTGTTAGAACATGCCGGTTTCAGTGGTGATTAAATTATTTACACCAAGTTAAGCGCCTGTCTGCGTGCGAACGCACGACCTACAACTCGTAAATCGGAGCGGTTACCACTGGGCCATTACTGCTCTTTTTTTTACCACAACAGGAACTATTTTCATGTAGATTGTGCTGATACGGCGGAAGAAAACAAGACGAAAACGCTGTTGCCACCTGCTGTCACCACCTACATAGGAGTTCATGCTATGTAGTTAGTTTAGCTCTGTTCCTCTGGTCCATTATTTTCCTAAACTAGACCATAGTTTTAAGAATAGGATATCACATATTGCTGAAAGCAGTGTGCCCGAGGGATTTCCCAATGGTAAAAATTACGTACTTACTTCTATACACACTTTCATCCCCTATTTAACTCTTTGAGTATTCAAAAAGCTTTGCTCACCTTCTTTATAAGAGCTGGTTGTGCGCTGTCTGTCAGTGAATTAAGGAATTATCTTAGGTTGATGAAAAGATTCGGATTAAAGATAGCGTTAGTTCGGGCTGGGGTATTTCTGGATGACATGCTCTAGTCCCCCCGAGAAACGCACAAAACGTACAAATAAAATACTGAACAATTTTCTCGCTTCGACATCCAGGTCACATATTTATCAATATTGTTTCTTAGCACGTACGTACAAACTTGTAATAAATAGATAGTAATAAAACAATGTTTATCATAATATCCAAAGAGACTTACGTAAGTGAGAAAGCGGTTATCGCTTTCTCACTCAGGGTTGGATTACGTGTGATATTGCTATTGCTATGTTGTTTTTTTTTTACATATCTGGATACGCGCAAATTAGGTGAACTTTCACAGGAGACCACAAATATTCATGCCTTTTTCCCCATTTTAATTCTTAAAAGAAAACAATATTGTTTGCAAATTGGGAAAACAATATTATATAAAGTCTAAGAGCTTAAAAGTTGCCAAGTTATAAACGTTTTAAAATAACTGCTACACAAAGACAGCACTATCACAGAAGTGACGTCACGACTATGTAACTTCAGAATAGAGCCATACATTGTCCGTACCGCGCGACAAGGACGGGAACAAACCCCTCCAAAAGCTTTTAAAGCGTGCTTCTCCATATTGCCATCGATTTTACAGATTTTTCGATTAAGTATCGCATTTTACTATTCCTTCTTTGAAATTACATTATTTTTTCGACCTTTTTAATATTAGTTTTATCATACCTATTCACTTACAGACAACGCATAGCTCCTCCGCTGGGTCTAGAGGCATGGATTTTTGCATAAGTGTTCCTCATAAGGGTTTTTCTGGATGAAATCCGTAAGATTACAATGATTCAGGCTTCGGTTCTTCAGAACAGTCAAAAGTGGAACGCTAAATATTGTCAAATAAAATATCAATTTTCTCGCTTCCACATCTAGGTCACATTTATTTATCGATTTTGTTTCTTAGCACGTACTTACAAACTTGTAATAAATAGATAGTAATACAATGTTTATCATTTTATCCAAAGAGACTTACGTAAGTGAGATAGCGATTACGGGTTGGATTACGTGTGATATTGTTATTGATATGTTGTGTGTGTTTTTTTATATATTCTGGACACGCGCAAATTAGGGTGAACTTTCACAGGAGAACACATATCAATTCACGCTTTTTGCAATTCTGCGTGCCTTTCCTAACTTAGCATTTATGGATTTATTAGGCAAATATTCAATCAATTATCTGACTAAAATGGACATTCCGTAAATGTATCATTCCGCGGATAGATTAATGCTGGAAAGATGCATGATTGAGGCTTCCCCAAACTTGATTTGAATATAAATAAAAGAACAGTTAATATTTAAATATTAAATGAGATAATATAATTTGTAAGCTAACAGTCTTAGAATAATAATAAATGTACATTGAAATAAAAAAAGTAGGAGAAAAAATCATAGGGCATCAAATAATTCGTCCGCATCGCTGTCAACAGGGTAAGTGCCCGAAAGGCTGGCAGCATTGGCACGTGTTACTTGTACGGCAATGCTGATTAAATAATAATAATAATACCGGCCTATTATTGTCCCACTGCAGGACAAAGACACACTGCTCAAGACGGGTTGGCGATTTCAGACTTATAAAGTCCAGGTTTCCTCACGATGTTTTCTTCACCGATATCAGTAATGGCCAAGATTAACTCAGAAAGTACGTATGAATGGAAAAAGTCACATTGGTACTTGCTCGGATTGTTTGGCCAAAAATAGGCGTAAAAGCGGTAGAGAAATATTCAACGTTAATTTAAAATTAATTTAAGTTGGTGATATCAACTTCTTATCAACTACGGCTACTCATAACACACAGGTTAATTTGTTGTTGATACCCGATAACCTAAGACAGTTCGCGTTTCATATCAGTAAAAGTCTAGTCTTTAATCGGATAACCCTGTTTATTACTGTGTTTGTGGTAGTTTTGACCATAAAGAAAACAATTAGATCCGCACTGGTTAACCGCTTCAAAACTAATTTGCCGAAGTGGGGCATTATCGAATCTTCCAACATCTAGTGCGAGTGCGATGCTGCTGAATAGACTATGCCCCATCTGCTAGTGTCCCAAATATTTGTTCTCCTGCACCCATGACGAACTGAACAACGATTCTGACGCCGCAATAAATGCGGCCACATACGTGGGACACTCAGAAAGTTTTGCGAAAGTAAAAATAATTGTTCTAAAGGTAAAAAAAAAACTGAAACACTTTTTACAGTCCGCCGTAGACACCTCGTTTACAACCTGCTCGAACGCTGACAGCTCATCTTCCGGCGACGAAAATTGTATCCCTATGAGCAATTTAATTTTTATTTTCGGGAATATTAAAAAGTCACACGGTGCTAGGTCAGGGCTGTAAGTAGGGTAACCCAGGAGTTTGACCGTCGTGCCGTCCAGGCAGTCCTTCCTTTTGAGCGCGGTGTGCTAAGGCCCGTTGTCGTGGTGGAGCAGTAGCCCGCGGAGCCCTGTGTTTGGTCGCTTGTTGCTCACAACAGGGAAAACTTCTGCCAAGCATTTGGCAGTATACAATTCAGCGAATTCAAAAATATGTAAAAAAATACATTTCGAAATTCAGATAAATCATACTTACAACATTATCAATGAAGAGATAAATAATTTTCCAATTACATGTAAACACGTAATAGGGACTAGCGATAAATAAGTCTTTGTCTTGAGATATAGTTAGTTTATCACTAAGTGTCAAACGAGCTGGTGAGTCCGAATGACTACGTTTTTATTTGGCTTATTTAGTGAGATACGTGTTTTTAAGTCCCATTTTCTTAAATGCCCTTTCGGTCTGGTGGTCTCAAATGCAGCTGGTATTATTTAATTTTAATATGTGAGCAAGAAAACATGTCAACCAAGTATATTGGTTTATAACATAAATCAGCATAACTTCAGTTTTTCCCCGCTGTGTAATATTTCTACATAATTATACTTAATTGATACTTTTTTACACCAAGTGAAATGTCCCGCTTCAGAGCAAAGACCTTCCTCTCTCGTCTCCACACAATTCTGTCTTTTGATAGTGCCACTGTTACGTCTCTGCTAGGGCAGGTAAATCAAAAAAAAAAAACTAGAGACGCAGTTAAGGTACGGTATTTTATTTTATAAAAAAATAACTTTATATAACTATATAGGTTTAACTCCAGCGGTAAGCTAGCGTGAGTTCTCGATACCGACCGCGGGTTCTAGCCCGCCTAAAGAAAACCACTATCCTGGTAGTTCCCAATACGTAGGTGACTCGTCGCAGCCAGGTGTGTAGGTCGGTCCTCCTACGGCAGTTAGGGCAGCTCGTAGGATTGTCCAACCACAGCCCTCGCAGCAGTGGTAATGAGGTTAAATCCGGTACGGAAGAACCATGGAATTTCAGGAATTGGACATTTTGGAAATAGCACATTTTTTATTCCACATATACAGCACATAAGAAAATGAGGCCAGTTCTTTCGGTAGGGGGCAAGCTGATCACGCCATCTTCGTCTTGGTCTGCCGCGTTGTCGTCGGTGGTTCTTTTAGCCCATTTCTTACAACTCAGACATGCGGCAGACATGTATGTGCAGTATCCTGAGGGTTCTACATTCTTTTTTTCTATGAAGCAATACAACAGTTTTCATCGATCAATACATCCCTTTTCGATTAAAAGTGATATTTTATGTCCTTGATGGTTTTGATATCGTTCGGGATGCGAGTGTGCGATAAGTGATAACTGTGATAAGTATTGAATCTAGGTTGGTTGCAAAATAGCGATAGATCATGCGGGCACGAAGTTATGCGTGAACTTTTTAGAAATAATTAGAGAATGGTACTCGTTTAGAAAGGTTCTGTCTAAATAAGAACTCCCTCTTCATCATCAGCTTGGAATCACCCACTGCTGGGTCCTTTCCATTCTACCATATTTCCCGGTTTCGTGCATCTCTTATCCCTCATCCAGCACGTGATACTGGACCAAATTTTGTCGACGGAAGAATAGACAAAAATACTGATAAAAAAGACAAAGACCGTCGACAAAATTCGTTCCTATGGTGATATGCGGCGCGTGCAGGTGTTACTCGCGACTTTGGTGAGATCGTCTGCCCGGTTTCGGTTTTTGACCATCAACCATGACCATCTCCGCTTCTCCCTCTTTCCTCCATTAATACTCAAAAAGATAGTCCAAAGGAAACGTATTAGAATCTCCTCCATCATTTAAATCCGAATATCAAATCATTGATTTTCACATACCAACTTTTGAAAAAAAGAAACAATACATCAGATTAATCATGAACTTTTAGCAGTTCTTGTTTTTTCTACAAAGGATCCTCGAAATAATAAAAAAAACTCTCGCTTGATATTACCAGACCGATGCGCTAACATTCTCAAAATAAATTACGGACAGTATTTTTGGCTGACATTATGAGAGCGCAGCTCGGTGGCGCCACCCGTAATGCATTACTATTCATACACAATGCACTAGTTAATTTTTACAATCAGAAACTACAATATTGCTGAAATAAAGAGTTCGAAAATTAAAATTTAAGTCACCCTAACTTTTTCCCGCGCAACAGAAAATGGCGGACCAACAAGAACAAGATGTCCCGGACAGACTTCAACTCAGCAAAGTGATCGGAGAAAAATTAACAGAATCCATCCAAAATATGGACCTTATAAATACGCTTCAAAAAATGGTCGCAGCTGAACCAGGCGATGAAGAATCTGAAGTGATCAGAGATAAATTAAGAGGAGTTCTGGCACAGTTTAAGGATATGAGTCCAGAAGACAAGGCCAATTTCGCGTCGAAAATCAAAGAAGGTTTAGCCAGTAAGCTAAGTACGAGGCTGAAAGATAATGCCATGCTGGCTGGTGTAGAAGATGCTATAAGGAGTGCAGTGATGACTAAACTTTATATGGTCGCAGCTATCGTGTTGCTTGTCATATTTTTGTTAGGTATGTGTTTACAAAAGCTTTATACAGAGGTCATTCTTGGAAGTGTGTTTCGTGTAGTGTGTTTTGTGTTGTTTTTTTTTGCCAAACGGTAAGTTTGATAGAGGGGCTCGGAGTTCTGAGTCTGCCTGAAGAATTTAAGTATAGTCTTCGCCTTCTTGGTCGCTTACTTCATTACTGAAGGTCGTGTCCCTGAAAGGCCTTCGTTGCTTTATGTACGATGTTCTTCCACTTCGTTCGGTTCTCGGCATTCTCAGAGCGGTCGTGACAGAGAGTCCCGTGAGGGCTTTTACTTGATCTGACCAGCGATTAGGTGACCGGCCGCGAGGTCTTTTCCCACCAACCTTGCCCATAACTACCAACTTTTCAAGGTTATCTGTTTCCCGATGGGCAATGTGACCAAAGTAACTGACAATCCTTTAGTAAGTAATAAATAATTGCAGGTTTGGGATCATTGTAAAGTTTTAATTGTTCGAATGCCGAATAGCTGCAAATCTTGTCGCTATCGCTCAACGACAATCAAAGTCAAAATCTTGTCAAAAATGTAGGGAAATAGAGGTACCTATTTTTGACAGATTGCAACTGAGATTAGAATGTGACAGTTTAATTTTAAAAAAAATCGGTAATTGCCCCTCAGTAATAATTAATTATTTATTCGGATTGTACCTTGGATCGCCTTTTTTTTATTTATCGATACCTTTTATCAGATATCTGTATGGGATTATGGGATATATCTTAATTATTTATATAATCGTATTTCGACACTGATTTCAGCATTAAGTGAGGCGCGTAAACAAATTATTTTCTCTAATCTTAAACAATATGATAATGATATTTGTAACTTTTTTGATGTTTTGTCACTTTTGCAACATTCCATTGTTTAATACGATCTTAGAGCGCTTTCGGCTCGTATTAAACGACAGTGGAATGTTGCGGACAATCTTAGGAAGTATTCCCGTTTGAGCACCTATTTTTGGGGGCATCTATGCATTCAGCACCAAAGGTAGGTATTCCCGTTTTGCATGCTCAATGCAAAAAAAACGGTGCTCAAACTGGAATACTTCAATTCTAGCCCGTTTTCGGCATGTACCTACTAGCAGCGTTACTTTTATAAATCTGAAAACAAAACCAGCTCTGAAAAACTGCTAACTGCAAAAAAAAAAGGTATTCTAGCTACTATGTTATGTAGGTGCTCTAATTATGAATTGATAATGAACAGATTTTTATGTTCATAGAAACCTTAATTTCACCGCTATGTATAACACTGAACAACGTTTTACACGAACAGAAACTAATGTTTTCAATATTTTTTGTGAAAGAAGAAATTTCTTTTAGCGATTTAAAAGCCATTTGTACCGTTCTACTGTTATTGTGTTGTGTCCCTTTGTTCTCACAACATAAAGGCGAACAGGCGCTACGTGTCAGCGCGACACAAAGGCACCGGGCGACGAGCGGTGCTTTTTTCTCGCTGTGGTGTCGCGCCTGTTTACGGGAGCCTTAATAATAATCCATTTCACACAACCAGACTCCAATTTTATAACCAGTCTCTCCCAGAAATTAACTTTGCGTTCAAAAAACAAACCAATTAAATGTTTTTCTCACTATTCCAGTTTTCTTCGGCTACAAACTTTACAAATCGATTAAAGAGAAAGAAATCAAACGTGAAGAAAAGAAGAAAGCCAAGCAGATGAAGAAAAAGAAATGATGGAACGACCCTGCGACAAATAGAGTGAGGCTTTCATGGCGTTGTGTGTGGAAAATTATGTCAATGTTATCATTTATGAAGAGTTTTACCGTCAAGCATTTTGAAAGTTGACAACGTCAACGTCATTTCGCTGTTTTGATTAATTTATCAATATTTGTGGATGAAATTGTGAAAAATTGCTCTGTAATCTGCCGAGACTTTTCTCAAATACCTGTATACCAGTATTTTACGTGGAGTGACAGCCCAGTTACTGGGTAACACGATACCTCTTGGTAAGACTGGTTGTCAGGCCTTTGGGGTTCTGACTACCCGTAACGAAACTACTGTCAATGATCTACGAACTGTAGTGAACCTAAAAAAAAATATCATTTGCCAAAAATGTTTGTCCGCGCATCACTTCAAAGCTTCAAAGCAAATTCTTTTATTGCTGTGTTTGTAATTGCAAGGTTTGTATGAAAGGTTATTTTTGGAAAATTCACCGGGAAAGATGACAATTTTGATGAAATTCATCCCTGGCGATGCCGAGCACGAACAGAATATAGATTATCAATTCCAATAATTAGTACTTACTTACATATCGTAACACTGAATATTTAGCTTGGATATTTAGGCGTGAAACTATTACAACATCTAATTCATACATTCATGTCTTCTTCCCATGGGGGTAGGCAGAAACTATACAGAACTCCACCTGCTACGACCCTTACAAACTCGTTTTGCTTCGTTTACGTCCATACATCTGGTCATACGCAAACGCCGGTTATTTTACACCTAATCCAGTGCTATTAAATTGCTCTAATAACAGTAACTTATAATTAGTGCACAACAAAGCGATAATTTCATTTAGCAATAAAGACATCAAGCCTGTAGTCCCCGAAGTTAAATTCACATTGAAAAACTTAATAACATTGCCGGATCGAATCACGGGAATCGAACCCAGGACATCATGCTTAGCAGTATCGCTTGCGACCGCAAGACCAACGAGGTAGTCATAATTTTATTAAGAAATATTGATAAATTAATGAAAACGAAAAAGTAATTGACGTTGCCTTTCCGAATGGACCCACTTAATTGTTACAGTAATTAGAAAAAAATCGGTTTAAATGTATATACTTTTTGAAAACTATAAAGAATTTCATTCATGTATGTGTAGATTTTGTGAAAGGAGTTTTCCCTATGCTGTGCGTAGCCCATTTCAATGGGGAAGGTCGGGCAAAGCTAATTGTAGATGGCGTGACCATAGCTAGGTCCCTACGGCCTTCAATCAATTTGACATTTCGTTCATTCAATCCATTTTGTGTTCATTCATGAGTTTGATTTTAATTCACTATTTCGATATTTTCGGTGATTTCAGTATTTTATATCAAGTACTTGACATGGAAAGTGTCAGAATGTTAAACCTTGAATATTTCCTCGTAATCACTTTCTTCAGAATGTTTTCGAATCAAATTCGAACTCAAAAAAAACTCTACGAATAGCTTTAAACCACAATTTTCTAATTTTAGGATCTTTCGGGAAATGGTGCACTCCAATATTGGTGTATCTGGGAACACAATAACACGTCAATTTTCGCTAAAATAAAATAAAATCACATCACGTATTGTATTATTAGCTTGTGTTGGGAACTAGCTATGACAGCGCCATTTCGACAGTTAGCTTCCCCATTACTAGATAGAAAAATATACCGTTATTTCCTAATAAGGAAATTTATTGTCAAGAAAATTGACACCCTACGTCAATTTTTACGTGTTACAGCCAATAGAAGCAACTGTCAAAGTTTGACTGTTAGTTTTCTTGACTTTGCATACCGATACATTTCAATAGTTAACGTGACATTTATTTTAATATTATTAACTTATCTGAAGGCCAATTCCCGTACTTAAAAACGTTCGAAATCTAGGCGCAATCACACCTTCAAAATTTGAGGTATTTTTGACAGTTTGAGACAGATTAGAATGCGAACGTTTTTAAAAAAAAACGAGTTTTGCTCTTCAAATTTCTTCCACAAAGAAAATACTAAATAATTATTGAAAATTTTGTACTCTTTCTAAGCGTAATTTAATCATTCTTCATGTTTTGATAATTACTAGGAATATCTCATCGGGTACATAAGTACAGTTTTTGCATATTCCAATTTCTGAAAAAAAAATTAAATCAAGTATAAAAAAAAATTGTTTTTGTAGCAAAATTACGACCGACCACAAAATATAGTATTGTATTGTTTTTATTAAATGACGAGATAACATGTGCATTTATAAGATTGGAATCAAATTACGTAATTTTCCGATCACAACCCTAAACGACTGATTAAAAACTATTTAAAATTAATCTTTTTATTTATTTATTCCTGTTGTATTACTGAAGACATATAGAATATTGTTACTTACTTGAAATATTCTATGCTGGTAAACCTCGTTTTAACAAACGCACAAAAATTATTGTACTTCTAAAAAATTATTGGCCAAAAAGCATTGCTCAAAGAAAATTGGTAAATAGATATATGATTTTGGAAAACGATGGGTATTTTAATATTGCAAGGTTAAATTATTGATTAATCAATCTGCCTAGCCGTCGGCTTCGAGTTTAAATTATTGATATTGGAAATATAATAAATTAATTTTCCCACCTTTTTCCCGATGTTGGGCTTCCAGTCTAACAACTATTGGATGGATAGTTATTAGATTGGAAATGGAAGACTTGCAATATCAAAAATTAAGGAGCACAACGAAAGATGGTATTTACGTAAAAAAAATTATAATTTTTTTGTTACCTAAAACATTCCTTGACAGTGAAAATCCTTTAGATTGTGTTATTACTGAATTACAGAACTATCTTTGTTACTTATATGTTTATTAATGACCTTTGTGTGCTCAGCTGATTTTCTGTTGATAATACATTTATTTTTACATGACTGTAATAAGTTTTATTTCTCCTTGCACCATGTTTCAGGCCGAGATCTATAAACGTCACGCACGTGCTTTTGTTTAGACTTGTTCCCGTCTCTATTCTTCACTTGTAGTTAATACAAATAAGCTCACGCGTTTTAGCTTGAGACGCCTGAACAGCCGTTTGATGTCTTTAAAGTGTTTGAAAAACTTTGCACTTCATGAATTCGAAAATAAAGTGCATTATGTCATCACATAATCCTCTCCTATTCCTCTACCTTGAGATGAAGTTGAAACGTCTCATTTAACTCTAGCTGTACAAGGATTAGACACGGGAACGTATTAAAATCCCGAAATTTCATAATAACTATGACTGAAATACCAACGTCCAAAACAAAGAAATTCAAAATAAAGAAAGTTTTAAATGCCGATAGCCGTTATATCGAAACATAAAGTACCGATGTTCAAATGCCCGAAAGGATGAAACCCCGAAGGGACGAAATCCCGAATGGACGAAATATCGATGGATGAAATCCCAAAGAGCGGCGACGTAGTTCCCGCAAAAAAATGTCAAAAGACCTTCAAGCCGACTTAGCTTAATTAACTTTAGGGATTTAAAACTTTCGACCGAACAATCATCCGGCGTTTAATTTTTCGGGATTTCTTCCATAGGTAGTGTAGATTTCGGTATTGTAATACGTACCCTCAGGCACGTGACCAAGGCCAGAATTAACGCCGCCATGTTGTTTTTATTTTTTTCAATTAATTTCTCAAAACAGTATCACACATGTCTACCAGCAGCGCCTCCATGTCCACTTCCATAGATTTAGTATAGTAGTATAAACTAACCCTTTGTACAGGGTTTCCAAGTACTCTCTTTGATAGCTGTTGTTGCTACACCAAACAAGTACCTACTCGCCCGCAATCTTTAAATAGACTCAGGTAGGCCGAAGCAAAGAAAGCCTGCACAGGCGGAGATTCAGAGATGACTCCGCCCTGGAATGTTAATGTGGTGCTGTCCCAAAATCAATGTGCATTAATCTCGTGTGCGGCGCGTCCTGCACGCTGCAGGAGTTGATGGAAGCTACTGGAGATGCCAAGCTCGTAGCCAATTCTGCGCTGACTGTAAATAGGTTGCCATCGACACGCTAAAAAGACTCGACGACGGTGTGAACAGTGGGCGATCAACGATTATTATCTACATCATACAACTCTCGCCGCTGGGCAGTGCGTTGAAAATGCAGTGCTCGAGAAAAAGGTTTGTTTCGGTGGTCCGCTATAACGCTGCTTGGCGGCAGAAATAAATAATTATGCTTATTATACTGCAATAGAAATAATGATTATGCAGGTAGCAGGGTTGCCAACGCCAGTTTATCAAATTCCGCAAATGCATATTCCCCTCAACATTATTTTAAGAAATTAAATAAACACGTTTTCAACTATTTAAAGTACAAATACACGGCATAAACTCATTAGGGTCTGAAATGACAATGGGCGTTCCTCAAGGTTCGATATTGGGTCCATTTCTCTTTTTAGTTCACATTAATGATTTACCCGTTACTTCAAAACCAACCGAAGATGGTGTTATTTGCAGATGACATTTCATTTATCTTTAAAATAGACCGTAGGTCACAAAATCTTGACGACGTGAATAACTCTATTCTTCAGGTCCAAGATTGGTTTACGGTAAATAATTTGGTACTAAATGAGAAAAAAAAACCAAATGCATTCGATTTAAATTACCTAATGTTAGAAGTAGCGAATGTAACATCATATTGAATGGAGAAAAACTGGAATTTATTATTCAGACGGTTTTCCTAGGAATCACGCTAGACGAGAAGTTACAATGGGGACCTCATATAACATCCCTCGCGGGGCGACTAAGCTCGGCCGCGTATGCTGTTAGAAAGATAAGACAGTTAACAGACGTAGAAACCACGCGTTTGGTTTGTTTTAGCTACTTCCACATCATTATGTCATACGGCATTTTACTGTGGGGTCGGGCTGCTGACATTGAATCCATTTTTATTTTGCAAAAGAGAACTTTCAGAGCCATTTATAATCTATGTCGCCGCGAATCTCTCTAAGGAACTATTTAAGAAGATAATATTATAACGGTAGCTTGCCAGTTCATTTATGAAAATATTATATATGTAAGAAAAAATCTGCATCTATTTAATAAAATAAGTGATAGACATATTATTAACATTAGAAATAATAATAAAATAGATCAACCATTTTTCAGACTATCTAAAGTACATACATCTTTTATGGGGTACTGTGTTAAATGTTACAACAAAATACCTTGTGATAATTATATTGCAATTAAATAACAGAAAGTTTAAAACTCATGTTAAAAGTATATTTTGTAAACAAGCATATTACAAATTACAGATAAGAAACATGCTGGTCCTGCTCCATAGGACAACCTAGAGGCTAGACAAAATCATACTAGTTGCTTATTGTACTATTTAATTTGTTATTTTTACTTTACTCACACACTGACTTATTTCTAGTTAATATTTTAGGAAAATCATATATGTCGGCGTCAATCATATATGTCGTTATTGGGAGAGTTGCTGCGTAACAGTGGGATAAATGAGACCGTTCTACAGTGGTGATTCCTACTTCATTGAATGTGACAGGGGGGGTTCGATTGGGCTTCGCAGGGAGTACTGACTTCCCTTTGTTGTGTCTCTAATAGAGAATGCAAATATGGTAGTAAGCATTTTCGTGCAATGCCCGGGGGAAGTGAGGGCTTGGTGCATTTAGCTACCACCTTGACTGGTAGCTTGAAGGAGGCCGAGGTGGTGGCAGTCCGCGATTGATGCTTTGTCTATTTGTAGTTCACGTACGTTATCCGCCAGCTCTGGAAACCTCTTGGCCTCGGAGAGTGAAGAAACGTAATTAAACGTAACATTGGTACTTATCTGTGAGATAAAGTAAGGGACCGACTCATGCGGGTTGACGTCCTATGGTGTGTGTTATTGGGTAGTCTAAAGAACTGGCTTATGCAGCCCGATGTTCTGGGTCATATTATAAAGTGATCGTCTAGTCTGAGAGGCTATGAGATCAATGGAGATATGTGTGGTACTAATGAGTGATCGGAAAGACGCTGATTGGTTGCCTGGTCCATGTTATCTGGAGAGATAACTGGCTGAAGGGACGCCTATTTTAGTTGTCCGGCTCAGCTCCTGAAGGTTGATTTTGTGGGTTATAAAACGTTGTAATGTATGTCACTGATGGACGAGCGTACAAAGTAATGTATCTACCAGTTTTATTCTTTTTACAGAAAAATGGGCCCGCGGTGACTTTAAGGGGATGGAGACGCACAAGGACGTGCGAATGTCAGTCTGGCCGTAACGGTGCTTCAATACTTAAATTAGTGTTATTTAGTTTTCATAGATGTCGTTTGTTAGTTTAGAGTGCTATGAACATGAATTATGTGTCTGCTACGACACATTCAATGACATGACACTCTGACACAACACAGAACGCTTATGCACCTTGAAGTGACATTTTGCTGGCTGTATGACATGAGACTCGGTCGGCATCGCACAGGCGTGCTACGCATTCGGTGGAGTGTCTAAGTCAAGTCTATTCTTAAGATTAAAATAGTTTGTTTCTGTTATAGGCTCTAAAGTAAATGACTTTGGTGGTAGTGAAACTACCAATGAACACAGCATGTGTGGATTGTTGAGACAAGTACTTTAATACATTTGATTATATAATCTACAGGGACCATTTTAGTCCGGACTAACAAGGGGCAAAAAAAGAAAAAAAAAAAGAGTAAAAAAAAGAGACAAAAAAAAGAGTAAAAAAAGAGACTTAAAAAAGAGGCAAAAAGAGACAAAAAAGAGAGAAAAAGGAGACCAAAAAAGAGAGAGAGAAAGAAACTATAAACTGGAGTGATCTTGAAGGGTCATTCATGACCGGATCAAGCAGTAGCAATCCTGAAGGGTTTGTTATAACCGGACCAGGAGATTATAACTCTGTAGGGTCGTAAGACCGGACCAGGAGGTTATAATTCTGAAGGGTCAATAACGAGCGGTCCAGAATTAGTAGTAAACTCTGCAGGGCTGAACCGGACCAGATTACTAGTATAAGTCCTGAAGGCTCAATATTGAGCGGTCCAGAGTTGGTTGCACAGTCAGTAGGGATGATCTGGATTTTTTTGCCCATCGAGATTGCTAGTCAGGATGAACGAACATTATTAATAACGTTATGTCTTTTTAGACAATGCTTGATGAGTCTACGCGTACGAGGACGTCCGCACGTCAGTATGGCCGTGTCGGCGTCATCGTTAGCGGTAGGTACAGCGGGCCGAGTTACGCTGTGCAAAGCGGGACGTTCGCCTCCCCACTCTCCCACTTCTCAAGCAACTTAATGTAAGCTAGTGCGCAGCGAAGAGGGGGATCATTCTTGTGGCAGGCTCGGCCCGGTGCCCCTGCTGTAGCGCCTAGAGCTATCTAAGCGATCTATTTAATTAATTAACAAGCGGTTGGAATAAATAAGTTGGTTACTGCTATATTTCATACTTTAATTTCGGTAACTTTAAATGTCGGACCTCTGCGTACAGGTTATTTCATGGTGATTATTTTATAAGAAATTGTGAGTGAAATAAAGTGATTGTGCTGTAACTAGTATCTCTATTTTCTTCGCCCGACAAACCACGCCTACTTACAAAGTGCAAGTGTAATATCGCTGATGAGGGCCTATCCCGATATATACTTTCGCAATGTTTGTAAATATGTGAGCACCTATGTGATTGATTTATCTGTCTTTGCTTATTTTAAATTATTTTTACCTATTTGTGGTACAGTATTTTTATTCTGGGTGCATCGTCTTCACAAATAATGTAATTAAGGTACACAAAATAATGTAAAACTTTTTTAAAAGAGTAACGGTGGAGTTTCTTGCCCCTTCTTCTCCATACGAAACTACCTTTTGGAAGGGGCGCCTAGAATAAATTCTATTTAAATGTAAATGTTGACGTTCAAAAGTGCCTTTTAGTGCCTATTTGAAATAAATGCTTTGACTTTGACTGTTTTGAAATTTTAAGGACACAAACTTTTCGCTCGATCGGTGGGTTCGAAACCGGCATCTATATGGACATCACAACTTTTATGATTGGGTCTTCATATAATTTACGTTGTCATGAAACTATTGAAGTATGAAGTATCGCTATTTTTTAACGGTGAGATGTTGATATCCCCGCATTTCCCCTCTTAAATGCCAATTCCCAATGAACTTGAGATTCCCCGCAGTTTGATTTACAAATTGGTAACGCTGGCTGCTAAATTAAACTAGTTGAATCTTGGGAATTATTTTTATTTGGTATCTATTTGGAACATTCAGATAGACCAATTATCATATTGTGTAGGAATAATACATTCAATATTTAAAGGATTCTTTAGACTAGAACATTCTCATCAAAGAAATACTGTTTTACGCAACATCTGACTTGCTTAGAAGAGTATTTCTTGAAATTAAATGTTTATCAAACTGACACATTACGTCAGTTAGCTGTGTTTTTCACACAACTGTAAAAAAAAATACAGATGTGATTTGAATATATCTACGGCCAATTTAATTTGGAAGTTAATTAGATTCTTTGAAAATTTTTATTTCTTAAAATACAATACAAACAAAAACTATCAAACTATTGTTTAAATAACCTATAAAAACAAGATCATGTTTCCATCGCGATTTATTGCGATTGTCGTCTTCTCAGTTCGTCGGCCGCATCCACATCAGTTAGTTTGATAGACAATATATTTTTTCGAACTTTTTCATTCTTAAATGCTACACCAACATAAATTGGTATCAGATAATTAGACATTTATTTAAAAAGTAACACTGTCCTAGACTCCTAGTAGTTATTTAGATAGAATGGATTATAACACCATTTTATTTTTAAAGCCGTGTACAGACGTGTGTAATGTGAATTTTAATGCAGATTTACTTTGTAATGTACAGATATAAACGTCAAGATGGCGGCGAACGATTATTGCAGATTTCGGACGTGCGCAGACATTTTTTTGCGCGCACTCTAGTGCCCTACATGCAGAATTCGCCTTCCATTACAGGAGTCTGTACTAACATGGCTCAAAACATGAATATGGTGTCAGACTATTCTTACAATAATTCGTAAAGGTAAAATTACTGAAAAGACAAGAATGTTCTTTTTTAAAGATAAAATGGTGGTTTTTTGGTAAACGATTTCAAACACTTTAAGCAAAAATTCTACAGCAATATCTACAAAGTGCTTGCTACTTTTACATTTTCTTGTAGCTAGATTCAGCACCTACTGAGTTTATGTTACATTTTTACATATATACACTCTCGGAATCGAGCCACTCTTAATTTTTTTATGTAGTACATTCTCATAACTTTTTAAGTGGTTGTGAATTCAAATTTGGAACATTGTTTACACCAAATGATGGCCAGTAGTCGGCTTAAAAACTGTGCCGTTATAGTGTTATACGTAACATAGAAATCCCAGGAGGCTAGATTCTGTAGTCCGCGAGTGTACTTCTATTCTAATACATGAATTAATATTATAATTACAGTTGACAATAATACACTTATTACAACAATATTCACCTCAAAAACGCCTTGTAAGAGTAATACATAATATTAAGCGATCTCTCGCCCTCAAATGTAAGTTTCAAGCATTTCTATTCCATCTGTCTAGATTTTAACTTAACAAGACCATCAGATTCCTAACAATGTCTACATCACGACTTAAACAGCATATCGTTCCAATACGGCCTTTGAATCATGGTCGCTCTGAGCATAAGCTCTCCGTACTTTCGCGCATGTCCACTCACTCACCCCATGTCACCATTTGGTTCCAAAATAATGTGATTGCACAGACTACTGCGCAAAGTTTGCACCGGCCATGATTCATCGGTCGTATTTTTCGCAATTTTCTATACATTACAACCATATCACAGTCCATATTCTGAGTTACTATACTTTCTTTCATTTTGATCAAACATCAGTTTTCACATGCCAAAATCTTTGCAACAAAATGCCTGCTTATCAAACTGTTTCAGTCACACGAAGGAAAGCTCATGTCGGGGTTCGAAGCTACGACCTACAACTCGTAAGTCGCAGCCGTTGCCACTGGGCCACCATTGCTCTCCAATATTTGATTTTAACTTCCGGGTATCCAACTATTCATCGTTACAGCACTTTTTTGTCTTCATAGCTGCAAAATCCAGACTCCAACCAAGGATTACAGCACACCAAAATCATCATATTACATCACCAGGATTACCAGTTCGGCGAGTTCTTCTATTTCTTAAATGAGTTTTGATTCAGAAAATGTACACTCTTATGAGAGATTCAATTCACTTTAACATTATTTATCAGTGGTTTAATCACAACCTGTCTGCTTTTAACCCATTAAAAGAGTATTATAACACTCTTGTTTATTTAGTCTATGTTAAGCAAGCTCTACCACTTCATTTAATTACATCAAAGTAAAACAATTACATTCAGGTCACCATAAAAACTATTTTTATCACTGAATTGTCTGCTTGTAACTAAGTGTTCGGTATGACATTTAACAAACACAACAATTAAACTCATTCGTTCATAAAACTGCTGAAACTACTCTTAACACTATTTTCAGCTTTACATTGTGTTCAAACGCTTCCCACATCACAGTGGGAACGCCTAGACAACGCATAATTCTGTTGGCGATGACGCTAGTAGAAAAGCCATATTATGTATGGGGTTGACATAAGCTATCGAAATGTCACGTGATCACAGTTCATAGCGTAGTATCATAGTGAAGCGGTAGCGATTGTAGAAATAGTATCGCTCCGAAGCGAATGCCATTTGTCTAGGAACTCAGGGCGTTTATAAGACATCGCGCCAACCAGGTTCACTGCTCACCAAAATCATCGTACATCTGGTAGACCAGATCGGCGATCTGTCATTCGTCCATCATATCATCCGCTGTGTAAGGAGGTAAGGACACCTCGGCCTCCTGTACATCTACTTCTTGCACCTCGGCGCGTTCGTCGGTGGAGGCTTCTGCGAAGTCTTGTAAATCTTCAATGTGCGAGTCGTCGGACGATGATGGTGGTTCTGATTCTGAGTCTGACCCGTCTTTCTGTAAAGGGATGATAGTCAGTTTGTGAGAGAAATAAAGAAGGTATTTTATTTTTGTATGATCTGGTGGCTCTCGTGTTGGAATGGGGTTAAAAACTGCCACTTGCTCATTTTAGAGGTCGCTACTATCGCTAGTCCAAGAATTTGACAGCGAACTGTATAGTATATGCTACTTATACTTACAACATTGTTCATCATTCATTCATTCATGTCCCGTATCATATCCTTTTATTTGCTAGCATTTTACGAATCGTTCTAAAACGATTTATTTTATAATATCTTTAAAAAAACATTTATTGTTTACATTTTCCATTGTTGTGACACAAGTCAATTGTCAAACTGTCATTAAATTTTCTCTTTTAGTCTATGAAGATTACTTTTTGGTTTATATAACTTGAATTATTTTTATCAATAGGTTTAGCTGAAATATTGTATTTTCTATATAATTACCGATTACTAACTGAATTTCGACATCTACAATAATTAATAAGGACACGCTCATACTCGATCGTGGAGGTTTTAATACATCTTGGCTGAACAGACAGGCTGGTTTTATGACTGGCAGATGAGATGTCAGAATGAAGAAAAACAATTTTGAAAACTTCAAAAATCATCTAAAATTAATTATGGAAAAGGAATATTTTCCTATAAAAGAAAAGTCTGAAGCACCTGAGGGGGATTCCGCGTCTGGACCTGTTTCACAAACCATCTGCCTGGGATTCCGCGTCTGGACCTGTTTCACAAACCATCTGCCTGGGATTCCGCGTCTGGACCTATTTCACTAACCATCTGCCTCGGATTCGGCGTCTGGACCCGTTTCACTAATCATTTGCCTGAGGATACAGCGTCCGGGTTTTATCAACAAACACCTATCAATTCAACGTCTGCACTCTGCTGAGTAACCATCTGCCTGGAGATTTTACGTCGAGCTTTGTCGAAGGAGACTGGCACTCTAAAGTGTCCCTTCGACGCCTGAAGACCTTTTTTCTCCACCTCCTCCTCCGGACTTCAATTCAAGCCTATTAACTTCAGTGTCGCGTGAACCGTATTGTGTTATTTTTATATTCCGACCTGTATTTTATACTCCATTTATTAAAGTATATGTAACAAGTATAATTTCATCTTTTATGTAGTTAGGGTCGAGTTGTACGTTACATTTGGCGCCCAACGTGGGGCATTTTTACCGGAAGAAGTTAATTTATTAAGTGGAGTTGCAATTGTGCTGAAGTTAGGAATAAAACGACGAAACCAACTACAAGTTCCAATGAATTTTCTCACTTCCTTACGAGTAGTGGGAGTAGGAAATTCAAGTATTGCTTTAATTTTAGCCGGATCTGAGCGTAAACCGTTTTCATCTACGATGAATCCTAAGTATTTAAGTTCATTTTTAAAGAATTGACTTTTATCGAAGTTAATAGTCAGTTTAGCAAACGTCAATTTCTCAAGAACTTTAACTAGATAAGAAATATGCTCTTCAAATGATTCCGAGATGATTATTATATCATCAAGGTAACAAAAGACCTTATTGTCAAATTCAGGAGTAAAAAGCATGTCCATAAGTCTTTGCTGAGTAGCAGGAGCATTAGTTAGACCAAAGGGCATGATAACAAAGCGATACATGCCTCGACCAGGGACATAAAAAGCTGTTTTATCTTTATCTGATTCTTCTTTCAAAGGAATCTCCCAAAATGCTTTAGCAATATCTATGCTTGAAAGAAATTTAGCGTTTTTAAGATTATCTAAAATTTCGTTAACAAATGGAAGGCTGTATGCGTCTCTACGAGTAACTGAATTTAGTTTACGACTATCAACACAGAATCTCCATTCGCCATTATTTTTAGGTGTAATGATAACCGGAGAAAGCCAAGGACTTTCGCATTTTTCAATAACGCCCCATTCTAACATTTTATCGACTTCCATAATGAGAGCTTTTTGTTTCACAGGAGAAAGACGATAACATCGTTGTTTAATTGGAGGAGTATCACCAGTATCAATATGATGACTAATAAGATGTGTGCGGCCAAGTACTCCTCTACTTTCGAAGGATATAGCCTTAAATCGTTTAATCATATCATCAGCGATAGTTTTTTGCTCTAAAGAGAGATGATTATAAGGAAGTATTTGTTTAGAAGTTTCCGTAACCACTGAACATTTAATATTTGGCTTAAATGCCGAAGAAAGTATGTGTGGAACAAGGTTAAATTTTTTCCAAAAGTCGACTCCTAAGATAATTGAAGGAGATATATTTGGGAATACGTAGGCTTGAATTATATGAGTTTGATTATCATATCTAATCGGAATATCAATTGAGCCAATGGATTTACATTTATGATTACTGGCAGTAGCAATCGTTATTGGAAAAGACTTGGATAACGTGAAGCCTAATTTTAAAATTTCTAAATGAGAGTTATTACCAAGTATTGTAATAGAACTTCCACTATCTAGTAAACCGGAAAATATTATGTCACTGATAGAAATATCAATAAAAGGACGATTAAAATCCCTTTCATTATCATATAGTGAAGCTATTTTATAACAAAGAAAAAAGTTTTTAATTGTTTGTAACCAATCATGCCAGTCTGATTGATTAAAGTTTTTATTACCCAAGTCGTTGTTTAGTTTTTTGAGTTGTTAGTTTTATTACAGTTAGGACAATCCGTAGATTTAACATCTTTTAAACCACATCTAAAACAAATTATCAGTGTACGAGGTTGCGAGCAATTAGTTAGTGTATGACCGTTAATGCGGCAGCGTACACAAAAAGCATTATTATTAATTTTATTAATTGTATTAACTTTATAGTTAAAACGATTAAAGTTTGTTCTAGGAGGGAACGTGTTAGAAGTAGAGGGCTTAGGAGATTTATAATTAAATTCAACAGTTAAAGGATTATTTGTAGTTTGAGGTTCGTTGAAACAGGTCCAGACGCGGAATCCCCCTCAGGTGCTTCAGACTTTTCTTTTATAGGAAAATATTCCTTTTCCATAATTAATTTTAGATGATTTTTGAAGTTTTCAAAATTGTTTTTCTTCATTCTGACATCTCATCTGCCAGTCATAAAACCAGCCTGTCTGTTCAGCCAAGATGTATTAAAACCTCCACGATCGAGTATGAGCGTGTCCTTATTAATTATTGTAGATGTCGAAATTCAGTTAGTAATCGGTAATTATATAGAAAATACAATATTTCAGCTAAACCTATTGATAAAAATAATTCAAGTTATATAAACCAAAAAGTAATCTTCATAGACTAAAAGAGAAAATTTAATGACAGTTTGACAATTGACTTGTGTCACAACAATGGAAAATGTAAACAATAAATGTTTTTTTAAAGATATTATAAAATAAATCGTTTTAGAACGATTCGTAAAATGCTAGCAAATAAAAGGATATGATACGGGACATGAATGAATGAATGATGAACAATGTTGTAAGTATAAGTAGCATATACTATATTTCAAACTATATAAACCAACTCAACGTCAATTCAACGTCTGCACTCTGCTGAGTAACCATCTGCCTGGAGATTTTACGTCGAGCTTTGTCGAAGGAGACTGGCACTCTAAAGTGTCCCTTCGACGCCTGAAGACCTTTTTTCTCCACCTCCTCATCCGGATTTCAATTCAAGCCTATTAACTTCAGTGTCGCGTGAACCGTTTTGTGTTATTTTTTTATATTCCGACCTGTATTATATATTTCATTTATTAAATTATCTGTAAGTCTACTTTCATCCTTTTTGTAGATAGAAACCACTATTACGTTACATTTGGCGCCCCACTCATCAATTCGAACCCATTTCACCCTCTCAAAATTCTAAAAAAACTATCACTAGTTCTATTTCCTTTTGGTTTCTTATTTTGACTTTATGTAATTAACCTATTTTTCCTCCTCAGCCCTCCTCTTGAAGACTTCCTTACTCATCCTTCATACTGAACATCACTAAACACTACACCCCTACATGCATTCCTTTTACCCACTGGTAATTGGCATCCATTCTTCACTTGTAAGTGTTGTTAAAACCTCTCGGGGTCTCTTGCAAGTTGGGGTTTGGCTCACTCTACGACGGCTATTGGACAATATCCCATAATCGTTAATCTTATATACTTAACTCTCTACCAAAACATTTCTACACTGCATCCCACAGACTTGCACAACACTACGTTTACCCTCTGGTAATCGTACCCAGTAGTCGCTTGGTGTGTTTAAATCCACCCGTGGACACTCCCAAGTTGGTTGCTGGGACACTTCACGACTGATACAGAAGAATATTCTGTGGACGTTTGTACAAACCTTAAACACTACGTTACACCCACTACAAATACTGCACTATCCTCGCACATTTATATAATATTTTTTTATTTGATCAGAATAGGTCTAGTATCGTGGGCTCTTTAACTATTTTTTTTTCGACTTATTATTACAGAGTTGTCTTTTGCACTCACTAACCCACCCTCTTTTACTCCCAAATTAATTTTTATCGTCTTTATCTTATTTTTTTTAAATCATATAATTTTCTTAGAACTTTTAAAACAAGGCTGAATATATGAGGTCCACTGTGTTGCAGAAACTATTCCCCATTAGTTTATATACTTGAGGATCCTAATGGCAACCAATCTAAATGGTTTTTATTTATTTTTTAATATAAAGAACTTCATGTTATACTCATGACTCATCCCTATCTTTTCCCTTCTAATAATGAGAGTTATTTTCGGCTTATTAACTCTAATTTTCCAATTCTTTCATGGGTTCTTACACCATCAAGATTATCTTTATTTTTTTTATTTATATCTGTTTTTATCAGATTATACTACTAAGTGCTCTCTTCAAGTTAGTATGATTAATTTGTCACCATCTTTTACTTCTACTATGACTATAGGCTCTACAGCCATAGTTGTAAAACTGATGATGGCTCTACCCCATTCATCACCACCCTTCTATCAACTAACGGCTCTACAGCCCTAGTTGTATTGATCATTATGGTCTACCCCATTGATCACTGGAAGCTTTACCAATAGGCTCTAAACCATTGGTAACTAAGCAACCAAACCTATATATATATATGTACTATCTATTACACCCTACAGAGCGGCTTGCAACTCTTGAAATAAGCCCATGCAGGAGCGGCTGGTGACTCCCTAAACAAGCCTATCTACTAAACTATCGTATCTATTTTCATATATGTTCTAAAGAGCGGATTACAACTCTGAAAATAAGCCTTAAAGTTATAAATCTTTATTTCATCATATTAGTGGTTTTAGACGAGAGCGGATTACAACTCCGAAAATAAGCCTTAAAGTTATTGACTTATCAGGTTGCGTAGTGATCATTGAATGTGAATCCTGTCTGACCTAACTTCGTAAGATGTCGGTATGTTTGTGTGAGTTATGTAAGATTTTTTGAATGCTGTAATATCTTAACCTTAGCAAAATTTTTGTTCTAGGCCAAAAATTTTCTCGGGGTCGTTGGGGAAATATAGTATATGCTACTTATACTTACAACATTGTTCATCATTCATTCATTCATGTCCCGTATCATATCCTTTTATTTGCTAGCATTTTACGAATCGTTCTAAAACGATTTATTTTATAATATCTTTAAAAAAACATTTATTGTTTACATTTTCCATTGTTGTGACACAAGTCAATTGTCAAACTGTCATTAAATTTTCTCTTTTAGTCTATGAAGATTACTTTTTGGTTTATATAACTTGAATTATTTTTATCAATAGGTTTAGCTGAAATATTGTATTTTCTATATAATTACCGATTACTAACTGAATTTCGACATCTACAATAATTAATAAGGACACGCTCATACTCGATCGTGGAGGTTTTAATACATCTTGGCTGAACAGACAGGCTGGTTTTATGACTGGCAGATGAGATGTCAGAATGAAGAAAAACAATTTTGAAAACTTCAAAAATCATCTAAAATTAATTATGGAAAAGGAATATTTTCCTATAAAAGAAAAGTCTGAAGCACCTGAGGGGGATTCCGCGTCTGGACCTGTTTCACAAACCATCTGCCTGGGATTCCGCGTCTGGACCTGTTTCACAAACCATCTGCCTGGGATTCCGCGTCTGGACCTATTTCACTAACCATCTGCCTCGGATTCGGCGTCTGGACCCGTTTCACTAATCATTTGCCTGAGGATACAGCGTCCGGGTTTTATCAACAAACACCTATCAATTCAACGTCTGCACTCTGCTGAGTAACCATCTGCCTGGAGATTTTACGTCGAGCTTTGTCGAAGGAGACTGGCACTCTAAAGTGTCCCTTCGACGCCTGAAGACCTTTTTTCTCCACCTCCTCCTCCGGACTTCAATTCAAGCCTATTAACTTCAGTGTCGCGTGAACCGTATTGTGTTATTTTTATATTCCGACCTGTATTTTATACTCCATTTATTAAAGTATATGTAACAAGTATAATTTCATCTTTTATGTAGTTAGGGTCGAGTTGTACGTTACAACTGTCATTATCTATTTTTTTTTTTGTAATACAAACGACTTCTTTTACGCATCATGAATTAATATGCCCCGTTGCGCAGCTGTTGACTGCCATGCATTTTATTTCCCAAAGCTGTTATGAGTAAAACATTGGTAACACGATATTTCGTTCGAGACTAGGTGAATTAATAACCAAAAAATTATTAAGGAAAAAAAAAAAGTGCTGATTGTCAGCCTAAAAGCGAATTTCAACTTTCATACCTAGACTAAGTCTTATTCTGTGAATGAGTTTTAATTTTTAACTGTTTTTCCCTATTAGAACTGTCAGAAGTCAGTTTTATTTCACGGTTAAAAGATGTCTGACTTTGGTAAAATCAGTCCTTAGTTTAATTAATGTATTTTAAGTTTGTATTTGACCCTTGTTGTCTAAGTGTCTTGTCTGTCTATTTTAATTTGACCTTTCACTAAGAAGCACTTATTTAAAATACCTGTCCTGCTGTGTGGGGTAATCTCTGGAATTACCAGAGGCCCTAGTGTGAGTTTCTTTTAACCATTTCGACTTTACGCATCGACCGCGTTCGGCGCTCCGATTGGCCCTTGGCAATCGGAGCGCAACAATCGAATAGTGAAGGGCCAATCGGAGCGCCCAACGCACTAGGGCCTCTGGTAATTCCAGTGATTTGAAAAAACCATTTCGCATTTGATAAGTCAATTCTCGTGGAAAGTTATATGCTATTTACCATCACGCAACGACCCTTAAGAGCAGAGCAGAAAGAGAAAAAGTCGAACAGAACGCCAAGCAAAAAAAAAAAGTTATGGCGCAGGCGGGTGTTGCGATGGGACATTAACATGGAGGTACAATAAATGTCACGTGGACGATGTCAAGCTTTCTTAGTCTTTTTACAAAGTAATGTGTAAAATAACCTACCTTCAAAGTAAACACTGTATAGACAGGCGGGTCGGTGTGATACCGACAGGCTGACGACGGCAGTGGGAGCTTAGGAATCGGCTCCCGACACGACGCCACACCGCGAATGTCACCGCAGGCGTTGAATAATACCTAGAAATTAAGCACAGAACATTGTAACACTAATTTAAATAATTTTATTATTAAGTAAGTAGCCTATGACCACGTCTAAGTTCTAGGCTACCTATCTTTCAAATTGCATTAAGATCGGTTCAGTTGTTTAGACGTGAAAAGGGAACGGACAGAGTTACGTTCGAATTTATAACGCGTTGTCCGCGACTTCGTAAGCGATCCAGGATGAAAAGTTCAGCCTAAGTTCTTACCCTTGAAAGCTTAATCTTGGTCATGTGTGCCAAATTTCATCCAAATCCGTTCAGCCGTTAAGGTGTGAAAGCATTACAAAGAAATATACTTTCGTGAAACCAAACTGGCGACTATGTAAAATCACATTTGAGTTAAAATGTGACAACATCTGGTCTAGCATTATTTTTTCATAGATTTTAGTCAAGGCTGGTAGCACAGACATAGGTCTATAATTAGAGGGATCACTCACATACAATGGGCGGCCTTATCGCCCTTACTACCCGATCAGAAAATTGGTACTAAACGAAACGTACCGCTGTCTTAATATTAATTGAATATGCTTGTTAGGACGGGCAAACGTGTCGATGATATCTCCTGTCTACTAAAAGTCTTCGGTGTTTTCACGTTTTAAGACTTTTGCATTCTTTTTTTATTGTGACAATAGAAATGGGATTGCAATCAAAGCTCGGAATGTCCTTACTGAAGTTTTCTTTGAGAGATTTATATTAATAGATGATGAGAGGAGAGATTTCGTAACCTCTATTCGAATGTTGACAAAGAAAACTTGTGGGGGCAATGGCTGATCGTTGCGTTATGCTCGTGAACGGGTGCTGCTTGTGGTGACTGGTCGTCTTGATGTCTATGGTTTTGATTTTGTTAAAGTAATTGTTCTGTTAACTTATTTTACTTCGATGGTCCTGGTTTGTCATTTGTGTTTACTTAAAAAATAATCCAATAATGCATATGTAAGATGTCACGCCCCTTATGCCTGGAGGCTTTTATTTGTGTATTAAGTTATGTTGTTTTTTTCATTGATTTTTTTATTGGTTTCTGTTTTGGGTATATTGGCGTGGCTAGCTTAAATATGGCAGATAATTTAATATGTAAATTTTTTTGTGTTTCAGTTTTTTTTCTTTGATTACCTTATAATTATATAATTCAATGGTTTTCTAACTAAACAGACAGCTGTGCTGCTGGGGAGTTTGTTGCGCCACTCCTTCTTCCCAGCTAAAGCACTAGGAAGTGGTGAAGGGCGGGCGTTTTGGGGGACTGTCTTATGTAATTTTGACGTTCGAAAAGTGCTGACTCTCAGCCTAGTTTGAATAAATGACTTTTGATTTTGATTTTTGATTTGTGGACAAATTAAATAAATATAATAATAATCAGGGTCCCGAGATATGTCAGATACTTTAAATAATAACAATATAGAAAAGTCGATGTTTATACATGTCGCCACATGATATAGTAACGTATAACAAGGTGCTCACCTGCTGCCTGTCGTGCAGGATGTGCTTGAGGCAGTGCTTGGCGGCCGGCAGCACGTGCGCGGCGCAGCGCACTCCGCCCTCCGCGAAGGTGCAGCGCCCCTGCGGCGGGGCCGGCCGGGCAGGGGCAGGGGCCGACAGCTGGGGTTATACATTACTAATATTACATGTTTGTACAGGTCGCGCGGTGGTTTAAAATCGCTCGGCAAAAGTGGAAGGGGCATGCGCAGTATTCAATGAGGGTTTTCGTAACTTTTTCTGCCACTAGGCGGCGCTTCGTAGGCGTCAGGTCCAAACAGCTGTCAAATAGCACAGAGTCGTAGGTACTGAACATAAATTATTGAAATTCTATTGTATTTGGAAGTGTTATTGAATTTATTATGGATTATTTTTCGTTGGATTAAATTTATCTCTGCGAATGGCTACAAGCCACTGTTTTAATCGGGTTTTAGCTCTCGTAGGGAACTTATGTCCTCATGTTTTATTTGCACACATAGGCACTGCACAACACTGTGGCATTTTAAACAACGATATTCCGAAAGGAATGATTTTAAGAATAAATAAACCAAAAAATATATAGAAAATTACAATTCGCGTATGTATTTTGACAGTCCATTGGACCTGCCGCTACAGTCCTGCCATCTATCGGAGATCATTTCAGAAAACCCTCATTCTAAGGTCTATTTGGTGACGTGCGGCGTGAGGGGGGCGGGAGTGCGCCGACGGCAACACGTGACTGGTAGATCAGTCGCTCTTCAATTCCCGCGTTGCGTTCACGCGTCTCATGCCTCTTAGATACTGTTGCGTACAGCTTGTGTTATCGTATTATTAGTACGTACTGGTAAAAAAAAAGGTTAAAAAAAAGTTTTAAAACGGCAAGCCAGAAAAATGATTTACGACGTGAATTGTTACGTTAAGAAATAAACTGGATAAATTAATGGAAGGAATATCACCACTGTCGGATGAATAATTTTCCTAAAATTGTATGTACTTATTAAATATAGTAAACTAAAATTTAATTTGTTTTTAATTTTTCTGAATTTACCTACTTACAAGATAAATTACAAGCAAAACCTAGTGTTATTATATGTTAAGTTACTAAGGTTCAATTTAAAAAAAAAAACCGTAATAACACACTAAAAATTTCTGTGCGCGATTGTACACATGCGCCGATTGCCCCCACTACTTTCATCGAGCGATCTTAAACCACCGTGCGACCTATTATTTATTCCTTCCCATCCTTCTTCCCACGTGCCTGCTACCTTGCCTTTAGTTCTAATTATCCTCTCAACGTGATCAAACTATCGAAGCATAGGTGCAGTGTTGACCCAGATGGTAACGGCCCCAACTTACGAATCATAAGGTCGTGGGTACGAGCGCAAGCAGACGCTTAACTTTCTCACTACTTCTGTAAATAATTTTATTACCACTGCTGCAAAACGGTGAAGAAAAACATAGTGAGGAAACCGGAATGTCCTTAAACCAAAAATTCGAAGACTTATTGTGACATCTAACAACCCTCAATGGGCCCGCGTGGTGGATTACAGCCCGTTCCCTCTCGAAGAGAAGAGGACTGTGTCTCAGCATCGGGAACATTTTTGACTGATTATGATGGGTACTCTTTTAATTTATTGTCACTACGCACCATTGCCTTATCACATCATTCATCAGCCTATCATTCATAGTTACACCACACATGCTTCGTAAGAAACGCATTTCGACAGATTTTTTCTACTTTAGCCTAATTTCGACATGATTTTTGTATAATAGAATAGACTGCCTCGTTGGTCTAGTGGTCGCAATCGCTACTGCTGAGCATGAGGACCTGGGTTCGATTCCCAGGTCGGGAAACGTGTTATTGGATTTTTCTATCTGGAATTTCTCAGCAGCAGCCCGGAGTCTGGATTTGTGTCCGGTTGATGGCAATAGGCTCGCCCCCTATTACATGGGACCTAAACATAACTGGCGAAATTTGGGTGTACTATAGGTACAACTCTGCCCAAGCCTTCGGGGAAACAAGGCGTGATGTTATGTTTTGTATAATAAAGCTCATACCTTAGCTCTCTTGTGGTGCAGCTTCCGTGCTAACACAGCATCGTTGCCGTGTTTTTTGTGATAGCTAGCATACGCCTTCAGCTTACGTAATTGACGGCGTTCGCGCACCGTGAGCAGCCCACTGCGAGCTTGTGCGTTTATACTGCCTGTGAGTGGAGAAATGGTTGAAGTTAATTATTTTTACTCTTTTATTTATTCCTTATTATGGTCTGTGGCGGCATATACATCGCCACATGCGAACTACGCATCAAACTGACGTCGCGCAAAATCCTACATCGCGCAAGAGTTTACCGCGCAACCAGCATAATATAATATACAACGTCCCGATGACAATCGTCGAGCCGGATTCGCTTGTGGTCACCTACACAAGTCGTCTCCTAAGCGTAGTAACTTGTTCCGCGTTCAAATTTTAATGGCTGCCCGGTGCGAAGTCGCCGAAGCAGTGCCGGAGTCCCGTCCCGTCCGGCGTTGGATTGGACGATGTTGCATTACACCGGCCGCCGGGGCTGCGTCCGTGTCACCACTTCCCAAGACCAAAGCTGTGCCCCAGTCCCGCGCACCGGCACAGCCGACCCCGCTCTTGTTGGCGGGACCGGTACACGCGGAGCGAGAGCGGCCAGCAAGTACCGGACTACAAAGGTCAGTGCCCAAAAAACATGACCCAAGAACTCGACTCCCTGGCGTCCCGCCTTGCCTCGGCACTCGACTCGCCCGCTGCGATGTCGTCATACTCGTCCAGCGTAGGACCGAGCATGTCATAATGTCGTTGGCATCCGTGGGCTCGGACGAGTCCGGTCTCGTAGTCATCGAGGGACAACACGAAGCCGCGATATTGTATTAGCATCATCAAAGCGTTCGTTGGGGGTTGAGTTTTAACTTGAACTCAAAACCCAGCGACGGCGCCACAGCAAGAGCTCTAACGAGACCGCGGCAGATGAAGCAAAGCAGCTCTGCCCTCACACCCCGCGGCAACAACCGGGAAAGAAGAAGCAATACCAGCGGTGGGTCGCTGGTAATCGTAAGGTTGCCTGACTGGGCCGCCCATTTCCGTGCCATCAGCGCTAAGCTGGCCCGGCCTCCCAACGCTCGTCCTTAAGGTGGTGAAGTTCGCTTCACTCCAAACAGCGAGGAGAGATATAGGCTGGTCCAGCGATACCTAACCGGCCTGGACCAGGACCCCATCACCGCGGACTGACGCCCTAATAAGCTGTTATCAGATTACAAGCGGCTTATCTGTGACAATAGACTCCACCCACACAACACAAACCCCTTGCGTAACGTGTTCTAGGTATATAACCACCGGTAAGTCCCCTCTTTGAGGAGTGGTTGGAGAGGCGCCACGGGGTCCTCACCTTCCGCCTGACACAGGTCCTCACGGACACTGTTGTTTCGAGAGGTTCCTGTTTTGCATAAGGATGGAGGAAACGCCCGGGTGTCACCATTGTGTGGATCACCCGGAGGACACGGTTGAGCATACGGTGGAGGTCTGCCCAGCTTGGACGGAGCACCGCAGTGTCCTCGCGGAGGCGATCGGCGGCGGCGATCTCTCGCGTCCGGCCCTGGTCCATGCCATGGTACGGAGCGAGAGGGAATGGAAAGCCGTCACCTCCTTCTGCGAAGCAGTAATGCTCCCGAAGGAGGAGGCGGAGCGCGTGAGGGAGAGCCTTGCGCCCTCACGCCCCCACTAGCCGCCGCAGGAGACGCCCTGGGCGTCGGGAGTCGCCTGCAGATTCCCGGCCACCGTAGGCGCGGGCTTGCGGACGGCGAGCAATGGGTAGCTCGCCGTCCGGTAAGGACCAGGCCCGGGTCGACGGCGCGTTGTGTTCCACGCGCGCCTCAAAGAGATGTCAGCACAAAATGACGGGGTCCGATAGGCCTGACGCCTCAGGGTCGCGGGTGATTCGATAGAGATAACCGTGGCCCTGGCACAGGCAACTGAAGGAACACGGGTGGGTTTTAGTCAGTAAAAGTCTGACACGCCCTCCCGCTCCACCCAGAGCGGGAGAAGTCATTTGATGATTCCTCACCCAAAAAAAAAAAAGTATATAAGCACGTTACGTAAACGAAAACAGACACCTCTACACAGACGCCGAAATTCACACGTGAATGCGCGGCGTGGGCTGCAATTCACGAAGACACTGAGCGGTGTTACACGCTACAATAAAGCTCACACACTCACGACGGCCCTTAGCTCCGACTGTGACCGGGAAGATCTGAGATCAGGACGGGCGGGGACCAAACACCTACTGTGTAGAAGCGTCGAGTCGGCATCGGCGGTGACAGACCCTCGAGATGTCGTGAATCAACGTCGTGGCGCGCCTGCAGAAAAAAATTCATAGCAACCACTCACCAAATGTAGATGGAAATTTTGTGAGACCATTCACAAAATTTCCATCTGCTTTGAATGACCACCGTATTGCATCCGCGGGCGGGGGGCATAGCCCCGGTTCCGAACGCCACGCCCCCTTACGGAGGCGTCGCGATTACCACGAGAATTGTCGGGCAGTTGCCCACTAGACACGACACCCGTCGATCTGAAGAGCCTCCCTTTTCCTTTAAGTATGAGCGAACTTTACACCCTGTTCTTCGTACCTCTATAAGTCCATATAGTTATTTTACCTCTGTATTTGCATCGCTGTCAAAATCAAAGTGATCTTTATTTTCGTTACAATAAGATTGCTGATGGGTTGTTGGTGTCAGAGGTAAAATAACTGTGAATGGACTGTAGAGGTAAGTTTTACACATTTCAACAGTTATGTTTATGCCCGATGTAATAATACCATCAGGAGCAGTGCTAGCCCACTGGTATGGGTTCTTACGAGTTGTAGGTCGTGGAGTTAGAACCCAGTCAGGCACTTTACTTTGTGTATTTAATTTAATCACTACTCTCAAAATGGTGAAGGAAAACATCGTGAGGAAACCGCAACCGAGATAACGTTCTCACAAGCAGGGTGCCCTGTGTCCCAGCAGTTACGTTATAGGCTGATTATGTAATGTAGTACTGGAGTTTTGTTGTGGGCCGTTTGAAGATCAAAAATGGCTGGTTCTTCAACTACTTACTGAATGAATGACGTTTTTGTAGATTTTTGGTAGAAGGAACAGGGTGTACAACTCGGGCGAATTAACATGGCACCTGGCTCGGATGACGATTGTTGAATAAAGTTTTGAATAATATATTTTTTATTATAGTTATAACTTTATTTTGTGTATTATCTTAATACACAAAACTTACACCATACTTTGACAAAACAATTTCCTAGACATTGGCTATTAATATTATTATTAATTAAGAACTCTATAAAAATATCTGTAATAGTTCCGAGCCAGGTGCCATGTTTATTCGGCCAAGTTGTACTGTTCAATCATCCTCCATAGAGAAGGAATGATCCTTCGGTCAGACGGGTGTTGTATCTGGCGGTAAACTGCCCGAAGATTGATGTCGGGACGTTGTATATATGCTAGTTGCGCGGTAAACTCTGCTTGCGCGATGCATGATTTTGCGTGACGTCAGTGGATAGTTCGCATGTGGCGTTGTAGATGGCGCCACACTATGTAATACTCACAGTACAGTTCTTTCTCAGCCTTCAGCTGTCTTAGATACAGCAGTCTGGCAGTTTGCAGTAACACGCGCATACGAGTCATCTGTTTGATATACGCTGTTTGAAGGAACTTTAAGGCGTTCTTAGCGACGCATACTGCTTCTTCAGCTGTGTAGACTCCTGCTCTCCTGAAAAATCGAGATAATTATTATGATTACTGTCACAACATGTTGAACTAACACTTACCTACCGATTTTGTTTGCCCAATATTTCTATATATTTGATTGCAAATTTAAAAAGGGTTTTTAAACACGATGCTCCTTGGTGAGCCCGGTTGTTTTATTTTTTCCTGATGACTTTCACAACCCATTGACATTTAGACAGTCGCTAAATGTAAAATACTGGTATTCTGCTGCATCCGGTTAGGCTGAGACCCGACCCCAATATAGAATTGGGAACAGGCGCGACAGATGGTGATGATGATGATTTACTTACCACAGCGGCATCTTCTCTCACGGAACGTCTTCAGCATCAGGCAACTCCTCTGTCGGGGCCCAGGGCCACAGACTCGCCGTCAGAGTCGCTACAGCTGTACTTTACTACAGTGTAATCACCACAGCCCGAAAGTCTGACCACCGTCTTACGGTACCCAGTAACTTGGTTGTGAAGGTCAGATAGAAAGTCGTAATATGTACATGTTGGTCATAGTTGGCCGAGCGAAGGCCAGTACCAACATATAGACAGCCCATTTGTCGAGCCTCGCCATTGCTCGTCAACGCTCGCCTAGCTGGCCGACGCGTGTATACGGTTCGTTTGGCGCGCCTCGCCACCACTCGCTCGCTACGATTCGTATCAGTGTCGGTATCAATTTGCCTCTCGCTCGCGTTGGCTGAGGCTTGGCCAACATGTAGACAGTAGCACTCGCCTTGTATCAATTTGCCTACGCTCGTGTTGGCTGAGGCTTGGCCAACATAGACTCTTGACGGGGATCCGTGGGGGCGCCCCTATCGAGGGAAACTTCGAGCCGCGGCGCCTCCACTTACGGAGAGTCTCCAACCCGAGCTGCTGGAGGAGGTAGTCGCAGCCCTCTTCCCGGCAAGAGCGGAGCATACTCCGCCGCCGTTGGCTTTGCCCACAGCCGCAGAGTCTACAGAGGAGAACGCCATCAGCGTCCCAGAGGTGACGCAGGCAGAGATGAGGGCGGCCGTGATGCGGCTCCGGGCTAAGAACGTGGCTCCGGGGCCCGACGGAATTCACGGCCTGGCTTTGGCCCTCGCTCTGAAGGAGTTGGAGCCCCAACTGAGAGGACTCTACACAGCGTGCCTTGAGCGGGGCCAGTTTCCCAGTCTGTGGAAGATTGGACGTCTGGTCCTGCTCAGGAAGGCGGGGCGCCCTGCCGACTCCCCGTCTGCGTACCGGCCCATTGTGCTGCTCGACGAGGTGGGCAAGCTGTTCGAGCGCATACTCGCAGCCCGCCTCGTCGGCCACTTGTGCAGAGAGGGGCCGGACCTGGACGAGAGCCAGTTCGGCTTTCGGCATGGGCGCTCTACCATTCACGCTGTGTTGAGGGTGAGAGTCCTGGCGGAGGAAACAGTGTCCCGGGGCGGGGTGGTGGTGGCGGTGTCTTTGGACATCTCCAACGCCTTTAACACCCAGCCCTGGTGTTGTATTCGGGAGGCACTGCGTTATCATCGAGTGCCTCTCTACCTCCGCCGCATCGTTGGGGCTTATCTGGCGGGGAGGTGTGTCACCTACATGGGACGTGAGGGCGGAAACCAGCGCCAGGTGTCGTGCGGTGTTCCGCAGGGATCGGTCGTGGGACCGCTCCTGTGGAACATCGGGTACGACTGGGTGCTGAGCGGCGAGCTCCCGCCGGGCGCTGACCTGACGTGTTACGCGGACGACACGCTGGTTCGCACAGGGAGGCAGCGTTATCTGGGGGGCCCGAGCGCCGCCTGTAGGCGGCTCTATATGGGGATCGTGCGATCCATGGCGCTCTACGGAGCGCCGATCTGGGCGTCTGACCTGACGGCCGCCAGCATAGCTGTCCTGCGCAAGCCGCAGCGGGCGATGGCCGTCAGAGTCATTCGGGGGTATCGCACGATCTCCTTCGAGGCGGGTTGTGCAATGGCCGGATCACCGCCCTGGGACCTGGAGGCGAAGGTGCTCGCGTCACTGTACCGGTGGCGCGAGGCAGCGCGGGAGCGGGGCGAGCGACCGATGCAGCAACATATCGAGCAGCATCGGTTGCAGCTCCGCGAGGTCCTGGTGGCGGAATGGCGGGTGAGGCTGTCACGCCCTACCGCCGGCCTCAGCACCATCGAGGCGATCCGGCCAGTGCTCGACCGCTGGCTCGGGAGAAGGCACGGCTCCCTGACGTTTCGGGCGACGCAGGTGCTCTCGGGGCATGGTTGCTTCGGGAAGTACCTGTGTCGCATAAACAGGGAGCCGGACGCCCGGTGTCACCACTGCGTCGACTGCCGGGAGGACACGGCGTGGCACACGCTGGCAGAGTGTGCCGCTTGGGAGGAGCCGCGCCGTGCCCTCATCCCCGAAGTAGGCAACGACCTGTCGCTGCCGGCCGTCGTGAACGCGATGGTCGGCGGCGCAGAGTCCTGGGACGCAGTGGTCTCCTTTTGCGAAACAGTCATCTCGCAGAAGGAGGCTGCGGATAGGGAGAGAGAGATCTCGACTCTCGACCCGGCCCGCAGCAGACGCACCGGGCGTCGGAGGAGGGCGGACAACGCCCTCTTCCGGCCCCCCTAAATGGGTCCAGGGGCGACGGATGTCCCCGAATCCGTCGCCCCCCAACATCAGGACCCGAGAAGGCGGCGCGCGTAGAGTTCCGCGCGCGCCGCTCACAGACGTTGCGGGGGGAGTACACCTCACTCCCCCCGCCCGAGACGGGGCCCGCGCAAGCGGGCAGGCACCAGCCGGGGTTGTGGAAGAATAATGTGTTCCCGCGACCCCGGCGTAGGTGTGAGATGGAACACCGGGGTGGTTTTTAGTCAGTAAGAGTCTGACAGACCCCTCCGCCCGCCCCAGGGCGGAGGACATCCATGAGGATTTTACACCCCGGAAACAAAAAAAAAAAAAAAAAAAGGGAGGCAGCGTTGCTCGCGACGGCGGCGGTCTCACTCACGGTGAGCCGCATACGGCGCCTCGGCCTGGAGGTGGCCCTCAACAAGTCGGAGGCCATGGTGTATCATGGCCCCCGGCGGGCGCCGCCGGCCGGATCACACATTGTGGTCGGGGGGGTCTGGATCGCTGTCGAGCCCACCATGAAATATCTGGGATTGGTGCTCGACAGCCGGTGGGACTTCGGACCCCACTTCCGGCAGCTGGCGCCCAAGTTGTTGGGCGCGGCCGGGGCGCTGGCAACGCTGCTTCTCAATCTGGGAGGCCCGAGCGCCGCCTGTAGGCGGCTCTATATGGGGATCGTGCGATCCATGGCGCTCTACGGAGCGCCGATCTGGGCGTCTGACCTGACGGCCGCCAGCATCGCTGTGCTGCGAAAGCCGCAGAGAGTAATGGCCGTCAGAGTCATAAGGGGGTATCGCACGATCTCCTACGAGGCGGCTTGTGCACTGGCCGGATCCCCGCCATGGGACCTAGATGCGAAAGTGCTCGCGTCACTTTATCGGTGGCGCGAGGAACGGAGGCGACGGATTCGGGGACATCCGTCGCCCCCCAACATCAGGACCCGAGAAGGCGGCGCGCGTAGTGTACCGCGCGCGCCGCTCACAGACGTTGCGGAGGGAGTACACCTCACTCCCTCCGCCCGAGACGGGGCCCGCGCAAGCGGGCCGGCACCAGCCGGGGATGCGGAAGAATTATGTGTTCCTGCGACCCCGGCGTAGGTGTGAGATGGAACACCGGGGTGGTTTTTAGTCAGTAAGAGTCTGACAGACCCCTCCGCCCGCCCCAGGGTGGAGTACATCCATGAGGATTTTCCACCACGGGAACAAAAAAAAAAAAAAGGCTTGGCCAACATGTATTGCCGGCTTTAAATACTGGTACTTCTGCTGTATCCGGTTAGGCTGAGACCCGACCCCAACAAAGTTGTGATCAGGCGAGGCAGATGATAATGATGACTTACCACAGCGGCATCTCCTCGCAGGGAGCGTCTTCAGCATCAGACAAGTCCTCGTGGTCTCCCGCGCGACAGTCTCCGTCGGGCCCCAGGGTCACAGACTCGCCGTCGGAGTCGCTACAGCTCGCGCATTCCATTAGAGCGGTTGAGTAGGCGTTGTTTACTGCTGTGGCGTCGATTTGTTCTGGAATTAAGATAGACGTACAATCATTTTTCTGTACGTCTGTATGTCATTGAACTCCTGCTAAATAGCTGGACCGATTTTGATGTTTTTTTTTTGTGTGTTTGAGTGGTTGTATTAGATTCGCAATTAGACCCGTTAGGTGGCGCTGTGATCGGGTTGAGGAAACAGGACATTGTCTATACTTTTATTATAAAGATACCTCTTTAAGTTTGAATCTCTTTAAGTCTGAAATCTCTTTAACTTTAAATTGTTTTGTAAGTTTGTATGAAGGGAGTAATCTCTGGTACAACCGGTAGGATTTGAAAAAAATCTTTTTTCACTTTATGGCCTAATTCTTGAGGAATGCTATAGGCTATTTAACATCACCCTACGATCCTTAGGAGACGTGCAAAAAGGAAAAAAGTCTGAAAGAATGCTTAGCGAAAACGAAGTGACGGCGCGGGCAGTTGATGCGGAACAAGTCGCGGGCAGAAACTACTAAAATATAAAGGTACTCACTAAACGGGTCAACAGCCTGAGGATCGACTTGTTCCTGTTCTGCTGGATCGCTTACTACCGACACTGATGATGCGCAGGAGGTGGTACGTGGACGTTCTAGCCTGAAAAACGATGTTATATCGTTATTGAAGAGTTAAGAAATAGGACTCAGATTATGTATGCGTGTGTGTATGTATTATGTAAATAGGTTCCTTGCGAAGCATGTGTGGTGTGTAAGAATGAAAGCCTGAGGAATGATGTGACTAGGGAACAGTTTGGTTTAAAAGAAGATGTAGTGAGTATTTTTTTTAAAGAGTATGCTTAGATGGTTTGGTCATATTGGGAGGATGAATGAAAGGAGGCTAACAAAAGGTATTTACAAGGTGAGTGGAAACGCCGGAAGGGGACGCCCTAGGAGGACATATAGTGACCTTATTGGTGATGTTCTTCAGAAAGGTCAGGTGCGTAGTACTAGCAACCGGCGTGCGTGCATGAACGTAAAAGAGGCAAAAGAAGTATATAAGGATCGTTGCGGTTGGCGTTCTGTAGTTTCTGCCTACCCTCATGGGAAGAAGGCGTGAATGTATGTATGTTGTATTGTTTGTATTATTATCTGTAATTTTTATGGTGAACTTAAGAGAGTATTCAAATAAATCATCAGGAGCCACCTCATAGCGAGTGGTAATTGATGTCTACAGCTGAAATACCAGAGGCTTTGTACATGCAGTGCCTTCTCAGAGTCATATCTCATGCGCCTGTAATTACCTCGGTACTTATGATTTTCAAAACAGAACAGGACAATGCCTTTTCTTTCTCAGTTAGTTTCAATGATGGTCTCGATTTTTTTGTAGTTTATGCGGTCTTTTCTTTGGTATTGTTGTTCGTCGAGTAGCTGAGCTACACGATTACTGACAAATTCTTGTACTGACTGGACCGGACCACTCACATTTGTGTGATTCTTTCTTCCAAAGACCATTCAAACATGTGGACCATGTAGATTACATGGTCCTCATGTGATCTGACCAAGATTATGTCTGGACTTTACAAGATACTTTGACTTTTTATTTGCCACTTGTCAGCAGAAAATATATGATAGTTCTTACCTGGACAAGCTCTATTACAACTAAAAATAGGATAAGAATTGCCAAACTTAGGTGGCAGTGAGCAGGCCACACTGTTCGCAGAATTAATGGCAGATGAGGCCAAAAGGTTCTGAGCAGTATCTGAAGGCGCAGCATTAGATGGCCTGCTACAAGGTGGACCAATGAGCTTGTGAATGATGCAGGAATCTGCTGGATGCGAGAAGCATAGGAGCGGTCGATGTGGCGTCGCGGGGAGGCCTATGTCTAGCAGTGGACATCTTTCGGCTGAAAGGATGATGTTGATAATAATAAACTCACTTGACATAATGCTGCAGCTGGTTGAGTAGTGATTCCGTAGTAGTGACGGGCGGGGGAGCGGCCGCGCTGCGTTGACGAGCGTAGAGAGCTGCGCGAGCGTGCTCGAAGCAAAGACTGAAATTAAAGGAAATAATATTAGTATGATATTATTCACTTCTGCTTCTTAGGTCCATATCTATATTACAAATTGAATAACATTATCGACATACATGAATTAAATAACAAAGAATGTAAGAAAATATTGTTGCAGTAAAGAAAATGGTGTTTAATTTTTATTTTTTATAATTAGATATTGACTTATAAATAACTCTGACATAATATTTTCATTATTTGACATTATATACCTACAATTTTTAATTAGTTTTGATTTTATTCTATTAGATTATTTCTATATTTTGTACATGTGAGAACGTCGTAGGCCTTTTGGATTGTAAATTTATATACCATTGTCTATTTGTTTAACATATGGTACTTTTTGACAGGCCTACACTGTCCTCCCATACATATTAACACTGTAACAAAAAAATATTGTAAAAGACAAATATTTTTAAAAGAGTAACCATAGAGTTTCTCGCCGGCTCTTCTCCATATGAAACGACCAATTGGAACCGTGCACCTAGAATCTGACGTTTCATAAGTGCCCATGTAGGTATTTATGTGAAATAAAATATTTTGATTTGATTTGAGTATATCCATATCTGACCTATGACGAAACCGAAAACCTACTAAATGAGTATATCCATAAACTGACCTATGACGAAACCGAAAACCTTCTAAATGTACCACACTAGATTAAAATTCCGCACTCACCCTCCCACACACACTCATTCTACTACAATCTACACAAAAGGAGTTCTTTATAACATCCCTTTTCAAAATCTCATTTGTTTGTTAATTTTTTTTTTTTGCATATTTTTTTTTGTAATGTTTGAGCCGCATTAGTACTTGTTGGCCTCCAAATGACATATTTATATGGAATAGCGCTGTTGTCTGAGATACAGATATTAAATTTTCTAGTTCAGACACAGATGTCTGTAAAACTTGACTTAGCTTAATTAATCATTATATATTGAAAGTATTTGAAAGTGAAATAAAAATTATTATTATTATTATTCAGATGTATGAACGTGAGGATGAATGAAAGGAGGCTAACAAAAGGTTTACAAGTTGAGTGGAAACGCCGGGA
This sequence comes from Dasypolia templi, assembly GCA_963555695.1. Classification (NCBI taxonomy): domain Eukaryota; kingdom Metazoa; phylum Arthropoda; class Insecta; order Lepidoptera; family Noctuidae; genus Dasypolia; species Dasypolia templi. The sequence continues at coordinate 11,157,781 of OY743163.1, forward strand.
GGGGACGCCCAAGGAGGACATATAGTGACCTTATTGGTGATGTTCTTCAGAAGGGTCAGGAGCGTAGTACTAGCAACCGGCGTGCGTGCATGAACGTAAAAGAGGCAAAAGGAGTATGTAAGGATCGTAGCAGGTGGCGCTCTGTATTATCTGCCTACCCTCATGGGAAGAACGCGTGAGTTTATGTATGTTTTGTACTTTTGTATGTATGTATATTAGTAAGAGTTAACATATTACGCTCGTATTCTGAGGAAGGATAGGTTGGACTAGCTACCAATAAATAACAAATATATCAGCCATAACATAACATAACATCACGCCTTGTTTCCCCGAAGGGTTGGGCAGAGGTGTACCTGTACACCCACATTTCGCCAGTTATGTTTCATCATCATCATCATCATCAGCCTATAGTAGTCCACTGCTGGACATAGGCCTCCCCTAATGAGCGCCATAGCGCCCTGTCTTCAGCTCGACGCATCCAGCATCTGCCTGCAGTCTTTCGCAGATCGTCATCCCACCTGGCCGGAGGACGTCCTACACTAAGTTATGTTTAAGTCCCATGTAATAGGGGGCGAGCCTATTGCCATCAACCGGGCACAAATCCATACTCCGGGCTGCTATTGAGAAATTCCAGATAGAAAAACCCAGTAACACTTTGCCCGACCTGGGAATCGAACCCAGGACCTCATGCTCCAGCCATACCAGCACATATTATGAAATCGAAAGTAACTTTGTCTGTATGTTAACATTTCACGCCTTAACCACTGAACGGATTTCTATAAAGTTTGGCGAGGAGATAGACGGCATCCTGAGGAAGACATAGGTATTCATACTTTTTGACCCTGTGGCATGTTACCGTGGGATAATTTCCGATATCCATGCAGGCTTTGCAGAAGCTGGTTTTCTATATGAACTCACCCCAGATCCCCATGCTCCCTTGAATCGCTCGGCGCAGGCGTAGTACACCGCTCTCCATTTGCATATGTGTGCGCGCACTGGCTATACGGCGCGCTCGGGTAGCGCACTATGTGTCGGTAACAGTACTAACGTGTAAATGTGCTAGCACAGTTGTAGCTACTCACTTGGTTAAAAAGAGTCACTCACTCATTTTGATGTGCTAGCAGACACCACAGATTAGATACACAGAACATTTTGTACGTATTGTGAGTTTGCTATTTACGATTCTAAGCAAAGGAGTTAAGGTCTAGGTATAATAAAATTGCAGTCTTTTGCTTTTGTTTGACGACGTCACGTAACGTTATCATTCTCCCTTTCTTTATCCCTCATCATCACTCGTGCGAGCTGTGTGACGCGTTTAACAGATTGGTCACCGCATCGCGTGTGCCAGCCAAGCCAACTGTAGTGTATGAATGCCGTGTCGTGTTGTCGTCTCTATACACCACACATCACACTCTCGTACGTGCTCCCAGGCCACCGCATCATCGCCTCATTCGTGGTAGCACAGTGTGCTAGCACACTTTGTAAAAAGAGTGCCTCACACGATCCTCATTTTAAAAGAGTGTGCTACCCATCTCTACTAACGAGCCGAGACTACGTAGGGTGCATTCGTAGCTCTTGAGTGTCATAAACACCTTCGTCTATCTCATTTCGGGGAATATAGGACAGGCAGAACACTACCCGGTCAGAGGTGTTACCAAACAGTCAATATTTGACAGAAAGCAGGTCAATATTAGACAAACAGTGAACTGCCAAGCTATTTTGACCCTTATGCAGTGCTACTATTACTCTCAACTTTCTGAAAACTCTAAAACATTAGAAAAAGTGTGCAGAAAAGAGTGCACATAGCGACGCGTCCTTTGGTTGGCAATCTACTACTCGGACAACCGGCCTGAGTCGCTGTGCGTCCTTCGCGCGATCACACTGGTGCGATTGGTAATCACTCACACAAATGCAAAGCTCAGCTTAGGCCTCGCAGACTGTACATACCTACGTCGTATTTGCCAAATATTGCTGTCTCCTCCACAAAAAGAGTTGTAATCTGACCTGTCCTGCATTGAAGTTAAAACTGTCCATTAATATGGTACAGGTCCTGGAGATCTTACCGAGGATCACACTCTCAATAGTCACGCGTGTACCACCCATAGTGTTGTGTTGCCTCGTTAGCCTAGTGACTAAACACATTGAGGCAAGATTTTCTATAAACAAACCAACAAATAGTTTCAACTTACCCCGGATCCCTATGATCCCTCGAATCGCTTGGTGCAGGCATAGTGCACCGTTCTCCATTCCCGTATGTGTGCGCACACGGGCGATACGGCGCCGTCGGGTCGCGTACTATGTGTCGGTAACAGTACTGACGACCCGAGATCACCGGTAGCGGGCACTCGTAACTCTTGTAGGCACATACCCGGGAACGGGAGACTATTTCTTTCTGGAGCTGTGGATGGGAGAAAGATGAAGTTAGTTATGTTTTTGATACACAACATCATGCTAAATATCCTGGACAAGTAGGCGGATTCTTGTTAAAAAAAAATATGTGTAACCTTAGAATAGAATAAGTGTTTACTCTTGCAAAATTAACAACGTTTTTTTGTATGGAGATTGGCATGGAGACCCATTAATTTTTTTACATTTTTTACAGTGGCAATAGAAATAAAAACTGAAAGTTTAAACAATCTATCTTTTACGGTTCATGAGATACAGCCCGCTGACAGACAGGCGGACGGACAGCGGAGGCTTAGTAATAGACCATCAGACTGGAAATTTATTTTAAACACAACATATTATCAACACATCATATATTATATTGCTTTGACGTGGTGAACTGAAAGTGGCTTATATTATTTCTTTATCGCATACAGTTTGGTGGCCCAGTGGCAGGGTTGAAAAAAAAAAACATGATTTTAAAAAAAACGAATAAAGCTCGATTTTTAAAAACAATCCTAATTAATCACGATTTTTTATTTTTATTATTTAATTCAACTATATTTTTGCGCAAAACGGAATGCGCCATCAAGGGATTGCGCGGACACAGCGCGGGGATTTCCCTTTTGTCTGACATGTGAATTCAAACAGAATTCACACTGACAGATGAAGAAGAAGAAAGTGCGTTGGAGGAAGCACGAAATCACTGTGATGGTTCAGTTTTGCTACCAATTGCAAGTAGAGCTTAAGTCAAAATCAAAACCATTCTGAAGTGTGATGTTCGCAGAAGAAATAGTAAAAAACGTGACATCACTAGTGGGGTGGGATGTCACAGAAAAATATATTTAACAAAGAGGAACAGTATATTTTTGTTCCAGTGGTGAAGCAATTGGGGCGATAGCTTTTTCAGCTGCTGTGGAAAGAGTGTTTTCGCCTTTGGAATTGTTCAGAGCATATTAAGAAACAGAAAGATTGAAAAGGCTGAAAAACTAGTTTTTTTATTCAAATATACTTAATAATGATATTGATTTCTCCAATTTAAACAACCCTAGTTTGTAACTTAATTATAATTTCTTAGTCTGTTTTTATGTTGATTTCTTTGAAAGAAAATAAAATTAAAAAATTTCGATTAAATCATTGATTTTATTGAAAAAATCATTTGATTTAAATCGTGATTTAAATCATGATTTATGTGACATCCATCCGCCAGCCCACGCTGGGTGCGCGTGGTGGGAGCAGTTTAAGCTGATTATGCTACACTTTAATTAATCGTGTGTAGATTTGATTTTTCTGGACCAAAGATGATGGCAACACTTGACAAACAAACCAAAATTCGATGGACAAAAAATAAATCAAAATACCTGAGCTCTAAGCTTGTCCTCTTCCTGTTTCTTCACTGTTTCTGGGTCTGGTGGTTTGATAGACTTGACATTGGTGATGCGAAGACCAGAAGACAAGGAAGCCATTCGACCTCCGCGGCTGAGCATCCTGACTTTGGGAAGGTGGATTACTTTTCGAGGATGCTGCGACATTATTGACGTTGCCGGATTAACTGAAAAAAAAAAGTAAGCAGAATTAGTTTTGACCTTTGCCTGCGTTTTCGGGAATTTCGGCGCGATTAAGTGAACAATTTGCAAAACCGTGAGTAAAAATTAAAGATAATTTAATATGGTACTACCAAATTGCAATGTTCACGAATAAGCGGAAATAAAGCATTGAACAGCCTTGAAAAATAAATGTTTTTTGAAAAGTATGCACGGTGCTATCGGTATGGTCGGTACTAGATACTCGTACTCTCTTAGTAAGTCGTAAAATACTTTAAATTAAACAGTCATGGTACAAATAAATGAGAATTAAATGGGCTTGAATATAGGTTAATCATACTGTTGAACTTACGTTCGGTAATCCTAATATTGTGAGCATAAAGCTTTTTGGAATTTTCACTTCTGAACGAAAACATATTTGTTATTGAAATATGAGTATTTTATCGGTAATACACAACAAAAATAAATTTCCAAAACATAGAATACTGTTTACTAGAATAAAAACACGAACACTGTACTATTATTACGTAATTATGGCATCACGAAAACTATTTTTCTTGTTTTCGTCGCAATCGTGCAAACCCACGTAGCCGCGCAAAATTTCACTACATCAGCTCGATAGTAAATTGTCAATACTCATTCTCATTAATGAATTACCAATATTTCGATAATTCTGATCACTCTACACTGTCTAAAAAAATAATTAATTAATTATGGCATCATTAGTCGTCAATTACGTTATAAATGAATGTTTTTTCACCAAAGAAATAGTAAAGTGTATTGTAAACAGTGGTGGGTCGGCCATTTGCACGGTGTGACAGAGTATTTAGGTCCGTAATTTTAAAGTTGTATAATATCGTTCAAAAGTCAATGAATCACATTAAAAATATGCACAAAAGAAAGGGAAATGTCTATACTATAAAATAAAACATAGTGATAAAGTGAAACATACCTGTGATTGTTGCAGATCCACATTCTGTCACCGGAGACCTCACTGCGTTAACCACCAAGTTTTACAATGGCGTCCGTTTGAAAATACCTATCAAGAATTTATGTTGAGACGAAATTTTCTCAATCGTTATATAATTAATTTTTTGTTTTCAAAACTCGTAGTTAATTTTTAGTTCATAATTAGTGATTAATATCAGTGTTGTACATTCAAAATGTTAAATTATTAGTTTTAAATCTCTCAAATGTTAACGTGGTCTACGTCCGGTCGCCGCTGTCATAGCGCTATCCCTTTCCCACTCACGCACTTAGACGGAGCTCTGCTCTCCGTCGTGCTTTCTCGCGCGCAGTCGGAACATCCGTTCAATGGCTGGAGGGCAAGAAAAATGGTATTTTACAAAAGAACAATTACTGAGTTCTCCAAGCAGAAAATGCGGTTTAGATGCAGATAAAGAATTAGCATATCGGCAGCAGGCCGCGAATTTAATACAGGATATGGGACAGAGGCTTCAAGTGTATCCTTTTTCAAAATGTGGTGTTTTCAGCTCAATGTTTTTGTCGAGTCATGTGCTAAAAGTGCGTAAAACACGCCAACGAAATGTGTTTTTATTTGTGTAATTATCGATAGCGTGCGATCAAATGCATAAATAAGTGTATAAAGTGTGTTGTGACGGTGAAATATAGTGAAAAGATGACGAAACTCCTACTGTGGCTCGCGGCGTCATTGTGGCCACTTTCGCTCGGTAGTGTGGGATTTCCCGCCTGACAGTGAGTAACGGCTCGTTTTCTACAGGTAAGCCAGTTAAAACTTGTATGAAAGGACCTAAGATGTATGAAATGTTTGTATTTAGGTTAGGGTCACGCATGATAGCGTGGTTTTTTCTCGAGGTCACTGATCCTACAGCTGTGAGGCGACGGGACGCTTGCGCGGGTGACGTAGGGCTCGTGTGAGTGATCGACCTGCATGCCCGAGCTAAAATTACTCGATGCTAACGATTTTACATTGAACACGCTCGTGGCGCGCATTTCTACGTAATTTGGTCGTGATCTTCACCTTATCATGTTTTCGTGGTACATACAAGCTGTACACAGATAACGTGTGTAATTTCTTCCACTTCGGTTCGAAAATTGACGTATTTACCCTTATCTAGATCACAATACACTTTATTCAATACGAAACGCATCTTGTAGCTCTATTCTGTCATAAATCACAATTTATAGTCTTTTGAGGAAAATATAAGAATAAATAAAATACAATACCTACTTCAGTTATTATTTATCTACAAAAATGTAGTCACAATTACAATGTAATGTTATTTTTTCCTGTTATACTTGAATGGGACTATCACACGAATTATTCATTGTGGAAAACGCAATATTAAATTATTGTCTGCATTCATGACTCAAGGCTTGATTTTTAACGACAACTTGTCCCTGTAAAAAAAAAAAAACATGAAAAAGCTGCCAGTCCTCTTGTAGTCATTCTACAAACGTTAACTCATTAAATTAATTGAGGATAAACCCAATTATTGAAGAGCACTATAGTCCACTTTCTCTCAAGTTCCAATCCAAAATGTATGATGCAACAGTTGTGAGCATTACTTTCTGATTCATGAAATAAAATTTTATTTCATGAGGCTAATTCTGGGAAAGTTAACTGATTATCAACTGCATCATGTTAGACTAGAAGTAATTTGGACAGTTCAACAACACTCATTGCATTCTTTGTGATGTTGCGCAGACAATTTTTTTAAACATATGAACCAAAGTATTACCAATATCCTTCTAATGATTCAGTATTATTGAAAGTGTGTGCCATTAAGGTGCTCCTGCTTTGCTCGGTTACTATGGCAACATGTCAAAACATTGAGATTTCTGTACCATATCTACATGAACTATTAATGCAATACACCTTTCTGAATAAAAGCTCTTAATGGTGGTTAAAACTGCATCATAATCCATTGTGTAGTTTAGAAGATCTATGTGGTCATGCAGACAGACACAAATAGTGACTTTATTTTATATACCTACCATGTAATTATGATTATCAAAACTCTCTTACCATAAGAAGTTGCAAAAGAATGCTCATAAAAGCCAATCTTTCTTCACTTCCAAGTCTTTAACATAAAAACACTACAAAAGTAGTTGCCACCATAATCCTTTAGGTCTTAAACACATAGGTAAACATAGGCCACCTTAAAAATCCCTAATGTTGCTAAAATAGGTTTCGAAAGTAAGTTTGTTTGTTACGCTTTCACACCAAAACGGCTAAACAGATTTGAATTAAATTTGGCACACAGATAGACTATAACCTGGGTAAACACATAGGCTACTTTTAATTCTGGATTGCAGACGAAGCTATGGACGACAGCTAGTTACTAATAAAGACACACACATGATCAAAAAAGTTATACCTACAGGTTTTTTCAACCTACATTTTTAACTTCATTCATATTGTACCTAAGACCTTGCATTGTGAATGCCAAGTCTTTCTGACTTGACACCTTGACCCTGACATTCATTGATTAAATAACTGACCTTGTAAACTGTGTTTTACATTGAGTTAGTTTTTCATGGTAATTTCATATAAAGATGTGTAGATTACATTCAAGAGCATTTACTGTTAGTTTTGTGACCTCTACCCAATAGTGGTACATAACAGTACTGCTTTGTTTAAAGCAGATGAATTTCAACAGTAGTAACTGTACAATGCAATGACTAAGAAAGAAAATAATACCTATGTATGAAAATGTTGACATAGGCTGTATCATACATGAACTGCTAAACAGTTCAACCACTCAAGCCCGTCACAGACGTAGCTATAATATGTATTAATATGGATCATAGCAATGCATATTACGACATATTTTCTATACACAATTTCGATTGACCACACACATAGCTATAATATATATTTCTATGATGTCACCACAATATGTCGAAATATATATCATGGTATATTTTGGCCTTTAAAACCGCGCTTTTGCAAAGGCGAGGCAAAGGCAAAATATATATTACAGTATAGTTCTCGTGTGTGGTAGTTTGCTGTACAATCTCGATATATTAATATATATTATAGCCACGCCTGTGACGGGCTTCACGGTTGTTTTTGGTGTAAGAGTTATCACCAAAACTTTTGCCATTTCACATGAACCACTTTTTTCTTTAATAATCCAGACCATGACACTTGGAGCCCAAAAGTCAGACCACCAGTCTTACCATGTAACCACCAGTGTTACTTAGTAACTGGGTTGTTGAGGTCAGATAGGCAAGGACTGGAAGCTGACCCCAACATAGTTAGGATAAAGATTTGGAAAGATTGAATTTTGTTATCCACAGTGAATAAAAAAAATCCTCAACAACACCGTTTGGGATAGGATTAAGGCAGGTAGTTCATCCTTGCAAAAAATGACAATGGAACCAGCCAAAAATGTTCTAGAATAAACAACAAAAAAAACACTGATGGCTAATAGGTACATCCAAAATCATTAAAACAACCTCTAGGTTATATCAGGAGATGATCCAAATTGATAAAAGTACAATGTATCATGAGTAAGCTTATATTTAACACAAAAGGTGCTTATCAGACCAAAATCAATTGTTTTCTGATAATTTTCTTAAGCGTTTACAGATGTATACGCACCCTTACTTGTATACTCCAAGTTTTAATAACTTAACTATGTCGATAAATAATAGGTAGTATTATGTATGTTGTGTTAAATATCAATTTTGCCAATCATCTTCTCACTCTCAAAAGCATTTATTTCAATTAAACAAATTACAGGTACTTTTAAAGTTGTCAAGGAGTTTGTCAGTCAGAAAGATGAAGCTAGGTTGCCCTTTAAAAACTCCTACTCATGTTGACAATCTTGGCTCTTGTATCAGCACAAACTGATTGAAAGTAGTTTAACCAGGTTAAATAGGTTAGCCAATGTAAGCAATGTGCTAGAGGATTTAAATGCCAAATGATGCTAAGATGTTGTATTTTGTGAAAGTACCTAGTTAGTGCCTTTTGTAATAGATATTTGTACTATTATTACAAGATATTTGTAGACTGTTAAAGAAAAATCACACTTATTAATGTTCCCACCTGCTGGGAAACAGGCCTCCTCTGTGAGAGGGACTTGTTCATATTCCACAAACAGGCCCAGGTTGGTGGATGTCACAGTTCTTCGAATGTTTGGTTTTCCTTTGTACATTATGGAATAAAAAACTTAGTGTTGGTCTTTATTGTGCCTGAAATGCACCTGCAAATAGTTATACTGAATTAATCTGCATAGAAAAAAAGTTATAGACTATGCCTTGAAGACACCCTGCAAGGTTATGTACTCATTCCAATTCACATGTTGTGCAATAAATAGCAATCTAAATAAAGTAGTGGAGATATACACATTGTTCCCTACACGTAACTGATCTTAAAATATGATTTATTTGCGGATAATGTAGTGGACTGCAACATTACTCCTTAAAAAGTTTGTAAACTATTGTATTATGCATATGTTGTAGTTTTTTATTATCCCTTAATAAACTAAAATAAAAAATAACATAGCAAAAAGGGACTTATTTGTGTTGTTCTAATAAACAGAGAAATTGTGTTAGTTTTATAACCTTTCCTAGCAAAGGTTTTTATCCAGTAACTGGGTTTAGGATCTCAGAATGCAGCTGCTTCATGTATAATACTGGTTTTCAGCAGAATCCCGCATGTTAGTTGGGAGAAGCCTATGTAGATGATGAATGTTTGTTTTCCTATTTCATGAAGATGAATATGATTGCAATTTGAACCTTATATTTAACTCCATAATGGCACAAGGCAGGACTTCATGAAATACTTTTACTAATCTCTTGAGTCACCCAAAATGTTGACCATTACCAGGAAACTAACAAAATATTATTTAGCTACAAATCCCACACACCATAAACATTACATAAATCAGCTGAGACATCTATGATGAAAATATCAAAAAGGTGAGTGACCTGTGACTGTTATAATGCGCTTTACACACATTCAATGACGCGGTAATATGCAATCACTATATTTACATACATACATAACATCACGCCTGTAGTTCCAGAAGGGTAAGGCAGAGGTGTACCTATAGTACCCACATTTCGCCAGTTATGTTTAAGTCCCATCTAATAGGGGGCACACCGAGCACAAATCCGGACTCCGGGATGCTACTGGGAAATTCTAGATAGAAACACCCATTTACACTTTGCCCGTTCTGGCAATTGAACCCGTTTTAATAAGACAACAATAACTTACTTACATAGAAAGAAAGAAAGAAAAACGCGTTACGGAAAGAAAACGAATGATACCTTAAATCTATAAAAAACAGAAAACAAAGATAGTAATGCCAAAAGGGCTTCAGCTCAGCTTAATGTCAGAAAGCAAGACACGGTGTACCATCAGATGCTGATATTGAGCTGCAACCCACTAGTGCCATACGCTAGAATACAAATAAATTAAGAGAAAAAATACCAGGAATAAAAAAATATAACAAGCTCATACAAAATAAAATAATATTGTGACATACCGAGATAACGGTGACACGCTTGTTGGGTATGGTAATAAGTGTTGACAATACCGCGTCTAGCAGCAGCCGCCGAGGCGTCTCGGTGTAAGTAAATATTATTTTGAGGCCTCCTTGGTGTGTTCCAACATAGTTAACCAGCGATTATTAGTAAGGGGTGTTGTATACGGCGAAAAACGGATTGACAGAATCAAGGCAGACCCAGGAAAAGATGGCGGGTTGAACTTGACGCCTACTAACATAGTTGAAGAACTGTGTTGTCCCACTACAGGGCTAAGGCCTCCCTTTCTCATTTCTACTGCTCTCTGTCTTGAGCTAGTGTGGACTAATCCTGGCCGTAGGCGTCAAGCTCATCCTGCCATCTTCTCCTGCGTCTGCCTCGATGTCGTTGGACGTTTTCGGGGTGACATGGTAGTAGATTTAGCCTATGACTCGTTCGATATGCGGCAAACGTGTGCGGCCCAGTCCCATTTAAGACTGGCTGCTTTTTTGGTGACGTCGATAAGTAATGTAATGTAAGCAATAAGCATTTGTCTTTCCGAAAACTCTCGAGACTGCCTCGTTGGTCTGTTACTGAGCATGAGCTGCTGGGTTCGATCCCCAGATCGTATAAAGTGTTGGGTTTTCCCATCAGGAACCTCTTAGTAGCAGCCTGGAGTTTGGAGTTGTATATGTATTTCTTCGGGGAGACATGCTTGAAGTTACGTAGACAAAAAACAATGTTTGATTACACTACCTATAAACTTGTTATCATTGTTGACGCATTTAGTCACGTGCAAACTTCGGGAAGTTCGATTATTTCGGCCTCCCCGTGGCCTCTCCCGACCGACAACGTTCCCCTTATCATGAACAGATCACGTGGGGGAGCCACGAGTTGAACCGACCTTGAAAAATAAAGGGGTGGTTTTGCGTTCAGCACGTTTTCTCTGTTTACATGAAAATAGATCGATATTTTGTAGGTTGACAAGTCAAAATCATAGCTACTGTATCTAATTGCGTCCGGGTTACGCAACTTTAGTAGTTATGCTACAAGTAAGAGGATTTATTTCACAATAATTAGACTGATTACTTATATCAAAGCACTTACTTCTGCCAGCGTCCGCGTCAAAATACTTGTTCCTCCGACCCCGAAGTCGTGTCGCGCCTGGCTGTCGTAGCCTTAAGGTTGAACTAGTCACGGGCTCGAATTCACTGGTGGGCGTGGCCAAACAGCACGCTGGCTCACCTGGCATCGTGTCCAAATGAGATAGTATGTAGCGCTGTAGCGTCGTGCCAGTGTGTACAAGCCTTATTTTGCCTGTGCGGAAACAGAATAGTAAAATAAAAAGCCATAAAAAAGTTATTAGTCAACAAAAATCACATCAAAGAGCCTTAATGAGGCAAAACGATGTCATGTTTAACTCCAACAGTGCGGGAATGCCCTCCAGAAGTTTGTACTGAAAGAATCGACTAGTGCAACCTTAAGACCGAATTAAAAAGTCTCTTAAGTTGTCGACTGAAAGAAAAATAAAATCGTAATCATACAAAACATTTTCTCATTCAAATATGTACATTGATCGACGTAAGCACCGCCACTTTAGCAAAACGGACACATATCGCGAAGTATTAACAATAACACAACAAAAATCATAAGGTAATATTATGATTCAACTATGCATACATACAAGTTTGTATGATTCACCAAGATAATTCGTTATAGGTATTTTGCTACCATTTAGCGCGACACTTGCGGGCAAAATGTCTGAGTCATACTTTGAAATAGTGCAGTTAATTACAAAATGTGTGGCTGCTCACTGCTGTTTTATCGCGGATTTCCTTGTTGTAGCAATTATTATCTGATGGCTTGTTTACTGTTGCTGGACCTTACCAGACATGCTAATTTTAGCAGCAGTAGTTTAGTCGGGTTTTAGGTTCCGTATAGATAAAGGGTGCCAACGCTCCGCTGTCCGTCTGTCACAGGGCTGTATCATCTGAACCGTAATTGGTAGACACATAAAATGTTCAGCGGGTTTTTTTTGGTGTTTTTTGCTAAATTATTGTACGGGTGGTACGGAACTGGAACCCTTCGTGTGCGAGTCCATCTCGCATTTGGCCGCTTTTTGGAAGCTCGTAACAACGACTACTATTCACACATACTTGAAAGAAATTCGTAGCAATTTTGACACCTGTCACCACTCACAAACGCAGCAAGTCGCTAAAACACGTTACAGCATCGAAGCAATAGCTGAAACGCGTTTTTGCTATAACGACCGATCGCAGAGAGTTGCCTAAACGCATTGATGAAAGTCGCTGAATCGACGATCGTTATTCATAAAGTAGCAAATCTGTTAAAGTTATCCATTGCAATAATTAATCAATTTATCCGCAGGTATTATTTGCAAGTCTGGTTGTTTCCTTGATCAAAGGCTACATGCCTTTATTACCTAGAAGGTTAGAGCGATACTAGAGGTAGGCTTTTGTTTCGTTTTTACTAGAAGGAATCCTCATGGATACTATGCTCCTATTGCAAAAGATTTCCCAATGATGCCTACAGTGGGCCGGCCTAGTGCGAGTTTATTTTAACCGTCTCGATTTTACGTATCATCCGCGTTCGGCGCTCCGATTGGCCCTTTGCAATCGGAGCGCAACGATCGAATAGTGAAGGGCCAATCGGAGCGCCGAACACGGTCGATGCGTAAAGTCGAAATAGTTAAAAGAAACTCACACTAGGGCCTCAGTATGTATTTCGGGATTTATGTATACTGATATATGAGGTAATATTTGTTTGTTTGTATGTAGGGGGTAATCACTAAACTACCGTACGGATTTGAAAAAATATTTTTGCATCTGATATCCCAGTTCTTGAGGATGGCTATACGTTATTTAACATCACGACATGATGATCTGTAGGAGCCGAGCAAAAAGAAAAAAAACTCGTATATAAAGCTAAGCGAAGTGACAAGGCAGGTGGATGCGATGCAACGACGACGGGGTGGGTCGAGGGAACAGAAACTTCAGGCAGACGATTGCGCGGGCAGCAAAAACACATAATTTTACTCCCAGATGATCTTTCAAAGACCAAAAGTCGTTCCAGGAACTTCCTGAAAATTGACGTACAATAGTATACAGTCCGATGCAAGCTTTAAGGACCTTCATACAGGCGAGACACAAAGTCACCGCATGTCCTTTATATGACCGCGGGGGTGAGGCGTGGGGTACTGCACAGCGAGTAGCCCACTTCAGAACCGCCATAGATTTTGATGCTTACCGCACCACATAGACCACCCCATAACTTACTGTACTTAGGTACCCTATTTTAGAAAGTCCGTTGCACAGTTTAGTCTTACTTTCGCTTAGTGACGCTTAGTGAAAGTTATCTCCCATCGCCTAACTGTACTTTCAATAGTCCATTTTCTAGAGTGTTCCCTAGACACCGTTTTGTAGAGGCCTAGAAAATAGCTAGCGTGTTTGATTGACGTAAGCTCTTCAAAGGTAGATAATTATTTATTTCTTTAACGCCAAACCTATTTAAATGACAGCTGCGAGCACAGATTATGAAAGGCTAACGGCGCGTGAGCATTCGATAACATTCCGGGCATCGAATGCTTACGCGCCGCGTCGCACAGTGGTCTGAAAATCGAGCTCCATACTCATAGAAACTAAATGTCAGGGATTTAAAAAAAATTAGAATATCTCTGGAATAACTCTCTTTATATATTATTAAAGTATGGAGGGTATGCGCAGCTCCACGCGTGAGAAAAAAAAATGTTTTGTGTTTTTTTTGTATGGGAGAAAACACTTAAAGTTAATTATTTTCGAAGTGAAAGGAACTGAAGGGCTGGTCACATGAGTTATTGTATCTCATACAGTGATCAAGATGACATACAATTCATGCACCTTTCGGTGCCGCTTCGCGAGAAGGTTTTTTTTTTTAATTTCGAGTTTAGGTTATGTGATTTATTAAATCTTTTACGTAATAAAATGAAGTGCCGATCCCTTCTCATATATTTTAGTTAGTTAATAGCCTGCTAAGGACCTTTTTAATGACAATAATAGAAAACTATATATATTACATACGTTTTTTTTTTACAAATTGCATTTAAAGAACTCATTTGGTAATCTAATCATCGTCATTTTCGTTGAGTTTTAATTAGATACTAATAACATGGCATACTCAGCGTTAATGAGGGTAGTTACACTATTGATTTTTCTAATCTTTAACATAATTAAATGATGTTACCGAACGCATTGAATGGGAAAATACCACTGTGCGTCGCGGCCGTTAGCTTTATAAATATTGTTTATTGTTTTTATTTTGTTGAACACTTATCTTGTTATTATGTGTATGTATTTTATTTTAATCTTAGCGTTTGCTGCACCGGTTGACGTCATTCAACGCCGGCTGTCGCTGAAAACCAGCGCTGGGGCTGTCTCGCATTAAGTTGAGCGATGTCCGTTTTGCGTGGATGTGACGCATATTTTCCCCCCTTTTTTCTTTTTGGTGTTTGTACTTGATTTTTGCGTCATGTTTACCGCAAATAAACGTTTTTTCTTTCTTTCTTTGTATTTAAAAACGGGTTAGTATTTTAATCACGCCAACCAAAAACTAAAAAAATATCGTCTGCTGCCTCGTTGGTGTAGTCGCCAGAACAATCATTGCCGGTTTCGATCACCAAATCGGATAGTGTTGAGATTGTTCATGAGTAACGTCCCAGTAGCAGCCCAGAGTCTGGATTTGTAAACAGTTGATTGGAACAGGCTCGCCCCATTTTGAATGGGACTGAAATATGACTGGCGAAATTTGTGTGTACACCTGTCTGTCTAACCCCTGCAGGCTTAGCATGGCGTTTTCTGTTTCTACTCTACTGTAGAATAGAAATCGCTTTCTACGCTCCTCGAAATCTCTTTTTCGCGAGCACGAGGACACACTTAGACTCAGGTTGCTTTATAGACAGTGATTGTCCATAGCAACGGGTTAGTTGCTAGTGATGTGTATAACTACCCATTGTTATCGTACAATTGCGTTTTGTTTCTGTGTAGACAGTAGAAAACTTTCTACTGTCTACACAGAAACGCCATTTTTGTCTACTCTTCCGTCGACAATACGCTTCTCTAGGGCGCTCGTGCTAAGCCTGCTGAACGCGTAGCATTTTTGTCGACGGAAGAAAAGACAAAATAACAAATTTCTGACAAAATTACAGATTTCTTTTATTCATCTGTCAATTTTAATTGGGGAAATTGTATACAGGCGTGATTTTATCATCATCATCTGCCTAACCCTTTACCCAACGATATAGTGGTCGATTGCCAGTCCAACCGGATAAACTGTTTTTGTTCTTGAAAATAGTATTAAGGTCATTGTCTTTTTAGCGCAGAGGTTAGCTTCTCTTTGCCTTGACATTCGTTGTGTCGCGTCGCGTCTGCACAAGCTATAATTTTGTTTGATTAGTCTATTTGGAGTTATTGAGAAATAATATGCTAGTCACGCGAGTTTTTGTTGATGAATCACAAAACCCTGTACCTACTACCTGAATTTGTACATCCACATTTCATTCTGAGGCGCACATGTTGTCATTAAGAGAGCACATATCCTGACTGGGCTGCTACTGAGAATTTCTTGAGGAAAGAACGATTTAGAAACCCTTTTGCTATTTGACTTCAAAAGACCAAATCAGGCACACAATTTTCGAACTGCAAGCCAAACAAAAATGTAACACGTACTAATATCTACCTACTTTACAATCGTAAACTACACTCCAACTGCAGTGTTATCATGTCACGTATCGATGAAGTAAGAAATAGTCAAGAGTTTTATTACCAATCAGTGACCTTGAATTTCAAGCTAAATTACAAACATTCCATACACAAGAATTTTATAATCAGTCGATTTTCTATTGTCGCCGTCACAACACGCCTTTACTAGCGACATCTATCCTTAAATCACAAAAGCTTATTGTCTTAAGCATGACCCGACGAGTGTTCATTGGCTGATTAATATTTCGAAGCCTCGTGAGTTGAAATGAGGCCAATGAGAGCGCGAAATTCGCGTCTCGTACCACGAATGTTTTCCCGAGTTTAAGTACCGGTTTTTCCCCGATACATAATCGAGTCCAAATTCCAAGGGGCGATAAACCGTTCTGCGAAATCTGCTACCGCATTGGCTGCGGTATCTTGGTATTTTTTCCTGTGTACCCAAAATGCAAATTATGGAGAGTTTTATGTGAAAGGGCTGGTCGAGGCACGACGGGGGTCAGTCTTAAGGTTTCACTAGTCGACGGCTCGAACTCGTTGGTGGGTGTAGCTAAAAGCATGCTTTTTTGCAATTTATTTATTTATGATTGATTATTTAGTTTTTATTTATTGAAATATAATTACGATGATTTGAGCGTAAAATTACATTAAAACCAGAGTAAAATTTCACCAACAGACCTTTGGGCGCATAGATATTATTAAACAACTGCTGGATGTATTTATTCAAAATAAAGTTTTTTGAAATCTTTTACAAATTAATGTAAAAAATGTAAAAAAATTGGCATTTTCATACTCCAAGAATTATTTATTTAAGCTCGAAGATGCGTTGGAATATGGAAAATTCGACGCTCATAACTATGTTTCGGTACAGGGCTAGATAATGACGAGGCAACAATTTTTTTTTTTAAACGTACCCCGTCAAATAGATGAGTCGACGATCTTAATAAGAGTAAATAGAGTAACTTTTGTATGGAAGAATAAAAGACACAAATTGGTCCGGTTTGAAAGGTGCCAGTGAAATTGCAGGACTGAAGTTTGGACTTTGTTGCTAAGATTGGCAACGCATCCGTAAACTCCTTGTGTGCTGATATTGCCAAACTACAAATCAAATTGAATAGTTATTCATTCAAATTAGGCTTGAAATCAGCACATACACACATACATACGCTCACGTCTTCTTCCCATGGGGGTAGGCAGAAACCACAGATGCCTCGTGCTACGATCCTTACATACATACTTCCTTTTGCCTCGTTTACGTTCATACATCTGGTGATACACGCACGCCGGTTTCGAGTGCAATGCACCTGACCTTTCGGAAGAACATAACCAATAAGGTCACTTTAATAATATGAAATAAGCAGTATCAGTGCTCATTGCAAGTCTCCAACCAACTCCCCATTTCGATTATGCCGTACAATACAAGACAGCTCACGATGAGAGTGTTTAACAGTTTACAACTGGTGGTGGTTCTCAACTGCGCGCGCACATGGTAGAATGTAATATCACACTTCACTTCACGTCGATCTATTCTGTAACTATCTCACTGTGAAAAGTGAGCTGTCAGTGCCACTGATGCTAGGGATTGACCAAGACGGGATGACACTGACACCCACTCCACGTAAGTCTCACGGTGAGATTTTTACAGAATCGACATGCTGATGCTTGGAAGGTATTGACAGCTCACTTCACTTAAGTTTTCACAATGAATTTTTTTTGGGAATATATGGGCTGCTATTTGAGTGTACCCAAATTAACGTGGTGCATTTATTTACCTCTTTTGGTGTGAAATGCCCCCCCCCCCCATTTATTGTTGTTTGTCCATTTTTTTTATTAAATTTTATGTTTGTATGTAAGTTTTTAATTTTAATTTATGGTGTGGTTTTTTAATGCCTGAAATAAACGATTACAATTTTCTCCATTTTTTGTTGAATTGAATTGAAACACATGACTAGACTTTGTTTATTTTCGTGTACATTTTCAGCAGAAATTTTGACAAATATTTCCTTAACCAGTCTTCCACAGCTCTCAACTATGTATCAACACAGCTATAGTGTATATGCACAGGTTTTACGCCTTCCACTCGTTCACACAGTTCCACAGGAACGCTATAGCCTCTGCGGCGCTGTTCCTCGCCGCAAAGGTACGTGTTACAAAGCTAATTAGTACTGTAAGACACTAGTCAAGCTTTACATTTCCAGATTAAGCTGGTTTACTATAAGGATTTTTTGGAACTCGAATGGCGTTTACAGGGAGGCGGCTGTTGATTTTTTGTGAACAATTTGTGAAATGTATCGAAAAAAAAACAAGATGGTGGCGTTGGTTTCGATTTTTGCCACGAGCTAAAAGATCCCTGTACGAAGTCAGCATACTGGGAATGTATAACTTGATAAACAGTCGACGAAAGAGATGGATAACCAGCCGAAACAATAAAACATCTTTGTAATACGCAGCTCTACGTCACGTCGCACTCCTCGACTGTTAAACATGGTGTAAGCTGATGTGGTAAGCTGCCTGGTTAGTTAGCTCTTTTGTTGGCTGTAAAATATGAATTAAACAGATGACTGATTTCTCTAAATTTCAAACACAATGGTGCCGATTCTCTTGTACACCGAACTAAACTAACTAAACTATCACTAAAATTCCTTACTTTTTACTATGAAAATCTTGACGCTATTCTGCGAAAAATAATCTCTAAATTTAAAAATAATTTTGACACAACTTTAATCGAATTTGACAATCGCGAGTCTACGTGGTTTTTTTTTTCTTTTGGTTTCGCAACGTCTTTGTTAAAACCGGAGGCAGCCTGGGGCAGCCTCGACGTGTTTTTTAAGGAAGTTTTGACTTTTTGTGTGGAAAATATAAAATAAAATTTTCTAAATGTAGAGATTTGGTGGTTTCAGGGTTACAAAGAGGGTCGAAATTTTCATTATTTTTGTGATAGGACACACCGTTTTCGAGTTAAGAGCAAAAAAAGAAAAAGAAAGTTAAAGTACCGTTTTTGCACGTCTGAAGTCGAGGTGTTGGTGTGAATTTTAGTCCCCGCCACCTAATTTTATTCCACACCTTTATAATCGCGATTAAAAATAGTCAGATTCATGTTCAGATTTAGTTAGACAATCAAATTTTTAGTTGAAAAACGTAAAATTCAGAATAGCAAAATTGCCATTTTCACTAAATTAATAACTCAGTGCAATCTTAGTGCTGTCAAACTAAAATATAGTTAAGTTGTGTCACTATAGTCAATTTCAGAATGGAAAATCGTCATTTGACAGAATTAAACCAAATTTTAGTGATTTTTAGTCTAGTTTAGAGGCATTTGTGACAAGAGAATCGGCACCATTGTTTCTCGTGAGTTCGCTAAACAAAGTTGCTGAAACAATATCATGTAACTTTTGATTATTCAACCTTCACTAACGAGAAACAGGAATTTCAGTTCGAAGTGTATCCAGTTTTTATAATAAACATAGGTAACGACTTTCCGAGCCATTTTTATAAATAATAGAGAAGTAACTGTGCCAAAACTTACCAGACCGGCAAAAAATGTACCTCACGCAAGCAAACTATTTCGGAAACTGGAGATGAATCGTGGAATACCAAAATGTTGGCCCCTTTTCAACCGTTCTTAATTAAGATCTCAAGAGGAGCTTACCTTCACGTTTATAAATAACAACAAACTGCGTCTGTCTGCCAGGATACTTATTTATTTGCTCTCATGCACATATGTGGCTTTTTGTACATGAATCCTGTCAGGGCGGGTACGGCGAACTTAATGTTCGTTTGCTGTTGAGTTAGTAAACATTAACATAAATTGAGGCACAACTTATCAAAACACAGCATGGAGTAGGTATTACAATTTGTCATAGAATACAAAACAAAAACATAAAATCGATATGTAATACTTAGATGTCAATTTCACCATTAATTGAACGCCTCTCGAGAGAAAATGAATGAAACTTCAACGTGTAAATCGCAAAAAACGTAGGCATCTAAATAAATGTTTTCTTTGTTATGTAAATTAATCACTGTCACAGACGGCCTTGATTCGGCAGACGATGTCTACGACAACGACCTATTTCTATATTTTATCTAATGTTTATCATTTGATAAGAATACTTTGTATAATAAAGTACCAGGAACAGACAGACATAATTAATAACACGTTTTGTTGTTGTGGGAGCATGTTTTGTACAGTCGACAGAATAGATTTATGCGGTCAGGAAAAAGCAACTAATTTTTAGACTTAGTTAACGTTAATGTTTGATTATGTTTTTCTACAGTTAAGGGGACTAAACGCAAGTTTTATAATGCCTAAAAGTATGAGCTATCGCACACTGGATTTACAACGCTCTGCTTAGCGCCGAGAGTTGAAAATCAAACAGTGTGTTTTTCCGACGCGCTGGTATGCACTCTGTGCGATTCTCAATGCTCGGCTCAACACCGAGAGTAAATACAATGCGCAATAAAATCCCGCAACGATATTTTTCAGTCGATCAAAATAATATGATTATTAGAACTTGCATTTCAATCTTTTCATCTAACTTAAATGTTTGAGTGATTTTCGTCATCATAACAGCCGATAGACGTCCACTGCTGGACACAGGCCTCCTCAAAGCACACATTTTGACCGTTTCTGTGCTTCCCACATCCAGCGTATATTCCTGCGGCGTTATGAGTGATAATCATTTCAAAACTGAGTACGAAGAATAATGACGATCTGTACTTTACACGATTTATTAAATGTGAAAGTAACATTCGTATGTAGGTAATAAATTTGCATTACATTTTTTCAGGTGGAGGAACAGCCCAGGAAATTAGAATATGTAATAAAAGTGGCACATGTATGCCTCCACCGAGGTGAAAGCCTCACCGCCCTTACGCCAGAACAATACCAAGAACAGGTAATTATGATTTTATAAAATAAACGACACCGAAATAACTGGGTGAAAGGTCGGTGTAATATACCTATCTGCCCAACCCATCAAGAAACAGGCGAGAGGTTCTTGTGAGGTGTTTTCTTCACCATGAAGCGATTCTTATTTGTGCCCGTTTAATGGTATTAAATTGGGCCATAAATAACATGTAACTTTAAACATAACTGGCGAAATGTCGGTATCGCATATCGGCTATTTCTAAAAGCACAGTTTTTTCCGTGTCATATGGGCAGTCTGTGTTATCCAAAACCTCGTTCGTGTCACATAGTACTTGGTTCTCAATCACCCGTGTAAGGCCCGTGTAACGTTACATGCGTTTTATTAATGTGTACCGACACGCAAAGAAGTGACGTCATTAAATCCGATACAGAGCAAGCGCCACCCTGACGCCAAAACTTTAGTTTTTTTAAGAACTAGGAAGTGGTGGTTTGGCGTTTTGGGGGCCCAGTCTAATTTTAGTCGATGACTTTTGATATTTACTTTTTGTGAGAGACGGGGATCAAGATATAAAACGAATTCCATTCCGTTCATAATTAATATTTAGAGAGCAGTGGTGGCTAGAGAGCAGTGGTGGCTAGAGTGCAGTGGTGGCCAGAGATCAGTGGTGGCTCAGTGGTAACGGCCGCCACTTACGAGCTGTATGTCGTAGGTTCGAACCCAGACAGGCGCTTTACTTTGTGTAAATTATTTCATCACCACTGTTCTCAAAACGGTGAAGGAAAACATCGTGAGGAAACCGGCATGTCTTAGAACCAAAAGTTCGAAGATATGTGACATCTACCAACCCGCACTGGGCCTGCGTGGTGGATTACTGCCCACTCCCTCTCACAGAGAGGAGGCCTGTGTCCCAGCAGTGGGAACATATTAGGCTGATTATGCTATGCTTATGCATAATTAATAGCTAGTATAATATCACGCGTTATTTACCGAAGGGGTCGGCGAAGGTGTAGGTGTGTATAATATACGCCCATTTCGCCACATATCGTTCCAAGTAATAGAATAGAATACATTTATTTGGTTGAAAACGTGGTACAGATCTTGTAAAGAGAATTATGATCTTACATGTTTCGCCGTAGACTAGCAAACAAATATTTAAAAAATTAAAAACGATTTACTAATTTGTTAAAATTACTATTCTAACATGTCTAAATGCTGGTAAAATCTTAACAATAATAAAAATTTAATATACCTAATGAAAACATAGTAACCATATTTATCTGTTGCTTTTGTATCAATAAATTCTTTCAGTAGTAGTCAATATAATACTACGTACAGATACCCAATCCCATACAAAGAAATGACACCTCCCTAAGTCTGGCTATTTTTCTTCGTCCAATTTTAACAGATGGCAGCATTAGCGAATCAATAGATGGCGTTATACTCAATTTGTCATGTCTTCAAAATTACCATTATAGTCACAAATTTAAATCAAACAACTTATTAATGTTAACATGTAACTTAGAAATATAATTAATGCATACAAAATATTGTAAAACATTTTAAAAGAGTAACTTCTCCATACGAAACTACTTTTTGGAAGTGGCGCCTAGAATCAGTTCTATTTTTAATGTAAATTTTGACGTTCAAAAGTGCCTTTTTATGGGCCTATTTGAAATAAATGCTTTGACTTTGACTTATTTTAAATCTATTTCTTTACATAGAAATATAAAAGAAATCTACTTAGATGTTTTTCTGAAACTGGAAGTATAGAACTTTATTTAAAAAGGATGGCACGAAACTTTTTAAAAGTAGGAAAACTCCTTGATTTCGTTGTAAAACTACAGTTCCGGCAATTAGAGAATCGCGGATGCTGCCATCTGTTAAACATTTTAATGACGAAAAATTGCCAGCTCAATAGCTAGACTTAGGGAGGTGTCATTTCTTTGTATGGGATTGGGTATCTGTACGTAGTATTATAATATCTGTGCCTATGATGCCATCTATTATTATTATTTCAAGTCAATTTATAATTTGTTCGAGTTGTGACTCTATAAAACAATTACCAAAAATACATTTATGTAGTTTATATTTAAAGTGTTTAAGAGGAAGTTCCCTTATTTCTTTTGAAATATTGTTAAATATTTTAATTGCTCATAGGCAGCTATTTTTATGGAAATTATTATAGAAAAAAAAAAAAAACTACCATCAACCGGACCCCGAGCTGCGTGCTGTTTAGAAAACACTAATGCAATAACCCACTAATATTTTCCCCGGACACCATGATCTAATCCATGCTCAGCAGTCAGCTGAGCTTTTTTTCCGACCTTTAGATGAGCTCGTTAACGGGTGTGCGCTATCAGTAGTTACGGGTTCCGGCTATAAGTTGCTATTGATACAAGCTTATCTCAGCCAAAATAATGATGGTAGTTATTTTATTAATTCATGTTTTATATACACTGATCAAACATGAAATAATAAAATAATCACTTATAGGTACATGCTGAATAATAAATAACGAGATGTGTTGACGGGAAGTTTGTAGCGCCATACAATATGAATGGTGGATGTATTGAGGCCTCACTATGGACCTTCAAAATTTGCTGATTCTTTAATCTACTTTAAATAAATGATGGAGTGTTATATAACATAGTTCTCCTGCCCTTCGTATCCCAATTATGTTGCATGTGTCCTTCAAAATATTATTAAAGCCATTTTATAACAAAACTTTTTTGCTTCTATTGTTACAGGCGCAGGACCTAGTTTTCAACGAGAATGTACTCCTACAGACATTAGGGTTCGATGTTGCCATCGACCACCCACACACGCACGTCGTACGGACGTGTCACCTTGTCAAAGGTGAGACAAGCGTCCTATTGTGCCCTGATGACGTCATGCGACTGACACGACCGATGCGTTACGTGCGGGCGACGCGACTGCGTTCAGGTCGGCTCGTTCGGGTTTTTTAAACGGCTGTGGTTCGGATTCGGGCCGGTTTTCTGTTCTTTTTTCGAATTTTGTCGTGTGTTTTCTTTTTATGTATTCTGTTACGCCACAGTGTAATTTTGAATTTAGAAAAGTACTTACGGCTGTGGTATTAGTTGTGCAGGTTTGGTCATCTGTGTTTTAAGAGATGGTCTGTGGGTCAGTTGTTTAGCAAATTTTGCTAGGTGACTGTTTTGTCTGCATATTTAATTCTTTTGCTGTATGTACTTATGAGAATATTTTAAAGTATGTTAATAAATTATTTCACTATTACATTGTGGTCTAACGTATTATTTTCTAACAAATGCAGCGTTTGACTTCCATTCTTTGAATGTTTTTATTGTAAATATGTGCAACATGTTTTTATGTAAAACTGAAAAAAAAATAGATTTTTCCCAAAAAACTAAATGATTAATTTTCCCTTTCTACTGTTTTGTTGAAAAAAAAAACTAACACAACCCTGTAGTTTCGTCATCAAAGTGAAATTAGTACAAAAAATGTTGCCTGAATTTTTTGTCTCATTCTGAAAAAAGAAACTAAATTTTTCTAACTTTTAAACTAATTCTAAATAACACTAACTCCACTCACAATTAAACTTTTTTTGTTTTGTCTAGAAAACCCATTTTTTCTTCTTCTAAAATCAATCACCCACTAAGTATGGAAGCCACATGTTGTAATAAAAACGAGACAAAACCGTTACCGTTTCCGTAAGCCGCACCGAACTTGACCGGCGGCAAAAAAATATGCCGCGATTCAACAGGCAATGTATACCTACATCATAAGAAAATATAGTGCAGGTATGTGGATAAAACATGGAATTTTTGTTTTGAGTGTCACCCCAAATCATGTCCATAAAATTGCTGCTTTATGGTCACCATACTTCATGATAGTTTTTGCACTTTCTTGGTTTCTGCCGCTCATCACCTTAATTTGCAAGAATAAATTGTATTTAATTTTTAAAGTAAATTAATTGTAGGTGGCTCTTGCGAGTGAATAGAAAAGTACATATATATTAAGATTGTCACACATTTATTACTTAATCGGTTTATAGTTTTTTTTAAATATTAACCTATTTTTAGGAACTTGTTATGTTACAGTATGGTGTTATATTAACATCACACACATAATATCACGCCTGAAATCCCAGAAGAGTAAGCAGAGGTGTACCTATAGTACACCTATTTCGACTCCCTCGTTGGTCGAGTGATCGCAAGAGCTACTGCTGAGCATGAGGTCCTGGGTTCGATTCTCAGGTCGGGCAAAGTGTTATTGGGTTTTTCTATCTAGAATTTCTCAGTAGCAGGCCGGAGTCTGGTTTCGTGCTCGGTTGATGGCAATAGACTCGCCCCCTATTACATGAGACTTAAGCATAACTGGGGAAATGTGGGTGGATTATATTAACTTATTAACATATAAACTCAACAAAGGACATTCGAGCCAGGTGCCACGTTTATTCGCCCGAGTTGTACAAATAATCCTCTTGTTGCTGTGACGGTTTCACCGATATTTAGAAACAAAGACGACCTAGAAAGGCAGAACACTCTTGGCTTCATAAAGGAAATTTTAACTGAAGTACTGCAAACATGTTGACAAAGTGCCAATTATCGTTAGGTGTTAATGACATGGCGCCGCTGACGACAAAAAGTGATAAATGAGTGACAATTCTTAACATAGGTACTTATTATGAGAGCAAAATAAGAATAGGACTTTCTTTGACTGGAGTCGTATAAAAGTATTATAAACTAATTTCGTTTGGATAATTTTGTAATAATTTTACCTAAGATCTTGTCCACGTCGTTTTAAGTGCGTAAGCAAGAAAAAACAGAAGAAGACGTACCAGTCGATTGAAGGTTAAGCTACACTTGCTGCGGTCAGTTCGCGGATGGGTGACCATCCATTACATATCCCAACCCCTCCGTGCCTCGGATAGCACGTTAAGTCTTCGGTCCCGGCTATCATTCGTTGATCTTTGACAGTCGTTACGGGTACTTAGAATCCCAGTCTTACCAAGGGGGTATTGTGTTACCCAGAAGCTGGTTTGTAGAGGTCAGATAGGCATCGCTCCATGTAAAATACTGGTATACAGCTGCATCCGGTCAGACTGGAAACCGGCCCCGACATAGTTCAACAAAATTGGGAAAATGCTAGGCCGATGTAAGCTCGGAATAGAAATAACAAGTGGAAGTGTCAATTATGCGGAAAATAATAACAACCTTCGTCATTTGTAATAAGACTTAATTTTGAATGAACAAAAAATTCAACTTTGACGCAAAGCTTATTTGTTGTTCATACAAAATTAAGACTTATTTACAACTGCCGAAAGTTGTTATTAATTTACATATTTTTCCGCATAATTGTGACACGCGGGTTAACTGACGGGCACTTCCACTTGTTTTTTCTATTCCGTGGATGTAAGTGTAGCGTCACGCCGCGTTGCGTTATTGTAAATTAATCATGTCGAATTGCTGTCCGCCTGATCTTTACGCTAATACTAGGTGGATATTGAGAATCTTTTGGAACCAATGTTTCGTATTGTATAACGGGCTGGTGTCCGTCTTACTCAACGTCGAAGCGCGTATTTTGTTGAACCTAAATAATCCTATTCTTATTTAGTTCGCATGGAAATATTAATATACATATTATACAACTTCTTTAGCGAAAATCGATGTAGTATCTAGTTCTCACACATTTTACAGTTTTGCGAGCTAGTTTAACCCTAGACCTGATCTGCTTATACCCTTAAGTCCATTAGCTTTATGATTGTACCCACTACCGTTACTAAACTTTTTTCTTGGGTTTTATTGCGGCAAAGAATAAGCGCATTTTCACATGTTCCGGCTGGCACGAATGTATTGGTAGCAGCCTGTTTCACAAGATCTGAATAGCCACTTCTCATAGAATAAATTCATTGAAAATTGATCAGATTTTTATGAAATCAACTGCCAAGTAATTTTACGGGTAACTTGGAGCTGGTGAAAAAGGTTCAAAGCCGTATAAATTGTGCACTTCGTCGCCGACCGTACAGCCGGAGTCACTACAAAGGAACTTCAGTGGGGCTGTAATGTAGCCCGCGAAATTCAACAAAAAAAAACAATACATTTGAGAGTAATATACACTTCCCTCGAATCACATCTTGATGAAAAACAGGACCTAATATTAATACATTACGCAAGGTTTTAAATTGCAAAAACTTATGGTTGAGAATTGCTTCGCCTTTTCTATGATCTGCTTAAAAGTTATGCCCAAAGACCCAAGAAATAAGTTTAAATATCGCATATTTTTAACAAATCCTCCCGTCTTTATTATCATTAGCAATATCTTCATCCTTAGCGCCGAAGGACCTCGCGCAGACCTCTTACTTTATGGCGTCCAACAGCCTCCACTTGACGACGATGTGCCTACAATACAGACCTACGGTCGTGGCGTGTTTCTGTATACATTTAGCAAGCAAATGGAGTAACTGGGCAGTGAGTATTGTACTGTACATACTTAATACGTTATCAATATTAATATACTGCATGTACATGTGCATGGCCAGTACTGTGTCGGTATCTACACCACATGCGAACTACGCATCACACTGACGTCACGCCAAATCCTGCATCGCGCAAGCAGAGGTTACCGCGCAACTAGCAATTATATACAACGTCCCGACATCCATCGTCGGGCAGTTGCCCACCAGACACGATACCCTTTTTTTAGTTTTACGAACTTTACACCCTGTTCCTCATACCTCCATTAAATAGTACAACTTAAAACTAGTTTCAACCAATCAAGTGGCTTTAAATTAATTTGAAGTAATGCTTTAGTCATGAGTACACATGAGTGAGGATAAATAGTATATATATCTGTAATACGGACCTAATCAAATCAAAAATATATGACCCATAAGACCCATAGTCAGGATTTGTGCCCAGAAGATGGCAATAGGCTGCCCCCTATTACATGGGTAGTGTTAATAAGTACTTTAGAGTGTACTGCTTCATTGACGCCTGTCAGGCGTGACGGTGAGGTGTGACGTGTCTTGTTCTAAGCCGAAGAAAAGTGAATACACGGCTTCAAGACCAAACGAGCTGAAATCTTAGATAAATCATTGGTTCAAAAGATGACCGTGGCCTGACTCTTTTGTAAACTTATAAGTTAACCCCAAAAATCAGTAAGTAAAGTAATAAATGAAAAAAAAAACATAAACCAACCCCATAACCATTTTTTATATTTTTTTGTTACTTTTGCATGGCTAAATGGTAAAATATGGCTGAACTGAATCCTTCATACCCATAATTGCAAAATAACGTTATTAAATTATTTTTTATTCATTGATTTAATTATAAATAAATTGTTTCATTTCTGTATCGTTCTCAATCGTTTGAAGTTGACAAAGACCGAATTATGTTTAAAATAATTTAACCGTTAATCGAACTAAAATAAGTTTTTAGTAAATCGAACTTTTTTCACACAAACCTCCCTAAGATCCCGGTTCTAAACCCACGCACAGATACCACAATCAAACGAGGGCCGCCACTGGTTTTCCTACGTAGACCGGTCAGTCACGACCGATCTGCTAGAGAAACTGACTGCGGAATTCCTGCTCATCTTCGAGAAATGCCCCTCGAGACTCAAGAGGAAGATGATGAATGTGAAAGCTGGTGAGTTAACTTTAATAACGTTATTTTTTACTTTCGGGGTAAATTAATTAATCCTGGATACTCAAATGTCAAAATAACTTTAAGACATTCTTAAGGTCCATGTACACACGTCAGTCACGTCAACGAAAAGTCGCAGATCAGTCACGAAAATTTCAGCGATGTTTGTGAACATATACACTTGGGAGCAAATAAATCGAGCCACTTCCTTTTTCACGCATTATGGTTATTATTTTTGGTATTATGGAACGCATCGATTCGAAACATATATCGCCTAAAAGGGTATTTAATAACCTTTACAATGAGGGTAGTTAGTTGTCAAAATTTCATTTTAATTAAAGTTTAAAGGGTAGAATAAAATTATCGCATTTAATTTGCTTGTGACATTTTTATTGTACTCTGTTAAGAAAAGATTAAATTTGAGGTTTTTGTTAATCATACCCATATTACTTGTTATTGTTGTCTTTATGTGTGTCTGTGTAATCAAAATAACCTGATAAAATGGATACTACACCGACGGAAGCTGCCCAAGTTGTAGCTTTACTTGAGGTTGGACACGGACAACGTGAAGTGGCACGCAGACTTCATTTGAGTCGTTCAAAGGTACAGCGGGTATACCGCAGGTATCTGGAGACTGGTGCTTTTGTTTGGCGACCTGGAACTGGCCGACCACGGGCAACAACAGAACGTGACGACCGCTTTATTGCAACCAATTCGTTGCGCGACCGTGGACTTAATGCTGTTCAGCTACAGCAAGCGTTACGTGACGTTCGAGGTGTCGCAATCAGTAGGTGGACAGTGAGACGAAGACTAAAGGAACGAAATTTAACATCACACAAACCAGCAACTGGCCCAAAATTGACTGTAGCTCATCGCCGATCTCGCTTGGAGTTTGCTTGAGAACACATTAATTGGACGTTAGAAGACTGGAGGTCAGTTTTGTTTTCTGACGAGTCAAGAATCTGTCTTTTTAGCAATGACGGGAGAAACCGAGTGTATAGACGTCCTGGTGAAAGATTTGCCCAATGTTGCATTCGAGAAACTGTGAGTTTTGGTGGTGGTTCTTGTATGGTGTGGGGAGGAATTTCTCTAGACGGAAAAACGGAACTTGTCTTCGTCGACCCCGCCAACGATGGCAGTGGTAGACGTGGATTAACAGCTGACCGATACATAACTGACATTCTTGAAGACCACGTAATGCCGTATGCTGGTTTTGTCGGAGAAAATTTCTTGTTTATGCATGACAATGCGAGACCTCATACCGCGCAGATCGTTACGGAATACTTGTCTGCGATCGGGATTCAACAAATGGTATGGCCAGCACGAAGTCCCGATTTGAACCTGATCGAACACCTATGGGACGAGCTAAAACGGAGAGTCCGAGCCAGGGTTCCCGCTGTTTCATCCATTCCCGAGCTTAAAGTCGCTGTGCTTGAAGAGTGGGAGAACATACCACAATATGTCATCGTAACTCTGATCAGATCGATGACTAATAGGCTACAAGAATGCATCAGGGCACGGGGGGGGTAATACCAGTTATTAAGAATATTTTTTTTGCAACAAATTTGTTTTTTATTGTTTTTATGGACTGTTTTAGCCCTACTAAATTTTCTATCAAAATTACCATTTTTCTTGCAGAGCCAATAATTTATCATTCAATAAGGTTATTATTCAATAATTTACCCTCATTGTTAAGGTTATTAACTTAACTTTTAGGCGATATATAGTTCGAATTGATACGTTCCATATTCCCAAAAATATTTACCATTTTACGTGAAAAAAGGTAGTGGCTCGATTTATTTGCTCCCAAGTGTAGTCAGTCAGTCATTTTCTTGTTTCGTTTGTTTCGTTCGTAGCAACACAAGTTATGACTTGCCGGTGACGCGGTGCCCACTGAGACGCGTCGGTAGTGACGTGCCTGATCTGAGTTTAGACAACGTCTTACAACTTTTACGTAACTATATTTTTTGACGTGACTGTCGTGTTTTTCCTTTAAAAGTCTACGCTACAATGCTAAGTGTATTTTGTGTGTTATCACTTCGTGATACGATATAGCTCACATTTCAATGCTTTACTTTAAAGTTAAGTTGGTGATAAGTTCCGTTGTGTGATGGTAGAAAACAACTACATATTAGTAATACCAATCGTTAAGTTTTGCTTGTCTCACAAGTTACTGAACGTTCTTGACTCTGTCAATGATAAATTATATTTATTCTTGTAAATTGGTTTAAAAAGCACTTGCACTGTTTTTGTATCTTTCACAAAACTGTTCTAAAGCTCAAGCAATCACTAACACACATATTATACTCTCCTATATTCCCAACAGCAGACGGCAGTTCGCCCCACTCGTTACCGAACGCATCCGGCTCGGGAGTCGCGAACTCACCGTTTGACAAGAAACACGTCGCCGGCGTCGATGAAATTGACAAGTCATTTGATAAAGGTACGTTTATTTTGTACAATTTTGTTAACTGATTACATTCGGTAGTCTCTTTAGGTTACACTTTCCAAAAGGTGATGTGTCGAATAATTTCACCATTCGTACGCCGCGTCAAGATGCTTGCCATGAGAATGCACTCACAATCTTTGAAACACTTACTGAAGTTTAAAAACCACCAGTGAACGATACAATAATAGGAGACCTGAGAGCCTTATTTTTACAGTTCATCAGTATAAAATACTTTGGTTTAACTCTCAAACAGACAATTTTGGAAACATAAGGAAGCAACTCATTTTATTTGTATTGTCCAAATTTAAGTCATTAGGAGTAATTTAAGCTCAAAGCTCGCCTCAGCTTCTGTGCTCGCATAGCAAATAGATAAAATGAAAGATGAATAAAAGACATCTGTCATTTTCTCTATTATTCGGTCTAGAAAAGTTGGGTCATTTTACGCGTGCCGATGAAGTTCACACAAGTTTAGATCTCAACTGTACACGTACTGTATCATCGAATCATTTAACCGAACTTTCTTTTCAGAATACGAAAGGGAAAGACGACGTCAACCAGTCCCCGGCGGATACGTGCCAGCTACAACTGCACCTCCACCACAGCCGCAACCACAAAAAATAGACTACACCTTATACCGAGAAAAGAGAGAAAGGGAAGAACGGGAAAGACGGGAGGAGAGAGAGAGACGGCAACAAGCCTTACAACAACAACAACAACCACAACCCCAACCTCAGCAACCGGCAAGGCCAGGCGCTCCTCAACCAAGACCTAATGCTCAAGCCCCGCCTCATCATCAGCGACCATCTGGTCAACATCACCATAAACAACACCATCCCTGGCCCCCACATAAGCCTCACCACCAGAAACCGCCACATGATCATAGACACCACCGTCCTCCTGTTCCTGGGCCTTCAACTGCCACTTCTACGGCAACATCAGCGACTGTCACACCAGCGCCTTCACATCCACCTGCTGTTCAACCCGAAGTGGTTCCTCAAAGAACTAGACCACCTTCCTTGTTCTCTCCAGAGAATGCGACTACGCCGAGCGCGGCGGCTGCTCAAGCCCCTCGTAGGCCTCCCCAACCTACCCCCCATCGCCCTAAGCCCGAAGTAAGACCAACCCCAACCCCCGCACCGCCAGTACCTCAACCTCCCGTACAAACTCAGGAGCAAAGGCCGCCGAGTCCGCATAGAAAGCGGCCGGATCCTTCAGCGGCTATCAGAGAAATGCAACCTCCGGCCATATTGTCTCCCTTCTCATCTCCTCCTTCAAAGGAAGTGCAGAAGCCTAGACAACGTCAACAGTCTAGTTCTGAACCTGAGTTGGTACCGGTTGTCAAGAAAATTGACGAAACGCCTGGATATGAGAATGTTATTCGTGATTCGCAAAGGGGTAATGCGATCAAGACTAGAGGGCCTGATAGAAAGCCTGAACCGCCTGCACGGCCGGTAAATGGCATTGAAACTGATCCTACATTAGTATCTAACTTACTAAAGGAGAGTTTAGCGAAACCAGCCCCTATTACAGTCGCAACAGAGCGCAAGTCGCCTGAAGTGAAACGCGAGCCGGTCGCGGAACCTCCTCCCGCGCCCGTCTTACCTCCCCCGCCAGTCGTAGAACCCCCTCCACCTGTAGAAGAAGTACCGGAACATAGACACAAGAAAGAAAAAAAGAAAAAGGACAAACACAAACACAAAGACCGGGACAAATCTAAGGAAGAACGCAAAAAACATAAGAAAGATAGAGAGAAGCGGAAAGATAGTCCCGCTCCTCAACCAGTAGAGCCCCAACAGCAGCAAGATGGGGCTTTAAGGATAACTATCCCGAAAGAGAAGTTATCAACAAGTCCTGGATTGAAGATTAAAATTCCAAAGGAAAGGTTAGCGGCGCCTCCACCACCTCCGCAGACTTCCAGCTTGAAGATCAAGATCTCTCGTGATGTTCTCGATGCGTCTAGGAAACGCGCACCGCCCCTCGAGCCCGGCCCGCCTCCCAAAGTCGCGCGCCACAACGGAACTCCACACCACCCTAAGGTAGGCAACTGGAATGTACCCCCTCCTTTTAGACAACCTCTACCTTATTTTATGGTGCAACCGCCCCCGCCTCTGTACTACGGGTTAGGTATGGACGGGTATTATTATGGCATGGAGGGGTTCATGTACCCCCCGCGACCCCCGCCCCGGGCCCCGTGCCCCCCGCCGCAGCCCCCGCTGCCCGCGATGCCGCCGCCGCCGGTGCCGCCACCTCCGCCGGAATAATGTCCCAAATGTTGTAGTTAAGTAATTGTTAATTGGTTGGTAAAGTTTTGTGTGTGTGTGGCTGGGAGTCTTTCGTCAGATACGTAGTCACAATAATATTCTGGAGATATACGGCCGAATTCTAACTACTACTAAGGCTGGCTTTCTACCGGAGCTGTGCACAGTGCGAAATAGAGGAGTAATAACTGAGTGATGCGAGGTGATGCTGTATAAAGAATCCATAATTCCGAACATGAACATTGAGAATTATAGATTTGTGTGATGCATCAAGATTGATCACATTTGACAGTATGCGTAATTACAAGCGTGATGTTATGTTTGTATTAAAAGCTTGATGTTATGTTTGTATTACAAGCATGATGTTAAGTTGGTCTTACAAGCGTGATGTTATGGTTGTATTAAGTCGTAACCTCGAAAGCTACTAGACTCCGATTGTGAGACCGCTTGCCGCTTTTTTAAGTTTCCATAATATCTGACGTTAGATTACCAGTTTAAAGTGAGCTTTTGAATTCTTTATCACGTATTGGCGTGTGAGAAAATGTATGTGCAATTTTACTTAGGGAATTGGTAGATTTAAGATGTATGTCGGATCAACAAGAGACTTGCAATTTATCATAATAAGTAAGTGAAGAATAAGCACTTAATATATTCTGTTTAATGTTTTTAGTATTTAACTTGTGCTAGATTAAAGACTATGGTGGATTCACCAATGAAACTGAAAGTGATCAGCATAAACTAGCATTAGGGGCTGTCATTAATTTCTATGGAATATTCACACTAACG
This sequence comes from Dasypolia templi, assembly GCA_963555695.1. NCBI lineage: Eukaryota > Metazoa > Arthropoda > Insecta > Lepidoptera > Noctuidae > Dasypolia > Dasypolia templi. Next base: position 11,191,908 of record OY743163.1, read on the forward strand.
GCTCTTGAACGCGATTTAGAGGTGCTGATAGCGTTCAATTTCATTGGTGAAATTCGCACTAAAGTGTAAACGGATTGTGGTTATGGCTGGCCTATTCAAAACTTGGTACAAGTACTTAATTGTGGGTAAGGTAATTCGTCCTGCCACATTTTAATTGAAATACTTCAGATACAATGTCTAATAATTAGTTTATTTAATTTGTGTCGTGACGATTGTTAGCGTGGAAGTTCACGTAATACGTGCATGTTTTATCGTTATCGTGGGTGGAAATTTGAAAGCGCATGAATATATTATTCCATACATTTTACTTCTCTGCGTGATGATTGTGATGATTTGTCACGTTAGAAATTATAAAAGCAAAGAATGGTTGATTATTAATGAATAACAACAACCAACTGAATGACCAAAACATGTTATTCTAAACTTTTTATCTATTATATGTCAGACCCAGGCTCAAGATTTATATAAGATAGTATGTGATCGTAGCGCAAAAACTCAGCCGCTCCTTGGTTTGATCACCGGGACAGGCAGCTTTATTCAGATTTTTTCTGTAGCAGTCCGGATGACCCTACTAAGGGCTGATTTTACCAAAGTTAGATTGTGTGGAATAAAATTAAGGTCTGACAGTTCTAGTATGGAACAACTGTCAAAAATACTAAATTTATTCTCAGGTATAAAAGTTTGGTGAAATTCGCCCTAAATACAAACTTAAAAACCAGTTACTGATGGGTGTAATATGCACAGCGATATTATGTAGTATTTTTTACAAAAATATATGTTTATGGCAGCTGTGACCACAGTCGAGTTTTAACCCAGAAAAGAAAAGAGTTGCCAAATTAACTAAGCAGAACTATTTATATAGCAACTATTTACACTGCAATATTATCACAATTTGCAATCACATATAAGAATAAACTATTTAAAACTACGTATACGTACGTTGTTGACGAGCTAAATATCTAACTTATGTACAAAAAATATAACATTTACAGGGCAATACATATAGCTATTTTATTTACACCGTCATTTATGTTTAGGGGAAGAATCATATGTTTATAACTAAGATTGAGTGAGAGCTATTCAAAATAGCTGGAAAAAAATAAAACGAGTAGCTTGATCGGGGTTTGTCGACGAAGAATAGACAAAATAAAGGATTTAATAGATAAAATGACAGATTTCTTTTATTAAACTGTCATTTTCTCGATTCTTCCCTCGACAAAACGCGATTCTATGGTGGGCATGCTAGGCGTGCAGAAAGTAATGATTCACTCGACAATTCTTGAGAAGCTCAATTCGACTAGGAAGAAAACGAGGAACAGGTAAAATAAAGATTTTTTAAAATAAATTCTAACTTTTTAACTCTTGACCGACCGACTACTTAAATGACTCTAGACTAGAGGATATTATAATTTCAGCCTTATCTTTACTACAATCTAAACTAATCTAGTCTCAGTACAAAGTAACTGAGGCGAAGACTGCCGTACTTGCGGGCAGCACGCGTATCATGACCACCATAGAATCGAGTTTTGTCGACGGAAGAAAAGACAAAATGACAGGTGAATAATAGAAACCTGTCATTCTGTCTATTAAATCTGTCATTTTGTCTATTAAATCTGTCATTTGTCCTATTAAATCTGTCATTTTTCCTATTAAATCTGTCATTATGTCTATTAAATCTGTCATTATTTCTATTAAATCATTCGTTTTGTCTACTAAATCTGCCATTTTGTCTATTAAATCATTGACAGATGGATAAATGAAATCTGTCATTTTGTCAATTCTTCGGTCGACTAAAGTTGGACATGCTACACGTGCTGATAAGAAATACAGGATGTTTAAAAAATAAATAAAAAAATGTTACACATTCCACTTTCCCCTAAATATATCTGGCAAAATATATTCATATTAAACATTTAATGTAAATATTTACTGTAGTTAAAACATATAGCTTTTTGCTATTCTGTGTCGCTACAGCTACTATGTTTAATAAATATTTATACGACTACGTTATTATTACAAATGTACAGGGTCAAATTAAATTTGCTAGCGAACTCCCGCTGATACGATGGGGAACATGATGAAACAAAAGTTTTTTTTTGTGGGTTATCGACCGCAGTTCGTGTAGTCATCATGTCTGCAGAGTTTCGCTAGATAGTTTAATTTGACCCTGAATTCGATTTTACATTTTTGACGATTAAAACATCACAGTTAGTGATTTTTATTATTTAGTTGTAGGTCGTAGGCCTGTTAAATTTAACTGTTAATATATTACGTGATTTTCACTAATAAAGCATTCCATAAAGGACTAAAGACTTTACACAAAAAAAAAAAACTATATTATTCAACATTTTTGAAATGTTTATTATGTTTTTTTCTTTATAGTATATTCTATTTTATAAAGTTATTATGTTGCTTATCAAACAACAAAATTTAAGCAACTATCTGTACACATTACCATTTCAGCTTTAATTATATTTTTAATGAAAATAATAGATTTCCCTTTAGCTAAAAGTTGACTTGTTAATAAATTTTCCTTTTTAAGTTGTAAAAATATGTAATTATAGAAATGCTTGCTCAAAAATGATCAAAAAGAAAAAAAAAAACAGGGTTTATCTTTAATGTTCCTTAAAACTTGAGCTTTCAAGTTCGAAGCTAAATCCAAGTTTTGCGGAATTTGTTGTTTTTATACAAATGTTTTCGTAGGTTTTATAAAAAATAATCAAAAACAAGACGAACACGTCAATTACTTAGTTAAATACGAAAACTCTTATTGCAGGTTTTTAAACATCTTTAACTTTAAATTACTTACGTTTTAAATTATCTATGAAAACAATTGTATGTATTTTTTTAAAATAAATTGTGTAAATAAAACGAATCATTTGAATATGGTGCCATTGCTGTTACCATTATACTGTAGTAAAAATAATTATATTTTTATAAATATTTTCCAACACGAAAGTACTTAAAGCTTGTTCATTTGCTAATGACAAGTTTTTTATGTTCTAAGTTCATTATAGATTTGTATAAAAACGTTGGTTTGATTTCCTTAGAAATTATGACGTGATTATTCAAAATTCTTAAAATTTACTGAAAGTCAACATTTATAAAATCCTCATACTGTAACATTATTTTTTAAGTTATTAGAGGCTAAATCAGTAGATTTTTTTTTCTTTACTAGAAAATGTTGATGCTTATTTTTGAATAATCATTTCATAATAATAATGTTAAGTGTTGCATTGTCAGTGAATATTGACAGTATTTAAGCACATAGTATTTTGTCGAAACCTTTTTGTAAATAATAATATTTTTTTATAAAAACCTGACAATATAATTGTCAAATTATATTGACAGTACATTTATGTTGATAGTGTGATGCGGTGTTAAGTATAAGATTGAGTTGTTTAAATTAATAATGTTATGCCATAACTCGACACTAAAGAATTCTCAATTTATTCTTAGCACATCCTTTTTTAAATTATTGTTTGAATGTTATTACTCTAACATTAAATTATGATAAAAAAAAACGCAATTAATCGACGTGAGTTTTAACGACGAACTTTGTTTGCGTGATGTGATACACAGACCTAAAAAATTTTTAACGAATTCTGATAATTTAGTCTAAAATTTTGTATTGGAAAGTGACTTTTTATTAATATTAACCTTAAAAAACAATCAAATAATAAAATCACGAATGTTTTCAATAAAATTAAAATAATCACTTACGGCACATATTTTTGAAGGGAAATCTTTTATGGAAAACAAAAGTACACCGTCACGCTTGAGTCGGTGACGCTGAATTGCGTATACTCGGCGCTGAATTGCGTATACTCGGCGCTGAATTGCGTATACTCGGCGCTGAATTGCGTATACTCGGCGCTGAATTACGTCTACTCGACTCCAGTCGATGTGTGGTCATAACCCCCACCCGCTTTTAATAATTTTTAAATCCTGAAGTAATTGTTTAAAAAAAGTATAGAAATTTTAGATATCAGAATACAATTCAATAATATGGCTTGCGCTGTAGAAATTTTAACAAAAAATACTGTGATTCTGTTTCTCTATTTTGAAACTTTTGTGTGTAGTGTCGAATTATGTCTAAACTTATAAAACTGAGATTACCATTATGAATTTCAAAATTATTTTTGTAAAATAACATTACTATTTGCATAAGTTGAATCTATCGAATTTATCTTGTTTTCAAACGATTTTTATTTAATTAAAAGATATGATTTCGTAATTTTACGAGTCCTGTATTTTATTTGAGTATAAAACCAACATATTTTTGATAAAGAAAGCAACAATTATCTTCTGATAAAAGTAAAAAGGTTTTCGAAAACTGAAACTTTTTTGCACAAAAAAAAGAACGCAAAAAGGGGTATTTTGCATAGCATTGTTAACCCTGAAAAGGTGGTTGCGTGTCCAAATATTTTAACCTATAACCAGTCTATTTTCGAGATATGCGCTGTGCAAAACGCCCTTTCAATAACGGTAACATTTTAGACACTATTACATACACATAATACAAATAATATACGTCGTTTACGAAAGGCTTGTAAAATCTTTACTTTTTAAATAATAGTTTCATATAAACCTCTTAATTATAAACACTTGATTAAATTTATGTTATAAATACCGTCGATGTTACCATACATTTAGAACCAACTTTTAGAAAGAAGGTTCTGCATTCCACCCGTATGCGTGTACGTTCGTGATTTTCTCAAAAAACTACTTAACGTTTTAAATTTGTTTTTTAGTAACTTAATTTATTTATAAGGTTGTCATAACATTATAGAGAATTAATTAGTAAGGGTTTTTACTTAACACAATATTGTTATAAAATAATGCATGATGATGTTGCTTGACTTATGTTTCGTTACACTGTTCTGTCAAAACGCACTTTTTTCACTATTATTTAGCTGTTATATTTATTTTTCTGCTATTGTTTTTATTTTTGTAAGAAAAACAATTTTTTGTATTTTTGCTTTTTTCGTTTTGTCATCTGTTGTATCATTTTCTCGAATTATTTTTTGTATTTTTTTAAAATGAAAATAGAGACTTGGTCATTTTTATCCTGTATAGGAAATGTCTTCAGTAATTTTGTGTATTTTTTTTATAGCTAGCAACGTTTATGTGGTTGCTGACTTTTTTTCAGCCGAAAGACTGAACAATACTTGACAATGTCTGCCGGTATTTTTTTTTTACAGTTTTGAGATATTTATATTTTGTATTATAATGGAATAAGTAGCAAATCAAAAAAAAAAAATTGAGCGACAGGTTTTAGCGCAACTATCGCACAATAGTTGCGTAATAATCGCGCTTTTTAAATATGAACACATATTTAAAGGAAACAGCCGTTTGATTTGTTAAAAAAATTGCCTATTTATTTCATTATAATAAAAAATAATTAATCCCAAAACTGATCGATGTTTTAAATGTAACAGCTAAATAATAGCTTGCGCGCAGCTGTGTATATCGTGACCTCCTGGGGCTCAAGGCTTTTTTCAAACAAAACCTCTTCACTTTGAAAAAGTCCATTTTGGGTTGCAAACGCACATTATTCGCTGGGTACCCTCGCTTTTTAAAACCCTGGTGGCGGGAGGCACATAGCACTTCGGATTTATAAAAAGAACAGCACTCGAATTTCGTAACACATGAACGACAATTCCTATATTTTGACAGTTCAACAATATTCATTGCAATATGATGGTAGTACAAACCTGTAACTTGCACGAAAGTGTGCAAGTTGCTTGCAATCTATTGTGCCATAAGAACTTCAGACTGGCAATTCCCGTTATTTTAAGAACGTTCACAGTTTGATCTCGGCCTCAATATGTCAAAAATACCTCTAATAACCCAATTTGTTTCAAGTTTCTGACATTGATTGTCACTGAGATGAGTTTGCAACTAGATTTTCAACGTTTCTAATTACGGGAGTTGGTCTTCTGATTGGTGAATGACACAAAGGCATGCTATCTACTTACTTTTGTGCAAGTTACAGGCCTGTGTTGTAGTGGCAAAATGATACGGATTGACATTACTAGCGTATTACGCAATTAGGGTGCTGGCTTCTAGGGCAATCCGAGCTGTAAATGTGTACAAAAAACACACAGCGGTGGGATAACTTCTTTGTTTTTACTTACTGTCTGAGATTATTTTTTTGTTGGAATTAGTTTTTCTTTTTTTTAACCCAAGAATTTTCAGACAGACACCCGGTTTCAGGAAGGCCAATCAAATCTCTGCCGACCTATTCTGTAAAAATATCACCGTGAAAACTCAGGTGAAGTGAGCTGTCTATAGTGTAAATCCCTATCAAGAGGCTTAGTGACAGCTATTGACAGCTCACTTCACCGAAGTTTTCACGGTTAGTTGTTACGGAACAGATCGGCTGATCTGATCAGATGTCACGTTAAACGTTGTTGGTCGTCGAAAATAACAAACCACTCGAATTACTTGACAGAAGATTACACAGTTTCTGAAAAGATATTCAACACAAAAAATGCCAACAGACTCCAAAACTCTTGTTAACTGATTTGATTCAGTGAGCCAATCAAATAACTTGACATGAGAAGATTCTGTTAGCAGTTTTGCGTTGTATTGTCTCCTTTTATCTATTGGCAAATGGCGAGACAAGTAATTTTATTGGCTGCTGTTATTTGCGACAGCCAATCAGAGAGAGATGTCAGATGATCATCCGACCTATTCTGTAAAAATCTCACCGTGATATTTTGGGTGAAGTGAGGGCTGAAATGAGCTGTCATTCCACCATATGCTAAAGGTTTGACACTACTGACAGCTCACTTGCACCTAAGTTTTCACTGGTTTTAACAGAATATTACCAGCAGATATTTGATGAACCTTTTTGAAACTCGGGAAGTAATTTTATATAATTTTCTCTAGTTTTTCTCGTCCCATTGCTGTGCGTGACCCTTGCAGCCTCATTAGGAACGACGACACACGGCTGTGCGCTGAACTGGTCGAACGTTTGCAGGTCGTCGAGCAGGCGATGGGCAACGGTCACGTGGCCAAGTGACGTCAGCCCCGTCCGCGGTAGCGCTTCGTGTGTCGACGTTCCTCAAGCAACAACTATCGGACCTCAATAGTGTAGTGTACCTACGGTTAAAAACTTTTTTTTAATCAATATTCACCTGTTTTTATTTTTTCTCTTCTCTTTTTTTTAACGGCGCACGGTTTTGGTTCGTTTTCCAAATTCGAACGTTTGACGTCGCAGCTGTCTAACATTAAAAATGAACACTGAAATGTAAATTATCATTAATTAATTACAGCACTTTTGTAAATAAATAGAATGCGAGCAGTTGTGACGGTTTTCCAAACGGACTGTTTGTTTTTAGAGCCAAAATCGTGTGTCTGAATTTAAAATGGCGGGATCTAGGTGCGGGGATGCTAGCTATACTATACTAATAAAGCGGCCACTGACGCCGTCACCCACCCTGGGGATGAATGGGCTTGAAATGATATGTATATCAGTGTCATTATAAACGTTTTTTTTTAAGAGCAGAATAATAGTTTCACAACATAATTATCTACAAACACGGAAAGAAAATTGTCTACAAAGACGGAAAGAAGATTCTGTTGATTTCTCCATCAATTTATGTTTTGATTTTCTGGATTATGATGTACTTTTATTAAAATACACATCTTGAATTAATCCTGTTCAAATCTGATACTGATACACACATTTTTTCACATAAAATCGTCAGCCGAACAGAAGTTACAAAACTAAAAAAAAAACGAAAGATAAAAAATGACAAAAATGTTTACTTTTTGGTTGGTTGGCGATAGTGACTGTTGTTTGTAAAATGGTGAGATTTTTGTTTTAAATAATTGAAATGTAAGTGTATATTTTGTAGGTATTAGGGCCTGTCTAGATTCTTATAGTATTTTTTTTCCTATTTCTGGCTGGCCCAAAACTTATCGTACAACGCGGAAGCAGTGACATCGGCGAACTTCGTAAGACACGAATGATCCCGAAGCTAAGACTAATGACGTCACCGACAATGCATGCCAATGTCACTGCTACACGCATTGTTGAAGTGTCGATAAATTATTATTCTATAGAGATCGATACTCTACGATAAAAAGCTTACTTTATGTATATGACGATTCTTATGAATAATTCTGATTAGGTGTTAAAAATAAATTTAAAAAAATACAAAACAAAAATATTATGACGTAGCGTTGAGTGATTGGACGAATGAATTGCAAATATATATAAAATATTAAGTTAAAAAGCAAAACACGATGTAAAGGTATCGAATGTTGGCTTTTAAGATGTCGTTAGTTAGACAATTGTGAATTTTTTAAAATATGTAGTATCATTTTAGGGTTGTTGCAAACCGGCGATTAGTCGCTGCGACTTTTTCGTGCCACTCTAGGTTATTTTAAAGTGAACGGAAATACTGTCAACGAATAGTTTTTAAGTTTGTGTTTATCGCGCATTTAGTGTGAAATATATGAGAAAATACATTTTGTACAAGAAATATGCAAATTCGTAATATTATTATGAGTCCCTGTTTTCCTTTTAATATAGCCGTCGTATGTTCAAAGACTAAATAAGTTTAGTGTTCAATGTAACTTGATACTTGCTTTAAATGTATGGAATGTAAAGTAAATAAATGTGTATGATTTTAAATGATTTTTCCAAGAAAGTGAGTCTTCATACAATATTTTGGCCTGCCTGATCGTTTTTCTAATGCGGACTAATCACAACTACAATTAAAACTTAGGATATTTGTATTATCTATCTATAGGGTAATATGTAGATTAAAAAAAAAACTCACAGACGAGTAATAATATTATTTTATTCTATAACCTTACATATCGATTTTACTAATAACAATTTTAAAAGCACATCATTTCTTAAACCTAGAGCCAGGAATACACACACTGCCAGTAACTTAACATACCATGTTATCATCAATCATCGTTCGCGGTTCGTGGATGAGTGACCATCTAATACATATCGAGACCCCTCCGTCCTTCGATAAGCACGTCAAGTCCTTGTTCTCGACCGTCATTCGTAAATCTTTAACAGTCGTTACAACAGGGTATGCAGAAGCCCAAGTTAGACAACCAGTCTTACCAAGGAGTATTGTGTTGCCCAGGTACTGGGTTCAGGTCAGATAGGCAGTCTCTCCATGTAAAATACTGGGTGGTGTCAAGTTATGCGGAAAGTATGTAAAATAATAACAACCTTCGTCCGTTGCAATAAGACTTAATTTTCAACACAAACAAATTGAACTTCGACGCAGTTGAGAATATTTTTGTATGGCACAATCGAATGCAAGCTACTGTCTTGTACAAATACTTTGCATAAGTTACTGGCAGGTTGTATTCCTAGCTGGAAGTCTGAGTGTACATCGAGAGAGAATCGCGCGAAAAAGTCGCCCAACATACCAACAGCCCCACTTTTTTTTATTTAGTTAGACGTTAGCAATTTGTTAAAAAAAAAACTTGTTATTTTTTTTCTCCTAAGGCTAGGTATTATGGTTAAGTGTACATAATTTGTGTAATTTCAATGTAGTTGAAATTCTAGCCTTCGCACCTACTTCGTTTTGAAACTAAACGTTGGTAAACTAGCATTGTGTGTTACATGCTTGAAGTTTCAAAATGTACCGCCCGTGAACAAAGAGTGTGTTCAGATTGGTCCGCTTGTGAGTACATGGGCTCTGATTGGCTAGCGCTTTTTTTTTATCTTGTGAACACTGTAGGCGTATAAGAATGCGACACTGCGTTTTAATTAGAGATTTTAATTTAGTTTTAACTGAAATAATGTTAGTCGTTTTTTTTACGGTCGTTTATTAAGCGTTTTTGTTTAAAGTAAGTGAGTTTTCCCAAGGTATATTCAGAATAGCGGTGGGTAATCTTTATTCCGGCAAGTGAATTGATTCACTTATTCCGACTCCGGGTCCGGTACCGGTTCACCTTATTTATTCTTTTGGCACCGTTTGGCACCGGCACTCACTCGCTCATTTTGGTTCCCCGGTTTCGCAGAACATTTTATTCATTTGGTTCACTGGATCATTTGGCACATTTTGAATTGAGCAGTTGGTTAGTTAGAGCGATACGACGTGTTCCGAGTACTTCCGAGTGAACGAGAGGGAACAGTGAACGCGCGCTCCGGAATCATTTGGTACCGCAGTGCCAGTAAGGATTGTGAGGAATAAATAAGGTTTACGTATCCGCGTTCGGTACCGGCTCCTTTGGATCAGTACCTCCGGAGTTACCCACCGCTAATTCAGAACTAATCGTTGCTCCTTAGTTGCCTAACAGTTTCGCCACAGTTGTCTCACTATCTGAACACACTCCAAATTAGTTAATGTATTTATATAAAAAAAATGTATAAAGAAAAACATTTAAGCGAAGAATCGGCCAGGTTTCTTAATATGTTAAAAATGTGATATAATAGATGTTTTGATTCAGGTAAATAATGGTTGTAAACATACCTATATATTGTTGTATCGTCTGTCTATACGTAAGTTGTTTTTATAACGAAATTAATAGTTTTTAGTCCAGTTTTATTCATCACTAGCTGGGCCGGCAGACGTAGTCCAAACAAAAATTCCTATCGTTCATACAAAAATCCCATTAAAAAGACTTGTGCTTTCAATTTTCCGATAAAGTTTTATTTCCTTCTAAACCTAATTCGGAATATTAGAAACGTTTCCAACGGTTTCGTTGGTCTAAATCGATCCAGCCGTTCTAAAGTGATGCGCTCACCAACAAACAGCATTTCATTTTTACAAAGAAGATAGATGAGCCTGTAGCAATCCACTGCTGGTCATGAAATATTACTCGATTCTCGGCTTCTGTCATACACCTACGAGAATCAAATGTAATAGAGGTCATCCATGTCGATACTTGAAGCATTTTACAGATTTCTATAACCAATGGGCTAAGATGGATTGAATATAGATGAAAAAAAAATAACCTAAATTAAAAAAAAAAACATAAACGTAGAAACTACCCGCAAAAACAATAATATTCTAAATATATTATTTTTGTTGACAGCCAACGAAATCGTTGTTACAGAACTTATTTTCACGAATAGGCTCGCCGCTTTAAATTAAAACTAAAATATGACAGGCGCAATGTGTGATATGGTTTGAATGAAAATTGGACTAAACACTATTAAATTAACGCAAGACTTACCCCCGAAACTTCGTGGTAGAAGAAAGCTTTCTACAAATAGTTTAATGTCTGTAGCTTTTTGTAAAAATAACTGATTTAACCGTTATATTTTTACAATTTGTTTTTATTTTAGAATCAAATTAAGAAGTGATGATAAAATTCTCCAGTAGTAAGGAGGCAGACTTCAGATAGATAGACGTCGTTTTCTTCAGAAGCGCGACTTTTGAGCGTGTGTTCCTAGGGTCAACTTCCAGTTCGGGGAAATTCCTGATAGAAACAATACTGTTTCTATCAGGAATTTCTCTGTAGCAGCCCATAGTCAGGATTTTTATAAATTAATACTATAGAATGTTCCGTTACAAACAGGGTCATTTGAATTCCAATTTGCATAACACTGATCATGTTACACATTAAAATGATACATATTTACAAAATAATAAGGTTAATTTTACAAAAGCTACGGAGTCCAGCTAACATTATAGTGATACATACTTGGCATTACTCATGCGAAAAACGAAGTTTATTTTCAAATTGCTGGTCGGTATAGAGGTGACAATTTTGATTAGCAAGTGAATTTGGGTGAACTCATGTGAATGTATCAATTTTTTTATAAAAAATATAAGTAATTAATGTAGGATCCCTTTAATTAGAAATGTCGCTTTAAATTATGCAGTTGAGGTGTGGCTTGAAATGATTAAGCACGATAAAAAGTGGCTTGAAATAAGTATAATCGATGGACCGACACAAAAAATGTATCTTAAATTCGGCAACGGATTTCATCATACAAAATTTTGCTTGAAATCAGAAGCAAATAAATACGTGGCTTGAAATATTGAAATGAAATATTTATTTTGTCGGCGTACTTTATACAAACTATGTAAATCAAATAATCCAGGCTTATACATATATTCATATGAAACTGCAAAAACATTGAAAATTATGTATCGAAACATGTCTAGGAATGTATTACAAGTTGTAAAATAAATGTGATAAAAATTACTTCTAAATCTAATAACACGCGAATGTTGTTTAACTGAAATAAAAATATTCGCGTTAATAGTTTGTTTCTCTTTTTTTCAAACTCCTTTTTCGTTTGTCATCATTTTATATGAACATCATAATAGTAAAACAATGAATAAGATTGAAGATGAGTTCACCCAAACTCAATATAGGCATTTTATAATATATATACATAAGCAAACTTAAGACTTTTTCCAAATATTCATTAATATCCAAAAATATATAACATTAATGAAACAATATGATTAAAATGGGGAAAGGATAAGATTCGTCTCGTAATTTAAGAATACAAAAAATAGTAGATATTTTCCTGTAGCTTTTTTTTGAGTATTTTTATAAGAAAATTGTAAATAGCTGAGAAACGTACAGGTTATATTATTAATTCTAGACTTCCGTTTCATGATAAATTATAATAATAGCAAAAAATTACACATGAAGCTTCACTTCAGTCTAAAGCTACTGTTTCTAAGAAGAAGAACGATATTAATCATATTATAAAGGGCGTCATGAAAATGTCATTTTCCGACCGTTTGCCGCTTTAAGTTTTTACGCTCTGTGTTTAGACGGCCATTATTGTACCGTTCACCGCTTTCTTAAGAAATTAAAGTTTTAGGTTACGTATTCATTTTTGGGTGGCAAAACGATAGGGATGATGACAATTTTTTTTTGTTTTCTCAAAAGAATCTTTGTTTCCGAATAGTGCAAACAATGTTATACAAAGTGTAAAAGCTTAAGAAATTGCCAAGTCATAAACGTTTTAAAGTGCTAGACAAGGACTATCGTCACGGCTATGTTACTTCATACCAGCGCCATACATTGTCCGTACCGCTCGACTTCCCCGCTTCAAAAACTTTTAAAGCGCGTAGCTTCTTCATATTTACATCGATTTTACAGATTTTTTCGTATATTGCATTTTTACTATGCCTTCTTTAAATGACATTATTTTTTCGAACATTTCGACTATTAGTCATCATGCCTATTACAAGGTCGAATAGGTCAATTAGTAGGCAGTAGGTAAATACAGGAAACTACGAAATTTCGAAGAAGTCGCGAGCAGAATCTGCCCGCTGCATACTACTGTATCTTCTTTATTTTCGCTTAGCGTTGTTTTTGACTTTTTTTTTTTTTTGCTCGTCTTTTTGGGTCATAGCGTGATTTTAAAGCCTACAGCCTTCCTCAAGAATTGGACTATCAAATGCAGTTTTTTTTTTTTTAAATACGACCGTATGTCCAGAGACTACCCCTACATACAAACTTACAAACAAATTTTACCCCTTTATAATAAGTATTAGTATAAGGTTTGTTTTCTGCAAATACCTACTGGGTGTTCACTTTTGTTGATTTTGTTAAGGAAAAGGTCCATTTTAAGAAACGAAAACCATATCCGAAGAACTGCAGCCTAATTGCGTTACACATTTTCGTAAACGATTACGACTAATCCGTTTGATTTTGACAGTTCAACAACATTCATTGCGTTATTTACATTGTTGAGCAGAATTTTTTATCGAACTTCTGAAGCAATGGACCAGCAATCTGTTTCAAAACGATTAAGATTCCGATTGATTGTGTATTACGCAATTAGGTACTGGTCAAATGAGAAGTAGGGTTAGGCGTTCTATACTTAAAATAACCCCTCCCGATTATACTTATTGAGTAGATTCTCCATAAGAAAATCTCATCTTAAGCTCGTTTTCACAAATACTAAACTACAACTAAACGCGCGTTTTAGATTTTCAACGCTTTTCTTAGCGCTGAAAGTTGGAAATCCGACAGCGTGCTTTTATTTAGGCATTAAGTTAGATGTCGCCTAGTGTTAATGAAAACCGGCATAACAATATTTTTGCAAGCATGTTAAATTATGTAAAAAAATCTAACAAATAAGAAGAAATAGAAATAACGTAGATAGACAAATTAAACTAAGAAGTTGCGGGAAAAATCTAGTATTTTTTATTTCACCTATAAATTATTGCCTGCAATTTTAAGTACCTTTCTCGCAAGCGTAGTTTTTCATAGAGTTAACAACACATCGATAAACTCATCGATGTTTTGTTAACTATTATTAATTTAATTATACACATCAAAATCCGTTGCTCAGTTCAGAAGAACAACGCAGTCACACAGGCAAGCCAAAACAGACTTCAACGGTAACTTTGTACCATATGTGCGTCTCGCATACAAATGTGAACATTATTCCTATTGCATTAATGTTTATAGTCTTACGAAACGCTTGCTCACACTAGTTTATACGAATATTAACATTACTGTCATAAGAATAAGGTTCATATTCGTATTGAACACTTTCTTTGTAAAGCCGAAAGTGTGGTCAGTGAGTTTTGGCCTTACCATCAGGTGGCCCCCCTGCTTGATTGCGAACTAAAAACACTTCAATTTGTATGGTAGATAGAGTTCAAGTTAAAATTGACTTTTCTTGTTTTATCTGATAGTTAGCCTAGAAACAATTTTTGAACTACAGAAGCATGAAGGTTTTTAAGGACGTTTGACAAACTACGCATGTGTGAAATTCTCGACAGAAGATTTTCTTAGGATGAATTTTTAATAATTTTCTTGGCTTTTCTTCGCACCTTTAAGCTTAAGACCCACTATGTACCATTTAGACCCAATTGTAATCAATCTAGGATATTTTTTTATTGTTGCCTACAGGGTTGTTATTATGAGATTTTATTGCAAATTATGAAAGTTTTTGAAGTGAAAACGTCTTATGGCGTACTTTGCGCTCTTTCTTGAACAGGACTGTCTCTCTCGGGTGAAGACGCTCAATCGGGTATACTCGGCTCCATTCGGTCGGTGACGCTGAATCGCGTATACTCTGCTCCAGTCGTAAGTTTTCACTTCTATCGTATTGTCATAAGCACACACCCTGCATTTTTAAAACCCAACTGATATGCTCATGTTAAGCCCCCGAGACATTAACCCTACAGTCCTACATTTTTACAGATATTTTAGTTCTGATTTTTGCATCAATTTCAAAATCACAGTGATCCATATTCTCGTAATAATAAGGTTGATGTTGTCTGGGGTAAAATAATTGTGTAATTAATTACCTACAGTGTGAACAAAATCACACTCAACATTTAGCCCTTTACCCCCAAATCTACCGTAAAGAAAGCAATTTGAATCCTTACTCCTTAAGCAAATGGAACCTTTCCATTATTTCTGACGCGTAGGCTAGGCCTGGATCACAAACTTTGTTAAGTAAGCATTTTATATAACATTAAGTGGTTTGTAATGTTAACATTCTTTTAACGAATGTGAGCAAGAGTTTCATACAAATATAAACATTAAAAGTCATACGAAGGAAGGTCACAACGTATGAGACGCTTAACTTATCAAAGTGCTGTCTGAATTTATCCCTCAGCGGTACCAATTGTTTGAATACTTTTCAAGGCGTTCTAAGTTCCAAAATCAGAAAAACATGATATTTGACTACTATTTCCTTTTTGATGCATGTCTTTTGTCTTCATCCTAATTTGATTAGCAACTTTAATGGCATTCAAGCTGTTTCGGTTGTAGTCAACAACCGAAACAGCTTAGTTCATCAAACGCCGTTTCGTATCAATACGCCGTTTCGTGTTACGACATTTCGTAGTTTTGTCAACTCAGCTTTTTTTTTTTAAATTGCAATAAAGCTATGACAAAAGTACTCGCAATAAATTTTATAAAATTTTAGCTAACCCGAGATTATTTATAATTATTTAAACTTGAAAAAAACTTCTTAAGTGCATTTCACATCTTAACATGACTTTGTTTTGATGTTGGTCTTAGGACCTCTGCCGATTTATTGCGAATAATCTCGCCGTGACAACTGAGGTGAAGTGTGCTGTCATTCCACTTGATGCTAGGGATTGACACTATTGACAGATCAGTTCACCTAAGTTTTCACGGTGATTTTTTTACAGAATAGACCAGCTGGTATCATTTAATTTGTCTGGATATCTCGGACTTATAAGTTTTTATTTAAAACCACAATTATTATTGAACATTAGTTTTTTTTTCCAAAGATGTATGCTCTGGATTATTTTTTTAGAAAAAAAAGCCGGGAGGAGTGCTGCCAATAATGTTGTAAATATAGTTTTTAATGGAAAATAAAGCATTCTTTCTGTAAAATGTGTTTTATTTTAACCCACAGTCAAAACTTCACTTAAGTTGGTTAGGTGCGGTCAGCAATGTCGATTAGAAGTCTGTTTACGCACATTGGAGGAACACTGTGTCCGTGAAGAGCCCTGTGTCTCAACAGTGGGGTCGATTAGAAGTATGTTTACGCACATTGGAGGAACACTGTGTCCGTGAAGAGCCCTGTGTCTCAACAGTGAACTAGTTCATTCTAATAGTTCTAATAGCTCTATTCGGTCTTCGCTCTCGGACAGCATCACATCTCATTCTTGCAGATTCGGTCAGTAGGGTTCGGGTAGCATCGTCATTCGTCGGCTATTCTTTCTCGTTCTCGTTCGCACAAACGATCGCGCGGTATACAATGTACGAGATCGAAAAGAGCTATTAGACCTAATATACCGATTACGAGTCAGCGTTCGGAAACGTTTCTTCTAGTACAGTGCAAAGATACGGTTCCTATTCGTTCATCGTTCACGAACTACACAAGACTACCGTGAAGAGCCCTGTGTCTCAACAGTGGGAACATTATGGGCTGATTAGGCATATGCCACGCATAAAAAGGGTGCGCCGTGGCACACACGGCAGGTAGATACTGAATCACCGGCGGGCGCCGGCCTGGACACGGACTTTTGAGTACTTCTAAGCTTCCTGCGGAGCTCGGTCCTTCTACGTCCTGGCAAGTCCGCAAGTGCGGAAAGAACTATACACTCAATCGATCACTAATAATTAGTGATCGACGATACACTCTGAACATATTGACCAATAATTAAAATTAAACTAGAGTGTATCATCGATCACTAATTATTAGTGATCGATGGAGTGTATAGTTCTTTCCTAGAGAGATAAACTGTTACCGTTTTATTCATAATAAGCCATTAGCTAAAAAAAAAACTGTTTTAACTAGCGAACTGTTTTGTCCCTCTCTGTCAAGCTAATAAGAAGTTTGAAGTTTGTTTTTTGAAGGAAAGAGTATGTTTACACATTCATTACGGGAACTCTGTAAGCCAGGCGGTTTAGGTTATTATCTTATTACGTTGTTTGGTACACAAACATAATACAGACAAAGTTTTAGTTTACGATTAATGAGCAAAACTCCAAGCACTTGAAAATAAGTGCAAAAAAAGACCCTCTTATAGGTATGTACTTTGAATCGTAGAGCAATTATTATTGAATTTATTTTTAAATATAAATTTACCATCTACATTATGATGATATTTCCTAATAGAAAAACATAAGACAATAGCATGTTGCCTAACAAAAACAGTAAGCAAACCAACAATTAAAACAATCAATTTATTGCGAAAAAAGTGTCATTAACTAATTTTTGTAACAAATGCCAGAAGAGTAAGTTATAAAGTTCATTGTCAATTTGAAAGACCCAACAACCTAAAAGCAACCTTATTGAAATAAGAATAAAGATCAAAAAGGACTGTACCAAAAAAACAAGATGGCGTTTTTTTATATTCCCAGTCTGTCACACTGACTCAATGAGTTCGATCTTTGTTTACAAGAGCACTTCAGAAAGTGGAACATTCCCGAGACAAAATGTATGTATGTATGTATTCTATTTCCTACACTCAACTACAAGTGTGTTAGAGCAGGAAAGGTATACTCTAGACAGGCAATACTTCCCATTAAATCCGACATGTGTCACGCTATCTCAATATTCTCAATGAGTCGACTGACAGTTTTGATTTCTTTTTGGCGGGCATCGATCACTAATAAAGGACTTCTTTTATTAGTGATCGATGTTGGCGGGGCTCAATGAGTGGGCTTGTCACTCCAGGAGGCAAAAATAACAGTGCCTGACTACGACGATACATAAATTTATTTTGTAAGCGGATTCAGTCTGTAAGCGAGTGCATAATTGCCGGACATGGGCATCGAAACCAGTTAATAATGTTATTATGAAGAGAGCTGTCATTCCACCAGATTGTAGGGATTGGCACTATTGACAGCTGACTTCACCTAAGTTCGACTCAGTGGAACGCAGAGCTAAGAGGCTCATTGGCGACGTAAAACTGGCGGATGCCAAGCTTCACAACTTGGCTCATCGCCGTAAGGTTGCCTGCTTGTCGGTCTTCTATAGATTGTACTTCGGTGAGTGTGCGCAAGAACTCCACAACCTCATCCCACCTGCCTCTTCTACCATCGGACATCCAGACGTACTGCTAATTAACATCCATACCTAGTTGCCATTCTTCCACTTCACACTAAGCGCTTCCAAACATCCTTCATAATGCGCACGGCAAAAGAGTGGAACTCACTACCTGCGTCAGTGTTCCCGAACAGGCTTCTAACTGGGTAAGCTCACTCCATCGACTTTGTCTCTGTCACCTCTGACCTAGACTAGGGTCAAGAGTAAACCCACCTCCAAACAAAAAAGAAATACAAAAAAAGCTTTCACCGTGAGATTTATATAGAATATAGGTACCGGCTAGACCCCATCTCTACACAACAAGACCATATAAGCAGTCCTATATACCAATTTTTTGCAATATTCTTATAACTTCTGCATTGTTATAATCAGTTGGGGTAGTTGTAGTATGAGCGATATCTCCTGAAACAATTACAAAAATTAAACATAATGTAACATAACAACACGCCTGTAATCCCAGAAGTACACCCACATTTCGCCACTTGACTGCCTGATTAGTCTAGTGGTAGCAAGAGCTACTGCTGAGCATGAGGTCCGATTTCCAGGACGGGCAAAGTGTTACTGGGTTTTTCTATCTAGAATTTCTCGGAAGCAGCCCGGAGTCTGGATTTGTGCCCGGTTGATGGCAGCAGTCTCGCCCACTATTTATTACATTGGACTTAAGCATAACTGGCGAAATGTGGGTGTACTAAACATAGTATCAATAATAAACGGTTTCCTAGAAAAGCGGTGACCACTTTTGTACGAAAAACTGGGAAAAGTCGCTATTAAAAGGTAAAACTATACTAAACCCTTTCCATGACATACAGTTTGTAGAGCTAGAATGCGTAATTTCTGAGATGTAGTCATTTGAGTGAACTCGGAGAAACCACGCAATTACAGTCGCGCTCAACGTTACATGAGCGCGTAGTGACGCAATTGAGGCGTTACGTCTGAGGGATGAGAACCATTGTATTTGTTTTTCTACTTCGAGTTTTAATAAATAGTTTACTACTGCGCTATTGTTTTACTCTCCTAGCCCATAATTCATCACAGGTTAGGCGCAGAGTAGGTAAAACGCGAGTGCAAATGAGTAATTTATTACAGCGAGAATAATTTACGGGAGATTTTCGTTGGCTGTGTTGGCTTGTCGAAAGTGTGAGACGCCATTGTTTGCTTGTTGAGGTCGCCGGTCGTATGAGTGGAAGAAAATGGATTTGTGGCATCCGCAATAAATATCCGAAGTCAAACTAAATGGAAGTGCGACATGGTGTACCTGGAAATTCCAGATGAGAGTTATTCTACAGGCAACAGGCATATTTGAGGTCGTGGATGGTTCCATGCCTAAACCCGGTAAGGATAAACCGGCGGAGAACCAAGACTACGTTTCTATAGATAGCAAGGGGCAGGGTTGGATTGTTTTCCTTATTGATCAAAATATTATGACGCACTTTCTTACTGCTACTACGTCTGCCGAGATGTGGAATAAGCTATATATTATTTATGAGAAGAAGTTTTATTCACCAGTGTGTTACCGTTAATTCTCTATTTTCTCAAAGATAGAAGAGATAACAGCGAATATACGACATTTCTGACAAAATGGTTTTACCAAAGTACATAAGTCATTGCCAGACAAATATCGCCACATTTTTGCTGCATGAGAATCGGTCCCTACAATAAATCAAACTGTACTGAACTAATGGCGAGATTGTTAATGAGGAAGAGGGTAATATGTCAACTTCAACAAATAGTGAAATAAAGGCAGAAACAGAGTGCGTAGCTTTGGCAACAGCCACAAATAAGAGTGAGATAATGTGTTTTTGGTTGTGGCAAGATGGGCCATTATAAAAAGATTGTCGTACCAAATTGCTTTGTTTTTATTGTAAAAAATATGGTCACTCAATTAAAATTTGTAGATTAATGGGCCGATTTTCACATGCTCCGATAAACAACCAGATAGCCTTTATTCCATAGATAGCAAAATTATCAGTTTTCCAAGTCAGATAGTAGTTAACTGTCGAATAAAACCTCTAACGGAGGAATAAAGTTATCTGCTTCTTTATGAGCTGGCTAAGGTTTTATTTATTATGTATGACGTTTTAGGTTATGTTTGTCTGTTTCATTCGTTTTGTGTTTTTAGTAAAGCGACATTGGTCCGGTAATTTTTTTAAATGGATGTGTTTGAAACAATCGGCGAAGTCGCCGATTGCTTCAATTTATTTCTTCAATTGCTAAGTAGCAATCGAAGAAATACGTGAAATCCTTAATTATTTAAACCCACCGGAGAGAAAAAACGGAGTACGAGAGAGGCCTTACAATTTCAATACATGGGAACACAATGAATCTTGGAGAAGATTTTGCCTGAAAAAAGATACCATAGCCTGCTTATTTTCATTGATTATATGAAATTAAACAGGAAACCTGACTGGAAACCTTTCGGTAAGGAATCTTTGTTAAAAATATTTCTAGGCACCCATCTTTACCTACAATAATGAAATTAGACCATAACCTACATCTTCATTATTTTTATTGTTCCAGGAATAGTTGTGTGATCCAATAATGTAAAAACTACTACTCACCTTGCGATTCTATGCATCTGGCGGAATTTTTATGTAGGTAGTAATAATTGGAGATTTATACGTTTTGTTGCTATTCTTGTCTAACACGTTGAATACTGTATCTGTGCATCTCGCTTGCACATAGACAGTGTGAAGTTCGCTATCATAGACCACAGATACACAAAGATTTACACTATTGAAAAATTGTAAATATGTTTATCCACCTGATAAACAGCCAGATAACTTTATACTTTACTTTACTTTTCTTAACTGAGGATTGAAAAATCGGCCATAAGGCTAAATAAAGAGAAAAACAGTGATGATGTTGGTAAAATGAGTCAAACAAAAGGAGTAATGCATTTTCAACAATTATGAAGAGCAAGGAAACGACAAGCCATTGAACACATGTGTTGACTAAGAAACTTATTTAATGAGTTTAGTTGAGTTTGAAGAGTATGAATCCCACCAGTCAGTAATAATTGGTGATGGCAGGGAACTAAAGATTATTGGTAAAGGAAAAGTGATTTTCAAAGCTTTCGATGGAGAGGAGTGGATTGATACTACACTGCATGATGTTTTGTATGTACCCGCGTTGTTCAATGAGTTCAAACGCGCCTTTTCGCTCAAACTCAGTCGGCTTCTTATACGGCTTTCTATTTATATATATATTATACGGTTTACATTTGTTAATATATTTTTAAGAATCAAGTATGTACTTATAATCAGATTTCTATGAAATGAAAAGCCCGGCTTTTGAGAGGCATTAAATTCGCGCAAATAAACTATGTATACATAGTGCAATTGCGCGAATTTAACGTCTCTCACTCAGTAATCGCGAATATAAATATTATAAGGTAATTTCTCTTGTTAACATTTTCAATCGACATAAATTAATACAATTATGCATGCAAAACGTGGGCAGACAGGTTGGTTAACAAATTAAAGGTCACTCAGCGCGCTATGGAGCGGGCTCGGAGTTTATTTGAAGGATGCAATCTGAAATCTGCAAAAGAACCGGAGTTACCGACATACCTTTTTTTTTGGGTGGGAAATCATCAAACTGGGTGGAGCGGGGGCGTGTCAGACTTTGACTGACTAAAACCCACCCGTGTTCCTTCAGTTGCCTGTGCCAGGGCCACCTTTTTCCCTTTAGAATTACCCGCGACCCTGAGGCATCGGCCCTATCGGACCCCGTCACTTTGTGCTGACATCTCTTTGAGGCGCGCGTGGAACAAGACGCGCCGTCGACCCGGGCCTGGTCCTTACCGGACGGCGAGCTACCCATTGCTCTCGGCACCGGACCGGCGGGCCGGTCGGCGCCTCAAAGAACGTGCCCACACCGGTGCCCCGTAAAGGGCCATTGACCGCACGACTCCCACATAGAGCCTCCGGTAGGAGGCGTTTGGCCCCCTAGATTGGCCAGGAGCCGCCTCAAGGCAGCCCCAGCCCGCTCCAGTCTGGGAGCTAAACGTCGGAAATGCTCCACCAAGTTACACCGGCTGTCGAGGACGAGTCCCAGGTATTTCATCGTCGACTCGACGCCGATGTGAACCCCTCCCGCCGTTATCTGGGAACCCGACAGTGGCGCGTTCCGAGGACCATGAAAACACATGGCCTCGGACTTGTGCAGGGCCACTTCGAGTCCCAACTGCCGGATTCTCTCGACGATTGTCGCAACCCCGAGTGTCGCTTGTTCGGCCGCCTCCTGGTGCGACCTCCCCTGTGCCAGGACCAGCGTGTCTTCAGCGTAGCACACCACGCTGACGCCATTCGGGAGGTCGGCGCGCAGCACCCAGTCGTAACCGATATCCCACAGAAGCGGCCCCAGGACCGATCCCTGTGGGACACCGCACGACATCTCTCGCCGGTTCCACTCTCCCTGGTGACTGGGGTAGATGATGGCCCTGTCCGTCAAATAGGCCTCGACTACGCGACAGAGGTAGGTCGGCATCCGGTGATACCGCAATGCCTCCCTGATGCAACTCCAGGCCAGGGTGTTGAAGGCATTGGCGATGTCTAGAGACACCGCCAAGACGACCCCACCCCGGGCAACAGCATCCCCCGTCGTGAGGGCTCGCACGCGCATGATGGCGTCCACCGTAGAGCGCCCCCTGCGGAAACCAAACTGGCTCTCCGCCAAATCCGGCCCCACCCGCATCAGCCGCCCGACGAGGCGGTTTGCAATAACTACTTCAAGGAGCTTGCCCACCTCGTCGAGCAGCACGATGGGCCAGTAAGCGGACGGAGAGTCCGCAGGGCGCCCCGGCTTCTTAATGAGGATCAGTTTCACTTCCAGCGAAGTGGGAACTGGCCCTCCTCCAAGGATGCGCTTAGGAGACCCCTTAGTCGAGGCCCGAGAGCCTCCATGGCCAGAACCCAGGCTTTTCCATGTAAGCCGTCGGGACCTGGGGCGGTATTATTGGCATTAAGCCACTCTCATCTCTACCACTCTCATCTCTACCTCAGTCACCTCCGAAGCATCATCGTCGTCGTCGGTGGTGTGGTCCGCATCCGGCATCGCAGTAGGCGGAGTCATGGGCGGGGGAGTATACTCCCCCCGCGAAGGGAACAAAGTGCTCACCTCGTCCTCCACGAGCTGGGGCCGGAGACTCTGCGTCAGTGGGGGCGCCCATGGGCGGAGTTTATCCCGCACCATTTTGTAGGGGCGTCCCCACGGGTCCCTATTCAGAGTCTCCAGCGACTCCTCGCGGGCCAGTGCCCTGGCGCTGCGGCCGTCGTGAACGCGATGGTCGGTGGCGCAGAGTCCTGGGACGCAGTACAGTCTCCTTTTGCGAAACGGTCATCTCGCAGAAGGAGGCTGCGGAAAGGGAGAGAGAGATTTCGACTCTCGACCCGGCCCACAGCAGACGCACCGGGCGTCGGAGGAGGGCGGACAACGCCCTCATCCGGCCCCCCTAAATCGGACCAGGGGCGACGGATTCGGGGACATCCGTCGCCCCCCAACATCAGGACCCGAAAAGGCGGCGCGGGTAGTGTTCCGCAAGCGCCACTCACAGACGTTGTCGAGGGAGTACACCTCATTCCCCCAGCCCGAGACGAGGCCCGCGCAAGCGGGCCGTCACCAGCCGGGGTTGCGGAAGAATTATGTGTTCCCGCGACCCCGGCGTAGGTGAGTGATGGAACACCGGGTTGGTTTTTAGTCGGTAAGAGTCCGACAGACCCCCTCGCCCTCCCCAACCCAACAAGATTTTCCAACCCGAAACCAAAAAAAAAAAAAGTCAATGACGTGAGGCGACAGAGCGGGGCTGGCGAATGAGATGTCCACCAGTGATTCACCCCGCATCCGCACACACGTTGGGACAGAACCCCGGTTTAGGACGACCAGGCCTGTCTCCAGAGCCCAGTCCTCCACCATCCTGCCCCGCGTGTCCGTGATCCGGGAACCCCAAGCCACGTTCTTGGCATTGAAGTCCCCGAGGACGAGCACGGGGAGGGAACGAAACCCGATGACGACGACTCTCAACTCCGCTAGGGAGTTGTGGAACTCGGCGAGAGTTCGGTTCGGAGAGAAGTACACCCCAACCACGACTATCTCCCCAAACCGTGCGGCCACGCAACCTCGTCCCCTCTTGGTGGCCTCGAGGGACAGGGTGCCGGCGGCGGCCGACGAAATTAGGGCCACTGAGCCGCTCAGGTCCTACACCCAGCCATATCTGGGCGGGACAAAGTACGGCTCACGTGACGCCGCCGCGCGCCCGCGCCCAAGCCCCGACAATTATTTAAGGCTGTGAAATATTTAATACGTGGAAAACTTTTTCAAGGGGCAATATTATTTTGTTCGCGGCTGGCTTGCCCTCGCTAGTTTGTTTTAGCAAAAGAAACATTTGTTTTGTTCGTTTTAATGTGTAACTGAATTGAGAGCGAGTGTATATTTTAAATGTGTATGAGCATAAAAAATTAAATAAAAGTGTTTAAAAATGTGTAAAATAATAACCGCATTACTGTGTATCATATAGGTTTATGTGTATTATAAATAATGAAAATATTTACTTAATAATTTGGTTCACTGGCCGGACCAGTTGAGCGGACGCTTGTCGGTGCGCGGTGAGTAGTCAGGCGGTCCGTACTTGTGGACAGATCCCGTAGAGTTAGTATTATTTTGTGTTTGTACCATTAATTTATTGTTAGGCATTGTATATAATGATGTTCAGTCTCCGGTACTTCACGACTCTCGATGGCACCATGTTATATACAAATGTACTGAATACTCAACCTGTGCTTATATTCCATTTTGTGTGCAACCATTACGAGACGCCGATACCAAATTAAATCCACGTATTTTTACTGAAAAATAATTGTGAAGCGATAAAAACTACTTTATAGTTAATCGACGCGGCTTAATACCAACTTTCCTTAGAAGGCATAGTAAGTTAAATTAGTTTACGAGTCAATTTGTTGATGTGTCCCACGCTGGGCACCAATTGAGACGATACAAGGTAGTGTCATTTAAATAACTAAAAGCTTGAAAAGGGGTCGTTGAACTCATTGTTATGAACTCTTACAATGAGACCAAGCCTAAAATTTCTGGCCTTTTTAGAACTATCTGTATCGTTAAAATTGGTTGCACTGAATAAGCAAAGGGCAAACCCGACCAAACGGGTTTAGTTTAAGTTGGAACTGTGTCGAACTACGTGCGTGTATATTTAGTGAGATCAAAATGTAAATAATTTGAGGATTGAATAAGTTCATGCCTTTAAATAACTGTTCATAGAAACTACACTTCATTTTGTAAACGGTCCGTTTTTTATAACTACTGGCTTTAAACTGTTAAGTCTGTAAACAGTCGACTTTCTGTGTCAACATTCATCTGGCAAGCAAGTATTAACATTGTAGTCCCTAAAATAAAGTCGAAAATAAATAACCTTAATCGAACGTGCACCTGTTTCAACTTCGATGCGCTCTTGGTGGACTAACGGAAACTTATTTATTTTAAACTTTATTTCAACAGTACAAAGTCGATATTTGTTTGGCAGTGACAAGCTCACTAAATCGCGGTTCCGAATGCTATGTTGTTGAAATGACACAAAAGGAATATTACGAAAATATGATTGTAATATTAGTGCGTATAAGCCCACTGATACTATTGGACAACTGGCTGGAATCAATCGATAGAACATAGAAAGGCGTTCCGCTCGGTGGTGGACCAGACTACTCTAGTCTGATGAAAAAATACAGTCAATGGTGGAGCCAGACTAGAGTAGTCTGGTTGAGACGCAGTCTGTTTTGACGTTAATATTTAGTATAATTCTGTATTTTAAGCATTCAAACTTGCACAGAGTGTACTAAATGAAATAAGAATGCTACACAATCGCATTTCCCTTCACTGGAACGTGAACGGCGGTTGCCATAGACATTTGTAGAATGCGGGGCGTGACCGTTTGCAGTAGATTGACACAGTACAGTAGATTTTCGTTGTAAAATTGGTAGTGCAGTAGATTTTCAGTATTTTTTGAAAAAGTAGCGGATTTCAGTAGAATATCCTGGCAAATTTATAAACTTTAGCAAATATTTTTCAACAACATCGGAAATGCCTGACAGCAGTGACAGCTGTCATTGATTCGTTTAAACTCGGACTCGGTTGGCACTACTGCGAATCACGTCGAACGGAGGAATAGAGTGTTTATTATCGGGGAATCCCCAGCTCTCCTACGTTACCAGTGTTGGATTTTGTACTATAATTGTAGTTTTTATACTATAATTTCGCCCTTTGTACTATATACTATCCACATCTGAGTTTAGTACGCTGAAATACTATAATTTTAAGTTTGCTCCCGATTGCGTAGTTTTATCTCGTTTGCGAACGAACATTTAGTCATGTGAACCTCACCAAGACTAACCAAACTGGCAACACAATCCATAGACGCTATTTTGTTGTCTTGTGACCAAAGAGTACTATAATTAGTCGCTACCAAAGGCGGTAGCGAAAGTGGGAATTGTACTCATTTTATTTCTATTATAGAATGTTCATGAGATTTAATGCCAAGGATGTAGATAGAACTAATAGGGATATTCAAAAACTGATAAACTTAGACGAGGAGTAAATTTTGCCTAAACTGGTGTTGAGTACTATTACGTTAATAATAAAAATAATAAAATCGTACTATATTTTTTTATAAATACTATCATTTTCATTTTTTTGTGCTGTCGTTTTTAACGTACCTAAATCCAACCCTGTACGTTACGTCCGACCAAAATGCAAAATTAATAAAAATAATAAAATCGTACTATATTTTTTTATAAATACTATCATTTTCATTTTTTTGTGCTATCGTTTTCAACGTACCTAAATCCAACCCTGTACGTTACGTCCGACCAAAATGCTCACAGTTCACAAAATTGACAGACATTAACAATAAAATGAAATATGATAATTTTTGTAGATTTGCAAAAGCGATAATGTGTTTGCCGGTATCAAACGCCTCTTGTGAGCGTATATTTTCACAAGTCAATATGGTGAAAACGGATAGCAGCGCAATAGGTTTTAAACACTCATGTATCATCGCTTTTACAAGTAAAGTAAGGTTGAATTGATAACGGCGGTAATTGCACGAATTCCCAGCTAGAAAATAATATAGTTAAATTAATAAAAAAATCGAAACATGACAATGATGAATAATGGGGAAGGCAACTGTCAAAATGGCGCTGTCGTAGCTAGTTCCCAACACAAGCTAATAATACAAGGAGTGATGTGGTTTTATTTTATTTTAGCGAAAATTGACGCGTTATTGTGTAGATACTCCGAAATTGGAGTGCACCATTTCCCGAAAGACCCTAAAATTAGAAGATTGTGGTTTATAGCTATTCGTAGAGATTTTTTTAAGTTCGAGTTTGTGTCAAACGTTTTGAAGAAAGTGATTACGAGGAAATACTCAAGGTTTAAAATGCTGTCACTTTCCATGTCAAGTACTTGTTATAAAATACTGAAATAACCGAAAATATCGAAATAGTGAAATATAATCAAACTCATGAATGAACACAAAATTGAATGAATGAACGAAATGTCATATTTATTAAAGGCCGTAGGGACCTAGCTATGGTCGCGCCATCTACAATTAACTTTGCCCGACCTTCCCCATTCAAATTTATTAATCAAACCTGATAAAAATTGACAAGTTATGCGAATGCCACAACCTATGTCAGTAGAATTTCAGTAGGTTTTTCCAAAACTTTAGTAGATTTCAGTAGAAAAGTAAGTCACATTTAGTAGTTTCGCGGTTTTTGAAAACGGTCACACTGAGTCGCGCGAGCCGCGCAGCCAATTTCGACCGGTCGACGCACATTTTGCCAAGCTCCGGAGACCTATCTATTCTATATTAAACGTATGCAGCCTGGGACTGGGCAAGGATAATTAAGTAATAAACAGTTTTTAATGCTTACATTGTTGATTTGTTTAAGATTTTTGATAGAAATTGTTATTACAACAAACACCGAGAGCTATTTTGGCGCCATTTTGCTGCCGCCGGCGTTGCATTTCTCCGTATTACAATTTATAATTATTATATTGTGATCAAGCTGTTATGTATCGTATTATTCATTTCATGCATTAGTTTTAACTGATAACGTAAGCAATTAGCGTAACATTGATATGAAAACTACGCAACAAAAAAATCTACTCTAGTCGCTCCACCAACAAAGGTTTTTGACATAAATCCGGGATGATCGAAATGGGTGGAAAAGAAGGTTATCCACGTAGTAGAAATAAGGATTAAACGAGTAGAGAATATTATTTCAAAAAAATGTAATTTGGGATCCAGCTATTCCATGCAGTGACTCAACGGCAAAAAAATTGCGAACTTGCTATCCCACCTAAAATCGGAATAAAATTTCGTATCTGTTTTCTGTCGTTCCTTGTCAGGTACTTGTGCATTTCGTAGTTCAATTGTTTATTTATTTTCGTAACATTACGAAAATAAATTCTATGATAGCATGCCTTTGAATTGTGCTTATCGATTTGTAAACATCATCAAGATGTAGAATGATAGTTTATATTTAAAATAAATACAACAGAATTTAAACTATGAGTCAATGTTTGAGTGGATGTTTTTTGCGCTTGTTTTCAAGTGTTTGTTTTGGTTAGTCGATACTGGTGCCGATTCTCTTGTACACCGAACTAAACTAACTAAACTATCACTAAAATTCCTTACTTTTTACTATGAAAATCTTGAAGCTATTCTGCGAAAAATAGTCTCTAAATTTAAAAATAATTTTGACACAACTTTAATCGAATTTGACAATCGCGAGTGCACGTGTTTTTTTTTTCTTTTGGTTTCGCAACGTCTTTGTTAGAGCCGGAGGCAGCCTGGGGCAGCCTCGACGTGTTTTTTAGGGATGTTTTGACTTTTTGTGTGGAAAATAGAAAATAAAAATATCTAAATGTAGAGATTTGGTGGTTTCAGGATTACAAAGGGGGTCGAAATTTTCATTATTTTTGTGATAGGACACACCGTTTTCGAGATATGAGCAAAAAAAGAAAAATAAAGTTAAAGTACCGTTTTTGCTCGAGAAGTCGAAGTCGAGGTGTTGGTGTGAATTTTAGTCCACGCCACCTAATTTTATTCCACACCTTTTTAATCGCGATTAAAAATAGTCAGATTCATGTTCAGATTTAGTCAAATCAAATTTTTAGTTAAAAAACGTAAAATTCAGAATAGCAAAATTACCATTTTCACTAAATTAAAAACTCAGTGCAATCTTAGTGCTGTCAAACTAAAATATAGTTAAGTTGTGTCACTATTAGTCAATTTCAGAATGGAAAATCGTCATTTGACAGAATTAAACCAAATTTTAGTGATTTTTAGTCTAGTTTAGAGGCATTTGTGACAAGAGCATCGGCACCATGTTAAACTAAACATTTCTAACAGCTGAGACTCTGTCTGCGATAAGTATGTGGACCCTTTGTTAATGTAAGATAAAAACCCAAGCGACTTTAGCCATTAGTGTTCTGAGAATCGAACAATGAACAGACCTTTCTTTGCGCCGTCACTCGAAACGTCAAAACGAACGAATTTTTGTAAAGCTTGTAGCTTGTAAAAAATGTATGTACTTGGGAGGTGTGTACTTTGAATGGATTATTGTGAAACAGTGTATATTTATGTAAATTAAACAAAAACTTGATGAAATAATGGTTTATTTTTTGAATTATAATGACCCTTACACAAGAAACTGGGAAACATTCCCTCACACAGATTTCAAATGAGAATTACTAATAAATTACTAGGCAAAACTGGGCTAATCTATACATAATATGTTAGCTTATTTAATAACGATTACAACGACGTAACTTTTATACTTAACTGAGATATCGTCGTTTTAATCACACGCGCCGTTTTCGCGCCAAAACACCCAAACGTTGCGTCACCCATGCGATGCGCGCAAGTGGCCCAAAATGGCCGCCACCGCCGAGCGGCCGGCAGCCTCAAAAGATGTACGAAAGAAATAACAACTGCAATAGAGTTGAAAATAGCATGGAAGGTTCATGTGTATAATGCATTAATATTAAACTTACATATTATAGTACAAGAAATCACGATCTTTTGCAAGTCGTAAAAATCGTGTTGCAAGAATTTCTCATAACGTGACGATTGTCAGTTGTCTAATTAACTTGGTCGGCTAGTAATAGATACATTTTTTATTGCACTCGCGCATGTTGGTTGATCAGTGATCAGTGTATGTCGCGTGGCTGTCGGTTGGACAAGTACCTAATGATGTGAAGATGGCTTCACTCTTTCGTCTGATCATTTTAACTGCCGAGATGTGGGTGTACTAAGGTACCTGCGCCTTTGCCTAACCCTTCGGGGAATACATAAAACAAATTCAAAATGCTACTTTAAAAAAGTATTCAATTTATTAAACGAAATAACTGATTAAAGTGATAGTATACAACAAAATACAGAAACACGATTTATAATATCTGTAAACGTAATCGGTATGATAATTGTAGAATATTAGGGAGACTGTGTCCATTCAAATTATTAGAAATAAATGTGTAGAGACACAATGTAGGTAGATAGAAATATAACAAATACAACTTTTTGTTCATTTTTAATGTGGCAAAATTGTAAGTTGTGGTTCGTGGTCGCTGGCTATAATACATACCTATGTATTGCTATAATACATTTAAATAACAGCAATGGAGCGACCACGAAACAAAATAATTGTCAACAGGTTAGCATTATGTGTTGATGTAGGTTTTTTTTTCGGGATAAAAATAAATAATACAAAATACATTTTGTCTGTTCAACTCACTTCTTGTTAGAAATTTTGCAGAAAAAAAACAAAAAAAAATGTTTAAAATATCGTATATTTTAATGTAAACTAAACACATTGGGTTTTAATCTAGCTATGCGAAAATTATATCGAGTCGTGTTACGCAAGTGTCCTGTTGTCTCAACCATTATGAAAAAAAAAATGTGAGCTCGTTTTTCATGGCAGTGCATTGGACCAATGAGCTGTTAGGAAAACAAGTACGCAACAAAAAAAAGTAACGGTTTAAAACTATATCTATACATATATACATAATTAGTAAGTATCATATAATGTACAAAAAGGCTGCAAATTTGGGAAAAAAATAAAAAAAAAACATTGGCCTCATGTTGTCGTTGGGGCCGATAACATACGCTTAGTAAAGTGGATAGGATGATGTACCTCATAAGTTTCTGAATTCTAGTTTAGGCGTTCTCGTTGTGATCGCTCGCCCGACTATTCTTGTTTCCCTTAGCTTTGTTTACAATGCGGACGTAAATTTGTTGTAAATATTATTATTTTGTATCGTTTAGTGGGCGCGCTCGGCCAGGCGAGCACGTCGAGCATTGCGCTTCCGAGCGAGCATGCGAGCGCTCACAACCCGACGCGACGCAATTATACAATATCGCTGTAAAAATGTTTGTAAAAATAGTCATGTTCACAATTTCAGTGTAGTTTTGTTGATAATTTTTTTCAACCGGAAATTGCTGAATGAAGCGACGATTCTGTTTCATGCGTTTGTTTTATTTATTCTCTAGCTGAAGCCCGTGTTAGTAAGTGGTTGAAAACTGATATCCAAATTCAAAATCTTAAATTGATGTCCACTTAATTATTACTGTACATGAAAGTACCTTTAAATATGGTGAGTAGGGCAAAGAAAGACAGGATGATTTAACTGATATCCCTTATTAAAATGGATGCCTTGTTATATTTTAATAAGGCTTGTCAGTTAAGGCCGCGTTTGCAAAATTGATAGGCATAGAATCGATCGAACTACTACATTGGCTAGCTGCGGGAATAGTAGTCATAACGACGGACTGGCCGCCCCAACCCTAGCCCGGTTCCCTTCATCGACCAAATATAAATGATCGATGAATGGAACCATGACCCTTCCCCGTTTGTTGAAGATTGGCCGCCAAACCCAACTGTCCACCTGCTTTTGGTGGACCAGTCATACCATAGAAAATGTGAAGTCTGACAAAAAAGTGTACAATAATTGTCTATTGCGGATTCTAGTCGGTGAACCCTTGACTGTTACGTCGACTCAATGAGTCGACCGACGTCGAAAAACGCGCAACTGTTAGTCGACTCATTGAGTTGAATAACGGGAAATATTGCCGGTCTAAAGTATACCTTTCCTGCTCTAACTTACAGAAAGTGTACGACAAAGAATAGGAGAGGCATATAACATCAAATGTTAAACAGCTAACAACATTTGGTAACGGAATGTTGCATTCTCTATACTCTCTGGGGGGACTCCTTCATTACGTTTTTGCAACCGCACGCGGACGTGTACTTGGCAAATAATTACGGAATTAAATTTGATATTGCAAAAAACAACCATGGACGGGTAAGTAAAAATAGTTTTTAATTGCTGCTTTGTGTATTGGTTAAAGATTTTGTACAGAATTTGTTATTTCATCAAACATCGTTTGGAATTTTGCGCGCCATGCCGATGCCGGTACATTTCCACTTGATAATGAGTTGAAAATACACTAGTGACGTTTTTTTGTTTGATAGAAACATGATTTACATAGTGAAATACGTATTTTTTCGAAAATAGTTAAATGTTTTTTTTTAACGTAAAATCACATATTTGACGTTTTATGACATCCAAGCCAAGCCGCCATGTATTTTTGGTGTTCCGTACACAGTATGGACAACCGTATTATTTGTCGACTTAGAAAAAGCGAAGTTAATTAAATTATTTTAACTTGGTTCTAATGTTTTTTTTTTAATATTATTAATCGGGTTGATTTGGTTGGTTTCGCGTTTTACAGTCAGTTTCTAAACTGTTTTTCTACAGTTACGCATGTGTTATTTTTTTTGCGTTTTGTATTTTTCAAGCAAACTACATGGTAAAGAACCAAACTCTCCTTCTCCCGTGGAGCCCGGTGTTCCACGTGGTGGCAGCACGCTACGCGCAGTGCGTGCTCGTGCAGGCTGCTCCAGAGCTACGCCAGCAACTTTAGAGCCCGTTCCGCGAGGCGGTGGCAGCTCTCGACGAGGTCGAGTGCGTGTGCGCTTCGGCTCTAGCGGAGCTAGCGTAGCTTTTGGGCTAGATGAAGGTGCAGTGGTTACGCGAGGTCGAGGTGGGCGAGCAGGACGAGAACGCGGTACAGGCTCTAACAGGCCCGGGCTACGCACTCTCAAAGAGTAAGCATCTTTTAAACCTTTTTTTTTTTAAATCATCAATATCATTCATCATTTTTGGGTTTTACAATTAAATTTTGCATTTCAGATTATCGATATTCAACACTGTTCAACTGCCGGAGGATGAGGGCCTGGAGGTCCCTCTGCACCCTAACCGGAAGCGCCGGTGGGAACCATGATTAGTTCTACATTGTGTCTGGTTGTATTACACTAGCGAGACAAATTTTTAATTTTAATTCCTTTTTTTTAGATCTTCTGCTCCTGTACCTCGACCAACGCCATCATCACCACCACCTCAGATGGCTCAAGTTGTGGTGGAAGAGGTGCTTCCACCCAGCGCACCACCATTACCTTCTTCCGCATTTTCTGCGCCCTCGCCGGCATTGTAAGTATCTTACTAACTTACAAAATTTTCTGTTTTTGTTTTCTTTTTCTCAACCTGTTTTTTTTTTAGGAACGTGGAGTGTTCGTCAGCATCATCAGTTGATCGTCTTCGTCGTCTGGATGATGAAGATATATTTAGTCAGCTGTTTTATGGTAAGTAGCTGCTTATTGTAGCTCGGGATGGGGCGAGGGGCTAACTTGTAGTTCCCACCTGATGTTTTACCTACTTGTACTTATACACAGGAAGCGAACCAGACTCTGGCGAGAGCGACGACGACGATGTGGTGCCTTTTAACATCCCCAGGGCGCTGAAAAGCGCCAGGGAGACGCCACTTGATGATGCCGACGACCAATCTCCACCTGACGCACCTGCTCCTGCTCCCACCACCGCGCTCACGGATGACAGCACCAGCGGCAGCAGCGTAGATGTTCCCCCAAGCGCGACGGACCAAGCCTTGGGGTTTGTATGAATTTGACTGGAAACCGTTTTCGAATGTTCCGATTCCACCTGAATCGAGACGGGAAATGTTTTCGCAAAATAATATTGGTCCGACAACTCCATGTGTCGACCCATATGAAATTTTCATTAGCATATGGGATCGGCAATTTATGGAGTACATAGCCTCGGAGACAAATAGATACGCTCAGCAGGTGGCGTCCAGTATGCTCGAGACCAACAACGTTCATCCCAATAGCTTTATTAGCAAGTGGCGGGATACCAATGCCGAAGAACTTTACGTTTTCTTCGGCATTGTAATTGCGATGGGGGTTGTGGTCAAATCGCGCATCGAGGAATACTGGGACGTCACCCCTGACTTATTCTATACTCCTAGCTTTAGCGCACACATGTCGAGTCATCGTTTTACTCTTATAAGTAAATGTCTCCATTTCGTCAATAACGAGACCATGTGTGCGCTAGAGCTGAATGCCTCCGAGGCTAAACTCTTTAAGGTGCAGCCATTGTTGTCGCATCTGAACAAAAAATTCGAGTCCATGTATCGTCTAGGGCAAAATATTGCCTTGGACGAAAGTCTTCTGCAGTGGAAAGGTTGGTTGGACATCAGCCAATTGATTCCCAATAAACCTGCTTTGATGGGGATCAAGACGTACGAGATTTGTGAACCTCAAACCGGATACTTGTGGCGGTTTGAGGTTCACGCAATCGGTAAGTCTCAAAGATCTCCACCACAGCAGTTGGAAGACCCAATGAAAGCGTCAACGCCGGCAATTGTCCTAAGGCTTACACAGGGTCTTGAGGGCAAGGGTCACACGCTGTGGATGGATGATTTTTATAATTCACCATGTCTCGCTCGACGCCTTAAGGTGTTGGGCTTCGACTGTGTTGGAACCCTGCGGACCAATCGCAAGTTTGTTCCGCAGGCCCTGCACAGTCTGACCGAGGGAAACATGCGCCCAGGTCAGATAAGTGGTTTCACCTCGGGAGACGTCGATGTTACGGTATGGAGGGACAACAATAGGGTCGCTATGATCTCGACATACCATAGCAACGGCGTTTCCCGAATCCCAGATGCCACCAAACCCATCTTGATTAAAGATTATAACATCATGATGGGTGGGTTGGACAAAAAAGACCAGATGCTGGCCATGTTCCCTATCGAGCGGAAACAAACAAAGGTCTGGTACAAAAAACTATTCAGGAGACTTTTAAACGTCTCCATCCTTAATGCTTACATTATTCATTGTAGTTCATTTTCTTCATCATCATCATCTCCTTCTCTTTTAACACATCGCGACTTCCGTATCTGCCTCGTCAAATCACTTCTCTCTAAACATTGCTCTACCTCTCTCCAGCCGTCAACCACACAGACTTTGCACCAGAATATGCTTTATGACTTGCGCTTCCACCGTCTGGCAGAATTTCCATTTGGAGACACCGATACAAAACACCAACGCCGGCGGCGGAAGTGCGCTAACATCGCATGTGGTAAACTGGTGCAAACGTACTGTGTTGGTTGCAGCAAAACCTGTTGCATCGAACCCTGTTTTCTTGCCCTTCATTCATAATATTTTTTCTATGTTAATACATTTATAAATATTTATTTCTTTGTATGTATCTATTGTATATATATATATTTTTTACCACACCTTTGTTCGTTTCATTGGCGAAATGTAAAATGTTCATCTAATAGCGCGATATGCGTTAAACATTTTTTTTACCAGTTGTTTTTTTTTTTTTTAACTGGTACTAGTTTTTTCCCCTGATTAAAATTAGCTTTTTTTTTCCTTATTCAGATGTGATGTACTGTTTGCATCCTAGACTTTGTTCTAAAATTGCTTGATTTTATATTTGTTTATTTTGTTAATGTGTTTTTAAAGCAATGCTGCCTTTGTATAGTCTTTTTCCATTAGAAAAACTCATACTTGTGTTATAGAAATGCAATAATTATTGTTCTGTGATTCAAAGTGTGAAAGGGTCTTTTTTAGCGCTTTTAGAGCTGCAACTTTGTCTGTGTTATGTTTGTGTACTAAACTAAGTTATAAAATTATAACCCATACCACCTGGCTTACAGAGTTACCAGAATGAATGTGTAAACATACACTTTATTTTTGTCCGCCAAATGTATCACAGATAAAAAATTACAACTACTGCATCAAAAAGTTCCTTGACTTAAAGGCCAATATCGTTGTTTAAAAGGTTCGCTAGTAACATTAATTTTATGTTGAACAAGATGAGTAAGACCTAAGGCTCTCTTTTCATGAGAAATATCTTCAAAGAGTGAAACAGTATTATTTAATTTTTGTCATCTGATCACAGTGGACAAACAGTAACATTTTGCTCATACATGCCTATACAAAAAATTCAAATAAGGTTTAGGCCAATTACATGTAAAAATTTAGAGAAATTAAATAACTCTTTGGCCAGTAAATTATTTGTTCAAAGTTTTTATAATTTATGTGACCCAAATGAGTTCTATGCCGAGTTCTTTTCACTATTAAACACAATTTAATGAAATTTTTCCACTTAAAACCAAAAGTATTTACACAAAGTTCTTATTTAGTGATTGGGCGACTCCAGGTATTCGTAAAAGCAGGGGAAAACTTTTTGAACTTTATGGTCTAAAGCAACATATGAATAATATAAGCTTTAATATGTATGTTGCAAAATATTCTAAATTTTTTAAAAATGTGTGCAAAGTTGCTAAAGCTCTTTATATTAGCAATAAAATAAAATCAGCCGATGATAAAATAAAAACTACCTGGCAAATAATAAATAACGAAACAGGTAGGAAAAAACAGCGTAATACTGAATTTAATTTAGAAACTGCACATGGCCCTATCAACTCAGATCTAGAAGTAGCTCAGTCATTTGAAAACTTTTTTGCTAATATTCCCCTAAAAACTACTGAAGCTTTAAATTCCTCACCCGAGTTCTCTGCTGCCTTACTTAGAAAGAATGTAAATGCATGCCCTTTGGAGTTTAGGTTTCAACATACAAACCCCCAGGCTGTAATAAAAGCTTTTAAAGATCTTAAAATTAAATCAACAGAAGATCTCTGGGGAATGTCTGTAAAAGTCTGTAGAACTTTCATCGAAACCATTGCGCCCTATTTAGCTGTCATATTTAACACCAGTGTAGACCAAGGTGTCTTTCCGGATCTCATGAAACACAGTAAAGTAGTTCCTTTGTTCAAATCCGGTGATAGTAAAGAACTCAACAATTATAGGCTGTATCAATTCTACCAGTTCTCAGTAAGGTGTTTGAAAAGTTGTTGCTCAATCAAATGGTACGTCACTTTAAGAAAAACTCCATCTTTCATGAACAACAGTACGGTTTCACCAAAGGGCGTTGTACCACTGACGCTGGTGTTTCTCCAATAAAGAACATTTTTAACGCCTGGGAGGAAGCAAAAGATGCCATTGGAATTTTTTGCGACCTCTCTAAAGCATTTGATTGCGTAAACCATGAGACCCTTCTTCTGAAACTGGAGCACTATGGGGTTAGGAATACAGCTCTTGATCTACTTAGATCATACCTGAAAGATAGAAAGGTTAAAGTTCAAGTAAACGGCATAAACTCATTAGGGTATGAAATGGAAATGGGCGTTCCTCAAGGTTCGATATTGGGTCCATTGCTCTTCTTAGTTTACATTAATGATTTACCTCAAGTACTTCAAAATCAACCGAAGATGGTGTTATTTGCAGATGACACATCATTAATCTTTAAAATAGACCGACGGTCACAAAATCTGGACGACTTGAATAACTCGATTCTTCAAGTCCAAGATTGGTTTACGGTAAATAATTTGGTACTAAATGAAAAAAAAACCAAATGCATTAGATTTAAATTACCTAATGTTAGAAGTAGCGAATGTGACATCATATTGAATGGAGAAAAACTGGAATTTATTAATCAGACGGTTTTCCTAGGAATCACGCTGGACGAGAAATTACAATGGGGACCACATATAACATCTCTTGCGGGGCGGCTAAGCTCTGCCGCTTATGCTGTTAGAAAGATAAGACAGTTAACAGATGTAGAAACCGCGCGTTTGGTCTATTTTAGCTACTTCCACAGCATTATGTCTTATGGCATTTTACTGTGGGGTCGGGCTGCTGACATTGAATCCATTTTTATTTTGCAAAAGAGAGCTGTCAGAGCCATATACAATCTTCCTCGTCGCGAATCTCTCAGGGAACTATTTAAAGGGATTAATATTATGACAGTACCTTGCCAATTCATTTATGAAAATATTATGTATGTAAGAAAAAATCTACATCTTTTTAATAAAATAAGTGATAGACATAAATTGAATACTAGAAATAAAGATAAAATAGATCAACCATTTTTCAGATTAGCTAAAGTACATACATCGTTTATGGGGTACTGTGTTAAATGTTATAACAAAATACCTTGTGATATATTGCAATTAAATGAAAGAAAATTTAAAATTCGTATAAAAAGTACACTTTGCAGACAAGCTTATTACAAATTAGAGGACTATATACAAGATAAGAATGCTTGGAAACATGATGGTCCAGCTCCATAGGACAATCCCGTCTAGACAAAATCACACTGGTTGCTAATATTTTTTTTTTTTTTTTAATTACTCACACACTGACCTATTCCTAGTTAATACTTTAGGAAAGTCATATATTTTTACAGTTTTGTAAATATGTGAGCACAATGTACCTATCGCGTCATTCATTTATCTGCCTTTGCTATATTTTTAGTTCTTCTTACCACTTGTGGTATAGTATTTTTATTCTTGGTGCATCGTCTTCACATATAAAAATATAATTAATTTATACAAATATTGTAAAATATTTTAAAAGAGTAACGGTGGAGTTTCTTGCCACTTCTTCTCCATACGAAACTACTTTTTGGAAGTGGCGCCTAGTATCAGTTATATTTCAATGTAATTTTTGACGTTCAAAAGTGCCATTTTATGGGCCTATTTGAAATAAATGCTTTGACTTTGACTTTGTTTCTCAGAAGGAGAAAGTTCACTAACAGAGGTGACTGAACAAACTTGAACTGTATTGCATCGAGCATAAGTTATATTTTTCCATAAATCCTTAGCCAAATCGAATTTAAACCAAAAATCAAATCCTAAAATGAAATCAGGTTGAAAATAAGGTATAATTTGAAAATTAATATTTTTAGTTAAATTATCTCAAGTAACAGGTAATTCAATGGTACCAATAATTCTCTGTGAAGAACCATCGGCCGTATAAGCAGAGCTAGAAACAGAACTTATTTTATAGCCTAACTAAGAATTGTCTATGACTATTGGAACCCAAAATACAACTATTTGAGCCACTTTAGAATAAACCAGAAAAAGTATGGTTATCTGGAAAATTGTAAATAGCTTGCTAAAAAAAAAAACGGAGATGTTTGTTAAGTTCGTTGGTTATTATTAAATGTGTCTTTATGTAAATAAAACAATAACTTTTGCAAAAATGCTTTTATTTTATATGACCACTTTTTTACGAAAAAACTATATAAAGCCTTTCCATGACATACAGTTTGTAGAGCTAGAATGCGTAATTTCTGAGATACGAGGGCTGCACTAAAAGTATCGGGAATGGAATATTTCCACTGTTCCTGTCTTATAAAAACTTTTTAATTGAAAACTATCGAATATCATTTATTTATTTAAAAACAGATTCTCGGTCTTGTCACAAGGTTTTGTCAAACTTGTTTAGTCGTTGAGAAAATGGAATTGACTCGAGATAATTCAAGAGCGATGATCTATTATGACTTTCGAAGTGGTTTAACACAAAAGCAGTGTGTTGACCGGATGATTTCTGCATTTGGTGATGAAGCCCCATCCAAAACCACAATTCACCCAAGAAAACGTTGATGCTGTGCGTAAGCTGATTGAGGAAGATCGACATGTGACATACCGCGAAATTCAGGCAACTTTAGACATTGGCATGAGTCAAATACAAATAATCTTGCATGAACAATTAGGTGTAAAAAAGTGGTTTTCCCGATGGATACCGCATTCGCTCTGTGAAGAGCAAAAAGCGGCTCGCGTTACTTGGTGCATCAGAACTCTCGAAAGATTCCACGCAGGATCCTCAAATGCTGTATACAACATCGTATCAGGTGACGAATCCTGGATATACGCGTACGAACCCGAAACAAAAAACCAGTCACGAGTTTGGGTGTTCGTAAATGAGTTAAAGCCAACAAAAATTGTTCGTTCACGGAGTGTTGCAAAAAAAATGGTGGCCACGTTTGTCTCCAAAACCGGCCATGTTACGACTATTCCTCTTGAGGGACAAAGAACGGTTAATGCAGAATGGTATGCTAGCATTTGTTTGCCACAGGTCGCTTCTGAACTCCGTAAAGAGAACTGCAACTGCCGCATCATCTTCCATCACGACAATGCGAGTTCTCACACCGCACACAGAACAAAAGAGTTTTTAGAGCAACAAAACATAGAATTATTAGACCATCCGCCGTACAGCCCCGACCTAAGCCCTAGTGATTTCTATAATTTCCCTAAAATAAAGAATAAATTGCGTGGACAGAGATTTTCATCACCTGAAGAAGCTGTGGACGCCTACAAACGGCCAATCTGGAGACCCCAACTTCCGAATGGAATGGTGGCTTCAATGATTGGTTCCATCGTATGGAAAAATGTGTCAAATTTCGCGGAGAATACTTCGAAAAGCAATAAATACATTTTTAAATAGCAATGTTGTGTCACTTCCTTGATTCCCGAAATTTTCAGTGCCGCCCTCGTATTGTCATTTTAGTGAACTCTGAGAAACCGCGCGATTTCAGTCGCGCTCAACGTTACATGTGCGCGTAGTGACGCAATTGAGCCGTTACGTCTGAGGAGTGAGAACCATTTTGTTTTTCTACTTCAAGTTTTAATAAATTTGTAGTTTAGTAACTGCGCTATTGTTTTACTCTCCTAGCCCATAATTCATCACAGGTTAGGCCCAGAGTAGGTAAAACGCGGGTGCATAAATTACGGCGAGAATAAATAATCTACGAGAGATTTTCTTTGGCTGTGTTGGCTTGTCGAAAGTTCGAGACGCCATTGTTTGCTTGTTGAGGTCGCCGGTCGTAAGAGTGGAAGAAAATGGATTTGTCGCATCCGCATCAATATCTGGAGCCAAACTAAATGGTAGTGCGAAGAATATATCTCATCTGGAATTTCCAGGCACACCATGTACCTGGATTTTCCAGATGATATTTATTCTACAGGCAAAAGGCATATTGGAGGTCGTGGATACTTCCATGCCTAAACCCGGTAGAGATAAACCGGCGGAGTACCAAGAGTGAGTTGGATGGTTTTCCATATACAAAAATTTAAAATGTTTATTCACCTGATAAACAGCCAGATAACTTGTACTCTAGATAGCTTTTCGACGACTTAACTTGGGATTGAAAAATCGGCCCTAAGGCTAACTAAAGAGAAAAGCAATGATGTTGGTAATAATGAGTCAAACAAAAGGAGTACGAGTAACGCATTTTCAACAATAGGGATGAATTAGAAATGTTCATAAAATAATGTAATTTCAAAGTAGGCATAGTAAAAATGAGATAGTCAAAAAAACCTGTTAAATCGGTTTATAAATGAAGTAAGAAAGTTTTTGGAGGGGATTATTCCCGTCCTTGTCGCATGGTGCGGACAATGTACTTAAGGCGCTACTATGATGTTACATAGTCGTACCGTCCCTACTACGATAGTGCTGTCCTTGCCAAAAATTTCTTAAACTTTTTTTTTTTTTAGCTTTTCACTTTTTGGAATTGTATTTGCACTGTTTGGAAACAAACAATTTAATGAGATAAAAATAAAATAAATGTCATCATCCCTTTTAAGAAGAGCAAGTAAACGAAAAACCAGTGAACTCATCATGTGTTTCCTAAGAAACTTATTTAAAGAGTATGAATCCCACCAGTCAGTAATAACTGGTGATGGCAGGGTACTAAAGATTATTGGTAAGGAAAAGTGATCACAAAGCTTTCGATGGAGAGGAGTGGATTGATTCAACTACCACTTAATCTTTTCACCGTGAGAAGTGTCATAGACAGGGACTATGAAATGGAATTTAAAAAGGACTATTATGCAATAAAAAATAAGGAGGGTAATGTTGTGGCCATGGGATGCAGGGAGATCAAATTATATTTAAGGATCTATTCATGTTGCTGCTGCAACAGTATCACAAGATAGCCAAAAAAATTGGCATGAGAGCTTAGGTAGGACATCAAAACTATGAGTATGAGAAACTTTTTGAATGAAAATGGTATACAATTTATGAATGATGCTGAAATATGCAGTGCTTGCATTGAGATTACCATATAAAAGAAGAACTTCTGTATCAAAGAGGCCATGTGAACATGGCCTCTATTGACAATTGTTTTGTTTTCGATTTCATTTGTTAGTGCCGGCGGCTGGATTTAAATTCATAGTTTTTTTTATATCACATAACATAACGCCTGTAATCCCAGAATGGTTAGGCAGAGGTGTACCTTTTAGTACACTTACATTTCGCCAGTTATGTATTTTTAAGTTTCATGTAATAGGGGGCGAGCCTATTGCCGTTTATATTAATTATTTTATTTACTTTTTTTTCATATACGCATGTTTAATGTCGATGTCAGATAGCCATGAAGACAACGAAAGCTTTTTTGTCGGCTTGTAGTAATGACAGCTTCGTGTGTTTTCTGTCCCTTGCTGACACGCTTGAATCTCAGTTTTTTTCTGATGTACCTAAGAACTTTAATGTTGTCCATATATGCCCAAAGTATTCCGGCACATTACCCTGACATGCTAGCTAACCTAGACTGTAAGAACGTCCATGCCATCCTTGTCTCAAAGTCTGGGCTGAAGCCATGTCTCCCTTCAACTTTTCTATTCCTTGTCGGGTTTTCAACTAATCGTCGTCGTCGGTCGTGAAAGTCCTTCTAGGTGTTTATTATAGCCCTTCGTCGCGTGTAAATTTCTTTTCATTCTTTGAAAACATCCTTGAAAACCATACACCCCCTTGTAGTCCTACAATCATCATGGGCGATTTCAATACTTGATTACTGAAAATCGATACCCGCTCTTCTTCTCTTCGTTCAATAGTTCAGTCGTCTAACTTATCAGTTCTTCCTTTAAACGCCAGACACCACTTTCCAAACTGTAATCCCCCACTTTTGGACCTTCTCATTGTTTTCTCTCCTCAACATGCCAGCAAGCATGGTCAATGCTCAGCTGACATGTTTTCTTACCATGATCTAATATTCCTTTCCTACAACCTAAAGAAACCTAAAATTCTCCTGCAGCGCAACTTTAGTGGCATGAATACAGATGATCTCCGAAAAGATGCTAACAGAGTTGACTGGTCTTATCTAGTCAGTGTCGAGTCGTTTGACGATAAAGTCAACCTGCTAACAGACAATGTTGTGCAGCTGCTGCCATCCGTGCTGTTAAAATTAAACATCATCCGGCACCATGTCTTACAGACGATATTAAAAGTATCATGCACAGGAAGGCTGTCACTAAAACTAAATTTAAATGTCGACCCTCGCCTTCGAACCGGGAGATCCTTGTGAATGCTCGTAATCGCTGCAATATGGAGTGTGGACGAGACGCACAGCGCCGCCATATCCACACCTCAGTTGAAAATGGAGATCCAGCTAAAGTCTGGAAGTTTCTTAAATCCTTGGGATTTGGGAAATCGCGCGAAGAATCGATTATTAAAAACTTAAACATTTACTGAATCAACACTTCTCATCTTCGTCCCACTGTAATAGGACCATGAAGGCAGCTACAATAAACTATCTTTCACACCTTCGATTGCCGGACCATTACCCATTTATGATAGACAATTCTCTGATTGTGATGTTAAGAAGAGCGTAGTTTCAATCACATGCTAACGCAGTTGGTAGGGTATGTGTAAGTCGGAAAATGATACTGCCTGTCCTTGACGAAATCCTTCCTATCCTATGGTGTTTTTCCATCGATGTGGTAAGAGGCAAAAATCACTCCTTTACCCAAAAAATTTAATCCTACTTCTTTTTCCGAATATCGTCCTATCTCCATCTTGCCCTTCCTCTACAAAGTCCTTGAACGCCTTGTCCACAATCAGCTTAGGGCTTTTCTTTGTAAGAATAGTCTGCTGAATCCTTTCTAATCCGATTTTCGTCCTGGTTACAGCACCGCTACGGCCTTAGTTAACGTCACCGATGATATACGGTTAGGCATGGAAGCAGGAAAACTGACGGTTCTTTGCTTATTGGATTTTAGTAACGCGTTTAATACTGTCGA
The DNA here is from genome assembly GCA_963555695.1 of Dasypolia templi. Classification (NCBI taxonomy): domain Eukaryota; kingdom Metazoa; phylum Arthropoda; class Insecta; order Lepidoptera; family Noctuidae; genus Dasypolia; species Dasypolia templi. Next base: position 11,236,661 of record OY743163.1, read on the forward strand.
TTTCGATATACTGCTTTGCATGCTTCGCTCATTTAACATATCTCCAACGGGGATCGACTAGTTTCGTAGTTACCTGTATGGCCACCGGAAAAATATTTGCATAGAAGAGTCTTGCTCTTTTTGATGTTATACTTCTGCCGGTGTACCTCAGGGTGGCGTTTTATCTCCGTTACTCTGCAATATTTATAAAGTCTATTTCCAAAAAACTTCTTTCTTCCTACCACCTTTTTGCAGATGATTTACAAATATATAAAGAGCTACCCTTTTGGATTTGGCTGATTTCGGTTCAATTTGCGAGTAGAGTGAGGCACATGGGTTGCAGGTTAATCCATCGAAGACTCAGGTCATTGCTGTTGGCAGCTCAGGGATGAATCCCAAGTTAAGCTGCTTCCTCAAGTTTAATTAAACGGAGCTGCTATTCCAGTCAGCGAAAAGTTTAAGAACCTTGGGGTTTGTATCGGCAAACATCTTTCTTTCCCCTGTTACAGGAAGTAAGTCGCAATTTTTTTGCAACTGGTAAGTCCCTGAGACGACTGCGGAACTTTCTTCGAACTGCCACTAAAACTGCGCTTGCATAATCCCTTTTACTTAAGATTTATATTTGGCCTTCGCAAATATGATCACATTTCTGAATTTCGCACAAAGCTCAAGCGGCTTCCCATACGTCAACGCCGGAATTCTCATATCTTATTTCAGCTCTACAGTATTATGTTCAACCCAACAATCCCTTCTTATCTTAAAAAAAAGTTTCAGGTTCCTTCATGACACCTATCTGAGCTCATCGGAAAACTTAAGACTAGAGATGCCGATGCATGCCACCAGTTTTTATGAGAAGTCTTTTACAGTTCAAGCAGTACGGAATACGAAATGCCTTGCCCATGTCGATAAGGCGTGCTCAATCAATGTCCACTTTTAAAACTGATAAAGAAACATTTCTTCTCTCCATACATGATTACATATAGTTTCCATGGTCTTGTTTTCTTATTTATTATTGTAAATATGTGTGTAGATAAATATATGTTCAATGTATGTATCGGGATAGGCCCTCATCTGCGATATTACACTTGCACTTTGTAAGTAAGCGTGGATTGTCGGGCGAAGAAAATAGAGATACTAGTTACAGCACAATCACTTTATTTCACTCACAATTTCTTATAAAATAATCACCATGAAGTAACCTGAAGGCAGAGGTCCGACATATTAAATGAAAGTTTGAAATATAGCAGTAACCAACTTATTTATTCCAACCGCTTGTTAATTAATTAAATAGATCGCTATAATAGCTCTAGGCGCTACAGCAGGCGCACCGGGCCGAGCCTGCCACAAGAATGATCCCTTCCTTCGTGGGAAGTCGCTACGTCCCCGCAAGGGGGCGCGGCGAGCGGATCCGGGGCTATGCCCCCCGGCCGCGGATGCTTTACGTTGGCCCGTAAAAACGGGCCCCTCATCGTGTTGGCTACAGTGGCCGGTAGGATGGTTGGGTGCGCGAGCAATGCGCGCCCATGTGAATGATTGCTATTTTGTTTCTGTAGGAGCGCCGCGACGCTTATAGTGAAACGTCGCTTTCTTCACGACATCCCGGCGGTCTGCCGCCGCCAGGTGAGACCCCTAGTTACCTAGGGGAGGCCCAGCGACGACGACCAGCGACGGAGATGCCGACTCGACGCGCCTACAGAGTAGGTGAGTGGCCCCCGCCCGTCCAGATCACAGAGCTAGCCGTTACTGTCCGGGCTAAGGGGCCGTCATGAGTGTGTGGGCGGTATTGTAGTGTGTCACACCGCCCAGTGTCTACGCGGATCGCGGTCCGCACCGCGCCTCCGCGTGTGAGTTAAGGTGCCTGTATAGTGGCGGATGTCTGTGCTTGTTTACGTAACGCGCCTATATTAACCTAGGTCACGTTACGCAACAGATGTGTGTTGTGTGTGTGGAGTCAAAGTGTCACAGGTAAGCTGCGTGTAACCTGAGTACAGCTTACCCGGGCGTCAATCCGGTGCGATGGGGGCATGGTCCGCTATCAGGTCGCGGGGCAGTGGTCGCGCGTCGGGGGGGCGCGCGTGCCAGGGCGCGACGTCTTTGACATGCGTGAGGTCCGAGGCGTCGGCACGCGCGAACATTCCCTTCGCGAGTCGCCGCACAAACTCATCCAGGCTCTCAATACCGAGGTCCCGCTGGATGACATCGTTCCTCACGAAGCGAGGGGCATCTACTATGGTCCGCAACGCCTGGTTCTGCTGCGTGCGGAGCTGCTTGCGGTTCGTCTCGCTCGTGAGGGCGAACCAAACGGGAGCGGCGTACGTCAAAATCGGGCGGATGTACAGCTTGTACACGCCCAGCTTGACGCGCGTCGGGATGCGGGACGAGAGCACTGGTTTAAGGAGATGGCGGACGACCTTACCCTGCGCGGCGACATTGTGGACATGCGTCCCCATCGTGAGCCGACGGTCGATGGTGACCCCTAGGTATTTGACCCGGGGCGTCCACTCGATGTCGGCTCCTTGTAGTTTCAGGGGTGGTGGGAGAGGCGCGGACCCGGTGACCATGGCCTGCGTCTTACCTACGTTCACGGACAGCCGCCACTTGGTCAACCACTCCGGAAGCAGTTCGAGGGCGCGCTGCATTTTGACCGCCGCGTACTTCGCATTGAGCGATGTAGTAATGTACGCGGCGTCATCTGCATACAGCGCGAGTGTTGTGTGTGGCGTGGTGGGGATGTCGTCCGTGTAACGCGAGTAGCACGCCGGCGAGACGCAGCTACCCTGCGGCACACCCGCGAGCACCGGGCGGGCGCTAGACAGCGCTCCGTCGACCACCACCCTGATCAAGTCCTGTTATAGAGAAAGTCAGAGACCACCTTCACAACGCGACGGGGCGCGTCCGATGTGGCCAGCTTATATCTCAAGCCGTCGTGCCATACACGGTGGAAGGCCTTCTCCATGTCGAGGAATACTGCCACCGAGTACTCCTTCTTGTTGATCGCGGCTGCGAGGTGGTGCAGTACCCTCGACAGCTGGAGCGTCGTGCTGTGCTCCGCCCGAAACCCGAATTGTTCCGGTCGAGGTGAGATGTGCGGTTGGAGATGTCGCAGCAGGAGTGCTTCGAACACCTTGGAGATTGTCGGCAGCAGATTGATCGGCCGATAGCTCTCCGGCTTCTGGCTGTTTTTCCCCGCCTTAGGCAGCATAATGACGCGCCCTTCCTTCCACGAGGCGGGAAAGGTCCCGGTGCGCAGTATCGCCGTGAACAGGCGCGCCAGCGCCGCTACCATACGGTACGGCAGGTGGCGCAGCGCTGTGTTCGTGATACCGTCAGCACCGGGGGCCCTCCTAGGCCTCGTCCTAAGGATGGCGCGTCTGACTGCCCCAGGCGAGAAGAAGATAGGGTCCTCCTCGGGAGCTATCGGCGAGGCGAAGTAGTCTCCCAGGTGTTTCTCGACTGCTGCGACATGAGCGGTGTCGCTGGTCGGGTTCGGTTGGAACTGACGCTCCAGGTGTTCAGCGAAGACCTCCGCCCGGTCCTCTGCTACGTATGTAAGCGCCCCGTCGCTGTTAAGCAGCGGTCGCACCGGGACTGGGGTGTTCGTCAGCTGGTTGCACAGTTTGTGCAGTGACGGCCAGTTGTCAGTCGTGGCGTCTAATCGGTCCTCCCAGCCCGCGGCGGTGTGCGCCTGGAGCTCGGCCCTCACCTTCTCCGCGAGACGGTTGAGCTGCGTCTTCAGCGTCGGGCATCTGTGTTGTTGCCACTGCTTGCGGAGGCGCCTCTTCGCGGCGATCATCGCATTCAGGCGAGCCGGCAGGGGCGGCAATAGCCCTCTCCCCTGCGGCTGTGTGCTTGTCGCCGATTCGTAGGCGCTTTGAATGCAAGCAGTGACATCGTCCGCCGTCTGATCTACGTCCGCGGAGGTAACGATAGGCCGAGTCGGCGCGGCGGTCTCTACTTTCTCCGCGAAGGTTGTCCAGTCTGTTTTGCGACGTGGCGCTATGGGCTTCAGTCGGGTCGGCATACCCGATATGACGACGAGTACAGGTTGATGATCCGACTGTAACTCGTCGTCTATGACTTGCTGTGTGGTCTGGCATTGTAGCCCTCGGTGGACTACGATGTCCAGTACGTCCGGCATGTGCTGTGCAGCGTCTGGGTAGTGGGTCGGCGTTTCTGGGCCGGACACCGTATAGCCGAAGGCTTCCGCGTCCGCGAAGAGCCGCCTGATCCCTTCCAACGCTGCGCACTCGCTTACATAAAGTGGCCTGAGTAGTGGGGAGAGTGGGGAGGTGAATGTGCCACTTTGCACAGCGTAACTCGGCCCGCTGCACTTGTCGTTTACATAGATCACGCCGACACGGCCATACTGACGTGCGGACGTCCTCGTACGCGAAGTCTCATCAAGCATTATCTAAAATGACAGAACGTTAGTACTAATGTTCGTTCATCCTGACTAGCAATCTGGTCTGGATCATCCCTTCACAGTTTGCCACTTACTCTAGACCGCTCGACATCGAGCCTTCGTTATTTATCCTAATACTAGCAATCTGGTCCGGTTCACCCCTGCAGAGTTTGCAACTAATTCTGGACCGCTTCTTATTAAGCCTACAGGACTTTAGCAATCGGGACCGGTTCACCCCTTCAGAGCTTGCTACTAATTCTGGACCGTTCATTTTTGAACCTTCAGTACTCATCATTTTTTTTTCCTTTTTTTTTTTTGTTCTCTGGACCAGTCATTGCGGACTCTACAGGGTTACCTCATATGCTAATTATTAGTTTTTATTTGAATTTTAATAATAGACCCAACTTAGACACTCCACCGAACGCGTAGCAGGCCTGTGTAATGTCTAGCGAATCTCAAGTCATAAAGCCAGCAAATCGTCCCTTCAATGTGCATAAACGTTCGGTGGTGTCATGTCACCGAATGTGTCGTAGCAGACACATAATTCATGTTCATAACACTAAACTAACAGCGACAAGTATGAAATCTAAATAACAATAATTTTAGTATTGAAGCGCCGTCACGGCCAGATCGACATTCGCGCGTCCTTGTGCGTCTCCATCCTCTTATGTCGCCGTAAGTAACCGCGGGCCCATTTTTCTGTAAAGAGATTAAAACTGGTAGATACATTACGTTTTACGCTCGTCCATCAGTGACATACATAACAATGTTTTAAATTCCCACAAACTCAACCTTTAGGAGCTGACCCGGACAACTGAAATAGGCGTCCCTCCAACTAGCTATCTCGCGAAATAACATGGACCGGGCAACCCACCAGCGTCTCTCCGATCACTCACTAGTACCACACATCTCCATTGATCTCATAGCCTCTCAGACTAGACGATCACTTTATAATATGATCCAGAACATTGGCCTGCATAAGCCAGTTCTTTAGACTACCCAATAACACATCATAGGACGTCAACCCGCATGAGTCGGTCCCTTACATTATCCTTACACGGTTACTTTAGCTCTCAGATTAGTATCAATGTTACCTTTAATTACGTTTCTTCACTCTCAGAGGCCGAGAGATTTCCAGACCTGGCTCTTAACACACGTGAACTACAAATAGACAAAACATCACTGCCACCACCCGATGACAGCCATTCCATTCCACAATCGCGAACTGCCGCCATCTCGGCCTCCTTCAGGCTACCAGTCAAGGTGATAGCTACATCCATCAAGCCCTCACATCCCCAGAGCATGGCACGCAAACGCTTACGACTATATTTGTATGCTCTATTAGACACACAACCAAGGGAAGTCCGTATTCCCTGCAAAGCCCAGTCGGACTGTCGGACCCCTCTGTCACATTCAATGAAGAAGGAATCGCCCCTGTAAAACGGTCTCATTTTTCCAACTGCGACGCAGCAGATAAATCAATCCCAATATTCTCAGACGAATCGCTTACGAATTTCACCCAAATCTAACCGAAACCTAAACTCAGAATATGAAGATTCACCTTTGATTATAATAAGTAAGCTCCCCAATGTCCGCATGACTCTCTCTGCCCGAACACCTGCTCTGCCAAAACCGGTAGCAACAAGGTGCAAATATACACCATGGTCACCATAACATTGATCTGTCTGCGCCTATACAATACCTGACCCGATCCGAAATGATCCGCGAAGTCGCACCGAAAAGACAGACAGCATCCTTTAGAACTTCAACTGTACCAGCTGCATCCAACTATGAAGTGCACTCGAAAAGGCCGCATTTAGTGGAAGAGTCAACAATGACAAGAAAACTCCTTGCTATCGATTTCTCCACCCAACTTCCCCGCGATGTCTATATGTAAAAACGTTGAGCCTTGAACAACCCCTTGAGGCTCAGCACACAATGCAGGACTTACTTTCGCACTCACCTTACCATCTCAGGGAACCAGCATTTCTCACAAACTCCAGCAAGGGCTTCGTCCCCACGAAGTAGTTAAACCTCTGTGTGAACAAGACTTATCAAAGTCCATGTTAGTGACCCCGGGACTAATGGAAGCCAACAGACACTTACCACGCTCAATCCTCCTGCACTATACTAACCCATGAACGTCGCATGTGTGAGCCACTGCCTGACTGCTACGCCCACCGATGAGAACCTGGATATAGAGTCGCGGCGGCCTATCTATGAAGAGATCTTTAGAGGGAATCAGAACGTTATGCCAAACAGCTGATGTGGTAGCCCTCCAGGAGACTTGGCTGATGCCACATGACCTGCCGCTGCTCAACACGATCGATGACAAGTTTGGGTGCACGGGCACGTCTGCGGTCGACACGGCGGCGGGTGTAATCAGCGGCCGGCCTTATGGCGGCGTGGCCCTGTTGTGGCGTGAGAGTGCGTTTGAGTCTGTGTCCGTGATAGAATGTAATAACGTGCGGGTCTGTGCGATAAAAGTTACTGTGTGTGGTAGGTCAGCAGTAGTCTTTAGTGTATATATGCCTACAAACTCGTATGACAACCTACCTGAGTTTACCGCGTGTTTTGGTGTGATTCGATCGATAATTGAAGTGGAGGAGAACAATGGAGTTGAGGCATTTTATATACTTGGCGATTATAATGCCCACCCGAACGAATGAATTGTTTTACAGTGAAATGTTGAACTTTTGTATGGATCTTGATTGGCATTGTATAGATTTAAATATGTGTCCTAAAACTACCTATACATTTTATAGTGATGCTCACGGCTGTACTAGATGGTTGGACCACTGCATCGTCACAGAGTCAGCACAGGATTCAGTGATTAGTGTGACTGTGCGCTACGACGTGTATTGGTCGGACCACTATCCACTCGTAGTGGAATGTAACTTACATAAGCTTAAGCCTAGAGGTAATGATTTGTTAGCGGAAAAACCTGTGAACCGTGTCGTGTGGGGTGAGAGACAGGCAAAACAAATTAATGAATACCATGACATTTGTCATTCCAAACTACGGTTGATAGATTTTCCGCTAGAGTTAAATAAATGTTGTGATGGTTTTTGTACTATGAAGGATCATCATTCATTTCTTGATAAATTATATGTGCAAATTACTGAAACGTTATCACGAGCGGCTAGTCAAACTTATAGAAAGAAGTGTCCCAGGAAGGGAGGTTATGTCGGTGGATGGAATAAGCACGTAGCGGACCCTCATCGGGAGGCGCGGCTTAAGTTTCAAGTGTGGAATTTAGCTGGGCGACCAGCTAATGGTCGTATCTTTGATGAGATGTCGGAGGCGAGGAAACATTTTAAAGCTAAATTAAAGTGGTGTCAGAATAGTCAAGAGCAACTTAAAATGGACATCCTCGCATCCGACCATTCCTCTAAGGATTTCAAAAGTTTTTGGAAACGTACTAAGAAAATGAACGTTGGGCCAAACCTCCCGATGAGTGTCAATGGTTCTGATAACCGCAGTGATATTGCCAAGGCGTTTAGAGAGCACTTTACTGTGAAATCTCCCTTGGGTCCCTCGTCTGGTGATGTGAGCGGTGGTGAGCCCGTTGTGATGGGGCAGAATGTAAAGATACCTGCGAAGACTGTGGCTAAAATTATTAGTAAAATGCAGCGTGGAAAATCTCCTGGTCACGATGGGCTCAGCATCGAGCATTATAAATTTGCGGGGGTTCATTTGCCGCGAGTACTGTCTATGTTTTACAGTCTGTGCATAGGTCACTCGTATTTGCCGGAGCCGCTAATGCGGACCATTGTCGTTCCTATAGTTAAGAATAAGACGGGGGATACGTCTGACATTGGTAACTACCGGCCCATATCACTCGCTACCACAAGTGCCAAGGTACTTGACAGTCTGCTGAATAGTCGCCTCACTGCACAAGTTGAGTTGCACGATGCCCAGTTCGGGTTCAAAGCAGGAGTCTCAACCGAGAGCGCTATTCTGAGTCTGAAGCGAACTGTCATGTACTACACAGCGAGAAAGACGCCGGTATACGCGTGTTTCCTCGACTTGTCAAAAGCATTTGATCTGGTGGCATATGACGTGCTGTGGGACAAGTTGAGGGGCGCGGGTGTGTCGGCGGAGTACACCTCCATTCTCAAATATTGGTACTCTAATCAAAAAAACCGGGTGAGGTGGGGGGGTACTCTGTCGGACGAGTACGGGCTAGAATGCGGAGTAAGACAGGGTGGGTTGAGCTCGCCTCTTCTTTTTAACCTGTATATCAACCGGCTTATCGAGCGACTGAGCGGTACACATGTCGGCTGCCACATTGATGGAACCTGTGTCAACAATATAAGCTATGCAGACGATATGGTGCTTCTCAGTCCATCGATAGGTGGGTTGAAAAAGTTGTTATTGACCTGCGAGGCCTATGCGGAGGAACATGGGCTAATATACAACTCGAAGAAAAGTGAACTTCTTGTATTTAAAGCACCTAAGCAGCAGCCGCGCAGTGTTCCACCCATATGTCTGAACGGCATAACACTTAAGGTTGTCGATAGTTTTAGGTACCTTGGCCACATTGTCACGAGTGACCTAAGGGATGACGCAGATATAGAGAGGGAGCGCAGGGCGTTGTCTGTGAGGAGCAATATGCTTGCCCGCAGGTTCGCTCGTTGTACTACAGACGTCAAAGTTACCCTTTTTAAGGCGTTCTGTCAATCATTTTACACGAGTGGCCTGTGGGTGTCATACACGCGCCGAGCATACAACGTCCTGCGTGTTCAATTTAATAATGATTTTAGGATGCTGTTGGGACTGCCATGGCGTTGTAGCGCTTCTGGAATGTTCGCAGAGGCTCGCACAGATGGTTTTCATGCCATCATGCGAAAGAAAGCGGCCTCGTTACTACAGCGCCTGCATGGTAGTGACAACAGCATTCTGAAAATGATCGCGTCCAGAGCGGACTGTCCCTTCCAGGGGCACTGGGTGGCCACAGTAGTAGGCCTTAATAAATAGTTAATTTTGTAAAAACTAACAATACTAACCTAGTAACCTAAGCACTATTGTCACTAACATCAATATACTAACAAAATATGGACTTAAGGTCTGAAATAAAGTTTTATTTATTTATTTATTTATTATCCTGCCCCCCCAGACGGTGGGACGGCACCATGCACCAACTCCGTAATTCTATTTCTGGGACAGAAAATCTGCATGCTCTATGCCACTCCACTGTCCGTAGACTAGAGTCCATCGAAATCATAGACCCGCAAAAGGGTCCACCGCACCTGGAGCGCGGCTGATCACTGAACTTGATGCCTTGAGGGAGCCACGACCTGTAAACACAGTATACGCCCGTCGAAACCTTCAATAACTTCAATGACGGCCAGGGTACACACTTGCAAAAAGAACACTGCGATTCTGTTTCAGTTATTCGTCGGCTAAAGTCAGACAAGACATAAGAATCGAAAAACTTTCTTTGGATCAATATTGCCCCGTATCCCCAGAGCTCGGTGTTTAGTTCCATCAGTGCGTTACAGTCAATTATAGTCAGAACCGGTTCTGATGTAAGTAATTCGATCACTCTCTTGTGAATGTTTTATGTCTGTCCATTTTATAGGCCCTTTTGATTTGATTCAAGGTTGAAAACGTAAAACACGTGAAATATGGGACAACGAGCCGAAGACTGACCTCAAGGAGCCACAGATCGCTCAAAATAAAATTATTAAACTATTATTTCACTATGATTACCTTACACCTACAGTTACACTTCACAAAAATACATCAGGTACACAATCGCAGCTGTCGTAGGAAGGATCACATTTTACTACCGCGAGTGCGGACAGTCAATGCCAAAGGAAACAATTATTTTTGCAAGAGTGCAACAATATAATAAGCTACCTAAAGATCTAAAGAATGCAAACTCGTTGGGTATTTCCGAAATTAAAAAAAAAAAAAATAACATTCTAAATGATCAAACACTACTCCAATAAACAGACTTGCCCTACGGCTGTGTTGCTTTATTGTGGCACCGGGATCGCATTCCTTATCTATGGTAATTATTTCTTTTGCGGGTGGATCGAAAAGTTTTAAGTTGTGTTAGTTAATAATGTTAATTGCATCCGAAAAGAAATGGTATTACTATTTAAATGATTTAATATAAATTAAATCAATAGCTGCTTAGTTTGTGTGCCCAAGTTATATTTTAAGTTTAAAAACGTTCTCAAGTAAGTGAAATCTTTGTAATTTCTACCAGCATTAAATAATTAATTATCCTTTCGCAATATTTGAACTAATTAGAGTTTATCTTCACCATGTAGGTCAGTGTTGATATTATATAAGAATAATGAAACTCTCAGTAACATTAACTTCTTTCCCCAAACAGAATGTAATTTTGTCAATATCTGTACGTACATAGATACCACTATCTAATAGATCCCTACCTATAATAACTGGTTCTGTAATTGAGTAAACAGGCACAACATGAAACAAAAAGGACACTGACGTGGTTAATTTCACCACGGCTCAGAATGCAATTCATATTTAACGTTTTCTTTACCTATACCTGTAAGGTAAACTATATCGCTGAGCTCAAATGGATGTCCATTCGCCAAAGAAGAAGTTTGCGCGCTTTGACTACACTTTTCTCTCTTCTCAACTCTCCCACTCCTCCTTCTTATCTTATGTCTCACTTCCAATATCTATGTTCATCTCACGCTAAGGAACTGCGTTCTTCCAACAATCTTCTCCTGCTTTGTCCTTCTCATACTTCTGACTTTGTTCATTCTTCCTTTAATATTCAGTCCATTCTTCTTTGGAATGCGCTTCCTCTTGATATCAGGACGGCCACCAGTCGGTATGCATTTAAGCGGAAATTGCAGAGTTATTTTCGTAACAAATAGCGTAGAGTCGGCTCAACACCTTTCACCATAAAATTTATATATATATATATATATGTATATATGTATTGTAAGTATATACTTTTTTAATATGTATGTATGTGTATTATAAGTTATATTATTTTTTTAAAGTTATTTTTCTTCCATTATCGTCCCCTTCAACTAAAGCACCTGCCATCTTATCTCTTCACCACCCTTGGTTGACTGGTAGAGAATGCCTAAGGCATTAAGTCCGCCTTTGTACCTCTTTGGGTTCGAAAAGTTTAAATAAATAAATAAATAAATAGTGCCCGAGAATTTTTAACAATGCTAAAAGAAGCGGATGATGTGGTTGTCCATACACGTAACGGGTGAGACGGTTCGTATCATGACTCTTCGGTGCTGGCGCTCGATGCGAATTCTTCACTTCGGTCAAAGGTTCGTACTGCCTCTTGCTTCAATCAATTGATTTTTGGACTGTTGTACTTCAACGATGACATGTGCCATGTATCAGTGAAATTTGACGTTTGCGGTTTAGCGGTTGCCGGAAGTCGTGATAGCAAAAACTCCATATTTTGAATAGATTAGACGTTGGTCTGGACACTTCACTGTCGTTATTATTTTCTACAGGTTTTTGCCCTTCGAATCCCAATTCTGATATCGGGATAGGCCCTCATCTGCGATATTACACTTGCACTTTGTAAGTAGGCGTGGATTGTCGGGCGAAGAAAATAGAGATACTAGTTACAGCACAATCACTTTATTTCACTCACAATTTCTTATAAAATAATCAACTTGAAGTAACCTGAAGGCAGAGGTCCGACATATTAAAATATAAATGAAAGTTTGAAATATAGCAGTAACCAACTTATTTATTCCAACCGCTTGTTAATTAATTAAATAGATCGCTATAATAGCTCTAGGCGCTACAGCAGGCGCACCGGGCCGAGCCTGCCACAAGAATGATCCCTTCCAACGCTGCGCACTCGCTTACATAAAGTGGCCTGAGTAGTGGGGAGAGTGGGGAAGTGAATGTGCCACTTTGCACAGCGTAACTCGGCCCGCTGCACTTGTCGTTTACATAGATCACGCCGACATATGTATTTAATGTATACGTATATGGTACACCACTGATTACCTGCAGTATTGTCTCTCCTTCTCTCTTTCATCCATCAAAAGGTCGCTTTTAGCGATAAGACCGCCCATTGTGCCATGTTTCATGTCGCCAATTAATCTTTCAGTATTGTATTTTTATGGTATTGTGTTTACTAACACAGGTTATGTTCATACTTACACTATATGGATCCCTGGTTCTGTTTTTTTTTTTAATTCGAATTTGAATTTAATTGGGCAAATTAAGTGTGTGTCATAAGCATTTTACAGCAAGGTTTCATACCCAGAAATTATGTCTTTTGGTCCAAGCCTATCCCACTTTGTTCACTAAACATGAAACCTCTACTGGAGTTCTAACACATTCTAGTTTAGGTAATTGTCGAATTGCTAAAGTATACTTTACACCTGCACGTGTAGCAAGTCTAGGTTTTGTCGACGGAAGAATGTACAAAATGGCAGATGACTAAAAGAAATCTGTCATTAAGTCTATTGTATCTATTCTTCCTTTCGACAAAACCCATCATGTACGCGCAAAGCCTGGGGGTGAAAGTATTAATGGGTGGAGCGGAAGGGCGTGTCAGACTTTTACTGACTAAAACCCACCCATGTTCCTACAGTTGCCTGTGCCAGGGCCAGAGTATCTCTTTCGAACAACCCGCGACCCTGGTGGGAAATACATGCACCTGAAGGCCAATTCTCGTACTTACGAAGGTGATGACGGGGTCAAGTAAGCGAGCGAAACGAGCTAACAGTCTTATTAAAAAAACAAGGTTTTTCTTGAACTTTAAACCTTAGAGCCTGTATTTGATAAAAGAGCCCAACAAAAATAGAAATACAGGGTCATTTACAAAACTGACAACTTAGTCCGGTCATAGGTTGTCAATTTAGTATTAAGAACTTTATTTGAATGAGCACAAAGTTCGAAATACAAAAACTGGCTCGAAGGTTTAGGCTAAAGTTGATCGTGTTTTGTAACAAGAAGGTAGTTGTTTTAATTAATGATTCTTCAACATGACCATCTAAGCATAAGCAGTTAAGTAGGTACCCTTATGTAGTAGATTCCATTCTCAATTTGTGTTCAAAATTATACCTAAATGTTTAGAGTTGTTTTATTATTATTGTTTCAAAAATTTGAGTGTACCTTTACAGTACTTGTAATTTGGAACGAAGCAAACTAAGTTTTTTATAAATGTGTGACAAACCTTCAAGACGACGAACAATCAATCCATTTTTACTATGCCTTCTTTGAAATTGCATTATTAATTTGAACATTTTAATATTAGTCATAATCCCTACTGAACACACATCTGATAATCTAGCGTAATATGATGGTCTGCTTGTTTATATGTAGTTAAAGCCTAAGCCTAAATTTCCCCGTGCCTCAGGTTTGACCAAAGTATAGGTATATGGGCGCCAATACATTGTTTGATTTTAATTTGAACTTCTCTTATCTCTCTTCTCTGGACAGTACTCCGTTAAGAATGCACATAGCAAATTGTCACTCAAGTGCAAATTGCGCATTTACACAGCGTGCATTCGACCGATCATGAACTATGCCAGTGCAGTCTTCGCACGCCAATCCCCACATCCTCAATAGAATGCAGACTCTCCAAAATAACGTAAGACCAGGGGCTCCCATTGACACGTCCGTAACGAAATCCTCCTTGACCGACCTCATAAAATGTATTAAACGCTACTCAAATCGTTTCTTCGATACTGCCGTGAATCATCGCAACCCTCTGGTTGACGAGGCCGGCTTCCACAATTAATTAAGACCGCCGCCCAAGGCATGCCCTCACCGACCGCGATGACCACATAACTCTCCTCCAGGACAGCAGTAGGGCCACCAGTACAGTACACGGAAAACTCAAACCATCATTCCGACCTCGCCATCGAGGTCCCGTAACTGCCCCTCCCGACTCTTGCTCGACGAAGTGCCACCCCACACCGCAGCTGAGCCTGTAGCTATAAATTCCCCTGATAATAATAATCATCCAATTTTGATCCAGCCTGACCCATTTTGCTGTCCTCCCTCCAGCGACGTCCTAAGCCAAGGTCCAAACCCCACAGGGGGTGCCGTTAGCGAGCAGTCGCTTAGTATCTCCACATCCTCATTACAATGCAGATTCTCCAAAATAACGTAAGACCAGAGGCTCCCCTTAATTGACACGTCCGTAACAAAATCCTCCTTGAACGACCTCATAAACCCCACTATTCGTCAATTTATTAAACGCTACTCAAATCGTTTCTTCGAAACCGCCGTGAATCATCGCAACCCTCTGGTTGACGAGCCCGCCTTCCATAATTAACCAAGACCGCCGTCCAAGGCATGCCCTCACCGACCGCGATGACCACATAACTCTCCTCCAGGACAGCAGTAGGGCCACCAGTACAGTGCACGGAAAACACAAACCATCATTCCGTCCTCGCCAACGAGGTCCCATAACTGCATCAAGCTGTCAAGGTCCGTACCCCACAGGGGGTGCCCTTAGCGAGCAGTCGCTTAGTCATGTAAGTTTTTCACCTCTGGCTTTGAGTCCGCTTAAGGCAGCCACAGGACAGTCTGATTAAGTAGTCACGACCTCTCAATGTCAACTACGAGATGCCATTAACAAACAAAAAAAAACGCTTTGTACGCTGCTCGTGGAATAAACACGCTGAATTGAAGTAAGGAATTTTCTTTTTACTCTCGTTAACATTTTCCTGCCATTTACCCACCATGACCGGGTCATGATCGGGTCTCAACCCGAAAAAATTATAATGTCTTGAAAAAAAACACTTATATGGCAGCATATGTAACCATTATGAAATTAACATTAATTAAAAAGCGGTATACGGCAGAACTTTGGCTGAATTATGATTGATAAAAGTCAAAACTTCCTCGTTTGCTGATTTTCTATTTCCATTCATAATGCACGTATTTTGAAATAAAATAAAAATTAAGCCTTAACTTCAATTCGATCCCAGATCGATGATAAAAGTAGCCTTATGTTAATCATTTTATTTAGAGCTTTTTGCAATAGATGGCAATTTACTCAATTAGTCCTGTCAACACAGTTTCCAATATTTTTACTTATTTAAATCAACTTTTTTTTACATACAAATATATAAGAAATCTAATCATTTGTTTTCTGAACCTGGAACGATAAAACTTTATATAAAAGGACTGCACGAAACGTTTTAAAAGTAGGTCGACTCCTAGACGGCGCACAATATTTCGCCTAGAACATGCTAGGTGGACAAAATTCAAGTTTTCATTTCCAGGAAATCTTAATTGCATAACACAAACAACACCCCCAAACTCCAAATTCCGAGAAAAAGTTGTTTTTCAAATGCTTAACTGATGAGTCATAGAGTTCAGAAGTCAGGTAATGAGTTTAATGCAAGCGTTCCGGTCAATCAGTTGCAATTTAGCGACACTTTTGTGCACATCTCATAGTGGTTTATAGTGATATTGTGAAAGTTTTTGGTGATGGATAGTAATACTGAGGGTATGTACTTATTTATTTAATATATTATTTTTATCAGAATCTATTAAAATGAATTTATAGCATTTTTTTAACTTGATGCATAAATTTTTGCGTAATTTTTTTCATAAACAAAACTTTGAACGTTCAGGAAATACATTGATTCGCCTCTATTCGGGCTAGTTTTTTGATATATTGTAGGTATAACTGTGTAGTTTGTAAAAATACACATATTGTTCAGCACACTTCAGTACAACATAGTTTTTTATATTTTTTTTCAGAACACGTTTACTCTATTTCAAGGGTAGCATTTTTTGAAGAGTGGTTGAAACACACGAAGAATGATAAAAGATCGCGTATTTATGACTATCTTTCTTCAAAATTTCACTTTGGTGACATTACTGAAAGCAGCCAAAGAGAAATAAAGTTGAAAATATCCAACTTTTCTACTAAGATTGAAGCCAAATGGTTGGCTTCGGGAAAATCGAAGGAGCGTTTCTTAATTAGAAATAAGACTTGGCTGGATGAAGGAGACATACAGTTTACTGTGAGTTCTTTAGCCCCACAACCTTCAAAATCGAGTGAGGATGTGACATCTGCAGGAAGACCTCGCATTAAGATTTCGAGGAATCGTCGTTTAAGACGAAGAAACGTCGAGTCGTGGATCTCGTAGAATCTCGAAGTGCCAGTGAATTAGTGACTGCTGCCGAAATTGCTATGAGTTCAGCAGGGCAAAGAAAAGTTGCCCATGTGATTAAAGACATTAGTGAAAGGCCAGATAATATTATTAAGTCAAAAGAAAATACCAGTTCCGTTAATCCTAGGCAGTTAAGTAGTGACGAAGCCTTAGCATACTGTATAGATTCTAAGTCAACAACACATGCTTACAAACAAACTAGGAAGTGGTCCATAATGGCAGGACATAATGTGTTTCCGTCATATTTTAGTGTAGTAAAATCTAAAAAGGCCTGTTACCCTGCAGAGGATCACATTTCTATAACAGAAACTCGTGCTGAAATAAATTTGCAAGCCTTAATAAATAAAACAGCGGAACGTCTAGTAATAGCACAGAATGAAGTTATCAGTAGTGTCCTCCAAACAAGTCCAACGTTTACACTTGTTAGTAAATGGGGATGTGATGGAAGTTCTGGGCACAGCACATACAAACAGAAATTTGAGAACACTGAAGATACGGACGAATTTCTTTTCGTATTTTCTTTCGTTCCCCTTAAAAGTTATATGATGGGTCTAAAATTATTTGGCAAAATCCTCGGCCTTCATCAACTATGTGTATTGTCGCCCCATCAAATTTATATTTGCTAAGGAAACGAGTGACTTCACGTTAGCGGAGACAAATATATTGTTGGAAGAAATTAATGCTCTTCTTCCAACACTTATCAACTTTGGTGATTCTCAAATCTCTGTGAAACACGAACTTCTTCAGACAATGATAGACGGAAAGGTATGTAACGCCTTAACGGAAACTCGTTCATCTCAAAATTGTTTCATATGTGGTGCCACCCCCAAGACGATGAACGATGACCCCGCGAAGTTTAACAGCAATCAGGAACATTTTGGCTTTGGTTTATCTACACTTCATGCTTGGATTCGTTGCTTTGAATGCCTTTTACATATCAGCTATAAGTTGAATATTAAGAAATGGCAGGCTAGAAGCGACGAAGACAAAGCTGATATCAAGATTCGTTCCGAAGAAATCAAATTGATATTCAAGAACGAGATGGGACTCATTGTAGATAAACCAAAGCCAGGATTTGGTTCTTTGCGGTATCACCGGATGCCGACCTACCTCTGTCGTGTGGTCGAGGCCTATTTGACGGACAGGGCCGTCATCTACCCCGGTCACCGGGGAGAGTGGAACCGGCGAGAGATGTCGTGCGGTGTCCCACAGGGATCGGTCCTGGGGCCGCTTCTGTGGGATATCGGTTACGACTGGGTGCTGCGCGCGGACCTCCCGAATGGCGTCAGCGTGGTGTGCTACGCTGACGACACGCTGGTCCTGGCACAGGGGAGGTCGCACCAGGAGGCGGCCGAACAAGCGACACTCGGGGTTGCGACAATCGTCGATAGGATCCGGCAGTTGGGACTCGAAGTGGCCCTGCACAAGTCCGAGGCCATGTGTTTTCATGGTCCTCGGAACGCGCCACTGTCGGGTTCCCAGATAACGGCGGGAGGGGTTCACATCGGTGTCGAGTCGACGATGAAGTACCTGGGACTCGTCCTCGACAGCCGGTGGAACTTCGTGGAGCACTTCCGACGTTTGGCTCCCAGACTGGAGCGGGCTGGGGCTGCCTTGAGGCGGCTCCTGCCCAATCTAGGGGGTCCAAACGCCTCCTGCCGGAGGCTCTACGCGGGAGTCGTGCGGTCCATGGCCCTTTACGGGGCACCGGTGTGGGCGCGTTCTTTGAGGCGCCGACCGGCCCGCCGGTTGAACGCGTCCCAAAGGGTCATGGCCATCCGGCTGGTCCGGGGATACCGCACGGTCTCATGCGAGGCGGCGAGCCTCCTTGCCGGATTGCCGCCATGGGATCTGGAGGCAAAAGCCCTCGCGCACGTATGGGAGTGGCGCGAGGAAGCAAAACGCCGGGGTGTAACTCCGCTGCCGCGACAAATCACGGTACAGCGGACAGTGCTCCGGCGGGATCTCATGGCGACATGGAGGGTGCGATTGTCGCAACCCAGTGCTGGGCACGCCACAATAGCGGCGGTAAGTCCCCTCTTTGAGGAGTGGTTGGAGAGGCGCCACGGCGTCCTCACCTTCCGCCTGACACAGGTCCTCACCGGACACGGTTGTTTCGGGAGGTTCCTGTTTCGCATAAGGCGGGAGGAAACGCCCGGGTGTCATCATTGTGTGGATCGCCCGGAGGACACGGTGGAGCATACGGTGGAGGTATGCCCAGCTTGGGCGGAGCACCGCAGTGTCCTCGCGGAGGCGATTGGCGGCGGCGATCTCTCGCGTCCGGCCCTGGTCCAGGCCATGGTACGGAGCGAGAGGGAATGGAAAGCCGTCACCTCCTTCTGCGAAGCAGTAATGCTCGCAAAGGAGGAGGCGGAGCGCGTGAGGGAGAGAGCCTTGCGCCCTCACGCCCCTAGTCGCCGCAGGAGACGCCCTGGGCGTCGGGAATCGCAAGCAGATTCCCGGCCACCGTAGGCGCGGGCTTGCGGATGGCGAGCCATGGGTAGCTCGCCGTCCGGTAAGGACCAGGCCCGGGTCGACGGTGCGTTGTGTTCCACGCGCGCCTCAAAGAGATGTCAGCACAAAATGACGGGGTCCGATAGGGCCGACGCCTTAGGGTCGCGGGTTATTCCACAGAGAAAACCGTGGCCCTGGCACAGGCAACTGAAGGAACACGGGTGGGTTTTAGTCAGTAAAAGTCTGACACGCCCTCCCGCTCCACCCAGAGCGGGAGAAGTCATTTGATGATTTCCCACCCAAAAAAAAAAAAAAAAAAAAAAAAGGATTTGGTTCTTCCAATGATGGAAACACAGCCCGTCGCTTTTTTAAGAATGCTGAGATGAGCGCTCAAATCACAGGATTGGATGTTACTATTATCAAACAATTCGATGTTATTTTGAGGACATTGTCTTCTTCATCATTGGGTCCGAGATAAACTTAGTTGAATTTAATAAATTTTGTCTTGAAACTAGAAGACATTACCTTAGTCTCTATTCGTGGTACTATATGCCTGCTACTGTACATAAAATATTAGTACACAGTACTGAGGTCGTCAAAGCGGCATTGCTTCCAATTGGGCAACTTTCCGAAGAGGCTCAAGAAGCACGTAACAAAGATTGCCGCAGATTTAGGGAGTACAACACCGGCAAGTGCTCACGTGTTGCCACGAATAGAGACTTGCTGTCCATGTTAATAATAACATCTGACCCTTTGATCAATGGCCTTCGTGAGATTCCCCGAAAAAAGCCGGAAAAAATATGTGCAGAAGTATTAAAGTTAATCGTAAGCCCGACCATAGTAGCATCAAGACCGGAAACGTCATCATATTGTCGCACATTACCACAAAATGATGACGATTCACCAGAAGATTTTGATGATGATTCTGATGGTTAGGTTTAGGTTAAGTTAGTTTGTACAGTAGGTATTTATTTATTTAATGCATTTTTGTTGTTTGTTTATTATTTTTAAATATTTTTTTCTGTTTTTACATATTTTTTTTTTGTTTTTTATTACAAAATCATACCAAAAACTATTAATAATGCCTCAACATGACTACTTATATATAAAAGCATCGTTAAATATCATAAAAACATATTGTCCACCTAGCATGTTCTACGCGGTACACTGTGCGGCGTTGTAAAACTACAGTCTCTGGGCAATTAGTCAGTCGCTGATGCTGCCATCTGTTGAAAAATTGGACGAAGATTCATTTCTTTGGATGGGATTGGGTATCTGTACGTAGTATTATATTATCTGTGCTATTACTGTGTGTGTGTGAAATATTTATATTGGTGCAAACCAATATGTCTGACTCCGACAACATCAGCGATGATGCGCCGACATGGACCTTCCAGTGAGTAGGTACACTTTGGTCCAATCTGAGGCTCACGTGACAACATTATTGTTGTCACTTAGTTTTATTATTAACTATTTCAATAAAATAAAATAAAACATTTACAATCGTGGAATTATTTAATCATTGAGTGCTATCTCCAAAATGTTTAAATTGTAACAGGTCCCGTTTATTGAACATTTCTTGTAGATAGTGATGAATTTAGCGGGAGCTCCATTGTGATACTCATCTGCAAAATAACACAGTTTCATTATTACACATAATATAGGGTTTTAGACTTTGCTGTGCCCCGCGGTTTCTCCCGCATAAGTCCCGATACCGTTAGAATATTGGGTTAAAAAGCTATGTCCTAATCTAGTTCATGGTCTACCCAAGGATCAAATTTCATCCACATCAGTTCAGCCATTTTAGCATGAAAACGTATCAAAATAATATACAAAAAATCACATTAGTTTAGATTTAAATAAAGTTGAAGAGTTTGATTGTTAAATATCTGGAACTACCCATCGGACGGAACTTTAAAAAATATAGGTATACTTAGGTCGGACAAAGAAAATTTACAGTATTTTAAGATAAAACCGGTGAAAAAATTAAAGAGTACACGCATAAGATATTATTCTTAAATCCTTGTGACGGAAAACGATCATTGAACTGAATGGCGCGAAGTTGGCGATCTTGTGTTGTGACGTCTTCGTGATACTAGCAGTGCTGTCTCTGTATAGCATACACTTTAAAACCTGACCATTTTTTGGGATATTAAAACATTTTTATTAAAGTCGCTTATTATTTCTGGGTTTCAAAAAATCAACGAAAAAAAATTGGTATTCGGTGAGTTACGGTTACCTAGCGAGGCAGTACAGTAATAAGTTAGGTAAACTTACTTTTCTGATAAACTTGTATATAGCTCCCATCTTGAGCTGGTCGGGTGGTGGTGATCATGTCTGCAATCACGAAATTACAGTCAGCCAGGTCACATTCAAGTCTACGAAAGACATACCCAGTACCTTAAACATAACACCACGCCTTAATCATTTAAACCCTTAGGGATTAGGCAGACATGTACCCACATTTCGCCAGTTATGTCTAAGTCTATGTAATATGGGGCGATCCTATTGCCATTAATCTAACACAAATCCAGACTGTGGGCTGCTACTGAAAACATCCCAGATGGAAAAACCCAATATCAATGCCCGACCTAGAATCAAACCCAGGACCTCATGCTCAGCAGTAGCGCTTGCGATCACTAGACCTAAGAGGCAGTCATATATATACTGTTATGGATGTGTGCAAGGTGCGTGCCTCCCGCGCGCCATCTAGTGTAACGACGAGTCCAACTCTCGAATAAACCAGTGCGATGCTAGCCAGCGGTCGTTTCAGTTGTGTACCCATTTCCCCGCACCCGCGTACTTAACATATACCCAGTAAATGGTAGATTTATAGTAGGCACATATATTATAGTATTCCCACAATATTTGCCTCGCGATTATCCAAGGTCTTCCAAAAACGAATGAAACGACCATAAAGGTGTTTTGGGGAAGCCTTGGAGAGAGGGTTCGAAGTTATTTCTTTCTACCTTGTTTCACGGAACACCCCGTATATGCTTTCACTGCTGGCCAAGCGCAACACGTTATTCTCACAGCAACAAGTAGACTGTTTACATTAGCGTGTCGGTGACGCAAGCCCATAATTTTTTTTCTCGTACCAATGTAACTTTGAACTTCAATACCTCCGTAACTAGAAGTTACATCCAGAACACAACTATGATTACTCGCGCTTCGATAAGCGTCTTAAAAGACGCTTATCTTATCTCACTTTCTTTTATCACACTCTCACTTTATTTTATCTGGTGTTAAAACACCAGATAAAATAAAGTGAGAGATTGCATTTATAAAATGCAAATATAGTCTTACAATCGTCATCAGCCCCAAAAGTATTTTCAAACGCTAGTTAATTAGTTTATGCGTCCTAGTGCTTGTGGAGCAGGACAAGCCTTGCGGACAGCATGACGTAAGCATATGGGATGGGGGGATCGAACCTAGCACCACATGCTCAGCAGTCGCGCTGCGGCCCCTAGACCAGCGAGGCAGTACCTACGAGCTACTAATGAACATAATAGGTTCGGTAAACTTACTGTGTTGATCTTGTAAACTGCTTCCATCGTCTTTAACTGCGGGACCTGTAATCACGAAACTAGTCAGGTGCTTGATTTTTGGTATAAAGGTAAATTTTGTAGAAGCCATTGTACGGTCGTCGGCAGCTGATCAACAGTCACAATTTTTAAAGAGTAGAGAATACTTCAAAGACTTTTTTAATGATTATTTCAAAATGTTGGGGTCGTCCCATTACCACTATTTTATATGATAGATTTGACTGCTTTGTTGGACTGCCTCGTTGGTCTAGTGGTCACACGAGCTACTGCTGAGCATTAGGTCCTGGGTGCGATTCACAGGTCGTTCAAAGTGTTATTGGGTTTTTCTATCTAGAATTTCTCAGTAGCAGCCCGGAGTCTAGATTTGTCACCCGGTTGATGGCAATAGACTTGCCCCCTATTACATGGGACTTAAACATAACTGGCGAAATGTGGGTGTGTTATAGGTAAACCTCTGCCTAACCCCTTCTGAGATGACAGGCGTGATGCTATGTTATGTTTTTTACAGAGTAAAAAATTCGGTTCACTACAAAATTCAATCACAAAATTCTGCCTGCGACTTCATTCGTGGGAAGCCGAAAGACACCACAATATACAAAAATAACAGCCACATTTTTATAATCATTCCCTGTGTACTCCGTTTGTAGTTTTGTTCTCGGCAGCCAAAATATACAGAGACTCAAGACTGGTGACGCGGAAGCGACGTATGTGCAGTTGTGCCCTTGTGAAAAGCAGCTCGTCCTGCGGTCGACACTAGAACGCAGCCTTCAGTAGGATTTTCTTAAGGCTTGCAAAATTTTTAGTTTATTGTGAATTCATGAACAGTGCGTTCCTCCGTAAACTATAGCAATAGATCGTAAACACACGGGATTTCTAAGTCACCTAACCATAGTGATTTATTATTATTACAACTGTATATGACAGCAGAACCTTTTTCTAAGTAAGTTCCACGAACAATGATTAGAACAGTTAGAAAAAAGAAAAATACGAAACATCAAACCAAACTTACAAGTGAGGTTACATTTAAATGTGTACTTAACTATCTGCAATATTCTAACCTTTTGGCTTTTCTTGTTCGATTTGCGGTAAACCACAGAAAAATACGAACATAACACAAAATTGCTTATTCCCCATTGTAAATAGCGTGATAATTTATAGCCTACAGACTAAATTTGAAGAGTATCTATCCTGTTGTATTTGCGTAATGCTGGAACATACATTCAAACCAACAGACATAAATTCTTAAAACCATAACTTCGACATTTGAACCCTTTCTAGACGATGGTAGAAATAAAAAAATACGTACAGTTTGGACTTCGCTACGATTTTATTATACGTGTAGGTATAGATGACAGATTTTTACTGAAAGACTTGCAGAAAAACAGAACAGAATAAAAACGTGTGTGATTCGTGGTCTCAGGCCGTAAGTAGGTAGTCCCTGGAAGGCACCACGGGTATTGTTTTTCCCGTGTTCCCTTCGATAAATACAATGATGTCGAATTAAAACTGCACCTAAGTCAAGCCTTAATACAGTTAAAGGCATTAGGTATTTAAAAAGATGCCTTATTTTTTATACGTGTTTATGAGCGAATAGTTTATTTATTCTTATCCTAGCGGATGTTTACAGAGTAAAATTGGGAATGAAATTGAGATTCCATATAAGTATATTGACTTATTATTAGCTGATTTTTCTTACCAAGCACATCGAATTATAATTTTTTGCACGCCGAATCTAGAAATAATAAGTGCTTTATAAGAACATACTCATACAATATTAGGCTTCAAATGATAAAATCACAGCTACTAAGTGGAAACTATCAATAGTTGATTGTTATTATGTTGAGCTTATTACGATCTTAATTGTAAGGTAGGTAAGAAAGTGCTACGGCACTGGGCCCATGGGTTTTTCTGAATCAAATTTTAAATAATTGGTTGCGTCCCAAATATAATAAACATGATACGTGTTTTTGATGAAAGGCGCCGCACAAATACAGTTGGGGATGGATTTTGCTCAAAAATTCGGCTGTTAAATACAATAAAAAGAATCGATAGCATAATCATTCAACGCCGGCTGCGCTGAAAACCAGTGCTGGGGCTCCGTCTCGCATAGGGTCGTACTACTCGTGGCATTAAGCTGAGCGATGGCCGTTTCGCGTGGATGTGACGCATATTTTCCCCCAACTGTTTGGTGTTTGTGTTCGATCACTGCGTCATGTTTACCGCAAATAAAAGTTTTTTCTTTCTTTTTTTCTTTGCGTTCTAGATAAGACGATATATATATTAAAACGATTCAGATTCCGATTGATTGTGTAAACTGGGGCATGATTCCTAGATAGCTGTAAACCACTCTGTCAAAAGATGAAAATTCTTCCACTGCTCTGTATGTTTATTAGAGATATCTGCTCTTTTACGAGTACAAAGATTCACATGAATGATTTTAAGACAGAAAAGGGCTATGTTTCGCAACCTCTTATATCATCCAGCTGGACATAAAGATAAGAGAAATGTCTCTGCATCACCCAAAGGTTGACTGGTAGAAAATGGCTATGGCATTAAGTCCGCCGCTGTACAAAATGTGCGTGAGTATAAATAAATAAATAAATAAATGTGTTCAATATGTGCATATTAATAATATAAATGAATTTAAATTGTTGCAGGGTAATGTTTTTAAAACAAAGTTGTCAGAGTGGTTACAAAGAAAGTGTTTTTACAGCATTAAAGAATTTTTAGAGCATAAAAATATTTGTTTGTAGTAATAATTAATGACATGTATGTAATAATAATGTGTGATAATAATGCCATAATAATGTAATAATAATGCAATAATAAAAATGTACCATTATCAACTATGACATAAAAACAAATAATTTTCACGCTTGCTCAAAATAAAAAAAATTGAATTTGAATTTTGTATTACGCAATTAGGGTACAGCTTATTTAGTCCACGCACTTACGCGTGTGCGCAAGTCGCTGCCCAAACGTGGGTTACCTCTATAAGTAAAACGCTCAGTTTTTTGTCGAAAAGTACATCATTAGTCGTATTGGTACATTTTACAAGCCAGACAAGATTGAGTATATTATCAATTGTTCGAAGAATAAAAATACTTACAATGTGTGATCAAAATAAAATAAAGTCATGTAAAAAAATCGTAAAACAGAGCTATAAAAATAATTTGTCTCATTTTATATGCGTACAATGCGAGTCATATTTACTGTAATAATAACAAACGGAAATTAATTAACGAAAGATATAGCTAAAACTGTTTCCATAGAGCCGTGCATTTATTTTTAATTTAAATAAACCACCAAAATTGGTGGTCATTCGATTAAACTAACATCAAACGCATTGTTGTTTTGAACCTTATTTGTTTCCGCCATGCGCTATTGTCAACTACCTACCGGATTGGCTTCCTATCGAGCCATATTGGTTGTTTGATTGACGTGGTTTATCCCCGCGCGCTCTAGTGATAACGTTACTTTTAATAGGCGAAAGAAGAGATGGTGTATAAAAAATTAGGATTATTATAAAATCTACTAAAACGGCTTTGCTTAATCTTACATACGATTAGTCTCTATGTTTTTTGCATTGATACTTAAAAAAACATAAAACAGATTCAACTTTGCATTTTTTATTTATTTCTCTGTTATGTGGCCTAGACCCCTATCATGTTTCCAAGGGGCTATAGCCCATAATACACAGATATTAAACCAAAAATTGTCCACCTTTTTTATCCTTATCGCAGAGAACAAGCTCAAACTCTTGATTAAGAACAAGTCTCAAGTACACATTCTTGATTACCAGGAGAAACGCTCATTATGTATTAAAACCAACAAAATAAACTCACCTTCTGTGTCATCATAAATTCTAGGCCGAGCTGAAGCTAAAGCAAAGAATAAAAACAAAACAAAATGTAACTTCATGGCAGAAATCTTGTGACGCGAACGAGCGATTCGTACAAGAAACACTTTTACTTTGTCACATGCAATCGTTTAATGAGCGTTTATATTCAGTTCTCTTGTTATTGATAATAGCACAGTTCAAATGTTATCTCCACAAAATTTATAATTGGAAAAACCTCAAAAAACAAACACTTTTTGCGTACAGTTTTTTTATACGTCAGTGGAAACACTGTGACCTTGAGCTGGCGTAGCGAAGTACGGGGTTTCAATAGATAAAGCTGAGAGCTTATACTGGTGTTGTTACCGGCCGTACCTGGGTGGGATTACAACGATAGAAGACGTGTCTCGTTAGTATAGCTATAGTTGGATACTCATCCTAATAAATGGAACCAAAGTCGAAGCGGTAACTGTATGAGAGTAAGTTTCTTGACATTGGTGCCGATTTGTCACAAATGCCTCTAAACTAGACTAAAAATCACAAAAATTTGGTTTAATTCTGTCAAATGACGATTTTCCATTCTGAAATTGACTATAGTGACACAACTTAACTATATTTTAGTTTGACAGCACTAAGATTGCACTGAGTTATTAATTTAGTGAAAATGGCAATTTTGCTATTCTGAATTTTACGTTTTTCAACAAAAAATTTGATTGACTAACTAAATCTGACTATTTTTAATCGCGATTATTAAAAAGGTGTGGAATAAAATTAGTTGGCGTGAACTAAAATTCACACCAACACCTCGACTTCAGACGTGCAAAAACGGTACTTTAACTTTCTTTTTCTTTTTTTGCTCATATTTCGAAAACGGTGTGTCCTATCACAAAAATAATGAAAATATCGACCCCCTTTGCAACTCTGAAACCACAAAATCTCTACATTTAGATATTTTTATTTTATATTTTCCACACAAAAAGTCAAAAAACACGTCGAGGCTGCCCCAGGCTGCCTCCGGCTCTAACAAAGACGTTGCGAAACCAAAAGAAAAAAAAAACACGTGAACTCGCGATTGTCAAATTCGATTATAGTTGTGTCAAAATAATTTTTAAATTTAGAGATTATTTTTCGCAGAATAGCTTCAAGATTTTCATAGTAAAAAGTAAGGAATTTTAGTGATAGTTTAGTTAGTTTAGTTCGGTGTACAAGAGAATCGGCACCATTATTTGTAGTATTTAGCGATCCGACTCCCCAAACCCCAACTTACAGTAACTTTGCTTGCCTACAGTGCGATCTAAGTAACCCTTAGTTACCGGAGAGAAAAATATACTAGTGGCAGATTTTTCCGAGGAGACTTCGGAATTCTTGTAAACTTTTCTATGAATGATTTGCAAACAGTTTTATTAAACGGATACAAGATCGACGACGATCTGACGTTTCAAAAAACAGCCCTAAAGTAATTAGTAACCTACAGAATTATAACTAGTCATTGAAATGATCAACATCAATCTTTAAGTCAGAATTGGCCTCAAATGTCATGATTTTATGAATTGGTCATTCAACAAGGTAATTTGAAGTAGAAGGTAGACGGTCTTATTACAAAACCAGGTTTTTCTTTAGAAATGTTTGAACTTTGGCTGTTTTTGAAATAAGAACCTATCATCAATCGAAATACAGTTCCTTTTACAAAACTGACAACTTCGTCCGGTCTTAGCGTTTTTAAAGTTAGCAAACTCTCAAAAGGGATGGAAGTTCGCTAACTTTAAAATCGAAGAAAAATCTTTCCCACTGATCTATTAAGTAAACCCTGAAACGTACTGACGGTGCGCCAGCTTTTCATTATGCACTTAGTAGGATTAAAACATCAGACCTTGCTTACCTGCTATGGTGACAATACTAACAAGAGACGAAATGTAACAGTATTATTTCAAAGATTGTCCATGGAGTTTCTTGCCCGTTCTTCTCCTTATGTACCTACTTTCGCTTTGGAATGGGCAACTAACTTCATATTTCTGACTGACCGACCCCTTGACAATTCAAAAGTGCCTGTAATTGGTTTATTTTAAATAAATGATTTGAGTTTGAACAGTATGCATATCTATAGATATATAATAAATATTGATTACATTCTTAGGCCCATTTCTGTACAATAAATTAGTACAAAAAAAATAACGATCTATAAATTAAATTAATATAGCTTAACAAATTACACTTAATAATTAATTAATTACCAACCATCGATTATACACTTACAGAAGATCTACTTGTTGTCTGCAAATAGAAACACTAACGTGCTATTTTACTTATATTTACCAAAGCTTTAATTTAGTTTTTCCTTTAGACTTAAAATATAAACACTTTCTAGCCTGAAGCACAGGTTCAACCTAGTTCAGGCAATTAAGCAATTGTGCTCTTTTTTAATAAACGATTTTATTATTAATATTAGGTTGTCAGTTTAACTTGACTAAATCGGCATAAAGTTCGAAATACAAAAACTGGCTCAAAGGCTTAGGCTCGGGCTAAAGTTACATCATGTTTTGTATTAAAGAAGGTAGTTGTTTAATTAATTATTCTTCAATTTGACCATCTAAGCATAAGCACGGTAATAATTTAAGAAGTAGTACTCTTAAGTAGTAGGTGCCATTATCAACCTGTGCGCAAGATACACCATATTAAAACGAACTTACTCGGTTCACTGTTTAGTAGAACCCTTCCCAGCACTGCCGATGAGAAAGCCAAGACCAAAAACATTAATAAAAATATCTTCATGGCGGCCATCTTTTACTACTATTGGTATACGTGTGCTCTACAAGAAATAATTTAAATAATGCGACGCTATGTTTCATGTGATTTTTTTAAATCATCAAGACTAAGAAGACTAAGAAGACAGGGTTCAGAAGTTATCAAATAAATCTTTATCTTCACATACCTGTAAAGTTGCTTTTTGTGTCTGGCTGTGTGTCAGCGTTGTTGTTCCAAACTCCGCATCGGGTTTTGAAGCGGTTAATAACATCATATTGAACACTTATTCCAGAATGTTGGTTTAAAATATGTTTATATTAAATTGACAAATGAAAAATAAATCTCGATGTTATTGTTAAGTAGTTAAACAGTGCAAATTAGGGGCGGGTCGCTAGTTAAGAATAATGTGTACCTAATACTTGCTTATCAATCATTCTCAGGCGTCTCATTATTTAGGTGACTTCAGTTTCACATATTTAGGGTTCCGTGTCTCAAGGATAAAACGGAACTCTTATACGATGACTTAGTTGTACGTCTGTCTGTCTGTCAGTCTATCAAGACTCTTTTTCTCAGAAATGCATGAAGGTATCAAGTTGAACACCTATGTAAATAATAGCTCAGTGTTCAAAAAGTGGTCATAAATAAATATACGTAAATGTCTAAAGATTTCTATCATCAAAGCATAGCTGTATGGACAATTAACAAGTGAAAGTGTTTTGCAAGACAGAAGACAGAAGTGTATATATTGTGTGCAAAATTCAAAACCATAATGCCATGCAGTCTATTACAGTTACTTTCATAGTATCATGTCTTACGGCAGAGGTTCTCAAACTTTTTTGGTCACGGAACCCTTTTGACAAGCAAAATACTTGAGAACCCTATAATAAAACAATAGTTTTTAAAAGTGTATTCTTTATTCTAAGATCATAATAAAAGTACAATGTAACAGTTACTAATTATTACTTACTTTACCACATGGCAAGTACAATAATAGAAGATATTAAAAATGAAAAAATCTTAACTAATGGGAGGTATGAAACTGTTTTTTATTTTTCATCAATTGGTTGATATCAGGTTTGATAGAAGACATTTGAAGTCTCATATCAGATTCGGCGTCCAGTCTATTGCGATATTTTGTTTTCGTGGCTGCATAGGTTGAGAATCCTGTTTCGCACAAATATGTTGTTGGGAACGGGAGAAGAATATTCAGAGCTATTCTGCCAAGCATTGGATATTCATCACGGATTCTGCACCAAAAATCGTTGAGAGGCGTCGTTTTGAACAGTGACTCCATACTTGTGTCTGATGACATTTCTAAAAGAGATTCATATAATTATCTCGTTTGACATACTTTCGGGCTTTTGCAAGTTGGGTAAAAAAGGATTATGAATCCATGAATTCAGCTTCATTTTTGTATTCTGTTCTTCGGGAAAATACTTTTCAAAAGATGCGCGCATCGAAGTGAGATATTGGACCAATTCTTCAAACACATCATCTTGAAACATTTCAGAGTCGTTATCGCTAACAAACTCACTGAGTGACGTAAAGCTTTCTATTTCTCTCTTATCAACGCAAATAATACAAAAATCTAATTTTCTTTTGAAGGCAGTTATTTTGTTATAGGCCTGGAACACTGTTGTCTGTTTACCTTGCAATGATACATTCAATTCGTTTAGTTTTTGAAAGATATCCGCCATAAAATTCAATCGGAACAACCAAGTTTTATCATACAAACGGTCTTTCAAATTAAAAGAAACTGTATCTGCTGAAAGAAACATTTGTAACTGGGTTCTAAGTTCAAATAGCCTTGTTAAAGTTTTACCCCGAGACAGCCATCGCACTTCTGTATAGAGCAGCAGTGTTTTATGTTTGCTGCCATAATCTTCACACAATAATGAGAACAATCGGGATTATAGTGGTCGTGATTTGATAAAATTAATTATTTTTACCGCTTCATCCATATTTGCTTCATCGCAAGTGCTTGTCTATGCAGAATACAATCGCTGGAACTACAATTAGGCGCTTTACTTTTTATTCGTGATACTGCTCCTGCTGTTTTACCTGTCATCGCCTTGGCCCCATCTGTACAAATGTCAATGCAATCGTTCCAACTAAGATTATTTTTTTTTTAAAATATGTTTATTTTATTAAAAATTTCTTCCCCGGTAGTGTTTGTGGGCAGCGGTGAACACATAAGCATGTCTTCTTCAAAAGAACGTTCATATGGATATCTCACAAT
Source organism: Dasypolia templi (assembly GCA_963555695.1). Lineage (NCBI taxonomy): Eukaryota > Metazoa > Arthropoda > Insecta > Lepidoptera > Noctuidae > Dasypolia > Dasypolia templi. The sequence continues at coordinate 11,267,979 of OY743163.1, forward strand.
AACCAGCAAGATAGCCAGACCAGTGACATCAGTTGACTCATCCATTTGCAAGGCGAATCGTGTTTATTGTAGACGTGCAACTAGTTCTTGTTTGACGTAGCTTGCCAGATCATGGATTCGCCGTGAAACAGTGTCGTTTGATAGCGGTACAGTAGAAAGATGCTTTGCAGATTTTTCATCGAGCAAACATTTTGTTATGTCTAACACACATGGCTTTATTAAATTCTCAGCGATAGTGTGCGCTTCACCTGCTTGTGCAATGCGATAGCTAACTAAATATGATGCCTCCGTGGCCTTTTCGTTGATAGTTTGTGTAACATGCATCATATTTTTTTGATTTTCCAATAACTGTTCTTTATTACGAACAAAAAATTCTTTATTCTTGTCTTTAGACTCGGGGTGTACAGTTTCTAAATGTCTGCGCAATTTGGCAGGTGCCATGGAACTATTAGGAAGCAGTTTACTACATAACATGCAGAGAGGTGAGCCGTTGGAATCAACAAATCCGAAACTGATATAATTATGATTCATCATACTTCCTTTTTTTCGTCTTTGAAACCGTGGAGCTTGACGTCGTGACATCATCGTCTGGATCGGTAATAGCTGTGTTCTCCGCGCGTACTGCTTTCGAACATTCAGCGTCATTACAAGATGTTGTTGCAACGCGTTTAACGCCTTTAAGCCAACGTTCCATTCTTCTTTATTAATAATGTTACACGTCAGGATGGTGGGGTCAAAATAATGCACAATCGTTACTGCGTTTATGAGACAAAGTTTAGTCCAAAGAAAGTTTGGCCAGCTTGTAAGTTTTTATTTTTTTGTGTATGGCATCTCGTAGTTGACCTTGAGAGGTCGTGACTACTTAACCGGACTATCCTATGGCTGCCTTAAGCGGACTCAAAGCCTCCAGTCAGGGGCGTAAAACTACTTACATTACTAAGCGAACGCTCGCTAAGGGCACCCCCTGTGGGGTACGGACCTCGGCTTAGGGCGTCGCTGACGGGAGGACAGCAAGATGGGACAGGCTGGATCAGATTTTGTTGATTATTAATATCATGGGAATTTAAAGCTACAGGCTCAGCTACGGCGCGGGCTGGCACTTCGTCGAGCAAGGGTCGGAGGGGACAGTTACGTCGGGATCTTCGCGAGGAACCTCGGCGGCGAGGTCGGAATGTCGGTCTGTGTTTGTGCACTGTACTGGTGGCCCTACTGCTCTCCTGAATGAGAGTTATGTGGTCACCGGGGTCGGTGAGGACATGCTTGGGACGGCGGATGACTGATGGAGGAGGGAATATAGCTAGCGGCCTTGACAACCAGAGGGTTGCGGTGATTCGCGGCGGTCTCGAAGAAACGCTTTGAAATGCGTTTCATAAACTGGCGGATAGTGGGAATCTTGAGGTCAACGTGGAGGATTTCGTTGCGAACGTACCAGGGGGAGCCTGTAATCCTACGGAGGAACTTGTTCTGGAGGGTCTGCATTCTATTGAAGCGATGGGGCTTGGCGTGTGCAAAGAATGCACTGGCATAAGTCATGATCGGGCGGAACGAGGCTCGACGCGCGATCGCCGCTTAAATTCCTTAGTCCTAGACTCGAACTCGAACACTCGATTAATAGTCATGCTTCCTTCAGTGACTGTGCTACCATAGGTATACATAAAAGTAGAAAACGACTTTATGAGTTGTATAATGAACGGACTTGTACAAACACTGCTGAATTTAATTTATATGTTAGAAATTATTCGAAATTATTTTAAAAAGTTTGTTGCATAGCCAAGTCACGTTACTTGAGTTCGAAGATTAAAAATAGCAGTAATGTAATTAAAATGACATGGAATATCATTAATGGCGAAACGGGAAGATCATGCAACCGAAGTAGTGACTACAACCTTGCAATTGATGGCAATTTAATTCAATCGGATTCTCAAGTCGCCGCGACCTTCGAAAATTTCTTTGCAGAGATTCCCGTTTCGACTACTAAATCTCTAAATTCATCGCACACTGCTGCGGAGTCTTTACTTAAAGAAAACGTTCCAGTTTGTGATTCTGAATTTAATTTTCAATATGTCACTTGTAGAGATATAATTAAAACCTTTCACACATTAAATGTTTAAAAAACCGCAGATCTATGGGGTAACTCTGTGGATGTTGCTAAGTCTATTATAAATATTGTAGCACCTAATTTAGCTGTAATTTTTAATAATTGTATTGACCGTGGTGAGTTTCCTGATCTTATGAAAAACAGTAAAATAATACCATTGTTTAAATCTGGTAGCACATCAGACCCTAATAATTATAAACCTATTTCAGTGAAGTGTCAACCTTTAGTAAAATATTTGAAAAACTTATTTTTGATCAAATGCAAAGATTTTTTAATAAATATAAATTACTGCATAACAAACAGTTCGGTTTTACAAGGGGTCGTTCGACTACTGATCGAGTTGAACTTTTAGGACATGTTTATAAGGCATGGGAGGACAAATGCGATGCTTTGGGAATCTTTTGCGATTTGTCCAAGGCATTCGATTGTGTTCTTCATGAAACGTTGATTAGGAAACTGCACCACTATGGAATCCGGAACGCCTCTCTGGATCTTCTTACTTCATACTTAAGTGATAGGATTCAGAGAGTTGATGTTAACGGAAAAAGATCACCTGGATCTGTAGTAAGAATGGGGGTCGCCCAGGGTTCGATTCTTGACCCATTTTTGTTTCTTATTTATATTAATGACTTGCCTTACCTCATAAAGGATAATCATGATATAGTGTTGTTTGCAGACGACACTTCACTTTTATTTAAACTCAGACGTCAGCAGCTGGTTACTGACAATGCAAATAGCGCCCTTGCTAAAGTAGTTAACTGGTTTAATGTTAATAACCTACTTCTAAACGAGAAAAAAACAATTCATTAAGTTTACGATACCTCATGCTGACATGAGGTATCGTAAACTTAATGCATTGCACACGTAGAAACTAGTGTTCTTATTAAGGGTGAAGAGTTGAAACCCGAAAACACCACAGTATTCTTAGGCATAACTTTGGATGCCAAGCTTCAATGGGGCCCCATATAGATAAATTGACAAAAAAACTAAGCTCTGCAGCATACGCCGTTAGAAAAAATCGTAATTTAACTGACTTAGAGTCAGCGCATTTAGTATACTTTAGTTATTTTCATAGTGTGATGTCGTACGGTATTCTTTTGTGGGGAAATGCCGCCGATATTCTGACAATTTTTGTTTTACAAAAAAGGGCAATTCGTTCAATTTATAAACTAAGTCCCAGACACTCCCTCAGAGACAAATTTTAAGAGATTAATGTAATGACTGTGCCTTCTCAGTATATTTATGAAAATCTTTTGTATGCACATAAAAATATTAATCTGTTTAAAAAATACAGTGATATCCATAATATAAATACTAGGAACAAACACAAATTTGTTGTTCCTACTCATCGATCACTAATAAAGAACTAGATACACAATCAGCGACAAAAAGTGTCCTCACCAAACGCGCACCCATTTGAACATTCGGGTGCGCTTTTAATCTAGTGGAATTCGAACGCTCGAACGGTAAACACGCCTCATTGCTCGTATAAAAACTGTAAAAATAACACATCTAGAACGCTAAAAAAGGATGGAGTTTTATGTTTTCGGTAAGTATTAATATTATCATTACATTATTGTTATCACTTTATTGTAAATATTGATATTTTGTCAAGAAATCATAGTAAAACATTTTTTTAAATTAAATCCTAATAAATAGCACGAGTTATAAAGCATCTTAATTGTAAAGACTCTTAGTTAACGTATTTACTCGTACTATCGCATGCCCACTTAAATTGTTCGGGTTACGTGCGTTGACTCTGTTCCATTGTTGGAGACGCTATTGTTTCTTTTATTATTTTATTATTAAAGAATGGTTGTTTTGTTTTTTGTATTATGAGACTTCTTTACTGCTTCTATAAATATTATATTATTATTTCATAGATTTTTATTTTTGTCTTTTTTGCTTTCCACGAGAACCAGTGAGGTGTGGAGAATGGATATCAGTCTAAAAGCCGACCCAAGGAAGCGTTGTATGTTCGAGGATTTTTTTAGAATGATGGTGAGTGTGACTACGAAAAAAATGACAAGGCAATACACGGAAAACATAAAAATCTATCGAAAAGACCATTATATAATAAACTCATTTCATTTCATAAAAAATAATAACATAGGTTAATTACCTATGTAAGTCAGTTGTAGCTGTATTTTTTTTTAATCTGAATATTACGTCAACAATTTCTTTTTGATTTTACAAGAACTTTCTGTACCTACTTTTTATATTAAGTAACTATTGAATTTAATGTGGTGCCCTATCCAAAACCATCAATCAACTTTATTTTTTCTCACCACAATATACATAAATTATTTTACATTGGTCAGATTCGAGAAAGATACATAATTCTGGTAAGTTTATATATTGTGGGAGACTGGTGCCTAAGCTAGGCTGTGTAGGCCTGTGTTTCAGGACACCAGGATCACCCTTTACATTTTCTTTTTATAAATTATGTACTAAGCGCCATACGTATATGTACAAAACCATATTTACTTTTCAGGTAAATTATAATCATAACACTTATGCAACATAGACTAAGATATGCTTTATTACCTACACCAACTTTTTGATGCATTGACAAAAAAAAACCATTTACCATTACAAACTAAAAAAAAAATTGAACAGTTCAACTCCACTCACTCCTTGTCCTAGCGGCGACCCTCGGTCGTAAAGTTTTATTGCTTTCGTTTGGCACATTGTATTTCCGACTTTGAAACATGCTTGTAAGGTTGAATTTGTTTAGTGTATCGCTCGTAAAAAATTATTGCTTTTTGTACATAGCTTTGTTTATACAACTTTGAGCGTAGCGTTTAAGGTTGAATTTCCATTACGTATATTTATTTCAACTAGAATTTCGTAAACATAATTGGGGACAGTTTTAAGAGAACTTTTGCATGGGATTGTGTATCTAGTTTTTTATTAGTGATCGATGTTCCTACTACCAGGCTCAAGAAAATAGGTAGCTCATTTAAATGTCAATGTATACGTTTTTATAATAAACTTCCTAGCCACATTCAAGGACTAAGCCTTAATAAATTCAAATCTTTTATAAAGCGAAAATTATGCCAGAAAGCCTATTATACTCTCAAAGACTATATTGAGGACAGGAAGGCTTGGGATTGAGCTGCTCCAATAAATTTACACAGACAATATTGATGTTTCATATTATTTTGCATTTTTTTAAAAATATTTTTATTATTATGATTTATTAAATATTTTGTACGATTTTACATACACAATGACATGTATATATTTACTGTATAAAGTATAATATTATTTTAATTTTGTGAATGTGAGGACTATGTGGGTCATTGTTTTTTTTTTTTTTTTTCTTTCAGTTGTTTTAATCATGGTCTGGCTGTTTGAGTACTTTATGCGGCCTACCCAAATGTCCATTCTTTTGTATTGTTCGTCGAATCGTTGAGCTCCTTAGTTCTGAGTTTAGCTGCACCATGATTTACAAATGCGTGCACTGACTGGACAGGTCCACTCTAATCAGTGTGGTTCTTTCCTCAAAAGACCATTTCAGACACCAATCTACAGGGTCCTCATATGATCTGACCAAGTTTATTCTCGGATTTTTATACACTTTGACATACTATACAATGACATGAAAATTTACTTTGTAAAGTATTATAATATTTTAATTATTGTGAATGTGAAGGCAGTGTGGATGTGTTGTTTTTTTTAAATCTGTATATTTTTAATTTTTTTAATTTGTTTTAATCATGGTCTGACAGTTTGAGTAATTTATGCGGCCTACCCAAATGTCCTTTCTTTGGTAATGTTCGTCGAATCGTTGAGCTCCTTAAGTTTTGTGTTGAGCTGCATGATTACTGACAAATGCGTGCACTGACTGGACAGGTCCACTCATTCTGTGTGGTTCTTTCCTCAAAAGACCATTTCAGATATCAATCTACATGGTCTTCTCATGGCCTGACCAAGATTATGTCTGGACTTTATAAGAGACTGTGACCTCTGAGTTTGTTACGGCCTTTCTTCTCAGATTAGTCAGACAGGAAACGCCGATCTCATCTAGTTTTTTAAATATGTTTGACGTGTAAAAGTGTTTTTAAAACCTACTTGAAGAAATAAAATCATTTATCATTTATTCTCAAAAATACTGCGCCTTTGATAAACAAAAAGCGGAAATAAAAATAGAAATACAAATAAATGCATTGTAAACAATCTCGACTTTATGATTTTGAAAATAGAGCCGGAAGTCGCTTGTTCACAACTATAGCGTCTAATTCAGAAAGAAAGTATACGCGCGGCGGGCGGAGTCAAAACGTTCGACCAGAGACCAGACAGGTGTTTTGTTTTTTTTTCTAAATTCTTGCGGAACCCCTACAGGGGTATCGCGGAACCCTAGGGTTCCGCGGAACACACTTAGAGTACCGCTGAGCTAGAGATTAAATAAAACAAACGCATGAAACAGAATCGTCGCTTTATTCAGCAATTTCCGGTTGAAAAAAATAATCAACAAAACTACACTGAAATTGTGAACATGACTATTTTTACAAACATTTTTACAGCGATATTGTATAATTGCGTCGCGTCGGGTTGTGAGCGCTCGCATGCTCGCTCGGAAGCGCAATGCTCGACGTGCTCGCCTGGCCGAGCACGCCCACTAAACGATACAAAATAATAATATTTACAACAAATGTACGTCCGCATTGTAAACAAAGCTAATGGAAACAAGAATAGTCTCGCGGGCGAGCGATCACAACGAGAACGCCTAAACTAGAATTCAGAAACTTATGAGGTACATCATCCTATCCACTTTACTAAGCGTATGTTATCGGCCCCAACGACAACATGAGGCCAATGTTTTTTTTTACATTTTTTCCCAAATTTGCAGCCTTTTTGTACAGTATATGATACTTACTAATTATATATGTATAGACATAGTTAAACCGTTACTTTTTTTTTGTTGCGTACTCTTTTTCCTAACAGCTCATTGGTCCAATGAACTGCCATGAAAAACGAGCTCACATTTTTTTTTCATAATGGTTGAGACAACAGGACACTTGCGTAACACGACTCGATATAATTTTCGCATAGCTAGATTAAACCCCAATGTGTTTAGTTTACATTAAAATACACGATATTTTAAACATTTTTTTTGCTTTTTTTCTGCAAAATTTCTAACAAGAAGTGAGTTGAACGGACAAAATGTATTTTTTATTTTTATCCCGAAAAAAAAACCTACATCAACACATAATGCTAACCTGTTGACAATTATTGTCGTTGTTTCGTGGTCGCTCCATTGCTGTTTTTTAAATGTATTATAGCAACACATATGTATTATAGCCAGCGACCACGAACCACAGCTTACAATGTTGCCACATTAAAAATGAACAAAAAGTTTTATTTGTTATATTTCTATCTACCTACATTGTGTCTCTACACGTTTATTTCTAATAATTTGAATGGACACACTCTCCCTAATATTCTACAATTATCATACCGATTACGTTTACAGATATTATAAATGGTGTTTCTGTATTTTGTTGTATACTATCACTTTAAATCAGTTATTTCGTGAAATAAATTGAATACATTTGAAGTAGCATAATGACGTTGCTTTATGTATTCCCCGAAGGGTTAGGCAGAGGTGCAGGTACCTTAGTACACCCACATCTCGGCAGTTAAAATGATCAGACGAAAGAGAGAAGCCATCTTCACATCATTACTTGTCCAACCGACAGCCACGCTACATACACTGATCAACCAACATGCGCGAGCGCAATAAAAAATGTGTCTAATACTAGCCGACCAAGTTAATTAGACAACTGACAATCGTGACGTTATGAGAAATTCTATAAGCAACACGATTTTTACGACTTGCAAAAGATCGTGATTTCTTGTACTTTAAAATAAATATGTAAGTTTAATATCAATGCATTATACACATGAACCTTCCATGCTACTTTCAACTCTATTGCAGTTGTTATTTCTTTCGTACATCTTTTGAGGCTGCCTGTATAACGCCTTTCTATGTTCTATCGATTGATTCCAGCCAGTTGTCCAATAGTATCAGTGGGCTTATACGCACTTATATTACAATCATATTTTCGTATTATTCCTTGTGAGTCATTTCAACAACATAGCATTCGGAACCGCGATTTAGTCAGCTTGTTAGCACTGCCAAACAAATATCGACTTTGTATTGTTCAAATAAAGTTTAAAATAAATAAGCTTCCGTTAGTCCAAGAGCGCATCGAAGCTGAAAGAGGTGCGCGTTCGATTAAGGTTATTTATTTTCGACTTTATTTCAAGGACCGCAATGTTGATACTTGCTTGCCAGATGAAAGTTGACACAGAAAGTCGACTGTTTACAGACTTAACAGTTTAAAGCCAGTAGTTATAAAACGGACCGTTTACAAAATGAAGTGTAGTTTCTATGAACAGTAATTTAAAGGTATGAACTTATTCAATCCTCAAATTATTTCCATTTTGATCTCACTAAATATACACGCACGTAGTTGGACACAGTTCCAACTTAAACTAAACCCGTTTAGTCGGGTTGCCCTTTGCTTATTCAGGGCAAACAATTTTAACGATACAGATAGTTCTAAAAAGACCAGAAATTTTAGGCTTGGTCTCATTGTAAGAGTTCATTACAATGAGTTCAACGACCCCTTTTCAAGCTTTTAGTTATTTAAATGACACTACCTTGTATCGTCTCAATTGGTGCCCAGCGTGGGACACATCAACAAATCGACTCGTAAACTAATTTAACTTACTATGCCTTCTAAGGAAAGCTGGTATTAAGCCGCGTCGATTAACTATAAAGTAGTATTTTTTTATATAGCAACACTGCCGCCAGAATCTCAAGTGTTGCCATAAACACGTTCGATTTTGTCAGTAGTGTTGTCAGACATTTTTATCGCTTCACAATTATTTTTTCAGTAAAAATCCACGTTTATTTGGTATCGGCGTCTCGTAATGGTTGAACACAAAATGGAATATAAGCACAGGTTGAGTATTCAGTACATTTGTATATAACGTGGTGCCATCGAGAGTCGTGAAGTACCGGAGACTGAACATCATTATATACAATGCCTAACAATAAATTAATGGTACAAACACAAAATAATACTAACTCTACGGGATCTGTCCACAAGTACGGACCGCCTGACTACTCTCCGCGCACCGACAAGCGTCCGCTCAACTGGTCCGGCCAGTGAACCAAATTATTAAGTAAATATTTTCATTATTTATAATACACATAAACCTATATGATACACAGTAATGCGGTTATTATTTTACACATTTTTTAAACATTTTTATTTCATTTTTATGCTAATACACATTTAAAATATACACTCGCTCTCTATTCAGTAACACATTAAAACGAACAAAACAAATGTTTCTTTTGCTAAAAAAAAACTAGCGAGGGCAAGCCAGCCGCGAACAAAATAATATTGCCCCTTGCTAAAGTTTTCCACGTATTAACTATTTCACAGCCTTAAATAAGTGTCGGGGCTCGGGCGCGGGCGCGCGGCGGCGTCACGTGACCTGCATGGGCAGCGTGTCGCCGCCACGCCGGCGCTCGTCGGGCGCGGCCGCCGAGCTGGACGTGGACGCGCCGGGCGCGGGCGGCGCGGCCGGACGCTTCAGCGCGGCGGGCGCGGCGAACGCCACTGCGGCGACCTGCGGGCACACATGGGGTTTTACTGCTTGTGACTCTCTGGAAGCGTTTCATCGAGATAGCATATCCGTTTCAAGAAATTGACCTACTCAGAGAGCCAGACCTGTAAATGTCCAGCTATCTTTAGTACATTGGCGTTTCGTTACCCGTCGAACATCTTGTCCGTAACGGTTCAAGACCGTTCCCAATTTTTTTACATATAATAAAAATATAAAAAAATACGCATGCATATTAAGGTACATTTTATAACAAGCTGCTTTACGGTAGAGACAGGGTACGTATACATACCCTACCTTATATGTTTAATATTTTAGACTTGTTCTTTTCTGAACTTACGCCTTGGATGAACAGGGGTTTGGATGGCAATGCGACGGAGGGACCGAGCGTTTCAGAATTTTAATGTAGATCGCTCGGAAGACAATTAGACCTTCTTTAAGACTGCTAGAAATTCCCTGTGGCATTCCCATCCTTCCCTTTTTATCTAAGGCACAGCTTGGGCACAATGCCTTATCAGCTCTCCTGAAAGTGACCGACGCTATAAGACTGGAAATGGAAGACACTAAGTTAAGGTCTTAGTGTTAATTGACTCCTCCAATGCTTTTAATACAGTCAGACTGTTAAATATGTATCAAAAGAACTACATAGTAAGTCTACATACTAGTAGCGGCATCTGTGTCAATACTTGTAACTATGTGATGTTCTCGAACTTTCCAAATATAAATGTCAGTCTGTTGAAAGCCACTCTGAAGTTTTATTAGGTTATGGGCCCAGACCCGCAATCTCTAGTTTTTCGACAAGTTTTAAATAGTGCACAGTTATAAAAATGGCAGGAAATTACTCAGTAAACGTTCTCAAGTTGAAGGGGCGAGAGAATTATGATGATTGGGCGTTCGCGGTGGAAAATTATCTCATATTGGAAGGCGTCGATTTGAATAGCGAGCAACCGTTAGATGAAGCAAACGACAAAAAAGCCAAAGCGAAGATTATTATGACTATCGATCCATCTCTTTATGTCCATATAAAAGGTGAAAAGACAGTGCTAACTTTATGGAAGAAATTAAAGTCATTGTTTGACGACTCCGGTTACACACGCAAGATCAGTTTGTTAAGGAATCTTATTTCCATTCGCTTGGAAACGTGTGAGTCCATGACTATTTACGTCACACAAGTCGTGGAAACAGCACAGAAGCTAAAGGGTACTGGTTTCGAAATAAACGATGAATGGATCGGCTCATTACTTTTGGCGGGACTTCCGGAGAAATTTAGCCCTATGATCATGGCCATTGAGCATTCTGGTATGACAATAAGTGCAGATGCTATTAAGACCAAGCTATTGGATATGAGTACAGATTTCGAGGTGAAATCAGAAGGAGCATTCATCGCAAAAAATCATTGTAGACGTTTTGGAGGTAACAGTAAAAAAACCTCAAACTCCAAGCATACCGACAACGAAACGCATCGTCAGGCGTCAACAAGCAAAACGTCAAAAGTTATTCGTTGCTACAAGTGTAAAGAAATTGGGCATTATAAGAATCAATGTCCAGGTCCTTCAGGCAAGGAAAAGATGAACGCATTCAGCGCGGTATTCCTAACGAGTGAATTCAGTCAAGACGATTGGTACGTTGATTCGGGCGCGAGTACTCATTTAGTGTCGGACAAAAACATGTTGACAAACATTTCCTATCAACCTAAAACTAAAGAAATACTAGTGGCTAATCGAACAAGTGTACAAGTTGTATGTTCGGGAGACTTGCAAATTACGACTGTAGTCGGAAACAAGCAGTATGGAATACAGGTCAACAATGTGTTGTGCGTGCCTAACCTCACCACAAATTTGTTATCAGTGAGTCGTATTATCGGAAGTGGAAACAATGTGACATTCACTAATAAGGGATGCTTTATTTACAACTCACAGAATGATTGCATTGGTGAAGCAAGGTTAGAAAACGAAGTATACAAATTAAACATTGTGAAGTCTCAGCAAGTACTAGCAGCGGCAGTCAAAACTTCAAGTACGACGTGGCACAGACGGCTAGGTCACATAAATTTTAATGACCTATGCAAAATGAAAAATGGAGCAGTTGAAGGCATAACATTCCTAGACAAAGGTGGTGAAGTTGATAAATCCAGCTATACAGTATGCTGCCAGGGGAAACAGACAAGGTTACCATTCCCTCTGAGTACGAGTAGAAGTCAGGATGTGCTGGATTTGGTCCACACGGACCTATGTGGACCAATGGAAAATAAATCACTTGGAATGGCTTCTTATTTTCTGATTTTTGTTGATGACTACAGTCAAATGAGTTTTGTGTATTTTCTACAGTCAAAACATCAAACATTCAAGTACTTTAAAGAGTTCAAAAGGTTAGTCGAGAATCAGCAATCCAAGAAGATAAAAACATTAAGATCTGATAATGGCGGTGAGTTCTGTTCAACTGAAATGGAGAACTATTTGAAACAATGTGGTATAGTCCATCAGAAGACCACTGCATATACTCCTGAACAGAATGGAGTTGCTGAACGGTATAACAGGTCTATTGTTGAGAAGGCACGCTGTCTCCTATTTGATGCTAATTTTGAAAAAAAATTCTGGGCTGAGGCTGTTAATACAGCTGTATATTTAAAGAATAGATCACCAGCAGCAAGCCTAGACAGGGATATTACACCCTATGAAATATGGACGGGCAGAAAGCCAAATGTAAGTCATTTGCGGATCTTTGGCAGCCCAGTGATGGTCCATGTGCCCAAGGACAAGCGTAAAAAGTGGGATCAAAAGGCAAACAAGATGTTCCTAGTTGGTTACTCAGAGAATACCAAAGGATGCCGTCTGTTTGACCCACAATTACAGAAGATCATTGTTGCCAGAGATGTGGTAGTCATGGAGGACACCAATAGCAAATCATCAGTAACTGTACTGATACAGGACCAACAGCCAGCAGAGTGCACAGAGAACAGTAAGTCAGATAGCACAGATGTGATAGAAGATGATGCGAGTGATGCAACTTATGTTCCTGATGAAACATCAAGTGAATCAGAAGACAGTTTCCATGATCCTCTTACACCTGCTGATACAACTGTTATGACTCAGTCACAAGTTTTGGATCTTTCAAAGAAGCGTACTAGACGAAAACCAAATTACTATGGTTATTCCAATATGTGTGTGGAAGATGTGACAGGTGAGCAGATTTCACTAAATGAAGCTATGAGTGGACCTGAAGAAGTGCAGTGGCAATGTGCAATGAAGGAAGAGCTGAAATCATTTAGAGACAATGACACTTGGGAGCTTGTGGACAGACCAAAGAATGGTACAGTGGTGAAAAACAGGTGGGTTTTCAAAAAGAAATACAACAGTGATGGTGAAGTGCGGTACAGAGCACGGCTGGTTGCAAAGGGTTTTACCCAGAAGAAAGGTATTGACTTTACTGAAACTTTCTCACCTGTATTAAGGTATTCTACCCTTAGACTACTTTTTGCTTTAACTGTTAAACTTAACCTAAGTATGAATCACCTTGATGTACCAACAGCCTTTTTGAATGGTTTTCTAAAAGAAAATGTCTTTACAGAAATACCTGAGTGCTCTTCTTTTGAGAATTGTCATAATAAAGTGTTAAAATTAAAAAGAGCAATCTATGGTCTCAAGCAATCTGCTAGGGCCTGGTATACTAGAGTAGAACATTGTTTGTTAGGTTTAGGTTACAGAAAATCTAAGTATGAACCTTGTCTCTTTATAAAGTGTAGTAGTGATGTTAAAGTGTTTGTAGCTTTATTTGTAGATGATTTCTTTGTGTTTTATAATTGTAAAAACTCTTATTTACAGTTAAAGACTGAACTTATAAATAAATTTAAACAAAACACATAGATGTTAGACATCATTTTGTTCGTGAATGTGTATTTCATAACAGAGTTAAGCTAGAATATGTATCTACCTCTGAAATGCCAGCTGATTTACTTACAAAAAGTCTTTGTACCAATAAACATTATAAGTTTCTAAGTTTAATGGGTGTTGAGAAAATATAAGTTTTGTCTCAACATAGTTTTATATTTTGTTTGTGTTTGTGTAGTTTATTTTGTTACGTGAGGATGTTAAATATGTATCAAAAGAACTACATAGTAAGTCTACATACTAGTAGCGGCATCTGTGTCAATACTTGTAACTATGTGATGTTCTCGAACTTTCCAAATATAAATGTCAGTCTGTTGAAAGCCACTCTGAAGTTTTATTACAGACACGAAGTCCTTTTATCAATCCTTTTCTATCCTATGGTCTTTCGGGAGGTTTTGGAATAGTTTTTCTCTTATTTTAGGATTTGTCAGCAGTCTGTTCGTGCTTGAAACTCTATATAGAGTTGGTGTGATCTTGCAGTTGGCGTCCCTCAAGGCGCTATATTATCTCCTGTTTTGTTCTCCAATTTTATGAATCTCATTACAACAGAGCTTCGGGGCGCGTATCATCTTTATTCTGACGATTTGCAGCATCACTGCCAAGACTACATATCCGATGCGACTGAAGAGATAAATCAGAATTTAGATGTTGTTAAAGGCTGGTCTGACCGGTTTGGGATGACGGTTAACCTACCAAATGTCAGGCTATCATAGTGGGGAAGCCCATACAGTATAAGGAAGCTAAACGGCTTAACTGTGCCACATGTAATCTTCGACATGTCGGTCATCCCGTTTTGCTCCGATATTAAGGATCTTGATCTGCATATCGACACTTGTCTTGACTGGTGAACGCAAGTCACGACTATTAGTCAGAAAGCCACCGGAACGTTGCGTTCGTTCTATCGGTAAATAATTCGAGCTTGTGTCACCTATGTTGCACCTGCCATGTTTTGTCTCTGCATCACCGTAAGGTTGACTGGTAGAAAATGCCTCAGGCATTAAGTCCGACTTTGTACAGTATTTTTTTACTTGTGCATTAAGGTTTATTAAATAAATATCTTTATTTATTAAATAATTAAGGCTGGAGGTATCCGTAAAACTTTCAACCTCCTTAAAAACGATTTCCAAATTAAATTAGTCATTCCACCCCTCGCATGGGCCATTCCATCGCGTTCCATCGCGTGGAGCTCAATGCTCTTGCTATTAACCAGTCCCACTTATGCACAATCATGCCTTTTCAATAAAAACATCGTTTCAATACTAGTAGAAGTTAAATTCATAACTGAGGCTAGCGGTCCGGTCGTGGAATTAACCGTAGCAGAAGACGTACAGACGCCCCAAGAGGTTCTCTACTCTAACATAGCATGACTTTGTTTTCGAGCAAGTCAACTGGCGTACTATCACTCACTGGACTGGGCATCAAATGTTGTTCTAAAACTAATTCAGCAGTATCGCATACCATTTTCCCAAAAACCCTCTTGTTTAGTTATGCTTGAATGTGTGTTTTTTTCTTTTATTTTTTGGTAGCTGTGTTGTGTTGTTCAGACTCTTTCTTTCAATTCCGTTTTTAGAAGTGATGTCTTTTAATTGGCTGTCCGTCTCACATAATTTTTTTTTTCTGTAAGTTTTAGCTGTAAGTCATCCATAGTTCATAAATAAATAAAAGTAATATCTGCAGTAATATACAAATGAAAGCTCAAGGCATTCTACTCTCACCGAGTTTCATTTCCCCTTTGTTTCTGCAACTAAAACCTAACGGATCAGCCCGTCCCATATTCAACCTTACCCTATCTCAAGCACTTTCCACATAAAATTTCAAAGTCACAAAGGAGCTTCTTACAAATTTTGGGACTTCTGATAAGAAAAACTGCGCCTTCGCCACTTTCTTTGGGACAAGCACAATTTGCCCCCTATGATTTCTGCTGCCAAACCTGTAGGATCCTACTACCGATTCGCTGCAATTCTGTACTCCCTCTTTAGCGTTAAAATCCCCCATCAGAACCTTGTAGTGGGCCTTAGTGGTGGAATGCAAGGCCTTGGAAATGTCCTCGAACATTTCCTCCACTTCGTTATCCGAATGTGCCGAGGTCGGTGCGTAAACCTGAACAACCTGGAGGCTATACCTCTCGGTTAGCTTTACTACGAGGTACGCTTCCCTATTCGAGACAGTGGAGACTTCCACACCGTTGTTACAATTGATTTGCGGGGCGCCACGTGCTACAGGAACCCGACTCCGCCTTGGTATAGCGGTTCTCCCTCTCGAAAATCCAAAAGGAGATCTCTCTACGAAATTCAATCAACCCAAGAATGTGCCAACTTATTTTTCCGAGCTCTTCTAGCTGAACTAGGTGTTCGTCGAGCCGATACGTGCGTCCATTATTATACGTCGCCAAGGTCAGTTGGGTTTGGCGGCCATTCGTCGACCTTGCCGTTAACGTGACCACCCCCCAAAATCAGGAATAGCAAGGCGGCCGGGAACTGGGTGCCGTGGTTGGTTATGACTTGCCATGGGAGGGTTTGCCCATGATTACTATGCTGGGCATGCGGGTTGGCGATCGCAGATCACCGCTTCTCGCACCATACACACAAAATCACCTTATTGCGAGATAATTCGGGTTTCGCTATACTCGGTGGAGCTTGACTGTTCTTTGACCATGATCTTTTTGGCACGTTTCTGTCGTAGGTGATCCACTTCTCATCACCAGTGATCAATCTTTTCAAAAAATTGTTCGGTTTCAATGAAGTGTCAATGGAGAATCGCAAATGAGTACACGATTCATTGGGTTTCTTTCAGTGAGATAGTGTGGCACCCAAATATCGAGTTTTTTTTTGTTTACCAAGACATTTTCAACTGGGTCAAAACTGTTTTGTGGTCAACTCCTAACTAACCCTTCAGCTATGTCATAACTACTAATATGATCATGATCCACTTTTAAAAAAATGTCATCGACTTGCTCCATAACAGGGTGACCACAGCGAGCGGTATCTTTGGCATCAAAATTCCCAGACTGAAAACGCTCCAACCAACTTGCTACTCTTACTGACACAGCGTTAAGTCCATAAACGTCACATTTTTTTTAGCACCGCTTGTATCGCATTTTTCTCTTTTTTTATGAATAAAACTTCAAAATGTATCGAAAATGTAAAAGTTTTGGCGGACAGAAAACAACTGAAAATTGGCGGGAAATCATGTTTCGTCTATGTAATGGTATCAACACCAGATATAAATAATACAGCTTAAGAAACCTCGCTACAACTTTATACCTATAAAATACGAAAAAACTTTTTCATTGTTGCCGATTTGCTGTACAGACAGTACACTCGAGGCGTACCTACGAATATTTTTGATGCCAAGTAATTATTCTCTATTCCAATTCTCTCTGTTACAATTCAAGCAATCAAGACCTAATAATGACAATAATCGCTTACGCTATGAAATCAACAACGCCACTTGCTAACAAACTCATGTAATATTGACTCTTTTATGTGCGAATATGCAAGCCAAAAGAGTGCAAAATCAAATTATTGCTCGCTCGAATTGAATATCATGTTCGTAACCTAATTACAACAAACGTTCTTCAATTCGCGGGAGCAATAACATAGTTTAACGAACTAGCGAAGTCAAAAAATTTAGCTAAATTAAACGATTAGGGCGGATTTCACCAATGAAACTGAACGCGATCAACACATCTAAACCGCGTTCGAGAGCTGTCAGTGTCATCATTGCTATGGAATATAGATACTGACAGCTCTTGGATGCAGTGTACAAGTTCTGATTGCCTTCAGTTTCATTGGAGAAAAATGCAGTAATATGTTAGTGATCATTTGTATCCGTACCTGCGGGCGGTGCGCCTTGTGCAGCAGGTTGGCGACGAGCGCGCGCGGCTTGAGCTGCAGCGGGTGGCGCACGGTGAGCTGGCGCGGGTCCAGGCTCAGGCTCACGCGCCGCTTGTCGTCGGCGCGCGGGCCCGGCTGGCGCAGCACGTTCACGAGGTGCGGGCCCTTGCCCAGCGCGCCGCCCTTGATCTCGAACAGCTGCGCCACGGCGCCCGGCGCGGCCTGGGACGATCAATTATTATTATTTATTTCAAAATCGTTTACAAAAGTGTATGTATTAACATTCCATAAACAATAGTTATTAGTACTTAAAAATAAACAGAAGAACACACACATACATAACCTCACGCCTGTGTACTCCGGAGGGTTAAGAGTGTACTCACATTTCTACATTTATTATAAGTCCCATGTACTGGTGCGCGTGCAGCACTGGGCTGGCTTACCTTCAGCAGCGCCGGCTTGTTGTCGAGCGCGGCCAGCGACACGACGGCGGGCAGGCCAGCGAGCGCGCGGTTCTGCGCCAGCAGCGCGGTGCGCTGGCTCTGCGTGAGCGGGTGCGCGTGCAGCACTGGGCTGGCTTACCTTCAGCAGCGCCGGCTTGTTGTCGAGCGCGGCCAGCGACACGACGGCGGGCAGGCCGGCGAGCGCGCGGTTCTGCGCCAGCAGCGCGGTGCGCTGGCTCTGCGTGAGCGGGTGCGCGTGCAGCACTGGGCTGGCTTACCTTCAGCAGCGCCGGCTTGTTGTCGAGCGCGGCCAGCGACACGACGGCGGGCAGGCCGGCGAGCGCGCGGTTCTGCGCCAGCAGCGCGGTGCGCTGGCTCTGCGTGAGCGGGTGCGCGTGCAGCACTGGGCTGGCTTACCTTCAGCAGCGCCGGCTTGTTGTCGAGCGCGGCCAGCGACACGACGGCGGGCAGGCCGGCGAGCGCGCGGTTCTGCGCCAGCAGCGCGGTGCGCTGGCTCTGCGTGAGCGGGTGCGCGTGCAGCACTGGGCTGGCTTACCTTCAGCAGCGCCGGCTTGTTGTCGAGCGCGGCCAGCGACACGACGGCGGGCAGGCCAGCGAGCGCGCGGTTCTGCGCCAGCAGCGCGGTGCGCTGGCTCTGCGTGAGCGGGTGCGCGTGCAGCACTGGGCTGGCTTACCTTCAGCAGCGCCGGCTTGTTGTCGAGCGCGGCCAGCGACACGACGGCGGGCAGGCCGGCGAGCGCGCGGTTCTGCGCCAGCAGCGCGGTGCGCTGGCTCTGCGTGAGCGGGCCCGCGCGTGCAGCACTGGGCTGGCTTACCTTCAGCAGCGCCGGCTTGTTGTCGAGCGCGGCCAGCGACACGACGGCGGGCAGGCCGGCGAGCGCGCGGTTCTGCGCCAGCAGCGCGGTGCGCTGGCTCTGCGTGAGCGGGTGCGCGTGCAGCACTGGGCTGGCTTACCTTCAGCAGCGCCGGCTTGTTGTCGAGCGCGGCCAGCGACACGACGGCGGGCAGGCCGGCGAGCGCGCGGTTCTGCGCCAGCAGCGCGGTGCGCTGGCTCTGCGTGAGCGGGTGCGCGTGCAGCACTGGGCTGGCTTACCTTCAGCAGCGCCGGCTTGTTGTCGAGCGCGGCCAGCGACACGACGGCGGGCAGGCCGGCGAGCGCGCGGTTCTGCGCCAGCAGCGCGGTGCGCTGGCTCTGCGTGAGCGGGTGCGCGTGCAGCACTGGGCTGGCTTACCTTCAGCAGCGCCGGCTTGTTGTCGAGCGCGGCCAGCGACACGACGGCGGGCAGGCCGGCGAGCGCGCGGTTCTGCGCCAGCAGCGCGGTGCGCTGGCTCTGCGTGAGCGGGTGCGCGTGCAGCACTGGGCTGGCTTACCTTCAGCAGCGCCGGCTTGTTGTCGAGCGCGGCCAGCGACACGACGGCGGGCAGGCCGGCGAGCGCGCGGTTCTGCGCCAGCAGCGCGGTGCGCTGGCTCTGCGTGAGCGGGTGCGCGTGCAGCACTGGGCTGGCTTACCTTCAGCAGCGCCGGCTTGTTGTCGAGCGCGGCCAGCGACACGACGGCGGGCAGGCCGGCGAGCGCGCGGTTCTGCGCCAGCAGCGCGGTGCGCTGGCTCTGCGTGAGCGGGTGCGCGTGCAGCACTGGGCTGGCTTACCTTCAGCAGCGCCGGCTTGTTGTCGAGCGCGGCCAGCGACACGACGGCGGGCAGGCCGGCGAGCGCGCGGTTCTGCGCCAGCAGCGCGGTGCGCTGGCTCTGCGTGAGCGGGTGCGCGTGCAGCACTGGGCTGGCTTACCTTCAGCAGCGCCGGCTTGTTGTCGAGCGCGGCCAGCGACACGACGGCGGGCAGGCCGGCGAGCGCGCGGTTCTGCGCCAGCAGCGCGGTGCGCTGGCTCTGCGTGAGCGGGTGCGCGTGCAGCACTGGGCTGGCTTACCTTCAGCAGCGCCGGCTTGTTGTCGAGCGCGGCCAGCGACACGACGGCGGGCAGGCCGGCGAGCGCGCGGTTCTGCGCCAGCAGCGCGGTGCGCTGGCTCTGCGTGAGCGGGTGCGCGTGCAGCACCTTGAGCTTGCTGGGCGCCACGTGCTGCAGGTGCTGCTGCTGCACCACAAGCGGCGCGGGCGCGTGCAGCACATGCTTGTGCGCCAGTGACACGAGCGGGGCCGACACGCGCCGCGCCGGGTGCGCGCTGGCGCAGGTCACCGTGCCTGCGGACGAATACTCGATGTTATTCACGAAATATTTTACTGATCCTCTAAAAACAAATAATGTTCCTACTGCTGAGACAGGGTTTCTCTCTTCTATTATTCATCTATACGCGAGGATTTGTAATTGGCTTCCTGGTGACTATGGTCTCCTTTATTGTTTGTTTTTATTGCCCTTGCGGCTGTCCAGTCGGTCCGCGGTTAGGTGACCAACTTTACACACCAATACCCCTCCATGCCACGGAAAGCTTGTTAAGCCGTTAGTCTAGTCCGTCTATCATGCTTGGATCTTGGTACAGATTAACTGGTTTTGGGTTGAGTCAGTGATTTCTTTCTATTCACGCAAAAATTGTGAAATAGGTACATAAATAACGAAAAAGAAGCCGAGAGCCACTTGTACTGGATTAACTGTACGTAGTCTGCTCGTATGGTTAATTGCGTAACACATACATTGTGCATGCTGTGTTCACTATTTTAGGGTACGCAGTTTTGTTTTATTCATTATTTTACCTATTATGTAACTTATATTGTATTGCCGGTTTGAGAACCAATACTATATTTTTTCCTTCCTTTTCTGTCTTATAATAATTGTGAAGAATACATATTTGTTACGGTCGCCAATCATATTCAGACCAACATTAGCAGGAGGCGACCCTGTTGCTATAAACAGGGCACAAATCATGGCCCCGGTATAATCCTTATAATAATTCTAGTAGAACAACATACCTGTCCCATCTCTCTGCTGCACAGGCACGGCGACCACGGGCGGGAACGGTCTGTTCTGAACCAGCACACCCGACTGAGTCGATAGCAAGTGATTCTGAAGACGGACCTGCAACAATACATTATAAACTTTACACATAAATACATACAGACATGCGTGTCTGCCACAAGGTGAAAGCAGGGAATCGCAAATGAAATCTCATATAATAGAAGGTTTTTGCCAAGAACGGCATATATTATTTTATGAAGCGACGCGCGCTTTACTTGTGGTTACCAAGTGTACAAATACGCTGTGAATGTGTGTGTAAGCGCAGGAGCTCTCGGTAATGACCGGGACGATGGCGAAATTGGAAGTGTGTCGTGTGACATGTGCTGACGCTACTTGTCTTCAAGCACACATTCACAGCGTGTTTTGGTTACTACAGGTAAAGCGCGCGTCGCTTCGCGAGATAAAAAAAACTATACGTTATTTAAATAATCGGACGAACGGGCCTTTGCGAGTTAGCTTCGGCTCATCGTACGCTATCCAAAGGGCCGGGACCGGGTCCAGAGAAATGTCAAATAAGTAATGACTAATGTTATAACTTTTCAGGTTTGCAGTCAAGCCTAAAGCTATAAGTGATTATAGCCGTTTATTGGTACCACAAACATCAAGGGGTATCGTTTTGATGTAATGCCAACCTTATAGTGTCATGCTCTACTTGTTATTTTATTGCTCTTGTTTATAAGTAACACTACTACTAACATCAACTAACACTGAGTAATTGAGACCTAGAATCGGTTTTAAATTATTAAAACTAGCACAATTATGAACGAACCTTCAAACTTTCAGACACAGCAACAGTCACAATCTGCGGCTGCGATGTCTGCACTTGCGTGTCCGCAGCAACTGACGTCACAATAGCCACGTCACTCGTCCTCCTATGCCCCGCCGACGTTATAATATGCTTCTTCAACGGCGAGTGTTTCGTCTGCACAGTCTTCAGTTGAACCCCATGAGGTAATTGCACCTCTTCGATAGTATCCTCCTTTCGTTTCTTTTCTATCTTGATGGTTGGTACTTCGTTGACTTCTTCTACTATTATGTTGGTACTGGGTACGGGTGTGGTGTTAGTGACCTTTTCTTCTTTAACTTTGGGCGTTAGTATCTTGATCGGTGGCGGCGGCGGTTCGATCTTGATCATATCTACGTATATCGGTTCTTTATCCACGTTCGTTATGTTTACGACGGTCGAACCGAACGCGTCCGCCTGAAAAACAAAATGTGTGTTAAAATAAGGTTGGTATGGTTTGTTATTGCTTGTTTTACCTAAGGGCAAGTCAGGACTAACTTATGTGACAGACAATTTTCATACATTTATCTGCACGCGTAGCATGTCCACCATAGAAACGGTTTTGTTGTTGACAGATGAATAGACAAAATGACAGATTATTTTAGAGATGTCTACAATCTGTAATTTTGTCCATTCCTACGTCGACTCTTTTGTGTAGTGGCCAGGCTACGCGTGCTGGTAGATGGTGCATCAGATAAAACTGACGCTTTGTTGTATAGAAAGTTATAAAAACTGTCGAATGGATTAATCATAGAAAAAGATAAAAACTGCTAAATTTGCCGTATGTTACGCCTAATTATTATCATAAAGAACAATGTCAGATGTCCATAGCAACTTGGCTCAATATTAATTTGTCACGGACAGTGAAAATTCTTACGTTTTTTGGTGCAGTTTAATGTAAAAAGCTTTTGTGTGATTTCCACTTTTACACTGAACTTTTATAAAATAAATTATTCAGAAATTTTAAATTGGAGGTTATGTATTTTTATAAAGAGTAAATTAAATGCCGTTTTATCCGGAACACATTTATAACACAATTAATACAACGTAGGTAGTTGATAAGATATTGTCACAAAATGTGTTGTATGGATAAAACACAGTAAGACTATAACGCAAACGCAGATGAATTTTGTTGTCGACGGATGAAAAGGAAACAAAACGTACACATAGAAAAACACCGACAACAACAAAGATGTTTGACATCTTGTCATCGTCAACTCACTGTCAGTTTAAGCGCGCGCGATTTGGACACAACTGCAGAAGACGTAACCTAACAAGGTTGCCATTATATGGCGATTAAGTTATCGAACACAGATCAGGAAAATCGATTTCTTGAATTTCGTCTTTAAGTTCTTTAAAAATACTACATGTATCTATAATAAACACGGTGAACGTATTATTAAGGTAAAAACAATAATAATAAAAGACAATTGTAAGGTGGTGAATAAAAAGTAAAGTAAATCGCTTTTATTATAGAGAATAATCGATTACAGTGGCAGAACAGGTACCTGACACTTTTTTTATTTAAAAAAGAAAACCTGTCATTCAAGAACATTCATAATAAAATGATTACTTATAAAAATGATTTTCTTTTCGAAAAGTTCTCGAAAAGAAATAAATATTGTTTAATTAGTTGGAATTTTATATTTAAATTATTGTAAGGTAAATCTTTGTGTCCGTTTGAATTTAGTTTTAAAAGTTCTGTAGGCCGAAACCTGACATTGTTGTCCTTTATAGGATAGCCAAAAAAGAGCGTAATATTGTGAATTGTGAGTCGCGTAACTCACACTCTGCATTCACATACAAAAGTTCGGTTTGTGGCACAAGACGACGAAAATGAGTTGTCAATTTGCGGACTTTTATTTAAACTTAATTACTCGACTCATTCGGTGCGGCAGAAACTACGCTAGTTTGACTTCAACCATATACAGACATTTTGTCCTCGTTCGAAGAGGGAGATTTACTTTTATTACTTTTAATTTTTTAATTTTATCTTTTCCTAGCGACTAGGTCATCAAGACTAATAAAAATATACAAAACAGGTATCCCCACCTTTCTCTTCCTCGGGCCAGAGTCGGCACGCCCGTCCGAACTCTGGCCATGCAATAAAAAAGAATCCTTAGCGTCCACGTTGTTGACGAGCTCGTCCAATATGTCGTCGGTGATCGCGATCTTTTTGTCGTCTTCATCCGCTAGAGCCTTGAGGTCCGTCTCTGAGAGTATGCTTTCTACTTGCGCTTCTGTCAGACCTGGAATGGAGATAGTATAATAATTACTACGATAGCTTTAGACTATTTTTGGCAAAGGAGAAATCTGAGTGGAAACTGGAATGTGGAACAGATAATAACGGCATTGAAACTGCATTTTGATGAAATAATATTATGACCTGTGTCTTAAATCTAAGTGCTAGCTCGAAGGTTTCAACTTTGACTAAGCTTGGCATTATCTAGGACATGTGTCACTAGCATTGATGCTTGGTTAGCAATAAGATTAGTATATAAGATCAAGATTTTGTAGAATTTATTACTAATTACTGTTACGCTGTAACCGGGTACAAATAAAGTTTATTTTTAAACCCCTTCGTGGTCGTTTACTTAATTAACGCGATGAATAAAGTCGCGTTTGAAAGTGGAACAAAAAAACGACCTGAACAATATAAACGATCGCGTCAATCGCATATTTGCGCGTCGATCGCTTTCTATTAGAACATGGCCTACGGGTCAGCACTTAGATAACAAAGCAAAGATATAATAGGCAAAGCAGAAAATGCTCGAGCAGTTTTTCATTGTTAAATTGATAATTAACCGAATCACAACAGGATTAGAGTTAAAATTAAGTGCAAGAGATGAATCCCTGTGTCGTATGTTCTAGCCTGCTCGCGTATGTTTTCACTGCTATGCTCGAGCATAATGCTTTTCTGCTTTCGCTGACCGCAATGGTGGGCTGAAAAAAATATTTTAAACTCACCCGTAAAATTCTCAGTCAGCAAATCATCGCCACTAATATCCAGACTGTTGCCACTATTATCGACATCCGCGTTCAGATCCGGATACAAGTCTCCGAGAGTGAATTCTGAGGTAGTGAAGGTGTCTAGGGTGTCCGAGAGCGGTGTCTCGGCCGCTCTCAGCTCTACAGAGATCGGAGTGTCAAGAGCGACGGGGAATTGGTCGTCGTGTGTGTCTACGTGAGGGGGCGACGGTGGCGGTGTTTTTGGTCGGAAATGTAACCTGGAAACAGAATTATTACAGATTATTTATTGCAAGCACAGCGGAAAGCATGAATATGTGTTTTTAATTCTGCACAAATTCAATATAAAAACAGGCTCCTTCTATGTCATAGTGTTCTCAACCTTGTTTTGCCTACCTACTTTGAGAATAGTTTTTCTCCACAGACCCACAATTTGTTTCACTTACCATCTGTCGCGAATCGGAAACAAGCTATGGCCACGACTATATAGAAAAGTCTAATATTATATAACATAAGATCCCATCCCAACTCCCCCTAATTATTTCTGAGCCGCCTTGAAAGTCTCAAACACCAACGATGGCCCATTATCTCCCACGTTGAGAACCTACGTTATAATCTGCTAATAGCAACATAACTAAAACAGTTAATTCAAGAGGGTCTGGACAAAGTAACATTCTTGACATTCTTTGATCGATGACGCTAGTAGAAAAGCCAAAAAATGTATGGGGTCGACATAAGCTATCGAAATGTCACGTGATCGTCGTGAAGCGATAGCGATTGTAGAAATAGAATCGCTCCGAAGCGAATGCACACCTCTGTCATCCACTTCAGAGGGCCTAGACTTGTCTAGGCAAACAGAGGTGTATCTTACACCTAGTTATGGTTATAAGTCCTCTGCGTGCAATACCTGATTCAGTTGCTAGATAGAAAGATGGTAATGGTTCTCGCCTAACGTATGTTAAACCGCTCGTCAGAGGGTACATAACATGATTGACGAAAATCGCCTTTACTGCTACGAAATAAAAACGCTGCCAAATTGCTACCATGGATGTGCAGTTGACTCTACATTTAGGTATTACTTGTGCAGGCTTTTGAATTACGAATAAATTATTTGAAAAAACACTCACCATTTTTTATTAACCTCATTGATAAACTGTTCAAACTCCTTCTCCACAGGCTGCAAACTTTCATCCGAATCATAACTGCTATCCGAGCAGCCGCTCCAAGACCGTTTCCTCATGACCCTCTCCAAATTATCTCTCACTACACCGTCTAAAGTCCTCGCACTTAATCTAATATCACTTTTAACACTGTCTTGAATAACGTCTGGTAGATCCGATCTGTCAGTAAGGTTGGGTAGGACGTCCGATCTGTCAGATTTATCGGTTGATTCCTGTTTGATGTCGGATGGCTTGATTTCGTCGGTGGTTGTCCAGAGGTCGGGGTTTTGGGAGAGATGTTTTCTGAAGGCGTGTCGCCATGGGTATTTGCCGCTTGTGTGGTAGTCCCTCGACATTTCTTTTGGCGTTCTATGAGCCTTTGTTTCGAGCTCCACCTGGAATTATGAGAAAATTTGGTATTAGCATAATATAATTTTTATTATTGAAACATCGTTGATATTGTCGCTTCCTCGTCGGCGGTGGGACAGGCGCTTTCGGTAGAATGACAGTTCACTTTACCTAAGTTTAAGGTACGATTTTTACAAAGCCGGCTGAAGTTATGCTGTCTGTGGTAAAAGTTACCTGTCCAGCGCCACGCGCCCGCCGCGACACACGCGGCGACGTGCGAAGCCTACGCAACGTTAACATGTGAAGTGTTACCTCCTCGCCCTTCTGCCTGCGGTAGTGCTCGGAGGCGGGGAAGCTGAAGGGCAGGCTGGTGAACAGCGAGTGCAGGCGCGTGCGCGTCCTGTCCAGCGCCACGCGCCCGCCGCGACACACGCGGCGACGTGCGAATCCTACGCAACGTTAACATGTGAAGTGTTACCTCCTCGCCCTTCTGCCTGCGGTAGTGCTCGGAGGCGGGGAAGCTGAAGGGCAGGCTGGTGAACAGCGAGTGCAGGCGCGTGCGCGTCCTGTCCAGCGCCACGCGCCCGCCGCGACACACGCGGCGACGTGCGAATCCTACGCAACGTTAACATGTGAAGTGTTACTTCCTCGCCCTTCTGCCTGCGGTAGTGCTCGGAGGCGGGGAAGCTGAAGGGCAGGCTGGTGAACAGCGAGTGCAGGCGCGTGCGCGTCCTGTCCAGCGCCACGCGCCCGCCGCGACACACGCGGCGACGTGCGAATCCTACGCAACGTTAACATGTGAAGTGTTACCTCCTCGCCCTTCTGCCTGCGGTAGTGCTCGGAGGCGGGGAAGCTGAAGGGCAGGCTGGTGAACAGCGAGTGCAGGCGCGTGCGCGTCCTGTCCAGCGCCACGCGCCCGCCGCGACACACGCGGCGACGTGCGAATCCTACGCAACGTTAACATGTGAAGTGTTACCTCCTCGCCCTTCTGCCTGCGGTAGTGCTCGGAGGCGGGGAAGCTGAAGGGCAGGCTGGTGAACAGCGAGTGCAGGCGCGTGCGCGTCCTGTCCAGCGCCACGCGCCCGCCGCGACACACGCGGCGACGTGCGAATCCTACGCAACGTTAACATGTGAAGTGTTACCTCCTCGCCCTTCTGCCTGCGGTAGTGCTCGGAGGCGGGGAAGCTGAAGGGCAGGCTGGTGAACAGCGAGTGCAGGCGCGTGCGCGTCCTGTCCAGCGCCACGCGCCCGCCGCGACACACGCGGCGACGTGCGAATCCTACGCAACGTTAACATGTGAAGTGTTACCTCCTCGCCCTTCTGCCTGCGGTAGTGCTCGGAGGCGGGGAAGCTGAAGGGCAGGCTGGTGAACAGCGAGTGCAGGCGCGTGCGCGTCCTGTCCAGCGCCACGCGCCCGCCGCGACACACGCGGCGACGTGCGAATCCTACGCAACGTTAACATGTGAAGTGTTACCTCCTCGCCCTTCTGCCTGCGGTAGTGCTCGGAGGCGGGGAAGCTGAAGGGCAGGCTGGTGAACAGCGAGTGCAGGCGCGTGCGCGTCCTGTCCAGCGCCACGCGCCCGCCGCGACACACGCGGCGACGTGCGAATCCTACGCAACGTTAACATGTGAAGTGTTACCTCCTCGCCCTTCTGCCTGCGGTAGTGCTCGGAGGCGGGGAAGCTGAAGGGCAGGCTGGTGAACAGCGAGTGCAGGCGCGTGCGCGTCCTGTCCAGCGCCACGCGCCCGCCGCGACACACGCGGCGACGTGCGAATCCTACGCAACGTTAACATGTGAAGTGTTACCTCCTCGCCCTTCTGCCTGCGGTAGTGCTCGGAGGCGGGGAAGCTGAAGGGCAGGCTGGTGAACAGCGAGTGCAGGCGCGTGCGCGTCCTGTCCAGCGCCACGCGCCCGCCGCGACACACGCGGCGACGTGCGAATCCTACGCAACGTTAACATGTGAAGTGTTACCTCCTCGCCCTTCTGCCTGCGGTAGTGCTCGGAGGCGGGGAAGCTGAAGGGCAGGCTGGTGAACAGCGAGTGCAGGCGCGTGCGCGTCCTGTCCAGCGCCACGCGCCCGCCGCGACACACGCGGCGACGTGCGAATCCTACGCAACGTTAACATGTGAAGTGTTACCTCCTCGCCCTTCTGCCTGCGGTAGTGCTCGGAGGCGGGGAAGCTGAAGGGCAGGCTGGTGAACAGCGAGTGCAGGCGCGTGCGCGTCCTGTCCAGCGCCACGCGCCCGCCGCGACACACGCGGCGACGTGCGAATCCTACGCAACGTTAACATGTGAAGTGTTACCTCCTCGCCCTTCTGCCTGCGGTAGTGCTCGGAGGCGGGGAAGCTGAAGGGCAGGCTGGTGAACAGCGAGTGCAGGCGCGTGCGCGTCCTGTCCAGCGCCACGCGCCCGCCGCGACACACGCGGCGACGTGCGAATCCTACGCAACGTTAACATGTGAAGTGTTACCTCCTCGCCCTTCTGCCTGCGGTAGTGCTCGGAGGCGGGGAAGCTGAAGGGCAGGCTGGTGAACAGCGAGTGCAGGCGCGTGCGCGTCCTGTCCAGCGCCACGCGCCCGCCGCGACACACGCGGCGACGTGCGAATCCTACGCAACGTTAACATGTGAAGTGTTACTTCCTCGCCCTTCTGCCTGCGGTAGTGCTCGGAGGCGGGGAAGCTGAAGGGCAGGCTGGTGAACAGCGAGTGCAGGCGCGTGCGCGTCCTGTCCAGCGCCACGCGCCCGCCGCGACACACGCGGCGACGTGCGAATCCTACGCAACGTTAACATGTGAAGTGTTACCTCCTCGCCCTTCTGCCTGCGGTAGTGCTCGGAGGCGGGGAAGCTGAAGGGCAGGCTGGTGAACAGCGAGTGCAGGCGCGTGCGCGTCCTGTCCAGCGCCACGCGCCCGCCGCGACACACGCGGCGACGTGCGAATCCTACGCAACGTTAACATGTGAAGTGTTACCTCCTCGCCCTTCTGCCTGCGGTAGTGCTCGGAGGCGGGGAAGCTGAAGGGCAGGCTGGTGAACAGCGAGTGCAGGCGCGTGCGCGTCCTGTCCAGCGCCACGCGCCCGCCGCGACACACGCGGCGACGTGCGAATCCTACGCAACGTTAACATGTGAAGTGTTACCTCCTCGCCCTTCTGCCTGCGGTAGTGCTCGGAGGCGGGGAAGCTGAAGGGCAGGCTGGTGAACAGCGAGTGCAGGCGCGTGCGCGTCCTGTCCAGCGCCACGCGCCCGCCGCGACACACGCGGCGACGTGCGAATCCTACGCAACGTTAACATGTGAAGTGTTACCTCCTCGCCCTTCTGCCTGCGGTAGTGCTCGGAGGCGGGGAAGCTGAAGGGCAGGCTGGTGAACAGCGAGTGCAGGCGCGTGCGCGTCCTGTCCAGCGCCACGCGCCCGCCGCGACACACGCGGCGACGTGCGAATCCTACGCAACGTTAACATGTGAAGTGTTACCTCCTCGCCCTTCTGCCTGCGGTAGTGCTCGGAGGCGGGGAAGCTGAAGGGCAGGCTGGTGAACAGCGAGTGCAGGCGCGTGCGCGTCCTGTCCAGCGCCACGCGCCCGCCGCGACACACGCGGCGACGTGCGAATCCTACGCAACGTTAACATGTGAAGTGTTACCTCCTCGCCCTTCTGCCTGCGGTAGTGCTCGGAGGCGGGGAAGCTGAAGGGCAGGCTGGTGAACAGCGAGTGCAGGCGCGTGCGCGTCCTGTCCAGCGCCACGCGCCCGCCGCGACACACGCGGCGACGTGCGAATCCTACGCAACGTTAACATGTGAAGTGTTACCTCCTCGCCCTTCTGCCTGCGGTAGTGCTCGGAGGCGGGGAAGCTGAAGGGCAGGCTGGTGAACAGCGAGTGCAGGCGCGTGCGCGTCCTGTCCAGCGCCACGCGCCCGCCGCGACACACGCGGCGACGTGCGAATCCTACGCAACGTTAACATGTGAAGTGTTACCTCCTCGCCCTTCTGCCTGCGGTAGTGCTCGGAGGCGGGGAAGCTGAAGGGCAGGCTGGTGAACAGCGAGTGCAGGCGCGTGCGCGTCCTGTCCAGCGCCACGCGCCCGCCGCGACACACGCGGCGACGTGCGAATCCTACGCAACGTTAACATGTGAAGTGTTACCTCCTCGCCCTTCTGCCTGCGGTAGTGCTCGGAGGCGGGGAAGCTGAAGGGCAGGCTGGTGAACAGCGAGTGCAGGCGCGTGCGCGTCCTGTCCAGCGCCACGCGCCCGCCGCGACACACGCGGCGACGTGCGAATCCTACGCAACGTTAACATGTGAAGTGTTACCTCCTCGCCCTTCTGCCTGCGGTAGTGCTCGGAGGCGGGGAAGCTGAAGGGCAGGCTGGTGAACAGCGAGTGCAGGCGCGTGCGCGTCCTGTCCAGCGCCACGCGCCCGCCGCGACACACGCGGCGACGTGCGAATCCTACGCAACGTTAACATGTGAAGTGTTACCTCCTCGCCCTTCTGCCTGCGGTAGTGCTCGGAGGCGGGGAAGCTGAAGGGCAGGCTGGTGAACAGCGAGTGCAGGCGCGTGCGCGTCCTGTCCAGCGCCACGCGCCCGCCGCGACACACGCGGCGACGTGCGAATCCTACGCAACGTTAACATGTGAAGTGTTACCTCCTCGCCCTTCTGCCTGCGGTAGTGCTCGGAGGCGGGGAAGCTGAAGGGCAGGCTGGTGAACAGCGAGTGCAGGCGCGTGCGCGTCCTGTCCAGCGCCACGCGCCCGCCGCGACACACGCGGCGACGTGCGAAGCCTACGCAACGTCCGCCTCCACCGCGAAGTGAAGTTAGAGTATACCTAGAGGAACAGGAAAGAATAAATTATTGTCAAAAATCGCAAAAGAAAACAATTTTTTTTTTTTGTTAAATTAAATAGGCCGACAATTACATCCGTACAATCCTGCATGATTGTACGGATTCCTTATTTTTTTCCTAAATTCAGGCCAGGCAGTCATGAATCTAACTAACATTCGATACAAATAAGAAAAAACATATTATATTATTTTCTACCAACCGATAAGGGGCAAACATATAATTAAGGTGCTTTTCAACTTTCTGAAGGACAACTTGACAATACAAAGCGCCTCAAATGCCTTTAAATAAATATTTTCAGTTCATAAGGAAGGTTCTTTACACTTACCTATACCTCTCATCAACCTCGTGATCAAACATTCCTTCCTTAGAGGGATCATCTGGGTCCAGGGGATCGCCATACAGCGTTGATGTGGGCTACAAACATTATGAACTACATTACACGCAGGATAAACATAAGATTTTGCTCTCGGAAATAAGATGTATGAGAATAAAAAAAAAATCAGCAGCATGTTATTCCTGTTGCATGAAACACGTTGCTGGCAACAGTGGCAACACGAAAAACCCACAAAATTATTGTTTTATGACAGCTACGCGTACAGATTAACAAAGGCCGTCGGCGCGTGAGTCGTTGCCCGAAATGTTACCATTTTATAAAAAAAAAATATTAACAGTTAGAACTTAGGCTGTGTCTCGCATAGGATCGTAACATTATGCTGAGCGATAGCGATCCGTTTTGCGTAGATACTTGTAAACTTGTATTTTTTTGTGTTTTTATTCGTTCTCTGCGTCAAGTTTACCGCAAAACAAAGTATTTTTTTTATCTTTTATCCTACTCAATTGTTCAACTTTTCTTCCATTAGTATATGAGGCTTAAGAGAGAACATTGGCAGTCATAAACACTGAACGTAATACAGTAACGTCAAGTGATGCCAGAAAGAGATATATATACAGTGGCAAAACGAAAAGGATAAGCAATTTTTTTTTTTTTCTCTATCCCATATGTGGGCACATTACACCTTTTTTCGCAACAGAATATAGCATCAATAAAAACACATCCAAGCGAGTAAAAAAACCGCTCACCATTTCGTAATAACATCCCGGCTTGCGTCGGAAGGCGAAGGGTCCGTCGTCGGGCGGCGTGGCGACCTCGGCCCGGCCGCTTCCCTCTTCCTCCGAAGAAGTATACACGCCCGAGTCTGTGGATACGTTTGTGGATTATGTTGAGGGATTTGTGTAAGGTGATACTTTATAAGGTTCAAAGAATATTCGTGCCTTGTTCTACTGAATGATAGAGGTCAACATTGCCAATGTTATCAACATGAGACAACATTATCGAGCTACTTTATTTTATAAGTCAATTTACGCTACGAAACGCCACACTTTCGCTTCTGACAAGGTTTTTATAAACAAAACACGTATATTCTCCCATTTTGTATCACACGGAGTAGAATTGTTTTATTATACCGTAATTTTTATTATCCTGTCTTTAATGAGTAATAATCGTTTGGCAAGTTAAAGCGATACCTCCTTATTGAGATATCAGATGTTATTCCAAAAAAATACTGGTGATTATGGGACTATTATATGTATAGGACAGTATCCAGTACAAGAGATTGATACGGGAAACACAAACTATTTCTCTATTATAATGAGAAAGGAGGGACGCAAAAACAATGTTAAAGTTTTTGATAGTGCATAATATTTTAACACAAAAAAAAAACATTACTACTGTTACTAGCCGACCCGGCAAACTTCGTACCGCGTCAGGTTTTGTTTTCGTGTATTTTTCTAATATCTTAATACTTATTCTGCTACTCGGGGCGGAGACAAATCAACAAGTCAAAGATCATGAAATCGTTCCAGCCGTTCTTAAGTTGTAACCAACTCTGTATTATTTATATAAATTATAAGTCTGCAATAGAGAATGATGAATCATGTAGAGAAAATCAATTTTTTGATAGTGTTTATAATATTTTAACGAGACATGTTTTTTTAAAATATTTATAGTGAATTATTATTTATGTATTCTATCAAATAACTTAAAAGTGATCGTCACTTTCCAAGTCACTAGTATTTACTAGCTAAACATTTGCTTAAAACTAGATTTGTTGTGTAAGTAGTAAATTTAACATCAAAAAGGTTGAACTGGATCATTTTCCCTTTTTTATATATATTTACAAACCCCCTAATAATAACCCTAATAATAAAACCGGAGTAAAATTGAGCTTCGAAAAATGTATAGTTACACTGAACTTAGGTCCTAAACTCCAGAGTTTATTGACAAATAACAAGTCACAAGCCCCCTGGCTTGTAACTTGTGACACAGCTTTGGGAGCAATATCTTAAGACATTCCTTACATTTTTCTCGCATCGAAGCTGCGAGCCATTAAACTCTCTCCGTGTCAATGAGCCTTCAAAGCCACAATACGGACTTGAAGCTCTCTCTGTGTAAATGGAAGTTTATACACACGCGTGTAATGCCGCGTGTAAAGAGATACGTACCTCGCAGCCCCTGCGCGGAGCCGACGGCGGGATGCCTGTGTTTCCGTCTCTTGTACGGACGCTTTTCTCGCTGTAAGGCAACAGACCATCATGATATCTTACTCGCATATTTTTGAAGTGTTTGTTTTCTATTTTAACACTTGTATGTGGTATGGTTGGCGAGTTTGAAAGCTCTTGTACATAATGGACCATGATTTTCTTTATATTCAACGCAGACAAAACAGCCGAATGCTCAAGCAATTTTACATTAAATAAATAAAAAAATGAACGAAATAGAGTTGAAAATATCATTCGCGATCACGCCGCAGTGAAAAATATTATATATGCACGCTATTTTCAACTAAATTTTAGTTGCAATTTAGTTTATTATCAATTTATCAATGAAAAATTGTAGCTAAGCGTCAATAAAATGACAACCATTGTTTGCATAGAGCTATTTAATCTAGTCATACTTTTAACTTTGCAGAGCTTGAGATAAACAAACAAACATACATAAAAGTTGCCTCAATAAGTTGGGTTGCCTCTATAAAGTATCGTTAGATTTTTCCTACCTACATTTTTTGATGATTTTATTCCCTCTCCTCACTAATACAATGAGAAAGATGTACTACTTGTCTTAAATTCTTACAACTTTTTTTCTAAAAGCGATTATTAAATATAATCAAAGCCATTTCAATATATTGTAAGGATTGGTTGTTGTTACTCTTGTCAACTAAACAACTAGAAGATTTAATAATCAGGCTTCCAGAAACCGAGTGAACTTGTCAGGAGTAAGTATCAAAGAGAGACCAAGTTTCATACAATCGTGTTAAGTGCAATACATTTCTGTAGTTCCACTTGACCTACAAAAATTGCTCTTACTGCTACGAAATAAAGGCGCACAAAAATCTGATTGTTGTTTGACTGCACGTTTATTCATTACTTATTTTTGGCATCACCATTCACACTGACGGATTGGACACAAATATTCGGTATATGAAAACTCTGGGGTCAAGTTTTTACATACCCAATATTTGTTTAGGGAAGTTTTATTTATTTATTTGAAATGAAGAGTGATGTGCCGTTTAGCAGCGCACTTGTATGAAACTTTGTTTTCGTTAATTATTTACTCATTTGAGGCTCTCATCTGGCGTAAGCGTCAAGTAAGCGCAGCGTATACCGAATTCCTACGCTCGGTGAGCAGGAACACAGTCCTACTAACAGTCCTAATCCTTCCAGTTACATAGTAGAGTATATATCGTAGTAACGTAGGTACCTGTCTGGGCTGGTCCACGGGCGTGGGCGGCGCGCGCGGCGGGTAGTGCGGCACGTAGGCCTCGCGCCGGAACGATGACGTCAGCGGAGTCGCCGCGTAGGCCGGCCTGGAAGGGAGGGAACTAATCATTTAGCTAATAATATTATTACAATTTAGAAGAGAAAGTGGATATGTACTTATGTTGGCTACTCCTCGAAGTTTACTGGAATTTACGTCGTATTGAGTACAGAACGCAAAATACGTCCAACCAGTAAGGAACAGCTATATAAATAGTTAGTTATTTACCTTAGAGGAGGGTCCGGTAGCAGCTGGTTAGCGAAGTCCCCGGCGGCGTAGCGTCGCTCCGCGATGAGCGCAGTGAGCCGCACGAGCTCGCGCTTGGCGCTCTCCCGCCGCGCCACCAGCTCGAGGAGGGTGAGCAGACTAAATAGTTAGTTATTTACCTTAGAGGAGGGTCCGGTAGCAGCTGGTTAGCGAAGTCCCCGGCGGCGTAGCGTCGCTCCGCGATGAGCGCAGTGAGCCGCACGAGCTCGCGCTTGGCGCTCTCCCGCCGCGCCACCAGCTCGAGGAGGGTGAGCAGACTAAATAGTTAGTTATTTACCTTAGAGGAGGGTCCGGTAGCAGCTGGTTAGCGAAGTCCCCGGCGGCGTAGCGTCGCTCCGCGATGAGCGCAGTGAGCCGCACGAGCTCGCGCTTGGCGCTCTCCCGCCGCGCCACCAGCTCGAGGAGGGTGAGCAGACTAAATAGTTAGTTATTTACCTTAGAGGAGGGTCCGGTAGCAGCTGGTTAGCGAAGTCCCCGGCGGCGTAGCGTCGCTCCGCGATGAGCGCAGTGAGCCGCACGAGCTCGCGCTTGGCGCTCTCCCGCCGCGCCACCAGCTCGAGGAGGGTGAGCAGACTAAATAGTTAGTTATTTACCTTAGAGGAGGGTCCGGTAGCAGCTGGTTAGCGAAGTCCCCGGCGGCGTAGCGTCGCTCCGCGATGAGCGCAGTGAGCCGCACGAGCTCGCGCTTGGCGCTCTCCCGCCGCGCCACCAGCTCGAGGAGGGTGAGCAGACTAAATAGTTAGTTATTTACCTTAGAGGAGGGTCCGGTAGCAGCTGGTTAGCGAAGTCCCCGGCGGCGTAGCGTCGCTCCGCGATGAGCGCAGTGAGCCGCACGAGCTCGCGCTTGGCGCTCTCCCGCCGCGCCACCAGCTCGAGGAGGGTGAGCAGACTAAATAGTTAGTTATTTACCTTAGAGGAGGGTCCGGTAGCAGCTGGTTAGCGAAGTCCCCGGCGGCGTAGCGTCGCTCCGCGATGAGCGCAGTGAGCCGCACGAGCTCGCGCTTGGCGCTCTCCCGCCGCGCCACCAGCTCGAGGAGGGTGAGCAGACTAAATAGTTAGTTATTTACCTTAGAGGAGGGTCCGGTAGCAGCTGGTTAGCGAAGTCCCCGGCGGCGTAGCGTCGCTCCGCGATGAGCGCAGTGAGCCGCACGAGCTCGCGCTTGGCGCTCTCCCGCCGCGCCACCAGCTCGAGGAGGGTGAGCAGACTAAATAGTTAGTTATTTACCTTAGAGGAGGGTCCGGTAGCAGCTGGTTAGCGAAGTCCCCGGCGGCGTAGCGTCGCTCCGCGATGAGCGCAGTGAGCCGCACGAGCTCGCGCTTGGCGCTCTCCCGCCGCGCCACCAGCTCGAGGAGGGTGAGCAGACTAAATAGTTAGTTATTTACCTTAGAGGAGGGTCCGGTAGCAGCTGGTTAGCGAAGTCCCCGGCGGCGTAGCGTCGCTCCGCGATGAGCGCAGTGAGCCGCACGAGCTCGCGCTTGGCGCTCTCCCGCCGCGCCACCAGCTCGAGGAGGGTGAGCAGACTAAATAGTTAGTTATTTACCTTAGAGGAGGGTCCGGTAGCAGCTGGTTAGCGAAGTCCCCGGCGGCGTAGCGTCGCTCCGCGATGAGCGCAGTGAGCCGCACGAGCTCGCGCTTGGCGCTCTCCCGCCGCGCCACCAGCTCGAGGAGGGTGAGCAGACTAAATAGTTAGTTATTTACCTTAGAGGAGGGTCCGGTAGCAGCTGGTTAGCGAAGTCCCCGGCGGCGTAGCGTCGCTCCGCGATGAGCGCAGTGAGCCGCACGAGCTCGCGCTTGGCGCTCTCCCGCCGCGCCACCAGCTCGAGGAGGGTGAGCAGACTAAATAGTTAGTTATTTACCTTAGAGGAGGGTCCGGTAGCAGCTGGTTAGCGAAGTCCCCGGCGGCGTAGCGTCGCTCCGCGATGAGCGCAGTGAGCCGCACGAGCTCGCGCTTGGCGCTCTCCCGCCGCGCCACCAGCTCGAGGAGGGTGAGCAGACTAAATAGTTAGTTATTTACCTTAGAGGAGGGTCCGGTAGCAGCTGGTTAGCGAAGTCCCCGGCGGCGTAGCGTCGCTCCGCGATGAGCGCAGTGAGCCGCACGAGCTCGCGCTTGGCGCTCTCCCGCCGCGCCACCAGCTCGAGGAGGGTGAGCAGACTAAATAGTTAGTTATTTACCTTAGAGGAGGGTCCGGTAGCAGCTGGTTAGCGAAGTCCCCGGCGGCGTAGCGTCGCTCCGCGATGAGCGCAGTGAGCCGCACGAGCTCGCGCTTGGCGCTCTCCCGCCGCGCCACCAGCTCGAGGAGGGTGAGCAGACTAAATAGTTAGTTATTTACCTTAGAGGAGGGTCCGGTAGCAGCTGGTTAGCGAAGTCCCCGGCGGCGTAGCGTCGCTCCGCGATGAGCGCAGTGAGCCGCACGAGCTCGCGCTTGGCGCTCTCCCGCCGCGCCACCAGCTCGAGGAGGGTGAGCAGACTAAATAGTTAGTTATTTACCTTAGAGGAGGGTCCGGTAGCAGCTGGTTAGCGAAGTCCCCGGCGGCGTAGCGTCGCTCCGCGATGAGCGCAGTGAGCCGCACGAGCTCGCGCTTGGCGCTCTCCCGCCGCGCCACCAGCTCGAGGAGGGTGAGCAGACTAAATAGTTAGTTATTTACCTTAGAGGAGGGTCCGGTAGCAGCTGGTTAGCGAAGTCCCCGGCGGCGTAGCGTCGCTCCGCGATGAGCGCAGTGAGCCGCACGAGCTCGCGCTTGGCGCTCTCCCGCCGCGCCACCAGCTCGAGGAGGGTGAGCAGACTAAATAGTTAGTTATTTACCTTAGAGGAGGGTCCGGTAGCAGCTGGTTAGCGAAGTCCCCGGCGGCGTAGCGTCGCTCCGCGATGAGCGCAGTGAGCCGCACGAGCTCGCGCTTGGCGCTCTCCCGCCGCGCCACCAGCTCGAGGAGGGTGAGCGCTCGCGCTAGATCCCGCCGGAGTTTCAGCATCTTCTCGTATGAGCTCTCGTCGTTTTTTCTGGAGTTTAAGTTAGGAATTGTCAGTGAAACGTTGAGGTTTTCGTATTACTTGCGTTGTTCAAGTGGCGTGTTTTCACACTACGCTTTTGAACATACTACGCTTTGGAATGGGCAACTAGCTTCATCTTTCTAACTAATCGACTCCTTGACTAATCAAAAGTGTCTGTTATTGGTATATGTGTTTAATTAATGGCATGTCTTAGAACCAAAAATTCGAAGACATGTGACATCTACCAACCCGCATTGGGCCCGAGTGGTGGATTGCGGCCCACTCTCTCTCACAGAGAGGAGGCCTGTGTCCCAGCAGTGGGAACATAATAGAATCAGCCTATACATTATGCATAGAAAAGTTTTGTATGGAAATTTGTCATTATTGCTAGTACACATTAGACTGGTCTCTAACCTGTTCTTCCTGGTCTGCATCTTTTCCGTCCGCCGCCTGAACGCTAAGTAGGGGTTGTTTGTCGACTGGCCCGGCCTGTTCTCTGTTTTAACCGACAGGATCAGCGGGTGTTGCTGCAAAATACATATTGTTCTATTAAAAAAAGAGGTCCGACATCCGATAGGTTGTCTTCTACAGTTGCAAATAAACCCTAACGCAGGTCCATTGCAGTTTTAATAAAATAAATGTCTTCATCTGGCCTAGACAAAGTAACATTCGTAACATTCGATTAGCGATGACGCTAGTAGAAAAGCCAAAAAATTTATGGGGTGGACATACGCTATCGAAATGTCACGTTATCGTAGGTCACAGCCAAGCGATAGCGATTGCAGAAATAGATTCGCTCCGAAGCGAATGCCATTTTTCTAGGCCCTCAGTACCCTTTTGCAATTAAATGACCACAGTGGGATATTTTACGCCTTCCTCAAGTATCACAAGGGCGGGTTCTGTGCTGCGGCTGATCCCTGCAGCGTTTTGTAGATCGGTAGTACACCTTGTGGGTAGCTTGGCGGTGCTCACTTTCGGTTTTAAAAGTATGGGATACCGGTGGTTACACATTTCAAGTCAAGCAGTCGTGGACTAGTGGTTACGGCCCTGAGTTTCCCAGTTATATGTCTTGGTAACGTCATCAACCATCTTCTCTAAAATTACCAAGAAAACTATAATGTCAATCAATAAATCAAAGGCTGGCTGGCAAACTAGGCTGAAAATCAGCTCTTATCGAACGTCTAAATGACATAAGACAGTCCCCCGGCACGCCCGCCCTTCACCACTTCCTAGTGCTTTAGCTGGGAAGAAGAAGTGGCGCAACAAACTCCCTAGCAGCACAGCTGTCTGTTCAGTTAGAAAAACTTGATTCTATACAATCGTATGCAAAATAATTTACATTACGAAACACAAAACATTTCATTGAATTGTTTGTCATACGTCAGCTTGCACACGTCAATACAGTAAGGTAAGGTGCCTTTGGGAAAGTTGTTTGTTATGACGAGTACAATCATGTGTTTAACTTTTGGTCACTAATTACCAGTCATCCTATAAACCGACAAAAACAATGAAAACTATACGCAAGCATAGACCTGCGGAAGGCCCACTTCCTCTCACAGTGAAGAGGCGTCTCCCAGCACGCGTAGCAAGACCGAGTTTTGTCGACGTCATTTTCTCTAATTCATCTGTATTTTGTCTATTCTTACGTAGACAAAACTCGTTTCTATGGTGGTCATGCGACGCGTGCTGCAGTGGGAACATAATAGATTGATAGTGTTATTACTTTGATTACCGTGTTAAGCCGCTTGTTGAGCCAGTAGTCGTACACAGCGATGATGAGGTCGTCGTTCCTCTCGAGCAGCAGTTTCGCCTCGTTGAGGGTCACCACTGTTTGGCCCGAGCTCTTCTCTAGCTTGTCCATCATTTGTTCGAACTTTAGCTCTGGAAATAAACAGAAATATCTCATCAGAAGTAGTCACAATTTCGTGTGCCTAGAAAGTGATAAAGATTCGATTAAAAAATAAAAGAACTAGCCCTCTGTTTTCACTGATTTACATTAAACTGCGATCACCAATACATTTGCCAAGCATCTATATCTACAACTTATATGATGTACACAATTAAGAGAATTATATTTAACTATCCATGATGATCAAGGAATTGTTTTTCGTCGTTAACACCCATCTAAGCTGTTCACAGACTTAGCTGATGGCATTTTTTGTCGCTTTTTAATTCATAATGACGAGGTCATAGTAAATGACCTCGGCTTTAATTTTGAACCTGTTGACGATAATGTGCACTACTAGATTGATGCAGAAGGTAAGCGCTTGTAAGTAAAGAGTTCAAGACTGGCCAATTCAAAAGGTAAAATGACATGAGTCATACAAATGAGTTCTGGAACTGCAAAAGCAGAACTAAAGAAGAACTGTATATTGAACGCAATATCGCCTCTGCAATGGGCAATGTTATTTTAGCGTAATCTGCGTAAGGACTGTCCATTCCACTTGTTATTTTTAAAGAAATAGATTCTAGCACCTTGGGATCAATCAAGAGTAAAAATGTGAAGCAGGGACTCGAAACTGTAATCGTAATAAGTATTTTTAAATTGGTTAAAATAGAAACATTTGTAAATGTAACACATACAATAATGATACATTATCAAAGTGTAGCCTTTCATATGAGTTAATATGTGTACAGAAATAAGCAGTTTTAGGTATAATTCCGCAACGGGCGGCGGACGGACAGACGCGGCGATGCCAAAATAGCCTCAATCCAGTCGGAATAGCGGCTATTTTGGCAACGACGCGTTTACCTGTTACACTTATTAACACTGTTTCCACTTTAAATCGGTTACAATATTACTGTTACACTTTAGTAAATGTTTTGGGTTAAAACATTGAAAAACACATTAATAAGTGTGACATATTTGATTCATATATAATTCTGTAACATTTATGAAGGTGTTTTTAAGTCCCTGATGTGAACTTGACATTATCGTTTATCCGATAGTTAATTTATGATGAGCCATAGCCCATCCATAGATTCAACTCTGTCCAGTGTCTTGTCTATGCAAGTTTCAATACAGGTAGTCAGGTAATGTTGGGGCTCTTGATCAATTAGGTGCGTCCTGTAATAGGATAATGTTTTTGCTGGCCATTCTGTCAATAAGGTATCATTGTCATCATCGTCTATGTTGGGGCATATATTTCTAACAGAAATTCTAAGGATAGTTATGAAAGAACTGAGAGAAGTGTTTACATACTCGTATGTAGTTATACCTGTGAGCTCGGGATGCCGCTGCTGTTTGAGCCACCGCTCGTCCTCCGTGTCGATGTCGTATTCCGGCGCCTCTTGCTCTTCCCATAGCGCTGTAACAATACAAAATAGGTTATGAAAAAAAAAACTAGTTTATGGAGAGATGCTTTTGCACCATATCCGCCGAAGTATTCTGCAGCGCCCTTAAGAAAGTTTGACGACTTGATTTGAAACGATGGCCGAGGTGTGAAAAGGTCTACGTGTTCTATTTATTATTTCAATTAATCCACACGTATTAATTCTCGAACGCCCTGGAGCCGGGAAGGCCCTGACCGGAAATTACGTATATAAAGCTGATGGTGCTTCTGAAAAGTATAACGAAAGAAATCGGAGATGAGTCTAGCATAGACTATTATAGTATACGTTGGATGTCCACTGAGCCTGGTTGGTGGATTACGATGCACCCTCTCCAAAGGAGGCCGGAGTCCCAGCAGTTGGAATACTATATGTTGATTATCTGTCTCATTGGATTGAATACGAGGTAGATCGAAGAAAATCGCTACTTGTGAACGAGACGCCAAGGTTTCTTATACATGAAACGAAAAGGTCAAAAACAACAATAATAGCAACAATCCAATTATCCAATAGCCCTATTCCCAGAAACAGCTTCAAAGGAGTCCATTAATTACGTGAGGCGTTTAGGGGGGAGCGAATCGAGCCGAATCTCACGTGGGGTAGAAAGGGGGTGGGGATCATCACAGTGTAGAATTGAAAGAAAAATAGGATAAAATGAAGTAAATCATGTTTCTCTTCTAGCTACTAAGCTTCTGTGTGCAAGCGACAACGCGAGGTTGAAGGAGTAGATGATTATGACTGAAAATCTCATGGACATGTTGGTTCAGACCACACATGAATCCCCGTGGACTGAATTAGAATGAATAATATATTCTTGTACGAATTTTAGTAGTTCCTATTTATGTATTTTATTGTTAAAGCAAGTTGTTTTTTTTTTGTATGAATCCAACCCAATAAAGCACAGAATCTATTTTACACTAAAATACGCATTTTGAAAAACCTTACGTGAGATTAGGCGGGAGGGGGGAACGTGTTTGAACCAAATCTCACCTCGGGAGGATGTGATGTCGAAAAATCGCCAAAATCATCTCATGTAAGAATGCATCCAAACCTGAAGTTTATTTTAAATTAATGAAACCCTAGCTAATAAAAATACGGCAAAGGGCAGGTAATCTAATCTACGGGCCGATTGAATCACGTTTCACAGAAACGAGCGAACCTTTTAATTTTCCTCGTTCCTTGTTTAAAGATAATAAAAGAATATGTGGCATTTTAATTTAAATACTTAATGGTCTTTGTTAATGAAAGGGAATTTTGTGTTGAGAGAATAATGTTTCATTAATATTTGCGTGTCTGTACCTAACTGATTATGATTGAATGATTAGTTTATATAGCACCGCTTTTTTTGTTTTGTATGGTCCAGCTCATAAACACATGTTTTTATAACCCTGTGGTACCTAATTATAATAAAGCAATATGTGGCATTTTCATTATTGTTTATAAGATTTTTGATTTTGATAATGAAAGGGAATTTTGTGTTTAAGAGAGTACTTAAAATTTGCGTCGTTCTGTACCTAACTGATTTCGATTAAATAATTATTTAATACAAATCATATATTTTTTATAACCCTGTGTTAATAAAAAGGTTTTGGACACAGTACATGTTGGTGGCCAACAAAC
Organism: Dasypolia templi; assembly: GCA_963555695.1. Lineage (NCBI taxonomy): Eukaryota > Metazoa > Arthropoda > Insecta > Lepidoptera > Noctuidae > Dasypolia > Dasypolia templi. The sequence continues at coordinate 11,310,986 of OY743163.1, forward strand.
ATTTTGTGTAATAACAAACAACAAACTGTATATTTTATTTTAAGTTGCGTATGACAGATCATACGATGCCAAATTAAGAACTTAATACAGTAACATTTAATATCTACACGTAACTACAGGGAGCGCAACTTTCGAATGGCGAAGGGCCAAAGAAAAGTCGAAATGGTTAAAAGAAACTCGCACTAGGGCCTCTGGTGTCCCGCCCAACTCCATTTGAGTTCCATAACTCGTTTTCCGATATCAAAAACCTTCGTACGTCTTGGGATCTCGATCTATAAGCTTTTCACCACTCTACCTATCCATCTCAAGATTCTCATCTCCGCTGCATGCAATCTTTCTTCATCCGTCTTCTTTACTGCATAATATTGCCAGAAAAGGTAAATCTTTGACGTTATATATATATAAATGTTATCGCGCACGAGTAGGTACTAGGTACCCACGTTTTTAATAAAACCTATAAAAGTTTTAGTTATCTGTCTGACAAAATGAAAATGGTTGGAAAAATCGTATCGTAGGAGCAAATAGAGTGCAAAAAGGTAACACATAAACTCACGCCTTCTTCCCACAGGAGTATACAGAAACTACAGAACGCTACCTACAACGATCCTTACATACTCATAGGTTCTTTTGCGTTCATACAACTGCACCCTAATTGCGTACCACATTCTGAATCATTTTGAAGGATATTGCTAATCCATTGCTTCATATGTTCGAAAAATTTGTCTGCTGAACAACATAAATAACGCCATTGCTACATGTATTACGCAATTACCTACCCCGCAGGTCAAAAAAGATAATAAGAAATTATTTTGAGCAATGTCATTTAAAAACGACATGACTTCAATCAACGTCTAAAGGCTCGTACACACTGGCGCGACGCGACAGTGCGACACAAAGGCACCGCATGTCGCGCGACGAGCGCGGAGCGGTGCCTTCGCGTCGGGCCTTAATCATCAATAAACCACGGGGCACTTAACTAATTAAGCTCTCAAAGCTGGACCGTGAAATAACCATACATATTCGTCCTAGGTAGGTGAAAGGGGTACTATGGTGCTAATTAATGTAATATACGTACCTGTATTTAGGTTAGGGTGAACTAAGTTGCGAGAGCCAGACAATTCAATAACAATGTGCTAGGTAGACTGTGGTTGGGGCACTCCGGCCAGATTAAACCTACGTATGCACGCACGGTCGTAAAAATATTGCGGTGGGATTTATCGCTCACTAGATTTTCAACTCTAGGTTTTGAGCCGAGCGTTGAGAATCTAACAGAATGCATCCCTGCGCATCGAAAAAACACTCCGTCGGATGTTCAACTCTCGTCCGTGCGAACGTGGGCTTAGTGAACTATTCGCTGCCTATTATTGGAGGACAAGTTGGTATCAGAATTTAATCACGTTTTTGTTGACTTGTTTACCCGCCTTTTGTTTAGACTATATATGAAGGTTTACATAACCTAAGAGCACACCTGTATAATGGGTAACGGTTACTAACATTTCACCAGTTCTGCTAAGGAAAGTCTCATAAAAAAATCGCTCCCTAAGCGTTTTATTATTTTGCAAAAGTTGAAACTCTTTGCAAAAAAAATAAAACTTAGTAAATGAATCACGTGTACTTTTGGAGGAAAATTTTGGAAACATTTACAGCTTCCAGCATGTTGTTTTGTTTTCAAAAGGCTTTATAAAGCTTTAGTACGTAATCAATGAAATAAAGGAAAGAAAAAAAAGAGGAAGAATAACTTTTTGAATTGAAATTTTTAAATCAAATATTTTCCTTAACATTTTGTTTCATATTTGAACAAAGTCATGACGAGGACTCAAAGTAGCTTTTAACATTTAAGTCTGCATTTGTGGGCAGTCGCTCCATGTAAAAAAGGTACTGGTTTTCAGTTGCCTCCGTTTAGCCTGGAAGCCTGCAACAACACAATTGGAAAAGACTACTAGTCTAGAATTCGATTACTTGTGAGTAACTTCGAGCACAAATTATTTCAACAAAAAAAAAAGTTCCCCGTATTGTGATAATGTCCTACTCCTGGGCAAAGGCCTGCTTTGCTATTAAAAAATATTGAAATCCAGAGTAACAAATGGGCACTCGTTCTGGATATATTATATCATATACACAAGATCGGATAATCGGGCGCTAATATACCTAAACTTCACTTTAATTCCCACGAAAGAATAATACGGACATGCCTTTCAGAATCCCGGATCCCGGAATCGTTTGAAATTCCTGAGATTGCATTTATTTTTACCTGCATTCAAAATATAGTTAGAACACGAGACAATTAAAAATTTTCATTGAATAATGCTTACATAAAACAGCCGCCTTGAAAGTACGACTTCGAGCTGTTTCTTGTTAAACTCTTATTGTATTTTTTGGTCATATTTAAAAAGCCGATTCTAATGGAACTTTAAATTTACAATTAAAGTTTTAATGAGAACTGGTTCAGTAAAAGGGCAGCAGCCTTAACAACCTATGGAGTTGAAACATTTGTAATTGTATGTGTAGCACTATTTATTTTCGTACAAAAGCAAATTATTATTATAAAAATCTTTTACAATATTTATTGAAAAAAATAACTTGATAAATAACAGGCTGTAAGGGTTAAAATAATGTCCATATTCTTCTTTCGTAGGAAGAAGTTTAGGTATATAAGCGACCGATTATCCGATTACTGAGTATACATTGCCTATATTTGACTTTTTTAATCACCGACAACCTCATGCTTTACATCTTATTAGTAATCATATCACGTTGCACATATAGGGTCTCGCAAACCCCGTATAGAAATCACAAGCAATATTTCAGTCCAAGCATTCATACGTCCACAACAAGCTATGAAAATTGTTGATCACATTCAAATGAATTCACGTTCAAAGGCAGATTCCGAATTCAATTTCGTGCCATTTAAAACGTTGAATAACCGTCAAACAAAATGTCTGCAAAATTATCTTTTCATTTCTACCTTATGTTTTTTGTAGGACGCAGGGAGGGAAATGTTTCATGTTTTTGTAATTTTAATTATATTCGGAAGCATCGTTGGATTCTCGATTAACGCTCAGATTGTACCAACCACGTTATTTATTTTCATTAATGATATTGTTTTAATATACTGTTACAAGACTAAAGAAGTTGGAGGGAACAAGAGGCGTGGTTAAGGCAGCTGCGTTGAAAGTGGGGATAGCGAGCGGCAACGGCAGACGACGAGGAACGCTCGCCCTCTTTCGGATCGACAGTCGACGGCGACGGACGTCTATCTACCTCAGTATTGTGTTTTCTCGGTGCCAAGTGATCAGCTTATTAATAATTCAATATTTCTATCAAGTTTATTAGGTTTTCCTTTTTTTAAGTTTCGTTTGTTAATAATAAATATAGTTGATTGGTGGTGCGTATATTTTTTAATAAAACCTACTTCTGTTAGATAATAATACATACTTTTCGCGTGTGTATTCCCGTATTTCATTATCTGATAATTACAACTCACTCTGCACTTTCAAAACAACTCCCATGATAACGAAAAACTGACTGATCAAATTCTCACGACAACTTATCTCAAGATTCCCAATTCTCACGACAACTTATCTCAAGATTCCAAATGTTCTCAAACTACATCACATGTGCGTCGGTTAGTTTTTTGTGACCAGATGGTCACAAAAAATGCAAGTCATCATCATCGTGATAACTACTGTCGAATCGAAAGCTAACGAGATAATTTATCTGAAGACTCTAGGATAACATACAAAGACAAAACTAAGCGCAAACGCTTCGATCTGTCAAAATCAGTGCATGGCGTGATTTTGACTGTAGCACGTACTTTGGCTAAACGTTATTCCTGTCAGTGTCGCACAACCGTAAAACTAGAAGTGCAAGATAGAAATGGGCACGAAAACATGTTTAAATCAAAGATCGTGCTCAGTAACGTATAGAAGATCACGGGCAATTTTCGTCTCAGCACCAAACCCTTAGAAACGAGGCTTATCAGACAAGTATTGTTAACTTAAAATGTATTCATAACAATCATGAACACCATTTTTATTAAGCTTTCCGTCTGAAATTTCTCAGTAGCAGCCCGGAGTCTGGATTTGTGCCCGGTTGATAGCAAAAGGTTCGCTCCCTGTTACATGAGACTTAAACATAACTGGCGAAATGTGGGTGTGCTATAGGTACACCTCTGCCTTAACCTTCGAGGATTACAGGCGTTATGTTATCATCATCTTATTTATAAAATACAACACAAGTGGGTGACTCACTGAGTTTTTCTCGGTAACAGTAACAGTCGCTGACCAATGTTAATGAGGTCGTAAAATCAATCCGATATGGATGGAGATGAGAGTTTTTAACGGCTGCTTTCTGAGCACTTAAATGTGGCTCGTGCCGACACGTTTGAAGAAACGGTTAGCTAGGAACCGCTAGGTTGCCCGCGAAATTCAATGTTTCTTAAGTTTTTTGCAATTTGCAGGTCAGTGTTTCAGTTAATATAATCCTATTGATTGATATTTTATGAAATTATCATTCAATAGGATTACATGAACAGAAGGTTGTAAGTATTGATAATTTTAACGATTATACCTAATTCTGTTAATACACAATTGTTAAGGCTCCCAAAAACAGGCGCGACGCCACAGCGCAACACAAAGCCACCGCTCGTCGCACGACATGCGGCGTTGCGAAGTTTGCGAAGGTTGCGAACCAGCAAATTGCAGGTAAAAAAAAACACTAGCAACCTGGCCTAAGGAGGGGTTTTATGGCTTCCACACATTTTACAGCTGAAATTGTGATTATATATTACACAGGATCCGTTGCTGTATACACCTTATAATACATTTGTCATCGTCCAATTCAGTCTACTGCCAGAAATAGGTCTCGCAAACTACATAAGTAATTATCTTTCATACAACCTAATAAAAATTGCTTTCAGTTTTAATGGTCTATAGAGGAAGTTATTATAAAAGGCCGACATCGACAGCAGATTCACTGATCAGAGACTTGTGCAAACAGAAAAGGGTTAAATAATCTAACCCTTAAACTAAATAAATTCGAAAATCAATGTGATTTTTTACGACTTAGTACTTCATGACATTGTTATGTAAAATCTGCCATAAATAAGTTCACGATCCCATCACATTTCAACGACAAAGTCAACCATATCAAATATCCAAACATTTAAAAACGTATCAGGTTTTAAATACATCCCAATTTTAAACAGGTTGAAATTGAGGGTTGTAAAAAATCCCCCTTCCCAATAAATAACACTTGATCGCCTTGAACAATGGAACCCTAAAATAAATGAAGAAAACTGCAACATTACAAAGGGTTCCCTTCGTACGGTTTTAGGTATCAATTTCAATATCCGGGGGGTGATAGGCTGAATGTGTTGAAAACGAAATCTTATTACTACGAGTTTAAAGTTTGTTTTGGATTGTATTATGTACCGATGAGAGTGGGTGGTCAGACAAAACAGATGGTTTGGTATTTTTTTGCAGATAAGTTTAGGTTAAATTGGCTTATGGTAAAATTATTAGCTTCGATAATTGGAATGGTAAAATATTGCTATGCTGTACACCGTTATATGCTACGAAATAGTCATCAATGTCATCATGCGATATCAATAACGAGGAGTACTTTACTCGTGGACTCCCCGAGTGCTCAACGAGTTACTATACTAAAATTAACGTCCGATGCACCTTGAACAGTGATTCCTGCTAAAACCTTGCGGACGGGCAAACAATCCGGTATCTAACATAACACATAGCATCACGCCTGTGATCCCAGAAGGGTTAGGTAGAGGTGTACCTATAGAACACCCACATTTCGCCAATTATGCTTAACATAACATCACGCCTTGTTTCCCCGAAGGGTTGGGCAGAGGTGTACCTATAGTAAACCCACATTTCGCCAGTTATGCTTAACATAACATCACGCCTTGTTTCCCCGAAGGGTTTGGCAGAGTTGTACCTATAGTACACCCACATTTCGCCAGTTATTTTTAAGTCCCATGTAATAGGGGGCGAGCGAGCCTATTCCCATCTACCGGGCACAAATCCAGACTTCGGGCTGCTACTGAAAAATTCTAGATAGAAAAACCCAATAACACGTTGCCCGACCTGGTAATCGAACCCAGGACCTCATACTCAGCAGTAGCGATTGCGACCAGTAGACCAACGAGGCAGTTATGCTTAAGTCCAGTGTGTTAAGGGGGTGAGCCTATTGCCATCAACCGGCCACAAATCCAGACTCAACACTTCGGACAATGCGGTATCTATTCTCACATATTGCATGCTTCTTCTTAGCGTGTCGATGGACTCTGCCCAGAATTCGGCTGTTTAGCGTAATCACTAGCGTATATCGTGCTGATACGAGGGAAAAATAGGCAGTCTCTCCATGTAAAATACTAATATACAGCTGCATCCGATGAGACTAAGAACCGACCCAAACAGAGTCAGGAAACTTCTTAGCATATTGATATTGACGAGAGAAGAAAAAAAAAACGACTAACCATCGAGCCATTTCCCAACCGGATTGGCAAAAATTACGGACCGCTTCATATTAATCTTATGACGTAGAGTTTATTAGCCCCTAATATCGCAAATAGGCGACCCTTTCGCTTTTCCTTTACCCTAGGGTGTTCAAAGAGACTAGTTAGGGATAACAGAATGATAGGAAGTATATTTATGAAGATATGTGAGACCTTAATAACTTGAAAGGTTGCAAATTAAATCTGTCCGTCGTAACTCTGTCTCGATAATTGAATGGGCATTTTGGACAGATCAGAAAGGATAATTATATGCTTAATGGATTCGTAGGATGAAAGTGGAATTATGTTGTTTTATTGGATTGATTCCCGTGAGACTGAATAAACATGGATCACCACGCTCACTGAGGCGAATTCAGGCCTTTTCTGGTTTCGTGACAGGTTCGCCATCACTGGGCCGGTCTGGGAATGAGTGTCTTATCTGGTTGGTTGCTGGTTGCATGTCAGTCATGTTAAAAAAGTTTTGATTTCGCAGTGCCGTCAAAACTGCGAGTCACAACGACTTTTTATATTTAAATGGCGATAGTGCAAATATGGATATATTTTAATAGAAAACGGGGTACGCTATGTGTACATTGATAACATAATAACGTTCTGTGAAAGTCTAATTTCACTAAGGTTGATTAGGTAGGTGCGACGGCTTCGATAACGGTCGGTGATAAGCTGATAAGATTAGAATGGCAGTCTATTTTAGTGAACATAGTTTTACGTTGGCAAACAAAGTTTAGACCAAAGATCACGGAGACGTCTCGGCGGTCGCTGCTAGAGGAGGCATTGTCAACACTTTCCATACAAACCAAGAGTGTCATAGTTTACTCGCACAACGGCACAAATAGAGCAGTGGTGGAGCCTCAATTCACGAGCCAGTCAGGCGCTGCACTTGGTGTTAATTATTTCATCACCACTGCTCTCCAAACAGTGAAGGAAAACCGGCATGTCCTAGAACCAAAAATTCGAAGACATGTGACATCTACCTTGCCGCAATAAGCCCGCGTGGTGCATTACGGCCTACTCCCTCTCACTGAGAGGAGGCCTGCGACCCAAAATACCAACTGACGGCTTTGAAAGGTGGTCTGTGACACAAGAATTTCGTTTGTACTGCCCTCACGGAATGCGATTCCGTGCTCTATGGTATAGACATTATGAGTTAGTAGTAGTAGAGCTCCCAGTGAAGAAGTACTACCAAAAAACATAATTCTACCGTCAAACAGCCACCCCGCACCAATGACCGGCACCAATGTGTGTTCTGAGATGTGTAAACGTGGAGTCGTGGACGAAGCCAAAATAATATGTAAGAATCCTAGCTAGTGGCGTTATGCCTGTGTGTGGGTGTGTGTTTTGGCGAGGGTGTGTTAGGGTTTGTGTGTGTTTGCTTATTTATTTGTACATATAGCATTTCATAAATTTATATAATGGGATGTATGAATGTGGACGAACCCAATTTTCAAATTCATTTAATTAACTGACACACAGTTTTCAAAAAACTGTGTGTAAGTTAATTAAATGAATTTGAAAAGGAGTAAGTAAGAATCGTAAAAGGGTGAAGCGTTCTGTAGTTTCTGCCTATCCACACGAGGCAAAGGCATGAGTTCATATGGACGCTAAAACCGTCGCCTTTCACAAACAAGTTCCCAGAATCGCAAATCAATTAAACTTACATAGCAGATTCTATTCGACCTTGTTACCGCGTCCGTCAGGCTGGGTACAGAAAATTGATGTCAAACGATACGACACATTGGTGTCAAATCAAGCGTCTATTGTATGGAGCTCGTTGCTTGCACTAGGAAACTTTACCGTTTTTTATCGATTAAATCTGTCAATCTTCAGTATAGTTCTCTTGAATAGCATAATATCACGGCAGTATTCCCCAAACGGGCAGGCACAGGTGTGGTTTTTAGTACACCCACATTTCGCCCAGTTGGCCACCACTAATAACGTATCTATCACCAATTTTGGCGTACTGGAGATACAAAAACATTCAATCTCTGATTTTAACGTCCTAATAAATCCAAAGTATGCGTCCCTGTAATATGTTGACAGCTATTTGTTTGCCAGGGATAGTTAGAATCATACTGTCTATCATTAATAACGATCTGTGTTACTGAAAATAGGTTATTGGGTTCGGCAGTAAGGGGATATCCGCCCTATCTATCTATAATAATAATAATAAATAATAATAAAAGCTTTATTTATTTCCGTGCAAATTACAATGTAAACAATTCTATAAATTAACAAAGTTTATAATATAGTATATAGAGTAAAATATTATGTAGATTGTACGGACCCCCTTCGGGTAAAAGCCTCCTGCAAGGAATGCCAGTAATCTTTGTTGCTGGCTGATTTTAGCCAGCTTTGACCAGCTATCTCCACTACCTCATCTACCCATCTAGCATTTGGCCTGCCTCTGCTTCTAGTACCTCGTGGCCCAGTCCATTCTATTACTCTTCCCGTCCATCTATCATCTTTAAGCCTGGCCACATGACCTGCCCACTTCCATTTTCTTTGAAGTGAGAAGGTTAGGTTAGCAACAGCTTGAGCAGAGTCAAGCTAGATAGAACAGGCACAAATTTCAACATCAAAAGAGGTGTTAGACAAGGTGACCCACTCTCACCAAAATTGTTCATTGCGGTCTTACAGTATATCATGAAAGAATTACCATGGTCAAAGCAAGGCATTAATATAAACGGGAAGTTTCTAAGTCACTTGAGGTTCGCGGACGATATTATCTTGTTCGCGGAAAACCCACAACAATTAAATAACATGATAAACGATTTACACCGAGCCAGTATTAAAGTTGGATTGGAAATGAATCTCGACAAAACCAAAGTTACCACTAACACCTTACGACATCCATCTTGGTTAACAACATACCTCTCGAGTTTGTTCAAAAGTATGTCTATCTAGGCAAGCAAATCTCTTTCAGCAAAGAAATAAATTTAGAAGAAGTGGACAGAAGAATTTCGACTACCTGGAATAAGTACTGGAGCCATAAGGAAGTTTTCAAATCGCAGCTACCACTACCGACCAAAAAATAGTCATGGATTCGGAAATACTACCATGTCTCACCTACGGCTGCCAGACTTGGACATTCGATCGCAAGATAAGGAACAAAATTCAGACTACTCAAAGAAGAATGGAGAGAAGTTGCCTGGGCATAAAATTAAAAGACAGGGTAAGGAATGTCGAAATTAGGAATAGAACAAAAGTAACAGACGCCCTATCTATCTATACTACAATAATAATATTATATAAAGGTGAAATTTGTGAGTTTCTATGCAGGGGATGGTACTCTTCGGAGTTACTGATCCGATGCCAAAAATTATTTTACTAATAGGAAGCTGAAAATTCTTGTTTTAACATGTTTTAAGTTAAAACGAGAACTTTCACGCGGATGAAGTCGCGGGCAGAAGCTAGTATTGCCATAAATCGAGGATTTCGACTCGAGGATCTCAAGCACAGCTTATTTATTTATTTTACAAATTACAATTTCCTTAAAGTTTAACAAGGCACACAATCAGACCTCTGGGGTCTTTCTTAGCATGCCATCTCCAGTAAAGCAACGCGGCATGCTCTAGTTTTCATGGTGTTATTTTTCTTTCTTTCCCTAGTATTATACAAGGTAACATCGACGCGCAAACTAAAAACATGAATTAATCACATGACTAGTCACTTTACGTCGGTAAGTGCACGTGTAAAGTGCAATACGAACGAGGTCAAAATGTAAGTCCCTCCATAGGTATATTTTGACCTCGTTCGTTTTGGATTTTTTTGTCGAAAAAAATATATGGTGTTACATAACAGCATTTATTTTTCGACGAAAAAATTTCAAAGCAGTGGGTCTTACAATCATGTACTGGGTCCATGGGAAACAGCGGGGTAATGGTGTTGCACACTATCAGTAGTAATCGCTTTAATTTTGACAGTTCAACAACATTCATTGCGTTATCTATGTTGTTGACCAGACAAATTTTTCTAACATTTATGAAGCAATGGATTAGCAATTTCCTTCAAAATGATTCAGATTGTGATTAATTGGGTGTTACGCAATTAGGATGCAGGTCTCGAGTCAATGTCCCTGCGTCCCTTCTTTTTTTTAAGTTTCTCATTTATCCCAAGAATTGAACCCGTATTTACACTGAAGGATAATTTTGCTGATAAGGACGTCCGTATCTTCACCTTTGTGTGTAATCAACTAGTAGTTATTAACTCTATTATGAAAGAATTTCCACGAATGCTTTCTATTCATCGTCTTTTCAAACAGTTCACAAACGACCGTTTAAAGGTCGATAAGGACACCGAAGACAGATCGGTGTCAGATCTATCATGAGAACCACTTCAATGGGTCAAGTACATCTTGTACTTGACCCATTTGTAGTTTTTTAGCTGTGGCTAAATATTTGAAGCTTCGTTTTGAATTAGATGGAGTGCAAGACGTTCAAACAATGAATAATTTATTGAGCTGTGCGTGGATTGGCTTTTTTACTCGACTATTGTAAGGGGTGATCCAGTTCGGGGTTCATAACTTTTATTTAAAACAAAACACATAAAATGCAACAATATCTCAATTATTTTTCACTTTCGAATACTTTGTAGTATTCATTAAATATGAAAAATGGTGTCAGGGATATGGCCCCCATGGACCTTCTGCAGCAATTGATTCTTTCGAGGTAGTTTGCAACGACTTATACGCAAGTTACGTGGGTTATCTCGGCAATAACTTGGCGGATGTTAGTTTCTAGGTGCTCCAACGTTGCAGGTGTGTAGGTATAGACAACACCACGATAAAAACGCACGAACTTGGGGGCCAGTTGACGTCACCGTAAAGTGAAATAATACGACCTCTGAACGTTTCACGCAAAACATCATAACGGTTTCACGCGCTGTGTGGCCAGTTGCGCCGTCTTACAACGGTAAAACAACTCGTTTTATAAATGTATTGTTACAAACTAACATTTGACGTTTGGAACACACGCCATTTATAACAGCTGTAAAAATTACAGTGTTGCCAATACAGAAACCTCGATTTGAATCACCCTTCAATCAATATTTCAGGCCAAGTTTTTAGCGAGACCAATACTTTTATAGTCTTTACCAGACTGCTAATAATCTTCGAAATCAAAGAATCGATTGCCGGTAAATTACTATTTGAACGTACAAGTATCTTAAAGGTACGAATTAAAACTTCAACAGCTTTCAGCAGTACAGTCCGCGAGGCCTAATCTGAGCTTTGCATTTGTGTGAGTGCAGATAGCAACGCGTCCTTTGCTTGGCGATCGGCCAATCGGACAATCGGCCTGAGGCGCTGTGCTATCACATTGGTGCGATAGGTAAAAAACTGTCACAAATGCAAAGCTCAACTTAGGCCTCGCGGACTGTACTGCTGAATGCTGTTGAAATTTTATTTCGTTCTAAAATTTCACTTTGCCATTCTTGCCACTCACTCCCAACTTTGGGCCTGCACGTTTTATTTTATTTTATTAAATAGGAACAACAAACAGCTACATTTTGTTTACACACTTGTATATATTTCTTGTTTGTATTATTGCATACAAACAAAAAAAAAACAAGTTACTCAAATAATAGTTTCGCCCGACATTGCGTATAATAATAAGACTTTCGACCTTTTTGATTAGCAACTCCCCTTTTTTTTGACAGCGTCCTGTCATTCCAAGTCTTCTGAGCACGCTTCTGGATGACAGCGATTACGACCAGTACTTCGATGCCTAAATGTAATTTTGTTTTTGTATTATTATATAGTTAGTTGGTCTGTATTTAATTTAATACCTACTAGTTAATAGTTTTGTAATAATTGTATAAAGGTAATCATTTTATTTATAATAATTAAATTAAAAGATAGCAATGATTTGATATGATTAACATCTTAGTCGACCATTTAGGCCCGCTTGCAGCACATACCATTTTAAATGCGTTTAGTGCTAAACAAATTTAAAAAATCATTCTGTCTCTGTCAACTTCAAAGCATCGCCAGAAACAGAAAGTTGTTTTAAATTAATTTAGTGCTGTATTTGTATGTCAAGCCTATGATGACATTTTAGAATATACCTAAACCCTACCCTGCTTCAAGTATGAAAAGCCCATTTCAGCGATTTCTATTTAACACTGGAAATGGAAACGTCGATCGCTTTGCGGTTTCAGATATCGGATCCGACTGTGTTGTTAGCCGATTGTTTGTAGCGGTTTGCCGAAGTTTTTTGCCTTTTTAATTTCAGTTTCCATTTGTATTTGCTGTTGCAACGTATGTTTTTGTATCCCTAACATTTTCACCGCTTTGATTATAAGGTCAGCCACACGATTCTCGATTCGTGATTACACGACTCAAGTTTCTTGCCTGTGACATACAATACAATTGAAGCAACGAATGACTCGCGTTCAGTATCATTGGTGAAATCCACCCTTTTTGTTGCTGAAAGTTATGGTACGCCACGGGCAATAAAATCGCACCTTGTAAATCAGGCATCAATAATTTTGGAATCGTGCTGTGAGCGCACCCTATATTTCCCTAAGCCTCCTAAATCACACTTTAGTATGGAGTTGTCCATACAAAATAACATAGACATTCGATGCGGGTGTAGTTCGCTTTCGTAGATATATTATGTACCATATGCATAATCGAATGGTATCGGCAAACTGTGGATGCGTGAATGGATATTGAGCCTACACTATTACAAGAGCTTCTTCTATGAGTGATGATTTCAACCTGTCGATCTTGCTGAACGACTTTTTTTATCGTGATGAAGACATTTTGACCTTAAGACAATTTTTCTGTCGTATCGTAGGAACCATATGGAAATAGGTCATGCCATCGTAAAAAATATTGACCAATCAGTAAGGTAGCCATTCGTGTAGGCTGTAGGCTAATAATAACAGACATCCTCATTGTTATCATGACTTTTTCCCTATTTACGAAAAATCGACTCAACATATTTATCTCTATCATCTTCTTCCACACACATCTATCAATCGTTATCTGAGCATTCAATTCACCTCTTTTCTAGCCATAGATTCTCTTCCAATGTTTATAATTCTCCATAATGACAGACATCATTACTATCATGAGTTTTTCCTTATTTATGAGGTATCTTAAGCGGACGAGTCTACTTCTCAAGCTGGTATGGGACGCCCCCCATTTAGATGCACCGACGACCTCAAGAAAGTGGCTGAGTTAGACTGGATGTGGAAGGCGGAGGACAGGGTGATGTGGCGCAGCCTGGGAGAGAGCTTTGTACAGCAGTGGACTGCGATAGGCTGAGTTGATTGATTGATTGATAAGGAATCGACTTAGGTATCTTCTTCGTACATACACCTCTATTAACCGTCCCCCTTTCTAGACATAACTCTTTTCTCTTCCAATATTTCAAATTTTCTCTCAAAGGCAGTCAGAAATTCAGAATCGTACAAATTTTCCTACAGTAATTTTGAATGATGAAGTGAAACCCATGTAGAATATCAATCTGCGACAATGAATAGGTGTAATAAATAGACAGTGGCACACAGGTCGGGTTGGCAACATGATTGACTACAGTTGCCTCGCAGATACTGCCAACTATGTATAACGGGTTGCTTTAGGAACATCAGTTATTGTTGACTTGTGGTCGAAACTGTTACATTTTTAATAGGATGTTTCTTTATATAATATAAAGAAACATCCTATTAAAAATTACTTGTTAAGCGTATGGTACACGTTGACAGGCCTAGACTGTCCTCCTACACCTATTAACACTGTAATTTCAAAACATTGTAAAATTCCTTTTTTTTAAATATTAACCGTGGAGTTTTTTGACTGCTCTTCGCCATAGGATACGACCAATTATAACCTTTATAACCTAGCTTCTGACGTTTCATAAGTGTCCATGTGAAAATAAATATGTGAAAGGTATATGTGAAATATTTGGATTTTTTGTTTTGGTTGTATCTATAAACTTAGTATTAGCATTGACCAATACTTCTCGCTGCTGGATAAAAGTCGCCCATATAGTCTTTCACTTTATTTTGTTGAGAACAATCTTTCACACTCACGTACAAAGATAAAGAAAAAGTAAACATATGAATGCCTGAGCAAGAGTAATTTTTAAAAGGATTGGCACAAAACAATCTTTCAAACTCACATTCTAAGATGAACACAAAAATAAGTATACGAAGGCCCGAGCAAGACTAATTTTTAAAGGATTGTCCCACAATTGCATTGACTAGGGATAGGTGGAAAGAGGAAAGCGAGGCCTTCGCCCTGCAATGGGACAACAAAGGCTTCTATGAGTACGTCTGGTGCACCTTGAGTTGTCAGCCTTAATGACTGGCCTATATATCAAAGAGTGTGTTAAAATTATGAGTTTCATATTAAACCTTCAAAGCATTAATTTCTTTAAAACTTTTAATGCCGTTTTTTCAAGGCAACTTTGTAAGGAAAAAGGGGAAAAATCTGTCTTACCAAGTTGCTTGAAAGTTATTTTCTTTGTCACGTTAAAGAAGACCGTCAAGAAAAGGGGGTGTGGCTCATTCTAGATAAGTTAAAACAACCAAGCACAAGTTAAATGGAAACTTTTAGTCCTAAACCTAGCCACGTGCTTTACTTAACCTTTAGATTTCCACTTAAACTTTCAATTATTCAGAGTTTTAGAGCTAGGGAAACAAACCTTCACAGTAGCGCTTATCTCGTGGTACCGTATCCAAAAAAAGCAATCAAGCAAGCTTTATGATGGGTACTGTCAGTCGACAGCGATGCGGAGGAATTTTTCGACGCCACATTTTAGTTTGGTAATAGTTTTAGTTAGGTTAGGTTAAACCTAACCACGTGCTTTACTTAACCTTTAGATTTCCACTTAAACTTTAAATTATTCAGAGTTTTAGAGCTAGACGAGACGAACATTTTAATTTGGGAGTTGGTTGAGTCTTTGTTTAATTTATGTACAGTACTTCAGATGGATTATATCAGTAATTATAAAGGTAACTGATTCGTTGATCCTAGTTTTCGCTACTGCTGAGCATGAGGTCCTAGGTTCGATTACCAGGTCGGGCAAAGTGTTATTGGGTTTTTCTATCTGAAATTTCTCAGTATCCCGGAGTCTGGATTTGTTGCCGGTTGATGGCAGTAGGCTCGCTCCCTGTTACATGGGACTTAATCATAACTGACGAAATGTGTGTGTGCTACCTCTGCCTACCTTTCGGGGATAAAGAACAGTGTGTTGTGCAATCGACACCATGTGCCATTTGAAACGACGAAGAAGAAGTGACCGAAAAAATAACTACATATAACTTCATCATCATAAATTCAGCTTAAGACGCCTAAACCACCTAGTACCACCACTTCGGCCGGTTCTGTGCTTCCCGCATACCAGAAGACGTAGTGTTGGCTTGTGAATTACTTGCAGGAATCACAAATAACTTGTTTTTCCTAAAAATTCCTTTTCATTATGTTTATTCTACGAAACCGCCTCAAAAATACCTTACACGATTAGCCCTTTAATGATCCCGTTGAAAAGCCTAACACAACGGGTCAAATTGAATTTAATAACCAAACCTTTGTGTTCATTGTTCATTTTGAAAAATAAAATATGAGGGCGTTTGAAGGGTGTTGGGCAGTGATTTAATTATGAGTAACAGAGTAAAATGGTTGTCCTATTACGTACCTATATTTACCTATTTATCACATACATAAAATTACACCTGTAATCCCAGAAGGGTGAGGCAGAGGTGTACCTTTAGTACACCCACATTTCGTCAATTATGCTTAACTTATGGTGATTACATTAAAGTGATTATTGACTTTATCAGTGTATTGTTTTGTAACTACTATATTGTGCTAAATAGGAAGGATTCGTCGGTTCACGTTATTCGATATTATATGATAATCCCACCCTTATCAGATCGAAATCGGTTTACTATTTGAATTGTGTGCTACTCAAAATTAGACATATTCGACAAAGAAAAAGCCCAAAAGTGTCTGCAAACCAAAAATCTTTACAAGAACATTTCATGTAAACAAAATGCTGTACACTCAAGAAATAATCGTACTTACAAAAGGTACTCTGGTAAAGGGCTATTTATTTAAATTAACATTATACGTACGTTACGTTCGTTAACCGAATACTTGACGAGTCTCCAACGAGGTAGAATGCGGTCTGATGACTAATGGAAGCCGCGAAATGTATAAAAAATGTGAGATGTGAGCTCCGAGTCGAGAGTGGAATAGGGGTTCCGTAGTACGTAACATACATCTTTGTTGCAAAACGTTGTTAGACATGGCGCACACTATGCGAAATGCGACTACGCCAGAGCGGCGAGAGGCTGCGACGATCTCGAATAAATAAAATGATCGTTTCCTGCACGACGTCTGTCGTAACTTCTAGTCGTAGACGGAAACGATAGCTCTGGGTCAAGTCGCAGTGACAAGACGCTGATGCATACGACCATTCTGCGTCGTGTTGCAGCGACTAGACGCACAGTTTGTGCTTGGTCCTTAATGTTAGTCTCGGTTTAATATTTGTGACGCTTAAATTAATATAAAATAAAGACGTACTGGACTTACGCCCGAAATTATATAAGAAGTGTCTCTCTTTAAATCTCAATTCCAATATTTGACTACTATGCACGTCGTTCGATCAATCTCCTAACTGTGTGCCAATAACTCAACTCGGCTAAAGTTCGTGAACTGACAAAATGAACGGTTACTATTTTGACACTCGCGAACTGTCATAGTCGCAATCAATCTTTGGTCGGTCGCTCCAACTATAATGATGGGAAGGTCAAGTCATGGACTAGCAGGCAAGCTCCACTCAAAAATCCGCTTGCGTTTTGCAAGAATTAAATTAGTTGCAAAAGAACATGCAGTGAAGTTCCTTGTTTCACTAGGGAACCTTAACTAGATACGGATTTCATACGGGTATGATAAAAAACTTGCGGTTATCATCTTGGCGATGGCGACTGTTGGTAGCAGTAAAAAGTTGATATCTCTAGTTCTTTATTACAATACATTGCAGGGGTAAATAACCGGTCACTATTGTATTATCGTTGCAGTGTAGCATTAAGCTGCAGTACAGTATTTTTATCTCACGACGCGAGGCGCTCTATGCTTGTGTTTACCAAGTAATAGTAGTTACTTTTCCTGCCTCAGTTCTAAGAAGAGAACCGAATAGTATATTTACGTTAACACAACTAGACATAATCTTATCTTCGGACATAATAATCACCAAAACTACGACAAACATTACATAAGCCTACACGAAAGGCGTGAAAAACTTAAATGTACGGTAGGCCGCATATCAGAGGTAACCAAACCATAAGCTGGCCCCTAATTTTATAGAAACTCTGTACTACGTTAGGTCAGCTGAAGGTCTTTGCAGCCTCCTTTACGTCTGACGCACCCTGGGTAGTCAGTCACGCTGCCACCTTACTCACTGGCTAACAGAACATGACTGGCAAGTATTTTTAATTTTCATTGTTGCATGGGTCGTGAATTCGTGATGGCCCAGTGGTTAGAGCTTCGCCTCTCATGCAAGAGGTGGGTTAAAAAACAAGTACCAATGTGACTTTTTCAATTCATATGTACTTTCTGTGTTTATCTTGGACGTCACTGGCATCGTTGAAGGAAAACATTGATAGCAGACATAGACTTAACCTAATCCTAAC
This sequence comes from Dasypolia templi, assembly GCA_963555695.1. Taxonomy (NCBI): domain Eukaryota; kingdom Metazoa; phylum Arthropoda; class Insecta; order Lepidoptera; family Noctuidae; genus Dasypolia; species Dasypolia templi. Next base: position 11,329,161 of record OY743163.1, read on the forward strand.
TAACATTATAATGCGAGAGGAAGTTTGTTTGTTTATAACGCTTTCACGCTTAAACGGCTGAACGGATTTGGATTTTTGGCACACAGATAGACTATGACCTGGTTAAGGACATAATATGGGTCTTTTCATCCTGGATCGCAGACGAAGTCGCGGGCAAAAACTAGTGGTTAATATTATAAGTCTGAAACCGCAAACCATCTTCAAGACAACCTACACATTTTATTACCGATTCTGTTAATGTAATTCGTAGAACCTTAGTCTAGAACTAAATTACGAAAGCATCATACATTTTTAAGTTCATACCAGACTTAATGTTGGACAGAGAAATCGATCGTCTGTCTGCGAACTTGAACCGTTAATTAAACACACACACACCCATAAAGGATTCCCATTTAGTACCTTTTCACTGCCAGATAGCCATTGGCGGCATGTATAGAGCTTTCGCACGTACCGGCAATTGACCGTGCTTACCCATATACACAACCGAGTGCGTTTGCTATTCGGAAGCCGCAGTACAATTCAGACAGTTCAGCTCCATCAGAGCTACCCAAAATCAGTACCGTATAAGCGTATGTGATGTGTATGATATGATTACGACCTCAAAATCAACGCGGATTTGATTCTCAAATCCGATCTAACCCAACTGGTGCAGGATCATTCAGATTGGTCTCTCCATGAATTTAGGTTAATATAATTTGTACTACAGGATCAGCGATTCTCATACTAGCCCCGGGCAGGGAGGGTGGAGGGGTCCGAGCAAAGATTATATATATATATTACAAAAGGGAGAAACGACATTATTTAAGTTCGAGTCGACTATTTTGGTGCATATAGTTCTTACTACCCTGAAGTCGCCTAAGAACAATAACATTAGCAGTGGCCCTTTCCGTGTATGTTTTTAATAACATATCTGTCTGTAGTGCTTTTAAAACTGAATATTTCCTTGCCTCTGACTGATGTTCCAATGTGTCCAATTAAAATCGGAGAGCCTGCAATCATTTTCCAGCAACAAGAGCGGAAAATGCTGCATCCAGGTGTATCGCCCACACGTAGATGCACGGGAATCGCAATAGAGCGAATATTGGCATTTATTTGCAATGAAACTCGTATGAATTTCATTTTATTAAACCCGATAGGTATTTAAAAAACGAACTAACTGTAGTACCTACACAATATAATGAATACAAACACTGCCGAATGGACTGAATTGAGAAATTATAGTTTCTGTATTTTAGAAGCAGCCGTGGGCAGAACGAGGATGAGGCTGGCACAGGAGCTTGGAGGTTAGCACAAACAAATAGAGACCTATGGCAGCAGTTGGTGAAGTCCGGCTGTGGATGATAATGATGAAGTCCCTAACAATACTAAAGGTTATAATTTTACCACGGCCTGAACTATTATTATCTACGACTAGAAAAGGCCTTTTTGCAGCCAATGGATTAACTTGTAGGCTGAATTCACAAATGAGTTTGTTACTTCATATCACGCGAGGACACTCGGGAGCCAAGCGAAAAGAAAAAAATGACAGAAAGAACGCAAAGCGAAAGAGAAGTAATACCGAGTGCAGGCGATGCGATGCGACGCGGTGGGTCGGGGGAACAAGAAATTTCACGCGTACGAACTCGCGGGCAGCAGCTAGGATTTTATAAATGCAAAAGTTACTCTGTCTGTCTGGTACCACAGGTACACAGGTAGACCCATAACTTAGGTTCGGACAAAGGTTATTTTATCCCGGTAGTAAGATCCCGTGGGATAAGTGTCGACCTCGCCGCGAATCAGAGTTATTTATTTATATATACTATATTATACACAACAAAATGATATAACTAAAAAACACAATGGGCATACAATATAACTACACAATTCCATATAAAATAAACTCCCAGATCCCTAGAGGATTGCTGGAGCCACACATAATATTTTTTTTTATATTATAAAAGTCGTTAAGGGTAGTCCGAATCACACAAACAGTATTAGACCACGTTTGCACGGACGTAAAAATAACGCGACGGGTTTTTTTTGCGCACTGGACCCAGCTTTGAGAATCCAACAGAGTGCATCGCGTCGCGTCAACAGCGCGTCGATAAAACACACTGCTGGATTTTCAACTCTCAGTACTAAGCAGTGCGTTGAAGATCTAGTGTGCGAAACTGTATCGCCGCGATATTTTTTCGTCCGTGCCAACGTGGACTTACCAAGGGTGTCATGTTAACTAGTCACTTGGTTGCGGAGGCCAGAAAGGCATTCGCTGCATATAAAATACTGGTATTCAGTTGTATCCATAGTTGGGAAAAAATGGGCAAATAGTGTCAGTTTTTCTAACAAATGTCAGTTCCTTACTTCCGTCCAAAATGGAGACATTAACATTACCCACGTTAGTTCAGCATAAAATCCACCATAACATTCGTAGAGTATTGAACTCAGGCGCAGAGCACGCCCACACCCATGGGGATTGCGAAGCATACGCGATGTTACTTAATGACTTTAGAACTAATAGCCACATTAGTTACAGAGAAAAACTACGTGTCACTAAAAAAGTTGTAAGTGGTGTTGACGCATAGAGTGGCGGTAGACAGCATTAGGTAAAGGCTTAGAACCAATAGCCACATTAGTTACAGAGAAAAACTACGTGTCACTAAAAAAGTTGTAAATGGCATTGAGGCATAGAGTGGCGGTAGACAGCATTAATGTAAAGGCTTCCTGCAAACAGGCGCAACGCGACAGCGCGACACAAAGGCAACGTTTGCCGCACGAAAAGCGATGCTTTGTGTCTCGCTGTCGCGTCGCGCCAGTGTTTACGAGAATTAAGGTTTTATTCTTTGCCTCTCGTATCGGTACGAACTATACAGGTTGGCAGGGATATCGACGAGCAAACTGCAATAATGAAATTCAGCACATGATTGCAGAAAAACAACCGTTGCATAGAACAGTGTAGCAATACCTCCTACGCGGTGAAAATGTACTGAAGTGCGTTTTTGTTATTTTTATAACCTAATTTTCACTTAATTTAACGCAGGGGGTTTCAGAATCAAGCATTTAATGCACCATGGATTCAGTATTTGTGTGTAGTGGTTTGTTCTACTACGGTTTAAAATTTCATAGTGTCGTCTGCTGGCGTCAACCACAAAAATGCTTGAGTGTTCATCCAATTGCGTGTCCCAAATAAAACTCAATAGTTTTCCTTATTCCCAGTGCTAGGAATGTACTCGGTTAACGAAAACTTATGCATACCAATGAAAACTATAGAGTAACTTCATGTATGAAACTTTCCGTTAATGTTTTCCAAACTTTATAACTACTAACTAGAGCTTACGAGTATGGTAATGTTTATGTTTAAACTTTATTTCGTTAACATTTAAACTTGTTTATGGATTTCGTGACTACGATAAGTTCTATTTTAAGGTTAATGTGGGTTTTTAGTATATCAATAGTTCACGTTGATTTTGTGTTAATACTATCGGGTCTAAGTTTTGTCAGTATCAAATTGATTGTTCAGATGAATGGCTAAAACGGTAGGCAATGAGAATGAATCAATCATTTGATACAGATCTTGTGTTTAGTTTAGTCACAACTTATAGTAGGTATGCACGAATAGTAGATAACGTAACTCGAATGTTTTAAAAGCTGCTTCGCTGTTGAAAATACAGGACGCGCGAGAAATTTAGATTGTCAACTGTTATGCTAACTCGCATGTTTGCACTCCGAGTGCTATCGTCTCTGTGTGCCCCACACACATAATCGCGATTTAAATCACACAAACAGTATTTTATCCTGGCATCTACCTATATATACGAAAAGCTTTTAACCGACGCATTGAACCAGAACTGTGGTCGCCCTGTCCTCTGGGTGCGACCGGATTAAATATAGCTCCAAGTATTTAAATATGTAGTATTTTTGGAGAATGTAGCCTAAATCCGATAAAAAATTCAAATTAATGTTTAATACTTGGAAACGGTACAGGTATATTCTGAAATCAGCTTTGCTGATTGTTTGTGGGAGTGTGTTGTAATTTCAATTGAAATGGGTTTTAGTTTGATGGTGAAATGCTATAATTACTTTGGACGAGCTGATGACCGCAGTTTCCCTTGCATCCTAGGGCCACTACTTCCTGGACCAAAGCATGATACATATTATTATGATGTTTGTACAGCTTTGTACAATATATCATTGTAAAGCCTGCTAAAACTTATGGCGTGAAGCTCCAACTAACATTTTGAATGCACAAAGAAAGCCAAGTATGAGTGGATTTATTAAGATGCACCACGCATCAGACTGAGGCACTGTTTATCGACACAGCCGTTTCCGAGTAACGAGCTGTAGGTACATGCAGGCAGATGGTCCGCGGCATATGGCGTTCAATTGCACCGCAAACGTCCGGCGGTGGTATTGAAACTTTCTTTGAATTAAGTTTAATAACAGCAGTGGTGGCCCAGTGGTATTGGACCCGACTTACGAGTTGTCAGGTCATGAGTTCGAACCCAGACAGGCACTTTACTATATGTATATATTTAATTTCATCACCACTGCTCTCAAGACGGTGAAGGAAAACATCGTGAGGAAACCGGCATGTCCTAGAACCAAAAATTCGAATACATGTGTCATCTACCAACCCGCAATGGGCCCGCGTGGTGGATTACGGCCCACTCCCTCTCACTGAGAGGAGGCCTGTGTCCCAGCACTGGGAACGTTATAGGCAGATTATGCTATGCTTATGCTAACAGTTTTGGAGTGTAAGGTAGATAAAGGTGCAGCAGGTGTTTTTTTTTTTTTTTCGAATCGCTTAAGCGTTCCCGTTAGTTTGTATGTTTAGTACTAAGTTACGCTAGTTTTATTGTGTTTATGTGAATCTGTTCTACGTGCGAGTTGTGAAAGCTAATATACTGTATATACCGGTAATTTTGTGTTTCTGTTTTGCGTTGAAAACCAGCCTATTAAGAACAAAAAAAAGGTGTGTTTTGTTGTATGGTTAAGGTCAGAACGATGGATGTCCTACGTCCTCCGAGTCTTCATACATAGTAGTCGTTAAACGCAAAGGAAAACGAAGAAGCGACGAAGGGCAATAGCGTCAAAAAATGAAGCTCACCCACTCTCTAACGCCTATTAAAATTTATTATGTTGTCCTTAAACCTGTCATGAGATTTCGTGAGTTATGTTTTAATTCGATTAGCTTTTCGTATCTCTGTCAACCAATAACAAGCGTATTTTTAAGAACGTTCACATTCAAATCTGAGCCTCAATCTGTCAACAATAACTCTTAATTTTTGAGTTTTTTACATTCATCGGATTGCGACTAGATTTTGAACGTTTTTACATAACATAACATCACGCCTTGTTTCCTCGAAGGGTTGGGCAGAGGTGTACCTATAGTACACCTACATTTCGCCAGTTATGTTTAAGTCCCATGTAATAGGGGGCGAGCCTATTGCCATCTACCGGGCACAAATCCAGACTTCGGGCTGCTACTGAGAAATTTCAGATAGAAAAACCCAATAACACGTTGCCCGACCTAGGAATCGAACCCAGGACCTCATGCTCAGCAGTAGCGATTGCGACCACTAGACCAACCAGCCAATTGTTCTTCGGGGAACATCGGATTCGACAGTAGTTTTACTCACATTCTCCACACTAATTGCGTATCACACTAATTGCGGATTTCGATGGATATTGCTAATGCACTGCTTCACTATGTATGAAAAATTCGTCTGCTCGACAACGCAACTCATATAATTAATGTTTTTTGCTTGTCGACATAGAAGGCATTGTCATGGTTAGTATGTTACGCAATTACCCCGATCTCTTTTGCAATCTGGGGTTAGTACAAGACTTCCATTAACATTAAAATGACAAATATCACACTAATGACAATAGGCTCGTTTGTCTAACATGTCTTCTACTAATCCGAGGGGACGAGGTGACAAGTCATTCATTAATTTTTCACAACACCCTTGTCATAATGATGGAAGATGCGTGTTGACATGTTTATTCGTGGAATGTTTTTTTTCTAACATCAAGGTATGAATGGATTTTTTATGTTAAGTATTTTGTTTAACCGACTTCAAAAAAAGGGAGGAGAATCTCAATTCGACGGACAATTCGACATTTTGAAAAAACATTTTTTTGTTTGAAAGGGTTTCATAACTTTGTTTGGGTAGTTTTTGAGTTAGCGTTAAATTCCTTTAATTTCGGAAGCTGGTACCTATCATTGGTTTTGTATTCTCGTTTTTTGCTGCTGACTTCCGATGTTAAAGTATTTTTTCAATTTGCAGTGTATTTTTTTTGGAATTCGGCATTTTTTCTGGATAAATTTCTTCTCTTCTCTAGAATCTCTAGTATCTGAGCGTGCAAAAAGAAAATTTAATATAGAGCTACACTTCTGCAACTACCCACATTTCACACAATTCCTGACAGAAATACTAATTACATTCATGTTCATCATGATCATCGCCATTTCACACGAAAGGCGTCCACCGCTGTACAGATTTCTCCCCCAAGCGTCGCCACATCGACCGCTGTTTCTGGCATCCAGCGTATTCCCGCAGGTTTAATATTATCAACGACAAGTTAATTAAGAAATCCACTCAGATGCCCTCAGCTTCTTTGAGTCCATAGTTGCGTCGTTCTTTTTATAAATATTTTACTTTCTTTTTTATACGTCAGGTAGCTCTTTGATCTAAGCTAAAGTTCTCATATTACGTCAGACTACGTGACACCCACGCGGAGCTTATGCGGTCGCCAACACGTTTGGATAGTAAGGAGGACGTCGACTTCGCATACTTTGTTATTAGTTGCTTGTCTTCTATGGACTGTGAGACGTGAGGCGGAATCTACACCGCTACATGCGAACAACGTATCACACTGACGTCACACAAATGCTGCATCGTGCAATCCGAGTTAACCGCGCGTTTAGCATATATACAACTTCCCGACAACAATCATCGGGCAGCTGCCCACCAGATACGACGACATCCATCTGGTTGGAGGATCCTCCCTTTTCTGAAGAGTATGAGTGAACTTTACACCCTGTTCCTCATATCTCTTCAGACGAAAAGTTTTGAAATGTGAAACATAATATAATGATGTCATTCAAGTGCTGACGACATTCAATTCGATAAGGAGTTAAAGCATCTCGTAAAGAAGTGATTGTAAAATGTGAAAAATCCAGCGTAGGTACCCAAGAAAGTCAACCAAATAACCACGGCACGAAATATTCTTATGCAGTTCGTGTCGATACGGGAGAAGTTGTTAAACCTCAATTTATTCAAATTGAGATTTGACACGCATATTTTCTGATTAGTCTTTCAGAAACCACAGAGTAAATAAGTCATAAGTAATTTATTCATTTGTTTAGCATAGGTACAATAAGATGGCATAAAAATATAATAAAGAGTGCGCTATGCATTACATAGCGCACTCTTTATCGCGCGTACAAATGTTTGTAAAAAACGGTGAAGTGATCCAACCAGCCAAGTCTCAATGATAAAATAATAAAAATAAAAGCTGGACAGTAAACAATTAGCAAAAATAAAAAAGAATATAATAATACAAAGCAATAGAATAAATTTCAATGAAATAGAAAAACAACAATATAAAAATATAAGAAATGTACCGAAGATTTATGCAGATGAAGACCAACAACCCATATTACGTCCTTAAAATTCAATAAAAATCAATTGCCAAAATTGTTTAATAAAAAATCCGCGCATCATTTCAAAGCGCCTTAATTGGCTAATTATTTCTTTGTTGCGTTTGTAAAGTCGGAAATTTGGATGCTATTGTAAGAAATACACCCAGGGCAACCCCGGATACGAACAGTTAGATGTTAATATTTTGTACATTGATTGATATTTCTCTATGTCTAACGCTCACAATAGACAAAGAACACGGCATAATAATAGCAGAAAAAAATTCTAGCAAAGGTCATAATCCTTTCTAACAAGCCACCAATCAATGTCAACTATTATCATAAGACTGTTTTACGACAACGATTATAAGCTTTATACGCTTACAAATTAAGGTTATAACGAACGCATGGACTAGTGTTGTTATAGTTGTTTGATCATAAAGATGACGGATGTTTAGCGACTGGATGTGGCGTAGGAGCGAATTATGTAAGTAGGACTAATATTTCAAATGAGCAAGCATTCCAGCAAGCAGACAAAGTACAGACTAACATCATCATTCATCATAGTCCTATGCATTTATATCGGGTGTAAAAAAGACACCTAACGAAGCCGAGAGTCACCTCCCCGTCATCGTATTCATGTTTTTGTACTGGACCAAACCTTGGAACCTTTAGGTTACGGAGATTGCACCCATAAGCAAATTTTTCACACTATATATAATGCTCTTTTACCACCAATCATTTTTGTGCTGTTACTTAGTTTGATGTACAGAACGCGGAGTGATGGCTATGTGATGGGTCTTTTTACACCTTGTAGAGTCGGTCGGCACAGCACGTCGTCTTCTTCTATACATCTCTTTCAGGCGCAACCGAGCATAACCTTGTGATAGTGCGTTATTCAGGGGCTATTAACGCATTCATTAAAAGTAATAAGCTACACTTAAAGCACATTATTAATGTTCGATATCCTATCACCACATTGGACGTTCTTAATTGTTTTTAAATTCTTTGAAAAAGGCACATGAGCAGGGAGCGGGACTCAAGGTCGTTTGTTTCTATCACATAATAATCCATATATCGTTTCACACTTTGCTAGCTTCTGCCAGCGACTTCCGTCAGCGTGAAATTTCTTGTTGTAACATAAAATAATATATCCTATGACACTCGGCAATACTACTGAACTGGTGAAAGAATTTTCGGCTTCTCACTAGAATAAAAAAAAATGGGAGTGTAGAAAACGGTGTGTGTGAAGTAAAGCCGTCCAGAATCATGTAAACTTTATCCGCGAAGAGGATTAGGTTGAATATGTACAGAAATGGTTAATACTAGATAATACTTTTGGAGTTTAGCGAAAGTGTTTTTCGACCAAGGGATGTTTGATGATGACCCTTTAAATTATCGGAATCCTAACTAGATTTTACTCGTAATTAAATTTGAAAAACTATTTAGGTAGGATACTTTTAACACGTAGAAAGCTCGTTGTTTTTAAAATAAACCGATCATTTTAATGTGAACAGCAGAAGATTATATAAGCACAGGGCCCTGCTCCTACTAAGATGTGACAAACGCATCTGAGACCAAATCTCATTTAACGGAAAGCCCTTAAAATGCAAGCTCAGCTTTTACTGGAAATGTATAGCTCGCCGTGTGTTTCTCTTAGGATTAGGTCTCCCTGCAAAATTTGCCGTTTCGGAAACATTTCTCTACCTCAAAGAGGAAGCACGCTTGAAGTTTCTTCCTAACAGGCCACATCTAGTGCCTCTTTATCAACTACAAAACACGTCATAACTATACGAAATTCACGACATTGACTTTTACGTCGAGATAACAAATATTTATTTTAGATTACGATATTTTGTTTGCACACATAAGGTTACCATCACATGCTTATAATATTACATGCCGCTACACAAGTAGTAGTCATGACCTTTATAATATTTTCGGTTGATAAATTAAAGCTTGAAAATCATTGTTCTAATTGCTAGAGCTTCATCTATCTGAAATCTTTATTGAGGGGTAATTGCGTACCACACTAACAGGAATAACTTTAATTTTTCACATAGGAATGACTTTCATTTTGACAGTTCAACAACACTCATTGCATTACGTTGTTGAGCAGACAAATATTTTTGAACATTTATGAAGCAATGGGTTGGCAATATCCTTCAAAATTATTCAGATTCTGATTAATAGTGTGTTACGTAAACGTGTTGGTCATTCAAGTCATATTTCACATTGATGCGATATCTTCCTAAAGACAAAACTGAAGTAACTCCTATGTCTACTGTACTGCACAGTAAGTATGGCAGCAGAAGAAGTTTGTACTATCCCAGAACTTGTTCCTAAACAAAGAACTCAACGGTTAATAAATACTACGCGACCGAAGTTAATACGACAGCTTCGTATTAAAACATCACAATATTTGGCCGCTCTTTCAATGCACTTGGTACGCATGGCATATCATATATAATTATGTCAACCTATCCCGCATGACCTATTTCAATACAGCCTTCATCGATATCAGATTTTCAGCAAAAATGTCCTTGACATAACTCGAACAGGAAATTTCGTGAAACTGAATTTTATACGGATGAAAAACCGTTTTCCGTGAGTTTTGCGCCATATTTGGGTAGATTGGTTGCCCTAGGCGGACACGAAATATGGCGGTATTGCAAATACGAACGTACGAAACATTTATCACGTTTAAAAGTGAAAAGTTAGTTTTTAGTGCAATTGTTGAAGTATCGACGGTAACTACTTGTATGAGAATTGTGAAATAGTAGGAACGCTACTCAAAAGCCAATTGGCAAATATAGTCACATAGCTCATATTACAATACAAGCGACCCGCCCTGCTTCGCACGGTTTTTATGACTTGACAAATATCTATTAAAGCTCTTTAGGCGCCAGTCTGCAATAAATCTTCCGAAATAAATTGGCTAAATAATGATGAAAACCGCGTCATAATCCGCTGCTGCGTCCTTTAGAAGAACAACGTTGACCAAAGCTTTTTTTTATTGATACAAAAATCGTTGACATTGCTTAAGGCTAGGAACCATAACTTGGTTAACTAAAGGTCATATCGATAGGTAAACTCAGACACTAAACCGAACTCTTTTAAACTAGGTGATCCTGTGCCTTAGGAGTCAGTGTTCTGCTGTCACTGTGATACCAAAAAACATTTTATGTTGTGTTCTAACATTACAAAATTGACATTGAGATTGCAGGTTAAAACACGAAAAGCGACTTTAATTTATTATAATGTACTTATACATAATCTCAGGCAGAGGGGCTCCACAGCCCTCAAACTATTGGCGGGTTGCAGACAGCATAAGCCTCAAACCAACCTCGATTAGAAGCTGATATTCATCCCTACCTAGCCTGTTTATGCTAATAATGTATTAACCTCAGGCTGGAAGGGCTGATCAGCCCTAAATAACCCGGGTACCTATCAGAGGGCCGCAGCCTGTCGGCATTAGCCAATCGAAATGTGTTTAAAGCACGCGGGATTAGTGAACATTGTCTGACTGCTTAATGCTTCGTTTGCCACCTTGGTTTTCACTGATTGAATAATTCCGTGTTTAATTTGATGTGTTAATTATTATTTGCTCATGTCAATGGCCTTCTAAGTAAACATAATCAAACAAAACAAAGGTGAGAACTTGACTTATTGCTTCGACACCAGAGAGCCAATTCCCATATTTTTAAGAACGTTCTCAATGTACAGCCCCTCTCATCATGGCTGTGGATAATAGTGGACAAGAGATCACGTTAGAGCAAATCAAAATTAAATTGTTACAAGAAGGAAGTAGACAGAGTAAGTTGAACACAGAGTACGAACAAGCCTTAGTTACACGTCAAGTACAGAACGATGTAAGATCTAACACTAAAACTAACGATCGTAAGCAGAAGTTTGTCTACAAGTGTTTTAAGTGTCACAAGCCAGGACACAAGGCGTTCGAATGCAAGCAGCGGATAAAAACCGCGAATATCTGCATGAATACTAAGGAGGCGATAACACAAAAATAAGTGTTATTTAGATAGTGGGTGCTCAAATCAAGCTCATATGACGCACGATAAATTCTGTCAAAAATGCAAAAAAAAAAACACATTTTTGACATTGATCGTCGCTGAGATGCGATCGCGATCGATTCTGTTGCCTAGCTTATAAAATGAATGTTCGTAGCAGTAGGTATTGTAGGATTAAAGGTCTTGTAATTTCGTATTATCATTGTTCACTAACAAATTATTGTCTCGCAGTGGAAGTTTCTAACCCGCACTGGCCACTACTACTGCGGCCCGCTCCCTCTCACAGCGAGAGACTTTGGAGTCCCAGGAGTAGAACATTATATGGTGGTTGGTATGTTATTCAAATTTCACTATCACGAATGCTCCTGCCTTCAGGCAAGCCCCTTAATCCTTGAGTTTCAAAACAATGAGACCCAATAGCTTTTAAGCCTTGTCTATAACTTAAGCCTTACTTACAACTAAGCGTCTCCGCAAATAGGTTATCTCGACAAACAACGTTCTGACTTAACATAATGCTTGCCAAACCTACCTTTCACGTATATATTCGAGTGACTGTACCGTTTATTACTGAAAAGCGGACCAACGACCTCATGGGTCGCCGACTCTTTCATAGTTAATTTAGTTGGAAAAGGAAAATGGTGACCGTTTGATGGCTTTGTAGCAATAAATTCCATTTGATAACTTAAGTGGTCGTCTGTGTGTCGCTTGGACGTCCCTGAAAATGGTGATTTGGATGTTAATGTGCGAGTTAATTCATGAAATTATTATGAAGAAAAGTAATTGTGCCATGGATTCCATATCACCTTCTGCCTATTCTTGTTGGGCCGACCAATTATGTTGGGGTCTGCTTGCAGCCTAACTGGATGCAGGAAAATACCGGTATTTTGCACGGAGCGACTGCCTATCAAACCTTCACAGCCCTGTAACTCTGTAACACGATGCCCCTTGGCAAGACTGGTTGTCTGACTTTCGGGCTTCGACATGTTTCACTGACAATTTAATACAAAATATTTTTAAATAAACTAGCGTTCCAATGCCTTTTTTTATAATCCCAGTTTTAGAGCTATCAAAACAATTTATTTCTATAAATCGATTAAGCCCTTTTTGATTTTCCGCGAGACTAACAAACAGCAATTGATTTTTATATACGTATTGCTACAACGTGGTAGAATATTAGCCACTAGTTTTGATGTGCTTTGGAGAGCACTATTCAACGTAAAATCTACTTTCAAAGAAGGATATTATATTTTAACAGCGTGAGACGCTCATGGTAATTCAAGTAGTTTTGTAAGCTTTTATACGAAAAAATAAAACCTTTTTATTTCGTTGTCTTCCATTAACTAATACAGGATGGGGATGTGAGATGGGGCATGAAGAGCACCTACCTTAAATTTCGTTTTCAGGTAAAGATCGTCGATACGTTGCAGAAAAATCTATAAATTCTGTTATTAATAATGCCTCCAAAGCCTCCAAATGTTATAGATGGTCTCCTAAATACGTTTTCCTGTAGCTGTAACGATTAAAGAAACTGCTCTTTATTGCTCATCCAAAATTCCCATCCTTTATACACTCACTGCATTCGCATAAAAAAGTAACACAGTGGAAAGTCGTAACTCTGATGAAAAACAAGTTCACATATCGCCAAATGTTAGAATTATACGGGGTAAGAGGTGTGAAAAAGGTGAAAATATAATAATTTAAAAGATGAAAGCAGCCATGAATAAAAAACGTGGGCGATAAAAGTCGTTTCAAACGATTGGTTTTTGCTCTCCGCTTATGTGTATCGATAAAATAATCGATTTATGAAAATAGTAAGTTTAAGGTGTACTTTCTAGGTTGATCTTAGACATGAAAGACAAACTGAAAGTGCAGGAAAATGTCATGAGGAAAACTGGACTTGATAACGGAAATTGCCAGCATCCACACAACGAATGTGTTCCTAATCCGCGAAGGAGCTTCTGCCCGGCAATAGAAGATTACCGAGCGTCGTAAAAACAACATAACTAAAGAAAAAAAAAATACGTTATCTACCAAGCGACATCGCGAAACGTCTGCATAATATCACGTTCCCAAAAAAATCGTGCTATTATACGACAAAATTGTATGGTTCGACTTACGCTGCATATGTATGTGCTGCTTGGGCATTTTGTAATCGGGCGGGTAACATCGCTCGTAGAACTCTAGGTCGCTGACCTGGCATACCTCAGGCGTTGGTATTATCAGACCAGTGCCTGATATCGCCCTCTGGAGATGGTGTTCCTGTGGACAAGACAAAAAAAAAACTGTTAGTTTGATTTCAAAAGTATGTATGCAAATATTTGGTAAGAGACGAAGTAAGTCATAAATTCCTGTTAAGTGATGGGTCAGTGTTTGAAGATGTCTAATACCAGTGAGAGTACTGGGTGGTGAATATTATTAATATTCCAATCCCCGATAAGTGATGGGTCAGTGTTTGAAGATGTCTAATAGTAGTGAGAGTACTGGGTGGTGAATATTATTAATATTCCAATCCCCGATAAGTGATGGGTCAGTGTTTGAAGATGTCTAATAGCAGCGAGAGTACTGGGTGGTGAATATTATTAATATTCCAATCCCCGATAAGTGATTCGTCAGTGTTTGAAGATGTCTAATAATAGTGAGAGTACTGGGTGGTGAATATTATTAATATTCCAATCCCCGATAAGTGATGGGTCAGTGTTTGAAGATGTCTAATAGCAGCGAGAGTACTGGGTGGTGAATATTTATTTATTTATTTATATTTATATATACTTTGTTGTACACCAAAAAATTACATAACAAAAAAAAAAAATATCCGTGAATATTATTAATATTCCAATCCCCGATAAGTGATGGGTCAGTGTTTGAAGATGTCTAATAGCAGCGAGAGTACTGGGTGGTGAATATTATTAATATTCCAATCCCCGAAGCCCTGAATAGTACAGCGCTGATAAAAGAGTTCAAGAACACGAACGAGTCGATTGTAGCACCAGTGTCTGCCTACTCCCATTGGGAATTCTCTTTTTGATGGCTTTATCCTGCTAAGCCTATCCTAATAGCGCGTGTGTGTGGGTTGCTATTCAGTCAGATACGCCAAAATTATGTTTATACAGGCTAAAAAGCACAATAAAATTATAATAATATGGAATAGCAACCTACAGAATACGGAAAGAGCTTTCCAAAGCGCTATAAGCTCTTAAAATAAATCTTCACCCCATAAGGTTTGTTTTTAGCATTTGATATGTTAGAAGATTACTTTCAAAAAATAAAAAGCTTCTTCCACTGCCAGCTAGTGTTCGGAATACAGTGCAAATGTTTTTAAGAAAGGCGGACCAAGGGCTTTTTATGATTTCTCATCTCCACAATTTCAGAAGGATTAGGGAAGACAAGTTATCATTGAAGATGACGACATGTTTTAACAGTTTTAAGCCATCTTGCACAATATTCACGTTCAATTACATCTAACATTTATTTCGTCTGAACATCCGTAACATAACAGCACGCCTTGTTTCCCCGAAGGGTTGGGCAGAGGTTTATCTATAGTAACACCCACATTTCGCCAGTTATGTTTAAGTCCCATGTTATTACATGGGACTTAAACATAACTGGCGAAATGTGGGGCGAAATGTAGGGGCGAGCCTATTGCCGTCGTCCGGGCACAAACCCAGACTCCTGGCTGCTACTGAGAAATTCCAGATAGAAAAACCCAATAACACGTTACCCGACCTGGGAATCAAACCCCGGACCTCAAGCTCAGCAGTAGCGATTGCGACCACTAGACCAACGAGGCAGTCAGCATTTCGTCTTAAGAAAATGTCATAATCCGTTAATGATTACTTGAAATTATTTCACAGCTGTAATGGGTAGTTCGAACAATGGAGTTCTCACATAATTAACTCCATTATTGTTTCCAAATGCTTTTTTCTCAAAATTTGGAAGCTGGTCACATGTAACCCGTTTCTTAAGGTATAACGTATAGGCGGAGGTGTATTTATGTAAATCCTTACTTCGCCAGTTATGTATATGTCCCATGTAAGGTGACGAGCTTATTCAACCTCAACTTTTTACGCATTTGCATGTTCGCTCATGTTAATTGGTTACCACACTTTTTAAATGAGCAAAAGATGCCCAATTAACGTACCTACACATCTGTACAAGCATCACATCGTGAGTCACGAAACGTTAAATACCAGGCATTTAACGTGCCCTTACTTAACTTGGCCTTAAAAGGATGGCTGTACAGTTACATCCAGATTAGCTCTTAAAGATAAACATTATTATAAAAAACAGTTGGATGTGTTCAAACAAAACCAATTATGTACAGTGTTTACATTTATATCAAAAGAAATAAATGGCATATTGCGCCGATACAGAAGCCTACATAATGCCTTTGTCGCGACGTAAATCTTACAAGGAAAATGGCTTAGAAGTCGATTAGCACGAATTTACACGCCCGAAACGGGCGAAATGACACTTTAAAATTAGACTTTTTCCGTAGGCGAAGCGCACGAAGTTATTTTATTTGCGGGCGAATCGGCAAATCCAGTTATATTGTATTAGACAATTATTCACATTTTGAATTTGATGCAATAAAGTTTATGAAAGAATAACTACACTAGAAACTACATTTAAGTAACAATTAGTATTGTGTATGTACTTTTCTCTTAACTTTATTGCATAAACTTCAAAATGCGCAAATTGCCACATACACACCACACCACCATGCCACCACGATTCGCCCACAATAAATAAATAAAGTTCGTGCGTTCGCCTAGAAGAAGAAGAAAAAAATAAGGGTCGATTCGCCCGTTCTGACCGAGTAAATTCGTGCGAATTGACTAATAAGCGGCAAAAATCACTAAATCCAGCCAGGCTCGTGAATATCATGCTCTATATATCTTTAGGTTACTTTTAGGCACGCCTGTACCATATTATCGTCCACGTAATCGCTTGCTATAAAATTCTCTACATAAATCATCATCATCATCATCATCGCTTCCCAAGTAGGTATGTTGGGGTCGAAGTCTACCCCAACTGAATAGTATTATTTTAAAAGACCTCAAATTCTCTATCGCATAAAATACCTTATTACTTATTTTCTGTGTTTTAAACCACTTGACTTATTGGTAGCTCCATCGTAAAAAAGGACTTCGTAAAGTTGGCACTAACATTCCAACATTGGGCCCTCGTTTGCAGTTCAATTTAATATGCGTCTGAATATTTCCCACGACTGGTTTTGAATATTTAATAATAAGCCAAAACTTATTGGACTGGTTCAATGCCAACGAATCTAATGATGCATTAAAGATGAGTAGTTTTAAGTTGTACATTTTTTCTAATATTTAAATTATTTAAAATCTCATTTGTTAATAGTCGCATCTTGAGGTCCTTATTTTCTTCTAGCAACCTGGATTGATTTTAAGGCTAGTAAATAGTTATTAGTGTAGTGTTGCTATGAGTTTCAAAACAAGTTTTTTTTGTGTTGTTAATATAATATATTTGTACTGCTAGCTTTGCATTTGCAGCCCAGAGGTCTGCAACGCATGGAAATAAGATCGAGTATTGCAGATGTAAGTACGTAGGCGGGTAGCCTATCAAACTTTAATTCCGGTGGGCCGTAGTCAGTTCAGACGGCCTATTGCATAAGCTAAATAGGCAATCAGAAACCCATAGACAAAAGATGACCTAACACTATAATTTCTACCGAATACAGGGCTAATGCGACATAGGTTGGAAGTCACATCACCATCCAGAAAATTAATTACGTCATAGAACGCATAGATGATTACATAGTAGGAACATTAATATGAGTCTCGAGGCTCCAGAGCGCATTGGCACACTGGATGTTTCATGTGACATTGTTGAAGAATAATAATTGGCTGGTGCAAAGGAAAACAGTTATTAGATTCTCATATGCTTGTTTCTATGCCTGGCCGACCATTAATTGTGTACTACAACGCTCCCCATAAAATTTAAGGATAGAAAACCCTTGAATATGTTTAAGAGATACCCCGTTAAAGTGATCCAAGTTCAAGATCAGAAATCTGATAATCTTCCGTCAAAACCATACAGTACTACGAGGGCGGCACTGAAAATTTCGGGAATCAGGGAAGTGACACAACATTACTATTTAAAAATGTATTTATTGCTTTTCGAAGTATTCTCCGCGAAATTTGACACGTTTTTCCATACGATGGAACCAATCATTGAAGCAACCATTCCATTCGGAAGTTGGGGTTTCCAAAATGGCCGTTTTGCAGGCGTCCACAAAAACCATACAGTACTACGAGGGCGGCACTGAAAATTTCGGGAATCAGGGAAGTGACACAACATTACTATTTAAAAATGTATTTATTGCTTTTCGAAGTATTCTCCGCGAAATTTGACACATTTTTCCATACGATGGAACCAATCATTGAAGCAACCATTCCATTCGGAAGTTGGGGTTTCCAAAATGGCCGTTTTGCAGGCGTCCACAGCTTCTTCAGGTGATGAAAATCTCTGTCCGCGCAATTTATTCTTTATTTTAAGGAAAGTATAGAAATCATTAGGGCTTAGGCCGGGGCTGTACGGCGGATGGTCTAATAATTCTATGTTTTTCTTGCTCTAAAAATCTTTTGTTCTGTGTGCGATGTGAGAACTCGCATTGTCGTGATGGAGGATGATGCGGCGGTTGCAGCTCTCTTTACGAAGTTCAGAAGCGACCTGTGGCAAACAAATGCTAGCATACCATTCTGCATTAACCGATAGTCGTAACATGGCCGGTTTTGGAGACAAACGTGGCCACCATTTTTTTTTGCAACACTCCGTGAACGAACAATTTTTGTTGGCTTTAACTCATTTTTGAACACCCAAACTCGTGACTGGTTTTTTGTTTCGGGTTCGTACGCGTATATCCAGGATTCGTCACCTGATACGATGTTGTATACAGCATTTGAGGATCCTGCGTGGAATCTTTCGAGAGTTCTGATGCACCAAGTAACGCGAGCCGCTTTTTGCTCTTCACAGAGCGAATGCGGTATCCATCGGGAAAACAACTTTTTTACACCTAATTGTTCATGCAAGATTATTTGTATTTGACGCCAATGTCTAAAGTTGCCTGAATTTCGCGGTATGTCACATGTCGATCTTCCTCAATCAGCTTACGCACAGCATCAACGTTTTCTTGGGTGACTGCAGTTTTTGGACGACCTTGACGGGGATCATCACTGAGCTTGACACGTCCACGTTGAAATTCAGCAAACCAGCGATAAATTGTGGTTTTGGATGGGGCTTCATCACCAAATGCAGAAATCATCCGGTCAACACACTGCTTTTGTGTTAAACCACTTCGAAAGTCATAATAAATCATCGCTCTTGAATTTTCTCGAGTCAATTCCATTTTATCAACGACTAAACAAGTTTGACAAAACCTTGTGACAAGACCGAGAATCTTTTTTTAAATAAATAAATGATATTCGATTTTTAAAACCAAGGAGTTTTCTATTAAAAAGATTTTAATATGACAGGAACAGTGGAAATATTCAATTCCCGATACTTTTAGTGCAGCCCTCGTATGTTAGCACATTTCATCCACATGGACATGCCAGCCCACTATATACCATATATCCTACTCACCATATTCAAAGGTATGGTACTTACACCTTAAACATGTAAAGTAACTAGTAACCATTCTGAGACTCAAAGCTTGCTAATAATTTAAGTCGATGTCAATACTTGTAAATGTCGTTTTTGATTTACATTCTAACAAACGCATTCAAAAAACACAAAAAAACAAACTTCATTTTTTTTATTACTATAGATCGTGCCAGGGTCGCGGGTTGTTTGAAAGAGATACCGTGGCCCTAGCACAGGCAACTGAAGGAACACGGGTGGGTTTTAGTCAGTAAAAGTCTCTAAGTCCAGTAGTAATAGTAATTCCCCAGCCAAACAAAAAAAAAAAATAAGGACACTATACAACATGTGGACACACAATGCATTGAAACATACATCTGTTAAGATCACACACAACCTCATTTGTGTGAAAGCTTAAACCTGCTTAACTTTGTAAACCCTAGTCCTACAAATGGACAGGGACAAAAAATACATAACATGGCAATACGTTGGAAAAACACTAAGCTTAAGAAGATACAAAGTATAACTCAAGCTGATAAAAACTATTCACAGCATAATCCTATTATGGGAGCTTAGCTTAGATACAAGTCTAGTTTATAAAAGCTAGCACAAAAACGACTGCAAGAACTAAAGCGCTGATAGTAATTAAAATTAATTATCATGTAGAAGAGATAATGTTTTTGCATTTGCCTTTATATACTTTCTAAGCGATTTAAAACTAATGGGATTATTTAAAGCTTTGAACGAGTAGACAAAAGGTTTATCACAAAAAAAAAAAACGGTTGATCTGGAAATAAAGTTAAAAGAATATAAACAACGTTTATATACACCGCTTTGTGAAATTTATAGGCTAATAAACTGATAAAGAGGCTTATATCATGTTGATTTACAGAATATCTCCGATTACTTTTACATTAAACATCGATTAGAGAAGGAACCCACAAATTAGGAGAAGCATTTACTTTCAATCACTAGAAAAGAGAAAATAATCAAAACCTTTTCAAAACTTTAAACCCTCTAATAAGGTTTTAATGAAACTTGACGCATGTAATCAGAACCAAATCCGCAAACCGAACACTAAACATATCACTGAGCTCTCTCAGAAACTTCATTTTGGGAGCATCAATTTGACAAACAAACTTGAAACCTCATACATTTCACTGCCATTGTCATATTTGAAACTATGATTACTGAACTGTTTCTCAGCGGAACCATTGAGCTGCATACATTCATCCACGCGACTTGGAAACGTTCCCACAAGTCTACAGCATATATAATCCGCAGCGTTACGTCACTGAGTCACGCTTAACATATGACAATACTGCAGTAATATATACCTAATATTGATAAGGTATCGTTAACTTTGTCGGTTATTGATTAGCTTGATGTTGTTTCATCATCTCGGCTGAAAAACGTCCGCTGTTGAAAATAGGCCTTCTTAAAGGAATCGACCAGTCGCGCGCTGCCACCCTCCAGCTGACTTCCGTCATCTGCACCAGGTCGATTGCTAGATATATGCCTCCTCCTCAGCTACTTCAGCTTAGCAAAAGCAAGCGTTTTGAGCAAAAATGTTACTTCTTATTCAAGCGAAATGATTCAGTTACTAGCTGCCCTGATTCTGGCTAATGCCGCGCTTTAGAACGTGTTCTGAGGAGGAGTTTAGTATCTACGAAAATTTGCCAAAAAAAACGTGAATTCTCGTGTTACAAATTATGTAAAATATCTCTGCTATTTCTAATCCCAGCAGTGGCCCATTCACAAAATTTTGGTTTAGTTCATTGTTACTTTTTTACAGGACATGCTTTATTGAATCCTTGGCATATGTTAGAAAATAGTGTACCATAGTATAAATTAAGAGCTTTGTGAATCAAAAATGGCTGTCGAAAGAAATGAAAATTATTATTAAACTCTGCTCGGCTCGCGTGTTGCGGGGGTCAAAAGGTGTTCCATTTGGTTGGTCAGTCTTATAGACGATGACTTACGACAGAGCCTTAGACGAACACCCACGCTGTATCGATAAATTCCATCGGTAATGTGTCTTTATAGAGTATTTAGTAGTATAGTATTCACATTGGCTGTGTGAGAATTACAACTGTCACTGGCCGTGTTCTGCAAACTTGACTGACACCGCTTGCACAATAAATAAATTAATATTTCAGAATCACTTCCATGTATGTTAGTAACAACGTAAACTTATAAACTTGTTTTAGTAAAATTAGCATTCCATTTATTGTTACTCCATGTCGAGGTGATGAATTATTTCACTCCATCATAGTATTCTCGCAAAGTTACTTCGTAACGATATTAATGTTATCATTTTTCAACATTATTAGTTAGATACTCCTTGCAATCGCGTTTTTCCGCATACTTTTACTAGAAAACTCTTGGGAGAACTGATATGGAAATAAAGCTATGGAAACACTTAGAGCCATTTATTTCAATAAGGTAGCGTTCTTACTTGAATAATAGTGTAAAAGCCAGACTAATGCGTAATGTTCCTGGGTATTTTTCAATAAAACTTTTCTAGCAGACAACCCTATTAGTCACCTAAGTATATGGCAACGAATCTTATGAGATTGATTGAGTGAAGGCTCCCACAAAAAGGTGCGCCGCGACAGCGCGACATAAAGGCACCGCTCGTCGCACGACACGAATCCCTTTGTGTCGCGCGGTCGCCTCGCACTTGTGTATACGAGCCTTGAATAATTATGAAGTGATGGTTGTGAACACAATCATCATCATAATTAGAAAGCTACTCATTTTCACGACATGAGCTATTTTCTTACAGACTACACAATTTAACATCATTCAGAAGATCAATTAACATGATGATAAACGCAGTTTAACCAACATATTCTAAATATCGTGCCAGCACCGCATGCAATTTCTATAATACCTAAATCCGCATAGAACCATTACAATAAATCTTTGTCCCCAATTTTTCTAAATAAAACTAGGCACGAAATGACCGTAGTCTATATTTTAATCAAGTCCATACAATTTCTAACAGAAATAACTGACCCAAACACTTCGAAGTCACGCGAACCTACGGGTATAATTTAGTCAAAGGTGACTTGGCGTTTTGTTAGAACGAACCAGTCACCTCAAGGCATGCTTTCTTCGATATTAGGCAAATAATCTGGCGGTTAATAGCTTTTTTATATCTCTAACTTTCTTGACGTTAATTTAGCAGTAAAAGGACAGGCCCTTATAATGAAAAAATACTAAAGAAAAATATCCTCAGACTCTGTAGCAGGTAACAGAAACACATTATTATGTACTATTGTGTTGTCAAGGACGGAATCAATTTGTCCTTTTAGCATACCGTTTTTGAATATGTCCCGAGTAATAAATGAAATTGAAGCGTCTGTTTGTAATGATGTCAACATAACAGCATTTACTAAATTGCATGTGAAAAAGGTATATGCGATACTTTTAACAAAATAATAGTTTTTTTTGTAAATTTTGTCTGTCTGTGTGTTTGTTTCGGCTAATCACCAAAGCGGTTGGACTGATTTTTATGAAATTTGGTATGGGATACTTTGAACCCTGACGAAGGACACAGCGTATAAAAAGACATTACATAGCCGTCAATTACGCATTCTGAATCCAACTAATATTGCTCAAAACTAATTGCTGGGAAACGACTTTTATTTTTATGTGAAAATTTGCTGTTCGCGGTAGTGCGCAATGCACACAGAAAAAAACCCCCACCCCCACGACAATTTTGGTGGTGTTATAACATTAAAAAAATTGAAAATTTGACCTTTAATATCTCCGTAACCCCAGGTATGGCCCAGTGCAAAAAAAATATAACAACGGTAGAGAGTACAAGTGACTCTCGGCTTCATTAAATGTGTTTTATTACACGTTATTTGTGAGACACTGAAATTGTTTTTAGTACGTTTATGACAGACTAAAGAAAATATGGACGGATTGTGTGAAAGATGATATGTCTAGGAACGAAGTGAACAATGAGAATTCGACTGATAACACTTGCTGCGCCGACCCTAAATACATTGTGATACGAGCAGCAAGATGTCTGCCATCTACGAAATCTTACATGGCTGTAATCCATGAATCTCCAACATTCAAAGTAGTCTTGACGATACGGCGAATACAATTTCCTTCTAACACAGACAGACAAACAAACAAACAACCTTCACTAATCAGTAAACACTACAAGTTTTCTCGCTCAACTGATCATATCAAAACATAAGCTCCCTACTCAAGTTCCCTCATTAGCGAATCGGGAGAAAACTGAATTAAGTAGAAGACAATTGAAAAACAAACAAGGGTGTTGTGGACGAAATAGGTATATCGATTACGCGTAGATTTAACTACATATTTGTAAAGGTACCTACAGTAAGCCGCACGTTAGTGGTAACACTAGTTTCAAAAGAATAAGTTGTCAGCTTATACTGGTTTTGTTACAACTTTTTTTTTGTGAATGGCATTTCGCAGGTCAACCTATGAGGTTGTCGTCTGCTTAAACGGACTTGCCTGTGGTTGCCCTAATAAATTAAGGCCTCCAGCCAGGACTGAAACTTAAATACGAACTAAAAACTAAGCGACTACACGCTAAGGGCACCCCCCCTGTGGGGTACGAACCTCGGCTTAGGGCGTCGCTGGAAGAGGGCAGCAAGGGACTAGCTGGATCAGGGTTTGATTGATTTAGGGACGAAATTAAAGCTACAGGCTCAGCGGCGCGGGCTGGCTCGAGCAAGGGTCGGGAGAGGGTTTTGTTACAACTGACTTGCGGCCAATTATAAGTTTAATGAGGAACAGCCTGTAAAGTTCACTCATATTTTATAGAAAAGGGATCCCCCCTTTTCTATGCGCCTGCCTCCCTTCCCTCCGACCGCCTGCCAAACGATTGATGTCAGGACGTTGTATATATGCTAGTAGCGCAGTATGTAAACTCTGCTTGCGCGATGCAGGATTTTGCGTGACGTCAGTGTGATGCGTAGTTTGCATGTGGCGATGTAGATGCCGCCACTTACTTATTTGTCACAGAACCGAGGCGAATGGCTTCATTCTGCACCATCTGCCACGGCAACATCTGACATACCTAATCTCAATAGGAGGTTGTGGACCAAACAGCCGTGTTTAACAATAATGACGATGATGATTTTCAAGTATCTGAGTCAGTTATTTTCATCTCGAGGCTAAAACAGCTTTATGATACTACATATTATGAATACTTAGACCAGATTGCAGCACAAATCACGAAAAACAGCGCTGAATGAATTTACAAAATCGTTCTGTTTCTATCAATCATTTGAAGTAGACAGAGAAATAATGATGTTTTAAGTTTAGAGCTAAACGTATTCAGTGATTTGTGACAGCGGGTCGAAATAATCTTTGTTCCCATTTCCCACCAAAACAAAAGCCTATCCAATCGAATGAATCACACAATCACAAATAGAAAGTAGCAATTCATTCGAATTCGGTTTTATCAATGAAAATTGATGGTGTCTATAAACCACTCAAATGGGAGGCGATCCCCTGAAACTGGGGTTAGTTTCGATAAATTGATATGGTTCAGAGTTGTTTACCCTTTTGAACCGTTTAATTAATCATTTAGATATATAATGTCCGTTTGTTGGTTTTCTGCCGTTGAGAACCCTCCATTTGTCTAGTCGCAAAAGCAGCAAGATGCGGTGAGGTCCTGAATTTGATGTGGGTCTTCAGATTGAAGTTCTCAATTTTAAATATCATAGAACAGAATAGATTACTATTTATTATGACACCATACGATTATATCGTTAGAAGCGATCTTTTAACATCTTTGCATTTTTGTCATAACGACGTTAGTCGTAAACCACGTTTGCAGCAAGTTAATTCTTCGTTGTTTAGAGGAAAATCCTTTCATTTGTGTAATGCTTCGAACATTCCTCAAAATTCTACAAAAAAATCCACATGTTTTAACGAGGTCCACAATTGGATATATGATTCGCACCTCGCGTTTTCCACAAATCACATTCAATTTACCAGATGTAACAAACTGCCGGTCTAATCCAATCCCGAGTCTATTGGTTTGAAAGACAGTGATAATAGGTCGGTAAAAAAGACCCAGAAATTGATTATGCCTGCCATGTAGGTCTCGTGGTCGCAAGACTCGCAAACGCTGAGCATGAGTTCCTGGTTGTCTATAACAACGAACTTAAAAAAAACTGACGAAAAATGGGTGTCCTATAGGTACACCTCTGCCTAATCCTTCGGAAATTACAAGCGTGATGTAATCCATACTTCCATACTTAATATTATAAATTCGAAAGTAACTCTGTCTGTAAGTTACCTTTTCACTCCTAAACCACAAAGTGGATTTCGAAAAAAAAATGCAAGGAGACAGATGCCATCCTGGGGACGGACAAGGGTAACTTTTTGTGCCGGTAGCACGTTCCTGTGGGAATACAGACATCCACGCGAAGAAGCTAGTGTGACATAGATTTGCTGACACAGCGTATTTGAGCGAGTGCGCGAATTTTAAACCACATATTTCTCACTTCACCATACCGTCCTGCGAAGTCTCCTAACTGTTGAAGCTATGTGTCTCAGGCGCCGTCTTTACACACAGCCATTATTGTAAGTACATATTTACTATCAAAACAGTGTAGCGTAGAGATAAGAGCATATTATGAATGGCGGACGTCTAATACTTTATCATCCCACGCGAGAGTCAATTGAGTCTGATAGGTAGCGGTCATGCATGAGTTAGGCCCACCTTTAACCACTTACCGTTTATTTTAGTTTTTTAGTATTACGTTTTACGTATTTTAGTTTCTTCAGTTTGAAGAACCTAAATGAAAGGTACACATACAACCTCACTGATATAAACGCTTCACTTGAGTGAATGTTAATTTTTGTATCATTCCACGTTCACACGACAAACGACACCGACAGAATTTGGAGTGAACGTCCATCTGCTCATTTCATTTAATTTTTCGATTATTCGGGAGGCGAGTGAAGTTTGCCGCGTTCTGAAATGCAAAATCGTGGTACATATATATAATACTTTCTTCAATTTTGATTCATTTTGTGTTCAGCCTTTTTTAACTCCGACTGAGAAATGCCGAATCAAAAAAAAAAAGTGAAGCGTCCGATATTAACTAAAGGCACACATACAAAGAGAAATGTGAGTTTCTTTGACCTTTCCTAGAGCGGTTTGACCTTTTCAAGGAACATTGTCGATCAGTGTAATATTAGGATAGAGTGATATTTTTGGTCCATTGACCGATCTCAAACTTGTTTGGTCTCTCTCTCCTCTGTTTTTTATAATTCTAGCTTGAGCAAAGAAAATGGAATTGCAACCTAAATTTCACAGGATTATCCTTTGAAAAGTAAGAGAAGAATGCAAAAACTCACATCCAAGCTTCTCAAGATATTAATAGGCCGTCGAGAACAGACGAGACGAGATACGAAATAGTTTTGAACAAACTTTTCAAGACTCGGGACTTGAATCCAAAAACACACGTCGGGTAATAATACGTCCTACTTCCACTCCCTCCTCAGGAAAGGAAAAGTAAATATAATAAGTAATATAAGTACAGTGTAACAAGCCTCTCGAAATTTCTCGAGAGTCAGTCCGATGTTATTTGAAACAGCCAGACAGTACGGTCTAACGCATACGGCCGTTTGTAAAAACGCAACCGAATTGAATTTTTGTGTTGTGTAAAAAAAAAGTAGGACAGAAAATAATACACTAAGTGCATTTGAGTATGTTAAAGATTGGTAAATAAAGACTTTAGAGACGCTAGATATCACCGCTGATAACCTACAACGCCGCAACACCATTAGATTTGCTGATTCGGAGCCAAAGATAAATATAAAATTTACATATGTGACAGTAATTTCCTATGCATGCAGAAACTACTATGCTCCTATGCGGCAAATAACATAGCACCTACCATCTAATCTCTTCACCACCCTTAGTTGACTGGTAGAGAATGCCTAAGGCATTAAGTCCGCCTTTGTACCTTTTGTGTTTGTAAAGTAAGTATATATATAACATCACGCCCGTTATTCCTGAAGGGTAAGGCAGAGATGTACCTAAAATACACCTACATTTATGCGGCAAATATTTCTACATTTATTTTGTGAACCTCGAATTTAGGTAGAACTTCTTCAAACAAGCTTTTCAACAAAGAGCTACAGATCTACGTTATTTTCGTTAATATATGATTGTATTGCGTTTCCTCGAATTAAGAATACTTGCACTACAAATCACTAAATGCATTTAGCTCTAAGAATATTTAAAACATAATTCTGTTCCTATCATTTTCAAACGATCCATGTTTGAAACACGTTAAGCGTTAAAGCTATTCAGTGATTTGTAGTGCAAGAGGGTCTAAATATCTAATAAGTCATGCAAAAGAAACGAAGGGATCACAAGAGCCAAATGTAATATATCATATAAATTTATAAGTCCCTTCAGAACTCCATGTTCAGACATAGTCGTCAAATGGTTTGTTCAAACGTGTCGGTAATTGAACCGGACAGACGGCACGGTCCAACGCATACAGTCGCCGACGCCGTACGACGAAATGGGACTTGTTTGGGTGCCACCGAGATAACTGGACGGAAATGAGAGTTGGGCCTTGTTAGGGATACTTCAGATACTTGGATGTACTTAGATTGGTTGAGGGTTCGGGGTCTCTATTTCTTATTAAGGTGTTTATAAGAAACGATAGATAGGTAGAGATAGATATAAAGTAATGCCTTATTTACATGGGGTGAAATCAGGAAGAAATTACAGAACGATGTGCATCCTCAACCTTTCCAAACTTCTTTTGCTCTATAGTTCAAGTACATATAATTATCTCAACATACACGCGCACTGGTTGTGACATCGTCGAGCTTAACTTTGTCAGCACTACAAAATATTAAAAGCAATTTCGCCAAAGCTGTAGAGAAGAATTCATGAATCAAAGTAGGTACTGGCGCGCGGCATGCTAGTATCGATAAAGCTAATTATCTATTAAACAGGCCAATAGCAAACATGAATGGAGGTTTACATTAGTTCCCTGCAAAATTTGGTTCATGCATCAAGAGTTAACAATTTATATGAATGTCGAAGGAATGACGCTCATATTGTGAGGAAAGTTTTAAGTTTTGGCTTTAAGAGTAGGGGGAACCAAAGAAACGATAGATCGATTGTGTAAAAGCTAATACGGATTGAAAGGTATGTTGAAACAGAGCTCGAAGATAGGTTTTGTTGAAGAAGACGTGCTGTTGCCAACTCTTAATAACTTGATATAAGGACAAAAGGATCGTACTCCGCTATTTTAAAAATCATTCACAAACCTACTTTAACTCAATTTTTTTTCTGCAAAAGCAAAGAGAAAACTACGTCCGCAGCATTATTCTATTAGAAATTACCTGTTTCGGCGGAATAAAAAACTAAGGCGTTATCGTAATGGAAGTGAGAGATGAAAAAGAATCTTAGGAACGAAGCCGTATATAAGGAAATGAAGAAATATTTATGCTTTTTTGTTAGTTAACGCCAGGTGTTTCCTGCGGCGCTGCCAAGGAGTGAAGTTTTTATTTCCTCGTTTCAAATTACCCTTTGTCCTTTTAGTTAGTTCGGTACTTCCGTCAAACATAGGGTCTCTCCTTCGTTCATAATATTAATTGGTTGTTGGAATTGCAATTGGGATGATGACAATTTTTTTTATCTCGAAAAAATGTTTAGTTTCCAAATAGTGCAAACATTATAATACCTAATAAGTGCAAAAGCTTTAAAAATTTCCAAGTTATAAACGTTTTACAATAAGCGTTAGACAAGGACAGCACTATCGTAGAATTGACGTCACGACTATGTAACTTCATACCAGCGCCGTACATTGTCCGTACCGTGCGACAAGGACGGAAATAATCCCTTCCAAAAACTTTCAAAGCGTGTGGCTTCTTCACATTTACATCAATTTAAAAGATTTTTTCGACTATTTAATTTTTACTATGACTTCTTTGAAACTACTTACATTATTATATCAAACATATTTAATTTTAGACATCATCCCTATTAAAGATAATCTTAAAGGCTCCCCACAAACAGGCGCGACACCACAGCGGGACCCAAAGGCACCGCACCTCGCGCGACACGCGGCGCCTTTGTGTCGCGCTTTGGAGTCGCGCCTGCTTGCGGGAGCCTTAATAGCTACGCTTTCCGCAGTCGGTTCGTGGATGGCTGACCATCCATGACTTATCGAGAGACCCCCTCCGTGCCTTGGAAAGCACTTTGAAGCCATTGGTCCCAGTTTTCATTCGTAAATTTATGACGATATGTATTACAAGTAGGCGGAAGCCCCCATCTTACAACCAGATATACCAAAGGGGTGTCGTGTTACCCAGTAACTGGGTTGTGGAGATCAGCTAGGCAGTAGAAAATACTAGTAGGTATTAAGCTGCATCCGGCGACACCAACATAGTTGGAAAAGGGTTAGGCAGATTTAGGAGATATTATTTAAAAGACTATCCATGGAGTTTCTTGCCCGTTCTTCTCCGTAGGTACCTACTTCGCTTTGGAATGGGCAACTAGCTTCATATTTCTGACTGACCGACCCCTTGACAATTCAAAAGTGCCTGTAATTGGTTTATTTGAAATAAATGCTTTGAGTTTGAGTTTAGAATAGAATACTCTTTATTAAGTACACCTTATAAATTACAGACATGGTTGTAGAAATTTTACATTGGGTGACCAAATGGGCGATCTTATAAAAACGATCTTTTACAGACAATCTTTGGATGGATTGAAAGGAGAAGGAGAGATAATAGTGCACACACACACACACACACACACACATACATATTAGTATTGGTGATTTAATTATTGGATAATGTTTCTTTGAATAGTTCTACACTCATAATACTGAAATGGTCATAACGAAACCAATAGAACGATAACTCTTTGTGCCTTGTTGCCTACCAACGGCGATACAAGCGACACGCGACGCGAAATCGCGTGCGTTTGTAGGAGTCTTACAGTTTACAAATAAAAATAGTTAGACTCTGACGCTAAGTAATAAAAAAGGTTTATTTTACTATCAAAGAGTTTGCTATGATAATTTATCTTGGCACTAAACTATTTGTACAAATGATGTCGTGTGTGTATTAACTTGGTTATTTAAACTAGCAAAAATGAGTGTGTTGTGGAAGGATCTTGTCAGTTAGTATAAAAATAAACTAAACGCTTTAAATCTGGGGGTGAATAAATTTCAGAATGAGTAAAAAATATCACGACTCTTCTCAAATAGTTCGTGCCGTATATGAGTATAAATACATAACATTTGCATTACATCACGCCTGTATTCTCTGAAGGGTTAGACAGAAGTTCACCCACATTTCGCCAGTTATGTTTATGTCACATGTCGGGCACAAATCGAGACTCCGGGTTGCTACTAAGACATTCGTGCAGGACCTCAAGATTAGCAGTAGCGGGCAGTTTTTAAATACGTAATGTTACAATGCGTTATAGTAAAACGCTTTTTATTGCGTAATAGAATTAGCACCTTATCAGTGCTTACAGAGGCACATAACCGAATTATTGACGCCTTTAAAGCTAAAGCCTGATAACACGTAATATACGATTTAATTTTAAGCGTACCAACCATACCAAGGTCAACGAATCACAATGAATGTCAAATGTCTGGTTTTTATTTAACACATGTTAATATTACGCTTATCAAAAAAGATAATAATGAAATATACGGCGAGTTCTTCGAAGCCTTTGCCAAAAGACGTAGATCCAAATTTAGAGACGACTCCATACGATTCGGATGACGCATGCATAAAACGATGGCAAACACTGCTTTATACTAACTTAATAAACACATAACATAAACTCACGCCTTCTTCCCATGGGGGTAAGCAGAAACATATTACACAGAACGTCACGTGCTACGATCTTTACATACTCCCTTTTGCCTCGTTTACGTTCATACATCTAGTCATACAGTCATACACGCGCGTCGGTTGCGAGTACTACGCATCTGACCATTCTGAAGAACACCACCAATAAGGTCACTATATGGCTTATGTCTCTCCACAAAACGCAGCCTGTCATCAAAGCACATGAACGCTGTTATCCGTCCTTAAAACATAAATTCTCGTATCACGACAACACCACAATCCCTGCCTTCCATCAAATAGAAAGTGCATCAGTCCTGAGCAATGTCATCGACCTACGTCACCGGAGTGTAAACCACAGAATAAGGATGCGGGAGGGGCTTAACGCTCCGCTACATCTCCCCAGCACATATTAAGTTACTACATCTAGTTTTTTCTTGGGGGAACGAGATGGGATTTAAAATTAAAGTTGCTGCTTTAAGTTAACTTGCGGAGACTAATGACGAATACATTAAGGGTGCACGCCAGCACGTAATCTATGTTTAAGGGCTGTCAG
Organism: Dasypolia templi; assembly: GCA_963555695.1. NCBI lineage: Eukaryota > Metazoa > Arthropoda > Insecta > Lepidoptera > Noctuidae > Dasypolia > Dasypolia templi. The sequence continues at coordinate 11,360,824 of OY743163.1, forward strand.
TGTCATTCTTTTCTGTGGAATAATGACACTGACAGCTATTGAACGCATTTTAGATGTGCTGATCGCGATCGCGAGTATCATTGGTGAAATTGGCATTAAACTCTTTCGATATAACCTCAAGTTATTGTCTGTTTTTAACATTTCAACCCAGTGTACGTTGGGGTAAGTTCGGCGCGGGTTAGGACCGTACGAATCAAATTCGGCGCCATTTTATTCTGCCCCAAAAAGATTACGCAGAACACAAAACTGACAGCAAGCTAAATTAGACAAGAATTTTGGTTCGTAATAACTAACTAACCGTAACATACTTATTTTGAGTAAACATACATACATAAATTCACGCCTGTGGACCCTGTTATTATTAGTGTACAGGATCTTTGCCCATAATCTAGACTCCGAGGTGTTACTGAGAATTTATTAATAGAAAAACGCAATAACATATTGTTTGATCCGGGAATCTAACCATGGAATAAGTATAGTAGAACGGCCAGTATCGACAAGTACGAGGGCGGCACTGAAAATTTCGGGAATCAAGGAAGTGACACAACATTACTATTTAAAAATGTATTTATTGCTTTTCGAAGTATTTGACACATTTTTCCATACGATGGACCCAATTATTGAAGCAACCATTCCATTCCATTCGGAAGTTGGGGTCTCCAAAATGGCTGTTTTGTAGACGTCCACGGCTTCTTCAGGTGATGAAAATCTCTGTCCACGCAATTTATTCTTTATTTTAGGGAAAGAATATAAATCATTAGGGCTTAGGTCGGGGCTGTACGGCGGATGGTCTAATAATTCTATGTTTTCTTGCTCTAACTCTTTTGTTCTGTGTGCGGTGTGAGAACTCGCATTGTCGTGATGGAGGATGATGCGGCGGTTGCAGTTCTCTTTACGGAGTTCAGAAGCGACCTGTGGCAAACAAATACTAGCATACCATTCTGCATTAACCGTTCTTTGTCCCTCAAGAGGAATAGTCGTAACATGGCCGGTTTTGGAGACAAACGTGGCCACCATTTTTTTTGCAACACTCCGTGAACGAACAATTTTTGTTGGCTTTAACTCATTTTCGAACACCCAAACTCGTGACTGGTTTTTTTTTCGGGTTCGTACGCGTATATCCAGGATTCGTCACCTGATACGATGTTGTATACAGCATTTGAGGATCCTGCGTGGAATCTTTCGAGAGTTCTGATGCACCAAGTAACGCGAGCCGCTGTTTCCTCTTCACAGAGCGAATGCGGTATCCATCGGGAAAACAACTTTTTTACACCTAATTGTTCTTTTTTTAAATAAATAAATGATATTAGATTTTTAAAACCAAGGCGTTTTCAATTATAAAGATTTTAATATGACAGGAACAGTGGAAATATTCCATTCCCGATACTTTTAGTGCAGCCCTCGTATAACATTATATTTCAACAATAAGTGTGTTGTTTTTTTTTTTTTTGTATATATCATAACTTTATTGCAGCTAGGGCTAGGGCCCAGGGCAGACCCATGGCCAGAAACTATAGAACGTTACCTGTTACGAACCTAACATACTCCAGCTTCGTTTAAGTTTCAGGTAAAGCTTGCCATTTCACTAATCCATGGATTGAGTTTGCCAAGAAAATGTGAAACAAATAATCAGTACCGTATTTCAGAGTCCACGTGTTCCCTAGAAAAACCGCTTTTATTGCAGCCCACAATATTACAAAGAAATGAATTAGAGCGGTTTGCGGCACAAATAAAAATATAACACAATTTTATACTCAACGGGATAAGAGAAAATTTATTTGCAGCAGTGAAATAACATTGTTACTTTACTGCGAGCTTTATGCTGTGGACTTTCTTTAATCAAGGTTTATTTAATTTGTGAAAAAGTTTGGAGCTTTATATCCTTAGCTTAATTTATCGACACACCCTATGTATCCTCATCAATTTCATTCTTCTTTCGTCGTCAAAAAACAGTGCGGTGATCCGAATTCACTTACAATACTTATGTACTCCACAATTGTCAAGAATTACTTGTCGTAAGGGATCCTTATCTAAGATGCGTTAGTCAATACGTTGATTACAATGGTCTCTGAACTTAAAGACAGCAATTAAAATTCGTCACCTACCCAAGCTAACACCAAATAAACGTTCTAGATGATAGATAACTAGGCCCTTATTAATAAGGGCATTCAGCCTGTTTACCATGAACATAAGGCTACTAGATCTGTTAGATACATCGAACGAGTAATACATAAGATTAAGGATGTGTGAGTCCACAGTAATTCTAATTTAAATAAAAATGCCTATAATAGTAAGTATGAGTCAATGGTAAATGTTAGAACGTGCTGCGGAAGCGGCGAATAGTCTTTGGTCATGGTCTAATTAGACTGAGATTGATTGAGATTTATTAATGAAACGAAACTATGAAAAACAACTATTGGTACTTTTTGAACGACAGAAGCAACAAGCTCCTTAAACTCTAGAAGTTTAGTGCTGGACTGTAAAACGTGCTAAAGAAGCAATTTGTCAAAACTGAGATTGAGAATGACTGAGAATCAGCACTTTCTGAACGTCAGAACTTACAAAAGATAGCCTCAGAAAACCCATTCTTCAATACTTCCTAGTGTTTTGCTGAGAAGAAGTGGACTCCGCAGCAATGCTTCATGTTGGCATTGGCACACAAAGTATTTCAAGTTGGGTAATCCTAAAACGTCGAATTTTACGATCAGCAAGTCGATGTTGCATGAACACGTGTCGCGTTTTTGAGGTTCCATATCGAACACGACGTATGTCGCTTAGCGGTGGGTAACTCCGGAGGTACTGATCCAAAGGAGCCGGTACCGAACGCGGATACGTAAACCTTATTTATTCCTCACAATCCTTACCGGCACCGCGGTACCAAATGATTCCGGAGCGCGCGTTCACTGTTCACTCTCGTTCACTCGGAAGTACTCGGAACACGTCGTATCGCTCTAACTAACCAACTGTTCAATTCAAAATGTGCCAAATGATCCAGTGAACCAAATGAATAAAATGTTCTGCGAAACCGGGGAACCAAAATGAGCGAGTGAGTGCCGGTGCCAAAGGAATAAATAAGGTGAACCGGTACCGGACCCGGAGTCGGAATAAGTGAATCAATTCACTTGCCGGAAAAAAGATTACCCACCGCTAATGTCGCTGTCCAGTGACGTAATGCCATTCTGCTGGCGACACGAGTTCCCGAACATTTGTAAACTGACCAAATTCAATGCAAATACTGACATATTCGTGTAAATGTTAATGCTGTGATTGGACGACTGAAATAATAACAGACAATCCAATCAAATCACTTGACATACGTTTATAGTCTGTCAGCTTATGTTTGCGATTGAGACGATTAGCTTTTCAGTATTTGCGCAGCCGTGAGAATTCTACAAAGATAAGCACATAATCAGTCTATCATGTTCCCACTGCTGGGACACAGGCCTCCTCTCTGTGGGAGGGAGTGGGCCGTAATCCACCACGCGAGCCCAGTGCGGCTTGGTGGATGTCACATGTCTTCGAATTTTTGGTTCTAAGACATGCCGGTTTCCTCATTATGTTTTCCTTCACCGTTTTGAGAGCAGTGGTGATGAAATAATTTACACAAAGTAAAACTACTGTCTGGTTTCGAACCTGCGACGTACAACTCGGTAAGTCGCGGCCTTTACCACTGGGCCACCACTGCTCTCAGGGCCACCACTGCTCTCGAAGATAAGCAATCCATACTTATTAGTATTATAAATGCGAAAGTAATTCCGTCTGTCTGTTTATATAACTTTTTCACACCTAAACCAACTGAACCGATCGTTATAAAATTTGACAGACAAAAAGCCTGGGACCTGGAGAAGGACATACTATGCTACTTTTCATTCTGAATATTTGTAAAAATATCAATTAATCAATTAATCAAGTCAGCCTATCGCAGCAGTCCACTGCTGAACATAGCCCTTTCCCAGGCTGCGTCAAAACACCCTGTCATCCGCCTTCTGTATCCAGTCTATCCCAGCCACCTTCTTAAGAGGGACTACAGGTCAAAAACGCAAGTTTTATAATCCCTAAAAGTATATGGTCCAGTGCAGTAAACAAATCAGAAAAATATATGATATTCTTCAAAAAAAAAAAGCTAGTTAATAACATAATGCTACTAATTTGATCCGATAGAAAAAAAAACGAAGATACCTCAAAAAACATCTTTTAACGTAATAGTAATTTTTTTTACTCCAATCAGTAGATTTTTTCCAAATAGATAATTGCTTCATTTTTTGCAATACATAACCAGCGTTGGACACAACGCTTAGTTTATTCATCGCGCTTCTCTTTATTTTCTATGCAGCAGTCTGACAGTGACCGCGCTTTAGCTCATGTCAGCCTCTAAAGTCGTCGGTCCAAAGAAGCTGGGGGCGTCCCACACTACGCTTGCCGATATGCGGTCTCCACTCCACCAGACTAGATGATGCTCCACAGCCTAAATGGAGCCTCTCGCGGGTTGGCCTCGGCATGAATTTGGACAAGACGAAAGTCATGTAAGTACGATTCACACGTCTTGCCGAGCCCAATCCACATCGAAGGATCGCCTATTAGTTGTGAAGGGGTATGTAGTGAGTAGTAACTAGGGCAAAAAAAAAATGAGATACAAAATACACGTAGATGAAGTCGCGGACGCTGGTAGTATTATAAATTATACATAGAATTTCTGTAAATTTTTAATAAGCTATAATAAACCCACATACAATATCTGCTCCTTGTACATAATGGTTCTGCCTACAAACGTGTCCTTACGGTCTCCTTTCGGCCTAGACAGGCGTTGGTTGTTAGGCAACGAAGGCCGGTAATATAAGTTCTCTCCAAGGAAAAATGTACCAAAGAATAGTACAGAAGGCCGACTCCAAGCCTACGGAGCGACTACGACGACGGAGCTTGTCTTTTAATCTCTATTTGTCGTCTTATTATTTCCGAAGTCACTCCCGTTCTAGGCTTCATATACTTAGCGAAACCGCACACACGCTCTCCTATGTTTATACAAACATTTAGAACTATGTATTGTGTATTTATATTTATTTTATTTCTTATTGTTTTATTTTTTCTCATCTGATCATCACGTCAACGCCGGCTGTCGCTGAAAACTAGCGGTAGGGCTCTGTCTTGCTTAGGGCAGTAGCATTATGCGATGGCCATTTTGCGTGGGTATGAAGCGTATTTTTCCCGCACTTGTTCTTTCTCTGCGTCATGTTTACCGCAAACATACGTATTTTCTTTCAAACGATTGGCATTTGGCCGAGATAGCCGGAAGCTTGAAGTGTTTAAAATGTACTTTTAAACTTTACTCAAGCTTAGAACAGCAAGGGTTTCATAGAATTAGAACCATATTCTTGTGTTTAATGTGCATATTCCTATACGGGTTTTATAGGAACAGTAACTGCATACAAATAAGGTTCATATTCGTATGAAACTCTCAGTGATCAGCCTGAGATCGCTGTGCGTACGTATCTTTGTGTGCGACGTGTGCGTACACCTGATTTCGCTCATAGTATAGACCCGGAGGATACAGCTGGGCTGGGCAGCGTTTGGGAAACTACGTCGAGTCTTCTCGTCATCCATACCGCAATGCTTGAAAACTAAAGTTTTCAATCAGTGCGTCCTACCCGTCATGACCTACGGAGCTGAGTAGCTGGGTACAGTTACCTCCGAATTATGCCTACCATTACTGAACGAATTAGAAGTAATTACGACTAAATGAGAAGACTTAGCAGTGTTTTCGTCATGGCTTATTCGCTGCTGTGCTGAAAACAGCCTTGAGCGGGACAAGATTAAATTAAAAATGTAATTAGATTAGGAGTCTTTATCATTGGGGAAATGATGGAAATTAAGATTTATATTAGCTCGTAAACGTTTGCTGTCAAGAACAGACTTAGGCAGCATTTCCAAATGCCTTATCTAATCCCTTGGAGCAAAAAGATTAGTGATCGAAGTACTTTGTTTTAAAACTGCTGCCCATAATATAACATAACCGGGCACTTATCCCGGGCTGCCAATGAGAAATTCCTGATGAAAAGTCCCAATAACACTTTGCCCCAATTGGGAATCCAATCCAGGACCTCGTGCTTAACAGTAGCACTTGCGACCAAAAGACCAACGAGGCAGCTCGTCTCTTGACTTAATACCATGGACTCCTACAATACCAATCAGCATCATCATTTCAGCAGAATGACGTCATTTTGCGCCAATTTTGTATTCCACTGCTGGGCCTTCGGCCTTTCAAACCTCTCTATTTAACACATTTTTTTCCATTTGTCTCGCCGTCTTCTATCTATAGCTATATGGATATCCTTATGTCGATACCCTCAAACCCCAATAAAACTGGTTGCCTCGTAAGGGCCCCTTTAGACTTGAATTCCATAAAAGTCAATCGATTTTCAATCATCTTAATGTGTAGCTACTTGGCCTTGGATGTATACATGCTGGATAAGTGTATCAACACAAGCTATGACTCAATCTTTAGTCTATTCTTATCCACGTTTCTTATCTCAGAAGGTTGATCACGACGGCCGTAAAGGGCTTGAAAAAGAGCGATAAAACTAAATAGAAATCTTATTATGCAGCACGATTACTTAAACGTTTTGGATGTTGCTAGGATTTTCTGACAAAGTTTGTAAAGTTTACGGGCTGGTAAAGTTGAAAAAAAAACGTTATCAAACTCAAATCAAACTTCTTCATCATTCGATGTTAATGATGAAAAGTATGTTACATGACTCCAAAGAAAGAATTATTTTAAAGATTATATATTTTTTAAATATTTATTAATAAATGCACAATAATCATGACTTATGATCTATCACGTCTACCAAGTTTTGTCTACTGAATGTTCATTAGAAAAACCATAACAGAGAAGCTGTGATTCTTAGTTTTTGCGTTCTGTCTGTCTCATGCTATAAAATGCTTTATTTATGAAAGTCCCGTTATTGTTAACTATTTATTTATTAATCATTCATCACTACTCACTAGTTAGATCAATCAATCATTGCCAGTAAATCCGTCTTTTCACAAGTAAATAGATATTTAAAAAAGCGTTTTATACATAATGTTTAAGTACTATCATTCCTTAAGTCAATGACGTGGTAGCACAGAGACTATAACACCATTTAATTTGAATACGCTAATGAGTAAAAGGTGTGGCCTTCATTTTATAAGAATAATCGAGTATTTTCTAGCGCAAGTGCTATACAGGCTGGCAGGTGCACCTGTTACCATAAATTTAGCAGATGATTCTGAACGCCCTGAAATTTTACGTCGATTATTTAAAAAAAAATGCTGTTCCATACACACCAAAAATACGCTAAGAGGGCTAGAATCACGTGCTAAATTCCCCTCCGTATCAAAAAGTCCTAATCACAAACAGCAAAACGACACTTTAGCAAAATATCCTATTAGCAAAACGTCCTACGAGCAGTATGTCCTATTAGCAAAACGTCCTATTAGTAAAGTATAGTAATACTGAAAAAATACTATCGGTTTATATCCTCACGGGCCATTTTAGCATTTATTTGATAGGTGGTAGACCCTTGATATGAGTCCCTAAGGGGTCGTTTGGATTATAGGTCGATTCGCTATGAGGACTATTTGCCTTTAGGACTTTTTGATACGGAGAGCTAGTTCATGGTAACAGTTAGTGTTAGTTTATAAATTACATAAATTAATTCAAACATTACAGGTGATCGTATTTTTACTACAATCAGCTTAACAATCCCTCAACTAAAGCCTACTCCCATAAAAGCTTATCTGTCAGTTCTAAACAAAACCAGCTAGTTTCCATTTTTCAATCAGAGTGGAAAGGATTACTCGTGCGGCCCAATGGCTCTAATCAACCACAAGAACTGCGGCCGTACAACGAGAACTGGCTGATATCTATTCCAAACCACTGGTTTTTATGTTTCAGGCTTCTGCTGACAAATTAGATGTATTTATTGGATTTGAAACGGGACATTGGATTTAGAAAGGAAGGTGCTTTGGTTCTGAAATTAAATGCTTGAGCGAGGAAGGAAAACGGAAGGCCAAGTAACGCGTATCGCGGTGATAAGCAGGATGCGGGCAACTTTGGACCGGTTAAGGCAATTGTTGGCCGAAAGAATGAAGAATATGATGGTCGACAGATTCGTTTATTGGACGATGAAATTGGTAAAATCAATGAAAACTAAACAAATTCCACTATGCTAATGAAGCACAAACCACAGACCACCTTCAAGCAAAGCAAAACCTTGGACCAATACAGTGCAAATTTTCATTTACACAAGCAAAGATCACAAAAATATGCCAAAAGCCAACCAACTTAGGTACATATTTTAACCAAAAAACACAGGAACTCATATTCATAATCTAACAACATTCCCCCGGAACAGTACAGCCATTATTCTTTGTGAATAATCGTTTTTACCCATTATATATCACGACGGAATTATGAGAGTTGACATAACACGAATTAGGGCTCTTACATACTTTTAACTCACTTTCATAGATATAAACATGGGGACAGATCTTCAGGCTATTTTCGTGAAGGACCAAATATAAAATCACTATCATTCTCTTGCTCTTATCCCAATTTAAGGCTACAAAAAACACGCGCGACACAAAGGCACCGCGTGTCGCACCAGTCTTCATGAGCCGATATTTGGGGTCGGCGCAGTGTCTTCTTCCGTACTTCACTATAAGTCTTCATTTCAGCCTTCGAGCCATATCATGATTCACACAGTCTTTCCATCGTTTCTTTTGTTTTCCCCTACTCATCCAGCCAGAAAATAGGAATGAATTACTTTAATCAATCACACTGTAGGAGATGATCTTTATTGGCCGCTGCTGTTGTTGTTGAATGATTGATATTGATTCACATATGCCTGGGGTTTTTTTTTTAAAATTTCAATAAAAGTTGTTTTTAAAGACATTCAGTTTCGCCATACTCTGTTACGTCATACGTCAAAAGCTCGAAAGGAAATAGTAATCACAACACAATCTCATGCTTGCAGAGTCGCAAATAAACATGATTAATACAGTGCGATTAAATTTTTGTAAAGTAATAAAAAAGTTCATGCAACAGTTAAAGTTTCACCGTCCAAACAGTGTCGAGACGATGTCATTTTTCTTCAATTTTATTGTATTCCACTATCAAGAAACTCGCACCGTGTGTATGGTGCTTTACTTACCGGGTAAAACGGGGTGAATAAGTATGCAGGGGTGAATCAGGACGAAACTTTAAAAGGAATTTTCACATTGAAATAATATAGTTTTTTCCCAAAAAGGCCTTTAATGTGTTGACTGTATTCATAATTTATAGTAAACGATTAAGTGCCTTTATTGGCAACAACTATATTATTTAAATGTCAAAAAAAAATCGTCCCGATTCACCCCCGCATCCCTATTCACCCCGTTTTACGGTACCTAGTAATGATTACTGTTTTGTTGCAAATCAGCATCTCTACAGTCGATTGATACTCTTTACGTTTTTGTCAGTTCTATTCTGTTCAAGTCTAAGTAGCCTTCATTCCCCTTAATTTATTTCTCAATCCCTTATTGTGACTCACTTATTGTTATTCTATAAAAACACCCTAACACTGTCAACGTAACACAAATTAATAATATGTAAAGTCGGGCCAGACAAGCCTTGGGACCGTACGAAACTTATTAGCATTTTCAAATTTGCAGCTTTGTTTTCTTTGAATATTTCAAGCTAATTTAAGGTGAATTTACATGATGTTAAAATTAGTATCGCTCTTGCCCACATAACAACTACTTTCAACGTAGATATTGATGAACTGTAAGTACTGCTTCTTACACGAGGATTCTGAGAAAGCCACTTTACATTAAAATTAATCTCATAAAGCTCTATCGAGTAGCGCTGTTTCCGCTTAATGTAATATAAATTGGGACGCAGCATTTGAAGAGGGTGAAAATCCAAAAGTAGCCGATTTCTATTACACCTTCTTTTAGCTTTTGAGTTCGTGACAAATATTAAAAGATCTCATTAAAAGATAAGGCGTAATGGTTGTGAATGATAAAAATTGTGTCAAATTATGCTAATTTCCCAATTTAATACAAAGCGAGCTTATGATCGTTAACCGGAAAAAATCCAAGCTCTGGGCTAATGTCATAAAACTGTTGAAAAACTCCAATAGCATTATTTGATAAATCCCACCCTGAGTTCGATCATAAGCACAGTAGTCTGGCCTATCATCACTAGAGCGAGTTGTCAAGATTCCGAACTTAGAAATCGCAGCAGTGAGGTAGAAAAATGTTATAACCTCGCATTACATTTACACAAAACCAGTCTGTTGAACGGACTACAACTTAACAACTGAAGTCCGATTTATTAAGTTTACATAGGCTTTACGCTGAAAGCCACAAGAAGTTGGATAAATCAATCAATTCAGACCATTTATGTCTACGGCTAACCAATAAGCCGGTTCCAAACACAGAATAGGGGCAGACATGTCTGCTAAACTGCTCGACGAATTGTTGGACGTGTCTAGAAACTGCATGTTGTGGGAAAATTGTTCGTTCGTAAAACTCTGTCCCAACTCACAATCATAAAAATGTGTTTGAAAGTATGGATTTTGTAAAGTTGTAGAGTTATAGTTCGTAGGGTCGAGCACTGACAAGCGCTTGTGTAAATTATTTCATGAACACTGCTCTCAAAACGGTGAAGGAAAACATCTTGAGGAAAATGTCCTAGAACCAAAAATTCTACGCCTTTTATCTACCGACCCGGACTGTTTCCGGACGGTGGATTATGCCTACTCCGTTCTCACTGAGAGGAGGCCTGTGTCCCAGAAGATGGACGATTAAAGGCTGATTATGCTATGTATGTTGAGCTCCATAAGTTCTGAGTTGAGCTGCATGATTACTGACAAATGTGTGCACTGACTGGACAGGTCCACTCAATCTGTGTGGTTCTTTCCTCAAAAGACCATTTCAGACATCAACCCACATGTTCTTCACATAATCTGACCAAGATTATGTCTGGACTTTAAAAGAGACTGTGACCTCTGAGTTTGTTTCGGCGTTTCTTCTCAGAATAGTCAGATAGGAAACGCCGAACTCATCTAGTAAAAAAAATATGATTTACGTGTTTGTAAAAACTTACTTGCATAAATAGATTAATTTATAATAATCATTTGTGAGGGCTTAGCATGGAACAGTCTGTAAGGTACAAGGCCGAAAATATGGCACATCGGTTTTTATATAAAGTGTGACATAGAGATACTTAGTACCCAGGCGTTTGGAAACCAAGTCCACGTGGCTTCGCTCAAAATGAGTTTCACACGTTCAAGTTTGTCTGCCAAATCCTTTTGTTCGATTCTGGAAATACACTAACGTGCTCAGTGCCAGAAGTTTACAGCAGTTGCTACTGGAACTGTTTCGAGGGACGTTTTTCCAATCCAATAAATTTTAACGCTTTTGTAAGGCTCCTGATAACGCAGAAACACTTGAAATAGTATATTTCCACACCAGTTTCATTTCAGGGAACTAAGATACAACTCAATTTGCAATTTCAGTAGGTTTTATTAGTCTTGGAATTGGCACTGATATTAAAGGTCTTGTACATAGTGGCGTCGCGCCTGTTTGCGGGAGCTTTAATGGAGTTATTGGGAGTAGAAAAGTTTGCATTTTGGTGCACTAAAGCAGCTCAAGGGTTTTCGAACGGGTAAACAAGGCAAACAGAATACTTAGCAGAAACAAAGCACTGTGGTAATTTTAAGTACTGCCTTGAGCTAAAATCAACCATCGGAAGAGTCCGAAGATTAGTATAAATCGAGGATATCCTCTTATATGCTGAAGAAGTTCAACGAATGGATTCAGTCAATAGGAAACCGCCACACTGCCACGTAATCCTTGGTTCCATCCAGGTTGGACTTTTCACGCGTTCTAGCTGCCTGGTAGTCTGCGATACCCCAAGGCTAATAAAGTAACTTATGTGACAGCATCGCAAGGTTTCTACCCAGGGACGCAGAACGGTTGAAAAGCCACTAACGACCGGTTTACCACACAGAACATAAACACAGAACGCCCTGACCAACACGAGCTCCCATTTGACCATACAGCAATAATTCAAACTCCTTCAGAACACATTATAACTATGTAACAGCCAATAAAATTATATTCATACTCGGTCTTTCCCTCGGCAGCGTATCCTTAAATTCGAGAGTTACGTAACTCCGGGGTCAGTGAACTGAGGCCCGGCCGAACCGCATGGCTTGTCGCGAACCAAAGTTTACCGCGGATCGTGCTCAAATTATTCGCATTTTATTTTTTGTCGTGTTAACGTTTTTCGTGGAGTTTAGTGTTTTTTTTTATTGGTTTGAAATTATTTGTAGTTTTGAAATTAATGATATGTATAAAGTGTTTTAGGATAGTGCCTAACCTTTTGAATCTGTTCCTGTGAACAAAAAAGTTTTTCAACATTTCCAACACCATCACGGTTTTACTCCATTTCAATTAGGTAGGTACGTATCCAATATACGTAGAAGCTTTCAGTCTTCCCGAATGCTGTTAAATTAACATGGGGCGACTACCGAAGGCGGAGGACAGGGTGTTGTGGCACAGCCTGGAAGAGGCCTATGTCCATGTGTTTGCGATGTCTATGTGTTTGAAATACTGTTGAAGCTGCTGAAGATTGTAAGAATATATTTGCAATATATAAACTCAATCGTCCATGGAGTTTCTTGCCCGTTCTTCTCCATAGGTACCTACTGCGCTTTGGAATGGGGAACTAGCTTCATATTTCTGACTGACCGACCACTTGACAATTCAAAAGTGCCTGTAAATGGTTTAATTGAAATAAATGATTTGAGTTTGAGTCCAGCAGTGTTGAGAGTTGACTGCCTATCTGACCATTTTCCCCAATTGCTTTAACAAAATATCTCTATAGTATTTATTTTACGTATATTTAAGACACAAATACGATGTCTGTTTATTTAACATCACCGCTATCATTTTTTCATCAAGTTCACTCGAATGGGACCTTATTGAATCTCCTTCTCATGAAATAAATGAAACAAACATCAAATAAAGATACATCAAATAAAGATTCGTCCAGACTAGCGCGACACGCGAGGCGATTCGCATGCGACACAAAGGCACCGCGTGACGCGGGACGAGCGTTGCCTGTGTGTAGCTAGTGGTTCACGTCGCGTGTGGCTCCAGTTAGAAGGAGCCTTAAAAAGCCACAGAGATATTTATTTTGTCTCGTCTTCGCAAAACAAACGGTATGTCAGCCAGCTGACGCTAAAGACGGCTTGCAAGCGGTCCGCGTGCCCATATGATTGAATTCTTTACATCACGATACAAATTTTGCATAGTAGGGTTGTATCAAAACATATAACCGCATACTTAGATCACGAATACATGCTATTTATAAGGTTCACTGGCTGGCTAATTTTCATTCAGCCTATGAATTTAAGCTGTGATAAATGATAAATGTTTGTATTACTGTAAGTAGGTTTGTAAAAACACTTTTACACGTAAACCATATTCTAAAACTAGATGAGATTGGCGTTTCCTATCTGACTACTTTGACACGGAAGACCGAAAGAAACTTAGAGGTTTAAAGTCCAGACATAATCTTGGTCAGATCATGCGAAGACCATGTAGATTGGTGCCTTACGCCTGTAATCCCCGAAAAGTTAGGCAGGGGTGTACCTATAGTACACCCACATATCGCAAGTTATGTTTTAGTTCCATGTAATACGGGACGAGTCGAGACGAAAATAAATCATGGTAAACCTACAATCCAAATGATGGTGCTTGCTACAATACTTTAGTTTAAACGCTCCACCGGCCAGGTTCTGATCGTGAAAATTTTCTAAGAGAAAGTAAGGAACACCCACAATTTTCCCTCAAGTTAAAGGTTATTATTAGAACCAACTGTTGATATAGGAACAAAATAAACTCCGTACGAAACTGCTATAATATCGGGTCGGGTCGGGCTTTTTATTCAAAGAAAACTGAGGTTTGTAATATAGACAGCTGCTTGACGGCAAAGTACGGAGATGCTCATCTACTATTCTGGGAAAATGTTACCGGGAATACTAAGAACAGACGAGATACTTATAAATTAAATTTGCTAAGAGTTGCCAAATACAACAAAAACTGCATAGCAAATGTGCGTACGCGTATTTGTAACAAGATACCAAAGCCCATTCAAAACAATAATTCAAAATTATTGAAGATAAAGTTGTACAAGTGGTTGAATGAGTGTAGCTTCTATAAGTTTATGAGAATTTATGGATGAAAAACGTGACGCCCTGTAAGTTGTAACATTTTGAAAAACTGAGATTTAGCATGCTAGCTGAACATGTTTGTGATATAAAAATTATATTTAACAACATTATATACCATGTTTTATGCAAATAACAGATACATTATACTTAAAAATAGATAAATTTTTAGAATAGACCGGCTGGTGCCGGGGTGGTGATGTGATTTTATAAACTCAAACTCAAAGCATTTATTTCAAATAAACCTATTACAGGCACTTTTGAATTGTCAAGAGGTCGGTCAGTAAGAAAGATGAAGATAGTTGTCCATTCCAACGCGTAGTAGGTACCTGACAAGAACGGGCAAGAAATTCCACGGACCCTAAAATACAAAATTGTTTCACTATACGACCACCAACAACCTTTAGGAAACACGGCTAAATAGGTGTGTAATGAAAGATGACGGGTATTTTAAAAATCGATAAAGCATTAAAGATTGAGCAGGAAAACCCCACCAACCAGACCCCAGCTGGGGTCTGATTGGAGACGTCAATTAAAAGAACAAAGACTAGACGCTTGATGAAGTCTTATATTTCAGATTTTACATTATTTTTTATAATCAGCCCTACGTCCCTTGTCTAGCGACGAGGAAACTTCAACCGTGCCTCCGAGTTACAAGTTTAGGAGTACCTACAACTGCAAGCCCCTTCCCTTGCCTTTAGAGGAGAAAGTTTTAACTTTGCTAGTTGATAAACTTTAAAAGTTTATTTTATTTTCGATATTCAAAGACAGAGCCGAAGTCGCAAGGAAGGGTCAAGAATAAGAGTTTTTAACGTTCGTTAGTTTACCTAATTAGAAACCTTGTTAGGTAAGACTTTTAGTTAAATCTTATTACATTTAGAATTTCTTACCCTTTGCACAGCTTTAGCTACCAAAAACATGATTATGATTGGATCAGACTTGAAAGAGTAAAGGTGCATAAATTGACGACTCTTATGCTGTAGCTCTATATGAGGATTTGAAGTTGTTGCTAGTGCGCACATAAATCATTCTGGGTGTTACATTCTCACGCCTAAACGGCTGATCAGATTTGAATGACATTTAGCACACAGATAGACAGGAAGCGGGTCTATACTAAGATATCTACGCGGATGAAGCCGCGGGAAAAGGCTAGTCTTTTTATTAATAAGGTGTGAACAAAACACAGCTACACTGCAAATATACACACATATAGTTCGTCCAATTCGTTACAATTGATTTCAAGGCACCAATCCCATCGGACGCGGTTACTATTTGAGATAAAGTACGTCACGTCTGAACGACAAATACCGCGAATTTTCGAACGTTGACTATGGGTAAAGTGTTGAAGCAATTGTTAGAAAATGTTCATGATGTTAATAGCAGCTCTGAGTCTGGTATTGGGGCCGATTATGGGGGATTTACACTAGGTCGATTTTCGCTGGTCGCTTACCAAATCGCCTCACAGGTCGATAAATCGCCGCACGACAAAAGTCGAACCTTAGAATTTGCGATTTTAGTCACCTGCGGCCAAGCCGAGTTGCCACTTAAACGGCTATATTCACCTCTGTAAAGCCCGCATTATTGACAACAAACCGAGTGCCCGACGTGATTTCCCACCGGCGAAAAGAATGAACTTCCATACAAACTTTCATCCCCTTTCCTTCCTTAGTGCTCTTTTCCGATAAGTAAGAAACCTTTGAGCTGAAGAATGCCCATTTTTCACCTGACTATGTATAGAAATGAAATAAATCTTAAAATACAGCAAATCAAATTATATATTCATTACGCTTATCACAATGTTCAAAAATCAAAATATTTTATTTCACATAAACCTACACGGGCACTTATGAAACGTCAGATTCTAGGTGTACGGTTCCAATTGGTCGTTTCCTATGGAGAAGAGCCGGCAAGAAACTCCATGGTTACTCTTTTAAAAATATTTGTCTTTTACAATATTTTTTAGTTACAGTGTTAATAGGTATAGGAGGAGAGTGTAAGCCTGTCAAAAAATACCATATGTTAAACAAATAGACAATGGTATATAAATTTACAATCCACAAGGCCTACGACGTTCTCACATTTACAAAATATATAAATAATCTAATAGAATAAAATCAAAACTAATTAAAAAATTTAGGTATAAAATGTCAAATAATGAAAATATTATGTCAGAGTTATTTATAAGTCAATATCTAATAATAAAAAAATTAAAATTAAACACCATTATTTGGGAGCAGTTATTAGAGACATGATATGCTCGACACTCAATTTATAGTGACAATCATCGAGAGTCTAAGCAGTGACATAAAGGCAGCTGGTTTTAAGGAACTCACAAAGTAAAAAATACGTTTTAGAACATAGATATGTATTTTTAAGTACTTAATACTTATAATTCGTTCTAGCACATTTCTTTCTTTATAACGACAAATCCTAACCTAAAAAGTAACATTCATAATTTTTGGACTTCGTAGTGTTTCAATTGTAAAAATTACCATTTGACATTATTTTATAAACTAACAGGTAGTGTTTCTCCTATATCTTATAACTATACATAAACTTTTATTATCAGGTTTTCAAATGTATGGGAAGTGGGCATTGTTCTTTCTTGCTTCTAGACCCAGCAATTTAGGCTGTGCGTTGTCTTGTCTGTCAGTGAATGAATTAAAGATTTTTATTACGTAGAAAGCGTTGGCCTTTAGCTAGTACATGAGAATATTCAACTGGCGAAATAAGAACCCATACATATTACACACCCCTGAAAAAACTTTGAAGAAGCTCTGAAATTTGACGAAAACGATCAACAAGACGTTTTGAAATCTGTGAGCGTGGCAAACAACGTTACCGTAATAGGATTGTCTTAGAGACTTACGTTTTACCCAAACATTCCTGCTTATTCTAAAGCTTACAAGAGGAAACAGTGTTATGGAATAATGACAAAGGTTCCACACACGTATATTGTAATAATTAATTATAAGCGAAAGTGTTGTTGGGTTTTTACGTCGGGAAAGTGTACTTCAGAAAGTGTAAGCAGGAGCTCCACGACCTGATCCCACCATCGCCCTTTTACTACCGCACTACCAGACATACAACACTACAGGGTACCATTCGCACTTGGTTGATATCCCGACCAGTCGTACTCAGCGCTTCTTCTCCACATTTTTTATGCGCACAGCTAAAGTGTGGAACTCTCTGCCAGCGTCTGTGTTCCCTTTCAAATTAAACGCGTCTGTTTTCAAAGCAAGAGTGAACAGGCATTTTCTGGGTACGCTAGTTCCATCATAGACCTCATCCATCGCTTTCCATCAGACATGATCGAGGTCAAGAGCAGACCCATTCGGCAACATAAAAAAAACAGGGGAATTTCTCAGTAGCAGTCCGGAGTCTGGTTTTGTGCCCGATGGCAATAGGCTCGCCCGTTATTACATGAAACCTTAAACAACTGGCGAAATGTGGTGGTACTCCGTGCTATAAGAACACTTCTGCCTAACCCTTAGGGGATTACAGGCGTGATGTTATGTTGTAATTATAATCAAAGATCAATTAACATAAAAGTACTACTACGCCCTTTCGAGGCCACTTTATGCCACTTTAAATCCTTATCCTTCTACCCTTGTCCCAATTTATTTGCGGTCAGCTCAGCATGCCCTCTTTTATAAAATAATCTCTGTATGTCGATATCTCAGCCACACCATTCTAGGCACATCATCTTTCACACATACTTAGGAGTTTGAAAGCCCCAAAACTTATATTCCGAAATATATGTTTCTCTTATCAATCAATGGCTACAGATAACTGTGTGCTATCAGCATGCTTAAACCGGACTAAGCGAGGTACACGAGGCCAGTATTGATAATAGTAATTCGTATTACGTATGACACATAATACATCCACACATTGTATAATATGTGATTAACATACAGACATAATATCGTTAGCGTATCTATTTCCAATTTTGGCGTAAGGAGATAGAAAAACCATTCAATCTCTGGTTTTAACGTCCCAATAAATCTAAAACTTGCGGCCCTATTACGTGTTGACAGCTATTTGTTTGACAGGGACAGTTATAATCAGGGACCGAATTACCGTTATTTTTTTTATAACGATACCAATTACCGTTATGTTAACGATAAAAAAGTAACGATATTAATAACGAAACCCATGAGTCAGTTAACGTTATCTAACTACCAGTATTAGTACCGGTAAAAGTTACTATTCTTTTACCGGTATTTTTTACGCCTATCTCTTTCTAACAATGACGGCCGAGAGACAAGCATCTTTCGGTGTTAACGTTTAAGGGTCGACCATAGCTACCTTTGTTTTCTGTCAAAATGCAGTTCTGTATGTTGATATCGGAATCATTGATACGACATTACGCCCATATCTAGTCTATCCACTAGCAACTGCTAACTCTAACACTTAAACGAAGGACATTCATTCGGAGTAGTAATATTTTTGACAGAATTAAAAAGGTATCTATAGCTGACACAGAATAAATACGACAAAGTACGTTAGAGAGTAAAAAAATCTTTTAAAATCAACGCGAGTTAAACTAACCACCGTCTATCTTTTCTTTGGTGAACAACCACAGATAAAGAACTATGGCGATTTTTGCTTAAGCTTCGTTTTAGGATAAAAAAGTGATATGTGAAAAAAATACGATTTAAAATTTATTTGAAAACATTAATTAAAATGATCACTAAAATATATTTTAATTTTTTATGAGCACTAGTTAAACACTAACTAATCAAAAAAGTACTGTTTTTATACTAAAGGATTTATATTTTAAAATTCTAATTGTCTAATTATAATCATACGCCATGATTATTAGTATGAGTATTTGAATTCAAAATTGCACCTAAAATCACAGTCCATATTTTTTTAGGAAATGTTGTTTATTTTTTCAAAGTATTTTTTTAAGGTAAATTTAATCATGGTCTGGCAGTTTGAGTAATTTATGCGGACTACCCAAATATCCTTTCCTAATTGTGCTTTTTTGTTCCCGGACCTGGGTGCCACTGCCAATTCACTAGAGCTTTCTTTTTGTAGCTCTTATTGAGCTACAAAACGTATTATTAGTATTATTCCAGGCCACTCAGAAGTATTGCAAAAAATGTTTTTATGTATGACAGACTGGCCAGTTATAGTCATATCAAAATTTCCCTCCACATTGTTTGCGAGTTAATTTAAAATATCTTGTTTAATAAAAAAAATGGATCTGCGCCGGTAACATTTTCGCGCTATGATTTTTTACGATTTCAAGTGTTGCCTGAAACAGGAAGAATCGTACCATATACTTCAAATGACATTCATGGATGAAGGCCCTTCTAAGGCAACCGTGTATCGTTGGTATAACGAATTCAAGCGGCTAACTTTGGGGGATGAAGAAAGAAGTGGTCGCCTTTTTACGGCTGTTACGGAACAAAACGTGCTAGCAGTGAAAATTTTAATTCAAGACAATAGGCAAGTAACGTATCAAGAGATTCAGCACATACGGCAGGTTCGATCGGGAAGCCTTCACGAAATACAACATGTGCGTCTTCGCGTGAGGAGGATAGTTTCACGCTGGTTGCCGCACAACCACACCGATGCTCAGAAGCAGGCCCGGGCGGAATGGTGCCGTGATATGATAAACAAATTTGCAGCAGGCTCGTCTCGGCGTGTTTACGAAATTATTACAGGTGTGCGGTTTGGGTGTAGCGTCAAAGTGAAGCGATCTAGAAGCGCGGGGTAACATTTTGTATTTTTTTTTTAATTTTACTGGCTACTTGGTGTCAATTCCTTTACGGAACCAAAGAAGCATCAACGCTGAATGCTTGGCAGAAGTTTCCTCTGTTGTGCGCAACAAGCGACCAAACAGAGCTCCGCGGGCTACTGCTCCACCATGAAACACGCCTTCGCACACCGCACTCAAAACGAGGGACTTGCTGGACGCCACGCTAGTCAAACTCCTAGGTCACCCTCCTTACAGTCCTGACCTAGCACCGTAGGACTTCGTTTTATTTCCGAAAATAAAACATCCGCTCAAAGGGATATACAATTTTCATCTCCGGAAAATACGGTGTCAGCGTTCGAATAGGCTGTAAACGAGGCGTCTACTTCGGACTGCAAAAAGTGGTTCGAAAACTGGTTCAGACGCATGAAACTTTGTAAAGAGGCTAGTGTAGAAAGTACTTTGAAAATATTCAAAAAAAAAACTTAAAGAACCACGTATTTGTAAGTTTCGTTTGTTTTCAGTAAGTTTTGGTAAACTGTTGTGAACTCGAATCAAGTTATTATATGTATTAATTCGCTGAACTGTGGGAAGTGTGGAATTAACTCTGGAATCTAGAAATACAGCATTAACAAAACAGTAATTCTGAAACAGTACATCCTCCCTTTCTGTCATATATTTAGCAACAAGGTGGCTCAGATTAAAGTTAATTACATTTAAATTTATTTTTCACAACAACCAATGCAAGTAAACATCACGTTTAATGTTTTATTGCACAATGTGCAAGTAAATGTTAAATGATTTTATTTCTGTAAGTAGGTTTGTACAAACACTTACATGTCAATACTATTTTAAAAGCTAGATGAGATCGGCGTTTCCTGTCTGACTACTCTGAGAAGAGAGGCCGAAACAAACTCAAAGGTCTCTTTCAAAGTCCAGACATAATCTTGGTCAGATCATGTAGATTGGTGTCTGAAATGGTATTTTGCGAAAAGAACCAAGCAGATCGAGTGGACCTGTCCAGTCAGTGCACGCATTTGTCAGTCATCATGCGGGTCAACTTAGAACTAAGGAGCTCAACGTTTCGACGAACATTACCAAAGAAAGTACATTTAGGTAGGCCGCCTGAGTTACTTAAACTGCCAGACTATGATTAAAACTAACAGAGAAAAAAAGACGTAAATGTATTTAAAAAAAACACATTGTATTCACATTCACAATAATAATAATAACATTACAAAGTAAGCTTTCATATCATTGTATATAATATATGTTTAGTCATCAATGTCAATGTGTATATAATAAATAATCTTGGTCAGATCATTTGAGGACCATGTTGACTGGTTTCTGAAATGGTATTTTGATGAAAGTACCAAACAGATCGAGTGGACCTGTCCAGTCAGTGCACGCATTTGTCAATTATCGTGCAGCTCAACTCAGAACTAAAGGAGCGCAACGATTTGACGAACAATACAAAAGAAAGGACATTTGGGTAGGCCTCATGAAGTACTAAAACTGCCAGACCATCAGTAAAAGTAACTGAAAAAAAAAAACGATGACTAATACAGTCCTCACATTCGCAAAATTAAAATAATATAATACTTTAAACAGTAAATACTCATGTTATTGTTTATGTCAAAATATATAAAGGTATAGAAAAAAAAAAGTGTATATTAGTTGATTCATTATTTTCTTTGAAAACCTTGAGATATCGGTACACTTTGTTGTACTTCTTTCGGCCCATAATAATATTTTTACTAAAGCAGTTGCATTAGGAAAAATATTATTAGTTGAAAATAACAGGCAATAGACGTATCGGCGTACGCGATGCTTGTGTGCCGTATGATTATGAAATGAAACACGCGGGAGCGCGTGACGTCTCGTATTCGTATCTTTCCGATCGTCGCAAGCGTAACAATAACGATAAATGCTAGTGGTTGCCGCTCCGCTTACAATACAAGAACCGAACGCATAGCACGCGGCGTCCGTTTCGGTTTGGCAACGTCGCATCAGATCTTGCTAGATTTTAGCGAAATAACGCTATTAGTAACGCTATTTTGATACCGTTAAATCCAATGACTTAACGTTATTTGTAACGTTAAGTATTTAACGTAACAGAACGAAATGTTTTGGTAATTATACCGGTATTTTTTTGGTAACGGTAACTGTCCCTGGTTATAATTGTTCTGTCTATCATCAGTAGCTGTCTTTCTCTCTCATCTAGTAGATCTGTCTTAAGTTAAAGGGTTTGTGCGATAATCTATGGTCGCCTATTGATCTCAACAAGTACTAGGTATGTATTACATTTTTTCCCACACCATGAGCAAGACGCGTTAAATGTTATTACTATCGTAGGCCCGTCGACCTTGAAAAGGCAAGGTAGGTAAGTAAGTACATAATAACATAGCAAATCACGGCCGTGTGCTGCCAATGAACAATTTATTTAACATTACATTAGCTGCATGACATGATTATTTATTTCATTAACTCGATAAATAATTCATCTGTTTACACAGGCAGTCGCTCCATGTAAAATACTCTATAATAGGTATTCAGTAATTCTTGTGGTAGTGCTGTTTGAATAATTTTTGCGGCCGGTAGGCCAACCTAGTCCTTTTTTCATTGGTAGTGTTCGTCGAATGTTGAGCTCTTTAATTCTGAGTTGAGCTGCATACATAACATACTCAGCCTATTATGTTCCCACTGCTGGGACAGGAATCCTCTCTGTGAGAGGGAGTGGGTCGTAATCCACCACGAGGGCCCAGTGCGGGTTGGTAGATGTCACATGTCTTCGAATGAGCTGCATGATTAGTGACAAATGCGTGCACTGACTGGACAGCACCCCACATTTTCGTAAACGATTACGACTAATCTGTTTGATTTTGACGGTTCAAGAACATTCATTGCGTTCTATTTATTGTTGAGCAGAATTTTTATCGAACTTAAGAAGCAATGGATTAGCAATCTGTTTCAAAACGATTCAGATTCCGATTGATTGTGTATTACGCAATTAGGGTGCAGGTCCACTCGATCTGTGTGGTTCTTTCCTCAAAAGACCATTTCAGACACCAATCTACATGGTCTTCGCATGATCTGACCAAGATTATGTCTGGACTTTAAAAGAGACTGTGACCTCTGAGTTTGTTTCGGCCTTTCTTCTCAGAGTAGTCAGATAGGAAAAGCCGAACTCATCTAGTAAAAAAATATGATTGACGTGTTTGTCAAAACATACATAAATAAATAGAATTATTTATCATTATCATTTATGAGGGCTAAGCATAGAACAACAGTATGTACAGTACAAGGCCGAAAATATGGCACATCGGGTTTTAGATAAAGCTCGGCGTTCAAGAGCGTCGTTTTTGACACTCATGACAGTGTGACATAGAGATAATTAGTACCCAGGCCTTGGTCTAAGAACAGTATAAGGGTAAACCAAGTCCACGTTGCTTCGCTCAAAATGAGTCTCAATTCACAAGTTCAAGTTTGTCTGCCAAATGTTTTTGTTCTCAGAAGAAATGCCGGTAGGCATCTCTTCTCAGAGTAGTCAGATAGGAAACGCCGGTCTCATCCAGCTTTTAAAATATGATTGACGTGTAAAAGTGTTTGTACAAACCTACTCACAGAAATAAAATCATTTATCATTTACCCGGTTTGACTGGAAGCCGACCCCAACAGAGTTGGGAAGAAGGTGGATGATGATGTAATTTTAATACCTTATCTGTTGTGAGCCGTCCTACATTAACACATTTGTGTTTATGATCGCTTCTGTTTTTCTGGACTTTCCGAATACTTAAACTCGTGACCTTGCCGCGTTATAGCAGGGACAGTTACCGTTACTAAAAAAATACCGGTATAATAACCAAAACATTTCGTTCTGTTACGTTAAATACATAACGTTAAAAATAACGTTAAGTCATGGAATTTACCGGTATCAAAATAGCGTTACTAATAGCGTTATTTCGCTAAAATCTAGCAAGATCTGATGCGACGTTGCCAAACCGAAACGGACGCCGCGTGCTATGCGTTCGGTTCTTGTATTGTGAGCGGAGCGGCAACCACTAGCATTTATCGTTATTGTTACGCTTGCGACGATCGGAAAGATAAGAATACGAGACGTCACGCACTCCCGCGTGTTTCATTTCATAATCATACGGACACAAGCATCGCGTACGCCGATACGTCTATTGCCTGTTATTTTCAACTAATAATATTTTTTCTAATGCAACTGCTTTAGTAAAAATATTATTATGGGCCGAAAGAAGTGCAACAAAGTGTACCGATATCTCAAGGTTTTCAAAGAAAACAATGAATCAACTAATATACAGTTTTTTTTCTATACCTTTATATATTTTGACATAAACAATAACATGAGTGTTTACTGTTTAAAGTATTATATTATTTTAATTTTGCGAATGTGAGGACTGTATGGGTCATCGTTTTTTTTACAGTTACTTTACAGTTAGTTACTTTACTGATGGTCTGGCAGTTTTAGTACTTCACGAGGCCTACCCAAATGTCCTTTCTTTTGTATTGTTTGTCAAATCGTTGCGCTCATTTCGTTCTGAGTTGAGCTGCACTATAATTGACAAATGCGTGCACTGACTGGACAGGTCCACTCGATCTGTTTGGTACTTTCTTCAAAATACCGTTTCAGACACCAGTCAACATGGTCCTCAAATGATCTGACCGAGATTATTTATTATATACACATTGACATTGATGACTAAACATATATTATATACAATGATATGAAAGCTTACTTTGTAATGTTATTATAATTATTGTGAATGTGAAGATAAAGTGTTTTTTTAAATAAATTTACGTCTTTTTTTCTCTGTTAGTTTTAATCATAGTCTGGCAGTTTAAGTAACTCAGGCGGCTTACCTAAATGTACTTTCTTTGATAATGTTCGTCGAAACGTTGAGCTCCTTAGTTCTAAGTTGACCCGCATGATGACTGACAAATGCGTGCACTGACTGGACAGGTCCAATCGATCTGCTTGGTTCCTTTCGCAAAATACCATTGCAGACACCAATCTACATGATCTGACCAAGATTATGTCTGGACTTTGAAAGAGACTGTGACCTTTGAGTTTGTTTCGGCCTCTCTTCTCAGCGTAGTCAGACAGGAAACGCCGATCTCATCTAGCTTTTAAAATAGTATTGACGTGTAAGTGTTTGTACAAACCTACTTACGGAAATAAAATCATTTAACATTTACTTGCACATTGTGCAATAAAACATTAAACGTGATGTTTACTTGCAATGGTTGTTGTGAAAAATAAATTTAAATAACATTAACTTTAATCTGAGCCACCTTGTTGCTAAATATATGACAGAAAGGGAGGAAGTACTGTTTCAGAATTACTGTTTTGTTAATGCTGTATTTCTAGATTCCAGAGTTAATTCCACACTTCCCACAGTTCAGAGAATTAATACATATAATAACTTGATTCGACTTCACAACAGTTTACCAAAACTTACTAAAAACAAACGAAACTTACAAATACGTGGGACTATGGGGTTCTTTAAGTTTTTTTTTGGAATCTTTTCAAAGTACTCTCCACTAGCCTCTTTACAAAGTTTCATGCGTCTGAACCAGTTTTCGAACCACTTTTTGCAATCCGAAGTAGACACCTCGTTTACAGCCAATTCGAACGCTGACACCGCATCTTCCGGAGATGAAAATTGTATATTCCTTTGAGCGGATTTTTTATTTTCGGAAATAAAACGAAGTCCTACGGTGCTAGGTCAGGACTGTAAGGAGGGTGACCTAGGAGTTTGACTTGCGTGCTGTCCAGTAAGTCCCTCGTTTTGAGTGCGGTGTGCGAAGGCGTGTTTCATGGTGGAACAGTAGCCCGCGGAGCTCTGTTTGGTCGCTTGTTGCGCACAACACAGGAAACTTCTGCCAAGCATTCAGCGTTGATGCATCTCTGGTTCCGTAAAGGAATTGACACCAAGTAGCCAGTCAAATTAAAAAAGCTCGCAATCAAAATGTTACCCCGCGCTTCTAGATCGCTTCACTTTGACGCAACACCCAAACCGCTGACCTGTTATAATTTCGTAAACACGCCGGGACGAGCCTGCTGCAAATTTGTTTATCATATCACGGCACCATTCCGCCCGGGCCTGCTTCTGAGCATCGGTATGGTTGTGCGGCAACCAGCGTGAAACTATCCTCCTCACGCGAAGTCGCACATGTTGTATTTCGTGAAGGCTTCTCGATCGAACCTGCCGTATGTGCTGAATCTCTTGATACGTTACTTGCCTATTGTCTTGAATTAAAATTTTCACTGCTAGCACGTTTTGTTCCGTAACAGCCGTAAAAAGGCGACCACTTCTTTCTTCATCCCCCAAAGTTAGCCGCTTGAATTCGTTATACCAACGATACACGGTTGCCTTAGAAGGGCCTTCATCCATGAATGTCATTTGAAGTATATCGTACAATTCTTCCTGTTTCAGGCAACACTTGAAATCGTATAAAATCATAGCGCGAAAAAGTTACCGGCGCAGATCCATTTTTTTAATTAGACAAGATATTTTAAATTAACTCGCAAACAATGTGGAGGGAAATTTTGAAATAGACTATAACTGGCCAGTCTGTCATACATAAAATCATTTTTTGCAATACTTCTGAGTGGCCTGGAATAATACTAATTAAAATAATAGCTACAAAAAGAAAGCTCTGGTGAATTGGCAGTGGCACCCAGGTCCGGGAACAAAAAATCACAATTAGAAAAGATTTCATAGACAACAAATATTTAGAAAAGCATGATGATGATTTATCAGTCCGCTTGGTCAGAGAAAACAATAGTTTTACTTTAATAAATATATAGACGAAATAGATACTTTTAAAATAAAACCGTTACTTCATTCTACTAACAAAAATTTTTGATTACTGGGAAACCAAAAACATAAGTTTCTATTTTAATGTGAATGATAAATTATCAATTATTTTATTTCTGTAAGTAGGTTACACTTTTAGACGTCAATTGTATTTTAAAACCTAGATGAGATCGGCGTTTCCTATCTGACTACTCTGAGTAGAAAGGCCGAAACAAACTCAGAGGTCACAGTCTTTTTTAAAGTCCAGACATAATCTTGGTCAGATCATGTGAAGACCTTAGATT
Organism: Dasypolia templi; assembly: GCA_963555695.1. NCBI lineage: Eukaryota > Metazoa > Arthropoda > Insecta > Lepidoptera > Noctuidae > Dasypolia > Dasypolia templi. The sequence goes on from OY743163.1 coordinate 11,387,927, forward strand.
TGTGTCTGAAACGGTCTTTAGAGGAAATAACCACACAGAATGAGTGGCCCTGTCCAGTCAGTGCACGCATTTGTTAGTAGTCATGCAGCTCAACACAGAACTTAAGGAGCTCAACGATTCGACGAACATGATCAAAGAAAAGACATTTGGGTAGGCCGCATAAATTACTCAAACTGCCAGACCCTGATTAAATTTAACTTATTTTTAAATTCTTTGAAAAAATAAACAACATATTCACATTATCTTTACATTCTCTAGCCTGAAACACAGGTTCAACCTAGTTCAGGCAAATTAGCAACTTTGCTCTTTTTAATTGTTATTATAAATGTGTCCCTTTTTATTTAAATAAAGTGGTTTATTATTTATTATTCACAATAATTTAAATATTATAATACTTCACAAAGTAAATTTTCATGTCATAGTATACATAAATTGTCCATCAATGTCAAAGTGTATTTAACAATCCGAAAATAATCTTGGTCAGATCATATGAGGATCATGTAGACTGGTGCCTGAAATGGTCTTTTGAGGACAGATCCACACAGATTTGAGTGGACCTGTCCAGTCAGTGCACGCATTTGTCAATCATTATGCAGCTCAACTCAGAACTAAGGAGATCAACGATTCGACGAACAATACAAAAGATAGGATATTTGGGTAGGCCGCGTAAATTACTCAAACTGACAGATTTTTTTTTTAAGGTAAATTTAATCATGGATTAAATTTACCTTAAAAAAATACTTTGAAAAAATAAACAACATTTCCTAAAAAAATATGGACCGTGATTTTGGGTGCAATTTTGAATTCAAATACTCATACTAATAATCATGGCGTATGATTATAATTAGACAATTAGAATTTTAAAATATAAATCCTTTAGTGTAAAAACAGTACTGTTTTTGATTAGTTAGTGTTTAACTAGTGCTAATAAAAAATTTAAATATATTTTAGTGATCATTTTAATTAATGTTTTCATTTAAAGTTTAAATCGTATTTTTTTTCACATATCACTTGTTTATCCTAAAACGTAGCTTAAGCAAAAATCGCCATAGTTCTTTATCTGTGATTGTTCACCAAAGAAAAGATAGACGGTGGTTAGTTTAACTCGCGTTGATTTTAAAAGATTTTTTTACTCTCTAACGTACTTTGTCGTATTTATTCTGTGTCAGCTATAGATACCTTTTACCAGTTACTAGTGGATAGACTAGAATGGGCGTAATGTCGTATCAATGATTCCGATATCAACATACACAACTGCATTTTGACAGAAAACAAAGGTAGCTATAGTCGACCCTTAAACGTTAACACCGAAAGATGCTTGTCTCTCGGCCGTCATTGTTAGAAAGAGATAGGCGTAAAAATTACCGGTAAAAGAATAGTAACTTTTACCGGTACTAATACTGGTAGTTAGATAACGTTAACTGACTCATGGGTTTCGTTATTAATATCGTTACTTTTTTATCGTTAACATAACGGTAATTGGTATCGTTATAAAAAAAATAACGGTAATTCGGTCCCTGCGTTATAGTGTTAAACGCGTAAAACCGAAACTATCTAGTAAGTCCCGAAACATACGGGCGAATGAAACCGTAAACAATGTTATAAATGTCAATCGTCTTGATGACATACTGGGGCATCCGGATTATTGCCATCATCACCATTAGAGATGGGAGCGAATAATCGAATAACTCGCCATTATTATTCGACATAAAATAGGAATTTAAAAATAATATAATACCAATAACAATGTATTCTCCATTATAAACATAATCACACCAGCAAGCTCTGTTTATTCAGCTATACTATTTTTAGGCAGGTTTGATTTATGAAAGTGTAGCTAACCGACTTGATCCCAATCGTGCAGAAAAACTAGTTATTTTAAACAATCGGCCTCTTTTCGACTTTAAGCATTAATTAAAAAGCCTAACTAATTAACTTAGACATGACATGACTGATTTTTGGCAAACTTTTCATATTGATGGTAATAATTAATAGTTTTCTTATTTCTTAATAAAAATCGTCGAATAATACTAACTATTATTCGGTATTCGACGAATAACAAAAAAATATGTTTTTAATGCTGAATACTGAATAAAAGCGAATATTCGCAGCGTCTCAAAAATTTACTTCTTCTCTCGTATCGGCAAGAAAAACTAGAAGAAAAGCTTAAGCGCAGGTAAAGGTTTAATCAGCAAGGTGGAACCGCGTTACCCAGTAACTAAGTTGTGGATGTCAGATACGAAGTAGCTCCGTAAAAAATACTGGTATTCAGCTGCATTCGGTTACACTGGAAGTCTGCTTCTCTTAAATTTAAAGACCGTAAGGATATTGTGAGCCTATCTGTTGAGCGGACTGTTGAAATAGCTTGTATAGAATTGGAGCAGTTTATTGTATTAAGTGTGTACAGGCCCCCTTCAGGATTGTATGACTGCTTCGAAAAGGTAATGGATGAAGTATTACACAAGATTTGTAACTCAAACAAATCCATTATCATTTGCGGTGATTTTAATGTTAATTTATTGGAAAACTCAGGTCCTTGTAGCAAGATAATAAGTTTGTTTCAGTCCTACAATCTTATAAATCTATTTTTGGAGCCAACAAGAATTACCCCTACTAGTGCCACATGCCTAGATAATATTTATACAGATATTGTACCAAGCCACAAAGAAATTATTAATTTACTAGATTCTGATCATTGCGGACAAAGGATTACTATTCTAAACCAAAACAACAAAATAAGTAAAAAGGATATCACTGTCAACCCGAAAACTACAAGCCGCTTAGAGGCTTTTAAATTTAAACTAATAAATAATTTACCACTTTTGTATTCTCCTGTTCATGCTGATCCTAATCATCTATATGATGAGTTCTTTAATATTTACTGTAAACAATTTAATTCGATCTTTATCCCCAAAACTATCTCGGTTAATAGTAATGCATCTTTCAGTGATTGGGCTACCATTGGTATTCATAAAAGTAGAACACGGCTTTATGAGCTGTATAATGAAAGGACTTATGTTAACACTGCTGAATTTAATTTATATGTTAGAAATTATTCAAAACTGTTTAAAAAAGTTTGTGTTATGGCCAAGTCACGTTATTTGGGTTCGAAGATTAAAAGCAGTAGTAACGTAATTAAAACGACTTGGAAAATTATTAATAGTGAAACGGGAAGGTCTAGTAACAGAAGTACTGACTACAGCCTGTCTATTAATGACAACATAATAAAATCAGACTCACAAGTCGCCGCGGCCTTTGAAAAATTCTTTTCAGATATTCCCGTTTCAACTACTAAATCCCTTAACTCATCGCCTTCTGTTGCTGAGTCTTTGCTAAAGGAAAATGTAAAATTTTGCGATTCGGAATTTAATTTTGAACATATTACATGTAGGGATATAATTAAAGTTTTTCACACTTTAAATGTAAAAAAGACTGCAGATCTGTGGGGTAATTCTGTAGAAGTTGCTTAGTCTATTATAGACATTGTAGCACCTACTCTAGTTCTTATCTTTAATAATTGTATTGACTGTGGGGAGTTTCCTGACCTTATGAAAAAAAGTAAAATAACACCTTTGTTTAAATCAGGTAGTACATCAGACCCCACAAATTATAGACCTATTTCAGTACTACCTACATTTAGTAAAATTTTTGAGAAATTAATTTTAGACCAACTGCAAAGATTTTTTAACAGACACAAATTATTACATAGCAAACAATTCGGTTTTACAAGGGGTCGTTCAACTACTGATGCCGGTGTTGAACTTTTAGGACATATTTATAATGCTTGGGAAGATAAATGCGATGCCTTGGGCATCTTTTGTGATTTGTCCAAGGCATTCGATTGCGTTCTTCATGAAACGTTAATCAGGAAACTCCGTCACTACGGGATCCGAAACACCGCTCTGGATCTTCTTACTTCATACTTGAGTAAAAGGATTCAGAGCGTTGACGTTAATGGAGAAAGATCTCCCGGATCTATCTTAACAATGGGAGTTCCACAGGGCTCAATTCTTGGTCCTTTCTTGTTTCTTATTTATATTAATGACTTGCCTTACCTCATAAAGGATAATCATGATATAGTGTTGTTTGCGGATGATACTTCACTTTTGTTTAAACTAAAACGTCAGCAGCTGGTTACTGACGATGTAAATAACGCGGTCTCAAAAATAGTTCACTGGTTCAATGTTAATAATTTACTTCTTAATGAAAAGAAGACTAAATGCATTAAGTTTACGCTACCTCACGTTAGGCAGGTGAAAACGAATGTGTTGATAAAGGGCGAAGAATTGAAACTTGAAGACAGCACAGTATTCTTGGGCTTAACTTTGGATGCTAAGCTTCAGTGGGGCCCACATATTGATAAATTGTCAAAAAAGCTAAGCTCCGCAGCATACGCTGTTAGAAAAATTCGAAATTTAACTGATTTAGAGACAGCCCGTTTAGTATACTTTAGTTATTTTCATAGTGTGATGTCGTACGGTATTCTTTTGTGGGGAAATGCCGCCGACATGCAGACTATATTTGTTTTGCAGAAAAGAGCTGTTAGATCAATTTATAAATTAAGTCCGAGACACTCTCTCAGAGAGAAATTTAAGGAAATAAATGTTATGACTGTGCCTTCTCAGTATATTTATGAAAATCTTTTATATGCCCACAAAAACATAAAATTGTTTAAAAATACAGTGATATCCATAATATAAATACTAGGAACAAACACGTTGTACCTACAACAAGGCTCAAGAAAATAGGTGGCTCGTTCAGATGTCAATGTATACGCTTTTATAATAAACTTCCAAGCCATGTTCAAGATCTAAGCCTTAATAAATTCAAATAATTTATCAAACGTAAGTTGTGCCAGAAAGCTTTTTATACAGTCAAAGACTATATTGAGGACAAAAAGGCTTGGGACTGACCTGCTCCAATTTTTGCATACAGTTTTTTTTTTTTTTTGTTTGGTACGTAATTTTGTTTTATTTTATATACACTATGAAATTTCATGATTATGACATGAATATTTACTTTGTATAATATTATTATTATTTTAATTTCGTGTGAGGACTTAGTGGGTATTATTTCTATATATTTTGTCTATCTCAGTTATTTCATAGTTTTTTTATATCTGGCAGTTTGAGTACTTAAAGCGGCCTACCCAAATGTCCTTTCTTTGGTATTGTTCGTCGAATCGTTGAGCTCCTTACGTTTTGAGTTGAGCTGCATGATTAATGACAAATGCGTGCACTGACTGGACAGGCCCACTCAAATCTGTATGGTTCTTTCCTCAAAAGACCATTTCAGACACCTACCTACATGGTCCTCATATGATCTGTAAAATAAACAATGACATGAATACTTACCTAGGTATTATTTTATTGTTATTATTGTGAATGTTAAGACTATGTGGGTCATTTTATTTTTTAATTTTGTTTTTTTATATTTTATTATCTCAGTTAATTTTAATCGTAACTTGGTCTGGCGGTTTGAGTAATTATGCGGCCTATCCAATGTCCTTTCTTTGGTATTGTTCGTCGAATCGTTGAGCTCCTTATGTTTTGAGTTGAGCTGTACGATTACTGACAAATGCGTGCACTGACTGGACAGGTCCACTCAATCTGTGTGGTTCTTTCCTCAAAAGACCATTTCAGACATCAATCCACATGGTCTTAACATGATCTGACCAAGATTATGTCTGGACTTTAAAAGAGACTGTGACCTCTGAGTTTGTTTCGGCTTTTCTTCTCAGAGTAGTCAGATAGGAAACGCCGACCTCATCTAGTTTAAAAAAAAAATGTATGACGTGTAAAAGTGTTTGTACAAACCCACTTACAGAAATAAAAATCATTTATCATTTGCTCCAACATAATCCTTACACACGTTTTCTACATCTCTTTTTATCCACTTTCCTATCGCACTGCGTATGCTGGAAGAGGTTTCGAAATAAGCATTACCTGCGTACGTATTTTACTGTTCCTTCCTTCTTGTCTGTTCATATGTGTGTGTATAGCCAAACTCAAAGCAATTATTAAAATCAAACATTATCAACATGATTATTAAACCATTAACAGGCACTTTTGAATTGTCAAGGTGTCCGTCAGTCAGAAACATGAAGTTAGATGCCCATTCCAAAGCGTAGTAGGTACCTATGGAGAAGAACGCGCAAAGAAACTCCATGGACACATATACAATAATAGTTAATAAACTGTTAGGAAATGGCGTAGGAAGATATGATGAGCAAGATGGTAGAGGATCTGACTGTCTAGGTACCATATTTAAATAACATCACCCGTGGATGCTATTTTAAATAAACCTATTCACTAACCATGATTGGTAAAGTTCTTGGCAAAGGGCGAGTTGGTCATAATCGAGTCAAAGTTGTGAAACAACCTGAACCTCTAAATGTGGATCTGAAGAGCCTTGAGAACTATTTCTCTCTGGGGAGTCGAAGGCAATTTGCAAAGCTGATTGCCTAGTGTTTTAAAAGCGATAGTAGTGGCACATTTATAGATGTTAAACAAGATTAAACAGGACTATATTAAGAAGTCTGTGTTTTGTTTAATGCTGATTTCTGCGATTTTTTCAAATCACATAAGACTTTTACACCCGTTTTCTGAATATTGAATTTCAAGAATTTGTCAAACTCTACTTTAGCATTACTTAAGGTGATTGCTTCCATGTAGCCCGTATAATAATTATGGAGAAAAAAAAAAACGTAAGAAATATTTAATTTCGCGGGAATCACCATAACTATGTAAAACCAGGATAATGACAGACTTAGTAATCGGGTAAAATACACAAATAACAAAGTAAATAACAATAATATCGCTCACAATGAGAACCTATGCTGTAGAGTGAACCCTACACAAACCAAATAAATAAATTGACATAATATTCAAGCTTTCAAAGTAATCCATTTGACTGCCTCGTTGGTCATGGTCGGAGGCGCTACTGCTGAGCATGAGGTCTTGGGTTCGATTCCCGTTTAGGGCAAAGTGTTATTGGGTTTTTACATTTAGCATAAGTATCTCATTAGCAGCCCAGAGTCTGGATTTGTGTCCGGTTGATAGATAGATACAATACTCTTTACCCTACAACCCCCTCTTATCTTAATAAAACATTTTAAGTTCCTTCATGACACACATAACAGATATCTGAGGTCATCGGAAAACTTAAGACTAGAGATGCCGATGCATTCCACCAGTTTTTATGACAAGTCTTTTACAGTTCAAGCACTACGGATATGGAATGCCTTGCCCATGTCGATAAGGCGTGCTCAATTAATGTCCACTTTTATAATTCTGGTAAAAGAACACCTCCCTCTCCTTAAACATTACAACATTAGTTTCCTTAGTCTTGTTTCGTGTTTAGTATTGCAATTTATCTACAGCCATGTCTGTATATTTTTGTATTTTTAAGAGTATTCTATCCATTTGTCTTTATTATGTAACACCTTATAAATAACAGATATAAATGTAGAAAATTTAAATTGGGTGACACAATGGGCGGTCTTATCGCTAAAAGCAATCATTTACAGAAAACCTTTGATGGATTAAAGGGCGAAGGAAAGACAATACTGCAGGTAGTCAGTGGTGCACCATTTACCTACATATTCAATAAATACGTACATACATAAAGCTTATATTTATCTACACAGGTTGTCCCGTTAGTCGAAGTCGAGCTGGAGTCGGGTGGTATGTCGGATCATAATAGTTAACAAAAAAATTATATTTTTTTATAAAGAGTATTCTATATATCTATCGGTCTGTCATCTATCTATAAACCGTCACAGGCAGTAGATACTTTTTTTTATGAATGCCCGTTATTTTTAAATTACATTCTGTTAACGATTCCAGCGTGAGGTCGACTTAATGGACACCCTGTATATACAATTATAAACAATCAACAACAACAACAAACAGCTACCAACAATGAATTTACATGCCATCGATGTAATACATATGGAATTTGTATACAATAATGTTGATTATGTTGCTTATCCCTACTGTTACATTGGACATAAATATAACTGACGAAATGTGGGTTTACTTTAGGTACACCTCTGCCTAACGCTTCGGGGATTACAGGCGTGATGTTGTGTGTTACGTTATGTAGGTACCCATTTCGAAAACAACTTCAATATACAAAACATGTAGTTAAATTATGTATAGCGTTAGTCACTCCAAAACTGTACCGACAAGGCATACAAAAATATATATATTTTTCCTTAAGAGCGAAGTGTATCAGGATTCAGGAATAAAATGTGGGGTGAAAATGAAGCCATATCTTTGTAGGTTCTAGGGAGAGAAATATTACCAAGGAGAGTTGTTTATATAGCGCATTCTTGGAATTTCAAATCCGCAAAGTAGTGCGAAACCTTTTTGATGAACGAGCTTTGTATTTTCTTTTATATGTATATAACGATACTCCTGAGGCGAAGACTAAGTGATATTTGGCATTCTATCAGCGATAACGATGTCGAGTCAAACTGCGAAAAGCGTCAACATAAAGCAGTGCAAAACCATTTTTGATCAACGTACCGTAACTACTTATATTATTTCTTTGAAAATTATTGGAATTCCTGAGGACAAACTGACATTCTATCAGCGATAATAGTGATGTATCTCAATAATGTTTGGGTTGACATAATATGCTTATGAAAAGCATAAGCTTTTAATCGTTATAAATGGTTTGATTGGTTGTAGTTATTTTAGCCAGCGAGACAACCAATGACATCAGTAGATGTGTGTTTTGACAGCGTGGTAGATTATTTAAGGGATGATAACCATTTCAGCACAGCTATATTTTATTGAACACAGTACTTCATTTTCCGTTTAAAAACTGTACATGCAACGTACACTGTACGCAAAATAATTAAAAACGTCGACAAATAAAACGTTAAATCGTATCACTCTCAAGTTGCAATCGTAAAACATCGCCTGTCGTAAATGGCTCTTACGAACAATTTACCATGTTTATTGCAACTGCGACAACAGCTCTGTTTTATCGTTTTAAAACGGTACACCTACTAAGATACAGAAAGTTTTAGTAACTTAAAACTTTACAAAATTGTACATTCTTCATTATTCTACAGTCAGGCAACTAACTGTTTATCAAACTGACACACTACGTCAGTTTTATGCGTTACAGTCAAATCATACAACTGTCAACGAATGACAGTTGTGATTTGAATATACCTATGACAATTCAAGTTGGTAGTCAATTTGTAAACAATTAATTTACTTGTATCTGTTTTTCATGAAACCGAGGTTACCAGTTCCTAGTAAAAAGACTTGATAACATGAAACTATGCTTTTGATTAAAATTAAACTGCACTTCATAGCTTACAACAAATATATTATTTTTCACATACATACATAACTACACCTCTTCTTTCCATGTGGTAGGCAGAAACTACAGAACGCTCACTACATACTACTCCTTTTGCTTCCTTATTTTCCACATTTTCCAGAAATAAATATGCCTGAGATACGTACATAAACTCACCCACTCGTCCCATGAGGGTAGGTAGCAACTAAATAACGCTACCTTCCTTCTTTTTCCTTTTCCCACGTTCATACGTCATCAGACCATAAACGAACTTATCTGCGTTCGCAATTTAGTTGTTAAGTTCAGTTTGCGCTACAACTTAATTTTATATGACGTATTCAATAGTCCTTGTCATTCTAAAACCAACTTAATTTACACAGCTTTAAGGTGATATTTGATTAAATGGAAATGATATCAATTGGAAACAAGGATTTGCAGTCGGGGCGGTAAGGTCTACCTTCCCCCCCCCCCCCCCCCGCCAGCGTGCCCGCTTTTGTGACAGGTTTAACCGTAGACTAATTAGTAAAAGATAAATCAGGGTTTTGACCCCAATCAAGCTGAAATAAAACCATATTGCAGACTTGACCATTTTTTATCAGTGTCCCTCTTATTTTAATATTTATACTTTACTTTAAAGTTCGTTATCGGTCGGTGACCTTTAATTAGCAGACTCTTCATTTTTATGAAATTCTGGTCGATAGTCGAGTCGAGAGACAAAATTGAATTTTTGTAAAGTTCGATGATACAGAATTTTCGTTTTTCTTTCTTAACAAAGATACTTTTTTAACAAAGACTGGTTCCTGGCAGCTTTGACAGAGCGAGGTGGAAGAGAGTAGGGAGAGCTTTGCCCAGCAGTGGGAAAATGCGGGCTTATAAAAAATATCAATAATATAAATAAATCTAAAGTATTCTAAAGAATAAAAGGCCGCAAGTACTAGCAGATCGGTGATCTTGCTACTTTTGCTACAATAACATAGACCAAACACTTATAGGCAATCAAAAATCGACCTAAAAACTATACAAAAGCTGAAATCTTGACTAGAGTAAATTAATCAGCAACTCAGAGCCCTAATCGATGGCCTGGCCCTGACAGGGGAGACCTACATGTATAGCCTGATCAAGGAACATGGAAGTGCTATATGTCACCGTTTACTTGCACTACGACTTTCGAGACGTATAGAAACTGACAGCTATAAAAGCGGGCCAAACAGAAGTTGCGCTCAATGAACTTTCGGCGTCACGAACTTTATTAGTCGGCGGTGTGGGGATTCCGTGCTCTGTGGCCTATATAATGGATATCACGTTTCGCAAACATATTGCGAACGGTTCGGGACCGTTCATTATACCTCTTAACTGTCTGTGAGCGATGTAGGTTTACTTGGGGATGATATTCTAACCTAATTGATTGAATAATAGATTTATCTTCATCTCAAGTTGTTGCGTTTAGTTGCGTGTTTTATGTAGAACAAACTACGTGATTACTTTTGCTACTTCTTCTTTCGTATCAACACAAACGAATTCGGCTTGATTACAAAACAAGATTTATCTTTACACCAGGTTGACAGCACAGCAAGCCATTTTCGAATATCCAAAAAAAATAAATCGGTTAACCCGAGTCAGGTTGTCAATTTTGTAATGGAATAAAGTTACAACTTGTTTTGTAATGAGAAGGTGTGCCGTGGTAAAAAAGCAAGGTATAAGTAAAGCAAGCAAAAGTCAGCAAGGCGGTTTCGAATTGCTGACAGCCCAGGGTGTTCCGGATGTATACATCCATACATTTAAATCTCGCCACTCGTGGAAACTACTTTAATGCGTTCCATTATAACTTCAAAAGCTTAATAGCTTTCCAAATAAATCCTTTCTAAAAAAATGCCATACATAATAGACAGACACAACTAAAGTCAAACTTCAAGACCGTCTCGCCATTCATGCCTAGGAGCGTCGAAAACACGGAAATGAGACGTCTTAGTTCCACAGAACTGGTTTGAAGGAGCATCTATAACTCAACGAAGCAGTTGAAGTGGAGACTTCGCGAACTAAGCTACTACCTACGTGGGGCGCACAAAAAATGGAATGAATGAGAAAAAAATACTATGAATGGTCAAAAATGAAAGTATTGTTTCTCAAAATAGGTATTCTCCGTTAAAGTTAATGCACTTTTACATACAAATAAACCACTTTTGAAAAAAAAAAAGTCAGTTAAATTGTATGGTATCTACCGCGAGCACACCTTTTTTATACCAAAACCTTTATGTGGGATTGATTGTATTTGATTTATGCCTACAGATGCCCGATGCAACCAATCATGGTAGGTCACATGCCAGTCTGTTTCGACGATACGGCGCACAGCGTCGAATTTTTTGTTGTTCGCGCGGTGGACGGACCCTAATAAAATTCATCACTGAGATTGACACGACCGCTTAAATTCTGCAAACCAGTCATAAATACTCGTCTTGCATGGTGCTTCATCGCCAAAAGCAGCTCGAAACCGAGCAAGGGTCTGCTGAGCTGTCAAATTACACTTTAAATCAAAGGAAATCATACTGCGAAAATTATGATACAAAACCACATAAGAAACATCGATTAGAACTAACATAAACCCCACATACTTAAAGACCTTTAACATCTGTCTCAATCAGAAACATGTTTTATTATCGTCGTCAACATTCGATATTACCTCTTACTGCTTAGGGGTTAAGATACATTTTCGGTAACTTAGGTAAAAAAAAAACGGTTTTGGCAGAAGTAATCTATCTTTACATTGTGTTGGCGTTTAGAAAAACATCATTGTTGTGATAATAGTATGATTTACAGAGTTTAACGTCCGATCTATAGAGTTTTTTGACCATTTTGGTGCCTTTTAGCAAAATTCTCTTTGTTTGCGATGACTGGATGAGCAGCCATTTTGATGCCTACATTTTAAAATACGGTTAGGTTTTGTAAACCAAGAAGCGTTGAAGCTCTCAAAGATGTTTCGATACCGGTATCATTTCCGATTCAGTTCCGGAAAGAAACCGTATTACCGAGGAGAAACCGTATAAAGACCGGGCGATGTGAATCTCTTCCTAACATTGTTCATTTTATACATACTCGTTCACGAAGTTACGAGATGTTTTAAATCTTTAGGTTTAGTTATGGTTACAGTTTTAAAGTTTATAGTATCTTGACAGGCGAACGGTGAATTCGAAATTCAACGACACTTCTGAAGGCCTCAAAATTTAGTCGCAATCTCTTAAAGACAATTAATGTCAAAAACTTATTATTACTTAATAGAGGTTTATAATATATCAATTGAGTGAGATTAGAATGCGAACGTTGAACGGGAATAGGGATGATGACTAATATTAAAAATGTTCGTAAAAATAATGTAATTTCAAAGACGGTCATCATCCCTATTGCCACTCAGGTTTTTGAGAGCCTTTTTAGATTTTATCTGGCTGTAACAGCCGCAAGGGTCGGGCGAAAGTTAAAAAAGGGTTGTTGCAGTCGGTTCCTGAATCCATCCATTACATAACCAGACCCCTCCGTACGGAAAGCCCGTACAGGCATTGGTCCCTGCTGGCACTCGTAGATCTTTGACAGTCGTTACGAAACTGACAACCAGTCCGAGCTAGGGGCATCGTGTTGCCCAGTAACCGAGTTGTGGAGGTCAGCTAGGATTCAGCTGTATCCAGTTAAACTGAAAAAGTTAGGCAGACTCATCGACTCAAATCGCTTGACCTTACAGATCAACATAAATCAATATGCGTTCAGAATCCGGAGGTTGGCTGATAATTAATTTCACTGGAATATCAGATTAATCTAAAACCAACACTAATGAATTCATCATAATCTCGATGTCGGTCGAATGTGCACGGACGCGATTTATCTCGGTACAAATACTGTCCAGAGTGTACAGTCTATTTGAACATGAACGTTGATTTAACGGAATGTTATAGCAATCCTTTTTTATCGATGCACTAAAGCTCTTCAGCGCGGAATTTCTAGTTTTATGATTTTAAAAAACCTACTAGCTTCTGCCCGCGTCTTCGCCGGCGTGGATGTCGAAAATTATCAAACGGGAACGTACTACATGGACAAAAAGTAGCCTATGTCTGTCCCCAAGATGCCGTCTTACTCCTTAGTTCAGTGGTTTAGTTTATCTTATTAGTACGGATGATACCCGATAATACTGTAGCTTAGATTTGGAATTGGAACAGTAGATCCGAAGATTACCCCAACTTATCATAGAAACCAGTTTTGTCGACGGAAGAATACCTTCGTTATGAAAGGAACTCTTGTACAAAATGTCATGTATCTAGACCCAGTGTTGAAGGCTGTGCACCTGGGTGGTCGGTCAATAAATGAATTTAGGTCGAAAAACTGTCTGTCGTACACAACAGCTTTTTAACACCAATTAACAAGGCAATGTCACGAACCAAAAAAAAAATTACAGCGTGCCATTTTGGTTTTTGCACCCCCTCTATTTGATCTGCACAACTCGTTATACGGCGTGATGCCGACGACGCCTCTTTAAAAGTCGATCGTGTTTTGGAATACGAAACCCCTTTTACACTTGCTGCTCTTTGAGGATTAAATTACATTCAAATAAACAAAAAACATAGTCAATATTTTATCAGAGTTAAAAAACATGAACAGAATTTTTTTCTTTTGCAACGGTAATATTTTGTACAGTATTTTTTTACTTGTTCATAAAGTTTTAATAAATAAATAAATAAATATTTATGCCAAAAACAATTGTATTCTATAAAAATGCTGGCTGAAAAACATAGCTGCAGTTGATTCAATGAAGGTTTTATTTCCACAATGTTTGGCGCGGGCCGTTGAAAACACATAGGGTGTTTTATGACATGGGCGGGCACAGAGCACAGGGAATGCCAGATCGATGGCTAGAAAACACGTTTCATGGGAATTCCACGGAGTTTTGTCATGGTTTTTTCCGGGAGTAAATGTTTGGACGGTTATAACTTTTGAGTTGTGTGGGCTAAATATGATTGGGAAATGCTATTGTACCGATGTTAATGCATGGAATAAGATAAGGAAGATACACATGACATCACGACTGTAATCCCCGAAGCCTTAGGCAGAGATGTACCTATAGTACACGCACAGTTCGCCAGTTATGTGTAAGGAGACTACAGGACCTAAACGCAAGTTTTATAGTGCCTAAAAGTATATGATTCACTGCAGTAAACCAAATCAGAAAAATATATGATATTCGAAAGGATGTATTCTAGTTAGAAAGTGTGTTGAACTACTAACTGATACGATAGAAAAAAATCACGATACGATACCTCTAGAAAAATGTTTTTACATTTTTAAAACCATACATGTAATCATTCTGATTTTTGTCAGATTTATTGTAAGTAGATGATGATGTTTTTTTTTTTGTAAATAGATAATTGAATTATTCAGTTTTTGTTAAGTGTGTAAGAAATCACCAGCGTTGTCATCGCGCTTCTCTTTCTTTTCTAGACATTCTGACAGTGACCGCGCTTCGGGTCTTGTCAGCCTCTTTAAGTCCCATGTAAATGGGCGGCGGGCCATTGCCATCAACCGGGCCCATGTCCAGACTCCGGGTTGCTACTAAGATATTCCTGATTGAAAAACCCAATAACTCTTTGTCCGACCTGCGGATCGATCTGAAATCTGGGATGTAAGGAAGAGACCAATGTGTTTTGTACTATGTTGAGCATAGCGGATCATAATCATAATTTTCATATCAGCTAAAATATGTCGTGTGCTGGACAGATGCATATCGCAAAGCTCTTTATAATCCACCTAAGCGTTGTTGGCCGATTAAAAAAAATACTGATCGTTAGCAAATAAATTCCTATATTGGAAGTTCACTTTCTTGTGTGAAAATGGCTACTGAATAAAAATCTTAAGTTCTTTCATTCATTCACTCACTGACATGACGCACAGCCAAGACCCAACGGTCTAGAAGCATGATATTTTGAACAGTTGTTTCTCGACGGCATCGTCACATGTCTGTCTCCTTTGCCTTAAGCTCTACTATCAATGATAGCAAAACTAAACCATCATAGTGATTTCGTGCTTCATCCAACGCACTTTCTTCAGTGTGAATTCTGTTTGCATTCACATGTCAGACAAAAGGGAAATCCCCACGACGTGTCCTTGCGTTCCGTTTTGCGCAAAAATATTGTTAAATTAAATATTGAAATTAAAAAATCAAAAAAAAACGTGATTAATTAGGATTTTTCAAAAAATCGTGTTTTATTCGATTTTTTCAGAAAATCATGATTTTTTCCAACCCTGATAAAATTATATTTTTCTGCTAATTACTGCACCAAATTGTAGTAAATTATTTTAATTGAGAGCTGAGAAACATTATAACCCGTTCCCTAATTGCGTAATACACAATCAATCGTAATCTGAATCGTTTTGAAACAGATTGCTAATACATTGCTTCATAGGTTCGATAAAAAAATCTGCTCAACAATGTAAACAACGCAATGAATGTTGTTGAACTGCCAAAATACAACAGATTAGTCGTAATCGTTTACGAAAATGTGTTACGCAATTAGGCTGCCGTTCGAGTTGCCAGACTGGGAGTTCCAACGGATTTTCCGCCTGACAAAGCCTATGGTGGTTTCCCTCCACTGGGCTACCATTCTTCGGGAACCCAAAGGCCCGGTGAACTCGCGATTTGCAAATTCCGGGTTAAGGCTCATATACTCTGTGAGTTTTTTTATTGAGCATTCGTGCTTCTGGTTCTGTGAAGAGAATTATTACAAAATTTAATGTAAATTGACAAGACAGCGGATTCGTCAATAGCGTCGTATTAAAGTACCTACCGCAAAGATTTCTGGAAAGGTATTAAGGTTGTGAAACTTACTGCTTTTTTCCTTCCATTATTAATATTGCAACCGGCACTGAATTATCAAACAAGAACAACGGAACAACAAAGACGGTTAGAAAAATATTTAAATTCTTTGGAAAGAATTGACGTGCGTGTGTCAAAAATGAATTAAATCCCAACCAAATTAAAAAGTGTTTAACTTTATAAACTGTACTCATACATACATACTCTTTTTTTTGGTCGCATATTCTGATGGCCAAAGACATTTTAACTTTTTTAATTTACTGTGTCACATTATGAAGTCAGCAACAAGAAAGGCACATCACGCCATATTATTATGTCACATGGTTGACCCGTGCTAGCATTTAAGACAAATTGTAAGACATGACATAATTTATCTCATCTTGTCACAAACATCTTGTGTACGCCCATGCTCGCCCCGCAGTACGCTAAAATTGTAGATATATTCGTTATTGGGTTCGGCCGTATGGGATATCCCATCGGCCACACGGATTGACACGTATAAAAGCGCAGATGTTAGATTATTGCGTTATTTTAACTGATTCGATAAAAATCTTCTGTGATATATTGTATTCAGGCTTATCAGTAAGTAGGTAAGCCAAGGATACAGATTATTTATGACATCATTCAACAATCCGGCAAATTCAATGACCGGGTTTTGTCAAAGGACGAATAGACAAAATGACAGATTTATTTTGTACATTCTTCATGTTGTCTATAGGTATAATGTATGCAGGCAATAGTCACATACTCGTCAATATTTCATTCAAATTCTACCATGCAGCCTGGCGAGTTGGTCCCCTGCATCCGTTAAGGGGTTCCCCACAAAGCAATAAATGATTCGTGAAAAAAAAAAAACATTATGTTCCCAAGCCCGGGAACGGAAAACATAAACTGACGTCAGATGAAATTCAAAATCTACTAAACAAGATATTTTAACTATAAGTCGTCTCGCAGAAATTAAATTCCATCCTGTAGGTACATTGCGGTTAACTCGAAGCAACGGTAAACCCGAGAGTGTTTCTATTAAAAATATTTTTGCATAAAAAGCGCAGCCGGTGGTACCATAAAAATGTTTGCTACTATTCTTCTAGTACAGATTTGCGCTTCGCGTATTATGAATGTTTTTAGTTAGTGTACTTTAAATATTCTGCTAGTGAGTAAGAGTGTGACGTACGTCTCATAATCAGCCTATTATGTTCCCAATGCTGGGACACAGGCCTCCTCTCTGTGAGAGGGAGTGGGCAGTTATCCACCACGCGGGCCCAGTGCGGGTTGGTAGATGTCACATGTCCTCGAATTTTGATTCTAAGACATGCCGGTTTCCTCACGATGTTTTCCTTCACCGTTTTGAGAGCAGTGGTGATGAAATAATTTACACAAAGTAAAGCGCCTGGCTGGGTTCGAACCTACGACCTACAACTCGTAAGTCGCGGCCGTTACCACTGGGCCACCACTGCTCTCTACGACGTACGTCTGTAGTTTTTAAAATAATAAAACATGATTGGTGGCTAGGGTGGAGTGAAAATGTGAAGTTTTTGTATTTGTAATAGCAAAGTGGTAAAAAACTGGCTTTGGATGACTCATATTAAGTATAATAAATATAATGTATGTATTATATATGCCCCAGCACGTAAGTCAGTTTAGTTTAGACAGCCTCATTCGATGTCATCAACCTTAATAATCCATCGGAATATTACACTTTTAATGTTAAAAAATATATACACATAAACAAACATTTGGAGTTGGTAGATAAACCAAAACTTCTTAAAACAAAAATAAAATCAAGTATTTTGCAAAAAAAAATGACAAAAGTGTAGAATCAAACAGAAAATTCACGTTTAGTATTTAAAAAATGCATCATTATTAAGTTGCATTTGGTTTTGCACTATCGAACATTGACTAGCTTCGGATTTTTATACCTATAAAACTAAACAAAACATATTTTCGCTTTAGCTTTATTGTGCCTGTGCCATCACGCCGCTTTTTGCGGGTATGCCATAGAAATATTAAAAGTATTAAACTACACCCCATTGTTGGCGTTCACGATGCAGTACAGAATGCTTTTAACGTTTTGATTGACACGATTTCTAAATCTAACGCAAGGCGTTTAGAAACAATTTGCGCACTTTTTCAAACCCTACAGAAGAAGAAAAAAACGCAGATTTTATAATTAGGTTTAACATTACCGTAAATGATCGCTGGGTTGGATGAAATACTTGGCTTGGTACTTACCTGAAAATAAATAAAAAACAACATTAAAAACATTCCACAGAAAAAGCATGCCCAATTATATGAGGCAATAAAAACATGAAAAATTACCACATTTAGGTAATTTCTCTAAACAATTTATCGTCAAAAATATTGTATGTAAGTACAGTCAGGGAAATTGATTGTTAAACGAAGTGACACTTTATGTCAATTTGCCATGTCAAAGCCATTTCATACAACTGCCAAAGAATGACAGTTGCGATTTGAATGTATGCACCATTATTGGTATAAGTAAAGCTTATGAATTAATTTATCTGACTTTACAAAAAAATATTTTAGAACTGATAAGACCAAGTAACAGTTATCATTATTACTACCTTATCAGTACATTATCGATTCCATTATTCCTTATCACGTTATCTATACCTACTCCGGGTAACGACAACATTAGACCACTAAGAACTTTATATTTTCCCACGATCTTCAGTGGCTAGAACCATTATTCTTTACGGTCAGAAATCGCGACATGCCTAGATAGAGGATTATTTCAATAATTTATATCCTTACACGGCAGCTTCAAATAAACTGACCGAAACTTTCCAGTAAAAGATATACATAGAACTCCTCAAGTGAAAATTAGAGGTCAAATTAGAGGATTATATCCAAGATAGGAATGCTTGGAAACATGATGGTCCAGCTCCATAGGACAATCTAGTCTAGACAAAATCAAACTGGTTGCTAATTTAATTGTATAATTTTTTATTTTTACGAAACCCACACACTGACTTATTCCTTGTTAATATCTTAGGAAAATGATATACTTTTACAATGTTTGTAAATGTATGCATACATGCACCATGTAACTATCACGTGCTTTATCTTTGCTTCATTTTAAATTATTTTTACCTATTGTGTTATACTGTGTTTATTCTTGGTGCATCGTCTTCAGTTTATGTATTAAACATAATTAATACATACATACTTACATAAACTCACGCCTTTTTCCCATGGGGGTAGGCAGAAACATTACGCCACCTGCTACGATCCTTACATACTACATTAAATATCATTAATTTAAATATAAAAATTTTTAGACAGACACGCACGACGCGACGCTACTCAGGGTAGAATATTTTATATGAAAACTTCAAGGACATTCTTCCTACCAGAATTGCGTCGCGCTTGTCTGCGGGATCCTATATGCCCCGCAGTATCCGATCAAATATAGCACATCAAATATTTAAAAAAAAAACGGCTTCGTCGAGTTTCGTGCCCTCGTCATCACTGTTACACGTGCCAGTCTTTTTCAGATTTTTCGTGTAAATGGGTATTAAAAGCGTTTGAAAATCAGAAACGAAAGTAATGCCAAGAAACGATTCCTACGTAAACTTAATTGATGTATCCGACAAGAATATCGACATTTTAGATATTTTAGCAATGGTAACGGCCCCGACTAACGAGTTGTAGGTCGTGGGTTCGAACCCAGGATTACTTTGTGTAAATAATGTCATCTGCTCTCAAAACGATACAGGAAAACATCATGAGACAACTGTCCTAGAGCAGAAAAGTCGAACAAGTGACATCTAATAATCGACACTAGGCCCGCGTGGTGGATTAAGGTCTACTCTCTCTCGAAGAGAGGACGCCTATGTCCCAGCAGTGTGAAAATTATAGGCTGATTACGATTATGCCCTCCTCGCCACTGACACTCATACCAGTGTGACAGTCTCTTTGTAAACATCGATTTTTTGTATAAAATGTTCTTGGCTAGCGTTTTTTTGACAGACTCCAAACAGTATTAAAAAGAAAACACCAAGCAAAACCATATCGCCAAAGAGTTCCAACAAAAGGATGAATCTGAAAACCTTTTTAATTTTAATTAAAGTTCGTACTAAGCCAGATTCGACACCGAATGCTTAAAGTCTTCTCTGACTTATGAAACTAGGTCCAAGTTGGAGGTCGAAAGTATAAGTACTAAGTTAAGTATATTTTGGTTGTAGTCTTATTTAGTTGGAAAATCGATGACGCTGGTGGTAAGTGCTTATCTTGTAGAGTCGAAAGGCGATAATGCAATGGTATCGCCCTATCTCTTTTTCTGACGTATCGGTACGAGAGTTCATGTCGTAGTTAAAATATAAGCTAGTCGCAAGACGGAATTTGGTAAAAATCTGCCAAGTGCGAGTAGCAAAAAAACACCGAAAAAAACACGTTTCTTTCATGCAACCCTTTAATTTTAAACTTGATTTCATTATTTGTTGATAAAGCGGCAATACAAATACACACTGAACATTGCAACTGTCTACCTACACAAATCCCGCTAGCAGACATACGGAGGAAGAAGAACATCGGAGACTATTTAATAGTGTTCCGTTGGCACCCTTTGGGTACGGAACCCTAAAAACGTTTCGTCGACAGTAGGAATTTCGCAAACACAAATAAAAAGCCGAAACCAGAACAACACTATCTGTAAGCCATACAAATTTATTTTCCGTGCTAGTATCGAATCTGCTCTATTCGTAGCACTATTATACTATCCGGTCGAACAGACACAGGAACAAAGAAACATATTATAATCAAAGCGCTTAAAAAACTATCAATGATCATTCATACTACAATACAGCTTTGCTTAAGGAAAAATATCCAATAAAAAAATTTAAAAGGAACTGACAGCCCTATTACTTGATAAGTGTTATTATTCAATTAAATTTTTTTTAAATGACACTACACTTTAGATTTCAAATTTGACAGTATGTGTTTGTTGATATTAATAATATATATAACCTATATATATATTATATATAACCTCATGTTGGAGCGTATACAAAACAAATTCACCAGATTTTTGTACATGAAGCTTTACGGTGTGTATCCCTTCTATCCGTTAATGTACCCAACCTTATTCGTTATTGGTATGGTTGGATACAACAAACTCGAGACAAGGAGGGACTTAGCTATAACCACATATGTATTCCAACTATTACGCGGTAAGACTTATAATCCCGGTGTTTTGAAGGAGATTTGTCTGAATGCACCTGACAATTACGCATTGCGACGCAGGAAGCCACGGTTACTAGCAGTGCCACACGCACGAACCAACTTACTCAGCAAAGCGCCACTGACGCGCGCCTTGCACGCACTTAATGACACTGCTGACATAATCGATTTATTTTCCTGCTCTCTGAATGAATTCACAAAAATAATATTGTATGTTTTATGTTATTTAAGATAGTATAATAAGGACCACGCTACCGCATTAGGAATATTCCTGTAATGATAGCAGTGATTGTAGAAATATAAATAAATAAATATTTTAATGCCTGGTTTAAATTTTTATTATGTTTTTTAATTATAATTTTTCGACAGTTTTAATTTAAGGAGGTATTTTGTACAGGGATCACAAAGTTTGTAAACACCTTATTTATGTAAGTACCTTCTTTCTAATCAAATAAAATGTTATGATTATGATTACTCCCATCAGCTATTTACTTCATTACGCTACGCAGCCAATTTAATATCACTTAAAAATTCATTCAATTTTCGACTTTTAATATGAGAGGTTCAGAGGCTTTCCATCCGATCATTGTGCCACGTAATGATGCCATACGAGGGGATTGTTGCTATGCCAACCAGACAGACTTACCGCCTAACGTATAGGTAAAACGCGAATCAGACTGGTGGTGTATTTTGTAAGTTGCACTTGCAAAATGTTTTCATAGAATTTTGTATTATACCCGTTTTTCCTGTTATTTGTTTGTTGAAAGTTCCTGGAGGTTTTAATCCTTATAAACATATTATAAATAGGAGTTCAGGAAAATGTTTGCTTGTAGAAAAACAAACATTTCCCCGAACTAAGCATTTAAAAAGATTTGAATAACATCGTGTTTTTTTTATATTCAGGCACAGAACAAGGAAAACTACTTCATGAGTAGTTTCCCTAGAAGCTGCAGTCAACACAGCATAACAGCTGGTCTTCTTCGTGTAAAGTTTGGTATGCCCAAGGGAATAATAAATTGTTTTATAGAGTAATGATGCCTTAGGAAAATCAAGTGTGGATCTGATCGAGGATTGGAGTTAGAGCCGCGTGGCAGGCGGCTCTAACCCCCCGCCCAAGACAGATGTGAGTGGAAACGCTTCCCGGCGTAAATAAATACCTTTTGTTAATCTCCTTTCATTCATCCGCTCAACATGACCAAACCATCTAAGTATACCCTTATCAATTTTTGTCACTACATCTTCTTTTAAACCACACCGTTGCCTTAGCACATCATTCCTCAGCCTATCATTCAAAGTCACACTACACATGCTCCGCAAGGAACGCATTTCCACAACATTTATTCTGCTTTCATGCTTCTTTTGCCACACCCAACATTCACTTCCATACATAGTAGTAGTAGGCACCAGCACACTATTGTAATCAGCCAATCTCAGATTCTTGGACATCAACTGGTGTAAATATGTGAGCACCATGTACCTATTACGCGATTGATTTATCTGTCTTTGCTTTATTTTAAATATTTTTTATATTGTGGTATAGTATTTATATTCTGGGTGCATCGTCTTCACATATAAAAATATAATTCATTTATACAATCTTGTTAAACATTTTAAAAGAGTAACGGTGGAGTTTCTTGCCCCTTCTTTTCCATACGAAACTACCCCTTGGAAGGGGCGCCTAGAATCAATTCTATTTAAATGTAAATGTTGACGTTCAAAAGTGCCTATTTGAAATAAATTATTTGACTTTGGTACCGATACACTTTTCCAGAAGAACAATAAAGATATCAAAACATTTTACTATTCTAATGATTTGGAAGAAAGGGTGCCCTGTACTCATAGGATGACCAGCTAATCACCATACAAATAGGTTTTGTCGACGGAAGAATAGACAAAATGACAGACTAAAGATATCAAAACATTTTACTATTCTAATGATTTGGAAGAAAGGGTGCCCTGTACTCATAGGATGACCAGCTAATCACCATACAAATAGGTTTTGTCGACGGAAGAATAGACAAAATGACAGACTGTAGACAGATTTTAAAGAAATCTGTCTTTTTGACTATTCCTCTGTAGACAAAATCCGTTTTCTACGGTGGTTATGCAACGCGTGCTGTTGATTTTCGCCAATTCCCTAACAATTCGATGGTGGTTCCAACCTCCATATAACTTTATATAATATGTGTAGTGTAACAACATGCTCAAAATCTTATACAAACCGATGCCAAACAACAGTACAGTCCTGGCCAAAATCGTTCATGCATCATTCAAAATACTGATGTGATTCGAAGCAGTATCTTAAACTTGGCAGCCATACATTCTGGGTCTAGGTCTTAATTAAGTTGCTAGATAAACCAAACCGATTCAACATGGCCTCTCAACAAAATAAAACCGACTTTGTATACTCATCTCGTTAGGCTGAGCTAAATGATCCTTGTAGGTTGAAACTGATAACGTAAAACAAAAGAGAGTGGCATTTTTGCTACTTAAGAAAATACTTGTTCGAAAATGCTGAGAAATAGCTAGACAGTGCCGAGGGCTACTGTCAACGCAACTGAGACTGTATCGTACAAAGGAAAATGGTAATATTACTAGACCCAAGACAAGCTAGAGAAGTCAGTAAAATCGAAGATTTATCTAGACAGGCTCAAACCTCTAGGTGTGATTCCCTAGCTAGACTGAACTCACAGCTTCATTAAATTTTGGTGTACACAAGAGCAAATTCTGTACATCTCTTTATATTTTCAGGCCTGGATTCCCCGAAGGAGTCGGTGTATTACAATACAACCTCCTCATTATTTTCTTTACAAGTATATTTTAAGTGCCAACTGCCACGTCAAGAGGGCGAGCCTATTAAATTGATCACGACAACGACAGCAAACTGCTACTAGGAAATTCCTGATGGAAAAACCCATTGCCCGATTTGGGACACCATCCATGCGAAAACCAGTTTATTTAGCCGCATGAAGTTTAAACTGAACACTCACACATTTCGGACAATACTTAAGATAGTACCTGCATCTGATCTAAGGTATGGCTTTCTCTCGTTCCATTACAGTGACGTCATTATAGTACTATAATAGAACACAGTGCGTGTCATGAGGTCAACAGAACCTTTCCAACTGGCCTAGCTTTACCTAAGTCGGAAATTATAATGTGCTCTCGTGTTTTATGAGGACGGCTGCGTGAGGACTTAATCCCGTTACTTCAAAAAGTACTTTGTAACGGGTGCAGCAATAAATTGAAACTGAGACTGTCGCTAAACCGGGAGGTCAATTCCCGTAAATATATTTAATAGTAAATTTTGGAAAAATCGAGTTATTTTTGACAGATTGACACAGATTAGAAAAGTAACGCTCTTAAAAATACACGAATTGTCGTTCAGATATAGGAACAAATTTCTGCAAACTATACAAAGTCATAGACGTCTCAGAGATAGCAAATAAACTATTAGATGACTTCAGAGATTTATGGAAGACAACGATGGCTGCACTAGACCCCAATAAATTGAATTAAGAGCACGAGAATAGTGGCGATGATTGCTTAAACAGTTCGCGTATCAGCGCTAACAAAAAAACTTGAGTTAAATCAAACTTTACCATTCAAACTACCCTTAAGGCTAACAAAGCTTCGGTTAAACTCCAATTTATCTTTTCAAAACCCTCGTTTGTAGCGAACCTCACGGCAATTCGAGCAACTTGAATGGTCGGTCTATCTCTATTACTTTATTTTTAGACGCAGACCGGACGTCGAATGCCGCGGGCTGAGTCCGCTTAAAAAAGCCGCTTTTTTTGGTTGAAAAACTTGTCTAATTTGTAAAGGAATGAAGAGAGCGGATTCGATAGATGAAACTCGCTTTGTGTGCTTTTGAAAGGCTATTAGTTTTCGTTGTGGCTTGGCGAGTTTGGTGGCGGTGGCGAAACTGTTTCTGACAGTTTACACAGTAACATAAAAGTTACAAGAAGTGTCAACTAAAGTGCTTACAGGGTACATAGCATAGTTTTTTCACCAGATTTCAAAAGATTTCATGATAAATGATTTTATTTATGTAAGTACATTGTTTTAAAACAAGACGAGTTCGGTTTTTTCCAATCCGATTACTCTAAGAAATGAAGTAACAAACACAGACAGAGGTCAGTCTCTTTTAAAGTCCAGACATAATCTTGGCCAGATCATGTGAAGACCATGTAGATTGGTGTCATTACGCCTGTAATCCCCGAAGGGTTAGGCAGGGGTGTACCTATAGTACACCCACATTTCGCCACGGAAAACAAAAGTAACTAATTATACGTTCGGGTTGTAGTTTGTTTATTTTTATAAGTTATGTCTATGGCCTTCCATCGTTTTTTATAAGAACGTGTACCCTAATTGCATAATACACAATCAATCGGAATCTGAATCGTTTTGAAACAGATTGCTAATTCATTGCTTCATAAGTTCGATAAAAAAATCTGTTCAACAATGTAAATAGCGTAATGAATGTTGTTGAACTGTCAAAATCAAACAGATTAGTCGTAAACGTTTACGAAAATGTGTTACGCAATTAGGCTGCTGGTCGGTTTTACATATAAATTGACCACGTCTGCCTACCAAGAACATTTCGTTCTATGAATTTGAATTATATTTTCTTAGGTTCTGTTTACCTAAATTACGTAATCAGCTAATCAGTCAAAACGACCAAAAAATATTTAGAAACCAGCTATATTTTACTTTAACCTAACTAAAACAAAGCAGCCATTAAGAAACCCAATAAAAACAGCTAGCCTCCTCGATCCTATTAACCAAACGCTCTTAAACACTCAATCGAAAAACTGAAAATCAAGTTAAAAAAGTGCCTGCAACTTCGTTAATAAATTCTGTAGCTTTTATATAACTGAATCAATTAAATTAATTGGATTAATCACAGTTTGGCAGTGCACCGGGAAAACCCGGAATCCATAAAGGCTCTCGTAGACGGGCTCGACGTGACTGGTGAAACGATATCAATAAAGTTTTCAAAGACATTATTTCAACAGAGTTGCGTCGCGCCGTATTGTATAATAATTCCAGTATTGCGTATGTAAGCTGCCATGCCCTTTAGGCCGTATTGGCGTGGCTCGCTGACGTATGACTTACAATTGTTTAGAATCGAGTTCTTCTAACCGAACAGACAGCTGTGCTGCTGGGGAGTTTGTTGCGCCACTTCTTCTTCCCAGCTAAAGCACTAGGAAGTGGTGAAGGGCGGGCGTTTTGGGGGACTGTCTTATGTAATTTTGAGGATCGAAAAGTGCTGATTCTCAGCCTAATTTGAATAAATGACTTTTGATTTTGATTTTGCCGGTCTGTGGCCGGCTTAAGTTGGCAAATTGATTTTTATGGAATGGAATGGTACGGTACGTTTCATTATGTGTTTAAATGTATCTAATTTGTAGTTATGTATGACAGGTATTTAATTACAGATCCCAGTTAAATTCAGTTTTATTTTAATGGTGTATTCATCCTTGCAATAGACACTTAAATGTAATGTGTAATTTCGTCGTTCGTTACTTTGGGCTTGATAACCAGGTCGGCTGAGCGTTTCTATGAGGAATTTTAGAGTAGTAGTACTTCAAACCGAAGTCTGGATATGTGCCCAGTTGATTTCAATAGACACGCTCTCTATATTATATGCGATATTATAGGTTGCACTACTTTTTAACTTTCTTAAACCTCTGTAAAATATTTAGCCAAATGTAATGTTCCGCAAAAAAAAAAAATAAGTAAAATTCAACATGCGGTCATGCGCAGTTCGAAGACTCGATAAAAATAATTGCCTCGATAAAAAAATAACAAAGATGACAATAAATCGCTATTTAAAACTTGTACCTTGAAGAGATTCCATCATGAAACCATGTAAAACTTTGAAAAAAAAAAAGGCTTACTGTTTTTTAGTGCATGTTGAGATACATTTTATAGTTTCGTTAATGTCAAAATGTGTATGGATGTTATTTAAGTACGCCTCTGCCTAACCCTTCGCGGATTACAGGCGTGATGTTATGTATATAGTACAATTTACGAGACAAACGAGGATGCGGGTCGCCTGATGTTAAAGCAATCACCGCTGCCAGTGAACATCCGCTACCCAAGACCCTCTTCTTGATTCCCCTTACCGTGTATGCTGGGAAACTCGCTGACCGGACGGCTTACGGGAATATTGTGACGTAATCAAACGGTTTTGTAGAAGCATTGATGGAGGCAATTAGCAGACATGGGGAGGATGCTATTCATCCTTTGATATATGATCCTTTTGACTTGATATAAAGACTATTCAAGACCTCGTGTCCTGCAGTAGCGTTTGCGTCCATTAAACTAACGAGGCAGCCAATTCGTAGTACATCGTTTAGGTATATACCTATCCTACCCATGTTTAAATAATTACTGTGTAAAAATATTCCAGCCCGCACTGTGGCCGCCATCTCACAGAGAAGAGGCTGTGTCCCAGCAGAGGGAACATAAGGACATTTTAAAAGAGTAACAATGGAGTTACTTGCCCGTACTTCTCCATACGAAACAACTTTTTTGAAGGGGCAACTAGAATCAATTCTATTATCTTGTAAATATTGACTTTCAAAACGCCTTTGAAATAAGTAATTTGACTTTGTAGAATCAATCTGGATTTCTGCCGGGCAGAAACTATTGGGATAGGAATTAAACAGAAATGGCGAAACGGCGAAATGCGGATTGTGATATATACGTATGCTGCATAAGATGCTATGTTACAGACTTTCCAACTTCATTCACAGTTAAATCCTTACTAACTTCCAGACCAAATAGAGCGTTAAACTATGCTAATCGAATTCCCTATCTGCACGGCAAATGAAAAGGCGCAAACATTTTCTAGTCCAGAATCGTGTTACTGAATGAAAGCTCCGAGCTTATTAAGCTCCATTATCTAACATAGAGATAAAAACACAGAACTCCTACGCTGGCGAGATATCGTCACCTCACTACGTCATGGCTCTGTATAGATGGTGACATAATATGACAGGTTGTTTTGATCAGAATAATTTATGTGATAGGTTCTCAAACTTTAAGGAGGGGTTTCCAGTGCATTCCACTGAGCATAAATACCATAGCTCATTCATGTGCTGAGGATGGTCAACGTACAGTTTTACTCGATTAGAAGTTCAATAGGGTATATACGTGAGCGTGTCTTTATCTTAAACAATTCACATTTCCCTACTATGTCATGATTCCGCTAAGACAGCACTTATGCGCTAATGTGTTTACTGCATGGCTCCGATCATATAATATGATAAAATACCTAAGTGTAGGAAACTAGTTATCGCTATCGTTATTTAAAAAACGGCTTCGAAGCTTTTTGACAGTCATAGCATACTATGGCATAACCGAATTCTTGACTGAAAAAAAAATATGGAGACTTAGACTGGCTTTAACCTTTAAAATAAGAATTATGTTTGGTTTTGTGTTGTTCTGTTTGTTAAAATTTAGTAAGATTAATTGTTCTGGTAAAATATGGCTGAACCTATTACCTATTTCACCATGTACTGTACCCATATTTGCGAAATAAAATATCTTTATCTTCATTTTGGTGCATAAGAAAGCATTTTCTATCTATCTCTATCTTATGAAAAGTGATTACCGCCACCTAGAAACAGTACAACCATAGAAACAAAGTCTGTAATTTTACCAACGTACTTAGCAAACCGGAACACTGCAATGCTGCTTAAGCAACTAAAGTGGCAGTACTTTTATGTACGTTATTTGTGCTTGAGTAGTTTTCAATGTTTTTGTAGGTGCGGCAGGGACATTGAAACGCCATCGAACCTGCGCGTTAAAGTTCTTCGTCGGTTTTTAAAAAACATGCTCTCGCATACATTTTGACTGCGTAGGTATCGCACCTTTTTTTATAGAAGAGCAGTTTTTTTTTCAACACTAAAGAGGGTCTAGGATCATGTCCTTAATTCGTAGTAACAATTTGTGTCGTTGTCCCTGCCACCCTGGATTGGCGTGTGCTAGTTGACATATTATGGCAACTAATTTGTTTCGTAATTTATTAAATACTTTGCATGCTATTGTATAGAATCAAGTTCGCCTAACTTAACAGATAGCTGTGCTGCTGGGGAGTTTGTTGCGAAACTTTTTTTTCCAGCAAAAGCACTAGGAAGTGGTGAAGGGCGGGCGTTCTGTAGGACTGCCTTATGTAATTTTGAAACGTTCAAAAAGCCTAGTTTGAATAAATGACTTTTGATTTTGTACATTCTTTTAACACTTCTACTTAATTCATAGACCAATAAAAACCCTTTCAATATCCCTAAAAACCAGTAAGAGTGCATTAAAAGGCAATTTATTCAAGACATAGGGTTGCAAAAGCTACTCGACTATTTCAGTTGTACGATTCGTTTTATGGATGACAAACACAGCAATAAAACGTTTGGAAGACACTCCAGCAATTGTAAAAACGAATTAAAGTCGATACGATGAAAGCAGCAAGTGATTGGGAATTTAAAATCACTTCAGTGCGCTTCGGCTGAACTTTTCAGGCTTCTTTGAGTGTCTACAAATTTACACTGTTATATTAAATTCTGACATTGTTACGTCTAAATTATTATAAATATTTCAATTTTCAAGTCTTGAGTCCAATCAAGTCACATCCTGCTGAGTAACAATCTTAGATACCATAAGTAAAATAGGACAGCTGACTCGATTCCGAAAATTATTTCCCTAATCGGGAGCTACAAGTATTGCTACGTGTCATAGCAAATATTGTGTGTTAAAGCAAGAAATTTCACGCGGACGAATTCGCGGGCAGAATTTTATACTACCCGAATGCAATAAGTCTCTACGTGAACCGATAAAAGGCATCCATCCGTCTTGTATGCAATGGGCTGTTAGCCACGCTACTTTGACAAGGCCTTGATCTTAGTACTCTCGTATAACGAACTCTTGACAAGAAGAAAAAGGCTACGGCATCAAATCTCTAAGCAAATGTAACAAAAAATAGACTATTCAACGCTGGCAAATTACATAATATGAACAATGAAAGCATAAATAATATTGAGGTTAATATGAAAAAATAACAAATGTCGCAACAAGGGCGAGAGAAATAATCCAGACATCGGCTAATGTAAAATAAATGAACCAGATTACAACCCATTAAACATGAATGTAGGGCAGTCTGGCCACAGTACATGTAATACACAGTAGAGCAACTAATAACAAACACTGATGCACTGGACGCATCCCAGAATCATGCTTACATGAACTGCAAGCACAACTAAGTGCGGATTTTCCCAAAGAAACTGAACTTCTAAACCGCGTTCAAGTGCTGTCAGAGTCAATACTCCAAAACAATTTTCACATAGTATCATGAGTGAATTTCGCCTAAGTTAGTGCCGATATCACCAATGTTACTGAACGCGTTCAGGAAATCTAAAACGCGTTCAAGAGCTGTCAGTGTCAACATTCCATACAAAATAATGACACTGAGCTCTTAAACGTAGTTTAAATCCACTTAGACTGCTTGTCTATTTGAGTTTATGGTTGATAATTTTTTAGGTCTCTGCTCCGCACAAATAAAAAATCGATAGGCAATCATCACAAAAATGGCCTAGCTGAGATACTGTTTTATTTGTTTCTGCTGTGATCGGGCGATTCGTTTCCATCATAGGTACTTAGTAGAGCGTCCTTTATTATGAAGGGCTGCAGATTCGCTTAAAGCAACAATCTAATATTTCCTTTGAAATCTTTGAATGGACTTAGATTAAAAGAGAAATATTTTGACGTGTTTCATCGATGTAAAATACCGGTACTGAAATCGCAGCTCACAGTGGGAAACTGACCCTCACATATTTGGATAGACGGTAATGTTTCAATGGCCAATCCATATTTAACTAAGGTTAGAGTATTTTTGGTCAAGATCTTGTAAGTAGGTACACAATGTACAGCCAGCTAAAGAGATATCAGATAAGTGACGAAAAAAGAATTGATTAGGTACTGAAAACGCACAACATAATCAGTCTATTATGTTCCCACTGATGGGACACAGGCCTCCTCTCTGTGAGAGTGAGCAGGCCGTAATCCACCACGGAAGCCCAGTGCGGGTTGGTAGATGTCACATGTCTTCCAATTGTTGGTTCTAAGACATGCCGGTTTCCTCACAATGTTTTCTTTCACCGTTTTGGGAGAAGTGGTGATGAAATCATTTACACAAAGGAAAGCGCCTGTCTGGGTGCGAACCTACGACCTACAACTCGTATTTCGCGGCCGTTACCACTGGGCCACCACTGCTCTCAATAACATTGATTGAACATGATTACTAATGTTAAATTCCTATGCGAAAATGTCTGTAACCGAATTGAACCGATTGTTATTATTTGACAGATAGGTAGCAGATTTAGGGACAACATTTGAAAAGAGTAAGCAGATTGTTTGGTCGTGTTCAGAGGATGAATGAAAGGAGACTAACAAAAGGTATTTACAAGGCAGATGTGAGTGGAAACGCAGGGAGTGGACGCCCTAGGACATATAGTGACCTTATACCCTTATGCAACCCTTATTGGTGATGTTCTTCAGAAAGGTCAGGTGCGTAGTACTCGCAATCGGCGCACTTGTATGAACATAAACGAGGCAAAAGGAGTA
The DNA here is from genome assembly GCA_963555695.1 of Dasypolia templi. Classification (NCBI taxonomy): domain Eukaryota; kingdom Metazoa; phylum Arthropoda; class Insecta; order Lepidoptera; family Noctuidae; genus Dasypolia; species Dasypolia templi. The sequence continues at coordinate 11,419,920 of OY743163.1, forward strand.
TGTAAGGATCATAGCAGGTGGCGTTCTGTAGTTTCTGGCAAACCCTATGGGAAGAAGGCGTGAGTTTATGTTATGTTATGTTTAGATAGGTAGCCTGGGAACTGGAGGACATATGCCGAGAGCTCCTGCGGTTACACACATTCACAGCGTGTTTATACACTTGTTTACCACAAGTAAAGCGCGCACCGCTTCGTGCGATAAAATACTATAACTGGTGATTTTATATCTTTGGGTGACTGTACAAGACTAAATTGTAAGTACAACATAACTAGTAAGTACTTCTTGTTTGTCTTGTGCATCCAAAAATATGCCTTGTGCCGGAGTAAACACAAAAACAGCTGACTAATTAAAATGATGACGTGTATCCATGTTTAATCACGTCGAATCTTATAAGTAAGTAAAAGTTACACAATATTTTGTAAGTGTGAGATAAAACGACAGTTTCTTTAATTGTAGTATTTGATCAAAATTTACAATGTCTCGAACTTAGAACACGAAAATGAATCAACCGCATGTAATATCATCGATCCTATTTTAGTATTAATTCATATTTTTGTCTATTATATTTTTGTTTATTTATAAATATTAATGGGATTAAAGACAAGCTTTTTAATTGCAGACTTAGATTAACAAAACCTTATCTTGGTTTTGTTAATTATTTTTAAGTGACCTTTGTATTGTTTAAAAGTTAATTTAGTTATTCGTTCATCGCTGGTGTCAGTCCGAAATCTGATTTCTACCAAGACCATGTTACTAGGTACTTATCACGATACCCCTTGGTAGTCTGGATTGCAGACTTTCGGGCTTTTGACTATACATAACGACTGTCAAATATATGCGAATGATATAGCCAAAGTCAGGTCAAATTGCTGGGAGGTAGGTACACAAGATATAGGGCCAGGTATCGTTATTTCAAGACATTAAAAAGTGGCCCATATTAAGCCAACTTAATGTAAAAAAATCACAGAGGTCTTATAAAAAGAACATCATCACGAAAACAGCGGAAGTCTGCACATTAAATGCGTGTCCCCGTGGTGCAATATAGCTACTGGAACGCTGCCCGTTTTTTTAATATTTTATTGTACGACGAGTATGTCTCCCCAACGTCGCATCAACGATTTACGTAACGACTGGGCTTCTTACATTGACGGTTTAATTAAAACCTGCTTTATAAGTTGCGATTATCCTCAAGGTTTCCTTTTTTTTGAAGGGAGGACGCAGATTTTGGCATTGATGGTGACTGTTTGTGTGGAATTGTTTAATAAGCCAGTCATTTTGGTTTTAAGATTGTACTGAAGAGCATTTTGTCTCATAGTTAAACACATATAGAATAGGCGGTTTTTAAATCTCTCTGCATGATGTAATGAAGACATCTAGAACACCTCCTGGGCGGAATTGAATTACGAAGTAATGCATTTGCAATGGGCAAAAGTAATCGCTAAGCAAAACGAAGGGTCACTTGATACTTAAGACGCGGACAAGCGCCAAAGCGCGATCACTGTCGGCCTGAATAGAAAGAGAAGCGCGATTACACAACGCTTGTAATTTATTGCATAATGTGAAGCAATTATCTATTTACTCAAAATGTGTCAAGCAATCGAAAATAACAAACAAATTCTGTTTTTAAATATGCACGTTGATATTCATTTTACCAACGTACGCTGTTAGATATATATATCTTTTTGTATCGAGACAACTTTACAAAAACTTGTTTTTAATACAACTGGGTTCTCAGAAATATGTTCTAAATTAACATTATTTTTTCCGCCACCACAAACTTGTATAGATTTGGCTTTTTTTTTTCAGCGTTCAGCACTTATGCAAATAACGAGAAAGTTATCATAATTTTATAAGATATCAAAAATATCACCATGCTGCTTCCAAGGCCCTTGTTTTCAAGTGCTCCTACATATGTGCAGTCTTTGGCATAATGCAGTTATGGCTCAATATTACTATTACGACAGTATATAACTTAAGATCATATTTATTCTTTAACTTAATTTTAACTTTAAGACCTTGTAAACCCATTTTTTTAAGATTTGTATTTGAAATCCTGGCCTGAAGTCCCTCTTCTCCCCTTAACACATAACATCACGGCTGTAATCCCAGGAGAGTTAGGCAGAGCTGTACCTATAGTACACCCACATCTCGTCAGTTATGCTTAAGTCCCATGTAATAGGGGGCGAGCCTATGGCCATCAACCGGGCACAAATCCAGACTCCGGGCTGCTACTGAGAAATTCTAGATAGAAAAAACCTACATAACACACTTTGTCCGACCTGGGAATCGAACTACCAACGAGGCAGACCCATGATAAAAAAAAAACAAAAACCATATTATCTAGTTATTAACTTACTGATACAAACGTTTGATCCAAACAAACCAGCCGTTACGTTACACTTTTCATTACTAATTCTCCTAGTTGATCACATTGACCTACACTTAATGTCCAGTTGGTACGGAGGTTGGACTCTCAAGTGTAAACCTTTCTATTTTTGTTCATATATGCGTATTCTAGACATATTGTGGATGGATGGTTGTTCAATGTGTGTCAATGCTTTGTTTAGTTTGCGCATTGATTGAATGTTTAAAATAAGTCACAGAGAAATGCACTAAAACTAAAGATGCAGTGAAGCTTGTGTCAACACAAGGATCCAAGAATCTAATATAATATATATAAGCAAAGTCCTACTTGTATCATCACTATCCAAAATATTCCATTATATTTGGGGTCAGCCGGCGCAGCATAAGCATGTTTTCTTGCTCTTTACATCTCTATCCATATCTCTTTTCTAGCCATAACTTCAACACCCAACTCTTATAGCCATTGTTCAATCAAGTCACACCTACATACTCATTTTCCTTAAATGAGTTTACTAATTACCCACCCTAATCATCCAAGTTCCCTCCAATTAATGACGATCGCACAATTAAATATGTCTAAAACCTAGTTAAATTTTTCAAAAGCTTTCAATAACAGACACAAGAGTTCAATAGAGAAATTAATTGGTTTCAATCAATACAATGAAATCCGATATGATGAAAATCAATAACTAATATTGCATGTAGCATTATGTGAAGAGCGAGTATAAATTTAAAATGGTTTCATGTTTTGTTTGGTTTTTGGATCCATCACGAACCAAGACACCTCCGTGCCTCGGCAAGCACGTTAGGCCGTTGGTCCCGGCTGTAATTTTGGGTCTTAGACAGTCGTTACGGGTCGTCAGAAGCCTGGAGGTCTGACAACCAGTATTACCAAGGGGTATCGTGTTCCCCGTAACTGGCTTGTGGAGGTCAGCTAGACAGTCGCTCCATGTTAAATACTGGTAGCTGCACCCGGTTTGACTGGAAGCCGAACCCAAATAGTTAAGATAAGGCTAGGCAGGTAATGAAACCCTTTCCGATGAAAATCAATAACTAATATTGAATGTAGCATTCTGTGAAGAGCGAATATAAATGTTATATGATTGCATGTTTTTATTTGTTGTGTCACGTTCAATTTAAAAGGTTGTGTAACCAATTTGATGACAGATAAATATAAGAAATATGTGTTTTAAATAAGTATTCGTTATGCAATAATATGTGTTGCTCAGGACCGGGATGGTTGGCGCTCTTTGAGGAGGCTTACGTTCAGCAGTGGACGGCAATTGGCTGATGATGATGATGATGAAGCAATAATATTAGTGAGCTTCTGTTTCGGTATACTATAGAGTGCAATATTAAAGACTATACTATATAGTGTTTTGAAATCTACAAGTAAACAACTAGGTGAATGGATTAGTTCACTAGGTTATTTTTCATGAGAAAATTAAAGTCAGACCCACAGGCTGCGAGCAAGTAACGAAAAAGCTCACGATGTCGTGAACCTAGCAATAGGAAACCAGATTTTCTTAGAATACTTACCAATTTAAGTAAAATAAAATAAGAAAAGTTTTTGTCCTATCAACTGAAACACCTCTCCCTCACATTACAAGTTCAAAATATAACTTTAACCGTAAATGAAATAACTTTAACTATAAGTCAGAACATGGGAATTGGTATTCATTAACACACACGTGCGTCAGTACTTTGTAACATATGTGCAAAATTTAAATGTATCGCCAAACGGCCAAGGAAAACTGATGAGGAAACTCAACACCGTTAATAATATATTCTGACCACGTTATATTGCCCTGACAACGGCTTTGGTGTATTTATTGGCTTCAGAACTTGTAGAATATTCAAGGCGTTAGATCCTGGATCGATCCTCAGGTTGGGTGGGTTTTTCCGTTAGGTATTTATCAGCAGCAGCCCGTACCTAGATGGCAATAGGTCTAGTTATAATTAGTCCCAGGAATTACATGGGACTAATTATAACTAGAGAAATGTGGGTGTATGATATAATACATCGCAGTCTACTTTAAAGGATTACAGGCGTGAGGCGGTGGTGTTAAGTCATTATATTCCCGGCTTCAAACTCTTTTTTCCCCTGAAGAAAACTTGGTATTTCTCATTCTAGGTTTCCTGGCTCTTTGCCAGTCTTTTTGCTTAAGAAATAAGTTCTCAGCTTGGTAGGCAAATTTACGAGTCTTTCGCGTTCATTTTCATACCTTCTAGGTCGAATTTTACGACGGAGTGAATACCATTTCGGCAAATTCTTTGAATAGAAAAAACTTCACGCTGCCAGGATCTCAAGAAGTTCTCTATCTATTTACGTGATATTGTCTAAAAGGAAATTGCTCTATATTTAGTAGCTTCTATTCCACGTCAATAAATACTATATTATACCGTGACACCTTCTGGAATCTCCTTAATATTTCAGTGCAGTGTCGGTTTACTCAATTTCCCTTCTCTCTCATACCTGCTAAACAGTTTACAGCGCAGTATTGTTTTCCGTGCATTTTCGGAACCGAAACTTTAATAGTAAATAGTCTGTAAACTAACACACATTTAACAAACATCTGCCCACTTTCCTCCAGGCATAACAGCTACGTGTGCATTCCTCCCTTTTAATAATGGCAATAACAGACCTGGACCCGATCCAATAGTTCGGAACGTAACAGTAGCAGTTGTTTTGTATTGAGCCCTTGATAGCCGGCTAAGCGACAGCACTGTAATGGCAGCTTTAGTTAAATTGTCACAAACAGAGCAGAGTTGCGTAGTGATGGTGTTGACAAGCTCTGATTTTATGTTAGTATTGTTTTTGATATGGAAAGTTTTGTTTTAAAACAACGTTGGATGGAGGGTATATATATTTTGTTTTAATCTTGGTATAGACGAGACAGACATTGCTTTCAACAGTGTCTAAAATTGTAGAAATGTTTGGGTGTTACGTATTGTTGTGCCTGCTCCGTATTTAACTATTTCGAACATGTCTTGTTTAAATTACTGTGTCTTATGGACTACGTTGAAATCTCTTCTACTGTGATTATTACGTAAAATTGTATTGTGGATTACTGGAATGTTGATGACGAAGGTACATGACGGTGGAGGTCTTTTAGAAGACACTGTGTTAGCACTGAAGTTTTGCTAGTGTTAATGAATTATGACTGCTTTTTGGCTATATGTATTGAGCGGACCCAATACGCCAGCAGAACTAGATTTTTTTTCCTCTTGTCAATTTTTCTAGGGCCAACAAAAAAAAAACACAATTTTACCAGCACGCGCGATTAACATAAGTTCAGTGAAAAGGGTAACTCAGTAGGCGATGTCTGGCAACTAATCACGGCTCGTGTACTATGGCACCCGACACGTTCCGGACATACACATAGATACACAGTTGCCAACTCTTTAAATATTATACGTAACACGTAGAATACCGAAGTGCGTTTTCCACGTTTTATTTTATAAGTTCAGGTTTATTTGTGTTTTCAGTTCAATTTATGATGAACATAACTTCAGTATGTTTGAAAGGTAGGTAGTGGATAGAAAGAGAATTTTGTATATGTATGAAAAACAACAATGGCTACAATATTGTCGAAAGAACAAAGGATTGTTTGAAAGATCTATGGTTAGAAATGGAATGAAAACCGAGATACAGATGCGCCGATTCCAAGTAAAATTGCCATACGGGCAACAGGAAACAAAATTCAGTTCATAAAATATGCGACAAATTACTCGAAATCTAGTCTAAACATACAAGTAGAAGTGCCCTCTTCTAAACCTACGAATTTTTAATGGATGAAAAAGGAAAAACAAAACAAGCTCGATCCCTACTTATGCGCACATTTATTACAATGTTTTAGGGGCCTACGATTCTGAGATAACATTTGAATGTTATCTCAAAGTCAAACAAAACCGATTACAATAAAAATACGCCATCATTCGATATTTACATTTTCGACATGTTTCGCTAGTTTTCCAATTCAGTGTTTGCGATAGTTTTATTGTAAGCAGTCATTTTATACTCGAGGATTATTCTCAAATATTGTTACTTATATGATTTTTCTTACTCCTAATGCCGAGAAAATAGAGTCAGCCTAAAGTTGCATATTTTTCGAAAAATTATCTATTTTGTTTTCATCTCATTTTCATCAAAGTAAGTTGGGATATGATGTCAGAGGAGGAGCAGCATGGTTTGAGGCCATTACGAAAACGAGGTGATAGAAAATTTGCTGCCAAAACACACGGATTGATTGATGACCAAAATTATTGTTATTTTGGTCATCAATCAATCCGTGTGTGAAACTGACATCCAAAGCAGAGAAACCTTGGTATAAAAGAAATGAGCTTACATTCACAGTACCCCAGAAGAAAGGTTTTTAGTAGTCCAGAGAGAAAGAGAGAGATGGAGACATTAATTTTTGCAAATCACTTTCAATTCAACTGCCTTGGCTATCACCTTGAACATCGTTCAAGTTTGTCATCGCTTCCCCTTCGTCTGTGAAAACAATTTGCATGCCCCCGAATGCGAGACTGCATTCTCTGGATAATTGCTCAGGGTATAAAACAGAGCTACGGTAGTTATTTTTCGGGAAATATTTCCGTTTTAATTAACGATGTTGTTGGAAGCTGTAATAAAGATTAACAAGATGAGATTTATTCCGATATGATATTCTTCTTCAATTTAAATTTATGATATCATTTTTTCATTTATGTAAATAATAGTTTGTAAAAATATTTTTCTGTAAATAAACACTTTTTTTGGATTTGTTCGTGAAGTGATTCATATTTCGTTTTGGTCTGATTTGCGGTTATTCATTTCGCTTTGTGTTTTTGTGTAAATAATTTCATCACCACTCTGCTCTCAAAACAGTGAAGGAAAACATGATGCCATATTTTCCAAGAACAAAAAATTCGAAAACATGTGGCATCTAGGAAACCGCATGAGCCCCGCGTGGTGGATTACAGCCCACTAACTACCTCTCACCGAGAGAAGACCTGTGCCCCAGCAGTGGGAACATTATAGGCTGGTTACGTTATGTTATTCTATTCTAAATCAGAAAATGTGAGACTTCCAGAAATGAGGGGTTACTTTGGCATTTAAATTTCTGCACAAAACAGAGCGTGGTTTAAATTTCTATAGAAGAAAAAATCACTTTCACAAATGAGAACAAAACAAGGTTTTGTAAAGATACTCTCATGTGCACCGATTCTATCGATAACGACTGTCAATTTGTCTAACGGTTCCACACAGCTCGATTGTGTTCATCGATATTGTCGCTAGATGTAGAGAAATGTCAGAGAGGCTGCAAAGTTCTCGATTTTGCAGCCTGAAAGTGTTTATAGTGAGTTTGTTACGTCACAACAACCAACTTTTCTACATAACGAAGGAAATGTGTCTAGCACGTGACAACGAGCATGGCTATGTAGGATACAATATACATGATATAAATACGTGTTAAGAAGGCTGGATAGAGATATTTCAAGATTAATTTGTACAGAATCTGCGTAAGCAACACACCAGAATCTAAATATTTTTTACCATGAACCTGTTCCAACTTTTCCCACCATTCCCACCCATGTATTCTGTTAATTTTAGCTTAATCTATTGTAAAAAAAAAATGTGTCCGTTGATGGCATAAGAAATCTCCATATATGGTGTAATATTATGAGATTTGATGCAATCGTGGCCATTAGGAGCGTGGAATCTACTAGAATATTCGAAACAAAATTGCTTCCATCTGTCCAGGTAAAACTGACAAAGATTCGAGCAGAAGCGAAGTACTGAAGCTTGAATACCTACTTACTAGTACATATTAGGGAGGAATGGCACAAAAGGGGTTCTATTATATACCACGCAATGGTTGGAACAAGGCTGCCAATGAAGATGACGATGACAGCACCTGGGCGTATATATATCCAGCACCTGGTTTTCGAAGAAAAAGTTAGTGTTTCGAAGTGCGTCGTCAGCGTCACTGTTGCAGACTTGAGTGAGAGTCTCTGAGCCCTGGTTCGCACTAGCCCAACATTGAGAATACAACAGAGCATCCTCAGCGCGTCACAAAAACACACTTGGATTTTGAACTCTCGGCGCTGAGCAGTGCGTTGAAAATCCAGAGCGCGGAAAAAAAATTGCCCACGGGTACGAGGTCTAAGCTCAAAGAGTCATTTTAACGACCCTCGAGTAGTGTACAATTAAAAATGCCATCTCTTAATGCGCAATTATTTCCGGCAGCAGAAGATACATTGTAACTATAGTAAGAAATGTAAAAGGAACTTGGCTGATAGCCCTACTACGATCTATTATTAATTAAACAAGTATGCAATCAAGAAGAGGAACAATATTTATTTTATAACATGACTGACAGCCGCGGTCTAGCGGGCAAATGGTGGGTTTCTCCATTGGGAAATTCCCAGTCCGCAGTCAGGATTCGTGTCGCCGTCGCTCCCTATTACATGAGAACTGGTCTTTTACAGTTCAAGCAGTACGGTTATGGAATTCCTTGCCCATGTCGATAAGGCGTACTCAATCACTGTCCACTTTTAAATTTCTGGTTAAAAACACTTCCTTTCTCCATAAGCATCCACCATTACATAATAATATAGTTTCATTGATCTTGTTTCGTATTTATTTTTGTAAATATATGTGTAGATAAATATATGTTTTGTGTATGTATGTATGTATTTATTGTATATTAATGATACACTGACACACTGACTACCTGCAGGATTATCTCTCCTTCTCCCTTTATCTATCCAAAGGTTGTCTGTAAAAGATCGCTTTTAGCTATAAGACCGCCCATTGTAACACCCAATGTAAAATTTATTCATTTATGTCTGTGATTTATAGGGTGTACATAATAAAGAGTATTCTATCTATATATCTCTACCAACCTCTCTTCGGGGAAAGCGCTGTTATGTAACACAATGGCACTTCATTAGTCTTTACACCCACGCGAGGGCATTTTGTTTTAGCATAGAAGCTAGTTTCTCCAGCGGCGAAGGGATTCGAAGCGACTCATTCATACATTATTCAGAATGAAAATTGACTTTTTATTTTGTCGCTAATAGTGGCTCAATATACCGTTTTTCTTAATAATCAAGTTTACCTGCAAAGGCATCGTACTGTATTTATTATATATGTATTTTGGATTCCACTTCTTAAGGCTCGTTTTGTAATTTTTACCGCTTGTAAATCAACGATCCGCCCAATTAATGACCCTGAGGACAGCTTCAGGCATAAAGGTACAGCTTTGAGAATACCCACCCACTGCGTAGCATGACCAACTTAGGTCAACGAAGAATAGACAAAATGACCGATTTATTTTATTTATCTATCATTTTATTTTATTCTGTCGTCGACAAAACTAGTTTCTATGCTGGTTTTGCTACACATGCTGTTTCGAAAGCCATTTTCAATTTCAATAGTGGACAACAAACGATTACTGGCGTCTGAAAAGTACGCCTCCACACAAAACCAGTCCGAACTGGCGTAGACTGGCTAGCAGCCAGAATTCCAATGGACGAAGTAATATTTCAAACAACCCACTTCCGTTTAAGTGTTTATTAACTTCTGTTAATTTAGTAAGTGGTAAGTCAATTTTTGAATGTTGATGGATGTAGAGGGAGAGGAAGATCTGAGAAAAGATGGATGGACCCCAACTGACCCCAAAACATGGGATTTTTGAATGTTCAGCACTTGATTGCTGTTTATGTTGATTGCTCATACTATCACAAAAACCATTGATTCAAGCCTTGGGGGTTAACCATACACTATTATAATACTTCAATATTAGACTGACCCCTTGACCTTGACCTGCCCTGCAAATGACTATAGTATGGCCGTGGCCTGTCATCGCCTTTTACAGGAGCATAATCTTAACCTTACGTCAGAGTAAGAAAGAGATGAAGGTATATGTCCTGAATAGTTCCTCCTCCTTATTCTCACACTGAAGTAAGATTAAGACGCTGACAAGAGGTAAAGCGCGGTCACTGTCGGACTGCATAGAAAAAAAAGAGAGGCGCGTTGATAACGCTTGTAATTTATTGTAACGAAAAATAAAAACTGCTTTAAGAGGCAGTGTTTAGCCCCCTAATCTGTAACCGCTAGAAACCACAATGCGCAAGCACCACCGACGATGCTCATTGATTCTCTGCTCTGAGTACAGAAAGCCCTTTGTTCTGCAGTGGGCATCTGGCACTACTTAACAGTAAAATTGCAGTGCACAGAATATAACTCAGTTCATCTTCTCGAACTTCAATATCAATAAATGCTGAGATAAAGATTCGTATATGCCTATACTATACAGTATAAATTCCAGCCTCATGTTGTCAGCCTGCCAAATATCGAATAAATTGCATTCTCGATCAAAGGTCATCATTTTCAATAACTAGGGCACAGAGAAAATATTTCACTATTGAGTTGCATTTCTCTTTTGTCCCTTTAGTCAATTCAGGCCCGTTTCCATTTGATGTTTTTTCTCCATCAACGAATATCTACTTTCAGTGCTGGTGTAAATTAAGTTCGCTTCAGAATAACTAGTACTTACTATTGAAAAAATCGTAAAAATGAGAAGTTTTTTTTGTTGAAAATTAATTTGTTAACATAGTTGAAAAATAAAACGCAAACGAAGTACCTATATGTGTGGAAGTAAGAGAACTTAAGGAATAGGTTGTATTATTTCCCAACAAGCCTGTAACAATAGAACAATTTTAGTATATTCTGTACTAAACAATAAAGAAATCTCATTGTTAAAATTTCGCAACATTCGGCCAATTCGTATCAGCTGCTGGGCTAAACACGGCATTGTGTGCGCCTGCAGCGAGGAGAACTACTTGATATACAGATTAATGTACTTACTTACAGAAGAGTCTTTTGTATTGTGTGAAGTATGCCTACTAATTAGATCCAGTAAGTATTCAGAGAGTTAATCAGCTGATGGATCATTTACCATTGTTGATTAAAATATTTACGTAGGTACACAATGTAACGATAACTTTATAGAGACGTTAAATGAAGCATTATGTATGACCGTGTTAAAATTGTCGCATTACTATCTACTATTACTTTCGGGTTATTATAAAATTGGACTGTCATTATCTCAATCGATTCTCATGATTTATAGTGAAACTTTTCTTTTGGGTATTATTTCTTAGCAAGTAATCTTTAAACCCATTTGGTTATAAAAGTCCACAATTCACCACGGGTAAACGGGTGCTTACATTTAAAACGTTTCCTAAATAACATCGACCCCGTGATACCTTTCTCATTTTCAAACTGACTGATCTGCCATACCTAATCTTTGGTACGTCTGACACGCAACGCACCACGTGATCGTCTGACTCACAATATTCATTCAACGATAAACGTTCGTGGTTCGTTTCAGCTGTTGTGAGCTCTCTTCGTAAATTCGTTCATATAGTACGTACGCACTCGGGATTCTATCGTCTGTGAGGTTTCATTATCTCGAAGTGAGGTTATCGTGGAGGAGGAAAGTATAATGTAAAGTGTATGTATGTAATTTGTTTAGTGTTTTTAATATGTAAATAGATGTTCCGTTGAATTTTAATAAATAAATAAGCGTGAAAACATCAAACTTACTTTGAAAATGTTGTTGCATACGTCAAAGTTAAATTAAATGTGTTCTCTACACGAGGAAAGTTTTCCTAATTATTAACATTGTCAAAGTCGTTGGTTATTTATTTTCATGCAAAGAACCGTACGACTCGGGCGAAGTCACTTGGCACCTGGCTCGAATGACGTTTGTTGAATAAAGTTATAAAAATATATTTTTATTATAGTTATAACTTTATTTTGTTTAACATCTTAATATAACACCATACTTTGACATATTAAGTTAATTAACATTGGCTATTAATATTTAAAAAACCATATAAAAATGTCTATAATAGTTACGAGCCAGGTGCCAAGTTAATTCACCCGAGTTGTACGTAAGTCGAAACAGCGCCAGCGAGTAGCGTATGAGTGTTCCAGCGACATTTTTTTCACGTGAACTCATCGGTCCAAAACTCTTTTAAGATGATATAAACCGAACTCAAAGGTAAAGTGCGTAGGGCACTTGAAGACGTTTACTTAGGTTGATTTTTTACTTATCTTTTTTATCCTCAAAAAGTTCAGGTCTGGTTTGTTTAAAAAGGATTTGGCAGGGACTTGAATTATTCCTGCACGCGTAGACCAGCATAGAAACGAGTTTTGTTGACGGAAGATTAGACAATATGATACGTTGAATAAAAGTAATTTATAATTTTATTTTTCTATTCTTCCGTCGACAAAAAATGATCAAGCTACGCGTGCGGGGATAGAATGGGAGATGGTTATGTCTTACAGGAGAATGCGATATGCTGAGTGGATGATTACACCAACGGACTCGCCCCATACATGGGACTTGAACATAACTAGCGAAATGTAGTCTACTATAGTTACAGTCCGCGAGGCCTAAGCTTTGCATTTGTGCGAGTGATTACCAATCGCACCAAAGTGATCGCGCGAGGGAAACACAGCGCCTCAGGCTGATTGCATCAAACGGTTTAAACTAAACAAAGGACGCGTCGCTATGTGCACTCACACAAATGCAAATCTCAGCATAGGTACAGACGCGGGTCGCGGACTGTACCTACACCTCTGTCTTACCCTCGAGGAAAACAGGCATGTTGTTATCTACGGGATAATCTAAGATATCTACAATGTTAATCAATAAAACATAACACGACTTATAGCGGTCTCTGACTAATTACAATCCGATAAAACTATTCAAAGATAAACCAAACCTATTACAAAACACGACCTTACTTAAGCCCGAGCCTAAACCTTCTAGCCAGCTTTTGTATTTCGAAATATAGTAAAGTTCTTGATACAAAATAATTGACAACCTAAGACCAGACTAAGTTGTCAGTTTTGAAAAAAGAACTGAATTTCGATTTATATTAGGTTCTTATTTCAAAAACAGGTCTTATCGTTACAAACCATGTCTAAAGAAAAAAGTTTCATAATAAGAACCTAAGCATTCATTTTAATTAAACCTTTTACAGGCACACTTAAATTGTCAAGAAGTTAGTCAGGCAGCTGAAACTAGGTTCGTATGAAGAAGAACTCCATGGACACAATTTTTTATCAAAACATTGGTTAAATCGTCCATGTTGATAGATGATAGATATAAGACTCTGTATTATGAACTACAAGGTAATATCTCCTTAAAATGCTACACATTTTTATAAAAACCGCAAACATTTTCTATACTAGATGCCAGAAAAAACAGATCGAGCTTGCGAAGCAGCGAGAATTCCTTTCAGCAAAGAGAACGTTAGACGTAAGAAAAATGCTTTGAGAAACGGGAGTACTTTTTTATAATCTTAGCATTTGCCGAGTACGTTGGCGTCGGTCGCCACTCTATAACCAGATGCAGCTGAACAGAATTTCACATCGTATCAGTATAAAGTTTATAAACTTACTTCCTATTGTTATTGGGGTATTTTCCATTAGGAAATTCTCAGCAACAGCTCGGAGTGAGGATTTGTGCCCGGTCGCTGGCAAAAGTTTAAATTGCGTGCAGGGATCTGTGAATCCTAACTTTTAAGTTTGTTGGTTTGTGAAGCTTTCACGCCAAAACAGCCGAACTTTTTTTGATGAATTTTGGCACGCAGATAGAAGAACACGACCTGAGTAAGGAAATAGGTTACTTTCATCCAGGATCGTAGACGAAGTCGCGGGCAAACAAGCTAGTTAGAATATACTTAAAAGAATGTGGATGGTTATAGAGAGAGTAGGGGAGACGATTTGGCTAGAATGAGTGGTGACTTCTGCACACGTAGCTCGACCATCATAGAAACGAATCTTGTCGACGTCGGAATAAACAAAATGACCGTTGAATAAATGTGTAATTTTGTCTTTTTTATCTATTCTTCCATCGACAAACGTTGGTCATGTAACACGTGCTGGGATGACGATTAACTTAGAGGAGATGGAAAAGACAGGCTGCGCCGTCCACAAATAAATTGGGATGAAAAAGAAAATGATTCGTTAAGGGTCTTAAGCATAACAGCAAAAGTTATATTGTATAGTTATAATGTTTAGTAGCGGTTTCTTCCTGCATAACTTTCTGGAAATACGTGAGTGATATTTTCTTCAGTAAAAACTTATATAAATCATGTAGAATTGTTACAATTATTCGTACTACGGTCTTATCAATTACGAATTTGAATGGCTAAGAACTTATGTAGGTAGTGCTATTCGCTATTGAATGTTATTTCTATTAAGTATGCTTTATAAAATTACATTAATTATTCACAGGTTTGTAGAAAAATTTGCACCCGACTTCCCTTGCTCATTCGGAATGGCAAACCATTCAACAATATCTATTGCGTATTTTTTTATGTCGAGCAAACGAACTTTCCAACCATAGTAAGCAAAGGCCTCTGCCTAGAATTATGCCCAATTATTTTTGGGTCGGTTTTCAGTCTAACCGGATTCAGCGAAATTCCAGTAGGTATATGGAGCGACTGCCCAACTAGCCTCCACAACACAGTTACTGGGTAGCACGATACCCCTTATTTATTCTCTTAATTAATTAAAACGGACACACACTTCTCTGTGTTTAGTATTCTAGCGCATGGTGCTCGTGCAGCTGAAAATCAGCGTCAGATGGTACACCTTGTTTTGTCATCTGACATTATGCTGAGCTGAGGCCTTTTTGGCATTACTGTTTGTTTTCTTTTTTTCATAGCATAAGGTGTAATTATTTGTTTGTGCTGTAATGTCAATAAACGCATTTTTCTTTCTTTCTTTCCTTGGTAAGACTGGTTTTCAGAGTTTTGGCGTCTGACTACCCCTTAACGACTGTCAAACATCTACGAGTGACAGCCGGGACCAGCGGGTTAACGTGCTTTCCGAGGCACGGAGGAGTTTCGATAAGTAAGGGATGGTCACCTATCCAATAACACACCGCGGATGTTATTTTGTAGCATTAAAAAAAGGTTATAGTTATATTACCAAAATGGAAGGGATTTTCATTAAATTTTTAATACGGAATTAGAATGCTGTTGTTAATTGACAAAGTTAAATGCTATTTTTATTACGATTCATTCATGCTTTGCATGGGAATGCCACATGGCGGTTGTCGGCAGGAGTTTTACAGAAATAGCGTAGTAAATAAAATAATATTAAGTTTTTCGTTGCCAGCGCGTTTTACCAGATCTACGGGCTTTCTACAGTCGCATGGAATCGATTCTGAAGTTATACAGTACTATCTTCTGGCCACAATAACTCTTATAGAGCTTCAAACGGTAGGAGCCGTATTCCTAAAGGTTGCTTTAAATCTTAATCCAACTACAGTGTGCCGCACGTTAGAGGTAACAATTTCAATTCCTCTTATTCTATTGAAAACGCCGTACTACACGCTAGGCCAGTCACGTATGTGCGGTCGATTGTACGACTGTTATTATATCTCTCGAGAAAATGTAGATACGTATTTTTTTTACTTTATCTATACGCCGACATAACATTGCCATAAGCAACTATCTCAACAAATAACAAACGATAAAAAATAACAAACAAGAAGATTACTGAGAACCAAAACAACGTTTCTTTAATAGAACAACATAAATAGAAGGGGAAAATGGACACATCTACGTCAAAAGGGGCAGAAGTTCTACTCTAGATTAGTAATAGAAATCTGTCAATTTGTCTATTCTTCCGTCGACAAAGCCCGGTTATGCTATGCGTGCTGCTTGTCTTCGATTACCTAAAGCACATAATCAGGCCTTTAAGTCACAATTTAGAAGCAAAATGGCGTCTCATTTTTTAATAATATTATGTTTCGTTCGGAACTTCTGCTAATACTGTACTCGCTGCTAACTTCAATGCTGACGTTATTAATGATAATCCATTGATTTGCTGAAGAAATACTAACCACAATAATTGACAGAAAGTTTTCGAGACTCAAGCAGGCATTTGTCTATAAATGACCGTATAATAGTTGTTGCCCGCGACTTCGTCTGAGTTCCAAAATGAAAAGTAGCCTACATCCTTACCTAGGTTATGGTGAATCTGAGTGCCAAGTTTCATCTGAATCCGTTCAGCCGTTTTGGCAAACAAACAAACATACTTTCGCATTTATAATATTAGTTAGGATTACTGATATTTGTCATTTTAGTGGGCCTTCTGAATATTTATACTCTTCGTTCTAAGTGTGACAGTTGGTGTATTCCGTATATTCCGGTCTGTCGGATCGTATCCGAGCCTCAGCCGTAATTCCGCTGAATCCTTTCTTTAATTAAGGATTTACCTGCGTTAGGTAAGGGTCGGTCGAGTTTTTGCGGCATTAGGAATTTATATAAGTTGAGTTTAATTCAAAGCATTTATTAAATGTCCTGAATAAATATTCTTAAGCTGCGGAAGCAAACAAAAGTTAATTTTCGGCTCTGCGTGATTTGGAAATTATCTTGTGTAAATTTAGTCTCTTTACGACTTATAAAAGTCCCGTTTTCAAAAAGGTTTTATGTATACGAATTTAGGTGTTTACAAAAGAGGGGGGGGGGGGCAAACTATGATGGATATGACAAAGATATGGATGTGACCGCTGATATAGATGGAAGAAAAAGGCGTATTATGGCATCCCCTAATAAATTATGACACTGGCAGGAGGATGACGAATCGCTTTCTACGCAGCAACGCCTTTTAAACCCCTTTGATCGATAACCTCAACTAGAATGGATGGGGATGGCAGAGTTGTGGTGCAACTTGGGAGAAGCCTTTATTATTCTATTAAAAAGCAATTCAAAATCAAGTATAAGACGACTCATCTAAAAGGCATCTAGTCACTCGATCACTAACGAAGACAAGACAGCATTCCAATACCTGCATCTATGTCACTTATTTCTATGTTTCGTGGCCTCAGCAACAATTACTACTAAGTCCTTAACTACCCACAATTACATGAGCCCTTGTAAATTGAAGTATAAGTAGTTACAAATTGCCACTTTGTTCAAGCAACGAGCGTAAAACGTACTGAAGTACTTTCTTGAACATTTTACGTGGGATGTACTCGTACCCAGGTAACAATGAAAATTAAAGATCAAGTGCTGTTACTTTCTTTATAATTAATTGAATTTAAGGATGAAATCACTGTCAAAGTCAAAATTAAAGGGCAGATAGACTAAAGTACTGAACAGCAGTATTTTTTAAAAATGATAATTCATTTTGTTTCTGTAAATAAGTAGTACAAAAACTTTTACACGTCAATCATGTTTTAAAAACTAGATGAGGTCGGCGTTTCCTATCTGTCCTTTAAAGTCCATATATAATCTTGGTCAGATCATGTGAAGGCCATGTAGATCGGTGTCTGAAACGGTATTTTGAGGCAATAACCACACAAATTGAGTGGACCTGTCCAGTCAGTACACGCGTTTGTCAGAAATCACTCAGCTGACAGTCTCTCTTAAAGTCCAGACATAATCTTGGTCGGATCATTTGAGTATCCTTTAATTGGTCGGTCCTTATAGACTTAGGTTCGAAATAAAAGGTATTATGAAACAAGAAACTATGTTAAGTATGTTACCCTTCTCGATCTATAGCAAAACCGATAGTTTATCAAGCCAATCCTTTGTAGCCGAACTGACATTTCAGGCAGGTAGGTAAGTGATTGGCTTGCGACCTCGCCTCACAAAGACCTCCGGATGAATCTAAATCAAGTCGGGCATAGCAGAAAATGTAACCGTAATTTGCACACTCACAATATTTATTTATTTATTTAAACTTTTCGAACCCAAAGAGGTACAAAGGCGGACTTAATGCCTTAGGCATTCTCTACCAGTCAACCAAGGGTGGTGAAGAGATTAGATGGCAGGTGCTTTAATTGAAGCATAAATTAAAAAAAAAAAATGTGATGTGTTGTATAATAGATATTGTGTAACTTATAATACACATCAATCATCATCAATCTGCCTAGTCTATTCTTAACTATTTTGGAGTACTTCTAGTCTAACCGGATGCGAAATCTGAGTACAAGTATTTTACATAAAGCGACTGCCTAAGCCTATCTGGACGTGTAGCATGACCCGGTTATGTGGACGAATGATAAGAAAAATGACAGATTTATTTTATCGTATCGTCGACAACACTCGTTTCTATGGTGGTGACCTCCATAACCCAGTTACTGGGGAACACGGTACCCCGTAGTTAGACTGGTTGTCGGGCTTCTGGCTACCCGTAACGACTGTCAAAGAAGAATGACAGCCGGGACAAACGGATTAACGTGCTTTTCACTCACAATATCATGTTTTAATCGTAAGTCTAATTTGAATAAGACTATTTTTGAGCGAAAGAATGTCGTTTGGGTTATCCTATTCCAAGTCTGGGAATGAGACATTCTAAACTTAAATGAGCAATGCGTCATTCCTTTGCACTATTAAACATCAGCTATGTTTAATAGCAAAGGCAGTCAAACAATTCTTGATGAAAAATACCAAAGAGATCAAGAGCTTTATCAAAACGAATAATAGAGACGTTATGTTTATTTGTTTGTATGTAGGGATAATCTTTGGAACTACTGTGGCCCTAGTGCGAGTTACTTTTAACCATTTCGACTTTACGCATCGACCGCGTTCGGCGCTCCGATTGGCCCTTCACCATTCGAAAGTTGCGCTCCGATTGCCAAGGGCCAATTGTAGCGCCGAACGCGGTCGATGCGTAAATTCGAGACGGCTAAAATAAACTCACACTAGGGCCATGGATCCGATTCCGAAAATTCTTTAACTAATGGGAAGCTAGAGTATTGCCGAGTGCCATAGGATATATTTTATGTAAAAACAAGAAATTTCACGCAGACGAAGTTGCGGACAGAAGCTAGTATTATAGGAGAGATAAAATTGTTTGTTTGTGTGTAAAAGGTAATGGAAGTAATGATCTGAAAACAAAAATTATTGCCACTGATAGACAGCCGCTTCATTGCCAAATGGCAAACGATATTTGCATGGTATATTCAACTTCCACGGGGGCAGAAGCTAGTAACTTTATATAACAAGAACTAATGGAATAGATTTTTGCTAATCGATAAAACTGTTCCGATAAAAAAGGTTCGGCATTTAGCGCAAAAGATTGACCGATAACGTTGATATGAGTTTATCAGCGTCCAATAAAATAATTGAGGTCATTATTTGCACGTAATACTGATTACTGAGGTATTAATAAAGATGACAGAATTAATTATCTCCAAGATACGACCTATCAGTCACCGCTGGTTTAGTTGGCGAACTATATCTGCACAACAGGACTATTTTGACGCAGTACTAGAGAAGGAAGGTTTACCTATGAATTTATTTTTGTTTTGTTAGGCACTGAATGAATCCTTTTTTATATAAAGCAATTACCGCCCAAGA
Source organism: Dasypolia templi (assembly GCA_963555695.1). NCBI lineage: Eukaryota > Metazoa > Arthropoda > Insecta > Lepidoptera > Noctuidae > Dasypolia > Dasypolia templi. The sequence continues at coordinate 11,439,672 of OY743163.1, forward strand.
CCTAAAACACCAGGAAGTTTGCCGATGCGTTTCGAACCACGAAGATAACTTGTCTGTAATTTAACCGCTACTCGTTCAAACCAGAACTGAAATGCGTCATTATAAAGCAGAAATAGGTTATTTCGCTGATGATGATGAGGATTTCATAATCGCAGGCCTTACTGCTATGAAGCAATCATATAGTTAATTTTGGGCACATGTCCAAACTCAAACCGATCGAATTTTGAAAACCGACAAATGTATTATTACGCCAGACTGTGGACTTTGAGCTTAGTTCGACTCCCAGGTCGAACTAAGCTCAAAGTCCACAGCCGCACTGCCACCAGCCAGACTAATGAGACGATATAATTAAACACAAGGTTATTTATTATGCGAGAAATTATTATACACATTTCATCATAATTAATTTTAACATTTTTCATCGAGCAATGACCTTTGTGTCCGCTACGCTATGTTTTCTTCGAAAACAATTTAATTGAGGAATTAAAAGTCAAACATTTTCAAGTGTCTTCTCTTCCTTCGTAGTATTTATTTAGTAGGTAAATAGACAAGTTAGTACCTAAGTAGTTAGTAAGTTAGTAGCCTAGCATCAACGCTACAATGTAAAAATCCTAAAAAATAGACGGATACATCTAGTGCCAAGAATTAATCACGGAGACTGACTCTACATATCTCCGCTTTTTTCCATAAGGGAAACGTTTTTCTAACTCTGAATCTTTGGTGGTTGTGTACTTTGGATTTCAGTCACTCGTTCATCTATGAAGTGTGTTCTATGCACGGAATCTGTCTATCTATGTATTAATTTTGTATGAACAACAAATAAGCTTTTCTTCAAAGTTCATACGAAATCAAGTCTTATTACAACAGGCGAAGGTTGTATTTTACATATATTCCGCATAATTGTGACACGCGCGTGATAGCTACGTGAGCACTTCCACTTGTTTTTTCTATTCCGTGGTTCTATGAGTTAGTGAACACCAAGTACTTAATTAAGAAATGACGTATCATTTCTGACCTGCACGCGTATCATGACCACCATAGAAACGAGTTTTGTCGACGAAAAATAGACAAAATGAGAGATAAATAAAAATCTGTAAACTAAATTTTTAGCTGCAATTGTATACTGGAAATAACTCTTTGTTAAATCGATAATTATGCTAATTCGGCTTTAAACGATAATTTTACTGCTACACTTTGCCTCATACTCGAAAACTTTATTCACTAAAATAAAAAAGTTCTTAATGTCCAACGTCACTTCATTTTAATTATCCTTAGCGTTATAGAACTTTTTCCTAATTAATACGAGCGAATGACTTGGCGTCGGGCTTGCCATAAAATTAATGTTACTAGCATAAAAATGTGTTAATAAAATTTTACTTTTACTCACTGAGAATCGTAAAATATTTTCTAACGAGCCGAATTATTACTTTATGAAACCGGTCTAGTGTAGAACGTAATCTAAAGTTATCTCATGAAATATCTGATAAGTTTATATAAAGTCTCGACATCAAAGTGCGGTGGATCGGTGTTGATGAATAACAAGATAGAAGGCCGTTGAATTAAAAACTTTATGGAAGTAATGTAACTTAAATGGATACCTCCATTTTCCAAGCAAAAGCCAATAATTTGAAATAACTTATACATTGATGTAATCATTACATTTCTTTAAGTGACATCGTTTACAATTTTCTTTCAGGAAAATAAGAAAGCTGAATTACTTAAATATGAACGAAATATAATTTAAAAATGAACGTAAGTACGCAGAACACAAAATATCGATGAATCATTGCGACACTTTCATTAATCAGGGTATTTTTATCAGTTGGTGCAGTACGTCGATGTTAACACTGACCTTGAGCTGACCTAGCGTTGTATACACACGGAAAGGGATACTGATTGTACGCATGATAGTAGTAGGCAACGAAGAACCATTTCAACATGCAAGATATATACAGACGATATATCTTCAAAAAGAAGTAACATAAAAATAAAAATAGTTAAATTTATCTAGATATTTTATATCCCCGGCCTGTGTTCACAGCATCTACCGTTACGGCGGAGAGTCGCGGATGTATGCACCGTCGCTCATTCCCTTTTGCAGAGTGAATGATACTCCCAATGGTATCAATACTTAGTGCGTCAGTTACAATTAAAAGACGTTTATTGCATTTGTTAAAATTAAAATAAAACTAGGATAGAAAAGAAAGGAAGACAAAAAATGAGATTTAAATTGCATTTTGTAAGTTGGGAGTAGTAATTCAAGAGTCAGATAACTAATGCAAGGCGGAAAATGCAGTAAGTATTAGTAGAAAAGTCAATCATGCGCTGAAACCTCTATAATGTCTGTCGAAGCAAAGATAGAAAACACCGTAACTTCAATTAAATTGTAAGACCCTGCTGTGCAATAAAACAAAATGATGCCACACTCAACTCAAATAAAGAAAAAGAAATATTTCTACCATTACGGAAACCTGAGGAAAACACTTTAGATAGACATGGAAAAAAACAAATCTTGTAAAATCACATTTCAATAGTTCAAGTCGAAATATGTTCCATTTGATTGATAGAAAACGTGAAATAAAATCGATTCCGGTTCTATTGGAGTGGCAAGATTAAAGCGGATGCTCGAATTCAATATACAAATTATCTTTACTTAGATCTTATAGAGTATTGAGAGAAGTGGTAAAGTCGAGATATTGCCGCCCAATTCTCGGATCCGTGTTAATCAGAGTATGCCATTGACCTCAAAAATTGTTGATTAAATAACAAAGGGAACCTTTTCGACGGAGTCCGCAATCTTGCTTTGGTGATGATTAAATTCTTGTCTGATGGCCTACTTAGCATTCCAGCATACATTTCGAAATTCGTGAACAACAAACTAAAGCCCGGGACATTTAGACACACAAAATTAGTTCGCAATATACAGATAAACGCGATAAGATAAGGGGCTAAAAAACAAATACGAGGTGAAAATGTTTTGCGTAAAAATGTACTTCACGTTTTCGTTCCCAATTTCGGTGTAAATTATTTAATTAAAATACTATATTTAATATGGGATAAACGTGTACGTTATTTGCCCATTTTTTTCGGAATGACGTCGTTGTGACGAAAATTGGAGCGTTAGGTGAATACTCAAAATCTTCCGCCAAATTTCACAACTCATGGGTACTTGAAGACTTGAACATTATTTACATATAAAACTGAGAAACGAGCTCGTAATATACAGAATAAGGCACAGGTGCGTAATAAAACATTAATATAGATTCCATCCAACTTTCCTATAGCTCAGGCTGCCTACTAAGATAATAACAGGCTACTACGTCATTTGTAAAGAAGTATTTAATATTGAAATAGCTATTCTAAATATACTAGACTGTTGAGATGGATTTGTAGCTTTAAGGATAAGCTACAGGCCCCGAGCTTACTCAATGTAAACTTAGTTTATTTAATGGCCAAACAAATACATGAACCAGCATAAGATTTGGCAATTAAGTACTAAATATTGAATTAGCTGTTCTTTATAAAGACTTATGAGAACTAGACCACTGTTGAGTTAGGTTTGCTTGCTTTCAGGATAAGCTACAGGCCCCGAGCTTACTCAATATCAACATAGTTTTATTTATTTGCCAAACAAATACATGCACCAGCATGCGATTTGGCGATTAAGTACTGAATATTGAATAAGCTGTTCTTAATAAAGTCTCATGAGGACTAGACTCCTGTTGAGTTAGGTTTGTTTGCTTTCGGGATAAGCCAATCAGAATCATGGATGGTGTATCAAATACAACTCCATCATTGGCGATACTCAAATGTATCTACGGCGCACCTTGGACAGGAGACCGTCGTTACCACCATGCTGTCTGGCTAATGTTTTTGCCAGCAGTTCGTTTCGATAGGGCCCAAAATGTGGACGTTGTTTCGTTTTTGGTACAGATTTGGTACCAAATTATTACTTTGGTTCAAATATTCTAGGTTCTTACTTAGCAAGATTTTTGTACCTCAACATCATTAAGCAAAGTATGTAACTAGTACTTAAATAAATATTAGAACAAAACATTCATAAATATTTTCAAGTCATTACACGTGTTTATCAAACTACCTACACGCTTGGTCACTTATTATTATTATACAGTCATGTATATACGGCATTACTGAATCATCGTAGCCTGATAAGCCTCCTATTGACGGATTTCATTAGCATAAACGCCTTATTTGGAAAAATGTATGTGCCTACCACACCAAAAGATGTTGCCATGACGGAATTCGTAATTTGTCAAGGGTAGTCTCGTGACAAAAACTCCTTACAAATTCTTTATAATTTATGTTATGTTGGCCTCGACGAAATTCGAATTGGCATACCTACATTCTAAGACATCCACATGCTTCTATAATTTTTCGGGATTTGTTTGAAAGTATAACAAATATTTTAAGTATATACTACCAACAAGAACCACAACAGCAAAGCAAGTAAAAATTACGTCTTCAAAAAGAAACAACCAAGAATTTTATCTATAGCCCAGACAAAGGTTTCTGCATACACAATGTGCATGATGAGTTAACAAATTCGACCCTTACAATTCCCGGTCACGAGATCCGTTCCCATGGTGTCAAGAAAGCGATTAAGGGCTTAGCAAGATGGGCAACCGTACCCACCCACGGTAGGTTATTAACTCTGTCTTACAATGTAATCAATCCTTACCAAGGCTTATAGTCGGATCTTTGTAATTGGAGGGGCCTGGGCACATCAGAACTCTTTCAGCAAGGTTCCGAAGGTGCTGGCTCGAAAATGTTACAATATACGCTCATAGATATTTTAATTACTTACTTAAGTTACCTACATAAAACCTTCCGCTCGGGCCTCGAAAGAAGCCATTCAAGATTTTATTTCATTGTAAGAACATTTTTGGGTCCTGCCGTCCGAAATTTTGACAGGGAGCCTCAAATGAAGTCCAAGTGAAGTCAAGTCGCATTTCAACAAATGGTATTTAAATTTGTTCAAACTTCATATCACTCCAAATATAGGTTTTCCTGTAGGTCCCTATAACTTAGTTTTTCCCTGAGGTTAACCGCAATTTTAATTAACAAAAACAAGGTCTCCATAAAATGTTGTAGGCTTCTTACAAAAGTTCAATTTTTATCGCCCCGCAATGAAATTAGCATTTTTATAAGATAGGTTGCTGCTTGCTTGTTAGAAAATTAAACTTCGAAACATCTGTATACTAAGAAATTTGTTGTTGACCACGGGGACTACTTTCCGATTTTACTTACTTACCGTTCGTAATTAAAATTGTCATCACTAGCGGCGGCATTCAGCGGGGTAATAATTTCGTAACACACAGAAAATGGAAATTGATCGCAATTGCATTCATTTTCACAGGCATTTCGATCAGCCACATTCATTGCGTTATTTACGTTGTTGAACAGTCAAATAAACCACTACACAGGAACAAAAAAACTTCTATTGCTAACTATAAAGTTATTTTTCACTTAGTAGTGTTTTTTTTTTCTTGAATATTTTTTATTTTTCACTATTTTGTTGTGGTACCTACCTACCTACCCCACACCAAGTGACAGGAAGTTATTATAACATCATCAACATACACAAGTGATAAATACGTATTATTGAAGCTAACTCAAAAAACTACTCATAATTATTTACATGGTGGTCCCATATAAATTTGGTCAAATCTCTATAAGTATATATACCCTTTCAAAAAAAAAGAAGATTTTTCCAAACATGTTTATAAATGACGGAGTTCTGAGGTTACAAACATAAAAAAGTACAACCGAATTGAGAAACTCCTCCTTTTTTGGAAGTTGCGATCGATAGCCATTTTTTGTGTGTTACGCAATATCACCGCTGATTGGTGATCATATTAGCTCTCTATGGGTAAGTAGCTATTAGGCGTGCGTGTCAAAAATCAGGTCGGTGATACAGTGTTAACCTCCTTTTATAGGCACATAATAAAGAAACCAACTGCTAGCCGATGCGTTACCATATATGAGATATATCTGCAATTCTGAATTTAACGATAACCAATATCACAGGATGAAATGATGATGATGAATGCTTACAAATCAAAATAGGGAAGAAAAACATTGCAAAAATCCTCCAAGTACGATTTAAAACGGTTCCTAAAAATCAATACATGGCGTCACGTTTTACATTACGAGGAACAGAAAGTCCCAGGGGACAACCGCACATCTCAGGAAGCTATAGAATTCCTTTCAAAAAGGTACAAGAAGACTTCCAATCGGATTCCTTCATCTTGTAAAACAATTATTTGAAAAAGCATAAAAATAATTGCTTTCTAACCGACGCAAAATGGGGAGGCTCTACGTCGACGCTTATTTTTTTAAATAGTTATAAGTCACTAGTCACCCTATATTACAATCAAAAATGGACCCAGCCAAGTTAAGGTACAAGTCCGTAGAAGACTGCAGGCAGCAGCACCAGGCGTCGTGTCGCCGAGACGCTACTGATTTCTATGAAAACGAAGTGTCGCTGTCGAGCTAAGCAGTGTATTTCATAGAAACACACACACATACACTCCGTAGCCTAGCGACACGGATATACGGTTATCCTATCAGAATTTCATTAGGTAAAAATAAACTTTAAACAACAGCTGTTACTAATAAAAGAAAAAAAATAAGCACAGCAACCTTTTCTTCAGTACTTCTTATTAGCTCACATTCATACAATAGCTGCCCTACATTCAAATACATAATACCACATAAAAGAATGTTACGCAAAGTAAGAAAACATTTTACAGCGATAACAAGGGATTTATGAAAACCATTATATCGTAAACAACACTTCCAAAAGCTGTCAACTTATTCTTTGAAAATATGGTAACGGTAATATGGTTCTTGTTAGATTCATGACGGTTAAAATGAAAGAAGAAGAATACTTAAAAAGATTGGCTTGAGTGTGATGACTAATTATGAATGTACTACAACAATTCAATTGACGTATAATAAAACTATGATACTAGATAGGTAAAAGGCCTCCCACAAGGTCGAACGATGACCTTCTGTAAGTCGCAGGAATCCTCAGGATGTGAGAACCACCGTACCGGTCGACGTGGCGCAACTTGGGGAGGCTCTATGTCGAGCAGTGGACGTCTTTCGGCTAAAATGATGATGAATACTTGCTAGGCCGATTACCTTTTATCAGACACCATATTACATAGGGATGCTTCCTAGAGCCCTAGATGATATCCTGAGAAAACGAACTGTATCGCTTTAATGACGACTCCACAATTAGAAGAACGCAGGTAGAAGTTAATTTGTCAAGAACCATTGGACCGAACCACCAAAATCAATCAAAATTTATAAGTAGCTTGCTTACGGCTATTGCTTGTAACAAGAGACGGACCATTATCATCAATATCAATATCAACCACCATACTAATAGCATTACAGTGTTGCATCAATCCACCTGCCAGCAGAGAGGCGATATCCATCAAGCTTATAGATCCTCCCAGAATTGTACGCTGTAAGAACCTTTGTACAGTACAATGTTTATAAGCAGTTATGATGAAAACGGTAAGTTAATCTTATTGAAACGGTAGTCGACAACAATCGTGTACATAGCGGTTTTTCTTCCGATCTACATCCCGAATAAAAAAATTGTCGATTGCAAAAGGGTTCAATAATATTTTCCGTATTCTATGCTGCCTTAGACAGTTTTTTTTGTGAACATTTACGAGTGTTTTGAGGACGCCTTGACAGCTCCAGGAAAGATACTGAAGTCTTAACCCTTTTTATTAAAAGAAGCTTTTAGTTCATTTGGTGCAAAATAAATTTTGTTTATTAATCCATCTAAGGTTACCCTGTAAGTTCTCGTTCGCACGGAAGTAAAAATATCACGGCGGAATTTTTTCGCGCATTGGATTTTCAACTCTCGGTGTTGAACAGAGTATTGAAAATCCAACAGAGTGCATCGCGTCACGTCAACAGCGAACGTCGAAAAAACACACTGTTGGATTTTCAAGTCAATCCAGTGTACGAAAAAAACTCGGCGCGATATTTGACATCCGTGCGTACGTGGATCTTAATCCAAGCAAATTAAACGAACTATTTCGTGCTAACACGTACAAACGTCTTCTTGCTTTCATGCCCATATCACATCCTACCTATTCCATTACCAACAGCACAAACCTATGTCAAACATTGGCCCAACTGCAGACCTTTACAAAGTTCAATGTTGCCGCATCGACAATTACAGAAGATGTTAAACTGTTGTATGCCGTCATTGTTTAGTTAAATCTTACAGAACGGTTAGATTAGGTGCATACTCTAGCCACAGGCCACAGCCAACCAATATCGACTCCTTACAGCATATCAACGCGAGCGTTTTCGCAGTGCGGGGAAAAAGGCACCACTGAGTTTATGGCCCAAACTGTGGTACGGCAGACATGTAGTTTAGATAAACATAACATAACGCCCGTATTTCCCAAAGGGGTAGGCAGAATGAGGATGAATTTACATGAAATGTAATGGGGCTAGACTTCTGTCAGTAAATCCTAAATTAAGCTTTCGACTTGAGAATTAAGAATGTGGTTTGTTATTTCTCAATAGGTACCTGTCAAATGTATGGGTTGAGACTCTTGAGATACTGTTTAGTAATAGATGCACTATGTATTATAGTGTATTGGTACGTTTTAAAGTGCCGAGTCGATGCCAAGAACTAAAGCATGAGGGATAACTTAATGCGTATTACGTGGGTTGAATAGAATTCCAAGTTGCAAGTGGTACTTCTACGTTGACTGGCATAAGTCACCTAAGTATGAGAGTTACGTATTTTTATGGAGATTGAAATAGCTGTTGTATATTCTAAAAGTAGCATCGTAGAAGTTTTCAGACTACCTTTGTAGAAAAACGCCAACGACTGTAAGAGCTCATGCTGTAGTGAAAAGAAAAGCCAACGTTACAATTACAAGCCGGCTTGATACGTAGGCTGTGACAAAAACATTTAAATATATACCGTATTTTGTGAAGGACAAGCAGGCAACCTCAACTTTGTATAAAAAAACAACATGTTTATTCCTAAACCACTAATCCTACAGCTACCAACACAAACATCCGTCTCACTTTAAGAGGAAAATACCTCCCACATTCCTTAACTTTGAACAGTTAGTACCTCCCTGTTATCCGGTATAAAACGGGGTTTAACACACATTGTTTCCTTTAAACGGTCCCTTCCGAACCCTGTATGCGTTCCTTTGCTTACGTCATCGCCTATATCGCTCAGACGTTCGAGCAATTTAATTTCATTGTGGGGATCCGTTTCGTATTAACTGTATTGGATAAGATTCAAAATGGTGTAGCGTTTCTTATCTTTGTTTCGGAATTATATAGATTGACATGAATGTGCCCTGGCGGCTGATAGTATGTCATGCTCACTCAAATGTCTCGCTGACGGTGGCGCGTGTGTCGGATCATTTAGCTCCCTTCAAAATGGTTGAGCTGAATGTTGCTGATCCATGCGTCATGTTCGTGAACGGGCGCCGTCAGTTGGGGCTGGTCATCTCTTAGCTGCCACGGCTTATTTTAATAATTAATTTTTTGGATTGTTTTTAATTATGTTTTGCTGCACTCTGGACGCTTTTAACTTGTACGGTTTTTGTACATCGTTCTCAATTATAGGGTTAACATCAATCGATTTAACTAATATATTTGTAACAACAATATTATTTAAAAGAGTGTCCATGGAGTTTCTTGCCCGTTCTTCTCCATAGGTACCTACTGCGCTTTGGAATGGGCAACTAGCTTCATATTTCTGACTGACCGACTCCTTGACAATTCAAAAGAGCCTGTAAATGGTTTAATTGAAATAAATGGTTTGCGTTTGAGATATACCCATGATTAGGATAGGTTATGTCTTTTGCAAGATCCGAAGATATTGATACACAAATGAAGTAGCTTAGACATACATAACCTATAACATCACGTTTGTCTACCTATAGTACACCCAGATTTAGCCAGTTATGATTTGAGTCCCATGTAATAGGAAGCGAGCCTATTGCCATCAACCGGGCACAAATCCAGACTCAGGGCTGCTACTGAGAAATTCCAAATGGATAAACCCCTAATACACTTTGCCCGACCCGGGAATCGACCTGTAGAATAACGTGGCCGCCAGTAGCGTAGACATTTTAAACAAAAGGAACACATAGTTATAATGATTAAATTCGGTCTTCGGTGAGACAGCGTATCGATAGAAAACTATGTTGCTAAAATAGTAACAGAAAACCCAGGATACAAAACAGACGATAAAACTGGCATTATGGCCAAACGACAGTCCATTCGATTCAATTTTGTATGCAGAGTTTAAATGTCAGCCATGTTTTTCGACGAAAAATCAATAGTGTACCTGAGCGAAATATAAAATGATGTAGCGTTCCGAAGTTTGCTGATTGGTTTTTTAATAATATTGGTGTTTTTTGGACGAAGCTTTAAAGTTTTATAGCCGCATTCTGGTGTATTAACCTCAGTTTATTTCTATTGAATAGTGCATAACGGTACGGTTCTATTAGGAAGAAAATAGTTTAAATAGGTAACTTTGACGAATCAGTAACTCTTGCGAGTGTTTCTGAGAACCTTAAAACCGGCATTATGGAGCAAATATTTAACATTGGCAAGAGAAAAACATCTTGTCACTGGATCTTGAAAGACAAGACCTTCATTTTATTTATCTCCTTCCTAGAAAAAAACAAGCTTCCGTTACGTCACTCAATTCCTCCATAGACAGTCAGTTTTTTTTATAGCCGTCTCTAGATATAACATGGAGACTGGACATGAATAAAATTATATACAGAGTTTCTATCCGGTAGTCAGACACTCAGGCAATACAATGAATACAAATTATAATATTTGTTGTTTTTATGTTAACTTTTGTTGAAAATATGGAGCTTGGCAACGTATGTTTAAATATGGGTCCTCACATCATTGTTATTTATTCTGTCGTACCGATTCGAAGTGTGGTGTACCACTTTTCTATTAGGTATATTTTTTATTCCATTGGCTTGCGGTAAAGTATTGTATCCCACCTGATCCTTTTAGTATATTATGTATAGAGATTTTTATGAACTACCTGTTATAAATAAAGAAATAGAGACTCTCAATGGGGCTGACGATAATAAAATTAGCGTGTATATGCACTCGTTCGCAATGTAGTCAGAATCCAGTTTAATTTTACCCGTGAAATTATGTTAATTTTAAAAGCTTGCTCTTTTGTGATCGCTTGCCGGTAAATTATTTATTAATTTGATGTCAGCGGAGATTGTTGAACTCATTTTTATGAGCGCCTCGTGACTTTTAATAACAAAGTAATTTTGTAGATCATATTTCATGAAAATCAACGTAAAATATTGGATTTTCATTACAAAATTAAAACCTACGTAAGTCCTGCTGTCTGAACTATAGGAGACTTAGTTGGAACTTTGATTCCTCATACAATTAAAAAAAAAAATCGTGTGTATGATTTTTTGACGATTTTTTCACTGACGGATTTTGCCCACATTTTGTTGAAAATTCAACAAAATTGGGGCCAAATCCGTCTTAACAGAGAAGATACCCCAGGTCCAGTTAGGGCTAGTGTTTCATAAGAAAATACAGACCCATGATCCTGGGTAAGTCAATTACTACGGTTAGCAATACCAATCAAACAAACCATCCTTCTACATCAAATTCTAAAGGACATATGCTCGCTAGGAGGTCGTAGACCGTACCCGGTGATCTAAAAGGTAGGAGGGTATACAGGGTGGGTTTTTGAGTCGGGGCAGAAGGTACCTTAATCGTTGCAGCTACGGGAAAACGGTCTTAGGAGATACCCATAACTTTTTGAGAAATTTAGATCGGCATTCAAATATTAAAAATAAAAAAAAACAAACGTTGTAAGTCTAATTTCCTTCGACATGTATGGGAAAAGTTTTTCGCGAAATCCGACTTTTCTAGTAGTCAAATCTCAGTTGGGCCCATTTATTTTTTTGATCCTTAAAAGGAACAGGATCGAATGGCATCACAAAAAGTTTTTGCGAAAATTGCCCATTTTCTTGCTGCCTGTACAATTTTTCCAAATCTGTGAATGTCGATCTAAGTTTTTTCAAAAAGTGATGCATAGTCTCCTAAGACCGTTTTCCCGTAGCTATAACGATTAAGGTACCCTTACAGCCCCGTTTCAAAAATCCACTATGTATAAAATAACGTTCTAGATTTCGTAATGAACGACGTTGACAGAACCCGGTGAAAAGATAAGGTAGGGTATATATAACATTACCTAGATAGTAGCACTCTTAACCCATTTGCTTCGAGGAAGTAATTCCAGTTAGTACGTACTCAATTCTAGATGGCAGCGAAATGGTAAAAATAAAAAAGTGCCCGGTTCGAGATGAGTATTACAGTAACAGTATAGAACATAACGGTTATCCGTCTGCGGTAGATTTACAAGTTTTATATGTTATTGTAGATCTTTGACAGCCGTCACGGGCAGACAGGACCCTGAAGGTCTGACAACCAGTCTTATCAAGGGGTTTCGTTCGTGTTACCTTGTAACTGGGTTGTAAAGGTCAGGAAGGCAGTCGCTCCATGTTAAGAAGTGGTATTCAGCTGCATTCGTATAGACTGGAAACCTGGACTCCAAGATATTTGGGAAACGCCTAGGCAGATGAGGATATTTTAATGGAGACGAAACAAAGACATGCGAATAAAGGACAACACTACAGAATTCGCTGATTTTTTTTTAATATTAAGGAAGATCCCAAGTTCCCCGAGGAACTCCCTCGAGATCTTTCATTGGATAAGAAGGATCGATTTTATATTGGTTTCTCTGTTGGGAAATTCATCAAAGTGCTAGTAATTTTCGTTATAGCTTATGTAATTAATTAGTCGATAATGATAATCAATTTTTAACTAACCGATGAATAGCGAGGTAAGTGCGTAACACACCATGGACCTTATTACCTTTCATTTTGACAATTCAACAACATTCAAAGCCTATTTACGCTGTCGAGAAGACGATTTTTTGCAACATGCATGAAGCAAAAATTGAAAAGAGTATGCTTACATTTGGTCATGTTGAGAGAATTAATGAAAGGAGAATAACAAAAGGTATCTAAGCAGCTGTGAGTGGAGTAGGTGTCACGTTTTCAAATTTTTGGTTCTAGTACATGCCGGTTCCCTCACGATGTTTTCCTTCACCGTTTTGAGAGCAGTGGTGATGAAATAATTAAAACAAAGTAAAGCTCCTGTCTCGGTTCGAACCTACGACCCCACTAGCGGTGGGTAACTCCGGAGGTACTGATCCAAAGGAGCCGGTACCGAACGCGGATACGTTAAAAATCCGATGGTCAAAACTGCATGATAAGCGGTCTCATATGAAACCTATTTAGGTAATTGATAGTACGAATTATCTAAGATCGTGGGAGAGGATCATGCCAATGAAATAAGGGACGAATTGTGTGATAGAGGGTATGGTTACAAAGGGGATGAATACGATGTCTGGAAGAAGACATGCACACCCCAAAATAATGGAAGGAGTATGATAATGCATCATAAGATATTCTTTATTTCTACTGATGTCCTGCAAGACTGTGTCGAGCTATTTAATTATCTGTGGTCACCCTAATTGCGTAACAAACAATTCATCATAATCTGAATAATATTGAAGGATTTTGCTAATCCATTGCTTCATATATTCGAAAACTTTGTATGCTCAACAACGAATGCAAAAAATATGAAAGCGATTACTACTGATAGTGTGTTACGCAATTTGGATGATGACTAATATTAATAATGAACATTATAAATATTAGTCATCATCCAAATTGCATAATTTCAAAGAAGGCGTAGTAAAATGAGATAATCGAAAAAATCTGTTAAATCGGTGTAAATTTGAAGAAGATACACGCTTTAAACGTTTTTGGAGGGGATTATTGCCGTCCTTGTCGCGCGGTACTGACAATGTACGGCGCTAGTATGAAGTTACATAGTCGTGACGTCACTTCTACGATAGTGCTGTCCTTGTCTAATAATAATCTTAAAATGTTGATACCTTGGATTTTTTTTAAGCTTTTATACTTTTTGCAATATAGTTTGCGCTATTTGGAAACAAGTCTTTTGAGAAAAAAAAAAAAAAATTGTCATCATCCCTTTTTAAATTGTATTATGACAAAGCCAATCCATACTAGCCCTCCCCGGGCTAGTATGGATTCGCTTTGTTTAGAATCTCAAAATATAAAGTAATTCATTATTATAAATATTAGAATTTCTTACAAAATACACTTTATAGTTTACCAATACTTCTTACATAATCATATCACTTAAATGGACATGGAATGACCGGCAGATTCCGACCTCTGGTCATTATTTAAAAAATATCTAGACTTTAATCGATTTGTTAAAGGCGGAGGTTTTTTTTAAATGTATCAGTTAAATTGACGTCTACATCTTATTCTAACACCACAAAGCAGCTACATATTAGTATTGCTAACGTTATTCAACCCCTAATAATGATAATAACATCAATACCGTCACTTGACAGGCATTATGTACAAACTCATTAATACATCAGATAAAACTGCCGTATCATTCATTAAGGAAACGCCTAATGACGTCATTAGTTATTACGCTTGTTTAACATCGCAAGTAATTAGGATAACATGAATGTGTTGTTTTATTTCGTTATTTCGAGATTCATCGTTAATCCGGCTTTTAAAAATTTGCCCCCCAGTGCCCCAAATTCAGGACTGTTTGATACCGAGCAGAATCGATCTCGAGTTTTAACTGCTACAAAAAAAACCCGACTGCGTACAAAGGGAACTTTAAAAAAAAACTAAAGAGGTTGACTATTAAACTTAATACTATAAACAACCTCATGCAGACCTATACTATAATTGCCTACGACTGCTTGAGATAGTTTAACACAGGAATAATTTCCGACATTCTGACGCGGGCGAAGCCGCTGGCAAAAGCTAGAAAATAATATTGTTTTATTTTATCCTAGGCTATTCTTTAAAGCATACATCTCACTGCCTTTGAGGTCGACTTGGTTGCCTGGGTCTCCAATGGCTTATGGCCTTTTCATCATCATTTTGCCAAGTCCCATGTAATAGGTGCCAAACTCATCCACAGCGTCCATAAGCCGGGGAGGCCTATGTCCAACACCGCCACATCGAACGGTTCTGTGCTTCCCGGTCCGCGGTCGCTACACTACAAACCTTTGGGCCCCGTCGGCCATCTGTTCTGCGAACAATGTGCCCTGCTCAGTGCCATTTAAGTTTGGCCATTCTTCAGGCTATGTCGGTTACCTCGGTTCTCCTGCGGATGTCTTCATTTCTGACGTGATCACGTAGGGAAACTCTAAGCATAGCCCTCTCCATTGCCTGACAAACCTATTAAATAGGCACAAAACCACACTACGGATTGCTACTGGGATATTACCAATGGAAAAACCCACTAACATTTTACTCGACCATTAATCAATAATCACACAAAGCTCAGCATTCATACTTGCGACCACTAATCCAAATACTCTTCTAGTAGCAAAACAATGACTTTTATAGCATGTCCGAGTTTTGTTGACGGTGAATAGACAAAATGACAGATTCCTTTACTCATCTGTCAGTTTTTCTATTCTTCAGTCGACAAAACTCGTTTCTATGGTGGTCACGCCACGCGTGCACACTTAATATGAGTCAGTCGTGGAAATAACGTTTCTAGACGGACTTCGAGCGTAGCAATCTTATCAATTTTTTAAAACCTTGTAATTATTGTAAATAACTGAGTTGCATTAACAACTAAATGTAACAAAGTGGTAAACTGAACTACTTGCTTATTTCGTATCAGCACGAACTATTATGAAAATAGCTTATACCTTGGTAAAAATTGTGGTCAGGCGGCAAGTTAGCAGTGAAGCTGACTGCCAGATTGTTGTGTGTGACTGCAGAGTTTTCCTAACCACACATTTCTTAAACGAGACGTTCGGCGTTAAGTATTCTTGACACTGACACACAGTTGACAGTATGACAGTTAACGGCGACTTAAAGTTGAGCTGGGTTTTGAGTTTTTCCTAAACAAGACGACCTTTCA
Source organism: Dasypolia templi (assembly GCA_963555695.1). Classification (NCBI taxonomy): domain Eukaryota; kingdom Metazoa; phylum Arthropoda; class Insecta; order Lepidoptera; family Noctuidae; genus Dasypolia; species Dasypolia templi. The sequence continues at coordinate 11,455,764 of OY743163.1, forward strand.
AGTATTTCTGACGCTACCACACTTGTAAAGGGACAGAGCCAGTATAACAATTAACGGCGACTTAAAACTCCGTAGCGTTTGAGAATACAGTATTTACAAGCCCTTTACGAAACATTACCAACAAAGCATCGTCCACAGAGCCCCATAATTTTGTCAATTCACGTCATACTGGCCGGATGATGGGTTGAGTTGAGCGTACAAAGTGACGACTTTGAGGTCATCAACCCGACCTTGCGTGGTGATTACAAGATTATACTTTTTCGACAGTAATGTAATGTAAAAGTATACAAATTAATTTTGTATATTCGTAGAATCGGATGGAGTAATAATGGCGTTATTAGTCAAAATATTCTGACGTAGATATCCATTAATTATATCCGAGTGATGCTGACGTTGGCATAAACAACAAGTTTTTCCTTCATAAAACCACTTTAGAAATGATTGTTTTTTTACTATTTTTATCGCTTATCTGTGAACTAAAAGTTGACATCATTAAATGTTATTTGTTTTTGCCACGGAAAGTATGACTAATATTTTTATAGTGTGTAGGTTCGTACGGTAAGTGTTAGTAAATACTGTTCTAGCTTAGACTCAATGTGAAAGATCAAACAATAGATGCAGAGCTATGCTTCAGTCACAGTATTATTATTTTATTATTGCTTTGATACAAAATGCTCAAACATATTTTCATTGATAAATTGATCTAGCGTAATAAAAAGCGATTTTTAAATAGCGTGCAAGAGAGGATCCTGTGGCGTATGTTCGCGTATTTTGCTGATCTCTCTGACCCTAAGAAACTCGACACACCGGTCGCTTGTTTGAATCTATATTTCTTCGATTTTCAATACAAATTATTCTACGAAGAAGTACATGACCGCTCCGCGTCTCAATTGGCCTTTAAATCTCCTTCATCTATCAAAAAAACAACGATCAAATGAATCAATCTGCCTTGCCTTCTGCCTACAATGTCGGGGTTGGTTTCTTGCCTAACCGGAGTCAGCTAAATACCAGTATTTACATGGAGACTCCCTACCTGACCTCTACAACCCAGTTACTGGGTGTCACGCGTTTAAATATTGTATGTTTTGATTTGATTTGCTTTGTCAAACTTACTGTGGAGTGTCTTGCCGGCTTCATAAGAAACGACCTATTGGAACCGTGCAAAGCATCTGTCATTTCATACGTGCCTATGATGGTTTATGTGAAATAAAATATTTTGATTTTACTGTATCAATCTAGATTGTAAGATAATGATGTGGTATCCTATAATTGGCAGTGCACATTAGAAATAGTGTAGTCTCTGTTGGATATCCGAATAAATAAATGAACACAATACCCCTTGTTAAGACTGATGAAGTAAAAAAACTACGATCAATCGCACTAAATTGACTGCAATCATCACATCTCAGCACCTTTTATTACTCTTTAATTGTAAATATTTGCATCTCTTATGACGTACATGTATATCAATATGCTGAAAATTCTGACTGTAGTATATGAGTCAACGAGGACAATCGTTGTAGCGTGCACATGTGTTTAACTTTGTTAACTCCGCTTGCCCGCCAATTGAGGAAATGTTTCGGTGAAACCATCCCTAATTATTTATTCTGAATATGCTTCTGTCATACCTGCGATGTTATGCATTGAAAAACAAATTAGAACTACGCAGATGTGTCCAATATTGAATACGTTAATTCAGATGTGGCATTGTTAATGGCGATAACTCGGGTAGCGGTTTTTTCGACACATCAAAGGGTCAATACACATTATGTACCTAAATTAAACCTACATTTTAGACTTCGGTTTAAAGAATGGTGAAGTATTTGAACAGAAAATATGCTGTCAAATGTTAAATTAGCTAAGTACTGTGATCCAAAAAGATTCAGCTTCAGCCTAAAAAACAGTCAGTTGGAATACGTCCATTGCGGATAATTATTAATTAAAAATAACTGTCATGGCGTTGTAGAGCCATAATCATGTAGGTGGGCGGATCGAAGATAGCAAATATGATATCTTAGGTTCAATGACATCCAATTGACGGCGAAACGATTAAATCGACAATTGCAAAATCAACTTGGGTTGATCATGAATAAGGTATAAATTGGTTTAACGATATCCTAATTCTACCGACTTTAAATTGCATTACCGACAAAAAGTGATGCATATTTATGCAGTCGTAAGTCACATTAGCCGTAACTTTGAGATATATATTAAAGTACTTAAATATCAAATAAAATCAGATCAGGAGAAACTGACTGACTGACATATAAATCTACTGTTGTTAAGAATTTGAGCTTTTCTTTGAAAACGCAGTCAATTTACCTACTACGGATTTTTTTATAAATTATGAAAACATTTTTAAAAAATGGAGAATGTAAGTCATTGCCCGCGACTTGGCAAAGCCAATAACTTATCAAAACTAAATTTACATAAGGCGCTGAGCATACGATGGAAAAATTCTATTATAACACTTTCTCTAGAAACTTCATAGAAGTTGTTCTACAAGAGTCGCGTCGCGTTGCCGTGTCGCGCCTGTTTGCGGGAGCCTTTAAAATCGTATGGAAATCCCAGCAGTATATTTGTCTTACGTGTGCGTTAATGCATAGATTTCCATACGTTCTATCGTCGCGGGCAAATTGTCCATCGTATGCTCGGCGCCAAACTCACAACTATAAATCCTTGTATGTATTATTGACAGTGACACAGCTAATAATTTCGTTACTGTATAATAAATTGTAGTACTACGTGCTCACTGCCTGCATGAGGTCACCATAACAAAAATAACTAACATGTGTACGAACTCAAATATGTGGCAAGTAGGTAGTTAAGTACAGACTTTAATTATAGTTGGTTACCTACCTTAAAAGCATAATATTTATTTTTAACTAGCGATGCCTCCGATACCGATATATCGGCGATACTTCGAGTTAGCCGATATATCGGTATCGACGATATTTAGATGACCGATTCAACGATACTTTTTAATTTAAATGCAAATTTTGAATATAAAAATTATTGCCTTGAGGTTATGCCATTCGACGGAGCTCAGCATTCAGTTATCAACATATCAAGTAATCTTAACACGGCTTTTCAAGATTGGGGCATACAAGACAGAGTTCGAGCAGTAGTTACCGACAACGCTCCAAATATGAGTGTCGCTATTAGAGAGATTAAAAAAACCTACGATGTTTTACCTGTCAAATGTTTGGCTCACTCATTGCAACTGGTAATCAAAGCCAGCCTCTTTAAAGATGAATGAAATGATTACGAAAGCAAGGTCTATCATTGGACATTTTAGTCATTCCACAAGCAGCAGAAAGATTTTAAAAGAAATGCAGGATGCACATAATATTCCCAATCATGTCCTTATTCAGGACATAACTACACGCTGGGACTCGACACTAGTGGCATTAAGGCGTTTACTGGAACAACGAGTTGCAGTACAAGCTTGTCTGCCTCGTATAAAATGCAAAGAAGAACTTACGCCTAAAGAATGGGTTATGATGGAGGAGGTAGTGAACATTTTGCGATACTTCGAGGCCACAAAGTCAATTAGCAAAGACACTGTTACGTTATCTGACGCCATTCCGTTAATTAACAGTCTTCGAAAATTATTAAATAACATAAGAGGTCCCTCGACAGAAAGGGGGAGACTTGGTATTGGCTCTTAATGAAAAATGTGATGGTTTGGAAAATGAAGAAATCAGACACGGTCAAATCTACATCTAATACTGCAACTGTAAGTTCTGAGATGCCTACGAGAGGCGGGCTTTGGAGCGTTTGTGAATATATAATTAAAGAGTCCGAGGAAGATGAGCCCCTGCCTACTCTGAGCTGTCATTCTCTCAAAGAAGAAGTCGAGAGATACCTAAGGTCTCCCAATAAATCGCGAGATGCAGATCTTTTCGTTTTCTGGTGCAATGACGTCTTATACCCAAACTTGAAAAAAATTGCGTAGAAGTACTTTCGTTTCCAAATGAGTTCTGTCGCATCTGAGAGACTATTTTCCAGCCCAGGTCTTATTCAAACTGACTTGGGAAATCGCCTTACTCAGCAAAACTTAATATTACTTTGTTGTTTAAACAAAAATCTTATCAATGTTATTTTTAATTACTAACATTTTTAATAATCTAATATAAACCTATGTCTCTACTTTTTATATTAATAAAAAAAAACAATCTGACTTGTGATTTATTTATGTTACCTTAACTTTTTAATTCGCAATAAGCGTATCGGTTTCGCTGATATTTTTATATGAGTCTCGGTATCGGTATCGTATCGGCGAAAAGGCGTATTGATGCATCCCTATTTTAAACCCAAGCCAGCTTCATTCTATGGGAAGGAAAAGATACAAGAAAATTACTGTTTGTCTCTAGTTCTCTACCTACCAACATACCTCTAACTCACTGTAATAAAGTATAACATCACACCCGTAGAGTTAGGCAGGGGTATACCTGTAGTACACACATTTCATCAGTTACTGTCATCAACCAGGCAGTAAAACTATGAATAAAATAAAATAAACATTCACACAGAAATAAATAAAAATAACATAACAAAAAAACAGTTTAATTTATCAACCTGTTAATTTTAACTTAATCATACAGACATAAAATAAATATATAATTAGCAATGCAAACTAATATAGAAAGTATTTACAGTATGTACTACAATATATTTAAATGAAAGTACTTTTAATATGTCCTAAGTCTACCAGAGTTTGTATTGTTAAGTATTTATTAAATACAAAACTAGCTGCTCCCTGCGGCACTCTATGTGTTAATCCAGGTTATAAAGTATATGTGTGCGAGATAGATTTGATCCAAATCCGTTCAGTGGTTTTTGCATGAAACAGTAACAAACATCCATCCATACTCACAAACTTTCGCGTTTATAATATTAGTAAGGTAACATAGGCAAAATATTTTAAAAGGACAAAATCATCTGCCTAGCGTTACCCAGCCAAAAAGGTTGGCTTCCAGTCTCACCAAATAAAGCCGAACACCAGTATTTTACACAAAGCATCCATCTGTGTGGCCTTTACGTCCCAGTTACTAGATAATACAACTCTCATTTCTATTACTAGCTTAGAAGGCTATTATAAATAAGAGTTTAAGTGAAATGGACTTGTAACCGGACCATATAATTAAGCAGTGACACAGATAGTATTGAAGTTGAGTTAAATGGCCTTCACCCAAACATTAGGTTAGGTTAAAACTCTAACCGGATGAAGCTGAATATCAGTATTGAGTGGTATTCGGTGGAGTACTTCACATGGAGTGATTGTATCTGACAAACCAGTTACTTGGTAAATATTAACTAGCAGCAGTTGCTTGCTGTCTTGAGCAAGAGTGGTGATCAATGCTCCACCCTCTCTGAATGAGAAGAGGCCTTTGCCCTGCAGTTGAAAAATGATAGGCTGGTATCTTAAGATGCTCTTCATCTAAATGTACTCTTTTGAAAGAATTTAGATTGGTTTCATGAAGTTAAAAGACAAACATTGATTTAGCAAGTTAATTTAAGTATATGAATACTTAAATTAACTTGCTAAATCAATGTTTGCCTGATTTTTATCAATAGCAGCTCTTAAAAGAAGACAAATATTAGTGTTTGGGTGGGTGTCCACATCAACTTACTGATTTGGTGTAATTTCTCACCAAATCAGTAAGTTGATGTGGACACCCAGGACTTCCAATTATTTTTGTTTTTTTTATATGTTTGAGTACAATTTCTTGATTTGAATTTTTTTTTTAAACTGTTATGGGTATGCCAGTTTGAAAGAAATAGAATATTCATGAAATATTGTAAGTCAAGTAGACAAAACGCAGTTACTATTAGAAGAACTGCAACCTACCCTAGGTTGCAGTTCTTCTATAGTAACTGCGTTTTCTTAACAGATGATCAACAAAAATAACAAAATCAAGAACATTGTTGTTAGTCAAAGTTGTAAGAAAATTTCAAATAATACGCTATACTTATTAATAGCCACATAAAATATTCGTTACTCTTCAATAAATATTGATGTTTTCATTTAAATTAAGATGAAAAAAGCTCGATAATAAATTAAAATGTTCCGCTTGCCGGCGTCCATTGTTTGTAAACAAATAACATATGACCCAGCTGCCGGTTTACTATCATTTTTACACCACAAAATCTACATAATTTCGCCAAGAACATATAAAAATTCTAGCAAAATCCACTTAGAAATAACCGAGAAAACCGTATTAGTATGCTACGAAGTAACAGTAAGCTAAAATCACCATGTGGTCGATTATCGCGCCAAAATTTGACAATAACTTTCGCAATCAAGATTACGACAATATATTTGTTATCATTATTTATTACCCCCGAAAAACTAATTCTCCTATAACTTATGTGCAGGTAGAAGCCAAATATCACATAATTTTTGAAATTATAGAATTTCCTGCGAAATTGTACCGCCCCTAGCGGTGAGAATAAGAAACATAACGTAATGGCCGACATACAGTAGTTTCCGATGACTTAACATCTAAATGCGCAAAATACTTACGCTTTCCTCCTCTTTTTCCATTCCAGAAGGCATCTGAGGTACTGCACGGTTAATCGCCGAGTAGTCCGGTAAATCCGGAAGCTCCTCGGCGAGGTATATGGGCATTGGTTTCGACGCATCCAGGGCCCTCGCCCTAAACGAGAGCTTCGACATTTTGTTGACAGAACAAAACACGCTAGCGTCGACACAAAAACGCACTTATAAAACACTTTATAGCTCCACTAGGAGGTCCCAAAGGACCGTAAACTGAACTTTGCACACTCTAGTTCGTTCCCATGATTAATTTTTGCACGCACTCAGTCACAATTAATGAAAAACAATAACGAAACTTTACATATTGAGCGTACTTTACAGAAAGCCATCATGGCGGCTTTCCGTTTGGCGGACGACCATGACCAACTTCCACCTAACACGACGTGCGCGGGAAGGAAACACGCGGGACCAATTCCAACATTTTTTGTACTCTTATAGTAATTCTACAAATAATGTAAATATTTAACACAAAATAATAAAAGAAAACTAGAGAATAAATGTTTGATTTAAAATAGTAAAGTAAAAATGATTTTTAAATTGAATTATTGTAAAAGTACGGAAATGACGCTGGAGGTTACTTGTCAAATCATAGACTAAACCATTCTATACGTTACGTTTCATTTTACGCAAAATCATTGTGGCTGATGTTGGTTGTATTATTTTCCAAACAAAGCATGAAAAAGTAATTTGTTTTAGTAAGTAACAATAATAAAAAAAATACCATTACCATAATTCAGATTAATTAAATATTTTTCTTTAAAATATTAACCATAGATCATAAGTTTTTAGCAAAGGTAAAATTTCCGTTAGGCCAAATTTCTGGTGCGAAATATTCATAGAATATTTAATTTTCTAGTATAAATATATTTCTCATTTTATTTGATTTATTTTTATTAAATGAAATGGACCCTCTGATTTCTATATGACTTTTCATAAATTCCAAACATTCGTGTCATTTTTGTAGTTGGTAGTTAGTTGTGTTATTTAAGGTAGGTAATATTTAGTCTGAGGATCCCACTTAGGTCCGATACTCTAAAATATACCCTACCTTCAGTTTTTATTAAAACTTATTTTAAATCAAATGCAAAGATGTTTTAATCTGTTTAAAACTACAGTGATATCCATATTAAAAATACTAGGAATTAAGACAAATTTGCTGTTCATACTACGAGTACCAGGCTCAAGAAAATAATAGAAAATGGCTCATTTAAATGCCAATGTTTATGTTTTTGTAATGAACTTCCCAGTCACATTCAAGAACTAAGCCATAATTAATTAAAAGCAGAAACGATTTTTTTATATTTTTTTTAAACTATGCCAGAAAGCCTTCGAGGACAAAAAGGCATGAGATTCAGCTGCAATAAATTTACACAGTGAATGTTGTTTTTTATAAAAAAGGCCTTTTTACATGAACAATAATATGAATATTTGCTGTATAAAGTATTGTGGGACACTCAGAAAGTTTTGCGAAAATAAAAATAAATGTTCTTTTGGTAAATATGTTTCAGTTTTCGAAACATTTTTTCCAGTCCGCCGGAGACACCACGTTTAGAGCCTGCTCGAACGTTGACAGCGCATCTTCCGGCGACTAAAACTGAATCCCTTTGAGCAGTTTATTTTTATTTTCGGGAATAAAAAGAAGTCACCCGGTGCTAGGTCAGGGCTGTAAAGAGGGCGACCCAAGAGTTTGACCGGCGTGCTGTACAGGAAGTCCCTCGTTTTCAGCGCAGTGTGTGAAGACGCGTTGTCGTGGTGGAGCAGTAGCCCGCGGAGCCCTGTGTTTGGTCGCTTGTTGCTCACAACAGAGAAAACTCCTGCCAAGCATTCAGCGTTGATGCTTCTTAGGTTCCGTAAAGGAATTGACACCAAGTAGCTGAAGAAAAGTTTCCTCTCGCGAAGATGCACGTGTAGAATTTCGTGAAGGCTACCCGATCCAATCTGCAGTATGTGCTAAATCTCTTGAGACGTAACTCTCCTATTGTCTTGGATTAAACTTTTCACTGCTAGCACATTTTCTTCCGTAACAGCCGACAAAGGGGTCGCCCTTTAACGGCTGTTACTTCTATCGTCATCCCCCAAAGTTGGTCGACCGCGCTTGAATTGGTTATACCAATGATACACCGTTGCCATAAAAGGGCCATCATCCATGAATGCCATTTGAAGTCTATTGTACGATTCGTCCGGTTTCAGGCGACACTTGAAATCGTAAAAAATCATAGCTCGAAGGTGTTCCCGGCGTAGATCAATTTTTTAATGAGAAAAACGATTATATAAATTAGCTCGCAAACAGTGTTAAGGGAAATTTTTAAATTGGAACGTACCTATTTTTACTTTTAAAGAATAATATTTTCAAAATAGACTAACTGGCCAGTCTCTCATCCATAAAAACTTTTTTTTGCAAAACTTCTGAGTGGCCTGGTAAAATCGAACTCATTTGTTTTTTAAGGCAAAAAAGAAATGCATTTGACTAATCCACTGCATCCAAACGCAAAATTACTTGCGTCCAAACGCACGTAGTTTTTGGATGTAAGAAACACAGGGACGGGGCTAAGTAATAACAGCCACGGGTCGATCGATCAGGTTAAGCTACACTTACCGCGGTTGGTCAGTGGATGGGTGACCACCTTTACATACCGAGACTCCTTCGTGTCTCGGAACGCATATGAAACCGTTGGTCTCTGTCATTCGTGGATCTTTGGCAGTCGTTACGGGTCTGACAACAAGTCTTACGGGTATCGAGGTCAAATAGGCATGCATCCGGTTAAACTGGAAGCCTATCTCTACATAGTTGGGAAAAGGCTATGCCGAGACGATGAGAAGTACAGGAACGGTCGCTGCGCCGACGACGCTTTGGAGAGGCCAAACTCAAACCATTTATTTCAATTAAACCATTTACAGGCACTTTTGAATTGTCAAGGAGTCGGTCAGTCAAAAATATGAAGCTAGATGCCCATTCCAAAGCGTAGTAGGTACCTATGGAGAAGAACGGGCAAGAAACTCCATGGACACCCTTTTAAATAATATTGTTGTTACAAATATATTAGTTACATCATTAATGTTGACCCTATAGGTGAGAACGATGTACATAAACCGTACACGTTAATAGCGTCCAGAGTGCAATAAATAATTAAAAACAATCCAAAAAATAAATGATTATAATAAGCCGTGGCAGCTAAGAGATGACCAGTCTCAACTGACGGCGCCCGTTCACGAACATGACGCATGGATCAGCACCATTCGCTCAACCATTTTGAAGGGAGCTAAATGATCCAACACACGCGCCAATGTCAGCGAGACATTTAAGTGAGCATGACTGCATGACCTATTATCGCCGCCAGGGCACATTCAAGTCAATTTATGACATTACCCGGTAAATGATAGATACATAGTACAAAGTAATCACAACTGTGCAATGCATCTACTTTATAATAAAAATGTGATTGAGTATAATTTAGAATGCTTGAGATATTATTTCTAATTCATTAGGTGGAAAGTTTTCTCTAAACAATAAGCCATGGTCGGTCTATCGAAACATTAAAAACGTATTGAAGGTTTTCTATTATGGATATTCGTGTTGTTTACAACCAAATATCTCGCTAATACTTACTTTATCGATAGACAAACCCGACTTATTTCTACGCGATACCGTACTACAGCTCCTGAACTGTTCCGTGAACTGCTTACCGCACCAATGTATCGAAACTAAAAAAACTTCATATCAAAGAGAGATTATCGTCGACTGTTCAAATACGAATACTGAAGTTTTTCGGGCACATAGCCCGAAATGAAGACTCAATGGAGCGTCTTGTAGTCCAGGGCAGAATGGAGGGCAAGAGATCCCGTGGTCGCTCTCCGAGTAGATGGACAGATCTAATAAAATCGCTCACCAACTCGACTATGACCGACTGTTCTCACAATGCCTCCATGGGGAAGGCAACTGTCAAAATGGCGCTGTCGTAGCTAGTTCCCAACACAAGCTAAAAATACAAGGCGTGATGTGGTTTTATTTTATTTTAGCGAAAGTTGACTCGATATTGTGTTCCTAGATACTCAGAAATTGGAGTTCGAATTTCTCGTAAGCCCCTAAAATTAGAAGATTGTGCTTTAAAGCTATTCGTACAGATTTTTTTGAGTTCGAATTTATGTCGTGAACATTTTGAAGAAAGTGATTACGAGGAAATATTAATTCTGACACTTTCCATGTCAATTACTTGATTTAAAATACTGAAATCACCGAAAATAACGAAATAGTGAAATAAAATCAAACTCATGAATGAACATAAAATGAAATGAATGAACGAAATGTCAAAATTTTTGTAGGCCGTAGGGATCTAGCTATGGTCACGCCATCTACAATTAGCTTTGCCCGACCTTCCCCATTATAGCCGAATGGAGAAGCATAGTAAGAGCCGTCATTCGACAGGAGGCCATGGGAGGGCCCATGGCCACGACCACTCTGACAAGAGTGTCCGAGAGAGAGAAGAGAAGCTATAGTTTTTTTTGCTTTAGAGGTAAAATTCGCAAAGTTATTTGTACATCATTAGCAAAATGCTACATTTCAATAAACTACATAATCATGCAAAATTAAACACTACGCAATCACATTTTACCTTCGACGACTTGAATTAGAAACAGCTGAATAATTACTTTACGACCGACGAAAAAAAAAGAATAAATTTGACGTTATTTATTTCCAATATAGTAACAGAATGTGAGTTGGAAACATTGCAACAATGCCCCGCCAACCCGCGCTTGCGCTGCGGCTGAAAATATCTCAGCTCAGTAAATAATGAAGCTAAGTTTGAAATTAATTGAATCGGACGAGAATTTTTTGACTTCACACTTTTATCTAAGCATGGATGCCGGCGGGGGGTTACCGGGGTTGCACTTGCAGCCTTAGGTACAAAAACATTGAAAAAAAAAAAAACGGCCAAAATAATAATAGATTACCTATTCGAGGTGGATCTTAAAAAGTTTTTATGCATAATATGACAAAGTTACTCACTCTCATTTCCATTTCTGGATAAATGACCTAATCTAAGGTTTTTTCCCATTAATTGAGAAATAGGATCCGAGGCGAGGCGAGGCGCTTATAGTTTCGAGCTCGCTTGGCTCGCTCTTGCACTCTCTAACAAAGTACATAACAACTATTTCTGTATGAATAGTCAACAGAAAATCTAATCAACCCTAGGCGGTGTGCCAACATTTTCTAGCTCACTTCGCTCACTCCATAATTCACAAGCTTTGTTTTTAGAAAATGACCAGTCTTCCTGCCCTCTTTTTGTATGAATGGACAAAATTAATCCTATCCCTTTCGAGGCAGGATGTAAAAAATTTCGAGCTCGCTTCACTCGCTCTTTTCTGGCACACTCTCTTAATCGCTCGCTGTGGGTGAGGTGCTAGCCTAGAGGTAATAATACGATTACTTCAACTACTTGCCATGTTAGGTAACGCCACACGTTTGGTTTGTTTTCTGTCCACCGAGAGAATCTACTAAGGGTTTTTCTTCAACTCACATTGATCCTCAGTTGAAACAACACCGCCTAATGGCCCTCCTTCAAGTACCTTCTTTTTTTTTCTTTTGGCTAAGTACCTTCTCTAAATAAATGAAACAGGTCACACGCATGTCAAATTGAGTGCTGCTTCATTGCATTTCAACTCTGTATCAGTGTGAGTCTCAAGTGCACACGAATATCGTCGCTTCTGCCTATTCGGAAACCTACATAAATTTTTACATGAGTCAACAGAAAAGCCATCGCCCGCCGTATTTTGAAATAGAGCTGTAAAAGGGTCTTTTGGCGCGTGGCTAAATTCGAAACAAACGCCGCCATCTTAAATTTTCATTATTTTTCGGTTTTACAAATGTAAACCAACAGTGCCACCATGTTAACGTCTTCGAGCACCAAATTTTATTATGGTGTTGATGCTCCTGAAATATAAACCTAGGATTTTTAAAACGTATTTTTACAAATTCAAATCTAGGTTTTACAAAAAACTTAAGACGTCTGTGATGCTTTTTCAGCCCGATTGGCGATAACGTGTTTTCCACCAATGGCGCGGCCATGGAGTTTTAGCCTTACAGCTCCTGAAATATAAACCTAGGTTTTTTTTTTTTTAAATAATTCAATCTGATTTTTATCTAAATTTCAAGTCTCAGCAACGCTTAGTTTTAAAGATCTACGTTGACGTGCGGTTCTCCGCGTTTCGATCCAAACTCGAATAACTTTTTAACCATTACTTTAACAAATTTATGGCTAATCAACATAAAAGTTAACGAAAAAAAAAAATTGCAGTGGTCTCGTCATCGAAACGCACACATGCTTGGGTACTCTTGGATGCAAGATGCCACCAAAATGAACCTAGTCCTTTTTAGAATCTCTTTCTTCAATTACAAACCATCAAGTTCTTTCACAGCGTTTACATTTTTACCTACCTCTAAGTTTGCATCACCATCAAAATCAAAGTGATCTTTATTCTTGATGCGATAATTGCTGTTGGTCCCATACACAAGGCTGTCAAACTCGCAGTGATCATATTATGTTAACATCTTTATATAATTACTATTTGAAAGTGTTTATTAATTGAGGGTTTAGTGCTGATAGCTTATGTCGGCTACATTTGTCTAATTCATTTGTAACAAGAAATTAAAGCCTGTAATTTATGTGTATCATTGTAAACCATATTTGAAATATACTTTACAATATAATTGCTTTCTTATCTCCGTTACAATAAGGTTGCTGATTTCAGAGCCAAAATAAATGAAAGGACTGTACGTTTTGCGACTACTTGCGTTGCATATGCATATTCATCTCAACCTGCCTCAGGTTGAGATGAATGTTGCTACAAAAATAAAACAAAACAAAATAACCAATGTCATGATCTTTATTGTATAAATTATAATACAGCGGATAATTTAACGTTTATCAAATACAGGTGAGTTTATTCTATTGCCCTTTTATACTCAAACAAATTGTTTATTTTTCTATAGCGACTTTCGTAGAAGATTTTGCTATTATTACTTTTTCGAATGGTAATATTTGCACTGAAAAATGTCTACATAGATGTATTCCCCGAACGACGGGTAGGCAGAGCCGTTTCATTCATAGTATCTCCACATTTCGTCAATTATAGTTACACTTTAGGTTTTTTGAATGATTTATGAGGCGTTAGAAAATGCCTGTATTATGGTGAAGCCTATGTATGTCAAGCAGTGGTCAACTTTTTAACGGATACCCATACAAATGTATTATTGATGTTACAGTGCAATTTTATAATCTCGAATCGAAATATAGTGAAAAATATTTATAATTTCAGTGTGTGCAATAATATAGTGACTTAAACTTTAGTAAATTCGCTTAAAATAGTGTTCATGTTATTTAAACTTAAAGAATTGTTCAGTGAAAAGGTAAAATAAATTAAAATCCTGACAAATGTAAAAGCATTAGATAATTTTAAAATGAAAAAAAAAGTTTAATTACATAAGCATGGCAACTTTACCCAAACATTTTGCTTTAAAAACTCTTTTTAACAATAATTTCCTATTTTATACATCATTTTCAAGTATCCCACTAAAAGCACATTTAGATTTTAGCAAAACATGATGATTTTAATGTTCTACTATCGCAATTCAATAAATGCGTGTTGCCATGTAAAAATAATCAAAATACGTAAATCAGAGTATAAAAAAAAAACATAGATTTTGTACAAATTAATATTTAAATTATGTATCTTAACTAGTAATATGCATAAAATTCAAATGTTGTTTGCGAGTGACACGGTAATATTTTATTTCTTTAGAATATCCCAGTATTGGGACTAATCTACCGCGGCGTGAGCAATCTTACATAGGTCGTGTAAGAATTATCTAAATCAACAAATATCTCTCGCATCTCACGTTCATGTTAACTAAACTACCTTAACATTCACAAATTAACAAATCGACCACACTAACATACAATCATAACATAACAAAACATACTTTTTAACATTACTTATATTTTTCCCACTCAGTGCATTTTACTTTTTCATTTTATTTTTAAACACCGATTTCTGGAAGCATATGGCCGTCCGTAAGTTGTCAATGTTAGTGTCAGAAAGAAAGCTATCATCGTGTATAGCTCCATCTCTTTTTAGCACAAGAATACGAGACTACAACGGCCCCTGATCAACAAAAAAAATCTGTTAAATCTAATGTAAGCTATTGTGATTTTTGTTTACATTACATTTGACGCTCTCAGAAATCGGGTGTTTTTTATTGTTTTTATCAGTCGTTATTGTACCAGCTTGTTAACTTTATCCTTTTATAGACTAGACTAATAATCACCATGCCTGAAGAAATGAATGGTGATTGCAGATTTTTATAATCACCACGCTTATCAATTTGACTGGTGATTGCATTATGACTGAAAATGTTGCGTCTGTAAGTTTGTCACATTTTCACTGCTAAACAGCTGGATAGATTTGATTCACACTTAGTGCTTATAGGCACCTCTCCTACATTAACGTGGTGATTTCGACCTGTTCATGTCAAAAAAGGAAAATGCTTTTTGTTTCCAGATTTCATACAAGCACAGCTGATAAAAACAATTGAGTTCATTGCCGTATCAAAATAGTAATTGGTCTTTCTCGTTACTATACTTTCCTAAAATACATACCTATTATAAACACAGGTGTCTATTTCGGTTCTATTAACCTTTTTACATAAATCATATTTTAGGTTAGGACAAAACTTAGGTTAATTTTCACACGTTTGCCATCACAGAGCAAGGAATCGCTGCGCCCGCGCCGGCAGCGACTAGTGCAAGTAAACGGTGACGGACGCAAACATATCGCAGCGGATTTTTTCGCCTACTGGATATTCAACTCTCGGTGTTGAAACGAGCATTGAGAACCTAATAGAGAACATCGCATCGCGTCAAAGGCGCGTCAAAAAACATACTGTTGGATTTACAACTCTCGGCGCTTAGCTGAGCGGTGAAGATCCAATGCGCGAAAAAATCATTTTAGGTCCATGCGAACGTGGTCTTTGATTGTATGGAGTGTTGACAATGCCGGCTCTAGCAGATGCCGCCAAGGCGTTTACGTGCTCTGTTCATCATTTTCTAAAAGTCTTATTTTTAGTTTTATTTTATTCATAGGTATGATTTGAAGACTTGTATCGCTCCCTCTTAAACTATGCCAGCGAGAGGCAAAAAGAAAAATACACACATGAAAAAAAAAAGGTATTTGACTATCATTCTTGACAATGTATGATGTTGTGTCTATTTTTTTTAATGTTTTATTCAACAAATTGTTGTAAATGTCAAACACATATTCCTCATTAAAAATGATACAATAAAAGATCTCTGGATTTTTCAAACATTCTTTTTCACGGGAAAAGGGCAGACAATCATTAATATAATATTGAGCAGTTAGTGTATTATAACTGTATGCTATTTCAAGCTTAGTGACGCGTGCTTGAAACTGTGAAACGACTTTTAAGTTATATATTATAATAATTTGATCTTTCCAATAGCATGGGAACGGCAAATTACGAAGTGGACTTTCCAATTTGGGCAGATGCCACGGTGAATTGGAGCTCTCCACTAGAGCTCGACACTCCACTTGAAACTCGGACAGAAAATATTAGGAACTTAGAAACCAGAGGACCAATTATCTCGTAATTAAAATCGAACAAAATCAAGTCGCAATCTCAAATGTCATAAACTTGTCACCGTTTTAACCGTTTCGATTTTACGCATCCACCGCGTTCGGCGCAACGATCGAATGGTGAAGGGCGAATCGGAGCGCCGAACGCGGTCGATGCGTAAAATCGAAATGGTTAAAAGAAACTCACACTAGGGCCTCAGATGGTCAATTCTCGTAATTAAAAACGTTAAAAATCTAGTCGCAGTCTCAGGTCAGCGACAAACATGTCAAAAAATTGTCAAAAATTTATGAAAATTAGAGGTAGACGGATTGAGAATGCGATACGGAAATTGCCGAACTGTTTCGCAATGACATAAGGTTCGTGCGTTCGATGTTCGTGTGTGAATTATTGTATTCAAAAGCACAAACAATACCGGTCAAATTACACGGCATACGCAGTATTTGATCTTTAAAATATATTGCTTTGTTTACACTATTGGAAAAATCAAATAAAATCAACTATATTGTTTAAACTAATGTGAAGAAAAATGCCAACAGCTAGTAAATACTCTATATTATTTATTTTATTACATAATTCGGTAAAATGAATTGTAATAAAGAAAAAGTATCAAGATCTTTTAAATGACTTCTTAGAAAAATAAATATTACTTGAAAGTGAAGCGAAATTGGGCGTTTTATACGCCCTAAGGCGCGATTTTGAACGCGTTCAGTGTAATTTACGCTGCAATAGGAAGTACCATTTCTTTTTCTATAATTGCTTTTTATTATTTATATTAAAAGCTGTGCCTGCGACTTATGATGATGTAGAGATATTTATGTTTACGGGTTGTAATATACTTCATCATTCTTTAGCTATATTTCAGCCAATATTATCAAAATGCTACACCGGCCTAAAAAGTTCTACTAAACAGACTCACCAGATGTTCTGATTACATGACTAAAATAAGGAATCATTTAAGTTGAAATGAGATTTGACAAATTTAAATTTAATCTTGATACTTTCTTTACTTCTGATCTTCACACTAGAGGCATATTTTTGATACTTGTTATATCTGTTTAACAGTACATTCAATTTTAGGCGCATATTATATTTACAATATATGGTAAAATAAAACATGTTGTACAAACATGATTAAAATAAATAATTATTAATTTTATAGGAATGTGCAAAATCGTATTTTTATATTTTAGTAAGGTTTCTAACACACGAACGTTTTATTGAGTTCATGATATTGGTAAAAAAAAATAATGAATAGTCCCAAAGTAAGTCTTTTTTTTTTAATTATTGTAAAATAAAATGTTTTCCGAAGATTTCGTCGCTCGTGTGCAAAGTCGTGAATTAATATTTTAAAATGATTTCTTTTATCATTTACAATTTTAATCGATATGTTTATCAATTTAATAAAAACAAAAAATAAAAGAAAATCATTTATTACATAATTACTTCCAGTTGACGAAAAACAAAAACTAATAGCAAAATAAATAAAAAAAACATTATTTCAAATCAATTATAGTTGTAAACAACAAAATGAAAATATGAGTTTTTTTTTAAATGAATTAAAAACAACAATTTATTGGGGATTTAAACAAAAATAATACGATTCCATATTCCTAGTGTTGAGTATCATAATTTCATTTTTTTTTTAATTACATACATTTTCATACAAAACTCTTTTTTTCATAGGACTTTTTTTGCATAACAAAATTATCTACTAAACTATTTTGTATGGAATTTTGTACAATGCATGAAGAGTTGATAACTTGAGACTCTGCTTACACCCTGAGAGAAAAGACGTGAAAATTAAGAAAACAAAGCTCAAAAATTAAAATTTCACACCAACTTTCGCAAACAGCCAATGGGGCTTACAACGTTACCTTACTTCAGTGTGGGAAAGAGATGAAGGACGTATCTCAGGATAACTCTTCCCACACTGCAGGAAGATTAATAATGATAAAGCTGAAGTAGACCACTTTACTTTTGAAATACGGGTTATTTGAAAATGGCAATGGTACACAGTTCATTGTGTAATTTTTTCTTTTAAATTGGACGAAACAACCACAGAATCGTGATAACAATATATTTCAACCGAATTAAATCAATTTAGTCCACCTTTGCGCTGGCGTAAAATCAACGCAGCGAGATTTTAAATGTACAGCTTAGCGCCGAGTTTAAAAAATCAAACAGTGTGTTTTTTCGACGAGCTGATGTCAACGCGACGCACTCTGTTGAATTCTCAGCGCTCGGTTCAACACCGAGAGTTTGATATTAAATATCTCTAAAACTAGCATCCCTCACGCCATACCTCTAGGAACATGCGCATACAATACCTGGCGATTAATATGACACATAGAGCTTAAAGACGACAGGCATTGAAAAGTTAATTACCGGTAAAGACCGGTTTTTGTAGTATCACCTACAATTCGAACCGGAACAGGAAACTGTGATACCGGTTCTTCTTCAAAGCGAGTCGGAAGGAGTTCTAAGATGTCGCTCAGCGCAAGACGAAGCTTTGTACGATAACAGCGAGGTCATGTGGTAGTTCTCTTGGAGAACCTTTAAATCGAATAGTATGGAACTGGTACTTTGGAACCAGAACCAAACTGTTTTCAATTCCTGACAGATGACGCTTCTAAAAGCTGAACATATTTTGTAAAACTCGATGACGTGCCATATTGGCGACCGCATACCGGTTTCCAAGAAAAGCGGTGAATAACGGCCGCAGTGACGAATGTCATGAAAATGATGACAGCGGGAAAGATTTAAATCGTTACATACCGCGACAAAAGATAGCCGCGTTTCTGTTTCTTTTTGTCACTTCTGACACACAATGACGCAGTGACTTGGCTTGATTGTAATGAAATCTAATTTATAAAATTCTCGTGTCACAGTTTTCGTTGCCATACTCCTCCGAAACGGCTTGACCGATTTTGATGAAATTTTGTGTGCATATCGGGTAGGTCTGAGAATCGGCCAACATCTATTTTTCAAAAAAAAATTGTTTCAAAAAAAATTTTTTTTGCAAAACAACGTTTGCGGGGTCAGCTAGTAGCTTTATGAAAATGTGTGAGCTCACTCTTCTCTGTATAGAAACTTTCTCGAGTGACTAAGTACAGTGAGGGCAAATCTTAGCGATTTAAATCTTTTGGCAGGGTTTGAATATACCATGTCAAAAAACGCTCTCTGGGAACTTTGACGTCACCTCTTTTCTAGGAAACCGTACTAGTAATATTTTGGAAGCCTTTTCATGGAACAATTTTAAAAGTGGACAATGGACTTGTTTAAGTTTCGATTAATGAACAACGCCCTTGATAGTCGTGTTCAGTTTATCTAATCTTGACAGGTGTGTTCTAAATAAGGGCGAATTTTCAACTTATACAGCAGCACGGGTTCAGTTCGTGGATTGGTGACCGTTACATATCCAGACCGTCTCCGTGCCTAGGAAAGCACGATAAGCCGTTGGTCCTGACTATCATTCGGATCTATGAAATTCGTTTAGCATCGTCTTAATAGAACGCGAATGCGAGTAAGCGATGCGACCATCGCGTGTACGCGTCATGCTAAAAACTGGTGTCCTATAGATCATCGCGCGAATTGACGACGCGAGCAAGCGACCGTGGACTAGGGCGCGGTGACCCGCTGCTCCGACGCGATTCACGCGAATTTCAATTAGGACACCTATTCGAATTCAATATGTTTGATCGCGCTATCGTACGAACTAAGTCGGCGCGAATATTATGATTTACAAACATTTTGAGTCGCGCGACAGCGTCGTGCGATTGTCAGTTAGGACACCTATTCCAGTTCAATATGTTTGATCGCGCGTTCGTACGAGTAAAATTCGCGGGAACGTACGATGATCGCGCATTCGCGTTTTATTAGGACGATGCCTAACGGGTCGTCAGAACCTTAATAGTATGACAACCAGTTTTACCAAGGAGTTTTGTATTATCCAGTAACTGGGTTGTGGATGACTGAAAGGCAGCAGTTCCATGAGCAGATGAAACTATACATTATTTGTCAAACCTTCACGCCATTTCTTAACAGTGTAAGCAGGAACATACATACACAGTTTAGTAGATCTTTTGTCGAGTTCAGTTAAATCTAAGGGTAGTGTAATCAGCTTTCTTCGACGATCGAGTCCTCAGATCGCTCGCCACTCATACAGTCTCCTTTCGGGGCAATCTTTGAAGGCTTCGCTGTTTTGCTTACGAAGATTTCTACCTCCTGTAAAATAGAGAAAAAAAAATCTAGTTAAAAAAAAAAAAAAAAATCCTAACCTAACCATCGAGAGAGCGCAGAGGGCGGTTCTCAAAGTGTCTACTTTCCGCCCTTTCCTTTTTCCTATCAGAAAGGTGTGGTAAAATTTAAGGGTCACATTTTACAGACCACCAAGTACAATTTTTTTTGGTGGGTAGTAAAAAAAAAAAAAATACGAGTTGTGGGTCTAAAGTTCGAACCCAGAGAGGCGCTTTACTTTGTTCAAAATTATTTCATCACCACTGCTCACAAAGCGGTAAAGGAAAACGTCGTGAGGAAACCGGCATGTCCTAAATCCAAAAATTCGAAGACACGTGACATCTACCAAACCGCACTGGGCCCGCGTGGTGGATTACATTTTTGACACTACATCTTCTTATAAACTTCTTATATACATAAACGCCTTCTTCCCATGAGGGTAGGCAGAAACTACAGAACGCCACCATGCTATGATCCTTACATACTGCTTTTGCCCCGTATATGTTCATACATCTGGATCTGGGCATACACGCGCTCCGGTTGCGATTACTACGCACCTGACCTTTCTGAAGAACATCACCTAAAGTCACTACATGTCCTCCCAAGGCGTCCCCTCCCGGCGTTTCCACTCACATCTGCCTTTTAAATACCTTTCGTTAGTCTCCTTTCATTCATCCTCCCAACATGACGAAACCATCTAAACATCAGCGTTTGTTAATAGCATAGCATAATCAGCCTATACTTGTCCCACTGCTGGGACACAGGCCTCCACACGGTGAAAGGCTCTCCCTCTCTCCGTGAGGAGGCCTGTGTCCCAGCAGTGGGAACAGTGTAGGCTGATTACTCTGCTTGTCGGTCTTCTATAGACTGTACTTCGGTGAGTGTGCGCAAGAACTCCACATCCTCATCCCACCTGCCCCTTTCTACAATCGGACATCTAGACGTACTGCTAATCACCATCCATACCTAGTTGCCATTCCACCAATTCGCACTAAGCGCTTCCAAACATCTATCATAAAGCGCACGGCAAAAGAGTGGAACTCACTACCTGCGTCTGAGTTCCCGAACGCATTCAGCCCGAATCTCTTCAAAGTTAGAATGAACAGGCTTCTTCTGGGTAAGCTCACTCCATCGTAGACTTTGTCTCTGTCACTTCTGACCTAGACTAGAGTCAAGAGCAACCCCATCTCAAAACAAAAACAGAAAAAAAGCCTATTGAAGAAAGAGCGGAAACACCCGATCGAACGATCCTATAGAATGTTTGATAAAGATGCAGAGTTGTGTGAATGAAGAAGTAGTAGTGGTGTGAGTACCTGGCTGCCTTCAATGCCCATATCCGTGTTCGCCTCGCTGCCGCCGGGCGCGGCCGCCCGCTGCGCCATCTGACGCTCGCGGGCTACACGTCTGGGAAACAAGTTATTAATATTAATCATGTCATGTTACTGTGTTCTATTTACTTATAGTAAAGATGTTGAGGTTATCCTAACCACAGATAATATAATACTACGTACAGATACCCAATCCCATGCGAGAATTGTTGTCTGGCTATTGAGCTTAAAATATAATTACGAAAGTAAGTTTGTTTGCTACGCTTTTACTCCAAAACGGCTGAACGGATTTGGATGAAATTTGGCACACAGATAGACCATAGCCTGAGTAAGGGCATAGGCTACTTCTCATCCTGGATAGCAGACGTCGCGAGCAACTGCCAGCGAGTCAATATTTAAGACAAACCGTGACCCCGATGGCATTTACCATCGTCAAAAATGATGAAATTCGATACAAACGAAACCCTATTTAACATCTTTGGGGCATTAACTTTCAAAAATCTTTCCTTAGTGCTCATGTTCGTTATACAGGGTCAAGTGAAATTAGCTAGTAAAACTGCAAGCATGATGAGTATTATCTAAACACCACGCCATAATGTTTAAATTAAAAAATAACATGTTTTTTTTAAGGGCAACAACCGCTTGTAGTTTTGTTACTAGAAGTACGAGTTGAGAAAGTATGTTTTATTATGTTCAGAAATTGATACCAATCACATCTGTGAAGTTTATAAAACAACAGAAAAACAGTAAAAAAAAAAAAAACTAAAATTCAAGTAAATTAATTGCGGTTTATGACACCTCAAAAACAAATAGAAACAATTAATTTTTTGCTTACACATCACGTCTGCGGAGTTTCGCTAGCTAACTTAATATGACCCTGTATTAGGAACTCTTGGCGTAAAGTGCAGCCACTGGGCACAGGCCCTTAGCCGTCAGACAGTCGTTCCAGGTTCTCAAAATTCCGATGTCTGAACACCAGTCTTACCCGAGGGTATTTTGATACTCAGTAATTGGGTTGTGGTTAGCTAGTCGCTCTTTGTAAAGTGCTGGTCCGCATCCGGCTAGTCTGCAAGCAGAAGGTAACTCACCTCCTCAGCTCCAACATGGCCTTCCTATCAGCCTCTCTCTTCTCAGCCGCGAGTCGTGCCTTCTCGTTCTTGACCACGGGAGTGACGCGGGTGCGACGAGGTGGTGACGTCACCGGGGTGGAAGGTACTGGCTTTACGGGGACTGCTATCTGGAATTGAAGATAAAATCAAATGATTTTTTCTGTTTTACTGTTAGTAATAAGAAGAGCAGTGGTTGTAGGTCACCATAGAATGGGAAGAATAGACAAAGAAATCGGTCATTTTGTCTATTCTTCTGTCGACAAAATTCGGTCTTGCTACGCGTGCAGACAGGGGTTGTGAATTATTTCATCACCACTGCTCTCAAAATGGTGAAATAAATCATCGTGAGGAAACAGGCATGAGCTAGAACCAACAATTCGAAGACGTGACATCTACCAACCCGCACTGGGCCCGCGTGGTGGATTATGGCATACACAGGCTTCCTCTCGGTGAGAGAGGATGGGCCATACCATTCCCTCAAAGAGAGGAGGCCTGTGTCCACATGAACACCCATCTTAAAAGGGATGGTGATTAATATTAAAAATCTTCGTAAAGAACAATAACAGCTTATTCCAGTCCTTATCGCGCGGTACGGACAATGTACGGCGCTAGTATGAAGTTACATAGTCGTGACGACACTTACTTTAATATTTTTTGTAATATTGTTTACACTATTTGGAAACAAATATTTTTTTGAGATTAAAAAAAAAAATGTCACCATCCCAATTGTAACGTAGCTCACCTCCTGCCAGTTGTTAGCCTTCAGATCTGCTATTTGCTGGTATATAACGTCCACGTGGGTGACCTGCAGACACACCATATCCCAGAATCCTTGCAGGTCTTCAACTGTAGTAGGGAATGGCTCATCCAGGCGCTCGTTTATGTTGTTGTAGCAAAGACCTGGAAATTGTTGGAATTATGGATTAATTTCAAAGCAAAGCTTTGTGTTTTTAATTATTAATATCAATCAACCTAACTAATTAGCCTCGTAGGTCCAGTGGTCACAAGTGCTGAGTATGAGGTCCTGGGTTCGGTTTCTAGGCCGGGTAAAGCTTTATCTATACTTAAATATTATAAAGAGGAAAAAAAATTGTTTGTAAATAGGGGGGGGGGGGGGGGGGTAAACACTGAAACTATCCGTCGTATAAATATTTAAAAAATCTTCGGTACGTTGTAGCTAGTTTGCGTGACGTCATTGCGATGCGTAGTTCTCATGTGGCGGTGTACATGCCACAGAACAGAGGCCCCTCCTAAGTTATGCTACAGTAGCTCAATATTGATGTTGAGTTTCGTCAAGAACATTCTTAAATGATTGCTTGTAGTAGGAAGTCATGTTGTTACCTTGGAACTGTTGCATTTTCTGTGTGGCCAATAGCCTCGCCTTGCCGGATGCAGCGCGCAGGAAACCCAGGACCTCCTCACTCACATCCTCACGATTCTGAAAACATTAAGCGATATTTAGAACAAGACCCACAATACAAAGATTTATTATGGCAAGGCCATGGAAGCTACAATTCAAAGATACTTTGCGCACAAACTTGTGATTTGAGTGTGTTGTTCATAAAACCCCTTTCACAATACCACAGACAAAAACCGGCTAAGTGCTTGTCTCACCACACACAATGAAGGGTTGCGTAGTTGGGATGAATTTATCCCAAGAACCAATAGTTGAAAAAGATGTTGTCCCATACATTCCAACTGCAAATGTAAGTTGGTCGACTGTTACTCTAAAAAAACAGTTACGTTTAAAGGAGGAACACATTTTTTTTTTGTCAAGATTTTATTTTACCACTTTTTTGTACAAAGAGTCTCTGAGCTAAGCTGCGGACAGGTTGACGGACGGACAGAGATGGTGAAATTATAAGGGTTTCTTTTTGACCATAGTACCCTAAGAAGGATATTGCAGGTATACAGTCAATGAAATACTTCGTGGTTTTGCCCATAGAAACCTAACTAAAATGTATTTGATAAATTTCAAATATGGGTACAAACTCTTAAAGGTTTGATGTTAATAAGTTTGTTACACTTTCAAGAAAAAAAACGGGTGTATCTTTTGATTGCGTTGGCTAAGAAGTCTGAGAGTTTTTTCACAGGTCCAAGGGACAGTAGACCTGAGCATTTGATATAAATTCCAGCTTGACACCTCCACGCGTTCCTGAGACAGACGGATGGACAACAGAGTGATCCTATAAGGGTTCCGTTCTTTCCTTTCCGAGGTTCGGAACCCTAAAAACGCAAAGTCGCGGGCAACAGATAGTTTAGAATAAACCAGTATTCTTGAGTTATATTTGGTCAGACAGACTGAGACAGATTGCTTTTATAACATGTAAGGATTAGGATGATAATAAATTATGATAATACAAGCGGATCACATAAATTAGCCATTTAAAGAACTGTCTCAAAGAGACAAAAGAATCAACTATGAAATTGGAAACACCTTCATCAATAAGACGAGACATAACATTTCAGACTATAATATTTGAATATTATAATGAGGTATTAACTAATTTGATACGTTTTAAGGTCATATTATAATACCATCCTTGTCTGTGATCAATGTCAAATTTTATTGGTAGTGGACATTTTTGTTGAGTTTTATCTGGGTTTATATATTTAATTTATTACATAACATAACATCACGCCTATAATCGCAGAAGGGTTAGGCAGAGGTGTACCTATCGTACACCGACATTTCGCCAGTTATCCTTAAGTCCCATGTAATAGGGGGCGACCCTATTGCCATCAACCAGGCACAAATCCAAACTCGGGGCTGCTACTAAGAAATTGTAGATGGAAAAACCAAATAACACTATGTCCAACCTGGGAATCGAACCTAGGACCTCACATGGTCAGCAGTAGCTCTTGCGAACACTAGACCAATGAGGCACAATTGCTAGTCAAAAAAAAAGTACATAACACAAATAAAAACCTCAGAAAATGGGTATGGGAATATTAGCTTTATTTTAAATAGTATTGAGCATTCTTGCGTGAGAGAGCAGATGTGGCCCATTGGAAACGGCCGCGACTTACAAGTTGAAGGTCGTAGATTCGAACTCACGCAGGCACTTTACTGTGTGTATGTGTTAATTATTTCATCACCACTCCTCTCAAAACGGTGATGGAAAACATCGTGAGGAAACCGGTATATGGAACCATAAATTATAAATTCGAGATATTTAGGAACCATAAATTCGAGGAATGCAAAATCTAGCCACGCACCGGGCTCGCGTTGTAGATTATAGTCCTCTCTCGAAAAGAGGAGGCCGGTGTCCTAGCAGTAGGAACATTTTAGGCTGATTATGCATTCTTGCGAGCACAAAAAACTTCATAAATGCAGACATGGGTAATAAAAATGATCTAATGAGTAGGTTTGGTTGAGAATATTTAATGGGTATATTCAAAAGGTTATGCTAGGGTTACCCACTTCGCGTTGGTTTCCTTTTGCGGAGGGAGAGAGAGATCTCGTCCACTCTCCCCCCCTAAATGGGTCCAGGGACGGCGGACTTAGGGACGTCCGCCGCCCCCCACACATCAGGACCCGAGGTGGCGGCGCGATGTGTTCCACGCGCGCCCCTCTTAGACGTTGCGGGGGAGTCAAACACCCCACTCCCCCCCCCCAACCCGAGGAGGCCCGTAGAGGCAGGCCGGCACCAGTCGGGGTCGCGAAAGAATCATGTTCCCGCGACCCCGACGTAGGTGTGAGATGGAACACCGGGGTGGTTTTTAGTCAGTAAGTCTGACAGACCCCTCCGCCCGCCCCAGGGCGGAGGACATCCATGAGGATTTCCCACCCCGGGAACAAAAAAAAAAGGGTTACCCACTTCGTATCTGATTAAGCAATGCACTGACAGAATAAGGACAGGATACTAAAGATTTAATGTTAAAAGAAATTAAGTATGAGAATACAGGATCATGAAATTTTGCGAAACTCTTGAATTGGCGAGACTAAAACGAGAAGTCAGTTTTTTCATGAAATTGTAGCCAACAAATACATAAAAAGCGATAAAGCCAAAAGTATTTGAAACCATAAAATTGTGATAACATTCAAAATGTAGGTGTGTAACCTACCACTACAAAAAAAAAACAGGCATGATTTTATGTTGGTTTCCAAAAGTTTTTTTTATTAAAAAACCAACCATTTCGAATCAATTTAGGCAACCCTAATCAACCACAAAACTGTATGGTAGACCAAATTTAATTGTAGAAACAGAACTAATAACAATTAGATGTGCCTTTAACGGACAAGGTCTTCGAAACAATTCAAAAAGAGAGGTCATTCAGATTTGTTGGTCCATTCAAGGATAAAAATCGGAGTTATGTATTTTCTCTGTAAGGATATTTTTAGTGGGTAGATCCAGTAGTAAAGAAGCTGAGGCATATTTTATATCAGGGTCCTTTAGCATAAGATTAATATATGCCAGCTACATTGCAATATCATTTCGAACTAAGAAAGACAAATTTTCCTGAAGAATCTATGTATGATGGATCTCATACATAGATTCTTTACACTTAAGAAAGGATCTTTCGAAATTGCACTATTCAAACCTAAGAAGAATGTTATGTGAATGAAATTTCAGGCAATAGCTCCTTAGAGCTTTTAATATTATACATAAACTCACGTGTAAGTCTTCCAACTCCTTCTCAGCGGTAGCGGCAAGCGCCAACAGCCTCTCAGTCTCCTTCTTCTCCAAATTCAAGAAGAAATACGCATCCTTCACCGCCTCCACACCATTAGTACCACCATTAACACTACTTATCACCACCTCATCACGTTCACCATCAAGTTTTATCACAGAAATACCATTTGTCACAGACACTGCACTTTTAACATCTTCTTTCTCAGTCTTTTCCACTTTAAGAATGTCTTCTTCAACTTTTTGTGGAGACAAATCACTTTTCACACACTTCTTTGGCGAGAGGATAGGCAGCTGAGCTCGGAACTCAGGCCTTAAATGCCTAAGGACTGGTAAAGACACACTGGAGTCCAGATCTCCATTTGGACTTGTGCATACTTGGTCTATGTCCGTTTCTTCGTACTTTTTGGGGAGCCTTTCTGGAGTGTTTAAGGACTTTTCGGTCAAGACTTTTGGCTCGTCGTCATCGCTGGTACTTTTGTTGTGTTTGTGGCGCTTCTGGTTGAAGAAACCTTGAGCCAAAGCGCCGGGACCATAAAGCCTCTCCACACGTTGTTGAATGAAACTCTTCATTGGGCTCGTGAGCTGTTCCCCATTCTCCTTCGTAATTTCCACTCGTTTAGAGACCCCATTGGAAGAAATGGTGTAAGATTCAGAACTTAACCTGGTTTCTTTACCATTAGAGGTCACCGTCTTCCTGAAATTCGTTTCCGAATAACTGGACTTGAAGGTAATCTCCTTCGAGTTATCAACCTCATCGGTCTTATGAAGCATTGAGGTCGCGAAATTCTTACTCTCGCTTGATATGTATGGACGGCTCGTGGTCGTCATGTTACCTAGAAAATCGTTCTTTAACTGCTTATTTTCAGCCGCCATGTAGACATTAAACGGTGACGTGGCTAGGTAAGGATCTGTGTGCGCCTTAGTAGGCGCTTTTTGTGTCAAATCGGCGCGCGTATCATGGGGACCAAATGTCGGGACCAGCAGTTTATTTGCACTGACCGGAACAGGTACCAATAACGAGTTATTTTCGCTTCTGTATTGATAATTATGTGTTATAGGTCTTATGGGGGATGCTTCCCGACTTTTATTGATATCCTGTCTCAATTTCGAATCATAGGTGGTAAGATTCGTGTAGCCATTGACAGAACAAGCGAGGTTGAGATAGCTGGGCTTCTTATTTGGGAGGTCGTCCCTTTTCTTATGGTGTCCCCTTGATCTGTGGCTCGAAGCGTCTACGTACACTTTTGGGGGTGGTCTTAGGAGATTCTCAGACTTTCTGGGGGTTGGTGTTGTGTCTTCTGGGGTCCGGACGGGTGTAGCCACGGGGGTAGGACCGGCTAGGTAGTGAGGCTGAAGATTGGAGCCTGCCCGCTCTTGGAGACGAGATGTGAAGTCTCGGATCCGGCTGGTGGTGGAAGATGGTGTAAGGAGATTCAAGCTTCCCGATGTGGTATCTGGAATGAGTAGAATTTTGTTTATTAGTAATTTTGTAATAAGGGTAATGTTTTCAAAGACTTCTTGGTTTGAAAAAATAATAATCCTGAATCCTGACACCTACTTTAAGGAATGTATGAACGCTAATGATAACGTTATAACTATAGCTTAATTTTATACTACACAATTTAGATTGCCAGCAACATGCTAAGAAGTAGAATATAATTTTATTCTCATATGAAAACTAGAGCCTCATTCTATTCTAATATGAAAAAAGCTAAAGTTTTTTTGTTTGTTTGAACGCGCTAATCTTTAGAACCCTGAGGAAGCGCTCACTAAAGTAAAAAAAAAAAAACTAGCGAAAAAAAGTAATCGAACGGGCGTTGGGTCGGGGCCCAAATGTTCACGCGTACGCAGTTTTGGCCAAAAGCTAGTTTAATTATATTCACGTTTCTAAAAGAAACCAGCAACTTCAGTACATAAAACCTAAGATAACTAATTTATCGACTAAAACTGACATTTTTATTTATTACTCAGCATGACCCTGCAGATTTAGAAAGTATAGGTAACGCTATAAAGGTTCCTTATCTGCATTCAAAACATTTCTGAGAAATGTAAATAATACATAGATAACTAATTCAGTATTTAATGAACATCTAAATGCAATCCATTATGGCCTTTATATTTTTCCTGTAACGGTTAACAATAACATAAAATAACGCCTTGTTTCCCCGAAAGGTTGGGCAGAGGTGTACCTATAGCACACCCACATATCGTCAGTTATGTTTAAGTCCCATGTAATATGAGGCGAGCCTACTGTCATAAACCGGGCACAAATCCAGACTCGGACTTAATAATAAATGATTTGGAATTTATGGAAACTATTAGCCAAGGTTCGCACTGGCGATATTTATCGAGAACTGGATTTCCAACTCTCGCAGTTGAGCCGAAAATGGAGAATCCAACTGAGTGCATTCCAGCACGTCAAAAAAACGCACTGTTGGATTTTCAACTCTCGGCGCTTAGCAGTGCGTTGGAAGTCCAATAGAAAATCGCCTGTGGGTACAAGAGCTTCAATGGAATGTTGGTTTAAAATCTTAGTCATAAGCAAATAGTCAGCTTCAAAAGCCAGGTCCTATGGCCAAGACTTGGTCAAGAGCTTAAAAAAAATATATGCATACTCTTTTGAAATATGCTAAATATTGAAGGTTTAATAATATTATTTTTATTTAGACTACTAGCTCTGTAAATACATAGAAATAAACACTAATATCATGTTCTGATTAACAAAGCAAACATAGATGACACACATACAACAAAAACAAAGCATGAACTGCACACATATCTACCACACAGATAATCTATAGATTAGCCGCACAATCACAAATTCCAACACAAGACCTAAAAGGTCGAAACACTCTTTAAAACCTCATTCGACACTCACAAGCATGAAAAACAAAGAAATAGTCACACATTTTAAATTTAGAAGAATTGAATGGATAAATATAGAGGTATAGAAGATAAAAATTATTGTAATTACCGCACAGCATTTTTTCTGTATCTTATCAAAGAGATATAAGATTAGAATGTGCGTGGGACTATAATAATGATGTAAGAATTGATAAAATGTTTGTGTATATGTGTGTGTTTGGCATTGAACCATTTGGGGTTAGATTAAACTTCAAGGGTTGCGCAAATGAAGTAAGGCAGGGGCCATAGTTTAAATTTTGTTGCCAAACATAAAAACAAGTCTAAAATAATGACAACAAGTCAAATCAACAGCAAGTCAAATGATGTATTCATTATCAGACACATAGGAAATATAAAATTTAAAAAAACAAAAAAAACAAATCACCAAACGGCCAAACCCAACAACGTATCTATCTCTAATTATGGCGTACTGGTGATAGAAAACCCTATCAATCTCTGGTTTTAACGTCACATTAAAGCCAAACTAAGCGAACCTATAACGTGTTGACAGCTGTTTGACAGGGACAGATAGAAATGTACTGTCTATCAACAGTAGTGATCTGTCTAACGGCCAAACCCAATTTTTCTATCTCCAGTTCGCCAAAGTTTGAGATAGATATGTTATTGAGTTTGGCCGTAAGACTTGTTGGATGACTTGAGTAGATGATCTATGTTGATTTAAGAGTTAGAAAATATTAATATAAAACAGGTATTACCAGATTTTATTAGCATTGGTATGAAAATACAGAGTGGCACAAACGCGACTGCTAATCGTCCCCACACTGTGCCCTGTGTTTGATTCCCAGGTTGAAAGTGGCAACATGTTTTTGTGGTTTCCCATTAGGAAAATCTCAGTAGCATTTCAGAGACTGGTAAATTTCAAAACGCTCACCCCTATGAAATACCTTATATGAAACATATAGGACATAACTGGTGTACTATAAATCTCTACCTACCCACTAGAGGAATATCTAGGTACCTGATGTTTTGTGGCAAGATAAAAGTGCAAGTTAAACAGTATGCCAATACAATCACGAAATAAGAAGTTGACCACTCCAACAGCCTACATACAATATGACTCATATGTCAATGTTGTATAATGTATGTCAACTATTTCTTTGTCTGTTTGTTTATTTCTTAAGGCATTGCAATAACATTTGCAATTCTGATTTGTAATCTGTTTTTTTTATGTTTGCTGTGGATGTGGCTTCACTTGCTAATATGGCTTTTGTTTTATGCATTTACATAGCCTCTACAGACTGCCATAGCTAGATGTATGCCTGGGTAGTCAGCCCCGACAAGGGCGGATCTGTATTTTTTTAATTCTCAAACTTTAATACATACCGTAGTGAAAACGCAACTCCTGTACCAGTATGTAGGGTCAAAAGAAAATCTATCCTATCTGTTCGCCCTTCCCACCCCCAGAAATAAATCAGGGATCCGCCCTTGAGCCCTCCTACCTGTTACGACTGTCAAAGATCGACGATTGGCAGCCGGGACCAACAGCATAACGGCTTACGGCCAAAACAAATAACCTAAGACAATACCGTGGTGAAAACGTAACTCCTATAACAGTATGTAGGGTCAAAAGAAAATCTTTCCTATCCGTTCGCCCTTCCCACCCCCAGAAATAAATCAGGGATCCGCCCTTGAGCCCTCCTACCTGTTACGACTGTCAAAGATTGACGATTGGCAGCCGGGACCAACAGCATAACGGCTTACGGCCAAACCAAATAACCTAAGACAATACCGTGGTGAAAACGTAACTCCTATAACAGTATGTAGGGTCAAAAGAAAATCTATCCTATCCTTCCCCCCGCCCCCCAAATAAATCTTGGATCCGCCCTTGAGCCTTCCTACCTTTTACGACTGTCAAAGATCTACGATTGACAGCCGGGACCAACAGCATAACGGCTCACGGCCAAATCAAATAACCTAAGACAGATGATAGACAGTTCTATTTCTTTCAAACAAATAGAAGTCAACACGTTATGCTTTATTGGGACGGGGGTAAGGTCGCAGTTAGGCTTTATTGGGACGTTAAAACCAGAGGTTGATAGGTTTTTCTATCTCCAGTACGCCAAAATTGGAGATAAGATACGTCCAGAAATCCGGGACCCGACCGCGGCATGAGTAGCTTAACCTTTGATCGACCCGCGGCCGAGCGGCTGTTTCTATTATACCTTACAAGTAATATAAAATCGCTCTTACAATTGAATCTGTGAATGCTGTACTAGACAATTCATTCGGAAATTCGGTAATCAGCTTTTTTAATGATTGGGACTATTAATGCTAAAGTTCTCATTTTTCTTACATAATGTTGATATAACATAAAATTGAACCAAATTAAATTGATTTAAAAAAATAATAATGTGAAAGTAATAAAAAACTGAATTAACTAACTGACTTTGAAAAGAGAATGCAGAGGGAAAGTATGGCATAAAGGCATAAAACATGTATTGTGTTGTGTAATTCTATAATGAAAATCAAGGGATACAACATTAATTTATTATGCGGGCATTGATAAAGCACCAGTAAAAGAAAGTTGAAAGGAAATTGTTTAGCTTGGTAAGGCATGTGATGGGGAGCAAAACACATGGCACTAAAAGGGTGACAAATATAAATGTTCTTTGGCTTTAGTCGTTCTCTCTCTGAGGGAGAAGAAGGCAAAACAAAAGCTGTATGGATTGTGTGAGGAATAAATTATGAAAGAGAAGTGAGTCATTATTAGCAGGATGGTTGACAGGAGAGTTGTGCCAACCCCAAGTAACACGGAAAAAGGACAGGGAGAAGATGATGGGCATTGATAAGGCAAATTGAATTTTTACCACACATAAGAGTGACATTGACAATGCTCTACAAAGCACCACTTTTTTTTCAAAAAAAAAAAATTACTGACTTTTCGTTACATAAAAATAGTCTTTACAATTTTAATTGCCTATGCCTGCAACTTCACCCGCATTGATGTCGGAATTTATCCCCACAGGAACTCTCTGCCGGGAGACAAGAAGTAACCTATGTCCTTCTTTTGGACGCCACCTATCTCCTTGCCAAAATTCATCAAAATCCATTAAGTGGTTTAGGTGTGAAAAGGTAAGATACAGACAGTTACTTTCAAATTTATAATTTTAGAATTGATTTATGGCCAATGCTTGTTATTGAAATCCTGTTAAATGAACTGTACATTGCCACACACATTGGCATTGGTGACTACCAATATAAAGACTAATAGAGAAGTTTGGAAGTGGGATAAATAAATAAGAATGATGACTAATAGTATAGAAATTTTGAAACAAGTAATTTTGAAGAATCTACATAATGAGATAATCGAAAAAATCTGTATTATCATTGTTAATCTGAAGAAGCTTGATGCTTTGAAGTGTTTGGAAGGGATTATTCCTGGATAAGCGGTAAGGACAATAACATAGTTGTGACGTCACATCTATGATAGTGCTGTCTTTTTCAGTAATTTGAAAATGTTTATTACTTGGCAGTTTTTTAAGCTTTAGCTTTTTTTATTAAGTATATTATTTGCACTATTTGTAACCAAATATTTTTTGAGCTAAAAATAAAAAGATCTGGGCAGGAGAATGATGATTGTTCCACAAATTATCTGATTCTAAAAGAAATGTCTATCTATATGTTTTATTTATTAGGCTGACTTTTCTCAGGTCAAAGGGTCTCTTCTCACACAGAGAACATCACAGATCAAATCACAAATTCTGAATGATAATGGTCAACCAAAAATTTTACAAGAAGAAGCGAGCAATTCCACCAACTTACTGAATTAAGATTGTTTATCATTTAATAGTCATTACTAGAGTGCCAATTTCTTTGAAGAGGTAGATAGTTATCATCAATGCATTGTACAATAATAAATTATGTATGATAATTTCATCACTTAAAATAAGTAACCTTTTGATAAGATTTGGTTATGAAAGTTTTGGAAATGATTTTTGAAGATCATGCAATACTGTTAATGACACATAAATGATGTAAACAACTAAATGCAGTAAATGACACAATTGTGTTACATTGAAAAGAATGTCAGAATAATATTTTTTAAGTCTGTAAGCAATGCATTTGCAATTAGGGACGATTTATAATATACAGGATATATAAATAGCGTCATAATTAGAATATATAAATTATGAACGAAATCATGCAGCAAGGATAACGAAATCTAAAGATGAATCGTCTTTCTGTGAACTATTAAAAATAATCGCATTAGTCATCTACGTCAAGCCAATTGTACAAAAAAATTACTACGACATGCCGTTTTAGACAATTTTATCATACTTTTACTTTATTTACCATTCCTCGACAAAATTAATTGGTTCTACAAAAAGTACGGTAAAAGTTATTCTTTGTATAACACTACTTTTGACATTGAAAACCGGCTCAAAACACTTACCAATCGCTTTCAAAACCCACTAACTGAATTACACAATAAATAGAATGATAAAATAATCAATAACCATTATTTTAAAAACACCTCACACAATTTTTCACTGAACTAAAATATGACATCAGTTCAGTTCACAAAGAAATGTCAACGTTTTTATTATTTTTTCCTCGAGTCGACAACGCACACCCGTTTGCGGCCAGTCCACACCGTTCCGTTTCACGATCGGCAAGTTTCGGATTCGTTATTCACAGACTGTTTATAGATAGAGGCAGAGCGTTGTTAAAATTTTGCGAAACTTGATAAATTTTTTCTCAGGTGTGTTTAGGTGCGTATTCATAAGCAATATGACGGCAATGACCGAGCTGTAAGTAGTGCGTGGGCAGAAAACGAGGTCGATACATAGATTATCCATAAGTGTACGCGTATCTGTCCGATTGTCTTTTCGTTTTTGAGTTGAGTTGCATTTTGCAATCAGATTTGTTTGCGATTTCTATGCACGACCTAGATTGGTATTTTACCAACATGTAAGGTGTTTCAATGACGTTAGTGTTAAATCGATCGGTCCAAGTCAACGTTAAATTAAATATTCATTGCTTCCGCTCGGAATGAGTAATGTTTTATTATGATTGAGGTCATTTTACTTGATTGCTTAATATACTATTTTTATCATCTGACATCTAATAATAGTGGTAATACTTCTAACTAACTAGGACGGTTAGATTACGCAAGCATGCAAGAGCTTTGTTAAAAAAGTATTATAAACTCTGAATTTCTGAAATGATATTCCCGCGGTTTGTCTCATTTTACGTTCGGTTTCACACAAAACTTTTACTTTACATGTTCTTGTCAAAAAAAAAACTCAAACATTTGTGAAGCTAAAAATAAAAGTGCTCTTCACGTTGATTTACGGGCCGAAGACGTCTATACTTATACAGAAAGCAATCAGAAGATGTCGTGGAGGAGCAAAAACAGACACGGAATTTAGCAGCACGATTTATTCCTAAATTCCCCGAAATAACGTTAACATGCCATGGAGAGATCTAGAAACTTTTTCGAGCTTCGAAATCGCAAAAAAGTGCGAACGAAATCATTAAGATGTAAATAAAAGATAGAATAGTGTATTTTTTTTGAGAAATGAAACAGAAAACACGCTACTTATAAGGAAAAAAAAGAAAACACAGATTACAGATAATAGTAAAGACATTTATTATTATGAAAATAAATAGAAATTATACTGTGATAATAGCTACTGAGTTTATTTTAAAAGTTGATAAAACAATGAATGGAATGAAAAATTGCAAATATTGTACTTTTAAAAATAAACTCATTCAAAATCGACATAATATTGCGATGAAAATGAACTGAAAATCACAATCACGCATGCTAATAAATACAATTTAAAAGCCGAGACTTGACTTGCAACGTTTGTTTGTAATGTATCGAGTTTTTGTAACGCGTTACGGTAGTCAGTGTAGCGAGCCGAGCCGCTCGATGCAGCGTACACTCAAGTGTCGTCTTTTTCGTGAATTCCTTTGAAACGCGTTAGAGTTGCTGCATTGACTTGTTTACAAACAAGTCAGTGCAGGTTGACACGTCGTCCTCGAAACGAGCGTTCACCACTGTTTTGTAACCAAGCTCGCCTCGAATGAAGTCCCGTACACACTGGCGCGACACAATGGCACCGCGTGTCGCGCGACGAGCGGTGCCTTTGTGTCGCGCTGTGGCGTCGCGCCTTTTTGTGGGAGCTTTTATACATTACAAACAAACATTTCAAGTCAGTCGCCGCCTTTAGGATTCACAAAAAAAAAACATTTAGGACAAAAAAAAAACGAATCCGATCCATTTTTGTTTCTGAAGCGAAAGTAACTACAACAACAACAATATAAAAAGCCAAGAACACATTGACAACACTCTATTTACCTGAAAAATCTGTACTTGCGTCGACATCGAGGGAACAGCTGCCTATAGAATCCACTGACTTATCCATCACTTTGACGGTAAGATCCTTTGCCACCTTCGCTAAATCTGACTCCTTCACTTCAATTTCATACGCTCCTATGCTGTCAAAATCATCTATATTCGATTTAGGGGACACTGTAGAACTAGGCAGTCTTATATCCGTTTCGTCAGTGTTTATAGTCAGAATCGAGTCAGGTTTCAGATCCTCAGGCGCGTTTTTGTCTAAAATGAGTGTGCTTTGACTTGTAAATGTGCTGCGAATAGGCTCAATGTATTCTACGTCTTCATCAAAGAAAAGATGATTAGTATGCCCGCTAGGACCTTGCACGTTTGTCGCGTCTTTTGGGACAGCGTCGATAACAGTCCGTGTCTTATGAATATTCTTATAGTAATGATTTTCTAACTTTTCTAACTGCCTCCGCGTATCTGACTGCTTTTTCCTTACTGAGTCTATAATTACTGGTAAATTGAGGAGATCTGGAGTCTTTTCTTCTTTGTTGTCGCGTTTAAAGAGAGGTGAATCATCGCTTTCCAACTCAAAACGTTTGTATTTCGAGGAGCAGTAATCGTCTATAGATGAGGTGTCAGACTTTTTCGAGTCAAAAAATGTGTCGAGAGAGAAAAACGATTTTCGTTTCTTCTTTGGTTGGGATGTTTTATTAAAATTTGGGGCGACGAAATCTCCTGCTTTATATTGTTGTACACAAATATTGCTTGTGTTCACCAATGATTTTGGTCTTGTTTCTTTGGGGAGGCTCACAACACGATTCGTTTCTACCTTTCTGGAATCTAAGCTCAAAGTCTTTCGAAACCGTTCGTTGAGATTTGCTAGCAGAAAGTGTCTCCTTTCCGTCGATTTCGGGGTGACATTGTAGCTTTGCTTACTACTTGAAGGCTGAGAATGAGGAATGTGTTCTGTATATTTGAATTCGATGTCGTTTTCCGAAAAGTCTTTAGGTTCTTCGTAGTGTTGTGTGCCAGGTTCTGGTCTTTGAAAAGAGAACGACCCTCGAGTGGAGCTTTCTTTTCTGTCACAAATGCAACTGCCAACACAACTGAGCTTCATGCATCTTTCTTCTGGTTCTAATGAAACCTCGTGATCATTGGGAATGTATGTATCTGGTTTGCTTTTATGGACTAACAGATCTTGCCTTATTTTCTCGAGCCTTTCGTCTCCATGGAGTCCTCTTGTGTATTTTGATTTCAGTGGTCGAAAGAACCTTATGGATCCTGAAGTGTGGGGTTCTATGGACCGTCTTCTTATGAACGATGGTGAGTCTGAGATCTTGTTCACGCCTAGTAGTAGGACAGGCGATTTCTTGTCCTCCTCGTCTGGTAAGTCGCTGTAAAGAAAAGGTGCTGGTCAAATTGTGGTTGTAGATTATTGTGTGTGGACGAATGTTCCAAAATGTGTGAAAAATAAAACAGAAATGTAATTGTAACTTTTTAAAATAGTTCTTTAAATGTTTTGGAGAAACATTATGTAGGTGTACCAATGTTTAATGTTTTGGAACATTTTGTCATGAAAAAGCTTATGAATAATGGACGTGTTGTAAATATGAAGGAGATGAAATGGTTTGTCGCTAAGACCAAAGTGTTATTCCTTGTAAGCATGCAGTGCACATTGTATGTTAGACGAGCAGTTATCAAAACATAATATTAGAGTTGCTTGTCCATTTAAAAAACGGAGGAGTGCGAGAAAGTAGTTTGGAGCAGACAGCGGAGTATCCCTGTCCGTTGTACTATATAGTACTTACTAATGCCATGCCATGTCCTGATACGTAAATGACATATGTCATTTACGTATCAGGACATGGCATGAGTGGACAGGGTTGTTACATGGGGAAACACGAACAATAGTTTCACTAAATTCCTAAGTCTTACAAATTCTAGCTCTGCGCTCCTCTCCGCTCATAAGGACAGGCAGTCAGGCATATACTGGGCACACTGTAGAAGCTGATGAATTTTGAATGGCCAAAAATATGGATATTAGTGCTGGCCGTAATCAATGTCGATATTAGTTTCGATTAGTATTGAAAAACCAAAACAAAAAGCATTACCAACAAGCACATAAAAACACAAAGACATAGGTACTTACGCATAGGAAAAAGAAACACATATGCATTTTTTTCTTCTGAAACTTATAGAAGAAGAAAGATGGATCACAAAATCTAGCCAATCTTAACATGAAAAACAAAGAACTAACTTAATAAAAATAAACTTAGAATAGCTATACTAGTAATAGACAAGCTAAAACCGATGGAAACAAGATCAATGCCTACAATAATTAGGCATTTCAAGACAATTATTGTTGGTATTAAATCAAACCAAAAATATGTATGATAATAATAATAAAATATTTTTACCAGCCCGCAACTGTCCCACTGCAGGGCAAAGTCTTCTTCTTGTACAGAGAAGGCACGAGCATTAATCATTGGCAATTTCAGACTTGATATTATTAATAACATTTTAAGCCCTGGGTATCCTCACGATGTTTTCTTTTACCGTTGTCACTGTCAGTGATATTTTTAAATATCTATGTGCCAGGATATGATACAAGAAGAAGGTACAAGTTGTAGCAAATGACTAGGTCATTTGGTTTTTTTTTTTTTTTTAGAATTGAGTCTTTTAAAAATAGACATTAATGATTTTGAAAAATAAGGTAAACTCAACGCAATACCTACATGTTTAGGTATGTCCTCTTATTTAGTTTTCGGTATTAGGCACTGACTGGCACGCTCTTATGATAAGCACACCCTTTATTGGTAAAAGCACGCGACTTTCTTTGTTTACGACAACGCACGATATGAAAAGAAAGAATGGCTTTCTAAATAAATACTGTAAAAGGAGAGTTGAAAAGTGGAAGACGGAAGCCAAGGGTTGTAGCAAATTTTTCGGAAGGCTTTTGCGCTATAAATACGGGTATTACGAATTAATTTTCGAACGGGACATCACTAGTAGTTTTTCCACTTGTCACACTCTACATGACGCAAGAGAGATACGTGTAAAAAAACCAGAGACAAAAATCCGCAGTGGGATTTTGCTATGATCGTACTTTTATTCAACTACCGACTAGCATTAGTCTGGATTATGCCAAGAAATGGTATAATCCAGACGAAAACTAAGTAATTATGTAATGACTTAACCACTACAGTCAATTATTGTAAAGATTCCAGTATAAACAGAGGCCTTCATTGTAACTTCAAAAAAGCGCCTATTTCAAAATTGTCTCCTGCTGACGTCTTGCCTTTCCTAACTTTGAGAACTGTAGTGGTAGAAATGTAACATGTTCTTTCCGTGCCGGTGGTCTGCAGACAGTATGGCACGGTACAGCTAACGCGTTGGAAAAGATAACAGTAACGCCGATGAAGCGTACCGAATGCGATGAGTTGACGGTATTCTAGGGGTGGGATATAGACGAGATTCTATCGATAGAAAGTACACCATTCACCATTGTCGACATCAGGTAGGACAGTGGTCAAAAGGTGAACAAATCATAAAATTATGTAAATTAAGGTAAGACAACTTGTATTTGTTCTTAATATCGAGTTTTCACTTGCTGCGTTTTCATAACAGTGGGTAGGTGCACACGGCCATAGACTAATATATATAAAATGAGACACACGGCTACACATCAAGCTTTACATTACCAGTTTATGTTGATCTCGCATTGTATGGTATTTACAAAATGAGGTCAGGTCAAGGTAAAGGTCAGCTTACACTGGAAACGTAAAGCTTGATGTGTAGCCGTGTGTACGTAACTAAAAGCTTCTAAAACGAGTTTTTTTTTAACAACAGATCACATGTGGCACCTGGGGCATACCACTAATATTTTAACTAGTAGTTAGAATCTAAAACAGGAAGTATCGATAAGTCGTCGCAACATGTAACAACCATACCCGTCCCGTTGGCCCGTCAGACCACAAATTGCTCTATTGCACGCAAAAGCTGAATTACAAACGGTCAAACGGATTGACTTCTTATACACATACATATACCTATTTATAATCGTAGTAACTGTAATAGAAGTATTGAGATTGCATTGAAGTGCCGTGTGAAATAATTTACTTTATAAGTACATACGACTACACATCAAGCTATACATTACCAGTATATTCTGATCTCGCATTGTATAGGATTTCCGTACAATGAGAGGTCAGTGTACTTTACATTTGAAAGATGCTTCCTTAAACTCAAACTCACCACGACTGAGGAAACTGTTTGAGATGACAAACCACCTAAGTGAGGTTAAGTCAAGTCGAGGAAATCATGAGGTTTTGGCTTAGAATATGGGTATATATATCATGCTGTATTAATTAAACAACGGATACTAAGTTCCAATTAAAAGAACTGTCATTTTCATCCGGTATTACGACTTTAAATGCTCTACACATTTGGATACAATACAATGCGTGAAAGTATGCAGCTGGCTAATGATAATTGGTATTTATTTATGCTTCATCAGTTTTACTGTTACCAGCACCTTCGATGGGCACCGATACGTAAAGGAATTCGTATTATAATATAATTGAACCATTATATATAGTCTGTGGTTTTATAGTTGCATCAGTTATGATGACAGATTTGATTGTAGTAAAACAGTTGAGCGTGCCTAGTAGGTACGCCTAAAAATAAAAATCAATCTGTCTATCCATTTCTCAAAGATTTTGGTATCGGCTAATCGGCTTCTAGCCTGTTACGGTTGGAGCTGAATACCAATATTTTACATGGCCTTTACTACCTACACAGCGCAGTTACTGGGTGGCACGATACCTAACCCTTGGTAAGACTGGTCGTCAGACCTTTAGGCTACTTAACTACCCGTGAAAAATGTCAAAGCGAATGAAAGCCAGGTCCACACCGGGAAGGGCAAAGTGCTTTTCGGAGCCAAAATCAAAATTAAAGTCATTTTTTAAATTAGGCTGAGAATCAGCACTCTTTCAACGTCAAAATTACATAAGACAGTCCCCCAAAACGCCCGCCCTTCACCACTTCCTAGTGCTTTAGCTGGGAAGAAGAAGTGGCGCAACAAATTCCCAGCAGTAAAGACCCCTCCATATGTAATGGACACCCATCCCCATCAACAACTCATGCGGCTGTTATTAATTAGCCAGCAGGCCATCTAGTACCCCTACAAATATAGTAATTTAATTGTTATAGGTAGAGGTAATCCCTGTATTTATATCCAAGTTCTGTTACTTTTTAAAATAAATTAGACCTGCGTTAACCATTCATCCATGACCATAGATAATCAAAATCAAAAATCTCGAAACCCAAGAAAACCTTTTTAGAAACTGGACAAAATACAAAGCACCTACTTGAAATTCGTCTGTTTTGCATACTAATTTAGGTAACTAGGCTATGATTCCACTTTTATGAGTGGCATTCATGTAAGCAGAATTCAGTGAGGTATTTATTATGGTAAATAACATCATTGGCTGTATCTGTATTTACTAAAACCACACGACACTATCCCAAAGAAACATCAATAAAGTCGCTGCTTTAACTATTCAATACTTGCGCAATACAGGAAGTGATTAAAATAAAATGTTTTACGCAATCGAGCAATATCTGTCGATTCCTCATTGCATACGGTCATTGATCGATTGTTCTAATTTACCATGTTAAATGTTTATAGCTGCTTTCTAGTTCTTTCATGAAAGTGTAACACGATTTTGATAAAACGAAATCTAGTCTTTATACATACAAGATGCTGAGACCGATAATTTCGTTTAATTTATTAAACTAATCCAATTTTGTCCGCAGACAGGCAGACATCGTATAGAATGACAAGAATATTATTATGATTTTGACATTTCAAGATGGCGTCGCTTGCAAAGGCATTCAAAATTAGATCCAGTCACCTGTCGTCACCTGTCCATGTCAAGATTACGATGAGAATAAATTCTGACAATTGACTGTTTTATTAGTTTATTTGTTTGCTAGATACAATAAAAAATTGTTAACCGTTTATATACTTTTAGATTTATCCAATCAGATTATTACTATTGTATTATCCCATTTCTAGCAGTGGAAGTCTTTTGCCTGAAATCATGACGGGTCTATTAGAACAGCGCTTAGGAAAGTAATCAAGTTATTTCAGTTAAAACATCAACTAAATTTTTTTCTAACTCAAAGTGTGAGACTTACAAAGTGCCATACACAATATTGATAGATTAATGGGGAAGGCAACTGTCAAAATGGCGCTGTCGTAGCTAGTTCCCAACACAAGCTAAAAATACAAGGCGTGATGTGGTTTTATTTTATTTTAGCGAAAGTTGACTCGTTGTTGTGTTCCTAGATACGCCGAAATTGGATTACGAATTTGTCGTAAGCCCCTAAAATTAGAAGATTGTTTTTTATAGCTATTCGTACAGATTTTTTTGAGTT
This sequence comes from Dasypolia templi, assembly GCA_963555695.1. NCBI lineage: Eukaryota > Metazoa > Arthropoda > Insecta > Lepidoptera > Noctuidae > Dasypolia > Dasypolia templi. The sequence continues at coordinate 11,498,946 of OY743163.1, forward strand.
CGAATTTAAGTCGTGAACATTTTGAAGAAAGTAATTACGAGGAAATATTCAAGGTTTAAAATTCTGACACTTTCCATGTCAAGTACTTGATTTAAAATACTGAAATCACCGAAAATAACGAAATAGTGAAATAAAATCAAACTCATGAATGAACATAAAATGAAATGAATGAACGAAATGTCAAAAAATTTTTAGGCCGTAGGGACCTAGGGTCACGCCATCTACAATTAGCTTTGCCCGACCTTCCCCATTATGAAAAGTTGTAATCTTTTTCTGCTATCTTCGAAAGCGTGTTGCTATTTAATACTTCTTTTCATTGTTCAAATAAATTCTCACCGCAAAAACGCTTCGTCATTGTCTATGGATTTTATTGTAATTTAAAATACTTAATTGATTATCTCATGATCCTCGAATGGCGAATTGGCGTAGGTAATGTCATTGTCCCCAGAGCTAATTGAATTGAAAAGGCCAAGGAATATTATTTTTAATCTACGTAGTTTTTATTTTCACATAAAGTCACGCTTGTAATCGCCGAAGGGTAAGGCAGAGGTGCACTTAAAATACACCCACATTTGATCAGTTAGTTTAAGTCCCAATAGGGCGAGTCTATTGCTGTCAACCGGGCACAAATCGACTCCTCCGGGCTTCTACTGAGGAATTTCTGACGGATTCCTCAATAACAACAGCAGCGCTTGTGACTACTAGACCAACGAGGCAGTCAAGGTTATTTTCAATAGGTATACAAATACAAGACACGGCCGACTTGTTGTCTAAGTAGTTGTGCCGATACGAGAGAGTAATGATGATATTCACTTCCTGAGTAACACCTAGTTTGCTACATGTTAATAATCTGTGGTAACACCCGGTTACTGATTTCAGAATTTAAAATTAATAACGTGTCAAAATCTATTTTAAGGTGAAAGCCCGCGAAAAAAGCACGTTTGTTTCGCGGGCTACATTGAAGGTATCACCTGAAGAAGGTAATAGCTAGAGGATTACAAAATCTCAACTTTAAATTCTCGATTTAGAAACCAGCCACCTAATTGCGGAATACATCTTCAATCACGAGTCGAGGATTTTGAACTAAATTTCTAATCCTTTGCTTCATAGGCTTAAAAACGCAACTTCATAGGTCTAACGCAATGACGTATCTGAAAAAAAAATTGTGTCAAATCTGTCAAAACGAAAGGCAGCGATCAATAAGCATTTTATGTGTTACGCAATCACCCCGCTCGACAGAGAGAAAAGCAATAAATAATTAAATCTAATCACAGTCTCCCACGACTTTTCGCTTATTACTAAATCCGTCTTAAAAACTTACGTAAAACAATGTAAGTTTTATTACCTGAAGTCAACGAACCCATTGTGAGGTAATTCGTGACGTTAACATAATGTAGGTACAGACTACAGACATTACAATGCAGGCACATGAGTAGATAATTATACAGAGACCAAGCTTCAATCGCGTCGCACCGATTATGAAGCTTTACGGAGCAATTATTATACTCGTATTGGTTATGTACCTCCTTCAGAAAGCTCGTGATGAAGGAGCTCCGAGCTCTTACGAACTATAGTTGCCGGCACGAGTCTTGAGCACCAACTATACTTTTAAACCTTACGAATCTTATTTCCTATTACGGCAATTCGTAACCGGGCAGTGGCAATGAGGTTGATACAAGATAAAGCTTATCAACGGCCAAACCCAATAAGACAGATCGCTACTGATGATAGACGGTACAATTTCTATCTGTCCCTGTCAAACAAATAGCTGTCAACACGTTATAGGGCTGCATACTTTGGCTTTATTGGGACGTTAAAACCAGAGATTGATAGGTTTTTCTATCTCCAGTACGCCAAAATTGGAAATAGATACATTATTGGGTTCGGCCGTAAACGTACAGGTTGATAACAGAAACAAGGGCCCGCTGACGTTACCAACAGTTCATGCGGAATTTGTGCTGACGACTCGTGCTGGCAGTTATACCACCATACGATGCATACCTTTTAAGTTTTGTCGTTTGAAGAAAAAACCTTATAGCACTTTTCATTGTTTTATAAAGTATTCACCACTTAGTTTAATACACGTTTCCATTCGCTAAAACCAGTTATTAAAACATTTATTCCACTCCAAAGTGGAGGTGATCAAAATGGCAGATTTGAATGCGACTACTGCTTCTACACCGAACTGGAACCTTTTCGAAAGAGTTTTCATTGTTTTAAGAAATGTAGATAAATCGTTAGGCATTTTGTCAAGACTCAATCTGTGTTAACTTGCGTTGTCATGGTGTTTTATGCGTCGCTTTTGGTTAGATTTCCGAAGTTCGGGAATGACATTTGGTAAACTGTGGTATACCACTCGGCATTAACCGTTCTACAATCTTCAAGTACAATCGTCGAAGCATGACCAGTTTTCGCCACGACCGTAGCCACCATATTCTTTGAAGTGCTTTTAGAGCGAACAACTTTAGTGGCTTAATACGAATCAGGATCGTAGGCATATATCCTAGGTTCGTCACCACTGACTGATGATGTCGTAGACGTGATTTGACTCTCCTCGGTAGGACCTTTGAAGAGATCTCTTATACCATCTGACGCGGGCCGCCTTATGATCGTCCGATAGCAAATGCGGGATCTAACGGGAAACTAGCTATCTCACACCAAGCGCCTCATGTTAGATCTCCTGAATGGTTTTCCCTGAGATGCCTAATAAGGCATCTATCTCCCGATATGGCACACGACGATCTTCGAGGACTAATTGTCTCACCGCAACGATGTTATCTTCAGTAAAGGCGGATTTTGGATGTCCTTTACGAGATTTGTCAATAAGACTGGTATGTCCACCGTGGAATTCTAAATACCAGCGTTCGACAGTCCTCAGACATGGGGTTTCGCTTTAAGCATAGGTTCCCAACCTTATTTGGCCAACTTTGAGTTTAATTTTCTAGACCCCCGTATTTTTTCTTACCATCTGTAGCGAATTTGATACAGCTATTGCCACGAATATACATATTTATAAGTGTAATATTATATAGTGGTAAGGTCCCATATTAACGCCCCCTAATTTTCTCTGAGTCTTCGACTGCACCCTTGAAAATCCAAAACTCCCAGGAGTTGGCGTTATCGCCTACATTGAGAATTTATTACGCCGTAGTGGATATGAAGGCTTCCATATCCTCAAACAGTGTAGTTACAGGCAAATGAAACATCTCAGCTTTTTCTATGGGATGACAATGCTCCTACGACCCCTCTGGTTTTGCCTTCAGAGCTTTAAACTCAGTTTGAGACGAGGGGGGGATCAACTAAACCCGTTGCCCCCCTGCATTCGGGCGAAGGAATGCTGATTGTTCGCCATCGAATACCATTTATACATACATAGGTCTCCATTTGTTAATTACTCTTGTGCTTCAGGAAAATGATTTTTTATAATAAAATTGTATGGTTGTCTTTTTGCACCCAAAACGGTATAAATAGTTAATTTACGAATAGATCAAGATTTCAAGTCGGGGACAAGTTTATTTTTGACAGGGGAAGCATTTTATGGGAAAAGATTTTTTTGGTAATGGACTTGTTTTAAATAACTGAACAACAAACTTGTTAGACACAGTCATTTCTTTCTTGGCTACCGTTGATTATTAACCGATTACTCCAGTGATAACACTTTTTACAAGAAGATGCGATTTCAGCGTTCGAGCAGGCTGTAAACGAGGTGTCTACGGCGCGGACTGAAAAAAGTGTTTCGAAAACTGGTTCAGACGCATAAAACTTTATATAGAAGTTAGTGCACATTTATTTTTATTATGAACATTTATTTTTATTGTGTGTGACCCACGTACTTACTTAATTTGGTAGTAACGAAGTCCGTTTTGTCTGTTTGTCTGGATGTATATGTTTCGGATTGGCGCAAAAACGGCTGAACCGATGTGGATGACATTTGGCACACAAATAGTTTATAACCTGGTTATTAATATATTATTAACACATAGGGTACTTTTTAGTACCGCTATTCGATGATGTAGGAAAATCAAAAGCCAGAACTAGCTTTTGATTTTCCTACTTCATCGAAAAGCGGGACTAAAAGTACCCTTTACTGACGTTATCACCTGTCAGTTTTTCTTCAGTATTTTATATCAGTATTTTAAAGTATTTGTACAAGCATAGGTACAAGCATAGGCAAAACTATAAGACTGTATGCAAGTTAAACCAACCAAATCTGTCAAAATGACTACTTGGAGATATGCAGTCACCGTTCTCAATTGAAATTGCTTGACTTCTACAAACCATTTGAAAAAAAAAAAAAAAACCCATTGTCTGTGTTGTGCACACGTGTGTAAAACTCTTACAACAAATAAGGTAGGTACCTAACGTTCGTTTTTTATTTTTTAAAGCCGTAACTCGAAGTCAATTGGCCTAATCGTTTCACAATTGGCTGTTATATTAAATTAGCGCCATGTTGGTTGAAAGTAACAAATTGTAGGTCAGCACGAAAATGTGTGTGTGTGTTTCTGCGGGCTTTCTTAGTAGAATCCAAGGAATTAATGGCTTTCGGTTGTAGGGTTTCCTTCCTTTACACGAATATATAGGTCTCGATTAAGAAGGAATTTAGATACACTCGACAACACCCCATCACTATTTCAAAAGTGATCAAAGCATGGAATTAGTGTTTACTATATAGTTGGATCACAGAGTATGCTCAACTAGCATCGTGTGTGACAAGTATGTTCCAAGAGTTAATAAAAAGCTGGCACTGAAACTTAATATCCATTTTCTTGGAACTATTTTAAGCTTCCATGTAAGACCAGTTTATGTTCAGATAACAGTTAACAATCGCGGCCGCAAACAACATCTAGTTTAGTCTGAATTACGGATGATTTTATACGATTTACAGTTGTTTCCGCAAAGACGAGCAATTTGAGTGAGTGGGCAGTTACTTGCTGGAATTCATGTCGCGGAAAATCTATGGTCAGAGTCTCTTGGTGATATCTTTGTCTTCTTTTGTTATACAAATAATTCAAAGAATAACCGTGCAGTTTCCTGCCGGCTGTTCTCCATAGAAAACGAATACCGTAAATCGGGGTGAATAGTGACGCAGGGGTGAATCGAAACGAAACTTAAAAGGGGATTTTAACATTGAAATAATAATGTTTGTTGCCAAAAACGTCTCTTATGTATTGACTGTGTTATAATTAACGATTAAGTGCCCCTGTTGGCAACAATCTATTATTATTTCAATGTTTTTTTTTTTCTACTAGCCTATACTGTCCCACTCCTGGGCAAAGGCCTCCCTCCACTCCTTCCATCTTTCGCGAGCCCGCGCGTCCTCTTTCCAGTTCTTACGGAACCTGTCCAGCTCGTCCCGCCACCTCCTACGTGGTCTGCCGCGGCCCCGCCTCACTGTCCCAGGGCACCAGTTCTGTGTTATTTGGGCCCACATTTTGGTCGGCATTCGGCAAACATGTCCTGCCCAGTCCCATTTAAGTTGGGCAGCCTTTTGAGCCACGTCAGCTATGTTTGTTTTGGAGCACAGTATTGTGTTTCGAACACGGTCCGTTAATTTAACGCATAATAAACTAGTATACTGTATATATTTTAATGTTAAAATCCTTTTTAAAGTTTCGTTTCGATTGACCCCTACATCCCCGTTCACTCCGTTTTACCCAGTAATTGGAACCGTGCACCTAGCTTCTTACGTATTACAATATGTACCCATGTTGGTTTAAGTGAAACAGAATATTTTGATTTTGATTTGATTCCTTGTTAATATTGAGTTTGTTTTAAACAATATTTTTAGCTCAGAACCAACACTCAGCTAAAAATTTCAAAAATCGATTTAATTTTGTGAATAAATTTATTTTTGACGGAAAAAATTTCATCGACGGTAAATGATTTCATCACCACTGCTCTCAAAAAGGTGAAGGAAAACATCGTGAAGAAACCGGCATGACCTAGAATCAAAAAATTCGAAGACAAGTGACATCTACCAACCCGCCCACTCCCTCTCACAGAGAGGAGGCCCGTGTCCCAGCAGTGGGAAAATGGGGTGTAATATTGAGTTATCGAATGAAGTTCGAGAAATAAGTGAATGTTTTCCGTTTGTTGCACGCAAGTAACGTAATATTAGTAGAAATTATATATCAATTTGTACAGATACAAGTCATTACTGAAGAAGTCGGTAACAACTGAGCAATTCCCGTATTATATTAAGAACGTTCGCATTCAAATCTCAGTCACAATCTGTCAAAAAATCTTTTAATTTACCTACATTTTTGACGAATTTTTTACATTTGTTTGACGCTGACGAGAGACTGCGACTAGATTTTGAACGTTTTTAGTTACGAGAATTGGCCTTTAGTTACTTTAGCTGTATGTCAAAACAAAAAACAAAAAACACGTATGCTTACGTTGGATACCAAAAAAAGCTCAGAGGGAAAATGAGCATTGATCACTCACGACATTTTCCTGAACTCGTAAATCGGTTTCTTTTGATTAACAAACAAAGTAAAGAACGACCAACTTTTCTGTGCAATGATGACTATTATTAAATATTTTCGAAAAAATAATAAAATTTCAAAAATGCATAGGTACTTATTAAAAAAGAGATTATCAAAAAAATCTGTTAAATCGATTTAAATATGAAAAAGCCCACATGCTTTAAAAGTTTCTGTAGGGGATTATTCCCGTCCTTGTCGCGCGGTACGGACAATGTTTGGCGCAAGTATGAAGTTACATCGTAGTGACGTCACTTTTACGATAGTGCTATCCTTGTGTAACACTTATTTTAGAACGTTTCTTGGCAGTTTTTTTACCTTTTATACTTTTTATAATATTGTTTGCACTATTTGGAAACGAAGCACTTTTTTTAGATAAAAAAATTGTCATCATCCCTGTTAATGGAGGCGTTGGAAACGAAAATCAAAAATTTAAACAAAAACCGATCGTACGTCCCATTTAAAATGTTAGTTCTAAAAAAGGGCCTTTCCACAGATACGTTGATCGAGATATAAACTACATCGTGAAATAGGTTAGTTGACAGTAGGAAAAATACCATAGGAATTTTGTTTTAAACAATATTTTTAGCTCAGACCCAACACTCAGCTAAAAAATTCAAAACTCGATTTACTCGTAATTTTGTAAATAAATTTATTTTTGACGGAAAAAAATTTCATAGACGGTAAATGATTTCATCACCACTGCTCTCAAAAAGGTGAAGGAAAACATTGTGAAGAAACCGGCATGTCCTAGAATCAAAAAATTCGAAGACAAGTGACATCTACCAACCCGCCCACTCCCTATCACAGAGAGGAGGCCCGTGTCCCAGCAGTGGGAAATAATCAAAATATTTGGTTTCTCAAAATTTGTCAACAAGCCTATTGTCTGCAAGCATCGCGGGTTGTTCGAAAGAGATACCGTGGCCCTGGCACAGGCAACTGAAGGAACACGGGTGGGTTTTAGTCAGTAAGTCTGAGTCGGAAGGCGTGACGTGAAAATGACATTTCATTGGATGATGTCCCACCCTAAAAAAAACCTATAGTAAAAATCACTATCCATGCCAGGTTTTCGACTTGAAACTTAAACCAGCATGTCTGTAAACCTAGCTGCCAAGTAATCCGCACCCGTAGAAAAGCGAACGAAAGTAGAAAGCTAAATCAATGTTTAATTGAAATATCTTGTTTTATGTATCTGCAGTTGATAATGTTGTCATACTAGTGTTTCCTTATTTAGAAAACGTGGCTTTAAAAGTCGTGGTGAAAAGTTTTAAGTTCTGATTTTATTTAATAGAAACTTGGCTTATTTATGATAAAATAAAAAGAAAATACTTGCTGCAATGATAAAAGTAAAAACCGGCCAAGTGCGTGTCGGACCACGCGCAGTGCAGGGTTCCGTAGATGGGATGAATTTATCCCAAGTACAAACTGAACATTGTAGTTGAAAAAGCATGTTCTCCCATACATAGATATACGTTACGGTCAATTGGGATGATGACAATTTTTTTTGTATTTTTGTCTCAAAAGACTGTTTGTTTCCAAATAGCGCAAACTATATTACAAAAAGTGTAAAAGCTAAAAAAAAACAAGTTATAAACGTTTTAAGATAATTGTTAGACAAGGACAGCACTATCGTAGAAGTGAAGTCACGACTATGCAACTTCATACTAGCGCCGTACATTGTCAGTACCGCGCGACAAGGACGGCAATAATCCCATCCAAAAACTTTTAAAGCGTGTATCTTCGTCAAATTTACACCGATTTAACAGATTTTTTCGATTATCTCATTATTACTAAGCCTTCTTTGAAATTACATTATTTTTATGAACATTTTTAACATTAGTCATGATGTTTATAATAGTTTATATTATAACAAGTTTATAATAGCAATAAAAGATTTTTTATGAGAAAAAACGACAAATTAACAATTTTTGGTCTTTTTACTTTGCCTGTGCCAAATTTCATGTTTTGATTTATTAGCGAATATCAAATGTCACATAAATCGCGGTATTTTTTTATTGCGTTGACTAAGAACCTTGATTTTTTTAGATCTCCAAGGTACCTTAGATACCTATACGTATTTGATAATAATTTCAACTTGATACCGCCACGCATTTCTGAGATAAAGTGTCTATATAGACAGACAGACGGACAACGAAGTGATCCTGTATGGGTTCTGTTTTTTCTTTTGTGGCACGGAACCCTAAACATGGACACAGTGATGGTATAGATCGCGCCAAACTTCTTATCGCATTTTGTATCAGAGGCGTCTAGAAGTTTGGCGCTATCTATATAATGGGTAGCCATTTAGTCACCTGCATTCATCAAAGGGGGTGATTCTACCCGTCATAATTCTTCGTCGTCAAATTACGCTTTATAACCGATAAAATAATCTTGAATAAAAAAATCGAGTTCCTATACAACAGAAGACAAACTATGTCGATGCATATAAGTGTGAGCCAAAGATACGATGGATGGTGGATGGTGTGAAACATCTCTGTAGTATCCCTGTCTACATTCCGTTCATTTTACCCTTGAGTTTGCATCACTGTCAAAATCACAGTGATCTTTATTGTCATTGACATAAGGTTGCTGTTAGTTTGCTGCCAATGAGAAGTCTGTCAAACTCACAATGATCTATATAGTCATTTAATTAAGGTTGCTATTAGGTTGCTGATGTCAGAGCTAAAATAACTGTGAATGGCATGGCATGTAGCCATTTAGGCTTAAAAGATAAGATGAAATAGTTTGGTATCTGAAGAATAACTTAAAAGATTTTTCTTTACTAAAATTTCCTCCTCTAGAACAGACGGCTGTGCTGCTGGAAAGTTTGTTGCGGCACTTCTTCCTCCCAGCGAAAGCACTAGAAAGTGGACAAAAGAAAATTTTGACATTCGTAAAGTGCTGATTCTCAGCCTAATTTATATAAATGACTTTTGATTTTACGTTTGAATTAACAACAAAATACGATAAAGCAACGCTCTCAGACAGAACAAATAAACATGCAAAACTAATTTCAAGGATTTGCTTGTAACTATAAACAAAGAGAAAAAAAATTTACGTGTGAACAAATTATGTACAAGACCTGATTTTTTCTGCATATCTTAGATTTAGGTAGAAATATTTGTGTTTGAACTCTATGACTTAAAACGTAAGTGGTAAAGTTGCTTGTTTTATTTCTCTTGTCTATGTAAACATACAATATTTCGAAGAAGTCTTTTTCTTAAGTAATGATGTGAATGATGCACGGCTGAGTAGATTACAACAGCAATATTGTTGTGCAAATGAACATACACAAGTGCCAAGTGCACATTACGTGGTTGGATTTTTTGCATTGAAATAGCTCAACATCATCATCTGCCTAGGCTTTTTGCAATTATGTTAGGGATAGATTCTAGTCTTACCGGATGCAGGCACAGACAAATTAAGATCGATACTGATACGAGAAGAAAAGCAGAGGTGAAGTTAGCATAATGAGTTCATAATGTTTCCACTGCTGGGATACAGGCCTCCGCTAGGTGAGATGTAGTGGGCCGTAATCCACCACGCGGGCCCAGTGCGGGTTGGTAGATGTCACATGTCTTCGAATTTGTGGTTATAGGATATGCCGGTTTTCTTACGATGTTTTCCTTCACCGTTGTGGCGGCATCTACATATCTACATGCCTACGCATCACACTGATGTCACGCAAAATCCTGCCGACCCCAAATTATTGGAATAAAGGCAGGAGAATGATCAATGTGACAATATTCATCATTGACTTCACCACTGCTCTCAAAACGGCATAGAGGTATGAGGAACAGGGTGTTAAGTTCACTCATCCTCTACTGAAAAGGGAGGATCCTCCGACCAGCAGGCTTAGCATGGCGTTTTCTGTTTCTACTCTACTGTAGAATAGAAATCGCTTTCTACGCTCCTCGAAATCTCTTTTTCGCGAGCACGAGGACACACTTAGACTCAGGTTGCTTTATAGACAGTGATTGTCCATAGCAACGGGTTAGTTGCTAGTGATGTGTATAACTACCCATTTTTACCGTACAATTGCGTTTCGTTTCTGTGTAGACAGTAGAAAACTTTCTACTGTCCCATTGTCTCACTCACTGTCGCCATTTTTGTCTACTCTTCCGTCGACAATACGCTTCTCTAGGGCGCTCGTGCTAAGCCTGCTGACGGGCGTAGGCGCTTGTGGGCCTGACGAATGATGTCGGGACGTTGTTTATATGCTAGTTGCGCGGTAAACTCTGCTTGCGCGATGCAGGATTGTTGCGTGCAGTTCGCAAGTGGAACAAATTGTCGTGAGTGAAATGATGAATTATGAATGCGGATGGCTATAAGAGTATGGGGAGGCCAAAGAAACGATGGATGGATTGTGTGAAAGAATAAAACATAATGGCATGAAAGGGGTTGATTACTGAGAGGATGATTAATAGAGAAATATCGAAGAAAATACATTTTGCCCGCCCCCAAATAAATTGTGATAAAGGCAAGAGAATTATGTTTTCACTCATATGGCAATTTTGTAAGCGTCTAAGAACTATAAACTTCTCAATTAAAATCCACATAAAAGGCAACTTGAATCAGAAAGGCAACGAGATTAACAAAGCGATAAAGAACAAATTGAACAAATTCGGATGATACATATCATTCAAAACAAGTTCTTTGTTGTTAAGAACAGGTTTTCCCACAGACATACGTCGTACATAATGAAGTTTATTATTTAATTGTGTTGCTCGACATGTTAATTTGGCTTTAGAAATTCAAACAGATTACTTTTTTGTGTTACCGGGTGGAGATTACACAAGTGGCCCACTTGTGACCTTTTTTTTTTTAATAAAAGAAATGTCATTTTATCTATTATATCTATAATTTGGTCTATTCTTCCGTCGACAAAACCTGCAGCCTAATTGCGTAACACATTTTCGTAATCGATTACGACTAATCTGTTGTATTTTGACAGTTCAACAACATTCATTGCGTTATTTACATTTTTGAGCATATTTTTTATCGAACTTATGTAGCAATGTATTAGCATTCTGTTTCGAAACGATTCAGATTCCTATTCACCGGTCATGCTGCGAGTACTGAAGGTTTAGTGGTAATATTGATTGACTGTTTGTATTTTCTGTGCATGTCCCAAATAAAAAAATCCTTTCTTTCTTTATTACCAGAAGCATACCAGTGCGTTGCAACTTTTCCATTCCACAGACAAAGCTGAAATGCCCATGAGTCCAGTAAAGACACAGCCATCTCTTCAAACTGAAAGACAGCATCGCTGCTTGGTGTGGTAAACTCAATACTTTTATTTCAATCAAATCATTTGCAGGCATTCTTGAATTGTCAAGGAGTAAAGCGAATTGTCAAAACTGTGGAGAAAAAGATCGTAAGGAAACCGACACCTACCAACTCACCCTGGGTGACTGGGCAGAGGAGGCCTGTGTCAGTCAGTTACTGACTGACACAGGCCGATTGGCAACTAGCTTCAACTGTCTGACCGACTGACTGTCGGTTAGTCGGATAGTTGAAGCAAGGGGTTGGTTGGCTCTTAAATCAGGTCGCCTGAATTTGAGGAGTCTATGTGGGGTGGTCAAGGAGGTTTATCTCAAGCGCCCCATGCAATAAGAGCTGCGTCATGTACTAATCCTACTATATTAATATTATAAACGCGAAAGTTTGTGAGTATGGATGGATGTTTGTAACTCTTTCACGCAAAAACTACTGAACGGATTGGAATGAAATTTAGCACACAGATGTTAATAAGCTGGATTAACACATAGAGTACTTTTAATCCCGATATTCCAACGGGATCAAGATTTATGCGGGAGAAACCGCGGGGCGCAGCCGGTATTTAAATAATTGAACCCCTATTAAGTTGATTTTGCTCAGCAATCATTCAATATAAGTTTTAGGCGACTTCTCCTTCTTTCCCCTCCCGACCCCCCAATTCAGGCGTCTTGATTCAAGACCTTACCCAAAGCCAGTTGCCAGTTAAAACGTAGATCTCTATATAAAATAACGGAAAAGAAACTCCATGGATACTCTTTTGAATCAAGATATTACAAAATCCTGGGTACACGGTCCTTTAGTTGATTCGGTAGAACTACTAAGTGGTAACAAGTGCTTTCACTGCTTTCAATCTTGCTGACTGACAACATTTTTACAACGACATGAACTCTCTCTCTAGTTCGCTTTGATCCGAGAGACAACTTAATGGCACTGGATTGCAGGAACTCGAAGTATGTCATTACAAGTCATGTCTGTACTGTGTCATGTACTGGCTGGTAGTACTGCCAGTGTAATGTAATGTACACAAATATCTGTCTAGAAATTGTACTTGTATTTCCCCGACAAGTCTGCGAGAATATTGCATTAGAATATGCACACAAAGATATTAGTGTCACCTCAATCCTAGAGTCTTCTCAAGCATTGATGCAACGCTTACTCAAGCTTACATTAGGACATACAAAACATTGAGGTTGTTGTAAGAAAAGGTAATTTTACACCCATATTTTAAGTTGTAACCTACTCGACTCATAACTCTGTCGAGGAGACCTCAAGGTGTGCCACATTAGGAAATTATGAGGTCTCTACCTATAACGAATAAGTCAATATTCAATAAACTCTTCAAAAAACATTATGAAAATCGGATGAAATACGCGTGTTTTGGCTAAAACTTCCTTGTTGATTACCTCAACGAAGCCATAAAGTAGATGCCGACTATTGCCGACGTACTATCGTAAGCGGTTTCGGGAGCAATACAAAGCAGTCATTAATGGCGTCTTTAGTAAGTCCAATGTGAGTTTCGAGAGCTGGACTAGTCGGTTGTTGATGCAAGTTCCGCCGACGCGTTACGTATTGTACGGGGAGGGTCAAGAACCGATTGGTCGTCAAAACACAAGTCATCGACACTTTCAAGATGCACCCTTAAATTTCACAGTTGGTTCCTCAACTCAAGCTCACCTCGACTGAGGAAACTGTGTGAGTAAAATTGCAACTATGAATAACAAACCGCCCAAAGTTAGGTTGAGTCAAGTAGAGGAAATCATGAGGTTCTGACTTAGAATATGGGTGTTAGTGTCTGCTTGTCAACTTTAACCTACAGTTCAGGGACAATAACTAATTTCAACTACAACTCTTCACTATTGGCTTTTCTGGAAGAGAAAAAGTATAAACTAAATGATTGTCATTAGACACTTGTTCAACTTATGTTATTCCTACTAGGTACGTAAAAATTCGTCAAGTTTCTAATTTTCATATATTTTTGACAATTTTGGTTGTCGATGGGATGAGTTTGTAACTAGATTTTGAACGTTTCTAGTTACGGATAAAGTCCTTCAGATAAACCCGATTATGTGGTGGTAAGGTTAGAATGTTTGCGTCAAAAAAAAAAAAGTTTCAAACTTGATTTCTACGTCTTCACCTAACCGAAACGGTTTGTTTCTTGGTACCAGAGTTCAACATGAGTTTGCAGTGCAGTACAAAGGCCTCTCCTCGGCGATTAATTCAGTAGATTGTTTAATTTTCTTTGAGAAACAAATGAAAACATTAAATATTTTGCTTTATATTTTTAAAACAAAATGGATTCAACTTGCTCATGTAGGTAAGATCATGTCATAATGATGACATTTTGTTGCTGAAAAAACATAGATTTAACAATTTGAGAATTAGGTATGTCGTAGTGGCTGCAGAAAAAAATGATCATATTTCTATTGGGCTGACTAACATTTGAATAGTGGTAGTGGAGATATTATTTGGTTCAAGAGTTATCGCGATATTTGGGACTGTTTGTTAAATAATTAGCAGGAGCTAATTTTCCAATAATGAAAAGAATATATTCGGTCTTTACATACCCACTTAACGTTTATAGTTACTTTGAGTATTCAAATAACATCCTGTGGGTTTGCTATGTATATGGTATAAAACTTAAAACGATCTTAAAAAGACATAAGATATTTTAAAGTAATGGTAGGTACACGGTGTGGATACGGACATTAAATGCGTATCAAGATTACTGATTGAGAACATAAAATACAATAGCATAGAAAAAACTTTGATAGAGAAAAAAAGTAATATTTTGTCGTAGACTATTAAAATAATACACTTATCAGTAGAATGTTTTAGGAAAACTTATAAAATAGCAATCTTTACCTTAAAAATAAATCTTTTTAACCTTGAATGGTATTAATGAAAGAAATTTCACTAAGACGACCGAAGCCAATGATTCATCAGAATCAAGATCAGTCTAATTGCAGCCTTGATGACAAGAAAACAGAGTTCAATACACTTCAAAACGAATTTCACAAAGTTTTTAAAACGCATACACAGCATCACAAAAAATACCAAACATATTACTAGTACTTACACATTTCATTCATTTTGAGTGACAATCAAACCATTTCTTGCACTTGGTTCCCACTGCAGCAAACACTTAAAACCCGTGGGAATCCAATTTCACTTGAGAAAGTGTTACAAAGAGATTTAATTTCACTCAAAAAGTACATAAAAAAAGAAATGACACTCACACTTATCAGAAAATTTGAAAATATAGCCTTAGT
The DNA here is from genome assembly GCA_963555695.1 of Dasypolia templi. Classification (NCBI taxonomy): domain Eukaryota; kingdom Metazoa; phylum Arthropoda; class Insecta; order Lepidoptera; family Noctuidae; genus Dasypolia; species Dasypolia templi. The sequence continues at coordinate 11,513,980 of OY743163.1, forward strand.
TTTGTACCCTGAGGGACTCTAACAATTCTCTTCGAGTTTAGAAGTTGTGTGCGCAAGCGCAACGTCCGCTTACCGTGGGCGGTAGGACCGTATGACGCGTATTCGAAATTGACGTATCATAGTTTGCTCGACCTGTTAAACGAACCGGTATCATCGATTTGTACAGTATCCAACGCTTGTTCAAAATCCAGATCAGATTTTTTTGGTGGAAGTGAACCAGAGATAGTTTGTTTTGAATTGAAAGTTATAGTTGGGGGATTAAATTAGGTGTGAAGTGGTAGAGGACTAAAAGAGGGGGATTGGAGACTGAACGGTATATGTTTATGTTTGATGGAACGTATGGCACGTGCCCTATGTCTGTGATGACTATCCCGTAACAGATGGTTGAGGAGAATCTCTTTATTTTTGGTATCGACTTTTGAACTTGGTTTGGAAGTGTTAATTTCGGTACTTTTGTTATTGTGTGTTTTTTTAGGGTAACAAGTTAGGCGTTAAACTTGAATTTAGATTTAGCACCTATTTCTTTAAAAACCACGAACTGAAGTTGCGTTGACTTGATATCAAGATACCTAGATTTTCAGTAATTGGTCCATTATTCTAAATATTGTAATTGTAAGTGGTGCATTGGAGGAATTTCTTCGTTTAACTGTCAACAAATTTCTGTACTCTCGACAGGTTTTTGTATTTTCTATATAATTTATAAATAATATCGAAAAAAGAAATCCCTTAGCCCATTACTGTGACATCCGTCCTGTCTGTTACAAATACTTAACCTAGATCGCAAGAAGCATATTAATGTGTATGTTATTTACATTAAGTATGTGCATTAAATACCTCTATTATAATGATGTCAATCATTCAATTCAATACTAGCAGTCTACGACACAGATTCTGAGTAACCAACAATAGGTTGAATGGATATTATCAAGTTGCAGTAGTTTTTAGCGAAGGATGGTTATCATTCTTTGGCGGAAGAGCTCGTTTAAAGAAGTAGGTATCACCATATCTATTTGTACCGTTAAACAGCGTCGCTGGGTTCCTGTTTGAAGACTTACTGATGTAATTACAAATACAAGACCCGCTTAGTGATGCAGTCCCAAAATTCTTGGACTTACATGACATAAGTAATTACATACGTAAGCAATAAGGTATTAAGTAAGTATATAAAAATTAACTACCTTCAATGTTTCTTTAGAGCATGGTGACCTAGCGGTAACGGCAACAGCTTACAAGTTGTAAGTAGGTAGTAGGTTCGAAACAAGACAGGAGCTCTACTTTATGTAAAATATTTCATCACCGCTGCTCTCAAAACGGTGATAGAAAACATCGTAAGGAAACCGGCATGTCCTAGAACCAAATATCCGAAGACATGTGAGATCTACTCGCGCCGCGTGGTGGATTACGGGCTACTCCCTCTCACTGAGAGGAGGCCTGTGTCCCAGTAGTGGCCACTTTATGATTATGCAATGTTTCTTTAAGTCATTCATTTAGGTTTGGCTGTGCCTTGTCAGTCATTTGGTCAGTCACAGAGGTCATTTCTTTTCGAAACTCATCTTGAGCAAAGTATTATTGAATTTTTCCATGTTGAGCTTTTCAGTTTCAGCCCGATCTGGATTTTTGCCCGTGGCAAGACTCGCCTTCTGTTACATGGGACTTGAAACATAACAAGCGAAATGTGCATGGATGTAAAATCCGAAACTACGCGCACTTGGTTTCCTTGGTACTCACACGTGATCTTTTGGAATACAAGCATGATGTAACGTGAAATATACCTCGATTATAACCAACAGCTGTCAGTCTACCACGCAGTTTAAAATGAAACAATATAGGTGTAAAACAATGACTTGGAATTAGCTTCGCAGCGGATTTAATGAAACGATCGTTAGTGCAGGAAACTGTTCATTTACTTCGTAATAATGACTGCGAGCGATAATGCAGTTGTAATAATAGTATGCAATGGTATCTTCCAGCTGATGAAATGTAGAAGAGCATGAACAATGGTAGGGTTTATAAACATCGCCTGAATTTGGAGACATAGCTGGGAGGACTTTCACGTGGTTAACAAATATCCAAAGCTTCTGTCAAGCTTTTGTGATTGGCTGACATAAATCCAATCTCAACTTCACCACAAACCTTTAAATCCATTCATACTATTTCCATGTTTAAATCATAACAACCTGTCAAATTACTTGACAAGAGATTTGAACACTTCCAAAGCTTTAGATTTCCTAGAACCAAAAATTTGATGACATGTGATATCTACCAACCCGCACGGGGCCAGCGTGGTGGATTACGGCCCACTCCCTCTCACCGGGAGTGGGCCGTAATCCACCACGCTGATTCAAACATATGATCATGGTTTATGTTTAGCGTTTGGAACACATTTTAACGGCACATCTCGAAATGTTAACAGAAAATTAAACTAACTAACATGGTGGGTGAAACTGGGTCAAATGTCACGTTTAGCATTTTGACGGACTGTTTTTCGTAGTGAGATGATCCATCAAATGGCTTAACGGTGCATGTAAACTTAACACAGCATGGTGAATCTGGCCCTCAATTGAACAGTTTTTAGAAATCTGGGAATCTATGTATTATATTCATGTTAAAGGCCACGTCAGGCGTAACATGACCACCGCAGAAACGGAAGAAATAAAAGACAAAATTACAAATGCTAGAAAGATTTCTAGGGCGAATGATGATATGTCCAAAATGAACAAAAGAAGGCTCACTTTGTATAGTATCTACAGAAGATTTTTTTTATGTCTATTCTTCGTAGAGAAGAGATAAAATGGTGGTAATGCTAGGATGATGGAAAATTGTTACCGCTGTCCAAATAGACTCTTGAAACATCTTACATATGAGGATGCTAAAGTGTTGCCAATTAATGCGAACTGAAAGACAAACTTAAAATATCTCAAATGTACCTTCAAAGGCAGCAAAGTAGTGGTTCAGAAAAAATCATTATCATGTAATTTAGTTTAAAAACGTTTTTAGTTTGATCAGTTTATTTCTAATATTTTGTGAATGTGAGAACCTTGACGTTCTCACATTCGAACGTTGGCCTTGCAGTAATTTGAAAAAGTCAATTATTTTTAAAGGAGTAATCGTGGAGTTTCTTGCCGGCTCTTCTCCATAGATAACCACCAATTGGAACCGTGCACCCAGCTTTCGTTTCATAAGTGCCCATTTAAGTTTATGTGAAATCAAATATTTTGATTTGATTGGGTTGTTGCTGTCAGAGTTAAAATAACTGAGAACGGATCTGCGAAAAACTGTGAAAAATCAAAAATTCGAGCGATAGACCAAAAACACGTTGACTAAGTTTTGCGGTCAAATACCAGGCCACTCAGAGAGTATTGCGAAAGTTTTTATATGTGTGACTGGCCAGTTATAGTCTATTTTGAAAATATGATTCAATACGTTCCAATTTAAATTTTTCCCTCCACTGTCCTCCACCGTGTCTCATTAAAAAATGGACCACTCTGCACTGGGAACATTTTCGCACTATGATTTTTTTACGATTTCAAGTGTCGCCGGACACCGGACAAATCGTACGATAGACTTCAAATGACATTCATGGATGAAGGCCCTTCTAAGGCAACCGGGTATCGTTGGTATTACCAAAACAAGCGCGGTCGACTAACTTTGGGGGATGAAGAGAAAGAAATGGTCTGCCATTGATGGCTGTTACGTATCAAGAGATTCAGCACATACTGCAGGTTGGATCGGGAAGGCTTCACGAAATTCCACAAGTGCATCTTCGCGTCAGGAGGATAGTTCTACGCTGGGTGCCGCACAACCTCACCGATGCGCAGAAGCAGGCAGGGTGGAATGGTGCCATGAAATGTTAAACAAATTTGAAGCAGGCTCGTCTCGGCGTGACAACGACATCATTACAGGTGAGTCTTGGATTTATGAATACGATCCAGAAACGAAGCGCCAGTCGACGGTTTGGTTGTTTCAAAACGAATCTGGGACTTCCTGGACAGCACGCCGTCAAACTCCTGAGTCACCCTCCTTACAGCCCTGACCTAGTACCGTGTGACTTCATTTTATTACCGAAAACAAAAAAATCTGTTCAAAGGGATACAATTTTCGTCGCCGGAAGATGCACTGTCAGCGTTCGAGCAGGCTGTAAACGAGGTGTTTACGGCGGACTGGAAAAAGCTGTGTTTCGAAAACTGGTTCAGACGCATGAAACTTAGTATGGAGGCTAGTGGAGAGTACTTTGAAAAGATTTATTAACTTTTTGAGTGTCCCACGTATGTAGTTCATCCATAAGCGACGCAGCTATTAGCGTATTACCGAGTCCGGAAGAAAAAAAGCCGTTAAGATCCATGAGTCATTTCCCGTTTGAGTTGGAAGGGCCAATTAGCTATATAGGTCATCATGGTTTGCTGGCTATGGTGTGGTTCCATTATAATTATCAATATGGCACATAATCGACTGTAGGTAATGTTAAGTAGGTAGTAATTGCACTGTTAGAACTGATGTTATTTAACAATCAATTTTAGCAAAACTGAATGATCGACTGGTTTAGTTTTTGGTAGCAATGGTGGAGCTCTACTGCACCGACTCGGTAGCCTAGAAGTCGCTTACTGCTGAACATGTGCTGGGTTCGATGGTCGGGTAGTGTTATCTCCCCCCAACATGCTACTTTTTATTATTAATTTGAAAACGAGACAGAGAGAGTGTAGTTTTCATGGTTTTCGTGGGTGCTGAAACCAATATTGAAGTTAAAATGGAAACACAAGATGGCAGCTAAGATTTTTTTTTAAATATTTCATCATGGTTGTCGTTTTCATGAATTTTGAGTGTGCTGAAGCCGATAGTGAGGTCAAAATGAAAATCCAAGATGGCGGCAAATATATGATCCACTGCAGTTAACAAAATATATGATATTCTAAAACATAATACAACTATGTAATTTGATACTATAGACGAAGAAAAACACGAGAAAACATCAAAAAAATCTTTTAACGAATAAAAACCATACTAATCTACATATAATAATCATTCTAACTCATTGTCAGATTATTCTACAAGCATCATTTTAACTAAACAGTGTTTTACTTTTTTGTTCTAATCAATAGATTCTTTGCAAATACACAATTGCTTCACTTTTTGCAATAAATAACCAGCGTTGTGTCATCGCGCTTCTCTTTCTTTTCTATGCAGTCTGACAGTGACCGCGCTTTAGCTCTTGTCAGCTTCTTTGGACGTAACTGGCGAAATGTGGGTGTACTATAAAATACGTACACTTTAGCCTAACTCTTCAGGCAATACAGGCGTGATGGTAAAGCTCTTCTTGTGATGAAGCTCGCCCGAGGAAGTGTCTATAGACTATAATCATAACTATTTCTGCCAAAACACAGCATTGCTGTTCCGGTTTTAAAGATGTGAGTGCCGGTACACTCACAGGCAGGGCTGGGCAAAATACGTACTTTGCTTTAATTGAAATACAAATTGAAAAATACAGTATCGCAAGTAATTAAAATACGAAATAAAAAATATTTTTAATAAAGGAATTTGAAATACAAAATACAGTATTTTAGCCATTTTTAATTGAAATACAAATTACAAAATAAGTAATCTAGATCAGCACGGGCTGAAAAGTAGGGGAAAACAAGATTAATTAATCAGTAAAACCAGAGGTTTCCTTTCATGAACACTAGATTTTAAAATGCACTGTCAGACAAACAGCCTCTTGTTGGAGAGTGAATAAAACCTGCACAGGAAAACAATCTTTTTACAGGTCTTGATGAGCTTAAACTTGTGTTAAATTGTGTGAACACATTTTTATATTTGGATAACGCTCAAGAATTGCAAGCTCTTTGCTTCTATCATTTAGGAAGCGGACGAACTCTAACTCCATTTAAGAAGTCTGTGGTTGATCACTGTCTCTGTTCTCAAGAACAATAAAATTAGCATTTTCTTTACTAGTGGTGCTACTTCTTGCCCATCCATTATTTCATGTTTTTTGTAACTTGTCTCTAAGGCATGAATGGCAAGATTTTGAATTCTTTGCCTCTTATCTGCTGTGATGCTTTCTGGCAACTAACGCATTTTATAACTAGGGTGGTAGCATGATGCCATTAGGGCTCCATTTACTTAAGATGACAGTTTGAAAAACTTATCAAATCTTACTTAAAAAACGTATTTTAATGTTAAAAGGTATTTTGAAGCCTCAAGTATTTGAAATACTAATTACAAAATACCTCGGCGTCAGGTATTGAAAATACGAATTACAAATTACATTTTAAGGTAGTAATTGAAATACCAAATACGTATTTGTATTTCAATTATGTATTTCAATAACTAGTAATTCAAATACTGCCCAACCCTGCTCACAGGCACATGAGGCATTTCAGCTTGCCACGCACCTGCATGCGTAGCAAGACTACTTCTATATCGACTCTACGAAGAGAAGACTTAAGTAATTATTTTCTTGAATTTTGAAATAGCGCCGTAGAAATCATTAAAAAACCTATCATTTCTTTCTCTTCCGTTTCTTCACTCAAAATCAGGACGCGTAGCGTGTCCGGCACCGTAATTGCGTAACACTTTATTAATCACAATCCTAATCATTTTGAAAGATATTGCTAATCCATTGCTTCATATACTCGAAAATTTGTAGACTCAACAACGGTAATAACGCAATGAATGTTGTTGAAATGCAAAATGAAAACGATTACTACTGTTATGTGTGTTACGCAATTATCCCGCTGGTTATAACGACAGAATATACGACATGACAGATTTCTTTTTTCATCTGTAATTTTGACTGAAGAATTTCAGTCGATAAAACTCGTTTCTATGGTGCTATGCGTGCAGGTGGGCGAGAGAAGCCTGCAATTGCGTAACACACGTTTACACGGTAAGATTTTTGATTTTTACAGTATAGCTCGGAAGATGTCCAAAGGGGAAGGTGACCAAATCTGGACGTGCGTCTTTTGTTTTTTTATTTTATTTACTACACAAAACGACACACGTCACGGAATGAAATGATTCGCTTTTGTTTTACATGGCAACAATGAAGATCATTATATTGTACTACTTATCAAGATTGATTCATATATCTTAGATGTAGGTGGATGACTAAGGTCCTTTGAAACCATCATCGATCAAGTCGGTTGAAAAAGCAGCGCTTTGAATTTACTATGGGAACTACTCTTCCAACGGAATCATAACAACGCTGCTTGAAAAAACAGCACAACCAACATACCTTGACTACATTTTGGAGGAGGTATTTTTAAACTATTAAAAAATTACGAAGTTAATGAGGTGGATTCGATGACTTTTACAAGGAGCGAGCGTTGCTACCAAGTTCGACCCGCATCCTAATTGCGTATCACACTATTAATCACAAACTGAATCATTTTGAAGGAAATAGCTAATACACTTGGGAGCAAATAAATCGAGCCACTACCTTTTTTCACGTAAAATGGTAAATATTTTTGGGAATATGGAACGTATCAATTCGAACTATATATCGCCTAAAAGTTAAGTTAATAACCTTAACAATGAGGGTAAATTATTGAATAATAACCTTATTGAATGATAAATTATTGGCTCTGCAAGAAAAATTTTAATTTTGATAGAAAATTTAGTAGGGCTAAAACAGTCCATAAAAACAATAAAAAACAAAATTATTGCAAAAAAAATATTCTTAATAACTGGTATTACCCCCCCGTGCCCTGATGCATTCTTGTAGCCTATTAGTCATCGATCTGATCAGAGTTACGATGACATATTGTGGTATGTTCTCCCACTCTTCAAGCACAGCGACTTTAAGCTCGGGAATGGATGAAACAGCGGGAACCCTGGCTCGGACTCTCCGTTTTAGCTCGTCCCATAGGTGTTCGATCGGGTTCAAATCGGGACTTCGTGCTGGCCATACCATTTGTTGAATCCCGATCGCAGACAAGTATTCCGTAACGATCTGCTCGGTATGAGGTCTCGCATTGTCATGCATAAACAAGAAATTTTCTCCGACAAAACCAGCATACGGCATTACGTGGTCTTCAAGAATGTCAGTTATGTATCGGTCAGCTGTTAATCCACGTCTACCACTGCCATCGTTGGCGGGGTCGACGAAGACAAGTTCCGTTTTTCCGTCTAGAGAAATTCCTCCCCACACCATACAAGAACCACCACCAAAACTCACAGTTTCTCGAATGCAACATTGGGCAAATCTTTCACCAGGACGTCTATACACTCGGTTTCTCCCGTCATTGCTAAAAAGACAGATTCTTGACTCGTCAGAAAACAAAACTGACCTCCAGTCTTCTAACGTCCAATTAATGTGTTCTCGAGCAAACTCCAAGCGAGATCGGCGATGAGCTACAGTCAATTTTGGGCCAGTTGCTGGTTTGTGTGATGTTAAATTTCGTTCCTTTAGTCTTCGTCTCACTGTCCACCTACTGATTGCGACACCTCGAACGTCACGTAACGCTTGCTGTAGCTGAACAGCATTAAGTCCACGGTCGCGCAACGAATTGGTTGCAATAAAGCGGTCGTCACGTTCTGTTGTTGCCCGTGGTCAGCCAGTTCCAGGTCGCCGAACAAAAGCACCAGTCTCCAGATACCTGCGGTATACCCGCTGTACCTTTGAACGACTCAAATGAAGTCTGCGTGCCACTTCACGTTGTCCGTGTCCAACCTCAAGTAAAGCTACAACTTGGGCAGCTTCCGTCGGTGTAGTATCCATTTTATCAGGTTATTTTGATTACACAGACACAGATAAAGACAACAATAACAAGTAATATGGGTATGATTAACAAAAACCTCAAATTTAATCTTTTCTTAACAGAGTACAATAAAAATGTCATAAGCAAATTAAATGCGATAATTTTATTCTACCCTTTAAACTTTAATTAAAATGAAATTTTGACAACTAACTACCCTCATTGTAAAGATTATTAAATACCCTTTTAGGCGACATATGTTTCGAATCGATGCGTTCCATAATACCAAAAATAATAACCATAATGCGTGAAAAAGGAAGTGGCTCGATTTATTTGCTCCCAAGTGTACTTTGCTTCATATGTTCGAAAAACTTGTCTCCTCAACAACGTAAATAACGCAAAGAATGCTGTTGAACTGTTAAAGTGAAAGCCTCTAAGTGTGTTACGCAATATCACCGAAGATCTTTGACCATAGAGGACGACACACCCTGGTATTGCTAGCTCGCCAATCTTTTAACCAAGACAAAAGCTATTCCTATACAAATCTCGTGCCGACGCGACACGACAGATCGTCCTCATCTCGGAACAACGTATTTGACGTTAACAAGCATGAAGGTTGAGTATTGTTACGAAAACCGGTCAAGATGTCATTATGCCCATATGCTAGCGTTACTATAGCGGAACGATATCAAAAGCAATCCTTAGACTAATTAACAATGAAGTGCATAGGGTTGTCTCTACGATTTGTGGTAGACCGCGAAATTCAAATTTTCTTACGTTTTTTGCCATTTGCAGGTCAGTGTCAGATTATTTGAAATAGCCATTGAACGGGATTATATGAACTAAGAGGGTTGTATTGATGATAATTCGGTAAATACATACAACCTAACACTGCCTTGAAAATTGCAAAAGCGTAAGAAAATTTGAATTTCGCGGCCGACCTTTCGCTTCCCCCCACAAAATTTGGCTTGATAAGTAGGTAGGTACCTTTTAGTGCCACCATCTGTCTATCATCCTTTTATTATAAATTCCTTAAATGTTTCTATTATTATTATTTAAGACAGTCAGTTCTTCCTCGCATCTCTAACAGTTTTCATCTCAAGAAGGCTTCTAAGGCGTCTACAAAACAGGCGTCGTCGCGATGCGGTTGTGACGCGCCTAGTTGAAGCAGCCTTTATGAATAAAGGCTCCTTCAAATATCCCTGATTTTATCTACCTTTGCTATGTCACCTGTCTTTTTACTCATCAGTAAAACTTATAGTTGTACGCCTAGTGCTTCCCTAGACGAAATCTGTTAGAACCTTGGTCAGCCATAATACCATTCTTGGATTTTGAAGCTTCAAAATATACCAACATTTGTAAGTATGTGCCACACACACCTACAAATGTAGATACATTTTCTAACGGGCATAGCGATAGAAGACTTACCTAATGTTAATTATTTGTTTTGGACCCTCTAGTTTAAAATGAGTTGTGATTTTGAAAATGAAATGTAGTTTCAACAATCAAAGAACCTTTACCGTGTTTTTAAAGCAGGCCATTAGCTGTAGGTACCGTTCCACCATAACTATTACTTTTTTGACAGCTGTCAATTTACCAAAAAAAAACTGGATGCTAATTAAATAATCTGTGATGCTAGCCCTAATGCTTAGATAGCTCGCATGCGTACAGTGTTGAAATACATCATACAATAGTCAATTATTTGTCTTATGTCATTCTATTGTTTTATCGCCCTGTCGAGCTACACAATTCAATGGGCATTTGAATATTGTCTGAGGACAGAAGGACGCTACAGTTGGAATGTAGGTCTGCAAATTGTTATGTTATTGAGCTCATAATTATAAGCGTTCCGTATTTCTACGAAGACTTTCAACTGAATTTACGGTAGCCTATATGTATATGTGACGTATTCCACATTGGGCACCTGAATAAACGACACTGAGGGAATTGCACCTGAGGTATTCCATTTACGGCACTTATCGATATTTTTAGCCGGTGCCATTAGTGGAAAATTTTGTTGTCTATAACTTTATTCCGCAAAAGGCACCTACGGATCATACAATCAGTTTCCTTAATCACATGTATTGTAAATGCAAAATTACCTTGAGTACCAATATAATTCAGAAACAAATACTTTTTAGGTTTATTTATCTTCATAATAAACAATGCAATCTTTTTTTTTGTTTTTTGTTTTTGAAGACACAATTAATAATTGGCATTTCTGTTGCAAAATCATTCTTTGGTTATTTCAGAACTATAAACATTTAAAAATATAAAATACCTAAACATATATTACGCGTCACAAGAACCTTTTTTTTTAACGTCTTTTATTTCAACCAATACATTTTTGACGTTTCCAACATCGTTAACGATGATATAATGTCACTATGTCTAGACCCTCTGGACTATCGTCCACCACACAGCATTTACATCAGTAGATGTAGTTAGTAGTAGTTTTGTCCTGGTAGTAGGTACGGGATACCTTCCGACCCCTTACGCGTGCGAAGGCAAAATATAATCCATACTATCTATACAGAGTGTCCAGTAAATAGCACGACATACTGCAGGGGGTGATAGCTTGGGTCAATGCAAAACAACACAATATACAGGGTGGAAGGGACATCGACGCAGAACCTGATATCATGGATTCAGTACATGATTCTGGATCCCTGGAGTAGAAATTTTAACCCGGTTTAAAAAAAAAATACTGCTGTTTTATAGTGCAATACCTACACGGTCAAAATGTATGGGCAGTGCAAATTTTTTTTTAAATAACCGACAAAAAATTTCAACGCAGGGTATTTTAAAATCATGTACCGAGTCCATGGTATCAGGTTGTGCGTCGATGTCTCTTCCACCCTGTATGTTCTGCAAAATCTTACGGATTTACAGTTTTACAAAAATTTCCGAAATTTCGAAAAAACTCTACTTTGAAACAGATTTTTAAGCGTCTCGTAATGAAAAATTCCTTAACAATTTTTTTTTCTTTAATTTATTCGTGACGTTACTTTACTCATTGATGAGTCTTCTCGTCTGTCAAAAACAAAATTGTTTTCAAGAAATAGTATTTTTTGTTTAAATTTTCACAGAACGAAACACGAACGGAAATTTTTGTAGAACTGTAAATCCGTAAGATTTAGCTGAACATATATTGTGTTGTTTTGGTAGGCATTGACCCAAGCTATCACCCCCTGCAGTATGTCGTGCTATTTACTGGACACCCTGTATAAGTATCCATACTTCTCTCCCCTATCTACTCTGAAGGTAAACTCTATCTGTATGTTATCTTTTCACGCTTAAACCACTGAACCGATCATCATGAAATTTTGCTAATACGTGGTCAAGGTTACAGAAAAGGACATAGGGTACATTTCATCCAGAAAAAAAGTACTGTTCCTGAGGGAAAGAACAATAACTTTAGGACGCTAGATGGCGCTCCGTGTCTTTCGAATCATGATTTAATTATATTATTAGAAACTTTAGTAGTGTGTTTAGAGCTTTTTTCACAAATAATGCATTTTGTGAGTTTATAACCTGGATTAGCACACATAGGAAACTTTATTCCCCGGTATAACGTTTCCGTGGGATAAATTCCGACTCCACCTAAGCGAAGCCGCAGACAAAAGCAAGTTTATTATGTAGAGAGAATAGCTTGTTAATTTTCCAATAACCACAATAACTGATGTTTTAACAATCGAAGTCGTTAAAATAAACCATCGAGTCAACCATCGACTCGCCGTTCTACAAAACAATAGAGCCGTTTTCGTTTTTTTTGAGACAACGGAATCGGCCGCTAGTTTTCGATTATCCGAAGAATTAGTTTGGGTTCGCAATCACAACGCAAGTCAAGAACTCGAATGAACGCGCCAGTCGCAATAACAGACCGAGTCAGACTCGATTCCAAGTCGAAACAATGTGAGAACCATCGAGATGTTCGAACAATGGATACAATCGAATAAAACCTCTCGCCCTCGCAAGTCGCTACAGGACACTGCTCCATCACAATATACCCAAATACGGAACACATAAATCAAAGTAGGTAATGATTAATAATTCAACGCAAGGTGGTCATTAATCAAACGTAACAATTTTCCGACCGCTAAACGTCGGCGTCGCTTGGTGAAGCGGCTAATTGCTAAGTTTTTTCAAGGAAGCGAAGAATTTAATGCATGTCTGTAGTGTGTTATTTGTTGAGGTCTACATAACCTAGAAATTATGGGTCGTGGCGATGGGCATGGCTTGGTCAACTGTTATGTTAGCGGGAAGGCTGTGACAGTTAACTTAACGTTTAGTGATCTACCCTCGTTTTTGAAAACTTGGGCCATTATAAAATATCTCACTGAATAGGTCTACTTAAAAAAGGCGGGTGTTTTGGCGTATAAGTATGTGTACGTATTGATTGTACTGTTAAGTGTAATTCAGAATGGAATTTATGGGTTTTCGAAACTATTCTTAATTATTTTTTTCAAGAAGACATAATAGCTTTTGGATACTAAGGTTTTTATTAGAATACCAACACCTTCCTTACAACTTAAAACTACTATTGCCAAGGCAAAGGAGGGTTATGATTTGACAGGCTTTGTATGTTTATCCCTTTACTACGTTTTCGTGGAATAATTCTGGACCACAAAGCGGGCAAAGCCAGGGGTAAAAGCTACTTTTCAATTTATTGGTCGTTGGAATGCCTGAGTTCATAAATACAGTTAACATAGTAGTCACTGCATAATATTGAAGACTGTTTCTTTACAGTGATGTTCGCATTTAATTACGCGCGCTTAATAGCTCATGCATATTCTCAAACAGATCCATTCAACTGCTAATGAAAGCATTCTGCATAGTTGACGGGTTGACAGGAATATTTGTAATTTCCATCGCATTCGTAACCTTTTGACTTCTCGGCTACGCACTACAAATTGGCACGTAGACCACAGATTAACAAACCTTAAAGGGAAGCAAAATGGCGAACTTTTGACATTTCACGATTCGTTTTTATTTCATAAAGGTTTCCGTTTTAATTTTGTCTGCATGCAACACTGATGATGATATCACTGATGATATTATGAAATATTCAAACAAAATGAAAATTGCTTTTTGAATAAATAAATGAAATTAATGTGTTTAGTAAAAGAAAAGATTGTAAAAACTATCTTTGCACTGTATAAATTCAATCTTTTAATATTGAATAATTGCAAAGCACACGTGTGAGCACTATGTAGTACCTACTATATATAGCTACCCTATACTGGGCACGTCTGTCATTGACTTGAATGTGCCCTGGCGGCTGAGAGTATGTCACGCTCACTCAAATGTCTCGCTGGTGGTGGCGTGTGTGTTGGATCATTAAGTTCCCTTCAAAATGGTTGAGCTGAATGGTGCTGATCCATACGTCATGTTCGTGAACGGGCGCCGTCAGTGGGGACTGGTCATCTCTTGGCAGCAACGGCTTATTTTTATTTCCGTTTTTTTTATGTTTTTATTACGGGTCTCACATTGTAACGAACAACTCGACCCTAACTACATAAAAGATGAAATTATACTTGTTACATATACTTTAATAAATGGAATATAAAATACAGGTCGGAATATAAAAATAACACAATAAGGTTCACGTGACACTGAAGTTAATAGGCTTGAATTTGAAGTCCGGAGGAGGAGGTGGAGAAAAAAGGTCTTCAGGCGTCGAAGGGACACTTTAGAGTGCCAGTCTCCTTCGACAAAGCTCGACGTAAAATCTCCAGGCAGATGGTTACTCAGCAGAGTGCAGACGTAGAATTGATAGGTGTTTGTTGATAAAACCCGGACGCCGTATCCTCAGGCAGACGGTTAGTGAAATGGGTCCAGACGCAGAATCTGAGGCAGATGGTTAGTGAAATAGGTCCAGACGCGGAATCCCGGGCAGATGGTTTGTGAAACAGGTCCAGACGCGGAATCCTGAGGCAGATGGTTAGTGAAATAGGTCCAGACGCGGAATCCCAATCAGGTGCTTCAGACTTTTCTTTTATAGGAAAATATTCCTTTTCCAGAATTAATTTTTGATGATTTTTGAAGTTTCAAAATTGTTTTTCTTCATTCTGACATCTCATCTGCCAGTCATAAAACCAGCCTGTGTGTTCAGCCAAGACGTATTAAAACCTCCACGATCGAGTATGAGCGTGTCCTTATTAATTATTGTAGATGTCGAAATTCAGTTAGTAATCGGTAATTTTATAGAAAATACAATATTTCAGCTAAACCTATTGATAAAACTAATTCAAGTTATATAAACCAAAAAGTAATCTTCATAGACTAAAAGAGAAAATTGAATGACAGTTTGAGAATTGACTTGTGTCACAACAATGGAAAATGTAAACAATGAACGATTTTTTAAAGATATTATAAAAGAAATCGTTTTAGAACGATTCGTAAAATGCTAGCAAATAAAAGGATATGATACGGGACATGAATGAATGAATGATGAACAATGTTGTAAGTATAAGTAGCATATACTATATTTCCCCAACGACCCCGAGAAAATTTTTGGCCTAGAACAAAAATTTTGCTAAGGTTAAGATTTTACAGCATTCAAAAAATCTTACATAACTCACACAAACATACCGACATCTTACGAAGTTAGGTCAGATAGGATTCACATTCAATGATCACTACGCAACCTGATAAGTCAATAACTTTAAGGCTTATTTTCGGAGTTGTAATCCGCTCTCGTCTAAAACCACTAATATGAAATAAAGATTTTTAACTTTAAGGCTTATTTTCAGAGTTGTAATCCGCTCTTTAGAACATATATGAAAATAGATACGATAGTTTAGTAGATAGGCTTGTTTAGGGAGTCACCAGCCGCTCCTGCATGGGCTTATTTCAAGAGTTGCAAGCCGCTCTGTAGGGTGTAATAGATAGTACATATATGTATAGGTTTGGTTGCTTAGTTACCAATGGTTTGGAGCCTATTGGTAAAGCTTCCAGTGATCAATGGGGTAGACCATAATGATCAATACAACTAGGGCTGTAGAGCCGTTAGTTGATAGAAGGGTGGTGATGAATGGGGTAGAGCCATCATCAGTTTTACAACTATGGCTGTAGAGCCTATAGTCATAGTAGAAGTAAAAGATGGTGACAAATTAATCATACTAACTTGAAGAGAGCACTTAGTAGTATAATCTGATAAAAACAGATATAAAGAAAAAATAAAGATAATCTTGATGGTGTAAGAACCAATGAAAGAATTGAAAAATTAATAGAGTTAATAAGCCGAAAATAACTCTATTATTAGAAGGGAATGATAGGGATGAGTCATGAGTATATTATGAAGAAATAATTTTATTTACATAATTAGTTTTTCTTTATATTTTAAAATCTTTAATATGCCATTTAGCTTGGTTGCCATTAGGATCCTCAAGTATATAAACTAATGGGGATAGTTTCTGCAACACAGTGGACCTCACATATTTTGGCGCTAGTTTGGCACTAAAATAAATCCCACCCTGACTATTTATATAATTTCTTCGCCAGACAGTATCTCCAACGTTATATTCCTTAAAAGTATGATTTTCATTGTAATGAGAAGAGTTACGAGCATAAGCATTATGAAGAGCTAACTGAACCTTATCGAAAGTTGCAGACAATAAACCTATATTAGTAGCATAGGTGTCTCTAGGAAGAAAAACAATTTCATCAAGATTATTAGTTGGCGTATAAAGTGAGCCAGAAGTAACTGTTTCACGTCCAAAGAGCAAGAAGTTTGGGGAGAAACCAGTGGAAGCATTAACGGAGCTATTCATAGCGTATTGGACTTTAGGAAGGTGAATATCCCAAGATCTATGGTCATCACCAACCAAAGATGACAAAGCTGTGATTATAGTACGATTGTATCTTTCAGTGGGATTAACCTGAGGGCAATAGTGAGGAGTGAAAAATATGTGTGGTATGTTATATCTAACCATAAAGTTGTGAAATTCATGGGATTGGAATTGCGATCCATTATCCATAATAATAGTCTGAGGTACTCCGTGAACCAGAAAAACAAAATTTTCTAAATTAGAGATAATGTTAGCGCTAGTAGCCCGTTTTAGTGGAAAAATCAGGGAGTATTTAGTAAAATAACAGTTAACTACTAAGATAAATTGATTTCTACGTCTAGTCATAGGTAAAGGACCCATTAGATCAAAAGAAATCGTTTGAAAGGGCCTGGAACAAATTTTTGGTTTACCCATAAAGCCAAAAGGAGAGTGATTTGCGTGTTTGTAAGTTAAGCAATTATCACAGATAGAAATTATTTTAGCGATATCCTTAAACATAGCCGGCCAGTAATATAGAAGTGATAATTTTTTATAAGTTTTAAAGATTCCTAGGTGAGGCTGATCTGGAGACCCATGGTTGTTTCTGACAAGGGTTTCCCGAAGATTAGGATGAGGAACTTCCTTCCACGCAAAATCTTCAGTTAACGCGTAGGGAGATTGAGTATAGCGGAATAGTTTATTTTCGCGAATTGTGTAATTAGGATATTGATCAGGATTATTACGACATTCTAGAAGTAGTTTGTTATAATGTTCCAACGCTGGTGATATGGGTGAAATGGGATTAACGCCAATTGGACATGATGTACGGGAAAGCAAATCAGGGACTAAATTGTCTTTACCTCTTTTGTGTTTTAGCGTAAAATTAAAAGACGACAACCTAAGAGCCCAGCGCGCGAGTCTACCAGATGGATTGGATAATCTTAGAAACCATTTAAGTGCCGCGTGATCTGTATAAACAGTGAATTGTTTACCATTATCGATATAACAACGCCAATGTTCTAAAGCTGAGATTACCGCAAGTGTTTCTCTTTCTGTAGTTGAGTAATTTCGTTCGTTTTTATTAAGAGATTTGCTCATATAAGCTATAACCACTTCTTTATCGTCTTTTATTTGTGTCAACATACCTCCGATGCCAAAGTTAGAAGCATCGCAATGTACACAGAAAGGAAGATCGTAGTCAGGACAAGCTAGTATAGGAGTAGTAACAAGGGCGTCTTTTAGTTTATTAAAAGCCAGAGTAGCATCTTTATCCCAAATGAATTTAGGGGCATTTTTACCGGAAGAAGTTAATTTATTAAGTGGAGTTGCAATTGTGCTGAAGTTAGGAATAAAACGACGAAACCAACTACAAGTTCCAATGAATTTTCTCACTTCCTTACGAGTAGTGGGAGTAGGAAATTCAAGTATTGCTTTAATTTTAGCCGGATCTGAGCGTAAACCGTTGATGAATCCTAAGTATTTAAGTTCATTTTTAAAGAATTGACTTTTATCGAAGTTAATAGTCAGTTTAGCAAACGTCAATTTCTCAAGAACTTTAACTAGATAAGAAATATGCTCTTCAAATGATTCCGAGATGATTATTATATCATCAAGGTAACAAAAGACCTTATTGTCAAATTCAGGAGTAAAAAGCATGTCCATAAGTCTTTGCTGAGTAGCAGGAGCATTAGTTAGACCAAAGGGCATGATAACAAAGCGATACATGCCTCGACCAGGGACATAAAAAGCTGTTTTATCTTTATCTGATTCTTCTTTCAAAGGAATCTCCCAAAATGCTTTAGCAATATCTATGCTTGAAAGAAATTTAGCGTTTTTGAGATTATCTAAAATTTCATTAACAAATGGAAGGCTGTATGCGTCTTTACGAGTAACTGAATTTAGTTTACGACTATCAACACAGAATCTCCATTCGCCATTATTTTTAGGTGTAATGATAACTGGAGAAAGCCAAGGACTTTCGCATTTTTCAATAACGCCCCATTCTAACATTTTATCGACTTCCATAATGAGAGCTTTTTGTTTCACAGGAGAAAGACGATAACATCGTTGTTTAATTGGAGGAGTATCACCAGTATCAATATGATGACTAATAAGATGTGTGCGGCCAAGTACTCCTCTACTTTCGAAGGATATAGCCTTAAATCGTGTAATCATATCATCAGCGATAGTTTTTTGCTCTAAAGAGAGATGATTATAAGGAAGTATTTGTTTAGAAGTTTCCGTAACCACTGAACATTTAATATTTGGCTTAAATGCCGAAGAAAGTATGTGTGGAACAAGGTTAAATTTTTTCCAAAAGTCGACTCCTAAGATAATTGAAGGAGATATATTTGGGAATACGTAGGCTTGAATTATATGAGTTTGATTATCATATCTAATCGGAATGTCAATTGAGCCAATGGATTTACATTTATGATTACTGGCAGTAGCAATCGTTATTTGAAAAGACTTGGATAACGTGAAGCCTAATTTTAAAATTTCTAAATGAGAGTTATTACCAAGTATTGTAATAGAACTTCCACTATCTAGTAAACCGGAAAATATTATGTCACTGATAGAAATATCAATAAAAGGACGATTAAAATCCCTTTCATTATCATATAGTGAAGCTATTTTATAACAAAGAAAAAAGTTTTTAATTGTTTGTAACCAATCATGCCAGTCTGATTGATTAAAGTTTTTATTACCCAAGTCGTTGTTTAGTTTTTTGAGTTGTTAGTTTTATTACAGTTAGGACAATCCGCAGATTTAACATCTTTTAAACCACATCTAAAACAAATTATCAGTGTACGAGGTTGCGAGCAATTAGTTAGTGTATGACCGTTAATGCGGCAGCGTACACAAAAAGCATTATTATTAATTTTATTAATTGTATTAACTTTATAGTTAAAACGATTAAAGTTTGTTCTAGGAGGAAACGTGTTAGAAGTAGAGGGCTTAGGAGATTTATAATTAAATTCAACAGTTAAAGGATTATTTGTAGTTTGAGGTTCGTTGAAACGTTTCTCTTTGTCTAAAAATTCTTCATATTTTTGACAACATGAAATTAGCGTATGGATTGAATTTATATTATTATTCGCGATATAAGGTGAATAGCAAGGTCGGATGTTACGAATAATGATCTGTAGTTTTTTAGTTTCCGATAGTTTTTCTGAAAGTCTGGAAAACATGCCCGTCAGTATGGAAACAAAAATAACTATAGGTTCATCTTTGCCTTGAGTTCGTTTATTAATGGCTTCTAATAATTTATAGTCATAGTCAAAACCGCTAAAGTCTGCAATTAAAGCTTCGCAAAGTTCATCCCAAGATAACAAAGAGTCGCGTTTAAAACGGTACCAGTGTAAAGCGTTATCGGTAAGTAATTCGAACGCATGATCCAATAGTTTGTTTGAAGAAATATTCCTAGAAATACTAAATTCTTGAATTTTCTGGATAAACGAACGCGGACAAGAGTTTCCGTCGTATTTTATTCGTTTTAATTCGTTAAGGGAGTTATTGGGAATAGTGTTTAAAGGTTGAGACTGAATGTCGGGAAGCATAGTATGGAACACTGTCTCATTGGGACTGTTAGGAGTTGAAGAGGGACGGTGAACTGTTATTGGTTGAGGGTTGATATCGTTGGAAACAGTGGATAAGGAATTAAATTTTGATTCTAAGTTGAAAAATCTCTCTTTGATTTGAGATAAACGACTTACCTCCGAGGAATCCGAATCAATATCGATTCTTTCTAGTCGATGAAATAGATGATTGATATAAGTTTGAATTTTTTTATAGAGTCTAACATTGCCTTGTTCTAACAATATTATTTTTGGTTCGATATATTTTAAGATGGTAGTAATTTCATCTAAATCAGTTTTAACGTCCAATATCGAGTCTAAAATATCTTCAGGAGTAAGAGGTGCAAGTTGAAGAATTTGTTTTTTAAGCTGTATAACTGTATCTTTTGGTTCTTCTAATCTTATTTTTATTTCATATTCTAGCTCAGCCTTGTTTAAAAGTTCAAAGAAAATTATTCTATTCATGACTTAAAACGAATGTATCAAGATTAAGGGGATAACATTGAGTTTGGGAGTAAAAGAGGGTTAATCAATGCAAAAGAAAATTCTAACTAACGCAAAAAAAAAAAAAAAAAGAGCCCACGATACTAGACCTATTCTGATCAGACTCCCAGATGAATAAAATAAAAAAAATATTATATAAATGTGCGAGGATAGTGCAGTATTTGTAGTGGTGGGTGTAACGTAGTGTTTAAGGTTTGTACAAACGTCCACAGAATATTCTTCTGTATCAGTCGTGAAGTGTCCCAGCAACCAACTTGGGAGTGTCCACGAGTGGATTTAAATACACCAAGCGACTACTGGGTACGATTACCAGAGGGTAAACGTAGTGTTGTGCAAGTCTGTGGGATGCAGTGTAGAAATGTTTTGGTAGAGAGTTAGTGTACGAGATTAACGATTATAGGATATTGTCCAATAGCCGTCGTAGAGTGAGCCAAACCCCAACTTGCAAGAGACCCCGAAAGGTTTTAAGAACACTTACAAGTGAAGAATGGATGCCAATTACCAGTGAGTAAAAGGAATGTATGTAGGGAAGTAGTGTTTAGTGATGTTCAGTATGAAGGATGAGTAAGGAAGTCTTCAAGAGGAGGGCTGAGGAGGAAAAATAGGTTAATTACATAAAGTCAAAATTATAAACCAAAAGGAAATAGAACTAGTGATAGTTTTTTTTTAGAATTTTGAGAGGGTGAAATGGGTTCGAATTGATGAGTGGGGCTCCAAATGCAACGAACAACTCGACCCTAACTACATAAAAGATGAAATTATACTTGTTACATATACTTTAATAAATGGAATATAAAATACAGGTCGGAATATAAAAATAACACAATAAGGTTCACGTGACACTGAAGTTAATAGGCTTGAATTTGAAGTCCGGAGGAGGAGGTGGAGAAAAAAGGTCTTCAGGCGTCGAAGGGACACTTTAGAGTGCCAGTCTCCTTCGACAAAGCTCGACGTAAAATCTCCAGGCAGATGGTTACTCAGCAGAGTGCAGACGTAGAATTGATAGGTGTTTGTTGATAAAACCCGGACGCCGTATCCTCAGGCAGACGGTTAGTGAAATGGGTCCAGACGCAGAATCTGAGGCAGATGGTTAGTGAAATAGGTCCAGACGCGGAATCCCGGGCAGATGGTTTGTGAAACAGGTCCAGACGCGGAATCCTGAGGCAGATGGTTAGTGAAATAGGTCCAGACGCGGAATCCCAATCAGGTGCTTCAGACTTTTCTTTTATAGGAAAATATTCCTTTTCCAGAATTAATTTTTGATGATTTTTGAAGTTTCAAAATTGTTTTTCTTCATTCTAACATCTCATCTGCCAGTCATAAAACCAGCCTGTGTGTTCAGCCAAGACGTATTAAAACCTCCACGATCGAGTATGAGCGTGTCCTTATTAATTATTGTAGATGTCGAAATTCAGTTAGTAATCGGTAATTTTATAGAAAATACAATATTTTAGCTAAACCTATTGATAAAACTAATTCAAGTTATATAAACCAAAAAGTAATCTTCATAGACTAAAAGAGAAAATTGAATGACAGTTTGAGAATTGACTTGTGTCACAACAATGGAAAATGTAAACAATGAACGATTTTTTAAAGATATTATAAAAGAAATCGTTTTAGAACGATTCGTAAAATGCTAGCAAATAAAAGGATATGATACGGGACATGAATGAATGAATGATGAACAATGTTGTAAGTATAAGTAGCATATACTATAACATGTATAATTTCAACAAGACTGATGTAACAAATTTTTCTGTATCCATATTATTTAAAAGTCCATGGAGTTTCTTGTCCGTTCTTCTCCATAGGTACCTACTTTCGCTTTGGAATGGGCAACTAGCTTCATATTTCTGACTGACCGATCCCTTGACAATTCAAAAGTGCCTGTAATTGGTTTATTTGAAATAAATGCTTTGAGTTTAAGTTTAGTTTTTTTTACTTCTAAGTGCTTTCCGAAAGACGATTCTATGTTTTTACAGTCGCAAGCAAAGCATTGAGTCATTGTTAGGAGTTTTAATAATTGAAATGAATAAAGCTAACTTAGTTTACCAACTTTATTACAATGTTATTGTTAGCCATGGTTGACGAAACGCCATGTAGCGTCATAAAAATAATGTTTTCTTCCTAAAAATTGCAAAGGACAATTTACCACAGTGGTCAATGTACTTGAATACCAAAATTATGGCGTCTACAAGTCGCGTGGGTAGTTTAATCCGTCCGTTTGGCAACCTGACCCACAAAGAGTCTGGTCGCCCACTCGATCAAGATTTTGAACACTATTAAAAAATCCGTAATTGGATTCTGCTACAGTTATTGCTTACAGATACAAAAGCTTGGCCTGCAGCTACGTCGATTGTTAAGCCGGCAACACATGTTGGCCAAGCCTCAGCCAAGGCGAGTGCTACTGTCTACATGTTGGCCAAGCCTCAGTCAACGCGAGCGTAGGCAAATCGAGCCGACACTGATCCGAAGTGAGACGAGTCGTAGCCAGCGATCCCGAGTGGTGGCGAAGCACGCCAAACGAACCGTATACACGTTGGCGCTCGCCTGCACTCGGCCAGCTAGGCGAGCGTTGACGAGCAAAGGCGAGACTCGACAAATGGGCTGCCTTTATGCTGGTACCTACTCGCCTTCGCTCGGCCAACTATGACCAACATGTATTGCCGGCTTTAAAGTAAAGGGAATTTCAGACTACGCTAAAATACAGGGGTACAAGTAAGTCAACCTAGATCCTTTATGAGGTTGTAGTTTCAATAATTCCTGACTGGTTTGACTATTAAACATCGCACCCCAAACTGACCCGTTTTCAACAAAATGGACTTTGAAGATTTTATATAAAAATTGCCGATTTTTTATCTGTTGGCCTTTTTTTTGCCTCTAATTTGTTTGTATTTGCGATTTTTGTATAGTAGATAAGTTGCTCTATTACTCTCAACACTAAAATTGCAGAACTGAACCAACTGGGTCATTGTAGACGACTGATAGTTATAACATGAAATAAATTTTTGTTATATTTTTTTTCTTTCACAATAATATTTAAATAAATGTCTATGACAGTCATGTGCTTAAAACATCTACGTTTCATACGCTATCCAACAAGGTAAAACAAGCTAGGGTTTTATCAGAAACAACAACAATGATCGTAATAAAGTTCCCAACGAGCTTGAATCTGCATCCAGTAAGCCATATTGTCATGAAACAGTTTTTGAACCTATTTTAAATTAGGTCGAACTACGATGAAAATTGCTGAAACTAGGAAACGCTGTCGTAAATTCAGCTGAACCTGATTCCTACTTGGAAGGTTGCCACGAAAGTGCAGTTAACAGTTTTGGTGCACAGAAAATGACCGAAAATCTGCTATTGCTACTGAATTTGAAGTTATTTAATGTGGTATTTTGAATTTTTATTGCTCGTTTTTGGCGTTTATGAGAAATATTTTTGAGATAACGGTCTTTTGTTATGTTACTTATGCCTGATCAGGTCTTTGATCGAGAAATTTGGCAAAACTTTTAACATTGGTTGTTTTAAATATCAACACCAAAGATGCACTTTGAAGAGGTGTATACAAAGGTATTAGTACGACTTTGAAGAGGCTTTGTAGTACTTAAGGTGGCTCGCAGCGGATGGATGCGGACTGCTCAGGACCAGGATGGTTGGCGCTCTTTGGGGGAGGCATACGTTCAGCAGTGGACGGCAATTGGCTGATATATATAGGTACAGTGTAGGTACTATTTTGTTACCCACATGTTGTTAACCAATAGTACCTAAACCAACATTTCGTCAGCTATGTGAAGTTCCATGTTATAGGGAGCGAGCCTATTGCCATCATCCGGGCACAAATCCAGACTCCGGGCCGCTACTGAGAAATTTCAGCTGGAAAAACAAAATAACTCTGCCCGAACTGAGAATAAGCGCATGAGGCCCTTTTTTTTTGGTGGGAAATCTTCAATTAACTTCTCCCGCTCTGGGTGGAGAGGGAGGGCGTGTCAGACTTTTACTGACTAAAGCCCAGCCGTGTTACTTCATTTGCCTGTGCCAAGGCCACGGTTTCTCTTTTGAATTTCCCGCGACCCTGAGCGCATGAAGCCCTGGGTTCGTCCCAGGGCCTCATACTTAGCAGTAGCGCTTGCCATCACATCACCGACTACCTGCGTAGAATGACCACATTGTGTCACATAGACAAAATGACAGATTGATTTTATTCATCTCATTCATTTAATCATTTTGTCTATTTTTCCGTCTACAAAACTTGTTTCTATGGAGGTTATGCTACGCGTGAGTCAGTATCGCCTCTCCTTCTTCCATTATATCCACCCAAAGGTAGCTTTTAAAAGGTCGCTTTTAGCGATTAGACCGTTCATTATGTCACCCTAAGTTTTCTACATTTATATATGTAATTCGTATGGTTCGTAGACCATACTAGACAAAGACTAAGAGTCAATCAACCGAGCACCATGTACCTATCACGTGATTGATTTATGTCTTTGCTTCATTTACCTATTGTGGTATAGTACTTTTATTCTTGGTGCATCGTCTTCACATGTAAAAATATAATTATTGTATACAAAATATTGTAAAACATTTTAAAAGAGTAACGGTGGAGTTTCTTGCCAATTCTTCTCCTTACGAAACTACCTTTTGCCTTTTAGGTGCCTTTTATGTGCTTATTGAAATAAACGCTTTGACTAATCGCTGTCCACTGCTGGACATAGAGCTCTCCAAGGCTTCCCCACAACATTCTGTACTCCGCCATCCGCAGCCAATCTGTCAGCATTCTATTCTATTCTACTAAACCAGGCAGTCTCTCATATACATATAATTCTGTGAAATAAACATGTAAATTTTGTAATTAGGTACTGTCTGCTAGTACATTAGCTTAAAGTTCAATAGTTTGTTGTCGTTATTATGACATAACTTACAGATAAGAGTTGGTCGGTTCCTGTGTGTTGTAATAGTTATTATCAATACAAATATATATCGTACACGCCGCTTTCTTAGAACGGACCAATCCAAACTATCACCGTGTGCTGGATATAGATAGGCGTCTCCTAAAAACGGACATGTAATTTAAAAAAAAAAACGTTATATTCGCCCTACCGCGTGAAAAGATAGCCGCGTTTTTGTTTTAGTTTTGTGCCTTTTTTCACCACTGACTAGGGTTGCCAGATTTTTTTTCTGCCTATAAGGGACAAATTATTGAATGGGCAAAAAAATACGGGATTTCAGTTTTTTACCCGGGGACGAATAAAAACAAAATTAATTAGTGTCATTTTTTTATGTTTTTCCGAAGATCGAGTCCGTTTTAACATATTTTTATTTGTTTTAACATTTCTGTAAAAATCAATACAATTAAAACCGTAAACGGTTTTCAACTCGCTTTTTATTTAAAGGGGGTACATTTATTGCAGACAATGACTTGGATCGATTCATAAAGAAACATGGTCAATCCCGCCGGGAAATTTTAAACTATGCCTAAAATACGGGACGTCCCGGGAAATACGGGACGTCTGGCAACGCCACCTCTGACACATGAAAACGCAGTGACTTGACTTGATTGTCATGAAAACGCTATTTAATAATGTGTGAGCTTACTCTTCTCAATAGGGAAACTTTTCGAGTGAGGTCGTGGTTTTTAAATTAAGCAGTAGATTATTAATTTGAAGAGGACTGATAATAAGCCTGTTCAATTGGATACCACTCCTAGATTTGTTGTTCAAGTTTTGCTATTTCGAACACTTACCTTACTGATTAAAGGTTAAATCAAGGAATTAGATATGATTTAACACGCACTAACTTTGGAGACTCTCTCAATTTTGAGTGCCATTTTACTTACTGAAAAATGGTACCTACCAACTAAGAAATGAAAAATCGATGCATTGCAACATTTGATAAAGAAGTTCAGTAAACAATATTATGCAGAGAATTCTTCTTCACCTCTAGTATAGTTTCGCACATTGGCCAGGATCCATCAAAGAGTATTCATGCATTACAATGATTATATCATCCAGATAAAAAATCGCTTGTGGTACGATTTCCCGTTTCCTAGAGATCTAATGTTAAAAATCGGTTAATTTACAGATTTTATGACGTCCTTTACAAATATGACGGAAACGCTCTTCTAGGAAACCGTAGGTTAATCACAAAGAGTCACATGAAGCATTCAGTACTTCTTACAGTACATACTAACTTCATGCTTCCTACAGTGTAGAATGCATCAATGTCAAGTACCCTACAGGCTTATTTATCAATGGATGTCAAAAGTGCGCCGAAATTAGCCAACATGGGTGCCATTTTAAAAGTTAATAAAAGAAAACACATATATTTCTTTGTTAATTTAGTCTTATGTTAATCACACAAAAAACGGTTATCAAATGAATATTACCTTCTTATCCACCGGAAGAATCGATTCCCCCCTTTCTTCCCGTTATTTTTCTTCTTTTTCCCCATTTTTTTCTACAATTATCATAAGGCACAAACACTTTTATACACTGTCTTTTAAAAAGTATTTATTTCACTTATAGTTTTTATGTAAATACCACTAA
The DNA here is from genome assembly GCA_963555695.1 of Dasypolia templi. Classification (NCBI taxonomy): domain Eukaryota; kingdom Metazoa; phylum Arthropoda; class Insecta; order Lepidoptera; family Noctuidae; genus Dasypolia; species Dasypolia templi. Next base: position 11,541,069 of record OY743163.1, read on the forward strand.
GCTCACTTCGTCACGTATTTCTGACCGATACAGGACCCTTAGAGGCTCTTAGAATTAAAAAAAAAAACAGAATTAGACACTAAAATTAGTACTGTAACCCCAAAAACAGTTATTAACAAAAGCGTTTATTTACAAAAAAATACGGTTATTCTTAAAAAATATTTACCAAGATGGCCGACGTTATAATCTATGAATTAAATCGAAAGTTTAGAAGCGCGCGTTGGCCCGTGCACGCGCATACTGGCTTGTGCCGTCGACGAAATTAGACGCAAAAAAAAAACTATAGATGCACATCTCGAGAAATGCAGCGATGATTTTATTTTGGTACTGACTACAGAAGAGATTATTACGATTCCTGTAGACTGTGTGCCCTTTTGGTGTGCAGTTACAATAAAGAGGGGTTATCGATACGTTTTTGATTCGATACAATTTGAATTTTCTTGAAAAAGCATTAGAAGAAAATAAAAAACACGTATTTCTTATAATCGTTAAAATCTACAATAGCATGTTAACATGTGTTCGCGCGAAGATTTGTTAGTTGTTATTTAAAAGATTCGCGAAATATTTATTCTTCACAAGGTGCAATGTGTTATTTGTTACGCGTTAGCATTGCCAAACCAATGCCAGTCGTGACTTCTGTACCTAGTTGTGTCTATGGCTGCACTTGCCTATAAACCTTTTTTACCGAGATGAAAGCTATGACTTTCTTCAGCTATAATCTGCTTCTCGGCCTTACTTACGGCCAAATGCTCAAACGGAACATCTACATCTATTATTATTATTTTAAGTCTTTTATGCTTTAATATTTTATTCCGAAATAAATGTAAAATGAATTCAATCAACGGAACTAAATTTTAAGTCACCGCTAAGTCGCATGCTGTCTTTGTCAGATTTAGGTGCATTCTAAGGACATAAATACTTTTAGGATCGTCTTAAAGTATCTTTTTCTTGAAGATCGGGGGCATCGGGTGGCATTTTTATATAAAAAAGTCAATCAAACTTTAGGCTGAGTATCAGCACTTTTGAACCTCAAAATGACATACATAAGTAAGACATTTTGACGTTTTCCCAAAACGCCCGCCCTTCACCTATTCATAGTGCTTTAGCTGGGAAGAAGACTTACCTCATTTTCTGCTGTAAGGATTCATTTAGTTTATTGGTTTTCGGTTCATGGGTTAAAATAACACATACAACATCTCTGTCGTGTAGAATAATCCCAAAAAGTAAAAGGGCAAATGAAAATATATTTAGATCCGTTGCAGTGAGTCACAAAGATCTATATGAGGACGCGAAGAGATTCAACATTATTTGATGTGGCTAACTGATGATGATAGTTTCTAAAGAAAATCATGTTGAAATTGTGAAAGAAATGTATAGAGTAAACATATGGATTTTGTAAAGACGTCTATGAGTCATAGAGGGATTGTAAATTGAAGAACTTATAGGCGTGATGCACAAAGGGAATGTAAAATTAAGATTTCATTAGAACGCGGAAGTTTCGGTCAAATCAGCAGTTTGACTTACAGATTGAGGATAAATCCCACATATACGGAATAAGACAGAATTTTTTTTTTCTAAGAAAAGTTAAGCTATTTTGCCTCGGCTTGATTGAAGGAGCTCTATTTCCGAAGATTCAGACAGAATTCTTCTAAAATAAAAACATTGGCAAATGATGAAGGAAGGAATGTTTTTTGTATTTTTCTATAAACTTGCTATTTAGAGTTCTATAGCTATAGCATGTCAAAAAAACAACAAAAACAAACGTATGATTGCATCAGAATGGAGAACTATTTGGGAAGCTTCCAACTGTCTTCTGCAAGCTTTGATGCAGCAAGGCAGTATTGAAAAATGAGCCAATATCTGTTTCATACTAATAATTGGCGAAAGATTGAGAATCGGATACAGATGGGGCCTTTAGCCAACTACTAGTTGGTAAGGCAATTTTGTAATTGAAAACCACGAAAGCTATCATGAGCAAAATCACAAAATGTGTCTGCTGCAGGCTTTGATACATCAAGGAAGTAACGAAAAATGAGCCAATATCTGTGTCATACTACGAGTAATAATTGGCGAAAGATTGAGAATCGGATACAGAAGGGGCCTTTAGGCAACTACTAGTAGGTATGGCAATTTTGTAATTGAAAACCACGAAAGCTATCATGAGCAAAATCACAAAATGTCACCTATTTAAGAAAGAACGCATCTGCCGCGATCTTTCTAGGATCAAAGCTTTCTCCATCTGGATAAATCTAAGTTAAATAGGATAGTTTCTTGCTGACCACTCAAGACGCAAACACCGATAAATATGTAGAAGATTTCTCCGATCGATTAAGTCGAAAGCTGATTTAAAAGTTGAAGAAGCTTTTGGAGCCTTCTTAATCTTTAAGCGCATCTTCCCAAATAAACACTGGAGATACCGATATCCTTAGGTTAAACCCGGATAACAAAACTAGTTTCAGTCCAGTGAGTGTCACGGAGTGGTCACGGGTTAAAATCATGTTTCCATGAAGAGGCTGCTGCAAGCGCTATTTGACGCCAACGTACTTTGCAGGACTCCACTCAATAAATACAATGTATCTGAATTAACAAAATATAACAAAAAGGTAAACATTATTACGTCACCGTGATGCCACCTCGTTTGGGCAGCGTCCAACTCTTAGATAAGAATGAGGAAACGACTGAAATAGTCACCCAGTGGACGCGGACCATTCGTCTATTTGTAAATACTCTGCGATTACCAATGTTTTCAGCGAAAACTACGCGATTTACGTTCTTAAAGACGCCCTCGCGAAATCAGTCGCAGAGGACAAGAAAATAAATATTTGGAGAAGAAGGCCAACCTTAAATAATTGTAGACGCACTAAAAGAAGAAGAAGACGAAGCGAAATCAGGCTTTCTGGATGGCGTGACATTATATCAATAGATAATTTATTGTCTCTTATCAGCAAAGACTGGACAAGTTAAATTATTATCATGGGCTAAATAGAGAGGAAGAGACACATAAGAAAAGACCAAAATTCTTGCAACCTGTAGTACCAAGGGGTTCTTATTGTGTTACCAAGTAGCTGGGTTGTGTCTGCAGTCGCTCCATGCAAAATACTGGTTCTAAGCTGCATCAGGTGAGAAAGAAAGCCACCCTCATCAAAGGCTAAGCAGATAGATTTTTGAAGGTACGTAATGCCACGTAAATCATTGTTGTTGTTGTCAAAGTTAAAAGTTCTGATCACCACCAAAGAATACTTAAGATTAGACCGCTAAAGTATGATGACTACAGTTTCGAGAAACCATAGTGGATTCCATGAAGATAAGCCGCTACTCACGTTGCCCAATCAACTAAATGTGTTCTAGCTAGATAAAATAAATGAGTTTCGTGATATCGCATTTAGGAATTGGGGTCTTTGTACTTTGGTAATGGCGTTAACCATATATGCTGGTCAAAAAACTGTTAATTGATTAGACTAATTGTCTTCATAGACAAGTTTGTTATTTTTTTATTTCTTTCTGTACATAATATATTCAAAAACTCTAAGGTGTAAACTGACTTCGCACTGAACAACTAATATTAGTGTTCTTTGATCTCCGGAAAATCTTAGGAATTAAACTGTAGTTTATTTAGCACGTCCGTTGCAAACTTCTTTAGTCATGCAACTGGCTCAAAACAAGCATAAATAAATAGAATGCATTCAGTCCGTGTAAACGTCAAAGAGAATTATGACCAAAATAAATAGACCTCTCCTTGTAAAAAATGTTTTGGTTGAAGTAGCTCATTGTATGCCGGCCACATTTTCGCGGGCAGACGAAAAGAAGCGTTCCATTTTCAAAAGCATTTTCCGTTCGAAATCTTTAATTATGAATTAAAATATTATTTTTCCACTTTTTTATTTAAGTACATTTTATTAATCTAAATCAGGGACCACACGGTTTCGAACAATACTACAGTTTTTAATCACTAATTGCTTAGATTGACCCGATTTCCCGGTTTTTGAACGTCTCCTCATGCACCATTTGTTGCTAACAACTTTTATTATTAGCATTTCTGGATGAGTGCGGTCAAAGCGAATTCGTTTTTTTTAATAACAGGTCTTTATTTAGAACAAAGAAGACACTTGTAATAAGTATACATTTGAATTCTCGTACTCTTTTGGTTCCTCGAAGTGATTGCTCCATTTAAAAATGTATGCCTATGTTGGTCAAATCCAAATTAGATTTGAACGGTCCGCACTTTTTCGGATCAATTCGTACGCAAATAATAAACAAACATTGCTAAATTCACAACATAAACAAATCACTGTAGCACATTTTTTTATCATTTACCACCATAGCCATTACAAAAACCCGTAAACCGCACCAGAAATAGCACTTAGACCGCGCTATAAATATGGCTGCGTTCAAAAATTTGGAATTTTCAAAAATCGAATAACCGTATTATACTCGAGCGCTTGTCAAGAGTCCTGTAACGTCAGTCTATCGCAAGAAATCCGCGGCAACTGACCTGTGGGTTGTTAGAAAATACGTGCTTTTCGGGGAAGTCATAAGTTTAATTATAGTACGCTATGAAATGTTTAATACAGTATGAGCGCGGTTCGGGGATAAAATTGATTTATGAAAGAGCAGACAGTTCCAAATATACGGGTGGAATGAAAATGTTGATGGTGCAGTTAATTTCTGTTTCTTTTTTGTCCTATTTTACTGAAATGTTAAAGCTTTAAATAACAGAACTTTTGAGACGGACGATGTTGTTTGTAGAGTAGTTGATAATCGGATACTTTAATATAATATTTGTGAGGACGACGGGACGAATGCGCTAGCACTCTCGCCCTCTGCCGAAAGGAGGGGGTGGGAGAGAGGTAGTTCGAAGAACACAGTGTGGTTTTAGTTTGAAAGAACCAAACACACCCTTCCACACATCCCTAGGAGTTCACAGTAAAACATATTTTTTTCTTATGCATCCAATAAAATAAGACGAAAATTGTGCAAAAAAACGTTGCAGGTATGTACCAACTTTGTTTAAATGATCCCATAAACTTCAAAGGATACTTATTTAACCTCTGTAGGATTTCCTAACTTCCTGCAAATAAATACTCCACGATACATATCGCACCAACCTACCAACTAAGACAATTGAATATCCTTGGAACCCGTAGCTTCCGATTGCCATTGAAGACTTATTGTGAATCAGCCTTCAAAAGAGTTAGCACTGATTTATAGCTTATGAATGGCAATGACTAATAATGTGCAATTGTTTTTCAAGAAACCTTGGTATCTATACATCTAGTCAATGAGTATTATTGGTCGCCGTAGATACAAGAGAACATTGAGATTATGAGTGTGTACCGACTGTGTTTGTTAATAGTTTTAATTTTAATTTAATTTATTTGTCGTGGATGGATGGCGCCACAGTACAGAGGACAGCGACCTATTTATGCATTTACTAACATATTATTGTACATTAGAAACATACATGACAAATAAATAAACTTAACACCACAAACCACCCAATGGGCGGCGGCCTTATCGCTTTTTGCGATATCTTCCAGGCAACCTTGGAATGGACGGTGATTACGTAGACATAAAAATGGGGTTGTCATTTATTATGTATAAGTTGTTATTTATGATCATTTACATTTCATTTTAATTCAGAATAAATCTATTTACAACTGTGTCCGGGTTTTAAAGAAGTTCATAATTTCCGGGCCCGGAGAAAATTGTACAAGAATAAACTGTCTAAGAAACAACAGATTCAGTTAGAAGAAAATATCAGCTGAAAGTATCTGCTTCTTCGGAAATTACTGAGCTAAAAATGAGAAAGACGCCATTAAAAATTGAAATCCCTTTAAAAAAGCAGGTTATCTGAAGTTCTTAAATATACTGCATTTATTAAATATGTCGTCGCCACTTTCCGGAGATTTTGGCAATGGCTGCTAAATAAATACCACTCACTTTTAGTGTGCCAGACTTTAATCAATTATTTACTTAATTGCAACCTATTGGCCTTCGAAATAAGAACAGAGAATACATAAATGATGTAAAATCTACTACTACTCGTAATTAAGAGTATGTAAACACTTATTGTATAACTAGCTTCTGCCCGCGACTTCGTTTGCGTGAAACTTCTTGAGTGCACATTCCCTGCCTGCGTTATTACCTACTTCGATTCCGCCTAGCATTCTGTCTGACTACATACAAACTTACAAACAAACAATATTAGTACAGATTTGAAGGAATGCGCTCTACAATAAAATCCGATGCAACATGGTTTCCGAAAAATGAATAAGTAAACTATTATAGGTCTATAGTCACACATATAACTGCACACGTAGTCATATACATATCTGGCGAAATGTGGGTGTAATATAGATGCACCTCTGCGAACCAACAAAGAGTGATGGTATGGTTCCCAGTAGGGTTTATTGACTTTGCAGGCACCAACAAAAATTATAAAACCAAAACCAGAACAAAAAGTGCACTTGTCGCGACAAAGTGCCAACGACAAATCGTAAGATCTAAATCACAACGACTGCTAAGAACACTGTATTATGATAATACATACATACATACTGCTGAAATTGGTCCAAGGTCAGGTATATAACATATGTATTATATACCTTAGTATAAATCTAAAACTGATGACTAATCGGCCTGTTTGAGGGTAAGGAGATCACATACGTGTTTGTGGAGAATTTTAGATCATGTGTTTTAAACACGAAACCCGGACTTAGAGCTTAATGCTCAATATTTCGCAAACGGATCCCCTTTTTTTGGGTGCTTAATCATCAAATGACTTCTCCCGCTCTAGGTGGAGCGGGAGGGCGTGTCAGTCTTTTATTGACTAAAACCCCAACCGTGTTCCTTCAGTTGCATGTGGCAGGGCCACGGTATCTCTTTCGAACAACCCGCGACCCTGGCAGGCATAGGCCCTTACGGACCCTGTCAATTCATGCTGACTAGCGGTGGGTAATCTTTATTCCGGCAAGTGAATTGATTCACTTATTCCGACTCCGGGTCCGGTACCGGTTCACCTTATTTATTCCTTTGGCACCGGCACTCACTCGCTCATTTTGGTTCCCCGGTTTCGCAGAACATTTTATTCATTTGGTTCACTGGATCATTTGGCACATTTTGAATTGAACAGTTGGTTAGTTAGAGCGATACGACGTGTTCCGAGTACTTCCGAGTGACTTGAGCGAGTGAACGAGAGTGAATAGTGAACGCGCGCTCCGGAATCATTTGGTACCGCGGTGCCGGTAAGGATTGTGAGGAATAAATAAGGTTTACGTATCCGCGTTCGGTACCGGCTCCTTTGGATCAGTACCTCCGGAGTTACACACCGCTAATGCTGACATCTCTTTGAGGCGCGCGTGGAACACGACGTGCCGTCGACCCGGGCCTGTTCCGTACCGGACGGCGAGCTACCCATTGCTCTTCGCCCGCAAGACCGCGCCTACGGTGGGCAAACGGATCCTTGGATCGAAGGTAAATAAAGACTTCTTTCCAAGATTTCATTTCACCTTTTTGACAGCGTGAATGATATGGGTACCCATACCAAATTACAGCTTTCAAGTACTAAGAGTATCTAAGCTAGGGAAAGACAGACAGACAGCCGGACGAAAATAGCGAAACTATAAGGGTTCCTCGTTGACTATGAAACCCTAAGAACTAAAGAGTGTAATAATATATTACATTACCTACGCATAGTTTAGAAAATGCTTTCCCAAAACAGGCAGAAGCAACAACATCAAAAGGACAAAAAACCGAATAACCGGTGTTTACCGCAAAATTCGTTCTGAAACTCGCACAAAATACAACACATCAATGAACATTCGTCGTAAAGTGTGCGGTTTGTTAATTTCTCAGACTTTTACGACTCGCACGGCTTATAAATACTTCACAAGCGTCGTTAGTTATTATTCTGTAGTATCTGTAGTGAAAATCGTAAGGGGCGAGGATTCCACTTGTAAGTTTTATTATACGGTTATAGTGAGACAGGGACTCGTGACTTATATAGCCGTTTGGGGTCGATCTTCAAGGTTAAGCAAAGCTTGCTTAGGTAGGTACGTGGATGGGTGACCATCCATTATATACCGAGACCCCTCCGTGACTCGAAAAGCATAAGAAGCCTTTGAACCTAGCTGTCATCTGTAGGTCTTTGACAGTCGTAACGGGTGGTCAGAAACTGAAAATTCGGACAACGGTATCGTTACCCAGAAACTGAGTTCAGCATTGCTATTCTGTAAAAATCTCACCGTGGAAACTTAGGTGAAGTGAGCTGTCAGTGTCATTCCAATTGCTTCTAGGGATTGACCGAGCATTACATTTACAATCATAACCGAGATTTTATTAATATTATTTATGCTAATTGTATCGACAATTTTATACTATTTCGAAGCAAGTATTTAAGTTTCTTAACATTAGTTTTTTTTTAATCATATGGCAAAACCAATTCAGTCAGTTTCTCAGTTTTGTTTTTCTCCATTTTTTTGCACATAACTACTAACCTTGAAATAATATAAAAAGGTCAATAGAATTAACATAATTTTTTTTTATTAAAATCTCGAATACGATTGCAAACATAATGCTCGATCAATCGCGTTATTCACCGCCACGTCCACGCTCACTTCACTTAAGTTTTCACGGTGAGACTTTTACAGAATCGACATGCTGGTCAGATAACTCTCCACCAAAATGCTCAGCTTGGCCTGAAAGCCGAAACCAACGTAAATGGGATAGGGCTAGCCAGATGAGTGAGACAGCGAATCTTAGGTCTTAGGAGTAAACCGAGCACATGCCAGAATGACTAATATTTATAATACCAGCCTATTATTGTCCCACTGCAGGACAAAAGGCCTCTTCTCATACAGAGAAGGCATGAGCATTGATCACCACGCTTGCTCAAGACGGGTTTCAGACTTATAAAGTCCAGCACCCTAATTGCGTAACACATTTTCGTAAACGATTACGACTAGTCTGTTTGATTTTGACAGTTCAACAACATTCATTGCGTTGTTTACATTGTTGAGCAGAATTTTTTATCGAACTTATGAAGCAATGGATAAGCAATCTGTTCCAAAACGATTCAGATTCCGATTGATTGTGTATTACGCAATGGGGAAGGCAACTGTCAAAATGGCGCTGTCGTAGCTAGTTCCCAACACAAGCTTTTTAGCGAAAGTTGACTCCATCTTGTGTTCCTAGATACTCAGTAATTGGAGTTCGAAGTTCTCGTAAGCCCCTAAAATTAGAAGATTGTGCTTTAAAGCTATTCGTACAGATTTTTTTGAGTTCGAATTTATGTCGTGAACATTTTGAAGAAAGTGATTACGATGAAATATTAATTCTGACACTTTCCATGTCAATTACTTGATTTAAAATACTGAAATCACCGAAAATAACGAAATAGTGAAATAAAATCAAACTCATGAATGAACATAAAATGAAATAAATGAACGAAATGTCAAAATTGTTGTAGGCCGTAGGGACCTAGCTATGGTCACGCCATCTACAAATCGCTTTGCCCGACCTTCCCCATTAGGGTACTGGTTTCCTCACGATGTTTTCCTTCACCGATGTCAATAATGTCAAAGATTAACTCAGAATTTACGTGTGAATTGAAAAAGTCACATTGGTACTTGCTCCGAACTCACTTGCTGGCTTTGAATCCACAACCTCGTGCATGAGAGGCGAGGCCTTCTCTAGCTATCACGACATTATTTCCAGAATTACTATTTCAAGTATTGTATTTGGGCATTCTCTTCTATAGTTTTGATTCCTTTACTTCGTGCAGAGTGACGCAGCTTTTTTCAATTCGACGACGTGGTTCTTTATAACAAACTCTACATCACCTCCATTTCGAGGCCACAAAGCTGTTTGGAAGAAAGTGTTGTGTTGGGATTGTACTCCCAAATGAATGATGAGAGGGGCTTGATAATAATTGAAGATACAAAATGAGTAAACGGTGTTTTTAAGAACATATTGTATTTGTTTAATTTTTTATCTTGGTGGACAAAGCGAAGAGACAATTTGGATGATCAGAACAGAAACAAATGTCTCAAATATAACTAAGTGTTTTGCTAATCCTGCTTCTCTAAACAAACAGTAACTCAAACAAAACAAGCTGCTTTTACTAATGAAATATGGAGAACATAGTTTATAAAGTTGTTTTAACATAAATAACTTGCTGGAAATGTTAGTAGACACTTTATTTCTCTCCTACAAGGGCTTAGGCTGTCTATTCTCGTTGACAGGGGTGCTAAATCTGTTGCAGAATCTTCGGTCGCTTTTCAGCAGCTACATCGGTAGCATGAAAAAGGGATTATTTTCGAATAAGTAGTAATAGGGATGATGACTATTTTATTTTTAACTCAAAAAAATATTTGTTTCCAAATAATGCAAACAATATTATAAAAAGCCTCGTTGCCTCGTTGGTCTAGTGGTCTCAATCGCTACTGCTGAGCATGCGGTCCTGGGTTCGATTCCCAGGTCGAGCAAAAAGGGGATTGGGTTTTTCTATCTAGAATTTCTCAGTAGCAGCCCGGAGTCTGGATTTGTGCCAGGTTGATGGCAATAGGCTGGCCCCCTATTACATGGGACTTTAGTATACCTGGCGAAACGTGGGTGTATAAATACTATAGGTACACCTCTGCCAAATCCTTCGAGGATAAAAAGCGTGATGTTATTTTATGTGTTACGTTATTATAAAAAGTTTAAGGCTTAAAAAAAAACCTAAGTTACAAAAGTTTTAAAGCAAGTGTTAGACAAGGACACACTATCGTAGAAGCGACGTCACGACTAGTAACTTAATAATAGCGCCATATATTGTCCGTACCGCGCGACAAGGACGGTATCCCCTTCAAAAACTTTAAAAGTGTGTAGCTTCTGCATATTTGCATCGATTGAACCGATTTTTTACGATTATCTCATTTTTACTATATTTGAAATGACTCATTTTTTTCCGAATTTTTTTAATATTTTTCATCATCCCTATTAATTTAATTAATCTTGAACAATGCTTGCTTCTAAGTAGCAGTGGTGGCCCAGTGGTAACGGCCGCGACTTACGAGTTGTAGGTCTTAGGTTCAAACCCAGACAGGCGCATTACTTTGTGTAAATTATTTCATCACCACTGCTATAAAAACCGGCTTATCTTAGAACAAAAAATTCGAAGGCCTTTGACATCTGTAAACCCGCACTGGGCCAGCGCGGTGGATTACGGCCCGCTCCCTCTCACAGAGAGGAGGCCTGTTTCCCAGCAGTGGGAACATAATAGGCTGATTATGATTATGCTTTATGCTAATGCTTGCTTGGATTGAACTTCTAAATCAGAATCCACTCACAGTGTTTCTCACTGAAAATTGTACGTAACTTGGCTAATTAATATTTATTTCCATGAACTTTAGGGCTTTAAGAAACCAGTTATTACAAACAGCTGACAAAAGGACTTCTTCCCTTTTCAAGTCAACGGCAAAGCAACAAGTTCAATGTCTTCACATAAAACCACACAGAGTCATAGATATCACGTTACACTCAACCAAATGTTATACATCTCTGCTCCGGCGCCATTTTCTATTAATAACTGTCAAAACAAGTATTAGATTCGAAATTTTATAATGCACTTAATCAAATTTATTAGGCGTTAAATTTATAACTTAATTGGATAATAATTTAATTCCAAGTTTAGCTATATGTTGTAAGAAATTTATTCGCATATTTAATGTTCACAGTAAAATTATTGGGTAAGTAATGAAATCAACGACTTAGAATAGTGTAAATTAATTTTCGACAACCTATAGAGTTTCATGCCCATTCTTCTCCATACGACCGTTTGGAAGGGGCAGTTCTAGAATCAATTCTATTTTCTTGTTAACTTTGACGGTCATAAGTGCCTTTCGAAATATTTGATATGACTTTGACCACAACTTTGACTAAGAAAATTAAGTTATTTGAGACAGATTTGATTTAAAAATACGGAAAAAGTAACTTTGTTTACACGGTATTTTAACAGCAACACGACAATATATTGTAATACGAAGGTTTAGGTTGATGTAATCGCATTGTTTTAATAGAATCGGCTTCCATTGATATTTGAGATATCTTATATGATAAAACTTAATACGTTGGAATAAGAGCTAAATAAGTAACAATCATTGTTATTCCTTCGCGTCAAGTTGTAACACAATAGCTGCATTTCTGGTATAAATAATGTCATTTTAATTTACCTATTTTGCCGATACCTACTACGAGGATGGATGATTGAATATTTTTATAATTTTTTAGCATAGATAATAATTTATTATAGGTAATTCTGCACATAAATGTAGGTAGAATGACTTGCCATTGTATTAGTTACAGGCAAAAATAAATTAATAAATTTCCATTTAAATACATTCAATGTCTAAAGCAAAAAATAACAACTTAATCAAAACTTCGAAACCGAAAGTTTAAATTACTTGTGTCCAATAAAAAGTTGAGATTCAAAATTAGAAAAGGTTATTATAACGTCCGATGTTTATTGTCTACGGCTAGACTTGCAACAAGCAGTTTAAGGCTTGAGCATTTGAGTTTGCATGCAGTGCATCGCTGGCCGTCCGCCAAAACGGGTGCGTCGACCCTCCACGTGTATTTCTTTTTTCATGTCTGAGAATTCAAGATAGACACGTAATAGGAGGATAAGTTTAGAAATATTTAAGCTTGAAGATAACTTGATGTATGATGATTGCAGTTTTTTGTTTATCTTCTTGATGTAGGGATTTATTTCTGGATCGAAATTAGGTAAGGGCGTTATCGGGAATTGGAGTAGAAAATGTTTTTTTAAATATATTTTGGATCGCATGTTGTGGGTATGTTACATCTTTCAGTAATGAAAGTTAATAGTATGATTTTATGCATAATTTGTTTCAATTATTAATTACAAATCAAGCATCGTCCAGCTTTAAATTAATATAACTGAAGTTATTAGTTACACAACGTATTTTAAACTATAATAAGTAATTTATTTTACAGTGTTTCTCTCAATGTGACCGCAGGATACATTACGCTGAAGCCACGAGACCACAAAGTTGACAAACGTATAACGAGCCAGATCAAGTGGGCAAGACTTTTCGATTAGCGAAATTACTACAACCTCGTGGATGTGGAGCTGTGGCGCAAAATATGTCCCACCTAATATAGTGGCCTCTGCGCTAGCACCAACGATGCCGTGGAAGTGGCGAAATTTTGGGCCAAACAAAATCTAATTTACTGTCGTGCTATCGACTCGACGAAGAAGAAGCTCCGATTTCATTGGAAACTGACGTATCTAAACGGAAAACATTCTTCATTTTGCAAATAAACCATAGTATGAATTAAAACTTCCTAAGATTCAGAGGGCAAAGGGTAATCAGCCCATGTATGTATGTTTGTTCCTTTGTGGTGCTCTAGGGACCAAACGCGTGAGCCGATTTTGATGGTTCTTACGTCGATTCGTCGTGAGAGGGGCAATTTGTAGGTCTTTATTGTTAAATTTAAGAAGATGCTTCCGACAAGAGATTGTACAGTTAAGGGTGTACTTACGGGGTGTGCGAGACAAGAATAGGTAATTTTGTTGTCATCTTTTTTAAAGTTCAGTTTTTACTCAGTCAGGTTATTTTTGTAACAATTTTTTCAACTTTATATTGGTGCCAAATATCTATGTGGTCTATTTTGACACTGCTTTGACTGCGGGCAATTGCCTGCAAAGCAGCATGAAGCTGGCTTTCAGAAGCTAAGTTAAAATAACTCGGGTTTTGTTGGCACCCAGAGCAATAATTTAATCGATCACAATAAAGTCGCTCCCATAGTACCTACCATGTAAGCAAGGCTTTGCTTTTGTGAAATAAGTTTATGTTACCAGACTCATTTCTGTTTCCAAAAGCAGATTGTCAAGCTAGCAGCTGACCGGTGATGCTTGCCCTCTCCATAATATATATTTTTCTACAATTCCCAGTGGGGAGTACAGTACAAAACATACAATTTTCTGCCGCATTCACAATGACAGGAAGCCACGGTTGGGAAGGCTGTAGCCGACCGAGGAACGTTGACAAACGTATCAGCTGATCGAATGGCGGTTGACGGAAAATAATGAAAATATGTAATTAGTTGTACGGTCAATCGCTCGTCAGTTTGTAACATTTGAAACACGAGAGGCGCTGAGATCGACAAATGATTGTTACCGTGAATTTTCGGTTGACCGTAGGTTTTATTGACTGCTTTTACGGTTTTTGTATGATGTTTGTTGATGGTACTTTATTGATGTACTGAGCAACACTATTATTGTATGTGTGAATTATTAAATAAAATAAATATGTATTAAATGCTAGTGAATAAAGAAATTCTAAAAGAATCGAGGGTGGTAGGTATATACTTCGAAGTATGGTAGGTTTTCGCAGAAAAGTACATTGTACAGTGGTAATTCATAATTTACAGTTTTAAACGGACCGTCCAATATTTTTTGGGTCATCATGGTGTCTTGCTTGTTATGTCGAAATGCACCCTTAAGTCACTTAAAGGGTATAGCAATTATTTAGTTCTCAATTTCGCCGCCTACCAAGATATTCTGGGTGCACAAAACTTTCAAATGTCGAAAGCGTACACCTTTGTAAATTAAATTATATCCTTCTAAAACATACGGTACAGAGCATATATTGGTATGATAACAGTTACGGATCTAATTACTAAGTTCTCAATGGTATGTTAATTATTAGGTACTAGTACAGACAAAGATTAAACAAACTTAGAACAAAAAATATCGGCCAGAAACAACTACTCTACTTATGTCCAGCTTATTCAACGTTGCACTTCACTGTCAAATCTACTTTGCTTGTATCACTATCGAAAATAAGTTCAAGTGCAAAATTTTAAAACATCGCGATCTAGTACAACCTTTATTCACAAAAACTCATTTCATTACACACGCACAAAGAAAATCAAAAACTTTTTAAAATACGAACGCACGGTTCGCGTGTTCCATTTCGCGCCACTCACTGCACGAAAATATGGCGGGAAACGATGACAAACTAAAATGGTAATGGTGATAAATGGTATCAATTAGGATTCATGTTGTGTTCCCGTCCAAATAAGAGTTGGTAACGTCGGAAGAATTTATGAAGCGTCGTCGGAAGCGGGTCAATGGATAAATAATTGAGCTGTCGATTATGGCACCTAGCGTTCATGGACGGTAAAATAACTTCGATTGTGGTACGGTTTCGTCGCATTGAGGTATTATTATTAGTACCTAATTACCTACTTAGAAGTAATTAAAAGTTTCATGCGAATGAAAGTCGATGAAAAAACTCTCAATTATGCTCTTAATCAAGAGGTTCGGCGAATCTTTTTGTAGATGTAAATGAGTACATTTAATTGATCATTGGCGAGTGATGCAGTGTGTTCATGAATAGATTGTTTGTGAGCGAGATGAAGTGACGATGTTACCGTCATTTCGAAGACCGATTTATTTATAAAATCTCAAGGGTTCTACCAGATCGGATTGAAAGTTATCTAGAGTTAAAAAATATCCTTTTTTCTGTACTCATATAATTCAAGCCCCAGCAGGCTGAGTAGGCGTAGTAAGTATTTTAGGGGCGGATTTTTGAGGCCAAAATTTAGGAAACAATTAAAATAATACTTCAGCATTATGAACTTTTTACTTCACGTTACGCATATAAAACGCGTATAGCACTGCGCTATTCTGCCAGAAAAGCAGTGTCAGGCGATAATAGCACTTTGACCCAAAGGCGCCCCGCAAAACACGATTTCCTTCAATTTTTGAACACAGATGCTCGTTCTTCAACCTCTGGTACTCGTAATAGGGAATAAGGCATACTTACACAAGTTTTCAAAAAAATCAAAATATGTCGCATCTAAATCTATCCAAGGCTTTTCGTTCTTACTGCTGCAACAAGGAAATCTTCATTATTTAACTTTTCTTTAAAAGTCGACCACGTAACTTACCCACAGCGGGGTGCTGAAATTTTCGAGTGCGCTTCGCTCTCGAAAATTTGCGAAAGTTTCCTATCCAAAGCCTGGTGCCTGCCAGCCAAGGTTATTTTAATTATTTATTAGCCTTTTGTAATAAGTAGAAAAAGTAAGTAGTAGTAACTTCCTGTTTCTGTGTGAATAGCCAAAATAAAATTAGCAAAAAGCACATTTTTGAGCACGCTGTAATCGCTCTTGCTAAATATTTACCTATAGAAAATGCATTTTTATTTTCGCCAAACTTTCTCGAGTCTCCCACGTATTCAGATTTCGCTCCATTCGAAGCATATCTGGTCTGGCTTTATTTCTGATTATCATCCACCAACGGCAAATGTGTAAATCAGAGGTGATCTCCAGAACACTCCAGTCTCCGCCGCAAGTCTCCAATTCACATTTGTTTGTCGACGCCAAGTCTACCTTACGCTTAAAAGAAAATCAAATCCTCCATCCGATTCACCAGTCAGTTGAAGTGCACTCTCGAAGTCTCAACACATTTGTCACAGGGAATTATTCATTCAGCCTGATCTCTAATAAAGTCATCAACTAAATTGTCGTTGTGTCGCATCGTAAATAAGTCGAACAGCACATGCATCACGTTACGATAACTAATATGAGAAGTCTGTATGAGTCTGCCTTAAAAAGAAAAAAAAAATTAGCCCGGAGAGAGTCAAACACCTTAGTTTTCCTGTATTTCGATGAAGATAACAGACATAAACAAGCATCACAAATATCCCGGAAAATCTTTCTGGGGCCAAATAAATAATTTTTCGTGCGAAAAACGGTCCCTGTAAAGTGGAAGCGCAATAGGTGCGCCAATCAGCTACCAAGTCAGCCGAGCTGTCATTAAGATACGGAATAGTTATCTAAATCCAGACATATTGATTTTATTCGATACGTAGGCGCTCATGTGTAAAACTATATAAATATAGTTTCACACGTGAGCGCCATCCTATCGAATAAAATCAAAAGATAAATTTATCTTTTGCCTGCAATCGCTAGGAAGTTATAGGTACCTCAGAGGATTTTGGTTCTGCATTTTAATTTTCACGACTGAAATACACACTCGACGAAAAACTGTGTTAAAAAGCAGTACATGACCTGAAATGTTGACAGGACAAGACTTTGACACTGTTTTATTCATAAGATTTAGGTTCAAGAAGTTTTTGAGATGATACCCCCTCTGTTTCTGCGGTAAAGTCATTTCATTTGTTCCCTTCTCCGCCATTATTATCCACTTCCCTTCGTTAACTCTTACTGACAGGACTGACACATTCAAGGTTGAACGCATGAGTCGAAACAATACTCTTTGTACCTACTACAAAAGGTCCATCCGTTTCAAATGTGGCGCTTGCACACATACCTCAGAACACAGGTGTCCAGTTTGTTGTAATTTATAAGGCTTATACTTTATCACTGGCGTTATCATCGTCACAGATTTTTCATGAAGAGTATTGAGACTCTTTTAGTGGATTTTCACGAGTATTCGGTAGCGTTTTTGCCCGTTTTTCGCATTGGTTAAGCTTTGGTTTCCTAGGGGGGTTCGTCACATTATAACGGCCGTCATGAGAATTTGTAATTTTCACCAGTATTTGGCATTGATTCCGCGAGAACGGCCACGACTTAAGAGTTTTAGGTCGTAGGTTTGAACCCAGACAGGCGCTTCGCTTTGTGTAAAGTATTTCATCACCATTGCTCTCAAAACGGTGAAAGAAATCATCGTGAGGAAACGGCCATGTCCTAGAACCAAAAATTCGAAGACGTGGCCGTTTTTTTTTGACCAACCCGCACTGGGCTCGCGTGGCGGACTACCCCTCACCGAGAGGAGGCCTGGGTCCCAGAAGTGGGAACATTATATCATGCTGTAGTGATAGGATTTCTGAGCTAACCGCGTACTTCATTCAAGAATAACTTTCGTGATTTATAGGAAATACTTTTTTTGTTTCACTTCTACCCAAAACAGCTTAATTGTTTTTGTTCCTTTTGATAAGGGTTCCATTATCTATATCCGATCTAGTTTCCATTGTTTATGTCCCTGTTAGGTTGCAGACGCCAGACAGTCTGTCGTTTCATATATATGAGTAATCAATCAACTAGACGCATCTGCTATGTGCAATACGTGGGGCGCACAAAAAAATCTGGAATTGATGAGAAAAAAATATGAAAGGTCAAAATAAATTTTTCGTTTCTCAAAATATTCTCTGTTCGCGTAAATGCACTTTTTCATACGAATAAGCCACTTTTGGCTCATTAATGCCACTCCTAAGTGCAAAGCTTCAGTCAAATTGTGTGGGACCACCGCTGCACCGCAAGAACAGCTTTTTCATACCAAATGTTTGTGTAGAATTGTATTTGACTCATGACTATGCCTAAAGATGCCCGAATATCATGGCAGGACCCATGCCTGTCCGTTTCGACCAAACGGCGCACAGCATCACGAAATTCGTCACTGAGATTGACACGACCGAGTCTCTTTCAGCCAGCCTAGCCTTCCCATCACATTAAGTCCCATGTAATAGAGGGCGAGCCTATTGCCATCAACCGGGCACAAATCCAGACTCCGGGCTGCTACTGAGAAGTTCTAGATAGAAAAACCCAATAACACTTTGGCCGACCTGGGAATCGAACCTAGGACCTCATGATCAGCAGTAGCTCTTGCGACCACTAGACCAACGAGGCAGTCCTTTTTTTATTATTTATTGTCTCGTTATTCTACTTTTCTAAGTCACAAAATGCAGTAATAATGAGTAGGTAGTGATTGAACCCACCTTTGGCCGGCAGCGGCGTTAATTGATTAAACAGATATCGTTGGAATTGTCAAGATAAAATTGCATTCTGACATTATCTTTAATAGATTACTTGGCTTTTGACCTATTGCGATAATTCCTTTACAATATTCTGAAGACCCTGATCCTCGTTTGTGATCCCGGAAGTAACGGCAGGTGTTTACTTCGACAATTTTACAATGAGGGTAGTTGGATATCACGTGACATGGTGCCATCTGCGGCTACCCGTATTGGGTTACAGTTTCAACATTTGGGGCACATAACGAATATGTACCAGTCTGGGCAGTAGTTCGAGTTGTGGGTTAAGATTAAAGATAATTTCATGAAGTTACATTCTAAGGAACTTACTTTTAGCCTGGTGAATTGGCCACTGTTAATTCAAGAGCTTTTCAAATTTCAGTATTTTATAACATAAGATGAGATTGGATATGTTGATCTCAATCATTCTTAAAATTATAATATGAGTTAAAAGTAATGCTAAAAGAAAATGCCAAAGTTATAGAAAATGAAAAATAATAAAAATGCTTTTTTTTATTTTTTAAACATTAGAATTTTACAATGTCGACACTTTGACATTATAATAGTTATGACATCACCAATTATAATTTACAATTATTTATTCAAATCTCAATCTAACATTATTAAACTTTATCTCTTGAACTGACATATGTACAACTGTGACATTAATTAATAATTTTGTTCCTAAATCCTAATGCATGAGCACTTATTTGTTCTTGCTGCCATTTTGTTTTTAATTATTAAAATAAAACATTTGCACACCTTAGGTTATGGTAGAATTGGGCACGCCACAATAGCGGCGGTAAGTCCCCTCTTTGAGGAGTGGTTGGAGAGGCGCCACGGCGTCCTCACCTTCCGCCTGACACAGGTCCTCACCGGACACGGTTGTTTCGGGAGGTTCCTGTTTCACATAAGGCGGGAGGAAACGCCCGGGTGTCACCATTGTGTGGATCGCCCGGAGGACACGGTGGAGGTATGCCCAGCTTGGGCGGAGCACCGCAGTGTCCTCGCGGAGGCGATTGGCGGCGGCGATCTCTCGCGTCCGGCCCTGGTCCAGGCCATGGTACGGAGCGAGAGGGAATGTAAAGCCGTCACCTCCTTCTGCGAAGCAGTAATGCTCGCGAAGGAGGAGGCGGAGCGGGTGAGGGAGAGAGCATTGCGCCCTCACGCCCCCACTAGCCGCCGCAGGAGACGCCCTGGGCGTCGGGAGTCGCCTGCAGATTCCCGGCCACCGTAGGCGCGGGCTTGCGGATGGCGAGCAATGGGTAGCTCGCCGTCCGGTAAGGACCAGGTCCGGGTCGACGGCGCGTTGTGTTCCACGCGCGCCTCAAAGAGATGTCAGCACAAAGTGACGGGGTCCGATAGGGCCAACGCCTCAGGGTCGCGGGTTATTCCACAGAGAAAACCGTGGCCCTGGCACAGGCAACTGAAGGAACACGGGTGGGTTTTAGTCAGTAAAAGTCTGACACGCCCTCCCGCTCCACCCAGAGCGGGAGAAGTCATTTGATGATTTCCCACCCAAAAAAAAAAAAAGGTTATGGTAGAATATAGAGGGACAATACTGTATTATAGTTTCAAGATCATACAAATTCATGTTACCCTACATTCTGGCAAAAAAAGGAAATTGAATTTGAGTTCCCATTAACTCTACATACGGTTGATTTTTTAATAGTCCGATAACTTTTTATAAAGTAATGTCTAATCCCAATGCAAAAAACCTTTGGGAATGAAGCTATTAACGAATTGTTTTAATTATGTGGTCACGCAATAAGTAATTCACATAATTGTGGAGTATTTGGGTCACATTCCTATCAACACTAGCATGACATGCAGTGTATGGAACTGCAAATAGTCATGCAATAGTGATTAGATTAACATAACATAACATCACAAACATAATCCCTGAAGGGTTTGGCAGAGATGGACATATAGTACATCCATATTATGTTTAAGTCCCATGTAACAGAGGGCGAGCTTATTGCCATCATGCCGGCACAAATACAGACTCCGGGCAGCGTCAAGGAAATTTCGGAGATAATATACACAATAACACTCTGCCTAACCTGCGAATTGAACTCAGGAATTCATGCTCAAAAGTAGCACTTGCAAGTTCTAGAACAAGGAGGCAGTTAAAAAGAGGAGTGATTAGATCATTATGTTATGATTTGGTATGCTATACAGGGTGGCAGGCCATCAACGCGCAAACTGTGTCCGTGAAATTAAACACATGATTCTAGAATCCATTTTTCATTGGATATCAAAAAAAAAAAACAATTCTTTCAAAGAAAGTGCAATACCTATGTGGTCAACAGCATTTTTTTATAAGCCAATCAAATATTTCAATGCAGGGTATTCAGAATCATGTACTAAATCCATTGTAAAGGGTTGCATGTCTTTGTCCCACCTTTTATAATGGCCATGTATAATAAATTGAAGTAAGCAAGAATGATGGTCAAAGTAAAGGCTCCGAAGCCATGAATATTTTTTGGCATTTTGCTTAAACACATTTGAATAGTACACATGTATACAAACTCATAGCTTGCTCGCATGGGGGTAGGCAGAAACTACAGCATGCCATTTGCTTAAATCGTTACACACTCCTTTTACACAACTTTTCAGTATTAACTAAGTACTTTTTTTTTGTAAAATTTTAATAGAATATTTCTAAGTAAGCTCCACGTACAATGGTCCACATGTAGGACTAAGTGCGGAAACCATACCCTCTAGCATAGAACATTCTAAGTAAGCTCTGGATTACCCAGAACTATCGGTTATTGTAGAATGTTTTGATTCCCCTTAAAGTTGGCCACTGCAATAGTTTCAGAGTCATAGGTATTAATTTATTATGACACAATATTTCCCTTTAGATTATTTATTTAAGTGTTTCCTCGTTTACTACCTGGTTATGTAAAGTTGTTTGTTTTTCTTTTTACTTTTCTGCAGAAATAAATTATTTAAGTTTTTTCTAATACTTCACCAGGAATTCAGGAGTTTGGCTCGTACATACGTACCCACTTAATTTTATAGAATATTATTGAAGTAAAAAATCAATAAATTGTTTGGTAAAATTGTTTTCAATAGGATATAAGCAATACCATCTACCCTAATTCAAAAGTATAAGAAGACACAATTTGCAATATAAATAAACGAGCTACTTGTTACGTAAATAATAAACAGCAAAATTAAAAGAGAAAATAAGAAATATATATCAATCAAAACTGATGACGCGGTACCAAGTTTTCTGAAATACAATCAATAAGCTTCATCGACAGTCAAAATACTTTTGAAACGCAGTAAAAAATACAACAAGACGAAAGAAAATATTAAAAAAATACGGATTATTTCTAAAAACAACATTGCACTTACCTTTATACCGAATAATTCTCGCTGTTATTTAATTTTCAGAAACACAAGTAAATGCACAAACGAATTTAAGTTTCTTTACAATCTCGTATAGAGTTCAGAAACCTAACTTTACGAAGTAATTTATTTTTTTATAATAATATTTCTTGTTTACGCACTTCTTTCACATTCACAACACCACATTCTTGATTGTCGATTGATTTGTTTTCAAATCGGAAGGAAGTACAAAATAATGTTGTCTATACTTTTTTTACATTTTTCACAATATTGTTAGAAATTATCATTACAAAATAAATTTACACATTGTATGTACATTTATATGTAAGATTCAAGAATTGTCACCAGAAGATGGACACAAGGAAAAAAATATCGAAAATCAAATTCGCATGCGTAGTAGACAAGTGGTATTGTCTATGTTACTGGAAAAATTGGCGGTAAGTTTAAATAACTTTACTTTGGAATTGGATCCGAGGACGAAGGGAGGGAGCGAGACAGTTAACAGAAGTCAGAAGTGCTGAAAATGAAGCAGAGGAGGCGAAAAGGTAGGCCCAGAAAATCTTTTTTTAGTTTTCGTGCAAATCGACAATAAAAGCCATAAATTTACGCGTATTCTTTAAACAGACAATGATTGTAGTTTGTTATTAATTTCAGAGTTTAGTTAGTTAGTCATTTAGTACACATAATGTAACTAGTTAGTTATGATATAATAAAGAGAATTCGAGTTTGAGCAATTTTTAATGTTTAAATGAATTAAATAAAAATATTTTCGTAATCAAAGTTAGCTTCTTGTGGCTTATTTTTTAAAAAATTGGTATGTCTTTATAAAACAATTAATTTTGAATTCGAACAATGATTTGCAAGATTTGATTCATTTACAAAACAGATCAATATTCAATTCAATGTGTAGGAATAATAAGTTGCTGATAAAGGTACAACATGTTTTAATCTGTGCTTTTTTTTCTCCGATAAACTATTTATCATACGAAGTCTAGAATACTGGACAGTTTCAAACTAAATTAGCTAGCAAAACTCCACGGAGGTAATGGGTATGGATTATCTAAAAGCGACAAAAAAAACTAGACGATTGTTTTGTGGGGTCACCGATCGCATTTAATCTAGTCACTTGAGATAAATCAGCGTTTTATTGTGTAAAATTCAAAGACGAGATGGGTATCGATATTTTGACACGATTTATAAAACAAAAGGAAACAGATTTTCTGAAATCGTACTTCAAATAACAAAACAACCGGCGGTTGTTGAATCGCAATCCATTCTCTTTCTTTTTTTTATCGTGTTTAGTTATCAATACCCATCCCGTCGGTAGAGTTACCCTAGCTAATTTAATTTGACCCTTTTAGGACTTGAAATACTTCAAAGTCAAAGCATTTATTTCGAATAGGCCCCAAGGCACTTTTGAACGTCAATATTTACATTAAAAATATAACTGATTCTAGGCGCCACTTCCAAAAGGTAGTTTCGTATGGAGAAAAAGGGGCAAGAAACTCCACCGTTACTCTTTAAAATGTTTTACAATATTTTGGATACATTAATTATATTTTTATATGTGAAGACGATGCACCAAGAATAAGAATACTGTACCAAAATTGGTAAAAAGAATTAAAAATAAAGCAAAGGCTGATAAATTAATCACGTGATAGGTACATTGTGCTCACATATTTACAAACATTGTAAAAATATATGATTTTCCTAAAATATTAAAACACAATATTAATTATATCTATTTTGCATTTAAGTGGGACTAGAAAATCTAATCTTAGTAGTCCCACAAAATCTGAGTCGAAGTTAAAAATTAAAAACTTGTGAGTAGTTTCTGGATGTTTGACATATCCTACCTGCTTATGTTTGGAGGTTGCATGGGCTGTAACTAGGAATAAGTCAGTGTGTGAGTAAAGTAAAAATTACAAATTATACAATACAATAAGCAACTATTATGATTTTGTCTAGCCTCTAGATTGTCCTATGGAGCTTCTCGTCTAGCGTGATTCCTAGGAAAACCGTCTGATTTATAAATTCCAGTTTTTCTCTGTTCAATATGATGTCACACAAGGGAACCAATTTTTGGATGGACACGGTGGAAGATCAAGAAAGATGCTAATGAGATTTACAAAAACCGGAAACGGTTATTAGCGAGACCAGTGAAAACAGCAACATTTATCACGGCAGAGAAATGACTTAGAAAAGAGCCGAGAAAGCCGTTGAACCCCATAAGGCCGCCCATACAATAAAGTATATATAAATAAATAAATAAAACCCGGCAAAAAACTTACCGGTGAAACTCAATCTGAGTCAACTCAGCTTTGAGGTCGTTAAAAGGTGTCCTCCCGTAGACAAATATCACCCGTCTCTCCAATAGTCCAATGCTTACTTTAGGGTGCATATTCGGTAGGCTCAAACTCCTTCCTATCCTAAGGGCACGTCTTCCCAACCATTAAAGCACCCCCCGGTCTACTCCTTGATATGCAATGGTCTTTGTAGCACCATGAAGCATGAGGCTACATGAATATGAGACAGTAGATGAACGACAGATTAGGGAAAGCACACGTTACGGCGCCTCGGCCTGGAGGTGGCCCTCAACAAGTCGGAGGCCATGGTGTTTCATGGCCCCCGGCGGGCGCCGCCGGCCGGATCACACATTGTGGTCGGGGGGGTCCAAATCGCTGTCGAGCCCACCATGAAATATCTGGGATTGGTGCTCGACAGCCGGTGGGACTTCGGACCCCACTTCCGGCGGCTGGCGCCCAAGATGTTGGGCGCGGCCGGGGCGCTGGCAACGCTGCTTCCCAATCTGGGGGGCCCGAGCGCCGCCTGTAGGCGGCTCTATATGGGGATCGTGCGATCCATGGCGCTCTACGGAGCGCCGATCTGGGCGTCTGACCTGACGGCCGGCAGCATAGCTGTCCTGCGCAAGCCGCAGCGGACGATGGCCGTCAGAGTCATTCGGGGGTATCGCACGATCTCCTTCGAGGCGGGTTGTGCACTGGCCGGATCACCGCCCTGGGACCTGGAGGCGAAGGTCCTCGCGTCACTGTACCGGTGGCGCGAGGCAGCGCGGGAGCGGGGCGAGCGACCGATGCAGCGCCATATCGAGCAGCGTCGGTTGCAGCTCCGCGAGGTCCTGGTGGCGGAATGGCGGGTGAGGCTGTCACGCCCTACCGCCGGCCTCAGCACCATCGAGGCGATCCGGCCAGTGCTAGACCGCTGGCTCGGGAGAAGGCACGGCTCGCTGACGTTTCGGGCGACGCAGGTGCTCTCGGGGCATGGTTGCTTCGGGAAGTACCTGTGTCGCATAAACAGGGAGCCGGACGCCCGGTGTCACCACTGCGTCGACTGCCTGGAGGACACGGCGTGGCACTGGCAGAGTGTGCCGCTTGGGAGGAGCCGCGCCGTGCCCTCATCACCGAAGTAGGCAACGACCTGTCGCTGCCGGCCGTCGTGAACGCGATGGTCGGCGGCGCAGAGTCCTGGGACGCAGTGGTCTCCTTTTGCGAAACGGTCATCTCGCAGAAGGAGGCTGCGGAAAGGGAGAGAGAGATCTCGACTCTCGACCCGGCCCGCAGCAGACGCACCGGGCGTCGGAGGAGGGCGGACAACGCCCTCTTCCGGCCCCCCTAAATGGGTCCAGGGGCGACGGATTCGGGGACATCCGTCGCTCCCCAACATCAGGACCCGAGAAGGCGGCGCGGGGGGAGTACACCTCACTCCCCCCGCCCGAGACGGGGCCCGCACAAGCGGGCCGGCACCAGCCGGGGTTGTGGAAGAATAATGTGTTCCCGCGACCCCGGCGTAGGTGTGAGATGGAACACCGGGGTGGTTTTTAGTCAGTAAGAGTCTGACTGACCCCTCCGCCCGCCCCAGGGCGGTGGACATCCATGAGGATTTCCCACCCCGGGAACAAAAAAAAAAAAAAAAGGGAAAGCACACGTAGACAAGACATTATACGTTACAAGGTACAACCGAGTTTAAGGTCCTCTCCGCTTCGGTGGAAACCGGGCCATATTATTGTGAGGCACGGTCTCAGATATCAGTCGGTTATATTATCATTGCCCCTGCCAGTGTACGAATGGTTTGTTCCCGTTGAATAACATCCGGAAATCGAACCCGTTCGTCACAAAGCATATGCATACACGTATATTGTTTTTAATTGCATCGCAGCTGCGATGCCGCAGGATAGATACAAATAGTTCAGCAGGTATGTTTATTTTGTAGATGAGGTCAAAATAATAATAATAAAAATCTTAACTACCCTCTGTCTGACATAATAATTCGGAAACGGCACGCGTAGTATGACCACCACCACAGAGAAACAACATGGTGTTACTCAACGGGAATATTTTTTCCCATTGAGTTACAGTGTTACACAACATGGTGTAACTCAACGGGAATATTTTTTCCCAATGAGTAACAGTGTTACACAACATGGTGTTACTCAACGGGAATATTTTTTCCCAATGAGTAACAGTGTTACACAACATGGTGTTACTCAACGGGAATTTTACCGTACGAATTGCCGTAAAAGGAAATAAGACTCGTAAGGTTTTAAAGTGGAGTTTATGCTCACGACCCGTGCCGGCAACTATACATAATTATATTATTAGTTGATCGCTGAATGTTCACATCGCCGTGATTTCTCGTTTATCGCAGCGACAAGAGCTGTCAAATAAAGTACTCGCTCAGCGTCGCACGTTTGGTGGTCAGAGAACTCGCTGAGACGCTTGATACATACACATAACAGCGAGTATTCGCTTGTCGCCTTCACACGCAGTCGCTGCTCGTTGCTTGCCAACTCGTTTTTAGTTGCTAATTGTACTCGCTTTTCATTAATGGCCAGCGGCGGGACAGGACAGGGACCTATATATAGCATTTTTTGAGGAAAAGTTAGGAAATAATAATACACGATGTAATTAAATATCTTTTTTATTTATTATTCATTAATCTATATTGCGTTTTAACAATCTACGTTTATTTAGACATACAGTAACGGATTGCACCGTTTATACATTACTTGCGTCCATTTTACATTATAACGTTTATGTACAAATCGAGATAAATGCATGAAAATGAAGATTTTAGCCAGTGTGAAAAGTTTTAATTACAGTTTTGCCAGTATTTTTTTTAAGTAAAAACTGCGCTGCATGCAAAAGAAATTGCCAATAAAATTTTGTTATTTCAAAAATATCAGATACATTATTTTGCCGCGTGCAAAAATATACCGAGAATACTGTATTATTTGAATTCAGCCATGAATCCAATTCTTACAGGAAATATATAAGAAAAAGTATAAGTCTATACAATAGTAACTAGGATTACTTTAGATAGCATACAATTGATCCTTTCGTAAAGGCACTAATAAGAAGGGAATGTGTAAATGTTTTGTAATTTTATTCAATATTAATTATTCTACCAGCTTTTGCCCGCAGCGTCGCCCGCGTGTTTGTCTAAAATGATACCACGAGAACATACTACCGGGAAAAAGTATCCTATTTCCTAACACAGGTCGTGGTCCATCAGTGTGTCAAATTTTATCCAAAGCCGTTATGAGGGAAGCTCCAGGGTAGTCCGCAAATTTCAATTTTCTTACGTTTATTGCAATTTGCGAAGGGATTAAATGAACGTAGAGGGTTGTATGGATTTCGCTGTCTACCCTGGCGCTTCCCCTTTGACTAAGGTGTGCAAACATAACAGACAGACAGATCAACAGAGTTTATTTCGCATTAAAATTATTAATGTGAACAACATAAAGTTCAAATTAAACTTCTGACTTCTAGACAATCATATCTAGAATAAAAAACCAAGAAAAAGATTATATCAGACAGTATGAGTTCTTCTCGCATATCTGTGGTGCTATTCTGTAACCATCTCACCGTGAAAACTTAGGTGAAGTGAGCGTGGAGTGTGCTGTCAGTGCCACTTATGCTAGGGATTGACCAAGACGGGATGACACTGACAGCTCACTCCACGCAAGTCTTCACAGTGAGATTTTTACAGATTCGACATGCAGCACGAACTTAATGACGGCAGCTAATGCCGAGGTCAAAATAATACCAGCTGGGTAGTCAGCTAAAAATGCCTAACCACTCCACAACTTTCCTCGACAAATCTTTTACAGGCCGTTCGTTTGTGGAATGCTCTGCCTGTCGAAATAAAACGCGCGCAGTCGTTATTTATTTTTAAAAGACTCGTGAAGGATCTTTACTTGTCGTTGTGATCTTGCTTTCGTCGTAGTATTATATTATCTGTGCTTTCGTAAACTGTAATTATCATTTTTGGCATAAAGAACTCGTAGCCATGCCATATACATAAAAATAAAAACATTTATTTTCGTTTCAAATATATTTCGTAGGTATGTATATAAGTATCTCTATATTTCATTATGTATCTTTATATTCATTATTATCATTCCTTAGGATTTGTTAATATGTGTACCTATTTTAGTTTAATGTTTATTTATTTCTTGCACCACTGACAGCCCCGTATGTCCGTGTTGTTATGTCATTTTGTGGTGTACAATAAAATTTATATAAATAATAAATAAATAACAGTAGCAATGGTTTTAATTTGACAGTTCAACAACATCCATTGGGTTATTTATGTACGTTGTTGAGTAGACATCTTTTTCAAACTTATGAAGCAATCGATTAGCAAATATCCTTCAAAATGATTCAGTTTGTAGTTGATGGTGTGTTACGCAATGGGGTAGGTCGGGCAAAGCTAATCGTAGATGGCGTGACCATAGCTAGGTCCCTACGGCCTACAAAATTTTTGACATTTCGTTCATTCATTTCATTTTATGTTCATTCATGAGTTTGATTTTATTTCACTATTTCGTTATTTCAGTATTTAAATCAAGTACTTGACATGGAAATTGTCAGAATTTTAAACCTTGAATATTTCCTCGTAATCACTTTCTTCAAAATGTTCACGACATAAATTCGAACTCAAAAAATCTGTACGAATAGCTTTAAAGCACAATCTTCTAATTTTAGGGGCTTACGAGAAAATCGGACTCCAATTTCGGAGTATCTAGGAACACAACAATTAGTCAACTTTCGCTTAATTAAAATAAAATCACATCACGCCTTGTATTTTTAGCTTGTGTTGGGAGCTAGCTACGACAGCGCCATTTTGACAGTTGCCTTCCCCATTAGGGTGTCGGTCAGCAAGGTGGTAGCGGGGCTTACTGTCCAGGGTGCGCCAGGATCAATAATAGAGATGGAGAATGGACAGAGCGTTCCGTATTCAGTTTTGCAGTGAATACAGACCGAAAAGTACGAGAAAGACAAAGATAATGTGCGGCCAGTAGTTGTCTCTTTCTAGAAATCTGATTGGTTTAATTATGTTTTGACTTGAATGTTTAAACTTTCATGCTTTTATAACTATAATCTTTCAAATGTAACAGATTAATTAATTAAAATAGTCAATCAAATGAAGCTATCAAACCTAAATTCGCCTTAATTAAAAGATAAATTAATATCACATAATGTAATTTTAAAAACGTTAATTTTAGGGGTCTCAATTGAAAAATTTCGATAAAAATACAATGTTCAGTAGTATCGCCAGTCTAGAAATAATAATTAGTATTATTTAGTTGTTTGCAATTTTCAATGTTTTTCAATTAATTAAATTTGGAACACTGCGCCGTTGTTATTACAGGCTTACCGAAAAGTGATGGGAATTGGCTGCACAGTCGCTTTGCCTCTTTCTAGACAGTTCACTTTTGTAAGGCCTCTTTGTGTGTCGATCCCACAGACCTAGAGAATGGATTGAGTGTCATCAATCCATTCTCTAGGTCTAGGTGGGATCGACACACAAAGAGGCTTTTTTTTCATAAATAGGAAGCATTCAAGTTACAAATTAATTGAGTTAAATTATACAATATTATATGAATAATGTTAGAGAATTAATAATTATATAAATAGAACTTTAAACCTATACTAATTTACGATTAAATGATGATTTGAACTCAAATAATCATACTAACGTCTTTTAAGCAGAAAATTATATTACTAACATTAATTAGCTTACGATAAATGGTAAAAGTGACCCTTCTAACAGCCGAAATTAAACAACATATATTATTTTAGTACCATGCCGGCGACTTATTCCGCCCGTGAGTTTTTGTTCGCTATACCGGGGGAATTTTTAAAAATCCCGTCTTTTCCCATATCTACTTAGCAAATTTTGCACAGAGGTTCTGTGCAAAAGTTTGCACGGAGATTCTGTGCAATATTACAGCTCTCTAGGTCTGACCAAGGGTTTAGGCTCGACATTGATGAGTTTCTTCTTTTTATACAGAAAGGCAGCGACATCGACGGGCTACCTGTTAACATGGATTTAGTACATGATTTTAGCGATGCGCGATGGCGAGAGGTTTCATTCGATTGTTCGACCATCTCGATGGTTTTCGATTGTTTCGACTTGAACTCGAGTCTGACTCGGTCTGTTATTGCGACTGGCACATGACGCGTTCATTCGCGAGTTGTTCCTCGATGGTTTAGAGTTTTGCGAGTTCTTGATTTGCGTTATGATTGCGAATCCAAACTAATTCTTCGAACAATTGAAAACTAACATCTCGATTGTTTTGTAGAACGGCGAGTCGATGGTTGACTCGGTGGTTTATTTTAACGTCGGTTATTTATAAAAAAATGCTGCAATATCTGTGCTGACCAAAATTAATGGACAATTTTGACCGCGTAGGTATTGGAGTTTTATATGAAACAACAGTTTTTATTTATAACCAAGAAATAATTATACGCTACAATTATGTGTTGAATTCACGGCTATAGTGTGTGCGTCGATGCCACCCTGTATATTAGAATTGATTCCGATTTCAAGAATTATTAAAACGATCAAGATATTAAAACACCCCTTTTTTATTTGACATGTTCTAAATCCATTTGATGCCAACCAAATAAACCAAAAAAAAAAAAAAAAAAACGATCCAAGAACGGTTGGTGGTGCTGTTTGGGAAAGACACATCAAGCTATACATTTCCAGTATAAGCTGATCTCGCATTGTATAGGATTTCTGTACAATGAGAGGTCAGCCGAGGTGACTGAAAATGTATAGTTTGATATGTAGCCGTGTGTGCATGAGTTCTCTATTTGGCCACATTTATTTAGACCCATGGCGCACTGTATTTTTTTTAAGTTTCTTCCTGTAATGTGCCATGTTTAGATAAACACTTTTTAAAACAATTTAAAAAATAATAATATACGCGCATGGGACGATATATGTCCGTTCATAAGATACTCAAATATAAATTTGTAAAATGTTTATACAAATCCGGCTTCCGGATTTACCTTCAGAAGTTCACTAATAGGTCTAACTTTTTACATTTTCAAAATATACTACATTATAATATAATTTTAAATACATTGTTTTGTAAGAATATTGTCATTATACATTTTTATCATAATAAAAGATTCGAAAAGAAACCGATATTACAATATAAAGATACTATAGACAGTAATAAATAGACCGTCGGTAATTCGCAATTATGCGTCATACATAGTGCTTATTCATTAATATATCTTTATAAGTAGTCACTCTACGTTTGAAACTTTGAGAGGTAGGTACGAAGCGATTGTGTCCGATTCTAAAGACTTAAAAATAACAAAAAGAAGTTTATTTTTGTCATGTCTCATATTGTTTATTTCAGTGTTTCATAACTTACCCCGTCGCACCGGGTTGCCTGGCTGCGCTATTATTTCGTTTTCGTTGAGCGATTTCTATATTTAATTTTATTATTTATATACACACGGTAAAATTGATACAGACACGACATATTAATTAATATTGAGTACAAAGGTACTGTTTAATGACTTTTCTGTCTTTTTTTTTTTTTGCCCGGCTACTAAGGGTTTTAGCGTGATGTTAAATAGCCCTCGAGAATTGGGCTATCAAATGCAAAAAAAAAAACGACTAGAGCGACATTAAACAAACGCGCGCTTAAACAAACAAAACAACAAACTCTTCAGCTTTATGAATAGTACATTATATTTAACTTAACTATAAACCGTGCCATTTTTCCAACTTAACAGCAAGCCCCTTTTATTTATCAGCGAGGTAATTGGTAACACATTTTCATGGCTCCTTTAAACCGCGTTCAATTTGCGTCGCATGTGGCGCCGAACTGTGGTGGCCCAGTGGTAACAGCCGCGACTTACGAGTTGAAGGTCGTAGGTTCGAACCCAGACAGGAGCTTTACTTTATGTAAATTATTTCATCAACACTGCTCTCAAATCGGTGAAGGTAAACATCGTGAGGAAACCGGCATGTCTGAGAACCGAACATTCGAAGACATGGCCGCGTGGTGGATTACGGCCTGCTCCCTCTCACAGAGAGGAGGCCTGTGTCTCAGCAGTAGGAACATAATAGGCTTGATTATGTATGTATGTCGCGCCTGTCTGTACGAGCCTTACATTTTGACAGGTATGTATTTTATTTCTTATTTCTTTGTACGTTACTTTACTGTATGCGGCACCGGTGACGTCATCACATCAACGCCGGCCGTCTCACATAGGGTCGTAGCATTATGCTAAGCGATGGCCGTTTCGCGTGGATGTGGCGCACATTTTCCCCCGACTTGTTCTTTATCCGAGTCATGTTTACCGAAAATAAACGTATTTTCTTTCAAGTGTACTAGAAAACACTGATTGAATTGTTTAGGTTGTCGAGTAGACAACTTTTTCAATATCCTTTAAAATTAAAGTGTGTTACGCAATAGTAGTGCCGATTTATTGTTTCTCCGAGAAGCCTACCACGCGTGGCATGACCATGTTTTGTCGACGGAAAAATAGACAAAATTACAGATATAATAGACAAAATTACTGATATGATAGATAAAATTACTGATATAATAGACAAAATTACTGATATAATAGCCCCTGGAACGTACAAAGTCAGGAGAAGTCCGCGTCAAAAAAGGTCAACATTCGTACAAAGTCAGGAGAAGTCCGCGTGTGTGTACTCAGCATCATACCGCTATATTGTCTCTGCCCGGCCACCTATCTCGCTCTAACTTGTACCAGAGTGTAGGTAATAGAGTAGGCTAGCCATACAAAACGCAAGCTAAACATTTCGTGACAGTTTTGACACGGAATGTTTCAAATATGACGGCCACGGTGACGCGTCCATTTCGTTTCAAAACTCGGATTTTCAACAACCAAATTAATAACCATGAAGCTATTAATACACCTTTCAAGGATTAAACAGCATGGACGGGTAAGTAATCAACAGTTTTTAATAGCAGCATTGTGTAATGTTTGGAGATTTAGGACTGAACTTGTTAATTCAACAAAAACAGTTAGGAATTTCGCGCGTCATGGCTGTACTTTTCGACTCGTTATGAGTAGAAAATACACTATTGACTGCAAAATGTCTGTCTAAACATGATTTAGATACGTTACTACGTATGTATTAGCCATTTAAATAGTGAAATACAATGTAGTTTTGCGAAATTATTTAAATGTAAAAAGGTAAACATTGAAAAAAAAAGATGCGGACTTAATCAGACCGGTTACGGTCAGGCATTCGGTGTTTATGTCACGTGACCGACGCCATGTTTTTTACTAAATTGTACACAGTATCGACAATACCGACACTGATCAGTAACATATTTTTGACCGACTTGAAGAAAAATTATTATTTTTTATTTTATTTTTGTTTTTTTATTTTATGTTTTTTTTAATCTTTTTAATTGCTTTTTAACCAGGTTTGAGGAATGTGTGACGGCACCCATCGAGCATCCTCGACAGGGTCTGCGTGATCAGGACATGTTCCAGCACCTCACCTACGGTAAGTAGCTGCTGATTTTTTTTCAGGTCGGGATGGGGCTAGGGGCAAACAAGTTCCCACAGATGTTTTACCTACTTATTATTTATTACACAGGAAGCGAAGCAGACTCCGATTCGAGTGATGACGACGATGTGGTGCCGTACCTGGGACTTCCAAGGGCGCTGAGGAGCTTCTGGGAGACGCCACTGGACGTGGAAGATGACGACCTCCTAGAAGCTCCTCCTGTTCCTACCGTTACGCCCATGGAGACTTTAAACTTTTAACTTTATCGTGATTTGCGTTTTTTTTTTTTTTTTTTTTAGGTAAAAAGTAAAAAAAAAACATAAGAAGTTCATACTAAAAAGAAATAACCCACACCTGTTTGAAAATCGCATGATATTAATTTTGTGTTTCATTGTTGTTAAGATTTGACGTTCTAGTTGTTTCCTGTACTGTGTCCTTTGATTATTTATTACTTTTTGTGCAAAAAATGCGTGTTTTATGATTTTCATTTGTTTATTTTGATAATGTTTTCGTTAGGCAACATGCCATTGTGTATTGTTTTTTCATTAGTAAATATCCTACTAGTGTAGAACGCATAGTCAGATTTAAAATAAATGCAATAATAGTTACTCTTTGTTTCAAAGTATGAAAGGGTCTTTTTTAACGCCTTTTTTATGGGCTTGCATTGTGACTCACTCATTGTAAACTTGTGTTATACTTGTGAACCAAGATAAGCAATAACGTAAACACATAAGCCGCTCGGCTCAATGACTTCCCGTTATGAATGTGTAAACATACCCTATTTTTTTCTAATCGGCTCGGGTCGCCCACTTGAGACTTGTTATTGTAATGCGAGTCCTTTGTATAAAGTGTTCGGAGAGGTCTGTTTTTTTTATTGATTGTTGAATATGATGTGTCTATAGGTAAATTAAACATTAACTGCTGGAAACAATGCTTTTATTTTTTTAAATATGACGACTTTTGTACGGAAAACTGGGAAAAAGTCACTCAGCCTACTTTCAACTTACTATTATCAATAAATTACTAGGTAAAAGTATACTAAACCATATAAAATCAGATAGCTTAGTTAATAACCATTTCATAGACGTAGGGATTGTCGAGCTACGATGCGCATATTCCGAGATATCGTAGTTTTAGTGAACCCGGGGAAGTCGCGCGATTTTGTCGCGCGCGATACGTACGTACGTTTAATCGTGTATTTTATTCGCGTTACGGCGGAGGGGATAGACAAAATTACAGATAGAATAGAAAAAATTACTGATATAATAGAAAAATACTGATAGAATAGACGAAACTACAGATAGAATACACAAAATTACAGATTCTTTTATTCATCTATAATTTTTTCTATTTTTCCGTCGACGAAATTCGTCTCTATTGTGGTCATGCGACGCGTGCAGGCTCAGTTGTTGTGACGACGCTTGGGGGAGGCGCCACAGGCCTAAAACCAGCAGTGGACGCTTTTCTGCTAGAATGATTATGAATATGATATGACAAATATTCAAAAATAACTGACGCGGCGAACTTTGAAACGCCTCAGATTATTACCTCCATCATATCATTAAACGCTGACAAGAAGTAAAGCTGCATAGAAAAGTAAGAAAGCGATGACACAATGTTTGTAATTCATTGCAAAATTTGAAGCAATTATCTCTGTTTACTCAAAAATTGGCATGTCTTAGAACCAAAAATTCGAAGACATGTGACATCTACCAACCCGCACTGGGCCCGCGTGGTGCATTACGGCCCACTCCCACGGAGAGGAGGCCTGTGTCCCAGCAGCGGGAACAAAATAGGCTGATTATGTATGTACTCAAAAAAATGTTGACTAATGGAGAATAACAAACAACCAAGTTCTGAATTTAAATATGATTAAATTTTACCAACGTACTACTATGTTGATCAGGAATACAGATATTTTTGTTAGAAGATCATTTCAAGACGTTAGTTTACCACTTTTTTTTTTTTGGAAAATTTCAAAAACGAGTTTTGAATACAACAGGGTTCTCAGATATATGTTCAGGATGAACATGTTTTTTTTCCGCTACCACAAACATCTATAGATTTAACAACTATTTTTTTTTAAACAACCCTATTTAAAACATTCGACTCTTATCAGCGCCTTCATAGTTATTCTGCTATTCGGTGCGGAAACAAATCCAAAAAATCGAAGATCATAAAAATCGGTCCAGAAATTCTTTAGTTATAAATGGTGTAACTAACTCAACTTTATTTGATCCACACTATTTTTTATAATTTTTGGTGTTTTAAAACCAGACACAATCACTCGCCCACCGACACAAGAACGTCTTCACCACAACATCAACACAACTAATCCTCGTAGATCAGCAGGCCAGTAGGTCACCCAGTGCCCTCGCCCCTCCCTCGCTGGCCCAGTATACCCCCCCACAGGAGTTCACTAGGCTCCACACGTATGGAGTGAAGAATTCTTCTGGTCTCTCTTCTTCAACATAGCGGAATTTTAGGTCGGGGAATTTCTGGAATATATATATAAAATATCAGAAAATAAAAAAAGGCTTTTTTTGACCTAGTCTCGTCCCAATTTTTCTCAAACTCAACTCACTCAAACTCAAAGCATTTATTTTTACTTAAACCATTTACAAGCACTTTTTATGATGATTGTGATGATGATAAATTTTAGAAAAGTTCGAAAAAATAATGTAATTTCAAAGAATACATATTAAAATGAGATAATCGAAGAAATCAGCAAAATATTAGAAACTACAAGCTTTAAAAGTTTTTCGGAGGGGATTATTCCCGTCCTTGTCGCGCGGTACGGACAATGTAGTCGTGACGTCACATATATGTCGACAAGGCTAGGCCAGCTTTGTCCTACAGTTATTTAAAAACTTTTATAACTTGGATATTTTTTAAGCTTTTACACTTTTTATAAGATTGTGTGCACTATTTGCAGACAAATATATTTTTGAGATTCAAAAAAAAAGTCATCATCCTTATTGTCAAGGAGTCGGTCAGTCAGAAATATGAAGCTAGTTGCCCATTCCAAAGCGTAGTAGGTATCTATGGAGAAGAACGGGCAATAAACTCCATGGACACTCTTTTAAATAATATTCTGGGGTCGTCGGTACATTAAATAAATTGCCTCACTACCTTTAGCCTATCACTGGACCACTGCTCAGCTCCCTTTTTGATGCACTGCAACACTTCAGTGACGCCTAGATCGCCGCCCGCGCCTTCCTGAACACGTTGGAGCCGCGTTGAGAAGTAACCTATCACCTGGGAACAGAGACAATAGTAAATTACATTATATTTATTACTAGCTGACCCCGCAAACGTTGTTTTGCAATTTTTTTTTTTTGTTTTTGAAAAATAGATGTTGGCCGATTCTCAGACCTACCCGATATGCACACAAAATTTCATCAAAATCGGTCAAGCCGTTTCGGAGGAGTATGGCAACGAAAACTGTGACACGAGAATTTTATATATTAGAAGATTAGTGATGTTTGTTTTAAAAGTATGTACGTCGGACACTCAAAGTTTTGCGAAAATAAAATAAATGTTCTATGTATTATTAAATTATTTTTATTAAATCTATTCAAAGTACTCTCCACTAGCCTCTATACAAAGTTTCATGCT
This sequence comes from Dasypolia templi, assembly GCA_963555695.1. NCBI lineage: Eukaryota > Metazoa > Arthropoda > Insecta > Lepidoptera > Noctuidae > Dasypolia > Dasypolia templi. The sequence goes on from OY743163.1 coordinate 11,578,655, forward strand.
TCTGAACCAGTTTACGAAACACTTTTTCCAGTCCGCTGTGGAATATATCATATCACGGCACCATTCTACCCGAGCCTGCTTCTGAGCATCGGTGAGGTTATGCGGCACCCAGCGTAAAACTATCCTCCTCACGCGAAGATGCACGTGTAGAATTTCGTGGACGCTTCCCGATCCAACCTGCAGTATGTGCTGAATCTCTTGAGACGTAACTCGACTATTGTCTTGGATAAAATTTTTCACTGCTAGCACGTTTTCTTCCATAACTGCAGTCAATAGGCGACCACTTCTTTCTTCATCGACCAAAGTTAGTCGACCGCGCTTGAATTCGTTACACCAACGATACAACGCCTTAGAAGGGACTTTTTCCATTAATGGCATTTGAAGTCTATCGTACGATTCGTCCGGTTTCAAGCGACACTTGAAATCGTAAAAAATCATAGCGCGTTGCGTATGTTCCCGGCACAGATACATTTTTTAATGAGACGCGATAATTTTAATTAAACTCGCAAACAATTTGGAGGGAACTTTTGAAAATGGAACGTACCTATTTTGACATACAAATAATCATATCAATTTTCAAAATACTCTTTAACTGGCCAGTGGCTTATACATAAAAACTTTTTTTCGTAATACTTTCTGAGTGGCCTGGTATGTATGTTAGTATATTCTCATACTGTATGTTTATATTGAAATTAGGTAATTGTTTTTGTTTTGATATATTTTGATTTCCCTTCTACTCGTTCACGTTGTCTACATCTATTTTAAATACTCTCCTATCGCAGGTATGTAGCACGCGTGGCATAACCGGGTTTTGTCGATGATAGAATAGATGATATGTCGACAAAACTCGTTTCAATAATGGTCAAGCTACACACGCTGGTAGAGATTTCTTAAGAAAAAAGCATCACCTTTGTAAGTATTTTTCTGTTCATTTCTTCTTGTCTGTTTATATGTGTGTAAATAATAAATTAATGGGTTAATAAATTTAATCAATGTTTTTCGTAGACCTTTTATAACAATATCATCGGATGAACATACATAATAACATCAGGCCTGTAAATACGAAGAGGTTAGGCAGAGGTGTACCTATAGTACACCCACATTTCGCCAGTTATGCTAAAGTCCCATGCAATAAAGGGCGAGCCTATTGCCATCAACCGGGCACAAATCCAGACTCCAGGCTGCTACTGAGAAGTTCTAGATAGAAAAACCCAATAACACTTTGACCGCCCTGGGAATCGAACCCAGGACCTCATGCTCAGCAGTAGCTCTTGCGAACACTAGACCAACGAGGCAGGACGTCGAGGAAAATAATTTCATACAAATTCTGTTCAATATTAAATTTTCCTGGGAATAGTGTATATTCGGAGTAGGGCCTGGTAAAAAAAACAGGTACGCTTGCAGCGGCCGGTCCGTGGATGGGTCATCCATTTCATACCAAGACCCCTCCACGCTGTTGGAGTGTAGGTAAAACAAATCGATCCCACTACAACCCTATCGTCTTTCTCATTAAAACTCATAACTTCTTAAAAAGGAGCAGGTTCTCATTTCGTATACAGCATGTAACGAAAACCCTGTCCGATCCTGAAGGGTATTATTTGGTATCGTACTGCGTACACAAATACGTAATCATTTAGTGGATACGAGATCATTATTTTACCCCAATGTTTTTTTTTTTTTTTTTTAATAATCGTTCCAAAGGCAACACTGATCGCTCGACAGGGTTCACCTACAGTTTCGTGTCAAAGAAGCCGCCTGAGCGCGGCGGTGCTTTGTCGCATGCCGCCAAACAAACTTAGGACTAAAGAAACCTACGTTTTGCCTACGCGTAGGTATCAGCTGATATTTTATTGTAGGCATAGACGCAAAGTGACCCCGTTTTCTGAATTTGTGTTTTATCAAGAAACAATAATTTTTGAGTTCATGTGATGTGCTTTTGGCAATGTACCGACTGCAGGTATCAGTTTATTAAAACATTTACTTGTTGCATACCTCGTAGATTGTGTTCCAGATGTCTATCTCGAACATTAGTACACATTCGACACCTTTTATTAAATTTGCACGTACTCTTCGCAGCGCACTTGTGTACGATTTGAGTGAGTAGAAAGATTCCACAATCCGAGCTCTTACTTCGATTTCCGAATCACACTCACTCACAAATAAAAATAAAAATATTCAAATATTCCTGATTGGTATACGACATTGTTCGCGATACGATAGCGGCACGTGGTACGTACGGACATCCGATCGCAAGCTATGTCCACGCGAGACTGGCGAATAATCTTGTGTAGATCGTGAACGATGAACGAATAGGAAACGTATCTTCGCACTGTACTAGAAGAAACGTTTCCGAACGCTCACTCGTAATCGGTCTATTAGGTCTAATAGCTCTTTTCGATCTCGTACATTGTAAACCGCAAGATCGTTTGTCCGAACGAGAACGAACGAAATGATAAACAGTCACTGATTGTTCGACAGATACGTTCGATATCTGTGAATGAGAACGAGAGAGAATAGCCGACGAATGACGCTGCTAACCGAACCCGACCGACCGAATCTGCAAGAATGAGATGAGATGCTAACCTAGAGCGAAGACCGAAAAGAGCTGTTAGAACTAACAGAATGAACTAGTTCACTGTCCGAAATGAACTAGTACGGAGCGATCTCAGAAATGACCGAGCAGGCACAAGACTACTGGCGAAGTGGCCAAATAAATAGCGTGCCAGTACCGTCGGCTACCTCAAAGGGTCGAGGACTCGTTATGAGTACTTACAGTGCGGCTAGTGCACGGCGGTGTCCTTTGAAATAAAAATAGGCAAAAAAATAAAAGATTTCGCCGGCCGGTGAAGTGTTGTCAACTTATGAAAATTTACCATATTTAGTGTTACATTTCGCATGGTAACTAAAAATAAAAAAATCAATAACTATTGATTTTTAAGAGTTACATTTTTTTTACTATTTTTTCTAGTATGTATGTTAAACCAGGATTACGCCTTTTTTTGGATCGGACAGGGTTTTTGTTACATATTGTATATTTAAAAAAAAATGTATGTTTGATAAGCGATATCTCCAGCTATTGTAGATCAAATTCGAAAATTCTTATGTTTATAGACACAGTTTTATTAACTTTGCTTGGGTAGTTTTTGAGTTAGCTTCAATATTACGTATTTTTTTCATTTATTGTATGATGTTATAATAATTTCTTGTCACTGTATTTCATAGCAAGTAGTGGACTTTGTGTGGGGTAGCCACAACAAAAAAGTGAATAAGAAAAAAAGATTTTTTTTTTCAATTTGTTCAGTTTTTCTTTTGAAGTCGGTTGTTCCTATCTATGCGAGCTAGCCCTTCCCACCTGACTGAAATCCTTACTTTCTCAGTGACTGTACTATTATTTAAGCCTTGATCACACGTCGCACGTAATATGTATTAGTAAAACACATGGGACTTAAACATAACTGGCGAAATGTGGGTGTACTATAGGTACACCTCTGCCCAACCCTTCTGGGAAACAAGGCGTGATGTTATGTTATGTTAAAACACACCTTCCAATATATAAGTAAACGGATTATAAAAAAATGTATTATTGATGTCCTTAGCTGCCTTAAAACCACGTTCGCAAAGACGTAAGCATATCGTGGGGTATTGTTTTGCACACTGCTTAGCGCCGAGAGTTGAAAATCCCAGTGTGTATTTTCGACGCGCTGTTGACGCGACGCGACACGCCTTGTTGGATTTTCAATGCTCGGTTCAACACCGAGAATTGAAAATCCGACCAGAAAGCCGACCAATAGGGCAACTCCTCCATAGGGTCAGCCTCTGAATACTCCGGCAAACGTATCGACAGCAGATTTACCCGTATACGCGAAGTCATCGTGGAAAGTGCCTAAGTAGGCTAGATCATGAGGTAACAGAACGGTTTCTTCAGCGCGATGACCTCAGTCACTCCACATAATCTTCTCAATCAGCTGACCGAGTGATAGTTTCGCAATATTTTGTAAATGTGAGAACGTCGTAGGCCCTGTGGATTATAAATTATAGACAATTGTCTATTTGTTTAACATATGGTACCTGTTGACAGGCCTACACTGTCCTCCCATACCTGTTAACACTGTAATTGGAAAACATTGTAAAAGACATATTTTTAAAAGAGTAACCATGGAGTTTCTTGCCGGCTCTTCTCCATGGGAAACGACCAATTGGAACCGTGCACCTAGAATCTGACGTTTCATAAGTGCCCATGTAGGTCTATGTGAAATAAAATATTTTGATTTTGAATTAAACGTCGCTAAGTATGTGTTCTTTATTTCCGTACCCATTATTCTGACATGCATTTATAAAATTCAAAATCCTGCAGTCCATCATATTCTTAAAATGTATAATTTTTCTGGCCACAAGTTGTCGTCAACAAAACGTATTTATGTTGTGCTTAAGAACAAACAACTTGAATGCATTAAACTGCCTAAAAGCCTTTATATTTTTTTTAACCACTTTGTATATAGTCACATTTAACCTCCTCTGTAGTTTCTTTATTTACTTAAGATATAAACAAAGGTACTTTCATATCTGCAGCACGAAACTTTATTGGTACATTTCCCTTCCCTGTCAAACCAGTAAAACAATTTGTAGATTTTGATTTCTGCACTAGTGTCACTAGTTAAAAAGGCTGTTGATGAACATACCATATCAATATTCTGTGCGACTGGGTGGTGAGTATATAGAGCGAATAGATGTCGCTTGTGCAACAGCGCGTAGACAACGTTACAGTTGTTGCTGAGTTGGTGAGCGACGCAGGAGTTGATGATCTCTAGCAGCATGCGTTGGACTTCGTCAAGGACTGATATGTGGTCCATCTGTGGAAAGAGAAGTGTCTAAGTAATATGTATTTGGAATCGTAAAAAAAACGCAATACCGTAAAACGGGGTGAATCGAGACGAAACTTTAAAAGAGATTTTTACATTGAAATAATACAGTTTGTTGCCAACAATCCATAATTAAATTACAGTCTACACATTAGATACCTTTTTGGCAACTGACCATATTATTTCAATGTTAAAATACCTTTTAAAGTTTCCTGATTCACCCCGTTTTACCCGGTATTAATTAAATCACTCAAAAAACGCCTGTAATAGAGTCATTAATACCTGCTGCAGTTTGTAGTTCTCACGCATAAGCAAATTATATGTTCCCTTAAAAAAAAAAGCATTTAAATTAAACACTTTGACGGGCTGTTTTGCATAGTACTGTAGAGCCCCATGCCAGTGATATGACCCTATGGCACTGACACGTGTTCGCTCACAATAGACCTTATTAGAACGCTCTAAGTCACCCGTGGGCTATGCTTGGAGTTTCCCTACGTGATCGAGTCAGAAATGAAGACATCCGCGGTAACCGACATGGCCCGAAGCTTTGCCGAACTTAAGAGGCAGTGGGCAGGCCACATTGCTTGCAGAACAGATGGCCGATGGGGCTAAAACGTTCTGGAGTGGCGACCGCGTACCGGAAGACATAGTGTTGGAAGGCCTCCAACAAGGTGGAGTAATGACCTAGCGAAGGCCGCAGGAATCCGCGATGCGGAAAGCTCAGAAACCGGTAGAAGTGGCGGTGTTTGGGGAGGCCTATGTCTCCAGCAGTGGACGTCTTTCGGCTGAAACGATGATACTTATTTTCAACTAAACTTGCGAGACAATCCGGCTTGGTGTTGGTAGGACATTTCTTAGTTACTATGGAATGAATTATTTTTACTCACGATTTCTTCAAATTTTTCTTCAGATTGATGAGGAAGCTCTAAAGGATTTCCGTCGCCGCCTGGAACAAGTGTCAGTTTGTATTATAATGTATAATACTAAAATACCTATAGATCTGGTGAATCGCAAGCAAGGCAGCGAGGTTTTCTTTGTCATTCAAATATCAACACTGTGTCTCTTAAAATAAAGTTGTATACGAAATATGTATGTATGTTGGTATATTCTCATATAGTATATTTAAATTTAAATATGAGAATCACACATCTATTAAATACTGTCTTATCGCAGGTATGCTGGAAGAGATTTATTTATGAATAAGCATCAGCTTTGTACGCATTTTTTTTGACGTGGTGTTCGCGGTGTTGTTCCATTATTTATCTCTGCATCACCCAAAGGTTGACTGATAGAAAATGTTTATGGCATCACATTTGTGTGATTAAAGTATTAAAATAATAAATTAAAATGAATCAATAAAGACCACGAAAATGAAATCAGATATCAAAAAAAAAAATACCTAAAGTTTCCCTTAATAGTCTTGCTCTTCGTTTTGACAATGTTTCAAACAGTGATATTAACCTCTGCGCTACGTAAGGATGTAGATTTCTGAATTCACCTGAAAATTTACAAAAAAACATCGTTATAATTAGCCAGTGACGTGAACCGAACCCGGAACTATAAAACTTAATATAAAAAAAAGGATTGCACGAAACGTTTTAAAAGTAGGTAGACTCCTAGATGGCGTTAAACTAGTCTCTGGCAATTAGTGAGTCTCTGATGCTGCCATCTGTTGACATTTTGGACGAAGAAAAATAGCCAGCTCAATAGCCAGACCCAGGATTGGGTATCTGTACTTAGTATTATATCATCTGAGATAATGTCTTCTATATGAATGACTTACAGCTCATATTAGCGATGGCAGCGAGACAGTTAGTGTGCAGGTACTTGTCCCTCACGCGCACCATATTGTACTGTAGCGCTCGGAGTATCACGAGGACCATTAGACCTCCTAGAGATATCTCTGAAATAGCGCGTTCTGTGTACCAGGTCAGGTTTTTCAGCATCTATGAACAAAGTAAACAGTTAAATAGTGTTAAATTAATTAAGTTTATAATCAAACTAAGTGTTGTCCGCGACTTCGTCTGCGGTCCAGGGTGAAATGTCCTATGTACCCAGGTCATGGTCTATCTGTGTGCCAAGTTTCGTCTAAATCCGTTCAGCCGTTTTGGCCTAAAAGCGTAACAAACACGCAAACTTACTATACTACCAGAAATCGTTGACTCTGTAACCATTTGTGACTTAAAATTGTCAGTTTTATAAATGTTTTACTTTTGTTTGGTAATGAATAGATGCTTCTATGTTTTGTTTTGCGTATATTGTTTTTCCTAGTATTTTTTTGTTTTTTGACAATAAGTTGTCAAGGATAAACTAAACCATGCAGCAAAGTGGTCGAGCAAGCAAAAGTTATCATGTAAAAGATTATTCATGCTGCCATCTTATGTTACATATTATTTTAGGTTTGCGAATAACGTTTTCTTCTTAAATAGATAATTATTTATAGAACTTATAGAAGGACAAAAACGTATGAATCAGGCGCGGATCTTGGTTTTCGCTCAAGGAGGGTGTAAATGTTTATTTCTGGGAGGATGGAGGACGAAAGGGTAAATGTTGAAAGCCATGAAGGCCCTTATGAAAAAAAAAATTGCACCTATTTTCTGTAAACTCAACAATGTGCCCTCTTAAAAACTATGTTGTTAACTATGTCCAATTTAAAGATTTAGGCTCAGGAGGTTGTTTGAAGCTCAAGAGGGGGGGGGGGGGGAAAGTCTCTTTTAGAAGGCGCACGCCTCGCATTGTCTTAAGAGTCCGCAGCACGGCTTCAGCTTATCGTAGCAAATTAGCAAGTATACATAGATATTCACTATTTAGGTGATTACTCAGCTGTACCCCGCCAAATTCAAATTTTGTTTGGTGTTTTTGCAAATTGCTGCTCTGTTTTACGTCGTATATTGATGAAAATGCGATTTGCGACTGCAGGAATGATGTGTTTACGAAATAATCGTTAAACTTTGGAAATTTACTCCAACTATGATTTTTTTCAGGGTTTAACGAAATTCGTTTTCGTTGTATATTTATGCTAGTTGTGCGGTAAACTCTGCTTGCGCGATGCAGGATTTTGCGTGACGTCAGTGTTATGCGTAGTTAGTATAGATGCCGCCACACCATCATGGGATATATAAAGAACAAAGCATGATAACTTACAATTAAATGCACGTTCTTGATCAAGGCATCATCTTCCGTCAATATAAGAAGTACTATCAGCGACATGTAAATGTGGTGATTATTGTTATCTGGAGCGTTGTACAGCACTTGCAGGATTGGTACTATCTGTGGAATAAACGTTTGGGTTAAAACGGAACATAAATAAGGCACCTTAACCTTCAAAACCATAATAATTATACCAGCATGGTATATACAGTAGAAAATGTGGCGCTCGAGTAGGGGCAACAGTAAATAAATAAATATCGGCAACCGTGTAGAAAATATTCATACAAAAGAAAACAGGTATTTGAGCAGAAACAAAAAGTGACAGGATAAATAAAAGCTACAGATTTTCCCGAAGCTGTCTGCTGAGGGTCGCATCCTAACCAAAAGCGATCGTCGCGACCCTATGTCACTTTAAAAAGTGACAGGATAAATAAAAGCTACAGATTTTCCCGAAGCTGTCTGCTGAGGGTCGCATCCTAACCAAAAGCGATCGTCGCGACCCTATGTCACTTTAAAAAGTGACAGGATAAATAAAAGCTACAGATTTTCCCGAAGCTGTCTGCTGAGGGTCGCATCCTAACCAAAAGCGATCGTCGCGACCCTATGTCACTTTAAAAAGTGACAGGATAAATAAAAGCTACAGATTTTCCCGAAGCTGTCTGCTGAGGGTCGCATCCTAACCAAAAGCGATCGTCGCGACCCTATGTCACTTTAAAAAGTGACAGGATAAATAAAAGCTACAGATTTTCCCGAAGCTGTCTGCTGAGGGTCGCATCCTAACCAAAAGCGATCGTCGCGACCCTATGTCACTTTAAAAAGTGAGAGGATAAATAAAAGCTACAGATTTTCCCGAAGCTGTCTGCTGAGGGTCGCATCCTAACCAAAAGCGATCGTCGCGACCCTATGTCACTTTAAAAAGTGAGAGGATAAATAAAAGCTACAGATTTTCCCGAAGCTGTCTGCTGAGGGTCGCATCCTAACCAAAAGCGATCGTCGCGACCCTATGTCACTTTAAAAAGTGAGAGGATAAAATCTACACATTTTCCTGAAGCTATCTGCTGAGGGCTACGTCCTAACCAAAAGTGATCGTCGCGTCCACATGTCACTTTTTTTTCGGAAAACCGAAAGTATCCCTCTGTCGGCTCAACCACTCGTTCCGGTTCACTAAACATAAAGAAAGAAAAAAAGATAACTGTTTATTCTGCACAAACAAAAAACACATTACAAAAAAAAAAAAAAAACATAAATTACATACATACAAAGTAGCCAAAGGCCTCGTATTCAGGATTCAAAAGTTTTGCAATTTTTTTGTTTGTTTTATTGTAAAGGTGTCGCGGGAGAAAGGGTCTCTGTAACTTTTTGTGGATATCTACACTCAAATATTATTAATAATATTGGATATCTAAAAAATATATTCAAACTGACGCCACAATTTTAGAAAAATTATTTAAAAAAAAAGTAATTATTTCGGTTAATTCGATTTTTTTCGTAATTAGGGTAGGGGTGTTTTTGCAATTAGGATAGATTATTGTGGCGCTCATTTAGAAGAAAGCAAATACATATTTTTTTATAGCAAAATTAATGCATAAAGTATTTTTTCTGTAGTCTAATGTCCGCTGTGGGCCTGAAATGGGCTATTGTCTTTCATCGTCCTCCGGCCCACCCCGTCGCATCACATCGCCCGCCCGCGCCATTACTTCGTCTTCACTAAGCGTTCTTTCTGACTATTATTCATTTTTCTCGGCTCCTAAGCGGCCTATCGACCTGTTACCGTACGTACCTAATACAAGGATAAAAACGTAATGACCCAACCCAAGTAGTCTATCCGTGTTTTTTTTTCTCGGCTCCTAAGCGGCCTATCGACCTGTTACCGTACGTACCTACTACAAGGATAAAAACGTAATGACCTAACCCAAGTAGTCTATCCGTGTTTTTTTTTTCTCGGCTCCTAAGCGGCCTATCGACCTGTTACCGTACGTACCTACTACAAGGATAAAAACGTAATGACCTAACCCAAGTAGTCTATCCGTGTTTTTTTTTTCTCGGCTCCTAAGCGGCCTATCGACCTGTTACCGTACGTACCTACTACAAGGATAAAAACGTAATGACCTAACCCAAGTAGTCTATCCGTGTTTTTTTTTTCTCGGCTCCTAAGCGGCCTATCGACCTGTTACCGTACGTACCTACTACAAGGATAAAAACGTAATGACCTAACCCAAGTAGTCTATCCGTGTTTTTTTTTCTCGGCTCCTAAGCGGCCTATCGACCTGTTACCGGACGTACCTACTACAAGGATAAAAACGCTATGACCTAAACCAAGTAGTCTATCCGTGTTTCAATTCATCCGTTCAGCCGCTAAGGTTTGAAAAACTTACTTTCCATTGTTATACTATTAGCTAGGATATAGTGCTAGCTTCTGCCAGCGACCACGTCCGCGTGGAATTTATTGTACCCCCGTCCCAACGCGTCGCGTCGCATCGCCCGCCTGCACTATTTTGCTTTTTGCTCGGCTGCTAAGGTTCCTATCGTGATGTTAAATAACTTCTCAAGAATTAGGTGATCAAAGGAAAAAACGATGACAAATCCGTCTGGTAGTTCCAGACGGATTTACCAGACGGTTTCTTTTACCCTCTACATACAAACTTAACCTTAAACAAATAATAACACACACATAACATAACAGCACGCCTTGTTTCGCCGAAGGGTTGGGCAGAGATGTACCTATAGTACACCCACATTTCGCCAGTTATGTTTAAGTCTCATTTAATAGGTGGCGAGCCTATTGCCATCTACCGGGCAAAAATCCAAACTTCGAGCTGCTATTGAGAAATTCCAGATAGAAAAACCCGATAACGCGTTGCCCGACCTGGAAATCACAACCAGGACCTCATGCTCAGCAGTAGCGATTGCGACCACTAGACCAACGAGGCAGTCAAACAAAATAATGTTAGTTTGGATTTACACACCAACTCATCGATCTGCGCCACGTTGCTGATGTGTCGTTTGTAAGCGTTGCAGGAGTGCAGCATCAGATACAGGAGCAGTGTCGAGTGTTCGCAGCCGGCGGTTGCGCATAGAGCTTTGTGGAGCTGAAAAATATTTCATCGATAAATCATAATCATGCTTAAACCGGCCAAGTGCGAGACGTAATCGCGAACCAAAAAATCACGCTCTAAAAAGTACGAAATAAGAAAACATTTCAGACAGAATTCAAGACATAGGGACTAAAATAGTCAGGGTAAAATCGTGGTCGCATGCCTGTGTACCATGTGGGTACTAAGAACACCTACAAAACATAATGGCATAATTTTGACAAATTTCAAATTATATTTGAGATTTTCGTGATTACTTTTATTTAACATTGTATTTATGATTTGATGATATTACATTTATTTTTATTTCGTGTTTCGTAACTAGTAATTGGAATAATGAGTCCACCGAACGCCAGACTGCATGGACACTTAAGCGTGTTTTACAAGCCGGATACCGTCCAAAAACATTTTCTTTAATGAACAGTTTTTTTTTAATGATCCCGTTTGAGATTAGTTATAATTGTTCAATATTGTATAGTCTTCAAAATCACTTGTTCCTTGCGGCACGCACTAGTTTTAATCTTTAATTTCGGAACCACTTGCACTAATCGACGCCATTTTTGTTGTTTTGTTTAACAGCGCCGCAGGTGGTAGAAAATAGAACCAGTTGTATCAATTTGCCTAGGCATTAAGTATACAGCGATCGAATCATTAATTGTGTTTTAAGGACTTTTACATAAAGCCTAGGCGTTTTACATTTTGCCTTAGGCATTTTACATAACGTAGACAGTATGCAAATGGATGGCACCCTATGTATACATTCATACATACATTCCGGTCAAACTCATAACCCTCATTTTGCTTCGCCCTAGTCGTAAAAATTGTCTATAATAGCTGTGCCCGCGGCTTCGCTCACGAGACTGTGTATTATAAGGGTATAATGCCCATAAAACAAGGTCTGCAAATCACTGGACATCAAAGACTTATCAACCGCTCGACTTAAAAGTGTACTAAAGAAATGGCTTCTGGAACTAACATACACCGAAACGGAATCACTTCTCTAACATTTGCCGACAAACCAATGTGCCAGCAATCAACATCCTTCTCTCACACTATCACCCTCACAGAAACTCACACCATAACACAAGCTTCACTAAACTAGCTTTGTAAATGGGCATATTTATTTCTGCTCATTCGCACTCTGACCCCCAAGATACAAGCCTTGCTTAGTTTGGGGGTCAACGGTCAAACCAAAATTGTGATGTACAAACTTATCTGTGTTCATGTAAAATCAATGACTGTCATCACCTATTCTTTTAGCCAATAAAACTTTTTGTTTTTGTTGTATTTTTGCAAAATACACAGTCTCGAAAACATAATCTAATCGTGAAGTCATTAACTTTGAAAAATCAGTTGATTCTGTTATTTAAAGTTAATCTTGGTAATAGGTACGGTACATCTTTGGTTTAAGTATGTTTATGAACTAAAGTAAGTAGTATTACAAAAAGCTTACAGCCGCCATGTCGATTCTTGGTGACGTCACTTGTGGTCCACTGTTTGATTCTTTGTGTGGTGTAGTTGCTGATGTTTCTGTAAACAAATAAGAAAACGTTAAATTTAAATACATAATAAATAAAATAAAGTACTTAATTGTTTCCATATAGTGCAAACAAAATTATAATAAGTGTCAAAGCTTAAAACACTGCCAAGTTATAACCGTTTTAAAATAAGTGTTAGACAAGGACAGCACTATCGAAGAAGTTGCGTCACAACTTTAGTACTTCATAGTAGCGCCGTACATTGTGCGTACTGCGCTACAAGGACTTTTAAAGCGTATAGCTTCTTCATATTTACATCGATTTTACAGATTATTTCGATTATATCAATTTTACTATGCCATATTTGAAACTACATAAATTTTTCGATCATTCTTAATATTAGTTATCATCCCTATTATGTCTGTAATTACCACTTTGTGTTAAGTACTATAACACAGAGGCACCATTCCATCCATCCAAACAAATATTATAAATGCGTAAGTAAGTTTGTTTGTTACTGTTTGCAACTGAGCTCTGGAACGTTGCAGACTTCATGCTCAAGAACTTAAACTATGAAGATGACGGCGATGGAACGCGGCGCGGTGCCGGTGTCCGGCGGCCGCCATCTTGAACGGCCTCTTTTTTCTACACGACAACGACCGGCGTGCCCGCATTTTGTCGCGCCGATGATTTTCTCTAACTTTCTCTAATATAAATCTAATTTACTATGTTATAGCAAGAAGAATACAATTCACTGTTACCTAATTGCATGAGTTTGATTTATCGCATCCCCAACAGTTGGTGACCTAACAGTTACTATTTGACGGCGAACCGACTGAACGGATTTGAATGAAATTTGGCACACAGATAGACCTTGGCATGGGGTCTCAACTCGAACAAAATATAATTAGTCTTGAAAAAAATATCATAGATGGCAGCACAGGTAATTATTATGAAATTAAAAATCATTAAAAAGCGATATACGGCACAATTTTGGCTGAATTATGATTGGTAAAAGTCAAAACTTCCCTGTTTAATGCTGATTTATCTATTTCCACTCATAATGGACGTATTTTAAAAATAAAATAAAAAGGTAGCCTTTATCTTCAATTCGAACCCTCTTAATGATAAAAGTAGCCATCTGTTAATCATTTTGTTTAGAGATTTTTACAATAGATGGCGTTTTACTCACTTGGTCCTGCCTCATCACAGTTTCCAATATTGTTACTTATTTAAAACAAACAACTTCTTTTTATTATTAATTTTTACATAGAAATATAAAAGAAATCTAATAACAGGTGTTTCTGAACTCGGAACTATAAAACTTTATATAAAAGGATTGCATGAAACGTTTTAAAAGTAGGTCGACTCCTAGATGGCGTTGTAAAACTACAGTCTCTGGCAATTAGTGAGTTGCTTATGGTGCCATCTGTTGAAAAGTTTAACGAATAAAAATTGCCAGCTCAATTGCCGACTTAGGGAGGTTTCATTTCTTTGTATGGGAGTGGGTATCTGTACGTAGTATTATATTATCTGTGACCTGGGTAAGGACACGGCTACTTTTCACCCTGGATCGCTGATGAAGTCGCGGGAAACGGCTAGTTAAATATACACATAGTTTTTACCGACAAAAAAATTGGAGAAAAGTTTCTTACCTGCAGTATCCTCACAGCAGAGTAACGCGTTTCTATACAAATTACCATCGTTCATACAATGATTGGCTAGAGTCAGTAGAAGAAGACACGACTGGTTGGCTACAGGGTGCTCCTTTTTCACTCGCTCTTGTAACTCCTGTCTATCTAGAGGGGGATTCGTGTAGATTGTCGGACGAGATGTGGAGTTGAAGGTTATCATGTTCCATAAGCCGGCTGGGAAGGAAAACATAATTTTTTCAATGTCATTTGATTTTGGTTACTGTTTCAAACAATCTTTCACTAGTGGTTAAATTTACAACCTTGTATCAGCATCGTGTTCTAGTGTTACAGGAACATGTTGCTGGTTATATGGAATGTTGCAGTGTTGATTATAATTTCGTATGGTAAACGAGGAAGCGAATGGTAAGCGGCTCTCAAAACCTTCACCGTTTTGACATGGCTGTGTTAGGAGTAGCTGATGAAAATTCAAACACACTCATTTTCAAATGGGGCGCTATGTCAGTAGTAACGAGGTGATGTGGCGTATTTTTTCGTTTCCAATACATGAAAGACACTCCACTGTAGTTAACTTGGCCGTACTTCTGAAAAATGGTCAAAGGGTGTACTTTAAAACGGAAAACGTATGACAACGAGTTGAGAGGCCGCCATCCACGACATTGACTTTGCTAGGACACTGTTTTATTCCGAAATGCCACGATATTATACCTGGAATCAATCGTTAAAGAAATTTCAAGGACTGAAACAAGGACAGCCAGTTCCAAGTTACCCTCAAGTATTTTCCACCAATGCACTAGGACGTCTTTACTCAGTACATCCCAGCGCTTCGCTTTATGTAAATTATTTCATTACCATTGCTCTTAAAACGGTGAAGGAAAACATCGTGAGGAATCCGGCATGTCTTAGTGGCAAAAATTCGAAGACATGTGACACCTACCAACGCGCACTAGGCCCGCGTGGTGGATTCCCACCCACTCCCTCTCACAGAGAGGAGGCCTGTGTCCCAGCAGTGGGAACATAATAGGCTGATTATGCATGATAAACGGAAAGTGGATAGATTTATTATTGTTTTCTGCAACTCAAAAACATGTCACTGAAACATTGTTTTGCAATTAGACTCTTACTGACTAAAAACCACCCCGGTGTTCCATCTCACACCTAAGTCGGGGTCGCGGGAACATACGATTCTTCCGCAACCCCGGTGGGCCTCCTCGGGTGGGGGGGGGGGGGTTTGACTGCCCCCGCAACGTCTTAGAGGGACGCGCGTGGAACACTACGCGCCGCCACCTCGGGTCCTGATGTGTGGGGGGCGGCGGACGTCCCCGAGTCCGCCGTCCCTGGACCCATTTGGGGGGCTGGAATTGGGCTTTGTCCGCCCTACGCCTACGACCAAACCCCTGCGACGAGTCGGATAAATGGCCCTGTCGCCTACCATTTTTCGGCCGGCAACAAATACCTAACTCAACTCGGCAAGCCACTCTGCAGAATGTGCTCAATGGCGCGGCGAGCATGCTAGACAGATCGTTGAGGAAATCTTCACCAGCTCGCGAAGCACGACCACCATAGAAACCAGTTTTGTCGATGAAAGAAAAGACAAAATGTCAGAAGAATAAAATAAATCTGTTATTTTGTCTATTCTATGTGTAATTTTGTCTATTCTTCCGTCGACAAAACACTGTTGTGTTACGAATGCAGGAAAGGAGTGTGCATGTCAGCTTGTTAACTTAGTTTTTTATTTTTTGTATGGCATCTCTTACTTGACCTTAAGAGGTCGTGACTACTTAACCGGACTATCCTCTGGCTGCCTCAAACGAACTCAAAGCCTCCAGCCAGGGGCGAAAAACTTACATTACTAAGTGACTGCTCGCTAAGGCAGCAGACCTCGGCTTAGGCCGTCGCTGAAGGGACGACAGCAAGATAAAGACAGGCTGGATCAAGATTTGATGATTATTATGATCTTGGGATTTTAAAGCTACAGGCTCAGCTACGGCGCGGGCTGACACTTCGTTGAGCAAGGGTCGGGGGGATAGTTACGTCAGGGTTGTCGCGAGGGACCTTGGCAGGTCGGAACGTTAACGTAGTACTTACAAGCTAGGTTTATAAGTAGACTGCCACCGCCAGCGTGTGCGCCGAACATGTTCGGTGGCGCCGCGAGCATGCTCGACAGATTGTTGAGCAAAGTCTTCACTAGGAGAGGAGCGTGCATTCCGTAGCGGCCTTGGAAGAGAGTTCTGTGAAAATAAAATATTTAGGTCATAAGTTTTTTTCTTACAATCAGTTATATTTGTTACCTCAAAACTCCGCCATTTATGAAACAGCGGCTTTCAAACAAAAGATAATAATGGGTCCACTCGATAAGAATGTGGTCATCAGAGGATGAGTGGTTTTAGAGTTAGATTCAATAATACATTCGTATACCTTCACTTAGCAAGTGAAGGTATACGAATTTGTGTGGGGTTGGTATACGATTTCAAAAATCGTATTTTGTATCAGAGGCGTTGGCGCGATCTATAACACAACTAAAAAGTGACAAATCAAAACTTTATGTGTCTTTGGTAATTTTTCGTTTTTTGCCAACGTTTTCCGAAATTATAGTTATCTTTCACTTTGTAGTGTTTTTTTGTAATTTTAAAAATGAATTCGAATTTTGTATTTTTTAAACAGTTACATTTGTGATTGATAAAAAAACAATAACATAAAAATACATAACATAAAATAAAAACAAAATCTACAAAATATACAATGGGCGGCCTTATCGCTTTCTGCGATCTCTTCCAGGCAACCTTGGAGTGGACAGTGCCTGGACATAAAATGTGTGTATTTTGTAGTGTTCGATTTATTTTTTGTTATGTATTTTTGTGGTGTACAATAAAGTATTTTTAAATAAATTATTATAGTTTTTTTTTAAAGAAAATTACCTGTATATTAATGAAGTGTCGACCAGTCTGGCCTGCCCGTGCACTCCGGCGAACATGTACACTGACATCAGCACCAACATAGTGTTGATACATTCTAGGTGAAGGTAGTATGTGTTATCTCTGTGAATAAGGTTAATTGTATGAATATTACTGTTTCGAGACGTTTCACTCGTTTCTTAGGGGACATACTTCATGTATACTCGGCTAAAAAGTGTCCAAAGATATCCAGAGCCCGATTTTGTAAAACTGACAAAGACAATGCGACAAACTTGACAAAAAATTACAAAATCTACGCATTATCACGACGGTTGTTATTTATCAAAGCAGAAAAAGCATCCAAGGTATCTTGTGAAATTGTTGGATTGACAAATTGTCGCCTTTCGGTTTTATTAAAAAGACTCTTATAGTCTGCCTGTATTTAGATATCATCCAAACCCGTTCAGCACCTAAATCCAAAAACAATTAAACTAACAAACATCAAAACGGATTAATTTATATTTTTAGCAGGATTAGCTGCTTCACTAAGTTTACTAGTTTATTAGCATTGCTGTGTTCCGGATTAAAGGGTATAAATCTTTTGCAGCTGCTGTAAACAGTTCGTATTGTAACCACGTTTTTGCTTTTAATGTCATCCTTATGACTACGGAATAAAAGTCAAAATCGAGACGATCTCCTTCACAAAGAGCTCTACTACTAATTAGCTAGGTACCTTGGTCTGTTCCAGAAGCGCCTGTTGAAAATGCAAACAAATGGGTCAGAAAATGTACCTGTAATATGCCAATTTGTAGTGCTACTTACTAATTGAGTGCTCTGATTTGCTTATTTGAATACTTGAACCAGAAATTCTCGTTTTTAAGTATATAGGTATAAGGAACAGGGTGTAAAGTTTATTCATTATTAAAATGTCAAATGGGTATCGCGCGGCATAAAACGCTGTAGTAAAAAACAGAGAAAATTACTGTCCTGTAATACATACTAAATCCTGTACAAACAAATAAAACTAATTTTTTAAAGTACTCTTTACAATATAAGAAAATTATCAGACTAACACAAAAAGCTCAAAATGATTACTTTATAAGAAACTCGCAGAATAAGTCGAAAGCTACATGGCAATTAGTCAATAAACCTAAAAATAACTCACCTAGAGAACAAATAATGACGATTAATAAATGTGACCTGACCTTTTCAAAACCTACTGACATAGCAAATGCATTTAATAATTATTTTATAGATGAAATTGAGAATAATATAAAAACTTATATGGAATTCGAAAAAAAACTCGACAATTTGACAGGAAAATCCATGCTTATGCAGCCTGTTCTAACTACCGACATGGTTTCAGCTATAAGATCACTTAAAAATACAAGTACTGTAGGATTCGACGGTATGTCAACAAAGGTGATAAAATTTGTAAATGGACTTATAGCACCCGTATTAGCGCACATTATGAACCTTAGCATTGCTGAAGGAGTTTATACGGAAGACTTGAAGAAAGTTATTATTAAACCACTTCATAAAAAAGATAACAAAACCGATATGAAGAACTATAGGCCAATAGCAAAAATTTCTGTATTTTCTAAAATTTTCGAAAAAATTATTTATATGTCCTTGTATTGCTATCTCAATAAATTTGACTTATTATGCAAGGAACAAAACGGCTTTAGAAAGAATACCACGATCAACATGGCTATTTTTGATTTTTTACGTAGCATTTTGTTAGCAGTTGACCAAAAGGCTCCTATTTGTGCTATTTACACAGATATGACCAAAGCCTTCGATTATGTAAATCACGACGTCTTATTAGACAAACTGTGTAGCTATGGTATCAGAGGTAACATTTTAAAACTACTCGAATCCTACCTCTCCAACAGAATGCAATGTACAGAGGTTGCAAGAATATGTGATAAGACAAAACTTGAAAAGAGTTTTTTATCTCGTTATAGATTAGTAAAGTTTGGTGTCCCACAGGGTAGCGTCCTAGGGCCACCTCTTTTCTTAATCTATATAAATGATCTGCCTAAGGTGACTCAACATCAAATGGTGATGTTTGCAGACGACAGTACTGCCATAGTGAAATGTATTGATCGCAATATTTATCAAGATGACATAAATAATACACTATCGGACATAATTAATTGGCTAAATAAAAATAACTTAGTTATAAACTTAAAGAAAACAAAAATAATGCACTTTCACCAAAGAACTGAGGTACCAAAAGTTAATATCAGACATAGTAACTGTGACATTGAAAAAGTTAAAGTAGCAAAATTCTTAGGTTTATTCCTTGATAACCAACTTAACTGGAAGGCCCCTAATAGAGGATCTAAGTAAGAAAATTAATAAATCAGCATACGCACTTTTTCAAATTGCGAGAAAAATAAATATGGATGCGCTACTAGTTGCATATCACGGCATAGTAGCCTCAATTTTGCGATATGCCATTATTTTTTGGGACAACTCTACCGATAAAGACATTATTTTTAAGGCACAAAAAAGATGCATAAGATCAATGTGTGGTCTGAAAATTGATGATAGCTGTGTACCATTCTTTGAATCGCTCAAAATACTTACCTTACCCTCATTATTTATTTTTGAAATTAGTGTTTTCGTCAAAACAAACATGAGGTTATTCGAAAAAGTGTCAACGTTACGGGATGTCGCCATTCGTAGCCAATACTTAAATTCTTTATGTAATCAGCGCTGTAACAGTGCCTTAGTGAGAAAGAGTGTTTTAGGCATGGCACCGCGCATTTACAATAAATTACCAGAAGTCATGAAAAATTTGAATATTACACAATTCAAAAAAAAAAAAAAACTGTTTTTAATTGAAAAATCTTATTATCGACTGATGAATTTCTGAATGATAAATTAATGTAGACTTAGTTATTTATTTGACTGCGGAAACAATTTTTGAATGAATATTGTGACTAATTTTACATCATTTATGATTATTAATTTTAATGCATTGACTGTAGACATTTTTCCTTATTGTTTTTAGTTTAAGTTGATAGCATGCAACCATATTTGTACGCCTCTTGGCATAACATGAAAAACAAAACACCTATGAACTTTAATTTAAGAACTGTATTCACTACCTATGTTACACAAATAAAATATGATTATTGATTATTGATTATTATTGATTCATTCCCTTATAGAAAAGGGAGGATCCTGCGACCAGACGGGTGTCGAGTCTGGTGAGAAACGGTCGGGATTCCAGTTGCGCGGTAAAGTCGCTTGCGCGATGCAGGATTTCGCTTGACATCAGTTTGATGTCTAGTTCGCATGTGGCTTTGTAGATGCCGCCACAAATGTTTTCACAACCGTGTTATTTTTTTTTTTGCTGATATAATGATGATGTGGATGATTTTTTCATTTACAATTTAATAATGTAATTCACTCAATATCTGTTGGGAAAATTTGATGAGATGTAAAGTTGAATCCTTTCTAAATACAGACAAATGTTATATTTATTCCCTTTAAGAGGCTGACAAGAGCTAAAGCACGGTCACTGTCAGACTGCATAGAAAAGAAAGAGAAGCGCGATGACACAACGCTGGTCACGTATTGCAAAATATTAAGCAATTATCTATTTACAAAAAATCTATTGATTTGACCATGAAAATAAAACACTACTACGATTGTGGAATAATCTGACAGAAAATCAGAATGATTGAAAGTATATTATTTTCGTCGACATTGATCGTACCCTGTTCGTCGTATCGGAGTCTTGTAATCGCAACTTCACTGATATTGATATTTTTGTATGTTCGAAATCGAAATTTAAGACCAATGTTTTTAAAATCTTATTAATGATATGAAATAGTGCGAGTACTTTATTCTAAATCTATTTTCTTTTACCATTCTAATTATTGTTATTAATTAACTGCATTCTACTATAATTAAAAAAAAAAAAATTAAATTATGATTATGATCTTTAAGGAACAATCCCTAATTATTAATTTGTATCGAACAAATTGTATGTATTTTTCTTTTTCTTTTTTAATAATTAATTAATTTTATGGTATTTTAATAATCAATTTTTTTTTTGGTTGGTTAATTTAATGTTTCTGAGTAATGCTTACCTAGTGACACTTCTTACATTATATTATTTATTTTTATTTATTTATTTAACCATTTATGTACACACATATAAAAAGACAAGAAGAATAAAGATAACAGAAAAGCTATTTTAAGTTAATTTTGTTAACATGCGGATAATGTAGTGGGCTGCAATATTGTTAATACTACTTATATTATTGTAATTTGTAAACATTTTATATTGTAGCTGTTTATTGTTCCATAATAACAAATAATAAAAAAATAGTAAGGTAAATCGTTAAAGATTTTTTTTAGGTATCTCCGTGTTTTTTTTCTATCGTATGAAATATATTGTATTATGTTTTCAACACACTATCTAACTAGCATATAATTTGAAGACCATCATATATTTTTCTGATTATGTTTACTGTAGTGGATCATATACTTTTAAACAATATAAAACTTGCGTTTCGGTCCTGTAGTCACCTTAATGAGTGATTGCACAAGAATGTTTACAGTTCCATTACATATTTTTGGATAATTTACATTACAATCATTTTACTTACGTTACAGGAACATCAATAATGAGTCCGATCAGAGCATCTATGAGCATTTCAACCCGGCTCTCAGTCCCCGTCAGTTTGGGAGATGTAGGGGGCTCGGGGACATCGGGCGTCGCGGGGGAAGCAAACGGCGATGGCGATGTTTCTTGAGAGGGCTGCGAAATGGAAAAGAGGTTCAAAGACCAGGCACTCTAAAATCATTTCCACGCAAGCTGAATGCAATTTTTACTGACGCGTTAGCATCTGTAATAAAACTAAATGGCGTTAGTCTCAATTCTTATTTCATTTATAACAACATAACATAATATGACATCACGACTGTAATCCCAGAAGGGTTAGGCAGAGGTATACCCGCATTTCGCCAGTTATGTTTACGTCCCACGTAATAGGGGGCGAGCCTATTGCCATTAACCGGGCACAAATCCAGACTCCGGGCTGCTGCTAAGAAATTCTAGATAGAAAAACCCAATCACATTTTGCCCGACCTGGGAATCGAATCCAGGACCTCATGCTCAGCAGTAGCTCTTGCGACCGCTAGACCTACGAGGCAGTCGTTTCGTTTATAATTAAAGTAATAATTGATTTAGAAAACAAAATATCTTGTGGCTGGCTATTTATAATATTTATTTTAGACATACAAGTCGAGCAAATTTTGTTTTTTTATTTTAATAATCTTTAAAAAAGGTCACGATTTTCGAATGAAAAATGAATCAAGCGAAAATGTTACAATAGGCATGATGACAATTTTTTTTTTAATCTAAAAGTGAAAAATCTTAAAAAATTGCCAAGTTATAAACGTTTAAGATAAGTGTCAGACAAGGACAGCACTATCGTAGAAGTGACGTCACGACCATGTAACTTCATACTAGCGCCGTACATTATCCGTACCGTGCGACAAGGACGCGAATAATCCCCTCCAAAAACTTTAAAAGCGTGTATCTTCTTTATATTTACAGCGATTTAACAGATTTTTTCGATTATCTCATTTTTACTATGCCTACTTTGAAATTACATTATTTTTTTGAACATTTCTAATATCAGTCATCATCCGTTACTTGTACGTGGCAAGAAAAAGATGCAATAATACCCGGTTCATATAAACAAAAACGAATCGTTTTGTTTACCAATGGTAGCATTTATACCAAATACATATGCCAAACTCAGCATTTAAAGAGATTCGTAAGCTGATTTTACCTGTGATAGCTACTTCCATATGGGAGGGTCTACTATGCGAAGCTATGAGTTCTTCGCTTCATTATTGGTAATGATACAATAAGAGTTAAGATTAACCAATAACGATCCGTAAAGTATAGGAATCAGCCAATAATCATATAAAAGTTCCAATTTGATTGTATGTATGGCTGTTTCAGAATAATAATGAAAATAACATACATTTTAGGGAGTCTCCTCTTACGTAGAACAGTTTTAGCTTGTGTGGCATTGTCGGCTGCCAGTACACATGTAGTTTTAGCTTATGTGGCATTGTCGGCTGCCAGTACACATGTAGTTTTAGCTTGTGTGGCATTGTCGGCTGCCAGTACACATGTAGTTTTAGCTTGTGTGGCATTGTCGGCTGCCAGTACACATGTAGTTTTAGCTTATGTGGCATTGTCGGCTGCCAGTACACATGTAGTTTTAGCTTGTGTGGCATTGTCGGCTGCCAGTATACATGTAGTTTTAGCTTATGTGGCATTGTCGGCTGCCAGTACACATGTAGTTTTAGCTTGTGTGGCATTGTCGGCTGCCAGTACACATGTAGTTTTAGCTTATGTGGCATTGTCGGCTGCCAGTACACATGTAGTTTTAGCTTGTGTGGCATTGTCGGCTGCCAGTACACATGTAGTTTTAGCTTATGTGGCATTGTCGGCTGCCAGTACGCATGTAGTTTTAGCTTGTGTGGCATTGTCGGCTGCCAGTACACATGTAGTTTACATGAAGCGACTGCCTACAAAACCCCCAGAACCCAGTTGCTCGGTAACAAGATACCCCTTGGCAAGACTTGGTAGGCAGACTCTCCGGCTTCTGAAGCATCTCTACTAAATACTTCCTGAAATCTCACCGTATTATCCAGCCCATCCCTGGTATCAACAGGACCATTCCCGACCCTCCGTTCAGCTTGAACGTCCAAGTGCCTGCACAGTTCATATTCAGGCACCATCTCGACCAAATACTTGCTGACGGCTCGAATTACGAAGAGTGCGTTGAAAGTCTGCCATGCTAGCATTACACTGTAACAAGGGAGAGATAATTATGAGTTGTTGTTTGAAACGATAAGAATAATGTTGTTTGCAAGAAAAGAAAGAAAAGAAAATATTATTCTGCGCAAACAAAACGCACATTAAAAAAATTCAATGACATTAAATACACGCACAAAATAGCCAAAAAAACGGAAGGTTAGAATACGAGTATAAAAAGGTAAGGCGATGGTAAGGCATTTAATCCCCCCCCCCCCCATCCCGACCCTTGCTCGAGCCAGCTCGCGCCACAATATCACCAATCCTTTAGCCTAATTGCGTAACACATATTATTACGCGATTAGGATACTGGTCAAGCTCGTCCCTTGCTACCGTCTCCCAGCGACGCCCTTAGCGGATGTCCGTACTGCACAGAGGGTGCTGTAGTCGCTTAGTTTTTAAGTTGTTTAAGCATTGGCTGGAGGCCTTAATTCATTCGGGCAACCACAGACGAGTCGGGTTAAACAGACGACACACTCATAGGATGACCTGCGAGAAGCCATAAAAAAAGGCATTCAATCTTAGTTTAGGCCCTTAGCTAATCTTATGTCAGTCGTGATTCGGAGTAGAAAACGTCCGTAGCTCCGCCCGAAACTACGGACTTCCTGCTTCGGGAAAAGACCCTCTGGTGGTGGTGTGCAAATCTTAATTGCACAAAAGTAGTTTGTTTGTCTAGTGTTGGAAGCGCTTTTATGGGCCTTTCTTTCTCTCTCTGCCATCGCACGCGTAGCATGACCACCATAGAAACGAGGATAGTCGACGTATGAAATCTGTCATTTTGCCTATTCTTGTGTCGACAAAAGTTGGTAATCTACGCATGCGGGGTACCTTATAAACGTAACATGTAGCCAGTTTTTTTTTGCAGGAAACATGTTAACAGCTTCCATCATGGTAAATTTTTGAACAAATAAAGAGCGAAGGAGACTTTTTCTTTTTTCTTTGTTTTTTCTTTGTGTTGTTTTCGCAATTTCTTGGGAATTCTCATTCCCAAGAAATTTCGAAAACAACACAAGACATTTTCACATAAAGAAAAAAATAATTATTTTCCGGTAAGATCTTTTAAAACTTGTTAAATGACAAATGATTTTATTTCTGTAAGTAGGATTTTACAAACACTTTTACACGTCAATACTATTTTAAAAGTAGATGAGATCGGCGTTTCGTATCTGACTACTCTGAGAAGAAACGCCAAAACAAACTCAGAGGTCACAGTCTCTTTTAAAGTCCAGACATAATCTTGGTCAGGTCATGTGAAGACCATGTGGATTGATGTCTGAAATGGTCTTTTGAGAAAAGAACCACACAGAATGAGTGGACCTGTCCAGTCAGTGCACGCATTTGTCAGTAATCATGCAGCTCAACACAGAACTTAAGGAGCTCAACGATTCGACGAACATTACAACAAATCCACACTGCCTTCACATTCACAATAATTACAATATTATTATACTTTAAAAAGTAAATTTTCATGTCATTGTATAGTATGTCAAAGTGTATAAAGATCCGAGAATAAACTTGGTCAGATCATATGAGGACTCTGTAGACTGGTGTCTGAAATGGTCTCTTGAGGAAAGAACCACACTGATTTGAGTGGACCTGTCCAGTCAGTGCATGCATTTGTCAATCATGGTGCAGCTCAACTCAGAACTAAGGAGCTCAACGATTCAACGAACAATACAAAAGAAAGGACATTTGGGTAGGCCGCGTTAACTACTCAAACAGCCAGACTATGATTAAAACAACTGAAAGAACAAAAAAACAATGACTCACATAGTCCTCACATTCTCAAAAATTAAAACAATTTTATACTTTAAACAGTAAATATAAAGATGTCTATCTAAATAGAGAGATAGTTTATCTAAAAAATCAAAAATAAAAGTTTAACAGCAAATTAAACATCAACAATATCTGTGTAAACTTATTGGAGCAGCTCAATCCCAAGCCTTCTTGTCCTCAATATAGCCTTTGACAGTATAATAGGCATTCTGGCATAATTTCCGCTTTATAAAAGATTTGAATTTATTAAGGCTTAGTTCTTGAATGAGGCTAGGAAGTTTATTATAAAAACGAATACTTTGACATTTAAACGAGCTACCTATTTTCTTGAGTCTGGTAGTGGGAACAAGAAATATGTGTTTGTTCCTAGTATTTATGTTATGGATATCACTGTATTTTTTAAACAAATTAATATTTTTATGTGCATACAAAAGATTTTCATAAATATACTGAGAAGGCACAGTCATTATATTAATCTCTTTAAATTTGTCTCTGAGGGAGTGTCTGGGACTTAGTTTATAAATTTAACGAATTGCCCTTTTTTGTAAAACAAAAATTTTATGAATATCGGCGGCATTTCCCCACAAAAGAATACGGTACGACATCATAAACATAACATCACGCCTTGTTTCCCCGAAGGGTTAGGCAGAGGTGTACTTGTACACCCACATTTCGCCAGTTATGTTTAAGTCCCATGTAATAGGGGGCGAGCCTATTGCCATCAACCGGGCACAAATCCAGACTCCGGGCTGCTACTGAGAAATTCCAGTAGCAGAAAATTTCTACGGTACGACATCACACTATGAAAATAACTAAAGTATACTAAACGGGCTGTCTCTAAATCAGTTAAATTACGAATTTTTCTAACGGCGTAGCCTCTTAACACGAAAAACATGCTACGCTAGGGGCTCTAGCATCTTGTGCTGAAATAATGGTTACAGTCAATCTCCCGGCCACCCTGTATATTTTGTCGCCCGGCTGTGCAAAATCGAGCCGACCCGAATAAGTGCGTAGCACGTATGACGTCAGTGCAGCGACATGATCCAAAGAACTTTGCTCTTTGTGGTAAACAAATTAATGTAAGTAGCTCATTTGATAGCTATAATGTCTGCCTTTTAACTATCAAATTAACAGTTATTGTAAACTAACTGATAACGATAAACTATACATAAACGCGACTACGATTTAAAGTAAGCAAAAATCAATGTTGAGATTTTACGCTAAGGTCTATAATTCTTGAAACATGTTCGATCGCTATAGTTCATCTGTGATTCATCGGTAAAGTCCCTATATCTCATGTAGACATGCGCATCACGACAAAAAGTATCGATAATGTTCAAATTAATAGTAGATATCGATAATATATATGTAGCGGCATCTACACCGCCACATGCGAACTACGCATCACACTGACGTCACGCATATCCTGCATCGCGCAAGCAGAGTATACCGCGCAACTAACATCTAAAAAACGTCCGGACATTAATCATATTCCTGATCTAATCACAATTTATTTTGTGGTCGCCACAGTATATCTTCTTCTTTCATATATATCTATAAACGTACAATAGAAATATCTTATAATTAGGATGAATGGTGTGGAAGATGTTATGACTCTATCTTCTAACACACAATTTATCTATATTTTTTTCTTTTATTTAAGCTATTTACGTTTCAAAACTTTTCTCATGACATGCCCAAGATATCCTGAGGCCATTTGATTTTAAAAAAACACTTGTCAAAGAAAAAAGGGTGTGGCTGTGTCGTGGAAACGGCCGTGTGTTTTACGGTGGTGTAATTATATTTTGGATGTAGATGATAGATATGTAGCTGCAACACCACATTGTATGCTCCGATTTTGTTTTATCAGTTTTCTTAAATGCTTCCTACTATGACAGAAAATTAAAAGACCTTTCCTATCCGACTACTTTGAGAAGAAACACCGAAACAAACTCAACAGGTCACAGCCTCTTTTAAAGTCTAGACAATATCTTGGTCACGTCATAAGTTTCGCTAACAATTTATCGATACTTTTATACATCCCTAGTTTTGCTGAGCAGTGGTCAAAAGCACAAAAGTATATATTATGTTTTAAATTAATCACTTAGCTTCAAAACGACTGAGCGTAGTGTATACTCCACATTGTAAGGAAAATCTTATAGTTTTAAAAGACGTACCTTACATAATTAAATAACCAACATGAAGATTCTGTTTTTAATCATGTTTTTGTTTATTACAATGGCTGCGTCCGATAATTATTTATCAGATGTGAACAGAACAGGTAAGTTTATAATGTTAATTGTTGTTTTGCGCTATAGGTGAATTGATATAACTTTTTGTCTGTTAGGGTGTGCTTTTCTCAGAAAAGGCTTCAGATACTTAGTGGTAAACTAACAATAAGGTACAGTTTCTGTACCTTAATAAAGCTACTACGGAACCCTTACTGGCTTATTAGTCGGTTTGCACGAATTTACTCACCCGAAACGGCCGAATGGACACTTTTTTATTTTAAAAATATTGTCTAATGGGCGTTTTCGGGCGAGCTCGGGAACGCTTTGAGTAAATATTGATTTAAAATGAAAATAAACTACTGAGGTAAATAGCTCTATAGACCAGCACCCAAATTACGTAATACACAATCAATCGGAATCTGAATCGTTTTGAAACAGATTGCTAATCCATTGCTTCTTAAGTTCGATAAAAATTCTGCTCAACAATCAAAATCAAACAAAATCAAACAGATTAGTCGTAATCGTTTACGAAAATGTGTTACGCAATTAGGGTGCTGTATAGGTTACGACTTGCGATATGAATGCAATAAATATCCCCAACCCAATCTATAAACTACTAGCTGACCTGCATGCAGAATTATGATGACCACTCCTATCTCAACTCTACGAAGAGAAGACAATTCACTTTCTTAACAAAAACTCGAACGTCGACTACGCACATTCCTCGCACGGGTGGGGAGCTAGTTATTTATACTTTCATCCTGACTCTTTACGACTGTGAGTGAACTGCTGATCGGATTATATATCTGATAACCCATGAAATTAAATCTTTTGTGTTGTGATTTGATTTGCTATTGTTTTAATCACCAAATCAAACAATATAAAATGTGATTCGATAGCAGATTTTAGCTCTGGCAGCACTGAGGCGAATCCCGCGCAAAAAGGAAGGACGCGACTGCGCGCGAGACTTGACATTTGTTCTTTACTGGATTTTAATACTTACCCTTGTCATTTTCTGTTTCAGATCAATTTGAAATGAAAACTTCGTCACAGATTATGAAACATTATAATTCATACAACATTTAAAAAGGGAGCGAATAAAATTTACTCGAGAATAAAAGTTTTTTGTGTACTTAAGTAGGAGTTAAAAAAAACTTTCAAATTAATGTTTTTTTTTTTTATCATGTTTCTGTATCGATACCCATCGCGTGTGTGGGAGTTTTACTAGCTAATTTAATTTGACCCTTTATATGTTTTCCACACCACCTGTACCCTAATTGCGTAATACACAATCAATCTGAATCGTTTTGAAACAGATTGCTAATACATTGCTTCATTAGTTCGGAAAAAAATCTGCTCAACAATGTAAATAACGCAATTAATGTTGTTGAACTGTCAAAATACAACGGATTAGTCGTAATCGTTTACGAAAATGTGTTTCGCAATTAGGCTGCTGGTCGATAATGTCAATTTATATGTCATGCAAAGCTAGCCTAAATTAAGTCGTTTTATCTGATTTGCACTAGAGTCAAGCCGGCCAATAATACTGTACTGAATTTCATTATCGTATTCCTCATGGTCAATAATGTGATTTGAATTTGGAACCTTAACAAAAAAAAATCGTAGGAAAACTTTTACCAATACATTAATTCAAAAATAGATTTGCTTTTTATTACCCCCTGATAGTTATAGTATGTACTCTTAGTCTCCTCGAGGATAAAGGTGTCTTTGATTTGGGCGAGCTTGAGCACTAGAATCCTTCGTTACGCTTGTGATTCAATCTAGCGCCCGTGTCAAAAGACTCCGCTTTATCCCCCCGGTGAACAATGTATAATCCCATAACAATACTGGCAGACCTTCCAAGCTTTTGTTACTCAGGGAAACAAAACATACAACCCACAGCACAAAATCAATCATCTCAGCCACTGCGTTTATAAGACAATATTGTAACGCGAACAAAACTTGGTGGGTATTAAAGTTATTTTTCCAAAAGACACATTTGTTTACAGTCCCCGGCACGTAACTTGGTGTTATGTTATGTAGCCCCTCTTCATTATTAGTACCTAAGACAATATCTTATCATAATAAACGCATAATCCCTTGTCTAGTAAACAAATCATTTACTTAATTGTTATTTTAGATAGCCAATGTCATTTACTAAATAACCATTGTTATATTAGATAGTTAATAAGTTGTTTACTACTTCATCCTGTTTACTTCCTTATATTATGTTTTCCCTAATTATGTTTAATTATCTCATGACCCTAAAAAAACACGGAAATACTTCGTCGCTGGTGATATCACGCGGGAGAAGTAAATAAAACTTTTTGACAGTGACAGATACAAGTTAAAGTTTGACATCTGGTGTTGCCAGCATTATAGGAATAAACTGTGCGAAACTGTATCGATAAGCGAATTGAATTATTTAAAATTATTACATTATTGTAAAATATATGTTTAAAAATGTAACTAAATGCTATTTATTGATATAATAATATGTTAAGTGACATAAGTAAGTAATTAATTCACTTACATAGTCACATATTGATATTTTTGCAATCGATTAGCAAGAGCAGTTTCGTATCGATATAAATATTTTGGTATTGGTAACATTTCTAATTGAAATTGTAGGTATTGTAGATTATGAAATGTGTTGATATATTGAATAACTATTTAAAATGAGTTTTCAACGGTGGGCTTCTACAGATTTTATTTATATTGTATAATTCTTACTGTTTTTTATTATCTATTATCATTTTTATAGAAAGTCTGTCGGACGCTACACACGTTTCGAGCCTAATCTTGGCATTGTCCTTTGACTATTAGCAAATTGTTTCATCATCACT
This sequence comes from Dasypolia templi, assembly GCA_963555695.1. Taxonomy (NCBI): domain Eukaryota; kingdom Metazoa; phylum Arthropoda; class Insecta; order Lepidoptera; family Noctuidae; genus Dasypolia; species Dasypolia templi. The sequence goes on from OY743163.1 coordinate 11,609,495, forward strand.
GCCCTGAAGAACGTAAAGGAAAACATTGGGAAAGCTGCATCACCTAGAAAAAAAAGGTTCAAAGGCATTGACGTCCACCAACCCGTACTGCGCCTGGTGAATTACAACCATGTGGGATGTGCGAAATTATCATCACCTGTCAAAGATCTACAAATGTCACCAACTGCTTAAAGTGCTTTACGAGGAACGGAAGGGTCTCGATATGTATTAGATGGTCACCCATCCACGAGCCTACCTCAGCAAGCGAGGGTTAACCTTCGATCGACCAGTGCGGCTGTTTCTATTTAGGGTCGAGCCCCTCCGTGTGTGGGACAATATTAGGCTGATTATGTGTATACATCATTTAATTATATAAAATTATTGGAAGGGGTTAGAAACAAATTTAAAAATCCCGTTAACTAGGCGTCATAAGTGTAAAAACTGGATGGTTACCGAGCTGTGACGGTTTTTCAATTTTTTACAGAAAGCCTTTTACGTCTAAGATTGTGTGTGTTTTTTTTTTATGATCACTGTTTTTTTAGCTTACAGAAAAGTATGAATTCAATGTTCAGAGTGCAGTAATTTTTTAATAATAAAGTAAATAAATTAATATGGAAAAAAAGACTCGATTAATAAACCCCATTTTACCCCTAATTAACTGGACTAAATTTGTTGCTGATGACCTCTAGTATAACCCCTTTCAAGGGATAGTTCGAATTTCTCTATCATCCTGTATGTTTTATCCATTCCAAGTGTGTTTTAAAAGAGTATTGCAATAGTTTTGGCTTTGTTTTTTTTCTAAAATTTAAGTACCTATTGATAATAGTGTTATGTAAATAAAAATGGTTACACATAAATTAATAAATACCTAATGACTATTTTTTTTCCCTCCTAGTTTCTAATTTGTCTTGGCAAAATTCTGTTTTGAGATTACCAGATATACCTTTCTGGTAATCTCAAAACAGAATGTTGCCACTTGAACTGCTATATTCCGGCACAATCCTGATAATATTCGAGCTACTGAACCACTCATTCGATGACCACTTCTGATAAAGATAAGCCTGCGCTGTTTTACGGGGTTGCTGGGACAGTGACGACCTGCATTGCTAATCTGTAAGCAGCGCACCGTGAAAACTTAGGTGAAGTGAGCTGTCAGTGCCACTGATGCTAGGGTTTGACCAAGACGGGATGACACTGACAACTCACTTCACGCAAGTCTTCACGGTGAGATTTTTACAGAATCGACGTGCTGTCATTCAGTACATGTTTCAGAACCGCAACAAAAAGCAGGACCGTTGAAATATTTTGACTATAACATATTTAAAATTTTGTTTTGTAATGCACTTTTCTATGAAACAGCTGATTTTTAAGGGGACTACAGGACCTAAACGCAAGAATTTTAATGCCATAAGTTCTATGATCCACTGCAGTAAACAAAATCAGAAATATCATAAATATGATATTCTTCAGAATATCTGCTAGTTAGATAGTGTGTTGAAAACATAATACAACTTATTTGATACGATAGAAGAAAAAAAAACACGAAGATACCTTTAAATAATTATTTTAACGATTAAAAACCGTAATTCATTCTGATTTTTCGTCAGATTATTTTACAAGCAACAAAAATTAACGTTATAGAATTTTATTTTCAGTTTTTTTGTAAATAGATAATTGCTTCATTTTTTGCAATAAATTACCAGAGTTGTGTCTTCGCTTTTCTCTTGTAGCCTCTTAACTCGAAAAAAATGCTACGCTAGGGGATCTAGCATCTTGTGCTGAAATAATGGTTACAGTCAATCTCCCGGCCACCCTGTATATTTTGTCGCCCGGCTGTGCAAAATCGAGCCGACCCGAATAAGTGCGTAGCACGTATGACGTCAGTGCAGCGACATGATCCAAAGAACTTTGCTCTTTGTGGTAAACAAATTAATGTAAGTAGCTCATTTGATAGCTATAATGTCTGCCTTTTAACTATCAAATTAACAGTTATTGTAAACTAACTGATAACGATAAACTATACATAAACGCGACTACGATTTACCCCTATATCTCATGTAGGCATGCGCATCACAACAAAAAGTATCGATAATGTTCAAATTAATAGTAGATATCGATAATATATATGTAGCGGCATCTACACCCCACATGCGAACTACGCATCACACTGACGTCACGCATATCCTGCATCGCGCAAGCAGAGTATACCGCGCAACTAGCATCTAAAAAACGTCCGGACATTAATCATAGTCCTGATCAATTAACGTCTGATGTAATTAACGTCTTTAACACTCTTAAGTCTAAAAACACTGGTGATTACTGGGGCATCTCCATTAAACTTTTAAGTAATATAATAGACATTGTAGCCCCCTATCTAGCTATTACTTTTAATAAATGTGTTGATCTAGGAACTTTTCCTGACCTCATGAAGAGTAGTAAAGTCATACCATTATTTAAATCTGGTAATAAAAATATCATTAGCAATTTTAGGCCTATTTCTATCTTACCAGCATTTAGCAAAATATTTGAAAAGTTAATACTTAATCAGTTGCTAAGACATTTTAACCTAAATAGCCTACTTCATAATGAACAATATGGCTTTTCAAAAGGACGTTCGACTACAGATGCGGGTGTTGCTCTGCTGAAACACATATTTAATGCATGGGAGAAATCGCAAAATGCTATTGGAGTTTTCTGTGATCTCTCTAAAGCCTTTGATTGCGTGCGCCATGACACGCTTTTGCGTAAACTACGTCATTACGGTGTCCAAAACGAAGCTCTCAACGTAATAAATTCTTATTTACATAATAGGTTCCAATGTGTAGATGTCGATGGTGTGAAATCTTCCGAGCTACCAGTTCAGTTAGGTGTACCTCAAGGCTCAATACTGGGTCCATTCTTGTTTTTAGTGTATATCAATGACTTACCATTCTATTTAAACGATATCTGTGACATTGTACTGTTTGCAGATGATACCTCTCTTATTTTTAAAGTAGACAGGAATAGACAAGATTTTGACGACGTAAACCGTGCACTCTCAATGGTTACGGATTGGTTTACGTCAAATAATCTAGTTCTCAATGCCAAGAAAACGAAATGTGTGAAGTTCGCCTTACCGAATGTTAGAAATTTAGGACCCAACATCGTCTTAGATAAAGAGCTGCTTGAAACTGTAGACTCGACGGTTTTTCTGGGCATAACGGTAGATTCCAAACTTCAGTGGGGCCCACATATCTCAAGCTTAGCGGGGAGGCTCAGTTCAGCCGCCTACGCCGTCAGGAAAGTAAGACAATACACTGACGTTGATACAGCTCGCTTAGTCTATTTTAGTTATTTCCACAGCGTTATGTCCTACGGTATTCTGCTGTGGGGCAAAGCCGCTGATATTCAAAATATATTCGTCCTTCAAAAATGAGCTGTCCGAGCAATTTATCAGCTAGGAGCCAGAGTTTCTCTTAGAGATTTTTTTAAAGATATTGGTATTCTCACGGTGGCATCTCAATTCATCTTCGCCAACATCTTATATATTAGGCAAAATATACACTTATACACTAAAAACAGTGATTTTCACAAAGTTAACACCAGAAATAAGAACAAACTACGTGCTCCCTTTCACCGGCTTCATAAGGTCCATAACTCATTTGTTGGGCTTGGTATAACCTTTTATAACAAGTTGCCCTCTTCTTTACTAGATTTACCTTTTAATGCGTTTAAGGCCCAAGTAAAATCCAACCTTTGTTCAAAGGCATATTATTCCATTAACGACTACTTAAACGATAAGAACTGTTGGTCGCTGTGATTAACTCAAGACAATGTTCGTGTTCTTTCTCCAGAATCAGCTTACTAACTGACAGGGTATATGAGTTCATATATTTTTTTAATTTTTTATTTGACGGTATAAGTCAATTATTTTGTTGTCTTCATTTATTATTGACATGATCTACTCATTACAATGTTTTTAATGAGCTGTATTGCAATATATGGTTAGCTAGCGACCTCGACAATTGATAATATTATTCTTGCCTGAGCAACCAACAGCAGGTTCGTCATGCTCCCTTAGATGTCACTGCTTGCGGTAGCGTCGGGGGTCGGGTTTCCTCCTTCCCTCAAATATGGCGAGGGGGGTAATGGCTGACCTTTGCGTTATGCTCGTGAACGGGTGCTGCTTGTGGTGACTGGTCGTCTTGCTGTCTTTGGTTTTATCATTGTTACAGTAATTGTTCTGTTGATTTATTTTACTTTGATGGTCCTAGTTTATCATTTATTTATTTTATTTGTTTGTATAATAATTCCAGTATTGCATATGTAAGCTGCCATGCCCTTTAGGCCCGAAGGCTTTATTATGTATTTGTGTTATTTACATGCAAATTTTTTTCTTTTTTTTTGTCATTGGCGTTTCGGTAATTACTTGCAATTGTTTAGAATCAAGTTCTTCTAACCGAACAGACAGCTGTGCTGCTGGGGAGTTTGTTGCGCCACTTCTTCTTCCCAGCTAAAGCACTAGGAAGTGGTGAAGGGCGGGCTTTTTGAGGGACTGTCTTATGTAATTTTGACGTTCGAAAAGTGCTGATTCTCAGCCTAATTTGAATAAATGACTTTTGATTTTGATTTTTGATTTTGATCTAATCACAATTTATTTTTGGGTCGCCACAGTATATCTTCTTCTTTCATATATATCTATAAACGTACAATAGAAATATCCTATAATTAGGATGAATGGTGTGGAAGATGTTATGACTCTATCTTCTAACACACAATTTATCTATAATTTTTTCTTTAATTAAGCCATCCACATTTACGTTTCAAAACTTTTCTCATGACATGCCCAAGATATCCTGAGGCCATTTGATTTAAAAAAAACACTTGTCAAAGAAAAAAGGTCTGTGTCGTGGAAACGGCCGTGTGTTTTACGGTGGTGTAATTATATTCTGGATGTAGATGATAGATATGTAGCTGCAACACCACATTGTATCCCCCGATTTTATTTTATCAGTTTTCTTAAATGCTTCCTACTATGACAGAAAATTTAAAGACCTTTCCTATCCGACTACTTTGAGAAGAAACACCGAAACAAACTCAACAGGTCACAGCCTCTTTTAAAGCCTAGACAATATCTTGGTCACGTCATAAGTTTCGCTAACAATTTATCGATACTTTTTTACATCCCTAGTTTTGCTGAGCAGTGGTCAAAAGCACAAAAGTACATAATTATGTTTTAAATGAATCACTTAGCTTCAAAACGACTGAGCGTAGTGTATACTCCACATTGTAAGGAAAATCTTATAGTTTTAAAAGACATACCTTACATAATTAAATTACCAACATGAAGATTCTGTTTTTAATCATGTTTTTGTTTATTACAATGGCTGCGTCCGATAATTATTTATCAGATGTGAACAGAACAGGTAAGTTTATAATGTTAATTGTTGTTTTGCGCTATAGGTGAATTGATATAACTTTTTGTCTGTTAGTGTGTGCTTTTCTCAGAAAAGGTTTCAGATACTTAGTGGTAAACTAATAATAAGGTACAGTTTCTGTACCTTAACAAAGCTACTACGGAACCCTTACTGGCTTATTAGTCGATTTGCACGAATTTACTCACCCGAAACGGACGAATGGACACTTTTTTATTTTAAAAATATTGTCTAATGGGCGTTTTCGGGCGAGCTCGGGAACGCTTTGAGTAAATATTGATTTAAAATGAAAATGAACTACTGAGGTTAACAGCTCTGTAGACCAGCACCCTAATTACGTAATACACAATCAATCGGAATCTGAATCGTTTTGAAACAGATTGCTAATCCATTGCTTCTTAAGTTCGATAAAAATTCTGCTCAACAATATATAGAACGCAATGAATGTTCATGAACTGTCAAAATCAAACAGATTAGTCGTAATCGTTTACGAAAATGTGTTACGCAATTAGGGTGCTGTATAGGTTACGACTTGCGATATGAATGCAATAAATATCCCAAACCCAATCTATAAACTACTAGCTGACCTGCATGCAGAATTATGATGACCACTCCTATCTCAACTCTACGAAGACAAGACAATTCACTTTCTTAACAAAAACTCGAACGTCGACTACGCACATTCCTCGCACGGGTGGGGAGCTAGTTATTTATACTTTCATCCTGACTCTTTACGACTGTGAGTGAACTGCTGATCGGATTCTATATCTGATAACCCATGAAATTAAATCTTTTGTGTTGTGATTTGATTTGCTATTGTTTTAATCACCAAATCAAACAATATAAAATCTGATTCGATAGCAGATTTTAGCTCTGGCAGCACTGAGGCGAACCCCGCGCAAAACGGAAGGATGCGACTGCGCGTGAGACTTGACATTTGTTCTTTACTGGATTTTAATACTTACCCTTGTCATTTTCTTTTTCAGAACTATTTGCAATGAAAACTTTGTCACAAAATATTAAACATTATTTTGAAATGAAAACTTCGTCACAAATTATTAAACATTATAATTCATTACAAGATTTAAAATTTACTCGAGAATAAAAGTTTTTTGTATACTTAAGTATGAGTTAACAAAAACTTTCAAATTAATGTATTGTTTTTTTTTTTTATCATGTTTCTGTATCGATACCTATCGCGTGTGTGGAGTTTTACTAGCTAATTTCATTTGACCCTTTATATGTTTTCCACACCACCTGTACCCTAATTGCGTAATACACAATCAATCTGAATCGTTTTGAAACAGATTGCTAATACATTGCTTCATTAGTTCGCAAAAAAATCTGCTCAACAATGTAAATAACGCAATTAATGTTGTTGAACTGTCAAAATACAACGGATTAGTCGTAATCGTTTACGAAAATGTGTTTCGCAATTAGGCTGCTGGTCGATAATGTCAATTTATATGTCATGCAAAGCTAGCCTAAATTAAGTCGTTTTATCTGATTTGCACTAGAGTCAAGCCGGCCAATAATACTGTACCGAATTTCATTATCGCATTCCTCATGGTCAATAATGTGATTTGAATTTGGAAGCTTAACAAAAAAAAATATCGTATGAAAACATTTACCAATACATTCATTCAACAATAGAATTGCTTTTTATTACCCCCTGATAGTTATAGTATGTACTCTTAGTCTCCTCGAGGATAAAGGTGTCTTTGATTTGGGCGAGCTTGAGCACTAGAATCCTTCGTTACGCTTGTGATTCAATCTAGCGCCCGTGTCAAAAGACTCCGCTTTATCCCCCCGGTGAACAATGTATAATCCCATAACAATACTGACAGACCTTCCAAGCTTTTGTTACTCAGGGAAACAAAACATACAACCCACAGCACAAAATCAATCATCTCAGCCACTGCGTTTATAAGACAATATTGTAACGCGAACAAAACTTGGTGGGTATTAAAGTTATTTTTACAAAAGACACATTTGTTTACAGTCCCCGGCACGTAACTTGGTGTTATGTTATGTAGCCCCTCTTCATTATTAGTACCTAAGACAATATCTTATCATAATAAACACATAATGCCTTGTCTAGTAAACAAATCATTTACTAAATTGTTATTTTAGATAGTCAATGTCATTTACTAATTAACCATTGTTATATTAGATAGTTAATAAGTTGTTTACTACTACATCCTGTTTACTTCCTTATATTATGTTTTCCTGCATTATATAAACTGGCACATAAGAAATAAGTGACACTTATATTTCATAACTCAAGACGACAACTTATATATACAAATTCTGTAATTTAGTTCTATTTAATAAATAAATTTAATTTTAAAATCAGTTTGCTATTTACTGCGTAACAAATTTGGCGCAGCCGGTAGGATAGCCTAGGGCAGTCAGACAGCTCGCGTCACTTTATCGGTGGCGCGAGGAAGCGAGGGCGCGGGGCGAGCGGCCGATGCAGCGCCATATGGAGCAGCGTCGGTCGCAGCTTCGCGAGGTCCTGGTGGCGGAATGGCGGGACAGGCTTTCACGCCCTACCGCCGGCCTCGTCACCATCGAGGCGGTCCGGCCAGTGCTCGACCTCTGGCTCGGGAGGAGGCACGGCTCCCTGTCGTTTCGGGCGACGCAGGTGCTCTCGGGGCATGGCTGCTTCGGGAAGTACCTGTGTCGCATAAACAGGGAGCCGGACGCTCGGTGTCACCACTGCGTCGACTGCCGGGAGGACACGGCGTGGCATACGCTGGCAGAGTGTGCCGCTTGGGAGGAGCCGCGCCGTGCCCTCATCTCAGAAGTAGGCAGTGACTTGTCGCTGCCGACCGTAGTGAGTTCGATGGTCGGCGGCGCCGAGTCCTGGGACGCGGTGGTTTCCTTCTGCGAAACAGTGATCTCGCAGAAGGAGGCTGCGGAAAGGGAGAGAGAGATCTCGTCCACTCTCCCGATCCGCAACAGGCGCACCGGGCGCAGGCGGAGGGCGGACAACGCCCTCTTCCAGCCCCCCTAAATGGGTCCAGGGGCGACGGATTCGGGGACATCCGTCGCCCCCCAACATCAGGACCCGAGAAGGCGGCGCGCGTAGTGTTCCTCGCGCGCCGACCACAGACGTTGCGGGGGGAGTACACCTCACTCCCCCCGCCCGAGACGGGGCCCGCGCAAGCGGGCCGGCACCAGCCGGGGTTGTGGAAGAATAATGTGTTCCCGCGACCCCGGCGTAGGTGTGAGAAGGAACACCGGGGTGGTTTTTAGTCAGTAAGAGTCTGACAGACCCCTCCGCCCGCCCCAGGGCGGAGGACATCCATGAGGATTTTCCACCCCGGGAACAAAAAAAAAAAAAAAAGGGCAGTCAGACAGGGATAACGTACCTGTTAGGTTGTGAACGACAGTGCGGTACCTGAAGGGTTTTGAAACTCCCTGCTGAACCGACGAACCGATGTCTATCCGCATAATTATTGTGTTACTGTGGTAAGTGGCTCAAACTGATATGCTCTAATTCTATTACAATCCCTTGTATTAAAATCCTATTCCTAAATCTTTAACATTACTATATTAGCCTACATCCATATAAAAGTCCTAAATTCTAGTTCCAATTAATATTATTAGGCTTCAACTTTTATACTAAACATTTTATCTCCACAAAATATCAAAGCAAAAAATGTCTCAATCAGATATTAAGGTGCTAGCAGAAGGTAAGGTTCGTTCGGAAATCGACCTTAACACACTCCTAAAACTAATTCCTGATTTTGATACTCTACAACCTGCTCAAGTCTATCGATTCATTCGATCATGCGACTCCGCATTCAAACTTGCCTCTATCTCCCAACAAACAATTTTGTTAACATACGCGTTAAATCAAATCACAGGACCAGGATCTTGTGACGTCCACTCTAAACAATTTTTCGCGTGGAACGACCTAAAATTATTCTTAATTCAAAAATATTCGCAAACAAAAACTTTAATACATCTAAATTTAGAATTACAGTCCCTATTCCAAAAAACCCAGGAAAACATAACAGATTTCTTCCATAGGGTTGATCTATGTAGGAGTAAAATAATAGAGAAAATGACGGCCGAAATAACAGATTCCACGCTAGAGGGTCGCAAAGCAACTGCCGAGGAAACAGCTCTTAACGTTTTCGTCAACGGATTAAGCTCAGACATAGGTGTGATGCTTCGCGTTCGCGCATTCGAAACACTATCCGACGCAGGAAATTTCGCTATACAAGAAGAAAAAGTAAGGAATATGAACAACACTAGGCAAATGTTGTTTAAAAATTCAAATCCAACAAGCCTTTCCAAAAAAACAGCACCACCGTTACCGGTCCAATCACAACACAGAACTTTCCCGCGACATCAAGAGAAGATTCAGTACGCGTCAAAACATTGCAATTACTGTAAAAAACCCGGACATTTAATCGCTGAATGCCGTAAACCTGCATACAACAATAACCTGAAGCAATCGAATTTGTTACCCACGCCAGTTGCAAAACTGAATCATTTAAACTCAAAAGCGGCCGAAGTGATGGGCATGCCTTCGGAAACCGCTTCAACCCACTTCTTCAATGCTCAGATACCAACACCGAAATCCGACATCACCGAACTCCAGAGATGTAGACACGAAAACGATAAGGCATACACATCCCATCTCAACTAACTCTAGGGATAATAGTTCGACTCATTCAGTCCATCGGGGACAAGCAACTATCCCTCAAGTTATTGCAGAGCGCATACAAGTGCAAAGCTCACCAGTCCATCGGGGACAGTTTCGCGACGCTTGCACTCAAACTGACGCACTAGATGTAAAACCAACTCAAATTCAATTAAATCCTAAATCTATCACTAAATTCAATACTAAATCCAACTCCAAATCGAAATCCAATTACAAATCTAAACCCAAATCTAAAACTTAAGTTTATACCGAACCCTCATTCTAACTCTAAATCTAGAAAATCGATTACCATATCCGCACTAAACGTGCCTCCAGAAAATCTATTACATAGCAGATTCCATATCGAAGGTAAACCTGTAACATTGCTCATCGATACAGGAGCCGCCATATCTGTCATTAACAAAGAAAAGATTAGTAGCGTTCCTCTAGATCAATCGAGTATCGTATCGATAGTAGGCATATCAGGTAATCATTCTTCTATTCAAAGCTTCGGCACAGCCCAGATCTCTCTAGATAACTTCCCTAAATTCAAATTCTACGTAGCAAATCTCACTTTCAAATCAGACGGTATCCTAGGCAACGACTTTATGACAAAATTCAACGTCAATATCTACGTTCAGTCAAAAACCAAGCGAATCTGTGACCGAACTTATGAACTCTTTTATTTAAATGAAGATATCATAGTATCAACCGACAATAAGCAATTTGTAGGACAAAGATCAGAAACTATCATATGTTGTTCAACAAACACAATTACTAATGGAACTGCTATTATTGAAAAACAAATGATCTATGAAGATATCACTATCCCTAATGCCTTTGTAAATATTAAAGATAACAAATTCCTCGTCACTTGTGTAAATTCCAGTAACCAGGACAAACACATTCCCATACCCATAATTAACGTCACTTCTTTTGACGAATCAATCAGCTACGCGGTAAACTCCATAAACTCGTTTAGTAATTACTGTCACTCAGCAGATAAAATAAGTAAACTCATAAGACGTGACCATTTAAATAAGGAAGAATGTGAGTCTCTCGATAAAATCATTCACGAATTCTCAGACATCTTTTGCACAGAAGGTGAACCGCTCACATTCACTAATCACACTAAACATTCAATTCCTACTACATCTGACACACCAATTAACACAAAAACGTATTGTTTCCCATACATTCACCAACAAGAAGTAAAATCTCAAATCGACAAAATGTTAAACCAGAATATTATCCGTACATGCGCTTCACCATGGAGCAGCCCAATTTGGGTAGTGCCCAAAAAGCTGGACGCCTCTGGGAAAGAAAAATGGAGAGTCGTCATAGACTACCGTAAACTCAATGACATCACTATCGGAGATACGAGTAGTTACCTTTTGCCAAATATTACAGATATTCTTGATAAGTTAGGACATTCAATTTATATCACAACTCTAGACCTCGCATCTGGGTTCCACCAAATTGAACTCGAACCCAAAGATATACCAAAAGCCGCCTTCAACACACCTTATGGTCATTATGAGTTTCTCAGGATGCCTTTTGCTCTCAAAAACGCACCCGCTACTTTCCAACGGGCGATGGATAGCCTCCTTTACGGTTTACTAGGTGAACGATGTTTCGTCTACCTTGACGACATTTTAGTATTCGCGTCTAGTCTTCAGGAGCATGAGCAAAAACTGACAGAAGTATTTAACCGTCTAAAGCAACATGGTCTTAAAATACAACCAGATAAATGCGAATTCTTAAGAAAAGAAGTAGCACACTTAGGTCATGTAATATCTAGTGAAGGTGTTAAACCGAACCCCGACAAGGTGATAGCCGTTAAAGAATTTCCAATTCCTAAATCATGCAAAGATATAAAATCATTTTTGGGTTCAGCAGGATACTACCGAAGGTTTATTGCCAATTTTAGTAAAATCACGAAACCCCTAACGAGTCTCTTGAAAAAAGATGTCCCTTTTGTCTGGAGCACCGAACAGCAAGAAACTTTCGATACTTGCAAAAATATCTTGACCACAAATCCGCTTTTACAATACCCAGATTTTAAAAAAGAATTCGTTTTGACCACTGACGCTTCAATTCATGCTATCGGAGCAATACTATCTCAAGGTGAGATCGGTAAAGACTTACCTATTGCATATACGTCACGTACTCTTAATAAGGCAGAAACAAATTATTCAACAATAGAACGTGAACTACTTGCAATCGTGTGGACAGTCAAACATTTTCGCCCATATTTATTCGGAAGAAAATTCAAAATCGTCACAGATTATAAACCCCTTACGTGGCTATTCTATATTAAAGATCCCGGTAGTCGTCTTGTTCGATGGAGAGAGGAAATAATCTATAAAGCGGGAAAAATTAATACAAATGCAGACGCGCTATCTAGACCTCCTATAATGAACTCTAACATTATCGAATTAACTTCCGAAGGTCCAATAACTACAGACAATCTAGAATATTTACAAATGAACTATGAACATTACCTTTCTCAAGAACGAACCTTTGATTCTCCAAAACTCAAAATATTACCAGATCGGGTTTTAGACTATCGCCATAAATACATTTTTATTCCTACTTCATGCCAACCCTCTGATCAAAATCATGTTTACAACGAAGCCCTAGACTCATGTTCACAAACCATGCCTTACTTAGAAAAACGTAAGTCACTTTACGACGTAGATCTCCTAATTTCTAACGAAAAACAAAACATTTTCTTTTGTTGTACTAGCTAGACCAACACATTTCGATCCATGGGACTCAGAAAGTTATTTTAAATCCCATATGTCGTGTCTTCAACACAATAATTTAGATGATTTATACGTACCCGACCTTAAAAATGATAAAACCTGCCAGCTAAAGGGCAACGAACAATTGAAAATTACTGCATATTTGGCCGAACTATACGATTGTAATATAACTATCTGCGAAAACAAAGTTAGATACCCCAACGTCGAAGAAATCCCAGCATCTTAAAACATACCATGACGAGTCTGTTTCAGGACACCGTGGCATAGTAAAGACCACTAGGAAGATTCGCGAAGAATATTTCTGGAAAGGTATGACGAATGACATAAAAAAAATATCGAATCATGTGTCATCTGTCAAAGAAATAAGATCCAAAGGAAATCCTTTCAGGCCCCTACGGTATTCACGTCTCAGTCTACTGAGCCCTTTGAACGGGTTTCCATTGACCTAGTGTCGTACTCCGAGATCAGCGACAATAACAATAAATACGTTTTGACTTTGCAAGATGAATTAACTAGATATGTTCAAGCATATCCAATTCCCGACAAAGAAGCTGTAACAGTTGCTTCACGCTTAATTCACTTTTGCCAACACTTTGGTTCTCCCAGAAGATTCCATTCGGATCAAGGCAAAGATGTTATGAATAGCCTAATGAAACAGTTAAGTTTCTAGGTTCTAGCCAATCATTTAATACCGCATATCATCCCCAAACAATCCCCAAACAAATGGTGCCCTCGAACGTTTCCATGCTACACTTCGTGATCATATCTGTATGTATCACAATCGACGTCTCAAAAATTGGGACCCGATAATTCCATTCGCAATTATGTGTCACATATGAATTACTTTTTGGTTATAAGCCACGTCCTTTTTTTTCTTTAAAGGTTATTCCTGACTATACAGCAACTGATTATTTGAAAGATTTAAACGAACGCCTTAGAATAACCAGAGACACCGCGCTACGAAATACTTAATTAACAAAAGAAAAAGCTAAAGAAAGATACGATGCTCAAATAAAAAACATTGCTGATTTTTCTCTTGGCGACAAAGTCATGTTAAAAGTTCCTACACCAAATAACTTAGATGCGAAATGGGATGGTCCTTACGAAGTCATTCGAGTCGGATTTAATGAAAATGATCTGATACGAAAATCCGGTAAAAATCAGTTAGTCTACGCGAATCGTCTTAGACCATTTCATACACAGTAGTTAGATCGTTTAGTTTAGATTTATATATCTTTTTCTTACAGGGTTTGTCATTATACAACAGCCCAAAATGCCACTATATCCGTACCCAAATCTTTAGTAATCCTAACTATATCTACAATTATATCATTTGCTCTATTATTAAGGTAATATTATGCATAATCCTCTACAAAATATACATTCTTATTAAATACCTTATTATGTCTAAGTTTATAAAAATATCTATCCCCTCTGTTGCAGGGCGACCACAGGAGCCTTTGCCCATCTGAATATCTCCCAACCTTTAACCTCTCATGCGGGCCTATTTTATAAAGAAGAAGGTCAAATCCTAACCTCCGATGAATCATGGAAGTTGATTATTTATAGAGAGCTTAAACCCCTTTTTATATAACCCATGAATCTCTCCTTCGCTTATCGGAGAAATTTCAACTAATGCCATCTCAGTTCATTAATCTTCCCATCACACAATCAACCAAATCTTTTCTCAACGCAAGTCTTCGCAAAATCGAAAACCGACTGCCGAGATCAATACCTTCCAGTCACTGGGTCAGAATACTTGGCTCTACATTCTCAGCAACGAGACCAATAGCGTCCTTCAGTGCAATAATGAAATCTCTAACTACCAACTGAAAGGCACAGGAATTTTAACCCTACCTCAAGACTGCAAGTTGCACACAGGATACAGTACTCTGTCAGCCTCTGTCTACACTGCAGAAGAAAACATCAGTTTTCCAATAATCGTTCCTGACATCAGAAACGAAGACTGTTTCGAAATCACGAAAAAACTAGAAGTTCAGAAACTAATTCCTATTTCAATTAACGAGATGCCACTTGATGCCCTAAAAAGCATCAAAACCCACTTGGATAAATACTCCGATGAAATTAAGAAAATACAGAACTCCAAGACACAATCGTTTATTGAGAAAAATCAGAACCGTTTTACATGGATTTTCCTTTCCATTGGGATGATGATGTAAACATACATCCTAATCAGGATCTGCAACCGATGTCCGAATGGCTTCATACATCGTGCCCGCTCAAATGATAGAAATTGCATTCAAATATTTAATAACTGTTTCGATAACTTCTCAAGACGCCGTTCCACACAAGTGGCCATCCCTATGAGGAATTTGGACCACGTCACATCATGCACATCAGAAGACGAAGACGACGAACTGCAGTCATCTCCTCGTACTCAAAGATCAGGCGCTAACGCCCAATCTTTATTCTAAGGGGGGAGGTGTTATGTTATGTAGCCCCTCTTCATTATTAGTACCTAAGACAATATCTTATCATAATAAACACATAATCCCTTGTCTAGTAAACAAATCATTTACTAAATTGTTATTTTAGATAGTCAATGTCATTTACTAAATAACCATTGTTATATTAGATAGTTAATCAGTTGTTTACTACTACATCCTGTTTACTTCCTTATATTATGTTTTCCTGCATTATATAAACTGGCACATAAGAAATTAGTGACACTTCTATTTCATAACTCAAGACGGCAACTTCGAATATATACAAATTCTGTAATTTAGTTCTATTTAATAAATAATTTTAATTTTAAAATCAGTTTGCTATTTACTGCGTAACATTGGCAAGGTTTTAGCGTAGTGGGGCTAAGTTCGCGCATCGTGCACTTATAATATGCTTGTCATTATTCAATGGTTATTGCCATCATTTGTTTTTAATCATGAATCATTCATTTACTAAATTGTTATTTTAGATAGTCAATGTCATTTACTAATTAACCATTGTTATATTCGATAGTTAATAAGTTGTTTACTACTACATCCTGTTTACTTCCTTATATTATGTTTTCCTGCATAAACTGGCACATAAGAAATTAGTGACACTTCTATTTCATAACTCAAGACGACAACTTCGAATATATACAAATTCTGTAGTTTAGTTCTATTTAATAAATAAATTTAATTTTAAAATCAGTTTGCTATTTACTGCGTAACATTGGCAAGGTTTTAGCGTAGTGGGGGTAAGTTCGCGCATCGTGCACTTAGTGGAACAAAAAAGTGGGCACTTATAATATGCTTGTCATTATTCAATGGTTATTGCCATCATTTGTTTTTAATCATGAAGTTAAAGAAAGGAGAGGAATTCGTGACATTTATTAGGTTGTTATAAATGAAATATTTGCATTTAAAAGTATTTAAAGTTTATTAAAAAAAAAAAACTATAGTCCAAAATTATGTGTCTTGGCATTGTAATCAATGTAACAAAAACTAAATTTAAAACAAAAACAACAACTCTTAACATAAACGTAACAAAAACTAAAGTTGAAACAATAACAACAACTCTTAACAAAAACTCAAAAACAAAGGGTACAACTTTCGTGCAAGCAAGTGTCGAAATCGGGAAATCGGGAGCGAACGAAATGTTGACGCGGTGCGGGAGGCAAGGGTCGACTGACGCACCAATCGCGCGCTCGGATCGGCGCTACCTCATACCCCGCGTCCCGCTAGACCATCAAAGAGACCTACAAATCTACTTCTGCGCATCTAATCTAACCCCCCCCCCTCGACCCTTGCTCGACGAAGTGCCAGCCCGCGCCGTAGCTGAGCCTGTACCTTTAAATTCCCATGATAATAATAATCAACAAAACCTGATCCAGCCTGTCCCATCTTGCTGTCCTCCCGTCAGCGACGCCCTAAGCCAAGGTCCGTACCCCACAGGGGGTGCCCCCTTAGCGAGCGTTCGCTTAGTAATGTAAGTAGTTTTACGCCCCTGGCTGGAGGCTTTGAGTCCGCTTAAGGCAGCTACAGGATAGTCCGGTTAAGTAGTCACGACCTCTCAAGGTCAACTACGAGATGCCATACATAAAAATAAAAATAAACTAACGACTCTTGCCAAGTTACGTGCCGGGGACTGTACATGTCTCGAAATTAAATTTAACATGCAGGATAGTCGTAAGTAGCTTATTCACTCTCGACTTGAAGACTCCTAGGCTATATAGACTACATACGGCATGTGTAATAAAGATGTGGTAAAATTTACGGCTGTGTGACCTACTTCCTCGAGTAGGTATTTAAGTTTTTCGCGATTACCTTGTTGGCGTAATGGGGAAATGACTTCAGGATTTTTTTTCGTTTTCGGTAGCCTCTACTTACAGTAGGTAGCCATATCAGTCATCCACATTTAGTCCTCAAAACTTTTCTCGCAATATATCGAAATCGTCGACTATGATATATGACGCCCTATTATGATAAATGACATTTATTAAGCACCTAAATTGATTATTTTTTTCACAAATAAT
The DNA here is from genome assembly GCA_963555695.1 of Dasypolia templi. NCBI lineage: Eukaryota > Metazoa > Arthropoda > Insecta > Lepidoptera > Noctuidae > Dasypolia > Dasypolia templi. The sequence goes on from OY743163.1 coordinate 11,626,796, forward strand.
GTACAAAAAAAATATGATAAGATCGGCGTTATCTATCCGACTACTTTGACAAGAAACACCGAAACAAACTCAGAAGTCAGTCTCTTTAAAGTCCAGACAATATCTTGGTCAGATCATATGTACCTCAAACAAACTATCGATACTTTTGTCGCATCCCTAGTTTTGCTGCTCAATGGTCGAGTGCACGAAGTACATAACAATATATTATATGAATCACATAGCTTCACAACAACTGAGCGTAGTTCATACCCCACATTGTAAGGAAAATTTTATAGTTAAAAGACGTACCTAACTGAAATTATCAACATGAAGATTCTGTTATTAATAATGTTTATGTTTATTACGATCGCTGCGACCAAAAAGATTTTAGGAGCAAATAAACCAAGTAAGTTTTTAAATTGTTGTTATAAAGCCTCTATGTGAATTGACAGAACTTTCTGTCTGTTAGTGTATGCTTTTCTCAGAAAAGGTTGGAGAGATTTTGTTGAAAATTATTTAAGTATAGAACCCTTACATATTTTGTGGTCAGTCAGTCTGTTCGTAAGGGACGAGACTCTCAGGAACGCTTTGAGTTAATGTAATGAAATGAATAAGTTTAAAAAACCTTTTTGTCCTGTACTTATAGTTGAAGTTTGCCGACTGGCACGAACCGAATGAAAGCCGAATATGTGTAGTAATTAGTGCGGGTTGGCTTTGTCGTTGACCCGAACATGTGAGTAGACTCCATATAAGTTAATTGAGTCAACAGGCGCGAGCAAAATCCGTCCCCCATCCTACGCAGCATACGCCTGTATTTCTAGAGACTTGACAGTTGATTTGCACCTACAGGTTATTTAATAATTACCCTGTTCCTTCTTTTCAGTACACAAACCCAGACCAGGAATATTTGCAATGAAACCTTCGTCACAAATTATCCAACTCTATAGTTCATACAAGGCGTGAAAAAGGAACAAATACAATTTACTCGAGAAGCACTTTAAGAAGTTACCAACTGACGAAAATTTTCACAATAAAGATTCATGACTTGACTAAGTACATATTTATATTATAATCACAACACCTGCTCGATAATGTAAAATTACATGTTATGCAAACCTAACTTAAAGTAAGTAGTTTCATTATAGCACTAGAGTCAAGCCGGGCAATAATATTGTACTAAATTTCATTATAACCGTCAATAATGTGATTGGAATTCGGAAACTTAATAAAAAAATATATTATAGTGTAATTGTTTTATTACCCTTTTTAATAGTTATAGTATGTATTTGTACTTTTTCTCCTCGGGGGTAAAGGCGTCTTCGACTTGGGCGAGCTTAAGCACTAGAATCCCTCGTTACGCTAGGGATTCATTCTAGCTTCCGTGTCATAGAACTCCGCTTTATTTTCTTGGTGCATAATTTATTAATTTAATCCCGTAAGAATACTGGCAGACTTTCAAAGCTTTTGTTCCGTATGAGAAATTCGGAACAGTACCCTAATTGCGTAATACACAATGAATCGGAATCTGAATCGTTTTGAAACAGATTGATAATCGTTAGAAAGAAGAAGAAAGAAGCAATCTTCATAAGTTCGATAAAAATTCTGCTCAACAATGTAAATAATCCAATGAATGTTGTTGAACCGTCAAAATCAAACAGATTTGTCGTACTCGTTTACGAAAATGTGTAACGCAATTAGGCTGCAGAACATGCGAGCCGTAGCACAAAATCAATCACAATACTGTAACGCAAAGTGAACTTTACGTGTGGGTATTTAAGTTATTTTTCCAAAAGATCCGTTTACATGTGGCAAAAGCAGGCTAGACTTGAAGACTCCCAGCCTATTACAGGGTGACTTATAACTTGACGTATTTCTTTCAGGAATTAAGCACCTCATAAACCCTAAGCGAAAATTCATGGAATACAAGAAAACCCAATGATCATTTATTTTTTAAACGTTCACAGAGTTCGCCACAAAATATGGCTTTACTCTTAACTTTGTTGAGAAAGTTTGATGAGATAATGGCTGGTTTATAAAATATAGTTTTCTAGCTGCTCCCCGCGGTTTAAACCTCATAAATCTTGATCCCGTGTGAGTATCGGGATAAAATGTACTCTATGTGTTAATCCAGGTTATTAACTATCTGTGTGCCAAATTTCATCCAAAACCGTTCAGTCGTTTTTGCGTGAAAGAGTAACAAACATCCATCCATAATCACAAACTTTCGGGTGAATAATATTAGTAGGATTGATTCTGGGATTTTAGCTGTATTTTTATTTTTCCACTATATTTGCCATTATGATAGTCTAATGTATCATTTATTTATTTACTAGCTGCACCCAGCCGTTTCACCCGCTTAGTCTCGATCCCGTAGAAATATAGCAATAAAAGTTTCATATATCCTAATCCAGCAGCCTAATTGCGTAACACATTTTCGTAAACGATTACGACTAATCTGTTTGATTTTGACAGTTCAACAACATTCATTGCGTATTTTACATTGTTGAGCAGATTTTTTTATCGAATATACGAAGCAATGGTTTAGCAATCTGTTTCAAAACTATTCAGATTCCGATTCATTGTGTATTACGCAATTAGGGTACCGGTTATGGTCTACACATGTGCCAAATTTCAACCAAATCCGTCCAGCCATAAAGGCGTGAAAGCATAACGAACAAACAAACTTATAATATTAAGTTAAGACAGTTAAAACTGCCTCGTTGGTCTAGTGGTTGCAAGAGCTACTGCTGAGCATGAGGTCCTGGGTTCGATTCCCAGGTCGGGCAAAGTGTTATTGGGTTTTATATCTAGAATTTCTTAGTATCCCGGAGTCTGGATTTGTGCCCGGTTGATGGCAATAGGCTCGCCCGCTATTACATGGGACTTAAGCATAACTGGCGAAATGTGGGTGTACTATAGGTACGCCTCTGCCTAACCCTTCTGGGATTACAGGCGAGATGTTATGATGACGATGACAGTTAGTATTTGGGATCTCCAACAAAGAATCCATACTTCCAAACTTAACTCTTTTTGTTTCACGCTATACCGGCTGAACGATTTAAGTGAAATCTTGACAAAGGATACTTTTAATCCCTGAAGTACGTTCACGTGGTATGAGGCAAAAGCAGGTTGAATAAAAATAAGGATATTCCCTTATTTAGCCAAAAATGTTTGAAGACGAAATAAAGTTTGATAATATCACCAGGAAATCCTTTAAATAATGCAGTTTCCTGTAAGGTAACATCCATTACATAGTGACATATTGCACTGCAAACGTGTGCAGTAAACATGAATAATTTGTGGCAAATATTTTTGTTGTTTGGCTTACTAGCAGCGAATATGGATGCAGAGCAATGTAAGTTGTTTTTTTTTTACACCGGTAACATTTGTGGCGGCCCGAATTGTATTTTTGTATACCGGTAACATTTGTGGCGGCCCGAATTGTATTTTTGTGTACCGGTAACATTTGTGGCAGCCCGAACTGTCTTTTTTATACCGGTAACATTTGTGGCAGCCCGAATTGTCTTTTTTAATACCGGTAACATTTGTGGCAGCCCGAATTGTCTTTTTTTATACCGGTAACATTTGTGGCAGCCCGAATTGTCTTTTTTTATACCGGTAACATTTGTGGCAGCCTGAATTGTTATTTTTTTATACCGGTAACATTTGTTGCAGCCCGAATTGTCTTTTTTATACCGGTAACATTTGTGGCAGCCCGAATTGTATTTTTTGTGTCAACTTCACAGACGTGATAGGTATTGATATATTAACACGAAATAACTAAAAAAAAACTGGCATGGCCTAGTCAGTCTCGCACAAGTATCACGTTCCACATAGCAAAAACGCCGAAACGTTAATAAAGTTGATTGTTGTTGTTCAACTTAATTTCATTATATTATTTGTTGTTGCCATGGCGGTAACAGAATACTTACTCTGTGAAAACGTCAGAGTGTTGTCTACCCATAACGGTTCATGAAATACAGCCCGCTGACAGACAGACGGGTTCCATTGGCACCCTTTGGGTACGGAACGTAAAAAATGATTTCCTGAACCCATACTTCAAGTAACTAGGTACTTCACTCCCAGCGGTCATTGAAACAATTTAAAAAAAGAAGTATACACGCTTACTTCATCTAAGTTTTCACGGTGCGATGGTTACAGAATAGCACTACTGGTCAACTCAAAGCTTGCAGCTATAAGTTGACCTGTACTTGTTCTTTCTTCAAAAGGCAAGACTCACATACAATCCTATTAATATAATGTTTGGACTTTCTATCGGCATTCTTTCGTCAGCTAGGAAATGCCGGCGCGATCTAGTCTTAAAATATTGAAGTATAAAAGTGACCACAAGAACCCTTGTATTTATTAACAAAGAAATTATTGTTTCAGACATAGCAGACGACAACTGCATCAAACCTGCTACAGTTATCGAGAAGGACTATTCATCAACGTCAACAGATTCAACAACTTTGGCAACACCGTCATCATCGTCTTTGGATCCAGAGAAAGAAGAATTATAATAATTATTAAGCTTCTACGGGTCCCGAAGTAGGCCTGCGTGCCGTAAAGCCGAACACTCCGGTGTACATCTCCCGCCTGCACTACACCACTAAGGCGGAGGACATCATGGAGTACGTGCGCCAGAAGATAAGGTACATGCCGAGGGTGCAGTTACTGGAGTCGCGCTGCAACGTGAATTTTGGGGCGTTCGTGGTGCGCGTACCGAATTGTTACCTGCCCCTTGCCATGGAAGAAGACTTTTGGCCGCAGGATGTGGTGTTCCGTCGCTTCCGCGGACAAGTACCACAAGACAGCACAAAGTCTAGCTAGTGCAAAGTGAAGTGCTACTAACATAGTCTTTTTCGTTAACACAAGTTTTGTTTATGAAAAGTTTATGTAGGTTAATGTATTTCTATGGGCCTGTGTCGCTTGAAAATAAATAGATTATTATTATTATAATGATTAATCAACCTGCACTGTATGAGCGTGGCGGACAACTGCCCAATCCCTTTCACAAAAGCGGCCTCAGTCCCAGCAGAGAGAACAATATAGGCTGAATATGCTGTCTCGATGCACTTTATGAAAATCTTTAATTTACTGGCAGGCAGCGCTCAACCTTAACCGGGAATAGGAGCACAAAAAGAGATGATCAAAAATGTATGGAGCCTGGGCCAGGTCCTGTAAACTATACTTAAAAGTAGGGAAACACATTTAAAACAGTTCTCAACCGCCGAATTACTTTGTTTGCTGGTAACAAGAAATTACACTTGAAATTGCAACACACAACAAAACAAAAACTGCGGTGAGCCCGCAATGACGATTTTTTCTTTAATTTAAATTGATTAATGACGTTTGACATGACGACAGTGACTGAAGTGACACTGCTGAGACAGCCGACAGTTCTCTCTCTATGTTCAAGGGTCGATCTATGGATTACTGTTATTGTTTTAGAGCACAGAGTAACTAAATCCGTCATGACCCAAGTTTAAAGTCTATAAACTTATTAATAAATATCAACAGTATATAAGGTGTATCTATTCATACACGAAATATTTAAAGAGGGGCCCCTATAGGTCGTTTAGAAGCTATAGAAACGAAAAAGAATTTTTTATCTAAATGTTTTTTTATTTTACGTAATTATCATAATTTAAAACTGCTTGAGATGTTTTACATAAAACCTTTTCTGCCAGCTCTATGAATCAAAGACGCGGCGGGGAGAGGCGCGGGAGCGATGCCCGCCCAACTGTAGCAGCGGGGCGCGTGCCGTCTCTCTCTTCGTAACTCGATCTCGTCTTATTTTGATAACAGAGTTATCGCTTACAATAAAAATAAATGTGAATTTAAAATACAAAACGACCTAAATCTAAGTAGCTACAATATTGAATTCCCTCCTCCAAGTTTTACAAAAACAGTACCTTCTGTAAACTAGGTACTTACATCTGAATAAGCAGCTGACCTCTGTGGGGTCACGACTTTTACGAGCGAGCATCGAAACGTTTCAATCATTTTCTTATTTATTTTACGATAAGGATCCTAGATTCGATTAAAACATTCATATTCTACAGTGTTACACATCTTTTAGATAATAATAATAGAAAAATAAACAGCTGACGCAACGCGATTTAGCATAAGGTAATGACTTCTGTTGGTTACGAACTGTGCGTCGAGTCGTATCTGTCAGCTGATTGATAGGTTGTGTACCTACCTATTTGTACAGATGTAAACTGTAAGAAGTGCATAGCGCGAACAATTTAAAATGTACATACCTCTCGACGTAGTTTTTATTTACATTATTTACACCAAAATTGCTGTACATTTCACCCTGCAGTTGCACGTTAAATAATGTGCACTTTTAACAATGTCTCTATCTCTAGCCATCACTGCGTAAACGCCACAATTCACGTTTTTTTGTTCCGCACTAGAAATGGTCTGGCCGCCATTACCATAAATCAGGTCTATCCCTACCCCACACATGGAAGTTCAACGGCGTAAGATCAGACCTGCCTCCGTCTGCAGCTGGGGGCATGTAGACCCCGTAGTCCCGTTGCCGCTGTCGAGCTTCTAGGATCTCTAGGAAGGGGGCTTGTGCTGTGAGCAAAATAAGTCCACCCTCATTGTAGCAGTCCATATGTTCTGGTACTCCTAGTTGGAATATTTCGGCATTGTTGCGTTTGTTGCGCGAAGCGCGATGCGTTCCACGTTGGTTAAGCCGCATGCAGTGCAACATGCAGTTCGCGCGAGACTGGGCACGGCGGCGGAGCGGATGGCGCGGCGGGCGCGGGGCGAGGCATCGTGCGCGGCGCCGCCGCCGGCGCCTCTTTTGATAATTCATAAAAGCCACGCGACATCTAAGGGCACCGCCATGACCTAGCCCGCTTCAATGAAAGTAGTTTCTATGTAGTATTTTCGTACAAAATAGCGTAATGGATGTTACAAAATATGAAAGAGCCAGTATTTTATGTGTGTTAAGTAATATTAAATTATAAAATTTTTAAAATTAGATGCTTAGATAAAAAAAAAAAGTCATTTCTATAGCTTATGTTCGACCTATAGACGCACCTGTTCAAATATTTCGTGTATGAATAGATACACCTTATATATTTAAATTAATTATCTGAATTATTCCCGAATTCTACGGATTTTTCAAAAAATAGACCTGCGGGGTAATTGCGTAACACACTTTAATTTTGACAGTTCAACAACATTCATTGCGTTATTTACGTTGTTGAGCAGACAAATTCTTCGAACATATGAAGCAATTAATTAGCAATATCCTTAAAAATTATTCAGGTAGTGATTAATAGTGTGTTACGCAACTGACCCATTTTGAAATATCTCCTTTTGCACAAGCGTTTTTTTTTTAACGAAAATTTGCACTAAACGCAACTATCCAGTGCGCTAAAAAATCCCGCTGCGGTATTTTTTAAGTCCGTGCGAACGTGGACTAAGGAAGGAAGGACAATGTCAGAAACTCTACAGAACTTTGCCCACTCAAATCAAAAAGTCATTTACAAGCCTGCAATATGCAGCATTTTAAAGCTTATTTATTACTGTTAACTAAACATTTGTCCTAATGTCTGTAGAACTTGCGGTTTCTGTTAAAATCTTAAAATCAAAAATTATGACATTGATTATAGGTTAGGTGCAGTTTATAATTGTTAAAAAGCGATTTAACCTACGTTACGCATTATCATAATTATTATAACCGTAATATGAGTTTTTGTTTTACTGGTATTTCAAACTTTTTTTTTTTTTCGGAAATGAAAATCAGGGGTTGAATTCCTTTTATCATTGATTTGTAATCGGCAAGTTCTACTGAAAAACAATGTATTATGAAAAGGTCCTTTAACCATTACAATTCCTGTAAATATCTGGGACAGGATCTGGAATTGTCCTTTGAAAAATCTTTGGAAACTCATCACCTAACCCTAACGAGTGGTAATTCTTGCTAAAGGGAAACCCCACCGGGCACACAATAGAAGATGAAACCCCACCGGGCACACAATAGAAGATGAAACCCCACCGGGCACACAATAGAAGATGAAACCCTACCGGGCACACAATAGAAGATAGAAAGTATTAAGACTACCTTTAAGTTATACCTCATCGTTGTTTTGTTAAGAATATGTATAACTAAATTATAATAGAAACATAACATGTTTTCTTTAAAACCCTTTTTCCTCCTAAATCGGGAATATCCCCTGAGGCTGCGGCGCGTAGTGTTTCACTCATGCCTTTCGATGATGATAACGTGCGGTTTCAGGAGAGCCGGCAAACCGCAAACGGCGATGAGGCCCGGGAATTTGACCTTCTAAACTACACAATGAATTTTGAAGCAGTTTCACCGTTATTTAGAGTCCACACCTTTAACAGGTATAAAACATTAAGAGGCTGACAAGAGCTAAAGAGCGGTCACTGTCAGACTGCTTAGAAAAGAAACAGAATCGCGATGACGACACAACGCTGGTAATTTATTGCAAAAAATTAAGCAATTATCAAATGTAGTTACAAAAAATCTATTGAATGGACTAAAAAAAATTAATCACTATTACGTACACATATTGGTATTTTTGTCTGTAGTATGGTTTGTAATGATTAAAATAAACTTTAAGAGGTTTATGTGATTTTTTTCTATCGGTTCAAATTAGTTATCATATCTAACTAGCATTTATTTTGAAGAATATCATAATATTTTTCTGATTTTATTTACTGCAGTGGATCATATACTTTTAGGCATTATTTAACTTGCGTTAAGGTCTTGTAGTCCCCTTAATATTTAACACAGTTATAGAACAGCACAGACATCTCAAAGCATGGACCCGCGCATGATCTTTATCATTGTTTTTCCAAAAGCTTCCCACAGCACAACCGCGCCCAAGTGTTGCCATGACGAAGCAATTGTTAACACGTTTACGTAGGTACAAACGTGGTATATAACGCATTTCCTTCTTCGCCACACCAATCCTCAAGTGTTGGGATAAAGAAGCATACGTTCCTCGTATTAACGATTTGTGAGCCCGAAAGCCTCTTTAGCAGAGCTCCGTCCAAGTGTTGGCAAGAACACTCATTTGTTATCGCACCTATTTTTTCAAACCTATTTCGATACTTATACCTTTCGGAACACACCAGACTCCAGCAGCACGAGTAGGAACCTAGTTTTGTGGACGGAAGAATAGACGAAATGACAGAGAGAATAGACGAAATGACAGAGAGAATAGACTAATGACAGATTTCTTTGAGCTACAATCAATGTCAAAAACTTGTCAACAAATATGTAGGGAAATTAAAGGTATTTTTGACAAATTGAGAATTGCTATTCTGTAACCATCTCACAGTGAAAACTTAGGTGAAGTGAGCGTGGAGTGAGCTGTCAGTGCCACTGATGTTAAGGATTGACCGAGACGGGATGACACTGACAGCTCACTCCACGCAAGTCTTCACGGTGAGATTTTTACAGAATCGACATTCCGAAGACCAATTCCCGTAAATAAAAACGTTCAAAATCTAGTCGCAATTTCATTTCAACGATAGTCGATGTTACAAACTTTGTCAAAAATGTAGAGAAACTACAGGTATTTTTGGCACAATTGACACTGAGATCAGACTGTGGCCATTCTTAAAATTACGGGTATTATCCCTCTGATTTCTCCTATTTAAAGGTGATTTTCACCCCAAAATGAATCCGTGCAGGAATTAGACGCGCGATCCTTGTTCAGAAACCATCGCTCAGCAAAAGCGACAGCACGATTATTTATTGCTGGTCCGGAAATCCCTTCGTACGTCCCTAACTACGCACAATGAACGTATTATTTAACAATAATAAGGATACCCTTTTTACAAATACAAACATTGGAATTCCAATAAAGATTATTGGAATATGAATGAAGTATATAAGGGTACAGCTTATTATATAAACATTGCAGTTTCCTGTTATATAACATTTTACATAGTGCCATCTTGCAGTTAAGACGTGTTGAAAGGCGTTGAAAATTTTGTTATTTTTGTGATCGTTACTGCGAAAATGGATGCAGAAAACAGTAAGTTTTTTTAAAATGAGATTTACCGAAACATGTAGTCCAGATTGGTTCATTAGCAATAATCTTGCCCCATAGTTACAATGCATGGGAATTGATCTATAGACAGCTGTACTGCTGGGGAGTTTGTTGCGCCACTTCTTCTTCCCAGATAAAGCATTAGGAAGTGGTGAAAGGCGGAATGACCGAATGAGAGAATGAGGAATGAAAACGGTGCAAGTCGATTTGAGATTGCAAGACCGAGACTGTAATTCCACGAGAGAGAATCTCGAAAATTGCCTCGAGATTGCATTATCTAGTCGAAAGCGCTGAGTATGAGGTTTGGATTCGATTCCCAAGTCGAGAAAAGTGCTATTCAATTTTTCATAAGGTTATTAGTAGCAGCCCGTATGGATTTGTGCCCGGTTGATGGCAATAGGCTCGCCTCCTGTTACATGGAGCGCGGTGAGAACTTAGAAGATAATAGCGCATCGCGGCAACAAATAAGGTTTAAAACAGCAATGCGTTTGACGTCCCTTAAATCGAATGACACCCTAAATTAAAGTAATTTTGCAGTTTTTTTTATTTTTTATTTAATCTTTAGTTGGAAGAATGACTTTATTATCATTAAATTAAATATAATAGTTAACGCTCAAAATATTGAGAATTTTGCGACGAAAAATTGTTTTTTGAGCTCTGTTTACGATTGTTTTATCATGAAACTATTTTATTTTCATGACATATTTATGAATAAGTCTTTTATTTGAACGTTTGACACTACGCCTAACTATGCGACAAAAACCCTGAGCATTTTACGGTGTCCTACTTTCGTTCAGCGCCTTAATTGTACTTGAACACCCCAGCCAAATCCTACGGAGAGAACAGTTATTTATGTTTTATTTTTACAGTAGAACCACTGACAGACGTCAATGAATTCAAACCTGCAGCGACCATCATCAAGGAATATTCATCAGGTTCACCTTCGACAGACTCATCATCGACGACGACGACATCAACATCATCATCATCAACACCACCTTCGGAAGCAGGGAAAGAAAAATTATGATAACCCGTCCTGGGCCCGCGTGGTGGATCGCAGCCCACTCCCACCGGTCTAGAAGAATATGAGGTTTACACGAGTGTAGAGACACTCTCACAGAAAGCCTCGTGTAATTAATTTCGTCAACAATGCTGCCAAAACAAAATGATGAAGGAAAAATTCTTATGATTCCTAATTAAAAAACCAAACATGTGAAATAGTGACACTGTTTTTTTTTAAATATACAACCTGTTTTTTTTTATATCCCATAAATCTAGGGTTATATTCTGTAGTTGAAAATAATACTAACACTCCTAGATTAAGTGGTCCAAAAATGCATAGTTTCGGAGATAACATCAATCATAATCATAAATTCACCAGTATGGCGAATCTTAAATTTTGCGACGTTGCCAATTTTGTTTGCCTACCGTACAAAATAGACCCTCGATGTGTCCAGATATCTAAGTTTCATTGATAAATACAAGTAATAAATTTTTATTCAAACATATTTAAAGCTAAGACACGTGAAATATGACACGACGTTGTCATATTTCACGTAAGGGTGTTTTACATTAATAATCGTGACTTTGTCGAATTATTTTGTATAAAAAAAGGATGATTGAAACATATTTCATATGCCAGTTAATTCTATGATATGGTCTCAATCATACCCTAGAGTTATGGGATAAAAAAAAGTCAGGTTTTATATATTATGGTAGTATGTTTAACCTATATTTAAAGAGCAGTGGTCGCCCGCAGTAGTAACGGCCCTGATTTACGAGTTGGTTCGAACCCAGGCACTTCACTTTAAGTGAATAATTTTATCGCCACTGCTCTCAAAACGGTGAAGGAAAACATCTTGAGGAAACTAGCATGCCCTAGAACCAAAACATTCGCACTGGGCCCGAGGAGGCCCGAGTCCCAGCAGTGGGAACATTATAAACTGATAGGCTACGTGCCCGATGGAATGTCCTATCGGCAAAATTGTCACTAATGTACCAACTTTCATCCCGTATTAAACCCCTTAAGAGGATACATTTTCAAAAATCCTTCCTCGGTACTCATCTTCGCTATACAAGGTGGAGACGATGATGCAAAAATAATTTAAACTTCGTATAGCTAATGATGTTCTCAGTCTGCATACAAAAATTCAAACAAATATATCCAATAGTTTAGACACTATGGCTAGTCAAAGATTGGCAAATCCCAAATCACATAGTCAATCACTACGATTTTGTTTGAAAAAATCACTTCTTTAAATTTCGATGTTAGGATTGATTTGATAGTTCCAAAATACTCTTATGCATTAGTATTGCTGGTAATTTCATTTATTGGCGTATTATTGTCTCCACATTGTATAAGGAACTGTTGTGCACAATTTCAGTTTCTAGACTCAGCGGTTAAGGATGTGCGAGTCTGTCAGTGAATAAATAATGAGATTAGGATTTTTATTAAGTAGGTTATGCTATGCTATGGTGCAAGTCTGGCGTAGCGATTAAAGGGTAATTAATTATCACCAGTATCATAGTCAAGATGAGGACAAGACGATTTTTTTTTTTACATCAAACGTAAAACTTACGCTCATTGTTATTGTTATAGTTTTTAGTTATACGAGTAACCGAGTTATAATAATAATATACAGGGTAAAATTAAATAAGCTTGCAAAATTTCACAGACCTCAATAAAAAGACTGAACTGAATTAATGATTCGTAAAAAAAAAAACAAAAAAAATGTATTTTTTGGGCCAAACCACTTGTTGCAGTTAGTTGTTTTTTTTTTTTAACTTGAGTCACGTAATGAGTATCGAAATTTTAACACGATAAATTATTGAACAAGAACTGATTAACCTCCTCACTACAGGGACCACTTTTTATGTTAGATTCAATTCATATTCAGGATTTAAGCTGTTTAGGGGTTACTTTTTAACTGAAAAATTACTGAAAAAAATCTATTCCCGTAACAAAGAGTTTTTCCTTATGTCCTGCCACTAGGACAGATGCAGGCTACTTATATTTTCAGGACTATTTTATGTTCTGCATACAAGACAATTACAGCCAATGTGAGTATGTTATTGTGTAATGAAATAAGATAAGCCCATAAAGTACTCAATTTTTTATTGAAAAGATATATTATTAAACTTCAAGCTTAACTTCTTCGTTATTTATTTTGAACAGACAATATTTAACATTTCTTATTTATTTAAATTGTACATAAAATCAGTCTCAATAAGTCAGTCATCAACAGTTATAGAATCCTATCTAGCATACAAACAATAAAAATTGACGCCATTTGCGTAGCTATAATTGAAAAATAAGAAAATAAAGCCTCTGAAAATAATTATGGATTATGAAAAGCTTCAAAACAGTTTCTCTGAGCCGTGAAACATAAATACACAGCACATTTTTTGCAGGTAACTGTAGTTTTTTTATAACAACCCTCATTTCTGCATCTATTTTGCTTTGAACTGTGTTGTGGCATGTGATTAGCTTTTTTTTGACGAATAGCTTTAGTTGGTAACGGAACTATAGTAGTCTTACGTTTCTTGTGCTTTGGTAAAAGTTCTTCAAACTCATCAGCAGGGTCATCTGTGTCTGTAGAATCTATGTTATCAGCAATTAACTTCTCACCAAGTTCCATCTTAAATTCACGTATGCCTATAACGTTTTTAACGCCTTTTTTCTTCTCTCTCTGTTTGAACTGAAGGTATGAGTTAGCAACAGCCAAGTCTATCATATGAGATATTACTCGTATTGTCCACTTTATGTTCTGTTACGTGAAGGGCATACAGCTAGCATTCTATCAACTAAATCTACACCCCCCCATATTTTCGTTATATTCTTTGATAATTTCGGGGCGTCTTACACGTTCATACACTTTGTTTTTCTTCGACCATCTTTCACACTCATCTGCATGTCTATTAGATAAACGCGTTGACAACATCACCACGGGCTTATTGTCCATCCAACGTGTCACTGCCATCTTGCCATCTACTCGTGTTTTTATTTCGCAATAACCCCGTTGCTTTTTCATAAAACTCTTATCTTCTTCCATCATACAGTTTTTGGGCAATCGGTTTCTCATAATTGTTCCAGTCGCGTGGAAACCTTTATTCAATAATTCATCACACAATTTGATAGTGGTAAAATAGCGATCAAAAAAGATGTGGTGACCAGGGACAAGTGCTTCGGTCAGCCGAAGAATAGCTGCTTCTCCGAGACCAAAACTCATCTGTCTAATTTCTGGAAAAGTTGTGTCTCCTTGATATATCTCGAAATCTATAACCATTCCCTGAGGCGTTGCTAAAACAAATACTTTTAACCCTAAGGGATTAGGTTTGTTAGGGTTATATTGACGAATACAACATTGACCAGTAAACGGAATGATCATTTCATCAATAGACATTTTTGCTGTGCGAGGTTGAAGTAAACATCCTTGTCGTATTTTCTCGACAAGGGGACGCACTTTCCAAATCTTGTCCTTTTGACGTTCTTCGACGGTAACATCAAGATCATAAACCACTTTTAATGACGTTCGAATTGCGTAAAAACGCAGACGTGTCATAGCTGATGTTATGATAAGCTGTTTCCATTTAGACGACCAATACATGTCTATTTGAGGATATTGTAATGAAGCCATAATCATTGTCACTCCAATATAAACTTTTAATTCTTTAACTGTAAGACCAAGTGACCTGCCTTTTACATGAACTGCTGTTCTGTTTGTACAATCCACAATTTGTAAGAGTATTTGTTCATCTATATAACGTTCAAAGAACTGTTCGTATGACCATCCATGGTCGAAATTTGGCACGTATGTTGGTTCATACAGATTTATTTCGAGAGGTTCAAAATTTCCAGTCCATAAATCCACAACATCAGGTTGAGATTGAGACGGTATTTGTCTGTAGGTTGGCTGAGCTGACCTTCGAGGGCGACGAGAAGATCTTGCTCGGCGTAAACCAGAGCCAGTTGCCTGGCGTATTATAGATCCACTCGATAAAGCCGGCGATGGTGGCTCAACAACATCATGGGAGTCTGAATTTACAGAAGAATCACTAGAATCATACCTTCGACGCTCTTGTGTAGCGATTTCCGTGGGTTCATTATATGTGGGATCTTGGGTATCATCATCGCTGCTAAAATTGACATCAGATTCTTCTAGTAATAATAGCACGGTGTCGTCAGAACAGGCTAAAACAAATATCAAATAAAATATTATTTACGTAATTCCCTTACAGGTACCTATACACAGGACATATAATTTGTATCCCCAATGGAAATAAAATCATGGCAGAATTCACGTAAATATTGACAAATCAAACTAAATCTGCTATTCGAAAACGTAATTTGAATAACTTTTCATAGAAATAGCAACATTTTTATAAGAATCAGAAAGATTGAACTTACCAATGCTCGAGCGCGGCTCGATACGTCTGGATCTCGAAGCCATTTTGGCAGAATTGACCTTCAGTTGAGCTGTCAAATATTTTTCTATACCTACAACAATCTTCAATAGATGTCGCTAGGGGTTTTTATTTGAGGTGACGTGAATATTTAGTTCGCAAGATTTTTTATATTTTTATGTTCTTTATGTAGTACAAGTTCAGTGAGGAGGTAGGCGTTTTTTTTTTAAATTTTCAAGCTACCTTATTATTTGAGTTTATATTAATTATGTAATCATGACCTTTGGACTAATTATAGACAATTAACTAAAGTATAAGCAATATAGCTTTAAATACCTAATTGTGGTTTTCTTAGGAATATTTGTTAATAAATAATATTAGGAGCACAACATGTTTTCTTTGAACCTTTGTCCTTCTAAATCGGGGATTACTGAGACGGTGCGTAGTATTCCACGAGTCCTTCTTCACAAGAGAATGTGCGTTTGCAGGGTTGTATGTACATGATGACCGCATAGTAACAACTATATTACGTAAAGCAATGGACTGTGACCTCTGGAATTTCTTTCGGTCTTCCTTCTCAGAACAGTCAGCTATGAAACAACGAAATCATCTAGTTTTAAAACATAATTAATTTTGTAAACTAAAAGTGTTCTCTGAATTAATTTGAAGAAATAAACATTAAAATATTGCAAACGATTGATTTTCGACCAAGTTCAAAGGAGCTTTATTTATAGAAAAAAAAATCGACTGCAACCTATATCACTTATTTCAAGGAATTTGTGGAATTCCCAGTTTCAGAAACTGGTCCGCCTTTTATAATTGCGATACGTGCAGACTCCGGGGCATTGCTACGAAAGACTCATAATGGAGCACACGTTTAATTAAAAACATGAAGACATTATTATTTTTATCGATTTTCGTCTTTGCGTTCGTTGCTACGCAAACGCGACCACAGAAGGAACCAGCGACTGTGCCGCCAAAGAATGGTAATTATTTTTAGTTTTTTAATCATTCCTTATCTTTGATTGGTGCTAGTTCTACGGGGTAACAGGGATCATGACTAACATTAAAAATGTTCTTAAAATAATGTATTTTCAAAGAAGACATAGTAAAAATGAGATAATCGAAAAAATCTGTTAAATTGATGGTAATATGAAGAAGATACAAGCTTTAAAAGTTTTTGGAGGGGATTATACCCGTCCTTGTCGCGCGGTACGGACAATCTACGGCGCTAGTGAAGTTACATAGTCGTGACGTCCCTTCTACGATAGTGTGTCCTTGTCTAACACTTATTTTTAAAACGTGTATAATTCTGCAATTTTGTAAGCCTTTACATTTTTCATAATATTGTTTGCACTATTTGGTAACAAATATTTTCTTGAGATAATAATTAAAAAATTGTCATCATCATTAGTGCGTAAAACTCTGCAATGACAATGTCTATCAATTTGGCAGTTCAACAACATTCATTGCGTTATTTACGTGGCTGAGTAGACAAATTTTTCGAACATATGAAGCAATGGATTAGCAATATCCTTCAAAATGATTCAGATTGTGATTGTTAGTGTGTTAAACTAAAAAAAAAGCGTTTATTCTGACATTCTTAGTCTATGAACCGTCAATTTACCCGCCGTTTTTTGCTGTTATGGGCCGTCAATTAAATTCCATAAAAATAATGAATTGCACGTTTGGGTGCAAAGGGTTAATTTATTCGTATAGCGCAAACTACGAGTAAAACAGGACAGGATAGGATGCACTTTTAAAAAGTTATAAGTCAAAAACTGAAAGAAGTCCGAAAATCATGACGTTTTTCGAGCAGTTGCAAACTTTGTTTTACATTAATTGTATCTTTCCAAGCCTACATCCCAAAAATCAGAATAATGCAAGTTTGTGCAACCTAACGAGGTTTTTGTGTGACTGGCCTTTATGGCCTGTTTGTTTTTTCTAGGTGAAAGGAGACGGAAAGTATTTTAATCTTTTATTTTTTTTCAGCAACTTATCCTGTTCCTCCATACCCTTTTGCGGAGTTGCTACCTGCGCCAACGATAATTAAGTTATACAAACCAGGAGGACCAGGTCTGGATGAGGTGACAGTAAAGCCAGAGAACATCTGATATTCCTACACTAACAGACGTGTCCAAATGTCCATATTAATATAACAAATGTGAAAGTTCGTAAAGACGTTAATTTGTCACTCAATCACGCAAACTATTTACATATGTTGGAACAAAGAAACACGTTGATAAATAACAAATAAAGAGATTTTAAATAAAATAATATGTATTTTACTGAGATTATTGCTTTAAAAAAGGCAGTCTTTTGCGATATCTACGTAAATTTGTTTGGACCAAAGACACCGACTACCGAAATTAAAGATTTTTTCACATTGCTAGTTTATTTAGGCTTTTTTTTTAAAGTTTTTTTTCGTTCTACCTCTCAATCGCCAAGTGTGCAGAGGATAAAGTGCGATATGGATTGAGATATGGAATCGTGCAAATACGTCCTGTTTTGTTTAGCTGTAAGTCTTTCACTACTAACTACCTACTACACTAAATAAGTAGACTAAGGTCTTCAACCAGTTCGTCCTGCCCGTTAGGACTTAAGGTGCCGAAACGTGAACACTGACAGTTGCACTGCTCCACATATTCAAGGTCGCTCAGCGCGCTATGGAGCGGACTATGCACTCGACAAAGGAAAATCTGATTCATTTTAATGATCAAAAGAAAACCGAACTTATTCAAGGTAGGGTGTTACAATTTTCAAGCTCTTTTCGCTCGGTTTTACATTCTATGTTCTCCAGATTCTTGAGCTTTTCTTCATAAGTCAACAAAGCAAATAATTGTTATTTCTTTTGGAGTGATGTAAAAAATCTAACCTATCCAAGAGTGTGCAAAATTTTCGAGCTCGCTTCGCCCGCTCCGTCATTCTACATTTCCTTAATTTTTGAGCTTTTCTTCATAAGTCGACAAAGCAAATAATTCTTAGTTCTTTGTCGTGGTAAAAAAAAACATTATTTTTTGTGCAAAATTTTCGAATTCGCTCAGCTCGCTCTTGCGTTATAAATTGTCATAGTTCGAGCTCGCTTCGTTCGCTCTTCTTGTCCTACATCATCTACTGTTCCTGGGAATCGAACCCAGGACCTCATGCTCAACAGTAGCGCTTGCGACCAGTAGACCGACGTAGAGGATGTAACCTCCCTAAAAATATTTCTCGGCATCCATGGTGCCCCCCCCCCCCCCCTCCAAATCTTGGGCTACGACCGCGCCTGGCTCGGAGTTTTTTAAAGGATAAAATCAGAAATGAAATTATATTATATAATTAATGAAGTGGCTGTGGGCTGGCCAAGTTTGTCTTTCCTCCTTGTGAAGGATCGATGGCCGGTAGAGCAGACGAGTCCTGGAGTCGAGACCACGCGTAGCTTGGAACGCCTCCCAGCTAGATGGACCGACGACCTTCAGAAAGTAACTGAGATAGAATGGCTGCGGAAGGCGGAGGTCAGCGTGTTGTGGCGCAGCCTGGGAGAGGCCTATGTCCAGCAGTGGACTGCGGTAGGCTGAGTTGGTTGAAGTCTTCAAAAGAAAATAAATACATGAATAAACAAAAAAAGATAACAACCCTGTACAACACAGAGCAAGCGCAGTGATTAGAATAATGCTCGTCTGCATGCAAAGGGGCTTCTGATCTGCATTGCAAGTTAAAAGCTTGTATAATTTTATTAAAAGCAGAAAAAACTAGTCATGATAGATTCACTAACTATATATATGCCTATGCTTATTATAAATTCCGTTCGTGTTTGACCGCGTTGTTCTTCTAAACAACGCAACGGATCTTGCTGAGGTTATCAGTATCATTTAGGAAATGTATTCCGTAAGATTTATGTGTATAATACATAAATATTAAACTAACATTTATTAAAGAAATGTCAGTGTTTTGTCGAATGACGAAGCAGCGGCGAATCGCTAGTTTTACATACATATTCTACAATTGTTTTATATGACCAAGTCGTAATATATAAGCGAGGAAACGAGTCTTCAAGACATTACTAAGAAGTACTCCTAGTAAAACACACGTCGTAGTTACAAATATGAAGATTTTATTTTTCTTGTTTATGTTGTTTGCGTTTGCTGCTGCTCAAAACCAACAGTCGAATGTGCGGCTGAAGCCAGGTGAGTACTACAATTCTGTAAAAATCTCACCGTGAAAAGTTAGGTGAACTGAGCTGGCCATTTCACCTGATGATATTGAAACTATTGGCAGTTCACGTCACATAAGTTTTCACGGTGAGATTTTTACAGAGTATGTAGGCTGATCTCTGAAGTCGATTTAAACTAGGTACAGTCAACTGTGGCATCTTTAATTTCTATGAGCAACATTATCCAAGAGTGCTGTACTTATACAAGGTGTTTTTTTATATCCCATATATCGAGGGTATGAATGAGACCATATCAAATAATCAATTGGCATATTAATTAATAATAAAAAATAAAAGCCAATTGGTCGGAAATTTAGAATTTGTAGTGACAAAAATTTAAAAGAGTATGCTTAGATGGGTTTGGTCATGTTGAGCGGATGAATGAAAGGAGACTAACAAAAGGTATTTACACGGCAGATGTGAGTGGAAACGCCGGGAGGGGACGCCCTAGGAAGACATATAGTGACCTTATTGGTGATGTTCTTCAGAAAGGTCAGGTGCAAAGTACTCTAAACCGGCGCTCGTGTATGACCAGATGTATGAACGTAAACGAGGCAAAAGGAGTATGTAAGGAACGTAGCAGGTGGCTTTCTGTGGTTTCTGCCTACCCTCATGGGAAGAAGGCGTGAGTTTATGTATGTATGTGTGGTCGGAAATATTTATTTGTCGATTTATGAGCTGGGAAACCTATAAATTGAGGTTACATTACAAACATACATAATCAGCCTATTATGTTTCCACTGCTGAGACACAGGCCTCCTCTCTGTGAGATGGAGTGAGCTGTAATCCACCACGAAGGCCCAGATGTCACATGTCATCGAATTTTTGGTTATATAACATGCCGGTTTCCCTAATGGAAGTTAAAAAACATTTATTTTTTAAATGTGATGTACGTAAATTACACTTTTACACGTCAAATAATATTTTTGAGCTCCATGAGGTCTAGTTTAGAAGTGTAGAAGATTCTTAGACACCTGTGACGGAAAACATCGTGAGGAAACCTGGATTTATAATTAATATAAGTCCGCCTTGAGCAAACGTGGTTACAAATGCCTTCTCTGTATGAGAAGAGGCGTTTGCACTGCAGGGGACCAATAACAGGCCTGAACGACATCACATAATAACTTAAATAATTTTTGTAGGAAGATTTCTACCTTCTCATCCCGGAGGGCATCTACCATCATCGAAGATTATCAGAGCATACAATGAGCCATTGAACGCTGGATAGATGCAGGGTTCGGAGCTTTCCTGACTATATGAGCGTCGAAAATATAAAAACTTGATTAGTATAATGTATTGTGATTAAGAAAACTAAAAAACAAAACGCTGTTTCTTTTTATCAGGCTTAACCCATTATTTTTTCATTATTATCTGGTATCAATAAAAAGTACTTAAAATAAATATGTGCTTAATTGTAACTGATTCGTAATAGTAATAAAAAAATGTAACTCACATGGTATCAAATTTTATATTTTCAAATTAAATATTATTTTGTCTAAGCGTTCTTTGTTTTATTTTAAGATTGATTTTCTTCAGTTTTTTTTTGCAGCTTGCGTATCATAACCACCTTACAAACTTGTTTTGTCGACGTAAGAAAACAAATGACAGACAAAATTTGCGCGACAAATTACGCGTGCAGAAAATGTTAACGTAGGTCTTACAGTTATTGAGGAAAAATTCCTTAGCGTATCTAATTAATTATATAAGGAAAACATAACGTAACAGCACGCCTATATATTCACAGAAGGGTTAGGCAGAGGTGTATCTAGTACACCCTCATTTCGCTAGCTGTTATGTTGAAGTTCCAATAGGGCCCCCTATTGTAGTTTGCGTATCATAACCACCTTACGAACTTGTTTTGTCGA
The DNA here is from genome assembly GCA_963555695.1 of Dasypolia templi. Lineage (NCBI taxonomy): Eukaryota > Metazoa > Arthropoda > Insecta > Lepidoptera > Noctuidae > Dasypolia > Dasypolia templi. Next base: position 11,648,287 of record OY743163.1, read on the forward strand.
CGTAAGAAAACAAATGGCAGACAAAATTTGCGCGACAAATTACGCGTGCAGAAAATGTTAACGTAGGTCTTAAAGTTATTGAGGAAAAATTCCTTAGCGTATCTAATTAATTATATAAGGAAAACATAACATGAAAGCACGCCTATATATTCACAGAAGGGTTAGGCAGAGGCGTATCTAGTACACCCTCATTTCGCCAGCTGTTATGTTGAAGTTCCAATAGGGGGCGGTCTTAATGCCATCAAGTAGGCACAAATGCAAACTTCAGACTGCTACAGTTTTTTTTTAACTGCCTGAATTTGGGTCCTTACTCAGCAGTAGTGCTAAACGAGGCAGTTAAGCTAAAAATGGCACTGTTAAGGCGCCATGATCCGTCGAGCCGAAGCCTACTGAAGAAAGCTCGCGTGTGGTTGCGCTGATTTGGTAGGTATTTACATAGTAATTATTTTAATCATTTTGTCAAGACAAACTCAGCGAATTGTACTAAACAATCTTACTACCTTTTCATTTATATAATAAATAAGGAAGAAACGTTTGTTTTGTAGCTATGAGATTGATTAAACCTTACGGAAAGGGGTAACTTAGGGATTTTTTTAAATCCAGCAAAGTCAATCGAATCGTATTATTAAAAGCGATTGCATGTCCGCCAGATCCTTAAGTATCATATATCTTTTGTTCAGTATTCTACAACACAGTTTTTATGTTTCCCATGGATGGACAACAGGACGTTGAAAAAAAAGGTGCCAATTCACTTGGTTTAAAAGTAAAAAATTGGTGTTCCACAAGGCTTAATATTGGGTCCTTTCCTCTTATTTGTGTATGACCTACTCCATTAATGAATAAATAAACCACAAATGGTGTTATTTGCTCACGACACTTCCTTAATTTTTCGTTATAGGTTGCCATTATTACATCTTCAGTGTTTTGCAGATCTGATGTAATAGGTTGGGGAAAAAGTCTTTTCGCATTATAGTATGTATGAACTTGTAATAAAATGGCTTTGGCTATACTATTTGTATCTGGCTGGTTTTGGTATCATTGAAAGTTTAAAATGTATAGAACATAATTCCAAATTCAAATTAGGAAAATGTGTGATATTTATTTGTTTTTCGTACTGTCAAGATGAGTGAATCTAATGAAGAAATTCGATACATTTTAAAATTTTACTACAAAAAAGGTAAAAATGCACGCAAGCCGCGAAAAAAAATTGCGATGATTATGGACCTAGTGCAGTGTCCGTGAGAGTAGCACAAATTTGGTTTAAACGTTTTCAATCCGGAAATTTTGATGTCAAAGATGCACGTCACTCTGGTCGCCCTATTCCGGATAAAATGGATGCCATTTTTGAAAAAGTGGAGCTAAATCAGCATATCAGTAGTTACGACGTAGCTGAAGAACTGGGAATTGACCACAAAACAGTTTCGGCGCATTTGAAAAACACTGGGTACACAAAAAAGCTCGATATTTGGGTACCTCACGAGCTCACTGAAAGAAACCTAATGAACAGTGTACTCATTTGTGATTATTTATTACGACGTAATGAAACCGAACCATTTCTGAAGAAGCTGATAACTGGTGACGAAAAGTGGATCACGTATCAAACGGTCAAAGGCCGGTCAGGCTTCACAGACTGTGGCGAAACCCGGGTTAACTCGCAATAAGGTGATGCAGTGAGTGTGGTAGGATTGGAAGGGCATTATACATTATGAGCTGTTACCACCAGGCAGGACCATCGATTCTGAACTCTACTGCGAACAACTGATGAGATTAAAGCAAGAAGTTGAGAAAAAGCGGCCGGAATTAATCAACAGAAGGTGTGTGGTTTTTCATCATGATAGTCCTGACCTTGCACCTTCAGATTTCCACCTGTTTCGGTCCCTTCAGAATTCTTTAGGCAGTGTCAGGTTAACATCACGAGAGGTCTGCCAAAACCACTTGTCGCGGTATTTTGATCAGAAGTCCCAAAATTTCTATAGCAATGGGATCATGTCCCTACCTACAAGATGGCAAAAAGTTATCGAACAAAATGGTATCTACATTGTTTGGTTAAATGTAAATAAACTATGTTAAAAAATGTTTTGAATTTTCTAAAAAAAATGCGAAGAAACTTTTTCCCCAACCTAATATATATGGCGTACGGTGCTGGGCCAAGCACTGATCCTTGCGGTACTGAGGCAGCGATGTCGTACAGGTTAGAGTACTCGTTTTCATATTTCACTTGAAACTTTCTTATGAATTCATGATTATGAAGAACGAGGGTAACAGTTCTTTGAGCTTAAAGAGTAACCACTTGTGCCACACTCTGTCAAACGCCTGTTAAATATCTAGGATTGGGGGTAAAAATCTTACTTAGGTTCCGTGAAGACCTCAGCTTTCTAATTTGGCTTCATAGCACAAGTTCCTGAGGGCGTTTTTAATGGAAATTTATAGAAATTTTGTGGCCTTTTGAAATTCTTGGTAATTTTAAAGAGAGTAGTATCTTTGTTCTGAGCCGATAGTGTAAACAGTTTCTGTTGAAAAGTTGCATTCCTGTTCTCAATGATCATGTCCTTCAGTTTCCTAGAGGTCCTATTAAATCCTCTCCTGTCATGTCCTGATCTGCTTGCATGAAGCCGCTTCCTTGTTTTACGTTTTCCCTCGAGTATAAGGCGTATTTCAAGAGATATTTCACATTTATTTAACTGGTGTCCAGCATCGGAGTAGCACGCCATGTCGTCCTTTATCGGATTTGTGATGTAGAAAGCTGCATCGTCTATTTCTGCCTCGTTTTTAAGACGCACACTTTCCTTCCAGTCTGTTTTATGATTGCTTAACTTATAGATCTATTCTTTTTGATTATTTTTATACTCAGTGTAAGCAGCACTATAGGATGGTTGGCGCTATTTAGGGGAAGCCTACGTTCAGCGGTGGACGGCAATTGGCTGATGATGAAGCAGCACAGGTGATTGATTGATTGATCCGTTATGGTATCAAGACACGATTTTATTTTTTGGGTGTATATTTGAGAGCCCCTTTGTTATCAAGAAATCGAGTAGATCTGGTGTTCGGTTAGAATTTTTTGGCCAATAGGTTGGCCGCCTGTAGAGAGGGTAATTTATCTGTGGTTTTCTACACATTTCTTAAGCTAACGTCCTCTTGTTGTTGTCAGTCTGCAACCCCAGTCTATGTGCTTGCTGACGCTACTCATCTTCACGCACACATTCACATCGTGTTTGTACACTTGGTAAACTATCGCTACGTGAGATAAAAATACTGTACAGTATTATGTAACACTAATTGTAGACAATCACTAGTTTACACCTTTTTGAGACTGACTGTAGTACCTAGAGTACCTACACATCATGATATACCTACTGAGTAATTAACATTTTATCCTTAAGTATACCTTAGAATAGATTCTTATGTAATATGATCAGGTGTTATTTATCTATCATTATGTATATAAAGATTGTTGCGATATTTATTGTTGTTTACCGTTTTGAGTTTGCGCAGCCGTGAGGCACACAATAAAATTTTCTTCTAGTTTTGGTTTTGTCTTAGTAGTGTCAATTTATGTTGATCGGTTCTTTCTTTCTTTCTGTTTTAATTTTCCAAGGACTGCCTTGGCCTATTGGTCGCAAGCGCTACTGCTGGTCATGATTTCCGGTTCGGGCAAAGTGTTATTTGGTTTTTCAACAGGAGTTTTTCAGAAGCAGCCCGGAGTCTGGATTTGTGCCCACGTGAAAGCAATAGGCTCGCCCCTATTAACCCTTCAGGGATTCCAGGCGTGATGATATGTTTTATGTTGAATTTTATAACAATCATTAATTGTGTATGTAAAAGTTGAAGCGATATTTATTACTAACTTTTGCCCGCGGGTTTGCCCGCTTGGTGTTCAGAAATAATCCCAGGCGAACATAGTACCTGGATAAAAATTATCCCATGTGTTCATCCAGGTGATAAACTATCTACGTGCCAAATTTTATCTAAATTCGGTAAGTTGTTTTTGCGTGAAAGAGTAACAAACAAACATCCATCCATCCAACCAAACTCTCGTGTTTATAATAGTAGGATAGTAGGATCAGTAGATTTAGTAGGAATTGTTTACAGTTCTGCGTTCAAGTTTCGAGATTTTCCGAGTAGGTTTTGGCATGCCTGTTATTTTTAATCACAAAACGGTTTCAAGTACTACAGCTTCTTCGGTTGCTTTTGTGACCTTGTTCGTTGACCAGATAAAAATTGCAAATGGAAGTGAACAATTATATTTATTTATATAAACTTTGTGAGACATTCCGCTGTACTGTTGAACTGGTCAAGTCCAACAACATAAATATAGTATGACGAACTTATCTTTTTGCAATTATTGATGGCACTTGTTGTAAACGAAGATCAAAAAGTTCAACAAAAACCGATCGTATGTCCCTCAAAATGTTAGTTCGAAAAACGGCCGTTGCACCGAGAAGTTGGTCGAAATGTACAACACGATTTAACGAACTGTGGTGACTTTATCTTCAATAGAAGACACAGAGTACCACTGTGCTGTGTCCTAAATCGTCTCAACATAAGGGGTGACTTCGGTAGCCTAATAGGTATGCGACCTTTAAAATATGGGATTTAAATTGTTACCTACACTATATTATGATGCAATAGACTTACATACATAATCATCTATTATGTTCCCACTGCAGGGACACAGGCCTCCTCTCTGTGAGAGGGAGTGGGCCGTAATCTACCACGCGGGCCCAGTGCGGGTTGGTAGATGTCACATGTCTTCGAATTTTTGGTTCTTAGACATGCCGGTTTCCTCACGATGTTTTCCTTCACAGTTTTGTGAGCAGTGGTGATGAAATATTTTACACAAAGGAAAGCGCCTGTCTGGGTTCGAACCTACGACCTACACCTCGTAAGTCGCGGCCGTTACCACTGGGCCACCACTGCCACTGCAATAGACTTACGTTACGTAAAATTAGAACATGCCCAGCTTTATTGGAGATTACCAAAATGAGTCACATTTTGGTAATCTCCAATAAAGCTGGTCAAACATGAATTTGTTCCTAAATCCAAACTTTCAAACACCTGACGAATCGAGACTATTACCTTTTACGGCTTTGTTTACAAGTTCCTGAGTCTTGGCGCCGCACATTCCTGTATTTTCTACCATTCTACCAATGTAAGCTTTGTGTTTGTCATTGCGAGCACGCAGCTCCGAACGCTTAGGTACAGTCAGACTCAAAAAGATGTATATTTATGGAGTTTCTTGCCCTTTCTTCTCCATACGAACCTACTATGTTGTGGAATGGGCGGCTAGCTTCTTCTGACTGACTCCTTGATATTTGAAATGTGCCTGTAAAGCTAGAGTGTCCTAAGACAGCACCCCCACATAACGTCCACAGTACAATAGATGGCACAGGAGTTTAACTTTACGATGTCAATAAACGCTCAATAGTGTGCAATTTACGTCCGTGCGAACGTTGTCTGTATATTTTACAATATTTTTAATATTTTAGTACAAAACGGCAATTTCATATTTAATCTCCTAGTATTTATAGTTATATAGACATATTATAAACAGAAAAGTAGAAATTAATAGATAAATATGGACAAAGCTGATGCTTATTTATACAGAAAACTCTTCCATCATACCTGCGATAGGAGATTATTTCAAGGAGACGGGTGAAAGAGTAGAAAAGAAACTAAAACACTTAAAATCAAAAACAATCCTCAACAATAATTTAAATTCGCAGTGTCTCACGTTACATATAAGGAAAACTTTAATAAAATATACAAACCATGTTACGTGTCATCATATACTCATTACTATGTTAATCTTAACCGCACTTAGTGTTAAAGTATAAAGCAGCTTGAAACTATGTTTTGTCAGTACATTTACGAGGGTTTTCGAACATTGCGCACTACAATGAAGCTACTGTTTGTATTATTGTTGTTTTTCGTTTTCGCCGCAGCGACGGCTAACAAGTCGTCGAAAGGTAGGTACAATCATTTTAATTTTAGTTTTCTATTTTACTTGACCGTAGTTGGATATATTCATTTCAAATACGAGGGCTGCACTAAAAGTATCGGGAATGGAATATTTCCACTGTTCCTGTCATATTAAAATCTTTTTAATTGAAAACTCCTAGGTTTTAAAAATCGAATATCATTTATTTATTTTTTTAAAGATTCTCGGTCTTGTCACAAGGTTTTGTCAAACTTGTTTAGTCGTTGAGAAAATGGAATTGACTCGAGAAAATTCAAGAGCGATGATTTATTATGATTTTTGAAGTGGTTTAACACAAAAGCAGTGTGTTGACCGGATGATTTCTGCATTTGGTGATGAAGCCCCATCCAAAACCACAATTTATCGCTGGTTTGCTGAATTTCAACGTGGACGTGTCAAGCTCAGTGATGATCCCCGTCAAGGTCGTCCAAAAACTGCAGTCACCCAAGAAAACGTTGATGCTGTGCGTAAGCTGATTGAGGAAGATCGACATGTGACATACCGTGTAATTCAGGCAACTTTAGACATTGGCATGAGTCAAATACAAATGCAAAAAAGTTTTTTTGGTATTGGTCCCCGCATTTATAATAAAGTACCTAATATTATTAAAAATATGACTGTATTCCAATTTAAAAGGGCACTTAACAAAATACTAATTGAAAAATGTTATTACACAATTGACGACTTCCTTAATGATGAATCACTAAACTGATTGACATGCTATTATTCCATTTGATATTTTATTTTATTTTGTTACTGCAATCTTATTAACATTCTGACATTTCTGTATTATTATGACATTTATACAGTATTACAAACGATTTGACATTTTTGTATTATTGACATTTTAACTTTAATTGAAACGATTTGATATTACTTTTTTTCTGTATTTTGTATTATTATAATTTCATAATTGTTATTTAAAATTACAATGTCTTTTAAATTTGTTTACGTTAAACACGATTTGCATGCCCATGACGGTAGAACATGGAGCACTATTAAATAAGAAACCATCTATGTACTAATTACCCATGTTTGCAAACGAATAAATGATTTGATTTGATTTGATGATTTGATGAAATAATCTTACATGAACGATTAGGTGTAAAAAAGAAGTTTTCCCGATGGATACCGCATTCGCTCTGTGAAGAGCAAAAAGCGGCTCGTGGTACTTGGTGCATCAGAACTCTCGAAAGATTCCAGGCAGGATCCTCAAATGCTGAATAAATACATTTTTAAATAGTAATGTTGTGTCACTTCCTTGATTCCCGAAATTTTCAGTGCGGCTCTCGTATGTGATCTTTCTCTTGCTCGTGTATCCCGATTTATTTGGGGCCCGCGCAACATGCCATTTTCTTTTGTCCTTTTCTATTAAGGCCCATTCATTTATAAGCTATATTGCGGTCACGCTCGGTAGCGATACCGAATCGGTACGCCTTATCGCTGTCACGCTCGGTAGCGATACCGAATCGGTACGCGATATAGCTGTCGCGCTCGGTAGCGATACCGAATCGGTACGCGATATCGCTGTCGCGCTAGATAGCGACAGCGATACCGAATCGGTACGCGATATAGCTGTCGCGCTCGGTAGCGATATCGAATCGGTACGCGATATCGCTGTCGCGCTAGGTAGCGACAGCGATACCGAATCGGTACGCGATATCGCTGTCTCGCTCGGTAGTTATACACGCTCTCTGGTTAGTCCCTTCGGACCAGAGGGCCTAGACCAAGTAACATTCGATTAGAGATGACGCTAGTAGAAAAGCTATCGAAATGTCACTTGATGATAGGTCATAGCGTAGTATCTTAGTGAAGCGATAGCGATTGTAGAAATAGAATCGCTTCGAAACGAATGCCATTTGTCTAGGCTTTCAGAGTGCCGCTATCGAGCGCGAAAGCGATTTCGCTTATATCTGAATAGTCGTCTATATAGTCACCTACTTCCTAGTTATATATTCTTCCTGACAGTCCATCCATCGTTTCTTTGGTTTTTATATATATATATTTATGCAGCATGGTTTTCGACGTAGGATGATGAAAAAAATCTGTAAAAATATCAAAGTTCTCCTTCAAACATTTTTTTTTGCTGCACTTTTGCAAAGTTTGACTAGTTTCTTCTATGTAACTCTTTATTTTAAAGCAATCGTTTAGAGTATGAGGTCGAACGAATGGGCCGATTAATAGGGGAGCGGAGCGAATTTAATAGAGAATTATGGGTTATTTTAATAGGGGTTTGTTTGCATCAACACCAATCTCAATTTAGACAGAGTAATTAAGCCAGCAATCACCTGGGTTTATTTTCCTGTTCTTTCTTGAACTTGGACTCGAACCTCTTGATGAAGTCAACAGTGATATGTTGATGTAAGTGTTAAGCGATGGTATTAATTTACGTGAATCCCAGCGATTATTTGCAATATTTCAAGAGGGATGTAATAAATTGCCTTATAAGAGTAGTAGGTCTAAAGGTCAGCAATCATCCAAGAAAATGGCGGCCGTACCCATGATGCAGTACTACCCATCACTGAACCAAACAAAGATGGCGTTAACAATAATACAATAAATTATCTAAGTAGCAAAAAACTCTATACACCATATAAACGAACTTGGTTAGAAGCAGTCCCAAAAAAGACGTCCCAGAAATTCCTTCAAAAGTACAGAACACTCGATGCGCGTGTCAAAATCGTACTATCAGTTGTTTTTTCAAGGAATAGTTTACTTAAAGCATATATTTTATTTCAGAACCCAGTAAAGATCCAGACAAGAAGCCACATACAACGCCAAGACCCTTCCTACCTGGGTCAAAGATAAAATACTTATACAACGGATCTATACCTAAGGCATACAGCACGTATGAAATGAAAGCTTGATACCACTAGGCAAAAAGATTTTATTCAATACGAATTATGATGAAAAACCGAAATAAAGTCATTTAAAGTAATCACTTTGTATTTTATTTTGGGGCCCGTCCCATTTCACAGTTGGTTACAGCCATTTTGCATTCCAATAAATAAAAAAAACATAACGGGACTGACCGGCTCTTTTCCTGTTCAGCATAACCTGATCGACCAACCCGTGTTGCTGCTATTGTCACGGCTCGGAACCGGTAAAAAATACCGGTTTTCCTCGATAAAATTATGCTTAGTTTCCCTCATTTCGATATTTGCACATTATGAAGACTCACACTGTATATGAGCTCAAAAGAAAAATTTAAAACTACATTTTAGGCTGCAGACTCGTTCCGCGCGCGCGATCGCACAGCGCCTCAGAACGATTGTCCGATTGCCAAGCATAGAAGAACCTAGAAAATGAATATACAGAAATAGTTGAAGATACCAATGGTAACAATAAATTGGAACCTAATGAATCAAGCTAAGAAACAAGAGAATAACAACGCAATGAATGTTTTTAAACTGTCAAAGTCAAACAGATTAGTCGTAATCGTTTACGAAAATGTGTTACGCACTGACTGCTGGTCGATCGACCCGTGCCCTATATTTTAAAAAAAAACATGTAGATAATGAAAATACAAACCAGGTTTTACTACTACTCAGCATGTAGATCATATAAAGAGCTCTTAGTATAAAAGCTGCTTCAATTCCTGTTTTTCCAGTACATTGAGAAGGGTTTTTGAACATTGCGCACTACAATGAAGATTCTGTTTGTATTATTACTGTTTTTTGTATTCGCCGCAGCGATGGCTGATCAGTCATCGAAAGGTAATTTTGTTTATTATTTTACTCAACAGCAGCGAAACTGGACACACTTACCTGTGACGACATATAAACTGCTACATGCGAACAAGGCATCACACTGACGTCACGCAAATCCTTCACCGCGCAATCAGAGTTTACCGCGCAGCTGGCATATATACAACTACCCGACATCAATCGTCGGGCAGTTGCCCACCAGAGACAACATCCATCCGGTCAGAGAATCCTCCCTTTTCCAAGAGTATGAGTGAACTTTACACTCTTCATACCCATACCAATTGTTGCATGTCTTTTGACTCAAATGAAGTCGATAACGTCAACGTCATTCAAGCGCCACTACAATAACTACCTTCTGCCTGCGTAAAATTTCTTGTTTCCCCGACCCAACCCGTTGCATTGCATCACATGCCAGCGTTATCACTTCGTTTTCGATTAGCGTTCTTTCTGACTTTTTTCCTTTTTGCTCGGCTCCTGAGGGTCATTAATCACTCTATGAGCCTCAGGAGCCGAGCACAAATAGTATATAGCCTTCCTTAGATTTTTTCAAATCCGACCGATAGTTCCAGATTACTCCCTACATACAAACTCAGGCACGGGAGCGGATGTCTGAAACAGATACCGTGGCCCTGGCACAGGCAATTGAAGGAACACGGATGGGTTTTAGTCAGTAAAAGTCTCATACGCCCTCCCGCTTCATCCAGAGCGGGTGAAAGCCATTAGATGATTTCCCACCCAAAAAAAAAGCCCCGGGAGCGGATAATAGAGATACGTCCGTCAGTCAAACGGACAGATAAAATACGATTTGAAATCTAACACGAAACTACAGTACTGTTTCCTCCTCATCAATAAACTCTGAGTGAATTTATTTTTAACTTCTCGTTTATTAAAAAATGTGTTTTTTCCAGTTTTAAAATAGAAGGATCAGTCAAGTATGTGTTTTTATTTTAAGAACCCGTTAAAGACCCACCCAAGGAGCCAACTGCAAGACCCATCCTTCCCGGCTCCAAGATAAAAGAATTATACAACGTACCTTTACCTAAGGCATACAGCATGTATGATGTATGAGATGAAAGCTTTGTAACGGTAACGTAAAAAAGGTTTTAGTCAATCCGAATGATGAAGTAAGAAATAAAGTGTTTAAGAGAAATCACTGTGTCTTTTTAATTGCCCCTCCCATTCCTCAGTTGGACCATATTACAGCCGCATCGTATTCCAATAAAACACGATGGGGCTCATCAGGTTTTTTCTAGACTGACCTCGGCCACAAAAGAAACCCAAAAGTCTGACAACCAGTCTCACCTTACTCTTAGGGGATATCGGGTTACCCAGCAGAGAGATAAGATTAAATGATTTAAACTAGCAAAATTCCTATCGCTGTCAATGTCACTTTTGGCATAAAGGCCTAGTAGCCATGCCATAAACATTAAAAAAAAACAATGTCACTTGATGTCAATCACACATTTTCCCCGCCCTGCTGCAATCAATGTCTATCGAGGTTTGTCTAGATAATTGTATAGTCTATGGTTGTTGCCTATAAAAGAAGAAAGCCGCGCGAAATAACGCATTGTCAGTGGGCTTTTGAACATTGCGCACTACGATGAAACTACTGTTAATAGTTTTACTGGTTTTCTTATTCGCCGCAGCGATGGCAACCAAATCGAAAATGGAATCGTCTCAAGGTAATTTTAATTTATTATTTTTAACGCTTTTACTCACTTTTTTACCACATCACTGTTTTATAACGTAGTTATAACTAAATTGAATCAACATTATTCCATACACGTTTTTTAGCAAGCATGCACCTTGCGGTACACCAGCGAGTATAGTCGCCGGCACGTAACTTGGCAAGAATCTTTAGATGTTTTTTTTCCTTTCTTTAACTCTCTTGTAAACAGATGTCAAAAAAAAATGCTAAGAACCATAAAATAATGACAAGCAATATAAGTGAAAAAAAAATTGTTGCACTAAGTGCACATGCGTGAACTTACTCCCAATACCCCAAAACCTTGTCAAGTTACGTGCCGGCTACTATAGACCAGGGTAAAGGTCCAACTATGGACTTTTCTTGATCCAGTTAATTAATTGATTATGATTTATCTTTTTAAACAACGTATTTTTTTTCAATCTCAACTCAAACTCAAATCATTAATTTCAATTCATCTTCATTCATACGAATTATTCATATTTAAAGCTAAGAAAATGCGACGTTGTGATTATTCACGTAAGGGTGTTTTACATTAATAATCGTGACTGCGACGAATTATTTCTCAACGTTATAATGGGCCTGTTGAACATAAAGCTCAAACATAATCTGTTCATAATGTTCCCATTAGGTCGTGATGGCCCAGTGGATAAATCCTCGCCTGTTGCGGATACAACTTCAACTCCGGGCAAGTACCAATGTGTCTTTTTCAATTCATATGAAGTTTCTAAGTTAGGAAACCTGGCCTTATAGTTCATACAAGTCTGAAATCGCCAACCTGTACGTGTCTTCTCTGTATGAGAAGAGGCTTTTGCCCTGCAGTGGGACAGTAAGGGTTGTCAGCACGGAATTACTTTTTTCATGCTCTATCCTCTTCTATCGCACAGGATATTCATTTCCTAGAGCGAGAAAGATAGAGTGCGCGCGGCGGAATCGCATGCGCATTCTATCTTTCTCTCTGTTTTTTAGGGGTCAAAGACAGCTGGTAGTGTTGAAACATGAATTACGAGTTAAGAATAATATGTTTTATCGTATAATATCAATACCAATCGCGTCTGTAAAGTTTACACAAAACTGTTTTTTTCATTAAACCGATATTCATCTATCTCGTACAGGATTGTCATTTTGTAGAGCGGAGAAAGATGGAGTGCGTGTGGCGGAATCGGCCATGCGATTTGATTCCGCCGCGCGCTCAGTTGTTGCCATTGCTAGGACTCAGACCTCCTCTATGTGAGAGGGAGTGCGTTGTGATCCACCAAGTGGGCACAGTGCAGATTGATAGATGAACCGTCTTTTTCGTCTTCGTGATGGTTGACGATAGGTTCGTCCGAAGTCAGAGCATTTTGCTGGCATACTTTACGCACGGCATACTTATTGTTCTTATTATTGTTGTTTGTTTTGTTACAAAAGTAGTCATCCTTCCGCTTTACAATCGGCAGCTTGTTTTTGTACAAATAATGTTTGTTTTATTGTCATTTGCCAGTGTCGCAACACAAACAGAGCAATGTGTATTGTCTTTGGTGCTGAGTAAAGGTGCAAAATTACAAATCTTTTAAATGCTGAATACGAGGCCTTTGGCTACTTTGTATGTGTGTAATTTATGTCAACTTTTTGTAATGTGCGTTTTGTTTGAGCAGAATAAACAATTTTTCTTTCTTTGAAATTTTGTTTCAAGACACTGTTGAATAGGAAACTTTTATTGAGTGCTACAGGGGTGGTAACAATTTTTATTTTTTTTAAATATTGTGTTTTTTTTTCAGATATAAATCTAGTGATAGATTCGATATTTCCCGCGTCAAAGATTGTGGCAATCTATGATGGAGCACCGAATAATAAAACCAGCGGGTAGAAATGTTTGATGTTGATTTATGGATTCGAGTTTTTTCTTAATGTAACATGAGTTGTTTTTTATTTAAAAAAATCTTTATTCCTCTTTTGTGTTTATTTTCTTTGGTGCTCTGATTAGCACCCCAATTACGTTACATATTATCAATGACATGCTGAAGGATTTTGAAGAACATTGCTAATCCATTGCTTCGTATGTTTGAAAAATTATACCAATGTGACAATGTGAATAGAAAATATTCATATGAACATAAGATATACATGTAGGATTTTATAATAATAAAATATAAATGTAATTTTTTTTGTACGTAAGTGTTTCTGAACGGAATGATTGTGATGAATTTATGAACGAAGCATTGAGTTAAAGGAGAGTAAAGAATGATGGTGTGAAAGGTGAAGGTTGAACGAAAAAGGAATTAAGAGGAAAGATGAGAACTACGGTGAACTAATTGTAAAAAAGGTGAAAGTTATAATTAAAATAAAGAAGTTATTACTAAGCCAACGGTGTTTCATTTAGACCCAAATCCTACATACATATGAATACAGCAATGCTTAGACCTGATGTCTTGTACGAGGGCTGCAAAAAGTATCGGGAATGGAATATTTCCACTGTTCCTGTCATATTAAAATCTTTTTAATTGAAAACTCCTTGGTTTTAAAAATCGAATATCATTTATTTATTAAAAAAAAGATTCTCGGTCTTGTCACAAGGTTTTATCAAACTTGTTTAGTCGTTGAGAAAATGGAATTGACTCGAGAAAATTCAAGAGCGATGATTTATTATGACTTTCGAAGTGGTTTAACACAAAAGCAGTGTGTTGACCGGATGATTTCTGCATTTGGTGATGAAGCCCCATCCAAAACCACAATTTATCGCTGGTTTGCTGAATTTCAACGTGGACGTGTCAAGCTCAGTGTTGATCCCCGTCAAGGTCGTCCAAAAACTGCAATCACCCAAGAAAATGTTGATGCTGTGCGTAAGCTGATTGAGGAAGATCGACATATGACATACCGCGAAATTCAGGCAACTTTAGACATTGGCATGAGTCAAATACAAATAATCTTGCATGAACAATTAGGTGTAAAAAAAGTTGTTTTCCTGATGGATACCGCATTCGCTCTGTGAAAAACAAAAAGCGGCTCGCGTTACTTGGTGCATCAGAACTCTCGAAAGATTCCACGCAGGATCCTCAAATGCTGTATACAACATCGTATCAAGTGACGAATCCTGGATATACGCGTACGAACCCGAAACAAAAAACCAGTCACGAGTTTGGGTGTTCGAAAATGAGTTAAAGTCAACAAAAATTGTTCGTTCACGGAGTGTTGCAAAAAAAATGGTGGCCACGTTTGTCTCCAAAACCGGCCATGTTACGACTATTCCTCTTGAGGGACAAAGAACAGTTAATGCAGAATGGTATGCTAGCATTTGTTTGCCACAGGACGCTTCTGAACTCCGTAAAGAGAACTGCAACCGCCGCATCATCCTCCATCACGACAATGCGAGTTCTCACAACGCACACAGAACAAAAGAGTTTTGAGAGCAAGAAAACATAGAATTATTAGACCATCCGCCGTACAGCCCCGACCTAAGCCCTAATGATTTCTATATTTTCCCTAAAATAAAGAATAAATTGCGTGGACAGAGATTTTCATCACCTGAAGAAGCTGTGGACGCCTACAAAACGGCCATTTTGGAGACCCCAACTTCCGAATGGAATGGTTGCTTCAATGATTGGTTCCATCGTATGGAAAAATGTGTCAAATTTCGCGGAGAATACTTCGAAAGCAATAAATACATTTTTAAATAGTTATGTTGTGTCACTTCCTTGATTTCCGAAATTTTCAGTGCCGCCCTCGTATGGATCAAAATGTTGAGCCACAAAAGAGTTAAATGAAAGGCAATTGCATGCAGCTGAGATGAGAATGCCAAGAGGGATATGTGGTGTAACACGAATGGATATAATAAGAATGATTACATAAGAGACAGTCTGAAAGTGGCATCATGTGTAGGGAGTAGACCTCCAGAGTTCGATCCGAATAGAGTATTTGACTACTAATATTACATACATACTTCTGGGAGTACATACCATCACGCCTGCAATCCTAGAAGGGTCAGGTAGAAGTGTACCTATAGTACACCCACATTTCGCCAGTTATGCTTAAGTCCCATGTAATAGGGGGCGAGCCTATTGCCATCAACTGGTCACAAATTCAGACTCCGGGCTGCTACTGAGAAATTCTAGATAGAAAAACCCTATAACACTTTGCCCGACTTGTGAATCGAACCAATGAGGCAGTTCTAGTGGAACGAATATAATGAATGCGAAAGTAACTTTGTTAGTTTTTTGCCTTTTTACGCCTAAACCACAGAACCATGGCATCATGAAACTTTGCAAATATGTGGTCAGGGGTACTGAAAAGGACAAGGGTGCCTTTCATCCAGAAAAAAAGTACTTTTCCTGAGGGAAAGAACAATTACTTTCGATGGTCTCAATTGATTTACGACGCTAGATGGCGTGCCCAGTAAAGTGACTCCTTTGCACGAAATACTAATCTCATACTATGTCATCCACGTAAATATTCTTACCACATAAAAATCCATTGAGTAACCCACATGAATCACAAACGAATACAAAAATAAACAAAGCAATAATGTTAACATTCTGGCTTCGTATACAACATGTCATGTTTTATCCATAAAGGATAAACCGGTTACAATTTTATAGTCCTACGAGACGACGTTCGCACGGACGAAAAAAATATTGCGGAAGGTTTTTTACCGCGAACTGAATTTTCAACTCTTGGTGTTGATAAATTGATAAATTATTTTATTTCTGTAATTTACGTGTAAAAGCGCTTGTAAAAAAACCTATTGTACAAACACTTTTACACGTCAATCATATTTTAAAAACTATATGAGATCGGCGTTTCCTACCTGACTAATCTGAGAAGAAAGGCCGAAACAAACTCCAGAGGTCACAGTCTCTTTTAAAGTCCAGAGATAATCTTGGTCAGGTCATGTCAAGACCATGTAGATTGGTGTATGTAATGGTCTTTTGAGGAAAGAACCACACAGAATGAGTGGACCTGTCCAGTCAGTGCATGCATTTGTCAACAATCATGCAGATCAACACAGAACTAAAGGAGCTAAACGATTCGACGAACATTACCAAAAAAAGGACATTTGGGTAGGCCGCATAAATTACTCAAACTACCAGACCACGATTATAACTAACAAAAAAAACAAATCCACATTGTGTTCACATTAAACGTTGAGCCGAGCATTGAGAATCCAACAGAGTGCAATCCAGCGCGTGGACAATACACACTGTTGGATTTTCAACTCTCGGCGCCAAGCAGTGCGTTGAAGAGCAAAACAACCCCGGCGCGATATTTTAACGTCCGTCCGAACGTGAATTTAAAAATTCTAATCCATTTTCCTGTCTACAATGCAAATAATTATAAATAGGTACATGGTACAAAGGTAAGAATAGCTGTCTGTTGGTCATTTATGTTTTTTCCGTTCCATTACTAAGATGCCTAGCATGTCCAACTTTAGTCGACGGAAGAATTGACAAAACGACAGGTAAGCTAGACAAAATTACAGATAGAATAGACATCATACAGGTAGAATAGACAAAATGACATGTAGAATAGACCAAATGACAGGTAGAATAGACAAAATGACAGGTAGAATAGATAAATTGACAAGTACAATAGACAAAAAGACAGATTTCTTTTATTCATCTGTAATATTGTCTATAGTTCCGTCGACAAAACTCATTTCTACCGTGGTCATGCCACACGTGCTGAAGTCACTTAGAATGCTGTCACACTAAAATAGAATTGGGCTGGACACATCTGTCGCATGTCACTCAAAGGCATCGCTCGTCACGCGACACGCGGTGCCTTTGTGTCGCGCTGTCGCGTCGCACCAGTGTGCTCGAGTCACGAATGCAAACCTGTTATATCAATACCAATAATAACATGGACAAGTTCATAATATAACTTGATTTTCCGGATACATTTTAAAATACCATTTAAAATCTTTTAATCTAGGTATATTTATTATTGAATACAAATAGCTACTATTGTCTCCATCACTAGTCTTTATGCCTCATTAAAATAGCCTCCACAATACTTAATGGTATAGTCAACCTCGTTAAAGCGATCTCCCTAAGGCACCACCGGCCGCGAATCATATTTTAGATCAACATTATAATAACCTGACACTAATCAACCAATATGAAACTATTTAAAAAAATGTGTACCAAGATCAACCACAGCAATGGTGCGTTAAAGTATTTCCCTTGGCGCCAGTTTTTACAATATACTCCCTAAACCTATTACGAGGGCTGCACTAAAAGTATCGGGAATGGAATATTTCCACTGTTCCTGTCATATTAAAATCTTTTTAATTGAAAACTCCTTGGTTTTAAAAATCGAATATCATTTATTTATTTAAAAAAGATTCTCGGTCTTGTCACAAGGTTTTGTCAAACTTGTTTAGTCGTTGAGAAAATGGAATTGACTCGAGAAAATTCCAGAGCGATGATTTATTATGACTTTCGAAATGGTTTAACACAAAAGCAGTGTGTTGACCGCATGATTTCTGCATTTGGTGATGAAGCCCCATCCAAAACTACAATTTATCGCTGGTTTGCTGAATTTCAACGTGGACGTGTCAAGCTCAGTGATGATCCCCGTCAAGGTCGTCCAAAAACTGCAGTCACCCAAGAAAACGTTGATGCTGTGCGTAAGCTGATTGAGGAAGATCGACATGTGACATACCGCGAAATTCAGGCAACTTTAGACATTGGCATGAGTCAAATACAAATAATCTTGCATGAACAATTAGGTGTAAAAAAGTTGGTTTCCCGATGGATACCACATTCGCTCTGTGAAGAGCAAAAAGCGGCTCGCGTTACTTGGTGCATCAGAACTCTCGAAAGATTCCACGCAGGATCCTCAAATGCTGTATACAACATCGTATCAGGTGACGAATCCTGGATATACGCGTACGAACCCGAAACAAAAAACCAGTCACGAGTTTGGGTGTTCGAAAATGAGTTAAAACCAACAAAAATTGTTCGTTCACGGAGTGTTGCAAAAAAATGGTGGCACCGTTTGTCTCCAAAACCGGCCATGTTACGACTATTACCTCTTGAAGGACAAAGAACGGTTAATGCAGAATGGTATGCTAGCATTTGTTTGCCACAGGTCGCTTCTGAACTCCGTAAAGAGAACTGCAACCGCCGCATCATCCTCCATCACGACAATGCGAGTTCTCACACCGCACACAGAACAAAAGAGTTTTTAGAGCAAGAAAACATAGAATTATTAGACCATCCGCCGTACAGCCCCGACCTAAGCCCTAATGATTTCTATATTTTCCCTAAAATAAAGAATAAATTGCGTGGACAGAGATTTTCATCACCTGAAGAAGCTGTGGACGCCTACAAAACGGCCATTTTGGAGACCCCAACTTCCGAATGGAATGGTTGCTTCAATGATTCCTTGATTCCCGAAATTTTCAGTGCCGCCCTCATAAACAAATGCCCACACCTCTAAACTACATTTTAAAAAACCTGGTAGCCAAAAAACCAAACAAAATTTGAATTTGGCGGGCTTCACCTTAAGGTCAAAGTGTTGCGATGTAAAAAAAAAGAGTGGTAATAGATAAGATAATACGACTAATATTAGAAATTTTCGAACCAATAATGTAATTGCAAAAGAAAAATTTGTTAAACAGATATTCGAAAACATCTTTAAATTCGATGGAAATCTAAAGAAGCTAGTAATCTAAGTTTTTGGAGCGGATTATGCCCGTACTGTCTTGTCGCGCGGTACGGACAATGTATGGCGCAAATATAAAGTTATGTAGGCATGACGTCACTTCTACGATAGGGCTGTCTTTGTCTAAAAGTAATTTTAAAACGTTTATATTTATATAGATTTTTTTTAAGTTTTTACACTCTATATAATAATGTTTGCATTAATTAAAAACAAACATTTTTTTGAGTGAAAAAAATTATCATGTGGTCCTGGGTTTTTCTATCTAGAATTTCTCATGGCAATGGTAATAGGCTCGCCCCCTATTACATGGGACTTAAGCATAACTGGCGAAATGTGGGTGTACTTGTACTTGTATTGGTATGGGTATGTATGTAACTTAGGAGCCGCTACAGAGGGATACACAGCGCCTCAGGCCGATTGTATAAACCGGTTCAAATCAATCGCGCTCTAGGCCGACGTCACACCTACACTATCTATATGTGCACTCACACAAATGCAAAGTTCAGCTTAGGCCTCTCGAACTGTACCAGCCTATTACTGTCCCACTGCAGGAGAAATGCCTCTTCTCATACAGAGAAGGCATGAGCATTGATCACCACGCTTGCAAGACAGGTTGCCAATTTCTGGCTTATATTAACTGTAAGAGCGTTTTTCCACCGCCACATCAAATGGGCCTCAAATAACGCTTACATGTGTGTACGGAATGTATTGACGCGTAGTAACCAGACTACGCGGGTACGTATGTACGTAAAACGCCAAATATCGTCATTCTATTTATAAAATGTAGTGCGTATACCTTCAATAACAGTCCACAATCGTATGGAATGACGGGTGAGGAAACCCGTAAATAAGGAAAAGGACATCATGTACTGAACAAAATATAATCAGAAGAGCCACAGCCAAGGTAAATAAAAATGACTGAATTGTGAGCAGTGGTGGTCTAGTTGTAACGGCTCCGACTTACGAGTTGTAGGTCGTAGCGGCGAATTACTTTTGTAAATAATTTCATCACCACTGCTCTCAAAGCGGTGTGAAGTAAAACATCGTGAGGAAACCGGCATGTCCTAGAACCAAAAATTCGAAGACATGTGACATCTACCAACCCGCACTGGGCCCGCGTGGTGGATTACGACCCACTCCCTCTCATAGACAGGAGGCCTGTGTCTCAGCAGTGGGAACATAATAGGCTGATTATGCTTATGTATGTACACACACATTCCACCAATCAAGTTTCAGTTCCATGTACAGTGCAGCCGTCAAGAGATTGCGTTCCTGGCACCTTTCAGTGCGACAATTCTAGTAATTATTAAAGATCAAATTCGCAAAACACGTATGCGTTTGTATGAAACTGACAGGTGCCAAACGCCTTCTCTCGAACGAGGACTGTAATATTGGACAAGCTTATAGTCAATAACCCTGAGGCCAGATGGCATAACCATTACCCCAGGACCATTCACCCAGGACCCCACGCACCATTGTTTCGTTTGCAACTACTAGGGTAGCCTCAATAACATAACCATTCAATGGATCCAAGGACACAGCGGTTCGCTGTGCAACGATGCAGCCGACGAACTTGCCAGAAGGGGGTCGAGTGAGGCGCCAGTGGGACCTGAAGCCATCTTGCCACTCCCCTTCCGGCACTTACGCGCTCTGGGTAAGGAAACGCACCAAGGAACAACATCACAAACTATGGTTGGAACAAGGTGAGTGCAGGCAGGCTAGGGAAGCACTCCCTGTTATTGATGGCCGCCTCACGAAACAGGTTCTCCGACTAACCAAACAACAGCTGCGTATAGTTACGGCAGCTTTAACTGGCCACGGGTCATTTAATAAACACCTCTTTGTCATAGGAGTCACCATGCAGGGCCTGCATGGTGGAGGACGAGACAGCAGCTCATGTGCTTCTAAACTGCCCGGTCGTCGCCACTATGCGAGGCTGTCGGTAACAACAAGGCGTTGCTGGCCTTCCTCGAGGAGCTGGGGTGGATCGAATGATCGATTTTGCCACCGTACGCAAAATACGCGCATTGTCGTGGAGTTGCGGACACCAGCCCGTATTACCTAACTACTAGAGAATTTAAATGAAGCAGTAGCTAATTCCTGATATTTATATATTACCATCCAAACAACCGCACGCCTTCTTCCCATGGTGGTAGGCAGTAACTACACAAAGCCACCTGCGATGATCCTTACATACTCCTTCCGCTTCGTTTACGTTCACACATCTGTACACTAATTCCACATTCAATAGGAATCTGAATTGTTTTGAAACAGATGGCTAATCCATTGCTTCATAAGTTCGATAAAAAATTCTGCTCAACAATGTAAATAACGCAATGAATGTTGTTGAACTGTCAAAATCAAACAGATTTGTCGTTTACGAAAATGTGTTACGCAATTAGGCTGCTGGTCATACACTGACCTTGCTGAAGAACATCACCAATAAGGTCACTATATCGTAACAGGTGGCGTTCTGTGGTTTCTGCCTACCCCCATGGGAAGAAGGCGTGAGTTTATGAATGCATGTGTTTTTTTTTTTGACCCACTGCTTGGCAAAGCCCTGTCCCAAGTTCTTCCCTGAACCACCTCGATCCTGCCCTTTAATTAAAGTTAATCTTCTTTAATAATTTTGCACTGCGTTACATATCGCTTGGTATGCAATATGTATTAAAAGTCTCGACTGACTCAGTCGTTGACACATCACAATAGGACTTCGTGCAGTAAACACTAAAATAGATCAACATGAAACTGTATTTCATATTATTTTTGTGTTTTTTCATCGCATCGGCAGCCGCTGGTAAATATTCATTACGTAAAAAGATGGAGGGTAAGTGTTTTTTTTCCACTGTCGGCATGAATTGAGACGTGCATGGAAATATAAGGTATTAGTTGCGCCCCACGTTTTCACCCGCATAAGTTTCAACCCCGTGGGAATATCGGGATAAAAATAACCTGTGTCATAATCCAGTTCATGGTCAACCCATGTGCCAAATTTCATGCATGCCGTTCAATCGTTTTACCGTAAAAGCGTAACATTCAAACAAACATTTAAAAAATCAAATCTTTTATCTTTCGTCGAAACACTTACTATAATAACTACATTTTTATTTTCACTTCGCCCGCGACTTCGTCCGCGTGGTTTCGAAGGGAAAAAAAAGTAGCCTGTGTTCATCAGATATAATTTCGGCTTCTAATGGTAAAACCTTTTTCTAATCGATGCAGTAGTTTCGGAGCCTATTCAATACAAACAAACAATCAAATCTGTCCTCTTTATAATATTGGTTTAACTTTTAAAATACGATCCGGGGGGTGGATCGTATTTTAAAAGTTAGTAAAAGTATTATGTACCTACACCACCACACCTCACACCACCGAGTAAACACCTCTCCACTCCACTGAGTGGAGAGGTGTTTAACACACCTAAAACTTTAATGATAGCCTTTTTACACACTTTAAACTCATGCGTTCTTCCCATAGGGGTGGACAGAAACTACAGAACGCCACCTGCTACGATCCTTACATAATCTTTTTGCCTCGTTTACGTTCATACATCTGGTCATATACACACGCCGGTTGCCAGTACTAAGCTCCTGACCTTTCTGAAGAACATCACAAATAAAGTCACTGATTGTCTTTTTCACTTTAAGTTATGTCTAAATAACTATTAAAAAAGGGCATTTTTAATTTATTAGCAAAACAGGCGCAGCCCAAGCGTTCAGGGGGGAACATCACGGGCGCCGGCAGGATCATGTTAACATTATCAGGGTGATAATAAGAGCGAGCGAAGCGAGCTCGAACATTCCAAGGTTCTTGAGATTCGGATAGGTTGGATTTTTTTTTGTCTATTCATGCAGAAGAATTACATTGTTGAATTTTTGACGCGAAGACTTCTTTTCGCACACTCGATTTACAACTCTCATTATTGAGCCGAGCATTGAGAATCGAACAGAACGCATCCCAGCGCGACAAAAGCACACTGTTGGATTTTTAAACTCTCGGCGCTTAGTAGTGCGTTGAAAATCGAGGCGAGGACGAGGGCTTATGCAGAAAAGCTAAAGGTATAACAGACTATAATGCAAGAGCGAGCGAAGCGAGATTGAAAAATTTTGCACCCCATCTTGGATAGGTTAGATTTACTTTCGATCAATCAAACAGAACTAGAAGTTACTTTGAAGACTTATGCAGTTTAGGGTCGTTTTACAGCACCTAAGTATTATGAAGCATCTTGGTTAGGTTTCAATTTATTCTTCAGCAGCTGTTGCCCGCGACTTGGTCTGCGATTCAGGATGTAAAGTAGCCTTTATCCTTACTCAGGTCATGGTCTATCTGTGTGCCAAATTTCATCCAAATCCTTTCAGCCGTTTTAGCGTGAAAGCGTAACAATCAAACGTATATTAGTTATGAGTAGGACAACATTTATAATGTTTGTTAGGATTCGTTTTCCTTACGTGGTTGTCGACAAATGGAATACTTATAAATAAATAAGTGTTGATATGTTTTCCTTAGACCGAATTTAAATGAAATTTTAAGTACCTATTTAAAATTATTTTATTTTATTATTTCAGGTGTAAGAATTAACATTCACAAGAACATACTTCCGAGTAGTCGCCTTATTGCAAGTTATAAAGATTCAAATACAAATAATAATAGACATGGATAGATAACGAAGAACATAAAATCAAGCATGTATTCCCAGAAGACCCTCTTCTGAGAGGCAGAGGTATTCAACCACAACTCGCCAGTTATGTTTAATTCCCATGTAATAAGGGGAGAGCCAATTGTTGCAACCTGGACATAAATCAAGACTCCGGGCTATTACTGAGGCAATTCTTAATGAAAAAACCCACCTGCATATCATACTCTTGGATATCAAAATTTATTTATTCAAACTAAGCTAAGAATCAGCACTTTTTCAACGTCAAAATTACATAAGACAGTCCCCCAAAACGCCCGACCTTCACCACTTCCTAGTGCTTTCGCTGGGAAGGAGAAGTGGCGCAACAAGCTCCCCAGCAGCACAGCTGTCTGTTCAGTAAGAAGAACGCAACAGCAAAGAATTAAAACATAAGTACAACTGTGAACACGAATAGTGCCATAGTGCCGAAAACAAAATAAATTGTATTAATTTTGTTACTAAATAAAAACATAATTAAAATGTTTTACATTGTTAAATCTGTTTTATTAAACTCGCGATTCCCTTAGGCAAGTTACTAGTATGCAAGTTGGCAATTGCATACAAGTTGAACCAACCTGCATAAATCCTACAACTTGTATGAGGTTGTTTATAACTTGTACATTTATTATTCAAGTGACGTGCAAATTGAACGCACAAACGTTAGTTGCACGTTTAGCATCGCGAACGAAAGAAACATTCGAATTATTTAATTTTATAGTGCTGTTATTGTATACTAGCTTATGCGCGCGACTTAATTCGCGTGGAATTCATAAGAAACGTC
Organism: Dasypolia templi; assembly: GCA_963555695.1. NCBI lineage: Eukaryota > Metazoa > Arthropoda > Insecta > Lepidoptera > Noctuidae > Dasypolia > Dasypolia templi. Next base: position 11,672,776 of record OY743163.1, read on the forward strand.
AACTGTGGCATCTTTACTTTATATGAGCAACTTAACTTATGATATCAAAATGATAAAAAAAACTATTTATAATAAAAAATCTGTTCCAAAAAGTCGTTTTTTTTTGTATCAATTTTATATGAAATGACGGTAACAGATTTTTAGTAATCTAGAGATATATGAGCACAATACTCAGCGGGAAAGTTGCTTAGGGAAAGTAAAGATGCCACAGTTGAACGTAGTAATAACAGCCACATCTTTATAAAACTCCCTCGGGCCCCGACCCGCCGCGCCTAAGCGTTCTTTCTGCCTTTTTTTTGCTCTCTGCTAGGCTCCAAAGGGTCGTAGTATGATGTTAAACGCGGAAGACTTTCTTGACATCCGACCAGTACTTCCAGAGGTTAGAGCGTTCAAATTGGTTCTCACTCTTCAGGTTTATTAAGGAGGCCATTATACCATGCCGCCTACCGTCCAATCGAGATGACGGTGCAGGCTTGATCCAATCAGCAGTTCGTCCATCACACACGATCAACTTAAACTGTCCAATCGGCAGCGCTCACAGCAGGCCTTATTTGAACGCTACAAGTCACCCACAGGGTAATGGAAAGGTCTATGCTTGAAGTTTCCCTACGTGATCGAATCAGAAATAGAGAGATCCGCAGGAGAACAGGCACTGGGCAGGGCACATTCCTCGCAGAACAGATTATTGTGTGTGGTTATGACAGTGGAGTTATGACCTTGTGAAGGCCGCAGGAATCCGCTGGATGCGGGAAGCACAGAACCGTTCGAAGTGGCGGTGCTTGGGGGAGGCATTTGTCCAGCAGTGGATGTCTTTCGGCTGAAATAATGAAAATGATGGATCGGCAGCGACGCTCAGTTGAAGCCACTTCACCAGTGACGAGCGACGAAGTCTTAGCCCGTCTTGGGCATTTCACTCGTGATAAAGTAATATAAAAAAAGCAAACATCGTGCGGAATGTGGTTAATGAAAAGGAATCAGTTTTCTCATACAAATTTAATCAAATAATTGAGGAAGATTTTCGTAGTTATTTTTACGAATGAATGAAAAATCTTAGATAAAATTTATATCATTAGTGACTCCTCTAATTCAGAAACACGACTACCACCGACAAAGATCTCGACTGAACTGAAGATCGCGCGACCGGAATACACGGTGCAATCGGCTTGCTCAAGCTCAAAGAATTGAAATTTGATTGTGCCGGGCAGCGTCATGCCGATTCGACGAGAGGCAGCATGGTGTATGCCTTTAATATATTTGAAATTTGTATTTATTTTGTAATAGTGTTTTGTTATGTTTATTTGGGTATCAGTAGTATTAAAATACCTATGTGTGATATTCACTGTTAATTGTTTACATACGTATGCCGCTATTAAGTTGTAATAGAATTCCTGTGTGAATTTCATTGTTAATTGTAAATAAAGGATACATTTTTACCAATGCGCAAAACGTAATCATGAATACAGCATAGACATTTTTAGTCGGTATCAGCTGACAGGGCACATAAAAGTAAATGATACGGTAATGATACGTATATATATCAAAGTAAATGATCACGATAATTACATAGGGATGATGACTAATATTACAAATTTTCGAAAAAATAATGTAATTTCAAAGAAGGCGTAACAAAAATGATATAATTGATAAAATCTGTTAAATCTGTGTAAATATGAAGAAGCTACACGATTTAAAAATTATTCCCGTCCTTGTCGCGCGGTACGGACAATGTATGACGCTACACATTTACTTTTATTTGGTTTTACACTTTTTATAACATTGTTTGCATTATTTGGAAACAAGATGTTTGTGAGATAAAAATTAAAAACTGTCATCTTACCTATTATAATAGGTCTTTACACTTGAAGTGTCTTGTTGCTATTATATTTTTGCCTGGCGCTTGCTACGCTTCGATTTTAATAACCACTCAGTTATAACAAAAAAAACTACGTTTTAGTGTCCGGCAGCTTCGTCGGGTGATAAATGATAAATGATTTTATTTCTGTAAGTCGGTTTTATAAACACTTTTACACGTCAAACATATGTTAAAAACTAGATGAGATCGGCGTTTCCTATCTGACTACTCTGAGAAGAAAGGCCGAAACAAACTCAGAGGTCACAGTCTCTTTTAAAGTCCAGACATAATCTTGGTCCGGTCATGTGAAGACCATGTAGATTGATGTCTGAAATGGTCTTTTGAGGAAAGAACCACACAGAATGAGTGGACCTGTCCAGTCAGTGCACGCATTTGTCAGTAATCATGCAGCTCAACACAAAACTTAAGGAGCTCAACAATTCAACGAACATTACCAAAGAAAGGACATTTGGGTAGGCCGCATAAATTACTCAAACTGCCAGACCATGTTTTTTTTTCTAATTAAAAATAAACTGAGATTTAAAAAAAAAACAACAAATCCACACTGCCTTCACATTCACAATAATTAAAATATTATAATACTTTACAAAGTAAATTTTCATGTCATTGTATAGTATGTCAAAGTGTATAAAATCCGAGAATAAACTTGGTCAGATCATATGAGGACCCTGTAGATTGGTGTCTGAAATGGTATTTTGAGACACAGGTTGACATAACAGCACCGCTATATGACGGCCGCTATGAAAATGTCGCCGTCTTTTACGACCGCCGTCAAAAAAATGCCAACACCGCTATTATTATGACTTTCATTGTCATTTTAAGCTTTGGTTTGCAAAGAAAGCGGCAAATGCTCGCACAATAACGTTCCAAATACAGGAAAAATAGGTTTATTTGTCACAGAAACACGTGCATACAAAAAGATAAAATAACTGGATTACAAAACATACAGCCTCGTTACTGCTGAGCATGAGGTCCTGGGTTCGATTCCCAGGTCAGGCATCGTGTTATTGGGTTTTTCTATCTGGAATTTCTCAGTAGCAGCCCGGAGTCTGGATTTGTGCCCGGTTGATGGCAATAGGCTCGCCCGCTATTACAAGGGACTTAAGCATAACTGGCGAATTGTCGGTGTACTAAAGAACCAACCCTTCTGGGATTACAGGCGTGATATTATAAAAGGCGTTATGTAAAAACAAAGCAGATTTATATTTACGAACACAGGAAATTTATTTTATTAATAGTCGGCAGCTGCACGCCGCGCCGTGACTGTGACCCACAGCACAGCGCTGATTTTCAGTGGTCACCCAAAAATGACGTACGGAAACCAAGTCAGGTTTAGGGATTCAACAGAATAGACGAAAACAAGTACCTAATAAATTAAAATTCAAAACGTTTTTTAAAACTTTAAATACTGGTGAATATTACAGATTTTCCTGACGCCCATTCTCATATTGCAAAACCGCTCAACAACGAAACCGTTGTTTTAGTGCAGCCACGTTCTTACGTCCGTCGCAATATTGCGCCACCAATTACACAGAAAACATAAAATTAACTCTAAAAACATAATTCCCACTTACTTGTCACTGTTCGGTGCTGCTAGCAGTTCTGTGGCCCTGGTGATGAACACCTGGACCAAGGAGCCGAGGTTGCCGGTCTGGGGGTTGTTCTGCAGGAACTTCTGTAGTAGCGACTCTGTGCTGCCATCGAACATTAGCTGCTCGTCCCTGGAATTTGAAAAGAGGTGTTTAAATAAGCAGCCTATAATGTTCCCACTGCTGGGACACAGGCCTCCTCTCGGTGAGAAAGAATGCGCCATAAACCACCACGCGGGCGCAAAGTGTGGGTTGGTAGACGTTTTTTTGGTCTAGGACAGGTTTCCTCACGAAGTTTTCCTTCACAGTTTTGAGAGCATGAAATAATTTACACAAAGTAAAGCGCCTGTCTAGGTCCGAACCTACGACCTACAAGTCATAAGTCGCGGCTGTTACCACTGGGCCACCACTGCTTTCTTTCTTATTATAACCATAATGTAGTTACATATTTAAATTATGTATTATTTATATATATTTTTTTTAAAGTATTCAAATGCTCTATTTAGTAAATGTTTAGGTTTTCTTGTTGTTTCGATATCAGCTGAAGGTTACAAACACCAAACTTTATCAGATTACAAATCATCAATCATTTTAACCTCAAAAACTAAAATGTATTTGGTATCAATAAACGATAACATTTATTGACAACTACTAATAAATGTTTCATTAAGTGCAATGATAATTTTGACTGCAGAGGAGAAAATTCCAATACAAATTTAGGGATATGAGGAACAGGGTGTAAAGTTCACTCATACTCGTGGAAAAGGGAGGATCCTCCGACCAGATGGATGTCGTATCTGGTGGGCAACTGCCCGATGATTGTTTATCGGGAAGTTGTATGTATGCTATCTGCGCGGTAAACTCTGCTTGCGCGATGCAGGATTGATGCGTTTGTTCGCATGTGGCGGTGTAGATGCCGCCACATCACTCCCCTCCGAAGACCGGAGGTCGATAGTGGACTAAGTCTTGTATCTTGCGATGCTTGCCAATGCCAGTTGGGTTCCAGTGGGTTGGAACCGGGTGTCGCATAGTTCGCGGTGAGTCGGAACTGTCTGCGAAGATGCCCCAGTGAGTCGGGGTGGCTGACTGCTGGTGTCGACCAGGAGAGGGATTAAGCGCTCTGCTTGTGGACCGGCCGAATGTGCAGTATGCTGTGCCAAGGTTGCTGATGAGGCTGAAGGTGATGACCAGGTATGGCGCTTGCGCTGCATGCTGATGGTCAGGACAACCGTTCAAGCCGTGGTTGCTGGCTGGCTGTGTGACTTGCGGGAGTGATGATGATGACGTCACGCTGGAGTAGTTGCACGAAGGCTGCGCTGACGTTCATACTCGGGGTCACCAGTTTAGAGATATGATGAACAGGGTGTAAAGTTCACTCATACTCTTGGAAAAGGGAGGATCCTCCGACCAGATGGATGTCGTATCTGGTGGGCAACTGCCCGATGATTGTTTATCGGGAAGTTGTATGTATGCTATCTGCGCGGTAAACTCTGCTTGCGCGATGCAGGATTGATGCGTTTGTTCGCATGTGGCGGTGTAGATGCCGCCACAGGCCTGTTTCAAGAATCAAAGTACCGATATAATTATTGTAGTTCTGCTAAAACAAAAGGAGTATGTAAGGATCGTAGCAGGTGGCGTTCTGTAGTTTCTGCCTACCCCCATGGCACAGATATTATAATACTACGTACAGATACCCAATCCCATACAAAGAAATGACACCTCCCTAAGTCTGGCAATTGAGCTGGCAATTTTTCGTCATAAAAAGGTTCAACAGATGGCAGCATCAGCGATTCACTAATTGCCAGAGACAGTAGTTTTACAACGCCATCTAGGAGTCGACCTACTTTTAAAACGTTTCGTGCCATCCTTTTAAAATAAAGTTTTATACTTCTGGTTTCAGAAAAACATGTTAATAGATTGATTTTATGTTTCTATGTAAAGAAATAGAATTAAAATAAGTTGTTTGATTTAAATTTGTGACTATAATGGTTATTTTAAAGACAGACAAATTGAGTAAAACACCATCTATTGCAAAGAGCTCTAAACAAAACGATTAACAGATAACTACTTTTATCATTCTACAGGTTCGAATTGAAGGTAAAAGCTTATTTTATGTTTGTTTGTTGAAAAACGAGTGTGAATAGATAAATCAGCATTTAACAAGGAAGTCTTGATTTTTACTAATCTTACTTTAGCCAAAATTCTGCCGTTTATCGCTTTCTAATGATTGTTAATTTCATAATGGTTACCTATGCTGCCATCTTTGAATTTTTTTGAAGACTAATTATAAAATGTTCTAGTTGAGACCCCATGCCCATAGGAAGAAGGCGTGAGGTTATGTTTTTATGTAGGTACTTACTTTAAAGAACACAAATTTATAGTAAAAATAAAAACAGAGAAAATGTTTTAATTATATTTTTTTTTTTAAAGTCTGTCAGCCAGGATGAAAAGCAGCCAGTCCCCAGCATCCTAATCAATCATCACAATCTGAATAATTTTGAAGGATATTGCTAATCCATTGCTTCATATGTTCGAAAAACATGTCTGCTCAACAACCTAAATAACGCAATGAATGTTGTTGAACTGTCAAAATGAAAACCATTGCTACTGATAGTATGTTACGCCACTAGCCCGCAGGTCTGTCTGTGTACCATGTTACATCCAAATGACAGCGATTGCTACTGTTAGTGTCACGCAATTACCCCGCAGGTCTATCTGTGTACCTTAAAACACCCGAATTCGTTCATACGTTTTGGCTTGAAAGCGTAAAAAAACAAACAAACATACTTTCGCATTTTTAATATTAGTTAGGTTAGTTAAGATTATTAAAAGTAAAACTTAATCTTAACTAGAGCATTTCAGCAGAGTATGGTTCCCATTTTTTTTTTATTACTTAAAACTGATGATCAATTTTTTTATCATATTTTAATTTTTTCTTTTTTATTTATCATTGTGCTATTTTAATAATCCAAACTAATATTTTAAATGCGAAAGGGATGCGAAAGGCTGTACGAATTTTGATGAAATTTGGCAGACAGGTAGATCATGACCTGGGTTAGGATATAAGATAATATTTATCACGGTAGTCTGTTCCCGTTATTTATGTATTCTGTAAATCAACACTAGCAAAATAACTAAAACATTCCTTGCAATTAGGAAAGCATTTTCCTTATTATGATACTTACGCACTAGCCGGTGGATTAATATTGAATGCAAGCAGCTGATTCCAGAATGGATCATTGGGACAGATGACTTCGGAAGAACAGAACCGCATCAGCAGCTCATTGGAAGACAACTCCGAGTATCTGCTCACTGCCACACCCATGTTGATCTGGAAAATACATTATCAATACATTAGTTAAAAATTAAATGCTGTTTGATGGTAAGTGCATCACTGAAGACCGATTTAGTTTTTTTTATTTTATAGTCTGTGTTATGTCTTTCTATTTTAGGAAAGAAAATGCGAAAAATTGAAAAAAAACTAAAGTCCTATTTGAAGGGCACAGGAGAAAAACATGCTATGTCACATTTTTATGTTTTTTAAACTAGAAATACCATTGTTTAGATCAAATTTGGGACAGCTAAATGCCAAACACACTTTACTATAACATGCACAGTCCCGTAGTAGTCTTCAATCAAAATTTAAAATTTCAAGCTTTAATGTACCTTTGTTCAAGGATAAAACATTTAATATGCGATTTTCTCAGTCAGTTTGGGATTTTAGTATGAACTATTGTTTAGACAGAACAACATCTGTTGAGCCAGCTAGTTCAGTTGAACACCACCTGTAACGGCTGTAACATGGAGGTATTTTATTTTGAAAACATTAGTACTACATGGGACTTATAGTGACCTTACAGGTGATGCTCTTCAGAAAAGTCAGGTGTGTGGTACTAGCAAATGGCGTGCGAGAATGACCAGATGTATGAACGCAAAAGAAGTATGTATGGTCCTTACATAGTACATACAGAACGCCTCCTGCTACAGTCTGCAGCAGGAGGTGTTCTGTAACTTCTGCCTATCCCCATGGGAAGAATGCGTGATTTGATTTGAACATTTTATCAGTATACATGCAGAAATTACACTTTATAGCAGAAAATATCCTTTTCAACTGGACTTGTTAACTCTTTTTCTGTGAAACAGAACCAGTTTATTATATTTAGGAGAAGTGGTGGCTTTGTGGTGACGGCCCCAACTTACGTGTTGTAGGTTGAGGGTTCGAACCTAGGCTGGCGCTTTAGTTTTTGTAAATTATTTAGTCACCACTGCTCTAAATGGTGAATGAAAAACAATGTGAGGAAATCAGCATGTACTAGAACCAAAAATTCGAAAGCACGTGGCATCTATTAACCTGCACTGGGCCCCCATGGTAGATTACAGCCTACTCCCTCACGAAGAGAAGAGGCATGTCTCCCAACAATGGGAACATTATTTCTTTATTTAGTATGTCATATACTGTGCTAACTACAACAAAAAACCAACCAACAAATTAATAAATAATTAATGACTGACACTATTGGTGGAGATTAGGCAAATGCAGAAATAAAGGTTTTTATGACCAGTATTGTTCACTGAGGGTGCACCAAAATACTGACAAACTTATTGTGCTTGGAAAACTTATTGTGTTTGTCATTTTCAGAGTGCCTGGATTTTTGCCCGGTAACAAGACTAACTACTGAAATATGCGAGTTGTAAAGCCATAATAATTATAGCTTTTTATAGCAGACTGTAGAGTAGTAATATGCAGTTTATTAAACAAACATTCAAGTTCTTCACTCAGCTACTTGACATTTAGTTTCACAATTGAGTCATGTACAGAATCATTTATTAACCCATTTTTAAGCTGCATGACAAAAACAAGAGAAAAAAATTGAAGTTATCGTCATGACCATTATTGTTGACAGACATTGATTAACAAAAACTTAGTTTTTTGCTATAAAATCTAGAAAAACATTTTGAAGTTAGGAAGTATGCTATCAGACTTACAGAATGCATGATGTTATTTTAATTATTTATAAAAGTATGTTATCTTGTTCACGCTAAATTAGTGATTTATCGTATCACAGCAACCAAGAAAATATAAATTCGATATCATTCCAACAGATTTCTACCAATGGCAAGATAACACGAATTTTATTTTAAACCTTTATTACGAAAAGACAAACATGTTAGTAAACAATAAAACCGTATCACAACACAATAAATAGAGTTATCAACTGAAAATGTTCTAATCAAAAACTGATTTTTACTAATGAAAATACATACACAATTTTCGTTATTACTTCATACCCATACTAATATCGCGACATTCAATGAGTACATAATTCTTACCTGTTATTTTCACAGGCTGTAGATACAATACAACATTCAAAAGTGATTTTTTTTTTTAAACCACAATTTGTTTTCAGCAGCCACGAAATCATTGCCGACTTGTCAAATATTTGACGTTTGTGTGACAGCGAGCGACGACAATGACAATTTGAAAATTGGACGCGTTCAAAGTTCAAATGTAAATTTTCCGATTCTCACTTTAATAAACCGTCTATCATCAGGGGCACCTTACACGATCAATGTGGCAAAAGCTCATCGGTGATTTTCTTATGATTGATGACAGTGCATAACCGGACAAAACCAACTGTATACCTATTGGTTGTCACTACAGATCAATTAGAAAACAAGAAGCCTCTTTTATTGAAAGCGACCTTTCAACGAAACAACAACAAGTCAACCACCTACTTAGAGTCCACAACATTGCTTGGCCCTTCGAGCCGGTAATATAATAGTAGCAAGCGACAGGTACAACAGTGACAAAGGAGCTTAGTTTCACTTTATTGACGTTCCGCGTTTTGTCGCTACCATTCACGTTACATCTCTACGTAGGCTCGCGTAAGCTCAGCTCAGGCCGCGCGGACTCCCATATATTAGTCTATGGGACTCCCAACTAATATGTAACTGAAATAATGGGGAAGGCAACTGTCAAAATGGCGGTGTCGTAGCTAGTTCCCAACACAAGCTAATAATACAAGGCGTGACATGGTTTTATTTTATTTTAGCGAAAATTGACGATTTGTTGTGTTCCTAGATACTACGAAATTGGAGTCCACAATTTCCCGAAAGCCCCTAAAATTATGAGATTGTGGTTTAAAGCTCTTCGTAGAGATTTTTTTGAGTTCAAGTTTATATAGGAAACATTTTGAAGAAAGTGATTATGAGGAAATATTCAAGGTTTAAAATTCTGACACTTTCCATGTAAAGTACTTGATTTAAAATACTGAAATCACCGAAAATAATGAAATAGTGAAATAAAATCAAACTCATGAATGAACATAAAATGAAATGAATGAACGATATGTCATATTTATTGTAGGCCACAGGGACCTAGCTATGGTCACGCCATCTACAATGAGCTTTGCCCGACCTTCCCCATTATTTAAAAAAAAACAAGTATTTTTTTTATTTTACATGTTTAATTTGATGTACAACTTTGATACATTCCAGCAGACTAATTGCGTAACACATTTTCGTAAGCGATTACGACTAATCTGTTTGATTTTGAAAGTTCAACTACATTTATTGGGTTATTTACATTGTTGAGCAGAATTTTATCGAACTTATGTAGCAATGGATTTACAATCTGTTTCAAAACGATTCAGATTCCGATTGATTGTGTGTTACGCAATTAGGGTACAGGTTTGTAATCCAACCTTCCAGGCACAAAACTCTAATGTAACCACTTTGTACAGCAACTGTGGTATTGCGGTCTAAACATTTCATAATTTTTTTGCAGAGCTCCAAAACATTGCATGAGCCGAATTGCACTTTATAGCTTTGCTTTTGTCAACTTTCCCCTTTAACCACCTCCAGGATATCCATTAACACTGTCGGACCAGTTGTCGACGATTTTGGTGACCTCTGCTGTTGTTGTAATAGTGAGCTGAGGATCTTGACCTGAAAATAGAATTAATTTATTATTGTATGTCATTCTTTTAAAAATAGCTGCAGAGCATTTGTAGGACATATGTATATTATAGTCAATGTAGATTAAGTTATGTCCAGGAATAGTTATTTACACTAATTATATTCATCATGTTATACCTGAAATTATGTTAATAAGTATGTTGTGATAAAAGACTAGCTTTCAACAATACTCAAAAATGTATGAACACTGTGGACACCACACAAAGGCTAATCAAGGGATACCCATCTAATCGTATAAAAGTGTGTCTCATCCGTATAATCGTTTATGTGTGTTCCAACTCTGTCACAACCTACAAATTATCACTGCCAGAGCACTGGCACCCCCATGTCAGCAACTGATTCATATTCACAACGTGCGCAATAAATTATTTTGATTTATTACTATGAACTCAAAAACATTTGGATACAGCTGTTTACCATCACCGAGTCCTTTCAAAGCGTAATTGGATCTAATCTAGGAGCCGGAATCATTGCGCATGTTCCACTCTGAAAATTATGTCATACTAGCTGCGCAGCGCGGTTTCACCCGCATAAATCTTGATCCCTTGGGAATATTGGGATAAAAAAACTCTATGTATTAATCCAGTTTATAAACTATCTGTGTGCTAAATTTCATTCAAATCCGGGCTGCAGTTATTGCGTGAAAGAGTAACAAACATCCATCCATACTCACAAACTTTCGCGTTTATATTAAGTATGATTTACTTACTGTTTTTTTTTACAAACTTTTATAAAATGGAGTTTGAATATAATATTATCAATAGATAAACAGAGAAGTATTACTGTATACTTATAGTTTGCCGTTTAGTCAAGGTAAAACCATTTCATCTTAAATCACCAGACGGCTATTGAAAATATCCCAAACAAAAAAATGTGTAAGTATTGCAAAGAATATGGTGTTGTAATAGACAACTAAGGAATTAAGCAGATATGATGATGGATGATATGGGAAATGTAGCAAACTGCAATCATTAATATGTTTGTCAAGCGGGGTGATCATCGAAACATCTTAGAACTCGAAGGTTGGCTTTGGTAGGGTAGGATATTAACAGGTTGAAAACATTTTAAGAAACACTGATTGTCACTCGCGTCAAGGAAAATAAATCTCGTGGATGTCTTTATGTTTCTTTATTGTAAATATTGTTCTTGTTTGTTTATTTAGGATAAACTTCGTCTTCTGTTCCACTGTATAATCCAATAAAAGGGAGGGGGAGGGGGTAAGCGCCTCCTCCCGACCCTTGCTCGAGCCAGCCCGCGCCGCTGAGCCTGTAGCTTTAAATTCGTCCCTAAATCACTCAAATCCTGATCCAGCTAGTCCCTTGCTGCCCTCTTCCAGCGACGCCCTAAGCCGAGGTTCGTACCCCACAGGGGGTGCCCTTAGCGTTGTCGCTTAGTTTTTAAGTTAGTACATAAGTTTAAGTCCTGGCTGGAGGCCTTAATTTATTAGGGCAACCACAGCACCAACGTCTGCTTAGACGGACACAAGTCCGTCTAAGCAGACGACAACCTCATAGGTTGACCTGCGAGATGCCATTCCCAAAAAAAAAAAAAAAGGCAAGCGCCTCAATCAGTCTGACACGGCCGGACTTAGCGGTCACCATTCCACCATTGATGGCTGTCATGAAAATGATGAAAACTACAAAAATTTAAATCGACACCTCTGATACACCACTAAAAAAATACATAAACGCGTTCAAGAACTGTCAGTGTCAATATTCATAGAAAATAGTGACACTGACAGCTCTAAAACGGGGTTATAGTACTGATCGCGTTCAATTTCACTGGTGAAATCAGACCTAATGTAAAATACTGTCGTTAAGTAAAAGACAGTTTGTAGTTGTTGTTGGGGGCCCCATACGCATTTTAAACTTAAATAAGGTGCTAAAATTTTTGAGCTTACATTCTCTTTTTTCGCAAACTTCTCTGCATGAGGTGACAAAGTTAATCCTATATAATTATTTATGTAAGAACTACCCGTTGCCCGTGACTTCATCTGTGATCCATATTGAGAAGTACCTAGCCCATGTCCCTATCCAGGCCTTGGCTGGCCATGGCATGAAAGCGTAAACAAACAAACTTACTTTTGCATTTATAGTATGAGTTAAGAAGTCAGGGCGCTAAATTTTCGAGCTCATTTTGCTCGCTCTTGCATTCTAATTGTTTTTAATTTTAATGTGTTGACATCGTAATTCATAACTTAATGGAAATTTTAACTTTGCAGGGTGCTGTGACAGTGGTAACCCATTATAGTTACAAAGATACAACCCTGTGGCTGACACACAGACAGATAGGTGGCATTTGCCTAGTAATAGTCCTTTGGCATGCTTTGGGTTAGGAAACCCAAAAAATTAATACACAACAACTGGCAAGTGATGGATTTCATTTCATTCATTCTTTTCTATTGTTGCCATGCCGACCATCGTTTTTTCACATATAAAATATGTAACTCATTAAAAGTAACTTTTTAAATAAACCGACCTATTCATCTATTTCACCAGTTAAGTAGTAAATTCAAACTTGGTTTATCTGCAGTACCTAAAGATCAATTTGAATTTACGAACACCGGTTTGGACACCAAGCTTTTCTGTTTCTAAAATTTAGTTCACATCAATTTGCGTTCAACTGAACGTTCTGAACGCTATCCGATGATGAATTACTTGCATCAACGCCCCCGGTGCATTTTATTGATCGATTGCTGTTATATAGCCTAGTTATGAATCTAGGTACGACATGCGGACCTATCCTTCTTTTGCGAATGGACGCCACCGAGGCGACACGGGCGTACGGTAACGGCACATCACTAGAGGTACTTCCTTTGTCCATCGTTCATTTCATCTATAAAATTCACATTCATGTCATTCATTCACCGACCATGTTTTTGAATGTATTGCCGATTTGTTGAATTTGCTAGTTCAAAATTATCCCATACTACTTATTATATTAGAAATGGAGTTTGATCAATATAAGGTGGACGTGCTCCATTATATTAATCCCCATTTGATATGGGCCTTAGTTTATAAACAGGGGGATGTAAATACTTTTTACTTTGAACAAATTGGAATTTATGGGATTCTCCCCCAAAACGTAAGTTTCGGAGAAGACTGCGTGGTAAAATCAGAGCCTTGTGAGCAGTGGATGCCGGCAGCATCCGTTGCCATGAGGAGATGTTTCCTGGGAGCCGACCATGTGATGTTTTCACCTACCTACATCGACGAGAAGTAAGTTGTTTGTTTATATTTATCTGCAATTCTGCATCTTATCATTATTGTTGCAGTTGTTGTTTTTCAATTTTCTTTGCGTCCAGCTGTAGGTACGGCTAAAATGGCGATACAATTTTTATACTTTCTTTGGTACGGTTTTCCCGTCAGGATCGTTGTAGGGCTCGAATTTTGTATTATTTCTAAATATTCTTTTAAAAAAATTATTTCTACTGAGGCCTGTGCTGCTGGATGTAATTAAACTAAATTATAATTTCTAAATTACCAAAAATAGGTTTATTTGAGTTTTATAGATAGTAAAATGAAATAGGTTTACTAAAAACATTAAATACTAATTTTTATTTATTTTTAATTATGTGATCGAAACACATAGGGGGAAGGCAGAAAGTACTGAATGCCACCTGCTACAATCTTTACATACTCCTTTTGCTTCATTGCGAGTTTCTACGCACCACACTATCAGAATTTCTGGATCATTCACTTGATGAGCATGCTGGTTGCTTAGCTTATGCTTGGCCTTAACCATATCATCATGTTATTTATCAACACTGTTGAAACATGCTTTTATATGCCACTTTTATCACTTTGAAACAGAGGACATTTTTACTACTCTTACATTATTTTAAAAACAATTGTTTCCTTGTGTTATCATAGAAACAGTTCTTATTCTTTTTTGTTGTTTGTATTTGTAAGTTGTTAACTAAGAAATCTATTTTAAATTGAATAAAACCATAGTACCTATATAGGCAAATAATTTCAAAACCACCTTGGCTACAACCAAATAACGCTTGACAATCCTCGGCTTTCAGATTGATCAAAATTATTTGGATTAGTAAAGTACTGGCAAGGTGTGTAATTTGTACAGACAATTGAATGCAATTTTGAACAATCTGGTTTTAGTCTTAAAATATCTGGAATATTGACTTGCTGAATATTCTGGAAATTTGAGCCCAGCTGTAACCATAAACAACGAAACAGAGCAAATTCTTCTAACTCTTTCGTAACACCAGTTATACCTGAAGAGAGGCACTCAACCTCTCTCCTTACTCGCAATCCCAATCAACAAATGCAGTACATTCAATTCAATAATATTACTTTAGTCTTTTTGTTATTACTTTTTCATTGTTAATCTTATTGTATATGTTATTAATAGTGTTTCCTCCCGGGAAGGGCACTGGCTCTTGTAACGCAGGTTAACTTTCTTATGTAATAAATTCTGTTGAAACATTATTCCTTTTAAGGCTACTCTAACTAATATCTGAAACAGTGAATATTTCTTTCTACTTACTAAACACAAGTTTTTTAAACTTTACAAACAAAAATTTCCATGTGTTACCCTAAAAACAATTCTTATTCATAACTTTACACTTAAATTAAGAAATCATTGTAACAATACAAGCTATGTGTCTGATTGAATATATCCCATCACCAACTCCCCAGGAGCCTTGGGGTGAATTTTCTAAAATCCTTAGAATTGGAAATTATTTATTTGTTTGTAATGGAGTTTTATAGATAAGATGTAAGTTTTATAATTAATAGGTAATACGGGCTGGTGTCCGCAACTGCGACAATGCGCATATTTTGCGTATGGTGGGAAAATCGATCATTCGATCCACCCCAGCTCCTCGAGGACGGTCAGCAACGCCTTGGTGTTACTGACAGCATCGCGTAGGGTACCTGGGTACTTTGACCTGTATGTGGCGACTGCCGGGCGGTGTAGGAGCACATGAGTTGCTCTCTCGTCCACCTCCATGCAGGCCCTGCACAGTGGACTGTCTGTGACTCCTATGACAAAGAGATGTTTATTAAAACACCCGTGGTCAGTTAAAGCTGCCGTAACTATACGCAGCTGTTGTTTGGTTAGTCGCAGAACCTGTTTCGTAAAGCTGCCGTCAATAGCAGGGAGTGCTTCCCTAGCCTGCTTGTACTCACCTTGTTCCGATCATAATTTGTGATGTTGTTCCCTGGTGCGTTTCCTTACCAAAGTGCGTAAGTACCCGAAGGGGAGTGGCAAGATGGGTTCAGGTCCCACTGGTGCCTCACTCGACCCCCTTCTGGCAAGTTCCGAACCGCTGTGTCCTCTGATCCATTGAATGGTTATGTTATTGAGGCTGCCCACCTGATTAAGGCGCTGGTGACACTCGTATATTAGCACAGATTCAACTGTGTGGCTGTTCAGCGCTTGCAAAACATTCCTGCTGTCTGAGGGTATCCGGATCGAGTGGTCCCTAACTTCCCTGGCCATGATGGCCGAAGCTGCCAGAGAAATACCCATGCATTCGGCCTGGAACATTGTGTTATGGGTCCCCATTGGTGTGACTATGCTTATGTTGAGGTCCTCCGAGAAGACTCCAGGACCTGTGCCATTACAGTTTCGGATCCGTCTGTGAAGATACGCAGCTCTGCAGGACAGAAACCCTCGCACCTGCGATCCTCTTGAAGCTGGATCTTGTATTTTTTGTCAAAGATAAATTGTTTGGGTACCCGATCATTAATAGTTTTCGTAATGGGGAACTCATTGTTGAGTCCCTCAAGTAGCGCGATGTGTGGTTTGACTCTCTTACCCCAGAGATCTATAGCCTTAAGACGTATCGCCGCCAGTGTCGTTTCCTGCTGTATGAAGAGGTGGAGCGGTGGCAGTTCTAGCATGGCTTCAATTGCTGCAGTCGGAGTGGTCCTCATGCAGCCCGTAGCCGCCATGCGGGCTAGTCGTTGCATGCGTTGTAGTTTGTTTGAGGCTGTAGCCAGCTTGGTTCGGACCCACCAGACCGCGGCCCCATATGTGATAATGGGGCGGATCATTGTGGTGTACAGCCATAGTATAATTTTAGGGGATAGTCCCCACTTCTTACCTATCATTTTCCTGCACTGCCAGAAGGTTATGCAGGCCCTGTTTAGTTTGTTGTCCAAATGACTACCTAATAGTACCTGGGGGTAATTCTGTATTGAACAGTTTTGGAAGTTGAAAAGGGCCTAATGCTCGTTTTTGGGTAAACATGACTAGTTCAGTTTTAGTGGGGTTCACTGATAGGTCATATTCCTTGCATTTTCTCCGATACTTAGCGCTTGCTGAGTGAGGTTGCAGATCGTACCCGTCACCTTCCCCGAAACAAGGATTGCGAGGTCGTCAGCATACCCTATTGTGTAATAGCGGCTGGCATTGAGTTTGGTGATGAGGTCATTAATCACCAGATTACATAGAAGGGGGGACAGCACCCCTCCCTGGTGGCACCCTCTGGCTATCATGGCCAGTTGCTGCTCATCCTCAAGGCGAACCACTCTTAGCATGTTTGTAATCCAGTCCGTTAGTACCAGTTCTACTTCATGTCTGGGAGAGCTGCTAATGCTGGAGAAGTTAGTTTTATCGAAAGCCCCTTCGAAAATGACTGAAGGGAATGGCCATGGCTTCGAACCTAACCTATAATGGTTGTCAGCATTCTGTAGTCTTAAGTCACGTCATTGATCTAAGGCAATGTTTGAGCACTGACTGCAGTTGCCCCAAAATATAACACACAACAACAATAACAACAAAACAACAACAATATTTTTAAAGGTTTCCACATTCCTTGCAGCATATTTCTACTAATGCGAATTACTTGCAAACTACGATGCATTGCAAATTTATTGCGATTGTCTAAAATATAAACAGACGGATATTTTAAACATTGTACTTAAACTCATCACCTTATTTCCACGTAGTCATAAACCACAAAAGCAGCAAAACAGCAGGTGGTGGCAACCACCTGCTGTGTTTCTTGCTTATTGGGTGAATTTCCGAAATTCCCAAGCCTATTTGTTACGAGTTGCCGTTGCCCCGTATGAAAATAGGCTTGGCCTATTTTCATACGGGGCAACGGCAACTCAACCTTAACTGGTTGGCAACGGGCGTTGCCAATTGCGATGCAGCTGGTACTATCATATGGCGCAACTCAAGTTGTATCAATTTTGGTAATTTTGACGACATGACACTATAACGCGCTTATTTTATGAAAAGTTGCGTTGGCAACGACCGAGGGACCTGCACTGTCGTCGCGCGTGAAGGCTCGTACACACTGGCGCGACGCGACGGTCGCGTGCGATTCTGCGATATTATAACTGTAGAACAATTTCTATGAAAACGCACGCCACAGTTCACACAGGAACGACCTGTCGCGCCGCGACACAGTCGCAGCGCGGCGCCAAGGGACCATTTTATATGGCGTCGCGGCGATTTCGCAGGCTCTACGACTTGTAACGACGCGACACAAGACAGTATAATTGATGGCGCTGTGAATCCAAGCTGGCAGCTTTTAAATTTGAGCTCGTCAGCTACTGAGCTCAGCTTCGAGTCACAGCGAAATTTATACCGTCTTGTGTCGCGTCGCTACGAGTTGTCGTGCCTGCGAAATCGCCGCGACGCCATACAAAATGGTCCTTTGGTGTCGCTAGCGCTACAAGTCTTCGCAACGCGACAAGTTGTAGCGCCTGTGTGAAAGGTGTTGCGTCGCGATATTATCGCAGAATCGCCACGCGACAAGTCGCGGCCAGTGTGCACGAGCTTCGTGAGTCGCTACAACTAGTTTTCGACAAGTTACGTCGTGTGAGAATCTCCATAGAAATGTTGGTATGTGCTAACTACGTGATAACGCTTGCGTCGGCGTGGAAAACTCGTTTTATTTTGGTCACCTCTTGTGAGAATGCCCTTTTTGCTCACATTCGCTATACAAGGAACTTTTGTGCAAAATTTCATGCTTCTATACCTAGCAGATTAGGCTGTGCATTGTGTGTTAATAATGCATATTAATGCATTATTAACACACAATGCACATCTACTAAATAAAAATCTTAACATTAGTTAAGATTTTTATTTAGTAAATGTGCATCATCTGACAACAAGAAACATAGATATCCAAGTTTTGCATTGGAAGTAAAAGCAAAAACAACACATCAAAAGCGGTTTCAATTTATATGTATATGTATTCCGGTTCAAGCAGAAATTATAAAAGATTCTTAAATCTGTAGCGTTGATAAAAAACCGACCAAATGCTTGTCGGAAAATGCACTATGAAGGGTTCCGTAGCTGGGATGAATATATCCCAAAAACAAACTGTTGTTGAAAAAACATGTTCTCCCATCATCGATATATGTCGTGGCTTCATCAACCAATTGCCGTCCATTGCTGAACGTAAGCATCTCCCAAAGAGAGCCAATCAAGCCTGGTCCTGATAAGTCCGCATCTATCCGCTGTCAGCCACCTTTTTCAAATCATCGAATCATCGTGCCGTAGGGCGTCCCACACTACGATACTATTTTTCCCAAACGCGGTCTCCACTCTAGCACATGTCCGCTCCATCGACTGTCTGTCTGTCTACAGACATGGCCGGCCCACTTCCATTTCAGCATGCTGATTTTACGCGCAATGTCGGTGACTTTAGTTCTCTGGCGTTTGACTTCGTTGCGAATTCTATCCACCAAAGAAACCCCGAGCATTGTTCTCTCCATTGCACGCTGAGCAACCTTGAATTTGTGGATCAGGCCTATGGGGAGTGTTTTGGTTACGCACGTCATTACGGGAAGGACGCACTGGTTATAGACGAGGGGTCTTAAGGGATTGTGGGATCGATAACTCCAAGTTATCGCGCAGCTTCCCGAATGCTGGCCAGCCCAAGCGTATTCTTCTGGTCGCCTCCTTCTCAAAGTTGTGCCGCCCCAGTTGTATAATTTGGCCTTAGATACATGTTTGTGTATTCGCTAAGGCTGCTCAGCATTACTTCCAGCTCCTGCAGAGATTCCGCCATTATGACAATGTCATCTGCAAATCGGCGGTGCGAGATGTACTGACCATTAATATTTATGCCCTGTCCTTTCCAACCAATCAATATTCTCCAACTGCAAATGTAAGTTTGAAATCGCAAAAAAGTTTTTTTTACGTGATGAAACTACAAATAACGATTTTCGGACTTTTTCTTTATTTTATTTTTTTGTGAGACCTTGCTTCTTGCCATACATGATTCTAGGTCAATGGGAAGTATCCTATAGGTTATTATTTATTTGCGAGTATCAAAATTTGTCGTATAATGGCCGTATGTTTGTTATTGCGTTGGCTTAGAAGCTTGATTTTTATAGATCCTAGGGACCGTAGACCTACGTTTTTTATATTCATTTCAACTTAAGGCCTCCACGCGTTCCTGAGAAAATGGGCAATTAGGATCACCCTAATGGTTCCGTTTTTGCCTTTTGAGGTACGGAACCCTAAAATTAACTAAGTTCTTGATAGATAGCTCTTTCGTAACAAGTTTTGGTCTGATTAAGAGTATTCTATCTATCTATCAAGAACTTAGTTAATTTTAGGGTTTTAGGGTAAAAACAGATACAAATCTAGAAATTTTACATGGCACAATGGGCGCTCCATCCGATCAGCTGCAGGATCGCAATCCAAATGCGCGATCGGCGTAGATGGAGCGGCCGATCCGAGCGCTGTCGGTTTTTTGACAATACTCGAAAGTGCCACAGTCGTTTAGGCTCTCGGTTTGGACGGTTGTGTCACAGGTAATATAATACTACGTACAGATACCCAATCCCATACAAAGAATTGAAACCTCTTTGCGTCTGGCAATTTTTCGTGTTCAATTTTTTCAACAGATGGCGGCATCAGCGACTCACTAATTGCCAGATACTGTAGTTTGACAACGCCATCTAGGAGTCGACCTACTTTTAAAACATTTCGTGCAATCCTTTTTATATAGAGTTTTATCCGGTATCCTGGTTCAGAATAACATGTTATTAGATTTCTTTTATCTTTCTATGTAAAAAAAATAAAAAATAAAGTAGGTGATTTAAATAAGTATAATAATTTTGGAAACTGTGACCCAGCCATGGTCCTGACCAATTGAGTAAAACGCCATCTATTGCAAAAAGCTCCAAACAAAATGGTTAACAGATATCAATAGAAGGGTTCGAATTGAAGTTATAGGCTTCATTTTTATTTTATTTTTAAAATACGTGCATTATGAGTGGAAATAGATACAACAGCACTCAACAAGTTTTGACTTTTACCAATCATATTTCAGCCAAAATTCTGCTGTTTATTGCTTTTTAATGATTGTTAATTTTATAATGGTTACCTATGCTGCCATCTATCATTTTTTTCAAGACAAATTATAATCGAGTTGAGACCCCACGCTACAACTAAACACAGTTAATGGACAATGACTAAAATTAGATTAACTATATGTGACGCGAGGTAACGCGGGCAGTGGCTTTTAACCGACTGTACTTATTATATGACGCGAGTGGCGCGGGTGGTGGCCAGTAAACAGCTGTACTTATCATAAGACGCGAGTGACGAGGGTCATGTTGAACGTTGATTCTGTAAACGATCTTAGCAGACGTGTGACGTCATAGGCACTTGAGTTCACAAGGTTGTGCATGTGTGGGTTACATACCACTACACTGGTAAGTCTGAAGCCAAACCCAACGTAAGTGTTAAAAGGCCTATGATCTTTTGGTTTCCTACAGAAATTTTCCCTTGTTGCAGATCTTCAATTTTCGACGACAACACCCACAAATATGGAAATTTAATAGTCGTTAAAAAGAACGGTAATAAAGTGAACGTTCTTCGAGAAATTGTCAATTCCGAATTTGCATATGAAGATAAGTGTCTCTTCCACCAAAAGTTGAGCGCCTATAACCTTAACACGGAACTAAACTACGTAACAATGCATCAAGTTATAAGTAAGATTGAGGAGGCTTACAAAACACGAAACATACCGAAGAAAACATGGCTGACCATTTTGAAAAACCAGACTTCAGTCCTTCACGAGCAAAAACATTTAGAATCTTCAATAATGTCTCGGAAACTGGAAGTTTGTGACCGTGGCAAAGAAGATACGTTACTCCAGAACAAAATGAATGTCTTGAAGCTTTGCAAAGATGTTGATGAGGTCTCCGTGGGAAGAGCATGCTGTACAAAGAACACTTCAACGTCCAAAGCATCCACTGTAGTCAGTGTGGCCTCAAGAAAGTTACAATGGTTAGAATCTCAAAGCATTGTAAATCATCCGAAAGAAGCCCACAAACTAGCAACAGATGATTCTGGAATCCTACCAAAACCAGACAGCATCCATGCAGCAGATGACAAAACAAATCACATTCAATCAGATATGAAAACCAGTAATAATGTTTTTGAAGATGTACAGAATAATAATGCAGTGTCTCCAAAAACCAAGAGTCCTTTCACCGGAGCTGACAATAATGCCAACATTAGAAAAGGTAATTTTCTCTTTTAATTCTAATAAATTATAAATCTACATGCCGTTTTTATCCTGCACCCTAATTGCGTAATACACCATCAATCGGAATCTGAATCGTTTTGAAACATATTGCCAATCCAATGCTTCACAAGTTCAATAAAAATACAGCTCAACAATGTAAATAGCGCAATGAATGTTGTTGAACTGTCAAAATCAAACCGATTAGTCTTACTCGTTTACGCAAATGTGTCACGCAATTAGGCTGCTGGGCTATACACAATTCTAAGTTGCGGCCTCATCTGGATTTATGCCTGGTTGATGGCAATAGGCTCGCCCACGTTACATGACTTGTACATATAACAAGGTATTTTCTAATATTATTTTTATTGCAAATAAACCTACGGTCTACCTGCACGCGTAGCATAACTGCTGTAAACACGGGTTTGTCGACAGAAAAATTGAAGATAGATATCAATTATCTCAGCCTACCGCACTCCACTGATGGATATATATAGCACTCTCCCAGACTGTACCACAACAACCAGTCCTAGCCACTTTCTTAAGGACGCCCCCCAGCTAGATTGACCAACTACAGTCAATCTAGCTGGGGGGCGTGCCACGCTATGCTTGCCGATACGCGGTCTCCACTCCAGGACTCGTCTGCTCCACCGGCCATCGGTACTTTGACAAACATGGCCAGCCCACTGCCACTTCAGTTTTCATTTATGATTCTATGTTTCAAAGAAACTCTTAGCGCTCCATAGCGCGCTGAGGGACCTTGAATTTGTGGACCAGCCTGACTGTCAGTGTCCACGTTTCGTCACAGAATTTGATACCGGGAAGGACGCACTGGTTGAAGACCTTAGGGTCAGTTCAGACAACGGAAAAGTCCTCGCGCAGGCTCGAGCCTTCTATGGCCGCTATTAGAAGCGACAGAGCATGTGACCATGCGCAAACCGACTGTGTCGATATTCATACAATTATCTACTTTAGGCTATAGTAATACGGTCCTATTTCAATGGATCCAGTAAATTGTTCGAGCATTTTTCCGTTCTGTCTGTACAGACCCTTAGTCTTTTAACATAATGCCCCTGCCTATGGACGTCTACAGTACTAGAAGGATTGGATATGAAATGCCATCCCAGAGATAAAAGCTGAAATACTCGTGTCCCATTAAAAGCGTCACCCACACACTTCAAACAGGTTTCAGGCCTGGGGTTTCCATACACATCTGCATTAGGGATTGGCAGCGTGTTATGTTCTAAAAGAATTGTAGGTCAATCCTTTCTAACAATAACAACAATATTTATTTAAAAAACAACTTGGTCCACGGTAGGTGTTAGTCAAATTCAAAACACTTATTTCATATTTGAACGTCAAAATTAACAATAGAATATAATTGACTCTAGTCGCCCCTTCCAAAGGGTAGTTTCGTATGGAGACGCATAGGGAAGAAACAACTAGTAGGACTTAATATTAAGTAAGTCTGATAAAACGCCGGTTTCGTTGTCCACTGCCAGTTGGGATCCACTGAGTAGTTTTTTTTTCCATTGCTCCTCTGATATACGGTTTAAGACATTTATTTTCTCAAAAGATTGCATATAACCTAATCCCTTACAGAGAAAATAGATAAATAAGTAAACAAAAATAACCGATTAGCGTTTTTTGTAGGGTAGATGTTAGAAATGTGTAAATAATATGCGGTGCGAACAAAGCGATACGCGAAGCATATGATAAATGATTTATTTATGACCAGCTCATTGTGAAAAAATATGTAATAATTACTTTTTTTATATATTTCGTATGAAGGACATCACACTTTAATTTTTCTCGAGTTTCTACACTGCTCAATTATCTTATAACTTTAGGTATCAAATCACGCAAGATAGCCGAGACGAACACAGTAGCTTTTGGTCCAGCGGGACTTACAGTCAACAAGTTCACCATAAAATCACAGACAACCAGAGAAGAAAAAGAAGAGCCTGTTATACAAGAAATAAGAAAACCTGAACCAGAACACGTAGCCAAGAAAAATCAAGATGTGTACGCAAACACAGATTCCGAGGTAAACTTAAAAATATCTAACTTAGACTTACTGAAGCGGATAAAATCTATTAGTACTATACAAAATAATTCTGTTTCTAATAAGCATAGAAATAAGGGTGAAGCACTAAGTGCTATAAAACGTAGAATAAAATATCTTGAGGAAAAACAGTTGAGTGTAAATGAAAGTCTTTCGTCTTTGCTTTCTGACAAAGATCGCTCTAAGTGTGACTTAGACTCGGATGTAGAAAGTGTAACAGGATTGGAAGAACAATTAGGTTTACGTATCAATAGAATTAAAAAAGATGTTAAACCTGAACAGCAAACTGATACTTTTGACACAAAGAGAAGTAATGTTAACCCATTCAAGAATGTAGATGGTACCATATCCATATTTGTTGACAAGCTAGTTAGTCCTGTTCTAATGGTCCATTGCAAAAAAAATAACCGTATAGAACCAGTTAGCAATATGAGAGACATTCCATTTGGGAAAGATATTCATGTAGTACTTAGAAATATGGGGGTTCAGGAGCCAATGAGGCTTCAAACCGTGTCCTGGCCTACAATTCTCCGGGGCCATAGCTTCTTTCTCGTAGGTCCATACTACAGTGGTAATACAATGGGATACTTGCCAGCAGTATGCCGTTTAGTGTATGATTTTAAAAATACACAAGACAATGTAGGTCTTAGCTGCATCATAGTTTGTGCAACATCTCATTCTGTAGCTTTAGTAGAATCTCAATGCAACATGTTCTTACACAACGCGAAGATTTTTGCCTGCTACGCCGGTATGAGTGATATGCACATCACTACGTCGCTTTTGAACGGCTGTGATCTTCTCATTTGCACCCCTTCTATGCTAGTCCGTTTGATTCAGGACGATTTCAGTCTTGACTTTCGTCATTTAAGCACATTTGTAATTGATGACTGTGAACATATTTCAACGACTTATCCCAAAGAACTTAAGTTTTGCCTTTTAAAAGTGATGGATATAGTAAAAAATCGCGCTCTTAAGGAATGGAAAGTACAGTATATTATAGTGTCTAGGGTCTGGTGTGACTTCATGACGTCACTAGCAAGAAAAGCACCTGATTCTGTCGTATGCATCAGTGCTTTCGAAGAATGTGTTTTATATTCCAAAGCTGCAACTTCTGTCGAGTTTGTTGCCCAAGAAAACAAGTTAACCACGGTTATAAACTTTTTACAAGGTATTGATAAGTCCAAAAAGACTGTGATAGTATGTAGGGCTGATGAGGAAGTAAAACTCATAGAAAAAGCTTTAACTAAATTGGAATATATTGTGTTCTCTTGCGATAGCACAATGACGGTGCAGGATTTGTACAATTTAGATAAAACCCTCAAAGATTATGAAGAGCCCGTGTTAGGGTCAATTTTGGTGTGCTGCGACGGAAATTTGACCCATTTGAATGTTACGGATGCACATTATTTAGTTCATTATTCCTTGCCGGATCTATTCTCAATGTTCTGCAAACGATTTGCAGTACTCATCGATAACTATCCGTCTGTTTTCAAGGGTGACAAAACTGACATCAAAATTCAGATTTTGTTTGACGATAACAACGTTGAACAATTGCCTAAGATTCTTCATTTTATTAAAAGATGCACTATGGATGTGCCACCGTTCTTAGATAAAATTAGCTCAAGCGTCTTAACTGAAAAATATTTGAAGAAAGCTCAGAACTTAGTGCCGATATGTAGAAGACTTTTGACTCTAGGCAAATGCCCGGACTATTGGAATTGCGTCGAAAGACACGCCATATTCAAAGAATTCGACTCCCCTAAGTCTTGGCTGCCGAAAGAAGGTATAATCACCTTCCGTATATTGCACTATCATTCCGCAGTAAATTATTCTGCTAGGTTATCATCGTGTTCCATTAAAAGCAATGTAACAAAATACCCACAAACTTACAGCTTACTTTCTATTAAAATGGGAATGTATTATAGTAAAGAAGCTAATCGGAAACTTCACGGTGTACCCAAAGTAGGTGACGTGTGTGCTGTTACTTTAAAGCAGAATCTATTCGTTCGCTGTCAAGTGGCAAAGGTACTAGGGTATGAGAAAAATCGACCTACTTACTTACTGATCAAACTTATAGACGAAGAGAGATACGAGACGGCACGCGATACATGCCTATACTATTTGCCGGACGATTTAAAGAATATCGAAACTCATGTCGTCACTGTAATTTTGGCTAATCTTATGCCTCAAGACAAAGATGTAACTTTCTCTAAGTTAGCTGAAAACCAGTTAAAGCGAATCACTGATGAAAACGACGAGCTTTACATGAGAGGTCAAATAACAATGGTTGTTGGTAATACTATATTCGTAGACACATTAGAGGCTTGTCAGGATTTGTCTTCGTTAGAAGAAGTCGTTGTGAAATGCGATTTCCGAAAGGAACTGTTAGACCTTCATGCAATAGCTAACCCTGATCATATTGATAATTTAAGAAAAGTCTGTGATTATGATAGTGACATTCCCAAAGAAAAAGTAGAACGTTTTGAAGTTGCTGACGCTGTCAAAACATTACCTAAAGGTAGATGGGCACATCTAGAAACCGGTGGATTTTCGTCAGTATTCTTTATGTCCGCTGAAAATCCATGGCAATTCTTTGTGCGGCCCATCAAATTCGACGATTGTTTGACCACGTTGATCCAAGATATAAGAAAATACGTTAACAAGAACCCTGAACCAATAGAAAACATTAACGTAGGTGACATTGTTTTAGCGGAGTTTCCTGACGATGATACATGTGAAAGAGCTAGAATTGATAGTAGCGTTAAGAATAACAAGGTTAAATGTTTCTTTGTAGACCAAGGAGAATGGAGAGACGTTTCCATTAAGAAAATTTATCCAGTAACAGAAAAATTCATTACTCAGTTACCATTCCAAGCTATTGAATGTAGACTAGTAGGTATACAACCTCTCGGGAATAATTGGACCGATTTCAGCACTAATTTCTTTGTAGATTCATGTTTCGACTCCGTTGATAAACATAAACAGTTATTTACTAAATATTTCACTAAAGAAAAAGCAGAATTTACTGAAGGACACAAATATGGTGTAGTTTTAATTGATACGTATTCAGCTGAAGATGTTATTATTAATCAGATGATGGTGGATAGGAATTTAGCAGAGGAGAATGATGAGATTGAGTTGTTAGATGATTTAGGATTCGAAAGAAAATCGGAAGAATCCTCAGATTCAGACATAGATGATGAGGCTATTGAGACAGTTAACAAAATAGATAGATCATTTCTGGTTGATGATAAGAATAAACAGACACAATATATCCCAAGTAATATATCAAATGATTGCTATAGCATGCCACTCGATTCAGATAACAGTTTTGATGACTTCGATTTAATGGCTGATGATTCTGGTACAATATTTTCCGTACCTATATCCCAGATAGTTTCAATTAAAGAACTCCCAGATACAGAATGGAATGAACAAGTTTTAGCTTCGCCAATTGATAGTTCTGCGCCTCCAGCAAACATAAGTCCTAAACTTAATGTAAGTGCTGATATTGATCAAGTTAGCACACCACAAGTGCAGTGGCGTCAAAATAAAAATACAGTCACAATCAAAATAAAATTGATAGTTGAAGATTATGATCTTGTTATAAACGAGAGATATATGAAATTTTCTGCAAGCGTTAAGAATATCAATTACGGATTTGATTTCGAATTATATGGCGTTGTAGACCTAAAGAAATGTATTCACAGTAATAAAGGACAGTACATACAAGTCAAATTATGGAAAATGATGGCAACAAATTGGTTAACGTTGACAAGGCATAACGAATTAATGAAATGGATAGTCTACGACATAGATAACATTGATGTTTCTTCGGACGAAGAATCGGACGTTATCGATCATAGAAAGAATTTTATTAGAAATTACGCTGATAGCGACAGTGATGATAATTTGCAAGATGATATTAGTTATCCCTATTAATGTTTACTATTCAAAAGAATTACGGAATATAAAAATACGTTCCATTTTATAACTTTTTTTTTTTAGTTTTAACATATCACATTCGCATTCAGTTGCATACGGCCATTACATAGTTAGGATAGGCTTGGAAGAGATAACATAACATAACACCTGTAATTCCCGGGTTCCAGGGTTCGGCAAAAAAATATACAAAAGTAAGATACAAATAATTAAGATTTTGATTTTGTTTTAAGGAAATTGTGATAACGCAATAAAATTGCATAAATGAAGAGTTATTATGTTACAATTTTTTAAATATGTGTATTCTAAACTGTTACGGTAAATATAGATAGATATTTAAAATAAAGGAGAAACCTACTGACTGACTGACATATCATCGCACAGGCGAAATTACTGGGCCTTGATATGTGAAATTCAAAGTCCTACAATATCTGAAAATGGTTTAATTTTAAATAAACGTTGACTTATGCCTGGTTCCTATAATCAATGGATCTAACAGACAGCTACTGAAAAAGAGGCGTAACTTGGTGTTCCACAAAGTTTTTATCTAGCCTACCAGCTACGAACATTCGTCGGTTACGTGATAACCGATGGTCCACTTTGCGTTTCGTTATTACAAAAATTATGTAAAATGTAGTTCAGAAACTACGACCCACTTTTAAACATTATACGATATTTAAATACTTAATAATGTTAGCTTTAATTATATTGAGGTTTTCTAGCTAAGAAAAAAATGTAGTCAAAGTTGATACGCCAAGCCGCGCCATTGCCAACGCCAGAGCGGAAATAAATATTAGAATAATTTATTATTAAAAGAAATTGTACACAAAAATAATTTTTACGGCGATTATTTTCTTCTGAATCAGAGTCGCTGGAATCCAATAGTAAAAGTAATATTTCGAAATAACTCACTTCACTTTCGGTAACTCGATATTTTATAATAATTTAAACTTTACACTTGAAAAATACCACAAAACTTTGGAAAACCGTCACAAAGCGGGCGGCAAGCAAACGAACTACGAACAGTACATTTTTATAGGAACACCACAGACCATAATTTCCATACTTTCGGGTTACGTATCGTTATTGGTAATCCTCCCATCCGTAGGTAGCAAGCCAACGGTAATATCGCTTACGAAACGTTTTTAATAGGAACACTTTTGGGTAACAAATCGTAGACAATTCTATAATCGGTGAGCAAAACGAATCGTTTTTCGAATATAGGAACCGGGCAACTTTTATTTAATCGTTAAAAACACATCAAGACTTTAATCCCCGAGAGTTAAGCAGAGGTGTACCTATAGTTCACCCACATTTCGCCAGTGATGTTTAAATCCCATGTAATAGAGGGCGATATTGTCAAGTTATATTTTACATCGTCTTCCAATGTTTTTTAAGATTAGCCATGGTGTTTCTATAACCCATTCTTCTCCATAGGAACTTACATTTTGGAGTGGGCAATACCCTTTTATTAAAGTTTTTTTTGCAAGTGTGTATTTATGGGCAAATCTAATTGAAATAAAAGATAAGACTTTAAAAACGCACTGCCAAGCAACATCCATGTCATGTTATTACATACTGTTATATTCATACGAAAACAATACTACAGGACACTGTCCATAATAGGGATGATGATTAATATTAAAAATGTTCGTAGAAATAATATCAATTCAAAGAGGGCATAGTAAAAATTAGATAATCGTAAATATCTGTTAAATCAGTATCAATATGAAGAAGATACACGCTTTAAAAGTTTTTGGGAGGGATTATTCCTGTCCTTGTCGCGCGGTACGGACAATGTACGGCGCTAGTATGAAGTTACATAGTAGTGATGTCACTTCTACGGTAGTGCTGTCTTTGTCTAACTCTTATCTTAAAACGTTTATAATTTGGCCATTTTTTTTGCTTTATATTTTTTGTAATATTGTTTGCACTATTTGGAAATAAAGTAATTTTTGAGATAAAAATGTAAAAATTGTCATCATCCCAATTGTAAGGGTTGCTGAACCAATAAATATCTTTCTTTATTTCTTTATACTGTAAACAATATTAAACTGTGTTACTATATAATCCTAACTTCCTAATACTATAAATGCGAAAGTAAGAGTGTTTGTTACGCTTTCACGCTAAAACGACTCAACGGATTTGGATGAAATTTGGCACATGGTTGAACCATGGCCTGGAGAATGACATAGGCTACTTTTTATCAACAGCTAATATGTATATAATACTAAACAGTTAAGATTTTAATGTTTTGTATGTATGCTTGTGACGCTTTCACACTGAAACGGCTAAAAGAATTAGGGTGAAATGACAATGCCAGATCCTGCCCCAGCTATTTACAGGAAATGTCAATTAGTGAACATAGTTGTAATTATAATAGGACCTTTTCATAATACATGGTTCTTCAGTAGAACTTGCCGATTACAGATCAATGATAAAAGGAATTCAACCCCTTAATTTTCTATTGCGTTACTTATTGCGCATGAAACACAACAAAAAAAAGTTTTAAATACCTGTAAAACAAAACTCATATTACGATTCTATTCATTATGATAATGCGTAACGTTTATGGTGTTTAAATCGCTTTTTAACTATTATAAACTGCACCTAACATATAATCAATGTCATTATTGTTTAAAGATTTTAACAGAAACCGCAAGTTCTACAGACATTAGGACAAATGTTTAGTTAACAGTAATAAATAAGCTTTAAGATGCTGCATATTGCAGGCTTTTAAATGACTTTTTGATTTGAGTGGGACAAAGTTCTATAGAGATTCTGGCATTGTCCTTTGCGACATGGGTAGACCACCTGGAAAAGGACATAGGCTGCTTTTCATCCTTCATCGCGGAAGTCACAGGCAACAGCTAGTTTAAATATATATTCTTTGGTTATTGTCATATTTATATTTTCATACAAAAAAAGGACATTGTCCATTGTTGTAGGAGTGGCCTATAAAGCAATAGATACCTTGTAATATTTTGAAAGTACTGTAAACCACATACACACATCAACAGAATCTCAGGAATATTTTATATTTCATCAAATATCTATAAATCTATGAAGAATTTTCTGACATATAACTGGAAGAATGATAGGTTATTTTAAGGTCTATAATAAAAATTAAAAACATTTCGTGTTTTTTTTGTTTTAAATTTAAATGTTATTTTTTTATTGCCGTAGAAAATTAGTACGATAAAAAACTCCATTTCTTCTTATAAAACGATTAATTTTATTTTGAATTAAAAAACTCTTATAAAATCTAATTATTAATAATCAGTGTTGCCACCTCTTACATTAGTTACACATCGACATCGATTGTTCATACTTAAAATTAAATTGTCAATGTCTTGCTGCGGTATGAGGTCCCATGTTCTTTGCAAGTGTTCGTAAAGTTGTTGTTCCGGTGTCAAATTTGGCGGGAAATCTCTCAAAGCTTTTCGTTGTAACATGTCCCAGGCATGCTCGATAGGATTTAAGTCGGGCGACTGTGCAGGCCAATCCAAAACTTGAATATTGTGGTCTTGGAGAGCGGCCGACACCAGCCGCGCCGTATGGGAAGGAGCATTATCGTGCATGCGAAGAAATTCCTGGCCCATTTGGATTCTGTGTGGGACAATAACAGGCTCTACTACCTCCTCGTGGTATATTTGTGCAGTCATGTTGCCTTGGATCCAAACGAGCTGGGTTCGTCCGCCAAGACGAATTCCTGCCCACACCATGATTGTCCCGCCTTGGTATGAGTGGACCTCCTGAGGGTGCCATTGATGGCTAACTCTCCCTGGAGATCTCCAAACGTGTGTTCTTCGTGAATCCAGATGAAACCCAAACCGGGACTCATTGGTGAACAGCACCAAAGACCATTGTTCGTCACTTGTTTCTTCTGTTTTATATTTACATTTTTAAAATTAGAAAATAGAATAAATGAGGTTTCAATATGTATATAAACTTTTTATAGAAACCAAACAGATTTAAATTATAAATTCGTAAATAATTTAGGATTAAGGTATCCCTAGATTCTGTTGATGTGTGTGTATATGTATAGCACTGTTAGTCAGTAAATTTTAATAGTTTTAGTACCGGCACTAGGCCACGACTGATAACCCTTATTACGGTATTATTTTGGGAAAGTATCTATCCTGGAAGGAAAGTACACAAAATATTTATTTTAGCAAGTAAAAGTATTGATTTTACTCAAACAGAACATTCATTTATTTTTAAACCATTGACCTGCCTCTGTTTTGCACTGGAGACATGTTAAAACATCACGATTTATGTGCTATGTTTAATCTGTGGTACACATAAACCTTCAGGAATAAATAATCTAAATTATGGTGAAAACCGTATCAAAATCTATTGTATACAGAAGATCCAAGCGGCCACACAAAACTATTAAGTTAACGACAGCGAGTCTTGCACATAAAATGCGACATCATACCTACCTACATAAAAAATAATAATAATAGGCACTGGGCTACACTACCTTAGTTAAGTATTTATTCGCTAACGGCCGAACCGAATAACGTATCTATCTCCAATTTTGGCGTACTGGAGAAAGAAAAATCTGTCAATCTCTGGTTTTAAGGTCCCAATAAAGCCAAAGTATGCGGCCCTATAACGTGTTGACAGCTATTTGTTTGACAGGGACAGATAAATTTGTTCTGTCTATCATCTGTAGCGATCTGTCTTAGGTTATTGGGTTTGGCCGTAAGTGAACAATGCATGCATGCTCTTTTAGAATAAATTTCTTTAAACCCAACTGACACAAATGCGAAAATATGAGCTTGTACTAATTTCAATATTTACGATACATTCTATCCACCAAGAACATTTCAAAGTTTCAACAGATAATAAAAGTAAAGTTGGAATCATCATCATGAATATATCATTATAACATCTTATTACAGGCACTTGTTAATAAATTGCACAATCTTAAATAGAGAAAGGTGTATGAGATAGGGGGGGCTGACTTCCTGAGTTACAGATTACCCGGCTAATGGGGAAGGCAACTGCCAAAATGGCGCTGTCGTAGCTAGTTCCCAACACAAGCTAATAATACAAGGCGTGAGGTGTTTTTTTTTTTCGGTAACGTTTCGTTGTTGTGTTCCTAAATACCTACTCCGAAATTGGAGTCCACCATTTTCCGTAAGCCCCTAAAATTAGAATATGGTGGCTTGAAAGTTATTCGATGGCATTTTTTTGAGTTCGAGGTTATGTCGGTAACATTTTGAAGAAAGTCATTACGAGGCAATATTCAAGGTTTAAATTCTGACACTTTCCGTGACAAATACTTGATTTAAAATATTGAAATCACATGAATCATAATGGAATGAACGAACGAAATGTCAAATTTAATGAAGAACCTAGCTATGATCACGCCATCTACAATGGGGAAGGTCGGGCAAAGCTAATTGTAGATGGCGTGACCATAGCTAGGTCCTACGGCCTACAATAAATTTGACATTTCGTTCATTCATTTAATTTTATGTTCATTCATGAGTTTGATTTTATTTCATTATTTCGTTAATTTCCGCAATTTCAGCATTTTAAATCACGTGGAAAATGTCAGAATTTTAAACCTTGAATACTTCCTCGTAATCACTTTCTTCAAAATGTTTCCGACATAAACTCGAACTCAAAAGAATCTCCACGAATAGCTTTAAACCACAATGTTCTAAGTTTAGGGGCTTTCGGGAAATTGTAGACTCCAATTTCGGAGCATCTAGGAACACAAAAAGGCTTCAATTTTCGCTAAAATAAAATAAAATCACATGACGCCTTGTATTATTGGCTTGTGTTGGGAACTAGCTACGACAGCGCCATTTTGACAGTTGCCTTCCCCATTAGCTTTGCCCGTCCTTTCCCATTGTGGTAGATTGTGTACAGATTCAATATTTCTTGTACTAGTTAGTGAAACATTACAGATGTGAAGAGATGAGCATAGATATCTGATAAAGTAGGTATCGTATATAATGAAAACCGCCACAGAATAATGCGAGAATTCGCAAATTTTACTTCTTACTGTCTTATCCTAGTTGAGGGGTCTCGTGGCTACGTAATAAATAACAGCAGCACGGGTCAATCAATCGGATTAAAGCTACGCTAGCCGCGGTCCATGGATGGGTGAGCATCTTTACATACCAGGAACCCTCCATACCTTGGGTAGCATTTTAAGCCGTTGGTCCCGGCTGTCATTCGTGGATCTTTGATGCTAGGCAGATAATTATGGGAATCCTAGTTCTAAGGAAAACGTAAAGTAACTGACGGTGTTGACTTTCATACTACAGGAGGTCTACTCTCTTAGCACGAAGTCTGTAGTTTCGGCCTTCGTTACGGACTTTTCCTACTCCGTATCACCTACGGACTTACGATTAGTCCCGAACACGAACTAAGAATGAACGACAACACGATTTGACAGTTGTCCCTACTCCCCATGCGTTTTTGCCTAAGTTACAAAGGTCCACAATGGCAACATTTATTTCATCGAGCACCTCATTTCTTCTCGTTTCGACTAGCAGTCTTTGGTCTTCCACCTCAACAATTCGGCTTCTTGCTGAATCGGCAGGTAGGTGTCGCCGGACTCGTGAACGTGCAAGACGAGAGTGTAATGCTTACTTACTTACTTCGCCGATTATGAATTGACAGCTCCTTTTACCAGTGATCACTGCGGGTTGCTCCTGGGAAAGTGGGTTGGCAGGTGTAGCAGCAGATATTTGTGTGGGTGTGATGACTGCTGGGTCTTGTCTTACAGGTGGACCCTGTACAACAAATACTGAATATCATTGACGGATACAAGATATGTATAATTAAGTATCTGTTATAGATAATTATTAGTTCAATTCTTTATTATAAAACATAATAAAAACAATATTGTTAGAAATATGGTCTTTTTGTAAGAATACCGATATTATTTTTCGTTTATTAAGCTAGAAAACTTCAAAGTAAGTAAACTGGTAATCGACCGGTAAAATAGCGCAGCTCTATCTTCATGCGTTATTCGTTCACAAATATTGTCTATGATTCCGTTTGAAACTCATGAATCCGAAATCAATCGGGAGTAGGGTTTAGTGCTTAGTTTCGAACTAACTTCGGACGGACCCGTATCGTCGTTGAAGGAGTCAGAGAGTAGACCCCCTGTTCCCTACTATTTTATGTCTCTCTTTGCATCGGCTTATGGAGTTATGAGGAACAGGGTGTAAAGTTCACTCATCCTCCATAGAGAAGGGAGGATCCTCCGACCAGACGGGTGGGCTAGTTCCCGAAGCTTGTTTTCGGGGCGTTGTATAAATTCTAGTCTCTCTCAGTCTAGATACATAATTATGATGAATAAATATTTCTTTTAATTTTATGGAAACATTTTTTTTGTGAGAAATCTTTACCTTTCATAAGGGCCCCCAAACAAATTTTTATACGGGGTCCCGCCAAGGCACGCTACGCCACCGTATTATAGTAATTATTCTTTATGCCTGGAGGCTTTTATTTATTTAGTGTTATGTTGTACAAGATAATTTTCTGTTATTGTATACATTCAAGTTTTTTTGTTTCTAACTGAACAGACAGCTGTGCTGCTGGGGAGTTTGTTCTGCCACTTCTTCTTCCCAGCTTGGAGGACTGTCTTATGTAATTTTGACGTTCGGAAAGTGCTGCTTCTCAGCCTAATTTGAATAAATGAGTTTGATTTTGATTACTTTTTCTTGTAACTTAACAGCCAGCGTGCTGCTGGGGAATTTGTTGCGCCACTTCTTCCCAGCTCAAGCACTAGGAAGTTGGGAAGAGCGGGCGTTTCAAAAATGCCAATTCTCGGCCTCATTTGAATTAATGTCTTTTGATTTCGATTGATTTGACTGAAGTTAATTGAGATGTGACATTGTTAATGACGTTAAACTTTAAGCGATAACTCGAGTGGCGGTTTTTTTTTACACATCAAAGGGTACAGGGTAAGTGAAGCCAACGCGCTGGCTTTTTTTTTTCAACCTGTTTAGTATTACTGCTGGGCAGATGTCAAACTCACAGCTTTCCACTCTTCCCTGCGTGTTGCATTCTGCGGCCAATCTCTCATAAACGCCTCTTAGTCGTTACATCATCGTTCATCGGCCTTTTTGGGAGTTTAACCACATAACTATAGCCACTAGTTTAACGTGCTATTTATTCCGCTATTTAACACATCCGCTAACATTCACGCAGGTGTAGTAGGAGCATAAAGCTTCATGCATTTCAATATCTATTAGGTTAAGATTTTGTTGCTTTTATTTTTTAAGTTTTGTCTCTCTTTCTAGTACGAAAATCTTTATGTATATACTCGGTGAAATATTAATGGTTGTTTTCTCGCGGCATAACGATTTGCCCTCAGTATTACTATAGAATCGTGGAGTAAAAAAATGGCTTTCAATTAATTTAAAAAACATGAATCAATGGGGAAGGTCAGTCAAAGCTAATTGTAGATGGCGTGACCATAGCTAGGTCCCTACAGCCTACAATAACTTTGAAATTTCGTTCATTCATTCCGTTTCGTGTTCATTCATGAGTTTGGTTTTATTCCAATAATTCGTTATTCTCATTGATTTCAATATTTTATATCAATAATTATTCGATTTGGAATATGTCAGAATTGAAAACCTTATTATTGCTTAATTCCTAGGCATCACTTTCTTTAAAATGTTCGGGCATAACCTCGAACTCTGTTGTAATTGAAATAATTCTCTTCCAAGGTATTTCGGAAAATGGTAGACTCAAATTGTTGAGCATTTAGGAACATAACTATGAATCATTTTCGCAAAAATTTATATTAACCGACTCACGCCTTGCATTATTGGCTTGTTTTGGGAACTAGCTACGACAGCGCAATTTTGACAGTTGCCTTCCCCATTCGAAAGCATGAGAAACAATAGTAGACGTAACGTACTTGAAACGCACGCGTTTCCGCGCGCTGCCGACGAAGTGAAGAGCGATTAGTAAATGTTCAGAGCAAAGTAAGTTTTGTTTTTATCAATAGATAGGGATGATGACATTTTTTAGATACGTTCGGAAAAATAATGTAATTTCAAAGTAAGGCATAGTAAAATGAGATAATCGAAAAGACCTGTAAAATCGATGGAAATATGAAGAAGCTACACGCTTTAAAAGTTTTTGGAGGGGATGATTCCCGTCCTTGTCGCGCGGTACGTACAATGCTTGGCGCTATTATTAAGTTACATAGTTGTGACGTCACTTCTACGATAGCGCTGTCTTTGTCTAACAGTTTTTTTTACACGTTTACAACTTGGCAGATTTTTAAGCTTTTACACTTTTTCAAATACTGTTTGCACATTTTGGAAACAAATATTTTTATGAGTAAAAAATTAAAAAAAATACATCATTCCTAATAAAATATCTGCCACTTTTGATTCCTGTTTATTTTATTTTCATAAATCGATTTTACTACCAAGATCAAACCTTTTGCTGTGGGAAAACGACCACAAATATTTCAGAGTGTATTTTAAACGAGTATTTACCCTCCTTCTGGGGCGAATGAAGAGTAATGTCAGACTCCTACCGATTAAGGGTGAATTTCACCGATGAAACTGAACGCGATCAGTGTATAAACTACGTTTAAGAGCAGTCAGTGTCATAATTTTCTATGGAATATTGACACTGACAGCTCCTGAACGCGTTTTAGAGGTGCTGAACGCGTTCAGTAACATTGGGAAATTCGGCACTAAGTGCTCAAACGGCGCTTCCGTTTGAGCTTGATCTCACCCAATGTTAAGCGATTATAATTGTTAGTTGTTTTCGTGCGATGTATTTAATTGAACCCCAAATAATTGTAGTTACCTTAAAACTCCCTTTTCTGGTGCACTGGAAATACGCATTGCATTATTAATGTGAAGAGCAGTGGTTGCTCAGTAGTAACGGCCGCGACTCACGAGTTGTAAGTTCGAACCAGACAGGCGCTTTACTTTGTGTAAATTATTTCATTCACTCAAAACGGTGAAGGAAAACATCATAAGGAAACCGGCATGTCTTCGAATTATTGGTTCTAAGACATGCCGGTTTCCTTATGATGATGTGACAACAACCAACCCGCACTGGGCCCGCGTGGTGGATTACGGCTCACTCCCTCTCATAGAGAGGAGGCCTGTGTCCCAGCAGTGGGAACATAATTGGCTGATTATGAAATAAAAATATCACACTGGGAAATTGTCGCTGACCAACTTAGCAGTTTTTAAAAAGACCAAAAATTAATAAAAAATGTGACATCATTTGAGGTTCAATTAAATGTGAGTTTTTTATAATTTTGTTCCTTTTATTGTTTAACTCTAAGTATTCGTTAGAATTCAAAATAGAATAAAATAAAAAAGATACGCAACAATTTTTTTATTTTTCAACAAAAAATCTGAATTTTCATTTATACTTGTAAACTTATCCGTTTAGCCGATAGCTTGTAAACATTCTGTTTTTGTTGCTGATTTAAAATTTCTCGTATGTATCGTAGTTCGTTTGACTATGTATTTGAAATTCTCAATTACTTATGTAACAATAAATGGGTTTGTTTTTTATTTTATTTTGTTATTATTTTTATACTAACTCTCTCGAAACTACTAACCGAAAGACTAAATAACTTTTAGAAGACAAAAAAATGGATAAATGATAAATGATTTTATTTCTGTAAGTAGGTTTTTACAAACACTTTTACACGTCAATACTATTTTAAAAGTAGATGAGATCGGCGTTTCCTATCTGACTACTCTGAGAAGAAACGCCAAAACAAACTCAGAGGTCACAGTCTCTTTTAAAGTCCAGACAATATCTTGGTCAGGTCATGTGAAGACCATGTGGATTGATGTCTGAAATGGTCTTTTGAGGAAAGAACCAAACAGAATGAGTGGACCTGTCCAGTCAGTGCACGCATTTGTCAGTAATCATGCAGCTCAACACAACACTTATGGAGCTCAACGATTCGACGAACATTACCAAAGAAAGGACATTTGGGTAGGCCGCATAAATTGCTCAAACTGCCAGACCATGATTAAAACTAATTTTAAAAATTAAAAATAGATTGAGATAAAAAAAAAAACAACAAATCCACACTGCCTTCATATTCACAATAATTAAAATATTATAATACTTTACAAAGTAAATTTTCACGTCATGTCAAAGTGTAAAAATCCGAGAATAAACATGGTCAGATCATATGAGGACTCTGTAGACTGGTGTCTGAAATGGTCTTTTGAGGAAAGAACCACACTGATTTGAGTGGACCTGTCCAGTCAGTGCATGCATTTGTCAATCATGGTGCAGCTCAACTCAGAACTAAGGAGCTCAACGATTCCACGAACAATACAAAAGAAAGGACATTTGGGTAGGCCGCGTTAAGTACTCAAACAGCCAGACCGTGATTAAAACAACTGAAAGAACAAAAAAAAACAATGACTCACATAGTCCTCACATTCTCAAAAATTAAAACAATGTTATACTTTAAACAGTAAATATAAAGATGTCATTGTTTATCTAAAAGAAATCAAAAATAAAAGTTTAACAGCAAATTAAACATAGACAATATCTGTGTAAACTTATTGGAGCAGCTCAATCCCAAGCCTTCTTGTCCTCAATATAGCCTTTGACAGTATAATAGGCATTCTGGCATAATTTCCGCTTTATAAATGATTTGAATTTATTAAGGCTTAATTCTTGAATGTGGCCAGGAAGTTTATTATAAAAACGAATACTTTGACATTCAAACGAGCTACCTATTTTCTTGAGTCTGGTAGTAGGAACAACAAATTTGTGTTTGTTCCTAGTATTTATGTT
Organism: Dasypolia templi; assembly: GCA_963555695.1. NCBI lineage: Eukaryota > Metazoa > Arthropoda > Insecta > Lepidoptera > Noctuidae > Dasypolia > Dasypolia templi. The sequence goes on from OY743163.1 coordinate 11,712,480, forward strand.
ATGGATATCACTGTATTTTTTAAACAGATTAATATTTTTATGTGCATACAAAAGATTTTCATAAATATATTGAGAAGGCACAGTCATTATATTAATCTCTTTAAATTTGTCTCTGAGGGAGTGTCTGGGACTTAGTTTATAAATTGAACGAATTGCCCTTTTTTGTAAAACAAAAATTGTCTGAATATCGGCGGCATTTCCCCACAAAAGAATACCGTACGACATCACACTATGAAAATAACTAAAGTATACTAAACGGGCTGTCTCTAAATCAGTTAAATTACGAATTTTTCTAACGGCGTATGCTGCAGAGCTTAGTTTTTTTGACAATTTATCTATATGGGGGCCCCATTGAAGCTTGGCATCCAAAGTTATGCCTAAGAATACTGTGGTGTTTTCGGGTTTCAACTCTTCACCCTTAATAAGAACACTAGTTTCTACTTGTCTAACATGAGGTATCGTAAACTTAATGCATTTAGTTTTTCTCTCGTTTAGAAGTAAGTTATTAACATTAAACCAGTTAACTACTTTAGCAAGGGCGCTATTTACATTGTCAGTAACCAGCTGCTGACGTTTGAGTTTAAATAAAAGTGAAGTGTCGTCTGCAAACAACACTATATCATGATTATCCTTTATGAGGTAAGGCAAGTCATTAATATAAATAAGAAACAAAAATGGGCCAAGAATTGAACCCTGGGGGACCCCCATTCTTATTACAGATCCAGGTGATCTTTTTCCGTTAACATCAACTGTCTGAATCCTATCACTTAAGTAAGAAGTAAGAAGATCCAGAGAGGCATTCCGGATTCCGTAGTGGTGCAGTTTCCTGATCAATGTTTCATGAAGAACACAATCGAATGCCTTGGACAAATCGCAAAAGATCCCCAAAGCATCGCATTTGTCCTCCCATGCCTTGTAAACATGTCCTAAAAGTGCAACTCCGGCATCAGTAGTTGAACGACCCCTTGTAAAACCGAACTGTTTGTTATGCAGTAATTTGTGTTTATTAAAAAATCTTTGCATTTGATCTAAAATAAGTTTTTCAAAAATTTTACTAAAGGTAGGCAGCACTGAAATAGGTCTATAATTAGTAGGGTCTGATGTGCTACCAGATTTAAACAATGGTATTATTTTACTGTTTTTCATAAGATCAGGAAACTCACCACGGTCAATACAATTATTAAAAATAACAGCTAAAGTAGGTGCTACAATATTTATAATGGACTTAGCAACATCCACAGAGTTACCCCATAGATCTGCGGTTTTTTTAACATTTAATGTGTGAAAGGTTTTAATTATATCTCTACAAGTGACATATTGGAAATTAAATTCAGAATCACAAACTGGAACGTTTTCTTTAAGTAAAGACTCTGCAGCAGTGGGCGATGAGTTTAGAGATTTAGTAGTCGAAACGGGAATCTCCGCAAAGAAATTTTCGAAGGTCGCGGCGACTTGAGAATCCGATTGAATTAAATTGCCATCAATTGCAAGGCTGTAGTCACTACTTCGGTTGCATGATCTTCCCGTTTCGCTATTAATGATATTCCATGTCATTTTAATTACATTACTGCTATTTTTAATCTTTGAACTCAAGTAACGTGACTTGGCTATGCAACAAACTTTTTTAAATAATTTCGAATAATTTCTAACATATAAATTAAATTCAGCAGTGTTTATACAAGTCCGTTCATCATACAACTCATAAAGACGTTTTCTACTTTTATGTATACCAACAGTGGCCCAATCACTGAAGGAAGCGTTACCATTAACCGAGAATGTCTTTGGAATGAAAGTTTTATCAAATTGTGTGCAATACATATTAAAAAAAGCATTATATTGATGATTAGAGTCCTCATTAGTTGACAAAAGTAGTAAATTACTCAAAAGTTTAGTTTTAAATGTTTCCAAACGTTTAGTTGTTTTTGGATTAACAGTGATATCTTTTTTAATAACTTTTTTGTTTATATTTGAAATAGTGATCAACTGTCCGCAATGATCCGAGTCTATTAAATTAATAATTTCTTTGTAAGTTGGTTTAACATCTGTATAAATGTTATCTAGGCATGTGGCACTAGTGGGAGTTATTCTAGTGGGCTCCAAAAATTGGTTAGCAAGATTGTATGACTGAAACAAACTTATAATTTTAGTACTAATCCCAGAGTTTTCCAACAAATTAACATTAAAATCACCACAAGTGACGATAGACTTGTTTGAAGTACAGATTTTGTTTAACACTTCATCCATAACTTTTTCAAAACAATCATACAATCCTGAAGGAGGTCTGTACACACTTAATATAATGAACTGCTCCAATTCTACACAGGCTATTTCAACTGTCCGTTCAACAGAGAGGCTCACAATATCCTTACGGTCTTTAAATTTAATCTGGTTATTTACTAAAATTAATGAGCCACCATGTATAGCATTAACTCTGCTGAATGAACTACCAACCTGGTGATTACTAAAATTGAACATGAACTGGTGGCTTTTAAGCCAATGTTCTGTTATACAAAGAATATCTATATTGTTACAATTCAGGAATAATTCTACTTCTAAATCTTTGTTTAAAAACCCTTGAATGTTTTGATGCACCAGGTTGATGCTATTTAAATTTTTTACACACACATTTGATTTCTTATTTGCTTTCTTTACATTTTTGCAAGAGGCTACCTCTATTGTCCTAATTTCTAATTTAAATTAAAATCAATGTCATCAATTGGATCCAAATTATTGGCAGAATATTTTAAGATGTCATTGCATTGCTCAAAAGAAGCAAGTTGTTTAGCCAAATTCTTGGCTGTAATTGAAAAAAATATGATAGCGACACAGCTATCTGTCTTTTGTGATAGTTAGAAAGATAGTACATAAAAATATTATACCTATCTTTCGTCAAATACAAATTTCTACCAACATAATTGTTAGTATCTAAACCCTTAACAGCATACGAAATGAAATTATCTTATGTAATTTTTCTTGTACGTACAATAAGTAGTAAATCTGTATAATTATGGTTTTTAACAAACATTATTTATTATCATAACTGCCTCGTTGGTCTAGTGGTCGCAAGCGCTACTGCTGACCATGAGGTCCTGGGTTCGATTCCCAGGTTGGGTAAAGTGTTCTTGGGTTTTTCCATCATGAATTTATCAGTTGATGGCAATAGGCTCACCCCCTATTATTTCCCCCGGGACTTCATAGCTGTGTACTATATGTACATTTCTGCATAACTCTGCAATTATTATGGTTGTGATGTTATGTTATAAATGACTGTATAAATAGCGGTCGGAAAGCAATCGTTATTTTCACTTCAACTGCTATTGTTTCAAATATCATTTCATTTCGACTAAATATAATTTGATTTTTTTTTTCGATTGACTTACCCTTAGTAGCTAAGGGTGATAATAGGGATAGGCCAATTTAGCATTAAAAATTTATTAAGTTTCTATAAATTGCAAAAGATAAGTACGCATATGAAAAATTGTGGGTTAGGCCACTTTTGCGCTGACGGCCTCAAATATATTTACTCAAGTACTTCTTTTGATAAACTTTAGGCAGTTTCCTGCTCAGATCAAGAATGCTTCTAAATAGCCAATAATTAAATTGTCGTCTTTCTGAGCAAATTAATGTTAGTTTTGCATGATATCTTCAAAAATAAGGTGTGTTCCTCTCCCCAATTATGGTAAACTAGCTTCTGCCGCGACTTCCTCTGCGTTTACCGGGATAAAATGTATCCTATGTTTAAATCCAGGTCATAAACCAACTAGGTATCTAGGTGTCAAATTTGTTTCAAATTCGTTCAGCCGGTTTTGCTTGATTGAGTAACGAACATACAAACTTTCACTTTTATACGTAAGTAGGATGGAGTGTCCTTTTAACTTAACACAATGCCGGTAAGGAAATAAATAAAAAGCTATTTGGAGGAAAAAAGGTAGTGTTTACTTTTCACCTATGTATAAAAATCTTACAAAAACAGAAACTAGTAAAATGGAAACAGGTAACAATAATCTTTTAAAATAGTAAGAAGTTAAAATATTTGAATTGTAAATGTAACATACCAATAAATAATGTTGAAATAGAACAAAATTAACGTCTTACTTTTTCAAAGATCATCCGGTTTCAGTGAACTTAATAACTATATAACAATCCACTACAAGTAGGTACCCACATAAAGGAGTTGGAAGTGTTACAGTGTTTAGTAACAGAAAATCATTCATAAGTTTTCCAGAAACATAATAATTATAATTATGACCTAGGTTCAGTTAACATCAGTCAGGACAATGACCAAAACAATAATGATCATCTAGAAGCCAAATGTTCCAATCATAGAGCCGTTACTCGTTGATGTTAAAATATATACTGTTGTAACTTAGAATGGGATAAAAAAAACGAGACACGTCTGATGATGCTTTTACAATTATAAACTACATACAAGTTGTAATAAATAGGTTCACTTCTGCCTATCTCTATGGTGAAAAACAGGCCTGTTATGTGTAGTCCAAAACTGTAAATACTGATACTAGTGTTTCTGACATGATTAACTTAAAATCATCATAGTCACATGAAAATGGTCAAGTGGTAAATAATCTCGCACAAATAATATAATGGAGAAGAACGGGCAAAAAAACCATAAAACTAGTTGTACTTATGTATTAGTGGCATTGATTGAAGAGAACACTGAAGAAATGAAATCAGACAGACAATGTTCGTGTACCATCATCATTTTCAGGCATTAATCTAATATAATCATCATCATTTAAATTAGCATGTAAAAACACAATCATCTCAGCCTTTCTAAGCGACAGTCTATTCCTTCTTTCGCACAAATCGATGCCCTGTTCCGAAAATAATTGTTCGCTGGGTACAGATGTCGCTACCTTATTGCAGCTAGTTTGAAATAATTTGGCCAAATGCGGGAACTTAGATTCGTTGCTCTGCCACCATTCGCAAGGGTCACCGTCAGCTAATTCTTCCTGCATATAAGATTCCACTTCTTGTTGAGCGAGCCTATGATGGTTTAAAATCTGGTTAGCTTGTCTTTTCTCTAAAATCATAGTCCTTCTTCTCCATAGACTGAAGTCCCCACCATTTTTATTATTTTCAGAGCTGGATCCGCCATCCACCTTTAAAGGATCAGTAAGGCTAGTACCATCTTTCATCAGTCCTTCTATCTTTGAGACTAAATTCAATTTGGCCACTTCTCCAGCGCTCTCATGAAGAAACATTGATATTTTGTATCTAGGATCTAATATGGTGCACAAAGCCAAATTAGGCTCGCTCTCAATTCCGTCGAATCGTTCATTTAGTTCATTTTCTATACATTCGACTACTTCTTTAACAGAATAGTAACAATCCGGTCTTTTACGTAATTCCTGTAACACATCTTTAAGTCCATTCACAACAGCTATTACTTTTGAAGCGGACGCATATTTATCAGCGCCCAGTTCTTTCGTAGCTTCTATAAAAGGTTTCATTAGCTTGCAGAGCTGTTTCAATTTACACCAGTCCTCATCTGTTATATCAGGTAGATCAGCTTCGTCGTCAAGTTCTGTTATTATTGCCTCAACGGCTTCTTGTAAAGTTACAAATCTCTCGATCATATCATACTTCGAAGTCCAACTTGAGTGTTCCGAAACTAACAGCTCCAAGGGCTCTGCTATGCCTTGCTTAGTCTGATACACATCCAGCATTTGTTCAAATTCATAGTTTGAATCAAAGTAACGTACAATTCTTTTTACTTTTGACAGAGTTTCGTCACATAATTTGAGAGAGTTTTGTAACGTGAGGTTTAGCTTATATGCCATGCAGCCCCTGTGATTCCAGCCTAACGAGTTGACCGCTTGTACTATGTCCGCACCATCGTCTGTAACGCACCAGTTTATTTTGCCGGCGATCCCCCATTCTGCACACGTTTCGGTTAAAACCGTTTCTAGATATTCACTAATTCCCTCACAATAATGGCACTTTAGTAACACAGATTTAAATTGGTAATCAGGAGTTATAAAATGAGCAGTGATGGCAATGAGCGAATCCTCATAGATTTCTGACGTCCATCGGTCAACTGTTAGACAAATCGTCACTGCACTTTGTTGTACAATCGCTTTTTGTTCCTCCAAACATTTGCTGTACATTTCTGGTAGGATTCTCTTTGTTATATCTTTACGTTCTAGTATAGTATATTCGGAATTCAGAGCCTTTATTAAGTTTATAAAGCTTTGTTCTATGACTAAGGTAACAGGTTGGTACGACCCTACAATAAACTTCAATAGTCTAGCGTCCATCTGTTTTTTCTCCTCGGGTAACAAAGTTCCCCTAATGTTAGTGTCTGTGTCTGTCATTTCTTCATCATCAGTGTTCTCAGATTCTTGGGTTCCAGGGGATGCTATCTCATATTTAATCTGATGCTCGGACGTTGGTGGAAAAGGCAAGAGATACACTGTTTGATTTGTCGAAACCGTTGGATTGTCGAGGACCTGCACTAAAGTGTTATTTTTCTTTAGTTTTCTAATATAAGCGTTGTAATGTGCGTTGTGCAGTCGCTTCAAATGAATTTTTAAATTAGTGATTGTAGTCCTGTGGGATAATTTCTTAGAGCACTGATTACATATGGCCTTTTTGGGTTCTGCAGTCACCCTACTGAAGTAATCCCATAATGGATGTGTAAGTTTGACATCATGAGACATAGTAGAACAAGTACCTACAAATAAAAAAAGAAACATTAATTAGGTATTTAGTCCATTTTCTGCGACACACAGGATTAAAAGAACTGAAAAGAAAATATAGTGCTGAGTGTGGTCCTGCGTTCTATTCCTGAGTCGGGCAAAGTGTTATTGGGTTTTTCTATATGGAATTTCTCACTTGCAGCCTGGAGTCTGAATTTATGCCTGAGTGATCACAACGGGCTCGCTTCCCATTACATGAGATTTAAACATAACTGATGATGATGTTATGATAATGTTATGTTATAAAAGTTCAGTACCCACCGTTGGTCGACTAAGTTAGACAATCGATAGGTACAAAGTGGCGTGCCCAGGCGTCAAAATTAGGGCAAACCGAAAGATTTTTATTAAAAAAAAAAGGAGCCGACTGAGGGATTGGCTGATTATCTAAAATGATGATGTCATGATTGTTAGTATTTTACAATTAGCTTACATTTGTTGTTGTGTATTGTAATTTTATTAGGACAAGCCGGGCAAAGTGCGTGAAAGTAAGGAGGTACCTAGTTTGACAAGGAGTTGTAGGTATGCCCATTGGAAACAATGTTGCTAGAAACATTTGATGCTGATGAATACGGAACATTATCATGCTACTTTCCTATTCAACGGCAGCTTGTTTCCCACATCACGAAAACTTGTTGAAAAACAAGAAAGAAAGAAAAGTTGTTACACCATAATTATATACTAAACTCATGCCGTCTTTCCATGGGATAGGCTAAAACTACAAAACACCACCTGCTAAGATATTTATTTATGTCAACTGGCATCTTTACTTTATATGAGCAACTTAACCTATGAGTATTGTACTTAAATATCTTGAAAAAAAAACAATAATTATAAAAACTCTGTTAGAAATAGTTTTTTTTTTCTATTGTATCATTTTGATATTAAATTGCAGCAACAGATTTTTAGCAATGTAGATATATATACTTATGTACAATACTCATGGGTAAAGTTGCTATGGAAAGTAAAGAAGCCATGGTTGACTGGTACTCTCCTTTTGCTTCGGTTACGTTCATACAAAACAGGTGCGTAGTACTCGCAACCGGCGCAGCAGGCGCCGGTTACGAGTACAACGCACCTGACCTTCACTATAACGCCTTTCTAGGGTTTGGCCTGCCGGCGTTTCTACACCCATCTGCCTTTTAATAGTCTAATTTCATTTATCCTCTCAAAAAACGTTAATTCGGCACAAATACAGTGCTAAAACAATGTTGCGAATAGTAATATAGTTGGTATTAGTTATTAGAAGTCCAAAGTCAGAATAGAAAATACTAATTATGTACCTAATAAAATTGTCGACAAAGAAAGCTCCGTGTCCACAAGAGGCTAATTTCACGAATAGCGTCCTTCTCACAACGCTACAGCAACGAGGTAACACTAGCTATCTGTTATGTAGCAATAACTGTCATTATTTGCGAAAATGATAATAGTTCTCTCACTTGCACACAGTATAATTTATCAAGTAAACAGTTCACAGGTACACGTCACAACTCGGAATGGCTAAATGCACTTACGTTAAAGAACACAATAATAATAAACAATTGGCGAGGCAAATAACGTACGCGCTATCGCTTACTAAAGAAACTGTCAGTCAGAACAGAAAGAAACACCTACGTACGCTGCGCCGGCAACCAATGAATCTAAATAATAATAGTACTTGAAAAAACGTCTGTTTCTTTGTAGTCATAAAGCTTATAATACAATAATAACGTCGCCGGGTGGTTATGGAATGTCAGATCAGTAAGGTCGGTGAACCGCGGCGGCCGGCGCTCCTGATTGGTCGGAATATAGCAGCCATCTTGAGTTTGCTAGTGCTGTGGGTAAGCCTGTAAATGTACGATTGAGCCGCGCTCGCAGTTTTAGCATGACCGATGAACGATTTTAACGCTACGTTTCGTTATTTCAGGATGCTAAACTAATAAACCTAAAATTCTTGAACCTATCATAAATAATACTGTGGTATAAACGTGTTGTCCAGCAAGCTCACGGTCGCCCTGCGTCCGTCGCCGAATCTCTGGATGTATTTTTATAATGGATGATTCAGGATTAAGAATGATGGAAATAAAACACGTCCTTTCCTCTCGGGTCGCTTTTCCTGAAGCCGTGTCAAACCCCGTTTATTTTAAAAAGTCAAGTTGACATCTGACGTTTCGTTCACAAAACTCAACATCCTCCGAACACAGAAAAGAATATTAAATAAAGCAAAACGAACATTTCAAATTATTAATACAAAGAACTCTTTTGAAAACAGTTGTTGTGGCAGACATTACAAATAATTAAATTCAAATAATAATAAAATAGAATCACATAAATCAGTCTCACTTCTGTGCCACAATCTTATAATCTATCTAATGATTACAAATATTTGTAACACTATTACAAATTTTAGTCAAGTCTTAAATACTAAATAATAACTCAAAATTGAGTGTGTCCCTCCTAAACACAGAAAAGAGAAAAAATGTATTATGAATTACATAAATGTGATAAAAAATGGGTGGCAGTCCACATCTTTACTAAACTAATCTTAGAATAAAATTTGCATTCACATATACCAAATAATTATCATTATTATAATTTATACTTACTAGGTATCACTACTCTCCTGCCATGTCGTGTGACTTTTCCAGGCTCACTGGGAACATGAGAGGTACAACCATCCTTCGCCTGGACTGGATTTTGCGCAGTGCTAGATGAAGGGGTACATGCTACTTTACCTTTTTTGTCTTTTACTTTGAAATGTTTTGGGATAGGCAGATCTGTCACCTCACTTGATGCGATTTCTAGAGAGTATAAACGTTGTATGGGTCTCACCTTATAGCCCAGAGCTGTTTTAATTGATGCTGTCCTATTAATACCATCTTTTCCAGTATATATTTTGGTTACAACACCTAGGGGCCATTTTATTCTTTTCTCCTCCGTTTCTATTAATACTACCTGTCCTTCTCTTAGGTATTCTACACTGTTCTATATATTTCAAATTATTATACCATCTTACGAATTTATGTGCTAAGTCCTGAGGTAAAGGTTCATCCCAGGTCAAATCCCGGATCCACATTTCTCTCAACAGCAGCCGTGGGGCCAAGGTGACAGGGCAAGTAAATCCTATGGGGTCAAATACCTTCTGGGTCAATGAAAGTACCACTCTTTTAGTTACCTTACCTAACATCTCTGGCAGAGGCAGACCACCAATGTTACATGAAAGTTCATCACAGACTGTGTTCCAGTTCAGGCCAAGTACTGATATAATATCCTTACCAGCTTCATTGATCTGAAGTGGTGACGTTGTCCACATTCTCAGGTCGAACTGTGCTGCTTTCATGACTTCTTTTGCTTCTTCTATAAACCTACGTGCCTCTTCTTCAGATTCTAAGCTTGTAATACAATTATCTACATAAAATGAGTTCTTAAGAAGCTGAGCAGTCTGTTCATACTTATCTGATACGCTATCTAAATGGTGCATTATTGTAGCTGAGAGTAAAAATGGACTGCATGTTAATCCAAACACCACTCTACAGTGTCTGTATTCCACTACATTTTCCAGGGACTCATCTTCCCACCAAAGGAACTTTAAATATTCCCTATCCTCAGGCTTTACACTAATTTGAAGGAAGGCTTTAGCAATATCCGATGTTATACCAATAGTGCCTTTCCTAAATCCAATTATTAGTTTAGGTATATGTTCAATATAATTAATACCTTTCTCTAAGCACATATTCAGACTCAGCCTATTTTTATCCAGGCAGGAGGCATCAAAGACTGGCCTTATTTTACTTGTTAGACTAGATTGTTTAAATACAGCTTTATGTGGTAAGTAATGACCAGATTTATGACCATGATGGATATAAGAAGGCTCAATAATTTTTAATCTTAGCCACTCCTGCACTATTGCATCATAATCTTGGTACTTACCACTTGAAATCAGCTTTTTTGTATTTAAATCCAACCTTTTCTTTGCAATATCATAATTAGGTAGTAAATCATCAAAACCTACCTTGAATGGAAGTTCCACTTCATATCTGCCATCCGATAGTGTGGTCACTGTCTCCTTAAAGCAGCTCACTGCCTCGGCCTCACCTTGCGCTCTAGACTTCATCTCTGCTGGATCATTTATGCCAAGAGTTTCAAGATTCCAAAAATCTGTCAAATTATTGTTAGTAGACACTGACATACAAAACATAGAAGAAGCAGTATTATCAGATGAAGTGCCAATTTGCCTGCCCTGAATTGTCCAACCTAATTTAGTTTTAATCGCCACCAAACCATTTTCCATCACAATAACACTACTTGTCAACATAAACCCTGCAAAATCAGCTCCTATTAAAATAACTATTTCTGTTATATCAGATTTCGTATCAGGTAAGGAGATCTGATGCCTATTTAAAATTTTACATGTCTCATTATTTAAATTTAATTTTGGAATATTTCCACAAATTGAAGTTTGACTAAGGGCCTCAATGTTCATTGTAAAATTTGAATTAAGATTTTCTACAGTTACATTATAAACATTGTGAGGTTCTATTTTAGTTTTTATGTTACCAAACAAGCAATGATTCAACTTTTCCTGTCGTGTGGGAATCAACTCCAGCTGCTTTGCAACATTCTCTTGAATATAGCTCCTTTGGGAACCACTGTCAAAAAGAGCTCGAACAGGTAGGACTCGTTCTCCATTGCGCACGTTGATTACCACTGTTTGAAGTAAGGTTTCAATGTTGTAGTTCTGTGTAGATAGGTTTGTTGTAGTGGTATCAGGTTTCTGTGGACATTTAATCTCCTTTTTCTCAGTGCAAAGTGCTGTAGAGTGCCTCTTCTGGCATATAAAACATTTCACGTATGCTCTGCATGCTTTTGGATGATGTCCAAGCTTCAGACATATTGGACATGCCTTTTTCTTCCTTACAATTTCTAGTCTTCCTTCCACAGTGAGGTTGTGCAGCTTAAAACAATCAGTGCTTGAGTGATTACTTTTATCGCACCATAGACAGTTGTTCTTGAGTTGCATTTCCTTTTTTGCATAACTATTATTATGAGCTATAAGGCAGCTAGCAGTGGCCTCTTGGCCATAAGAATCGGTTTGTGCCAGATTTCTTGTTATTTCAACTCTTTGTAAGCTCTCAATCTCCGCTTTTAAAAAACTCATTAGGCTGACAAGTACTTCCTCTGGGTTTTTAGTTTTTAAATGACCCTTCTGTCTCTCCCAAATCTTTAAAATATCAATTGGCAGGGCTGACTCTATAAGAGGTAGGATAAATGCTTGATATTTACTGATGCAGAGACTTTCCAAGGCTCTTAAATTCGCATTCAGTTTATCGTATAGCTCCACAAGGTTGAGTTTCCCTTTTAAAATTAATGCAAGTAATTCTCGAACATAAACCTCTATTAACAATTCTTCTCGCGCATACCTCTGTTTAAGTTCCTCTATACATTTTTGGTATGAATTCCCTGATGGAGGGTAGCTCATTACTAATGAGTAGACATCTGTTCCAATTTCAATACTCTGTCTTAAATAGTACATTTTATCATCTTCATCCAACCCTGAGTCTTTGTCTATTTTTGAAAATTGACCCCAGAAACTTAACCAATTACGAATATCACCATCGAATTTTTGAAACTTTATTTCGGGCAGCTTGAAATACCTATTTTTTGTGTATTCTCCGCTCGTGTTCATCTTAGCAGATTTATTTAAAGTTATCTCGTACATAGTTTTTATAGTGATAAATCTGTTACTATATTCTTCCGCCGTCAATATCTCTTTTTCTATTTGCGCATCTGTACTTTCAATATCTAATATTTCGTTTTTAATTTGAGAATCTAAATGTGAAATTCGTTTATTTAAGTCACATAATTTGTTAAACTCACATTTTAAAGCGGTCATCTCTGCTTCACCGGTTTTGAAGATTTCTTCGATGGTATTGGCCGCGATCGTGAAAAGCCTTCGTAGAATGCTTCTTTCTTTGTTGTAAATTTGCGAAGATGTTGAGGGGCGTTTCTCAGCGGCGTCCATTTTGTGCCAGTTTGGAGTATTACCTGTAGATTCCCGGTTTATAAAATATCAAATTGTCACGGTCGCCAGATGTCCAGCAAGCTCACGGTCGCCCTGCGTCCGTCGCCGAATCTCTGGATGTATTTTTATAATGGATGATTCAGGATTAAGAATGATGGAAATAAAACACGTCCTTTCCTCTCGGGTCGCTTTTCCTGAAGCCGTGTCAAACCCCGTTTATTTTAAAAAGTCAACTTGACATCTGACGTTTCGTTCACAAAACTCAACACGTGTTATAATTACACAAGTTCTTTTAATAAATAACGAAGTAAGTACTACTAACGTGTAAATAAACATATAACTTAAACAAACTAAATTAATGATTGATTGAACAATCGCAACAAATACCTACGAAACTAAGACGAAACTATTCATTTTGAAACATGATTGTTAATACTGTAGACGTCAACATCAACATCAACTCAGCTTATCACAGTTCATTGCTGCTGTTCAGGCTGCGCCACAAGACCCTTCCGCGTCCAGTATGTCTTAGCCATTGTCCGTCTATTTAGCTGTCAATGTAGATGGCAACAAATAATGTTGAAGGTACCATAATATATACAGTTCCCGCACAACTTTACGAGCTCTCGGAAGTTGTACGCGAGTGACTTCAAAAGTACCTTAATTATTTTTGTGTTATCAAATCAATGTTGTTGGTGCTTAAATACCTATGTACTATTAAAAAATAATTTCATACCTACAATAGTCATTGTGCACTCAACTGTAACATGCGAAATGCGAAGTCTCGTACTCGGGCTTACGTTCAGAGGGCGCCTAAACTTTTGCGCAACCGGACAGTCCGGCACGGTCGTCGAGATAATGCCGTCTTGACACCTGTCAGTAAGTAGGTTGAGAATTTTAGGAAAGAATACGCTCGAAGAAGTACTACCATCATATCTATTTTCTGTCAAGCAGGCGTTGCTGTGTTCCGGTTATAAAGGTAGGCCTATGTATGTTATGACTTTATGAGATATGATGTGACGTGAACCGATACCACAGAACATAAATAGCCTAAAGGGAAGAACGTCAACAACATACAAATAAAAAGATTACACGAGAATACACTAGCGCTCCAGTTTATACCATCAGAAACTCGTGGCGCGGGAATTATGTAAAGATAGTATTTATTTTTAGTTTAATTTATTTCTACAACAAATTCTAAATTTGCTGTAATAGAAATCAAAAGAAAACAAACAATACAATGTTTGTAAACATGTTTTTATAGATTTATTAATCTTTTCATAGCATTTCTGGAGGCTTCTTCAACAAACTCCTGGTTTTTTAATTTGCAATTCCGTGTCAGGCCTAAAGCAATTGTGCCTCTTATTTTTTTTTTAACATTAATACTGTAATGATAATTCACATCTCTTCAACTAATATGTATTTTTATTTTCACAAGCTATAAATAAATTTAATTTAATGTTATCCTTGTGGGATTTTTCTTTTAAATCATTATTAATTATATCTACAGCGTTCTCTACCGTTTCAAAACGAAACTGTACTGGACGTAGACAATACTGCTACTTCTATCATTGTTTTCCTTAAAAGCTTTAAATGAATGACATATCTCAGTGTTCTAATCCGCTAGCATGATACTTTTGCAAGTTGTGCAATCAATACCTGCAAACCACTTGACCAGCCAGCCAACCAGTCGGTATGCATTTAAGCGGAAATTGCAGAGTTATTTTCATAACAAATATCTTAGAGTCAGCTCAACACCTTTCACCATTAAATTTAAATATATATGTATTGTAAGTATAAACTTTTTTAATATGTAGGTATGTATGTGTATTATAAGTTACACAATATCTATTATACAACACACATCACAATTTATATTTTTTTTTTTTAAAGTTATGCTTCAATTAAAGCACCTGCCGTCTAATGTCTTCACCACCCTTGGTTGACTGGTAGAGAATACCTAAGGCATTAAGTCCGCCTTTGTACCTCTTTGGGTTCGAAAAGTTTAAATAAATAAATAGGTCAATGTCTTTTAAGCGCTGCAATAAATTTGACTGATGTGGGGTTCGGATTACATCCACAATTGATTCTTATGCATCCAAAACATTTAAACGTTTTCAAGCGGATCTTAATTAAGCCTCCTCACAGATAATGTTCTTGTATAATATTTATAAAAATTGTTAAAAAATCTTTCTATCGCATTTAATGTCCGCGACCAGTCCTCTTGTACGAGCTACGCTGTACATTGACCTTTGTGGGAGTTCGTACGTCATACTCAATAATGCACATCGATATTGTTTAGGTGTGCATTTCTCTAACATAGTATTTAAGTGACATAATTGTGTAATTATATTCAGTAGCAATAAATCCATCAAGGGAATCGTTAGTCTACTCATTTACATAACATAACATAACATAACAAACCTAACAAGTACATAACATTTTCACTGTTGGGCATTACACCCCAACATTTGGTCCTTCGGGTCCACTACTTAACAATGCAGGGGTAAGTTCATCTTGCCGTTGTAAATGTTGGGTATTATACCCCAACATTTGGTCCTTCGAGCAATTTAGTGTTGTGTGATTTATATCTTTTACGGTCGCGAATCGGTTGGACTGGTCTCTCACAAGCGAGTCGCCCCAGTATCCAATTGAGAAGGCGCATATCGTAGAAGAGGAAAGTTGCACAATACCAAGACCCAGGAGTGTGGAGCAACAGCCTACTTCTCAAAGCAAAGGTTCGTCAATTCGTCGGAAAGTTTGGCAACATGACGTCATCAGCTAACACTTACGAGAATCAGCGCGAACTTTACGAAAACATCAAGCAAGTCGGCATCAACATCAAGAAGGATGGCTGGAACAGGAAGAACGTGGACTATTTCAAACGGCGTATGCAAATGCTGGAAAACTTATGGAGTGAATTCCAGTTCAACCATGACCGTCTGTCTACAGAAGTAAGTGCGAGTCATCCTTACTTTACAAGCGATCTATATAACACAGCATTGAAGTGTTATAACGAGGTCAAGGAGTTAATTCTCCAACAACATCAGCAACTGTCGACGCATAAACGGTCCGCAGGGGGATCGGCGGTGCAACCAACACCGTTCGAAAGTGCCTCTGAACAAGATGAAACAGGTGCATCGAACAAGAAATTACAAGAGCAAACAGACAGCAAGGAGGAAGAACAAACCAGTAACACGATTGAGACCAACAAGAGGGATCAATCGCCTCCTCGGCAACAACAAAGCCCTAACAAGAGGGATACGGGTTCCAACAGTAAACTGGACGACCTATTACGCAAACAATCGGCGAACTTCAAGGCTTGTATGAGAGCTGTCGCCAACATTCAAGTGGAATTTATCACAGAAAAATGGGAATTCCAGGATGCGTTGCAATCGTTACAAGCGCGTTGGTCTGCTATTGACAGTCTCCATTGGGAAATCGAGTGCGAACTCAACGGGGACAAAAACGCAATATATGAAGAGCGCTTTACAAGATTCGAAAAACAATATATTGATCTGAAGAAAGCATTAAACACCAAGATATGGTCCGGAGCTTATAGAGAAAGAACAACACCAAAGTTGGAGATACCAGTATTTCACGGAAAGTTTAATCAGTGGATACCCTTCAAAGACCTTTTCACGGAAGCCATCCATAACAATACATCTTTGTCAAATGCGCAGAAGATGCAATTTTTGAAAAGCAAGGTCCAAGGAGAAGCTGAAAGACTGATACAGCACTTACAAATAAGCTCGGACAGCTATCTAGTGTGTTGGGACATTCTCAACAATCGCTACAACAACAAAAAACTGATATTTACATCACATATCAACATGCTCTTCAATCTACCTACTATGCAACAACAGTCATTAGCACCAATCAAGAAAATACATGACGTCACAATAGAATGTTTGCACGCTATCAAGAACTTAGAAGTGGATGTCAGAACCTGGGATCCTCTATTAGTGCACACTTTGACACAAAAACTGGACGCTGAGACATACTCAGATTACATTGAATCACTGAAGAACTCGCGAGAATTACCGGTGCTAAAGGATTTCTTAAACTACCTAGAGGCGAAGTTTACTTCAATGGAATCGTCGCAGCGTAAACAAGACAACTATCAGAAGTCAAGTTCTGCAACAAACCAGAATCAAGAAGCATCCCATAACAAGAAATACAGCTATCATAACAACAAGAATCAGGCGGCTAGTAACAACAAGGTTACGAAATCGTTCCATGCGTCAACGTTTACTTGTCCACTCTGCAACGACGAGCATGGCCTCTTTTTTTGTGCCAAGTTTTTAGAAATGTCGAATGATGTAAAACTTAACACAATTAACAAATTGCAAGTCTGCATTAATTGCCTGTACAGCCACAAAGGCAAAAAATGTACTTCAAACAACCGATGTCGCAAGTGCAAAGCTAAGCACAATACGTTATTGCACGAGGCTGCATCAAAAAACAATGAACAATACCAAACGGATTCATCATCTCATGTCTCTCAAAATGATGAAGAAGCTTCGGAGATCCTATTAGCGACCGCCATAGTTAAGGTTGAGGGAGCTGATGGAACTCAGTACAACATGCGAGCTCTAGTAGATCAAGGGTCTCAAATATCACTGATAACAGAACGAGCAGCTCAACTTCTTGGGATCAAACGCCAGAAGTGTAAAGGAGTTGTCTTTGGAGTTGGAGAGAAGGAGAGCAATTGCAAGGGCATGATAACAATTTCATGCAGCTCTGTCTGCAGCGACTTCAAGTTCAGAAAATCAGTATACATAATGAGAAACTTAATCAAGAATCTACCAAACAAAACCTTTACAAAACCGTCATGGCCTCAAATACAAAACATCAACTTGGCGGATCCGGAATTCAACACCAGCCGACCAGTAGATCTGCTATTTGGAGCAGACATTTACTCCCAGATCATGCTAGGAGGAATGATCAAAGGCGATGACTTCACACGGCCCATCGCACAGCAAACATATTTAGGCTGGCTACTATGCGGACACGTCAATTCTACAAAATTACAATGCAACGTGGTATTGAACAACCTGGAGGATATGAGACAGTTTTGGGATTCCGAAGATATCAAAGACCAAGGCGACTTCTCAGTGGAAGGTCAGAAATGTGTTGAGTACTACAACAACTCCACACAACGTTTGGAAAACGGACGATACGAAGTTCGACTTCCAATGATAAACGACTGGGAATGCAAGCTGGGCTCGTCCAAACAGATAGCGATTGCCCAATTCAAAACTTTAGAACGAAGATTTGGAAAACAACAACACTTAGCAAAAGCGTATAAAGAATTTATAGCAGAGTACATTGACTTAGGTCATATGCAACAATCAACATGTAACAAGACACTCGACTGCTACTTGCCACACCACGGAGTTGAACGCGCCGAGTCAACAACAACAAAGTACAGGGTTGTGTTTAATGCCTCCGCAAAAACAACTACCGGTTGGAGCTTAAACGATCTCATGTACAAGGGCCCAAACCTACAGCAAGATTTACAAGCAATATTAATACAGTGGAGGCAGTACAAGTATGCATACACAGCTGATATTGAAAAGATGTACAGGCAAATTTTTGTGGCCCACTGTGACCAAAGCCTACAACAGATTGTCTGGCGCGAATCACCGGAACAACCGTTACTTTCATATCAGCTCGCCACAGTTACTTATGGCACCAAAGCAGCGCCGTTTCTGGCCATAATGACACTACGAAGACTAGCGGAGGACGAGGGGTAAAATTTCCCGGAAGCTTCAAAGGTAGTGGAGGAGTCATTTTACGTCGATGATCTCGTTCACGGATCGCATACCATTGAACAAGGACAGAAGCTAATTTCGGACCTAAAACAATTACTCATGAGTGGAGGGTTCAATCTTAGAAAATGGTCGTCAAACGAACCGGCAGTCTTGGAAAATGCAACAACCCAACATAACAATGAAACCACTGTCTTCAACTTCAAAACGGATCAAACATCAAAAACATTGGGCCTATGCTGGAATTCGACAGAGGACAAATTTACATTCCAATGTTCGATTTCAAGCGTCAGCAAGAAACATACAAAACGCAGCTTATTAACTGAAATATCAAAATTGTTTGACCCACTTGGCTGGCTGGCTCCCTTATCAACAAAATTAAAGTTACTGTTCCAAAAAATTTGGGAGGTCAAATTACAATGGGACGACGAAGTTCCCGACAACATACACAAAGAATGGTGCAAAATACAAGCGGACATAAGGGCGATAAACTTGTGTGAAGTACCAAGATGGCTCAGATGCGACGGAAGACAAGCTATAGAACTACATGGCTTCAGTGACGCCTCCCTGGATGCCTATGCGTGTGTTATTTACGCACGAGTTCGCCCATCAACAGATGTTATTCTTGTCGCTGCTAAATCTAAAATTGAACCACACAGAAAAACAGCAACATTGCCTAAACTAGAATTAAATGGAGCGCACCTATTATGCAAATTAATGCAAAAGGTTAAGAAATCCTTACATCAACATAACATTCGAGTCTATGGCTGGACTGATTCTATGGTGGTCCTGGGTTGGATACAAGGTGACCCATCACGATGGAAAACATATGTAGAGAATCGAGTTAAAAAAATCAACACTGTAATACCGCGTTCGTGTTGGGATTACGTCAAGTCAAATGAAAATCCCGCTGACGCCGCGAGCCGAGGCCAGTACGCTGGTCAATTGAAAGGAAACAAACTATGGTGGCAAGGTCCTACTTGGCTATCATCAGTTGAAATGAGGACTTTAGAGAAACAGGTCTATAAGTCAGATCAAGAGGTAAAAACAACGGCAATGAAACAAGTCAATGCCGTCCAAACCAAGACAGAAACCATCAACATTATCGAACAATTATTGCAAAAACATAGCTCTATTAACCATGTCATTCGAATAGTCGCATGGATACACAGAGCATTGAACTTAACATTTCGAACATTGGACTCGAAACATCGCAATTTACCGAGTTACCTTACGTTGCAAGAACTGAATAGTGCAACTAAGGCAATTGTGAAACAAACACAAAAAAAGGTATTTGAAACGGACATAAGTCATTTACATAAACTCGGCAGGGTGGCATCAAATAGTAAGTTATTGCCTCTCAACCCTTACATTGATCAAGAAGGCTTGCTAAGAGTCGGGGGAAGATTGAACAACGCCCCATTAACTGAAGAGATGAAGAATCCAATGATCATCCCTCACGACAGCCACCTAACGCATTTGCTCATCGATCAAGCTCACCAAATGACGTTTCACGGTGGACCGCGACTCACCTTGTCGCACCTTCGCCAAAAATACTGGATCATCGGTGGCGTGCGAGTCACTAAAATGCAACTCAGAAAATGCGTAACGTGCCGAAAAAACAGTCCAACAAAACAACAACAAATCATGGGCGAACTGCCGACCGCAAGAATAAACCCTGCCCCGCCATTCTACCATTCAGGAGTGGACTACACGGGATTCGTCGATGTTAAAATGAATAAAGGAAGAGGGGCTAAAACCACCAAGGGTTACATAGCCATCTTTGTTTGCATGGTAACAAAGGCAGTGCACATCGAATTGGTCTCTGATCTTACAAGCTCGGCATTTCTGGCAGCCCTTAACAGAATGGCAGCAAGGAGAGGCGCTCCCCGCAATATGTACAGCGATAATGGCACGAACTTTGTCGGCGCTAATCGACTGCTCATGGAACAATACGGGGAAATAGAGAACACCTACAGGAACGAACAACTACAGAAGGAAGTCGCCGAGATGTTCATACAGTGGCATTTCAACGCTCCCGCATGGCCTTCGGCAGGTGGATTGTGGGAACGAGCCGTAAGAAGCTTGAAACACCATTTAAAACGAGTGGTGGGTGAGCAGAAGTTAACATTCGAGGAGTACACCACAATCTTAACAAAACTAGAAGCTTGTCTAAACTCCAGGCCCCTGTGCGCACTGAGTGAAAATGTGGAAGACCTAGACTGTCTGACGCCAGCACACTTTCTAACAGGGAGGTCAGGTTTGACCGTAATCCAAACAAGAGAAGACGCCCGAACAAGATGGGAGCTAACTAGAAAAATATACACAGAAATCTGGAAGAAGTGGAAAAACGAGTACTTGTGCCAACTGTTAGCAAGAACAAAGTGGCAGAAGCCTCAGAACAATGTGAAGATTGGTGACTTGGTTTTTGTACATGATGACCAGCGCCCCGCTGGAAAATGGTTGATGGGCAGAGTAACAGATCTTCACCCGGGGAACGACGGATATGTTCGTGTCGTCACCCTAAAAACAAGAAACGGCTCCATAAAGAGACCCATAACAAAGCTATCCATTTTACCAATTGACAGCGAACAAAACTCTGATCCACGAAACAACGAAAAGGGACACATACAACCTATTAAAAACGAGATCGCAACAAAACGTCAACAAACTGCCAAGACAAGCAAAATCAACTTGATCGGATTAGTAATGACCCTGCTGTACCTACTGAGTCCAGCAAGCGCGACAACAAACACAACAAACTTTATCGAATTGCAACAAGGCCTATATTTTGATAAAGCCACCAACATGAAATTGATTCGCGACGAGTGGAAGATAGTGGTTTACCACGACGTCACACCCTACTGGCATGGAACAGCTGTTTTCACCAACTTTAACGATCATCTCGAAACCATATGTTCAAAACTAAAACAGAAAACTCAATGTGACGTCATCTCATTACAATTACATCATGCGTTCGCTGAACTCGAACACTATAACCGTATGTTGCTGAATCCGCAAGGTCGGGTGAATATGAGAAGCCAACGCGGCCTTATCAACGGTGTCGGGTCAATCGCACGTTCCCTGTTCGGAGTACTGGATGACCAATTCGCCGAACAATATCAACGGGATATAGAACTCATTAAGCAAAATGAGAAACATCTGGCCCTATTGTCTAAAAATCAGACAACTATAATAGAAGCCGAATACAACGTACTAAGAAGATCGGAAGAAACAATTGCAAAACAATACAAATTATTCAATCAACATCTGCTAAGCCTAGACAAGCTAACGAATAAAATTCATCAAGAAATTGAATCTCAAGAACTATCAATCGAGTTTCTGATGTCTGCTATCTCTGCAAACAGCTTTATAGAGTATCTAAGAAACGTTCAAGAGATTCTGTTGGATACCGTAACCAACATTTACAACGGCAAGATGAACTTACACCTCATTGCGCCAGAACAACTTCGGGACGAATTGAATGTCATATCCGGTCAGCTCTCAAAGGATGTGGCACTTCCCATCACCAGCATCCAAGAGGATTTCTTCCGCCTATATCACCTTCTACAAGTGAAGGCAAAAATGACAGAGAGCTATCTAATCATTGAGATACGGGTGCCGTTAATCAGTAGAGAAAACTACGAAGTTTATCACGTCATTCCTATCCCAAGAAAGAATGGCTTCGACATGGTCACCCTACTGCCGATAGCGGAACTATTAGCTATTAACATACAGAAGAACTCATATCTACCGATGACTGGAACCGACCTACATCAATGCATTCATTACGACAGCACGACTATGTTGTGCCCCATGAGGTCACCAATTTACAACATGCAGTCTGACGAGAGCCTTTGCAAGAAGAGACAAGACTCGTCTGACTGCAAAACAAAACATGAGAATTGTCAAAACAAGTGGTTGGAACTTAACAACATAAACAGCTATTTATACTTTTGCTGTGACGCTTGCAAAATACGCGTCATATGCGGGAATCAAGTTTCAACTGCACTACTTAACAATGCAGGGGTAATGACACTTGGTAGCGACTGCACTATCAATAGTGACACGTTCACGGTACATTCCCAAAGGACTGGACATAATGCATGCCAATGTTGAAGAACTCACGCTGGAAATACCTCCAATTAATCGGATCATCAACCTGACGGTACCGGTTTTGAAACACGAACCCGAGAATGAGACGGTAATGGATCAAAGCTCATTACTGCAAGAAATGGGAAAACAAATAGAACAGATGAAAGCCGCGACCACAGAAGACATCATATCTGATCGGGCAACATACCACGATATCCACCAATACGTAGTCATATACGTATTGGCAACAGTAGCAGCGACGGCTAGCGCAATATATGCTTACCACCGACTTCGCAAACATTGCACGAGTCAAGAGAAAACTGAGGCACCACCTGTTCCCCATCCAGTGCCCAGAAGGAGGTCGACTGCAAGCATCATGGACACCGCAGCTGTAGTTGACGTCACAGACGACAGCAGCGTAGTGCACTTATCGAGTGCACGAACACTCAACAAAGCAACGTCGCCTATTGCGCGTTGTGATTTAATTGTATAAGGCTCGGATTAGATTATTCTGGTTTACAATTCATTTACATTTTTATATTTAACATAACACTTTCATTTTTTATTGTTTCCAGTTAACTTTTGTGAGTGGGCAATATGTACGAGCTACGCTGTACATTGACCTTTGTGGGAGTTCGTACGTCATACTCAATAATGCACATCGATATTGTTTAGGTGTGCATTTCTCTAACATAGTATTTAAGTGATATAATTGTGTAATTATATTCAGTAGCAATAAATCCATCAAGGGAATCGTTAGTCTACTCATTTACATAACATAACATAACATAACAAACCTAATAAGTACATAACATTTTCACTGTTGGGCATTACACCCCAACACCTCTGGTGATGGGGGCTTACTTCTTGCCCCTAAGAACTTCATTTATTTTATAAACGATTACATTTTTAAACAATTATATGAGGGCAAGTTGAGGTCATGTTTGTTAGAAACTCCTTCCCATTTTTTAAATCAGATCTCCGTTCATGGCGTCAAATAATTTATCAATATTTGAAATTATTGTAGCCGTAGCAATGGCGTCCTGCGGTAATTCATCTGGAACTAAATAAAAAACTCAAACTCAAAGCATTTATTTAAAATAAACCAATTACAGGCACTAAGTCTTAGAAAATTGCATTCTAGAATCATAACACTCAATAATTACGTCACTCGCATGCCGTAGTTTCAGCACTTTAAAGAGGAAATCATGCGAGAATTATATGGCTTTTTATTAGGCGTGGGCCTAAATTCATCATTTTTGAGTTTGGATCATTTGCATCTGTATCACTGAAATGTTTCGAAACACTGATAATTATGTTTCATATGGATCATTTGGATCATCAAAAGATATAAGTAACATGTAGAATGCCACTTATACACTGTAATGATTTTTTTTTGCGCAAACACAAACAATCTGCCGCGTGCCGCATCATAATAAAACGATAACTTGCTAGTGCAAACAATAAATGCAAAAAACGACCTTAAAGTATTTGATATGTAAGCGCCTCCCTTTCTGACTTGTATAGATTGTAATATGTCACCCGGTCACTGGCGTCGTTGTGCTAGTTTACTTGAGAGACCCCTACTTGGACGGGACAGGAAACCTGTGGAAGGCACAAGACGAATCATCCCTTGGGGTAAATCCATATTTTGCGCATTTCACATTTCCCTTTCCTGCCATGGTGGGAAAACACAACACTAAAGCGTCAATTTCGCACTGTAAAGTCTTTATCTCGTAATAATGGGGAAGGCAACTGTCAAAATGGCGCTGTCGTAGCTAGTTCCCAACACAAGCTAATAATACAAGGCGTGATGTGGTTTTATTTTATTTTAGCGAAAATTTACGCGTTATTGTGTTCCTAGATACTGCGAAATTGGAGTGCACCATTTCCCGTAGAACCTAAAATGAGAAGATTGTGGTTTAAAGCAATTCATAGAGATTTTTTTTAGTTCGAGTTTGATTTGGAAACATTTTGAAGAAAGTGATTACGAGGAAGTATTCAAGGTTTAAAATTCTGACACTTTCCATGTCAAGTACTTGATTTATAATGCTGAAATCACCGAAAATAACGAAATAGTGAAATCAAATCAAACTCATGAATGAACACAAAATGGAATGAATGAACGAAATGTCAAATTTATTGAAGACCGTAGGGACCTTCCTATGGTCACGCCATCTACAATTAGCTTTGCCCGACCTTCCCCATTAAGGCAACAATTATTCACAAACAATGTAGAACGGGTAAAGAATACGATTTGGAGAATCACAACCTGAAAGTCGCAGAACACTTTCATAACAAAACAAATGTCAGATTGTCGTTAGAACATCGATTTATTAAACTAAACGAATCCGCCATAACAGGAATGAGTGTGGTCATTTCATAAAAAAATACATCATTCATCATTATTTGGTTCATACGTTTTTTTTCTCATAGTTAGCATTTTAGGACTATTGAAACACAAAATAAATATCGAACTGATTTAAATCATGCAGCTACCTAAACTATGGGTATTTATTCAATAGGGCATGTGACATCATTGATCTTGTTATCATTTTATTTTGTAGATCGCTAATTCGTTCCTGCAAATCATGCCACTGTTGGCATTGACAGCTGGGAAAGCTGAGCCTCACGATAACTTGAGATTTAATGCACAGTGGCTTGTTCTTTGATAAACACATTTACAGTTTAATGAATGAATGAATTAAATGAAATGCACCGACCCCAACGTGGTTTGGTTAGACTCGATGAATCGAAAGAACCCCAAGATTTGCACTAGCCCCTGAAGCCTCATGTTTCATGGTGCTACAAAGACGATTGCATATCAAGGAATAGACCGGGGGGCACTGTAATGGTAGGGAAGACGTGCCCTTAGGATAGGATAGGAGTGTGAGAGCCAATCGAGTAATGCACCCTAAATTTAGCATTGGACTAGTGGAGGGGGGGTTCGGGGTAATATTTGTCTATGGGGCATCTTTTAACGACGTCGCAGCCGGTCGCTGCTATGCTGTATTGTTCCAATATCTTCATCTGAGGTCTCGCTACTATCCGTTTCCGGTTTCTTGTATATCTCGCTAGTTTGTAGCCTATAGTCATGTCCTGTTTGAGGTTGTCATTCCAAGTGTAAATAGGTCGGCCGACTTTTTTGGATTTTGCCTTGTATTGCATTATGTAGTAGGTGTCGTTTTCGTCGTCCGTGGACATGTGCGAGATAACACATCCTATGATTCTTGATGCGTTTGGTTACGGTTTTTCCGTTTAAAATTTCATGCATTTTCTTTTGTCTTGGTTTATTTTTAGCGTGGTTAATCAGGTCTCTCATGATAACTCTTTCGTATTTTCTTAGTCTTGACTGATGTTTATTATTTCTATTACTAATTATAGTCCATCAGAGTTTTCTTCCACAACTTGATTAGGTTCGATATTTCAAATTCGATTTCAAAGAAATTTATAGTTTTTCTTACATTTATTCGAACAGTTCTGACAGCAAAAACCGTCTAACTTTGTCTATGATTTGAGTACGATTCCATCCTATTCAGTTTCTACGGCCCGGGAGTTTCAACCCGTAGCGGCTCGTAAATATAATTACCGGTAAGGTTATTGTCCTTTCCCCGCTTGTTACTTCCGCAGCCGCCGCAGAGTGCGATCTGGTCGTCCATACTTATCAATGTTTTAAGTTCGATTGCGAACGTGGCGATCTGATTGAACCTTCGCCTTTCATTGTCATGTTAAATTTCTCAGCTAAGGCTCAGTCATGAGACTGAGCCTTAGGATAACATCAGACTTGATGCACAGCGGCTTGTTCTTTGATAAACACATTTTCTATGTTGGAAACATATTCCGTTTGTTTTAAACAATAAATTTCCATCGATCAGCGGGGCTAACATGTCAAGCGCGAGAACGCTCTCCATCTTGATTTCTCGGAATTTGTCTACGATTTTGACGTCATTATTAGGCCTGACATGACCGCTAAGCTCGAGTAAACTCGAAAAAGGCACTTAGACACTTCTGTATCTCGCGACTAGATACCGATGTAGCTAGTTATAACAAAACAAATCATTTTTATTATTCCAACATCGGTCGATTTTACGCATGGAATTAGTAAGTACTATATTGATTTTACGCCGACCTCTTTAAATTTATGTTTAGTTCCTTATAACCGACTTTTTTACTGTTTTTCTTTGGCATCCCGAAATTAAAATATTAAATTAGTGGCACTTAATAGACTTATTAGATAATCACCACAATTGATAAATAGGCCGACGGTTACTATTTGACAAAGCGATATTGTTGTTGTTGTGGTTGATATTGTAACAATCACCATAAACACATGATACATATTGCTGTTACTCACAGACTTTGGGAAATAAACTGACGACTTTCGTAATTGTGTTGCGTAGGTTGGATATTACTCCCTACATTTCGGTAATCACCATAATTGATAAAGAGATTTTTTTCTGCACGTGATGCTCATCTACGTAATAGTGCTCCCCTGCGCCACACTATCACTCGCGGCCGCCGAAAGAGCTTCATTCCAATGTACATAGTAGGTTGTTTAAAACTAAGTACATATTTTCATTATTATTATGTTGTCTCATAAAATTAGGGCAAAAATAGGTATAATTATGAATTTGTCGTGCTATTTTGGACATTTTGTTTTATTTTTATTGTATCATTACTTTTTCTACTCTTCTCGCCGTCAAAACCGAGGACGAAAATAAAATAAAAAGGAAGCCTTTTTCTTTAATTCGAACCCTTTCAACGTTATAAGTAGCCATGTGTCGCGGTACCTGCCGTCGTGGAGTATCCCTCCGTCAGTATTATCCCTTGCATGACATTAGCGGGGGGGCGCACTCTGCCCGACGCGGCTCTATATGCTAGCCCCCATGGATCGTCGTTCCCTGACTCCACAATGCCACGAAAGTATGCAATTTCTGCAGCTCGCATAGCGGTCTTATACACCGACCTAACCGCATGCAGTGAGTTGAGTCTGTCCCCTTCTCTGGCATCTTTTGTTTTTCGTGCATGTTGCCAGGCTCGCTGCGCGTTGTATACCTCACGGCGCAGTTGCTCCAATTCTGGGGACCACCACTCGGACCCCCCGGTATCCTTCCTACCACGCTTGCCTAGACATGCTTCCGCAGCGCAGGTGAGAATTTCGGAGTACTGGGAGCAGATTACCTGTGCCGGCTTCCTCGTCTGAAGCCTACCCATCGTTTTGTGGAGCACACTGCGGAAACGCTCGTAATCCACTCTTTTCTCGCGGAAGGATACCGTCATGACGGCCCGCTCCTCAGCCCGACCTGCTGTCCTTGCGGTGCCCATGCCAACTTCGAAGGTTATAAGCTGGTGTTCGCTTATGCTGAATCCTTCAAGGACGCCAACGCCTGGCGCGGGGTAAACAGCCCGCCACCCTCTCGCCTCAGCTCCTCTAGTGCCTGCAGCTCCTGCTGAAGGCGTCATTATGACAAATCCCAGGGGTCGCCAAGTTCGCTGGATGTAATATTCTTTTCTTTTAATACACGAACAATCTTCACGTAATCCGGCTATGGCTAATACACGAACACTTTCGAACATTTGTCACGAAATCGGCTATGTCTAAAACACGAACACTTCCTTTGCCAATTTTTGCCTATGTGTGTAATACACGAAATGATTTTGTGATTTTTGGCTGTCTTTTTTTTTGAAATTTTCCCGTACTCACTTATCCGATGACACCAATCCAGCGTTTCACATACGTAGGTCAAGCCAAGCGTAACCAAGGC
The DNA here is from genome assembly GCA_963555695.1 of Dasypolia templi. NCBI lineage: Eukaryota > Metazoa > Arthropoda > Insecta > Lepidoptera > Noctuidae > Dasypolia > Dasypolia templi. The sequence goes on from OY743163.1 coordinate 11,740,831, forward strand.
ACAAGTCATACAAACAAAAAAAAATGTCCAAAAATTTTGGAACTTGCCCAGAAAATCCAAAGTACTTACTGGACTATTTTCTCCGACGGGAAAATGGGAAAATCCGGAAAATTTGAAAAAAATCCCGGCATGTAATACACGAACCACCAAGTGTCACTGTCACTGAACCAAAACGTCACTGTCACTGTAGCTGACACTTGTCACTAGGCTCCACACAGGCCTCACTCGCGCTCGATCTGATGCCAAGATGGCCGCGGGCTTAAATGGAAAACAGACCAAGAGAGAGCAGGAGAGGCCGACTTTTGGCACTGGCCAATCACGAAAAAGGAATAAAAATAAATTAAAAACACCGTCCGCACGTCTGCACTGTACGAGTGCCGGCGACGAAGTCGATAGGGACAGTGGGAATCTCGTTAATCCATTCATGCGCGTCACTAATTAGATCACGAGGCATTTGGCTAGTTAGGAGAGAGATAGACACTACCGCCCTGCTGAATTTTCAACAGGTGGAGTCGGTGCTAATCTTCGCAGCCGTACAAACATAATTAAACGGTCGCACCGCACATTTCCGTGTTACAAGGCCCATACCCTGCGGATTACGTACCCCCGGTATAGCGACCGTCTCAAAGTACGAGAGGCTAAGCCGCGACCGCTATCTCTCCCATTGCGACTGGATGTTGGACAGTCGGCATCCACACCCGGGGGAAACCAACCTCTAAGGCGGTTTCGATCCCCCGGGCGCATGGCTCGAGGCCAGTCCCAACTGCATGCGCAACACGTCTGGACGAGTGCCCGTCGGTCCTCTATCGGTCGAAAAAGCACCAAGCCCGCAAGAGACCGACTCCAATCGGGAGATGTAGCAGAGCCTGCCTGTTAGGGCTTCTCTCCCCCCTTGCTCCTCGTGTCATCCAAATTCCCTTGGAAACCTTGACAAGTCACGGCCGTCGGCTCTCACGATAACACCACTTCTTCAGCTCACTCCGCCAAAGCTACCCATCTTTTGCTCAGAAAACCTGAGATCAGGTAGGGCCACTTGGCACACTCATTTGGCCCCTGAAGTACAGGCCCTTAGCGAGCGTTCGCTTAGTAATGTAAGTAGTTTTACGCCCCTGGCTGGAGGCTTTGAGTCCGCTTAAGGCAGACACAGGATAGTCCGGTTAAGTAGTCACGACCTCTCAAGGTCAACTACAAGATGATAAAAAAACCATAGGGTCAGTTTCCATCTAGAGTTCGGCCGAGACAGTACCCATCCAGAGTTTGGCCGATACAGTTCCGATAGTCTCCACCTAATACCACGCCGCGCTCCAAATAGTGCCACCAGTAATAAGTAAAAGTATTTAAAATCAGTGTCTAAAGTTTAGTGTGTAAGTTGGACATTATTTGTAACTAATTTATCTGTGTGTGTATTTTCTTCTGCCTGTGTATAATAACTGTGTGTGTCTGAAATAGATAATATGTGCTTTGATTGACTCTGAATACTGTGGTTTAATTCACTCCTTCGGGAACACCGTCTACATCACCTGACCCACGTTGTCTTCAACAGTTGGTACTGCGGATGTTCCGGTAGCGGATATTTTTGCGCCAGAATGACATGGTAGCGTTACACGAGCTCATCAGTCAGCATGACTGCGAATCTTGTTAGCTTGGCTATCTTTTCTCTTAAAAATTCAATTTCCATCGATCTGGTCGTCCATCCTTATCAATGCAGTAAATTCGATTGCAGACGTGGCTGGCGCACTCATTGAACCTTCGCTCTTTCTTTGTCATTTTGTATTATTATATGAATTTCTCAGCTTCATGACTGAGCTTCATGATAACATCAGACTTAATGCACAGCGGCTTGTTCTTTGATGAACACATTTTCTATGTTGGAAACATGTTCTGTTTCACTATAAAATGTGAGACCGGTGCACCTCAGTTGATACTGCAGATAGCACAGACTCTTGGCACGGCACAATATCGGCGATAAGTCCCCTCTTTGAGGAGTGGTTGGAGAGGTGTCACGGTGTTCTCATCTGCCGCCAGACACAGGTCCTCACCGGACATGGTTATTTAGGGAGGTTCCTGTTCCGTATTAGGCGGGAAAAACGCCCGGGTGTCACAATTTGGTGGATGGCCCGCAGGACACGGTGGAGGTCTGCCCAGCTTGGGCGGAGCACCGTCGTGTCCCCGCGGAAGCGATCGGCGGCGGCGATATCTCGCGTCCGGCCCTGGTCCAGGCCATGGTACGGAGAGAGAGCGAATGCGAAGCCGCCACCTCCTTTTGCGAAGTAGTAATGCTCGCGAAGAGGAAGGCGGAGCGCATAAGGGAGAGAGCCTTACGCCCTCACGCCCCTAGTCGCCGTAGGAGACGCCCCGGGCGTTGGGAATCGCCAGCAGTTTCCCGGCCACCGTAAACGCGGGCTTGCGGATGGCGAGCAATGGCTACATCGCCGTCCGGTAAGGACCATGCCTGGGTCGACGGAGCTTGTCTTGTACCACGCGCGCCTCAAAGAGATAGCACATAGTGACGGGGATTAATAGGGCCGATGCCTGCCAGGGCTGCGCGTTGTTCGAAAGAGTTATCGTTGCCCTGGCACAGGAAACTGAAGACACATGGGTACTTAGTAAAGGTCCGTTCTGGGTTGAGCGGGAGGGCGTGTCCCTCCCGCTCAACCCAGAACGGGAGAAGCCATTTGATGATTTTCCACCAAAAAAAATAGAAAAAAATAAAGCAGACTCACTCCCTTAATGGCCACGGTGGGTGTTAACGGCTCTCACGGTTTATTTTGTGATAGTTTTCTTCTTTCAAATGTTACAACTTGCGAAATACCTCGTCTGATTGATAACGTTCCAATTTCTTTGATAATTCAATTTTCACCGTCCTGGGCAATTGTATTAAGAGAGATTAGAATGGAGACAGTTGATAGCGCTTACTTGTATCAATGTTTAAAGTTTAAATGTAGGCAGAATCTCCTGTAATTTTTATATTATCTTTGTTCGACAAAACATCAGCTGCTTGCCCGAGTGGTTAAACTGAATCAATCAACTTGATTCGGTTGGGTATTTTCTCAACGATTTCAAAGAAGATGATAGTTTTTCTTCATTTTATTCCAGTAACTGCAAAGGCCGTATATATTTGTCTATGATTAAAGTCCGATTCCATCCTATTCAGTTTCCGCTTAAAGAAGAAATGCATGGTTTCACACCTCAACGGGGAGGAGGTTTGGATTGACTTCTGTTTGGTGAATTTTCATTATTTAGTCATTTAGTACCCAGATTTGAAATTGTTAGCTTCATGACTGACCGTCAGAAAGCTGGTGTATCACTACACTTAATGCACGTCGGCTTGTTCCACGATCAACACAAGAAAGCAGTTACTCTCTTAAATTCAATTTCCATTGACCTGGTCATATTGTTATCGGTGTCAACAAATAGTGTAAGTGCGGTGCGCCACAGTTGGTACTGCAGATGCTCCGGTAGCGCATCTTTTTGCGCCAGAATGACATGGTAGCGTAACACGAGCTCATCAGTCAGCATGACTGCGAATCATGTTAGCTTGGCTATCTTTTTTCTTAATAATTCAATTTCCATCGATCTGGTCGTCCATCCTTATTAATGTATTAAATTGGATTGCGGACGTGGCTGGCGCTCTCATTGAACCTCTGCCTTTTATTGTCATTAATATATGAATTTCTCAGCAGCTTGACTGAGCCTCACAATAACTTCAGATTTAATGCAAAGCGGCTTGTTCTTGCAGCCATTGTGCCAGACTTTGTCGAACGCTTTCGTTATATCGAAGAAAACAGCACCCGACATTAATCCTCGTTGGAAACCAACGTCTATGAGTTCGACGATACGGTGGACCTGTTGAACGCAAGAGTGTTGAGTTCGAAACCCAAACTGCTCGTTAGGGATGAGGCCTGTATTGGGCGGACAGACAAGGTCCTTTTATATGCCCCATCTGTTTCCCTTACTTTTTTCTGTTTTTCACACGTTAGATGTTAGCAACCGTACTCGCTACGCGGGCTCAGCGTCTGTTCTTCCGAGCGGTAAACCTGAATCAACTTGATTCGATTTTCTTATCGATTTCAAAGGAGTTGATAGTTTTTCTTACATTTTATTCGAGTTACAGTGACAGAAAAGACCGTATAACTTTGTCTTTGACTAGAGTTCGATTCCATCCTATGCTCACGGCTTGAGAGTTTAAACTCCGCGGGGGGTGGGGTGCAGGGACAGTTACCGTTACCAAAAAAATACCGGTATAATTACCAAAACATTTCGTTCTGTTACGTTAAATACTTAACGTTACAAATAACGTTAAGTCATTGGATTTAACGGTATCAAAATAGCGTTACTAATAGCGTTATTTCGCTAAAATCTAGCAAGATCTGATGCGACGTTGCCAAACCGAAGCGGACGCCGCGTGCTATGCGTTCGGTTCTTGTATTGTAAGCGGAGCGGCAACCACTAGCATTTATCGTTATTGTTACGCTTGCGACGATCGGAAAGATACGAATACGAGACGTCACGCGCTCCCGCGTGTTTCATTTCATAATCATACGGCACACAAGCATCGCGTACGCCGATACGTCTATTGCCTGTTATTTTCAACTAATAATATTTTTCCTAATGCAACTGCTTTAGTAAAAATATTATTATGGGTCGAAAGAAGTACAACGAAGTGTACCGATATCTCAAGGTTTTGAAAGAAAACAATGAATCAACTAATATACAGTTTTTTTTTTCTATACCTTTATATATTTTGACATAAACAATAACATGAGTATTTACTGTTTAAAGTATTATATTATTTAAATTTTGCGAATGTGAGGACTGTATGGGTCATCGTTTTTTTTTTTCAGTTAGTTTTACTGATGGTCTGGCAGTTTTAGTACTTCATGAGGCCTACCCAAATGTCCTTTCTTTTGTTTTGACAGTCAAATCGTTGCGCTCCTTTAGTTCTGAGTTGAGCTGCACGATAATTGACAAATGCGTGCACTGACTGGACAGGTCCACTCGATCTGTTTGGTACTTTCATCAAAATACCATTTTAGACACCAGTCAACATGGTCCTCAAATGATCTGACCGAGATTATTTATTATATACACATTGACATTGATGACTAAACATATATTATATACAATGATATGAAAGCTTACTTTGTAATGTTATTATTACTATTGTGAATGTGAATACAATGTGTTTTTTTTTAAATACATTTACGTCTTTTTTTCTCTGTTAGTTTTAATCATAGTCTGGCAGTTTAAGTCACTCAGGCGGCCTACCTAAATGTACTTTCTTTGGTAATGTTCGTCGAAACGTTGAGCTCCTTAGTTCTAAGTTGACCCGCATGATGACTGACAAATGCGTGCACTGACTGGACAGGTCCACTCGATCTGCTTGGTTCTTTTCGCAAAATACCATTTCAGACACCAATCTACATGATCTGACCAAGATTATGTCTGGACTTTGAAAGAGACCTTTGAGTTTGTTTCGGCCTCTCTTCTCAGAGTAGTCAGACAGGAAACGCCGATCTCATCTAGCTTTTAAAATAGTATTGACGTAGTAGGTGTTTGTACAAACCTACTTACAGAAATAAAATCATTTAACATATACTTGCACATTGTGCAATAAAACATTAAGCGTGATGTTTACTTGCATTGGTTGTTGTGAAAAATAAATTTAAATGTAATTAACTTTAATCTGAGCCACCTTGTTGCTAAATATATGACAGAAAGGGAGGAAGTACTGTTTCAGAATTACTGTTTTGTTAATGCTGTATTTCTAGTTTCCAGAGTTAATTCCACACTTCCCACAGTTCAGCGAATTAATACATAAAATAACTTGATTCGACTTCACAACAGTTTACCAAAACTTACTGAAAACAAACAAAACTTACAAATACGTGGGACTATGGGGTTCTTTAAGTTTTTTTTTTAATATTTTCAAAGTACTTTCTACACTAGCCTCTTTACAAAGTTTCATGCGTCTGAACCAGTTTTCGAACCACTTTTTGCAGTCCGAAGTAGACAACTCGTTTACAGCCTATTCGAACGCTGACACCGCATCTTCCGGAGATGAAAATTGTATATCCCTTTGAGCGGATGTTTTATTTTCGGAAATAAAACGAAGTCCTACGGTGCTAGGTCAGGACTGTAAGGAGGGTGACCTAGGAGTTTGACTAGCGTGCTGTCCAGCAAGTCCCTCGTTTTGAGTGCGGTGTGCGAAGGCGTGTTTCATGGTGGAGCAGTAGCCCGCGGAGCTCTGTTTGGTCGCTTGTTGCGCACAACAGAGGAAACTTCTGCCAAGCATTCAGCGTTGATGCTTCTTTGGTTCCGTAAAGGAGTTGACACCAAGTTGCCAGTCAAATTAAAAAAAAATAACAAAATGTTACCCCGCGCTTCTAGATCGCTTCACTTTGACGCTACACCCAAACCGCAGACCTGCAATAATTTCGTAAACACGCCGAGACGAGCCTGCTGCAAATTTGTTTATCATATCATGGCACCATTCCGCCCGGGCCTGCTTCTGAGCATCGGTGTGGTTGTGCGGCAACCAGCGTGAAACTATCCTCCTCACGCGAAGACGCACATGTTGTATTTCGTGAAGGCTTCCCGATCGAACCTGCCGTATGTGCTGAATCTCTTGATACGTTACTTGCCTATTGTCTTGAATTAAAATTTTCACTGCTAGCACGTTTTGTTCCGTAACAGCCGTAAAAAGGCGACCACTTCTTTCTTCATCCCCCAAAGTTAGCCGCTTGAATTCGTTATACCAACGATACACGGTTCCCTTAGAAGGGCCTTCATCCATGAATATCATTTGAAGTATATCGTACGATTCTTCCTGTTTCAGGCAACACTTGAAATCGTAAAAAATCATAGCGCGAAAATGTTACCGGCGCAGATCCATTTTTTTTATTAAACAAGATATTTTAAATTAACTCGCAAACAATGTGGAGGGAAATTTTGATATGACTATAACTGGCCAGTCTGTCATACATAAAAACATTTTTTGCAATACTTCTGTGGCTGGTCTGGAATAATACTAATAATACGTTCTGTAGCTCAATAAGAGCTACAAAAAGAAAGCTCTAGTGAATTGGCAGTGGCACCCAGGTCCGGGAACAAAAAAGCACAATTAGGAAAGATTTCATAAACAACAAATATTTAGAAAAGGATGATGATGATTTATCAGTCCGCTTGGTCAGAGAAAACAATAGTTTTACTTTAATAAATATATAGACGAAATAGATACTTTTAAAATAAAACCGTTACTTCATTCTACTAACAAACATTTTTGATTACTGGGAAACCAAAAACGTAAGTTTCTATTTTAATGTGAATCATAAATTATCAATTATTTTATTTCTGTAAGTAGGTTACACTTTTAGACGTCAATCATATTTTAAACCCTAGATGAGATCGGCGTTTCCTATCTGACTACTCTGAGTAGAAAGGCCGAAACAAACTCAGAGGTCACAGTCTCTTTTAAAGTCCAGACATAATCTTGGTCAGATCATGTGAAGACCGTAGATTGGTGTCTGAAACGGTCTTTAGAGGAAATAACCACACAGAATGAGTGGACCTGTCCAGTCAGTGCACGCATTTATTAGTAGTCATGCAGCTCAACACAGAACTTAAGGAGCTCAACGATTCGACGAACATTACCTAAGAAAAGACATTTGGGTAGGCCGCATAAATTACTCAAACTGCCAGACCCTGATTAAATTTAACTTATTTTTAAATACTTTGAAAAAATAAACAACATATTCACATTATCTTTACATTCTCTAGCCTGAAACACAGGTTCAACCTAGTTCAGGCAAATTAGCAACTTTGCTCTTTTTAATTGATGATAAATGTGTCCCTTTTTATTTAAATAAACTTTTTTATTATTTGTTATTCACAATAATTTAAATATTATAATACTTCACAAAGTAAATTTTCATGTCGTAGTATACATAAATTGTCCATCAATGTCAAAGTGTATATAACAATCCGAAAATAATCTTGGTCAGATCATATGAGGATCTTGTAGACTGGTGCCTGAAATGGTCTTTTGAGGACAGATCCACACAGATTTAAGTGGACCTGTCCAGTCAGTGCACACATTAGCCAATCATTATGCAGCTCAACTCAGAACTAAGGAGCTCAATGATTCGACGAACAATACAAAAGACAGGATATTTGGGTAGTCCGCATAAATTACTCAAACTGCCAGACCATGATTAAATTTACCTTAAAAAAATACTTTGAAAAAATAAACAACATTTCCTAAAAAAATATCGACTGTGATTTTAGGTGCAATTTTGAATTCAAATACTCATACTAATAATCATGGCGTATGATTATAATTAGACAATTAGAATTTTAAAATATAAATCCTTTAGTATAAAAACAGTACTTTTTTTGATTATTTAGTGTTTAACTAGTGCTCATAAAAAATTAAAATATATTTTAGTGATCATTTTAATTAATGTTTTCAAATAAATTTTAAATCGTATTTTTTTCACATATCACTTTTTTATCCTAAAACGAAGCTTAAGCAAAAATCGCCATAGTTCTTTATCTGTGGTTGTTCACCAAAGAAAAGATAGACGGTGGTTAGTTTAACTCGCGTTGATTTTAAAAGATTTTTTTACTCTCTTACGTACTTTGTCGTATTTATTCTGTGTCAGCTATAGATACCTTTTTAATTCTGTCAAAAATATTACTACTCCGAATGAATGTCCTTCGTTTAAGTGTTAGAGTTAGCAGTTGCTAGTGGATAGACTAGATATGGGCATAATGTCGTATCAATGATTCCGATATCAACATACAGAACTGCATTTTGACAGAAAACAAAGGTAGCTATGGTCGACCCTTAAACGTTAACACCGAAAGATGCTTGTCTCTCGGCCGTCATTGTTAGAAAGAGATAGGCGTAAAAATTACCGGTAAAAGAATAGTAACTTTTACCGGTACTAATACTGGTAGTTAGATAACGTTAACTGACTAATGGGTTTCGTTATTAATATCGTTACTTTTTTATCGTTAACATATCGGTAATTGGTATCGTTATACAAAAAATAACGGTAATTCGGTCCCTGGTGGGGTGGTTCCGCTTGAAGTTTTCCGCAGCTGCAACGGTTAAAAATGACTGCGCGTTTAAAAATAATTCACTTCCTTTCAAATAATAAATTTCCATCGATCTGGTTATATTGCTAGGTAGTCTGGTTATCGGTGTCAACAAATAGTGTTAGTGCGGTGCGCCACAGTTAGTACTGCAGATGCTCCGGTAGCGGATCTTTTTGCGCCAGAATGACATGGTAGCGTAACACGAGCTCATCAATCAGCACGAATGCAAATCATGTTAGCTTTACTATCTCTAGCCCTAACGCACAACGGCTTTTTCTATGATGAACACAAGGATATTTATTATTTCCATTACTAAGTTTCAGTCCAATAGTGGAAACTGTTTTCGTCCATAACTTGATTCGGTTCGATATATCAAATTCAATTTCAAAGAAATTGATAGTTTTTCTTACATTTATTCGAACAGTTGTGACAACAAAAACCGTCTTACTTTATCTACGATTAGCTTCTAAGGCCCGAGAGTTTCAACCCCTAACGGCTCGAAAATATAATAACCGATAAGGTTATTGTACTTTCCCCGCTTCTTACTTCCGCAGCAGCAGCAGAGCGCGTTTATAAATAATCAAATTTATTTAAAAAAATCAATATCCATCGATCTGGTTACAATGCTAGGCACAGCTATCGGTGTCTACAAGTAGTCACTGCTATGCTTATCAGTTGATATTGGAGGTACTCCGGTAGCGGATCTTTTTGCGCCAGAATGACATGGTAGCGTAACACGAGCTCGATAAGTCAGCATGAGTGCGAATCATTTTAGTTTGGCTATTAGAGATAGCCTTAATGTGCAGCGGCTTATGCTTTGACACGTTTTTAATATATCCGTTAAAATTTCGGTCTATGAGTAGTGATAGCAAAGACCGCTGCTTGATGGCTTGTTTTCTTCTTCTCAATACAATTCGATTTCAATCGATCGGGTCGTCCATACTTTTCAATGTTTTAAGTTCGATTGCGAACGGGGCTGGCGCTCTCATTGAACCTTCCCCTTTCATTGTCATTTTGTATTATTATATGAATTTCTCCGCTCACGATAACTTTAGATTTAATGCAGAGCTGCTTGTTCTTTGATAAACAGTACGGTGCACCTAAGTTGATATTGCAGATAGCACAGACTCACTCCTTTAATGGCCCACGGTGGGTGTTGACGGCTCTCATGGTTTATTTTGTGACTGTATGCTTCTTCTTAACGTTACAGATGGCCAAATAGTTTGTCTGATTGTTAACGTTCCAATTTCTTTTATAATTCCATTTTCACCGTCCTGGACAATTGTATTCAGGTGTGAATTTATCAGCTCCATGACTGAATCATATACTGCAGACAGCTGAGAGCGATTAACTTTACCAATATTCAAAGTTTAATTGTAGGCAGAATCTCCTGTCATTTTTACATTATCTTCGCGCGACAAAACAACAGCTGCTTGCCCTTTCGAGCGGTTAAACTGAATCAACTTTATTCGGTTAGATTTTTTCTATTCGATTTCAAAGGAGTTGTTCGTTTTTCTAACATTTTATTCGAGTTCCAGTGACAGCAAAGACCGTATGACTTTGTCTATGATTAGAGTTCGATTCGATCCGATTTAGTTTTTGCTGCAAAAAGCAATGCATTGCTTCACACTCACAACCAAGCTTCGCTGAACTACAAGGAGGTTCTGTGTGACTTCTGTTTCATGAATTTTCATTATTTAGTCAATAAGTTAAGTACTCAGATTTGAAATTGTCAGCTGCACGACTGACCCTCATGATGACTTGTGTATCTATGTACTTAATGCAAGTCGGTTGGTTCTACGATGAACACAAGCAAGCAAATTCTCTCTTACATTCAATTTCCATCGATCTGGTCATAATGCTAGGCACAGCTATCGGTGTCAACAAATAGTCACTGCGATGCTTCACAGTTGATATTGGAGTTACTCCGGTAGCGGATCTTTTTGCCCCAGAATGACACGGTAGCGTAACACGAGCTCGATAAGTCAAAATGACTGCGAATCATTTAAGTTTGGCTATCTCTAGCCTTGATGCGTAGCGGCTTGTTTCCTTGACACGTTTTTAATATATCCATGTTCATCAAAGAACACTTTGACGCGTTTTAATATATCCCTGTTTAAATTTCGGTCTATCAGAAGTGATAGCAAAGACCGCTGCTTGATGGCTTGTTTTCTTCTTCTCAATACAAGTAAATTTCCATCGATCTGGTCGTCCATCCTTATCAAATGTTTTAAGTTCGATTGCGGACGTGGCTGGCCTTTCGTCTTCGTACCTTCGCCTTTCGTTGTCATTTTGTATTATTATATGAATTGTTCAGTTGCATGACTGAGCCTCATGACTTAATGCACAGCGGCTTGTTCTTTGATAAAACGTTTTAAAGTATTTTCATGTTCTGTTTCTTTCAAACAATCAATTTCCATCGATCTGGTCATATTGCTAGGCAGTGCAGGTATCAGTCCCACTATAAAGTGTGAGTGCGGTGCACCTCTTTTTGCAGATAGCACAGACTCACTCGTTTAGTGTCCCTTGGTGGGTGTTAACAACTCTCACTGTTTATTTTTTCAAATGGTACAACTAGCGAAATAGCTTGTCTGATTGTTAACGTTCCATTTTACAAAATGAACCAACAAACTATTAAAATTTAATAAACTAACCATTTTCACTATATAATGTACTCATATCTTATCTGGTCTTAGAGCGTATCATTACATTGATGTGTGTCCTGTGGCTTAATCTAGACACTGGCTGATAATCATCTAGTGACTAGATTCTTGTCTATAACAGCTGGTAATTCTTCTTTGACAGCAGTGCTTTCTGTTGGAATCAAATCAACTATACTTACGTTATTCTCCGTTGGAGATATGATAAACCGGGTACGCTTTTGAACAGACGGTTTTAATTCGGTGTTAACATTTCCTGTTTAGAAATATTCCACTCAATTTCGATCTGGTCCTAAAGCTAGGCGGACAGTTATCGATGTCTTTAAATAGTGTATAGGGGATGCTCTGTTAGCAGACATTTTTATTTATTTATTTATTTATTGTGTTTGATGGAGTTACTCGTGACAGGAAAAACCGCCTAGCTTTAGGTTTAAAAATGTTTGTTGTATAATAAATGGCTCTGTAGTGTTAGTGCGGTGCGCGATATTTGAAATTCGAAATGCTCCGGTTGGTGTTAGTGCTCCGGCTGGTTTAATTGACACTAAATTATTTCAGTACTCGTGTCGGCAAAGACCGTCTAACTATATCAATGCATGTAGGAGTGCAGACGCCTCGTATTTCATTAAGCCTCATTGCGACTTGGGTTTTAACGTTATTAAGTGCGAGAATTGGCCTTGTGGTCATAATGCTTGCAAAAGTAATCGGTGTCAAAAAATAGTGTTAGGGCGGTGCGCCACTGTTGCTATAGGAGATGCACCGGTAGCGGACATTTTTGCGTTAGATGGAGTTACTCGTGACAGTAAAGACCGTCTAACTTTATCAATGTTTAATGTTCGATTGCAGAGTTTCTTTTGGATTTGAATTTTGTTGTTACCTGCTTATTTCCATCTTCTATAAGTGCGTTGTGTGACAGTTACGACGGCGACGATTACGACTCTGACGACTTAAAGGAGTATTCGAAGTACGGCTTTAACTATATTACGTGATTATGTCGTATTCCTTTTTATTTTACTAAAAAACATAAATAATAAAATAAATGTGTCCATCTGGAAGCCTGGCATCCAAAGTAATGCCTAAGATTACTGTGGTGTTTTCGGGTTTCAACTCTTCACCCTTTATAAGAACACTAGTTGCTACTTGTCTAACATGAAGTATCGTAAACTTAATGCATTTAGTTTCTTTCTCGTTTAGAAGTAGGTTATTAACATTAAACCAGTTAACTACTTAATAGATTACTATATAATAGATTTTGAAATGTGACGTCACGAAATTTAGGACCCCTTCCATCCCCTTGTCACACAATGTCACACTTCGTCGACCACATCCCTCCCCCTTAACGTGTGACGTAATTTATGGATGGCCTCTTTCCCGTTTATAACTATTGCAATTTCTTTCTAAGAATCAATTTCCATCGATCTGGTGGACACTGGGTACAGTTATCGGTGTCAACAAATAGTGTTAGTGCGGTGTGCCACAGTTGATATTGGAGATGCTCCGGTAGCGGACATTTCTGCATTTGATGGAGTTACTCGTGACAGGAAAGACGTCTAAGTTTATTAATGTTTGGAGTTTTTTTATTATTTCCATTTTTAGGTTTCATCAATGCCATCGATGTTTAGGTCTTGAAAACTGGACTTGCTTGACTTGCTGGTGGCTACTCTACAGTAACCGCATCAACCTGATTCGGCAAGATGTTTCTAATTCGATTTCAAAGAAATTGATAGTTATTTTAACATTTATTCGAGTTTTCGTGAGAGCGTATACTGCTCAACTTCATTAATGTTTATAATTAAAGCGTAATGAAACACACAAACCAAAAATAAATGTTGGCGGAAAATTTGCGTGACATCAGTCATCTGACAAAGCATCAGCACAAAGCTGTGGCAAAGTAAAAGTGCTAGTTTTCAGCGACAGCCGGCGTTGAAGTGATGACGTCAACCCAACGACCATAAAGCCCTTTATGGTTATAATTATGGTCAACTGGTGCAGCATTAAAATATATCGTCTAATTTAAAATTGCACGATTTATCCCCGCCTTCCCCCATTTCATATGTCTGCAAATATTTTTTTGTGGTGGGAGGGGGCGTGCAATTCTTTCGATAGAAATTGTAATGAAGATAATATTCTGAGGCGGTACGAAGTTCACAAGTATAAAATAATATAACATTTCTAATTGCAACATTCCGTTCTGTTGGAAACTACGTTTGCGCCGCTGGCTTTATCTGAGCACGCCCAGCTTTCGGAGGCGGCGATCTCTTGCGTCTGGCCCTGGTCCAGGCCATGGTACGGAGTCGCCGCAAGCGGATTCTCGGCCACCGTAGGCGCGGGCTTACGGAAGACGAGCATTGGGTAGCTCGCTATCCGGTAAGGACCAGGCCCGGGTGGACGGCGCGTCGTGTTCCACGCTCGCCGCAAAGAGATGTCAGCGCTAAGTGACGGGGTCCGATAGGGCCGATGCCTGCCAGGGTCGCGGGTTGTTTGAAAGAGATATTGTGGGCCTGGCAGGCAACTGAAGGAACAGGGGTGGGTCAGTAAAAGTTTAACACGCCAGCCCTCCTGCTCCCGCAGTAATTTGACGATTACTCAACAAAAAAAAAGTTTTACAAACTATTTGAACACAAGTGGTGGCAAAAACCGCTCATCTTCATGAGTGTTACCACACTTTCAACTGGACCTACGAGAAGGCTAAATTATGTCTATAATAATAGGTACAGGTATTCCTTTTTCCCATATTAAATCATTACAAGTTTGTCAAAGATTAAAATGTTTAAACGTTTAGAGATAAACGTTTTTATGTTGGTTGCGAACATTCAACTTATAACATACACGTTCATCTCTCTCCGCATTTAGCAGGCAGGTAAGAATAGGACTTGACATCATAGTTTTTAGATTATGATTTGGTTTTCTTTTATTTCGTTTTTTTTTACAGCTAGTAGAGTATAAATATATGCTTAAATAATCTACAGAGCGATCAGTATTTATTTTGGCAGCGAAATATGCGTACTGAATGGTGTGCACGTGATCCTGTGATAGCCACGATCAAACATATGCAATGAACGCATATTTGCACTTGGCGCCAGCGGCCTGCCTGTTGTGCGCGATGGTTCATACAAAATGTACGAAAGTGTTGGGATTCCTAATGCACGTCCGAGTAAACAGCATCAAAATATACTGAGCGCTCTGACCCTGTTTTTTTGTTGTTGTATTTTTCTTTTATTTTGCCCTTTTTCACAACCAGGTACACGTGCCAAGGCAAATAACATCCAAAAGCCTGCTCCTTAGACTAAGTCGAGAGGTACGTGTGCACAGAATGTAACACTTTAAAAACACACACTCAATCAACTCAATTTCTAATCAAAATAACCTGGAGACAGCACACACTATTTTCCCTATTAATTTGTAGTTAGAACGCTTCCGAATACTAATAATTAGAACGGATGTCCGCAAAAAACTTGACCTTTTGAACGACCAGCATGACTAACAAACTCTAGAATTAGGGTCTCCCGCGCATTAGGAACCTGTCCGATTGGATATTAACGAGAAGCGAGTTTTAACTCTCTTGCAACTAAAAACGAGTTGGCGAGCAGCGAGCAACGAGTGCGCGACGGCGACGGCATGAGTACCAAGCGGCGGTATTTTATTGCGCACTGGAATTTCAACTCTCGGTGTTAATCCGACCATTGAGAATCCAATAGAGTGCATCCCAACGCGTCAAAAAATACACTTTTGAATTTTCAACTAAGCAGTGCGTTGAAGTTCCAGTGCGCGAAAAAATACCGCCGCAATATTTTTACGTCCGTGCAAACGTGGACTTGGGGCGAATTTCACCAATGAAACTGAACGCGATCAGCACATAAACTACGTTTAAGAACTGTCAGTGTCATTATTTTCAGTATAGTATACTGTGTGGCCTACTGTACCAAAGAGTTTATTTTGTTATTTATTGGTATATCTGCAATCGTTACACTGTTTAACAGAATTAACACAAGCCAAGTGCACAATATTAGGCGATCATGACACGATCAGACACGTCATGCAAAAAAAATATTAGATGAAGAAATAAACAAAAAGTAAACAGAAATGACGAATAATTTTACACAATTTTAACACGAATAGTAGACAATACTTGAGGAAATCGTGCGTTACATAAAATGTTGATCTATTTAGGTGGACTTAGCGCTTGAATTTTTAAAGTGAAGTGCAACAAATATCAATCGCTTCATCATAATTATTTTAAAGTTTGCTTAATTTTGGGACTGGAGAATTATATCCTGAAACAGTATTGCGGAATGGGGGGCGTTACAACGCGTTGCCTGTGATTTAAAAACGACTTAAAATTGTGATAATTTTGGCTATATGAGCATTTTGCATTTTGGCATTGACTGTAACATGAACGGCCTATAATGTGCCCACTGCTGGGACTCAGTCCGCCTCTGAGAGGAAATGGGCCGTGGGCCACGCAGGCCCAGTGCGGGTTTTAATTCTATACAATTTTGTTTTTGTTATGGTAGGTGATGATAAAACTTTTTTCTATTTGATGATTGATTTTACGTAAATGTAAGTGCATGTTTACTATACTTAGTTTATAAAATATTTTTGCCAAAAACTGGGATAAATATTTTGTTATTAACTTAGAATTGAAATAGAATAAGTACTTAATTATATTGTTTTCACTTGTTATGAATTATGTTCGACTTAAGTTAAGTATTTTTTTATTAATTTAAGGTTTTGTTTGGTTAAATAGTAGAAACCCCAATAAATCATCCTGGATCTGAACTTCAAACATAACACTCGTTTCAACTGTTGTTGTAATGTTTAAAGAAAAGACTTAATCTGTACTTAAATTATGAGGAAAATAATTTCCCTGACTTTACATAACGATTAGTGACGCCACAATACATAGGCACTGCTTATGTAGTTAGTTATTTTTGTAGTACTCTTAAATATTTGACCTACACTGTAATCATTAATTCAGAATCAACTACTTGTTAAAAGTAGGCTTTGTCAAATATTAAATTACTTATTTTCTATAAAACTGATTTGTTTCATTCTGATCCTCGAAAAATATTTTTTTACCGAAGGGAAACCCGTGAGAAAACATTTGATTGCAACAACACCCTTGTTGAAATCAAATGTTTTCGGCCTGTTGGTAAGTGATTACTGATAATGTGGCGCCATCTAGATCGCCGCAGGCGAACTACGCATCAAATTGACGTCACGCAAAATCCGTCGACTACGCATTTTGTACATCAAACTAAGTAACAGCACAAACATATTTTCTGGGACACGCCTTCCTTGGTGTGATAAATCGCTGTTTGCGGTAGTGCGCAATGTAACGCACGCAAAACATTGTGCATAAGGGTGCGTGCAACGGTACACGGGTCGCGGAGTATTTAAAGTTGTGTTATAACATTAAAAACTTGTTTTCGTAAAAAGAAACGTCAGTGAAATTGAAATGTTGACCTTCAATATCTCCGTAATCAGAAGGTTTTTAAAGAAGTCTAAAAAAAAATATCACAGTGACGAGGAATACAAGTGACTATCGGTTTTGTTAAGTGCTTTTTTACACCCGTTAATACAGTGACTGGTAATTAGTGAACACATGATTGTACTCATCATAACAAACATCTTTCACAAAGAAACTTTTCTATTTTATTTACTAAGCGCATGACCCCAATCACCAAATTAGAAGAAACAGAACCTACCTTCTTCTTCTTCTAGCTGATTGTGTAAGTATTATTCTTGTACCCAATATTCTATTTTGCTTATTAGGGTCATACGCTTGGTAAATTTAAAATAATCGTTTCTTTGGGATAGTCGTTTTATTTTTCCCTTCCTCAGAGAGAAACATTGGCCCATCCTTGAGCGAAAACCTAGATCCGTGCCTGCTCATGGTATTAGAAGGAACAGTAGGGTTTAAGTCAGTAGAACATAACATAACTTGACGCCTGTAATCGCAGAAGGGTTCGGCAGATATGTACCAATAGTACACCCACATTTCAACAGTTATGTTTAAGTCCCATGTAATAGCGGGCGAGCCTATTGCCAACAACCGGGCACAAATCCAGACTCCGGGCTGCTACTAAGAAATTCTAGATAGAAAAACCCAATAACACTTTGCCCGACCTGGGAATCGAACCCAGGACCTCATGCTCAGTAGAAGACCGACAAAACTCGTTCTTTCCAGACGCAGGGTATCCATGCGGATTTCCCCAAGAAAAACGGTAGAGCTCCAACGTCGTAAGTAGGTATAATCTGCAAAACGTTGTGATTTTCTATGAGAGTATGGAATGGTTAGCTGCTTTGTGTGACGTCACATTTTGCTTCTAGTATTTCAAATGTTTCAAAGTGTTGTTGGCGATTGTTACAAGTGGGGGTAACCTTTCGTTCTGTGCGAGGAAGTAAACATTAAGATCACACCCGTAATCCCCGCAGAGCTAAGCAGAAGTGTACCTAGCTATACATTTCCAGTTCAGTGGGAGGTCAGCTTATACTGGAAATGTATAGCTTGATATGTGGCCACATTGGAAGTACACACGTACTTACACCCAAATTTCGCCAGGTGTGTTTAAGTCCCATGTAATAGGGGGCGAGCCTATTGCTTTAAACCGTGCACGAAACCAGACTCCAAGTTGCAACGGAGAAACTTTGATGAAAAAACCCGCTCCGAACTGGGCGTCGAACCCAGACTCAATGCTCAGCATAAGCGCTTGCGACCACTTACCCGCCGAGGGTTGCAAGTAAACAACAACAAAAATTCAAATGTAACATATTTATTGAATAACATTGATTACAGTGCCTTACAAGATACAAATAATAACAACACCAATTAAATTAAACTTCAACATCACAATTTACATAAACATTAAAGAAAAATGCAATATTTCAGCGATAAATTTCTGTTCAAAACAGAATTCAGTTAATTTCATATAACTTTGGAATAAATAGTTTAATTTATATAATACTTTAATACAGCAGTGTGGGGTTATTATTGTTAACTTTAATTTATTTTAACATTAACACACATCGAATAATTTACAAATACACATTAATTTTTATTGACGTATAGTGTCTGCTCGCGATTTCGTCCGAATTAAATTTCTTGTTCCCTCGACCCACCGCGTCACATCACATGACCTGCCTGCGCTATTACTTCGTTTCGCTTAACGCTCTTTCTGACTTATTTTATTTTTGCTCATCTCTCCCCTACTTACAAACAAACACACCTCAACCTCTTTAAAACAGCCCTCCTGATGGGAAAAGATTACCGGTGCCTTTGGGCATGAGTAATACTAGAGGCATCCCAGAGATACAATCAAAATTCTCATCATGATCATCATAAATTCAGCCGAAAGACGTCCACTGCCGAACATAAGCCACCCCCAAGCACCGCCAATTCGACCGGTTCTGTGCTTCCCGCATATAGCGGATTCCTGCGGCCTTCTTAAGGTCATCGGTCCACATTGTAGGCGGCTTTCAAACGCTACGTCTTCCGGTACGCGATCGCAACTACAGAAACTATCAGCCCCAAGTCACCCCAATAATAAGTATGCTTGGAGTTGCTCTTCGTGATCGAATCAAAATGAAGAGAACCAAGGTAACCGACTTAGCCCGAAAAATTGCCAAAATTAACTGGCAGTGGGCACATTGCTCGCAGAACATAAATGTTTCATGAGCCTATAGAAATATGTAGGTATGGTGTTATTACTTCCCTGGATGAACTCTTTCAGAAAGAGCTCAAATACTACTAATCATGATAAAATTATAATAACTAAGTTAGTACTCAAACATTAGTATAGAAAGTGTGTAATACAGAATTGAAGAAATTACTACTTATTGCAAAAATTAAATAAAAATATCTTAGGTTAGACGCGGGGCATACTTTGAACTCATGAAAATTAACAACTTGTACTGAATAGCCACTTCTGATATATGAAAAAAAAAATTGAGTTATTCATACACACTTTTTTATGTGTGTCAGGATTACTCCTTTGGTACCCATGTGTACTATATCGTCTCAAAGTATGTCCCTCGTTTAACTTAACGGCTCGGATACAAATGAATGCGTCAGTCATCGGTCGAACTATGTTCGTACGTCGTCGGCCTATTTCGGCCAATTGAAACAAACGTATGTAAAAGAATGAGAGCGCATACACTATTACAACCGACATCGTTGGACGACGCTCGACAATAACCGTCAACGTTACCGGTCTTGACTACTTAGTCAAGACATGAAAAGTGGTTTTTGAAAATAACGGATTTTCATGACGTCATTTATAAATATGACGGAAACACTCTTCTAGGAAAACGTAGCATCACAGATGAACGGCCGCGAATGTCGTCCGAATTGTTCCGACACGAAATCGGCCGATGACTTGGTATTAGTGTAACCGTGCCGCAAGACCATGTATATGAAATGTTTGCATAAATCTCAATAATAATTTATGTTTGAAGAGCCTCCTCGAGCGACGATACTTTTAAGTATGTCCGCACCCTGGACACTTAGCCCCGCTATGAACTTGCACAAATATTTTTACAATGGCATCTTCTCACCACGAGATTTTAAGAAATATGCAATAGCAAATAATACAATCATTTAAGACTAATTTGTTAACTAAGAAAGTGTGTTTTAATTAAATAATGTTAGCAGTCAATATTATATAATTCATCAATAGTTCATACTAACGGTATTAATGTAAATGTAAATTTAAATGTAATGGATCAATTTATTTGTTGTCTGAATACATATATTATATTATTATATTAATAATATTCTTGTATATTAAGTTGCAAGCGTGGTGATTATAGCAATTTCATGTAATATCGTCATTCGTTGTACCAAAAAGGCTCGTATACACAGGCGCGACACAAAGGCACCGCTCGTCGCGCGACACGCGGTGCCTTTGTGTCTCGTCGCGCCTGTTTGGAGGAGCCTTAATACAATATTTTGCTATTATGGCAATATTACCTATACAGTTCACTTTTGTATTTCAACTTGTTTGAATCAACCAGATTGAATTCTGTTTAGCTATACGTCAATCATTCATACCCGGTTTCTGGAATGAGAACCAACATAAAAATTTGGTGACATATTGTAAAACGTATATCAACTGTGTCTGTGTGTGCGTTTGGTAATCAACAAATAAAAAAAAAGTACTACTTAAATATATGTTTTCGTGTTATTTTTGCCATTGACATGCCAGGAAGAAGAACAGCCGAACAGATCACTTGACTTTATTTTGATTTTGTCAAGTCCTTGATTTAAATACTAGAAATCGGTGTCAAGATCGGTCATACCCTTAATTTGGTTGAAGTGTGTAATAATGCCATTAAATGGGTGATTAAATGTTGTGTCAAAAATTTAAATGTGTCTTTAAATAATACATTTTCAACTTCATTTTCTTTCTCCCACAGCTTATTACTAATTATATGTTTAACAATATTATAAATTAACTATTAATTAAATATACAATTGATGGTAACATTTTTCAAACATATTTTTTCCAATTACATACACATTCAAATAGCTTTATATTCGTGAAGTTTTAGTACAAAGAAACCTTATTGTCGATATCAAAGTATTTTATGAAAATTGAGCTTGGCAAGATGGTAGAAAAATCATATTTTCAAAATTAATTTTCTGACGATACCACCTTATTTGAATAGTTTTTAGTCTATTTTGGACATTTACTATGATATTTTAGTATTTTTAATACAACTGACAGCTTAAAAGATATTGCCAGGACAAAAAAAAACTATAAATTTCGAAACTATTTTGCCAAGCTACGAATTTCAATCGACAAGCTTGATACTAGCAACTAAAAATACAACAATCAAATCAAGGTCTTAAATTTTTACAAATTACCTTTTGCGCGTTAAGTTAAATTGAACTGCATTATTTACACGTTAAACCTGGTTTCTGAACCGTCTGCTAGCATTAGGGTGACCGTTCTCGAGTTTGTCCATACGAGTCTTGCCAAACGGGCAGGGTTGAGGCGAGCTACGTCCGCCATTGGGGCTGTACTGTAGCATTTGACGCAACGAGTTTGAGCTGCGCCTAGGCCGAACATACCTGTGAAAAAAATATATGGAATTAGTTATTATTTTGTGGTTAATAAACAAGCGGCTCTCAAAACGGTGAAGGAAAATATCGTGAGGAAACCGGCTTGTCCTAGAACCAAAAATTCGAAGACGTGACATCTACCAAGTCTATCAACCCGCACTGGGCCCGCGTGTTTGATAACGGCCCAGTCGCCGGCACACAGGCATCCTCTGAATGAGAGGGCTCATTCAGAGGATGCCTGTGTCCCACCAGTGGGAACACTATACACTTATTATACACAGCTAATTATGTGTGAGCAGGCGGCCATCAGATGGGCGGCTTGGTGCATCTGTAATATCCAAGGCTTCGCAGGTACGTTACCATACAAGAGACGAAACTGAAATGTCAATTACACTGGCGGTATATCCTAGCCAAATACCATTGAAGAGGTCCAGATTTATAGTCCGGCAGGTCATTTTAGAACGATTCAGGTTTATATGGTCTCTTGAGGCAAGATCCACTCAGATTTTAGTGAACCTGGTCTGTTGGTTGGAATGGGTCACCATCCAATGTCCATTACTTCCCGTGACCCCTGCATGCCTCGCAAAGCCCGTCAAGCTGCAGTCTCGCCAGTCATTCATAACTATTTGAAATTCGTTACAGGTCTTTATGTATTCTTTCTGTGGGTATCTTTCCGTGTCAGCCTGTTGTCGGCCGTGGCGTAGGACACGAGGTAGCGTCCGTCGGGGTTGAAGGCACAGGCCGTGACGGGCCCGCTGTATCTCTGTGTCTCCCTGTAGGGGAGATAACTTACCAGCCGTGCTCTGCCAGAAGGACAGCCTGTTGTCGGCCGTGGCGTAGGACACGAGGTAGCGTCCGTCGGGGCTGAAGGCACAGGCCGTGACGGGCCCGCTGTATCTCTGTGTCTCCCTGTAGGGGAGATAACTTACCAGCCGTGCTCTGCCAGAAGGACAGCCTGTTGTCGGCCGTGGCGTAGGACACGAGGTAGCGTCCGTCGGGGCTGAAGGCACAGGCCGTGACGGGCCCGCTGTATCTCTGTGTCTCCCTGTAGGGGAGATAACTTACCAGCCGTGCTCTGCCAGAAGGACAGCCTGTTGTCGGCCGTGGCGTAGGACACGAGGTAGCGTCCGTCGGGGCTGAAGGCACAGGCCGTGACGGGCCCGCTGTATCTCTGTGTCTCCCTGTAGGGGAGATAACTTACCAGCCGTGCTCTGCCAGAAGGACAGCCTGTTGTCGGCCGTGGCGTAGGATACGAGGTAGCGTCCGTCGGGGCTGAAGGCACAGGCCGTGACGGGCCCGCTGTATCTCTGTGTCTCCTTGTAGGGGAGATAACTTACCAGCCGTGCTCTGCCAGAAGGACAGCCTGTTGTCGGCCGTGGCGTAGGACACGAGGTAGCGTCCGTCGGGGCTGAAGGCACAGGCCGTGACGGGCCCGCTGTATCTCTGTGTCTCCCTGTAGGGGAGATAACTAACCAGCCGTGCTCTGCCAGAAGGACAGCCTGTTGTCGGCCGTGGCGTAGGACACGAGGTAGCGTCCGTCGGGGTTGAAGGCACAGGCCGTGACGGGCCCGCTGTATCTCTGTGTCTCCCTGTAGGGGAGATAACTTACCAGCCGTGCTCTGCCAGAAGGACAGCCTGTTGTCGGCCGTGGCGTAGGACACGAGGTAGCGTCCGTCGGGGTTGAAGGCACAGGCCGTGACGGGCCCGCTGTATCTCTGTGTCTCCCTGTAGGGGACATAACTTACCAGCCGTGCTCTGCCAGAAGGACAGCCTGTTGTCGGCCGTGGCGTAGGACACGAGGTAGCGTCCGTCGGGGCTGAAGGCACAGGCCGTGACGGGCCCGCTGTATCTCTGTGTCTCCCTGTAGGGGAGATAACTTACCAGCCGTGCTCTGCCAGAAGGACAGCCTGTTGTCGGCCGTGGCGTAGGACACGAGGTAGCGTCCGTCGGGGTTGAAGGCACAGGCCGTGACGGGCCCGCTGTATCTCTGTGTCTCCCTGTAGGGGAGATAACTTACCAGCCGTGCTCTGCCAGAAGGACAGCCTGTTGTCGGCCGTGGCGTAGGACACGAGGTAGCGTCCGTCGGGGTTGAAGGCACAGGCCGTGACGGGCCCGCTGTATCTCTGTGTCTCCCTGTAGGGGACATAACTTACCAGCCGTGCTCTGCCAGAAGGACAGCCTGTTGTCGGCCGTGGCGTAGGACACGAGGTAGCGTCCGTCGGGGCTGAAGGCACAGGCCGTGACGGGCCCGCTGTATCTCTGTGTCTCCCTGTAGGGGAGATAACTTACCAGCCGTGCTCTGCCAGAAGGACAGCCTGTTGTCGGCCGTGGCGTAGGACACGAGGTAGCGTCCGTCGGGGCTGAAGGCACAGGCCGTGACGGGCCCGCTGTATCTCTGTGTCTCCCTGTAGGGGAGATAACTTACCAGCCGTGCTCTGCCAGAAGGACAGCCTGTTGTCGGCCGTGGCGTAGGACACGAGGTAGCGTCCGTCGGGGTTGAAGGCACAGGCCGTGACGGGCCCGCTGTATCTCTGTGTCTCCCTGTAGGGGAGATAACTTACCAGCCGTGCTCTGCCAGAAGGACAGCCTGTTGTCGGCCGTGGCGTAGGACACGAGGTAGCGTCCGTCGGGGTTGAAGGCACAGGCCGTGACGGGCCCGCTGTATCTCTGTGTCTCCCTGTAGGGGAGATAACTTACCAGCCGTGCTCTGCCAGAAGGACAGCCTGTTGTCGGCCGTGGCGTAGGACACGAGGTAGCGTCCGTCGGGGCTGAAGGCACAGGCCGTGACGGGCCCGCTGTATCTCTGTGTCTCCCTGTAGGGGAGATAACTTACCAGCCGTGCTCTGCCAGAAGGACAGCCTGTTGTCGGCCGTGGCGTAGGACACGAGGTAGCGTCCGTCGGGGTTGAAGGCACAGGCCGTGACGGGCCCGCTGTATCTCTGTGTCTCCCTGTAGGGGACATAACTTACCAGCCGTGCTCTGCCAGAAGGACAGCCTGTTGTCGGCCGTGGCGTAGGACACGAGGTAGCGTCCGTCGGGGCTGAAGGCACAGGCCGTGACGGGCCCGCTGTATCTCTGTGTCTCCCTGTAGGGGAGATAACTTACCAGCCGTGCTCTGCCAGAAGGACAGCCTGTTGTCGGCCGTGGCGTAGGACACGAGGTAGCGTCCGTCGGGGTTGAAGGCACAGGCCGTGACGGGCCCGCTGTCTCTCTGTGTCTCCCTGTAGGGGACATAACTTACCAGCCGTGCTCTGCCAGAAGGACAGCCTGTTGTCGGCCGTGGCGTAGGACACGAGGTAGCGTCCGTCGGGGCTGAAGGCACAGGCCGTGACGGGCCCGCTGTGCGCTGCCAGCGACTGGCAGCGACCTGCGCGCAGCTCGTACATGGCCAGCTGGCCTGTGTGACTACCCACTGAGACATACAACAATTATGTATAAATGGATGTTTACCTTGTCACACATGAAACAAAATATAATGGACGTTGTAGAGTCCTTTTACAGTATTTAACCTGTGAGTTTGCGTCACAGACAAAATCAATCTTTATTATCGTTTAATAAGATTGCTGTTAGTTTGCTGTTATCGGAGGTAAAATAAGAAAGAGTGGAGAGACTGTAGCATTAGTCATACTTAACACATCAATCTATCAATCAGTCTTCAATTGTGAACATAAGATCAAAAACGTTCTGCGCACATTTCAGCGCGATCTCAATGTTTTACCATTAAAGTTGTAAGGTATAGTAAAAAGTAAAGATCGTTTAATTTAAAATTGTGCATCAGTGCACACGCGCACTCAAGCAAAGTACAGGGTGGCGCAATGGAACGTGCATATTTAAAAAATAGATTACAAAATAAATACAAAAGGTACGGTTACAATAAAACTAAGGAATTGTAAAGTAAAAACTGAAGTTTATTTTAAAAAAATAACATCATCTAAATGATGACCCTCTCTACGACGGCACTCCTCTAACTGCGAACGGAAATTATTAAAAACTTTCTTCAGTAATGCTGATGAAATTGCCGCCATTTCACCATGGATATTCTGCTGGAGCTGATCGATGTTTCTCGGATTATTACTATAGTACTGATATTCTCACTGTTCCAGTAACGACAATTTTGACGGTTTACGAACCCATTGATATGGAAATGGGCCTCATCAGAGAAAAGGATATTGTCAAAATTGGAAAACCGATTAAACATTTCATTAGCAAATGCGAGCCTTTCTCTGAAATCACATTCTTTCAATTCTTGTGTTAATTGCAGCTTGTATGGATGCAGTTTAAGATCCAAGTTTAAAATTCGTTGCAAACTTCGTCGCGAAAAGTGTAAGACAGACGATCTCTTGCGAGTAGACAATCGTGGATCTTCTCGTACAGATTTCATAACTCGCTCAATATTGTCTTCGGTCCTAGATGTTCTAGGACGACCTTTTGCTTGTGGTTTAAACGTTGAACCAGTCTCTTCAAAACGCTTTACCCACATTTTAATTAAATTTATACTCGGAGCTTCACTAATTCGCCGTAGTTCATATTCAGAACAATATAGTCGCCTAGTAACAATGTATGAACGACAGTTCTCGTAAAATGCACGCACGCAAAATGCCCGACGCTTCCCGTCGAAGTGACTCATTGTGACTAAAACTCCATGAGCGCGCCTACCCAACGGTAGTATACTCCCCCGCACGCGCGCTTTTTACCCCGCAAAAAAAGATGATGCAATATGCACGTTCCATTGCGCCACCCTGTAGTTTAACTCGCTTTTGCTAGCTTCATTTGTAATTAACTAACAAAAAATTTAAAAAATCTTAGAAGTACATTTTAACCTACTTCTAAATGTCGTATCTAATTGAAACTTCGTATGTATATGTAGTTCGGATGACAAAACTATTATTTGATATCTTGGAGCTGATCTGATGATGGAGCAATGAGATGGATAGTGGAACTCTTCAGTGGTTACCAGTATAAACCTCTTGAGTTTGGGCTCATATGATTCGTTTTGACGAGTCCAATACATTGGGCTTTCTTTACCTAAGCCCTCGGGGCCTGATGAAGGGTCTGATGATGGAGCCAGGAGCTGGATAGTGGAACTCTTCCTTGAAAATCTCTATCCAGATTCCAATTGGATAGAGATTTTCAAGGAGAACCTTTGCTACTAATACGACTTTTGCCAATTGTTAGTAAATTGGGTGGTGACAATGATAATCTAAACTAACATTATAAAGAGAAAAGGTTTGAGTTTTTGTTTGTTACGCTTTCACGCTAAAACGGCTGAACGAATTTGAATGAAATTTGGCACATGGGTACACCATGACCACGATCCCGATATTCCCACGGAATCGAGACTTAAGCGGGTGAAACCGCGGGGCGCAGCTAGTGATTGATATATCAATGGATAGTGCATTATAAAGAGAACACTCGTTTCCAAAACGTTGGCCTTAAAAAGCACGTGTTTAAAATATTTTAATCTTATTCAATTCATAAATGCCTTAATAAAATAAAATAGTTCATTAAACGTAAGTTGTGCCAGAAAGCTTTTTATACGGTTAAAGATTAAATTGAGGACAAAATGGCTTGGGTTTGTACTGCTCCAATGTTTGCATAATGCATGTTGTTTTTCTTTTCATGGGTGGGTAAGTTAATCAATAAAAACGTGCTAGTTAACAGTTCATTCATTTGCAACTACAGCAATCTAATCATCATTACAGCTGAAGTGGAAAAATATCAACTAATTGTTGGAGGGCACTGTATGTCTATATGGAGATTTAAATTTCAACAGAGATAACACTAAAAAGCAATTTGCCATCTTATAACGATTAAAAAACTCCATAGGGGGTTGGATTTTGCGAAAAAAAAACGTAAAATAAGCAACAGCTGTACAAAAATAACGCAAGTATATCATACCTGCAATCCTCCTCGTAGCGGGACAGTGCGACACCTGGTTGTACCGACAGATGGCCGGGAACACCTCGTTCAAACCTTTACTCTTCAGATGCGACTGGTCCACGCAGTGCAGGATTATGTCCATTACCTGCAAATTAATATGATGTGTTTAGAATCCAGACTATTACCTTTTTGTTTACTAACCCATACGGATGTTGCTTATCTGAAATATTATATAATTTATATAAAATGTATCTTCATAAGTCGTATTTCATAAGTAATTTTTCTAGATCCTCCGAGTGAAAAGACGAAATTAACACGTCACTATGGTCCTAAGAATTAAAACATTCCGTGTCGTAATATGTCACAAGATGTTAAGCTTGCGTTTTGTATTGCTTGCCTACTCTCTATTGCCTACACCCTTTTTTTTTTTTTTTTGTTCCCGGTGTGGAAAATCCTCATGGATGTCCTCCGCCCTGGGGCGGGCGGAGGGGTCTGTCAGACTCTTACTGATACAAGTTAGAGCAAGCTAGGTTGC
Source organism: Dasypolia templi (assembly GCA_963555695.1). Taxonomy (NCBI): domain Eukaryota; kingdom Metazoa; phylum Arthropoda; class Insecta; order Lepidoptera; family Noctuidae; genus Dasypolia; species Dasypolia templi. The sequence continues at coordinate 11,769,071 of OY743163.1, forward strand.
CGGACAGAGTCAATTTAGCGGTTTAATGCCGGTCCTAAACACGCGCTCTTATTTGTGTTCTTTACAGCAGAGAGGATATTTAATAAGGCAAACCATTTTCAATATATTTGTACCTAAAGATATTTAATCCAACATCATCATCAGCCAATTACCGTCCACTGCTGAACGTAAGCCTCCCCCAAAGAGCGCCAACCATCCCGGTCCTGAGCAGTCCGCATCCATCAGCTGCCAGCCACCTTCTTCAAGTCATCCATCCATCGTGCCGCAGGGCGTCCCACACTACGTTTGCCCAAATGCGGTCTCCACTCTAGCACATGTCTGCTCCATCGACCGTCTGTTCGTCTACAGACATGGCCGGCCCACTTCCACTTCAGCATGCTGATTCTAAGTGCAATATCGGCTTGTAAAGCTTTTCAATTCCGTCATCCACACTGGCATAACACCGGAGATATGGAAAAGGGTCGTGGTGGTATTATTTTTCAAAAAAGGCGATAACACGCTCCTTCATAAGTACAAGCTGTTTTCGAGGGTTATCTCGAATCGTCTCTCATAAAAGTTTCATGACTTCCAGCCGCCGGAGCAGGCCGGGTTTCGAAAAGGCTATAGCACCGTGGACCATATACACACCCTTAGGCAAATAATCCAAAAGACCGAGGAATATAATAAGCCTCTGTGCCTAGCGTATGTGGACAACGAGAAAGCCTTCGACACCGTCGAGACCTGGGCTGTTCTGGAGTCCATGCAGCGATGTCTCATCGACTGCCGCTACGTCGAGGCTATGAGATGTCTGTATAAGGCCGCAACAATGAACGTATAAATTACGTTTTTTTATAATTAAAAACGATTTTTGACACCGTTCTTTATTCTATCTCATCCTTACACCGTAGCCATACTGGTTGAAAAAATAATTTTCATCGGGTGAAGGTCGATCTTAATGTGACAAAATGGACAGTCCCTTTATAAGGCACTGGGTGCAGAGGCACGTGCCAACGTGTGTTGGGCGACGTCTTTTTTAGTTGTTTTAATTTATAAATTTTACTAACATAGTTTTTGTAAGTCATTGTTACTAATACTGTATGGATTGTGAGTACACTGGTCCGAAATAAAGATTATACAGCATGTAACGAAAACCCTGTCCGATCCTGAAGGATATTATTTGGTATCGTACTGCGTACACAAATACGTAATCATTTAATGGATATTATTTTTCCCAAATGAAAATAATTAATTTAAAAAATTAAAAATTATCATACCAAAGGCAACACTGGTCGCTCGACAGGGTTCACCTACAGTTTCGTGTCAAAGAAGCCGCCTGAGCGCGGCGGTGCTTTGTCGCATGCCGCCAAACAAACTCAGGACTAAAGAAACTTACGTTTTGCCTACGGGTAGGTATCAGCTGATATTTTATTGTAGGCATAGACGGATAGCGACCCCGATTTCTGACCTTCTGTTAATCAAGAAACAATTATTATTGAGTTAATGTGATTTGCTTTTGGCAATGTACCGACAGTAGGTATCAGTTTATTAAAACATTTACTTGTTGCATACCTCTGAGATTGTGTTCCATATGTCTATCTCGAACATTAGTACACATATTATTATCGACACCTTTTTATTAAATTTGCACGTACTCTTCGCAGCTTCGTACTTGTGTACGATTTGAGTGAGTCGAAAGCTTCCACAATCCGAGCTCTTACTTCGATTTCCGAATCACACTCACACACAAATAAAAATTAACATTTTCAAATATTCCTGATTGGTATACGACATTGTTCGCGATACGATAGCTGCACGTGATACGTACGGACATCCGATCGCAAGCTATCTCCACGTGAGACTGGCGACAAACAAGTAGAGCCAGTAGACAACCAGTCGGCTACATCAAAGGGTCTAGGACTCGTTATGAGTACCTACAGTGCGGCTAGTGCACGGCGGTGTCCTTTGAAATAAAAATAGGCAAAAAATGAAAGATTTCGCCGGCCGGTGGAGTGTTGTCAACTTATGAAAATTTACCTTATTTAGTGTTACATTTCGCATGGTAACTAAAAATAAAAAATCAATAACTTTTGGTTTTTATGAGTTACATTTTTTTTACTATTTTTTCTAGTACGTATGTTAAACCAGGAATACACCTTTTTTGGATCGGACAGGGTTTTTGTTACATATTGTATATATATTTATATATATTAATTCGGATTATTTGCTATAACAACACCACAATAGAAAAGTACCTCAACCAGCAGCTCAGCTACTTCGTTGTGCATTCTGTCGATGAGCAGCTCGATGCCGCGCAGCACCTCCGCGCGTCCCTTTTGCAGCGCGAGGTAGGCGGGCGACGGCGCGCCACCCTGCGCGGCCGCGGCGCAGCGAGCCACTTCACGGGCCATTGTGGTTATGAAGGCTGCGGGTCTATAGCATAAGCATAATCAGCCTATAACGTTCCCACCGCTGGGACACAGGCCTCAGCTCTGTGAGAGAGAGTGGGCCGTAATCCACCACGCATGTCTTCGAATTTATGGTTCTAGAATATGCCGGTTTCCTCACGATGTTTTAACTCGCCGTTTTGAGAGCAGTGGTGATGATATTAAATACACAAAGTAAAGTGACTGCCTGGGTTCGAACTCACGGTTTTTCCTAGTTAGTCGGGGCCAATACCACTGAGCCCCCACTGCTCTGAAGGGAAACGTAAAAATATTAATAACTAAATGCCAATTTCACCGATGAAACGGACACGGTCAAGAGCTGTCAGTGTCAATAGTTCTCAGAAAATAGCGTCACTGACAGACCTTAAACCTTGTTTATGTGCTGATCGCGTTCAGTGTCATTGTTGAAATTGTCACTAAGGGTGGATTTCACCAATGAAACTGAAAGCGATCATGTAATAATAAAAATTTAATGGATAATACGGTCCCTAATTGGGAAGCCAAATGTAATATTAAAAATTTAAAAGAATAGGTGTGTGTTTGTTTCTGAGTGTGTGATCTCCTAAAAAAGTATTATAATGTAAGATATTAAATTTCGGGCGCCGTGGAGCGACACACTATTAATGGATAGCCAGATAAAGTTGGAGAGATTGAACCATTAATCTTAGGATGGGGGCCTGTGGATGTCAATGGTGATTAAAAGTCTCACTACCTTGAACGTTCCCAGTTTATTGAATACCTTTAGCCTAATGAATACAATTATATTAATATAAATTTTAGTTGCTATATCATCATTGCATCTTTGTAACTTTAAATTCGCAGCTGAAGGCTGTTATGTTATAGAGGAAAAAAAAATATAAAAAATATGTAACTGGAAGCTTGAAGATGACCCCGAGAGCCGGAAGGTGGTACCTCTCAGGTAATCAGCCCCCGTGGAAGGCCAGTAGAAATTTATTGAAGTAAAGGTGGAATAAGCACCCACAATTGTAGGCGCTTATTCCAGGTATATAAACTCGTGTCTCCCTCGGTGTACCGTGAAGATATTTGGTATCAAAAGACGTAGGGAGGCGACGAGGAAACCAAAAATCCGATAGAAATATCCACCGGGACCATTCCACGGGTCCTTTGGTTTAGGATTAGGGCATTAAAGCACCACTATAAACCAGATTAGTTACGATTCCATTCAGGGAAAATCAGGAGACCTGTCACCTTCACCAACAAAGATCGCAAAAGTGACTCGTCAAACCTTGACGTCCAAAATGTCATACGAAATGTATCACAGATAAAAAATACAATTTAGAAATCGTTCCGAAATCGACTAGAATTATCAATACATGTAACGGTGTAAAAAAACTCGTTACATTACATCCCTCCCAAAAAAAATAAAAGAAAGCAATTTCTTTTATGCCAAAAAAACAACGATCAAGGTAAAACGAACAGATTCCCAAGAAACAGGAAATATAAACAACAACGTGTATACAAACAACACTTACAGGTGCAGACTAGATACTAGCACAACCGACCCACAATATCAAAAGAACCACAAGAGTACAGTTAAGCACCTTCGCCACTGACTAACAAGTTAAATCCAAGAAATATTATAGAATCAGTTAAGTGCAGCAGTCGCTTAACACTGTAAAACAATACAACAGAACTATACCCAATTGAGTGCGGTTGGGCACCATCGCCACCGACTAACAAGTATAAAATTCTAAAAAGACACAAAAAAAATACCAATACAAATTCGGTTAGGCACTATAGCCGCCGACTAGCAAGTAAAAAGCTTTACAAAAACAAAAAAAATACTAATAAGAGTTCGGTTAGGCACCATAGCCGCCGGCTAGCAAGTATATGTTTAATGTAACAGGATAAAAAGAATATTAATTCGAGTACAGTTAAGCGCAAACGCCGCTGTTTAACGAGATTAATTCAAAAAATTCTATATGAGTGCAGTTAGGCACTATCGCCACTGACTAGCAGGAACAAATTATAACTGTGAGAAACAGTATAGGAACCTTCACATCTCTAAAGATGCAAAGAAAAAAGATGTTGTGATCGGCTCAACTCCACCAACTTTCCGGGCACAAACAAAAAAAAATGTTGTGATCGGCTCAACTCTACCAACTTTCCGGGCACAAACAAAAAAATGTTGTGATCGGCTCAACTCCACCAACTTTCCGGGCACAAACAAAAAAAGAAATCAATGTGTTCTTCCTAAGTGCACCGCGAAATATTCCGGGTGACAGAGTCACTATAGGAGCACAATGATAAAAAAAATAGGTAAACCTCTACAAGTGTAAACAAAACGTACAAAGGTAGTAGGCACCAATTCAGGAATTACATGCAAAATTTACACAGGAAAATTGCATACAAGACCATTTAAAAAAATATATATACATGATAATAATAGTATAATAATAAGATCCTTCGATATGGAAAATGTATCTGTGTGGGTTGAAGAAGTTAATAAAAATGTCCTAAGTTGTAATTTAGAATGTTAAATCCAGATTTAATAATTTTTTAAGAAGTTACCTAATATACATCTTCATTCAAACTGTCGATAACCTATCATCCATCCCAATGTCCTTCACACTATCAAAAACAGCCTTCTGTCAAAATCATCAAAATCAAGATTAACAATGATAAACCAAATTAAAATTTAATTATATCCTTAACATGATAACGACCAGTCGTTCCCTTATTAAGGTCTTTCAGAATATAAACATTATCAGAAATCTTTTCAATAATTTTACATTAAATAAACTTAGGAGCAAGTTTTGCCGAAAAATAAGTAGGTGCATGAGATTGAACGAAACTTCTTCTCCACACGACATCACCCACATCAAAAGAAATGACTTTGCGACCTTTGTTATAATAGCGAGCATTACGCTGATAAGCTTTTAATAAATGAGTTTGCACTTTAACAAAAATATTACTAAGTGAATTGAGAGAATCGGCATAGTGAACTCTATTGGAAATTTCCAGTTCATCTATGTTATCGATAGAATCACTAAAACGATGTAAAGAAGCATCAAAAATAAGTTCTCTACCAAACATCAAAAAATGAGGTGTGAAATCTGTGGCCAGATTAACACTATTATTCAAAGCTAGTTGAATATTAGGTAAATATTTAGACCAAGTTCTATGATCATCTTTGACAAAACAAGCTATGCAAGTTTCAACAGTTTTATTATATCTCTCAACAGTATTATTTTGAGGCGTGTATAAAGTATTATAAAATATTTTAATAATGTTAAAACCCTTCAAAAACTCTACAAAATGTTTAGAAGTGAATTGTGTACCATTATCACAAACAATTATTTTGGGTCAACCAAATTTAAGAAATATTTCTTTTTCAAAAAGTTTATTTATTACTCTAGTAGTAGCATTTATCATAGGAAAAATCCAGCAGTATTTAGTGAAAACATCAACAACCAAAAGAATATATTTATGTCCAGAATAAGATTTAGGCAATATACCTATAATGTCTACTGAAAGCATCAACATAGGACGATCAACTTTTTTAGGGTTAACCATAATACCAAAAGGAGGTTGAGTGGTATGTTTATAAGCTTTACAAGTATCACAAGCAAGAATATATTTTTGAACATCATTAAACACCCCTTTCCAAAAATAGTGTTGTTTTAATTTATTTAAAGTTTTATGAATACCTAAGTGTCCAGAATTAATATCATCATGATTAGAACGAATTGTATCTAATATGTGTTCTTTAGGAATAACTATCTTCCAATTAAGATTACTATTAGGATCAAACTTACTTTTACAAAACTTATATAAGGCTTTATTTTCTACTCTAAAGTTCTTATATCTGCAAGGAGACTTTTGACAATTAATAAATACTTTTTTATACCAAGGATCATAAATATCATCATCGGGTAAGACTAAATTATTTTCAGAGATTCCTATAGCAGCTATTTCAATACGAGACAAAGCGTCTGGGACTAAATGTAAAGAACCTTTTTTATGAACTATATCAAAAGTAAATTGAGAAATTCTAGCAGCCCAACGTGCTAAGCGTCCACTAGGATTGCTAAGACCTAAAAGCCAAATCGAATCTTAACCAAAAAGCAAAATCTAAAATGAAATCAAGTTGAAAAGAAGGGATAATATGAAAATTAAACTTTTTAGTTAAATTATCACAAGTTACAGGTAATTCAGTGATACCAATAATTATAAGCATTACTAAAAACAGAATTTATTGTATAACCTAACTGTAAAAATTGTCATGACTATTTGAACCCAAAATACAACTATTTGAACCAACTAACAAAATTTCTTCAAAATGTTGTATAAAATATTCTTCAACTTCAGTAATAAATTCTCCAACACAAGATAACCAAAGCATTCAAAGAATTAAAAGAAGGCAGAGCGTGCAAAGCAAAAGCTGAGGAAGAGTGTGCAATCCTTTCATTATGATCAAAAGGGTGTGGTACTTCTGTCAAATTAATCATGTCCGGAGCAGTTTGTGCAACATTAGGATCTGCGCAAGCGCCATCAGATTCTATGTGGTCTTTAGCAATAGGCGGAAAAGACTGGTCTTCATTAGCCATCATGAATAAACTAAACGAAAATTGATGAGCAAAGCAAGATGTAAATAAAAAAAAAAGTGAAATATTTGAGGGTAAGTGTAAAATATTTTCTAAGTTTTTTTGTTTTGATGAAACTATCAAGTAAAAAGATGCAATAATAATTTACAGGATAAGTTTAAACTACTTAAAGTAAGGTTACCAAGTTAAACCAAAGTTTACTTAAGATTAAATATGAAACAAAACTTCCAAAGTTGTAAAATACTTGAAGTTAAAAAGATATGTTCAAAGTTTGTTTTGATGAAAATTTCAAGTTTAAAAAATGGAGTAACAATTTACAAGATCAATTCAAGTTACTAAAAGTAAGATTACTTAGTTAAACTAAAGTTTGCTTTAGATTAAATATGAAACAAAGTTTCACCGCACCTAATTTACACTGTTGAGACACTTAGATAAAACAAACTGTCTTACCATACAAAATGTTGGTTTTGTAAGAGAAAAGAAGAAGTAATGCTGTAACCATAAACATTAAACATACACAATAGTACAAAGTACAATAATGTTAGTAGAAAATACTGTTTACTTAAAAGCAAACATCCAAAGAATTTAAGTTTTAAATTACAACATTGTACAATAATGTGTTACTACAAAATATCAAGATGCAATGAATCAATAAAAAAATAAGTAAGCTAAATTCAAGTCCCTGTTCGCTTGAGCGACAAATGTAATAATAAAAATTTAATGGATAATACGGTCCCTAATTGGGAAGCCAAATGTAATATTAAAAATTTAAAAGAATAGGTGTGTGTTTGTTTCTGAGTGTGTGATCTCCTAAAAAAGTATTATAATGTAAGTTATTAAATTTCGGGCGCCGTGGAGCGACACACTATTAATGGATAGCCAGATAAAGTTGGAGAGATTGAACCATCAATCTTAGGATGGGGGCCTGTGGATGTCAATGGTGATTAAAAGTCTCACTACCTTGAACGTTCCCAGTTTATTGTATACCTTTAGCCTAATGAATACAATTATATTAATATAAATTTTAGTTGCTATATCATCATTGCATCTTTGTAACTTTAAATTCGCAGCTGAAGGCTGTTATGTTATAGAGGAAAAAAATATATAAAAAATATGTAACTGGAAGCTTGAAGATGACCCCGAGAGGCGGAAGGTGGTACCTCTCAGGTAATCAGCCCCCGTGGAAGGCCAGTAGAAATTTATTGAAGTAAAGGTGGAATAAGCACCCACAATTGTAGGCGCTTATTCCAGGTATATAAACTCGCGTCTCCCTCGGTGTACCGTGAAGATATTTGGTATCAAAAGACGTAGGGAGGCGACGAGGAAACCAAAAATCCGATAGAAATATCCACCGGGACCATTCCACGGGTCCTTTGGTTTAGGATTAGGGCATTAAAGCACCAATATAAACCAGATTACTTACGATTCCATTCAGGGAAAATCAGGAGACCTGTCACCTTCACCAACAAAGATCGCAAAAGTGACTCGTCAAACCTTGACGTCCAAAATGTCATACGAAATGTATCACAGATAAAAAATACAATTTAGAAATCGTTCCGAAATCGACTAGAATTATCAATACATGTAACGGTGTAAAAAAACTCGTTACAATCAGCGCTTTTAAACCCAGTTCAAGAGTGACAATTTTTTTGGTCTTGAACGCGTTTTAGATGTACTGAACGCGTCCAGTTTCGTTGGCGAAATCGGCACTAAGTATAAGCAAGAATATCATTAAATGGAACTTTAACATAACTGGCGAAATGTCGGTGCACTTTCGACTCATCCGAAAATCCACCTTGTACGCTCTCTGCCAATGAACTTTGCTCAACAGGCTCCGTCCAAAAGGACGCCACAGCAAAATGAGCCTAACAAATTAAGCGTATATAATAATTATTACCTGGCAGTTGCTATGAGCGTGAGGGCGTGTCGGGCAGTGCGGCAGGAGTCTGCTTGCGGAGTGAGAGGGAGGCCGTACGTCATTGAGGGCACCAGCTTGTCTGCGTCGCAGCACATTTCCAGGAGACCTGAGGAAATAAGGCAGGGTTAATATTCAAATGAGGATGAGAAACTAAGGAGATTGTGGCGGCATCAGTATGAGTGAGCTTTACACCCTGATCTTCATATCTCTAAAAGACTTTGGAAAAAGTAAAATGACTCTGTGGAAGACAGTATTAAAAAAACTCCAATGATACCAAGTAAAGAAAAGAAATCTTTCGTCGGTCATAAAACAAAAAAAATCAATCAATCATTTATTTTTCTTCCAATTATGCTTTAATTTCATCACAATCACACTAAAAACTCAGTACAAAGCGAGTCTTTAATGCTCTAGAGCAATAAAAATATATGAAATTTCATTATTGCACAGTTTTTTTTTTATCGCACCGAAAGGTGCCAATCTCAATGGATTAGCTCTATTCAGCCAGCCGATATCAATACTTTTTTTTACGTACGTATTATTCGTCGTTTCTATCCTAATTGTTCCAAATTTAAATTTAAATTTGCCCAACAAAACTCTTAACCTTACGTTTAATAATTGCTCAAGTATAACTTTTAATCTCAATAATTAAACTTCTAATTTAACTGTTTGATATGAGTTTCTTTTATCTACTATTCTTATAGGTAATAGTTGAAAGAAAAGCAGATAATGCACCTCGCCTTAAGTAATTTAATAAATTACTTTGTGCTCGATGCGATAATCTACTATTTTTAAACATAGGTATGGTTAAAGATAGTTAGTGTAGTGTTAATGACTGGGTAAAAATTTCAATGTGAACTGAATCCATGGTTAGAGGTTGCGCATCGATATCCCGGGCAATAACGTATTCATATGCCAAAAAAAACTGAAGTAATGAGTTCATAGATGTTTACCAATTTAATGCTGGAACACGACGTGATTCAATTTCATGGTAAAATTTAAGTTTTACATAACAAGCCAAATAAACCAGTTCACTAATAGGCCAAAAGGTTTTTTTTTTAATTCGACAAAATTGTATAAAGCCATTGAGCATATAAAACATATTATTATGTTACTGCTTTCACTTACCTAACAACACATGACTGACATCCAAATAAGGCTCCCACACAGTGAAGCCCCTGCCCAGCAGGTCCACAGCCGCCCGGCGCAGCGGCGTGTGCGCAGGCAAGCGCGGGCACGCTGGGCTTAGAAGCAGATGGGTGAGCGCCAGAGCAGTCAGGCGGGCTAAGTTGTTGGAGGAGCTTAGAGTGAAGCCTGGAACGGAAATATGTATTTGATCAGAACTAATATTCTGATAAGTTTGTTTGTTACCTTTTCACGCCAGCTACTGAACCGAGCATCTTGTAAGTGTAGACGCCTTGTTTTCTCGAACGGTAGGGATAGAGTGGGCCAACCCTACGCCCAATTTTGGACAACGGAGTGATTGTGTTTAACAAACTTCTGGTGTGCCCTATGTCGCGAAACAAACTTCTCTGGAACTGTGCATCTAACCTCAACGCAGGCGAGGAACTGCTTGCCTGGATCCTGAGCCTCAAATTTGGTGAGATCAATCCATTCTATGGTTAAGGAAATTTAATTCTCATTAAGAAAGTACAAAGATTTCACTTAGCTTAGTTATTGTGTTAATTTGTGTTAATTTATAGCAAATCATTTAAGGCTCCAACTAGCAATTTGCATTTTCTTGTAAATGTTTTTGTTAAGGCCAAACAAAAAAGGCTAAATAAGTCCATCGGATGAGTTTTGACTCTCAGCTCTAATCTAACTGTGGTAGGGCCAAGCGGGGCAGCAGGGTCGTGAACTTGAGGTTTGGCTGTCCCTAGTTCAAGAGACATTCTGGTGAAGAGTGACGTTTATCTTGACAAATTTCTGTTGGATGCTATTTACTCAAACAAAAAGAACGATGCCGATTTAGAAGTCATATAAGAATAGCTCCCCCTAATACTTGCCTATCGTATGTAACGTAACTGTAGCATTAATTCCCAGGAAATACGGCCAACAAATAATCTGAGTAGATGCAGCCCCTATCTTTTTTACCACCTATTGTGTGACACATGTCAAGCAAGGGTTCGGATGCATAAAAAAAAAACACTAAAAACTTTCTACGCTGAATTGTAAAGCTCCACAAAAAGATACACTTCCTCAGAATCCAAAAGGGACGGCACATTAATCTTACCCCTGTCTTAGTAAAATTTCAGTGTCTTTAAAGTTTAAACAAAGCAAAAATTCCACAATGGCTATTGTAAAAGTACCTATGAAAAGGGACGGGAATTTTTTATTTAGAGCCTTAGCTCACCAAATGAACAATGTCTTGGGTCTGACTTTCGATCACTTAGCGGTACGCCGCGATCTGGCAAAATTTGTGTCAGTGAATCGAGACGATGAAAGAATAAACGTAGCACTTTTAAATAATATTCAGTACTTTCTTCCTAACAATAATCTATCTCAGGAACAAATGATATCAGAATACGTAACCGCGCAGTTCACTGATTCATTCTGGGGAGGTGAAGACATCCTAATTGCCGCGACAGAATACTACCTTGTAAACGTGTTTGTTCACACGAATAGCGGGAACACACTGGTATATTCACCCACCGGCGAGGCAGTACCAGGTAACTTACATATTTTCTACAATGAACAGCACTATGACAGCTGGGTGATAATTGACGACGACCGGTATAACAGTAACCAGCAAACTCTAACGCAGGAATCAACAAACGCCAGAGCATTACAACATATCGAAAATTCAAGTAACCAGTACAACATAAGAGCAGATCAAAAACAGCCCACAACACCTCGGTTCCAAAAGAATAACCCCCAATTACTTAATGCATTAAGAACGAGTAAACAATTAGCCTCCTCGTTAGGTACACCGATGTCAAACGAAGTAGCGGATGCCACTGGATACACAATCCTCAGAAGCCCGCCCTCTGTCACAACGAAGTACTGTGTATTGCAACTTGGAATGTCCGTGGCGCCTCGAAACCGAGCAAAAAATTTAACATAGACGCTGAACTTTCACATAGGGGCATACACGTAGCCTGCCTACAAGAAACAGGGATGAATTCAGGAAGGTACAACTCCGCGCACTACGAATGGCACCTATCTGGAATCACAGGCAAAGTACACCGAGGACTTGCGATTCTAATCAGAAAAGATGCCCGAATTGAAATAAATAACATGAAAAAGGACACCGACGCAATGGCAATCACCCTGAGAATTGGTACGGTAAGTGACAAGCATGCTCCCCTTTATATAATCAACTCACACATCAACAGTTGTACCCATAAAGCAACTAGATCTTTCATAGGGGTTTTAAACCTAATTAGACAAAAACCAAAGAAATGTACGCTAGTAATCCTAGGCGACTTTAACGCACACATTGGTCGAAAAGATACGCTAAGTTTCCAACGCAAAGGGCTGATTCACTAAAACCTCTATCATGACTATTCCAACCACAACGGAGAAATGTTAATGGATATAGCCAACAGGGAAAAACTGCAAATAGAAACAACAAAAGCGATGTTATCTTGTAAGATAACATGGTCTAAATGCACCCAGAAATCCCAATTGGATCACATTATTACGCCACATACAGGAAAAAAACTCTTTCACTTCATTAAAGGTGAATGGGCTGCTAGGGGCATCTCCGACCATAAAATAATCTGGGGGCTGCTAAAAACAAGCCGCATTCTACACAATAACGAAAGCACCAAAAATAATACAAAAGGGCTAGCGCAAGGCGCGAAGGGAAAAGAACTGGAGGCCAAGGATTTTAAATATAAACAATGCCATTACGCCGCTCTCAATAGCAAATCCACCACAACAAAATACCAAGAATGCATAAACAAAAAACTAGGAAATATAGGAATAAATTCAACGGAAGCAAATATCGAAATACCTTGGAGTACCATAACGGGAGTACTAAAAGAAGCGGCCCAGGAAACCCTGATTTTTCAACCGACTCATTCCAGGGAGCATCGATTAGCTCTTGCCAACCTCCAAAAGGCTAAATTCTTAGAAAGAAGACAACCAGATAACCCAAATAGACATTATCGTGTAAAAGAATGTCAGGCAACGCTTCAAAAGATTAAATACAAAGAAGAACAAAACGCATGTAGGGACTTCTTTAATGGACTGGGAAAAAAACATCCTTCAAAACGCATGCAGGTACTGTACCTATTTTACAGGAGCAGCAAACAACACACCAAACGTCGTAAAAGAAACGCATATATACCAATGTCCAAATGGGAACAAATCCTAAAAAGCTCAGAGGGCCCACCTATACCAACGGTTAACGTAACGAAGCCGATAACTGACGCTCAAAATGTAGGACCCACTGTGGATGACGTAATGAAAATTATTAACAACATGAAAAACGGGACAGCTCCGGGAACAGACCAAGTGGTAATTGAGCTTTACAAAGCGATGCCCCTTATATTACAGAAAGCCGTCACCAATCATTTGAACAAAGCATGGAATCAGAATGAAGTCCCCGACACGTGGTTAGAAACAGAGCAGGTACCAATTCCGAAAAATAATAACCCTAAAGATACAAGCGACTATCGACGCATATCAATTTGCAATACAGGCAACAGAATCTACGCCTCCTATCTGCTACAAAAATTAGACGAAACGATAAAAGAATTGGGCAATTACCAAGCTGCCTTTCTAAACAATCGGTCAACAGATGATCACATCTTTACACTTAAGAGGGTACTGGACGAAGAATGGCGTGCCGGTAGAAGAATCTTTGTACTCGCCCTCGACATAGAAAAGGCATTTGATAACATTGACCTGAACGCACTGAGTGATATATTAGTACAACGAACTAACAAATCGTTAGCCAACAGGATAATCAAAGTTTGCATGAATGAACGAACATACATCAAATGGTGTGGCCAACAAAGCAACTGGATTATCAAGGGAAAGGGAGTCAAACAAGGTTGCCCTCTATCCCCTCGCCTGTTTACACTGGTTATGGATGATGTCCTTAGAACCCTTGAGGATGAAACGCAATTAATTAAATTGGACCAAGATCAGGAAATCTGTCTCCCCCCGGTATTATCATTTGCGGACGATCTTATCTTCATTACAGAAGACCTAGAAAGGCTTGAAGGTATCATTTACCATATTAAACCCTTATTGTCTAGTGTCGGCCTCCAAATAAACGAAACAAAAACAAAAATACTAATAAGGGACCCCACAGCTTCACAGAAAACGACCTACGTTACCATTAATGGAGTCAATTTACCTACAGTCAAAGAAATGAAATATCTAGGCACATACATAACATCTGCATTAAGCAGAAAGAGCACAATTAAAAAACGCTGCGAACAAGCCACCAGAAACGCGAAGTCACTAATACCATTTATAATAAACTCAAAGATGGACTGGAAGTTAGCTAGACTTATGTATCAAATGGTGATCGTACCTTGTATGATACACGGACTGAAAGTATTGGCACTCACCAAAGACAACAAGTCAAGACTGAGAAAATACGAAAGAGTTATCATGAGAGACCTGATTAACCACGCTAAAAATAAACCAAGACAAAAGAAAATGCATGAAATTTTAAACGGAAAAACCGTAACCAAACGCATCAATAATCATAGGATGTGTTATCTCGCACATGTCCACAGACGACGAAAACCACACTTACTACATGCAGCAATGCAGTATAAGGCAAAATCCAAAAAAGTCGGCCGACCTATTTACACTTGGAATGACAACTTGAAACAAGACATGTCTTACTTCGACAAGGAAATCAACTTCTGGTTGGACACGGCTGAAGAACGAGATAAGGTCAAAAAGGCTGCTAGCGAGATATATAGGAAACCAGAAACGGATAGTAGCGAGACCTCAGATGAAGATACTGGAACAACACAGCATAGCAGCGACCGGCTGAGACGTCGTTAAAAGATGCCCTCCCATAGACAAATATTACCCCCCCCTCCACTAGTCCAATGCTAATTTTAGGGTGCATTACTCGATTGGCTCTCATACTCCTAATCCTTTCCTAAGGGCACGTCTTCTTCCCTACCATTACAGTGCCCCCCGGTCTACTCCTTGATTTGCAATGGTCTATGTAGCACCATGAAACATGAGGCTTCAGGGGCTAGTGCAAATCTTGGGGTTCATTCGATTAATCGAGTCTGGTCAAACCACGCTGGGGTCGGTGCATTTCATTCATTCATTCATTCATTCATTGTTACCTTTTCACGCCAGCTACTGAACCGAGCATCTTGAAATTTTGCATAAACGAGAACGTGTTCAGGTGTACAGAATTTTTTCTTTTCATCAAATTTTTATTATTTAATTACTTTATATTTATGTATACTTTAGTGATATTTATTTTAGAAGTATGTATGTATGTAAGTATATTTTCACATTGTATGTATATTTTTAAATTAATTAATTGTTTTGTTTTTATGTATTTTGTTTTCTCTCGCAGGTATGCTGGAAGAGATTTACTTAGTAATAAGCATCATCTTTGTTCCTTTTTCTTGTCTGTTAATATGTGTGTGCATAAATCGTTAAGTAAATAAATAAAAAGGTACTGTTCCTGAGGAACAATAAATTTCGGTCACTTTGGGACGCCAGATGGCGCTACGTGTCTCCCGAATCATGATTGAATTATATTATTAGAAGGTTTAGTAAGGAGTTAAAGTTTTGTTTTAATATAAGTAATACATTTTGTGAGTTTACTGTTTTTTTTTCGATTATCTCAGTTTTACTGTCTTCTTTGAAATTTCATCATCTCTATTTCAAGTGTAATTTCGTGTTTTTTACCAGCAAACAAAGTTATTTTAAAGTAATTGGATAGTTAAGAACTGTTTTAAATGTGTTTCCCTATTTTGAAGTGGTGCAAGTTCCTGGCCTGGGCTCCATACATTTTGGAACATCTCCTTTACAAACAGTTTTTACCTCTTTAAAATATTAGTATACGAATTTCATCTCCTCTAGGGGATGAATTTTCTAAAATCCTTCCTTTGTGCTTATGTGATATAATTTAGCACAAGCATTCCTAACGTTTGTGCTAAATTTCATGATTCTAGACCGGGGTTTAGATTGTGCGTTGTCTGTCAGTTAATATAAGATTTTTTTAATAAAATAGAAGTGGCTGCTGAAATACAGGCTGGCCACCCTGTACGATTCGGAAGTATACCATTTTAAATTAAGATTATTTTAAACATGGTTTTATGAGCTTCGCTTGCAACTAACTGACAAACAATGTAATGAAATCTAAGAAGTAAATTTTAACCTACTTCTAATTTTCGTATCGATATGAAACTTTGTATGTTTATGTAGTTCGGATGACAAAACCATTATTTGGTATCTTGGAGCTCATCTGATGGAGGAACCAGAAGGTGGGGAGTGGAACTCTTCAATGTCTATTAGTAAACCTTTCTAGTTTTGGCTCATATGATTCGTTCTTCGAGTCCAATACATTGGGCTTTAGTAACGGGGGTCTGATGATGGAGCAAGGAGTTGGATACTGGAACTCTTCATTTGCTACTAAATTAGTAATTTTTAGTTGCTTGTTATTTTTTTTGTTTTGTAAAACACTTTTTATTTTAGAACAGATAAAGAAAATATATAATTTAAAATTATTATTTATGGCAAAATCGTATAAATTACATGTTGCGTACAAAATTTTCTGTCACACGAGATAGTACTTTGCGACTTTCGACATATTGCAGCAGAGAATTCTGTCTAAAAGTATGGAATAGGAACAATAATTATGTATTTGTCACGGATCTCCTCAATGACGAATAGTATATGATTTTAAAAGCAGGAAATCAAAATCCTAAATGACAGCCATTACCAGAGGTGGATCTCGGTAAATGGGTAGCTCTTCACACGGGCAACTGTACGTAGGAGTTCTTTCGAGAAGCAAGCAGATGTTACAGGTTCTACAATCGTTTGAAGAGAAGCATTTTCTGCAGTTTTTGAGACATTATTTACCTTACCTTCAACAACGGAGCTCTTCCGACTATCGCCATCCTTTCTCCTCTTATTGCCCGCAGCCCCTAAAACAAGCAAGCCAAATAATGCAAATCATATAAAATAAACAAGCTAGCATTTAATAATATACATTTGTTTATATGAAGCATTTGTATAGGAATAGGAGTACATACAGGCAGGGAAATGAATGGTGTATAAAATAAACACACTATGTTAACTAGCCGTGTTATATATATTTCATACAACTGTCAGAAAATGACGGTTATGATTCGAATATGTGGACAATTGAAGAAGTTATCCAATAAAGTAATATAAAATGACTTTTCTCGACTTGACATTTATAGCTTTAATTATTGGTAGCAAGAAACATTTTTTACAGGTGAGTTTAAATCGTGGCATTGATCTGGCCAAGATTATGTCTAGACTTTAAAAGAGAGTGTGACCTCTGAGTTTGTTTCGGCCTTTCTTCTCAGAGTAGGCAGATAGGAAACGCCGACCGATATTGACTTGAGATTGACTTGTAAAAGTGTTTGAACAAACCTTCTTTCAGAAATAAAATGATATATAATCGAAAAATCTTGCGAGTGATATTGGACCTGTCATAAATGTAAAATTAGTGTAAAATGTTAAAGTTTTGATTTTCATGAGTTTTAGGCAACTCATGAAAATCAAAACTTATGTTTTAATATTCCAAAAAAGTACCTAATCCCGTATAATCACGTTTACAAAATCAAGACATTGAATCAAACGGTGATCATAGCTGCCAAAGATTCTTGTCGAGCTGCAGTATTAACTTATTTTATTTTTACATGTTTTTTTTCTGCTTTTGTGTGTATGATAGAAATCAATCATCATGCATAATAATATACAGAACAACAATAACCAACCAATTATTTTTTTACCATACCTTCGCTGGTGATATCCTGTCCGAACTCTGCTCCAATGACACCCAACAGTACGACGGCGGTGGTCTGCTTGCGCTTGAGTTCGGCCAACGACGACGGCTTGCGGATTATCTCTTCTTCCTCTTCTTCAAATTCTTCTTCTTGCTGTAAGAGGAGAAGAAAGGGTTTTTTTTGTTTGTTTTTTATTGTAAAAGGAGCAGGGGTGGCCAAGTGGTTACGGGCCGCGACTTACGAGTTGGAGGCGCTTTACTTTGTGAACTTTAAGTTCCCTTCAAAATGGTTGTTCGTGAACGGGTGCCGTCAGTGGGGACTGGTCATCTCTTGGCTGCCACGGCTTATTTTTATTTCCGATTTTTATGTTTTTATTACGGGTTACTTTCTACATCGTTCTCACATGTATAATTTAAACAAGATTGATGTAACAAATTTTCTGTAACAATATTATTAAAAAGAGTGACCATGGTTTGGAGTTTCTTGCCCGTTCTTCTCCAAAGGTACCTACTTCGCTTTGGAATGGGCAACTAGCTTCATATTTCTGACTGACCGACCCCTTGACAATTCAAAAGTGCCTGTAATTATTTCATCACCACTGCTCTCAAAACGGTGGAAAACATCGCGAGGAAACCGGTATGTCCTACAACCAAAAACTCGAACACACGTGACATCCGCTAACCCGCACTGGGCCCACGTGGCAGATTGCCCGCTTCCTCTCACCGAGAGGAGGCCTGTGTCCCAGCAGTGGGAACATTATAGGCTGATTACGCTTATGCACTGAAAGAAAATAGTTGTCTGATTTAAATAGCTATTGCAAAAAAAAACAGGTTTTTTATGTAATCATATTATTACCTGTTTTTGCACTTTTAATCACGGTTTTAATTTTGACATCTGGATAGTATCAATCAAAGTCAACGCATTTAGGCACACATAAAAGGCACTTTTGAACGTCAACGTTTACATCATAATATAATTGATTCTAGGCGCCCCTTCCAAAAGTTAGTTTCGTATGGAGAAAAAGGGGCAAGAAACTCCACCGTTACTCTTTTAAAATGTTTAATAATATTTAATATAATAATGTGTTTAATAATGTTTAACATTGTTATACTTTTAGTTGAATGTTTGTTGAAATGAAAGCAATTGTGATTCCGAGTGCGTTAGCCAACTAGGTTTGAAATATGTATGTATCTTGTGTGATACACATAAAGGTGACGGAATAAAATTTAGTTAAGGCGCTACCCCGAGCAAAACCTTACGACAGTGCGTTATTCAGAGGCTTTTAACTAATTAATTAAGAGTATTAAACTACATCTAAAAGCACGTTATTAATATTCGACATCCTATCATCACATTGCAAGTTCTTATTTGTTTAACGTGTCATAAATACATTTAAAATAACATTGTAAAAAGGTGACTAAATTTACTGTCCTGTTGCTAAAAATTCAATTAATAGAAACTGCAAAAATCTAAATTATACACGTTTTATTTTATTCAAAATCTCGCTATAATTTTTTATGAATTAAAAAAAATGAGAATTCTATGATAGATAATGAAATATGATTTATGCAAGTTCGTCATTCTCCCTTAGATGTCACTGATTGCGGTAGCGTCGGGGGTCGGGTTGCCTCCTTCCCTCAAATATGGCGAGGATGGTAGTGGCTGATCTTTGCGTTATGCTCGTGAACGGGTGCTGCTTGTGTTGACTGGTCGTCTTGCTGACCATGGTTTTGTTATTATTATAATGCCTGGAGGCTTTTGTTTTTTTTTTGTATAATGGCGTGTCTAGCTGACATATGGCAGATTAA
Source organism: Dasypolia templi (assembly GCA_963555695.1). NCBI lineage: Eukaryota > Metazoa > Arthropoda > Insecta > Lepidoptera > Noctuidae > Dasypolia > Dasypolia templi. The sequence continues at coordinate 11,788,706 of OY743163.1, forward strand.
TTTGCTTATGTATTATTGTATATAATCAAGTTTTTTCTAACTGAATAGACAGCTGTGCTGCTGGGGAGTTTGTTGCGCCGCGCTTCTTCACAGCTAAAGTACTAGGAAGTGGTGAAGGACGGGCGGGGGGTGGCGTCTGTCATTTTGACGTTCGAAAAGTGCTGATTCTCAGCCTAATTTGAATAAATGACTTTTCATTTGATTTGATAAAGGGGCATGTGCAGGGTGCGGGACAGAGCGAGACTGAGCGGCGGGACGCAGAAGGACCGAACGCTCAAGGTCGTTTGGTTGGGTAAGCGCTTTAAGAAACTCTTTGCGTGTCGACGCCGATTTCTGCGACGTTATATCGCAATGATTTTATTTGAGTCGGCCCTTAGAGCTTGGACTGGGGACTACTTGACTTCCGTCAGACCATCGGTAAAAAATTAAATGTCATCAAAATTATCTATGAATTTTACTCACAACTTGTTGCACTTTCTCAGCGGGTTCCTTGGGCGCGGCATGCGGGTTGATACTCTCAGTGTGAGTGTACAAAGGCAGGAACTGCGCCCAGTTGTCCACCAGCGTCTTACGCCCTTTCGGACCGAGTCTGTAGCGAAAAGTTCATCGTCAGAGAACATACCTACAGGGTGGATTTTTGGAGAGAGTAATGGCAAGTACTTTAATAGTTGTAGCTACAGTTTTTTTAAAATTAGGAAACAACTTTTTGACACATTTTGACCTGAATTCACTGATTATAAATATTATCGATCCTGTTTTTTACAAGGTACAAAAACCTTTTCATAGTCAAAACGTTTATTGCCAAATTGAACGTACACATATTGGTCTTCAAAAAAGATGATTCTTGTGACTTAACATCTTTTTGCAAACATTGTAACATCAACACATATTTTTTAGCATAACCAGACATTTCACAAATCCTAAAAATTCTTTTCCCATTCATTTATATTCACACAGATCACATACGTCCTATATCTTTGAAAATGAGTATATCGTAACTAACCTGCCAAGTTCAGCTAATAACAACGCTTGCGAAGCCTCGCGTACTTCCAAACAGTGATGTTGCCAGCGACGAGCCAGCATTTCTACTTGAGGACGCTTGAAGCTCTTGGCACCTGAAAATACGCGAAGAAAATACAGGCTGGGTTTTGGAAACAGGCAGTAACATAGCAGCAGTTTTCTTAACCTTATTGGAGTTAAGAATTTTTATACTACTTTATAATTAGACTAATATTATAAAGGGGTAATTTTTTTTTGTTTGTATGTAAGGGTTTATCTCTGGACGTCCAGTCGGTACTTTTTTTTTTGCATTTGATAGCCCAATTTTTGAGGAATAGCGTAGCATAGCAAAATCAGCCTACAACGTTCCCACTGCTGGGACACAGGCCTCCTCTCTATGAGAGGTAGTGAGCCGTCCACCACGAGGCTCAGTGCGGATTGGTAGATGTCACATGTCTTCGAATTTTTGGTTCTAGCACATGCCGGTTTCCTCACGATGTTTTCCTTCACCGTTTTTATAGCAGTGGTGATGAAATTATTTTACACAAAGTAAAGCGCCTGCCTGGGTTCGAACTCACGACCTACAATTCGTAAGTCGGAGCCGTTACCACTGGGCCACCACTGCTATGGGCTATTTAATATCACGCTAGAGTCCTTAGAAGCCGAGCAAAAACGAAAAAAGTCAGAAATAACGCTTAGAGAAAACGAAGTTATAGCGCAGGCAGGCGATGCGATTCTACAGGGCGAGTCGGGGGAACCAGAAGTTGAGCTTGTAAATAGATAATTTGCCAGTACCAACCTGCAGCCACAACCTTATCAGGCAACAGCACACAATGCAGCGTCGCCAACAGCGACCAACCTTGCTTGATGTGTGCCTGTTGAGCCGCCAGCTGTTCCTCTCTCTCCTCGTCGGCTGCCCAGGATGAAGAGCTTCTGGTGGACGATCTGTGGACAACAGGGGTTGACGTTCCAGGAGGTTAGGTTATTGTTCTATACCATAAATACATGAGGAAGATCACAGAGCATAAATATGCCTCGGCCGGACGCTGCTAAAGGCGGTATTGTCAACACTTTTTTTGGAACGAAGCGACGCTTCAAGTAACTAGGAAGCGTTATGCCCCCTCCATGCGACTATTTATTATATGTAATAGAAAGAGACAGACAGAGTCTTGAAATCAATATAGTGAGGTCAAACTGAAAATCCAAGATGGCGCCAGCGTTTTTCTTTTTCAAATTATTATCATGGGTGTCGTTTTCAAGGTTTTCGAGGGTACTGAAGCTGATAGTGAGATCAAAATAAAAATCAAAGATGGCGGCTACGAACATCATAAAAAAATCGTCCTGGTAAATATAAACAATCTAAATCTCCATAACGAATTACATTCGTAGTTGAAAAAAAGCGTAAAGAACTTCGTTCCTGAGGGTATTCCCCAACCCCACACTTTTTTAAAAATACAAATATTTTGTACCATGACACAAATTATAAGTACCTATAGAAGTCAGTTTGTAGACGACAGTTTATTATATTTATTGTGTCCTATGCTTTGAAGGCGGTTCTTGATATGTTGTGTGCTCAACGCACTTTCGGCGCCATGATGCTTATTAAAATTGCAGTTACAGACGCTGCCGGCGGCGACGTGCTCTGAGAGGAAGATACTAACAAGACTTGTATGGTCAATCGCATGTCAAAAGTAACACTTTAACTACGAAAATAGAACATATAGATATTAAATAAAGACTAAGGCTATTAAATTGAAAGTGTTACCATGGACGTGCTATTGACTGTACGACAAGTGTCTTTCAATAATTTTTATGAGACAACTCTCAAAGACACTGCCTCGACAAAAAATTGTTTTAAGAAATTTTTATGACACAATATTTTCGACGCATATTTTCGAAATTAAATAAGAATATACTTTTGGGATACGCTGTATATAGAAAGATCCATTTGTATAATAGTTAGTAGAAAAGTATCTATGCGTTAAGTGTCTAGTGGAGTACATTAACTCAAATGAAAGTTTATGGCAGAAATCCGAAAAATTTCGTAAGAAGCTGACGAAGGACCAAAAAAGTGCTTCACAGTAACACATCACATTATCACAGTCCTCTATGTTTGTATATCATCATCATCATCAGGATATCACTGTGCTATCACTGTAGTATCATGATACAGTCGCCTGATGAACTTCTGCTCGGGCACAAAGCGTTGCGTTGCGTTGTTCATTGACATGAGTGTTTAGCGAGGGTTACGATGGACAGCTATCACTATGATATCACTGTGCGGTATCATGATCACCTGTGCAGTCGCCGGATGACCTCCTGCTCGGGCACAAAGCGTTGCGTTGCGTTGTTCATTGACATGAGTGTTTAGCGAGGGTTACGATGGACAGCTATCACTATGATATCACTGTGCGGTATCATGATCACCTGTGCAGTCGCCGGATGACCTCCTGCTCGGGCACGAAGCTCGCGTTGCTCATTGACATGAGTGTGTTGGCAAGGGCTACGATGGAGAGCAGGTGGTTAGTTGTTAGAGTTGTGCTGAGCTCCCAGTGGAGTTTTGATGAGAAGAGTCTGGAAATAAATTAGATAAATAAAGTTAAGGTATGCTTAGCAAAGATACTTTTGTTAAACATTTCGGGAAAGTGTAGCATCGTAAGTAAACTAGGACTTCTACTTATACAGTTCTAAATTTGCTCTTATTCACTGCGTGTATGATGCATGTGAATAAAAGCGGTGATCAATGCTCGGCTACTCTCTATCAGAGATATCTGAGCTGCAGCGAGAGCATCTCAAGGTATTTTGATTGCAAAAGTAACTGACAAAGTGTTTTCTTGGTTTCGTGTCTTTAACACAGCTCTACTTAGTATTATTACAAAACTTGTGTTTCGTTTCCCATTTTTATTAAACTGTCCTTCAACATAAACAATATCTTCATTGTACAGGCTACAGAAAACAGACACCTGTCGTATTTTTATTCCTTTTTTATCAGCCATTAAGTGTCGCAAGAAAAAAAAAACATTTATGTACCCTCAATTGCACGAACGAGAACCACAACATGAAAACATACTTTTCTTCATTATTACAAAACACACATGACATTCACATTTGCTCCTTACCTGGTCAACTTCTCCTGTCTCAGCAGTTCCGGTGGCAGATCCGAGGTGATCAGCAACGGGTCATCAGGAACCGTGGCACAGGCCGCCGACCAGCTTCCCAGCCAGGTGGGAAGCTGTACCGCCATGTGACCGTGACGGGAGACCACGCCGAAGCAGACTGGCACCTGTAGGATTGGTGTTTGAGCACTACTGTGATATGTGGGTTGGGAAAGGATGTAATGATGAAAATAAGCGACTTTCTATTAGAAAGACCCTTATTTTCATAACTACATGAACCCTGTATATTCAATCCCTGTATACCCAATATATTCTGAGAAGATTCTGAAGTTTGTGAAATTCGTACATGTCTTTCTGTCAACGTCTCTAAAGTACACCAAGTTGGAGAGAAAGCCTAAAATTACGGGGACTTAAAATTCGTTTGTTTCGGCCCTCAAAAAGGAAATTGATTTTTGTTTGTGTTATATTCGAGGTAATTATATTCATCTGTTTAATCGGCTGTTGTTCATCCAACATTAGCTTAATATTATTCTATCCAGTATGACCTTTGAAAATATGTTATACAGAGTTAGGTCTCAGAAAAGGGTATTCGACTATTGTCATCGAAAAATATAAAGAATATAACAAAATTATATATTGCCTTCATTGACTACACAAAGGCTTTCGATAGCTTAAGTCACGAATACATATGGGAAACTAAAGCAAAAAGGCATAATAGCTACCATACATCAGCATCATTCAAAACATTTATGCCAACAGTAAGGCTAGAATTCAATTGGGATTCCAATTCAATCGTATTCTACATAAAAGAGGTGTGAGGAGGCAGGGTGACCCACTATCTCCAAAATTGTTCTCTGCCGTTTTAGAAAACATCTTTCGCAGCTTGAACTGGGAAAACTTAGATCTGAACATAAATGGGTTTAAAATTAACCACCTCAGATTTGCCGACGACTTGGTGTTATTCGATAAAATCCCAGAAAACGTACACATCTTGATAGAAAGTCTGAGCCAAGGAAGCGAGAAAATTGGTTTAAAAATTAATTACAGGTAGTCAAAACTAATAACTAACTCGAGACAAGTAGATATAAAATAAAGAAGGACGCTTTGTTTTTTAGAGGACTATATAGACCTTGGTCAAGTCATCTCTCCCAAAAACTTACACTACTTACAACGAAAAAATACTGGTCCCTCAAGGAGATAATGAAGTCTAAAGACCTAGGCATAACATTGAAAAGAAAGACTTTCAACTCATGCATTCTCCCATGTTTAACATATGGGTGTGAGATATAGGCACGCTAAAAATCGCGCAGAGAAAAGCTTGCCAAGTGTCAAAGAACAATGGAGAGAAGCATGGTAGGCTCAAAGAGCCAGGATAGAATAAGAAACACAGATCACTGGTCCAAAACAAAACTTACCGACGTACGTTCTAACAAGAATAGACAAACCAAAGTGGAAGTGGATAGGCCACATGATGTGAGACACTAAAGGAAAGTGGAGCAAGGTAGTGACAGAATGGTATCCAAGGGAATGCAAAAGATATACGAACGATAAAGATATAGGTCGCTCACAACCAGATCAAGATTTAAATATTAAAATACATTCTTGTAAACGAGACATGAATTATGCCTGTGCATATCCTATAATTAATAAAGTATCAAAAACAAAATACTTAGGTGTCATAATTGACCAACACTTAAGTTGGTACTCCCACCTCGAACACGTTGCTGATAGAATACGAAAATTGAAATGGATATTTAAATCTTTGAGATACGTGGTCCCTGCAAGTATAGTCACAAAAAGAGGCACTAACAGAAATCTTCTAAATGAAATTTACACAGCCCTTGCACAATCTGTGATAGTCTACTGTATATCTGTATGGGGTGGGGCAGCGAAATCAAAATTTATAGAGGTAGAACGAGCACAAAGAGGTCTGATAAAAATAATGTATTTTAAGAAACGGAGATTCCCCACTGAAAGTCTATACGAGATCAGTGGCCTGTTATCTGTTAGGAAATTATATATATGTGCTTCAATCTTGAGGAGGCATAAGGCACTTACGTATGATAAAAACATAACACTAAAAAGAAGAAAGGATATTATTGTGTAAGTCCCACAATTTAAAACCAATTTTGCTGCTACACATTATGAAAATCAATCAGCACGGTTTTATAATAAAATAAATAAAGACATATACATTTACACTGAACATCTTCATAAAGGTAAGAAAATGCTAATAGAATGGTTAAAATCACGCACTTATGCAGACGTTGAGTTATTACTACAATAAATGGAAATTGGTTATACTTGCAAAGCAACATCCACACTCACTCCCTCATACACACATCCACACTCGACATACCTCTCACTTACCACACACATCACACACCACACACACGCAACACACCTATCACACCCCACACACACTATTATTATAAAGAAGCGAACTTGAAAAACTATGTTAAAAAAAAGAGTATTTCTAAGTTGTACAAACAGCCAAAGCTGCGGAAGAGCGGAGTTTCCTAAGACAGGTGTCAGTAAGGCTTAAAAGGAAGCTCCAATCACAAACTAATTTTCACTATTTGGTACAGAAATAAACATTTTGTATTTTTTTTTTATAGGTGAAGACAGTTTACCCGATGGGAGGAGGAAATAAAGCTGACAAAAGGTCCAAACTGGAGGAGGGTCGACCTCGCGACAGACGACAATGGAAATTGTTAGTGGAGACCAATGCCATGAGGCACGCCGAAATTCGAGACATTTTGTGATTTTTGTTGTAACCACTATTGTAATTTTTTTGTCTTGTTTCGGAATAAAAGGCTTTATTTTTATATTCATCTATTGTCTAGGGTTAGTATATGTTTCCGGAGAAGTTGACTGCTCCCTTTTATTTTTTTTTCATTATCTATCTGCCATATCTTCCTTCACAAAATCTGCTAATGTAGGGTTAACAAGCAGAAATCATAATATGATTAAACGTTACGTGTTTATGTACAAAAAAGGCATTTTTAAAATTTTGTTTTTTCTGTTGGGGTGTTTGTTTAGCAGTAGTGGAGCTCGCTGTGCGCCTGTGCGCTCTCGGCGCCTGTTCGGGTAAGTATTCCTCGGACCAGACCAGACCAGACCATACCTACAGTAGCCACTAAGTAGCCGTTGCTGTGTTCCAGCTTGAAGTGTGTGGTTGCCGATTTTATAACAGCTTCGTCTCTTAATCTGGTATTGGTATTGCATATAGACAAAGGTGATGACGGGCAGTTACCACTTTGTATTAGATGAGCTGCTTGCTTGATAGTCACTCAATAACAAAAAAAACCGGAGTGCGTGTCGGAACACGCACAATGAAGGATTCCGTACGTGGGATGAATTTATCCCAAGAACAAACTTAACGTTGTAGTTGAAAAACATGTTCTCCCATACATCGATATCCCATGCGAATCAGAAAGTAAGGCCTCAAAAGTCACCGTTCAGACTTACAGACCCTATCCAGGTCTGGGTCTAGTCCCCAGGCATGGAGCGTGATATCAGGATCAAAACTATGCCTATAGCACTTAGAGGCTGCCTACGACTATACTGCGAACTTACCATAGGCCTCAATAGTCCCAGCTTCGACTCACAGACCCTATCAAGGTCTGGGTCCAGTCCCCAGGCGTGCAGCAGTGATATCAGGATCTGTGCTATCTCCATGGTGTGAGGGGGCTCTGCCAGCGACATGTCACGAGGTCTCGGGCGCTTGCCTTGGGTCGCTTCATCTGTAACAATAGGAGATGCGATGTTAGTTGATTTGTTGGAGACGGTTCTTTTGACACAATTTTGAAAGAAAGAAAGAAATTAAATTTCTTTGACCCTGGTTAAGTAAGGAACACAATATTCACACAAAACAAAACAAAAAAAAACAGAAGAAGGCAATCATCGCAAGATACAAGACTTAGTCCACTATCGACCTCCGGTCTTCGGAGGGGAGTGATGTGGCGGCATCTACACCGCTACATGCGAACAACGCATCACACTGACGATGTCGGGAAGTTGTATATATGCTATCTGCGCGGTAAACTCTGCTTGCGCGATGCAGGATTTGTCAGACGTCAGTGTGATGCGTTTGTTCGCATGTGACGGTGTAGATGCCGCCACACTACGTGCTAGCACGCACAATCACACTGAACGCGATGTAAAGGAAATACTCAAACCAACACCTGTTGTTAGAAAGAGATGAACATACATAATTAATTATGTTACTAGCTGCTGCATGTTCATTGGCGCAATGAACATGCAGCGGCAAGACAGTTTCATGTCAGGCGTTTGCCTGGCTTTTATCGTGGCAATATTTAGCGCGGGTAACGCATCTACAGTCTTATTCATAAACGTGTCTTAAATTTTATTCAATTGCTAAGCAAATGTTTAGCCAAATTCTTATTCATAAACGTTGTTTAGCGCTAAGAGTTCGCTAACCAATTGATTAGTAGCTGTCAAATTTAAACACCATCGGTAGCTTGTTAAGAGGATGCTAAGAGGCAATATGGCGGTTTTTATTTGAGTCAGCTGATCGATTCAATAGGATTATTGTTTGCCTCGAGGTTATTTTGTTCCTAATATCGAGCTGTGCCTTAGTAAATATGGAATTCGACAATCTTTTACGACCTTTCAGAACGACGCAGAAAAAAAATTTACCATTTTTAAACGCCAGCGTAGACCAAGGAAGACCTACAAAGCTCGTTAACATCCGTTACGAGAATGATTATCTACATTACATTTTCTTCATTCGAAGTACACATGATGAAAGGATTTATAGGGAAAACTCAAACAGGAGTAGGCTCAGTAGGTACCTACTCATGAGGGTTGAAGAGTATGAGTTTGTGAGGAAGCTCATAGGAGATAGTTATTATGCAATGTGTTATCCCATGTGCCCTTAATCTTATGACTCCAGTTCTAAGGCCATAAACTATAAGAATAGCCACGCGGCACAAAAATTACAACAGACATTTTGTAAAAAACAATTTATTTTGATATTTAATAAAGTAACATTTTTGTTATAAATTCCCCATTTTTTATTTCCAATATTCTTCTTACAAAGACATGGACTGGGCCATTCTTTTCTCATGCCACTCTCATTTCTCATCAATTCCACGTAGCCTCAGCCCTAATGGTCTCCTCCCTCCCCGTCTTTGCGGTTGAATAGGTAGTATTGGTGCTAGGTGCTAATAGTGGCTTTCATAGCAGCAGTCAAACTTGTACCTGTAAACAAGTATAATAATTGTTATTAAAAGACACTGAAAGCCTGTTGCAACAGCGATAGGAAGTAATATATAACAGACACAAGTACCTACATACATTTCCAAAAGAGTATATTCAAGCTAGGGCATGAAAAAAACATAGCTATAATCGACTACTGATGTTACATCAGTTTTACAATCATTTGGTCAGTTTATAATAGTAAGTGTATATAAATTCAGGGATAAATACCTTTTCCGGTTAACTCCAATTATTGGAGCTAATTATTTTCATTGCTACCATATCAAATACAATGAAATAACGTAATAAATACCTAATTATATTAAAATTAAAATTTTCCGATGTAATTTTTGACATACGTCTGTTAAAGTCACGGCAGATACAAAAATCGTGGGTTTGACAACTTTATTCTTGAAATTCTGTTTTGTAGTCGACTATTTTGATTATAATCTGTGCTGAATACATAATTTCACATCTATTCCGTTTCTCTACTAATCACCCGCTAACAAGCGTTTATAAATAAAGAAAAGTTAAGCATTGATTTAGAGCTAACCAATTGGTTAGCTAAGCAGTGGCTAACTAATGGTTAGCGAGATTTTTATGAATAAGGCTGCTAAAGGTGATCATTGACCGCCATCGCTAATATTATTGTATGCTTCGAACCTTAGGAGCATTATATACGATAAGTACATACAGTCTTATTCATAAACGTATCTTAAATTTTAATCAATTGCTAAGCAAATGTTTAGCCAAATTCTTATTCATAAACGTTGTTTAGCGCTAAGAGTTCGCTAACCAATTGATTAGTAGCTGTCAAATTTAAACACCATCGGTAGCTTGTTATGAGGATGCTAAGAGGAAATATGGCGGCTTTTATTTGAGTCAGCTGATCGATTCAATAGGATTATTGTTTGCCTCGAGGTTATTTTGTTCCTAATATCGAGCTGTGCCCTAGTAAATATGGAATTCGACAATCTTTTACGACCTTTCAGATCGACGCAGAAAAAAATTAAATCATTTTTAAACGCCAGCGGGATATAGACCAAGGAAGACCTACAAAGCTCGTTAAAATCCGTTACGAGAATGATTATCTACATTACATTTTCTTCATTCGAAGTACACATGATGAAAGGATTTATAGGGAAAACTCAAACAGGAGTAAGCTCAGTAGGTAATCATGAGACTAATGAATCATGAGGTTTGAAGAGTATGAGTTTGTGAGGAAGCTCATAGGAGATAGTTATTATCCAATGTGTTATCCCATGTGCCCTTAATCTTATGACGCCAGTTCTAAGGCCATTTAATATAAGAATAGCCACGTGGCACACAAATAACAAGAGACATTTTGTAGAAACAATTTATTTTGATATTCAATAAAGGAACATTTTTGTTATAAATTCCCTATTTTTGATTTCCAATATTCTTCTTACAAAGTTATGGACTGTGCTATTCTTTTCTCATGCCACTCTCATTTCTCATCAATTCCACGTAGCCTCAGCCCTAATGGTCTCCTCCCTCCCCGACTTTGCGGTTGAATAGTATTGGATAGTATTGGTGCTAGGATCTAATACTGGCTTTCATAGCAGCAGTCAAACTTGTACCTGTAAACAAGTATAATAATTGTTATTAAAAGACACTGAAACCCTGTTGCAACAGCGATAGGAATTAGGAAGTAATATATAATAGACACAAGTACCTACATACATTTCCAAAAGAGTATTTTCAAGCTAGGACATGAAAAAAACATCGCTGTAATCGGCTACTGATGTTACATCAATTTTACATTCATTTGGTTAGTTTATATTAGTAAGTGTATACATATAAATTCAGGGATAAATACCTCTTCCAGTTTACTCCAATTATTGGAGCTAATTATTTTCATTGCTACCATGTCAAATACAATGAAATAACGTAATAAATAATTATATTCAAATTAAAATTTTCCGATGTAATTTTTGACATACGTCTGTTAAAGTCACGACAGATACAAAAATCGTGGGTTTGACAACTTTATTCTTGAAATTCTGTTTTGTAGTCGACTATTTTGATTATAATCTGTGCTGAATACATAATTTCACCTCTATTCCGTTTCTCTACTAATCACCCGCTAACTAGCGTTTATAAATAAAGAAAAGTTAAGCATTGATTTAGAGCTAACTAATTGGTTAGCTAAGCAGTGGCTAACTAATAGTTAGCGAGATTTTTATGAATAAGGCTGATACAGTCTTATTCATAAACGTGTCTTAAATTTTAATCAATTGCTAAGCAAATGTTTAGCCAAATTCTTATTCATAAACGTTGTTTAGCGCTAAGAGTTCGCTAACCAATTGATTAGTAGCTGTCAAATTTAAACACCATCGGTAGCTTGTTAAGAGGATGCTAAGAGGCAATATGGCGGTTTTTATTTGAGTCAGCTGATCGATTCAATAGGATTATTGTTTGCCTCGAGGTTATTTTGTTCCTAATATCGAGCTGTGCCTTAGTAAATATGGAATTCGACAATCTTTTACGACCTTTCAGAACGACGCAGAAAAAAAATTAACCATTTTTAAACGCCAGCGTAGACCAAGGAAGACCTACAAAGCTCGTTAACATCCGTTACGAGAATGATTATCTACATTACATTTTCTTCATTCGAAGTACACATGATGAAAGGATTTATAGGGAAAACTCAAACAGGAGTAGGCTCAGTAGGTACCTACTCATGAGGGTTGAAGAGTATGAGTTTGTGAGGAAGCTCATAGGAGATAGTTATTATGCAATGTGTTATCCCATGTGCCCTTAATCTTATGACTCCAGTTCTAAGGCCATAAACTATAAGAATAGCCACGCGGCACAAAAATTACAACAGACATTTTGTAAAAAACAATTTATTTTGATATTTAATAAAGTAACATTTTTGTTATAAATTCCCCATTTTTTATTTCCAATATTCTTCTTACAAAGACATGGACTGTGCCATTCTTTTCTCATCAATTCCACGTAGCCTCAGCCCTAATGGTCTCCTCCCTCCCCATCTTTGCGGTTGAATAGTATTGGTGCTCGGTGATATTAGTGGCTTTCATAGCAGCAGTCAAACTTGTACCTGTAAACAAGTATAATAATTGTTATTAAAAGGCACTGAAACCGTGTTGCAACAGCAATAGGAATTAGGAAGTAATTTATAATAGACACAAGTACCTACATACATTTCCAAAGAGTATATTCAAGCTAGGACATAAAAAAAACATAGCTGTAATCGGCCACTGATGTTACATCAGTTTTACATTCATTTGGTCAGTTTATAAATACCTTTTCCAGTTTACTCCAATTATTTGAGCTAATCATTTTCATTGCTACCATGTCAAATACAATGAAATAACGTAATAAATAATTATAATCAAATTAAAATTTTCCCATGTTATTTTTGACATACGTCTGTTAAAGTCACGACAGATACAAAAATCATGGGTTTGACAACTTTATTCTTGAAATTCTGTTTTGTAGTCGACTATTTTGATTATAATCTGTGCTGAATACATAATTTCACCTCTATTCCGTTTCTCTACTAATCACCCGATAACTAGCGTTTATAAATAAAGAAAAGTTAAGCATTGATTTAGAGCTAACTAATTGGTTAGCTAAGCAGTGGCTAACTAATCGTTAGCGAGATTTTTATAAATAAGGCTGATAGTGTCTAAGCTATTTTTAATTGGATGAATAATGGCTTAATCGCCGAAGAATGTAACCAAGTTGACTTTATAGCAATTTAATTGAGCTATCTGTTACCGACCTGACCTTGCTCTGAATAACATTCGAGAAATGAGGAAAATGTATCATTCGATGCATTTTTGGTTTGTAGACTTTATAATATGACATCAACAGTATTCTCTTAACAGTAAATGAAGCGTTGGCAGACCAATAGTCAGGGAGACCGACCTTTAGAAGATCTCAGGGAAAACCTGGATGAGACTCGCACAGATCAGGCAAGCATTCACAAAAGGGAGGAGGCCTTTACTCAGCAGTGGGCTGTTCACTAATGTCCAGGTGGGTGATCCACTTGGCAGTGGTCTTCAGCAGTGGGCTGTTCACTAATGTCCAGGTGGGTGATCCACTTGGCAGTGGTCTTCAGCAGTGGGCTGTTCACTAATGTCCAGGTGGGTGATCCACTTGGCAGTGGTCTTCAGCAGTGGGCTGTTCACTAATGTCCAGGTGGGTGATCCACTTGGCAGTGGTCTTCAGCAGTGGGCTGTTCACTAATGTCCAGGTGGGTGATCCACTTGGCAGTGGTCTTCAGCAGTGGGCTGTTCACTAATGTCCAGGTGGGTGATCCACTTGGCAGTGGTCTTCAGCAGTGGGCTGTTCACTAATGTCCAGGTGGGTGATCCACTTGGCAGTGGTCTTCAGCAGTGGGCTGTTCACTAATGTCCAGGTGGGTGATCCACTTGGCAGTGGTCTTCAGCAGTGGGCTGTTCACTAATGTCCAGGTGGGTGATCAACTTGGCAGTGGCCTTCAGCAGTGGGCTGTTCACTAATGCCCTGGTGGGTGATCAACTTGGCAGTGGCCTTCAGCAGTGGGCTGTTCACTAATGCCCTGGTGGGTGAACAACTTGGCAGTGGCCTATGTCCAGCAGTAGACTGCCATAGGCTGAGTTGATTGATACATATTAAGTCCCAATTTCAATTCGCCTGTTCTTCTACTTTGATCAAACCAGCGTCAGACTGCATCTGTCTGGCACTAATGCTGAAATGGACACACAGGAAACACAGGAAAGATGAATAGAAAATTGCGTGATTTTTGCTTTGGCGCATGTCGAACGAGTCATGGGCCAAATCTACGACCATGTGGGTCTCAGAAAAAGTCCGGCGACATCGAGGCACACTCAGGAGATGGAGGGACGAGCTTGACGCTTGCAGACAGGGTTTGTCCACACTAGCTCAAGACAGAGAGTAGTGGAAAGGAGAAAGGGAGGCCTTTGCCCTGCAATGGGACTACATAGTTTAAAAATAGAATTAAAAAACTTTGATAGAATGGTTCTCACTTCTCTTCACAGATGGCGCCACTGTCTTACTCCGCACTATACTCGACATTTCCGCAATAACCTGACATCGTAAGTACGTAATAATGTCACAACTCTAGGTAGTAGGTTCGGTTCAGAGCAACGCACCGTGATTCCTATTTCGATGTTGCAAGCAGTATTAATGCCTCCGGTGTCGCATGGAATGTGTCTTACTGACTGTTATATTATTATACTTTATTATTGTGAATGTTTGTAGAATTTGTTTTAAGGTAAGACTGATTGGGGCAGGTCCCTAGGAGTAAATAAGGATCGTAGCAGGTGGGGTTCTGTAGTTTCGGAGGTGTGATTTTATGAATGTACCTATGTATGTGTTGCTTTGAAAAGTATCTTATTTAGCGCCACAACGAGGATAGACTAGTAGTAGAACGCTTTGTGACGGTGCTCGTCCGGGGTAGTACTACCAACATATCAATCTATGGCGCGATAAGAAGGCAACAGCTAAGGTTCAAATCAGCGACGTTATTAGATGTTAGTTGAATCGAATGACAACCAATCATTACTTATAATATGATATATTTTTACAATCATGAATTATGTTTTAAGATTGTTATATCATGATAATTTTTATGAAATATTTTTAAATAGCGCCTTAAGCCGCCAAGCAGCGTTGCTGTGTTCCCGTTTGAAGAGTACAGTCATAACTAGTAATAGGCATTACCGCACTAGGCAAGACTTTTTGTAGAAGAGCTCTTTGAGTAGTAGCTCGTCCGGGACAGTACTACCCCCATAACTATTTCTGCCACAAAGCAGCGTGGCTGTGTTCCGGTTCGAAGGGTGCCGGTTTAAATACTGGCACATGAGACGTTTGACATTCATAGTGGTAATGGCTGAGACTATGGAGGACCTCAATCGCGATGACATCAGTAGAGCTGCCGAAAGATTGGGTCTTAAAATGAACGTGGACAACACAAAGGTTATGTCAAATGCCCATGTAACACACTCTTATGAAGATCGGAGACGCTAAACACGAAGTCGTGGACGACTATGTCCACCTAAGACAAACTGTCCAGCTATTTAGGTCCAACTTCGACAAAAATGTCAATCGTCGAATCCGACACGGCTGGACAGGGTTCGGGAAGCTACGAAATATCTTCTCGTCCCACATACCGCAGTGTCTCAAGACGAAAGTCTTTGACCAGTGCGTGTTGCCAGTGATGACATATGGCACTGAAACGTGGTCGCTCACAATGGACCTTATTAGAAGGCTCAAATTCACCCAAAGGGTAATGGATGGTATGCTTGGAGTTTCCCTATGTGATGGAATCAACCCGCACTGGGCCCGCGTGGTGGATTACGGCCCACTCCCTCTCACAAAGATCAGGCCTGTGTGAACATTATAGGCTTATTATGTACTGGGTGTTAATGTGTGTTAACGCGGCGTTGGACTGTGTAATTTACATTTATTAATAAATGTCGGGGTTAACCCCGATGACGACGACGTGATTGAATCAGAAATGAAGAGATACGCAAGAGAACTAAGGTAACCGACATATACCGAAGAATTGTCAAACTTAAGTGGCAGTGGGCAGGGCACATTGCCCGCAGAACAGATGGCCGATGGGGCCGAAAGGTTCTGATGTGGCGACCGCGTACCGGAAGACGTAGTGTTGGAAGGCCTCCCACAAGGTGGACCGATGACCTTGCGAAGGCCGCAGGAATCCGCTGGATGCGGGAAGCAAAGAACCTGTCGAAGTGGCGACGCTTGGGGGAGGCCTATGTCCAGAAGCGGACGTTTTTCCGTTTTTGACGGCCATACAAACATGCATCTGTTCCGTGAAAATTTGCATGAAAACGCTGTTATGCTGGTTACAAAAAGTTCAGTAGGTACCTTCGAAATATGACGTTGAATGTTTTATTTGTGGTAACTGAGTGTTCCAACACGCTGTGAATGTGTGCGTGATGACGAGTAGCGCCAGCCGCCAGCGTATAACACACACACACGTCGGTTTTCGCCATTGTCTCTGACGGTACCGAGAGCTCCTGCGTTTACACACACATTCACAGGGTGTATGTTCACTTAGTTAACAAAAGTAAAGCACGCGTCACTTCGTGAGATAAAATACTGCACGCAATTTTCGTAAAAATACTGCACGCAATTTTCATAAATCTCCTAAGACTAGGCCGCTGGCAAAGTTGCTCCACTTCGCAGATTGGTCGAACTGCAAAGTAGCTCTACAACACTTTAATAACTATAATTAAAATGTTGCAAGTCCAAATAGCTTCTGGTTATTTTACTATCGTGATTTTACGATAAACAACTTCCGCTTCCTTGATTCATTTGAAGTTGATACGCAAATACTCAGTGCTGTAGATTTTATACATAAATGCCGAAATAAACATTCTGTCAAAAAAGTATCCGGAATGGATGATTTGTTAATGGATCCAAATTATTTTTTTGTTGTTGGTAGATTGGCACAACTGTTTTCCATTTTAGCGCGGAGTTTGAGTTGATGTCAGTAATTTAGATTAAATACAATGCTGGTTTTAGTTAGATCTAACTAAATATAATTTTATAATGGACAAAAAAAACGGAAAAAGAGTTTGTCTTAAATTTTGCATCGCCAATGGAATTTCGTGTTCGGAGTCACTAAAAATGTTACACAAGGCTTACGGTGAATCGACTTTACCTCTTGTTAATTTTAATCCGGGAGAAAAAAACAGCGTTTTTTTAACTTTGATTGTATTTTAAACTTTTATTTTCGATTTGAACGTACAGACAGACTTCAAAACATCTGGTCTAGGACTAACAAATAACTACTACTAAAAACACGCTCCGAGGTGGCGTTTAATACAGGTATGGGCAAAACTTATGTAACAATTTACTTCAATGTGTCGTCTCTCAACTCCGTATTCAACAGTTGAGAAAAAAATTGCCCACCTCAAATCTACTCTTTCATTTAATGCAACAATACTGTCATGAAACGCCAATTAGATTGTTCATTTGATATTCCTTCCGAGAGCCGGGTGATTAAAATTTCCTTTGCTGAGTTCCAGGAGACTCCCGGAATTCCAGGGGCCCCCGGAATTCCAGGGGACTGCCCGGATTTCCGGGAGAGGTGGGAACCCTAAAGCTAGTCACTACAAAAGAGCTTTTGGGCCAATTACAAGACTCTAAAACACTCCTGCCAACCCCAACGCCACAACCCGCAATAAAGCACGTAATTAGAGCAACAACTCGGTTATGTAAGGACCGATATTTATTCTATCCTTGGCCCGCTCCACGCCGGTCCGCTGCAGCCGGTACGGAGGCCGCGTTACGCATACTTACATACATTTACTGGCGTCACGGTCTGACGGGGAGGAATTCCAAATAAGCACGCAATTTTTTGTGTGTTCTTAGTGGACTGCTTTGTTGGTTTGGTCTGCAAGCGAGGATGGGCCAAACTCAACAGTCGTTGGATTCGAATCCACAGTGTGGGCTAGCAATGTGCTACTGTGTTTTTAGAAAATTCACAATAGCGCCCAAAGTCTGGACTTGTGCAAACTATTGCAAAGAACATTGGTAATGTGGGTACACTGCCCTTGCTAAGCCCTTCGATGAATACAGGCGCCATATTGTCATGTTTAAAACAAAATATAATTTGATAATTTTAGATTATCTAGACGACAAAGTGTTTAAAAAAAACATATTTTCCAGTCATAAAGAGCAGTGGTAGCCCACTGGTAATGGCACTGTTCGCAAAACGGTGGAGGAAAACATGGTGAGGAAACCGGCATGTCATAGCACCCAAATTTTGGAAGACATGTGACCTTTACCAACCCGCACTGGCCTGCCATGGTGGATTGTAACCCGTTCCCTCTCACTGAGAAGAGACCTGTTTGCCCAGCAGTGGGAAAATTATAGGCTGATCATGCTAAGCCACATTCGGTCAAACTTAGCCATTGCAACATGATAAACATAGCCCCATGTATGAAACAACGACATGATTTGAATCGCAAATTCCTACATAGCTCTTTTAATTCTGTACTAAATTGAATTGATCAGAATCCGAGAGGTATTATTACGCCACGATCACTGCCTGTAGAAATATAGACAGTCACAATAGATATCAATAATACAACTTAGGCTAAGCAATATCTGGGCTGGTCTAAGACAGGCAATAAATGATTTAGAAGGCTTACTCAAAGAAAAATGTTTTCAAGTCAAGAATAGGTTCTGTACTGTAAGATAAGCCTGCATTGTTTCACTTCAGGGCAAAGACCTCCCTCTCCCTTTTCCACATAATTCTGTCTTTTGCTAATGCCGGCCAGTCCTTTCGGCAGGAGTCAAGCTCGTCCTTCGTCTCGACTAGCCGCGATGGCGTCGTGCGTATAGTCGGACACAATCGGTGGTTCTCTTAGCCATTTGTCATCTGACATGCTGAGTCCCACTTGAGCTTAGAAGCTTTCTGGGTAACGCCCGTGATCTTGGTTTTGGTGCGCAGTGTTGTGTTCCTTTTACGGTCCCAAATTCAAACCCCCAGGATACTGCGTTCCATTCCTCGCTGGCAAACCTCAAGCTGAGAAACCATTGACACTTCAGCAAAGGTCCTTTCTGCTGAAGTGTCGAAGACCAGGTTTGAGCACCATATGTAAGAATAGGGAGAATACACATGTACATAATTCTCCGTTTGAAAAACAGTGGTAAATTCCCTTTTAGAAGATCTTTAATACCAATAGCTCCTCAAGGCGTTCTCAAGTATCTATTTCCTTATTTATGTGAGAATTAATGCGAAAGGCATAGAGCGAACGGAACGTAAATAAATGAGTGAGTGACAGAACCAAGAAGTCTGGGAGAACCAATTTGTTTTTTATTTATGTAATAACAAATAAGTTCAAAAACTAAAACCCGACTACTGAAAAAATACGCTCTAAAAAGTACGAAACAAGAATATTTCAGACAGGAATCAAGACATAGGTACAAAAATGTCAGGGTAAAGCCGTGGTCGCATGCCATTACAGTTTTTTCGGTTTACCTGGTACCCTCATGGTATACAGGCATTTTTAGGGTTCCGTACCTAGAAAGGAAAAAACGGAACCCTTATAGGATAACTTGGTTGTCCGTCCGTCCTTCTGTCTGTCTGTCAAGACCCTTTTTCTCAGGAACGCGTGGAGGGATAAAGCTGGAATTTATATCAAATACTCAGGTCTACTGTCCCTTGGAGCTGTGAAAAAATCAAACTTCTAAGCCAACGCAATCAAAAGATACAGCCGTTTATGCCGCAAATTTTCGACACTCGCAACGGAATCAAAACCTACAGGTTCCCGTGAACTCAGAATGTAGAAATTTGGTACGAAGCAACGTCTTATATAGCACAGATAAAAGGTATAAAATTGCGAAAACCGTAAATTTTTTGTTATACAATTTTTCTTTTTATAATTTTAAACTTTGTAACGTAACGTTTAACCGACTGGCTAAACGTGGTCACAAGTTAAAATGAAATAATTTTTAAATATAAAATACAAAAATATGTAACAAAATACCACAACTTGCTACCCTTTCACTCATGAACGCGTACAGGTTTGTACGGAACCCTCGGTGCTAAGACTAACGTTTTAAAATTCTAAATTTTACTTTAAAAAAGTCAGTAAAAGTTGGACTTTCGACCTTCCATATTTCCTTAACCAGATGGTTCCCAGGTAAGGTTCATGTAACTACAAGTAACTCTCGGCTTCTGTAAAGTGTATATTTGCACCCGTTAGATAATTGTTTAATTTTTGTACCTTTATTCGATATTAATATTTGCATAGCAAGATATGGTCAGATGTGTGACCACACAAGAGTACCGTATTTAAAGCTCCTTCTGAGCATGAGGTCCTGGGTTCGATTCCCAGGTCGGGCAAAATGTTATTGGGTTTTTCTATCTAGAATTTCTCAGTAGCAGCCGGAGTCTGGATATGTGCCCGGTTGATGGCAATAGGCTCGCCCCCTATTACATGGGACATAAACATAACTGGCGAAATGTGGGTGTACTATAGGTACACCTCTGCCCAACCCTTCGGGCAAACAAGGCGTGATGATATGTTATGTTATGTTTGAAATTAAATAGACCTTTTATCAAAGTCATATACCTGTCCGTAAACCAATTTATTAGGGGTAGAAGCAAAATTGACCTACTCCATCAAACTTTACAGTGCCCAGACACAATCTAGCCCTGTCTAAGTGATCTGACTGCGTTCTGCCTACATAACTGTTATGTCACGCCGTATATTTAACTAAATAAAGGATATTGAGGCTCGTGGAATAACTGGGTTCGTTTCATGGTCAATGGAAGGCAGGTAGTGGATACCTCTACCTATAAAGATTACAGTAGAGCATGTACCGAGCGGTCCACACTGCAGCATACATTTTGCTGGAAAAAGAACAAAAAGCGTTCCTTGGGTTTCTCTTCAATCTTTACCTCGATCCGACAAGAAAATTACTGGGATGCCTCGGATATAACTCGATAGCGGTAAGGCGAGCAACAGACCAGCTCACCATAAGACGTTCCGTGGCACTATTGACGCGCCTGATCTGCATGCTGTGCTGACTAGCTTCTTTGTCCCAGACAATTACTGTCGCGGTAGAAAGCACAGGCTGCTTGCCGTGCCTCCATGCCGCACCGTTGCGCGTGCCAAGTCCCCAGTACAACGTGCTTGCCGCACTTAATGAGCTCTTGGATTCTAATCCAACAAACGATATGTTTGCGGACGAATAGACGAAGATTTTATCGGCATGCCAGAAGTACTGTAAGAGGGGTTTATTAAAGTGTTGTTAACTTTTTACCTGTACTTGATGATTTTTATATTTTCTCTTTGATGTGCATGTGTTTATACAAACAATGTCTTTAATTTTTGTAATTGGTTTTAAATCGTTTTAATTAAAGAAAGAAATAAACAAGCATAAACATAATCAGCCTATAACGTCCCCACTGCTACGACACAGACCTCCTCTCGGTGAGAGGGAGTGTGCCGTAATCCAACACGCGGACCCAGTGCGGGTTGGTGGATGTAACATGTCTTCGTTTTTTTTATATTCTAGGGCATGTCGGTATACCAGTGCTTTTAATAAGTTACCGTTTTGTATTTTTTATTGTATTTACTGCAAAAAACTAAATGGAATGGCTGGCTATCAAGCCAGCCAAGATGACATATATTAAATCAACGTGATGGTAAGTCGCCGACACCTAAGGAGACATCGGAGGTAAGTTGTGATCCCAGAGACGGAGCTGAAACTCATACCCTTTAAACCGGAAAAAAGCAATACAGGACATCAGAAACTGGGCTTGGAACCGGTACCAAAAGTACATGTTGTGTACCGGTATTTTGCGGTTCTTGCCATTTTAATTTATTCGATAACAGATGATACCATTCTACGCTAGGGTGTCTAGAATCCCCGATCCCGGTCTATGTCCTCGATGTCCCTTGCAACATATATTATTTTCGAAAGTGCCAGGTCACAAATAATTTTGAACGCTATTTATTTCGCAAGAAGTCTGTAAAAGCATCGAGGCGTTATTAGCAAGCCTTCAATCTGACATTGTAATGCTATTACTACAAAATGCATTAGATTCGCGAGCAGCTTAATGTATAAAAATTCAATTATGTTGAACAATAGTAATCTTATACCTAAAGAAAAAAATATACATGACCGCGACATCGTCTGCGTGAAATATATTTACAACAAATCTATTTGTTGGACTAAAAACAAAACAGTATTACGTTAATATGTTGCTTCAAGAATAATCTGACAAAAAATCTGAATTATTAATCAAAATCAAATCAAATATTGCATGAATGGTTTTTAATCGTTTAAAGAAATTTTTTAGGTATACCCTCTCGACCCTTACTCGAGCCAGCCCGCGCCGCTGAGCCTGTAGCTTTAAATTCGTCCCAAAATCACTCAAATCCTGATCCAGCTAGTCCGTAGGTTCGTACCTCACAGGGGGTGCCCTTAGCGTGTAGTCGCTTAGTTTTTAGTTAGTATTTAAGTTTCAAGTCCTGGCTGGAGGCCTTAATTTATTAGGGCAACCACAGGCAAGTCCGCTTAAGCAGACGACAAACTCATAGATTGACGTGCCAGATGCCATTCCCAAAAAAAAAACAATAAAATGAGGTATGCTCGTATTTTTTTTTCTATCGTGTATCAAATTAGTTATATTATGTTTTCAACACACTAACTAACTAGCATATATCCTAAAGAATATCATTCACTTTTCCGATTTCGTTTACTGTAGTGTATCATATACTTTTAGGCATTACAAAACTAGCGTTTAGGTCCTGTAGCCCCCTTCAAACTAGCTTCCGTCCGCGGCTTCGCCCGGGTGGTTTGTCGATAAAAATTAGCCTATGTCCCAGGATGCAATCTATCTCTTCGCCAAATTTATCGAATTCCGTTCAGTGGTTTAGACGTGAAAAGGACACATTCATACCGAGTTCCTTTCGAATTTATAATATTAAGTACGGATGTCTGTCATTCCATCACTAACGGAACTGAATCTTTATAACACAATACGTCATAAACTATAATGAAATGATAACAGAATGCGTGGGCGCACCTTGACATTTAGCGTAACAGGTTTATACGCATGGCGGTTACGCGCATGCGTGATCACACGTCATCGACAGCTAACGCGAAATACATTATTTTAATAAACTCATGTTTTTCTGTGCGAATGACGTAGCCGATTAAAAGCTCGCTTTAAGAAAACAGGTTGTGAGCCCAAAACCTGAACTAATATGACTCATCATCTGTCAGTCTTCAGAGTACCCGTAAAGATTGGTCAAAGATCTACGCATCACAGCCGGGGCCAACGGCTTAACGTGCTTTGCTTATGTGAAATTGAGACATAACTGACCTACGGTGAAATAAAATATCCTGATGAAAACTGGATAGAAGTCAGAAATCGCTTGACCGATCAAAAATGAATGACCAGTGCTTGTCCCTTTATGAGACACAGGCTGTTAAGTTCACACATCCTCTACGGAAAAGGGAGGATCGTCCGTCCAGACGGTTGTTGTGTCTGGTGGGCAACTGCCCCACGAGTGATGTCGGGACGTTGTATACATGCGCGGTAAACTCTTTTTGCGCGATGCAGGATTTTGGGTGACGTCTTTGCGATGCGTAATTCGCATGTGGCGGTGTAGACACCTTCTTTTTATGAGGAGACTTTTTTTGGCTCTTTAGTGGGAAACACAATTCTTATAAATTTGAATAGATTCTAGTCCAAATTCAGTCAAGCAACAAGACTTCTATTTCCATACCTGTACCCAAGAAACCTATATGTGATATAAGTCAAGCATTACATGCGAGTAGTCATGCCGGTGGAATGCCTTCACTTGACCAGCCAGTCAGCCGCGAAGTGATATGGCAAGTTGTCACTTGAGCTGAGGGCGGACTAGGGATGGACGATGCTCGATAGTGATATATCGGATTTATGAAAGGTAAAGAAGTATATGATGATTGGCTAAAACAGAAGAAGGTCTTATAACTCCTGAGGTAAAAATTGGATTTTGTGGACAGATACTACTTACACGTTAAATAATGAGAGTTGAAAATGCGCTCATGCAAGAAAAACGGACAAATCTAAGCTGCATAAATTGCTTAGAGCAAATTAGTGTTCGAAAGTGTACACTCTGCCACTCTGCACACCAGCGCTGGGGCTCGATCTCGCATAGGGTCATTATGTTGGGCGATGCTATTTTGTGTGGATGTGATGCCTATTTCGCCATTTCCATTAACTTGTCTTTTGTTTTTGTGTTCTTTCTTTGCGTCATGTTTACCGCATTCTTTTTCTTACTGCTAAACGAAAGCATATGGACAGAAAGACAGAATATGTTTAGACGATTGTCAAACACAACAGGCAGCTAGGAACAAGTCTTTGAAACAATCTATAATAATAATAAGACGTGCTAAAATAATAAAATAAAATTATTTTCAGAAACATCGATATAAGTTTTCTCATCCTTAAGAACCAGTGCGGGGCCTTGCACTTTAAGAAAGTAGTGGCCACCTACACGGCCCCGTACCCATACAAATCATAGCAGGTGACATTGTACACATTTTTTGAAAATTTATTTTATTAGTTCCCAAAACAAACTAATAATGCAAGGCGTGAGGCGGTATTTATATTTTTTTTAGAAATGGCGTTGTGTTTCTAAATGCTCGGAAATCGGAGTCTATCATTTTCATGAAATAAAGATATTCGTAGAGAATGTTTTTAATTAGACAGAGTTTGAGGTTATGTCGGAAACATTTTCAAGAAAGCGATTACGAGGAAACATGCAATATTAAGAGTTTTTAATTCTGACACTTTTCATGTCGTGTAAAAATTAAATTTAAATTAAGAAATCACCGATAATAACAAGATTTGAATAAAACCATTCTCATGAACGAACACGAAATGGAATGAATGAACGAAATGTCAAACTTTACTGCTGGTCTCAGTAGCTTTGACCGACCAACCTCATTCTCAAGTGTCTTTATTATAGGGTGGCTAGGAAGGAGATCCACGCGAAAACTGTAACCATAAATTCAGTGCATGATTCTGAACCCTCCTGCGTTGAATTTTACGTCAGATTGCTGTCCAATAAATTTTAACCGCGTAGGAATTGATTGCACTTTTTCTATGAAACAGCAGATTTGTTTTTGATAACCGACGAAAAGTTTCTACACTAGGGGTCAAGAATCATGTCAATCAATCATAAATCATGTCACCACGGTAACAGAGGAGCAATTCCACCTTCGAATTCTAATCTCTGTATCTAGTCTCCAACTGTCAAAAACAAAATCAATTTACGTAATTTTTTTTTTTTTTTTTGACATCGATTGTCTTTGAGATGAGATTGCGACTTGAATTTGAATGTTTTTTTTTAAAACGAGAATTGGCCTTCTTTTAAAAGTTACTCACGGAACGAAAATATAATAACCCTCAAAACTACATAGTTTTAACATTAAGTAATAACGTGGTCAAGGTATACCTAAACAGTTTGACATTAAGACCAAAGATAGAGTAGTTGACTTTAATATGCAAGCAGCTACTTTTAATTTACAGTACAATGCCACTGGCACTGATCTTTAAAAGGATTTTGAGAAAGTTGTAGTCTTTTAAAGATCACTTATGCACTTTTCATGACGGGCTGACTCTCCCGGGCCCCCTGACTTATGGTTCCAGGAGGAACCGTGTGGGGTTTCAGTTGGAAGGAGTCCGACGTAACCTTCCTTTCTCTCCAGATGAAAGGTATCCATGAGGATTTCCCCACAGAAATAGTTATGCACTATAAGCAATCAATCAGGCGGCAAATCTAATGGGCAATGGTCACAGCCGCCTGGAACAGCAGACATCGATTTTAACAACATATTCAATGGCACGGGAGAAATTATAAAGAAAAGAAAGAAAGAAAAAACGTTTATTTGCGGTAAACATGACGCAGAGTATGAAATCCAAATTAAACGACCATCGCTCAGCATAATGCTACGACCCTATGCGAGACAGCTGCAGCGCTGGTATAAATGATTTTATTTCTGTAAGTAGGTTTGTACAAACACTTTTACACGTCAATCATATTTTTGAAATTAGACTGCTCTGAGAAGAAAGGCCGAAAAAAACTTAGAGGTCAGTCTCTTATAAAGTCCACACTTAATTTTGGTCAGATCATGTGAAGACTTTGTGGATCGGTGTCTGAAATAGTCTTGTGAAGAAAGAACCACACATATTGCGCCAGTTTTAATTGTGGTGGCCAGTCTATTCATCATAAAAAAGTAAGTTGGAGTCACAGTTCTTACGAAATTTATGGGAAAAGTTTTTAGCGATTTTCGGCTTTTCTAGAAATCAAACCTCAATTGGTCCCATGGAGGTTCTTGATCCTTTTAAGAAACAGAAAGTATTTAAAGGCATAAAAAAAGTTTTTGTGAAATTCGTCAATTTTCTTGCGATTGCGACTGTATAAAAATTAATCAATGTAAATGAGTATACAAAAATCCGTACATAATATTTGAGGACCATGTAGATTGGTGTCTGAAATGGTCTTTTGAGGAAATAACCACTCAGATTGACTGGTCGTGTGTTCAGTCAGATCTTAGGGTAATGCCATCACAGAGACGAAGCTGAACTTTCTCATCTGCCTCTAACCGAATGAAGCTGAATACCAGTATTTTACATAAAGCGACAGCTTCTCTCACCTCCACAACCCAGGAACTGGGCGTTTTACTTGTGGTAGATAACCAAGTGTACCTACACACTGTGCTCTCGGTACCGTCCGAGACACGGGCGAAGTGTGTGTGTGTATGTGTTACATGCTGACGCTACTCGTCTTCACGTTACCGTGCTCATTCAACCGAACTCAACATTCACAGCGTGTCTGTACACTTGGTTACCACAAGTAAAGTGCGCGTCGCATCGTGAGATTATAATAGTGTAACACGATATTTCTTGTCGAGACGGACTGAAAAATGATCCTGTGATTCCACCATAAATAAGTATGGGTAGTGTAGCAATGTGTATTTTATATTACGACATGAGCAGTCATCTCGTGTCGACACGAGATAGGATTCGACATCCACTAACATCCATGAAAAACAAAGATTTTTCATACAAAAAACAATATTTCAATTACTCAATTACTTTAAGAACAATTAAACCAAATCAAGATGCATTAAATAATTACTTAATTTTTTTTTAAATTTTTAACTCTCTACCGCTAGTGTTGCACCGATGTATCGATAAACAAAGGTTATCGAGTATCTGTCGTAATCGATTCGCGTCGAGATAATCGCGACCGTAATTGCATGGGAACTAGACATACAAGGCTCTTTTAATACTAGATTTTGAAAGGAATAATAATTGGAGGGATTTGTGTTATTAAATACCACTGACTATTGTCAGCTTATGTATTCCAAGTTTATGTAAGTGAATGATTTTTGAAAATGGTTAATAAACTCCTTCCTATAACATTTATCTGATTGGTATTTTAGAAAATTTATTTACATCGTTAGGTTTTTTAAAGTATAAGATACAATATAAAATAGTAATAATGGCCACTCAAATTGAGAGTTTAGAGAAAAGTGATATTTGGTGCCGAATTCTAGGAAATTTTCAGAAATACATATGAAAATTGGGTTTTTTCGAAGCCTTTGCTTTGTGGGATGCTTAATTGTTGTTGGTTGCTTAAATGGGTCACACTTCTTGGAAAGAATACGTCAAATTACAAGTCACCTGGCATCATCATCATCATCATCAGCGTGCAGCAGTCCACTGCTGGACATAGGCCTCTCCAATTGCACGCCATTTAGCTCGACTCTCGGCAACTCTTATCCAGCTTCTACCAGCCACCCTGCGGACGTCGGCAACTCTTATCCAGCTTCTACCAGCCACCCTGCGAAGATCGTCGCTCCAACTAGCCTGAGGACGTCCTTTTATTTTTGTTCCCGGGGTGGAAAATCCTCATGGATGTCCTCCGCCCTGGGGCGGGCGGAGGGGTCTGTCAGACTCTTACTGACTAAAAACCACCCCGGTGTTCCATCTCACACCTACGTCGGGGTCGCGGGAACACATTATTCTTCCACAACCCCGGCTGGTGCTGGCCTGCCTCGGCGGGCCTCCTCGTGTTGGGAGGGGGAGTGAGGTGTTAGACTCCCCCCACAACGTCTAAGAGGGGCGCGCGTGGAACACTACGCGCTGCCACCTCGGGTCCTGATGTATGGGGGGCGGTGGACGTCCCCGAGTCCGCCGTCCCTGGACCCATTTAGAGGGGCTGGAAGAGGGCGTTGTTCGCCCTCAGCCTACGACCAACCCCTTGCCCCTTGCGACGGGTCTGATGAATGGCCCCGTCGCCTACCATTTTTCGGCCGCAGAGGATAGGGAGAGCGGCCAACGACATACCGTCACTCGTCTTCCCCTGCGGCCCCACCGCGTCAGCCATCGTACGGTGGCGACCCCGTTAAGGCCGCGGAAGGTAGGGAGAGCGGCGCACCGCAATACCGGCACTCCTCTCCCGCCGCGGCCCCACCACAGTTGCGATGTCGCCCAACAACACCGCAACCTTGGCCGCTACGTCGTCGGCTTGTCTACTAAAGCCCTGACGAGCGGCCCCTCCTCGGGTTCCTCTTAGCTTCACCGTGGGGTCCAAACCACGGCTACTGAGCCCCCCCGCCTCGTCAATGCGGGAACCCATTGGGGGGGGGAGCCTGAGGACGTCCTACCTTAAGGTTGCCGATTCGCGATCACCGCTCAAGAACACGTCTACCCCAACGGTCACCGGTTCTATGGCTAATATGGCCGGCCCATGTCGACAACTTTGGTTCTCTGTCGGGTCACCTCATTCCGGATTCTATCCCTCAGAGAGACTCCAAGCATAGCACGTTCCATACCTCGCTGAGCGACCTTGATTTTATGGACCAGCCGTACCGTGAGTGTCCACGTTTCGGCTCCGTAGGTCATAACAGGCAGGACGCACTGATTGAAGACAATAGTCTTTAGGCTCTACGGAATACGCGACGAGACGTCACCTGTGTACAAGAAAATAAGCAGCAATACAGAATTTTGGTTATTTATTTCAAGAGGATGAGCTCACTTTTACGCGCCCGCGTAGACTAGGTAGAAATTAACACAATAGAATAGAATAGAATACTCTTTATTATGTACACCTTAAAAATTACAGACATTGATGTAGAAATTTTACATTGGGTGACACAATGGGCGGTCTTATAGCTAAAAGCGATCTTTTACAGACAACCTTTGCTTTACAATCGACAGCACCAACGTTTTAACGGTGAGATTTTTTACAGAATTTGATCGACTGTTGATTTATAAAAACAATCGCCGCATATTGAAGTTTGAAACTGATTCTGCATTGGCTTAGGCAATAGACTGCAACCAGAATCATGTTTCTGCCAGCTTGCATGATGGAAGCTTCCCTTTTGCAGACAAAATTTACAGTACCTACCCACATTTGCCCAGTTACTTATACTTTTGTCGTCACAATAATTATGGTGTGAAAATAAATGGAAGATGATCCTATTATTAATAATTATTCTGACACAAAGACCACGCGAGCTATGAGAACATCTATTAATTGCTCACTTCGTCAAACGCGTGAGAGTCCCGCGTCCCACTTCGCATAGATAGAAGGCAATTTGTGAAAATTAAAATAATATTAGCACTAGAGCAATTTTGTAGTTTCTTCGCAATCTTCTATAATCTGGGAAGATATGTGACAATGGAGAGCCTTGGATTGTGGTCTCATTTTGTAATGTCGTTCGTTTAGATGAGATTATACGCAAACATAATACGGTAATAAGTCTAACTGACACAGAGGAATACCAAATTTTTTAAAATTTCATTATTTATTTAGATGTACCAACGTTTGTATACACTACATGAATTTTAGCAAACACGAGCAACAACGCTCTCAACTGTCTCTAATGACAATGAAACACAATTACTTTTCTATTGTAACCGAATTCAATAAGATAATTAAATCAAAATAATTGCGTTCACTGACTGAACACGTCCACTCAATCTGTGGGTTAATTCCTCAAAAGATCATTTCAGACACCAATCTACATGGTCTTCACATGATCTGACCAAGATTATGTCTGGACTTTAAAAGAGACGGTGACCTCTGAATTTGTTTCGGCCTTTCTTTTCAGTGTTGTCAGATGGGAAGCGACGACCTCATCTAGTTTTTAAAATATTATTGACGTGTAAAAGTTTTTGTACAAACCTACTTATAGAAATAAAAAATATTATCAATCAATAACTTTAACTAATTAACCAAACACAATTCAGAATTCTGAATATGTCTAATTTTTTGACTGACAGCGTTCTAATTTATCTTTGTAAATTAAAGTTAGAGATTGATACATTTTTAATTGCATTAGGTTAACTTTATTTTTATTGAATCCCTGTTTGAGTTTTGGTCATTTCAGGCATACGGTACTTCGAATGAAATCAATTGGACCATACTTTTGAGTTTTAACAGAATAGTATTAACAAACTCACGAAAAAACATAATTCTAACTCAAACTCAAAACTGTAACAGTAGTATTAATAACTATTACGTAACCGGAACGTATTGAACAAATCATGTTTGAGTTGAATTGGTTCAATAGTTAACAAGAATGCAGGATAAAAACGTTGGGAAAAAATTGATACGTATATTGACATCAAGGTAGACCAGTCGCTGCGACATTCCTCTGCCACT
Source organism: Dasypolia templi (assembly GCA_963555695.1). NCBI lineage: Eukaryota > Metazoa > Arthropoda > Insecta > Lepidoptera > Noctuidae > Dasypolia > Dasypolia templi. The sequence goes on from OY743163.1 coordinate 11,819,265, forward strand.
ACAACAGTACCAGGAAAAATAGTCCTTAAGCAAATAGAGGAACAGAGATTTTCCCTTGCCACTACATCGCTATTCTCATAGCAGGGGTCAGGGGCCTTCTACCGGGCGGTAAATCAGTATCAAGGAATCTACCCTTGTCTTTTTTATTGATGACGGCCATGGTGTCATTCTTGTCGGCCAGATACCAACATAGCACTCCACCTTTCCAAAGGCAAAAACAATCCGCACTGGGCCCGTGAGGTGGATTACGGCCCACTCCCTTTCACAGAGAAGAGGCCTGTGTCCCAGCAGTTGGAACAGTATCGTTCTTGAGGAGGATATCCTTGAGACCATTCACGAGACAAATAAAATCTCCATTACATTAGATTGCGTGGCAAATTTTGTAACATTCACTCCAAGCCGAAAAATAAAGCTCTTTTGCTAAAAGAGGACTGTAATCATGTCTCAACTGCTACCATATTAGACACTTAGTACTTACTAAGTAGGTACTAAGTCAAGATACTATCTCTGGTCTCCTAAAATGGTCATTTAAAATAATGGTCTGTATGTGAACGAAATGTTTGAGTTATTTTATTTAAAGAACGGTTTTTTTGGCTCATGTGATGTTAAGCTCTTCTGCTGAGGATGGCCAGCAACCTGAAAAGAATGGCGTGCAAATTAAGAAGCCTGTATCCAGCAGCAGCAGACTGAGAAAGAAGAAGAAGAAAGATACGGTCTACGTAAGATTGGATTTAGACTGATCGTGTCAAGTAGCCTGCAAAAAGATTAAAGGTACCAGCTTTCCCTATTGCACTATTTAACCACGGCACGGGTACGGCACTTTCAATCAAAATCAGACTCATTTTGAATGATATTGCTAATTCACTGCTTCATGTGTTCGAAAAATATATCCACTCAACAAAGTAAATAACGCAATGAATGTTGTTGAACTGTCAAAACTAATATATGTGTGTTACGCAATTACCCCGCCGTTACATACAATTCGTGGCGATACAAGGGAAGACAAATGGTTAATTAAAATGGTGTGTTAAGTCTGTCGAGCAATGCCTTTTTATTTCTTAAGAATTTTGTTGGAATTCAAAATGAGACGAGAAACGACATGCGCACATGACATTTGTTCTTAAAAATGCCACAACACTATTTCAATAATTGCTTCAACTAGGGATATAAGATAAAATCTCAGAATAACTTTATTAAACTACTATAATATAATTGTAGCTCTTCTTAATATAGAAGGCAACAGTTTCGTCACATAACTAGAGCGATAGAGGCTAGACATGAAGTTGTTAAAACGTTGCGCGCGCGCACCAGAGTGTGGCGTCACTCGAACTTGCACTTGAGACGCTACAGCAGGGTTGGCGACTGTCTATTGTTTTTTCAGAAATAAAATATCGATATGTATTCCAGTTTTATTAAGACTGTGCCACCAATCTAGGCATGAGAATATTTTTAATTACAATAATAACAGAACATAACATCACGCCTGTACTCCCAGAAGGGTTAAGCTGATGTGTATCTATTGTTCACCCACATTTCGCAAGTTACGTGTAAGTCCCATGTAATAGGGGGCGAGCCTATTGCCATCAACCGGGCACAAACCCAGACTCCGGGCTGCTACTGAGAAATTCTAGATAGAAAAACCCAATAACACTTTGCCCGAACTGGGAATCTAACCCAGGACCTCATGCTCAGCAGTAGCTCTTGCGACCACAAGACCAACCAGTCAGCGACTTTGTAAAGGCTTCATGTCTGAAACGATATAAAAATTAACTCAAGCGTTCACCAACGAGACACAATTAATTACTATTGTTGCAACCGTCGTGCGTGTCTGACCAGATGTATGAATGAAAATGAAGAGCTGCATGCGTATAATGAATTCCTAATAAAAGAAATCTGTAATTATGTCTATTGTTCCAGCGGCAAAAGTTAGTCTACGCGTACAGTGGCGGTCAAGTCTCGAAAGTTGTACTTACATGCACACTGTCTTTGTACAATTTTTCTTGAATCATTACAGCTCTAGAAACGGCGAAGGAAACAAAAGATCTTGAGGAAACTGGAAAGACGTAGGACAAAAAATTCGAAGACATGAGAGATGTCACACAAAGTGGTTTACGGCTCACTCTCCTCTCACGGCTACTTATTAGCTGATTAAGTACGAGTAGTTCCAATAAAATCTATTTTATTAATTTACTCATAGCTGAGAGTGCCAGCCCTAACAAGCAGACTACTGCCGGTTTATGACGCAAAGATCTACATTACCCACTTATTTCTGATAGCCTTTTTATAACAGCATTGTCTTTTAGCGCGCACGCATAACACTTTATATGGGAATGGGTATTAACTTAGACTTTTTTCTTATGCAAGATTTTTATGGTGATTTAGGTACGCCTAGTGTAGCGTACAGTAATTGAAGTTGGGGGTGCAAGATCAAAAATTTGAAAAGACGGATTTAGTACTTACTGTAGATATTCAAATGTATTTATTTAGGTTTTTTTAGGGTTAGGGGTTAGGGTAAAAGACGAACAATGCATATATGCGACAAAAAATCTAGCATGACTTGCAAGAGATAAAGTCTAAATTTACTCTTGTATATTTTAATTGAAATTGTAAGAATTGAGGTAACTTTTTAGATGGAGAGAGACTCCTGTTTTTAGATAAGCCGTTATTTGGCAGACCTAGTGAAAGCTGGAGAAGAGCAACGGTTACTTGTAATGCATGAAAATTACATTTGTATCGTAGCTCCTGAAGCTAGCAACGTAGAGTACATTTTCCAGATTTTATATTATTGTCTGACCAAATACTAATAAGATCACCAGACGGACCATTACTTATAAGGTTGACAAGCATACTAGTTAAAATGTCAAATATTGATGCTATTCAGAGATAATTGAGTTACGATGGCATTTGGACGAGTAATTAACTTTTAAAGTTTGATCTGATTAGAATTGGTTCATTAAGAAGCTGTGAAGGCTAAACGAATAGTTCTTTGATAAAAGGTACAAACAAAGAACTTTTTGGTCGAGTTTGATTTACTCGGAAGGTCGAGGATCGTGGTTAGTGGTTTGCAATTGAAGAGGTCTATGTCTGGAGCAGTGGCAGTGGTCGGCTATAACCTGTACCCTAATTGCGTAATACACAATCAATCGGAATCTGAATCGTTCTGAAACAGATTGCTAATCCATGCTTCATAAGTTCAGCAGTAATGCTCGCAAAGGATGAGGCGGAGCGCGTGAGGGAGAGAGCCTTGCGCCCTCACGCCCCCACTAGCCGCCGCAGGAGACGCCCTGGCCGTCGGGAATCGCAAGCAGATTCCCGACCACCGTAGGCGCGGGTTTGCGGACGGCGAGCAATGGATAGCTCGCCGTCCGTTAAGGACCAGGCCCCGGTCGACGGCTCGTCGTGTTCCACGCGGGCCGACGCCTCAGGGTCGCGGGGAATTCGAAAGAGAAACCGTGGCCCTGGCACAGGCAACTGAATGACCACGGGTGGGTTTTAGTCAGTAAAAGTCTGACACGCCCTCCCGCTCCGCCCAGGGCGGGAGGGAGAAGTCATTTGATCATTTCCCACCCAAAAAAAAAAGCTGCTGGTGATCATACTTTGAACAGCCTACGAGAATTACTATACTAAATTACAACCAGCAACTTCTACACTAAGAACCCCGCTACCAACTTTGCCGAGTGACTTTTTTAACCACCGCAAGAAAGAAAAAAAAAAGAAAAATGCGTTTATCGTCATATTTGTAAGAACATGGGTTAATTACAGAGAGAAGGACCGTAACTTTGAGACGCGTTGTATGTATGTGTCCAGCATCATCAACAGTGAGTAAATCATTGATGAAGAAGAATAAGCTGTGTTTCTTCTTTTCTTCAAACACATCCTACGACACGTCTCCAGCCTATGCTACTTGTTCTAAGTCATGTTTATGACTCCATGCCATGCTATTTCGTGTTGTAAGGACCCATCGGTGCTCAGACAACCTTCTTAATATCTAAAACCTAGCAGGGACCTTTCACCGAAGGCATATATGAATTCGATGACGTATATAACACCGACAATATGTGCCCGCGCACCGGATCTTAATCAATCATTGAACGCCCAGCTTCCTCATATATCAATACTTGGAACAAGTCTTTTAATTACCAACTTTACTTTACACCTAAAACTGCTGACATCGATCTTGTCTCTTTATTATAAGACCGAATTTTCAATGATAAGTATGATGTGGAACAGTATGAAAAAATTGTTATAGATTTAAATGACCAACATAATGTTACCACCCAAAAATGTTTACATCACTTTTAAAGCCCACGAAATAAAGGTGATAATAATTTTTCTGAGTGGTGTTAAAAGATTGTTTTATAGAAGGCAGTGTCCCCTTGCGAGGTCGAAGCTTATATCATTGGGTCCGGCTACTGACCATGGAGAGGAATGTGGGGTGAAAGGCAGCATGATGACAGGGTTTGAGAGGGCGGAGGTGGAAATGTAATAATGATAATTGTCTGCCGGAAGTTTGAGGTAGGCAGGATTGATTTTAGCGGTGATAAGAAATATTGGCTTGATATATTTGTGGTCGAATTGGTATAGGGCAGTAGGTAGTTAAGCCGTGTGAAAGATGTTATGGCTTCAAAGGCGGGATGATATGACTACCGAGCTAAAAACTAATAGCAAAGTTTTGAAGGATAATACCCCAAACAAATTGGGTTGGTAGATAATTAAATTTCGATACGGAACACGATACTGCGCTCTAAAACCCAAATCGCAGACGTAACACAAAAAGCAGCCAAGCTCAAATGGGACTTGGCCGGACACGTTTGCCGCATGTCGGATGCATTGTGGGCTAAGACCACCACAGCATGGGTTCCTGACAACATCCAACCGCGGAAGACCAGGCGTAGGTGGCAGGATGAACTTGACGCTTAGGATTGGTTGGTCCAAATTGGCTCAGGATCGAGTTGAGTGGAAAATGGAAAGGGAGGCATTTGCCCTGCAGTGGGACAACAAGTCTGATTATTATTTTTATTATATTTGAGACATTGTTCTAGGCCATAGTTTTACACTTAATGTTTTTAATTATAAACTATTTACTATTCTAAACAGATAAATTTGTGATTATCCTAGTATTTATTTATTCAACATCTCTTTTAAAAAAAAACTGTCCAAATATTATAAAAATGTCAGAATCGTATGGAAAATAAAATGTCAATTATAAAATTGTCAAATGTTCAAACTGTAAAATATTACAAAAATGTCAAAATATTAAAAACAAAAAAATAAACAAACCAATAATATTGCAAAAAAAAATGGATTTGGGTTGAATGAATGGCCCTAAGAAGCTATGTTGGTATGACTAGTCAACGTTGGAGTTTTTACAGACAGACCGACATAAATGTTGTTTTGTTTGTTCTCTTTTTAACTCCTTTCACAGATCGCATGGATGCTGCAAGAGATTTCTTTAGAAATAAGCATCACCTTTCAACGTATATTTCTTTTCCCTTCTTCTTATCTGCTATGTATGTGTGTGCATATATGGTTAAGTAAATAAATTGGGAGACCCTCTAATAGGATAAGGGGTCGCATTTGAACTAGGCTGATTTTATTAACGCCAGATAGATATCCAGGGAATAATTTCGATTTTTGCCATACATACGAAAACTGTCGGACATCAAGTTTCATAATCAGCCTATTATGTTCCCACTGCTGGGACACAGACCTCCTCTCTGCGAGAGGGAGTGGGCCGTAATCCACCTCACGGGCCCAGTGCGGATTGTTATGCCTTAAAATGTTTGGTTTTAAGACAAGCCGGTTTCGTCACTGTTTTTGCCTTTGGAAAGGTGAAGTGCTATGTTGGTCTCTAGAAGGACACAATGGTTGTCATCAATAAATAAGACAAGAGGAGATTCCTTGATACTGATTAACCACCTCATATAAGGCCCCTGACCCCTGTTATGAGAAGTGCGATGTAGTGGCAAGGGAATATATCTGTTTATTTATTTATTTTATTTATCTGTTCCTCTATTTGCTTAAAATAATTTACACAAAGTGAAGCGCCGGTCTGGGTTAGGACCTACGACCTACAACTCGTAAGTCGCGGCTGTTACTATATAGGTTCATGCACACACATCAGTCACGTCAAATACAAGTCGCCGATTACTCACGTCAATTTCTGGGACGTGTGTGAACACATAGTCAGTAAGTCAATTTATCGTTCTTGTTTCGTTCGTAGCAATACAAGTTTTGACTTGCCGGTCCGCGACGTCGACTGAAGGCACCACCTGTTGCGCGACGAACGGTGCATTTGTGTCGCGCTGTTGCGTCGCGCCTGTTTGCGGGAGCCGGGAGCCACGGAGACGCTCCGGTAGTAACGTGTTTGATGTGCTGATGTGTATAGCCAACCTCCTACAACTTCTACGTTACTATATTTTTTGTCGTAACTGATCGACGACTTGACGTTGACGTTGACTTACGTGTGTGTATGAACCTTAAAAGATATCTGACGTTGGTGAACCCTGCCCTTGATTGACAGCCCAATATTGAGATATGTATAAAATCACTACCGCTCATGCACTATGTCCTCACCAATAAACAAGTCTGAGTGAACGGCTTTAGATTACCCAGGGCGTGACGCATGCGCTGTTCAACTATTTACTGGACCATAAATCTAATTCAAGGTATTCAAACATTCTGGATTTTACAAGCCAATCCTAGTTACCTTTTTAATTCTCTAAGGTGGATGGGAAAAGACCTCGTGGACGCAGCCCAATACGGTGGTCTGACCAGATCCGCACCGCCCTTGACACCACAGTCCAGCCCTTCACACAGCCAGAGACAGAAACAGATGGAGAAAGATCATCCGAGAGAAGGTGATACTGAAGGGAGGTCACGACCCTCAGCATTGAGGAATACGACGCAAAGAGGAATTTAATTCTCTACCTCTTCTCCCAACTCTTTACAAACCATCTCCTTTATAAAATTCTTCAATTCATTCGTTCACACACTATCTGACAACATGCAGCCTTAACCGTTGGGTCAAGAAGTATAAAATTTTAAACAACTTTAGAGGATCATAACAGGGTTTCAAGCTTATCACTCATCCTCCGCAGAAAAGGGAAGATCTTCCGACCGGTGTCGTGTTTGGTGGGCAACTGCCCGGCGATTAATGTCGGGACGTTGTACATATGCTAGTTGCCCGGTAAACTCTGCTTGCGCGATGCAGAATTTTTGCATGACGACAGAGTGATGCGTAGTTCGCATGTGGCGGTGTAGATGTGACCATACAACGAAAGTTAGCGCAAACGCAGGATTTTTTAAAAGCATCCCCTATATGGATTAAATGGGGGATGTAAGTAAGTGTGGAAGATTTCCACTTGCCGATGGGAAATCCCAACGGGCACACAGCTTGTCTATACTACTCGTAATATTATAAAGAGATAAAAATTTGTTTGTTCGGAAGGAGGTAGTCTCTGAAACTTCCAGTCGGGTTTGAAAAATTCTTACAGCATTTGATAGCCCAATTTTCAAGGAAGGCTATAGGCTATTTAACATCACGCTAGAACCCTTAAACGATGCGATGCGACGCGGTGGGGGGGGGGGGGGGGGGAACAAAAATTGACGCGTCAAATTCGTGAAGATTTACTTGGATAAGGAAAGCAAAGGATAGAGGAGTCACGAAAGAAAGAAGGAATCTAGCAATGACTTTACACAGGCTGTGGAAATGCGTTCCTTGCGGAGCATGTGTGGTGAATGATGTGGTATGGCAACGGTGTGGTTTAAAAGAAGATGTAGTGACAAAAATTGAAAAGAATATGCTTAGATGGTTTTGTCATGTTGAGCGGATGAATAAAAGAAGACTAACATAAGGTATTTACAAGGCAGGTGTGAGTGGAAACGCCGGGAGGGGACGCCCTAGGAAGACATATAGTGATCTTATTGGTGATGTTCTTCAGATAGGTCAGGTGCGTAGTACTCGTGTATGGCCAGATGTATGAACGTAAACAAGGCAAAAGGAGTATGTAAGAATCGTAGCAGGTGGCGTTCTGTGGTTTCTGCCTACCCCCATGGGAAGAAGGCGTGAGTTTACACTGGCATGTATGTTAACACTGGCTGTAAAATTCCCCTGAGGAAACATAACCTCTTTCCCTAAAAGGAGATCTCCAAAATCTTTGAAGTCGCAGTCCTGGCGTAGTCTAAGTTCCACATTGAGAATTCAAAAAGTTGTTCGCCATAATTCAGTACTATCTAATCTCATTTATCAATATTGACAGTATTTACGAATATTCATTTCATAGTCACTGTTCTAAAATATACTACAGGTAATTAAGTTCTTGGTTAACTACGGTTTACGTGGAAACGCTGTCGCTACCGCTTATGAACGGTGTCCTCACCCGTAGTAGAGCGGAGTGAACGGCAGAGGGCGTGACTACTAAACACATACAGGATACAGAAGTTATACTCCGCACGGTTTCTAACCGCAAATACACAAGGTTACAACTTGCACAAAACTATGCCAGTAACTTGCTTGCCATCGCGTCGTAACAACTGCTAATTGGTGATTGACACGTCCAAGCTACTTGTTTACTTTATTGCGAACAGCGCGTTTAGCGTAACGAGTTTTGTCTACGGAAAAATATAAAAAGTGACAGATGAAACAAGAAATCCTGACGTTTTGTCCAATCTACGTTCTGCTAAGCGTGCTGCAAGCTTATGTATTACGTGCTCTCAGAAGCGTACGTAAACCACGATATAGGTTTAAGTAATTCATGTTTTCTTGGGGTACGATCCACGAATAATGAATTATATGTACGATAATCACAGCAATATTTTATGTCGACGAAAACTCATAGAGTCAATTGGTCTGACACTGATCTAGAGCGATCCTTTTGCCAAGAGCTGAAACCTAAATTTTACAATAGATTTTTATATTTGTTGGTGTCAAGAAATAATAAGCAACAACTTTTCAAACCAGGATGCAACCTATACGCAAATTTTGGCGTAGAAATAGGAGTAATAATTTGGAAAAGAATTACCTCGGGCAATACTTCTTCTACTTTTTACACGACTACAACGAAGCTACAAGGAGGAGTCATTTTTTGACCGGTATGTCTGTATATACATTCTGTCAAAAACGTATCGGGAATGGATGATTTTTGTTTTTAGTTCTAAATTCTTTTTTGTTGTTGTTTTCAGATTGGCACAACTGTTTACCATTTTGGCGATGAGTTTGCATTGCATCTGTTATTTAGATTAAATGTGCTGTTTTTAGTAAGATCATATCTAGTGTGTATTGCGAATTTCGTAATAGACAAAAACATCAAACAAAGAGTTTGTCTTAAATTTTGCATCGCCAATGGAATTTCGTGTTCGGAGTCACTGAAAATGTTACAGAAGGCTTACGATGAATCTTTTTAAGAAAACTTTATCAAAAACACTCACTTATGAGTGGTACAAAGCTTCAAAAGCGGTCGAGATATGATGGAAGATTGCCTCGCTTTGACGAAAAAACCACGCCAAAGTTGATCAAAAGTCAAAGTCATGTCGACTGTTTTCTTTGATCCCGGTGTTGTGAACTCGGAATTCTTGCCGACATTCAAACGGTAGATTAAGAATATTATTTGAGCGTTATGCGGCGTTTAACAGAGCAAATTCGACGAAAAAATCCCTATAGTGGAAAGAAAATTCTTGGATTTTGCATCACGATAATGCGTCGCACAAGGCCATCATTGTGAATGAATTTTTGACCAAAAACTCAACAAAAACCATCGAGTAAGCACTTCAGTCACCAGATATGTCTCCAGCCGACTTCTTTATTTTTCCTAAACTCAAATTCCCACTTCGTGGCACCTTTTCATTCGATAGAAGATTTAAAGGAGAATTCGCTGCGAGAACTGAACTCAATTCCGGAAAAAGCGTTTATAAAATGTTTTGATGATTGAATTAATCATTGGCGTAAGTGTATCGTTTCTGAAGGAGCATACTTTGAAGGCGATAAAATAAATTTGGATGAATTAACTAACATTTTGTGTATTATTGATATTTTCCCGGTACCTTCTTGACGGGTAGTATTTAAATGGGTATGCATGTATTTTCATCTGTTCCCTCAGAACTTCTAAACTACGTGTTCTAATTTGACAAATGAGGAATTGGTGAAAGATCTCCAACAGAATTTAAGCGCACCTCAACCTATATCTATATGTATAAATAAGACGTTCATGCGCTCTCAGTTAGAATATGCGGTTCCTATTTGGAACCCCTTCTACTAATAGTACGTAGTTGGAATAGAAAGGGTCTACCGCAAGTTCCTGGGTGCTATGTGCTACAGACGTTGTGGGACTAAGACTTATCACGTCAAAATTCCAAACTTCTTAATAAGTACAAGCTTATCAGCTTGGAGAACCGGCGCAAATCCCTGGAGGTCAACGTGCTTTATGATATTGTTCACTATCATCTTGATGCCATTGATTTGACGAGTAAGCTGTGTTATTCTGTCCCTCGAACAGTTCATGTGCGTCAGGTTCGTGTTCGTACTCTGTGTTCGCGCTTAATTCTTGTCGCACTAACTCTGGCTTACGCTGCCCTATTCATAGAATGTTGGAATCAAACCTGACCATTTTTGTATATCATTTTTGTATGTCTAGATTTCTGTCTGAAATATTTTCTTGTATCGAGCTTTTAGAGCGTGATTTTTCAGTAGTCGGATTTTAGTTTCTGATTACTTTTTTTTCTTCTTAAGGCCTTATGCTATGCCTAGTAAAACCCTTAGTCAGCCAGGAAGATGGAAGCGGGGCTGAATGCTCTGGGTGCTCCTGAAGTACGATATGAACTACTTATATCTACTTATCGAAGATCTTAGCAGGACTTCTGACTTCGTCTACCACATGGCGTGACCCACTCGCCACCAACTTGTAGACAATAGATGCTTAAGTTTATATTGTAATTCGTGGACTAGCTTTATTATCTGAGAAATGAGACGAAGAACAATATGTATCAGTTTCTGTTAAAAGATTACTTAATTGGGATGCAATTTTTCTAGAAATCTATACTCTTTAATCTTGCAAAATAAAACGATGACGATGAACGCGATCAGCACATAAACTAGGTTTGACAGCTGTCACTGTCATTATTTTCTGTGCAATATTGACACTGACAGCTCTTGAACACGTTTTAGTTGTGCTGAACGAATTGAGTTTCATTGATAAAATCGGCGCTTAGTGTTGTGCTTTCTTCATCAGCTTATTTTGATGACCAAGAGAAGTATTACTCGTATGCCTTGTCTGAACTGGGGTACAAATGTATTGGCTTTTTTATTAGGAAGTAAATTGAATTGTAGACAGAGTCATCATGACAACTCACAGGTTAACGCAACTGGGAGACAACTTTGTGTTGTACGGTGACATTGCTGGTCTTCTGAAATTATTAGGGAAACTATCAAATCGAGTATTTTCAAACAATGCAAGACATGGTAACCGACAATATAGAAGTACATCACTAGAGATCTAAACTGCGGTCACGATTTAGTTTCCAAACATGAAAAAGAATATATGTTTTGGAAAAAAAAACTTTAAACCCCATTCCTAAAGTGTAGTTTGCACTACAACTCATACATGTTTTTGTTTCATCGTTTTCATTTACACTAACATGAAGTTTTGAAACAAGGATTTGAATAGACTTAATTGGACTTGGCTTCTTATGTGCTGAGCAATGCAACGATGTAATAGTTTTGACATTTACCCCCTGCCCTCCTGCATATGGAGTGTAGGAATAAAATATTCACACGAAAACGGAAAAAAAACAGTCTATTTAAAACAGCTTGTCAAATAGACGATATGTTGTAACAATTACACGACATTTATCTACCTAGATCAACTAGATCAATCTGTCTTATTATTTCCAAAGTAATTATATCTTTTGTATGTCAGCCTTATTGTTTTTAAAAATTAATTATATGCTGTCGCAATGTTCGTGTACTCGTGTGTCTAGGTTATTGTGTAGTTTCGATGTCTGCGTTGTGCAAAGTCACCTAATGTAATTCATCAAGCCTCTATGAGGATGGTCGCACATCTGTAGGACGATGTGTCGGGCGTATTTGTAAGTGGCTTCTCGCAGGTCAACCAAGGAGGTTGTCGTCTGCTTAAGCGGGCTTGCCTGTGGTTGCCCTAATAAATTATCGCCTAAAGCCAGGGCTTAAAAAACTTTAAAACTAAGCGACGACACGCTAAGGGAACTCCCTGTGGGGTACGGACCTCGGCTTAGGGCGCCGCTGGCAGCAAGGGACGAGCTGGAACAGGATTGGTGCGTCGGGCGTAACTTTAACTTCCAGTTAGTACGCTCGATACACTAACGCATCATCAGTTGTGTAATGTTGAATGTGTGAAAATGAATTATTCTATACTAGCTTCTACAAGCGGCTTTGCCTACGTGGTGTTTGATGAAATGCAGCCTTTGTTCTTCAGACACAGTACAGCGGATTAGCCGTGAAACATCACAGCCCCCCTCTGCGCGCCGCCCGTGCTGCCGTTCTTACTGTGGGAACTATTGAACCATCCGGGCATCCGCTCAAATTACTTAGTGTAAACTACAAAGTTTATCTACAATGAATACGAGTACTAAAAGCGATAATTTTGATATGAATTAACTTAAAAATGTGCATTGTAAAGAAAGTTTCCAATGCAATATCCTACGAGGGCTGCACTAAAAGCACCGGGAATGGAATATTTCCACTGTTCCTGTCATATTAAAATCTTTTTAATTGAAAACTCCTCGGTTTTAAAAATCGAATATCATTTATTTATTTAAAAAACAATTCTCGGTCTTGTCACAAGGTTTTGTCAAACTTGTTTAGTCGTTGAGAAAATGGAATTGACTCGAGAAAATTCAAGAGCGATGATTTATTATGACTTTCGAAGTGGTTTAACACAAAAGCAGTGTGTTGACCCGATGATTTCTGCATTTGGTGATGAAGCCCCATCCAAAACCACAATTTATCGCTGGTTTGCTGAATTTCAACGTGGACGTGTCAAGCTCAGTGATGATCCCCGTCAAGGTCGTCCAAAAACTGCAGTCATCCAAGAAAACGTTGATGCTGTGCGTAAGCTGATTGAGGAAGATCGACATGTGACATACCGCGAAATTCAGGCAACTTTAGACATTGGCATTAGTCAAATACAAATTATCTTGCATGAACAATTAGGTGTAAAAAAGTTGTTTTCCCGATGGATACCGCATTCGCTCTGTGAAGAGCAAAAAGCGGCTCGCGTTAATTGGTGCATCAGAACTCTCGAAAGATTCCACGCAGGATCCTCAAATGCTGTATACAACATCGTATCAGGTGACGAATCCTGGATATACGCGTACGAACCCGAAACAAAAAACCAGTCACGAGTTTGGGTGTTCGAAAATGAGTTAAAGCCAACAAAAATTGTTCGTTGACGGAGTGTTGCAAAAAAAATGGTGGCCACGTTTGTCTCCAAAACCGGCCATGTTACGACTATTCCTCTTGAGGGACAAAGAACGGTTAATGCAGAATGGTATTCTAGCATTTGTTTGCCACAGGTCGCTTCTGAACTCCGTAAAGAGAACTGCAACCGCCGCATCCTCCATCAGGACAATGCGAGTTCTCACACCGCACACAGAACAAAAGAGTTTTTAGAGCAAGAAAACATATACATTTTAGACCATTCGCCGTACAGCCCCGACCTAAGCCCTAATGATTTCTATACTTTCCATAAAATAAAGAATAAATTGCGTGGACAGATTTTCATCACCTGAAGAAGCTGTGGACGCATACAAATCGGCCATTGTGGAGACCCCAACTTCCAAATGGAATGGTTGCTTCAATGATTGGTTCCATCGTATGGAAAAATGTGTCAAATTTCGCGGAGAATCGCTTCGAAAAGCAATAAATACATTTTTAAATAGTAATGTTGTGTCACTTCCTTGATTCCCGAAATTTTCAGTGCCGCCCTCGTATACCTAATAGCTTTCAAATAAAAGGTAGGTTATGTTAAGTTAAGTGTATATGCTGTCGCGGAATTTAATTTAGAACTATTTAAGAGAAACAATCCCACGATACATTGCCAAGGCAGCGCACGCCAAGATAGCTCTCAGAGGGCAGGAATTTTTACGACTTACTTGATACTTAACTTTATATTATGGACAAATCACACGAAATCTTTATAAATTGTAGCCTATGCTACACTGATGTATAACCTTTATTAATAGTAAAGTTTTATCAAAATCCGTTCAGTAGTTTTTGCGTGACAGAGCAACAAATATCTATACATCCTCACAAACTTTCGTATTATATAATATTATTATATAGTTTATAATATTATTATATAGTAGGACTGGTCCGTTCTAGCGTTACTTGACCGACGATTCGCGACGCATCTTCCATCAGATGTGCGACCCTAACGGTACATTTGGCTGCAACCAGACCGCGCTAGATCGACGACACTGTGTCACAGTTTTTGCAACATTACGATGGATGACATGACCCATTTGGGGTCTACGCTCGCCTTTGATTCACCGTGGTCTAGATGTACCCTTAGTTTAATATCCAGTGCACCCTTGGTAATAGTGACAGGGTATTGACAAGAGCTGGGACCTATTTGAGAGATACGACATTCGATTTATACATTCATTCAGGGCAGTGGTGACCAATAGCGGCCGCGATTTACGAATTGTAGGTCGTAGGTTCGAACCCAGTCGGCTTCACTTCAAACGGTGAAGGAAAACATCGTGAGGAAATCGGCATGTCTTAGTAGTGGGAACATTATAGGCTGCTTATGCTATGCTATTTGAGACTCTATTTCTTCCAATATGTTTGGTCTAGATTCATCATCGCCGAGATCACCTCTGTATGTTTCCTATATAACACCAAGCAAAAGAAAGAAAGAAAGATGTTTTATGGAATACAAATAGTAAAAAAAAATGAAGGAAAAAATAAAAAAAAATAACCAAAATTTTTTTTAACTAACAGAATTAACTTAACATCCAAAAAAACAGTAAAAAGACGTGTGCGAGGCCAAAAAGGCTCCTATCTCAGCATAAAGCTGCGATATTTAAAAAATAAATAACGCAGCGCGGTATTATGATAGGGCCCGCTATGACGCCACGGACACACATACCCACATCAATAAATCCAGCTAGGGGATTTAAAAATTATAATATGTAAAAAAATAAATGAGTTATTTATTATATACGGAAACAAACATAAATATTAAACGGTATTTGTGTACAATTTAAAAAATATATAAACGTATAGACCCACGCTCGACGCTCCTACATCACTTGTCTGTGTTTTAGACTATCCAAATATTGTTTAGACAAAACAGGTAGCTTGATAAAATATTTATTTAAAACTCAGTGAGTACTAACTTCTGAACTTAGGTAGTGTTGTATATAACTGTATCTAAGTTCGCGAGTAACCCACGCTCACTTGTATACAGGTTGTTTTTGTTTGAATACCAATTTCAAATGAGGTGATGGTTTAAAATGATTATGAACACAAAATTATGGAAAAAGGAATGATTTTGCTATTGACATTTGGATTAAAGGGTAGCATCGATGCGAAGACATTGGCAGCTTCGGGTGGAACCAAAAATAAAAAAAAACTTTAATACGAGCGGTGCGTCCTGAGCAATCCATTCCTACTAACTTTGTAGGCTGATTACATCTTGAGACCATGGCATGAGCACCTCGTCATTTGCCAATACCTCTCATATTGGCACAAGACTAGGTGACGCAAAAGTGCGCAATTTAAAACAAATCGATCATTCTGAGCACCACAGTTTAAGCTGCTCTGGTTCAAACACGAATGATGAATGTTGTGTGAGTTGGCAATACCAACTATTGCCAACTTCATCTTCACACCTACCCTGTATAACAAAACTAGAACTAACAGCTCAACAAAAGGTTACGTAAACTAACCGGTTTTAGGTTTAAGTATACAGTTACGTACATTTGAGACTTAGAAACGTATTCTATTTCGTTGGAATATTGAGAATTGAGAACTATGTTTAACCAGCCGATCTGATCTGGGTCATTGAAGGTAGTGGACTGACTATGTCACCCTATCTTGCAATACATTCACAAGAAAACGGGTGTAAAAAATACTGTAACCTAAAAAGTTATGTAAAAAGTACGAAATAAGAAAATATTCCAGACAGAAATCAAGAATTAGGTACAAAAATGGTCAAGGTAAAGTTGTGGTCGCATACCATTATAATTTGGTAGGTGTTCCTGGTACCCACATAGTATTACAGGCATGCGACCCCGGTTATACCTTGACCATTTTTGTAAGTTTTGATATTACTGTCTGAAATACGAGTATTTTCTTGCTTGTTACTTTTTAGAATTTTTTTTCGACAATAGAAATACAGACTCTACGAAAATACAGCACGCTGACAGAGGGACGGGCGGACAGCGGAGACTTAGTAATAGGATTCCCTTGGCATTCTTCGGGAACGGAGCCCTAACAAAGGGCAGGCTCTTTTCTGCTAATGACAACTTTCAGCAAACACCTACGACCGTGGTGGTCACCAATACGTGTGAGCCAATGTCCATACATTGTTACTGTAACTGGATTTATGCTAAGCAGTGAACCTAGTCGAGGTCATACTACGATTCTTGATGGTGGAATTGATTTTATATCATCAAGGTCAATAGTCTAGCTTGTTACTATTAGACAAAAGTAGAACTATTTCAATTAATTTAAATTAATAAATAGTTTCATTCAATGCAACAGTCTTAAGATTAATGATAATTGTTATACAAGTCGTTTTGAAATCAATTAATCAACTTATACTTTCAACTCAATGCATGTAAGAACTTACGATACAATTAAATTGAACATATTCTTTTAAAGTTCTATGTACAAATAATATGTATCGCTGTATACAACCTGTTTTTTTTATATACCTTAACTCTAGTTATATTCTGTAGGTAAAAATAATCAACTCCTAGAACAGGTGGTCCAAAAATGCATAGTTTCGGAGATATCATCAATCATAATATGTGTGTAGATATCTAAGTTTCATTCATAAATACGAGTAATTCATTAAATTTTATTCAAATCAATCATTAATATTTAAAGCTAAGAAAATGCGACGTTATCATATTTCACAAGGAGTTTACATTAATAATCGTGACTGTCGAATTATTTTGTGTGAAAAATGAAAAAAAAAAAGTATGATTGAAACAAAATTCTTAAGCCAGTTGATTCTTTGATATGGTCTCATTCATACCCTAGAGTTATGGGATATAAAAAACAAGTTGTATTTTTTTCAGTTAAAATAGGCCAACCGTTTATGAATATCTGCTTAACAAGAGCGAGTTATACGACAAATGCGAATGTCGGTCGTAACGAAAATAAACGGGCAATCATCAAGATTGGCGCACTGAGAACAGACATAGGACCCCGGGTGCACTTTACATCACCCATACAGAAGAGACTTTTTCAATGCACCACATATATTATTCTACCCCAAAACATTATCATCCATTAAGACTGGAAATAGAAAATTACTATACCAATTTGATAAAGCCGTAGTTTTGGATTGCTCTATCAGATATATAATATATGTCTATAGGTCTCAACTATCATAAGGAAGATTGCTCTATTCTTCTATATTCAAATTTATCTACGGTTCTAACTGACTTAGGATTGAGTCTGAGAATCTTACTGCTAATCGTGTTTGAATTTGTAATACGCATACTTTACGTAATCGCAATAAAGCACGCAACGCGCGCTTGAGACAAACATTATTAAATTATTTTAACGAAGTTAACTCAAAAAACTATGTAAACAAAAAAATAAAGTAAGTTGTACAAACAGCCAAATCTGCGGAAGAGCGGAGTTTCCTAACACAGGCGTCAAAGCTCCAATCACAAACTAATGTTAACTATTTGGTACAGAAATAAACATTTTCTATTTGTATTTATTAATCTCAGCATTGCGACACACTGCACTGGTTTGCTTGTTACTACTGGCTGCTGGGCGTCGACCGTGGTATTGGTGCGCATTTACTCATCATCCTGTATCTTCTACCTCAGTACGACAGGCAATGATCAGGTTAGACAATCTTACTGTTTTAGCAGGAGTTACTCCTTTACGTTACATAAGTTTCGCGTTATTTTTGTTTCATATCCCTTGATTTTTGTGTCTATTCAGCAGGAGACTCTTCCTTACGACCTTTGGCTTTTCGTTATTGTATTCCTGTGTTTTATCGGGGATTCTTTGCTTTCACGGAACTTTTCTCTTACATTACTACTTCCCCGTCATCAGGAGTTAGTTCCTCGTGTTACCACTTCTTTTTCTTCTCGTAGCGATAACTCATATTTTGTCCAACCTTACCAACTTAGTGAAATTGAGAGCACAATCGTTTGCCTGAATGATCCAGAAAGTTGTTACATACAACGTGACCTTTCCTTGACTTCACTTCAGCCCGTTTGGAGGAAGAGTTAGTTTTCCTAACTCTTAAGGTTGAAATAAGCTGGTAATCTCAGCATTGCGACAGACAGGCTTGCTTATTACTGATCGTCGACCGTGGTATCGGTGCGTATTTCGTAAGTAATGATACTTTGATTATAACATGCATGCGTAGACAAGGACTTGTCACTGTCCATGTTTTTAGAGGTTGTTGTTTGTGGGCCAATAATAGTTTTGACCACTTATCTGGTTCAAACTTTCAGTAATGTCAGCTAGTTATTTGTTGCTCCACCCACACCAATGATTTTTTTTCCCCCACAGAATGGGAGACCATTTCGCGTTTTGGGGGCTGTCGATTGTAGTATTACCATTTTTAAAGAGCCTATTCTGAAGTCGTTATTGAATTTTCGTTTTATTTTGATCACCAACGCTTGCTCTCTTGTTAGCTTTTATAGACCAGTAATTGTAAGTTTTCCAAAGGTAAAATTGATAACTCTTAACTTTATATCTGAAGGCCAATTCTCGTACAAAAAATCGTTCAAATTTGCAATCTCATCTAAGCGACAATCAATGTCAAAAAAATGACAAAAATGTATGTAAATTGATTGTTGTTTTGACAGATTGAGACCTAGTTAATTATAATGCGAACGTTCCTCAAAGTACGGGAATTGCCCCTCAGAACACCCCATTGTTTGGTTATCATATTAATTGAAACCACGTATTCTACATTACACGCATTCACTACAGCCGCACCGGGACCGCGTGGTGTATTATGGCCCACTCACTCTCACAGAGACAAGGTCTGTGTCCCAGCAGTAGTAATGAATAATCAGCCGATAGGGCTGATTATTCTACATTACGTATTTAAACATACACAATTAAAATAATTTATAACAACAATAATATTCTAGCCGTGTGACCTTTTTTTTTCGTTTAGTATTTACCAACATTAAACTTAATATGTCATTTTTGGTAACAATACGTTTACCATAAAGTTTGCGTTGAATTGTTGACACCATCGACCCCGCGCGTCTAGTGCTTTATTTTCAAGAGTTAATTTCATGCTAATTTTTGCGCAATTCTATTTGTAATAAAATTGTTTATTTTATTATTTTAACAGACTGAAAACAACTTGTAACAACCGCTGCATTACGAGTATTTTGGCCTGATTTTTCAATATTCTTTTGACTTTCTTTTCGTATAGAAATTATGACAAACTGTCATTTTTATTTTTCAGATACAAGTTATCTTAAAAGAGAGCAATTCTCGTATTTTTAAGAACCACAACCCATACTGTCAAAAATACCTCAAATTTTCATAAATTTTTGATAATTTTTGGACTTTTGATTGCCGCCGCGATAAGAGTAGATTTTGAACGTTTTTAATTACGGGAATTGGTGTTCTGACTTAAAACATAATAGCCCATATTAGCCCTTAATGTGATAATATCCTAATCGCCATTCTGTATATACACAGTGGCAGAAGTTAGTAGTGGAACGTTCTCACTCAGACGCACTCTTTCACAAAGAGTAAAATAATCTTATATATGGAATTGAAATACTTTTCTAATACCGTTTCCTGTATTCAGACTAATGTCATTTTCTTGTTCAAAAACTATGACTTCTCAAGCTAAATATTAAAACGAGTAAATTATTGCTAAACGCAACTTAAGAACGTGTACTTTAAGATACCATTAAAAATACACAATATTGCGTGATACATTTAGAGTTCAATTCTCTTTGACAACAAACCTGACTGTTTTTTGTAAGGGGAAATAAACTTTATGACAAAGGTCTTAAGATTTGGATTTGAGTGTTAGTATAACAATGAAGTGTTATTGAGTGGGTCAGTAGCAAACCATTGCGAGAGTTCTAATATACTTGATATATAAAGCTTGTATGTCCGACTTGTAGGGTGACGACAAAATATTCAAAAGATTGCATTTTTAGATACCCAGTATTTTAAATGGAGAAGCGAATATTTGAAGTAGGATACGCGACTTAAAACTCTGAAATCAGATAATTCTAGTTTAATTAAGCATAGGCTAAAAAAAAGGGCGCCTTGCCATTTTTTTTTGGGTGGGAATTCATCATATGACTTCTCCCGCTCTGGGTGGAGCGGGAGGGCGTGTCAGACTTTTACTGACTAAAACCCACCCGTGTTCCTTCAGTTGCCTGTGCCTGTGCCACGGTTATCTCTATCGAATTACCCGCGACCCTGAGGCGTCGGCCCTATTGGACCCCGTCATTTTGGGCTCACATCTCTTTGAGGCGCGCGTGGAACACGACCCGCCGTCGACCCAGGCCTGGTCCTTACCAAGAGAAATTAGCCTTAAGTAAAGACGCTCTAGAGACCTTATTGACTATCGATTTGAGGGGCCGAAGTTGCAATAATCGGGAAACAAAGATGCTGCCAAGTTACTTAATTTCTGAACGTTTTCTTATTTAAAACCTTAACAATTCAGCAAAGCGTCTGTCTAATTAACACTGTAATTTGAGAACATTTTAAAAGCCAATTAATTTTCTTGAACCGAGGAGTTTCTTGCCGGCTCTTCTCCATAGGAAACGACCAATTCGAACCGTTTACTTAGCTTCTGACGTTTCATAAATGCCCATGTAGGTCTAAAAATATTTTGATTCTGAAGTAGCGTTAAAAGGTTGTCTACATCAAATATTAAGAAATGCTGCCATACTCAGATTTTCAAACACTCGAATTCAGATTCAGGAGATATCCCAAAAACTCCTATTCCCAGAGTCACCTACACCAAGAATCACGAACAGCCATGCCCAAGTTTCGCACGCTACACTATTACGACTTTATATGATAAAAGATGACATTTTTACACGATTCTACATTTTATCACACAAACACAATGAATTATATTCTTTATTCACGGTTAAGTGCAAGAAGGCCGGCTTACATTTAGATTTTGTTATCTGTGGTCATCTTGTCTATGAGTATTCGACCTCTTTATTGAGTGCGTTCTTATTTAGTTTTCTTTTTTTGGTTGCGAAATTGAATGGATGGAATTTTTGTAGTGTTGAGTTTAGATTAGCGCTGTTATAAGATTATAGATAAGATTGTAAATTGGTATTCCTTTTTAGTCTATCGATTTTTATGCCCAGTGGGTGTCCAGTCGAATACTTGCATAATGCGCTGTCTTAAACTGGCCAATACCTTCATTTCAAATTTATACCTCTTTCGAAAGTCTAGAATACCTACTTGTGGATTCATTTTTAGGGTTCCGTACCTCGAAAGGAAAAAACGGAACCCTTATAGGATCACTTTGTTGTCCGTCCGTCCGTCTGTCTGTCTGTCAATACCCTTTTTCTCAGGAACGCGTGGAGGTATCAAGCTGGAATTTATATCAAATTCTCAGGTTTACTGTCCCTTGGAGCTGTGAAAAAATCAAACCTAAAAGCCAACGCAATCAAAAGATACAGCCGTTTAAGCCGCAAATTTTCGACACTCGCAAGGAATCAAAACCTACAGGGTACTTCCCGTGAACTCAGAATCTTGAAATTTGGTACGAAGCAACTTATAGCACAGATGAAGAAAAAATGGCGGAAACCGTAAATTTTTAGTAACATCAATATTAAAATCATTTTAAACTAACTTTCCTCATGAACGCGTGTGAAGTTTTACATAATGTACCTACAGGTTTGTACACTAACTAAAATCTGATTGATTCGACTCAAGATATTAATTGTCATGTATATCATTGTAATAGTTTGAAACAATTGTCAGATGTGTTTTTGTTTTTGCATTTAATAGGTACAGTCGAACGCACGTCTGTTGAAACGCTTTGACCTTGAGCTGGCTTAGCGTCGTACGGAGTGTCCATAAAAGGCCGGCTTATAGCATAAGGTTTAATATATCCAGTTCAGACACAGTTGATTCAAATCTGTTCATAGAAACAAGTGCCATCAAGTTTATCAATGAATGAACGAATGAAATGCATCGAACCCAGCGTGGATTGATCAGACTTACAGTGTGTTTGTTGGTTTGTCTTTCCTTTCCTTTACGCAACAGATGTACGAGTTTTTTGTATGTAAAGATAGTGGGGCTATGAATGAATGAAATGCACCGAACCCAGCGTGGCAGCCCCCAAAGCCTCATGTTTCATGGTACTACAGAGACCATTGCATTTCAAAGAGTAGACCAGTAGTGCTATTCTGTAACCATCTCAGCGTGAAAACTTAGGTGAAGTGAGCGTGGAGTGGGCTGTCAGTGCCACTGATGCTAGGGATTGACCAAGACGGGATGACACTGACAGCTTCACCACCACGCGAGTCTTCACGGTGAGATTTTTACGGAGTCGACATGTAGGGGGTACAAGTGACATAAAGTGTATAACAACACTAATTAAACTGTTATATATTTCTGAACAGACAATTTATACTTAAAGACACTTAAACCATAAATGACATCAAGCAATACATATTTTTTCGCGACTAACAGAAGTCTTACATTCTCGAATAGCAGGTTTGCAACTATTAAGTATTACCTGAGCAAACGCCCATACAAAGTTCCGGGTGTGAAACCTTATTAATAAAATGTAGCAACTTTAGAGAAGCCTATGAATCACACGCCTTGCCAAACACGGTGCCAAACCCGGTTCTTTCGCTTCCGTGTACTGTTTAACCCAACGGTTTTAAGGTAATTTAAACGGACCCTAGTACGAATGGCTGTATCCACTGACTGGCATTGTGCCTCCAAAAATTCGCAGGACCATAGCCAGCCGCATCGAAAGGGCGAAGCTACAAGCTGACCCACACCACCACTACGTATCAGTGCCCCAAAAGCCGAATAAAAAATCTTGGTTTCGTGGGTCCATCTAGTTCAGCCAATAACAACGCCTCCACAGCAAGATGTAACCTATGGCGGGAGCTGTTCAAACCCCCTGATAATTTCATCGAAAGAACGAACCATCTGAAAGTCTACCACCTGTGCTTGCGTTACCGTGGCCGACTTGCAAATCTCTAAATAGACTTCGAACCCACTTCGGCCGGAGCAAAGACAATCTCTACCGATGGGGGTTCAGGGACGGCTCAGATCTCAAGTGCTTATGCGGCACCTCCCTACAGACAATGGCCCACCTTCCATACTGCGGCGCATGCCCTGTCACCTGTGCACTTGATGATCTTGTGATTTGGGCCAATGATGTTTGAACTTTTTGCCACCGACACGCTAAGAAGAAAAAGGTAATTTGATTTGATTGACCTGTATATAGCATAATCAGCCTATAATAATCCCACTGCTGGGACACAAACCTCCTTTCTTCCGAGAGGGAGTTGGCTGTAATCTACCACGCGGAAACAATGCGGGTCGGTAGATGTCACATGTCTTCGAATTTTTGGTTACAGGACATGCCGGTTTCCTAACGATGTTTGCTTCACCGTTTTGAGAGCAGTGGTGGTGAAATTATTTACACAAAGTAAGGCGCAGGCGCCTGGGTTCGAACGCACGTTACCACTGAGCCACCGCTGCCCACTCAAATCTGTGTTGTTCTTTCCTCGAAAGACAATTTCAGACACAAATCTACATGATACTCACATGATCTAACCAAGATCATGTCTGGACTTTAAAAGAGACTGTGACCTCTGAATTTGTTACGGCCTTTCTTCTCAGAGTAGTCATATAGGAAACGCCGACCTCATCTAGTTTTTACAAATATGATTGACGTGTTAAAGTGAAATAAAGCCACATTAATTATCGTTGGATTTTCAAATCGGTTCATGGATGGGTCAGCGGCCAGTGTAAATTAACTTTCCATTGCCCCGTGTGTATGGTATTATTTAGCCACGAGCCACAATAAAGCATTATTTGCAGTAAATAAAAAACTAAAATTGTATCAAAATGCACTCTGCTAACCTCGTCAAGCTACACTTAAAGTCAAGTAGTTCCATAATGTCAGTGACAGGTAGTTGGCCCTTGCGCCGACATAATGACACAGTTCCTCTGACTTTACAACAAGGAGCTACACTGTGACAACCACAAAACAAATGAGGCAATGAAGGTTTATTTCACGATTTTCAACAGCACTTGTAGTTTGACAGAAACCGCTGTACCGCGCCTTAGAAATGCGGGGCGAGGCACTGGACCTCGCGCACATACCTAAGACGCTGTACAGCAACTGGACGAGGGCAGCACAAAACTATGCAGACTAGCAAAAACAGAAGGTAGTCTTTAGGTACACAGCGGTGTGTGATTCCGGGCTGAAAATATGGTAAATAGAGATGATGCATTTTTTTTTTGGAAATAGTGCAAACAATATGAATAAAAATGTGTAAAACATTAAAAAACTGCCAAGTTATAAACGTTTTTTTTTATATTTATTTATTTGACATGGGTTTGCTCTTGACTCCAGTCTAGGTCAGAAGTGACAGAGACAAAGTCTACGATGGAGTGAGCTTACCCAGAAGAAGCCTGTTCTGTTTTGAAAATAACTGTGAGACAAAGACAGCACTATCGTAGAAGTGACGTCGCGACTATGTAACTTCAAACTAGCACCATACATTGTCCGTACCGAGCGACAAGGACGGGAATAATCACCTCCAAAAACTTTTAAAGCGTGTAGCTTCTTCATATTTTTATCTTTACTTAGATAAGAAATACTTTAATAAATATAGGTTTTGTTGTGCTCCTTACTTGCAAATTGGCATTTTTCTCAATTTATAGATAAAATATTAGTTATTTTGCAAGATTGGTAGCGTCATTTGTAAAAGCTTTTTTAATTGCATGCACACTGTAATACCACTGCGAAGAGTGGACAAATTTAAATATCTGGGTCACTGGGTTTATGAAGATCTTTAGGATAATTGTGACATTGAAAGGGAACGTAGGTCGCTGGCTGTCCGTTGTAACATGCTGGCTCGCAGTTTTGCACGATGTACGAAGTCAGTTGAAGTAACGCTTTTCAAAGCTTACTGTCAGTCCTTCTACACGTGCAGCTTGTGGGTCAACTTCACTCAGCGGGCATACAGCGACCTACGCGTTCAATATAATAATGCTCTGAGAGTACTGCTGAGGCTGCCGTGGCGTTGTAGTGCGTCATGGAAGTTTGCGGATAATAATATTAATGGTTTTGACGCGATTATTAGGAATAGATGCGCCTCCCTGATGACGCGTGTTCGCGGCAGCACCAATAGTATTCTCAGTGTATTTGCAGATCGGTGAGATTCCCCGACGCAGCTTCACGCTGAATTTTAATTTTATTTTTTTAAGTTGTGTCTACTAACACTAGAAGTTAAGTTAAATTGTTACTAACCCTATGGACTCCTGTCTGAAATAAAAGTTTTATATTCTATATACATAACGCCTTGTTTCCCCGAAGGGTTGAGCAGAGGTGTACCTGTACACCCACATTTCGCCAGTTATGTTTAAGTACCATGTTATTGGGGGCGAGCCTATCGCCATCAACCGGGCACAAATCCATACTCCGGGTTGCTACTGCGAAATTCCAGATAGAAAAACCCAATCAAATCAAAAGTCATTTATTCAAATTAGGCTGAGAATCAGCACTTTTCGGACGACAAAATTACATAAGACAGTCCCCCAAAACGCCCGCCCGTCACCACTTCCTAGTGCTTTAGCTGGGCAGAAGTGGCGCAACTTCAAGATCAACTATGAGATGCCATACATGAAAAAGCCCTTAGGTATATGTAGGCCTTAGGCCTTTAAGTAGCTGTCATTGTGTAGCGACTGTTGGAGATCAAAACAATACATAAATATCGCCGAAATCAAAAGCTGACTTTATGAGACTGATGCCAGAAGAAGACTTATTAACAATTACGAAAACCTCCAGAGACAGGTCATCAAAATCAAAAGTCATTTATTCAAACAAGCCTGAAAGACAGACGTTTTTGAACGTCAAAATTACATAAGACAGTCCCCCGAAACGTTTATATTATTATTATTTATTATTATTTCATTCACCACTTTCTAGTGCTTTAGCTGGGAAGAAGAAGTGGCGCAACAAACTCCCCAGCAGTACAGCTGTCTGTTCTGTTAGAAGAACTGGATTCTAAACACGTAAATACGCAATAACACGTTGCCCGACCTGGGAATCGAACCCAGGACCTCATGCTCAGCAGTAGCGATTGCAACCACTAGACCAACGAGGCAGTAAGCAGTTTTCTATTCTATTCTTCTAATAGATGTTGTGCTATGAATGGCAAAGAGGAATGCACCTTCTGCAGTGTTTTTTTTTATTTTGTAACAACAACCCACATGTATTAACGTATACTATGTTTACTTCATGTGATTTAAATATTAGTCATGGCATTTCATGTTTCGATCTACAAGTCAAATAATGTGAAATTAATTATAATAATATCATTTGATTTGATATCCTAAATTATTATAAGTATTATTTTATCGTCATGAAAATGTGATGCTGTTCCACAAGCGTTGGGACATGTATCGTGTCTTGCTCGCGTTTCATGACTGTGGACTGTGTTTTGTGGAAGTAGTTTTGAAGTGACCGGTCAAAAGTGTCAGTTTGGAGAATTGCACCAGGTGTTATCACACTAATCTTCAGCTAAGTTATTTTTTTTTGAAAATTGATCGGCTTATGCAAAGGATTGACAGCTTACTTCAAAGCTCACTTCACTCGCCGCCACGTTATCATTCACTCATTTTCCATTCGCATCATTCCTTCCACAATCTATTCATATTTTCTTTGATTTCTCTTTCTTCTTCCTTCTTCATCACATTATGAACGTAAAATTGTAACTAACTTTAAAAGTATTTTTTATGGCCAGCTAATTAAAAAGGCACCAGAGCTCCATACATTTTGTTCATCAACTTTTTTATTTATGTTTATATGTAAGTGTGGTTTATACATTTGATTTAATTTAAATAGTAATTGTATGTATTACGCCACTATAAACTAATTTAAATTCAAAAGTTGCATATCGTTCAAAACTAGATTAACAGTTACTAATTAAAATCAAAATGTACGTAATTATTTAAATTCTTTATACAACTATTTAATTAATCTTTAGAAAGTTAGTGTCCGTTGCAGCATAAAAATAATAATGGATATAATAATTTAAATGTACGGCACATAATTTTATTCGGGTTCCGTAGTGAACTAAAGAAACCCTGATTTTTTTTAGGGTCCGTGCAAAAATACCAAAATAAAGTACAGTCCGTAAGGCCTAAGTGTGCACATATAGATAGTGTAGGTGTGACGTCGGCTTGAAGCGCGATTGGTTTCAATTAAAATTTTGAATCGGCCTGAGGCCCTGTGCTTCCCTCCATTGGTATGATTGGTAATCACTCACACAAATGCAAAGCTCAGCTTAGGCCTCGCGGATTGTACTTAAGTACGCATGTTTTCGTCAAAGAGTATTCATTACAAGAACTTGCGTATACAAACTCAAACTCAATGCATTTATGTCTAATAAACCAATAACAGGCACTTTTGTATGGTTAAGGTACCGGGCAAGAAACTACACGGACACTCTTTTAAATCAAAATCATTCTGAGGTGGATTACAATAGCGTCCAATAATGGCTACAATTATTTGATCCTACGTCTGGCGTACCTTGGCCAGTTAATCAAGCATTTTTACCACTATATGACCTTTTTTTAGGTGACTTGCCCGCGGCCAAATAATCGGGTCCCGACTGTCATTTGTGACTTCAACAGTCGATGAGGGTAGTTAGAAGCTCGAAAGTCTGACAACCAGACCAAGGGGTTTCCGTGTTACCCAGCTATTGGGTTGTGGAGGTCACCACTGCAGCTGCGTCTGGTAAGACTAGGAGCCGTCCCCCGGCGGAATCGGGGACGTCGACCGCCCCCCACACATCAGGACCCGAGGTGGGGGCGCGTACTGTTCCACGCGCGCCCCTCTTAGACTTTGCGGGGGGAGTCAAACACCTCACTCCCCCCCCCCAACCCGAGGAGGCACGCTGAGGCGGGACGGCACCAGTCGGGGTTGCGGAAGAATCGTATGTTCCCGCGACCCCGACGTAGGTGTGAGACGGAACACCGGGGTGGTTTTTAGTCAGTAAGAGTCTGATAGACCCCTCCGCCCGCCCCAGGGCGGAGGACATCCATGAGGATTTTCCACCTCTGAACAAAAAAAAAAAAAAAACTTGACAGAGGCTGAGTCGTATTCACGGAATATAAAAAACAAGTGGAAGTGCCCGCGCAGCTATCACGCGCGTGTCACAATTATGCGGAAAATACGTTAAATAATAACAACCTTCGTCCGTTGCAATAAGACTTAATTTAAAAAGAAGCCGTCCCCAAGATAGTTGCGAAATATTGATTAAGGCCTATTTTTATGTATGTTGTCCTGATAATACATTATCAGCCTATAACGTCCCCACTGCTGGGATACAGGCCTCCTCTCTGTGGGAGGGAGTGGGCCGTTATCCATCACGCGGGCCCAGTGCGGGTTGGTAGATGTCACATGTCTTCGATTTTTTGGTTCTAAGACATGCCGGTTTCGTCACGATGTTTTCCTTCACCGTTTAGAGAGCAGTGGTGATGAAATAATGTACACAAAGTAAAGCGCCTGTCTTAGTTCGAACCTACGACTCGCAAGTCGCGGCCGTTACCACCGGGCCAATGTTCTGATAATAATGCTTATAAAATAAGAAACAAAGTGGAGTGATTGATTCGATTCACAAAGGTTTTTAATTTAATCAGAGTAGGCCAATATTAATCATAACATCATAGGCACTTAAATAATTACGTAATCTAGATTTAGGCTTAAATTAGAAAGGCATGATTTTATGAGAAAGTCATTAATTCTAGTTACAATTACGTTTCAGGTTAAAATTAATTCATATATCTCAAACGGTATAGATACGGTGAGCGTCAAAAGCCGATTTACACTGCTACTTTTACTCGTTATATTTTTACGATTTCTTCTCAGAGTTAGTCAGATTGGAAATGTCGCCTCCATCCAGCTTTTTTTGACGTGAATACGTCTTTTAATTTTCCTGCCATAGTAGAAGGCCCTTTAAAAACTGATGATGACAAAATCAGGGGATACAGTTCGGTGTTGCAGCTACATATCTTTCATCTACATCCAATATATAATTACACCACTCGATAGCCGTGACTCGACGTAACAAATACTTTGATTCTTTTCAAAGTATTTGTTACGTCGAGTCACGACTGTGACGGCACGACCACTACCCACCTCAGAAAATATTACTCTGTACGTTCACGTATTCACGTAAAACACACGGCCGTGTCTACGACACCGAAACAGCCACGCCCCTTTTTTATATGACGTGTAAAAGTGATTCCGAAATACTATTTACAGATAAAGATTATAACATTTTACAGATAATAACATTTTTTTTCGAAACATTGTTTTTCAACATTTTATATAAAAAGCTAAAAGTTAATATTCTTACTTCAGTTTTAATTTTAATTAAGAATTTAGTTCAATAATGAAGATTTAAGAACACGAAATTTTAATCGACTTTTGTCGCAGGCCCAAAGGAATAATATCTTGGATTTTGTGTAACCGATGATTTGGCAAAGAAAAGACTTCAACGCATGATAAATATGTATCGAAAAAAAATGTTCTGGCTCAACCAAATAAATTGTGTTAAAGACATTAGAATAATGAAACTACACCTATTTAGTTTTTAACTTCCTCAGGTAAAAACTTAATAGGTGTAGTCTGCATAGGCACATGCCTTTTTTTTTAAATTGTTTTTTGGGTGGGAAATCATCAAATGACTTCTCCCGCTCAGGGAGGACCGGGAGGGCGTGTCAGACTTTTACTGACTAAAACCCACCCGTGCTCCTTCAGTTGCCTGTGCCAGGGCCACGGTTTTCTCTTTAGAATAACCCGTGACCCTGAGGCGTCGGCCCTATCGGACACCGTCATTTTGTGCTGACATCTCTTTGAGGCGCGCGTGGAACACAACGCGCCGTCGACCCGGGCCTGGTCCTTACCGGACGGCGAGCTACCCATGGCTCGCCGTCCGCAAGCCCGCGCCTACGGTGGCCGGGAATCTGCCTGCGATTCCCGACGCCCAGGGCGTCTCCTGCGGCGACTAGGGGCGTGAGGACGCAAGGCTCTCCCCCTCACGCGCTCCTCCTCCTCCTTTGCGAGCATTACTGCTTCGCAGAAGGAGGTGACGGCTTTTCATTCCCTCTCGCTCCGTACCATGGCCTGGACCAGGGCCGGACGCGAAAGATCGCCGCCGCCAATCGCCTCCGCGAGGACACTGCGGTGCTCCGCCCAAGCTGAGCATACCTCCACCGTATGCTCCACCGTGTCCTCCGGGCGATCCACACAATGGTGACACCCGGGCGTTTCCTCCCGCCTTATGCGAAACAGGAACCTCCCGAAACAACCGTGTCCAGTGAGGACCTGTGTCAGGCGGAAGGTGAGGACGCTGTGGCGCCTCTCCAACCACTCCTCAAAGAGGAGACTTACCGCCGCTATTATGGCGTGCCCAGCACTGGGTTGCGACAATCGCACCCTCCATGTCGCCGTGAGATCCCGCCGGAGCTCTGTCCGCTGTACCGTGATTTCTCGCGGCAGCGGAGTTACACCCCGGCGTTTTGCCTCCTCGCGCCACTCCCATACGCGCGCGAGGGCTTTTGCCTCCAGATCCCATGGCGGCAATCCGGCAAGGAGGCTCGCCGCCTCGCATGACACCGTGCGGTATCCCCGGACCAGCCGGGTGCCCCATAAAGGGCCATGGACCGCACGACTCCCGCGTAGAGCCTCCGGCAGGAGGCGTTTGTACCCCCTAGATTGGGCAGGAGCCGCCTCAACGCAGCCCCAGCCGGCTCCAGTCTGGGAGCCAAACGTCGGAAATGCTCCACGAAGTTCCACCGGCTGTCGAGGACGAGTCCCAGGTACTTCATCGTCGACTCGACGCCGATGTGAACCCCTCCTGCCGTTATCTGGGAACCCGACTGTGGCGCGTTCCGAGGATCATGAAAACACATGGCCTCGGACTTGTGCAGGGCCACTTCGAGTCCCAACTGCCGGATCCTCTCGACGATTGTCGCAACCCCGAGCGTCGCTTGTACGGCCGCCTCCTGGTGCGACCTCCCCTGTGCCAGGACCAGCGTGTCGTCAGCGTAGCACACCACGCTGACGCCATTCGGGAGGTCGGCGCGCAGCACCCAGTCGTAACCGATATCCCACAGAAGCGGCCCCAGGACCGATCCCTGTGGGACACCGCACGACATCTCTAGCCGGTTCCACTCTCCCCAGTGACCGGGGTAGATGACGGCCCTGTCCGGCAAATAGGCCTCGACCACGCGACAGAGGTAGGTCGGCATCCGGTGATACCGCAATGCCTCCCTGATGCAACCCCAGGCCAGGGTGTTGAAGGCATTGGCGATGTCTAGAGACACCGCCAAGACGACCCCACCCCGGGCAACAGCATCCCCCGTCGTGAGGGCTCGCACGCGCATGATGGCGTCCACCATAGAGCGCCCCCTGCGGAAACCAAACTGGCTCTCCGCCAAATCCGGCCCCACCCGCACCAGCCGCCCGACGAGGCGGTTTGCAATAACTCTTTCAAAGAGCTTGCCCACCTCGTCGAGCAGCACGATGGGCCGGTAAGCGGACGGAGAGTCCGCAGGGCACCCCGGCTTCTTAATGAGGACCAGTTTCCCCGTCTTCCAGCGAAGTGGGAACTGGCCCTCCTCCAAGCATGCGCTTAGGAGCCCCATAAGTCGAGGCCAGAGAGCCTCCATGGCCAGAACCCAGGCTCTTCCAGGTAAGCCGTCCGGTCCTGGTGCGGTATTTTTGGCACTAAGCCTATGTACCGCCACTCTCAGCTCTACCTCGGTCATAGGCACATGCCTGTAGACCTCAAACAAGGGGACCTGGGATACCCCAAGATCCTTGAGTCTAGAACATGAATACATTTAAAAACAAAAACGAATTCACTCACAAACTGACTCATCAACTCCCAGCCCTAATCCTTGAACCTAGAAAGCTGTTTGAACAAATATTCAATTTATGATGTAGTAGTTAAAAAAAGCTTTTAAACTATACCATCCCATACTTAACGAAATTACCTATATGATTTCAAGACGGTAAGTAATCACCTTATTAATTTCTAGAACGCAAAAAAATAAATAAGTAGGCCGTGTATACGTAGCTGCCTTGGCCGACTTCTGTATAAAAGTCACGTGGTTCTAGTAGATGGATGGAGCGCAAACCAAATGCAATGATGAGTCATATATTTTCTTTCTTGGACATGGCTTGCACTACAATTTTTGTTTGCATTTCAGAGTGATTGCATAGTTGCGTTTTTTCAATTATGAAATTCTCAGTAGCAGTCCGGAGCTGGGATTTATTTAAGGATAGTGGCAATCAAAAATCTAAAAGAAACTATATAGATAATAATGAATGGCTAGATATGTTGCTGAGCGTAACACTCGAGAACAGCTGTACCGATTCCGCTTTTTTTTTCAAATATTCGTTGATTTCCGAGGAAGGTTCTTGTAAAGAGAAAAAAAATCAAAAATTCAAAAAACACATATTTCTTTTTCCCTTTCAAACTGTTCCTAGCTGTCTAATCTATTCTATTGTCAATACAGAACGACATCTGTCGGGTTAGCTAGTAGGCTTGTGTAAGTAATGCGATTGTTGCATTGCGCGTCATATATCCCGACCGCGTAATGTAGCATTACACATGACTCGACCAAATTAAGCATGGCACATGACATTCAAACATGACGCACGACGCGCGGGCCGCGGCGCGCTGTTCGGTGTTAAACTTCGTATTATCTCGGTAATTTTCGCTGTGTGAGCAAGTGAGAAGGAGCATGCGCCGGTCGGCTGGCTGCAAAATAAGTGAACTATTATATAGAACCGTATTGTTGATGCATTAAGGTTTACGTTTAATTGACACCGCGGACTGCCTAGGCCTACGTGATGTTTTAAATCATGACATGACTCGCACTGTACTACTGTTGGACACTGATATGATTGTGTAATTATTAATTAATAAGGTGTTAAATGATATTTTAAGAAACTCTAAATAAATAATTTATTTTACCCAATATTCATAGCCATGGTCAATAATCAATATCGCAATCCATATTTATTGCCAGTCAGCCTGGAATGCCCTTTTGATTTAATTATTCCGTAGAAGGGGTTAAGTATGAAGGAAAATCGACTTTATGAATATGATAACAAAAGCAAGTGTGAAATTCGGCGACGCGAGGGCGCATTGCGCTTGACGGTTGTCACATCACATCATAATTTAATGCGGTATCTCATGAAATGATGTATATCTTCTACAACGCGAGCATTTCATTACAATAACCATCGCGTGTGGCGCGTCATTTCGCGTCATGTTTGGAGTCATGGTGTAATGCAACATTCCTCGGTACGAAATGTAATGTCATATGACATCACTTTAAAACGCACTGTTTTGCGCATGTCTATTAGCTAGTATAAAATAAAACAAAAGTAATATATTCAAACTAGACTGTGAATCAGCACTTTTTGAACGTCAAAATGACATAAGACAGTCCCCCAAAAAGCCCGGCCTACACCACTTCCTACAGCTACTAGCATACTTTAGCACAGCTGTCTGTTCAGTTAAAAGAACAGGATTCTATACGAAGTGAAGAAAAAAGAAAACATTTAAAATCAATCTCCATGATCTGTTAGTTCACAAGTGCTATTACTCTGTGGCGGCATCTACACCGCTACATGCGTACAATGCATCACACTGACGTCACACAAAGCCTGCATCGTGCAATCAGAGTTTACCGCGCAGCTAGCATATATTATATACAACTTCCCTACATTAATCGTCGGGCAGTTGCCCACCAGATACGACATCCATCTGGTCGAAGGATCCTCCCTTTTCCAAGAGTATGAGTGAACTTTACACCCTGTTCCTCATATCTCTTCAACGCTATAAAAGACACTGCTCCAATATAGTCTCCGTCTCGCCACCGACGACGCCACTACCCACCTCCAGGAGAGTAGTAAGGCCACCAGCACGCTACATAAGCCCAAAACCCGATCGACGTCTTACCGTCCTCGCCGCCCAGGCCCGCCGCGACGCCCAAATCCACGCCCCTCTCGACCCTTGCTCGAGCCAGCCCGCGCCGCTGAGCCTGTAGCTTTAAATTCGTCCCAAAATAATATCAATCCTGATCCAGCTAGTCATTTGCTACCCTCTTCCAGCGACGCCCTAAGCCGAGGTCCGTACCCCACAGGGGGTGCCCTTAGCGTTGTCGCTTAGTTTTAGTTAGTATTTAAGTTTAAGTCCTGGCTGGAGGCCTTAATTTATTAGGGCAACCACAGGCAAGTCCGCTTAAGCAGATGACAACCTCATAGGTTGACCTGCGAGATGCCAAACAAACAAAAAACAAAAAAAATAGTCTCCGTCACTTGCTCGACGAAGTGCCAGCCCGCGCCGTAGCTGAGCCTGTAGCTTTAAATTCCCCAGATAATAATAATATAATCCAGATCCAGCCCGTCCCATCTTGCTGTCCTCCCGTCAGCGACGCCCTAAGCCGAGGTCCGTACCCCACAGGGGGTGCCCTGAGCGAGCGTTCGCTTAGTAATGTAAGTAGTTTTACGCCCCTGGCTGGAGGCTTTGAGTCCGCTTAAGGCAGCCACAGGATAGTCCGGTTAAGTAGTCACGACCTCTCAAGGTCAACTACGAGATGCCATACATAAAAAAAACCCCGACCTCAATCGCCCCAAATTACATTGTTCTTAAACATAACAGAGCAGAGTTCTTGCTGTGAGACGCAATACGCTGGTTCGGTGTTGTAGTAAGGAGCTCAAAATTACGTTGTTTAAGGCCTTCTATAGAAGCAGCCTGTGGGCCAGCAACACGCGGAATACAATGGACACTCTGAGGGTCCAATACAATAACAGCTTCAGAATGCTCTTGGGACTCTTGTAGTGCCTCTGGCATGTTCGCTCTGGCGCGTGCTCATGACTTCCACGCTATAGAGGAGGATAAAAACAACGTCGCTATTGGAGAGAACGCGGTCAAGTCCTGATAGCATTCTGAAGATGTTAGTGGACAAATTTAACTCACGGATAATGAATCACTTCATGCAGGTGTCGGTCAGGCAGGAGTGATTCATTTCATACTTTAAATGTATCATGTAAATATAGATTTTCTGTGAGCTTCTTTAGGTTTAATTGTAACACACTAACATAGCTTTTAAATATTTTCATTGTATCTAACTAATATAATATGGATCATTGTTAAATTAATTAATTTAATTTATAAACCGGCGAAGTATACTGACACGTCCCACCCACTTCGAGACACAAGCTTCACGTTATGTATTTCTAGGGGTTCTTGTTACATATCGCTGCCCTAAATCGATCAGCTTTAAAAGTATTAGTATCATATTAAATTGGTACCCAATCGTGGTCTAAGGAAAACAGAGGGAGATTTGAATTTCTTGCATCAGCTTCTGGCCCAGCCAATTTATAGAACTACATTCTCAGAGATAGGAATAGAAAATTGCAACACATTCATTACATTTTACACAGTATTTAGAGCCTTTCCAAAACTAGTTTGTAGCTTACGGTCTTACTACTCGTATATTTGACAGACTACCATTATTTCATACCTCGCACCGAACGCAACGTAGATACACATAGAACGCGTAGCACGACCGATTTTTGTCGACAGAATAATAGACAAAATGACAGATAGAATAGACAAAATTACAGATAGAATAGACACAATGACAGATGTCTTTTATTCATCTGTCATTTTGTCTATTCTTCCAAAATTTCTGTGGTGGTCATGCTTCGCGTACAGGTGAGACAGGACAAAAAGTCGCACGACACACAGCAAACGCCTGAATGAACAATTGTTAGATGAAACATTTCATGAAAAGCTCATGGATACATACATTCTCCACACCCTTACCTACGAAGCGCAAAAGATGGTCTGTAACAAAGCGTCAAAACTCCGCACTTGGAGTCTGCCAACGGGCTATTATTATTTTTATTTATATCGGACACAAGTGACTCATATTGTTGTTAGTATAACTTATAAAACTATGTTTGTATCAATATAATGAACCGGACACACAAATAAAACAACATAAAACTATTTCATGAACCTGTACATATCTACACTTCCCGCTGCACCAGACCTGCAGCTATGCATACGGGTCCAGTGCCCCAGGAACAGGCAATCAGGCTTTTCGACTATCACCTTTAAAATGCTGTTGGTGCTCCCCCGAATCCTTCACATCAGGGATATGGAACGGAAGTATACTAGGCGTCAAACTCACACAGAACTGGGCTGGCCACATCTGTCGCATGTCGGATGCAGCTGAATATTAGTATTTTACCTAAAGCGACAGCCTCTTTGACCTCCGGAACCCAGATACTGGGTAATTTCTTAGCAACAGCCCGGAGTTTGGAAGTTGGCGGTGTGATGTGTACGCCCTGCCTCGGAAAGCACGTAGAGAGTTCGTGCGCTGGTCCTGCGCATGATCCATGACCTCTCCGGTCGTGTCGCATTGCAGTGCAAACGACTTTGAGAGTGAGAGAAGAGTCACAAGTGCATTCTGCATTTGTGTCTGCGCACACACTTGTGCACAATAATATCTCCCGCGCCGTTGATACCGGCCACCATAGCCGAAATACGTTCTGGAGGACTATATAATACGAAACGCCTTGGTAAGACTGGTTGACAGACTTTCGGCCTTCAGAAGACCCCGCAACTACTGTCAAAGTTCCACGACTAACAGCCGTGCCCAACGCTTAACGAGCTTTCCGAGAACGAATGAGTCTTGGTATGTAAAGATGGTCATCCATCTACGGGCAAACGCCATTTAAACCTGATCGATCGTGCCTTAAGGCAGTTTCAAATCCTTGGCCACAAGCCTTCAGGTCATGTTGTAATATTTTTTCCCTGGACCCTTTACAAAAGGCTTTACCTGCTACCCCATACTAATTTCGATATAAAATACATCTTTGTACAACTTTCAATTACTTACATAATCTTCTATTCACACCCACTACAATTTTCATTCAATTCGTTGATCTCGGAACACATTATTATAATATTATGAGCCTGACGCTTTTCAAATAGCTGTTCAGAAAACGAATGAATGTTAACAAAAATAAATCGTAAAAATATCAGCTTGTAATTATACCACCGAAGGCCAAAGCCTTCTTCACATGCCCAGGCATGTTATGGATGAGTAATTTGAGTAAGTTTCGTTTTTTTGCTTGCTTGTTTATTTGTTTGTTACGCTTTCACGCCAAAACGGCTGCACGGAATTGAATGAAGCTCAGCCCTGGGTAAGGATAAAGGCTACTTTTTATCCTGGATTGCAGAGGAAGTCGCGGGCTTCAAACATCTTGTAAAATCTTATTGAGGATAAAATTCGATATGAATTAACTAGCTGAAAATAGTTATACGCGAGGGTATGGCAGCGGGGTGTGGATGAGGAGCTGTGGAACACAAACCTAATATTAGAAGTAGCGAATGCAACATGATATTAAAAGGAGAAAAACAGGAATTTATTAATCAGACGGTTTTCCTAGGAATCACGCTGGACGAGAAATTACAATGGGGACCACATATTACATCTCTTGTGGGGCTACCAAGCTCGGCCGCTTATGTTTATAGAAAGATAAGACAGTTAACAGATGTGGAAACCGACGTTTGGTCTATTTTAGCTACTTTCACAGCATTATGTCGTATGGCATTTTACTGTGGGGTCGGGCTGCTGACACTGAATCCATTTTTATTTTGCAAAAGTCGCGAATCTCTCAGGGATTTATTTAAAAAGACAAATATTATGACAGTATCTTGCCAATTTATGTATGAAAATATTATGTGTTTAAGAAAAAAACTACATCTTTTTAATAAAATAATAGTGATAGACCATCATTTTAATACTAGAAATAAAGATGAAATAGATCAACCATTTTTCAGATAAGTACATACATCTTTTATGGGGTCCTGTGTTAAATTTAACAACAAAATAGGTACGTTGTGATATATTGCAATTAAATGAAAGAAAATATTTAAAACTCGTAGACTTTGTAAACAAGCATATTACAAATAAGAAGATTATATCGAAGATAGGAATTAAACATGCTGGTCCAGCTTTATAGGTCTATCTAGTTTAGACAAAATCAAACTGGTTGCTAATTTAATTGTATAATTTGCTTTGTTTGACATACATTCTTTGATTACTTAACTCACACGCTGACTATTCCTTGTTAATATTTTAGGATTGCAATGCAAATTGCAATGTTTGTAAATATGTGATCACCACGTGATCAGTATCTATCACGTGATTGATTTACCTCATTCAGTCTTTGCTTCATTTTAAATTCTTTTTACCTATTGTGGTATAGTCATTTTATTATTGGTGATTTCACATATAAAAATTTAATTAATACAAAATATTGTTGAACATTTTAAAAGAGTAACGGTGGAGTTTCTTGCCCATTCGGCTTCAACCGAAAGTACCTTTTCGAAGGGGCGAATGACATCAATTCTTTTTTCAATTGCTTTGATGTCGAATTTCCCCTCTGTGCCCCAAATAATACTGCCATAGCCACCTCTGCGCTGCCAGAGCTATGCCGAGGTCATCGTGCAATCGACTTAACGACGAAGAAGAAGCTTTCGAAGCAATATTTAGACCTTAACAGACCAACAATTTACTACGACCAAAATCTACACAGTCCAAACTGACCAGAGTAAGTTAATACAATACCCATAATAGGATTTAGTAAATATACTACAGTATGTATGCATACATAGATCTACAAAACACCAAATAATTTACTAAGACCACGTCAAAAGGACCAGGATACACTGCCCCGCATAGATATTAGATACATTGGTAAATAAAGGCAGAAATACATACATTAAAACAACCGGTTTTGGTCCAGCATTACAGGATATTAGCCAAGCGAGAGAGAGGAACACGACTATAGGATAGTTCCGTGAACTTTACCTTAAATACATACGTAGAAATGTACTTAGATTCTCATCAGACGTTTAGGTAATTTTGTGTTTCGTTGGAAATTGCTGTCAATGATACATAGTTATATTGTTTGTGTTTGTTTTACACTTTTCAATTATATAATCACATAAATTTTAATGTTTTGGATTTCAATAAAGAAGGCGCTGGACAAGACAAACTATTCTAAAAATTTACAATTTTTTAAGCTTTAATTTTTGGTTTGCGATCGTAAATTTTTTGGTCAACTTTTAGTATATTTCCGTATATTCGTCACAGCAGACTCCGATCAAAATTAGGTTCTATGGAAGTCAGGTCCAAGTCTTCAGCTCAAGTATATGACATCCGTACCAACTACGCTTTGAAATGGGAACTTGCTTCATATTTCTGACTGACCAACTTGACAATTCGAGTGCCTGTTAATGATTTAATTGTAATAAATTCTTTAAGTTTGAGTTTAAAGACCAGATCTTCTCCATGTTTTATGGAAGGACACTACATCATCATCATTTTTTGCAATTTGGAAGTTCTTTAAGTGTTGATTTTTTATTTTAAACAAATGTTTTTTTAAGCGCAGTTAACAATGACTGTTTATTGGTTTACCTTGTAACTAAGTATATGGTAAAATAACAACCTAATCTTACCTAAATGGAGAAAATGTGTTAATTAAAGCGCATGGCAATGAACTAAAAACGAGCAAATAGTAATTAGGTGTTACATCAAACGAAACAGAGCCGCTATGGAAATCACAATTGACCGTTTGCTTTTTTTTTGTCTCACATGTAGTTATGGTGCGTTCTTATTATGGTTATCAAAGTCAAATCCATAATGGAATAATGACTAATAATTAATTAAAGCACATAAAGGTGTAGTTTCTACCTACCCCCATGGGAAGCAGGCGTGAGTACATGTATGTATGTATGTACACTCACACTGTCCTTCCATACCTATTAATACTGTAATTTTAAAACATTGTAACAGACAATTATTTTTAAAGAGTACAACCGTGTAGCTTCTTGCCGGCTCTTATCCATAGGAAACGACCAATTGGAACCGTGCACCTAGCTTCAGACGTTTCATAAGTGCCCATGTAGGTTTATGTGCAATTTCATGATTTTATTTTTATTTTTATTTTGAAATGTATGTTACAAAGGTTTTTCAGTGAGGAACTTACAAAGTAAGCATTATTCATTTCATGGTGTACACATGAATTGTTGGGTGAAGCGCTGCTTTCCTAAACACATCACTGAGTTATCTGTATTTAGGAGAGACACTGGAATGAGAATGCATATATGTTTATTATCTTCTAGTTTAGCTCACTACTTTGAAGAAAAGAGGTCTTTTTACTTTTACCGCTAACTTCTTCTTAAAAGTAGTTTTTTTCTTAAGTTTCTTGCACGTTCTTTTTCATAGGAATATGCTATGCTTTTGAATGGGCAACTAACTTCATCTTTCTTCCTGACGGACTCCATGAAAATTCAAATGTGCCTGCAATTGATTTAATTGAAGTAAATGCTTTGAGTTAAAAGTGCCAGATTGAGTTTTTCAAAAGTTTTTTGAGTATTTGACAT
This sequence comes from Dasypolia templi, assembly GCA_963555695.1. NCBI lineage: Eukaryota > Metazoa > Arthropoda > Insecta > Lepidoptera > Noctuidae > Dasypolia > Dasypolia templi. The sequence continues at coordinate 11,860,206 of OY743163.1, forward strand.
GACTCTGTCATTTTGCAAGCAAAACTGCTAGCACAAAGAACGAACAATTGTTTAACATTGCGTAATAAGTTTCTCGAGAACATTTAATTTCCAAGACATGTAATATGATTTAATTAGTATGTATAGTTGAAAGATTATAATATACGAGGACAATCTGTTGACATTAAAAGTATGAAAATTTGTTAATTAACTTCAATATCAAATCTAAAGGTTCAATCCTGTTATTTGAAAGTTCAGCTAGCTAATTTCAATAACTAATGTAGTTATGATTATTTAATAATATTTGTTACTGCACACGATATTTTAAATACCTACCAATATATAATTATTCCAATAGCAAAACAATCTCATAAAAAAGGTATTACCATATTTAAAATTCCAATTTGAGCGTTGACTTTATTCAAATTAAATCAAATGCACCTTCGTCGTTCCAATTTTAAAAAGTTGCCGTCCATTTCCTCGACATACGAATCTATCAGTCAAAAATGTTTCGCGCTTCCTATTCACCCTTCCCGCCCTTGAATACAGTCCACTTACTTTTTTTAAGTATAGAGCTCAAGCAACGTGCGATGGTATAAAAACTCGCGGCGACCAATCGAGAGCACTCAGTAGCCTTCGAGCAGTCTAACACAGAAGTGCACGATGAGAGTTCTGGTGGGTTGAAACTTGTGTTTCCTTGCTTTTAAAACTCTTTAGTGCTTTAGCAATTATATTACAAATTAAAAATTAGTGTTGGCGTGTTACAGTGTTGTGATTAGTGATGTGATTCGACATATCGATATAGAGATCGCTTGTGATATAATCGATGTTTTAATCGGTATTCTTTCACAGATTGTCGCCGCCGTCCTTGCCTGCGCCGCAGCCGCGCCCTCCGGTCTGCTGGGAGCACCTTACGGAGCACCCTACGGCCATGGCCTCATCGGTCATGCCGGCCTCGCGGTAGCCCACGCGGCCCCGTACGCCGTGGCTCACGCCCCGGTCGCCATTGCCCACGCCGCCCCCGCTCTCCCCACCATCTCCCCCGGAGACATCCAGGGTGCCGCCATCGACGCCCATGTTGAAGCTTCCGACCATGTCCGCGCCGCCTCTGACGCCGCCCGCGAATACCACGACCAGGCCTCCGAGCTCCACGGTCAGGCCGTCAACGCCGCTGTAGACCACTCGTGGCAAGCGGTCGACGCTGCGAAGACCGCTCAGGCTCAATTAGACGGTGCCGCCGCTGGCGTCGCCCCCGTGCTCGCTAAGCAGCTGGTTGGTCACGCTCCCGTGGTCGCCGCCGCCCCCGCCCTCTATGGTGCCCATGGTTACGCCGCTCACGGTGTTGGCCCCGCGCTCGCGTACTCCGCGCCTGCCTACGCTTCCAGCCAGACCGTCGTTAGCCAGTCTCTCTCCCAGTCCCACCCCGGCCCCGTGGTGCACGCGCCCCTGGCCCTTGCCCACGCCGCCCCCTACGGTGTTGCCCACGCTGCCCCCTACGGTGTTGCCCACGCCGCCCCCGTCGCTTACGCTCATGGACTCCACGGACACGCATGGTAAACTGTGATAAAAATTTTGATACCAAAAAAATAATACTCAAGTTTTGGATTTTGTAAATAAATTATATAAAATACAGGCTAACAGAGGCGAGGATGTGTGAATAAATGAAATAGTAATTTTATACATTATGTTGTTTCCTTTGGTACATATCTCGACACATTACATACATACATATTTAATACTTCCCACAAGCTCAAGAGCATTGACATGGCAAATCAAGAATGATTTCGAACAATGAAATCGAAAAAATCGAATCAGTAGTTACTTCGATTATTTAAAACAAATACAATATAATCTCGTTGTCAATATTCGATTCAAAATGTCAAGTTCAATTTTTAAGCCGTCGACCTTAGCACACTAACATTCAATGACTCAATTTATCAATATTTTTATTAGTAAACAATATCGATAATTTTACTGAATTAATTTTATAACGCTACCTTTTATACACCAATACATTTTCATTACTCATTTGCAGTATAATCTGATACATTTTCCAATAAAACATTAAAAAAGCAAAGGCATGACTTCCTGAGAGCCAATAATGTCAATCATAACTTTTTAATAACACAAAAAGATTTTTTTAGTCGCCACGCCTCATTCTAAATGCGTGATTAGCTTTTTATAAATTATCTAAAGATTCGATTCGATCGATCGATTATATTCGATTCGACTTCCGCTTCTGTATCAAATACCGTGTCAAATTAATTATTTACGTTCTAGCATATATTTGCTAGTTTTTGTGATACGACGTTGATTTGCTTAAGAAGTATTTTTTGCTCAAATATCAGAGTGAGGACAAAGGATATGAACAGGGTCAGTAATTTAAATATCTAATATTAAAACATGGTCACGATAAAACACGTTCTTAATGAAGGATTTAGTATTAGATTGAATGCTAGAGAGCATTTTAGCTTTTGAGAAAAAAATCTGCGACTAAAACTATGTGGAACACATAAACATAGCAAATGGCAAAGGTATAGCTTTTCAAGGTCCTTCTGAGAGCATACGACGACTTAAAAAAGTTGTCAGTTTACATGACATAACATCACGCCTGTAATCCCAGAAGGGTTAGACAGAGGTGTACCTATAGTACACCAACATTTCGTCAGTAAATGCTAAGTCCCATGTAATAGGGGCGAGCCTATTGCCATCAACCGGGCACAAATCCTGACTCCGAGCTGCTACTGAGAAATTCAAGATAGAAAAACCCAATAACAATGCCCGACCTGGGAATCGAACCCAGAGGATCTTGCGACCACTAGATCAACGAGGCAGTCAGTTTAATAATTAGTAAACCTCTTAGTCTGATCGTCGTTGTTCTATGAATAAAAACAAGAGACGATAGAAAAATCACTGACTAAACCCACAGATAAAGAAAAATAAAAATAAAAAATGTCCACGCCACTAAGAACAATGGTTGTATAGCTGACATTTCTCTTACGATTACTTAATTATTGAGGGGATCTCGGCCTAAATAATAACAACCGCATGGGTTGATCGAAGTTTAAGTTCCATCAATTAAATGTCGCGACCCCTCCATGCCTCGAAAAGTAAGTTAAGCCGTTTTTATCGACTATCATTGGGTGTCTTTACGGGAAGTCAGAAGACCGAAATATTGCCAACCAGCCTTACCAAGTTATTGGTTCAGCAGTGGCCCTGCGTACTGCAAGGCCCTTGTGGCTCACTCTAGGGTAATGCAGAGAAGGCCGAATGAAGAAGAAGATACTGCTAAGTTTGATTGGGAGAAGTTTCTTTCTTATCTTCTACCTCATAAGTCGCAGTAAGCTCTGCTGCTGTTGCGGTGAGTTCTTTTTAGGTTATGAAATCTTGCATACCTGAATATTTATTCTTATGTCAGTCTTTCAGGAGCAGGTGGTGGCCCAGTGGCATCCAGTGTTACCCATTTGCTGGGTTGTGGAGTTCATATATGCAGCCACTCCATCAAAAATACTGGTATTCAGCTGCGTCCAGTTGTACTCGAAGCCCATCCAAACATACGTTAGGTAGAGGCTATGTTGATGATGACATTTCTCTAACTATTCCTATTTCAAATTGCTTACATAAATCATTGTATTTATTTATTTGTTAACATACGAAAAAAACAGATCTTTTGTTTGATGAACAGAGCTCTATGTTATGCCAGAACGCGTACAAATATGGTGCGTAAACCTAGCCGAGGATTACAAATTATAATCTACTAAAAATATTTGAAAATCATGCATAATTTTGGTTTTAAATTAGAAAATAAATTAAACAATTACATAGCATTTAATACCCCAATTATATCAGACTATTAAAAATACTATGTCAAAATAATTCAAATTTCAAATGATTTAATGTCAACATTAATATTTGTAATTCTTAATCAATTCGTCATACAAGTATTCGTCAATAGTGTAATAACATTTATCTATTAAGAACAATTTCATTTGTTTCTTAAACTGTGTAAAAAATAATTCTCATAAGGCGTCTGGCATTTTATTATAAATACACACTTTTTTTTACTAATGCTGTTTTACGTTTATAATTCCTCAAAGAATGTTTGTACTGACTACGAATTGGAACATTTCGTACCATTGTAATTGTTTCAAAAAGGTTAGTATTTGTTTTGACGGAGATACACATTTATAATACATAACAACTATATAAATAGTTCTTACAAAAAAAATTAAGTACCTACTCAAGACAAAATGGCCCCTTCCCACAACAATTAGATTCGTTATGAAATCGGTCCAAGTGTGGCAACTAAATAGATATAAATTAAACTAAATGGCAAATGCTGCAGCATAAGGCCGTGTGCAGAGTAAAGGAAATCGAGTCGTTTGGTCAAACCCTATACAAAACAGTTGTAAGAGCAAAATAATTAAATTCTATACGATTTTACTTCTGTACGTAGGTTTGTACAAACACTTTTACACGTCAATCATTACAATAAATAGACAAGGTGTTAACGATAAATCACAAATAACCGGAAAACCGGGTTATTGGACTCATAAATTATGAACCAATTTTACCATGTGACCAACCAGACATTTCTGTTCGCATAACTCGACAAAACAATTTTTAGTAGATATTTTTTTGTCTGTTCTAGTTTGGTTGGTTCCATACACGTTTTCAGTTAATTAAAAAACTACCTACACCTGCATAAATAGATCGAAACTTATGCGAATGGCGAATTATTGAGCTTAGATGAAAAGTACCGAATTTGACAGGTTTCTGACGTCTCCCCTTTACAAACAGCTTATCTACAGCTCCTTTTTACTCAACCGCAAATTATCGTTATCAAATGTGCGTGCTGTGAGCAGTCAAGTCTTTGACAACACTAGACGTTTGTTACATGCTTAAAACATGAAGTTTTTACGCACGCAACAACAATGGACATTGCCTGCATAATACAAAGGCGTTAATTTCTTGTCTGCATACCTCTTTGTTGATTATATCTAAGGTTGAATTGTCTCGGGGATACCCTTCAAAGGTTGTTTGAAGTATGAATACGTTATGTAGCGTTTCAGTCATGGATAGGTAACCGTTCTTCACACATTAGGCCTTGTTTGTGCAATCAATACCTACTAATGATAGCCCACTTTATTATTGCTTAAAACTAACTAGTACCACAGATAATATAATACTACGTACCCAATCCCATACAAAGTAATAACACCTCCCTAAGTCTGGCTTTTGAGCTGGCTATTTTACTTCGTCCAAATTTTCAAAAGATGGCAGCATCAGCGACTCACTAATTACCAGAGGCTGTAGTTTTACAACGCCATCCAGGAGTCGACCTACTTTTTAAACGTTTCGTGTAATGATTTACACATAAAGTCTTATATTTCCAGGTTCAGAAAAATATGTTAATAGATTTCTTTTATATCTCTAGGTAAAGCAATGGATAAAAAAAGTTGTTTTATTCAAATTAGTAACGATAATGGTTACTGTGATGACAGGTCAAATTGAATAAAACGCCATCTATTGCAAAGAACTCCAAACACACAATTTCTAGTGTTGTGGGTAAAAGGTAAAAATGAGTGCACCATTACATATTGATTCCAGAAGGCAAGTCAATAGTAATCACAAATTTAACCATTTATGTGTACTGCTATGCTTCGGGAACACAGAGTAGGTATTTCAGCCTTCCCTATAACTAACAAAAATAGTTGATGACTGATTTATGTTTTTTGTTGAAAATACGTGCATGACGAGTGTAAATAGATAAATCAGCATAGAACAAGGAAGTTTTGATTTTGAATAATCTTACTTCAGCCAAAATTCTGTCGTTTATCGCTTTCTTTCATATTATTAATTTCATAATGGTTACTTAGGCTGCCATTTATGATTTATTTTTCAAGACTTATTATAATTTGTTCGAGTTCAGACCCCATGCTAGTACTGTCACACCCTTTTAAATCGACTTAAAACTGTTTGCAAGATAGATTTGAAAAGAAAGGCTGATTCACTGCAACTGAGAGCAGGTAGGGGTGGTCACTTGGAGGTGTTTAAGAAAGTAAAACCTACTCTCCAGGTTCTCTACTACAGTTCTTTTGAGTGATGATTTTTAGCCCATGTTGACCCACTGTTGGGCAAATGCCTACTCCTTTCCACTCCTCTTTGTCTTGAGCTAGTGTGGACCAATCCTGTCTCTAGGCGTCAAGCTCGTCCCGCCATCTTCTCCTGGGTCTGCCTCGATGTCACCGAACGCTTTCTTGGACCCACAAGGTGGTAGATATGGCGCATGAATCGTTCTACATACGGCAAACGTGTCCAATCCAGTCCCTTTTCAGCTTGGGTGCTTTCAAGGGTGACGTCGGCGATTTGTGTTTTGGAGCGCAGCACTGTATTCCCAACACGGTCCGTTGATCTGACTCCAAGAATGCTGCGCTCCATTGCTCGCAGGTAAACCCCAAGCTTGAACCTCTCCGCTATTTCGAGTATGTAATAATTTTGTTTTGTTCCAAAATCTGAACCTAAAACAATTTGACAATGTTTACCAAGAACGCCGCCCATTTCAATGGCTTCAAAGTCAAATAATTTATTTCAAATAGGCCCATAAAAAAGCACTTTTGAACGTCAACATTTACATTAAAAATAGAACTGATTCTAGGCGCCACTTCCAAAAAGTAGTTTCGTATGGAGAAGAAGTGGCAAGAAACTCCACCGTTACTCTTTTAAAATGTTATACAATATTTTGCATACATTAATTATATTTCTCTAAGTGAAGACGATGCACCAAGAATAAAAATACTATACCACAATTGGTAAAAATAATTAAAAATAAAGCAAAGGCAGATAAATTAATCACGTGATAGGTACATTGTGCTCACATATTTACAGACATTGTAAAAATATATGAATTTTCCTAAAAATATTATCTAGGGATATGTCAGTGTGTGAGTAAAGTAAAAATAACAGATTATACAATACAACAAGCAACTAGTATGATATTGTCTAGCCTCTATATTGTCTTGGAGCAGGACCAGCATGTTTCCAAGCATGCCTATCTAGGATATAATCCTCTAATTTGTAATATGCTTGTTTACAAAGTGTTTTTTTAACATGAGTTTTAAACTTTCTTTCATTTAATTGCAATATTTCACAAGGTATTTTATTGTAACATTTAACACAGTACCCCATAAAAGATGTGTGTACTTCAAATGCCAAGATTCTGGTTGCAGTATAGCAGTAGGTCAAACCTCCAAAATCCAGTCTTCCAGCATAAATTTTAATATAAAATCGTAAGATAGTCCAAAGTTAAGTTCAAACTACTAACACAATCTGATCACGTCTTTACCTACATTCTAGCCTAGTCTACCTCACTGTATTCTAAATATTACGGCCGCCATATTGGATTGTTACGCCAACAATCAAACAGGAATACTATTTACTACTTATACCTTTGAAAATATATGCAGTTTTTGCAGCTATGAGATCATTGTGTCTCCGGTTATTTTTCCGAATTATATGTCAACTTATTATTGGTTCATTGTTGGTTTGTTGTTAGTCCACCAATCAGAACAGCTAATATGACTTTTCACAGCAGATTTATTAATCAGAGACTTGATAAGAAGATCCATTTACAACAGACAAAACAACAATTTTTATTCAAAGCATTATGGTGAATGATTGGAAGGCCGAATGATAGCTACTTGTTGCGCGATCTGACGCAAGAAGAGATCGAGGAAGTGGTGACAAAGATGATGATGTCGAAGTTGCTCAGTGGTAAATTGCGGAGGAACGAGGCATAATTCCAATAATTCCATAAAAACTTTTTCTAATGAGTTTAGTTTTCGCATAAATGTGAAATTAAATGCATCTTAAAACGCATAGATTACTACATATAAAAGCTCCTGTCTTAGTAAACTCTGAATGTTTTTTATATTAAGGTATGTGTATTTTATCGGTCAACTATTTTTGGTCTTTCAGGCCGGAGTATTTTTGTCCTACATGCTTGTCAACCTTCACGTTGTTGACAGACAAAGCATTGTTAGCAGTCCTTTTCGTGTACTTTTCGCCGTTTATGTCAGCCCTCGAAACAGGAATGTTACGATAGTTCAACTTGTAACGATTTTATTACACTTTCTCTATTTCAGATTACAAAGAAACTGTTTCAACCGTCATTAGGATGCTGTGGGTATCTTTGAACATTGCTAACCTTACTTACAAGTCAGCAGGCATACGCACTTAAAGGCGGTAAAAGCATTGAATTACGATTACTGCACTTAACTGGTGCACAGAGTAACCTTTTTAGGTATCTGTCTGTTATTTAATTCTTTTAACTTTCATGGGTATAGCACATAGGTAATTTATAATAAATTTCTCCATATTTTACCGTCACATCATGCAAAGGTTTACAATTCCAAATTAAAAATAATAAGTAAGTGGCAGATCATCGGAATAACAAAAATAAAAATAGTAAAAAAGGTCAGCATTTAATCTTATTTTCTTTATTTTTTATTGCTATGACCAATTAAAAATTCAATAAATAAGATTTTAAAAATGTAAGACGGAAATTTAAAGTAAGTGAACCAGGATCGCAATAATTATGTCAATCAGTTAGTGAATCATGATAAAGAATATCGTCAATCGTGTAATAAATACCAACAAACTTTTTGATCTGACGCCTGAGCGAATAGCATCTGCAAATAGTAAAAAAACCACGTTGCGCTGCTAAAATTGCTAAAAAAACGTGGTTTATGATGTCTAACACCGCACAAACTTCTAGCCAAAAACAATTTGATACTGATTGTTATTATCTGATTCAATACAAAAGACAGAAGAATTTTCATTAATGTGATGTGTGTTGAACTAAAGGCCGGTTTCAGTAATATTAGCAGAGTGATTTGTAAAACTTCATGCAAGCAAAACCCATTAAGATAGCTCCGATCTGTGAAGAAACGCCTAAGGTCAAATAAAAAAAATGAATAACGCGACCTTTGACCTTCGCAAAATCCTGGTCACAAATCAAGTCGCCCCACCAACCACACGGTCTACGGCCACATTAGGCCTCGAGGCCAACCAAAGGGTCGTCTTAATAATAAAAACCTATACACATCTTACATAACAATAATCATTAGACAAGGCATTGATATATGTACAAACAAACAATAAATTACAGCATCGAACATACCTTACGTCACGATCATCAATCACAAACGTCATAACACTCATGCGCATCAAATTTACACACAACGCACACCTCTAAGCAAAACATCTTATTACGTCACAAGATCATCGTCCGTAGAGGTCGGCGCCCGCGCATCTTCACAGTTCAAGATCAACGGAAAGTAAGACGGTTCGGTTTGACGTAAAAAACGTCACGATTTTAAAGTAGCTTTTGTCTGCGATTTCATTTGCTTTTCAGAAATCCGAGACTCAAGAGTTTTCAATTATTTTTTCTTTTCTGTATGCTCATGTCATGTCATACACGCGCATACAGTACAACACCTTGCGTGTGCAATATAATAATGCATTTAGGGTGCTGACAGGGCTGCCCCGATTCTGCAGCGCATCAGGGATGTTCGCCGGGTCGCAAGTAGACTGTTTTTAAACTACTATGCGAAAACGATGCACATCCCTGGTGCGCAGGGTTCGGGCTAGCTCCAACGGCATCCTGAGAGCATTCGCGCAGAGGTTCGATTGCCAGTACCTGAACCATTGCTGTCTGTCTGGTTCACATACTGACCAATCGAGTATGTTTGTGTTGTCTGTTTAAGTGTATGTCTTAATTTTGTTGGTCGAAATAAACGTTTTCATTCATTCATTCATATCCGCATCATGTCAACGCTACGAGGTTGTTTTGTGCCCAAAACCAGCACAGATCACAAGCACAAGATGGCGGCGTCACCATCTTGTTTTGTTAATGCAATTTCTGTGACAAAATATAAAATGAAATATGAATCGGTTTCGGGTCTGATCGGATGGAGCTGAATACCAGTATTGTACATGGAGCGACTGCCTATATCACCCCAACAGCCGAGTTACTGGGTATCACGATACTCGTTGGTAAGACCGATTTGCTTCTGACTACCAGCTACGACGGTCAAAGATTTACGAATGGCAGCCGAGACCAACGGCTTAACGTGCTTAAAGGGTCACGAAGTAGTCCCGATATGTATTAGATGGTCGCCCATATACGGACCGACCTCGGCCAGCGTTGCTTAACCTCGTAGATCGACTCGTTGTTTTACCTCTGACAGCTGTAACCCAACAGCAACCTTATTAAAACAACAATAAAGATCACTGTGATTTCGACAGGCTTGACAGTTCCAGCAATCAAACATCCACCTTATTGTCACGAGATGAAAGACCACTGTGATATTGACTGCGATGCCAAAATCAGAGAAAAATAACTAGCTAATAGTAGCTATAATGTAGCACTAAACTTAACCAATAAATCAACCGCAGTATTGTTCATGAATACAATACTGAATCAAATACGGTTGGCTGAAAATTTATTAAAAAAAAGACTGTAAAAAAATTCTCAGCTCCATTATTTTTTGTTCTGCCAGTCTTTAGGCTAAGTCAATCTCATGAACACCACATTGATAGAGTTCGTGCTATGTTATTTGTAAAACTTTATAATTAAGAAAAAATAATACACACTGTTTCTGAGATAAATCTGAAGAATTGCAGTCGCAAAGGTATAAAACTTCTAGACAGACCACGAGAGGGTGACGAGTCAGAGAAAAATTATAAAGATTACTTCAAGGTCGTCGCCTTGTCGAGCGCAGCATCGCAAGTTCAAGGTCATAAAAAAATTGGCGGCATTAGATGAGCATGTGTTATCGAAATTTTTCAGGTAACAAGTATCATATTGTCTTTTTTTTTTTTTTTTCAGCAAAGTATCCCCTGCAATCCCCTATCTCCATCCAGTACGATTTATGCCTACCCTACAAATTTCATGAAAATTGCATTAATGCTTCCTTTGCTGATGTTGACCTTGACGGTCCTGGCACCTTTGCCTATCTGCCCGGGAGCATTCGAGCTACGTGTTCAGTTCACTGGTGTGTGGTAACCTTATGGTCATCGCCCACTCATTCTAAGTTAAAGGTCATAGTTTTAATTACCAACTGTTATCAATATTGTCAACAAATGCAAAAGTAACAGTAAAAATGTAATGGTTCTGTATATATGTCTTACTATCCTGGCTTCAGAAACACGCTTCGTGTACGAGTATCTCGGGCATTACGACTGAAAGGATTTAAATTCACACTTTCTCTCTCGCTCTCTCTCTCTTTCTCGATCCCTTATTATATACGAGTTTGTGTGCGTGCGAGTATCGCGTAATGAACTTTGTTCCTGACAGGGGTCCCCCGATAACACGTTTGTGTATTTCACGCGTTTATGTGAAAATAAAATATTTATATACTTTTGTTTAAAAGACAGGTGTATAGTACCAAATTTCTCAAAATCAAAAAAATCAAAACCAAAAGTCACCTATTCAAATTAGGCTGAGAATCAGCACTTTTCGAACGTCAAAATAACATAAGACAGTCCCCCGGCACGCCCACCCTTAACCAATTCCTAGTGCTTTACCTGGGAAGAAGAAGTGGCGCAATAAACTCCCCAGCAGCACAGCTGTCTGTTCAGTTGAAAAACAACTTGAATCTATACCATAATAGGTATCAAAGTAATCACTTTACCAATGACAATTACCATTAACCTGGTACAAATCCAGACTCCGGGCTACCACTGAGAATTTTCTTATCCAAATACCCAGGACTTAAAGTCAACACTCGCGCGAAAATTTATTAATGTTGCTATATACAGGTATGAGGAACAGGGTGTTAAGTTCACACATCCTTCCTATTCACTCTGCCCGCCCTTGAATACAGACCACTTACTTTTTTAAAGTATAGAGCTCAAGCAACGTGCAATGGTATAAAAACTCGCGGCGCCCAATCGTGAGCAGTCAGTAGCCTCCGAGCAGTCTAACACAGAAGTGCACGATGAGAGTTCTGGTGGGTTGAAACTTGTGTTTCGTTACATGTGCTTTCAATAAAGCATAATATTCCTAATTTAAAATTAGTGTGTGCGTGTTACAGTGTTGTGATTAGTGATGTGATTCGACATATCGATAAAGGGATCGCTTGTGATATAATCGATGTTTTAATCGGTATTCTTCCACAGATTGTCGCCGCCGTCCTTGCCTGCGCCGCAGCCGCGCCCTCCGGTCTGCTGGGAGCACCTTACGGAGCACCCTATGGTCATGGCCTCGTTGGTCATGCCGGTCTCGCGGTAGGCCACGCGGCCCCGTACGCCGTGGCTCACGCCCCGGTCGCCATTGCCCACGCCGCCCCCGCTCTCCCCACCATCTCCCCCGGAGACATCCAGGGTGCCGCCATCGACGCCCATGTTGAAGCTTCCGACCATGTCCGCGCCGCCTCTGACGCTGCCCGCGAATACCACGACCAGGCCTCCGAGCTCCACGGACAGGCCGTCAACGCCGCTGTAGACCACTCGTGGCAAGCGGTCGACGCTGTGAAGACCGCTCAGGCTCAGTTGGACGGTGCCGCCGCTGGCGTCGCCCCCGTGCTCGCTAAGCAGCTGGTTGGTCACGCTCCCGTGGTCGCCGCCGCCCCCGCCCTCTATGGTGCCCATGGTTACGCCGCTCACGGTGTTGGCCCCGCGCTCGCGTACTCCGCGCCTGCATACGCTTCCAGCCAGACCGTCGTTAGCCAGTCTCTCTCCCAGTCCCACCCCGGCCCCGTGGTGCACGCGCCCCTGGCTCTTGCCCACGCCGCCCCCTACGGTGTTGGCCACGCCGCCCCCTACGGTGTTGCCCACGCTGCCGCCTACGGTGTTGCCCACGCCGCCCCCGTCGCTTACGCTCATGGACTCCACGGACAGGCATGGTAAACCGTGATAAATGTTTAGATACCAAAAAATTACAGTCAACATTTTGGATTTTGTAAATACATCATATGAAAAATACAGGCTAACAAGAGGCGAGGATGTGTAAATAAATTATTTTATACATTATGTTGTTTCCTTTGACTCATATTTCGACTACAGGTGTGCGCTGGTGGTACCCGGCGCTGGTGTCTGACGTCAAATTTTTCAACGGCTGCGATGTAATCAACGCAATCGGTGTGAGTAGTTAAAAAAAAGTTACTTTAAAATCAAATCACTTCAACTTGACACACTTTTTAAATCAACATAACGAGCCATGACTACCGACTTATAATATGGGGCATTTTTAATTCATTCACTACACTGACTTGCTGAAGATCTATAAGTAGCTGTCATTGTGTAGTGTCTGTTGGAGATCAAAACAATAAATAAATATCGCCGAAATCAAAAGCTGACTTTATGAGACTGGTGTCCGAAGAAGACTTATAAACACTTACGAAAACCTCCAGAAACGGGTTATCAAAATCAAAAGTCATTTATTCAAACAAGGCTGAAAGATAGACGTTTTTGAACGTCAAAATTACATAGGACAGTCCCCCAAAACGCCCGGCGTTCACCAATATCTAGTGCTTTAGCTGGGAAGAAGAAATGGCGCAACCAACTTCCCACCAGCACAGCTGTCTGAACAGTTAGAATAACTTGATTATATACAAAAGTACGTAATAACCATTACGATACACATACCATTAAATTAAAGTCTACGGCTCGAACGAGCCTGCCTAAAATAAACAAACAAAAACATTTAAATCAAGCATCTGGGTCCTTATAAAACGTAGAAACAAGAAACCGATGGTTAGGTTAGTCATTGTTGTGAACCAGTTATTTGCAGTAGCCTGTAACACTTGCTTTTATTGATTCTTGTGTGTATACTTGCAGATTTGTAAGTAGATAAGCAATGTTTGAAGATACCCGTAGCATCCTAATGACAATTCAACCAGTTCCTTTGTAATAAGATGCAGGGAAAACGTAATTAAATCATTACGATTGAAGTATCGTAACATTCCAGTTTTAAGGGCTGGCAAAAATCTGAACGAAAAGGAGAATACGAAATGGGTTCCGAGGAAGTAAGTACTACCTCTATAACAGCTACTTCTGTCGCCAAGCAGCATACGAATGTTCTGGCTTGACGGACCAAAAACGTTCGTACAAAAAATACACATTTCGTCTAACAAACTAGGAACAGATTCTTCAAATGAAAATTTGATAGAAGAGCGATAATACAAAGGGAATGACGCGCCATGTAGTTTTAAAATATTTACCAAAACATTGACGACTACATAATGATTTTTACGATTATAGTTCCAGAAATCCAAATCGCTTTATTTTACCGTTATCATTTAAATTAATTTGAAAACACAAGAATATACGCGCCTGATCTAAACTACGCCGCATTGAAAGCTTGAATTTCGAGCAGATCATAAAAGCCTGAACGAATAGCTTCTGCAAACAATAAAAAGGCACTTTGCGTTGCTAAAACTGCTAGGCGAATTGTGTAACAACCTCATGTACTGCAAATTTTTAAAGCCAAATACTTTATTTAGTTATTATAATTGGCTATATAAAAGTAAAAGAAAGGTGAATACGGACGGTTTTGTAATAAACTAAATCAATTTTAGTATTGGAAACTCTTTTATTATACTAGGCTCCTTAAATTAGCAACAAAACCCGCATAATGGTCTTCCTCAGCTCTCTGGGGACCTCAGGTTTCTGAAGGAACGCCTTTTTAATTTGGGTGGGAAATCATCATATGACTTCTTCCGCACTGGGTGGAGCGGGAGGGCGAGTCAGACTTTTACTGACTAAAACCCACCCGTGTTCTTTCAGTTGCCTGTGCCAGGGCCACGGTTATCTCTATCGAATTACCCGCGACCCTGAGGCGTCGGCCCTATCGGACCTCGTCATTTTGTGCTGACATCTCTTTGAGGCGCGCGTGAAACACGACGCGCCGTCGACCCGGGCCTGGTCCCTACCGCGCTAGGCGCGGGCTTGCGGACGGCGAGCCATGGGTAGCTCGCCGTCCGCAAGCCCGCGCCTACGGTGGCCGGGAATCTGCTTGTGATTCCCGACGCCCAGGGCGTCTCCTGCGGCGACTAGGGGCGTGAGGGCGCAAGGCTCTCTCCCTCACGCGCTCCGCCTCCTCCTTCGCGAGCATTACTGCTTCGCAGAAGGAGGTGACGGCTTTCAATTCCCTCTCGCTCCGTACCATGGCATGGACCAGGGCCGGACGCGAGAGATCGCCGCCGCCGATCGCCTCCGCGAGGACACTGCGGTGCTCCGCCCAAGCTGGGCAGACCTCCACCGTATGCTCCACCGTGTCCTCCGGGCGATCCACACAATGGTGACACCCGGGCGTTTCCTCCCGCCTTATGCGAAACAGGAACCTCCCGAAACAACCGTGTCCGGTGAGGACCTGTGTCAGGCGGAAGGTGAGGACGCCGTGGCGCCTCTCCAACCACTCCTCAAAGAGGGGACTTACCGCCGCTATTGTGGCGTGCCCAGCACTGGGTTGCGACAATCGCACCCTCCAAGTCGCCATGAGATCCCGCCGGAGCTCTGTCCGCTGTGCCGTGATTTCTGGAGGCAGCGGAGTTACAACCCGGCGTCTTGCCTCCTCGCGCCACTCCCATACGTGCGCGAGGGCTTTTGCCTCCAGATCCCATGGCCGCAATCCGGCAAGGAGGCTCGCCGCTTCGCAGGAGACTGAAGGAACGCCTATCAAGTCAAATGAAATCAAAATATTTTATTTCACTTAAACCTACATGCATGGGCACTATTGAAATGTCAGAAGCTAATTGCACGGTTCCAATTAGTCGTTTCCTATTAAAAGAGCCGGCAAGAAACTTCACGGTTAAACTTTTAAAAATAATTTGCTCTTATTATGTTTTAAAATTACAGTGTTAATAGGTATGGTAGGACAGTGTAGGCCTATCAACAATTAACAAGTTACCTACTTCACAAAATAGAAATGGCCTACAAATCTACAGTCTACAAGGCCTACAACGTTCTCACATGCACAATCTGGCTAGCCCTATCTCCGCTTGAATGAGTATCATGTACCTGTGCTTGGTTTTTAGGTAGGTCTCGGAGGAAACTCCCATTGCAGTCCATGGAAGCATAGGTATGCTTCCATGGACTGCAAGGGGAGTTTTAATATTAAGCGTCCCTTGGGAGAAAGACCACCCAAGGGTAGCTTCATATTAAAAGCCAACAACATTGACATACACTCTGAATTACAACATCGAACATAACTTAAATCACGATCATCAACCACTAACGTCATCAGACCCATGTGCATAACATAACACACATCTCTGAGCATAACATCTTATTACGTCACAAGATCATCGTCCGTAGAGGTCGGCGCCCGCGCATCTTCACAGTTCAAGATAAACGGAAAGTAAGAGTGGATTGGTTTTGACGTAAAAATCGTCATGAATTTTAAAGTAGGTAGCTGTTGTCTGTTTTTTGTTTGCTTTCAGAAATCTGACTCTATTGAAAGGGTTTTCTGGGAATGATTATCTAAACTAACATTATAAAAAGACTGGTTTTGTTTTTTTTGTTTGCATGTTTGTTTGTTACGCTTTCAAACTAACACGGCTGAACGAATTCGGATGAGATTTAGCACATGAGTAGACCATGGCCTGGATTAGAACATAGGATAATTTTTATCCCGATATTCTCACGGGATCGAGACTAATCCGTGTTATACCGCGGGGCACAGCTAGTGTCATATACAACGCTACAAGGTTTTTTTTGGCGCGTTTCCAAAATCAGAACTATCACGTATTCACGAATGCTTACCAACAGCACCCCCCCCGCCCCAATTTAATTTAGGCTCAAAAGATCCTTGTAGCAGTCAACCTAACCAATAAATCAACAGGAGTATCGTTCATGACCAGTGAATCTAATACGGTTGGCTGAAAGTTAAAAAAAACTTTAGTTACCTACTTAGTTTAGGTATTTAGTAACAAAAGTTTTCAGTAAAACTTTAATCAGCCCCATCTTATTGTTCTGGTAGTCTTCTTGCTAAGAATATTTCATGAACGCCATAAAATTTTTGGAGTTTGTGCTATGTTATTTGTTAAAACTGATAATTTCAAGAAAAACGAACACACTGTTTTTGAAAAAAATCTGAAGAATTACAGTCGCAAAGGTATAAACATCTAGGCAGACCAAGAGAGGCTAATGAGTTTGATGAGTCAGAGAAAAATTTGAAAGATGTCTTAAGTCATAGCCGGGTGTCTAATTCTTTAATTCAACTTTTTTCTCCGCAAAGTTCATACTATTAGGCAAAGACTTCCCCTTACTCCATCCAGTGGCATTTCTGTTTGTCCTCTGAATTACATGAATGCAGTAATGCCTCCTTCGTCAAAGTTGACCTTGATTTTTGGCTTTTCGACGAGCTTCATCGCTAATCGAATGTTACTTGGTCTAGACCCTCTGTCTCCTCTGCCCGACTGCCAGGGAGCATTCTATTCGACGTGTCCAATCCAATGGTCAATGGTAACCTAAAGGTTTAATGGGTTTTACTACAAATTCCAGGATTCCGCCTACAAAATCGGCTAATTTACTACTAAATATTGGTATGTTACTTGGCAGAGGAGACAGAGGGTCTAGCCCTCTGTCTCCTCTGCCCGACTGCCAGGGAGCATTCTATTCGACGTGTCCAATCCAATGGTCAATGGTAACCTAAAGGTCATCGCCCACTCATTCTAAGTTGAAGATTATCGTATAATACACTTGGGAGCAAATAAATCGAGCCACTTCCTTTTTCACGCATTATGGTTATTATTTTTGGTATTATGGAACCCATCGATTCGAAACATATATCGCCTAAAAGGGTATTTAATAACCTTTACAATGAGGGTAGTTAGTTGTCAAAATTTCATTTTAATTAAAGTTTAAAGGGTAGAATAAAATTATCGCATTTAATTTGCTTATGACATTTTTATTGTACTCTGTTAAGAAAAGATTAAATTTGAGGTTTTTGTTAATCATACCCATATTACTTGTTATTGTTGTCTTTATCTGTGTCTGTGTAATCAAAATAACCTGATAAAATGGATACTACACCGACGGAAGCTGCCCAAGTTGTAGCTTTACTTGAGGTTGGACACGAACAACGTGAAGTGGCACGCAGACTTCATTTGAGTCGTTCAAAGGTACAGCGGGTATACCGCAGGTATCTGGAGACTGGTGCTTTTGTTCGGCGACCTGGAACTGGCCGACCACGGGCAACAACAGAACGTGACGACCGCTTTATTGCAACCAATTCGTTGCGCGACCGTGGACTTAATGCTGTTCAGCTACAGCAAGCGTTACGTGACGTTCGAGGTGTCGCAATCAGTAGGTGGACAGTGAGACGAAGACTAAAGGAACGAAATTTAACATCACACAAACCAGCAACTGGCACAAAATTGACTGTAGCTCATCGCCGATCTCGCTTGGAGTTTGCTCGAGAACACATTAATTGGACGTTAGAAGACTGGAGGTCAGTTTTGTTTTCTGACGAGTCAAGAATCTGTCTTTTTAGCAATGACGGGAGAAACCGAGTGTATAGACGTCCTGGTCAAAGATTTGCCCAATGTTGCATTCGAGAAACTGAGTTTTGGTGGTGGTTCTTGTATGGTGTGGGGAGGAATTTCTCTAGACGGAAAAACGGAACTTGTCTTCGTCGACCCCGCCAACGATGGCAGTGGTAGACGTGGATTAACAGCTGACCGATACATAACTGACATTCTTGAAGACCACGTAATGCCGTATGCTGGTTTTGTCATAGAAAATTTCTTGTTTATGCATGACAATGCGAGACCTCATACCGCGCAGATCGTTACGGAATACTTGTCTGCGATCGGGATTCAACAAATGGTATGGCCAGCACGTAGTCCCGATTTGAACCCGATCGAACACCTATGGGACGAGCTAAAACGGAGAGTCCGAGCCAGGGTTCCCGCTGTTTCATCCATTCCCGAGCTTAAAGTCGCTGTGCTTGAAGAGTGGGAGAACATACCACAATATGTCATCGTAACTCTGATCAGATCGATGACTAATAGGCTACAAGAATGCATCAGGGCACGGGGGGGTAATACCAGTTATTAAGAATATTTTTTTTTGCAATAATTTTGTTTTTTATTGTTTTTATGGACTGTTTTAGCCCTACTAAATTTTCTATCAAAATTACCATTTTTCTTGCAGAGCCAATAATTTATCATTCAATAAGGTTATTATTCAATAATTTACCCTCATTGTTAAGGTTATTAACTTAACTTTTAGGTGATATATAGTTCGAATTGATACGTTCCATATTCCCAAAAATATTTACCATTTTACGTGAAAAAAGGTAGTGGCTCGATTTATTTGCTCCCAAGTGTATTAGAACAAGAGTAACAGTAAAAATGTAAAAGTTCTGTATATCTGCCTTACTATCCTGGCTTCAGAAACTAGCCTCGTGTATCTCGGTCATTACGGCTGAACGGATTAAAATTCACACTTTCTCTCTCTCTCACTGTCTCCACCTATTATATACGAGGCTGTACGTGTGAATATCGCGTAAAGAACTTCGTTCCTGGCGGGGTTCCCCAGACAACACGTTTGTTTATTTATACGCACGTGTTTCTGTGGCAATAAACGAAAATTTATTTCAAGGACAGAGGTGTGCAGTGCCCTTAATCACATTTCACCAGTAACAATCCCCATTCTATGAGGGGCGAGCTAATTGCTATTAACCGGATACAAATAAAGACTCCGGGCTACCACTGAGAAATTTCTTATCCCTATCTATAACCAGGACATAAAGTCAACATTCGCGAGAAACTTTATTAATATTGCTATAGAGGTGAACAGGTTGTAAACTGCACTCATCCTTCCTATTCACCCTGCCCGCCCTTGAATACAATCCACTTACTTTTTTAACGTATAGAGCTCAAGCAACGTGCAATGGTATAAAAACTCGCGGCGCCCAATCGTGAGCAGTCAGTAGCCTCCGAGCAGTCTAACACAGAAGTGCACGATGAGAGTTCTGGTGGGTTGAAACTTGTGTTTCGTTACATGTGCTTTCAATAAAGCATAATATTCCTAATTTAAAATTAGTGTGTGCGTGTTACAGTGTTGTGATTAGTGATGTGATTCGACATATCGATAAAGGGATCGCTTGTGATATAATCGATGTTTTAATCGGTATTCTTCCACAGATTGTCGCCGCCGTCCTTGCCTGCGCCGCAGCCGCGCCCTCCGGTCTGCTGGGAGCACCTTACGGAGCACCCTATGGTCATGGCCTCGTTGGTCATGCCGGTCTCGCGGTAGCCCACGCGGCCCCATACGCCGTGGCTCACGCCCCGGTCGCTATTGCCCACGCCGCCCCCGCTCTCCCCACCATCTCCCCCGGAGACATCCAGGGTGCCGCCATCGACGCACATGTTGAAGCTTCCGACCATGTCCGCGCCGCCTCTGACGCTGCCCGCGAATACCACGACCAGGCCTCCGAGCTCCACGGACAGGCCGTCAACGCCGCTGTAGACCACTCGTGGCAAGCGGTCGACGCTGTGAAGACCGCTCAGGCTCAGTTGGACGGTGCCGCCGCTGGCGTCGCCCCCGTGCTCGCTAAGCAGCTGGTTGGTCACGCTCCCGTGGTCGCCGCCGCCCCCGCCCTCTATGGTGCCCATGGTTACGCCGCTCACGGTGTTGGCCCCGCGCTCGCGTACTCCGCGCCTGCATACGCTTCCAGCCAGACCGTCGTTAGCCAGTCTCTCTCCCAGTCCCACCCCGGCCCCGTGGTGCACGCGCCCCTGGCTCTTGCCCACGCCGCCCCCTACGGTGTTGGCCACGCCGCCCCCTACGGTGTTGCCCACGCTGCCGCCTACGGTGTTGCCCACGCCGCCCCCGTCGCTTACGCTCATGGACTCCACGGACAGGCATGGTAAACCGTGATAAATGTTTAGATACCAAAAAATTACAGTCAACATTTTGGATTTTGTAAATACATCATATGAAAAATACAGGCTAACAAGAGGCGAGGATGTGTAAATAAATTATTTTATACATTATGTTGTTTCCTTTGACTCATATTTCGACTACAGGTGTGCGCTGGTGGTACCCGGCGCTGGTGTCTGACGTCAAATTTTTCAACGGCTGCGATGTAATCAACGCAATCGGTGTGAGTAGTTAAAAAAAAGTTACTTTAAAATCAAATCACTTCAACTTGACACACTTTTTAAATCAACATAACGAGCCATGACTACCGACTTATAATATGGGGCATTTTTAATTCATTCACTACACTGACTTGCTGAAGATCTATAAGTAGCTGTCATTGTGTAGTGTCTGTTGGAGATCAAAACAATAAATAAATATCGCCGAAATCAAAAGCTGACTTTATGAGACTGGTGTCCGAAGAAGACTTATAAACACTTACGAAAACCTCCAGAAACGGGTTATCAAAATCAAAAGTCATTTATTCAAACAAGGCTGAAAGATAGACGTTTTTGAACGTCAAAATTACATAGGACAGTCCCCCAAAACGCCCGGCGTTCACCAATATCTAGTGCTTTAGCTGGGAAGAAGAAATGGCGCAACCAACTTCCCACCAGCACAGCTGTCTGAACAGTTAGAATAACTTGATTATATACAAAAGTACGTAATAACCATTACGATACACATACCATTAAATTAAAGTCTACGGCTCGAACGAGCCTGCCTAAAATAAACAAACAAAAACATTTAAATCAAGCATCTGGGTCCTTATAAAACGTAGAAACAAGAAACCGATGGTTAGGTTAGTCATTGTTGTGAACCAGTTATTTGCAGTAGCCTGTAACACTTGCTTTTATTGATTCTTGTGTGTATACTTGCAGATTTGTAAGTAGATAAGCAATGTTTGAAGATACCCGTAGCATCCTAATGACAATTCAACCAGTTCCTTTGTAATAAGATGCAGGGAAAACGTAATTAAATCATTACGATTGAAGTATCGTAACATTCCAGTTTTAAGGGCTGGCAAAAATCTGAACGAAAAGGAGAATACGAAATGGGTTCCGAGGAAGTAAGTACTACCTCTATAACAGCTACTTCTGTCGCCAAGCAGCATACGAATGTTCTGGCTTGACGGACCAAAAACGTTCGTACAAAAAATACACATTTCGTCTAACAAACTAGGAACAGATTCTTCAAATGAAAATTTGATAGAAGAGCGATAATACAAAGGGAATGACGCGCCATGTAGTTTTAAAATATTTACCAAAACATTGACGACTACATAATGATTTTTACGATTATAGTTCCAGAAATCCAAATCGCTTTATTTTACCGTTATCATTTAAATTAATTTGAAAACACAAGAATATACGCGCCTGATCTAAACTACGCCGCATTGAAAGCTTGAATTTCGAGCAGATCATAAAAGCCTGAACGAATAGCTTCTGCAAACAATAAAAAGGCACTTTGCGTTGCTAAAACTGCTAGGCGAATTGTGTAACAACCTCATGTACTGCAAATTTTTAAAGCCAAATACTTTATTTAGTTATTATAATTGGCTATATAAAAGTAAAAGAAAGGTGAATACGGACGGTTTTGTAATAAACTAAATCAATTTTAGTATTGGAAACTCTTTTATTATACTAGGCTCCTTAAATTAGCAACAAAACCCGCATAATGGTCTTCCTCAGCTCTCTGGGGACCTCAGGTTTCTGAAGGAACGCCTTTTTAATTTGGGTGGGAAATCATCATATGACTTCTTCCGCACTGGGTGGAGCGGGAGGGCGAGTCAGACTTTTACTGACTAAAACCCACCCGTGTTCTTTCAGTTGCCTGTGCCAGGGCCACGGTTATCTCTATCGAATTACCCGCGACCCTGAGGCGTCGGCCCTATCGGACCTCGTCATTTTGTGCTGACATCTCTTTGAGGCGCGCGTGAAACACGACGCGCCGTCGACCCGGGCCTGGTCCCTACCGCGCTAGGCGCGGGCTTGCGGACGGCGAGCCATGGGTAGCTCGCCGTCCGCAAGCCCGCGCCTACGGTGGCCGGGAATCTGCTTGTGATTCCCGACGCCCAGGGCGTCTCCTGCGGCGACTAGGGGCGTGAGGGCGCAAGGCTCTCTCCCTCACGCGCTCCGCCTCCTCCTTCGCGAGCATTACTGCTTCGCAGAAGGAGGTGACGGCTTTCAATTCCCTCTCGCTCCGTACCATGGCATGGACCAGGGCCGGACGCGAGAGATCGCCGCCGCCGATCGCCTCCGCGAGGACACTGCGGTGCTCCGCCCAAGCTGGGCAGACCTCCACCGTATGCTCCACCGTGTCCTCCGGGCGATCCACACAATGGTGACACCCGGGCGTTTCCTCCCGCCTTATGCGAAACAGGAACCTCCCGAAACAACCGTGTCCGGTGAGGACCTGTGTCAGGCGGAAGGTGAGGACGCCGTGGCGCCTCTCCAACCACTCCTCAAAGAGGGGACTTACCGCCGCTATTGTGGCGTGCCCAGCACTGGGTTGCGACAATCGCACCCTCCAAGTCGCCATGAGATCCCGCCGGAGCTCTGTCCGCTGTGCCGTGATTTCTGGAGGCAGCGGAGTTACAACCCGGCGTCTTGCCTCCTCGCGCCACTCCCATACGTGCGCGAGGGCTTTTGCCTCCAGATCCCATGGCCGCAATCCGGCAAGGAGGCTCGCCGCTTCGCAGGAGACTGAAGGAACGCCTATCAAGTCAAATGAAATCAAAATATTTTATTTCACTTAAACCTACATGCATGGGCACTATTGAAATGTCAGAAGCTAATTGCACGGTTCCAATTAGTCGTTTCCTATTAAAAGAGCCGGCAAGAAACTTCACGGTTAAACTTTTAAAAATAATTTGCTCTTATTATGTTTTAAAATTACAGTGTTAATAGGTATGGTAGGACAGTGTAGGCCTATCAACAATTAACAAGTTACCTACTTCACAAAATAGAAATGGCCTACAAATCTACAGTCTACAAGGCCTACAACGTTCTCACATGCACAATCTGGCTAGCCCTATCTCCGCTTGAATGAGTATCATGTACCTGTGCTTGGTTTTTAGGTAGGTCTCGGAGGAAACTCCCATTGCAGTCCATGGAAGCATAGGTATGCTTCCATGGACTGCAAGGGGAGTTTTAATATTAAGCGTCCCTTGGGAGAAAGACCACCCAAGGGTAGCTTCATATTAAAAGCCAACAACATTGACATACACTCTGAATTACAACATCGAACATAACTTAAATCACGATCATCAACCACTAACGTCATCAGACCCATGTGCATAACATAACACACATCTCTGAGCATAACATCTTATTACGTCACAAGATCATCGTCCGTAGAGGTCGGCGCCCGCGCATCTTCACAGTTCAAGATAAACGGAAAGTAAGAGTGGATTGGTTTTGACGTAAAAATCGTCATGAATTTTAAAGTAGGTAGCTGTTGTCTGTTTTTTGTTTGCTTTCAGAAATCTGACTCTATTGAAAGGGTTTTCTGGGAATGATTATCTAAACTAACATTATAAAAAGACTGGTTTTGTTTTTTTTGTTTGCATGTTTGTTTGTTACGCTTTCAAACTAACACGGCTGAACGAATTCGGATGAGATTTAGCACATGAGTAGACCATGGCCTGGATTAGAACATAGGATAATTTTTATCCCGATATTCTCACGGGATCGAGACTAATCCGTGTTATACCGCGGGGCACAGCTAGTGTCATATACAACGCTACAAGGTTTTTTTTGGCGCGTTTCCAAAATCAGAACTATCACGTATTCACGAATGCTTACCAACAGCACCCCCCCCGCCCCAATTTAATTTAGGCTCAAAAGATCCTTGTAGCAGTCAACCTAACCAATAAATCAACAGGAGTATCGTTCATGACCAGTGAATCTAATACGGTTGGCTGAAAGTTAAAAAAAACTTTAGTTACCTACTTAGTTTAGGTATTTAGTAACAAAAGTTTTCAGTAAAACTTTAATCAGCCCCATCTTATTGTTCTGGTAGTCTTCTTGCTAAGAATATTTCATGAACGCCATAAAATTTTTGGAGTTTGTGCTATGTTATTTGTTAAAACTGATAATTTCAAGAAAAACGAACACACTGTTTTTGAAAAAAATCTGAAGAATTACAGTCGCAAAGGTATAAACATCTAGGCAGACCAAGAGAGGCTAATGAGTTTGATGAGTCAGAGAAAAATTTGAAAGATGTCTTAAGTCATAGCCGGGTGTCTAATTCTTTAATTCAACTTTTTTCTCCGCAAAGTTCATACTATTAGGCAAAGACTTCCCCTTACTCCATCCAGTGGCATTTCTGTTTGTCCTCTGAATTACATGAATGCAGTAATGCCTCCTTCGTCAAAGTTGACCTTGATTTTTGGCTTTTCGACGAGCTTCATCGCTAATCGAATGTTACTTGGTCTAGACCCTCTGTCTCCTCTGCCCGACTGCCAGGGAGCATTCTATTCGACGTGTCCAATCCAATGGTCAATGGTAACCTAAAGGTTTAATGGGTTTTACTACAAATTCCAGGATTCCGCCTACAAAATCGGCTAATTTACTACTAAATATTGGTATGTTACTTGGCAGAGGAGACAGAGGGTCTAGCCCTCTGTCTCCTCTGCCCGACTGCCAGGGAGCATTCTATTCGACGTGTCCAATCCAATGGTCAATGGTAACCTAAAGGTCATCGCCCACTCATTCTAAGTTGAAGATTATCGTATAATACACTTGGGAGCAAATAAATCGAGCCACTTCCTTTTTCACGCATTATGGTTATTATTTTTGGTATTATGGAACCCATCGATTCGAAACATATATCGCCTAAAAGGGTATTTAATAACCTTTACAATGAGGGTAGTTAGTTGTCAAAATTTCATTTTAATTAAAGTTTAAAGGGTAGAATAAAATTATCGCATTTAATTTGCTTATGACATTTTTATTGTACTCTGTTAAGAAAAGATTAAATTTGAGGTTTTTGTTAATCATACCCATATTACTTGTTATTGTTGTCTTTATCTGTGTCTGTGTAATCAAAATAACCTGATAAAATGGATACTACACCGACGGAAGCTGCCCAAGTTGTAGCTTTACTTGAGGTTGGACACGAACAACGTGAAGTGGCACGCAGACTTCATTTGAGTCGTTCAAAGGTACAGCGGGTATACCGCAGGTATCTGGAGACTGGTGCTTTTGTTCGGCGACCTGGAACTGGCCGACCACGGGCAACAACAGAACGTGACGACCGCTTTATTGCAACCAATTCGTTGCGCGACCGTGGACTTAATGCTGTTCAGCTACAGCAAGCGTTACGTGACGTTCGAGGTGTCGCAATCAGTAGGTGGACAGTGAGACGAAGACTAAAGGAACGAAATTTAACATCACACAAACCAGCAACTGGCACAAAATTGACTGTAGCTCATCGCCGATCTCGCTTGGAGTTTGCTCGAGAACACATTAATTGGACGTTAGAAGACTGGAGGTCAGTTTTGTTTTCTGACGAGTCAAGAATCTGTCTTTTTAGCAATGACGGGAGAAACCGAGTGTATAGACGTCCTGGTCAAAGATTTGCCCAATGTTGCATTCGAGAAACTGAGTTTTGGTGGTGGTTCTTGTATGGTGTGGGGAGGAATTTCTCTAGACGGAAAAACGGAACTTGTCTTCGTCGACCCCGCCAACGATGGCAGTGGTAGACGTGGATTAACAGCTGACCGATACATAACTGACATTCTTGAAGACCACGTAATGCCGTATGCTGGTTTTGTCATAGAAAATTTCTTGTTTATGCATGACAATGCGAGACCTCATACCGCGCAGATCGTTACGGAATACTTGTCTGCGATCGGGATTCAACAAATGGTATGGCCAGCACGTAGTCCCGATTTGAACCCGATCGAACACCTATGGGACGAGCTAAAACGGAGAGTCCGAGCCAGGGTTCCCGCTGTTTCATCCATTCCCGAGCTTAAAGTCGCTGTGCTTGAAGAGTGGGAGAACATACCACAATATGTCATCGTAACTCTGATCAGATCGATGACTAATAGGCTACAAGAATGCATCAGGGCACGGGGGGGTAATACCAGTTATTAAGAATATTTTTTTTTGCAATAATTTTGTTTTTTATTGTTTTTATGGACTGTTTTAGCCCTACTAAATTTTCTATCAAAATTACCATTTTTCTTGCAGAGCCAATAATTTATCATTCAATAAGGTTATTATTCAATAATTTACCCTCATTGTTAAGGTTATTAACTTAACTTTTAGGTGATATATAGTTCGAATTGATACGTTCCATATTCCCAAAAATATTTACCATTTTACGTGAAAAAAGGTAGTGGCTCGATTTATTTGCTCCCAAGTGTATTAGAACAAGAGTAACAGTAAAAATGTAAAAGTTCTGTATATCTGCCTTACTATCCTGGCTTCAGAAACTAGCCTCGTGTATCTCGGTCATTACGGCTGAACGGATTAAAATTCACACTTTCTCTCTCTCTCACTGTCTCCACCTATTATATACGAGGCTGTACGTGTGAATATCGCGTAAAGAACTTCGTTCCTGGCGGGGTTCCCCAGACAACACGTTTGTTTATTTATACGCACGTGTTTCTGTGGCAATAAACGAAAATTTATTTCAAGGACAGAGGTGTGCAGTGCCCTTAATCACATTTCACCAGTAACAATCCCCATTCTATGAGGGGCGAGCTAATTGCTATTAACCGGATACAAATAAAGACTCCGGGCTACCACTGAGAAATTTCTTATCCCTATCTATAACCAGGACATAAAGTCAACATTCGCGAGAAACTTTATTAATATTGCTATAGAGGTGAACAGGTTGTAAACTGCACTCATCCTTCCTATTCACCCTGCCCGCCCTTGAATACAATCCACTTACTTTTTTAACGTATAGAGCTCAAGCAACGTGCAATGGTATAAAAACTCGCGGCGCCCAATCGTGAGCAGTCAGTAGCCTCCGAGCAGTCTAACACAGAAGTGCACGATGAGAGTTCTGGTGGGTTGAAACTTGTGTTTCGTTACATGTGCTTTCAATAAAGCATAATATTCCTAATTTAAAATTAGTGTGTGCGTGTTACAGTGTTGTGATTAGTGATGTGATTCGACATATCGATAAAGGGATCGCTTGTGATATAATCGATGTTTTAATCGGTATTCTTCCACAGATTGTCGCCGCCGTCCTTGCCTGCGCCGCAGCCGCGCCCTCCGGTCTGCTGGGAGCACCTTACGGAGCACCCTATGGTCATGGCCTCGTTGGTCATGCCGGTCTCGCGGTAGCCCACGCGGCCCCATACGCCGTGGCTCACGCCCCGGTCGCTATTGCCCACGCCGCCCCCGCTCTCCCCACCATCTCCCCCGGAGACATCCAGGGTGCCGCCATCGACGCACATGTTGAAGCTTCCGACCATGTCCGCGCCGCCTCTGACGCTGCCCGCGAATACCACGACCAGGCCTCCGAGCTCCACGGACAGGCCGTCAACGCCGCTGTAGACCACTCGTGGCAAGCGGTCGACGCTGTGAAGACCGCTCAGGCTCAGTTGGACGGTGCCGCCGCTGGCGTCGCCCCCGTGCTCGCTAAGCAGCTGGTTGGTCACGCTCCCGTGGTCGCCGCCGCCCCCGCCCTCTATGGTGCCCATGGTTACGCCGCTCACGGTGTTGGCCCCGCGCTCGCGTACTCCGCGCCTGCATACGCTTCCAGCCAGACCGTCGTTAGCCAGTCTCTCTCCCAGTCCCACCCCGGCCCCGTGGTGCACGCGCCCCTGGCTCTTGCCCACGCCGCCCCCTACGGTGTTGGCCACGCCGCCCCCTACGGTGTTGCCCACGCTGCCGCCTACGGTGTTGCCCACGCCGCCCCCGTCGCTTACGCTCATGGACTCCACGGACAGGCATGGTAAACCGTGATAAATGTTTAGATACCAAAAAATTACAGTCAACATTTTGGATTTTGTAAATACATCATATGAAAAATACAGGCTAACAAGAGGCGAGGATGTGTAAATAAATTATTTTATACATTATGTTGTTTCCTTTGACTCATATTTCGACTACAGGTGTGCGCTGGTGGTACCCGGCGCTGGTGTCTGACGTCAAATTTTTCAACGGCTGCGATGTAATCAACGCAATCGGTGTGAGTAGTTAAAAAAAAGTTACTTTAAAATCAAATCACTTCAACTAGATAAACTTTTTAAATCAACATAACGAGCCATGACTACCGACTTATAATATGGGGCATTTTTAATTCATTCACTACACTGACTTGCTGAAGATCTATAAGTAGCTGTCATTGTGTAGTGTCTGTTGGAGATCAAAACAATAAATAAATATCGCCGAAATCAAAAGCTGACTTTACGAGATTGGTGCCCGAAGAAGACTTTTAAACACTTACGAAAACCTCCAGAAACGGGTTATCAAAATCAAAAGTCATTTATTCAAACAAGGCTGAAAGACAGACGTTTTTGAACGTCAAAATTACATAGGACAGTCCCCCAAAACGCCCGGCGTTCACCAATTTCTAGTGCTTTAGCTGGGAAGAAGAAATGGCGCAACCAACTTCCCACCAGCACAGCTGTCTGAACAGTTAGAATAACTTGATTATATACAAAAGTACGTAATAACCATTACGATACACATACCATTAAATTAAAGTCTACGGCTCGAACGAGCCTGCCTAAAATAAACAAACGAAAACATTTAAATCAAGCATCTGGATCCTTATAAAACGTAGAAACAAGAAACAGAAGGTTAGGTTAGTCATTGTTGTGAACCAGTTATTTGCAGTAGCATGTAACACTTGCTTTTATTGATTCTTGTGTGTATACTTGCAGATTTGTAAGTAGATAAGCAATGTTTGAAGATACCCGTAGCATCCTAATGACAATTCAACCAGTTCCTTTGTAATAAGATGCAGGGAAAACGTAATTAAATCATTATGATTGAAGTATCGTAACATTCCAGTTTTAAGGGCTGGCAAAAATCTGAACGAAAAGGAGAATACGAAATGGGTTCCGAGGAAGTAAGTACTACCTCTATAACAGTTACTTCTGTCGCCAAGCAGCATACGAATGTTCTGGCTTGACGGACCAAAAACGTTCGTACAAAAAATACACATTTTGTCTAACAAACTAGGAACAGATTCTTCAAATGAAAATTTGATAGAAGAGCGATAATACAAAGGGAATGACGCGACATGTAGTTTTAAAATATTTACCAAAACATTGACGACTACATAATGATTTTTACGATCATAGTTCCAGAAATCCAAATCGCTTTATTTTACCGTTATCATTTAAATTAATTTGAAAACACAAGAATATACGCGCCTGATCTAACTACGCCGCATTGAAAGCTTGAATTTCGAGCAGATTATAAACGCCTGAACGAATAGCTTCTGCAAACAATAAAAAGGCACTTTGCGTTGCTAAAACTGCTAGGCGAATTGTGTAACAACCTCATGTACTGCAAATTTTTAAAGCCAAATACTTTATTTAGTTATTATAATTGGCTATATAAAAGTAAAAGAAAGGTGAATACGGACGGTTTTGTAATAAACTAAATCTATGTTAGTATTGGAAACTCTTTTATTATACTAGGCTCCTTAAATTAGCAACAAAACCCGCATAATGGTCTTCCTCAGCTCTCTGGGGACCTCAGGTTTCTGAAGGAACGCCTTTTTAATTTGGGTGGGAAATCATCATATGACTTCTTCCGCACTGGGTGGAGCGGGAGGGCGAGTCAGACTTTTACTGACTAAAACCCACCCGTGTTCTTTCAGTTGCCTGTGCCAGGGCCACGGTTATCTCTATCGAATTACCCGCGACCCTGAGGCGTCGGCCCTATCGGACCTCGTCATTTTGTGCTGACATCTCTTTGAGGCGCGCGTGAAACACGACGCGCCGTCGACCCGGGCCTGGTCCCTACCGCGCTAGGCGCGGGCTTGCGGACGGCGAGCCATGGGTAGCTCGCCGTCCGCAAGCCCGCGCCTACGGTGGCCGGGAATCTGCTTGTGATTCCCGACGCCCAGGGCGTCTCCTGCGGCGACTAGGGGCGTGAGGGCGCAAGGCTCTCTCCCTCACGCGCTCCGCCTCCTCCTTCGCGAGCATTACTGCTTCGCAGAAGGAGGTGACGGCTTTCAATTCCCTCTCGCTCCGTACCATGGCATGGACCAGGGCCGGACGCGAGAGATCGCCGCCGCCGATCGCCTCCGCGAGGACACTGCGGTGCTCCGCCCAAGCTGGGCAGACCTCCACCGTATGCTCCACCGTGTCCTCCGGGCGATCCACACAATGGTGACACCCGGGCGTTTCCTCCCGCCTTATGCGAAACAGGAACCTCCCGAAACAACCGTGTCCGGTGAGGACCTGTGTCAGGCGGAAGGTGAGGACGCCGTGGCGCCTCTCCAACCACTCCTCAAAGAGGGGACTTACCGCCGCTATTGTGGCGTGCCCAGCACTGGGTTGCGACAATCGCACCCTCCAAGTCGCCATGAGATCCCGCCGGAGCTCTGTCCGCTGTGCCGTGATTTCTGGAGGCAGCGGAGTTACAACCCGGCGTCTTGCCTCCTCGCGCCACTCCCATACGTGCGCGAGGGCTTTTGCCTCCAGATCCCATGGCCGCAATCCGGCAAGGAGGCTCGCCGCTTCGCAGGAGACTGAAGGAACGCCTATCAAGTCAAATGAAATCAAAATATTTTATTTCACTTAAACCTACATGCATGGGCACTATTGAAATGTCAGAAGCTAATTGCACGGTTCCAATTAGTCGTTTCCTATTAAAAGAGCCGGCAAGAAACTTCACGGTTAAACTTTTAAAAATAATTTGCTCTTATTATGTTTTAAAATTACAGTGTTAATAGGTATGGTAGGACAGTGTAGGCCTATCAACAATTAACAAGTTACCTACTTCACAAAATAGAAATGGCCTACAAATCTACAGTCTACAAGGCCTACAACGTTCTCACATGCACAATCTGGCTAGCCCTATCTCCGCTTGAATGAGTATCATGTACCTGTGCTTGGTTTTTAGGTAGGTCTCGGAGGAAACTCCCATTGCAGTCCATGGAAGCATAGGTATGCTTCCATGGACTGCAAGGGGAGTTTTAATATTAAGCGTCCCTTGGGAGAAAGACCACCCAAGGGTAGCTTCATATTAAAAGCCAACAACATTGACATACACTCTGAATTACAACATCGAACATAACTTAAATCACGATCATCAACCACTAACGTCATCAGACCCATGTGCATAACATAACACACATCTCTGAGCATAACATCTTATTACGTCACAAGATCATCGTCCGTAGAGGTCGGCGCCCGCGCATCTTCACAGTTCAAGATAAACGGAAAGTAAGAGTGGATTGGTTTTGACGTAAAAATCGTCATGAATTTTAAAGTAGGTAGCTGTTGTCTGTTTTTTGTTTGCTTTCAGAAATCTGACTCTATTTAAAGGGTTTTCTGGGAATGATTATCTAAACTAACATTATAAAAATACTGGTTTTGTTTTTTTTTGTTTGCATGTTTGTTTGTTACGCTTTCAAACTAACACGGCTGAACGAATTCGGATGAAATTTAGCACATTAGTAGACCATGGCCTGGATTAGAACATAGGATAATTTTTATCCCGATATTCTCACGGGATCGAGACGAATCCGTGTTATACCGCGGGGCACAGCTAGTGTCTTATACAACGCTACAAGGTTTTTTTTTGGCGCGTTTCCAAAATCAGAACTACCACGTATTCACGAATGCTTACCAACAGCACCTGAGCAACCACACCTTTTCTCCGCAAAGTTCATACTATTAGGCAAAGACTTCCCCTTACTTCACCAAGTGTCATTTCTGTTTCTCCTGTAAATTACATGAACGCAGTAATGCCTCCTTCGTCGAAGTTGACCTTGATTTTTGGCTTTTCTACGAGCTTCATCGCTAATCGAATTTTACTTTGTCTAGGCCCTCTGTCTCCTCTGCCCGACTGCCAGGGAGCATTCTATTCGACGTGTCCAATCCAATGGTCAATGGTAACATAAAGGTCATCGCCCACTCGTTCTAAGTTGAAGGTTCTCGTGTCTATTGACGTCTAATTTCCATATTTTAATATTAGAACAAGAGTAACAGTAAAAATGTAAAAGTTCTGTATATCTGACTTACTATCCTGGCTTCAGAAACTAGCCTCGTGTATCTCGGTCATTACGGCTGAACGGATTAAAATTCACACTTTCTCTCTCTCTCACTGTTACCACCTATTACGAGTGTGTGCCTGCAAGCATCGCGTAAAGAACTACGTTTCTGACGGACTTCCCCTGATAAGACGTTTGTTTATTTATACGCACGTGTTTCTGTGGCAATAAACGAAAATTTATTTCAAGGACACAGGTGTGCAGTGCCCTTAATCACATTTCACCAGTAACAAGCCCCATTCTATGAGGGGCGAGCTAATTGCTATTAACCGGATACAAATAAAGACTCCGGGCTACCACTGAGAAATTTCTTATCCCTATCTATAACCAGGACATAAAGTCAACATTCGCGAGAAACTTTATTAATATTGCAATAGAGGTGAACAGGGTGTAAACTACTCTCATCCTTCCTATTCACCCTGCCCGCCCTTGAATACAGTCCACTTACTTTTTTTACGTATAGAGCTCAAGCAACGTGCAATGGTATAAAAACTCGCGGCGCCCAATCGAGAGCAGTCAGTAGCCTTCGAGCAGTCTAACACAGAAGTGCACGATGAGAGTTCTGGTGGGTTGAAACTTGTGTTTCGTTACAAAACTCTTTAGTGCTTTAAATAAATTAAAATATTCCTAATTTTAAATAAGTGTTTGCGTGTTACAGTGTTGTGATTAGTGAAGTGATTCGACATATCGATATAGGGATCGCTTGTGATATAATCGATGTTTTAATCGGTATTCTTCCACAGATTGTAGCCGCCGTCCTTGCCTGCGCCGCAGCCGCGCCCTCCGGTCTGCTGGGAGCACCTTACGGAGCACCCTATGGTCATGGCCTCGTTGGTCATGCCGGTCTCGCGGTAGCCCACGCGGCCCCGTACGCCGTGGCTCACGCCCCGGTCGCCATTGCCCACGCCGCCCCCGCTCTCCCCACCATCTCCCCCGGAGACATCCAGGGTGCCGCCATCGACGCCCATGTTGAAGCTTCAGACCATGTCCGCGCCGCCTCTGACGCCGCCCGCGAATACCACGACCAGGCCTCCGAGCTCCACGGACAGGCCGTCAACGCCGCTGTAGACCATTCGTGGCAAGCGGTCGACGCTGTGAAGACCGCTCAGGCTCAGTTGGACGGTGCCGCCGCTGGCGTCGCCCCCGTGCTCGCTAAGCAGCTGGTTGGTCATGCTCCCGTGGTCGCCGCCGCCCCCGCCCTCTATGGTGCCCATGGTTACGCCGCTCACGGTGTTGGCCCCGCGCTCGCGTACTCCGCGCCTGCATACGCTTCCAGCCAGACCGTCGTTAGCCAGTCTCTCTCCCAGTCCCACCCAGGCCCCGTGTTGCACGCGCCCCTGGCCCTTGCCCACGCCGCCCCCTACGGTGTTGCCCACGCCGCCCCCTACGGTGTTGCCCACGCTGCCCCCTACGGTGTTGCCCAAGCCGCCCCCGTCGCTTACGCTCATGGACTCCACGGACAAGCATGGTAAACCATGATAAAAATTTTGATACCAAAAAATTACAGTCAACATTTCGGATTTTGTAAATAAATTACATAAAATACAGTCTAATATGAGGCGAGGATGTGTAAATAAATGAAATAGTAATTTATACATTATGTTGTTTCCTTTGATTCATATTGCGACTAGAGGTGTGCGCTCGTGGTACCCGGCGGTGGTGTCTGACGTCAAATTTTTCGACGGCGGCGATGTAACCAGCGCAATCGGTGTGGTGGAGTAGTTAAAATAAAAGTTACTTTAAAATCAAAGCACTTTAACTAGATTTATTTTTTAAATAACCATAACGAGCCCTGACTGCCGACTTATCCTAAGCGGCACTTTTAAGAAATTGCGATTTTTCACGAGTCCGCGTCGACGTTTCCCGGCCAGAGAAAGATTGTATCATCTTCTTCAAAAAGATGATACAATCATGCTGAAACACTATACTTACACGTTATTGTGAAGCGCCTGTTGGAGACCTCATCAATAGATAAATAATGCCGAAATCAAAACCTGACTTTATGAGACTGGTGCCAGAAGAAGACTAGGCTGATTAAAATTCCGAAAACCTCCAGAAATGGGTCCTCAAAATCAAAAGTAATTTATTCAAAGAAGGCTGAAAGTCAGACGTTTTTTAACGTCAAAATTACATAAGACAGTCCCCCAAAACGCCCGGCATTCAACACTTTCTAGTGCTTTAGCTGGGAAGAAGAAGTGGCGCAACCAACTTCCCGCCAGCACAGCTGTCTGAACAGTTAGAAGAACTTGATTCTATACCAAAAGTTAGTAATAACCATTACGAAACACAAAACACTTAATTAAATTCTACGGCTGGAACGAGCCTGCCATTCGTCAGCTAGCACACGCCAATAAAACAACAAAAACATTGAAATCAATCATCAGGGTTCTTATAAAACACAGAAACAAGAAACATATAGACGGGTTACTCATTGTTGTCCACCAGTTATTTGCAGTAGCGCGGATTCATTGAGTTTAATGATTCTAAGTGTGTTTTCTTGCAGATTTGTAAGTAGAATAGTAATGTTTAAAGATACCCGTCGCATCCCAATGACAATTCAACCAGGTCCTTTGTAATCAGATGCAAGGAAAATGTAATGAAATCGTTACAATTATTCCAATTTTAAGGGCTGACAAAAATCTGAGCGAAAAGGAGAATACGAAATATGTTCCGAGGAAATAAGTACTACATCTATAAAAGTTACTTCTGTCGCCAAGCAGCATACGAATGTTTTGGCTTGACGGACCAAAGATGGTTCGTAAAAAAAATAAACATATCGTCTTACAAACTAGGAACAGATTCTTCAGATGAAAATTTGACAGAAGAGCGATAATACAAAGGGGAATACAAAGGAATGCCGCACCATGTAGTGTTTAAAATATGCGCCTGACCTAACTACCGCGCATTGAAAGCTTGAATTTCGAGCAGATAATAAACGCCTGAACGAATAGCTTCTGCAAACAATAAAAAGGCACTTTGCGTTGCTAAAATTGCTAGGCGAATTGTTTAACAACCTCATGTACTGCAAAATTTTAAAGCCAAATACTATATTTAGTTATTATAATTGGCTATATAAAAGTAAAAGAGAGGTGAATTTTGTAATAAACTAAATCTATTTTAGTATTGGAAACTCTTTTATTATACTAGTCTCCTTAAATTAGGAACAAAACCCGCATAATGGTATTCCTCAGCTCTCTGGGGACCTCAGGTTTCTGAAGGAACGCCTATCAAGTCAAATGAAATCAAAATATTTTATTTCACTTAAACCTACCTGCATGGGCACTAATGAAACGTCAGAAGCTAATTTCACAGTTCCAATTAGTCGTTTCCTATGAAAGGAACCGGCAAGAAACTTCATGAATAAAATTTTAAAAATAATTGGCTCTTATTATGTTTTAAAATTACAGTGTTAATAGGTATGGGAGGACAGTGTAGGCCTATCAACAATTAACAAGTTACCTACTTCACAAAATAGAAATGGCCTACAAATCTACAGTCTACAAGGCCTACAACGTTCTCACATGCACAATCTGGCTAGCCCTATCTCCGCTTGAATGAGTATCATGTACCTGTGCTTGGTTTTTAGGTAGGTCTCGGAGGAAACTCCCATTGCAGTCCATGGAAGCATAGGTATGCTTCCATGGACTGCAAGGGGAGTTTTAATATTAAGCGTCCCTTGGGAGAAAGACCACCCAAGGGTAGCTTCATATTAAAAGCCAACAACATTGACATACACTCTGAATTACAACATCGAACATAACTTAAATCACGATCATCAATCACTAACGTCATCAGACCCATGTGCATAACATAACACACATCTCTGAGCATAACATCTTATTACGTCACAAGATCATCGTCCGTAGAGGTCGGCGCCCGCGCATCTTCACAATTCAAGATAAACGGAAAGTAAAAGCGGTTTGGTTTTGACGTAAAAATCGTCATGATTTTTAAAGTAGCTGTTGTCTGTTTTTTTGTTTGCATTCAGAAATCTGACACTCTATAGAGGGTTTTCTGGGAATGATTATCTAAACTAATATTATAAAAAGACAGGCTTTGTTTTTTTATGTTTGCATGTTTGTTTCTTACGCTTTCACACTAAAACGGCTGAACGAATTCGGATTAAATTTAGCACATGAGTAGACCATGGCCTGGATTAGGACAAAGGATACTTTTTATCCCGATATTCTCACGGGATCGAGACTAATGCGTGTTATACCGCGGGGCACAGCTAGTGTCATATACAACGCTACAAGGTTTTTTTGGCGCGTTCCACGAATGCTTACCAACAGCACCCACATCAATGTAATTTAGGCTCCAGAAGATCCTTGTAGCAGTCAACCTAACCAATAAATCAACCGGAGTATCGTTCATGACCAGTAAATCAAATACGGTTGGCTGAAAGTAAAAAAAAAAAACTTTAGTTACTTAGTTTAGGTAATTTAGTAACAAAAGTTTTCAGTAAAAACTTTAGTCAGCCGCATCTTACTGTTCTGGCAGTCTTCATGCTAAGAATATTTCATGAACGCCTTAAATCTATGGAGTTTGTGCTATGTTATTTGTTAAAACTGATTATTTAAAGAAAAACTTACACTATTTCTTAAATAAATCCGAAAAATTGCAGTCGCAAAGGTTTAAACTTCTAGCCAGACCAAGAGAGACGAATGAGTTTGATGAGTCAGAGATAAATTATAAATATGTCTTAAGTCATAGCCGGGTGTCGGGCACCGCAATGTAAGTTCAAGTTCATAAAAAAACGAGCGTCATTAGATGCGTCTTTCACGTCATAATTATCATATTAATTCTTTAATTCAACTTTTTTCTCCACAAAGTTCTTACTATTAAGCAAAGACTTCCCCGTACTCCATCCAGTGGCATTTCTGTTTGTCCTGTAAATAACATGAACGCAGTAATGCCTCCTTCGTCGAAGTTGACCTTGATTTTTGGCTTTTCTACGAGCTTCATCGCTAATCGAATGTTACTTTGTCTATGCCCTCTGTCTCCTCTGCCCGACTGCCAGGGAGCATTCTATTCGACGTGTCCAATCCAATGGTCAATGGTAACCTAAAGGTCATCGCCCACTCATTCTAAGTTGAAGGTTCTCGTGTCTATTGACGTCTAATTTCCACATTTTAATATTAGAACAAGAGTAACAGTAAAAATGTAAAATCTGTATATCTGACTTACTATCCTGGCTTCAGAAACTAGCCTCGTGTATCTCGGTCATTACGGCTGAACGGATTAAAATTCACACTTTCTCTCTCTCTCACTGTTTCCACCTATTACGAGTGTGTGCGTACAAGCATCGCGTATAGAACTACGTTTCTGACGGACTTCCCCTGATAAGACGTTTGTTTATTTATACGCACGTGTTTCTGTGGCAATAAACGAAAATTTATTTCAAGGACACAGGTGTGCAGTGCCCTTAATCACATTTCACCAGTAACAAGCCCCATTCTATGAGGGGCGAGCTAATTGCTATTAACCGGATACAAATAAAGACTCCGGGCTACCACTGAGAAATTTCTTATCCCTATCTATAACCAGGACATAAAGTCAACATTCGCGAGAAACTTTATTAATATTGCAATAGAGGTGAACAGGGTGTAAACTACTCTCATCCTTCCTATTCACCCTGCCCGCCCTTGAATACAGTCCACTTACTTTTTTTACGTATAGAGCTCAAGCAACGTGCAATGGTATAAAAACTCGCGGCGACCAATCGAGAGCAGTCAGTAGCCTTCGAGCAGTCTAACACAGAAGTGCACGATGAGAGTTCTGGTGGGTTGAAACTTGTGTTTCGTTACAAAACTCTTTAGTGCTTTAAATAAATTAAAATATTCCTAATTTTAAATAAGTGTTTGCGTGTTACAGTGTTGTGATTAGTGAAGTGATTCGACATATCGATATAGGGATCGCTTGTGATATAATCGATGTTTTAATCGGTATTCTTCCACAGATTGTAGCCGCCGTCCTTGCCTGCGCCGCAGCCGCGCCCTCCGGTCTGCTGGGAGCACCTTACGGAGCACCCTATGGTCATGGCCTCGTTGGTCATGCCGGTCTCGCGGTAGCCCACGCGGCCCCGTACGCCGTGGCTCACGCCCCGGTCGCCATTGCCCACGCCGCCCCCGCTCTCCCCACCATCTCCCCCGGAGACATCCAGGGTGCAGCCATCGACGCCCATGTTGAAGCTTCCGACCATGTCCGCGCCGCCTCTGATGCCGCCCGCGAATACCACGACCAGGCCTCCGAGCTCCACGGACAGGCCGTCAACGCCGCTGTAGACCACTCGTGGCAAGCGGTCGACGCCGTGAAGACCGCTCAGGCTCAGTTGGACGGTGCCGCCGCTGGCGTCGCCCCCGTTCTCGCTAAGCATCTGGTTGGTCACGCTCCCGTGGTCGCCGCCGCCCCCGCCCTCTATGGTGCCCATGGTTACGCCGCTCACGGTGTTGGCCCAGCGCTCGCGTACTCCGCGCCTGCCTACGCTTCCAGCCAGACCGTCGTTAGCCAGTCTCTCTCCCAGTCCCACCCAGGCCCCGTGTTGCACGCGCCCCTGGCCCTTGCCCACGCCGCCACCTACGGTGTTGCCCACGCCGCCCCCTACGGTGTTGCCCACGCTGCCCCCTACGGTGTTGCCCACGCCGCCCCCGTCGCTTACGCTCATGGACTCCACGGACAAGCATGGTAAACCGTGATAAAAACTTTGATACCAAAAAATTACATTCAACATTTTGGATTTTGTAAATAAATTACATATAATACAGTCTAATATGAGGCGAGGATGTGTAAATAAATGAAATAGTAATTTATACATTATGTTGTTTCCTTTGATTCATATTGCGACTAGAGGTGTGCGCTCGTGGTACCCGGCGGTGGTGTCTGACGTCAAATTTTTCGACGGCGGCGATGTAACCAGCGCAATCGGTGTGGTGGAGTAGTTAAAATAAAAGTTACTTTAAAATAAAAGCACTTGTAACTACATTAATTTTTTAAATCAACATAACGAGCCCTGACTGCCGACTTATCCTAAGCGGCATTTTTAAGAAATTGCGATTTTTCACGAGTCCGCGTC
The DNA here is from genome assembly GCA_963555695.1 of Dasypolia templi. Taxonomy (NCBI): domain Eukaryota; kingdom Metazoa; phylum Arthropoda; class Insecta; order Lepidoptera; family Noctuidae; genus Dasypolia; species Dasypolia templi. The sequence goes on from OY743163.1 coordinate 11,900,395, forward strand.
GACGTTTCCCGGCCAGAGAAAGATTCTCTTCTTCAAAAATATGATACAATCATGCTGAAACACTATACGTACATGTTATTATCTCCATAAGCGTCTCATGGAGATCTCATCAATAAATAAATAATGCCGAATTCAAAACCTGACTTTATGAGACTGGTGCCAGAAGAAGACTAGACTGATTAAAAATTCCGAAAACCTCCAGAGACAGGTCCTCAAAATCAAAAGTCATTTATTCAAAAAAGGCTGAAAGACAGACGTTTTTGAACGTCAAAATTACATGAGACAGTCCCTCAAAACGCCCGGCATTCACCACTTTCTAGTGCTTTAGCTGGGAAGAAGAAGTGGCGTAATCAACTTCCCGCCAGCACAGCTGTCTGAACAGTTAGAAGAACTTGATTCTATACCAAAAGTAAGTAATAACCATTACGAAACACAAAACACTTAATTAAATTCTACGGCTGGAACGAGCCTGCCATTCGTCAGCTAGCACACGCCAATAAAACAACAAAAACATTGAAATCAATCATCAGGGTCCTTATAAAACACAGAAACAAGAAACAAATAGACGGGTTACTCATTGTTGTCCACCAGTTATTTGCAGTAGCGCGGATTCATTGAGATTAATGATTCTAAATGTGTTTTCTTGCAGATTTGTAAGTAGATTAGTAATGTTTAAAGATACCCGTCGCATCCTAATGACAATTCAACCAGGTCCTTTGTAATAAGTTGAAGGGAAATTGTAATGATATTGTTACAATTGAAGTATCGTAACATTCCAGTTTTAAGGGCTGACAAAAATCCGAACGAAAAGGCAAAGGGCTCCAAGGAAGTAAGTACGAGTACTACCTCTATAAAAGCTACTTCTGTCGCAAAGCAGCATACGAATGAACTGGCTTGATGGACCACAAAATGGTTCGTACAAAAAAACCACATACGTCTAACAAACTAGGAACAGATTCTTACAAATGAAAATTTGATAGAAGAGCGATAATACAAAGGGGATGCCGCACCAAAACATTGACGAGTACATAGTGATTTTTACGATCATAGTTGAAAGAAATACAAATCACTTTATTTGACCATTTTCATTTAAATTAATTTGATAACACAAGAAAATACGCGCCTGATCTAACCACGCCGCATTGAAAGCTTGAATTTCGAGCAGATTATAAACGCCTGAACGAATAGCTTCTGCAAACAATAAAAAGGCACTTTGCGTTGCTAAAACTTATAGGCGAATTGTGTAACAACCTCATGTACCGCAAATATTTAAAGCCAAATACTTTATTTAGTTATTATAATAGGCTATATAAAAGTGAATAAGGACGATTTTGTATTAAACTAAATCTATTATTCGAAAGTTTTGGAAATTCATTCATTTTATAATGTTGCTTAAATTAGGAGCAAAACCCACATCTTCCTCAGCTCTCTGGGGGCCTCGGGTTTCTGAAGGAACGAAATGAAATCAAAATATTTTATTTCACTTAAACCTACCTGCATGGGCACTAATGAAACGTGTCAGAAGCTAATTGCAGAGTTCCAATTAGTCGTTTCCTATGAAAATAGCCGGCAAGAAACTACATGAATAAAATTTTAAAAATAATTGGCTCTTGTATGCCTGTCAACAATGAACAAGGTACTTCACAAAATTTAAATGATCTACAAATCTACAGTCTACAAGGCCTACAACGTTCTCACATGCACAATCTGGCTAGCGCTATCTCCGTTTGAATGAGTATCATGTGTGCTTTTTAGGTTGGTCTCGGAGGAAACTCCCATTGCAGTCCATGGAAGCATAGGTATGCTTCCATGGACTGCAAGGGGAGTTTTAATATTAAGCGTCCCTTGGGAGAAAGACCTCCCAAGGGTAGCTTCATATTAAAAGCCAACAACATTGACATACACTCTGAATTACAACATCGAACATAACTTAAATCACGATCATCAATCACTAACGTCATCAGACCCATGTGCATAACATTACACACATCTCTGAGCATAACATCTTATTACGTCACAAGATCATCGTTCGTTGAGCTCGGCGCCCGCGCATCTTCACAGTTCAAGATAAACGGAAAGTAAGAGTGGATTGGTTATGACGTAAAAATCGTCATGAATTTTAAAGTAGCTGTTGTCTGTGATTTTTTGGAAATGATTATCTAAAGTAATATTATAAAAAGACAGGCTTTGAGTACTTTGATGTTTGCATGCTTTTTCGTTACGCTTTCACACTAAAACGGCTGAACGAATTCGGATGAAATTTAGCACATGAGTAGACCATGACCTGGATTAGGACAAAGGATACTTTTTATCCCGATATTCTCACGGGGTCGAGACTTATGCGTGTTATACCGCGGGGCACAACTAGTGTCATAAACAACGCTACAAGGTTTTTTTGGCGCATTGTCAAAATCGGAACTATCGCCACCGTCTTGTTATCTCAATACAATTTCACAATGTCAATGTCAAGGTCATTGTCATTTAGGATCCAAAAGATCCTTGTAGCACTCAACCCAACCAATTAATCAACCAGAGTATCGATCATGACTAATGAATTAAATACGGTTGGCTAAAAGTTACACAATTCAGTTTTTTTTCTAGCAAAGTTCCTACGGCTAGGTTAATACATCCCATTTTTCCATCCAGTGCCATTTCTGTTTGCCCTGTAAACCACATGAACGCAGTAATGCCTCCTTCGCCGCGGTTAACCTTGACGGTCCTGTACCCTTTGCCCGCCTGCCAGGGATGCAGCAGGGATGGAGAGCATTCGAGCGACGTGTCCAGTTCACTGGTCTGTTAAAGGTCATCGTTTAATTAACATCTCGGGTATCTCAGGCATTACGGCTGAACGGATTTAAATTCACATTTTCTCTCTCTCTCTCTTTTTTCTCTTTATCTCTGTGCCTTTTCCTACTATATACGAGTGTGTGTGCGTGCGAGTATCACGTAAGAAACTACGTTCCTAACGGGCGGTCCCCCGAAAACACGTTTATTTATATGCAAGTGGTTTTATTTCAAAGACAAAGTTGTATAGTGCCAAAAATCTCACTTTACCAGTAACAAGCCCCATGTTATACGGGGCGAGCCTATTGCCATTTACCTGGTAAAAATCCAGACTCCGGGCTACCACTGAGATTTTTTTTATCCCTATAACCAGGACATAAAGTCAACATTCGCGAGAAACTTTATTAATATTGCAATAGAGGTGAACAGGGTGTAAACTACTCTCATCTTTCCTATTCACCCTGCCCGCCCTTGAATACAGTCCACTTACTTTTTTTACGTATAGAGCTCAAGCAACGTGCGATGGTATAAAAACTCGCGGCGACCAATCGAGAGCAGTCAGTAGCCTTCGAGCAGTCTAACACAGAAGTGCACGATGAGAGTTCTGGTGGGTTGAAACTTGTGTTTCGTTACAAAACTCTTTAGTGCTTTAAATAAATTATAATATACCTAATTTGAAATTAGTGTTTGCGTGTTACAGTGTTGTGATTAGTGATGTGATTCGACATATCGATAAAGGGATCGCTTGTGATATAATCGATGTATTAATCATTATTCTTTCACAGATTGTCGCCGCCGTCCTCGCCTGCGCCGCAGCCGCGCCCTCCGGTCTGCTGGGAGCACCTTACGGAGCACCCTACGGCCATGGCCTCGTCAGTCATGCCGGTCTCGCAGTAGCCCACGCAGCCCCGTACGCCGTGGCTCACGCCCCGGTCGCCATTTCCCACGCCGCCCCCGCTCTCCCCACCATCTCCCCCGGAGACATCCAGGGTGCCGCCATCGACGCCCATGTTGAAGCTTCCGACCATGTCCGCGCCGCCTCTGACCAGGCCTCCGAGCTCCACGGACAGGCCGTCAACGCCGCTGTAGACCACTCGTGGCAAGCGGTCGACGCTGTGAAGACCGCTCAGGCTCAGTTGGACGGTGCCGCCGCTGGCGTCGCCCCCGTGCTCGCTAAGCAGCTGGTTGGTCACGCTCCCGTGGTCGCCGCCGCCCCCGCCCTCTATGGTGCCCATGGTTACGCCGCTCACGGTGTTGGCCCCGCGCTCGCGTACTCCGCGCCTGCCTACGCTTCCAGCCAGACCGTCGTCAGCCAGTCTCTCTCCCAGTCCCACCCCGGCCCCGTGGTGCACGCGCCCCTGGCCCTTACCCACGCCGCCCCCTACGGTGTTGCCCACGCTGCCCCCTACGGTGTTGCCCACGCCGCCCCCGTCGCTTACGCTCATGGACTCCACGGACAAGCATGGTAAACCGTGATAAAAATTTAGATACCAAAAAATTACAGTCAACATTTTGGAATTGTAAATAAATATAAAATACAGTCTAACAAGAGGCGAGGATGTGTAAATAAATGAAATAGTAATTTTATACATTATCTTGTTTCCTTTAATTCATATTTCGACTAGAGGTGTGCGCTCGTGGTACCCGGCGGTGGCGTCTGACGTCTAATCTGTCGACGGCGGCGATGTAATCAGCGTAATCGGTGTAGACGGAAATAGAAGTTTAAAATCGAAGCCCTTAAAATTACTTTTTTTTTTATAAACATAACGAGCCTCGGCCGCCGAATTATCGTAAGCGGCATTTTTAAGGCAATGCGTTTTTATTGTTAACGATATTTCAAACCATATCTGACAATGCCGCGTCGACGTTTCCCGGCCGTAGAGAAACGGGCACCTCTGAATTACAGAGGTGCCTTGGTTCTCTTCTTCAAGAGATGAAAAAAATCTTGCTGAAGAACTATAGACCCATCTCATTTCTCAGCCACGTTTACCTGCAAGCTGTTCAGCATCACCACGAACCATCTCGCCAGGAGACTTGTAACAGATAACTAGAACAACCCGGGTTTCGAAAAGGCATCAGTACCGTGGACAACAGCCATGTTCTGTTCGGCATATTGTACAGAAGCCGAAGAGTACAATGCCGCTGTGTATGGCATTTGTGGACTGTAACTACTACGAGAAAGACTCCATCGAAATATGGGAGTTCTGGCCGGTACAATGATGTAATTTTAACTAGCGTTACATCCATGTGTTAAAATGCATCTATGACGCTGCCACAATGCCTGTTCAGATACAGGATAGCAAAACCAGACCCCTCTGCGTGAGACCCCAAATTTTTTTATCAATCTGTTGCCTTCAAGAAACTGGACTGGTCTGGACAATCAACGTGCATCTTAGCTTTCCTGATGACAACGACATAATGGCAACGTCGATGTGACAGTAAAAGCAAATGCTGCACAGCCTGTTAATGAAATCAAGCCTCTGGCCTGGTTGCCCTCGGCACGAATTCAGAGAAGACTTGAGTCATTTACAGTTTCCAAGTCTTGCTGAGTCCACTCCACATCGAAGGTTCGCTATTCGCACTTGTGAAGAAGTACGTCTATCTAGAAGTCATCATCACTACTTCGAGAACGGAGCTGGCAGAACGATCCAGTTGGGTTGGGTTGAGCAACGTTAAAACTTTGTTAGATTATGTCTTCACCCACGATGTTTGAAGACTAAGGTCTTTTTAACCAGTGCGTCTACCGCTATTTCGAAAATTTGATGGGGGGGGGGTGGGTCGTGGTCTAGGGGGGGAACTCTCGGTCTTCCGTTCCGCAAACGAAAAAAATGGAATCCTTATAGGATCACTTCGTTGTTCGTTGTCCGTCTGTCAGTCAGTAAGTCTTTCCTCTAAAAAGGGAAAAAGCAAGACCCTTTTTCCCTTTTTGTCAAGTACGAGTCCGTATCAAGTTGAAATTAATATCAAACACGTATGCGACATATTTTGATACTCGCAAATAAATCAAAACCTATAGGGTAATTCCCATTGACTAGAATCATGAAATTTGGCAAGAAGCAGGGTCTACTCGTAATAGAACAAGTAAAGTGAAAAGTCCAAAAACACAACCACGTTATGTTGTAGTTTTATCAGATAAAAAAAACGGTTTTCGCGATTACAAACTTACATTTGCAGTTGGAGAATTGACCGTGACGTATGAAAGAACATATTTTTTAACTACAGTGTTAAGTTTGTTCTTGGGATTTATTTATCCCTACTACGCGACACATCATTTTTCGTGTTCCACTTGGCCAGTTTTATTATAATTTAATATGACGTGTAAAAGTGATTCCGATATCGGGGGGCACGGCAGTGTCCCCGCCAAGTCGAGCGCGAAGCAAAGACTGCTGTACCATCCTTTAATGGAACCATTTCGCCGCATTTTGAGAACCTCTGGATAAGACCAGAACGCAGAAATTTTCGTCATCCAGTAAGCTATAATCACATACTTAAAATCTAAAATTTCAAGTCTGTAGGTGATTTAGGTCCGAAGTTAAGCGAAAGCAAAGTTTCGCATTTATGACACTCACTCACTCACTCATGATCATCAGAATAGAACTAGTACTTCCCATAAACTCAGACAGCTGAAATTTGGTACAGAGTTAGGGTTTCATGGCTACATAAAGGCAAAACTATAAAAACTAGGATACTCGAAGATCTGGAGTACCTGGTGACCCTGGTTAGAAAACACAAGAGCCCAACCAAACTATTAGAGATCGACGTACCGCCTTTACAAAAAATGTTCAACTTGGTGGGCCGCTTCATTTGATGTCAAAAATCGAAGGTCTGAAGTATCTGATGAAGAACCCTCAGCTGGTCTCAGCTGTATTAGAGATGTGGTAATGCCCCCTCCTACTACTGTCAGTGCCACTGACGCTAGGGATTAACCAAGACGGGATGGCAATCCACGCAAGTCTTCATTGTGAGTTTTTTACAGAATCGGCATGCAGGCCTCGATAAGCTGGGCACGCCACAATAGCGGCGGTAAGTCCTTTGAGGAGTGGTTGGAGAGGCGCCACGGCGTCCTCACCTTCCGCCTGAAACAGGTCCTCACCGGACACGGTTGTTTCGGGAGGTTCCTGTTTCGCATAAGGCGGGAGGAAACGCCCGGGTGTCACCATTGTGTGGATCGCCCGGAGGACACGGTGGATCATACGGTAGAGGTATGCCCAGCTTGGGCGGAGCACCGCAGTGTCCTCGCGGAGGCGATTGGCGGCGGCGATCTCTCGCGTCCGGCCCTGGTCCAGGCCATGGTACGGAGCGAGAGGGAATGGAAAGCCGTCACCTCCTTCTGCGAAGCAGTAATGCTCGCAAAGGAGGAGGCGGAGCGCGTGAGGGAGAGAGCCTTGCGCCCTCACGCCCCTAGTCGCCGCAGGAGACGCCCTGGGCGTCGGGAATCGCAAGCAGATTCCCGGCCACCGTAAGCGCGGGCTTGCGGACGGCGAGCCATGGGTAGCTCGCCGTCCGGTAATGACCAGGCCCGGGTCGACGGCGCGTTGTGTTCCACGCGCGCCTCAAAGAGATGTCAGCACAAAATGACGGGGTCCGATAGGGCCGACGCCTCAGGGTCGCGGGTTATTCCACAGAGAAAACCGTGGCCCTGGCACAGGCAACTGAAGGAACACGGGTGGGTTTTAGTCAGTAAAAGTCTGACACGCCCTCCCGCTCCACCCAGAGCGGGAGAAATCATTTGATGATTTCCCACCCAAAAAAAAAAAAAAAAAAGAAAAAAAGGCCTCGATAAGCGCTTGAAATAGCTTCTGTTTTTTTGGTAGTTAAAAATGCCAAAATTCGCTCAAACGTCGTCGCCCTCGCATCGTGAGTTCAAGTTCATCAGAACGTAAACGTCAGTGACGAACAGGTTTTATTGAACTTCTCGTGTTCTGTATTAAACGTGACTTCCGCTTTACAAGTGAAATGTAAACTGGAACATTATAATTTTATTTTTATTCGTTCTTTCGAAGAAATCTGGAGGTTGAATGATCCGTTTTTTAAAGCACAAGTAGGACAGTATATACTAGGTTCTCGGTGGACTTATTATATGTAATTTATACTTTCATGCAGATTGACTTATTCTAATATCATTACTAATAATGTATCATGGCATTCAAATTGTAAAGCCTATCCTAGCAAGAACCACGATTGCAGGTTGGTTGGTATTGCTGATACCTTTCAGAAAGGTCAGGTGCGTGTTTGACCAGTAGCTTAATTGTGAAACACATTTTCTGAAACGATTACGACTAATCTGTTTAATTTTTACAGTTCAACAACATTCCATGCGTTTTTTGCATTGTTGAGCAGAATTTTTTATCGAGCTTATGAAGCAATGGATTAGCAATCTGCTTCAAAACGATTCAGATTCCCATTGATTGTGTATTACGCAATTAGGGTACAGGTGTATGAACGTAGACAAAGCGAAAGGAGCATGTAAGTATGAAGAGACGATGAGAAGAAGGCTGCTGGGGATTTTGTTGCGCCACTTCTTCTTTACAGCTAAAGCTCTAGGAAGTGGTGAAGGGCGAGCGTTTTGGGCGACTGCCTTATGAAATGTTGACGTTAAAAAGTGCTGATGCTGCCTTGTTTAAATGACTTTTAATTTTGGATCGTAGCGTGGCGTTCTATAGCGTCTGCTTATCCCCATGGGAAGAATGTGTGAGTTTTCGTATGTATGTAAACGCGATTGATCAGTACTTGAGCAAGTACTGATGCTCCTCAGTCCGAGGTTCAAACTCAAAGCATTTATTTCAAATAAACCAATTACAGGCACTTTTGAATTGTCAAGGTCGGTCGGTCAGAAAAATGAAGCTAGTTGCCCATTCCAAAGCGTAGTAGGTACCTATGGAGAAGAACGGGCAAGAAACTCCACGGACACTCTTTTAAATCAAATTATGTTTACAATAGATTGGTTACATCATTCATGTTGAAATTATGCATGTGAGAACGATGCAGAACGTTAAAAGCGTCCGTTATTTATATGAAAACAATTCGAAAATAAAATTTAATTAAAATACGCCGTGGCAGCTAAGAGATGACCAGTCTCAACTGACGGCGCCCGTTCACGAACATGACGCATGGATTAGCACCATTCAACTCAACCATTTTGAAGGGAGCTAAATGATCCAACACACGCGCCACCATCAGCGAAACATTAAAGTGAGCATGACATACTCTCAGCCGCCAGGACACATTCAAGTCAATGAAAGACGTACCCTGTAAATGGTAGCTTTAAAGCATGTACATAGTACTCACATATGGCATATAGCAATTATACAGTACTAAAAAAAAAAGTTGAGTTTATACAATGCAAAGATTCTTGTTTTTAATCTTCAGCAGCTCCAACAGTATTTTTAAATGCTAATCAATTAGTTGATGCGTCCTTGAGGAGCAGGACCAGCGATTAGCCAAGCATTTTTATCAGCAATGTAATCCCCTAACTTATAATATGCTCGGCTGCATAGTGTGCGTTTTATACAAGATTTAAATTTGGTTTCATTCAGTTGATGTATGTGGGGAGGTATTTTATTGTAACATCTTAAACAGTACCCCATGAAAGATGAGTCTACTTTAGCCAGCCTGAAACCTGGTTGAACTAATTGGTCCCTATTTCTAGTGATATAATTGTGTCTTTCACCTCTTTTACTAAAAAGATGTAGATTTTTCCTTACGTACATGATGTTTTCATAGATATATTGACAAGGTACCGTCATGATGTTAATATCTTTGAACAATTCCCTTAGAGAGTCGCGCCTGCGGAGGCCATATATGGCTCTGATGGCTCTTTTCTGCAGAATGAAAATGGACTCGATGTCTGCAGCCCGTCCCCATAGTAAAATACCGTACGACATAATACTATGAAAGTAACTAAAATAGACTAGTCTCGCGGTATCTACATCAGTAAATTGACGGATTTTTCTCACAGCATATGCTGCTGAACTTAGCCGTCCTGCAAGGGATGTTAAATGAGGACCCCATTGAAGCTTTGAATCGAGCGTGATCCCCAGGAAAACAGTTTTATCGACGAATTCTAGTTTCTCTTGATTCAATACTATCTCCCAATTAGTACTTTTGACATTTGGTAAAGAAAATCTTATGCACTTAGTTTTTTTTCCCATTTAATACCAAATTATTAGCAGTGAACCAATTTTGGATCTGCAGTAAGGCGTTATTCACGTCGTCAAGATTTAATGCACGCCTATTAATTTTAAAAATTAACGAAGTATCGTCAGCAAATAACACCATATGTGGTTGGGTTTTAAACAAATGAGGTAGATCATTAATATAAACTAAAAATAGGAAAGGACCCAATATCGAGCCTTGTGGTACACCCATTTTTACTTTTAGACCGAGTGAATTGACACCGTTTATTTGGACTTGCTGTTGTCTATCATTCAAATAAGATTTTACTAAACTGAGCGCAAGTTTTCCAAGTCCGTAATGTTCAAGTTTTAAGAGCAAGGTTTCGTGGTCGACGCAATCAAATGCCTTGGAGAGGTCACAAAAGATTCCTATGGCGTCTTGAGCCTCTTCCCACGCTGTAAATATGTGTTTTAATAAGGTGACACCGGCGTCAGTCGTACAACGTCCCTTTGTGAAACCATACTGTTGACCGTGTAAGATATTATTGGTGTCGAAATGATTTAACATTTGATTCAGCATTACCTTTTCAAACACCTTGCTGAAAACCGGCAACACGGATACGGGTCTATAATTATTGGTATCTTTACTGTCCCCGGAATTGAAAAGTGGTATTACCTTACTGTATTTCATTAGATCCGGGAATACTCCTTGATCCACACACAAATTAAATATTAAAGGTGAGATTTCGATCCATAAATTCGAGGTGTTCTAACGATTTTCTTGTTCCATGATTCCTAAACAGCGCTGGGGCTCTGTCTTGCATAGGGTCGTACCATTAGGTATGATGAACGATGGCCGTTTTCGGTGGAATTTGTTGTTGAACTTGTTCTTTTTTGTGTTTGTGTTCGTTCTCTGCGTCATGTGTACCGCAAAAAAACTTTTCTTTTTTTTCTTAATATTTTCAGTGCATTCGGCGTAGAAGGATAGTAGAGAGAGAAGTAGGACGAATCGGGCTTAAAAAAGTACATTCAAGTCGAAAATCGGCTCTCTGGTTGTTTTAGTAACTCCATACCCCGATTTATCGTGATTGATGGTTTGTAAGTGCACTTAGTATAGTATAGAGAAACACGTTCCACTAAGATGCACTAAGTGCCGATTTCACCAATGAAAATGAACGCATTGAGCACATCTTAAGCGTTTTAGATGTGCTGATCGTGTTTGGGCCCCTCAGTAGTTAAGTTTATTTAAGTTAAGGGGCCGTGCACAAAATCGACAGATTTTGATCAATTTTGTGCAATTTTTGCGAGAAAGGGAAAAATAATTTAAACAATGTTATTTGTGATTTAAAAAGCTGAGTTCTTCGTTTTGAATGAGAGCCTTGATTATATGGCCTACTTGCACGTGGCTGAACCACTTTTTTTCACGAAAACTGTACTTTTATAGCCACACAGACATACTGTTTCAATTACTTCAAGCTGTCTCACACATTTGAAAGAAATAGACAAATAAAGTTTTTTATTTTCGTGCACGGAGCCTTAAGAGTAAGTGACAAGTGAAAGATTATTTATCTCAGTTGTTGATAGCTACACAGTTATAAGTTCACTATATTTAAATTCATTAGTCATGTTATTTTGTTACGTAAATTATGACAGAATCAGCAGAAAAGTGTACGGCGATGAGACCGTACACCGGTGTCACGCTAATAAATATTACCGTGCCGGTGTTAAGGGACCTGTTCCAAGGCGACTCACGAGAAGCAAGTAGATCTAGCAACTATAAACGAGTTTTCGAGCAACGAGCAGCGAGCGAGTGCGCTTTCCAAATTACTGTGTTTTTTTTTTTTTTTGTATTAAATATTAATTTTGTACATACATATTGGACATAATTTCATTAATTGACATTCTAAACCTACAATTCTAACTTCAACTCTTTATAAGTGGCTTTTGCGAACAGGATATTAATTCAGTTTTATTATAGTTGAAATGGCAATTATGTCATTTGGTTTAAATAGTTTAAATTTTATTTTTTTATTCGTTTTTTTTTTGTGAATGTGAGAACATTACAGGCCTTTTAGACTGTAGATTTGTAGACCATTGTCTATTTGTTAAGCATATATGGTACTTGTTGACAGGTCTACACTGTCCTCCCATACCTATAAACACTGTAATTTGAAAACATTTAAAAGCCAATTATTTTTAAAAGAGTAACCGTGGAGTTTCTTGCCGGCTCTTTTCCATAGGAAACGACCAATTGGAACCGAGCACCTAGCTTCTCACGTATCATAAGTGCCCATGTAGGTCTATGTGGAATAAAATATATTGATTTTGATTTTATTTCTTGAGCGGGAAAATGGTTGATAGCTAGTAGTAGTAGCGGGAAAGTAGTCGAAGGAGGGCCAGGTGCCTTAAATACCTTCGCATCAAACCACGCATTTCAAAAATATTTGTAACACGCGGAAGGCAATACGAAGTAATTACTGATTTTAAGAGCAATAATAAAGGCTTGTATTACAAACTATTTACGACTTAAATATACCTTTGATATTTATTATTTTATTTCCTCCCAGAAATGAGACTAGACAATTTACATAATAAGGAAAACATGCTTTAAGCTATATTGCCTGAAGAGTTCAGTACACAGAACACTAATGTGATCAATAGTACGTTATTGTCCTTCGTTAAAAATAATTATCAAGATCCCTCGAAAACAATGAAAGCGCCAGCATAACATAAACCGCTGTATTTCTTAAAAGGCAAAGGAGTTTTTGCATCGTATTCGCTTAGCGTTCTTTCTGGCTCTTTTTCGTTTTAGCACGGCTCCAGGTCCTAGCGTGATGTTAAAAATGATAGCCTATAGATGCATAGCCTATTGACTTTCTTAAGAACTAGGCTATCAAATGCATAATGTTTTTTGTTTAACCGGATGGTAGCTCCAGAGATTACCCCTACATACAAAATAACTGCACATAAAATCATAATCAACAGTTAGTCATAGCCCTTAAGGGTCACCTTAGGAGCCAGATAAAAAGAAAGAATAACGCTAAGCGAAAACGATGTGATAGCGCGGGCAGGCGACGCGATGCGACGTGGTGCGTCGGGGAACAAGAATCACACCGACAAAGCCTTTCTTTGGTATTCTTCGTCGAATCGTTGAGCTCCTTAAGTGTTGAGTTGAGTTGCACGATTACTGACAAATGCGTGTACTGACTGGACAGGTACACTCAATCTGTGTGGTTCTTTCCTCAAAAGACCATTTCAGACATCAATCCACATGGTCTTCACATGATCTGACCAAGATTATGTCTGGACTTTATAAGAGACTGTGACCTCTGAGTTTGTTTCGGCCTTTCTTCTCAGAGTAGTCAGATATGAAACGCCGACCTCAAATAGTTTAAATAAAATATGACTGAAGTGTAAAAGTGTTTATACAAACCTGTTTACAGATATTGGATCATTTATCATTTGAAGTCGCGGGCAAAGGGTAGTTGATAGAATGTGACTTTGTCTAGGCTCTCAGAATCTAAATTCAACATTACTTACTCCTACAACACCGAAAAGGCAGACATTGCTTTCGCTTGTATGGATAGTGTGGTCACAGTATCGTCCTGACTGACGAAAGCATTTTAAGAATACCATTCAAAATATACAAAACGGTTCTTACAATACAGGGTTTACAGGTACATCGACGCGCCACCTGTTACCATAGACGCCCCCTTTTTTTTTGTTTGGGAAATCATCAAATAACTTCTCCCGCTCTGGCTGGAGCGGAAGGGCGTGTCGGACTTTTAATGGCTAAAACCCACCCGTGTAACTTCAGTTGCCTGTGCCAGGGCCACGGTGACTCTTTCGAGCATCTCGCGACCGTGAGGCATCGGCCCTATCGGACCCCGTCACTATGTGCTGACATCTCTTTGAGGCCAGCGTGGAATACGACGCGCCGTAGACTCAGGCCTGGTCCTTACCGGACGGCGAGCTACCCATTGCTCGTCGTCCGCAAGCCCGCGCCTACGGTGGCCGGGAATCATATAGAACCCCCCCCCCTGCGTTGAAATTGAGAGCGGCGTTGAGATTGGTGAATAGGAATGCAGGGGTAATAAAAATGGGTAGTAAAAATGTCTCTTATGTATTGACTGTATTATAATTAACGATTAAGTGCCCCTGTTGGCAACAAACTTTATTATTTCAATGTTAAAATCCTTTTCAAAGTTTCGTTTCGATTCACCCCTGCATCCCTATTCACCCCTCTTTACTCGGTATCTTACGACTGTATAATATTACACGTTTAAATATAATCGTGGCAATGACTGTTCCAGATTCGCGTCAGATGGTAAGTAAAAAAGATTGGGGGGCTCTAGAAAAAAAAAACACAAATTGGGCGGTGGGCTAAATAAGGTTGAGAGCAGCAGCTTTAAGAGCAGTGGTGGCCCAGTGGTAACGGCCGCGACTTACAAGTTTGTAGGTCGTAGGTTTGAACATAGACAGGCGCTTTACTTTGTGTCAACTATTTCATCACCACTGCTCTCAAAACGGTGAAGGAAAACATCGTGAAGAAACCGGCATGTCGTAAAACCAAAAATTCGAAGACGTGTGAGTGAATATACCAACCCGCACTGGGCCCGCGTGGTGGATTATGGCCCACTCCCTCTCACAGAGAGGAGGCCAGTGTCCCAGCAGTGGGAACATAATAAGCTGATTATGCAAAATAAGGATGAGAACCTAAGCTATATATCATATCAACGAATTTACGATATACAAAGTTTCAACAATATTTATAGGTCTCTTAAAATAGTAACATAGTTTACAAAATGTATGCTAGCAACCTTTTCGCCGTCTGCGACTCCCGTCAGAGCTGGACTGAGTGACTGAGCCCGGAAGATCCTGCACCTGATATTATGTACCTTTAATACTACTTACTATTTGTCACGTATGTAAGTGAAATACCTATCTGGGACCAAACCCGACTAGAAGACCGCTTGTCCACGACGCAGTTGTTTACTCTTTATAGCACTATTTTTTTCAATTTATTGAAATCGTTTAAAAAAGTTGGTCAAGCGCGAAATGTTGCTAAAGTTTGGGTTCTTTATAAGGCATGTATGTAGAATTATTTTTTCGGCTAAAAGCAAAAACGAAGACCGGCCAGTTTTGAATTTTCGATAAAAAACCGTAACGGAAAAAATAAATTGTATGTTTTTTTTACAAAAAGGTTTTACAATATAGACAGTTTTATTTTTAAATAACAACGGTTTTATAAATATTCCAACAATGTAGGCTAGCAATCTATTTGCCGGCTCTGACTCCCATCAGAGTCGGTCTGAACCCGGACTACCCTTCACCTGATATTATGTACCTTTAATACTATGTACTTAATATTTGTCACGTATGTAAGAGAAATACCTATCTGGGACAAAACTCAACTAAAAGATCGCTTGTCCACGACGCAGATATTTACTCTTTATAGCACCTTTTTTTTCAATTTATAGCAATCGTAAAAATGGTCAAGCAGGAAATATTGTTAAATAGTGGTTCCGTATCTCTTTCGTTAACGTTTTGTGAAGATGTTCAGATTTTTTATAAAGAACGGCTCAACGTATATCCTAGGTCAACCATTAGGATACTTTTTAATCGGGTAAATGAATAACTTTTAACCTAGGTTACGAGTGAAACCGCGAGCGAAAGCTGGTAAGGCCAATAATACCTAATTCTCTTGCACAAACGCAAAGGTATTCCACAAGATATTAAGCTGTAAGATCTATTATATGCCTCTACCTATTAAGGTGTACAGCAATACATACCTGACAAGTGACGTCCGCCAACAAGTCGTTGCATAGTGATCGTAACTCGGAGAGATAAAGTTCAAAAATCTCTGATAGGCACATGAGATTTCTAGGCTTTACCTCAGAGTCACCAGCATCCTTCAACCAGCCGCTTCGCGGTAGAGATAGGTTTGTTGATAACTCTTTGCAACAAGTTCATATACAAGAAGCTCTAAATTTAGGGGCCAAAGGCGTAGGGGCTGTTTCTCAGTGTCCAGATAGTATCATCATCATTTCAGCCGAAAGACGTCCACTGCCGAACAAAGGCCTCCCCTTAGCACTGTCACTTCGACCGGTTCTGTGTTTCCCGCATCCAAACGATTCCAGCGGCCTTCACCAGGCCATCGGTCCACCTTGTGGGAGGACTTCAATGCACACCAAATTCCCATGATCCCGTCCAAGTGTGGGAAAGGCACACCGGGGTGGTTGCGAGTCAGTAAGTCTTTCAGACTAACGCCCTAAGGCGAACATCCATGAGGATTATTCACGCCGTAACAAAAAAAGGTCTTCCAACACTACGTCTTTCGGTACGCGGTCACCACTCCAGAAACTTTTGGCCCCATCGGCCATCAGTTCTGCGATCAATGTGCCCCGCTCATGCCACTTAAGTTTAGCAATTCCATTAACCCAGCTAACAGAAGCACTTTTCTAATAAACTGATCAAAACATGCAGTCAAGCTAGCAACTAGCGTATGGGTATTGAATTCATACATTTATATTATAAATATTTGAGTTATCTAAGTTATTAGACTTAGTTTAGTTGTTCTAACTTTACTCGACGGAGATGGTGTAAAAGGCCATAGGATTTTGGTTTAACATATGACTATCAGGTTCTATAATCACACATTTGGTCAAGACCAAGCATGCCTATACTTTAATATTATAAAGAGGTAAAATTGGTTTGTTTGTTTGCAAGTTTGTATGTATGGAGTGGGGTAATCTTTCGGACTATCGGTCGGATTTGAAAAAATCTTTTTTATTTCGTAGCCCAATTCTTGAGGAATGTTATAGGTTATTTAACATCACGCCAAGACTCTTAGAACACGAGCAAAAAGAAGAAAAAAATACATAAACAACGCAAAGCGAAAACGAAGATGGCGCGGGCAGGTGATGCGATGCGACTTGAGAACAGGAAATTTCATGCAGACAAAGTCGCGGGCAGAAGCTATTCCGTAATAAAATTCAAATTAAACATGAATATTTAAGGTGACAATATGAAATACAAAAGTTGCATTGCGCGGCATAGTCGGGTAAAAAGGAGGGCGCCACCATCATAGTAAAGGTTTAATTAGCTAGCGAAAATTCACAGATGTGATGGGATCGATATCATCACAAACTATGGTTGGAACAAGGTGAAAGCAGGCAGGCTAGGGAAGCACTCCCTACAATTGATGGCCGCCTCACGAAACAGGTTCTCCGACTAACCAAAAAAAAAGCTGCGTATAGTTACGGCAGCTTTAACTGGCCACGAGTCATTTAATAAATCACATCTTTGTCGTAGGAGTCAGAGACAGTCCGCTGTGCAGGGCCTGCTTGGAGGAGGACGAGACAGCAGCTCATGTGCTTCTTAACTGCCCGGTGGTCGCCACATACAGGGCAAAGTACTTCGGTAACCCCCTACGCGAGGCTGTCAGTAACACCAAGGCGTTGCTGGACTTCCTCGGGGAACTGGTGTGGATCATGGAATGGAATGATCGATTTTCCCGCTGTACGCAAAATACGTGCATTGACGTGGAGTTGCGGACACTAGCCCGTATTACCTATAAGCATTTTTTTTTTTTGGACGGAAGCTGTCTTCTCAACTCATACTTCAAGTATACACTACCAGTGGTCGTTGACTCCAAAATATCTTTAAAAACCTTTTTTGTTTAATTATTTAATTTAAAAAAATGAATGAAATGCATTGACCCCAGCGTGGTTTGACCAGACTCGATTAATAGAATGAAGCCCGAGGTTTGCACTAGCCCCTGAAGACTCATGTTTCATGGTGTTTCGGAAACCATTGCATATCAAGGCCAATAAGGACAATATTTGCCTGGCTTTTAGACAAATGTTTCTATTCAGATAACGAATTTTTTAATTATACATTTTTGAAATTACATTATATTCATACTATGTGTGTGTGAGTGTATATTGAGTTTTTATATTTTATTTATATATTTTTAAATTTTATTTTAAGCATATAACAAGTTAATTGTACATTAATTGTAATAAAAAATATCCATTATCACTTCAAACTATTTTTTTTTATTGGGGATATTATCGCACCTTAATTTTATGTTTTCTACACCGGAAACGGTGGCATACGTGTAGCTGTTTGTTAATATTAAGATCTTAATGTACTAACTCAGAAAAAAATTATATAAATTAAATTAAGGACTAGACCGGGTCGTATTTCCGTATTTGTACAAACATAATAAAATCGTTACTTTGTAAAAAGAACTCCAGTTTCATCTTATTAGCGAAGGAACCCTACAATCTTGCACCGTTGACATTTACCAACTCGAACCAGATATACCAAGTAATGACTTGAGTACGAAGAATTTACATAAAGAAGACAATGCTTTATGTCTGTCTGTCTGTGTGAATAAATATGACAGTTTATGTCAAGATATTAATAATGACAAGGCAAAAGGAAAATACATTTTGTTAATTAAGTTAAAATAATGAGCTGAACTTTCATGAGTTCGCGACTGGGATCTCATTAGCTATTGGGGCTTTTAATATGAGGTCCTTTGCTAGTATAATAAAGAGAACAATTTCAAAATTGAGAACGAAAAAAAAAATTGAAAGACGGAGCCTGTAGTGGCTTATAATAATAATATACGTGAGACTTAAGTATTCCCACAAAATCTACCTACAGCACACCAAAAAGTATTTAACCATATTAATTACCTCCTTTAGGGCAAAAGCCAAGACATTCGTCAGCGCATGATCAGATTCCATAGAAAAAAAAAAAAACCTTTTTGTTAAACTTTTTTCAAAAAAAGAACACCTTATTCGAGCCGATGGCAGTACAGAACCGGTTGCTTGCATGGAGCTATAATTGGAGCAAAGAAATACTAAGTACATTTAAAATAGGTCTTAATTAATCCGCCTACAGGATTCGTTGGAATCTGTGTTTTATATTTAAAACGGTTTTCAATGTCGTAGATAACCTTAAGATGATTATTCTATTAGGACGTCTTTAGCATATACGGGAGGCTATGGAACCGGTTTTCAGTGACCATCACCATCATCATCTTCCGAACTAGCTGACCCGGCCAATTTCGTAGCGCCTCAGAATATTATATTCGTGAATTTTTCTCATAGTTTAATTGTTCGGGGCGGGGACAAATCCAACAAATCAAAGAACGTAAATACCGGTCCAGCCGTTCTTGAGCTTTAAATGGCGTTAATAACCCAAATTAGTTTTTTATAACTCAATTGGGATGATGACTAACATTAAAAATGTTCATAAAAATGTAATTCCAAAGAAGGCTGGCTTAGTAACAATGAGATAATCGAAAAAATCTGTAAAATCGGTGTAAATTTGAAGAAAATACACGCTTTAAAGTTTTTGGAGGGGATTATTACCGTCCTTGTCGCGCGGTACTGACAATGTACGGCGCTAGTATGAAGTTAAATAGTCGTGACGTCACTTCTACGATAGTGCTGTCCTTGTCTAACAAGTATCTTAAAACGTTTATAACTTGGCAATTTTTTATCTTTTACACTTTTTGAAATATAGGTGCGCTATTTGGAAACAAACAGTCTTTTGAGACAAAAATAAAAAAATTGTCATCATCCCAATTAAAAGCATTTATTTCAATTGAACCATTTACAGGCACTTTTGAATTGTCAAAGAGTCTGTCAGTTGGTCAGGAAGTTGCTTCAACTTGCCCATTCCAAAACGTAGATCTCTATGTAGAAGAACGGGCAAGAAACTCCAAGGACACTCTGTTAATTCAATATACTTGTTATAAAATCCTGGGTACATAATCACTGTTGCTTTTATATGCTTAAACAATATTAAAAAATAAACAATTTAAAATATCATTATTTTGAATTGATTATTTGCTTACAGTTTTCATGTTTAGTTTTTTTCTCTCTACCTCATGAGTGAAGTCACATCGTCGGCGGCAAACTTAGCGCGTACGTGTCTGTAGTAATACTCAATACCTTTCTCTCGACATATCCCTGAAGTTCGTATGCATCAGTGGATTACTCATGTTCTTATTTCTGTGAACACCAGCAGGCTTAGCATGGCGTTTTCTGTTTCTACTCTACTGTAGAATAGAAATCGCTTTCTACGCTCCTCGAAATCTTTTTTTCGCGAGCACGAGGACACACTTAGACTCAGGTTGCTTTATAGACAGTGATTTTCCATAGCAACGGGTTAGTTGCTAGTGATGTGTATAACTACCCATTTTTACCGTACAATTGCGTTTCGTTTCTGTGTAGACAGTAGAAAACTTTCTACTGTCTACACTGAAACGCCATTTTTGTCTACTCTTCCGTCGACAATACGCTTCTCTAGGGCGCTCGTGCTAAGCCTGCTGGACAGCGCTAGATATGGCCACTTTGAAATCGTCTTTTCTTTAATGTAGAAAGGATGATTTGTTTGATGTGTTCGGGTATATTAGACAAGCCACAAGTTATTATGATCATCGACTAGTATTCATCACCGCAGTCATATTTAGTACGACCAGGATCCTTAATCCCATTTATACACGTCAAGTCTGCAGCGGCACACCTGCCTAACTGATAGTCTTGTAAAAATGTATCTCTAAAATATATTAATCACGCCTGTTTTCAGCAAAGGAGTAAACAGAGGACTACTTGAAAGTACATAGTTTAAAATTTGGATTGTTTCTCAATAAAAAAAACTCAAAGTTAATTCCAAATTCAAACAAAACCAAATAACACAACACGTTTATTACTTTAATGATAATGACGCTAAGTAATGGAGCAATGAGTACACGAAAATTATTAACTCAAAATTCAAGATGGCGCCCGCTTGTCAATCGAAGCTTCCTGCATTCTTGGCGCCCTCGCCCGACCGCCCGGATCGGGGTACCGTGGAGAGAACACTGGTTGGGGAAACCCTGTTTCTTTTGGAATGGTCAAGTTCAATAAAAACAACATAAAATCACGCCCGTAGTCCTTCAAGGGTTAGGCAGAGCCAGATTTCGCCAGTTATGGTTAAATCTCATGTAATAAGGTGCGAGCCTATTGCTATCAACACCATCAAGACTGCAGGCTACTACTGAGAAATTCTTGATCGAAAAACGCGATTACACTTTGCCCAACTTTGGGAATCGAACCCAGGACACCATGCTCAGCAGTAAGGCTTGCAAACACTAGATCTGCGAGGCAGTCGGCAGGGCAAACCCTTTTAAATGTCGTAGAATTTTTAAATAAAGATGGTCTGATTAGTTAGTTAGTGAATGTAGGTTTAATTTAGGCAGTGCGTGCGGAATCCATGAAATTCCATCGCAAACAAAGTACTTTTAAATTTAAAAATTTACATCAGTAGCTTCCTTGAATGGTAGAATTTGAAGACTCAACAACAAAAATACTTGCTTGGTCAAGGAGCCAGGCTGTAGTGTCCCCTGTCAGGGTCGCGGGTTGTTCGAAAGAGATACCGTGGCCCTGGCACAGGCAACTGAAGGAACACGGGTAGGTTTCAGGCAGTAGAAGTCTGACACGCCCTCCCGCTCCAACCAGACCGGAAAAGTCATTTGATGATTTCCCACCAAAAAAAAAAGGTTGAAGTGTATCGAACCGATAAAATTAAAGTCTAGCGTCAAATCAAAATATGATGAACAAACACTGACAAAGGCTGCCAATTAGTGACATCATACCTAAATTATAAAGATTGAGTTATGTCTCAAAATGAGCGATGTAAAATGATTCCGTAAATTTTCTTTATGTTAAGAATATTCTAATAATTATTTGCATCTCAAGCACAATAATTCAAATGCAACAACCTCACCCACTAGTTGCAAGGATAATATGTAAAACAAATTCAACAAAAATGGTTATAAAAGGACACCAACCCTGCCCTTTAGATAAAAACGTGACTAGAAACACATAACATGATCAACAACTTGCCACCGGTTCAAAACAACGCGAATCGATCGATATCTCCAAAACCATAATTATCCAAGAAAAAATAACGACAGAACCCAAGCCGTCTCTTACAAAAATATACTTAACAAGATATTGTTTTACTTTATTTGCCACATAAACCATCGGAGTATCCCGGGTGCTCTGTATGTGGTTGTATAAATAGCATTGGATTGTGGCAGTAGTCATCAGTAGCCATCAGCAGTTCCCAGGGTCAAGATGAGAGTTCTGGTCAGTGTTTTACTTGTGTTTTTTTACACTAAATAAGTTATTTTTGGTTTTGAGTGACAAGTGATTTAAGGAGGATTTTAGTGAATTTTTGTGTTATTTATTTTTTAAATTTCCGAAATATCGAAAAATCTCTACCTTGAAAGAGATTTTTAAGCATCTCGTAATGAAAAATTCATCAAATTATTAGTGAATATTTACATTGCTCATTGATAACTATTTTTTCTATCGTAAACAAGAATGTTTTCAAGATATAGTATTTTTTGTTTAAATTTTCACAGAACGCGAAACACGAACGGACATTTTTGTAGAACTGTAAATCCGTAAGATTTTGCTGAACATATATTGTGTTGTTTTGGTAGGCATTGACCCAAGCTATCACCCCCTGCAGTATGTCGTGCTATTTACTGGACACCCTGTAGCCTGTAAATCATAAACCAAGATTTAGAAAATATATAAACGAATAAATTCCAATGAGGCCTAACTGTTTCTATGAACTTCTTTGTAAACCACAAATAATTTAAAAGCTACACATTTGCAAAGCCGCTTTGACGGGTATCATCTTCAGTATTGTGAAGACCTGAGCTTTGCCGCATAAACCTCTGTCCTACACAGACAGCGTGTCGCGTTCTGTTATAATATATAATTATAACTAACTAAATATATAATTTCACGTTCACAAGAGGGCCTCTGCCTCGAATTTTGTGGGCAGCGGGGCAGCGGCGGCGGCGCGGGTTTGACTGGAGTGCACCCTCGTCACCCGATCCCGCCGCCGCTGTTTTCAAGGGCCCGTCCATTTGATTTTACGCATAAAATCCTGCCGCTCCCACGCCACCCAGCTGCCCGCAAATTTCGACGCAGAGGCCTTAGTCACAACAATAACATCGACACGCCTTATTACCCCGAAGGGTTGGGCAGAGGTGTACCTATAGTACAGTACACCCACATTTCGCCAGTTATGTTTAGGACCCATGTAATAGGGGGCGAGCCTATTGCCATCAACCGGACACAAATCCAGACTCCGGGCTGCTACTGAGAAATTCCAGATAGAAAAATCCAATAACACGTTGCCCGACCTGGGAATCGAACCCAGGACCTCATGCTCAGCAGTAGCGATAGCGAACACTAGACCAACGACATAAAACATAAAAACCTGCTTCTAACACTACATTTAGTTCTAAGATCAACATTACAACCTAATCGATATTCATAGCATACTAATCAGTAAATATTCATTCGTTACAATTTAAAATACGCAATAAATAATAGTTCACCTTCAATATTAAGTGTTGGAATCATAAATTATGTAAAAAAAGACTTACAGTTTTGATGTGTCTATGTTAATAGGAACTGCATTATAAATGTAACATCGGATTTTTGCAACTTAAAACTTCCAACGCTTAGCAAAGATAATTAGGGAATATTATTGTTAGCAGACTGGATCGTTACTGCCCATGACCGTCCACTGACTTACATCCTTTTCTTCTAATGCATGGGTACTGGCCATTTCCTATCAGAAACCACACGATATTATGAATACCTTCATATTATAAGGGGCACAGACGCAAGCAACAGCCAGCCTTTTATGAAGCATAAATTAAATACCAGACGAGGAACTGTCAAAAACTAAAAAACATTAAACAAGATCCCTAATACCTAACTAGATTACCTTTAGAACATTAGATAATTGCGAATTGCGACAAACAACTTTACATCTAATTCAATTAAATATTTTAAAGGTTAACTTCTTGATAATCGACTTGGAAATCTATCTTCCTTATGAAATCATTGTCGATTGTTTTTTTAACACTCCATCTTTTGAAATTCCTTTGGCCTTTTCTTCATTATTCTAGTGAAGCTAACTTCTGTCTCTATCATTCGTCGTAAGACCAAGAGAAAATTTGATCTAATGTATTAACTGCGAAACTGCATATTCAGCCTATAACGTTCCCAATGCTGGGACACAGGCCGCGTTGGTAGATGTTTTTTGGTTTGCTGGTTTTCTTTCACCGTTTTGAGAGCAGTGGTGATGAAATAAATTACACAAAGTATAGCGCCTGTCTGAGTTCGAAGCCACGACCTGCAACTCGTAAGTCGGAGAAGTCACCACTTTGCCACTGCTGCTCTCCACTGCTAACCTGACCTGCCACCAAAAAGGCATCTACGAGTCTGGAAACTCCACTGTTAACATTGCTGCCTAGCCAATCTTTTCACCACGACATGATCTACTCTTGTTTGACTTCTGGCAAATATGTGTAGCACCAAAGATAACTTCACACCATACTTAAACACTATCTCTGTCTTCCAGATTGTATCCGCCTTCCTCGCCATCGCGGCCGCGGCGCCCTCCGGCCTCTACGCCCCAGCCTTGGCCACTGTCATCAGAACAGTGGCAGTACCAGCTGCCATCCCGACGATCTCACCCGGAGATATCCAAGCAGCGGCCATCGATGCCCAAGTAAAAGCCCAGGACGAACTACAAGCGGCCGCTGACAAAGCACGGGAACTAGCTGAGCAAGCAACTGAGAATATCAACGAGAAAGCAATCACTGATGCTACAGGTGCTAATGAACAGAATTTGGACGCTTTCTGGTCGGCTGAAGACAAGAAATGGCAGGCTGTTGATGCGTTGAAGACTGCCGAAGCTCAAATCGATGGTGCTGTTGCCAACAACGCTAATTTATTAGCTAAGTCCGCTATCAATGGGGTTATTCCTTATGTAGCTGCTGTTGGTCCTATCTCACCCATCGTTGCGCCAATTCCTCCTGTAGTCTACTCTCCATATGTTGCTCCTTCGAGCTACTCTACTCAAACCTTGATTACTGGACAAGAAATCAAAACCGAAATCAAAGCAGAGAATCAAGAGGCTGCAGTGAAAGCAGCTGAACCTGTCCAGGGAGCTGAACCAGTACAGGTAGCTGAACCAGTAGAGGTAGCTGAGCCTGCACCTGTCGAGAAGTCGGCGGAAAAAGCTGAAGCCACGGAATCGCCCGCTTTGAAAGCCGCTGAGAATTTGAACGAGAAGCCGGCGTTGATCGCTCAACCTCTGTTCGCAGCCGGCCAGCTTGGTCTACCTAATGTGTACAGATACGATGTAGCTGTTCCCGCTGTGGGACATCTGATCGGTCAGCCTATCTTGAATTATGCTACTGCAGTTCAGCAAGTGCATGGAGCGCTGGCTCCTACGTTTGTGAAGGCGTGGTAAGGAGAGGAGGCGGATTCATTAAAATGATAATTTGACGACACGTTTCCTTGTTTTATTTGGTGATAGACATTGATTCAACCTACACCCTTTAGATAAGACCTCTGATCACTCGTCATTAGATATGTTCATTGGCACTTTGAAAAGTAGTTGTTTTTTTTTTCTTCTTTAAATCTACGTTCGCATGGACGTAAAAATATCGCGGCAGAATTTGATCTCGCAAT
Source organism: Dasypolia templi (assembly GCA_963555695.1). NCBI lineage: Eukaryota > Metazoa > Arthropoda > Insecta > Lepidoptera > Noctuidae > Dasypolia > Dasypolia templi. The sequence continues at coordinate 11,925,872 of OY743163.1, forward strand.
GGATTTTCAACTTTCGGTGTTGAGCCAAGCGTTGAGAATCTAACAGAGTGCGTCCCAATGCGTGGACAAAACACACTGTTCGATTTTCAACTGTCTCTTCATAAAATCCCGACGCTATATTTTCAGCTCCTATTTTTGGGGATGCATTGAGCACCAAAAGTATTCCCATTTTGTATGCTCAATGCGAAGAGTGCTCAAACGAGAATACTTCTTCAAGAGCTGACACTGTCCATATTTCACAAAAAACTACGTGGTTTATGTGCTGACAGAGTTCATTTTCATCGGTGATATTCGCCCTAATTGGTCTTGGCGTTCAATCAAATTTCGTTACAACAAAAATAACGAATTACATTCAAAGCTGTAATACAAGACGTGTCACTTGTAGATCGACTAGAAAAGTCCTGAATAAGTCTAGGGAAAAAATTAACAATAATACCACCACTCTAAAAATAGGATAGTCGTATTAACTAGTTTGAGTTGAGCTTTTTTGTGAAAGGAATGTTTCTAAAGATCATGTTGCAAAGCCAACAATAAGAAAGACCGCAAACCAGAAAATTTTAATTGTCTTAAACGAGAGTGGTGGCGCAGTAGTAACAGCCCCGACTTAGTTGTAGGGCGTAAGTTCGAACCCAGACAGGCACTTTACTTTGTGTTCTGTTCCACAAGGACGCATAAACTAATTAATTAGTATTCGAAAACATTGTTGGAGCTGCTGAAGATTGTAAAATTATCTTTGCACTATATAAATTACATCATTTTATTTTGTATAATTGCAAAGCACATATGGGAGCACTCTGTACCTACTATAAAGCTACCATCCCGTATATCCGTACGCAAAATACGCGCATTGTCGTGGAGTTGCCGACACCAGCCCGTATTACATTGACTTGAATGCCAGCCAGGGCACGGCTGAGAGTATGTCACACTCACTCAAATGTCTCGCTGGTGGTGGCGTGTGTGTTAGATCATTAAGTTCCCCTTAAAATGGTTGATCTGAATGGTGCTGATCCATACGGCATGTTCGTGAACGGGCGTCGTCAGCGCGGACTGGTCATCTCTTGGCTGCCACGGCTTATTTTAATTTCATTACAGACGCCATTCGTTTTGTATGTTTTTCATTACAGACGCCTTTAACGTGCACATCTTTCTACATCGTTCTCACATAATTAATTTTGCTTCAACATGACTGATGTAACTAGTTTTAAGCATGTTACAATATTATTTAACATAGTGTTCATGGAGTTTCTTGCCCTTTCTTCTTCATAGGTACCTACTACGCTTTGGAATGGGCAAGTAGCTTCATCTTTCTGACTGACCGACCCCTTGTCAATTCAAAAGTGCCAGTAATTGGTTTATTTGAAATAAATGCTTTGAGCTTGAGATTAATTTCTTCACCACTGCTCTGAAACCGGCATGTCCTAGAACCAAAAATTAGAAGACATGTGTCTTCTACCAACCCGCACTTGGCCCGCGTGGTGAATTACAGCCCACTCCCTCTCACACAGAGGAGGCCTGTGTCCCAGCAGTGGGAATGATAGGCTGATTATGCATGTATGTTACGTAACGTACGTAACGTATTAAATTAAAAACCTAACAACAATACAAAAATTACAAAGATGACGTACGGTTGAAATCGTAAGCATAGGCGCAAAAGGGTATGAATTCGGTAATTTCTGGACATATTTCTCCCGCACGCATCGACACTTGGACCGGTTCTGTGCTTCCCGCATCCAGCGGATTACTGCGGCCTTCACAAGATCATCGTTGATTTCAATACTGTTTCAAAGTACAAGATGTAGACTAATTGGAATACCTTTGAATATCTTTAAGCATACAAAGAAATATTGATTAGCTTATTGAAACGAACGTCTTTATTTAATCAAATTAAATCGATGACACAAACTAGCGCCTTGTAAAATAGTGCCACTTGAGTTCAGTTTCCATGCGATACAAAGTAATCAACTTCTTAGCAGGACCTAAGTGGTAGAAAGTGGTAGAAAGCCTAAATGTTTTATTCTTCATTTTGATTTTAATAACTTTGATTGGCAAGAACGCTTTAGCTATGGACAGCACTGGACACAGACATGCTGGTTAACAGTGGACAGCAGTGGACACAGAGACGTTAGATACCTATTTTCTTTTCCGTTAAAATACTGTATGGACCTCTGCCCAGGGATTTTTATACTGCCGGGCGGACTTCTAATGGTTTTCTTTTGTTAGTCTTTTTTGTAGTAGACTAGCAAAATAAGTATTTTTGTTTGACGTAAGTACAACAGCAGCAATTCGGAACTAACAACTAAAACAATACACCATTTGAAATAAGATTTGACAATCAAAAAAATCTTTTTACAGTCCATTCAACCTATTTTGACTTCTTTTTCGTAGGCTTAACGATGACCGCCATGGGATCTAGAGGCAAAAGCCCTCGCGCACATATGGGATTGGCGCGAGAAGGCAAAACGCCGGGGTGTAACTCCGCTGCCAGAAATCACGGTACAGCGGACAGAGCTCCGGCGGAATCTCACGGCGGCATGGAGAGTGCGATTGTTGCAACCCAGTGCTGGGCACATCCGTCCGTCGTCCTTTACGTACGTCCCTTCTTTGAGGAGTGGTTGGAGAGGCGCCACGGCATCCTCACCTTCCGCTTGACACAAGTCCCCAACGGACACGGTTGTTTCGGGAGGTTCCTGTTCCGTATAAGGCGGGTGAAACGCCCGGGTGTCACCACCGTGGATCGCCCGGAGGACACGGTGGAGCATACGGTGGAGCAGTGGAGTTCTGCCCAGCTTGGGCGGAGCACCGACGTGTCCTCGCAGAGGTAATCGGCGGCGATGATCTCTCGCGTCCGCCCTGTTTCAGGCAATGGTACGGAGCGAGAGCGAATGGGAAGCCATAACCACCTTCTGCGAACCAGTATTGCTCGCGAAGGAGGAGGCGGAGCGCGTGGCGGAGGGAGAGAGCCTTGGGCCCTCACGCCCCCACTAGCCGCCGCAGGAGACGCCCTGGGCGTCACCTGCGGGAGTCGCCTGCAGATTCCCGGCCGGGCTTGCGGACGACGAGCAACGGGTAGCTCGCCGTCCGGTAAGGACCAGGCCCGGGTCGACGGCGCGTCCACGAGCGACTCAAAGAGATGTCAGCACACAGTGACGGGGTCCGATAGGGCCGATGCCTCAGGGCCGCGGATTATTCGAAAGAGATATTTCCCTGGCACAGGCAACTGAAGAAACACGGGTGGGTTTTAGTCAGTAAAAGTCTGACACGCCTTACCGCTCCACCCAGAGCGGGAGAAGTCGATGACATTAAAACCAAAAACGTGGTTTCAATATGAACTATTTACTGCAGCTGTCATTTATCATGCCACCACGCAATAGTAAAAAAGGTTCATTTAAATTTCTAATCTTATTTCAATTGGAGTTCTAGACATTTTGGAACATGTCGTACTATCAAACATTGACCGACAGCATGCTACAATTCCATCGTTAAACGCATTGTAAGCCCGTACCCGTACCCGTTGACCTTTACCGGTATGAAGTACAAAGTAATGATCCATTATAATACAGGCTGTGCTATGTTTTATCTTTATTATTAATTCATACTTTGGAAGTCTCTCATGTACTACAAATACAAAACCTAGCAAATAAACAAATAAAAATAATAATAATTATTTGTTGGTAGACCCACATTTCAGCAGTTATGTTTTTAAGTTCCATGTAATAGGGGGCGAGCCTATTGCCATCGACCGGGCACAGCTCCAGACTCTGGGCTGCTACTGAGAAATTGCAGATAGAAAAACCCAATAACACGTTGCCCGACCTGGGAATAGAACCCAGGACCTCATGCTCAGCAGTAGCCATTGCGATCACTACGGCTGTGATTGGGTGTACATAGGTACACCTCTGTCCAACCCTTCGGGAAAACAAGGCGTGATGTTATGTTTTTGTTATGTATTTGTTGGTACATTTTAATAGGATAAAGGATGAACAATTTCCATGAAGCTTTCATAAAATAGTTCCACTAAAGTCACGTCGCGCGGTCGCGGCGCGCCGTGGCGCTGACGCGCGTTCGATTGATAACATATTATGGTGACATAATGTTAGAACTTTGTGTTATTGTTGATGTTTGTGGGTGTGATATTTGTGCATCATTGTTGTTCTGAAGAAAATTTCGGACTATTATATGTAGTGTTCAGGATAGTTTTTTTGAGTTTCGTAGAGGCGGTTGTTAGATGGCGCGGAGTTTGAGTTGTTATTTAGATTAAATACAGATCTTGTTTTTAGTTTTATCATGTCTAGTGTGTATTGCGAATTTCACAACGGACAAAAATATTGAACAAAGAGTTTGTCTTTTTTGCATCGCCAATGGAATTTCGTGTTCGGAGTCACTGAAAATGTCACAGAAGGCTTACGGTGAATCTGACTGTGACGGTTACTTTATCAAAAACACGTACTTTCAAGTGGTACAAAGCGTTCAAAAGCGGTCGAGATGTGGTGGAAAATTTGCCTCGCTGTGGTAGGCCATCAACGTCTTCAACTGAAGTTAACATCGCAAAAGTGAAGGAAATAGTGACTTAAATCCTCATTCAAGTTTGAGAGTGATAGCCGCTGAATTTTCTGTGTCTCACGAGTCGATCCGTGCCATTTTTTAAAATCACGCGGGTATGAAACATGTTGCCGCTCGGCTAGTCCCAGAAGACCTGAATTTTCTACAAAAACTCAATCGCATAAGAGTCGCTGAGGAAATGCTAGAACGAGTCAATTACGACCCAACATTCATGAATCGCATTGTTACTGGTGACGAGACGTAGGTTTACGAGTTTGACATGCAAACTAGTCAACAAGCTTCGGAGTGGCGCCTTTCAGCTAAACCGAAGCCGACATAAAGTATAATTCGCGGCGAGAACTGAAATACATTCCGGAAAAGGCGTTTAAAAATGTTTTGATGATTGGATTATTCGTTGGCGTAAGTGTATCGTTTTTGAAGAAGCATACTTTGAAGGCGATTAAATAAAATTGGATGAATAACTAACATTTTGTTTATTACTTTCTTGACAAATTGAACATACTTTCTTGAGATGATTCGTTATGATGAGTCCAATATAGCACTTGGTGTTAACGGTCTGACGATGGAGCCAGAAGGTGTGTAGAGGAACTCTTCAGTGGCTACTAGTAAACCCTTCGAGTTTGGAGTCATATGCTTCGTTTTGACGAGTCCATTTCTTTTTTGTCGTATCATCGTCACGGCGAAGAACAAGAAACACATGGAACTTTATGTGAGCAAAGAACGGTTGTGGCAGAATGGCTGTAAAACCTAACTTAACCATTGCATATAGATCAACCTGAGAGATTGCTTACCACGTTCATAATGAATGAGCTACTTATGTTTTGAGTTGAGCTGCACGATTACTGACAAATGCGTGCACTGACTGGACAGGTCCACTCAATCTGTGTGGTTCTTTCCTCAAAATACAATTTCAGACATCAATCCACATGGTCTTCACATGATATGACCAAGATTATGTCTGGACTTTAAAAAAGACTGTGACCTCTGAGTTTGTTTCGGCCTTTCTTCTCAGAGCAGTCAGATAGGAAACGACGACCTCATCTAGTTGAAAAAAAAAAAAGTTTGACGTCAAACTTTTACAAACCTACTAACAGAAATAAAATCATTTATCATTATCATTAATGTCGATTAGAACATATGTTAGCAAGTCAGCTTTATAATATAATATTAATAGGCTACAAACTAAAAGAAACAGCAAAGAATACCAATATGGTAGTAATTACTCATTAATAACAAATATCTTAATGCAATGCGATGTGTTAATGCAAGAAAAGCTTTATAAGGCTTGGAAATATTTATACTGTACTGGAGCTTACTAAAATAGCCTCGAAGGGAGACGATAAGATCACGTTCGCACGGACGTGAAAATTCGTGGCGAGAATTTTTCGCGCACTTGATTTTCAACTCTCGGTATTGAACCGAGCATTGAGAATCCAACCGATTGCATCGCGTCGCGTCAACAATTCTTCGAAAAAACACACTGTTGGATTTTCAACTCTGAGCGCTTAGCACTGCGTTGAAGATCCAGTGCGCGAAGTATTTTTAAGTCCGTGCGAACGTGGACTAATTAAATACGTCTGGTGCACTCTAACCAGACAGCCCCGGGTTGTTATCATCCTTGATGTCGCACTAATCTTATCACTATCACCAAGGTATGTGGAAATCTCTTAAACACAGCTAACAAAGAAAACTCAGATCCCGGGCTGCCAAAAATTCCGGAAGAAAAAACCTAGTGACACAGCTCGACCTTTACCTGGAAAACCAAACCCAGGATCTCAAGCATAGCAGTAGCACTTGCGACCATACCAATGAAGCACTGACCAAGTGACCACAATAACGTAGAAAAACAACACACTGCACTAGGGCGTGTACTAATCCTATTAATAATTCAAGAATTTCTCGTAATAGATACCTACGTAGATTATCCATAATAATAATAATTTATTGACAAACGATGTAGGCTGGGCTCAAGGAAATAGTCGCTAACCACTAGTTTTCTTAGACGATTAGTTAGAGGTAAGCAATTAGCTGTAATTGTAACAAATATGAGCTTTGAATTTTAGGTGAAAAACGTAACTAATAACTCAGTGCCATCTTAGTGCTGTCAAACCAAAAAGCATAGTTAAGTTGTGTCACTTTAGCCAATTTCAAAATGGGAAATCGTCGTTTGATAGGAATAAACCAAACTTTAGTGTTTTTTTTTCTAGTTTAGAGGCATTTGTGACACGAGAATCGGCACTAGTGTTTTATTTTTTCAGTCCAACCAATAGATATAATGTAAATAGATTATTGCTTTTTTTTGCAATAACTTACTAGAGTTGTCATTGCGCTTCTCTTTTTATCCTCCATTTTGCTTCGTAGAAGAAGGGCCGATATATGAATGTATGTATGTATGTTCATCTGCTCCCTCATAACGTATAAACTACTTAACATAATTTGACAAAATGATGTTTTGTTTGAAGCGTCCTGATCGGCCGCTGGTTATAGGCTAAGTATGTGACGTCACATAAAATTTAATTTGGCGCCCTCATAACGTAACATCACGCCTTGCTTCCCCGAAGGGTTGGGCAGAGGTGTACCTATAGTACACCCACATTTCGCCAGTTATGTTTTTAAGTCCCATGTAATAGGGGGCGAGCCTATTGCCATCAATCGGGCACAAATCCAGACTCCGGGCCGCTATTGAGAAATTCCAGATAGAAAAACCCAATAACACTTTGCCCGACCTGGGAATCGAGCCCAGGACCTCATGCTCAGCAGTAGCGATTGCGACCACTAGACCAACGAGGCAGTCAAGTTTGGCGCCCTCTATAGGTCGTAAACTGATAAACAAAAAAAAATGTTTTAATGATGCCTTGCTATTATCAAATGAAAGGGATTAATTTGTACATTTCGAATATATACATATATTTATATTGTTACATAACCCCAAAATAATTTAAATAAAAAGTAATTTCAAAGACCCGACTACTGAAAAATCCCGCTCTAAAAGTACGAAACAAGAAAATATTTCAGACATAAATCAAGACATAGGTACAATAATGGTCAGGGTCTAGCCGTGGTCGTATGCCATTATAATTTTTAGGTGTTCCTGGTACCCACATGGTATACAGGTCTGACCATTTTTATACCTGTCTTGATTTCTGTCTAAAATATTTCCCTGTTTCGTACTTTTATAGCTTAATTTTTTGTAATCGGGTTTTTACTAGTAGAAAAGGTGGGCTACGCGCCAATACCAATCCAATGCGTCATCTGCTTAACGCACCTACCTACAACTTTAATCCATTGAAACAAAAATGTCACCGTCATTGGCCAAAATAGGACACATCAACAACTGACTAAGTCAAAGCCAAAAGGAGGCAAGGAGCAGTGGTGGCCCAGTGGTAAACGCCCCGACTTACCGAGTCGTGGGTTCAAACCAAAGCAGGCGCTTAACTTTGTGTAATTTATTTCATTTTATTATTTATTTATTTTATGTATTAATAACCAACGTTAATTAAAACTTTGCACCACACATACAAGTCATCGGTCAATACTAGTAATATTTATTAACAAAAATAGTAGTAATTTATCCTAGTTTTGTAAATTGCGTAGAATTTGATTGCATTAAACAATTTTTTTTTTATAACTTAGTAAAATTAGATAACATTAGCCAGAAATAGATAGAATAAAATTAAAATAAATTTATTAATAACAATATACAATTCAATTATTTACTTCAAGGAGATTGCACTGGGAGTGGCAATGGACTCAAGGTATCCACAACCACCACCAACCAGCCAACCAGGTGGTAAATCATAACCACTGCTTTCAAAATGCTGAAGGAAAACGGCGTGAGGAAAAAGGCATGTCCTAGAACCAAAATTCGAAGACATGTGACAGCTACCAACCCGCACTGGGCCCGCGTGGTGGATTACGGCTCACTCACAGAGAGGAGGCCTGTGTCCCAGCATTGGGAACATTATAGGTTGATTATCTACACTAAAAACTTCATCAATTTACTAAGTCAAGGCCAAGTACTCACTAATCTTTCTAAACAATTATAAATGTGTTCGCGAACTGTGAAAGACATATTTTAAAGCACTAATTAAAATTAATATGCAGTAATTACGATAATTTGTTTTTTGTTTGGACCAATGTCATTGGCACTCGTTTTTTGGCGAGTATTGTGCAACATTCATTTAGTGCCTTGTCAATTAGTTGAATGCCTTCAAGTACAGTGAATTAGTGTGCATGCGTTCTTAGCATTCTAACATGACATTTGTAAACGAGTTCAAAAGAAGGAGGAGGTTCTCAATTCGTATATTTTATGTTATCTCAGAACTCGTTAATTAATAAACCGATTTGAAAAGTTCTTTGTTCGAAAGGGTATAACTTATAGGGTGGTCCCATATAAATGTGGTCAAATGCTAATGAGTGGTTTTTGAGTTAGCTTCAATAATACATATTTTTCTACTTAAGTGTTTGTCGATGATGTTATAATAACTTTATGACGAATCCATAAACGAATTTGTAAAAAAAAATAACCACAGCTAAAAATACATGACATAACTAACCAATTCGATAACTTTAATTTCGAAAAAAAACAAACAAAGACACCAACTTCCAATATTAAAGTTAGCTTCACTCTGTGATAGTTTTTTTTTGGAAGTCGTTTGTTTTTTTGTTACAAAGTTGTTTTCTAGACTTCCGGCGGGTCGGCGAAGTGTTTTCAAAATTATTAATGTTTTAAAGATATTTGTACAAACCTACTTACAGAAATAAAATCGTTTATTATTTATCTAGAGTGATGATTTAAATAGGTTTTTAATTTCTCGCTCTCACAGTGAGGAGGCCTGTGTCCCAGTAGTGGGAACTTAGTAGGCTGATTATGTTATGTTATGTAGGTTTTTAATTTTGTTATTTTATTTTTCCTTTATATGATTATTTGATATTTTGTGAATGTGAGAACGTTGCAGGCCTTGTAGACTGTAGATTTGTAGACCATTGTCTATTTGTTAAGCGGATGGTATTTGTTAACAAGCCTTCACTGTCCTCCCATACCTATTAACACTATAGATTAAAAACATTGTAAACTCAATAATTTTAAAAACGATAGCCGTGGAGTTTCTTGCCGGCTTTTCTCCATAGGAAACGACCAATTGGAACCGTGCACTTAGCTTCTGACGTTTCATCAGTGCCTATGTAGGTATATTTGAAATAAAATATTTTGATTTGGTTTAATTTAACTTCGTAGCGTTTATTACAATAGAGCATTTAAGACAGTGGTAATTTTATACCCATAATACATGTAACATTGACACCTCTTAAATCACCGCTGACCAAAAAACTACCAATGACGGTAATGTAAGCTGAGCTACACGCCCCAGATAAACTGGTACGTTCCATTGTGATCTTGCCGCACACCTCCACAATCGACGCCGGCGCAACAGCAATTATTTTCGAGTCAGCTATCAATAAATCGGAGCTTTCAACTCTTGAGTGGATACTACAGGAAGATTAATTTAGAAGTCTGGTTGTATTTAGTTTTAAGTTGGTAGTTATTTTATTGCCTATAAACAAATGAATAAAGTACTTAAACATTAATAGTTGGAAGCTTTTTGGCATTCGGTATCCCATATATTAGTTCTTAACCTTTGAAGTTGCCGTCTTAAAATACTGGCAATTTGAGACGTAATTTATGTATGGCTGGCAATAAATTCTAATTTCAAATGAATGTTATTGAAAAAATATGGAATTCTATTTTGAAATTCAGTCATTTTTTTATTGATTCGTGTTTTGTTTTCACTACATTTGTATCTTTTTCATCAATTTGGACATGATAAAAATACGAGTATTTATAGATTACGAGTTTCGTCGCGGTAGCAATGTCGCACAAAAGGCTCGCAACATTAATTACGTGTACGAAGTGAACACTACAAACGAACGCACGACTCGTTATTGGTTAATCACTCGCCCCGCTTCTCCTACACGACAACGTTCGACCTCATACGGCACAACAGACGGTCTCTTAGCTACAAGAGCTAGTGTTAGAATTCATACCCGATAGGCAGTACAAAATGACTTTGCAGAGTTTGTTGACTCCCGTACACCTGACTTCTTCAAGTAGGGCATCGAAAAATTACCACTGCGCTGGCAGAGATGCATCGATAAGCATTTGTGTATTTCTATCAAAAATATGTATATAAAAATGACTTCTAACTTCCTGTATAGGTACTAAACGTCAATTTCATAGGAAAAGACCTACAATTTTTTCCAGGCAAAATAGTTTTCTTCCAAGCAAATGTGAACTTACGTAACGCATCATCTCTCAACACCAGGAAAGTAGTCAACCACGAGTCTCTTTTAATCTTTAAAGACAGGAAACATTAAAATCTTGCCATGACAAAGTTACTAGAAGTTTAAAACTTTCTCAATTAATCTAGACAATTTTGAGGTATCAAACGTAACAGAAACAAAAAAACGAGTTAACAAAAGGCAATAATCTCAAAGACTTAAACGCACAAAACGACTCACGCGCAGCGTTCACGCACGATCGTGTTCACCTGCCTACAGCTGACAGCTACATCTTTGAAGTATCACGTAAATATTTGTCATAAGCCCGGTGAGTGAGACTGTGTCAAGAGCAAAGGAAGCTGTGGACTGAAAGAGACAGAGTTGATTGATTGATGCAAAGAATCTATCATGTTTAATTTAGACTGGAGTAAAAAAAAAACTAGGTTGAATCCACGGAGACTTTTAAAAATGCACTTTTTTGCCGACTTCCATTAGGGGGAGGTTCTCAATTCGTCAGAATGTTTTTTTGTATGTACGCGATATCTTCGGAAATTGTCACATATAAACATAAACATAACATCACGCCTTGTTTCCCCGAAGGGTTGGGCAGAGGTGTACCTATAGTACACCCACATTTCGCCAGTTATGTTTAAGTCCCATGTAATAGGGGGCGAGCCTATTGCCATCTACCGGGCACAAATCCAGACTTCGGGCTGCTACTGAGAAATTCCAGACAGAAAATCTCAATAACATGTTGCCCGACCTGGGGATCGAACCCAGGACCTCATGCTCAGCAGTAGCGATTGCGACCACTAGACCAACGAGGCAGTCAGTCGGAAATTGTCAATTGATTTCAAAAACTCTTTTTTAAATGGATAGGGGGTATCCTTCATTTAATTTCATTAACTTTGCTTGGATGGTTTTACAGTTAGCTTCAATTATACGTATTTTTCTACACAATGATGATGTTATAAAACTTCCTGACACTGAAATTTACAATTTTACATAGCAAGTAGTGGTTTACGAATTAGTGTGGCATTGGTACCACCACTAAAAAGTTATAAATAAAACCTTTTTTACAAATCTTCCCGAAAAAACACTACAAAGTGAAAAGTAACTTTAATTTCGGAAGTCGGTGGAATATTATTAATTCTAGGTGCCCCTTCCGAAAGTTAGTAGTTTCGTAATGGGCAAGAAACTCATAGTTACTCTTTAAAAATGTTTTCATGCCTTATATGAATCATCTCAGATCTTATCACCTCCTGGCCGTAACCCAAATTGGATTCGGCTCAGTAAGATTGTTTCTTCCATGACCTCCATGCCTTCATACTATATTAGTTTCACTTTCTTCCTAGCCTTATAATCTTTCATACAATCTATCCCATCTTTTCTATGGCCTACCTCTTTTCTTTTAACTATCACTGTTCACATGTTCATAATTAACAGTTTTCTTGTCACAAGCTGTCGTTGTATTCACAGCATCATCTTACCACAAGAGAAGTAAATCTTACATAAAAATAATGATAAAAAATTTTTGGTGAAAAAAAAAAAAGAAGTTGTAACTTCGACCCTTAATAAGGTTACAAGTGAGGTCCAGTACAGAAAAAATATCATATATGACAAGGAGTACAAGTGACTCTTGACTTCCTTACGCGTCTTTTAACACCTGTTATAGTCAGCTTTAAAAGAACCACCAATAAATGCGGCACTAGAAGTACGTTTGGCAGAACCTTCGGCTGTCAACCCGCCCTCTACCATTCCTGTATGTCTTGCTGACTGGCTAGATTTAACATGTGTGTAAAAACTCACATCCTACTCTAATAACACTTATTAATATATAACTGAAGAGTTTTTTAGTTTTAACTAGTCGGATTTGAAAACATCTTTATGCAGTTGATAGCCCAATTCTTGGAGAAGGTTATTTAACATCACACTACGAGCTCAGGAGCCGAGCAAAAAAAAAAAGAAAAAGAAAGCTAAGACACACACACAGAGCAATGTGTATTGTCTTCGGTCCTGATATCAAGCATTGGAACTTTGATTTCTTGAATACGAGGCTTTTGGCTAATGTGTGTATTTTTTTTTGTTGTAATGTGCTAAGTGTTTGTGCAGCAAAACAATTTTTCTTTCTTTTTTTTTTCTAAGTCAAAGTAAGTAATAGGGCGATGCGATGCGACGCGGTAAGTCTTGGGCCGAGGGAGTTTTATAAAAATGTGACTGTTATTTTTGTATATTGTGATCTTTCGACTTCCACACGAACGGAGTCGCGGTCAGTTAATTACTTAACTGCGGTTTAATGAGAGTATGTCAAGAGCAAAGAATCAATGTTGTTAAGGCAAGCTCGTCAGGTACAGCCCACGGGTAGTTATTGCAATGACTGCTTATAATACTTATATTGGAACTTTGAACTTTAAGGCGGTATATATATAGACTTTGACATTCCTGGCTTATATTGAAAAACTACAACATTAATAGCATACAAATAACCTCACTGTTCTATGTTATAGAGTTTGGTTTCAGTCCTTCAAGTGGACCATTGTGCGCGGGCCATGGCGGCCGTCAGTGGTTATTCCAATCAGCCCACCTCCCTCCAGAATTTGATCAAATCTCCAGATCTGTTGAGAACATCTGTGTAAGATCAAGGTGCCTTGAGTCTTTCTGTCCTAATCTGGGTAACGCCTGTGCACTCAAAGAGCACATGCGCGATGGTTTCCCCCGCCTCCATGCAAGCCTGGAGAGAGCAAGGACTGTTCGTTTTGCCTATTGTATGGAAGTGTTTGTTTAGCGAGCAGTGTCCTGTGATGGTCCCCGTCACAAGGCGCAGGCCATTCCTGTCCAAGCGTAATAAACGTGTGGTAAGCGCGCCATCTAAGGATGGCAAAGCTTCCCTGGACTGCCTGCAGCAAGGGTTCTAGGTCCACCACGAGTAGCAATACACTAGTGGTAGCAAATCTTATTTTATCTACACAACCTAATACTGTTTGGCTAATCGCTAAAAACGTAAAAAAATATTAGTGGGCTACCCTGCCGCTTCCCCCTTAAAGGCTTCCGCAAACACACGCGACGTGAGATAGCGACACAAAGGCACCGCTTGTTGTGCGACATGCGGTGCCTTTGTGTCACGCTGTCGCGTCGCGCTTGTCTGTACGAGCTGTAAGAGTGTGCATTCAGAAAGTTGGCATCGTCGCAAATAGCAGTCAAATATTTCACTGTTTTGATTGATTAATCTGCATTACTGAATGAAATGATGTTGTGCAAAATGTCATAGGTTATATTAGGACCGTTGCCTGCCAGGGTCGCGGGTTGTTCGAAAGAGATTCCCATGGTCCCGGCACAGGCAACTGAAGAAACACGGGTGGGTTTTAGTCAGTACATTTCTGACACGCCCTCCCGCTCCACCCAGAGCGGGAGAAGTCATTTGATGATTTCCCATACAAAAAAGAAGGTTATGCTTAGGAAGGCTTGCCAACATTTTGTATGGACCCTCTTAAATGTGAGCCCGTGCACGTGCCGTGTCCGTTGCATGACCGAATTTTGAGGTCGAAAGAATAGATAAAATTACAGACGGTAATAGACAAAATTACAGACGGTAATAGACAAAATTACAGACGGTAATAGACAAAATGACAGATTTATTTTATTAATTTGTGTCTACTCTTCCGTCGAAAGAATTCATTTTATGTTGTTCATACTAAGCGTTCTGGACCGTCAGCCTTGCAACCTTGCTGAACAGCAAACATTATTAAGACAGAGGTGTACCTATATACAGTATGTATATAGGTACACCTCTGCCTGTGTCATGTATGTAAAATATTTATGATTCTTTACAAAGTGGTTACATTAACTAAAACATAACAAAATATAAATCTATAACTAAATTAAATGACTAAATAACTAACTACCTATACAAATTAATATAAAAACACTCAGGCGTCGAAGTATTCGTGCGCGTCGCTGTCATCTGGAAACGTGCCCAGAAGACTGGCAGCATTGCCACGCTGAATGGCAATGCTAATTCTTTGGCCAAAGAACAATCCAGCCCTGTGGTCACGTGAAGTGTCGACTAGTCGGTGAGAAATTTGTTTGAAAAGGAGACGCGCACTCGGGCCCCATGACCCGAGCGTTTCGACCCCAAACGGCTCAAAACTGTAGTTACCCATAAGGTTACAGTATTTGCGCCGCTTGAGGGTCTCAGCAGCCGCAGCAGCAGCGCCAGCACAGCTCGCCGTGCTAGGAACATGAGATGGAGCAAGGGTATCGACACAGGTTGCGTCCCACACCAGAGGCCTACCCACCTTCCAAGGCAACAACGTCATACCGTCTGGTCTCTTTCCATCGTCACGTACCAAGCCGTTTGGTTCCAAAACCGCAGGTACGCCGGCGGTGACAAGGGCTCGACGAATAATATCGTTGATGCTGGCGTGCCGTACTATGCGACCTGCGCTCCTGTAGCAGGACAGGCCATGGTGCCCGAGACTGTCGACAGCTTCACCGCAGTGACACCGATGCGGAGCAACACAACTCCGCTTGGGCGCAGCGGAGACATGTAGCGAGCCGAAACGATGAGTCATCCATCATTGTGCCGATGGTGGATGACGGGAGCGCCTGAAGCCACAAGCCTGACTCCCATTCTCCCACAGCCAGCAGACGGGCACGCTCAACAGTATTAGGTGACGTGTTTATCCTTTACAAAGTAAATTGTCATGTCATTGTACCAACCAGCAGATACAAGTATTGGTTTTGCCTGTTCTGCATACTTAAGTTAACCAAAGCAAAAAGGTGTTCCTATTTCCTTTTAACAACTATCTTGTTAAAATTGTTCTCAAGTGAGTCAGTCTATGGTATTTACATACGGTATGCGAATAGATAATCAAGACCAACAAGGCAATAGGTGGTTGATTGAGATATTGCACAAAGCATACCACAGAACATTGTCGTCTATGCTAAATATTATTGATATATGCTTATTATAAATTAAAGTCGCATATCTGTCTGTATGTGTAACCGCGTTGATCTTCTTAACTTTGCAGCGTATTTTGATGCGGTATTCACGATTACTAAGATCGTTTATTCCAGAAGGTTTATGTGTATTACTTACTTAAAATCAAGAAATTTCGATGTTTCGTCAAATCATAAAAACCGTGCAAATGTCGAGTAAATCTTACAAATCCTACTAATATTATAAACGCGAAAGTTAGTGAGATGGATGGGAAGGATGTTTGCTACTCTTTCACGCAAAAACTACTGAACGGATTTGGATGAAATTTGGCACAGAGATAGTTTATAACCTGGATTCAAGCATGGAATATTTTATTGTCCCGACATTCTCACGGGATAGAGAGTAATGCGGTTGAAACCGCGGAATAACTAAAGAAATATACGGCGATAGACACGTAAACAAGACGACATAACACGCTTCACATTTGCAAGTTTTGCTTAATTTCTCTTTAAAAAAAAAACAAAATTGTATGTAATTGGTTCGAATTACGTTGAGAATCAGCACTTATTGAACGTCAAAATTACATAACACAGACCCTCTTTAAGGCTGCGCTTCACAAAGCCGATCATATCGCATTGTATAGACTTTCCTTACAATTATAAATTGATAATGACAGCTTACTGGAAATGTATAGCTAGATGTAGCGATGCGCGATGGCGGGAGGTTTTGTTCGATTGTTTCGATTGTTCGAACATCTCGATTGTTCTCGATTGTATCGACTTGGACTAGAGTCTGACTCGGTATGATATTGCGACTGGCGCATGACGCGTTCATTCGGGAGTTGTTCCTCGATGGTTTAGAGTTTCTCGAGTTATTGACAATCGAGAACTAGGGGTCGATTCCGTTGACTCGAAACAATCGAAAAACATATCGATAATTTTTAGAACGGCGACTCGACGGTTGACTCGTTGGTTTTTTTAACGACTCCGATTCTTTCGATTGTTAAAACATCTCGAAATCGCCCATCGCTAGCTCATAAATGAACACTCAATCAACAAATGGTAGATAATATTAACTTTATCACTTCCTGACAAAGAATCTTAAACCCATAAAAGAAAAATATGTCCATACAGCTCATATTTCATACATTAATAAAACAGCAATATTTACAACAAAGAAACTGTCATTTAAGTGATCTAAGCTAGTTTCTAAGCTTGAGTGCCCATTTACTGCACTTCCCGTCTGCAGCTTTTGTTATATATTCCGCAGTTATTGCTCTATATTATTTTTCAACACAGTTGCACATAAAGCGGCTCTTATTACACCGCTTTAAGGTTCATAATGCAGTGTATTAAACACGCGTGCTTTTTATAAAAAAATATTTTTTTCATCTCCGTAAAGAGTTTTTATGTCTAAATACTATGAATATTTTTACCATCTCCGACAAAGCGTGTGCATTGATTCCACCACTCAACTCCTTTATGGCGCTCGCCTACAGCTTGCGCGAATAAAACCGCCTCGGTGGTAATGACCAACAGAGCACACTCGTATCACACTGTACTATTATTACAGTGCCAAATAGAGCAACGTTTTTTTTTTTCATAAAAAATTGTAACGCAGATATTGAATTGTTATTGGGTTTTTCTATCTAGATTTTTTCAGTAGCAGCCCGGAGTCTGGATTTGTGCCCGGTTGATGGCAGTAGGCTCGCCCCCTATTACATGGGACTTAAGCATAACTGGCGAAATGTGGGTGTTATATAGCTACACCACTGCCTAATCATGTTCAGTCATGTTCTACACATGTGTAAAATTTCATTAAAATCCGTTCAACGGATTTTAATGAAATTTTAGCCTGAACGCGTAACAAAGAAACATAGAAAATAAACAGTTCAAATGGCGATCATGTCATTTTGTCTTTGTCACAGGTTTTTTTTTTTTTTAGTTTCTTTTATTATATTTAGTGAGAACGTTGTAGGCCTCGTAGGCTGCAGCTTTGTAGACCATTGTCTATTTGTTAGCATAAATGGTACTTATTGACAGTCCTACACTGCACCCATTCCTATTAACACTTTGAAAACATTGTCAAAATCAATTATTTTTAAAAGAGTAACCGTGGCGTTTCTTGCCGGCTCTTCTCCATAGGAAACGATCAATTGGAACCGTGCACCTGGATTCTGACGTTTTATTAGTGCCCATGTAGGTTTATGTGAAATAAAATATTTAAATTTGATTTGATAGAAAAATGAGACATTTTCTCTTAGACAAAATAAGACCAATAAAAACAACCAGCCACAAAATCCAGTCAACGCCGCATATTCAAATACCCACAATTTGCATAAAAATAAACGCATCCGGACATTTCACAGAACGTCTGATTTCACAACATACGTATTAGCCAAGAACGAAAGTGTTCTATTTAAGTTCACTTGTTCAATCATTCGTTGTTATTCCCAACACGATTTGAACGAAATCGGGTGACCGGGACAGTATATTTTGTAACTGAATGTGATTTGAATTTGTCTATGGTAATATGCAAAATTGGTCAGTGAGTAAGTGTTAGCGGAACTCTTTCGAGGAAAATATTGGCTGGCAAGGACAGTGTGACATTTCTTCGGCTCCCTGAAGAATAAAATTCTCGAGAAATTTAAAATTTACGCACGCTTGGGGAATCATTGGCGGTTCAAAATAGCATTGTTGAATAAAATGTTTTTTTTTTCAACTGTGAAACCGGAGTTGGAGACATATTGAAGAAAACAGTTTTATACGTTTTGTCCATAGGATTATCAAACGCCGCCTGAAAGCGTGTTTTTATTATAGTCAAAGTCAAAAGTCAAAAATTTATTGCATTCATTATAGTATCCGTTATATGGACAAAAGAAAGAAACCGCTTAAATTAAGAACATTTGTCAAGGCAGAAATGCATGAATTAAAATTTTAAAATGGACTGCACAGTTTTATTTATTTGTGTGTCCAAGACCAGATATTTTGAAGTCTGTACGTTCAAATCGAAAATATGAGTTTAAAATAAAATAAAAAGTAAAAACAAAACTTTTTTTTCTCCCGGAATTTGGTGGTGAGGTGGCAACCCTAGTTGTAATGCCTTTTTTTTTCATTTTAAACCACCCCTGTATAGTAGAGCAAACCAAACGAAAAAAAAATGTACCGAAATCAGTTAAGCCGTTTTTGAGTTTTAGTGCGACTAACGAACAGCAATCAATTTATATATAAACAAACAATTTTACCTTTTATAATTTAAGTTCACCATAAAACAAGATTTATATGGTGTGTATAATAAAGAGACATTATATGCAATTTTTTTTTTTTTGTTTTTCCATCAGGGTTTTCTCAGTAGCAGCCCGTAGTCTGGATATGTGCCCGGTTGATGGCAATACGCCCGCCCCCTATTGCATGGGACTTAAATATGACTGGTCAAATGAATGTACAATGTAGGTTTAAGGCAGGCGGGAATTTGGAGTCGTGGGCGCTCAGAGTGGGGACTCTGTCCGCCTACTGAGTGACACTTGCACAGTTAGGTTTCGGGGAGACCCCTTTACAGTCTCTTCAGAGATGTGCCCTAACAGGCGTTGCACAGAGGGGGTTTCGGTTTGGCCTTTTGAGAGGTACTGGAGCCCCTTCCAGGTGCTGGTAATGTATATGGTGTACATATTTAAAAGTTATTCTATATATCCTAATAATAATATTAGTCAACAAGCTTTTTATTGTGGTGATACAGAAACGAGAGCGCCGTGCAATGATGGTTGATATCGCTGTCCCTCATGACGAGAATCGTGTGAAAGATGAGAATGCAAAAAATAAAAAACTAGTATCTTGACTTAGCACACGAGGTTGTTGACGTGTGGAACGTGGACTCTGCCATCATTGTAACAATAGCCGCTACAGTAAATGGCCTAATAACGGAGAGCCTCGATTAACACCTCAGGAAGCTCTCATAGAGCGGCTGGCGCAAGGGCTTAGTTCAGAAAGCAGTACTCCTGGACACTGTTGCGTGCAATGATGATTTTTAAATGTTTTCGTAGGCAGAAGCCACAGAACGCCACCTGCTACGATCCTTACATACTCCCTTTGCCTCGTTTACGTTCAAACATCTGATCATACACGCGCGCCGTTTGCGAGTGCTACGCACCAGACCTTTCTGAAGAACAACGAAAACTGTATTTAATATGTAAGAAAATTAACAAACGAAAAATAATAGTACTCCAGACCGTATTGCGGCCATGGCTGCCAATCTCGAGTTTAGTGTGCGCGCAGACACAGGTGCAGTCTCTCATCCCTCACTCTCATAGTCTAGACAGCACGCAATCCGGCACGAAGAGAGATCCGGGATCTATCCCAACACGACGGTAAGCCAGGAAACCCGCCGGAGCCGGTCAGGAAGGTTGCCAGCTTACTTGACACCTTATGACTCCGAATATAAAAAAAAAACATTTAAAAAAAATGATCACTGCCTCGTTGGTCTAGTGGTCGCAATCGCTACCGCTGAGCATGATGACCTGGGTTCGATTACCAGGTCGGGCAAAGTGTTATTAGGTTTTTCTATCTGGAACTTCTCAGTAGCAGCCCGGAGTCTGGATTTGTGCCCGGTTGATGGCAATAGGCTCGCCCCCTATTACATGGGACTTAAACATAACTGGCGAAATTTGGGTGTACAGGTACACCTCTGCCCAACCCTTCGGGGAAACAAGGCGTGATGTTATGTTATGTTATGATCATTTCAAATCAATTTTTATATATTAAAATACCACAGCATCAAAAATATGGCGCCTATGTCAATCATGTTTTTGTTAACGATAATGTCAAAGACACGATTCATAAAGAATAAATTAGTTGCATTTTTTGTTGAGAAATATCTATTGTAAACACATTAAAGAGTTTAATGTGAATGGTATGCCGGATGTGTTGGTTATAGCATTGTAATGAGTTTCAAGGACATTTAGCCGACTTCGGCGAAGTCAAAAGGAAGACAATTTTTCTTTAGTTTCCATCAAACTTCGTTGGATAAAAGTGTGGGTATATTGACGTAGTTTCTTTTATTGTTGGGCCAAGTATCACTGAGGTTCCCCCCCAATGGGTTCCCGCATTGACGAGGCGGTGGGGGGGGGGGCTCAGTAACCGTGGTTTGGGCCCCACGGTGAAGCTAAGAGGAACCCGAGGAGGGGCCGCTCTCCAGGGCTTTTGCTGACAAGCCGACGACGTAGCGGCCAAGGTTACGGTGTTGTTGGGCGACATCGCAACTGTGGTGGGGCCGCGGCGGGAGAGGAGTGCCGGTATTGCGGTGCGCCGCTCTCCCTACCTTCCGCTGCCTTAACGGGGTCGCCACCGTATGATGGCGGACGCGGTGGGGCCGCAGGGGAAGTCGGTGTGTCGTTGGCCGCTCTCCCTATCCCCTGCGGCCGAAAAATGGTTGGCGACGGGGCCATTCATCAGACCCGTCGCAAGGGGCAAGGGGTTGGTCGTAGGCGGAGGGCGGACAAAACCCTCGTCCAGCCCCTCTAAATGGGTCCAGGGACGGCGGACTCGGGGACGTCCGGCACCCCCCATACGGCGGCGGGTAGTGTTCCACGCGCGCCCCTCTTAGACGTTGCGGGGGGAGTCACACCTCACTCCCCATCCCAAGACGAGGAGGCCCGCCGAGGCAGGCCAGCACCAGTCGGGGTTGTGGAAGAATCATATGTTCCCGCGATCCCGACGTAGGTGTGAGATGGAAAACCGAGGAAAGTATCACTGAGTTTTGCAGTTAAAACTCTTCAGAAAATATATTCTTCACAGGATAGGCATCTAACTCTAACATAGGCAAATGTCCAGCAGTCCAGCAGTGGACGATGACGGTGTAGACCGCAATATGGTTTCCACATTGCTAGAATAGCTTCTTACCTCTCCAAACATGCTTGTGCTTATTGAACGGGGGAGGCCTGCGCAGGATCTAACTCACGAAATCTTGCGCCCGAGTCTATACTGAACTAGTAAGTAACATTGACTATGGATAAGTGACGTATGTATTGACGAACTTGAACCAATCATCTTTCGCCAGCCTGATACAGAAATAAGGTCACTAGACGTCCTCAAGGAAGCAGACAGATTGATAGTACAACTTTCTTTTTAACACCAACCCAGTTAAAGGTGAACCTCATAATATACTTATACAAAAAGAACAGCCGGAATTCATCTCTGTATTTGGTTACAAGTCTGGCCAGAAAAAAGGTCATGTTAAAATTTAATCAGTAATAATATGTATGATCGCAGGGCGGTGGCGGTTCTTGGTTCATAAAGGATATGCAAGGTCAACATAAAATAAATGGCAAAATTGTGATAATCTCGAAAATACGAATGCTGATTGTGGCCCTGGGTTAGATCTCCGTTACTTTTCATTTTTCCTGTGGCAGGCTACTCCAGATTTGTGTCCTTTTAATGACAATAAGCTACCACACAATACCTGTATTCGTCGAAAGGTAAGCAGGGGTGTATATTAGTAGGTACTCCCAAATTTCGGGAGTTTCATCGTTGTTAGTAAGGAAACCTGGACTTTAGAACTTGTACCCAATACTTTTATATAACGCCCGGCATGCGTTGCGATGTCTTTTACCCTCCGGCGCACACACAAGAGTTTTTTTCCGAGATTAACGAGCAGCAATATACATATAAGAAGAAAAAGAAGAAATGTTTGAAATCGCCAATCCGTCTTGAGCAAGCGTGGTGATCAATGCTCGTGCCTTCTCTGTATGAGAAGAGGCTTTCGCTATGCAGACAATTAAAATCTGGTTTTATCTTAAACCTAAAATAATAGTAATGCGAAAGTAAGTTTGTGTGTTTGTTACGCTAAAACGGCTAAACGGATTTGCATGAAAAGGCAATGCCAGAAACTCTATAGAACTTTGCCCCACACAAATCAAAAAGTCATTTACAAGCCTGCAATATACAGCATCTTAAAGCTTATTTATTACTGTTATCTAAACATTTGTCCTAATGCCTGTAGAACTTGCGGTTTCTGTTAAAATCTTAAAACAATAATGACATTGATTTTAGGTTAAGTGCAGTTAATTATTGTTAAAATGCGATTTAAGCAACATATACATTACGCATTATCATAATTACTATAATCGTAATATGAGTTTTTGTTTAACAGGTATTTAAAACTATTTTTTGTTGTGTATCATGCGCAATAGGTAACGCAATAGGAAATTCAGGGGTTGAATTCCTTATGTCATTGATTTGTAATAGGCAAGTTCTATTGAAAAACAATGTATTATGAAAAGGTCCCTTTAATCATTCCAATTATTTTCATTAACTGACATTTCCTGTAAATAGCTGGGGCAGGATCTGGCATTGTCCTTTGGCACATAGGTAGACCGTGACCTGGATAAGAAAATAATACTTTTATCCCAGTATTCTCAGTGGATCAAGATTTATGGGGGTGAAACTGTGAGGCGCAGCTAGCAAGTAACAAGAGAGAAAACAACTGCCATGAATCAGATCCAAATCCTGAACAGGGCTGCTAATTAGCAATTCCTCGAAATCTCATAAATATGAATATTTAAGTGTTACCCTTAATACATCCGGCAGTGTATCTACATAGTGCCCACGATTCGGAAGGTCGCCGAGAACGAAAGCTGATGAAATACTTGCCACGGATTGCGGGAAGTAGGCGCGTTGAGAGGGGTAAGGGGGGGTGAAAGGGGGGAGGTATTGACACCTTTGTCAACAAGTATTGGGTGCAAGTTCTAAAGTTTTGACATTTGTGTAAAATTTATCCCACCCAATATTAGGTAATATTTCGCGCTGTTCATAGTTGAAACAAACATAATTATGCACCATAAAATATTGTTCAAAGTTGCTACGTATAATCTAAGATACTTAGTTGGTCAATTGATTTTAATATTGTAGTATTAAAATGGAACTGGGCAGGCCACAATATCTGGCAGATCACAACTATTGAATTTTTAAATAAAATAAAAATTGCAAAGAAAATTATAAAAAGTGTAAAAGTTACAAACGTTTAAAAATAACTGTTAGACATTGACAGCACTCTCGTAGAAGTGACGTCACGACCTATGTAACTTCAAACTAGCGAAAATCATTGTACGTACCGCGCGACGAGGACGGGATTAATCCCCTCCAAAAACTTTAAAAGCGGGTAGCTCCTTCATATTTCCGTCGCTTTTACACATTGATTTTTCGATTAATCGATATCTTTTATCATTTATCTCTCTAACCCTCTTTGAAATTAAATTATTTTTTTCTAAAATTATTAAAAGTAGACATCCCTTTCACTGCATGTCCCATCAGATTTGAGCAAAGGTAGCTACAGATTGGACAAAAATAGCCACATATTGGGCCAAAGTAGCCATATATTGGGCAAAGGTAGCCACAGATTGGGCAAAAGTAACCACAGATTGGGCAAAAGTAGCCACAGATTGGGCAAAAGTAGCTACAGATTGGGCAAAAGTAGCTACAGATTGGGTACCCAACAACAGGAGCCGGCGACATGATAGGCCCAGAAGGAGATGGCGATTCCAGGTAGACTCCTACCTGAAGCATTAGGCTCGAACTGCGAAGGAGAGAGAAAAATGGAAAGATTATAGATTGGAAGGGTTATAGACAATGTTGGCACAGCCGTAAAATATCGCGGCGGGATTTTGTCTCGCACTGGATAAATGTCACTAACGTCAAATGTCATTGTGTGTGATTACTGGATTTACTTTTTTAGGTAGGAAAATTCGCTTTTCAACTATCTTAATGGGAACTCGAAAAATTACACAACATCAATACCCCAAGCGGGATTTAGTTCGCGGTCCTTAAGTACAAACACACACTAAAACCAACACATATGCGTAGGTATAGTTTAGTACCTGATAAAGAGGATTATGATGTGATAAGGCAACGATGTGGTTTAAAAGAAGATGTAGTGACAAAAATTGAAAAGAGTATGCTTAGATGGTTTGGTCATATTGAGCGGATGAATGAAAGGAGACTAACAAAAGGTATTTACAAGGCAGATGTGAGTGGAAACGCCGGGAGGGGACGCCCTAGGAAGACATATAGTGACCTTATTGGTGATGTTCTTCAGAAAGGTCAGGTGCGAAGTACTCTCAACCGGCGCTCGTGTATGACCAGATGTATGAACGTAAACGAGGCAAAAGGAGTATGTAAGGAACGTAGCAGGTGGCGTTCTGTGGTTTCTGCCTACCCCCATGGGAAGAAGGCGTGAGTTTATGTATGTATGTATGTCTATTCAAGAATGCATAATTTTGCCCACTGCCGAGACACAGGCCTCCTTTCGAAGAGAGGGAGTGGGCGGTAATCCACCACGCGGGCCCAGTGACAGTTGGAAGATGTTACCACATGTCTTCGAATTTCTGGAACATGTGTTTCCTCACGATGTTTTTCTTTACAGTTTTGAGAGCAGTAGTGATGAAAGAATTTACACAAAGTAAAGCGCCTGTCTGGGTTCGACCCTACGACCTACAACTCGCTTCAATATCTCTGCCATTCTGCTATGCCGCTAGCTCCATCACTTAGACCACGACAAACTGGCCACAAAAAGAGTTAATACAAAATGCAACGTCACTGTTGATCTTAAAACTATAATTGAGTAGGTTTCCTTATGTCACACCGACACATTACGAATGGCATTGATCGGTATGTGAATATTATGAGTAAGTAAGTAATTGCTTCTGAATATTTGCGGTTAGAATTCATGATTGCAAATGTATAAGCTTTTGGCTTTCTAAAATTAAATTAGATCACAATTTTATGTTTGAAATCCTTGGAATAAGTTGTTTGATCTGTAAATTTGTGTATTACCTTAAACAATATCTGAAACTAAACCAAGAAACTTGAAAGGTTTTAAGGCTCAAAAATGGAAAAACACTGCACTCCAAAACAGCATTCTGACTCGTCAATTCTTAGCCGTTAGCTTATTAAATTGACAAACAAAAATTGTCTATTTTTGAAATAAGAACCTAACAGAAATCGAAATACAGTTCCTTTTAAAACACTGACAATTTAGTCCGGTCTTAGGTTGCCAATTTTTATATTAAAAACTTTACTAAAGTCGGCATAAAGTTCGAAGTACAAAAACGGGCTCGGGAGGAAGTTAGATTGTGTTTTGTTAAAAGACGGTTCGGGTTTTAGGAAGATAACTGTCACATATTTATAATGGGATATCAGTGAAAGCGAAGCTAAACTACGTCGAAATATTTCGAAAGCTCGACAAAATCGGCATTTCGTCACGCTCGCTGTGAAGTACGGTGTGTGTGTCATCCAGGCGTATTCCTCTTGCCTTAAATGTCAGTAGCAGTACAAGCTGCGACAGAATTTTTCTCATTTGATATATCAAACAAAAATCTTCCTGCTCCACCCAGGTAATCAGCTAATTGTTATAGACTTACTTCGGTGTAGAGGTGGCGGTCTGAAATTGGACTTCAAAGATAAGTAAGTTTGTTTGTTACGCTTTCACGCTAAAACGACTGAACGGATTTGGATGAAATTTGGCACACAGGTAGACTATGACCTGGGTAAGGACATAGGCTACTTTTTATCATGGATTGCAGACGTAATTGCGGATAACCATATAAGTAAATCATAAACTGTTTATGGAAAAGTTGTTAGATTTGGCAAATGAGCCAATGGTTGCTATCGTCAATGAAACATGGAGTCATTAAGTCCTCAAGCAGGGCCACAGCCACCTGCGATGGATTTGAGCAATGAGCAGTTCTCCACGTTCTTACCAAAGCAATCGGTCGCGCGAAACTGCGGTTATCGCGTCCAAACACCTCACTGGTGGTTCAGTGGTAACGGCTCCGACTTACGAATTGTATGTAGGTCGTGGGTTAGAACCCAGGCGCTTTACTTTTTGTATTTAATTTCATCACCACTGCTCTCAAAACGGTGAAGGAAAACAGCGCGAGGGAGCCGACATGTCCTAGAACCAACAATTCGAAGATATGTGACGTCTACCAACCCGCACTGGGCCTGCGTGGTGGATTACGGCCCACTCCCTCTCACAGAGGGTAGGCCTGTGTCTCAGCAGTGGAAACCATAAAGGCTGATTATGATTATAGAATAGAATGGAAGTTTCTTTATTGGAGTAACCAAGACTCAACAGTATTATTAGTAAAAACCTACGACTATGTTAGTAAGCACAGACACTAAAGGAAAATAAAAAAAATATATAAAAAAAAGGGTAACGGTTGGTCACTGTTGCGACATCCCATGAGAGACTGCACAACAGTGACCCACGTATAAACAGTCCCATCGACTTGCAACCATGCTTAAGACACTGTTGGAGCTGTACCACTCCCTGCGCACCAGGGAAGCACACCTTTTACGCATTGTTGCGTAAAAGCAATCTACATGCGCATCCGCAAACATCCCTGACGCACTACAGAAACGGGGCAGACCCACTAGTATCCTAAAGGCATTGTTGTATTGAACGCGGATAGCACTGTATGATTTTCGCGTATATCTAGCCCACAGGCTGCACGTGTAAAAAGCAGTACAGTAGGCTCGAAAGAGCGTGATTTTAACAGGAAGAGAGCATCGTGCAAACCTGCGAGCCAGCATGTTCGCTCTAACCGACAATGCCCTCCGTTCCCGTTCAATGTCATCATCGTCTTTGAGGTTGGGAGTCAATATATGACCAAGATACTTAAATCTGTAGACGGTGGTACTGCATCAGGACTTTTACCCTCAGCCTCAAAGACCATGACCTCCGACTTCTTGGTGTTGTATGCCAAGCCATGGATTTTATAAATTTATTATAAATCACAAATAGCATTCTTGCACATACACGAAACAGTAACATGAAACCACGACATTGTGACTGAGTGAGGTATTTGCATCATGATGACATTGTAGGTATTACGCCCAATTTTGTACGATATGCACAGAATACTAATCATTTAGAGTGTCCATATATAGGGCAACATGACGATAGATTTGACGAATGTTAATACCAAGACACATATTATAAAGCTCCAACTTCCAAAAAAATAACTGTATGAAGTAAAAATTACGGTAATGTTTTTTTTGTTTTTTTTTTTTTCACTTTTTAGTTTTTGTTCCCACCCATTCGTTCACCTCTACTTGCTATGTAAATAACAGTGACGGGAAGTTATCATAACATCATTTATATACACTATGCGAAAAAATACGTATTATTGTAGCTAACTCAAAAACTCCCTGAAGCATACGCTAACAATTAAAAACAATTTTTTAAATCGATCCGCAATAGCCGGAGATATCAAGCAACAAACATACCAAAAAAAACAGACCAATTGAGAAATTCCTCCTTTTGGAAGTCGTTTAAAAATAGGTAGTTAGTTATTAAAGTGACATTCAAACTCAAACTCGAAGCATTTATTTCAATTAAACCATTTACAGGCACTTTTGAATTGTCAAGGAGTCGGTCAGTCAGAAATATGAAGCTATTGCCCATTCCAAAGCGTAGTAGGTACCTATGGAGAAGAACGGGCAAGAAACTCCATGGACACTCGTTCAAATAATATTGTTGTTACAAATACATAAGTTACATCATTAATGTTGATCCTATAGGTGGTAAAACGATGTACAAAAACCGTACAAGTTTAAACCGTCCAGAGTGCAGCAAAAAAATATTAAAAACTAAACAAAAAATAAATGATTAAAAAAAGCCGTGGCAGCTAGGAGATGACCAGTCCCAACTGACGGAGGAGGAGGAGGTCTACCCAGCTTGGGCGGAGCACCGCAGTGTCCTCGCGGAGGCGATCGGCGGCTGCGATCTCTCGCGTCCGGCCCTGGTCCAGGCCATTGTACGGAGCGAGAGGGAATGGAAAGCCGTAACCTCCTTCTGCGAAGCAGTTATGCTCGCGAAGGAGGAGGCGGAGCGCGTGAGGGAGAGAGCCTTGCGCCCTCACGCCCCCACTAGTCGCTTCCGGAGACGCCCTGGGCGTCGGGAGTCGCCTGCAGATTCCCGGCCACCGTAAGCGCGGACTTGCGGACGGCGAGCAATGGGTAGCTCGCCGTCCGGTAGGGACCAGGCCCGGGTCGACGGCGCGTCGTGTTCCACGCGCGCCTCAAAGAGCCGTCAGCACAAAATGACGGGGTCCGATAGGGCTGACGCCTCAGGGTCGCGGGTAATTCGAAAGAGTAACCGTGGCCCTGGCACAGGCAACTGAAGGAACACGGGTGGGTTTTAGTCAGTAAAAGTCTGACACGCCCTCCCGCTCCACCCTTTTTTTTTTTTTTTTTTGGGTGGGAAATCATCAAATGACTTCTCCCGCTCTGGGTGGAGCGGGAGGGCGTGTCAGACTTTTACTGACTAAAACCCACCCGTTTTCCTTCAGTTGCCTGTGCCAGGGCCACGGTTTTCTCTGTAGAATAACCCGCGACCCTGATCCCGCTCCACCCAGAACGGGAGAAGTCATTTGATGATTTCCCAAACAAACAAAAAAAAAATATCTGACCTCTGACAAAAAGTAACTGGGTAACACGGAGCCTCTTTGAAAGACTGGATATCAAACTATTTGTAGTCTGACTATCCGTAATGGCTGCGTTAGATCTAAGATCCTGTACCCTAATTGCAATCAATAATACACAATCAATCTGAATCTGAATCCTTTTGAAACATATTGCTAATCCATTGCTTCATAAGTTCAACAAAAAATTCTGCTCAGCAATGTAAATAACGCAATGAATGTTGTTGAACTGTTCAAAATCAAACAGATTAGTCGTAATCGTTTACGAAAATGTGTTACGCAATTAGGCTGCGGCTTTGATCATGGGGTCGGAAAGCGTTCACGAAATGGAACTCAGAAGGAAAATAAAACGTCGTGATAAATTATATAGCGGCCACATGGTAAGCTACAGTTATTTCAGTAAATAAGATACAAGATGATGGCGTCATGGTACAATCCGTGCATATTAACATGAAGGTCCTCAAACATTAAAATAATTATAAGACAAAAAAGTTTTCACGCAGTTTTGAAGCCGACATACTGGCTATAATTTTGGCGCCATCTTTGTTCCAAATTTGAATTTACACACATCTAAAAAGTTACATCATATTTCAACAAAAAAAAAACAGAGTTGCTAGATTCAGGTGTTCGGAAGTGTGATTATGTAGGATCTCAAAAGACCCATCGCAGCCATTATGCTGTACATAAAACAAATACATTTAGCAAAAATTATTGCTGGAAACCAATATTTTTGCTGTGAAAAACCGCTGTCTACGGCTTCGCGCAATGTGACGCTCTCAAGCCATATCACGGTACTCTAAATTAAATTATAACATTCAAAACTTCAGCGCATTGGTGGCCCAGTGGTATCGGCCCCAAACAGGCACTTTACTTTGTGTATTTAATTTCATCACCACTGCTCTCGAAACGGCGAAGGAAAACATCGTGAGGAAACCGGCATGTCCTAGAACCAAAAATTCTAAGACATGTGACAACCCGCAATGGGCGCGCGTGGGAGATTACGGCCCATTCCCTCTCACTGAGAGGAGGCCTGTGTCCCAGTAGTGGGAATGTTATAGACTGATTATGCTATGCTTATGCTAATCAAAACTTGATTTCGTGAAAGAAAGTATAAGAAGGTTCCCAGGTATGGTTCAGTACATTACGGGAAGAACAAGTAACTCTCGACTTCGTTAGGCGTCATTGAAGAGGAAGAACGAAAA
Source organism: Dasypolia templi (assembly GCA_963555695.1). NCBI lineage: Eukaryota > Metazoa > Arthropoda > Insecta > Lepidoptera > Noctuidae > Dasypolia > Dasypolia templi. Next base: position 11,956,323 of record OY743163.1, read on the forward strand.
AGTATATATTGTGACTCGCACAGGAATACGCAGTATCATAAACTAAACAAACTCTTATAAACATAAAAATAAAAAAAAACGAAGTCGTCTACGAGGCCAAAAGGCACCCGGTGCACACGTTTTATGTTGAGACTTCTAGAGAATGTAAAGCCTACATTGGACATTTATTTATAAAACATTACCCACCTATGTATCTTTATAAAAATTATTTCCGTTTATGAAGTAAATTGCATCAAATGCCCGGCGTCGATAACATGATAACTTGATTTCCCAAAGAATTACGGAGTATTGATTCCGCGTACGTATAATGAATTCTAGTAATTAGCCTCTGTATTAATTAATGATTAATTAATGATTCGGTGAGAAATTGGAATGTTTTTTTAGGGTTCCGTACCTCGAAAGGAAAAAGCGAACCATTGGAGCGAATTATAGGATCACTTTTGTTGTCCGTCTGTCTGTCTGTTTGTCTGGCAAGACCCTTTTTCTCAGGAACGCAAGCGCAGGAAGCTGGAATTTATATCAAATACTCAGGTCTACTGTCCCTTGGAGCTGTAAAAAAATCAAACTTCTAAGCCAAAGCAATCAAAAGATACAGCCGTTTATGCCGCAAATTTTCGACACTCGCAAGGGAATCGAAACCTACTTCCCGTGAACTCAGAATCTTGAAAGGTGGTACGTACGTAGCAACGCCTTATAGCAGATAAAGGAAAAATTGCTTATCATGAACGCGTAGAGGTATTAAATTAAATTTGATATCAAATACTCAGGTCTTACATACCTACAGGTTTGTACGGAACCCTCGGTGCGCGAGTTCGGCTCGCACTTGGCCGTTTTTTTTCCATAGTATTCCTTTTAATTTTACACGGAATTATAGAAACAATGACTTATGAATTTAAAAAAAAAAAAAAACTTTAAGTTTGTCTATTCACAAAAGTTCGTTATGCTACGCTTGCTGGGCGTCTTTTTGACGTAACCAACTTTAACAACATCCTCAGTTAAAGAAGATGTCCAGTGTAGCCAGAATGGCAGTAGCTACTTCAGCCCAACGCTTTAGCGGCAGAAAAGGAATCAATCGAAAAAGACATCGTTTGCTACCGTTACTACAATCCTACATAAAGTAACATCATCACGACTGTATTCAATGAAGGATTAGACGGAGATTTAAATAACCTAGGGTATACTACCCACATTTCGCCAGTTAAGCAACCGGGCGCGAGCCTACTGCCATCAACCGGGCACCAACCCTAAAATCTATCCTATTTTGTCCAAATGCACAAATGCACGACAACTTAACAGCCTGATAACAGCGTGACGAACAACATAACATCACGCCTGTAATCCCAGAAGGGTTGGACAGAGGTGTACCTATAGTACACACACATTTCGCCAGTTATGTTTTAGTCCCATGTAATAGAGGGCGAGCCTATTGCCATCAACCGGGCACAAATCCAGACTCCGGGCTGCTACTGAGAAATTCCAGATAGAAAAACCCAATAACACTATGCCCGACCTGGGAATCGAACCCAGAACCTCATGCTCAGCAGTAGTCTTGCGACCACTAGACCAACGAGGCAACGTGACTACGTAACAATTATTAAAAGAAAAACTCACCAGATACAAATAAAACAAGTCTTATTTCCATTCTTAACGATTTTCGCTTCAATAAACAATTATCAAGACACTGCACCAAAAATATCATCCTCATAGCAGAAACTAAACTTCCTCCACTTAACACCATAAGCAAAAAACCGGTGATTACTTTGTGATTACTTCCTATTCAATATTCTCTTGATAAAAACCACAATCGACTTTAACGGAATCCAAGACTAAAGATTTAAGACAGAATTATCTATACAATAATGCACCCCAAGTTGCATCAACAATCATGAACATTGAAAACAGGGCGGACCCTAGCAACAGCCAAAATAATTCGCGCCAATTCGGTGAATCGGCCATTTTCTTCCTACGTTCTATAAATTCAAAAACTAACATCATCCAAAAGTCAAACGAACCAACTTTTTTTTATTTTTTTAGACCTTGCCCGTATCACTGGTCCGCCTAGTCTAATCCTTCATAGTAATATAACAGGTACTTCGTTACACTTTCAATAACACTATACGCCGGTGTTACTCGTATAAAAGACCAGCGCAACACCACCAAAGCATTCAGTAGCTATCCTGCAGTCAAACAAGAAGTGCAAGATGAGATTTCTGGTAATATTTTACTTTTAATTCTGCGAATAGTGATAGCAGAACGTTTTGAAAATGGCAACAGTTATAATTTTGAAAATTGATAATGTTCCAACTTAAATTGTTTTTAATTTCCTTTTTAAATCACAAACAAATTACAAACATCAAAAAAATCACCGATCCTCAAAAATAATTTTCTCAAGTTTAAAATTGCCACCAAAATTTTACTTCAAACTTTTCTCTTTCTGTGCCAAATTTTATCGCCAATAGTGTTATTTTTCACTGACCAAGGAAGTGTATCAAACAGCCAACAAATACGTTCCGTTACAACTATTAATTTGACTAATTAAACCTTTAGAATGTTAATTTTTCCTATTAACCTTTTTAACGAACGTTCACTGCCAATAGATATTCCATTTATGGGATATAAAAGCTCAATACTGCATAACTGTATTAATACCTTTGCCATCTATACTGATCCAATTAAGAGTAACTAGCAATTTCAATTAGTATAATACAAGGTTGATCGAATAAGTTAAAATCTTATACCTTTAAACTTGTTTCTTGTAATGTCACCTGTCTTGAGAGATAAATAATCGCTTACTTAATTTTTCATTCCATAAAAAGGAACTTTTATTTTATCAACTTATCAATCTGTGACCACAACCCCATTAATTACATTTATTTTTTACTCTGAATCCGCATGGTCGCACTTCCTATCTTCTAAACTCCCCTTTTAATGGAGTTCCCAAATTCAGCAAAACATTAAAATAAATTACGCCTAAATTGTTACAAATTCTTTAACAAAATATCTTACTTCCACCTACTCGAACAAGAACTCAAAATCAACAAAAGCCATAAGATTTGAAATGCAAACAGCATTGCAAATCTTATCCCCCGCATTGACAAGCTATTCAAAATAATGTCCCAACATTAAAATTATATTGCAAAACAATAATCATTCGTTCACATAATCATAATAGATGTCTATGACTACGCATTGTTTATCTGTGGCGCGACAACACGCGTATAAAATATCAATCATCTGGTTTATGGTACTGAATGCTGGTCTAATTTATCGAGGGATTAAATTACATGATACCGATATGTTAATATGTGTATCGCAGAAAAATTAACGCTGTTTTATTTGGCAAGTCAAATTTAATTCAATTTGGCAATCGAATATCTTTCATATCAAAAGGGTAAGGTAGTGGTGCTTTTGACTCATTCGAGACTAAAAAAACTTTATTTTTCCTAAATCTGTTTCCTGAGACGTCATTTCATTGGTGTTGTCTCTGGAAACCTTGAATGATGGGAATTAATTAAATATACAGTTACCAAAACATTTCCAGCTAGAATTATCGACGGCTATTTACACTGTGACAAATATAGTTATTTCCTCGTTTTTCACTCATCAAATACTAATAGATAAATGGCTAGACAAAAATAGATATCCTGTACCTAATTGATACATGCCCAAGTATTTTTATTATATATAACTATTTCCGTGTCTTAATTTGTGCTTGGTTAATGTCAACAGGCTTTCCCCCTATCGCATAGGACTTAACTATAGCTGCTTATACACTTTGACACCTCTGGCTACGGGTATTCGAGAAACACAGGCTAGTTATTATATTAATTAAAAATATCTAACTACGATGCCCACGCCCTCCAATTAATTTCCGTGTTCTTCAAAGGAACTATAAAAACCATGTGTTCATAGATAAAAGCTGATCTAATTCCATCACAACCCAATCAAATTATTCAATAACCAATCAGCGCGCGTAATCACAAAAATGTCAATCACATTCCGTTCCATGCAATGTCATTATCAAGGACAGGCACAGATAAAAAAATCTTACCATAAACGACACGTAATTATTTTTATGAGGTTGTTACCTACGTTCAGTTTTTGTTTGTTGACTAATATGGTTGTAATTAATGCGTGGTGAGCACGCGAAATTGCGATTATGTCAAGGTTTAGTGATTAAAATAAAGTAGGCGAATGAACTTGAAAAGTTGACAGTAATTGGTTTAGTATTTCGTTTTGATAAATGAAAAGATCCAAGCATTTTCTGAGACTTTCCCCAAAGTCCATTCCTTCACATTGTTCCATTGTATTTATGCTCGACGCAATACGCCTTTTTCCATACATCTGTATGAGCCGTCATATACTTTTACCCCGTTTCTATCACTATCGTCTTCCACACAATTCATCCACAGTTTCTTTGGTCTTCCCGTACTCTTAAAGACATCCACATTCTTACTCAAAACTTTTCTCACGATATTACCAGTCCTTCTTCAATATCCAAGTCTATTTCCATAGTTACTGCAACCTTATCGCAATATCAAGTATTACAATACGTCCAATTCAGCACAGCACTACGGTATACGCACAATATGTCATAACATAACGCACATGCGTGGTGTCAAGGTCCCTAATTGTAATGCAGAATGCAGGCACATCACTATTGTTGTGTTATAATAATGAATCAAGCGTTCCGTTATATTTGGAATGTAAAGGTCGTTCGGAAATTAATTTGGTGAATCAACTTTGGAGCTTGATTTAGGATTGAATGGGATCAGTAAATAATTTAATGCTTGGCTCAATTTGATCGAATTAATGTGAATCATTGACTTGTAAAAAAGTCTGTAAATTTACCTTCTGTTCTATGAGTCTAGACTATCAAAAAGTTCCAAAAAACCTAACCAAATCGATTATTCCGTTTCATTACACGCACACAACATACAATAAAACAAAACATGGCGTCCCTTAAGTCTTCCAAATTCAATTCAATGCATTAAAGAAAATTTTAGGCCAATGTCAGAAACCATACAGTCTGAATTGTCAGTTACTGACCAACATGGCGGCTTACGAAATATTTTATCTAAACTATTTAAGGCGTTGTCCTGTTCTAGAAATGTTTGTAGATCAAATTTATTACGATATTGTAATTGTAAATTGAGTTCAGATGACGCTATTTTATAAATAAGGGATTAGTTCCACCTGTTTTATGGTACCTAACTTAAATGATTAAATGGTTTAGGAAATCAGAAACGTTTCAAAGATCTTTGTCTCTCTGTTAACAAGTGATGATTATTCTTCAAACAAGCATTTATGTGCAAAAAAATATTTCATATTCCTATAACTATTTAACTTTTAGATTGACTTAAAGGTCTAGTGGTCGCAATCGCTATTGCTGAGCATAATGTTGAGCAATGTGTTATTGGGTTTTTCTTTAGGGAATTGCTCAGTAGCAGCCCGGAGTCTGGATTTGTGCCCGGTTGATGGCAATAGGCTCGCCCCCTATTACATGGGACTTAAATATAACTAGCGAAGTTTGGGTGTTTGTACTATAAGGTATACCACTGCCCAACCTTTCGTGAATAACAGGGGCAATTATGTTATGAAAAAAAAGAAGGAATGTTTGAGAAATCGTTTTTTTTTTGCGGACAAACAACAAAACTCAACGTAGAACTGTTTAAAAATCACATCACATCGTAAGAAACTTCACCTAAATACGCAAACTAGAACAAACCGATACTCAGAAACAAAATAAACAACATTTTACACAATACAAAAGTACTGTTGCATGGTTCCTGTTAACCGCTTAGCAAAAATTAACATCAACAGTTCATTTCACAACTTCAAACGTTGTGCGGAAAAAATACAGACTGACAACAAAAAAGTTGCCCAAGAAAATATTTTTGACAAGCACATTTTTTTTCTTCATCAGACATAATTTCGGCTTCTAATGGTAAAACAATTATTCGAATCGGTCCAGTAGTTTCAGAGCCTATTCAATACAAACAAACAATCAAATCTTTCCTCTTTTTTATATTAGTGTAGACTAACGACCCCGCGTCACTGTACGGTTCTTACTTCTTCGCAACATCGTGATTTCTTTAGTATAACTTATTTATTATACGCATAACACTCCAGCATAAATTCTCAAAATATAGGCGAAAACTTTAGAAGCAAAAACGCGGTGTCCACAGACAGATAAGAAAGCTATTTCAATTTACAGAATGTATAGATGATTTATAATGACGTTAAAAGGAGGCTTGTTACACATTAAATGACAGGTTTGAAATTGGAATTGACAGTTTGGCTTTGAATTATTTATTGATGTTTGAGTTCGAGTAATGGGTTGATAAATTACTGAAAAAAGTATGGATGTGATAAATGATATCCAATTTTTATAAATAAACAATAATTGTTATGGCTATTTAGATCAGCTACAAAAAGTTGCCAAACAGTTGCTCGCATGTAGTCACTCGGCTAATCAAATGCTAATAGAATTCTGTCATATCATTTTTTTCGGCTAATTTCATGAGTCTATAGTTTTCAATTACCAATATGGTAATGAAAAGAAATAACTTATACCGACATTATTCTGCCTAGCACAAAACCGGAAATACGCAACAGGAAAATGCTTCTGCATAAAACTAGCTCAATCATCCATATTCAACCGCAGCCCTTTACACACTGGACGATCATGGCCCATTACTGACCAACGGATATGCACGACCAAACCCGTTATTATAACGTTAACTAGTTACTGTAACGGATAACTATAATAACGGAAGCAAGCATTGAGTTATCGTAACGTTAATTATTTCCTAATCCGCATACGTTACGCGTTAACGCAATGAAGAAACGTTATTATAAAACCTAGCGAGAGCTAATGCTAATGGTTTCACGGTTTGTTTAGCAGATAAATATTCTTTTCTTCGTTATTTACATATCTTTTTTATGATCTGATAATGGTTAGCACTAACAGCACGCGTAACCAACATAGAAACGAGTTTTCTCGACGGATGAATAGACAAAATAACTAATGAATAAAAGAAATCTGCCATTCGGTCTATTGTATCTGTCATTTGGTCTACAAATTTTTAAAGTAGCCTTTTGATTAATGATTTAATTGCCAAGGTTTCTGTGTGTTAGGTGTAAATTAATGATTTATTGTGATCTTTAAACTTATAAACAGGCCAGCGGGGTAATTGCGTAACACACTAACAGTAGAAATGGCTTTCATTTTGACAGTTCAACAATATTCATTGCTTTATTTACGTTGTTGAGCAGAATCTTTTTTCGAATATATGAAGCAATGGATTAGCAATATGCTTCAAAATAATTCTGTTTGTGGTTGATAGAGCTACGCAATAAGGGTGCAGGTGTTTAAAATTTAAATACACCAGTAATTTTCAACCGAATAACTGATAAATGATTTTTAGTTCATTATATTTAATCACGACATTTCTTACAAATCAAATCACCATTGACCGCCCTGATAGTCGTAAGATCATTACATAAATAACTTATTTCATCATCTAATAAGCACCTGTCCTGTAACTAATACTACTCTTCACCATAATCACCTCAAATGAAGACCTCAACTGAATACCTAAAACCCTTTCTAAAACTAACAATTTATTTTCGCAGATCGCCTTTGTTGCCCTCGTCGGCTATTCCTCCGCCAGCGTTATCAGCCCCTTAGTCTATGGGGTCAACGCTGGTGATGCCCAGGCTGCCGCTATCGACGCGACAGTCGCCGCTCAAGACAATGCCCGTGCCTGGGGTGAAAGCCAGGCTCGCGCCAACGAAGCCGCCATCCAATACAACTCTGAGGCAGTCCGTCAAGTTGCTGAAACCAACCGAGAACTCCACGAGAACGCTTACTGGGGAGGCCTTGCCGCCAACCAGAATGCCGTCGCTGCTGCTCAGTCCCACGCTGCCGCTGTAAGCGGAGTTGCCGCTGCTCAGGCCGGAGTTGCCGCCGCTCACGCCGGTTTGGCCGCCCCCTACGGCATTGCCGCCGCTCCCTACGGCATTGCCGCCGCTCCCTACGGCATCGCCGCTCCCTACGGCATCGCTGCCCCCTACGGCGCTCACGGCATCGCTGCCCCCTACGGCGCCCACGGCCTCGGCTGGTAAATCGATAACCGATTCCAATAACCGTTATTTAAAAAATAACAGTTCTTAAACAAAATAACTGTTACTTTTTTTATAACTCTTCTTGGTAGTCCCTTTGTCGGTTGTATCTGACAACACTGCTGATGTGTTTTGTATATTGTCAGTGTTGCCAGGTAGTGGTTGGCCAGGGTTGATTGTAACACCACCGCTGAACTGGAAAGAAACATGCTCAAACGAACTAAGGTCTCATATAGTAACTCTCTTTGTAAATAAAACATGCCATCACTGCCAAAGTGTGAATAAACACGTTTTACAAATGAAATGCTATCTATTTGATTTCAACCTCCTTTTCACCTAACCTCTATAAAGATGCCTAAGTTAGGCAGGCAAAGAAAACTTGTTAACACAATATCTAAATTTAGAAAAAAACCCTCAATATAGGTATCAGCTTCCATAGAAAGAATCCCCACCCAGACAGATCTCAACATCATCCTCATCATGACATAATTTGTAAGACTCAAAGAGAATAAGACTTGATCATCTTACAATGTAACGGCATTCATAATGATAACAAAGAAAACATTCACTCTAACATTAATATTACACTTTACAAATTAACACTTTTTCTGAATGATTACCTTTGATTTTATCTTCAAATATTAAAACACACACACACATAATTTAAACTTGCTAAAATCATCAAAGAAATTTCTGTTACAATTTTAACAAACTGAAACAATTAGACCAAATCAGATTAAACACATAATCAGTCTAACTTGTATTAAATTATACCGAGCAGAGCAAGTAGACTCTGAATTAAAAATGATAAACTCAAACCGGTAAAGTAATAAAAACGAATCTATTTAGATTTAAACTATTTATGTGACAATAATTTGTCGGGCGACATAAACTTTGACACAAATCGATTAAAACTAAAGTTTAAACCTTGAATTCATATTTCATTGTAAAATCTGCGTGTAACTGTTTTACATCATGCAGAGAGCGTACAAATAACTTTCTGTGGTAAATTAAAAAGCATCCCGTAGTGAATGAAAAGCATCTACATTATAATAACCCCTTGAGGTGAATTTTAATTCTGAATAAATATTTATTATATTTAAATAGCTTCTTGGGGTGCATTGAAGTAGCCTGTTGGGTTGCGTTAATGTAGCGTTTTAAGTTGAACTATTTTTTTTTTTTTTTGTATGGCATCTCGTAGTTGACCTTGAGAGGTCGTGACTACTTAACCGGACTATCCTGTGGCTGCCTTAAGCGGACTCAAAGCCTCCAGCCAGGGGCGTAAATCTACTTACATTACTAAGCGAACGCTCGCTAAGGGCACCCCCTGTGGGGTACGGACCTCGGCTTAGGGCGTCGCTGACGGAAGGACAGCAAGATGGGACAGGCTGGATCTGGATTATATTATTATTATCTGGGGATTTTAAAGCTACAGGCTCAGCTACGGCGCGGGCTGGCACTTCGTCGAGCAAGGGTCGGGGGGGACAGTTACGTCGGGATCTTCGCGAGGAACCTCGGCGGCGAGGTCGGAATGTCAGTCGAAACTAATAACACTACAACTACGAGTACCACGCTTCTTTGGTACTACCCTAAGCCTATCAACCGAAACCAAATACCTAGGCCTTTATTTGGACAAACAGCTGAATTGGGCGAAACACACCAAATACATCACTACAAAAGTCAGCATATCTCTGTGGCAGTGCAAGCGAATGCTTGGCAGAAATTGGGGGATTAGCCCCAAAGTCAGCTACTGGCCATACACTACTGTCATTCGACCAATTATCACGTACGGCTCGTTGGTCTGGTGGCCTAGGACAGACCTGAGCAGAGCCCAAAGAGATCTCGAAAAACTGCAGCGGTTTGCCTGCGTAGCAATCACTAGCTGCATGAGAGCCACACCCACTGCTGCCCTACAGGCGATGCTCAGGCTACCACCCCTACACCTCATCGTGCGGGAGGAGGCGACCCTGGTTGCCTTCAGGCTCCACATATCGGGAACACTAAGCAAAGACAAGGGTCAAGCACATACGCATAAAGGAAGATGCGGTCAACCGACAACCAATGATGGCATCACCCTGCGACAAAACCCCGAAACGACATTACTTTCAAAAGCACTACAATATCATACTCTCAGAAGAACAGTGTGACTACTCAGGCACGAATGAACTGAGAGTATACACCGACGGCTCAAAGACCGGATCCGGTACAGGACTACTCAGGCACGAATGAACTGAGAGTATACACCGACGGCTCAAAGACCGGATCCGGTACAGGAGCCGGAGTTTTCTCACATGACCTCAACATAACCATATCAAGTCCGCTGGGAATGTTCAACACCGTCTATCAAGCGGAGTGTGTGGGCATCACACAAGCGGTGTATGCCATAGAAGACAGAAGAGTTACGGACACCCACATACGTATACTCTCCGATAGCGCCTCAGTCCTCAAATCATTAGGGAAAGAAAATATTACCTCGAGTCTAACACTAGAATGTCACTAGGAAACGACGCAGCTGACGAATTAGCCAGGAGAGCATCCAGCACATCGGTTTGCGTGCCTGAACCCATGATACCCATCCCCTTCAACCAGATACGCAGGTGGCTGCGGGAGTCCACACACAAGCCGAGAGGTGGTGGACCTCGACACCAGGCTGCAGGCAGTCCAAGGAAGCTTTGCCATCCTTAGATGGCAGGCTAACCAGACGGTTATTACGCCTGGACAGAAATGGCCTGCGCCTGGTGACGGGGACCATCACAGGACACTGCTCGCTAAACAAACACCTTCACACAATAGGCATTACGGATAGTCCACTGTGCAGAGCTTGCATGGAGTCGGACGAAAAAGTTGCGCATGTGCTCTTTGAGTGCACAGGCGTTACCCAGATAAGAACAGAAAACCTCGGGTAACACGGATATTTCACAGATGTTCTCGATAGACCAGAAGCTTTGATCGGCTTCTGGAGGGAGGTGGGCTGGTTGGAATATTAACCACCGACGGCCGCCATGGCCCACGCACAATGGTCCACATGAAGGACTAAGTGCGGAAACCAAATCCTCTAACATAGACATACCTAACACAACATACGGCCGCAAAAACACGACATTTTTGGATTTTCATACTAACAATGGCTCTGCTTGCATGTATTTAACCATACCTGCATTTTCGTTTTATATCGAAGAAGTTTGTCAAAATAATGCTCGAATTTCCAAGCATTTCCATTACCATGTGTGTACCAGAAACACCTACAAATTTATAATTGCATGCGACCACGGAAGACCAAGACGCTTCTAAAAACCACATTTGTCAAATTTAAGCAGTTTAAAAGTTATGAGGGAACAGAAGAACATAACCCTCCTTTTTGTTTCGCCGTAGTCGGGTTAAAAAGAGGCCAGATTTTTCCCTTGCTTTGTTCTCTAAATACATCCATGTGTTACCATTTTCATTGAAAACTATAATATACTTAAATGGCTAAAGCAACCGTTTAAAAATGTAGAACACACAGGGCAACTGGTTCCCCATAAAAACCACTTCCTGAACTTAAATATCGTTCAAATTACCACGAAGAACAAAGAAGGCATTCTGGCGTATTTCGCCAAGCCCTGTTAAGAAATGACACGTCATTGTGACCTTTACTAGAATGATAATAAGAGCCAATTAGGTTTGTATATGTGCGGTAAACAGGTTACTTGATATCTAGACTGCCTTGGTGAGGGCGTAGGCTTTTGTTGGTCGAGACTCATGGTTGGGTAGGTTGGCGGACTTGTTGGGCAGGTGTTCAAGAAGTCATAGTGAAAGATATGAAGTTAGTTGCGAAATTACTTGTGCTTTTGCGGTGAGATTATAAATGGAAATTTTTGGAAAATCGAATTATTTTAAGACCTCTTGATATTTATAAGATTATTTTAGTCCTTAAAAGTATGCTATAGTCCCCAAAGTTATGCTTGCCTTTTTCTTGTCAATCCACAGTATTTTCTATAAAATAACTGTCATTCCGTCTGCAGTAGGTAGGGTTACCTACTATATTATAGTGAAGAGATATGAGGAACAGGGTGTAAAGTTCACTCATACACTTGGAAAAGGGAGGATCCTCCGACCAGATGGATGTCGTATCTGGTGGGCAACTGCCCAACGTTTGACGTCGGGAAGTTGTATATATGCTATCTGCGCGGTAAAATATGCTTGCGCGATGCAGGATTTGTCTGACGTGTCATGCGTTTGTTCGCACGTGGCGGTGTAGATGCCGCCACAATAGTATCCTACTATATTAGAGGACTAAATAGTTTATTTCAAAAATTATATAGTAGGCGAAACTACTATATTTTAATTTCAATACAAAATGGCGAAATTAACGCAATAGCCTTGTCTGTATTAATCGTATAAAAGCTGAATTAATATATAAAGGACATAAGAATGCCAGAAACTCTATAGAACTTAGCCCCACTCAAATCAAAAAGTCATTTACAACCCTGCAATATGCAGCATCTTAAAGCTTATTAATTACTGTTAACCAAGCATTTGTCCTAATGCCTGTAGAACTTGCGGTTTCTGTTAAAATCTTAAAAACAATATTTACATTGATTATAGGTTAGGTGCAGTTTATAAATGTCAAAAAGCGATTTAAACAACACATACGTTACGCATTATCATAATTATTATAATCGTAATATGAGTTTTTGTTTTAGAGGTATTTAAAACTTTTTTTTGTTGTGTATCATGCGCAATAAGTAACGCAATAGGAAATTCAGGGGTTGAATTCCTTTTATCATTGATTTGTAATCGGCAAGTTCTACAGAAAAACAATGTATTATGAAAAGGTCCTTCAATCATTAAAATTATTTTCATTAATTGACGTTTCCTGTAAATAGCTGGGGCAGGATCTAGCATATAACATTGTGATTTGTTAACTTAATATAGAGGGTAACAAAATTTATGACTGGCCTAAAAAACTGCACCCTAATTGCGTAACACACTTTCGTAAACGATTACGACTAATCTGTTTGATTTTGACGGTTCAAGAACATTCATTGCGTTCTATATATTGTTGAGCAGAATTTTTATCGAACTTAAGAAGCAATGGATTAGCAATCTGTTTCAAAACGATTCAGATTCCGATTGATTGTGTATTACGCAATTAGGGTGCTGGTAATAAAAAAGGCTCAAAGAAACCATTTTTTTTTTCTATTCGCCATCTACCATATTTTCACAGTAAATACTACAAATATTTGATATTAATAAGAGCAACGCTAGCAGTAGGTATCATTTAGGGCAGACGTAGTGTCACTTACAAATGGTGGAGGATAATGGTGACGATTCTCGTAGTCAGGTAAAATCGAAGAACCATCTAGAAACCCACCCGGTTCTAGTATTAAGTACTGTGAAAGCCCACGAAGGCTTTCACAGTACTTAATACTAGAAAATGGCTAATGGTAAATCCTCCCGTCCGAATTCCGGTCACGGCGGCCACGAGAACAACGTAGGTGTTTAAAGCAGATAAAAAACAACAACCAACAAGTTAGCATAAATCAGTTAGCTCCCCATCTTCTACAACCGTATAACCCAAAGTACTCATTTGGACGAAATAATTTATGAATGTAGATCACCTTGGGGACCGTGCAGAATGAACAAAACAAGATCTCATTACGCATATATTATTAACATGTTAAATAAACTAGGGACCCGCCCTTGTTTCGCACCGGTGCCTTGCACTGTTGTGGCGACATGTCAAAACATCGATATTTATTTTCCACATTTATATCTGTAATTTATAAGGTGTACATAATAAATTGTGTGTGTGGTCTGTATTCTCTCTCTCTCCTCTCCCCCCTCTCTTCCTACCCTTTTCTCTTTCTCTCACTCTCCCTCTCTCATCCTTCATCCCCTCTCTCTCTCTCTCACCAACTCCCCTATCTCTCACTCAGAAGTTAGCGGTGACACAGTCAGAGACGAAAACCGACTTTGTTTTATACTACTCGTACTTAGAGATAGATATTTGCACAGGCTGTATTTATTCGCACTTCATAGGAAGACAAATGACAAACATTACAAACATAATAAACACAATAATAACAATAGCTAATAATAATAGCATTGTCTGTATGAGTAGGCTGAACTGGTGTTGCCGTTGCTTTTCTTCAACTGACATAGTAGGCTGCATGGTTTTAAGACCTATGCCTGATTTATTATTTCAACGACATTTGACAAGCGCGACTGACTTAATTTTGGTGGCAAATATCAGAAAGAGAATAAGTTGTTTTTATCTATTTGTGTGAGTCGGACTCGCAAACGAAGGGTTCCGTACCACAAGGCAAAAAAAACTGCATTTGATAGCCCAATTCTTAAGGAGACTACGTAACATCACGCTAGGACCCTTATGAGACGAGCAAAAAGAATAAAAGTCCGATAGAATGCAAAATGTATAATTCGAAAAAACCTATTCATATATTATCAGCAATAATAAATTGTGTGTACTCTCTCTCTCTTTCTCTCTCTCTCTCTCTCTCTCGCTCTCGCTGCTCTCTCTCAGAAGTCAGCGGTGACACAGTCAGAGAAAAACAACGATACGATGTTAACTATGTTCTTGGTATAAATTGATTGCAACTATGGATTCCTTCATTGTGCGAGGTCCGACACGCACTTGGCCTTGGGTTTTTTTTTATCATGTGTCTCCGTGGACGTGATCCATACCCATCACGTCTACGGAGACCCTGACCCTGACCCTGTATATGTCAGGTGCCTACCATAAATTCAAATTTTGGCAACCATGCAGAACCAAAGACAAAATGTTCTATCACAACATTACACCAACAGAATTATCTACCTAAATGCCCCATAATATTGGCGCAAACATAGTTATGGAGCAATAACTCAAAGATACTATATTTTACATAGATATCTGACCGTTGTTAACTTAAATCAAAATTGTCTTGCTAAATTGTTATTCCGAAAATTAATGTTGTAGTGAAAGGGTGAAAGAGGTTATTTCACTAGCTAACAAAATTCTTATGTGCTGTTTCCATACTTAAGTTCTTCAAATTCTACCTGTCTTTTTGTACATTCTGTTTCAATTTGACGTGAATACGTCTTTAAATTTGATATCATAGTAGGCGGCCATTAAAAAACACTGATGATAAAAAATCTGGGGGTACAGTTCGGCTTTGCAGCTACATATCTATTATCTACATCCAAAATATAATTACACCACTCGATGGCTAGAGAATCAAAGAATTTGTTACGTCGAGTCAGAACTGTGATGTCACGACCTCTACCCACCTCTGAAACATACTCGTTACGTTCACGTATTCACGTAAAACACACGGCCGTGTCCACGACACACCCCTTTTTTTTATTTGTTTGAATAATTATGGCATTTGTGGCAATCATGTATTAAGTAGATTTTCGCCGTGCGGCTGGGCGCTTACCAAACGGCCTCACAAGACGAATAGCCACCCCATTTACAGAGGTCGATAAACATCGCAGGTAACTAGTTAAACAAAAAGAAAGAAAGAAAGAAAAGAAAGTACACGTACAAAGTAGCCAAAATGCTCGCATTTAACCAGTTCATTTTGTATCAAAATGTCAAACTTCATCCGGCGAGCGATCGCCTGCGACTGTGCATATTCTCGGTAGATTTTAGGCACCAGCCGAATACGACATGTCGCCGCACGACAAAAGTCGCAACTCTACTTTGGAACTTGCTATTTTAGCCTAGCCGAATTAACTTATTGCATTTAGACAGTCAGGCGACTACAGTCACCTCTGTGAAGCCCGGATTATTACCTAGTATTTAAATTGCTTCTTACTTTAAACAAGGCGATGTGTTTTTGTTTTTGTGCTCACACCATAAATTACTATCATGAGTACACCTAAACGTGACAATTTGTAATTGTCTTTCTGGTGTTGTCTCCTTTTTTGTCAACTTTTATTAGATGCAAGTCCTCCATGTGCTATAAAATAAATTAAATTAGCATTTAACTATTCTGAAGTTTTTTAAGATTTTTGGGCATGGGTCTCAGCTATCACAGAAGTTTACTTTAGCTTAATTTGAAGAAGGACGAATAATGGTGTTTTCAACGTACAGACTGCGTTTATATCAGCTGTTCCTAAATACAGTCTGTTATAAGACCCATCACATAGCCATCAACTACGCATTCTATACAGGGTGGAAGGGACATCGACGCACAGCCTGTTACCATGGATTCAGTACATGATTCTAAACCCCCCTGCCTTGAAACGTTTGTCGTATTATTTTTTTATTTTCTATTGATCCGTCATACATTTTGACCGCGTAGGTATTGCACTTTTCTAACACACAGCAGATTTTTTTTTTTGATAACCGATGAAAAATTTCAACTCCGTGGAGTGAATCCATGGTATCAGGTTGTGCGTCGATGTCACTTCCACCCTGCACATCAAATTTTTGGTGTGAAAATTTTCCGTTTGCGGTAGTGTGCAAAATATTGTGCGTATGGGTGCATGCAACCCTACTTAAAGTTGTATTATTACCTACACTAAAACCCCCCTCCCGACCCTTGCTCGAGCCAGCCCGCGCCGCTGAGCCTGTAGCTTTAAATTCGTCCCTAATTAATACCAATCCTGATCCAGCTAGTCATTTGCTGCCCTCTTCCAGCGACGCCCTAAGCCGAGGTTCGTACCCCACAGGGGGTGCCCTTAGCGTTGTCGCTTAGTTTTAGTTAGTATATAAGTTTAAGTCCTGGCTGGAGGCCTTAATTTATTAGGGAATCCACAGGCAAGTCCGCTTAAGCAGACGACAACCGCATAGGTTGACCTGCGAGATGCCAAACAAACAAACAAACTACACTAAAACCCCTCCCGACCCTTGCTCGAGCCAGCCCGCGCCGCTGAGCCTGTAGCTTTAAACTCGTCCCTAAATCACTCAAATCCTGATCCAGCTAGTCCCTTGCTGCCTTCTTCCAGCGATGCCCTAAGCCGAGGTTCGCACCCCACAGGGGATGCACTTAGCGTGTAGTCGCTTAGTTTTTAGTTAGTATTTAAGTTTCATTTCTGGCTGGAGGCCTTAATTTATTAGGGCAACCACAGGCAAGTCCGTTTAAGCAGACGACAACTTCATAGGTTGACCTGCAAGATGCCATTCCCAAAAAAAAAAAAGCTACGCTAAAAAAAAAAACTAAAAAGTTGGAACTTTGACTTTCAAGATCTCCGTAGCCAGAAGGTTTGGTTCAGTACAAAAAAACAATTTCAATTACGGGGAGTACAAGTGACTTTTTACACTGGTTTTAATATTATTTCTAGCAAATCCCACAATCAGCATGAAAACCTCCAGCTTTTTTGCTAATATCAACATAACAATATCAAAAAGAAAAAGAAAAAAAAACGTGATTTATTAAAACACAAGTGTTATTATAATACCTATAGATGACATTTTGAATGACATTATGTGACATTTTTTCAATTTAATTTGGTATTATTTGTAAACTTTATAAATTTGTACGCTTACGGGTGAAACATGTACGTACGAAAGATGTATATTGTGACATCCTGCATGCTTAATTTGCATGTATACGAATGTTTTGACTTTATCTTTAACTCGACTTTACGATCTAACAAAATCACTAAGCCATTATCCAAAACGTCTACCCAACTTGCACCGCTACACACACAAATGTGGGCAGACCGGTCTACACAATACAAGGCTGTGAACCACGCCTAGACTAGTCTAGACTAGTTATTGTCATACCTAGGTTGCCTGGGCAACTGGTACGCTTGAAGTAAATAACTTTGAGTTGGGCTTGTTCGATTCGACATTGAGAAGAATGTAGTGACACTTAAAAAACTGAAGTAGCATTAGCCCCATCCAACTTTGGGCATAGTTGTTAATTAGTAGTTAAAACTAAAAGCCTTGGGGGCCGGCTAGATTGACTGAAGTTCAGTCAGCCGAAACTTTGGGACCAAAAGCTCGAGATACTATGCCAGATAGTTTGAAATGAAATATAATGTCAAATTGACTTGACTGCCTCGTTGGTCTAGTGGTCGCAATCGCTCCTGCTGAGCATGAGGTCCTGGGTTCGATTCCCAGGTCGGGCAACGTGTTATTGGGTTTTACTATCTGGAATTTCTCAGTAGCAGCCCGGAGTCTGGATTTGTGCCCGGTTGATGGCAATAGGCTCGCCCCCTATTACATGGCACTTAAAAACAGACTGGCGTTATGTGGGTGTACTATAGGTACACCTCTGCCCAACCCTTCGGGGAAACAAGGCGTGATGTTGTGTTATGTTATAATGTCAAATAATTAAAAGATTATTTTCATTATTTGACATTTTATACAAACATTCTAATTTCCTCTCTTTATTTGTGGCATTTGTGAACAAGATATTAATTCAAGTGAAGGCTCGTGAACATATTCGTGAGAAGTTTGTAAAATCATCTTAGCGCTGATTTGCTGGATTCGTTTTCTCCTCTACCTATCGTTATTTCTCCTGACAACGTTTAATCTGTTAATTAACATGTATGTATGTATCTATGTGTTAGTATTTTATTATTATTCGAGTTATCTATCCCTTTTGTTGCACCTGCCATATTGCCTCTGAGCTGTCACTTTTGTAAGGACGCCTTTGTATTGTATTTTTTTCTTGTGCATACAGTTTCAATAAATAAAAATCAAGCTTTTTTACAGTTAAATGGCAACTATGTCATTTGGTTTAAGTTTTTTTTATTTTATTATTTTATGAATGTGAGAATGGTGTAGGCCTTGTAGACTGTAGATTTGTAGACTATTTTCTATTTGTTAAGCACCTGGTACTTGTTCACAGGCCTAAACTGTCCTCCTATACCTATTAACACTTAAATTTAGAAACATTGTGAAAGTAATTTATTTTTAAAAGCGTAACGGTGGGGTTTCTTGCCGGCTCCTTCTGACGTTTCATAAGTGCCCATGTAAGTTTATGTGAAATAAAATATTTTGATTTTGAATTCCGGGGAGACTTTACTAGTATTAAATTGATAATTTTAAGTTACATCTCTTCTAACTCGACATTTATAAATCAAAATCAACAACACACATTTACGCACGACAAGCAGCCGTTTACAGCCTTTGATAAGCACTGTCGCCATTACAATCAAGTCTTTAACAATACTAGCATACTTGAGACTAGAAATCCAGATATAATTTAACTTATCCAATTTAGTAAATAAATTGGTCTGCTTTATCTCGGTCATTTAAATGATTGACGCATAAATCAGTGGGCGTTTACCATAGGCTTTGAGATAAGAACAAAACAAACTATGTATATAGATTTTTCTGATTCATGTTTTACACCAACGGTAGGTACTGTAGAGGTTTTTGCCTGAATGGCTTTCTGATGAATCCATGAATTCTGCTTAGATTTTAAACGCGAAAGTTTGTGAGGATGGATGGATAGATGTTTGTTACTCTTTCAGGCAAAAACTGCTGCCTAGACCTAGATAGACATGGCCATAGGATACTTCTTTATCCAAGTACCCGCGGACAAAAGCTAGTTTATAACTTGATGGGATCTGTAAAGAGAACACTATTTAATTTTAAGAAGGATAGAAAAATCCAGTCAAGTGTGAGTCGGACTCGAAAACTACCATTACCATTATTACCATTACCATTTTGTAAATATTGTTTATTGTATTTATTTTGTTGAACACTTATCTAGTTATTATGTGTTTGTATTTTATTTTAACCTTACCCATGGTCTCAACTCGAACAAATTATAATTTGTCATGAAAAAAATTCATAGATGGCAGCATATGTAACCATTATGAAATTAACAATCATTAAAAAGCGATAAAAGTAGCCATCTGTTAATCATTTTGTTTGGTGCTTTTTGGAATAGATGGCGTTTTATTCAATTGGTCCAGCCTCATTAGTTTCCAATTTTGTTACTTATTTAAATTAAACAAGGTTTTTTTTATTACTATTTTTTACATAGAAATATATAAAAAAATCTAATAACATGTTTTTCTGAACCCGGAACTATAAAACTTTTATAAACAGGATTGCATGAAACGTTTTAAAAGTAGGTCGACTCCTAGATGGCGTTGTAATACTACAGTCTTTGGCAATTAGTGAGTCGCTTATTCTGCGATCTGTTGAAGAATTTGAGGACTAATAATTGCCAGCTCAATTGCCAGACTTAGGGAGGTTTCATTTCTTTGTATGGGATTGGGTATCTGTAAGTAGTATTATATTATCTGTGCCTTAGCGTTTGCTGCACCGGTCGACGTCATTCAACGCCGGCTGTCGCTGAAAACCAGCGCTGGGGCTCTGTCTCGCATAGGCTCGTCGCATTAAGCTGAGCGACGGCCGTTTTGCGTGGATGTGACGCATATTTTCCCCCGATCACTGCGTCATGTTTACCGCAAATTAACGTTTTTGTTTTCTTTCTTTCTTTCAAACGAAGGTTTCCGTATCACAAAGCAAAACCGCCGAATCTTTTTTTTTTGCTTTTGCTTAATTTTTGAGGAAGGCTATAGGCTACTTAACATCAAGCTAAGAACTTAGGAGCCGAGCAAAATGAACGCTAAACGAAAACTAATAAAAAGCGCGGGCGAACGATTTAATGAGAAGGGTGAAGCTAGTGATTTATAATTCGAAAAACCATTTTCATATGTTTTCACAAAAAAAATACAATGATGTAACACTACGTGGTAAGCGTCCTCATCGTATTTTTGAATTGGGATGATGACTACTATTAAAAATGTTCGTAAAAATAATGTAATTTCAAAGAAGGCATAGTAAAAACGAGATAATCGAAAAATCTGTTAAATCGATGTAAATATTTATGAAGACGATACAAGCTTTAAAAGTATTTGGAGGGGATTATTCCTGTCCTTGTCGCGAGGTACGGACAATGTACGGCGCTAGTATGAAGTTACGTAGTCGTGACGTCACGTCTACGATAGTGCTGTCCTAGTCTAACACTTATTTTAAAACGTTTATAACTTGGCAGTTTTTTTAAGCTTTTACACTTTTTGTAATACTATTAGCACTATTTGGAAATAATCACTTTTTTTGAGAGAAAAATATAAAAAAATCAATCAAAGACAGATTACCCTATTGATATTTTCGGCATGAGTTTAGCTTCATACAGACGCCATATTTAAACAGTGCGAACAGTGCACGTCTATGTAGCTCGAATTGTTTTGTTTTGGTAGTGAAGGAGATTTAAAAAATAAAAAAGAGTCTAGTAAGACACTTTATTTTTATTTTTGTCTCTAATATTCATAATGTCAATGTCAGTGCATTCCCGTTATTTGCATGGTTACTGAAATGCTAATTTTGTAAGTGTAATTTAATTAGAATTGTAAGTGACTGTGCTGTTGGCGTGCTTATTCGAAATAAATAAATACATCAGTATGGCTGTCATAGCCTTCCTGTCCTGTTAGGTTTTCAATAGGTATCAATATTGTAAACTTTGTACAAGCATCCACCAATAATATTTTATTTTCCATTTCTTATAATGTAAGCAATTTCCTGATAAAAAGGCAATCCTACTTTGGCTTGAAAGCTTTAGCTACGATGATCTTGAAGATCTTATCAGTAATCTCACCTAGTGGATAAACCCAGAGTACACACACGTTCACACACCTACACACCCATCACACATCTCACCATAGACATACTACCCCCAATCAATTTTTTTTTTTTTTTTTTTATAAAAAAAAACACTAAATTGTATTTTGTCTAAACCTTCTCATGCTGTTCCATGTAACTGGAGAATTCCTCGACCCCTGTCATACAAGATGTCCTAGTTCAGGGGTCGAGACTTCACTGATTTAAAGTGTACTGAAGATTTGGAAATAAAAATTACTATTACTATTTCAATAAATCAGAGTTTAATGTGCTCTTTTCCGCTTCTACCACTCTCTATCTCAAGAAAAGTTTCGAGTATCTTTGCGACTCCCACACGAAATTATTGAGTTCATAAAATAACTTGAAGCTTAAAATGCCTATGAATTCCACAACTTTCCTCGACAAATACTTTACTGTACTGGCCGCTCGTCTGTGGAATGCATTGCCTGTTGAAATAAAACCTGCGCAGACGTTACGTGTATTTAACAGACTTTGTAAAGAAACATTACTTGTCATTGTGTTCTTTTTCTCGTAACTATAACTATTTATAGTCTTCATTTACTTTTGTTGCTTTTAAATTTAGTACGTATGTATTTATGTATCTGTTACTTAGGATATGTATAAATCTGTGTATATCTATTTTAGTATAATATTTAGTATATTATATTATACTTATTACTCGAACCAACGACAACCCCATTTTATGTCTAATCAAATCACTGTCCATTCCAAGGTTGCCTTGAAGAGATCGCAGAACGTGCTCATTGTATATTTTGTAGTGTTCTTTTTGTAATGTATAATAATAAATATCTACAGCGATCGTTGGCAGTTCCAAATGGTCCTGTACAGTAAGCATGCACTGTGTGAAATGGTATCGGGACCTAATTTTTCTAAGGGATGTAATGCTTTAGCCCATTTGGCCGCATATGATAGACATATGATGCAATGGTTAAAAACCAGTATTTAGTTTTCATGGACGTAGTTGTGTACATTAAAAATCACTGTCTTAATAGGTCAAAAGAATAGGAGTTATGAGCATCAATTAAGTTGATACGGATATACGTATAATTGATGCCAGTCACCTGACATTACCAGACAAAGTCTAACTTTTTGTGAAGGAAATTTAAACAATTAACGCATTGTTTTTCGCTTAAGGAAGACAAGAATTTATCACTAATTAGTTAGTTTAACACATCTCAAAGATGTTAATTTTGAAGTTGCACGTAAACAAGTCAGCCACAAAAGCCAATGACTATTAACAATAAAATTTACACTCAAAAATGTAACTGCAATCATTTCCGTAAAAAAAATAAGTTTAAAAACTATTTCAAACCGCAATATTTTACCATCGACGTATTTACCTTAAAAATACGACACCTCCTTAAACAGAGACGCTTTCACCTTAAAAATATGCACGAAACCTCCTTTAAAACAGCTGCACTTCTGCACCTATAAAAGCACCTACCTTTAGCCGCTATATGGCCCTTCAGCTGATCTGCCTTCGCTTGCAGTTTAGTTTGCATATTCTCCGCACCCTCCTTCATTTTAGTCAGTATACCTAGAGAAAAATGGTGTATATTAGTATTTTACTTTTAATAATATCTATAAAGGAACACGAATTGAGAAACTGAAGGCTAATAAGTAGTACTTAAAATACGAAAACACACTCAATTATGGGCGTCGATCACAGCGTGTCGATGGCAATCTAAATGGACTCTGCCCAGAATTCGGTAACGTATTTGGCGTCATCACTAGCGTCCATGTGTTCCTGTAACGTGCAGCTGACAGGACACGTAGGGCATGAGATCAAGTGTCCTATCGTTTGTGGGACAGCACCACACTTACACTGCAAGGCTGAGTCGTTAATGAATCTCCACCTGAACAGGTATTCCTTGATTCGGTCAACCTGGGTCCGGAGTATGTTAAAAGACTTCCAGGTTACCCAAGACATGGGGTCTCAACTCGACCCAATTATGATTAGTCTTGAAAAAAAATCATAGATGGCAGCATAGGTAACCATTACGAAATTAACAATCATTAGATAAGGCTAAACGGCAGAATTTTGGCTTCAGTAAGATTAGTAAAAATCAAAACTTTCTTGTTTAATGCTGATTTATCTATTTACACTCATGCACGTATTTTCAACAAAAAACATAAATGAAGCTTAACTTCAATTCGAGCCCTTAAAATGATCAAAGTCGCCTTCTGTTAATCATTTTGTTTAGAGCTCCTTGCTATAGATGGCGTTCTACTCAATTTGTCCTGTCATCACAGTAACCATATTTATCTTTACTAATATAAATCAAACAACTTTTTTAACTTACTTTCTAACTAACTATATACATATTTTAAAGAAATCTATTAAAATGTTATTCTGAACCCTGAATTATAAAAATTTATATAAAACGGATTGCACGAAACGTTTTAGAAGTAGGTCGACTCCCGACAGTCTCTGGCAATTTGTGAGTCGCTGATCCATCTGTTGTTAATTTGCACGAATTAAAATAGCCAGCTCAATGGCCAGACTTAGGGAGGTGCCATTTCGTTGTATCGGATTAGGTATCGGTACGTAGAATTGCATTATCTGTGCCCAAGGCAACTCATGTCCAGGCAGATCTTTAGCGGGTGGAACGAAAGGTTTGGGTAAGGACTCCCCCCCCCCCTCCCTACACACCTCATGTAATTAATGGACTTTACCCTTAGCTTACCAAACTGCAGTACGGAAAATTGGTAAGCTGTTGAGTGTGGATATTTTGAGTACTTTTAGTAATGCTATTTCAAATATTTTATGGTTTATCAATCTCATCTAAAACACAAGTAATTCTCGACAAACGAGAAATAAAACCTGCATAGTTTATCTTATGATTGTAATAAAAACTTTTGACAAAATACAACCGACTTTCCAAAGTAACACTAATTTGATTGTAAAAAAGTTTATTTTATTTTTTGTTATGGTAAATACCGAACCCACACCAATTCGTTTACCTCTCTCTACATGCGATCATCAAGATACACAAAGTGGATTAAATACGTATTATCGAAGCTGACTGAAAAACTATCCAATCAAAGTTAATAAAATGTAAAGGCTTCCTCTACCAAATGAAAAAAGATTTTTTTTTAATCGCGAGAGACTTTTAAAAGAAATTGTTGAACTTACAATGAAAACCATACAAACGAACATATAACGTTAAAACGATAACTAAGGTTTTAACTTGGAAGAGTGAGCAGCATACTCACGTGTGGTAAAACAATTCAATTCTCTCTCGTCAAAATTACTCTGGCTCTATCGATGTCTTAACAAATACATTCTAATTCTACAAACACCTACCGTGTTTATCTTTTTCTTTTAATATTCTTTCCATATCTCCAGCTTTATCCTTGACACGGCCAAAGAAATCTATCCGTTGGTGTAAGCATGGGCAATACAATATTACAATTTTATTAAGTAGATTTGGTCATTACTTTAATTCAGAATGCATTATTTTGGTATTGTAAACCTTATTTTCATTAGCACACAGTTAAATTTTTATTACACATTCAAAACATGATATTTTTGAGTTTTAAGCTTGGAATTCGTCGTTCTAAAAAGAACATTATTCTTAATGACATAAAGCAGATATTTCATTGAACAGTGAATTACCTGATATTCTTTTGGTGGCGTCCGGGCTTGCCGACTGCGTCAGTGCTGCTACCTTCATGTACTCGCTCGTTATCAAACCGGCGGCCTGTGATAAAAATATAACAATTAATTATGATAATTACTTAGGGGAACGGTACGAGATAAACCCATTTTGTGTAATTTTATGACAAAAATCATAATATTCTAATAGCCTAGTATCCTAATATCCTTTAATATTATAAACGCGAAAGTTTGTGAGGATGGACGGATGTTTGTTACTCTTTCACGCAAAAATTACTGAACGGATTTTGATGAAAATTTACATTAATATAACATACATCAGAATAACTTAAAGGCTACAATTTATTAAGATTTTGTGTGATTTGTCTATAATATAACGATAAGTATCAAAAAGGTCGGAAGGATTCATCCTGCCCTCTGAGACCTATCTTGGCGTGCGGTGCCTAAACAGTTAGACTTACACGAAGACAGTGTATCGTGGGATTGTTTGTTTGAAATAGTTCTATCTTTGACACGACCTAAATGGTTTGGTCACACTAGCAAAAGGTATTTACAGGGTAGATGTGAGTTGAAACGCCGGAAGGGAACTAGGAGGACATATAGTGACCTTATTGGTTAAGTTCTTCAGAAAGGTCAGGCTAGTGCGTAGTACTCGCATCCGGCGCGCGTGTACGCGTGTGACCAGATGTATGAACGTAAACAAGGCAAAAGGAGTATGTAAGGACCGTAGCAGGTGGCGTTCTGTGGTTTCTGCCTACCCCCATGTGAAGAAAACGTCAGTTTTTGTTTGTATGTCTATCTATGTTATGTGCGTTTCGTTTGTGCAGAATAAGCAATTTTTCTTTCTTATTAATTTTATTATATACGTACACCCAGTAAAATTGATACAGATACGACATATTAATATTGAGTACAAAGGTACTGTTTATTTTCTTCCTTTTTCATTCTATGTGTGGGTAATAAACAAGTGTAAAAGGAGGAAGGCAGTAGCATCAACCGGTCTGATGCTAAAAGTGTGCCAAGCACCCTTCTCGCTATAATTAGGAGACCCATGTTCAGTAAACTACGTTTACTGGGAAGCCCACGGAATAGTAAAAAAGAGTGGAAGTGCCCTTATACTTCCTAAGTACGGGAACCAGTGTCGCCAAACTCACACATTTACAAATGAATATGTACATTGCAATACACAGATAACGATGATTTAATTGGCTAGAATTCATAAATACAATTTTGGCGAAAATCTTATTTATTGTTGTTTAAAATTAAGTCTTATTACAACTATACAACTACTGAATGTTGGTATTATTTTACATGTCAAAATCAATAAGGACATTTTTCCAACTCACAAAAAAAATTGAGCAATCCACAACGAGTTCAACTACTCAACGATAGAGGGCGCTGTAACCAAATTACACAATTTAGCACGCTAAAGTCTTTGAAATAAATGTCATATTCACATACAACTGTCATCTATATTTCTACTCAGATAGAGATGTGAACAAGATGTCGATAATTTAATGTCGATGTTTGTACAATTTATAATCTACAAAAAAAGAAAAAAAAATAAGGTGAGTAATGGACCGAAGTTGGATTAGAAAAAATGGTAAAATGGTTAAACGAAATGATAGCTGACGAGTTTCCTGAAGACTGCTAAGCTATCGTATCAGAAAACTATTCGAACTAAGGATCAGAGCTGTCTGCGTGGCTACCGGGCTCAGAACCTCAAGCTAGTGACTGATGTGTTTTTTTGTAGTTGCCCTAATAAATTAGGGCCTCCAGCCAGGGCTATGATTTGTTCGAAGGCAGCTCTGCTTATAAAGGCTTATAGTTAACATGTGTGCACAATATCTACACGTAGTCATCTGTAGTTGTGGTGCACATAACTAGCGGGGTGGTGCTGGCACAGAATGTCGCACACGACGATTGTAGATGGCGTCACTTGTCCACAGATATCGTTTGTAGTTGCTGTCTTCTATTTTATGAACCCGCTCATCGTAGTGCTTTGGATGAGTTGCACTATATGGCGCTGTATGTTTGTTACTGTAATAACTAATAATATGTCATAAATTGTACGTACTTGAAAAATAAAAATTTTATGAATAGGAATTGCGTTATCATTTAAGTATCTGTAGCCTTTTTAGACATTTTAAAATTTTCGGATCAACATGTTCTGAGCACTTGGAACTTGTTTTAGTCGGCATCCAGTTTTGTCTTCCCGTAGCTTCTATCCATTTCTCCTTGGTAAAAGGATCTTTGGGAAAACTGTTTTTAGTTTGCATCAAAGTAAAAAATATGTTTTTTCAATAAAAAACAATTTTATTGAAATGTCAAAGTTTTATACTTTCCGGTGATAGGATACACCTCCGTGAGATACATTTTTTGGCCTGCTATCATTTTTGCACTTAAAAATTGCACAATTAGGCATGTTTATAGTATTTTTCGGTTTGTTCGAGACGTTGTGACACAGCGAGTAGCAAATCGCGACTGAGCCGGTGTTGCAAACCAGAGCATAATTGTGACACACGCGTGATAGCTGTGTGGCACTTCCACTCTTTTTTACTATTCCGTGGGGACGCCCGCCAGCCAGGTGGCGTGACGCCTTGCGAAAGGCGGCTGGCAGACTGGATGAGGAGACCCGAAGATCGGGCTCAATGGCGTTCACTAGGAGAGGCCTACGTCCAGCAGTGGACGAATATTGGCAAATAATTAAGATGTTCAGTAATCAACATTTTTAAGCTGATAATTGTGATAAACCTTAAAGTATATTTACCTCCAAACTAGCAGGACTCATGGCCGAATACTCCTCGCTGAGGAGTTCCACAATCAAACCCTCAATATCGAAGAATAAGATGTGGCTCTCAGGATCTAAAAACAAATAGTTAATTAAATTAAATTATCAGATTATTATGTTAGTATCGCTGGGAGACATAGGCCTCTCTTTGAGAGGAAGTGGGGCGTAATCCATCACGCGGGCCCAGTGTGGGTGGGTAGATGTCGTCACAAGTCTTCAAATTGTTGGTTGATGACAAAGTATTAATGATTAAATCATAAATGATTATAAGTATCATAATTCTGTAAAAACATAATTTTCACGGTAGCGAATCATATTTTGTTCAACACTGATCTGCAAATCGCAAAAAACATAAGAACATTTGAGCTTCGCGGGCGACCTGGCGCTTAACGAAGCCGAAAGTGACTTATACCTCCCCCGTCGTCGTAATTATGTTTTTGCACTTGACCATAACCAGCAAATATCTGGTTAAGAAGTGTAATAAATGTCGTCATATCTGCGTATAAAGACGCGCGTGCGATGGAGCGCATCGATGAATAAAACAGTATGAAACTGACTCATGGTTTCGTACTGCATTATTCATTACGGTGTTCATAACGAAGCTCTCAACGTAATAAATAGTTATTTACATATTAGGCATCAATGTGTAGATGTTAATAGTGTGAAATATTCCGGGCAACCAGTTCAGTTAGGTGTACCTCAAGGCTCAATACTAGGTCCGTTCTTATTCTTAGTGATAGTATAAAAAAATCCTGGATACCTTTTCAGTTAGGTGTACCCCAAGGCTCAATCCTGTAGGCTTGTGTAGTACATGAACTAAGTACTATTAGGAATTCATTCATGACACTGTACTAGAATGAACTATTCCCTAAGCTTATTAGTACTTCGGTCATTTAGTACTTCAGTACTTCGTTTTGATCACGTTCCGTCCGATCGGTCGCTCGGACTTGGATCCACAGACTATGTATGTGCTTGTACTAAGATGCGCAAGCCCGCCATTGCGACGACACTTAACTGACGCAACCGAACTTTACTGAACGCCTGGCGACGCGGGAAGGCGAAGGAACGAGAGAGACGCACTCTTTACTCTGTTGCACTCGGTGCACTCTGAGTAGGTACTCAAACTTACAACTTCATAACTCTGATTTGCCAAGTTGTTTCAGATCATTATCATGATAACATTTTAATCTATTTTGCTTTATGTATTTTGAAACATTTATGCGAGGTTGCCGAGTTTTCAAATTAATTTCTGATTTCTCTACTAAAATATTGTTTTAATACTTTCTAGTGAGTTTTCATTTTCAATTTATTAAACTGCTATTATTCTGTTCAAAAGATATATGTATATATATGTATGATGCTATTTGCTTAATATAATATTAAAATGTTACTATTTTTATTTATTAGCTTCTGCCAGCGAATTCGTGAAGTTGTAAAAATTTGCATTTGATAACATATCTGCGTGATACCATACAAGCACTCGTAAAACTCTTCATTCGACAGGGTACTAAATGTACTAATAGTACTAGTAGACCGAACTAGTACGTTTCACAGATTGTACTAGATCGGAGCGGTCCGTTCATTGAACGAGCAAGAACAAGTCTACAATCCTGGGTCAATTAATATCAATGACATCCCATTATTTTTAAAGGGTAACTGTCACGTTGTACTGTTTGCTGATGATACCTCTCTTATCTTTAAAGTAGTCAGGAATAGACAAGATTTTGACGACGTAAACTCTCAATTACTATTGTTTAGAATCAAGTTTTTATAACTGAACAGACAGCTGTGATGCTGGGGAGTTTGTTGCGCCACTTCTTCTTCTCAGCCAAATCACTAGGAAGTGGTGAAGGGCTGGCGTTTTGGGGGACTGTCTTATGTAATTTAGACATTCAAAAAGTGCTGATTCTCAGCCTAGTTCGAATATATGACTTTTTTGTGTGCATAAAGTCAAAGTTCTCTCATCTTTTATTCACTCTGAACAATGTGACTCACCAGCAGGATTACTCCTGAAGCCCTGTACAGTGAGCTGTGCCCGGCGGGCCCGCGCGGGCTCGGCGAGGGGCCCGGCGTTGCCGGCGGGCCCGCTGTGCTGCAGCACGGCCAGGCCGCGCTGTGTGGCGGCCCGCATGGCTGTCAGGTTGCGGTGGCGGAGGCCTCTGTGTACACCAGAACAATAATGTCAAAGACCTGTCAGATACACGCAGCAAACTCGTGCAAAATTCCAGCTGATTTCAAGTTTAAGAAAGAAAAAAAGGACTGCCTCGTTGGTCTAGTGGTCGCAATCGCTACTGCTGAGCATGAGGTCCTGGGTTCGATTCCCAGGTCGGGCAACGTGTTATTGGGTTTTTCTATTTGGAATTTCTCAGTAGCAGCCCGGAGTCTGGATTTGTGCCCGGTAGATGGCAATAGGCTCGCCCCCTATTACATGGGACTTAAATATAACTGGCGAAATGTGGGTGTACTATAGGTACACCTCTGCCCAAACCTTCGGGGAAACAAGGCATGATGTTATGTTAGAAGGAAAAAGTATTTATTGTGACTCACATAGGAATACGCAGTACGTGATGTGATATGCAGTAACACAAACTAAATTAAAGACACTCTTAAAAAATTCAAAAAACAAAGGTTAAATCAAATTGAAAACAAAGTGTGTACGAGGCCAAAATGCCCCTATCTCAGCATAATGCTGCGACATTTAAAAATAAGTAGCACGGCACTGGTATTCAGATGGGCCCCGCTGTGATGGCACGGACAATTACAGAAATCGATAGCAATAATATGAAATAGAAATTGGATAAAATATGTAAAGTAACAAAATATTTATCTTTAACGTAATCTGCGTGTCGGAGCCCACCGTGGCACCAAATACTTGTCTATGGTAAGTCTTAGTTTAAAACAGGGATGCTGCCGATATTGGCATCCGCAGCAGCAAATGCAGAGCTCCCGAATGTGTTAAGACATCTACGGAGCCCACTAGGACGCAGAAGTGGGTGCGGCCGGCGAGTGCTATATTAGAATTTATCGCATTTGAGGTTCCACCTATGAAATTGCCGTTTAGTGTGCAGAAAGTTAAAGTAATTTTTATATAATTTTTTATTAACATAACATCACGCCTTGTTCCCGAAGGGTTGGGCAGAGGTGTACCTATACAGGGCAGAGGTGTACACCCACATTTCGCCAGTTATGTTTAAGTCCCATGTAATAGGGGGCGAGCCTATTGCCATCAGCCGGGCACAAATCCAGACTTCGGGCTGCTACTGAGAAATTCCAGATAGAAAAATCCAATAACACGTTGCCCGACCTAGGAATCGAACCCAGGACCTCATGCTCAGCAGTAGCGATTGCAACCACTAGACCAACGAGGCAGGGTTCTATCAATCAAAATGTCGATGCCTAAGTTATCAATGCATCTCTGCCCGCGCAGTCTTTTTTTTCGTATTGCGTAAGCAAGCGATTTGGCAACGTCGTCGCACGCCCTTTTATTCGTAGGAAAATGACAATTTATAATGATTATTTAAGAGTTACTGAACCTCCTATTTCGAGTTAGCGTAAGTTTTCAATTTGATCCTGTATTACTAAAATCCACCTCACCTAAAGAAATGTACAGCCGGATTGGCCAGTCCATCACTGGATCCAGTCGACAGCGACCCTCCGAGCTCATCAGATAAAGCCTCATCACACGCCGCCAACACTTCTTCAGCTATCATACCTGGTAAAAATGGAAAATTGACTCAGCACTCACACCCAAAACCTAATGACCTAAGACAGATCGCTTCTGATGATAGACAGTACTTACAATACTTGGCTTTATCGGGACGTTAAAACCAAAAAAGGCGTATTCCTGGTTTAACATACGTACCAGAAAAAATAGTTAAAAAAATGTAACTCATAAAAATCAAAAGTTACTGATTTTTTTATTTTTAGTTACCATGCGAAATGTAACACTAAATATGGTAAAGGAGAATGCCAAAGTGTCCCACAAGACTCGGCCAGAACCGACAAAGATGAACTATATGTCCAAAAAAAGGAAAATAATTATAGAATTAGATGGTATAATTAGTTTTCTATTAGAAGTAAACCAAAAAAAGTTAAAGATCTGCAAAGTTGACCACTTAATACTTCTGATTTTAGCAATGAATAATACAGGTTCGGGTTCCGTTTAAAAGGCCAAATACGACTACGTATTTGGTAGAAAATCGGAGTCCGGAAACACAGCAATAAACAATACAAAACTCAAAAAAACACGGAAACACTTCGTCGCTGCTGATATCACACGGGAGAAATAAATAAAACTTTTTGACAGTGGCAGATACAAGTTAAAGTTTGACATCTGGTGTTGCCAGCATTATAGGAATAAACTATGCGAAACGGTATCGATAATCGAATTGAATTATTTTTAATTATTACATTATTGTAAAATATGGGTTTAAAATGTAACTAAATGCTATTTATTGATATAAAAATATATTAAGTGACATAAGTAAGTAATTAATTCACTTACATAGTCACATATTGATATTTTTGCAATCGATTTGCAAGAGCAGTTTCGTATCGATATAAATATTTTGGTATTGGCAACAATTCTAATTGAAATTGTAGGATTGTAGATTATGAAATGTGTTGATATATTGAATAACTATTTAAAATGAGTTTTCAACGGTGGGCTTCTACAGATTTTATTTATATTGTAAAATTCTTACTGTTTTTTATTATCAATTATCATTTTTATAGAAAGTCTGTCGGACGCTACACATGTTTCGAGCCTAATCTTGGCATTGTCCTTTTCATAAGTTGACAACACTCCACCGGCCGGCGAAATCTTTTATTTTTTGCCTATTTTTATTTCAAAGGACACCGCCGTGTTCTAGCCGCGCTGTAGGTACTCATAACGAGTCCTAGACCCTTTGATGTAGCCGACTGGTTGCCTACTGGCTCTACTTGTTTGTCGCCAGTCTCACGTGGAGATAGCTTGCGATCGGATGTCCGTACGTACGTATCGTATCGCAAACAATGTCGTATACCAATCAGGAATATTTGAATAATTATGTTAATTTTATATTTGTGTGTGAGTGTGATTCGGAAATCGAAGTAAGAGCTCGGATTGTGGAAGCTTTCGACAATCGTACACAAGTGCGCTGCGAAGAGTACGTGCAAATTTAATAAAAAGGTGTCGATAATAAGATGTGTACTAATGTTCGAGATAGACCTATGGAACACAATCTCAGAGGTATGCAACAAGTAAATGTTTTAATAAACTGATACCTACAGTCGGTACATTGCCAAAAGCACATCACATTAACTCAATAACAATTGTTTCTTGATAAACAGAAGGTCAGAAATCGGGGTCACTATTCGTCTATGCCTACAGTAAAATATCAGCTGATACCTACGCGTAGGCAAAACGTAGGTTTCTTTAGTCCTAAGTTTGTTTGGCGGCATGCGACAAAGCACCGCCGCGCTCAGGCGGCTTCTTTGACACGAAACTGTCGGTGAACCCTGTCGAGCGATCAGTGTTGCCTTTGGTATGATTATTTTTAATTTTTTAAATTAATTATTTTCATTGGGGAAAAATAATTATCTCGTATCCATTAAATGATTAGGTATTTGTGTACGCACTACGATACCAAATAATACCCTTCAGGATCGGACAGGGATTTAGTTACATGCTGTATATATGATAGGTTTTTCTATCTCCAGTACGTCAGAATTAGAGATAGATACGTTAGTTGTATCTTGGAAGGCTACTCAAGTCACAACTTAGTCGAGGAGAGCTCAAAGCGTGCCTCGGAAGACCCTCAAAATGAGTATTCATAATCGTCCAGTTAGGAAAATCACGAGGTCCCTCGAATGAAAGTGAGTCCAGGTGATAGGTCACGAATACGTCAATATTCAATAAACCCTTCAAAAGACATTATGAAAATCGGATAAAATAGGCGTGTTTTGGTTAAAAGTTCCTTGTTGACTTAATCAAGGAAGCCCCAAGGTAGATGCCGACGTACGTTACATTTGACCGTTTGTTCCTCAACTCAAACTCACCTCGACTGAGGAACAACTATGAATATCAAACCACCTAAGTGAGGTTGAGTCAAGTCGAGGAAATCATGAGGTTTTGACTTAGAATATGGGTATTAAGAACAAAGCGTTGTTAACTACACACACAGTGGTTGCGGTCTCTTCTCCATAGGAAACGACCAATTGGAACCGTGCACCTAGAATCTGACGTTTCATAAGTGCCCATGTAGGTTTATGTGAAATAAAATATTTTGATTTTGAAAGAACACAAACACAAAAAAATGATCAAGTTTGGGGAAATATGCGTCACAGCTACGCAAAAGGTCAATAGATCAGCATAATGCCCAATGCAATAATGCATTTAATGCAATAGGGATAATATATAAAAGTGCAAAGCTTAAAAAATTACCAAGTTGTAAACGTTTTAAAATAAGTGTTAGACAAGGAAATAACTATCGTAGAAGTGACGTCACTATTATGTCCGTATCGCGTGTATCTTCATCATATTTACATCAATTTAACAGATTTTTCCACTTATCTCATTTTTACTATGCCTTCTTTGAAATAACATTTTTTTTCCCGAAAATTTTTAATATTAGTCATCATCCCTATTATGCGGAAAAATATGTAAATTAATAAAAACTTTCGTCAGTTGTAATAAATCTTAATTTTGTATGAACAACAAATAATCTTTTTGTCAAAGTTGAATTTATTGTTCATACAAAATTAATTCTTATGACAACGGGCGAAGGTTGTTATTATTTTTTAATATTTTTCGCATAATTGTGACACGCGCGTGATAGCTGTTTGTGCACTTCCACTTGTTTTTTTTATTCCGTGGCCAACCCACGATCAACACAAAGTGGTCCAACTACGACCAACAACTCGATATGATTTTATTTCTGTAAGTAGGTTTGTATAAACACTTTTATACGTCGATCATTTTTTTTTTAAACTAGATGAGGTCGGCTTTTGCCTCTGACCAAGATTATGTCTGGGCTTTAAAAGAGATAGTGACCTCTGAGTTTGTTTCGGACTTTCGTCTCAGAGTAGTCAGATAGGAAACGCCGATCTCATCTAGTTTTAAAAATATGATTGACGTGTAAAAGTGTTTGTACAAACCTACTTGCAGAAATAAAATCATTTATCAATCATCCACAAAGTCATCTGCTGACATTTGATGGCTAGTACCGGGTTGCGAGGGTCCCGCATTTACATTCTGTTAGATCTGGTCGAAGAACAAGTGGTGTGACCACCAGCAACTGGTCCTAACACCCAGCACCCACTTAAAGTGGTACGAATAACCACTACACAATAAAAGTGGTATTACCACTAACCACCAATATAGGGTGACTGGTAATAAGTAACCGATATGATTGTACTCATCATAACAAGCAACTTTCCCAAATAAACGTTTTTTTTTTTACCAAGCGCATGAGGGGTCATGCGCTTGGTAAAAAAAAAAACGTATAGTGACCCCAGAATAACAGCTGATAGCGCTCGCGTGTCCGTACGGTTGTTAAATGAATGAAAAAGAATAATGCATGGTAAAAGTGTAATAGCTTTGTTTGCAAAAAGTAAATCAAATGGTCAACAGCTGATGGTGTATTATTCTTGTTAGGTACTCAATATTTTATTGAGGTGACTGGAATTATGCGCTTGGTAAATTCAAAAAAAAAATAAACGTTTATTTGGGAAAGAAAGAAAAAAACGCTTATTTTCGGTAAACATGACGCAAAAAAGAACAAATGCTCATAAAAATAAAAAAGGTTGTGGGAAACATGCGTCACATCCACGCAAAACGGCTATCGCTCAGCATAATCCTACGACCCAATGCAAGACAGAGCTCCAGCGCTGGTTTTCAGCGACAGCCGGCGGTGACGTTATGACGTAGACCGATGCAGCAAACAATTATAATTGTAATTATAATTGTAATTATAGTCATAATGTTAGTCATAACAAAATAAAAAATATGCAAAACTGAATCGAATAATTAAAAAATGCAAACAATTTAGGAAACAGCAAAAACACTTTTCTAAAAATATTCCACTGAGAAAAGAACGCGTTGATCTTATCAATAAGTTAAACAATTATCAGATCAAATTAGAAGACAGCAAAAAAATCTATGAAATTGATACACAGCGCTTACAGTCTGACATACAGGTACTTGAGGGCAGACTTAGTTCCCTTTACATTAAATATGTGGGTTCTCAGAACCAAATTAAAGAACATATCCTAGCAGCTAATGAGTTAGTTATGTGTCAGTGTACTTGTCAGAAGGTTTCAAACCCTGATGCTGTCCAGTCTAAGTTAACGGATGACCCATCCCAGACTGAGAGTTTGTCTCAAGACTGTATTATTAACCAAGATATATCTGATATAGTGCAAGATCTATCTCAAGTGGTATAGCTTGATATCAGTAGCTGTCCATCTTTAAGTAGTCATCATTGTTATCATTCAGTTATGTTCTCAGATAGTATAGGAAGAGGTTTAGGTAAATTAATTAATAACAACCTGAGTTATTCTACTCAAAACTATTGTACGCCAGGGTCAACCTACAAACGAATAATGGCATCAGTAACAGGAAATGAATGTAATCCTGAAACCAACATTACTGTATTTGTAGGTAATAGTTCTAATGTCAAAAAAGATGAAAACACTGACTGTGTAACAAAGTTGTTACAGATAGATTGTAGTAAAATAATATTGTGTGCTTTCCCATATTTTGAAAGACTGACGAATAGACAAAACAATTATATTCATATGCTTAATAAGCATATGCACTTTTTAGCTAGTCATCACAGTGACAAGCTTGTGTTTTTTGACACCAACAGTTTTGTTGAAACTTTAAAATCGACTAGGGATACTGTGTATCTGCCTGTTAATTTTAGACACATAATAGCAAGGCTATTAGCTTTTTATATAAACTCAGACATAAGTAGTATGTCGAAGTCTTGTGTTATTAATACCACAATAGTTAGTAATAATACTAAAAATCACGTGGCGAGCCTGAATAAATGTAGCTCAAATGTAGCTATAAGTAATTCTACAAACTGTACGAAGGAGGTTCCATGTCCCTCACTCACTACGAGCTCACCGTCTGGTGGTGACATTCAAGGCTTGGGCTTAACTCCGGATAATCATTTAAACTAGTTTGTAAGACAACAGAAGGTACCAGGAAGAATATTCTTATAACTAACAACAACAAGGTATCTTCTTGCTCAAAAAGATGTCATTATAAAAAAGATGGTCAGCAGAATGCCTTGAAGTTATTTCATCAAAATATTCAAGGTATTTCTTCCAAATTATTAGAAATTGAAATGTTTTTAGAGAAAACAAAGTTTGACATTGTTTGTTTTACTGAACATTGGTTAAGGGATTACCAAATGCTAATTAATTATGAGAACTATAGTGTGGGCAGTTGTTTTACCCGTAAATCTATGCTGCGTGGAGGGTCTCTAATCTTGATTAAAAATTGTTTAAATCCAAGCAACGCAATGACATAGTTGGTTTATCAGTTGAACATTGCATCGAACTGTCCCGTGTTGAGCTAGATAAGCATGTTGTAGTGTGCGTGTACAGACCCCCTAATTATCAGACCTTTTCTTTATTTGAGTCAATAATGGAAGATGTCCTTGCGAAACTTGCATCCAGTAACAAAGCCGCAATTATTTGTGGTGATTTTAATATTAATATTCTGGAAAATAATTCAAATAGCAGTAGATTACTAAGCCTTTTTAAATCGTTCAATTTATTTAATGTTTTTACCGAACCGACTAGAGTAACTCCAACTTCTGCTACTTGTATTGATAATGTCTTCTGCGATTTTGATTATTTAGAAAAAGCCATCGTAAATTTTCTGCCGTCAGATCATAGTGGACAAACGGTAACTTTTAGGTTTAAAACACCTTTACAAAAATTGCAAATTCAATTTAGACCAATAACTACTGGCAAATTAAATAGTTTCAATAGTGCCCTAAATAATAAGTTAAATGTTCTGGGCCATAATATGGACGATGCAAATAAATTTTATGAGGATTTCTTTTCATTAGTCCACACTGAATTCAATAAAACTTTTGAAAAGAAAACAAAAAATATTTGCACTAAATTTATATTTAGTGACTGGGCAACCAGAGGTATTAGGATTAGTAGAGAAAGACTGTTCGAGTTGTATGGCCTTAAGCCTTACATTAACACTGAAACTTTCAATAAGTATGTTGCTACATATTCCAAAATTTTTAGAAATACCTGCAAAATAGCTAAAGCCCTGTACATTAGCAACAAGATCAAAACAGCGGAAGATAAAATAAAAACTGTTTGGAAAGTTATAAATAACGAAACTAGTAGGAAAAAAATACGAAACATTGAATATACATTGGAGACTTCACGTGGTGCCATAAGTTCTAACTTAGAAGTAGCTCAAGAATTTGTAAATTATTTTACTAATATACCATCTAAAGCTACGGAGGCTTTAAATTCCTCACCCAAAGTCTCAATTGATTTATTAAGAGCGAACGTTCCAGGCTGCCCGGTTGAATTTCAATTTAAACATAAAAACCCTATGATAGTTATAAAAGCTTTTCGGCAAATAAAAATCAAGTTGACCGAAGATCTTTGGGGAATGTCTATCAAAGTTTGTACATCCATAATCGAGACCATAGCACCATACTTAGCTTTAATATTTAATTTGTGTGTAGATCAAGGAGTCTTCCCGGATTTAATGAAATACAGTAAGGTTATACCACTTTTTTAAATCTGGGGATAGCAAAGACACCAACAATTATAGACCAGTATCCGTGTTGCCGGTATTCAGCAAGGTGTTCGAAAAGGTAATGCTCAATCAAATGCTTAATCATTTTAACATAAACAAAATCTTACACGAACAGCAATATGGTTTCACCAAAGGTCGTTGCACGACTGATGCTGGTGTCACTTTACTAAAACACATATTTACAGCGTGGGAGGAGGCCCAAGATGCCATAGGAATTTTCTGTGACCTCTCCAAGGCATTTGATTGCGTTAATCACGAAACCTTGCTCCTAAAACTGTAGCATTACGGACTAGGTAAACCTGCGCTAAGTTTAGTTAGATCTTATTTACAAGATAGACGGCAAAAAGTTCAAATTAATGGTGTCAATTCACTTGGATTAAAAGTAAAATTGGGTGTTCCACAAGGCTCGATATTAGGTCCTTTCCTCTTTTTAGTATATATTAATGATCTACCCCATTTATTAAAAAAACAACCACAAATGGTGTTATTTGCTGATGATACTTCTTTAATTTTTAAGATAAGTAGACGTTCATTAAATCTTGACGACGTAAATAACGCACTGCTGCAGGTACAAAATTGGTTTACTGCTAATAATTTAGTATTAAATGGGAAAAAAACAAAATGCATAAGGTTTGCTTTGCTGAATGTTAAAAGTACTGATTGTGACATAGTATTGAATCAAGAGAAACTAGAATTCGTTGATAAAACGGTTTTCTTGGGGATCACGCTCGACTCAAGGCTGCAATGGGGTCCCCATTTAACATCTCTTGCAGGACGGCTAAGTTCAGCAGCATATGCTGTAAGAAAAATCCGTCAGTTTACTAATGTAGATACCGCGAGGCTGGTCTATTTCAGTTACTTTCATAGTATCATGTCTTACGGTATCTTATTATGGGGACGCGCTGCAGACATCGAGTCTATTTTTATTCTGCAAAAAAAGAGCCATTAGAGCAATATATGGCCTCCGCAGGCGCGATTCTTTAAGGGAACTGTTTAAAGATATTAACATCATGACCGTACCTTGTCAATATATATATGAAAACATCATGTACGTAAGGAAAAACTTAAATCTGTTCAGTAAAAGAGGTGAGAGACACAACTATGGGACTAGAAATAGGGACCAATTGGTTCAACCGGGTTTCAGGCTGGCTAAAGTAGATTCATCCTTCATGGGGTACTGTTTAAAATGTTATAATAAAATACCTCCCCACATACTCCAACTGAACGAAACGAAGTTCAAAACCTGTATCAAACGCACACTATGCAGCCAAGCATATTATAAGTTGAAGGATTACATCTCTGACAAAAATGCTTGGCTCAACGCTGGTTCTGCTCCACAAGGGCGCCTAAACAATTGATTAGCATTCGGAAATATTGTTGGAGCTGCTGAAGATTGTAAAAACTGTCTTTGCACTGTTTAAATTCAATCTTTTAGTATTGTATAATTGCAAAGCACACGTGTGAGCACTATGTGGTACCTACTATAAAGCTACCCTATACTGGGCACGTCTGTCATTGACTTGAATGTGCCCTGGCGGCTGAGAGTATGTCACGCTCACTCTAATGTCTCGCTGGTGGTGGCGTGTGTGTTGGATCATTAAGTTCCCTTCAAAATGGTTAAGCTGAATGGTGCTGATCCATACGTCATGTTCGTGAACGGGCGCCGTCAGTGGGGACTGGTCATCTCTTGGCTGCCACGGCTTTTTGTTTTTTTTTTTTTAATTTTTCTTTTCCGATTTTTATGTTTTTTATTACGGGTCTTTCTACATCGTTCTCACATGTTTAATTTCAACAAGACTGATGTAACAAATTTTCTGTAACCATATTATTTAAAAGAGTGTCCATGGAGTTTCTTGCCCGTTCTTCTCCATAGGTACCTACTTCGCTTTGGAATGGGCAACTAGCTTCATATTTCTGACTGACCGACCCCTTGACAATTCAAAAGTGCCTGTAATGGGTTTATTTGAAATAAATGCTTTGAGTTTGAGTTTGAATTATTAAGGTGCTGTACCGGTACAGTGTACTTAAAAATATTTAATAATAATATAAGTATAAAGTTGGATTGGAAAGTTATTTGTTATGATGAGTACAATCATGTGTTAATTTATCGGTCACTAATTCCCAGTCACCCTATATGGGTGGTTGGTGGTCGTACCACTTTAAGTGGGTGCTGGATGTTAGGACCAGTTGCTGGTGGTCACACCACTTATTCTTCCACCACAGATCTTGGTCCTTCAGAACAGATCTAAAAGCAAGTGGTCCAACCACTATCAGCCCACTACTCACCATGCAGCACTCTATCAACATGCCCCGTCTCCATCTGCCACACGAACACGGTGCCATCGGAACAACCAACCACCATGAAGTCGTCCGCCGGTCTCCATTTGATGGCCAGTACGGGGAACAGGTGCCGGGAGGCCAGGGTAACGCATTTACGTTCTGTAAGACCTGTTGGGCGAATGAGATGGTTAATACAAAAAGTTACCAGTCAGTAAGTAAATTAAGTTCATTTTTACTTCAGCAAAGAGGCTGACGAAAAACGTTTATTATTATTTGCTAGCTGCACCGCGCAGTTTCACCTGCATAAGTCTCGATCCCGTGAGAATATCGGTATAAAAAGAGAAAATACCTGTTTTTTGTATGTTTGTTTGATACGCTTTCACGCTAAAACGGATGTGGATGAAAATTGGCACATGAATAGGATGGATCGCAGAAGAAATCGTGGGCAACAGCTAGTTTACTATAAAACTAACAAAAATATGAACATTTTAACTTACTTAGTAAAGTCACGCTATGGTCCGATGCGACAGAGCAGATGCATTTCTGAATGCGAGGCTGCAACAAAATCAATACGGATTGGATTAGGCGGAAAAGTTTTAAAACATGGGAAAGACTTAATGCCCTGATTGCTCAGAAGCCAGATGTGGACATTTTTTTCTATTGCATTAAATCTATGTTTAATGTATGGATGAAGTTTTCTTTGTTAAAATATGTTTGTTTGAAGACTTTTTGTTAAATGTTTGTATGTTTTATTTGTTGTTGTAAATGTAAGACAGAGCCGATAATCAATCAGTGAAATGTTTTTTTTAACACGCTTTTATTACTAGCTTCACTTGAAACTAACTAACAAACAATGTATCTGTGTCAATGTGGATTGTAAATTTATAGACAATTGTCTATTTGTTTAACATAAGGTACTTGTTGACCTACACTGTCC
Source organism: Dasypolia templi (assembly GCA_963555695.1). Classification (NCBI taxonomy): domain Eukaryota; kingdom Metazoa; phylum Arthropoda; class Insecta; order Lepidoptera; family Noctuidae; genus Dasypolia; species Dasypolia templi. The sequence goes on from OY743163.1 coordinate 11,998,460, forward strand.
TCCCATACCTGTTAACACTGTAATTGGAAAACATTGTAAAAGACATATTTTTAAAAGAGTAACCATGGAGTTTCTTGCCGGCTCTTCTCCATGGGAAACGACCAATTGGAACCGTGCGCCTAGAATCTGACGTTTCATAAGTGCCCATGTAGGTCTATGTGAAATAAAATATTTTGATTTTGATTTTGATTTTGTAATAAAATCTTAGCAATCAATTTTAACCTACTGTTAATTGTCGAATCGAAATTAAACTTTGTATGTATATGTAGTTCGGGTGACAAAACTATAATTTTGTATTTTGGAGCTGATCTAATGATGGAGCCAGGAGGTTGATAGTGGAACTCTTCAGTGGCTAGTAAACCAGTCAGCTATTTTATATTTTAATGCGTGATAAAAGCGTGTATTTTTTTAAACAACATTCTTTTTTTGGTAATTTGAGGCTATCACCATTTATTACAATAATGTTAAAATTGCTTTCAAAAAGGCTAAACACTGTTTTGTTTGTGAAACAGTAATTAAGGGAGTAGGTGTTTATTCATTATTTATTTTTATGTACTTTATTGTACACCACAAACATACATAATAAAAATATAAAAACAAACACTACAAAATATACGATATGATTCTGCAATAAGGCCGCTTTTCTGTTTCGTGTTTTTTATTTAGTTTGAGTTAAAATATACAGCCGAGTTGACAACCTCCTTCTTCTTGAACTCTGTTAAAACTGTTCAAACATTGAAATATATACCTACTAAATAAAGTAAATACTCACACTACAATTATGTGGCGGTACAATCAACTGTGTAATTTCCCCTGCGTGCACGCAGAATCTATGCAGCAACGCACCGCTGAACAGGTCCCAGAGACACACTGCGAAGTCTATGCCGCCCGATACAAGGTGGGATTTGTCGTATCTGTTGGTGAAATAATATAGTATAATGTTAGCTGTCTGAATCTCAGGAAGTACGCAAAGGTGTTAGCAGAGCTGTTTTTGTTGAGTTATTGTGTACGTCCAATGTACTGATGCAGCGAGCTTATTCGCGACAAGTGCTATAAGTCAAAAAAAAAATACGGCCAAATGCGTGAGTAGTTGGGATGAATTTATCCCAAGAAGAAACTTGAAACGTTGTTGTGCAAAAACATGTTTTCCATCATGTTATACATCATTTGTAACAGCAAAAAAATGTCATAAAAGTACAAATTAACGGTTTTCGTTAAAACGTGAGTCCCAACGTGAACGTGTGTATTTAAAAGGGTTTAAAACCACGACCACGTGGGCCGCACATTGATTATTATACGTATTCGTTTAAAATGGCTATTTACAATCATTCGACCTTTTTTTATTAATATATATCATAATTGCTACTCATCATCATACTGCCTCGTTGGTCTAGTGGTCGCAATCGCTACTGCTGAGCATTAGGTCCTGGGTTCGCTTCCCAGGTCGGGCAACGTGTTATTGGGTTTTTCTATCTGGAATTTCTCAGTAGCGGCCCGGAGTCTGGATTTGTGCCCGGTTGATGGCAATAGGCTCGCCCCCTATTACATGGTACTTAAGCATAACTGGCGAAATGTGGGTGTACTATAGGTACGCCTCTGCCCAACCCTTCGGGGAAACAAGGCGTGATGTTATGTTATAATAACACGTTGCCCGACCTGGGAATCGAAACCAGGACCTCATGCTCAGCAGTAGCGATTGCGACCACTAGACCAAAGAGGCAGTAAAATTTATTTAACTGTAAGTTGTAAAAATACGTTTATTAAAAAAAATCTGAATTAGTTATTACTCGGCCACTGCATATTTTTTGACAGTTTTATTTTACTTTATTGCCCTTATGTCAGAGAGCGTGTTCTAATTCACTTCGTATGAAGCCTGGAAACAGTGCATTCTATTAAGAAAAAAAACATTTTAAACAAATATTAAGTATGGTTTTAAATCGTTTTAAAACAAAAATAGGGTTAAAAACCAAACGTTTAAATTCCGCTTTACATCAAATCAAATCATAAGTCATTTATTCAAATTAGGCTGAGAATCAGCACTTTTTGAACGTCAAAATGACATGAGACAGTCCCCCGACACACCCGCCCTTCACCACTTCCTAGTACTTTCGCTGGGAAGAAGAAGTGGCGCAACAAACTCCCCAGCAGCACAGCTGTCTGTTCAGTTAGAAAAAAACTTGAATCTATACAATATTAGGTATGCAAAGTAATACAAATTTCGAGACACAGAACATCATATCAAATTATCTGCCATATGTTGGCTAGCCACGCCACTATACACCAAAAAAAAAACAACACAAAAAAATATAAAAAAAACAACAACAGAACTTAATACTTACATAAATAAAAGCTTCCATTAATAAAGGACATGACAGCTTACATATGCAATACTGAATAAAATACTGCATAAACGAATGGTTCGATTGATTTAGTTTTCATTGTTGTATTTACATGGTTTTTAATAGCATTTTATTTTTAAACTGAGTGAACGATTAAAACGACACATCAAGATTGTTTACCTTTATTTGACTACTTAAACCTTTCTAGCATAGGAAAATCGAAGTAAAATAACATCTATAATCGTACCTTTGATGTACATGGTGTGGATAAAGCAAGCAATTGACACGACCGTTGTGTCCTAGAAGTAACTGATGTGGGGGCCAATCTGTAACAATAATAATAATCAACATGTGGCAATCATTGTGCCGTTAGTCGTGACAGCCAATGGCTTAATAGCCAAGAGCCTCGACCAACACCTGAGGAGGCTCTCGTTGGGCAGCTGGATCAAGGGCTAGATTCAGAAACCGGTACTTCTGGACACGATTCGCATTGTCAGGAGGTTCCTCATTCTGGTGCTCTGACCGCCAGTAGCTTGGACCCGGCTCCCGATACCGGTGGGCTACTATTTTTTATAGTTTATTTAATTTTTATTCATATTTAATCTATTTCAAGAAATATTTCAAAATGTATTATGTAAGGAACACATAACATAACGCCTTGTTTCCCCGACGGGTTGGGTAGGGGTGTGGTGGTGTTAAGTAAATGAATAAACGAAATGTTAGTAATTATTATTACTTCTATGGTTGGCAACGTATCGACAAACGCCTTAATGTTGTAGGTAAAGACAGGGAACGGTAACCAACCAAGCTATAAAATTAATAAAAGAACAGCCAAGAACAAACTCGACTCGCGACCATAAAGTACGAAAGATTGTAAATATGACGTTAAAAATCCATTTCAAAGGTTTCTTTTAGATGACACTGCACAAATGAAATGTGACCACTCCTCTTCTTGTTAAATCTTTAAAGAAACACATGAATTTAATACATACATAACATCACGCCTTGTTTCCCCGAAGGGTTGGGCAGAGGTGTACCTACAGTACACCCACATTTCGCCAGTTATGCTTAAGTACCATGTAATAGGGGGCGAGCCTATTGCCATCAACCGGGCACAAATCCAGACTCCGGGCCGCTACTGAGAAATTTTAGATAGAAAAACCCAATAACACTTTGCCCGACCTGGATCGAACCCAGGACCTATGCTCAGGAGTAGCTCTTGCGACCACTAGACCAACGAGACAGTCTAAATCCCTCTCAAAGATAAATTTTAGATGAAGTGCAAAGTTGAAATGTGACCACTTCTCTTCTTGTTAAATCTTTAAAGAAACACAAATGAATTTAATATGGTCATCCAGTGCACTGTCAGGGTCGCGGGTGTTCGAAAGAGATACCGTGGCCCTGGCACAGGCAACTGAAGGAACACGGGTGGGTTTTAATCAGTAAAAGTCTGACACGCTCCGCCCAGAGCGGGAGAAGTCATTTGCTGATTTCCGACCCTCAATTCAGTTTTTTTTTTGTTTTGTATGTTTTTAATTACGGACGCCTTTAACGTGCACGTCTTCCTACATCGTTCTCACATGTATAATTTCAACAAGACTGATGTAACAAATTTTCTGTAAAAATATTATTTAAAAGTGTCCATGGAGTTTCTTGCCCGTTCTTCTTCATCTACTTCGCTTTGGAATGAGCAACTAGCTTCATATTTCTGACTGACCGACCCCTTGACAATTCAAAAGTGCCTGTAATTGGTTTATTTGAAACAAATGCTTTGAGTTTGAGTTCAAAATATATTTTTTAAAAACACCAGTGCAAAATGCATGACTTCGCCAAATCTAACATGCGTTCCACCTTTAAAACCCTTTAACCTTTTTATTACGGGTCTTTCTACATCGTTCTCACATGTTTAATTTCAACAAGACTGATGTAACAAATTTTCTGTAACCATATTATTTAAAAGAGTGTCCATGGAGTTTCTTGCCCGTTCTTCTCCATAGGTACCTACTTCGCTTTGGAATGGGCAACTAGCTTCATTTTTCTGACTGACCGACCCCTTGACAATTCAAAAGTGCTTGTAATTGGTTTATTTGAAACAAATGCCTTGAGTTTGAGTTCAAAAAATATTTTAAAAAACACCAGTGCAAAATGCATGACTTCGCCAAATCTAACATGCGTTCCACCTTTAAAAGCAAATTACGTCATTAAATAATTACCATCAAGTTGCTGATGGTTGCCGTGCAACAGTTGTAGTTGCACGGTATGCGTTGCATTCACTATGACTATGGATCCATCTTCTCTGCCGACCACCAAACGATTGGCTGCTAGTAGATATATCGATGCTGTAAGTTTTATTTCTGGAACAAATACGGTCACAGGTAAAGTAAAAATGTTACATTAAAACATATTTTTAAGTAAGCTAGTTTACAGGACGAACTTAAAATTCTCAATTGGGATGATGACTACTATTAAAAATGTTCGTAAAAATAATGTAATTTCAAAGTAGGCATAGTAAAAATGAGATAATCGCAAAAATCTGTTAAATCGATGTAAAAATGAAGAAGATACACGCTTTAAAAGTTTTTGGAGGGGATTTTTTCTATCCTTGTCGCACGTTACGGACAATATACCGCGCTAGTATGAAGTTACGTAGACGTGACGTTATTTCTAAGATAGTACTGTCCTAGTCTAACACTAACTTTAAAACGTTTATAACTTGGCAGTTTTTTAAGCTTTTACACTATTTGGAAAAAAAAAATGAGATTTCAAAAAAAAATTGTCATCATCCCCATATTTCAGCATTATTACATTACTAACTATTGCCCGCGACTTCGTTTGCGATCCAGAATGAAAAGTAGCATATGTCCTTACCCAGGTCTTGGTCTATCTGTGTGCCAAATTTCATCTAAATCCTTTCAGCCGTTTAGACAGCGTACCAAACCAAACGTACTTTCGCATTTATAATATTAGTTATGATTATTATGATAAAATCCACACAACATATTAAATAAGCCGGTTAATTCTAAATGGAATTAAGTATGTCTGGTAGTATTTTAATGTAAACTGGGCTTTTGGTATATGAGTTCTATGACAGAAGTACAGTCAACCGCGCATCAGTTGTGACATTTTGACAATTATGTCGTAGAGATATATGGGAGATTCTAGTAGTGCAAGGGTTGCCGCTGATGTGCAGCTGACTGTACTACTGAGCAGATAAACACTAGTCCAGAAAATATAATTTCTTGACGAATGCAAATCTTGAGTAAACTCTCGTACGATCAAGCGAACGACAAAATCAACCTTACTGCTACTAGAATCAGCCGCGGTTACTATCAAATTGTGACCATGAACGTTCGGTTGACCAACATTATCTGTAAATCTTGTTATGTCAAAATATTTAGTAGGTAAACTATCGAATACTTGCAGGTTAGCTGGAAGATTTAGTTAGAAACAAGCATTACCTGTATACTTACTACTTTGAACTCTTTTCCTTCTTCTTATTCTTCCTAAATAATAAAATAAAATAAAATAAATAATTAAATAATATTGTAAAATCTCTGTGACAGACGAACAAAAAAGTGGTCTTATGAGGGTTCCGTTTCACTTTTAAGTAACTTTTGTTATCCATGAATACGAGTTTTGCCTGCCAACAAATATCAACATTGCAGTTCTTAAAATAAAGACGACTATAATAATAACCGCCCGTGTTGATGCTCTCACGGACTGATGGGAAGTTTAATTATTTTGATTTTTATGTCGTAGAGAAGTAAGGGTGATTCTAGTAGTACAAGTGTTGATGATGTGCAGTTGACTGTAAGTTAAAGTTGATATTTGCTTGCGCTCCGCTAGATTTACGCCTTTAAATCTGCCGCCTTCGTAAACGTAACAGTCTTTTTTTTAACTGAATTGAAGGTTTTTGCATGCTTGTTTGCATTAATATTCTGAAACAGTCACACTTACAATCGACATGGATCTATAGGATTTGATTTATTGGATCTTTTTCTTTAAAATCAAACCAAAATATTTTTCCGTGTACAAGACAGTTACGTAATTGTTGCATTTTCGCTCGATTTATTTTTATTCGAATCAAATCAAATCAAATAATTTATTTCTTTGCAAACATGGGTTATTAGTACATAGATGTTTTTTTTATAGTGCTCTATGCTCTACCGTCATGGGCATGCATATCGTGTTTAATGTACACAAATCTAAAATACATTGTAATTTTAAATAATACATCACAATAATACTAAATACTAAACAAACAAGGTAATGTCAGATCATTTCAATTAAAGTAAAAAGGTCTTATTAGTACAAAAGAATGTCAAATCGTTTCAATAACAGTATAAATGTCATAATACAGAAACGTCAGATGCTATTAATGTTGCAGTAACAAAGAAAATAAAATAAAACAGAAATTAAAGTGTTTAGTGGAATAGTAGCTTGTCAATCAGTCAGTGATTCATCATTCAGGAAGTCGTCAACTGTGTAATAATTTGTCAATTAATATTTTGTTTAGTGCCCTTTTAAAATTAAATACAGTCATATTTTTAATAATGTTAGGTATTTTCGTGTCTTTTTTTAAAACTATTAAAACAAAACAAGATTGCTTGGCTTGTTTGTTTAAAATAAAAATGAATAGTAAGACAATATAGTTTATTATGCAACCACAAGATATTTTTCCTATAGTTATAAACGAAATAAACTACTTAAATTTATTTAGTTTGACAGCACTAAGATGGCACTGAGTTATTAGTTTAGTGAAAATGGCAATTTTGCTATTCTGAATTTTACGTTTTTCACCAAAAAATTTAATTGTCTTACAAAATCTGAACTAAAATTCACACCAACACCTCGACTTCAGACGTGCAAAAACGGTACGTTAGTTTTTTTTGCTCATTTCTCGAAAACAGTGTGTCCAATCACAAAAATAATAAAAATTTCGACCCCCTTTGAAAACCCGAAACCTCCAAAACTCTACATGTGGATATTTTTATTTTATATTTTTCATACAAAAAGTAAAAACTTCCCTATAAAACACGTCGAGGCTGCCCCAGGCTGCCTCCGGCTCTAACAAAGACGTTGCGAAACCAAAAGAAAAAAAAAACACGTGGACTAGCGATTGTCAAATTCGATAAAAGTTGTGTCCAAATTATTTTTAAATTCAGAGGTTTTTTTTCGCAGTATAGCTTCAAGATTCTCATAGTGAAAAGTAAGGAATTTTAGTGATAGTTTAGTTAGTTTAGTTCGGTGTACAAGAGAATCGGCACCGTTATAGTTTATTATCCAACCACAAGATATTTTTCCTTTAGTTATAAACGAAATAAGAATGAGACTAACACCGTTTAGTTTCATACTCGAACAATCAACTTTATTACTGACGCGCAAGCATAGTGCGTCTAGCACGTAGCGGAGGTTGCGTGGACATGATTTTAGTTCCTAGTCTTAACGCGGCTTATAGCAAGATGCTGTTTGAGGCCGATGAAGTTTTTAGAAGAAACCTTAAGAGCACCGGTACGTAATTGTATAACCATTGCGTTCGTTTGATCCCTTGCTGGATCTTTATTACTTGAATTTTAGTTATGCAATTAATTGACGTAAGATATTTAAGGATTTAATCTACAAATCATACACTTAATAATACGATAACCTACTTGTAGCTTCCTTGATAAAAAAAAAGATACCAAAGTAATGTCTCATAATCAGCCTATTATATTCCCACTGCTGAGACACAGACCTGCTCTAGGTTAGAGGGAATGGGCCGTAATCCACCACGCGGGCCCAGTGCGGGATGGAAGATGTCACATGTCTTCGAATTTTTGGTTCTAGGACATGAGTACACCGGCTCACAATATTTTCCTTCACCGTTTTGGGAGCAGTGGTGATGTTCTATGTTAGAGGGGTTGGTTTCCGCACTTAGTCCTTCATGTGGACCATTTTACGTGGGCCATGGCGGCCGTCGGTGGTTATTATTCCAACCAGCTCACCTCCCTCTAGAAGCCGATCAAAGCTTCTGGCCTGTTGAGAACATCTGTGTAAGATCTGGGTGTCCCGAGGGTTTCTGTCCTAATCTGGGTAACGCCTGTGCACTCAAAGAGCACATGCGCGACGGTCTCGTCCGACTCCATGCAAGCTCTGCACAGGGGACTGTCCGTTATGCCTATTGTGTGGTAGTGTTTGTTTAGCGAGCAGTGTCCTGTGATGGTCCCCGTCACAAGGCGCAGGCCATTTCTGTCCAGGCGTAATAAACGTCTGGTTAGCCTGCCATCTAAGGCTGGCAAAGCAGTGGTGACTGAGTTCAAACCCACGCCCTACATCGCACCACCACTGGGCCACCACTGCTCTCCTAAACACTTGTGGCGTAAATACTTCACGGAAGATCATCAGTATTTTTTAAATAATAACAAAACTACATGTTTCATATAACGTGCACATTTAACATTTCCAAAACGTGTATTTGTTTTTATAACATGACATCACGCCTGTAATCCCAGAAGGGTTAGGCAGAGGTGTAACTATAGTACACCCACATTTCGCCAGTTATGCTTAAGCACTTAAGTGCCATGCATGTGTTCTATGCTGCTATTCTAATTAGCGCCAGAAGTTCGGTGCGCCCTTAAGAAATTAACTATTTATTTGTTACTAACCTTGTTCTTCCGGATGGTTCAACTGGTCCAGTATACCGACCGGACTGGGGTTCATATCTTCCCACGCTATATCCAGACTTGTCACCACGATCGGGGCGTGCGCTGTGTACAATTAAATACAATAAGATTTGACAACAAAAAAAGCTTTGAAACTGCTTAAGGCGCTAAACTGAGCAAAACCTTGCGATAGAGCGTTATTCAGGGGATATTAATTAAGAGTAATAAACTACATTTAAAAGCACATTAATAATGTGCTTTTAGTTTATAAAAGAATATCGAGCTTTAATAAAGCTCGATATTCTATCATCACATTGCACGTTCTTATTTGTTTTTATGTTTTATAAATAAATTATAAAAAGTGACTAAAATTATTAATTGCTTGCATCTGTTACTAAATGTGACGTTCTAATAATTTCAGGGTTACACAAATGAATAGATCATTTAAAAATCTAAATAACCGGCGTTTTATTTTATTTCAAAATTTCGCTATTGTTTTTATAATTAAATAATATAAAAAGGGGCGTGCGCAGGGAGCGGGACTCAGCGAGACTGAGCGGTGGGACGGACAAAGACCGAACACTCAAGGTTGTTTGGTCAGGGAAGCGCCTTAAGTATGTTGTCTTTATCACTGTAATGTGGATGGTCAAAATCTACATAGTGTATTCAAATTGTGTGTGACCATTCAGCAGCTTAATTTAAGGTATGGCTGAATTATTCTAATAGGGATGATGTTTTTTTATATTTTTTAATGGATTTCATCAGTGAAACTACGGTAGTGTCGATAGCTGTAAACCGGAGACTGAGACGACAATGGCACACAAGCAGGAACGCACATGACAAAAGAGCCCTCAATAAAGCACAAAATAAATTACAGGAAACGCTTAAAGAACACGATGACGACACTCTGCAAGATAAACTAAAGACTTTATCACCTCACAAAACAGACGACTATTCCCTATGGAAAATAACTAGGTCGCTAAAACGGCCACAACAAAACATACCTCCATTAAGACCAAATGGTGAATGGGCGAGAAAACCTACAGATAAATCCGAGCTATTTGCTGAATTCCTAAAAGATGTATTCAAACCAAATGAACCCAACATCGTGTATCCAGAAGAAGAAATAGACCAAATACTTGACAGCGATCAGCAAATGTCTTTACCGTTACGACAGTGTACCCCAACAGAAGTCTCGAAAGCTATCCATAATTTGAAGAAGAAAAAGGCAGCAGGGTTTGATCTGATTACATCAGAAGTCCTTATTCATCTACCGAGAAAAGGAATTGTCTTGCTAACCATTCTATTTGTGTTGAGACTAAACTATTTCCCCCTCATCTGGAAAGTATAAATTATACATATGGTAGCTAACCCTGAAAGCCTCCTAATGAAGTCTCCTCGTACAGACCAATAAGTCTTCTCCCTTTATTGCCAAAACTGTTCGAGAAGTTATTACTGCAACGACTGTTACCTATACTTGAGGAAAAAAGAACAATTCCAGAGAATCAATTTGGTTTCTGAGCTCACCACGGAACGACAGAACAAATACACAGAGTGGTTCATACAATCCGACAATCCTTGGAAAGAAAGGAGTACTGCTCGGCTGCTTTTCTTGACATACAGCAAGCATTCGACCGAGTTTGGCACAAGGGACTCCTTTGTAAACTAAAGATCTGCTTACCACACACCGCATACATGCTGTTGAAATCTAACTTAGAGGACCGAGTATTTCAATTAAAATCTGGAGACTGTCTATCTTAATTCTATCTAGAAGCTGGAGTGCCCCAAGGTTAGGTTTTGGGCCCTGTCCTGTATACAGTTTACACTGCTGACCTACCCACCTCAAAGTTAATTGTTACTGCAACCTATGCTGATGTCACTGCAGTCCTATCCTGCGATAAAGACCAGATTAGAGCATCCACGAAACTCCAAGAACACCTGAATAAGATTGACTCATGGCTAAAAAAGTGGAGAATCAAGGCTAGTGCTGCTAAGTCTGTCCATATTACCTTCGCCCTAAGAAGAGGGGACTGCCCACAAGTGAAACTCGGTTTGACCTAGGTATGCACATCGACAGAAGACTTACCTGGCGTGAACATATAAAAGCCAAAAGTGATCAAGGCAACAAAGCTTAGAGACATTCACTGGCTCATAGGCAGACAGTCATCACTAAGCTTGGAAAATTAAGTTCTTATCTACAAATGCATCCTTAAACCTGTATGGACATACGGTTTAGAGCTCTGGGGATCGGCAAGCCACTCAAATATTGAGATAATGCAGCGCTTCCAAAATAAGGCACTAAAAATCGTAAGTGGTGCACCTTGGTTCTCAAAAAACCTCGAAGTACACGAGTACCTACAAATCCCCACTACCAAGGAGGTAATAGAAAGTTCGTACAACAATTACAAGGAACGAATCCAAAGATACAAAAATGAACTCGCAGTGACACTTCTAAAGTCCTCAGACTCTACCTACAGACTTAAAAGAGAACGAATAGCGTCAATCTAACCAACACATACCTAATAACGAGATGACGCATCGCTGGATGTGAACAATCTCGAACTGCCAAGTGAAGAAACAACAAATCTGATTAAAGCTCAAGGGCTGATTGCAGATCGAGAAAAAAAAAATACAAAAAGTAAAACCAATGAAACTGAACGCGATCAGCACATAAACTACTTTTAAGAGCTGTCAGTGTCATTATTTTCTATAAAATATTAACACTGACAGCTCTTGAACGCGTTTTAGATGTGCTGAACGCGTTCAGTAACATTAGTGAAATCGGCACTTAATTCCATACGGAGACTACGCCGCCGGCCGAGTCGTTGCGTAGTCACAGCGACGTTGTACGTCTATAGATGTTATTCTATGACAACTCACTTGGCATTTGGTTCGGCATGGGGTGTGCGGCCTCGTCTACATTCCATACGGAGACTACGCCGGCCGAGTCGCCGCGTAGTAACAAGCGACGTTGTTTGCCGCCTACTGAGGTTATTATAAAACGCATGGCGGGCGGGCAGGATAGGAGCTATGGACAGAAAAATAACTTTTTAACAAAAAAATAACCAACGCAAAAATACACTTAACACTATGTAGTTTATTAAAAACGTATGTTTTCATTAGTGAGTGATGAGAACATCTGAAGAATTGGGTCGATCTTGTCAAGAATATTGCTTTGGGGCCGTTCAAATATTACGTGAGCAGATTTATTACAATCATTTACCCCCCCATCCCCCTTGTCAGCAAAACTCTAACCCCCTCCTCCAATGCTTACGTAAACATTTTTCAATTATAAATGTATTTTTTTTATATTGTAATTATAATGTTATAATTATAATTTTAAAAATAATTCCCTTAATCGGTTCTAAAGCGAGTGCCTAAACGTATGCATTATTTGCGGGATTTTTTGAAAATGCGTTTCGTTTTCAAGCATAGACAATGTGAGGGTTGCCATTTGTGTAAAAAAGTAAATAACTACCGATGACGTAATCATCATCTAGACTCCCCTACCCCCCCTGTCACCCAATATAAGCAAAACAAAGACCCCCCCCACCCCCCCATAGTGCTTACGTAATACTTGAACGGCCCCTTTTACCATTAACCTTTACACAATAAAATAAAATATACAAAATAATAATAATATACATTTAACATTTTTGAGACAACCTCTCTCAAATAGAGAGTATGGGGTGGGCCAATTTTTATTGCACGCAAGTTTATTAGCAAGTACCTTATTATCTGGATGCGAAAGTATGCCAAACAGCACAGGACTGTCGTGATCTACTGTTGGACCATGGAAGCCTTTGTGATCCGGTACTGAGCTAAAACATAACAAATATATTGTTTAAAAAAACCATCGAAATGACATTTCTTCTGGGAACTCAAAAATGTGGGATTCTCAGGATAGGACTCATAACAACGTCACACTTAAAAGTTATCAAATATGGTATTGGGTACCAGCGAGGTATTTGCGTGTCACACGAGCAATGGCTATCATTTTGACAGTTCAACAACATTCATCGTCATTTACATTGTTGAGCGGACTTTTCGAACATATATTATGAAGCAATGGATTAGCAATATCGTTCAAAATAATTCAAATTGTGATTGTTACGCAATCAGGGTACTAGAAGGTTAATTATAAGAAATTCAAATTTTGTATACAAGACTTTCACAGTCACATCGATTTTACATACAATCTTATGTAAATATGAAATACTTGTAAAAAAAAATTGCCAGATACTTAGCGGTCTAAGTAACTGGCAATTTTTTTTTACAAGAATTTTTTTGTATACAAAATCCAGGTTCCTTCAGTATTCTTAAGAATTAAATTTACTTAAAAAAAAAAAAGTTTTACTATGGTTTTATTATTATTTTCTATGAATGAATGAACTGGAACCCAATACCATAGAAGATAGAAATGAGTAGCATTTTCAAAAAACCACACATAAAATTGAATTGAAATATGTAAAATACAATAATTTTGTAAAAAAAAAGGAAACGAACAAATATAGTTTTACTTTACCAATTGTTTCAGGATCGATCCCTATGTTTACATTCGAATAATCACGCCATACTCCATTTAACGGTAGGCCGAATCTACAAAACTATCCCCCTGATTTCTGAAAATCTATTCAATTAAATCCGTTGTCAAATCTCATTTCAACTTATCCTTATACAACCTGTTTTTTTTAAATATCCCATAACTCTAGGGTATGATTGAGACCATATCAAAGAATCAACTGACATGAATTATGTTTCAATCATACTTTTTTTTTCATACAAAATAATTCGACAAAGTCACGATTATTTATGTAAAACAAACACCCTTACGTGAAATATGACAACATCGCATTTTCGTAGCTTTAAATATGATTGGTTTGAACAAAAAAGAATTACTAGTATTTATCAATGAAACTCAGATTCCTCCACACATATTATGATTGATATCTCCGAAACTATGCATTTTTGGACCACCTATTCTAGGAGTTTTAGTATTATTTTTACCTACAGAATATAACCCTAGAGTTATGGGATATCAAAAAAACAGGTTGTATAAAAAAAACAATTGCTTGTTAATCTCACTAAAACTCAAAAACGACTTAACGGTTTTTTTTTTGTTATTCTGACACTAAAGTGGTTTGAAAATGTCTTTTAGATAAAACCTCGAATATGGCTCGAGCGATTGCGGAAACTTTGATAAGTTGTAGTGTGCGCGCCAGAGAATGTGTTAAAAGGCATTCCAACGTATAAAATTGATTAGTCAACATTAATGATTTGTTATTATTTATCAAACAATCATAGCAATTTATATGAAATTTGACAAGAAGACTTAGAGCGAATTTCACCAAACTTTTATACCAAGAATAGAGAATAAATTTTGATTTTTTGACAGATTATACTAAAACTGTCAGACGTCTTTTTTTCACAGATAAAAGATATCTTACTTTGGTCAAATCAGCCCTTACTGATCAAGCTTTAAAAAACCAGGGTTATTCTAAAAGCCTTACATACTCCTTTTCCTTCATAGATCACGGAGTCGCCTCGGCGGATGCTGCTAAAGAGGGCATTGTCAACACTTTCCATACAAACTAAGCGCGTTACTTTTTACTCGCAGTATTATGATGATGATGTCATTAATGACGTTTTGTCTATTCCAAAGGTACGGTCAGAACTCTGTATTACCTGACCGCTCTTGCAAATAAGAAGAGGGGAAGAGGACAATAATTAATGGAAAATGTGGTGAGACAAAAGGTTGAAACCTAAATATGGATAAGTGTAAATAATTCCCTTTAAGGCTGAACCCAATAACGTATCTATGACGAATTTTGGCGTACTGGAGCGTACAAGAATTTCTGCCATGTAAAGAAAAATATTACATATATTTTATGTTTCCTATAGTATTGTGGCGTGTGTTTCTTTAGTTTTACTTTTAAAGAATTTCTTACTTATGTAAGAAATTCTTTAAAAGTAAAACTATTTTAGTACTAAGTAACAAAATAACATATTGTCTTTATAGACAATATGTTATTTTGTTACTTAGTACTAAAATATAGGTGTTTTTATCTAAGTCGGAGGATTTTTTCTGAATAGAGTTGATTGTTGGTTTCAAAACACTTGTGGCGGCATCTACACCTCCACATGCGAACAACGCATCACACAAATCCTGCATCGCGCAGCTAGCATATATACAAGTTCCCGACAACAATCATCGGGCAGTTGCCCACCAGATACGACATCCATCTGGTCGGAGGATCCTCCCTTTTCCAAGAGTATGAGTGAACTTTACACCCTGTTCATCATATCTCTACACACTAGATGTCGAATGCTTACTAAAAATGCTAGTTTAATCTTAATTTCTTTTGATACATTTTGCTATTTTGTAAAGTCGTATTCATGTCATATAAAGTTACAGTTTTGTATTAAGATTTACGCAGCTGAGGTACGTCTCGAGCGGGGTCGAGGCGCCATGACAGATTGCGCGCATGCGCGGAGTGCGTTGGCAGAGCGTGAATATTTGACGTTTTGGAAAATCGAGTTGGATTGTCCTTATTTAAAAAAGGAGATCATTTGTTATTGCATAGCAAACTAAGATTGGTGTCGCGAACCGACGTTATTGTTTGATTAAAGTTGTCATTCATAATTGCAAAGTTCAGCATCTCTATGTATTGTAAAAGATTATATTGTAACAGTGAATACTTTGTTTTGTGCTCGCATTTTACCCCAATGCCGCCCACTAAACCCGTGACCAGTAATGACGATGTCGAGATAATAATAATATAAACGTTTATTTTCTCTTCACAAGTTACGTACTTAATACTATTATTGTAATGATAGTAGTGCACAAACAAGGAGCTAACTTTTTGAGAGACTGGTGCCTGAAGTAGGTTTAGATAAAACCTGTATTACAGGTGACCAGAAAGAGATGAATAGTGCCTCTCCAACATATAAGTATATTGTGTACCTAAATCTTAATAAAATAAGTACCCTATTAGATACTCATGGAAATTCATTTGCATGCCCTAAAAAGGTAAAATATAGACTGTACATCAAACCACCAACTTTTACAACTGGTAACACCTATACATATTTTCTGCTAATAATGATTCTTATTCTTATTCTAGAAACCTATCAATCTCTGGTTTTAACGCCCCAATAAAGCCTTATTATGCGTCCCTGTATCATGTTTGCAGCTATTGGTTTGACAGGGTCTATTATCAACAGCTGTCTTTCACTAAAAATAGTTTATTGGGTTCGGCCGTTAGTGAGTAATTAATTTTTGTTTGTTAACACTCATAACAGATACCTTTGAAACAGACTATACAGACATCACGAAAGAGGCACGAATCTTATTAACACTGCCGTCTCTAGACGCTTCCGCCGCGGTGATTGCCTACTTTGTGTTTTGCTCCATAAAATTTCTTACATCTTTTCATTCAAGCCGGTTGCGAGTACTACGCACCTAAGTTTTCATAACTAATGTTAAAATAAATACACAAAAAGATGGATATAATATGATAGTGCAACTGCAAATGAAAAAAATACTCTCTAATTAATAAAATAAACAACCACTTTAGATTTAATTTAAATATTTTTTAAACCAAATATACACAGGACTATGCGGACAGACTAAGGTATTGTCATACTGGAAGCGATAACAATTTGCTATACTTTTTTTTTTAAACAATAAAATCGAAGTTCTGTAATTTGTCAAACATTCGCGTTGAATAGCATGGGTTTGAAACGAGTTTTTTTTTCTTCAATTTTCAACGCACTGCTTAGCGCCGAGTGTTAAAATTCCAACAGTGTATTTTTTGGCTCAACAACTTACGTTGAAAGTACAGTGGGAGATAAAAAATCGTCACGAGAAAATATCTCCAAAATGCGCAGTTTTGGCGCAAAAATTTGACAAATGCTTGCGTTAGAGAAACGCTATTGCCTTTCTACTAGTTATTATTTTACTAAACTATCTAAAAAAACTAAAACAAGCCTTCATAAAAGTGCTAGCAAAAAATATCTCTATCTACATACAAAATACATAACAACAGACAAACATTGTGCTGACCTACTGATAGCCCGGCCGCGCAGTTTGCTATAAAAGAAATATTTATACCTTCAAATATTATCGGTTTAGGTGTAGCTTAAGGTTAAAGCTAGCTTTGCCTTTTCGGCAGTTAGGACTTTTTGTTTTTAATGTACGGAATTTGTGGGTTATTCATAAACAATATATTTTATATTTTCAAAAGAGTTCTAGATTATCTGTGCAATAGACAGGGTTTCCCAGAAGTCGACGTCAAGCCGGAGTCGGGTCGATCGGGTCATAAAAGATAACAGATAAAAAATAAAACAAAAATTGCGCAGTAATTTTTTTTGTATTTTTTTTAATATATCTGGTTATTTTTAAAATACATAGCAATGATTTATTTTTATTTTATCTGTACACTATTATGACTTGACCAAGGGTTCCCCAAAAGTCGACGTCAAGCCGGAGTCGGGTGATAGGTCGATCGGGTCATAAAAGGTTACAGATAAAAAATAAAAAAATAAAAAATGCGCAGTAGATTTTCTCGTATTTTTTTTTAAATATAGCCCATAATTTTTAAAATACATAGCAATGATTTAATTTTTATTTTTTCTGTCAACTATTATGACTTGACCCAGGGTTCCCCAAAAGTCGACGTCAAGCCGGAGTCGGGTGATAGGTCGATCGGGTCATAAAACGTTTCAGATAAAAAATAAAAAAATTGCGCAGTAGATTTTCTCGTTTTTTTTTTGTAAATATAGCCCCTAATTTTTAAAATACATAGCAATGATTTAATTTTTATTTTTTCTGTCAACTATTATGACTTGACCCAGGGTTCCCCAAAAGTCGACGTCAAGCCGGAGTCGGGTGATAGGTCGATCGGGTCATAAAAGGTTACAGATAAAAAATAAAAAAATAAAAAATGCGCAGTAGATTTTCTCGTATTTTTTTTTTAAATATAGCCCATAATTTTTAAAATACATAGCAATGATTTAATTTTTATTTTTTCTGTCAACTATTATGACTTGACCCAGGGTTCCCCAAAAGTCGACGTCAAGCCGGAGTCGGGTGATAGGTCGATCGGGTCATAAAACGTTTCAGATAAAAAATAAAAATAAAAAAATTGCGCAGTAGATTTTCTCGTATTTTTTTTTAAATATAGCCCCTAATTTTTAAAATACATAGCAATGATTTATTTTTTATTTTTTCTGTCACCTATTATGACTTGACCCAGGGTTCCCCAAAAGTAGACGTCAAGCCGGAGTCGGGTGATAGGTCGATCGGGTCATAAAACGTTACAGATAAAAATAAAAATAAAAAAATGGCGCAGTATATTTTCTCGTATTTTTTTTTTAAATATAGCCCGTAATTTTTTAAATACATAGCAATGATTTATTTTATATTTTTTCTGTCAACTATTATGACTTGACCCAGGGTTCCCCAAAAGTCGACGTCAAGCCGGAGTCGGGCGATAGGTCGATCGGGTCATAAAAGGTAACAGATAAAACAATTATAAAATTGCGCGATATTTTTTTTTAATAAATGCCCGTCATTTTTAAAATAAATTGCAAAGATTTATTTTACTGTTAACTATTATGACTTGACCTATCACCCGATTCCGGCTTGACCTCGACTTACTGGACACCCTGTATTTCTTTGACGCTTGTTCATCGTTTCCCAACAATCTTGGGGTCGTCTTCCAGTTTAACTGAACAGCCGAATTTTATATGGAGCGACTGCTTATCTGAGCTCCACAACCCAGTTACTAGGTACACTTTTGTATCACTATACCACTTGGTAAGACTGGTTGTCAGACTTTCGGGCTTCTGACGACCCGTAACGACTGTCAAAGTTCCACGAATGACAGCCGGGACCAACGGCTTACCCTCCCGTCCTTTATATATGCGGCTTTTTTGTCTTAATAATAATTTAATTCAATTTTTTTTTTTAAAGATCATACTTTAAATAATAATGAAAAAACATTGTTTATGAAAAACCCTTTTAAATATCCAAATAAACATCTATAACATAGGCATATAGTGCTCCAATGAGAATCTAATGATGATAACACTGTAACCAATGACATGCCAATCGAAACTAAACGCTTAAAAAGACAGTTAAGGTCTATATTTGAACACACGCTTGAACGAGATAGTTTTATATCTAATTTTTAAGTCAATTCTGAAAAGAAATGTCAGTGTGCCTTATAAGGTCGAATTTCACCTATAAAACTGAACGCGATCAGCACATAAACTACGTTTAAGAGCTGTCAGTGTCTTTTTTTTTCTGTGGAATATTGACACTGACAGCTCTTGAACGCGTTTTAGATGTGCTGATCGCGTTCAGTTTCATTGCTGAAATTGGCACTTAGAAGGTAAATCTTTGGTTTTCTAAGAAAGCGGTGAATCGTCACAATATAAAGTCTGTCCAAAAAAACAGCGTTTTTGTGAAATTACGAAATTTCATAAGGGCCACCGCTCTCCTTAATACGTAACTTTAGAAAAACATCGAATCTGATCTCATTTGATTAGCAAAGACCACATGGTAACGGCTCATTATTGAACACAAGTACACCAACTCTTCTAGGCTGGCAGTTGTAAAAAGAGACCCAATATACATACTAACACTAATGCGCTACTAATGTGCGTTTTGTTTGCGCAGAAGAAAAAAATATTTCTTTCTTTCTTACTCAGAAAAATCTAGGACTACGAGTTAAGTCACTGACTCCTAGATTATAATATTCTAATTTTAAAAAATACATCGACGCGCAAACTATAATCATGAACTCAGTAAGCACATGATGCTGCATGATGCTTTAAAAAAGAAAATGCTGTTCCATAAATTTTGACCACGTAGGTATTTCACTTTTGTTTAACCACATTATGTGTTGTATTATTTTCCTGCATTTTTCTTTTGGCTTTATATATTTCACAGCAGTTTTTTTTTCCGGTCCCTGCCATCTTGCATACTTTTTTTTTGTTTGAGCTTAATAATTTGATAAAACAACACCTCACTCAAGCTTTGTGTTCAGAATACACCTCGTCCATTTTTTTTTTAAATTTTGATTAATTAATTCAGTAATTAGTTGCTATCATTCACTTGATATTTGCAATCTCAAATGACATAGTAATTCATCCAAATATTTTAACACAAGTACAAATTTAAATTATTGATTCGATTTTATTTTTTATCAATTGGAATCGCAAACACTAGCTTAGGTAATAGCGGAAATAGTGAATTACAATTATTATAAGAGCATCCTAGCCAATTTCCTCTATAGAATAGTCTTTTTTTTTTTCGGTCAGATGAAAAAAAAAAAATTTGTCAGTTAGCTATTAACAAACTTAGGGCAGATTTCACCAATGAAACTAAACGCGATCAGCACATAACCCACGTTTAAGAGCTGTCAGTGTAATTATTTTCATGATTTTTGATTTGTAGGTCGCGTTCAAATTCTCCAATATTCCATAGCAATTTTGACACTGACAGCTCTTGAACGCGATCAGTTTTATTGGTGAAATCAGCACTAAGGCCGCGTACCAATAGAAAGTGATCATCGCGCAAATACACGATCGTCGCGTCGCGTCCATAACTTTATGCCACTTTTTATTCTGTGAACCGGAACGCGTGGTCGCTACGAAAGAGGGCGTCTTCCGGTTCCGATCAAAAATTGACATAAAGACGGAATGATCGCGTATTCGCGCGACTGTCGCTTTCTAACAGGACGCAGAGATAATCAGTACTGTTCACTGAAATTTAAAAAAAAAATGTCAATGAGTCAAATTAAATGATACCAATAGTCTGTAAGACTATCAGTCAAGGAGCTATCGTCATAGCTAGTCGATCAGAACTTTCAAGTAGTCCGGGAATCAACCATTATCAAAAAACATAGTCAAAGAGTCACCACTAAATAAATTAGTTCATCACATATTAAGTTAGCCACATTTATAACATGGACTGTGTGGCTAATTACCAAATAACTTACTTGGCAGGCAGTCTATACAGATATCCTTTGCCTTCGGTAGAACACACTAACACTCTGTCCGGTGCGAGGAAGTCGCCCGACATCCAACGCTCACCAGATGGAGCCTGTATCGAGCAGAGGACTGAGAAGTCACCTGAAAAAAGTTTATTTTAAGTTTTCATTATTATCTACAACTTTCATAATCGATCTCGTGGTGGTAATAACAACCAAACGTGAGCCCATCAATAACAAAAAAATATCCACTTAATTCTGTTGTTATTAACACGATTGGCATCATGCGTGGTGAAACTTTCCGTGAATATTTAAAAAAAACTTATTTTGGGATATGCTGCAGTCGGTATAAAATTAACAGAAAGAGTAAAGCAAAACCAAAAAGTATTTTATTTCAGATAAAACTACATGGGAACCTATGAAACGTCAGAATCTAGGTGGACGGTTCCAATTAGTCGCTTCCTATGGAGAAGAGCTGACAAGAAACTCCACGGTTACTCTTTTAAAAATAAATGATTTTAACAATGTTTTCAAATTACAGTGTTAATTGGTATGGGAGCAGTGGCGTGCCTTGGGGTCAAAATTAGGGCAAGCCGACAGATTTTTACAAAAAAAAAAAAAGGAGCCGACTGAGGGATTGGTTTTTGTTTTGATAAGCTTATGTTTGTTCTTGTGAATTATAATTGTATTAGGGCAAGCCGGGCTTTTTGGCTTATAAGAAAGTACCGCCACTTTATGGGAGGACAGTGTAGGCCTGTCAACAAGTCGCGGGTTATTCCACAGAGAAAACCGTGGCCCTGGCACAGGCAACTGAAGGAACACGGGTGGGTTTTAGTCAGTAAAAGTCTGACACGCCCTCCCGCTCCACCCAGAGCGGGAGAAGTCATTTGATGATTTCACACTCAAAAAAAAAAAAAAAAGGCCTGTCAACAAGTACCATATGCTTAATAATCTACAAGGCCTACAACGTTCTCACAGTCACAAAATAAAAATAAAACTAATAAAAGAAAAATAAATATTAAAATTACAAACCTATTTAAACCAAATGACATGATTGCCATTTCATAGATACGAGTACTCCAATGTATATTATCCTAAGTGTTTTAGAATTAATATTGTCATTGTTATTGATTTGCGTGACACAGTATTTTTGACGACATTTAAAGAGATAACTGAATGTGAGTACAGTCCGCGGCGAGGCCTTTTTTTTTTTTTTCTTTTTTTGGTGGGAAATCATCAAATAACTTCTCCCGCTCTGGGTGGAGCGGGAGGGCGTGTCAGACTTTTACTGACTAAAACCCACCCATGTTTCTTCAGCTGCCTGTGCCAGGGCCACGGTTTTCTCTGTAGAATAACCCGCGACCCTGAGGCGTCGGCCTTATCAGACCCCGTCAGTCCGCGAGGCCTAAGCTGAGCTTCGCATTTGTGTGAGTGCAGATAGCGACACGTCGTTTGCTTGGCAATCAGACAATCGGCTTGAGGCGCTGTGCGATCGCGCGATCTCATTGGTGCGATTGGTAATCACTCACACAAATGCAAAGCTCAGCTTAAGACTCGCGGACTGTACCATGCAGGCTAGATTGAATAGATGACAAAAAAACGGTCTAGCGTGTGTGAGTATATGGCCTACGGAAATGTCGTGGAGATCTGGTAGCGTCGTATGACGGGTCGTTGAGCTCCCTAAAGTAGGGTTGAGCTACACGATGACTGATGCATGTATGCCGTCTGTTTGGACAGGTCAACTCATAGCTGCAATGGCTCTTTCTTCGTTCTTCAGTGTTACGACTCACATAAAATTCTAATAATATAATGTTTGGACTTTAAAAGAGACCATGACCTCTAAGTTTGTTTCAGCATTTCTTCTCAAGGATCAGTCAGCTAGGAAATGCCGGCGCCATCTAGTTAAAAAGCGGCCAAGTGCGAGTCGGACTCGCCCATGAAGGGTTCCGTAGCATGATTCAAGTAACATAATACTCGTATAAAAGTTCTTGTTTTTTTTATATATTTGAGTTGATTGAATGAAAGGTAAATTGCGGTTTACGATTAATGACGTATAAAAAAACTACTTACTAGATCTCGTTCAAACCAATTTTTGGTGGAAGTTTGCATGGTAATGTACATCACATATATTTTTTAGTTTTATCATTCTCTTATTTTAGAAGTTACAGGGGGGGGCACATTTTACCACTTTGGAAGTGTCTCTCGCGCAAACTATTTAGTTTAGGAAAAAACTATATTAGAAACCTCAATATAATTTTTAAAGACCTATACATAGGTATTGGTTTGATGAAAAAAAAAAAATTGAGTTACAGTTCTAAGTATAGAGAACCCCCAAAATTATGTTACATTTTTTTTATTTTTGTGTGAAAATCTTAATTCGGTTCACAGAATACATCTACTTACCAAGTTTCAACAGTATAGTTGTATAGTTTCGGAAAAAAATGGCTGTGACATACGGATGGACGGACAGACAGACAGACATGACGAATCCATAAAGGTTCAGTTTTTTGCCATTTGGCTACGGAATCCTAAAAAGTATTAAATCTACTTACAGAAATAAACATTTAATGACATTTCAAAGAATTTAAAAGAGAATAGAAACTAAAAATATGTTGTCTTATTTCAACATCAGTACTCGAAAACGTGTGACATCAACCACCTGCACCAGTCCGCGTGGTAGAATTATGTTACGGCTAACTAACGCGCACAGAAGTCCGACTCCTAGCAGTGGAAACTTTATAGGCTAATTAATGTATGTATATAAGATTATTACCCAACTTACCCGCATCATATATCTGACAGTACTTCGCGCACACAATCAGAACAGTTCGCTGATTATAAGCGCAACAATTGAGAGACAGCGCATTCAAACAGCGGATCTGTTTCGATTCGTTCTCGTATATCGGTTCTGATTGCTTGTTCTCGTGACCTAAGAGAGACCAGACCTGCGAAAAAGAAAATTGTTTCATTAACTCTTATACAAGAGCAGTGGTGGCCGTGGTTACGGCCGCGACTTACCGAGTTGTAGGTCGTAGGTTCGATCCCAGACAGGCGCTTTACTTTGTGTAAATTATTTCATAACCATACTCTCAAAGCCGTGAAGGAAAATATCGTGAGGAAACCGGCAAGTCTTAGAACCAAAAGTTCGAAGACATGTGACATAGCTACCAACCCGCACTCGCACTGGGCCCGCGTGGTGGAGCACGGCCCACACTCTCTTACAGAGAGGAGGCCTGTGACCCAGCAGTGGGAACATAATACGCTGATTATGTTATTAAATCTTATACTATCTTCTGCCCGAGCCTTCGTCCGGGTGGAGTTTCTGTTCCCTCGAACAACCCCATTGCATCGCAAACTCAAACTCAACTCAAACTCAAAACATTTATTTCAAATAAACCAATTACAGGCACTTTTGAATTGTCAAGGTTGGTCGGTCAGAAAAATGAAGCTAGTTGCCCATTCCAAAGCGTAGTAGGTACCTATGGAGAAGAACGGGCAAGAAACTCCACGGACCCTCTTTTAAATCAAATTATGTTTACAACAGATTGGTTACATCATTCATGTTGAAATTATGCATGTGAGAACGATGCAGAATGTTAAAAGCGTCCGTTATTTAAATATGAAAACAATTCGAAAATAAAAATTGAATTAAAATACGCCGTGGCAGCTAAGAGATGACCAGTCTCAACTGACGGCGCCTGTTCACGAACATGACGCATGGATTAGCACCATTCAACTCAACCATTTTGAAGGGAGCTAAATGATCCAACACACGCGCCACCAACAGCGAAACATTAAAGTGAGCAAAAAAATTATCTTGCTTTTTGTCCTACCTTTGTATGGTATGCTTACCTTTACAGTCCCAGTAATAGATATAGCCAGCACAACATCATCTTTTCTTGAAGAAGGACGGAGGACCTGAAAGAAAATATTTGATCATAAATATGAAACCTAAACATTTATATATGTAAAGAAAAATCAATGACCAACAATGTTTGTCCACGCATCACTTCGAAGCGGCTGCATCTATTTGCCTAATTCTTTTTTTGTTGTTTGTTATTGTTAGGACAAGGTTTGTATGAAAGTTTTTTTTTTTTGTAAAATCCACGGGGAAGTTTGGAAATTTCGATGCCATTTTGGTATGAAATTCACCCCGGGCAACGCCGGCTATGAACAGCCAGTTATATTATATTTTATTAAAGAAAACGTGTTTTTTTGTTTTGTTTTCAAACTCAATCTCAAAGCATTTATTTCAAATAAATCAATTACAGGCACTTTTGAATTGTCAAGGGGTTGGTCAGTCAGAAAGATGAAGCTAGTTGCCCATTACAAAGCGTAGTAGGTACTTATAGAGAAAAACGGGCAAGAAACTACACGGACATTCTTTTAAATAAATAATAAATTGTTACATATAATTAATTACATCAGTCATGTTGAAATGTGAGAATGATGTAGAAAGACGTGCACGTTAAAGGCGTCCGTAATGAAAAACATACAAAACAAAACAAAAACACGGAAATTAAAATAAGCCGTGGCAGCCAAGAGATGACCAGTCCCCACTGACGGCGCCCGTTCACAAACATGACGTATGGATCAGCATCATTCAGCTTTCATGGCTGAATTTGTGTTAATAGCCTTGGTAGCTGGACAACGTTATAAGATACATTACATAAATAAATTGCACGACCGTATATAGACATATTTACTGTTTCAGGATTTATCTTTTTTTCAAATTGTTTCTTGCATTCAGTACAAATAAATGTTTTTTGGCACAGCATGGCAAATAAACATTTATCTTCTTTTTTTTTTTTTTTAAATATCTTGCTTGTCTGACTCGCAAGGTTTCTTGTCCTATATTATTTTTCACATAATGACATATGAATGAGAAAGGAGTGAATGATGGCGAGACGGTTGACAGGGGAGAATAGAAGAAGAAGTCGTGTTGCGCCGACCCCAAGCAAAATGCGACAAGGACAGGAAGATTAATTTTATTTTGCTGTTTAAGACAATTTTTTTTTAATTATCATTTATTATTGGCATAATCTACTCATTACAATGTTTTTTTAATGAGTTGTAACCACATGTTGCCAAATATGTGGTTAGCTAGCAACCTCGACAGTTGATCATACACTTGAGAGCAATAAAATCGCACACTTTGACTTTTTTTTGTTATGGCAGTTTTTTTCATGACTCTGAATTAACATTTTAAAAAACACACACACTAATTGAAAGTCTACCTCATTACCTTTCTAATGATATCAAATACAGTGTAAAAAATACCCATTAAAGGTTTTACGGCACAAAACCCAACAAACGGGTAAAATTACCCAATTTCGCTTAAGAAATAATGAAAACCAAACTAAAAATTCTTGATCAAATTGTTTATTAATAAGGTGTATTCCCTCCCCGAGTCTTAATTACAGCTCTTAATCGGTTTTTCATGGACCGTATTAATTTTACCATGAAATCTTGGGGTATAGCGTTCCACTCCTCTTCAATGGCAAGTTGAAGCTCTCGGAGGCGCGTTGGAGCAGGGCTTCTTGCTTGAACTCTTCTTTTTAGCTCATCCCAGACATGCTCAATCGGATTGAGATCAGGACTACGAGATGGCCACTCCATCGCTGTGATTCCAACGTCTTCAATGTAGTCGCAAACTGTTCTAGCGACATGCGGTCTGGCGTTGTCGTGCATTAGGAGAAAATCTTCTCCCATAAGGCACGCAAGCGGCCTCACATGTCCTTCGAGCACTTCTTCGACGTATCGTGCAGCCGTCAAACCTCTTGATCTCGGGCCGGTATTCGCCCCAGTGATGAATACAATGTCCAAAATTATGCCACCCCAAAACATACACGATCCACAGCCAAAAGCCACACGTTCGCTTATGCAGCATTGTGAAAATCGCTCTGATGACCTTCTGTAGACCCTAAAGCGTCCATCATGACCATGTTATGACATTCTACACTCATCAGAGAACATAACAGACCGCCATTGGTCATACGTCCAATTTAAATGTTGCCTGGCAAATTGTAGTCGGGCTTGTCGGTGAGCTGTGGTCAATTTGGGACCATTTGCTGGGCGATGTGAAGTCAGTCCTGCTTCACCAAGTCTTCGTCTGACTGTCCACCGACTTCTCGAAGCTCTTGTCCCAGTTGAACCGCATTCAGTTGCCGATTTCTTAAAGACCTCGACACAAGAAAGCGGTCATCACGCTCTGATGTTCTGCGTCGCCGGCCAGATCCAGGTCGCCGAATGTAGCCACCGGTCGCTTGAAACCTCTGGTACACACAACGAACAGAGCAGCGGCTCAAATTTAGTCGTCGAGCAACTTCACTTTGCAACGCTTCGAGCAAGGCAATAACTTGAGCGGCTTCTGCGGGCGTGGTATCCATATTTTTTCGTATGCTTTCAGTAGAGATGTTATGTTACGTTGACCTTCGGTATGCAACTGATTAAAAATCCATTTTTTGTTTGTTTGTTTGGCATCTCGCAGGTCAACCTATGAGGTTGTCGTCTGCTTAAGCGGACTTGCCTGTGGTTGCCCTAATAAATTAAGGCCTCCAGCCAGGACTTAAACGATAACGATAAGATCGCAGAAAGCGATAAGGCCGCCCATTGTATGTTTTTAGTATGTTTTTTTTTTGTTATGTCATTTTGTGGTGTACAATAAAGTATATATAAATAATTAATAAATAAACTTAAATACTAAACAATTAAAATCCAAAAAAACCGACCCTTTTATACCTGCGGGTAAGGGTGCAAGTAGTGACAATGCTAACGGGTGAATTTGGCTTATTTGGTGAACGTGAAGGTCAATGATTTTAATTTTGTGGTTTTTTAAAGCTAAGCTTGTATTCTTTAATTTTGCCTAATGATTTGTACTCAATATCTTTAGATTTAAGAAAAAAATCAGTAATAAACCAAATTACAAGCGGTGTGCGATTTTATTGCTCTCAAGCGTATTATTCTTGCCTGACTAACCGGCAGCAAGTTCGTCATGCTGACGAACTCCCTTAGAAGTCACTGCTTGCGGTAGCGTTGAGGTCGGGTTGTCTCCTTCCCTAAAATGGCGAGAGGGGTAATGGCTGATCTTTGCGATATGCTCATGAACGGGTCCTGCTTGTGGTGACAGGACGTCTTTAACATGTTATTGTTATTAGTAATTTTTATTTATTTTACTTCGAAGGACCTGTTTTTTTATCATTTGTAAATACAAGTTACAGCTGTATAAACATAATGTATAAATGCAGCATTGCATTTGTAAGCGGGCACGCCCTCTATGCCTAGAGAGACTTTAATTTATGTAATAAGTTCTGTTTACGTTTTTATGAATTGTTTCTGCTTGACTAAAGTTTTCTATGTTTTGTGTATATTGGCGTGTGCTAGCTGACAAAATTATGACAATTGTTTTATTTTTTTTGTGTTTCGTTATGTTAATTACGTACCGTTGCATAGAATCAAGTTCTTATATCTGAACAGACAGTTGTACTGCTGCGAAGGTTGTAACGACACTTCTTCTTCCCAGCTCAAGCACTAGGAAGTCATGAAGGACGGGCGTTTTGGGGGACTGTCTTATGTAATTTTGACGTTAAAAAGGTGCTGATTCTCAGCCTAGTTTGAATAAATGACTTTTGATGATTATGATGATGATGATGATGATGATAACGATAATGACGAATTGTTTGAAAATAATTGCTCAAGTCATTTATTCAAACTAGGCTGAGAATAAGCACTTTTTGTACCTCAACGTAATATGATCAATCCAGACTGGATTTCAGCTTTACATGTAAGTATACAGTGTATAGTATATAGTATGTAGTTAACTTACATGTTAAGCTGAAATCCAGTCTGGATTCATGACATTACGTTGACGTAAAAAAGTGCTTATTCTCAGCCTAGTTTGAACAAATGACTTTTGATTTTGATGATGACGATGATGATGATGATTGTGATGATGAAGATGACGACGGTGATGGTGATGATGATTATGATGTTGATGATAACGAGAATGACGAAATATTTGAAAATAATAGCTAAAGGAAATACTTACATGTAAAGCTGAAATCCAGTCTGGATTCATCTTGGAACTGAGAGAGAATAATATCTCCAGCGAGAACGGGTCCATAATCAGAATCTCTGCATAGTAACCATTGCAGAATAGACGGAGATCTTCGCTATTGCACATGTGATATGCCTGAAAATTATACATACACACCATTAAGCATCTATTTCTCATAAAGCGAGAAAGAAAATACCGATTTCTTTTAAGAAAAACCAGTTGTATGTTTGTTTTTAAAGGCTGCTTTTTTTATTCGCTATACTGTCGATTTCTAGATCAGTAAAACAGGAGGGTATTCATTGCAAAAGAGAATGGATTCAATGACTAGCTAAACTAGTTATATCGAAAAACAAGAAGAGCAAAATTTCTCCAAAATCAATTTCATGTTTCTTGTAACTTTAGTTTAAGGTGTTACAAGTTTCACCCTGTACTGTCATCCAAAACCTCAGGGAGGTATTTATCAACGTTAGTTTGTTCTTAATCATTGATTATGTATAAGTTGTTAATTACATACCAACATATTATTTTAATTGTGAATAAATAATTGACACAGTTACGTTAAAAACCTCAGTCTGTATAGTTTCTACCAAAACCAGAGGTGAAAATAATCCAGATCATTCTTTGAAAAAGCAAATTTATTTGTTAAAGTGCGTTAAAACAACTGCAAACCTGGATATTGGTATGAACTTGTGACAATTTGACACTCTCTCTGCATTTGCCATCAACCAGATCCCAAGTACACATCTCTCCGGCTTCTGATGATGACACTATGAAGTTATTATCCTGAAAAAAAAAAAAAATTTAGATAAAACACAAAACAAAAAATGTGCCCATATTTTTATCATAACTTAGGAATTTTTGGAAATTAAGGGCCAGGTTTCACAATATACAGATAGGTGCTACCTGATAGATCAGGCTTCGCGAGCGTAGTAGTCGGAAATTCTTTCACGGGAATGCGCTACTGGGACAAAAAGTAGCCTATGTCGTTCCCCAGAATGCCAACTATCTCCTTGCCATATTTAAACAAAAGCCGTTTAGCGATATAGACGTGAAAAGGTAACGTACAGAAAGAGTTACGTTCGAAAATGTAATATTAGTATGGATGTATTTATGTGCCAGCTAAGTTAACTGGAATTCATCCAGAAGTAGTAGAACAAACCATAAATTATACAATTCCTGACACATTTTGAATTCTTAAAGCTGATTGATTCAAGTGGGGAATTTTCAATGAATTTTCTTAAAATTAAACTATTCCACAAACTCACCTGAATAATCGAAGCCCTGGACAAACACGTAACTGGTGCAGTATGTCCAACCAACAAACACCTGGGTGTCATCTTCAAATTATCCGGATCAACCTGCCATAGGCAGATCTGACCGTCATAACAACCGGTGACAAGGGTTTTCTGGTCTCGGGAGAGGTAGACTGAGGACACGCAGTGGGTTGGGGCATGCTTGCCCCATAGCACTACAGGCACTATAAGGTTTGTGCCGGGCATGGCTGTGAAGAAATGAGGTTATTTTTTTATAAATAGATGAAAAATCTTTATTGCAGACCCATATGAGCCATAAAATAAACATATTTCAATTTGTTTTTTTTAATAAAATCTTTCATATGAGATATTGTATTGAAAAAATTTAAGTAAGACTCCTAATGGCGTGATTAAATCATGAAAATGATTTTTTATTTTTTATTAGATATTGACTTTCACATAACTCTGACATAATATTTTCATTATTTGACATAATATTCCTACAATTTTTAATTAGTTTTTGATTTTACTTTATTAGATTATTTTATATTTTGTAAATGTGAGAACGTCGTAGGCCTTGTGGATTGTAAATTTATAGACCATTGCCTATTTGTTAAACATATGGTACTTGTTGACAGGCCTACACTGTCCTCCCATACCTATTAACACTGTAATTAAAAAACATTGTAAAAGACAAATATTTTTAAAAGAGTAACCATGGAGTTTCTTGCCGGCTCTTCTCCATAGGAAACAACCAATTGGAACCGTGCACCTAGAATCTGACGTTTCTTATGTGCCCATGTAGGTTTATGTGAAATAAAATATTTTGATTTTGATTTTGAAAAAAGTGGTTTAATTTGCATCTGGATTTAATTGGGTCATCCTGAAAATTGGGGCATCTTCTTAGAAAATAAAACTTGATTGATGAGAAAGATTCAGCAGGGGTTTGGCTTTGGTGTGGCCTATATTTCGAGCTAACTGCAATATTTGTGTATCTTTTAACCATATTAAGTTGGTCTAATTATGGGACACAGGATAATTATAATAGTGGTGAAATTATTGGTGGTAAAAAAGTAGTGTAAAATTACTATTATGATGTAACCATTTTAACTTTTACCTCACTGTTGAATTAAGGCCTCTCCATTTTCCCAAATAAATAAAAAAAAATTGCTCTAGGCAAAATTACATTAGGAACTACAATATTTTTTCCTGTCAGTTTTATAATATAGGAATGTATTACATTACAAGAATTGATTACAAACACATTATTAGTTGAATGGTCCAAATTTTTTGCACTTACACCAATTACAGGTTTAACTTTCGTATTATATCTACCCCTCCCTAATGCTTTTTGGCAAAAGGCATAGAATGAGAGAACATGAATGGTCGAGTAATTTAGGAATTGTATGAAATAAGAAATGTAATATTAAAAAATAAAAATTATCGGGTTACAACTGAATATTGATAAGAGATTTTAGTAATCTCTACGTTTCGAAGCTAACTAATAATCTAATACAGCACTCAAGAATACAAATAATAAACAATTATTTT
Organism: Dasypolia templi; assembly: GCA_963555695.1. Lineage (NCBI taxonomy): Eukaryota > Metazoa > Arthropoda > Insecta > Lepidoptera > Noctuidae > Dasypolia > Dasypolia templi. Next base: position 12,030,299 of record OY743163.1, read on the forward strand.
TCATTCAACTTGACATCTCTAGGAGATTCCTATTGGACACAATCATGTGACAAAACACATTTTACATAGGTACGTTAGGTAACAGCATAAATAGCACGCAAATGTACCGCGAAGATGTTTTGTTAGCATAATAATATGATAAGACATCGCTTTAGAGGATCATCTGCCTCTAAACCAAGGACAAATCAATTTATTACCTGCCTAGTACTCTCAGCAACCGATAAAAAGGTTTTAACAGCTTCCGCACTGCTAAACGTCCATGGAGGCTACCAAAACTTGCACTGAACTGCACTTATTAAATTTTAATTTAATAAAAACAGGAATACTGCGACAAAAATCAATCGTCCCTGCTGTCACTTTTATGACAGCTGGCTGATTCTAATTTCCACAGATTCCAATTTCCACTTGACGTTGACGTCATGACGTTGACAGATAAGGTGCATTCCGAGTTCGGACCATAATCGCTGACAGCGCTCATTTCGATAATTGGCTTTCCGATTTATTTATCACGACTATGACAGCTGAGAGTTATCAACAATTAGCTCACAGTGAAATTATTAAAGGGCATGGTCGGAGTTATCGCAAGATGGCGCATGTCATGACATCATCTATGACGATTCACGGGACATCGTTATTGCGCTCACGTTAGCTCGGAACCGGTGGAAGAGCGCTCATATCGTAATCGATATGAGCGCTCTTACAACGCAATAGGGAAGGTCGGGCAAAGCTAATTGTAGATGGCGGGACCATAGCTAGGTAACTACGGCCTTTTATAAATTTGACATTTCGTTCATTCCATTTTGTGTTCATTCATGAGTTTGATTTTATTTCACTATTTTGTTATTTTCGGTTATTTCAGTATTTTATCAAGTACTTGACATGGAAAGTGACAGAATTTTAAACCTTGAATATTTCCTCGTAATCACTTTCCTCAAAATGTTTCTGACACAAACTCGAACTCAAAAAAATCTCTACGAGTAGCTTTATACACCACAATCTTCTAATTTTAGGGTCTCTCGGGAAATGGTGCACTCCAATTTCGGAGTATCAAATAAAACCACATCACGCCTTGTATTATTAGCTTGTGCACCGATGAAGGCCTGTATTTAATTATTAATAATAATTAATTGACATATGAAAATAATACTGTTGAAGCTGCTGAAGATTGTAAGAATATATTTGTATTATATAAACTCAATCTCCTTTTTTTGTTATAGACGCATTGCACAGATGTGAGAACTTTGTACTATAGAGCTACCATTTACCGGGTAATGTCATAGATTGACTTGAATGTGCCCTGGCGGCTGATAGTATGTCATGCTCACTCAAATGTCTCGCTGACGGTGGCGCGTGTGTCGCATCATTTAGCTCCCTTCAAAATGGTTGGGCAGAATGGTGCTGATCCATGCGTCATGTTCGTGAACGGGCGCCGTCAGTTGGGACTGGTCATCTCTTAGCTGCCACGGCTTATTTTAATAATTAGTTTTTTGGATTGTTTTTAATTATGTTTTGCTGCACTCTGGACGCAGTAACGTGTACGGTTTTTGTACATCATTCTCACATATAGTGTCAACATTAATCGATGTAACTAATATATTTGTAACAACAATATTATTTAAAAGAGTGTCCATGGAGTTTCTTGCCCGTTCTTCTCCATATGTACCTACTGCGCTTTGGAAAGGGCAACTAGCTTCATATTTCGGACTGACCCGACTCCTTGACAATTCAAAAGTGCCTGTATATGGTTTAATTGAAATCAATGATTTGAGTTTGAGTATAAAAAGAAACGAAACTTTCCCCCAGTGCGGGGCTTGAAGAGTTTTTTTTTATAAACCCATTGGCATCAGGAACAGGGTCCAAGCTGCCGGTGGTCAGGGCTCTAGTGAGAGGAACCTCCTCACTATGCGTGCCATGTCCAGGAGTACTGCTTTCTGAATCAAGCCCTTAACCCAGCCGCGCAATGAGAACCTCCTGAGGTGTTGGTCGAAGCTCTCCGCTATTAGGCCATTTACTGTAACGATTATTGGTACAATGATTGGAGAGTCGACGTTCCATATGTCGATAACCTCGCGAGCTAAGTCAAGATACTTGACTTTTTTATCTTTCTCAGCTTTCACGAGACTCTCGTCATGAGGGACAGCGATATCAACAATCGATGAAAATCAGCGCTGTGCTGTAGGCCCACTCATTACATAATGCGCCATTTAATTATTACATAACTATTACCAGGTACAACAATAACAGTGTGACAAAACGTCAAACCTGTTTATAAGACAGCTGCGCGCACAGATTATCAAAGGCTAACGGCGCGTGAGCATTCGATGCCCGGAATGTTACCATTTTACAAAAATTGTTTGTTGTACTTATTTTGTTGAACACTTATCTAGTTTTTATGTGTATGTATTTTAGTTTTAATCTTAGCGATTGCTGCACCGGGCGACGTCATTCAACGCCGGCTGTCGCTGAAAACCAGCGCTGGGGCTCTGTCTCGGATAGGGTCGTAGCATTAAGCTGAGCGATGGCCGTTTTGCGTGGATGTGACGCATATTTTCCCCCAACTTGTTATTTTTGGTGTTTGTGTTCAATCACTGCGTCATGCTTACCGCAAATAAACGTTTTTTTCTTTCTTTTTCTTTCTTTCTTTCTTTCACTATAGCACAGCATCATGCTGAGTGGAAGCCTTCTTGTCACAGTCACGGCGTGCAGCTGCCGAGTATTTATGTTCTGTGTATGTTTTTTTTTTTAGTTTTGTATGCGATTTATTTTGTATGCACCTGTTTCTGTGACAAATAAATCTATTTTCTTTCTTTTCTTTTTCTTTCTTTCAATCATTGCATAGCGCTCTCGTCGATCGATCACCACAATATCAGGTTTAAGACCGCCCATTGTGTCACCCAATGTAAAATTTCTACATCAATGTCTGTAATTTTTAAGGTGTACATAATAAAGAGTATTCTATTCTATTCTATCCTTAATGGCTACAATAGTCTTGTCAGTGATGATAGATCGATCCCCGTACAATGTGGTGTGACCATTCTCGAGAACTGGGTCGGGCACATACCTGTAGTACGGCACTTACGATTCCACAAGGCTGTACTGCAAAGCAAGTTTCTGGTGGAAAATCATTAGTAAGACGAGAACAACCGGAAACATTATGTCGGATAGATTCGCCGGGACGGTGGCATACCCGACAGATGTCAACCGTTCCGTCCTTGACAATGTATTTCCGATAATTATTCGTCATGATAACTTCATCAAAACCTTCGATTTGATTACTTTATTATTTCCTTTATTATATTTTACAAACTTATAAATTACATTTTTAAATATTTTTTTAAAAATCTGAAAAAAGAATAATTAAAAAACATTTAAAAATATAAAAAATAGTATCCCACCGGTATCGGGAACAGGGTCCAAGCTACCGGCGGTCAGGGCTCCAGAGAGAGGAACCTCCTGACAATGCGAGCCGTGTCCAGAAGTACCGCTTTCTGAATCAAGCCCTTGATCCAGCTGCCCAACGAGAGCCTCCTCAGGTGTTTGTCGAGGCTCTTGGCTATTAAGCCATTGGCTGTCACGACTATCGGCACAATGATTGCTGAGTCCACATCCCACATGTCGACAACCTCGCGAGCCAAATCAAGATACTTGATTTCTTTATCTTTCTCGGCTTTCACCAGGTTACAGTCATGCGGGACCGTTATGTCAACAATCATTGTGCGCCGCTGTACTCGATCCACCACCACTATATCAGGCCTATTGGCAATAAAAGTCCTGTCAGTGATGATGGATCGATCCAAGTACAATGTGATATTTCCATTTTCGAGAACTGGGTCGGGCACGTACCTGTAGTACGGCACTTCCGATTCCACAAGGCTGTATTTCAGAGCAAGTTGCTGATGGATAATCCTGGCTACAAGGTTGTGTCTATGCAAGTACTCTTCGTTAGCTAGCCGAGAACAACCGGAGATAATGTGTCTTATTAATTCCCCCGGACGGTGACATGCCCGACAGATGTCAACCGTGCCGTCTTTCACAATAAATCTCCAGTAATTGTTCGTCATCATAACTTCGTCCATAATTGCACAGACAAAACCTTCGGTTTCTCCAAAGAGGTCACCGAAACGCAGCCAGGCTACGGACGCTAGAAGATCTACATCGGGTCCATGTAGGGCCCGGAAAAAGCGTCCGTGAAGCTCCTTACTCTGCCATACTTCCATGCGATCATTAGTGTCAAGCACTACAGGTTTGCGCCAGTTCTCTTTAGCCAAGGAGAGCGGGGTGAGGCCCTTGTCCACCGCGACCACATCACGATGCATCCCCACGTCGGCTTCTAGGAAATATTCCCTGAGACTGCATATCTCGCGATTGTGTAGGGTCTTAGCGTTTAAAAAGCCTCGACCACCACACTTTCGCGGGATATAAAGTCTCATTACCGATGACCGTGGGTGATGCATTCGGTTTGCAGTCAGCAGTGTACGGACCCTCCTATCCAGGGCGTCGAGTTCGGTCTGAGTCCATTTGAGTATGCCGAAAGAGTACATCAAAACTGGCATGACCCAACCGTTAACGGCGCGCACCTTGTTTCCGCCTGACAGAAGACTATTTAACACTTTCTTCAGGCGGCCTGTTGGCAGAGCTAGCTTTCAATGAAATAAGACATCATTGTAACACAGTGGTTTAATAAAGTTATTTATATTTTAAATAAAAATTTACTTCATCTTAAACATAGGATGACATAACAGAATAACAGTTGCTAGGCAACAACCAAAGAATACTTTACTCCTAGAACATAGTGCATTATAACCTTCATGGTACAACACCCCCACTTAATCCACTATGCTGTGTGCAAAATACATGTTTCTGCTTACCAACTCCCTTTGTCAACATATCAGCAGGCATTAGGGCAGTCTCACAATATTCAACACAAATTACCCTTTGCTCTGCTAACTCCCTCACGAAATGATATCTTATATTTATATGTTTGGAACGTTTTCCAATAGCAGGAGTATAAACTAGCTTACTGGCACTTTGACTATCACTAAAAATAGTAACAGCAGTGATAAGCGAGCCAGTCAGTTCAGTATATAAACCATTTACTGATATCACTTCTTTAGCGACCTCACAGATTGTGATGTACTCAGCTTCAGCAGTACTTAACGCAACACAACGCTGTTTTAAAGATTGCCAAGACACCGCAGCACCACCGAAAACTAGGGTATAACCAGAGAAAGATTTCCCATCAGGCCCATTTCCCCAATCTGCATCTGCATAGGCAACCAAAGGCTTATTACATTTTTTGTAACACAGCGATAGTTCCGCTGTTCCCTTTAGATACCTTAGCACTCGTTTCAGTGCCGCCATGTGAGTAGAATCATTGCAGTTATTAAATTGACTTAGCATCGTAACTGCATACGATATATCAGGTCTTGTACAACATGCCAGGTACATTAGTGAACCGATAATTTCCTGATACCGAGTGTTGTCATTCTTTCCACCAGATTTCAGGCGAAGATTTAGTTCAACTGGTGTACTAACTGGTTTGCAGTCCAACATTCCATATTTCTCCAGGATTTTTGAAACGTATTTCTTTTGAGACAAGTGTATTTCACTTACACTCTTCCGCTCGATCCGGATTCCAAGACATTCTCTTGCCTCGCCCAAATCCTTTATTTTGAAGGATCTTCCAATGTTATGTATCACCATCCTGGCTTCTACAGCTTTATTTGTGAATATATAAAATCATCGACATACAGAGCAATGACAATAAAAAATCCTTTAATATTCTTTGTGTAGACACACTGGTCATATTTAGACCGAGCAAAACCCATCTTTATTATATGCTCATGAATTTTTTGGTTCCAACACCTGGCAGCTTGCTTGAGGCCATATATGGCCTTCTTCAATTTGCAAACCTTGCTTTCATTCCCCTCTTCAACGAAAGATTGCGGCTGTTCCATATAAATCTCTTCATACAGATCCCCATTCAGAAAAGCGGTGGTAACATCAATATGATGAATGCTCAAGTTCTTCTCAACTGCCAGTGCTAGTAGAAGACGAATCGACGACATCTTAACAACCGGTGCAAATGTTTCAAAATAGTCTTCACCAGGTTTTTGCGAATAACCCTTAGCAACCAGCCTTGCCTTATGGCGCTGAGTGCTGCCATCAGCTCCAACCTTCAACTTGAAAACCCATTTCGTTTTAATAACATTAGCGTCTAATGGTCGATCAACCAATTCCCAGGTTCCATTCACCTTCAAGGAATTAAACTCATCCTTCATCGCTTCCACCCATAACTTCTTGTCAGAACGCTCCATTGCATCTTTAACTGAAATAGGATCAGGATTATCTGACACATGGAAGTTATATACCATGTCTTTCTCCCGCTTCGGAACCCTGTTTCGAGCAGGGTAACGTCTCGAACTTTGCAAATCTTCTGCCACAGGACACTCTAAGTCGGCAGAAGCTGAACTTTGCAAATCCTCTGTCATAGGATCTTCTACGTCGACAGAATCGAAAAAATTCTCTCCAGAATCCGATCTCGTCAGTGAACTAGCCCTCGCTGTACTAGATGCACTTCCAGATTCTTCTTCATTTACATTCGAACTAGCCACCGGAACCCCTACTGCAACTGGACCAGCAATCCTTGGAATCTCTGGTTGAGTAGTGGAACGACTAACTCCAGGAATGTCATACTGTAAATCTATGGTCACAGCATCCTTCTTAGAAACAGGAACAGCTACATTTTGTTTTTCTTTAGTAGTAACGGAAACATTTTCCATAAATGTAGCATCTCGAGCGATGATAATCCTCGTTGGATCATCCTCCAAATTAATAAATCGGTACGCCTTCGAATTTGTCGAATACCCAGTCATTATCATTTGGACTGTCTTTGGATCAAACTTCTTGCGACTATGATCCTTTACTAGAACCTGAGCTCTACATCCGAATATTTTCAGATTCGATAGATCAACTCTCTCTCCTGTAAAAGCCTCCTCTGGAACTTTATCCTTGAGGGCCATTGTTGGAGATCGGTTCTTTAGGTACACGGCACAACCAACAGCTTCTCCCCAGAATCTCTTGTCCAAACCAGCCTCATGCACCATACATCTAGCCTTCTCAGTTATTGTACGTATTGTTCGTTCCGCCACTCCGTTCTGTTGAGGAGTGTAAGGTACTGATCTCTGGTGTTGGATCCCATGTTTCTTTAAGAAACCTTGAAACTCCGCGTTCGTATACTCAGTGCCATTATCGCTCCGAAATTTCTTAATCTTCTTTCCCGTCTGATTTTCAACAAGTGCCTTGAATTCCATGAATTTAGCGAAAACTTCGGTCTTTGATTTTAACAAATAGCCAAATGTTTTTCGGCTGTAGTCATCCACAAAAATCAGGTAGTACCTATTACCGCCCCAGGATTCCACCTCCATAGGGCCCGCTAAATCCGAATGCACGAGTTCAAGAAAGTCTTTTGCTCTCTTGGTTTTACCTTTTGGAAACATTTTGACGCATTCCTTTCCTTTACAGCACCCTTCACATGGTTCCGTGCTCACTTCTCTAAAAGTCAGACCATCTGCCAAACTTTTCAGCTTCACCATCAGAGGTCCACTCAGGTGACCTAGTCTTCTGTGCCACAAATTAAAACATGCGCGAGAAGAATCTTCTGGAGGACACGTCAGAACCATGGCTGCTTCTCTATCTAAAACATATAACCCCTGTTTTAGTGGTGCTGTGAAAACTGGCTTTCCAATTACTTTTACTTTGTAATCCTTTTGGTAAACCTTACAAGAAGCCTCATCGAAAACAACAGTGCAACCCTTAGTACACATTTTACTTACCGACAGCAAGTTTGTCGTCAAACCTGGAAGCATAAGCACATCCTCAAACCTCACAGAGCGCCCCATGGCATACACATCCCCTTGTTCACTAGACACAATTTTATCATTGTTCGCGGTTGTCACTAACTTAGAACTAATGTCCTGTCTATCTTCAAGAATGTGCACGTCAGACGTCATGTGTGATGTAGCTCCGGAATCTACGACCCAATGGCCCTCACCAACCGTCATAGATAGAGCGGCCATTAGACCCGAGGTCTCCTTACTGTCTTCCTTCTTATATAAACGTCTGTCTTTGTTGTCTCTAGTCTTGTCTCCCGTCTTACGTCGTTGGCACTGCCATTTATAATGCCCATTCTTTTTACACAAATGGCATATAACACCCTTCTTCGACCTTGACATCAGTGCCGTTGCCGTGTCATCTTCAGTTGTGTTCATTGTGCTGCTTTTTCTCAAGCTTTCTTTGAGCAACGCTGCCTGCACAGATTCTGTGGTAATCTTCATACCTGAATGCTCCAATGTCATCACCAGAGGATTGTATACATCGGTTAAACCTGCCAACATAATAATCCCAACAAATTCATCATCTAGACCTTCCTTTATGCTAAGTAATGACTGACTGGTTGACTGGATATCATTGAGATATTCCTCCATTGACGAAAACATTGCCAGTTTAACGTTGAACAACTTCCGCAACAGATATAGCCGTCGCAGTAACCCGCCGTCAGCATATGATTTTTGTAACGCTTGCCAAGTATCTCTCGCTGTCTTGAGATGCATGATCATGGGATAAATATTTTCCTTACACATGAGGCAAATCTTACTCCGAGCTTTGGCATCCTTCCTTTTAGCCTCAGCCGAGTCTGCCATGAAGTTCTCGTTCACACAATCCCACAGATCGAGGTCGGTCAGGAACATTTCCATAGCAAAAGCCCATGTACCATAATTAGCTTGGCCTGCCAATCTCTCAATACTCTTTACAGCTTGTTCCATAATGGAAATTGAGATCAGATACTTCTTCGCTCAGATATCACACCAGATCACGTCTGGGCCCATAACCTGTTGGCAGAGCTAGCTTTCAATGAAATAAGACATCATTGTAACACAGTGGTTTAATAAAGTTATTTATATTTTAAATAAAAATTAACTTCATCTTAAACATAGGATGACATAACAGAATAACAGTTGCTAGGCAACAACCAAAGAATACTTTACTCCTAGAACATAGTGCATTATAACCTTCATGGTACAACACGGCCAAAGAAGCGCTCCTTCAACGATTGCTTCATGTCAGTACCATTGATGCCCAACGCTTCCGACATACCCAAATACTTATAGGTTTCGGATGCGGAGAGGGCTCTGATGTTTATGGAATCCGAGAGTTGGGTTCCCACGGATTCCACAATCTCCCCTCGCTTTACATGCATGACCACACATTTGTCCATACCAAATTCCATCCTGATGGCGCTACTGAAAGTTTCAGTTACTTTCAGTAGCTCCATTAGTTGCAAATTGTTGGGGGCAAAGATTTTTAGATCATCCATGTACAGAAGGTGAGATATAACCTGACCACCTCTCCTCAGCCGATAGCCTAGACCTGAATCCTCCAGCAGTGTGCTTAGAGGATTCAAGGCTAAGCAGAACCAAAGCGGGCTCAAACTATCGCCCTGAAATATGCCTCGCTCGATCCTTATCGGCTCGCTATTCCTCAGGATATTCCGACATCCTGGATAGCGAAGGACCGTCCTCCATCGCCCCATACATGACATCAAGAAGGTGCGCAGAGTTGCATCTACTTTATACAACTTTATTATTACAATTGTAAATACACTTGCGCCTCTTCTCCATTGGGTTGGGCAGAACTAAGTGCATAGACCCATTGAGGTATTCTATGCAATTATTATTGACAGGTATTGGTATTATACAAACAATAAAATCAATACCTACCACATTAACTCCTTGTAGCTTAATGGGTCCTGTCCTCAGTTCCACAGCCCTCATTTGGAATGTCTATAAAATGTCTTCGATCTACATAAATAGGAAAACCGACAAAGGAGGTCTGAACGCACAAAACATACAAAAGGGCCATGTAATTTTAAAACTCGAACAATTTTTTACTCATAGTGACAGTTTTCGTTACTGGGTGTAATGCTGATATTTTATTTACATTTTAAATACAACAAAATAGCCAGAAACAATGACGGATAAAGGAAAATCAACTCGCTTGAAGCAGAACGTCAAAGAAGAAAAAGTTGTAGATTTAGCCGCTAAAATCGACGAAACTGATGAGATGAAACTCAAAATGCTGGCTGCTTTAGACAAACCTGAGTCTGGTGATAGTTTGTACCCACCTGAATTGAATGCTCATTTGATTGAACAACTTAAAGTAGGTGAAATTACGTTTAAATTGTTGTTAAATAGTGTTTACTAACAAGATCCTATCCGACTATTTACTCCTAAGATTCTCCCGATGCAACAATTAGTTCCCAGGAAGCTTCCATAGTATTATTATATTCTTTGCCAGGAAGACTAGACTAGTGCCAATTTCACCAATGAGACCCAGACCACATCTAAAATCGCGTTAAAGAGCTGTCAGTTTAAAATTGTTAAAAAATATAGACACTGTCAGCTCTTGAACGCTGTTTAGATCGCGGAAATCGCATTCAGGGTGGATTTCACCAATAAAACTGAACGCGATCAGCACATAAAACTCGGTTATACGAAATCCACCCTAAATGTTATTGGTGAAAACCGCAATAAAGGGCAAAGACTATATAAGGCTTTGACTTTCGAGCAGGCTACGAGATGGAGGTCAAGAACAGACCCACAAAACAATAAAAAAGGGCAGCATAGCAGTTATCCAAATTCATTATTATAATCCACATTATTCAATTTGTTTAGCTTTAAAGCAGGGCCCAATGATTAAGTTGGATTGTGAAACCATGTAACATAGGTGTCACTGCCCGAGTAACATTACAATTTATAGATTTCGATTTCAGATAATGACGTGTGACAATAATGAACTACGCAAATGCGTGTTCTTGAAAGACCAAAATGCTAAAGAGCTTAACAAAACTATAGCCGATCTAAACCAACGAATACGTGACATAATTTCTGGTACTGGCCCCGCCATATCGTCAAAATCAGCCGGTATCATCAGTGCAAAGATAACTGATCTCTGCAAACAAAACCGCCACTTGGTCGCTGAAATAGAAAGCTTTAAGACAAAAAATGCAGCTCTAGAACGAAAAGTGATGCAACTCGAAATTCTGAAAAGAGAACATGAAAAACTAGACATATGCTTGTGTAAAGACGAACCAATAGACGCAAGCCCTGATGAGCTAAAAGAGCTCAACAATAAACTGTCGTCAGTAAACAAAAAGCTTTACGACAGTAAGAATAGGAATTTGGAGCTAAAAAACGAAATACTGATGGCTACGAAAATCCTTCAGATGGAATTAGGGGATAAGTTTACAAGTATCAAAGAGTTGCAGAATGATGTGCTTGGTTGGAAAGGCAGGGCGCAGCAGATCGTGTTGCTGCAGGCTAAAGTTAGTGAACTGGAGAACAAATTGAATGGGAAACCAAAGACGGATGCCCAGTTAGCTGATGTCAAAAGGAAGGATCAAAGTCAGGTATGGTAAACACGCCCGAAGGGTTAAGTAGAGGTGTGCCCAATGACTATGGTGAATTTTGTCACCTAAGGAAGTACACCCTCATTTCGCCAGTTATGTTTAAGTCCCTTGTAATAGGGGCGAGTCTTTTGCCATCAACTAGGCACGAATCCAGACTCCGAGCTGCTACTGGTAAATTCATGATGTAAAAAACAAACAACACGAACCTGGAAATTGAACTCAGGACCTCATGGTTTTACGACCATTAGACCAACGAGAATGTTTTAAATGGATGTAACACGTATCATTAAAAAAAGCGAAATTCGCCTTCGCTCGGTCAACTATGACCAATATGTATTACTGGCTTTAAAGATGTGCTGTTCCCTCCCACAGATTATTCGAGAGATAGAACAAAAAAGAAAAAAAGAGGTAGAGCAGGCAATGAAGGACATGGAAAGTCTGAAAGAAGAAAATCACGATCTAAAGAGAAAGCTGGAAGGTTCTAGATGCAGGATTAGAAATTTGGAATGCGACGCAACTACGGTCAGACAGAAGATGCAGACTTTTGTTGAGAAGAGCAGCCATGATGACATGTTGATTAATGAACAGAGGGTGGGGATTTTTATTTTTTAACTCTGGTCTATTTCACTACATAAACGAGTCCGTCTGCGTTCTCATTTATTTCAAATTACCAGTCGTAAATTTTTAGTTTGCTCCCAATCGAACATTCAGTTTTCTTTGCAGAAAGTTAGTAAAAGTATAGTAGGCATGTAGGTAAATAATTTTTCCCTTAATTTACTTGCAGAATCAAATCAAAACTTCAGAGCTTTATTATCAGGACATCCTGAAAGAAAACACAGCTAAAATGAATAAGATGAACGTGGAAATCGGTGAATACCAAAAGCTAACAAAAAATACTGCTGCCAAAATAGACGCCTTACGAAAACAGGCCACTGAAAAGGCAGCCAAAATCGAAGAACTAAGAGCCCAACTTTTGAGATATGAAGAATGTTCTCTTCAAAGCATATTCTTCACTCCAATGAAGACAGCTACAGACAACGAAATAAAAAAGCTGTCTGAACTAGTAGTGATCTTAAATTCGAGGTTAGACGCCGAAAGACGCAAATGGGATGAGTTAGAAACCATCAACAGGAAAATTAAAGAAAGGAAAAGGCGTCTGGAGCGAAAAGTCGCTAGTTTGGTAGATGAAATAAGATTGCTGAGAGATTCCAGAAAAGGTTCGAGGATGTCAAAAACTTCAATCGTAAAAGAGCATAATTTTGACTTCAATAATGGATCATCGATAGTTGTTAAAAAGTCATCTACTGAAGGGAGTGGTAATAAGCCAAGTGATTCTGGAACAGGTTCTGATTCTCAACCTGGCGACGAACTCGATAAAGATGATTTAAAATACAAGCTCGAGTTGACTGAAGAGAAACTAAAAATCCTAGAGGATAAACTGAAGATGATGGAAGAAGAAAAACAGTATGATTACAATCATTTGACTGAGATGATACAGACATCAAAACAGTTGTTCAATGAAGCGCTGGCGGTGCTTCAAAGAGAGAAATGCCAATGTTCGTAGTTATTGCTTTTACGATATTGATTTTCTGTTAATTACATAGTTTTGGGATACGAGCATTTTTAATAATAATCTTAACGCTATAGTAATCTTTAGCAACTTCTTGGGCTATTTAATGACAAATAAATATTTAGAAACAATTTATCTTACGGAAACCGATGATGAATATTTGATTCAAGTAAGTTGAAGATTGGTTTCGTATTTAAAAATTACTATGCGGCAACATTCTTATTGTTTTTTTATTTAGTAACGTTGGCAACCCTAACCGCCGCCATTTGTCATTTTTTTGGCATGCGCGTACAGAGATGCTGCGAAAATCGTGCTCTTGAGTGTTTTCTTACAATACCGAGTTTTAAACTTTGTTTGTGAATCGTGAAAACCCGTGTTGCTCTGTGAAATATCAGTGCTTTATTATATTTATTGTGTTTTTGTGTTAAAAACATTCATCATGAATAAAACTTGCGCAAGGTGTGAGAAAACTGTTTATCCGACTGAGGAATTGAAATGTTTGGACAAGGTAATTTTCACTTGTATTCTTTTAAAACTATTACAAACCGGTTAAAGTTTTTATTGCATATTTTTACAAGAATTGCGACAGGAATGCCGATTTGAAAGCTGGAGCTGGACATTGAAATTAGTTTTCGGTGTTATAAATAGAGATGGGTTGTAACAGGTTAAACACGATATCTGTTATCACTGGTACTGTTACACAAAAATAACAGATCCAAATATCTGTTATTAAATAACAGCCTGTTATTTTTGGACGGATGATAAATACAAATTTAAATCTCAATTGAACATCGTCTTTGTCTTTGCGTTTTGAATCGAAAATCGTATCCGAAGAAAGACATGGGTAATGTGAAATTATAGAATTACGTAAGTCGGCCGTATGCCAGTTGTAAAAGGCTAGGCAAATTGATTGTTTTTTTTTTCGAAATTCCAAACTGAACACTTTCCTTCATACTTAATCGCAGGCATAGGACTGTCAGTTTACTATAAATTGAGGAACTTTAGTACATAATCAGAAATTGGTTACGTTTCTCAAACTGGCGTAGTTAAAAGTGTTCAATTAATTTTATGTACATAACTATTCACATTATCAGCTATTGTATATCTACATGACTATTTACAGTATCACCTATTCTATATCTACATTTACATTTAATATTTACATATTTGATTAAGAAAGATTAGTTGCTGCAATTTCCTAACTCCGAACCGGCACCCTAATTGCGTAACACATTTTCGTAAACGATTACTACTAATCTGTTGTATTTTGACAGTTCAACAACATTCATTGCGTTATTTATATTGTTGAGCAGATTTTTTTATCCAACTTACGAAGCAATGGTTTAGCAATCTGTTTCAAAACGATTCAGATTCCGATTGTTTGTGGTTTACGCAATTAGGGTGCTGGTCCCTCAATCCTCATACGGGTCCGCCTTTCATTAAGGATATTCCCTGCAGCAGAGAATACCCTTTCGCAAGGAACCGACGAAGCCATTGCGTTAAAATTTTTGATTACCATTTCACATTTCGTAACAAAGGAAGCAGCAAGGGAAGCAGTGAAAGAAATCAAATTTCAAAAATTCAAAATGTCAACAAATAAACCAGCCAAATTACCTTCAATTGAATATCATCTTTAAGTCTATTGAAATAAAGTCGTACATATTTGGGACATTTTGCGACCAATACCGTCAAACCAAAGATAATATAGATAAAAGGTATCCTCAGACGGACATTATAATAGTTTTGGTTGCATCCCTTTCCAAAATAATGTAGAACAAAATATATTTTTATGTCATCAATATCAAACAAATCAAGAAAATTACTCTTAATAAAATATAATTGATCATCAAAAAATCGTAAATACCTGGAACATTTTGCCGCCAAGATAATAAAGGAATTCGGATACGATCACATTTTTTTTGGTTGCATCACAAATTGCCTTATAGAAAATTGAATAAAATTTTATTTCATTTTTTATAATGGTCACTGGTCAGTAACAGGTCAAGTAACATGTAACACGGCCTAATTTAGGAGTCACTTTTTTGTAAATGATCGTTCTTGTTTAGACCACCAACTATATTTTAGGGATAATAAATACTAAGTGCTTCTCTTTTTAACGCAGTTGAACCGCTTTAGTAAGAGTGAGAAGTAAACTTATTTTGAAATAAATAATAGGTGTTTCTCTTTTTAGCAAGGGTCATTCTTTGATGAGGGAGAGAGAAAAATTGATAACCCTGTTATTTTCCTTCCTTTGTTTGAGTGTGTATGAAAATAACAGCCGTGGTAACAGTCTGTGTGGGTGGACTTATTTATTGAAATAACAGATTTAACAGCCGATATTTTGAGTAACAGATAAGCTATATTGGTAGGAACAACTGTTATTTGTTATTTTTAAATATCTGTTATTTCTATCTGTTACGATAAATACGCCTCACCCCTAGTTATAAATTCAACGGACCAACTTTTTTCGTAACTATTGTCGTGTGCCGGGCACATCAATTTATACAACCGGACGCGTGACTCATTTAATTATATATCTTGCTGCTGATATCATTGTGAACTCTCTTTATTACCGCTTTTGTACTTGCATCGACCTTTTTACCTAATTAGAGTCGTCTTAGGCAATACGCGACCTTGTGTCACATTATCTTATCGATTGTATTCAAATGGTATCTCTTGGGAGAATAGAGTTAATTCCTAAGCCAATTAGTTGAATGAGGTGAGATAAAATTGGCGTCCATAATTATTACCGCGAATTGTTTACATTATCTAATTTTTATTTAATCGTTTGATATCACTTGCTTTATCTATATATATAAGAACCGAAATTAGACATTACAAATGTTTTGAATGCCATGAAAAGTGATTTTTACAGTGTAAAAAAGTTTTTACAAACTCAGAAATTTCAGCCTGCAAATCCCAAATCTACAAAATCAATCACGAACATTACAAGAAGTGTTGAAAAGAAGAGTTTGGTAATCTAAACATTGTTTTCATGTTTTTATCTACAAACAGACAATTTAAGACAATGAATGTCTGTTGTTTATGCTGCAACATTCACTATGGTGCATAACAACCTCTGTGGAACACCTGTACTGTTTTGAATATGGGTATTTTCATTGAGAACAGTTATTTTGCCGGAATTTTATCAATAAAACTAGAAAACGGTGCAATTATACAATTTTACACAATGTCAATGTAATAGGAAGGCAACTATGTACATCCCAAAATTGCCTGACAACTGTTACACCACACTTGCATATTTAAAAAAAAGTGACTGTCTGTCGGTATGTTTCCTGTTTAAACCTAAACCACTGAAATTTCAATAAAATTTGGCAAGAAAATACCCTTGGCATCCTGGGAATTATGTCTCAAAATTAATCCTTAAATTGGTCATATAGGGGATGAAAGTTTGAATGGGAAATGCAGCATTTCATAAAGTACTTCAATAAGACAAAAGAGTTCACAGTTGTTCACAGCTTCTAAAACATTCCATCTTCAATATTAGGCACCAGAGAAATGAGTAGGCAGATGGTAAAAATGTTAAAATGACCAGTCCATAAAACATGCACTTTTATGGATTCCACCATTTTAGGTTACACCAACACAAAAATTTCAATATCTGGTTTAAATATTGGTAACATGAGGTCTTTTTAACATCTCAAACATTTCTTTCTTTTGTCATAAATTCAAATAAGCCTAAAAATAAGCACTTTTTGAATTGAAAAGACATCTCTCAAAATGCCTCTGTGGTGAAGGGCTGTCTTTTTAGCTTGTTTAAAAAAGTGCTGATTTCCTGGCGCCAAAATGCCTGCCCTTCACCACTTCCTAGCTTTTGAGCTGAGTGTTATAGTAACAAGTCTGTATTTAATTACAAATAGTAATTAATAATCACTATATATGTAACTATATATGTAAAAGTAACAGGTGATTAGAGGTTTAAAGAAAAAAAAATGAACAAACTAGTAAACTGCATACAAAAGGGTTGCTAACCACCTTTTCACCATGATTGTTTAGCCCATAGCACAAAACAAAATCAAAAGGCGTTTTTCTATATCACAGCTTAAAAAGGAATGGATTCTATCACTATGGTATCTTGGTAAATTTGACCATGTCAGGCCCTGTACATAGATATACATAAACTCACGACTTCTTCCCATGGGGGTAGGCAGAAACTACAGAATGTAACCTGCTACGTTCCTTACATACTACTTTTGCTGTGTTTACGTTCAAAACATTAAATTGTTATAATATTTTGCTTCTTTCATAAGTGTTTTTTTCAATAGTCAATGGTGATTCACATTCAAACAAACAATGGTTATTGAAATACTGGTTTTGTGGAAGTACCATATTCGGTAATGAATAAATGGTAACAGTATGGTAATTTATGCCCCCCTAGCCATGGTAAATATATGACAAAGTTCTTTTTTCATAACTTTTCCATATTCAGCTGATCCCATAGGCCTTAATTAGAGTTTATTAATCATTATCCTTATTCAAGTTAATTAGTCATCAGGTTAAGTCATGATACCAACATTGTTAGGTCATTATTATATTATCTTTTATGCATGGGTAATCCATGAGGTAAATGGTATTAACTGAAATTATGTTTGTAAGGTCTAGAATATAACTCATTTTTGTCAAGTTATCACTTGTAGAAGGATAATTCACTCATTATTGAGAATAATAATTGCCATGCAGTACATATTTAGTCTTTTAAAGATACCAAGTAATAATCCCCGGGCTGTTATAGAATAATTGTTATTATTAGATTAACAATTAAATGATTATGATGATTATTAATTTTCTGAACTTTCTTAAAAATGGTTGTGTCCTAGAACCAATAACTCTCAGATATTTAACATTACCAACCCCAACTGTGACCGCGTGGTGGATTACGGCCCACTCCCTCTTACCAAGGGGAGGCCTGTGTCCCAGCAGTGGGAA
This sequence comes from Dasypolia templi, assembly GCA_963555695.1. NCBI lineage: Eukaryota > Metazoa > Arthropoda > Insecta > Lepidoptera > Noctuidae > Dasypolia > Dasypolia templi. The sequence goes on from OY743163.1 coordinate 12,048,283, forward strand.
CATTATAGGCTGATTATGTGTGTAAAGCACTGCTTATCCCATTTTCACTTTAATATCAACTTCTCTTTTAGTTTGACCTAGCTGTTGCACGCGACTTTGTCTACGATCCAGGATACAAAGCTTATGTCCTTCTCCAGGTCATAGTCTACCCATGTACCAAATTTTATCCAAATCAGTTCAGCCGTTTAGCGTGAAAGCGTAACAAACAAATAAAACTCACTTTTGCATATTTATAGTAAAAAGTTAGGAAAACCTATTGCGAAAAACTGTTTTAATTATGTGAAAATCTTTTTGAAAATGATTTGAGATTTTGAAAGAAATTTGAGGATATTTAATGACGCAGGAAAAACTCCAGGGAAGTAAATACAGTACTGAACTATTTATTTACGATTAGCAAGCTCACAGGATATTGTGAAAAATATCTAGATGTTTTTAACGGCCTTGTGATATTTCTGGGTCAAAAATAGAATAACAAGAAATAATAATCTGTCAACGAAATTTGCTACCTGAAACACAAAAAAAAACAGTAAAGAATAGATTGCGTCTCTCTTACCAATAAATAAAAAACTTCTTGTGCTAAAATACATTTAAAAAAAAACACCATATCAAAATTATTATTCATCCAAATCATAAAACTCAAAAAGATATGATTCCGGCCAGGATCGAACTGGCGGCCTTCTGCGTGTAAAGCAGATGTGATAACCACTACACCACGGAACCGGTCGAAAGCTTTTCCGAATTCGCGACTCATTGGTACACTCGGTTTGGTTTTTACTTTGAATAGTTTGTTACGTCACATTAAACAAAATTGTATGTACAACTATGTTATTGATTGATATTCGGACATGCAACATGTAATCATGACTGTGTTTTGTTCATGTCTTGCAGTGTTGTGTTGTAATATTAAAATGCTTTGTTGATAAGAAAGTGTGGTATGTCAATTTTCTTTATAGTTTTATATCTACTTGATGTTTTCGTGGTTTGTTCATAGTATCGGCGTGGTTTCCTCATTTACACTATATTGCCAAAAACGCGCAATCGACGTTATACATATAATTGTGTATATTTCAGTGCTCGGAGTATTTCATGATGATACGAGTATTTCTTGCAAGCTTGAATTTGTTTAGTCCTCTTTTCAAGGCCAGTCAAGGCCATAGAAAGCGAAAATATGTGGCGAAAGTCTGCACTGTTTACCACCCACGGAGAAATGAGATTCGCCTGTTCTTTGCCGGGCACTAAAAAACACCAAGTGATATCTACTTGGCCACATTCCCGACAAACATGTTCCTCACTTGTCAAACAAAACGTTGTCATATCCGATTTCCGATACCATAACAAGGCGGGTAATGTGCTCAGCTCACAACATAATAAGGTATCAATGAATAATAATGATACGGTATTAGGTAACCAGCTAATAAAACATTTATCGCAACATTGCAAACAATTAAAGCGTGAAAGTGCACCTCTACAGACCATAGACACATTATGACGTAGAAAATAGCGGTAATTAGCCGCCTTTTTTGACAGCCACGACTTTGACAACGATTTTTGTAAGTGAAAGTTTCTTTCTGCTTTCATACGTCTTTCATAGCTCGATTTCGGATTTAGGAATCGGACCACAATCAAATAAACTTTAAATAGATATCCAATTTCATAAATAATAGAGATTTTCTGCTCAAATTGGGCCAGCTATATCTCATTTGGCGCCCAAGTGGGACTTCGTAGTTCCACAACACAATAGGGCGCCAAGTGGGTCCCTGCCCTCAGCTCAAAACGTTGCTGTGGTTCAAAATAATCTTTTATTGGCACAGGCCTAGGATATGCACTTGTGAGATGGAATCTACGACGTCCTTAAAAGACGCGGAAGCACAAACAAGACTCAAAATAAATTGCAGTAATTTGCTAATAATAATCTGAATCTTCTGAACATCCGTGTAGGTAAGCTATTGTTTCATGCACCCAGAAGCAGAAGTCTATTAAAGTAGAAAATAATTTGGATATTACAAGTTACCTGGTTCATTGAGAACCATTACGAAGCATACGTAACTTTTAAATCCGTGTCGAAAGCGTTCATAATCATAAAGCTATACGAAAATCGTTAATTAAGAAACATCAAAATCAAGTACTCATAAAATAAATATTACAGAAGACTCACGTCCATTGATCTTTTAGTTTTTATGACCCTTAGAGCAGAAGTAATAATAACACAGCTTTAAATCTGCCTATTTTTTCAAACTATTTTGGGGTCAGCTTCAAGTCTAACCGAATGCAGGTGAATACCAGTATTTTACATGGTTACTGAGTAACACGATACCCTTTGGAAAGACTGGTCGTCAGACTATTGGTAACACAGCACAGTAATAAAAAAGCAATAAGCTGTAATTTCAATACAGTTGCTGTAAAAAATGTCTTAACCTCAAAAACATTAGGATTGGTTCCGCCATTTTATTCAATATTGCCAATGTGCAGAAATTCTTAATCTATTGTGTTGTGGGTCAAAATCGTTTGTTATTGCCAATTAAGAAACAATGTACGGGTTAATTAAGTATTTTATTTTGAACACTGATTACATGTTTTGCGTGTTTTATTATCAAATAGAGGTAGCCACAACTTAGATTTTTTTCCGGACAGTCTCAGCCTTATAACCATCAGGTTATTTTTGGATTTCAAACTTCATTCCGATTTAATTTGCATTTTTCTCATTACTTGTTGTTATACTTGCTTTCAACAAATCTTGTAGCTGAATTGACGAAAACAAAAAAAAAAGAAAGCATGTGTCAGACATGTCTCATTTTTATTTTTTTAAATTTTTGTGTACACAATTTTTTTTTTTTTTTTACAGCGATGCGGAAGTATTTTTTGATGCCCTATGAGCTCTATCCCTCTTTTTTTTGTATACATTTGTACATTACATATTTATTTTAGTGTTAGCTTGTATATTGTAATTACATTTTACAACTTGTTTTAGTTGTAAACGGTAAAAGAAAACAATAAAACAAACAAAGTTTACCCAAACCAGTAATATACCACCACTCGTTTCAATATCACGCATAAAATTGAAATTCTCGAATAAATAGAGCAGAAAAACCGAGATTCATGAAATAACTAGATCACGTTTGTAGCTTTCGTAAAAAATTGTTTACCAGAACTGTGGACATAGCAACTAGCAAGGTCGTTTGATAAGAGTATTATGTAAATAGAGATAACACACAATAGGGGACTATTCCCGGCGTAAAGTTGCATAATAATGATAGTTTTCGTTCAAGTATGTCGAGCTGTTGGATGAGTTTGTTCGGGAGCTCCTCTCTAAGGGCGATTTTCATCAAACTTGTATACCTGAGAAAAAAAAACTGAATTTTTGACAGAAGAACTGTCAGACGTCAATGGAAAGCAGCCTTAAGAGGAAGAAAAAAAAACAACAACAATAAACTGTACACCTATCAACAATATACCTACATGAACCTACTTCTTACCTACTTCTTCTGCAAAATTATTGCTGTGTTCCGATTTTTCAAGTATGGACATAATAGTCAATCGGTAACGCTAGCACTACAAAAATCGCCTTTCCGGTTATCACATAAAAGCGCTGTCAATGTCAGTTTATTGACACTACTAGGTACTTATGCGGGTTGACTGTACCACATACAAAAGATATAAGTACGAGATTTATTCGTGTCTTGGTGGTACAATGTTTAATGTATATAAATGTGTGATACTTAACCATATTTTCGTAGGTTACCTTATCTTGACCAAATAAAACAATAAAAATCCGCCTTTTGCCCGCATTATGTTCCACTCATTCGCCAATACAACGCATTCGATCCCACGAAATTCGTGACAATATAAAAAAGGGGCTATCCCTAATTCCGTGCCAATTTTATCCCTATCCCAAATTCTACTCTCTGCTATTGGGCATGTGCCTCCCCCAAACTTTGATAATGAACAGTTGCAATACGGAGGGGAGTGGTGTCTATTAATCTTTATCTAAGGGTGACGGGTTCTATTCTTGGCTGCTTTAGAACGTGCCTGTTTGGATTATCTTTTAAAACTTCATAGAGTTTTCGTTCATTTCGTACTTACTTAATTAACAGAGATGATTGCACTGTTTCCAAATTGGTATAGGAAATTATTAATACGTTATTTGCTGTCTAACATGAGGCATTGCTGCACGGAACTATTCTTTTCATAACACTGTTTGATCCAAAGTGTTACATTTTGAATTTATAACAGAATCAAATACGTAACACTTTTATATGTGTTAACCCAAAACAATTACAAAAGTGTAACAGAAGTTATACATATATCTGTAACACGGATTGAATGCCACTAATGTTAAAAAATAATTCTTTAGGTGAAAAAAAGCGTTTATATTGACATCCCAAATGATACAAAAAAAAAACTGATAGCTATATTTCGGGTACATTAACAATAATACATTTACCTCCAAACATTACCTACAATAACTGTTAACGGAACGAAGGATCCTGGATCACACAACGCAGGGAATCCTTGTGTGAGGTCTAGGAATTCAATCCTCTTGAATGTAAACTGAGATAAATAAATTTATTCTCATTGGCCTGCAAACATATGCCCAGCCTTTTATTATTCAGCATCACCAAGTGTGGAAAATAATATCGTCTGATTCGTGTCCTCTAAGCCAATCATTATGTTCATAATAACTCCTGAAAGTAGCTTGTTTGTAGAGTACTCTGAGCCACATTCTCCCTTCATCCAACCATATCAGATACCAGATAAATCCGCTGATTTATACACAGCTTAGCAACATAGTGTGTCAACATTTGTGAGCGTTGAAGCGACAGGAGTCATTGTGCCCGTGTTTAGAACCGTGACGAAATTACTGTAGTATGGTGACGATTCGTGCCCGTTTTGTGGGACATGGAGGTTATATTATACGGGAGTGAAAAAGTTATTTATCATTAAAGAAAGCTGCTTTTCCCTGCTACATAATGCATTTGCCTGAAAAGAAAAGGTGTGCTGTCAGAAATCAGAAATCATTTATTTTACAATTAATGTGCGTACAAAATAAGATGTAAACATTGTAAAAGCAGTTCCAACACACTCTACCTTACGGCACGCAAAAGTAAAAGTAATAATATTTTATCTACTAAATTAAACAACCAATTAAACAAAACAAAAAAATACAGTTATGAGGAGCTACTGCGGCCTTCCTACATAAACTAAACAGCAAAAACAACAATCTTAATTCTGAATATATAAATGATTGATTAAATTGATTATTTTACTTACAATAACAAAACAAAAACAATAAACAAGGTATAATAATGAAATTGGAAATAAAAATAATATAACATTATAAACTCTTGTCATTCAAAAAATCTTGTATGGAATAGTAACATTTATCTATTAGTAAGGATGTCAGCCTCTTTTTAAATACGCTTAATGATTCTTCTTTGTAGGCATGAGGTAATTTATTATAGGTGATGGGCCCCATTGACAGTAAGCTTCTTCTTAATAATGCTGTTTTATGCCTACCTGTAAACATTAGATTTTTATATTGTGATCTAACAGATCCCGAACTTGTTCTAATATCGTCCAATAGGGTTAAAATATGATTGTTAGTTCAGACAAATATTGCAACTTCAAGTATATACAAAGACGGAAAGGTGAGTAATTTTAGAGACTTGAACATAGGTTCATAACTGTCGGTATTTTTAAGACTAGTCATTGATCTAATGCAACGTTTTTGGGCTTTGATTATTCTCTCCCTATCAGTACAGTTACCCCAGAATATAACTCCGAATCTCAAGAGTCTCTGTCCAAGTGAGAACATTTTCCTTGTTCTTTTTGGTTACCAGGTTCAACATAATACTCCTCCCTCCCTCCCTCCGCTCTCGTAGGTATAAGCATAATCTGTTCAGCAACGCCGTCACTGTAAATACACTTCAGTCAACACATTTTCTCTGTAAGCCTTTTGTCATTTTTGTTCTTCGATTTAGCTTTTCCTTATAACAGAATGTTAAAAGACCCAACACATAGCCGTCAAGTTCGCTTTCTGTACATGAGACTAAGTAACCTTGAACAAAAATAATTGCTAGGAAACGACTTTTATTTTAGGTGTGAAAATTTGCTGTTTGCTGTAGTGCGCAATGTAACACACGCAAAACATTGTGCTAATGGGTGCATGCGGGGAACAGTACAGGTGTCGTGGGGGATACTTTGTTTTTTTTAATATTATTAATATAATAGAATAGATTTTTTCTTTATTGGAGTAACCAAGACTCAACAGTACTATTAGTAAAAAACTACGACTATGTTAGTAATCACAGACACTAAACAAAAACAAGGGTAATGGTTGGTCACTGTTGAGACATCCCATGAGAGACTGCACAACAGTGACCTACTTACGAGTATAAACAGTCCCATCGACTTGCAACCATGCTTAAGACACTGCGCACCAGGGAAGCACACCTTTTACGCATTGTTGCGTAAATGCAATCTACATGCGCATCCGCAAACATCCCTGACGCACTACAGAAACGGGGCAGCCCCACTAGTATCCTAAACGCATTGTTATATTGAACGCAGAGAGCACTGTATGATTTTCGCGTATATATTATCCCACAGGCTGCACGTGTAAAAAGCATTACAGTAGGCCCGAAAGAGCGTGATTAATAACTTGTATTCGTAAAAAAACGTCAGTTAAAGTTGAACTTTTGACCTTCAATATCTCCGTAACCAGAAGGTTCCCAGGTATAGTCTTGTACTAAAAAAGTTGATAACAATGACGGGGAGAACAAGTGAATCTCGGCTTCGTTAAGTTGTTTTTACACCCGATATATTCCTGTATAAAAAGCGTGTAATATTACATTTATTTATATGTAAGTATATCTAAAAACTGTGTTCATTTTTTTTCGTATCGTTTTTTCTTACATATAAGTGGGACGTATCCTAAATTATGGACAACTCATGGTGTCTCGCATGTCATCGGGCGCGCCTACAAACACTATTATTGATTTAATAGTTCTATTCAGACCACTTTGTCTTGCGGTCACTGCGCAGCTCTTTGTAATAATTGTATCTTCACGATGATTACAGAATTATATTATGAAGTATTTATTTATATTACAAATCTGTCTACTATGCTGGCACTTGAAAAACAGTATAAGCTACCAACATAATTATGTTCTTTTGAGGACTCAATCGAAGCACTCTTCAATCGAATACGCCCTATGTAAAATTGTGAACATAGAAAAAGTTTTAAAGGTAAAAAAGGTTAAAGGTAGTTTCGTTCCTCGCAGTAATCCTTTGCCACCGTTAACGGGCGTCTTTCTTAAGTGTGTCAAAGCCGACACTCAAACAACTGCTAAATAATAACAATAAACTGAAATAACCAATCCGTTCGAAAAGCTTGGTGGTTATTTATTTATTTGCATAATGCAACATTGACCCAGCATCGGTGCGTCTTGCATGGGTGGCCCAGTGGTAACGGTCGCGAATTACGAGTTAGTAGTTACTTAGTTGTAGGTCGTAGGTCCGAACCCAGACAGTCACTTTGTGTTAATTATTTCATCACCACTGCTCTCAAAACGGTGAAGGAAAACATCGCGAGGAAACCGGCATGTCCTAAAACCAAAAAGTTCACAAGACACGTGACATCCGCCATCCCGCACTAGACCCGCGTAATGGATTATGGTCCACACTCTTTCACTGAGGGGGCCTGTGTCCCAGCAGTGGGAACATTATAGGCTGATAATGAACACAGTTACAGGCTTATGACTAGGCTAAAATTTAAGAGTAGATCAACATGACCCTGTTAAAGCGCAGCAGTAGTAGTATTATGGCAAAATCTTGAGAGAGACAGGTCTGGTGGACTGATTCGCGAAAATGATGACAAAAGAAAAGATAAATGATTTTGTTTCTGTAAGTAGGTAGGTTTCTACAAATACTTTTACACGTCAATCATATTTTGAAAACTAGATGAGATCGGCGTTTCCTATCTGACTACTCTGAGAAGAAAGGCCGAAACAAACTCAGAGGTCACAGTCTCTTTTAAAGTCCAGACATAATCTTGGTCAGATAAAGATTTCATAATACTCCTATTACGGAAGTCATGACCTTATTCTCAGCTAAACAACTCCATAAAAGTCGAGAACAACAATCATAAACCCGGCTACATACAGATGGTCGTCACAATATACTTAGAAAGTATCAAGTAAAGCATAACAGCGAACCGTTCGTGGCGCCTGGGGTTAAGTGCCGGTTGCACAATGCAAATCTTTTGTTTTACTGACGCAGTTCAGTTAACCCGTTTTCTTAAGACTTGCGTAGTCAACGAGGTTAGTTCCCTCTCTCAGAAAGCAGACCTGTACGCGTGGCATGACCAACTTTTGTCTATAAAATTACAGATAGAATAGACAAAATGTCTGATTTCTTTTAATTATTTGTCATTTTGTCTATTCGTCCATCGACAACTCGTTTCTATGGTACTCATACTACGCTTGCTGTAAGACCATGACACGGCATCAGTAGTGCTATTCTGTAGCCATCGCACCGTGAAAACTTATGTGAAGTGAGCTGTCAGTGCCACTGATGCGAGGGATTGACCAAGACGGGATGACATTGACAGCTCACTCCACGCAAGTCTTCACGGCGAGATTTTTAAAGAATCGACATGCAGGAACATGGGCTGAGCTAAGGTTGATTGCCGGCGTTTGTTCGGCGTTCAGCCGAAGTATTGCCTCTGCCACCAATCTTATTCCTCGGAATCAATGCTAAAAAACCTCCGTTGACGCTTCTTATACTCAGTTGAATCAATGTCAAAATATTGATTCTGTAATAACTTTAACTCACAAACAAAATTATTACTTGTTAAAAAATTAGGGAAATTATCTACTTAATTTTACAATATTTGTAAAGATGTGAGCACCTTATCTATCACATAATTAATTTATCAGCCATTGCTTTATATTTAATTATTTTTACTTATTGTGTTATATTCTATAATTACTTATTGTGTAACTGTATTCTAGGTGATGATGCGTCTTCAAATAGAATTAAATAATTCATGTAGATGTACAAAATATTGTAAAACATTTTAAAAGAGTAATGGTGGAGTTCCTTGCCCACTCTTCACCATACGAAGAAGGGGCAACTAGAATAAATTCAATTTTTTTGTAAATTATTTGACTTGACTTGAAAAGAACTCTACAATGAACGGTAGTTCGATAAAATCACCACGCCTGGCAGTGCGTAGCGTACGGAAACAATATGCTGTGCATCCCTCTGCCTCAATCCTCTATCATCCTTTACTTAAAAATGATCTGAACTTTAAGTATTCTTTGTGACTGTCTTATTTTAGCTCACACAGCGTAGCAAAGCGTTACAGATGGTCGTCACTAGTCTTGTGTAGTTCATGAACGATGAACGAATAGGAGCCGAATCTTTGCACTGTACTAAAAGAATCGTTTCCGAACTCTGACTTGTAATCGCTCTATTAGGTCTAATAGCTCCTTTCGGACTCGTACATTTTAAACCGCGCGATCTTATTAGGTGCGAATGAGAACGAGAAATGAAATGATACGATGTCTGTGAATGAGAACGAGAGAGAATAGCCGACGAATGACGATGCTACCCGAACCCGAACGACCGAATTCGGCATTCTAAACGTTTTATACATTACACAGTTGCCAAAAAATTAAGTAGGTACTGTGCAGATAAAAATAAATGTTTTGGTTTCATTCTTATATTACTTATTTTAATAATGGAAAAACGATATTTTAATTTTACGATTGATCAGAATGACAGTCCTAAGCCTGTTCAAGTATGAAGGAAAATCAAATGTGTTAAATTAATACTATGACTTGGTCACCGTCACGGCGACACAGATTCTGATTTAAATGTTAAAAAATATCTTCCATTACATCATCTAAAGTACCTAAACGTAGTGATTTAGTACAATGTCTTTGTTACGTTACTGCATAAAGACCATAAATAAAGAGCGTGTTGCTCCCGGGTCCGAGCCTCGCTTAAGGAAATGCTGACCGACTCAGAGAGCGAAGAACGAATAGAGCTGTTAGAACGAATAGAATGAACTAGTTCACTGTCCGAAATGTACTAGTACGGAGCGATCTTAAAAATGACCGAGCAGGCACAAGACTAGTCGTCACAATATTGATAGTAGCAAGTTAAGCATAACTGCGACCCGTTCGCGGCGCCTAAGGTTAACCGCCGGTTGCACGATTCTAATCTTTTGTTAACTGTCGTTAGTTTGACATTCAATTATGGGCATTGTTGTAGTTCCAAACGTAGCAGTGACTGAGAACAAAACTTGAACATGCGCGAAGTACGATAATACTACGTCATTTCAGAAACGTATGGTTGCGAAGGATGCATTTTCAAATAATTCGGAAGAGGCAAAAGTAATTATAACAGATAGCTGCTCCCCGCGGTTTCACCTGCATTAGTCTTGATCCCGTGGGAGTATCGGGATAAAATGTACTCTATGTGTTAATCCAGGTCAACTATCTGTGGGCCAAATTTCATCCAAATCCGTTCATTAGTTTTTGCGTGAAAGAGTAACAAACATCCATCCATACTCACAAAATTTCGCGTTTATAATATTTTATTAAGATGTTTAATGATTTTATTTCTGTAAGTAGGTGGTCTGTACAAACACTTCTACACGTCAAAATAAATTTTGTTTAAAAACTAGCTACCTGCTATTTTGCAATTCTGCAAAAATTTGCAATAATACCTACTCGTAGCTGAAAAACAGCTTAGGTACTTTTCATGTAACAAAATTGTTTCATTCGGTATCCGGATGCAAAAATGTAGCTGTATGACTCCCAGATGTTGGATTCGTCTGAGTTGTATCCACGTTGAAATGAAAATAAAAGAATCATGAATCAGCTGTTAAACTTGCAAGCTGTTTAAACGTAAGTACACAATGAAAAACGTTAACTGCCATTACAGTTTCTTTGTTCGAACATGATGTATGAACGAAATGGTCATTGTGAGCAGTTTTTGTGTGATGTAATAAGTCAATTTAAGAATGGCATTACCTCAATTAAAGGACGTCGCGTCGGCGAAATAGGGATTTGTGTAGAATATAATCTGTCGCTCGTAATTTTTCATTCGCCGCAAGAAACAAAGAGAAGGATGTCCCATCAACAACTTCACATGGCGTAAGAATCCAGCAGAAGGGATTTACACAGATAAAGAAAGAAAGTAAGAAAAAACTTGCGGTAAACCTGACGCAAAGAATAAAAACTAAAAAAAAACAGGATAAGGGAAAATATGCGTTTAATCTTCTCAAAACGGCCAGCGCTAAGTACAATGGTGTGTAAGTGGGACAGCCACAGCGCCATCGTCTTCATTCATTTAATAATATATTCATTTGAACAAGATATTATAAAACACTTTAATAAAAGAGTAACGGTGGAGTTTCTTGCCCATTCTTCTACATACGAAACTACTTTTTGGAAGGGCGACTTGAATCTATTCTATTTCAATGTGTATGCTGACGTTGAAAAGTGCTTTTTATTTGACTATATCAAAAAAAAAAAATGAGTTCAGGTTTTCTGCCGTCGTTGACGATTAATTCCGAAATAGCATTAACTTATGTACCATTTCTTCAGTTAAAAGCTTGTCTGTGCAAAACCATGATCTCTTGACAGATAGCATCTACAAAATTACAAATTTAATTTTTTATTGTTTTTTTTAATAACAAAACACACTTGTTTTTCCAGTTCGCTTTAGACATTGGCAGAATAGTCGACATCGGCTTTGCTTGCCATAATAAATAAAAAACTAGTATAGAATATTTTATTCATCTGTCATTTTGTCTATTCTTCCGTCCACAAAACTCGTTTCTATGGTGGCCATCACGGAATAGAAAAAACAAGTGGAAGTGCCCGTCAGTTAACCCGCGTGTGTCAGAATTATGCGGAAAAAGATGTAAATTAATAACAATTTTCGACAGTTGTAATAAATCTTAATTTTGGATGAACAACAAATACTTAAGCTTTTCGTCAAAGTTAAATTTGTTGTTCATGCAAAATTAAGTCTTACAACAACAGACGAAGGTTGTATTATTTTATATATTTCCCGCTGCGTGGGCACTTCCACTTGTTTTTTCTATTCTGCGGTGGCCAGGCTACGCGGGCTGGAGTTAAACTCGTCTCAAATCATATCATATAACACCCAACATTATACCAACCCAACATATAATAATCAGCCGTTCACCTTAACCTAAGATTACCTTAACCTTATACGGTGCGCCCGACAGTTACAGTTAGTCACTTTTATCTCGGAATCTAAGTAAACTGTTCAATTGAACGCTACTTGGATGGAAATTGGGTCAAATAATGTTGTTACTTATAGCTGTACGGTGTAGAAAATTATTAATGTCATCGTATCAGACTGCATTCTACTTCTCTTGGCGAGAGTGGTTCTTGCTGTGGTGGATATTATTGTCGGGCAATAGGGTTGATAGGAGGCAATGACTATACGTATAGACGTGCCATTGCTCAACAGTCCACCCTCCTAGGGTTGACTGTTGAGCAAGGGCACGTCTGTCATTGACTTGAATGTGCCCTGGCGGCTGAGAGTATGTCACGCTCACTCAAATGTCTCGCTGGTGGTGGCGTGTGTGTTGGATCATTAAGTTCCCTTCAAAATGGTGCTGATCTATTCGTCATGTTCGTGAACGGGCGCCGTCACACAGTGGTCTGAAAAGTGTCTGAAAATCGAGCTCCATACTCATAGAAACTAAATGTCAGGGATTTAAAAAAAAATATGGGAATGTCTCTGGAATAACTCTCTTTATATAATATTAAAGTATGGAGGGTATGCACAGCTCCGCGCGTGAGATTTTTTTTCAATGTATTTTTTTGTATGGGAGAAAACACTTAAAGTTGATTATTTTCGAACTGAAAGGAACTGAAGGGCTGGTGCTCACATGAGAATAGCTCATGTGAGCACCAGCCCTTCAGTTCCTAAAGAAGTAGATATACATTCATAAAGAAGTATGAGACATGGCTGCAGGAAAACATAAAATGGCCTGAAGTCATCAGGGAAAAGATGACACCATTAGTAGCAGTAGAGCAGCAACCTTGTTCTAGTTCTGACTTCGGTGTTAATGAGGATATATCAAAATCCCACAAACCAGAGACGTGCAGTGTTGGAACAACAACATCTCTTCTTAAAACACACAACATAGCGAAAGTGAAATGTAGCTGTGGTACAGGGAATGTCGGCCATAATTAAAACCCGGTCTTTTTTCGGGTAGCGTATTTAAAAAAACGGGATTCGGTGAACCCAGTTTGAAAATATTTTTTTTAAATTCTTTGTCCAAATAATGAAATTTTTCAACTGCTTGTAAAGTTCAGGCCGCCTACATCTTGCATCTTTTAAATTATTATTATAAAAAAAAAAAGGAATACTGAAATTCAAAATTTCAATGAAAACTTGCTTTTATTGTCTATGTTAAGTAGGTACAATATTAATCACCAGGTTTTCGGTGAAACCTGTTTGCATTCCCTAGTGTGGTATAGGTACACCCCTGCCGATCCCTTCGGGGATGCGTGATGTTACGTTGTGTTTCTTCCAAGAAGTTTGATTAATAAAAAATATATACAACATCGAAACCAGACAATAAAATATTATGAGTGACGGCCGAATGCAGATTCCATGGGAACTTTATAACCATGCAATATTTCTTCGTTCACAAAGACCATAATATACAGTATTAAACAGCCTATTTAGACAACAATAGCATCTGTAATGGCTGGTTAGCTGCCCGACGGTCAAGTACAGTAAATTGACCTATTTACCTCGGTTAGGCGTATAAATTGCGCAGGATGGTCGCTCTTAGCGCCTGGATACTGGATACTCGAGGGTACTCACGAATTGATGAAGTCAGAGTTAAGATAACGACGTTTTTTTCTCAGGAACGCGTAAAGGTATCAAATCTGGAATTTATATCAAATATTCACGTCTACTGTCCCTTGGAGCTGTGAAAAAATCAACTTCTAAGCCAACGCAATCAAAAGATACAGCCGTTTATGCCGTAAATTTCCGCAAAATTTCGACACTCGCAAGGGAATCAAAACCTACAGGGTACTTCCCGTGAACTCAGAATCTTGAAATTTGTTACGAAGCAACGTCTTTTAGCACAGATACTGGAAAAATTGCGAACCATTGATGCGCGAATCCGACTTGCATATGGCCGGTTTTTTTTTAATAAGAATGTTACCAAAGCATATAATCATATATTTTTTGGATATATTCACAAATAAACACATTAAATCATCATATTTTGCCCTCTTTGGTTTTTAGATTTAGAATCAACTTTTATTAAATGAATTGCACAAAATATTTAACTTTATTATTCTGTGAATTACGTTTGCGTTACTTGTAGATGGTAATTAAAAAGGTCCACACAGCAGCCGTAGGTTACTCTGTACGTGTCAGAATTAACAAGTAACTTGATCCCGAGAGGAAATGGAAAGTTAGTCCTACACTCCCAATTAACTCGTGGCGAGTAAGTGAGAAAAAGAAATCTGTGTACTCCTATTTTTGTATTTAACACCAGAATTGCTTTTTATGGTGCATTTAAAAGCCGCCTTCAAAAGACTATTGCGTGCTTTATACTTTTTTGGTAAATTAAGAGTAGTTTTTATTTCATTTGTACTTTCTGAGTTAATCTTGGACATAGGTGAAGGAAAACGTCTTGATGAAACTTGGACTTATAGTTAATACTAGCTGTCGTCTGCAATCCAGAATGAAAAGCCTATGATGTCCTTACCTAGGTCATTGTCTATCTGTGTGCCAAATTTCATTAAAATCTGTTCAGCCGTTGTGGCGTGAAAGTGTAACAAACAAACTTACTTTCGCATTTATAATATTAGTTAGGATACGTCTGAAATCGCCAACCCGTCTTGAGCAAGCGTGGCGATCAATGCTCGTGCGTTCTCTGTATGAGAAGAGGCCTCTGCCCTGCAGTTGCAAGGATCTTAGTTAGAGAAATGCCTTGACTTTTGAAGTTTGCTGGCAGAAGGTATTCGATTCAAACCTTCGAACCTCAGTACATTTGTCAGCATTATAATCTTGAACTTGACCAACACACATTGCTAGGAATACAGCCGGCTCATTCTTTAAAAACCTCACCGTGAAAACTTTGGTGAATCGAGCTTCTTGAAGAAAGACGGTAATAATTTAACCTGAGAGCCAATTCCCGTATTTTTAAGAACATTGTCATTCTTATCTCAGTCTCAATCTGTCAAAAATACAAAAAAAAAATACACTGATTGTCACAGAGATGAGATTGTGACTTGAATTTGAACGTTTTTTATTTGTACGAGAATGAGTACATAGATGCCAATCCAAACCATTGACAGCTCACTTGATCTTAGTTTTCACGGTGAGTTTTTTGCAGAATGGATCGGCATGTTTTGCAGCATCTTGGAACGTACACATGCTCACTCCACCGTGGTGGTCATGAATCATAGTATGACAGAATCTATGTGGTAACCCCCATGTCGCTCTGCCTCGCTCGAGTGGCATCACTGACAAGTCACGGTATTAAACGCTGGCAGCTTTATAAACATATTCAATGCCAAACTCTACCTAAATATGGTCACTGACAATAAACGTGTGTAATGAACAGCTACCTAACCAGCTGGCTACTTATCTAAATGGTGGAACGGTTGACTTCAAGTTGAAAGGACTAAGGTAGGTGGCGCATTTTTTGCGAGAGGCCTAATGTCCTGCTGTCCTTTTAAATGTAAGTTTTCACAGTGAGACTTTTACGGAACAGCACCCTAATTGCGTAACAAACAATTCATCACAATTTTGAAGGAAATTGCTTATCCATAGCTTCATATGTTCGAAAAAATTGTCCGCTCACCAACGTAAATAACGCAACGAATGTTGTTGAACTGTCAATATGAAAACGATTACTGCAGTGTATACGCAATAAGGATGATGATTAAAAAAATATTAAAAATGTTGGAAAAAATAATGTAATTACAAAGAAAGCATAGTTAAAATTAGATAAAATCGATGTAAATATGAAGAAGCTACACGTTTTTGTATTGCGCTAGCTAGTATGAAGTTACATAGTCGTGACGTCACTTCTACGATAGTACTGTCCTTGTCTAACAGTTATTTTAAAACATTTATAACTTGGCAATTTTTCAGTATTTACACTTTTTATAATATCATGTATTGTTTGCACTATTGGGAAACGGATTTTTTTTTAGATAAAAATATAAAAAATGTCATCATTCCTATTACCTCGCAGATCGGCTGTTCGTCCAAGATATCAGCCAGCTTCTTCATAATAAAAAATCATGGGGTCAGTCATATGAAAGAAGGGTAAAAATTGATATAGGTATATTGACGAATATAAATCGATTTAGTCATCGCATCATGTTATTGGCACTTACAAGACAGTGGTTATCTAAATAAAATAACACTTTCGCCGTTAACGAAGCCAATCGTATAAAAGATAACTATAAAAAAAAAAATGTGATGTTTTTTTACAGATGTATTCGGCAAACATTACTGACCAAATGAGCACTGCCTAAATGACTGCCCTTTAAGGAAATACAGCCGCAAATTATGTCATGGTATAAAGCAATTTAATATACCGATCACGTGCCAAAAGTACTGAGGACAAAAAATATTTAATTTCACTTAGACCTTTATGGGCACTTATGAAACGTCAGAAGCTAGGTGCACGGTACCAATTGGTCGTTCCCTATGGAGAAGAGGCGACAACAAATCCACGGTTACTCTTTAAAAAATAATGGGCTTTCAAAATGTTTTCAAATGTGTAATAGGTATGGTAGGACAGTGTAAAACAAATCATCAAAAATGGAAATGACCTACAAATCGAAACATCTATGAGTCTATAAGGCCTGCAACGTTCCCGCATTCCCAAATACATAGATGAGAATATCATCAATAGTAAACCACACATAGCAACACCACAAAAGAATTTTGAACCAACACAGCTTAAAATTCAGCTCACACAAGATAAACTTTGTAACATTGCATAACGAAGCCAAAATTAAATATAATCTTGTTGAACGGAAACGTTAATGTTTACATTACGCGTTATTTGCGAGGGCTGACTCATATTACTCGTATATTTAAGCGGTCCATTTATTTTCAGGGCTATTATTAATTTAACTGCCTGCTTTAGAATTGGTTTCATTTGGGCACGAGTCTGCTGCTAGCCACGCGGTTTCCGGGACGAAAAAGATTGTCGTCGACATTTATATAACTAACCCAACCTCTTCTCCATACGTGAGTGTGTTTGGCAATTGTTTTCGAGTCCAATAAACTCACCATTAGTATAGAGCTCCTCCCTTTTATGCCGTGCACCCCTGGTCTTTGCGAGTCTCAATCAAATTTTATCCGCGTTCTTCTGAATGTCATTCACCCATCTGGCTGCTGGACACACTCTATCAAAGACTAATCATTGTGTTTTGTTATATATTATATCCACGATGCGAAAGGACAAAGTTATGCTGAATAGGTATTATGTAATAAGAAGAATTAGCACTCAGGAGTGCCAAGCACTGGGGACGCCTCTAGCTGTAAGACAGGCAAACTAAGAAAACAGGCAAAACAATTGGGTTATGATTAATTTACAAAGGTGTCCAAGGATTTTCTTGTCCGTTCTTCTCCATAGCTACCTACTACGCTTTGGAATGGACAACTATCTTCATCTTTTTGACTCACCGACCCCTTGAAAATTCAAAAGAGCCTGTAAATTCAGTTGCCAGTTCAGAAGTTCTGGCAACTTGTTTTATCTGATAATATCTCGACTTCTGACAACTTGTTCTATCAGAATATATCAGATAGAACAAGATGTTATCTTTTCTCCTATGGTCGCAAGCGCCACTGCTGAGCATGAGGTCTTGGGTGTGATTCTCAGGTCGGGCAAAGTGTTATTGGGTTTTTCCATCTAGATATTTCTCAATAGCAGCTCAGAGTCTAGATTTATCGGTTTATGGCAATAGCGTCGCCGCGTGTAAAATGATAAATGATTTTATTTCTGTAAGTAAGTTTGTACAAACACTTTACACATCAATCATATTTTAAAAACTAGACGAGATTGGAGTTTCCTATCTGACTACTCTGAGAAGAAAGGCCGAAATAAACCCAGAGGTCACAGTCTCTTTTAAAGTCCAGACATAATCTTGGTCAGATCATGTGAATACCATGTAGATTGGTATCTGAAATGGTATTTTGAGGAAAGGACCACACAGAATGAGTGGACCTGTCCAGTCAGTGCACGCATTTGTCAGTAATCATGCAGCTCAACACCGACTTAAGGAGCTCAACGATTCGACGAACAATACCAAAGAAAGGTCATTTGCGTAGGCCGCATAAATTACACAAACTGCCAGACCATGATTAAAACTAACAAAAAAAATACAATGGAACTTACACATAACTGGCGAAATCTGGGTGTACTCTACGTGCACCTCTGCCTAACCCTTCCGGAAATAATGGCGTTATGTTATGTATGTAATACAAACTTCTCTTCTTAAGTAAGTATACTAAAAAATTAACTATTTATAAGCCATGACTCATATAATCGCTCCATTTTATTCAGTCCGTGGTATTATGTTGTTAACTATTGTCTGCTTTTGTACAATCTGGGTCAGGATAAAAATACTGCCTACCTTAACTTGTGCGTGCTTTGTCGTGGCCAAGTGGACATGTACGTCTTTATTTAACACCGACTATAAGCCTGGTCAAACCCAGCCAAGCACATTACATCACCACTTCTCTCAAAACGGTGAAGGAAAACATCGCGAGGAAACCGGTATGTCCTAGTACACACATGTGATAACTACCAAGCCGCACCCCGGGGCCCGCCTGGTGGATTATGTTCCATTCCCTGTCAAAGAGAAGAGGCTTGTATCCCAACACTGGGAACGTTACAGGCTGCTTGTGCTATAGGATGAGTACTTGGCCAAAGAACGTTCTCTTCGGCCAAGCACTCATATTAAACTACCGGTCTTTCGGTGAGTATCTTAAAAGATAACAAAACACGTGATTCCTTAGATGTCGTGAAGGATTCTTTGGTCGTCTAACAACGAGGAAATCTTATAAAAGATTGGGCGGCAGGACTTTTCTGTATGGCCTATGGTCCTACCTTATATGTAATCATCGCTGGACATAGGCCTCCCCCAAGTACCGCCACTTCGACCGGTTCTGTGCTTCCCGTATCCAGCGGATTCCTGCGGCCTTCACAAGTTCATCGATTCTCCTTGTGGGAGGACTTCCAACGCTACATTTTCCGGTACGCGGTCGTCACTCCAGAACCTTTAGGCCCCATCCGCCATCTATTCTGCGAGCAATGTGCCCTGCCCACTGCCACTTTAGTTTAACAATTCTTCGGGCTATGTCGGTTACTGTGGGTTTCCTGCGGATCTCTTTATTTCTGATTCGATCACGTAGGGAAACTCTAAGCATAGCCCTCTCCATTGTCCTTTGGGTGATTTTTCTAATAAGGCCCATTTGTACGCCCATTTCCTTTCTAATAAGGATAAATAAACGGGTTACGGGGATTTGCCCTTAAACGTCAAATACAATATAATATGTCTTATAAGAATGTGACAGTAACCATAAATCTAATTGCTAAGACTGGTGATTAATGGCAACCCAGTTCCGCTACATGTGTAATTTTCTTTGTCTAGGATCTATAGCGTGACCATTCGTTTGTGCATTGACCAGTGCAGATAAAACCCATCAAAATAACTTGTCCATTCCTGGAAAGAAGTTCTATCCAACCAGGAATCTTATCTTTGGGGCAAATTAAATTAGCTAGCGAAACTACGCAGATGTTATAAAAAAAGATTTGATGCTTTTTTCGGGGTTCAGCTACCGCTGGCAGTGTTAATACTTGGAAGTATGAGTTGAGAAAATCGGTGTTCTTTTGTTTTATTGTGTTTAGTTATCGATACCAATCACGTCTCTGAAATTCAAACAGAAGTCCAAAAAATATTTTATAAACTGTTGTTTTAAGTGACTGCTCTAACTGCGGTCGATGACCCAATGATTGCCCAATTTTTGAGTAAGGCTATTTAACATAACGCTGTGACCCTCATGTCGGGGGAACAAGAAATTCCACACGGACGAAGTCGCAAGCAGAAGCTAGTTCATCATAATCAGCCTGTATTGTCGCACTGCATTGCAAAGGCCTACCATTCCTCTATCCACTTAACTCGATTCTGGGAAGATATGGACCAATCCTTCCTATAAGCGTCAGTTCTTTTTTTATAATCGAAATATTTGCTTTTGTCCAAAAACGTTCCGGGCTGCCTCATTGGTCTAGTGGTCGCATGAGCTACTGCTGAGCATGAGGTCCTGGGTTCGATTCCCAGGTCGGGCCAAGTGTTATTGGGTTTTTCTATCTAGAATTTTTCAGTAGCAGCCCGGATACTGGATTTGTGCCCGGTTGATGGCAATAGGCTCGCCCCCTATTACATGGAACTTAAGTATAACTGTGTGTGAATCCAGAATGCCTGTAATCCCAGAAGGGGGAACCCTTCTGGGATTACAGGCGTGATGTTATGTAGGTATGTATGTTCCGGATCACTTAGTGTCGGTAAGCGACAAAATAGCTCTAAAATCAGCAATTTGATTCCATTTTTAACTTCCATGAAAATATACACAGAGTCATGACTTCGTGTATATTTTGTGACTGTCCTCTGAAATGTATTCAAACTGCACCGAAAATAGTATGTTCTAATCGACACTGAATGCACGAGTATTGTTTGCAAACTGTATTATGCACCGTGAAGGTACGATGGTTTACCATTCATAAAATTCATTCGACTCCAAAAGAATAGGCTAAGTGGATGAGTCATTTAAAGTCTTGCAGTTTTCTGGAAGATACAGAATTGTGCAAAGGAACTAGAGGAGAAAAACATAACAAACGTCCGTGTGGAGGCCTCTGGAACCGTGTAACCAATTTTTTCAGCCTATATAAACCATCACAAGTTTTCCTGAAAAGATGATTGTCGCTTCTTCTTCCTGATTTAACACTAGGAAGAAGCGGTTTAGCGCGACGTTTTTAGCGCGGCAGTCTTGTTGATCTTTTCGTTTCAATACCTCAACCCATTCAATACCCTAAGGCGACTTTATACGACTTAAGAAATTCACAAGATATTCGAAACCAGTCGCAGAAATTAAGAGTACTCCTGAAAAACTACGAAGGTCGCCATTTCCCACCACTCAAAATCTATCAATACAAAAAAAAACTCATTTGCAACATACATTGTTGTACCGTCGCATCCACAAGCACTAATTGACGCAGCTTATTGTGTATTGTTACCAAATTGTTGTATTATATGCTGTGAAGTGGGACAGCGTTTGCAAAACGGCGCTTGCGCAAGGCCCGATGGACTGTGGGGCCTGTGGCTCAATATATTAGATGTATTGAGCCACAGGCCCCACAGATAATAATAATATGATAGTGTTTTGTTTCCCAAAAATTACGTGGCTTTAATTTAAAGACCGTTTTATTTGAATTGGTGGTTGCAATTTGTGAAAGGCGTGAATTGGATTAGCTTAAGCGATAAATCAACCATTAAGTCTGCAGGTTGACACGTCACACCCCTTTGAGTTCTATTGAGGGAAAATCAGAGGGAAAACAGTGAAGTCATTGTAGTTTTAGACATCAAAGACTTAAATAAAAATTGAGTGTAAGGTGCTAGCTGATCTTTCCTAGTCAATGTAGGAACTTCAAACCTCGTACCTCTTCCTCCAAAATCTATTTTTATATCACAGCTCATAACCGCTCTCTTCCTAGTGCCGTTCGTTTTTCAGATAAAGCACAGATAGTTCTTACCATTCCATGATACGATTCAAATATTCGTCGTTCTTCCTACAAATAAATTAAGATAGCTGTTCCACTACTAAGATTTTAGGTTAGTGACCAGCTCCTCATTTATGATAATTTAATTGAACTTGCTGCACGTGATGTTAAGTACATTACACGCGATATCAATTGAGGAAAATTGCTTAACAATTATTGTACAAGTGGGTATTTGAAACATGTGTGAAAATAACGTCAGTTGTTCTGTTGTTTGTTAATAATATAACTAATACTATATAACTAATCCTGAAAAAAGTTTAAATTATGTAACAAAGCCAATGATAGGTTGCGTTGCGTACTTTGTAAAACTTATAAACAAATTCTTAAAAGAAAGTGGGTGAAAAATAAAGTTTGTTGATGTCATCTGTCTGATAGAAAATTAACAAATAAATTAAAGCTTATCATATTACTGTTGTTGGCACTCTCACTTGTAAGGAAACTCGAACAACGTGGCGATTTGAGTTTTCTTTCAAGCGAGAGTGCCCAACTGCCAAAAAAGTCGCGGTGCATTTTAGTTCGTTAAGGCTAAATCTAGATGTCTCCAGTTGCGTCTTCCGTTTTTTTCTTCTTTACTTGAATTTGGAATTCTTCTCCGCTAGGAGTAATAGTGTTCTGTGCCTGTGAAGACTGCCGGCAAACTGTTTCATGACATAGTGAGATTTAGGAAAGCAATTTAGAGTTGACTGGTTGCAGTGGCTTGTGGTTAAAGTATCCACGCGGTTGGATCGATCAGGTTAAGATAAGCTTGCTGCAGTTGGTCTGTGGATGAGTGACCATGATTACACACCAAGACCCCCCCCGTGCCTTGGAAAGCATGTTAAGCCGTTAGTCCTGGCTGTCGTTCGTGGATCATTGACAGTTGTTACGACACGTCAGAATCCAGAAAGTTTGACAAGCAGTCTTACCAACGGTTTCATATTACCCAGTAACTGGGTTGTGGAGGTCTGCCTATCAGTCGCTCCATGTCAAATACTGTCACTCAGCTGCATCCTGTTTGACTGGACCTTTCTTCTTCCAATCATTATTATTCACCTCCTGTCCTTAAGGCGCCGCTCCTCCATATCAGCCCATGGCTAAACCTTGGCACGTGTACTAAGCCTCGCTTTGTACGACAATGTAGGCTGGATTGTCCACGGCCATGCTACGCACGGATCAAGAGTAGCTAGCTGTACTTAGCAGTGGATACACGACTGTATCCTTATTAATATAGACCACTTAACTCTTCTGCTCCAACAGCCTCCGGTTATGTTGTGTAATTTTCATAAACTGATAGTTTTTTTCTCTCCTTTTCAGGTATGGCACAAAGGGTGCTTCAAATGCCAGGAATGCGGCATGACTCTCAACATGCGTACCTATAAAGGATATGGAAAACTCCCATACTGTGAATCGTGAGTATAATATTTTCCTTATAATATTTAAACTAAAACAAATATGTTCATCCCATGCCATACTCTGAACAAGTCAAAGACCAAAACTGGGTAAACTTGGTAGCCAAAATGACAGGATTCAAAAACGAATCCTGAAATTTTTCAAGTTTACTTCAACTATTGTTGATATAATGTAGACAGTCACCGTGGTTTCACTTTCGATCCAACAATAATATGTAAATTCGACCCATTACCTAACGTTAATATGTGGTTCTGATCAGCCTATTCAAAGCACGCACACTCGTCATAAGGTCAAGGTCGCAAACACGTTTAGAATAGCTTTTAACCGACTTACGTGGTGTTAAAGAATTAAATTACTCTTACAAAGGCGTGGTCTTGGGGGTATGCCCTGTGAGAATACATGCCGTGGCCAATATTGGCTTGTCAGCAAGCTAGTTGCGGTGATGACTAACCAGGGTGTACCTGACGTATAACACGCCACCCACTCCCACCAATGGAACACACTCAAATAATTAACAAGTTCGACCTCACCCAACATCCCACCGGCGTAATTTCAGCTACCTTGGTGATAGTATGGGGACGTGGGAGTCCTGTCACAACGATCTATAATGATTACAGTAAGTAATCACTAAAAGACGAAGGCAGACTTATCGGGCTAAAATCGCACGTGGCAACAAAACCCGTGAGAGACCTCGGCGAAAAGGGATGTTTGGGCAGCATTCAGTTTCATCTTGGTGAGTCTCTTGGACGCAAAGAATGTCGCAGTGAGTTTTGCGAATGTTAATTGAGACTACGCACAAAGCCGGCTTTATATGTGGTCTTTGGATTTCCATTGTCATATTTAACTCTCGGCGCTAAGCAGTGCGTTGATTGCAGATACAGTGCGCGAAAAATTCCGCCGCGATATTTTTACTTCTGTGCGAACGTGGACTGATTTTGTAAGAATTTAACGTGAACAATATAGGTACATACATAAACTCACGCCTTCTTTCCATTCTTTCTGCCTACCCCAGGCAGAAACCACAGAACGTCACCTGCTGCGATCCTTACATACTCCTTTTGCCTCGTTTACGTTAATTCGTGAACAATATGTACACTTTAAACAGATATTTTTGGATGAGACTAGCCACTAAACGCGTAGCATGACCAACTTTTGTCGACGGAAGAATTGACAAAATGACAAATAACTTTTATGAGAGAGACAAAACTAGTTTCTATGGTAGTCGTGCTACGCGTGCTGAAAGTCATAACATTGTTGCTAACCTATTTTTTTTTTTATAAATGACAACTCTTTCATACTTCATGTCCATATTCAAACTGAACTTATTTTTTCTTGTAAACTGGTTCCTCTTGAAATAGGTACCATTTGGTGACTAGAATAAAAATGAAAACTAAAACTAATAATATAAATACCTACTTGGATGAGTCCCAAGTTTGTTTGTCAAGGGTGAGTGCCTACGTCAGATCAACACGACTGGTTCCAACTTGAATGAAATAAGTGAATCACTGAGCAACGTCACAAAAATGCCTGTTGTCTGAAAAACGGCGGATACGTTTTTGTACACTAAACAGGATGTATAACAAACAATTTTTTGCCAGTGGCATAAAATATTTCAAATCACGATATGACCATAAGAATCCGAGAAAACGAAAAAAGTCTTAAAGAACGCTAAGCGAAAACGACAGGTCGGGGTAACATGAAATTTCACGCGGAATGAAAGACTCTACTCCATTCAAAACTGACTATCAACTACTAAGTCCGGGACACTCTGGAAAGCCACCCCAGTAACCATGCGACTTATACTTATTACATATTTACACCACATCTTCAATGTTGGACAGTACCAAAATGGCTTTCATTTCGGCACTTTCTCTCTTTATATTTCCTGCACCTGAACATTCAGAATAGCTGGATCTCGTAAGACTAGAGCCAACTCCGACAAAGTCGGGGGCTCGATTCTGACGACAAATAGCTTTTCTCATCAAATTCCTAGACTAGACAATCCGCCGATTCTCATTAATTCTTTGACGGCAAAACCGGTGTATATTTATGTGTCGTTACTCATAGCAATTACTTGCTTACTCACAACATAGTTGTTACGCTACACTGCGTAATGTGTGAATCATGCGCCTGCAATGGCATGGAGTTCATTTAACAAAATGTACATTGATATAACAGTCCCATTTTTTTAGAAATTTGTGTACTCCATGCTGGTTCTCCCCGCGGGCACAGTGCGAGTGGACCTACCAATCCACATCGGACTCGCGTGGTGAATTATGGCCTACTACCTCTCCCAGAGAGATGACATTACACATCACATCTCACAGTGAAGACTTGCGTGGAGTGAGCTGTCAGTGCCACTGATGTTAAGGATTGACCAAGACGGGATGACACTGACAGCTCACTCCACGCAAGTCTGAACGGTAATATTTTTACAGAATCGACATTCTGGCCTCCTCTCTGGGAGTGGCGATTCGGCTTGTGAAGAGATTTGGTAAGCGACCAGCCTCACGGCGAAATCGACCTAGTGCCAATCCCCCATTAGCTTAGCTTTGTATGAAATCGTAGGTGGGATCATCCACTGCGACCCACGGGCATGCCACGCAGGAATGCGACTGTGAAACAAATGAACCGCGTAGCTAATGTGGCAAACCTCTCCGTGCACATTCTGCATAGCAGTGGACGGTCGACTTTACTGAAGAGACCAATGTCATATTGAAGCGCATTTCGTTGCGAGCGTAATTTCTAATCGCATTTGTTTCTTCTAAGTGGATAAGGCTGCCTCAGCTAATAATAAATCCTTGAATCCCCACTAATGTACCTTATTGGTGATGTTCTTCAGAAAGGTCAGGTGCGTAGTACTCGCAACCGGCGGCGTGCTTGCATGACCAGCGGGGTAATTTCATAACACACTAAGTGGGAAAGGCTTTCATTTTGACAATTCAACAACATTCATCGCGTTATTTACGATGTTGAGCAGACAAATTTTTCGAACATATGAAGCAATGGATTAGCAATATGCTTCAATATGATTCAGATTGTGATTAATATCTAGTGTGTTATGTAATAAGGGTGCTTACGTTATTAGGTTTAGCTCTTATAATTCTGTGTCGAGCTGCATGACAACTGACAAATGCGTGCACTGACTGGACAGGTCCACTCATTCTGTGTGGTTCTTTCCTCAAAAGACCATTTCAGACACCAATCTACATGGTCTTCACATGACCTGACCAAGATTATGTCTGGAGTTTAAAAGAGACTGTGACCTCTGAGTTTGTTTCAGCCTTTCTTCTCAGAGTAGTCAGATAGGAAACGCCGATCTCATCTAGTTTTTTAAATATGATTGACGTGTAAAAGTGTTTGTACAAACCTACTTGCAGAAATAAAATCATTTATCATTTGCTGTATTTAAGACATTACACAATGTAATTTTGTGTTGTTAATCAAAGGACATGTCCATTGCAAATGTCCATAATTTTCTTTACCCTTTCAGCGTTTTTTTATGAAATTTTCCTTAACTTTGTTCAAACACAGGTAGGTAAATACATAAATAGGTTGCTTTTGTACATGGATAATTTAGTTAGAGTATTGTTATTGGGTTTTTCTATATAGAATTTCTCAGTAGCAGCCCGGAGTCAGGATTTGTGCCCGGTTGATGGCAATAGGCTCGCCCCCCTATTGCCTTAAGCATAACTGGCGAAATGTGTATGTACTATAGAGATACCTCTGCCTAACCCTTCTGAGATTACAGGCGTGATGTTATGTTATAATTTAGTTTTACTTTTTTGAAAAGCCGCGAAAGATAAGATGACAGATGAGGGTGCATTCGAGTTTGCAGCTGATGGTGTCAGTTACAGGCTGCCCAAAAAGTGTGACCTGGCAAGAGATGCGATCTCTTGCGACCATTACACCAACGAGGCAGTAGATAGGGGAGGGGGGGGGGGTGGTAGGTAGGTAATTTTTTTGTATGAACACAAACGAGCAAAAGGATTAAGTATATAGTAGCAGTATTATCGTAGCAGGTGGCGTTCTGTAGTTTCTGCCAACCGCCATGGCAAAATGGCGTGAGTTTTTATGCATTTATGTAATCCATCCCCTATTATGAAACCCTAGAAAGAGACTAACTTTTCTGTACAATTTAAAGACTACTTACTCTCAACCTCAAGTGACGTAACTCCGCGTAACAAACCGACAAACATGTTTGTTACGTCTGTAATGTCAAAACGGAGTGATTTCAATGCAAATGATTGACTGATGAACAACATGTCAGTAATTATGCAACGAGACGCATATTTTATCCAACTGTGGCCGCTGTGAGTAGGGATATGGTGTGCAATCAGAAGTATCGATGTTTTACGTATTACAAGTATCGATACCAATATCGATTAAAAATCCTTGCGATAGTGCGTTATTCAGTGACTATTAACTCATTAATTGAGAGTAAAAAACTACTTCTAAAGCACATTATTAATGTTTGATATCCCTATCATCACATAGCACGTTCTTATTTGTCTGTATGTGTTACAAATATGTACATTTAAAAACTCCTTGTAAACAAGTGACTAAAATTATTGGTTGCATGCATCTGTTGCTAACGGCGACGTTCTAATAATTTGAGGATTACACGAATGAATAGATTATTTGTTATTATAATTTTTATAATTCACAGGTTTCCCCTAGTTTAGGAGGCAGGGTTTTCACCATTCCAGACACCTTTTGACAACCAATTGTTTTTGTAACCTACATTTACTACAATGGTAACAAAGGATTTAGTTATTTAAAAATCTAAATAATCCACGTTTGATTTCATTTCAAAAGATCACTATTATTTTATTAATTGAAATAATAATAAAAAAAGAAGTGAAACCTATGATAAAGTGCGTACATAGCAGCGAGACTGAGCGGCGAGACGAAGGAGGACCGAACGCTCAAGGTTGTTTGGTCGGGGAAGCGCCATATAGAAAACATTCTAAAAAGAACGCTGTCTGCCTCTAAAGTCTTGTGGCCATAAGCACGCCTGCTGAGCAAAGGGCCCTGGGCTTGGATCCCAGGACGGTCAAGTGTTATTAGGATTGATATTGATTTATGAAAATTCTCAGTAGCTAGCAGCTCGGAGTCTAAAATCTGTCCAGTTAATAAATCGTAGTCAGCTCAATTCCTATAAATTTCATGGGATTTATACATAGCTAGCGAAATGTGAGTGAACTACTTCTCACACCTGTGTCTTACTCTTTGTGGAAAACAGGCGAGATAAAATGTATGTCATTAAAAACTAGGTATCTTAAGAGAAGTAACGACATCGACACTAGTGACACTACTCTACTATCGATACTTTTCACGCATCCCTACTCTGTTATGAGGGTCTGCAATTCTGCATTTATTAGTACTTATTATGTCTGTTTGCTCGTCATCAATGGGTGGGACAGAGCTAGTTAGTATAGACCTTGGCCTGATTCCTACCTACTAGATATAGTGAGAAAGGTCTGAAGGTAAACAAACCCTGTTTAGGCTAAATTCTTACGCTATCACTCACTAAAGGAGCAGTGGTGGCCCAGTGGTAACGGTCCCGACTTACGAGTTGTAGGTCGTGAGTTCGAACCCAAGCAGGCGCTATACTTTGTGTAAATAATTTAATTACCACTGCTCTCAAAACGGTGAAGGAAAACATCGTGAGGAAACCGGCAGGCCCTAGAACCAAAAATTCGAAGACATGTGACATCTACCAACCCGCACTGAGCCCGCGTGGTGGATTACGGCTCACTACCTCTCATAGAGTGGACGCCTGTGTCCCAGCAGTGGGAACGTTATAGGCTGATTATGCACTAAAGGTAGTCAGTAACACATACATCATTATTTTTCAGTGCAAAACGTGACGTGGGCCGCGACTAGGGTTACCAACTTTTTTTAATATCAAATCAAGTATTTTCGAAGCCAATGGTGCCGATTCTCTTGTCGCAAATGCCTCTAAACTAGACAAAAATTCACAAAAATTTCCCATTCTGAAATTGAATAAAGTGACACAAGTTGACAATTTTTTAGTAATGTGAAAATGTCCATATAAAACACGTGGCGGCTGCCCCCATGCGCGCCTCCACCTAGAAAAAAATCACGGGGTAGTGCAAACAAGTACCATGTTGAACGCCAAAAGAAAAAAAACCAGTAGGTCGCGATTGTCAAATTATTATAAATGAGTCAAAATTATATTTAAATAGAATCGGCACCATTGTCTTTAAAAATGTAGATGTCGACAAAATATATAAAATATAGTAGGCATGTTTTGTTGCTTTTTGAGCCTGCAGGTTTTTATTTTTTTGAATGACTCAACTATTATTTCACTCTAAATTAAGGTTACAAAACAACATTAATTCAGTTTCTTTCAGATTAATACTGGCCCTATTGAGCTTATTTCACAATTTTGTATTGAAATGTAAATATAGTAGTTGTGCCTACTATATTTTTTATTTTAATAATAGTATTTAGGCCTCTAAGATAGTAGGATAGTATTTTATTAGGGTTGGCCTTGCCGCTACTAACATCGTAAGGAATCCACCAACCGCACTGGGCCCGCGTGGTTGATTACGGCCCACTCCCTCTCACCGAGAGGAGGCCTGCGTCCCATCAATGGGACCGTAATAGGCTGAAGCTATTATACTATCTCAAAACTTCGTCCTACAATTATTGCTGAATATCTGAATATAATATAATAAATTGTACATAATTGAAAAATCATCGGCTAAAATGTTGGTTTACAAATGTAACTCAACTGTCAATAACATTAATATTATCGGGTTTTAGTATTCAAATAATCAAATTAAAGCTCCCAATTTGAAATTGGCATCCATAGGAACGTATTTTTGTATCCATTAGTTTACATTTTCATCTTTATACTTTCGGAACAGACTTGAGAAATTTTATAGTGGTTTAAGAGAGACATGAAGTCTATTTTGGAGACAATTAACTGCTTATGATCACGAATACGACGGAACCTCCTTTCCGACTGCGCGATACCAAGGACAGGGTTATGATTGAAGTTGATCGAAAAACACGTGCCGTGAATGTAGATATTATAAAATAGGTACCAGACAATGTTCCTGATTAGATTACAAGACACTACATCAATACGTCATTACTGTTGCTGATAAGGATCTAATCTAGCAATTAAATTGTGTTGCAAACTTGTAAATCATAGGAAATGTCTATTATTGGCAAATATCCTTAATTTTCGTACGTTTCCTTACGAAATTTTCCGTGTGTTCATAATTTAATGATACATAGGTAGGTACATGCTTTATGTGTATAAATAATTTAGTTTTCTGTCATGTGCACTAGAATATTCTTAAAATTCTTTTCAATAATTTATAATTATTTTAACCAGTGTTACTTTGTAAACCACCTGTAACAATAAATTATATACTAATGATACTAATCATACTTAGTTAACGTATATTTTACTGATGGATTGTGTGAAGGATTATATTTAAAGAGGATGATGATGACTCTATTCATTACTTGATATTTTTTTTTTACCTACAACCTCTGTTATGCAAGAGCATGAGGTAATTTTTTCGGTCGGTAAAATCGATATAAATATTACGTTACGTATAGTCCGCCAAACTGCTTATCAGTTTATCGGCAGTTGTTCTCGTCTAACAATAGATTACAAAGGAGGTGTTTTTTTTCGGCCAACACTTGTACCAAGGTACAAATTACTACTGAAATTCCTTCAAATAAAATGTGTTATTACCAGTATTTGAAATCCTCTACTATTCGATAGATTAGGAAATAATATAATATAAAAATCACAACCTCACATCGTAACTGCGTTCAACGAAACGTTCATAACAGCAGTGACAGCTGTCAAAAACGAAACCGAATGACACATATATATGGTGAACATAAAAATAAAACAAGGTAATTATCAGCCTTGGAGCACAGTCTTTTTTTTGGTAAGGTAACCAAACGCATAAATATATCTTTAATGTGAACCAAAAGTATAATTGCTAAATATTTCGCAAAAATGTTCTAGGCAAAAAATTTACTGTTTTTAATGCAGAAATAACATAACAACCAGTATATTTTTAAGTTAATATCATTTGATACGTTTATAAAATGAAGTAACGAAACGCAAGTTCAGAAAAAGTGTATCACTAGATTGCCAGATTAAAATACTTGGGTTACAAGTTATTAACATCTTTGCATAACAATTTCAGGGGGTACAAATGTCTAAATAAATCCAATATTATTATTTTCTGAATCTGCGATTTTTTCGTGCCTTTGTTCTTAAGGTACATTATTTGGCCACAGTTGTATATAATAAAAAACACCTCCTTTGAAGTTAATAATGTGCTTGTGTTAACAACTTAATAACGCTTAAAATTACGCTTAAGTTAATAACTATACCTAATAAATAAACAGTCACTTAAACAATAAAAATAAACTCAAATTTAACAAATAGGCATTTCCGCCAATTGAGAGATAATGTTTTTGTAGAACTTTTTTAAGTTGGTCCTTAGATTTAACATGCGAGATCAGTTTTGGGGGTAGTTCATTCAATAACGTTGGTACTACGTACCTTCTTGTGCGCTAACCAAAGTAGTTTGAAGTGTTGTTGATCGTTTACAAATTAAAATATTATCTAATCAGATTAATTATAATACATATGTTTTATATATATATATATTTGCGTTATTTTAGTTTTAGACTTCACATTGTTCATATTAGACTGCCTCGTTGGTCTAGTGGTCGCAATCGCTACTGCTGAGCATGAGGTCCTGGGTTCGATCCCCAGGTCGGGCAGCGTGTTATTGGGATTTTCTATCTGGAATTTCCCAGTAACAGCCCGAAGTCTGGATTTGTGCCCGGTAGATGGCAATAGGCTCGCCCCCTATTACATGGGACTTAAACATAACTGGCGAAATGTGGGTGTACTATAGGTACACCTCTGCCCAACCCTTCGGGGAAACAAGGCGTGATGTTATGTTATGTTATTGTTCATATTTTTCTCTTCTTGTTTTCACACACTATTGTCTACATTTCTTTTTCAATTCTCCTTTCGTAGGTCTGCTGGAAGAAATTTCTTAAGAAATAAGCAGTACCTTTGTACTCAAATTGTAACTATGACGTGTCCCTCTATATTTTACTGTGTGTACATAAATAATAAAATAAATAAATTAATTATAACGTAAGTCCTTGACCTTACTCAACAATCGTGTAAATTGCATATTTCAAAGCGTAACGCATATTAACATACAGT
The DNA here is from genome assembly GCA_963555695.1 of Dasypolia templi. Lineage (NCBI taxonomy): Eukaryota > Metazoa > Arthropoda > Insecta > Lepidoptera > Noctuidae > Dasypolia > Dasypolia templi. Next base: position 12,080,811 of record OY743163.1, read on the forward strand.
AATTAGCGTGCTATTGTTGATACTAGAATATTAGCATAGAATATGGTTTGTTGTGACTCATATCAGTACCGTCACCTAAGTCTCTCAATGAGATCTTTAAAGAGATAACCAGAACTTCTGCCTTAATAAGATCACACACAGGTTAGATGTTACATAAATGCTAGTAAAGAAAATTTCTGCCTCAGAAGTTTAGTGGTAAATATGGTTACATATTCCCTGTAAGGTGGTAACACCAGGTAGTCCGCGTAATTCTAATTTTTCTTCCGTTTTTTACAATTATGCGTGTTGTCAGGTTGTATGTGGAACAAAATATGATTTTTTCAAGTTTGTAATTACCTGAAAATTGCAAAAAACTTAAGAAAATTTCAACTTCGCGAGCAACCTGGCGCTTCTAGAGCACTAACTGGAGCTCGTCCAAGGAATTGCCAACACACCACATTACACCACCATTCCTATTTCCACCGCCAGGACCCGTAACCTGGAAAGTCTCATGTGCCCTTTATTAAATTACAGGCACAACGCCAACGTCATAGGTGACCATCAGTTAAGTATGCCATATCCTACACACCAACCCAATACGTCTTACACCCCTGTAAGACGTATTGGGTATTGGGCGCTCATATCAATAATTAGCGTTCCGATTTAGATATCACGATTATGATAGCTGACAATTCGCTCACAGTGATATTTCTAGGCATGGTCGGCACTATCGCAAGATGGCGCATGTCATGACGTCACCTATGACGATTCACGGGACATCGTTATCGCGCTCACGCCAACTCGGAACGGGTGTAAGCGCGCTCAAATCGATTACAGCCTATTCGGAAAGCAGCCTAAGTCTTTGGATTTTGCCTGTGTCTAGTAACGAAACGAAAACTAGAAAGCCAGTGAAAACATTTGCCGCCTGTAAAATGTACATGGTCTAATAACGCTGGATTTTTTCACTTAAAAAAATACTCAATTACTAAGTCTAGGGTGCAGGCAGGCCCGGACATAGAAACCCAGGACCCCAAGGCACGTGACATTTGAGGCCTCCTCATCCAAAAGCAAACTAGCAGCTCTGCTAAGTTAGGTTTTATTTACTATTTGTACAGCAAATCAGAGATTGGGGTTGCTTTGTCGATTTATGCAGAAAAACCGACGAAATAATAGAAGCTATTATGTAGGAGCGAGTGAAGCGAGCTTGAATTTTTTTTAGCATCCTGCCTTAGAGGTCAGATTTCTTTCGACCATTGATAGATAATATTCCATTGGGCTAGGCTAGTTGGGCCCTGAAGTAGGCAGTGACCTGTCGCTGCCGGCCGTAGTGAGTGCGATGGTCGCCAGCGTCGAGTCCTGGGACGCGGTGGTTTCCTTCTGCGAAACAGTGATCTCGCAGAAAGAGGCTGCGGAAAGGGAGAGAGAGATCTCGTCCACTCTCCCGATCCGCAGTAGGCGCACCGGGCGCAGGCGGAGGGCGGACAACGCCCTCTTCCAGCCCCCCTAAATTGGTCCTGGGACGGCGGACTCGGGGACGTCCGTCGCCCCCCAACATCAGGACCCGAGAAGGCGGCGTGCGTAGTGTTCCGCGCGCGCCGCTCACAGACTTTGCGGAGGGAGTACACCTCACTCCCCCCGCCCGAGACAGGGCCCGCGCAAGCGGGCCGGCACCAGCCGGGGTTGCGGAAGAATGATGTGTTCCCGCGACCCCGGCGTAGGTGTGAGATGGAACACCGGGGTAAAAAAGGCTAGTTGGGCCCCTAGGCCAGGGCCTTGTAGGTTTAGGCGTAAATCCGGGACTGGGTGCAGGTGACAGGTGACGAAAAAAATTGTAGGCTCCTGCGATTTGGGCAGTCAGCCTCTCTACCAACCTGTTGACTGACTTATCTTCTTTCAACTCCTATCAGTATGTAGTACACAATCTACAACACATACTCGTCGTATTACACTGGTCAACAAAAAAAATAAAATCGTTTGTTTCCTTTAATTTTTTTTTGTTTTTATCTCAAACTAACGCGTATTTTTTAAATATGGTAACAATTTTTCTCTCACAGCTTTTGTTTTTGAGTTACAGCTAACTACCCTCCATTACTATTTTTACTTATAGTTGCGTTTTTTATTGGACATTGAAATATATTTTGTTGTTGTTTTCGATATGGCTTCGTCAAGAAGGTGTTGTGTACTTAATCCTGATTCTTTTTGCTACATTTGTGGTGAAAATGTATTTGCAAAATATCGAAAACCTATATCGGACTTTGTAAAAACTGCGTATCATCAATACTTTAAAATAAAATTGTGTAATCAGGACAAGCCATGGGTTCCTCATATTGTATGCCAGAAATGTGTAGTATGTCTACGGTTATGGTCCAGTGGGAAAAGAGATGCAGTAATGTTCGTAACACCCATGATTTGGCGAGAACCTCGAAATCATCATGACGATTGCTACTTCTGCGTAGTGAAAATAAACGAAATTAACCCTGGAAACCGAAATAAGTGGTCATATCCTAACTTACCTTCTGCTCAACGACCTCAATTAAAACCACGAGAGGTACAGCCCAGCACATCTAAATCTTCTGATGATCCAAATTCCTGTGAACCTGAACGAAATCCATCAAGTGAAGACTCTGATTCAGACTACAAATGGATCCAAGAACCTCAACCATTTAATCAGAAAAAACTAAATGACTTAGTAAGAGATCTAAACTTACCGAAAGAAGCTTCTGAGATTTTAGCATCTCGTTTAAAAGAAAAAAAATTGCTCACTCCGGAAACCAACATTACATTTAATCGTACCAGAGAAAAAAATCTGTTACCGTATTTTTCTCAAGAGAAGGATTTAGTTTTTTGTAACGATGTTGGTGGTATTTTGCAACAGATGGGATTAAAAAAATACCAACCTAGTGATTGGCGTCTTTTCATAGATAGCAGCAAAAGAAGTTTAAAGTGTGTTTTGCTTGCCGTAATAAGTTCGGATTTATACCCATTGCACATTCGGTGACTTTAAAAGAAGAATATGCAAATATTTCTAAGGTTCTGGAAAAAATTAAGTATCAAGATCATAAATGGGTCATTTGTGTCGATCTGAAAATGGTTAACTTTCTTTTAGGTCAACAAGGGGGATACACGAAGTTCCCTTGTTTCATGTGTCTCTGGGACAGTCGTGACAAACAACACCATTGGTCACAAAAAGTTTGGCCAGTGCGGGAAGAGCTAAAAGTTGGTACAAAAAATGTTATAAATATGCCTTTAGTTAGCCGAGATCGCATCATACTTCCACCACTTCATATTAAACTCGGCATAATGAAACAGTTTGTGAAGGCGGTTGACAAAAGTGGCGATTGTTTCAATTTTCTTTCACGCAAGTTTCCAGGATTAAGTACTGAAAAATTAAAAGCTGGTATTTTTGATGGGCCACAGATTAGGCAACTCGTGAAAGATCCTAATTTTGTCAAATCAATGACTGAAGTCGAATCCAAAGCTTGGAAGTCATTCGTTTTGGTTATGAGTAACTTCCTAGGCAAAAAGAAATCTGACAACCACGTCGAGCTTGTTGAGTCCATGCTATCGAACTTGCAAGAGTTAGGGAGCAACATGAGCATAAAAATCCACTTCCTGCACTCACATTTAGACCGATTTCCACAAAATCTAGGTGATTTTAGTAAGGAGCAGGGTGAAAGATTCCATCAGGATCTTCGAACAATGGAAGAGCGGTATCAGGGGCGGTGGGACTCACATATGATGGCAGACTACTGCTGGAGTTTGCAACGTGATCTACCTAAAGTCGTTCATTTAAGAAAATCGTATAAAAGATCATCTGATAGTGTTCAATAGAAATTTATTTAACATCATTTATTAATTTTCTGTACTTTTTTATCAAAATAATAAAACTCTATATTTCAAAAACTGAAGCTGTTAGCAATCTTTCAGTATTTTTTTCATATTCAGGGCCATAGAAATACCCAATAACAGAAAAAATATAAAGGAAACAAGACTTGTGTTGACCAGTGTTATAGGTATATTGAAGTCACTTTTCGTATCTGTCTGTAATAAAGAAATGTTTCAATGTTTTGTCTAATCTTAACCACCGTGCGAAGCATGGGGCAGGTTGCTTGTTTAAAATAAAGGGACATACCTATATTTATTTTGTCAATAAAATAATTTCAATCAGCAATCAATGTACAAAACCTGTGCGTGACTTTGCCACACCGAATGAAAGTCGTTCGTCACAATTATGCACACTTTTACTGCCTAGATCGCGGAACTATTGACTTTTTGCTAACGGCGAGAATTAAACGCTTGGCAGCAAATAGTTTTGTAATTGCCGCGAATTGCCAATTAAGTGTTATTGATCGTTTTTTTAAGAAACAATAATCGGATTTTGTGAAACTAAAATACATATTTTTTTAAAGATTGTAATGAAAAGGGATGGACCTAGCCTATAATTTTAATTTAGCTAAATTAGTAATTCCTTTTTTGGACCTCAGTGCAATGCTCGATGACCTCAGTACAGCTTCCGAAAGAGTGGGTCTAAAGAACATGAACAATACAAAAGTCATGTCAAATGCCCATGTAACCCACTCTCATAAAGATCGGAGACGTTACACTCGGAAGTTGTGGACGAGTAAGTTTACCTAGGCCAAACTGTCCAGTTAGGTATCCGACACGGCTGGGCAGCGTTTGAGGAGCTACGCAATATCGTCTCGTCCCACATACCGCAGTATCTCAAGACGAAAGTCTTTGACCAGTGCGTGTTGCCAGTGATAACCTATGGCTCTGAAACATGGTCGCTCACAATGGGCCTTAGATGGCTAAAAGTCGCCCAAAGGGCAATGGAGAGGGCTATGCTTGGAGTTTCCCTACGTGATCGAATCATAGCCCGAAGAACTGCCAAACTTAAGACATCGGGAAGCGTAATTTAACCTTCGATCGACCCACAATGAATAATGAATGCAGCCACAAAACACGGCATCATCAGAAATTGTCTAGACTTTTCCCAATTGCAAACCGAATGCAGCTAAATACCAGACCTTCACAACCCAGTTACTGTGTCAAACTCAAAGCATTTATTTCAAATAAACCAATTACAGGCACTTTTGAATTGTCAAGGGGTCGGTCAGTCAGAAATATGAAGCTAGTTGCCCATTCCAAAGCGAAAGTAGGTACCTATGGAGAAGAACGGGAACAAATGACAGCCGGAAACAACGATGTAATGTACAGTCACCCATCCACGGACAACCTCAGCAATCGTAGCTTACCATTCGACCGACCCGTGCGCAAAATTTTCCTCATCACTAAAACTTCCATTAAATATTTCCAGACATGTGCCCAAAGCGAAGCACACGACGATGGCGGAAACGCCCGAACTCAAACGAATAGCCGAGAATACGAAGATACAGAGCAATGTCAAGTATCATGCCGACTTCGAGAAGAGTAAGGGGAAGTTCACACAGGTATGTATTTCACTAATAAGTACGGCCACAGGCCAATACTTAATAACACGCTAACAGACTTCTCACAATACTCTAAGGCCCTACCAACTTTAGGGGGATTTGGTCTAAAGGTAGCCCGCGAAATTCAAAAGACAATGGACTCCAAATGTCCACCGTTAACGAGATCTAAGAATGTTACAGAATACTACTGAACAGTTTCTTAAGACTCTGACAAGAGGTAAAGCGTGGTCACTGTCGGACTGCATAGAAAAGAAAGAGAAGCGCGATAATAATTAATGAATATTTATTTGTTTAAACCTATTTACAATGATGATGATGATTTTAACTTAAATTACACTTTAACTTAGTGGCAAGATTCAAGACATGTGCAACTGGGCTTAAACTAGGAGGATTCCTGTGCTATAAGCACCAGTTACTTCGATGACATAAAGCTTGTAATTTTGTGCAAAAAATGAAGCAATTATCTATTTACTCAAAAATAAGTTGAGTAATTGAAAATAACATACAACCAAGTTCTATAATTAAATATTTTATTAAAACGTAATTGTTATTAATTATACCAACGTACGTTGAAAAGTTATACAGATGTTTTTGTCAGAAGATCATTTCAAGAGATTAGTTTTGTGTATCGCGAAAGCTTTTCAAAAACGTTTAATACAACAGGGTTCTCAGAAATATGTTCAAGATTAACTTATACCAATTTTTTCCGCTATCACAAACTTGTATAGATCGGCAATTGTTTTTAAAGACACTACTTTGTACATTTGCCTCTTGTTAGCGCCTTAGATAAGAAGTCATTTTATAAAGAAACCGAAAATGCTAAATGAAAATGATTATGTAATCATTTGTTTGAGCAAATACAGCTCGATGATTTGAAAAAAAAAATATCTATAGATAAGATTTGTCTTGACATCACGGTTGACGCTAACCATAAATATTTAGAAGGGAAAAAAAAACAGCATTGCTGTCTGTAAATACATTTTGCTACGGTCGCGAATCATATTTTGACCAATACGAAACATTTGAAAAAAAATATCTTATTGATTTCCTGGGCTGCTCTGCCGCATCCTCCTTAACATGCTAACATACTTCTTGCAATGCATACCTACTTAAACAATCCACTTCCTATCATCAGCCAAAAATCTGTGTTCTGCTTCAGTTGTAATAATTAGGCACAAATAGCTGAGCTCTCTCTCTTATAAGCCCTTGAGGAATGATCAACATTTATGACATGAAAACAGAGCACAGAATCTCACGACATATCTAGAGACGGCCGTACTGGTCTTATTTGTGTCGCCCGAAATGCGTTGAGCCCACAAATGTAATCTTCAAAATCAAAGTATTTTATTTCACATAAACCTACATGGGCACTTATGAAACGTCAGAAGCTAGGTGCACGGTTCCAATTGGTCGTTTCCTATGGAGCCAGCAAGAAACTACATGCTTACTCTTTTAAAAATATTTGTGTTTTACAATGTTTTCAAATTACAGTGTTAATTAATAGGTAAGGGAGGACAGTGTAAACCTGTCAACAAGTACCATATGGTTAACAAATAGACAATGGTCTATAAATCTACAATGTACAAGACCCACAACGTTCTCACACTTACAGAATATAAAAGAATCAAAAAAAAATAAAACTATTTAAACCAAATGACATGATTGACATTTCAACTGTAACAGATAACTTCAACACAAAATAACCATGGATTCAGCAAAATTATAAATCTCGACCCCCTCGTCTTTTTTTTGGGTGGGAAATCATCAAATGACTTCTCCCGCTCTGGGTGGAGCGGGAGAAGTAAAACCCACCCGTGTTCCTTCAGTTGCCTGTGCCAGGGCCACGCTTTTCTCTTTAGAATTACCCGCGACCCTGAGGCATCGGCCCTATCCCCGTCACTTTGTGCTGACATCTCTTTGAGGCGCGCGTGGAACACGACGCGCCGTCGACCCGGGCCTGGTCCTTACCGGACGGCGAGCTACCCGTTGCTCGCCGTCCGCAAGCCGGGAATCTGCAGGCGACTGCTGCGGCAGCTAGTGGGGGCGTGAGGGCGCAAAGCTCTCTCCCTCACGCGCTCCGCCTCCTTCTTCGCGAGCATTACTGCTTAGCAGAAGGAGGTGACGGCTTTCCATTCTCTCTCGCTCCGTACCATGGCCTGGACCAGGGCCGGACGCGAGAGATCGCCGCCGCCGATCGCCTTCGCGAGGACACTGCAGTGCTCCGCCCGAACTGGGCAGACCTCCACCGTATGCTCCACCGTGTCCTCCGGGCGATCCACACAATGGTGACACCCGGGCGTTTCCTCCATCCTTATGCGAAACAGGAACCTCTCGAAACAACCGTGTCCGTGAGGACCTGTGTCAGGCGGAAGGTGAGGACGCCGTGGCGCCTCTCCAACCACTCCTCAAAGAGGGGACTTACCGCCGCTCTTGTGGCGTGCCCTGCACTGGGTTGTGACAATCGCACCCTCCATGTCGCCATGAGATCCCGCCGGAGCTCTGTCCGCTGTACCGTGATTTCTCGCGGTAGCGAAGTTACACCCCGACGTTTTGACTCCTCGCGCCACTCCCATACGTGCGCGAGGGCTTTTGCCTCCAGATCCCATGGCGGCAATCCGGCCAGGAGGCTCGCCACCTCGCAGGAGACCGTGCGGTATCCCCGGACCAGCCGGACGGCCATGACCCTTTGGGACGCGTTCAACCGGCGCGGGCGGGCCGATCGGCGCCTCAAATAACGCGCCCACACCGGTGCCTCGTAAAGGGCCATGGACCGCACGACTCGCGTGTAGAATCTCCGGCAGGAGGCGTTTGGACCCCCTAGATAAATCTCGACCCCCTAGCGTACGTAATTTCGAGGGTTATCAACTAAAACAAAACTGCTGGTAAAAATGTATGGAATCATGTACAAAATCCAATGAAACAGTTAGTGCGCAGGGACTTTAAAAACACCTTCTTATAGGTTACAGAATTATAAGTGTTAATAATTAATAACAATCAAATAATATGTAACACTTATTAATGTTTTTATCAATGTGTTACCCAAAACAGTTACGAAAGTGTAACAGTATATTATATCTGTAACCGATATAAAGTGTAACAAGCAAACGTTGCCAAATAGCCTCAATCCCGGCTGGATTGAGCAACGGCCGCCGAAGTTCTCCGTGCTCTGTGATAAACATATTGCCATCCACATTCTTTTGCCAAACGGAACTCTGAAAGCACCACAACTACATTCTTAAAACACTTCCCACAATTGCAACTGTCGGAGGTAATCCTTCTGCAGTTGCACTCACAAAGAAGCAGTTTCTAAACTTCAATCCAGTACAAATCTTATTTGCAGGTCGCAGATGACCCTGAAACCCTAAGGATCAAAGCCAACACTAAAATTATAAGTAACGTGGCCTACCACGGGGAGTTGGAGAAGAAGGCTCAGATGGAGAAACAACGGCTGATCAATGAGAATGGTGAAATTGTTGGTGAGTTGGTTACCAACTTTTGTAACAAGTATTGGTGATGTTTGCTTCAATGTTGGTTGATGTCGGATGGTTAAATTGGCACTTTGTGTTTTGGAATGAATCTGGATATTTTTTTGAGTTAAGAGAGATTTTTTGAGTTAGTTAGAACCTTGTTATATGGTACTTTGAATAACTGTAGGTGCACTATAATCCCAGCCTAACCTTTTTGTGCAGTCATTCGCGATGGTAATCACTTTATATGCCCACATAAAAAAAACGACGTGTTGCACTCCGGGAGTGCCGGCAGAAGTGAAAACTTGAATATTAACGTTGTGCATTTTTGATATTTTGGAATGGTTAGGGAATAATTTTGCACGAATTGCTTTAATTATCAGTATAAAAGTACTATAATTTATGTGGTAGAATACAATATTTATTTATTGCGCTATCGTACACAAACATGACAATTTATATTACATTAAAAAGTTTGTCTCAGAAAAATCAATCAATAAAAAAAAAAAAAAAACAACAATCATCCGTCTTACGAATTTTCGATCCAGTCACGTGTCCTGACGCGAGTTTAACATTTTTTACCCATTACAAAAAAAACGTGTGCAACGCCGCTAAAGAAGTTTGCACTTCAAAAAACAAAAAAGACAAGTAAAATATACCATCTTATCAACTGTATCAGAAAGGTGTGGCCATATCAAAGGGTGTTGCCCAGTGTACATAACATCAAACTGACACAGATTACAAAACTTCAACACCTTGACCCAAATAATATGGAATTGCTTATTATATTTGCGATCTCCATGTTGGTTGGTACCATGGAAAAAGTTCTTCAGTTTGATGGTCTGTATCATACCCTTAAAAGGAGGCTCCATAAAATGTATATTATTTGCATGTATATTATTCTGAAATAGTCACACATACAATCAAAATGGAACTTTAGTATTTGATTTCTTGGATATTTTTCTTTCCATCTGCAAGACCATGTAAATTTTAGCATTTTCACTCGATTTTTTTTCTCGAAAATGGTCTCTTTTTTCAAAGATTACTAAAAGTAATAACTAGATTGCTCGGCTTGTATGTCTAAAATAATATTAAGAGTAGGACGATATAGTTTAATATCCAGCCACAAGATATTTATTCTCGAGACCAAATTAGAATTGAGACTAACGCCATTTAGTTTCGTGCTCGAGACTAACGCCATTTAGTTTTGTGCTCGTACAAGAGCGCGCGCAATATTCAACTTTATTACTGATGCTTACGTGTCAAACTATGATGAGAATCAGCAGTTTTTGAACGTCAAAATGACATAAGACTGTCACCCGGCACGCCCGCCCTTCACCATTTCCTAGTGCTTTAGCTGGGAAGAAGAAGTGGCGCAACAGACTCAGCAGCACAGCTGTCTGTTCAGTTATAAGAACTTAATGCTTTACAGTAGTCAGTAATTAACAATACGAAACACAAAACATTAAATTAAATTATTAGACATGTGTCAGCTAGCATCAGTAATAAAGGTGCGTTTAGGGCGTAGCGGAGTTTGAGTGGAAATGATTTTAGAGTGCCTGGTCTTAAATAAGACCACGCTTTTCTGACAAACGACGTACCTATAGCCATGTTTTAACATTACAGAAACCAGCAAAGACATTTTAAATACATATCAATATCTATACTTATAATGAGTTTACTAAGGATCATTAACACATAATCTCATCAATAAGTAATTAAGGATTATCCAGATTCAGTCTGAGCACATTAAAAATCAATTCACATTGATCAATACAGCTGCGGCCGTTAGAGCAAAACTAATCCATGTTTAATTTAATTTCATTCATCGATTTTGAATTAACTATATAATTTAGAAAGACGCGAATAACATTTTGTTTCATGCCATACATAAATATCAGAGTTTGATGAAATTTGTTCTGTTACTCCTTGATAATACCAAATTAAATTATTAGTAGTACTTACAGCTCTTTGAAAAGGTGCTTCGGGGTACACTATATTTGTAAATACCTTTCTCTCACTGGAGACATTTCAACTTAGCATCTGAGATAGCCACGCATCTGTGATGCCTCTAATTTTACATCTTTATTACAACATAATAACTTAGATAAGTTGGCTTACATAGTATTAAATGGATATTTATTTGTCTTGCTCAAACGGCTTCATGCTGGTCAAAAAGGACACTTGTAATGTCGCACTATTCACAATCGTATCAATGTGGTTTATGTCCAATCATAAGGTTTATGACCATTATGTTGCTAACTTTCATTATATTCAACACGTCAGTCTGAAAAATAACATTAAAATTGAAAAAATCCTAGATCATGATCTAGTACACTGTTTTTTTTTTTTTGCTAGACCAAAATTGGTAATGGCCGCGACTTACCAGTTGTCGATCAACCCCAGACAGGCGCTTACTATGGGTAAATAATTTCATCACCACCAATCTCAAAACGGTGAAGGAACAAAAAATGTCCTAGAAACAAAAAATCGAAGACATGTGATATTTACCAACCCGCATTGGGCCTACTCCCTCTCACCGAGAGGTGGCCTGTGTCCCAAAAGTGGGAACATTAAAGGCTGATTATGCTAAATTATAAATCAGAGTTTAGGTACATTTTCTATACTTATTTATGGTCTATACAAATGGTCCAGTGATTGTAAGCGCCACTGATGAACATGAAGTCATTCGATGTTCGATGACTAGTTCGATTTTTTAGCGCACTGAATCTTGAACGCTCTGCTTAGGTGCCGTGAGTTGAAAATCCAACAGTGTGCTTTTTCGACGCGCAAGCATGCACTCTGTTCGATTCTCAACGCTCGGCTCAACACCGTGATTTGAAAATCCAGTGCGAACCTGGGCTTACTGATGCATTCAACATACTACTAGTGGAATGCAAAAGTCATATACAGCTCTGCCTAATCATTCAGAAAACAGAGGCGTAAAAATATGTAATTATAGCAATCTATTGTTTAGTTAGTAGTTTAAAAAAACAGTAGAAAAACAATTTTCCTGCTATACGAAAGTGTCAACATTATGCAAAGGAAAAACATTCACTAACATGACTTTATTCAGATTTTTTCCATTAGGGGTACAGGCTCCCCAGGCAAACAGGCGCAAAGCGACAGCGCGACGCGACTTTAGTAGAACCATTTTTAAGAAAACTTGCGTTGCGCTTGTCTTCGGGAGCCTTAAATCAGATGTGTTCAGGGTACTATGCCAGTAACCATTAAATCTAAAACTCACTCACAAGTTGATTTTTTCACTAACGAAATTCAACTCAACGAAAAGAACTAAGTATTGTATGTTACTGCCATTTACAAAATTAATAACATAAATAGGGATCAAACAGAAAACCATAATAAAAGCGTGCTGATCTAGGAATACAACCGCTCGACATCCACGCGTGCAATCACTAGACAAAAAAAGCCAAATAATGTTTATTTTTATTTCTAAATCAATGTTATTTTTCTGACCCCCACCCACCATATGTTTCTAATACCTCTCCCCCCTAGAACTACCATCGGACAACTACCATCAACAAATCGACAACTACGCAACAGAAATGCTGCCTACAAACGTGCCACCACCGCATCTACCACCCAAGAACCACTACCAGACGCCATCAACTCAGTACCATCCGCCACCACCTCAACAACAGCCCGTTGTTCACCAACAGCAGCCCGTAGTTCACCAACAACAGCCCGTTGTTCACCAACAACAGCAGTCTGTTGCCCATCCACAACAACAGGCATATCAACCATCAGGACATAACAGACAGTATCAAGAGCAGTACTACAAGCAAAAAGAGGAGCCATATTACCCTCAGTACCAAGAATATCAGGGTCAATATTACCCTCAGCATCAGAATTACCCAGCTCAACAACAGAATCAGTCCCAACAACAACAACAGTCCCAACAACAGAATCAGTCCCAACAACAACACCAGTCTCAACAACAGAAGATTGGAAGGATTCAGGATTATGATCCTATTAGCGATGGACCAAGAGCGCCTCCTAACACGCAAAGGGCGTCCGCTACGCTTATTTATAATAGCACTAATGATGGGAAAAGAGGTTTGTGTGTGAAAAAAATTATAATGGTTATTTGACTATTTTATATTTTAATTGTTTTAATATTAAAACTAAAACATACATAAAGCTCATAAACGGTCTTATTACAAAACAACGTTTTTCTTATAAAATTTTTAAAATATCGAGCCAGTTTTGTAAGTTTTAGTTCTTTATACGAAAAATCGTATAAAGAACTTTAGTAAGTCGTAATAAAGTTCAAAATACAAAAATTAGCTCGAAGGTTTAAAACATCAAGCGTTGGTTTGATAGAGTAGATACTGATGGAAAGAATAGTCAACTATCCAATCACAATATTTTTATATTATTTGCTTTTTTATGTTGTTGTTCAAATCGTCATTCATTTTATGTTGTTCATTATTTTTTGTGTTCACTTTAAATGTTTTTTTTTTTTTTTTGGTTTTGGGAAATATCTACAAGCAATGTTTATTGTTTGATTTTATATCAATCTGTATGTTTCTTCTTCTATTTTAATTTGAACAAGACTTAAGCGGTAACTGTTTGGTCACAAACTGAAACTTTTTTTTTTTTAATTAAAATTTTCTAGAAGCCTTGAAAGAAGCAACCTCTATGTTTTTAGCCATTCCTAAAGGAGTGCTTATTTTAATATATTCACGCTATACCTTCAGGTTCTCACCAACAAGCAGGGCATCAGCAACAGAGTCGTCAGATCGGTCGCGTGACAGACCTCGACCCTCTCGCCAACGAGCTGCCCAGACAGACTGCCAATCATCATAATCAGGTAACACCACACAAAGATAATTATGAACCAGTTCACCACCTTTAGTTTAGTGTCCGTCGGATTTTTAATACTTTTTGATTGAAAACATTAAACTCAAACTCAAAGTATTTATTTCAAATCAACCAATTACAGGCACTTTTGAATTGTCAAGGGGTCGGTCAGTCAGAAATATGAAGAAGGTTGTCCATTCAAAAGTAGTCGGTTCTTATCGAGAGTAACAGACAACAACTATATGGACACTCTTTTAAATTAAAATGTTGTTACAAAAAAATTATTACGTCACCATGTTGAAATTATAACGATCTAAAAAGACAAGCACGTCAAAAGCGTCCGTAATAATAAAAAATGAAAATAAAAACAATCAGAAATTTTAATAAGCTGTGGCAGCTAAGAGTTATCCAGTCCCTAATGATGGCGCCCGTTCACGAACATGGATCAGCACGATTCAGCTCAACCATTTAAAAGGGAAAATGGTAGTGGCCTCGCTGGTCTAGTGGTCGCAATCGCTACTGCTGCTCCTGGGTTTGATTCCCAGGTCGGGCAACGTGTTATTGGCCCGGAAAAGAGTAATGGTGGAGTTCCTTGCCCATTCTTCACCATACGAAGAAGGGGCAACTAGAATAAATTCAATTTTTTTGTAAATTATTTGACTTGACTTGAAAAGAACTCTACAATGAACGGTAGTTCGATAAAATCACCACGCCTGGCAGTGCGTAGCGTACGGAAACACTATGCTGTCTCAGTAGCAGCCCGAAGTCTGGATTTGTGCCCGGTACATGGCAATAGGCTCGCCCCCTATTACATGGGACTTCAACATAACTGGCGAAATGTGGGTGTTCTATAGGTACACCTCTGCCCAACCCTTCGGGGAAACAAGGCGTGATGTTGTTGTTAGTAGTAGTATTCGTTATTCCAATTCTAAATGCTTTTTTTTCTTTATTTTTCAGCGAGTATACGTCGCCATGTATGACTACGAAGCGAGTGACAGCGATGAGGTAAGGTTTGATTTGACTTGTATAGTGCGCGCAAAATAAGTCTGCGCGCGGTCGAAATCGGAAATAATCGTTTGCCGCCATCTCGACGTTCATATCAGGTGTCAAGAGAGCCGTGCCGTGCCGTGAATTCCGTGTTTTTCAAAGTAAAAAAAAAAAACGCCATCATTATGCCGAAAGTAATCAAAAGGGGTGGCAGGGATATAGTCTTGAAGGTCAAGCACGCGCGCAGACTTATCTTGCGCGCACTATTCTAGCGATGATGAAAATCGGTATTCATTCAGTCGTCAGGATAAGGAAGTTATGAGGTCCCTCGAATGAGTGAGCCGAGGTGATACGTCACGAATACGTTAGTATTTAAAACACTCTTCAAAAGACGAAGTTTTGTTGAAAACTTACTTGGTTACTATCTCAATGAATCCTCAAGGTACATGCAGACGTACCTTCATAGTTGGTTGCTCAACTCAAACTCACCTCGACTGAGGAAACTGTTTGGGGGTGAGTAGTAAAATTGCAACTATGAATATCAAACCACCACAACACACAAGTAAGGTTGAGTCAAGTCGAGGAAATCATGAGGTTTTGACTTAGTACGGAACCCTAAAATTATTTTATTTTTTGTTTTGGTAATTAACATAAATAAATAAATATCCTTATTCATACTATTTCATCAACTTTCCAGGTATCATTCCGCGAAGGTGACCTAATCTCAAACGTGACATCAATCGACTCCGGCTGGATGACCGGCCAAGTCCTTCGCACCGGCCGCACCGGCATGCTGCCAGCCAACTATGTGGAACTGACGCCGTCAAACGCAGTGCCACAGCATTATGAAAACTGACCGGTAACGACCAGCTTCAGAAGAAATTGGTTGTGCGTTATTAGGTGATGGTTGGAATACTTTGTAGTTTGTGGTTGTTATTTACAGTCGTAAAGCGTTTTCCGCGTTAAATAACGAATTAAAACTTTGAGAAAATAGCCTTTTCATAAGAGTATGATTTCCAAAATACTTTGTTCGTATCACCATAAAATATCTATGAATACGTTAGGAGAAAATCGCTTTCGAACCTTGAGTAAGTACTAGGTATTTCTACTGCTGACTGTACAGTCCTTCCACAGATATAACATCTTGACAGCAACTTTATAGTAACGAGAATAAAGATCACTGTGGTGCATTTACTTTATCTCAAGAAGAGACGTGCGCTTTACTTGTGATAACCAAGTGTGAAAACTCGATGTGAATGTGTGCGTGAAGACGAGTAGCGTCAACACATAACACGAACACGGCACACGCATTCACAGCGTGTTTGGTCACTCACCTGGTAACACACACTTCACTTGGTAACCACAAATAAAGCACACGTCGCTTCGTTAGACTTTTTTTTTGGAATTGTAGAGGTAAAATAACTGTTTACAGACTGTAGGCAGGTTCTGTACTACATTTTGCTGGTAAAAGGTTTGAGTCTTTCCAAAGGAAAGAAAAGATGGTTGCTGGGTTACTTAATGCTATACTTTATTGATACACTGATCTAGCAATAATTATACATTTTTAATGGAAACTGTTGCATATTTTTTTACAGATAATTTGATTAGTGACATTATGTGTAATGTCACACATTAAAATCTCACAATTCAGCAGCATAAGGTTGTGTCCAAACAAAATTTCATTGATTCTATTTTGTAGTTGATTTCTTGGTTGCAGGTTGATTTCAGTGGACTATATTTTGTTATACAGTGGTTATTCGACTCAACCACTGACTTATCTAATATTATTTAGGTAACCATTATCTACAACTTATGTGATTGACAACAACCATAATCTACAAAGTAATTTCTTATGCAATTCTACATAGTCGTTAAAAACCGTAAATGATTATTTAAAAATATACTGCAATTATAAGGTTAGGCTTTTTTTAAATCTTAAACAAGGAATAAAAATGTAACAAAATGTGCCTTTGGTACTTTCATGAATTTGACTTTTTATAAACTTTTAAAACCGTATTAAAAAAAAAATACCAAGTTTTTACTTAAACTTAGTCATGTTTATTGGCACGTTTTATATAGTATTGATGTTTATTAGAGTAAACCTAACCTTAATTTCTACACCCTGTAGATTGTAATAACTATTTCCATTCTAACTAACTTTTCTCGACTACGCAAAAATATGTTTTACCAATGGCTGGACCAATTTTGTAATGTCAAAATAAGTTTTGGAAAAATCGCGAGTTTTCTACAATTTTTGCGTAGGATCATAAGAATTTTAGCTTTTTTTATAAATTGCCACTAGCATTACACTATGTAAAGTTTTTTTATGTATAAAAAAATAAAATATACATTTTTGGAAATTTATTTATAATATTAAGATTAAAAAACATATAAATAGGGATTATTTTCACCACCTTTTAAAAAGCCACTTACAATAATTCAGAATCATACTCAACACTTCTTTTTAAGGGGTAGTGTAAGTAAGAAACTTTATACTTCATGTCAATATGAAAAATATTTTTAAGATTTTCGACGTGCATGAATAGTTTAGAGTCGAATTGTGACTGAATTGAAATAAAATAACTTATGTAAAGGCTGAACTATAACTGCTGAATGGAGGCCTAAAGTTTTATATAACCGTTAGAAATAAAATAACGTTTAAATCTTGATATTAAAAAAAGTATTTAGACTACTTAATTGCTTTTTATACTTCAAATTCTAGACCCAACACTCTTAGGTATAAATCTTAGCAGTTTTAAAATATTTATTTTTACTTTTAAATTATAATATTTTAGCGAACAAATACTGTTTTTTGGTCTATACTGTAAGCATTTTATACCCATTCCATTTTTATTTCTAAACGATACGGTACTTTTATATAGATCATTCCGATATTTTACTGAGTTTTTTTGTTATTAATTAAAAGTTGAGCCGCACGCATTGCTTTTTATTAAGTATTTATATTTAACAGTGTAAGAAAGTATCGGACATTTTTCGTACTGAATGTTTGGCCCTAAAAATATTTTGTAAGTTAATATTTTCACATGTTATCTGAAAATTATAAATTATGTCTGATTGCTAAATCATGTTTAAACAAATCCAGTAACGTTACCCTAAAATCTATATTATGATTCCTAGAAATATGTTCGATACTAAACAAAAAGAACTATTGTTATAACTTTGATAAGAATTAACATTGAAAAGTACCTGGTTACTAAGGCAGATCGAAAGCTTGTAAATACACCCTTTTTAGACATAAAAGTATTACGAGTTTAATAAGAATACTTATGACACGTCATGTAAACACTCCCGCATAATAATAGGCACTGTTTTATGTATAACATTCCATTTTAACTTTTTTACGACAATAATTAAAAAAAAAAAAACAGGTTCTGGATTAAATAGAATAAGATTTTTTTGTAAAATCATTGAGATTAGTAAAAAATATGCACTTGAATTTGCAAATATACATAGTCACTAGTGTTTCTGTTATCATTTGAGACGGGTGCAGTTAAATATCGGTTGGGGTATTTTTAAACCCATGATGGGGTAAATTTTAATCGTAACTGGGATCGGGGCAGACCCTTAGGGAGTTGATTTATTCACAATGGGGGTAAAAGTAGCCCTTTAACTGGGTTAAAGTAGCCTTATAAAAGGGGTAAATGTAGTCTGCGAAATGGGTAACATTAGCTCCTTAGTGGGGTAAATGTAGACCAGAGTGCTGGGGAAAATCAACAACATTGTTTAAATTATTTCCTCAATATAAACTGTATACAGGGTGGAAGGGACATGGACGCAAATTTCAATGCAGGGGGTTTCAGAATCATGTATCGAGTCCACGGTATCAGGTTGTGCGTCGATGTCCCTTCCACCCTGTAAATTTTAAAATATTTTTGTCGCTTCAGATGTTAGCCTGTTATAGGCAATATCTTTCTGCATTGTTGAACTAACTGTAATGTCTTAACCATCACAAATAAACGCTATATATTATATAGGACCAGTATTAAGTTACAGTGCCTTTTGTAATATTTAATAAATTTTATAAGAAATTTTTCTAGTTTTATTGTACTTTTCCCAGCCGGTACGATTGATATGGGTCCACCCAGGGGCCCTCGAACGTAAATTCGTAAAATGTTACCAACAACCTCAAATTCTTATACATAAATACCCCACTAATACTTACTACACTATACTAATGAAAATATGAAAAATTATTTGTTTATTTGCTTCCAAGCTTTAGGCGCGGTCCAATTCATTTAGTAAAATCACATTAGAAATCTAACCTATCTGAGTCAGGGTGCTACAATTTTCAAATTCGCTCTTGACAATATCAACGTTTTACCTTTTAATTGAAATAAAACGCTTATTAATAAAATTCAAAAAGTACAGAATCACTTTTAAATGACGAGGCAGTTCAAACCTACCTTCAAAAAATTGGGAGGGTGGATAAATTAACAGTATGACGAGGCAGTTCAAACCCTACCTTAAATAAATTGGGAGGGTGGATAAATTAACAGTATGACGAGGCAGTTATAACCCTACCTTAAATAAATTGGGAGGGTGGATAAATTAACAGTATCAGAACTTCAAACTTATTCAAAAGAAACTTTTTATTTAAATCCGTCCACTACCGGAGGAAGATTAGATTTGTTGGTCACACGCTTGGCGATCGGCGGATGACGTTTGGTGATCTTCGGCGTATGTCGGTTACCTTGGTCCTCCTGCGGATCTCTTTAATTTCTGAATAGACACTGACGACAATCGAACCTAGGACCCCACTCTCAGCAGTCGCACTTGCGACGACCACAAGACCAAAGGGGCAGTCAAAGATCTGCAGATAGGATGGATGATGTTTAAAGTTGACGATGGGAGTGATTTCTTGCTCCAGAAAAACACCGTGTATGTATAATCGGGCTTACATAATGTTTGTTTGTCGTCTTCTGCACATCTCAATACAGCGCCTGGGTCTCAAGAAGTATGTATATCAAAAAGAAACTCATAAATGCGTCTTTTATACATTTATTGACTATATACTTCATACATTGACTAACCTAAATCATGCAACTTAATCTTATTCCAACACTATATTATAATTATAAAATCTTATAAAATATTCTTTAACATAATACTCCGTGAAGCAACAGCGCGAGCCTCAAGAGGTCGTGTTCAGGCACTTTGTAAGGCACCAGGTTTTAAATAAGTTTCAAGTCTTCTATGTATCTACTAGACACCTCTTGATATTATGATTCTGTAAGTGTAGTATTGTCATCAATTAAGATTAGGATAGATTAATTTCTTCTGAAAACTATAGACCTGACCCCTTTATAACCCTAAGTTTAATGTAAGTTACCCTTTGAGAGAGTACATCAGGGTAAATTACGATAAACTTTATTGTTACGCTTTTGGATAGCCATCAAGCTGGCGGCCTACCCGATGGTGAGTAACCTCTAGGGTAATTAATTAGCCTAAGGCCCACTTGCTACGTTCATGGGTAATCAAACTCGCAGCTAACTCAGGGTTAATCAAATCATCTTGCGCCATCAAGAGTCGAGGGAAAACTTCTAAATATTTAACTTACCGATGTGGGAGAGTTAAGTCGCAAAACTCTGGGTAAGTAAGTCTTAAAATAAATTTACGATATGAGGTACGTTTAGTAGTAATTTAAGTTTAATAATTTTTGGTCGGATTACTTATCAGGGCACAGACATTGCAATTTCTATTTTAATTTCGTCAATTGAACTACAGTGTTCCCAACTCAAAAAACACTGTCAGTTTAAATAAACCGGTGTTAATTTTTAGTGGTGCAACGCGAAAAAAAATTAAATTTTAATTACTTAACTCTGAGTTTACAAATTCTACATTTATTTAATTAACGCGACTTAACGTGCAAGTGGGCCTAAGGGTACAGCATAATCAGCCTATAACGTTCCCACTGCTGGGACACAGGCCTCCTCTCTATGAGAGGTAGTGAGCCGTAATCCACCACGCGGGCTCAGTGCGGGTTGGTAGATGTCACATGTCTTCAAATTTTTGGTTCTAGGACATGCCGGTTTCCTCACGATGTTTTCCTTCACCGTTTTGAGAACAGTGGTGATTAAATTATTTACACAAAGTAAAGCGCCTGCTTGGGTTCGAACTCACGACCTACAACTCGTAAGTCGGGACCGTTACCACTGGGCCACCACTGCTCCTAGGTACAGGCCATTAATTTACTTCTCGACTAGAATACAAACTTGAAACTTATTTAAATAATAAAATATCATTTATCTATAATAATAAACATGCAGGTCGCCGCGAGGCGCTATATTAGATGTATCTTAATAACAATTATAATCTGTGATTACATAACAACCGACTTAAAGCTAATTAAAATAATATGGTGTGTAGCTGCCTTTATTTTATGACATCCATTTAGTGGGCGAGACCTTAATTTAAATTTAATATTGCACATTAATTTGGAATATGGCAGGGTAACATTTTTACCAACATTTTAAGTCAAAACCTCATGATTTCCTCGACTTGACTCAACCTAACTTAGATGGTTCGATATTCATATTTGCAAGTTTACTCCTCATCTCAAACAGTTTCCTCAGTCGAGTTGAGTTTGAGTTGAGGAACCAACTGTTATATGTAAGGTACTTCGGCATCTACCTTCAGGCTTTCTTGACATTTGAAACACACGTATATTATCCGGTTTTCATAATATCTTTTGATGAGTTTATTGAATATTTACGTACTCGTGACGTATCACCTCGACTTAACACTAATTCGAGGAACCTCATTATTTCTTTAACTGACGACTATGAATACCAGTTTCGAGGGTCTTCCGAGGCACGCCTTGAGGTCTTCTTCTCGACAGATTTGCGAGTCAAGTAACTTTCGAGGTAACGGCTTGGAACATGGGTGTATGAGTCCAAAATCATCATTTTACAAAACTATGCGCTCGCCCCCTATTACATGAAACGCGACGTTGGATGTGCTATAGGAACACGTCTGGCTAACCCTGCCAGGAATACAGGCACAATGTTATTTCTACTGAGGATTTTCGGTCTCCCTCACTACTAAACAATAATCAACACAAACCAACCACGGCTGCTATCTTCATTCTTAAACTGACGACTGACCTATAACATTGTCGTAACGTTACATTCGAACAAAGTGGACCGCTGGCTGCGGGAAGCAAGGGCCGGTCGATGTGGTGAGTTTTTTGGTAGACCCAAGTTCAACAGTGGACATGTTTCAACTGAATGATGGTGATGACCTTGTAGCGGATTTACACCACATGACAACTACGCAACACGCAAAATCCTGCATCGCGCAAGCAGAGTTTACCGCGCAGCTAGCATTTATAAAACGTCATCAACATCAATCGTCGGGCAATTGCCCACCAGACATGACACCCGTCTGGTCGGAGGATTATCCCCTTACTATAGAGGATCCCTGTTCCTCATACCTCTATGACCTTTCCCCAAAGACATCTTTAAATAGCAATAAACGTCACTTTGAAACTACACATTACTTTTGATGCAGTTCTCTCTATCATTTAGTAAATTTATGCCGAAAACTTTATAATTAGCTGACCGGGCAAACTTCGTACAGCCTCAGAATATTTTCTTATTTTTTTTTTTTTTTTCGTGAATTTGTCCCTTGTTTTTAATAGTTTTCTGCTAATCAGGGCGGAGACAAATCCATCAAATCAAAGATCTATGATACCGGTCCAGCGGTTCAAGAGTTTTAAATGGTGTTACTAACTAGACCTTGTTTTATTTATTTAACTTGGATAAAGGACAGAAACATTGACGGATGCTATTGACATGTCGTCATATCAGTCGGCCACGGTGATCAAAGCTCTTCGGAGAGAGAAGAATGCACATTACATTCAAATGATATTAGATCAATCGCCAACTAAATACACTAACTTGCATTATGCACGAATTTATAATACGGAATTAACAAATTTTACAATAATGTAAATTTTTGTCACACTGTACTTGGAAACAATAATGCCATATGGAGGTTCCTCACGACAATATTTGTATATTTAAGTGAATTTTTTTAGACGCAATTTGAAGTGCTGCTGAATCAGGAATTCTTGGTTCTAGTCGGTCAGTACGCATAATCGCGTATACTCTGCTCAGTCCTAAGTTTTAATTTCTGTCGTGTCATATCAGCACACAACCCCTTATTTATTTTTCAACTCTACATTAGTTTACATTAATGCAAAAATACATAACTAACAATAAAGAGTAATTAAATCTAAGCATAGTTTCGTGAAAAACTATTAATAATATATAGATTTACACACTACCCATATGTTCATATGACACATCTACTTAAAAAAAGACGACTCTCTTTTAAAATCAAAGTTTTACTAAATTTCGAAATGTCACATTTACTGCTGGGCACTGGGTACATCCATCTAGGTTTTTGAGTAAGAATGATAAATGAGGTGAAAATTAATGACAAGAAATACTCCATGGCCTCTCTGCATACGATACGTCATTCCTTATTTTTATTTCTAAAGCTTAGGTGTCCTTGGACAGCGGTTACGTCATTAAAAGCTGTAATTTTCACTATTATTTGACATTGAGGTGTCAAAAACGCTCTGCATTTGTACAGCGGTTATTTTGTGACTGCACACCGCTTTCTTAGAAAACCATAGCTTTACATCCTTTTTTTTTTGGTTCTACAGTAAGTTTGAAGTTATTAAACAAACTTTTTTTTTGTCACATCCTTGAATAAGTATAGTGACAAGTCATAAGCGGCCTATTCACTATCGAACAAGCAGACCACCGTCATGAGTTGTAGCAGTGAATACGGTGATTTCAAGCCCCACAGTTATTGGGAAAAAAGTTGCGCAACATTCTTTCAAAACATGCTTGCTTCTTTGGAATGTTGCAGGATTGTTGGCAACATCGTGAAGCAACCGGAATCTAGAATCAACAATTCGAAGACATCTAACATCAACCAAATCTACCCACACTGGTGCCGCGTGTTAGATCACGACCCATTGCCTCTCAGAGAGGAGGCCTGCAACCCAGCTGTATTAACGTTATCTAAGGTTGATTACGCTGGCAACATTCATGATAAATTGATGGCAATAATGTTGCGCAACTGTTTTCCAGTGAACTTGCGGCCTACGTGAAACATCCTCAACATAAAACACACATAAAAGTGTTATGTTCACATTTCAAATCCTGTTATAAATTCCTTTCAAGGAATTAATAACTAGTCACCCGTTTGATTAACGTGGTAACATCGTTATGGCTTAAGCCCAACAGTGGGCAAAAGTTGAAATATTATATTTTTACACATTGTCACCACCCCATTCAATAAAAATAAAATTTCTTAATACTCGTCATCAGAATTTGTAAAAAATTCAATTAAAATTTTAACAAAAATTTTAACTTGAATTACTACTACAGCAACAAATGTTTTTGCTTCAAATGTTTCAAATTGTTCACAATTCAACTACAACCTACAGTGATTTATTTAGGACGAAATTGGTATAACTTTTAGTTTCTGTGAGATACAGTATGTATTATCATGGGGTCTCAACTAGAACATTTTATAATTAGTCTTCAAAAAAAGTCAAAGATGGCAGCATAGGTAACCATTATGAAATTAACAATCATTAGAAAGCGATAAACGGCAGAATTTTGGCTAAAATAAGATTAGTAAAAATCAAGACTTCCTTGTTAAATGCTGATTTATCTATTCACACTCGTTTTTCAACAAACAAACATAAAATAAGCTTTTACCTTCAATTCGAACCCGCAGAATGATAAAAGTAGTTATCTGTTAATCGTTTTGTTTAGAGCTCTTTGCAATAGATGGTGTTTTACTCAATTTGTTCTGTCTTTAAAATAACCTTTATAGTCACAAATTTAAATCAAACAACTTATTTTAATTCTATTTCTTTACATAGAAACATAAAATCAATCTATTAACATGTTTTTCTGAAACCGGAAGTATAAAACTTTATTTTAAAAGGATGGCACGAAACGTTTTAAAAGTAGGTCGACTCCTAGATGGCGTTGTAAAACTACTGTCTCTGACAATTAGTGAATCGCTGATGCTGCCATCTGTTGAACCTTTTTATGACGAAAAATTGCCAGCTCAATTGCCAGACTTAGGGAGGTGTCATTTCTTTGTATGGGATTGGGTATCTGTACGTAGTATTATAATATCTGTGGTATTATACAAAAATCACGTTTAATCAATTTTTTTATTAGCGTTCCACGTAATCATAATTCTAAGGTTTGGATTGAGATGTCTATTGTCGAGTAGTATGATTCGTGCTCGAATTTAGCGCATCTGAGCGCTAAATCAGCACAGGCATTGTCAAGGGCCTCTCGTTTCTATGAGTATACGGTGACACATAATGACACGCTTGCCTTGTATGGAAAGTCTTGACAAATACTGTCTTTACCTTGGTCAAACAAATATATTTCCTTCTTTTCTTCAGTTACTCTTTCTCTTTCTTCTGTTATTTTTTCTCTTTCTTCTCTTCTGTTTCTGGCCGCCGAGACGTCTCCAAGCCCTGTGCATCTTTCCATCATCCTTCCCTTTTAATTAGTGTTGGTAGCGCAGAGAAGCAACGCGCTGCAGTCGTCAACTCTCTCGAGTCTGTAGGTGGAGTTGTCGGGAATGTGTCGGACGAGGTCGTCTGTAAGACGAACGCGAGTCCCGTTCGGGCCCGAAACCAGCACTGTCTCGCATTCCTGAGGACAAAGAAGATGGTGAGTTCAATAAAAATATCGCAAGATGGAGCATGTCATGACGTCACCTATGACGATTCACGGGACATCGTTATCGCGCTCACGCCAACTCGGAACGGGTGTAAGCGCGCTCAAATCGATTACATCCCAATTCGGAAAGCAGCCTAATTGTGAGCGAATTGTTGACAGCTCTCATCTGTCAAAATCATGATTATTAAATCGGAACGCAAACGCAAAAGCGCTATCAGCGTGTACACGCTGCGCTCACATACATAAGTCTAACTCGGAATGCGGCCTCGGTTGGCATGTCTAAAATATATATTAATAAGACCATAAAATTTATTATATTATACAGAAATAAGATCTTTTTTGTCTAGATTAATTATTACTTTAGTTAAGAATTGAGACTAACGCCATTTACGTTTCGTGCTCGAACAAGAGTGCCCGCGATATTCAACTGTATTACTGAGTGATACAGGTGCGTTTAGCACGGAGCAAGCTTGAGTGGAAATAATTTTAGAGTGCCTGGTGTTAATACTGAATTAAGTTTTCCTGGTAATCATTCAAAGGGTTGAAATAAATAAATAAATAAATAAGGGTGTGGCCAAAAGTACCGGGTGTTTACGCTGCAAGAAGCAAGTCGTTTTATAAAATGTGTTACAAAAAATCGCAATAGGAACATTTTTTTTTATTTCTATCACAATAAATTGTTTGTTTCCAAATAGTGCAAACAAAATTAAAAAAGTGAAAAAGCTTAAAATATTGCCAAGTTATAAGCGTTTTAAGATTAGTGTTAGACAAGGACAGCACTATCGTAGAAGTGACGTCACGATTAGTAACGTCATACTAGCGCCGTACATTGTCCGTACCGTGCGGCAAGGACGGGAATGATCCCCTCCAAAAACTTTAAAAGCGTGTATCTTCTTCATATTTACACCGATTTAAAAGGTTTTTTTCGATTATCTCATTTTTACTATGCCTACTTTGAAATTACATTATTTTTATGAATATTTCTAATATCAGTCACCATACCTATTACACCATATTATGCTTGTTGTGACCTCACTTATTCTCATTTAGCAGTGAAATCGTTTCGTTTTATTTTTCAAAAGCGAAAAAAGTCGAGTTTCGTCCACCAACACCGCATTCTGCTTGGAACAGGTAACAAAAGTACAGGTTCAGTACCGGTACTCCACCTAACAAGTACCGGTACCAAATTCGGGGTACCGGTACTCCACCTAACAAGTGCCGGTACCAAATTCAGATACCTGACGCGTACTTCAAACCTCATATTTGTTTACCTTGACGTTACATTTCTAAAGCCTATTTAATTATCCTTTTTTACTTTTAACGGATTCTTTAGGTATAGGAATCGGTATCACACCAAAGCAAATGATACCGGTTCCCAAAACACCTGTATTTCAAGCCCTGCCCGCACTGGGCCCGCGTAGTAGATAATAGCCTACTCCCTCTCACAGAGAAGAGGCATGTGTCTCAGTAGTGGGAACATTACAGGCAGATTATGTTGAGCAGTGGTCCGTGATGGGCTTATGAGGATGGTTATATTTACCTTGGAAGCATGCACAAGTGAGTTCAGCTTGTGCAATAGTTCGTGCGCCCTGCAAGCGTGTAGATATAGCGCGCTGTATATGTTGCTGCCAGCTGGACAGACGTACACTGTGAGACGGGGCTCGATGCGTCTGTAAAAATAAAAAGATTCTTAGTACCAGCCTGGAATGTATTTATTTATTCAGGATCAATGCTCGGACCTTCTTTGTATGAGAACAATAAATAATCTCAAACAAAAGATATCCTACACAAGACATGACAAAAAAAAGGGCAATTGAATTCACTATCATCCATTTCTACAAACTTAGTTTTTGTCATGAAAACATATTTTCGCTTGGTGTTCTAGAAGTAAATTCAATATTTGTTGAGAATGCCAAAGTTCGTAGTGTTTGTTTTTTTACCCTATACATAAAGGATACCTGTCTTTGTACTCATCAATCATTATTAACAACTTTTAACATGGGACCACCAACGTTTAAATAAAAAAATCTGTTGCTCCACACATTTTAAGTTCTCAAACTCACATTTATCGCTCATTCGTTTTTTGGTAAAAGTATTCATAAACAAACCGCGTAAAGCATTATTTCTTAAAAAAATAACAAATGTCATGAACGACAAAAAAAAAAGAAATCAAAATCTGATACTAGGAGCAGAGTTAACGAGGTGTAAGATAAACAAAAACTAAGGTTGTATACACCTGTCTACTCTTCTGATGACACAAGCGTGACGTTTTACAAGCTGTAATTTTTTTTAAAGAAATTATTTCGTGTAGGTAGTACAATCGATTTATAAAAATAAAATAAAAAGGGAAAATATATCCATCGGGAAAACAACTTTTTTACACCTAATTGTTCATGCAAGATAATTTGTATTTGACTCAATGTCTAAAGTTGCCTGAATTTCGCGGTATGTCACATGTCGATCTTCCTCAATCAGCTTACGCACAGCATCAACGTTTTCTTGGGTGACTGCAGTTTTTGGACGACCTTGACGGGGATCATCACTGAGCTTGACACGTCCACGTTGGAATTCAGCAAACCAGCGATAAATTGTGGTTTTGGATGGGGCTTCATCACCAAATGCAGAAATCATCCGGTCAACATACTGCTTTTGTGTTAAACCACTTCGAAAGTCATAATAAATCATCGCTCTTGAATTTTCTCGGGTCAATTCCATTTTCTCAACGACTAAACAAGTTTGACAAACCTTGTGACAAGACCGAGAATCTTTTTTTAAATATATAAATGATTTTCGATTTTTAAAACCAAGGAGTTTTCAATTAAAAAGATTTTAATATGACAGGAACAGTGGAAATATTCCATTCCCGATACTTTTAGTGCAGCCCTCGTATAACCTCAATTTTCGTCGATGGTTTATCAATTACAATTTAATAATGTTATTACGATTTTCGTTTGTAGAGGCTGGTAGTAAAATAATAATAGTTGATTTCTACAGACAGTCACCTCCGTATATTCTATCAAACAATAATTTTTGAAAAACTTGGTTAAACCATAAAGTTGAAAATTTCTGAATACAGATGAATGATTAATGATAAATTATTTTATTTTTGTAAGTAGGTTCTACTAATTGTCTTTAGCGAGTGATTGCGTAAGAATTTAACGTGATTAAGGTTTGTTTACACTTTTGTGTAAACAGACCTTTACAATTTTACTAATTTCGAAACAGATTTGGTTTTTTGTATGTTTGTTTGCTACGCTTTTAAGCTAAAACGGCTGAACGGATTTGGATGAAATTTGACACATGGGTAGACCATGACCTAGATTAGGACATAAGATACTTTTAATCCCGATATTCCCACGGGATCCAGACTTATGCGGGTGAAACCGCGGGCCGCATTTAATTGTAAAGTTAATACTTACTTGGCATGCAGAGCATTGAAAAGGCGAATGCCGTCTGCCAAGCCGCAGATCTGAATGATGTCATCGCGAGACAACCTGTGTGCACAAACAGCAAAATATAACATAAAAAATCTAAGTTAAATATTTGTGTATTACACTCTTTAAATCTTTTAGAATAAATTCTCTGTACAGGGTGGAAGGGATATCGACGCAACCTGATACCATGTATTCAGTACATGATCTTGGACCCCCTAAAGTTGACATTTATCATTGGTAAAAAAAAAACAGCTATTTCATAAAAAAAATGTCAACCTACACGCGGTCAAAATGTATGGCAGAGCAATTTTTTTTTAAATAACCGACAAAAAAAATTCAACACAGGGGGGTTCAAAATCATGTACTGAGTCAAAGGTATCAGGTTGTGCGTCGATGTCTCTTCCTCCCTGTATAATGGTGGAACCGCATCAAAATCTATGGTGTAGTTACAAAACATTACCAAGCATTCAGCTAATGATTCCGAACCCACAATCAGCCTATAATGTTCCCACTGCTGGGACACAGGCCTCCTCTCTGTGAGAGAGAGAGAGAGTGGGCCGTAAACCACCACGCGGGGCCAGTGCGGGTTGGTAGAAAGAAAGAAAAATGCGTTTGTTGGCATTCCAATATTTAAAAAAAAAAACTGTAAAAACATTACATTACATTGGTAGATTTTGACATAACATCACGCCTTGTTTCCCCGAAGGGTTGGGCAGAGGTGTACCCATAGTACACCCACATTTCGCCAGTTATGTTTAAGTCCCATGTAATAGGGGGCGAGCCTATTGCCATCTACCGGGCACAAATCCAGACTTCGGGCTGCTACTGAGAAATTCCAGATAGAAAATCCCAATACCACGTTGCCCGACCTGGGAATCGAACCCAGGACCTCATGCTCAGCAGTAGCGAGTGCGACCACTAGACCAACGAGGCAGATTGGTAGATTTTTTATGTACTTTAATTTATTTTTAAGTTCAGATTTTTTGTCGGATTTTTCGATTAAAGATACTAACCTTAGCAAATCAGCGCCTGAGAAGTTGGTGAACGTGGCAGCGTGGTGGGCGAAGCGTTGTCGCGACAACCACGCCTGGGTCTCCGATGACGTCGCCTCCTTTGACAGCCCCGAGTTCTGCAGCAACAAAATAACGTTCATCATTTCTACATGGACTATGTGAGAAGCCAGTCAGCAAGGTGCAGCAGAATGCTGACTGATCACGACAGAAATACGAATTAGTATGCACTCTTCTTTCACCCAGCGGTCTACTCTTAAATCCGTCTCTCTGTATCACCTACGGACAAGATTACTACGGGGCACGAACTGAGAATGGATGACAACACGGTGACAGTTCTCCTTAGTCCCGATGTGTATTTGTAATCAATCGGGAGTACGTCTCATTTCGAAGCATCGGACTACGCACGGGCCCGCTTCTTCGCTGACGGACTTTGAGAGTAGGCCCCCCCAATCGTTGGGGCGTAGCTAAGGGGGGAGGGGTCAATGCCTACCTCGAAACTACTTAGACTATCCTAGCAAAATCGTCAGTATTTGCTTACTTTTTGATCGCTTTTATTAGGGTTCCGCACTTTAAAAGGAAAAAAAAAACGGAACGCTATCGTCATCCGTCCGTCTGTCTGTCTATTAAGACCCTTATTCTAAAGAATGCCCGGAGGTGACATTAATACCAAATACGTTGGTGTACGGTCCCCTGAAGCTCTAAAAATCAAGTAGCTAAGTCAACGCAATAAAAAAAATACGGTCACCTACGCGACATATTTTTGGTAATCGCTTATAAATCAAAAGTTCTAGGTTACTTCCCATTGTCATCAAATGAATGTGGTTCAGCTGGACGGCTGTCCCTCCCTAGACAAAATCCCTATAGATAATCCACCATGCGGGCCCAGTGCGGGTTGGTAGATGTGTCACATGTCTTCGAATTTTTGGTTCTGTGTCGTGACGGTTTCCGCACGAAGTCTTTCAGGTTCTTACCTTTTCAGGATCCTCTGCGGGTTGTGGCAGGTCAGGCAGTATTGCGCCGGGCGAGTGGCACGGCGGCGAGTTCAATTTCACGTCGTTTGTTCTGAACAACAAACATTATACATTAGACAGAATAAACTAAAACATACAGCGCCACTCACCTAAACCACACACACACACACACACGACACATACACTTACCAAATTCACACTAGAGAGGCAATACATTATTATTATTTTTTCTTAAAGTTTAATTTTTGTTTTGTTCCTTTATTTTATTAGCTTTATAGAATAGAATACTCTTTATTATGTACACCTTAAAAATTACAGACATTGATGAAGAAATTTTACATTGGGTGACACAATAGGCGGTCTTATCGCTAAAAGCGATCTTTTACAGACAACCTTTGGATGGATTACAGGGAGAAGGAGAGACAATACTGCAGGTAGTCAGTGGTGTACCATATGCATATTCATTAAATACATACATACATTTATCTACACATATATATACAATAATAAACACGAAACAAGACTCAGGAAACTATATGTAATAATGATTAAGGAGTGAGGAAGTGTTTTTTTACTAGAAATTTAAAAGTGGACAGTGATTGAGCACGCCTTATCGACATAGGCAAGGCATTCCATAACCGTACTGCTTGAACTGTAAAAGACTTGTTATAAAAACTGGTGGAATGCATCGGCATCTCTAGTCTTAAGTTTTCCGATGACCTCAGATATCTGTTGTGTGTCATGAAGGAACTTGAAACGTTTTTTAAGATATGAGGGGGTTGTCGGGTTGAACATAATACTGTAGAGCTGAAATAAGATATGAGAATTCCGGCGAAGACGTATGGGAAGCCACTTGAGCTTTGTACGAAATTCAGAAATGTGATCATATTTGCGCAGGCCAAATATAAATCTTACGCTACTTATCAAATGTTACCCCGTACTAGTTTATATGAATTGGAAATGTATTAACAGAGAGAGTCCTGGCACCCATAACACAAGTTCGTTCGTAGCTTGGGCGCTAGTGGAGATATTCAGTGATTTATGCAATTTTTAAAAACAGTAGTGTCACTAGTATTAAACTTTTGCCATCATGTAAATTGGAAAAATGAAAACAAAAAAAAAACTATAATAAAACGAAAAGGAATCGTACGCGGCGTTACTTTTGAGAAACTACGTTTAAGAGCTGTCAGTGTCATAATTTTCTATGGAATATTGACACTGACGGGTCTTGAACGCGTTTTAGATGTGCTGAACGCGCAGTTTCATTGGTGAAATCGGCACTAAATTCCTTATGAGTGCGCATTTTTTTTTGTGTATTTACTAAATCAATTTTGGTAAAAGACTTACGAAAATCAAATGAAATGAAATTGTTCATTCTGTAAATAGGATATTTAGGTTTAAATAAAAAAAATAGATAGATAGAGTCGACATAACTGACACCCCAGAGAAGAAATGGCGAAACAAACTCAGAGGTCACGGTCTGTTTTAAAGTCCAGACATAATCTTGGCCAGATCATGTGAACACAATGCAGATTAGTGCCTGAAATTGTATTTTGAGGAAAGTACCACACAGATTTGAGTGGAGCAGTCCAGTCAGTGCAAGCATTAGCACCAGTTATCGTGTAGCTCAAATCAGAACTTGAGATGTAATACGTGAATGGTTCAAACAATGCATGCATAGTGAAAATGGGATAATCGAAAAAATATGTTAAATCAATGTAAATTTGAAGAAGATACACGGTTTAAAAGATTTTTGAGGGGATTATTCCCATCCTTGTCGCGCGGTACGTTTACAATGTTCGGCGTTAGTATGACGTTACATAGTTGTGTCGTCACTTCTTCGATAGTGCTGTTCTTGTCTAACACTTATTTTAAAACGTTTACAACTTAGTTTTTTTTTAAAGCTTTTACAGTTTTTGTGATATTGTTTGTACTATTTGGAAACAAAAAAATTTTTGACGAAAATAAAAAAAATTAATCATCCCCATTTTCAGGCATTTTAACTGCGTCATTTTCAGGCATTCTAACTTTGCCCCTGCGTCACGCTGCGTTTTTCAACGCAGAAAAAGTGATGTTTTTCAGGTGCTTGTCTTCGTCTACTTATTTGGTTTAACTTAAAAACAGCATGACCGGCACCCTAATTGCGTAATACACAATCAATCGGAATCTGAATCGTTTTGAAACAGATTGCCAATCCATTGCTTCTTAAGTTCGATAAAAATTCTGCTCAACAATATATAGAACGCAATGAATGTTCTTGAACCGTCAAAATCAAACAGATTAGTCGTAATGGTTTACGAAAATGTGTTACGCAATTAGGGTGCGGAATCTCAAAAACTCAGTGTTTGCCCTGAATTTCTTCTTACGCCTCTGACAATATAAACAGTGCACGAATTACGGATGCTGCCAAATTCTATATTTATGTTATTTGCAGACGGCCTTCAGAGCTGACCGACATTATGTACATAATCTCTTATTTACATTTAAAATTGCATGCTTTTTTATTGTAGCCTTAGCTTGTTTTGACAGTTAAAATCATAATTATGAAATGAAATGAAATGAAATTTATTCGCAAGAATTGTAGTACATTAAAGATGGTCAGATTTTTTTACAATTTCTAAACAATTCGCTAAAACTAGCATGCAAAATTTATGTTACATTAATTATTAAATGAATCTAATAAAAATTCGTACATTCATGGAAATGATTAAAAACTAGATTTAATGTCAATTACCTATTTGTCTAGTTATCATATATTATATGTCAGCTTGAATCTTTAAAGTTCAAATACTCATTCACAGAATAAAATGATTTTTCTATAAGCCATTTGAATAACGCTGTTTTAAAACGATTGATTGGCAATTGCCTATAAGATTTTGGTAGTTTATTAAATATCCTTATAACCATATGGAAGTACCTAACTTTCGTTACTTGAAAAAAAAAAGGCGATTAAATGTCTAACTGCTATATTAACGTTCTTTGCAAGCTCGAGTATATTTTTTAAAAATCTCAATGCAATGTCATAAAAACATATGTAAGAAACTACAATAGCCTGTGCTCGAAGAAATAGGCATTATTTCCAAGTGTTGCTGACCCTTGGAAATATTGCCTATTTTGACAAACTCTCGGTTTCTTCTTTTAGGAAAAACTTTTAGCATCAAAGGTGTAAAGACACTTAACGAAGCGAAGAGTCACTTGTGCTCCCCATTATTGCATTTTTTTTACTGAACCATACCTGGGAAACCTTCTGGTTACGGAGATTTATTTAAGGTCAGTAAAAGATATGTACAACATTTTTTTTTTAGAAACAGTTTGTTTTGTGTTACAATTATAACACCCCTGTATCGTTGCATGCACTCGTTTACCAGCAACATTTTTTGTGCTACATAACACCCCTGTATCGTTGCATGCACTCGTTTACCAGCAACATTTTTTGTGCTACATAACACCCCTGTATCGTTGCATGCACTCGTTTACCAGCAACATTTTTTGTGCTATGTTACTTTGTTTGTTCTACTGAATGCGTTGTTGACGGCTACGTGATGGGTCTTATTACACCCTGTATATGAAGGTGGTGGTATTATAAAAACAGTATAATACTCACTCTTGGCAATACGACGGCTTCATTTGATTGTTGGAGGCAAGAATTGCTGAAACAATACATTGAACCAATTAATAGTGAATACAAAAAAAAGGTTAATTAGCCCAGTAATCACTGTGAAATCGGTTTACAGGAAAAAAAAACTCGTAGAGTGCAAAGTTCAAATAAATCTGTAGCACAAATGAATTTAAATTAATTAATTTAGTCCTTGTTCTTAGGTACAATCACCTAGACTTCCAGATCTCTAACAGCTGATTTACCTAGTGGAGACTAGATGAGCATTTCAGAAAGTGACAGTAAATCCATAATTTGAATTCAGAATCTGAGATAATTATTGACAAGTTATGGAACAACAAACTCAATGTATGGTACGACAAAGTTCAAATTGTATTGCAACCAGAACTGTTTTGACCTTTCATTAGAAAATTAAATGGTCAAAAATCAACTTAAAATACATAACACTAAAGTAAATAGTTGCGTTAGTGGCTACTGGTGTATTATTATTTGTCACAGCTGTCAGATTATGAATTGAAATATAGTAAAAAATGTACTGTGACATACCATTATGTGGTAAAACAGGCTTGTTGACCACTATTGGGTTTGCAACAGACTTGGGGGCCACACTGCAACAAAAAAAAAAAACAATTGGTTTAGTATGCAAAATACAGCTGCAGTATGTACATTCAGTTTCATAGCACATTTTGTGCTATGAAAAGAGAATTTCTTTATAACTTTCAACAACAAAAAGAATCCTGTAAAATGTTACAATTAAGCTACACTTACTGAGGTATTTGAGCGGATGGGTGACCATCCATTACGTATCGAGACCTCCTTTGTGCTTAAGAAAGCCGTTAGTCCCTGCCATCATTAGCGTCATGTCATCTTTGACATAGGTCACGGTTAGTCAGAAGTAGAGAATACATTCCCGGGATCCCGGCCGTTTTCTGAACTAAAAATCCCGGGACTATACTTGGCTAATTTTGGGATTTTCAGGATTGCAACAAACGGGTCTAGTTTGGACTTCGGTAGTCCATTGCGCCTTTAATATAAATGCTATTAATATAATCTAGGCAAGATTATATTAGTAGCTCATTTATTTCACTTATGAAAAAGTTACAGTTTTAAATTGATAAGAGTATGAAATCGCCAGATCCTAAAGTACAGATACAAAATGAATCGGGGTTGGCAAATAGTATTAGACGTGAATTAAGCGTTCGTGGATATCACTTAGAAACAGCATATAAATATCTATTGTCTATTCCTCCAACCAGCGTAGAACCTGAACGAGCGTTTTCTTTTTATTTCTTACAAAGTATAGTATCTTAGTTTTGTCCTTTTTCACATGCTCCTATATTGGGGACGATGACATTATCTTTATCCCAAAGAAATTTTTAGTTCCAAATGTGCAAATAGTATTACAAAAAGTGTAAAAGCTTAAAAACTGCGTTTTAAAATAAGTGTTAGACTAGGACAGCACTATCGTAGAAGTGACGTCACGACTACGTAACTTCATACTAGCGCCGTACATTGTCCGTACTGCGCGACAAAGACAGGAATAATCCCTAGTGTAGCTTCTTCATATTTACATAGATTTAACAGTTTTATTCGATTATCTCATTTTTACTATGCCGTCTTTGAAATTGCATTATTTTTACGAACATTTTTAATAGTAGTCATCATCCCAATTATTGTGATTTGTGTTTTGCAATAAAATAAAAAATTTATTTCAAGATATTACTCACTTTTTTTTACATTTGAGACCAATTAAAAACCACATACCTAGTCAATGCTATAATTATAATATATAATTTAAATACGCGCATTGTCGTGGAGTTGCGGACACCAGCCCGAATTACCTATATAATATTAAAGTAGAATGATTTATTTGAAGTTTGTGTCTAAATACATTATGTCGCTTGATTTTTTTTGAGCTCCAAGAGACCGTAGACTTACTTACGTATTAGATGTAAATTTCAACTTGATACCTCCACGCGCTCCTGAGAAAAAGAGTCTTGGCAGACTGACAGACACACGGTAAACGAGGGTTCCGTTTTTCTTTTGAGGTACGGCACCGTAAAAAGAAGTAATATAACTACAAATTAACGATTTTCAGACACATTTTCATTTACTTTCGCGGTGATACCTTGCTTCATGCCAAATTTCATGATTCTAGGTTAACGTGAAGTACGATATAGGTTGTGATTTATTTGCGAGTATCAAAGTACCTATGTCGCATAAATGGCTTTTATTTAGCTCTAAGGGAACGGTCCCTAAGCGTAGCTCTAAGATAATAACGAAGCGTTATGCAGAGGTGTACGTCTACATAATTATCAAGTTATACATTTCCAGTATCCTTAAAATAAAATTGTTGTGATAAATGTTATGCTATTGACGAATACTTAAATGGCGAATTAATCAAGATGTACATTATTTAAATTAAATGTTTGATTTTGACATTTTCATAGGTAATTCCTTATTTTGGTCCGACATACCTAATTGGAGTTTTAAATAAAATGTAATTGCATTTTTATTTTTATTTCATACCATAATTATACATGATTTTCAAATGTTTTAGTAGATTTTAATTCGTAATCCTCAGCTAGATTTGCGCACCATATTGTACGCCTTCTTGCATACTATCTGTATTTTCTTAACAAATAAATAAACAAGTACAAGCTGACCTCATATTGTATAGAAATGCTTATATCATCAGCTTATACTCGAAATGAATAGTTTGATATGTAGCCGTGCGTACATATAGTACACCCAAATTTCGCCAGTTACTTTGAAAAATCAAAATATTGGAAAATTTTATATCAGTTTCATGACATATTGAAAACAATTAAAAAACAAAACAACCAATGGAGTGTTTGCCTATTCCACATTATTACATGGATAAAAGCACTTACAGATAGTGCAGAAAACAAATGCGATTTAATTCAGGAAGTAAAATAATCAGGGACAGTTACCGTTACTAAAAAAATACCGGTATAATAACCAAAACATTTCGTTCTGTTACGTTAAATACTTATCGTTACAAATAACGTTAAGTCATGGGATTTAACGGTATCAAAATAGCGTTACTAATAGCGTTATTTCGCTAAAATCTAGCAAGATCTGACGCGACGTTGCCAAACCGAAACGGACGCCGCGTGCTATGCGTTCGGTTCTTGTATTGTAAGCGGAGCGGCAACCACTAGCATTTATCGTTATTGTTACGCTTGCGACGATCGGAAAGATACGAATACGAGACGTCACGCGCTCCCGCGTGTTTAATTTAATAATCATACGGCACACAAGCATCGCGTACGCCGATACGTCTATTGCCTGTTATTTTCATCTTATAATATTTTTCCTAATGCAACTGCTTTAGTAAAAATATTATTATGGGACGAAAGAAGTGCAACAAAGTGTACCGATATCTCAAGGTTTTCAAAGAAAGCAATGAATCAACTAATATACAGTTTTTTTTTCTATACCTTTATATACACTTGGGAGCAAATAAATCGAGCCACTTCCTTTTTCACGCATTATGGTTATTATTTTTGGTATTATGGAACGCATCGATTCGAAACATATATCGCCTAAAAGGGTATTTAATAACCTTTACAATGAGGGTAGTTAGTTGTCAAAATTTCATTTTAATTAAAGTTTAAAGGGTAGAATAAAACTATCGCATTTGATTTGCTTATGACATTTTTATTGTACTCTGTTAAGAAAAGATTAAATTTGAGGTTTTTGTTAATCATACCCATATTACTTGTTATTGTTGTCTTTATCTGTGTCTGTGTAATCAAAATAACCTGATAAAATGGATACTACACCGACGGAAGCTGCCCAAGTTGTAGCTTTACTTGAGGTTGGACACGGACAACGTGAAGTGGCACGCAGACTTCATTTGAGTCGTTCAAAGGTACAGCGGGTATACCGCAGGTATCTGGAGACTGGTGCTTTTGTTCGGCGACCTGGAACTGGCCGACCACGGGCAACAACAGAACGTGACGACCGCTTTATTGCAACCAATTCGTTGCGCGACCGTGGACTTAATGCTGTTCAGCTACAGCAAGCGTTACGTGACGTTCGAGGTGTCGCAATCAGTAGGTGGACAGTGAGACGAAGACTAAAGACACACAAACCAGCAACTGGCCCAAAATTGACTGTAGCTCATCGCCGATCTCGCTTGGAGTTGCTCGAGAACACATTAATTGGACGTTAGAAGACTGGAGGTCAGTTTTGTTTTCTGACGAGTCAAGAATCTGTCTTTTTAGCAATGACGGGAGAAACCGAGTGTATAGACGTCCTGGTGAAAGATTTGCCCAATGTTGCATTCGAGAAACTGTGAGTTTTGATGGTGGTTCTTGTATGGTGTGGGGAGGAATTTCTCTAGACGGAAAAACGGAACTTGTCTTCGTCGACCCCGCCAACGATGGCAGTGGTAGACGTGGATTAACAGCTGACCGATACATAACTGACATTCTTGAAGACCACGTAATGCCGTATGCTGGTTTTGTCGGAGAAAATTTATTGTTTATGCATGACAACGCGAGACCTCATACCGCGCAGATCGTTACGGAATACTTGTCTGCGATCGGGATTCAACAAATGGTATGGCCAGCACGAAGTCCCGATTTGAACCCGATCGAACACCTATGGGACGAGCTAAAACGGAGAGTCCGAGCCAGGGTTCCCGCTGTTTCATCCATTCCCGAGCTTAAAGTCGCTGTGCTTGAAGAGTGGGAGAACATACCACAATATGTCATCGTAACTCTGATCAGATCGATGACTAATAGGCTACAAGAATGCACCAGGGCACGGGGGGGTAATACCAGTTATTAAGAATATTTTTTTTGCAATAATTTTGTTTTTTATTGTTTTTATGGACTGTTTTAGCCCTACTAAATTTTCTATCAAAATTACCATTTTTCTTGCAGAGCCAATAATTTATCATTCAATAAGATTATTATTCAATAATTTACCCTCATTGTTAAGGCGATATATAGTTCGAATTGATACGTTAACTTAACTTTTAGGCGATATATAGTTCGAATTGATACGTTCCATATTCCCAAAAATATTTACCATTTTACGTGAAAAAAGGTAGTGGCTCGATTTATTTGCTCCCAAGTGTATTTTGACATAAACAATAACATGAGTATTTACTGTTTAAAGTATTACATTATTTTAATTTTGCGAATGTGAGGACTGTATGGGTCATCGTTTTTTTTTTTCAGTTACTTTTACTGGTCCGGCAGTTTTAGTACTTCATGAGGCCTACCCAAATGTCCTTTCTTTTGTATTGTTCGTCAAATCGTTGTGCTCCTTTAGTTCTGAGTTGAGCTGCACGATAATTGACAAATGCGTGCACTGACTGGACAGGTCCACTCGATCTGTTTGGTACTTTCTTCAAAATACCATTTCAGACACCAGTCAACATGGTCCTCAAATGAGCTGACCGAGATTATTTATTATATACACATTGACATTGATGACTAAACATATACTATATACAATGATATGAAGCTTACTTTGTAATGTTATTATAATTATTGTGAATGTGAAGACAATGTGTTTTTTTATACATTTACGTCTTTTTTTCTCTGTTAGTTTTAATCATAGTCTGGCAGTTTACGTAAATCAGGCGGCCTACCTAAATGTACTTTCTTTGATAATGTTCGTCGAAACGTTGAGCTCCTTAGTTCTAAGTTGACCCGCATGATGACTGACAAATGCGTGCACTGACTGGACAGGTCCACTCGATCTGCTTGGTTCTTTTCGCAAAATACCATTTCAGACACCAATCTACATGATCTGACCAAGATTATGTCTGGACTTTGAAAGAGACTGTGACCTTTGAGTTTGTTTCGGCCTCTCTTCTCAGAGTAGAAAGACAGGAAACGCCGATCTCATCTAGCTTTTAAAATAGTATTGACGTGTAAGTGTTTGTACAAACCTACTTACAGAAATAAAATCATTTAACATTTACTTGCACATTGTGCAGTAAAACATTAAACGTGATGTTTACTTGCAATAGTTGTTGTGAAAAATAAATTTAAATAACATTAACTTTAATCTGAGCCACCTTGTTGCTAAATATATGACAGAAAGGGAGGAATTACTGTGTCAGAATTACTGTTTTGTTAATGATGTATTTCTAGATTCCAGAGTTAATTCCACACTTCCCACAGTTCAGCGAATTAATACATATAATAACTTGATTCGACTTCACAACAGTTTACTAATACTTACTAAAAACAAACGAAACTTACAAATACGTGGGACTATGGGGTTCTTTAAGTTTTTTTTTAAATCTTTTCAAAGTACGGAGAGTACTTTGAAATGATTAAAAAAAAAAAACTAGCCTCTTTACAAAGTTTCATGCGTCTGAACCAGTTTTCGAACCACTTTTTGCAGTCCGAAGTAGACACCTCGTTTACAGCCTATTCGAACGCTGACACCGCATCTTCCGGAGATGAAAATTGTATATCCCTTTGAGCGGATTTTTTATTTTCGGAAATAAAACGAAGTCCTACGGTGCTAGGTCAGGACTGTAAGGAGGGTGACCTAGGAGTTTGACTAGCGTTCTGTCCAGCAAGTCCCTCGTTTTGAGTGCGGTGTGCGAAGGCGTGTTTCATGGTGGAGCAGTAGCCCGCGGAGCTCTGTTTGGTCGCTTGTTGCGCACAACAGAGGAAACTTCTGCCAAGCATTCAGCGTTGATGCTTCTTTGGTTCCGTAAAGGAATTGACACCAAGTAGCCAGTCAAATTAAAAAAGCTCGCAATCAAAATGTTACCCCGCGCTTCTAGATCGCTTCACTTTGACGCAACACCCAAACCGCTGACTTGTTATAATTTCGTAAACACGCCGAGACGAGCCTGCTGCAAATTTGTTTATCATATCACGGCACCATTCCGCCCGGGCCTCCTTCTGAGCATCGGTGTGGTTGTGCGGCAACCAGCGTGAAACTATCCTCCTCACGCGAAGACGCACGTGTTGTATTTCGTGAAGGCTTCCCGATCGAACCTGCCGTATGTGCTGAATCTCTTGATACGTTACTTGCCTATTGTCTTGAATTAAAATTTTCACTGCTAGCACGTTTTGTTCCGTAACAGCCGTAAAAAGGCGACCACTTCTTTCTTCATCCCCCAAAGTTAGCCGCTTGAATTCGTTATACCAACGATACACGGTTGCCTTTGAAGGGCCTTCATCCATGAATGTCATTTGAAGTATATCGTACGATTCTTCCTGTTTCAGGCAACACTTGAAATCGTAAAAAATCATAGCGCGAAAAAGTTACCGGCGCAGATCGTTTTTTTTTATTACACAAGATATTTTAAATTAACTCGCAAACAATGTGGAGGGAAATTTTGAAATAGACTATAACTGGCCAGTCTGTCATACATAAAATCATTTTTTGCAATACTTCTGAGTGGCCTGGAATAATACTAATAATACGTTTTGTAGCTCAATAAGAGCTACAAAAAGAAAGCTCTGGTGAATTGGCAGTGGCACCCAGGTCCGGGAACAAAAAAGCACAATTAGAAAAGATTTCATCAACAACAAATATTTAGAAAAGCATGATGATGATTTATCAGTCCGCTTGGTCAGAGAAAACAATAGTTTTACTTTAATAAATATATAGATAAAATAGATACTTTTAAAATAAAACCGTTACTTCATTCTACTAACAAAAATTTTTGATTACTGGGAAACCAAAAACATAAGTTTCTATTTTAATGTGAATGATAAATTATCAATTATTTTATTTCTGTAAGTAGGTTACACTTTTAGACGTCAATCGTATTTTAAAACCTAGATGAGATCGGCGTTTCCTATCTGACTACTC
This sequence comes from Dasypolia templi, assembly GCA_963555695.1. Classification (NCBI taxonomy): domain Eukaryota; kingdom Metazoa; phylum Arthropoda; class Insecta; order Lepidoptera; family Noctuidae; genus Dasypolia; species Dasypolia templi. Next base: position 12,123,130 of record OY743163.1, read on the forward strand.
TGAGTAGAAAGGCCGAAACAAACTCAGAGGTCACAGTCTCTTTTAAAGTCCAGACATAATCTTGGTCAGATCATGTGAAGACCTTAGATTGGTGTCTGAAGCGGTCTTTAGAGGAAATAACCACACAGAATGAGTGGACCTGTCCAGTCAGTGCACGCATTTGTTAGTAGTCATGCAGCTCAACACAGAACTTAAGGAGCTCAACGATTCGACGAACATTACCAAAGAAAAGACATTTGGGTAGGCCGCATAAATTACTCAAACTGCCAGACCCTGATTGAATTTAACTTATTTTTAAATACTTTGAAAAAATAAACAACATATTCACATTATCTTTACATTCTCTAGCCTGAAACACAGGTTCAACCTAGTTCAGGCAAATTAGCAACTTTGCTCTTTTTAATTGTTATTATAAATGTGTCCATTTTTATTTAAATAAACTTTTTTATTATTTATTATTCACAATAATTTAAATATTATAATACTTCACAAAGTAAATTTTCATGTCATAGTGTACATAAATTGTCCATCAATGTCAAAGTGTATATAACAATCCGAAAATAATCTTGGTCAGATCATATGAGGATCATGTAGACTGGTGCCTGAAATGGTCTTTTGAGGACAGATCCACACAGATTTGAGTGGACCTGTCCAGTCAGTGCACGCATTTGTCAATAATTATGCAGCTCAACTCAGAACTAAGGAGCTCAACGATTCGACGAACAATACAAAAGATAGGATATTTGGGTAGGCCGCATAAATTACTCAAACTGCCAGACCATGATTAAATTTACCTTAAAAAAATACTTAGAAAAAATAAACAACATTTCCTAAAAAAAATATGGACCGTGATTTTGGGTGCAATTTTGAATTCAAATACTCATACTAATAATCATGGCGTATGATTATAATTAGACAATTATAATTTTAAAATATAAATCCTTAACTGTAAAAACAGTACTGTTTTTGATTAGTTAGTGTTTAACTAGTGCTAATAAAAAATTAAAATATATATTTTAGTGATCATTTTAATTAATGTTTTCAAGTAAAGTTTAAATCGTATTTTTTTTCACAAATCACTTTTTTATCCTAAAACGTAGCTTAAGCAAAAATCGCCATAGTTCTTTATCTGTGATTGTTCACCAAAGAAAAGATAGACGGTGGTTAGTTTAACTCGCGTTGATTTTAAAAGATTTTTTTACTCTCTAACGTACTTTGTCGTATTTATTCTGTGTCAGCTATAGATACCTTTTTGATTCTGTCAAAAATATTACTACTCCGAATGAATGTCCTTCGTTTAAGTGTTAGAGTTAGCAGTTGCTAGTGGATAGACTAGAATGGGCGTAATGTCGTATCAATGATTCCGATATCAACATACACAACTGCATTTTGACAGAAAACAAAGGTGCTTGCCTCTCGGCCGTCTTTGTTAGAAAGAGATAGGCGTAAAAATTACCGGTAAAAGAATAGTAACTTTTACCGGTACTAATACTGGTAGTTAGATAACGTTAACTGACTCATGGGTTTCGTTATTAATATCGTTACTTTTTTATCGTTAACATAACGGTAATTGGTATCGTTATAAAAAAAATAACGGTAATTCGGTCCCTGAAAATAATGCAGATAAATAACATGTGTGTGTTATCTATTGTGTTAAATGTGTACTGATAACAAACAAAGTGGCTGTAGAATTGTTGTGTTGCTTAATGGAGGGTACAGTGAGCAATGGAAGTCAATTAACATTTCAGTTAGTTTAAATCTTAATTATCGAGTACAATATTCTATTATTACTATCAACGGGGCGAGCCTATTGCTATCAACTGGGTACAAATCCAGACTCAGAGCTTACTGAGAACATCATTTTGGAAAAACCCAATGAAACTTCGCACAACCTGGGATCAGACCCAGAAACTAAAACTCAACTCAGCTTTTGATGATGGAAAACTCAACTCAGCTCCATAGGACAATCCCGTCTAGACAAAATCACACTGGTTGCTAATTTAATTTTTTATTTTTATTTTTTTTACTTACACACTGACTTATTCCTAGTTAATATTTTAGGAAAGTCATATATTTTTACAGTGTTTGTGAATATGTGAGCACAATGTACCTATCGCGTCATTCATTTATCTGCCTTTGCTATATTTTTATTTCTTCTTACCACTTGTGGTATAGTATTTTTATTCTTGGTGCATCGTCTTCACATATAAAAATATAATTAATGTATACAAATATTGTAAAATATTTTAAAAGAGTAACGGTGGAGTTTCTTGCCACTTCTTCTCCATACAATACTACTTTTTGGAAGTGGCGCCTAGAATCAGTTATATTTTTATTCTAATTTTTGATGTTCAAAAGTGCCATTTTATGGGCCTATTTGAAATAAATGCTTTGACTTTGACTTTGATGTGTCAAGAGCTGTGGTGGCCCATTTTGAACTATTATATGAGTTGTTACACAGCAAAATATTTATTTGCCTCTTGACAAAATGTGCTCAATACAAATTCGACCCATATCTTTTGATTTGGCCCTTGAGTTCAATCTATTTGACCTTTCATATTATGTCTGTTACATTTCTGGACTATTGTTATGAACGCATTTAGCACTAACATTTAGAATGTTAATAGTAGCTTCTAACTAACAAAACTAAAACTTTGAGGACCAAGCATTCAGAAACATGACCACAACCAACCAACCCATATTGTGGAATACGGAAAACTCTCCCAAACAGAGTCAGGTCCAATAAATTTTAAATTTCAACTAGCTCGCGACTTCGTTTGCGTGACATTAATACCTTTTGTAAAGAAAGTAGTCAAGTTACTCCTTATAACATCAGCTATCTGCCAGAAAAGTCTCGTCAACATCGGAGATAAGCCAGAACAAACAGACAGACATAAAAAAAAAAGTTTTATTGTTATGTTTACTTTACATATGCATTTAGTAAAAACCAATTATTTTGACATAACAAACGAGACACTAACTTTTTTTGTGTCTTTAGATGTATAAGTAAGACCATAAAAAAGCACTTTTGAACATAAAAAAATACAAGAAAAAATAATTGATTCTAATAGTCTACCTCTTCTAAAAGTTTGTTACGTATGGAGAAGAATGAAGGAAATCCTCTGTAGGCTGTTACTCTTTTAAAATAGATGTTTGTACAAGCTATTTTTTTACATTATTTAGTTAATCATATATTATGTGAAGAGAGACACCCTGTGTCCGCAGTAGGAACATTATAATAACATTACATTGGATTATGCTGTGTTCTTCAAACATAGAATTGGTACATCAGTGTATTTGATGGATTACAGATACAGATAATGCACCCTGCATTACAAGAAATAAAACAGCCTTTTTTTTTTTTTTTTTTCGTTAATGGCAATTGAGTTGCATATTGCAGCCTTAAATGCCAACAGTGGATGACACAAGGCTGCCTACAGCTGAATCTGTTATTGAAATAACTGAAAAGGGGTCATTTTATGCATTATTAGGAACAAATTTAATGCGGGTCCACTCTTGGAATTGTGAAAGCAAAACCAGCTGTTCTCTGCAATTTGCAGAGTAATAAGAACATAAATATTACAACATTTATCAGTCTTAGCTCCCCTGCAGTTGAGTCATAATATTCTGAATGTTCATTATGTGTTCTGTAATGTTAACAAGATCTTTAAAATGGCTTACAAGGGACATTATGTTATTGATTTAGGTAACCAATATTTTGTTACACTACACTTTTAAAGAGTGTCCATGGAGTTTCATACCTGTTGCAAGTGTCAGACTTCTTTGAAAATTCAAAAGTCCCTGTAAATAATTGCCAAAAATGTTTGTTCGCTCATCATTAACTAGCTTTATTGTTCCAAGTGTCAGACATCTTTGAAAATTCAAAAGTCCCTGTAAACAATTGCCAAAAATGTTTGTTCACTCATCATTAACTAGCTTTATTGTTCCAAGTGTCAGACTTCTTTGAAAATTTAAGTGCCTGTAAACAATTGCCAAAAATGTTTGTTCGCTCATCATTTCAAAGATGCTGCAACTATTTGGCAAATTCATTTTTTTCAACGTAAAAAAAATGAGTATAGTAGTAACCATCTCTATAGAAAAAAAGTGAGTGAAGAAACTAGGTTTTGTGAATAGAGTACATAAAATTATGCAAATCATATCAGCATCTCAACTGCCATTCCCCCTCTTTAGTACTTTAGACCTGTCTTAAAGACAAAGATATTTTTATGAGCAATATTATGTTTACAAGCTTATTATATTGATGCTGTGGGTTTAAAAACCAATACTTAAATTGGGAGGTTACCGGTTTTAGGCAGAATGTCATTGGACAACACAAATCTAGAAAAACTAAAGCAAATGACACTTAAAGTATGTTTATTTATTTACTGATCTATTGTTTTATTCAAGGGTTTGATCTATCTTAGTACTTAGGTGAAATTGGTTAAATTGTAGTGTATTTTCCACAAAAACTTCAAATTAAAGTGTTGAAAGTTGTAGTTTCTAAACATTGTAGTACTTTCAAATGAAACAAATGTATTTGGAAACAAGGTTATAACTTTTTCTAGGTTATTACCTTGTATCCCTCTAACATAAAAATATTTGGCTTAACCAGTTTTACCTTGTGGTTTAAAAAACAAAATTAAAAAACTATATTTACACCAATCTCGGGCGACGGGCGGGTCTGACGTGAACGTTAGCTGCATTCAGCCTCCTAGCGAGCTCCCTATACGTCGCCGGGTCGGCTTCAATCTCGACCTCGGCCTTCAACAGGGAGAATTTCATCCGCCATCCCTGGGCCTCGACGCCGTGCACAAGGCGAGCACTGAGCACTACCCCACGCCCCAGGTGCCGCGCACTCAGTCTTTGCTCGAGCACGAGCATATTACTCGTCAGCTATAGTCCTGCCTCGTTAAGTTGAAGAAGATGAATGCACCAGATCCAACGCGATACGCCCGCCAGCGTGCAACCACCATAGCTGGCCTGCAGCTCGCTTCAACAACCATTTGTCACGATTATATTCGCACTATGTACACCACAACACTAGGTTGTTAAGTCTTTTTACTGTTCGTAGCAACCTTTTTACTTGTCCAACATATTTGATCACTCAACTGCCCGCAGAAACCAATACGCAAATGGCGATGATCGTTTCGACAATGCGTTATTGCACACAGGATAACACCGGTTTGATGGGGATTGGGGTGCAGTAAAAAACAAAACGATCTAACAACGGAAAAATAAATGTGAATAGAAACTAGAAACAAAGGAGTACGTGACAGACAGCGGAGCGCGAGCGACTGGGCGTAATGGCCGCTGATTGGCCGCGAGTGAGGCGCGCACCTCGTTTGGATCAAAACCGGTTGGAATCGGTTCGTAGAGGCTGTGGCCGGCTCGGGTCGGTGCATCGTGCGCTCGGCGCGCTAGTGCTGTAACACCTATGTTTATATCGTATCGAATCGTTCTTTACGTTTTATTTTTGAAATAACAGACGTATTATTTACTTTTTTTTATGATGACGGATACAGCATAGTTTCGATACATAGATAGAATCGAAAGAATTATTTTTAACTGTAAGCACTCAACACCTCTAAGTGCTATCAATTTAAAACTTAGACAGATCAGCAATAAACCGGATATAATAATCGCTTAATTCGGTTTCGCCTAATTGTGTGTCAATTCATTGCAAACTCTTGCAATCCGGTTGCTGCAACTCGAGTTAGTTTATCGCTCATTTCCAAGTAGTAATAGAAGTTATTAACATCTTACAATAAAAAAATAGCATGCTCTTGTTGCTACAGTTATGTCAATTATTACATGAACTGCATTTTATAGCGCGTCGATTATACAAATTATTCAAAGCGCTGAGTTTAATTAACTGAATAACATTACAACAAAATGAACTAAAAATAGCTGAGCGGTTGAGTATTTTGTTTACCATATCATTGCTATCTACATGAGTGCCCAATAAATGTATTTTACATTTGGTAAGTGGGAATAATAAACATGCGAGTATTATAAGTAGGTGCGGTACATTTTCGATACTTAATGTTGTAGTCTAATTACGGTTTTCGCAAGTAGGCTACAGATATTAGCGGTTTGATTTTACGATACCTACTTAAAAATCGTAATTTCGTCAATTTAAATAGTTAAAACATTAAATAAATTAAGAAAACACCATTAGCTGGACAGCTTTCTGGTAGATATAGACGATCAATTCTGTAAAATTCTCGACCGCTTCCAGACGGAGACACTTGTTCAACCTCTCCTCCTCTCAGAATTTCGATGTCATCGCGCCGATGACTCCCACTCACTTTCCCCCCGATCCCAATCACACCGCCGACGTGCTCGACGTGGCGCTCCTACAGAACGTCAACCTACGGTTGGACTCTATAGAAGTGGTACAAGAGCTCGCTTCTGATCACCGTCCAGTAGTCATGAACCCGCTTAGGTCTGCCCGACTCCACCCAACCCCCTCCCACCAAAGTGGTAACGGACTGGAGGATAGTAAGCGATCGCTTAAAATCCACCACGTCCCCCCACTTGGACACAATCCCCGATCATTTTGACTCTATCGCTGACACGACGGCTGCGATCGACTCATTTACAGCTCACGTACAATCAGTCCTGAACGATTGTTCAAGGGAAATTCCAGCGACGGAGGACCGTCGCTGGAAGTTGCCGGACGATGTACGCGAACTGTTGAATGAGAAGAACGCGGCTGTCCGTGCCTACAGCAACTTCCCCTGCGACGCGAACAAAGCCCATATGCGTTACTTACAGCGTACTGTAAGAACACGCATAGAGGAGCTGCGTACCGCCGGCTGGGACAAGATGCTGAGCGAACTAGAGCCCACCCACCTAGCCTTCTGGCAACTCCAGAGAAAGCTTAGATCCGGAGAAATAGTCTCCATGCCCCCCCTGATCCGTCCCGACAAGACCATCGCCTTCGATGATGTCGATAAGGCTGAGCTTCTAGCCGACAGTCTAGAAGCCCAATGCTCGCCTAGCTCTCAACCAGTTGACCAAGCTCACCTCTCTGAGGTCGACGCTGAAATCGAACATAGAGCCTCCCTCCCTCCCGTCGAAGACCCAGAGTATCCACTGCCCCCCGTCACGCCAGACGAAGTGCACGACCTCATCAAAGGTCTTAAGAAAGAATTTGAGGGATTATCAAAATGCACCGTTGATCTGCAAGTAGCAAAAAACGTCAGAAAAAAGAATTTCGCGTGCTACCCCCTCGATATGTCGGGCATACTGTACCCATGTAAAAAATTTTTTTTAAATATAATTACGTATTTTCTTTCTTCATCTCGCTGTTGGTAGGCGGAGTAAAATTACAAAATGAAAGAATAACATCCGTTAACATTGGATTTTGAGTTTACTTGTGCAATGTTCATTCAAGATAACATTTTCGATATAAATTCGATAAGCCGTTTGGGAGTCATTCTGTTGACATACAAATAAACAAAACTTTCCTATTGATAAGTTTTTGATAACGACTTGAAATAATTTATTACATTATAACGGATTCTTCGGACTCTTCGGTTCGGTAAAGTACGGTAAACTCCCCATAAACTGAAAGCATGTCTTTGAGATAACCTTCACCCTGGCAAAATGGGACGGTTATATTCGAAGCCACCATCTCTTCTTCATTATTATTTCTGGGTCATATCATCATAAGAGGGGCTGTATACCGGTATTTGGAGGTCATATAGACCAACATAAAAAATGCTCGCGATAGTAGCATCGACATTGGACCGCAGTAAAGACAGCAATTTTAGGGTGCTGCTTTTGTTTATTTATACGCTATACTTTAGTTTGCGAACTTGGGAGAAGAAGATAAGAATGGAAGAAAATAACGTTCTGCGACGAAATCAGTAATAAAGTTAGTTTATTTTGGTATAAGGGCAGGATGGTGACTTTGAAGCTAATGACTTAATAAATCTATAACAAATAACGTGTTAATATGAATGCACAAATAAGCCCCCGTTCGCACGGACGTAAAAATATCGCGGCAGGATTTCATCGCGTAGCTTTTCAATTTTTGATGTTGAGCCAAGCGTTGGAAATCTTCCAGCGCATCGAAAAGAGCAGAGCTTGAAAATCCAGTGTGCGATAAAATCCCGCCGCGATATTTTGTAAATGCGCGAACGGGGGCTTACTGTCTGTCTATAACCGTTTCAGAAACGATAGTTTTGAAGGTTGACAGATGTAGCATTGGACCTGGAGAAGGACTAAGACCTAAAATGATGCATCCGGGATGTTATATAAATGTGAGATAAATAACTACTGATACTAGTTTCACGGTTTCGTTTAACTGTATTTGGCTTTCTTGTGAATACTGGAGTTTGTCTATACTAATATTAATAAGAGGTAAAATTTGTTTGTTTGTAAGTTTGTATGTATGTCTCTGTAACTTCGTACTTACTTTGTAGCGACGGTGTGGGATGCCCGACCCTCACCGTCGTATCGCATCGCCCGCTCAATAAATTTCACGCGGACGTAGTCACGGGCAGAAGCTAGTATTTGATAAAAATTCAGCACTAGTTTTTTGTTATGGTAGATACCTACTTATTTCAAGTCTTTGCACCGTTTAGTTTCTAAGTTATTTCGTTACTCGGAACAGTATTACTACTGTGTAAATCAAGATGAGTAGACGACATTGTTTCCATCGGGTGTGAATGAGGACTATGATGTCCTGTGTCTGGAATTGCTTTGCATACCTATTATTGTTTAGATTCAAGTTATTTTTCTAACTGAACAAGACAGCTGTGCTGCTGGGGAGTTTGTTGCGCCACTTCTTCTTTCCAGCTGAAGCACTAGGCAGTGGTGAAGGGCGGGCGTTTTGGCGGACTGTCTTATGTAATAATGACGTTCGAAAAGTGCTGATTCTCAGCCTAATTTGAATAAATGACTTTTGATTTTCGTTTTGAATGGCGTGTAATATTGGATAGGCCTTTGTGCAGAAGTGAACTGCTGTAAGCTGATTATGACTATATCAACTTTCCAATGATTTTCAGCTGTTTGAAATAACAAACAAAGTAGATATGAGAAATAGGAAGAACATTTTTATAAGCTCCTAATCAGGAACCCAACCAACAAGTCTTATCTATCTACATATAATTAACAACAACAAGCAACCACGTCACACAGTCGTGTCGAGTATAAATGAACAATGCGAGGGGTGCTCGCTAAAACCACAACTGGGTTGGTTCATTCTGGTTAGCACCACCTTCACACGACTTTGTGGCAAAAACGAATCAATTACGCATTTAGCAGCGGTGAGAATATGAGGGTTACCAGTTGATTATATGGTAATTTATTGTGAAACATATTTATTTTGATTTTTGGAAGTATTTTGTGTTGGCGCTTTTCAACGAGATGTCTGGCAGAATAGTTCGTTTCGATCAGCTCCAGTGCCAATAAAAAAGCTTTTTCTTCTTTATAACTGAGGGACCCATACAAAACTAAGGCAGTTCTACTATACCTTTTAATTACGTTAATCTCGATTCCTATGAGGATGAACACAGCCTCTACAAACCATGTGTTTACTTTGACTTTAGATTACCTTCGAACATGCAGTGGAAACTAACTAAGCTATTTAGTTTATACCTTACTTTTGCAACACAATCGTTTGGTCAGTTCGATTACAACTCTTCAATAAAAATCGATGATAAAAAACTTAAGCACCCATTCAAATATTTATTCCCAACAAAACCAAACAACCCACAGAATTAATATAATTTCTTTTTCAAAGAAAACAACACTTCGCTGTTAGCACCTTTTTCAAAGAAAGAAAGAAAATAAATTTATTTGACTCAGGTTAAGGGACACAATATAAACACAAAACAACAAAAACAGAAGAAAATTGTATTGTGTGCCTCACGGCAGCGCCAAATAGGTCCAGTTCAGCATGAATGCCAGATAACTAAGTGCCTGACGCTGGTTTTCAACTAGACCCAACGAGGACGTCTTACGGATGTAAATCAGTTTTTAACGTGTGTTTAAATATTTAAATAAAATAACGGTAGATATATGTAATAAGTAATAACAAAACAGAATAGATGACTGTTTAAGAATAATTATGCAAAATAATATAGTGGCGTTTATAAAAGAAAGAAAAAATGGTATGTTTACACAAGAAACAAAATAACTGTTGTAAATAATTTATTATTGAGGATCATATTATTGAAACATTTAAGTTGATCATGCTAGCTTCCGTTGTGCTTCTCAGAAAAACATTTCAAATAGGAAGGTCCCGCTCATACGACATTCTCAAGTACGAAATCTTGCTGTAAAATTTTGGGATCACGTGGCAGTTTCAAATTAAACTCTTTTTTTACCTCATGAACAGTGAGATGTTGGACGTGTGATCCCATTTTTTATCCGTAAAATAACGTACAGGACCACGCCGTGTGAACAGGGCCAAAGAAACCTGTCCCTATTACGAAGTTCCAAATAAGGAAACCAAAAACACATTAGAAGTTTATCAAGAATTGACAGTACACAGCTCCTGTTAATGCTTCTACAAATTATTGATTCTTTGGCAGTTCATTTCTAGCAGAGGACTGCGCTATAATTTTTGCTGGACATCTGCTTATGCAGACAGCAACAGTCTCCAAGATTTCATGTCCTTAAATTATATCATCCACATATAAAATGGGAAAAATGCGAAATATTGAAGCTAATTAAAAAACTACCCAAGCAACGTTACTAAAATGTATATGGAACCACCTCGAGGGCATACCCTTTCAAATAAACAAAATAATTAAAAACAAATCGGTACACAATTGACGGAGAAATCGGTCGAACATATTATAACCTCCACCTTTTTGGCAGTCGATTAACAAAAGTCGAAAAAAGATGACATTGCACGAGCTATTCCAGAAGACGATTAAGACATACATACATAGCCATATATGGCAGCCAGCAATCAAAGTCTTGTTACCAAGCGCAAGCGCCAAGTGGATACCCGTCTTTCATTGCACACAGGAGGCAAATTGCATTTATTACTTGTAAACTGGATTGAAGCTGAATTTTTGTCGGTGATTTGTAGTTGCCTCCGAAGCCGGCTAATTACGCAATTGTGTCAACTTGTTAGTTTTTAATTGAAACTTTAAAGTATTTTTAAAATCTTTTATTTCTTATACAATATCAACTTAAATTATATAGCGAAAATACGCAGACGTGATGGATAAAAAACACCTACATAACAAAAAAGAAAGTTATATTCCGCGCCCGAAGCCCGCATCATTTGCAGCATATTTTCCAGAAGGGTTATGGTGTATAATACGTTTTATATTTAACTGAAATATAGCACAGAAATTTCGACATGTCGTTATTGCATTACCCGTGCGTAGCGTGTCCAGATGGAAAATATTAAAATCCTGATGAAAAGCCTGATTCCAAAGTCCTGAGATTTTAGGATGGGGTCTCCAAGCATGATAGACATGACATGTAGGATGGGGTCTCAACACATCGCACTTGCCAGATAATACAGATGATGACTAATCCTTTAAATGTTTGAAAAACTAACATAGTTTCAAAGAAGACTTATTAAAAATGAGATAATCGAAAAAAAACTGTTAAATCGATGTAAATATGAAGAAGCTACAACTTTAAAAGTTTTTAGAGGGGATTTTTTCCCGTTCTTGTCGCGCGGACAATGTATGGCGCTAGTATGAAGTTACATAGCCGTGACGTCGCTTCTACGAGAGTGCTGTCCATGTCTATTACTTATTTTAAAACGTTTATAAACTTGTTTTTTTAAGCTTTTATACTTTTATAATATTGATTGCGCTATTTGAAAACAATTTTTTTTTAAAGTTAAAAAACAACATTATCCTTATTGCTTTTTTTTTCTCTATCAAAGTACTACTTTCAGTGACGCCTAAAATAAATGGAAACTGTACATGATATCAGCGTTGCACGAAAGTAGAACACCGGTATTGCATAAACTGCAAACCATGAAAGTCAACGACCTTAACAGACGCTGTATTCTAAATAGGTTACTACAGCTGAGAGCTCACTAATGAGAGGATTAGAAGGGAACAGATATATAGTGCTGTGCAGAAACAGAATTATATTGCGTTTATTAGTTACTAGATTTCTCCGCGGCGTTCTTCGCGTAAAGATCGGAAATTGGTCTATCCGTGTGCCAAATTTCACCCAAATCCTCATCCTAATTGCGTAACACACTGTCAATCAGAATCTGAATAATTTTGAAGGATTTTGCTAATCCATTGCTTCATATGTTCGAAACATTTGACTGCTCGACAACGTAAATAAAGCAATGAATGTTGTTGAACTGTCAAATTATAAGTCATTCATGTTACTGTTACACAATTACAAAGATTAGATGGGCTCCTATGAAACGTCAAAAGTTAGGTGCTTTCCAATTGGTCGTTTCCTATGGGTAAGAGAGCCGGCAAGAAACTCCACGCATAATCTTTCAAAAATAATTCGCCGTTACAATGTTTTCAAATTACAGTGTTAATAGGTATGGGACGATAGTATATTTAATCCTGTCAACAAGTATGTACTAGTTACTTAAAAAAGAAAATGTTCAACAAATCTACAGTCTACAGACAGACAAAGCTACTTTTGCATTTAAAGCATTAGTATGGATGTGGTCATGAGAGCCACGAGATTAAATCACGGCCTCACGGGCAATTGACGTTTGACATTTTGTGGGGAAAATGGTGGGAAGGTTCATACCTTTGTCATTTTCCGCACGCATAAGAGAAAAAGTTACATACCGTAATTGAAAGGAACACTTGTACCAACTGTGGAAGCCTTACACCGTATGATAATTATTTTACAAAAGCCATGGCATACCTTTTACATAAGCATCTGACGTTGTCAGACCGAAATTATTTAATTTGCAAAATTAGGTACTACTGAGGTGTAGCAAATGTACGGAGAAGCTTGATTGGTAATCAAGTTTCAGGGTGGTAAAAGTTTCCCTACACGTCACTTCCTTTAAACAGCAACTAGACTTTCAAAACACTGGACATATCATTCTTAGCAATTACAGCCACAAACTCAAAGTTAAAGGTTAGTAAAGTGACAGGTCACAAACACGGTCCGCTTACAATATCACTATATCCTTTTTAATCCGGTTCAAACGAGTTTCAAGTCGCGCTAGCATCTATCCGTTCTAAATATAGTCGGGTACAATTTACTGTAATGGGGTCGATAACTGCTTCGGATTCGTCTTGATGCAGGATAAATGGACGTGCCGGGTCGGAGTTGTGTAATATTGTCTGGTGATTTATTGGTTTTTGATGTTTTGTGTGAAGAGAGTGACCTTTTATAAGAGCTAGTATTTAAGCCAGAGGAACCTTTGAGTGCGGCAAAGTTAAAATCTAGTAGACGTTAATATTCAGGATGAAGCAAATACTTGTTAAAACTCAACAGCAGGGGCGTTGGACTGGCGATATATGGGGAGGGTCAATAACTAGAATATGAAGCAAATTAAACTTGGTGACAACGAAACAACTTAGACTTAATTTTAAGATATGATACTTTATATAAGATTGTAAAGAAACATACACTTCATCACGGTTGACAACACACGTACAAAGTAACTAAAAGCCTCGTATTCAACCAATTAAAATTTGACGATTTGTCCATTGCTTGATGTCAGGGCCAGGCACCAAAGACAATTATACATTGCGTAAATGTTACGACACTGGCAAATGACAACAAACAAACAAACAATGAAAACAAAAACAAAAAGTTTGAACTTATCATTATCTATGGCAAATAAGTGCAAAGGTGTCGAAAAGCTCGCCTTATTGCGGGATTTTTTATAGTCTATGAAATGTACAATAGACCCATAACATAACATAACATCACGCCTGTAATCCCAAAAGGGTTAGGCAGAGGTGTACCTATAGTACACCCACATTTCGCCAGTTATGTTTAAGTCCCATGTAATAGGGGGCGAGCCTATTGCCATCAACCGGGCAAAAATCCAGACTCCGGGCTGCTACTGAGAATTTCCAGATAGAAAAACCCAATAACACTATGCCCGACCTGGGAATCGAACCCAAGACCTCATGCTCAGCAGTAGCTCTTGCGAACACTAGACCAACGAGGCAGACCAATAGACCCATCATCATCATTTTCTATATTCTCGTGCACTTATCCGTTTTTTATTTGGGGTTGTCGTCATCTCAGTAGTCACGCTCTTTCTAGCCATTGCATCATTCGCAAGATCTGTCCACTCATTTGGATATCATATGTGGCAAATACAATGGTGAAATAAAAATACAGCGACAAAAACGCCTTGTAGTGCGTTTCGGTGGTCACTGGCGCCTGTGCGAGCGTTTATACTGCTAGATTTTGTACGATATAATAGAATGTGTTCTTGACATGCCCTAAAAAAACAATAAGCCTTATCTTTTGATATAACTTTTATATGGTTTCATGATGAAATCATTTCAAGCTCACACGTGTCATGTGATCTTTATGAAAAATATATTTCGAGCCAATTATTAAAATTCACGTTCCTGTCTTCACCTTCACACAGCGCTTGACCGCGTGTACAATTTACCATTTTGTTTTTGCTAAACTTTTAAATTTGGCTAGATTTACAGAGGTTAAAGAAAGTTAAAAAGTACTGCAACCTCGCCTTAAATCAGTTATTATTCCCATCAAGCGTATTGCGTGCAACTGTTTATTACGTAAAACATAAACATAAACACGCCTTGCTAGTAAACACACGTTATTTCACGGTAGGAGTACCAATTGCAATGCAGGTGTCGTCGGCTAGTCACGCAAAAGATGAGAGATCAAGGGAGGCAACTGTCCGCTTTTGTGCGATCAGCATACTAAATTAAAGCTAATAGGGACAGCATTGAATTAAAGTGCTGGACAGAATTAGACGTAGGGTTATTTTTGTACTGCTAGTGATGTTGCGATGTCGATAGTTTTTTTGCGGTAAGTATCGGTTTTTATGTAAATCATATAATAGTTTTGTGTTTAGGTTTTACAGCTTGTTTGCAGTGTATTACTCAGACTAAATATACTACTAATCATTCTCAATGGACAATGACACTTGCATTTACAGAACCAAAAGATTGTTCCACCCGTTATTTCTAATTAGGCCCACTTTGGCATAATGTACAAAATGTGAAGAAATATTTCATTTAAATTGAAACTAAACGAACTCATTCAAATTGATGAGTTTATAATTACTGAAGCATTCAAATTATTGTGATTTGTTGTAAAAAAAACTTTGAAACCTGATACTCATCTTAAAATAAGTTGACTAATGAGAAGAAACGTACTGAACTTTGCCTTCTTAAATTACCAACCGCTATAATGAATGAGCAGACAAATGTTTTGACATTCAATCGTTCTTTGGAAATCCTCTGGACTCTAGACATTTTTTGGTTGCAAAACCACGAATCAAATCAATAAAAAAAAATCGAAAGTAATTTATTCAAATTAGGCTGAGAATCAGCACTTTTCGAATCCGACCAAGGCATATCTTAATTGCCCCCGACGACGCCACTACCCTCCTCCAGGAGAGTAGTAAGGCCACCAGCACGCTACATAAGCCCAAAACCCGATCGACGTCCTACCGCCCTCGACGCCGAGGCCCGCCGCGACGCCCAAATCCACGCCCCTCCCGACCCTTGCTCGAGCCAGCCCGCGCCGCTGAGCCTGTAGCTTTAAATTCGTCCCAAAATAATATCAATCCTCATCCAGCTAGTCATTTGCTGCCCTCTTCCAGCGACGCCCTAAGCCGAGGTTCGTACCCCACAGGGGGTGCCCTTAGCGTTGTCGCTTAGTTTTAGTTAGTATTTAATTTTAAGTCCTGGCTGGAGGCCTTAATTTATTAGGGCAACCACAGGCAAGTCCGCTTAAGCAGACGACAACCTCATAGGTTGACCTGCGAGATGCAAAAAAAAAAAAGCATTTTTCGAAAGTCAAAATTACCATAAGACAGTCCCCCAAAACGCCCGGCCTTCACGGTTTTCTAGTGCTTTAGCTGGGAAGAAGAAGTGGCGCAACAAACTCCCCAGCAGCGCAGCTGTCTGTTCAGTTAGAAAAAACTTGAAACTATACAATTATAAGGTACCTACCTTAGCAAAGTAAGAAAAATTTCGAGACACAGAAAATCATATTAAATCATCTGCCATATGTAAGCTAGCCACGCCAATATACCTAAAACAGAAAACAATTAAAATCAATGAAAAAACAACATAACGTACTTAACTTAATACTCAAATAAAAGCCTCCAGGCATTTTTTCAGAAATTATTCAAATATTTACACTATTCATACACATTTCCTTGCGAAGGTCCGGTCTTAATTAATACAACATCTTCATTGGCTGTGCGTAGCAGTAGAATGCGCGCTATTACGCTCCCGTGACGCGAACATACGAGTATCCTAGGGGCCTACTCGCTAACGGCCGAACCGAATAACCTAAAACAGACCGCTAGGTATTGATGATAGACAGTATATAATTCAAATTTGTCTCTGTCAAACAACAAAAATATGGACCTTGGCTTTTTTGGGACGTTTAAACCAAAAGTAGTACCGAAAGTAGCTCAATACTTAGCAAGTGAACACTACACTACTCCCGATTTATCAAACAGGCCAAAAACAGTTTCGGAATAAGGAAAACTGTCAAATCGTGTTGTCATACATTTTTAGTTCAGGCCCCGAAGTATTCTTATGTCCGTAGGGGATATTATTTCATATCAATCCGTATTATTTAAAAGAGTGTCCATGGAGTTTCTTGCCCGTTCTTCTCCATAGGTACCTACTTTCGCTTTGGAATGGGCAACTAGCTTCATATTTCTGACTGACCGACCCCTTGACAATTCAAAAGTGCCTGTAATTGGTTTATTTGAAATAAATGCTTTGAGTTTGATACGGAGTAGGAAGCGCCCGTACGTTTGGCCGAAACTACGGACTTCGTACTTATGGAGTTGCACGACTGACTCTGTGCGTGTTTTTAAATCTTTTATTTTTGTTGTAATGTGTGTTTTGTTTGTGGAATAAACAATTTTTCATTCTTTCTTTAAATAATCTGTTATATTAGACTAGTTTCTGCCTGAGACTTCGTCCGCATGACATTTCTTGTTTCCCTGACCCACTCCGTCGCATAGCATGGCCTGCCAGCGCTAACACTTCGTTTCGCATAACGGTCTGCGTGATATTTCTTGTTTCCCTGACCCACTCCGTCGCATAGCATGGCCATTTATTTCAGACCAGGTCCATAATTTGTTAGTAAAAAAAAAACAATGTACTTAAAACTTAACGTAAAATGTTAGTAGTGGACACAAAATTAAATTCAATTTTGACATGAAGCCCCACCTTTGCATCAAGCACCCACCTTTGCATCATGGGGAACTCCCACCGATCAGTAAAAACACCCAGGATAGTGTTGGTACTGCCGCGAACGCGAGCGAGTAGGGAGGCGCATCTCTTCCTAACGATAGCGGCGAAGCCATCCCTGAGGCACTGCAACGCCATGGCAGCCCCAACAGTACCCTGAGTGCATTATTATATCGGACACGCAGGTCGCTGTATGCCCGCTGCGTATAACCGACCCACAAATGGCAATGGCCAATCCCGGATGTTTGAAAAAATCCTCAGTCTCGGATGAATAAGTCATGAGTTTTTTTTAACCTATTTAAACCATGGTTGGTCATTTACTTTTTTTAATTTATACAGGATGAAAGATTTGTCGCGCCTAATTAAAATGTATAACTCAACGTGTTATAAAAAATGAGGATGTCATTCGGCCGAGATAAAGGAAAGGGAATTAAAGGGATGCACATATCAAGTCGAGGGCCTTTTTTTTGTCAGAACTGTCAAAATTAGGTAAATGCCCGCTAGCACATCGCGTTGCCAACTTGCTTCATGTTGTCATGGGATCTCAAATTGAACAAATTATAATTAGTCTTGAAAAGAAATCATAGATGGCAGCATAGGTAACCATTATGAAATTAACTTATGGTACTCAAGCATAACTGGCGAAATGTGCATGTACTATAGGTTAACCTCTGCCTAACCCTTCTGGGATTACAGGCGTGATGTATGTAACTTTTTTTTAATCCTTTGATTTACGTAGAAATATAAAAGAAATCTATTAACATGTTTTTCTGAACCCCGAACTATAAACCTGTATATAAAAAGGATAGCACGAAACGTTTTAAAAGTAGGTCGACTCCTAGATGGCGTTGTAAAACTACAGTCTGGAATTAAGTGAGTCGCTGATACTGCCATCTGTAAAAAATCTGGACTAATTAAAATAGCATTTCAATAGCTATGTTCATGTATATTTGAAGGCAATAACTTAGTTTGCACTGAGACGACAATAACACATTTTTTTTTTTAGAATTTTGATTTGGGTAATGACATTTTATAACGATTATGTAACAATTACTGGACCACTTATTTCGAGTAAGCGCAAGTTTTCAACTAGACTTTATGAAGAGTAAATTCCAGATATTGGGCTGAAATCCTAGTTTCCAATGACCTTTGGTTAGTCCGGTTCAGTCTGGCTTCAATTATCTTAACCGCACATATCGACACAGAGGTCATACAACTTCAGCTCGTTGTGTGAAGGCGATATCAATTCCGTGTGCATTTGTATGGAATGTAGATGTTTTTTATGCAAATTTCTGCTATCATGGTGAAGTATGTGGTAAGGTGACTTTTTTTACGGATATAAAAAAAAAACTGACTAGAAGTTAGACTGACCTGTTGGTCTAGTGGTCGCTCGAGCTAGTGCTGAGCATGAGGTCCTGGGTTCGATCCCAGGTCAGGCAATGTGTTATTGGGATTTTCTATCTAGAATTTCTCAGTAGCAGCCCGGAGTCTGTATTTGTGATGGCAATAGACTCGCCCCCTATTACATGGGACTTAAGCATAACTGGTGAAATGTGGGTTCGCTATAGCGTACAACTCTGCCTAACCCAACAACACACGTTACCCAGATGAACTTGCTCGCAAAATGTGGGTGCATTTTACGTCCACCTTACTCATTTGGAAACAGTAGCGATGTTATGGTACAAATCCAGGTGCAAAAGGTCCACCGTGTCCATTTGCAGGTGTAAAATTCCTCAGTGTCCATTTGCAGGTGTAAAATTGCCAAGCGTCCATTTGCAGGTGTACAATTGCCCAGTATCCATTTACAGGTGTAAAATTGCCCAGTGTCCATTTACAGGTGTAAATTTGCCCAGCGACCATTTGCAGGTGTAAAAATCAGCCAGTGTCCATTTGCAGGTGTAAAATTGCCCAGTGTCCAAATACAGCTGTAAAATTGCCCAGTGTCCATTTACAGATGTAAAATTGCCCAGTGTCCATTTACAGGTGTAAAATTGTCCAGTGTCCATTTGCAGGTGTAAAATTGCCCAGTGTCCATTTACAGGTGTAAAATTGCCCAGTGTCCATTTGCAGGTGTAAAATTGACCATTGACCAGTGTCGTAAAATTGATTAGAGACGTATTTCCAAAGACAGTTTTTTGAAAAAACATCGCATAATATTCATACGGAAGTCCCCCGTCCCCGCCCACCAGTGGGCGTGGCGAACGGTCCCGGAGATTCACTCCCCGGTTGTAGATTGCTATGCGGTGGGGTTGTAACGAAAACCCTCTCCTTGTGTTTGCAGCAATGGCGCATGTTTGTATTGCGCGTTAGCTACGTGGGCCCATGCCAGTGGTTATTATTTGTTTTCTATAGGCGTGTCACGACTCTGACTCACAGCGCCGCGCCGCTTTCTTCACGACATCTCGGCGGTCTGTCACCGCCAGGTGAGACCCTAAGTTACCAAGGGGAGGCCCGGTGGCAGACGACCAGGGACGGAGATGCTGACGCTTCTACAGTTAGGGTGTGTGGCTCCCGCCCGCCCCGCTTCCGGAGCTAACCGGTCACAGTCCGGGAAAAGATGCCGTCGTGTGTGTGAGCGGTATCGTACTGTGTAACACTGCTCAATGTCTTACGAAAAACGTAGCCCGAGCCACGCATTTCACGTGTGAGCTAAGGCGCCAGTGTAAAGGTGGATGTCTGTATTCCGTTTACGTAACGTGCCTCGGCTACGCTACGGATGCATGTTATTTGTGGAATATTGTTTCGGGTGAGCCGCGTGGTAAACTGGATGCGGCTAAATTGAGGAGGCAATCTGGTGCGATGGGGTCTATGTTCTATGTTCTATGTTAGAGGGTTTGGTTTCCGCACTTAGTCCTTCATGTGGACCATTGTGCGTGGGCCATGGCGGCCGTCGGTGGTTAATATTCCAACCAGCCCACCTCCCTCCAGAAGCCGATCAAAGCTTCTGGTCTGTCGAGAACATCTGTGAAAGATCCGGGTGTCCCGAAGGTTTCTGTTCTTATCTGGGTCACGCCTGTGCACTCAAAGAGCACATGCGCAACGGTTTCGTCCGACTCCATGCAAGCTCTGCACAGTGGACTATCCGTGATGCCTATTGTGTGGTAGTGTTTGTTTAGCGAGCAGTGTCCTGTGATGGTCCACGTCACCAGGCGTTTCTGTCTAGGCGTAATAACCGTCTGGTTAGCCTGACATTTATGGATGGCAAAGCTTCCTTGGACTGCTTGCAGCCTGGTGTCGAGGTCCACCACTTCTCGGCTTGTGTGTGGGTGGATTCCCGCAGCCACCTGCGTATCTGGTTGAAGGGGATGGGTATGACGGGTTCCGGCCCGCAAGCCGATGTGCTGGATGCTCTCCTGGCTAATTCGTCAGCTGCGTCGTTGCCTAGTGATCCGCTGTGTCCTTTTATCCATTGAAGTGTCACCTTGTTGCGGTTAGATACCGTAGCTCGTTCTAGGGCATTGTGACATTCTAGTGTTAGACTCGAGGTAATATTTTCTTTCCCTAATGATTTGAGGACTGAGGCGCTGTCGGAGAGTATACGTATGTGGGTGTCCGTAACTCTTCTGGCTTCTATGGCATACACCGCTTGTATGATGCCCACACACTCCGCTTGATAGACGGTGTTAAACATTCCCAGCGGACTTGATATGGTTATGTTGAGGTCATTTGAGAAAACTCCGGCTCCTGTACCGGATCCGGTCTTTGAGCCGTCGGTGTATACTCTCAGTTCATTCGTGCCTGAGTAGTCACACTGTTCTTCTGAGAGTATGATATTGTAGTGCTTTTGAAAGTAATGTCGTTTCGGGATTTTGTCGCAGGGTGATGCCATCATTGGTTGTCGGTTGACCGCATCTTCCTGTATGCGTATGTGCTTGACCCTAGAGTCTTTGCTTAGGGTTCCCGATATGTGGAGCCTGAAGGCAGCTAGGGTCGCTTCCTCCCTCACGATGAGGTTTAGGGGTGGTAGCCCAATCATCGCCTGTAGGGCAGCAGTGGGTGTGGTTCTCATGTAGCTAGTGATTGCTACGCAGGCAAACCGCTGCAGTTTTTCGAGATCTCTTTGGACTGTGCTCAGGTCTGTCCTAGGCCACCAGACCAACGAGCCGTACGTGATAATTGGTCGAATAACAGTAGTGTATAGCCAGTAGGTGACTTTGGGGCTAATCCCCCAATTTCTGCCAAGCATTCGCTTGCACTGCCACAAAGATATGCTGGCTTTTGTAGTGATATATTTGGTGTGTTTCGCCCAATTAAGCTGTTTGTCCAAATGAATGCCTAGGTATTTGGTTTCAGTTGACATGCTTAGGGTAGTACCAAAGAAGCGTGGTAGTTGTAGTGTCATTTGTTTCCTCTTTTTTGTAAAGAGAATCAGTTCGGTTTTTGTGGGGTTGACGGATAGCTGGTGTCTGTTGCACCAGTCTTCTACTATTTTCAAGGCTTGGCGCATAAGGTTGCATAAGGTATTTGCGATGGGGTCGTCGACCGCTACCAGATCGCATGGAGAACTTAATAACAAATTATAAGCGGAAGCTTATAATTTGTTATTAAGTTCTGCTAAGTGCCAATCCGAGGAGTGGTGGCCAAGTGGTAACAGCCGCGACTTACGAATTGTAGGTCGGTTCGAACCCAGGCAGGCGCTTTACTAATTTATTTCATCACCTACTACTCGGGCGACGCACATACATATTTTTTGGCCCAAGAAGATCCCCTAGTGCCTAAAAACCCCTTTTTAACCAATATCTGCCAACAATGACCCACGGTGACCGGACCGAGGCATGGACGCTCATAAGGTAGACTGTCCACCGCATTCGAGTGGCACGGGCATGGAGCAAGCCATGCTTGGCATAACCCTACACGACCAAGTGTTACGCACTGGGTCGAGTAGGGTCACCGACATCCGTCATCGGTCGTAAGTCTATGACGTCCGGGACAGCGCGATGCGCCTCAAGTGGAGTTGGCAAGACATCTAGTTACACGAAGAGATGCCAGCTGGAGTTAAGTTGTGACCGAATGGTAGCCAAGGTTAGGCCAAAATAAACCAGGGGCGTCCAAAAGCACGTTGGGTTGATGACATCGTCAAAGTCAATCAAATCAAAAGTATTTTTTTCTCAAAATTGCCGCCGGGTCGGATAGTGATGCCCCTTTGCACAAGGGTAAAGATGAGGTATACACAAATATCAATAACGTATTGCTATTGGTTCAGTGACCACTTCCCATAGAAAGAAAAAACTGCTGCTGTCAAAGGAGACTGCCCAGTCTTCTTTGACAGCAGGTAATTCATTAACGCTCAAGATTGTCTCACAAGATACTAATTGTTATTTATTGTTCTAAAATACAATGATTTTATGAATTGCATGCTTGACACATTGGGTTAGGGGTCAAATTGTTGTATTGTGATCACTTTATATCTTTTGTATGTACATCATTTAAAACGAACCGAGTCTAAGACCATGTCTTAACATAAAGTGATCGTCGCAACTATCGCGATTTGTTCGGCGAAACCGCAATCTCTGTCGCTCCCTCTGTTGGCGTTACAAGGGATATCAAGACGTTTTCAAAACCATAAACCAATTACGTTAATTTTCATGCAGGAAAAACAAATGCGCGTAGTATTAAAAGAATAAAAAAAAGAAGATAAATATCATTTATATTGGCAATTGAGAGAAATTGATATCCACGACGAGTAAGTCATTGATTTCCTCATATTTGCAAGAAAAACATATCACTGTTCCTAGAAAATTATACACGTTTCCATTTCCAAAGGCACTTGAGATTAATGACTTAAAATCCATCTACCTTTCGTACATTTGGCGATATCAAACTCGAGTTGTGTTGACGAAGTCAGTTGAGTCTTCTTTCCTAGAATCAGTTTACCAAAACAGCCGGTCTCTTCGGTTTACGGTGAGATTTTTACAGAATAGACAGGCAGATCTTATAATTAATATTAGCCTGTAGCGGATCCAGGATTGTCCTTTGGGAGGTGTTTGATCGCGCTTAGGTTTTAGACAAGTCAACACGAAAAAAGCACACAACAATTTATTTTGCAAGCGTCCTCGGATTACTTTTCGCAAATTCCTCAATGACTTCGTTAGTTCGAGTTGAATGTTATTTGTGTGTAAATAGAGTATAATGGGAGCAATGGGGTTGACGTATCCGTGTGGATAAAAACCCCGTATTAATAAAGAATTTAACTAACTTATTTCCGACACTGGATAATATAAGAACACGTAATGGCCCCTTGAGATCCCAATGCAAGAACTTGCTGCATTCGGGTAATTAAAAAACAGCACTGTTAAGGAAAAGTATTATGACGATGGGACCTGTCATTTATAATAAAATACCTCATGGTTTTCATGGGATTCATTAAACATTTCTAAGGTAACTGTACTACTTTTAGGCAAATGTTATTACTCTGTGAAAGATTTTCTAAATGATATTTTTTTTTCCACATTATGAGTGTTATAATTAATTGTAATTTTGACCATTTAAGACTTAAGTATAGATCGCGCCAAACTTCTAGACGCCTCTGATATAGCTCGCGCCAACTTCAGAGGCGTCTAGAAGTTTGGCGCGATCTATACCTGACTATAACACTTTCCTATATTTCTGTTTTGTTTTGTTGACATTATTTTATTTTTATTAAAATGTAATAATTTGCACGCCGTAAGGTAGACTGTAGCCGATCTCATTAATTCCTATACAACATCTTAACATGTACCTACATTCATAGCAAATAAAATCCTGATTCTGATTTAAAAAAAGAGTTGAATGTTTGGTTGGTCTGGGTGCCTGCACTTGGATCTCCAAAGGTACGACACTTAATTCCTATACAACACCTTAACATGTACCTACATTCATAGCAAATAAAATTCTGATTCTGATTAAAAAAAGAGTTGAATGTTTGGTTGGTCTGGGTGCCTGCATTTGGATCTCCAAAGGTACGACACGACTCTTGGAAAATCTGTTCATATTTAGTTAATTTAAGTATGTCTTTTGAATGTTCTTATTACACTTTCTACCGTGTCATAACAAAAGTTAAGATCTAATGCAACAGCCTGAAGTTGCCGTGACAGCGAAACAGTAACTTCAAATTCAGCGGCTGTCAGCGTCAAAAAAAAGACTAAGTCGAATCTTAAAGAAATTTAAAACTACTTATTTAGTTAAGGATATTTGATGACAATTGCACCTGAGGTCATGGGGTTTCAATTAAAAAAAATATAATTTGTTTTAAAACAAAATCATAGATGGCTTCTACGAGATTAAAATGCGCGCAGAATTTTGGCTGTATTAAGATTGGTAAATATCAAAATTTCCTTGTTTAATGCTGTTTTATCTATTTACACTCATAATGCACGTATTTTCAACAAAAAACCTTTAGGAAGCCTTTAATAACTTTAATTCGAATCCATAAAATTATAAAAGTAGCCGTCTGTTGCTCTTTTTGTTTAGATGTCTTTGCAATAGATGGCGTTTTATTCAATTTGTTCTGTCATCGCTTTTACTACTATTGTTACTCTTTTAAATTAAACAACTTTATTTATTTTTCTTTACAAAGATTAAGAAAATTACTTTACAAAGAAATATAAGAAATCTCTTGACATGTTTTTGAACCCGGGGCTATGAAACATTATATAATATGACTGCTCGAAACGTTTTAAAAGTAGGTCTACTCCTAGATAGCGTTGTTAAATCAGCAGTCTGTGACAATCAGTGAGTCGTTGATGCTGCCATCTGTTGAAAAATTGGACTAAGTAAAATAGCTAGCTCAATAGCCAGACTTAGGGAGGTTTCATTTCTTTGTATGGGATTGGGTATCTCTACGTAGTATTATATTATCTGTGCTGAGGTAGTGTAATTCTTGCTAAAAATTTTAATTATTATAATATCAAGTGTAAAGTTTAATTATAATAGTATGACGTATTTTTATTTTATTTTGCAAAATGGATATTCATTTTACGGACAAACTAATCCGGGTCCGTAGATATTGTATTCACAAAGTTGAAAGCGAAATTTTGCTCCGTTTGCTATAATTCATCTATTGTTCGATGATGAGCCTTTTTTTTGGGCGGGAAGTCATCAAATGACTTCTCCCGTTCTGGGTGGAGCGGGAGGGCGTGTCAGACTTTTACTGACTAAAACTCACCCGTGTTCCTTCAGTTACCTGTGCCAGGGCCACGGTATCTCTTTCGAACATCCCGCGGCCCTGAGCCACCGGCCCTATCGGACCCCGTCACTGTGAGCTGACATCTATTTGACGCGCGCGTGGAACACGACGCGACGTCGACCCGGGCCTGGTCCTTACTGGACGGCCCCATTGCTCGCCGTCCGCAAGCCCGCGGTTCTATGACGACCAGCTACTCGATTCGCGACATAATGTAGTAAGTTATCTTTCGCAGCGGAACTTATTGTACGGCAGAATTTTATTAACATTCGTTTTTTATCTCTCTAGTCCAAATGCTCCTAAAGCCCGTATTTTCCAACTCGAAGCGACACCTAAATTTAATGCGTAAAAATTAAGCAGTTACTTAGCCCAAAAAACTATTTCACCAGCCACTAGGCGATGGCTAATGATACGAGACCGATTTTCCGGATGCAAATGCGTAATGCTTTTATAACACTTATGCGTTGCCTTGCTTAAGAATAGATTTCTTGCTAACAATATTAATAAGCACCGAATTTGATTTTAACATAAAACACTTGTCAAAAATGAAGATTTCCAAGTTAACGAGTTGGCTACTGAGAAACGAATGGTAAAAATTGGAGTAAGTAATTGTTTTGTATCTGCTTACCTGAA
Organism: Dasypolia templi; assembly: GCA_963555695.1. NCBI lineage: Eukaryota > Metazoa > Arthropoda > Insecta > Lepidoptera > Noctuidae > Dasypolia > Dasypolia templi. The sequence goes on from OY743163.1 coordinate 12,149,281, forward strand.
TAGGCGCTGTTTAACTTGGCATTAGTGAAAACGTATTTCCAAATGAGGTCATTCAGGTTATCGATGGGCGATTCCGAGATGCTTTAACAATCGAAAGAATCGGAGTCGTTAAAATAAACCATCGAGTCAACCATCGACTAGCCGTTTTACAAAACAATCGAGATGCTTTGTGTCCGGCTGTGGCGTCGCGCCAGTGTGTACGAGACTTAATCCGTGTGTATCATAGCGCTTCTGCGCGCGAGATGAATCCCTGCCGCGCTCTGCATGTACTCGCGTGCATGTACTTTTTTGAGAACTTGAGATGTTCAATTTCGTTTCATTAGTACCTATTACTTTTTAAAAGTATACCAACTAATAATGCCTCGTTGGTCTAGTGGTCGCAAGAGCTAGTGCTGAGCATGAGGTCCTGGGTAGATTCCCAGGTTATACACTCGCTCGCCCTCTATTATATGGGCCTTAAGCATAACTGGCGAAATGTGGGTGTACTATAAGTACACCTCTGCCTAACCCTTCTGGGATTACAGGCGTGATGTTATGTTATGTAATGTAACGAATAATACAAATTCTTAAAACTAACTATTGCTACGGAAGGCTGATTTGACAAGGTTACATAGAAAGTGATTATAATACCTTTATCAAGATTTTAAGACTAAAATTATAACTAACATAACATAACATCACGCCTTGTTTCCCCGAAGGGTTTGGCAGAGGTGTACCTATAGTACACCCACATTTCGCCAGTTATGTTTAAGTCCCATGTAATAGGGGGCGAGCCTATTGCCATCTACCGGGCACAAATCCAGACTTCGGGCTGCTACTGAGAAATTCCACATAGAAAAACCCAATAACACGTTTCCCGACCTGGGAATCGAACCCAGGACTACATGCTCAGCAGTAGCGATTGGGACCACTAGACCAACGAGGCAGTCTTGGTGGTTATAATCTGTAGTAAGTGTTTAATTTTGAAATAAAACGCATATGTATGCCACATTACATGCAGGTTTTACTTTTATCTTAAATGTCAAAAACCAGTTCATGGAATTAATAGCATTTCATAAGTTTTAAGTAATAAATACCCAATCTCGCCAGATCTCGGCTAGAACTAAAACCTCGCGAGATTGCATTCCCTAGTACATATAAAAGAAAATACGTAAGTAAGGTTTCGGTGAATGAATTTTCAACGAACGAAGACGCTGCCTGTACAGTTCCTAAAAACATATTTCTCTTCTTTACAGTCGTGAAAAACAATAAAAATTTACAACTATAGCACTTCTACTTACCACAGTTCAGGCGAGTAGGGAGGCGACGTGGTGACCAAAGATGGCGGCGGCATTAGGGCGTCATTAGACAGCTGTAAACAAAATACATTACATTCAAAGGAGATCACTGAAAAGCTCCAGTCAATCTGTGTGGTTCTATCCTCAAAATACCGTTTCAGACCCTAATCTACATGGTCTTCACATGATCTGACCAAGATTATGTCTGAACTTTAAAAGAGACTGTAAACTCTGAGTTTGTTTCGGCGTTTCTTCTCAGAGTAGCCAGGTAGGAGACGCCGACCTCATCTAGTTGTTAAAATATGATTGACGTGTTACAGTGTTTGTTTAAATCTACTGACAGAAAAAAAAGATTTCATATTGGCCCCAAAAAGACAACGAAAACAGGTTGTCACTTAAGTCGGGAAAGCCCACCCAAGCATTTTCCACTACAGAACCAAATCTCTACGACCGTTCCTAAAGCTGTTTTCTTTACGTCTAGTTTCCGTACAATCTCAAAGCATTTATTTCATAACCATGTTCCCACTGCTGGGACACAGGCCTCCTCTCTGTGAGAGGGAGTGAGCCGTAATCCACGACGCGGGCCCAGTGCGGGTTGGTAGACGTCACATGTCTTCGAATTTTTGGTTCTAAGACATGCCGGTTTCCCCACGATGTTTTCCTTCACCGTTTTGAGAGCAGTGGTTATGAAAATAATTTACACAAAGTAAGGCGCCTGTCTGGGTTCGAAACTACGACCTACAACTCGTAAGTCAAGGCCGTTACCACTGGGCTACCAGTTCTCTCCATTTATTTCAAATAAACCAAATACAGGCACTTTTGATTATCAAAGTCAGTCGGTCAGAAAGGTATCTATGGAGAAGAACGGTCAAGAAACTCCACGGACACTCTTTTAAATCTAAATATGGTTACAAAACATTGGTTCCATCATTCATGTTGAAATTATGCATGTGAGTACGATGCAGAACGTTAAAAGCGTCCGTTAATAAAAGATTAAAACATTAAATTAAAATAAGCCATGGCAGCTAAGAGATGACCAGTCCCAACTGACGGCGCCCGTTCATGAACATGACGCATGGATTATCACCATTCAACTTGACCATTTTGAAGGGAGCTCAATGGTCCAACACACGCGCTGTCCGTCAGCGAAACATTAGCGTGAGAATGACTTGCTCTCAGCCGACAGGACACATTCAAGTCAATGAAAGACGTACCCAGTAAATGGTAGCTTTATAGTATGTACATCGGACTTACATACGGCGTAAGCAATTACACAGTACAAAAACAACTTGATTATATACAAGAAGTTTGTGAACGGTCTCCCCGTTCACAAAGTTCAGTTTTTTCCTTTCGAGATACGGAACCCTAAAAAGCAGGACAAGAAGAAAGAAGAGAGAAGAGAAGAGATAGAAATTAAACAGATTTTTTTTATGTTTGAATTTTCAAATATATATAAGTACTAGTTGACTTTTTTTTACCTTGGTGAACTTTTCCCGTGTTAAAATATTTATTCTGCTATTCGAAATGGTCGACATTTGACAATACCAAAATCTGTCTAGCCGTTCATGACTTATAAATAAACCAACTTTGTTTTATTTAAACTGTGAGTAATAATAAATATATGTTTAATATATTCCTTACCGTAGTAAGAACAGTGGCTTCACACCCCGGCTGGTACTTCTCCAAGTCGGTGCGAGGTCTCCTCATCACCTTCTCTCGATCCTGCTTATGTTTCCTGTCCGCGCCTTTCAGTTTGAAGACCTGGTGACAATGTATTGGATTTAGTTAGAATTATCTATAAACAGCAACAACAATAATAATCAATATTAATTTGTTCAAGTTTTTAAACCTATTTACAATTATTTTAACTTAAATTACTGTGCTTTAAACACCAATAACTTCCGTCACCACCGTGATCGAGCTGCCATTACAAGTGTGGTGTGGTGCAAATGTAAGTACGACATTTTTTTTTTCATTACGATTGTGCGTGTGTGTGGTATGGGTTGTGTTTGTGTGTGTGTATGTGTTTGCGTATGTGAATGGGCCTGAGTGGATTTATTTTAGTTATTTTATAACACTTAACATCACGCCTGTAATCCCAGAAGGGTTAGGCAGAGGTGTACCTATAGATCCACTTATGCCAGTTATGTTTAAGTCCCATGTAATAGGGGGCGAGCCTATTGCCATCAACCGGGCACAAATCCAGACTCCGGGCTGCTACTGAGAAATTCTAGATAGAAAAATCCAATAACACTTTGCCCAATCTGGGAATCGAACCCAAACCTCATGCGCAGCAGTAGCTCCTGTGTCCACTACACCAACGACACAATTATACGAACGACTTTTTTATGAGTTAATTGAATTTTTGAACACTGGATTTTCAACGCTCTGCTTAGCGCCGAGAGTTGAAAATCTAACAGTGTTTTTAGATGCGCTAGAATGCACTTATAATCGCTATTAAACCAGCCATGTGGGTATATAATCTAAACGAATATGATACAGAGAAAAGATTAGATTTTTTGAACACTTGATTCTCAACGCTTGGCTCAACACCGATAGTTGAAAATCCAGTGCGCGATAAAATAACGCGGCTATACTTTTACGTCCGTACGAACGTTGGCTAATAGTAGAATCCGAGTTTATTGTATTTTAATGACGAAATTAGGAATCTTAAGGAGCTCAGGAAACGGAAAGTTTGTAGTTTGTCACTCCATATCTGTATGACAAGCTCTTACAAATAAAGTTGAATCAAATAAATCAAAATATTTTATTTCAGATATTCTATGAAACATCAGCTTCTTGTTTTTGATAACCGACCAAATATTCTGACGATTGAATCAAGTACTGAATCATGGTTTCAGTTTCGCGTTTTCTTTGCCACCCTTTATAAATTTATATTTTGTGAATCTGAGAACGTTGAAGACTTTGATTTGTAGACCATTTTCTATTTTGTTAAAAACCTGGTAGTTGTTGACAGGCCTACACTGTCCTCCCATACCTGGTTAACACTTTTGAAAACATTGTTATTTTTTTTTAAAGAGTAACCGCGGTGATTCTTGCCGGCTCTTCTCCATATGAAACGATCAATTGGACCGTGCACCTAGCTTCTGAAGTTTCATAAGTGCCTATGTACGTTTATGTTTAATAAAATATTTTGATTTGATCTAAATAAATAAATGCAGTAAGATGGTAACATTTTTGTACTATAATTTACCTTGATCTGGCACGCAGCGGCATGCAATCTTGTATGTTCATCGCTGGCGAGGTAGGTCTCCACTTGAATGCGGAACGGCACACCTTTCTCCCCGCCGTGCTTCTTGGCTGTGAACTCTGTTGATATACAGTTCACCTGGAAGAAGAACATGGTTGGTTAGTTAATAAAATGGGACGTTTTGCTAATGGGACATACACCAATATTCTAAGTCAAAACCTCATGATTTTATCGCTTTACAAAGCGAAGTCCGATCCTGCATGGAGTATTGTAGCCACCTTTGGGATGGTTCCGCTAAATACCAACTTGCCGCGCTCGAATCAGTGGAACGCAGAGCTAAGAGGCTCATTGGCGACGTAAAACTGGTGGATGCCAAGCTTCACAGCTTGGCTCATCGCCGCAAGGTTGCCTGCTTGTCGGTCTTCTATAGATTGCACTTCGGTGAGTGTGCGCAAGAACTCCACGACATGATCCCATCTGCCCCCTTCTACCATCGGACATCCAGACGTACCATCCATACCTAGTTGCCATTCCACCAATTCGCACTAAGCGCTTCCAAACATCCTTCATAATGCGCACGACAAAAGAGTGGACCTCACTACCTGCGTCTGTGTTCCCGAACGCATTCAACCCGAATCTCTTCAAAGTTAAGAGTGAACAGGCTTCTTCTGGGTAAGCTAACTCCATCGTAGACTTTGTCTCTGTCACCTCTGACCTAGACTAGAGTCAAGAGCAAACCCATCCCAAGTAAAAAAAAAACTCGACTTGACTCAACCTCACTCAATTGGTTTGATATTGGCATGGGGTCTCAACTAGAACATTTTATAATTAGTCTTCAAAAAAAGTCAAAGATGGCAGCATAGGTAACCATTATGAAATTAACAATCATTAGAAAGCGATAAACGGCAGAATTTTGGCTAAAATAAGATTAGTAAAAATCAAGACTTCCTTGTTAAATGCTGATTTATCTATTCACACTCGTTTTTCAACAAACAAATATAAAATAAGCTTTTACCTTCAATTCGAACCCATATAATGATAAAAGTAGTCATCTGTTAATCGATTTGTTTAGAGCTCTTTGCAATAGATGGTGTTGTACTCAATTTGTCCTGTCTTTAAAATAACCATTATAGTCACAAATTTAAATCAAACAACTTATTTTAATTCTATTTCTTTACATAGAAACATAAAATAAATCTATTAACATGTTTTTCTGAAACCGGAAGTTTAAAACTTTATTTTAAAAGGATGGCACGAAACGTTTTAAAAGTAGGTCGACTCCTAGATGGCGACGTAAAACTACTGTCTCTGGCAATTAGTGAATCGGTGATGCTGCCATCTGTTGGACATTTTTATGACGAAAAATTGCCAGCTCAATAGCCAGACTTAGGGAGGTGTCATTTCTTTGTATGGGATTGGGTCTGTACGTAGTATTATAATATCTGTGATATTGGTAATCAATTTGTTTCTTATTCGAGGTGCGATTGAGTTGAGGAACCAACTCTCGAATGTAATGTACATCGGAAATCTACATTGAGGCTTCCTTGAGGTAATCAAGAAAGAAGTTTAAACCAAAACACGAGTATTATTTCCGATTTCAATGTCTTTTGAAGAGTTTATTGAATATTGACGTATTCGTGACGTTATACTTCGACTCACACTCATTCAAGAGACCTCATAATTTCCTTAATCTGACGATTATGAATACCGATTTTGAGGGTCTTCCGAGGCACGCCTTGAGGTCTCCTCGACGGAGTTGTGAGTCGAGTAGCTTTGAGGTTGCGATTTGGAATATGGGTGGATACTCCTCGTAGGACGATTTGCGAAAGTGTCGTTTTGTTTATAGGTAATTTTGCTATTAGGACTATTTGCGTTTAGGCCTTTTTGGCACGGAGGGAAAAATGGCATGTTCATTATTAGTTGTGGATGTCTGTTCAAATCAACGTAGTATTATATTTATTTATGGAACGCAACAAATATAGTTCCGTGCGTGTCCACGTCTCACCAAGTGGCGCGACAATGATGTTATAACTTTCCTCATGTCATGGTTTCCTAGCTTCTAATACAATCACGTCGTATAACTCAGTGTTTAATTTCCCTAAACCAGATATCCAAAACACAGGTAGTATCAACAATGTCAGATAGGCAGACGCTCCATGTAAAATAGTGGTTTCAGCTGCATTTGGTAAGGCTTGTAGCAGGTCTCAACTTAGCTGGGAAAGGCTAGATAGATTCGCAAACTATAACCATGAATTCAGCACGAAAAAAGGGGTCTATTGCAATTGGGATGATGACTACTATTAAAAATGTTCGTAAAAATAATGTAATTTCAAAGAAGGCATAGTAAAAATGAGATAATAAAAAAAAACCGTTTAATCGATGTAAATATGAAGAAGATACACGCTTTAAAAGTTTTTGGAGGGGATTATTCCTGTCCTTGTCGCGCGGTACGGACAATGTATGTCGCTAGTATGAAGTTACATAGTCGTGACGTCACTTCTAAGATAGTCACTTCTAAGATGCTGTCCTTGTTTAACACTTATTTCAAAACGTTTATAACTTGGCATTTTTTAAGCTTTTACACTTTTTGTAATATTATTTGCACTATTTGGATATAAACATATTTTGAGATAAAAATAAAAATATTGTCACCATCCCCATTATACGAGGTGTTACAGAATAAAAGCAAGTCCTGAAAGTAGTTTGTTCATAATTGTCTACTGAATCGAATAAATTTTGCCGTACTGGCCGTCGATTGAGTCAAAGAAAATTAAATCTTATTTCAAGGCATTAAGACTCAAATTTGAATGCATAGTAGTAATGCTTGGGTCAACATGATTTTCTTAATAATAATAGATAGCTTTAAAAAAATAATTTTGCTTATAATTCAATACAGTAAATTGGGGTGTATGAGGTTATAGAGATATGAGAAGGGTGTAAAGTTCACTCATACTCACTCTTTGAGAAAGGGAGGATCCTACGACCAGACGGGTGTTGTGTCTGGTGGGCAACTGCCCGACAATACTCTTAATTGGGTTGTTTGAGGTCTTGAGTTAATACATTGTATGTACACATTGTATAAATGCTTTACACGCATCAAAATCAATAAAAAAACAAGTCATTTATTCAAATTAGGCTGAGAATCAGCACTTTTCAACATGAGTTGGAGATCACCTTTTAAGCCACACCGCGTAGGGATTGAACTTTCAATGAAACATCAGTCTTTTTTATAACCGACGAAAATTTAGTATCCTGTCTGAATTCATGGTTACAGGTTGTGCGTCATGTCCTCGCCAACCTGTCTCTGTATTACTGCGATATCGTGATATTTGGATATTGAAGTAATGAAAGGTTATAACCGCTCTATATTATATATCGTCACGCGTTCGTATTACCGATGATAGATGACGATTGCCGAAGCGCATACTTTTTCTGGGAGGTCTGTACGTCACTCGTACTTCACCAGTATTGGTAGTTATACGTCCCATATGAGGTAATAATAGAGGGAATAGAGAGAGGCATTTGCTTGGAATGTTGTGTTAATAAGGTAGTAACCACTCTATATTAAACATCATCGCGCGTTCGTATTTCCGATGATAGATGACGATTGCCGAAGCGCATACTTTTTCTGGGAGGTCTGTACGTCACTCGCACTTCACAAGTATTGTTAGTTAAACGTCCCATATGATGTTATGAAAGAGGGAATAGAGGAAAGCCTTTGCTTGGAATGTTGTGATCATAAGGTTGTAACCACTCTATATTATATATCATCACGCATTCGTATTTCCGATGACAGACGATGATTGCCGAAGCGCATACATTTTCTGGGAGATCTGTACTCGCACTTCACCAGTATTGTTAGTTATACGCCCCATTTAGTAGGGGGAGAGGGCTATGTCATTAATTATTCCGTAATGAAAAACACAATAACACTTTGCCCCAGGATCGTAACCTGGATCCGCAGACAAACAAGATACTAATAAATGATTGATTGTGTCTGCCTCGTTGGTCTAGTGGTCGCGATCGCTACTGATGAGCACGAGGTCCTGGGTTCGATTCCCAGGTCGGGCAAAGTGGAATTTCAAAGTAGCAGCCCGGAGTCTGGATTTTTGCCCGGTTGATGGCAATAGGCTCGCCCCTTATTACATGGGATTTAAACATAACTGGCGAAATGTATATAGGTACACTATCCAACCCTTCGGGGAAACAAGGCGTGATGTTATGTTGTGATTGTGGTCATTGGATGCAGTTCTTTCTATGTCCTTTGTCCTAGTACACATTTGTGGTTTACATTAAAAAAAACTAGTGCGTAGTAAGTCCATTCATTACCAGTATAATCTTTATATAAATAATTCATTTACCTTGATATAAACGCCAACATCTTTGGTAGGGTCCCAGTAGACGTGTAACGCGTTCAAACAGGCCGGCTGCTCTACGCGATTCACGCCGTAAGAGAGAGGTACGTCCACCTGAATAAAATAAAATTTTGAATATTACAAATACAATTTTTTTTTTCAAATACTAAAACTCAATGTTGTGCCGCATCGTTCGTTAGACTATTTCAACATCCAATCCAGTTTTTTATTATTATTTTAGCTGTATATTATTGACATAAATGGAGTCAGAGGAAGTTTACATTGAAATAAAGGTAGTAACTGAATAAACGATAAAAAAACTTTCCTGAGAAATTTTCCGGTGGAATATGATTCAAAATAAGGTGCTGAATGTACCCTGTTAGTTTGCGGAGGGCTATCTCTTACACTCTGTGTTACTATATAGGGTGACTGGTAATTAGTGACCGATATTTAAACACATCATTGTACTCATCATAACAAACAACTTTCTCAAAGAAACAATTTTTTTTAAATTTCTTAGCGGCTGATCCCAATCACCACAATAGAATACTGAGTAAGTACCTAACAAGAAAAAGACACCATTAGCTGTGATTTTATTATGTGACTAATCCCTTTATACAAACACAATTAATCAATCCACTTTTACCATGCATTTTTCTCTTTATTTAATTTATCTACCACACGAAACGCGCGCGCAATCAGCTGTGAGTCGCTTGACCCCGTCCGGTCACATGTTCATGTAGGTACTACCGTACAAACGCGGCAAAAAAAAAAGTTTCTTTGGGAAAGTTGTTTGTTATGATAAGTACAATCATGTGTTTTAGTATCGGTCACTAATTAACAGTCACTCTATATAGGGTGTAAGTAATATAATAATAATGTGTCACCTCTACAATCCTCTCTCCGGGTCTCTCGTTATGCCACTGCGCTATCTGCTCCCTTTCCATGTACTGCAGGCGACGCTCGTGGAAACAGATCTTGATTATACTCTGTTGAAGAAGAACAAGGTAGAATTAAATACAAGACATGAAAAATATAGTGTCGTGTGTGTAGTACTCGCAACCGGCGCGCGTGTATGACCAGATGTATGTACGTAAACAACAGTGATGGCCCAGTGGTAATTTCCGCGACTTACGTGTTGTAGGTCGCAGGTTTGAACCACGCTTTACTTTGTGTAAATTATTTCATCACCACTGCTTTTAAGACGGTGAAGGAAAACATCGTGCGGAAACCGGCATGTCCTAGAAAAATTCGAAGTCATGTGACATCTACGAATTCGCATTGGCCCACGTGGCGGATTACGGCTCACTCCCTCTCACAGAGAAGAGGCCTGAGTCCCAGCAGTGGGAACATTATAGGCTGGTTGTGCTATGCTATGCTAAACGAGGCAAAAGGAGTATATAAGGATCGTAGCCGGTGGCGTTTTGTTGTTCCGTTTCTGCCTACCCTTTGGAAAAAGCTGTGAGTTTATGTGTGCATGTCATATGATATCAAGAGAAGTCACCATTATATCAGCACGACTAGTTTGGCCTTCTTGATTATGTGTACGTAATCAACAAATTTTCAAGCTGGTTTTTCGAGTTAGGCGTGACCTATTATTGCATTGGGCGAGAATGTTTGTGGTGTGTTCCAAATAACCCACACTAATGAGACCTAAGTCACTGAATAGTTTATTAAATGAGGAGTAATGTTTATTTATACAGAATGTCCCGTAAGTCGACGTCAAGCCGCCTCATAGAAGTTTACAGAAAAATAAAAGTAAAAATTTGTAGCAACAGGAGTTAAAAGACCGTCACAGGCAGTAGATTTTCTTGTTTTTATTTTTACATGCCCGTATTTTTTTTAAATACATAGCAAAGATTTTATTTTTATTTTTCTATTAACTATTACGCCTTGACCTATAATTTAAATTGTACACCACCTAAATACATTTTAAAAATACAATGTGGCCAAAAACAAAATGGCCGTCCACTTTATTGCTTTTTACGATCCCTTCCAGGCGACGAATATTTTAAAAAACTTGATCCCGAGACACCAACGAATATTTTAAAAAACTGTGACGATTATTTTCTTAATAAATTTAGTCTAAACGGCTTGGTCAATTTTAAGACATGAATGTATTATTAGATTTGTCTTAATACCCTTCAATTTCTTCTTTATTTGCTTATTTTGTGTGTAAGTTGTTTGCATTTTGCAGGACAGTTTTAGGTTGTACAACAACATAACATCACGCCTTGTAATCCCAGAAGGGTTAGGCAAAAGTGCACCTATAGTACACCCACATTTCACCAGTTATGCTTAAGTCCCATGTAATAGGGGGCGAGCCTATTGCCATCAACCGGGCACCAATCCGGACTCCGGTATGCTACTGAGAAATTCTAGATAGAAAAACCCAATTACATTTTGCCCGACCGGGGAATCGAACCCAGGCCCTAAAAAAGAAGAGAGTGTATAAAAGATATAGTTATAACACTATACCTTGAGTATCTTCCCCTTGTAATGCGACAGGTCTCCCAGCTTCTTGAGTTTGATCTCGTAAGGCTGTCCCTGGTTGAGGTAGGTCAGGGTCTCCTCGTTCTGTTTGGTGGCTATGGATGTGGCGGCTGCTAGGACGTATTGGAATCTGAGGATAGAAGAATAAGGGATTTATGGTAATTATATGTTTTTTTTATGAAGGTGATCTGTACATAACTAATTTGCAAAATATTCTCAAATAATACAAAACTCTTTGCGTTTATGAACTTCTAATGTTAGAAGTGTGATGAATGTCAGCGTAGTTTTAGGGCGGGTTGTTTCACGGCCACTTAAAGCCATGGTAAACTTTTGTTGAGCAGTAGTTCTGAGCTGTCTAACTGCTTGTGTAACAGATCATAAAGTATCATGGCTTGAAGCAACCGACGCCTTGCCGGGCTGATGACGGAGTTAAAAAGAAAAAGCACTAGTGTGAAAAAGTTTCACATTCCACACAATTTACCTACTAGGAAAATGCTCTTTTCGAGCATATTCATTGTAAATAGATAAACATACACTTAGTTTAGGAGTCAAAAATATTTAAATATTGACGTTTGCCTTAGCCACTTTTGTTTTTAGTCATGTTATAGAAATTTTAATGGAAAAAATTACTTTTTTTATATATTTTAATATTCTTTTGTGTACGCTTTGGGAATCCTTACTTTTCAGTAAATGCTGATTATTACCTGGTGTCATCTTTGAAGCTTGGCTCAGAGCGAGTCTGTATGGGGGAGTGCAGGAACCCATCCAGAGAGCTGACGGGAGAACACATCAGCAGGCCAGCATCTATAAGCAATTTATTTTCAACCAACTTTAAAAAAAAAGGAGGAGATCTCAATTCGGGAGTTTTTTTAAAGTTTGTTACATAAGAACTCCCGTCATTTATAATCGATCACATTGGGATTGGTAATCGTACAAATGCAACGCTCAGCATAGACCTCGCGGACTGTTAAAATGTTTCTTGGCAATACCATAAGGGCACATTTGCAGACCGCACACTAACTTTGGTATGTAAAGTAAGCGGTTCGTACGAATTCGAACATTAAGGTTCCACGAATAACGTTTATATTTGTATGAGACGCCAACGAAGTAAAGTCAAAGTGCGTTCTGTGAATCTTGCTCCTAAGAGAGTGCGTAAAGCTTTGTTTTCCGGATATTTAACAAACATCAATCGTTACAGGGGCATAGACAAATGACATTCGCTTCGGAGCGATTCTAATTCTACAATCGCTATCGCTTCACTATGATACTACGCTATGACCTATGATCACGTGACATTTCGATAGCTCATGTCAACCATATGAATTTTTTGGCTTTTCTACTAGCGTCATCGCTAATCGAATGTTACGAAGTACGCATAGCATGACCACTATAGTAAATAAAGTTTTGTCGACGGAAGAATAGACAAAATCACAGATCGAATATCATTTTGTCTATTCTTTCATCGACAAAACTTGTTACTATGATCGTCATGCATGCTACGCGTGCAGGTGTACATTGTATGCCCTGCAAAACTGTCCAACGGAATATCTTCTTTCTTAGAAACATAGCAGTGCAGACAGAATTGATGTCCAAGGTCTGGCCTTATAAAACTAAGTGAATAATTTAGATCTAGACCGTGTGGACCTTAGGAAAGCTCGGCTAGTTATTAGGAATGAATACTTGACAGTAAGAGTAATGAATATTGTAGGTAAAAGGCAGTTGTGTCTGAAGGTTTTAGCCTGGTCTGGACTAAGACTGAGTTGTATCGGCGTTAAAACTGATGTGCCGAAAAGTATCACGATTAAAGCAAAACAGTTTTAGAACATAAAAGTTGACACTTAGGGTGTTCTCGACCTCCCGCCAGTTGAACACGTCCGAAGACCATTCGGCTGGTCTGGGGATACCGCACGGTCTCCTGCGAGGCGGCGAGCTTCCTGGCCGGACTGACGCCATGGAATCTGAAGGCACGCGAGCAAGCAAGCAAGCCCTCGCGCACGTATGGGAGTGGCGCGAGGAGGCAAAACGCCGGGGTGTAACTCCGCTGCCGCGAGAAATCACGGTACAGCGGACAGAGCTCCGGCGGGATCTCATGGCAACATGGAGGGTGCGATTGTCGCAATCCAGTCTGGGCACGCCACAAGTCCCCTCTTTGAGGAGTGGTTGGAGAGGCGCCACGGCGCGGCGTCCTCACCTTCCGCCTGACAAAGGTCCACACCGGACACGGTTGTTTCGGGAGGTTCCTGTTTCGCATAAAGCGCGAGGAAACGCCCGGGTGTCACGGAAAATAAGGTGGAGCTCCACCGTATGGTGGAGGTCTGCCCAGTTTGGGCGGAGCACCGTGTCCCGCGAGGTGATCGGCGGCGGCGATCTCTCGCACCCGGCTCTTGTCCAGGCCATGGTAAGAAAATGCGAATTTGTCATATTTAACGTAAGGGTGTTGTAGCGTCAGGGTCAATTCGCGGGAAATTCGAAAGAGAAACCGGGGCCTGTTATGTGGCCTGGCACAAGCAACTGAAGGAACACGGGTGGGTTTTAGTCAGTAAAAGTCTGACACGCCCTCCCGCTCCACCCAGAGCGGGAGAAGTCATTTGATGATTTCCCAACCAAAAAAAAAGGAGGGTACTCGACCTGCAAAAATTGTAACTGTTTTCAAATTGAGCCTTTAAATACATTCCTAAGGTAACCTGTGAAAGTCCAAAGTTTTCTGTCGCTGTACTGTGCAGTCTTGTTAGAAATGAAAAGTTAAATCGTTTTTTGTACTAACTCTTGTTCTCCTGCGCATTCGGCGAGTGATACCCGTTCATGGGTATCATGGTGCCAGGAGCCATGGTTGGCTGACACTGCATGCTTTCTGGACTGCCTGCGAAATACATAAACAGTTATCATCCTGAATCAGTCTTACAAAGACTATCGACAAAGGGGTATCGTGTTTTTATTTTATTTACTTGGGAAACCAAACAATTGTAAAATTTGTGTTACAATAAAATCTGTTATGAAATAGTAAATGTACAATCCACGTTTCCACAGATTCCTTGTGTACATTTTTAACTATGTAGGTAAGTATAATCACATTTAAATACTATCTTATATATTTAGCTTAGGTACATTTTGTTTTTAACGTCGCATAGACATAATAATAAAAACAGTCCATCAATATTTTTGTTTCTTGACATTGCTTTGAGACAGAAGGAAGATATCCAGTACCCAGTAATTGAAGAATACTCCACTATATTACATAATCAGCCTATCATGTTCTCACTGCTGGAACAACAAGAACAAGCCCGGTTGCCTCGTTGGTCTAGTGGTCGCAATCGCTACTGCTGAGCATGAGGTCCTGGGTTCGATTCCCAGGTCGGGCAAAGTGTTATTGGGTTTTTCTATCTGGAATTTCTCAGTAGCAGTCCGGAGTCTGGATTTGTGCCTGGTTGATGGCAATAGGCTCGCCCCCTGTTACATGGAACTTAAACATAACTGGCGAAATGTGGGTGTACAGGTACACCCCTGACCAACTCTTCGGGGAAACAAGGCGTGATGTTATATTATGTTATGCTGGAACAAAGGCCTCCTCTCGGTGCGAGGGAGTGGGCCGTAATCCACCACGCGGATCCTTTGCAGGTTGGTAGATGCCACACAGTAGATTTGCCACAAAAAAAAACCTGTAAAAACATCATGAAATTTTGGTGTAATATTTAACCTGGATGATAGTAGGTGAGGTGGGAAAATAATGTTCGTGATGCGCCTCCATGGCAAGTTTGGTAGATATACAACGTGTTTTTTTTTGTACATCCTTTAACTCTAGTGTTATATTCTAAACGTAAAATAATACAAAAAGTCAAAGAATATGTGGTCCAAAAATGCATAGTTTCGGAGATATCATAAATTATAATTAAATTAGGTAAAAAATTGTCGCCAATATGACGAATCTTTACTTTTGCGAGGTTCGCCTTGATGTGTCTAGGTATCTAAGTTTCATTGATAAACACGAGTCCATTTTTATTCAAACCAATCATTCATATTTAAAGCTAAGAAAATGCGACGTTGTCATACTTCACGTAAGGGTGTTTTACATTAATAATCGTGACTTTGTCGGATTATTTTCTATGAAAAATTAAAAAAAAAACTGATTGATTGAAAAATAATTTATATGCCAGTTGATATGGTCTCAATCATACCCTACATTTATGGGATACAAAGAAAAAGCAGTTTGTATAAGACGTAGCCGAGTAATTAACGTTCCTTTTTACCGTCTCAACGCCAGAACCTACGAATCGAACCCCTCGTGTTAGGGTGAGTACTCTATTGTGCCTCCATGGTTAACTTACGTCCCAGTAGCCACATCCTTACTTGTGTAACTGTAAACTTTTATGTGGCTGCTGGCAATGGAAGTTCTCTGTAACCTAATCTGTTAGCGAGAACCATATTATAGCTAGTTTATTCTAATATTCACCATGTGCATTCTACTTCACTATCTATTCATTATCTATCACGCTGGCATGCTTGCCACGCTGCCTGCTAAGCTGCTTGCGCTAGTTACCCTACGGTCCAAGGCTACAACACATGGCAATGCCTCGTGCTGTCTTCATGCTGTATTACTGTACACCGCTGCGATGTATGAGCTTCCTTCGCCTCCCACGTTTTCATGCTTGCCTTGAGCTACTGCATCCTCTACCTGACTGGGAAACGCTGCACTTATCGCAGGGGCTTACAGAGATCGTTACTTGAACTTACGGGCACTCCCTTTGCACTATTTTCAGGGTTCTCCCTTACACCCGGCAGCTGCTGGAACCAACCTACGTCTGACACATCTGTAGATGTCAGAACGAGGGCGCTAACCGCATTTACGCTGCCTAACTGCACCACACTTCCCGCCGTGACTTAGCCACGGCGAGGGTGTGGGAACACCTGCCCTAACCACCTGCGCTGCTCGCGTTGACGGGCGTTGCGTGTTCATCAGCGCACCTCAACATCTGAAGCCCTGGGGCTCGTGGCCGCTTCAGTCCACTGCCTACCGCATCACTACCGTGCGCCTGCGACTGCGAATGCGTGCGCCTTCTACCGTGTCCCCTAACAGACAAAGTCCAGGGCAATACCTTCCTTTCTCACCTACGGAACCAGTGAAAGATCCTAGAGACTAAAGAACCTGTACCTTAAGAACCTGTGATCTCTTTTAACTAATAAATGCGTTTCTAAGTGGTAACCTCTTTCAATAAGACTAACCTTACTATCCCGCTAAGACTACTACCGAAACCAATACGCCAGTGTTTACATTTAGTAATCGTGATTTTGTCGAATTGTTTTATATCCTACTAATATTATAAACGCGAAGTTTGTGAGTATGGATGGATGTTTGTTACTCTTTCACGCAAAAACTACTGAACGGATTTGGATGAAATTTGGCACACAAATAGTTTATAACCTGGATTAACACATAGAGTACTTTTTATCCCGATACTCCCACCGGATCAAGATTTATGCGGTGAAACCGCGGGGAGCAGCTAGTAGAAAAAAAAAAAAAAAAAAACAATGCCAGTTGATTCTTTGAGATGGTCTCATACATACCCTAGAATTATTGGATATTAAAAGAAAAACACGTGTTTTACATAACAGGTCAACCACTCATTCAAACTGGGTTGTGGAGGTCTGTTATGCAGTCGCTCCGTGTCAAGTGATGGTAGGGGAGCAGATAATAGAAAAAAAAAAACAATGCCAGTTGATTCTTTGAGATGGTCTCATACATACCCTGGAGTTATTGGAAATTAAAAGAAAAACACGTGTTTTACATAACAGGTCAACCACTCATTCAAACTGGGTTGTGGAGGTCTGTTATGCAGTCGCTCCATGTCAAGTGATGGTATCCAGCTGCATCTGGTAAGACTAGACGCTGACCCCAAACTACTTAAGAGAAGGCTCGACAGATGATAATGATTCAGTAATTACTAGAGATCCGATATTCGGGAGCATATTTACCTAAAGGTGCCATGTTAATTCGCCCGAGTTATAAACATTACGTCTAGTGACTTCTAAAACCTCTTACACCATCTATCCGCAAGTAACTGAACTATTCGCCGCGTCACTAGATACTAATAACAGATGGCGCTACTTACCATGCTGCACCATCATGGTCCCATTGTGTGGAGGGGACTGCTCACAACTTCCCTCCTCCATGGCATCGCGGTTGCCATCAACAACCATGTTGGTAATCTGTGAAAGAACAAAGAGTATAACAATGTAGGTGATTAGGAAGTTAACAATAGTATTGTGGAAAAGTTTTGGAGTGCCACAAGGATCTGTTGGTTCTAGAGTGTCATTGACGGGAAAGCATTATTGTTAAACATTTGTGAAATTGTATTGAAAAAAAGCTGCCAAGTGCGAGTAAGACTCGCAGAAGGCTTAGATACCACAGTAAAATAATTTAACACTACATATAAAAAAAGCTTTTTATGTGTTGTTAGAGCGGAAATAGAGATGCACACTCTGGGAAATTTCGCCTGTCTGCTTATTACGGTTCATGAGATACAGCCCGCTGACAGAAAACGGACGGACGGACAGCGGAGCCTTTAGTTATAGGCTTCCATTGGCACAATTTGGGTACGGAACCCAAAAAATAAAATGGTGGCGTTGGAGACGATGTTGACCACGCGTCAAAAGATGCTTGCACAGCTATCTATAGAGGGTTGCGAAAGTAAACAATATATTGACAGGTGGGGTGAAGATCCACCCTCTCACAGAGAGGAGGCCTGTGTCCTAGCAGTGGGAACGTTATAGGCTGATTACTCTATGCTATGGAGTCAAGATTGGGAGCCATTGCCAACTAACGATACAATATAGGCAAGAAAAAAGGTAGTGGAGTTTAAAGACTTTTGCTAATGAAATCGTATTATTTAGTTTATTCGATTTCTTCCTCTCTCAGATCAGTTTGGATACAGTTTTTCATTACGGCTGTGCACTGTGAAAGTTGGCAACGTCGCAAATAGCTGTCAAATACTTGGACTTAGACGTTGCCAAATTTCAGTTTTCATGCAGTAGATTACGAGGGAAGCGTCTGGTTGCCCGCGAAATTAAATTCTCTTAATTTGTTTGCATTTTGCGGATCAATTTTAGGTTGTAGAACAACATAACATCACGCCTTGTAATCCCAGAAGGGTTAGGCGGAGGTGTACCTATAGTACACCAACATTTGGCCAGTTATGCTTAAGTCCCATGTAATAGGGGGCGAGCCTATTGCTATCAACCGGGCACAAATGCAGACTGCGGGCTGCTACAAAAAAAAACCCTATAACACTTTGTCCAACCTGGGAATCGAACGCAGGACCTCATGCTCAGCAGTAGCTCTTGCGACCACTAGACCAACGAGGGGGTCCATTTAGGTTGTATGTTGAACAAAATATGATTCGCGACCGTAAAAGCATATATTTACAAATGTTCATTAAAATCATAAATACAACTTTGTTAGTTCATATAAGCCTATTGAATGACAGTTTATGAATCATCAATAAGTCTAATTATATGATTTTACAGGGTTGGATTGATCTGCCAGGGTCGCGGGACATTCGAACGAGATACGGTGGCCCCTGGCACAGGTTACTGAAGGAACACGGGTGGGTTTTAGTCATTAAGAGTCTGACACGCACTAACGCTCCGCGCAAAACGGGAGAAGTCATTTGATGGTTTTCCACCCAAAAAACAAATGGGGTTGTATTGAGGATTGTATTGAATCAAAAAACGAAAGAAAATTTGAATATAAAATGATTTTATTAAGGGATAATGTAATAATTTAATTCAGCTCTGGCCCGATCTTTTGTATCGTTATTAATTAACCTTATAATCAACCGCTTATTCTGTAAACATTTTGTCCTTAAAAACAAACGGTTATCTTCACTTACACATTATAACAGCGAATGTAAACAAATGACAGTGTGTCTGAATGAAGTAGATTTGTAGCTGTAACTTTTGTATGAAATAAAAAATGAAATAAAATAAATCGATAGGCGCATAAAATTAGCATGGAAAGCGTAGTCTAAAATCTAATTTGCCTTCAAAATGAATATAAGACCTGAACAAAGAGCTCGCATACATGACCAGTGTATTCTTCTACTTACATATGGAGCTGAGACCTGGGTCGTCACCAAAGACATCATTACTGAGCCCAGAGTCGCGCAAAGACTAATTGAGAAGATAATGGTAGGTATCACGCTGAGGGACAGAAAAAGAAATGAGTGGTTAACGTATTGCGAAGCTTAAATGGCAGTGGTCACGTCGCCAGAAAACAAGGCTCATGGTGTAAAGCGTTGACCGAGTGGAGACCGTGGGGCGAAAAACGACCACCAGGAAGGCCACAAATGCGTTGGTACGACGACATCAAGAGAACGGCTGGGTTAAAATGGATTGAGACTGCACAAGACCGGCAAAAGTGGCATGACATGAAGGAGGCCTACACCGTTAGGGTTGAAAGTAGCTAAGAAGAAGAACAGAAAATGCATACGTCAAAATCAATCTGCCTAGCCGTTTTCTAACTATATTGGCCTTGGCTTTAAGCCTATCCGGATGCAGCTGAATACCAGTATGTTACATGGAGAGACTGTATGACCATACAGTCTCTCCATGTACCGTTACTAGGTAACACGATAGGTACCCCTTGTTAAGACTGGTTGTCTGGCCAGACCTTCGGGCTTCTGACGACCCGTAACGACTGTCAAAGATCAACGAATAACAGCTGGTATCATCGGCTAAACGTGATTTCTGAGGCACGGAACTTCAATGAAATGATGAATGACATTATATACCTACAATTTTTAATTAGTTTTTGATTTTACTTTATTAGATTATTTTATATTTTGTAAATGTGAGAACGTCGTAGGCCCTGTGGATTATAAATTTATAGACAATTGTCTATTTGTGTAACATATGGTACTTGTTGACAGGCCTACACTGTCCTGCCATACCTGTTAACACTGTAATTGGAAAACATTGTAAAAGACATATTTTTAAAAGAGTAACCATGGAGTTTCTTGCCGGCTCTTCTCCATGGGAAACGACCAATTGGAACCGTGCACCTAGAATCTGACGTTTCATAAGTGCCCATGTAGGTCTATGTGAAATAAAATATTTTGATTGATTGATTGATTGAAACATGTAAATGAAAAACTAAAACAGCAATAATGCAGGCGATTTATTGAACTAGCAGATTTTTTAATCTAGTGTGATTTGTAATTTAGAATAGAGATTGAGCGTGGCGACAGCCGTGGTAGGGAAAGTGAGTTTAAGAAAGAGAATTTCGAAATTGTGAAACTAAAGATTCCAGTACATAGGTAACAGAATTTGAAAGACGGGGTGAACAGAGAGCTTAGAATGTAGACCTGAGGCGAAGAAATGTTTCCAGAGTTTGTCATGTCACCTCGCGTACCATGGAAACCCATGGAAACGGATTTTGGCGTCGGCTAATAGACAAAACGACAGATAGAATGGACAAATTTCTACAATCTATCAATTTATCTATTCTTCCGTCGACAACACGAAACAGTCAAAACCGGCCAAGTGCGAGTCAGACTCTCGCACCGAGGGTTCCGTAAAAGTTCACACGCGTTCATGAGGAAAGGTTAAGTAAGTTTAAAATTATTTTTATTATATGATGCAGTAACGAAAAATTTACGGTTTTCGCAATTTTTCTTTCGTTGCTTCGTACCAAATATCGAAATTCTGAGTCCACGGGAAGTACCCTGTAGGTTTTGATTCCCTTGCGAGTGTCGAAAATTTGCGGAAATTTGTGGCATAAACGGCTGTATTTTTTTATTGCGTTGGTTTATAAGTTTGATTTAAGTTTATGAGTTCCACGGGACAGTAGACCTGAGTATTTGACATACATTCTAGCTTGATACCTCTACGTTTTTCAGAGAAAAAGGTTCTTGATAGACAGACAGACGGACGGACGGACCGACGGACAACAAAGTGACATTATAAGGGTTTCGTTTTTCCCTTCCCAGGTACGGAACCCTAAAAACAAGTGGAAGTGCCCGTCAGTTAACCCGTGTGTCTCACAATTATGCGGAAAAATATGAAAATTAATAACAACTTTCGTCAGTTGTATTAAGTCTTAAATTTGTATGAACAACAAATTAGCTTTCGTCAAATTTGAATTTGTACATTAGCACTTCCACTTGTTTTTTCTATTTCGTGGTCGACAAAACCCGTTTCTATGGTTGACATGTTATTCGTGCAGGAGTGAGTACCAGCTTGCGGGTTTTAAAGATAGACAGAATATAATTAATACTAGCAAAAAGACAAGACATTTCAGGCTCTAAGAAGATAACATATATCCACCTCCCATATATTCTTGAAATCCCTGTCGGTAACAGCCTGTCCTTGCTGTATCTCTGTATATTCCGCACTGATCTGAGAATTAGAAAGAAAACCAGGGTCTGTGAGCAGTCGGGACAATGATACATTTTATTTTGCGAAATGTTGGTGACAGTTGAAATGTTGGTCGTGGGTGGCTTGAGTAACATGGTGTATTATTGTAAAACTACAAGTGCGTTTTATTTTAAACCGGCATTGTTAGGAAAAGAAAGGACTTACCGTAATACGAAACATGCTTTAAATTATTTTCATTATACGTATGATACCATACGTAGGTTTAGCAGCCAATGAAGGTACTGTAGAGATTATAGCCTACTTGGTGTTTCCATGCAACCTCCGCGAGTTTGCTATAAGATTATGAGACAAACACTGTTTTTGGTATTTAGAAGTTTAGAAAATAATTTAGATTAAGATTTAGGCTGCGTTCACACCAATCAAACAGTCAGCCGCCGATTATGAACATCAACTTGAGACAAAAATTGTAATAAAAATCTAAATATGTAGTTTAGATAAACAATTTAAACTCGCTTTGAAACTCAAACTCGAGTGGTTTTAAAGAGCTCCACTATCTATCTCCTGGCTCTATCACCAGACCCTCGTTACCAAACATAATCTATTGAACTTAACAAAACAAATCATATGAGCCCAAACTCGAGGGTTTACTGGTAGCCACGGAAGAGTTCCACTATCCACCTCCTGGCTTCATCATCAGATCAGCTCCAAGAAACCAAATTATAGTTTTGTCATATGAGCTACATATACATACAAAGTTTCATTTCGATTTAGAATATTTTCGAATTAGAAGTAGGTTAAAATTGACATCTAAGATTTTATTACTAGATATTATTAGAACAAACAGTTGACAGAGATGTGATTAATGACTTAACGACAACAATGAAAGAAAAATGACTAACGGCTCAAAGTTTTAAACAAATGCTAAGTGGAAAAATAAAGAGAAAAAGAAAGCAGAACTTTTAATAACAGCAGTAAATCCACGTCCGCACGGACGTAAAATATCGCGGCGGAATCATCAAGGCACTGGTGATGATGAGACAATTGAAGAGGATCTTTCAACGCACTGCTTAGAGCCGGGCCGAGAGTTGAAAATCCAACAGTGTGTGTTTTCGACGCGCTAGGAAGCTGGGATGTACTCTGTTGGATTCTCAATGCTCGGTTCAACACCGAGAGTTGTCTCCTCTCACTCATCCAGTACGCAAAAAAAATCCGGCTCGATATTTTTATATGACAAAGTCCAAGAACTGAAACAGAAAACAGACAAACGGAAAGCTGCAACATAAATATGTATTTTCATAATTTACCTGTCTTTCATCAGGTCTTCGCGGAGGCCAGGCCCGTCGTGGGGGGGAGAGCACGGTGCCACCGCCGTTCGGTGAAAGTGCCTCCTGCTTGAACACAGCCAATGATGGCAGCGACAGCAGTGCCTCGCTACGGTGAGAAAAGGTACTACATGGTGAGTTTTTTGAGGGTTCGAAAAGAGATGGCGCTGTATTAAAATGTGTGAAAATAGAAAATCACACTTTTAATTTAAAGTTTTAATAGCGGCAGTGGTTGTTTGATAAGGCATTCAAATTAATATGTAGCTATTGAAAGACCGTTCTACGAGTACGCGTCTTTGGATTGCGTCAGTCACCCACAGATAGAAACAAAACGTTTTATGTGCCTGACCATTGTGAAATTACACTTCAAAAGAAGTATCGCTTGGTGGGAGAAATACGTAAAATATTAATTAAATCAGTTTTATTAGATAAGATAACTACAGCAACCTCTGGATAACAACAGTGGCTTCTTACTGTCACCAAACAATTTTGTAAGTTTTATGAGTTTGGATAACAGATGGCGATGATTAAATTATGCCAACCATAGCGCCCGTTACGTCAACAAATGATACTATTTGTCAAAAGTTAGATAGGTTCGAGTAACAGATGGCGCTGTCCTAAACTTAAGTTAGTTGTCAAGTTTTAGTGATACTCACTTCATGGAAAGCTCGCCAGGCAAGTCGAGGTCGAGGTCGTTGACCTGCCAGCCGGGAGACATGTGTGATGACGAGGAACTGGTGCCGCTGCCACCGATGTCGCTCAAAGCAGCTGGTGGAAGGAAATAAGAGGTAATGAGTGAAGGGTTTTGCTAGTTTATTTGTTATTTTGTAATGGAGTTCGTGTAACACTAGTCACAATTTGGGAAATATGTACAGTCAGACAAATTAATTGTTTATCAAATTGACAAACTGCGACAATTTTTCGTGTCGTCATGGCTCAGTGGATAAGGTCTCGCCTCTCATGCACGAGGTTGTGCATGAGAGGCGAGGCCGTATCCGAGCGTACTTGTTTGTATTTGAACCCAATGTGACTTTTTTTTGCACTTTCTGAGTTAATCTTGGATATTACTGACATCGGTGAAGGAAAACATAGTGAGAAAACCTGGACTTTATAAGCATGAAATCGCCAACCCGTCTTGAGCAAACGTGGTGATCAATGCTCATGCCTTCTCTGTATGAAAAGGGCCTTGCCCTGCAGTGGGACAATAATAGACTCGTATTATCATTTTTTATTATTATTATAGAGCAGTGGTGGCCAAGTGGTAATGGCCGCGACCTACGAGTTGTAGGTCGTACGTAGGTTAACCCAGACAGACGCTTTACTTTGTATAAATTATTACTTCATTTCTTCACCACTGCTCTCAAAACGGTGAAGGAAGAAACCATCGTGAGGAAACCGGCATGTCCTAGATCTAAATTCAAAGACGTGCCATCTACCAACCCGCACTGGGCTCACGTGGTGGATTACGGCCCACTCCCTCTCACAGAGAGGAGACTTGTGTCCCATCAGTTGTGGGGACAGTATAGGCTGATTATTATAGATGAAGCCATTAGTAATAACCTGAAGTATGTCCGCTGGATAGTAAGTCATTCAAACTAGGCTCCTTGTTTTTCAGCGGCAGAGCGGTTCACATGAATTATTAAAATTTCGAGGTGACAAATTTTAATACGATTATAATACAAATATTTATTAATTTCTGCTTGAGTTTAGTTTTCAATGGCATGTGGCAAATATTTAATTTTTTGTTATGTGGTTCGTAATGTTAATTACTTACTATTGTGTAGAATCAAGTTCTTTAAACTGAACAGACAGCTGTGCTGCTGGGGACTTCATTGAGCCACTTCTTCCCAGCCACAGATAATATAAAATACTACGTACAGATACCCAATCCCATACAAAGAAATGACACCTCCCCAAGTCTGGCTAGTGAGCTGGCAATTTGACTTAGTCCAATTTTTCAACAGATGGCAGCATCAGCGACTCACTAATTGCCAGAGACTGTAGTTTTACAACGCCATCTAGTTTTAAAACGTTTCGTGCAACCCTTTTTACATAAAGTTTTATAGTTCCGGGTTCAGAAAAATATGTTAAAGAATTTCTTTTATATTTCTATATAAAGTAATATATAAAAACAGTTGTTTGATTTATATGAGTAACGATACTGAGTTACTGTGATGACAGGACAAATTGAGTAAAACGCCATCTGCAAAGAGCTCTAACCAAATGATTAACAAATGGCTATTTTCATAATTTTAAGAGTTTCTAATTGAAGTTCAATCAATCAATCAATCAATTTTTTATTTGTAAACATAGGTACACATAAAAGGTCTTAAATATACATATTATTGTAGTCGAGCACTATGTTCTACCAGTGAAATTGGTGTACAAATAGTAGTTTTAATATAGTAAATTAAACATTTGATAAAAAACAAAAGTCCAAATGATTACTAGTTTTATAACAAGAATAAATGTCAATTAAATTAAGAACTGTCAATTTAATTAAATTTTACATGCATGTCAAGGGAAGTTAATTTATAGGAAATTTATCACAATTTGTCATTAAAAAAATCTTCAATAGAGTAATACGTCTTGTCTAATAAAAACAAAAGCAAATTACTTTTAAATTTGTAGACATTTTCTTCATTCCGTATACATTTCGGTAATTTATTATATATCCTTGGAGCCATTACGAAAACACTGTTTTTATATAGTGCAGTTTTAGACCCTACTGTTTGCAACCGGTCACAACGGCGCTGGCTACTTACTCTTTTAAATTTGTGCAGATTATTTTTGACAAACATGGAAGTTTCAAATATGTACAACGAAGGCATTGTTAATATTTTCATATTTTTAAAAAACGGTTTGCAACTGTCCGTATTCTGTAAGTTGCAGATAGCTCTTATGCATCTTTTTTGGCACTTAAACACTGTATCTTTACCCGTTGCATTGCCCCAAAATATAATTCTTTACCTCATTGTTGCGGCTACTAGACCATGATATGCTGTTAATACCGTTGTCCGATCGGCTGTTTTACTTAACATATACAAGGCATATGAGTATTGGTTTAGTTTACTACACACTTTGTCAATATGTGAATTCCATTTTAATGTGTTTTCTATGTTTAATCCTAGAAATTTTGTCACATTCGTTTCATTTATAACTTTGTCGTTGTATCTAATATTTAAGTTCAAATTGTGATTTACTCTTTGTTGAAATTTCATTATTACTGTTTTGTCGAGATTTATAATTAAATTATTATTTTGCAGCCAATCCACAACTGATTCTAAATTAGAATTGATGTCAGCCTCTAATGTACTCACTTCATCATTATTAAAAAGTAAAGTGCTGTCGTCCGCAAACATTGTCATAGGATACGTTGATGCTGTTGGAAAGTCATTGATGTAGATAATAAATAGAGGCGGTCCGAGTACGCTACCTTGTGGTACCCCATAAGTTACAGTTCTCGGGCTAGATTTATATGTGAGTTCGGTATTTTTACAAATTCTACTAATTGTCGTTATTTGCTTTCTATTTGATAAATAAGATTCTATTAAATTTAATACATTTCCTCTTATTCCGTATGCGTTAAGTTTATTTAATAGTATTTTATGGTCCACACGATCGAAGGCTTTTGACATGTCCATATATAGCGCTAGAGTTGGTAGTCTCTTATCCACTCTGCTGCTCACCATATGCAAGAAATCATAGATGGCCATGTCAATTGATTTATTTTTTCTGAAACCTTTTTGGTTATCAACGAATAAGCTATTTTTCTCAAAGTATGAAGTAACCTGATTATATATTGCTTTTTCAAATATTTTTGAAAAAATATTTGAAAAAGTAATAAAAAGTTAAAGGCTTAATATATGTCTTTTGTTGAAAATACGTGCATTATGAGTGTAAATAGTTAAATCAGCACTAAACAAGGAAGTTACGATTTTAACTAACCTCACTTCAACCAAATTCTGCTGTTTATCGCTTTCTAACGATTGTTGATTTCATAATGGTTACCTATTCTGCCAACTATGATATTTTTTCAAGACTAATTATGATTTGTTCGAATTGAGGACCCATGCCTCGGCTCACACTCATTCGAGGAACCTCATTACTTTCCTTAATCTGACGACTACGAATACCGATTACGAGGGTCTTCGGAGGCACGCCTTGAGGTCTCCTCGACGGATTTGTGAGTCGAGTAGCTATCGAGGTTACGACTTACGGCCAGACACAATAACCTAAGACAGATCGCTACTGATGATACAAAATACAAATCTATCGGTACATGTCAAACAAATAGCTGTCAACACGTTGTCGCATACTTTGGCTTTATTGGGACGTTAAAAACAGAGATTGATAGATTGTTCTATCTCCAATACGCCATAATTGGAGATATATACATTATTGAGTACGGCGGTTTCGAATATGGGTGTAAGTCTTGTCCTGAGAATAAATTTAAAAAAATTCGACAGTTTTTCCATTCTAGAACTGCCAGACGTCAATTTTATTCCACGGATAAGAGAGATTTGATTTTGCTAAAATCAGCCCTAACACTAAGAAGCGAACGTGTAAGTTTGATGAAACGTTCTCTATCCAGAATGAGGTGGTTCGATATTGTTAACTTTTTGACCTCCGATACGCTCTTGTTTACGCTTGATCGTTTGGTGTGGCGTTATCTTTTGGTCTCGTTGGCAAATAAATATTGAACTGGCACGGGTAAGACCTGCCCTTCAATTGCGTAATTCACTTTCGTTCATCACTCTCTCCGCACATACCAGGAAAGGATAGCACAAAAGGGAGGAGGCCCAAACTTAGCATTGATTGGAGCAAGACTGCCAATTATGATGACGATGGGGCAAGTATAAGTCAAGCGCAGCGCTGCTCGTTACTTCTCAGTTATTATTTTAAACCCCCGACGGAAACAGAGGGGTGTTATAAGTCTGTCTGCGCCATTGTAGCTCCCAAACGGTTGAAAGGTGACTTAATCGAGAGTGTGCTATGATTCAAGAAAATCTGTACAGCCGTTTGAAGATTATCAGTATTGCTATTCTGTAGCCATCTCACCGTAAAAACTTAGCTGAAGTGAGCGTGGAGTGAGCTGTCAGTGTCAGGGATGCTAGGGATTTACCAAGACGATATGACACTGACAGCTCAAGCCACGCAAGTCTTCACGGTGAGATTTTTACAGAATCGGCATGCTGGTATTTTCTAGTTGATGAAGGGATGTGAGCATCTTTCTCAGGACTGATCGAGTCGAAATTTGGTGTTCGATTACTTCAATGATATAAGAAACACTGAGTAACCTTGAACTGATGCTGCAGCATCACCTTGAAATTGCAGGATATCCAAGTCCCTCATGAACATAAAGCAGAAGTTTCATGTTTGGGCTCACTGGAATGGTCTCAATAAATAGGTTTTAGATAGATAGAGATCATGGTTTGATGATGGAGTAGCAAAGAGAAATGAGGATTAATTTGTAACAAGCTTCACTGTGGGAAACATACGTACAGTTGTGAAGATGTAAGCGAGCCACGTGTTGATCGTAGCGTGTCTACTATTACATAGTATATTCAGTTTAAAAGGCAAGAATTAAAAGTTTTTTTTTTTTAAACGTCAAATACAAAAACTTATTAAAAAAAACAATATGTGTTGTTGATCTTGATTTGACTTATTTGCATTTCTAGTTTTTGTTTGTGTTGGACGTCTTTAACTTGTTGGCAGTAAAATCAAAAACAGCACTGCAGAGCGCTTCGTCTATCAATTAGTATTTACTATCAATTTATTTCTGTATCGATTTCCGGTCAAACCAGATGCACAATTGCAAATGTTTCTTGCCAAACATGTCCAATAATACAATAAAACTAAACTATCAAGTTTATATGCTAATTATTATTCCGTTTCAATAAAATCTAGATAAAATAATTTTCTGATGCTTCTATGCTATGCTTTTTTGCGACCCTTTTCGTGATCTTATAGATACTCTGGTCATATGGTTGAAATAAAATCATAGATGGCAGCATAGGTAACCATTATGACATTACCAATCATTAGAAAAGGTACGGCAGAATTTTGGCAGAAGTAAGATTTGTAAAAATCAAAACTTTCTTGTTTAATGCTGATTTATGTATTTATACTCCTAATGCACGTATTTTCAACAAAACCATAAATGAAGCCTTTAACTTCAATTCAAACCCTTAAAATGATGAAAGTAGCCATCTGTTACTCATTTTGTTTAGAGCTCTACAATAGATGGCATTTTACTCAATTTGGCATGTTATCACAGTAACCACTATCGTAGCTAATTTAAATCAGACAACTTTTTTTTAAATCTATTACTTTACATAGAAATATAAAAGAAATCTATTAACATGCTCTTCTGAACCCGGAAATATAAAACTGTATAAAAGGATTGCACGAAACGTTGTAAAAGTAGGTAGACTTCCAGATGGCGTTGTAAAACTAGTCTCTGGCAATTAATTAGTGAGTCGCTGATGCTGCCATCTGTTGAAATTTGGACGAAGAAAAATAGCCAGCTCAATAGCTTACTAGCTTTTTGCTTTGACTTAGGGAGGTCTCATTTCTTTGTAGGGGATTGGGTATCTGTACGTATTATTATAATATCTGTGCTCTCGTCTCAGAATTTAAACTTGCATAGTAGCTTCAAGCGGACAAAGCTTGCGACAGCTTCCTTGACGCTTCATCCTACTACAGTTGTAGTACTACAGCAGATTTGTCTCAGGACTTACGAGATCCTAAACTAACAAAACCCTAAACACTCACTTCACTACACTCTGGGGTTTTGTAAGTTGCAAGAGACCATTCTAGATTGTAATCTGTATTTATTTATATTGGTGCGCGTACTGTAGACGAGGTAGTTGAAAATTAAAAACAAGTATCCAGTCCCAAGCAATATATAGCAATACATTAAAATGTCAATCAATCCATTGAAACATACGTTGTTAAACAATCCAGCTCTCTTGCAACCTTATCAGCTACACTTTGACCGCGCTAGTAATGAACTAGTTGTAACTACTTCAAGTATCAGTTTGATTTGAGTCGAATTCATTCGTTTGATTCGAATGATGATGTTTTGTTGGTGTTGCGTTGTCCTTGTTATGCAATGTAATGGAGGATGTCGTGAGTGTCATGAAAATTTTAAAGCAAGCTAGCCTAGTCTTTTCACAGTGATACGTCTGATTTTGCATCACAGTGATCTTTATTGTCATTGATGTAAGGTTGCTGTTTTGATTTGAAATAACTGTGAGAGAATCACTTAAAAGAAAGAAAATAAAAAAACCTTTTTGGAGTCGAGGGACCGCCGCGCCGCACAGTATTTCGCCTAGAACATGCTAGGTGGACAAAATTCAAGTTTTCATTTCCAGGAAATCTTAATTGCATAACACAAACAACACCCCCAAACTCCAAATTCCGAGAAAAAGTTGTTTTTCAAATGCTTATCTGATGAGTCATAGAGTTCAGAAGTCAGGTAATGAGTTTAATGCAAGCGTTCCGGTCAATCAGTTGCAATTTAGCGACACTTTTGTGCACATCTCATAGTGGTTTATAGTGATATTGTGAAAGTTTTTTTGTGATGGATATTAATACTGAGGGTATGTACTATTATTTAACATATTATTTTTATCAGAATCTATTAAAATGAATTTTTAGCATTTTTTTAACTTAATGCATAAATTTTTGCGTAATTTTTTTCATAAACAAAACTTTGAACGTTCAGGAAATACATTGATTCGCTTCTATTCGGGCTAGTTTTTAGATATATTGTAGGTATAACTGTGTAGTTTGTAAAAATACACATATTGTTCAGCACACTTCAGTACAACATATTTTTTTATATTTTTTTAAAATAAATGTTGAAAATAACCAACTTTTCTACTAAGATTGAAGCCAAATGGTTGGCTTCGGGAAAATCGAAGGAGCGTTTTTTAATTAGAAATAAGAATTGGCTGGATGAAGGAGACACACAGTTTACTGTGAGTTCTTTAGCCCCACAACCTTCAACATCGAGTGAGGTTGTGACATCTGCAGGAAGACCTCGCAAAGATTTCGAGGAATCGTCGTTTAAGACGAAGAAACGTCGAGTCGTGGATCTCGTAGAATCTCGAAGTGCCAGTGAATTAGTGACTGCTGCCGAAATTGCTATGCGTTCAGCAGGGCAAAGAAAAGTTGCCCATGTGATTAGAGACATTAGTGAAAGGCCAGATAATATTATTAAGTCAAAAGAAAATACCAGTTCCGTTAATCCTAGGCAGTTAAGTAGTGACGAAGCCTTAGCATACTATATAGATTCGAGATAGAATATTAGTACACAGTACTGAGGTCATCAAAGCGGCATTGCTTCCAATTGGGCAACTTTCCGAAGAGGCGAGAAGAATTAAAGTTAATCATAAGCCCGACCATAGAAGCATCAAGACCGGAAACGTCATCATATTGTCGCACATTACCACAAAATGATGACGATTCACCAGAAGATTTTGATGATGATTCTGATGATTAGGTTTAGGTTAAGTTAGTTTGTACAGTAGGTATTTATTTATTTAATGCATTTTTGTTGTTTGTTTATTATTTTTTAATATTTTTTTCTGTTTTTACATATTTTTTTTGTTTTTTATTTCAAAATCATACCAAAAACTATTAATAATGCCTCAACATGACTACTTATATATAAAAGCATCGTTAAATATCATAAAATAATATTGTCCACCTAGCATGTTCTACGCGGTACACTGTGCGCCGTCAGGAACGAAGTTTCTTACGCTTTGTCTTCAACTACGAATTGGCATGGAATGTAATTGGCTTCACTTTCGGCTATAGCAGAGTCGAAAACTATGGAAACGACATGATGAAAAATTTGAAAATTTTCGCAGCCGCCATCTTTGATTTTTATTTTGTCTTCACTATTGGCTTCAGCACCTTCGAAAACCCTGAAAACAATCTCTCTCTCCTTGTTTCTTCCTTAGATATAATACAAAGTTGCATGAAGCATTTTTTTGCATTTTCATTATTTCAAGCCAAGACAAATCAAGAGTGATCAGGCAATCAGAACGATGCTATATATTCGTTTAGCGATAGCCGTATTTAGTGATTTTTGGTGCAAGTAGGCGTCATTGACGGAGCTGAAACATTACCAATTTCATACTCCACAAGCCAGAATCAAATATTAGCCTACTTCCGCACACCGTGGGCCCCTGGCACAGGCAACTGAAGAAACACGGGTGGGTTTTAGTCAATTAAAGTCTGACACGCGTTCCCGCTCCACCCAGAGCCGACGAAGTCATTTGATGAACTCAAGCCCAAAAAAAAAAAAACTACTTTCGCACGGACGTAAAAAATATCGCGGCAGGATTTAATCGCGAGCTGGTTTTTCTACTCTCGGTGTTAAGTCGAGCGTTGAGAATCTATGAGAGTGCATCACAGCGCGTCGAAAAACACACGGTTCGATTTTCAACACTCGACGCTAAGCGCTAATCCCGTCGCGATATTTTTACGTCCACAGAAATAGCAGTTGTATAGTGGTCATTGGTTATGTACATAAAAGTGCTTGATAACATCTTCACACCTGTAATCCTCAAATAATTAGGCAGAGGTGTACCAATAGAACACCCACATTTCGCCAGTTATGCTTAAGTCCCATGTAATAGGGGGCGAGCCTATAGCCACAAACCGGGCACAAAGCCAGAATCCGAGCTGCTAATAAGAAATCCTGATGTAAAAACTCATGTTCAGCAGTAGCCCCTGCGACCGCTAGACTAATGGTTCAGATTCGCATAACTGGAGGTGGAATGCTTAGATCGAGCTTAATATTATTCAGCGAGGTAATGGCGTAACACACTATCAGTGGCCATGGTTTTCATTTTGACAGCTCAACAACATTCATTGCGTTATTAACGTTGTTGAGCAGACAAATTTTTCGAACATATGAAGCAACGGATTAGCAATATCCCTCTTCAAATAGATTGAGATTGATAGTTACGCCATTAGGGTGCGAGTTATATTACAACCAAATGTCTAGATTTCTGAGATGATTTCTGAAATCAGTAGGCTTAGTGTGAGTTTATTTTTACCGTCTCGAATTTAAGCATCGACCGCGTTTCCATCCACCGCTTTCCGTCCACCAACTTTCGAATGGTGAAGAGTCAATCGGAGAGCCGAACGCGGTCGATGCGTAAAGTCGAAATGGTTAAATGAAACTCGCACTAGGGCCTCAGACTTTGAGCTTCAAAGAGTATTCACAACGTCGCGTCGGATCATGTAACAAATATCCAAATTATCACATTTTACAACACAAAATATTCAAGAATCATCTCAGATGATTCCATAGCTCAGAACATTTAATAATATTTGACCTGGTACTTGTTATAATGGAAAATTCCTGCTGACACTATCTCGTAGGCACTGGTACCGAGTCGCAATTATGTAAACTACAGATAAGTACCAATCTGCCACAGAAAGTGCCACTTGAGAACATTTAAATGAGTTTTGTTGCCACCTACGTATTCGAACGTTGAACTTTGTGAGCCATCAAAATGATTATAAAATATGTTAATTATCATCAATTAAAACGAATGAAAAGAATCAAAATGTATTTTTTAATATAGCGACTAACAACTTAAAGATATTTAAAGTATTCCGGGATGGGAATGATGACTAATATTAGAAAAGTTCAACAACAAAATAAGGATTTTCATTGAAAGCATAGTAAAATGAGATAATCGAGCAAATCAGTAAAATCTATTGAAATATGAAGCAACTACTCGATTCAAAAGTTTTTGTAGAGGATTATTCCCGTCCTTGTCGCGCGGTACGGACAATATTTAAAGGTGCTAGTATGAAGTTACATAGACGTTACGTCACTTCTATGATAATGCTGTGTTGGTCTAACAGTTATTTTAAAACGTTTAAAATTGGCAGTTTTACACTTAGCTTTTACACTTTTTATAACATTGTTTGCACTATTTACAAACAATATTTTTTGAGGTAAAAATTTAAAGTCTTCATCCCTATTAATGATGGCGAAACTTATAAATGAAATTATATTTTTATTCGCATCATATTGAAGGACGTCGTAAAAATTTGGTAGTTCCAACTGGCAAAACACAAACATGGAAGCAAATACCAGTTAGTTACTGAAATAGTGACATACGTTATTAGGTTAAGACAGATCCAAAAAAAAGGAATTCGATCTCGTATCCTTTGGCAGGAGTTTCGGGGTAAAGAGGGTTATAGATGGTAGCGGTGGGTTCCCTGATTATAACGCTACCACTCTTATTACAAGGTAATATGCATATTTTTCGAGAAATTAATAAAAATGTTTCTAACCTTAAATTAAATAAACAGCGTAACGAACGCCCCTATTACATGGTACTTAAACATAGCTGGCGAAATGTGGGTGTACAGGTACACCTCTGCCCAACCCTTCGGGGAAACAAGGCGTGATGTTATGTTATGCGTAACGAAACGTTAAAATTGGCGATTGACAACCAAATCTATTCTGTACTAGTGTATTGTCTGAGGTGTAAAATGTCGTGTAAAATCCTTGAAACGGAACGTAAAAAAAAACAACTATTTGTGTCATGTGT
This sequence comes from Dasypolia templi, assembly GCA_963555695.1. Lineage (NCBI taxonomy): Eukaryota > Metazoa > Arthropoda > Insecta > Lepidoptera > Noctuidae > Dasypolia > Dasypolia templi. The sequence continues at coordinate 12,183,901 of OY743163.1, forward strand.
CAGTGTCATTTGTTGTTTACGTTGATTCCGTTTCTCCCCGTGAGTTGAGTGAATGTGTTCCCTGTGCATCGTGTTATTAATTTTGATAATAAGTTAGAAATTCAGCTTAGAAGGAAGTTAGTGTACCACTTCATGGTTAAAATAGGTCGGCACTGTTCCAAAACGAATCGGGGCACCCCGACTCCACGTAGTCTTTTGGCTCTTACCCCTAGAGTGTTTATAAAAATCCGGATGCGCGAAGGGACGGCAGCCCTCGCCCGCCTTAACAAAGAATTGGCAACCGTGCGAACCGCAGCGGAGGTGAGCATGGGTGCCTATTCTTTGTTACGTAACGGCCAAGGAGTTGCACTTCCTGCAGCGCCGGCAACGTTGCCGAAGCGTCATTAAAGTGTTTTGAGGTTAGGTTCCAATAATTAGTTTTTCTCAAGACCGGTGCGTTACCTTTTTATGGGAGTGGTACCAGGGGGGAGGGAGCAGCCCCCCACCTCCTCCTTCTGCCAAACGATACTAAATTTTTAAAGTTCTATTGAATATATAACCCAGCAATATAAACCTCCATAGCTATTTAAGTTTAACAAATGTTTGACAGGACCGGTCGTTGTGGCGATGCTAAAGGGACGCATATGAATGTTTAAAAGTAAGAAAGATAGTAAAATAGTACCGTAAGCATTGTAAGTGATGCTGGCAAAAGCGTGAGCTCCAAACTCGGTGAATCTCCTCCCCTCCCTCGCTTCTCTTGCTGCAAACTGCAGCACCGCAGCAGCGGAAACCCGGTCCTGCTGCGGCGTCGTATCTTCAACCATGTTGGACAGTTTGACGGCACACACCAAGAGATGGCGCCACTAGTATATTAGCAGTCCAGCAACTTTCCGCTAGATGGCACCTCTATTTCGCATCTGATGAGTTCCACTTATGAAAGTTTTGGGGCAACAGCAACACTTTGAATGCGTTTGCGTTTTCGAATATCAGAGGGCGGTCGTATCGAATGTAGTTTTACGTGATTTTTAACACACAATTTGATGGAATATTACAGCCTTTTTTGTTTTTTTTTTTGGTCACTGTCAAAAGTACCAGTTACAAAACACACATTTAAACGTCCATGTACAAGATTGGCTGACGATAATATTTCTGTGATATTTTGTGGCGCATCGAAAATGTTCGAGTGTCATTTTATTAATAAAAATTGTATCGCACTTCACTTTTCTTGAGTTTATTGTTCTGTATTCACATCACTTGTTAAACTTTTGGTCGGGATTCATCGTGTTTATCATTTTAAGGCTATAATCGTTTACTGCTTTAATTTATTAGCCCGTGAACCGTCACTGCTGAACACAAAAGAAAGGAACCTTAGAAAAATGTCTAGTATCAAGATTAATTCCGCAAGTTATCTATGATCCGACTTGCACTATAGAAACAGTCATGGCAAGATAACTTTTTGACAGTTTCTGAAAATAGTGCAAGAAATAAATTGACGCAAGTCGTCTTGCTTTATAAATTTTACTTTATTGTGCAAGTCATGCGAGTGCAAGGTTGAAGCAAAAGTAATCTTGCTCAGATGAACTTGTTAGTGGACAAGTTGTTGAATTTTATTTTTTGAATATGGTCCACGCCCCCGATTATATCTACCGACTTATTAAAATACACTACACTTTTTGTAAGATGTTATTGTGTTTAAAATTGATAAAGAAAAGACCTTAGATCAATGAGTTGCTATAAGTTTGAGTAAATAAACAAATACGTGAATATTTTTTTGCTGAATTGCACATAAATTATGTAAACGTGCAAACGAATCAAAATCCTTCCTAGAATGAAGGAAATGTTGCTGCAGTGTGTCAAGACTCAAGGCGTATCGCGGTACTATTAATATTCTCGAATAATGTGACATAGTGTAGCAAAGCCTGGACTTAAATACAAAAGGCCTTACATAATATCAAGAATTATTTTTACACCCAGGTTTAAACCATGGACCCATTTTTTTTTATTTAGAACTTTATTCGGACAACGTAAAAGTTCTAAATCCTCAGCTCAGCAGTCCATTTTGTATTTATAACTTTATCTCGGTAAGAATAATGTTCGAATTACAAAAATTATTTGAACGGACCAAAGTTGAGAACTCGTTTTGTAATGAAACGGAAAATGTATAAAATGAAGAGAGCTCTGAACAGATTTTTCAAAAAACAGCGCAATCAGCACGTTACCTGCACGTGCGCTTAAAGTACCTGGAAACTGATGATATGTACTACACCGCATTACGTTTGAAGTAATAGTTTTGCGGCTATCAAGCGTGTTGACGGCTGGTCTCAGGTCCGATTTCCACTCGGCCAGACTCCGCGGGATGGAAATATTATAGCTCTTATTTCTACAGCTTTACGACCTAGAACTACCACCACGAGTAAAACGTAGGTAAGGAAATAACTCCCGTATGTCATAGCAATTAAATTAAGTTTTGTTTACATTTTTATTTTTTTGCTTGAGTTTATTGTCATTCTATTTATTGGTATATTGGCGTGGCTAGCTGATATATGGCAAATAATTTAATTTGATGTTCTGTGTCTCGTAATGTTTATTACTTTGCATATACCTACTGTTGTATAGAATCAAGTTTCTTCTAACTGAACAGACAGCTGCGCTTCTGGGGAGTTTGTTGCGCCACTTCTTCCCAGTTCAAGCACTAAGAAGTGGTGAATGGCGAGCGTTTTGGGGGACTGTATTTTGTGATTTTAACGTTAGAATAGTGCTGATTCTTAGCCTAATTTGTTTATATGACTTTTGATTTTGATTTTTGAGAGACTTCGTAACGGAATCTTTAGCAGACTATTTGCCAATTACTATTTAGCAAAGACAAGGAGATAACATCATTTTTATGGGACACGAAAATTACATATAACAAATGTGACAGATACAAAATTATGCAAACAAATCAAGTATGTTTTATTTATACAACTAGATGTTACGTCACATGCGATAATTGAGCGTGATATAATAATATGAATTGTATGCTAAAACTCTTCAGTTAGGATTTCTTTAAGAAACGATTCATAGGTTGATTCTGAAGCCCCTGGTCCTTGTGTTGTACAGGACACCTTTACATATCGTCCAAGTAGCATTAGCATAACAAAGAAGAAATAATGTTTTTTTTTAATTATTATTTCTGCACAAACAAAATGCACAGTACAAAAATAGAATGACATAAAATACACGTACAAAGAAGCTAAAAGCCTCGTATTCAACCAATTATTGTGTGAATGATTAGCAATCGCACCAATGTGGTCGCGCGAGGGACGCACAGCGCCTCAGGCCGATTGCCAAGCAAATGACGCGTCGCTATGTGCAGTCAAACAAATGCAACCTCAGCTTAGACCTCGCGGACTGTACTGCTGGGACACGGTAGTCCTCTCTGTGCGAGTCTATGGTTAATGATTGTCCATGTAATTCACCCTAAAAATTGTCTCTAAATAGCCGAGGACAAATGTAGACTCTTGGCTGCTAGTCAAAAGTAAGAATGATTGCATGAATATTAGAAGGTTATAGAGCCGATTTCACCAATGAAATTGAACACCATCAGCACATAAACTAACTTTAAGAGCTGTCAGTGTCATTATTTCCTGTGGAATATTGACACTGACAGCTGACAGCTCTCGAAAGCGTTTAAGATGCGCTGAACGCGTGCAGTTTCATCGGTGAAATCAGCACTGAATCGTTGAAATATTTTTTTGGGTATCTTTGTGTTTTTTTTATTTTATCGTATCAAAATTGTTGTATTATGTTTTCAACACAGTATATAACTAGCATATATCCTGAAGAATATAATTCCCCTCCCGACCCTTGCTCGAGCCAGCCCGCGCCGCTGAGCCTGTAGCTTTAAATTCGTCCCAAAAAAAGTATCAATCCTGATCCAGCTAGCCATTTGCTACCAGCGACGCCCTAAGCCGAGGTTCGTACCCCACAGGGGATGCCCTTAGCGTTGTCGCTTAGTTTTAGTTAGTATTTAAGTTTAAGTCCTGGCTGGAGGCCTTAATTTATTAGGGCAACCACAGGCAAGTCCGCTTAAGCAGACGACAACCTCATCGGTTGACCTGCGAGATGTCAAACAAACAAACAAACGAAGAATATCATTTATTTTTCTGGTTTTGTTTACTGCAGTGGATCATATACTTTTAGGCATTATAAAACTTGCGGTCCTGTAGTCCCTTTAAATTGGCAGTCCCTTGGCATTACACAAACAACAGATTTTCATATCAGGGACTCCGATCTGTCGTTTAGTAACCAGGGAAAGAGAAGTTAGCCCGCTATTACATAAGACATAAACATAACTGGCGAAATGTGGGTGTACTATAGGTACACCTCTGCCCAACCCTTCGGGGAAACAAGGCGTGATGTGTGTGTATGTGTGGTAAGAGAAGTTATTTATATTGTGTTAAAACCGACCTTAGATACGTACTGCTTTAACGTATAAACCTTTAACCAGCCTTACCATATTACAATATAGAATTAAAGACAGCACAAGAAAGACTAGAGCACTCAAACCAAATATGATAACAGCAAAGGAGACAAATGTTTGTTCATTTTATTGAACAAATTGTCACATTTGTCACAGCAAACACGTCACAAATATTAGCACTACCCTTTTATGTTAACTGACGTTTGTTTTAAAAACGTACCGTGAAAATTTTGGTGAAGTGAGCTGTTAATAGACACAATCGTCTCTCTCAAAATCATCGGGTGACAACTCAACTCACCTTAGTTCTCTCGATGAGATTTTTTGAGAATAGACCGACAGACTCGATCGGCCAGAGACGTCAAAGGCAGTCCACACTAGGAATCTAGCCAGAAAACCTTAAGCTATATCAAGACAATGATAAAACTTGACGACACTTGCATAGAATCTTTGAAGGAGTATAAGAGCGATATCGTTAGTGCTGCATCTGTCTATGATCTCATTGAGAAGATTAACAGGATGACTGATGATTAATATTAAATGCCCAAATGTTTAGCCTCAAGAAGAATCCCAAAAATGTGAACGCCACGAACATTATCAGTATTTTGTGCAAATTGTATTATGTAAATGGTAACAATCATATCTGTACTATGGTCAGAGCTGGTTGGCGAGTTGAAGATCGACGCCGAAAGCAGCCAAACTGGGTCATATTCTTGAGTCACATCAAACAATTGAAAAACGCTTCCCAGACTCGGATTAAAAAAAAAAAAAATTGATAGATGCGTGAGAGCCATACCGCCAGTCAGCACTGGCGTTATCGTTCACAAACATCTTTCTCTTACATCTTTATGTGGTAATGGGCAATTGCAGGTAATTAGACCATTACCACGTTAAGAGGGTGACTATCAAACGTACTGCTCAAATGATCTTTTGTTTGTAATAACCCCCCCCCCCCCACACAAATTCTTATAACAGGAAAATATTATAACATCATCAACATACACTAAGTTGAAAAAATACGTATTATTGAAGCTAACTCAAAAACCATTCATCAGAACTTGACCACATTTATATGGAACCACTCGATAAGCTACCCTTTCAAACAAAAGAAGAGTTGTCAAATCGGAAATCTGAGGTAACAAACATTTAAAAAAAAAAAACAACCGAACTGAGAATATCCTCCTGTTCTTGAAGTCGCTTTAAAACTAGATGAGGCGTTTCCTATTTGCCAAAGGCTAAATAAAGCTCAGAGGTCTCATTTAAAGTTTAGATATAAACTTGTGTAAAAATGTAGATAAGCATCTAAAATTGAATTTTGAGAAAAGCACCACACGGATTTGCGTGGACCTGCCTAGCCAGTGCAAGCATTTGTCAGTAATCGAGGACCTTCATTTAGAACTTAAGGTGCTCAACGTTTGCGACACGAGTTGCTTCGTGGACGATGGTAAATCACTCGCGTGACACCCAACACAAGCAAATCACATGGCGCACAAGCATTATCAGCGTTAACCTATAAATTATAAAATCTTCGCATCCAGTATGGCTGGCCTAACGCCGAAAGGTCACAGAGTATCGGGGCGTTATTACCAACAGTTTCAGCGCTAACAGCCGCACACGCGCGAGGTTAAAGTTCGATTATAATGAGTTTTCCTATCTGCTTCTTAATGGGGATATTGGGTATTTGGATAGTGTTGAAAATTAACCAGAATTCAACCTATTGAACATCAGGGACGGAGGTGTTTATGGACTTCCACATTTCAGGAGAAGCCTCCCTAAAATGTATGTTAATTTGCATTAATATTCTGAAACAGTCACACATACAATCAAAATGGGACTTTAGTATATGATTTATTGGATCTTATTCTTTCATGTATACGACAGTAACGTAATTGTAACATTTGCTCGATTCATTTTTTATGCATTTATTTAAAAAAAACATACAAGATTAGGCTTGTATGTCTAAAATAAATATTAACAGTAATACAATATAGTTTATAATCCAACCACAAAATTGTTTCTCCTAGATCAATTATTACTTTAATTAAAAACGAAATGAGAATTGAGACTAACGCCATTTAGTTTCGTGCTCGAACAAGAGCGCAAGCGATATTAAACTTGAATACCTACTACGAGTTGCGTGGAAATCATTTTAGACACCAAGCCAATATTGTTTTGTTTTTTAATAATCTTAAAAAAAAGATACTATATTCAAATTAAAAAAAAAACGAGCTATTATGTTACAATTACGTAACTTGTACATGGAAAAAAAAACAAGAAATCATAAACTAAAGTTCCATTTTAATTGTGTGTGTGACTGTTTCAGAATATTATTTAAAACATTGTAACAGCCAATTATTTTTATAAAAGAGTAACCATGGAGTTTCTTGCCGGCTCTTCTCCATAGGATACGACCAATTGGAACCGTGTGTGTGCCGTGTTTATCTCAAAAAAAAAAAACTGTTTCCAAATAGTACAAACAGTATTACAAAAAGAGTTGAAACCTAAAAAAATTCCAAGTTATAAACGTTTTAAAATAAGTGTTAGACAAGGACAGCACTATCGTAGAAGTGACGCATGACGTCACGACTATGTTGCTTCATACTAGCGCCGTACATTGTCCGTAACGCGCGACAAGGACGGGAATAATCCCCCCCAAAAACTTAAAATGCGTGGATCTTCTTCATATTTGTATCGACTTAAAAGATTTTTTCGATTATCTCATTTTTACTTTGCCTTCTTTCACCTTTTTAATAATAGTAATCATCCCTATTGCCCCGCTGGAGTCAACGCTCTATCCAACAAGGAAATGCTGATGGTATCAATAAAACCAACCTCGGGAAAAAAGTTGCACGTGGTGGTGGAAGCACATTTGATTAGAATGATCCTGCCGCAGCGCCACTTGCGAACTACGTAGCTTGACGTCGCGCACAATCCTGCATCGCGCAAGCAGAGTTTACTGCGCAACGAGCTTAAATACAACGTCCATACATCAACTGTCTGGCAATTGCCCACAACACCCGTCTGGTCGGGGGATCCTCCCTTTTCTATAGAGGATGAGTGAACTTTACATCCCGTTCCTCATACCTCTATAAGCCAACGGTGCAGCACAGCCGTGGCACCGGAGTTGCAGTCCACGGGAAATCAATGGGCCTTTGTGTGGACAGTATTTGGACAGTAGGTGTATGTTTGTATGTAGCTGTAGAGCTCCACGTGTGTCCTCAGATGGGTTTTAAATTATAACGAATCATAAAAACTGTAGTAATATTTGACAGAACTTTTGATCAGACTTTTGATCTGGCAGGAATAATGTAGGTATAATCTATCTACATAAATGAAAATGTAATGGTGTTCGTTGGTAAGTGCCCCACTTGAGAAGGGCTGGAATCTTTAGTTTTAAACACATAACATAACATAACATCACGCCTTGTTTCCCCGAAGGGTTGGGCAGAGGTGTACCTATAGTACACCCACATTTCGCCAGTTATGTTTAAGTCCCATGTAATAGGGGGCGAGCCTATTGCCATCTACCGGGCACAAATCCAGACTTCGGGCTGCTACTGAGAAATTCCAGATAGAAAAACCCAATAACACGTTGCCCGACCTGGGAATCGAACCCAGGACCTCCTGCTCAGCAGTAGCGATTGCGACCACTAGACCAACGAGGCAGTCGTTTAGTTTTAAAATGTTCGTAATTGTCCGGATAAGGGTTTTCAAGAAAAGAAACATTGAAAAAATGGGAAAAACTGAAAGTCCTTTTTCCCCCCTTGGGATTTTTCTAACTATTGTTTGGATCAATGACTTATTATAAATAGACGCGTCTTAAACGAACATTAGTGGTCTCAAAAACAGCGTAAGCCATGAATGTAGCTACGTACCAGTACACACAGTCATACAGAGCGCGAAGTAAAGGAAATACCTATACCGAGACCTGATGTTAGAAAGAGATTAACATATATAATTAATTTAGTTATTAGCTGCTGCATGTTTATTGGCGCAATGAACATGCAACAGCAAGAAAGTTTCAAGTCAGGCAATTGCCTGGCTCTTATCTGGCCAATTTTGAGCGCAGGTAACGCATCTAAAGGTCACCATCGGTTTGGACAGGATACGTCGGGTCCAGTAGTACTCAATAAAAAAAAGAAAAAATAATGTCACGACCTAATATACAAAACAACAGGATACGATAATAGCCTCTAAATTAGGTGATTACCTAATCAATTACTATACTAATTTTAGATGATTACTTAAGTTATCTACGTGACTAAGCAGTTTCAATATACAATGTAATGTCATGTATGTAAATGTAGTCAAAAGAAGTTCTTAATGCCTGTACTGGTATCCTTCTAAAAACGAGCATCTCAAAGACACTTATTTTTTACTGTCGCGTTTAGTGCTGAGATAGGGGTCTTTTGGCCTCGTACAGACATTTTCCTGTGCGAGTCACAATAAATACTTTATCTTTCTTTCAAAGATGGCCCAGGAAAAGGCAAAAATTACACACCCCTGAAGATGTATTAATTTTGATGGCCATGGCCAACGGAAGATCTCCTGAGGCCCTAGTGTTTAACCATTTCGACTTTGCACATCGACCGCATTCGGCGCTCCGATTGGCCCTTCACCATTCGATCGTTGGAGTCGTCGCAATCGGAGCGCCGAACGCGGTCGATGCGTAAAATCGAGACGGTTAAAGTAAACTCACACTCGGCCCACTGACCTGACAGAACTCAATCGGCGTAAATGGAAGCCAAACGCAGAGCGATGAAATAATCTGCTTAGCCTTTTTCAAGTATATTCTACTGCCTAACTGACATCCACAACCCTACTGGGTAACACGATATGCTGGTCCTGCTCCACACCACAACTAATTACACATTTGAAATACTATTGAAGCTACTGAAGATTGTAAGAATATATTTGCATTATTTAAACTCAATCTCCTTTTTATTATATAGATGCATTGCACAGATGTGAGTACTTTGTACTATAGAGCTACCATTTACCGGGTAATGTCATAGATTGACTTGAATGTGCCTTGGCGGCTGATAGTATGTCATGCTCACTCAAATGTCTCGCTGACGGTGGCGCGTGTGTCGGATCATTTGGCTCCCTTCAAAATGGTTGAGCTGAATGGTGCTGATCCATGCGTCATGTTCGTGAACGGGCGCCGTCAGTTGGGACTGGTCATCTCTTAGCTGCCACGGCTTATTTTAATAATTATTTTTTGGATTGTTTTTAATTATGTTTTGCTGCACTCTGGACGCTTTTAACGTGTACGGTTTTTGTACAACGTTCTCACTTATAGTGTCAACATGAATCGATGTAACTAATATATTTGTAACAACAATATTATTTAAAAGAGTGTCCATGTAGTTTCTTGCCCATTCTTCTCCATAGGTACCTACTGCGCTTTGGAATGGGCAACTAGCTTCATATTTCTGACTGACCGACTCCTTGACAATTCAAAAGTGCCTGTAAATGGTTTAATTGAAATAAATGATTTGAGTTTGAGATACTCTTTCGTAAGACAGCTTTCGGTCAGACTTTTGGGCTTGTGACTACCCGTAACGACTGCCAAGGTCTACGAATGACAGCCTTTAGCCTTTAAGGCTTTACTTATTTTGCTTGCCCAATAGATTCCATTGAGCTCAAATTTTTTAAATTCGAGTGACGTGAAAATAGAACGCACAAACGTTATTTGCACGTTTAGAATTGCGTACCAGTGACGTGTACGTCTTCCACCCATCATGTCCTACGCAATTGTTGAACATCTCCACTTGAAGTAAAACCTGCATGCAATTTGCACACTCTCGAAAACATGTCAAAGTCAAAGTCAAAGCATTTATTTCAAATAGGCCCATAAAAAGGCACTTTTGAACGTCAAAATTTACATTAAAAATAGAACTGATTCGAGGCGCCACTTCCAAAAAGTAGTTTCGTATGGAGAAGAAGTGGCAAGAAACTCCACCGTTACTCTTTTAAAATGTTTTACAATATTTTGTATACATTAATTATATTTCTATATGTGAAGACGATGCACCAAGAATAAAAATACTATACCACAATTGGTACAAAAAAAATAAAAATAAAGCAAAGGCATATAAAATAATCACGTGATAGGTACATTGTGCTCACATATTTACAAACAATTGTAAAAATATATGATTTTCCTAAAATATTAATTAGGAATAAGTCAGTGTAAGTGCCGGATGTATCAACTTGTACGCAAATGAGATGTCAAACTTGCATAATGGAATCGCGGCTTTACACTCAGAATATGGCTTTCATTTTGACAGTTCAACAACATTCATTGCGTTTTTACGTTGTTGAACAGACAAATATTTCGAACGTATGAAGCAATGGATTGGCAATATCCTTTAAAATGAATCAGATTGTGTTTGATAGTGTGGTGTTACGCAAGGGTAGCTACAATGGCATTCGTTTCGGAGCGATTCTATTTCTACAATAGCTTTCGCTTCACTATGATACAACGCTATGACCTATGGTCACGTGACGTTTCGATAAAATCAAAATCAAAGCATTTCATTTCACATAAACCTACATGGGCACTTATGAAACTTCAGAATCTAGGTGCACGGTTCCAATTGGTCGTTTCCTATGGAGAAGAGCCGGCAAGAAACTCCACGGTTACACTTTTAAAAATATTTGACTTTAAAATGTTTTCAAATTACAGTGTTAATTAATAGGTATGGGAGGACAGTGTAGGTCATTAAGTACCATATGGTTAAAAATAGACAATGGTCTATAAATCTACAATCTACAAGGCCTACAACGTTTTCACACTCACAAAATAGAAAATAATCTAAAAAAGAAAAAAATAATAACCAATTTAGACCAAACGACATGATTGCCATTTCAACTGTAAATTCTGTTCACAAAAACCACTATTAAAGAGTTTAATAATAAGGAGTACTGTCAAAGAGGTATGTAAAAAATAAATACTACTAAATATTTATTACAAAAAAAAAATATTATTCAATATTTATTACAAAAAAAAAATATTATTAAAAAATATTTTTTTAAATAAAACACCGTATAGCTGAAATTTTATTTTATTTAAACGCCAGCGTACTTCTTCCTGTAGGTACTCCACGTATTGGAATTCTGTCAACCCAATACATTTTTTTGGCTTTACTACTGGCGTCATCGCTAATCGAATGTTACTTTGTCTACCCTCTGGATCTATTCTGACACCAAATAACGTTGACTATCTACTATTGCCCACATAGCAACCAGACGTTAGTCGAGATAAAAAGTTGAGGTATAAAGTATGTAATGAGGTTACGGATAACTAGGAAATGATAAAATGATTGGTAAAAAATATTTACTCTTACGAAAAAAATATTATCGTTAACATAATTTGAACACTAAATAGAACGTGGAATGAGGAATCTGGAGAATTTTTGGATTTTTTTTTTTTGGGAATTGCAAAGTAAGTAGCGCTAGGCCTTTTGTACACGGCACGATTTCCTTAAGGCACGGCGGCGGCGTATCAACCGCGCCGTAGAAAAAACGTGTCAGTCAACAAGCTTCCATAGTGCACTCACCTCTCAATAGGCTCAGCCGAGAGGTAAATTCATGTAACCTGCGGCCAGCTTCACTACGCTTAAGACGTACTCGTCTGAAATATGGGGCTGACTGACGTTACTAAGCTCTATGGACTCGGTACGGATCAGACGTGCGTGAACTAATCGGACTGTAATTTTTTTTAAGTGATTGTTGGTTTGACTTTTGATTTGAATTTCCTTAATAAAATCCACTCCAGATGTTGACATCTATCATGACTCAGTAAATAACTTCAAAACACAAATTTTGAGGCCCCCACAGCACGCAACTCGCACAATTTAAAAATGAACTTTATTGTATTAGTATGTAGGTATTTTTTATACCCTCTGTAATCTTATAACTTATGTCTTTTTGTATTTCTGTTTGTATAGTTTGTGCCACTTGTTTTTTATTAATTTCGTTTTTACCTTAAGATATCACTGCATTTGAGACTGTTGGGTCACCTGTTATTGGCAACTGTTTAAGCCCATAACCGTTATCTAGTGTTTTTTTAAATGTGTGTACCTTTATAAATAAATAAAATTAAAATTAAATAGTGATCCATACAACACTGACGAGCGCGCCTACACACGGCGTATAAACCGCGTAGGTAGTAGAAAAAACGTGTCAGTCAACAAACTTCTTTAATGATTCATACAACACTGACGACCGTGCCTACACACGGCGTAAAAACCGCGTAGTAGAAAAAACCTGTCAGTCAACAAGTTTACTTAATTATTCATACAACACTGACGACCGTGCCTACACACGGCGTATAAACCGCATAGTAGAAAAAACCTGTCAGTCAACAAGTTTACTTAATTATTCATACAACACTGACGACCGTGCCTACACACGGCGTATAAACCGCATAGTAGAAAAAACCTGTCAGTCAACAAGTTTTCTTAATGATTCATACAACACTGACGACCGTGCCTACACACGGCGTATAAACCGCGTAGTAGAAAAAACCTGTCAGTCAACAAGTTTTCTTAATGATTCATACAACACTGACGCCCGTGCCTAAACACGGCGTATCAACCGCGTCGTAGAAAAAACGTGTCAGTCAACAAGCTTCCATAGTGATCCATACAACACTGACGCCCGTGCCTACACACGGCGTATAAACCGCGCCGTAGAAAAAACCTGTCAGTCAACAAGTTTTCTTAATGATTCATACAACACTGACGACCGTGCCTACACATGGCGTATAAACCGCGTAGTAGAAAAAACCTGTCAGTCAACAAGTTTTCTTAATGATTCATACAACACTGACGACCGTGCCTACACATGGCGTATAAACCGCGTAGTATAAAAAACCTGTCAGTCAACAAGTTTTCTTAATGATTCATACAACACTGACGCCCGTGCCTACACACGGCGTATAAACCGCATAGTAGAAAAAACCTGTCAGTCAACAAGTTTTCTTAATGATTCATACAACACTGACGCCCGTGCCTACACACGGCGTATAAACCGCATAGTAGAAAAAACCTGTCAGTCAACAAGTTTTCTTAATGATTCATACAACACTGACGACCGTGCCTACACACGGCGTATAAACCGCGCCGTAGAAAAAAGCTGTCAGTCAACAAGTTTTCTTAATGATTCATACAACACTGACGCCCGTGCCTACACACGGCGTATAAACCGCGCCGTAGAAAAAACCTGTCAGTCAACAAGTTTTCTTAATGATTCATACAACACTGACGACCGTGCCTACACACGGCGTATAAACCGCGTAGTAGAAAAAACGTGTCCGTCAACAACCTTCCATAGCGATCCAAGTAAGCGTTTAAGATCTAGTGCGTGCTAATTATGTCTGTGGATATGTGGACTTAGACTTTGTAAGGCAGACACAGGACTGATAGCTATTGGAGTTCAACCCGACATGGATCTAAATCCATCTTATCTGTACACCTACATTATAGGCAACTTAATGATTTCTATTACATTCTATTCTAAACTAGATTTTGCCAGAGACTTCGCTGGCGTGGATGTCAGAAATTACAATGCCTTTATATCGACTTAGCATTTAGGTATGTTTTGTTGTGTAGGATAACCCATTACGTAGGCTTTAAAGTTTCTAATAATAATTATTTCATGATTCGAAAGACACGTAGCGCCATCTAGCGTCCAAAAGCAATTGTCGCCGTCGAAAGTTATTGTTCTTTCCCTCAGGAACAGTACTATTTTTGCGAATGAAAGGTACCCTATATCCTTTTCCGTACAGCTGACAACGTTAATGCAAAAATACAAGATGTTCGGTTCAGTGGTTTAGACGTGAAAAGGTTACAAACAAACAAAGGAAGGAAGTTAGAACGTGGCGGAATAGAGAACTAATATGAAATGTACTGGAATGGATAGATTTTTATAATTTTTCTTCACAAGCAGTCCAGACCCGCTATTCACGTTTATTGATAGCTATGTCGGGCTGTAGATGAGCACTTGAGCAAAGACGGCTAATCAACAAAAGTATCAAGACGGACGGCAGACTATAGTCAAAAAATGTAAAGTCAAAGTCAAAGTCAAAGCATTTATTTCAAATAGGCCCATAAAAAGGCACTTTTAAACGTCAAAATTTACATTAAAAATAGAACTGATTCTAGGCGCCACTTCCAAAAAGTAGTTTCGTATGGAGAAGAAGTGGCAAGAAACTCCACTTCTCTTCACTCTTGTAGGTGTAAAACAAGAGGGGGGGATTGGATGCAAAAGCAGGAGTATCAAAAGTTGGGACGCAAAACGATGGCCCATTTCCAGCCGTGGATTATCTACGACTGGTAGAATTGAGGTCTCTATTAATGTGCTTTTGGTTAACACTCCCACCTGTGGCGTGCCTACGGGTAAAAATTTGGGCAAACCGACAGACTATTTATGAAAAAAAAAGGAGCCGACTGAGGGATTGGCTGATTATCTAAAATTATGGTGTCATTGTTGTTAGTAGTATTTTGGCTTAGATTTATTATAGGGCAAGCCGGGCTTTTTGGCTTCTATGAAAGTCCCACAGATAACATAAGGTATGTGCTGGTTTAACTACGGTGACCGCTTCGCAGACAGTAGGTTGACCATAGAGCCCGAAGTTAACCAATGCTTAGACTTTTATATGTCCTAAAATTCGTTTTTTATACCTGATAGTATTTTCCATAACATAACATGACATCACCCCTGTAATCGCAGAAGGGTTATACAGAGGTGTACCTGTACATCCACATTCCGTCAGTTATGCTTAAGTCCCATGTAATAAGGGGCGAGCCTATTGCCATCAACCGGGCACGAATCTAGACTCCGGTCTGCTACTGAGAGATTCTATTGATATGATATTTATTTTGATTTTAATAGTATTTTGACAGGTGTAATGTCCAACTCATATACTAAAAAGCAAACACAAAAAGACTTGAAATGTCAGATTACTATCTGGGTTTGAAAAAATGTATCATGCCGTTTTTTTTTTGTTGACATTTGTGATCTAAAGTCAATCCACGTCACTATTGTATTACGACCAAACCCAACAACCTAAGACAAATCGGTACTGATAATGGACAGTACAGTTCTATCTGCCCCTTTCAAACAAATAGCTGTCAACACGTTATAGGAGCGCATACTTTGGCTTTATTGGGACTTTAAAAACAAAGATTGATAGATTTTTTTAATCTCCAGTACGGGAAAATTGGAGATAGAAACGTTATTGGTTTAAGTAAGAAAACATCGTGAAGTAACTTAGACCTCTTAGACTAACAACGTCAATTCGAAGTATGTAAGCGTAGCGTAAGGTTCTGTATAGATCCGGGAACTGCATTGATTACCGGCCATCTCTGTTTAAGAAAAGATCTATGCAATGCAACGTAAAAATTACAAAAAGTGTAGTGAAACAGCAAACTATAATTACGAAACCTCCCAATTTTAATAATAAATAATTTCGACTAAAGATACCATTAATTGCTTTCCCGATTCAAGTCCAAATACACACACCATCAATGTTTTGAAAACACACGGTTTTTCTCGACTTTTTTTGATTTTCACAACACAGCACTTTTATATTTGCGACAAAATAATCGCAGACACGTTTGTAGATCGCGGTGCGTAGTAAGATACTGCTTTGTGTGTGTCAATTCATATTAAGTATTCATAACTCATTAGTGTAATATCAGTATTTGTTAAAGATAAGTTGAATTCTATGTTAAAGTATTCTGCCTAAAACGGGTGTGACACTGTGAGGTTATCGGCAACGGTGAATGAGTTTCAAACGATTGATTTATAAAATTCTGATAAGCAACAACTAATCATAATCATTTATTGATTGCATTCCACATTGTAAAAATATGTTACAAAGGGCTTAAAGCTAGGTTCAAAAATATGGACCCTGTAAGGGCACAGCAAAAGAATAAATTTAAGTAAGTAGGAGAGAGAAAGAACGATTTATTATTACTCCTGAATACCAAATAATTAATCAAATTAATTATTTTGTATTCAAGACTTAAGTAGGACTAAACTAGAGTGTTAAAAAACTTCCTTCGGGACCTGAATGACAATTTCCCCTAGTTGTTGGTGAACAATTGTCACAGAAATTGTTTAGACAAAACAAGATGACGGAGTTGGTTCCGATTTTGGCCACACGCCAAAATAACGTTTTAGCGCCGTAACCTTTAAAGGTTGGAAATAGTGTTATACTGACGTCGGTCGATTCTATCTCATTGTCTAACTAATCTAGCATGGCCACTATAGAAACGGAAGATGAAATGACAAATTGTTGCCAAAATTTCTACGGCGTGATGTCAAAATTCAAGAAAAGAATGAAGTGATTTGTCTTCTCTTCATAGAGTAGAGAAAGAAGTGGTCATGCTCGTGTTCTTATAATGTTACGTGGGCACAATTCGTCCACGACCAGACTGTCCTATCTACAATAACAGTTTTGATCTATGTAACTCATCTCTGATTGGAGGACTTATATCAACAAGTCGCGTCTCGTTTTAAAGAAGTTCATATCAGTAAGTGAAAATATTTAAATATTTCACTTAATAGATTCGCAGTTAACAACGTGGGTGTTTATGTTACCTTATGATTCTGAACACCTAGTTCATAATCCACTAGCTGTTGCCCGCGACTTCGTCTGCGATCCTGGATGAAAAGTATGTTCTTCTCCAGATCATGGAATACCCATTTACAAAATTTCATCCAAATCCGTTCAGTAGTTTAGGCGTGAAAGCGTAAGAAACAAACATAATTACTTTCGCATTTTTAATATTAGTTATGATCTCGGGAGATTCTAACTGTCGATAAATTGTGAACTGTACCATAATGCTTACATTATAACATTAATTTGTACGTAAAAGATACTTAAATATTTTCCAAAACTTATTTTATCAGTAGTTATTGAATGAACGCCGTAAATGGTTCGATACTTACGTGGTCTTCTAAAAACCCTGCGGGGTAATTGCGTTACACTACTACTAGCAATGACTTTAATTTTGACAGTTCAGCAACATTTACTGCGCTATTCGCGATGTTGAGCGGACAACATTTTCAAACATATATATAGAATAATGGTTTAGCCATATCCTCCAAAATGATTCAGATTGTGGTTGATAGTCTGTTACGCAAATAGGGTGCTGGAAAACATACATAACATTACATCACGCCTGTAATCCCAGAAGGGTTAGACAGAGGTGTACCTATATTACACCCACATTTCGCCAGTTATGCTTAAATCCCATGTAATAGGGGGCGAGCCTATTGCCATCAACCGGGCACAAATCCAGACTCCGGGCTGCTACTGAGAAATTCTAGATAGAAAAACCCAATAACACTTTGCCCGACCTGGGAATCGAAACTAGGACCTCATGCTCAGCAGTAGCTCTTGCGACCACTATATCAACGAGGCAGTTGCTGCTGCTGCTGGTGCTGGATAAATTGATCTCAAATTGATGGTAGACAAGGCTCGGACGACTTTGATGCGATGCTTATCTATGCTAGACTTTGCTGGTCTAAATCGTATTAAGCGATTTCAAACCGTCGATTAGCCCTCACCTTAGTTACCGCAAAAAAGTGGCCATTCTGAGAACAGTGAGCTCACACATCCCGCATGTAACGATAGATACGATTTTCAGTATAAGTGATCGAGATTCAAAAGACGGTGACCATCTTTTGACGCGGTTGGACGAATCTAATGATTTCAACCTTTGGGTGACTTTGGGTAACGGCTATTAAATCTGTTGAGGATGAATTAAAGGCGACTAACAAAAGGTATTTACAAGGCAGATGTGAGTGGAAACGCCGGGAAGATTGAATTCCGGAAAAAGCGTTTAAAAATATACCCTCACGGGAAGAAGGCGTGAGATTATGTATGTATGTGTAAATTTATTTGTATATACACAGGCAGCATATGCTACTACTATCCATTGTTTTAAATCTTGCTCTAGCTGAGTGAATTAACGTTTTAAGAAATGCGAAGGAATGTATTGTGCTTCCCGGTACAGTCATAAACTTACATAATCAGCCTATTATGTTCCCACTGCTGGGACATAGGCCTCCTCTCTGTGAGAGGGAGTGGACCGTAATCCACCACGCTGGCCCAGTGCGGGTTGGTAGATGTCACATGTCTTCGAATTTTTGGTTCCAAGATATGCCAGTTTCCTCACGATGTTTTCCTTCACCGTTGTAAGAGCAGTTATGATGAAATAGTTTACACAAAGTAAAGCGCCTGTCTGACGACCTACAACTCGTAAGTGGCGGCCGTTACCACTGGGTCACCACTGCTCTAAAAACACACCCAAAATTAGATTAAAAACTCACCCATAATCTTCTTAGGCGGGACCTTCCTCTGCTCCTTCTCCTCACTCTCATCCCTCCGCATCATCTTCCCGTCCCCCTGCCACTTCCGTTTCCGTCCCTCCCGTTCCTCCAAGTACATCCCTAGTTCCTCCTCCCTCCCGACCATAGCCAACCTCACACTGGACTCCCACGTGTAGCTACCGTCTTTCCTGCTATCATGCATAATATAGTCCTTATCTTCTGAATAAAATTCCATCACAATATGGCCATGCCAACACAAAAGTCACTGAATGATGAATGAGAATGAATGAATGATTTAAGAAAACGGTTCACACGTTAAAATAGAACGAAGAATGAGTTGTATAACTTTTTGATTCCTGTCGTTTCTCTTTGGCGGTGGCTTTGAAGTAGTTCGTTCTCTATTTTCATGAGCATGTTTGTGTTCCAGCGGCTGTGGTGGTATTCTATGTGGGGTAGGCCCGGGAACGTGGTGCTGAAGGGGTTTCGGGGCTGATGTGGCAGGTGCGCGAGGGTAGGCTCCATGTGGCACAGGGGACGACTAGGGAACCTCTCGATTCTTTGTAGCTTGAGGCCTGCGGGGCGGTGTACTACGGCTCCTGGAAATAAGTAAGGGTTTTGTTACTACAACATTCATTATGAACACATAACATAACATCACGCCTGTAATCCCAGAAGGGTTAGGCAGAAGTGTACCCTATAGCACGCCCACATTTCGCCATTTAGCGGACTGTAAAGGTATATAGTTGTTTCGGGGGCTTCGAGATCTCTTTTAACTTAGAACTTTCACAGGTTACCTTAGGAATCTAATATAAGGCTCAATTTGTTTTCCTAGGTCGAGAATACCCCTCAAGTGTACACATTTATGTGCCAAAACTGTTCTCCTCCAATCGTGACACTGTTCAGCACATCAGTTTTTAACGCCGATAAAACTCAGACCAGTCCAAAGCTAATACCTTCAGACACAACTGCCTATTACCTACAATATTCATAACTCTGTAAACTGTAAAGTTCATTTCTAATAACTAGCCTACCTTTCCTAAGGTCCACACGGTCTAGATCTAAATTATTCACTTAGTTTTATAAGGCCAGACCTTGGACATCAATTCTATTTACACAGCTATGTACGCGGCAATTGAGAACCACGTGATGGTAAGCTGGCGGTTCTAAGAAAGGAGATATCTCGTTGGACAGTTTTTCAGGGCATACAATGTACATCTGCACCCGTAGCATGAGCACTAAAGAAACAAGTTTTGTCGACGGAAGAATGGACAAAATTACAGATGAATAAGTATAACCTTCCGTCGACAAAATCCAGTCACCTACGCGTATTGACGGTCTCTTCTGTAAAAACCTCACCGTGAAAACTTACATGAAGTGAGATGTCATGCTGTCAATGCCTAGCATCAGGCGGAATATCAGCTCACATCAAGCTTACTTAACCTAAGTTTCCACGGTGACATTTTTACAGAATACACCGGATGAGGGCCTAAGACAAAGAGACATTCTATCAGCGATATCGAAGTTAGAAAAGTCAAAAATGTTTCGAAATTCATTTTAGAAATACAAAACGCTTTGAAAACGATTGTCACGTCTATGCCCTCAGCCTATAATATTCTTGGCGAGGGAGTGGGCCGTAATACACCACGCGGGCCCAGTGCGTGTTGCTGGATGTCATGTCTTCGAGTTTTTGGCCCGGTGTATTCACGATGTTTTCCTTCACCGTTTTGAGATGGTGAATTTAAATACACAAAGTCAAATGCCTAGGTTGGAACTCACGACCTACAACTCGTCATTCGGGCATATTCCAGTGGGCCACCACTGCGCTGACTATTTAAAACTAGATTGGAGTCTAGATTAGTATCAAATCTAGCAATTTTTTTTGTCAGCAGACGTGATTTGAATACTCTAACCCGGTTACTGAAAGCTTCGAGATCGTATTCTAGAAAGATGCTCAGTCTTGACATTAGATTTGAGTCGAGATAAGTATCAAATCTGAAAGTTAAATATCAAGATTCAATACTAAATACTCCGATCAGAAAAGCCGCTGCTAAATATACTGTTAGCTGTAGTGAACTTGTGATAAGTTGAACGAAATTACAAGGACCAATAAATTTTACTTGACATGAGAGACAGCTTACTTTAAATATGCCTTCAAAACACTTTCTGACCCAAATCACACTGGGTTGGGTAGTGATAGATATGTTGAGAATACACTTTCCTTATGAGTGCCATATTAAGTTTGAGGATATTCTATAGACCTTTACTGATTGACGTATGTGCAAGATTCATGTGGAGCGAAATATTACATTTAATTGATTGGAATCGACTCGAGTTCGTGATTTTCCCGACGCGTTTTAATAAATTAGCGATGATGTCCGAGAAAAAGAATGACGCGAATTTTGTTCAATTTATTATAGTTAAATCGTTTCAATGATCTTCTCAGCAATGACTTTCAGATGACGTTGCGTGGTTACGAGTACTCATAAAAACATCTGAGTATTGAATCACCTTTTCTACACATTGCAATTATTGCCGATTGTCAATGACAGTTTCATTGAAGCTCTGCTGCGCCATTAATTTAAAGGGAGAGTCGAAGGTCCGATTAAAATAATTGGTGGATCTGCCGTGTTCATTTAGAAGACGAATCTAGATTCTAAGCTGCAGTTTCCTAGATTCAAGTGGGAAAATATTTAAGGAAAAATGTTTTAATACCTTCTAGACAAAAGCTCGGGAGAAATCTTACACATATAACCCTTAGGAGACCTACAAAAAGATGAAAGTCAGAAAGAACGCGGGCAGGTGATGTGACGCGACGGGATGGGTCGGGAGAAAAACTTCACGAGGACGAAGTCGCAGGTAGATGCAAGTTTCATATATACCAGACGGTGGATATCTATATCTATAAGGATCCGCAAGGATTAGTAATCTGCGCAAGTTAGGGACGTATAATAACAACTGTAGTACCTGTACCCCATTCTTCTGAAAGAAGAATTTCTGTTGCTTTGGTAAATTACAAAAGGTATGAGTGTGTGGCGGCATCTACATCGCAACATGCGAACCATACTGACGTCACGCAAAATCCTGCATCGCGCAAGCAGAGTTTATGCGCAACTAGCATGCTAGCATGACCCGTCTCATCCTCCTTACTTTTCTATGGAGAATGAATGAACTTTAAACCCTGTTCTTATTAGTGCTTAAGAAATTTATAGACTTTTGAAGTGCCTCTGAGAAAAAGGTGTTAATAATTTTTGCACTTTCATCGTCCTTTTTCTTTGACAGCATTACTGACGCCACTCCCTCTCCAATTCTTTAGAGTTTAACGCTTATCACCGGATTAACAATCTTGCTAATACAATGAAAGTGACTCACACTGGGAATCAAACTCAAACTCAAATCATTTATTTCAATTAAACCATTTACAGGCACTTTTGAATTGTCAAGGAGTCGGTCAGTCAGAAATATGAAGCTAGTTGCCCATTCCAAAGCGTAGTAGGTACCTATGGAGAAGAACGGGCAAGAAACTCCATGGACACTCTTTTAAATAATAATGTTTTTACATATATCTTAGTTACATCGATTAATGTTGACACTATAAGTGAGAACGATGTACAAAAAACCGTACACGTTAAAAGCGTCCAGAGTGCATCAAAACATAATTAAAAACAATTCAGCTAATTAATTATTAAAATAAGCCGTGGCAGCTAAGAGATGACCAGTCCCAAATGACGGCGCCCGTTCACGAACATGACGCATGGATCAGCAACATTCAGCTCAACCATTTTGAAGGGAGCTAAATGATCCGACACACGCGCCACCGTCAACGAGACATTTGAGTGAGCATGACATACTATCAGCCGCCAAGGCACATTCAAGTCAATCTATGACATTACCCGGTAAATGGTAGCTCTATAGTACAAAGTACTCACATCTGTGCAATGCATCTATATAATAAAAAGGAGATTGAGTTTATATAATGCAAATAAATTCTTACTATCTTCAGCAGCTTCAACAGTGATTCGAATGTCAATTAATTAGTTGTGGTGTGGAGCAGGACCGGCATTAAGCCAGGCATTTTTATCAGTTATGTAATCCTCCAACCTATAATATGCCTGCCTGAATAGTGTGCGTTTGACAAAGGATTTGAATTTTGTCTCATTCAGTCGAGTCTACTTTAGCCAGTCTGGAACCTGGTTGAACTAATAGGTCCCGATTTCTAGTACTAATAAGATTTCTAGTATATAATAATAAAAGAATGTGGAAAGATATTGGCATGGGAGCAAGTGGTGGACCAGTGTTAA
This sequence comes from Dasypolia templi, assembly GCA_963555695.1. Classification (NCBI taxonomy): domain Eukaryota; kingdom Metazoa; phylum Arthropoda; class Insecta; order Lepidoptera; family Noctuidae; genus Dasypolia; species Dasypolia templi. The sequence goes on from OY743163.1 coordinate 12,206,989, forward strand.
CGGCCCCAACTTACGAGCTGTAGATCGTGGGTCCGAGTCCAGGCAGACGCTTCACTTAGTTCAAATAATTTCATCACAGTGGTTTCTCTCAAAACGGTTAAGGAGAACATCGTGAGGCGATATGTCCTATAACCAAACATTCGAAGACATGTGACATCTATCAACCCGCACTCGGCCCGCGTGGTAGATTGCAGTCTCAGCAGTGGAAACATTATAAGCTTTAATTTTGTCAGTCCAAGGACGTTAATTATCAAATTTATTTTAGGAACTCCATATTTTCAAAGATCTTTTTGCTTTGGACAATAACATACGGAATGAAACAACAGGATTTAGACAAAAACCTTGAAAAGAACCATGAGCTCAATCACAAAAAAAAATCATTTTTAATTTTAATGATTATAAATAAGAAGATAAATTTAACCAAAAAAAGCAGCCTGCATAATGGGCGATGCCCGCGACTAATTCTTAAATATTATTCATGTGCATGGGTGCGAAATGCGCTAATGCGTAAGCTCCTCCGCCTGATTAACCTCTAGTTTTAGATCGATCGAAATCTCTATTGACATCTATTAGCAAGGCAACGATTGACGAAATAGAAAATGCTGGATTTCACAAACCTAAAAATTCAGCCAAAGGCAGCTTAAGCTTACAGTATCTTTTTCTAAAATACTTTTGAAAGTTAAGAAAAAGTCGAAAAAAAATACCATCACAATTATTACACTAAGGGCCAAAATCTCCCATCATTAGGACCAAATCTGAGAACATGTACAACGTCATGGAGAATTCCTTTCAAAATAATGGCCCTCATCCATAATTGGCATCAGCACCAGAAAGCAAATGTTTATTAAAAAAAAACTTGGAAGAAGAAAAGTCCCAAAAAAGGCCTCACAACTATTTTTCGCCACTAAGGACCTCACCTTTATGGACATCTGTCACCTTTAGGACAACAAACACAAACGTCATGGAGATTTCCTTTCAAATGGTTCTAATTCTTTAATTGGAAGCCTAGCACGCTCAGTTAATTGTCTTCGTGGAATCGTATGTTGTTATGGTTGTCCATTCATTGAAACTTGCGAAATTTTTTTGTTTTGATTGAAATCAAATGGTGTACGTAGTGAAGTAATTTGGTCTGCTACTAGATGGCAAAATGGCCGAAAATTCTAAGGATAAAGGAGGAAGCTAATGCACCACAACCTGTACCTATGTAGCTACTAATGCATGAGATGAGCCCCAACGGGACGCCAGGTCGCGCTGCCAACTAAATGTATACAGCTATACAGTGTGTCTCACATGGCGTCCTCTTGATTACGCAGCCACCCATACATTTTGTTGGTGACGCGACCTGGCGACGTCGCCATGGCTTCACGGTGAGGTATGCCTCTGCAGACATTCTGCGTGACTTTTTCGCAGATAAGACACTAAGGACTAGTGATAGGTCTTACGTAACTCTCGACGTAGGTAAAGTACTGAATCTCAGCCTGGTTAATTTCTTTAATTGAGTTTTTATATAGGTTGTGCTGTCCAGGAGCTACTACTTCCTACTTCATTCGTGGACATTGGTGTTTTAACAATCAGATGTTCATCGATTTGGGTTCACAAAGGCAGTGACAACGAGCGTAAATTTAAGTGAGTGTCTAACTTGCTTTCAGATATTTTTGGTCAAGCATCGCTTGCACAGAGCAGCCGTTTCTTTAACTTATAAGAAATACATATTAATAAAAGCTTAGTTACAAGTTAGTTTTCCTGTTGGAAAGAAAAAGAGGTTATATTGCATTAAGCAATGCGTACCTAAAGCATAATTCATATTATTAATCAATGGTTTTTCTTACTTATAACTCTCATATTAGTATGAAAAGCGGATTAAATAAGATCTTTAAAAATTTTACGACAGTACTTTTAAGGAATACCTGCAATAACATAAAACTTTTGTCACACAAATATATTCCACAAGTAATCCACATGTTCTCACCTTTTTAACGAGTCCTTATCAACACAGAAAGAAAAATAACATTCAAAGGGGGTCCGAATAACTCCTCAAAAATTCTTTTACAAAGCCATATTGGCGAAACACATTAACAATCTATCTCCACGACCGTCCCCGTCTTTCAAAAATATCATGTCAGCCCACCATTTTTTAATCCAATATTAACACAATTACAAATCGTTAAAATCAAATCACGCGCTAAACCAGCGGATATCCGTTCGTATTTTGTTTTCGAAATTCAAATCAAATTAACGCGGGCAACTGGCGCGCGCGGACGTCAAGAGTCTAAGCGTCTATTGCTAAATTGACGGTACGTACGCAGACGGTCAAACGAATAAGTACGCAATATTGTCATTAATTCTCTGGCCAATCGTGGAGTAGAACGCGAACGTCGTTTGGATGTCGGGAATTGGGTCCACTTGGCTGGCGCAGGGTCATACAATCGTCGGGTCAAGATGTTGATGAGTACTGTTCAGTATACAGAGGCATCTATACATTGCTCTTTTAAAATTGCCTTTTGATTGCTGTCAGCGTGTTGAAATGGATTGGACAGTTTATGTGACCGTCGTCAACTTTGATCCCGGGCATGCACCACTTTCGCTAGCGATCTAAATTGCATTTATAAATATATTTTTCTCTGAAATATTGACTGAAAAAAGGCAATAAGCAGAGAGAAGAATATTCTTCTCTATGCTTTCCCTATGTAGGGAGTGAGTCTTTTAGCCAGCAGTAGGACAGTTGAGGGTAGGAAAAAAAAATCGCTTGTAACATCAAAACACACCGATGCGCTCACGCATGTATGCTTCATGTCTTAAACAGATCAAACTGAAACAGGTTAGTCAAAACGAATAGTGGATCTTTACACAAAAGTCTTTAACAAAGAAGTCTGCAAAAAACTAGTTGACAACCCATTACAGCCACAAAATGCTGTAAAATACGCTACGCATGATGGTTTTGATTCGTGAATGGGTGACCATATCCATTAGGATGTGGACGAGGGGGCCTCGGAAAGCACGATTTTTAAATCGTGGGTCCCGGCTGTCATTCGTAAATCTTTGACAATCTTTACGGGTAGTCAGAAGGCATATTTTTTTACTTTTTTACGTGTGGAAATTCTCATGAAGGTCCTCCACGCTGGGGTAGGTAGAGGGGTCTGTCAGACCTCGTTGTTCTACTGCTACCTGTAGCAGGGGTGCTGGAGTGCTTGCGCATTTCGTCACGCTCCTCCGGGTAGGTGTTGGCCCGCATAAACTCATACGGACCCCATCACCCACCGCGGCCGCATACGGCCGCGATTTCTCTAGAGATAGGCGCGCGCTAAACACGGCGTGCCGCCGCCGTTTCAGGCCTTTCACTGTTCAGGCAACAAACTTCCCAAGTCTGTTGCCTGCAGACCTCACCCTAAGGCGGCCGGAGATCGTTCTGAGCCCTCCGGCGCCCGGTGCGTCTGCTACGGATTGGAACGGAGGTTGTAACTTCCCTCTCCCTTTCCGCCGCCTCCTATGCGAACATCACTTACTCTCAGAAGGAGACGATGGCATCCCACGCGCTCTCCCTTCCGACCATGGACTGGACTAGGTTCGGAAGCGAGAGAGTATCCGCAGCACCAACCGCCGCGACGAGGTCACGGTGCTGCACTGACCAAGCAGGGCATTCCTCAAGTCATCGTGTCGTCGAGGCAGCTGCAATGGTGGCATCCGGGTGTCGGTTCCCGGCCTATAGGGAACAGGTACTTTCCGAAGCACCCATGTCCGGACAGTACCTGTGGCAGCCGAAAAGTAAGGGCGCCATGCCGTCTTTCCAGCCACTCCCACACAACTGGTCTTACCGCTGCTATAGTGGCGTGCCCTGCGCTGGGGTGCGCAAGTCACTGCTCCCACTCCACCACTTGGGTCTGGCGGAGCTCAGCCCTGTACTCCTCGCCATGACGAGGCATCAGGTGCGCGCCCTGCTCCAGCGCATCCTGGCGCCACCAATATAGTGACGCTAGGATTTTGGCGTCAAGATCCCAGGATGGTGATCCGGCCAAGAGGCTAGCTGCCTCGAAGGAGATCGTACGGTATCCTCTTATCACCCTGACGGCCATTGCTCTCTGTGGTTTTCTCAGTATTGCAATGTTGCGGGTCGTCAGGTTGTCTGCCCTTACAGGCGCTCCATAGAGTGCCATGGACCGTACGATTCCAACATTGAGCCTCCGGCAGGAGGTATTTGGCCCTCCCAGATTAGGCAGCAAACGCGAAAGTGCATTCGGGGTTCCCATCAATCGGGGAGCCAACCTCTGAAAATGCGACCTGAAAATCCACCGGCTATCGAGGACGAGTACGGGCATTCAGAAACCTAAAAGTCAGACCAACAATCTTATCCAGCGGGGTAATTGCGTAACACACAATTAACGGTAACGCTTTCATTTTGACAATTCAACGACATTCATTGCGTTATTTACATTGTTGAGCTGACACATTTTTCGAACATATGAAGCAATGGATTAGCAATATCCTGCAAAGTGATCCAGATTGTGATTTTTTGAGTGTTACGCAGAATAGGGTGCTGTACCCAGTTACTGGGTAAGATTTGGTGATGCGCTTGACAACGAACAGCATTTATTTTTTATTTATAGGGAATAGATAGATACATTACTTGGTAGTAAATGCCGGCAATAGGAATGGTGACAAATATTGAAAATGTTAATAATAGTACTTTCAAAGAAGGCATAGTAAAAATTAGATAATCGAATATATGTATCTGCTAAATCGATGTAAATATGAAAAAGATAACGCCAGGACACAATATTCAATTTAATATGAAATAATAATTATGAAAGTATAATGATAAAATAAAAAATAATAATGATAATACTAGAGGTATATACAGCATGTAACGAAAACCCTGTCCGATCCTGAAGGGTATTATTTGGTATCGTAGTGCGTACACAAATACGTAATCATTTAATGGATACGAGATAATTATTTTTCCCCAATAAAACAATTAATTTAAAAAATTAAAAATAATCATACCAAAGGCAACACTGATCGCTCGACAGGGTTCACCAGAGTTCACCTACAGTTTCGTGTCAAAGAAGCCGCCTGAGCGCGGCGGTCCTTTGTCGCATGCCGTAAAAAAAACGTAGGACTAAAGAAATCTACGTTTTGCCTACGCGTAGGTATCAGCTGATATTTTATTGTAGGCTTACGCACAATGACCCCGATTTCTGACTGCTTTTGGCAATGTACCCACTGTAGGTATCAGTTTATTAAAACATTTACTTGTTACATACCTCTATCTATCTAGAACATTAGTACACATTCGACACCTTTTTATTAAATTTGCACGTACTCTTCGCAGCGCACATGTGTACGATTTGAGTGACTCGAAAACTTCCACAATCCGAGCTGTTACTTCGATTTCCGAATCACACATTCACTCACAAATAAAAATTAACATATTCAAATATTCCTGATTGGTATACGACATTGTTCGCGATACGATAGCGGCACCTGATACGTACGGACATCCGATCGCAAGCTATCTCCACGTGAGACTGGCGAAGTGTCCAAACAAGTAGCGACCAGTCGGCTACATCAAGGGATCGAGGACTCGTTATGAGTACCTACAGCGCGGCTATTGCAGGGCGGTGTCCTTTGAAATAAAATAGGCAAAAAATAAAAGATTTCGCCGGCCGGTGGAGTGTTGTCAACTTATGAAAATTTACCATATTTAGTGTTACATTTCGCATGGTAACTAAAAATAAAAAAATCAATAGCTTTTGGTTTTTATGAGTTAGATTTTTTTTACTATTTTTTGTAGTACGTATGTTAAACCAGGAATACGCCTTTTTTGGATCGGACAGGGTTTTTGTTACATATTGTATATACCGCGGCAGACCACGTAGGAGGTGGCGGGACGAGCTGGAGAGGTTCCGTAAGAACTGGAACGAGGACGCGCGGGCTCGCGAAAGATGGAAGGAGTAGAGGGAAGCCTTTGCCCAGGAGTGGGACAGTATAGGCTAGTAAAAAAAAAAAATATAATACTAATGATGATAATTATAAAAACAATAATTATTTAATTTGTTTATTTTTATTTTTATATTTGATATGTTGTTGGTTATATAGCATATAACCAGCGGACGATCGAAACGCTTCCACAATAAGTACCTAATTTGTCAAATTATGAAGTTAAGAATTTATGATGGAACAGATGAAATACCTACATACAGGTCAAAACCGTAACCCTAGTTTTTGCTTCACCGTAGTCGGGTTAAAATTAAGCGTAAACGACTCCACGCCACCTCTATTCCGCAAACTACCCACACATTGTATACCATGTTTTAATCATATAAAAATCTTATCTTATCTTAACCCTCAAAAAATTTTTTTACTTATCCAAAAATCTTCAAGCCATCAAGCCCAAGAGGACAGTCAAACAATTAAATACAATCAGTAGTAATAAAGAAGCGGACATCGAGTGCACAATCATTTTAATTGAAACTTATTGAACATAATTAAAGGCAGCTCGTGGTGTGTTGCGAATTTTAAAGCATGGGAATATGGTGGAAGGGATTTTGCAAAATTTCGGTTTCATAAAGGAGAAAGGAATACAGTAAACAACAGTTTATTTTAATGGAATTGGGATGATGACTAATATTTAAAAAAAAACATAAAATAATGCCATTTCAAAGAAGGCATAGTGAAAATTAACTTTTTACCAATTGTGGTATAGTATTTTTATTCTTGGTGCATCGTCTTCACATATAATACACAAATATAATTAATGTATAAAAAATATTGTAAAACATTTTAAAAGAGTAACGGTGGAGTTTCTTGCCCCTTCTTCTCCATACGAAACTACCTTTTGGAAGGGGAGCCTAGAATCAATGTGGTATAGTATTTTTATTCTTGGTGCATCGTCTTCACATACACAAATATAATTAATGTATTAAAAATATTGTAAAACATTTTAAAAGAGTAACGGTGGAGTTTCTTGTCATTTCTTCTCCATACGAAACTACCTTTTGGAAGGGGAGCCTAGAATCAATTATATTTTTAATGTAAAATTTGACGTTCAAAAGTGCTTATTTGAAAGAAATGCTTTGACTGTGACTTTGACTTGCCTTTGAATGATTTAATTGAAGATGGACGCAATCGCTACTGCTGAGCATGAGGTCCTGGGTTCGATTCCCAGGTCGGGCAAAGTGTTATTGGGTTTTTCTATCTGGAATTTCTCAATAGCGGCCCGGAGTCTGGATTTGTGCCCGGTTGATGGCAATAGGCTCGCCCCCTATTACATGGGACTTAAACATAACTGGCGAAATGTGGGTGTACAGGTACACCTCTGCCCAACCCTTCGGGGAAACAAGGCGTGATGTTATGATGTTATGTTATGTTGAATCGCTGTAAATATGAAGAAGATACACGCTTTAAAAGTTTACGGAGGGGATTATTGCCGTCCATGTCACGCAGTACATACAATGTACGGCGCTAGTGTGAAGTTACATAGTCGTGACGTCACTTCTACGATAGTGCTGTCTTTGTCTAAAACTTATTTTAAAACCATTCTAACTTGGCAATTTTTTAAGCTTTTGCACTTTTTTTAAATATTGACATAACGTAACATCACGCCTGCAATCCCAGAAGAGTTAGGCAGAGGTGCACCTATAGATCACCCGCATTTCGCCAGTTATGCTTAAGTCCCATTTAATAGGGAAACACCCTAGAACACCAAAGAAAGGCTGGATGGAATGCGTGTTATATTCACATAGTTTATTTCAAGTAAGCCTTGTGAAGTTGACCTTGTGAAGGCTGCAGCAATGCGCTAGATGCGGGAAGCACAGAACCGGTCGAAGAGGCGGTGCTTGGGGGAGGCATATGTCCTGCAGTGAACGTCTTTAGGCTGAAATGATGATGATGATGAGATTTGAGCTATGATTGAGATTCGATTGAGCCGACCCCAAAATAAATTTGGATAAGGGCAGTACAATGGTGATAATGTTGTTAAGTGTATTCAAAATCAAAAGTCATTTATTCAAACTATGCTGACAATCAGCACTTTTTGAACGTCCAAATTGCATAAGACTGTTCCCGAAAACGACCGCCCTTCAACACTTCCCAGTACTTCAGCTGGAACATGGGGTCTCAGCTTGAAAAACGTTATAATTAATCTTGAAAAAAAATTATAAATGGCAGCATAGGTAACCATTTTGAAAATAAATCATTAAAACGATAAACGGCAGATTTTTTGCTGAAGCAAGATATAAGTAAAAATCAAAACTTCCTTGTTTCATGCTGATTTATTTATTTACACTCTTATTGCACGCATTTTCAACAAAGAACATAATTGAAGCCTTTAACTTCAATTCGGTCTTTTTGTTTAGAGCCCTTTTAGTCAATTTGTCCTGTCACCACAGTAACCACTATCGCTACTAATTTCAATCAAACAACTTTTAAGGTAAGGCTGCCTTTCCACCAGAGATGTGCTATACAGCTAGGCTTCGAGGATGTGAAATCTAAGCTACGAAACCATGTGACCGTTTCGTATGTGATACATCGACAGTAGGGAGGGAATACATAGCGAGCGTCTGCGCACATTGCGAGATATAAAAATTAACAGCGACTAGTCTCATCGAAATGGGGTCCTTCGCCTGATGTTATGTTAACTACTGGCCTGACGCTATCGTTTTCTGTGGGTGAATTCACGTGCCCAGTGTGGAAACATTCGGCCCATGCGAAGATGGTGGATATAGCTTTAAATGAAACGTGCCGGGATCATCACTGGTTGCCTAAAACCGACCCTCGTCAATTGCAGGAAAAGCGCCATCAGTAGTTCGCAGAGCGGTGGTAAGCTCCAGAGAAAGAGCCAAAACGGTCTCCGACACACGACATACTTTGCACGACAATATCCTTGTGCCACAAAGACTGAAAAGCCGAAACAGTTTTTTAAACTGTGTCGCCCCACTCACTGGAGAACGTTCTCTCTCAAAGAAAGACTGAAGCTGTGCAGCTATGCGATACATCGAACCGAGAGTGGAAAGACTAGGGAAGCCGCTGCGCACATTGCGAGATATAAAAGTTAACTTTTTGCTTCTACACTAGCATGTGTACTTTCAGTGACAAACGCGAGTCTCCTCTAGGTACTCTGCTCTGCACAAAATCAAAAAATTAAAATCAAAAGTCATTTATTCAAATTGGGCTGAGACTCAGCACTTTTCGAACGTCAAAATTACATAAGACAGTCCCCCAAAACGCCCGCCCGTCACCACTTCCTAGTGCTTTAGCTGGGAAGAAGAAGTGGCGCAACAAACTCCCCACAGCACAGCTGTCTGTTCTCTTAGAAGAACTGGATTCTAAACAATTGTAAGCAAATTACCAAAACATTAAATTAATTGCCATACGTCAGCTAGCCACGCCAATACAAAAAAAAAAAAAAAAAAAAATATGTAAATAAAACTTAAAACATAAATAAAAGCCTCCAGGCCTAAAGGGCATGGCAGCTTACATATGCAATACTGGATTTATTATACAAACAAATAAAATAAATAAATGATAAACTAGGACCATCAAAGTAAAACAAAGCTACAACACTCGCGCCTCCATAGCTGCCATCCATAGCACGCATCCTTCCATTTAAAAAACATAGCTGAGTTGAACCCGTTTCCACCAGTGCATAGTGCTATATCAAACGCATCCATAGCAACGTAAGCACGGCACGTCTTTGGTGGAAAAGCAGTCAAAGAAAAGCAAGAAACCCTCTTTGCACAGCGGAACAATAAGAACCCTTTTATTTGAATCTGCGATGTAAAATTTTAGCACAAGTTTTCTTGACATTCGGTCCTGGCACTTAATTGTCTGTGGCATTTATGCTGAACTGGGCCTATTTGACGCAGCCGTGAGTCACACAATTCTTCTGTTTTTTGTTTTGTGTGAGTATTGTGTGCCTTAACCTGCGTCAAATAAATTTCTTTTCTTTCTTTCTTGATACTGCCGGGGATGATTCAGCATCCCTCAGCCAGTCCAGACAATCAAAAAAGACTTTATTCCAGTTAAATTCATCATCACTCCGACGCAACAAGTATACTTCTTCCATAATTCTCTAGTAGTCGCCATATTGGTAGTCAATCCTTTCTAGCTTTCTAGATAAATCGAAACTTCTTAGTAAATAGCCAGCTCTGAAGTTGAAAGCCACAAACTTTTTTTAAAGGCTTTTTTTCAGCTGAAAAGGTAGGGTTGTAATAGCGAGATTACAACCCTACCTTTTCAAAGAAATATATACCCCTAAACGGGCCTCAAAAAAATCAACGCTTGGGTATTAATTTTTGTTTCGTTTTTTAACTGGACGGTTGGCCGTCCAGTAGAAAAACAAACGACTTCAAAAAAAGAACACTACAAAGTGAAAAAATACTATAATTTCAGAAGTCGGCGTCATTGCGCGATCTATGAAATGGGTCCTCGCGAGTCTCTTAGAAACAAATTCAAAGAAATTGATATACTCACTCTGCCTTCCCTTTATATCTTAGTAAGTATTTTGTATGTTCGCAAAAACTTAGAACTTTTTAAAATAAGAAGCGATTTCCATAATATAAATACACGTAGTAAAAATGAAATTGTTATACCCAAATTTAGATTAACTAAAACAAGCAAATCATTTCTGATAAACAGTATCCGCTTTTATAATAAGTTGCCTAAGTCGGTTACAGAACTTAGCGATGGAAAGTTCAAAGCCCACATTAAACGTGTCCTTATCAAAAAAGCGTTCTATAAGATTCAAGACTACGTCGAAGACAAGAAAGTTTGGCAATAATTCCTTCTGCACATGTGGCTTCGAACGGCATCACTATGTAAATTTCTAATAACTGCTCCCAAATAATGGTGTTTAATTTTTATTTTTTATTATTAGATATGGACTTTTACATATCTCTGACATAATTCTTTTATTATTTGACATTATATACCAAATTTTTTTTATTATTTTTTTTTTTTTTTTTTATTTTACTTTATTAGATTATTTTATATTTTGTAAATGTGAGAACGTCGTAGGCCCTGTGGATTATAAATTATAGACAATTGTCTATTTGTTTAACATATAACTGTTGACAGGCCTACACTGTCCTCCCATACCTGTTAATCACTAATTGGAAAACATTGTAAAAGACATATTTTTAAAAGAGTAACCATGGAGTTTCTTGCCGGCTCTTCTCCATGGGAAACGACCAATTGGAACCGTGCACCTAGAATCTGACGTTTCATAAGTGCCCATGTAGGTCTATGTGAAATAAAATATTTTGATTTAAAAATGATTTGATTGGTTTTGAATTTTTGCTTTTTTCCACCGACTTCCGAAATTAAAGGTATTTTCCATTTGTAGTGTTTTTTTTTGAAGTCGGTTGTTTTTTTGTTTTTAGTTGTGGTACCGACCCCACACAAATTCGTATACTTACCTTCCCTTTCTAAATAAGTAACAGGAAGTTATTATAACATCATCAACATACACTAAGTGGAAAAAACACGTATTAATGAAGGTTACTCAAAAACCACTCATGAGAACTTGACCAAATATTAATGGGACCACCCTATAAGTATACCCTTTAAAACAATAGATCTAAATAACAGAGTAATTAGGAAACAAACATAAAAAAACAACCGAAAAGAAAACCTCCCAATTTATTGGAGGTCTGCTAAAAAACTCTACTTACAACTAAACAATCACCAGACAGTCATACACTCACACAAACACATTCAATCAAACTATTTACATTACACAGATAAAGATCTGTAGCCAATTTACTGACACGTGTTGTGTGTTCACGAGGTGGTGACATCATCGTGGTAACGTCCAAGGGCATGATCTTCAATGGTCAATGGACAATGATGGTTGAGGTTGGTCAATGGTGGAAGGTTGTACCTGGGTTTGGTACTTTGAGGTCAGGGGTGTTTAGTCTGCTATTGCATTGCATTTTTTTTTCAATTACACCATTCACAGGCAGGCACTTTTGAATTGTAAAGGAGTCGGTCATTCAGAAATATGAAGCTATTTGCCCATTCCAAAGCCTAATAGGTACCTATGGAGAAGAACGGGCAAGAAACTCCATGGACACTCTATGAAATAATATTGTTACAAAATTATTCATCATGAATGTTGAACTTATAATTATATGTGAGAACGATGTATCGTATATAAACCGTCCAGAGTACAGCTGCACATACCAGTCCCAGAAACACTGGCACTGCTAGGATTGAAACCAGGGTCTTAAACTTACAGAACAGCTGCGTGAAACTCTCACAGCCACTTACCTCCCGGGGAGTCTTAACGGAATTACATATAGAAGCAACAATAATTATTTACCCAGGATTTTGTGATACATATCTTGATTTAAAAGAGTGTCTGCTAATAATTTAGTATTAAATGGGAAAAAAACTAAGTGCATAAGATTTTCTTTACCAAATGTCATAAGTAATAATTGTGAGATAGTATTGAATCAAGAGAAACTAGAATTCGTCGATAAAACTGTTATCCTGTGGATCACGCTCGACTCAAAGATTCAATGGGGTCCTCATTTAACATCCCTTGCAGGATGGCTAAGTTCAGCAACATATTATTATGCTGTGAGAAAAATGCGTTAATTTACTGATGTAGGTACCGCGAGACCAGTCTATTTTAGTTACTTTCATATTATTATGTCCGCATGTTATTGTACGCAGCTGCAGACATCGATTCTATTTTCATTCTGCAGAAAAGAGCCATCAGAGCCATATATGGCCTCCGCAGGCGCGACTCTCTAAGGGAATTGTTGAAAGATATTAACATCATGACGGTACCTTGTCAATAAATCTACGAAAACATCATGTACGTAAGGAAAAATCTAAATCGTTTTAGTAAAAGAGGTGAAAGACACAATTATAACACTAGAAATAGGGACCAATTAGTTCAACCAGGTTTCAGGCTGGCTAAAGTAGACTCATCTTTCATGGGGTACTGTTTAAAATGTTACAATAAAATACCTCCCCACATGCATGAACTGAATGAAACCAAATTTAAATCTTGTATAAAACGCACACTATGCAGCCGGGCATATTATAAGTTGGGGGGTTACATAGCCGATAAAATGCTTGGCTAATCGCTGGTCCTGCTCCACAAGGTCGCATCAACTAATTGATTAGCATTTGAGAATACTGTTGGAGCTGCTGAAGATTAAAAAAAAACTATCTTTGAATTGTTTAACTCAATCCTTTAGTATTGTATAATTGCTTAAGCCATATGTAAAGTAATAAAGTTTATTTCATAAAAAACAGTACTTAGATTAAATTACAGTTAAATGCTATTCTAAAACATAAGTACACAAAATTTTAGCTTCTGGAGCCGAACTAGGAAGGACCTGTATTTCGGCTAACAGCGCCAAAACCCTTGCGTGACAATAAATTAGAGTTCTTAAATGCTAGAAAAATTATAGTCTAATGTTATATTATGGTATGTGAGTACTATGTACATACTATAAAGCTACCATTTACTGGGTACGTCTTTCATTGACTTGAATGTGCCCTGGCGGCTGAGAGCATGTCATGCTCAATCTAATGTTTCGCTGATAGTGGCGCGTGTGTTGGATCATTTAGCTCCCTTCAAAATGGTCGAGTTGAATGGTGCTTATCCATGCGTCATGTTCGTGAACGGGCGCCGTCAGTAGGGACTGTTCATCTCTTAGCTGCCATGGCGTATTTTAAGTAAATTTTATTTTTGCATTGTTGTCAACTTTATAATTATTTCGGACGCTTTTAACGTTCTGCAGCGTTCTCAAATGCATAATTTCAACATAAATAATGTAACCATAATTTGATTTAAAAGAGTGTCCATGGAGTTTCTTACCTGTTCTTCTGCATAGGTACCTACTACGCGTTGGAATGGGCAACTAGCTTCATTTTTCAGATTGACCTACCTTGACAATTCAAAAGTGCCTGTAATTGGTTTATAACATAACATCATCACGCCTTGTTTCCCCGAAGGGTTGGAATTGGTTTATTTGAGTTTGAGTTCGTCCTTGGAGTTTCTTGCCCTTTCTTCTACATAGAGATCTACGTTTTGGAAAGAGTCGGTCAGTCAGTCAGAAAGTTGAAGCTAGCTTTATTTCATTTTAAAACATATCTTTTACATTTTTAAATATTGCCATTAACAAAAACATTATTTTTAAAATTTATTATGAAAATGAAACAAAATAAGATTGATTTGATGCTTATATTTTTTTTTTAAATTAAATTATAGTAGTTTCGCCTGCTATATTTTTTTCTAAGAAATATTATATTTAGGCCTCCAATATAGCAAGTAGTAGTAGGGTTGGCAACCCTAGCTACAGGTGTCCCTTCAATTATTGTTTCATATTATAGACAAGAGTCCTAAATTAACACAATAACAACTGAAAAACAAAACATTCGTCTAATTAATACAGCCTCATAAAACCAAGATGACAAATAATAGATCTTTCCTACCATCATGATTGTCTGTTTCTCCTGCTAGATTAATCAGTAACTATTTATCGCTCGTCAAGATCAGTGGTCTTACTGAGCGATTTAGGAGTTCAGTGTTAATGACTCTGTTATCATTCGTTGATAGATGCTGTAGGTAAGAATGGCAAATTAAATTATATAAGAGGTGAAAGCAACCGTGAATATTATGGAATCATTTTATAAATTCTGCTGAAAAAAACAGTTTTTTAAAGCTTGTAGCGACATCTATCACGATTTTTGGAAACAGTGTAACCAGCCAGTGAACCTAACTATTACAAGGATCTTTTAAAAAAGGAACGAACGTTGCCATCTTGTTTTTCATATAATTTCACAAATGTTTACCAACAACGTCCCCCTGTCAATGTCATCAAACCGACAAAAGATCCCTGTAGCACTGTACAAGTTGCGAATATCAAATATCTATTACTAACGTCATGGAATCCAATAATGCAATCAAGATTCTTCACTCCTCTTGTCGGAGGATCCTCCCTTTTCAATGGAGGAACCGACGAACATTCATTTCAATCATTCTTTGTTCTTTCATCCCCAAATGTTACTGTGAGTCAAACTTAAAGTTAGTAGCGACCTCTATCCCGCATCAAGGAAACTTATAAGACGCAGATGTCAAATACAACTAACGTCACGGAATCCTACATTGCGAAATCAACATTCTCCGCGCCGCTCTAGTCGAAGGATTCTCTCTTATCAATGGAGGGAAGGCAGTGCCGTGGTGCTCCTGCTGAATACCAATGCATCCACACACACAGGCAAGTTGCACTACCGCCGCACTTGCCCCAGGCCAGGCCTACATGGCTCTCCAACGATCGTACCCGTATGCAAACCGCGGGGCTTTAAGGGCCATGCCCGAAACCCGCCTGCCGCTTCCCTGACGGGGACGTAGCGATTATCCACACGCACACGCAAGCAATGGAGGGACTTCACACCTTGTTCCTTATCATCGTCCTGCCCTTACCCCAATTTAATTGGGAGGGGGAACAGCATGTCTCCTTCTTCCAAACATTTCTATAAGCCGTCACCTCTGAAGTCACACAATCCGTCCATCGAACGACATTCATACTCAAACTTCATGGATCCAGCTGAATACCAGTATTTTACCTGGAGTGAATGCCTATCCGACCTCTACAACCCAGTTACTGGGTAACACGATACCCCTTGGTACAACTAGTAGTCAGACTTTGGAGTTTCTGAGACCCAAGTGCGAGTTTCTTATAACTATCTCGATTTTACGCATCGACCGCGTTCGGCGCTCCGATTGGCCCTTCACTATTCGAAAGTTGCACTCCGATTGCCAAGGGCCAATTGGTGCGCCGAACGCGGTCGATGCGTAAATTCGAGATGGTTAAAATAAACTCACACTAGGGCCTCTGATTACCCGTACCTCGAAAAGCACATAAAGTCGTTCTCGGTATGAAAAGATACAAACGAAGCTTCACCTGCACCCTAATTGCGTAACACACAATTAATCACAGTCTGAATCATTTCGAAAGATATTGCTAATCCATTGCTTCATATGTTCGAAAAAATTGTCTGCTCATCAACGTAAATAACGCAATGAATGTTGCTAAACTGTCAAAATTAAAGCGATTACTACCTACTGATAGTGTGTTGACTGTGACGCAATTACCCCACTGATTGATCTACCCGTTTTTTATTGCTAATAGCTAAAATGTCAAATGAAACTGTCATTACAACAGCAACATTTTTCTTCAAGTTTTCAAACTACAACTCAGCAACGCTCTTTGGCGGCAGAATAGGGATGTCCACAATTTTTTTTTTTTTTTGTCAAAGATTTTTTTCTTCATCACCACTGCTCTCAAAACGGTGAAGGAAAACATCGTAAGGAAACCGGCATGTCTTAGAACCAAAAACTCGAAGACATGTGACATCTACCAGCCAGCACTGGGCCTACGTGGTAGATTACTGCCCAATCCCTCCCACAGAGAGGAGGCCTGTGTCCCAGTAGTGGGAAAGTAATAGGCTGATTATGCATATGCTTATGCAGAGAAATATTGTTTTCCAAACAGTGCAAACAATACGAATAAAAGTGTAAAAGCTTGCCAAATTATAAACATTTTAAAATAACTGTTACACAAAGACAGCACTATCTCAGAAGTGACGTCACGATTACGAAACTTAATACTAGCGGCATACAGTGTTCGTACCGCGCGACAAGGACGGGAATAATCCCCTCCAAAAACTTTTAAAGCGTGTAGCTTCTTCATATTTTCATCGATTTTGAAGAATTTTTCGATTATCTCGTTTTACTATGCATTCTTTGAAATTATATTATTTGTTCGAAAATTTCTTATAATTGTTATCATCCCTGATATATACGATGAGAGTAAGGTAAGCCGTACATCAGTGGTAATATAGCCAGTATAAGCTGGCTCCGCATTCTGTTGAATCTCCGTATTACGCTAGGCCAGCTCAAACTCAGTGTTCACTCACTGAAGGTCGGTCGGCTCGAGCTCATTCAGGTAGGTATTGCAAGTTCTTTATTACTTACTTATTTGATCAGTATTTCATTAAAAATAAAATATTCACTTACCATTAACAAGGAATTGCCGTTCTTCAAAAATATCTCCAAAAGTCAGTATAATATCTTGAAGACAGCTAAATTACTCTTCATTACATGTGCAATAAAGCCGCTACCAATAATTTCCATTAATATTCTATGAAACAACGGAGCCGAGGAAGTGTTGCTATCTCGCTTTCACACGTGGGTTTTTATAAGTCTGTATCTCTCTTTCTTCTACAAGCAGTGTTGAAGTCAGCAAATTGGTTCTGATTTATCTGTAATATAAAAAAAAACAGAGTATTTAGTTTAAAATTCGAATATGGATAAAAACTGGGTTATACTAAACACAATGAGCCTATAATGTTTCCACAGTTATGACTCAGAACTTCTTTCTGTGAGAGGGAGTGGGCCGTAAACCACTACGCAGGCTATTTCGGGTTGTCCCCCACAAACCGTTAGGGTTACCTAACTTATTAAATCAAACTCAAAGCGATTTTGCGTAAATTTCACGCTGGAGGATCATGCCTCCGATTGTGAGCACATACGCTACAAAAATCTTAAACTCAAAAGTTATTTTAAATAGTTGCATTTTCCCTAACATGGGGCTAATGCGACTTTTTCTGCCCTCATGGGTTAAAATTTTAAGCAAATCTTACAGCCTTTTGGCATTATTCTTGGTCGAAACTAATCTTCGATATATGCTTAATCGTATAGACCTATATCATCTAATAAAGTAAGGTGGACATTTTTGGCACAGCTTAAAGTTAAACTTCAATTAAACCATTTACAGGCACTTTTGATTTGTCAAGACGGTCAGTTAGAAAGATGAAGCTAGTTGCCCATTCAAACTCAAACTCAAAGCATTTATTTCAATTAAAGCATTTCAAAGGTGCGGCGTAGCACTTTTGAATTGTCAAGGAGTCGGTCAGTCAGAAATTTGAAGCTAGTTGCCCATTCCAAAGCGTAGTAGGTTCCTAGGCTAAAGAACGGGCAAGGACCTCCATGGATACTCTTTTAAATAAATCAATCGTAGCTCCGTAAAGCGGAGACCTATGAATTTGTAGACGAACCTTGAACTAAGTAAATAAAAACAATATCCTAAGCACCGAGCACAAACGTATTTTTTTTTCTTATTCTTTAAGAGCACACACAACTAATGAATGCATTGTCAACAAATGAGAAATACTAATCACTCAAGCGTAATAACAGCAGGCAAAGAGCCGGAAACTATGGAATTAGCGTTTATCTGAAGTGCATCTCGCAGGTCAACTCGCAGGTAAAATAGGCCTCTCTCTAGGTAAAATAGGTTGATAGTATCCTCTATAGGTAAAAAGTTAATCAAATTTATATGGGACCACCCCTGAAGCATACCCCATACCCTATCCAAAAAAAAAAAATCCAAATCCATTCTCGTTTACCGAAGATATCGAGTAACAAACAAACAAACAAAAAAAAACATACAGACGAATTGAGAACCTCCGTTCGGACGTTTTTAACAGACTTCCAAAAGGATTTGGAAGTCTGTTAAAAACGTCCACAAGGAAGTCTGTTAAGGAACGAAAATGTCCACATTCGCACGTACGTAAAAATTTCGCGACAGGATTTTTACGCGCACTGGATCTTCAACGCACTGCTTAGCGCCGAGAGTTCAAAATCCAACACTTTTATATTTGACGCGCTGGGATGCATTTTGTTGGATTCTCAATGCTCGGTGCAACACCAAGAGTGAGGCAATCCCACGTCGATATTGCGTGGTATTTCTTACACGATACTCGCACTAAAGTATAATAGAAAGAGGTAGAGAGAGAGAGAGAGAAATTCGCATGAAGGGGCTAACGCTTTCCCTACGTGACGATTAAATTCAAACGCAAGACGCGTTTAGGAACTTCGTTCCAAAAGTCTTAGTGCTCACTATCGTTGACACAACAAACACGAAATTTTGCTCAATTTCGCGTTTCTAGACCCAACAATTTAGGCTGTTCTGTCTATCAGTGAATGAATGTGAATTTTGGATTATTACGAAGTAGATTAAAAGTCACAGCCAAAAAGCGCTGCGGCAGACCAGATAGAAGATGATGCAAAATAAAAAATCACCGCTACATTAATACACGACCAATACTTCTAAGAGCAGTGTTGGCTCAGTCGTAACGGCCCCGACTTATGAGTTGTCGTGTCGTGGGTTCGAACTCAGGCAGGCGCTTTACTTTGTGTACATAATTTCATCACCACTGCTCTCAAAACGGTGAAGGAAAACATCGTGAGGAAACCGGCATGTCCTAGAACCAAACATTCTAAGACACCCGCACTGGGCCCGCGTGGTGGATTATAGTCCGTTCCTTTTCACTGAGAGGAGGCTTGTGTCCCAGCAGTGGGAACATCATAGACTAATTATGTTTGTTCTTATGCAATAAGTCTTGGGGTAGACCCTTCGCCCAGAAATGGGAAAACATAGGCTTATTGTAATCAGAAAACTTTTGGAGCATACTGGCCAGCGAAATGAGCCGTCATGTCAAAAGTGAGATTCCCTATTAACTAATTGACATTGAGGCATTGCCTCAATCTTTATCATAACAGGATTAATCTAGTTCATAAAGTAGCTTTGTGACTAGAAAATAGACAGACTACGATGTGACATGACACACAGCAGTGTTTCTAGACGCGTGTTCGATCATATCGTGGTGTAAAGTGGCTTGAGCGAATAAAATTATGCCTGTATGCTTCAAAGAGATAGGCAGAAGTGTATGGTGTAGCTATCTTGCTCTAGTTATGTTGTACGTCCCATTAAATAGGGGAGAAAGCTATTGCTATTAATCGGGCACAAGTTCAGACACTGGAGAAAGACTGAGAATTTACTTACGAAAACCCCGATAAAACTGCCCAGCCTATGGAGGTTGTTGCAGCTAAGACCCACGCTCAGTAGTCGCACATAAGACAATTAGTACAGTTTTGTGTCGGACTCCTTGCGCAGCTTAATAATTTTCGCCCTATATAGTCAGTGTCTAAAATAAAGAAGAAACTCCTTAGAAATGATTGCGTCATTGTGAAAATGGCGCCAAAAGTGACTGCTATCAAGCGCCATTTTCTTTTGTTTTAACAGCTCCTTAGAGTTCGCGTCAAACCAGAAAAGAAACCCCAATAAATTATTGCGTCGCATTGAAAGCCGCTCCAAAACTAACAGCTACCGAGCGCCATTTTCATAATTTTTTTTTGACTCAATAAATTGTTGCGATATTTTGAAAACGGCGGCAAAACTGACCAGCTGTACGCGTCCATTTTCTTTTTTTTTCAACCAGCCAGTATTTTCTTTGACTGTCACATTTTCACACAACATCATGCCTCTAAATTTATTGTCCACGTGAAGGGAAGATGGCACTTTCAATTTAACGAATGGCAATCAAAAATGTACCTTATAAAGACGTATTATGAAACACGGTCTACATGTGCGGAAGCCACCAACTACGATCCGTTTAAGGTACTTGAAAGCAAGATTTATTGTAATAGAATTCAGTATGAACCAGTTTTTGCTGACTGGATACGGTTATTTTTTCTGGATGATATTTTCAGCCAATTTTTTTTATTCGTGTAGGTACTACTGTTTTTCTATGTTAATTTTATTACATTCACTTTTATCACGCCAAGCTAACTGTATTAAAATTTGTTAAAAAATTAATAGTAAAAAAACCTTTATTTTAATGTTAAATCATGCTTGCAATACCTAATTTTCAACTTTGTTTAATTAATTAGGTGAGCAGCTATTTCAATTCATTATATAAACTACACAAAACTTTAACAGTTACAAGACGCTAGATTATTTTGATTTAAATCGATATGCATTCTCAACTCAACCAGTCAAACTTAAGATAATGCAGACTCTGCATTACCATAAGACACAAAACTTGGTACGTGCAACAAAATAAATGGCTAAGTAATTATCAGAATTTATCGTCCCCGATCAATTTTCAGGCAAGAACACAAAAATTAAAACTTACCAAAAAGCGTCATCCCCAGGACAGACGCGGAGAAAAACGGCCATTTTGAAAGCTCTATATCCAGCAAACTTTTTAACGGAAAAAATATTTAACAAAAAAAAAAACTCAATGTTCAAAAATGCATGCGCATGAGTTGCGTACAAATCCGGCAAGTGTCGGGATTGCAGTGGTCGGTCGTCGGTATAGTGAGGGGAGATCACAATTGGGAACATATTCAATGAACATAAGTAGTAGCAATGTTATTTGGTACAGTTTAAATTAAAATGTTTAAATTGACTGAAAGCTTGTGATTGGATTGGTAAGGTCTATGTTGGATAGTTGAGAAATATTCTCGATACAAAGTAGATTGTTTAATAAAAGCACTTTATTTTTCGATGGACCTCATCTTCCTATGATGGAACGAGCGTGCCCAGAAGATGCCTGTTCACTCTTGCTTTGAAGGCAGACGGGTTTAATGTGGAAGGGAACACAGACGCTGGTTCCAAACTTTTGCTGTGCGCATATTAAACATCTAGGAATTAAAGATTTTCCTTCATAAAACACTGGGCAGATTACAGGATAGGGATCAAAATAAATAATTTAACAAAAAGAAAAACCGAGGTAAACAAAAAAGTTACCAGCACAATCCTATCCTAAATTTTATCAGGCAGGATGGCTATGCAGACGAAATTAGCAGCACGTGTAGCTAAACTGAGTTTGTTGAAGGAAGAATACATTTTGTCTATTTTTCCGTCGACAAATACTTGTTTCTATCGTGGGCATGCTACGCGTAGGTACAGGATCCCCAGATTACAAATATTTGAACTATTCAGGGTGGCAGGACCAACGAAGCGAGATACCGTGACCCTGGCACAGGCAACTGAAGGAATGGGTTTTAGTCAGTCAAAGTCTGACTGACGCCGTCCCGCTCCACCCAGAGCGAGGGAAGTCATTTGATGATTTCCCAGCCAATAAAAAAAGGTTTGATAGGTTATGGCTACCCTAAATTATCAGGTCTACCTTCAAATCAGTCCGACCTTACTAAAATTCATAGCGTATTACGGTCATACCAATACCTACGCGCCTAGGCTAGCTGGAGCGTTTAACAGTGATATCAGAAAAAAAGGGACAACGAAGCACAAACTTGAACCATGAACTTAGCACATGATTCGTGACACCCTGGAGTAGAAAATCAAAATCAAGTCATTTATTCAAATTAGGCTGAGAATCAGCACTTTTCGAACTTCAAAATGACGGTAAATGATAAGACAGTCCCCCAAAACCCCCGCCCTAATTTGTGTAATCTGCTAATCCACACACACACACACACGTTGGAACCTATTATGTAAATAAGAATTCATTACGTTCAGAGCTTCGTTTTGGACTATAGTTGGAATGATAGTTTACGCAAAAGCGAGTGTAGAAAAAAATCGTCGGTTATGAAATAAGATAATCTGCTGTTTCATAGAAAAGTGGTGACGCGGTGAGAACGTATGGAACAGATTTCTTTTATCAGTTCAGAATCATGTACTGAATCCATGATACCAGGTTCCACCTCGATGTCCCTGACACCCTGCGTATGCGCATTGGGGTCCTAACAGTCAAAACAACGCTAGTAATAAAAAGCCATCTGAGATCTCCTTTGAGGGGGAATCCTAAAGGTCGACTTCTAGAAGGAAGAATTTCTGCTGGGGAGTTTTTTGTTGCGCCACTTCTTCCCAGCTAAAGCACTAGGAAGTGGTGAAGGGCGCGCGTGATGACGTTCAAAAAGTGCTGCTTCTCAGCCAAGTTTAAATGAATGAATTTTGATTTTGACGCCCTACCGTCTTCAACAGAGGAGTTACAAGAAAATCTGAGAAATTCTTGAATGATAAAATAATGTAACCGTCCCACAGCATCAAAACCAAACAATGGATCTATATCAGTTCTTACGCAATAATAGTCTAGAAAAACATAAATGAATAACATAAAAGATTATGTCAACACAATACCATAAGAGTTGCATGATAACGTTACAAAACATACGTACCTACCTACTACAGTGAAGACCGACCGATTATTGTAATTAAAATAAGGTATACAAGTGCATTGGACAAGCATTTTTCATCTTGTTTTGGCACGAACTTTTTATGAGTATTTTTTTTTTTAAACCCAACTCAAACAAAAACCGCTAAGAACGACTGAACGGACTTTCTTCTTTCTTTTTTTTTAGCTAAGAACACTCTCGTTCAAGTCACCTTTCAACAACCAAAAACAACACAAAATCAGTTCAGCTGCTTCGGAGCTACGATGCGCACCTAGCAACTAGCATATTTACAAAGTCCCGACATCAATCGCCGGGCAGTTGCCCACCAGTCACCACACCCGTCTGGAGGACCAGCCACCCTGCTCCTCATACCTCCATAAGGCCTCCCCTTTTTTCTACCATACTTTCCGGTTCTGTGAGCCCCTCATCCAGGGGATCTACGCCGATTTAGGCCTTAGTTACGGGCGTATCCTAAACCGTGGTGATACGGATTACGGACTTAAGATTACTTCGGGGCCCGAACTTAGAATTAATGACAACACGATTTGACAGTTGTCTCGCATTGAGTTTTTGCCCGTTCGAAATATAGTATTTTTTTTTTGACGTATCGACTACTTTCGAACGTGCCAGCATCATCGTTGATCGACTTAAAGCAGAACCCCATAACCTATTTTCAGTGAACGACTGATCGCTATTGATGATAGACAGTTTATTTATATCTGTCCTTGTCAAACCAATAGCTGTCAACATGTTATAGGGACGCAAAATTGGAGATAGGAGAAATGACAGATGAATAAAAGAAATCTGTCATTACATGCTTCTCGTGCAGGTGTTTTCCGCGACTCTGACGATATCATCAACCCAACGCGCTTTAGGACACGCCACACGAACATTTATCTAATACCCAAGTTCCGCTCCCTACTCGTGCCGGCTTATGTAAATGTTTAGTATAAGTACGACACTTCAAATTATGCCTGTCTTTTAAGACCCGAAGACAAGAAGTACAGTTTTAACATGTACAACTTCAAAATTCCTTCGTCTGTCTTTCTTGTCTTGTCATTCTGGAAAACTTAACAAGTAGTCATCCACTCCTCCTCGTACATCGAAAGGGAAAAACGGAACCCTTATAGGATCACTTTGTTGTCCGTCCGTCCGCCCGTCTGTCTGTCTGTCAAGACCCTTTTTCTCATCATATACTAAAAATATTTTTAATAATTTTAAACTTACTACCCTTTTCCGCATGAACTTTTAATTATATACCTACAGGTTTGTACCCTCGGTGCGTGAGTCCGACTCGCACTTGGCCTATTTTATTTTAACTGTTTGTTTATGAAGGTTTGTTTGTTTTGTTTCCCAAATAAAAGATTTCTCTTACTTTCTTTCTTTGACTTAAAAATATGTTAAAATATTGCTTACTTTTTAGTTTAGCCTTTCGGGTAAATAGACCTAACAGTCAGTTAAATCCAGCAAAGACGCCATTAAAAACTACAATTGTCCTTTTATATTAAACCTAAAGATAATTTTGATGCCTCCTCCAGTAATATTTTCGCACATCCACACCATTTAATCAATGTAGTAGCCGCGTAGTGTCTACGCCATTAAGTCGCTGTATGATATACCTACAATGATTTTTGCTAGAACGCAAAGCCATCTCATTACTGGCTATCAGAACTGACTATCCTACTATGTAGGTAGGTACAGTTTCTGGCGTGGAAAAGTTCATAATCAGCCTATAATGTCCCCACTACTGGGACACCAGCCTCCTCTCTATGAGTTGGAGTGGGCCATAATCCACCACTCGGGCCCAGTGCGGGTTAGAGGATGTCACATGTTTTTAGAATTTTTTGGTTCTAGGACATGCCGGTTTCCTCACGATGTTTTCCTTCACCGTTTTAAGAGCAGTGGTGATGGAATTAAATACACAAATTAAAGTGCCTGTAAGTCGGGGCCGATACTATTGGGGCTCCACTGCGTGGACAGGTTACCTTAATGGAAATAGTAGGTTTCCTAACGTCCTAACTAATTATGTAAAAGTAAGTTTGTTTATTTTGTTTTTAATTGCCGAATGGGCCTCGATAACGCCTGATGGAAAGCGATAGATGAGGTCTAAGATGAAACGAGCGTGCCCAGAAGATGCCTGTTCACTCTTGCTTTGAAGGCAGACGGGTTAAATGTGGAAGAGAACACAGACGCTGGCAGAGAGTTCCACACTTTGGCTGAAGCGCTGAGTACGACTGATCGGGATATCAAGCAACTGCCTGTGGTATCTTGCAGTACGTCTGGTAGTCAAAGGTTGGTGGGTGGTGGGATCTGGGGCAAGCAACATTACGCCGCTGAGCCAGGCTGTTGTTTGTTCGCTACGCTTTCACGCTAAAATGGCTAAAGGGATTTAGATGAAATTTGGCACATTGATAAAGCATGACCTGGATGAATGAGGACATACCCCTAAGTCTCAACTGCATAACTTAAGTTTGTCGACAGTTTTAAGTACTTACCTTGGCCACATTGTCACGAGCGACATAAGAGATGATGCAGATATAGAGAGGGAGCGCAGGGCGTTGTCTGTGAGGAGCAATATGCTTGCCCGCAGGTTCGCTCGTTGTACTGCAGACGTCAAAGTAACCCTTTTTAAGGCGTTCTGTCCAATCATTTTACACGAGTGGCCTACAACGTCCCGCGTGTTCAATTTAATAATGCTTTTAGGATGCTGTTGGGACTGCCATGGCGTTGTAGCGCTTCCAGAATGCTTGCTGAAGCTCGCTCAGATGGTTTTCATGCCTTTATGCATAAGAAAGCGGCCTCCATACTACAGCGCCTGCATGGTAGTGACAACAGCATTGTGAAAATTATCGCGTCCAGAGCGGACTGTCCCTTTCAGGGGCACTGGGTGGCCACAGTCATAGGACTCACTAAATAATTAATTTTGAAAAAACTAACAATACTAACCTAGATACCTAAGCACTATTGTTACTAACATCTAAATACCATAACATACAAAGTTTTATTTAATTTTGATAGTTTATGCAGGTGGTGTTTTGTACTCATTACTTCCGAACCCAAGCGAAAAGATGCAACTACAACCTCGTAAACTAGGGTTACCTGGTATGGTAGCTGGGTGTGGATGTGGAGCTGTAGTGCAAACTATATCCCACCTCTTATCCTGCCCTCTGTGCCCATACAATGCAGCTATAGTGAATTTTGCACCGCGAACGAGGATGCCGTGAAAGTGCCGAAGTATTGGCAACAATATTTAATTGAGACGAAGAAGAAGACTCAATCCACTATTCTCGTGTTGGGAAGTCGGCACGACTAGAAAAGTTCTCGATGAAGCGATTAACTAGGCAACAAGACTGATAGCAAGTCTTACTACCTCGGGGCGCCATAACGTTAATGCTACAGCTATATTGTCGCGATATGGCGAACTACACTTCGCGCGCTCTCGCTTGCACATCGCTCGGTATGTTATTTGCATTAATATTCTGAAACCGTCACACATACAATCAAATTGGAACTTTTTGGACTTTTTTCTTTCCATAAACAAGACAGCTAAGTGTCTAAGATAAAAAAAAACAAGATTGCTCGGCTTTTATGTCTAAAAAAATATTAAAAGTCAGACAATATAGTTAACTGGCGAAATGTGGGTGTACTATAGGTACACCTCTGCCCAATCCTTCGGGGAAACAAGGCGTGATGTTATGTTACAATATACTCGTAGTTTATTACCTAGCTACAAGTTATTTTTTCACTAGATCAATAAATTATCTTTAGCTATTGAGACTAACGCCACATAACGCTAGTTTCACCAATGAAACTAAACGCAATCAACACTTTTACAACCTGTTCAAGAGCTGTCAGTGTCAATAATCCATAACAATTTTGACAGCTCTTGAAGTTCAGTTTCATTGGTGAAATTCGCCCTTAAATTCGTGTTTGAACAAGAGAGCACGCGACGCTGGCAGAATAGTCGACTCAATTTGCGACTCAGTTGCCATTAACGGGAAAAAAAGAGCGATATTCACCTTTATTACTGATGCCGTTTAGCACATTTTAGGGTGCCTGGCGCTAAGTGTAGTCGCTTTTTGAAGTGAAAACTTCTTTAGCGGCGTTGTACACTTTTTTTGTAATGGGTAGGTATAAAATGTTAAACTCGCGTCAGGACACGTGACCTGATCGAAAACTCGTAAGACGGATTATTGTTGATTTTTATTGTTTGATTTTTCTGAGAGAACAACTTTTTAATGTAATATAAATTGTCATGTTTGTGTACGATAGCGCAATAAATAATTATTGTATTCTACCACGTAAATGATCGTACTTTTATACTGATATCCTTTCTCGGCCCCGGAAACGGCTAACGTCATGTGACAAAACGGTCGCAAAATTTCGCGATATCGCGGAAATTCGCCGTTTACGCGGTTTTGATAAAAAAAAACTTTTTCATAAATTTTTGGTAGATTCCACCCACTATAAGTAAATTATTTTGGGTTCTTGAATAAACATACCATATTACAAACTAAAAACAGTATTCGTAATACGAGAGTTGAATAATGTAAATAAATGACGAAATAATACTTACAATTTTCAAAAACGGTTTGTTTACGTAACACATTTTTGCACACAAAAACTTTTTTTTATGATTTTTCGCTCAAATAACTATCCACAACAATGAAATAACTATTCACAAGTAAATATCAATCCACTCACAGTCAATTTAAACACAAAAACACTTAAATTCACAAAAAAACGAACATGCGCCATTGACAGACCACCCACGGCGACAAACTACGCGACTTTAACATTTTTAAAAAAAATATTCCGACAAAATTTATGGTTTCGAACGACTGATATGAATAGAGTAACTATCTGGCTCGACCCTGACACAAACCACAGACTAATATAACCTTTATTTATTTTACTGTTAGAGATAAAACCGAGCGAAACGGTTGGAACCCAAATGGGACCAGCGGGGCTTGAGAGAATTTTCGATTACCGAACCCAAATGGGACCAGCGGGCCGTGAGCGGTAGCAATTCGTGCAAAATTATTCTCTAACCATTCCAAAATATCAAAAATGCACAACGTTAATATTCAAGTTTTCACTTCTGCCGGCACTCCCGGAGTGCAACCCGTCGTTTTTTAAGTGTGTGTTTAGTTAAGTTTGTGATATATCACACAATGGTGCCGATTCTCTTGTACACCGAACTAAACTATCACTAAAATTCCTTACTTTATACTATGAAAATCTTGAAGCTATTCTGCGAAAAATAATCTCTAAATGTAAAAATAATTTTGACACAACTATAATCGAATTTGACAATAGCGAGTGCACGTGTTTTTTTTTCTTTTGATTTCGCAACGTCTTTGTTAGAGCCGGAGGCAGCCTGGGGCAGCAGCGACGTGTTTTCTATGGAAGTTTTGACTTTTTGTGTGGAAAATATAAAATAAAAATACCTATATAAATGTAGAGATTTGGTGGTTTCAGGGTATTCATTTGCGAGTTTCAATAATTGCTATTTCTTTCTTACTTTATCACGGCCATGTAAATAGCCTTAGCGTTAGACGTGCGAATTATTTCTACGGACTAGCAGAAATCGCCGATTTTTGTAGTTTAGATGGTCCACTGTAGCAGCCTTTAGAACTACCAACTTTCTGATACTAAACACGAAACGAATTATTTGAAAATCTATCAATCCTTGCATCTCTGTCATATCCTGAAGGTTGGAATAAGATAATACTTTTAGCTTGATCGGTGTCCTGTAGATTTAGCGAGCTTAGCTGCTCATCCTACAAGATTCACCCGAGTTAATTAAAGGATGAGTTATGTGTGTATGTCTGCGTAGGAGACGGGTGAGCAACCTGTTGTTAAAAATATTCATACTGTGAATTGTTATCTGATTGTGAACAATGGTCTGGTGGCTCAGATCATTTATCAGTCTTTAAGAATGGGACTACAGGACCTAAACGCAAATTTTATAAAGCCTAAAAGTATTTGGTCCACTGAAGATAAAAAAATCAGAAAAATATATGATATTCTTCAGGATATATACTAGTTAAATAGTGTGTTGAAAACATAATACGTATTTTGATACGAAAAAATCACAAATTTCCTCTAAAACCTTCTTTTAACGATTAAAAACCATACATATACATGCAATCTTCTGATTTTTTCTCAGATTATTCTATAAGCAATATATTAACCTAATAATGATATTTTTTTTAGTTTAATAGATTGATTACAGACTGTTATGCAGTTGTTACAACTGCCGACAAACTGTTATGCAGTTTGGCAGACGATATGTGACGATAAGTTTGTACAGATTTTGAATAAATAAATAAATAAAAATAAATTATTTGTAAATAGAGAATTGCTTAATTTTTTGCAATAAATTATCAGCTTGGTGTCATCTCGCTTCTTTTTATTTTCTATGCAGTGTGACAGTGACCGCGCTTTAGCTGTTGTCAGTCTCGAAAGTGCTCATACACACGAGCGGCACGCTTCAAAGGCTAAGGCAACTGTAGCCGTCGACAACATGCCGCTCATGAGTACGGTGCTCGTGTGAGCGGCACGTTATCGACGGCAGCCTTACTAGTCGGCGATTGCAGTTGCCTCTGTCGTTCACGCATGCATAAAATAGAAACGAGTTTTTTCGACGAAAGAATAGACAAAAAGGCAGTTTTTTTGTGAATGGCATCTCGTAGTTGACCTTGAGAGGTCGTGACTACTGCCTTAAGCGAACTCAAAGCCTCCAGTCAGGGGCTAAAAAATTACATTACTAAGCGACTGCTCGCTTAGAGCACCCACTGTGGGGCACGGACCTCGGCTCAGGGCGTCGCTGGAGGGTGGACAGCAAGATGGGACAGGCTGGATCCGATTTTGATGATTATTATTATGGGGGGAATTTAAAGCTACAGGCTCAGCTACGGCGCGGGCTGGCACTTCGTCGAGGAAAGGGACCTCGGCGGCGAGGTCGGTATACAATGTCGGTTTTTGTTTTCTGTGCACTGTACTGGTGGCCCTGCTCTCTTGGATGAGTGAGAGAAGTTATGACAGATGAATAAAAGAAATCTGTGATTTTGTCTTATTCTTCCGTCGACAAAAGACTGTTATGGCACGGTTGCTGGTCTAAAAACTTATGGAGCTAAAATGAGTTGCATATGGTTTTACCATGGCGTTACTTGATTCTTTTTCTCTAATGAAACTGTAGGTCCGAGGGGAAGATTCACAGATCGTGCTTTGACTTTACTAAGTAAAGAAAAAAGTGCGATTTGTGAACCTTTTCGTAAAACTCTCAGTCCCTGGTAAGTAAAATTATTTTTAATTTAACTGGCAACACTTTCGCCAATTGACTGGTAAGCACAGAGCATCATTGTAATACTCTGGTAAGAATATGAGCTATTGGAATAAAGTAATTATTCAGTGGTGCCAGATTAGGTAGGCGACTTGTCGCCATTTAGGCATCTTGGAAGGGTTTAGGCATAGAGTATAACTTTAACTAAGAAGAAAGGTTTTTGGGCGACCAATTTTTACGATCGGCGACCGGTCGCCATTTAGGCTACCTCAATAAAAAATGGAGGCTGTGAAAAAAAATCGATCCGAGGAACGATAAAACGTTCGGTACTAAAATAGAGAAATGCGTATGATATGATGCTCTGTGGAGAAATGTCAAAGAATGTTTTCTAATTATCGAAATCAAACGAAATAAAGTTGACATTGGCTTGATAAGTGTTGAATGTCGGATACACATTCATGGATAAAATTGTACCATTGCATCCAAATAGGTACACAGTAATGGTAGATTTTGTATATGCTACAAATGAATTAAAATAAAAGTTACTGCATTCTTTGAGAGGATTGTCTTGTGATCTGAGTGTTTGGTTAGGTTGTTGTCTCGTGATTTCAAAATGGGAAAACGCGGAAAATAATAGCAAACAATACGGAGACGAGTGGGAAAAAGTCCAGATTTTTTATTTATAAATAAGTAGGTAGGTACAATAATGTGATATAGATTTATATTTTCAGGCATTTTTATAAGTAGCAAATGTATTCTAAAATTCTTCCAATTTCGCAAAAAAAACGTGTGGTATCAAACTTGTTATTGGGTCAATTGAGGCTATTTTACAGGAAAAAAACTTGGGCGACTTTAAGCTACTTCAGTCAAAAAAATTGTGGCAACTTGGAGCATGCCACATCTGGTAACAATTTTATTATTTTGAGCTTGCTTGCCTGCCTCAGCTACACTGAGAAATGGTGAGTTGGTTATCCTACCTACTAGAAAAAGATCTTAAGAATAAAAGTTTTTATTAAAATATATATTTTATTGATCGGAATTACTCAATTCACAATTAAATTAAACAAGTAGACAAAACGTCAAACAATCTATAAAAAGTCAGTAAACACTTCAAAATGATGGTTCAATGATGGCACACAATGTAATTTAGTTTTCGAACTAAGAGCTCCTTGTTGGTTATTATTGAAGCAAAAAAACACCCTGTTAGCCCGGGCATGCACTAAACCCATTGAACACATAATACAAGGCTCCCTTATCATATAAATATAATACCCAGTACACAAATAAGGGCTATCGGAAGCATTCATTCTATTTTCGTCCAATACCTCCTTTGTGACGTAATTTCTGGCGCCATATTTGACATTGGGGAATTTATTTTTTAGATAAAGAAACAGACTGTTGTCTACTCCAGGCATAGATGCGTCTTTGGTGCCTGTGGTGTTCCACGCGCCGCCATTTTGGGTCTTTCCTACATTATCTATGGCCAGCAATGCTGAATGTTGTACAGGATGAGTTTCTCTGTTATCAAAAGATATGGCTACAATAGAGCTAATTGATGGATCCACCACTACAGTTGCATTAATATCTCTAAGTAAGATATCTGAAAGTTCCAAATTACTGTTTGTTTCACTTAAATAGTATCTTGCAACTTCAAATGCAATGCCCATGTAACAGCGATGTTTCATAAGTTCAGCTTCTGCAAAGAATTCACTCCCACATAATTTTTCTAAGTACTCACTAGGATGAAAGTTACAGGACCAGACTCTGCTGTACTCTGTATGTTGCTTTTTTAACTTAGGAGGGAGTGATGGCAAACCCATTACTTTAAAATACTCAAAAGAGTCTTTTAGCTCATAAACTCTTTCTTCAACATACTCCTGGATCGATTCTTGTGTTATGGAGTTCAAATACCGTACTGGGCATAGTAACACCTCCTTTTTCCGGGCTCTTTTCAGATGCTGTAGTTCCTTGAGAGGTATTTTCTCATTCAAAATTGTAATAATCTTAGATAACTCCTTCACATTTTTCACTTGACCAACATAAACTTTTGTAAATGCTATTGGTTTGATAAATTCATCACTGACAATGGCTCGAAGATTCTTTTTGGAAGACATGATGTTTTGTATAAAACTGTCTATGGTTTCTGCCATCTTGGCTTTTTTAAACAGTGGTTCTAATGTCTCTGACATATCTGATTGTACTTTTCTATAGAAATCCAATCAGTCTTTATGACATTTTCAGTATTGCCAGTATTAGAAGGGAAAATGGTTCTTCTTGTATTCTGTTATGATGCCATAATTCGCTTGTAATATCCAATGTCTTCAAACTTGTTTTCTTCAGTAATTGCTGAAAATAAACAAAGAACAACACTATTCATTACACACACTGCATTTGAACTGAATTTAACACAAAAAATAACTGGTTAAAAACATTAAATCAAATTGCATGGTTTTCTTTTTTCTTCTAAAGTCAAAATACACATATATTTGGGTTTTTAAGTGTTTTATTATTTTAAATGGCACATATTAATCATACAAATATGTTGGATATGATTCACGTCAACATTTATTTATTATATAGTTTTTAAAACCTCAATCAACTTTTTTGTTTGTGAAATATTGGTTCAGTTTATAAATATTGCAGCTGTAGTAGCAAGTTTTTTTTTTACTTTTTCCAGAAAACTTTTGTTGTGACAGAACTATATTGATGGATGAACATATATATATGGGTGAATTATTGGCCTTAATATCAAAAGTATCATTTTTAAACATTTGTTTCACAATATGAGGCCTTTAAAGATAATTTCAAAAAGTTTCATCATCATAGATGTAACAGATGTAGATGGTGTACATGTACAGATTCATCTATGCCTAGGATAATTTTATAACATAAATTATTATGCAGCATAAAAACTCCTTTAAAAGTTCTTAAAAGACTAAGCAAGATAGAAGAAGAAGAAAGGCATAGTTTTTATTATTTCTCTCTCATTAGTTCTGTTTATAATTAAACAAACAAGATAGTGTTACATGTATTGCCAGTACAACGCATTCAACGCATTGTAGTAGAATAAATTCGAGTGCATAATACTTATTTGCGTAGTACTTATTCACGACGGATCAAGATAGTAACGTATAAAACTTCTGTTTTAAGGTTGCCGTATAAAATGTTAAAATTTAAGTCCCTACAACATTCACCTACACTAATTACCTGACGACAGTTTTACTACATTTTAGAAAATCGCCGAGCTTGTCAATTACGGCTCGTTGTTGACAAAAAACTGATAATCATACCTTTTAAGTTAGCGCACTTAAAAACACTTATACAATGACGTTATTCTCGTAATATGAGGTCAAACTTATAAATAAATGCACCAGCAACATCTCTGCTATACGAAAACGTCGGAATCACACGGAATTTTGCTAAAATACGCGAAATAAATACGTAAAATAATCTAAGATTTACCTCGAGACTTCGGATTTAGACACGTCAAATTCTCTCGTAGACGAACTGACGAAGTGTTTTCTCATAGCTTAGGTAAAACTCTCACGTGGGATACTCGGTCAACACACAGTAAATCTTCATTAATTGGTCTAATAACAATGGAAATTTAATTTGTCACACATATAAATCGCAAAAATGTAGCAGCCATTAGACAGATTAAAATTTGTTTTTGCAAAGAAAACGTGGTTCTTATTCGAAATTTCTTATTGGTGCGAATACGAACGGGTCTCAAAGCAACCAATGAAATGATCCAATTTTTTGACGTTTGACGCGCACTGATTTTGCCAAATGTCACAACGTCATTTCTTATCGTTTTGTAATTTAGAACGCATTTATTTATAACATTCCGTTTCAAGAAGACACACTGAATGTTTTAAGTAGCGTTATATTATTGTTTTTTATGTAACGAATGGGGAAGGCAACTGTCAAAATGGCGCTGTCGTAGCTAGTTCCCAACACAAGCCAATAATACAAGGCGTCATGTGATTTTATTTTATTTTGATGATAATTGAAGCCTTTTTGTGTTCCTAGATGCTCCGAAATTGGAGTCTACAATTTCCCGAAAGCCCCTAAACTTAGAACATTGTGGTTAAAGCTATTCGTGGAGATTTTTTTGAATTCGAGTTTATGTCGGAAACATTTTGAAGAAAGTGATTACGAGGAAATATTCAAGGTTTAAAATTCTGACATTTTCCATGTCAAGTACTTGATTTAAAATACTGAAATCGCGGAAAATAACGAAATAATGAAATAAAATCAAACTCATGAATGAACATAAAATGAAATGAATGAACGAAATGTCAAATTTATTGTAGGCCGTAGGGACCTAGCTATGGTCACGCCATCTACAATTAGCTTTGCCCGACCTTCCCCATTAACTAGAAAATTGCTTTTTCAGTTTTGCTCATTGCCGTTTGCCCGCTTCAGCTCCGATATTAGAGTCGGCCCAGATCATAGAACATTATTGTTTAATTTATTTAACAACAAGCTAATCAAAAATGCAATTGCAAGAAGTAATAAACCAGCAACAGTCGGTATGTATAAAAGGTGCAGATAACCTTTGGTTATCAATATCAATATCAACCGATCACCATAGTATCGGCCTACCTCCCTACCATGAATACTTCGGAGAATTTCCAACTCCTTACTGAAGATCTTTCTGTCCTTTAGCCTGAGTGACTCCGTTATCATAGCGGGTGATCTCAACGCAAAACATCCCTCCTGGAATACCACCAGGACCTCTTCCAGAGGGAGACACTTGTTCAACCTCTCCTCCTCTCAGAATTTCGATGTCATCGCGCCGATGACTCCCACTCACTTTCCCCCCGATCCCAATCACACCGCCGACGTGCTCGACGTGGCGCTCCTACAGAACGTCAACCTACGGTTGGACTCTATAGAAGTGGTACAAGAGCTCGCTTCTGATCACCGTCCAGTAGTCATGAAACTGGTCCCCCGCATAGGTCTGCCCGATTCCACCCAACCCCTTCCCAACAAAGTGGTAACGGACTGTAGGAAAGTAAGCGATCGCTTAAAATCCACCACGTCTCCCCACTTGGACCCAATCCCCGATCATTTTGACTCTATCGCTGACACGACGGCCGCGATCGACTCATTTACAGCTCACGTACAATCAGTCCTGAACGATTCTTCAAGGGAAGTTCCAGCAACTTCCAGCGACGGTCGTCCGTCGCTGGAAGTTGCCGGACGATGTACGCGAACTGCTGAATGAGAAGAACGCGGCTCTCCGTGCCTACAACAACTTCCCCTGCGACGCGAACAAAGCCCATATGCGTTACTTACAGCGTACTGTAAGAACACGCATAGAGGAGCTGCGTACCGCCGGCTGGGACAAGATACTGAGCGAACTAGAGCCCACCCACCTAGCCTTCTGGCAACTCCAGAGGAAGCTTAGATCCGGAGAAATAGTCTCCATGCCCCCCCTGATCCGTCCCGACAAGACCATCGCCTTCGATGATGTCGACAAGGCTGAGCTTCTAGCCGACAGTCTAGAAGCCCAATGCTCGCCTAGCTCTCAACCAGTAGACCAAGCTCACCTCTCTGAGGTTGAAATCGAACATAGAGCCTCCCTCCCGTCGAAGACCCAGAGTATCCACTGCCCCCCGTCGCCAGACGAAGTGCACGACATCATCAAAGGTCTTAAGGCTCGTAAAGCCCCAGGCTCAGATGGAATCACCAATAGGGTATTCCAACTTTTCCCTGCCCACCTGATAATGCTACTGACCACCATCTTCAATGGTGCTCTGAGCAATAACATCTTCCCACAGGCATTCAAAGAAGCCACCGTCATCGGTATCCCGAAGCTCGGCAAGCCAAAGTCGGAGCCTACTAGTTACCGCCCCATCAGTCTGCTCAATGTCCTCGGCAAAATCTATGCGAGGCTTATTTATAAGCGTCTCAGAGACTACGCCGAGACAAAGGGCCTTATCCCCAACGAACAGTTTGGTTTTACAACCCAACACTCGTGCGTACAACAGGTCCACCGTATAGTCGAACACATCAACTTCGGTTTCCAACGAGGTTTGATGACCGGTGCTGTCTTCTTCGACATAGCGAAAGCGTTCGACAAAGTCTGGCACAACGGCTTATTATATAAGCTGTACCAACTCGGTGTGCCAGATCGTCTCGTGCTCATCTTACGGGACTTTTTGTCGAACCGCACCTTCCGTTATCGCATCGAAGGAGCGCTATCCTCCCCCCACCCTATTCGCGCAGGAGTCCCTCAGGGCTCTGTGATCTCTCCTCTAGCTTTCACGCTATTCACCAGCGATATGCCCAAGTGCAGTAAGGCGCAGTTGGCCCTGTTCGCAGACGACACGGCCATCTACTACACCGGCCGTGATGAAAATTCGATAGCCCGCATTCTCCAAATCCAAGTGAACAAGCTTGGCGCTTGGTTTAGAAAATGGCGAATCGAAGTCAATGCCGACAAATGTCAAGCGGTTCTTTTCTCAAAGCCGCGTCGCAATCCCTGCCTTCTCGACCGATCACCATGTTCGGCAAGCCGATCCCTTGGGAGAAGCGAGCCAAATATCTGGGTGTAGTGCTCGATGAGCACCTCTCTTTTTCAGAGCACATTAAGGCGGCTCGTTCGCGCGCCGCCTTCGCTCTAGGTAGACTTCACTTTGTCCGAAATGCACGTAGCAAATTGTCACCTAAAGTGCAAAATGCGTAACTACACAGCGTGCATCCGCCCGATCATGACATATGCCAGTGCAGTCTTTGCACACGCCAAGCCCTATCGCTTCAATAGAATGCAGACCCTCCAGAACAAGTTCCGCCGTAGGATTACAGGCTCCCCCTGGTACGTTCGCAACGAGATCCTTCACGTTGACCTAAAGATTCCCACTATCCGCCAGTTCATGAAACGCATTTCAAAGCGTTTCTTCGAGACCGCCGCGAATCACCGCAACCCTCTGGTTGTCAAGGCCGCTAGCTATATTCCCTCCTCCATTAGTCATGTCCGCCGTCCCAAGCATGTCCTCACCGATCCCGATGACCACATAACTCTCATTCAGGAGAGCAGTAGGGCCACCAGTACAGTGCACAAACACAGACCGACATTCCGACCTCGCCGCCGAGGTTCCTCGCGAAGATCCCGACGTAACTGTCCCCCCCAACCCTTGCTCGACGCTTTAAATTAAGCTTTAAATTCCCCTGATAATAATAATATAATCCAGAGCCAGCCAGTCCCATCTTGCTGTCCTCCCGTCAGCGACGCCATAAGCCGAGGTCCGTACCCCACAGGGGGTGCCCTTAGCGAGCGTTCGCTTAGTAATGTAAGTAGTTTTACGCCCCTGGCTGGAGGCTTTGAGTCCGCTTAAGGCAGCCGCAGGATAGTCCGGTTAAGTAGTCACGACCTCTCAAGGTCAACTACGAGATGCCATACATAAAAAAAAAAAAAAAAAAATTGGTTATCAATGGAAATTAACTCTTCGAGTATCAATAACGGAAGTCTAGAATTATAAGCATTATTCCTACACTCAAGTTTGACACCATTACATACCATGGACCAATTCTGCGTATTTATAGTCCAGTAACCGCCGTTAGTTTAGGAGACCATTAGCAGTAATCCGTGTACACGGTGAAATCTCAATGTCCCTCAAGCAATTAACAATGTTCCAACCAAATATGTCTGAGTTGTCTCTGTGAATATTAGTAGGGTTAGGGCTCGTTTACATTGATAGCAAATATCAACTCTACTAACGCGCCAACTGTCTCTCCACCATACGTAAACGCACCTTTAGGTTTTTGTTCATAATTTTTGGAGAGTTCTTGTGGATAAGATGGGAACAAACCAAGTCAAAGATGATACATTATTTATTTACGATTACATAAGTTTTGGACTAAATAATTATATTTTAGGACATTATTATCACATCACAAAAGGCTGAATTTTATTTAAAAGTCGGTAGTTCAGGTTAAATGATACATTATTTACTTATTTTCTAAAGTTTGGTACCACGCCTGGCAGGTTTCAGCGGCAATCTCGCATAAAGCCGATAATGCTTTGCCAGTAGTGTCGTATTCTGAAACAAAAATATGATGTGTACTTACAAACAAAATAACATTTTCTATTTTATGATACCAATCGAAAGGGTCTACAATCGTACATACGCAAATTTCTCTAATCGACATTGGATTTTGTAATAAAGACGAGGCATTAAATTTAATAAGTAAGTCATGAAAATAACCACAGCTACGCCACTGTACATAACAGTGGCGTAGCGTGCCTTTACTCGGCCCCGTATAATTTTTTTTTGGGGGCCCTTATGAAGGGTAAACTTTTCTCACAAAAGAAAAATATTTATTCATCATTATTATTTATCTGTCACTTTTTCCAAGTTTTTTTTACAAACAATTCA
This sequence comes from Dasypolia templi, assembly GCA_963555695.1. Classification (NCBI taxonomy): domain Eukaryota; kingdom Metazoa; phylum Arthropoda; class Insecta; order Lepidoptera; family Noctuidae; genus Dasypolia; species Dasypolia templi. Next base: position 12,245,663 of record OY743163.1, read on the forward strand.
AATTACATGTTATACACTCTCTTTGCCTTTTTTTCGGCAAACTGATTTATTAAATCATTTATAGCTGACTTTAGTTTTTCTAAAGTTTCTGCCTCTATGGACAATAGTGACCAGTCTGACAGGCGTTCAGATACGGCGGTAGCCACGCCCCTGACTAAGTATAGCAGTTTATCAGAAATTCCTGCCTGCACCCAACATCTATGAGATATCGATCAATGACGACGATTTACCAACAACTCCTCGTTTGCCGAAGATAGAACCGTTGAAGGGAGGCTTCCTGTACGTAGCCTCAGCGTTATAAATGCACATGACGATGGCGAAGAAGCACAGAGCTATGACAAAACGCATCGTTGTGGTGATCTGAAAATAATAATAATTATTGTGTTAATGAAAGAAAGAAAAAATAAATCTAAATTGTTGTCACATAAGACCTTGTTACAGTTAGAGTAGTTAGAGAAGGAGGAGTTAGGTTATCGCACGATCTCCTACGAGGCGGCTTGTGCACTGGCCGGATCCCCGCCATGGGACCTAGACGCGAAGGTGCTCGCGTCACTTTATCGGTGGCGCGAGGAAGCGAGGGCGCGAGGCGAGCGGCCGATGCAGCGCCATATGGAGCAGCGTCGGTCGCAGCTTCGCGAGGTCCTGGTGGCGGAATGGCGGGACAGGCTTTCACGCCCTACCGCCGGCCTCGTCACTATCGAGGCGGTCCGGCCAGTGCTCGACCTCTGGCTCGGGAGGAGGCACGGCTCCCTGTCGTTTCGGGCGACGCAGGTGCTCTCGGGGCATGGTTGCTTCGGGAAGTACCTGTGTCGCATAAACAGGGAGCCGGACGCTCGGTGTCACCACTGCGTCGACTGTCGGGAGGACACGGCGTGGCATACGCTGGCAGATTGTGCCGCTTGGGAGGAGCCGCGCCGTGCCCTCATCTCAGAAGTAGGCAGTGACCTGTCGCTGCCGACCGTAGTGAGTTCGATGGTCGGCAGCGCCGAGTCCTGGGACGCGGTGGTTTCCTTCTGCGAAACAGTCATCTCGCAGAAGGAGGCTGCGGAAAGGGAGAGAGAGATCTCGTCCACTCTCCCGATCCGCAGCAGGCGCACCGGGCGCAGGCGGAGGGCGGACAACGCCCTCTTCCAGCCCCCCTAAATGGGTTCAGGGGCGACGGATTCGGGGACATCCGTCGCCCCCCAACATCAGGACCCGAGTAGGCGGCGCGCATAGTGTTCCGTGCGCGCCGCTCACAGACGTTGCGGGGGAAGTACACCTCACTCCCCCCGCCCGAGACGGGGCCCGCGCAAGCGGGCCGGCACCAGCCGGGGATGCGGACGAATTATGTGTTCCCGCGACCCCGGCGTAGGTGTGAGATGGAACACCGGGGTGGTTTTTAGTCAGTAAGAGTCTGACAGACCCCTCCGCCCGCCCCAGGGCGGAGGACATCCATGAGGATTTTCCACCCCGGGAACAAAAAAAAAAAAAAAAAAAGGAGGAGTTAGGTAGAGAAGTTGTTACATACTTTACTGTTACGGTTCGTTATTGTGATCCTGCCATCCGTAGTAAGCAAGCCAACGGTAACGTCGCTTACGAAACGTTTTTTATAGGAACACTTTTGGGTTACGCCTCGTAGACAGTTCTACCATCCGTAAGCAAAACGAATAGTTTTTCGAATATGGGAACCGGGCATAAGACAGATAGTTGAAAAGTATCGGTCGAATGTCTCGCTGAAGGTGGCGCGTGTTGGATCATTTATATCCCTTCAAAATAGTTGAGCTGCATTCAGCTGATTAATTTCGTTTTGGCACCTTCATATTTCTGACTGACCGAATAGCAACTCATGTGAAACAAATGAGCCGTCTTAATTTATGTAACAACTGAACTTGAACAAAACACAGGTTATGTTCAACGATCACGTTACTCCGGGATCGATTGCTGTCAATGGCGGTGCTCTCGGAGTTGTTCGAAAATATGTTTACCTCGGGCAAACTCTGCAGTTTGGTAAGAACAACTTTGAGAAGGAGGCCAACAGAAGAATTCAGCTGGGCTGGGCAGCGTTCGGGAAGCTTTGTCGAATCTTCTCGTCGCGTATTCCACAGAGCCTAAATACTAAAGTCTTCAATCAGTGCGTCCTGCTTGTTTTGACCTACGTAGCCGAAACGTGAACACTCACGTTACGGCTGGTCCATAAATTCAAGGTCGCTTAGCGAGTTATGGAACGAGCTATGCTTGGAGTCTCTCTGAAGATGGCTGGTAGTGGCTGAATGAGAGTAGCCGAGAGTCGAGCTGAATGGCGTGCAATTGGAGAGGCCTATGTCCAGCAGTGGACTGCTGTAGGCTGATGATGATGAATTTATGTAACACTAATCTGCACCAGGCATTATAATCAATCTAACTGAGATAGGACCACTTGTTGTCAAACTGTCACTCGTGGGGGAGGCTTCGGCCGATGATGATATGTTTTTAGCTCCACTTTTAAATCTTGTGAGTCGGTAAGATCAATCCTTCCAACTTCCTACTCACTCGAAAGATTCGTAACGCACGGGTTCAACCATTAAAACGATTATGACTGCCTAATAGCTGGTAATCTGTGGGACAGGTTTTTCCCAGTGCAGATACCAGTCTCTCACAAAGGATTTCTGATGCTCTAATCTTCATAATGTTTAAGGCGCCTTTGTGGAAGAGAAATAAATATTAATTTGATTTGATTTGAAATATTTGCATAATTACTAAGTAAGCAGTCCAACTTTGGAAGCTTAAGTTTCAAAGTTGTGGCAGTTTACTTTCTGATACTTATAAGTTTTTACGATGTAATATAATACTTACTTGATACAACAAACTCGAGACTTCTTGAAGACTGAAGAGTTGAAGACCAACTGATGCATCAACCCAGGTTCCATCCCCTTTTTATATCACAACTACCAACATAATTAAGTTAACAACCAATCTACTGCAATTTTGTGACCAGACGAAGTTAATGCGAATGTAATGAAACTGAAATCGTGTTAGAAAAATACGGGTTTAATACTTTTTCATAGTTACTTAGCTGTCCAATCTCTTTTGGATTTCATTAAGTTATGAATCAGACAGTGATAATCCGTTTATCCATGGAAGACTTTATTGACAATCAAAGCGCCTGTTTTGTTTTGATAAGCAAAGTTTGGTAAGCAAGATATGTCTCCGACTCCCCACACAGGGTGCTTAATTATTTAACTTAAAAAGTTAAAACATGTAAATTAACTCATAATTATAGTTAACTATGGTTTTTTTTCGAGGCCTCGAGTACTAACAATTTCTTTTTTGAATAAGTTAGTGTTTTGAAGATGTTTTCTTTTTAACGTACAGAAAATCTGATTTAAAATTTCGTGTGTGTTTAAAAAGTCGAAACGAATTTAAAACCTTGATTTTAAGTGTAGTGTTGTGTCTGTATTATAAACCGAAAACCAATTCTTTTGCGAAATCCATAGTCCAGCAGCCTAATTGCGTAACACATTTTCGTAAACGATTACGACTAATCTGTTTTATTTTGACAGTTCAACAACATTCATTGCGTTATTTATATTTGTTGAATTTATTTTTATCGAACTTATGAAGCAATGGATTGGCAATCTGTTTCAAAACGATTCACACAGACACGCTCACTTCACCTAAGTTTTCACGGTGAGATGGTTACAGAATAGCACTACAGCAGCCTAATTGCGTAACAAATTTTCGTAAACGATTACGACTAATCTGATTGATTTTGACAGTTCAACAACATTCATTGCGTTATTAACATTGTTGAGCAGATTTTTTTTATCGAACTTATGAAGCTATGGATTAGCAATCTGTTTCAAAACGATTCAGATTCCGATTGATTGTGTATTACACAATTAGGGTGCAGGTCTCTCTGCTCGTGCCAATTTCCACCCACTGTGCCAGCGGTCCCAGCGGTCTTATCCAGGTAAGCGTATCTTGTACCTAACCATGTAATTCTCCCGCGTTAGCAATCAAGTATTTGATGTTGCTGCTAGCTTACGTTGAATGAAATAGCAGCCGTGAAATTTATCAAAATAATGATTAAAATTGCAAAAAAAGTAGCAAGTTCAATCGACATGTTTGATTTGAACTTCTTCCTTGTCGCCGTATATTACAGAGAAACAATTAGTATTTTCTTCTGATTATTGCTATTAATTCCACTTTACCCTTTGGCAAAGTTATAAGCAGGATAAATAGACTGATGCCTTATGGGTTCAGAATGTGCCGTACCAGTACGTACTTTAACAGCATCATCATTCCGTAGATGCGTTATGAATTAACCATAGAAAACATGAGATGCTATCCAATGATGCCCTTTATTTCTTTATTTAAACTTTTCGAACCCAAAAACGGTGGTGAACAGATTAGATGCGTTAAACGCACTCAATATAGGCAGGATAACAACAAGGCAATTGCCTGATTTGAAACTGTCTTGCCGCTGCATGTTCATTGCGCCAATGAACATGCAGCAGCTAGTGACATAATTAATGTTGTATGTTCATCTCTTTCTAACAGCAGTTAACGGTATGGGTCTTTACTTCGCGCTCTGTATGATTGTGTGTACTAGTACGTAGACATACATACGCAGGTGTATACATGGCTTACGCTGTTTTGGGTGAACTAATGTTCGTTTAAGACGCGTCTTTTTATAAAACGTCATTGATGCCATCGCATTGCCCTAAGCAAAACCAAAGCAAGTGGAATTTTTTCTTCGGATTTTTGGGTTTTTCCGTATTGAACCGAATAGCAGCCTTCAATTTTAAACCTCTAAAACTTTATACAAAACAAGTAATTAAGCCAAAACTTCTGTCGGTGAATTTAACTACAAAACAAAGAGTGTCTATAGGCTCTCGTTGAGAGCTCTTTAAACTACCCATACCAACGTATAATAACGAATCCAAGATGGCCGTCCTCCTCACACTATTCCAACTAATAATCTTATGCACTAACGAAGTTATAATCCTTTGAGAATACTCGGGAATCTCTGTCAATATGTGGTCAGTATCCAGTAATCCAATAATTGGGCGGACACCCGCCATCTCTCGATTTCAGAGTATAAATTCGCGGGAAAATCGTCTCACAGCATCAGTTGACATTCAGTCACTTCAGTGTTAACAACTAGAAATAGTCGCTCAATACAAGGTAATTTTTCCTTTTTGGTTTTTGTGTGTTTTCTCATCATCACAGTCAGGTTTTCCTGAAAAAGTAAAATCATTATATAAAATTGGTGTCAAAAATACTACTTGGATATTCCTGGATTTTAACTTTTGTATCTACTAGAAGTAATTTAGATTCTTCACATTTGCTTTGCTGCTATGCAAACATGTCTTTATTTCTTATTTGTCTTTCAGATGTCCGGAGACATGATGCGTTTCACCATTGGAGTCGTCTGCTTGGTGGTGGTGCTCCTCTCCTTAGCTGAAGTCAGTGAAGCCAACTACAAGAACGCTCCCATGAACGGCATCATGTTTGGCAAAAGGGGACCTACCGGTAAGTAAGAAAGATCGGTGTTTGGAACGAATTATGTTTGCTAACATTCATTTAATTAATTTGCTGTCGCCTAGCAGCAAAATTAATGACAGAATTTAAGCACACTGATGGATTTTTAACCCTCAGGTGAGCGCCGAAAGTTGAAAATCTTACAGCTCGCTTTTTAAGCATTAGGTGTCGCATAAGCCTTCAGTAATACAACGTTCTATACTCAAACGCAAAGGGAGTGCCTAATATAGGGTTCATACACCGGCTGGTGGGTTATGGTAGATTTTGCACCTGATTGTAATCCACAATCCACCACCACAATCCACAATTTTCAAAATAATGACTATGCAATTATCATAAAGATACTAGAAGACCAATTCCCGTATGTAAAAACATTTAAAATCTAATCGCATATTAAGGACAAAATCTTGTCAAACCGGTAGGAAAGTAAATTATAGGCATTCTTGACAGATTGAGACTGAGATTAATACGCGAACGTTATTAAAAATACGGAAATTGTCCCCCAAATGACAACACCCTATGAGCTCAATATAGCTCATTACCTGCTATAAAATAAAAAGAGCATTGGAAGGATTCAAAATTGCGAACCGTATTAACGACCAGTTTATTGTATCCAAGATTCTAAGACAAGACCATTAACTATCTGTTATTTTTATACGTTTCAATTAACATATAACATTCATTTTCTACTTTTTCAGAGTACGACCAACGCGGCAAGACCTTCACTGCATTATGCGAGATCGCCACAGAAGCGTGCCAGGCGTGGTTCCCTTCTCCAGAAAACAAGTGAAAAACTAATATTTATGATAAAAACGTAACGACAATAGCATTTGAATTTTGGACTGCGGTAGAATATATTAATTTGTAGGGATTTTTTGTATCGAGCATTGCAACACTATGCTTACGCCATTTTCTACTTAAATTTAACTTATTTTCATTATTCTTTTATCTATCATAAAGGCTGGAAAACTATGACTTAATACGTAGAAATAAATGCTTTTAAATTACGTAATACTTTTATTTACGTAAATAGTAAAATTACATTATGTTTCAACCCAAATCTCATACACAAGAGGTTATCAAAGTAAGGTGTTATGTTGTGGGGACAGTGGGGATGGACAGAACCATGGCTTCAGTGCGGAATTCACCAATGAAACTGAACGCGATCAGCACTTTACTAAACAGCGTTCAAGCGCTGTCTTGTCAGAGCCGAAACTCCACAACAATTTTGACACTGACAGCCCTTGACCGCGTTCAGTTACATTGGTGAAATTTGCCGTTAGTCAGCAAGAACACAAACTATCCTCAAGTATTAACAACGAAGTAACTCTACATAACAGTGGCACGGGGTGGTTTGGTTTCCTGAAATATTATTATAGTATAGCTGTTACAATGAGAAGGTACATGGTAACTTTTGAAGTAGGTTAAAGTTTGTTTTATATTACAATATGCCAAAGAACAACTACGTTTTTTTGTAACTGTATATATTGAATAAAAACAATCAAATATCATACCTAAATCACTAAACTTAACAACAAATTAAAATAAAGCGTCTAAAAATAAATTTTACATTAATATCAAAAGGCTCGACTCTCTAAAAACACACGCGGCGCCTTTGTGTCGCGCTGTGGCGTCGCGCCTGTTTGCGGGAGCCTTAACTTGGAAAATATCAGAGAACAGATGCGATAGTAACTTGTGTAGGAGACATGTTACAAAACGACTAAGTAATAAGAGTGGTTGAGAAATTAGGATAGCTAGGTTATTTAGGTATAAAAATAGTATATTAACTAGATTGAAGCACTTATAGACTATGGGGAAAGGCATGTTTGACAGATAGACTTGATAGTGACTGTCAGTTGAATATCAATACAAGTGAGGGTACCCTACACAAGTTTTGAAGCTACCTACAACGAAAGTAAGAAGTCAATATGGACGCCAAGTAAGTACATAATAGTGGCGCAGAACATCGGTTTACAATACCTACCAACTGCATTAGCAAGGTTTACTGATTAGTTAAAACACGGCTAACTATCAAGCTATCATTTCCAGTATAAGCTGATCTCGCATTATATTGGATGTCCTTACAATGAGAGGTCAGCTTATACTGGAAGTGTATAGCTTAAAATGTAGACGTGCTATCACATTAAAACAATATTTGTCGACTGTACTTGACCACCTCACGGCACGACCTCATTTTGTGTTTTTCGGGCAGATGAAAAGTTCAAGTAGTCAGGCTGGACATTTTCCTGAGTTAATTAATGGTTGGATCCGCTAATAACGGTATCTACAGGTCCTTTTTTATCGGCAAAGAAAAGCTTACCACACTACCGCATACAAAATTCGTTGCGCGCTGCAAGTACTTCCGTACAAGAACTTGTTAAGCATTGCAACACTGTTTGAAAGGTTTATAGTTGCTATACTCTATGGGTTCTTATAAAAATCCCCAACCAATCAAAAACTCAACAGATTGACTTTTCCCCGAAGTCCGAAGCCGAAACTTCAGAAAAACTATAATAAAAATAGATCGATTTCTTTCAAACCTGCGTCTAATGAAGCGTTTATTTGTCCTAAATACGCTTATTTTATCATGGCAGCCCCGACCGTGAGAACTTTAGAGATAAGCGTAACTTTCGATTTGTATTGTTGTCCAATTTTTTTGTCCTACAGTTCGATTCCAATAAGAATCACTTCCTAGTAGAAATCATGAAATACTCCCACTGTGAGAAATCAAACAGTTTTGTGCATTCATATTTGTGAAAATATAAAAAAAACTGATAACACTGAAAATAAAATGTCAATAACATTGCAGTGACGTTTCGCATTCGGAAAAATCATATTTCGAATCTACCTTACTTAGTAAAATGGATTATTTTAGTTCTGAACTCGTGGTGAAATAATGAGATAATATAAATTATTTATTCAATTAATCAAAGATTATATAAAAAATCAACATGACTACGAAGGAGCTCTATACGAAGGTAAAATTTGAAGTGAAATGAGTTTGTGTTTGATTGTATTTTGTTTTTTGTGGTAGTTCCATTTCGAATTTAGAATGCAAAGTTAATTAAACTTTTCTCCTTCTTCATGCATTCACTCCGTATTCGGGTGAATTAGTTTGCGGAGCAATTATTTAGGTTAATTCATATAAAAACAGGGAGTGTTTATGATTGACCTTCTTCAATCAATTTATTGAAGAGGACGTCATTCTCATTCGTTTACTTAGCGATCGCAAATTTTTGCATCATTTATAAATATTTCGCGTGTCAAGGAATATCGCAAGTTCCGGAATGACGTCAATAATCACATCGCTGCAGTTCGCCCTACTGTTCCATTTTCAAAAACAATAACACTGCCCATTCTTTCATTCATCTTTCCAGAAATACTTTTTTCCGATTTATCGGAAATCAATATAGTTTCCACTAATAATCTTGTTGGCATTGTATAATAAATTAACATAATCACTTTTGCTATCTAGATAAGTGGCTTTTTCATGCTCATGAATTATTTATAAACTGCAATTACACAGTATTTGAGCACTCACTGTGTATGAACTATGTAACACAACATTAGCAAATTGTTAAAATGTTGAAATGATTGTTATCTTGAAATATGTTATTAAATTACCTTATCACCTGTCTCAATGCATGTTGTTTTATCTAGATGGCAAAAAATGTTTTTTTAATTGTGGTATTTGTTTATTGCTGACATATTTCTCTTTGTTTTGTCACGCTAATGCAAGCAGTTTAATCTATTGCTCAGCAAATAATTCAAGACCTACTTGGTCTTGCCCTTCCTAACAGGGTATTGTATCTTTAAAACTAGTTAACAGAAACCGCATGTTCTACAGGCATTAGGACAAAAGTTTAGTTAACAGTATTAAATAAGCTTTAAGATGCTGCATATTGCAGGCTTGTAAATATAAGCTGCAATGGTACAAATTATTAATTCAGCTTCGGAGAAACCAAATTGAATACAGATTAAAAAAACATACGTGTTTTGTGTGCTAAATGTTACAACTTGCCATATATATTTGTGTAATTAGGTACTATGTTCAATACAATTTGAAAGGGCATTATTTTTAAAACAATTTCATATATTTTACATAATACACACCTAAGGCAGGTTGTTGTTGTTGGTGATTGATATACTTAATGAACACAACAACTACCTGTTTGAGAATGCTCGAGCCAAAGTAAAAATATTATAGGTATTATAGGAAATCAGGCCCGCTAATATTTTGCTGTCTTTGGCAGACAGCAAGATGTTAACAGGCCTGATTTCCCAGAGTAGACATTATGACTGTTGACTTAACCAGATTCCACATGTCACATGGCCTTTGACGTAGTAATACCTTATGCAATAAGTTTGATTTGGTTTTTAGGTCATTCATAATCAAGTTAATTGAGTGTTGTTTTTTTCTTAATTAAAATACAGTCATTAGAGGGTTTTGAATCGATGTGGTAGATATTATTATGAAATTTATTGAATTAGGATTTTTTATTAGGATTTTTAGGAGCAGTGGTGGCCCTGTGGTAACGGTCCCGACTTACGAGTTGTAGGTCGTGAGTTCGAACCCAAGCAGGCGCTTTACTTTGTGTAAATAATTTAATCACCACTGCTCTCAAAATGGTGAAGGAAAACATCGTGAGGAAACCGGCATGTCCTAGAACCAAAAATTCGAAGACATGTGACATCTACCAACCCACACTAAGCCCGCGTGGTGGATTACGGCTCACTACCTCTCATAGAGAGGAGGCCTGTGTCCCAGCAGTGGGAACGTCAAGTGGGAAGGCTGATTATGCTATAGGATTTTTTTGACGTTTTACTTACTTTTTTTTTAAAGTGTACATCCAGATTTTACAATATGGAATTCATTAATTGAATTTGATTGAATCTTTTGTATTCAGCACCAAGACTCAATGGTAATAGCAAGAATGCTATTACCATTGAGTCTTGGTTTGGTATTGAATTTAGTTAAACATGTCATGTTATTCCAACTTGACTCTTACACTTATAGGCATAAAGTTCTAATAACATTGACTTATGCAAAAACGAAAACTTGAGGAATGTTTGATTTAGTGATGTCATACATAACTTTATATAAATAGGTACCTAAAGGCCATTTGATGCATTTGCTAATGCATTTAACTCTGTAGTCATCATTCTTAAAAATAAATACTGAATGAAGGTCATAATTTTTTGTCTTTGAAATATTGCAAAAACAAATGAAATCTTTCATCTCTAAGAAAGATTCATTCGTAATAAAAATAATGCTGATTCCCTCACTATTGAGGGAATCAGCATTATTTTCATTTCAGCTGCATTCTAAAATGCTATTCATGCAACTCAATAAGGTTGATATGTTATGAACAGCCAAACTAGTCTCATTAAACCTCATTTTTTTGGTGAGCAGTGTTTCCAATATTTTTTTTAATAATTATTATATACGGTCTGGAGAAAGACTATACCGGATGTTTTTACCGTCTTGAAAAAAATAGGGTATAATAGGTGAACGGAGTAGCCACAAATAAGGTCACTGTATGACCTTCCAGGACATTTCCATTCACGTCTACCTACTACAATAACTTTATGCCTTTTTGGATTAAGATCTTACGCCAATAAACGCATTTTCTTTATTTCCTACTAGAAACCATGTTTTCTTTGTACCAGGGTGCCCGAATATGGGTGGAGCATCCAGAGAAAGTATGGGAGAGTGCCACGGTGACGTCAGATTACCGGTCAGGCGTCCTCATCGCCAAGATAGACCAATCCGGAGAGATTCGGCAGATAAAGGTTAGTATGCTGAAGAAATGATGGTGTTGCGTCTTGAGAATATTGCAAACATAACATTATTCCATGTAGGCAGCTATGTTCGAGTCTTAGGTAATACATAACAGGCGAGCCAATCCAGACTCCGGGCCGCCAGATTACTAATGGCCGATTCCTTTAATTTACGGACCGTTATTGGTTAAAACTAGCTATCATTGTTTTTTACCAATAATGAAGCGAAGAACTCATAGCTTCGCATAGTAGACCCTCCCATATGGAAGTAGCTATCACAGGTAAAATAAGCTTACGAAAAAAATGCTATCAATGCAAGCAAAACGATTCGTTTTTGTTTATAGAGCATAAGACCACGTTCGCAGTGACTTATAAATTTAGCGGCGGGATATTATTGCGCACTGGATTTTCAACTCTCGGTGTTGAACGGAGCATTGAGAATCCAAGAGAGTGCGTCGGAAACACACTGTTGTATTTTCAACGCTCGGTGCTAAGCGTGCGTTGAAGATCCAGTGCTCGAAAAAATCCCGTCGCGCCGCGATACTGGACTTAAAATTCCTTGATAAAAAGGTTAATTAAAAAGAGCAGTGGTCTGGGCCCAGTGGTAATGGCCTCGACTTACGAGTTGTAGGTCTTAGGTTCGAACCCAGACCGGCGCTTAACTTTGTGTTAATAATTTCATCACCACTTCTCTCAAAACGGTGAAGGAAAACATCATGAGGAAACCTCCTAGAACTAAAAATTCGAAGACATGTGACATCCTTCCAACCCGCACTGGGCCCGCGTGGTGGATTACGGCCCACTCCCTCTCACAGAAGGGAGGCCTGTCGCAGCAGTGGAAACATTATAGGCTGATTATGCCTGATAAAATATAGCTACAACTTTTCCCCAACTTTGGAATTGATCCCATGATCCATGCTCGACGGACGCGTTTGCAGTTACTAATCCAACGAGACGTTATTTTAAAATCTAGGCGCTAACATGTGGATCTGTCAAAATATCAAAATTGACAGCACACTCGAGTTCAACCGTGCACCGTGTCAAACAATCACTATTGAAGATGTTATTTTAAATAAATTATCTGCTCTAATATAATACTGCTGCCGAATGGGGCAAGCAGGGGGAGGTACACGTCCACAGGTATTGCCCTCATTAAGGAAAGAAGTTCACTATCACTAGCATTAAAATCAGTAGTGTACGATATAACGAAAATTCAAACATTGACATGTTTTGACAGATACGGAATCAATGTCAATGACATTGTTATTGTTTTCTTTTGTGCTTTGTTATGGTCTCTTTGTTAGTTATCCAATAGAATACTCATAAAATAAAGCACGGTAAAACGGGGTGAATAGGGATGCAGGGGTGAATCGAAACGAAACTTTAAAAAGGATTTTAACATTGAAATTATATAGTTTGTTGCCAACAGGGGCACTTTATCGTTAATTATAACACAGTCAATAGATACGAGATATTTTTGGCAACAACCATTATCATTATAATATTAAAATCCCCTTTAAAGTTTCGTTTCGATTCACCCCTGCATCCCTATTCACCCCGTTTTACGGTATGCAAGTTTGCTATGCACATTCTTATAGCCTACCATATTGGACTTACGTCCCGACTTCTGACCGCCTTGGGTTCGGGCTAAAGCCGCGGTCCCTCGGCCCGAAGCCCCCTGAGAGGCCATGCCAGGCGTCGCTACGTCTGTCGCTGTCCGTGCTGAGCCTTCCCTCGGCGTATGTCGGCCTGGTGCGGCCTATTGGCCGCTATTCCAAAATGTCAAGTAGCTGCATGTGCAGCCGCTGTGGTTTTATTCAGTGGTCACATTCGATAAACAAAGCAAAAGGAAACCGTAAATTCCACGACAGGCGTCCGCGCGCCACACCACGCCACGCCTTCGGACTTACCGCCTCCCGACGGATCGTATAGGCGACGACAAGCCACCGCAGGCTTCATTGGAGGCGACGGTTCCTACGGCCTGTCGGCCTGGCCTGGCGCGACCTAGCCTGTGAGAAAGCGGGCCATGGGACCGCAGCATAAGTCATTCAGTCAAAAGCAGCCCAGTTTAGATTTGTGCCAAGCTATTGCAATAGGCTAGCTATTACTTGGGGTTTATGATGGACGACACAGGAATACAGGTTTATATTCTAACTTTTTTCTCAACAGATAAAGGATGAGGGTAAGATGCCGCCTCTTCGGAACCCTTCGCTGCTCATCGGACAGAACGACCTCACATCGCTATCGTATCTTCACGAACCAGCTGTGCTGCATAACCTTCGAGTTAGGTACGTACTTAAAAAGCTTGTTAATTAAAGGGGCGGAAACATTTCGCACTTCGTCGGGGTCAATCTAAAATAGTTGGATTGTTACTGATTACCAATCGCACCAATGGAGGGGACGCACAGTGCCTCAGACAGATTCTAAATTTTAATTTAAACCAATCGGCCGACGTCACACCTACACTATATATATGCACTCACACAAATGCAAAGCTCAGCTTAGGCCTCGCGGACTGTACTTGGAAAATAAAGTTCTACTTAATAAAATAAATAAAACAACAAAAATATAATTAAATAAAATAAAAATAAAAATCTATTATGCAGGCATCGTAGGCCCATATCGTGTTAGTAATACAAGTACCTAACTGAAAAAAAAAACATGTTAGTAGTAACACATTAGGTTCACAAAAACATAAAAATCAAAAACAAAGCAGCTACGGAGCTGAGACGTGGACACTCACAATAGGACTGGTCCATCAGTTCAAAGTCGTTCAGCGAGCTATGGAAAGAGTTATGCTCGGAGTCTCTCTGAAGGCTAGGACTCGCCACGAATACATCCGACAGAGAACGACAAAGTTATCGACATAGCTCAAAGAATTAGCAAGCTAAAGTGGCAGTGGGCCGGCCATATCTCGCGAAGAACCGACAACCGCTGGGGTAAACGAGTTCTTGAGTGGAGACCGCGACTCGGCAAACGTAGTGTAGGACGCCCTCCGGCCAGGTGGGATGACGATCTGCGAAAGACTGCAGGCAGATGCTGGATGCGTCAAGCTGAAAACAGGGCGCTATGGCGCTCATTAGGGGAGGCCTATGTCCAGCAGTGGACTGATATAGGCTGATGATGATAAACCTATTAATTGTAGGTTCTTCTAACTTTTCAGAAAATATCTTCAGAATGCTATTGTTGCTTCCTCTCGCTCTGTGTGTTATTGAAGCCAGTTTCTTACGCATGATCGCGCAAGAAAATGGCGTCAATCCTCTACCAGTATCCGTAAGACTTCGTTCATGTCGGTTTGTGGCCGGGGCATGTGCGTTTTTGTAGAATACTCGACGTCCTAGGACATATGTCTACTGTTTTAAAAGGGTTTTTTTTTATTTTTAACTCAAATAAATGTTTGTTTCCAAATAGTGCAAACAATATTACAAAAAAGTGTAAAAGCTTAGAAAAATTGGCAAGTTATAAGGCACTATCGTAGAAGTGACGTCACAACTATGTAACTTCATAATAGCACCAAGCATTGTACGTACCGCGCGACAAGGACGGGAATAATCCCCTCCAAAAACTTTAAAGCGTGTAATTTCTTCATATTAACGTCGATTAAACGATTGTGAAAGCATAGTAAAAATGCGATAATCGAAAAAATCTTTTTACTATGCTTTCTTTGAAATTAGATATCGGAACGTGGATTTACGCATTAAGTAGTATATTGCGTGGAATTGAATTAGATTGAGTAAACTCAAATTTATTATTATTTTATCAAACTTATAGTGAAGTCAATTATTATTATTACAAGTCTGTGGAGTCCCACTGCATGACAAATGTCTGATCAGGGCCTCACCACTCTCTTTCCACTTTTCTCATTTTTTTTTTAATGATAAATTTTCGTGTTTCTGTAAGTAAGTTTGAACAAACACTTCTACACGTCAATCATATTTTACAAACTAGATGAGGTCGGCGTTTCCTATTTGATTACTCTGAGAAGATAGGCCGAAACAAACACAGTCTCTTTTAAATTCCAGACATAATATTGGTCAGATCATGTGAAGACTATGTAGATTGGTGTCTGAAATGGTCTTTTGAGGAAAGAACCACACAGTTTGTCAGTAATCACGCAGCTCAACTCAGAACTAAGGAGCTCAACGATTCGACGAACATTACCAAAGAAAGGACATTTGGGTAGGCCGTATAAATTACTCAAACTGCAAGATCATGATTAAAACTAACTGAAAAAATGGTAATAAACATAATAATAAATAAACCCACGTTGTCTTCACATACACATTAATTAAAATAATATAATACTTTACAAAGTAAATAATCATGTCATTGTATATCTAAAACCCATCATGTCAATGTGTATATAAAAATCCGGAAATAATCGTGGTCAGATCATTTGAGGACCACGTAGACGTTGTCTGAAATGGTTTTTTGAAGGACCTTTAAGTTAACGGAAGACTAAAATATCGGATATTTCTGCCATATTTTGTGCTGCTGAGGCATCAAGTCCGCCTATGTAGTAGCCAGTATTTTTCACCTGTGCATAAAGTTTTCATATAAAAGTAAATTAATATTCTTTTAGAGTAATTGTAAAAAAATTGCCCCCGCTAAAGGGGATTTCCTCTTCGTCATTTCAGGATAATACAGCTCAGCTCGTTCCCGGTTTAATGATAACCCATTCGTTTTAGTACTTAGTACGGAAACGACGCTACGCTCATGATGAAATCATGAATCACGTCGCAGATAACAATTGATAACGTTTGTATTGCCACAAACATACAATAGTATTGTATGTGAAATCCGTGCACTGATTAGTATTTTAGGAATGTAGTATTTGTTTGAGGGGCTAGCAGCTAAATAATTGCAGGCGCACGAGTTGATCTGCCAGGTACAGTAACGCGTGCTCCGTGCCTCGGAAAGGATGTTCAACCGTTGGCGTCGGCTGTCTTTGACAATCGTTACGGGTAGTCGAAAAACCCGAAGTCAGACAACCAGTCTTCCCAAGTAGTATTACGCAGTAACTGTGTTGAGGTCGGCTAAGAAGTCGCGCCATGAAAAATACTGGACTGGAAGCTGACCCTAACTGTAGAGCAGATGATGAGGTCATGATGCTGTGCCAAGCAGTCTCACAAAGGGCTATCGTGTTGCCCAGTAACTGGGTTGTGAAGGCCAGATAGTCAGTCATCAGCATCATTTCAGCCGAAAGACGTCCACTGCTGGACATAGGACTCCCCTAAACATCGCCACTTCGACCGGTTCTATGTTTCCCGCATGCAGCGGATTCCTGCGGCCATCACAAGGTCATCGGTCCACCTTGTGGAAAGCCTTCCAACGCTACGTCTTCCGGTACGCGTTCGCCACTCCAAAACCTTTCCGTCCCATCGGTTAACTGTTCTGCGAGCAATGCGCCCTGTCCACTGCCACTTAAGTTTGGCAATTATTCATGACAGTCTTTCTTGGTTGGGGACATAGTAGAGAGAAGGGTAGGCAAATGATGAGGTCATGAATCTTGGAATTCAACGTACCCCTTACAAGCTTCTGCCTGCGTCTTCCTCCGCGTGAAATTTCAGCATCCGACCCACTGCGTCGCAAAGCATCGTCCTCCCGCGCTATTTAATTCGCTTTCGCTCACCGTTCTTTCTTTTTGCTCGGCTCTTTAGAGTGGTACTGTAATGTTAGCTAATAACCTTCCTCTAGAACTGGGCTATCAAATGCAAAAAGAATTTCTCAAATCCGAGCGGCTCTCAGAAGTCTCAGGATCAACCTACCTAATATTGTACCGGGGGTTATATTTTTTTTTAATTCGCTCCCATACTGTACACACCCGATTGGTTTTGTATTTCCAGTGTTCCTGGCATCACCGGTAAAAAAAAAATACGAAGCCGTTTCTATACTTTCATTGCGAAAAATTAACATAAGGTAATCCGATTATCCGATCTCTATTTACAAGTGTTATGCCCTGGCTGGAGGCCTTATAAATTGATTAAGGCCTCCGCAGGATGACCTTGTTAAGCAGTCGTTTTTCATAGTTAGTCACTGACATACAGTTAATTGAAAAAACTAGTCAGAAAACTTCACAAATGTAATAGAACTCACGATAAAGTTATAATGGAAATACAAATAACCGATAAAGGCCTGTTCGAAATATAGGGCCGGTACAGGACCGCGCGGGCTTCGGCGGTTAAATTATGTAGGTAATGCAATGTTTTAACAAATCAATCGTACAATAAACGATCATTGACGTCGTTTGAAGGTAGGTATTTATCAATGTCTTATGCGCTACAAAACATATTCTATACTCTGAGTGAACTAGAGTTAACTTGAAGTTTGAACAAACGCGGCGACTATACCGGATGACTTATTTACCGTCTTGAAGAAAAATTGGCATATTAGGTGAACTGAGTTCCGGCCCCAAACTAATCATAATTATGCCCGTAAGTGATACGGAGTAGGAAACGACCGTAACTGCAGCCAAAACTACGTATTTTGTACATAAGGAGTAGACCCTTAGAAGACGGACCAGTATCAGGTCCAGTTGAAAACCAGCGTCAAGCACTAGGTTTTCTTTTATATTTGCGTCTTTTTTTCTGTTAGTTTTAATAATGGTCAGTTTGAGTAATTTATGCGGTCTACCCAAATGTCCTTTCTTTGGTAATGTTCTTCGAATCGTTGAGCTCCTTAGTTCTGAGTTGAGCTGCATTATTACTGACAAATGCGTGCACTGACTGGACAGGTCCACTCAAATCTGTGTGGCTCTTTCCTCAAAAGACCATTTCAGACACCAGTCTACATGTTCCTCTAATGATCTGGGCAAGATTATGTCTGGACTTTAAAAGAGACTGACCTCTGAGTTTGTTTCGGCCTTCCTTCTCAGAGTAGTAAGAGAGGAATCGCCGATCTCATCTGGTTTCTAAAATATGATTGACGTGTAAAAGTTTATGTACAAACCTACTTACAGAAATAAAATCATTTATCATTTAGTTGTCTGGCATTTTTGCTGAACAGGGCCTTTTTGGCGCAGCCGTGAGGCACCGTTCATAGCAAATATATTACATCGTTCTATTACACTTTTTATTAGAGTTTTATTTTACAATTTTTATTTTTTATCTGCATAATATTATTTTGTGTGGCTTTTAGTTTGTGCCATCTGTGCTAAATAAATGTATTTTCTTTCTTTCGATACACTACAGCGATATCCCGTTTATATCTGAATAATAAATCTGCATGGCTCTACAAAGAGATGTCTGGACATAAAAAGAGACCGACCTCTATAGAGGAAACACCGACCTCATCTAGTTTAATTATTAAATATTTTTGACATGTGAATGTATTTTCTGAATCCATTTTCAGAAGAAAAAAAAACGTTTAGACAGGTCATCAGAGATGTGTGTTTCCAAATGTTATTTTATTTCGCTACACAACTGAGCTAGTGGTGGCCTAAGAGTAACGGTCGTGGTTTAATCCCTGGCAGGCGTGCTATTTGTTTCAACAACACAACTATACCTACATCTATACTTAACATTATAAAGAGGTAAAATTTGTGTGTTTGTTAGTTTGTATGTAGGGTGTAATCCCAGGAACTACTGGTCGGAATTGAAAAGTTCTATTTGCATTTGAAAGCCCAATTCTTGAGGAATGCTATAGGCTGTGTAACATCACGCTAGTAGCCTAAGGGGCCGAGCAAAAAGAATAAAAGTCAGAAAAAACGTTAACCGAAAACGAGAGATGGCTCGGGCATGTGATGCCATGCGACGGAATGGGTCGGGAGAACAAGAATCTTCACGCGGACGAAGACGCGGGCAGAAGCTAGTCATACATAAATTCACGCCTTCTTCCCATGGGGGTAGGCAGGAACAGGGATTATGACAATTTTTTAGT
The DNA here is from genome assembly GCA_963555695.1 of Dasypolia templi. Lineage (NCBI taxonomy): Eukaryota > Metazoa > Arthropoda > Insecta > Lepidoptera > Noctuidae > Dasypolia > Dasypolia templi. Next base: position 12,264,827 of record OY743163.1, read on the forward strand.
ATTATCACAATAAATTGTTTGTTTCCAAATAGTGCAAACAAAATTACAAAAAGTGAAAAAGTTTAAAAAATTGCCAAGTTATAAACGTTTTAAGGTAAGTGTTAGACGAGGACAGCACTATCGTAGAAGTGACGTCACGACTATGTAACTTCATACTAGCGAGCGCCGTACATTGTCCGTACCGTGCGACAAGAGCGGGAATAATCCCCTCCAAAATCTTGAAAATTGTGTATCTTCTTCATATTTACACCAATTTAACAGATTTTTTCGATTATCTCATTTTTACTATGCCTACTTTGAAATTACATTATTTTTATGTCAATTTCTAATATCAGTCATCATCTCTACTACAGAACGCTACCTGCTGCCATCCTCACCCTTACATACTACGTTTACGTTCTTAAATATCCTAAAAAAAGTTCAAAAAAATATGTGTTATGAAACCAGCATTCTAACGCATTGCCAACATAATAGACAATCCTATAATATCCCGTATCTAAAGCCATTTCATCTTCATCATCAGCCAATTGCCGTCCACTGCTGAACGTAAGCCTCCCCCAAAGAGCGCCAACCATCCCGGTCCTGAGCAGTCCGCATCCATCCGCTGCCAGCCACCTTCTTGAAATCATCGACCCATCGTGCCGCAGGGCGTCCCACACTACGTTTGCCCAAACGCGGTCTCCACTCTAGCACATGGCTGCTCCATCGACCATCTGTCCGTCTACAGACATGGTCGGCCCACTTCCGCTCCAGCATGCTGATTCTACGTGCAATGACTTCGTTGCGAATTCTATCTACCAGAGAAACCCCGAGCATTGCTCTCTCTATTGCACGCTGAACAACCTTGAATTTGTGGATCAGGCCTATGTTGAGTGTCCATGTTTCGGCTCCGTACGTCATAACGGGAAGGACGCACTGGTTACAGACCCTGGTCTTTTGGGATTGTGGGTTCGATGACTCGAAGATATCGCGCAGCTTCCCGAATGCCGCCCAGCCCAAGCGTATTCTTCTGGTCGCCTCCTTCTCAATGTTGTGCCGCTTCCGTTGTATAATTTGGCTACTTATTACTAGCTGTTACCCGCGACTTCTCTCGCTTGGGTTTCAGGAAATTTCCCACGGGAAAGTACTTCCGGGATCAAGAGTACCCTATGTGTAATGCCTGGTTTCCACCAAAGGGAAGAGGAGCGGCGAAACCGGGCTTTAATCCAGGTTATTAACTATCTGTGTGTGTGTTGTATTTCATCCAACTCCGTTCTGCCGTTTTTGCGCCATACCGGAACATACATACAGGCGAACAGAAAAACGGACACAAATTCTTTGTTACAAATTTAAAGCAAGCTTGCAAGTATGTAGTAGTATTTGCAAGCTTTTCTTTTGTTTGAAAGGGTGTATACTTATACTAGTCCCATAAAAATGTGGTCAAGTTCTAATGAGTGGTTTTTGAGTTAGCTTCGATAAAACATATTTTTTCCACTTAGTGTATGTTGCTGATGTTTTCACAAGTTCTTGTCACTGTTATTTACTTATCAAGTGAAGGTATACGAATATGTGTGGGGTAAGTTCCATCACAAAAAAGTTAAAAATTAAAACTTCATAAAAAAAAAATACGAACTGCAAAACGAATAAAACTTCATTTAAAAAAAAAAACAATCGAACTGCGCAGCGAAAAAAACACTGCGAAGTGAAACATTGAAGAGATATGAGGAACAGGGTGTATAGTTCACTCATACTCTTGAAAAGGGAGGATCCTCCGACCAGACGGGTGTTGTGTCTGGTGGGCAACTGCCCGACGATTTATGTCGGGGAGTTGTATATATGCTATCTGCGCGGTAAACTCTGCTTGCGCGATGCAGGATTTGTCTGACGTCAGTGTGATGCGTTTGTTCGCATGAGACGGTGTAGATGCCGCCACAACATTACATTATTTGGTCGTAGCGTGATGTTAAATAGCCTTCTTCTAGAATTGTTCTATCAAATGCTAACGCGTTCAAACATACAAACTCTCTATCTTTATCTACTAATCTAATATATAAAAATCTCGTGTCGCAATGTTTGTTACCAAACTACTCCGAAACGGCTGTACCGATTTGTATAAAATTTTGTGTGCATATCGGGTAGGTCTGAGAATCGGAGAATCGGAGAAAAAAGAAGAATGTTAGTTTTATTTAAAAACTAACAATGTATCATTGAAAAACATAATCAATCTTAGGTGCTTAGGTATAGAGTTTAAAATCGTTTGTTTTATGGTGATACGATCTTATGAATTTGTAGGATTTTGGACAGATTTGAGTCCCTGTCTACACTCTAAGGAATTTTGTTTGAAGATACTTAAACATAACATCACGCCCGTATTTTTTGAAGGGTTAGGCTGGGGTGTACCTATAGTACACCCACATTTCGCCAGTTATGTTCAAGTCACATGTACAGGTTTATATGAGAATGTCAACTGAACCTCATAGGTTCACAACTACTATCATGGCCAAGGTCGCCAATGGACGATGGTATTTTACGTTCATTGGCACTTGCAACACGATCCGGCTGTATCATTCGCCTAATCGACTCATACTTGATCGGTTTTAGTAACATTTTATTGGATAACGTCTTGCCCGACCCAAAATCAAACCCAGGATAAGATTCAATGATGTTTAAAGATAGACACAACCAAGAAATACATACTAATAAGGACCTTACTAAGAGATTTGGTATCACGGGATATGACATAGGGATGCTAATGCGAAAAGAGAAAGTCATACATCAAATACGCTTCGAAAATTTAGAGCCAACTCAAAAAATTCAACGTCGCGTGAAATATAATTATCTACCTATTCATTCTATACACCATATCGAAAAGCAAATATAATTAGGCAGTATCTGTATCAAATCGCAGACACTGATGAAAAAATAAATATAAAAAAAAAACACAACCAAAACAAAAAAGCGAATCAAACAATTAAAAAAAAAAAACAAATAAGCATCTCATGCTTAAAGATATACAAAAGAAAATTTTCGTTTTTGTCCACAGATTCTGCGACCGCAACGCCATCTATACATACTGCGGCATCGTGCTAGTTGCTATCAATCCTTACTACGATTTGCCTATTTACGGTAAGTTTAGAAAAGGCATCTGTACTTGAAATTGTTTTTCTAAATGTATCAGAAGGAAAACAGCGACAATCTGAGGTTTTCAGGCCACAAAAGAATGGTAATTGCCCTGTTTGACTGGCCGGGGTGTTGACTGCCCCGTTGGTCTCTTGGTCACAAGCGCGACTGCTGAGCGTGGGGTCCTGGGTTCGATTCCCAGGTCGGGCAAAGTGCTATTGTTTTTTTTTTGTAGGAATTTCTCAGTAGCAGGTCGGAGTTTGGATGTTGGTGGTGAGGGGGGATCCCTTGGCCAAGACCAAGGCAACGCCTGGGCTCTCCCCGGTCGTGTTGGATTGCCGTTCTATCGGATTATGAGAGTTAAGGAACAGAGTGCACAACGCAGGTGGCCCATTTCACGATTGGCCACCGTGACCAAACTTGGTCGGGAGGATTTTAATTAACCGCCCATGATAGCACAAGAAACTTTTCAGTTGGCAAATGTTTGATTGGTCTGGCTATCAAAATATTGTATTGCGCGAAAATATCGACCTAAACCTCTGTTTCTGAAACCGATCAACCTGCATTGGCTGAAAAAAATCTCTAGTCTACTTCTTTGTCGTCGCTTGAGGTGTGAAGGTAAATTTTTGCTTAAAATTCTGTGTTTTGACGACCTAGAAGATCTGTTAGCTTCATACAGATTTGCTCACAATAAATAATAACATGTCGATCGTCTGTTGCTTACGTTTACTCGATTTTGTTTGATCACACGTGTCGATCGCCAATAATTTAGCAAATCTGTATGTCACAAAGATAGGCCCTTGACTTTGTGTAAATTAATTCATCACCACTGCTCTCAAAAAGGGGTGAAGGGAAACATCGTGAGGAAACTGGCATGTTCTAGAACCAAAAATTCGAAGACATGTGACATCTGGCAACCAGCACTGGGCCCGCGTCTTGGATTACGGCCCGCGTCTTGGATTACGGCCCACTCTCACCGAGAGAAGGCCTGAGTCCCGGCAGTGGGAACATTATAGACTTCATTTAAAAACTGATATTTTTATCTGATTATAATAATAATACTTAGTTTTCTTCACCAGGTGATGAAACAATCATGGCGTACCGCGGTCAAGCGATGGGTGATTTAGATCCGCACATTTTCGCCGTGTCAGAGGAGGCTTACACGAAGCTAGAGAGGGAGAGAAGAGATCAGAGTATTATTGGTGAGTTTGTGGCGGCATCTACAGCGCCACATGCGAACTACAAATCACACGCAAAGTCCTGCATCGCGCAAGCAGAGTTTACCGCGCAACTAGCATTTATACAACATCCCGACACAACACCCGTTTAGTCGGAGGATCCTCCCTTTTCCTTAAATATGAGTGAACCCCTTTCCTCATACCTCTATACGCGTTATTCATAGTTTTATGTGGAAACAAGCAAATGCATATAAAAAAAAAAATGTTCTCCTTTAAATCGATATACGTCACGGTCAATTCTCCAACTGAAAAGTTTGTACTCGCAAAAAAAAAAAAGTTATAAAACTACAAGGTAACAATTTTCGGATTCTTTCCTTCACTTGTGCTGTGAGACCTTACTTCTTGCCAAATTACATGATTCTAGGTCATCGGAGAGTTCGTACCTACTTTAAGTTTCAGTGTGATTTTTTTGCGGGGATGAAAATATGTCGCATAAATAGCCGTATTTTTTTATTGCGTTGACTTAGAAGCTTAATTTTTTAGAGCTCGAAGCGACTTGTAGACCTACGTATTTGTTAAACAAGTTCAACTTGATACCTCCCCGCGCTCCTGAGAAAAAGGGTCCTGACAGACGGACAACGAAGTGATCCTATAAGGGTTCCGTTCTTTTTTCTATTGAGTTATGGGACCATATAAACAACTTCTTATTTGATTTATAGTGAGCGGTGAATCCGGCGCTGGCAAAACAGTTTCAGCTAAGTACGCGATGCGTTACTTCGCTGCAGTAGGTGGCAACGCCAGCGAGACGCAGGTCGAGAGGAAGGTCTTAGCTTCCAGTCCTATTATGGAGGTAAGGTGTCAGCCAATCAGGAGTGCTGTTCTGTAACCATCTCACCGTGAACACTTAGGTGAAGTGAGCGTGGAGTGAGCTGTCAGTGCCACTAATGACCAAGACGGGATGACACTGACAGCTAGCTCCACGCATGTTTTCACGGTGATATTTTTACAGAATCGACATGCTGTTGTTTTAAGTTCCGAATAATATCACAATATAAATGTCGACAGTACGAAATCTACGCCAACTTTCACCAAATCCTTGAAACCCGTGATGTATGATTTGCTATGAAATACTAATTGAAACCTTATTTTTTTCAGACGCTTTTTGTAAAAATTTAACATTATTAATACAATTTAAAAAAAAACATCCCCAGGCAATTGGCAACGCAAAAACAACACGCAACGACAACTCCTCCCGTTTCGGCAAGTTCATAGAGATTCACTTCGACAACGTGTACCGGATATCCGGTGCGAGCATGCGCACGTACCTGCTGGAGAAGTCGCGCGTCGTTTACCAGAGTGCGGGGGAGAGGAACTACCATGTGTTCTACCAGTTATGTTCTGCTGCCAGGCAAATGCCTGAGTTACAACTAGGTAGGTGTTGTTTTTAATTTAAAAACATGTAGAAATATCACGGAGGTCTTAATTGCTTAATAATTCCTGTCTGTATAAGACTTCCATCCTGTCATGTGGTCTCAACTCGAACAAAACTTTTTGTTGAAAAAAAATCATAGATGGCAGCATAGGTATCCATTAGGAAATTAACAATTATAAAAAATTACACAGTGAAAAATAACTTTAATTATGGAAGTCGGTGGCTAAAAACGAAAATACAAAACCAATGACACCGACTTCCGAAATTAAAATAATTTTTTACTTCGTAGTATTTTTTTTTGGAAGTCTGTTGTTAATTTTTATTTTGGCATGCATTGCTTCATAACTTTGAACAATTCGTCTGCTCAAAAACGTAAATGACGCAATGAACGTGCCTAAACTGTCAAAATTAAAGCCATTGCGGCCAATTGCGCTTTTATGTGGGTTATGCATTTATCCCGCAGCCTTTATAATAGTTATACCGGCTGTATAAAACCCCATCTTGAATCATACACTCCCACGTTTTATGATCGCGGCTACATACTACAAACTTAAATAGATCAGCCCCTTTAGAATTAATTTGAAAAAAAAAAACTTAAATGATAAATTATTTTACTTCAACACTTTTTTTTACACGTCAACCATATTTGAAAAACTAGAAGAGATCGGCGTTTCCTCTCTGACTACTCTGAGAAGAAAGGCCGTAAAGAGGTCACAGTCTCTTTTTAAAGTCCAGACAAAATCTTGGTCAGATCTTGTGAAGACCATGTAGATTGGTGTCTGAAATGGTCTTTTGATGAAAGAACCACACAGATTTGAGTGTACCTGTCAAGTCAGTGCACGTATTTGATAATCATCGAGCAGCTCAACTCAGGAACTAAAGAGCTCAACGATTCGACGAACATTACCAAAGAAAGGACATTTGGGTAGGCCGCATAAGGTACTCAAACTGCCAGACCATGATTAAAACAAACCTAGCCCTCACACTCACAAAGAGTAAAATTATTTTATACTCTATACAGTAAATATACATGTCATTGTAAATACTTTCATTCATGTCGTTTTGTTACAGATCATCAAGAATCGTTCCACTATTTGAACCAAGGCGGCAGTCCAAATATAGACGGTGTTGATGATCTCAAGACTTTTAATGAGACGAGAAGTGCTCTCACCACATTAGGTAAGTACAGTCAGTGACCTGTATAACCCGACCCCTCTTCGTTTCTTCTTCTTTGTATGAAGTTCATCAAGTAATGCAGAGCGCTGACCGTCCTACATACTACTTTCGTGCCGGCTCTCCAAAGCGCGGAAGGGTTCCTAAGTGTAAACAAATTAATTTAATTTAGAATCGCGTATCCGAGTCCGCCGTCCCTGGATCCATTTAGGCGGGCTGGGAGAGGGCGTTGTACGCACTCCGCCTGCGCCCGGTTCTCCTGCTGCGGATCGGGAGAGTGGACGAGATCTCTCTCCCTTTCCACAGCCTCCTGCGAGATTACTGTTTCGCAGAAGGAAACCACCGCGTCCCAGGACTCCTCGCTGCCGACCATCAGTCTTACTTCTGAGATGAGGGCACCTAACCTAACCTTACACCCTTCGGGTACGGGATCCTAAAAAATTGCTCACAAACTTATAATCTTATGTCCAGTGATCTGCCATACCGTCCGCCTGTTAGCGCTGACCTTAACCAGCGTCCCTGCAAATCCTCTTAGATTAATTGTTCACTCACTCATAATCATTTATCTTGATCTCCACAGGAGTATCAGAAACAGAGCAGCGCGACATGTTCACGATACTGTCGACTATCCTGCACCTCGGTAACGTGGAGCTGAACGCTTGCGACCCTGACGCGCCGGCAGATGAGGACAGTGATGACGGTGCTTTTATTAGTGTGAGTTTAATACCTTTATTGCCTACAGCAGTGGTGTCTCAGTGATAACGGCCGCGACTTACTAGCTGTAGGTCGTAGGTTCGAACTCAGACAGGCGCTTTGCTTTGTGTAAATTAATTCATCACCACTGCTCTCAAAACAGTGAAGGAAAACATCTTGAGGAAACCGGCATGTCTTAGTACCAAAAACATGTATGTCTTAGAACAAAAGTTGTTTGATTTAAATTAGTAACGATAGCGGTTACTGTGATGACAGGACAAATTGAGTAAAACGCCATCTATTGCAAAGAGCTCTAAACAAAATGATTAACAGTTGGCTACTTTTATCATTATATGGGTCCAAATTGAAGTTAAAGGCTCCATTTATGTTTTTTGTTGAAAATACGTGCATTATAAATAAAATGAAAATCTTTTATTTATAAACTACATAGGTCCACATTGTGTTAATGACTAAATTATCCTATTAACTATGTCAGTATATATATACTTGAAAACAAAAAGCAAAAAATATAAAACGATCACAGATAGTTTCGTCAAGCCCAATACATGAAGCTTGATAAATCTGCCCATGGTAGGCCCATCCAGCCTTTCAGATAAAACCCTCAAGATACTGTTGGTGCTTCCTCCCACTCTGCTTATCATCGACGCCTTCTTCTTATGCATTATTGCAAAATAGATTATTTAGATTTGATGCTCTCACGGACTTTGGTTTATTTACTTTCATCAACATGTTTTTTTTATTTTGCAGTCGAACGACAAACATCTTGCCGTCGTGTGTTCTCTCCTCGGCATATCAAAAGCTGAGTTGTCTCGATGGCTCACACATAGAAGAATAGCGTCTGCGCATGAGGTAATTATTATATTTTTTTAATGTTTTATTATCATATATACAGGGTGGCAGGGAAGCATGTATTCAGAATATGATTCTAGACTCCCCAGCAGACAAATCATTCGTCTGTAAAAAACTGCTGTTTCATAGAAAAATGCAATAACTACGCGGTCAAAATATATGGCTGAGCAATTTATTTTTGAATAATCGACTAAAAAATTTAAATGCAGGGGCGTTCAGAATCATGTACTGAATTCATGTAGTTTCGCATTGAGAAGAATGGGTAAGAAACTTCACCGTTATTCTTTTAATATGTGCTACAATATTTTGTACATAAACACTAACCCTCTTATTCAGTAAAGTTAAAATGAAGTATGACAGAAAGGAACGAAACAGTTCGAAAGCTAAAAATAGGTTTATTAACACAAGCTAATGGCTTTATAACACAATAGCTTAAAATAATTAAACATAAAGCAAAGGCGTTTCAAACAGGTTTTGGTTTGTTCCGGCTCGTTTTCGAATTATTTCTTTATTTTCGTCTCATTTATTTATCAGTATGTTTTTTTTTGTTTTGTGTTTTACTCTATTTTATGTACTTAATCATCACTATTATTATTTGAAACAATTTTATTTTTATATGTAGACATACACACGTCACGTTGCAGTATAAAACTGATTTACATCCGTTACCTCACAATTCTCTGCCTCGTTGGTCTATTGGTCGCAATCGCTACTGCTGAGCATGAGGTCCTGGGTTCGATTCCTAGGTCGGGCAACGTGTTATTGGGTTTTTCTATCTGGAATTTCTCAGTAGCAGCCCGAAGTCTGGATTTGTGCCCGGTAGATGGCAATAGGCTCGCCCCCTATTACATGGGACTTAAACATAACTGGCAAAATGTGGGTGTACTGTAGGTACACCTCTGCCCATTCCTTCGGGGAAACAAGGCGTGATGTTATGTTTTATGTTACCTCACAATTCAGGTCTAGTTGAAAACCAGCGTCAGGCACTAGCTGTCTGCCATTTTTTTGCTGATTTAGGCCTTTTTGGCGCAGCCGTGAGGCACACTACCCTGCTAGTTTCATACTTCGCACTGTACACTTTTTCTCATAATTTTTACCTGTTTTGTGTGCCTTTTAGTCTGTGCTAAATAAACGTTTTTTCTTTCTTTTCTTTCTTTAAATTAATAATGTGATAAGTACTACATGGTGCTCACATATTTACAAATATTGTAAACGTAGTTGATGATTTTCCTTAAGTTTTTAACAAGTATTAATTTAGTGTGATTTTCAGTAAATACAGAATGTAACATCAACGTCTTAAAAATTATGCAATTAAATAAGCAACAAGTTTGATTCAAACTCAAACTCAAAGCATTTATTTCAAATAAAACAATTACAGGCACTTTTGAATTGTCAAGGGGTCGGTCAGTCAGAAATATGAAGCTAGTTACCCATTCCAAAGCGAAGTAGGTACCTATGGAGAAGAACGGGCAAGAAACTCCATGGACACTCTTTTAAATAATATGGATACAGAAAAAATTGTTACATCAGTCTTGTTGAAATTATACATGTGAGAACGACGTAGAAAGACCCGTAATAAAAACATAAAAATCGGAAATAAAAATAAGCCGTGGCAGCCAAGAGATGACCCGTCCCCACTGACGGCGCCCGTTCACGAACATGACGTATGGATTAGCACCATTGAGTTTAGTCTCTAGATTGTCCTATAGCAAGACCAGCATGTTTCCAAGCATTCTAATAAGAATATAATGTTCTAATTTTAATATGCTTGTTCTCCATAGGTAACGACCAATGAGGGTTTTCTGAAATGATCTCCGATAGATGGCAGGACTGTAGCGGCAGGTCCAATGGACTGTCAAAATACATACGCGAATTGTAATTTTCTATATATTTTTTGGTTTATTTATTTCAAAAATCATTCCTTTCGGAATATCGTTGTTTAAAATGCCACAGTGTTGTGCAGTGCCTATGTGTGCAAATAAAACAGGACATAAGTTCCCTACGAGAGATAAAACCTGATTAAAACAGTGGCTTGTAGCCATTCGCAGAGATAAACTTACTCCAACGAAAAATAATCCATAATAAAATCAATAACATTTCCAAATACAATAGAATTTCAATAATTTATGTTCAGTACCTACGACTCTGTGCTATTTGACAGCTGTTTAGACCTGACGCCTACGAAGCGCCGCCTAGTGGCAGAAAAAGTTTCGAAAACCCTCATTGGAACCGTGCACCTAGAATCTGACGTTTCATAAGTGCCCATGTAGGTTTATGTGAAATAAAATATTTTGATTGATTGATTGAGTTTTTTTTTAGTTCGATATGTTTCAAGGTCGTGCACGCCGCAAGGTAAATGAACAACTATAGTCGGTTTCTCTCCTCAGGTAATAGTTTCCCGTATGGACGTCCAGAGAGCGTCGTTTGCCCGCGACGCGCTCGCCAAGAGAATGTACGGAGAGCTGTTCGCGTGGCTGGTGCACGCCGTCAACAGGGCGCTGGACACCGGACATGCTAAGAAACATTTTATTGGTAAATCTACTATACAATGTGTATTTTTGAGACGGGGCAGAAATGGTAGGTATATTTTTCTGAACTCTGAGTTTTGTTCGGCCTTTCTTCTCAGAGTAGTCAGACAGGAAACGCCGATATCATCTAGTTTTCAAAATATGATTGACGTGTAAAATTGTTTGTACAAACCTAATTACAGAAATAAATATATTTATCATTATCATAACTTTTTGAGGAATTTAGATCTGTGAATACAGATTTAAAGAAAATTGTCAGTTTTCACAAAAAACTTTTTTTAGTTCCTTTTTCTTATATGGACCAAGACTACCTGAATTTTGAGTACTGGTAAAGTCAGAAATTGTGAAAAACTTTTCTCATACGAGGGACAATCAAAGTTTTGCGAAAATAAAAATAAATGTCGCCTCGACTGAAAAGACTGCCTCGTTGGTCTAGTGGTCGCAATCGCTACTGCTAAGCAAGAGGTCCTGGGTTCGATTCCCAGGTCGGTCTACGTGTTATTGGGTTTTTTTATATGGAATTTCTCAGTAGCAGCCCGAAGTCTGGATTTGTTCCCGGTAGATGGCAATAGGCTCGCCCCCTATTACATGGGACTTAAACATAACTGGCGAAATGTGGGTGTACTATAGGTACACCTCTGCCCAACCCTTCGGGGAAACAAGGCGTGATGTTATGTTAAAAATAAATGTTCTTAAAGTAAATATTTTTTAATAAAAGAAAACAGTGTTTAGTATTAAAGTAACTGGTAGATAATTTTACCGAAATTTATCTGGAGGTAGTAACAAAAAACCTAATGCTTATTTTAGGTAATCATCAGGCCGCCTGTAGCATTTAAACTATTAATATGGGATTAACTTGTATGTCAATTTTAGGTTTCTGTCGACTTGTCGAGTACAGTTTCAAAACACGAAGTATTGAAGAATATTATGACAATAATTCGCACTTATTGCAGTGTCGCTCTATTACCAAAACTATACATATTTTGCATCTCTTAAAGCATTAAACTTCTGACGGAGTAGCAACGCCGTCACGTTAAGGCGGATCCACAACTGCGCACGCGCACGAACCGTGCACAGTACTCGCCTCGAACACCTAACGAACGAACTTGAACTTGAACGCGTAACACGCGCGCGCGTCGCAACAGCTTGTGCTTTATTGCCTGATTTAGTTTGGACACTTCGAGAACACTTCGCGAAACCACGAAAATGTGCATGTCCATTACAACTTGCACGCAAACCGTTCGCTAGCCTCTCGCGAAAATGTCAAATGTGTCCATTCTATGTTCTTTATATGAACGCGAACCGTGCGCAGATGTGGATCCGTCACTACAGGAGATTATTCGCACTTATTTTTTTCTTACAACTCCATCCTTGTCCCCAGGTGTCCTCGATATCTACGGCTTCGAAACCTTCGAGATCAACTCCTTCGAACAGTTCTGTATCAACTACGCCAACGAGAAGCTTCAGCAACAGTTCAACTCACACGTGTTCAAGTTAGAGCAGGATGAGTATATTAAGGTGAGGGCTATAACTCAATACTATATTGTTGCAAACTTCGAAATTCGCCGACCTCACTACTGGCTTCAGCACTCTTGAAAACTGCACCCATGATGAAAATTTTGACAGCCGCCATCTTGGATTTTCATTTCGATCTTACATATTGGCTTTGGCACCCTCGAAAACCATGAAAACTATATCTCTCTCTCTGTCTCTTTCGAATATACAGGATATTTTTTTACCAGTTCAGAAACTGTAACTAGAATTCAGCACATGACTGTAGACCCCCTAGCATAGATGTTTTTCGTCGATTAATAAAAAAAAGCAGCTGTTTCATAGAAAAATGCAATACCTACCCGGTCAAAATGAACTGAACTGTTTTTTTTTTTATAAACGCGAATTTGTCTGCCGCGAAGTAGTCGCAGGGTCGAGGGATGTTCGAAAGAGATACCGTGGCCCTGGCACAGGCAACTGAAGGAACACGGGTGGGTTTTAGTCAGTAAAAGTCTGACACCCGGTGCGCCCAGGGCGGGAAAAGTCATTTGATTTCCCACTTAAAAAAAAAAACTTATTCTGTATAATTACAAGTGGCATTTTAATTTTTCAAGCCAAGATGGCGCATACCGCTTTTTCGTTACGTGAAGATTTCTAAAATATTTCTAAAATTTGACTCCTAACGTAAGATGCGTTATAGAACTTCGTTCTAATAATGGAATCAGGATTATTTGATGATTTCCCACTCAAAAAAAATAACTTATTCTGTATAATTACAAGTGGCATTTTAATTTTTCAATCCAAGATGGCGCATACCGCTTTTTCGTTACGTGACGATTTTTAAAATATTTCTAAAATTTGACTCCTAACGTAAGATGCGATATAGAACTTCGTTCTAATAATGGAATCAGGATTATTATATGACTTCCCACTCAAAAAAAAAAAGACTTATTCTGTATAATTACAAGTGGCATTTTAATTTTTCAATCCAAGATGGCGCATACCGCTTTTTCGTTACGTGAAGATTTCTAAAATATTTCTAAAAATTGACTTTTAACGTAAGATGCGTTATTATATTATATAACTTCGTTCTAATAATGGCATCAGGGTTTCTTATAGTGATGCCATCGTAATTGCCGCAAAATGCGGTGGGATTTTCTCGCACTCTTGATTTTTAACGCTCTGCTTAGCGCCGAGACTTGAAAATCGAACGGTGTGTCTTTTCGACGCGCTGTTGACTAGACGCTATGTACTCTATTGAATTCTCAATGCTCGGTTAAACACCGAGAGTTGAAAATCCCGACTCGATACTATTATTTCGTCGTGTCAATAATAGCTTTTTATTTGGACGGCCGTTATTTTGCAGTCCAACCGAAAACCCAAGCTTTTAAAATTGTATTCAAAATATACCGGGTGTTGTTTATCCGGTATATTTTTAATGCAATTTAGCCGGGATTTTTTCCGATAATCATATCGTTATGACATCTATTTCGCTTTTAAGAATCGAATGTCTTGGAAGAACATTATTAAAGCTGTAATGATTGTCCTAGGAGTAAATCAACGTTCAATCGTACAGATGATCAGGATATTGGGATCGAACTGAAGACCTTTCCGGTCAGCCTGAGGATCAGGCTGACCGGAAAGGTAGTGCTATTCTGTAACCTGTATCTCACCGTGAAAACTTAGGTGAAGTGAGCGTGGAGTGAGCTGTCAGTGCCACTGATGCTAGGGATTGACCAAGACGGGATGACACTGACAGCTCACTACACGCAAGTCTTCACGGTGAGATTTTTACAGAATCGTCATGCTGAACCGCTTTAGGTCAAAAATTCATATTATCTTGTTTTCTGTTACCAGGAAGAAATTTCCTGGAAGATGATAGAATTCTACGACAACCAGCCGTGCATTGACCTGATTGAAGACCGCTTAGGAGTGCTAGCGCTCCTAGACGAACAATGCCGAGTGCCCGGCGGAAGCGACGCCGGATTTGTGGCCAAGCTACACCAGTCTTGTGCCAGCTACCATCACTTTATGAAGCCGAGGTTCGGGAATCAAGGTGAGTAGCACTTGACCGGGGAGTAACACTTGGCCTATGAGTAACACTTTGGCAAAGAGGTCTTAGCTTGGTAGCCAAGTCTAACCAATCATCTGCCAGCTACCATCACTTTATGAAGCCGAGGTTCGGGAACCAAGGTGAGTAGCACTTGGCCGGGGAGTAAGACTTGGCCTATGAGTAACACTTTGCCAAAGAGGTCATAGCTTGGTGGCCAAGTCTAACCAATCATCTGCCAGCTACCATCACTTTATGAAGCCGAGGTTCGGTAACCAAGGTGAGTGGCACTTGGCGAAGAGGTCACAGCTTGGTGGCCAAGTCTAACCAACCATATGCCAGCTAACATCACTTTACGAAGTGGAGGTTCGGGTACCAAGGTAAGAAACACTTGACCGAGTAACTCTTTGCCGAAGAGGTCACAGCTTGGTGGCCAAGTCACCACACCAATCATGTGCAAGCTACCATCACTTTATGAAACCGCGGTTGAAGAACCGAGGTGAGTTATAATTTCATGGACAGGAACTCCAGTAGCATGCCTCTCTACTAGATCCTCGGCTACTCTCATCCAGCTGTTACTAGCCACCCTGCGAATCGTCACCCTATTCTCCACGTATCCTGAGAATTATATGACCCTTACTATTAGTCCAGGGCAAAAAAAATACATTCAATTGAATATTCTTTCATGTTACGTTATATCTCCAAAATTAAAGTGATTTAATGCCCTATTGGTGTGACTAACGTGATAAATTTACGCTTCATTCGTCCACAGCCTTCATAATCAAGCATTTCGCGGACAACGTAGAGTACCAATCTGGAGGCTTTCTCGAGAAGAACAGGGACACAGTGTCTGAAGAACAGCTGGAATGCATCAAGAGCGCGAGTAGCTGTCGATTGATCCATACCATCTTCGCGGATAGAACCGTAGAGGTGTCTGCTTCTGCCACCCTTCCGCCGCCCTCCAAGAGGAGGACCACGCCCTCCGTGCCTGTCGGTAGTCTCACTGTAAGTTCTAGTCTATTAGCTCATACCGTAGTAAAAGTACTTGACAAAATGTCAGCAAAATGTAGCTGGGCTGGCCATGATGAAGTTCGTTAGTCATCATAGAAGCTCTTCTAATGCAACTTCTTTTTTTTAAGCTATCTATTTTTTATTTTATTTGAATTTGATAGCATTACTTTATGCATTTAAAATTGAGTCCTATTGCCTTGAAATAAGATTTAATAACCTTTGCAGAAAAAGCTCAAACTACTATCCCGCTGAACAGTAGGTAGACGAGAAATACTTGATAAGTGTCATTATTCAATTAATATTTTTATTTAATGACACTACACTTTTTTATTATAATTATTTAGTATTTGTAACTATGTGTTTGTAGAAGTTACAATGCTTGCTTTAAATTATATCACTTTTTTTATTATATTTTTTTATTTGACTGAGTATTTAATTTTATATTTTTATTTAAAAAATATTTCCAATGTTGCATGCCTATTTTTAGGTAGATTGTACAGGGATCACAAAGTTCTATAAACACCTGTTTTATACACATAATTTCTAATCAAATAAAGTATTATGCTTATGATTTTGAGACGACTTAATTTAATCTAGGAATCATGGATACGTTACGAAAAATATTTAGAAGCTATTTTTCTTTATTCTTTTTCTTCTTCTTCTTTCTTTCTTTCTTTCTTTATTGTAGATTGACTGTAATATGTTCAAGGAATATTTTCAGTTATACTAGTAGCATTACCCATACCTACGTTAAGCCCTCTTACCCATGGAGGTTTTTGTACCGCGGCGATTTTTTATGGACCACTGTATTTTGAACGCACTGCTTAGCACAGGAGCAGTGGTGGCCCAGTGGTAACGACCGCGACTTACGAGTTGTAGGTCGTAAGTTCGAACCTACACAGGCGCTTTACTTTGTGTAAGTTATTTCATCACCACTGCTCTCAAAATGTGTCTTAAAACCAAAAATTCGAAGACATGTGGCATATACCAACCCGAGGAGTCCTGTGTCCCAGCAGTGGGAACATACTACGCTGATTATGCTTATCACCCGGTGTTGAAAATCCAACAGTGTCTTATTTCTGTTAATCTGAAATGCACTCTGTTGGATTTTCAATGCTGGGCTCAAAACCAAGAGTTGAAAATACGGTGCGCGATAAAAAACGGTCGCGTTTATAAATAGTATGAGCTTTTTTGGGATTAGGAACCATAATGACCATAGTCTCACACTTACACCAACCTCTTTGTCCACAGCAACCCCCTCGCCGCGCTTCCGGACAGAAACACACAGTCGGTTCTCAGTTCCGTCAGTCACTGTCAGCTCTCATGGCCACGCTGTCAGCCACCACCCCCCACTACGTGCGCTGCATCAAGCCGAACGACACCAAGGAGCCTTTCATGTTCGACAGTGCCAGAGCCGTCAACCAGCTCAGGTGATATACATAGAAAATACTAGACTCTCAACATACTCTCTATTTACACTTGCAGTCTGTGGGATCAGTATACTCAAAAATCATACAGCGCCCTTCGCGTCCAGAATAATAACGCATTCAGGGTGCGGATGGGGTTGCCCCGATACTGCAGCGCATCGGGGATGATCGCTGAAGCTCACGTGGACTGCTTCTACACGATGATGCGGAAGCGGTGCGCGGCCTTGCTCTGTAGGCTGCAGCGCCAAGACGCAAGCGGCTTCATTGTGCGTTTGTGAACGGCACAATCTGTTTTTCAAATCATTTGGGAAATCATCAAATGACTTCTCCCGCTCAGGGTGGAGCGCGAGGGCGTGTCAGACTTTTACTGACTAAAACCCACCCGTGTTCCTTCAGTTGCCTGTGCCAGGGCCACGGTTTTCTCTTTAGAATAACCCGTGATCCTGAGTAGATCACTACACTACAACAGTAGTGACGACATTACTCACTTAAGACCAATACTCAAGACTCAATCATTCCCTAATATGTGGTAACTTAAAATTATATGTCATCATTATGGACCGTGCCGGGCACATAAAAAAAAGTAGGAGAGAGGAAGCCTTACAAAATTTAGCTAATCTATTTATTAATATCTTATTGTCTCTTTTTTAAACATGCATGATTAGCTATATCAATACTTATTTTTATTTTTTTAAGTCTGGTAAATGGTATATAACACCCATTGCCAAATAAAAAAAGGCACCATATGGCAACATTCTTTATATATTTATGACTAAAACTGGCAATAAAGTCTCTTTGCGCGGCACAAAATGTTCTACGGGACCTCCGAAGTATACTTATTTTTTTTATTTGTTACAGAGCATGTGGTGTTTTGGAGACTATCAGGATATCAGCCGCTGGATTCCCATCAAGATGGCTTTATCAAGATTTCTTCTTTAGGTAAAAAAATGGAATATATCAATAACTGTTTTCAACTTTGTGTAATAAAAAATATTGGTATAGCCAGCGTAAACAATATTAAGACAAACGGACTCACCAAATTGGAAAATCTTAGCAAAATAAAATTAAGTCAATTTAGTAAAAATTCTTGCGAGAATTACAGTTTATTCTGAAACATCCCTTGTATCATTGATATAAAGTTTGTTTTTCTTAGACGCTATTTGGTGGTACAGGATGATACTAACAGCAATTTGTTATGATGGTTTCACTTTATTTCTACGTTTTCTGGTTTATCTCATTGCCATTCAAACACCTTCTTTCTATTCCTATTTCTCCAGGTACCGTCTCCTATGCCTAAACAAAGAAATAGACCGCGGCAATATAAAGGCTACCTGCGGCCGCATACTGGCGCGCCACGTCAAAGACCCTGACAAGTACCAGTTCGGAGCCACCAAGATATTCTTCAGAGCTGGACAGGTAACAACAATAAAACTATTAGTAGAACTGATGCGGAGGTGTTCTACCGTGGGGCTTATTTCACGGTGCATGAGTAGCTTCTATAACGAGAATTTACTACGTATAAAAATAGGTCTACCTATGAAATTACCATTTAGTAAACAGAAAGTTAGTCAGTTTTATGTAAATATTTTTCATTTCTATGAATCAAACTATACTCCCCTTGCTAACGAAGTCTGTCGGTGCAAGGTCTGGTGAGTACGGTGGATGACGCAAAACTTCCAACCTTAGCTACAAGAGCTAGTGAATAAGGTCAAGCGTTGTCGTGTAGGAGCAGCGGGGACGAGAGATTAACCAATAACGAGTCGTGCGTTCGTTTGTAGTGTTCACTCCGTACATGTAATTAATGCTGCGAGCCGTTTGTGCGCCATTGCTAACGCGACGGAACTCGTATTCCGTAATTACTCGTATTTTTATCATGTCCATATTGATAAAAATCCATATCAATAAACAAATGACTGAATTTTGAAATAGAATTCCATAAAATAAAAAATAAAAATGGAATTTATCACCAGGCATACATAGATTACGTTTCAAATTGCCAGCATTGTAAAACTGCAACTTCATAGGTAAAGAACTAATATAATATTTATTTATCTATGCGCATGTGTATAATTATAATATTATTTATATTTTATTAAATGTTCTATGTACAATAAATGTTGCATACACACAAACTCATTATTAATTATTATTATAATACGTATCTCTCTCGCCAAGCGTTGCTGTTCAACCATCTAAAGATATGTCCTTGTGATTTTAAACGCACAAATGAGACAAGCTTTATATTTACTTAGCATCCAAGTCCAATTTTACTTCCTTGATCTTGATGGTACAATCAAAATGGAATGAGATTAGCTTCTAGCCGGCCAAGAGAATGATACATCCAGGCATCCAAGGTGGAGAACGACTAGTTTTGGACGAGTTAGGAATAGACAAAATTACAGATTAATAAAAGTAAACGGTCATTTTGTCTATTCTATGACTATCTGGTGGGTTATTTATTTATTTAGTGTTAATATTTGTTGCGGCGATTGTAGGTAGCGTTCACGAACTCATTGAAACTATTTGACGCGCACGAGACGAGCATTCGACGTGTGGGAAGGGATCTAGGACTGACCTGGAATTCTTGTGTGGGTCATCTTCTGGGGGCTCCACGTGGCTTCACCGGTCGGTACTTCTCTAGGCACGAGATCTTGGCACAGCACTCACGCTAAATGTTCTCTCGAATTGTTGCTCGAATGATTGCAGCACTAGATAAACCCGTATTATAACCATTCAGAGGTTCAGGCGAAGTGCCTCAATCATTATGGGAAAGAAAGGGATGGATTCAGGAAACACCGAGTGCTCGCCATAAAAACATTAAATTACTGATTTGCGCACTAGGCCTTTTAGACTATAAGAGTCAAATTATTTTATATTACGTTTTCGGCGTCAACACTATCTGTCATTTGGTCTATTCTTCCGCCGACAGAAGTTGGTCTTGCTACGCGTGCTGATAGAACCTAAGAGAGGGGATTATGGAGTAGAAACCTTACTTAAACTAACCTCCTTACATAAAGAAAACAAAGAAATAAAAAAATCGTTTATTTGCGGTAAACGTGACGCAGTGATCGAACACAAACACTAAAAAGAACACAAGTAGGGGGAAAATATGCGTCACATCCACGCAAAACGGCCATCGCTCAGCTTAATACTACGACCTTATGCGAGACAGAGCTCCAGCGCTGGTTTCCAGCGACAGCCGGCGTTGACTTACCACACAAAGTGTATAAAATACGTTTGTTTGTTTCGTTGATTTTTTAAATCGATCTGTAGGAATCTTTTTACAATCATTGTCTTTAGTTTCATGTCAACCTCAACCTACCTTGATTTTATGTAATACAAATTCAATTTTATAAACGTTTTTTTCTCCTACTCAGGTGGCGTACTTAGAAAAGGTCCGCGCCGACATACAGCGCGAGTACTGCGTGCGTGTACAAAGTTGTGTGCGTCGATTCATCGCACGACGCAAGTATCTGAGGATAATGTCTGCGTTGAGGGCGCTGCAGGCTCGCGCCAGAGGTTACCTGGCTAGGAGGTGAGGCATTATTTTATGAGATAAAGACTGGCAAATGTCTTGCCAGTCTTTTTCTTGGTTTTTTTTTTGGCTGTATTTCATGTATAAAATTTATTTCTCAATAATAAATTACAAAGATTTCACTTACTTGAGAACATTTTTAAAACTATTTATATAATACAACTAAAATATAGTACAACAGTGAAAACCGGTATATCGCGGTGTCCGGTATAACCTAAACTGATTTAAACCATAATTACTTCGAACTTCTCTTAAAAATCTTTTTCCAACCACAGGCGAGCCCAAGAAATCCGTCGCAAACGCGCCGCCATCAAAATCCAACGCAACGTCCGCGGCTGGCTAGCAAGACTCAAGTACCAGAGGTTACGTCGCCTTGTGATCGGGTTACAAGCCCACGCCAGGGGTTACATGGCTAGGAACCTGTATAGAGACCGTAGGAAGGTCAAAGCGGTGAGTTACACCTAGGTTACTAGAGATTACGTCGCCTAGTCTTTGAGTTACAGGCCCACGCTTGGAGTTACATGGCTAGGAACTTGTGTAGAGACCGCAGGAAGGTCAAAGCGGTGAGTTATACCTAGGTTACTAGAGGTTACGTTGTTTAGCGATCGAGTTACAAGCCCACGCCTTTGGTTACATGGCTAGGAACTTGTATAGAGACCGCAGGAAGGTCATACCGGTGAGTTATACCTAGGTTACTAGAGGTTACGTCGCCTCGCCATCGGGTGACAAGCCCACGCCAGGGGTTACATGGCTAGGAACTTATGTATAGACCGCAGGAAGGTCTTAGCGGTGAGTTATTCTTTGGTTCCTAGAGATTACGTCGCCTAGTCTTTGAGTTACAGGCCCACGCTTGGAGTTACATGGCTAGGAACTTCTATAGTGACCACAGGAAGGTCAAAGCGGTGAGTTATTGCTAGGTTACTAGAGGGTTACGTCGCCTAGCGATCGGGTCACAAGCCCACGCCAGGGGTTACATGGCTAAGAACTTATGTAGAGACCGCAGGAAGGTCAAAGCGGTGAGTTATACCTAGGTTACTATAAGTTACGTCGCCTCGCCATCGGGTGACAAGCCCACGCCAGGGGTTAAATGGCTAGGAACTTGTATAGAGACCGCAGGAAGGTCAAAGCGGTGAGTAATACAATAAAAGGCTAGTGAAAGTCAAGTACTAGAGGTTACGACTACAATATTCACAACACCGAACCGCCGAGTTAACTTGGGTGGATAGTAGTTGCACTACTTCTTTCCTGTTTTAAACAATCGGAAAATTATATACGAAAAAATCTGTAAAATGGATGGAAATATGAAGAAGCTGCACGCTATAAAAGTTTTTGGAGGGGGTTATTCCCGTCCTTGTCGCGCGGTACGGACAATGTATGGCGCTAGTGTGAAGTTACATAGTCGTGACGTCACTGCTAGTACAGTGCTATCTTTTTCTAACAGTTATTTTAAAAAATTTAATAACTTTGAAAAAAAAAATTTTTTACGCTTTTTGTAATATTGTTTGTATTATTTAAAATATTTTTTAATACTAAAAACAAAAACAAAAAATATCATCATCCCTATCAGCCTGCTTCGGGTGTTTTTCCTGTTGAAGTCAACAGGAAAAACACCCGAAGCAGGCTCTTGTTAAATGTTTTATTGGTTTATATGGTCTACATCTTGTGAAACTGTGGACATAATATCCGAAGTAGGTCCGTAATGAAAGATTTTGTTATTTTTCCAGGCCCTTACAATACAACGGTACGTACGCGGCTACCTGGCGCGCAAACGTGCCAAGAGGCTGAGGAGGCAGATTGTTATTGCACAAGCATCTGTAAGTATTTTGTTTCTTTATTGAGCAAAGAAACTACGGCAGGAAGGAATTACGTCATTAGTGACTAGCAAAAAGAAAGAACTGGTTAAAACATTACTCTCATTTTTACCCGCAGTCGGGTAAAAAGACTGCGTTTACTTAACAATGGACATGAATTTGTGACACAAACAAATTTTTTATACTACAGAAGCTACAAGCTTGAGCTACGCCGTAGCGTAGTGCAAGCTACACCGTAGCATGGTGCAAGCTACGCCGTAGATAGCGCGTAGCAATATGGCCTTCGAACAATTTTTTTCTACCTGCGTATACGCATTCGTAATATGAGATCTGCCACAATAGCGTCAGGTCCTGGGTTTGATTCTTGGGACAGGTGAAATACAATAGGAGATTCTCAATAGCCTGTGCTGTTATTAAAAACTTCCACAAGTCTGTGTTGAAATGATATGAAATTATATTTATTTCTGTACGTAGATCTTCCAAGACACGTCCTTTGTTGTTTTTTTAACTTGTGCTTCTGGCAATAAGCTCGTCTAACATGGGACGTTTGTAATTATTCTTATTACATGTATTCCCCACCCCCCCCCCCAGATCCGCCGTTTCCTCGCCCGCCGCCAATACAAGCGCCTTCGCATTGAAGCCCGCAGTCTGGACCACGTGAAGTCGCTCAACAAAGGACTGGAGAACAAGATCATTAGTCTACAACAAAGGCTGGGGGCTGCCATGGAGAAGAATAAGGGAATTGAGCCGCTGTTAGCGCAGATTGTGGATTTGAAGTAAGTAATATAATAGGAATTTCTCACTAAAGGTCTGGAGTACAAGATCATTACTCTACAACAGAGGCTGAGGGATACCATGGAGAAGAATAAAGGAATTGAACCGCTTTTGGCGCAGATTTTGGATTTTAAGTAAGTAATTTAATAGGAATTTCTCACTAAAGGACTGAAGTACAAGATCATTACTCTACAACAGAGGGATACCATGGAGAAGAATAAGGGAATTGAACCGCTTTTGGCGCAGATTTTGGATTTGAAGTAAGTAATTTAATAGGAATTTATCACTAAAGGACTGGAGAAGAAGATCATTAGTCTACAACAAAGGCTGGCGGCTGCCATGGAGAAGAATAAGGGAATTGAGCCGCTGTTGGGGTAGATTGTGGATTTCAAGGAAGTAATTTAATAGGTATCTTTATTTTAAAGATTGAAGAACAAGATCATTAGTCTACAACAGAGGCTGGGGATGCCATGGAGAAGAACAAGGGGATAGAGCTGCTTTTGGTGTAGATTGTGGATTTGAAAGTAGTAAGTTCGAAAAGCGAGATAATAGGAAACTCTTAGTGTCAAGAAATGCTAAGGCTTTTCCTATGCATCGTCCTACTCGCAAGTTTTATGATCGCACCGCCGCCATTCCCATACTACGCATATAATTTTGATGACTTCGCATACTTATATACATACTTCACCTTCGCCGTAATGCTCACATTCTTTCCCTGGTGTATAATGTGCTCTTTTCCCCTTCCACTCCTAACTATCTCAAGAAACGTTTCCAGTTTCTTTGCGACTCCCATACGAAATTTTTAAGATCATCGGATAACTTAAAGCTTAAAATGCCTAAGCACTCCACAATTTTCCTCGACAAATCTTTTACTGTCCAGGCCGTTCGTCTGTGGAATGCACTGCCTGTCGAAATAAAACGCGCGCAGTCGTTATTTGCGTTTAAAAGACTCGTGAAGGATCATTACTTGTCGTTGTGATCTTGCTTCGTAAACTGTAATTATCATTTATTTACGTTTCTTATATTTCGCATATATGTATGTATTTATGTATATATTCCTTAGGATATGTTAATATGTATATATCTGTGTATCTATTTTAGTTTAATGTATATTTATTTCTTGCACCACTGACATCCCCATTTTATGTCCAGACAAATCACTGTCCATTCTAAGGTAACCTTAAGAAGGAAGAGATCGCAGAAAGCGATATTTCAAGATCACCGATAAAGCGCCATTAATCGGTTTGCCTTCTTATTTCTAAAACCGTTCTTAGTTATAAAACGTTAATGATACCGGGATTTGAAATTGCAAAAAAAAAAAAAAATTGTATGCTATCTCTGTAATGTTAAAGGTTCCAAAGCCTATTTTGTATAAGTTTAAAATAAATTATTTTATGTTTATTCACAGAGCAAAACTAGAACTCTTAAAACTAGTAGAAATAGAAGCAAAAACACTCCGAGTGGATATATTCAGCAAAAACGACCTAATAACCTCTCTGCAAGAAGAGCTAGCGAAAGAAAAAGACAGCAACAAACAGCTGATACAAGAGAAGAAGGCGTTAGAAGAGCAGTATAAGAAGGACAGAGTATCGTGGGAGGGAGAGAGTGAAAAATTGGAGAACGAGTTGAAGAGTGTGAAGGAGCATTATGATCTGGCGATTGAAGGTAAGTTTTAAGACTTGCTTTCTAGAAAAATTTAAAAAAAACGACGAATAATGTAAATTGCGGGCCTCCACCATAAAAAATGTGAGTTATAAAGAAATAGCATTTTTTTCTCCTGCAAATACAATAGATTTGGTTGTGACACTTTCCTTTAAATTTAGGACAAAGCGCCGTACATTTGCAGGCATTGCCCTTCAAAACCTGTTTTCTAGAGCAAAGTCCAGTCATGGATTTTATTGGATTTCTGTGTACTGGCAACAGGCTTGCATTAAGCTTAATGATTATTAACTTCGCTCCAAAAAAAAAAAAGAGAACAGTATAAGAAGGACAGAGTATCTTGGGGGAAGAGAGTGAAAACTAGAGAATGAGTTGAGTGTGTGTTATGATCTGTCGAATGAAGGTAAGTTTTAGGAATTCAAGTTAAAACTAGTTTTTATAGCTTTTGTAATAACGTGATCAAATGGAAACTAAGATTGAGTTTACGATGTTATTGTTTAACATTATAGATCATACACGAAATATTTTGGTGTTTCGAATTTTGAAACTGTTATTAAACAATGGTAGAATATGTCCCTTCAAATAAGCTCTGAATTTCTTTCGTCTCTTGTTAGAGAAAGATAGCAATTTATTTTTCATTGTTATGAATCTTCAAATTTATGGGGCCTTTCTCTGACTAAAGTACTAAGTCTGGAAAGCCCTTACTCCTTCGGTTGGTCTTCAGTTTTCTGGGGCATTCTCTAACTAAAGTTCTAAGTTCGTAAGGCCCTTACACCTTTAGTTGGTCTTCACTTTTACGGGGCATTCTTTAACTAAAGTTCTTAGTTCGTAAGGCCCTTACACCTTCAGTGGGTATTCAGTTTTCTGGGGCATTCTCTCATTAAAGTTCTAAGTAAGTAAGGCCCTTACACCTCCAGTGGGTCTTCACTTTTATGGGGCATTCTTTAACTAAAGTTCTTAGTTCGTAAGGCCCTTACGCCTTCAGTGGGTATTCAGTTTTCTGGGGCATTCTCTCATTAAAGTTCTAAGTAAGTAAGGCCCTTACACCTCCAGTGGGTCTTCACTTTTATGGGGCATTCTTTAACCAATGTTCTAAGTTCGTAAGGCCCTTACGCCTTCAGTGAGTATTCAGTTTTCTGGGGCATTCTCTAATTAAAGTTCTAAGTACGTAAGGCCCTTACACCTTCAGTGGGTCTTCACTTTTATGGGGCATTCTTTAAATAAAGTTCTAACTTCGTAAGGCCCTTACGCCTTCAGTGGGTATTCAGTTTTCTGGGGCATTCTCTAATTAAAGTTTAAGTAAGTAAGGCCCTTACGCCTTCAGTGGGTCTTCACTTTTATGGGGCATTCTTTAACTAAAGTTCTTAGTTCGTAAGGCCCTTACGCCTTCAGTGGGTATTCAGTTTTCTGGGGCATTCTCTCATTAAAGTTCTAAGTAAGTAAGGCCCTTACACCTCCAGTGGGTCTTCACTTTTATGGGGCATTCTTTAACTAAAGTTCTTAGTTCGTAAGGCCCTTACGCCTTCAGTGGGTATTCAGTTTTCTGGGGCATTCTCTCATTAAAGTTCTAAGTAAGTAAGGCCCTTACACCTCCAGTGGGTCTTCACATTTATGGGGCATTCTTTAACCAATGTTCTAAGTTCGTAAGGCCCTTACGCCTTCAGTGGGTATTCAATTTTCGGGGGCATTCTCTAATTAAAGTTCTAAGTACGTAAGGCCCTTACACCTTCAGTGGGTCTTCACTTTTATGGGGCATTCTCTAATTAAAGTTCTAAGTACGTAAGGCCCTTACACCTTCAGTAGGTCTAAACTTTTCTTTGGCATTCTTTAACTAAAGTTCTAAGTTCGTAAGGCCCTTACGCCTTCAATGGGTATTCAA
Source organism: Dasypolia templi (assembly GCA_963555695.1). Classification (NCBI taxonomy): domain Eukaryota; kingdom Metazoa; phylum Arthropoda; class Insecta; order Lepidoptera; family Noctuidae; genus Dasypolia; species Dasypolia templi. The sequence continues at coordinate 12,291,437 of OY743163.1, forward strand.
TTTTCGGGGGCATTCTCTAATTAAAGTTCTAATTACGGAAGTCCCTTACCCAGACTTGGGTGGTTAGTCCTTAATTAGTAAATGATAAATAAATGATAAATGATTTTATTTCTGTAAGTAGGTTTTTACAAACACTTTTACACGTCAATACTATTTTAAAAGTAGATGAGATCGGCGTTTCCTATCTGACTACTCTGAGAAGAAACGCCAAAACAAACTCAGAGGTCACAGTCTCTTTTAAAGTCCAGACATAATCTTGGTCAGGTCATGTGAAGACCATGTGGATTGATGTCTGAAATGGTCTTTTGAGGAAAGAACCAAACAGAATGAGTGGACCTGTCCAGTCAGTGCACGCATTTGTCAGTAATCATACAGCTCAACACAACACATATGGAGCTCAACGATTCGACGAACATTACCAAAGAAAGGACATTTGGGTAGGCCGCATAAATTGCTCAAACTGCCAGACCATGATTAAAACTAATTTTAAAAATAAAAAATAGATTGAGATAAAAAAAAAAAAACAACAAATCCACACTGCCTTCACATTCACAATAATTAAAATATTATAATACTTTACAAAGTAAATTTTCACGTCATGTCAAAGTGTAAAAATCCGAGAATAAACATGGTCAGATCATATGAGGACTCTGTAGACTGGTGTCTGAAATGGTCTTTTGAGGAAAGAACCACACTGATTTGAGTGGACCTGTCCAGTCAGTGCATGCATTTGTCAATCATGGTGCAGCTCAACTCAGAACTAAGGAGCTCAACGATTCCACGAACAATACAAAAGAAAGGACATTTGGGTAGGCCGCGTTAAGTACTCAAACAGCCAGACCGTGATTAAAACAACTGAAAGAACAAAAAAACAATGACTCACATAGTCCTCACATTCTCAAAAATTAAAACAATGTTATACTTTAAACAGTAAATATAAAGATGTCATTGTTTATTTTTAAAAATCAAAAATAAAAGTTTAACAGCAAATTAAACATAGACAATATCTGTGTAAACTTATTGGAGCAGCTCAATCCCAAGCCTTCTTGTCCTCAATATAGCCTTTGACAGTATAATAGGCATTCTGGCATAATTTCCGCTTTATAAATGATTTGAATTTATTAAGGCTTAGTTCTTGAATGTGGCCAGGAAGTTTATTATAAAAACGAATACTTTGACATTTAAACGAGCTACCTATTTTCTTGAGTCTGGTAGTAGGAACAACAAATTTGTGTTTTAAGTAATTTAACATTCAAGAAAGAGAACTCGTTCGTTAGCGATAACATTGTTTTTTTACCTTGATCTAATTAAGTACCTTTATACATTGCATGTAGCTAAACTTTATCTTGTAATGTTTTTATGATAAAGTCTTTGACGCGCTTTTGTCCGACTAAATTGTATTGATTAAATCGCTCTAACAGAACATAAACAATAAAAAACTATTAACAGAAAACTATATGGTTACTCTATTTTTATAGAAACACATAGCTAGCCCACCGACAAAGTAAATAATAATAAAAAAAATATAACTTTATCTTTTTCTTGTGTTATTCACAGGACAGTAATTTAAACAAAAAAACATTATAACCAACATTGACTTTGAAATCTGCACACAAAAAACCTAAACACGTTTATTCACGATCCTTTAATACTGTAGATAAATGTATTGATAAAACCAAACAATGTGCTTGATAATGATTGATAACGAAAATATTAATTACTTCCATGTTTCATCGATTTCGTACAGCCGCGTTGGCAAATATTTTGGTGTACACGCAAAAATATACGTGTTTCGTATTCGTTTGAAATGAGTGAAGTTTTTGAGAAAAAAAAGTGATTATTTGTTGCTATAATGTGACGAAAAAAAAAATCTGGTTGTTCGTAAATTACTGTAAAATTCAAGTATTAAAGTTATTTGAAGATGTGTGTGTATGTGTGTCATAATGTTATGATATTCTGTAGTTGCTTGGCAGACACGACACGATTTTTCTCACTCATTAGCACAAGAAAGTTGTGGAGAATATGCTTCTGGGGCGCAACATTCTGTATTTTTTTAACCTTAAAAAAATTAAAGCCAATTTGAGTACTTTTGATCGAATGTGTTAATTTAACCGACCTTAAGAAAAAGAAATTCTGTTATCCCTGTTGGTGTGAGAGGGATGGCATGTGATTGATTGTCTTACAAAAAAACTGGGCTGTTTTTTCCTGGGAAAGTTTGATTGAAAGCATAATCAACCAAAACGGTTTCCTCACGATATGTTCCTGCACCGTTTTGAGAGCAGTGTTGCTGAAATTATTCACGCAAAATAAAGCTCCTGGTTCCAAGTTCGAATCCACGACCTACAACTCGTAAGTCGGGGCCGATACCAGTAGGCCACCACTGCTCTAAACTCTCTTAGATTGATGTGTAATAGACCCTATATTAGCTATTTGTAAACGCGTAAACAGAGTGGCGAATAGGTTATCTTAAGAAATAGTACAGCGGTTATTACAACTTGTTACCAGTCTGTTAAAATATAAAAACAAACAATTTTACAAAAAAAAAAAACAAAAAGTGTTTTTGTAACTAAATATGTTGTAGCGTATAATTGGCACGAAGTAAACCACCCTTGATAATAAGGCACTAAAAACGCGCGGGCCGATGGTATCAACAATTATACACACGCTTAATGGTATTGTTACCTAATAATTACAAATTATGATGAACTAGCTGTTCCTGCGAATTCGTCTGCTATTCAGGATGAAAACTAGCCTATGTCCATAACACGATCTATCTGATTGACAAATTTCATCCAAATCCGTTCAGCCGTTTTGGCGTGAAAGCGTAACAAACAGACAAACTTACTTTCGCATTTATAATTTTAGTTAGGATGTTGTGAAGTACTAAACAGAAAAAAAGTTCCCACGACTAGAATGTTAATTGTTATTAACTAATTTAATTGTGTATGTTTAAAATACGTAATTAGTTAAGTAGTTTCAATTAATGGTAACGGCCGCGACTTACCGAGATATAGGTTCGAACTCAGACAGGCGCTTTACTTTGTGTAAATTATTTCATTACCACTGCTCTCAAAACAGTGAAACAGGACACCGACATGTCTTAGAACCAAAAATAGAAGACATTTTAATATTTTTATGTGGCAAATATACTGTGTTACATCTACCAACCCGTACTGGGCCCGCGTGGTGGAATACGACCCACTCCCTCTCACAGAGGAGGCCTGTGTCCCAGCAGTGGGAACATAATAAGACTGATTATGTAATAACCTAATCACCACACTGTATAAGTAATTTTTCATAAAACTTACCTGTTTTTGTTGCCGTAACAGTTATTCGTAGTATGCATTTCACATAAATAGTTTAATCGTGGCCACTTACACAGAAAAGTGACCAAGAAGTAAAAAAGTAAAGTGTGAACGATATAATAACAATAATATCAAAAATGCTAGTGTCGGAAGTGATACGTGACGTGCCGAACAAACACTATGCAAGTAGCGAGAGTTATGACAATAGTCTCGTGGAATGGTCGCAGGAGTTCAAAAGTCGAGCGCAACTTTGGAAAGGTACTTCAAATATCGAACGTTTTTGTTTTAACAAGCCATTTGTATGGGGTTTATGTAAACAGTTGAAAAGGTGGATAAATGTAAGAAAGTTTAAAACTCATGTTAAAAGTACACTTTGTAATCAAGCATATTACAAATTAGAGGATTATATCCTAGATAAAAATGCTTAGAAACATGCTGGTCGTGCTCCATAGGACAATCTAGAGGCTAGACAAAATCGTTCTAGTTGCTAATTGAATTGTATTATGACACAGTGACTTATTCATATTTAATATTTTAGGAAAATCATATACTTTCGCAATGTTTGTAAACATGTGAGCACCATGTACCTATCACGTGATTTATTTATCTGTCTTTGCTTATTTTTAATTATTTTTACCTATCCCATATATAAATACAAATAATGTATACAAAATATTGTTAAACATTTTAAAAGAGTAACGGTGGAGTTTCTTGCCCCTTCTTCTCCATACGAAACTACCTTTTAGAAGGGGCGCCTAGAATCAATTCTATTTAAATGTAAATGTTAACTTTCAAAAGTGCCTTTTAGTGCCTAATTGAAACAAATGCTTAGACTTGACTTTGGTGATTAAGCTCTCTACATACTTAAACTGGTAGATTCAAATTCAAAAACTTTTATTTTCAAATATTGGTAAAGAATAAGCAGATGTTTTACATTCATGTTATATTTGTATATATCGCAGTCTTGGTATCACCATTTTTAACCTTTCAACATGCTTATTACATTCAATGAAAACTAAACAAAATAAAGTTACGCATAATATCAATAAAACTTGTTTAAAAATAAATGAATCCTAGATATATCCCACATAATCCCATAAACGTAGTTCATCCTACAAGTAGTAAGATAAACTGTAATGTATTTTTAACATATTAGGCGATGATGCCTTTATTAAGTTTTTTAGCAAGGATTAAGGCCATCTTTGTACAATTCGACGTTTTACAATTTTTTATAAATAAATAAAGTCAAAGTCAAAGCATTTATTTCAAATAGGCCCATAAAAAGGCACTTTTGAACGTCAAAATTTACATTAAAAATAGAACTGATTCTAGGCGGGATTCTAGAATAAATATTCGAAACAACACTAAAAGTGTCCTAGACTGTTTCCCATAATGAAGACTGTTTACTTAGCTATCTGTCAGACCGCCCATTGTATCTAACTATGTTACTCTCTTATTTGTAATTGTTACTGTGTACAATGAAGAGTATATCTTTCTCAACATCAGCATTCACACCCAAAGAAACGCTGAACACCTTTAAAACCTGTTTTTTTTTTATTGAATACCCGTCCGAGGAGAACAGAAGTCTATGTCAAATTCCTACCTCACGATTTCTACTACAATGCGGTGGTGGCCGCGTATCCCCAATTCCGATCCCGAATCTTACTCAAAAAACCAATTTCTTCTTCAGAACGCGACAAACAACACGAACAAGAGAAAAAGGCGTTGAACGCGGAGTTAGAAGCAGAGAGACAGAGTCGACAAAAGTTGCTGTCAGCGCAATATGAATTGCAGGAGAGGATCGACTCTTTGCAGAGGTGAGTTCAACTATTCAGTGTTCTCGTTGATATTGCCAAATTTAGGATAATTATGCTTCGTTGATCAGGTGGTCGGAAACGATATTGCTGAGAATGAGGTCCGGGGTTAGATTCCCAGGTCCGGCAAAGTAATGGCAACGCATCTGCAACTTCACTGTTGCCAATTTTCATAAGCAGCAAAGCTACATCTTAAGATAAACTGTGTACAATAATACAGAAACTTTTTTGTTTTAAAGTCGGTAAAAAGTGTATTGTCGAACTTTTTGGCTACTTGCCACATAAATAGATGTTCCAGTAACTGATTTATTTATTTATTGAACTGAAACGGTTTTAAACCAATTACAAAATTTAAAGAAGTTTGTATAAACACATGCACATAAAATCATCAAGTTCAGGTATAAAATATTGTTTGACAAGGTGGGCAGCCAAAAAGTCACCCGTGGTCGAGTGGTTGGCGGTGCAGCTTTTATAGTCCGGTTAAATAGTCACGACCTCTCAAGGTCAACTACAAGATGCCATATACAATATGTAACAAAAACCCTGTCCGATCCAAAAAAGGCGTATTCCTGGTTTAACATACGTACTAGAAAAAATAGTAAAAAAAAAGTAACTCATAAAAACCAAAAGTTATTGATTTTTTTATTTTTAGTTACCATGCGAAATGTAACACTAAATATGGTAAATTTTCATAAGTTGACAACACTCCACCGGCCGGCGAAATCTTTTATTTTTTGCCTATTTTTATTTCAAAGGACACCGCCGTGCTCTAGCCGCATTGTAGGTACTCATAACGAGTCCTCGATCCTTTGATGTAGCCGACTGGTCGCTACTTGTTTGGACACTTCGCCAGTCTCACGTGGAGATAGCTTGCGATCGGATGTCCGTACGTATCACGTGCCGCTATCGTATCGCGAACAATGTCGTATACCAATCAGGAATATTTGAATATGTTAATTTTTATTTGTGAGTGAATGTGTGATTCGGAAATCGAAGTAACAGCTCGGATTGTGGAAGCTTTCGAGTCACTCAAATCGTACACATGTGCGCTGCATAGAGTACGTGCAAATTTAATAAAAAGGTGTCGAATGTGTACTAATGTTCTAGATAGATAGAGGTATGTAACAAGTAAATGTTTTAATAAACTGATACCTACAGTGGGTACATTGCCAAAAGCACATCACATTAACTCAATAATAATTGTTTCTTGCTAAACAGAAGGTCAGAAATCGGGGTCATTGTGCGTAAGCCTACAATAAAATATCAGCTGATACCTACGCGTAGGCAAAACGTAGATGTCTTTAGTCCTACGTTTCTTTGGCGGCATGCGACAAAAGACCGCCGCGCTCAGGCGGCTTCTTTGACACGAAACTGTAGGTGAACTCTGGTGAACCCTGTCGAGCGATCAGTGTTGCCTTTGGTATGATTATTTTTAATTTTTTAAATTAATTGTTTTCATTGGGGAAAAATAATTATCTCGTATCCAATAAATGATTACGTATTTGTGTACGCACTACGATACCAAATAATACCCTTCAGGATCGGACAGGGTTTTCGTTACATGCTGTATAAAAAAATAAAAATAAAGGTGGAGCCCCTTTATTAGGCACTGGGTGCAGAGGCACGTGCCAACTTGTGTTGAGCCACGTTACGCGTAGTACATATTATTTGTTTTTAGGTTAGTTTGTAAGTTTTATCAACATAGTTTTTAAGTCGTTGTTACATATACTATATGGATTGTGTGTTAATTAATGTATGATCGGAAATAAACGTAACATATATATAAATTAAGTTAACAACGCTCATGTATCCCTCTCATAGTACCTCTGGCACGCCGATAAAATCTTCGTCCATTCGTCAGATCGTTTGTTGGATTACAATCCAAGAGATCATCAAGCGCGGCCAGAGTACGTGGTACTGGGGACTTACAACGCGCAACGGTGCGACATGGAGGCACAGCAAATAGCCTGTGCTTTTGAGTTTCAGATATACACAGTTTTCTTTTGTTTACAGCAAACCAGCACCCAAGGAGCACAGGAGATCGTTATCAGATGCCAGCGACAAATCCCAACAAGAAACTACGGTTGAAGATGTAAGTTTTTTACTGATATTTAATCATATAAAATAACTAGCTGAACCCGCAAACGTTGTTTTGCTTCTTTTTTTTTTTTTTTTTGAAAAATAGATGTTGGCCGATTCTCAGACCTACCCGATATGCACATAAAATTTCATCAAAATCGGTCAAGCCGTTTCGGAGGAGTATGGCAACGAAAACTGTGACACGAGAATTTTATATATTAGATGAATGTGAGGTCGGCTGTCATTGTGCCGATTGTCGTACTGGCCAACGGCCTGATGGCCCAAAGCCTCGATCAATAACTCTCGAGGCTTTCGTTAGGCAGTTGTATCAAGGGCCTGATTCAGAAGGCTGTACTCCTCGATACGGCTCGCATCGTAATGAGGTTCCTGTCTCTGAAGCACTAACTACTGGTAGTTAGTGCTAATAGTTAAGCTTGGACCCTGCTCCCGAAACCGACGGACCACAATTTTAATATTTTTTTATGTTTTTTTGTTTAATCAAAAATATTTAAAAACTTATTAAAATAAATAAACGATATAAAATAATAATTTATAAAACTAAAATGTTAAAATTGCACACGTGACCCGATCACGTCGATCGATATGTTAACACGATATAATAAAAATAAAACAGATTTGATGTTTTATTTTTAACACAAATGAATTGAATGTGGTTAACTAGTGCACTGCCAGGGTCGCAGGTTGTTTGAATGAGATACCGTGGCCACAGGCAACTGAAGGAACACGGATGGGTTTTAGTCAGTAAAAGTCTGACACGCCCTCCCTCTCCACCCAGAGCAGACCGCCGCTCCCCGCGAATCATTCGATGATTTCCCACCCAAAAAAATAAATGGGCCAGACGAAATTCTCAGTTGTCATCAAAGTTCGGTGTACAACTTCGAATAATCTTTAAAAAAATGTAAGAAGCATTTCTTTAGCACCGATTTATTTTTAGCAAACTTTCAATAAATCTGCCAAGAACTCTGATGCTTTTTTTTTGGAATTTTGTACTGTGCATTTTCCGAACTGAATGTGAATAAAAAATTTCTTGTTTGAAAATAAAGGCTCTTTACACGGTTAATACCAATTTATTAAATAATACCTTTTTACTAGGACTATGGCTACGGTTCAGTCAGATCCGTGGAGAGTACTAGACCGGCGCTGGAGGCTGTCAACTGGTCTGCAGGCTCACACAATGGACCAACACAACCGGTAAGTTATAAACGCTGCTTCCACTGACGAATTAACGATGATAAATTATCATTATCACCATGATTCTATGTCTCCTTACACTTCACATGCATCAGAATCAGAATCAGAATCAAAAATTTATTTGCTATGAATGTAGGTACAGATATAAGATGTTGTATAATAATGAGATCGGCTACAGTCTACCTTACGGCGTGCAAATTGTTACATTAAATATTATTAAAACAAAATGAATGTCAACAAAACAGGGTCCACTTACGTCGTGCAAATTATTACACTAATTAAAATATATAAACAAAATAATGTCAATCGATTAGAAATTATAGTGAAGTATATATAGTCAGGTACAAAAGTCTTACATGGTCAAAATTGCAATTAATTATTACAGTCATAATCAGGAAAAACTCGTATCATTAAGAAAGTCTTTCACTGAGTAATAACATTTGCCTAAAAGTAAAGCAGTTACCTTAGATTTAAAAATGTTTAAAGAATAATCCTTAAAACTATGAGGTATTTTATTATAAATGACAGGTCCCATTGTCATAATACTTTTCCTTAACAGTGCTGTTTTGTAATTACCCGAATGTAGTAAGTTCTTGTATTGGGATCTCAAGGGGCCACTACGTGTTCTTAAGTTCGCCAGTGACGAAAATAAGTTAAGATTAGACTTTACAAAAATTGCCACCTCCAATATGTACAAACATGGAAAAGTCAGTATCTTCAGAGACCGAAACAGAGGTTCACAGCTGTCTGTGCTTTTAAGTTTTGACATAGACCTAATACACCGTTTCTGGGCCTTAAAAATCTCCTCCCTCTCACTACAGTTACCCCAAAATATGATTCCAAATCTTAACACTGAAGCAACCAACCCATGATAGGCGAGTGCATACAACACACATATATATATATATATATTTTTTTTTTGGTTAATTAATTTATTAAATGTCTGTTTTTTTTCTCTTCATCGACACATTATTTTGTCTAGATTTTAATATTCCTAAAAGGTACTAAAACTTTATTTGTACATATAGGTGGCTGATGCAGGTTTGGTACTTCGCATGAGGAACAGGATATCTGCTCTTCAGAGCGAACTGTCGAGGACACAGAAGAGGTCAACTGACCTTGAGGAGAGGATTATGAGTAAGATATATCTTCTTTTCGCTTACTTTAGTAGTTTTTGTTACCTAAGTTGTGGTCTGGATTTGTGGCCGGTTGATGGCGATAGGCTCGCCCCCCTATTACATGGGACTTAAGCATAACTGGCGAAATGTGGGTGTACTATAGGTACACCTCTGCCTAACCTTCTGGGATTTACAGGCGTGATGTTAAGTTATGTATTTGCTGCTAATTAGATTATTTCATGAAAATATGACAATAAAGCTTATGATTTTATTTCAATCACCCTATTTTTAAGCATAGAAATATGAATAAGGTTTAAGACTCGACTAGTCGGCGCTTTTTACCGACTAAAATCGCCGACTACAACCGCGTTAAAAAATTATGGCGGCTGTGAAGTGCGCTGGCGCAGTACTCCACCCCCCACCCTTGCTGACACGTGAATTGTTTACCCGCCTCATGTTCCGAGCTGCCATTGCCATAAAGTTTGAATCGGACTGTAAAAGTACGACTTGTCGCTACATCTCTACTGATTATATAATAATAATAATAATAGTCTGATACTGTGATACTGTCCCTCTGCACCGCAGAGCAAAGACCTCTTCTCCTACTGAGAAGTCACGAGCATTGATCACTACGCTTGCTCAAGAAGGATTGACGATTTCAGACTTACATTAACTACTAGCATCTGGCCGCGATTTCGTGCGTGTGTTTTTATTTTTCCCCCGACCCATCGCAATGCCTGCCCGCGCGGGTAGCTGTAGTGTTCTTTCTGACTTTTTTTTGTCTTTTTGCTCTACTCCTTAGGGTCATAGCGTGATGTTAAATAGCCTCAAGAATTGGGCTATCAACTGCAAAATGATTTTTTCTAATCCGACCCATAGTTCCAGAGATTACCCCCTACCACAGATAATATAATACTACGTACAGATACCCAATCCCATAAAAGAAATGAAACTTCCCTAAGTCTGGCTTTTGAGCTGGCAATTTTACTTCGTCCAACTTTTCAACAGATGGCAGTCTAAGCGACTCACTAATTGCCAGACTGTAGTTTTGTTACGCCATCTAGGAGTCAACCTACTTTTAAAACGTGTTGTGCAATCCTTTTCAGATAAGATTTAATAGTTCCGGGTTCAGAAAAATATGTTAATTGATTTCTTTTACATTTCTATGTAAATTCATAGATAAAAAAATAAAGTTGTTTGATTTAAATTGGTAACGATAGAGGCTACTCTGATGTGTTTAAATTGAGTAAAGCGCCATCTATTGCAAAGAGCTCTAAACGATATGACTAACAGATAATTTTATGGATTCGAATTGAAGTTTAAGGCTTTATTCATGTTTTTCTTGAAAACACGGGCGTTATGAGTGTAAATAGATAAATCAGCATTAAAAAATAAAGTTTTGATTTTTACCAATCTAACTTCAGCCAAAATTCTGCCGTTCAACGCTTTTTATTGATTGTTAATTTCATAATGGTTACCTATGCTACCATCTATGATGTTTTTTCAAGACTAATTATAATTTGTTCGATTTGAGACCCCATGCCCCCTACATACAAATTAAAAAAAAAAAACATATAAATTTTACCTCTTTTTGGGTTTCCTCACGATGTCAGTGATGTCCAAGATAATCTTATCATCGGCACTTGCCCACATTATGCTATCTCAGAATCACGTTTTTTTTTTTTTCTTCTCCAGATCGTCACTCGTCTCCACCTACAAACCCGAACATAGATCGCTACAAACTGGAAGAGCTGGAAATTGAGAACAAGAAGTTACGAGAACACCTGGACAGGCTACGAACTGCTGGAGACACCACGCTGGTTTCCAAAGAAGTTATAGGTAAGAAATATACAGGGTGGTGGGAACATCGACGCGCGAACTGAAACCATTGAATACAACACATTCTAGACTTCAATTTCGAGCGTAGAATTTTTTTCGTCGGTTATAAAATACTAGCATTTCGCCCGCGACTTCGTCCGCGTGGATTTGGAAATAAAATTGCCTATGTTCATCAGGCATAATTTCGGCTTCCAATGGTAAAACAATATTTCAAATCGGTCCAGTAGTTTCGGAGCCTATTCAATACAAACAAACAATCAAATCTTTCCTCTTTATTAATATTAGTGTAGAAATATCTGCTGTCCTAAGCGGTTAAAAAGAAGAGAGATATTTATTTGCACACAGGTCGTGAAGGACAAAATACAAATGATAAAAAAAAAACAATGGTGCAACAGCAGTAGAATGGTCCCGGAGCAGTGGTCGGTCGTAGGTTCGAACTCAGACAGGCGCATTACTTTGTGTACATTATTTCATCACCACTGCTCTCAAAACGGTGAAGGAAAACATCGTGAGGTAACCGGCATGTCTTAGAACCAAAAACTTCGAAGACATGTGACATTTACCAACCCGCACTGGGCCTGCGTGGTGGATTACGGCCCACACCCTCTCACAGAGAGGCCTGTGTCCCAGCAGTGGGAACATAATAGGCTGATAATGCTAATGGTGTGTGCCTTACGGCTGCGCGAAAAAGGTTCACTTCAGCATTAATGCCAGACAGATGTTGTCTGACGCTTTAGGGACAAGTGACAGGGGATTACAATTACTTTCAACATACCTAATATATAGGATGACTGGTAATTAGTAACAACTTTCACAAAGAAACAATTTTTTTTTGCCGATCGTTGTACGGTAGTACCTAAATGAACATGTGACCGGTCGGGGTCAAGCGACTCACAGAAGATTACGCGCGCGCGTTTCGTGTGGTAGAAAAATTAAATAAAGAGAAAAATGCATGGTAAATGTGGATTGATTAATTGTGTTTGTAAATAGGGATTAGTCACATAATAAAATAACAGATAATGGTGTATTATTCTTGTTAGGTACTTACGTAGTCTATTGGAGTGATTGGGGTCATCCGCTAAGTTATTAAAAAAAGTTGTTTCTTTGGGAAAGGCGCCGTTCAAATATTACGTAAGCAGATTTATTACAATCATTTACCCCCCCATCCCCCTTGTCAGCAAAAGTAAGCAAAGCTCTTACCCCCTCCTCCCATGCTTACGTAAACATTTTTCAATTATAAATGTATTTTTTTAATATTGTAATTATAATGTTATAATTATAATTTTAAAAATAATTCCCCTAATCGGTTCCAAAGCGAGTGCCTAAACGTATGCATTATTTGCGGGAATTTTTGAAAATGCGTTTCGTTTTCAAGCATAGACAATGTGAGGGTTGCCATTTGTGTAAAAAAGTAAATAACTACCGATGACGTAATCATCATCTAGACTCCCCTACCCCCCAAGTCATCCAAAATAAGCAAAACAAAGACCCCCCCACCCCCCCATAGTGCTTACGTAATACTTGAACGGCCCCAAAGTTGTTTGTTGTGATAAGTACAATGATGTGTTTAAGTATCGGTCATTAATTACCAGTCACCCTACAAAATGGTTATTACTAATAAATCAATAAATAAACCAGCAATTTAAACAATGAAAAACGAAAACAACAAGAACTGTCTCAGTAAAACCTGTAAATGTATGTTTTTTTTGTTTGTTCAAAATCATGTAGTGAATCTATTGTGGGTTTGTGGATTAGTTGGTTGTTTGCAGGTAAAATTTAGGTAGACTAGATTGAAACCAGACACACACTTTAACACAGATTTATTCGCTAAGAGCACGAGCACAGAATCTTAGGTGGTAGGTTCTTAGTCTATAGGATCTTTCACTGGTTGTAGGTTGGTATCAAGGTTACTGCCCTGGGCTTTGTCCGTTTGGAGACTGGTGGACGAAGTCTCAGGGGCGAGGTAGTGCGGGCAACACTGGACCGTAGCGGCCACGTGCCCCAGGTGTGCTGCAGACCACGCAACGCTCGCCAAGGCTCCGTCAAGGCGAGCAGAGCGGATGGATAGGCAGGTGTTCGCACTCACTCGCCGTGGCTCCGTCACAGTGAGCAGTGTGGTATGGATAGGCAGCTCCAGACCTCTGTAGAGGCGTCAGTTAGTAGGTACCAGTAGTCGCCTAGAAGAACCCTGAAAATAGCTCAAACGGGGCGCCCGTGACTTTCAGGAAAGATTCCTGTCAAATCCTCAGTATTCCGATGGTCAACGAGGAGATAAGTCAACTGAATGACAACTACAAATCCCGACGGCTAAAGCATCCGAATAAACTTGCGGGGCAGCATACTGTTCCAGAAATCATTTACCGATAAAAAAAGCGGCGTGACATTTTCGACCAGTACCCTAATTGCGTAATACACAACCAATCGGAATCTGAATCGTTTTGAAACAGATTGCTAATCCATTGCTTCATAAGTTCGATAAAAAATTCTGCTCTACGATGTAAATAACGCAATGAATGTTGTTGAACTGTTAAAATCAAACGGACTAGTAATCGTTTACGAAAATGTGTTACGCAATTAGGCTGCAGAACAGTCCAGTCTTGCCCACTCGGGACACCCAGATCTTACACAGATGTTCTCAATCAGATCAGGAGATTTAATCAACTTCTGGAGGGAGGTGGGCTGATTGGAATAACCACTGACGGCCGCTATGACCCACGTACAATGGACCACTTAAAGGACTAATTGCGGAAACCAAACCATATAAAATAGAACATAAATAGGGCAAACTCCACTGGGACTACTAAAAACCGTTTTTTTTTAATGTTATGATTTTTTTTATGTTCTAGAACAAATGAACGTGATGCAGAAAGAACTAGACAGAAGAAGAGACGAGTGCGTACAGCTGAAGAGTGTTCTGACCAACCAGGTATGTTGTTAAGTATTTTATTTATCCTGATTGACTGGTTGATTTGTGGTTGCAAACACGACGGCTGACCATGGAGTCCATGGACCTGAGTTGGATTTCCGCGTCGACAATTAGACAATGTGCATGTGTTTTTTAATATTTTTATCTAGTCTCATAACGTAATTTTCGACTGTTATACTTCAAAACGTGTTTATATTTACATACTTTATTTAAAAACACTATTGTGTTGGCCGAAATTTAAAAATAGAATCAAATTATAACACTTTTTAAATAAAAATGTTTTATGAAAAAAAATTATTTATCATTACGATAGAGGGTACATCCAAGAAGTTAATATAAGCATGGACTTTCCAACATTTTATTTTCTTCAATGATGCCAGCCGACACGAGCACCTTAAACGCCCTAAATTTTGGCGTGCTTGATGTGACGTCGTAGACGTCAAACACTCTTCTATGGTTGTCATAGACTTTAACATCACATTCGCTCTGACCAATGGCGTTGCTTTTCAAATATTTCAATTTTTCCATAGTTTTATTGCACCAAAAAAAACTTGCTCAAAAAGTAATTTTATTCAAAAATATGGATGGAGGCATAATTCTGAAGAAGTACAGTTTATTAATAAAATACTCTTACTAGTAGTAATAATCACACGAATATTTCCTATTGTTATTAGGAAAACTTGAATTTATAATAGTAGTTAATATGCTCGCTTTCTATCCTATTACGAGAGAAAACATAATTAGCAGTGAGTGTAGACTTCCCTGCGTACCGTTTCCAAGAAAACAAGCGTGTCGCATCTATCATATTAATATAAAATTAGAACATCTTAGAGCAGACAACTGCCAGATAAGTTAACCAGCACTTATCCAGAAGTGAAGAAGCAGCCTTTTTTTTATAAACCCCCGACGCAAAAAGAGGGGTGTTATAAGTTTGACGTGTCTGTCTGTGTGTGTGTCTGTCTGTCTGTCTGTGGCATCATAACTCCCAAACGGATGAAGCGATTTCAATTTAGCTTTTTTTATATTAAAGGTGATTTATGTGAGAGTGTTCTTAGACATGTTTGTTGAAAATCGGTTGAGCCGTTTAAAAGTTGTGGGGGTGTTTACAACTTAACAAACTCTACATTATTAATATTTATGTACCTATAAAAAGTATATATATATATATTTTTTTATCCCATCACAAAAACCTAATTTTCGTTTAATAAGAAATAATAATAATAAAAACGTCGCGTTGGTAGACCGCTCCAAATTATTTATTATCTACGATTTTCACCCCCCACAACTTTATTCGGTCCCCAAACGCGACGTATTTTTTTACTTTTTTAAAGGGAACTTAGGTTTTTGTGTCGGGGTTTTTATTTTTTTATTAATAGGGCCACTCTTGACCTCGATCTTGCCTGAAGTAAACATGGTTGCCCTCAAACAGTTTTAGTCCACTTTCATTCACACGGTACAATTGTGATGATGACTAATATTAAAAATGTTCAAAAAAGTAATGTGATTTCAAAGAAGGCATAGTAAAAATAAAATAATCGAAAAAATCTGTTAAATCGTTGATAATGTGAAGAAGCTTTAAAAGTTTTTGGAGGGGATTATTCCCGTCCTTGTCGCGCGGTACGGACAATATACGCACCGTATGAATACATACATAGATGTGATGTCACTTCTACGATAGTGCTGTCCTTGTCTAACAGTTATTTTGAAATGTTTACTTGGCAATTTTTAAAGATTTTACATTTTTTTTTTAAATATTGTTTGCACTGTTTAGAAACAAATACTTTTTGTATATTTAAAAATAAAAGTCATCATCCCTATTCAAACAGAATTTCATAAAAATATAAAAATATTAGTGTGTTTACAAAATACAGGCTATGTATCCTTATTTATACGTCACTTTGGTCGGACTTATCTTAAAAGTATTCTGGCTGACACTCTTATATCTCTGATAAGGCATTGATAACATAACTGTGCTGTTTGCTAATGTCACATTAATATCTACAGTAAAAAAACGCATCGTCTCTCTGTCCGTTGGTGCACATAAAAAATCAAACCAGACTGAGAGTAAAACCTACTAACACTGCTTGAACTGAGAATCGAAACCAGGACCGCACACCCTTAGCAGTTGCGGTCGCTACCGCTAGACCCATGAAGAATGGGGAAGGTCGGGCAAAGCTAATTGTAGATGGCGTGACCATAGCTAGGTCCCTACGGCCTACAATAATTTTGACATTTCGTTCATTCATTTCATTTCGTGTTCATTAATGAGTTCGGTTTTATTTCACAATTTCGTTATTTTCGGTGATTTGAATACACTCACACATGGAAAGTGTCAGAATTTTAAACGTGTGTCATTTCCTTGTAATCACTTTCTTCAAATGTTTCCGATGAGAATACGAACTCAAAAAAATCTTTACGAATAGCTTTAAGCCACAATCTTCTAATTTTTAGGGGCTTTCGGGAAATGGTGGACTCCAATTTCGGTAGGTATTTATGAACACAACAACGCTTAATTTTCGCGAAAATTAAATAAAAGCACCCAGCGCCTTGTATTTTTATTATAAGCTTGTATTGGGACGACAGCGCCATTTTGACAGTTACCTTCCCCATTACAAAAAAAAAAAAGTACTCGAGCACTTTTTATCCGATAAATGTAATTCCTCGTGGGTCTAGCAGTTGACCGCAACTGCTAAGGGTGTGCAGTTCAGGCAGCTTTATTCTCAGGAATTTACCAATAGCTGTTTGGTCTGATTTTGTTCACTGTTAATAGGAATAAGCTCGCCCAGTCGTATCACTTGTATCTGGTAAAATGTGTGTGCAAAATACGCTTCTGCTTACAACTTCCGAAGATTCAGGCGTGACATTAGAGGTAAAGCCTCTAATGTCATTAAGAAATCAAAGTGGGTCACTGTTGTGCCTCGTGTCTCTCATGGGATGTCGCAACGGTGACTGAACGTTATTTATTGTACTGTTTTCCTTATTTTTGTTTAGTGGCTGTACTTACTAACATTGTCGTAAGTTCTACTAACAATCTTGTTGAGTCTTGGTAATCTAATAAAGAAAATTCTATTATATTCTATAAAAGAGAATCGAAAATCAATCGAGCAAATTTTACTTACATGGACTTTCAGCGATTTCAAAGTATTCTGAATTAACAAGCAAATCCGAATGAAAACATTCGTTTGAAGCCCAAATATTTTCCCTTTCCGTAGCATCATGTATTTGTTGTGGATCAAATCTGACACATTTCTTTTGTAACAAGCGGTTATACAAAGCACTCTGTTTATTTTGTAATAATTTCTTGTTTACTAAAAGTGTTATCGTAAGAAAAAACTATTCGTTTTCACGATAATCATTTTGTTTCTTGAATAAAATGGTGCTGTTTTTCAAAATGGGAATCATCCTGAGGCGGGGATTTTTGTTTGATTGATATGACTTTATTCTTGTTACTGGCTAACTCAATGTGATTTCTTTACACAAAACAAGTTGTCAACAAATCAAGTGTTATTTCCAGTGATTCAAGTGATATCAAACCTACACTTAGTTACTTCAATATGTTATTTGTGCAACTTCACATTAGTGTCGTTTCAAGTTCCATTATCACAGTGTCCAAATAGAAATTTGACAATATAGTTTACGTACCAGATAAATTGAAAAAAAATATGGATCAGAATTTGGTGTAAAACCATTTGCCGGCTAAATTAACCGGGACATATCATATGAAGTGCAAAGAAGTGTCAAAATGGCACTACCTTTGACTGGAGTGAAAATATCCAAACAACTGTATATAGATCAGCCAGTACATAGAAGTAATTATTACTATTGTCTGAATGAGGTAAGTAATTAAGCTGTGAGATTCATTAGTCGTAAACATACTTAAATGTCACGCCTATATTTCGCGAATGAGTAGGCAGAAGTGTGTTATACAGTAACATTTTGCCGGTTATACTATAAATCCCATATTTTTTATTTATTTATTGATTGGTTCACCAACGATTGTTCACACAAGTTCTATGCTAAACATTACATGCAAAAGTGTATGCAACAGTGCAACAATCACATAAAGGTAAACTCCGCATGCATAAACGAGCTGTACAAATAAGGGTGTGTTTAGATTGAACTAATATAAAGTGTTTTTTGTATAAACAAAAAAAAAACTTAGTAGGCATAAGCCCACTGGAATCACAAAGTACTAAATGCGTTTAACACTAAGTATCTATAAAACATCATTCTGTCTCTGTCATACTCAAACGATTGACAGAGGGTGCTCTACACCCTTCACACATCCTCCATAAAGAAGGGATGCCCTTCCGACCATACGGGTGTGGTGTCAGGTGGGCAACTGCCCGACAATTGATGTCGGTATGTTGTATCTATGCTAGTGACCACAGCGCTAAAGGTGTTTAGTGATCTGAGGTGCAAGCGGCCTAAACAGACCCGAACAGTCAATAAGTATGTACAATTATCGCGTTTTAACCATAACGGTCATTGATATTTCCCTAATATGTCACCCTAAGGGGCCGTTCAAGTATTACGTAAGCACTATGGGGGGTGGGGGGGTCTTTGTTTTGCTTATTTTGGATGACATGGGGGGTAGGGGAGTCTAGATGATGATTACGTCATCGGTAGTTATTTACTTTTTTACACAAATGGCAACCCTCACATTGTCTATGCTTGAAAACGAAACGCATTTTCAAAATTTCCCGCAAATAATGCATACGTTTAGGCACTCGCTTTAGAACCGATTAGGGGAATTATTTTTTAAATTATAATTATAAAATTATAATTACAATATAAAAAATATACATTTATAATTGAAAAATGTTTAAGTAAGCATGGGAGGAGGGGGTAAGAGCTTTGCTTACTTTTGCTGACAAGGGGGATGGGGGGTAAATGATTGTAATAAATCTGCTTACGTAATATTTGAACGGCCCCTAAGAACCAAAAACAATAAACTATATACTGTCGTTATTGGAGCATGTTGAATATCACGATAGATATTGATTTGTACAGGTAATCTGTATTTTGATATAAATACAGATGACCTGTACAAAGTGCAAAATTTCGGAAGTCGGTGGCAAAGAACGAAAATTCAAAACCAAAGCCGACTTTCGAAAGCAAAGTTATTTTTCACTATGTAGTGTTATTTTTGGAACTCGGTTGTTTTTCTTTTTGTAAGTAATAAGTTTTTTTGTAAGTCGTTTTTTACTTTTTCACTTTTTAGCTGTGGTACCAACTCCACACAAATTCGTATATCTTCACTTGCTAAGTTAATAGCAGTGACAGGAAGTTTTTTTAACATAATAACATAGTATTTTAACATAATCAACGTGTATGTTGATGATGTTAAGTGGAAAAAATACGTATTTTTGAAGCTCACAATATCTGTCTCTTGACTTGAAACATGACCAAAATATCTATCTCTTTATACAGATCACTCTTTAAATATACCCTTTTAAAATAAATGAAGATTTTTTCAAATCGGTGTTTATATGACGGAGTTCTAAGGTAACAAACAATAGAGAAACTCCTCCTTTTTTTGAAGTCTGTAAAAAATGCTAGAAAATGTAGGTGTGCAATGATCACTATACAACGTGTTTGTTCAACCCGGAATTAACGCACACCACCAAACACTTAGGGTGTTTTTTTTGAATAAGTATATTGTTCTAATCAAAATAATTATGTATTTATTTTTACAAAATATAACATCACACCGTAATCCCAGAAGGGTTAGGCAGTGGTGTACCTATAGTACACCCACATTACGCCAGTTATGTTTAAGTCCCATGTAATAGAGGGCGAGCCTATTGCCATCAACCGGGCACAAATCCAGACTCCGGGCTGCTACTGACAAATTCTAGATAGAAAATCCTAATTGCACTTTGCCCGACCTGGGAATTGAACCCAGGACCTCATGTTCAACAGTAGCTCTTGCGACCACTAGACCAACGGGGCAGTCAGTCAGTCATCAGTCAGTTTATTTATTAAATTAGATAAATTGATTCTGAGAGAAACATGTGGTCACATTATAAATCCACGCACACACAGTCGCACACGTATAAGGGTCTAGCGTAGTAGGTACTGCGTGCATGTTGGTTAATTTTGACTGTACAGCGGAAGTGTGATTGTTATTTATGTCATTTTAATTATTTTTGGGATAAAAAATTACCTATATTAAAAATGACAGAAATCGATTAACGGCAGAACCCAATAACGTATCTATCTCCAATGTCTGAACGTCCAATTATAGACCCTAGAGATAATATCATGAGACCCTATAACGTGTTGACAGCTATTTGTTTGACAGGGAAAGATAGAATTGTACTGTCTATCATCAGTAGCGATCTGACTTAGGCGATTGGGTTTAGCGTAAACGATTCTGAACAAAATATTTTCATGATGTGTATTGTTTCTGTGCCACGTTTTCAGAATAATTTTTATTCGTAATAAGTAAAATCTAATCAAGTAAAATATGTCTTCTCTAAAATAAATATATTTTTCTTATTGCAACGCAGAAACCGTGGTTCCAAGCTCTGAAAAACGTTGTGAGTAATACATATGAATGTAGTGATCAATGTTTTTTAATCAAATGCTTGGCTTAGATGTTTAAGTTAACCATTTTTTTTTAAATATTTATTTAAGCATTCCGCGTTAAAAGGGGTTATTAACAAAACTGGGTTAAAAAGTAAAAATTTAAATCTACAAAAAAAATATCAGTTTTATTTTCTTTTTATAATTTTTTGTTTTTCCATGCTTTCTGTTGCTGCTTCTGCATGGTACACAAATTTTTCAATTTCCTTTTTTTTTGTAGTTGGCAAAAAAGTGCAGGTTTTTTTTAACTTAATGTGGGCTTCAAACACAATTAATTTTAACGTTAAATATACCCTAATAACCTTAGAAAGTGGATTTTCAAAACTTTAGATTGTATTATTTTTAAAACCTTTAATCCCACTTGTAAATAATTAAACAAAAAACGTACAATTGTTAATATCACCATTTCAACCTTACACTTAAAGTAGTACCCTGTATTCAATAACCTACTAATCCTAAAATTTTCCAATAAACTTATATTTAACTTTGAACTCTATTCCAACAGACGGTGAACTTAAAGTCGCTCGCCACATCAAACTACGGTTCGGACGTCGATATTATCAACGAGGATGGAGAACTAGCTTCGGCTTATGAAGCTCAGAAGGGAATTAACAGGTAATCTGATTGATGATTAAGGTGAAGAGAGAATTAGTTCTATAATTTATAGTAATATCTGGTGATTATTTATTATTATTATTTTTAGCCTATGTTGTCCCACTGCAGGGCAAAGGCCTCTCTTTCTCTTTTCCGCTCTTCTTTGTCTTGAGATAGTTTGGACCAGTCCTGTCTGTAGGCGTCAAGCTCGTCCCGTCCGGCGACATCGAGGCAGACCCAAGAGAAGATCTCTTGGGTCTGCCTCGATGTCGCCGGACATTTTAGAGGACCCACATGGTGGTAGATTTGGCCCATGATTCGTTCGTAGTAATTCGTAATGTCTGGTACAGTTAAATATTTTACTGTGATTTCTTGGCAAATTGGCGTAGTTTTTATTTATTTATAGGAGAACCAACAGCTATTGCAAAAGTATAACAAAAAAGTGTATGAGACATAGAGCCAATTACAGGTTCTCACGTGTAGAAACAGTAACAGTAATAAAAAATTTAGGATCACTAACATGCACGATAGAAAGGAATAGTAAATGTATTTAATTAAATAATGTGCAAATAGCACTATGCACTTTTTAAAAAATCCGCGTTCAGCCGAATGCGTGCAGAATAACTTTTTGTGGTAAATGGGTCAAATGTGAACTCTTTACAAAGAATATTAAAGTCCTTGCTCGCTCGCACCATGCATGAGTTTTGCCTGTAATTAGAAGAGGAAAAAGGAATGGAAATAGGCGGATTAAATCTAACTGATCTCTGAGGGACATTGCAGTCCCCACGCAGTTTATGCAAGAGTTCAGGACAGTCAATCTCGTTTGATATAACTTTTAAAATGAATGAACACCCTTCGCCATTTTGCCGTGTCATAGCCATTTCATACAACGGTAAAAAAATGACTATTGTGATTTCAATATACGGACAATTTAAGTTGGTGGGCAATTACAAAACAATGAATTTCCCTTACATTACGCACAGTCGGCAAAGATAGTCGAACTGTTGTAATATTAAAATAACACAAACACAGCTATCACATGAAACGTAGTATATCGAATAATGTTGTGTCAATTAGAATGAAGTGTAGCACCCATATGCAACCTCGAAAGTTCCTCGACTCAGAACTCGAGGAGACCTGAAGGCGTGCCTCGGAAGAGCCTTAAAATTGGTATTCATAGTCTTCAGATTAAGGAAGTTATGAGGTCTCTTGAATGAGTGAGTCGAGGTGAAACGTCACGAATACGTCAATGTTCTATAAACTCGTCAAAAGACAATGAAAATCGGAAAAAATACCCTTGTTTTGGTTAAAACTTCCTTGATGAATACCTCAAGGAAGCCTCAAGGTGCATTCAGACATACCTTCACGGTTAGTTCCTCAACTCAAACTCACCTCGACTGAGGAAACTGTTTGGGTTAAGGAGTAAAATTGCAACTATGAATATCAAACCACATAAGTGAGGTTGAGTCAAGTCGAAGAAATTCGTTACTAACAGTATTACCATAATTTGTTCGAGTTAATTTTGTCTTGCTTATGTAACCATTATGAAATTAACAATCATTAAAAAGCGATATACGGCAGAACTTTATCTAAATTATGATTGGTAAAAGTCAAAACTTCCTTGTTTCCTGCTGATTTATCTATTTCCACTCATTATTTTATAAATAAAAATAAATGAAGCCTTCAACTTCAATTCGAACCCTTTTAATGATACAAGTAGCCATCTGTTAATAATTTTGTTTAGAGCTTTTTGCAATAGATGGCGTTTTACTCAATTGTTCCTGTCATCACAGTTTCAAACATTGTTACTTATTTAAATCAAACAA
The DNA here is from genome assembly GCA_963555695.1 of Dasypolia templi. Lineage (NCBI taxonomy): Eukaryota > Metazoa > Arthropoda > Insecta > Lepidoptera > Noctuidae > Dasypolia > Dasypolia templi. Next base: position 12,314,741 of record OY743163.1, read on the forward strand.
CTTATAACAAAGAAATATAAAAGAAATCTAATAACATGTTTTTCTGAACCCGGAACTATAAAACAATGTTTATAAAGGACACGAAACGTTTTAAAAGTAGGTCGACTCCTAGATGGCGTTGACGACTACAGTCTCTGGCAATTAGTGAGTCGCTGATGCTGCCATCTATTGAAAAATTGGACGAAGAAAAATTGCCAGCAGCAATAGCCAGACTTAGGGAGGTTTCATTTCTTTGTATGGGATTTGGTATCAGTACGTAGTATTACATTATCTGTGGTATGTCTGTGGTACTATTCCTGTTTCTTTCTCCAAAAATAACTCTTTTAATGTCATGTTTACTTTTATTACGACGTTTAATGACACTGCTTATTATACTTGAGAGCTCGTGGCTAAATAATAACAGCTGCACTCGTCGATCGAAGGTTAGGCTACACCCTCCGAGGTCAGTTCATGGATGGGTGACCATCCATAACATATTGAAATTCCTCCGTGCCTCGGACAGCACGTTAAGCCGTTGGTCCCGGCTGTCATTCGTGGATCTTTGACAGTCGTTACGGGTCGTCAAGAAACCCGAAAGTCTGACAACCAGTCTTACCAAGGGCTATCCGGTTAGCCTGGCAGCTGACCCAAACATAGTTGAGAAGAGGCTGTGCAGATTTCATAAATCTCTCACAAGCTTAAAATCGTACAAATAGCTATGCAATCTGCAGACATCTTTACACTGCAGTGAGATTATAGGCATCCCTATTATCATCCCCTATATGCATCGTTTAAACAAAACTGTTACACAAAGACAGCACTATCGTAGAAGTGACGTCACAAAGTCAAAGCATTTACTTCAAACTAGCACTTCGCCCGCGACTTCATCCGAGTAGATTTCGAAAAAAAAAAAAGTTCTAATGGTTTGAGACCCTTTCAGAAAAATCCTTTCATTTCATATTTCACACGGTACAGTTTGCAATTTTCACATCTCAAGAGAAAACTCTTTAAGTTTCTAGTTTTCTCCCCAAAACTGGCCCGGAAATTCAAAATTTCGTTTATTTACGTTACACGACCGTGTTTGGGTCACAGAAATTCACATGTCTACCAAAAAACTATTTTTAAATCGGTCCAGTAGTTTCGGAGCCTATTCATTCAATAAAAACAAACAATCAAATCTGTCTGCTTATATTAGTATAGATAGGCACTAAAAGGCACTTTTGAACGTCAACATTTATATTTAAATAGAAGTTCACGACTATGTAACTTCATAATATGACATGCTAGCTTAGTCGTTACCGTGCTTGGGTAGCAGCGCAGCGATTATGGCGAGCCCTGAGTTCGAATCTCATCTGCGCCTGCGTGATGTTATTTTCAAATAATATCCTCCCGACCCTTGCTCGAGCCAGCCCGCGCCGCTGAGCCTGTAGCTTTAAATTCGTCCCTAAATCAAAGAAATCCTGATCCAGCTAGTCCCTTGATGCCCTCTTCCAGCGACGCCCTAAGCCGAGGTCCGTACCCCTTTAGTTTTGTCGCTTAGTTTTAGTTAGTATTTAAGTTTAAGTCCTGGCTGGAGGCCTTAATTTATTAGGGCAAACACAGGCAAGTCCGTTTAAGCAGACGACAAACTCAAACTCAAAGCATTAATTTCAAATAAACCCATTACAGGCACTTTTGAATTGTCAAGGGGTCGGTCAGTCAGAAATATGAAGGTAGTTGCCCATTCCAAAGCGAAGTAGGTACCTATGGAGAAGAACGGGCAAGAAACTCCATGGACACTATTTTAAATAATATGGTTACAGAAAATTTGTTACATCAGTCTTGTTGAAATTAAACATGTGAGAACGATGTAGAAAGACCCGTAATAAAAAACATAAAAATCGGAAAAGAAAATTAAAAAAAAAAACAAAAAGGCGTGGCAGCCAAGAGATGACCAGTCCCCACTGACGGCGCCCGTTCATGAACATGACGTATGGATCAGCACCATTCAGCTCAACCATTTTGAAGGGAACTTAATGATCCAACACACACGCCACCACCAGCGAGACATTAGAGTGAGCGTGACATACTCTCAGCCGCCAGGGCACATTCAAGTCAATGACAGACGTGCCCAGTATAGGGTAGCTTTATAGTAGGTACCACATAGTGCTCACACGTGTGCTTTGCAATTATACAACCTCATAGGTTGACCTGCGAGATGCCATTCCCAAAAAAAAAAAAAAAATACTTCATACAATGTTCGTACCGCGTGACAAGGACGGGAATAATCCCCTCCAAAAACTTTCAAAGCGTGTAGCTTCAACACATTTTATTTTTGAAATTACGCTATATTTTTGAAATTTTTTAATATTATTATTATTATCCCTATTATAGAATAATAATATCTTCTTTTTATGAACAGGCAACTACAAGAAGAATTGATAGCAGAGAAGAAATTCTATTCAGAACACATATCGAAATCAAAATCGGAGATCGAGAAGCTGAGAGAAGAGAATGAGAAATATCAAAAGTAAGTCCAATCCTATTTATTTGTTTCTGTAAATAGTATATATTTAACAGATGGAATTACCTTGTTAACGTTAAGATATTGGTTGGATATCTAAGTTAAATGCAATTACTATGATGTACACAGACTAAAATATGTTAATGATACAATTATTTTATCTCTGACGGCAGCAACCGAATAGAAAACTTATTGTAACGATTATAAAAAAATATTGTGAATTTGACAGACTTGTCAATAGCGTCAACTCAACAGTAACCTTAATGCAACGGCAATAAAGTTCAATGTGATTTTGAATGTGATGCAAACTCAGAGGTAAAATAGTTGTGAACGGAGACTGAACTTCTTATTGCATTATATACATATAAATTATATTTTGAAATACTAGCATATTAAAAAAAAACATATAAAAGATAGTAGCCTACCGGTTTCGGTAACGGGGTCCAGGTACTTCTTAAAATTGTTATAGTAACTTCAGCTCTGCTGTGATAAATGTTGCTGTTTTCAATGTCTTCGTCTGAGTTCTCGCTATTTGTAGTTGTACAGAGCAACAGTGGGGTTTTAGGCAGTAGGAGTCCGACAAAACCCGCCGTTCTCCCCAGACGGAGAGCATCCATGAGGATACCCAACGAAAAAAAAGGTGTAGAGAGCTTGAAGTGAGCTGTCATTTCAACGAATGCAAAGCATTGACAGCTCACTTCAAGTAAACCTAAGTTTTCATGGTGTTGTTTATGCAGCATAGAAAGAAATAAAAAGTATTTATTGTGACTCGCACATCAATACGAAGTACGTAGTGTGATACGCAGTATCACAAACTAAAGTAAACACACTCTTCAAAAATAAAAACAAAATCCTGATCTCAGCACAATGCAACGACATTTAAAAATAAGTGTCTCAACGCTGTTATTCTGATAGGGCCCGCCGTGATTTCACGGACATTTACAACAATTAAATAACTTAGTTAACTTAGTTCAAAACATAGAATATTAATTTTTAACTTTATCGCAATCCGCATGTCAGGACCCGACGTAACATCAAATACTTGTCTATGCCTTTTGTGTCTGTGGTGCTGAGAGAATAGGTCAGACCCGCGCTTTTAGCCATGGCTTAGGCTTACGGGCTTTTGAAACGCCCAGTTAAGGAGAGCGCCGACTAGAGTCACGAGAGTTTTATGACAGACTTGTCTCATGGACAAGTCCGCTTTTAAATTAAAAAGAAACGTATGTGTCTACCACTCGGCACAAACCGCGTAAAACGAAACTGTTTGTTTGTCTACGAAGGGGTTATGATTCCCATAATTTTGTTTTAAGAGCCTAGAAGAGAGGGGGTACATTCGTTAGACAGTTTTGTCATTGATGTGCGCGCTCGCATACATTTTAAAGGGAAACCGATAGTCGGTAATCAGACTTGTCGCCGTGTAGTTCTTGTAAGCATAAGACAGTTTCGTTTCAACTGTGCGCGTCTTCATAATTTTTGTAAAGCAATAGTCTCTCTTGGAACTGTCGTGACTATAGTCTGCGGTCAGTGTCTATCAAAGATGCATTTTTTTTTTAAGTCAGTGCGTACCAGAACCACAGCCTCATCTTCATTCTCACACACCATCATTCTAGTTATATTCCCCCAACTACAGGGTCTAAAAAGACCCATCACATAGCCGTCTACTACGCGTTCTGTACATCAAACTAAGCAACATAGCACAAAAATGACTGCTGGGAAACGAATATTATTTTTGGTGTGAAAATTCGCTGTTTACGGTAGTCCGTAACGTAACGCACGCAAAACATTGTGCGTTGAGAGTGTATGCAACAAACAGTACAACAGGTCTCATGGGTGTATTTATAGTTGTGTTATTAAAACATTAAAAACTGTCTGTAACGTAACGCACGCAAAATATTGTGCGTTGTGAGTTTAGGCAACAGTACAACAGGTCTCGTGGGGGTATTTATAGTTGTGTTATTAAAACATTAAAAACTTGTTTTCGTTGAAAAAACGTCAGTAAAAATTGGAAATTTGACCATTAGTATCTCCGTAACCAGAAGGTTCCCAGGTATGATCTTGTACAAAAAAAATGGTCACAATAACGGGTACTACAAGTGACTCTCGGCTTCGTTAAGAATCTTCTTAAACCCGTGATGTATTCTTCGGCTGACCCTTAGTTAAATCAGCAAAATCCATTAACCATTCTTGAATTCAGAATCTTAAATAATTTACTTACATTGCCACTTATTCCACTATTAACTTTAGCGCTATGCAGCCTAAGTTGATTTTTGAATACTTAACCCTTTCAAAAGTCCCACTAAAATTGGGTGCAATGGAATTTGAACTTTGACGTGTATGATATTGAGTTTGTTTTTCCAAAACTTGATAATTATCTGAGGTTCTGAATTGATGTTTAGTTATAACATCTGCATTTCAGTGGCGAAGATTATACAAATATTCAAGTGGAATTCCGAAGACATTGTTATAAAGACTCGCCGAAGTATATTGCATGTACTTGCACACAAGTTATCGTACATTTAACACTGACAGTTTTAAAAATCATATGTTTTTAGTTTGTAAGTTGTTCATTTTATATAATTATGTTCAAGTTTATAGAGTATATTTTTATGTTATGTTATTCAAATAAATGTATTTTCGTTATTTAAGTTGACACTTCATTTTCATCCATATTTTCATCCTCATTAATTACTTTATAACGGTGAGTCCAGACCTCGGTCCAGACAGTGTGAGGCTTAGAGTAAGAAAGCTATAGAGCTTTCGGGTAGCGTGGCCACATGAGACAAAATATTCTATACAGAATCTTGGGTTATGATAAAAAGTTTTAAGTCTTATAACCACTCTTTTTTTGACAAAAAGCTGACAGTATGCCACTTAAATAAAACACTTAACACACTTTGGTTTTTATAACAATGCATTTGTAAAAAAAAAAAAAAAATATCAAAGTTTTTTGAGCTACACAAGTGGCTGACCTTGAAAAAACTGGCACGCACTGAGAGACGGAAAGAGTCTTCCAGAACTTGGGTGTGAATTTGTTTGCTTGTTAGTCACGGTAGACAAGATTGGTGCATATCAAAAGCGCGCGTCAATCATTGTAAAACGAACCTTATGTTATAAAAGTGACATAACGCGATTGTCTTACGCAACGAATGTTCATGCTTTGTTCTAAAACGGACTTGAGCGTTGGCTATCTGTCGTCTTGGTTAAAAAGGGAAGACAAGTATTTGTTAAAAATCATAGACTCAGGAAGGTAAAGATTATTATAACGATAGAGAAAGAGAACAAAAAAGCGTAGTGATATATGGATGGAGGTGGATATGGAACGAAGATCCTACAACTATAAACAGAATAGGGTGTTCGATAAAACTTTGAAAAGATAAGCAACAGACAAATATTACTATCTTTTTCTTGAACGTGTGCCATCAGTAATGGCTAATTGTATAATGTCATATATCATCTGTAATCTAGACCTAACAACAATAAATCGATTTATTTAAAAATACTAACATTATTTCTTTTTAGTAGTAATTCTTCTCAGTGAGAAACTACATCTTGAAATGGGCAGTTCTCTTCATCATTCTTAGTTTCCGAAAAAAACTCAAGGTTAAATTAAAAAAAAAATACTGGCAACACTTAACAGACGTGATGGGTAATTATTAATATGTAATTCCAGCCACTTCTCATACAGAGAAGGCAATAAACAAAAAACAAAAAAACAACTGTGAAGTTTCGCCATTCAATTTAATTTGACCTTTTGTTAATAGTTTAATTACCATAATATTAATTTTAAAACTTATCTACTATATTGGATACTTATATTTAATTTATTGTTGTAGGTTACTTAGTTCAGATTTGAGCGCAGAACCTAAGAACAAGACTCAAGAATTTGCTCAGAATGAGATCATCAGGCTTGCAGCTGAGAGTTTGGCGTTACAGGTAAATATCCATTTTAAGGCCCTATGATTTCGCTCGAGCAAAACCTATGGAAGTACACAATAAACCAAAAAAATAAAATCTAACCTAACAATAACCACATAACACAAAAAAAACAGGAAAGTTGACTGTTGCTGAAGGCGTATACAAAATGATATGTTTTAGTAATAGAATAGCTGACCCCGCAAACTTTGTTTTGCTTTTTGCTGTGCTCGCGCTTTTTGGCATCTGTGGGTCGATTCCGTGGCTTTCATTATTATGGACCTGTGTGCTCAAAGGATTCCTGGTTTTTAAAGGAATTCCTGAGGCTGGGGCTGCCACGATTTTGCAATAGGGTCGTGAATTTGTAAATTTTTAACCAAATTCAAAAAAAGGAGGAGGATTTTTTTTTTAAATACAACCGAATGTTTGTTATCTCAGAACTCCGTCATTTATAAACCGATTTAAAACATTCTTATTTGGTTTGAAGGGGTAAACTTATAGGGTGGTCCCATATAAATTTGGTCAAATTTTGAACACTGGTTTTTGAGTAAGCTTCAATAATACGTATTTTTCTACTAAGTGTATGTTGATGATGTTCTAATAACTTCCTGTCACTTATTTACTTAGCAAGTAAAGGTATACGAATTTGTGTGGGGAAGGTACCACAAAAAAAGGTACCACAAAATTTCGGAAGTCGGTCCTTTTTTTTGTACCACCTACTTAAATTTATTTTTCACTTTGTAGTGTTTTTTTTGTCAGACATGTGGCAGATGTGTCCAGCTCAATTCCATTTGAATTTGATTCCCAATAATCTTTAGTGCAAATAAATATCTATTGGTGTTTTTACTAACAGGAACGCATTGACAAACTATCAGAGAGCTGTCGTCGGTACAAGAATCAAATTCGTCTGCTGGTCAACAAGCTGAAGGATTGCGGCATCGAAGATGTCAACGATATACTTGACAATAATGGTAAGTAAATTCACACTTATTTTATACTTTGGTTATGAATTAAAAAAGCTTGTGGCGGCATCTACACCGCCACATGCGAACAAACGCATCAATCCTGCATCGCGCAAGCAGAGTTTACCGCGCAGATAGCATATATACAACTTCCCGACAACAATCATCGGGCAGTTGCCCACCAGATACGACATCCATCAGCTAGGAATTAAAAAAACGGATTTTTAAAGTTACTCATATACGTTTTCACGCCAAAACGCCTGAACGGATTTGGATGAAAGGACAATGCCAGATGCTGCCGCTGCTATTTACAGGAAATGTCAATTAATGAAAATAATTGTCATGATTAAAGGACCTTTTCATAAAACATTGTTTTTCAATAGAACTTGCCGATTAATCAATGATAAAAGGAATTCATCCCCTGAATAGGTATGATGACAATTTTTATCACAATAAATTGTTTATTTCCAAATAGTGCAAAGAAAATTACAAAAAGTGAAAAAGCTTAAAAAATTGCCAAGTTATAAACGTTTTAAGACAAGTGATAGACAAGGACAGCATTATCGTAGAAGTGACGTCACGACTATGTAACGGCATACTAGCGCCCTACATTGTCCGTACCGTGCGACAAGGACGGGAATAATCCCCTCTAAAACTTTAAAAGCGTGTATCTTCTTCATACACCGTTCCACCGATTGAACAGATTTTTTCGATTATCTCATTTTTACTATGCCTGCTTTGAAATTACATTATTTTTATGAACATTTCTAATATCAGTCATCATACCTATTTCTTATTGCGTTACTTATTGCGCATGATAAACAACAAATATAAAGTTAAAAGTACCTGTAAAACTAATACTCAAATTACGATTATAATAATTATGATAATGCGTAACGTATATGATATTTAAATCGCTTTTTAACAATTATAAACAGCACCTAACCTATAATCAATGTCATTATTGTTTTAAGATTTTAACAGAAACCGCAAGTTATACAGGCATTAGGACAAACGTATAATAAAGTGTAATAAAATAGGCTTTAAGATGCTGCATATTGCAGGCTTGTAGATGACTGATTTGAATGGGGCAAAGTTCTATAGAGTTTCTGGCATTGTCCTTTGGCACACATATAGACCATGACTTGGGTAAGGACATAGGCACTTTTAATCCTGGTTCGCAGACGAGGTCGCGGTAACAGCTAGTAATAAATAAATGATGTGATTATTATAATTTAAATGTCTCTTGACTTATCTCGGGAACCTGGGGTCCCGGCCCTTTGTAAGGCTTACGAGGGGCCGAAGCCATCTTGCTTGGTACCAACCGACAATTATCCTTGTACGCACTAATGCATCTATATGTATCTTAGGACAACCCCCGGTTGGACACTAGGGGTGATGACTAATATAAAAAATGTCCATAATAATAATGTATTTTCAATGAAGCATAAGCATAATCAGCCTATAACGTCCCCACTGCTGGGACAGAGGCCTCCTCTCTGTGAGAGGGAGTGAGTCGTAATCCACCACGCGGGCTCAGTGCGGGTTGGTAGTCAGATGTCTTCGAATTTTTGGTTCTAGGACATTTCGGTTTCCTCACGATGTTTTCCTTCACCGTTATGAAAGAAGGCATAGTAAAAATGAGATAATCGAAAAAAATCGTTAAATCTATGTAAATATGAAGATGGCGCTTGTATGAAGTTACTTATTCGTGACGTCATTTCTACGATAGTGCTGTCCTTGTCTAACACTTTAAAACGTTTATAACTTGGCATTTTTTTAAGCTTTTACACTCTTTGTAATATTGTTTGCACTATTTGGAAACGAACAATATTTTGAGATAAAATAAATAAAATGTCATCATCCCCATTGCAGGATACAGACCATAGTCTATTTGTTAAACACTACTTGTTGACAGGCCTGCACTGTCCTCCCATACCTATTAACACTTTAATTTGAAAACATTGTAAAAGACAAATATTTTTAAAAGAGTAGCCATGGAGTTTCTTGCCGGCTCTTCTCCATAGGAAACGACCAATTGGAACCGTGCACCTAGATTCTGACGTTTCTTAAGTGCCCATGTAGGTTTATGTGAAATAAAATATTTTGATTTTGATAGAATTAAAGGTATTGGACTATGAATTTGGGTGGCTACAGTGGAGTGGTCACTTAAAACTATGGGCACTGCCTGACCAATGTTTTAAACATACAATACACTGATAAAATAGCAGCATTCATATCCTGAGGAGCTTGAGGAGTGGAGAGGTATTTCACTGCTATCAGAAAAATCCCGGAAGTACAGTCAAGATCCCTACCAGCATCTTACAGGAATACTTCCTCCCTCCGAGCTCGTTTGGTCTTGCGAATCTCTGCTTAAGCCGGCAAATAAAGGCAAGAACGAGGCGGGATCTCTGTTCCTCGACAGTGTTCACTCCAGCCGGCCAATAAAGGAAAGTCAGAAATGAGGAACATGACGTCTCCGGGAGATATGGTCCGCGGGTTCGCTTCTGCCCAAACAGCTGGCTACATGCTCTGCAGACCCATCACGTCTGCAGAGTTCCGCTAGCTAATTTAATTTGACCCTGTATAAAGTAACGAAAATCTACACTACAGGTACACCTCTGCCTAACCAATTGGGGATAACAGACGTGTTGTTATGTTATGTATGAATTATTTCAAAATTCATCCGAAGTCCAAGTAATTTATTTGCCAAAAATAGGTACTAGTTGTTCTTACATTACGAATAGGTCTACATGATTCGCCGTGCCACAGATAATACTATACTACGTACAGCATGTCAATTCTGTAAAAATCTCACCGTGAAGACTTGCGTGGAGTGAGCTGTCAGTGTCATCCGGTACCGGTCAATTCCTTAACATCAGTATCACTGACAGCTCACACCACGCTTACTTCACCTAAGTTTTCACGGTGAGATGGTTACAGAACAGCACTACAGGTACCCAATCCTATACAAAGCAACGACACCTCCCTCAGACTGGCTATTGAGCTGGCTATTTTTCTTCGTCCAATGTTAACAGATGGCAGCATCAGCGACTCACTAATTGCCAGAGACTGTAGCTTTACAATGCCACCTAGGAGTCGAACTTGTTTTAAAACGTTTCGTGCAATCCTTTTTAGATATAAAGATCCTCGTTCAGAAATGAAAAATAAACATAATATTACGTACCAAAAACATGTTAATCTTTCTTTAATATTTTATGTAAAGTAATAGATTAAAATAAAGTTGTTTGACCTATGTTAGTAACCATAGTAGTTACTGTGATGACAGGTTAAATTGAGAAAAACGCCATCTATTGCAAAGAGCTCTAAACAAAATGATTCACAGATGGCTACTTTTATCATATTAAAGGTTCGAAATGAAGATAAAGGACTTCATTAATGTTTTTTGTTGAAACTACGTGCAATTTTGATTGATAATAGATAAATCAGCATTAAACAAGGAAGTTTTGATTTTGAATAATCTTACTTCAGCCAAAAGTGAGCCGTTAATCGCTTTCTAGTGATTGTTAATTTCATAATGGTTACCTATGCTGCCATCTATGTTTTATTTTTCAAGACTAATTATAATTTGTTCGAGTTGAGACCCCATGACCGTACACACTGGTAACTGGCATTACAAATATTAGTTATACGAGTAAGATATTATGATATGTTATGTGAAATTAGTTACATGCCATGTCATATTAAATGTTACCAGCTCTAGCCCGCAACTTCCTCTGCGATCCAGAATCCAAATTTCAATCCATATCCGTTCAGACAAACCAACTTACTTTGGCATTTTAATAGTTAGATGTTATTTCATGTTCTATTGTTTTTCTCCATAGACTCAACAGCCCCGCCGAACGCATCGATGACGCTAGAAATGGCTGCGGTGACGCGCAAGAAGGAGCGCGAATACCTCGGCATGTTCGAGTACAAGATACAGGACGAAGGACTTATTATTAAGAAACTTATCTCCGGTAAGTTATCATCAGCGATGCATAGGACAGTACCTACATTAGTACATGAAGAATGACCGGGTATTTTTGACGCAAGAAGAGACAAAATGGCAGATTTCTTATTTATTTATTTAACAATCAATGTATACACATATAAACAGACAAGAGGAAAGTAGTAGAAAAATGCGTTCAACATAACATAATCAGCCTATTATGTTCCCACTGCTGGGACACAGGCCTCCACACGACAGAGGGAGTGGGCTGTAATCTACCACGCGGGCCCATTTTGGGTTGGTAGATGTCGCATGTCTCCGAATTTTTGGCTTTAAGACATGCCGGTTTCCTCACGATGTTTTCCTTCACCATTTTGAGAGCAGTGGTGATGAAATAATTTACATAAAATAAAGCGCCTGTCTGGGTTCGAACTTACGACCTACAACTCGTTAGTCGCAGCCGTTACCACTGGACCATCACTACTCGAAATATATACGTACAAAGATGATGTTTATTTCTAAAGAAATCTCTACCAGTATGCCTGCGAGTATCTAATAGATGTAGACAACGTGTGTAAGAGAAAACAAAATACATAAAACAATTCTCTAATAAAAATAAAAATGAATTACTACATAACTTTTAATAATAGTTCATTGTGATACAAGTGTGCTCTTTTGGTCATTACCCCCGAGGCGGTTAAGTCACACGACGTTTTTCAACTCACTTGCGAGGAAAGAAACAGACTCGTATTGTTATTATTGAAACAATTAGTGAACGTACAATTAAAATGATACCGAACAGTTTTTGTTGGCATTTTAACTGTTTCTGTTATCGTATTCGTATTATTAATAAACAACGAAAGTTGTTTTCATTTTCTTGGGTACATGTCGGAGATGATAAAAATATTCATTGTATTTAGACATAAAAACTCTTTACAAGATGAAAGAAAAAAAAAGTTACATATGCAACTATGACACAGTGGAAATATGGTGGTGGTGGTGTTTCTTTTATTCATCTGTCATTTTGTCTATTCTGTCGTCGATAAAGTTATGCGTTTACCTGCACTTGTAGCACAACCGGGTTTTGTCGACGAAAGAATTGACAAATTGACAGATAGAATAGACAAAATGACAGTTTCTTTTATTCATCTGTCATTTTGTCAATTCTGTCGTCGATAAAGTTATGCGTTTACCTGCACTTGTAGCACAACCGGGTTTTGTCGACGAAAGAATTGACAAATTGACAGAATAGACAAAATGACAATTTCTTATATTCATCTGTGATTTTGTCTGTTCTTCCGTCGGCAAAAATCGTTTCTATGGTGTTCATGCTTCGCACGCAGAGCGCTGTTTGTTCCACAGTTAGATTAAATGATTACCTAATCTTTCATCGGGACAAGATTGAGGCACATTCAGTCTCTCCACCTCCAGTTAACTTACAGTTCACTAATCTAACATCCACGATCTCATCCTACCTTCCGCCTTCTATCATCAGAAATCCAGAGGTACTGCTAATTACCATCCATACCTAGTTGCCATTCCACCAATTCGCACTAAGCTCTTCCAAACATCCTTCATAATGCGCACGACAAAAGAGTGGACCTCACTACCTGCGTCTGTGTTCCCGAACGCATTCAACCCGAATCTCTTCAAAGTTAGAGTGAACAGGCTTCTTCTGGGTAAGCTCACTCCAACGTAGACTTTGTCTCTGTCACCTCTGACCTAGACTAGAGTCAAGAGTAAACCCATCTCAAATTAAAAATATATATTTTTTCGTATACGATTCCGGATCTATCAAGAAGATAGTGTCGTGACTCTATAAATGTAACACCTGTTTTTTTGTTTCCATTGAGTCAAAATAAACCATGACTCTAAACTCATACAAACGAAATTCAACCTTTCTTCCACAGACTTAAAGCCCAAAACAGCAGTAACTCTCCTCCCCGGTCTGCCTGCATACATTCTCTTCATGATGCTGCGACACATGGACCACGTAGATGATGAACCAAAGATGCATCAACTCATGAAAGCAGTCAGGACAGCCGTCAAGAAAACGCTGAAGAAACGCGCGGAAAGCGTCGACTACAACGCGTTGTGGCTCGCTAATATGCTGAGGTAAGTTAAGCATTAAGTGGTAACTTTATTGAATGTGTGAAACTCAAAGATCCTCACGGAAATTACTAACAGTTTCGCTCGACGTTTTGTATTTTATTGACGAAAAAAAAACAATCTTTCTTTCTAGTTTTTGTTAAGTGCAATAATTTTTATTTCGACCCAATTATCCGCGGAGGACAAGGAACATTTTCGCGCTATAATTTTTTACGATTTCAAGTGTCGCCTGAAACCGGACGAATCGTACGATGGACTTCAAATGGCATTCATTGATGCAGGCCCTTCTAAGGCAACCGTGTATCGTTGGTTTAACGAATTCAAGTGCGGTTGACTAACTTTGGGGGTTGAAGAAAGAAGTGGTCGCCCTTTGACGGCTGTTACGAAAAAAAACGTGCTAGCAGTGAAAATTTTAATCCGAGACAACAGGCAAGTTACGCATCAAGAGATTCAGCACATACTCCAAGTTGGATCGGGAAGCCTTCACGAAATTCTACAAGTGCATCTCCGCGCGAGGAGGATAGTTTCACACTAGGTCCCGCACAACCTCAACGATGCTCAGAAGCAGGCCCGGGTGGAATGTTGAATTTGAAGCAGGTTCGTCTCGGCGTGTTTACGACACCATTACAGGTGATGAGTCTTGGATTTATCAATACGAACGAAGCGCCAGTCGACGGTTTGGGTGTTTCAAAACGAATCAACGCCTACCAAAATGATGCGATCTAGAAGCGGGGGGAAGATTTGGATCGCGAGCTTTTTCAATTTCACTGGCTACTTGGTTTCAATTCCTTTACGGAACCAAAGAAGCATCAACGCTGAATGACATACTACCAAATGTTTGGCAGAAGTTTTCTCTGTTGTGAGCAACAAGCGACCAAACCGAAGGCTACTTCTCCACCACGACAGCAGCCCTTCGCACACCGCGCTCAAAAAAATGGACTTCCTGGACAGCACGCCAATCAAACTCTTGGGTCACCCTCCTCATAGCCCTTTTTTTTTTTAGGTCCCGGGTTGTACAGACTCTAACTGACTAAAAACCAACCGGTGTTCCATCTCAGGGTCGCGGGAGAATACGATTCTTCCGCAACCCCGACTGGTGTTGGCCTCACCTCACTTGCGATGTCGGCCAACGGCACCGCAACCTTGGGCGCTACGTCGTCGGCTTATCGGCAAAAGCCCTGACGAGCGGCCCCTCCTCGGGTTCCTCTTAGCTTCACCGTGGGGCTCTAAACCACGGCTACTGAGCCCCCCCCCCCCGCCTCGTCAATGCGGGAACCCAATGGGGGGGGGGACCCTCCTTATAGCCATGACCTTGCATTGTGTGACTTCTTTTTATTCCCGAAAATAAAAAAAATACTATATTTGTCGCCGGAAAATGCGCTGTCAGCGTTCGAGCAGGCTGTAAACGAGGTGTCTACGGCGGACTGGAATAAGTGTTTCGAAAACTAGTTCAGACGCATGAAACTTTGTATAGAGGCTAGTGGAGAGTACTTTTAAAAGATTTAGTAAAAAAAATACCTATAGAACATTTATTTTTATTTTAGAAAAACTTTCTGAGTGTTCCACGTATGTCTATCAAACCTGAAATAAAAGTAACCCTTTTTTTTTTCTCCCCGCAGACTCCTGAACAACCTGCGCCAATACAGCGGCGACACAATCTACCAATCAGCGAACACGCCTCGTCAGAACCAGCAGTGTCTGCGGATCTTCGACCTGTCGGAGTACCGCCAGGTGCTCAGCGACATCGCCGTCTGGATATACCAGGGTAAGATATTATACGACGTAATCTACCAATCAGCGAACACGCCTCGTCAGAACCAGCAGTGTCTGCATATCTTCGAAATGAGGGAATTTCCGATAAATATTCGTCATGATAACTTCACACGTAATCGCACAGACAAAACCTTTGATGTCCCCGAAGAGATAGCCGAAACACAGTCAGGATACGGACGCCAAAAAGTCCACATCAGGCCCATGGAGGGCCCGGAAAAAGCGCCCGTGAAGCTCTTTGCCTTGTCATACTTCCTCACGATCATTATTATCTAGGACTGCAGGTTTGCGCCAGTTCTCTTTCGCCAAGTAAAGCGGGATGAGGCCCTTTCCCTGAGACTGCAAATTTTGCGGCTGTGATAGGATTTAGCATTATATAAACGTCGACACACACTTCCGCGGGATGCATTGTCTCATCACTGGTGACCGTGAGTGATGCATCCGATATAACGTCAACAATTAATGGAACTTCCTATCCAGTGCGCCAATTTCCGTCTTGAGTCCATTTGAGTATACCGAAACAATTCATCAAAACCGTCATGATTCAACCATTGAAGAAACGCACCTTGTTTCCGCCTGATACAAGACTATTAAAAACTTTATTCAGGCGGCCAAAGAAGCGCTCTCTCAACGATTGTTTCATGTCGGCAGCATTGTTGCCTAATGCTTCCGAAATACCCAAATACTTGAAGGTTTCGGTACCGGTTTCAAGGAGTACAGAACCTAAAAACTGGGTTTCAACGGATTCCATAATCTCACCTCGCTTCACATGCATGACTTGCACATGGTCCTGATGACGCTACTGAACGCTTCTGTTACCTTCAGTAGCTCCATCAGTCGCAATTTGTTACGGGCAAAGAGTTTCAAACCATCCATGTAAAGGAGGCGTGATATCACCTGACCATCTCTTCTCGACCGATAGCCTAGACCTTAATACTCCAGCAGTGTGGCACACAAAACAAAAACAGAAGAAAATATAATTGTGTGCCTCACGGCTGCGTCAAATAGGCCCAGTTCAGCATAAATGCTAGACAACTAAGTGCCTGGCGCTGGTTTTCAACTAGACCCAATGTTACGACTAATGGTAAAGGCCTCAATGTCTAGTATTGAATCATACACCTGCTCAACAACACGCATCCAATCACCTTCAGTGTGATTGACAGGCACCGACCGAATGCTTTGCCAAAATAACTCATGGCATCATTATCCGGTGGACGCGCGTCAGTCACAGCTTGAGTGGGAATGGGCCGCTCCCAAGTTCTGTAAACCAATCTTTCATCGCTCTGTAACATGCCATTCTAAGTGTAGCAATCCACTCTACGCCTATACCGAAGGATACGGTTTGCACTTTCATAAACTTTCTGGGCCAGGAAGTCGATGCGCTCTGTGACACAGGATACATAATCTCGAGGACTAATACTAGTTCCTGAGAACGCCCGCCTCACAAAGCTCATCACCCTTGGGCGTGTATTACCCTCATGAAGCAGATGAGCTTCCCGATGGGTACCCTGGCGTCATTAATACGACGCTCAATCCTGCACTGCCAGGCTGTGACGGGTTTCGGTCGTGCAGCTTGGTCAGTGTTTGGAAATTTGACACGAGCTGTACAAGATTGAGTGTGTACCTATTGCTAAGATCTGTGCTGCTTTCAATAAAATTTGGTAACGGCCCATTCAGGGCCCACACTAGTGCTCGTGTTTTTTTTAAGGGGCAAGCGTGGTAGCCGTGCTTTAAGGTGCAGGTGGTGTGAACCGGTACTCACGGATAGCATCCTCCAGAATCCTCCATAATTCCTCATTGCGCTGGCTATCGGCAGACATAGTCCTCATTAATATATTTTTTCCCCACAACCTAATTACTGGATAATACGATATCCCTTAGTAAGACTGGTTGTCGAAACTTTCGGGTTTCTGAAGATTCGTAACGACTAGCAAAGATCCACGAACGACAGCCGGGATCGGGCTTAACGTACTTTCCGAGGCACTTGGCTCTTGGTATGGTCACTCATTTTGTTAAAATGACAGTACTTATGTTTATTTTGTTGGCCAGGTCTGATCCACCTCCTGGAGCGGCAGCTGGAGCGCCTCATCGTGCCGGCCATCCTGGAGCACGAGGAGATCTCCGGGCTGTCGGGCCCGGCGGCGCGGCCGGCGGCGGCGGGCGCGGGCCCGCAGCGCCTGAAGCTGGAGCTGTCGGCCACGCACGACACGCTGCACACCTTCGCCGTCGACCAGCCGCTGAGGCTGATGATATTTAAACAGGTTACATTTTTGTGAATGACTTACATACATAAACTCGTGCCTTCTTCCCATGGGGGTAGGCAGAAACCACAGAACGGCACCTTCCACGATCCTTACATACAAGGAGTATGTGTTGCCTCGTTTACATTCATACATCTGGCGTTACACGCGCGCCGGTTGGGAGTACTATACGCACCTGACCTTTCTAAGAAGGTCACTAAATGTCCTCCTAGGGCGTCCCCTCTCGGCGTTTCCACTCCCATCTGCCTTGTTAACCTTTTGTTAGTCTCTTTTAAATTTTTGACAGTAATGGGGAAGGCAACTGTCAAAATGGCGCTGTCGTAGCTAGTTCCCAACACAAGCTAATAATACAAGGCGTGATGTGGTTTTATTTTATTTTAGCGAAAATTGACGCATTGTTGTGTTCCTAGATACTTCGAAATTAGAGTGCACCATTTCCCGAAAGACCCTAAAATTAGAAGATTGTGGTATATAGCTATTCGTAGAGATTTTTTTGAGTTCGAGTTTGTGTCGGAAACATTTTGAAGAAAGTGTTTAGGAGGAAATATTCAAGGTTTATAATTCTGGCCACTTTCCATGTTAAGTACTCGATAGAAAATACTGTTATCACCGAAAACAACGAAATACTGAAATAAAATCAAACTCATGAATGAACGAAATGTCAAATTTTTTAAAGGCCGCAGGGACCTAGCTATGGTCGCGCCATCTACAATTAGCTTTGCCCGACCTTCCCCATTAATCAATGAACGAATGAATTGTGTCACATAATAAAATAAACAAAGAACTGAAACTTTGAAAGACATGTATTTGCCTGTAATTTCAAATACC
This sequence comes from Dasypolia templi, assembly GCA_963555695.1. NCBI lineage: Eukaryota > Metazoa > Arthropoda > Insecta > Lepidoptera > Noctuidae > Dasypolia > Dasypolia templi. The sequence continues at coordinate 12,333,017 of OY743163.1, forward strand.
TTCAAGCTCCGGGTATATCAAAGTAAAACAAACAGTAAACGCCTTTAAACCCTGAAGAACTATGCAGAAGTACTGAGCAGCGTTCTTTTTGTGTTGGTATACTTTCTCTGAGTTATGTTTACCGCAAATAAACGCTTTTTCTTTCTTTCACACCTGCAATAGAAACTTTTAATAAACCAGTAAATCTAGACACCGTTTTGCCGTACCATGGGGTGTCAACTCGAACAAATGGAGCCTATGTAACTATTATCACATAATATAATATAACGTACAAATACCCGATCTCATACAAACAAATGACATCTCCCTAAGTCTGACTATTGAGCTGGCTATTTAAATTCGTCAATTTTTTTTACAGATGGCAGTATCAGCGACTATCTATTACTTTACGTACAATTACAAAATAAATCTATTAACATGTTTTTCTAAACCCGGAACTGTAAAACTTGATATAAAAAGGATTGCACGAAACATTTTCCGACACCCGACACACCTAGATGGCGTTGTAGAACTATAGTCTCTGGCAATCTTATTTAATCTGTGGCCGTGCTCAAAATGTCCATATGGAATAATTTCCCCGATCTGAGTATCAAATCCAAGCATATTACACTTTTCAGTCACTATCCACAAATTTCATCAACAATCAAACGAGTCTTATCATTTTTTTAAACATCCGCTGTAGACCTATAACCCCGTCACATAAGTCTGAACAAGATTCTAAAGCATTTTCCTTTTATTCCAGCTATTCTACTACATCTGCGCATACAGCTTGAACCAGCTGCTCCTGCGCAAGGACCTGTGCTGCTGGGCAAAGGGGCTGCAGATCCGGTACAACATCAGCCATCTTGAGACTTGGATCAAGGAGCATCTGGCCGAGTATGGGCAGAAGAGTGTAAGTATCTTCACACGAGTCATGTGAACATAAATGTACTGAACAGCTGTATTTTTACATGCTATTTCTAAGTAATAACAGCCGCACAGGTCGATTGATCAGGTTAAGCTACCCTAGTCGCGCTTGGTCCGTGGATGGGTGACCATCTTTACATGCCAAGACCCCTCCGTGCTTCGGACAGCACATTAAGCCGTTGTTCCCGGCTGTCGTTCGCGAATCTTTGACAGTCGTGACAGTTCGTCAGAAGCCAGAAGGTCTGACAACCAGTCTTAGCAAGGGGTATCATGTTACCCAGTAACTGGGTTGTGGACATCAGGTAGACAGTCGCTCCATGTAAAATACTGGTAGTCTGGAAACCAATCTCAAAGTGTTGGGAATGGCTCGGCAAAGATGTATACCATCTAAAGCTTCCGAAGAGACTTGAGAATCAAAACTTGCAACACGTACACGAACATCTTTCTCCAACATTCAATAGGCCATATTAATGGCAGCGTACTACGGTCAAATCGGAAATGTCCACTCCTGCACGCGGAGCATGCTCCAGTTTTGTCGTCGGAAGAATTGACAAAATTACTGATGGAATAGACAAAATGACGGATAGAATAGACAACATGGCAGATGGAATAGACAACATGACGGAGTGAATAGACAAAATGACAGATAGAATTGACAAAATGACAGATAGAATAGACAAATGACAGATATAATAGACAGAATGGCAGTTAGGATAGACAATATGAAATATAGAAAAGACAACAGTACAGATATAATAGACAAATGACATAGAATACACAAAACGGCAGTTAGAATAAACAATATGACAGATAAAAGACAACATGACAGATAGAATTAAAAATGACAGATTTATTTTAATAGTCTGTCATTTTCCCTATTCTTCTTGCGATAAAACTCGTTTCTATGGTCGTCATGCATCGCGTACAGTTAGTTTGTCCACAAACTAATAAAAATTGCAATAAACAGAAGAAATAATTTAATTGTATTGTTTTAGCCCAATAGCGTCTTTATATCTGCTATGAAGACGCTATTGGACTTTGTTGTAAAAATTGAATTTTTTTTTATCTGACGATCGACCATGTCTTCTGAATCTTTGAACTAGATTAACACTTCAACAGTGCCAAGATACAGAAAATTAGTCTATAAAGGTATGAGGAACAGGGTGTAAAGTTCCTTTATAGAGAAGGCAGGATCCTCTGACCAGACGGGTATCGTGTCTGGTGGGCAACTGCTATTGATTGTTTGTTTGTTTGTTTGGCATCTCGCAGGTCAACCTATGAGGTTGTCGTCTGCTTAAGCGGACTTGCCTGTGGTTGCCCTAATAAATTAAGGCCTCCAGCCAGGACTTAAACTTATATACTAACTAAAACTAAGCGACAACGCTAAGGGCACCCCCTGTGGGGTACGAACCTCGGCTTAGCGCGTCGCTGGAAGAGGGTAGCAAGGGACTAGCTGGATCAGGATTGATATTATTTAGGGACGAATTTAAAGCTCAGCGGCGCGGGCTGGCTCGAGCAAGGGTCGGGAGGGGGCCGACAATGGATGTCTGGACGTTGTATTTATGCTAGTTGCGCGGTAAGCTCTGCTTGCGCGATGTAGGATTTTGTGTCAGTGTCATGCGTTGTTCGCATGTGGCGCTGTAGATGCCTCCACAAGTTCTAACCCCAATTTCTAATTCTTATTTTGTCTATTGACCATCATTCACAAATCTTTGACTCCAATTTATTTTTTTCAAGGTGGAAGAAATCCTAGGCGTTCTAAAGCCGATAACGCAAGCAGTACAGTTGTTACAAGCACGCAAGTCAATGCAAGACGTGCAGAGCACCGTGGACATGTGTGCCAACCTCAACGCGATGCAAGTGTGCAAGGTAAGGAATATAACAAACCACCTCATAGATAAAAAGGCTAAAAAGACACAAGATTCCACAAGATTTCATTAGACAAACTTAGCTTTACTAGCACAGGCCTCGATCCCGTGGGAATAACGGGATAAAAAGTACTCTATGTCCTAACTAGGTCCTGGTCTATCAATGTGCCAAAGAAACATGATAATAAAAGTTTAAGTATAGTTATAAGGTATAGTAGAAACACTACCTGTAACATTAGAAAATAATGTCTTATGGTCATTTTCACAATTGAAACGCTACGAAGTCCAAAAATATTAATGATACTTTTTAGGTTAGGATTTGTCGTTATAAAGAAATAAATGTGCTAGAACGAATTATTTAACACTCGAAGTTTAGTCTAAAATAGTAATACTTACTTAATAATACATATCTATGTTCTAAAACGTCTTTTTTACTTTGTGAATTCCTTAAAACCAGCTGCCCTTATGTCACTGCTTAGACTCTCGATGATTGTCAATTTATATTGAGGCCGCTTTCCGAATTGAGCTGTAATCGATTTGAGCGCGCTTACGTCCGTACCGAATTAGCGTGAGCGCGATAACGATGTCATGTGAATCGTCATAGATGACGTCATGACATGCGCCATCTTGCGATAACGCCGACCATGCCCTTTAGAAATATCACTGTGAGCGAAATGTTGACAGTTCTCAGCTGTCATAATCGTGATATCTAATTCGGTACGCAAATTATCGATGTGAGCGCTGTCAGCGATTATAGTCTAACTCGGAATGCGGCCTGAGTGTCGAGCGATCAAACGTCAAAAAATATGTTTCAATCGTCCTAACTCAATTACATATTGCATGATTCATTAATTTAATTACTCATTTATCTTTAAATAATCTGTATTATACATTGACTAAAAAAGAAATACTTACTGAGTAAATAAAACGTAAAATAATGTATGAAACTCAGAAACAGAGTTGAATAAAGTCAAGTAGCAGTGTGTAAAATGGAACGCTGTAAAAAATGGTGGTTGAGATGCGTTCAAAACATGCTGATATGTTTACCCTTGAAGTAGAGTACGCATAAGAAAAAACAAAATTTAAAAAAAAAAAAACCTGCGTTTTTTTTTAACATTGTGATAAACGTAATTAACATAAAATTTAATTAGCGGTTTTTTAAGATTTATTTCATTTCTATACATAGTCAGGTGAAAAATGGGCATTCCTCTTTCATCCAAATACTATCAGCCGTTTTGGTGTGAAAGCGTAACAAACAAACATACAAAATAATACCTTTTCTCTTTGTAATACAAAAGTTTAGATAAGTAATAGAACGTGTCATAGGACGCATACCGTAGTCAAAAGCCCGAAAGTTTTTTTTTTTGGGTGGGAAATCATCAAATGACGTCACGCGCTCTAGGCGGAGCGGGAGTGCGTGTCAGACTTTTACTGACTAAAGGCTCGTGAACACTGAAGCGAGGCGACAACTCGGCACAAAGGCGTCGCGCGACGGACGGTGCCTTTGTGACGCGCCTGTTTGTGGGAGCTATAAAACCCACCCGTGTTCCTTCAGTTGCCTGTGCCAGGGCCACGGTATCTCTTTCGAACATCCCGCGACCCTGAGGCATCGGCCCTATCGGACCCCGTCACTGAGTGCTGACATCTCTTTGAGGCGCGCGTGGAACACGACGCGATGTCGCCCCGGGCCTGGTCCAGGGGGGGTAAAGTTGCCTTTACATACACAGCAACTTTTTTAGGTGCGCCATCTAGTAATCTGGTTCTGTTAATTTATGGCAAATAATTCACAAAACGACTTATACTTGTTGTTTAAAATTGCTATTTTGATTTCTTATTTATTTTCAACAAGTTTAATTGTAATTGTTAAGTTAAATGTAAGACTTAAATTTAAATTAAGGGCTGATGCCTATTTTTGGGTTTTTCGATTCATTTAATCGATTGCTATAAAAAAATCCAAATGTCAAAATTCGAAACTGTCAAAAGAAAGCAAAAAATTGCCGATACGTTTAATAATTTGCAAACGTGAATATATATTCGTAATGAATATTCTTAAGCAACTTTGTTTCATTACAAACTAAATTAACCTTTACAAACTATCTAAAAGAATAAATGTGCACATTTTCCATGCTTGTACATTGATTACATTTAATGTGGAGCAGTTTTTATTTAGAACTACTGTAATTAACTTCAAGCCACCAAACATGGTTTTACATGAATCAATCTACAACCACGGAAAACTTAAGCAAAAGCAATGAAATGAAAATAGTATAGAGTACAAGTAATATATGTATATAAAAGGATAATAGTATGGTTAGTTATAGAACATGAAATCCAGGTGGCGCTACTTGTGACAGGTTGGCATAAAAATCCCTTGAGATGGCACTCTATACTAGTATTATAATGATGCTCTGTGGGCCTGGTCCTTACTGGACGGTGAGGAGCTACCCATTGCTCGCCATCAACAAATGATAACGCCTTGACGTTTGTGAATGTGTAAATATTAGTGAAATCCGAGTTCCTGGAAGAACTCGGGGGAAGCATGTGCCTAGCAGAACGACAGCACTAGGCTAAACAAAAAAAAACTTTATTAATGCTGTTTTCCTCTTCAGATCCTGAACATGTACACGCCGGCAGAGGAATACGAAGTGAAGGTAACTCGTGAGTTCATCCACGAGATACAGAAGAAGATGCTGGAGAAGGCTGGCACCAACCCCGACAAGGAACCGGTGAGTTACACTAAACAATACACTACCACGTAGGGCGCACTACATGCTTGCGGAACTGCCCACTTATATAAACAATATTTAAAAAGTTATTAAAACATTTGAAAATGGAACACTTTGGCAGTAGAATACTGTTTGTTTCATCTAACTGTCAATTGTTTATACGTTGTGGCTTCATTTTTAAAAATAGCTTGTCCCTATCATTATGAATTTAACGCGTGAAATTTTTTGTAGTATTATTTTCGTGACTTATCTCTTTCACTGTTTGTACCAAAATACTCAAAACCAGTACTAGTAAAAAAAGTACAACTAAGTAGCAGTATTGGCCCAGTGGTACCGGCCCCGACTTACGAGTAGTAGGTCGTCAGTTTGAACCCAGACAGGCACTTTACTTTGTGTAAATTTGCTTATCACCACTGCTTTCAAAACGGTGAAAGAAAACATCGTGAGCAAACCGACATGTACTAGAACCAAAAATTTTAAGACATATGTGATATCCACCAACCCGCACTGGGCCCGCGTGGTGGATTATGGCCCACTCCATCTCAACGAGACGTGGCCTGTGTCCCAGCAGAAGCCATATGGCGACGGATTTTCGTGCAAAGCATAATTTCAGCCTACAATGCCCCATTATAGGCTGATTTATGGAACCTTATGAGTCTTATTCCGTGATACCCTTGCCTGATTTTTGCTCGATAAAGATAGCGGAAGGGCGTTTTCAGTCTCAAAACTAGGATCCACTTGCCTGTCTGTTACCCTTACAACTTATTTTTTAATCAATATCATGAAGGAACAGTCAACCGCACGACCATGCGAGCAGTCAAAAGCTGTCAATGTCAGAACTGTTATGGAATATTGACATTTACAGCTTGTGGTTTAGAAGTACTGATCGCGTTCAGTTTCATTGGTGAATTTAGCAATTAGTTACGCGAAAAAGTGTCCATACTGCGAAGAGTGAGCTCACACATTATTATATAGTATTTCCATGACAATCAAGTCGAGTCACTGCGTCATTGTGTGTCAGAAGTGTCAAAACGAAACTGATACGCAACTATCTTTTGACGCGGTATCTAACGATTAAAATCTTTGCCGCTGTCTTCATTTGCATGACAACCGTCACTACGTCCGTTATGTGGGGTTTATAGGAAACCGTAGCTTTAATGACGTGAGGTTGGCTCAACCTATAACGGTTTCCAAATCGTAAATATATTCTAAATACATCCAATTGGAGGAAAAGGCATTATACTTTTAAAAAACTTTTCATAACATAACTTTTTCGTTACAGCAAAACCTTCTAATGGACTCAAAGATGATATTCTCGGTGCAATTCCCCTTCAACCCATCACCCATACGTCTGGAAGCCGTAGAGTTACCAGAAGTGCTAGAACTGGAAGGTCTACTCACCAAGATATAAGAAGACCAAGTAGACCAAATTAAAAGGACGTCTTAATAAGGTTAAAAACAAGCCTATTCTTCTTATTATTTTATTAATGAACTTTGGGATAATGTTTTCTGGGAAAAATGAGTAGACCATGAAAAGACCGCAGTAAAAGCTTGTGTCAACAATGATTATTATTTAATATAGATTTTGTTCATAGCTAAGAAGGGAATAATAATAGAATACCGTAGAAGTAAGAAGGTAAATAATGTTCAATTTGTTTGTAAAGTTCCATTTATAAACAATCTTGGTCTTTTCACCAGCAGACCGAGACGCGACCGACGAAAAGAATTATAAGTTTACAACAATAGTTGTTATTCTTTTTAAAAATAAAAAAAACGGTCTAATAATTGCAACAAATATATTAATAGATTAAGGTGAAAAAAACAAATTTACTTACACGTTTGCTTCAAATGTCATGATTTCATAAAATTTACATTTAATAGGGTAAAATGAACTGAGAGGGATGTATTGATGGTTTCTATGATTATAATTTTCATATTAAGATAACATATCAACACACTTCCTACCTACTTGCAGGTCAGTGTCAATGACCTGCAAGTTGCAAAAAACGTGAGAAAATTTTAATTTCGCCGACAATTTGGAGTTTTCACCTTAAATTCGTCATAATAATAGGTTTTTACGAGTTCCACATTTTGTATCATTTTTTTTTTGTGTCCATTTTTGTGTCATAGTTCTGGCAACATATTATGTATGTAGAGTTGTAAACTGTGGCGCGAATTTGAACGCAATATAACAATTGTCGTAGTTAAAATACGTTAAAATTCAAGTCGCAATCTCAAATCATCGAAATTTGACAGATTGAATAGAATGCGAACGTTATTAAAAATACAGGAGTTTCAATGCGCGCTACAGTCAAAGATTTTGGAGTTCAAAATAAAGTTCATTACACCGAATAATTAAAGCATCCAATTGGGCATAAACTTTAGTAAAACATAGCTTGCCTTATATTTCTTCAATTAGCTTAACTTTTTTCGTTCCTACATGTTTATTGCCATACGAAATAATCGTTCAATATGGTGCCATTATTATATTTATTGATTGGTGTTAAAACATATATTATTATACTCGAGTTACTCTTACATTCATTTAATGAATATTTTTAACGTTTAATTTTTTGTTAATTAATTCCGTATTTAACAAGTAAAATAAAACTAATTTGACATCAAAAGAATACTTTACATAATAATCTGGGTTTGAGCCTGATTACTTAAATAACTTACGCATTTTCTTAAATTTATTGGAGGAATTAACATTTATTTACATTTCTATTCTGTTTTAATTAAATCATATTTTTAGACGCTCATTACTCGTCAGTATCGTCGTCAAATTATTATTAATCTTTACTGTACGTACTCCTACTTCGTTTGAAACATTAAAAACTCATAGCGCCTAAAATTGTCTATAGAACATTCTTTCGAGTCGTACTGAATACGACAACGCATTTACGTTATTAATCATTAGTCGTAAAGCGATCGGTGTTCAAACTGAAAATTAAAATAATGAAGTGTATTCAAAATTAGACCAAATCACGAATTACTAGAGTTCATTACGGCTTAATGAGATATTAGCAACTGCAGAAATAATATAAGTAGTACATAATAGAGAAGGACTCTTAAGTTAATTTCTATTGAATTAGTTTTTGTGTGCTGAGATAATATGATAAAAGAAGCTTTTACTTTTGTGTATTTATTCACCTCATAAAATATTTTTCTTTAATCAACCCTGCGCAGTTTCCTTAGCACTTTTCAGTTGCTATGTAAGTTACATGCGTAGTTTTGATTATATCACTATTCTCCTTGGTTTTATAGCATGATAACATCTTACACATACATTCATGTCACTGAAATTGATGTGAGCTTTTGTTATCACAACTTTGTATGAAAACTAGTGGGCTCTCTAAGAACATTTAAAGAATTGTGAAGGTGTTTAAGAGTTTTTGTTGTATTTACCAAATATGTCATTTATAAGTAGCTTCCCAAAATAAGTCTTCCTTTTATAAAATTGAAAATAAACAACGATTCTTTAGTCATTCTAATATTTAAATTTATTTGGAGCTTACTTGTTTAAAGCCAGATTAAGCTTTTTAAGATTCTTGTTAAAGATTTCTTTCTAATTTTACTTTGTTATAAATAAGGCTATATTTTGCCTTAAACAACGTTCCCTTTACTAACTTCTTCAAGTCAATTGACCGTAATGTTTCTTATCATTCATTAAGAGTCTATCTCAGCCAGTCCTATTTAAAATAAGTTTTTAATCAACGAAGTTCTTTTAAAGTTTCTTTTAAATTAAGGTTTATACATTTTTTTATATTATTAAATTAAGTTTGTTATAATTTATACTGATTAGTTCAAATTGTTCACCACTGTTGGACTCCACATTTGATTCTGATTCTCATTTTACTGAAAAATATTTAACCACTTTTCGACCGAACACAGTTAATACTTTAACATTCCTATTATTTCAAAATGATTTGTATTAAAAAATCTAAATGTCACTTAACTACGAACTTAACGTTGTTCATAATCGTTGTTTAATACATGATGAACCATACCGTACCATAAAACAATTTTTAAAATGATGCTGCTATGACTGGCATAAAAGCAGCATAAGTCAGGTTAAATATACTTAGTTCTTTGCTGGCTTCAAAGTTTGGCAGTGAAACACTATAAAAGCTGCCTCGGTAATATCTGAATAGTGAAATGAAATTCGCACTGCGGAACCTTATGTAACTCATGCTTACAAAAAAGTATATGTGTTCGTCGTGTATAATGTCCTTAAAATGTATGTAAAGATGTTGATATATTAAATGTGGTAAAATTGTGGTGAATTATTGTCCAAAACAAAGCGCTGTATATGCTGCAAAATATGAAACATCAAAATTAAGCAATGCTGCAGCAGCTTTATTGACAAATGTTTAGTGTCATTCTGTTACATTTAATTTAATGTTACTGTAGTTAATAAAGTTTATTAGAGTATTGTTGTATAGAAAAATTTATAGTTGATTTTGAAAATTTTGCAAAAGTATTAAACACACCTGTAGATCGAACAGATATCCTTAATAGCACATTTTGCTAGACGTGAGACTACCTAACTTTCAAATACTTTTGCAACATTTTCATAAAAATATGAGGACTCAATAATAGAGAATATAAAATATGTAGACATAAAACAGTGTTAACATTTGCGCTAGGTGCTTTCGAAGCCACACTATATTTATTATTATAACCGCCTGTTTCAACATATACTGATAATGAAAATTTTATATTAACAATAGACGCCTGATTGTTCCGCTACGAACCTTATCACTTTGGTATGGCTTAACTAGACCCAGGGGGTTCAGCTAAACATGACGAACTACGTTTAGTTTACCGGTTATATAAAAAATCGAGAAACTTGCGGAGCGTGGGGTACTGTGTTCGATTCCCAGATCGGGCAAAGTGTTATTGGGTTTTTCCGCAAGCAGCCCGGAGTTTGGAAGTTAGCGGTGTGATACCCCCGTGCCCAGCGCACGTGTCTGTGTTGGTCCATCTGAATTCTCTACGGTCGTGTCGGCTTGCCGTCCCATCGAACAATGAGAGTGAAGGAAGAGAGAGTGCACCTGTGTCTGCGCACACACGCCTGCACTAAGTACATCATACATCTTTCGCGCCAAAAGCTATTCTCCTTTGAGATTGGCCGCCATTTGAAAAACGGTCTTCAGGATTCCATTATATTAAAACCGAGGAAAACAAATCGATTACCTTTAAAAATAAAATTATTTTCAGTCATTGTCGTGTCAAACTTTGAACGAATGTTATACTACGTACTTTCAGTATATGTTTAAATTGGATGCTAGACAAGTAAAACGTCATTCCAAGCCGGCTATAAATCTACGGTATGTTTTGTATAAAATGACATGAGAATATATCCGAATCGTTGTTGTGCAATAAAACAGCTCACAGACGAGCGACATTTCATGTCGATGACCATCGCAAACGGCGCCGCCTGTCGATAGTGACTGCCGTCAATATGAAGACTGTGTCGCTCGTCTGTAAGCTTCCTAAATGTCATTTGCTTCACGTTATAGTATATTCGAGTTATGAAATGAACAGAGCATATTAATCGTTTGTAGTGAAAGTTTTCGTATTGATGACAGCTGGTATTATATTAAAATAGATATTAAATCATAGGAATATCGTAGTATTTGAAATAGTACGTTATTGTTATTACGCAAAGCAGGCACTAAGTACTTATTTAGACAATTTTATAAATCAGTATTTTGTATGTAATCGTTATTATTTAATTATTTATGTGTTATGCATTTACGGCAGTACGTTAATCATTTTTTTCTTCATGTAAAATTGTCGTATTCCTTATAAAATGTAGTAATGTGATATTTATTAATTACTGTTCCTTGTTGTACTTAATGTATTAAACATAGATAAATATATGTATGTTGTGTTGTATATACTTGAAATTATATTTATTAGGTGCTCAAGTTGAAATTATTGGAGTTTATAAATGCATTCCAAATATATTCAAAATATACAAATGTATCTTATTCGTCAATTTATTAAATATGTTATATTCGTAATTCGTCGAAAACTATGTCAGTGAAATGTAAAATTATTGCAACAATAAGTAGCAAAATAATGATCGATTCAAATGAATAACCGCGATTGCGAATTTAACCTATCCCAGCTAAAATGGAATCACATTTTTATAAAAATCAATGACAGTTTAAAGCTTGTCTCTTTACGTTTTAAATAATATTATTAAAATTAATACGATCATGACAAAGCCAGAACAAAAATAAAATACTTAAAAGTGCATCATCAAACTCAATGCAAGTGTATTAATTCAAATATGGCAAATTAAGAAGTGTGTAACGCCCCAACCACAGGTAAGATATAATTTGCCTCGCTAAAATATTCCAAAGCGCAATCTACAAAACACTCACAAGAAAAATGAGTGGAAACAAACATAAAGCTTTGTCATGATAGACATGACTGGATAAAACGCAATGTGATTTAAAAAAAAAGTGTCATAAATACCATGTAAATGTTTAAAAGGTACTAAGCGTGTACGCCGTGTTATAAACGCTATGCCGAAAAAATAATCGTTTGTTCAATACCGCAAGAAACTACAAAACATTGTCATTGAATTTTAATTCCTCGTCATATTCAATATGACAAAAGATTAACAGATCTCTGCTGTCGATTCATTTGAAAAAATTGTAAAAAGCAATATTTTGCATATCTATCTAATTATTTTAGTATTTAATTATTGAAACAATATTATGATTACTTAGATAATTGCGGATTAAAAATCATAGAGAATTATGTTGAAATTATTTTACGTGTTAACAATGTGTCCTGTACTGTGAGCACTATACATTCCTTAAAGACGTTACGTTATTAAAATCATTTATTGAATAAAAGTGGTTTTTATTTCATCGTCATCAGTTTTAACTGGTATCTGGTTCTACATTAACAATGTGCTTGATAAAAATAACGAATCGATCTAAGTTAAAGCAATGCTTGCCGAGGTTGGTCCGTAGATGGCTGACCATCCGTTACATACCGAGACCCTCTTTACCTCAGGTCATTCGTAAATACTGTCGCTCGTTACGAGAGTAGTCAGCAGCCTGAAATTCGGACCAAGTCTTACAAGGGGGAAGCGCCAGGTTGCCCGCGAAATTCAAATACTCTTACGCTTTTTGCATCAACCTTTACTAGCAAATTGCAAAAAAAACTTTAAAAAATACGAATTTCGCGGGACATCTGGCGCTTCCTTCTTAGTTCAGTAATATACATCAGGCAAGCTACCTGTGTTATTATTCTGTAACCATCTCACGGTGAAAACTTAGGTGAAGGGAGCTGTCAGTGCCACTGATGCCAGGGATTGACCAACACTGGATGACACTGACAGCTGACAGCACTCCATGCAAGTCTTCACCGGTGAGTTATTTACAGAAACGACATGCTGGTCGGTATAGCTGGGTGAATGGGGCCTTAGGCTGCCTGGGTCCCTAGGGGGAAATCCGGGGCTGAGTTCGAGTAGACTGACACGCTTGGTTTGCATGGAAAGTGTTGACAATGCCGCCTCTGGCAGTGACCGCCGTCGTGGCGTCTCCGTGCTCGGTGGTTCAGCTTAAATATCTCTCGCATGTGTGGTGAGGTTTGGAGACGTCATGACGGATCAGAAAGTATAGAACTGACCATGTATGATGGCAGTTTTGTTTCACTGCCCCCAAATCCTTATGATATATCGCAACAAACTTATCAGTCAATGCCCTCCTTGGGGCTAGATACGAATTGATACATCGAAGCGAGACATCATATACCTATTGCACATTGCACCTATAATACCCAGAACATTTAATTTACTAGATATTAAGTTATCTTACATAGATAGTTACTTTAAGTAAGCAAGGAATGTACTGATACAATTTTTCATAGATATATTATCTATTAAGTATGTAAAAGACGTATTTTATAAAGATTTAGATTAGATTTTAGATAGATTTAAGCCAGTAATGGGGTCGATGAGGTTACACAGGCAGTTGTTAAGTACTGGTATTCAGATGCACCCGGTTAGAATGAAAGTCACCCCAACTTAAACAATAAAATAAAATCATGTTCTTTATTAGCAAGTATTCTTGTTACTTAATAAATTCACCTCCTTCAGCGAATCAGTAATGCTCGCGAAGGAGGAGGCGGAGCCCGTGAGGGAGAGAGCCTTGCGCCCTCACGTCCCTAGTCGCCGCAGGAGACGCCCTGGGCGTCGGGAGTCGCCTGCAGATTACCGGCCACCGTAGGCGCGGGCTTGTGGACGGCTAGCAATGGGTAGCTCACCGTCCGGTAAGGACCAGGCTCAGGTCGACGGCGAGTCGTGTTTCACACGCGCCTCAAAGAGATGTCTTAGGGCCGCAGGATGTTCGAAAGAGATACCGTGGCCCTGGCACAGGCAACTGAAGGAACCCGGGTGGGGTTTAGTCAATAAAAGTCTGACACGCCCTCCCGCTCCACCCAGAGAGGGAGAAGTCATTTGATGATTTCCGACACACAAAAAAAAGGTACGTCACCATAGTTATGACAACAGTCGTGTCAGAATTCGAAGTTTTAGACAAAGACGTTCTTTTCCTTAACACACAAGTTATCTACTTGAACCAACGGTTATATCTTTAAACAATACTAATTATCTATAGTACTTTTGTAAAAACCTATTATTGATTTTTCGCATAGCTCGTGCCGACGTTGATTGCACCGTTGCACGATGACTGTTCCAAGAGAACTTTGGATGCAAGAGCGAGCAAAGCGAGCTCGATAATTTAAGCACTTCGTGTAAGCATTCATACAGTAACATTGTCGACTTAAGCCAGCAAGCTTAAGAATTAAGAGTAACATAGTATTGCTTACTTATAATTCCTAAGCTTTCTTTCGAGCAACGTGAGCTCGAAAACTTTTTGCACCCTGCCTCGGAAAGGTTCTTTTGATCATTTAATCCAGAAGACAGTGCAACGAGCTCGATTCCTGATAAGCTTGGTGGGTGCTTTAGGTTAGCTTCATCCCTAGGCCGGGGCCTTACAGGCCTAAGCGGAAATCCGGGGCTGAGTGCGAGTAGACGCTTGGTTTGCATGGAAAGTGTTGATAACGCCACTCCTGGCAGCGGCGGCCGCCATGGCGTCGCCGTGCTTGGTGGTTCAGAATAAATATATCTCTATGTGTGTGGCGAAGTTTGATGAGGTCATGACGGATCTGAAAGTCCCTACAGAACAGGCCATGTTTGATAGCAGTTTGGTTTCACTGCCCAAAAATCCTTATGATTGTATTATAGCAACAAATTATCAGTCAATACTCTCCTTGCTTGGGGCATAGATACCAAGCGATCTACCTACTTACTTACAAAATATACTGTAACATAAGATCCAGTTTAACGTATAATTTATTTTATCTTTGACGATAGTTAATCTGTAAATAAGCAAGGAATGTACTGATACATTTTGTGATAGATAGATAATTGGATATGTAAAAGACGTACCTACTTTATAAAGATTTATACATTAAATGACCTTGCATATGTAGGGAAAGGGAAGACAAAACGGACCACATAAGCAAGTGAACAAAAAAAAAAGAGACAGTTTCGAGAGTTATACTGATCAACAACCTTAATGTGTTACTTAGACTTAAATAATTGTACCTATTCATAGATGATTAAGATGTTAGATGATTTCAAAAAACTCAAATTGGTCCGTTTTGCCTTCATAATTGAGGTAAAACGGACCACCCAGGAAGGGAAGATGAACTTCCATAAAAAAAGCTGTTAGAACATTTTGTTCGCAGAATCACAGAGGAACACAACCTCATCATCATCTTTGTTACTACCAGCGCAAGCACACCTGCAGCCTGATTGCGTAACAAATCAATCAAACAATCTGTTTCAAAACGATTCAGATTCCGAAAACAAGTTTTCACCGTCGGAAAAACTGTATTTTTTTCTCTTTTGCCACAATTGTTTCTTGTTTTCCTATTCTTAGAAGTTTTTGGTCCTCTTTTTAAATCTTTTCCTATCCGCCCGGTCCGTTTTGCCGGGGTCCATTTTGCCACATCAAACACTAAAGTATTGGTTAATACGGAATGCTATCGTCCTCTTAGTTTGATATTAATTCAATCACAAGTGACTTTGAGTACAGAGACCGCCAGAACATAGTTATCATGAGCCAAAGCAAACTTTAGGTCGATTAAAAATCGCTAAACCGATAATCAAAACATAGAAAAACAAACTTACCTTACTAAAATACTACTGACCGAGAGAGTGAGTATGTAGGTCTTCCTAATGACACCACTCATTCAGAGATGTCATTGTTCCTTTCAAAATGATTTCGGTCCTTCCTTTTCTGTTCTTTAAACCTAGTATCAAGCATCGCCTCATGGTTACTGCAACCTTCACAGATCATAGGTCCGCCTGATGGGCGGTATTACTTACTGAGAAATCATAACCAATATTGTAAAATAAGTGAGTTTTTTTTTTACTCCAAAACAGGATTAAAATTTGCACATTCATCCTGGATCGCAGACGAAGTCGCAGGCAGCAGCTATATATAATATTATAAATGGGGAAGTTTATTTGTTTGTTTGTTACGCTTCGTATAACGCCAAAACGGCTGATCCGCTCGCTTTGATGAAAATTGAGACATAGTTTGACCATAACCCGGGTAAAGACATAGGTTACTTTTCATCCTGCATCGGTAACAGCTTGCTCTTAATATATTTATGGAATTTCTCAGTAAGTACCAGCTCAAGCCGATTCCCAAGTCCCCCCAGGACACCGTAATCCCACAGGACCCCCGGAGTCGATCCCAAAGGACGTCACGCTTAGCAGTCGCCAAAGACCACAACTACCACCACCACACACACTCAGCCACTCATCTTCGTCGTGTCTTCAGGAGTGTTAAATTATTCTGCCCCAAAACTTCGCCACCTCCACGGCATCGTCCGTGGCAGCACAGGTCGCTATGGTTTCATTTTTTTTATTTTTTTTTATTAGGTTTACTAACAACTGATTACACTGATACAAACACATTATAAAAAACAGCGCATTAGCATGGGGTATCAACTCAAACAAAATGTAATTAGTCTTGAAAATAAATCATAGATGGCAGCATAGGTAACTAATTAAAGCAGCATAGGTAAGGTTAATTCTAAAATTCACAATCATTAGAAAGCGATAAACGGCAGAATTTTGGCTGAAGTAAGGATAGTAAAAGTCTAAACTTTCTTGTTTAATGCTGATTTATTTATTTACACTCATTATTCACGTATTTTTAACAAAAACATTAATGAATCTTTTTACTTCAATTAGTACCGTTAAAATGATAAAAGTAGTCATAAACATAACATCACGCCTTGTTTCCCCGAAGGGTTGGGCAGAGGTGTACCTATAGTAAAAAAGTAGTCATCTGTTAATTATTTTGTTTAGAGCTCTTTTCAATAGATGGCGTTTTACTCATTTTGTCCTGTCATCACGGTAACAACTTTATCGTTACTTTGTTTTTTTTTGCATTTTGTTTGTACATATTTTGTTGAGATAATTTATCTCAACAAAATATGTACAAACAAAATTGAATAGGGTCTACGATCGATAAAAGATACTAACTGTCTAAACATCACCCAAAAAGGATAAAACTTAGCTGAAAGGCAAAAAAATTGGTCATTAATATTCGGTTCAGATTTTTTGTCTATTAAAAAAAAAAACATTCGTCTCAGCTTGAGCAAGCATGTACTATTGTTTGCTCTGTCAACACAAAATAAATTTATAAGTAGTGAAATTGTGACAGTTCCGGTGATTAAGATTTCAAATTAATCCTTGTTTCTCGTACTATAGTGCAATAGAGTGAAGTCCGAATAGCTATTGCACATTTGAGCTAATTCGTTTTCAAGTTGTGTGATAAACTGTGGAAATATTAAAATACCTTCATCAGACTATTTCTCATAACACAAAATCTGAACACAACTACAAAAAACTACAAAAAAACACGACAAGTTTCGATTTGGCGTGTAACGCATGCGACGAATACGTTCACCTAATTAATTACGTTACTCATCTCCTCCCCCGACGCAGCGCGTAAAACTGGTAACAAGTAGGTACAGAGTGTCCGTAGGTTCGATTCCAGCTTACACATTTTTGTCTTTTTTGCTGTTTTCTTATTTTGGATCCGGTTAAGCAATGCCTCGCACTCAACGCACTCCACCAAAACAACTGGACTAAAGAAATATAATGAATGTCGAATCGGTACCTGATTTGCTCAAGATCATCTCTGACTCACCAAATTCGTCCCTAATATCTGTCCGACCAAGAGTTCACCCAAGGTCGATACTCACCTATCAAAACCGGATGGACAACCGTGTATAATGAGTTCGCCGGATATAAATAGCACCCACCAACTAAAACCGTATGAACTGCTCGACACCATCCAACAAGAGATCCGAGCAGTCCTATCAATTGAGATATCTTCGACATTAGTTGCCATTCCACCAATTCGCACTAAGCACTTCCAAACATCCTTCATAATGCGCACCGCAAAAGAGTGGAACTCACTACCTGCGTCTGTGTTCCCGAACGCATTCAACCCGAATCTCTTCAAAGTTAGAGTGAACAGGCTTCTTCTGGTTAAGCTCACTCCTTCGTAGACTTTCTCTCTGTCACTTCTGACCTAGACTAGAGTCAAGAGAAAACCCATCTCAAAAAAAAAAAAACTTGCCTCGCTGAAGAAACAAATCTTTGAAAGATTTGTTTCATGAATTGAAGAAATCCGTTGACTTTATGAGCGACGATTTCGATCGTATGAAAACAGAATTGGATTCATGCAAACCAGCAACATAAACCTCTGTAAAGAAAACGAGTCGCTCAAGAAAACAGTCAGAATAAACGTGATTGAGCAAAATTCACGTCAAAAAATTTTCGAGATTAACGGTATCCCCGAAAATAGAGCTGAAAATCTAGTTAAAAAGTCGTACAATTCAACAACGTTGTGTCTAGCCCTATTAAAGAAGAGGATGTATTATCTGCTGTACGTGTAAGGAAGATGGACCCCGAAAACAGCAATTCGAAAGCGTTAATTATTAAATTACGCAGCACGTAATCGGGGAACTTGAAATTAACTTCTAATGTGAACTTTAACAGAGCAAATGCGAGTCAAAAATTTAACTCTCGCCAACTTGGTTATGGAGGTCTTGTAAAGCCAATATTTATTTCCGAACTCCTTTGGCCTCTGAATAAACAAATACGTGCAGCAACCAGAATACAAATATGAATGGGTACGTTAAGGTAGAATACTGATCAGAAAAGCTGAAGGAGAGCAGGCTAAACAGATACGAAGCATCGATGCTGTTACCCTGCTCTGAACAATTTATAAAGTCTCGGACATTAATATCTAGCGAAACATTCAACGTCTACTACCAAAACTTTCGTGGTATGAAATATAAACTGGATGCCATAAGAACGACTGCGCTACTAACAAATTATGACATCATAATTGGCACCGAGACTTGGTTCGACGATAATATACACGATGGTAAATTATCTGATTGCTGATACCACATCTACTCTATTATCACAACCAATCTTAAAAATATGAAAGGTGGGAGTGTTCTTATTGCTGTGAATAAGACTTATTGTCTCTGTACGCATGACCAAATGGGAAACTGAAAACTTATGGGTTAGATTAAAAGTTTCTAAGGGCATAATTTCACGAATTATAAACATCGGCGCTGTGTATTTGCCACCACCAGTTCAACAACTATCACTGATACGTTTCATCAATAATAGACGTGAAGAGATATGATGAACAGGGTGTATAGTTCACTCATACTCTTGGAAAAGGGAGGATCCTCCGACCAGATGGGTGTCGTATCTGGTGGGCAACTGCCCGATGATGGTGTCGGGAAGTTGTATATATGCTAGCTGCGCGGTAAACTATGATTGCGCGATGCAGGATTAGTGTGATGCGTTGTTCGCATGTGGCGGTGTAGATGCCGCCACAGACGCTACAGGAGACGATACGATAATGATTGGAGATTTCAATCTTGGTTTCATAAATTGGGACGTCAACCAAACCGAGAGCAGTTTTCCAAGCACAACAGCTAGAAATTATGCAACCAGGATGGGTTATTCATTGATTGATTTAATGTCATCAAGCGACAGGTCACTGCCTACTTCTGAGATGAGGGCACGGCGCGGCTCCTCCCAAGCGGCACACTCTGCCAGCGTGTGCCACGCCGTGTCCTCCCGGCAGTCGACGCAGTGGTGACACCGGGCGTCCGGCTCCCTGTTTTCGCGACACAGGTACTTCCCGAAGCAACCATGCCCCGAGAGCACCTGCATCGCCCGAAACGTCAGGGAACCGTGCCTTCTCCCGAGCCAGCGGTCGAGCACTGGCCGGATCGCCTCGATGGTGCTGAGGCCGGCGGTAGGGCGTGACAGCCTCACCCGCCATTCCGCCACCAGGACCTCGTGGAGCTGCAACCGACGCTGCTCGATATATTGCTGCATCGGTCGCTCGCCCCGCTCCCGCGCTGCCTCGCGCCACCGTTACAGTGACGCGAGCACCTTCGCCTCCAGGTCCCAGGGCGGTGATCCGGCCAACGCACAACCCGCCTCGAAGGAGATCGTGCGATACCCCCGAATGACTCTGACGGCCATCGCCCGCTGCGGCTTGCGCAGGACAGCTATGCTGCCGGCCGTCAGGTCAGTCGCCCAGATCGGAGCTACATAAAGGGCCATCGATCGCACGATCCCCACGTAGAGCCGCCTACAAGCGGCGCTCG
The DNA here is from genome assembly GCA_963555695.1 of Dasypolia templi. Classification (NCBI taxonomy): domain Eukaryota; kingdom Metazoa; phylum Arthropoda; class Insecta; order Lepidoptera; family Noctuidae; genus Dasypolia; species Dasypolia templi. The sequence continues at coordinate 12,353,283 of OY743163.1, forward strand.
GGCCCCCCAGATTGGGAAGCAGCGTTGACAGCGCCCCAGCCGCGCCCAAAAACTTGGGCGCCAGCCGCCGGAAGGGGGGTCCGAAGTCCCACCGGCTGTCGAGCACCAATTCCAGATATTTCATGGTGGGCTCGACAGCGATCCGGACCCCCCCGACCACAATGTGTGATCCGGCCGGCGGCGCCCGCCGGGGGCCGTGAAACACCATGGCTCCAGGCCGAGGCGCCGTGCTGGTATGTCCTATTCTAACCTTACATACTCGTATTAAAACACAGTTAGCCCCTCAACAGTGTATATATCAACGATATTAGTAGGTCATTCGATTCTCGTAAGCAGGTAGAAGCTATCTACGCCGATTTCAGTAGCGAATTTGATAAGGTTGATCAAAAGATCCTGTTAAAAAACTCGAGGACCACGGCGTACATTGCCTACTGCTCAGGTGGTTCGAATCTTACCAAGCTGAGAGAAAACAAAAAGTTGTGGTAAAGGGATATGAATCACCACTTTACACTGCCACCTCAGGGGTACCACAAGGTTCTCATTTGGAACCGATTCTCTTCTTGATCTTTGTCAATGATGTTGTAAATACTATAAAGCATTGCAAATGTTCCATCTTCGCAGATGACTTAAAAATATATAATGAAGTTAAATCACATGAAGACGTTGTCCATTTTCAGGAGGACTTGGATTCATTTTCCGAATGCCAAAAAAAACATGTCACTTAACGCCTGCAAATGTTGCCACATGACCTTCAAGCGACAAAAAAAAAATCGTACATAAATCAACTTACACACTAATCGGTGAGACACTTCAAAAGGTAAGATACCATTCGAAACTTGGGAGTCCAACTCGACAGTAAGTTGACTTTTAGAAACCATCTGGACATAATCATTGCCAAAGCTACTAAAATGTCTGGTTTTGTTAGCAGAACTTGTACGGACTTCTTCGGACATCTACCTCAACCCTCAAGCTGCTTTAAAATACTCTCGTGCGTTGGATATTGTACTACGCTTCTCCTGTTTGGAACCCCGAATACAGTGTCCACATTAACCGAATTGAGCGTATCCAGAAGAGATTCACTAGGTATTTAAAATTTAGATGCAGTAACTGTCCAAGAGATGTCCAATACCAACAGCGGCTTAACCACTTCAGACTAACTTCACTCGAACAACGCCAAGACATGACGGACCACATCTTTTATTTAAAATTATTAATAACTTCGTTAATGTTCCAGACTTACTAGCCGAAATAAATATCTCGATTCCACGCCGTACTTCATATTGGAGGTCGCATTGTATGAAGGCACTGACCTGTGTGAATAATCTTATTTACACATGTCTGTCACCGATTTAAATAAGCATAGTTACAACTTTGTTTATGTTCTTTTGTATTGTCACTTGTGCAAAGAATATTGGCATAAAGTGATGGGGTCCGAAAGAGCCGACGCCTCAGGGTTGCGGGTAATTCTAAAGAGAAAACCGTGGCCCTGGCACAGGCAACTGAAGGAACACGGGTGGGTTTTAGTCAGTAAAAGTCTGAAACGCCCAGAGCGGGAGAAATCATTTGATGATTTCAAACCCAAATAAAAAAAGCCTATGCTTGTCCCACTGCAGGGCAAAGGCCGTTTTTCATACAGAGAATTCATATATTACGTTCTAAGAAACGAATTAAAGTCATCATCATCATTCTGCCAAAAAAATCCACTGCTAGACATAGCTATGTAAGCCCCTCGCGGGAATTTCTATGTCTGCTTGCGAGAAGCACAGGACCGGTCTATGTGCATTATTGTACACACGTAATTAAAAATGATTAAAAGTTAATTATAAATAATAATAATACCAGCCTATTATTGTCCCACCCACTGCAGGGCTACTCGTACAGAGAAGGCACGAGTTTTGCACGCTTGCTATAGCTTAAGACAGGTGGGCGATTCAGATATAGGTATATTAACTATAAGTCCAGGTTTCCTAGGAATGGTTTTCATTCACCGATGTCAGTAAACATAGAAAGTACATATAAATTGGAAATAGTCACACTGGTACTTAGCCAAGAATTGAAACCACAACCTCGTGCTTGATTAATGAGGCCTTAACCTCTAGACTATCACGACAATGTCAAAGCTTACTGTATTAAACGTCAAAATGTCATTACGAAGTATCAACACCACCGAGTTCTGGAGTAATAAAATGTTAACAGGACTATTTAATACAAACATGCCTTCATAACATATATTGTTTTATTTGTGTCCGCGCTGGGCCAACTTGTATGGGAGTAATATCCATCTCCTTTTGAAATCAATTACTGTGAATTAATTCTTCGACACTTCTCGTGACCAGAGGGCTGGCCAATTTTTTGCCCAAATGATAAGCATTGCCATCCAACGTGGCAATGCTGCCAGCCTTTTGGGTACTTGTCCCGTTGACAGCGATGCGGACGTATTTTTTGATGAGCTCTATCCCTCTTTTTTTTGTATACATTTGTACATTACATATTTGTTTTAGTGTTAGCTTGTATATTGTAATTTAGATTTTAAAACTAATGAAATTACTTTTTTTTGTCAATTACTGTGTGTATAGTGAATAAGTCGTTGGAGAGCCATATTTTTAATAAATTAATAAAAAGGAGGGTGGCAATGACTCCAAAGTAGTTTCAAAAACTTCAACGGACTCGGACGGACGAGCTTTCCAAAGCCACACAAATAATGAGTACTTTTCGAGACATTATTTGGAGAAATTGGAGTTTGAACATGGTAGGTAAGGCGAGAAACACAATATTTTCACACCTGCTTGAACACCTACCTAAAAGCAAGTATGAAAATATTGTGTTTATACTAAAGTATTGCATAGTAATCCATTTTTTATGCTCTTCTTAGCATCCAATTAACACTTTCACTGATGTCACGGCCAGAAACGGCATTTTTTTCGTGTTTGATATGACGCTACGCCCACACACGTTTTTTCGGGTTTGACATGAATAACGCTACGCCCGGCCCGCCCACAAGCGGTTAATTAGGGTTAGTGTTTTGGACCTCGTTTCATCGGCCACCCTGTTGTGTGTAAATAAATTAAGTGATGTCGGTCATGGTCCCGATTTTCTGTCAATTCAATCTGTCAAAATGGACCTACTTTCTATACTTACTTATTTTCTTTAAATATGTTTAAACTCAAAAAAAAAAAAAAACTTTATATTTTTTTAAATAATTTCTTTCATACAAACCTTTTCCTGACAATTACAAACACAACAAAAAAAGTATTTGCCGAATAGATTCATCCGCTTTGAAGTGATACTCGGACATACGGATATACATATATATAACTTGTCGCAAAAAATATCGATTACCTACGAATCATATTTCCAAATATTATATCCTAATAATAAACTAATAATATTTTAAACGCGAAAGTTTGTAAGGATGGACAGATGGATGCTTGTTACTCTTTCACGCAAAAACTTCTAAACGGATTTGGATGAAATGTGACACACAGTTAATTGATGACATGGGTTAATACAAAGGATACTGTTTATGTAACGGTAGTAGGTACGTTCCTTTGGGATAATTTCGACGTCACACGGCCGAAACCAAAGCCAAAAGCTAATCTTCTAATTCAACGTTTCCATCGGTAAATATACGATTGTTTGGCGCTCAGTTCACGTAACTAAATAGGTCCATACGGGCTGGTGTCCGCAACTCCACGACGATGCGCGTATTTTGCGTACGGTTCACGTAACTAATATGTTTAATATGTTATTCAACTGTCCAATATTTATAAATGAACACTAAGTGATAACATCACACCTGGATTCCCCGAACGGTTCGGCAGAGGTCGAGGTGTTATTGGGTTTTTACACCTGGAGTTTCTCAGTAGCAGCCCGGAGTCTGGAGTTATGCCCATGTGTGGCTTAAACATAACTAGTGAAATGTGTGTGTACTGTAGTGCTATTCTGTAACCATCTCACCGTGAAAACTTAGGTGAAGTGAGCGTCGAGGGAGGTGTCAGTGCCACTGATGCTAAGGATTGACCCAGACGAGATGACACTGACAGCTCACTCCACGTAAGTCTTCACGGTGAGATTTTTATAGAATCGACATGCTGTAGGTACACCTAGATTTGCCAAGATTTTTATATCAAACCAGCTGTTTTCCGCGACTTCGTCTGCGATTCACGATAAAAAGTAGACACCTACCTAGGTTACCTAGGTCATGGGCTATCTGTGTGCCCAATTTCATCCAAATCCGTTCAGCCGTTTTTGCATGAAAGTGTAACAAACAAACTTACTTTCGCATTTATAGTGGTAGAAGATGGGATAAAGTATTTCCAATGCCATTAATTGCCTGCAAAAATATAGTAGATGGCGAAAACGTAAAAATTAGAAGAAAAAACATAATTCAATGATATAACGTTTTTGCTACTTTGGGCCTTAATTATAACAGGTTTTTTTTACGTTTTAAAACTATTAATAATTACACTCTAAACAAAATACCATTGAGATTAATACTGACCCATATTGCGGTCATTTCGCCATTTTGTAATGAAGTGAAAATATTGTAGTTTCGCGTATTAATTTTTTCTTAGAAATTTACGGTCATATTCATTTATATTAAAGCAATTCGCTAGGACATTTATTAAAGCGAATGACTTTATTATGAATAAGACGGACCTATTAGGTTGGCAACCCTAGGTGCACCTCTACATAACCCTTTGGTAATTAAAGGGTATTGTTGTTTATGTTATGACATTGTTTTTTTTTTTTCTGTTTATGGCTATCATCAACTTTTACAATATTTGTAAATGATATTTGTAATTTAAAAGACTTGCAAACAAAAATTGAGCTTTTCAACACTGTAGTCCGTCCAATCTAAATCCAATCAAAAACGATTCCTTTACCATCTGTGCTATGGAGATCACTTGGCTAAACAACTCACTAGCTACACTGACAGTTTGACACACTACCATATGGATACACTAGTAAGTCGTAGGAAGAAATTGGACTGCATCATCCTACACAAAATATTGAGTGGAACGATAGATTGCAGTGAACTTTTAAGCTCATTAGAGATAAAGATTTCATTTCACATTCCCAGGCATAACACATACAACTTATTTTACATCCCTGGCTCAAAAACTAACCTCGGTCATTTCGCCGCTATGCCAAGAATTTGTAGGCAATATAATGTGTTGGCTAAAACCTCGAATCTGCGAGTCTCTGTCTACATATAAGGCTTGTTTAACGGTTTTAATTTATGAAACTTTTAATGTTGTATTTTCTTTTCTTTTCTATACTGTCCATTTAAAACTTTTTAACTTTTAACAAAATTTAACCATTTTATATTATTATTACTTAACAAATTGCTTAGTTGATTATTTTATTGTGCATGCTGTGGTCTCTTATAAGTGAAGGAGTATACCTATATAATCGCTCATGTTTATTTTATCTTTGTGTAATGTATTGTGAAAGTATATTTTTGTTGGTGATCTTAAATAAATCAAGGTGAGCACCATGTATCTACCACATAATTAATTTACCTATTGTGGTATAGTCATTTTATTCTAGGTGCATCGTCAATCGTGCAATCGTCGGTAATTCATTAAGGTATATGTACAAAATATTCTAAAACATTTTAAAAGAGTACCTAACGGCGGAGTTTCTTGCCCATTCTTCTCCATACGAAACTACCTTTTGGAAGAGGAAACTAGAATCAATTCTATTATTTTTTTGTTGTAAATGTTGACGTTCAAAAGTGCCATTTAAGTGCCTATTTGAAATGAATGATTACACTTTGAGTATAAGTTATGATAAACATTATTACTTATTGACGCAAATGGCGTCCATTTCGTTGTGTACCAACAATTTACAACTGTAAACGATTGACTATAATGTCATTCAAACATCATCAGCATGAACGAGTTTTGTCGACGAAAGAATAGACTAAATGGCAGAAACAATAGAAAAATTTACAGATTTCTTTTATTCATCTGTGATTTTGTCTATTCTTCCGTCGAGAAAACATGTTTCTATGGACAGGTGGTCATTCTACGCCTAGTTACTGGCACGAGTTTCCGCGTCAATCCCAATAAAGTAGGTAAAAATATGTAAGAAATACCTTTAAATGCTAATAATCTTTATCATGCCTAATTCTTAATACTCTTTATCATGTACCTACTCAACATGGATTCAAGATATTAATGTAGATATTTTCATGTTGTAACACAATGGGCGGTCTTATCCATCGTTTGACAGGTCGGACGTTCAGTGAGAAACAAATACCGACTCGTCATTCTCAAAGTTTATTGCACTGAGTACTTAAATTAATCAATCCCATAGAAATATCACACAGTGAATTTTGGTGGGAAAAAGTTGACCTGTCAGTTAGTTACATGTCATTTTGACAACCTCATCTAGACCATTCTGTTGGTGTTGCAAACAGAAAACAATTGCGGAGCGTTGCGTTTGCCACACGTTAAAAGCGATCTTTGAAAGACAACCTAGCTTTGGATGGATTATAGAGATAAAGAGAGACTACATGATTCCTCATTAAACTTAACTTAACATATTGAAAATTGAAATCTCAGTAGTAACCATAGAGCTGAAATGAACGGTGAAGGAGCTCGTCCGGGGAACGGGACGAAACGGAACTAACCACTATACCCATCCATTTTTGCCCTCCAGCCATGTCTTGTTCCTGTTGGAACTTGGAAGGGTCAGGGACAGACACACGAGACATTCAACTTTGCCTCTGAAATGTCAAGGCATCTACGACGCCTCGGCTAAGGCAGATGTCCACGGTATCCCAGTACGCAATAATAAATGTTTTAGTACTAATTAAAACAAACTAGTATCACAATGTGGGCAGTAAGTAGTAATAATTTGTTTTATTAGCTAATTGAATACGTAACAGAGATCATTGTTTCGTTACCATGTTGAGAAGAGATGACATTACCAAAGTGTGCAGTGAGAATTTTATTTTAATCATGATACGCCATACGTCATTCGCCATAGTCATATCGTAGAAGTTTATTGCCTGTGGCATATCATAAAATTGAAGGAACAATTGACTGGAACTGTCTTAACAACACGTACCTACTTAATTGCTGCACGAAACGGGCAAGTTAGTTGCCGTTTGAAATTGGTAAGCATAGGAGTAAACAGCACGTGCAATAACATTGCAAATACAATAAAATCGCATTCAGTTCTGGCATGAAAATCTTTTATCATTCAAACATGAGTGCGATGAATTCAAAAGTTCAGCAAAAAGGAACCAAACATTTGGCAGCGCAATACTTGAACCGCTTGTACGACGTGAAACTCTGTGCTTAGACGAGGCAAAACTTGCATCCAATAATCGCCTTGCAATCATTTCCTTGGTGTAAACAGAAGTAGCATGCAATTATTGAATGGCCAAACTTACATTAACTTCTGTAATGGCAAAACTTGCATGCAATTTCTAAATTGAACGTGCTATTTGCCATGCGGCTCTTACAATTGTACAAACGGCACTTTTTAGATAAACGATAGGTCTCGCGGCCCTAGACCAGCGAGACCAATCATTTATCTATGCGGCACTTATTACAATTTGTTTGATCAGCGGGAGAATTGCTCAATTAACATACTAACAGTAAGGATGGTTTTCATTTTGACAGTTCAAATACACTCATTGCCATAATTACGTTGTTAAGCATACAAATTTTTCACGAGGCTATGTGCTTGCAAGTTTGTCGTTATCGGTTATTGTTACGTCAGGCATTCCACAGGGATCGCATTTAGGGCACCTGCTTTTCTACATTTTCATTAACAATCTCGTGACTAAATTTGCATGTCCCTGTCTGTTATACGTTTCGTGCTGCTGTTCACAGAAGACATGTATGTACTCTTACTTTTTTATATTGTAACGACAAATTTACACTATTGGCAAAAGGAATTTAAAGAATACTATGTAAATGTGTCTCAATTATGTACTTTATCTGGCGTTTTGGCCTCTGTTTGGTCTCCTTCACATTCCCTGTCTAAGTAGAAGTGAGCCGGACGGAGTGCAGACGCACAGACCTTGCACCTGTATAATTTTGTGAACGAAGCTTTTCACTTATGTTGTCATCATTGCTATTGTTGCTGCTCATGTTGTGTGATTACGCTTTGGGTGATAATCAGGTCGAAACCTATAACGTGAACCTAGTGATACTGTCATAATCACCTGTTGTAGTTGCCTTGTGAATAAATAAATAAATGGATTTGCAATATCCTTCAAAATGATTCAGATTGTGACTGATAGTTTGTTACGCAGTTAGGGTGCTGGTCTTCTTTGGAACGTGCCACACCAACGGTACCTACGGAATTACGGATGGTCCACAAATTCAAAGTTGATCGACGAGCTATGGAAAGGGCTGGGGTCTCTCTGTGGGATCAAATGAGGAATGTGGTGATCAAAACAGAGTTACAGACTGGTCGCTCATCGAATATTTCAAAACTCAGTGGCTATGGGCAGGCCGTATGGCCGTAGAACCTTTGACCGATGGGTGGTGTATTCTTGAGTGGATACCGCGAATCAGCAAGTAAGTAGGACATCTGAGGCGGCAAGCCTTCTGGCCGGATCACCACCCTGGGATCGTCACTATATCGGTGGCAACAGCATGCGCTGGAGCGGGGCGAGCACCTGATGCCTCGTCACGGCGGCTGAGCTCCGCCAGACCCTAGTGGTGGAGTGGGAGCAGCGACTTGCACACCCCAGCGCAGGGCACGCCACTATAGCAGCGATAAGACCAGTTGTGTGCTGTCCGGACATGGGTGCTTCGGAAAGTACTTGTACCGTATACGCCGGGAACCGACACCCGGTTGCCACCATTACCACTGCCTCGACGACACGACGTAGCACGTCCATGAGGAATGCCTTGATCGGTCGGTTGGTGCTGCGGATACTCTCTCGCTAAAATAACATGGTCCAGTCCATGGTCGTAAGTGAGAGCGCGTGGGATGCCGTCATCTCCTTCTGCAAGGAAGTGATGATCGCGAAGGAGGTGGCGGAAAGGGAGAGGGACGTTACAACCTCCCTTCCAATCCGTAGCAGACGCACCGGGCGCGGCGGGCGCGGAACTATCTCCGGCCGCCTTAGAGTGAGGCATGCAGGCAACAGACTTGGGAAGTTTGTTGCCTGAAGAGTGAAAGGCCCGAGACGGCGGCGCACCGTGTTTAGCGCCTATTTCTAGAGGAATCGCGGCCGTATACGGGCGCGGTAGGTGATGGGGTCCGTATGAGTTCATGCTGGCCAACACCTAGCCGGGGGAGCGTGACGAAATGCGCAAGCACTCCAGCATCCCGGTTAAAGGTAGCAGCAGAACACCGTGTGGTTTTAGTCAGTAAGAGTCTGACAGACCCCTCCACCTACCCCAGGGTGGAGGACATTCATGAGAATATCCACAAAAAAAAAAAAAAGATCTTTGCAGATAGAAACTGGATGGATGAAAGTGACAAAGGATCGAGCTAACCTCCTACCGAGCAATTGTTGTAGTTAATTTCAAAGTGAATCTTGGATAACTCTAGGTTACGTTTTTAATTAAACTTCTGAACAAGCGGTGATTATCAATGTTCGTTAATTCTCAGTAGGTAATAGATTTGACGACGTTTTTTTCTGCATTGTGACAGTAACATGGCAGGCTGGTAATTTTACTAAGTAAATGGATGCAACTGGGTTATTCCCTCGATGTTAATAAGAAGCTGTCAAATCGGAAAGATTCTAAGCGTGTTTTAAAGCAAAACAACAGATTATTTATTTTAACCTCGTAGTTTTAATTACCAAATAAAAAATTCGTGTCTCATGCTGATTCTGCAAAAAGGAGGCAAAAAGTTATACAACCTTCAGTCGTTATGATAGCCGTTGATAAAGCAGGTACAGAATACACTTTGTCAATAAAATATAACAATATAATTAATTAATGATAATTGACGCGCGAAATCAACTCTGTATACAACTTGAAAATGTTTCTCCGACACGAAATTGTACGTACACTACAGTCACTACACACACATACAAAACAGTATGTCTTAGCCGTTGGCGCGCAACGGACGTGTCCGCTGTCCGCCATCTTTCCCATAGACAAAACGAGTGCTAAAAACTTTTATATAGTGCGGCAAGGATATTTATTTTTCATTGGATTTAAAAAAGAGGTGCGTTTATTTCACTTTTATTTTGTTAATCTTTATGTTTATATTTACCCTAAATACTAATACGCATGGTGCGTTTGAGTGTTTTTGTTATGTATTTAGGGTAAGGATTTATACGCGGCAAAATATATCACACATTTTGCTGTATGGTGAAAGAGATTGTGTCTTATTAGGTATTAATATTTCTTATGTATTTGATTATGTGACTGTGAATCAGTATCGATTCGAAGTAGATTATAGACATGAAATACACTTGAATTTATGCGACTAAAAAGTAGGTCTAAAGTACCTTTTTTGTTTGATACTCAATACGATAACAGGAAGTGAAATTGTTGAGCAGCTATGGGACCGTATTACGAGTGCATTTGACATTGGCTAGCAGACAAATAAGGAATTAATAAGTAATCCCTATGGATTACTTATTAATTCATTATTTTTCTGCTCAGTACTTATTTATTGTTTTTATTGACCAGTCTTATTTAATTAGATTATTGAGAGTTGACTGGCTTGAATACTCAATTGCAAGCAGTTGGATGCCCTCTCGCATAACGTAACGCACTTCTACTATCTTTTTAAAGGATTTATTAGTATTGATCCTACGAATAAAAGATTATTGACTTGATTAGGAGCTGAAAGCCTGGAAAAGAAAAAAGCTTTTCTCTGTCAGTAATAAAATCTTAGTAGAGTGTACCTCTGTAATTTTCCTTCTTTGCTAAGATAGAGCTCATGATACCGTTTGACACTGATTTTCAATTTTTTAGTATCTTTCCTAATTTTAAATAAATATTTATTGTTTTTTGCGGCTTTTTTTGTTTTTAAATTTAAAAAAAAGCCGCAAAAACAATAAATATTTATTTAAAATTTGCATAAAGTTGTAGAATCACATGGGACTTACGTAATGTAGGTGTACTATTGAGATTGAACTCTGCCTAACCCTTCGAGAATCAAAATACAGGCGTGTTGTTACCTATAAAACGAAAATTCACAATATTTCATAGATAAGGTTTATTATATTCATATCTTTAGGCATGGGTTTAAAAATTATTAATTTACTCAACTTACCTACACGAATTTACGCAAATAAGATAACGATTAATCTGCATGATTAGGCTTAATTAAATCAATATACAAAATAATCTAAATATCTACTTACTAAGTTCAATAAAAATATACCTAACACCCTGAGTGCAACTTTGTTGGCACACTCACTTGTGCACTACAATATCTCCAGCGTATCTGGCAAATCTCCGGGCCGTTAAGATTGGACGCCGTGATCGAAATTCGGTTGGCAGGAAAAAAACAATTGCTAAAACGCGGCAAATCACAGCTGCTGATGAGAATTTCCTGATGGAAAAGGCCAATAACAATGTACTAGGGGGTCTAGAATGATGTGCTGAAGACTTGCGTGGAGTGAGCTGTCAGTGTCATCCCGTCTCGGTAAATTCCTAGCATCAGTGGCACTGACAGCTCACTTCACCTACGTTTTCACGGTGATATTAGTTAGAATACCACTACTGTTTAATAATCTAAAATGATAATGACAGCTAAGTATAAATCTCTATCATGATTATTATCATCTTCTGAAAACAAGCTGCTCCTAAACTCGCTAGTACAGTCTGTTGTAATAATTGTTTCTTAATTGATGTTATTTCTGCTAAATTTCAATGATTTTTTTGCTAACATGCATAACACTGGGTACAAAGTCAAAGTCAAAGTCAAAGCATTTATTTCAAAGTACTTAGTAGGACTTAGTAGGACACAGGTAATTAGTAGTACATGCACCCTATATTGGCACCGCAAATGTTTCATAACAAATTCAAATGATTAAATTTCATCACGACTTTAGTCATCTTTATAATGAAAGTGTTAACTAAGTTGATTTTATAATTGTCATTAGGGTCTATTTTGGTAACAAAATTGCGAGCGCTGAATAGGCCACCAGTCGTGAGTCCTAAAATGATTCATCTTCTTCGCTTCGCTCTTGTCGGAGCGGTGCGCGGTGGTGTTCACAATGAATTGTGCCCAATCGAAGGAGTAAGTAGTCATAGCTCGCCTAGCGATTTCTCTCCATCTGGTTCTGTTAGATGGCTTTCTTGCGCATTCATAACAGGACCTCCAACCGTTGATTTAATTTTATCGGTCCACCTTATCGGTGACCTCCCGCGTGGCCCTCCAGTCCGCCCTGCACCACTAGCTAGACGCTCTCATCATCAGCATCCACCTACCAACATTGGGGTTGGCTTCCAGGGACCAAATGGGACCAGCGGGGCTTGAAGGTGAACCAATGGGGATCGACGGGACGTGAGAGGTTTTTCATTGTTTTACTAAGAGAATGCAAGTGCAAGCGAAATGAGCTACTTTGGAGCATCCTGACTCAGGCACTAGGTAAAGCTGACATTGTGATTTATTGTTACCAAAATGTAAGCTCGAAAATTGGAGCATCCTGGCTGTGTTAATAAATAGGTTTAGCTGTCATTGTGAATGTACTGCGAGAATGCAAGAGTGAGCGAAGCGAGCCTGAAAATTCGAACACCCAGGCTTGAATTGGTTAGATTTTATGTGTGATTTTTCTAAATGATTATTCATCTTTTATATGAGCATGCGAATTCGACAGCGTCTGTAGATTGATTTTCATTAGGTGTTTACTCATTACTAGTCTCCTTTTAAAAAGAGGTTTGCACAATATTTTAGGATTTATTCACACACGCACGACGCGTCGGCGCTACAGGGCTCCAGGGGGTAGGGGGCTGAGGCTGCCCCTGAATCTTGGGGGCACCGTATCATTGCTACGGCTGAAACGGCAGTAGCTAGGCCCCTTATTTTTGATATGATTAGGATTAACGATTACTTATATCAAAGTGAGCGTTTCAAACTGATGAGTAATGATTAGATTATTGTTGACATTAATTATTAGAAGGAAACAATCATAAAATTCCTACACAGTTAATTACACGGTATGTATACATATATCATTTGTAGGAGGAAAACATGGGGGGCCACTAAGAACGGCAGCCTAATTGCGTATATAAAACTTTAGCTGGGACGTGATTAAGTTCTATGTATAGTGAGGTGAAATTAAATGTTTCTTCAGTATCACGAAATGGTTTAATAATGTAGGCACTATAGTTAACAGGGTTGTGCATGTGTGGGTTACATACCACTACACGTAACACATTTTCGCACACGATTACGACTACTATGTTGTATTTTGACAGTTCAACAACATTCATTGCGTTATTTACATTGTCAAGCAGATTTTTTTATTAGCAATCTGTTTCAAAATGATTCAGATTCCGATTGATTGTGTATTACGCAATTTGTCTATTCTTCCGTCTCGATAAAGCTCGTTTCTACAATCAATTTTATCTAACCTAAACAAACAGACGTAATATTTAAACATGATAATAAGGAAACTATTATTTAATTTGACTCTCTTTATGTTAACCTTCGCTGAGATAAGGAAAAAAAAATTTGATGTTTTCGACTCGACAATTTATAAAGCAGGTAAACTCGTCGCCCTAGGTACTTACTTGGCAGATAAGGAGAAAGAAACGAAAAAGCCTGGCTTTTATGAAATCAAATCCGCATTTATTTAAAAATTGTCAGCAGTTAAGAAGACCCCAATCCGTACTCAGTAAAAAACCAAATATGTACTGTTCGGCAAAATGCAATAAATCATTAATGATTATGAGCTTCTTTGGTGTTGCTCCCAAAATTTATAACAAAGTACCCGATGTCGTAAGAAGCATGAAAAAAGAAGTGTTTTCATAAATTATTAGTTGAGAAATGTTACTATGCCATATATGATTATTTAAATCATAAAACACTAACTATTACAAATCTAATGTATTTTCTTTTGTTTTGATTTTATTATTTTTTGTTTGTTTTCTATGGTGGATTTTGTTAGTATTTAGTTTAAATAATATTCATTGATATTTATGTCATCAATGACAAAACATAGCGCATCCCATAGTTATAATAAAATACCTTGGACTTTGACCTATGTTTTACAAATAAATTATTATGATTCTGATTGCTGGCTGACAAGATCACATAAAAAAAAGTGTAATTAAGAAATCAGCTTCAAATCAGTGAATCATTTAAGTCCGTTTTCACTTATTTTACCTCTGAGTTTGCATCACTGTTAAAATCATAGTTATCTTTATTGCCGTAGCTATAAGGTTGCTATTGAGTCGCTGCTGTCAGTAAAATAACTTAATGGACTGTTGCAGATACCTACAAGCTAATAGTTTTCACCTGTTGTCAATAAGGTCGCCATCACAGTATTAGTGTACAGGGCACGATTTTGCCATATGGAGGGAAAGTACGTATTATTTAAGTATAAATTAAAGTAGTTTTTCTTTATACCTACTGTGATAGAAAAAATTACTGAATGAAGACTTCTTTTTTAATTAAAAAACAATACGAACCGCATTTAATGAATTTTAAAAAATCGCCTGTCTGAGCTATTAAGCCTTAATAATTGGGTGCATTTGCAAAGTGCATACAGGGATATAATATTTTTAACTATGAAAATCAAAAAGGTGCACCTCTAGGGTTTATTTATAATTTATTTATATATTGAACACCACAAAATAACAAAAACTAAAAATAAAATAACAAAAAAACATACAATGGGCGGGCCTTATCGCTTTCTGCAATCTTAGAATGAACAGTGATTTTTCTGGACATAAAATGGGACTGTCAGTGGTGCAAGAAATAACTAAACATTACACTAAAATAGATACACAGACATATACATATAAACATATCTTATCGAATATATACTTAAATTCATACATACGAAATATATAAGAAACGAAAATAAATGAAGACTAAATAATTTCACTTTACGAGACCAAGATCTCTCCATACATAGCACACACACTATAGCAATAGCTGTTCTCTGCATAGCTATAGTATTAGAAGTAACGTGGCTAAGCAAGTTATTACTTGCTAGGTTAAGCTGCGCTGGCGGCGGTCGATCCGAAGATGGTTGACCATCTTTATTTGATCTTTGACAGTCGTTACAGGTCGTCAAAAGCCTGAAAGTCTGACAACCGATCTTGGCAAGGGGTATCGTATTACGCTAAGCTAGTGTAACTGGGTTTTGGACATTAATATACTAACTAGTATATCAATGGTTGTGAAGGTGATATAGGCAGTCACTTTCCGTATAAGGTGGAAGGAAACGCCCGGGTGTCACCATTGTGTAGATCGCTTGGAGGACACGGTGGAGCATCCGATGGAGGTCTGCCCGGATTGTGCGGAGCACCGGCGTGTCCTCGCGGAGGCGATCGGCGCAGGCGATCTCTCGCGTCCGGCCCTGGTCCAGGCCATGCTTGCAAAGGAGGGAGATAACATTGCGCCCTCATTCGCTGCAGAAGAAGCCCCGGGTGTCGGGAATCGCCCGCAGATTCCCGGCCACCATAGGCGCGGGCTTGCGGACGGCGAGCAATGGGTAGCTCGTCGTCCGGTAAGGACCAGGCCCGGGTCGACGGCGCGTCGTGTTCCACGCGCGCGTCCAAGAGATGTCAGCACTCAGTAAAGGCGTCCGATAGGGCCGATGCCTGCCAGGGGCGCGGCGGGTTATTCAAAAGAGAACTGAAGGAACATGGGTAGGTTTTAGTCAGTAAAAGTCTTGACACGCCCTCCCGCTCCGCCCGCGCCCAGAGCGGGTCATTTGATGATTTTCCACTTTAAAAAAAGATAGGCAGACGCTCCATGCAAAATATTAGTATAAGCTGCCTGTTATCCTGAAAGCCAACTCCAACATACACATTGAAGGAAAGAGAGAGCCCTACTATGCCCAGCGAGCAGCGAAGGCGGTAGTTTTCAATTTACTAATTATGTTATTTTAATGCCACGACGTATTCCACATTGCGAACCCACTTAAACGGCACCTGATTGAATGGTTCCTGAGGGATTATTCCACATACGACACCTATCGATATTTTTTGCAGGTGCCATTAGTGGAATAATTTGTTATTTAAATTTTATTCCACAAATGGCACCTACGTACTAGTGTTGGGACGTTTATCTATTTAGGACGTCAAAATCAACCATTCAAAAATAAAATAACATTAGGTTGACAAAGTTAACTAAGAAGAGAAATAATCGTAAATAAGGATAATTGCCGTATGTGGAATACCTCAGGTGCCATTCACTCTTATATACGTCGTGGCCACGCTGTATAAAGTTGGTAAAAGGCTATGCAGAATGATTATCACAGTTCTAGTATTAACTGATTTAAATACGTACCTAAGTTTTTTTTTTGATGTTTCTATTCAGGCAAAAATAGTGGCATTAATTAACACATGCAGTTTGTAGGTACTTTAATAACGGATATAACATTAGCAACCTCATGGTTAGGGAGATATAGAATGTTTATTTTTTCAATTGTCTTTGATGTCCAGTATGCGTAGAAAACGGTTATTTGATGGGTCTTTTTACACCCACATGTATAAAAAATACAACAAAGATGAAAATACACAGCTCCAAATGATGTTTTAATCCGGTGGCGGGCGGTGGTGAATCAAATACGTAGTAAGTAGTATTAAACTCGTGTCACTTAACGGAGAATGACCCTACAGGTTTGTTGCCATAGAAAAATATATAAAAAATAAACATATTCTTTTGGAATATATAGCTCTTTTTTGATTGACCGGGAATTTCACATTAAGCCCAAAATAATATGGATGGTGGAATGTTTGTGTTATTCCAAAAACTATCTTTCATATTCTAACCTTGTCCTGACAAACACAACAAAAAAAAGAATTAGCCGCTTTGAAGTGCACGAATATTTTTGGCAATTGTTTGTTTGGGTGCCTCATAAACGAATACCTTCCACCCACTACGTAAGTCTTGATGCCTACAAGACCGTTCAAGACTTACTGCACGTTTTTCTCAAATTAAATTATTAATCTCCAAAAAGTACAAGACCTGCTTAAATTAACATATCCTACCTACCTACTTACCTCCAACAGGAAAATTGCATAGTCAATGTTTTATAATTGCATTACCAGTTTTGACAACTCTTACCTACTTAGTTCTTTAAATCATAATATTTTTGCAGCACGACGATATAATATGAATAATATTAAATATTATTAAATTATGAAACAATATTTAAAGCAAGCAGAGAATTATTTAAAAAACGAATCAACTCATAGCTGACAGCTTCGATACTTAATATTATAAGATCGAAGGCAAACAGAAATACAAAATTTGTCGACAAAGTCCACATACTAAGCAAGCTAAATTGGAAATGGGCCGGCCATATTAGCCATAGAACCGACATTCGTTGGGGTAGACGTGTTCTTGAGTGGAGACCGCGAATCGGCAAAGACTAAAGAGAGGCTAGGTGGAGCGACGATCTTCACAGGGTGACTGGTAGCAACTGGATGAGATTAGCCAAGGATTGAAACACGTGACGTGTGATTGGAGAGATCTATGACCAGCAGTGAACTGTTTGAGCAGTATTGGTAAAATAAAATGTAAAGGGGACTCTCCACTCCCTAAGAGTGGTTTTATATTTTTGTACCAGGAACCCTAAAACCGGTTTTGTACTGACCGCATTTAAAGAAGTTTGACCACTTTGAAGGAACAAAATAACGTCGTATAAATTCGCATGTGGACTTTAATTAAGGCACGAAAAATACTTCAAAAACCTTAAGTCAAGAACCTTTACAACCAACTTTTCAAAAACATCTTTGCAACCGGCACTTCCAGATTCCTCGTAAGAACCGAGTCGAACTATTCTCGCCATGTCGATTCGATCATTTCTCGCAGGAACGCCACGCGACATGCCTTAATTTACATGCAACCAGTGGTCGGCCAGTGTCAATATTTCACAGAAAGTGATGATACTACTTTAGATCAAAAAATTAAATTAATTAATTAAATTATTTAAATATAGTTTGTTGATTCTCTGGTAGTTGTAAGTACTAACACTAGTTTCTAAGTCGTTTGTATACTAACCGTATGGAGGTTATGGGTCCGAAATAAAAGATCATCATTGTATTAACTTTATTGAAGTATTTTATCTTAATCTATAAAATAAATAAACCAAAAAAGCATGTCGATTCTGTAAAAATCTCACCGTGAAGACTTGCGTGGAGTGAGCTGTCAGTGTCATCCCGCCTTGGTCAATCCCTAGCATCAGTGGCACTGACAGCTTGACGCATGTCTTCACCTAAGTTTTCACTATTAAGTTCAGTGGTATAAATAAGCGTATAAATATAACAGACCGACCGACAGAAAATTCACGCATTTTAATATTCGTAAGGAAGTATCCAAAACAGTGGCTCGACATTGAAGTTATAACAGACGCACGGGTTGATTGATCAGGCCTTTTTTGTTTGTTTGTTTGGCATCTCGCAGGTCAACCTATGCGGTTGTCGTCTGCTTAAGCGGACTTGCCTGTGGTTGCCCAAATAAATTAAGGCTTCCAGCCAGGACTTAAACTTAAATACTAACTAAAAACTAAGCGACTACACGCCAAGGGCACCCCCTGTGGGGTACGAACCTCTGCTTAGGGCGTCGCTGGAAGAGGGCAGCAAATGACTAGCTGTATCAGGATTGATGTTATTTTGGGACGAATTTAAAGGTACAGGTTCAGCGACGTGGGCTGGCTCGAGCAAGGGTCGGGAGGGGCGTTGATTTGGGCGTCGCGGCGGGCCTAGGCGGCGCGGTCGGTAGGACGGCGATCGGGTTTTTGGGCTTAATTAGGGTGCTGGTGACCTTACTACTCTCCTGGAGGAGGGTAGTGGCGTCATCGGGGGCGTTTAAGATATGCCTTGGTCGGCGAATATTACTAATGCGGGAGGGAGTATAGCGGGCGGCCGCTGAAATCAGGCGGTTTGAATGTTTGATGCCACAGTCGAAGAAACGCTTAGAAAAGCGTTTCATGAACTGGTTTATGGTTGGCATTTTAAGGTCGACGTGAAGGTCTATATTTCGGACATAATAAGGGGCACCCGTAACCCTTCTGAGGAAACGGTTCTGGAGGGTCTGCATCTTATGGAGAAGGCGTGGGTGAGCGTGCGCAAATACAACGCAGGCATAGGTCATGATGGGACGGATGACTGCGATATAGATGCGCAGTTTGCATTTTAACGACAGTTTGCTTCGGGCTGTCAGTATAAACTGGAGTCTACTAAGAGCGAAGGAGGCGCGAGCGCGAACCGCCTTGATATGTTCCTTAAAGGTAAGATTCTGATCTAGGATCACGCCTAGGTACTTGGCTTGCTTTTCTCAAGGGATCGGCTTGCCGTACATAGTGATCGGGCTGGGGTGATCAGAGGCCCTAGTGTGAGTTTCTTTTAACCATCTCGACTTTACGCATCGACCGCGTTCAGCGCTCCGATTGGCCCTTGGCAATCTGAGCGAAACTTCCTATTGGTGAAGGGCGAATTGAAGCGCCAAACGCGGTCGATGCGTAAAAGAAACAGGGCCTCAGTATAAGCAACGCTAGCGGCGCGCGGCGGTCGGTCCGCAAGCACGTTAAGCCGATGGTACCGGCTGTCATACGTGGGGACAGTGACAAGCCCGAAAGTCTGACAACCAGTCTTACCAAGGGGTATATCGTATTACCCAGTAACTGGGTTTCAAGTAGGCAGTTGTGCCATGTAAAATACTAGTATTCAGCTGCTTCCTGTTAGGTACAGTAAGCGATCAAAAGTGCATAGGCACGTTAAGAGTCGTATTGCTGTGAACTCACGGTACGACTGTATGTGTAGCAATGACAGCAATACGACAAAGATCGCAGTTTTGCACGGCACACACTGTCGTATCGTGTACTTGCGTCGCTCTGCACGAAACAAAATATATTGCCGTCGCTTTTGTTTAGACACGCATCATGCGCGTGACATGGCCGGTTTATGGCATTGCTAAAATTCGAGTTAATCTAATTTGAGCTGGTAGCAGTAGGCACCAAGCGTTGGACTGAGAAGTCGGCTTAGGTTCTGATCTCATAAGAGGCAGCGCAGTTTTATTGCAATTTTTTATTTTGGTTTGAAATAATATATTTAAAAAAAATGCTGTTTTTATATTTTTGTTGTTATTGCAATAAAGGGTTAAACATAAAAAATAAAGCGTTAGAAGTGATAAAAAAATTAAAACATTTTTATTTGTTATAATATTTTACATAAAGATAACCGCTACGAATATTTATAATAACTTCTTCAGCCAAATAGGATGTGCAATACTATGTCAAGGAACTTAGAAGGATTCGTATTTGTTTTATTTAAACATGTGCGCGGTTCAAAAAAATTGGTAGATTTATTTCACCATAAACAATTAAGCGTCGATCATGAATTTTTAAAATAAGTGATTGTATTAAGTGGTTTTGTATGGCAGTTTGTTTACATTAAGTATTTCACATTTTATTTGGCTTTAGTGAACAAAGGTAACATATTGAGGATAGCTTAAGTTTTCATTAACATTTTCGTTCTGTGAAAAGATGATTGAAACTAAACCTCAACTTTTATAACTAAGTTTACAGGATAAACTATTCCGGAACATAAACGTTCTTGTTTATTGCGTTATTGTTTGCAGGGCTTCGGTGATGCAACCTTTTTAGCGCGGAGTACACGGCGAACAGTTTTTAATGATCCTTTTAATTAATTCAGCAAAATGTCCGGTTGGTATGAAACCATTTGTTGCATATTCATTCAGCTTGTGTGGGCTTATTTAAATAAGCATCCACTTCATAAATAAGCGCTCCAACTATCTAGAATTCCTTCCTCACATCTCTTAACCCACAGGCCCACAGTATTGTTCTAGAACAAAGAATGTGATACTATTAGACATCTATAAGCAAAATTTATATTTAAAACATTTTACTCGTCATTCACTAATTTAAACTAATAACAATTTAAATTTTGTAAAATACGAAATATTTAAATAATAACACTCACACTTAGTCCGGTTTCAATATATATTTGTGTTATCACATCATTTACATCCTCTTTTACGCAGCGCAACAATATTTGCCAATGCTTTAATATTTCGATTCCCAAGTCGGGCAACGTGTTATTGGGTTTTTCTATCTGGAATTTCTCAGTAGCAGCCCGAAGTCTGGATTTGTGCCCGGTTGATGGCAATAGGCTCGCCCCCTATTACATGGGACTTAAACATAACTGGCGAAATGTGGGTGTACTATAGGTACACCTCTGCCCAACCCTTCGGGGAAACAAGGCGTGATGTTATGTTTTTATGTTTAATATTTGGACAACACCGCTGATTAACAGATTTAAACATTCGTCACTAACCAACAACGTTCAGTTAGGTGAATAGTCGTAACGAATTGCATCTACCTCACAGAAATCGAAATAATTTACTCAGTTTTCTGTGGCCTACCTACAACAAAAATATTATTTATGGAAACAAGATGAACGAGACAACTATCGAATGATTATCGAACCACTTCAAGTAATTTCATTAAAACAAACAAAAATTTATCATTTTAGGTGTTATTAATAACATATCAAAACTTGAAATAGATATTATTTGAAAATAACATCACGCTGGCGCAGATGAGATTCGAACTCAGGGCTGGCCAATATCGCTGCGCTGCTACCCAAGCACGGTAACGACTAAGCTAGCATGCCATATGTTAAGTTAGTTGAAATTATGAACTAGTATCAATTACAGACCAAGTGAGTGTGTGTGCGTGTCTATAGTATAGAAACAACTTATAGAAGAAGGTCGTAAGTGAAACCGAAGCGTCAATCTATTGCTTTGTGAGATTGCTTATGGACTTTTGAGCGCTACTGTACGAAACCGACCCCATATGTAGTTCCTTACTTAGCCAGCCAACGCGACATCCACTACATTAGCTAATTAAAAAATAATGACCAGACACAAGTTTTACTGGTTCATTGATTTACAAAAAAAGAGTTTGGGTCACTCATATGTAAATCGATACCTGGTATTGATATTATATTAAAAGTCAAGGTTTTACAGATGAAAACGTATTTCTTTTTTATCTTTTTCGTAATAATGAATGCCTTGCTCAAAGTAGTATCCACTGCACTAAACAAAATCAGGAAAATACATGATATTCTTCAGGATATATGCTAGCTAGATAGTGTGTTGAAAACATATTACAACAATTTGATATAATAGAAAAAAATCAGTAATATACCTCAAAAATTCTTTAGAATACATCATCATTCAGATTTTTTTGTCCGGTTATTCTAAAAGCAACATATTAAAACGTTATAGTGTTCTATTTTTTTGTCATTTTTTGTAAAAAGATAATTGCTTCGTTTTTTGCAATAAATTACCAGCGTTGTGTCAACGCGCTTTCTGTACAGATAGAAAGCGCGTTGACACAACGCTGTCAATTTTAATTTTAATTCACAGACTGTTCTGACATTGACCGCGCTTAAGCTCTTGGAATCCTCAGAGGTACCTTAAACAAAAAAAAATAGTTAAAAATTTTAGATTTTGTGTGTGCCTGTGTACCAGCAGTGAGAGCAGTATAGGCTCAAAACTCAACTCAAAACTCAAAGCATTAATTTTAAATAAACCATTATCAGGCACAATTTAATTGTCAAGGTTGGTTGGTCAGAAAAATGAAGCTAGTTGCCCATTCCAAAGCGTAGTAAGTACCTGTGGAGAAGAACGGGCAAGAAACTCCATCGGCATTTTTTTAAATCAAAATATGGTTACAAAATATTGGTTACATCATTCATGTTGGAATCATGCATGTAAGAACTATGCATAACGTTACAAGCGCCCGTAATATAATATAAACACTATCCAAATATAAAGTAAATTAAAATTTGCTGCGGCAGCTCAGAGATGACCAGCTGTTCACGAACATGAGCATGACGCATGGATCAGCACCATTCAGCTCAACCACTTAAAAGGGAGCTAAGTGATCCAACACACGCGCCACCGACACGACAGCGAGACATTAGAATAAGCATGATATACTCTCAGCCGCCAGGGCACATTCAAGTTCAATGAAAGACGTATCTAGTAAATGGTAGGTTTTAGTATGTACATGGTACTCACATAATTAAGTGCTATGCAATTGTACAATACTAAAAGATTGAGTTTTACAACGCTTTAAAAATTTTGAAATTTTCAAATGGTAGTTTAAATTAGAATTTATTTATTTATCAGAATGTAGTTTACAATAGTATGGTGTTCATAATTTTTTAGGTTCTACACGTTCTACCACAACTTATGGTGTACAAATATTCAGATATCATTCTTATTTATCTAAGTACAATGAATTTTAAGATATGTGATTTATTATAAGAATATGAATTATTGTTGTCAAAATTAAGTATATGTCGTCATCTTGGATTTTTTACAACATTCGATTTATCTTTAAGCTTTTTCCTAAACATGGCGATGGGAAGTTCCTTAAGTGAGTTAGGAAACATAATAGACACTCGAATGGCATTAAGATATACATTCATCCTAAACAATTGCAATCTACAATGAGGTACATTCAATTCGTTATTGTTTGTATTTCTAGCAGAAGCCGTTTTTTGGCTCACTTCCGATTGCATGCGAAAATAATGCGGTTGACTAGCATATTTAGTTCTTTGATGTACATGCACCCTGCATGGATGCAAGGGTAAAATATGGAGTTTTAAAAAAAAAAGGCTTACAGATCCAAAAACTAGACGCCAGATATTGCCCCAACACACTTTTTTTGTATCCGAAATGCCATTAAAATTTCAACTGAATTAACCCATAGTATCAGGCTGTATACAGACGACACTTATCCGTGATACGCAGTGATTGCTGCAGCTACGGACACTGAGGATCGTATACTTTTTATTGCGTATACGAATTTATCTAGCTTATCGCATACGTAATTGATGTGTAATTTCCAGATACAGTTTTGATCCATTATTATGCCCAAGATTTTGTGTTTACTACTTGCTCTAGAATACTGTCTTTGTATTTTTTACTAAGACTTTGAAAACTTTCGCAGTAACGTACATCGCGGTAATGAACTTTGCAACTATGATTTAAACAGAATTTGGAACACTATATCAATGAAGTAATGAATGACCTAACAGGAAAACGTAGTAAGTACCTACTTAAACAATTTCCCATCCGGAATTCAATTAAATGCTTATCTCCAAATTCCCACAAAATAACGTAAGTGGATATAAAAAAGTCTAATGAGTCGTAAAATGGTACACAAATGTTATCTTATTTAAATTTCAATGATATCTCGTTCGAGTGATATCACAAAACACTAGTTTGTGTCCAGATAGCGAACGGTAAGTACTTACTTATTGTTTGAACAACATTATACGGGTAATTGTTTTTTAAACAAAGCACGGTGTAGTACGATATGGCAGTTGTAAATTGAGAGATTGGTATTTGAAAAATAGTGATTAGTTAGCTAAAATCAAAACCATATGTTAGTAGAATTACTACGTTTTTTTTTTTCAGAATTTACGTATTCATATCGAGTAACAAAACACGCGTACCCAAGTCCTGAAGGTAGTTTTTCGAGATTCAGTTTCATGATTATTTTATGTGTGTAAATTACTGAAACATAGTTATAATTGAAATGTGAGCCACTACTCTCGCAGCCAAACCAGCTAAGTAGTGTATTCAATCTAGAAACCCGAGAACTATGACAAAAATATGCATGTTCTAACTACTAAGTTAGCACTCCGTATCAAAAAGTCCTATTAGTAAAATGACAAACAACAATGCAGTGTTGTTTTGTTATTGAGACTTGAAAGTTGGGTGTTTTACAAAACAAAAACAATAAAATAAAACAAAAATAGCTGTTTCATAGAAAAGTACATATCTACACGGTGAAAATTTAAGTACTGAACAGCTATTTTTTTAGTAAAAGTGTGACAATAAATGTCTACGCTATGAGGTCTAGAATCATGTCGTGAATTCATGGTTACACTTTGCGCACTGCTCAATAACTAATTCTGTTTAAGTATGGTTTTTAAACCCTATGTGTAGTAGAAAGGGTGAAGATTCGAAAAAGCTTACCGCAGACTCCTGTACACTACACATGAATTCCTTAGGCGCTGTGTTCGTATAATTGTTCGTATCTTGAGGGGGTGGTAATCACGAATACACCGAAGGACCTTTTTTTTTTTAGAAAATGTTTATAGTGCGCTGTGCACGTCAGTTTTCGGGTTAAGAACAGTTAGTATCGCGAAAAACCACACACGGAAGCATGGCGCTACTGTGCCCATGCGTAGACCAATCGGATTGCTCAGCGAATGTAAGTACGATGAGAATGCCGATCACTTAACCAAATCAAACCCTTATTCATTACACTTATAAGCTTAATTACTCGAAGTGGGGTGAAAAGAAACCATCCTAAAAATCCCTAAGATTTAATGCAGTAGGTAAATCCCACCATAAAGAGAACGGTACGTAACACCCTAAAATATTTTTTATTGTTGTCTTCGTATTTTTTTTTATCGTATCACATTTGTTGTATTATGCTTTCAGCATACTATCTAACTACATTTTTTCTGATTATGTTTACTGCTGTGGATTATGTACTTTTAGGCATTATAAAACTTGCGTTTACGTCCTTAATGTTAATAAAAATTAGTGTTAGCATGGGGTCTCAACTCAAACAAATTATAATTTGTCTTGAAAAAAGTTCATAGATGGCAGCATAGGTAACCATTATGAAATTAACAATCATTAAAAAGCGATATACGGCAGAATTTTGGCTGAATTATGATTGGTAAAAGTCTAAACTTCCCAGTTTAGTGCAGATTTATCTATTTCCACTAATAATAATCGTATTTTAAAAATAAAATAAAAAGGAAGCCTTTATCTTTAATTCGAACCCTTTAAATGATAAAAGTAGCCACCTGTTAATCATTTTGTTTAGAGCTTTTTGCAATAGATGGCGTTTTACTCAATTGGTCCAGCCTTATCAGTTTCCAATTTTGTCACTTATTATTTAAATCAAACCACATTTTTTTAATTTTTTTTTTTTACATAGAAATATAACAGAAATCCAATTACATGTTTTTCTGAACCCGGAACTATAAAACTTTATAAAGAAAGGATTGCATGAAACGTTTTAAAAGTAGGTCGACTCCTAGATGGTGTTGTAATACTACAGTCTCTGGCAATTAGTGTGTCGCTTATGCTGCGATCTGTTGAAGAATTGGAAGACTAAAAATTGCCAGCTCAATTGCCAGACTTAGGGAGTTTTCATTTCCTTGTATGGGATTGGGTATCTGTACGTAGTATATTATCTGTGGTGTTAGTTAGATTTAGTGAACGTGGTTTGGCATAAAGGTCTCGTAGCCATGCCATATACATTCAAAAAAAAAAAAAAAATTGTGAACGTGGAAGGAAAATGAGGAAAAAGATTTAACAACAACCATTGTGTGTGTACAATAGTGACACAATCATAATCACACATCATGTCCAATAGTTTATTGTTGCCACTTAACGGTTTACTGACTCGCTCTCGCAATGTTGATGAATGGAACAAAAAAAAAGTATCAATCAGCACCCTTCAGGCTCGTAGACACTGGCGCGACGCGACAACACGGCACAAAGGCAACGCGAGACGCCTCGTCGAGCCTTTTTGTGAGAGCCTTTGTTGCGTAACACACTAGTAATCACAATCTGAGTAATATTGAAGTAAATTGCTAATCCATTGCTTCATATGTTCGAAAAGTTAGTCTGCTCAACAACGTTATTAACGCTATGAATATTGTTGAACCTGGGGTCTCAACTCGAACAAATTATAATTTAGTCTTGAAAAGAAATCAAAGATAGCAGCATAGACAGCATAATTATTATAAAATCATTCATCAATCATAACAATCATTAAAAAGCGATAAATGGCAGAATTTTGGCTGAAGTAAGATTAGTAAAAAACTATAGTTGCTTGTTTAATGCTGATTTATTTATTTACACTCATAAAGCACGTGTTTTCAACAAAAAATATATTCGAACCCTTAAAATGATAAAAGTAGCCATCTGTTTATCATTTTGTTTAGAGCTCTTTGCAATAGATGGCGTTTTTCTCAATTTGACCTGTCATCACAGTAACCACTTTATCGTTACTAATGCAAGTTTTAATAAAGTTACTTTATTTTTAATCCAATAATTTACTTAGAAATATAAAAGAAATCTATTAACAAGTTTTTCTGAACCCGGAATTATAAAACTGTATGTATATAAAAGAATTGCAGCCATTGCGTCAATGTCCTCTTACACTCATACATTGACGCAATTGCTCTTCCCACTTAAATATGATGCCGTGGAAGACATTTTGGCGACTCTGGGTTGAACGTCATGCATATAGAGACACACACACATATTCACACACACACTCCAACACACCCTCATTCATACACACACACCCCAGCACACCTCCACACTCATTCACACATACACACGCCCACTCACACACGCATCCACCCATACACACGCCCACTCACACACGCATCCACCCATACACACACTCATGAATACACCTAAAAACATACATTTATAAAAACACACTCTAGCTTCACATTGCCTTGAACACGATTTCATTTTTCATTTTTCTTTATCGATTTTAATTTTAATATTTTAATCTTTCTTTTTATTAGTTTTATAGAAAAAATGTGTAACTTATACCTAATTAGCAAAACGATACGATTGGTAATATTACTCAAGGAAGAGTGAGGTTTATCTCATCACAAGTATCTTCGGATTACTTTCTGGGAAGCCCCGGCAACTTAATTGTATAGACTTAAGATAATAAACACTTTTTTTTTTAAACATCACGGCTGTAATCCCAGAAGGGTTAGGCAGAGGTGTACCTATAGTAAACCAACATTTCGCAAGTTATGTTTAAGTCCCATGTAATAGGGGGCGAGCCTATTGCCATCAACCGGGCACAAATTAAGAACCATCCGGGCTGCTACTGAGAAATTCTAGATAGTAAAACCCAGTAACACTTTGCCCAACCTGGGAATCGAACCCAGGACCTCATGCTCAGCAGTAGCTCTTGCGACCACTAGACCAACGAGGCAGTTACGCCGAAGGATTTTTAGATTGTAATTTGTGATATCTTCAATAATTATGGTTCTATCTTCCTGCAATTCTTTTGTTTAACTGAACTGAACTACGTGTATGTTATTGTTGTTATTTTATAACTTAGTAAGGACATATACAATTATAATGTTAATTCTGTGTTGTGCTGTTTGCAAAATGATCTTGTTTTTTACTAGTATAAGTCAAGTCCAGTACCTACCTACAGATGATATTATTAATGTTAACACTGATTTGATTTATGGGCTGATTTTTAAATAGTCAGAAATCTCTTTACTGAAGAATAAATATTTCTATGTTTGACAGCTTTTGTATAGAAAATATCATACTTAATACTTTACTAAAAAATCCACCCCACACTAAATTATTATTGACACTTTAATCTTTGACATATCACGGGACCTTGGCTACCGGAACTTTGGAAGGCGTACGAGAGGCTCAAGCCAACTCGCAGAGGCTCGTTAGAGGCTTTTAATTATTTTTAAGAACGTTCACAAAGATTATAATAACAAAACTTCACGTAGAAATATTTGGCACCTATTCGAATTAACTGACTGATTGACTTATTAGTCAGTTTATAGGGTGTCAAAAAATAAATTCTGCTGTTCCTTATAAAGTGCAACCTACGCGATCAAAATATCGGGAACAACAGATATTTTGTTTTATTTTGCACACTGTAAGTTAATTAACTCCCTCTTATTCAATTTGTCTCTCTTTCCAGATAAAATGGTGCACATCAAGTTAAAACACTTCTCAGCAACACACAGAAACTTTGTACACTTATAAACAGACATTTAATTTATTAAAACAGTGACAAAAAGTGATATTAGTTCTAGTCAATATTTATTAAAATTATATTTAAAATGGTTACCACGTCGGATCCTGAAGCTAGGCTGGACTCGGTAAGTGTTATTTTTATTACATTTTGGAAATCCGTTTCAATGTGTGTTATAAACAGAGGGGCGGAAAAAAGGTGGGGGTGGGGGGGGGTCAATGAGTGTTATTGACCTCCTCTATGGGCTTCGACCACACTGAGTCTAAAACTCTAAATAAGACGTAAACATGGTTTTAAAACCTATATTTATACTTTTTATATAGGATTCTCAGATATACTACTAACTTAGAGAAAATAGGTACCTAAGGTTTCTTAAAAGCCTCCCTCTCCCCTTCCTCAAGGAAAAAACATTATGTTGTTAGCAAATTTGATAAATTATTCATTCACATAACAACATAACATAACATCACGCCTGTAATCCCAGAAGGGTTAGGCAGAGGTGTACCTATAGTACACCCACATATCTACAGTTATGTTTAAGTCCCATGTAATAGGGGGCGAGCCTATTGCCATCAACCGGGCACAAATCCAGACTCCGGGCTGCTACTGAGAAATTCTAGATAGAAAAACCCAATAACACTTTGCCCGACCTGGGAATCGAACCCAGGACCTCATGCTCAGCAGTAGCTCTTGCGACCACTAGACCAACGAGGCAGTTATTCATTCACATGCTTTTAAATCACCAAATGTTTTTGATTTGACCAGTGAGATTAATTTTAAATATAACCTAAATTTTCGTTGATGATTAATTCAATAATGTTAATCAAACAATATTTTTTGAAAAAATTAGTGATTCATAAAGTTTAAACCTTCTAAATACTGGTGAAAATATTACTAAATCCTTTCAGTGAGTGATTGGTAAGAACAGATATTAAATTAAATACAGATATTGTTGTTTATAATAAGATATCGGATATTCGTATGCATATTCGCTAAAGTTGAGAGTGTGGTTAATGTGAAATGTGCTTTTTTATCGAAAACCCGCAACTTTAGGTTTGTGATTATAGAATCGGATGTATATTTACTTACTTTCAAATGTTTTTTTTATATACAAATATTTTAAGAAGCCGCCTCTATACTTTCATAGCAAAAAATTAACTTTAGGTGAATATGCATCCAGACATCCAATTTCTATTTATAATACAGAAAGAAAAATAAGAAAACATGTCATTTAAACTACGGCAAGAAATGAAAAAAAAAGATAAAGAAACCTAGATTAACACCGTCTTAATCCTAATATTAGCTTAAGATGGTGAAAATAAGCTCAGATTGCAAATGATTTAGGTATTATGTCTGTATGGACAGGACAAGGACAGTTCATGCGTCGCCGTGCTCTTGACACACGTTTGTTGACAAATTCTTGTATAGTAGTAGATGCTTTCGAAGTTTCAAAACACAAGTCGTCATCTATACTAATATAATATAGAGAGTAAAAGTTGTTGCGGTGGGTTTTTTTTTTGAGTTCAATAGCACAATTCTCGAGGAAGGCTGTAGGCTATTTAACATCTCTCAAAAAGAAAAAAAAAAGTCAGATAGAAAGCCATGTGAAAACAAAGTTGGTAATAGAGTGCGCAGGTGATGCGATGCGACAAAACACAACAACAAATTACACGTTCATGAAGGCGCGGGCACAAGCTGATGAGATGACACATTATCTAATGAAACATTATAATCAGAAGGGATTGGAACTTCTGATTGTAAAATTACTTTCGATCTAATTGCAAGGAATACAGCTACGTAAAAAAGTCCTTTCGAATGTAATTAATTTTCTCTGATTATATACCAAAATAACTATCAAGATTATTATAAGCAGATAAGTATCAAAACGAAACAAATAAATATTAGAAGTGTCGTTTTGTTTTCGATTTCCGGGGACCGGGATATCCAGGAAATCATTGTAGATCAACCGACTTTGACAGCCGTTACGGGGGGTTAGAAGCCCAAAAGTCTGAGAACCAGTCTTACTAGGGGGTATCGTGGTATCCAATAACTGGGTTGAGGACGTCATTTAGGCAGCTCTATGTTAAATACTGGTATTCACTTAGCCAGATTATGATAAATGACAAATGATTTTATTTCTGTAAGTAGGTTTGTACAAACACTCAATCATATTGTTAAAACTAGAAGAGATCGGCGTTTCCTATCTAGGTACTACTTGGAGAAGAAAGGCCGAAACAACCTCAGAGGTCACAGTGTCTTTTAATGTCCAGACATAATCTTGGACCTGCACGCATTTGTCAGTAATCATGCAGCGCAACACAGAACATAAGGAGCTCAACGATTCGACGAATATTACCAAAGAAAGGACATTTTGGTAGGCCGCATAAATTACTCAAACTGCCAGACGATAATTAAAACAATAACAACAAGAAAACAACAACAATGGTGCCGATTCTCTTGTACACCGAACTAAACTATCACTAAAATTCCTTACTTTTTACTATGAGAATCTTGAAGCTATTCAGCGAAAAAAAATCTCTAAATTTAAAAATAATTTTGACACAACTATATTCGAATTTGACAATCGTGAGTCCACGTGTTTTTTGTCTTGTGGTTTGTTAGAGCCGGAGGCAGCCTGTGGCAGCCTCGACGTGTTTTAAAAGGAAATTTTTACTTTTTGTATTGAAAATATAAAATAAAAATATCTACATGTAGTTTTGATGGTTTCGAGGTTTCAAAGGGGGTTTTAACGGGGCGACGTCCTCGGGGTCCTTAGTTAAGATGGGCGTGCCTCAAGGTTCAATTCTCGGCCCTTTCTTATTTCTAGTTTATATTAATGACCTTCCTTACATAATGGCTAACGTAACAGATATAATTGTATTCGCTGATGACACTTCTCTTATTTTTAAAATAGATAGAAAAGATACGGATGTCTTACATGTGAATGATAGTCTGGCTGTTCTTTCGAAATGGTTTGCAGCTAATAATCTTTTACTCAATGCGAACAAAACTAAATGTCTTAAGTTCTCATTGTTCCCAAATGTACCCCAAGTGGGTTTCAATTTAAAACTTGATGGCAAGAATTACTTTAGATTCAAAATTGCAATGGGGCGCTCACATTAGAGCTCTTTCAGGTAAATTAAGTTCAGCTGCATATGCAGTAAGAAAAATAAGGCAGTTGACCGATATAGCCACAGCTAGGTTAGTATACTTTGCTTATTTCCACAGTATTATGTCTTATGGCGTTCTGCTGTGGGGATCAGCAGCTGACGTAGATTCAATTTTCATTTTGCAAAAGAGGGCAATCCGCGCGATCTATGAAATGGGTCCTCGCGAATCTCTTAGAAACAAATTCAAAGAAATTGACATACTAACTCTGCCTTCTCTTTATATCTTAGAAATTATTTTGTGTCTTCGCAAAAACTTAGGACTTTTTAAAATAAGAAGCGATTTCCATAATATAAATACACGTAGTAAAAATGAAATCGGTATACCCAAATTTAGATTAACTAAAACAAGCAAATCATTTCTGATAAACAGTATCCGCTTTTATAACAAGTTGCCAAAGTTGGTTACAGAACTTAGCGATGGAAAGTTCAAAACCCACATCAAACGTGTCCTTATCAAAAAAGCGTACTATAAGATTAAAGACTAAGTCGAAGACAAGAAAGTTTGGCAATAATTCCCTCTGCACATGTGGCTTCCCTGGTACCTCATAAACGGCATCACTATGTAAATTTCTAATAACTGCTCCCAAATAATGGTGTTTAATTTTTATTTTTTATTATATATTGACTTTTACATAACTCTGACATAATATTTTCATTATTTGACATTATATACCTACAATTTTAATTAGTTTTTGATTTTACTTTATTACATTATTTTATATTTTGTAAATGTGAGAACGTCGTAGGCCCTGTGGATTGTAAATTTATAGACCATTGTCTATTTGTTTAACATATGGTACTTGTTGACAGGCCTACACTGTCCTCCCATACCTATTAACACTATAACTAAAAAACATTGTAAAAGACAAATATTTTTAAAAGAGTGACCATGGAGTTTCTTGCCGGCTCTTCTCCATAGGAAACGACCAATTGGAACCGTGCACCTAGATTCTGACGTTTCATAAGTGCCCATGTAGGTTTATGTGAAATAAAATATTTTGATTTTGATTTTGTCGAAATTTTCATTATTTTTGTGATAGGACACAGCGTTTTTGAGATATGAGCAAATAATTTAAAAAAAATTTGAAGTACCGTTTTTGCACGTCTGAAGTCGATGTGTTGGTGTGAATTTTAATTCACGCCATTCGTCAATTTCAGAATCGAAAATCGTCTTTTGACAGGATTAAACCAAATTTTAGTGATTTTTAGTCTAGTTTAGAGGCATTTGTGACAAGAGAATCGGCACCAATATCTATTTTATTTCACACATCACATATTATATATATTTTTTTAGTTTTTTTTTCTATCATCGTTTCCTTCAATTAAAGCACCTGCCATCTAATCTCTTCACCACCCTTGGACTTAATGCCTAAGGCATTAAGGCATTAAGTCCGCCTTGTACCTCTTTGGATTCGAAATTTTTTAATAAATAAATAAAACAATTGTTTTTAAAGCAAAAAAACATAAAATCCGTATTGTCTTCACAATCACATTAATGTATTAACTTCTCTGAATGAGAAGAGGCCTTTGCTTGCCAGTGCTATTGTAGTCAACTACGCACGCATTCGTGGTTGACAAACTATCGAACGTGGCAAACCTTTGCATGTGTGTATTCTGCAAAGAAGTAGACGGTCGAGGCTTAAAGCTATGGCCAAACTGATGAGAATCCTACGCAGGATGCGGGACGTACGTAATTCACTCGCGCCGAT
Organism: Dasypolia templi; assembly: GCA_963555695.1. NCBI lineage: Eukaryota > Metazoa > Arthropoda > Insecta > Lepidoptera > Noctuidae > Dasypolia > Dasypolia templi. The sequence goes on from OY743163.1 coordinate 12,387,122, forward strand.
TGTGTTTTGTTACTTGCATAGAGGTTTCAAACTGGCGCTACTAGTCGCGTGACTTTGCCCCGAATCCCGAGCAGGGTACCCCTCGTGTGCTTAGAGTTTAATTTAGACTGCATAAATCAAAATCAAAAGTCATTATTTCAACCTAGGGTGAGAATCAACACTTTTTGAACGTCAAAATTATATAAGGCAGTCTCCCAAAACGTCCGCCCTTCACCACTTCCTAGTGCTTTGGCTGATAAGACGAAGTGGCGCAACAAACTCCCCAGCAGCACAGCTGTTTGTTCAGTTAGAAGAACATGATTCTTTATAATAGTCAGTAATTAACATTACGGAACATAAAACATTAAATTTAATTACTTGCCATAGGTCAGCTAGCACACGCCAATACAGCATGTAACGAAAACCTGAAGGGTATTATTTGGTATCGTAGTGCGTACACAAATACGTAATCATTTAATGGATACGAGATAATTATTTTTCCCCAATGAAAACAATTAATTTAAAAAATTAAAAATAATCATACCAAAGGCAACACTGATCGCTCGACAGGGTTCACCAGAGTTCACCTACAGTTTCGTGTCAAAGAAGCCGCCTGAGCGCGGCGGTCCTTTGTCGCATGCCGCCAAAGAAACGTAGGACTAAAGAAATCTACGTTTTGCCTACGCGTAGGTATCAGCTGATATTTTATTGTACGCACAATGACCCCGATTTCTGACCTTCTGTTTATCAAGAAACAATTATTAGATGTTTTTTTACTATTTTTTCTAGTACGTATGTTAAACCAGGAATACGCCTTTTTTGGATCGGACAGGGTTTTTGTTACATATTGTATATCAACAAGAACATTGAAAACTATACACAATCAGAAATAAATAATAAAACGTAAACAAAACCCTAAATAGAAGCCTCCAGCCAAAAATGGCGTATGCAATGCTGCATTTTTGTTTTATGTATGTATCGCTGTAGCTCGAAGTTACAAATGATTTATTAGGACTTTCGAAGTAAAATAAATAGTCAAATTACTAATAGCAATAGCAAAACCATGGTCAGCAAGATGACCAGTCACCACAAGCAGCACCCGTTCACGAGCATAACGCAAATATAAGCCATTACCCCCTCGTCATATTTGAGGGAAGGAGGCAACCCGACCCCCATAGATAGCATCACGTCTGTAATCCTCAAAGGGTAACGCAGAGATGTACCAATAGTACACAAATATTACGCCAGTTATGTTTAAGTCCCATGTAATAAAGGCCTGCCTCTAATTAAGCTGTGAACTAGGAAATATACATGTATATTTAACGAGTAACAATTTATTTTTTACGATGAGAAATCGGTTTTATCGTATCCAATCAAACTCGTTTTGGTTCGTTAATATTGTTAAATGAAAACCAATTTAAAAAAAAAATTGGGACGATTTTATCTGCGTGGTAGATTTTAAAAAAAACATGCAGCAATGTGGGGCAGTATTTTTATCTTACTCGTGTACTCGCTGTGTGCCTACACGAGTAGCGTCAGCACATAACACACACATATAAAAAGGAGTAAAGTTCACTCATACTCTGTAGGAAAGGGAGGATCCATCGACCAGACGGGTGTTGTGTCCTGCCCGGTGAGTTTTTTATCTTGCGATGGTTGCCAGGGCTAGTTGACGTTCCAGTGCGTCGGAACCGGATGCCGCATATTTCACGGTGCGTCAGAACTTTCTGCGAAGATGTTTGAAATGTGGCGGACTGCTGGCGTCGAGCAGGAGAGGGTTTTTAAAGGCTCTGCTTGTGGACTGGCCGAAAGTGCAGTGGGCTGTGCCAAGACTTCCGATAAGCCTGAGGGTGATGCCCAGGTATGCGCTCGCGCTGCATGCTGGTGGTCAGGATATCATATAAAGTCGTGGGTGCTAGCTAGCTGTGACTCATCTCTCTAAAGCTTGCGGGAGTGATGGTGATGACGTCACGCCCGAATATATGCACGAAGGCTGCGCTAACGTTCATACTCTGGGTATGAAGAACTGGGTGGAAAGTTCACTCATCCTCATGGAAAAGGGAGACATCTCCGACCAGACGGGTGTTGTGTCTGGTGGGCCCTAACGGTTGATGTGCTCGGAGCTATATCGCGGCGCCCCCGTAAGGGGGCGTTGCGTGCGGTGCCGGGGCTTCACCCCCCGACCGCAGACGCCATACGGCGACCCGTAAATACGGGCCTCTCATTTGGTCTGCTTCATGGCAGTGGATTTTCGGGCGCGCGCGGGCAACGCGCGCCCTTGTGAGTGATTGCTATTTTGTTTCTGTAGGAGCGCCGCGACGCTTATAGTGAAGCGCCGCTTTCTTCACGACATCTCGGCGGTCTGCCGCCGCCAGGTGAGACCCCTAGTTACCTAGGGGAGGCCCGGCGGCGACGACCAGCGACGGAGATGTCGACTCGACGCGCCTACATAGTAGGTGAGTGGCCCCTGCCCGTCCAGATCACAGAGCTAGCCGTTACTGTCCGGGCTAAGGGGCCGTCATGAGTGTGTGGGCGGTATTGTAGTGTGTCACACCGCCCAGTGTCTACGCGGGTCGCGGTCCGCACCGCGCCTCCGCGTGTGAGTTAAGGTGCCTGTATAGTGGCGGATGTCTGTGTTTGTTTACGTAACGCGTCTATATTAACCTAGCACGCGCTACGCAAACGGTTGCGTGTGTTGCGATTGTGGAGTCTTATTGTCACAGATAAGCCGTGTGTTACCTGGTTACGGCTTATCTGGGAGTCAGTCCGGGGTGATGGGGTCGTCGTCCGCTACCAGGTCGCGGGGGAGGGGTCTCGCGTCAGGGGGGCGCGCATGCCAGGGCGCAATGTTTTTGACGTGCGTCAAATCCGATGCGTCGGCACGCGCGAACATTCCTTTCGCGAGGCGCTCCACAAACTCATCCAGGCTCTCAATCCCGAGGTCCCTCTGGATGATGTCGTTCCTCACATAGCGAGGGGCGTCAACAATGGTTCGCAACGCAAGGTTTTGTTGCGTGCGGAGCAGCCTTCGGCTCGACTCACTAGTGAGGACGAACCATGCGGGTGCGGCGTATGTCAAGACTGGGCCTACGTACAGTTTGTACACGCCCAGCTTGACGCGCACCGGGATGCGGGACGAGAGCACCGGTCTGAGGAGGCTGCGGGCGACCCTGCCCTGTGCGGCGACCGAGCGGACGTGCGGCCCCATTGTGGGCCGACGATCTATGGTTACCCCCAGGTACTTCACCTGGGGCGACCACTCGATGTCGGCCCCCTGTCCACCACCAGACCATCGCCTGCGTCTTACCCACGTTCACCGACAGCCGCCACTTAGACAGCCACTCGGGAAGAAGATCGAGGGCGCGCTGCATCTTGACCGCCGCGTACTTCGCATTGAGCGATGAAGTGATGTACGCGGCGTCATCTGCGTACAGCGCGAGCGTCGAGTCTGTGGTAGTGGGGATGTCGTCCGTGTATCGTGAGTAACACGCCGGCGACACGCAGTTGCCTTGCGGCACACCGGCTAGCACCGGCCGGGCGCTTGACAGCGCGCCGTCGACCACCACCCTGAAGGTCCTGTGGGAGAGAAAAGTAGAGACCACCTTCACTACGCGACGGGGCGCGTCGGATGTGGCCATCTTGTACACGAGGCCTTCATGCCATACACGGTCGAAGGCCTTCTCCATGTCGAGGAATACTGACACCGAATATTCCTTTTTGTTGTGCGCAGCTGTGAGTAGGTGCAGTACCCTCGACAGCTGGAGCGTCGTGCTGTGCTCCGCCCGGAACCCAAACTGTTCGGGTCTCGGCGTGATGTGCGGCAGCAGGTGTCGCAGCAGGAGTGCTTCGAACACCTTGGAGACCGTCGGCAACAAAGTGATGGGCCGTTAGCTCTCCGGCTTCAGGATGTTCTTCCCCGCCTTGGGGAGCATTATGACGCGCCCCTCCTTCCACGAGTCGGGAAAGGTCCCGGTGCGCAGTACCGCCGTGAACAGGCGCGCCAACGCCGCTACCATTCGGTATGGCAGGTGGCGCAGCGCTGTGTTGGTGATACCGTCAGCACCGGGGGCTTTCCTCGGTTTCGTCCTGCGGATGGCGCGTCTGACCTTGCCAGGCGAGAAGAAAATCGGGTCCTCATCGGGAGCTATCGGCGTTGCGAAGTAGTCTCCCAGGTGTTTCTCGACTGCTGCGACATGGACGGTGTCGCTGGTCGGGTTTGGGCGGAACTGACGCTCCAGGTGTTCGGCGAAGACCTCCGCCCGGTCCTCCGCTACGTACTTGAGCGCCCCGTCGTTGTTGAGTAGCGGACGCACCGGAGCTGGGGTATTTGTAAGCTGGCGGCATAGTCGGTGTACCGACGGCCAACTGTCCATCGTGGCGTCGATACGTTCCTCCCAGCCCGCGGCGGTGTGAGCCTGTAACTCGGCCTTTACCTTTTCCGCGAGACGGTTGAGCTGCGTCTTTATGGTCGGGCATCTCAGTTGTTGCCACTGCTTGCGGATGCGCCTCTTCGCCGCGATCATCGCATTGATATGCAACGGCAGGGGCGGCAATTGCCCTCTCCCCTGCGGCTGCATGCTTGTCGCCGATTTGTAGGCGCTTTGTATGCAAGCAGTGACGTCATTAGCCATCTGGTTCACGTCCGCAGAGGTAACAGTAGGCCGAGTCGGCGTTGTGGCCTCTACCTTCTCTGCAAAATCCGTCCAGTCCGTTTTGCGACGTGGCGCTATGGGCTTCAGTCGGGCCGGCATTCCCGATAAGACGACGAGCACGGGTTGATGATCCGATTGTAGCTCGTCGTCTATGACTTGTTGCGTGATCTGGCATTTTAGCCCTCGGTGGACTACGATGTCCAGCACGTCCGGCATGTGCCGTAGGTTGTCTGGGTAGTGTGTGGGCGTCTCTGGGCCGGACACCGTATAGCCGAAGGCTTCTGCGTCCGCGAAGAGCCGTCTCCCCTCGGTATTCGTGATGTAGGAGTTCCACGCCGGGTGCTTACAATTTAGATCACCGGCGAGAATAGTGGCGTGAGTTGAGCTGTTTACAAGCGCCCGCAGCTCGGTAAGGTCCAAGTGGGCCGCGGGCGGCTTGTAACACGCATGTATGCTTATGTCCTCGCCGGCTACGTGTAGCTGCACACCCAGCGCGTAAAAGGAGTTGGGTGTCGTCGAGGGGATTTCCTGATGGACGACTCTTCGTCTCACCAATACTGCCAGACCACGGTATCGTACGTGAGCCGACCTTTCGTCCTTCCTATAAGCGATGTATCCCGGGAACCTAATCCTGTCCTCAGGTCCCAGGAGCGTCTCGCTTATTAGCGCCACGTCGATGTCTTGATCCCGAAGGAGGTGGCGGAGGGGGGCGACCTTGTTCCGAAGGCCGCGGGCATTCCAGTGGATTATCCTGAGTGGCCTAGCCATGATACAGGGTTAATAGTGTGGCCAGGCCATCCAGGATGACCGTCTCAACATCTTGGCCCTGCCTGATGGCCTTTATAAGGTCCATTAGAAGTTTTATGGCGCAAGCTGTAAACTCACTCTTTGTGGTTTTGGTGGTTGATTTGGCGCCGGTAGCGCCGCCACTCGTCTCTCTCGGGAAACTCTGAGTCTTGGTTGTTTCACCCGTTTGCCGCGGCGCTGTGCCGGCGCTAGCAGTAGGTGTTGATTTGCTGATCTCCTTGGTTACAGCCTGCGCCCCACTTGAGGCAGGGGCGGCTCTTGGAATCTCTGCGGTCGCTGGGGGTGGTATGGGTTTCTTCCCTTTGCCCTTACCCCCTCGTTTCTTATTTTTCCTCCGCCTGGAGGAGGTAGCTGTTTTGTCTGTGGGCCCGTTGGCCGCCACTTTAGGTCGGCGCGATGTGGCCGTTATGGCGGCAGTCCCCGCTCGCTTGTTCCGGATTTCATTTTGAAATACCGGACACTTAATGTTGCATGCGGGATGCGGGCAACCGCAATTCGCGCAGGTGGCCTGTTCCTCCCGTGGGCGAGGGCATTCTCTCGCCGCGTGCGCCTCTCCGCAGCGCACGCAAGCGAGCGGGCGGTGACACTGATGCGAGCTGTGTCTGAATTGCTGGCATCGGTGGCACTGGGCAGGCCCGCGTTTTCCGCGCCAGGCCTCTATTCTGACACCACGCATCAACATAAATGTCGTGGTGTCATAAATGGCCCGGACGTCCGGTGTCTTCTTAAGAATTGCGTGGAACACGCAGCCGGGTCGTCCTTGTGCGCCCTTGATGTGTCGCACATACTCCGGCTGGTATCCTAGCATGCGGAGCTCCTCCTCAATCTCCTTCGGGTCCGTGTCTGCCGGCAGGCCCCGAATGGCGATCTTCAAGTTCTTGTCCGCTGGCAGTGAGTACGCGAACCATGAGACGCCGCTGTCCTTTTCTAGGCCGGTCAGGTAGCGCTGGACCAACCTGTACTCTTCCTCGCTGTCTGGGGTGAAGCGAACTCCACCCCCGTAAGGACGCGCGTTGGGAGGCCGGCCCAGCTTTTCTCTGATGGCCCTGAAGTGGGCGGCCCAGTTTGGCAGCCTTTCGACCACTAGCGGCGGGTATCGGGGCTTCTTCTTTCCCGGCTGCTGCCGCGTTGACGTCGCGGCGGCACCGGGAGGGGCAACGGGAGCGATAGTGGGGGCGGGGGTTGGCCTAACCCCCGCGGTCGGTGATGGTGACGGAGACGCAGGCGGCGGAGGTAGGCGGCGCGCCGCGTCGGCAAAAGTAGGCGACGCTGGCGTGCTTGGCCCCCGCGGCGCGCTATCGCGCGATGGCCGCGGGGGGTCGGAGCAGAGCCGCTTCCCCTCCGCCACTGCGGTCTCACTGGAGCTTCTTCGACGACGCTGTCGCTGGCCCCTGGGTTCGAGCCGGCACTCAAAGTCGGGGCCCCTCGGCGGCGTCGGTGATGCCGGCGACATCATCGGAACATCTGCCCTTGACCCGGCGGGCCGGTGTCCGGGTCACGAGGTCGTGCCCCTAGACACGTCTACGCGACCGGAAGCGGCCGAGCCCACGGATGCCTGCTGCGACATATTCGATCCGTTGGATGAACATGGCGACATGACCGCGGACGAGTCATAAGCTGAGGTTCGGGGGGGCGCCGGCGAAGCGGGCGTGTGTGAGACAGTGTTTACTTGCCTTGCTTTGGTTTCGGTGTTTTTTAGCCGCTCACGCTCAGCCGACGCCGGTCCCGCCAGCAGAAGGCGGGGATCGGCTGTGGCGGTGCGCGAAGCTGGCACAGCTTTGTTCTTCGTGTTCGTGTGCGCAGTAGTCGCTGTTGAATCCCCGGCGGGCGCAGGCGGAGACGCGAAACGCGGCGTCGCAGCGGTGCGTGCTGGGGGCGCGCGGGGGCGCGCGGACGGGGTGTGTGGGTGCGCGGGGTAGTCTTGCAGCGCGGCGGCGCGCGCGGCGGGCGCAGCGGAGCGCACGGACGCGGGTGCGCGGGCGGTCGGAGCCGCGGCGTGCACATGCGGTGCGCGGTCAGGGTTTACTTCAGGTCCCGGGGCCTGGATTGGTACTGGACGGAACGCGGCAGGGCGGATCATTACCGCGTGCGGTCGGCCCGACGACGGCGTGGGCGCAACGCGCGCAGGCGCCGATGACGTCGGTGGGCCGGTGGCAGCAGCGGCACTGGGTCCACCTCCTCTTCCTCCCTCCTTCGCAGGCTTCTTCTTCTTTTCCTCGCTTCTCTGGATGGAGCCGGCCGGCGGTGCACAGGACGACGCAGCGCCGATGTTCGGCATCGACGACGTCCTATCCAGCGCCGGGCGGGGCTCCGGTGACCCGGCATCGCGGCCCAACGAGCCGCGCGTGCCGGGTTTCGGCATCACGGGTGTGTGGCCTCCGCGACCGCGTCGGTACTAAAAACCGGGTAGGCGAATAAAAATTAAATGACGGTCCGCGCGGAACAAACTTAGTAACGGAATAGGAATATTCCGTAGGACAAGCTTGTGTGACGACCACAAGCCAAATCCTACGGTTGATGTCGGAATGTTGTATATATTCTATGCTAGTAGTGCGGTAAACTCTGCTTGTGCGATGCAGGATTTTGCGTGACGTCAGCGTGATGCGTAGTTCGCATTTGGCGGTGGTAGATGCCGCCATTGTCTCCGATGGTACCGAGAGCTCATGCGCTGACATACACATTCACAGCGTGTTTGTACACTTGATAGCCACAAGTAAAGCGCGCGTCGCTTCGTGAGATAACAATACTATGCTGCTGACGTAGTACCTGTACTAAGCTGGTATCACACCAAGGCCAATGGTACCAGGTTCCAAAAATACCGGTATTTCAAGGCATGGAGGTGTCGTATTTAACGTCCGTTTAGGTACTGTACATTTAAGTAGAATCGTCACTCTAGTAGACTTGAAACGCTGAAAAACTGTAAAACAGCATTTTCATCACGTTTTACATAGTTACTTATCTTTACTACGTTATGCATGGCAATCCTAAAGTGTCTTTAAACATTTGCAAAAGTACTGCCTGACACGTCTCTGTGTTTTACAATTATTTGGTAACAATGCCGTCAAATTAAAAGGTAAAATTGTTATCTAGATAATATTTGCAGTCCGGAGTCTGGATTTGTGCCCGGTTAATGGTAGTAGGCTCGCCCCCTATTACATGGAACTTAAACATAACTGGCGAAATGTGAGTGTACTATAGGTACATCTCTACCTAACCCTTCTGGGATTACAGGCGAGATGCTATATGTGTAGATAATATTTGTTCAAAGACGATGGATATCTCATTGTTCTTGGAGTTTCTTGCCCGTTCTTCTCCAACCAAAGGTACCTACTACGCTCTACTTTCGTACAACTTGTTTCGTATTTCTGACTCACCGACCCCTTCAAAATTCAAAAGTGCCAGTAAATGGTTTAATTGAAATAAAAGGTTTGAGTTTCAGTAAAATTTTGGTATGCCGCTCTGAACCAACCCGCGCTGGGCCCGCATGATTTATTACGGCCCACTCCCTCTCATAGAGAGGAGGCCTGTGTCCCAGCAGTGGGAACATTATATGACAGTGAGACAGCTGATTATTAGTTATGCTGTTCTGAAAGCAACAGTCATTGTATTAAAGTCAATACTTAGTCAATGCTTGTAAACGTCTGCCAAGTACCTACTACCTTGTAATGTTATGTATTCTGCGATAACACTAACTAAACCATTACAGATTAGGTAATGGTCCAAGGCGAATAAATATTTTATTGTTTCTGACTATTATTTAATCGAGTATTTTATTTTTATTTTGACAAATCTAAAATACAATTTACAAGCCGTTCAAGTGTTTAAAAAGGGAAAACAAGGCTCACTGGGCATAAAAAAATCGTTAGTGTTTTTAACACTGTAATAAGAAACGAATTTATTATCGTAACAGATACAATAAGATTACAATCCAGTCGGGATTGCGGCTATTTTGGCCATGCCGCGTTTACCTGTTACACTTACTGTTAACACTTTTACATCGGTTACAGTTAAATTAGGCACAGTTACACAGGTTACACTCTTGTAAGTGTTTGGGGTCAACACATTGAAAAACACATTTATAAGTGTCACATATTTGATTCTGTTATAAATTCAGAATGTTACACTTATAATTCTGTAAGCTATATGAAGTTGTTTTAATGCCCCCGGGAAAAAGTGTCCGAAAGGCTGGCAGCATTGCATAGAATTATTTACTGCATAGAATAGAAAGATCAGTGACTATAAAGTCGTGGTAAAAATATTTAAGAGTAAGCACGGCGAAACTATGGTCTGTTCCACAGGTACTAATGAAAGCGTAAACAAATCCTGTACCCTAATTGCGTAATACACAATCAATCGGAATCTGAATTGTTTTGAAACAGATTGCTAATACATTGCTTCATAAGTTCGATAAAAAAATCTGCTCAACAATGTAAATAACACAGTGAATCGTTTACAAAAATGTGTTACGCAATCTTAAGTCAAGGCTTTTTTTACGCAATCACTCACTAAATGGAATTAGTAACACGTTCATCTATAGGTATTGAGAAGGTTTCAACTTAATTTCTCAAGCACTACTTTTTACGAATGTCATTTATCTGTTTGGTACATTTTAATAGTGTTGTTCAAACAATAAATTATATAAAAAAACAACTAAAAAATAATTACGAATACTGAATATAATAATGTAAAACTTCTTATTTGTGATGAATCAGAGGTATCATAATTGATAAAAATTGTGCAGCGCGATGATTAGACACAATTTATATCACATATTAAACAAAAAAGATTGTAACATTGATAAAATAAAACTTTACTTTGTCATAATTATAATATCTAAAATGCAAATGAGCTTCTTGTACTGATTGTGATTCGTTGTTAATCTACCTATGCCGAGCGAATTTGTAATTGATACTCTAATCATCCTCATAAATTGAGGTTAATCTCAACTATTGTCAAATTAAAAAACATAGTCAAGGTGAAAATCAGAATTTCGTGTTTAAGTATTCAAAAAATCAAATCAAAGCAGTAAATTTCAAAGTGGCACTACAAATTGGCAGGTTTGTTGATCCATATGTTTACTTTTTCATTAGATTCTTTTGGAACAGACAATATGTTGACATTCATTGGTATGTTGTTTATTATTACTTCATAGTAATAAGGTAAACATATTGACAAACATATAATATAATTTTATTAACAATAAGAACAACTGAATAAATTGAATAAACTTAATTCAGTTGAGTTTGTGTTCTGCAACATAGTGGTTGTATGACACGGTTTGAGTGCAGTGTGGTGACAAAATTATAAATTGGAGACTTTTATGGTTAAAAATTGAGAATAAATAAAGTGATTTTAAATTGTAATTTCATAGTAAACGTGACCGTGTCAGTAAAAATTAATAATTCTATTAATATTCAGAGCATGTTGGGGTAGGTGCGGCACTGGGTTTTGGGAGGAGACGCGCCGTGCCCTCATCTAAGGTAGTGACCTCTCGATACCGGCCGTAGTGAATTCGGTGGTCGGCAGCGAGGAGTCCTGGGACGCGGTGGTTTCCTTAAAAAAAAAAAAAAAATATTTAGGTACAATATTTTTACATGTTACATTGAAATTCATAAAAGCATGTAGTAAAATAACTTACCTGTAAGAAAGTAAACGAAATTTAATGTTATTAAATCACTGTGTCGATTCTAAAATCACAGTAGGTACTTACGTTAATAATTTTTTATCTTATATATTCTTTGGTCGACAGCTAGATACTTCATAGGTTATAATATTATTCGATTAAGTATGACTAAATAAAAAGTATGGTTTAGGGTTTTACCACGATAACGCTTGGTGCGCGGCTTATTTTTTAAATGAATTTTATAATTTTCGTGTCTTTACACGATTTTAAGACTGGCGACACATAATTAAATAATGGTGTTTTATTTTGTTTGCAGTTTTAAGCTATTTGGTTTGTTAGAAAAAATTGTTTTTTTTAAAATTTCGATGTTCGGATTAGTATTGCCAGTGTTTTCATTTAAAGTCATATTGTCATCTCCACATTGTATAAATATGCATTGCAAGATACAAACACAAACAAAAAAGTTATGACGACATGAAAAAATACATACTTAATTATCTCAATTACAGTAGCACTGAAATAGTTTCTAAAGGTGCAAACCCCATTAAGAAAATTGTGTCGGTCCTTCTTCCAATCACCCTAAATAGGTAATAAACGGTCACCCATCCACCATCCGACCGCGGCAAGCTTAGCTTAACCCTTCGATCGATCTGTTCTAGAAAAATACTATGCTATTTAAACTTACATAGAAATCCTACTACTATTATAAATGCGAAAGTTTGTGAGTGCGGATGGATGTTTGTTACTCTTTCACGCAAAAACTACTGAACAGATTTGGATGAAATTTGGCACACAGATAGTTTATAACCTGGATTAACACATAGAGTACTATTTATCCCGATACTCCCACAGTATCAAGACTTATGCGGGTGAAACCGCGGGGAGCAGCTAGTAATTAAATAAATATCTGCTTACAACCTCTAATTAAATGAATTACCATTATGTTCCTACTTATTATGCTATTAAATTCTTATGACTTGAAATCGCAACATACACTGTTATAACTTACTTGATACTGATAAATTCTTACGATTTGAAATCGCAACATTTCATTCCTTTTTCTAGTTGGTCACGCATCACGATAACTATTTATGGATCTATGAGGTTATCAGTAGAAACGGGCCGTAAATATGTCTTTTTTTAATTATTATATATGGAAATTCAATTTAAATGACTAGTGGTCGCAAGAGCTACTGCTGAGCATGAGGTCCTGGGTTCGATTCCCATGTCGGGCAAAGTGTTATTGGGATTTTCTATCCTGAACTTCTCAGTAGCAGCTCGAAGTCTGGATTTGTGCCCGGTTCGCCCCCTATTACATGGGCTAGGTAAACTTGTTGAATTGTGACTGTGGGTTGGTATTGAATAAGTTTTCTTATTCTGCCAGAAGTGTTGGATATATGTTGCTTAAATGTTAGGTAGACCGGAGTCGTAGAGTACCGAGGTATTTAATGAAAGAAGTACGTTCAAGAAGAGGTCAGTCGCAAGGGGAAGTAGTAGAAGAGCAGTGTTGTAGTTTGAGTTTTACATGTTCTGGTGGGTTTGAAGCAGCGGTCTTGGAGAAAACAATTCTCATATCTCTTCAAATATATTTAGTTTTACTGCGTCATCAATACATTTAGCGTCGGGAGCTTCCCGTCCAGGTTATTCGCGATTAGTGACAATCCCTCTTCTGCTAGACAATGTACATGTTACCACAATTTTCCGTGAAATATTACGGCTATGTCATCTGCATCAATTAAGATTTCAGCCTTCTTCATAGAGGCTTTAAGCGGTTTGGTTTCAGCGTGGGATCAAGTACATTGCCCTGTGAAACTCCAACGTCAATAGAGAGTTGATCACCAGTGAAGCTTACTTTTGTGTACTGCTTCCGGTTTGTCAGGTAGCTTTTAAACTATGCAAGGCAAATTCCTCTTATTCCCATCCATTCTGGTTTCTTGAGGAGAAGGCTAGTGGACACCGTGTTGAATGCCTTAGCAAGATCCAGGAAGATGGCAAGGCATTTTTATTTTTTTCTCAATTTGAGAGGAGACAAAATTGACAAGGAGAGTTGCTGCGGCCTCGATGGACCTATGCCTTCGGAAAACAAATTTATTATCAGACGCGTTATACTATCCTCTCAAATATTTTAGAGACAGAGCTTAGTAGTGTGTGTACTAGAGGTATCTGGTGAATGTTTGGGACCGCTTTTTAATTTGGGTAGGGGGGACACTGCAGCTATTGTCCAACATTCTGGTAAGGTACCGGTGTCAAGGCTCAAGTTGAAGATGTGCATCATTGGTGGTAGCTAATGTGGATTTAAAAATTGTGTTTGATTGACTGTGTCGTCCAAATCACTATAAATAATCTTATAAAATGTTGTGCTAGCAAATGGCAATCTCTGACCCGCGAAATTTTTTGTCGGTCCCTCTACCCTTCGTGCCTCGGAAAGTACATTAAGCCGTTGGACCCAGCTGTCATTTGTACATCTTTGACAGTTGTTTCGAATCGTCCGAATCCCGAAAGTCTGGGCAAGAAGTCTCACCAATCGTGTTACCCAGTAACTGGGTTGTGGATGTCAGATAGGGAGTCGCTCCATGTAAAATGCCAACAACAACATAGTTGTGAAAGTTTTCAAAGTCGCCAGATTTAGAGATGCCTATATATACTCGTATAGGCTAAGCCGCACACGGCAAAATCAACGGCTCTGAAGATCACTTTATTTTTGGACTATGTTCGCAATCTGAAAGTGGTCTCCTGACCACAGGGCCCATAACTGAAATTCTTAAAAAACTAAAATCGGTGTTCTCAACACGCTGCACATACACGTAGCTATCAACATTTCGCCTTGCATATGCTTGCTCAAAAACCTTCTGCGGGCTTCCACCCCTTGAAATAAATAATAAATAAATAAAAATCTTCATTGATACAAGAACCATTGACATTGCTTATGACGTGGATACATAACTTGGTTAACTAGAGTTCTTATGGTTAAGGTAAACCCTGACTTCTAAACTAGGTGATCCTGTGACTTAAGAGTCAGTGTTCTTCTGTCACTGTGATATCAAAAACCTTGTAAGTTGTTTTAAAGTATGTACGAGTATATTAAAATTAAAAACGAAGGAATATTAAGGGATGTTAGGTAACGATTTTTAAGGTGTAGATATGTGTGTATGTTAGAGTGAGGGGGTGTATGTAGAAGTGCGTATAGTAAATATAGGTTTGAGTATTTTTTTTGTTTTATCATGTTCAGATAACGAAATTTTATACCCAACATTTCTATAGATTTAAGCTGGCCAATTGTTTTATTTAAACTTGTATTATACCTAATTAAATTGTCAATTTATTGAATCTGTTTTTTTTAATAAAACTCCTTGTATTTACAGAGGTCAGAAGTCAATGAACTCGAAATGGACGACGTTCGGAAAAATGGAAAAAATGGCGATGTAAGTTTTACACCAATTGTTTATAATATAAGTACTTATTAACTTAACTAGCTTTTGTCCGCGGTTTCGCCTGCATGATGTCGGAAAAGATCCCATGGGAACGTAGTAACGGCATTAAAAGCATACATATAACTCTCAGATATAACTGTATTGGTTTACGCGGCGCACGTCAGTAAAGTTCCCGGTCGGCATGATTTTCCCAACATATTCAACAATCAGCGTCATACTGCAGCCAATTTACGCAAAGCCTCGATGAATACAATTACACTTCAACGTTCCTCATGAATCACTCCGTCCATTGGTGAAAAACGAATGAAAATCCATTTGGTAGTTTTTGATTTTATCGCGTTCAGATTCAGACAGACAGACGCGGCGGAGGGACTTTTTTTATAAAATGTAGTGAAGAGGATTATGTCTTTCCCCGATACTCAATCTGAGTGCTGTTGTCTTTTATGAACAAACACATCTAGAAATCTAGAAACAGTTAAGACCTGTCAAACAAGTTCACCAAAATAATTCTTGCATATTTTATCATAACTGGTTCAAACTGCTTTTTTGTAACGAAATCAATGTCACATATCTCCTAATAATAATTAAACTTCCCAACTTCTGAGCCCTAATAGAAAAAAAGAAACACTTAACTCCTAACACGTAACTCACACGTCACCTCAGAGCCCGTCTGGCAGACAAAATACTATAAAAACTTTTTCTCATGAATATTTAATAAATATATACACACAACATGTTTACGAAATTATTAACATTATATCTGACCTCAACTCACAGTGGATAGTGTTCTGGGACCTGACAAATATTTCGGTCAATCTTAACAAAAAGAGTTTTTAAATCCACACTAGCTACCACCAATGATGAACATCTTCAACTTGAGCCTTGACACCGGTACCCTCCCAGAATGTTGGACAAAGCTGCATTGTCCCCCCTATCCAAATTAAAAAGCGGTCCTAAACATGCACCAGATACCTCTAGTACACACTACTAAGCTCTGTCTCTAAAATATTTGAGAGGATAGTATAACGCGTCTGATAATAAATTTGTTTTCTGAAGGCATAGGTCCATCGAGGACGCAGCAACTCTCCTTGTCAATTTTGTCTCCTCTCAAATTGAGAAAAAAATAAAAATGCCTTGCCATCTTCCTGGATCTTGCTAAGGCTTTCAACACGGTGTCCACTAGCCTTCTCCTCAAGAAACCAGAATGGATGGGAATAAGAGGAATTTGCCTTGAATAGTTTAAAAGCTACCTGACAAACCGGAAGCAGTACATAAAAGTAAGCTCTTTCACTGGGAGTTTCACAGGGTAATGTACTTGATCCCACGCTGAAACCAAACCGCTTGAAGCCTCTATGAAGAAGGCTGAAATCTTAATTGATGCAGATGACATTGCCGTAATATTTCACGGAAAGTTGTGGTAACATGTACATTGTCTAGCAGAAGAGGGATTGTCACTAATCGCAAATAACCTGGACAGGAAGCTCCCGACGCTAAATTTATTGATGACGCAGTAAAACTAAATATATTGTTTTCTCCAAGACCGCTGCTTCAAATCCACCAGAACACTTAAAACTCAAACTACAACACTGCTCTTCTTCTACTTCCCCTTGCGACTGTCCTCTTCTTGAACGTACTTCTTTCATTAAATACCTCGGTACTCTTACGACTACCTACCTAACATTTAAGCAACATATATCCAACATTTCTGGCAGAAAAAGAACACTTATTCAATACCAACCCACAGTCACAATACTCGTACAACAAGTTTACCTAGCGCTTTAAGCCAATCGATAATTCAGTTTTGCATGATCATCTGGAAAAAACTACTTAATTGAAGCTGAAAGAGCACATAGAAACTCACTAAAATATTAAAAGCAGACTCGACTACACATCAATCACAAGCAAAATAAATTATAGGATCCAATCACCTGACAGCACCTCTTTGCTAGCTACAGCTAGACCCTCCCCGGCCTACTTTCTCAATAATACGTAAAGTCTGCTTTTCTCCCTTCTCAACTCTTCCAATCCGCCTTCTTATCTTGTGCCTCACTTCCAATATCTATGTTCTTCTCACGCTAAGAAACTGCGTTATTCTAACAATCTTCTCCTGCTCTGTCCTTCTCAGACTTCTGACTTTCATGTTCAGTTCATTCTTCTTTGGAATGCGCTTCCTCTTGATATTAGGACGGCCACCAGTCGGCATTGCAAAGTTATTTTCGTAACAAATAGCGTAGAGTCATCTCAGCACCTCTCATGCCTGAATTTGTATATTTGTATATATATTTTAAGTATGTATTATTGTTATCGCGTTTGTATGTGTATTTTTAGTCTATAACCTGTTTATATTCACAATACCTATTTTATTTATATTTCATCATGATTTGTAATTTTGAATAGTTTTTTTCATCATTGTTTCTTTCAACCAAAGCACCTGCCATCTAATCTCTTCAAAATCCTTAGTTGACTGGTAGAGAATGCCTAAGGCATTAAGCCCGCCTATGTACATTTTCATGTGCGAAAAGTTTAAATTATAAATAAATTATTAAAAATACTACATATCTGATTCAGTTGCAAAAAATCGTAAAGAAAATTTTGCAAATCACTGGTTATGATGAATCGAAACAATTAATATAAAGACCGTGACTTGATATCAAACGAAGCACAATGGGAACAAACATACACACTTACACGCACACACACACACACCAAACAAACGCCACACACACCCCCCAAACAAACGCAACACAGACATCACACTATGTGAACTTCAGACTGGAGAGACTCTGGAATTCGTACCCCGAGCCCCACGATATACAGACTTACTGTCTGGTTTGGGGCTCACTGGTAAATAATCTATTGTAACCTAGCGGTAATATGTTAAGATACAGTCAACTGCGGCATCTTTACTTTCCTTAAGCAACTTTTCTCATGAGTATTATACTTATATATATCTCTCGATTACTAAAAATCTGTTGCCGACATTTAATGTCAAAGTGATACAATAGAAAAAAAAAGACTTTTTGGAACAGCTTTTTTTTATAATTGATTTTTTAGAGATATTTAAGTACAGAACTCACAGGCTGCTCATGGTAAGTAAAGATGCCACAGTTAACGGTATTCATGTCATCTCTACTTGATGTAAACCTGTGAACCGGCTTTAGTATTCCCATTCTGGTCGGAAAACTTTCAAACAATCTCAAAAGGAAACTTCTAACCAATACCATTCTTTGTTCCAGATCATAACCCACGAGTTCTTAGACTACGAGCCCTCTGGCTGGCTGGAGACCATGCTAACGCGCGTGGGCAGCTCGACGGACGACTTTATGAAAGAAAACCGTTCGGTTGTGAAGACTGTTTCATTGTTCATATTTAATGGCATCGTTTTAGGTTTTTTTTTCGGATGCCTGTATTATTGGCTTAATTATAGTAAGTATAGCATATTTTATTAGTCAGTCTTAGGAACTTTCGAAAGAATCGTAAAAGATAAAGAGGTTTAGTGGGAGAAATGGGAGGCCATAGCCCACAAGTAGGAAACAATAAGCATAAACCTACTGACACATTGATCTATGTAGTAGTTGTGAATGATGTGCGTGTGGACCTGGATTCGATACTCAGGTCGAAGAAAGTGTTATTGGGTTCGTCTAGCAGTAATGTCTCACTCGACAACCCGCACCATATACCCCTGTTGTCTCTTCGGCAATTCATTAGGTACACCCTGCAAAACGGAACAGTGTTTCTGCCCTCATTGGATTCTGTTTTATCAGCGTACTTCCCCCAAACCAGCCCTTTGACAAACTAGTCTTACTTTAAAACCAATGACGGCGTCCGCGATGGCTGAGCGAAACCACCGTCATCATCTCGATTCGGTGGTACGGAATCCTTATTGCAGGTTCAGTAAGTATTTCACTAACTGAGTCCACGCAAACCGAGAGTTTCGAGTGGGAGAAGTGTAGGTCTGTCTCCATTCGTGAACTTCACAAGACTGACCCCTCTTTTCAAAGTAGTTCCCTTCAGACGACTCGGCCAACGTGCCGCCCCCTCTAGCGAGTTCGTCGCGAAGTTTATCCTCACCTTAGTACTATAATAATCAATTGACAGACTACTATCGTCCAACTTTTATAATCTACTAGCTTCTGCCCGCGACTTCATACGCGTGAAATTTCTTGTTCCCCCCACCGCGACTCATCGCATCACCTGCCCGTGCTACTCGTATCAATTCGTTTTCGCTTAGCGTTAGTCTTGTGTAGTTCGTGAACGATGAACGAATAGGAACGATATATACGAATCCGAACGCTGACTCGTAATTGGTCTATTATGTCTAATAGCTCTTTTCGATCTCGTACATTGTAAACCGCGCGATCGTTTGTGCGAACGAGAAATGATAAACAGACACTGATTGCTTGACAGATACGTTCGATGTCTGTGAATGAGAACGAGAGAGAATAGCCGACGAATGACGATGCTACCCGAACCCGATCGACACAATCTGCAAGAATGAGATGAGATGCTGACCGCGAGCGAAGACCGAATAGAGCTATTAGAACTAATAGAATGAACTAGTTCACTGTCTGAAATGAACTAGTACGGAGCGATGATCGAGCAGGCACAAGACTACATATCGTTCTTTCCGACATTTTTTTTCTTTTTGCTGGGCTTTTTTGAGTCATAACGAGATGTTATATATTTATATATATAGCATTCCTCAAGAATTGGGCTATCAAATGCAAGATTTTTTTAAATGCGACGGGCAGTTCCAGAGATAACCCCCTACATATAAACAAACAAATGCAGCCTCTTTATATTATTAGTATAGATGACACGAATTTTTCGCACCCCAGGTAACGATCCCTTAGAGCTATGCCACGGCTTCGGCAGCCTGATCGCGTTCTTCAGCATCATATACTTCTTCATCATATACTTCATGGTCGTGAAGAGGTTCTGTGCCGCCTGGTTCCAGAGGGTGGTGTGGAGTAAGGTGGAGGTGTTCTGGGCGAAGATGTGGGCTATGATGTGAGTAGATCAATCATTTTAAGGGTTTTTAGCATAAGCATAATACTCGTACAACGCTCCCAATGCTGGGACATAGGCCTCCTCTCTGTGAGGAGTGTGCTGTAATCTACTACGCGGACCCAGTGTGAGTTGGTAGATGAAACATATCTGTGTATTTTTTTTTACTAAGACATCCTTGCGATGTTTTCCTTCACGGTTTGAGATTAGCGGTGAGATGATAAACAAAGTAAAGTGCCTGTCTGTTTGACGACCTACGACACGTAAGTTGGGCCGTTGTCAACTGCTCTGTGCCGGGTTGTTAATAAAATTAATAAATCAATATGTTTTTCACCACACTACCTATTATTTGCAATTTTTACCCATCGATTTTCGAGGGTAATAATAGCCTTTTTTGTTATCTAGTGTGTAAAAGTGTTTTAAAATTCGAAGGCTTCCGATTCAACATTTACTCGAAGTTTTAAATTAAACCACAGAGTTAGGAACAAAAACGTTTTTAAGACAAAAGTTAGGAAGGTTCAAAACCTGTCAACCGAAAATACCTGGTTATTCAGAACCGAAAATATCCGCTTTTTAATTTATTTTAATAAACAAATTCTATACGTATTTTACTGGTTTTCTTTCTTTTTTGCAAGTTCCTCGTAGTTTGGTGAAAATTGTTGTGTTTCACTTATGGGTAAAAGTTTTTAGCGTTTCGTGATTTGAAACCTTCGATAGCTCACGTTTCAATCCAAGCACTCACGGCAAAAAACACTTTTACCCATATGTAAAACAAATAACTATTGTCCCACTGCTGGGCAAAGGACTCTGCCCACCCATGACTTCAAGTGCTTTCGATCTTGTGCTAATGCGGCCAACTGGTATTTTATTTTGTCCAGTTCGCTCTAGAAAATAAATAAAATGATAAAGGCTCCCACAAACACGCGCGACGCCACAGCGCGACACATAGGCGGTGCCTGTGCCTGAGCCTTTAATCGAGTCCGATATTTTACAGTCGTAAAATACCACCTGGACCGAGTACCTATCCAAATTGAACGCAATGTTTTTATTCGTATACATTATCCTACATTAACAAAAGTGAGCAATTTTTCACCAAATTGACTACTTATACAAAACTGCCTAGGAAATTGACCATTTATAGAAAAATTGTGACCCTGTTACAATAATAACTTCGAACTAAATAGGTATCATTAAGGCTCGTGACACAAAGGCACCGCGTGACATTAAGGCTCGCGACACAAAGGCACCACGTGTCGGGTGACGAGCGCGCGAGCGGTGTCTTTGTGTAGCGCTGTCGCGTGGCGCCTGTTTTGTGGGAGTCTAGTGGTCGCAAGCGCTATTGCTGAGCATGAGGTCCTGAGTTCGATTCCCAGGTCGGGCAAAGTTTTACTGGGTTTTTCCATTCGAAATTTCTCAGTAGCAGCCCGGAGTCTGAATTTGTGCCCGGGGCAGTAGGCTCGCCACCTATTACATGAGACAATGTGATTGTACTTAGGTAGATGCACCTCTGTCTAACCCTTTTGGGATAACTAGCGTATGTTACGTCACGAACAAAAGTACCTATTAAAACTTAGTAACGAATGTCAACAACACTTAACTGCTAGCGGGAATCATTGACCGGATGATTAACTCATATTTTTATTGTACTCAGAAGAACAATTGATCCAATTTATGTTATTTTCAGTTGTTTTAAGTTCGCCGACAATGGTGATAATCACACCGTTAAATGTTGTCCATTTCATGTATTGCGAGCAATTGACGATCTTAATGATAGTGTTAACAACTGACTAAGTAATAGGTATAACAATGTTTTATGAATGACTAGCTGTTATCCGCGATTTTGTCTGCGATCCAAGATGAAAAGTAAACTATTTCCTTACCGGGGTCATGGTCTATCTGTGTGCCAAATTTAATCGAAATCCGCTAAGCCGTTTTAGCGTGAAAGCGTAACAAACAACAAATAAAACAAACTTATAACGATCGCATTTAATATATTACTGACGGTTTTCATGCAGCCATTCGGAAGAAAGTAGTGTCACTTATGAGGAGGGTGCGAGGGAGTCACAACAGCATCCTGAAAGCTATAGCTGAGGATGTACGTGCTCCTGTGTTGAGGCATTTCGTTCGTCTGGTGATCTTTTAGGGAGGTATCTCCCTATTGGTTATCTTGACGAAGCGGGGTGTTGCAGCACAGGGGCATTTGTATTGATGCTTTAAAGGAAAGATGTGTAAGATGAGTCCTTTGTAATTGTATTTAAGTACTAACAATCGTGGACCTAGTTATCCCAAAATAATTTTGTTTTTTTTGAATTAGTGAGGAATGAGGATCAACCGTGTGTCCGATGGGATTTTCCATCGACAACAACATAACCCTGCCTTTGCTGACGCAACAGCAACCTTATTGCAACGGCAATAAAGATCACTGTGATTTTGTCATAGTGGACAATTGCACCTAGATTTTCTTACAAAGTTAAGCTAAGTCCGTGCGTTGCTTAGCCGTGGACTGCTTTTGAGCAGCGCCTTTACCCAAAACTTTATCAAACCCTTTGAATACTACACACACACCCATTTCTCTTCTACAGTTGGTTCCGGTGGTGTGTCTACATTGTCGTGCTGGCCCTCATTGCGGTATACCTGTATTTGGACGCGAGGCATGACCCTGAGAGACTCATCTCTTTGCTTGGACTCTGTATTATACTGCTCTTAGGTAAGTGATACTTTTTCTTTTAAACAAATGTTAGACAAAGAAAGCGTAGAAGTGATGTCACGACTATGTTACTGCATACTAGCGCCATACAGTGTCCGTACTGCGCGACAAGGATGGGAATAATCCGCTCCAAAAACTTTTAAAGCGTGTAACTTCTTCATACTCGTATTTCCATTGATTTTACAGATAATTTCGGTTATCTCATTTTACAGATGCCTTCTTTGAAATTACATTATTTGTTCGATCATTTCCAATATTAAGTAGTTTGCATCCCTATTCCTATAAAGTAGTACTAGAACTAAAGGTTCTGTCATCCCCACATTTTTTATTGGGTTGGAAATCATCATGTGACTTCTCCCGCACTGTGGGGAGCGGGTGTTTCAGACTTTTACTGACTAAAACCCACCCGTGTTCCTTCAGTTGCCTGTGCCAGGGCCACGGTATCTCTTTCGAACAACCCGCGGCCCTGGCAGGCATCGGCCCTATTGGACCCCGTCACTGAGTGCTGATTGCAAATTTTATAAACGCCTGAAAACTGTATCTCGTGCCAAAACGAGAGAAAAAAATGTCGTTTTGTTGTTCTTACATAATCAAACATCTCCTAATATCTGCAGGTTTCGTGTTCTCTGCTCACCCTGGTCGTGTGAACTGGCGGACAGTATCCACTGGTCTGTTGATCCAGTTCGTCTTCGGAATCATTTTCATCAGGTGGACCCCTGGTAGAATCGCGCTACAGTGCTTCTCTGATAAGGTAGACTAACTATAACTCGACACCGAAACTGACTTCGTGAGATAAGTCCATTGATTACTACCAATTATTCATAAAACCACGTGACGTCGAAAAACCAACATTTTTCGGTATTGATCTCGTGGTAGAGCATGTATTTTTTGACAGTTGAGTAAATGTTTCGTATTTTTTTATGGAAAGACTGATTTACGACCGTCACTAGCTTCCTTAAAGTTTGACTATTTGTCAGATTTCGGGATGTCTTAGATGTTGCCAACGGCGACGGTGTCCAGCAATTGTCTGGAGTACTGACACAAGCGTTAAAAAGTTTCTAATAATTTCCCCAGGTAGCGACGTTCCTGTCGTATGGTGTCGACGGTGCTGCCTTTGCTTTCGGAGACCTGCTTGTGAGGACTGAAGGAGTCTTCGCGTTCAGTGTAAGTTATGCTAGTTTATATCTTTACTAATTTCTGTACCCACACGATTCGTAAAAAAAAACTGGGGCAGCAGTTAGCTTTAACTGATTAGTTATAAAATATCTAATCGATGCAATTAATGCTTGAAGTTCAAAGAGTGATTCTGACGTCCATCCATTTGTTACCGAGTTCTATCTGAGTCAAAGCGAGAGGTTACTTAGGAGTCGAAAAAATCACTCTAATTGCACGGCTTGCGTACTGCAACCGATTTCAATCCGAGAAGCAACGGTCTGAAAAATTATGTCCTTTTATGCTTTCTCTAAAAGCTCCCAAACTACAAACAAATCTTCATTTTTTCCCAGACCCTACCAGTGATATTCTTCTTCAGCATGCTGGTGGAAATTCTATTCTTCTGGGGAGCGCTGCAGTGGTTCTGTCTGAAGTTAGGGCTCGTCCTAAGAACAGCCACCGGCACAACAGTATGTGAGAGCGTCATCGCTGTTGGCAACGTGTTTTTGGGGATGGTGAGTTTATGAAACTGCCTATAAAATTATCTAAGTAATGGATATGTCAAAATGGTGGAGGATAAGATAAAACGTACGCTTAAGAAAAATTGGGTGGAATGTTGAATAAGAACGTAAGGTCAGCTAGAAAAGAAGACAAACAATGAGTAACAGGAATGAGATTAATAAAAAAAACTATTTAGAAAGTAGGAGTGACTATATGGAAGACTACCATAAGAGCCTTTTTTGAGTGACAGGGAAAAATCATGTAGGTAAAAGGGCTTAAGGAAAATTCTGTGTGGACGGTGACGATAATCGTGAAATGAGAGAAGAGGCAATCATCGTCAAAACTGCAGCACAGTCAAGGACATTCAAGGATAAAATCAAGGCAGTGAAGAAAGGGAATGCTAAATGTGACGTAACGACAGAAAGGTGTCTGTGATAAAAGGGTCCTGAGTTACAAATCACCCAGCTCTCTTAGATAGGACATGTTAATTCACAAAACGGTTAGAGTCAAGATGCTATTTAAAAATAAAAAGTTTAACATTGCAATTAAGTATTTATGTAAAAGAAGAACCTACAAAAATAACAGAAAAATTTAAAAAATCAATAAATTGTTCAATAAAGATACTCGTAAAACTGGGCAAACGACAGTAAGAGCTCTTATAGAAGTGTCGTGGCTTATTAGTTTGTATCTGAACTACTGAAGCGGTGTATGTATAATATCTTCACATCCTTCTCTTCTTAGACAGAGTCAGTGCTGCTGGTAAAGCCGTACCTCGCTCTGCAGACACCCTCGGAGCTGCACGTGATAATGGCATCTGGATTCGCTACTGTATCTGGTAAGTTGGACAATTTACAGAGTATTTTTTTTTTACTGGGACGATTTTTTTGTTGTTGAAGATACGGGGAAACTATCATAGGATCAATTTGCTCTTTTGTCAATGTTCAATAATTGCTCATTTTTTTGTTCAAGTGCGAGTTGTCCACAAAAATTTGTTAAAAAATTACAATATTTTTTCTTAAAGACTCGTTCGCGAGCTGCTCGTGTGCGCAGCTCGCGAGCGGCACATTTGTGGCGCATTCGCCAGATGTGGACACACCCTTAAATCTCCGCGTACCGTCATCTGTGGCATCTTTAGTTTCTATGAGCAACTTTACCTATGAGTACTGTACTTATATATCACAAAAAAAATCAATTATAATAAAAATCTGTTCCAAAAACTCCTTTTTATATTGTATCACTTTGATATTGAATGTCGGCAACAGATTTACTTATAGTCGAAAGAAAACCTAACCTTTACCTACAAGGCTGGATGCTTAATTTTTTTGAGCTCGTTTCGCTCGTTCTTGTATTTTTGTTTAATTCTTAAACTTTTCTACATAAAGTGAAAACGTAACTCCTGGTATGAAAATTTATCTAATCCGTCTGGAAGAAATAAATCCTGGATCCGCTCTTGACATACCTATAGAAGATTTAAATTATATCAACGATCAATGTTTTATTTATCACCTTGTTATCAAAATAATAAAATACTTTTCATATCAAAACCATATCGCATAGTCATTTGCATGAATAAAACTAAATTATCCTTAGATTGACCGGGTTCTTAATCTTACTGTTATTCAATAACAAGAACGGCTGAACGATTTATTGCCTGGATTACCACGTATGTACTTTTTATCCCGATAAATTGCATTTTAATTTATGTTAAAACTAGCTTAGCACTCTATTTTTAATTTCTTTCTGGACCCAATTCTGAACACCGCGCCAACAAAGTAATAAATATAAAAAAAAGTGTTAGTAATGTCAAGGTAAAGTGAGTAACTAATAGTTACTTTGACAAACTGACATCTCTATAGTTTATCTTGAGCGAAAACATGATTAAATCACGATTTAAATAATTGGCTATTGTTTGTATTGTAACCTCAAATTAAACGTTATTTTGTAGCCTTAGATGTCCGAATGTTTCTGAAGGAACATGACTTAGGTTCTATTTTCCTTGATTTTTTATTCAAATTAGTGGAATCATGGAGATATTTATAAGATATTGTTCTGATTCTGATCTAATTGCGTAACACACTACCAATCACAACCTGAATCATTTTGAAGGATATTGTTAATCCATTGCTTCATATGTTCGAAAAGTCTGTCTGCTTAACAACGTAAATAACGCAATGAATGTTGTTGAACTGTCAAAATGGAAGCCATTCAGCTGATAGTGTCTTACGCAATTACCCCGCTGGACTTCATACCTACTTAGTCAGACCAGCGTCTGTCCTGGCACATGCATGCTGAACTGATTATAAAAAGAGCAAAGAAAATGACATGGACTTTTAAAACACTGCGACATGTGGCTTCAAATATACTTCTGAAGCAAGTACACACATGGCCCTATCGATCGCCATGTTGAAGAGGGACAACAAAACTAAAAATAAACTTGAACTTGAGAGGGCGCAGAGAACTTTGTCAGGTTCTTTAAACCCTATATATCAGAAAATTTGTAATCGCTTTGGGTAGGGAACCCAAAGCGTTTACAAGTTATCTGATCTGTAAGAAAACTTTATTGGTTCAACTCTTGGAAACACACATCCCTCTCTTAAGATCCCTCTAGTTTTCTATCCCATTGGTCGCTCCAACGGTCACAGTTAATTCTGTTTTTGCTAAAAGGCACGCAAGACAATTTTCCCACTTAAACAACTTGCTAATTAAAATCTACTTATATACTTCTAACCTAACCACATGTAATAATGAAATCCACGTAAGCTTAAATATGGCAATTCATAATAGAGTATAAACATGTGTATGTTGTGAGGCATGAGTTCTTTACAATTTCACAACAAGATGTTTGTACAATAAATTACCGTGTCCTGATGTAATAGAAAGCTCCGGGTCTGCTTCGACGATGAAGTCTATTGTTACTACGCTTCAGAAACCTATTTACTTACAGCGGATTGCCGTGTGGGTTAGTGGAAGAAGCCAGATTTGACTTCTTTAACTTACACTAACTTATACTGACACATAAACTTATACCCTTTATTAGATCTAAATAATACTTGTTTTAACGCTCACACACTAAACATCATCTCATTAGCACACTCGCACACATCTCATAAATACGCGCATTTTAATGGTTAATGCTAAGGAGAAGAGGGGATTCTCCTAAAACAGTATTTTATTTTGCTCTATTGCACTTTGTAATTACAATCAGGGACTCAAACTGTAAACGTAATAAATGTTTTAATACTGTTTTGGACTGATTAAAACATACACATTTATACATATAACAAATACAATAATGTTACAGTATCTATGGGTTAATAAAGCAATTTTAGGTATAGGTAATTGCACGGTACCCCAACAACGCGTGGCGCGCGGCGGAACGACAGATGCGGCGATGCCAAAATGGTATTTTTTTTTTTTTTGGTATGGCATCTCGTAGTTGACCTTGAGAGGTCGTGACTACTTAACCGGACTATAAGCCAAAATTGCCTCAATCCAGTCTATTTAACACTGTTAATACTTATACATCGGTTACAGATATATTACTCTTACACTTTTGTAAGTGTTTTGGGTTAACACATTGAAAAACACATATAAAAGTGTTACATATTTGATTCTGTTAACAATTCAAAATATAAAAGTTATTGTTCTGTAACATTTATGAAAGTGTTTTTAAGTACCAGGATTGAAATAAACTTATTATTTTTTCTACTTAGCGTTTGTCCGCGAATAATAATTTTGTCCTATATTATTGCTCGCTTGTTTTCCGGGTCTGGAAATTCTCGCGACTTCCAGTTCATGCATAGTCTGGATTTGGGCTACGGCGATACGGCCATAAAAAATGAATACATCGACAAGAATTAATGCTAAATGATGCTACTCATTGATACAATATAGTGGAATACAAAATGTAAAGAATCAAAAGCATTCCTGTCGAGGTAGATCTGACTGGACTATGTGCCTCTTACGTCGTGATATACTCGTAACATCCTTGAGTCATATTAAACCTAAAATCCTCTCCATCAGGCACAATCCTGGCCTCCTACATCGGTTTTGGAGCGGATCCAGCTCACCTGGTGACGGCTAGTGTCATGTCCGCTCCGGCCGCTATCTGTTTCTCCAAGCTGCTGATGCCAGAGACGAAGAGGTCACTCACTACAGTGGATAATATTCAGCCTGTGACGTGGTAAGTGGGAAATTCCAGCCTTAGCAAGGGGTATCCTGTTACCCAGAAAATTGTATGAAGAAGTCGCTTTCAAACTCAAACCCAAACTCAAAGCATTTTTTTCAAATAAACCAATTACAAGCACTTTTGAATTGTCAAGGGGTTGGTCAGTCAGAAAGATGAAGCTAGTGGCCCATTCCAAAGCGTAGGAGGAGGGGGGGGGGAGAAGAAAGGGGAAGAAACTCCATGGACACTCTTTTAAATTATATTGTTACATAAACTTAGTTGCATCAGTCATGTTGAAATTATACATGTGAGAACGATGAAGTGGCAGCCAAGAGATGACCAATCCCCACTAACAGCGCCCGTTCACGAACATGACGTATGGATCATCACCAATCAGCTGAACCATTTTGAAGGGAACTTAATGATCCAACACACGCTCCACCACCAGCGAGACATTTGCACAATATCGGCTGATTGGATTACGTAGCTTGAGAATCCAATCGCTCAACCAGCACTTCAGACGCTATAACTCATTAGAAATACGTGACTGGCTGTTTAGATTCAAGACCATTTGATTCTATTCCACAGTTATAAAATTGAATAGTTGAGAAAGGCATTTAAATAGGGATGATGACTGTTATTAGAAATGTTCATAAAAATAATGTAATTTCAAAGTAGGCATTGTAAAAATGAGATAATCGAAAAAATCTGTTCAATCGGTGTAAATAATATATGAAGAAGATACACGCTATTAAAGTTTTTGGAGGGGATTTTTGCCGTCCTTGTCGCACGGTACGGACAATGTACGGCGCTAGTATGAAGTTACATGGTCGTGACGTCACTTCTACGATAGTGCTGTCCTTGTCTAACACTTATCTTAAAACGTTTATAACTTGGTTTTTTATTTAGCTTTTACACTTTTTGTAATTTTGTTTGCACTATTTGGAAACAAACAACTTATTGAGTTAAAAATAAAAAAAATTGTCACCATCCCTATTGTCAGCACGAACTATTTTCACCTGCCAGCATCTGGCTGACTGGCAAGTACTGGCATGACACTTAAGTATTTTGACAACGGCGTGAGCATGGTCATAATAGTTAGTCAGTTCCTCGTCCCGATTTAGTACCTTCTCGACCAAACTAATAAACAATATTGACCGATAGTCTAACAAATGGAAAGTGGTCACCGCTTTGCCTCCTACCTACAACACCAAGACTTTTCCCGACAAACAACAAACTTGGAATCTCTCGTTCCTGTAATACCTATGTATTATCGAAAACAAAACGATGCTTCTTCGTCTAATCAATATATTTCTTATTCTTTACAGCGAAGATCAATCAGTTCTCTCCGCGGCAACCAGAGGCGCCACCAACGGCATAGCCTTAATCCTGAACATCATAGCCAACATTATAGCTTTCGTGGCCTTCATAGCCTTTATCAACGGCGCGCTGGGCTATTTTGGGGGAATGTTGGGCAATCCTGATATTAACTTGGAATGGATTCTTGGAAAGGTGTTCATTCCTCTGTCTTGGGTTATGGGTGAGTACACTATATCTCAGTTAATATTAATCATAATTTTCAACATATTATAAATTTCCTCGTTTGCCAAATGTCCGCAAGCGCTACTGCTGAGCCTATGGTCCTGAATTCCCAGGTCGAACAAATTGTAATTGGGTTTTAAAATCAGGGAATTCTCAGTACCTGTTCGGAGGCTCGAATTGTGCCCCGGTTGATGGCAATAGGCTCGCCCCCTATTATATGGGATTTAAACATAACTGGTGAAATGTAGGTGTACTACATTAGTGCTATTCTGTAAACATCTCACCGTGAAAACTTAGATGAAGTGAGCGTGGAGTGAGCTCTCAGTGCCACTGATGCTAGGGATTGACCAAGACAAAATCACACTGACAGTTTACTGCACGCAAGTCATCACGGAGAGATTTTTATAGAATCTACATGCAGGTACACCTCTTTGGTATGTAGGTAATACGGGATGGAGTCCGCAACTCCACGTTATTGCGCGCATTTTGCGTACGTGTGGGAAAAACGATTAATCGCTGCTGGCCTTCCTAGAGCTTCTCTAGAAAGGCCAGCGACGCCTTGGTGTTACTGACATCTGCACAGTAGACTGTCTGTGACTCCTATGACAAAGACGTGTTTATAATATTACCCGTGGCCCGTTAAAGCTGCTGCAACTGTACGCAGCTGTTGTTTGTTAGTCGGAGAACCTGTTTTATGAGGCGGCCATTCATTGTAGGCAGTGCTCCTTAGCCTGCCTGCACTCACCTTGGTCCACCCACAGTTTGGGGGGTTTTGTTGGTGCCTTTGCTTACCAGAGTGCGTAAGTACCGGGAGCTGAGACGCACGATGAGTTTAGGTCCTACTGGTGCCATGCTCAACCCTCTTCTGGCATGTTCGTCGGCTGCATTGTTACGTAGCCAACCGCTGTGTCTTTTGATCCATTGGATGGTTACATTATTGAGGCTAACCACCTGGTTGAGGCGGTGGTGGCACACACATCAGGTACACTTCTTACGAACCCTTCGGGAAAAACAGATCTACTCCTTGAGCACGAAAGCCGTACTTGCGGCCGAAGTTACGGGCGATTCCTACATCGTATGTCCGTAGGTAGGGGACCTACGGACATACGATTAGTTTGGGCCCCGATCTAAGAATGAATGCCACCACGATTTTGTAGTTGTTTGTCCCTACTCGCAGTGATAAATTATAAATGATTTTATCTCTGTAAGTACAAACCTTGTACAAACACTTTTACACGTCATATTTAAAAAAATCTCTGAGAAGAAAGGCCGAAACAAAATCAGAGGCCACAGTCTCTTTTAAAATTCAGACATAATCTTGATAAGATCATGTGAAGAACATGTGGATTGATGTCTGAAATGGTGTTTTGAGGAAAGAACACACAGATTTAGTGGACCTGCCCAGTAGCGCACGCATTTGGAGGAGCTCAACGAATCGACGAATAATACCAATGTTTTTGCCAGTCCGAAAAAGCTTATTAACAAACACCCTTATTGCGTTACACACTATTTATCATAATTTGAAACATTTGAAGGATATTGCTAATCCATTGCTACATATGTTCTAAAAATTTGTCTGCTCAGCAAACGTAAACAATGGAATGAATGTTGTTGAATTGTCAACATGAAAGCCATTCATTCCTACAGTGAGAGAGTAACGCAATTACCCCGAGGGAGGGTACACTCCGGAGTTTCAAACTACATTCGTACTAGTGGTAGCTTCGTTTGCGGACTTAGAAAGCTGGCTTCAAGGCCTTAAGTCATGTTATGAAGTAAACATAAAGGCATATTATGTGAGTTCATGTTGATTCCCGTAACACATAAAATTAGTACACCTACATTTCGATATGTTGTCTTTTATCTGAAAAGTAAACTTTACAGTTATGTTTTGCAAAAGAGTATTTATTATGTATTTTATTACGAAGACGAGGTGCATTTATTTCATTGTTAGTGCATGCATGTCGTATTAAATACCGATAATATTATAACCGTGCCTCGTATCCCTAATTCACCAGTAACAATACTGGATTTTATTGTTTCGCTGAAGCGTAACAAATCTCTTATCATTTCATTTTTATTGTTTTCCACTGAAATATTACTTATTATTAAAGTAGGTGTTGTTTACGAGGCTATTTTTAAAGTGGTTTCATAGCGAATAATTGGCCATACATAATATATTTTACCGCTAACCAATCCATGGGATTTATTTCGCCGATCAACGTCGCATCGATATATTGATGCGTCGATGGCGTAGATATTCATTTCAGGATAATCGATTAACCTTATGAAACAAATTGATCAATCAACCAAAGCCGAATGTTTTTTTTTCAAAGAGGACGTGAATCGTATTTTATCAACATACCTACAACCACTACTGACTGGCAAATTGAAAAAAAGGTAAAGCCGGCAATATATGATGGCCAAGCCTCAGCAAACGTGAGCTTAGGCAAATTGATACAAGGCGAGTCCTACTGTCTACACGTTGGCCAAGCCTCAGCGATCGCGAGCGTAGGCAAATTGATACAAGGCGAGTGCTACTGTCTACACGTTGGCTAAGCTCAGCGATCGCGAGCGTAGGCAAATTAATACAAGGCGAGTGCTACTGTCTACACATTGGCTAAGCTCAGCGATCGCGAGCGTAGGCAAATTGAAACAAGGCGAGTGCTACTGTCTACACGTTGGCTAAGCTCAGCAAACGCGAGCGTAGGCAAATTTATACAAGGCGAGTGCTACTGTCTACACGTTGGCCAAGTCTCAGCGATCGCGAGCGTAGGCAAATTGATACAAGGCGAGCGCTACTGTCTACACGTTGGCCAAGCCTCAGCGATCGCGAGCGTAGGCAAATTGATACAAGGCGAGTGCTACTGTCTACACGTTGGCCAAGCCTCACCGATCGCGAGCGTAGGCAAATTGATACAAGGCGAGTGCTACTGTCTACACGTCGGCCAAGCCTCAGCGATCGCGAGCGTAGGCAAATTTATACAAGGCGAGTGCTACTGTCTACACGTTGGCCAAGCCTCACCGATCGCGAGCGTAGGCAAATTGATACAAGGCGAGTACTACTGTCTACACGTTGGCCAAGCCTCAGCGATCGCGAGCGTAGGCAAATTGATACAAGGCGAGTGCTACTGTCTACACGTTGGCCAAGCCTCAGCAAACGCGAGCGTAGGCAAATTGATACAAGGCGAGTGCTACTGTCTACACGTTGGCCAAGCCTCAGCGATCGCGAGCGTAGGCAAATTTATACAAGGCGAGTGCTACTGTCTACACGTTGGCCAAGCCTCAGCAAACGCGAGCGTAGGCAAATTGATACAAGGCGAGTGCTACTGTCTACACGTTGGCCAAGCCTCAGCAAACGCGAGCGTAGGCAAATTGATACAAGGCTAGTGCTACTGTCTACACGTTGGCCAAGCCTCAGCGATCGCGAGCGTAGGCAAATTGATACAAGGCGAGCGCTACTGTCTACACGTTGGCCAAGCCTCAGCGATCGCGAGCGTAGGCAAATTGATACAAGGCGAGTGCTACTGTGTACACGTTGGCCAAGCCTCAGCGATCGCGAGCGTAGGCAAATTTATACAAGGCGAGTGCTACTGTCTACACGTTGGCCAAGCCTCAGCAAACGCGAGCGTAGGCAAATTTATACAAGGCGAGTGCTACTGTCTACACGTTGGCCAGGCCTCAGCGATCGCGAGCGTAGGCAAATTTATACAAGGCGAATGCTACTGTCTACACGTTGGCCAAGCCTCACCGATCGCGAGCGTAGGCAAATTGATACAAGGCGAGTACTACTGTCTACACGTTGGCCAAGCCTCAGCGATCGCGAGCGTAGGCAAATTGATACAAGGCGAGCGCTACTGTCTACACGTTGGCCAAGCCTCAGCGATCGCGAGCGTAGGCAAATTGATACAAGGCGAGTGCTACTGTCTACACGTTGGCCAAGCCTCAGCGATCGCGAGCGTAGGCAAATTTATACAAGGCGAGTGCTACTGTCTACACGTTGGCCAAGCCTCAGCAAACGCGAGCGTAGGCAAATTGATACAAGGCGAGTGCTACTGTCTACACGTTGGCCAGGCCTCAGCGATCGCGAGCATAGGCAAATTGATACAAGGCGAGTGCTACTGTCTACACGTTGGCCAAGCCTCACCGATCGCGAGCGTAGGCAAATTGATACAAGGCGAGTGTCTTTGATTTGTGCAGATAAACCGACACTGATCCCGAGCGAGAGTCGTAGCGAGCGATCCCGAGTGGTGGCGAGGCACGCCAAACGAACTGTATACACGTTGTCGCTCGCCTGCACTCGGCCAGAAAGGCGAGCGTTGACGAGCAATGGCGAGGCTTGACAAACGGGCTGCCTATATGCTGGTACACTCGCCTTCGCTCGGCCAACTATGACCAACATGTGTTGCCGGCTTAAGAAAATTTTAAATAAAAAAAAATAACTTACCGGGTCATTGTACTCATCCATCTTAAGTACAGCTTTTCTTAAGTGAAATCACCCAAATCCCGTAATCCGATCATTGGAGCAGTGATGGCCCAGTGAGCATTGGGGGCCCAGTGGCATCGGCCCTGACTTACGATTTGTATATATATAATTTAATCACCACTGCTTTTAAAACGGTGAAGGAAAACATCGTGAGGAAACCGACATACGCCAACCCGCACTGGGCTTGCGTGGGTGATTACGGCCCACTCTCTCTCAGAGAGGAGGCCAGTGTCCCAGCAGTGGAAACATTATATGCTAAATATGCAAATGCTTTGAGAAGCTTTTTTATCGCAAGTTCAGGCGTAAGCCAATTGTAAAAGTTGTTCATAATGATGAGTCTCCTTCGTACTCATCATTATGAACAACTTTTACAATGGGGGGGTGGGCCTCAGTTTTTTTTTTAAATTTCAAATAATACCTATAGTATTCTAAAGTATTATTATCTCACGAAGCGACGCGAACTGTATGTGCGTGTGTGTGGATGTGCTGACGCTAGTCGACATCGCGCGCACATACACATAGTGTTTTTACACTTTGTTACCACAAGTAAGGGGCCGTTCAAATATTACGTAAGCAGATTTATTACAATCATTTACCCCCCCCCATCCCCCTTGTCAGCAAAAGTAAGCAAAGCTCTTACCCCCTCCTCCCATGCTTACGTAAAAAAATTTGGTATAACATGGATTTGTCTATTTGAAACGACATCTTATTTAAACGTTAAACTTTGGCCAATGGAATCAACGGTAACACAAATGTTAACTTGCTTTGCTATGCTTACAATACGTCTACTCGCTATAGTATCAAAACAAAACAATACACTAACGGAGAAAATTTAGACAAGTGAATAGCGCGCGGTAATTCCCCTAATCGGTTCTAAAGCGAGTGCCTAAACGTATGCATTATTTGCGGGAATTTTTGAAAATGCGTTTCGTTTTCAAGCATAGACAATGTGAGGGTTGCCATTTGTTTAAAAAAGTAAATAACTACCGATGACGTGATCATCGTCTAGACTCCCCTACCCCCCATGTCATCCAAAGTAAGCATAAACTATAATTGTATTAATTACATTAAACGTCGATTCTCGGCCAGTATAACTTGTCTCAGAATAGTTGTTGCATTTTCAGGAGTGCCGTGGGAAGAGTGTGAGCTGGTGGGGTCCCTCATAGGCCTGAAGACCGTCGTCAACGAGTTCGTAGCCTACCAGAGAATGGGGGAGATGTTGAAGGAAGGATTGTTATCGGTAAGTATTTATTTTGGCCAATGCTCGTTTCCTATAAACAAAAACTAATTGTTTTGCTTACCAATGGTAGCATTTTTTTGCCAAACTAAGCATTTGAAGAGATTCGTAAGCTTATTTTACTATGCGAGGTCTACTATGCGAAGCTATGAGTTTTTCGCTTCATTATTGGTAAAGATATTTCATAGAAAATTACTTACGTCTTATATTTTTTACTTAAAAATGGAATTCTACTTAGTTGGTAGGTGATGGCATCGAAGTGAATCATATTTATGAAGTAAAGTCAAAAAGTTTAAAAGACACGTTCAGACGGTTTGAACAGACTTCTGTAGAGATTTCGGGAGGTCTAGAGTATCCCTTATAGTTGTAAATAAAAATTATGTTAATCAATTTACCTTATTGTAAGTATTCTTATTTATTACTGTGAAATTTAGCTTATATACCCAACGATACATCAATCATCGAGAAATCACCATTAAACTCACTAATTCGGCACGGTTGGCGCAGTGGTTGAGCGATCGGCTGCTGCGCTGCGTGTCGCGGGTTCGATTCCCGAACGGAACAAATATTTGTATGACCTACAAATAGTTGTTCCGGGTCTGGGTGTCTTGTGTATGTGAGTTTTCATGTTTGTGTACGCACCCACGATACAGGAGTAATTCCTAGTGTGGGGCAACGTTTAAAAAAAAAAAAAAAAAAAAAAAAAAAAACTAATTCACTATGATGTTCTTTTGTTTCCAGCCGAGATCCGAGCTGATAGCGACGTACTCTCTCTGCGGGTTCACGAACCCCGCGTCAGCTGGTATCATGATAGGAGCCATCGCAGCCGTGGCACCAAATCAAAGAGAAGTTCTGTCCAGTGTGAGTATCTATACAGTGTCCCACTGCAAGCCAAAAGCCTCTTCTCATACAAAGACACGAGCATTAGTCACTGCGCTTTCTCAAGGCGTATCGGCAGAGACATAAAATTGAAACAAACAAGAAGCATTTATTAGGAGTCGCAAACGAATAACAGGCCAAAGCTACAACAGACACCACATGTCATTTCGCCTGGCGACAAACTAAGCCTCCATAAAAAATCCAAATGTACCTATCCACACTAATAGTAGAAATGGCTTGCATTTGGACAGTTCAGCAACATTAATTGCGATATTTAAGTTGTTGAGCAGACAAGCTCAAACTCAAACCACAAGAAACCCCCAAAGGTTTGATCATTCGCTCCTACCGTGAAACCCCGTGGAACCTATAATGGTTCGACCGATTCGCGCGGTAATCTCAATTATGACTTAAGCACGTCTAAACAAGAGTTAATATGGTCTCTGGGCGGTTCCACTCTATGCCCTGACGGATATTCTCGTAAAATAAATCATTCAAAACTATGAACTTTGCCTGACATTTATGAAAAAAAAAAATTGGTCGCGCGGTCTGCGTTCGTGGGTGATACGCGAGTGAGTAATATACTTTATATTATTCAGGTTCTGTATAGTGGGTTTACGCAATAATGGTGCTGAATCGAGAAAGATCCCAAGACGTCAAGCTTAGTCGTTGCTCTTTGGGACCACTGGATGAGGCAGTCCCTTTTACCAAATATTATATGTATACCTACTTGGTAACATCTGCCTTGGCAACTTTTAATATCAATCAATGTTACAGGATTAAAAGTGGTACATTTATATTAATAAACATAACACAACATAACGCCTTGTTTCCCCGAAGGGTTGGGCAGAGGTGTACTGTACACCCACATTTCGTCAGTTATGTTTAAGTCCCATGTAATAGGGGGCGAGCCTATTGCCATTAACCGGGCACAAATCCATAGTCTGGGCTGCTACTGAGAAATTACAGATAGAAAAACCAATTAACACGTTGCCTGACCTGGGAATCGAACCCAGGACCTCATGCTCAGCAGTAGCGATTGCAACCACTAGACCAAAGAGCTGCATTGATAACAGAATCAAATATTATGTAACACTTATACATGGTGTCCAGTAAATAGCACGACATACTGCAGGGGGTGATAGCTTGGGTCAATGCCTACCAAAACAAATATATGTTCAGCAAAATCTTACGGAGTTACAGTAAAAAAAAAAATCCGTTCGTGTTTCGTTCTAATTCAAATTCAAATTCATTTATTTGCCAGAATGTAGGTTTACATGGATATGTATGATCTTAAAACTATGATGGTCCCTTTACATTCTACCATAACATACGGTGTGCAAATAAATGTTTTATTAAATTAAACAAAACATAACAAAATGGCAGCAACAACTGTTCTGTGAAAACTTAAACAAAAAATACTATTTCTTGAAACCATTCTTGTTTTTGATAGAAAAAAAGACTTATCAGTGAGTAAAGTCATGAATAATGTGTAACACTTATAAATGTGTTTTTCAATGTGTTAACCCAAAACATAATTACAAAAGTGTAATATCTGTAACCGATATAAATGTGGAAACAGTGTTATTAAGTTTAACAGGTAAACGCGTCGTTGCCATAATAGCCGCAATCCCGACTGGATTGAAGCTATTTTGGCATCGCCGCGTCTGTCTGTTCGCCGCGCGTTTTTCGGTACCGTGCAATTATACCTCAAAATGGTTATTTCTGTTACACATATTAACATTATTGTATCTGTTACATTAAAGTTTTTTTGTAAACAGTTTTACGAAACAGTATTAAAAACACTAATTACAGGTACAGTATGAGTCCCTGATATCAATCTAATGAAATAGATCATGCAATCGTACTAGAGAGCGATTGTTAACACTCTCACCGCCACGCATTTGTACTGTTTTCCAACGCAGCAGGCCATGTGGGCGGGGCGCCACCCATTCCATTTCTTTCGCAACTCGCCACGCTTAATTTGGGAAAACCTTTGCGGCACGCCAAGTGGCACGCCGCGCCGGCAGGACACGCTGTAAAATTTATCAGCAGGCCGTGTGATCCGCTGTAACCCGACGAAATCATATAGATTTTTTGGCTCTGGCTTGCCAGATACGGAGTCAAAAACAACCGTATCGAATAGTGTATGAATGAGAGAGATGAGATTTCAGCTCTGAAATCAAAAACTTTTTTTTATTATTTAACACGAATGTCTGCGTAGCATTCCGTACAAACACTAGGTTGTGATGGGCATTTCAGACAGACAGAGTTTACTTTCTTCGTCCTGTTACTTCTACAGCTGGCAGGCCCAAAGTTTGGTACCTTTCGTAACAATGAATGTATCTTCGACGAACTAGCCGTCCTCTATGATCACTGGTTGACTGAAGTTTCATCATAACTTGATTCAGATTGCGATGAACCTTGTAATAACATTGGTTGATAGTCTGGATTGGTTTCGGAATCCGACATGTTGAATGCGCATAAGAAAAAGCGCGCGAATACCCTTTGGCTGCATTCCGAATTGGGATGTAATCGATTTGAGCGGGTTTACGTCCGTACCGAATTAGCGTGAGCGCGATAACGATGTCATGTGAATCGTCATATATGACGTCATGACATGCGCCGACCATGTCCTTTAGAAATATCACTTTGAGCGAAATGTTGACCGTTATCAGCTCAGCTGTCAAACATTTCGAACGCAAATAATCGATGTGAGCGCTGTCAGCGATTATGGTCTAACTAGGAATGCGGCCGTTACCGGCAGGCTACGTGGGCGGCGCGCGGCCGACTGACTAATTACACTGATGGCCTGCACTGATTGAATATTGACAGTTAGTAACGAACAAAAATGTAAAAGTTTTAGCCCGAAATTAGAGGGGCGCCGCACAGTGGGTCGAAACTATGATTTTAGTGACTTAGGGCTCAACTTTGCTTTTTTACTTTTTTCCTCATGTGGATGGATAGAGCTCATTAACCTCAACAATAATTGTTCTGATGTATTTTTTCCTAAACTTTATACTTTGGGTAGAAAAATGTGTTTTGTTATTTTTTTGTATGGAGCGGATCAAATAACCTTAAATTCCTGCTAAGTAGCGTGTGATCCCGCGTTGAAACTTTATTTTTCATATACCTTGTCTAGTCTATTATCATTTGATGCTATTAACGTGTGCATAAAGTTGCAACTCTGCCAAATAAATGGATCGAAAAAAATGAAAAAATATATAGAATAAAAAGCTACATTTTTTACTTTCGTAAGTTCTTTTAAGTTAAATTTGATATGGAATAGTAAGTAAAAGCACGTAATAATACACATAGTTACTTAACAACTAACAACAATACATTTAAAAGGTCCCTAATTAGCTTAAATTTACTAATATATGTAGTATTAGTAAATTTAAAGCTAATCACACTAATCATAATACATTTAAAAGGTCCCTAATTAGCTTAAATTTACTAATATATGTAGTATTAGTAAATTTAAAGCTAATCACACTAATCATAATACATTTAAAAGGTCCCTAATTAGCTTAAATTTACTAATATATGTAGCAGTAGTAAATTTAAGCTAATTATGGATCTATGAATTTCAATTTCTTTGTTTTAATGACTTTAACATGTTTATGAAATGTTATTTTAAGTTAGATTTAATACTGAATAGTGAGTAAAGATAGGTACATAATAATACAAATTAGTAAAGGTAAACTAACATTACTACAACTAACACAAGCAAACTAAAAACTAACTATAAACAACATCAAACATTACTATTTCCTTTCAATTATGAGTTTGACATTTATAAACTAATAAAAAAAACAAGAAACTTACAAACTACCAAAAAATCTTATTCACTATCGCTATGACTATCTTGTAAATTATCTACATCAATAAAATCTATATCGGATTCTGTGGGAAAAATCAGCAGAAGCTCTTTGACTTTTGGAGAGAGAACCATTATATTTTGTTTCACCATTCGAGGTCTTAGACTTGTGATCTTTGGATCAGAAGACAAAAGAAGATTGTGTATAATATCCTCATTTGTCGCCGTTCTACTTACCTTTCTAGAATGACTCTCTCTATATTTCCGGAAATCTTTATTACGAGCTTCCGCTGCCTCTTCCGACAGTTTACCTATAGGTATGGCACCAAAGTGCTTAATTATATCACTCCCATGTACTAACAATTTATGTATACTGGAAGGCATATAATACCAGGGATATAAGTGAACGTACAATTGTGCAGTATCTCTACAAAATTCGGAAAACTTAGAAAGATCCACGCTCTCTCCAGATGCAACCGTCTGAAGAATCACATGAAACCTTTCTATTAAATCTTTATCTATTCCTGTTATGCGAGCTGTTGTTTCTGCATCCCTAAAAAATCTTCTGGCAGTATTGCCATCATTGGTTGTGCCTACTCCTTGCTTGACTACGTCAATAAGTAAACCGCATTCTTTCTTAAACGCTTGCTGTATAGCGCTCTTTCTGAGTGACATTTTTTCTTTGTCATCGCCCCTGCAACTCCATTTTTTGAAGTCCAAACGATAAGCTGCAAACAAAAAGAAATATCACTTAAATAAAAATCTCACAAGTAACTATATAACGTGAAAAAAATTATGAACTAATAAAATTATATTTACCGATATGAAGTAAGCACTCCATGCTTCTTATCCAGGCATGTAAAGATGACATTCCATACTGGAACACTTCTTCGTTGTTCTCTTTTTGAGCAAGTGACTCTAAATTGTTCATCTCTGACGGTTTTGCTTTGCAGATATCACAGACAGCTGAAGATGTGTCTGACAAATATGACGATATTTTGCCGTCTATCATCGTCAAGTGCAATTGATGCTTAACTTCAACTTGATTGAACTTGATTGGCTGAAGTGTTTCTATTTCTTCGGTTATGCTAGCTTTTATAGTTACCACTGTTGACTGCGTTTCTTTGGTAAATTTGAACATTATCGGACGGCAACAGAAAGTTGATGAGGGTCGATCGTTTTCCCAAACAATTGTTCCATCACATTGTTGAAGCCTTATAGGAACTAGACTGGCCATGAAGATAGTTGAGTCATCAAACTCTGCTTCAGTCTTTTGTTTATAATTACTTTGACCTGAGGCTCCATCAAAACCCCATTTGCTTATTAGCAGTAACTCAGTTGGCGAATCCAAATCTAAAGTAATCACTTCTAAAAGCCTAGATACCGTCAAGTTGAGTAAAGCTTGCAGTTTAATAGCAGCTCCTTCTTCAGTTATAATTATGTCTTCTTTCCCTGGATAACATTTTGCCTTCGCTTGTTTTATTTTATAATAAGAAGGGTATAAATCAGACCTATTTTCACTTGCTGCTTCTCTTAGGCTTATATACTGCCACTTACTTAATTTAAGTGAAACTAATAAAGACAGTGCCTTATCGGGTGAATATGTACTACTTTTCGGTTTACTTGTACTTAAACACTCTTTAACTTTTTCTAGATCTTCGGGGTGATTTAGTAAATGGTTCATAATTTTTCCTACATCCTCATTTCCGGTGTTTCTTAAACTAGCAATTGTAGTAGCTTTAAGTTCATCCGGGGATAACGAAAGCGATTGGTTAATTTGATCAACGCGTCGTCGTTTTTGCCTGGAGCCCAATTCCTCGAAAGGTTTTCGAGGTGTAAATGTAGATGTCGAAGCTTCTGTAGTAGATGGTGGTAGATTTTCGACATCTTCAGTATTACAAATCTCGAGCCTTTCCTGTTCAGTGTTCACAGCTTCAGGTATCATTCCTTCGGGCCAGTTTATTGCACGTTCCAACCAATCACCATTTTTTCTTACAAACTGTGCTAACGTGCGACTACTTCGTTCCCATCTTGCACTTATATTTGAACAAAAGCGCGTACAGAATTTTTGGAGCTCAACACTGTTCTCTTCGGTCACGTTTATTTTATGTTGTAGGAATTGAAAGAATTTTTGACTATCCGACAGTGAATCTAAATTGTTAACTAAATTATCCATTATAACGAAAAAGGGACGATCAGAATCACGAGATGTTAGTAGTAGTACGAATAAACGAACACTAGTTAGTATATAATAAATTATGGTCATTTTATACTTCCAGAATCCAGTGACAAACAATGTTTACTAATTTTTCTACTACCCTCATTAACTAATTATCCTAATTAATATTACAGTAATGACTAAAAGTGAAAAACATTGTTATTTTATAAGGTAAAAGGTTAAGCTAATTACAGTAATTAAACACACAAATAGAAATTAATTGATTTCATATCCACATTTTTAAATAAAGGTCCCTAATTAGCTTAAATTTACTAATATATGTAGTATTAGTAAATTTAAGCTAATTAGGGACCTTTTAAATGTATTGTTGTTAGTTGCTAAGTAATTATGTGTATTATTACGTGCTTTTACTTACTATTCCATATCAAATTTAACTTAAAATAACTTACGAAAGTAAAAAATGAAGCTTTTTATTCTATGTATTTTTTCATTTTTTTCGATCCATTTATTTGGCAGAGTTGCAACTTTATGCATTTGTTTATAGCATCAAATGATAATAGATCAGACAAGGTATATGAAAAATAAAGTTTCAACGCGGGATCACACGCTACTTAGCAGGAATTTAAGTTTATTTGAGCCGCTCCATACAAAAAAATAACAAAACACATTTTTCTACCCAAAGTATAAAGTTTAGGAAATAATACATCAGAACAATTATTATTGAGGTTAATGAGCTCTACCCATCCGCATAAAAAAAAAAGTGAAAAAGCAAAGTTGAGCCCTAAGTCACTAAAATCATAGTTTCGACCCACTGTGCGCCGGCCGCCCACAAGTCCTGCCGAAACAAATTCAAAAATCAACAATAGCTTGCTGCACTAGAATTTTTGTGGGCGGCCGACATACCAAGTGTTAAGGCGTGGGGTCCAATGGGATTTCTCTCGGCGTAGGGACTGTTATTTTGTTTAGTTTCGTTTAGTTGAGTCTTTATTAGTTAGTAATTTGTATGACTGACAGTTTCACCTAAGATACGGCTGCCGGATTGCCGGCTGCTGGATTACGGCCCACTCCCTCTCACATAGAGGAGGCCTGTGTCCCAGCAGTGGGAACATAATAAGCTGATTATACACGGCTGCCAAAATGTTCTGAAAAAGCATCAAGCATAGGTATATTTTCTATGTAAGGGTCTCAATCTGAGCAAATTGATCACCTTTTATAGACATGACCACGGAGTTGTATAGCAACTAGAGATCTGCATCTGCAAGCTAGGTATTTTGTCACGACGCCTGTTACAATAGGGTTAAGTATTACACAGGGTGTAAACAGACCCATCACAAAGCCGTCCACGACGCATTCTGTACACCGAACTAAGTAACCTATCACAACAATTATTCCTGGGAAGTATTTTTATCTTTGGTGCGATAAATCGCTGCTCACGGTAGTCCGCCACGTGATGCACGCAAAACATTGTGCTTATTGATGCATGCAACGGTTCAGTGGTCGCGGGGGTATTTAAAGCTGTGTTCATTAAAAACCGAATAGTCCGGTTAAGCAGTCACGACCTCTCAAGGTCAACTACGACTTGCCAAATTAAAAAACAAAAAAAAACTGATTTTAATTTTAAAGAAGTCTGTAAATGTTGGATTATTGATCTT
This sequence comes from Dasypolia templi, assembly GCA_963555695.1. Lineage (NCBI taxonomy): Eukaryota > Metazoa > Arthropoda > Insecta > Lepidoptera > Noctuidae > Dasypolia > Dasypolia templi. The sequence continues at coordinate 12,430,938 of OY743163.1, forward strand.
CAATATCTCCGTAACCAGAAGGTTCCCAGGTATGGTCCATTACAAAAAAAAAAACACAGTACACGTGACCCTCGGCTTCGTTAAGTGACTTTTTACATCCATTAGAACAGTAAAATACGAAGTTATTAACATTTTTTTTTACAGATAGCTGTGAGAGCATTCTTCGCGGGATGCGGGATTTGTTTCATGACTGCATGCATAGCAGGTAGGGTTTATATCACACGTAATAATCTAACAATCTCGTAATACATAACATCGTTTTGACGTACAATTGTATCTGAAGCGATGAAAACACACAAATGCACAAACTGTAACCATGAATAATTCAACACATGATTCTAAACACCATAGCTAGAGTAAAAAGTTATCGTCACTTATCAAATAAAAACTGCTGTACGATATTAAAGTGCAAGGAATTATAAATTTACTGAATAATAATCATCAATGTAATATCAATCGTCAAACTTTGGAAAGTTCCACCTTTAAATATTATAATGAAAACATTTTATATCATTCCTACAGTCGCAAATCGCATGATAAAAAGAACTGCAATTTGCAAAGAACCAAAGACAATTTGAATTTGGCGGGCTACAGCTGAAGCTACTGAGAACATTCTTCTGATGATCAAAATAATGACACTGTCCAACCTGTAGTGGTATTCCGTAAGCATCTCACCGTGAAAACTTAGGTGAAGTGACCGCGGAGTGAGCTGTCAGTGCCAATGATGCTAGGGATTGACCAAGACGGGATGACACTGACAGTTTACGCAAGTCTTCACGGTGAGATTTTTATAGAATGAAATTAAGCGAAATGGAAGACCTCTTGTCAAAGTGGCGCCAGCTGGTGGCGTGAAAACTCTAATTGATTAATTTTCTGCTAAGCATGTCTCGTTGTTCCATCCTGAACATCTCATATTCCCTATCAGCCGTCATTTCCGTATTCACCCCATAATCTAGCCAAATCATCTTTCACACAATCATCTTTTCTTTGGTCTTCCTATATTCTTGGCTAATCTATTAATTATAACAATGTCTTTTTTTCAGGGCTTCTGATGCCTGAAAGCGCGTTTGGATAGTTAAAAGTGATATTTACGTTTAAATAGGCATACCTAATTTTATACAATTGTTATTTATTAAATAAAAGATTTTCGTAATAATTTTGGGTTTTTATTCGGTTTAAAGTCGATCTTTAAAATTTTTGACAACAACTTCCAGTCAGTTGAAACTACACTACAACAACGCTACTAGCTCATTTAGGCGCGTGGTTAAAATCGGATCTAACGCCGTCATTATGATTTTCGGCTTTGCCTTCGTGGATGTCAAAAAATATCTCACGGGAACGTACTACCGGGATTAAAATTACCTACTTTGTGTTATTTATTTATTACTCACACACACTCTCACATACTCTATAATACACCACAAAAATACATAAGTAACAAAAAATAAATAAAAAACTGCATAATGTACAATGGGCGGCCTTAACGCTTTGTGCGATCTCTTCCAGACAACCTTAGAATGGAAAGCGATTTGCCTGGACATGAAATGGAGCTGTAGTTGGTGTAAATAATAAGTTTACAATATACTAAACCGCGCGTTTTATTCCACAAACGAGCGGCCTGGACAGTACAGAATTTGTCGAGGAAAGTTGTGGAATGCATAGGGATTTTAAGTTTCAAGCTACCTGATGACTTGAAAAATTTCGTGGTGGAGCCGCAAAGATACTCGAAGCTGTCAAGCCGTTTTTGCGTCAATCCGGAACATGCATCCAGACAAACGGACAAAAATACTTTGTTACTGTTTTATAGATAATTCTGTAGGGACATCAATTTCACAAATGTTTGTCAGTGATGTCATTCAGGCCCCAAAAGATCGTTATGTTGTGAGTATTGAAACTACATTCCGTTCGCAGTTATTTTACCACTGACAGCAGCAACCCAACAGCAACCTTATTGTTCCAAAAATAAAGATCAGAATGATTTTGACAGACTTGTCATTGGCAGCAACCCATCAGGAACCCTATTAGTATATAGTACATACATATAATAGTAAGAATAAAGATCACTGTGATTTGGATAGTGATGCAAAATCAGACTTAAAACAACTGTGAACGCGGTGGCCGCCCACATAGCGTCAGCAAATTACCGTTGAATGACGTCACTAGAACGTGGTTTATGGAAAGAAAGTTGGTATGTTTTCATAGAGAGCGTTTTTGACACCGTAAAGTCTAACCCCGTCAAAATCGCTACCCTCACCGTACGAAAAAGTGTCCATACTGAGATGAGTGAGCTCACACATTTCTATATTATAGCGTTTCCATGACAATCTGTTAGGCTCTTGGTTGTTTTCTGTGGACTGTATTTCTGGCATTGAACTACTTGCTGTAATTTCCTTCTTATTGTTAACAATATACATTTTTGAAACGTAAACAATACACATTATTCTGTAAAAATCTCACCGTAGAGTCATGCGTGGAGTGAGCTGTCAGTGCCATCCCGTCATGGTCAATCGCTGGCATCAGTGGCACTGAAAGCTCACTCTACGCTCACTTCACCTAAGTTTTCACGGTGAGAAGTTTAGAGAATAGCACTACTGGAGATTTCCTGCTTCTGTATTTTTCCTGAAGGAAAACATCGTGAGTAAACCAGCATGTCTTAGAATCAAAAATTTGAAGACATGTGACATCTACCAACCCGCACTGAGCCCGCGTGGTGGATTACGGGCCACTCCCTCTCAAAGAGAGGAGACCTGATTATGAAAGAAAAATATCACGAAAGTGCCTCTTAAAATTTCTTTTAACGAATAAAAGCCATACTTCTTGCCCCCTGTATTCCATGAAGGGTTAGGCATAGGTGCACCTTAGTACACAAACATTTCGCCAGTTATGTTGAAGACCCTTGTATCAGGAGGCGAGCCTATTGCCATCAACCGGGCACAAATCCAGAATCCGAGCTGCTACTCAGAAATTCCAGATGTTAGAGCCATTCATGCTCAGCAGTAGCGCTTGTGATCATATTCCAACCTATTTTGACAATCTGGCTGAACAGAACTATTTCTTTCTAGAAATATGAAAGAAAAAAAAACAATTGCCTTCTGTTTTCAAACATGAGGAAGCTGTCAAAAAGATGTCACTACACTATGCACATAATAGAATCAAGAATACATTATTTGAAAAACCTATTTAAAATAACTGTTAAGCGGTACAGTTATGATACCATATCGAAATTGCGAAGTATTCGCTAGTGTTATTTTCTTTTTTGTAATCAAAATTTTCTGTAGCTTGGTTATTTGGTGTCGCGGTATGTATAAAAAGCAACCGACATTAACTAGTATTCCGGAACGTAACGAGGTGGAGGCTGAGCATCTAACACACAAATGGGTGCCCAAGAAAAAGCACGAAGTGCTCAAAGCTAAGTATAAATGTTTAAAGAAACTCTTCCAAATCTATGATGCAAGCGTCATCGGGATTCTGCCAGAGTCCTACGGACCTAATGAGTACCTAGAGGATCATACAAAGTCGCCTAGCAAGAGGAAAAAACGCTCGCATCGAACAAAGACTGATGCGTGCGCTGGGACCACTGAACTGTCAAGCGGTGACGTTTCCCTTCACTCGGACGAGGAAAAGGATTCGATTGCAACTGCTGTCATCAGAGACCTGAAGATCAAAAAATGTCTATCCACATCCACACAGATGGAGTCCCAAGTATCCAAAGAGTGCAAGTACGCCGAAACTCAAGGCTCGAGAGATAACTTAATACCGGAACGAAACATGTCGGCAGAAGGCGACTTGGTACGCGAACGCCAAGAGTGCGAGTTCACACAGACGAGTGATCCTCATCCGATCCCTTACCTCCTAATCAACGAGAAGAGGACGCGGCTGAAGCCGACCCGGTTCCAATGCTTCATCCAACGAATCTTCGGGATCCGTCGCGAGAATCCCTACAAGAACTATGTCCTACCGAACGGTCACATTTACGCGTCCAGCGACAATAATATTTCTGATAGTTTTTGCGAGAAACGACGGCGAAGAGGATTAAGGTTTCGTAGGGTGCGGCGCCCTAAGAAGATCCAGTCGGAGATTCTCTTGAGGGAGATTAATAGTCCTGTGATCTTGAGTTACGTGCAGTCCGTGCAGAGGAACTGTTTAGCAGACACCACGCCTCGCCATTGTCCTATCTTGGGATGCCTCATGATTTCCTACGGTGCGTAAGTAGTTTATACAAGACGTACTTTCCGAAACAACAGTCCTTCTTCCGATACAGATCCATCTAACAGGGCTGCTCCACTTTAAATATGCTGATTCTCATTCACTACTCCATCATAATAAGCCTGTAAAGTTCCAACTGCTGGAACACAGGCCGAATCTCATTGAGAGGAAGTGGGCCATTATCCACAACACGGGCCTTGTGCGGGCTGGTGGATCCACTACTTACATACTCAGTTTCTTTATCATTTCAGGGATAATAAATTACAACGACCACCTGAACCTCTGCCACTTCACAGACAGGAAGTACATCTGTCACTACTGCCACGAAGGATTCGAAAGACAATACGACAAGTTCGTTCACGAGAACGAACACATCGGAATTTCAAAATTCGAAGGAACCAACCTCTCCGCCCCTTCCACCAGGCAGTCTTTACAAAAGGCCAGTAACACCCAAACTGATCCTGAAATTAAGTGTGATGTTCCAGAAGATAAACTAAAGAAAATCGTATCGTTTTTCGATAAAATATCCGACCCAGAGCAAATGTTTACGGAAATCAAGAAGAAAAGGTTTTCTGATTGTAATTTACAGCGATCTGAGACTGCTGAGGTTGATACCGCCGAGGAGTCCTCTGATTCTTCTGATAAGAGAACTGTCAGCTGCGTCAATCTGCATCGCAAGAAAGGTTCATCTGATGAATCGGAGACGACTTCGAAACTCGCTCAGTATGGTTCTCCTATTCTTTGTCATATTTGTGGAGAACATTTTAATTACAGGTGAGTTTTTGACCGGCAGAGTAAGAACTTACTCGTTCTTCAATGTCACTTACACCAATCTGACCATACCATGTACCAAATTCTCAAGACTAATCGTTTTCAGTAAACGAAACATCATCTTCTCTCTTTCAGACGCCAGCTAAGTCTTCACGTGGACCTAGAGCATCGTGTCCACAACAAATTCTCGAAATTTCACAGCTGTGCTGGCATCCTAAACCACAGGTCCAATCACCGAGTGGACATGGTCTCCGAAGATGGCAAGATCAACGTCCAAAGCATTGATAGGTCCCAATCAGGGTTGAGGAGGTCCACCTCATCATTGAGCCAGGAATCATATTCCGAGCTCTCCCGAAGAAGGTCGGAGGAAAGTTTGAGTTGTGACCCCTCTACTAATATTGTCTATTACACGTCTATGGAAACTGTTAAAAAGCCGTCTATAGTAAACAACATCGTTCAGAAAGTCAGAAACGGCCTCTGCAGCTATAAATGGGAGCCGGGGACAAAAATTATTCGTGTGTAGTCTGCGTGCTATGTGGAGTGGCATTGTGTTTCGTCAATATAGTGAAAAGTCCAGTTGATGGTTTTATTTTAAAATCCCTTATCCATTACATAATACAATACGATAATCAGTCATATTTATAACGGAGCGTCATGAAAATCTTGTCATCAGAACGTTCGGCCAATCGAGGTAGGGAGATGAATGCTCCAGTTTTATGTACATCAGAACGTTCAGCCAATCGAGGTAGGGAGATGGCTGATATTCCAGTTTTTTGTGACGATTAGGTGACGCATAAAGGTGCCAGCCAAATAATTTGTGACAGTGCAGTTCGAAAGTAAGAAGCAATAATGGTTGGCCGAACGGTTCGATCTCAGAATACGAGATTCTCTATATAACAGATTCTCAAAATACCAGATTCGTAATATACCAGAAGTACAGTTAAATGACAAAGTGATTCAGGTAAATAAGTATAATATGTAAAAATAAAGATTATTGGTACTAATTTTGGTTTTAATTTTAAACGTAAAAGTTACATAGTGCTTCTGATGTTATCAATACAATTTCGAAGAAAATTAAGTTTAAGACTGTTTTGATTTCAATAAAATAATATAATTTAAGTTAAATGTGTGTGTGAGAGAGTGTATGTGATTGGGTGTGTGTGTGTGTGTATGTGATTGGGTGTGTGTGTGTGTGAGTGCTTGTCCATGTTCATCACCTATGTTAAGATATTTTCAGTTTCATCATATGACTTGCTTTGAAGGTACGTTTGTACAATCTTCTTGCATTTGTAATAAGATAGACCGTAGATTTGACCGTAGATAACTGCTTTTATCTTTGTCATAAATTATTTGGCTGGCATCTTTGTGCGTCACCTATTTGTCACAAAAAAAAACTGGAGTAGCAGCCATCTCCCTACCTCGATTGGCCGAACGTTCTGATGTACATACACGTTTTACGTCATGCCCCAGACACGCCATCATCTATTTTGCTGTTTATAAATTCATATCACAATGGTACGCAATTTTAATTAAAAAATTACTCTTATTTCTACCACATCCCAGCGCGATTGTTTACGTCCTTGCGAACGTTGTCGAGATGACGAGAAAAAAACAAACAAATTTTATAAAAAAAACCACACGTTTATTGTAGTTATTATTTTTATATAATATTCTTAACACATCCCACGCAGTGAGATCGCCGCAAATAAACCGTCTGGAAGCCGGAGAACAAAGTGTTACCGAAAATATATTAATATGTTACAACCTACACTATTAATAACGTAATCTTAGAACTAAATATACTATGTTGGCTCTCTTTTACATTATATACACACAGTTACTATTTATTTATATGCCTTTGAATAAATTTCAACATGTGAATAGGCCCGAAAAGCGTGTTTTCCAACTTTTGCACACTACTAATACCCTCTTTCGGACGCAGTTGAATAAAAAAAAGCGGTATTTCGCTTCATTTCGGTTCGCTTTTGCCACAATAATAATAATATTTAAAAAAAAAAACTCTGAAATAGTATAACAATAACTAATAAACTACAAAACATACCAAATTTTCAAAATAACGACCAAGAAAAGAATATAAAATTGTATATAATGTAATAGACAACCAACATCTTTAACTACATTATTAAAAGAGCCAGTATTTATAAATATTTCAACGCTGCATACTTAACCATAATATTCTGCAGTTACTTTGTGATCGGGCACTGGTAATCAAAGTGATGTGAGTTTGGTCCGAGTATGCAAATACTGCTAAAAACTGCCTGCAATTTTGCAGTAACTGCAAAATATTATCGCAATGCATAATTATGTTTTGTAACTTAGAAAAATAACAAGCAAATTCCTTATTTTCATCATTATCAAAAACGCAGACTGTACGCTTAAAGTCCAAATTACTAGAAATACATTAAAAATTATACGAAATTCATCTCTTCGTTAATTACATTCAATTTAAAAAATATATAATAATTTTATTTTTATAACAATGGGTTTTTAACCACTGATGGCAGAGATATTCAACCTTTTTCTCAAATTATTTCCCGAATATAAACAATCAACTTGTCCTTTTATTTTTCATTCCAAATTGTCATACAAAATTACCTATCAATTTTCCCACAGGTTGAATACCCTTTTCCTAACAGATTCCAAATGAGTGTTATACAAAACTGTATGTAAGTCTATATGTCACAAGAAGCGACCTCACTTCTATCCACAACTAACCAACCAACTAGCACCGTACCACGATATTAACCCTTACTTTGAGAATGCATTTTTATTTGATACAATGATAAAAACGTATTTTTGGTACAAAAACTATAATGATCAAAAAAAAAGTAGTGCTAATCATTTGTTTTTTGTAACAATATTATTTAAAGAGTGTCCGTGGAGTTTCTTGCCCGTTCTTCTCCATAGGTACCTACTTCGCTTTGGAATGGGCAACTAGCTTCATATTTCTGACTGACCGACCCCTTGACAATTCAAGTGTCTGTAATTGGTTTATTTGAAATAAATGGTTTCAGTTTGAAACTGCTATATCCAAATGATGCATTACTTTTTTTGTGATCACATTGATGAGGAAGACAAACATCGTCACGAGAGATGGCCCTTGAATGTGTGAGAGCAATATTTTTACCAATCAGATGGTCGTTTCTTATTTACAAAAGCACATCTCGCAACGATTTTATTAAAGGTATCAATTTAACATAACAACAAATTCATAGAATAAAAATAATATTTATATGACACGATTTCGATGTTACTGATTAAAAAAACAATAATTATAAAAATATAAAGATATACATTCTCACTATACTTTTACTACGAAAGTTACGGCAGTTTTATAACCAAAAAATAAAGAGCTTAGTACTTCTCTGCCTATTTCGAGAAATAGGCGTGATGTTATGTTACATTTTTCAAAGCCGTCATCTTTCGTAGTCAACCCCGACAATCTATATTAAATTCCATTATTTTTTGTACAAACGGCAAAATTGAAAGTATGAAGGCAACTTACAATACATCTTTTTATTCGTGTGATGTAGTCAGGGTACTTAATTGTTAATTAAGTTGACGTCCTAAGGCAATTTGCCGTATTATAGCCATTTCATAGAACTGTCGAAGAGTGAAAGTTGTGATTTGAATATACCGCCGATTTTAGTTGGTAGTAAATTTCTTGAAAGTGAATTTTCCTGATGTTATATTTAAATCAGAGCGGAAATACTAAAAAGTTTGTAGGGCGCCCACTGAACAGTAAGCCCCTAATATTTTAACCACGGTATGAGTTACCCTTATCAATAGGAATATAAGGAATAATAAAGAAAATAATGACTAGTTCCATGAATATTCGTCAGTCACCTGCACGCTAAACAATTTATCCGCGTGTACATCTTAAAACATGTCGAAAATAACCTCTCTTTTAGCTTTTAAAGTCAATATTAAATATACTATGTGCCATTACCTTCTACGTGCCAGGGTTAGTGTCTGCGAATCCCCTGTCGCGTATTCTTAGAAATAAATTGCGAACAGATTTGACAAAGCTGCAAGAATTACGAGACGAGATAAATTCAATCTTTTTTTTAAGTGAATACGTTCAAAAAAACCCTGACAATTACAAAATCGGGGATACAGTTTGGTGTTGCAGCTACATATCTATCATCTACATCCAATATATAATTACACCACTCGATAGTGAATCAAAAAAATTGTTACGGTGAGTCAGGACTGTGACGTCACGGCCTCTACCCACCTCAGAAAATATTATTCGTTACGTATTCACGTAAAACACACGGGCATGTTCAAGACACAGACACAACCCTTTTTTTTCATACTAAATATAATTTCAATACAATTCATACAGCAGTTGCTTTTAAAAAAAAATGATTATATTTAGAAGCTCTGATTGAGCCCAAAACTAGTTTGCAAATTGTTCCACTTTAAAAAAAAATACTTTAGTTGACGCGTTTGAAGCGACGCATGACAATAGCGGTCATTGACATACATTTTCAAGCATTCGTTATTTAAAAAACTGAAAAAAAAAGTCCGTTCACGTCCGAAATCAATATCTTTCGTGATCTTCAACATGTTCCAATAACGAAAACCCGTACACACTTTATTGTTTGGTTATGTACGGAGAGATATTAGGGAAAGAGCAATGACCTCTATTGCCATGCTAAAATGCGACAACTATACTGTGTTTTTTAAATCCTTTTTCTAATCCTGTTAACATCGTCAAATCTGTCCGCGATACACCGAAACGATTGTACAAATCTGTAGATAAATAATTTGCGATATAAACTACGATTACATAATATTTTATAGAAAAAGAAATTAAAAAAAAACATTAAACCAAAACGTATTTACATTATTTTTATCATCTCCTCGTATGTTTTGTGTGAATTTAAGTTAATTAGTATAAAACAGTGAACATTACTTGAAAAAAAAAACATTATATAATAATGTTTCTATATTATTAATTATCAATTATTTAAAACTGTAATCTATATCCCTGAGATATATGATAAATATAAAATAGCTATATATAATGTTACTCGATTTTATGTATTCGGTCGTTTATAGACAAAATACCTTCCCAAGTTCGATACGATCGCAGTTCTAAAATATATATTCAAAAACTGATCGCACGGGAGTTGAACCCTTATTCCCACAAAACATACAAATACTTGACCACACAACTATAGTTGACGAATAATAATAATAAAAAAAACAACTATGTATACAATACATTGGTTTTCATAACAAAATAAACTCGATAAATGCACAATGCGATGGCGAAACTAATCAAATAGTAATATTTCTTGTAAATGAGTAAACAATGTTCGTTTTGGTGACATATTAACAAGATGCTGGTACTTCACTTGACGTATTTGTCCAAACATTGGCCTTAATTTGCCAATAAAAAATATACCCTAAGGTAAATAACTATAAAGTTCACTTTATGTTACCAAAATAACGCAAATATTTGCACAAATACACCAGGCGCAGTGCCAGCGTAATATAGAACATACAATAGTTATTTGTTTTACATATGGGTAAAAGTGTTTTTTGCCGTGAGTGCTTGGAAATCACGAAACGCTAAAAACTTTTACTCATAAGTGAAACACAACAATTTTCACCACACTACGAGGAACTTGCAAAAAAGAAAGAAAATCAGTAAAATACGTATAAATAAATTAAAAAGCGTATATTTTTGGTTCTGAATAACCAGGTATTTTCGGTTGACAGGTTTTGAACGTTCCTAACTTTTGTCTTAAAAACGTTATGGTTTTATTTAAAACTTCGAGTAAATGTTGAATCAGAAGCCTTCGAATATTAAAACACTTTTACACTCTAGAAAACAAAAAAGGCTTTTTAGCCTTGGAAATCGATGTGTAAAAATGGCAAATAATAGGTAGTGTGGTGAAAATGTTATTTCCAGTTATTATACTAAACGCCAAGACTCGCGGTTGTCGCGGTCACAAAACGTGCGAGTAGGACGGCGAAAAACTAGTACAGAACTGAGTCTCGTGCAATCTCGTTCGCACATTTCACGATCGCGCCTGCCATAAACTTTGGCGTTTAGCATAATAATTTTTACAAATGTGTAAATTCTACATTATTTCAACAAGTGTATTGTAAATTGGTTTATATTGTAAAACAATTTTGTTCTTTAACGCAGGTATTAAGAGGGGACTATTTTTGTGTTGAATATTATTGACGAATCTCGCCAGTCAGTCTTGCCAAGAGATATCGTGTTACCCAGTAACTGGGTTGTTGAGGTCAGTTAGGCAGACGCTCCATGTAAAATACTGGTATTCAGCTCCATCCGGTAAGACTGGAATCCAACCTCAACATAATTGGGAAAACACAAGGCAGATGATCATGACTCTCGCCAGTAATATACAAGATGTAGTCCCAGACTAGTTTTCATAATGGTTCCATACAAAAAGAATACTATGCTTGATTTAAGTGAAGAGATACCTTCTTTTAAAGTTAGTTGAAGTTATAGAGATGTAAATTATTCAATAATGTATCCGCATTTTTATGGCGGAGGCACAAAATGAATTCTTGTTTGTAAATTACCAAATCCGAATCATTAAACAAATAGCGAAATATACTCAAAGGAGTATCGGGGCCGATTTTTATGAAAATTAAAACGACATCCATTCACGCACAATGTTTCGCTTAAATTACTTTATTAGATTATTTTATATTTTGTAAATGTGAGAACGTCGTAGGCCCTGTGGATTATAAATTATAGACAATTGTCTATTTCTTTAACATATGGTACCTGTTGACAGGCCTACACTGTCCTCCCATACCTGTTAATCACTGTAATTGGAAAACATTGTAAAAGACATATTTTTAAAAGAGTAACCATGGAGTTTCTTGCCGGCTCTTCTCCATGGGAAACGACCAATTGGAACCGTGCACCTAGAATCTGACGTTTCATAAGTGCCCATGTAGGTCTATGTGAAATAAAATATTTTGATTTTGATTAACGCCGAGTGTTTGCACAGGTTGAGTAGTTTCATAGCAGTTCTTTTTGTACTTTGCAGATATACGAAAGTATACCGTAATAAATCCTGCGCCACTACTACCATCTAACGACTTGAAGGTAACTCTTCACAGGAAACGAATACTCTACATGCAGAGTAAACTCTAATTTATTAAAACATTTACATGTATTGTTAATTATCAAATATTGCGTGAGACGGTGACACCGGTGTTCATAGATTTTGTCTTATTTTTAGTTTATCTTAATTATAAAATCTAATTTGGGATTACTTTATAGTTTTATCTTTACAATATTTTGTGTTTCTGATTTATTTATATGGCTCTCTTTGCTCTAAGGTTTGATCGATAGAACAATGTACAATCGTAGAATGAAACAGTTGAGCACTTTTTGAATTATTTTCAGATTTTGAGAACATTTTTTTTTCCTTCAAATTCGCGTAACGTTTGTAATTCGTAGTTTATAATGTTATGAAACCCCGGGGCTTCTATAATCCTTACAATTTTGTCAGTTTATCAGAAACCGTGTTTTACTCTCTTGTAGCATTCAACCAAAAATAGACCCTAGAGTACTCGCCCATATCATAGCGCAGCTGCCCATACATTTTCAGCAATAAGGTTCAAATGTCTACACCGTGTAAAATCTACATGCAACAACTACACCTATGAACATCGTCACACCGTCGCCTATAAGCCTACGACTCAAAAATGGAGGTATTCATTGTTTTGAGCTATCTCTGTACATTTGTTTTGTGTGAGTATAACTTCTTTTGCATTTCTTCTTTGCAAGGGGATCTGAAAGAGACAAAAGAAGATGGTAAAGGCGCTGTTTTATATTTGCACATGAACACGCTACGATCGTATATTTAACTTCGTTGTGAAAAACCTAGATCATAAACCTAGAGGGACGCCCCAAGGTCACCCGCGAAATTCAAATTTTCTTACGTTTTTTTTTTATCTGCAGGTTGTATGTTGTGTTACGTTATACGAGTCCATACTTTGAAAGTTTTTAATCATACTATTACGTAGCCCATAGGGAGCAGAATCCACAAAACTAGTCATAAACAGAAGATATTTATAGCACGGCAATATCACCTTAAGCCGGGCAATAGGGATGACGACATAAAAAAATATATTCAATGAAATATTTGTTTTCAAATATTGCAAACATTAACATATTGCAAAAAAAAGTAAATAACTATCAGAGACAACACTATCGTAAAAGCGAAGTCACGATAATGTAAATTCATTTCGCGCGACAAGGACAGAAATAATCCCTTTTTTTTATAAACATGTAGTTTATTCATATTGCCATCGATTTTACAGATTTTTTCGATTATCTCATTTTGACTAGCCTTCTTTGAAATTACATGATTTGTTCGAACATTTCTAATGTTAGTCATCATCCCCTATAAAACCCTACCATTGGCGATATAGCCCTACGTTAGGCGGTATTACCCGCACTCACCTATAAGATTACGACATAGAGGAGCACGGCAGGCGCGGCGAGCCCATCTGCGTGAGCACGCGGTCCAGCCACTGCAGCGGCCCGTTCAGGTGCAGCTCGATCCAACATGGGGTTGACGTTACTGTTTGACGTCTGTGGACAATAAAATGCATTTTTATTAGGTATTTTTTGTTTTGTTTTGTAAGATGACTGTCTTTCACTGCTACAGTCAGGATACACACGTACAGTACAGGATATGTTTTATGGTATAGTTGACTAGCACGCGGGCGAAGGCGCGGGCTTGCTAGTAGCCAATACCCAGAAAAGGATCTTCGTTTCTGGTTATCGAATCTTCGAGCGACTGCATGATCCTATGAGCCAAAAAATTTCGTGCGCAGACAAGCCTAAGCCTCGTATATAATCCTTAACGTAAGCCTGCGCGTTTTACACTTGAAGTTACTCTTGACGGGCCAGTACCAAAGCGTTGAGATAAGCGCGAAATACTCCCTGTATGGACTATTATCATTGTTAGATGTCGTACAATAGAATACTTCCAATAGAAAGAGGCGTATGGCAATCCTGCATTTTTATGTGATTTTGATTTTTGGCAATATTACCCATGGTTGGGCAGTATTATCAAATTGTTGGCAACATTACCCAACATATGCACGGCACGCCCTTCATTAAGTTATGTTTACGTTTATCTATTTATTTCTGCTTGAGTATAGTTTAAAACATTTTTGTTGGCAAATAATTTAATATATTGTTTTGGTTTTCGTATTGTTAATTACCCACTTACTATTGTATAGAATCAAGTACGTATCTGAACAGACAGCTGTGCTGTTGGGGAGTTGGTTGCGCCACTTCTTCCCAGCTCAAGCACTAGGAAGTGAAGGGCGGGCGTGCTGGGAGTGTTATGTCATTTTTGAGGGTCAAAAAGAGCAGATTCGCAGCCTAGTTTGAATAAATGACATTTTTATATCGAAATATTGGTTTTTGCTTAGCAGTATAACCGAATGTCGGGCAATATTACCTGTACTCTGCGCCCCAGCCCTTCACGAAGCTCATGCGTATGGTGCACATGCGCGTCAGCTGGAACACCGCCTCGAAGCCCTGCGACACTGACTGCGATAGTAGTGCCGCGAACTCTTGATTGTTGAAGATTTTTAGGTTGCAACCTGGAAAACAAAACATATTTTCACATTTAAAAGTTGTATATTCAGTCGGTAACAACTGAATCAAACGCAGATATTACAGTTATTCCGTTTCATTGTAGGTACGAAATCTTTACTAATTACAACGGAGAAAATAGCAGAAAGGAGCGTGTCACTGACGTGGGGCTCGAATTATTCCTGTTACTATTATGTTCTGCTATCGCCTGCGTCCGCGCGCTCCTGTCTCACTAACACACACATTTAACAGTTGTAACGCAATTAAAATAATAAAAAAAATCCATGCACCAGTTATAATGCATCCATCAGGCAAATCCTAGGCCTATCAAGCGTCGTAAACTTAAGGCTGTGATCAACGTAAGTGCTTTATCGCGGTCGTATGGCTAGCTGGTGGATTACCGCAAAACCAGGGTTATCGAACTAACATATAAACTCGTCAAATGATTTACGGAAATACGTATGTCGTCCATTCAAACCGTCTGCGCCCATCGATCAATAACAACAAGCTGCGACTAACGCCACAATAATCTTTACCGCAATCTTGTAGCTCGCCCGTCGTTCAAGACTTTTCCCTTCATTTTGTACAAAATTGCTGTAAGTGTTAATGAGATACTTACCGGGCGGTATTTTGCAGACGGTAGCAGGATGCCAGCCGTAGCGCTGGTTGCAGTTGGGACTCTGCACGAATATCGACGAGTCGCTCAGGCACTCCGCGAACACCTCGCCTGCAATTTAATTTTTAATTTAGACTTTGTCGTCGTTGGAACTGGATCCTTATAGACAACAGCGATATTTTGTTAGAGAAATGATTTAAATAAACAATCGGAATGTTGATTAGATTAATTAATTGTTTGAAGTAAATTGTGATTATTGTTTAATAAGCTCGAAAATAACACGATAGAAAACCAGACAAAGCAACAGTTCGTCAAGTCTTGCTATAGTCAGACCGTCAAACTCGTGCAACACATTGAGGATGGTTTCCAGATAGGTATGGTCACGGTCAAATACAGCACGTATTTGTGGATTTGTCAAATGCCTACGATACAATGAACCTCAAAAGGTTTTCGTGATAGACAGCTACCAAACTGCCTGCCCAGAGACCACCCCACGTAATACACCAGGCAAACAACCCTGGTGGGGCGCTGATCTGGAGCGCAAGCGCGGCAAGGTAAGGAAAGCACTTAATAGAGCCATGAACACATGTGCGGATGAGGACTGGGATAAATATTACGCAGCCAAATCCAGCTACAAAAAATGCATCAGATTCAGAAGTACTACGGGATGGCGCAAATTCTGTGGTAGCATTGAATCCTGTCAGCAAGCTAACAGGGTAAGGAAAGTACTGGCGCAACAGAACACACCTGGGCCCGCTACCCTCCGGAAACCCGACAACACACTCTCTTCCTCGCCAGAAGAAGCGAGACGCATCCTTATTGAAACTCACTTCCCTGGATGTTTCTTCGCGCAGGGTATCGACTGGCAAGAGGTAATTCAAACACCATCAGACAATGATAGACTTTACGCCAGCAGGGTGATCACGTTGGAGAAACTCCAATGGGCCATCCAGAGCTTCCATCCTTTTAAGGCAGCTGGTCCTGACGGTGTGTTCCCCGCCTTACTACAGTGGGGTGACACGGGTGTCGCAATAAGACTGGTGCCTTTAATGCGGGCGTGCCTGGCCTTTAGATACGTTCCCAAGGGATGGAGGGAAGTGAAAGTTATATTCATCCCTAAGCCGGGTAAGGGTGACTACACAAACGCCAAATCCTACCAACCGATCAGCCTGACCTCCTTTCTATTAAATACTCTGGAAAGACTGTGTGATAGGGAGCTGAGGGACGGCGCTCTGAAAACCTTACCGCTACACGGTAACCAACATGCATACAGCTCGGGTAAGTCGACCGAATCCGCTCTTCACCTGGTAGTCAGCCAGATAGAGGAAGCGATTAATCAAAAAGGCACCTGCCTGGGCACCTTCATAGACATCGAAGGAGCTTTCGATACAACCAGCTTCTCCAGCATCAGCAGCGCTCTCTCCAGACATGGAGTAGAACAGGTACTAACGGACTGGATTACAAACATGCTTAGTAAACGTGTGGTTCGCCTTGAGGGTGAGCAGCAACTGGCCATGATAGCCAGAGGGTGCCCCCAGGGAGGGGTGCTATCCCCCCTTCTAGGGAATCTGGTGGTCAATGACCTCATCAACAAACTCAACGCCAGCCGCTGTTATAATATAGGATATGCAGACGATATCGCAATCCTTGTTTCGGGAAGGTGACGGGTACAATCTGCAACCTAACTCAGCAAGCACTATGTATCGTAGAAAATTGGTGCAGGGAATATGACCTATCAGTGAACCCCACCAAAACTGAACTTGTCATGTTTACCCAAAAACGAGCATTAGGCCCTATCCGCCTACCAAAACTTTTCAATACAGAACTTCAGTTGGCCAACGAGGTCAAGTACCTGGCGGTCATTCTAGACAGTAAGTTAAACTGGAGTAGTCATTTGGACAACAAACTAAACAGGGCCTGCATAACCTTCTGGCAGTGCAAGAAAATGATAGGCAAAAAGTGGGGACTATCCCCAAAAATTATACTATGGCTGTACACCACAGTGATCCGCCCCATGATCACCTATTGAGCCGCGGTCTGGTGGCCCCGAACCAAGCTGGCTACAGCCTCAAACAAACTACAACGCATACAACGACTAGCCTGCTTGGCGGCTACGGGCTGCATGAGGACCACTCCGACTGCAGCAGTTGAAGCCATGCTGGAACTGCCACCGCTCCACCTGTTCATACAGCAGGAAGCCACACTGGCGGCGGTGCGTTTTAAGACACTAAATCTCTGGGGTATGAGAGACACACCACACACCGCGCTACTTGAGGGACTCAACAACGAGTTCCCCATTACGAGAGCCATCAATGATCGGGTACCCAAACAATTTATCTTTGATAAAAAATACAAGATCCAGCTTCACGAGGATCGCAGATGCGAGGGTTTGTGCCCTGCAGAGCTGCGCATCTTTACAGACGGATCCAAAACAGGTAATGGCACAGGTGCTGGAGTCTTCTCGGAGGACCTCAACATACGTATAGCCACACCATTGGGGGTCCATAACACAGTGTTCCAGGCCGAATGCATGGGTATTTCTCTGGCTGCTTCGGCCATCACGGCCAGGGAAGTTAAGGACCACTCGATCCGTATACTCTCAGATAGCATGGCTGTTCTGCAATCGCTAAACAGCTACACAGTTGAATCTGGGCTAATATACGAGTGTCACCAGCGCCTTAACCAGGTGGGTAGACTCAATAAAATAACCATTCAATGGATCAAAGGACACAGCGGTTCGCTGGGCAACGATGCAGCCGACGAACTTGCCAGAAGGGGGTCGAGTGAGACAGCAGTGGGACCAGAACCCATCGTGCCACTCCCCTTCGGATATCTACGCACTCTGGTAAGGAAACGCACCAGGGAACAACATCACAAACAATGGTTGGAACAAGGTCAGTGCAGGCAGGGTAGGGAAGCACTCCCTGCAATTGATAGCCGCCTCACGAAACAAGTTCTCCGACTAACTAAACAACAGCTGCGCATAGCTACGGCAGCCTTGACTGGACACGGGTCATTTAACAAACACCTCTTTGTCAAAGGAGTCACAGACAGTCCGCTGTGCAGGGCCTGCATGGAGGAGGACGAGACAGCAGCTCATTTGCTTCTAAACTGCCCGGTGGTCGCCACACAGGGCAAAGCACTTCGGTAACCCAGGTACCCTACGCGAGGCTGTCAGTAACATCAAGGCGTTGCTGGCCTTCCTCGAGGAGCTGGGGTGGATCGAATGATCGATTTTCCCACCGTACGCAAAATACGCGCATTGACGTGGAGTTGCGGACACCAGCCCGTATTACCTATTACCTATAAGGTTTTCTTGGAAGGTTGTTTGTGGAGGAGACCTTGATCAGCAATCAGAATATTGAAGGAATACTCTGAGAACTTCTCCACAACCGCCGTTTTCAGGTCCACCTTCTCTCGAAAAAAAAAAGTCGTTGGAGAGCACAGAACGGCCTACACCAAGGTAGTGGCTTGGCACCGCTCCTCTTCAATATCTATACTAGCGACGAACCGTCGAGCCCGAACACGTGCCGTAAAGATTGCTATTGACACGCTAAGAAGGTCACAGTAAAAATAAAAAATTTCTAAGGATACGGTAATGTAGATAATAATACTAACCACCAATATAATACAATCTAACTCCCTTGCCGATGTGTCGACGCGTTTGTTCAACTACTTCGTTCCTATTCACGTTTGATAGAAGACCCAGACAGAACCTGTGAAAGAAAAAATACACATTTATGACTTTGATCTTTAAACACAGGTAATTTTGATGCATTCACTCTGATGTTAAGCGGTCACATCTGCATTACCAAAAGCATCGTACGAACTTTACGTTAAAATATTATATAACTTTAGGCAATATTACCCGGCTTTTGGCAATATTACCCATCTTTTGGGAATATTATCTACTAGTTGGTAATATTACCTACTAGTTGGCAATATTACAAACTGGTAGACTTGGTATCATTGCCACTTACCTCTCACTGTTGCTGGGGTCAGTGAACCCGTCCACCGTGATGGAGGGCTGTGACGCGTGGAAGGTCTCTCCCACACGCGTGTTCAGCTCGTAGTAGCTGATGCTGCACCAGAAGGCAGGCTCGTGGTACAACACGGGGGCTGCTTCGGTAGTCAGCCCTGGGGGTGATGGGGTTAGGCGAGTTAGGTCTGCAACAAAGGTTAGCAGTCAATGAACACAAAAAACCGACAAAAATATAGTTTCAACGAAAGGACAGGTGTGTTTAGTCTACCCTTCAAAATGGTTGAGCTGAATGGTGCTGATCCATGCGTCATGTCCGTGAACGGGCGCCGTCAGTTGTCAGTCATCTCTTAGCTGCTAAGGCTTATTTTTTTTTTGCTTCACTCTGGACGCTTTTAACGTGTACGTCTTTTTTACATCATTCTCACATATCAGTTAAACAATAATGATGTTTCCAATATTTTTGTAACAATATTAAAAGAGTGTCCTTGAAGTTTCTTGCCCGTTCTTCTCCATATGCTACTACACTTTGGAATGGGCTAGCTTCATATTTCTGACTGAACAACTCCTTGACAACTCAAAAGTGCCTGTAAATGGTTTAATTGAAATAAATGCTTTGAGTTTATTACACCCACATTTCGCCAGTTACATTTATAGTCGCATGTGTACTTAATAACCGACTTTGAGCTTCTATTGTGTGGAGTGGTAAACTTGATGTAAAAAGAAAGAGTTGACAAAGTTCATAGTTCTCGTTAATTTCGCATCTTTCCTAACTACACACTAAGGACAAAACCAGCAGCCTTATTGCGTAAACGCATTGTGTATTACGCAATTAGGGTACAGGTATGGTTCATATTCGTATGAAAAGCGTACTTAGCAACCCACACCTCCCCCGACGTGTTATTTTTTGTGTAGTTTTTTTTCTTGGAATTTAATTTTAAAGGAAATCATGTATTTGCGCTAAACGTGACGTTTAGCGCAAATACATGATTTCAAGATCTTTGAATTTTGCCATTAGTACTCCTGCATGGGAGCATTGGTGGCCTGGTGGTAACGGCCGCAGGTTCGAACCCAGACAGGCGCTTTTCTAAATCATCAGTGCTTTCGAAAGGTGAAAGGAAACATCGTAGGGAAACCGGCATGTCCTAGAACCGAAAAATTCGAAGATATGTGACATCTACCAATCCAAACTGGGCCCGCGTGGTGGATTACGGCCCACTCCCTCTCACAGAGAGGAGGCCGGTGTCCTAGCAGTGGGAACATTTTAGGCTGATTAAGATTGATGAGTGTGAAATATAACAAAATTGTCAACAAACTCACTCATGTTGTCGTTATGGTCCATGGGGTCCCCGTCCTCGCTGATGTACCCCGGCGGCGGCGTCTCCACTGCGGACGAGCTCCTGAGGACGAACATACGTATCATACAGAGCAATCACCTCTGGCAGAGTTGCCTCTTTGTGCCGTCTCCCCATAGACAGTAGATGGTGGCAGCATGAATAAATACATTCAAATTATCTGGCTCAACACATAAAATTAAACGCTATTCTTCAGCACTTAAGTGTCCTCAGTATCTAGTATGGATGTGATATGAAATGACAACATTTCTTGCGAATGTAGTGGCAACATCGCTTTTTCCGTGGTGGTTTCCTTTGATGATAGACGTCGTGCTCCTTGCGGTAGTTTTCAAAGGGCGCCACTATTTAAGCGAATGGTCTATAGCACACTCGCACCCCTCACTCACTCCCATGTGGATCGCGCTTGAAGCCCTTACCCTGGAATTTACTAACAAAAAACTGAATACCTCTCAGCAGAAAATTTGATGATCGTTTTATTTACTTACACATGCACAGTGGTGTTGCCTGGCACCTGCTGGGCCAGCGTGGCCTCCAGATACATCGCGCTGTGTGCGCCCACGCCCACTCCGATCACACCTCCAGTCTGCATTACACTACAACAATACATTATACTTAATTAATAACTTATTAATTAGATAAACACGCTTATCAGGTAGGTCAAGGCTAATCCCAAGTCTATGAACGATAGACTGATCATATAATTTGCGAATTGTTATGGTGTCATACATAACGGGTGTTTAAAGACACTTTACGAAGTCGAGAGTCACTTGTAATCCCCAAACGGAGATATTTGAAGTCAAAATTCAAAGTTTGACTGAGTTTTTTTTGTAAAAGTAAACTAAATTTTTAAATGTTCTATTAGCACAAGTTTATATGCCGCGTTTCTTTCACTTGTTTTCTTTTGCTCCTCAAGCCAATTCAATTCAACTATCAAATGCAAAATGAATTTTGCAAATACGACCGGCTGTTCCACAGATTATCCCCTACATACAAACAAACAAATTCTACGTCTTTATAATATTAATATAGATAAAATAGCTAGCCGCTATAATACATGACCGGTTCAACTCACGCGTCCGTATGGTCGTGATGCGACTGATGCGTTTGATGCTGCTGATGCGTTAGATGCTGTTGATGCTGCTGATGCAGTACGTGCGTCTGGTGCGGTGCGTGGTAGTCCGTGTATGGCGGCGGCGCACGCACCTCCGTGTCGCCGCACCGAGGGACTAGAATTGGTGGGAGCGCTGGAACAATGAGGTGGTTACTAAACACCTTCTTCTTTCGTATTGGTAAAAACTACGTGAAAAGACATGCCATGCGCAGCAAGACAAAATCCAATCGTTGCAGCATCATCTCTGCGCAAGACACAGGATATACATGTATTGTTTCGTTTCATCCCGTGATTGGACTATTCGACTGTCTGGCACGCTTGACTAGTTAAAAGGCCATTCAGCAGGACAGTAACAACTAGTAAGGGATGATTTATGGAAGAAGGGCGCTAGCCACGTCCGTGCCTGCTCGATTCGTAGGGACCAAGGCTTGAAATACCGCTATTTTTGGGAAGCGATACCATTGGCCTTGGTGTGATACCCGTACCAGAACAGTACCTGTACTACTGGTGCCTGGCATTTAGATACGTTCCTAAAGGATGGAGGGAAGTGAAAGTAATATTCATCCCTAAGCCAGGTAAGGGTGACTACACAAACTCCAAATCGTATCGACCAATCAGCCTGACCTCCTTTTCATTAAAGACTCTGGAAAGGCTGTGTGAAACGGAGCTGAAGGACGGCGCTTTGAGAACCATACCGCTACACGGTAACCCACACGCATACAGCTCGGGTAAGTCGACCGAATCCGCTCTTCCTCTGGTTTTCAGCCAGATAAGAGATAGTAATTCATCAAAAAAGCACCTGCCCGGGCACTTTCATAGACACCGAAGGAGCCTTTGACAAAACTAACTTCTCCAGCATCAGCAGGCCTTGAGGATGGACAGCAGCTGGCCATGATAGTCAGAGGGTACCCCCAAGGAGGGGTGCTGTGCCTCCTTCTAAGGAAACTGGTGATTCATGACCTCATCACCAAACTCAACGCCAGCCGATATTACACAATAGCGTATGCTGACGACCTTGCAATCCTTGTTTCGGGAAGGTGACGGGTACGATCTGCAACCTCAGCAAGCTCTACGTATCGTTGAAAATTGGTGCAGGGATTTTGAACTATCAGTAAACCCCACTAAAACTTTACCAGTCATGTTTACCCAAAAACGAGGATTAGGCCCTTTCGGCCTACCAAAACTGTTCAATACAGAACGTCAATTGGCCAACAAACTCAAGTAAGGTAGGTAAGTAGTGAGCGTCAGGCACTCGTTGTCTAGCATTTTTTTTTTTTTTTGCTGAACTGGGCCTTTTTGGCGCAGCCGTGAGCACTACCCTACTAGTTTCATACTTCGCACTGTACACTTTTTTTTTATTTTTCATCTTTATTTTGATTGTAACTCTTATAATTTTAACCTGCTTTGTGTGCCTTTTAGTCTGTGCTAAATAAACGTTTTTTCTTTCTCTCTTTACCACAAGTACCTCGGGGTTATTCAAGACAGTACAGAACTGGAGTAGTCATTTCGAAAACTTATTAAACAGGGCCTGCATAACCTTCTGGCATTGCAGGAAAATTATAGGTAAGAAGTGAACTCACACCAGAGTGATCCGCCCCATGATCACCTACGAGGCTGCGGTTTGGTGGCTCCGCACCAAGCTGGTTACAGCCTCATTAAACTACAACACATGCAAAGACTAGCCTGCATGGCGGCTACGTGCTGCATGAGGACCACTCAGACTGCAGCAGTCGAAGCCATGCTGGGACTACCACCGCACCACCTGTTTATACAGCAGGTAGCGACGATGTCGGCAGCACGTCTTACTGCACTAGAGGTCTAGGGTAAGAGACACACCCGCCACCGCGCTGCTTGAAGGACTCAACAAGGAACTCTCCATTACGAAATCCATTAATTTAATTTAAATCGATAAAATATACAAGATTCAACTTCACGAGGATCAACGAAGCGAGAGTTTGTGGCCTGCAGAGCTGCGTATCTTTACGGTTGGATCTAAAACAGTCAGTCTAATGGCACAGGCATTCGGCCTGGAACACAGTGATCCAGTTCCTCAATGGTGTGGCTACAGAGTGGTCCAGGCCGAATGCATGGGTATTTCTCTAGCTGCTTCGGCCATCATGGCCAGCGAAGATAAGGACCACTCGATCCGCATACTCTCAGACAGCATGGCGGTTCTGCAAGCGCTGTGCAGTCACACAGTTGAATGTGGGCTAATATACGAGTGTCAAGCGCGCCTTAACCAGGTGGGTAGCCTCAATAACATAACCATTCAATTGATCAAAGGACACAGTGGTTCGTTAGGTAACGATGCAGCCGATGGGCTTGCCAGAAGGGTTTCGAGCGTGGCACCAGTGGGACCCAGACCCATCGTGCCACTCCCCTTCGGGTACTTCGCACTCTGGTAAAGAAACGCACCAGGGACCAGCACTCACGGGTTCTCCGACTAACTAAGCAACAGCTGCATACAGTTACGGTAGTCACAGGAGTCACAGACAGTTCGCTGTGCAGGGCCTGCATGGAGGAGGACGAGACATCAGCTTATGTGCTTCTAAACTGCCCGGAGGTCGCCCCATACAGGGCAAAGTACTTCGGTAACCCAGGTACCCTATGTGAGATGTTCAGTAACAGATAGTAACAGAGATAGTAACATTTTAAAATTAATCAATTATTATGTTTAAACCAGTATTTCAGTTTCCTTCTACGCTATCTGACATGTATTCATTAAGATCGTAAAAGCATTTTTCTTTTAACCATTGCATCCAACCATCTTTTTTTTAAACATGGTCAAAGGTAAATCTTTAAAGGCGTCCGGTAACCTGTTATATACCCTTACAGCATTTATGTACGAGTTCCTTCTGTACAATTCGAGCCTGCATTGCGGTAAGCAGAGCTCATGTTTAAATTTATTTTTATTTCTAGGAGCTACATTTCGTTTGGTTACATCTTTATGTTTTAACATAATTAAGGCCAGAGTTTCTCCCATTCCTTTTATAATAATTTAACAGGTTTAAATCTACAGCCTTGGGCTTTATATTAAGCTGTTCACTTCAAAATTATAAACTTAAATACTTACAATCAATTGAGTACATGAATAAATGAACTAGACTTACCAGGCGAGTCGATTTTATTATAATGGTAAGGGTTGATGCACACCTCGTCCTTCTTCAACTGGTATGCGTATTCACAGTGGTCTACTGGCTTTAGTTCATGCTGGCTCTGTAATGATTGGAGGCATTTTATTAATCAGGAACTGGTGTTTATTTCACAAGATTCATTTTCATATAACACTGGAACAATTAACAAAATGCACGTATCCTAAGCTAAGTCATTAACTCATTATAATTAAGGCTCTTTAAGACCTAGATATCTTTAACAAGCTTTGAAAGGCGAATGTCTAGCAGCCATTCAAAACTTATAAAAGACTAGCTTCCGCCCGCGGCTTCGTCTGCGTGGTGTTTGGTGAAAATTAGGCTTATGTCGTTCCCCATGCTTCAGACAGCTCTGCGGATTAGCCGTGAAGCCGCGCTCTGCGAGCCGCCCGCACTGCTGTCCTTACTATGGTAACTTTTGAACCATCCGTCCAATTAACTTAGTGTTCAGACAAAGTTTATCTACATAAAAAAACTGAAAGCGTATTAATTTTGATAAAAATTTACAAAATACTCTATAATGTGCGTTGTAAAAAAAACGTATCCAATTTAAATGTATTTATGGCTCACTATTTGGCTATAATAGCTTCCACATAAAATGTAGATATATGCTGTCGCGGTCTTTTATTTCGAAGTGTTTAATTAAAACAAACAATCCCGCTATACATTATCTTCGTGTAAGTCTAACATTTTAGGCAGCGCACGCCAAGATAGCTCGCAGACGGCAGACTTAATAGTTATCGTTATAATATGGCCAAATGACACAAAATCTATATAAATTGTAGCCTATGTGTTATTCTAATGAATAAGCTGCTATATTACTGTAAAGTTTCGTCCAAATCCGTTCAGCAGTTGTTCCGTGAAAGAGTTAAAAACATCCATCCACCCTCACAAACTTTTGCGTTTATAATATTAGTTTATAAACAAGTAAATAAAATATTAATAGGATAGGATATGTTTTACTGTTAAATAACATAAACTTAACACACAATAATCATGGGTACATGATGACAGTTAGTTTGCATGGTGTTTGTATGTAATATTAACACAAAGTTTTAATCTAAAACTATTATTATTAAAATTATTTTGGAAAGGTGAAAAACTGATGTTTGGTACACCAGCATTCTTTTGAAGATTTGCTTATGATTTATCCAAATAGCAAACCTATTCTGTTTATAAATATACTAGCTGCGCCCCGCGGTTTCACCCGCATAAATCTTGATCCCGTTGGAATATCGGGATAAAAAGTACTCTATGTGTTAATCCAGGTTATTAGTTAGTTCAGTAGTTTTTGCGTGAAAGAGTAACAAACATCCATCCATACTCACAAACTTTCGCGTTTATAATATTAGTAGGATGTGCACCAATTAATTATTTCTTCAAGAGATTGATCATGAAATGGATAATACTGTAATCCTATTTTTGTTTTATTTTTGTTTTAATCCATACTTAAATTATACATTTGAAAGTAACTCTGTCTGTATGTTACTTCTCACGCCTGAACCAATGAAAGGATTTCGATAAAAAATAAAGGAGCCAAGGAGATAGATGGCTTCTATCTAGAGGGAGGACATAGACAACTTTTTGTACCCAAAGCATGTTCCCGATCGATAACTTCCGACATATATGGGGACGGAGCCGCGTGCAGAAGCTAGTTTCTTAAACATTACAAATATTTGTAAAACTATGAATTAAGGGAAGTAATTCCATTTAACATTTACAGCAAGTTAGTCTTTATAAAGACTAACTCCACCTGCCTAGCCTTTTCCAAACCGGTCAGCGTCCAGTCCAACTGGATGCAGCTGAATACATACATTCACTCACGCCTTCTTCCCATGGGGGTAGGCAGAAACCATAGAACGCCACCTGCTACGATCCTTACATACTCCTTTTGCGTCGTTTACGTACATACATCTGCATGTCGATTCTGTAAAATCACACTGTGAACACTTGCGTGGAGTGAGCTGTCAATGTCATCCCGGCTTGGTCAATCCCTAGCAAAAGTGGCACTGACAGCTCATTCACTCCACGCTCACTTCACCTAACTTTTCATGGTGAGATGGTTACAGAATAGCACTGCTGGTCATACACGCACGCCGGTTGCGAGTGCTATGCACCTGACCTTTCTGAAGAACCAATAAGGTCACTATATGTCCTCCTAAGGTTATTCCCCTCACATCTGCCCTTGTAAATATCTTTTGTTAGTCTCCTTTCATTTATCCTCTCAACATGACCAAACCATCTAAGCACACTCTTTTAAAATTTTGTCACTACATCTTCTTTTAACCGCAGCTGAATACCAGTATTTTACATGAAGCGACTGTCTATCTAAGCACAAGGCAATTAAACAAAACAAAAATGTATCGTACCTGTAGCTGCGGCCAGCGCCACAGCCTGCAGTAGACAACATGGGGTAATCCCTTGCGATATTGACCATTTATTACGTTCTCATTAGGTTTCACTCTGTAAGACAATAACAATAATTATAATAAACATATCATAATCATCAAGACTACATTCCTGAAGGGGAAGGCAGAGAGTGGTATGGATATTAAAAGTGTAACAAATGGTGTTGGACCTGAAAAGATGTCACTGTACAAGTAGGTTTGTACAAACACTTTTATACATCAATCATAGGTCAGTGTTACCTATCTGACTAATCTGAGAAGAAAGGCTAAAACAAACTCAGGAGTCAGTATCTTTTAAGACATACATTACCAGATATGATCTTGGTCAGATCATATCATGCCTGAAATGGTCTTGTGAGGAAAGGATCACTTTTTTTAGTAGACCTCAAGTCAGTGCAAGCATTTATAAGTAATAGAGATGACATTTATTTTTATTTTTTTGTTTCCAAATAGTGCAAACAATATTACAAAAAGTATAAAAGCTTAAAAATTGCCAAGTTATAAACATTTTCAAATAAGTGTTAGACAAGGGCAGCACTATCGAAGTTTGACGTCACGATTAAGTAACTTCATAACAGCGACATACATTGTCCGTACCGCGCGACAAGGACGGGAATAATACTCTCCAAAAACTTTAAAAGCTAGTGTAGCTTCGTCATAATTACATCATTTTACTAGGTATGCCACTTCGAAATTACATTAGTTTTTCGTAAATTTTTAATATTAGTTATCATCTCTATTGTGTAGCTGAACTCAGGAACTCGTGAAGCTCAACAAATCAACAAACAATATGATTTGGCTAGGCTGCAGAAAATTGTACTAATAATTATGAACAACTTTTATTATAAGACAAAAACTGATTTTGCAAAAAATAAACAGCTGTTCCATAAATTCTTCAGAGTTAAGGGAAACAGACTTTTGAGTCTTTTTATTAGAAGTTATTTAATACATAAAATATTTCATCTACATCTGAAGATTCAGATTTTTTGAAATCATACATGTTGACATTGAATATACGGAATAATAAAGTAAAAAGTTCAAGTTTAAAAAATATAGACTTATACACAACATTAACACCACCTTAAGCACAGACAATAAAATGACCGCCAGTGGCGCCATTATTGCCGCTAGTCACCACAGTCGTTTTAAGTCGCTAGGTCAATAAATAAATAATAATATTATCAATTTAAAAATATTAAAGCATCCAAAAATCCCTGAAAATACCCCTAAAAATATCAGACCCCTAAAAAAATCCCATCTCACTTATTTACCCCCTAAATCTGGGGGGAAACCCCCTAAGTTGGGAACCGTGGCTAAGTTTTATGTTGCCATATCAGTGTTGGCCCCATAGTTAAAGTTGTTTATAATGATAATTACAATGACTACTTTTCAGGTCCATTAAAATTACACCATTATAATTATACTCTGATATCTGAAACCCAAAGCTTTTCATGAAAACTCATCATAAGTTTGAATTGATTGATTAAACCAGGTTCAAACTCCAAGTCAAAGCATTTATTTCAATTAAACCAATTACAGGCACTTTTGAATTGTCAAGAGGTTGGTCAGTCAGAAAGTAATTGCCCACACCAAAGCGTAATAGGTTCTTATGGAGAAGAATGGGCAAGAAAGTCCACAGACACTCTTAATAATTAACATTAGCAGTTAACACTTCAATTTATCTATGAAAAAAAGTCTTCAATTCATAACATTTTGAAAAGTGATGATCATGATATTATCCTGCAACTTCACCCAGATTCAAACTTTAAGGCAGCTAGGAACATGAGGCAAGCTGCTCTGCAGTAAGAAAATCACCTGTCAGCAAGGGTGAGGGGAACCACCATTAAATTTGAATTGGGTTGTTCTTTCAGTGTAGAATTGACATTATATTTTGATGTTACATGATCCTGAAGTAAGATATTTTGCCAAATGCTGATAAAATCTAGGCAGGTACTAAATCTTGAGCATGTCATTAAAATATGAATTTTCCCCCAAAAACGAAGACATAACAAATAATATGAAGACATTATGGTAAAAATTAAAACAAATTATGTTACTCTAGGGAAATATGTATGACTTGTATTAAATTGGCGGCAAAAGATTTCCAGATAATTGTCATCAGACATTGTCTAATACAATATTATAAAATTGCTTAGAATCTATGTTGTTGAAATGTTGAGTTTTCATATAGGTATTTAATTAATCTTTTTGGTGTATATTGACGCAAAATTTCTGTACATTCACAAAATAACCACACGGAACTCTATTTTTATCCAGAAACCGCAATTTTCGCATTTATTAAATGTGTTTAAACACTGAGGAAACATCCGTGACGTATTTACCTTGAAGGACGAAAGGAAACACGGATGTCCTTCAAAACAGGCACTGGACACAGGAATAACAAAAAAACACAGGTTTCCTTTAAAACTGATAAAGAATTTTAGCAATAAATTGCAAGGTTCAAAATATGTCCGCCATATTGACATGAGGATTCGATTTGTTTTGACGGTGTGTGTCTTGACCTTTCCGATTTTGCGTCCTGTATGCTATTAAGCAACCAAAATACGATGGTTGTTGCAGTCTACCGGGTCAATGACAATGAGCGACTATTGAACTTAGCCGGATAATAGGACTCACAGAAATAACCCGGCCACGGGAAAACTACTCGTTCGTAAACTACATTATTTTAAAGAAATTAATGCCGTGATGACTTATTAGATTCTTATTTGAATGGATATTAAAATTTGATATACCTACCAGAGTTTGGCAACAATTTCGATATTTACGAACGTCTCCTTGATTAGCTAATTTTTTTTGCAATAAAAGTGGTAAGTGAAAACGACTTCTATTCCAACCAAGTCATGGTCCAAAAACATAGCAAGGATAATATTATGGCCACCGGAAACGTCATATTTCCAAATGATTGTTATCACGAAAAAAAAAAATCAATAATGACTGACCTAGGAATTGTTACGCATTTAGTATGACTGTTCTGGCTTGATATTGCCTTTTCCAATTCTTCGAGCGCCCCGCTTTTCTTTAATTTCTTAACTAAACTCTTCACTGCCTTCTCGGACCATTTATCTTCGGCTGCAGACGAACCCTCAGGGCTTTTTTTCCACCCTAACAGCCGTTTCACCACCGGTGGTGTTAGGGGAAACATGCCGCGTCACTTCACTCACTAATTCATCAATATAAACAAATTATCATTTGAATAATAAAATAAAATATTCGCGCACATTTAATATGTTCCGTATTTATGTAAACTATCAGCCATATTGCGAATGAATGACAGTTCACTTGTCATTGTCAATCAACAAATCAAGATAATTTTGTCTCTTTCGCACCCCGGCCTATTTGAGATAAAACGTTGCCGTCGTTAACTATTTTACATTAAATCACAGATTCTACGGTTTTATTATAATTATATTTATTTTATATGTCACTGGATAAAGTTAACTTAACCATAAAAAAATAGAAATGTAAATATGCTTGTATCTGTCCTTTTCTTGCAAATTACTTCCTCAGTAAAGTGCAAAACAAAGGGCATTTCCATAAACAAAAAGTAGTCAGCCTAATCTAATAATAGCTTCATTCAACCTTATTTAACTAATTAGGTACATTGAATTTTTATAATCCCACTTTTCCACAGTTAAAATACTGTAGATGCATGCAAGGGATAGGGCAAGAAACCTACTACATTACTAGGTAAAGGTGAGGCTTTTCCGACATGCCAACAATCCGTCATGAACTTACAAAAACACAATATTTGTGAATATTTTCGTTGTAACACAATAAACAGTAAAATAAATCAAGCACAAGAAGGCGTTCTTCATAAATTAACAATGTTTTTTTTTGATTCGATGAACAATTGCATACATAGCTGTATAAACATTTTGGGTGCTACACAGCAATGTAATACAAAATGTGAAATTATAAAAAAAGAGGTAATTACGGTCTATGGTTAAAATTGGAATGTTTTTGTTTTGAAATTTGACACAAATGGCGATAAAAATATTGTTTGTGTTTCATTTGTTTTTTTTTCTATAGAAGTGCCAATTGTTCCAAGAAATCGGAAATATTTGTGTTGAAAAAGAAGATTTGGTAAGATATTTCTTAATACTGTGTATTTCTATAATTTTATCACTTTTTTGTGGTCCTAATGGTCAAAAATTTGTGCCGGTAATAAACTGTCACTGGCCGTTTAAATTTATTTTATTTGGTGGCCAGTGTCAGTTTTCATAATCCCGCTTTGGTTTTCTAATGGCTAGGCTGGAAATGATTATTTAGAGTAAAAGATAAATAAATAAACTACTTTAAAGAAAACTTTTATTTTCGAATTTCTCATTCTCTGTAACTTTCCGATTTGTTTTGTCGTGATTTTTTTTGCGTAATTTATAATACAGAGGCAGGTTTTGCCAAACCTAATTGCCTACCAACTTTTCTTATCTCCTTTGTGACATCTTGCAGAGATTGTTTATTATCAATCTCTGCAAGACTTATTATTCAAGAAAAAATTAAAAACTGCCAAGTCTAAGAACAATTTTATTTTAATTTCTCTAAATTCATTACCAGTTCAGTTTGTAATGTTGTACCTTTATACACTTTCTATTCTTTACCTAAAACTATTTGGTTGTTCTTAACCAGATATTGAGTCCTTGGCAGCTTATAGATTAAAGCAGTGGTGTTTGCCTTCTTTATGTAATGGTTAGAGGCAAGCTTGTTAAGTTTATAGGCAGTTTTTTTTAAATATTAAACCTTATATATTCTTAACCTTATTTTGCCTACCACCCACTTTGAGAATATTTTTATTTAAGTAATGGAGTTCCATATCTTGTTCTTACCATCCTTCGTAAATCTGAAACATTGAATGCCACGATTAAATTTAAAAAAGTAATTTTATATAGTTGTGTGATCCCAACTCAACTCCCCCTTATGTTCTCTGGGTCTTCTTTTGCCCCCCTGTATGAAAGTCTCAAACTAAATTAGGGGTGTTATCGCCCACATTGAGAACCTATGTATTAAACCTTTTGTATGTGAGAATGTTGATCTCAGAATGGGTAAAATCTGTCTCAGTGATTAAGACACATACAGACGTTACAAAAATGATTTTATATTTAATAGAGAAGGGTTCAATTTGCAGGTCTGGCAAAGTTATATTGGGTTTTTAATTAGGATTTTCTCAGTGGCAAGCCATAGTCTGGTTTGTGCCCAAGTAACAGGCCCTTTTAACGTGGGACTTAAGCATCCCTGGTGAAAGGATGTACTACACCTCTGCCCACCTGTTCTGAAAATACAAGCATGTTATGTTTATTGTAAATGATTAAAGTTTTGCTTGGGGTAACAATATTCTAATAGCTGCAAGTACAAATAAGCCATCATAGTTATCCTGAAAACAGTGATAAGCTGTTCTGTATACCTACTAACATAGGCTTCACACTGATATTCCAGGTTGGGTGGAGAGTCGAACAAAGTTTTTGTAAAATAATATCAAATAAAATAGGTACTTACTTAATATATTTTATTTGACATAAGTAAGGAAGATCTTTCATACACTGCCATTACAAGATCAAATGTAACGGGTTGGTAGGTCATCTGATTTCCAACAACATTTATTTTTGCCAATATTGGTCTTTACAACTTAAAAAAAACAATGCAAGATTTTTTTCGAAGGCAACTATAACGTTATTTAAAAAAATGTTATCCATCCTATTACATTCGTAAGCATTAAAAAAACTGAATTCTGGTAGAGAAAATGGTATTATACAAAAAAAAAAAAAAATGCCTTGACTGCCTCGTTGGTCTAGTGGTCGCAATCGCTACTGCTGAGCATGAGGTCCTGGGTTCGATCCCCAGGTCGGGCAACGTGTTATTGGGATTTTCTATCTGAATTTCTCAGTTGCAGCCCGAAGTCTGGATTTGTGCCCGGTAGATGGCAATAGGCTCGCCCCCTATTACATATGGGACTTAAACATAACTGGCGAAATGTGGGTGTTCTATAGGTACACCTCTGCCCAACCCTTCGGGGAAACAAGGCGTGATGTTATGTTATGTTATAAAAAAAAAAAATAGGTTTTTCTCTATAGATTCAAATTAGATGCCCGTTACGTTTGATTTGTGTGGTTCTTACCTTAAAACCCCATTTCAGACATCAATCCACATGGTCGTCACATGATCTGACCAAGATTTATGTCTGGACTTATAGAGACTGTGACCTCTGACTTTGTTTCGGCCTTTCTTCTCAGAGTAGTCAGATAGGAAACGCCAACCTCATCTAGTTTTTAAAATATTATTGGCGTGTAAAAGTGTTTGTGAAAACCTACTTACAGAAACAAAATGATTCATCTTTTGTGCCTACACTACCCTCACAACATCTAAGTGTCCGAGTGTAGTAAAGAGTTAAAAAGTTAGACCTAGCACGCCGCTCGTAAAGAGTTAAAAAGTTAGACCTAGCACGCCGCTCGTGTTCGCTTGGCTAACTACCTAACGAGTTAGTCGCCCTTGATATAATTTTGGTACCGTACAACGTGTAACGTGATTTATTTATCCTAAAGCCAAAATTACATTACGAAATTAGTAGCACAAATTATAAGGCGACCTTTTTGAACAAGTTTGTGGGCGGCGGTACCGTCAGTCGCTCGACCGCGTGAACATTGACAACAACGAAATCATCTCATTTCATGTCACTATTTTCGTAACGTAATTTTGGCTTTGTCATAAAGATCTGCTTACAATGCTTTACTTAGTACTAGCTATATCTATCCATGGGCGTAGCTACAGGTTAGGGGGCAAGGGTGGGTAATGTCTACTCAAGAAACTTCTTTGCCTAAGACAAATCGACGGTATTGAAGAATCACTAACTGTTCAATCGCTTTTTATTAGGATTCCGTACCTCAAACGGAAAAACTTAACTCTTATAGGATTACTTCGCTGTTCGTCCGTCCGTCTGGCTGTCAAGACCCTTTGTCACAGGAACGCGTGGAGGTATCAAGTTTAAATTAAGGGCTGGGCTCTCAATGGATCTGCTAACTTTGTAACAGTGCAATCGTTATTTATTTCATCACCACTGCACTGCTCTCAAAATGCTGAAGGATAAACGTCGTGAGAAAATCAGCATGTCCTAGAACCAAACATTCGATGACATATGTGTCTTTCTTTTTGTTCCAAAGGAAAGACAAATGATGATCTATTTTGCCCTTAGTACTTCTGCATGGGAGCAGGGGTGGCCTAGTGGTAACAGCCACGACTTTACTGTTGTAGTTAGGGTTAGGACCCTGACGGGCCTTTACTTTGTGTAAGTTATTTAAGACATGTGACGTCCAGCAAACTGCACTGGGACCGCGTGGTGGATTAAAAACCTGTGTCCCAATTTAAGCACACACATACTGACTAAGTGAAGGCAGCGCGGATACATAAATGAATTTATTAATTTCAGTAAAGACATGACGGAGCCGCAACCACCATTGATCCTCTGCATGGAGAATGCGTCGGGTGAGGATGTGGCGCTCAGAGTAGAACCCGATGATAACTTCCAGATGTTTCTTGATAAGGCCAAGTATGGTTTCTTCCTTTCTTCTTCTTTTGCCAGTTAACCAAACCCCACAGCTCGAAAAATTACGACCGACACTTTTGGTTAAGGCTCCCAATGACCTAGAAAAACTTTACAATTCAATTCGAAATAAGGGTCTCAAATAAAATGCACCCGATTCTAAGATCTAATCAAAGTATTGAGACACTAGAGTAGGCACTTTATCGGTTCAACACCAAAGTCATCCCCTCGGCCCCTCGGGCCCTCGGATTTTTTTGTCCAGTCTAAACCCTCGGCATCTTCAGGATGCTTTGTTATGATACACAATCGTATAATTACTATCTATAATAGATAGTTCATACGAGGTTGGTAAATAAGTAAAATTAAGTTATAATTTGGCAACCCTGTGTCGTTCGTAAACATATGTTTGGAAAGAGGTCCTTAATTTCAGATGAAGTTTGAAGTCGATAGCACGTTTAGTTTGTCTTATATGCGAGTCGTTTGGACCTTGGTACCTATCAAGTGCACTAGATAGATATCAGCACGCGTGGCCTGACCACCATAGAAACGAGTTGTCTATTCTATATGTAATTTTGTCTTTTCTTCCTTCGACAAAACCCGGCCATTCCACGCGTCCTGGGCACATGCAAAGATTCAGTGCTAGGTAAACTTCAATCATTTTACCATTTCAGATCACTCCTAGGCTTCGATGTAGACATAAACTCAATAACCAGAAACGAGCCCGTTTCACTATCTGAAAACGTCTACCAATTCCTAGTAAACGCTGAACAAAACTTACAAGCAGACGAGATAACACAAAACTTTGACCAAATGTTGGACCCCAACGATGGAGCCAACGACTTGGTCTACATATTGGACGATGGCACACAAATCCGTGCCTCACAAATACATTTTGACAATGATGATCCTTTAGTGGATTTGACAGCTGAGAAAATACCTTTTGTTAAATACGCTGATGATGTCACTGATGTAGAAGTTGACGACTTTCATATTCAGGAAACTAAGAAGATTAATATTCTTGAAAGTCCTGTGTCTAGATGGTCCAGTAAAACCTCTAGTCCTAAATGCAGTTTCGTTAACTCTCTACCGTTCAAATTAGTTTGCAATAATACTTCGGGTTTCGAAGCTCAATTCACGAAATATTTAGAAGCGAATACAACAAAAACCTACGCGACGCTAAACCCTGTAACGACTCGAAATAAATCCCCAAAAAGTTTGATCAAAGAAAATTTTAAGAACTTCGATGATAACTATCAGAGGAATGATAACTTGTCGTACACTCGGGAGGATATTTTGAACATGTTCAAAGACTCCCCGATGACGTCACTGCCATATGACCAGGGTTCCAGTGAGAGAAGACATGTTCGGAAGACGGATCCTTCGAGACTTGTTCATAAGACTTGGAGTAAGCCACTTTCTTACGTCGATATTGACGGGGTATTGATTGGGGAGAGCGAGAGCCAAATCTGTTTTATTTGCGGCAAACATGTGGATAACAACGTTGATAAATTGTACCTTTTTGATAACGAAGACCAGAGGTTACATAGGTGTTCTCCGCAGAAGAAAATGTCGACTCAGCTCAAAATAATCTGCGAGTGTTGTCTAAACGAAAACTTCACACCATGTAGAATGAAGAGCGCAAATCAATTCTTAAATCCTGATGAATATCTCGTCATAAGAAACAATCAGCAATACATCTTCCAAAAAGTTAAAAACTTCAATTTCGCGCACCTAGGTAAATCTAAAGAAATAACGAAAAAAATAGACAAGAAAATCGCCAAAGAAGAGTTTGTTAAAGTCGAAATAGGTTCTGATGGAGAAATTATTACGAAACCAATAGACACTAGGTCTGATGACATAATTATTGTCAAAGATGAGAAGAAGGAGGATGAGGGTAGTTCGAGTGACGTAGAGATTGTAGAGCCGGAACCGGAGATAGATAATATCATAGACAATTTCGAGGATGCTGATGAGGAGGTGAAAGAGTTTTTGGGGAAATATCAACGTGATGATAGTGAAATTACCGAGTTAAAATGCAGGTAAATATGTAATTGATTAATAATTATGTTTCTTATAATTAATAGTCTGAAACGGCCAACACGCTGTCAGCGTTTAGCATTTTAATACTGGCTATTAAATCTACTGATGCCACTTCGAAAGCTGCCACACTAAAATGGAATTGGGCTGGACACATCTGCCGCATGTCAGACGACCAATGAATGGGTCAAACTTACCGACCCAATGGGTTCCTCTAAATGACAAGCGACATCGTGGCAGGCCTTAGCAGTTTTAAATAGAGAGAAGTAGAAAGATATTAGGGAGGCCTTTGCCCTGCAGTGGGACACCACACGCTTTTCATAATAATTAAATCTACGGTAGGTGGTAGTAATAATAACAGAAGAAAAACTGAATAATTTATCGGAACACAAATTTCGTCAAAGGTAAGTTTTTCTCTCGAAAGCCCATGCCGTGCTTTGCTGATAAACCCGTCAGTAAGATTGTCTACGAGGCTCCATGGTCAGGGTCCGCAAACACGGAGCCATCTACCAATTCCTCCCCGAGGACCAAATACTCCCCGAGGACCAAATACTCTTTTACAACGAAAATCTTATCAAATCAAATCAAAATATTTATTTGCAAGAAAATACATAATTTACAAGGAAAGATCTTATAGCCTTCAGTCACTGTATTCTGCCTGCAAGCAAGCATGCAAAATATTTATGTTTTTATGTCATAGTTATTATTAGTTCATTTTTATTATTGCATTATTATTACATTATTATCACATTATTATCACACATTATTATTACATACAATTTCATTCATTATTACTACAAACAAATATTTTTATGTTCTAAAAATTCCTTAATGCTGTAGAAACACTTTTTTTGTAACCACTCTGACAACTTTGTTTTAAAAACATGACCCTGCAATAATTTAAATTCATTGGGTATTTTATTATAAATTAATATACACATATTGAACACATTTCTCTTCTATATATCTTTATGTCCAGCTGGATGATATAAGAGGTTGCGAAACATAGCCCTTTTCTGACGTGGTACAACCTCGGTATGTTGCTTAAAATAATGTATATGTGTCTTTGTAAAAGTGCAGATATCTCTAATATAAATACAGGGCAGTGGAAGGATTTTCATCCTTTGAAAGAGCGGTTTACAGCTATCTAAAAACCATGCCCTGTTTATGACCCGGATGCAGCGTTTTTGGAGCTTGGAAACTCTGTCAGTATCGGTTGAGTTACCCCACATGATTAGTCCATAGCTTAGAACAGATGACACGTAACCATGGTAAGCTGCAAGAGCGGCTTCTACAGACACATTTTGTCTCAGCTTTTTTAAAGCAAACACGAACCTATCAAGTTTCTGACATATATGCTCCACATGGCTTTTCCAGTTCAGGTTTTTGTCTACAATTATTCCTAAAAATTTTAATTATTTTAATTGTTCCACTTGTTGTACCTTTTCACCATTATACAGAATATCCAAAGCTAATGATTTGCTATTATAGGAGTTAAATTCAACTAATTTTGTCTTGCTAACATTTATATTTAAGTTATTATTATGCATCCAGCCTATTATATCTTTTATGGCCTTTTCCGTTGCTGATTTGTAGTCGCGTTTTTCCTGACATTTTATGATAACTGTAGTATCATCTGCAAAAAGTATACATTTCTGCAAAGTGGCCTCTGGAAGATCATTTATGTAAAGTAAGAAAAGTAAAGGACCGAGAATGCTTCCCTGAGGCACGCCACACTTATTAATCACCGCTATTGAATTGAATTTCTCTTTGGAATATATTCTGTCACGTTTCTTTACAACTTTGGATATCTCGGTACACTGCTGCCTGTTTCTTAGATAACTAGATATCCATTCCCATGCTTTTCCTCTAATACCGTAGAAGTCTAATTTGTTTAGAAGCTTAAAATGGTTAACAAAATCAAAGGCCTTGCTCATATCCAAAAACAGGGACACTGCAGGTTTGCCATTGTTAATACTTTCTGTTACAAGTTTAATAAAGTTGAACATTGCAAGAGCAGTTGAACTACCTTTACGGAAACCAAACTGCTCTTTGCATAGTATGTCATGTGTACAGAGAAAATTATTTAACCTGATAAGCATTGCCTTCTCAAAAATTTTCGATATAATGGGCACTATCGTGATAGGCCGATAGTTATTCGGGTCTGACTTATTTCCACTTTTAAATAATGGTTTAACAACAGACAGCTTAAGCTGGTCAGGAAATACACCTTCCAAAAAGGATAAGTTTATAACATGTGCTAGTGGATGACATATCCAACTAGCACAAGCTTTTAAGACCTTTGTGGCGATGCTGTCATACCCACTAGTTTTGCTATTGTTCAGAGACATAATTATTCTATACACTTCCATTGCATCTACGGGATTCAAGAATATGGTATTCAGAGTTTTGCTTTTTGTATTAGAGTTAGAATTATTGGAATTATTAGAATCACGCGAATTATTAGAATCATTGGAATTATTAGAATTTAAAGGCAGAATAGATGTCAAATCGATAAAGTGGTTATTAAATATATTGCAAATGTCTGATGGATTATTATATGTTACATTATTAAAATTTATTTCGTCAATGTCGTTTTTACACAAATTATTACCATTTATTGTTGAAGAGATTGCATTCCATGTAGCTTTACATTTATTTTTATGCCTTTGTATACGTCTTGTATTCATAAGCTTTTGTGCTCGCTGTGCACATCGCCTAAACATATGATTATAAAGTTTGTAGGAATTCTCATTTTGCTTTTTATTCTTATAACTTGTTTTAAATTTTTGATAAAGCTGACGTTTTGTTTTGCTAGATTTTTTAATGCCTTTAGTAATCCAATTTAACCTTAACCTTAATCACCGGAAAACAAAGATCGTAATATAATGTAAAAGTTTCATAAAATATATTAAAGGCTTCAGTTAGAGTGTCTGAGTTAAGTGTTTCCGAAAATGAAAGAGCAGACATACACTCGCAAAATTTATCAAGGTTTTCTTCACAGTAGCGTTTCAAGCGTTTCAATTCTGACCAACAAGTTAATCTTTTGTGTATACTCGTTTTTACAGTAACTGATTGTGCTGTTTCGTGATCAGAGAGGCCGAAGTGGTGAATTTCTGGCTGAACACTCTTTATGTTACTGGCGATTTGGTCAATGCAAGAGTTCGCCCGAGTTGGTGATTTTATATGTGCTTCAAAATTATAGTTACTTAGTATACTTAACAATTCCTTTGTTGCGAAGTTGTGTTTTAAAATATCAATATTCCAATCACCACAAATTATAATTTTCTTTCTCTTGTATTGGTCCGTCAAATAATTTAACAAATTATCAAGTTTATGAAGAAATACACCTGTTTGCGCTTTTCTCTGGTCCGGTATTCTATATATGTTTACAACAATCAGGCTAAAACCTATTATCTCTACGCCACAGCATTCAAAATAAAATTCTGTAGCTATTCCTGAAGGGATACTTAATGTTTTTGTGTTAAATACCTTATTAGTTAAAATACACGTACCCCCTCTACATTTATCTCGACTAAAAACTGCAGCCAATTTAAAGTTATTAAGTTTAATATTAGCTTCCGCACCTCGCTTCACAAAAGTTTCACTAAAACATAGTATATCAATCTCCTTGTTTTTTTCTACCAATTCAGTCAAAGTTACTTCTAGGATGTCTAGTTTGCTGCAGATGCCAGCTATATTTTGGTGTAAGATCCGTAATTTGCTATTTCGGCAATCCTGTTTTGCTTTATCATAATTAAAAGAAGTATTATTAATAGTGGACTTGGGAACGAAAAAACGTATTGTTTTTACTACTGGTATCATGAAGCGAGTTGCGTGCACTTGAACTCAGTTTGATGAAGTCCTTTTCATATTGAATAAAATCAATCTCCATATTTAGTTTGTAGGTAATTAAATCTAATTTTGATAGCCTCTTATGATAACTTACATCCAACTCATTTACTTCAATAAACTTACAATTCCCAAAGTTTTTTGTGAACAGTTTTAGTTCATAATTTAGTTTTTTAACATTAAGGTGCCTATTTTCTGAAACATTCAAAATCAATATCATACAATTACTTAGACTACACAGAGTTCTACAAAGATTAGTTACCAACATATAGGGATTTGTATCATGTTTGCCAACCGAGAGAATAACAATATCATTATCAGACAGATTACGTGATAAATTTTCAGGATTTTGTAGGATCTCGCATGATGAAGCATATGGTTGAACTTTACCCTCGATGTTGTAATTGTCATTCCATTTACCTGCCTTTGTTTGTATTAGTTGTGCCGATAGACCTCTTACTTTTTCGTCTCCAATAATATAGATATTCCTTTTGGTGTTTTGTTTTAATTGAGTTGTATGCTTTAATTTTTCATGTCGTTGTTCATTTCGCGAGTTCATCGATATCTTTTCAGTAATTTTGTTGTTAATTTCCTGGTCTGCATCCTGACAATGTACACCCTGCACGTCGCCACCTGTTTGCGAGCGTTGTGCGTTTGGACCAATAAATTGCTCGATCAATCGAATCGAAAATCGAATATCAATTTGCCCCCATATAAAAATATGCTAGAGGGGCTTGAGTCTAAGTAATAAATAAAAATATCATGTTAACCTGCACTTGGCGCGGTTGGTCCGTAGATGGGTGACCATCTCTACCTACCAAGACCCCTCCGTGCCTCGGAAAGTACGTTAAGCCGTTGGTCCCGGCTGTCATTCGTGGATCTTTGACAGTCGTTACGGCTGGTCAAGAACCCCGAAAGTGTGACAACCAGTCTTACCAAGGGGTATCGTGTTACCCAGTAACTGGGTTTTGGACATCAGGTAGGCAGTCGCTCCATGTAAAATACTGGTAATCAGCTGCTTCCGGATACCCTGTAGCTGACCCCAACTAGTTTGAAAAAAGGCTAGGCATATGAAGAAAGATAAAAATATGCTAAACACTATTTACTCGGCAGATTCTGTGAGCAAATCTTCTCGGATCTCGCGGCAGTGGCAGATCACTGTGAAACGCATAAACATGACCTAGAAGATGGAGAAGTATTTCCTTGTCCACTCTGCAACTATGGTAAGTCGGTTTGTCTTGCAGTAAATATTAATGTTAGCGCTTTGAATTTGATCCAGTCGTTTGGGAGCTACGCTGCCACGAACACAGGCAAAGGTTTTAAACTTATAACACCCGTCTTTTATTACTTTGGTGAATAAAGAGACTTAGCCCTGCAGGACAATACAACCTAGAAATAATACCAAAATAACATTAGCCAGGAGTCTGGATTTGTGCCCGGTTGATGGCAATAGGCTCGACCCTGTTACCTGGGACTAAAGGGGATTACAGGTCATAAACGCAAGCTTTATAATGCCTAAAAGTATATGATCCACTGCAGTAAACGAAATCAGAAACATTTATGATGTTTTTCAGGATAAATGCTAGAATAGTGTGTTGAAATCATAATACAACAAATTTTATACAATCGGAAAAAATACTTTTATCAATTAAAAACCATACCTAATATACATGCAATCATTATGATTTTTTGTCAAATTATTCTACAAGCAACATATTAACGTAATATTGTTTTTTTTTAGACCAATCAATAGATTTTTTGTAAGAAGATAGTTGCTAATTTTTTTGCAATAAATTACCAGGGTTGTGTCATCGAGCTTCTCTTTCTTTGCTACGCAGTCTGACAGTGACCGCGCTTTATCTCTTGTAAGCCTCTTAAACATAACTGGCGAAATGTGGGTACCTATATTGGTACCTAAGCCAATACTGGTGCCCTTCAGTGAATACAGCCGTGATTTATGTTATTTCAACATTGGTACGCAGGTTATGCAAATCTAAAATGGCTGAAAGCCCATGTTAAGGCAGCCCACGAGAAGACTGAAACGCCAAAAATATTAAAAGAAGAAAATGAACCTGTTAAAGAAGAGAATAAAGGTAAATATCATTACTGATTGAGTTGCTAAGGTTCAGCACAGAAGCAGCAAAATACTCGAGCAAATTATCAATGATAAATGCATAAGGGACTAAATCGTAACTAAAATAGAATTCAAAATGGAGCACCAGCTTGCACCCCGCAAGCTGGTGCTCCATTTGTACTGACACTAACTATAAGCATTTCTAAATCAGAAGTCAGTCAAGTTTCGTATTGATATAGAAAATTATGTGCTTTCGGAAAACCTGTCTTAGGACGCCGAGAGCGGTTAAATTTGGTCCTGGGAAGTGAAGGAACAGCTGAGACCACGTTCACCTAGAAGTAAAAATATCGCGGCTGGATTTTCAAATCTCAGTGTTGAACCGAGCGTTGAGAATCCAACAGAGTGCATTCCAGAGCGTCGAAAAAACACACTGTTGGATATTCAACTCTCGGCGCTAAGCAGTGCGTTGAAGATCCATTGCGCGAGAAAATACACGCGTGAAAAACGATGACTTATACTGGTTTTGTAACCACAAACGTACGGCCTACTTTGCTATCATCTTAGACGAATTAATGCCACCAAAATTGCCTTTAAAACTGTTTTCGATTGAAAGAATCATTAACTTTTATATATTTAGATAACGATGGAACAAAAGCATCATCACCCATTGCGACTCGCACTAGAAGTTCTATTAAAAAGGGAGATGGCGATAGAAAAGGTACTAATAAAGTTTTCTGCCTTGCCTTCTCCCATTCTTCTCCTGGTGCGTTCTTTAATAATGTTTTTTTTATAACATTTTTAGAGGATGAAAAGTCAGAAGAAGTAAAACCTGATTCTAATACTGAGGTGGTTAGTTACAAACAACTGTCTATCTTCTATGAAGTTCATCTTCAAAGCTTTATTAATTAATTAGGTATAAGTGGTTTTTAGTACATTTCATTTTAGCTCTGAATAAACTAGTAAAAATCATTTCAGC
Organism: Dasypolia templi; assembly: GCA_963555695.1. NCBI lineage: Eukaryota > Metazoa > Arthropoda > Insecta > Lepidoptera > Noctuidae > Dasypolia > Dasypolia templi. The sequence continues at coordinate 12,474,661 of OY743163.1, forward strand.
ATTCGTTTTTTCTCATTTCTTGATTATATTTTGACCACTGCGTTATGAAATAATCATTTGGTTGGAATAATTTTGCTTTATCTAGAATATTTTTAAGATCATGTAGGTAGACATCATCACCATCTTTTGACAGTACTTACATTTTTTAGGTATTAAATAAATTAATGTCCGGGAATTAACGTACACCACCAAACACACCAATAAGAATATTATATCATAATCATAATACATACACAGAATGTGTCCTATTATGTATAAATCATTGTTTATAATATTGAATTAGTTATACTGATTGTAGGCGAAAATTTGTGGTTACATTACAAAGAACAATGGCGGCTAATTATTTGAACAATAAAAGCTTGTTACATAAATAAAAAAATATTGTAAAATGTTCGTTACTAATTCCTAAATATATTCTATAAAAGTTTTTAAATTTTAAACTCCGTGGTTAATAAATATTGAGAGATTCATTCTTTGGTTTTTAGCGGTACATATGAATTTTAAAACAACTAATCTCAACAATGTTGCAAACTGAATGCTTTTCCCACGATCTAGAATGTTTTCTAGCTGTGCACTGCAGTTATATGTCCAAGAAATACGTACTAGGAGGTGGCTGGTGGTATAAATAAATTGACCTAAACACAATACCTTTTTATTTACTATGTCGTTTGAAAGAGGTAACAAGTTTTTTGTTTTAGTTGTCCGAATGAATGATTAAAATGGCAACTCAGACTTTGCGTTGTTAGCAACACTGACAGTGACAGTTGCTCTCGAGCCTCTGCGCTGTTGTTATAAATGTTTGGGTTACAGATGACTTCTTTTATTACTTTATTAAATAATTCATTATTTTTTCATTTATTCAAGAAATTAAAATACACACGATTGACGATAGTCAAAAAACTTTAATACATAAAAGTTCTTTCAAATTCAAAATTCCCGCCAAAAAGACTATAGTCTCAATATTTATTAACAACGTATTAACTCTAGGAACTTATTACGATCATTTTACGGTAGTTTTCATTAATGAAACAAGCTTTTTTACTTCAAATAAAATGATGTATGGGCACCTGCTATTGTTATTTACGTACGCACACAGTAGCACACGTATGGGTCTAGCGTAGTAGTACTTCGTCCATTTTGAGTAGTTTTGACTGTACAGTAGAATTGTGATTGTAATTTACGAAGTTTTAATTAATTTTGGGATAAAAATTACTTTTAAGTATCATAAATGACAGAAATCGATTCAGCGAACGATTCTGAACAAACTCTTTTCTTCTTCATAAAGTGCATTAGTTCAGTTACATATTGTATTGAATTCAATCACTAAACACATTACACTCTAAACGAATTTAAGACATCGTTCTAATTTTGTCAATCGCTGGAACTGTTGACTGTTTTAGTGCTAAATACCGGATGACAAGTTTTTACGTCTTGAAAAAATAAAGTTAAATAGGTGAATGAAGCCTATGGCATTTTTTTTTATAAATAACGCACAATATTTTGATCTAGCAATGAATATTACATTTCAAATAAACTTTAAAAAACAAATTCAAGCACACGAGCCGCTCGCGCATCCCCACCCGCTCGCGTCCCGCGCGCTTTTCTCTAATTTAAATACTTTTTCAACACAGTTGCTCATAAAGTGGCTCTCATTACACCGCTTTTAGGTTCATAATGCAGTGTATTAAACACGCATGCTTTTTACTTTACATTACTGCACTCGTGTTTTACATTTAACTTTTTTATTCTTTCATCTCCGTAAAGAGTTTTTATGCCTAAATACAATGAATATTTTTATCATCTCCGAAATATACCCAAGAAAATTAAAACAACTAAATTGAATTATTAATAATACGAATACCATAACACAAACTGTAAAAATGCCAACAAAAACTGTACGGGATCATTTTGAGAATTGTACTTGCACTAATTGTTTCAACAATTAAAGTTTATAGCAAAACGAGTCTGTTTTTTTTCCCTCGAAAGTGTGTTGAAAAAAGTCTTGTGACACGCGTGTGCCCACTCGGCTCGCGCGAATGAAACCGCCTCGGGATTGATGACCAAAAGAGCACAATTGTATCACAATGTACTATTATGAACATGAATGTTTTCCTGTTTCTAAATAGCTCTGCCATCATCGCCACCTTAAAAAAGACATACAAAACATCCTTTTTATTTGGTGTATGTAATTTGGACAAATATTTTATGCTTAAGTGAGGTGTTGAAGATGAAACTTCTGGTGATTGTATTTTCACATGTGTTCCATCTTTACTTTTTTTTTGTTCCTCACTTGTTTAAGGAAATTTCGACTGCAAGTAGCCACACTGATCCCACCCATTTCTGCCATAGCCAACAAATGATTACCCGCAGCATAAAACCTCAATGCTATTATATAACTGATTTATTGGCGATATAGAATTATTTCTGAAATGTCATAAAAATGCTTTATTAACTATAATTACGCGAATATAATAAATATAGAGGTTCCTACCTCAAAAGTGTATAGTTTACGAGGGCTGCATTAAAAGTATCGGGAATGGAAGATTTCCACTGTTCCTGTCATATTAAAATATTTTTAATTGAAAACTCCTTGGTTTTAAAAATCGAATATCATTTATTTATTTAAAAAAGATTCTCGGTCTTGTCACAAGGTTTTGTCAAACTTGTTTAGTCGTTGAGAAAATGGAATTGACTCGAGAAAATTCAAGAGCGATGATTTATTATGACTTTCGAAGTGGTTTAACACAAAAGCATTGTGTTGACCGGATGATTTCTGCATTTGGTGATGAAGGCCCATCCAAAATCACAATTTATCGCTGGTTTGCTGAATTTCAACGTGGACGTGTCAAGCTCAGTGATGATCCCCGTCAAGGTCGTCCAAAAACTGCAGTCACCCAAGAAAACTTTGATGCGGTGCGTAAGCTGATTGAGGATGATCGACATGTGACATACCGCGAAATTCAGGCAACTTTAGACATTGGCATGAGTCAAATACAAATAATCTTGCATGAACAATTAGGTGTAAAAAAGTTGTTTTCCCGATGGATACCGCATTCGCTCTGTGAGTGAAGAGCAAAAAGCGGCTCGCGTTACTTGGTGCATCAGAACTCTCGAAAGATTCCACGCAGGATCCTCAAATGCTGTATACAACATCGTATCAGGTGACGAATCCTGGTTATACGCGTACGAACCCGAAACAGTCACGAGTTTGGGTGTTCGAAAATGAGTTAAAGCCAACAAAAATTGTTCGTTCACGGAGTGTTGCAAAAAAAATGGTGGCCACGTTTGTCTCCAAAACCGGCCATGTTACGACTATTCCTCTTGAGGGACAAAGAACGGTTAATGCAGAATGGTATGCTAGCATTTGTTTGCCACCGGTCGCTTCTGAACTCCGTAAAGAGAACTGCAACAGCCGCATCATCCTCCATCACGACAATGCGAGTTCTCACACCGTACACAGAACAAAAGAGTTTTTAGAGCGAGAAAACCTAGAATTATTAGACCATCCGCCGTACAGCCCCGACCTAAGCCCTAATGATTTCTATACTTTCCCTAAAACAAAGAATAAATTGCGTGGACAGAGATTTTCATCACCTGAAGAAGCTGTGGACGCCTACAAAACGGCCATTTTGGAGACCCCAACTTCCGAATGGAATGGTTGCTTCAATGATTGGTTCCATCGTATGGAAAAATGTGTCAAATTTCGCGGAGAATACTTCGAAAAGCAATAAATACATTTTTAAATAGTAATGTTGTGTCACTTCCTTGATTCCCGAAATTTTCAGTGCCGCCCTCGTACGTTGTTGGTAATGTAATTATCGTCGACTAAACAAAGAAAAAAGACTACGTTCACAGGTATTTTTTTAATGGTACATTATATTGGCTACTCATAAAAACTAATAATTATGTTAAGTACTCACCTATTATCAGGAAATTCTAAGGTGTGTTCAATCTTTTCCAATACATACAACACTCAAGATTTACATAACCTATATCTCCGAAAAAAGTCAGTTATATATGGTTTGGTCTACGGCTGTTATTTAAGTCGAATATAGTAGAAAGTGTTTCTAAATTTTCAACAAATTCATATAAATCACTATCCATCTTTGTTACTTGAAAGATCAGTAACGTATGTGCCGGTTTATGAGCCCACATTTCGACCACCTAAATTTAGGGGGCATTTTAACGTATAACTGACCCCTTAATGTTGGTGAAACAGAAACCACCCCCTAACAGTCCCCTAACCATTCTTAGGGGATCACTTAAACTTAGGGGATGTCGGTGAAAACGGGCATTAGTCACGTTGCGTTGTTTAAGTTGCTAGTACTTCAAATGTGAAGTATTTATTGCTAGACCAATTTCTTAGTTATTGAAAAATTAAAGAACAACTTTTTTTATTCAAATTTTAAAAAGTTCATCTATTAAACCCAATTTTTTTTTTCAAGACGGAACAAAACGTCGTCCAGTATATTTATTTAGTGATTGGTAGTGCAATTGGACCTTAGTTTGGTTCTTTCTACCTAATTCATTGAAATACATAAACAAAACCACACAGACGGAGCCCCCCATCATAAAAACGGAGGTAAAGCAAGAATGCGTGGACAGCAGTGAGGATGAGATCTGGATCGTTCAGACTGCTGACGCAGAAGCCACACAGGAGCTGCAGAAACTACTCTGTAGTACCAAGGTGAGAAACCAGGGCCTGTACCAGAACTGTTTGCAGAGCAGCGGAGTATTTGCGTAACACACAAGCAATGGCAGTCGATCGCAATAAAGATGATGATTTTTTTAAATTTTAATATCAAAACAATAATTGATTTCAATTATTGAAAAAAATATTTTAAAAAATGTAAAAGTTTTAAAAATTTGGCAAGTTATAAACGTTTAAAAATAAGTGTTAGACAAGGACAGCTCTATAGTGGGAGTGACGTCACGACTATGTAACTTCATACTTAATAATATAATAATTTAAATAATAGAATTCGCAAGTTAATATTTGTTTGTAAAAGGTTACGCTGTATGGCTGACCCATTAATAGTTAGTAGACAGGTTTACTTCGCTCTATGTCAATCGATTATAACGTACATTACCTCATGGGGTGGAGCGGGTAAAACAGTTTTCGAGAGAGCTCAGCCACTAACCTCCTATACAAATCTTGTGAAGTGTTAACAGTTCGGCAACTATTTATAATGGGCATTGTACTAAAACAACACACATCTCTGCCCTAAAGCACGGAATATACAAATAAAAGACGTAAAGATATAGTCTGTCCACAAAATACAACAAAACATGCTTTTTTTATGCCATACATTGTTCGTACCGCGCTATAAGGAAGGTTAAAAATCCCCTCCAAAAACTTTCAAAGCCTGTAGCTTCTTCATATTAACATAGATTGAACAGATTTTTTCGATTATCTCATTTTTACTATACCTTATTTGAAATGACATAATTTGCTTCGTATTTTTTTAAATATTTATTTAACAAGTAACATGACTCAAATATTATGTTAGTAAAAATATTTTTTAATAACTGTGTTAGTAATCTTAACCTACGCACCATATATATTAATGAGAACCCCTGCTACAAGCTCAACACCGATGTGTTGAGCTTGTAGCAGGATGACCAAAGCTTGCAGCAGCGATTCACATACAAGCAGTCCAGTCTGCTCGCGATACACCGCAGTATAATGTAGGGGCTGGCCCGCACCCGGCCATCAGTCATCACATTCATCATTCCTTTTCCTGTCATCATGAAAGTTCAGCCATGTTTATTGCTTATTCACGTTCTTGAGCAGTTGAACTTTTCAAAGCAATGGATTAGGAATTTCTTTCAAACCCCTCGGTTTGTGATTAAAAGTATGTTACGCATTTAGTGTGTAGATCAATTTGACACTAATAGCTGCACAACACATGGTTCAATATCGCTTGACAGTTTATATGCTTCCCGGCTTTTTCACTCACATAGTACAAGAGTGCAAATGTCACGGTCCAAACGGTGTCCCAGCAGTCAAGTGGGAACGTTATTGGCTGCTTATGCTAATTGCAGTCTGTGTTACCGAACGCTCACTCCATCATGGACTTTGTCTCTGTCACCTCTGACCTAGGCTAGAGTCAAGAGCAAATCCATCTCAAATAAAAATATTTAAAAAAAATGTATAGAGAGTGTTTTGACCGCATAAGAGGTTTGTATGTGACACATGTATGCGTATAGTAACCCCCCCCCCTCTTCAGTAGTATAGTATTTTATCTCACGAAGCGACGCGCGCTTTACTTGTGGTAACCAAGTGTACAAACACGCTGTGAATGTGTGCTTGAAAACTAATAGCGTCAGCATACAAAACACACACGCAAACACTTGCGACTTCGCCTTTGTCTCGGACGGTACCAAGAGCTCCTGCGCTTACATTCACAACGTGTTTGTACACTTGGTTACCATTCATATTCAAGATTATTATTAATTTCAGGTTAAAAAAGATGGTCAAGATGGTGAATCTGAAAAGACACCAAAATGCTTTAATTGCGGGTAAGTAAATCTTTATTATTATAACCCGCCTCTAAAACCAGTGTGTTCTGCCCACTATGACGTACGGTGCTGAGACGTGGACGCTCCCGCAGGAGGCTGTGTACAGGTTGAGAGTTGTACAGACAGCCATCAAGCCTTCTATGCTTGATAAAAGGCTTATAAATCGAGATTCGAAGACGTAAGAAAGTTTTTGATATCGGAAAACGAGTTATGGAACTCAAATGGAGTGGGGCAGGATACCTGGTAAGGCGCAGTGATAACAGGTGGAGTAAGGCAGTGACCGAGTGGTGTCCAAGGACTAGAAGACGAAATGTCGGTCGTCCGGCGGGGAATTGTGCGGATGACATCGTTGCCATCGCAGGTAGAATCTGGATGAGGCTGGCGCAGGAGCGTGGAGATAGGCACATGACAAGAGAGGCCTGTGCTCAGCAGTTGGTGAAGTCGGGCTATGCGTGATGATGATGATGAAATCTTTCTTAAATTTTATGAAGAAACACACGTAAATTCACCTCCTGACGGAAATCAATATTTTTTCATCAGTACCTATACATTATCGTTCGTCCGTTCATTTATTATAGTAGTTATCATTTAATTGTGCTTTTGTGTGAATAATGAAATATTTATCACTGAATTGGTTCAAAAATAAAATACGTTTTGAAACTAACCGACTACTCTGAGTAGTAAGACCAAAAAAAACTCAGTCTCTTTGTGTGTTGTGCTATCTCTTTTGTGTGCACTAAGTAATTTATTTATCTATCTATCTTTATCTACATTACGCCGGTACAATATTGTACGGTCAATTTTTAAATTTGGAGTTTTATTTTTTAATTTGTTTGCTGGTTTCTTGCTAGGTGAGCAGGTGAATTGTGTTTTTTTTTTTTTAATTTTACGGTGTCATAGGTGTTCATACCTATTCTTTTTAAGGCTTCTAAAATCAGGCTGGACACGCGAAACGAATCGCACGCGACACAAAGGCACCGCGTGACGCGCGACGAGCCTATAAGTATTATAGTATACGTAGGTGTTGTAGGTTGGAGCAGTTATGTTTTGTTTAAATTAGGTTTGTAAGTAGTAAAATGATTATTAAATAAAAGCAATAACCTAATTCAGTCATTCTACAGGATAAGTTTTTAACCAGTGTGCAAAATGTAACCATAAATTCAGTATGATTCTAGACCGCTTTAAAAAAGAAAAAGTACATTTTGTCCGCGTAGGTTGTTCGGTGCATTTTTAAATGAAACAGCTGTTTTTTTTATAACCAAATAAAAATGTCTGCTAGGGGGTCACAGTTTACGCACTCGTTAAAAATGTGTCCTGTTGAATTCCACATTACCCCGTAATTTAAAAGTTTGTTCGACTTTAAACGCAAATAAATAAAGAAGATAGTTACTCCAATTGAGATTTAGATACGTATCTATACAAAAAATGTCAGGCTTTTATTTGGTAACAGATATTTGGTTTTGTTGTTTGTGTTATAGTTACGTGTTAACAGATAATTATCGTGTTTAAACCTAACAAACAGATACAAAAAAGTTTAAAATTAAAAGTTTTCACTTGAAGAGGCAAGTCTCATTACCTTGTTCAGACGAGAATCAAACCGTTCCTGAGTTAATGAATGGCGCGATTTGCCTGTTTGTTGGGGTTTTAACCAAAAATATTTTTCTTTTAGAAAACCATAACCAACTGGATAAACGGAAATTATCTAGATAGCGGTTGCGTTTAGGGGTGAGGCGTATTTATTGTAACAGATAGAAATAACAGATATTAAAAAATAACAAATAACAATTGTTCCTACCAATATAGCTTATCTGTTACTCAAAATATCGGCTGTTAAATCTGTTATTTCAATAAATAAGTCCACCCACACAGACTGTTACCACGGCTGTTATTTTCATACACACTCACACAAAGGAAGGAAAATAACAGGGTTATCAATTTTTCTCTCTCCCTCATCAAAGAATGACCCTTGCTTAAAAGAGAAACACCTATTATTTATTTCAAAATAAGTTTACTTCTCACTCTTACTAAAGCGGTTCAACTGCGCTAAAAAGAGAAGCACTTAGTATTTATTATCCCTAAAATATAGTTGGTGGTCTAACAAGAACGATCATTTACAAAAAAGTGACTCCTAAATTAGGCCGTGTTACTTGTTACCTGACCTGTTACTGACCATTATAAAAAATGAAATAAAATTTTATTCAATTTTCTTTATGGCAATTTGTGATGCAACCAAAAAAAATGTGATCGTATCCGAATTCCTTTATTATCTTGGCGTCAAAATGTTCCAGGTATTTACGATTTTTTGATGATCAATTATATTTTATTATGAATAATTTTCTTGGTTTGTTTGATATTGATGACATAAAAATATATTTTGTTCTACATTATTTTGGAAAGGGATGCAACCAAAACTATTATAATGTCCGTCTAAGGATACCTTTTATCTATATTATCTTTGGTTTGACGGTATTGGTCGCAAAATGTCCCAAATATGTACGACTTTATTTCAATAGATTAAAAGATGATATTCAATTGAAGGTAATTTGACTGGTTTATTTGTTGACATTTTGAATTTTTGAAATTTGATTTCTTTCACTGCTTCCCTTGCTGCTTCCTTTGTTACGAAAAGTGAAATGGTAAACGAACATTTTAACGCAATGGCTTCGTCGGTTCCTTGCGAAAGGGTATTCTCTGCTGCAGGGAATATCCTTAATGAAAGGCGGACCCGGTTAGGAGTTAGGAAATTGCAGCAACTAACCTTTCTTAATCAAATATGTAACTATTAAATGTAAATGTAGATATAGAATAGGTGATACTGTAAATAGTCATGTAGATATACAATAGGTGATAAAGTGAATGGATAAGTACATAAAATTAATTGAACACTTTTAACTACGCCAGTTTGAGAAACGTAATCAATTTCTGATTATGTACTTAAGTTCCTAAATTTATAGTAAACTGACAGTCCTATGCCTGCGATTAAGTATGAAGGAAAGTGTTCAGTTTGGAATTTCGAAAAAAAAAAACAATCAATTTGCCTAGCCTTTTACAACTGGCATATGACCGACTTACGTAATCTATAATTTCACATTACCCATGTCTTTCTTCGGATACGATTTTCGATTCAAAACGCAAAGACAAAGACTATGTTCAATTGAGATTTAAAATTGTACAGTAGGGCCTCGTTAATCCGGAGAGGCAAAAACAAGACCCTTTCCGGATTATCGAGGCGTCCGGATTATAGTATGCCATATTAAATGTTAATAAAACACATGTTTAACCTTAGTTTCTTTAATCAATTTTTCAAAATTCGAGCTTTCTCACAAATCATATCACCACTTACAGGAACATGCAATCGCCTTTGTTGCAAAAACCACGTAAACAAAGCATCTTCTAAAACAGGATTTTCCGATTTCTTCAGTGTTTTTCGTACACCGGGACCACGTTCTGTTAGGCTAACAAACTTCAAGAGTTTGTCTTTGTTTTTCTTTATGTCGCCTACAGTTGACCTGCCTATACCAAACTTCCGAGCAATGACAGGGTAGCTGTCACCCTTATCTAACATTTCTATAATCCGTAATTTGTCTTTTATTGTTAATGTCGAATGTTTACGTGGCGGCGCCATGATGTTAGCGAGCGCACTTAATTGACACTACGTATTACACGAAAGGCCATAAACAAAACACTGACGGCGCATTGGCTCATGACAGCCCCCGCACCTATTGCCCGCCCGGATTACAGGGATCACCGAACAAGCGAGAGTCCGGATTACCGAGGCCCTACTGTATTTATAATCTGTCCAAAAATAACAGGCTGTTATTTAATAACAGATATTTGGATCTGTTATTTTTGTGTAACAGTACCAGTGATAACAGATATCGTGTTTAACCTGTTACAACCCATCTCTAGTTGCGTTATGTTTTTCTGATTAAAAATATATTTTCGTGGTAGCTGCTACACTAAAGCGAAGTTTAGCAACAATACTTTGAGGATCTCCTCTTTTTGGAAGTCGGTTAAAAAGGGAAGAGGGGTCGTGTTGAACTTACAAGATGCTGCTCCAGCCAGACGGTACTCGTCACTCGTGTAACATGATATTCTGAGGGGGACGGCGCGAACGCAGTCCCCACTACCAAAAATTACGCATCCGAGTTATCCACATTAGGGATAATCGCAGGGGTCAACCCAACCGCAGTGCAATGGGAAGGCCTCGCCCTGGGGGAACCGCCTACTTGATCACGGTTTCCCCTATGCCAGGTAAGTATGATTTAGCTACATAAACTCGCGAGTGTCCTTCAATGGCGGAGAGTCATAACACCGCGATGCAGAAACGTGACGTAAATGTACAGCGCCATCTAGTTAAAAATAACTAATCGCGTGTTTATAAGAACAGAAATCTTTCAACAGAATTTGAAGTCCCATCACTGTTTTAACATTCATTTTAAATGATTTTTTGGTCCATTGTTTTTGTCGGGTGTGACTTCAGACAAACAGAGCAGAAATGTTAATATAAGCTTGAGAGCATTGTTTTACACCTCCACCCAGTTCTTTGTCCGAACTCACTCGAGCCATATGCCTATATTTTAGAATATTTAGTTAATTCTCATCAAAATTAATATCTTTATCGCTTTTGGTGTTTCATGTAGATAAACTTTGTCTTTTACACTTATTAATTTGGACGGATTGTTCAAAAGTTACCACTATCCGAACGGAGGATACCGCGCGCAGAGCGGGGCTGTGATGTTTCACGGCTAATCCGCTGAACTGTATTTCAAGCCTGGGGAAAGTAGCCTATGTACTTATAGGCTACTTTTCATCAACACTCCACATGGGCGAAGCCGCGGGCGGAAGCTAGTAAGAAATAACGTTAGAAAAGTCCGTATTGTAATGTTACTTATCAACATTTTATATCAAATTTACTGCATAATTGTGTACTAAAACAATTGACTTGTTTTATTTTCGCAATATTTATTTTCTTAAATTGCAAAGTATTTCTCACACATAAATTAATGTTGACTTCGTAATTGAATTACACAAAGAAAATTTCAGTTGATGTATCAATGGTTAGGTTACTCGATACCAAATATAAGGCCAATCTAAATCCAAGTTCAAAGCATTTTTAAGTCAATAGTGTCAATAATATTACAATACAGTTATGCAAATAAATACGCATGCCCAGGACAATAAAGTAATCGTCTAACACTGACAAGAAACACGGAAAACCCCGGTGCGCGGCGTATTTTTACCTAACGAAGCGACACGCGCTTGACTTGTGTGCATAACGACGAGTAGCGTCAGCTCATTACACACACACGCGCACACATCATACACACTTCCGACTTCGCCGTGGTCTCGGACGGTACTGACAGCTCCTGCGCGCTTACGCATACATTTACAGCGTGTTTGTACATTTAGTAACCACAAGTAAAGCACGCGTCGCTTCGTAAAATAAAAATATTGTACCTTTGAGACAATTTCATAAAAAAAAACGATATATACTGTATACCTTGATTTCAGGACGGCCACCAGTCGGTATGCATTTAAGCGGAAATTGCAGAGTTATTTTCTAAACAAATAGCGTAGATTCGTCTTAACACCTCTCACCCATGGTGGAAGGGACATCGACGCACAACCGGGTAACCGGTTATGCGACGATGTCTCTTCCACCGTGTATATACTAGCTGCTCCCCGCGGTTTACCCGCATACATCTTGATCCCGTGAGAGCATCGGGATAAAAAGTACTCTATGTTTTAATCCAGGTTATAAACTATATATGTGCCAAATTTCATCCAAATCCGTTCAGTAGTTTTTGCGTGAAAGAGTAACAAACGTCCATCCATACTCACAAACTTTCGCGTTTATAATATAAGCAGGATATATTGTAAGTATATATTATTGTTATTAAGTATGTATGTGTATTATACCTAAGTTTGTAACCTAGTTATGTACACAATATCTATTTTGTTTTGAATTCATCATGATTTATAATTTTTAATAGTTTTTTTCATCACTGTTCCTTTCAACCAAAGCAACTGCCATGTTATCTCTTCACCACCCTTGGTTGACTGGTAGAGAATGCCTAAAGCATTAAGTCCGCCTTTGTACCTTTTTGTGTTCGAAAAGTTTTAATAAATAAAAAAGTATAATGTCCTTTTCGCTCAAATCTGCAAAAACTGGATGTGCCATATTAACGCCTTGGCACTTCATCATCATCATCAATGCAGCCGAAAGACGTTCACTGCCAGACACATGCTTCCCTCAAGCACCGCTACTTTGACCGGTTCTGTACTTCTCACATCCAACGGACGCCTTGGCATTTTTTTTTTCTGGCACGCAGTCAAATATTCGCGAACGCTGATGGCCTGTCAAACCATCGCTGTAGAAGACGCAATCGGAAGCGGAAGTCCAAGGACAACCTTATATGTATACCTACTGAGGAAGACTTCTTGAAGGTATGTATGATCATTACTTTATACTTTATTCTAATGTTTTGTGTCCCAATTAAAATAATTTATTTTGTCGATGGTCGAACAAATGAACAAAAATTCTCAGTTGTTCGACGGTCGAACAAGTGAGAAAAATAATTCTCACTAGTTCGACGGTCGAACAAATGAGAAATAAATCTCACTAGTTCGACGATCGAACTAATGAGTCGAACTAGTGGGAACAAACGAATGTGTAAACATATACAGGTTCGCAGGTGTAAACAAAACCATGAATTCAGCATAGTCCTGATTCGGTTCAGAATCATGTACTGAATCCACGGAATAGTAAAAAAGAGTGGAAGTGCCCTGAAACTACTAATACGGGAACCAGTGTCGCCAAACACACATATTTATATTTACAAATTAAAATGTACATTGCAATACACAGATAACGATGATATAATTGGCTAGAAATCATAAATGCAACTTTGGCGAAAATATAATTTATTGTTGTTTAAAATTAAGTCTAATTACAACTAATGAATGTTGTTATTATTTTACATGTCAAAATCAATAAGGACATTTTTCCAACTCTCAACAAAATTCGAGCAATCCACAACGAGTTCAACTACTCAACGCTAGAGGGCGCATTCACCAAATATTTGTCATATTCACATACAACTGTCATCTATGTTTCTATTCAGATAGAGATGTGGACAAGATGTCGATAATCTAATGTCGATGTTTTTACAATTTAAAATCCTCAAAAACATTTAAAAAAAAATAAGTGTATGTAGCCTTTTTTTGACATTTTAAAATTTTCTGCATCAAAATGTTCTGAGCATAGGGAACTTAATTTAGTCGGCATCCAGTTTTGTCTTCCCGTAGCTTCTATCTATTTCTTCTTGGTAAAAGTATCTTTGGGAAACTGAAATATTTACATACTTACTTTATTATTATTAAATACTTATTTTGAGGCTTACTTCCATCCGCGAATGAATGAATGATTGATTTATTTGCCCGAATATACACAGTACATACGTCATGAAATTATGGTTTCACTCAATTCGACTTTGGACCTCTTTCGGTACATATATACTACATACTTTATTAACTATGATTTTTAAGCATAATTTGATAGTAATTTCTCGTACAATTATTTATTTACAATAAAAATAGTTTAATAATATACATATTTCATCGATACCGAACAATGGATTTACTGTTTTTGTGTCCCATCCCTAAACGAGTAGCGTCGAAATTTTTAGAATCTATGCGATGATATTCAAGTCAGCAAGCAAGTTGATTTAGACTTTAAGGAATGGACACAAGATAGTTTTTAGTTCGCATCAACCTAATAAATATGTTTTTTTTCTATAAATATCAATTGTATTGAAAAATATTAAAGTTGTATACTTACCGGTGATAGGATACTCCGTGAGATACATTTTGTGCCCTGCTATCATTTTTGCACGGAAAAATTGCACAATTCGGCATGTTTAAAAAAATCTCTTCCAGCATGACCAAATTTTGTCGACGAAAGATCGGTCATTTTGTCTATTCTTCCGTCGACAGAACTCGTGTCTATGGTGGTCATGCTACACGTTCTGAAATGCCTTGCCGTGAAACTTTGATGCTCGATGCTAGAATACTTTATTTTGTTTTGTCACAGAGAGCTCAGGGTCGCCCTCGACCAGCTGATACGTCCATAGACAGTGATCTTCTTACTCTGGTAAGTACCACAAATATTGTAGTAAAAAAATCGGAATATAAATCATAACATAACATCACGCCTTGTTTCCCCGAAGGGTTGGGCAGAGGTGTACCTATAGTACACCCACATTTCGCCAGTTATGTTTAAGTCCCATGTAATAGGGGGCGAGCCTATTGCCATCTACCGGGCACAAATCCAGACTTCGGGCTGCTACTGAGAAATTCCAGATAGAAAAACCCAACAACACGTTGCCCGACCTGGGAATCGAACCCAGGACCTCATGCTCAGCAGTAGCGATTGAAATCCTGTATTGTTATTAGTGAGTAGTGGTGGCCCAGTGGTAACGGCCCCGACTTGTGAGTCGTAGGTTCGAACCCAGACAAGCGCTTTACTTTGCGTAAATTGTCATCACCACTGCTTTCAAAACAGTGAAGGAATACACCGTGAGGAAACCAGCATGTCCTGGAACCAAAAATTGCTCGATGGCCGTCAGGGCTAACAGAGGTTATAGCACGATCTCCTACGAGGCGGCTTGTGCACTGGCCTGATCTCAGGCTCGACGAATGGTTCGGGAGGAGGCATGGCTCCGTGACGTTTCGGGCGACGCAGGTCCTCTCGGGTAGAAGGAGGGAGTTGACTCAGGAAGTACCTGTGTTGCATAAACAAGGAACCGGACGCTTGGTGTCATCACTGCGTTTACTGTCGGGAAGACACGGCATGGCATACGCTGGCAGAGTGTGCCGCATGGGAGGAGCCTTGCCGTGCCCTCGTGGGATGCGGTTATATCCGTCTGTGAAACCGTCGTTTCACACAAGGAGGCTGACCGCAGCAGACGTGCCGGTCGTCGCCGGAGGGCGGATAACGCCCTCTTCCAGCCCCCATAGACAAGTCCAGAGGGACATAACTGGACCCGGGGCGGCGGCGCATAGTGTTCCACGCGCGCCCCTATTTGACGGCGCGGGGGGAAACAGGCTCGCTGGTTTAAATCATGTCTAAAGAAAAAGCTTGTTTTGTAATCAGACCGAAAAGGCTTAATATAAAGCTTAATATTTAGATACTATGATCCCTAAACTCGTTGTCAGGCCTCCTCCCATTTTTTTTTGTAATATAATGTTATAGACACGTTTTATTTATATTGCAGCGTCCCAGAAAACGCCGCAGCCGGGAACCGACCTCCAACCCTCAGGTGGTGACCTGTCACAACTGTAACGAATCCTTTACATCCAAAGTTAGACTCAAATTTCATATGTAAGTATTTTATTTATCTATTGACTTAAAAAACGGATGAGTTTCTCAATGGGACGCCCATTGTTTTTACTTACCGCAGTTTTCCGTCGAATCTTTAAAACGTGTAAAACGGTTTATCACCTCGTATGAAAATTCAAATGTTGGTTGTCATCAATTTGCAATATATCTATATAACAAGGATCTACCAGGACATGCTTTTCTGTCACCCTTAATGTTGACTGTTGGCTGTAGGACATTTGGTTACTGGGATGCAAACAAAGTCTGTATTTTTGACGACGTCAGTACTGAAGCAGGTAAAAAACCATGGCTACGGTCTTCATTAGCTTTTAGACTCTACAGCTGACCAAAGAAAAGAATGCGCTTCGGGAATCTTTGCACGCGAACCATAAAAGTACGTTTGCCTATAGCGTATTACCATATTTAATTTTTTTTAGATAAACAGCTCTATGCAATTCCAAAAGAACTTTTTAAAACGAGTGTGACAAATGACACCCGAATTGCAATGATAGTTACAGTATTAAAACTTAGAAGCATTGCCTCTGCTGGAGGTCACGCTGTGGCGCGACGACGTTCGTGCTAATTCGGAAACACGAAGATTACCGAAGCGCATATATTTTCTGGTTCACTTGTATGTTAGTAACTACTACCATTGTTTCCAGGCAGTTCCACGAAACATCAAACCAAGCCCGGTCAGACGGGCGCTACTCCTGCTCCGAGTGTGACAACGCCACCTTCGCCACGGAGACGGAGCTCTTCGACCACGTGCACTTCCAGCATGACAAGCAGAAGAGGTGGCAGTGTCCTGTCGAGGGCTGCGGGAAGACCTTCTTCCTCAGGTAAGGAAACAAAGAAAACGAAGCCTTTACTCAGGAGCTCTGTGTGAAGGAGCCCATCCAGGGAAGCTCTACCACCAAAACTAGTATTACTTTGAAGGATATTATACAACGTGTTTTTGAATCCCATAACTCTTATATTCTGGTAATAATAATACAAAAAAATACGAATATATAGTCCAAAAATGCATAGTTCCGAAGATATCATCAATCATAATATGTGTGTACGTATCTAAGTTTCATTGATACAAGTATTATTTTTAATTTCATTCATTTTCATTCGTTTTGGAAGCTAAGAATATATCGATGTTCTCATATTTTAGGTAGGGGTGTTTTACATTAATAATGGAGACTTAGTCGGAAACTAAAAACAAAAACAAAATGGAAAGTTATTCATAAGCCAGTTGATTCTCTGATATGGTGTCATTCAGAGTTATAGTAAAAAAACACATTGACACATGAGATATATCAGTTTTGCCTCTGGGATCATATGACACCTACCTTCGATGCCAATGGTACTGCAAATGTTTAAAAAAATGCTGTAGTGGAGCTCGTCTAGGAAGTTCTAACCACCATTCCTGTTACTGCTGTGACTGATCTGACGTTTGGTAGTGTGTGAAAGATGAAATGGCGAAAATGATTACTCTCCTTCTGAGGCAGTCGGGTAAAACGGAAGTAAATATTAAGATGATGATAGGAACTGGTAACATCACGCTTGAATGATGTAAGGGGTAGGCAGAGGGTCATGGCAAACAGAAGAAATGATAGTGTCCTGTGGGAAGACTTTCTTTCTCTGGTAGGAACTGGTAACATCACACCTGTATGATGTGAGGGGTCATGGTAAGTAGAAGAGGTGGCAGTGTCCCGTCGAGGGCTGCGGGAAGTCTTTCTTCCTCAGGTAACGATAGGCATGAATAACTATTATAAAAAATAAGGGGCGTACCACTCGCCCAAAAATAGTAGCATAGTGGCACGAAATTGACCGCGCGTAAATCGGGAATTTCACGTGTAAACGAAAATATTTTGTTTTGGACACAAAATACAAACAATAAAAAGGAAATTTAAAACGAATCGAAAACGAACAAAATAAATACAATTAATTCGAACATTTATTTCTCAGGGCAACCCTAACAAAACACAGTCGCACGCACACAGACACGCGAAGATACGTGTGCGTCACATGTAACAAGCGGTTCTTGGACAAACAGACTTTAGATGAACATGGAGTCACACATTTACAGGTAACAATTTGTAAAAGTAGTAGTAGTGGTCTTTTTAACATAATAACTAAATGAGAAAATGAATTAAATAGGGTAATTGTGGCGGCATCTGCACCGCCACATGCGAACTACGCATCACACTGACGTCACGCAAAATCCTGCATCGCGCAAGCAGAGTTTACCGCGTTATTAGCATATTCAGCACATGATTCTTTACCCTTTAAAAAAAGTTACAGCTGTTTTTTTCAATAGTAAATTGTTGCGTGTCAGCTTTGTTGTTCAACGAATACTGCCGAAATGGATATGGATAGCCAATCATGTGTATGCTTAGCACCCCCAACCGAAACTGATCGACTTGATCGTGAGGGAGTAATAATAAAACTCTTACAAAAATCACTGTTTTTTCCAGTACGATCTATATCTTTCCTGAGATTTCCTCTTAATTTTTAGTTATTCAATTTCCCAGATAAAACCCTTCCAATGCCACATATGCCTGAAGCAGTTAACCCGTCGCTCTCGCTTGCGCATGCATGTGCGCGCGCACGAGGAGGAGTTGACGCCGAGACTTGTGCGCGTCTGTGCGGTATGCATGAGGGCCTTTAGAGATCATCGGCATGCACAGGTTTGTGGGTTTTTGTTTATAGTGAATTTGGAACGTTAGCAAAAACGTAAGTTCGCCATTTCTATTAAGGTTACGATAAGGGCTTCATCATCATCATCATCATTTCAGCCGAAATCAAAAGTGTGGACATTTCCTTAGCACGATATTCAATGATGCCGATTCTCTTGTCACAAATGACTCTTAAACTAGACTAAAAAAATTGTTTAATCCTGTCATACGACGTTTTCCCATTCTGAAATTGACTAAAGTAACACAACTTAACTATATTTTAGGTTGACTAGAGCACTAAGATGGCACTGAGTTATTAATTTAGTGAAAATGGAAATTTTACAATTACTGAATTTGAAATTTTTCACTTAAATTGTTGATTGTTCAGCTAAATCTGAATGTGAATCTGACTATTTTAATAGCGATAAAAAAACGTCTAGAATATTTGTTGTCGTGAACTAAAATTCATACCAACACGTCGACTTTAGGTGAAAAACAGAACTGTATATTTTTTCTTTTGCTTATATCTCAAAAATTGTGAGTCCTATCTAAAAAATTATGAAAATTTCGACCCCCTTAAAATCCGTAAACACCTAAATCTGAGCTGAAGTAAGACTGGTAAAAATTAAAAACTTTCTTGTTTAATGCTGATTTATCTATATACACTCATAATGCACATGTTCTCAAGAAAAACATGAGAGTACTTCAATTCGAACCCATAAAATTATGGTCTATTAATTATTTCGTTTAGAGCTCACTGCAATATATGGCGCTTTACTCAATTTAAATACATCAGAGTAGCATATATCGTTACTAATTTAAATCAAACAACTTTGATTTCTTTCACATAGACATGTAAAAGAAATCTATTAACATCTTTTTCTGAACCCGGAACTATTAAACTTTATATAAAAAGGATTGCACGAAACGTTTTACAAGTAGTTCGACTCCTAGATGGCGTGGTAAAACTCTCTGGCAATTAGTGAGTCGCTACTGCTGTCATCTGTTGAAAAATTGGACGAAGTAAAATTGCCAGCTCAATAGCCAGACTTAGGGAGGTGTCATTTCTTTGTATGGGATTGGGTATCTGTACGTAGTATTATAATATCTGTGGTTCGGTGTACAATAGATTCGGGACCAATAAGAATCTTTTTAGTTCCCAATAAACCTTAGTCCTTACCCTAGTCTTTGCGCATCAGGAGCACGCATCAACATCGAAAGAATGTATCGAAGCTTTTGCTAACGAATTAAAAGAAGAAGCGGATGATGAGGTGTCGGTACAGTTGTCGCCTACCAGTGGACTTGTCAGACATAGTATGCAGATAGTTGGTGAGTTTACCTTATTTATATTATTAAGCTTCTGTCTAGATCTAGAACGTGTTTCTAGATCTTCACAGAAGTTGTTGTCTAGGCAATAAACCACCCAACACCTGATGTAAAATTTCTACATGTGTATCTGTAATTTAAATGGTGTTCTTAAACAGGATGAAATTGAAAACTTGCTCCAACTCGAAATGGTCGGAGGTTCAGTAACTGTTACATAATCATTATAAATTTTCATTTCCCAAATCTAAAAACTTGAAAAAAACGTGCAGTTATCGTCTTAGACAGTGCAACCTTCGTCATTGCCTTCAAGTAGTCACGAATCATCGATCCATAAAAATAAAAAAAAACCGACAAAAAAAATTAAATATCAATTTCCATTCATCGCAGAGTTCACATCATGAAGCAATTTGACAACGCATTCAGCTAGCGGTCATTTGCCTAATTTTGACCGTTCCTACGAAAAAAAAGGGCGTTGCAAAATCACTTGCCTACGCGCATCTATTGTATCCCTTTCCTTTTTCTCGGCCGAATGACAGGCTCTAAATCTTCTTTATAACACGTAGAATTATAAGTTTAAATTTGGCGCGCGAATTCAATTTCATCCATTTTATTTTTTTATTCGACTTCATTTAATATGAGTATTCTATTATTATGGTCCTGGGCTGGGCTTCATTTTTATATCAGTTTGCTTGACGTTAGAAACCATCCTATTCCCCTTCGAACCTAACCTGGCCGAGTTGGGTGCCACAAATCCCTCCTGTCCTAAGTCCTAAAAGGATCCGTTCGACTTCATTCGTCATAGACAAGAAAGAAGCTTTTAGCCATAAATTTAGATGTTCATTACGATAGAATCGAGAAACGTCGCGATTTGCGAAGACAACATTTATTTAATAAGAAATGTATTTTTATCCTCAGTAACATAAAAAAAAAATTGAAGGCCTATTTCTCGGAAACGGTGCGTTGTAAGCGAAGCTGCAATGAAATTGGTATATTTTCGAAAAAGAAAAAAAAAACCTGTGCCCCTGGCTTAGGGGGGCTTTTTTCTTTTTCTTTTTTAACTACATAATTCACATGGTTTTGCCCCCAGAATCTCCAAAACTATCAAAGCCGATAAAACGACAGGTGTCGAACGAAATGGGCGAGCCACTTCTGTCACAATTAGCTGATGAAGCGCGCGCTTTGATAAGGGTCGTCGAGATTGAGAAGGCGTTCCGCTGCGAGTATTGTGAAGAGTTAGTATACCAAGTCTAATTAAATTAGCGAAACTCCGCAGACGTGGTATCGATCTAAATAAAAAACAAAATTGTTTGACGTTTTTACCCACTGCAAAGAAAGGGTTATGTGTTTCGCGCGTATCTTGTATGTATGTACATAACATAACATCACGCCTGTAATCCCAGAAGGGTTAAGCAGAGGTGTACCTATAGTACACCCACATTTCGCCAGTATTGCTCCTTTTGAAACCTTTGATAAATTAATTATTTTAGTCTATCAATACACTATAACACATTGTGACTATTTTTCGTTTTGTTCTAGTGTTTTTTATTTGGAGAGCGGTTTGAACACGCACCGCGCGATACACAAGGGAGTCAAAAATCCCTTCACTTGCCACATCTGTAAAGTTAGCTTCGCTACTTATTCCAGGTTTGTTAAATATTCAGACGTATGATGTATGTATACAGTTCGCCATGCAACGTGGCAATGCTGGGCAGCATTGCCATTTTTGGGCACTTTTCCTGTTGACAGCGATGCGTACGATTTTTTTTATGCCTTTTGATTCGTATCTTCTTTTCTTCTTCAGGGAGTTTACTTCGATAAGAAGTGGTTGCTCTATCGAATCTCCAACAAACACACATTATACATATACATACAATTTACGGTTCAGTCATAAACTTAAGTTTCTCCGCTATAGTCCAGGTGGCCCATGTCTGGGCCAGCTGATCGCCTATTCCGTCAAGCCTCGGTGGCCCAGCTCGCGTTTCGCGCGGTTTAAATCTTTATTATTACTCATAAATAAGGGCTTACATTGTCTGTTTTCGGTTTTACTCTATGGTCTGACGGATATTTTCGTCAAATAATATTCAAAGATTTGTTTTAAACCGCGTGCTCTGTGGTTGAGGGTAGTCCGTGTGAGTGCGTTTTTTTTTAAATAAAATTAAGTGTCTTATTGACGCTGAGTGCATGAATATTGATTTATACATTTAGTTATTACTTCGTTGTAGATAATTATTTGCACGAATAAACATCATAAATTGTTGTTTTTGGACCAAAAACAAAGTCGTTATTATTATGACGTCGTTTATTTACAAAATACAACTCTAGTAATACGAATACTGTTTATATTTAATAGTATGTTCTGTTTATTCAAGAACCCTAAATAATTATTTAAAGCGTTTAGAGGCAATAAAAACTTGACCATTTTTTACGATCGAAGAATATGAACAACTTAAATATTACTACTATTACACTCGAGAAAACAACTTAAATTTTGTAACGTTCATAATTAAATCATTTCAAAAGTCTACAAATAGTAACAGAAGGATGCAATGCGTTCAAGAATATGAACAACTTAAATATTACTACTACTACACTCGAGAAAACAATTTAAATTTTGTAACGTTTGTGACCCAAATCTTGTTAATATCGTTTTTATTCCCGGTACTTCTTATACGTTTTCTGCTCTCCAGATGCACAACCCACAAAACAACGCATGGCTTCTACAAACGCTCGCTAGCCGACGCTAAGAAACTAGCCGACGGACCTGGACAAGACGACGCCGACTCCGCACGCTCTGCCACCGGCATACTGGGATACGGCGACTTTCCTGTCGTGAAACACTTCCTGTGCGAGGTAACTTAGCTAAAAACCATATCGACTCCTCCGCACGCTCTGCCACTGGCATATTGGGATACGGCGACTTATTTGTTGTTCAAACACTAGCCTGTGCGTGGTAACGTGAGCTAACAAACATGCCGAGGGCCACGCACAAGCAGACATACTGGGATACGGCGACTTTGTTGTTGTGTGAGTAGGCCGTAATCCACCACGCCGGCCCAGTGCGGGTTGGTAGATGTCACATGTCTTCGAATTTTTGGATCTAGGACATGCTGGTTTCCTCACGATGTTTTCCTTCACCGTTTTGAGAGCAGTGGTGTACAAAAAAAGCGTCTGTGGTGAGTCGCGGCCGTTACCACTGGGCCACCACTGCTCTTTGACTGAAGAGAGCAACAATCCGTAAAATACCGTATTGTTCACAAGTAAATCCGCAGCGTGGGCCGCGATTCACGTAGACACTGAGCGGTGTTACACACTATAATACCGCCCGCACACACCACGGTCCCTTAGCTCGGACTTTTATTGGATAGATCTGAGATCAGGACGGGCGGAGACCAAACACCTACTCTATAGAAGCTTCGAGTCTGCATCTCCGTCGCAGGTCATCGCCGCCTCCCCTAGGTAACCAGGGGCCTCGGTGGACCGAGATGTCGTGAAGATAGCGACGTTGTGAATCAACATCAAACATTCATAGCAACTATTGACACTGGCACGTCCCCTTACGGGAGCGTCGCGATTTCCAAGTTACTATTTATTAATGATGTACGACCGGACTATACTCTACTGCCTACCCCTTTAAAGAATGCAAGCGTGATGTTACGTTAAACAATAAGTAATTATCTCTGAATATAACAGGACTGCGGCCGCTCGTACCTGCACTGGACATACCTACAAGTACACAGACGCATGAAACACGCCAATGAGAACTATCTGCACAAATGTAACCAGTGCGAACTTACGTTTCCAAACAGGTAAATATTCTTTTTTTCTATGGATAAACTTCTTTTTACTAAATTCCGTTAGATTCGGAGATCATGTGGGTCGAAGATGGGTTTCGTGCAATGAAAACACACTTCGTCTTAACTCCGATGCGATCAGACACTGAATGTCTTCCTCGCCGTAGGCTTAAAACATCACGACTCTGTAGAAGCGCGCTGTAGATGTGGGTAGAAACCGTGATTACGTCACTGACGCGCTTGCGATTCGTTTAGTCCATACTAATGACCGGATGCGACAAATGCAACCTAACCTGACTAAAACTATTAAAAAACGAAAACATGGCGTCAAAAATTCCTAATTCCTAAAGACAGTCGGCATTGCCACGTTGAATGGCAATGCTTCGCCTCTGGCCAAGGTAAAAGCCAGTCCTTGGGTCACGGGAAGTCAAAACCAGCCGTTTGGAGATTTCGTTGAACGAAAGCAAACTACGCACGAAATATGACATTTACAGATTTGATCCCCGGTTTTGGAATGAAAATCATCATCAAACTTAGCAAAAAAAAAAAATTCAAACGCAAGCCAAGAGCGATGGAACGCAGCATTCTGGGTGTACATACTGGATGTAGGAGTTTTATCGACGGAAGAATA
Source organism: Dasypolia templi (assembly GCA_963555695.1). Classification (NCBI taxonomy): domain Eukaryota; kingdom Metazoa; phylum Arthropoda; class Insecta; order Lepidoptera; family Noctuidae; genus Dasypolia; species Dasypolia templi. The sequence continues at coordinate 12,498,979 of OY743163.1, forward strand.
GACAAAATGACAGATGAATAAAAGAAATCTGTCGTTTTGTCTTTTCTATCTGTCATATTGTGTATTCTTCTGTGGACAAAAACCGGTCGTGGTACGCGTGCTTAAAGAGGTGGCGAGATGACCTGGCCGCATACCGCGAGGGCGATAAATAATCGCTCAAAATACATGGGGGTTACCTACTATGTTCCCACTGCTGGGACACAGGCCTACTCTCTGTGAGAGGGAGTGGGCCGTAATCCACTACGCGGGCCTAGTGTGGGTTGGTAGATGTCACATGTCTTCGAATTTTTGGTTCTAGGACATGCCGGCTTCCTCACGATGTTTTCCTTTACCGTTTTGACAACAGTGGTTATGAAATAATTTACACAAAGCAAAGCGCCTGTCTGGGTTCGAACCTACGACCTACAACTCGTAAGTCGCGGCCGTTAACACTGGACTACCACTGCTCCTTATAATAAATTCTAAATAAACCAGCCATACAAGATTCATATTTTTCTCAACTTTAAATACTTAATTCAAAAATCGAGCTACTATTTAATGATAGGTCAATGAAAAGATTTCGTATCTGACACAGTTGGGGCCTGGCGTATCATCGTAAGAAGGTGCACGGCAAGTCTGGAGCTGACGACCCTGGAACTACCAACAAAGGCAACAGAGATGATTACAGGTATACTTCCACTACTAACACAATCACACCCCGCGTTTACACCAAGGTATAAAACATGTAGTGGTTTAATTTTAAACGTTGCTTAAAATTGTTAGTCTAATAGTTGCAAGAGCTACTGCTGAGCATGAGGTCCTGGGTTCGATTACCAGGTCGGGCAAAGTGTTATTGGGTTTTTCTATCTAGAATTTCTCAGTAGCAGCCGGGAGTCTGGATTTGTGCCCGGTTGATGGCAATAGGCTCGTCCCCTATTACATGGGACTTATTTATTATTTATTAAAAATGTGGCTCTCCAACGACTTCTTCACTATGCACACACAGTAATTGATTTCAAAATTTTGGATTATAGTGAACTTGTCACTTACAAAATTAAAGTTACAGCAATACAATAAAATGGTTTTTTTTTAAGAAATAAACTAAAGAAAGCGGATGTAAATTAAACTTTGAGGCGCATATGAACCTACTTACGGGATTAAGCATAACTGGCGAAATCTAGGTACACCTCTGCCTAACCCTTCTGGGATTACAGGCGTGATGTTATTTTATGTGAATTAGGACATTAAAACTCAAATAATAAAAAATGCACCGAACAAAAAATTTAATTTCATGTTAAATTTTGATTCTGATGCTACCAACATTTTGTAAAGAAATTTTAAGTGGGTAGTAGAATTAATGGCTTTTCGTTTATTTTATTTTATTTTATAAATAGTAGCCTGTCTCTGATTATAATGGAATTCATTTTCGTTTAGGATACCGTGTCGGGATTGTGACGCGGTGTTGCCGAACAAAACAGCTTTATACAAGCATCGTAAGAAAGATCACAGCGATGAGACTACACGGGCTTTTACTAAACCAGGTTGGTATATTTCACACATAATTATCAGGGCAAAAATACTGCCCATTTGCCCTCATAATTATTTCCATGGCAGAATCAGCTAATAACGTCCCCACTGCTGGGATACAGGCCTCCTCTCTGTGAGAGGGAGTGGACCGTAATCCACCACGCGGGCCCAGAAGATGTAAGATGTCACATGTCTCCGAATTTTTGGTACTAAGACATGCCGGTTTCCTAACGATGTTTTCCTTCACCGTTTTGAGAGCAGTGGTCTTGAAATAAATCACACAAAGTAAAGTTAAAATCGGTCTTGGTAAGAACCGGGGCCGTTGCCACTGGACAACAATTATGTCCATACTCCATATATAATACAGGTATTCAGCTGCATCCGAGTAGACAATGGAAGTCGGTCAGGACATAGTTGAAATAAGGCTGGGCAGATATTGATGACCTAGAAGACTTAATTATTATAGTTGTTTTGTCCTTAGACTGCCTCGTTGGTCTAGTGGTCGCAAGAGCTTACTGACCATGAGGTCGTGGGTTCGATTCCCAGGTCGGGCAAAGTGTTAATGGGTTTTTCTATCTAGTAGCAGCCCGGTTTTTGTGCCTGGTTGATGGCAATAGGCTCGCGCTCTGTTACATGGGACTTAAGCATAACTGGCGAAATGTGGGTGTAGGTATTATAGGTACACATCTGCCCATCCCCCTTCTGGGATAACAGGCGTGATGTTATATTATGTTATTTTATCCTTATTTTATTTCCATACTCACCTCTATCAAAGTCATCCAGGATGCCGATTCTGTAAAAATCGTACCGTGAAGCCTTGCGTGGAGTGAGCTGTCAGTGTCATCCCGTTTTGGTCAATCACTAGCATCAGTGGCACTGACAGCTCACTCCACGGTCACTTCATCGAAGTTTTCACGAAGAGATGGTTACGGAATAGCACTACTGTATATCGGTCTGATTAGTTCTTATTCCACATGCTCAGAAAGCGAGATCTTCATTGTAATCCGTTAATGTCTAACTGGTTTCTTTCTATACAACAGGACTGTGAATTTTTAGTTTTTATTTTGTCTGTTTAAAACAGGCATGTATGCGAGTGCAGAGTTAGAATCTACCGGCGGGGCGTGTTCCTATTGCCACGCCACGTTCACGCACGCGATTGATCTGCACAAACACGTCAAGTAAGTTGCCACTGGTGTAAAAATACGCTTAACCAAGCAGAGAGTCACTTAAACTCCCCGTCAATGTCATATTTTTTGTTGAACCAGTACCCTAATTGCGTAATACACAATCAATCGGAATCTGAATCGTTTTGAAACATATTGCTAATCCATTGCTTCATAAGTTCGATAAAAATATCTACTCAACAATGTACAAAACGCAATGAATGTTGTTGAACTGTCAAAATCAAACTGATTAGTCGTAATCGTTTACGAAAATGTGTTACGCAATTAGGGTGCTGGTTGAAACTAGGGGACGGAAATATTGACGGCCAAAGTTTCAAACTATGTATATATAACTTAACTTTAATTTATTTATCTCCTACTGGAACGCGAGCACTAACACCAACGGAGAAAAAAAATAGTGTGTTGCTTTTCATCCATCCTGTGCGCGGTGGACGTCGAACGTGCGGCGATGGAACCCACACACAGTGTCAAGACACTTCTCCATAGTTATTTTACTCCATCCATCTTTCGCACATTCTTTGCGATTTTTTGGACTCGGCGGATTTTTCAAAATAAATTATGTTAGAATTGATCAAACGGAAAATTTCGAAGTGTCGTCCTGCCTAACAGATGACATGACGTAAACCCTACGATCCCTGTACTATTGCATGCACCCGTAAGTACAATGTTTTGCGTGTATCACATTGTGCGCTGCCGTAAACAGCGATTGTTCTCACCAAAACTAAGAGTCGTCACCCAGCAATAATTTTTACTCAATTTTACTTCGTTTCATGTATCTAATGGCCAGTGGTGCAGTGGTGGCCCAGTGGTAACGGCCGCGATTTACGAGTTGTAGGTCGTAGGTTCAAACCCAGACAGGCGCTTTACTTTGTGTAAATTATTTCATAACCACTGCTCTCAAAAAGGTGATGGAAAACATCGTGAGGAAACCGGCATGTCTTAGAACCAAAAATTCGAAGACATGTGACATCTACCAACCCGCACTGGGCCCGCGTGGTGGATTACGGCCCACTCTCTCTCACAGAGAGGTGGCCTGTGTCCCAGCAGTGGGAACATAATAGGCTGATTATGCTATTATGCTATGTATCTAATGTGTAGATGACGGCTATTTGATGGGTATTTTTACACTTTGTTTATCTGGGCCCCGAGCCATCTCGGCCTTCTGCCTTCTGGACAATAGGGATGATGGCTAACATAAAAAAAAAGTTCGTAAAAATATGTAATTTCTTAAGTAGGCATAGTAAAATTGAGATAATCGAAAAAATCTGTAACATCGATGTATATATGAAGAAGATACAAGCTTTAATAGTTTTTGGAAGGGATTATTTTCGTCTAGTATGAAGTTACATAGTCATGACGTTACTTCTACGATAGAGCTGACTTGTCTAACACTTATTTTAAAACGTTAGTAACTTGCCAATCTTTTAGGAGACAGCCATTTTTTTGAGATAAAAAAAAAAATTGTCAACATCTCTATTCTCAAACGTACGCGAACTGTAAACCTGGAAGGCCCTGCACGCATAGTATGACCAGGTTTCGTCAACCATAGAATAGACAAAATAACAGATAGAATGGACAAAAAACAGATTTATTTTATTCATCCGTCATTTTGTTTATTCGTCCGTTGACAAAACTTGTTTCTATGGTGGTCATGCCACAGGCGCTGCCACGTAATTGAGTAGACTACGGATAGAGCTTAACTAAAATTTTCAGAGCGTTTCATTTTCAATCCTAGAGAGGTCCACAAAAAAGACGACGAGTCGTGCCTATCCTGCAACAAGACCTCAACCACGGAAGGGCTATGCCCGCGTCGCCCGCATGCGTGTCCCGTCTGCGGGCACGCATTCCGGACTCTTTCTATGCGGAATGAGCATCTGAGGGTACATACAGGGGAGAGGCCCTTTCCCTGTGATGTTTGCGGAGTAGCGTTCAGGAGGTAAGTGTGAGAAGTACTTTCAGCAAAGAACACCAAATTCATTTCGTTTAAAAACTACAAGCTAACAGTTTTATTTAGGAGCTTCTGAGTTTTTCATATGACTCAATTTTCTACAAAATATACGGTTTTTAAAAACAACTCAATTTTTGTCGCCTTAAGGCTGTGTGCAGGCTAAATTATGTATGAGATCGCGACAGACTATGGCTTTATGAAAATAACTACCTGTTGCCCGCGACTTCGTCTGCGATCCAGGGTAAAAAGTATCCTATGTCCTTCACCAGGTCATGCTAAACAGTATCCTATGTCCTTCACCAGGTCATGCTAAACAGTATCCTATGTCCTTTTAAAGGTCATGCTAAACAGTATCCTTTGCCCCTCTAAAGGTCATGCTAAACAGTATCCTTTGCCCCTCTAAAGGTCATGCTAAACAGTATCCTTTGCCCCTCTAAAGGTCATGCTAAAATGTATCCTATGTCCTTCTAAAGGTCATGCTAAACAGTATTCTATGTCCTTCTAAAGGTCATGCTAAACAGTATCCTATATCCTTCTAAAGGTCATTGTAAACAGTATCCTATGTCCTTCTAAAGGTCATTGTAAACAGTATCCTATGTCCTTCTAAAGGTCATTGTAAACAGTATCCTATGACCTTCTAAAGGTCATTGTAAACAGTATCCTATGTCCTTCTAAAGGTCATGCTAAACAGTATCCTATATCCTTCTAAAGGTCATTGTAAACAGTATCCTATGTCCTTCTAAAGGTCATTGTAAACAGTATCCTATGACCTTCTAAAGGTCATTGTAAACAGTATCCTATGTCCTTTTAAAGGTCATGCTAAACAGTATCCTATATCCTTCTAAAGGTCATTGTAAACAGTATTCTATGTCCTTCTAAAGGTCATGCTAAACAGTATCCTATGTCCTTCTAAAGGTCATGCTTAACAGTATCCTATGTCCTTCACCAGGTCATGCTAAACAGTATCCTATGTCCTTCTAAAGGTCATGCTAAACAGTATCCTATGTCCTTCTAAAGGTCATGCTAAACAGTATCCTATGTCCTTCTAAAGGTCATGCTAAACAGTATCCTATGTCCTTCTAAAGGTCATGCTAAACAGTATCCTATGTCCTTCTAAAGGTCATGCTAAACAGTATCCTATGTCCTTCTAAAGGTTATGCTTAACAGTATCCTATGTCTTCTCCGTGTACCGAAATTCATCCAAATCCGTTTAGCTGTTTTAGGGAGAAAGCGTAACAATCAAACTTCCTTTCGCATTTATAATATTAGTTAGGGTTAGGATACTTGCGTCACAAGTGGCAAAACTCTTTGTTCGCGCCAAACGAACCTAATTTTTAGATTTGATTAATGGAACCTATGAAACCTCGCACACCAAAACGCGCTGAATCGTCCTAATTGACTGAAGAATTTAGTAGATAACCAAATCTCTGACGATTTCGGATGACGTAAAATGTGGACAATATGACCAATGTTATTGGACTACACGCTTTTATTTTCACTTATACTTCGACGGCTCTACAGAGGGCTCGCGAAGTGAAGTTCGCGTTATCTAAAAGCTTGACTTATTAATAATTGTGTTCTGGATATTTATTATAATAATTCATTGTATTATAACCGAAAAACCTAAACGTCTTATTCATAATAAAACCATTCGCTCCATAAACCTGTCGAACGGTAAATGTTTATTAAAAAAATTGATTGTATTTGTTTGTAAAACCTATCGATTTTATTTTCTTATATTGCCTCGTTGGTCAAGTGGTCGCAATCGCTACTGCTGAGCATGAGGTCCTGGGTTCGATTCCTAGGTCGGGCAACGTGTTATTGGATTTTTCTATCTGGAATTTCTCAGTAGCAGCCCGAAGTCTGGATTTGTGCCCGGTAGATGGCAATAGGCTCGCCCCCTATTACATGGGACTTAAACATAACTGGCGAAATGTGGGTGTACTATAGGTACACCTCTGCCCAACCCTTCGGGGAAACAAGGCGTGATGTTATGTTATGTTATATTGTTAAATAGTGTATGCCCCTAATGGGTAGTTTTTTTTCAGGTTACCATAACCTAACTATATAGTTACACACCTACACCAAAAATATATATATTTATTTATTTTGTTTTCCTTATTCAGTTTAATTAGTGACTTATTTAATTTATTTTATGTGGTTATTGTTAATGTATGTCTGGCAATGGGTGTTATTAACCTGAAATAAATGAATTTATTATTATTATATATAATTTTGACTTCGACTTTTATTGCGCCAGTGTAGCCGTAGCATAAATTGAACCATCAACGTGTTATTAAATTCATGATGACTTATTCTATTGAAAAAGTCATGAAAATGTTAAACTCAAGTTTATTCGTTGGAATTAAAATTAATATTTGACTCGTTGAGCACAGACAAATGTAAAGATCAAGTCCTTTGTTATCATTATCTTATTACAGTCAAAATGTATGGTATGCATAGCTACGCAGAAAAGTGTTTCCGTGAGTAATGTCAGCACCCCCACAGGTCCACAGCCATGCGCAACCACCGCCTCATCCACACGGGCGTGCGCGCGTGGGCGTGCGGGCGCTGTCCCAAGCGGTTCCGCATCCGCTCCGACCTGCGCACGCACCTGCGGCTCAAACATCCCGCTACCATTGTAGTTGTAGAGGTGACCAACTGTTTCTGTTATATACCGGATCCTAACTTTTTACCGTCTTGATAAAAATTGCGTATATTAGGTGAACGGAGTAGAAACCTATGGCGGCATAGTTTTTTATTTGTCAAAAATTGGTTTAGCAATAAATACACGATTAAAGTAAACTTGTCATATTTGAACAATTAAAACAGGCTCAGGGTTGACCTACGACAGTGTAATTATCATCAACACGAAGTCCAGGAGGCTCCAAATTCACGACAGCACATCCCACGCGGTAGTGGCGGTGTCGAGGCACACGGCCAGTTGCGTCTATTACTCCGACGCCGACGACGCCACGGGCCGTTTTGCAAAGAGAGCGATGGATGCGCCGACTAAAATGGTCGTCGAGTACAACCTAAGACGGCCACGCAGCATCGAGACACTGTCGTGATGGAAGCCCTGCTTAGGCTAGCGAAGTCCCTGGTCAAACCCTAATACCACCAACATGAACCACCAAACAAGTCACCACGAAACATCGAACCCAAAACATAACCCAATCCTCAACCTTAAAAATTCTTTAACCATTCCGTACAATATATATGAAAACACCAAACCTGTATTTAGCATAAGATAGGATAGGCAGTATTTTAAGATAACTAAAAAAAAAAAACAATTAAAACAGTAATTTTGATTAAAAACATATGAACCGATTAAAAAATATCGAAAACGCGTCCTCGCTCGCCCGCGTCCCGCGCGCTCTTTCTCTGTAATTTGAGTACTTTCAGTTACCTGCCATTAGTCACGGAGTGAACGTCGTATTATAGTTACTAGTTGTTCAAATGTGTAGTATTTATTGCTAGATCAATTTCTTTGTATTTTATTAGAAAAAAAAACTATGCCATAAGCTTCTACTCCATTCGCCTATTAAACCCAATTTTCAACACTCGGTGTTAAGCCGAGAGAATCTAACAGAGTGCATCCCAGAACGTCGAAAAAAATACTGTTAGATTTTTAACTCTAGGCGCTAAGCAGAGCGTTGAAAATCCAGTGTGCTATAAAATCAATGTGCTATAAAAGGCTTATTCGGTTTATTATAATTTTCAGATGGAAGGCCTAAATCCGTCGTCTGAGGATGTTCTGACGGCGCTCGCTGCACAAAACGTTCCACACGACAAGCTTATAGATATCACTAAGATATCCTTTCCAAAGGTAGCCTATGTTACCTAAATATTTAAATTTTCTTAGCTTTATGACAATTTAGAATCGAAATCTTTTATTAAGAGGGAAGCACCAGGGCAGCCCGCGAATTTCAAAATTTCTTAAGTTTTTTAGAATTTGCTAGTTAGGATAACGTTGTATGTTGATAAATATACGAATCGCGTCCGTAACAAGTATGTATTAACAGAATTAATACCATTAGACTTAATGATATTAATTCTGTAAATAGGTATATACTTCACATTAATATTGCTCTTCCTCCAGTCTGCTGCTACGGGTGTTAAATTTTTTCCCACTTCAGAAATTGTCTAAATTTTGAAATAAGTTGAAATCTGTTGTTGTTTTGCGTACTAATTAGGTGCTGTACCGGGTAGAGCACCTAATCAGTACGCAAAAAAAGGTTACTCATAGCTCAACTCGAACAAATTATAATTTTTCTTGAAAAAAAATCATAGATGGCAGCATAGGTAACCATTATGAAATTAAAAATCATTACAAAGCGATAAAGAAGATAAGATAAGATTAGTAAAAATCTAAACTTCAATCGTCCATCAATCTTCCCCATTGCTTCTCCACGACAACGCTCCAACTTTACCGCAGACCATCGCAAAGCTACAAGAGTTACAGCTGGAAGCTCTCCGTCACCCACCGCACTCACCGGACCTTGCTCCAACAAATTTCTACTTATTTCAAAATTTAGACAAATATTTAAGTGGGAAAAAAATCAACACCTGAGAGGCAGTAGAAAACGCTTTCGCCGACTTCATCGCCTCCCTATCGTACACGATTCACTTTTCATCGCAGGTAACAATTCTATTTAGAATTACCTCGTTTCTATGCCGATTCAGTAGTGCTATGCATGCTTCGACGCGTAAGTCTCGCTGTTGGTCGCTTAGTTCGTGCACAGATATTATAATACTACGTACAGATACTCAATCCCATACAATGAAATGAAACCTCCCTAAGTCTGGCTATTGAGCTGGCAATTTTTCCAATTATTCAACAGATGGCAGCATTAGCGATTCACTAATTGCCAGAGGCTATAGTTTTACGACGCCATCTAGGAGTCGACCTACTTTTAAAACGTTTCGTGCAATCCTTTTATAAAAAGTTTTATAGTTCCGGGTTCAGAAAAACATGTTATTAGATTTCTTTTATAATTCTATGTAAAAAACTAATAAAAAAATTAAGTTGTTTGATTTAAATAAGTAACAATATTGGAAACTGACACGACAGGACCAATTGAGTAAAACGCCATCTATTGCAAAACTAAACAAAATGATTAACAAATGGCTACTTTTATCATTAAAAGGGTTCGAATTGAAGTTAAAAGGTTTCAATTTGATTTTATTCTTAATATAAGGGCATTATGAGTGGAAATGGAAAAATCAGCACTAAATAAGAAAATTTTGACTTTTACCAATCATAATTCAGCCAAAATTCTGCCCTAAACCGCTTTTGAATGATTTTTAATTTCATAATGGTTACCTATGCTGCCATCTATGATTTTTTTTCAAGAAAAATTATTATTTTTTCGAGTTGAGACCCCATGGTTCGTGGCACCCACTTATCTAGCTTTTTTTATCTTTCCGATTTGACGCAAGTGCTTCAATGTTGTTTTGACACTAACTCCAAGGCCCGCAGCAAGCTCAGCCGTAGATTGAGTTGTATCCGCGTCTACTATCACCTTCAATTCGTCGTTGTTGACAATGGTTACCAGCCGACCGCGAGGCTCGTTCTTCAACTCGAAATTTCCAGATTAAAAACGATTGAACCAATAATGGACCGTGTTTATGTAAGCAGTGTTAGGCCCGTACACGTCGTTAAAGTTTCGTGTTGTTTGCGCAGCGGTATTTGCATGTAGGAACTCATTTTCGGAAATTGTACGAATTTTCAGTTTATCCATGACACCAAAAACTACCTCAATTTCACAAAAACAAAAAATAAAAAACAAATGACTGAAATAAATTAACACGGCTTTTTGCCGCCAATCCACAGATAATTAAATCTGAAAATGCTGGTCATAGAATCTCCAATTACATAGGTAAAGACCTATTATTAGCATAGATGTAGACACTTATGAAACAGCGGACGTTAGAAACACGGTTCCAATTTGTAGTTGTGACCACTTAAACCGCAACATTAATTATTCTGATGTTAGTCCATGCAGACTTGAGAGAAGAAGTATTTGTATCAATAATAGAGTATCGATTATATTTTGATATGTCACTAAAGCACTGTCAAATAAAGCGTTTGAAACTTACAAACTTTATAGTAATAAATTATGTTCCTTAACCGTTTAGTGTTCGTAATGTTTAAAGTCATCGCATTTTAAAATGTTTTATGAAATAAAGAGAAATTTAATTTGTTTGTATTGCAGGGCTCAACGAGTGTTATCCCTACATGCGCGCGCGCACTATCAGCTCTGAGCAACGTGCCGCGCACACACGTCGCATGTATCAAGCCTACGGCCACACGTATGTGTATGTAAACCAAATCTGATATTTCTTTTGAAGATATTTCAGAGTTGGTCACATGGTGAATAGTTTGTAAGAAGATAGTTAACGAAGCCGAGATTGACGTTTACTGGACCAAACCTGCGAACTTTCTGGTTACGGAGATGTTGAAGGTCAAAGTTCCATTTTTTTTACTAATTTTCACGAAAACAAATTTTAAAATGTTTTAAGTGAACTTTTCGCGCCCACAACTCGCCCCCACATATAATGTGTAGTTTACGGCTTTGTGATTAATCTTTTTACACACTGTATTTATAAGTACTTTTAAAGTCTTCGAAATAATAGCAATTAGTTCAAATCGGCGAATATAGGACAATAAAGCCATATCAGCCCGCGTAGCATGACCACCATAGAAACGAGTTTTGTCGACGGAAGATAGCCAAAATGACAGATAAATAAAACAATCTGTCATTTTGTCTATTCTATGTCTTTTTGTCTATTCGATCAGTAATTTTGTCTATTCGATCAGACATATTGTCTATTTGAGTGCCTGATTTCACGAGGGCAATATAAATTACTTAAGGCGAGGTGCATAATCTGTTTTTCTTTCAACTATTTCCTATAGGAATAGTAGATAAAAGAAACTCATATCAAACAGTTAAAATAGAAGTTTAATTATTGAAATTAAAAGTTATACTTGAGCAATTATTAAACGTAAGGTTAAGAGTTTTGTTGGGCAAATTTATATTTAAATTTGGAACAAGTAGGATAGGAACGAATAATACGTACGTAAAAAAAAAGTATTGATATCGGCTGGCTGAATAGAGCTAATCCATTGAGATTGGCACCTTTTGGTGCGATTAAAAAAAAAACTGTGCAATAATGAAATTTCACACATTTTTATTGCTCTAGAGCATTAAAGACTCGCTTTGTACTGAGTTTTTAATGTGATTGTGATGAAATTAAAGCATAGTTGGAAGAAAATACATTTATGCATAAAGCACTGGCCACAGAAGCGAATCGGTTGTTTAAATAATATTAGGAAGACTATTCACGCCAGTTTGAGCACCTCCATATAAATAAGTTGACACATCGACGCGAACGGATTTCGTCCCTCAACATGCGCGGGATTCGCTTCAGTCTGGCCAGAGCTTAACTGCCCGCGGCTTCGCCCAAAATTATCCCATGGGAACGTGCTACCGGGACAAAAAGTAGCGTATGTCCTTGCCTTGAATGCCATCTATCTCCTTGCCAAATTTGATCGAAATCCGTTCAGAGCTTTAGGCTTGAAAAGGTAACATACAGGGTGACTTTCGAATTAAAAATCTTAATGGCTGTTGCCCGCGATTTCGTCCGCGATTCAGGATGAGAAGTAACCTATATCGTTACCCAGGTCATGGTCTATATGTGTTCCAAATTTCATCTAAATCCGTTCAGCCGTTTCAGCGTGAACGCGTAACAAACAAATAATCAAACAAACTCACTTTCGCATTTACAATATTAGTAAATTGGACAAGTCTATTTTTACACCTATCAGTCGGTTATTTATCGCAGTTTGGTTATTTAAACGGTTATTTATACAAGATATTTGGAAACGATTTCAGTGGGGGATTTTCAACCGGCCCGGCGAGGTCGCGGCATCGCTAAAAACCCCCGGCGACCCAAGATACTACAGCGAGGGGAGGCGGAGCCACATGACAACTCTGCCTACCCCTTGGTTGATGGCGAGGTGAATATTTTTACATAATATTATTTATATTTATACACTAGCTGTTGTTGTTGAAAACAGCCTATAACCAGCTTAGCTCAGCTCTTAAATGCTTAACAATTTTGACACTGACAGCTCTTGAACGCGTTTAAGTTGTGCTGAACGCGTTCAGTTTCATTGGTGAAATCGGCACTAAGTGCTAATTTCACCAATGAAACTGAACGCGTTCAGCACAACTTAAACGCGTTCAAGAGCTGTCAGTGTCAAAATTGTTTTGGAATATTGACAATGACAGCTCTGGAACTAGGTTTAAAAGTGATGATCGCGTTCAGTTTCATTGGTGAAATCGGCACTAAGTGCTAATTTCACCAATGAAACTGAACGCGTTCAGCACAACTTAAACGCGTTCAAGAGCTGTCAGTGTCAAAATTGTTTTGGAATATTGACAATGACAGCTCTGGAACTAGGTTTAAAAGTGATGATCGCGTTCAGTTTCATTGGTGAAATCGCCACTTAGTGCCGTTTTCACCAATGTTACTAAACGCGTTCAACTCATCTAAAACGCGTTCAAGAGCTGTCAGTGTCAATATTCCATAGAAAATAATGATGCTGACAGCTCTTAAACGGAGTTTATGTACTGATCGCGTTCAATTTCATTGATGAAATCAGACATTAGTAGTTTAACCTCTATTAGTGAACTGGATAAGTAAAATTAATCTGTGATTTTACCACACTAAACACGGTTTTATTCTTCATTCCCCGAGTTTCCGTCATCATAAGTGTGCAGAAAAGTCATCGTACACTTGAACAAAGTGTATAGACTAATGACGATAGTCTATACACTTTGTTCAAGCGTACGCGTACATGGGCAGTCAATCTATATAAATAAAAATCAATTGCCAATAATGTTTGCCCATCACTTCAAAGCGGCAGTACCTTCGCTTTACCCCTAGCTTTTTGTTGGTTTGTAATTGCCAGGACAAGTTTTATATGAAAGAGTTTTTTTTGAAAAATTTCCACCGGGAAAGTTGGAAATTCGGATGTTATTTTTGTATGAAATTCACCCCGGGCGACATCGAGCACGAACAACTAGTTAACAATAGGAGACAAGTAAGAAACAAAATAGACTAATATAACGTCACACCTTGTTTAAATGCTTATTTATGGTTTGATACTCATTGATAATTTCGTTGTGGTTGTCGCCAACGTCCATACTACGTTGAATACACCGGTTCTCGTCCGATCACCGAAGTTAAGCAACATCGGGCGCGGTCAGTACTTGGATGGGTGACCGCCTGGGAACACCGTGTGACGTTGGCTTTTTGCTTTATAACTTGATTTTTAAATACTGACCAGTTCATTAGTTCGATCCCCGAGTTAAGCACTGTTTTTCACTGTTACGCTAGAAATTCTCAGTATAAGCCCGTAGTCAAGAATTTTGCCCGTTCACTAGCAACAAGGAACGCACCATGTTACATAAAACGTTTAATATAAATGGTGGAATGTTGGTTAACAACGAACGCTGGCTTCGTTGGTCCTGTCCGGACGGTTACGATGGATCCGCAGCGTGGCGGTAACATCAAAGAGATAGAAGCAATCGACCGTTCTCTTGTTAGACCACTAAATGTATTTGGACGTCCCTTTAAGGCCAACGAACGTGCGGTAGCCAACGCCGAACATCCTTCGATGGCGTTCGTTGGGCTGCACAGTGTACCGCGTAGAACATGCTAGGTGGACAATATTATTTTATGATATTTAACGATGCTTTTATATATAAGTAGTCATGTTGAGGCATTATTAATAGTTTTTGGTATGATTTTGTAATAAAAAACAAAAAAAATATGTAAAAACAGAAAAAAATATTTAAAAATAATAAACAAACAACAAAAATGCATTAAATAAATAAATACCTACTGTACAAACTTAACATAAACCTAATCATCAGAATCATCATCAAAATCTTCTGGTGAATCGTCATCATTTTGTGGTAATGTGCGACAATATGATGACGTTTCCGGTCTTGATGCTACTATGGTCGGGCTTACGATTAACTTTAATACTTCTGCACATATTTTTTCCGGCTTTTTTCGGGGAATCTCACGAAGGCCATTGATCAAAGGGTCAGATGTTATTATTAACATGGACAGCAAGTCTCTATTCGTGGCAACACGTGAGCACTTGCGGGTGTTGTACTCCCTAAATCTGCGGCAATCTTTGTTACGTGCTTCTTGAGCCTCTTCGGAAAGTTGCCCAATTGGAAGCAATGCCGCTTTGATGACCTCAGTACTGTGTACTAATATTTTATGTACAGTAGCAGGCGTGGCATTCGTAGTACCACGAATAGAGACTAAGGTAATGTCTTCTAGTTTCAAGACAAAATTTATTATATTCAACTAAGTTTATCTCGAACCCAGAAGACAATGTCCTCAAAATAACATCGAATTGTTTGATAAAAGTAACATCCAATCCTGTGATTTGAGCGCTCATCTCAGCATTCTTAAAAAAGCGACGGGCTGTGTTTCCATCATTGGAAGAACCAAATCCTGGCTTTGGTTTATCTACAATGAGTCTCATCTCGTTCTTGAATATCAACTTGATTTCTTCGGAACGAATCTTGATATCAGCTTTGTCTTCGTCGCTTCTAGCCTGCCATTTCTTAATATTCAACTTATAGCTGATATGTAAAAGGCATTCAAAGCAACGAATCCAAGCATGAAGTGTAGATAAACCAAAGCCAAAATGTTCCTGATTGCTGTTAAACTTCGCGGGGTCATCGTTCATCGTCTTGGGGGTGGCACCACAGATGAAACACTTTTGAGATGAACGAGTTTCCGTTAAGGCGTTACATACCTTTCCGTCTATCATTGTCTGAAGAAGTTCGTGTTTCACAGAGATTTGAGAATCACCAAAGTTGATAAGTGTTGGAAGAAGAGCATTAATTTCTTCCAACAATCTATTTGTCTCCGCTAACGTGAAGTCACTCGTTTCCTTAGCAAATATAAATTTGATGGGGCGACAATGCATAGTTGATGAAGGCCGAGGATTTTGCCAAATAATTTTAGACCCATCATATAACTTAAGGGGAACGAAAGAAAATACGAAAAGAAATCCGTCCGTATCTTCAGTGTTCTCAAATTTCTGCTTGTATGTGCTGTGGCCAGAACTTCCATCACATCCCCATTTACTAACAAGTGTAAACGTTGGACTTGTTGGGAGGACACTACTGATAACTTCATTTTGTGCTATTACTAGACGTTCCGCTGTTTTATTTAATAAGGCTTGCAAATTTATTTCAGCACGAGTTTCTGTTATAGAAATGTGATCCTCTGCAGGGTAACAGGCCTTCTTAGATTTTACTACACTAAAATATGACGGAAACACATTATGTCCTGCCATTATGGACCACTTCCTAGTTTGTTTGTAAGCATGTGTTGTTGACTTAGAATCTATATAGTATGCTAAGGCTTCGCCACTACTTAACTGCCTAGGATTAACGGTACTGGTATTTTCTTTTGACTTAATAATATTATCTGGCCTTTCACTAATGTCTCTAATCACATGGGCAACTTTTCTTTGCCCTGCTGAACGCATAGCAATTTCGGCAGCTGTCACTAATTCACTGGCACTTCGAGATTCTACGAGATCCACGACTCGACGTTTCTTCGTCTTAAACGACGATTCCTCGAAATCTTTACGAGGTCTTCCTGCAGGTGTCACAACCTCACTCGATGTTGAAGGTTGTGGGGCTAAAGAACTCACAGTAAACTGTATGTCTCCTTCATCCAGCCAAGTCTTATTTCTAATTAAAAAACGCTCCTTCGATTTTCCCGAAGCCAACCATTTGGCTTCAATCTTAGTAGAAAAGTTGGATATTTTCAACTTTATTTCTCTTTGGCTGCTTTCTGTAGGGGAGTCTGCTTAGGGACGCCATGCCGGACGGTCGTCTCTGTGTGCTTTGTGGTGTCTTCAGTCTTGTTCAATATGTGGTCGATTGTTGAGAGTTTAACGGTGTTTCATTTGTTTGTTGTTTGTTATGAGTCAGTGTGTGTCGCAAATTAAAATAATTCTTGACGGTGCAAAAGTGATATACGTGCGTTCCTGATTTCCAGCCTGCGACCGAGGACCCCGAGCCCCCGTACGGGCCCATCTGGTGAGATCGCTCCATATATCACAGGCACTTGCCCTCGATCCCGTATCAGGCTGTTTTAGGTTGTTAATTTGAAGCTGCATTCAACATAATTTACCAGTGGTATAGTGTTTCAAAATCGTTTCACATTCAAAAGTGCAAACATTTAGAGACCAAACAGAGTGTTTTTTTTTTGTGAGTGCACATTCTTTTAGATATTTCGTGTATGCAGTGGGCGACTCAGGTAGTGGACCCTTGGGCGCCAGATGGTGTCGGGATATTTTAAACAATGAAATCTTCAACTAATGTGCGTGTTAACTGTGTATTTTGTTATAAATCGAAATTAACATGAAGCTTGTGTGATATTTATTATTTTAAATATAAAACTTATACTACAAAATGGGGTGCTCACATGCGCAAGAGTGCGTACGCACGCTGAGCGCGTGCGTTGTTGTCAGGTGTCTATGGCTGAACCACTTCAAATTCGTGGAATTGAAATGCGAGGCGGGCGTTTCGCAAGCCCTTTATCCTTATCCGGCGACAAAATTTGCCATTAGGACGATAGCTGAGGACACAAAATACTTCGAAAGGGAATCAATTTTTGGATGGGCACGGTAAAAGAGGCAAGAGATTTACAAAGATCGGAAACGGCTAGTAGCGAGACCGCAGACGAAGACATTGAAAAGTAAAAACAGCAACAGTTATCACAGCAGAACAAGGACATGGGTGATGGAAAAAGCCGAGAAAAGATTCACCAAGGAAGCTCGACCTAAACAACTCGGCTGCGACGTCAATAAAAGATGCCCTCCCATAGATAAATACCACCCGTCTCTCCACTATTCCAATGCTAATTTAAGGGTGCACTACTCGATTGGCTCTTCCCTTCCTATCCTAAGGGCACGTCCTTACCATTAAAGCGCCCCCCGGTCTATTCCTTGATATGCAATGGTCAATGTAGCACCATGAAGCATGAGGCTTCAGGGGCTAGTGCAAATCTTGGGATTCATTCGATTAATCGAGTCTGGTCAAACCACGCTGGGGTCGGTGCATTTCATTCATTCATTCATTCATTATTTCTCTTTGGCTGCTTTCAGTAATGTCACCAAAGTGAAATTTTGAAGAAAGATAGTCATAAATACGCGATCTTTTATCATTCTTCGTGTGTTTCAACCACTCTTCAAAAAATGCTACCCTTGAAATAGAGTAAACGTGTTCTGAAAAAAATATGTTGTACTGAAGTGTGCTGAACAATATGTGTATTTTTACAAACTACACAGTTATACCTACAATATATCTAAAAACTAGCCCGAATAGAGGCGAATCAATGTATTTCCTGAACGTTCAAAGTTTTGTTGTGCATTAAGTTAAAAAAATGCTAAAAATTCATTTTAATAGATTCGGATAAAAATAATATATTAAATAATAGTACATACCCTCAGTATTAATATCCATCACAAAAAACTTTCACAATATCACTATAAACTACTATGAGATGTGCACAAAAGTGTCGCTAAATTGCAACTGATTGACCGGAACGCTTGCATAAAACTCAAAACCTGACTTCTGAACTCTATGACTCATCAGTTAAACATTTGAAAAACAACTTTTTCTCGGAATTTGGAGTTTGGGGGTGTTGTTTGTGTTATGCAATTAAGATTTCCTGGAAATGAAAACTTGAATTTTGTCCACCTAGCATGTTCTAGGCGAAATACTGTGGGCTGGTGTGTACGCAGTATAATGCAAACTTGTTGTTAACTGGTTTGTAAAATTTAAATATGACGTCACGTTCCTTGTTAACATAACATCACGCCTGTAATCTCCTAAGGATACGGCAGAGCTGTATCAATAGTACACCCACATTTCGTGAGTTATAGTTTAAGTCCCATGTAATAGGGTTGAGCCTCTTGCCATCAACCAAGCACAAATTCAGACCTTGTGCTGCTACTGAGAAATTCCATATGGAAAAACAATTATCGATTGCTAGAGATGGATAATTTCGTTGATGAAATCGCCAACGTCCATACTACGTTGAATACACCGGTTCTCGTCCGATCACCGAAGTTAAGCAACATCGGGCGCGGTCAGTACTTGGATGGGTGACCGCCTGGGAACACCGCGTGACGTTGGCTTTTTGCTTTTTAACGTATTTTTTTAATGATAGTTGAGCAGTTTTTAAGTTTTTCCACTCGGAAATTCCTAGTCAAAGCTGTTCGTCTGGATTTTTACCCTGTTATTAGCAATTTTAGGCTTGCACCATGGGGTCTCAACTCGAACAAATTATAATTTATTAAAAATCATAGATGGCAGCATTATGAAATTGACAATAATTAGAAAACGATAACAAAACTACCTTGTTAATGCTGATTAATCTAAACAGTCAAAATGCACGAATAAAAAAATCTAACAAAAGAAAATTAAAATAATAAAATTAAAACCCTATTTAAACCAAATATAGAACTTTTTTTGGGACGTAATTTAGGTTCTCTATTGAAGTGAAATTATCTGTGATATATATATACATGTATATATATTAATAATCTAGTTACGACGACTAAACACAGTTAATATACAACGACTAAAATTAGCTTAATTACATGTGACGCCAATAAACAAGTGTCCGTCGTCGAACGTTATTCTATATACGATCTTAGTAGACGTGTGACGTCATAGGCACTTGAGTTAACAGAGTTGTGCATGTGTGTGTTACATACCACTACACAAATGACATGATTGCCATTTCAACTGTATTCTAAATCTGAATTAATATCCTGTTCACAAAAGCCATTAAAAATAAAGAGTTTAAATAAGAAATGTAGGTATATAATGTTAAATAATGAGAAGATAGTGTCAAAGACGTGTGTAAAAATATATATGTTATAATAAAAATAAAACTGTGTAATTTGGGAGCAGTTAAAAAAAAAATATACATAGTCTTACCGTTTATGAGGTACTAGGGAAGCCACATGTGCAGAAGGAATTATTGCCAAACTTCTTGTTAATTCTGTAATCGACTTTGGCAACTTGTTATAAAAGCGGATACTGTTTATGAAACTAGCTGACCCGGCGAACTTTGTGCCTTAGAGGCAATAAATGAGCAGATTTTGGATATTATTTTTATCCGGATTATAAATGTAAATAAAAAAATTAAGAATTTTAATGAATCTTTATTGGCCATGTATTTTGGTGTATGGGTTGCACCCTTCAATAAAGCACCTTGTGATAGACGACATTTTTCGTTTTATTATCAGGCGCAAGAACAAATAACGCAGATGGTCTTCCGACCCGTGAACATGCCACTTCATTAATGTATCATAAACTTCCTTTTGTTGGGGATTCAACAGGGAACATTCGTCTGAACTACTAAATCTAATTCCTGATGGTCATATTCACGTTCCCGTTCCAAGTCTCGATTAAATGTGTCATTAATTTCACGATTTGGCGATGGCATTCCTAACCTGACGAATAAACTGCCTCCCAACCAATTTTCAGCCAAATCGGTTCAGCCGTTCTTGAGATAAAGTGTAACTATCACGACTTTATTTTATTTAGATATTGTCTTGGTTATTTTAGTTGATCTAAATTTGGGTAAGACAATTTGATTTTTTACAACGTGTTTTCATATTTATGGAAATCGCTTCTTATTTGGACAAATCCTTAGTTTTTGCGACCATACAAAATACTTTCCAAGATATAAATAGGCAGAGTTATAATATTAATTTCAATTTGTTTCTAAGATTCTCCTAACAAAATTACTATGACCAGTTACCCTGTTCATAGTAATTTTGATGATGATGTTGATGATCATACATGCCTTTAGTTTCTGATGGTGTAGGCACGAGCGAAATGAACACCTTAACGACAATAAATCGTTAAAAAGCAAAAAGCCAACGTCACGCGGTGTTCCCAGGCGGTCACCCATCCAAGTACTGACCGCGCCCGATGTTGCTTAACTTCGGTGATCGGACGAGAACCGGTGTATTCAACGTAGTATGGACGTTGGCGATTTCATCAACGAAATTATCCATCTCTAGCAATCGATAATTGTTTTTCCATATGGAATTTCTCAGTAGCAGCACAAGGTCTGAATTTGTGCTTGGTTGATGGCAAGAGGCTCAACCCTATTACATGGGACTTAAACTATAACTCACGAAATGTGGGTGTACTATTGATACAGCTCTGCCGTATCCTTAGGAGATTACAGGCGTGATGTTATGTTAACAAGGAACGTGACGTCATATTTAAATTTTACAAACCAGTTAACAACAAGTTTGCATTATACTGCGTACACACCAGCCCACAGTATTTCGCCTAGAACATGCTAGGTCCCATAGCATACGAAATTATCAATGTGTATCAATCGATCATGGTTTTTCCAACTGGAACTTCTCTTTAGCAGCCCGGGTGATGGCAATAGGCTCGCCCCCCCCTCCCCTATTACAAGGGACTTAAACGATAACTGACGAAGTGTGGATGTACTATAGAATTAGAAAATTCTAGCTGCCCTTTCCAAAGGATAGTTTCGTTTTGAGAAGAATGAGGAAGAAACTCAATAGATACTCTTTTAAAATGTTTTAGTCTATTTTTTGTACATTAATCATATATATGAAGCAATGCCTCACCTTGTAACATAGAATATTTAATAAAAATTGTGAAATATTGTTTTACAAAACACCTCTGCCTTCGGGAAAATTGTTGTAATGTGGTTGTAAAATTTTGACGTCACTCCTTGTTCATGGATACACATTGATAATTTCCTTATTGCTTCCGCCAACGTCCATACTACGTTGAATACACCGGTTCTCGTCCGATCACCGAAGTTAAGTAACATTGGGCGCGGTCAGTACTTGGATGGGTGACCGCCTGGGAACACCGCGTGACGTTGGCTTTTTGCTTTTTTACGTAATTGATTGTTGTTGAGGTGTTTATTTCGCTCGTGCCTACACCATCAGGAACTAAAGGCATGATGTTATGATCATCAACGTTATCATTCTCCTGCCCACCCCAATTTATTTGTGCTCGGCGCAACATGTTTTGTTGTCTTCCATACTCTTCTGTTAGTCGTCACCTCGCTAGTCACCCCCTTTCTAGCCATAACCGGCATACTGTCATGATACTTTCAAAATTACTATGAACAGGGTGACGTCACAATAATATTTGCATTGTTAGTTCCGCCCTCTCGAAATGGCAGTCAACAATGATAAAGTTTTCAAGTGGTACAAGCTCGCCGGCTTCGCATAGATTCCTTGATTCGATCACCGAGGTAAGCAAAGTTTTAGAGATTTTTTGCTAGGAAATTCTTTTTTGGGCAAGAAGCACAACAGTTATTTTTTTGTTAATGTTTATTTAATATTTTTAATGCGGCAGCAAGTTTGGATGAACGGATTTGGATGAAATTCGGCACACAGATAGACCATGACTTGGGTAAGGACATAGGCACACCTCGGCCTAGCACCTCTTCGGGAAAATCAGACTTGTTGTGGTTGAAAATGTTTACATGTCATCACTCCTTGTTCATGGATAGAGATTTATAATTTCGTTACTGTTTTCGCCAACGTCCATACTACGTTGAATACACCGGTTCTCGTCCGATCACCGAAGTTAAGCAACATCGGGCGCGGTCAGTACTTGGATGGGTGACCGCCTGGGAACACCGCGTGACGTTGGCTTTTTGCTTTTTAACACAATTTTTAAATGCTAAATACACCGGTTCTCGTCCGATCACCGAAGTAAAGCAACATCGGGCGCGGTCAGTACTTGGATGGGTGACCGCCTGGGAACACCGCGTGACGTTGGCTTTTTGCTTTTTAACGCAATTTTTAAATGCTAAGCATGAGTTCCTAGATATTGTTCCCCGAGTTGAGCACTGTTTAAAAGTTTTTCCGCTAGGAAATTCTTAGTCGAAACTACAGTAGGGCCTCGTTAATCCGGAGAGGCAAAAACAAGACCCTTTCCGGATTATCAAGGCGTCCGGATTATAGTATGCCATATTAAATGTTAATAAAACACATGTTTAACCTTAGTTTCTTTTATCAATTTTTAAATTATAGCATATAGACAAAATGTAGGTACATGTTCAAAATTACAACTATGTAAGGAAATCAGTAAGTTAAAATAAAACATTAGTTAATTCTTCTTGAAAAAGTCTGTAATACTCTTCTGTTTATAATTTTCGCACTTCATTTCGAAAGCCCGGTCTCTAAGTCGACGGAGAAACATAACTTCGTGGCTATCAAATTCGTTATCTTCAGCCCATTTTAAAGCAGTGTTTAAAGCTCCTACTGCCTCTGCATTACCAACTTTTGTGATTTTTAGAATTTCAACGCTATTGTCCTCATCTTCCTCATCGTCCTCACACATAGCCGCTCGCACAATCTCCTCATCAGTTAACACTTCATATCTTTGTAACTCGCTTTCGGCACCACCAGCAGCCCAATCTTGAGCTTCTGCCTCACTTATTTGAGGATCATTGGGTCGCCTCAACCGGCCGGATTACAGCGATCACCGAACAAGCGAGAGTCCGGATTACCGAGGCCCTACTGTACTAGTCTGGTTTTTTGCCCTGTTAATAATAACAAGCCTTGTTGCGGCTTGCACCTTGTTTTTATACAGGGGTGACTTTGAAAACAATCGACAAAAGTAGCCGTTTCATTTTTGTATACGACTCCACTCCAGCCATAACATGTGCTCTTTAGAAAACCTGAGTGACGACCCCCTGCATACATTAAAGAATGTATTTTTTTTTTCATAGTAAGTAAGTAAATCATTCAGGCACGAAATAAAAGCTGAAAATGTTTGTCTTTTGATAGGAGAGTTACGACCATCGATTTAGACGTCCTTCTTCTCTCTTATCTGTCATGGCTGATGACAGATAAGAGAGAAGAAGGACGTCTAAATAAATTAATTAAAAAAATAACGTTACTGACTGATGTCATTGTCAATAGAAATACAAACAGTATGTTTGGATTTTTCCAGAAATAAGCATACAAATCCACAACCTACAAAAGTTTTTTTTTTACGATGAAATTAGTCGTTACACCTTAGAATTCGTTAAACTGTTGTCTTAGATAGCTATCTTATTATTATAATAGCACGGAAATACATGCCCTTCATATTTATTTTAAAAAGTCTACGTGATATTATTATGTTTTGATGTAACATGATTTTTGGACTAAAGCGTTTTTTTTTAATTCACAAAACTGATGTACCAATCACAAATGCAACAGAAAAGGTACAACACAATATTTTGATTGACATCTACTAGATGTGAATCTAGCATGCATATTTTATGTTAATTACTTACTATTAAACAAAAAATTTAAACAAAACTTACAAATTTTGAACTTTTTCTTATGTAATGAAATGTTTCGGGAAACACAAATGTATACTAACAAATAATAATTACAAAATTACGACTCTAAGTTTGTTCCTAACTGAGACTACAGAACCAGCAAAGACAGTAATTTCACTGGAATGGAATGAGTATGAGGCAAAACGATAGTCCTTCGGTTAATTAAGCGGCTACTGGTACGCGGGATACTAAATTTCACTTTTCCTAAAAGCTCAGGAGAATCTATTATGCCACTACTGATAACTTCATTTTGTGCTATTACTAGACGTTCCGCTGTTTTATTTAATAAGGCTTGCAAATTTATTTCAGCACGAGTTTCTGTTATAGAAATGTGATCCTCTGCAGGGTAACAGGCCTTCTTAGATTTTACTACACTAAAATATGACGGAAACACATTATGTCCTGCCATTATGGACCACTTCCTAGTTTGTTTGTAAGCATGTGTTGTTGACTTAGAATCTATATAGTATGCTAAGGCTTCGTCACTACTTAACTGCCTAGGATTAACGGTACTGGTATTTTCTTTTGACTTAATAATATTATCTGGCCTTTCACTAATGTCTCTAATCACATGGGCAACTTTTCTTTGCCCTGCTGAACGCATAGCAATTTCGGCAGCAGTCACTAATTCACTGGCACTTCGAGATTCTACGAGATCCACGACTCGACGTTTCTTCGTCTTAAACGACGATTCCTCGAAATCTTTGCGAGGTCTTCCTGCAGATGTCACAACCTCACTCGATGTTGAAGTTTGTGGGGCTAAAGAACTCACAGTAAACTGTATGTCTCCTTCATCCAGCCAAGTCTTATTTCTAATTAAAAAACGCTCCTTCGATTTTCCCGAAGCCAACCATTTGGCTTCAATCTTAGTAGAAAAGTTGGATATTTTCAACTTTATTTCTCTTTGGCTGCTTTCAGTAATGTCACCAAAGTGAAATTTTGAAGAAAGATAGTCATAAATACGCGATCTTTTATCATTCTTCGTGTGTTTCAACCACTCTTCAAAAAATGCTACCCTTGAAATAGAGTAAACGTGTTCTGAAAAAAATATGTTGTACTGAAGTGTGCTGAACAATATGTGTATTTTTACAAACTACACAGTTATACCTACAATATATCTAAAAACTAGCCCGAATAGAGGCGAATCAATGTATTTCCTGAACGTTCAAAGTTTTGTTGTGCATTAAGTTAAAAAAATGCTAAAAATTCATTTTAATAGATTCGGATAAAAATAATATATTAAATAATAGTACATACCCTCAGTATTAATATCCATCACAAAAAACTTTCACAATATCACTATAAACTACTATGAGATGTGCACAAAAGTGTCGCTAAATTGCAACTGATTGACCGGAACGCTTGCATAAAACTCAAAACCTGACTTCTGAACTCTATGACTCATCAGTTAAACATTTGAAAAACAACTTTTTCTCGGAATTTGGAGTTTGGGGGTGTTGTTTGTGTTATGCAATTAAGATTTCCTGGAAATGAAAACTTGAATTTTGTCCACCTAGCATGTTCTAGGCGAAATACTGTGGGCTGGTGTGTACGCAGTATAATGCAAACTTGTTGTTAACTGGTTTGTAAAATTTAAATATGACGTCACGTTCCTTGTTAACATAACATCACGCCTGTAATCTCCTAAGGATACGGCAGAGCTGTATCAATAGTACACCCACATTTCGTGAGTTATAGTTTAAGTCCCATGTAATAGGGGTGAGCCTCTTGCCATCAACCAAGCACAAATTCAGACCTTGTGCTGCTACTGCAATTATCGATTGCTAGAGATGGATAATTTCGTTGATGAAATTGCCAACGTCCATACTACGTTGAATACACCGGTTCTCGTCCGATCACCGAAGTTAAGCAGCATCGGGCGCGGTCAGTACTTGGATGGGTGACCGCCTGGGAACACCGCGTGACGTTGGCTTTTTGCTTTTTTACGTAATTTAAAGGCATGATGTTATGATCATCAACGTTATCATTCTACTGCCCAAAGTCAAACCGTTTATTTCAAAGGCACACTTGAACGTCAAAATTTACAAGAAAATTGCATGAATTGTAGTTGCTCTTTCCAAAGGTAAGGTTTCGTTCTGAGAAGAATGGGTAAGACACTCAATAGATACTGTTTTAAAATATTTCAGAAAATTTTGAATACAATCATACAGATGTGAAGACGATGTAACTACAAAATTGACTCCCACCTTGTTTAGAACATTAAATAAACATTGGGAAATATTGGTTTACAAAACATATTGGCGTCACACCGACCGTCGTAAGATCTTTTCTGGAAGTCAACCGATAAGCTGAAGGTTGGACCGGGCCGCCCTATGAGTGTGGAGGAATGTGGTTCGATGGAGGATGCAGCCCGCATGTTCAAAGATCGATTTATGGTATCATCTCTTGGGCCGGCTAAGGGGGTGATGTGATCCATGATGAGGCTAGTCGTGATAATGAACCGATCCGTTTCTATGCCAAGCATGTAGCTTAATTTATCATAAAATAAATAAGAGCCCTCAATATTTCTCAATGGACGTACACTTAAAAAAGCCGTCCAATTAAAATACTTGGGTCATTATGTCACCACACATGATCCGGTAGATATGGATCGTGTGCGCAGGGCACTAGCAGTCAGATGCAGCATGCTAACTCACAGATTCGCTCGTTGTAGTCACGGGGTCAAAATAACTCTGTTCAAATCTTATTCTCACGGGTTCTACACGGGTCAACGGTACGCGGAGGGCTCTAGATACTCTGCGTGTGCAATATAATAACGGCTTCAGAGTGCTGGTGATGTTACCCCGGTTCTGCTGCGCGTCTAGTTTGTTTGCCTTAGTAAGAACTGACGACTTTGTCATTTTATGAGGAAGAAGGCCGCATCCTTAATAAGGGGGCTAGCAGCAACAGTATTTTGAAAACTCTAGCTTAACAGCACGATGCACCAATACTAAGACACTCTCACGCCGCAGCGCAGGGATGAATAATATTGTGGACTTAGTTAATCAAAGTCAAAGTCAAATCATTTATTACAAATAGGCCCATAAAAAGACACTTTTGAACGTCAAAATTTACGCGAAAAATAGAACTGATTCTAGGCGCCACTTCCAAAAAGTAGTTTCGTATGGAGAAGAAGTGGCAAGAAACTCCACCGTTACTCTTTTAAAATGTTATACAATATTTTGCATACATTAATTATATTTCTTTATGTGAAGACGATGCACCAAGAATAAAAATACACCACAATTGGTAAAAAGGATTTAAAATAAAGCAAAGGCAGATACCTAAATTAATCACGTGATAGGTACATTGTGCTCACATATTTACAGACATTGTAAAAATATATGATTTTTCTAAAATATTAACTAGGAATAAGTCAGTGTGTGAGTAAAGTAAAAATAACAGATTATGCAATACAATAAGCAACTAGTATGATTTTGTCTAGCCTCTAGATTGTCCTATGGAGCAGGACCAGCATGTTTCCAAGCATTCTTATCTAGGATATAATCCTCTAATTTGTAGTATGCTTGTTTACAAGGTGTTTTTTTTAACATGAGGTTTAATAAATACTAACCCTAATTTAATAAGTTGTTTTTGTACTAACCAGTGGACCAATGTCAAATTCAATAAAAAAAACTTCTGCCTTCGGGAAAATCAAACTTGTTATGTGGTTGAAAAATGTAAATGTGGCGCTTTTTATAATACTCCTTGATCATGGATACACATTGATAATTTCGTTCATGTTTTCGCCAACGTCCATACTACGTTGAATACACCGGTTCTCGTTCGATCACCGAAGTTAAGCAACATCGGGCGCGGTCAGTACTTGGATGGGTGACCGCCTGGGAACACCGCGTGACGTTGGCTTTTTGCTTTTAACGTAATTTATTGTTGGTAAGGTGTTTATTCCGCTCGTGCCTACACCATCAGGAACTAAAGGCACGATGTTATTATCATCAACATTAACATTCTCCTGCCCATCCCAATTGATTTGTGGTCGGCGCGACATTTTTTGTTATCTTCAATAGTTTTCTGTTATTGGTCACCTCACTAGTCACCCCCTTCCTAGCTCTATCAGGCATGATGGGTGAACAGGGTGACGTCACAATAATATTTGCATTGTCTTGCCCGAAAAAATAGACATCCTTAGTTCCGCCCTCTCAAAATGGCAGTCAGTAATCATATAGTTTTGAAGTGGTACAAGCACGCCGGCTTAGCATAGATTCCTTGGTTCGATCACCGAGTTGAGCAGTGCTTTAGAAAATTTTCGCTAGGAAATTCTCAGAAAAAGTCCCTTTGAAATTATGCCCAAAGTAAGCTAGTATATAATATTGTGAAGATGTTAATAGCAAATAGGTTGCCACTTAACTACGAAGAACATAAAAAAAATGCAAAACTACTCGGTCTACCACCTTTTCGGGAAAATCATACTTGTCGTGGTTGAAAATGATCGATAATTTCGTTAATGCTTTCGCCAACGTCCATACTACGTTGAATACACCGGTTCTCGTCCGATCACCGAAGTTAAGCAACATCGGGCGCGGTCAGTACTTGGATGGGTGACCGCCTGGGAACACCGCGTGACGTTGGCTTTTTGCTTTTTAACGTATTTCATTATATTTTGTTCTTTTTCGCCTCTGATTTATACACATGATTATTTATTTACGAATTATTTAACAGTAGGTATACCGTGTTAACCGCCAACTTCTAAACTGGTTGCTGCTACCAAGAAATTCCTAATATAAATACCCAATAACACTTGGCCTGGGCAAATACAGCAGTGGTGGCCCATTGGTATCGGCCTGACTTACGAGTTGTAGTTCGTGACTTCGAACCTGCCTGGGCACTTTACTTTTTGAGTTTAATCATCACCACAGCTCTCAAAACGGTGAAGGAAAACATCGTGAGGAAACCGGCATGTCCTAGAACCAAAAAATTCGAAGACATGTGACATCTACCAACCTGCACTGGGCCCGCGTGGTGGATTACGGCCCACACTCTCTCACAGATAGGAAGCCTGTGTTGAATACGGTTATGGGAACGTTGAATACGGTTATTTCGTGTTAATATCACATTATTTTTAAATATTTTCAGGAACTATCGGATCTGAGCGTGCAACTCCTACTACGGGATGGCGTGCTGGTCAACGGCAACCAGATGGTACAGCTGCAGTTAGATGACCCTATAATGATGGAGTAACCAACCACATCTAAAGTCCGCTTATAGTTATTTTACCTCTGACAGGGCAACTCAACCACAACTTTATTGTAACGCGAATAAAGATGATTTTGACAGACGAGTCAGTGGCAACAACCCAAAAGCAACCTTATTGTATAATAGCTGTGACGGACTGCAGAATAGCTACTATTTTAGTAAAGATTTTATATTGCATGAAATAAATGCACTAATAAACGTAACGTTGGTGCCAAAAACTTAGCCAAAGATCTTTGAGAACATAATTGATTTGGTCGCTGAAAGATTTAGAAAAGTATTAATTGCTGCGAAAACTGACAAGTTCTATCATGTTATGTTCAACGACCGGTGAAGGACTTGTAGGACTGTACCATTAGAACATTCAATTTAATATGTTTTATGTGTTTTATAAGTTTAACCACAGCCATTGGCTATATCATAGATTCTTTGGCTACCTTCCACTTTGAGTTATTTTTTCTCGAGCCCTCCATTTGTTTTTTGTTACTTGCCATGTGTCGCAAATCTGAAACAGCAAACAAATTACTTTGGCATTTATAATAATAGTTAGGAAGGTAGGATTATTTTAGAGAGCACAACATCATGCCGATATTCTCCGAGGGGTATGCAGCGGCAAAAGAAGTTTGGAAGGATCGTAGCATGTGGTGTTCTGCAGTTTCTGCCTATCCTCACGGGGTGAGGCGTGAGTTTATGTATGTATGTTATTATAGCTGTATTTTATAACAATATAAGCTGGTACCCGGCGCGTTGCTGCCGCTGTAAGTTAATTGTAGGTACTATGCTTATAAACTTTGTACAACAACCTATGTTAACATTGCATAGTACAACTGTTTTCTTAACGTCCCTCGGCAATCATCGCTTTTCCGAATACAAACGAATGCTCATTTCGTGGTCCATCAATTAATTGTATATTAATTTGAATTTAGAACTAAGTACTTTTTTTTTTGTTAATTTTGATTTTCTTTTTTTTCTTTTCCTACAAAGCAAAACAAACAACAATAAAGTTTATTAGCTGAATAGTCACTTGGTGTTAGTGGTTTTTTTTTTTGGCTAAAATAAAAAATTAGGTAGCAAAATTTTCGATCTATGGAAATATCCCCCAATGACGTGTATGATTGTATTTAGTTTGGCTTCACCCAAATGTAATTATTTTTAAGTGCAATTCCTTAGCTATTAATTTTCAAATAAATGTTTCGATTGTAACAAGCTTTTTATTTTGTTTTCTTTTGTTACTCGTTGATTGGCATACATTTCAGACTTGTCGCATAGCACATCACAAGCGGGCACAACAAGGATGATGACTAATATTAGAAATGTTCGAACAAATAATGCACTTTCAAAGAAGGCATAGTAATAATGAGATAATCGCAAAATTCTACAAAATCGATGGAAATATGAAGAAGCTACTCGGTTGAAAAGTTTTTGGAGGGGATTATTACCGTCCTTGACGCGCGGTACGGACAATTTATGGCGCTAGTATGAAGTTAAATAGTCGTATCGTCACTTCTATGATATTTTTTATAATATTATTTGCACTATTCGCAAACATTTTTTTTTATAGATAAAAAACAAGATATACGGATAGATGCCGTCTAAGGCTGCGTGGACGACATCGACCACATCGCTGTCACAGGCCACAACTCTTCTTCCACAAATGTTCTCACTGCTGGGACACAGGCCTCCTCTCTTCAAGAGAGAATGGGCTGTTATCTACCACACGGGCCCAGTGCGGGTTTGTGTCTTTCGCTTAACTTATAGTGAATAAGAAAGAATCGCCCATCAGGCCCTGTAACGAGCAGGTGATAGGACACGCAAGACATGATATTTAAGTGTCCCTTCGTTTGTGGAACAGCACCACATTTATCTACACTTCAAGTCGGAGTCGTCATTGAATCTACATCTGAACAGGTTTTTCTTGCTTTGGCTAACCTGGGCCCGGAGTCTGTTTTAAGACTTCCAGGTTACCCAAGGCAACCCATCTCCAGGTGGGAGATCTTCAGCTTGTGGAACGAATGGTTTGGGTAAGGAAGCAATGTCTCGCCACAGCTTCAGTCGTTCTTTTGAACGTTCGCCAGTAAGGGGGACGAGGACGACACACTTTAAAATACTTTTTCGGCTTAGTGACAAGGTCGTGCAAAGGGTGTAGTGGAGTAAGAAACCATTTACGCTCTTTCGCTGGAGCTTGCTACCGCTCTGCGAACTACCGGTGGTGCTATTCCTGCTAGTGAACACATCATTTGTATCGAGGTTGGTTTTTGGCAACCAGTGATGATTCATTCAAAGTTATATCCACTTTCCACGGGCAGAACGACTTCACGCTGTGCACCGGTCACCAGCGACACCGCGATCCGGCCACATTGCAATGTCATAGGCAGACAAAACGCTATCATAAAAGCCTCATTATAACACACTACGAGAACTTCAGGGATCCTCTCTCAAAATCAGGGTGGTGTAATAACAGAAAGTCTTCTAAGTCATCTGCCTAGCTCTTTCCCACATCTGAATACCAGTATTTTACCAGTAGTTTTTAGTATTTTGTAATACGAAACCCCTTGGTAAGACTGGTTGTCCGATTTCCGGGGTTTTGACGACCCGACTGTCCACAGATCCACGAATGACAGCCGTGACCAACGACCATCGTGCTTTTCAAAGCAAGATGGTCGTCGGTCGATCGTCCCGTGCGGCTGTTACCCATTACTAATCACCTAAATATCGGGCCTTAGATATCGTGTAGTGTAATGGGTGCAGGGGCTTAGCTACCGCCTTATCAATCATACGGGGCCCCCGACTCTTATATTATATAGTGTATTATCTATGCCCCCGACATGAAGATCTGTCAGATCTGTCACTATTGTCTATAGAGGCAGAAACTTTAGAAAAACTAAAGTCATCATCATAAATTATTTAATAAATCAGTTTGCCGAAAAAAAGGCAAGGAGAGCGTACAATTATTTAATTTGAATTGTTTGTAAAAATGTTGGAAAAAGTGGCAGATAGATAATTATGATGAATATTTTTTTTTTCTTTTGTGTGAAATCTTTACCCTTCATAAGGGCCCCCAAACCATTTTTATACGGGGCCCCGCCAAGGCACGCTACGCCACTGAAAGGGTGCCCACAATTAAAGTAACTGATCCAATAAGGTGACCGG
This sequence comes from Dasypolia templi, assembly GCA_963555695.1. Taxonomy (NCBI): domain Eukaryota; kingdom Metazoa; phylum Arthropoda; class Insecta; order Lepidoptera; family Noctuidae; genus Dasypolia; species Dasypolia templi. The sequence continues at coordinate 12,531,454 of OY743163.1, forward strand.
CAGTGCATCAACTGAAGGCCGTAATTCCTTCAAAATCTATTCACAATCTCATTTCAGCAATAATCAATGTTAAAATCCGGTGTTTCATACGTCCGAATGAAAAAACGGTACCCTTCCAGGACACTCGGTCTGTCCGTCACAGCCATTTTGATCAATATCTGTTATAATTTGGGACGCATGAATTTCTGTGGCCCAAACACGGAGTTGTAACGTAAATAAATAATTTTGACTAAGGGTGGACTTCACCAATGAAACTGAACGAGATAGACGGGGGGCGTCTACCCCCTCCTTGAACACTTCAGTCGCCTCTTCCTTCGCGTTGAACAGTACGTCTGTGTCATTGTTTTTATATACAACACAGGAACAGGAATTTTGACACTGACATCTCTTGATTGCGTTCATAACTAAATGTCCTGAACGCGTTTAGTAACATTGGTGAAAGGGGGTCACTTTTGGAGGCAAAAATGTTTTTACGAGTATAAACAGGTTGTCCAGTAAGTCGACATCAAGCCGGAATCGGGTGATAGGTCAAGTCATAATAATATTTGGATTCGTGCACGCTATAACGGTATCGTAGATGGAAATTTAAAAGCGTGTTCAATGTGTTTCCATACATTTTACTTCCCTGTGTTATCGTTAAAATTGAATGCGTACGCTCGTAAAAATACGAGAGTCGCCCCTCTGGTATATTTTATTTACTTCGTGACGTCAATCTATGGTTTTGATGAAAATTTTCATCTGTGTATTTCTATTGGTCGATACTTGATAAGTAACATTTTATTTTCGGTTTTTCCGAAAATAATCAATGGAACTCTTGATTATCTTCGGGATAATTTTCTCTTAGTAGGTATACAGACCTATTTGTGTATACTTATCAGTATTTTCGCACTTTACATCAAGGCCTCCGTGGCGCAATTGGTTAGCGCGTTCGGCTGTTAACCGAAAGGTTGGTGGTTCAAGCCCACCCGGGGGCGGCGACTCTTTTGGTAAATTTTATGATTCGTTTATCGCTTTTTAATCAATGTCAAAAATATTGCGAGCACAGAAATAAAGTAAAGTGGCATTCTTTTCCCTATTTTTAACGCAAATTTCAGCGTTTTAAACCCGATATGTAATGAACAGTCGCTTTTTTATGTAACCCTAATTATTTTGTAGTTTCTATACTGATGGCTGTACCTTAATTTATAGTGGCATTTCTACTAACACCACGCTGAGGTAGGTAATTACTGAATATTCAATTATTTATGTGCACGTAAATGTAATTTAAAAATGTGTGTGATGATTATGAACTCTGCATAGTAAAATAGTAGGTGAGACGAACATTATCATTATTTATAGTGTACTTATTTAGTATATAAACTTAAGCCCTTTTTCCATGGGGTAGGCAAAAACTACAGAACGCCACCTGTACGATTCTTACATACTCCCGCACCCTAATTGCGTAATACACAATCAATCGGAATCTGAATCGTTTTGAAACAGATTGCTAATCCATTGCTTCTTAAGTTCGATAAAAATTCTGCTCAACAATATATAGAACGCAATGAATGTTCTTGAACCGTCAAAATCAAACAGATTAGTCGTAATCGTTTACGAAAATGTGTTACGCAATTATGGTGCTGGTTTGCTTCGTATCCTACATAGTTCACTCTATTTAATTAATTGATAGGGTAAAGTGGCGGAGAATTAGTTTCATTTGAAGATTTAGGCACATCCAAATAGAGTACTAATTTTAAAGTTACGTTTATATCAGGCGCGATTAGCGTTAAATATCTGATAACATTCGATATCAATAAAATTATAAGTTTTGATAACAACACATTTAGTAACAGTGATTTCGTTGTGGTGAAATTTGATTAGTTAATATTGTTAAAGGTTTGTGATTTTTATTGCTAATTAACATAGACATATAAAAATAGTATGTTTTACATTATATTCTTTGAAATATTAAATTAAAGACTGATTTTAAACAAATCTACATGAATTAATTGTACTTAAAAGAGGTTTGTATTGGGTAAGCTGTGAATGTTAACAATCATTAAAAATATGGCTATGTGAGATTAGGTACTTTAAAATTATTAGTTTCCTCATTAAAGTTATCACACTTTCTTTACTTGACTGACCGGATGGCTTAGAAAAAAAAAAGAAAAAAAAAACTTAGGTTCTATTTACCAAAAAGAGTTTCCTTACATTTACTCGTCTCTATAAAATACCCTATTCTCTAAAAACTAGGTACCTACAATCTATTAAACTACTGAAAGTACAGTACACCGCACGTCCAGGATACTAGGTTTATTTTGACAGCGTCTTTATTTCGTAGTGTTAAGAGCGGTTTTCGTAGCTCAGATGTGGTTGACAGTACTAAAGAAAACACCATTTTCAGTGATTAGATACAAACGAACGTGGTCCATTCACTGCCTTTGCAACACCGCTCTCAGGATTAGTGTTTGTTTATCTAAGTAAGATGAAAAGATAATAAATAAAAACATTTTAAATGTTTTAGCAGTATCACTTTAGATTTTATCTTGATTTCATAAGCTTACTTAGGTATTCAATGAGAAGTACTTCTTAGTTCTTGTAACAATATAAGCAATAACATTTTCTACCGCCTGATCGAGTCAATCTTTTTGAGGAAGACTTTATAACTTACTATATGAATAAGTACTATTTTATTTAATTAATTTATGTCAAGTTTTTTTTTAAATGTAGGTTTATGTACCATAATTATAACACTTCGCTACGCTCCTCAAAAAGTCTTTTTTTTTTCTTCTTCTTTTGGCTTCGCACGGTTTGTGCATTCAGCCAGTGTCACGTTTAGAATGTCAACCTCCTCGTTTATCTAGCGTGGCACAATCCATGTAAACAACAATGGTTTGGATTCCTTGTTTCGGCGGAACACGAGACGATGTAGAAGAGCACTCTAAAGAGATCGACCGGGACATCAAACAATGGATCAAATCTTACAATGAAGTGAGTATTTATTTATTTATCAAGGTACTTAGGGTTAGGGTGACTGGTAATTAGTGACCGACACTCAAACACATGACTTTATTCATCATAACAAACAACTTTCCAAAAAAAAAAAAAAATTGTTTTGCGGATGATCTTAATCACTCCAATAGAATACTGAGTAAGTACCTAACAAGAATAATACACCATTATCTGTGATTTTATTAAGTGACTAATCCCTATTAACAAACACAATTAATCAATCCACTTTTACCATGCTTTTTCTCTTTATTTCAAGATCACTCAATCAGCTGTGCGGCGCTTTACCCCGTCCGGTCACATGTTCATGTAGGTACTACAGTACAACGCGCGGCAAAAAAAAATTTTTTCTTTGGGAAAGTTTTTTGTTATGATGAGTACAATCGTGTGTTTAAGTATCGGTCACGAATTACCAGTCACCCTATATATAGGCTTACCAACTAAACACATACAAAAGTCTTTGCCTTATTATAGATCTCCCATGTACTTATGTAATAATAGGAGAAAAAACATAAACATCAAATATCAATCAAACAAATTTAAGAAAAGATTGAATTGATTGCTTGTTTTTTGTGTCCTTCACCACACAACTACCGACTATTTCTTGACAATTTTTTGGCGTTATTGTGTGGTGAAGGACACTGTTTTAGAGTATAAACGATTTTTTGTTTGATTTGATTGACACTGTGATCTACTCAAGTAAGTTGATATTATTGAGTTACATTTATGTTCGACCGTACCTAGCCTGGTAGAGTCAACAACAGAAGTCAATTTAAAATTCTGTTCATACTGGTGAAGTTAAGTACCATAAGTTGACTTTTGTAAATTATTTTCAGGCAATTAAACTTTTACTACTAGGCACAGGGGAGAGTGGGAAAACAACCATAATAAAACAAATGAAGATTTTACACGTTCAAGGATTCTCTGCAAGGTATCTATTATATTCCATGCATATAGGTACCTATATGCATAGTACCTCCATAGTAACTTTTGTTTTTTTTTCCGACTGTCGCGAATCAAAAGGAGGATGTTTTGAAGGACTGTTGTAATTTTGGCAGTTAGAAAGTGCTGATTCTTAGCCTAATTTGAATAAAATACTTTATTTTCGTACACCTAATTAATACCAATCAAATTGTCTATGCACTTTTCAGTGAACGTTCAGAGAAAGCGAAACATATTCGTCACAATATTCATGAATCTATCCACGACATTGTAGACAGCTTGGCAATGTTGAATATACCACTACAAAAACCAAAGAATAATCATTCAAGAGAATATATTCTGAAACTTGGCGATGCCGGGCCAAAGGAATATACAGAAGTGAGTGGTATTATATCTCAACGTCATTTTAAAGTACATTCTATGTTTTTTTGTTTGACACTAAAATAGCAGTTAGAAATTGTAAAAAAAAATCTTCTTGTTTCCAGGAATATTTTGACCACGTAAGAGCATTGTGGAGGGATGGTGGAGTCAGAGAATGTTTTAAAAGATCTAATGAATATCAACTAATTGATAGTGCTGAATAGTAAGTTGAGTATGTTAAGATATTTTTGTCGGAATTTTGTGTTTTACTGCAACATGTTGGTCAAAATTTAAAAAATTGCCATCTAGTGTCGAATTAAATAACTAAATCACTATAAATCTGATGTCTGATAATAGATGGCGCTTTACTAATAGTTTTCATTTTGATGTTAAATGCTTCAGGTGCATGATTAGATGCTTAGCTCATGTAATATTTATATCGAAATTGTTGGTGTTTCTATTCTATTCAATATCTTTTCAGTTTTCTAGACAGAATAGATCTTATTGAAAAACCCGATTATATACCATCAGACGCTGACATATTGAGGTGTCGACAGAAAACAACTGGCATTCAGAAAATTGAATTCAAAGTTAAGGTATGTACTTTTATTATATTCAAATTAAAAAAAAAACAAACCATTTAGCATCTACTTACTAATAACTGAGAAATTAGTAAATTTAAGTATGTATAGACACCTACTGTTTGCCTAGCTGCTTTATATTTCTAGGTCCCAAAATCAATGCACGGTGGCATACAAGACTTTTGGATGTTTGACGTTGGCGGGCAAAGGGGAGAAAGAAAGAAATGGATACAGGTAGGACATAACCATCGGTACTATTCTTTTTTTAACCATCAACCTTTGAGTTTCACTTATACTGGCGATCTTGCATCTTCGTCGTACAATCTCAATTCATGATTAAAACTCTGAGCAATTGAACTGAGCTTAAAGTTGCTTAGTGTAGATTTACCTCTGTGAATGGCAACTTGGAAATGCCTTACTTTTACTGGTTTTGAAATTAATGCAGACAAGTCTTACTCTGAAGAATAGTTTTGCTAGCTGTTGGCCTGCGACGTCGTCTGCGATCCAGAATGAAGAGTACCACCTTACCCAAGTCATGGGCTATCTGTGTGACAAATTTCATTCAAATCCGTTCTACCGTTTTGGCCTGAAAGCGTAACAAACCAACTTACTTTCGCATTTATAATAATATTTTTTAGGATTAAGATGGGTAAATAACTACAACCTGGGAGATGATGATTATCGGGACACCTTCCCCAAACCCTCGTGGTTTATTTTAATAGTTATTTCATATTAAGTTGTAACTGCTTTTAGGTATTCGAAGGTATACACGCCATATGGTTTCTAGTAGCATGCAGTGACTTCGACCAGAACTTGCGAGAGGATAGCACTCAGAACAGACTCAAAGAGGCGCTTGTGTTGTTTGAAGATGTCTGGCAAAGCAGGTAACACGATGATATTGAATTATTGATCGTTTTGACCGCATAGGTTATAATAATAGAGTTCAAAATTCAGTTGAAGGGGTATTTCGGACACTTAAATACTATAAAGACATGTTACTTATCCAAAGATATTCGATGTTATGCCAAAATCCCACAATGCAACGACTCAACTTTAAAACGCCTACCGTTTTCTTCATTGCAATCCTCCGCAAATAAAACACTAACAAGTAACATTATTCCCGTAGATTCCTGATGGAAGCGGGTCTGATACTGTTTCTGAACAAGCAGGATATACTGGAGAGCAAGGTGTCTCAGGGTCGCAGCATTGCCCCCTACTTCCCTAAGTACAAGGATTTTCAATCTTCAGGAGATGAGTACACCAGGACCAAGATGTTTATCAGGAGCTTGTTTGTGGTGGGTAATTTTTACTATTGGTAGCTTGGGAGTCTTGCGTTTGACGACTTCAAAGAAGATCAGAGAGAGAGAGAGTGAGAAGATCTTACCTAATGGTAATTAATGAGAAAGCAATGATATGGTCCTGCTTTTGCCTAGAAGTATTTGATAGTACTGATAATAATGTAACATCAGTTTGGAATTTGTCCCCATCCCCCATCCATTTGTCTTAAGCCCTTTCTAAAATAGGAAGATAACAAGCATTGAAAAAAAACGGCAATAATTTATCATTTCCACAGTTCAAGATTTGAGAGAGAAGAGATTCAACAACAAAAAAGTTCGTAATAAAAATAAAACCATTTCTAATTACAGGAATTAATAACAAAAAAACGCGACCGCCGCGCCCTAGACGCGTCTGCAGAACGTTTCGTGGTAGCGGAGGCGCGACGAGCCAGAGAATGCTACTTCCATTTCACTACGGCCACTGACACCGACAACGTACGAACCGTCTTTAGAGACGTGCACCAGATCATCCTCACGCATTTGCTGAATAATCTAGGAGTTTATTAAAGTAGGACACATTTGGGGACTGTTTGCTAGGTACATGGCCCATAAGTTATCGGGAACTTAATTATAGGCATATAATTAAGTTCCCGATAACATACTTGACATTTAATTTCATAGAAATTCTGTAATCTATTCCATTTTTAGGGTTCCTTAGCTCAAAAACAAAAAAAAAACTGAACACTTATAGGATCACTTCGTTGCCCGTCTGTCTGTCAGTTTGTTAAGACCCTTTTTCTCAGGAACGCGTTTAGGTTTCAAGTTGAAATTAACATCAAATACGTAAATCCGCGGTCCCTTGAAGAACAAAAAATACGGCGATTTAAGCGAAATATTCATTCATTATTTATTCCCGTTGATCTAGAATCATGAAATTTGGCAAGAAGCAAGGCAGGCAAAGACAGAAAATGGTTCATTTGTAGTTTTATCACATAAAAAATGCGATTACAAACTTACAAAATTGCAGTTGGGGAATTGTCCGTGACGTATATCGATGTAAGGGAGAACATATTTTTCAACTACAATTTTAAGTTTGATCTTGGAATAAATATTCATCCCATCTACGGAGCCGTTCTTTGTGCGTAGTCCGACACGCACACAGCCAGTTTCTTTTTATTCGATGATTGGTGACTGTTCGGATGGGGATGTAGTGAAACGCCAATCTCAGTATATCCCCACATACTTCAACTGAATGAGACAAAATTCAAATCCTTTGTCAAACGCACACTATTCAGGCAGGCATATTATAGGTTGGAGGATTACATAACTGATAAAAATGCCTGGCTTAATGCCGGTCCTGCTCCACACCACAACTAATTAATTGACATTCGAATCACTGTTGAAGCTGCTGAAGATAGTAAGAATTTATTTGCATTATATAAACTCAATCTCCGTTTTATTATATAGATGCATTGCACAGATGTGAGTACTTTGTACTATAGAGCTACCATTTACCGGGTAATGTCATAGATTGACTTGAATGTGCCTTGGCGGCTGATAGTATGTCATGCTCACTCAAATGTCTCGCTGACGGTGGCGCGTGTGTCGGATCATTTAGCTCCCTTCAAAATGGTTGAGCTGAATGGTGCTGATCCATGCGTCATGTTCGTGAACGGGCGCCGTCAGTTGGGACTGGTCATCTCTTAGCTGCCACGGCTTATTTTAATAATTAATTAGCTGGATTGTTTTTAATTATGTTTTGATGCACTCTGGACGCTTTTAACGTGTACGGTTTTTTGTACATCGTTCTCACTTATAGTGTCAACATTAATCGATGTAACTAAGATATATGTAAAAACATTATTATTTAAAATAGTGTCCATGGCGTTTCTTGCCCGTTCTTCTCCATAGGTACCTACTACGCTTTGGAATGGGCAACTAGCTTCATATTTCTGACTGACCGACTCCTTGACAATTCAAAAGTGCCTGTAAATGGTTTAATTGAAATAAATGATTTGAGTTTTTTTTGAGTTTTGAGTAAACTCCTAAATATAGTCTAATTAATAGCTATGTACTTAGAATTATGTTTTAATCGCTTTTGCCCGCGCCTTCTACCGCGTGGAGGTCCTATTTTATCCCATGGAAACGTTAGATATACCGAGGTATTAAGTATACTATGTGTTATTAAACCCAAAATGCATTATGATATTTATTTAAAAAAAACACTTGTCACACTACAAAAGTTTAGAATAATACAAGTTGGAAGGGACATCGACGCACAACCTGATACCATGGACTCAGTACATGATTTTGAACCCTGATGATTTTTGTCGTTTATTTAAAAAAAAATGCTCTGCCATACATTTTGACCGCGTAGGTATTGCACTTTTCTATGAAACAGCAGTTTTTTTTTTGATAACCGATGAAAAATTTCAACTCCAGGAGGTCGGGAACAGTACCGTTTTTCTGGATGAAAGGTAGTCTATGTCCTTTTCTGTACCCCTGACCACGTATATGCAAAATTTCATGATGATCGGTTCAGTGGTTTAGGCGTAAAAACCTAACAAACAAACATACTTTCGCATCTATAATTAGTAGGTGGGTAAGGATTAGGATTGTACACCAAAATGCAATACTAACCATTGTGACGGATTCTTTCACATAGACTTAGGTCTTAATGACGTTGCGGCAAAAATGGACGCTAATGTAGTGCTGGACATCTTTAGCAGAAAACATAAAAGAAAACTGTCTTTACTAAACATTTAATTTTTCTATTGTTTTGACACCTTCATAAACATACTTGAACTTGTAGTAATAAACTTGAAGTATGATAATTCAAGTTTATTTCTAATAGTTATTGTTAATTTTTTGCACGTCCGCCCCCAGTGCCCCCCCCCCAGAAAAAAATCCTTGATCCGCCCTTGGAGATACTTTCCCTTTACAAAGTCCCTTCACAGTTATTTTACTTCTGTCTGACAGCAGCAACCCATTAACAACCATAACGTAACTTCTCTAAAAATCATTGTGACTTTGACTGACTTGTCAATCGAAGCAACCCGACAGCAACCTTTAAATAACTGGTTACTTAGCTGTTTTTGGTAACGTGTGAGGCGGTGAGGTGTTGTATCTACATAGGGCGCTAATTATCGCCATAATTGCGTTGAGTAACTTGTTTATCTTGAACTACCCACTAAGATATTTATATTTGCAAATAAAATAAGTTTCCAGGAATAGCAGCTTTATTTTGTTAACCTACCTACCTTAATTAACTAACATGCCTACATGACAAAATGTAGACAATTCGGCAAAGTAATGGGGTATTACCGATGTCTGTGTCTTGTGATCATGAGAGCTTCAAGTATCGTAATTTTTTTTCAAGGGTACCTACATACATACAAAGCATTGTTGTACGAACAATGTAGGTTCAAACCACGTACGAGTTTAACAAAATTTTAATCTCGATTAAAATGTTGTTAAACGCTCAAATTGAGTTTTAAACGTTTTTAGACAAATCCATCGAGAAACAGAAAAGTTGCGGCCCTGAAAAGGGCCTTTTCAAAACAAAAATGCCAAATCAATTAAATTACTTCAAATTCTTCATTAAAACCTCAACCAATCACCCGCCAAAACCATACAGCGTTCTTCCTTGTCTCTTTAAAGCATAGACAACGTCCATCGCTGTCACAGTTTTTCTTTTGGCGTGTTCAGTATACGTCACAGCATCTCGGATCACATTTTCTAGAAACACCTTCAGCACGCCACGAGTTTCTTCGTAGATTAATCCTGATATTCTCTTGACACCTCCTCTTCTTGCTAATCTTCTAATAGCAGGCTTCGTGATTCCTTGGATGTTGTCTCGAAGAACTTTTCTGTGGCGTTTGGCACCTCCTTTGCCTAATCCTTTCCCGCCTTTGCCACGACCTGTCATTTTTATGTTGACAAACTTTTTTCTGAGCGCGAATGTGACGATGGTAAGATGTGGAATGCGAATGCGGTCTTGTGCGTGAGCGAGGAATATTTACAAGCTAGGCGTGCGGATATTGTATAAGTTGCGGGTAATTTAGTCATAAAATAAAGAATTTATAGAACAACCCTCGTAAAAAAATTATTAGATTTCTGTTTGCTATTCTTGACTTTAACTCTAAATAGGAACGAAGAAAATCGTAGAGTGAACTTAATATTATTGTAATTAAACTTCTATGCAAGCAATACACTACCTAAGGTACATATATTATCAAATATCCTTAACTTAATAAGTGTTATGTTTTAAATTTCTTTAAGATTTGACTTAGTCTTTCCTTTGACGGTAACAGCTGTTAAAGTGAAGCGTCTTTTACATTGGCGTAGCGTGCCTTGGCGGGGCCCCGTATAAAAATTTTTTTGGGGGCCCTTATGAAGGGTAAATATTTCTCACAAAATATTTTTTTTTGCATAAAATTAAATATATCATTATCTATCTTTCACTCTTTCCAAAATTTTTACAAACAATTCAAATTAAAAACATACTGTCCTTGCCTTTTTTAGGCAAACTGATTTATTAAATCATAGCTGATGATGACTAGTTTTTCTAAAGTTTCTGCCTTTATGAACAATAGTGACAGGTCTGACAGGAGTATAATTGATACGGCAGACACGGCGGTAGCTACGCCCCTGTCTTTTATCGTCTATAGTTATTAAAAGTGCCTACCTAGCGCCACAGTATTCAAGTAATGCATACCTATTGCTGCATTTGGACGGACTGTTTCACTTATTACTTTTGTCAAGGAACTGTGGAGAAATTGTCCCAAGTACGGAGCCTACAATAATCCAACTGGTTTTCGCTTAAGTTTTTGTATGCGTGAGGGGTACCTACATAAGGCGATATGTACCGACATAAATGAGTTTAGTAATTAGTTCACCTTTAACTACCCACTAAGATTTTTTATTTGCCATTAAAAATAAGTTTCCAAGAACTTACTAAATCAAAATCTGGACAAATTTTCAACTGCAAAATGACTGACTGGTAATTCGGCAAAATTATAGGGTAACAGTAGGATACCGGAGTATTAGCTGATCATGAGAGTTTCAACTATCGTATAGTTTTAAAATGTACCTTCATAAAAACATCCAGTCTATAGACTACTATTTATACTAGGGGACAAGTCGAAACGTAAGGTACCTCCTACCAACCTCATTCTTAGACCATTATGTTAAATTTATGTTAAATAGCCTAAGAATGGTACGGGCCGGCTCATGTACGGAGAGCGATTATAATTTTGTTAAACACTAATTCAATTTGTGTTTTAAACGTTTGTGTACGAATATATCCATCAAGAAATAGAAAATTTGCGGCCCTGAAAAGGGCCTTGTCAAAAATGTGCTAAATAAATTAAACTACTGTAATTTCTTCATTATAACCTTATAAGTCACCCGCCAAAACCGTACAGCGTTCTTCCTTGTCTCTTCAAAGCATAGACAACGTCCATCGCTGTCACAGTTTTTCTTTTGGCGTGTTCAGTATACGTCACGGCATCTCGGATCACATTTTCTAGAAACACCTTCAGCACGCCACGAGTTTCTTCGTAGATTAATCCTGATATTCTCTTGACACCTCCTCTTCTTGCTAATCTTCTAATAGCAGGCTTCGTGATTCCTTGGATGTTGTCTCGAAGAACTTTTCTGTGGCGTTTGGCACCTCCTTTGCCCAATCCTTTCCCGCCTTTGCCTCGACCTGTCATTTTGACGTTTACTTGATATAGCTATTTTTTGTGAGCGCGAATGTAACGATGGTAAGATGTGGAATGCTGTCTTGTACCTGCACGAGGAGTATTTATAAGCTAGGCGCGCGTATATTGTATAAGTTGCGGGTAATTTTGTCATAAAAATAAAGAATTTATAGAAAAACCCTCTTAAAAAATAATTGCGATAGTCCAATGTATTATTGAATTATTAGATTTCTATTTGCTATTCTTGACTTTAACTCTAATTAAGTACGAAGATGTGATTAAGTTAGCAGTAAAGTCTTGTCTTCCTGTCCTATAAGTCACTTAGTTAGAAACTGATTTATCTTTTTAGGTAGGAATCTATTTTTTGCTACAGGGGTAATTATAATACCTACTTATAGACATTAGCCCCTCGAAACAAAAGAGATGAAATTCAAATCTTGTATCAAACGCATACTACTTACATAGGCAGGCAAGCATAGGTACCTATTAAAAGTTGGGAGATGACGTCGTCGCTGATAAATACTTATGTCAATGCTGGTCTCGCTCCACAAGGGCGCATCAACACTAATTAATTGGTATTTGAAAATAGTTACCGTTGGAGCTACTGAAGATTGTCAGACTATCCTTGCTTTGTATACTTAGATTCAATCTCTAGGTATAACGTCAGTATTTAATATAATTGCATAGCACATGTATGAGTAGGTACTGTGGAATATCCACTCATTGACTTGAATGTGCCCAGGTAGTAGAGAGTAGTCATGCTCACTCAATCTTGCTGATGGTCGTGCATGTGTAGGATAATTCGGTTTCCTTCAAAGTGGTTGAGCTCAACGGTGCTGATCCATACGTCCTGTTCGTGTACGGGCGCTGTCAGTTGGGTGGGACTGATCATTTCCTAGCTGACACGGCTTATTTTATTTCTTAATTGTTGTACGTTTTGCTTGGGACACTTTTAACGCGCGTGTCTTCATACATCGTTCCCACAAACCCACCTTTATAATTATAAAATTTCAACATGAATTGTGTTACCGATTTTTTTTGTTTAAAAGAGTAAGTAGGTACCATCCATTGAGTTTCTTGCCAGTTCTTCCCCAAAAAAACATACTACGCTTTGGAATGGGCAACTAGCTTAATTTTTCTGACTGACCGAATCCTTATCAATTCAAAAGTCCCTGTAAATGGTTTAATTGAAACAAATGCTTTGAGTTTTGATTTAGAAACCGAGTTTGGGCTGTGGGATTGGTTGCTAAAAACCTAGGATTAATAATGAAGTTAGGATGTTTCATATTACATTGATACCTGTTGGTATTCATTAAGTATAAGTTTTTATTTATGTACCTACATTTAATTTTAATGACGAAAGAATAGTTATACCTACAACTTATAATGAATCTAACCCAAGTGATTTATGTTTTCAATAACATTTGTATTTATTTATTTATCCATTTTACATCTAAGTATTATGACACGATTTTTTTAAAACCCAATGCGATAATACGCCAATCCTAACTTAATCGATAATAACATTTTTACATCTAGGTAAGTATACCGTCTTTGCTATTGTATAGAATCAAGTTCTCCTAAATAAACAGACAGCTGTGCTGCTGGGAAATTAGTTGCGACAATTCTTTTTCCCTGCTTTATTAATTAGTGAAGACCGCCCTTCACCAATTCCTAGTCCTAGTGCCTTGTCGTGCTTTTGGGGGACTGACGTATGTAATTTTGAGGTTCAAAAAGTGCTGAGACTTAGTCTAGTTTGAATGAATGACTTTTGATTTCGATAAATAGGAAGACATAAAAAATATGGCGTAATCTAGTGGCTTGACCTCATCAACGCTCATGATTGGTCCTTGAATTTACCTCGCTCGCACGCTCACCCACTACTTGCAAACAACACAAGTTCACCTAAACCACACAACACATGACGACCAAGACGAACTTTAAAAAAAAAAACGAACCAAAACTAAAATGGCGCCCGTCAAAGTACCAAAGAAGGCTCTGAAACCAACTCCAACAAAGGACAGCGTCTCCAGAGCAATCGTGAAGACGAAAAAACTAAAGAAGAAAAACTACCAGAGCTTCTCCATCTACCTCTACAAGTTACTGCGAATGGTAGCACCAGAAAACCTGGGAATCTCACGAAAATCAATGCTTATAATGAACAATTTTTTGAACGATATGCTGGAAAGGATTGCAGTTGAAGCTGGGAGGTTGGCTGTCCACAGCAAGAAGTCAACGCTGAGCAGCAGGGAGGTACAGGCAGCTGTCAAGCTCGTCATCCCAGGAGAGTTGTCAACCCACGCGAATATAGAAGCTGTGAAAGCCATTAATCTGTTCCATAAGAGCCACGAACGTGACGCAGCGGCGAAGCAGTGAAAAAAATAGATGTCACATCTAACAGATGTGAAGACAATGTGACATTAATTAGTGATGGAAGTGTCGTATTAAGAAGAATAAAAGTGTTAATTATTGTATTTAAATTATTAAGTTAGTAATAATTTTATGTTGATTGGTAAATAAATGAATGATTGTGAAGTTTGTCTGTTGTTTTATTATAAACAGAACTTATCAGCACCCCTCCCTGCATTCTCTGAATGGGAAGGCAGAGGTACGTTCAGTACTCAATATATTTAGTGTAGGTTGTAAACCTACAAGATATGAGCGTTTTGAACCCTGTCACAGCTAAGTTGGAGAGAGGAAGACGAGGGATTTAATTTGGTAACTTAGTAGTACCTATGGCTACGAGTACTTTAAATTATTTACGTAGGGAATTATTTTATAGAACACTAGATGTTGCCCGCGAGTTCATCTGCGGTACAGGATGAAAAGTAGCCTTCGTCCTAAACCAGCACCCTAATTGCGTAATACACAATCAATCGGAATCTGAATCGTTTTGAAACAGATTGCTAATCCATTGCTTCTTAAGTTCGATAAAAATTCTGCTCAACAATATATTTAACGCAATGAATGTTCTTGAACCGTCAAAATCAAACAGATTAGTCGTAATCGTTTACGAAAATGTGTTACGCAATTAGGGTGCAGTTCTTGGTCTATCTGTGTGCCAAATTGCATCTGAATCCGTTCAGCCGTTTTACCATGAAAGCGTAACAAACAAAAAACGTATTATCGTATTTATAAAGTAAGTTAGAATTAGAATGTATCAGATATATTTAGCATAAACAGACATACTTACATGAGGTTATTGAATTATAAGTAATTAAAAACCTACTTAATCCACGTAAGTCTAGTGCTCGGAAGCGCTACTGCTGAGCATGAGGTCCTGGTTTCGATGCCCAGGTCGGGCCAAGTGTTATTGGGTTTTTTGAAATTCCTCAAAGAGAATGGACAAAATGAAAGATTTCGTCGACAAAACTTCTTTCTTTGGTGGTCATGATACGCGTGCAGGTCGGCCAGTGTTATTGGATTTTTCAATCTGGAATTTCTCAGTAGCTGCCCGGAGTCTGGATATGAGCGTGGTTGATGGCAAGAGGCTCGCCCCTTATTAAATGTGACAACAGAACAAGCTGTAGGTACTCATAGCGAAATGTGCATTTACTATACCACTGAGGCTTTAAATAACGCCAGAAGTGATGGTAAGATCTTAATAACACTTGTTAAAAAGCGATCCTTTATCTTCAAAATTAAGTCAGGTATTTTTTTCGTCGTCGTGACGACCTGTGTCTTAAACTATTAATCTCTTCTTCTAACAATATACACGCCTCATTGTTCTAAGCTACCATCATCATCATCATAATTTCGGCCGAAAGACGTCCACTGCTGGACATAGGCCTCTCCATCAAGCGGATTCCTGCGGCCTTCACAAGGTCATCACTCCACCTTGTGGGAGGCCTTCCAACGCCACGTCTTCAGGTACCTACACGGTCGCTACCTTAGAAACGTTTCGGCCACATCGGTCATCTGTCCTGAGAGCAATGTACCGACGATCTAAGCTACCGATTCCCAGTTACTGGGTTGTGAAGGTCAGAGCTGATTAAGGCACATAACTAGGTACCTATTTTATTCTGAAGGGCAGAAGACTTAGAAATATTCCGCAAGTAAATGGTTTCTTTACCGCAGCGGAATATTCCAACAAGTTTTCATTTTCACACACCGCGGGTAATTCTAGCTCAAAACAATTCTAATCTACCCTCAATATCCTTTAATTTGCGAAAATTGAGTACCTAAAAAACTATAAAAGGCATCGCTTCCCTCACTCGAGTCGATCCTCGTCATACTGCTCACACAGTCGTCATCGCATTAGCTCGTGTGTGAACGAAATCAAAATGGCGCGAACGAAACAGACAGCTCGCAAGTCTACCGGAGGAAAAGCTCCTCGGAAACAACTGGCGACGAAGGCAGCAAGAAAAAGTGCTCCAGCCACGGGCGGCGTGAAGAAACCGCACAGGTACCGACCAGGGACCGTGGCCCTGCGAGAGATACGCAGATACCAGAAGAGCACTGAACTGCTCATCAGGAAACTGCCTTTCCAGCGTCTCGTGAGGGAGATCGCGCAGGACTTCAAGACTGATCTCCGGTTCCAGAGCTCCGCTGTGATGGCGCTTCAAGAGGCCAGTGAAGCGTACTTAGTGGGGCTGTTTGAGGATACGAATCTGTGTGCGATCCATGCGAAGCGAGTGACTATCATGCCAAAGGACATTCAGTTAGCGAGGCGAGTGCGTGGCGAGCGCGCGTAGTTACATTCGTATGTTTTCGCTGATGTAGGTAGGTATTTATTGATGACAAAGCCCTTTTCAGGGCTGCAAGTTTTTCTGTTTCTTTGATGGATGTCAAAACGTAATTATGTATCTACCCCAAACATTCAAAATAGCACAACAAAGGGAAAAATTACTTATATTTTTGAATACGGTGTTGTTTTCGTTTTGTATTTTCTATTTCGGTCACCCGACTTCCAATTTTTTTTCTTCTTCACTTTTTACTGCTTTTTTATGAAGTAGGTAATACCTATCCCACACAAATCGTCCAGATACCAATACGTGATATTTAAACGGAAGACAAGAAGCTTAGGTAAATCACAACATCATGAACAGCTAGCTCAAAAACTATTCAAGCTAAATTAATAATATTTTTATGGGAAAGAAAGAAATCGTGGACATCGGCCCAGTTATCATGGAGAATGGAAAGCAATCAGGAGAAATCGGTGTACCTACCTACAGATAAATGAAAAAAAAAAGCATACCTAACACGGTACATTAACAGTATTTTATCACGTGCCTAGTAAATTTAGTTAGATTAAAACTGTTTGTTTGTTTTATAGGCTACATTGTAATCAATTATTAAGAAACTTTAAGACAAAAAAAAACATAAAATCCACCTTTTTTGAGGCCTGTTAATTAAAATCACAAATCTATGTAAAAGTACTTACTTAACGCACAAGAGCGTCTCGGTGACTCCGTCAAAAGCAACATTACTGACTCTTTTAAGTTGGTGTATAATTTGATAACCACAAACCGGAAACATTTAAAAGTTAATCTTATCAATGCTTTTTTGCTTGTTACCTACCTACTTACATGAATTTTAACTTAGGTTGTTATCTCTCCAGCGCGCGACCACGCTTACCACCATACTCGTAGAAACGAGTTTTTGTCTACGGAAGAATAGTAAAAAAAATCTTTTCTATTTGCCTTTTGTCTATTCTACCGTCGACAAAACCCAGACTGTAAAAAAGAACCTGCAATCCCCACTCAACAGTAGAGTTAAAATTCATGTAGGGAACTACTTACTTTTAAAACTAATAGTTTTAAAAGTAAGTAGTTCCCTACATGAATTTTAACTCTACTGTTGAGTGTGTTAATTAATAAAGAACCTACAAATAACATTTTCACCACACTACCTATTATTTGCAATTTTTACCCATCGATTTCCGAGGGTAAAAGCCTTTTTTGTTATCTAAAGTGTAAAAGTGTTTTAAAATTCGTAGGCCGCCGCTTCAACATTGACTCGAAGCGAAGTTTTAAATAAAACCAAAAAGTTAGGAACAAAAACGTTTTTAAGACAAAAGTTAGGAACGTTCAAAACCTGTCAACCGAAAATACCTGGTTATTCAGAACCGAAAATACTGCTGTACTGCTGGGAAGTTTGTTGCGCGAGTTCTTCTCAGCTAAAGCACGATTAACTGTAGGAAGTGGTGAACAGAGGGTGTTTTTTTTTTTTTTTTTTAAATGGCATCTCGCAGGTCAACCTATGAGGTTGTCGTCTGCTTAGACGGACTTGCCTGTGGATTCCCTAATAAATTAAGGCCTCCAGCCAGGACTTAAACTTAAATACTAACTAAAAACTAAGCGACTACACGCTAAGGGCACCCCCTGTGGGGTACGAACCTCGGCTTAGGGCGTCGCTGGAAGAGGGCAGCAAATGACTAGCTGGATCAGGAATGATATTATTTAGGGACGAATTTAAAGCTACAGGCTCAGCGGCGCGGGCTGGCTCGAGCAAGGGTCGGGAGGGGCGTAGATTTGGGCGTCGCGGCGGGCCTCGGCGGCGAGGACGGTAGGACGGCGATCGGGTTTTGGGCTTATGAAGCGTGCTGGTTGCCTTACTACTCTCCTGCAGGAGGGTAGTGGCGTCGTCGGGGGCGATTAAGGTATGCCTAGGTCGGCGAATACTACTAATACGGGAAGGAGTGTAGCGGGCGGCCGCTGAGATCAGGGGGTTGGGGTGTTTTATGCCACAGTCAAAGAAACGCTTCGATAAGCGTTTCATGAACTGGTTTATGGTAGGCATTTTAAGATCGATGTGGAGATTTATATTACGGACATAGAAGGGGGCACCCGTGACCTTTCTGAGGAAACGGTTCTGGAGGGTCTGCATCTTATGGAGATGACGTGGGTGAGCGTGCGCGAATACAACGCAGGCATAGGTCATGATGGGACGGATGACTGCGGTGTAGATGCGCAGCTTGCATTTAAGTGACAGTTTGCAACGGGCTGTCAGAATAAAGTGGAGTCTACCAAGAGCGAAAGCGGCGCGCGCGCGAACAGCCTTAATGTGCTCTTTGAACGTTAAGTTTTTATCAAGGATCACGCCTAGGTATTTGGCTTGCTTCTCCCAAGGGATTGGCTTGCCGTACATAGTGATCGGGCTGGGAAGGGGGGGTGGGACTCGACGACGTCTCGAGAAGAGAACCGCCTGACTCTTATCGGGGTTGACCTCGATTCTCCATTTCCGGAACCAAGCGCCTAAGACGTTTGCGGAGGTTTGGAGAGTACGAGCTATAGCATTGGGACAATGACCGGTATAGTAAACGGCAGTGTCGTCGGCGAAGAGAGCCAACTGAGCCTTTTTACTCTGTGGGATATCGCTGGTGAACAGCGTGAAAACTAGAGGAGATATGACGGAACCCTGAGGGACACCGGCGCGAATAGGGTGAGGGGACGAGAGTGCACCCTCGATGCGATAGCGGAAGGTGCGATTCGACAAAAAGTCTCGTAAGATGAGTACGAGACGATCTGGCACTCCTAGTTGGTAAAGCTTGTATAACAAGCCGTTGTGCCAGACTTTGTCGAAGGCTTTCGCTATGTCGAAGAATAGCACACCCGTCGTCGCGTTACGCTGCATACCGGCGCACAAGTGCTCTACGATACGGTGGACCTGGTGGATACTCGAGTGTTGTGGGCGGAAACCAAACTGCTCGTTGGGAATGAGGCTCTTTGCTTCGGCGTAGTCTTTGAGACGCTTATAAATAAGCCTCTCATAGATTTTGCCGAGGACATTGAGTAAGCTAATAGGGCGGTAGCTGGAGGGCTCAGACTTTGGCTTGCCTGGCTTTGGGATACCGATGACGGTGGCTTCTTTCCATGCTTGTGGGAAGATGTTGTTGCTCAAGGCGCCATTGAAGATGGCGGTCATAAGCATTATTAGCGGGGCAGGAAGGAGTTTGTATACCTTATTGGTAATACCATCCGAACCGGGGGCCTTACGAGCGTGGAGCCCTTTAATGATGTCGTGCACTTCGTCTGGAGTGACGGGAGGCAGAGGATCATCAGGGTCTTCGACGGGAGGGAGGGAGGCTCTTCGTTCGACTTCAGCGTCGACCTTGTTCAGGTGAGCTTGGTCTACTGGTTGGGAGCTGGGAGAACATTGGGACTCTAGGCTGTCGGCAAGACATTCAGCCTTATCGGGACTGTCGAAAGCGACACTATTGTCGGGGCGGATGAGAGGAGGCATAGAGACCTCTTCTGAGGAACGCAATTTTCTCTGTAATTGCCAGAAGGCTTGATGAGTGGGCTCGAGTTCGCTGAGCATCTTGTTCCAGCCCTCAGAGCGAACCTCCCCTATGCGTTTCTTTACAGCACGCTGTAAATGGCGCATGTGGGCTTTGTTCGCGTCACAAGGGAAGGAGTCGTAGGCACGGATGGCCGCGTTCTTCTCGGTTATCAGGTCACGTACGTCAGTAGGTAGTTTCCAGCGATGGTCTTCCATCACCGGAACTTCCCGTGAACAATCCGTCAATACGGATTGTACGTGCTCTGTAAACGAGTCGATTGCGGCCGTCGTGTCAGCGACTGACACTAAGTGATCGGGGATGGTGTCTAAGTGAGGCGACGTGGTGGATTTCAGTCTTTCGCTTACTTTCCTCCAGTCGGTTATCGTCTGGGTCTGAGGGGGGCGGTTGGGGTCGAACGGGCCCGAGTAGGGTGCAAGATGCATGACTACAGGGCGGTGGTCAGAATTTAGCTCGTGGAACGTCTCAATCGATTGCAAACGGAGGTTCACATTCTTGAGCAGCGCTACATCGAGAACATCGGGAAGGTGATTAGGATTACCTGGGAAGTGAGTCGGGCTCATTGGAGCGATGACGTCAAAGTTAAGGGATTCGCCTAACTTGAAAACTAACCTACCTCTGGTTGAGGTTGTGCTACTATTCCACGCCGGGTGCTTGGCATTAAGATCCCCCGCCAAGATGACGGAGTCACTCATACCGAAGAGGGCAGTGAAGTCCTTTTGGAGCGAGATGGGATCCTCCGGACCATTGTCGGGTGGGATATAAGCGGAGATGATGGTGATCGGTTGGTGGCCGGTCATGCCGAGCCGACAGATAGAGGTCTCCAGATGGGAGAAGAGAGGAGGTGGGTCTATAGGGATACAATACAAAGATTTCCTAAAGTATATGAGTGTGCCACCCTTGTGACATCGAGACCTGTCATTGCGAACTAGTTTAAAGTTGGCAATATTCGGGTTTCGGTGATGTGGTTTTAAAAAGGTTTCCTGTATGAGGAGGATGTCAAGCTGATGGTCGCGGAGGAAAGTGGCGATCTCATCGCGTTGACCTGAAACGCCATTTGCGTTGAAAAAGCCTAATTTAAGGGATCGGGGTTTGTTACTATTTACTCTCGTATTATCCATTGAGAATTAATATTTGAGTGAGTGTAGAACTTGCGCGATCTCGGGATACGCGCTGAGAATTTCCATGAGGCGGATTGCGTTGCCGTTTGCAGCAACGATTTCTTCCGCCATTTTATCCGCGGCGGTGGTGAAGAGAGCCGCGTATGTACTTAATATGATTTGGGCGCTGTTTCGGCCCTGGGTTCCCTGAGGTGCCGCTGGAGCGGCCGTAGGGGCCGCGGGGGCTACCAAAGGCGCTGGGATGGCGGAAGCCATCAGCGCTGGAAGTTGAGCGGGTTGCGCTGGTTGCGCGGGGATAGAGGGCACCGAGGCTGCGGGAGCCTTCAGGTGATTTAGGTTAGCCCAGGGAGACGGCCTCTGCGGACTGAGCCGCTCCGGCATCAGCGCGGAAGGAGGCTTTCCCCAGGGGCTTTCCCTGTGCTGGCGGTCGCTCGCGCGTTTCGCGAGTTTAGGAGAGGAGGACTTCGGGGCCTTAGGACAGCCCCGGTAATTTGCCGGGTGTCCCGATTGGCCGCAGAGTACACAGCTGGGAGGCTCTAAACATAATTCCCTATCTTTAGGGCGGGTACAGTCGGCGGTGCCATGCTCTCCTAGACACTTGACGCATCTAGGGGTGGCATAGCAGTTTGACTGCGAGTGACCATATAATTGGCAGCGATGACACTGTCCAATTAGTTGAGCTCTGTAAGGCTTCTCTATTGAGATGCCTGAGAGCGAACACACCGACTTAAGTTTAAAAATCGGGTGGTGACCGTCTGTGGGGTCACAGATGACCAGGACCATGTCGTAGACTAGGCCCTGTCTCGCTTTATGTAAGCGATGGACGGCGGAAACTGGGATACCTTGAGCGATGAGGTCGCTCTTAATCTCCTCGGTGGAGATTTCTTGAGGGACGCGCCTTATTACGACGCGAGTAGGGGTTTCCTCCGGAAGGGAGTAAGTGTGAAAGGAGTAGTTCCTTTCACGTAGGGCGCGGGAGAGATCCCTAAAGTCCGTAGACGTGGGGACGGTAACTTTGATCCCCTGGAGGGTGGATCGGGCGTTGGTGTAGTTGATCTTGCGATCAACACACATCTTGGAAATTTCAGTCCATTTGGACTTTTCCTGGACGTATATCGGGGGAGGGGGCTTCTGCTTCCTCGCGGTAGGAGCGGGTGGGCAAGCCATAGGGCTGGCGGGGCGACTGGCCCGCGGACTAGGGGCGGAAGTGGAGCTGGACGGTATGTCGTCCTGTTTTTTCTGGGCCTTGGTGACCGGGCCAGCGGGGGCGGAGGATTTAGCCGCCTTCCTCTTGCCTCCTTTGACCACGACTTGGAAGTCGTCATCGCTGGAGGAGGAGGTGCGGGCTTCTTCCTCGGAGAGTGGGACTGACGTGTCCATGCTCTCCGGGCGAGTCGTGTTTATTGCTGCGGCGCGCAGCTGCGTTGTCTCTGAGACAATGGCGGCCGGAACAATGGCGGCCGTGACAATGGCGGCCGGAACAAAGGCGGGCGAGACAATAGGGGCCGGATTAGCGGCCGGAGTATTATCTGCCGGTACAATAGAGGGTGAGACAATGGGGGCAGAGATATTTGCCGGAACATTGTTGTGCGGAACAAAGGGCGGAATGCCTTGTTCGTATGCAGGTGGCGATAGCGGGCTCTCAAGCGCGTCGCTGAAGTTAGCGAGTGCGCCTTGAGACGGAGCGGGACTAGAAACTTGGCTTATTTTGGCGCCATATTTCGCCAAAAACTCGGGGTCCTTTAATAGGACCTCTTTGAGGAACGCCAAGAGGACGGCGTCCTCCATGATCGGAGCGGGAACTATATTAGGGAAGGAATGGTGGAAAGAGAAAATTCCCTACGTAGCCTAAACCCTATACCTAACTCCCCGGGTGGATTGGCCCGGGGATGAGTTCCCTCCCTGTCGGGTGTAGACAGGGAGGTGTGTACCTATTGGTGAGCCCTAAGCTTGTAACCCGTCGCCAGTCTTATTGTGCGAACGGGGCCCTGACCAGTCTAGCGCGAAGGGTGTAGACACACCCTAAAGACACTAGGTGAGTAGCTGGAAAGCAAAACTGTCACCAGAGCCGACTAGGAGATCCCCCAAGGCCGGTTATCTGGGACCCGTCCAACTAACTGCCTCGCCCTGAAGGGGTTCGGCGGGTGCGAATTGGGTCAACACCCCACTCGGCTTCGTTGACACCGTAAGGTTTCAACCGAGGACCACGAAACTGTGGTTTTACCCAGAAGGGGCCTAGTGAAGCTACTCACAAAACGTCTGTTAGAGAAACGAGATTTGCCTTGAAAAAGGCAGTTTTTTTTGAGTTATTAAAATCAAATCAATTTCTTGATTTGATTTTAAATCGGAGTAGTCGGGGCGACTACGATGACGTCACGTGGTAGCGACGAGTAGAAAACACGAAACACAACACTGGAGCGGGAGAGCGCACAAACACGTCCGTCCGCGGCGAGAGTCGAGCGTCGAGTGGAAGAACAGAGGGTGTGCCGGGAGACTGTCTTATGTAACAAAAACAGAAAAACAAAATATCAATAATCATTTTATTTTACGATCTTACGATGCGCGCTTTTGACCATTAGTCCAACGAGGCCAGTCTCCATAATTCTTCTCTCTTCTGTAAGCTCTTTATATGCTAGAAATTGACACTATTGTCAACTGACTTCACCTAGATTTTCACAGAAAAGATCGGCTGACCTAGAACTGTCTGACAGCCAGTCTTACCAATGGGTGTCGTTTTACAGTCCGCGAGGCCTAAGCTGAGCTTTGTGTGAGTGCACATGTGTATAGTTTAGGTGTGACGTCGGCCTAGAGCGCGATTGGTTTAAGCCTGTTTATACAATCGGCCTGAGGTGCTGTGCTTCTAATGCAGAACAAATGGAAAGGTCATTAGTGCTATTCTGAAACCATCTCACCGTGAAAACTTAGGTGATGTGAGCGTGGAGTGAGCTGTCAGTGCCACTGACAGCTCACTCCACGCAAGTCTTCACGGTGAGATCTTTACAGAATCGATACGCAGTTTAGGTCTCGTGGACTGTTCCTGGTAACTGGATTGTGGAATTCAGATAGGGAGCCGCCTCATGTAAAACACTGGTATTTACCTGCATCCGGCTGTACTGGAAGTCGACCCTAATGGTTGAGGAAAGGCTAGGCAGTTCCTTTTGTCTGTAAGGTCTTTATAACAGCTGATCTAGTACTACCCAACTTATTACTGCCAAGATCAGCGTGCTTTCGTCAATATAATAAATTACATAATGGTACGTTTGAAGGTCAAAATTATCGATTTTCGCGTGGATCATGTAGGCCGATACGATACGGGTGCAGGGCGCGCGCGCATCCAGGCGCTACAAACATTTTGACGAACAATTTAACAAATTGTACAAACTGTAGCCGCAACAGCTGAAAGTTTCTGGTGTGGCGACCGCGTACCCACAGAGTACATTATACTATACCGCGTACCGGCAGACGTACTATGTTTTTTTTTTTTTTTAATGAACGGTTACCGTTTTTTTAAACGTTAATTGTTTTAGTTTGACCAATGATGAAGATTGTCTCTTTTTTTTTATAACGTGCGCTGAAGCGCTATAGGTGGACGAACACAATGCAGGCGAGGTTAGCCACTGGCTTGTGCACACCAAAATCGTCCTAAGGGGCGTCTGCGAAAATGTCGTCGATAGTACCTAGTGTTGGAAGGCCAACACAAGGTGGATAGATGACCTTGAGTAGGCCTCAGGAATGCGAGAAGCACAGAACCGAAATGGCGGTGCTTGAGGGAGGCCTATGACCAGCGGTGGACGATTTCAGCAGAAATGATAACGATGTAATGACGATGAGACTAGTTCTTCTAACCGAACAGACATCTGTGCTGCTGGTGAGTTGCGCCACTTCTTCTTCCCAGCTAGAGCACTAGGAAGTGGTGAAGGGCGGGCGTTTTGGGGGACTCTCTTATGTAATTTTGACGTTCGAAAAGTGCTGATTCTCAGCCTAATTTGAATAAATGACTTGATTTTGATTTTGATGAGTCACAAAAAAAAAATGTTTTTTAACATACCTATTAGATAGTTATTAGTGTAGCTAAGAATCATAATTACAGCTAGCTCCTAAATAGTGCCTAAATTCATAGTCTGTGCAACACCTTTTATAACTTATGTGGTATGTGGGCACAATAATGTTGTTGTATTTAGTATAGATCAAGAATGACCTAGTTTTCATGAATCTAGATAGCCCTTCCTAAACTCTACGAATCGAAGTTACATGTTGTAAACATAGCGAATATTTTATTTTAAATTAAAGGTTACTTTTTATTCAAAGGTCGTGACTAGCTGAACTTTCTAAATGTTTCGATCTAAATACACGTTAGGTCAATACATTCAGATTCTGTTTGTGACTAGGGATTTGCTTAAAAAGTTTAAGATAAATTCAGTGTGTAAAATATTTTTCGGTATACTTTTGTAATATTATAATATTTTTATTCGGTTTAGAAACAGTGGTTATAATAATTTCAGTAGTTAAATAATTTAATAAGGTTTCCTGTGATGTATAATATGGCTTATTTAATCGTGTTTGAAAGTAAATAAATATTTGGAATCAGGATGTGATTTGCGGGCGTCGTTAAGGTAAAGGTTCGTTGTAATTAAGCATTCATTAAAGTTGTTTGATTAATAATTAGGAGTCATCATGATCGGCTTTGTGTAAATGGGACAATTTTGCAACTTGAAGTTACCTAGTCTTCAGGTTTTCAAATAGGGCTGTGAGGTGACTCTATCGCTTCCTGATTTCCTGAAGCTTTTTGAAGCCTTAGTAGCCGTTTTTTTTACTTCATCAAGAAAACCTTTTCCTTTAGCTGAGGCTGGACATAACCGTCGGCCGTTCACGACCATACCTGGAGGTGTGGGATGTCAGTACCGGATTACCCCGGTGTGAGGGTAGATCTCCCCAAAAAGCACAGAACTTTGGAGATATCTATCTCTACACCGTGATAATCCCGAATAGGTCTACCCCCTCCTTCAACACTTCGTCCCCAACGATAACTACGTTTAAAAGCTGTCAGTGTCATTATTTCTCATAGAATGTTGACACTGACAGCTCAGTATAATATCGTAGCCTATTTCGAAAGTTTAGTTGTGCGCAACAAAACCAGCAAGTCGATTCTGTTAAAATCTCACCGTGAAAACATGTGTGGAGTGATGTTAGTGTCATCCCGTCTTGATCAATCCCTAGCATCAGCGGCACTGACAGCTCACTCCACGCCGGTAGAGAGTAGTTATATTCTTTGCTCCACGCTCACTTCACCTAAGTTTTCACGGTGAGATGGTTACAGAATAGCACTACAGCACCATTTTAATGTCACCTCAACTTTTTATCGATCTTCACAAAATGTTGCGCACCCCATCTCGCAGCTGTGTGTACCAGCAGCTGCCAGCGACCGTTACACTCGACGGCACGTGCTACCCCTGCACAATAATAATTATTATTATTATTAAATAGAAAGTGGGGTGGGCAGAGACGTCATGTATCGGACTTTCGAATGAACTCGAAAGTTGTGGATGCTTACTGGAGAAAGAACAAGTTCAATCATTTATTTGCAAATATGGGTAAACAATATGCAGATGTTTTACATTCATGTTACATTTGTATATCACAGTCTTGGTATCACCATATTTTACCTTTCGGCATGCAAAGTACCCGCCCCCTATTACATGGGACTTAAAAACATAACTGACGAAATGTGGGTGTACTATAGGTACACCTCTGCCCAACCCTTCCGGGAAACAAGGCGTGATGTTATGTTATGTTAAGTACATATTATGTATAAAGAAAACACAAAAATCAAAACTGAACAAAATTAAATTACGAATGAGATCAATAAAACTTTTAAAATAATGTGTAACAATAAATCCTAGTTATATAATACATTATTCGTAGTTTATCTTGCAAATTATATTCAGGTACACTGTAAAGAAAAAAAAACGTATTCGGCGATGATGCGTCCATTAAATAATAGTAGGTGGTTGTAAACACGGGGAGCCATACAAAATATACAATTATTTAAAAGAGTCGTTTTATTATTAGGACAATTTTTTTTACCGTTATGTCGTTTACTTTTATATTTTTGAAAGAAATACATGTTACATCTTAGTAAATTAAGAATTTCATAAATGTTATTTATTTTTATTATTTATTTATTGGAAGTGTTTTTTGATTTGAGGTTTCCGTGTTGACAAAAATGTCTTACGCGGTAATAAAAATCTTGGACCTATCCTGATATTATATAAATGTCGCATAGTTCAAATAGTCTGTTCATGATAGTGTCGTGTCAGTCTTTCACGGTCTGTCGCAGGCAAGGTTGTTCACCCCCGAGCCACAGAACAGCCTATTTAAAATGCAATTTTTGACGTTTTCGTACTGGAAGACGTTTTATTTATGGTATTTCTGTCATTTAGTAGCCCCCATCTTTTGCTGTAAGAACCGATGACAACTTTGAAGCACCGCCATTGCATGTTTAACTGACGGAGAATCGAGTTGGGAGGCCTATTTCCAGCCAATCTACAGTGGACTGCTCTATACTGTTTATTTTTATTTTTATAAGTAGTTAATTACACAGCCTGCACGATTTGGAATAGATTCAACCGTTGTACTTACGGTACGGTTCATACCACTTACAATAAACATTTAATAACTGCCCGGACAAGATATTAAGAAAAACGAGTACTCACCTAGCTACTACACAAAACAGGGGATCCCTAACGACCCCTGATAAAAGAGACCTTCCTCGAAAGCTCATTCAATAATTGCACAAGGTAATACCAGTTTACTATAAAATTTAATCGTTTTTCAAAATACTACCTTTTGCAGCTAAAAATAGGGTTAAAATTGGAATGACCCAGTCTTCCATTGTGTAAAACTCAATTTAAAATACCACACAAGTTATATTCAACTTTAAAAGCAGTGAGATAAGGTTTCTGTTCGATTTGTCAAACTTTTTTGAACTTGGAATTCAAACAGCGCGTGCCCATTTGCAGGGGTGCGCAAACGCCGCCGTTTCCGACCACGGTGTTTTTTTGAAAAAGGAATAATTTTACAGTTGACGGTTAGACGTTGAACTGGATAGACGTGTGTGTTATCAATAGAATAATTGTAGCTTTTATTATTAAACTAAGTGTAGTTCTAGTGTGAAGTGTCTAAAAGTGAACAAAAATTTAAATAAATACCAAGTTTAATGGTTTTAAACTTAATCAAAAATCACTTTGAAAACTACATTTGCTAATTTAACATAATTTAAGTGTAAATCATATAATTACTAGTATAACTTAAGTGAATATTATTCCTTAAGAAACCTAGAAGTTAAAGTAAAGTTTAAGTAAAAGCATTGAACGTGAACGGTTCCGGTGACAGCCCACCCTTCTTTTATAACAAGGAATCATGCACTGACAATTTATTAGACGGGGAAAAAATACGCTTACAAAATGGATTCACCAAAAATCGTGTACAAATATTATTCAAATCCAGCTTTCTGCTCACAAAGCGAAGTTCTTTTTGCGCAAAAAACATGCATGACAAAGATGGTATCGCCAGAGAGGCAGAGGATGCCTCCTTTAGGCGCAAATTCGCCGAGGAAGATTGAAATAAGTAATAGGATTATGAGGACAGATATCTCTGATAATCCGTTGAGAATATCTCCGGCTGGAGCTCCAAGATACAGAGAGGAACCGCCGGAATTACCACCAAAACCACCGAAGTTTCAAAACAGGAGTTTCCAAAGACAGTCTTCTTTAGTCTATAAACCTTCTCGGTCAGTAAGATGCAGGACAAGAAGCGAGGACTTGGAAATGGCACAATTAAAACAGCAACGACGGTCAAGGTATGATAGACGCGCAGACAGTGACGATGGTCTTGAGGACAGCAGGACGAAGCATAGGTACGAAGTCATTCAGGACTTCGATGATATTGTCGACTATTCACCAACGAAAAAGAGGATAGTGGAAGCAAAACCTGATGAAATCGAAGAATATAATGTAGATGGACCAGACGAGCATGAACTGAAAGAAATACCTACAGAAATTGTCAAAACTGTCAATGGGAGGACACTGAGATATGCTATAATTCCTACGGAAGATGACGAGCCGAGAAAGTGTAACGTTACGTTCACATCGCCCGTTATGTCAAAGAAGAATTTAATAGCTACGCAGAAACTCCACGAATTGTTATCGACACCTAGGAAACTAAAGAGTTATGCCAGCCAGCCTTCAGTGAGAATCACTCCAAACAAATCTGTAGAAAACAAATACTCGGAAACGCCAAGGAAATTTGTATCTAGCACTCCCACTCGTGGTGTTACTCCATCAAAATCATGCGCCAACCTGACTTCAAGAACTAGTGCACCAACTTCTCCCATTTCACCGAAAGCCCAACAGAAGCTAAGTTACGGTATACCTGAGAATTTACCTGAGAATCTGCCTAGTTTCGACAGGCATGACGTGTTCGTCACCAGCTTTAGGGACAAGAGCAGGGATCGCAGTTTTGATCTCGAGAGAGAGATGAGCAGAGAAAGACGGGATTATGATCGGAGAAGAGACAGCCAGAGGAAGGATAAGAATACTGCTGTTATTATTCCAAGGTATGTAACTATGTAACATAGGTCGGTTTATTTGTACGTCATGAATATTGGAGCAACGCTAAAAGTACGAAGTTGGATAAATCTCAATATGTTATGAATATTACGGATTGCTCTTTTAAGAACAATTGTTTTGTTTTAGAGCAACGCTAAAAGTTCGAAATTGGATAAATATCAATAAATAATAATATTACGGATTACTATTTTATGAACAAATGTTTTGATTGAGGTTTCTGCGACATCACAAACTCACAATGTACTATCGCACGTTTAGAGCTTCATGTTTTTTTTTGTATAGCAATGGTTGAATAGTTAATTAATATGTCGATTGCGTTACGTTACGATAACTTCGCGGTTTTCAGATAAACCGTTGCACAGCTGTTTGACACATGTCAAGTTTTTTTCCAAGCATTTGTTAGATGGTCTAACGCCTAACACCCGCCGCTAAAAACGTCGCAATTTGCACTATAGCTATATTTTTTTTACAAGGCGTTCTTTGTTGACATTAAAATAATAATTGCTTAATGAACCTGAAAGACCTGTCCCTCTGCCAACGAGGAAGCGACTAGCTAACAACGAATTACTCGTTTAAGACACATTCACAATTAAAAGAGATATTTACCTATATTAGTAGTAGAACTCGTTTCGTCGCAGCGACAAGATCTATCAAAGAGAGTGCTTGTTCAGCGACTCACGCTAAGTACATACACACGTACACCAGCGCTTTACACGCATACATGCGAATAAAGGCCAACTCGTTTTATTGTCTAGCTCTTCTCGTATCTCGTTATTCGCCAGCGAAGGGACAGGTGTCTTAGGGCCAAACCCAATAACCTAACGGCCAAACCCTACCTAAGACATATCGCTACTGATGATAGACAGTACAATTCTTTATGTCCCTGTCAAACAAATAGCTGTCAACACGTTATAGGGCTGCAAACTCTGTCTGAATTGGGACGTTAAAAGCAGAGATTGATAGGTTTTCCTATCTCCAGTACGCCAAGATTGGAGATAGACACGTTATTGGGTTCGGCCGTTAGCCGGTAGCTCTGCAGCTATCACTTGTTTTACAAGGGGATATTGCGCGTATATTGCGGATATTTAAGGGAGTTTTCATGAATCGGCGCCACAGTATAACAGTCAAACAGTATAGCCACTCAAGTTTTTAATGCAACATTTGATTCCTTCCTTCATAGAGCTGATAGAATGACGTTGTTTAATATAAGGGTATTTTGTACTGGTTGATACATTGTTGTTCATACGTCATTGTTCTAGTACGGTTACCATATTGGTTCCTTGTACTATATTTCTGTACTTAAAGCAATAATAAAAATCATATCGCGATTAAATTAAAGCACACTTCTTCAACTTTTATTGAGGGATAAACAGACAGTAGGGATGTATAGTACACAATACGCCAGTTTATGTAATGACCGCTATACGTACTTAATTTAATTCAGGGCGAACCTATTTTGCTCAAGTCAAATCCAGACTTTGGCTGTTTACTCAGTCCACATTACTGTCCGACCCACGGAATAGAAAATACAAGTGGAAGTGCCCACGCAACTAAAACGCGCGTGTCACAATTATGCGGAAAAATATGTAAAATAATAACAACCTTCGGGAGTTGTATTAAGTCTTAATTTTGTATGAACAACAAGTAAGCTTTTCGTCAAGGTTGAATTTGTTGTTCATACAAAATTAGGAGCTTTACTGGCGTGCGCCGCGTAAACCAATAGAGTTTTTA
The DNA here is from genome assembly GCA_963555695.1 of Dasypolia templi. Lineage (NCBI taxonomy): Eukaryota > Metazoa > Arthropoda > Insecta > Lepidoptera > Noctuidae > Dasypolia > Dasypolia templi. The sequence continues at coordinate 12,563,028 of OY743163.1, forward strand.
AACTTGGAAGCTCCAATCAATATCAAATTCAACCCTTTCTCAACACTTTCAGGGTAGCATCGCCACCATCAGTTTACTCCGAAGAAACCTACAAATCTTTTTCAAGCCTCAAGACGTTATCAGGAGCAACAGCTTCTCTATTGATAGCAGCTATCATGCTCACAATGTGTGGCGGTCTCACTGCTGGGCTGAGCTTCTACATGATGTATGCTGTGAGTATCCTTGATTTTGTCGACCTAAAGTACTTACTTCTTTCTGCATTTTTACACAGTTGCATAATTAAACTCAAACTCAACAAGGCATTCAAATAAACCAAATACAGAAAAACCAAACTTTTCACTTTTGAATTGTAAAGTTTGGTCGGTCAGAAAGATGAAGCTAGTTGCCCATTCCAAAAGCTTAGTAGGTAACTAAGGAGAAGAATGGGCGAACATATGGAGTTTCTTCTCCATCATTATAATGATTCTCAAGCTGGGTTACATTCACTTAGGATTATAAAGCGATGTTCCAGTAAATATAAAAATTGTATGGTAAAACATAGTATTATCAAAACCATACTATAGTATCCGCCAGATAACGCTTAAATAAATGTCGTTGACGCCCGTCTACCAATGTATTCCAATATTCCAAAACGATACGGAAAAACAATTTAACGCAGTGCCGCTAACATGATCAAAACAAACGTGTCGCGGTAAGGGCGTCCTTGACAAAGAGGTTGTGAGGAAGAAGAAAGAGGCCTGGCTTAATGTGGTAACCTATAAGACCCAAAATAGGATGAATTTGGCAACAAATGTGACCTATGATTTGGAAAGAGTGAAGGAGAAATACTCCGAAATGAAATCGAAAGTGAAAGAGATGGTGAAAAGGAAGAAAAGTATAGGGAAATTCTCTGATAACTTTAGGGCCAATGCTAAGCTGTTCTTTAAACAGGTAAGTTTGGCTCTTGGAATAACAGGAACATCGAGTATGAATGTAGAAGATGGATGTTTACTAAGCGAAGAACGTAAGGTCTTGGAACGCTGGAAGGGATACTTTGAAAGTTTGTTTAGTTATCAGGAGAGTGTGCAAGAAGTGGGTTACTGGGGAGACGCCAGTTTTGAAGACCCAAGCTCAGAAGTAGATGAAGAGAATGTTATACAAATAGATGAGATTGTAAGAGCGCTGAAAGCTGCAGGGTACGACTGAGTATCTACTGAAATGCTGAAGGGCTGCCTGTTGTGCCGAATCTTTAATATGTGTTGGAGATATCGCCGTGTACCGGATGATTGGTGTAGGGCTGTAATCATACAACTATATACGGGAAAAGGCTCTCAGCAGAAGTGTGCATTAGTCTTTTGAGTGTTGTAGGCAAACTGTATGCGAAATTGCGAAGGTTTTGATAAACAGAGTAATAAGAGTGACAGATGAGAAAATATAGGATGTGCAGGCAGGATTTAGAGAGGGAATGGGTTGTATGGTATAAATCTTCTCCATAAGATGCATAGTCGAAAAAATTCTGGCAAAGCACAAGAAAGTCTGAACTGTGGTCGACACTATCCTTGTACGGTGTGGACTGGCACTTGGTACGGGCACTGAAATCTTTATGCAAGGATTCCAGTGCTTGTGTTAAATGGGGCATACACGAACCGATTCTGCATCTCGAGGGGTGTTAGACAGGGTTGTGTAGCGTGACCGTGGCTGTTCAACACGTGTTGTTGTTGTCTGACAGATTTAAAAGAGGTTGAATCTGGATTGATGATGAATGGGTTACCTGTCAAATGCCTTCTCTATGCAGACGATCAAGTGCTACTTGCATCGTCAGCAGAACAGTTGCAAGACATGGTGACTGTGATGGATGAAGCATATAAGATGAAAGGAATGAATATAAATGTAGCGAAAGGAATTTGAGGAGTCTGTTTACAAGGGATGGAAAGATTGATAGAGACGTGGAAAGGAGAGTGAATGCGAGAAATGAAGTGAATGGTGCTACACATGCAATTGTGACCAAGCAGTTGATGTCCAAAAAAGCACGACTGGCTGTTCACAAGGGTATGCTGGTGCCTACGCTTATGTTTGGAAGTGAATGTTGGGTGTGGCAAAAGAAGCACGAAAGCAGAATAAATGCTGTGGAAATGCGTTCCTTGCGGAGCATGTGTGTTGTGACTTTGAATGATAGACTGAGGAATGATGTGATAAGGCAATGGTGCGGTTTAAAAGAAGATGGAGTATCAAAAATTGAAACAAGTATGCTTTGGTCATGTTGAGAGGACGAATGAAAGGAGACTAACAAAAGGTATTTAAAAGGCAGATGTGAGTGGAGACGCAACGCCGCCGGGAGGACCGCAACCGGCGCGCGTGTTTGACCAGATGTATGAACGTAAACGAGGCAAAAAGAGCGAGAGAGTGGCGTTCAGTGGTTTCTGCCTACCCCCATGGGAAGAAGGCGTGAGTTTATATAGGTATTTATGAACAATTAAACAGTAACAAACTAACAAAACAACGTTATTTAAATGTCACGAAAAAATCGTTTGAATGTTGCGAGGTATTTAAGCGTGTGAGTAGTCTTCTATTTAGAACGATTTGAATATTACATTACGACAAAACGATGCTACTCACTCGCCACCTTTATATTTAACTCTTGAATTGTCTGCAGTGGGCTCGGATCGGCAGGTAACTAGGCAGTTAACAAGTTCAACCTCCATTTAGTTTAGTTACCATAATAAATGGTGTGGCAACCGCCAAAGGACTACTACAAAATTACAGAAAAACTGGAGTCCAATATCTTTTCTAAAATTTTATTACTTTTCTATGAGCAAAGTTCTCAACAGCTACGTTGCTATTCCAGATTGGCAGGCGTTACTACTTGGACTTCGGCGTGCTTTCTGGCTTCACCTGCTTCTTGCTAGGACTACTGGGCTTCAGAACGAGGAGGCAACAGCTGCTCCCTAATAGAAACTATATTTCTGGTACGTTTTAAGCACATTACTATTCGCGAAAATACCTACTGAGTCGTAAAATAGAAGTTTTTAGTTCCGAAACAATGCAATATCTTAGTAGTAACCATAACAATTCATGCGGGCAAGCAGGTGCCGTAACCTTTAAGGTTTCATTAGCGCCTTCATATTTAGTCTTAACGTATTCAAACTTATGTAAGTATGTTATGTCCCGAAATACTCGATGAGCACTCGGACCACACGGTTCTATTGTTTCAACCCCAAACGACGAAGTTTGCTGCACCTGAAGTAGCCGCCCAGCACAGCCCGCCGTGCTAGGAAGATGGTTTGGCGCGAGGGTTTCGACACAGGTTGCATCCCACATCAAAGTTAAACATTTATAATATTGTGTTGTGTAAATCAGTCGTTAATCTTACTATTCTGTCGTCATGATGACTAAAGTTGTGACAACTTGGAAGACCTAGCAAAGACCACAACATAGACAAAAATAACAATGCTAACGACACTGGTTCTCCCTTACAGGTTACATCGTTCTCTCGTCCTTCTCTCTTCTAAGTGCCTTTGGACTACTCATTCTCCTGTCAGTGGAGCCGAAACCAGGGACGCCATTGAACGATATCACCTCAGGAGCTGTCTGCGGTGTCAGCATCCTGTCACTTTGTCTGGCGACTGTTGGAGTCTTAGCATCTTACTGCTGTGTTAAAGACCCGCCCGATAATAGGGTTGGGACTACTAGGTGGTATTGAAATATGTAGGTGTACCTACTTAAGAATTATGAGTAGGAACAGCAAATCTTTATTAATAAAAAAATCAAATCCCTTGTTAAGATTTTACTAGCATTGATACGCTGCCAAGCAGCGTTGCTGTATTCCGGGCCGTAGGCGCCTCCATACACGGAATCAAGAGTCGTTTTAATTTGATTGAATGGCTTAGGTAACAATTTCATGGCATGGCTCAGGATTGTTTCTACATAAAAGTTAGTTTTAGTCCAATTTCCGATGCACATTTACAGCTATCATGTTTTTCCTTGATGTATGTTTTCTATACGAACTACGCAATGGATGTCGAGAAATCATGGTCAAAATGGCTTATAACTTTATGAGATGCTGATGATGACCTCGAGGTCCTTTAGAAGTCTATAGAAATCCCGTCGCCACGTTCCATTGTGTTAATTAATAGCTCCGAGAGTGAGAAGAGAAGAATGAAGACGAATAAAAATAACGTCACATAATTATTATTTTGAAATAGGTATCATGTTTTCTTAATATCTTGAAAAAGGAAATCAAAATAAGCATTAGGGCTGATTCCATACGGTTTTAAATATTATTCTTATTTAATTTATTTCCTTAGTTTAGAGTTTAATTTTAACGTACGATGGAGTTAGTCTTTATACTATGTTTTATTTTAATTATGTAGTTAGAAATACCAAAGCAGGTCCAAATTTAAAAAATTGATTGTATTTTATTATGTAATTGTTGTGAAATTTTAATAAAATTGGATGAATATTACGAGTTTTGTTTGTGTTTTATTTCTATGTATAAGTAAGCCGTTCACCGATACCTTAATCTTCTGAATTATTCACAACCTTAACGAACATCAATGCATGTTATCAAAGGAGTCACATTTAAAGGCAGTTCACAAATCTAAAACCAGAAATTTAAACTATAATCTAGTTTGACAGCACTAAGATGGCACTGAGTTAGTAGTTTACTGAAAATGGCAATTATGCTATTCTGAATTTGAAGATTTCACCTATTTTGATTGTTTAACTAAATCTGAAGATGTATCTGACTATTTTTATCGCGATTTAAAACATCTAGATTAAAATTTGTTGTCGTGAACTAAAATTCGCACCAACACCTACACTTCAGGTGCAAAAACAGTACTTAATGGTGTGTTCTATCGCAAAAATAACAGTTTTTTTTTATTTCCATTTTTTTTTAATAAATTAAAAAAGACGTCGAGGCAGCCCCGCCCACGCGCCTCCGGCTCTAAAAAAATCACGGGGTAGGGGAAACACGTTGCACGTTGAGTCGCGATTGTCAAATTCGATTTTATTTGTGACAAAATTATTTATTTAATTTTAAATTTATTAGCTTTTTTTGCTATTCTCATTGTAAAAAGTAAGGATTTTTTGTGATTGATTAGTTTAGTTTGGTGTACGAGAGAATAGGCACCATTACCTATAATGTTCCCACTGCTGGGACACAGTCCTCCTCTCTGTGATAGGGAGTGGGCCGTAAGCACGTAATCCACCACGCAACACATTTTTATTCTACGACATGATGAATTCTCCCCGCGATGTTTTCCTTCACCTTTTTGAGAGCAGTGGTGATGAAATAATTAACACAAAATAAAGCGACTGTCTGGGTTCGAACCTACAACCTTCAACTCGTAAGTAAGTCGCGGCTGAAACCACTGGGCTACTACTGCTCCCCAGAAGCAGCAATAGTTGTATACCCGGACTCCGGATTCCGGAGTAGACCTTGCTGACTCCGAATGGCTAATATTATATCCTCTCGTCAGTCTCGGCCATGTGTGTCCTATACCACACAATCCTCACGTTTTGTAAACTTGATGATTCCGAAGTTATGGATGATTCCAATGTTTATGTAACGGTGAGTGTTCAACAGAGCTAAGCCACCTCCTTCATTGTCGATAGTGATTCTTCCAAGAACGAAATTTCAGTAAAGCAATGATTCTGTTTATGTGCCAGATTATAACCGTCATGTTTTAGCAGTTTTGAGGGCAAAAGCATGTTGCATTTTAAATGATTCATATTTTCTTCAGCAAAACGTTCTCTCATGTCAGAGGTAACATGGTCCAGTGTTGGAATATCATTTTCCAAGACTTGATAGCCTAGTCATTATGATCGCAGTTTTCCCTGTGGCTTAGTCTGCCTGTAAGACCTAGACGAGGAACACCCATCTCCACGACTTACTCTTCTATAACTGCTATCGCCTCTTGAAAAATACGAGCAAAGTGGCAATCAGTATATTAGCTCTCATTCCGTTATACTATTCGAGGTTTGAATAATAAGGGAATTTTGTCTCTAAGGCCTACGTTATCCAGGGTGGAGGAAGATATCCAGCCTTCTTGTTGAAGACTCCTTGTAGACTTGTCAATTAAAAGGAGACTAAAACTATGAAGTACAGCAGGCTTAGCATGGCGTTTTCTGTTTCTACTCTACTGTAGAATAGAAATCGCTTTCTACGCTCCTCGAAATCTCTTTTTCGCGAGCACGAGGACACACTTAGACTCAGGTTGCTATAAAGACAGTGATTATCCATAGCAACGGGTTAGTTGCTAGTGATGTGTATAACTACCCATTTTTACCGTACAATTGCGTTTCGTTTCTGTGTAGACAGTAGAAAACTTTCTACTGTCTACACAGAAACGCCATTTTTGTCTACTCTTCCGTCGACAATACGCTTCTCTAGGGCGCTCGTGCTAAGCCTGCTGAACACTGTTAGGCCTAACGGAGATACTAAACGAAGTACCTAACGCGGTACGCGCGACCAAAGAATATAATTACTCTCTACCGAGAGCACTCTTTGCCGAGAGCGCGCTACGCTTCTTCCGTCAGATTGATAAATAGACCTCCAAGAGCTGACTGCACAGATTATTAGTATGTAGCAAGCTATGACTGGCTCAAGATTTCATGAGGTTTTCTCACAGATTACTAATATGTAGCAGGCTAGGTTTTCTCCGAAAAAGGTTTGTTTATTGTTCCAATAAAAACAAGATCTACCCGAAAAACTGAGCTGATAAACGTTCCGGATTAAGTGCCTACCCAGGTGAAAGAATTGCATTGTAATTTCTTTCAAAATATTCGTAGATCAGCTGACTGTTTTGTCTTCATGCCATATACTTTTACAAATAAATAAGATACTCTGTATGATTGAAAAGTAAATAAAAAACATAACTTGTTACATTTTTTATTTATTTTTGTGAAATGGAACGACAAAAGTAGTTGTCAAACTATGCGTCAACAACGGAACGTTCCATTGTTTAAATAAGAGAGACCAAAGCATTAAAGGATTGCTGTCTTTGTCTAACTCATTCAAAAGGATAATAAACTATCCTGCTGTCCCAGAACCAGGAACGAGTTTCACGATTGTTCACCCTTCGAGTGTGATTTTCTCTACAGCTTTTGTGCTAATTTGATAACAATTAAACTGTTTGATAATAAATTCTAATTGGTATAACTATAAAACGAGATGTAGCTTAAATTATATCACCTAACCTGTCAGCTGCATTTATATCAACGCCCAGCGAGATATGCATTTCGTAATTTAAGTTGTTAAAGTGTTGTTGATAGTACAAAACATGTAAGTCTTTGTTTTAATACGTTTTTTATTATTAATATGATCATTATGGTAGATACCGCAGTCACCACCGCCCCATCTTATTTTGCTCATAAAATAAAGTGTTGATTTTTTATAGATCTGCAGAAGGCAAAGGTCTTTTGAAGATGTACATAATTTGAAGGTCGAAAATAAATGGAAAAATATATTTTTTAATTGTTATTTCATGATGCCAGCTGTTATTATTAACGTGTTTAAGTTTGTTATTGTCACTAAACGGTTGTTTATATCAGACTAATAGGGAAACATATTTATTATTGAGATAAACATAGTCTGATATTCTACAGGCCTATTTAACTGGTCCAATTATGTTATCTTTAATAATTATTCTAACAGAATTATTGCATGGTTACATTACCTACAGTGAATCAGTCATATCAAGTGTATTTTGAATAAACATAATGGCTGGCTCAGTGTAAGTGTTTGTCTATTTTCTTTGTTAACAAACTGTCATGACAGCACTGCTTTAATTCATTCTTATATAGTTTAATTATTTCACATTACTTTCGGCACTGACGGATTTCAAATTCAGCATAAAACGGCACTGTATAACAGCAAACATTAGTTTTTGAGAAACCAATAATTTGATGGCTGTAAACTATAAGAAGCAAAAAAAAAAAAAATGAAAACCTACTGCCTGACTAAGCAAAGCCATGGGTAATGAGTTTGTCAGTGTAATATGGATGTTCACTCATAGCTCAAAAACTGCTGATCCAATTTTGACAAAACAGGTTACAAACTACATTTATTAAATCAAAGTTAATTAAACAAAGAAGAAATAAAAATAGTCATGCATTAACCAGTACTAATCTATGTATACAACGCACAACCTGATACCATGGATCCAGTACATGGTTGTGGCCCCCTGGAGTTGAAATTTTTCATTGGTTAAAAAAAAAACGACTGTTTCATAGAAAAGTGCAATACCTATGCGGTCAAAATGTATAGCAGAGCAATTTTTTTTAATAACCAACAAAAAATTCAACGCAGGGGGGTTCAAAATCATGTACTGAGTCCATGGTATCAGGTTGTGCGTCTATGTCCCTTCCACCCTGTATATGTATGTAGAATAGACATAATGAGAGATTTTTTTATTCATCTGTCAGTATGTCTATATTTCCGTCGAAATAACTTGTTTCTTTGGTGTAACGCGTGAGTCTATTCATGTGACTGTGTGTGTTAGTTTGTCTGCTTTTTACCTTCGCCTGAACGGATTTCTACGAACTTTAGCACTCAAGTTGGAACGAGTTTTTTTATACCGTTACATGTCTTTGATAATTATAGTCGATTTTGGATTTCGGTCTAGTATTTGCAATCACTACTGCTGAGCATGAGGTCCTGGGTTCGATTCCTAGGTCGGGCAACGTGTTATTGGGTTTTTCTATCTGGAATTTCTCAGTAGCAGCCCGAAGTCTGAATTTGTGCCCGGTAGATGGCAATATGCTCGCCCCCTATTACATGGGACTTAAACATAACTGGCAAATGTGGGTGTACTATAGGTACACCTCTGCCCAACCCTTCGGGGAAACAAGGCGTGATGTTATGTTATGTTCGGCTGACGTTTGGACGTCAAAATTTGACAAGTCTCTTTTGCAATCTTTGTTCGTGAAGTCGACAGGTCTCCTAATTTTCCCTAAATGGAATCATAATTAATCTTGGTCATTTTGCTTATAAATGCCATAATCCTACACCAAAGGACCCGTGGAATGGTCTCAGAGTAAATTTCTATCGGATTTTGGAATCCCTCGTTCGCCTCCTTATGGTGCCTTTGTTACCATCTATCTTCACGGTACACCGAGGGAGACGCGAGCTTTGTATCCCTGGAATAAGCGCCTACAATTGTGGGTGCTCTCGGGGTCACCTTCAAGTTTTTTTTTTTTATCATACCTAAATAGCCTTCAGCTGCTAATTTAAAAAATACTGAAAAGGTGCAATGATGAAATAACATTAACTAAAATTTATAGTAGTTTAATTGTATTCAATAAGCTAAAAGTAGTGTAACGAGTTTTTTTTACACCGTTACATGTATTGATGATTGTAGTCGATTTCGGAACCATTTCTTAATTTTATTTTTTATCTGTGATACATTTCGTATGACATTTTTGGACGTCAAAATTGGACAGGTGACTTTTGCGATCTTTGTTGGTGAAGGTGACATGTCTCTTGATTTTTCCTGAATGGAATCGTAACTAATCTAGTTTATAGTGGCGCTTTAATGCCCTAATCCTAAACCAAAGGACCCGTGGAATGGTCCCGGTGGATATTTCTATCCGATTTTTGGTAAGTTGCTCTTTTCGAGAGAAAATTTCCTTCGACGATGGCGGTTCGTTTGTGACCATCTTACGGTTTTTCGCAGGTTTCCTCGTCGCCTCCCTACGTCTCTTATACCAAATATCTTAACGGTACACCGAGGGAGACGCGAGTTTATATACCTGGAATAAGCGGTAAGTTTTTCGTTGGTCGATGCGTCCCCGCGTGTCCGAGTTCGGAGTGAAATCACATCTCAGAGTTCCTTTTTGTCCACAGCCTACAATTGTGGGTGCTTATTCAACCTTTACTTCAATAAATTTCTACTGGCCTTCCACGGGGGCTGATTACCTGAGAGGTACCACCTTCCGGCTCTCGGGGTCAAGCTTCAAGTTACATATTTTTTTTTTTTTTTTCCTATAGAACATAACAGCCTTCAGCTGCGAATTTAAAGTTACAAAGATGCAATGATGATATAGCAAGTAAAATTTATATTAATATAATTGTATACATTAGGCTAAAGGTACAATAAACTGGGAACGTTCAAGGTAGTGAGACTTTTAATCACCATTAACATCCACAGGCCCCCATCCTAAGATTAATGGTCCAATCTCTCCAACTTTATTTATCTGGCTATCTATTAATAGTGTGTCGCTCCACGGCGCCCGAAATTTAATTTCTTACAATAACATACTTTTTTTTTAGGAGATCACACACACACACACACACACACCTATTCTTTTAATTTTTAATATTACATTTGGCTTCCCAATTAGGGACCGTATTATCCATTAAATTTTTATTATTACATTTGTCGCTCAAGCGAACAGGGACTTGAATTTAGCTTACTTATTTTGTTATTGATTCATTGCATCTTGATATTTTGTAGTAACACATTATTGTACAATGTTGTAATTTAAAACTTAAATTCTTTGGATGTTTGCTTTTAAGTAAACAGTATTTTCTACTAACATTATTGTATTTTGTACTATTGTGTATGTTTAATATTTATGGTTACAGCATTACTTCTTTTCTCTTACAAAACCAACATTTTGTATGGTAAGACAGTTTGTTTTATCTAAGTGTCTCAACAGTGTAAATTAAGTGTGGTGAAACTTTGTTTCATATTTAATCTAAAGCAAACTTTAGTTTAACTAAGTAATCTTACTTTTAGTAACTTGAATTGATCTTGTAAATTGTTACTGCATTTTTTAAACTTGAAATTTTCATCAAAACAAACTTTGAACATATCTTTTTAACTTCAAGTATTTTACAACTTTGGAAGTTTTGTTTCATATTTAATCTTATGTAAACTTTGGTTTAACTTGGTAACCTTACTGTAAGTAGTTTAAACTTATCCTGTAAATTATTATTGCATCTTTTTACTTGATAGTTTCATCAAAACAAAAAAAACTTAGAAAATATTTTACACTTACCCTCAAATATTTCACTTTTTTTTAAATTTACATCTTGCTTTGCTCATCAATTTTCGTTTAGTTTATTCATGATGGCTAATGAAGACCAGTCTTTTCCGCCTATTGCTAAAGACCACATAGAATCTGATGGCGCTTGCGCAGATCCTAATGTTGCACAAACTGCTCCGGACATGATTAATTTGACAGAAGTACCACACCCTTTTGATCATAATGAAAGGATTGCACACTCTTCCTCAGCTTTTGCTTTGCACGCTCTGCCTTCTTTTAATTCTATGAATGTTTTGGTTAATGATCATATTAAGAAGAACTTGCCATCTGCAATTAAGTTGCCTGATTTGGAAAAGAGTAGAATTAAATTCGATGGGAAATCTTGTGTTAGGGAATTTATTACTGAAGTTGAAGAATACTTTTTATACAAAAATTTTGACGAAATTTTGTTGGTTGGTTCATTCACGGATTTGCTTAGTGGTATTGCTCTGAAATGGTTCCGCACAGTTCGTTTTCGTATTCCATCCTGGCGTGAGCTTAAGCTTGCTTTGCTTAAACGTTTTGACAGGCCGGACTTCGACTATTTTTTGGAACATGATCTTCGTACAAGGAAACAAAAGAGTTCTGAATCTCTTCCAGACTTTATTACAGAAATACTGGACATGGCTAGTCGTCTTTCTTCGCCATTGTTTGATGCGGTTTTGGTTACTATTATTAAACATAACATGCTACCTATTTACACACCTTTTATATTTGGTAAACCTATAGATTCTGTGGAACAATTTCTTGTTCTTGCAAAAGAGCTTGAAGTTTTTGTAAGTCATAAAACTTTTAAAACTGAAAAACCTACTGTTAAGTCTAATGCGGTTTTATCCTGTTTAAAGTGCAAAAGAGATGGACATCATTATAAGCATTGTACTTCCATACCTGGCGTAATTTGTTTTAATTGTCAAAAGGTTGGAGTTACATCTAAGAGTTGTGATGTTTGTAACGTAAAGAAAAGCTCTAGCGAGTCAAAAAACTGATTAGGTCGCATCGAGCCCCTGTTGTTACTGACATAACCGCGAGCGTCTCGATGAAAGAAAATTTTGCTAAATATCACAAACCTGACGATGCTACTCGTAACAGAGATTTTGCGAATTGGTTAGATTACTTAAAGACATTTTTCAAAATTTATAGATCAGCTCCTGTTTTATTTGTTAAAGATAACGATACTAGACCTTATTTACAATTTTCCGTAGATAATCATACTTTTTCTGGTTTATTAGATAGTGGCTCAAATAGTTGTATTTTGGGTTCCAATAGTCATAGACAATTCTTACAGTTAGGTTATAAAATAAATTCTGTTTCTAGCTCTGCTTATACGGCCGATGGTTCTTCACAAAGAATTATTGGTACCATTGAATTACCTGTTACTTGTGATAATTTAACTAAAATTATTAATTTTCAAATTATACCTTCTTTCCAACCTGATTTCATTTTAGGATTTGATTTTTTGTTAAAATTCGATTTGGCTAAGGATTTATGGAAAAATATAACTTATGCTCGATGCAATACAGTTCAAGTTTGTTCAGTCACCTCTGTTAGTGAACTTTCTCCTGCTGAGAAACAAAAATTAAATGATACTGTTTCACTCTTTGAAGATATTTCTTATGAAAAGAGAGGCTTAGGTCTTACTCATCTTGTTCAACATAAAATTAATGTTACTAGCGAACCTTTTAAACAACGATATTGGCCTTTAAGTCCTGCAAAGCAGAAGGAACTTTTTGATGAAGTAGAAGTCTTATTAAAGGAAGGAATCATCCAACCTTCTAAATCGCCTTGGTGTTCACCTGTCTTAGCTGTAGAAAAGAGGGATGGCAGTACCAGATTGTGTTTGGATTCAAGACGTTTAAATTCAGTAACTGTAAAAGATTCTTACCCTCTTCCTTATACCTCTAGAATTTTAGATAACCTTGGGGGAGCTACATTTATTAGTACCATTGACCTTTCTAAAGCATTTTTGCAAATAGCCCTGGAAGAATCTTCTCGAGAAAAGACTGCTTTTGTAGTTCCGGGAAAAGGACTTTTCGAGTTTGTCCGTATGCCCTTCGGTCTAACCAACGCACCTGCTGAACTGCAGAGACTTGTAGATAAACTTTTTGGACCTGAATTCGATAATACTGTGTTTTGTTATTTAGATGATTTAATTTGCGTAAATTCGGATTTTAATTTACATATAGAGTATCTACATAAAATTTACAGTATACTGAAAGATGCTGGTTTGACAGTTAATTTGAAAAAGTGTATTTTTTGTAAAGATAGACTCCGCTATCTTGGTTATATAGTTGATAGTAATGGTTTGCATACTGATCCTTCTAAATTAGATACCATTAAAAGTTTCCCACGTCCTGAATCTGTTAAACAGCTTCGTAGTTTTCTAGGTTTATGCTCATACTATCGTAGATTCATTTGTAAATTTGCTGATATTGCCTCTCCTCTGACTAAATTAACGGCGGGAAGTAAGAATTCTAAGAAACCACTTTGTTGGGATGATGAAGCTGAGATTGCATTTGATGAGTTGAAGCAAGCGTTAATTACTGCTCCGGTTTTGCAATGCCCTAATTTTGAAAAACCTTTCTTTTTACATTGTGATGCCAGTTCTGTTGGCATTGGTAGTGTTTTGAGTCAAGAGGATGATAATGGAGAACAACATCCTATTGCGTTCTATTCTAGATCACTCAATAAATGTGAACGCAATTATAGTACTACAGAACGTGAATTACTTGCTATTTTAGCTTCAATAGAACATTTTAGACCTTATATTGAAGGAATGAAGTTTACAGTAATAACTGATCATGCTAGTTTAAAGTGGCTTTTAGGTCTTAGCAATCCTAGTGGACGCTTAGCACGTTGGGCTGCTAGAATTTCTCAATTTACTTTTGATATAGTTCATAAAAAAGGTTCTTTACATTTAGTCCCAGACGCTTTGTCTCGTATTGAAATAGCTGCTATAGGAATCTCTGAAAATAATTTAGTCTTACCCGATGATGATATTTATGATCCTTGGTATAAAAAAGTATTTATTAATTGTCAAAAGTCTCCTTGCAGATATAAGAACTTTAGAGTAGAAAATAAAGCCTTATATAAGTTTTGTAAAAGTAAGTTTGATCCTAATAGTAATCTTAATTGGAAGATAGTTATTCCTAAAGAACACATATTAGATACAATTCGTTCTAATCATGATGATATTAATTCTGGACACTTAGGTATTCATAAAACTTTAAATAAATTAAAACAACACTATTTTTGGAAAGGGATGTTTAATGATGTTCAAAAATATATTCTTGCTTGTGATACTTGTAAAGCTTATAAACATACCACTCAACCTCCTTTTGGTATTATGGTTAACCCTAAAAAAGTTGATCGTCCTATGTTGATGCTTTCAGTAGACATTATAGGTATATTGCCTAAATCTTATTCTGGACATAAATATATTCTTTCAGTTGTTGATGTTTTCACTAAATACTGCTGGATTTTTCCTATGATAAATGCTACTACTAGAGTAATAAATAAACTTTTTGAAAAAGAAATATTTCTTAAATTTGGTTGTCATAAAATAATTGTTTGTGATAATGGTACACAATTCACTTCTAAACATTTTGTAGAGTTTTTGAAGGGTTTTAACATTATTAAAATATTTTATAATACTTTATACACGCCTCAAAATAATACTGTTGAGAGATATAATAAAACTGTTGAAACTTGCATAGCTTGTTTTGTCAAAGATGATCATAGAACTTGGTCTAAATATTTACCTAATATTCAACTAGCTTTGAATAATAGTGTTAATCTGGCCACAGATTTCACACCTAATTTTTTGATGTTTGGTAGAGAACTTATTTTTGATGCTTCTTTACATCGTTTTAGTGATTCTATCGATAACATAGATGAACATGAAATTTCCAGTAGAGTTCACTATGCCGATTCTCTTAATTCGCTTGGTAATATTTTTGTTAAAGTACAATCTCATTTATTAAAAGCTTATCAGCGTAATGCTCGCTATTATAACAAAGGTCGCAAAGTCATTTCTTTTGATGTGGGTGATGTCGTGTGGAGAAGAAGTTTCGTTCAATCTCATGCACCTACTTATTTTTCAGCAAAACTTGCTCCTAAGTTTATTAAATGTAAAATTATAGAAAAGATCTCTGATAATGTTTATATTCTGAAAGACCTTAATAAGGGAACGACTGGTCGTTATCATGTTAAGGATATAATTAAATTTTAATTTGGTTTATCATTGTTAATCTTGATTTTGATGATTTTGACTGAAGGCCGTTTTTGATAGTGTGATTCACGTTGGGATGGATGATAGGTTATCGACGGTTTGAATGAAGATGTATGTTAGGTAACTTCTTATAAAATTTATTAAATCTTGATTTAACATTCAAAATTACAACTTAGGACATTTTTATAAACTTCTTCAACCCACACACATACATTTTCCATATCGAAAGATCTTATTATTATATTTTTTTAAACAGTCTTGTATGCAATTTTCCTTTGTACATTTTTGCATGCAATTCCTGAATTGGTGCCTACTACCTTTGTACGTTTTGTTTACGCTTGTAGAGGTTTACCTATTTTTTTTATCATTGTGCTCCTATAGTGACTCTGTCACCCGGAATATTTCGTGGTGCACTTAGGAAGAACACAGTGATTTCTATTTTTGTTTGTGCCCGGTAAGTTGGTGGAGTTGAGCCGATCACAACATTTATTTTTGTTTGTGCCCGGAAAGTTGGTGGAGTTGAGCCGATCACAACATTTTTTTTGTTTGTGCCCGGAAAGTTGGTGGAGTTGAGCCGATCACAACATTTTTTTTTGTTTGTGACCGGAAAGTTGGTGGAGTTGAGCCGATCACAACATTTATTTTTGTTTGTGCCCGGTAAGTTGGTGGAGTTGAGCCGATCACAACATCTTTTTTCTTTGCATCTTTAGAGATGTGAAGGTTCCTATACTGTTTCTCACAGTTATAATTTGTTCCTGCTAGTCAGTGGCGATGGTGCCTAACTGCACTCATATAGAATTTTTTGGATTAATCTCGTTAAACAGCGGCCTTTGCGCTTAACTGTACTCGAATTAATATTCTTTTTATCCTGTTACATTAAACATATACTTGCTAGTCGGCGGCTATGGTGCCTAACCGAACTCTTATTAGTATTTTTTTTGTTTGTTTGTAAAGCTTTATACTTGCTAGTCGGCGGCTATAGTGCCTAACCGAATTTGTATTGGTATTTTTTTTGTCTTTTTAGAATTTTATACTTGTTAGTCGGTGGCGATGGTGCCCAACCGCACTCAATTGGGTATAGTTCTGTTGTATTGTTTTACAGTGTTAAGCGACTGCTGCACTTAACTGATTCTATAGTAGAACTCGGATTTAACTTGTTAGTCAGTGGCGAAGGTGCTTAACTGTACTCTTGTGGTTCTTTTGACATTATGGGTCGGTTGTGCTAGTATTTAGTCTGCACCTGTAAGTGTTGTTTGTATACACGCTGTTTATATTTCCTGTTTTTTTGGGAAACTGTTCGTTTTACCTTGATCGTTGTTTTTTTTGGCATAAAAGAAATTGCTTTCTTTTATTTTTTTCGGGGAGGGATGTAATGTAACGAGTTTTTTTTACACCGTTACATGTATTGATGATTGTAGTCGATTTCGGAACCATTTCTTAATTTTATTTTTTATATGTGATACATTTCGTATGACATTTTTGGACGTCAAATTGGACAGGTGACTTTTGCGATCTTTGTTGGTGAAGGTGACATGTCTCTTGATTTTTCCTGAATGGAATCGTAACTAATCTAGTTTATAGTGGCGCTTTAATGCCCTAATCCTAAACCAAAGGACCCGTGGAATGGTCCCGGTGGATATTTCTATCCGATTTTTGGTAAGTTGCTCTTTTCGAGAGAAAATTTCCTTCGACGATGGCGGTTCGTTTGTGACCATCTTACGGTTTTTCGCAGGTTTCCTCGTCGCCTCCCTACGTCTCTTATACCAAATATCTTAACGGTACACCGAGGGAGACGCGAGTTTATATACCTGGAATAAGCGGTAAGTTTTTCGTTGGTCGATGCGTCCCCGCGTGTCCGAGTTCGGAGTGAAATCACATCTCAGAGTTCCTTTTTGTCCACAGCCTACAATTGTGGGTGCTTATTCCACCTTTACTTCAATAAATTTCTACTGGCCTTCCACGGGGGCTGATTACCTGAGAGGTACCACCTTCCGGCTCTCGGGGTCAAGCTTCAAGTTACATATTTTTTTTTTTTTTTTCCTATAGAACATAACAGCCTTCAGCTGCGAATTTAAAGTTACAAAGATGCAATGATGATATAGCAAGTAAAATTTATATTAATATAATTGTATACATTAGGCTAAAGGTACAATAAACTGGGAACGTTCAAGGTAGTGAGACTTTTAATCACCATTGACATCCACAGGCCCCCATCCTAAGATTAATGGTCCAATCTCTCCAACTTTATTTATCTGGCTATCTATTAATAGTGTGTCGCTCCACGGCGCCCGAAATTTAATTTCTTACAATAACATACTTTTTTTTAGGAGATCACACACACACACACACACACACACACACCTATTCTTTTAATTTTTAATATTACATTTGGCTTCCCAATTAGGGACCGTATTATCCATTAAATTTTTATTATTACAGTAGACAATAAACTGGGAATGTTCAAGCTAGTGAGACTTTTAATTACCGTTGTCATCCACAGGCTCCCATCCTAAGATTAATTGTTCAATCTCCCCAATTTTATCTGGCTATCCATTAATAGTGTGTCACTCCATGGCGCCCGAAATTTCATTTCTTTTATCAACATATGTTTTTTTTAGGAGATCACACACACTGAGAAACACACATATTTTCTATTTTTTTTTAGGAGATCACACACACTCAGAAACACACATATTTTCTATTTTTATACTACATTTGATCCCAACAAGGGATCTTTCTTTTTTATATTACAAAGTATACACAACCGACCGGAGCCGTGGGGCAAAGCTAATTTTTCAATATAGTCACTTTAGAGCTATAAAACAGAAAAAATCAATTAATCTAACAGCAATTCAATGAGTACAGTTCTTATCTTTGAAACCAATGCCTGATACAATGTGTTTGTCAATAACACTGATAACAGGTTTATATTTAGTTAGAAACAGTCTATGGTGCTTTTAATAATACCAGCCTATTAAGCTGTGGCGGCACCTACACCGCAACATGCGAAAAACGCATCACACTGACGCACTGTGGGCTGGATTCTGGCTTTCATAGACTTATAATCTTAATGTTTCAAGTGACGACTTTTATGCTTGAATATGATTTGAGAGACCAACTACATGCATAAATATATCATGATTATGGAATAATATAGGAAACAGCACTAATAGTTTTTTTTTTGAAAACTTTGTATGGAGTTGGCAAGAAAAATCATCATATCTCCGCTCTCGCACAATTGGCCGTTATTCTTTTTCAGGGGATTAATCCATATATTATTTGGAATTTTTTGACATACGCCATGACACGGCCAAAGGTGCGAGTTTTTTTATTTTATTTACAAAGATTATTTTGAATTGCAAAATTAATTTTGTATTAATAATATAAACTTTACGTCTATAGGCATTGCCTAAATGATTTATCAGACCACAAATTTCAATTACCGCGTCAAGAAATGATAATTAACTTAAATATATTACTTATAAATAAAACAATAATGACTAACTTTTCTAATAACTCCGTAACTACTACTACAATGACTGATAATCACGACAAAAAACGTTAGAAATAAAATAATTGTTAAGTATGTCATTAATAGATTTGCATAGAGAAAAAAGTATTTAATAAATTAGTTCTATTTTATTGTACACGTAAGAAATTAAATAAAAATAGTACATACAAAACAAAAATGGTAATAATTCACCGAAACCAACAGAAAAAAGAAAGGAGTTCCATAATATTATAGAAAGGTATCTATTCTGCATCATTGTTATCGGAGTCCGACTCCGACTCAGAGTCAGAGTCCGATTCAGAGTCTGAGTTTAGCTGGGAAACATCTACAAAATCGAACTCAGTTTCTTGAAGTTTTAATAAAGTGTTTGTATCCTCAATGGAAGTTTTCTTTTGCTTAAAGTCCAAAGTGGGTCTTGTTGATGATATAAGTGGATCCGACGAAAGAAGAAGGAAATAAAACGGTTATTAATTAAAACGAAAGACTCCCGATTGGTACGATTAAGTTACAAGCAATAATATCAGCTCCATGAAGAAGCAGTTTATGTACTGTTGCCGACATGTAGAACGAATTATATAATGCCACGATATTTCTTCTTTCTATTGTCTTTCTTCTTCCTTCACGACTGCCTCACTTTCTTTTACAAATGTAAACTGCACCGGACGACAAAATGCTGCTGAACAAGGAAGACCGTTTGGGAAAATCCTTCGGATTTTCCCAAACGGTCTTCTCCTCTCATGTGATTTTCAATGGTGCTAGTGAAGTCATGAAAATACTGGAGTCATCTTGGGCAGAATCCAATTTTTGCTTATACCTGCTCTGGCTGGATGCTCCGTTGGATAACCCCATTTGGATATTAAAACCATTTCTTTCCCTTTTAAGTCAACGTGTAGGGATTTTAGTATTCTATTTGCTGTGATATCAAGTAAAGCTTGCAAAGTAATTCTGGCGGATGAATCTGTTACTGTGATAAAGTTACCTTGTTGAGGTGGATATCACTCGTTCTTTTCATTTTGCACTCGGTAGTAAGAAGGGTATAAGTCACACAAACCTTCTCGAACAGCGGACTCTCTTAAAGTTATATATTGCCATTTTGAATGTTTAAGAGATAGTAGCAATCCAAGGGCCTTTATGGGTGCAAAAGTTTTTTTTTTGGCTGGATGTATTATGACATCCTGGATTTTTTAACAGCATCTGGGTTTTTCATCATAAATTTAATGACAGAAGCAACATCCTCACGAAAAGTTAAAAAAAAAACTATTAGTGCTGTTTCCTATATTATTCCATAATCATGATATATTTAGGCATGTAGTTGGTCTTTCAAATCATATTCAAGCATAAAAGTCGTCACTTGAAACATTAAGATTATAAGTCTATGAAAGCCGGAATCCAGCCCACAGTGTGACGTCACGTAACATCCTGCATCGCGCAAGCAGAGTTTACCGCACAAGACGCAAATAGCATATTATTATACAGGGCTACAGGTTAAGGCGACCTAGATCCTTAAAGAGGTTGTAGTTTCCATCATTCCTGACTGATTTGACTGTGGAACACTGTACCCCAAACTTAACCGTTTACAAGATATTGAAGTTAAAAAAAAAAATGCCGATTTTTGTCCATTGGCCGATTTTTGTCTAATGCCGATTGTTTTTGTGTTTTCCTTCTTATTCATTTATGTTTGCGATTTTTGTGTAGTAGATAAGTTGCTCAACACTAAAATTGCAGTTAACTGAACCAACTGGGTCGCAGTAGACGATTGATAGTTATACAATGAAATAAATTCGTCAAAAATATTTTTATCTTTCTGAAATATTTAAATAAAATGTCTATGACAGTCATGCTGCACATGTGTTCAAACTATTCTTTGTGTCATTACCTATCCAACAAGGGTATTATCAGAATTCTTAGAACCAAAAACAAAAAAATTGAAATCCTTCAAATTTTTGGTTCTAAGACATGCCGGTTTCCTCACGATGTTTTCCTTCACCGTTTTGAGAGCAGTGGTGGTGAAATAATTAACATAAAGTCGCGGCCGCTACCACTGGGCCAACACTGCTCTCTCCATTCGTGTAACACCACCCATTCCTCTTGGCATTCTCATCTCAGCTGCATGCAATTGCCTTTCATTTATTCCATTTGTGACCCAACATCGTACACAATAATGTATGTATAAAAGGCTGATAGACTTTCCTAAGGGCATCATTGATGTTACCTGGTAACTAGGGTGGGGTGGTCAGATACGGTGGCTGTAGCTCTATGCATACAATACTGGTATTCCCAAACATCGTTGTAAAAAGGCTTGACAGATGAAGAGGAGGCTGATAGAGCTTTCTACTTTATTAATGCATTAATTTTATTTAAACATTCTATGAATCTCATTTAATTAAGGAATTGATTTAATAAAAATGCGAAAGTGAGATTGTTTTTTTTTTGTTTGTTACGCTTTCACGCTAAAATGGCTGAACGGATATGGATGAAATTTGTCACACAGATAGACCATTACCTAAGTAAGGACATTGGCTACTTTTCCTCCTGGATCGCAGACGACAGCTAGTTATATTTAATATGTGAAGGACACTTGGTGCTTATCAAAATGTCCAACATTATATTAACAATAAATTGACATACATACATACATACATAAACTCACGCCGTTTTCCCATGGGGGTAGGCAGAAACCACAGAACGCCTGCTACGTTCCTTACATACTCCTTTTACCTCGTTTACGTTCATACATCTACCCTAATTGCGTAATACACAATTAATCGGAATCTGAATCGTTTTGAAACAGATTGCCAATCCATTGCTTCATAAATTCGATAAAAAAATCTGCTCAACAATGTAAATAACGCAATGAATGTTGTTGAACTGTCAAAATCAAACAGATTAGTCGTAATCGTTTACGAAAATGTGTTACGCAATTAGGCTGCTGGTCATGCTCGAGCGCCGGTTGAGAGTACTTCGCACCTGACCTTTCTGAAGAACGTCACCAATAAGGTCACTATATGTCTTCCTAGGGCGTCCCCTACCGGCGTTTCCACTCACATCTGCCTTGTAAATAATTGAGAATGTATTTTGTAGTCATTAATAATTCCTTTTTATAATAACTCTCACAGAGAAGAGGCCTGTGTTCCAGCAGTGAACACATTAAAGGCTGATATTGGTTATGCTATAATCTGTCATTTATGTTGATTTATGACGATTAATTAACTTTTAATAAGTACGTAAATTTATTAATTCTGTTCAGATTAGCTATATGATTGTACAGCACATACAAACAGCATCATCTGCCGGCCGGGGCTTTTTAGTTAGCTACGAAACTTAAATAAAGCCAACCCTTCATTCATAAAATGCAAAAAGCAGCGTATTTTATAAGTTTGTGTAAATTTCTATCTATATATTTATTTATTTCACTCAGAAGGCCCTAAGTTTATCATTTGTGACTTCAAGTTACAGTTATAAGAATTATTTTATATTATATTATTTTATTTTTTGTAATATTATTGTTTTGTTTGCATTTTCTATAATTATTTTCACAAAATTTGACAATTTGACAATTTTATAAGTGAATTTTCAATTTTTATACAATTCGTGACATTTTAATAATTTTAGGACAATTTTACTTTAATTTTTTGTTGTTGTGGAATATTTAAATTTAATTGATCACAAGGTTTTATCTGTTTTAGAATGCAAAATTGTTTAAAATTGTTTGTATATGAGTGGAAAAAACTGTGGACTAGAATAGTCCATAGTTTTACACTATAAGTCTAAAATAAATAAATGAATTAAAATTATATTGCAGCATTGCATTTAATGCTACATGATTATAATGTTTTACCGTTACAATGTCTTCTGCGCGGTAATTGCGTAACACACAGTAGTAATCGCTTTCATTTTGACAGTTCAACAACATTCATTGCGTTATTTACATTGTTGAGCACACAAATTTTTCGAACATATGAAGCAATGTATTAACAATCTTTCAAATTGTGTGTTACTTAATTAGGGTGCGGATCTGCCCTTAAAGTCTGCACGGAGTCTTACCATCTACCCCTGTGACGAGGCTACAAGTATCTATTTACCTACATAATTTCCTAGCTAGGCTGGACAACCTTAATTGGAAAAAAAAAACAATTCGAGCCGTTGACACTATTTGAAAACGTGCTTGATAATCTATAGAGATTGAGCACGTATTGTGTATTTTTCTGCACGCGTTGCATGGCTTTTTTGTTTTGGGTTGGAAATCATCAAATGACTTCTCCCGCTCGGAGCGGGAGGGTGTGTCAGACTTTTAATTACTAAAACCCACCCGTGTTCCTTCAGTTGCCTGTGCCAGGGCCACAGGTTACTCTTTCGAATTACTCGCGACCCTGAGGCGTTGGCCCTATCGGTGTATCTGTATTTAGTCGACAGCGGTTTTATGTTTTGACTTTTTTAAGAACACACCTGATTCCTTGGCTGGTGTGCATAGTTGTAAGTACCTAGTAGAAATGGTGATTTATTTAATTCTAGAGAACTTACAATCTGTTGTAATACGCGAATAATCCTTGCTCATTTACCTACGTGAAAAGTTTTAATCAGCACCCTAATTGCGTAACACATTTTCGTAAACGATAACGACTAATCTGTTTGATTTTGACAGTTCAACAACATTCATTGCGTTGTTTACATTGTTGAGCAGATTTTTTTTTCGAACTTATGAAGCAATGGATAAGCAATCTGTTTCAAAACGATTCAGATTCGAATTGATTGTGTATTACGCAATTAGGGTACAGGCCCAACTTTGAGCATTACTGCCCCGCATTTACATTCAAAGACAAACATAACATACTAATTAGTAGGTATGTGCTTAAATAAATATTGTTTTTAAGTTAACAAGTCATTTACTAATTGTTTCAGAGGTCAGGATGTCGAACCCACACTATAGGGAGGCGGCGGAGTCGCTACTCAATAGTGTCAGTCCGCATCATCGGACGTTGAGTGAGTTATTATAATTTATTATGTTGGTGAGAAAAGTGTCGTTTTAAGTTCTTCTAAGAGCCTTTTCTAAAACCCTTTTGAGGCCTATTTAGCCAGCTCCTGTTGATTGATTTTACGGCACGATGTACAACTACCATGTGACGTTACGAAGAGGTAATTTCAATATTCAGCTTTAGTGTTTTTGCCCCTCGAAGCGACGCCCGCTTTACTTGTGATTACCAAGTGTAAAAACACTGAATGTGTGTAAGGTGTAAGTGCAGGAGTGTGTGCGTGTTGTGTGCTGACGTTACTCGTCCTCACGCACACATTCACAGCTGGTTTGTACATTTGGTTATCACAAGTAAAGCTCGCGTCGCTTCGTGATATAAAATTACTGTACACTTGAAGTTTGAGAAAATCATATAGTGTACACAGGGACTTTAAAACACCTTCATAGATGTCACAGAATTTATAATACCTTTGTTTAAATCAGGTAGTACATCAGACCCCACAAATTATAGACCTATTTCAGTACTACCTACATTTAGTAAAATTTTTGAGAAATTAATTTTTAGACCAACTGCAAAGATTTTTTAACAGACACAAATAATTACATAGCAAACAGTTCGGTTTTACAAGGGGTCGTTCAACTACTGATTGCCGATGTTGAACTTTTAGGACATATTTATAATGCTTTGGAAGATAAATGCGATGCCTTGGGCATCTTTTGAGATTTGTCCAAGGCATTCTATTGCGTTCTTCATGAAACGTTAATCAGGAAACTCCGTCACTACGGGATCCGAAACACCGCTCTGGATCTTCTTACTTCATACTTGAGTAAAAGGATTCAGAGCGTTGACGTTAATGGAGAAAGATCTCCCGGATCTATCTTAACAATGGGATTTCCACAGGGCTCAATTCTTGGTCCTTTCTTGTTTCTTATTTATATTTATGACTTGCCTTACCTCATAAAGGATAATCATGATATAGTGTTGTTTGCGGATGATACTTCACTTTTGTTTAAACTTAAACGTCAGCAGCTGGTTACTGAAGATGTAAATAACGCGGTCTCAAAAATAGCTCACTGGTTCAATGTTAATAATTTACTTCTTAATGAAAAGAAGACTAATTGCATTAAGTTTACGCTACCTCACGTTAGGCAGGTGAAAACGAATGTGTTGATAAAGGGCGAAGAATTGAAACTTGAAGACAGCACAGTATTATTGGGCTTAACTTTGGATTAAAAAAAGCTAAGCTCCGCAGCATACGCTGTTAGAAAAATTCGAAATTTAACTGATTTAGAGACAGCCCGTTTAGTATACTTTAGTTATTTTCATAGTGTGATGTCGTACGGTATTCTTTTGTGGGGAAATGCCGCCGACATTCAGACTTTATTTGTTTTGCAGAAAAGAGCTGTTAGATCAATTTATAAATTAAGTCCGAGACACTCACCCAATTTAAGGAAATTAATGTAATGACTGTGCCTTCTCAGTATATTTATGAAAATCTTTTATATGCCCACAAAAACATATTTAAAAAAAAAAATACAGTGATATCCATAATATAAATACTAGGAACAAACACAAATTTGTTGTACCTACAACAAGGCTCAAGAAAATAGGTGGCTCGTTCAGATGTCAATGCATACGCTTTTATAATAAACTTCCTAGCCACGTTCAAGAACTAAGCCAATAAATTCAAATAATTTATTAAACGTAAGTTGTGCCAGAAAGCTTTTATACAGTCAAAGACTATATTGAGGACAAAAAGGCTTGGGACTGACCTGCTCCAATTTTTGCATACTTTTTTTTTTGTTTTGTACCTAACTTTTGTTTTATTTTATATACACTTTGACATTTCATGATTATTAAATACACAATGACATGAATTTTTACTTTGTATAATATTATTTTAATTTCGTGGGAGGACTTAGTGGGTAATATTTTAATATATTTTGTCTATCTCAGTTATTTCTTTAATTTTTTATATCTGGCAGTTTGAGTACTTAAAGCGGCCTACCCAAATGTCCTTTCTTTGGTATTGTTCGTCGAATCGTTGAGCTCCTTACGTTTTGAGTTGAGCTGCACGATTACTGACAAATGCGTGCACTGACTGGACAGGCCCACTTAATCTGTGTGGTTCTTTCCTCAAAAGACCATTTCAGACATCAATCCACATGGTCTTAACATGTTCTGACCAAGATTATGTCTGGACTTTAAAAGTGACTGTGACCTCTGAGTTTGTTTCGGCTTTTCTTCTCAGAGTAGTCAGATAGGAAACGCCGACCTCATCTAGTTTAAAAAAAATGTTTGACGTGTAAAAGTGTTTGTACAAACCCACTTACAGAAATAAAAATCATTTATCATTTATAAGTTTAGTTTTACATTTTGAATTGATATAGACAAGATATTAAGTATGTTGTAGTGTTGTGATGTTTGCTGTTGAGAAGTAAGGTAACATTTAATAGTAGAATTTACTTTAGGCCATTTCCATCATCCCAGAAATAGTACATTGTGTTCATGTTCTTGAAGTCTAAAATTTCATTTTCACCTCGGTGGATGATTTTATCCCACAATACAACCTGATTTAGTTCATTATTAGGTGTGATGTACTCAGCAGTGAGGTAGAGCAACAATTGCTTCACGTTCCAGTTAAACAGGTGTGAGAGATCCGTCTTGAAGTTAGGAATCCAAGATCATTTCTTCCCCTGATGCTCCATAATCTGGCATGTTTTTACTGTGAACACCATTAATGATTTAGTGTTAATAAATAGAAATATGCATCAGATACTCACACGTCTACTTTTACTGTGTTCATTTGAGCAGCAGTCCTGTAATCCACGGTTAATGTTGACAGACAGAATCAAATATGTCACTCTTATAAATGTGTTTTCAACCCAAAACACTAAAGTGTAACAGTAACCGATATAAAAGTGTAAATAAGTATACCAAGTAAACGCGGCGTTGCCAAAATAGCCTCAATCGCACGCTGTTGCGGTACCGTGCAATTATACCTAAAACTGCTTGTTTCTGTTACACATATGAACACGTTGGTCTAGTGGTGGCAACCGCTACTGCTGAGCATGAGGTCCTGGGTTCGATTCCTAGGTCGGGCAACGTGTTATTGGGTTTTTCTATCTGGAATTTCTCAGTAGCACCCCGAAGTCTGGATTTGTGCCCGGTAGATGGCAATAGGCTCGCCCCCTATTACATGGGACTGAAAACATAACTGGCGAAATGTGGGTGTACTATAGGTACACCTCTACCCAACCCTTCGGGGAAACAAGGCGTGATGTTATGTTATTATGTTATATGACCACATAAAAGTTTACCTTTTGGTACTGTAACATTATTGCATCTGTTGCATATGTAAATGTGTTTCTTTTAAAACAATTTAAAAAAAAACAGTGTAGAAACACTTTTTAAGGTTACAGTTTGAGTCCCTAAGTGTATCCATTAAGACAGTTGAGTTTCGCTAGCTAATTAAGTTTGATCCTGTAGCATCCTAACTCTGTTGAACATTCTATGGGACATTCCAGTAATCTTCTCTTTTCTTTTATTTCAGCACACTCCACGTCTCTAAACCTGGTATCTGATGACTTGATTGCCGGCCACAGACCTCACGGGAAGATGTCCACAGTGCGAAGATTCTTCTGTTTGTTCGTTACATTCGATCTACTGTTCACTAGCCTTATGTGGCTCATATGTGTGATGGTGAGCGATTTTTTATACATAACATTACTTATGTAATCCAAGAAGGGTTAGGCAGAGGTGTACCTATAGTAAACCTACATTTCGCCAGTTCGCTATCTTCAATTATTTAAAAAAAAAATGCTTTTATAGCACAATAGGGATGCTGACAATTTTAATATATTTTTCTAAAAAAAATGTTTGTTTCCAAATAGTGCAAACAATATTATAAAAAGTGTAAATGCTTAAAAAATTGCCTAGTTATAATCGTTTTAAAATAAGTATTAGACAAGGACAGCACCATCGTAGAAGTGACGTCACGACTATGTAACTTCATACTGGCGCCATACGACAAGGACGGGAATAAACCCCTCCAAAAATCTTCTCATTTCACTATGCCTTCTTTGAAATTACATTATTTGTTCGAACATTTCCAACATTAGTCATCATTACTATTCTTGAGGAAAGATATATACTATTTCCCTAAGAAGCCGAGCATAAATAAAAAAGCATATGAAAAATCTCATCGTTTGTCTAAAATAATAAATATGTCCTACATGACAAAGTTCAAATTCCATTGCAAACAAAAATTATTTAGGGCCTCTCTACTAATGATCACACAAAAATCAACTCAATTTACCATGTGCTAAAGTTGTTAATTGAGCAAGTGGCATTAGATTGTAATAAAACATCTAGATTCTGAATTCATATAAAGAACTTTCATAATTATACAGAGATTTTTTATATTCAACGCCAAAAAAGCCAAAAAAAAATACCCTTATTTGAATTATTTACATATTCCCAATTGCTGTGTTCTGGTATGTGTGTGTGTAGCTAATGGGGAAGGCAACTGTCAAAGTGGCGCTGTTGTAGCAAGGCGTTATGTGCCATTATATTACCATTTCCCGAAAGCCAATTAAATTAAAAGATTGTTTTAAATTGGCTTAAAGCTATTTTTTTTTTTTTTGTGTTCGTGATTTTATCAGAAACATTTAGATCACAAACATAAGAAAGTGATTGCAAGGAAATAACACACGTTTAAAATTCTGACACTTTTCATGTATTTGTTTATTCAAATCACCGAATAACGAAATTGTGAAATAAGTCCAAACTCATGAGTGAACACGAAATGGAATGAATGAACGAAATGTCAAACTTATTGTAGGCCGTAAGGACCTAGCTATGGTCACGCCATCTACAATTAGCTTTATTCTTTAGCATCTACAATTAACCTTCCCCATTACAGATACTAGAGACAGTTGAAGGTAAGAGATAGAGATTAGGCTCTGCTCAATATTGCGAATGTGTGTAGCGGCATAATCAGCCTATAATGTTCCAATAGGCCACCACTGCTCCCCCCGAGCAGTGGTGGCCAAGTGGTAACGGCCGCGACTTACGAGTTGTAGGCATGGACGTAGCTCTGGTCGCGGGTTGTTCGAAAGAGGCACAGGCAACTGAAGGAACACGAGTGGGTTTTAGTCAGTAAAAGTCTGACACGCCCTCCCGCTCCGCCCAGAGCGGGAGAATTCATTTAACGTTTCGGCACCCAAAAAAAAGGCATTGGCATAGCTGGAGGGGGGCAGGGTTGCAAGGATGGGCAGTGCCTACCTTAGCATTTTTTTATCCATATTCTACCTTACAAATATAGACAATACTAATGAATTACCTACTGTATAATCGCTTTTTATTACGGTTCCGTACATAGAAAAGAAAAAATGGAACCTGAAAGGATCACTTCGTTGTCTGCTTTTTCTCAAGAATGCGTAGCGCAAATACGTAGGTTTAATCCCTTGAAGCTCTAAGAAAAACAAGATTCTAAGTCAACGTTATAAAACAATACAGTCACTTATGTGATATATTTTAGGACTCAAATAAATCAAAATTCAAATAGACAAAATATTTAGCTACGCCAATGGTTGTAGGTCTTAGGTTCCAACCCATACAGCCGCTTTTCTTTGTGTAAATTATTTCATCACCACTGCTCTCAAAACGGTGACGGAAAGCATCTTGAGGAAACCGGTGTGCCTTAGAACCGTAAAAATCGAAGACGTGTGACATCTACAAACCCACCTCGTGGTGGATTACGGCCCACTACCTCTCGAAGAGAGACTGCGACCCAGCAGTGGGAACATTATAAGCTGATTATGCTGCTGGAGGCTATTTTAATGTACCGTTTTCCTATTTCCCACATAAAATTTACCATCAGAAATCGTTTACTATTCAAATGCCGCCATTTCTTTCTTTTCCATTACTATAAAATAGTAAGTTCGTTCTTCATGTTTTCGTTAGATGCGAGGCGATACTCTGCAACAAATACTGAACACAGAAATCATACAGTATAACGTGAAGACTTCTCTGTTCGACATAGTAATGGTTGCTGTCTGTCGGTTTGTGGTGCTTCTGCTGTTCTATGCGGTCTTGTATATAAACAACTGGAGTATCATCGCAGTGAGTATTAATATATGATGTTTTTTTTACCGTCTTGAAAAAAATAGGGTATAATAGGTGAACGGCTGAACGGACTAGAAGCATCATATTACCTTACTGGGTCATATTACCTTACGGCGAGCCACGATCGATACCAAAACCGTCTCCAGTACCGATCCAACCATGGTCCTGTTCACTTATATTACTAGCTATCCTTAAAATCACGCTTGCCGAAGATTGTGACATCAACAATGTGCCAGAACAGATGGCCTTCGAGAAACAGCTCAGGAAAGACCTTACAATGTGACTACATACAGTACGAGCCGCCGAGTGGGAACAGATCAACGTCAGAAACGGTCTGAAACGGTTCAACCTTAACAGTGACCTCGGAGTGCTCACAATGCAAACCTGGATGTTCTTGGTATGTAAAACTACATAATTTTGTTACACTAAATGTGACAAAAACACTGACACTAACAGACCTACATAAACTCACGCCTTCTTCCCATAGGCAGAAACTACAGAACGCCACCTTCTCCTATTCTCTCATACTCCTTTTGCATCGTGTAGGTACGTTCATACATCGTTCATTTTCGATTCAACGATCGTGCGAATCCACATGTCTTTAAATTATTTTTGTTTTGTTTCAGTTATCAACAGGGAGCACCTGTGCGTTGTTAATAGGAAAAGTTTTCGTTTTTGATGTAAGTATTTACTTCATTCATTCATGTTCGAAACAAGTTTTTATTTAAAAACAAACTATGGCAAACGTCAAAATGTCAAAAATCGGAAAGACTTTACAAAAGGATAATTTGGCGCTCGAATGACATTGACAGCGCTGTTGGTAAACATGTTTTGTGAAATGTATTGCAAAACAAGATGGTGGCATGGGTTCCGATGTTGGCCGCGCGTCAAAAGATTCACGTACAGCTGTATTTGTCTCTATGGTACTTGTCAGTGATCTATAGTAATTTGTGCCGATGTATCCGTTAGTGTTGCAAATAAATGGTTATCAGTAATAATGGTAGGTATTTTGATGCTTGGAGTTCACCATAAAACCGTAGAAATATAACCGTGTAAAGTAGACAGAAGGCCGAAAGTCTAACAACCAGTCTTACGAATGGGTATCGTGCTACCCAGTAACTGGGGTGTGGACGTCAGCTAGGCAGTCGCTCCATGTGAAATACTGGTATTAAGACTGGAAACCGACCACAAAATGGTTTGGAAAAGGCACACAGTGGATGAGTTCAAAACCTCTCCCTTATTAGGCCTTTATTACATACAAGTCTACGTGTAATATGCCTCGCAATTTTATTACAGCGGTGGCCCAGTGGCCACGGCCGTGACTTACCGACTTCTAGGTCTCATTCTCGAACCCAAACAGGCGCTTTACCTTGTTTAAATTATTTCATCACCACTGCTCTCAAAACGGTGAAGGAAAACATCGTGTGGAAACCGGCATGTGCTAGAACCAATAATTCGAAGACAAGTGACATCTACCAAGCTGCACTGGGCCCACTTGGAAGATTGCGGCCAACTTCCTCTCACCACACTGTCCCAGCAGTGGGATCATTATAAGCTGATTATGCACAGGCACCTTGTAAATAAAGCAACAAGTATGGATCATCTAACCCCAAATATTTGCCCGACAGTGGCCAAACGCAGTGCAGCCAGTGTACGAGGTGTTCCTTATTCTGACGTCATTCACTCTCGCGTGGGGCGAGGCTTGGTTCCTCGACTTCAGGGTGCTTCCACAAGAGTTACAGGCTAAGACGATACTGGAGTCTATTGGTATGTATATTTTTCTACTATTTAAATACGTATAAGTCGACCTAGTAAATGCAATTGATTTTAACTTTCCGCAGATATTTGCCCCGTTCATTTAAAAAAAACCGGCCAAGTGCGAGTCGGATCACGCACAATGAAGAGTTCCGTAGTTGGGATGAGTTTATCCCAAGAACAAACTTAACATTGTAGTTTTAATGACTTGTATTCATAAATAAATAGTCATCTTTAGTTGACTTAGTTTACTTGTATTTATGATCAAAGGTCATTGTCGTTCTCCTGCACTTATCCCGAAAAACACACAAAGCATTTATTTCAATTAAATCATTCACAGGCACTTTTGAATTGTCATGGAGTCGGTCAGTCAGAAATATGAGGCTAGTTACCCATTCCAAAGCGTATTAGGCACCTATGGAGAAGAACGGGCAAGAAACTCTATGGACACTCGTTTAAATAATATTGCTCTTACATATATATATTAGTACATCATTAATGTTGATCCTATATGTGAGAACGATGTAAAAGAAACGTACACGTTAAAAGCGTCCAGAGTGCAGCAAAAAATTAATAAAAACAATCCAAAACTTACATTTTTATAAAAAAAAATTAGTTACATCATTAATGTTGAATTAATGTGAGAATGATGTAGAAAAGACGTACTTACATGTTAAAAGCGTCCAGACTGCAATAAATGGGAACAAAAAAAAACAATCCCTTCAAAAAATAAGCCGTGGCAGCTAAGAGATGACCGGTCCCAACTGACGGCGCCCGTTCACGAACATGACATACTATCAGCCGCCAGCGCACATTCAAGTCAATATAAGTCATTACCAGCCATTGTGAACGAGCCCGTACTACTAATACTTTGTGATGCGACAGCGCGACACAAAGACACCGCGTGTCGCGCTACGAGAGGTGCCTTTGTGCCACGCTGCAGCGTCGCGCCTGTTTGCAGGAGCCTTGACTTTTCCACCTCCATACACTATTACAAAGTGTGTCTACATTAGGCTTCATTTCAGCATACACCAAGGGGTGTCCTAGCAAAATCTGAAATCATTATTTTAAACAGTCTATCCATTGTTGTTTTGGTCTCAAATTCATAATTTATTTATTTGTCTTC
Source organism: Dasypolia templi (assembly GCA_963555695.1). Lineage (NCBI taxonomy): Eukaryota > Metazoa > Arthropoda > Insecta > Lepidoptera > Noctuidae > Dasypolia > Dasypolia templi. Next base: position 12,595,757 of record OY743163.1, read on the forward strand.
CTCAAATCGTATCGCCAAAACGTTAATACTTAATTCGTTCCACACAACATGCTCCTTACTCCCCGCATCACATGCCATAACATGACAACCGACTACATCCACACGACTTGTCGATCATAAATAGATCTTGTCATACTAAAATATTTGCCTTTCGGAGTAAGCCAGGTATACTCAGGACGTACATTTAAGTGTTGCCGTTCCTAAGAAACAGTAGTGGCCCAGTGGTATCGGCCCCGACATACGAGTTGTAGGTCGTGCGTTCGAACCTAGGCAGGCACTTTACTTTGTGTATTTAATTTCATCACCACTGCTCTCAAAACGGTGAAGGAATACATCGTGAGGCAACCGGCATGTCCTAGAACCAAAAATTCGAAGACACGTAACATCCACCAACCCGCACTGGGCCCTCGTGGTGGATTATGGCCCACTCATGCTGACTCTGAGTACCATACAGGCTAGATTGAATAACAACTGTCTGGCGGTTTTGTATATGGCCTACGCAAATGTCCTGCATATCTGGTAGTGTCGTGTGACGGGTCGTTGAGCTCCCTAAAATTGGGTTGAGGTACACGATGGCTGATGCATGCATGGCGTCTGTTCGGACAGGTCAACTCAAAGCTGCAATGGCTCTTTCTTCAAAAGGCCCTTACAGACATGGCTCTGCATTGTTAGACTCTCAAAAGTCCTAATAATATAATGTTTGGACTTTAAAATAGACCCTGACTGCGGAGTTGGTTTTGGCATTTCTTCTAAGGGATAGGAAATTAATGACGTGTAAAAGTGTCTTATAAGATCTTCTTAGAGAAATAAACATTGCATTTCACATTTCACTCCCCGTCACAGAGAGGACTGTGTCCCAGCAGTGGGAACATTATAGGCTGATTTTGCTGCTGGAGGCTATTTTAATGTACCAACGTACATAGTACTCGCAACCGGTTGCCAGCACTACGCACGTTCATACATCTGGTCTCACGTGCAGAAGACCAATTCCTGTGATAAAAACTGTTCAAAATCTAGTGTTAATCTCATCTCAACGACAAACAATGTCAAAAAAAAATACAAAAAAATGAAGTCTGTGTCAAAAAACGAAAATGTGTACAAAAACAAAGACACCGACTTTTTTTGTAGATTTTTTTATCATTCACTTTTTAGTTAAACCTACCCCACAAAAATTCGTATACTTGCTATGGAAATAACTGTGAAGGAAGATCTTATGAAATCATCAATATACACTAAGTGATAACATTGACAGGAAGATAATATAAAATCATCAATACCTATACACTAAGTGGAAAAAACCTATCATTGAAGCTAATTAAAAAACTACTGAAGCAAAGTTAATAAACCTTATAAGGAACCGCCTGAGTCATACCCTATCTCTTAGAATAATAACGCATAGAAACCTAGAACGAACGAACCAAAAGTGAAGCAACTCAAACTATACCTAATACGACTCAGGTAGTGCAGCGAGCCATCAGAGCGTGACCTTGAACGCTCTGTTGAACACAGCGTAATTATGTGCGACTCTCTCACACATAAATACCAAAGTGGCGTCACTTTTCAGTAGGCAGCCTGTATGAGACTAACCTTCTATGCGTTATCATTCTAAGCCATATCCATTAAGAAAAGATTTTTCGAAGCGATCCACAATTGCCAGAGATATCGCTTAATCTATACAAAATTAAAACAGACGAATTGAGAACCTCATCCTCTTTAAGAAGTCGGTTAAAAACTTGTAAAAAATGTGTAGAATTTTTTGACAGATTCAAACAGATATGAACGTTTTTAAAATTATGGACATTGCCCCTATTTTTATGAATGTTGCGTAGCAAAAGTAGTATGAAATAATCGTTCTGTAGTTTCTGCCTGCACCCACGGGAAAAAGGTGTAACTTACTAAATATTTCTCCCCCAGTCCACCACGGCGCATCAGAACGAACCCCCCTCCTACAACCACACGCCTCCCAGTCTAACTACGCCGAGTCCACTGTGAAATGGTTCTCCCCGGTGGAGACTCCCGAGTCCAGTCCGCGGCCCAGAAGGCCGGGCGAGCAGATCATACTGACACAAGAGCAGGTATGTAGTATCTATAGTACAGTTAAACCAGAAAAGGCTCGCGCTTCGGTAATGTTCGCGTTCCCGAATTAGCACGAACGCTGCGACTCAGAGCGCGCTTTAAAATAGTATCATTGCGCGTTTGTTAGAAGTATACCTACTGCGGTCTCAGATAGTCGTTTGTCACCCAACAATAAAAATAAAAAATCGGAATAACGTTGATTTTCAACCCCCGACGGAAACAGGAGTGTTATAATTTTAACGTGTGTATCTTTGTGTGTGTCTGCACCATTGCATCGTAGCTCCCAAACGTCTGAAACGTTTTTTTTTTGTTTGTTCTAAAGGTGCCTTAAACGAGAATCAGCTCTTTTCTAAGTTAATGAAGGGTTGTGAGCGCTGATCGACTGGAAATTTGGTATTCTGTTACTTCAATGATATTAGAAGCACATAGTAACCTTGAACTGATGCATCACCTGCATTATATTCAACTCCCTCGTCAACATACAGCAGAAGTATCGTGTTTGGGCTCATTGGAATGGTTTCATTAAATAGGTTAGGTGATTAGGGTCTGATGATGGAGTAGCAAAGAGAAATGAGGATTAATAAGTAACCAGCTGCACCGTGGGAAACATACGTATAGCTGCGCAGATTTACACACGTGTCGATCGTAGCGTGTGTACTATTAGTATATTAGTTTAATTCATCATAATCAGCATAATATGTTCCCACTGCTGGGACACAGGCCTCCGCTCATTGAGAGGGATCCACCAAGCGGGCCCAGTGCGGGTTGGTAGATGTCACATGTCTTCGAATTTTTGGTTCTGAGACATGCCGGTTCCCTCACGATGTTTTCCTTCACCGTTTTGAGAGCAGTGGTGATGAAATATTTTTGCACAAAGTAAAGCGGCTGTCTGGGTTCGAACCTACGACCAACAACTCGTTAGTCGCGGCCGTTACCACTGGGCCACCACTGCTCCTTACTGAGCTATTGTTTATTAGTTTAATTACTCTTAGTTTAAAAAGTAAGAAATAAAAGTTAAATTAAAAATCCCCTGACACAAACAAAAACCTCTAACAGTTGTAGGTAATATTTTGCTCTAAGCGTTATAAGCATCCATAGTTTAGCGTTCAAGAAGTCTGTTAGCCCGAAGCCAAGACAACAGGGTATGAGGGTCTCTGTTAGGCTATTATTGTCTCCCCGGTCGTGTTGGATTGCCGCCCTATGGTCCCATCGGACTATGGGAGTGAGACTGCAACTGTGTCTGGTCGTCATGGCCGAAATTCGGTCTGGAGAACTATTAATACAGTATTGAAACTGTTTGTTCAAACTGGCGCGCAACATCCGCACTCGTACACTTCTTATTTGCGATCATTTCGCCCAACTTTTACGTCTGTCGTAATACAGTGCCCAGCATCTTCAATCCATCATGCTTATCTGCTATCGCAAGACAGCGTTAAAAATATTGCATTTATTACTACGTGTTTTTTTATTATCGCGGACTTGATTTGCAACTCTTGGTGTTCACCCGAGCATTGAGAGTCTCACAGCGTGCTTCCCAGCGCGTCAAAAAAGTGCACTGTTGGAAATACAACTCTCGGCGCTGAATAATGCGTAGAAAATCCAGTGTGCAATAATAAATCGCCGAGTTAAAACATCACCTTTGCGTACGAGGACAAATTCTGTCTACCTCCTTAATCTTAATAACCGTTAACATATGTAAACCTGCCATGTGGTCCTCTAATCTACATTAACTAGATCTTGATTAGTATAAAGTCGCCGCTGATCATCAATTGACTTTAATTCATGTTAATGAATCGTCCTTGTGTTTGTTCGGACAACTGAAGTTATTGGCTTATTGTTGATAATTGTACAATGAGGGTTTTCGAAACTTTTTCTGCCACTAGGCGGCGCTTCGTAGGCGTCAGATCCAAACAGCTGTCAAATAGCACAGAGTCGTAGGTACTGAACATAAATTATTGAAATTCTATTGTATTTGGAAGTGTTATTGATTTTATTATGGATTATTTTTCGTTGGAGTAAATTTATCTCTGCGAATGGCTACAAGCCACTGTTATAATCGGGTTTTATCTCTCGTAGGGAACTTATGTCCTCCTGTTTTATTTGCACACATAGGCACTGCACAACACTGTGGCATTTTAAACAACGATATTCCGAAAGGAATGATTTTAAGAATAAATAAACCAAAAAATATATAGAAAATTACAATTCGCGTATGTATTTTGACAGTCCATTGGACCTGCCGCTACAGTCCTGCCATCTATCGGAGATCATTTCAGAAAACCCTCATTGTACGGAATCTAGTTCTTCTAACAGAACAGACAGTTGTGCTGCTGGAGAGTTTGTTGCGCCACTTCTTCTTCCCAGCTCAGCACTAGGAAGCGGTGAAGGGCGGGCGTTTTGCTTTTGGGGAACTGTCTTAACTTCGAAGACATGTGACATCAACCCACCCGCCCTGGGTCTGTGTGGTGTATTACGGCTCACTCCCTCTCACAGTGAGTAGGCGTTTTTTTTGGGTGGGAAATCATCAAATTACTTCTTCCGCTCTGGGTGGAGCGGGAGGGCGTCAGACTTTTACTGACTAAAACCCTACCGTGGTTCTTCAGTTGCCTGTGCCAGGGCCACGGTTATCTCTTTCGGTTTTCCAGCGACCCTGAGGCGTCGGCCCTATCGGACCCCGTCATTTTGCGACAGAGAGGGGCCTGTGTCCCAGCAGTGGGAACAGTATAGGCTGACTATGCTTGTTTTTGTATCGTCTATCATAGTATCGACTATAATAAATCATACTGAAAAGTCAAAACAAAAGAAGAATCGTTTTTGAATAGTACAATGGAATACTCGAACCTCGTTAAGTCGAAATCCTCAGTAAGTCGAAAAAAATTGCCATTCCCTTCCGTTGTCGACACAGGACACGATTACTTATAGCGGAGCTTGTCCGTCAGTATTATTTTGGCTGTTAACTAACAACAACATGAGTACAAAGCGGAAACTAAAGACTTTGACTCTATGTGGCATAAAAAAATGACGTCGCAGCTCAATACGGATTGCCAGCAAGCACTTTGTCTACAATAATTAAGAATGAAGCCGAAATATTGCGAAGATATGAATCAAGTAGCAATTTATCTAGCAAAAGACGGCGTCTAGCTGAGTTTCCTGATTTAGAAGAATGCTTACTCACCTGGTTCAAACAGTGACGGGACAAAAACATAAGCGTATCTGGGCCTATCTTACGCGAAAAGGCAGAAGTATATGTAATTTGTTTTAATATGTAAAAAATATTAAAAAACGTAAGTTGAATTATTATTCAAATTCGACTCTACAAATTGAAATATACACTTAGAAATCGCGCCTCTGTAAGTCAAAATTTCAGCAGTTAAGTCTATGTATCTCGAAGTTCTTGTTAAGTCGAAAACTCGTTAACTCGATTTTTTTTTGCATTTCCCTTGACATTCGAGTTATAGAGATTCCACTGTATATGCATCCATACATAAAATATGTGCATGGGAAAACAAAATAAACTATCAAATTGATTAGGTAAGTACTAACATATGTGAGTAGGTATTTATTACCAAAGCCGCGAAGCCGAACATGCGGTATTGGGGTTAAGCCAAGTAACCAATTTGAATGTAATTCGAAATCAGGACCAATTGTAGGTAATCTTGATACTGTATGTTTAAGTGGGTTCCAACTATACCTGGCTAATAAGACCATAAACTAGCCATATAGGTCTAAAAAGTATGGATACTGAAACGTAACACAGGTGTGAGTACTCATGTTGGCGGCTAATAGTATGACAAGCTCACTCTAATATTTCGCTGACGGTGGCACGTGTTGGATCATTTAGCTCACTTCAAATGGTTGAGCTGAATGGTGCTGGTCCATGCGTCATGTTCGTGAACGGGCGCCGTCAGTTGGAACTGGTGATCTCTTAGCTGCCACGGCTTCATTTTTTTTTTTGCTGCACGCTTCTCCACAGGTACCTAATACACTATGGAATGGGCGATTAGCTTCATATTTCTGACTGACCGAATTCTTGACAATTCAAAAGTGCCTGTAAATGGTTTAAATGAAATAAATGCTTTGAGTTTGAGTTAACAGCAGTGATCGGATACTCGGGTGCTTTTATACCTAAACTTCTTCCCACGAAAGAATAATATGGATATTTCTTTCTGAATAAATAAGTAATCCCGGCTTCCCGGGCTTGTAGAATTTTGTAAAAACAATTATGACAAACTTAATGGAGTTTTAGCAGTGGTTATTTTGACTTAGTGTCTTTATTTTATTCAAAACAAATGATATCAATTATAAATGATAATGTGCACAAAGAATGTGTTCAAGTAGTGGAATTTTACTTATCTGTCCAACAGATTAGTGATCGAATCGACTGATTTATTGTATTTTATTTGAAATGTAATAAGTATTTATTTTCAATAAATATTGTAAATAGATTTTATAATAATAATTTGCTTTTGTACGAAAATAAATGGTGCTACACATAAAATTACAATTGTTTCAATTCCATAAGTAGAACTATGGCTGCTGGCCTGTTTATAAACCAGCACCCTAATTGCGTAACACATTTTCGTAAACGATTACGACTTATCTGTTTTGATTTTGACGGTTCAAGAACATTCATTGCGTTCTATATATTGTTGAGCAGAATTTTTATCGAACATAAGAAGCAATGGATTAGCAATCTATTTCAAAACGATTCAGATTCCGATTGATCGTGTATTACGCAATTAGGGTGCAGTTCTCAGAAAACTTTATCGATCCCTGGTTTTAACGTCCCGATAAAGACAAAGAATGCGACCCTATAACGTGTTGATAGCTATTTTTTTTAACGGGGACAAATATAATACTCTATAATGTACACATTTTAAATTACAGATATAGATGTAGAAATTTTACATTGGGTGACTGATGTGTATGTGTGTGTATGTGTGCTAGCTGGCAGATCAGTGACACAATGGGCGGTCTTATCGCTAAAAGCGATCTTTTACAGACAACCTTTGGATGGATTAAAGGGAGAAGGAGAGACAATACTGCTGGTAGTCAGTGGTGTACCATTTACATATTCATTAAATACATACATACATAAAACATATTTATCTACACATATATACAATAATAAACACGAAACAAGATCCAGGAAACTATTTGTAATAATGTTTAAGGAGAGAGGAAGTGTTTTTTACCAGAATTTTTAAAGTGGACAGTGATTGGGGACAGAAAGAATTGTACTGTCTATCATCAGTAGCGATCTGTCTTAGGTTATTGGGTTTGGCCGTAAGTGCTCTGGCTCCTTTATTTCTGCCGCCCTAGGCAAACGACAGGCTTAGTAATCGGATAATCGGATGCTAAAATATCTAAACTTCACTTTTATTCCCACGAAAGAATAATACGGACATGCCTTTCAGAATCCCGGATCCCGGAATCGTTTGAAATTCCTGAGATTGCTAAATATTTCACAACTCGTTGTAACATACGAGGGCGGGTCAATAAGTCCGTGACTTTTGGAATAAAACACAGATTTTTTGATAAATAAATGTTTTATTTTTCAACGTAGTCTTCCTTGAGCTCTATACACTTTGTCCAACGCTTCTCCAATTTTTTTATCCCTTCCAAAAAATATGATTTGTCGAGGTCCTCAAAATAGGCCTTTGTTTGCGAGATGACTTCATCATTGGAGTCAAATCTTTTTCCACCAAGCCATTTCTTCAGGTTTGGGAACAAGAAGTAGTCACTCGGAGCCAAATCTGGAGAATAGGGCGGATAAGGGAGCAATTCATAGCCCAATACATGGATTTTTGCCATGGCAACTGCACATGTGTGCACCCTTGCATTGTCTTGGTGGAAAAGAACTTTTTTCTAGGCCAAATGAGGTCGGTTTTTTTTTCAAATCGTCATTGAATCGGTCCAATAAGTTGGCATAATATTCCCCATTGATTGTTCTTCCCTTTTGAAGGTAGTCAATGTGGATTATCCCGCGTGCATCCCAGAAAACAGTCGCCGTAACTTTATTGGATGACAAACCCACCTTGTCCTTCTTTGGCGCCGATTCACCCTTAGAAACCCACTGTTTTGACTGTTGTTTGGTCTCTGGTGTGTTGTGATGGATCCATGTTTCGTCCACGGTAACAAAACGGCGCAAAAATCCTGCATATTGCGATTGAACAACGCCAAACCTTCCTGTGAAGTTGTTACACGATTGCGTTTGTGGTCGACTGTGAGCAAACGCGGCACCCATCTTGCGGAAAGCTTTCTCATGCCCAAGTGATCATTCAAAATTGAAACCACTGAGCCATGCGAGATCCCTACGGCTTCCACAATCTCTTGCACTTTCAATCTTCGGTCGGCCAACACCATATCGTGAATTTTATCGGTTGTTTCGGGTGAAGAGACCTCAGCTGGGCGTCCAGGACGATCGGCATCTTCAGTGCTTGTACGGCCCCAACGAAATTCAGTAAACCACTTTTTTACCATTGAAATCGATGGTGCAGAGTCCCCATAGTATTTATCAAGCTTAGCCTTGGTCACGGTAATGGTTTTTTTTCGCAAAAAATAATGCTTAATAAGCACACGAAATTCACTTTTTTCCATTTTTCCTCAAATTACTGGGTAGTCTGATAAAGATAGCTGTCAAACACAAACTAACTGACGCAGCAAGTTCAAATTTTGACAGGAGTCAACTGACAGATGCCTGTTGACAGGAGTAGTGTTGCTTTTTCAGTAAAGAGGTCAGAAATTCAAAAAGTCACGGACTTATTGACCCGCCCTCGTATTAAGGGTCGCATATTTTGGCTTTATCGGGACGTTAAAACCAGAGACCGATAAGTTTTTCTATCACCAGTACGCCAGAATGTAGATAGATACGGTATTAGGTTTGGCCGTTACTGGCATCAAGTACACTAGATTACACTGAATAATATTGAATTTATATATGTTCCTGGAGGTTACCCGGGGACGTGAATAAAAAAGCACGCCACTTTGACACTCTATCATAGGCACAAACGCAACTAGGTACCTTACTTATTAAAAAACTGTCCAGTTGACAGCTGTTTGCTGTCGCCTTCAGCCACTGTTGTTTCCCAAACGAACGGAATGACATGTGAATGATATGAACGAAATAATGTCAACCAAATGTAACGCAATTCTTTAAGCATTTAAAAAAAAGGGGTAGTAAACTATTAATTAAGGATAAAATTCAATTATTTTCGAATTCCGCTATTTTTCTCTGGATGTACATGTTTGGCTAAAGTTGAATGGGCTTTTGTTCATCTCCTTTGGTCCCAAATTTCATGTATTACTCTGTTTTGTGATTGGTTTGCTATAAGCAACTACTTAATGCATGATATTTGAGAAGAGATGAATGTAGTATCACATCAGTTTTGAAACTATATAGGTATTATTAGTTGTGACGTTAGTAATGTCATTATGTATACCTATGCCAATAAAATGTCTTCGATTGTAAATTGGAAAGGTCAAAACAGTTCATTCAATGTGATGTACACTGCGGTGCAAAATAACTTGGCAAGCATTAAGAATGGTTTTTTCGTCACATTGATGTTAATTTGATACTTACAAGTAAAATTGTATTTTTTTAATTTGATTGATGGTTTTTGAAAAGAAACATATAGATAAGGGAGGTATAGTGTGAACCTTTCTTTTAAAGCACACATTTCAAACACTCGCAAATTCAAACATGGCGAAACTCTTACGAGCCAGTGCTCCTTATACAGGTTTACAACTCCCTATGCCAATCGGTCCTGCTATACTGTGTAAGTGTCTTGGGCAGGGCCGCCAAGACGTGCATGCTGGAACTAGAACGGGCCAGGCAGCGGGTCGTCCTTACTGAGAATGCCGCGGCGTTTTTCCACGGACGAACTGTACAAGGAATCTGGGGTCTTACGCGTACGTCATTTGTTCATCCTAGGGTCACTTTTAAACCTTATAAAAGTCAACAGAAATCGCTCTAGCTGCAGTAAGAGTGGTAGGAAAATAGAAGAAAGAATCCGTCTTCCAAAAATAAAAAATCTCTTTGCTATCCGGTTTTTGTCGTACTTGGCCATACGAGTAATTTTACTGTACCGAACAACTACTCAGAGGCCAAAACTAAACTGAAAGAATGGTTACTGCATCGGACCTCAGAGGAAACTGGAAGTTTACTTTGTAGCACAAACTTATACCTGCACACTCTCTGATTAAATACATACTCTCACTCACACTCCACACTCACCTTAACTGTTTTGTATGTGTAATCTATTGGTTTCTTTGTACTCACGTTTTGTTAATATTTGTAATGAACTAATCAATTTCTATTCTGCGCCAGCAGAACACGTTAAATTATTGTAGAATTTGGGTCACCAAGAGACAGGCAGTGCTAATAGTTTAGGACCTGCTGTTAAATCTGTCAAAAGTCTTCTGTTAGCTACTATTTTATTTTTTGTTACTTGTTAAGGCTCCCGAAAACAGGCGCGACGCGACGCGACAGAGCGAGATAAACCCAAAAAAGTACGAGTATGTTCTTCAATAGTTTATTATTTTGTGTTGGATTTTGACATTCAATGAATCTGTCCTCTAATTCCTGATATGCGTTGTCTCGGTATTTGGTACTAAACTTAATATGGTTTATTCCGCTTTCTTGCACATGGGTTCTTTGTGATGCATAGATGAGCAGAAGCTACACGACTAAGCGGCGAAATTCAATATCCATTCCATTTTCAAATGACGAAAAGAAAAACAGACTTATTTGTCACAGAAACACGTGCATACAAAAAGATAAGATCGCTCTAATAAAAAACAAAACAGATTTATACCTACAAACGCAGAACATAAATAGTCGGCAGGCTGTGTCATGGCTGTGACAAAGGTTAGAAGCTCATTGTTATTAAGAGCAGATTTCAACAATTAAACTGAACGCGATCTGCACTTCTAAACGGAGTTCAAGAGCTGTCAGTGTGTACATTGCTACAAATGGTTTTGAAAGATGGCCCCAAAACCTGACCTATGAAGATATATAGAGCCTCATACAAAATTAAATTATTTTAATATCACACTCACACACACGCATGCACCTCCACACCCTCCACACACACACTCGCACATACCCACTTATATTGCTACAACTATGCTTAATTAATGTCTAGGCTTCTACCTATAATTATAACCAAAATTGTTGTTATGGAACTCAGTTGCCTTTCGCCCAATAACTGCGACTCAGTTACTAAACTAACTCAGTATTAACACAAAACTGTAATATGTTTTTTACAATAAATATTTGTAGGTAAAGTTTAGTTTAGATGTGCTGTTCGCTTTAAAATTAATTGGTGAAATCTAACTTATACGTAACCAAGACGAATGACATAGTCAACACGCATGGTTAACAGGCGATTGTTTGACTAAAATATGGTTTTGTTCAACAGTTGATCATATCGCTTAACTTGAGATTAAATTCAAGTTTTCAGAAACCGGTTAGTTTAAACAGATTCTTGGCCCCGGGAAAACTAAAAACTAAAACATGTCTGTAACTTGCATAACCCGGCCCCTTAAATGTATGTACGTAAGGAAAAATCTACATCTTTTTAGTAAAAGAGGTGAAAGACACAATTATATCACTAGAAATAGGGACCAATTAGTTCAACCAGGTTTCAGGCTGGCTAAAGTAGACTCATCTTTCATGGGGTACTGTTTAAGATGTTACAATAAAATACCTCCCCACATACATCAACTGAATGAAACCAAATTTAAATCTTGTATAAAACGCATACTATGCAGCCGAGCATATTATAAGTTAGGGGATTACATTGCTGATAAAAATGCTTGGCTAATCGCTGGTCCTGCTCCTCAAGGACGCATCAACTAATTGATTAGCATTTAAAAATACTGTTGGAGCTGCTGAAGATTAAAAACAAGAATCTTTGCATTGTATAAACTCAACTTTTTTTTTAGTACTGTATAATTGCTATATGCCATATATGCCATATGTGAGTACTATGTACATGCTTTAAAGCTACCATTTACAGGGTACGTCTTTCATTGACTTGAATGTGTCCTGGCGGCTGAGAGTATGTCATGCTCACTTTAATGTTTCGCTGATGGTGGCGCGTGTGTTGGATCATTTAGCTCCCTTCAAAATGGTTGAGTTGAATGGTGCTAATCCATGCGTCATGTTCGTGAACGGGCGCCGTCAGTTGAGACTGGTCATCTCTTAGCTGCCACGGCGTATTTTAATTAAATTTTATTTTCGAATTGTTTTCATATAAATAACGGACGCTTTTAACGTTCTGCATCGTTCTCACATGCATAATTTCAACATGAATGATGTAACCAATCTATTGTAAACATAATTTGATTTAAAAGAGTGTCCGTGGAGTTTCTTGCCCGTTCTTCTCCATAGGTACCTACTACGCTTTGGAATGGGCAACTAGCTTCATTTTTCTGACCGACCGACCTTGACAATTCAAAAGTGCCTGTAATTGGTTTATTTGAAATAAATGCTTTGAGTTTGAGTTTGTAATTTGGGTCAGTACTGACTGTACTTTCACTTTCCTTTAAGGGGACTGCAGAATCTAAATGCAAGTTGTATAATGCCTTAAAGTATATGACCCACTGCAGTCAACAAAATCAGAAAAATATATGAAATTCTTCAGGATATTTGTTATTTTGATAGTGTGTTGAAAACATAATATACAACTTATTTGATACGATAGAAACAAATCACGAAGATGCCTCTAGAAAATTCTTTTAACTATTGAAACTATAATAATATACTTGCAATCATTTAAAAAAAAACAGATTATTCTACAAGCAACACATTAACGTAATAGTGTTTTATTTTTTAGTCCAATCAATGGATTTTTTGTAAATACGAGGGCGGCACTGAAAATTTCGGGAATCAAGGAAGTGACACAAAATTACTAAAATGTATTTATTGCTTTTCGAAGTATTCTCCGCGAAATTTGACACTCTTTCCATACGATGGAACCAATCATTGAAGCAACCATTCCAGTCGGAAGTTGGGGTCTCCAAAATTGCCGTTTTTTAGGCGTCCACAGCTTCTTCAGGTGATAAAAATCTCTGTCCACGCAATTTATTCTTTATTTTAGGGAAAGTATAGAAATCATTAGGGCTTAGGTCGGGGCTGTACGGCGGATGGCCTAATAATTCTATGTTTTCTTGCTCTAAACACTCTTTTGTTGTGTGCGGTGTGAGAACTCGCTTTGTCGTGATGGAGGATGATGCGGCGGTTGCAGTTCTCTTCACGGAGTTCAGAAGCGACCTGTGGCAAACAAATGCCTAGCATACCATTCTGCATTAACCGTTCTTTGTCCCTCAAGAGGAATAGTCGTAACATGGCCGGTTTTGGAGACAAACGTGGCCACCATTTTTTTTGCAACACTCCGTGAACGAACAATTTTTGTTGGCTTAAACTCATTTTCGAACACCCAAACTCGTGACTGGTTTTTTGTATCGGGTTCGTACGCGTATATCCAGGATTCCTCACCTGATACGATGTTGTATACAGCATTTGAGGATCCTGCGTGGAATCTTTCGAGAGTTCTGATGCACCAAGTAACGCGAGCCGCTTTTTGCTCTTCACAGAGCGAATGCGGTATCCATCGGGAAAACAACTTTTTTACACCTAATTGTTCATGCAAGATTATTTGTATTTGACTCATGCCAATGTCTAAAGTTGCCTGAATTTCGCGGTATGTCACATGTCGATCTTCCTCAATCAGCTCACGCACAGCATCAACGTTTTCTTGGGTGACTGCAGTTTTTGGACGACCTTGACGGGAATCATCACTGAGCTTGACACGTCCACGTTGAAATTCAGCAAACCAGCGATAAATTGTGGTTTTGGATGGGGCTTCATCACCAAATGCAGAAATCATCCGGTCAACACACTGCTTTTGTGTTAAACCACTTCGAAAGTCATAACAAATCATCGCTCTTGAATTTTCTCGAGTCAACTCCATTTTCTCAACGACTAAACAAGTTTGACAAAACCTTGTGACAAGACCGATAATCTTTTTTAAAATAAATAAATGATATTCGATTTTTAAAACCAAGGAGTTTTCAATCAAAAAGATTTTAATATGACAGGAACAGTGGAAATATTCCATTCCCGATACTTTTAGTGCAGCCCTCGTAGATAATTGCTTAATTTTTTGTAATAAATTGCCAGCGTGTCATCGCGCTTCTCTTTCTTTTCTATGCAGTCTGACAGTGACCACGCTTTAGCTCTTGTCAGACTCTTAAAGGCCAGAGAGAAACTTGACGTTGTAACAATTCCAAGCGCCATGCATTGAACTAAATAACCACGTGTAGTGAAAACGCGTTTGCTATGATATCTTTATGCGTGAGCTTAACACGCACATTTTTATTTATTAACCTTGCTTTTCCAGCTGTTGGAAAAACCAAAAAGACAACGAATATTAAAAAGAAGAGTTAAGTTTTTTTTTTCAGAAGATTTTGCGTTAATTTTACCAGAATAAAAGTTTTACTTCATACTCTTTCTGTTATAAAACCAAATCGAAGTTTTGCCCAGCTTTTAAAATTAAAAAGTAACGAATGTAATATAAAAACAGGTATTTATGGTTTGATTTTCCCCAAACCAGTCCAACTCACAAACTGTCCCATTGAATTTGCACGGCAATGTACAACAATAAGCTTATAATTCGAACAAACACACATGGCTACGCAGTCGCGTACCTACCGCGCACAGACTACGGTGTCATTGCATAACCGACAACGAGTGAAAAACACGTGAATATTACATAAATGTACATTGTACAATAAAATATTAATCGTATTGATAATCTAAGATTATCTGTAGTAATCGGTACAGTTGTGGACAAAGTGTTTAATAGAAAAAATGATTTGTGCTGTGCTATTTTTGTCGGCCGAATGGACTTTGAATTGTTTTCTTTTTTTGTTGTAATTTTAGTTTTGCTGAGATTCTTAGGGATACAAATTTAATAGAATAATATAATAAAAGTATCACAATTTAAGAAAATTTGGAAAAAAAACTCCTTATTCTACCTACAGCTGATAACACTATTTATCTATTTTATCTCCATTTTTAACATACATATATTATAATTCATTTATTTAACACACTATCTTTACAGCATGACCCCAAGTGGTTTACAACCACACACCAAAAAAATTAAAAAATCAACTTACGGCTATTACTTAAAAATCTAAAGAATACAAAGTAACACTAAACTTTAATAGGAACATATTGCTATTCCGCGGCATGATAGAAGCCAGGAGTGTTCATGGAGTTTCTTGCCCGTTCTTCTCCATAGGTACCTACTGCGCTTTGGAATGGGCAACTAGCTTCATATTTCTGACTGACCGACCCCTTGACAATTCAAAAGTGCCTGTAAATGGTTTAATTGAAATAAATGATTTGAGTTTGAGGAAATTGGAAAGCAACTGTACAGTGTCCGTATTTGAACACACAACCTCTGCATGAGAGGCGAGGCCTTCACCACATGGCCATCTTTCCATGCCAAATGATTTAAAGAAAAATAACACTTATGTTAATAGTTTCACTTGAACATACAGCACACTCTTGTGGACGATATCGATAGCAAATATTTCATGCATTTAATTAAATTTATTTTATTTCAGAAAAAAAATGTCCTTATTTGTTAGTTACAAAGGTGTTAAAGCTATGTTAGTCAATATGAAAATCAAAATCAAATCATCCTTCATAAACTTAAAAATAAAATAAAAAAGTCACACATGCCAAAAATCATTGTATCATCTAGTCAAATGAAGCTGGATGAATCTCCCCAGCACTGTAGTCTCTGATCTCCCGAATCCGGCGCATAATGACATAAAAGTCATCGACTCGTGCGTCAGCAAACATGCCCGACGCGCTCCAGAATCGAGGGAGCCTCACCAGAATCCTTAAGGCGTTATTGTATTGCATTTAAATAATATGGATTGTAAAGTTGTAATGACTACACAAAGGCGTTTTAAAGAGATACCGCACTAGGTATTTTCCTGTTGACCCATTCATAAATTATAATATTTAATTTAAATATACACACACTAATTACACATTTAAATAAATTAAAGTGTGTATTGTATATAAACACATATTTAATGTAGGTCATGCAATCTTATTTGCCTTTTGGACTCATGAAGTTTGAACCCGGCATAGCTAATAATTTAGTGTTTAAACATCAACACCACACCTAGTCACCAACCGACTTATTCATAATAAGGGCATTCGCTTTATAAACATATTCTAGCTATCGTACTGTTTTGTCCCTTTCTGTCAAGTTAAAATGAAGTTTGGCGGAACCGAAGGGACAAAACAGGTCGATAGTTATTTGGTTTCTAGTCGTCTAGACTTTAGGGCCTTGTGGCGACATCTAGACATACTCCGCCAAGGTGAACTACGCCGCACAGTGACCTTACGCAAAATCCTGCATCGCGCAAGCAGCGTTTACCCGTGCAACTAGCAATGTAAAACGTCCTGAATTCAATCGTCGGGCAGTTGCCCACCAGACACAACGAAGAATCCTCTCTTTTCTTTAGAGCCCCTGTTCCTCATACATCTGTACTCAATGCTAAAATCGGCAGCAATGTTCGTTTGTTTTCTGTATCAATTCAAATCAAAAGTCATTTATTCAAACTAGGCGCAAAATCAGCACTTTTTGAACATCAAAATTACAGTCCCTCAAAACGCCCGCCCTTCACCACTTCCTAGTGCTTTAGCTGGGAAGAAGAAGTGGCGCAACAATCTCACCAGCAGCACAGCTGTCTGTTCAGTTAGAAGAATGGATTCTAAACAATCATAAGTAGGTAATTAACATTACGAAACACGAAATTTTTAATTAAATTATTTGCCATATGTCAGCTAGAAGACGCCAATATACCTACCAATAAAACATTAACCACTATACTTATGCAGAAATGAATAATCAAAACATTAACAGAACTAAATACCAAAATAAAAGACTCCAGGCCTGAAGAGCGTGCTCGCTTACATATGCAATGCTGCATATGTTCATACAGTGTGAGTCTTCATAATGTGCACATATTGAAATATTGAGGAAACTAAGCTTAATGGGGAAGGCAACTGTCAAAATGGCGCTGTCCTAGCTAGTTCTCAACACAAGCTAATAATACAAGGCGTGATGTGGTTTTATTTTATTTTAGCGAAAATTGACGCGTTATTGTGTTCAAAGATACTCTGAAATTGGAGTGCACCATTTCCCGAAGAACCTAAAATTAGAAGATTGTGGTTTAAAGCTATTCATAGAGATTTTTTTGAGTTCGAGTTTGAGTTGGAAACATTTTGAAAGAAAGTGATTACGAGGAAGTATTCAAGGTTTACAATTCTGACACTTTCCATGTCAAGTACTTGATTTATAATACTGAAATCACCGAAAATAACGAAATAGTGAAATAAAATCAAACTCATGAATGAACACAAAATGGAATGAATGAACGAAATGTCAAATTTATTGAAGACCGTAGGGACCTAGCTATGATCACGCCATCTACAATTAGCTTTGCCCGACCTTCCCCATTCTATCGACGGATTAAAAATATATAAATAATAAAAATAAGTGCCTCTACCTGCTAAACTATGTTACGTAGCAGAGTGCAAGGCTTTTCTTTAACAGGTTCTAGGAAATGTTGTGATCGAGTTATAAACATGGTATTTTTACTTTTAAAAAGGTGTAAAAAATTGAGTAATAAAAAGCGTAGGTAACAAAGGCTTTCATTGATGAAAAATATACCATTATTGTAGAAATTGATGAAAATATCCGATTTTTGCTTAAAAAAACACATTACGGCGAGTTTTTTCTTTAGGTTTTATTTTGTGAGGACGCCCTGTTATTTCAAGTCATTACTGAGTTTGTTTCCACGTGATAGATCGTTTAGTTTTAAAGTAATATCGTTTTTTACACAGCGGTCACAGCCGCGAGCAAGAATTGAAAAAATGCTACTTTTTCATTTATTTAACTATTTTATCCGTCGATAAAATTAAGCTTATTTTCCCTCATTTCGATATATGCACCCCCTCGCCATATTTGAGGGAAGAAGACAACCCGACCCCCGACGCTACCGCAAGCAGTGACATCTAAGGGTGCATGACAAACTTACTGCCGGTTACTCAGGCAAGAATAATATTATCAATTGTCGAGGTCGCTAGCTAACCACATATATCGCATAATACAACTCATTAAAAAGAAATGCGTAGATTATGTCAATAATAAATGATAATACCATTAATATAAATTGATCTAGGTACACATTCTAAACTCAGAAGGTAACCTGTATAAGAGGCCTTTGCCCTGCAGTGACTACCTGTATGCAAA
The DNA here is from genome assembly GCA_963555695.1 of Dasypolia templi. Taxonomy (NCBI): domain Eukaryota; kingdom Metazoa; phylum Arthropoda; class Insecta; order Lepidoptera; family Noctuidae; genus Dasypolia; species Dasypolia templi. The sequence continues at coordinate 12,614,185 of OY743163.1, forward strand.
ATATGCAAATAAATGCATCAGGTGTAGTTTAAGCTCGGGCCGGTCATTGACCTGCAAGGTCGCCGATGCAATCTTTGTTTATTATTCAAACACGTAGTTATTTATACTAGAACGGTTTAGGTAGACAATCTTGATGTGTCATTTTAATCATTCACTCAGTTTAAAAATAAAATGCTATTATAAACCAATGTAAATACAACAATTATGATTACTAAATCAATTGAACCATTAGATTAAGCATTAGTTTATTTGTTTAATGTGTGTTTGTGTAAAATGTCACATCAAGAATGTTTATCTTATTTTAACTACCTAAACCTTTCTAGTATACTGTCGGTTACTGTTTGACCTAGTTTGTGGTTTTGATTGCTATTTTATCGCTTGACTTCTTGAACGGTAAAGTGGCTTGCAATCATAGTAACGTTTATTTGAATAAGTACTGTTAACTGCCTTATTGGTCTAGTGGTTGCAAGAGCTACAGCTGAGCATGAGGTCCTGGGTTCGATTCCCAGGTCGGGCAAAGTGAAGAAATTCTAGATAGAAACCCAATAAGGGTTTCTATCTAGAATTTCTCAGTAGCAGCCCGGAGTTTGGATTTGTGCCCGGTAGATGGCAATAGGCTCGCCCCCTATTACATGGGACTTAAATATAACTGGCGAAATGTGGGTGTACTACAGGTACACCTCTGCCTAACCTTCTGGGAATACAGGCGTGATGTTATGTTACTTTTTAAATTTTATCTTTATTTGAACAGGTACCGCGTCCCTGGCGCCCTGTATAATATGAACCACATATAATAAGTATTCAAAAAGTCGAAATCACGTGCAACTTAAATGCTGTTTGCACTACACTTAGGTACAGTTATCGGTCAATACAATAAGTATTATACAAATAAACATGAAATAAATAAAAAAACTTAAACAAAAATATTTAGAAATGTTTGTTTCTGCTGTAAAGTAAAATGCGCCAAAAAAACAAGTTTATGTAGGTTTGTATACATACCATAGTGCGATTAGGCAAAACGGTATTGCTGAAGTTAAAGTACAAATTCCTTGTATCACTTGTCCCTCCTATCATTGATATATCAACTAACGCCTACGTAGAGATAACACAAAAACATACTCTATACAAAGATTATTTGTGACAGTTCACCATTTTGTTTGACGCAGTGTTCACGCTTCACACAACGGGTTGAGTAAAACCCGTGAAAATAATATATTGATGGAATTTAAAAAAAAATATGAAGATTTAATAATTAACAAAAGTTACAGTAATAGTAATTTTTACCGTGTGTGTTTTTAAACCAGGGGCTGTAAATCAAAGTGTAAACCGGGATAATTTACCTTATACGAAATTCAATAGGGTGTAAAGTGTAAATGGAAAGTGCGTTTAAATCAGTAGATTGTAAGTCCAGGGTGTATAAAAGTTCCTAATTTCTGAGAATATAATTTTGGATGTAAATTCAGGAGTTATGATTATCAGAGACTTTTCATGTCTTTGTTAGTTGAGTTTTTTTTTAATAAGTCAAGCGGTTCACTTACTTTTTTTTTGTAAATTATAATTTTTATCGATTGCATTAAGTTTTGATTGATATACGTAGGGGTCTCAACTCGAACCAATTATAATTAGTCTTGAAAATAAACCATACATGGCAGCATAGGTAACCATTATGAAATTAACAATCAATAGAAGGCGATTAACGGCAGAATTGTGGGTGAAGTAAGATTAGTAAAAAACTAAACTTCTTTGTTTAGTGCAGATTTATTAATTTACACTCAAACTGCATGTATTTTCAACAAAAAATAAGCTATTAATTTGAACCCATAAAATAATAAAAGTAGCCGTCTGTTATCATTTTGTTTAAAGCTCTTTGCAATAGATGGCGTTTTGCTCAATTTGTCCTGTTATCACAGTAACCTCTTTATCGTTGCAAATTTACATCTAGCATTTTTTTAAATCTATTACATTACGTAGAAATGTAAAAGAAATCTAACAACATGTTTTTCTGAACCCGGAACCATAAAACTTTATACAATAAGGTTTGCACGAAACGTTTTAAAAGAAGTTCGACTCCTAGATGGCGTTGTAAAACTACCGTCTCTGGCAATAATCGCTGATGCTGCCAACTGTTAAAAATTTTGACGGATTAAAATAGCCAGCTAAATAGCCAGACTTAGGGAGATGCCATTTCGTTGTATGGGATTGGGTATGTGTATGTAGTATTACATTATCTGTGACGTAGGTAATTAAAATGATGATGAATAGGGCTTATTAAAATTTAGGTGCAAAAAACTTACATGATTGAATTTGAAAATATAATTCCATATTTTTAAATAAAATTCATTTGATTTTTGAATTTATTGCCTGCCATATATAAATTACGTTTCTAATAAATAACTTATTCTGCATTCGCAAGTTAGTTTCCAAACATGTAAACAGTGACGAGTTTTCGGAAAACATTCTTTAATACCTACACATAAAGTTCAGTTTTGCTACCATTATCCATGTCCATTAACATTTTTTTGCCTTTTTCATTTGTACCTAATAGTCATTCTGTAATCAATTTAATTCACACTAACATAAAGTTTGTTTAAGAGGAAATAACATATTGAAATAGATCTTAAGTACATTAGTGGTAAGGTTAAAAAAGCATAATATTACAAATTCATAACTTTAAAGTTCGTGCTTAAAAGTTTTTAGAGATAAATACACTAACAATGTTACTGAAGTTTCTTCACATAAATCGACAGTATATCGTTAGTTATCTCGAAAAACTTTTCAAAAATTGCTATTTTTCTATAAAAGCGGAGTGTTTGTACGAAAATTGAGCGTACAAGCGAAAATCAAGTCGAGATGTTGTTAAAAACTTAGCTACTTACGAATAAACTTATTAAATCTTCATAAAAGGACAATACATTATTAAACAAGATAAAACATATTTTTACTTCCAACGGTTGTGTATCTAATAACAAAAAAAACAATTCAACAGTCTAGTGATTAAACAAAAACAAAAAGTGACAGTTATTTAAAAAAAGAAAAAATACAAATAATCCAAGATGGCAGCTTCTACTTCAGCCCTAACAGCTCTAAATGACCCGGAACTAGAGAAGCATGTTGAAGAACTGGAGAAAACGAATACTCAGGAGGAGTATGAGAGTAAATTGAGCAAGATTGGCTTCTCTGTTGCTAACTGGATGAAGCTGCTTTTCAATAGTGTTCAGCCGGAGGAGTTCCATGCAGAGTGGTTGACTGTAAGTGTTTTTAGAATTGGAACGTCAAATGTCTGGGTAAGAAGAGGTTGGTGGTTGTTTTACAGACATAAAGTACTGATAGGTGCATTGATTGGGTGCCACCTCAGAAAAAGGGGGATGGGGTTAATAATGAAGGGGACCCCTTCATAAATGCAATTGCAACTCTTGCTAAATTCATCTAAATCTTAAAAACAGCATAGCTTGTTTAATTAGAAATAGCTACCTTATTCAATTCAGAATATTTTGTCCACATATCTTGCACTAGTTAGTGTACCATTTTCTATCAACACAACTCCGTTCCACTCTCTGAAGAGATTCCAGCCCAAACCATAACAGATCCAACGCTAAACGACACTTTTTCCTCAAAACAAGCTGGAATAAAATGTTCCCCTGGCCGTTGATAGACTTTTTGCCGCCCATCATGTGCATACAGCATACATTTGGATTCGTCAGAAAACATTACTCTTGCCCATTCGTCGTCTCCCCATTGTGTGTGTTCGTAACGTAACTAATCTTGCTACCCGATGTTCCCTTTCAAGTTTTGAACCGTTTGCGCTGCTAAGTGTAACCCACTTAGCAGCGCAAACGGTTCAAAACGTCAAGAAAAAACAACTTCATAAAACCGCCGCCTTACTCCGGTCTCCCGAAATTGATTTGTTACTTCAACTCCCTTGAGTTGCCGATTTCGGAGCATGATCGTAATAATAAATCGATCCTCTCGAGTCGTGGTACCTACATCTCGCTTTGTCGGTTCCTGTACCCTAAATTGCGTAATACACAATCAATCAGAATCTGAATCGTTTTGAAACAGATTGGTAGGACGTTGCTTCACAAGTTCGATAAAAAAATCTGTTCAACAATGTAAATAACGCAATGAATGTTGTTGAACTGTCAAAATACAACAGATCTACGTAATCGTTTACGAAAATGTGTTACGCAATTAGGTTGATTGTCTTCTTATGTTCAGCCTGGTTTCTCGGAACCGTTGGACGACTCGCAACACTGTAGAAAGTGACACGCCTTTTGATTTTACTGTACTTCGCTGACTTCTGCCTTTCTCTAACATAGTGACGAAACGCATACATTCTTGTGATTTTAGCGATCTGATAGTAATTCAATATTTATGTTGAAAAGCGACAATGACCGCATTTTATGATTTTAATTTGACAGATTGAAAACAAAAGAGAGAAAATAAGCCAAAGTAAAACAACCGCGAATTGACTTTATTTCCAAATTCGAGGTTTAAAAATGTAAAAAATAAATAAAAATATGTTGTAGTTTATTTAAGGTTTTAATTCACACGATAGGTTAAAATTCTGTGTCAGATAAAATTAGTTTTATGCATGTACTTACGATAACTAATTTGCCAGTTACAGGGACTTATTTGACCGCGAGTGTAGGTACTTATAATAATTAATACCTCAACTGTGGCATCTTAACTTTAAATATGAGCAACTTAACCTATGAGTATTGTTCTTAAATATCTCTCAAAAAATCAATAATATTAAAAAATCTGTCAGAAATAGTCGTTTTTTTATATCGTATCACTTTGATATTAAATTGCGGCAACAGATTTTTTGTAATGGAGATAATTATATGTGTACAATACTCACGGGTAAAGTTGCAATGGAACGTAAAGATGACACAGTTGGGAATTGTTTTTTTTATTATATTAGTACATACATATATCCTTAATTTAAGTAGGTACCTGCTTATATTTAGGATATTATATAAGTTTAAATTAATAAAATTTTCTGAATGATAAACCAGGAATTATTTAGATCTATACTACTAATAATAAATCTGAAGACTTTGTTTGGACGCGCTAATCTATGGAGTAACCAGTTGCACGGTTCAACATTTAGGAGTCGAGCAAGAAAAACCTCAGAAAGACGCTAAGCGAAAACGAAGTGGCACGGAACATACTTACGTCACAAAAAGCTATTTGCCAAATGTCGTCAGATGTTCAAATCGACTCATAGATTCAAGTGTTTTAAAGTGTATCCTTACTATTAAACTGTTGTATGTTTTTGAACAAATAAATTATACTTATACTTACAATAAGAATGAGATATGTTGCTCATAGTATATCTTATTCAAGATTATGTCTAGACTTTAGACCTGACTTTGTTTCGGTCTTTCTTCTCAGAGTACTTAGATAGGAAACGCCGACCTCATTCGTTTTTTAAATATGATTGACGTGTAAAAGTGTCTGTACAAACCTACTTACATAAATAAAATCATTTATCATTACCAAGTACTCTAGCCTGGAGTCTTCTAGAATAGCTTAGGATAGGTTTTCGTTAGATAAAGTGATAGAAGAAGGCCGAAAAGCAAAGGCACAGGGTTTTGACGTACTCGGGAATTGCTTCAAATTTCTAGCGCAGGGATGGCAAATCTTGGGCACGCCACAATAGCGGCACAGCGTCCTCACCTTCCGCCTGACACAGGTCCTCAACGGACACGGTTGTTTCGGGAGGTTCCTGTTTCGCATAAGGCGGGAGGAAACGCCCGGGTGTCACCATTGTGTGGATCGCCCGGAGGACACGGTGGACCATACGGTGGAGGTATGCCCAGCTTGGGCGGAGCACCGCAGTGTCCTCAGGGAGGCGATTGGCGGCGGCGATCTCTCGCGTCCGGCCCTGGTCCAGGCCATGGTACGGAGCGAGAGGGAATGGAAAGCCGTCACCTCCTTCTGCGGAGCAGTAATGCTCGCGAAGGAGGAGGCGGAGCGGGTGAGGGAGAGAGCCTTGCGCCCTCACGCCCCCACAAGCCGCCGCAGGAGACGCCCTGGGCGTCGGGAGTCGCCTGCAGATTCCCGGCCACCGTAGGCGCGGGTCGACGGCGCGGTGTGTTCCACGCGCGCCTCAAAGAGATGTCAGCATAAAGTGACGGGGTCCGATAGGGCCGACGCCTCAGGGTCGCGGGTTATTCTACAGAGAAAACCGTGGCCCTGGCACAGGCAACTGAAGGAACACGGGTGGGTTTTAGTCAGTAAAAGTCTGACACGCCCTCCCGCTCCACCCAGAGCGGGAGAAGTCATTTGATGATTTCCCACCCAAAAAAAAAACTTTTGTGTAATTAAGTAGGTTTGTACAAACACTTTTACACGACTTTTTTTTTAAGTATCTGAGTTCGGCGTTTCCTATCTGACTACTCTGAGAGAAAGGCCAAACCAAACTTTAAATACATTTTCAGTTTTAGCTGAACTCGCATTGTATAAGCTTTTCGTACAATATGAAGTCAGCTTATACTGAAAATGTATAGCTTGATATATGTCGTCGTACGTAATTACCAAACGACTCAATATTTGTAAACAGAAACAACCTTTACAAGTAGGTAATCATAGTTTTATATTTATATAAATGAATGAACAAGTTAGTTCAACATCTGCTTTTGCAAGCTCGATGCCAAATAATTTATACCATGTTTATATTTTGTTAATTTTTGTAGAATGGAATGGAAAAAAAACCCTTGAATATACGAATGCTACTTCAACACAATACTAAGAAATAATTCCTATAATCAGTTATCATTAGTACATAATGAAGAATATATTAATGATGCACCTAATCAACCACTAATAGTTGATTGAAGAAAGAAAGCTTTAATTACTTATCGGCTGTCTGCAGTTTGAGATAAGAACTCAAATATGTTGATTATTTCATAATCAGTGACAGGTGTTCATATTAATCACTAGCTTCTACCCGTGCTATTACTTAGTTTCGCTTGCTGTTCGTTTTCTTTCTGCTCGGCTCCTAATGGTCGTAGCTAGATGTTATAGCCTATAGCCTCCCTAAAACCCTCCTTGTTTCAGTCGGCGAACCACTACCTAATAGCACGTCGCATACATGCCCAGTTCTTACACCATCAATAAATTCCCTATTTGTTCAACCCGCCACCGAGCTTGAAATCTATAATATAATACGCAAAATGAAGAACAACCGCAGTGCTGGAGTTGATGAAATACCCACTTTCCTAATTAAAGAATGTATTCATGAATTGACACCACTCATAACCAAATGAATAAATCAATCCTTTGACGAAGGTATCTTTCCGGAAGAAGCTAAAATACGACCAATATTTAAAAAAGGCGGCAAGCCCCAGGATCCCTGCTCCTACCGAACAATAGCCCTTCTGATAGCAATATCAAAAATATTCGAAAAAACAATGTCCACTACAATTAACAACTTTTTGGAAAAATTCGACCTCTTGGACATAAATCAGTTCGGCTTTAGACAAGAAAGATCGACCACGCTCGCGGTCTATAATTATGTACAAGAAATATATCAATGATAAAAAGTATGCCATAGGTCTATTCCTAGACATGAGGAAAGCATATGATAAAGTTTCACATGACACTTTACTCCAAAAAATTATATGGCATAGGAATTCGGGGTACAGCCTATAAATGGTTAAAATCGTACCTAAAAAATAGAAAACAATATGTTGAAATTGAGTCCTACAACAAAGAAGCAAAAGAAATAAAAATCGTTAAATCACTGACAAAGACCATTAACCATTCCATTCCACAAGGCAGTGTGTTGGGGTGTGTATTATTTATAGTATACATAAATGATCTACCTAAAACAATTGATTCGAAATGCGTTATATTCGCAGACGTACGTCGCTAGTGTTTAGGAGTACGGATAACACCGAAACCATGACCAACATAGAAAAAACGTATAAAACTGTTAAATCGTGGCTAGAGAAACACAATCTACAAATTAATGTTAACAAAAGTAATCTACTGCAATGGGGAAGGCAACTGTCAAAATGGCGCTGTCGTAGCTAGTTCCCAACACAAGCCAATAATACAAGGCGTGATGTGGCTTTATTTTATTTTAACGATAATTGAAGCTTTTTTGAGTTCCTAGATGCTCCGAAATTGGAGTCTACAATTTCCAGAAAGCGCCTAAACTTAGAACATTGTGGTTTAAAGCTATTCGTGGAGATTTTTTTGAATTCGAGTTAGTGTCGGAAACAGTTTGAAGAAAGTGATTACGAGGAAATATTCAAGGTTTAAAATTCTGACATTTTCCATGTCAAGTACTTGATTTAAAATACTGAAATCGCGGAAAATAACGAAATAATGAAACAAAATCAAACTCATGAATGAACATAAAATGAAATGAATGAACGAAATGTCAAATTTATTGTAGGCCGCAGGGACCTAGCTATGGTCACGCCATCTACAATTAGCTTTGCCCGACCTTCCCCATTTAGGACACACCAACGTAAACCGCTAAACATAAATAGCCTTAGTAATATATTAAACATCCCAGAAAGAGACGATCTAACTCTTCTTGGTTTAACATTGGACAATAATCTAAAATGGAAAAAACACATTGACAATCTGAAGACTAAATTATAAAAATTTATTTACGCACTAAGCAAATTAAAAAGCTACACAAACTATGAAACCACGTTCTCAACATACTATGCCTACGCTTATGCTTGGTTTAACTATGGCATAATATTGTGGGGTGAAAGTACAGACTTCAGTGACTATTTAACCAGCATCTTAGTGAATATTAAACCATGGGAAAGTTGTAAACCACATTTCATAACAAATAAAATACTAACGCTACTTCCCTTTACATCCTACAAATAGCTACGTTCGTGCAAAAACACAGGGATTACTTTCGATCAAACATAGAAGCGAACCAAAACTATAACCGAAGAAACAAAAACAAGTTAACACCGACACCAAAATTAAAAATAATTAAAAATAGCCCCAACTATAGAATCGCAACAATTTATAATAAATTACCGAATTACATAAAAGATGACGAGAATTCAAATACATTTTATAGCAAACTAAGATCACTTCTGATAGAAAATGTTATTACACAGTAGACCAATTCATGACGGATAAAACTTTATAGATGTAGGTACTTTATTCCTAACTATGTATTTATTTTATTCCTGTAAGATCCGGTCTGGTCAAAACCTTAATACTGTCTATTCCAGCGACATAATAGATTTAATTCTGTATTACATATTGACATACAATGCCATGAATAAGTATTGTATTGTGTTGTGTCGTGGGGTCTCAACTCGAACAAAATATAATTTGTCAAAGGTAACCATTATGAAATGAACACTCATTAATAAGCGATATGTACAGAATTTGACTGAATTATGATTGGTAAAAGTCAAAACTTCCTTGTTGAGTGCTGATTTATCTATTTCCACTCATAACGCGTGTATTTAAAAAATAAATTAAAATTAAGTCTTTAACTTCAATTCGGGCTCTTTTAGTAGACATCTGTTAATCATTTTGTTTAGAACTTTTTACAATAGATGGCGTTGTACTCAATTGGTCCTGTCATCACAGTTTTCTAAATTGTTACTTTAAATCAAACAACTTTATTTTTTATATTTTTTTACATAGAAATATAAAATAAATCTTATAACTGAACCCGGAATTATTATATAAAAGGACTGCACGATACGTTTTAAAAGTAGGTCGACTCCTAGATGGCGTTGTAAAACTACAGTCTCTGGCAATGAGCGAGTCGCTAATGCTGCCATCTGTTGAAAAATTGGACGAAGAAAAATTGCCAGCTCAATAGCCAGACTTAGGGAGGTTTCATTTCTTTGTATGGGATTGGGTATCTGTACGTAGTATTAAATTATCTGTGGTTGTGTTGAATAACTATCTCGTATTATTATTATTTTGACTGCCAACCCTCTAATATTATAATGCTGACTGAATATGACGAATAGTGTGAAAATGTGTATTTATATTGTATTAGACATCATGTTCTAGACATGTCATTTCTATAAAATGTATCGCAGTTTGTTTTGATAAGTTTAGACTCCATTAAAAATAACGTAGCGTGTATGTGACATCTATGTTTGCAGTGCCCTGACAGGGTTTATGTACAAAAACCGACAGTAATTTGTGTAAAATGTGTGATGTGCATGAGAGCAAACAAATAAATAAATAAAGAATTGGGCTATCAAATGCAAAAAATAACTTTTCTACTCCGACTGGCCGTTCCAGAGATAGCGCTTTAAAACAAAAACAAAAACTACAGCTTTATTATTAGTGAGTACATTGAATAAGCCTGGCTTAATGCCGGTCCTGCTCCACACCACAACTAATTAATTGACATTCGAATCACTGTTGAAGCTGCTGAAGATAGTAAGAATTTATTTGCATTATATAAACTCAATCTCCTTTTTATTATATAGATGCATTGCACAGATGTGAGTACTTTGTACTATAGAGCTACCATTTACCGGGTAATGTCATAGATTGACTTGAATGTGCCTTGGCGGCTGATAGTATGGCATGCTCACTCAAATGTCTCGCTGACGGTGGCGCGTGTGTCGGATCATTTAGCTCCCTTCAAAATGGTTGAGCTGAATGGTGCTGATCCATGCGTCATGTTCGTGAACGGGCGCCGTCAGTTGGGACTGGTCATCTCTTAGCTGCCACGGCTTATTTTAATAATTAATTAGCTGGATTGTTTTTATTATGCTTTGATGCACTCTGGACGCTTTTAACGTGTACGGTTTTTTGTACATCGTTCTCACTTATAGTGTCAACATTAATCGATGTAACTAAAATATATGTAAAAACATTATTATTTAAAAGAGTGTCCATGGAGTTTCTTGCCCGTTCTTCTCCATAGGTACCTACTACGCTTTGGAATGGGCAACTAGCTTCATATTTCTGACTGACCGACTCCTTGACAATTCAAAAGTGCCTGTAAATGGTTTAATTGAAATAAATGATTTGAGTTTGAGTTTGAGTTTAAGTTAACCAATATTATCATTCGTTTGGTAGCATGGGAACAAAGGAGAACTCATAATATCTTTTATACCGTTTTGTTGTTGTAACTTGGGATGGTTGAGTAACTATGGACTTTCTTGCCCATTCTTCTATACACGACATCTCTCTTTTGGAAAGGGCACCTGGTATCAAATCTATTTTCATGTAAATTTTGTCGATCAAGAGTGCCTTTTAATGGCTCGTACACACTGGCTTAATGCGACAGCGCGATACAAAGGCACCGCGTGTAGCGCGACGGGCGAAAAAAAAACATTTAGGGATGTTCCAAACATATTTTATTATTGAAATAACCTTTTTACTACATTGAGCCTTTATTAAAAGGATTTTTTTTATTACGTCTCGAAACTGAAAATTATTACTCTCTAAATAAAATACCATTGAGATTTAACTGGCCCCTATTGCGGTCATCTCGCCATTTTCTATCGAAATGAAAATGTTGCAGTTTCGCCTACTATATGTCACTTCTTAGAAATATTGTATTTAAGCTCATAACATAGCAGGATACTGTATTCACCCCTGCCCCTGCCTACCCCAACTGCGAATTGAAACGTTATAATGATATTAATATCGTCTCCTCTTGTCCACAGATAGACGAATACAAAGCTCAAGCGCAGGAGAGCATGCACAACGCGTGGCGTATCGTGAACCTGCCAAACTGGAGTCTAGAGAAGAAAGGCTCTAAAGGAGACATAGTGGAGTCCAAGAGAACCGAACAATTTGGAAAGGTTTATAGGTTTACTGTAAGTATTTTAAGTTTTCTTTTTCATTAAAAGTCGTGTATAGGTAGGACTAGACACAGATAGCGGTCGTAAATAAGGCACATCTTTTTTGACGTGAATACATCGTTCAATTTGCCATCATAGTGGGAGCCAATTCAAAAAACCGATGATAACAAAATCGGGGGATACAGTTTGGTGTTGCAGCTACATATCTATCATCTACATCCAAAATATAATTACACCACTCGAAAGCTGAAGAATCAAAGAATTGGTTACGTCCAGTCACGACTGTGACGGACCGCGCGCGGTGGAGGGGGAGGCGAAGCCATTTTGAGGTTATTTCGCTGTTTACATAATTTACCCCTACGCTCGACCACGTATTAGGACACATCCAATTTGGCTTTGTAGTGCGTTATCTCTGTAGTTCACGATGAGTAATTTTTATGCTCGGTTACTCTAGTATAGCTCTTTGTGCAGAAGCTCGTCCAAGAAAGTAAAAAAAAAAAAACATTGTGTCATACCTACATGAATTGAGAGCTGGTAAGCAACAATACTTGTGTTGCTTACCAGCTCTTGTCTCGGAGCTGTCTCATTGTTCTCGTAGGTGGTAACTTAGCTATTTAAGAAAATAATGGTTTTATGAAGAAAAAAAATTAACATTAATTTAGCAGCTCTCGGTGCTATTTCTGTACGTATTTGTGGTGTGTGTGTGAATATGAGTTCGGTTGGAGGATCGAGAATTCGTCTTATTCATAAAAAAAAACAATTGGCTTTATAAACCTATTTTAGCTACCGAACTGCTTTGTCACTTTCTGTCAAACTTCATTTTACTTACAAAACAGTTCTATAGCTAAAATAGATTCATAAAGCGAACAACTTTATTATGAATATGACGGTTAGGGTTTTGCATGGGGCGAATGCCTATCTGACCTGGACATGCCCCTTGGCATGGGTTCTTAACTCGAAAAATTATAAATCGTCTTGAAAAAAAATCATACATGGCAGCATATGTAACCATTACGAAATTAACAATCATTAAAAAGCGATTTACGGCAGAAGAAGTCAAAACATCCTTCTTTAGTACTGATTTATCTATTTGTAAAACTACAGTCTCTGGCAATAAGTGAGTCGCTGATGCTGCCATCTGTTGAAAAATTGGACGAGGAAAAATAGCCAGACTTAGGGTGGTTTCATTTCTTTGTATGGGGTTGGGTATCTGTACTAATGTTATAATAAAATACCTCCCCACATACTTCAACTGAATGAGACAAAATTCAAATCCTTTGTCAAACGCACACTATTCAGGCAGGCATATTATAGGTTGGAGGACTACATAACTGATAAAAATGCCTGGCTTAATGCCGGTCCTGCTCCACACCACAACTAATTAATTGACATTCGAATCACTGTTGAAGCTGCTGAAGATAGTAAGAATTTATTTGCATTATATAAACTCAATCTCCTTTTTATTATATAGATGCATTGCACAGATGTGAGTACTTTGTACTATAGAGCTACCATTTACCGGGTAATGTCATAGATTGACTTGAATGTGCCTTGGCGGCTGATAGTATGTCATGCTCACTCAAATGTCTCGCTGACGGTGGCGCGTGTGTCGGATCATTTAGCTCCCTTCAAAATGGTTGAGCTGAATGGTGCTGATCCATGCGTCATGTTCGTGAACGGGCGCCGTCAGTTGGGACTGGTCATCTCTTAGCTGCCAGGGCTTATTTTAATAAATTATTAGCTGGATTGTTTTTAATTATGTTTTGATGCACTCTGGACGCTTTTAACGTGTACGGTTTTTTGTACATCGTTCTCACTTATAGTGAACAACATTAATCGATGTAACTAAGATATATGTAAAAACATTATTATTTAAAAGAGTGTCCATGGAGTTTCTTGCCCGTTCTTCTCCATAGGTACCTACTACGCTTTGGAATGGGCAACTAGCTTCATATTTCTGACTGACCGACTCCTTGACAATTCAAAAGTGCCTGTAAATGGTTTAATTGAAATAAATGATTTGAGTTTGAGTACGTAGTATTATATTATCTGTGCCCTTGGTAAGACTAGTTATCAGACTTTCGGGCTTCTAAATACCCGTATAAACGACTGTCAAACTGACTGACTGACGGAATGGTCTCGATAATGGTTACACATCCATTTTATTTTTTGATTGAAGTTACTTTATATATGTTATCCTATTTTTATATTATTATATTGTTCTCTAACTAACTGTCCGTGACATCACAGCGGGGCCTATCAGAATACCAGCGCTGTGACACTTATTTTTAAGTGTCGCAGCATTATGCTGAGATAGGGACGTTTTGGCCTCGTACAGTACTTAGTTTTTATTTTAATTTTACTTTTGTTTTATTAATTTTGTATATAATTGTGGTACTGCGTATCACACTACGGACTGCATATTCCTGTACGAGTCACATTGAATACTTTTTTCTTTCTTTCCTCGACAAGCGTAACCTTCGATCGAACCGTGCATCTGTTGATTTAATTCGTATGATACTAATTATGGATTAATTAGTATTGTACATAACATAACATAACGCCTTGCTTCCCCGAAGGGTTGGGCAGAGGTGTACCTATAGTACACCCACATTTCGCCAGTTATCTTTAAGTCCCATGTAATAGGGGGCGAGCCTATTGCCATCTACCGGGCACAAATCCAGACTTCGGGCTGCTACTGAGAAATTCCAGATAGAAAAACCCAATAACACGTTGCCCGACCTGGGAATCGAACCCAGGACCTCATTCTCAGCAGTAGCGATTGCGACCACTAGACCAACGAGGCAGTATTAAAATATCATAATAATAATCGTTAAGATTATTATTATGATATTTTAATACTGATATGGTATCAAAATTAATACGTGTTGTAATTTGGATTAAGAGCTTTCATGCATTTGATGTCATTAATTAAAATTTAAGCAGCTTAGATATATTTTGTTATGACTATGTTTTGGTGAGTTATCATGACTATTAAAATGACTGTTTCTATCCAGTCTGAGAATATCATGGTATGACATGATATTCTCAGACTAGATGCGTTTTTAAATATTTTGGGAATGTTAAATTTTCAAGTAAATCCAAGGTTTTCCTTTAATTTTTTAAATCAAATCAAAACATTTAATCGCATAGTATGGATAGATAGGTACAAAGTACATGAAACTCCGTGCCACGGAAAGCACATTGAACCGTTGGTCTCAGCTGTCATTCGTGGATCTTTGGCAGTCGTAACGGGTCGTCAGAAGCCCGAAAGTCTGACAACCAGCCTTACCAAGTGGTAACGTATAAAGAAACCTAGTAAAGAAAAATAAAGAAAGAATGAAAAAGTAGTAAAGTATTTATTGTGAATCGCACACGACAAAACTAAACTAAACACACTCTTAAAAACAAAAAAAATAAAACAAAGTCCTGTTCGAAACCAAAAGGCCCCTTTGTCAGCATAATGCTGCGACACTTAAAAATAAGTGTCACAGCGCTGGTATTCAGCATGTCGATTATGTAAAGATCTCACCGTGTAGACTTGCGTGGAATGAGCCGTCAGTGTCATCCCGTCTTGGTCAATCCCTAGCACCAGTGGCACTGACAGCTCACTCCACGCTCACTTCACCTAAGTATTCACGGTGAGATGGTTACAGAATAGCACTACTGATAGGGCTCGATGTCTGTGACATGGACAGATACGGAAATAGATTGTGGAGACAGAGATTCAGAAATGCAGTCGCTCCATATAAAATACTGGTATCCAGCTGCATCCGGTTACATAGGAAGCCGACCTCAACAGAGTTTGGAAAAGAATACGCAAATGATGAGGTATCTCGATTTGGGATCTTTAAAGTTAGACGTTTCGTGTAAAAAAGGGTCATCTTCTTAAGAAACATTCTTCATCATTGTCAAACTAAAACAATTAGTGTTTAAAAAAACGGTCACCCTTCATTCATTGGTCAAACAAAAAAAGGGCGTGATAAACTACGGTTTCAACGTGCAGCCGAAAATGTTTTGCAAAGGGTCATGCATGACTGTCGTCGATAGTACGTATATGTAAAAAGACGTAGATATATTCTATCTATCTCTTTTTCTTCCATAGAGAAGACAATTATGGAAGAAAAGGAGATGACACGTCTTTTTTTCTTCTTTTTTTATAATAATATGTTGCGCCGACAACAAATAAAATGGGATAAGCACGGGTAGCATGACCAACTTTTCTGCCGTCGACAAAACTCGTTTCTTTGGTGGACAGTGCTCGTGTACGTGCACGGCAGGAAAATGATGATGAGGTACATGAATGCTACATAATGTTATCCTATCCTATCCTATTAGAGGATCTTCGTATCTAACATTGAAAGATATTCGTATACATGACCTTCTTCTTGGTCGTTTCACTCTTGCCAGAGTGGTCGTGGTCATCCTGTTCCGGAAGGTGGCAGCAGACAGTACCCGCCGTCTGACGTCCCGCCACCCCTGCCTGTTGGCTGAAATCGGGCACATTCGTGCACTGGAGCGCCCATCGCAGCCTTCACTTGGTCCGTCCATCGCATCGGGGTTCTTTCCCTTGGTCTTGTGCCTTCGACTTTCCCTTGCAAGACAAGACGTTCTATGGAGTCGTTTCCACGCCGACTAACATGCCCAAAGAATTTCAGGATCCGTCTACATGACCTACATTTGTAAATACAATAAGTTTATTAACACAAAAATACCTTTGAATACAATACCAATACATCTCAGATGGATTTTGGAACAAGGCTGCACAGTTACAGTAGAACACTGACCTAGGAGTCCGTGTTCTACTGTAACTTCGTGTACAAAAGAAACCTTTATTTATGTGTGTTTAATAAACCCATTATGACCTGATTTAACTATGAATATGAATGTGTGAGTATGTATGTATAAGGGGGGGGGGTGATAACTGTATGAGTAAGATGGGGTGCGGTGTGGTTTATGAGTGAGGGGGAGTGTTTTGTGGGAGTGTGTGTGTAGTCCTGTAAGGTATGTTCGTGTGATGTTGCATGTGTTTCTGTATTCCTACGTTGGTCGTATTTCGAGCAACTTATCTGTGCATCGGCCATTTTTCGAACCCGCATTTTGAATGGGGCATACGATCGGTTTTTGTTTAACTTTTTGATTTTCTTTTTCAACCATTACCACCATTAATTTCACAGATAAATTGGTCGTACTATACCTACCAAGTAGGTACCTATACACCATTTAAAATAAGATAAGATGTTTAAATAAACCTTTTTACAGTCCGTTCAACTTCTATTCTGTAGGCTAGGACAAAGCAAAAACGTGGTTAAAATACCAACTTTTTACTGCAGCTGCCATTTGTCATGTAACCAACGCAATAGAAGTCGAAATCGGTTGAACGGACTGTATAAAAGGTTTATTTGAATGTCTAATCTTATTTCAAATGAAGTATAGTACCTACATGGTCTACTATAATGATACAGACATACACAAGGTGGCAGAGACATTGACGCGCACTGTAACCATGAATTCAGCACATGATTCTGGACCTCTAGCGTAGAAGTTTTTCGTCGGTTGAATGAATGAATGAATTTAATGCACCGACCCCAGCGTGGTTTGACCAGACTCAATTAATCGAATGAACCCCAAGATTCGCACTAGCCCCTGAAGCCTAATGCTTCATTGTGCTACAAGGACCATTGCATATCAAGGAATAGACAGGGGGGCACTTTAATGGTACGGAGGACGTGCCCTTAGGATAGGAAGGAATGTGAGCCAATGGATTATGCACCCAAAAATTAGCATTGGACTAGTGGTGAGACGGATGATATTTATCTATGGGAGGGGCTATCTTTTATTGACGTCGCAGCCGAGTTGATTCAGGTCGAGCTTCATCGATGAATCTTTTCTAGGCTCTGATATATGTTGCTGTTTTCAATTTTCAATATCTTCGTCTGAGGTCTCGCTACTAACCGTTTCCGGATTTTGTATATCTTACTAGCAGCGTTCATGATCTTCCACCGTATTCATGTTGTGATTCTAGACCTGTAGCTTAGAAGTTTTTCGTCAGTTATCAAAAAAAAAACTGCTGTTTCATAGACAAGTGCAATACCTACGCGTTCAAAATGTATGGAGTTGCATTATTTCTTTAATATCGAAGTCCCAGCCACCCTGCATAATCTCCATTGGTTCATAGACCACTTCCTATACAACTTTGCCCAGTGTCCTTTATGATTCTATGTGACGTTTGTTCTTACAAACCTTTATACCTAAAATGTGTTATATTTATTTCCAGGGAGTAGTAGAAGCCCCACCAAAGTTTTTATATGAAGAGTTTAAGGACAATATCACGAAACTGCCAGAGTGGAACCCCACGATATTGAAAAGTGAACTTATAAAGGTACGTGTCTTATTATTACCCGTCGACGCAAAAAGAAGGGTGTTATAAGATTGACGTGTCTGACTGTCTGTCTGTGGCCTCGTAGCTAAAGGTGACTTAATCGAGAGTGTTTTTAGCTATGATTCAAGAAAATCTGTTCAGCCCTTTGAAGATTATCAGCTCTTTTCTAGTTGATGAAGGGATGTGAGCGTCTTCCTCAGGACTGATCGAGTCAAAACTTGGTATTCTATTACATCAATGACATTAGAAGCATGTAGTAACCTTGAACGGATGCTGCAGCGTCACCTAGAATTTGCAGGATACCCAACTCCCTCATCAACATACAACAGAAGTATCGTGTTTGGGACATTGGAATGATCTCAATAAGTAGGTTATAGATAGATGGTGATCAGGGTCTGATGATGGAGTAGCAAAGAGAAATGAGGATAAATTAGTAACTAGCTTCACTGTGGGAAACATACGTACAGCTGCGTAGATTTAAGCGAGGCACATGTCGATCGTACCGTGTCTATTTAAAAGCTGGAAAAATAAGTTACATTCAAAATTTAAAAAGCCGTCCCCCGACGCGACGATGCCTTGATCAAAATATTACCTACAACTTATAATGTAGAAAGAACGTGCAAAATTACATTCATCTTGCTAGATCTTGCTGGCTGCGATTTTTCTGTCGGTTCAGATTTTCAGGTTTTTGATAATAGGGATGACTAATCAAACAAAATAAATTTTCGAACAAAAAATGTTACTTCAAAGAAGGCTTATGTAAATGAGATAATGAAAAAAAAACGTTAAAATCGATGAAAATATGATGAAGCTACACGCTTTTAAAGTTTTTGGAGGGGATTATTCCCGTCCTTGTCGCGCGGCACGGATAATGTATGGCGCTAGTATGAAGTTACATAGTCGTGACGTCACTTCTACGATAGTGCTGTGTTTGTCTAACAGTTGTTTTAGAACGTTTATAACTTGGCAACTTTTTAAGGTTTTGACTTCTGTTATAATATTGTTTGCACTATTTGCAGACAATTATTATACATTCTAAATAATAAATTAATAAAAATTTATTCACTTGAATACTCATGGTTGAATTACAGTATTTCTTTGTTTACACACCAAAAATTTCAGCTTTTTTTGGTTAGGTGGCAACTGTGACCAAAACCACAATTTTGAAAATGCCACATTACAAAACAGCACAAGCACAACTATCAGCTTTTACAGCGCTCCCGGTGATATTAATTAAGGTCGTGGTAGGCGTTATCGTAAGATGACGCATGTCATGACGTCATCTATGACGATTTACGGACATTGTTGTCGCGCTCACGGTAGGCCCGCTCAAATCGATTACAGCACAGTTTGGAATGCAGCCTCTGAGTGTTTTTTTTTTCAGGAAGTAGGTCCCGGAATAGACCTGTCCTACCAAGTGACGGCGGGCGGAGGTCGCGGCATCATTGCGCCGCGCGACTTCGTCATACTGCGCTGTACCGCGCCGCTGTCGCGCGACGGGCAGGTCGTGACGTCAGAGCCGTACAGCTACATCAGCAGCGGCGTCAGTGTTACTGTGCCTGGCTACCCACCGCATAGAGATCTCGTCAGGTAAACTACGTTTTTTTTAAGAGTCTTTGCTGACAGGCCTACACTGTCCTTCCATACCTATTAACACTGTAATTTAGAAATATTGTGAAGCCAATAATTTTTTTAATGTCTTATCGTGAAGTTTCTTGCCGGCTCTACGCCATAGGAAACGACCAGTTGGGAATATTGTTTAAAAGAGTGTCCATGGAGTTTCTTGCCCGTTCTTCTCCATAGGTACCTACTAGGCTTTGAATGTGCAACTAGCTTCATATTTCTGACAGACCGTCTCCTTGACAATTCAAAAGTGTCTGTAAATTTTTTAATTGAAATAAATGCTTTGAGTTTTGAGTTGTTGCCTGACAAGGAATTCTAACCCAGAACCCCATACTTAGCAGTACCATTTGCGAGCACCAACAGAAAAAAACAACTCAATAAATGTATATTCTTTCAACTGTCTTATTTTGTTTTACAGAGGTCAAAACAAGGTTGGTTGCTGGTTCCTGAAGCCGCGAACAGTACAGACTTCTGGCGGCAAGATTGAGACACACACTACCTTCCAATGGCTTATGTGCTGTGACCTTAAAGGTAAGTCTGAAATTAACCTGCGCTGCACTATTCAGTATACTATGTAGGTTGCTTAAAGTATCTATTACCTTTTTACATATATGTCCTATCGAGGACAGCCACGCTTGACCCTTTTCAAAGCATTTTCGGCTGCACGTTAAAATCGTAGGTTATCTTTCTGTTTGACCAATGAATGAAGGGTGACCGTTTTTTTAAACGTTAATTGTTATAGTTTGGCCAATGATGAAGATTGTCTCTTTTTTTTATGTGAGCTGAAGCGCTATTGTTGTACGGAAACAATGCAGGCGGGGGTAGCCACTGGCTTGTGCACACCAAAATCGCCCTAATGGGGGTCATGCGAAAATGTCGTCGATAGTACAATGACATATTGAATATTTACTATAAAAAGTAGTATATTTTTTTATTGTGAATGTGAGGACTATGTGGGTCATTGTTTCAGTTTTAATCATGGTCTGGCAGTTTGAGTAGTCTATGCGGCCTACCCAAATGACCTAACTTTGGTATTGTTCGTCGAATCGTTGAGCTCCTTAATTTCGGAGTTGATCTGATAAATGATAAATGATTTTATTTCTGTAAATAGGTTTGTACAAACACTTTTACACGTCAATCATATTTTAAAAACTAGGTGAGATCGGCATTTCCTATCTGACTACTCTGAGAAGAAACGCCGAAACAAACTCAGAGGTCACAGTCTCTTTTAAAGTCCAGACATTATCTTGGTCAGGTCATGTGAAGACCATGTGGATTGATATCTGAAATGGTCTTTCGAGGAAAGAACCACACAGAATGAGTGGACCTGTCCAGTCAGTGCACGCATTTGTCAGTTGTCATGCAGCTCAACACAGAACTTAAGGAGCTAAACGATTCGACGAACATTACCAAAGAAAGGACATTTGCGTAGGCCGCATAAATTACTCAAACTGCCAGAACATGATTAAAACTAATAATTTAAAAAAAAAATGCATTAAAAAAAACAACAAATCCACAATGTCTTCATATCACAATAATTAAAATAGTATAATCCTTTACAAAGTAAATGTCATTGCATATATAAAGTGCATTAATGTCAAAGTGTAAATAAAATATGAAAATAATCTTGGTCATATCTGCACGGTTACAGACAAATGCGTGCACTGACTGTGTGGTTCTTTCCTCAAAAGGCCATTTCAGACACCAATCTACATGGTCCTCAAAGATTATGTCCTGATTTTTGACAGGACAAGTTCACTGAATCTGTGTGGTTCTTTCGTCAAAAGACCGTTTTAGACACCGATCTTCATGGTCTTCACACGAGCAGACCAAGATTATGCACTTTAAAAGAGATTGTGACCTCTGAGTTTGTTTCGGCCTTTCTTCTCAGAGTAGTCAGATAGGAAACGCCGATCTCATCTAGTTTCAAGTGTTTGTACAAACCTACTTACAGAAATAAAACCATTTAGAAATGATATGATTGAACATAATTGGACTGCCTCGTGGGTCTAGTGGTCGCAAGTGCTACTGCTGAGCATGAAGTTCTGGGTTCGATTCCCAGGTCGGGCAAAGTGTTATTTGGTTTTTCTTCCTAGAATTTCTCAGTAGCAGCCCGGAGTTTGGATTTCTGCCCGGTTGATGGCAATAGGCTCGCCCCCTATTACATGGGACCTAAGCATAACTGGCGAAATCTGGGTGTACACTTCTGCCTAACCCTTCTGGGATTACAGGCGTGATGTTATCTTATAATTGGAAATAATTGCCACGTCTTTTGATTTCACAAAACATTTGAATTTAGAATTTGATCCACAACACTTGCGATGCTAACAAGAAATAAGACTCAGTGCAATAAGACATTGGTTTATTTTTGTGAGAAACCCGGTTAAATTCTTAGTTAAACTAGGAGTATTTTCTGGACACGAAAAGTTCAGCTCTACTTATCTCCAGAGTTGAGCTCTTTGGTCATAGTTTCGGTTTTTGCTCTTAAATTTCATTGTATCATATTCCACCATTTTTTGTCCAACACAGACATGGGACATAATAAAGAATGTTTGTAATCCAATACATTTGTATCTCGATTTCAGGTAAAATCCCAACGTTCGTGCTCGACACGGCGTTCGCAACGGTAATGTTAGATTACATAGTGCACGTTCGTAAGTTTGCAGCTGAGGCCAAACAACAGGGACGGTTCTAAACAACCATTCACTTCGCATTTCCGAGGCAGCAACCATTTACTTCGGTGATATCTACGGGCCTGGGTAGGAACTTATTGGTTTCTGTAAGGCAACCAATAGCTACATACTTGTGAGCCGACAACCATACGCTGCGATGCAGTAACCATTAACTTCAGTGATTTATGTGACAAGGATTTTTAGAGCAACCAATTTCGACAACAGTTCTCTAACGCAGGAACGCTTCAAAACAACCACAAACTTCATATTTGTGAAGCAGCAACGATACTGTCAGTATCCATGATACAAGTGGACGTCATGGTTTCATTACAGCAACCAATGACGATATACTTATGAATTTGCAACCTTCAGCTGCGATGCTATTCTTATCGACTTCAGTGATGCTTGTAAGCTTTATTTAAATGTTTTAGTACGGTTGCCTTTGTAAGCCAAAGAACAGATACAATACAATTCTATATAACTTTATATTTGTGAAACTAACCATTTTAAAGATACTGTAACTGTAAGGAATTGTTGACTCAAATATCAAGACTGGTGCTACACAACAGGTACTGCCAATATGAACGGTTGTTTATCCAATCTGGTTGCAGGCAACCATAATTATGAATAAAGTAAGAACAAGAAAAATATTACACCTACATAGTTATCTTAATTGAAAGTGAATGAGAACGATCATATAAACGAACCCTTAAGCAACCAATCACTAAAGAATTTATCTTGAGAGAACTTTTGTGTAAAGTATCATTTATTGTGTACATATATTGTTAGAAATTAATAAAGAAATATTGTATGAAGTAATTTCTTGCACATTTAATTTAAATAATGCAATTTTAAAGATGTAGAAATTAGAAGCAGCCGCTTCGCAAAATTGTTCAGTACAAGTTACAATTGGCAACCAAATATAATGAGCAACCAGAAACTTCGAAGCTAAGTAACCAATGGCTTCTTATACAGGGTGGCGATTAAGTCGATTAAGTCACCGGCATCCGTCAAGGGCATGATTCTATCCGTCATTTTAAACAACTTTCGCTACGGAACTCTTATCCGATTTGTGAAAATAAAAATGTAATTCCTATATATTTGCAAATATTTTTTTTTAACTTGAATACGTCTTTAAATTTGCTGTCATAGCAGGAGGCCATTAAAAATACTGATGATAACAAAATCAGAGGGCTGTACCCTCTGATTTTGTTCGGTTTTGCATCTACATATCTATAATTTACATCCAAAATATAATTGCACCAGTCGATAGCTAATGAAACAAAGAATTTGTTACGTCTAGTCAGGACCCACCTCAGAAAATATTACTCGGTACGTTCATGAATTCACGTAAAACACACGGCCGTGTCACACAAACACACCCGAGTTGTAAAAAAAAGTGATGTCCTCTTTCTTTTACAATTCGGGTATGAGTTTCATAGCGAAACTTGTTTAGAATGACGTTTAGAATCACCATCTCGGATGCAGGTGCAGGTAGAACACAAAGAGTATGGTCAATATTTTGACAGGTCGATTGTACAGACATCAAAAGCGATTTTCTTAAAAAATTATGATAGCAACTTTGAGAAAAGTCACGGTATGGTTTAGGAAATACTGTGTTGGTAAAACAATGAAGTTTCTGTCAATAATTTAAGAGAAAATCGCTTCTGAAATATGCATAAACGTTAGCGTTTTTATGCTTGTGGTTTGCCAGAGCTGGAGCTCAGGCAAGGCTAGCATAAATCGTAAGATGGGTTAGCCTAACATACTATTTTCTCAAAAGGCGGATTGTTGGCTGCAATATGAAAGAAGAAAATACTAGAATAATGTGTAAATATCAAAACTTACAAAACTGTAAAGAAAAATACAAATCATGCATTTATAATTATGTTAACATAATATATTAAATTAAGTCACGCCTACAACGCAGGTTTTTAAAGATAAATTTAAAATGGCCGTTACGTTGGAGTTAGTTCTATCTTAATTCGATCAAGCTGTAAAAACTCGCGTTGTAATCACAATCGACTGACTTACAAGTTTGATTCTCGATTCGAACAAACTAATAGCTTCCAACATCAATAAACAAACCACATGACAAAATGAATGGCAGTAATTGATTGAACGAATGAGTGAGTGAACGAAATCCTTCATTATTGGTATTGTTAGCAAATTGCCAATTAGTAGGGTGAAAAACGCAAATAATTTAAGATATTTATAATTGTTTTTTTTTTTTATATTGACAAAGGCTGTATGTAAGTATGTATATAACAATCTAAAATTTTATTATATTTTGAACGCGGACTGTATCTGGTAACCTCACCCTAATTAGTTGGTGTTTGTCGATAAAAGGCCTTCTATTGAATGATAATCATAATCATTAATAAACGATAATATCATAAGACCGAATGAACGATAATCTTATGAAAGAGTGAATGATGGAGCCTTTAAATTATATACAATTGTAAATAGGATACATTCGGCGAATTAAAAACACTGCCTGAAAAGCAACCTGTATAATGTATTAGCTGCTACATGCTTTATATAAAGTAGAATAAAATGTACAAATTCGACCAGCAAAGTATTTATTTAGATGATGAATTATATTGTAAATATAAAAAAAATCTGGAGGTGTCATGGGTGCCTGGCTGACACAAGGTTCCTTACGCTGTATATTATGTGTGTTAAATAACGGGTACAATTAAATAAATTAACAACTTTTAAGAAACTGTCAAAATCCCTGTGAACTTAATTTTCGTTGCAATTAAGTTGATGTTGGGTTGCTGCTGTCACAGATAAAATAACTATGAAGTGCGTACATCATGATTGTAGTTATTTTGATCAACCATTCATACCAGATACTTTGCTACGATGATCTTTTGGCGCTCGCATGACGTGGATTTGCTGTTGGTAAACAATTGTGCAATTGTTTTGCTTCATCAAAATCAAGATGGCGGCGTTCGTTCCGATTTTGGGCACGCGCCAATATATCCTCGTACTGCTATAAAATGTTAATAACAGCAGATATTTGATCAGGTTTTTTAATGGAGTTAGTTGCATTAAAGACCAATTTGAATGAATACGTACATAAATGTCGACTTTTGTAGGAAAAAAAAGGATTTTATTGTAGCCACTATAAACCTAAGCTGCAAAGGAAATTCAACTATATATATTAGATTTAAGGTTTCTAATCGAAAAGTATGTGATTATGTTTAATTAATATATAATAAAAACTAATGAAGTAGCTCTATGTATTGATTAAAAGTGGTCTGCTTATGCAACATAGTAGATAGTTAATGTATCTTAGATATAAGGTAAATAAACGATTTTTATACTGGATGAACGAGTTTTCAATTTGAAACATCATTTAGAGAATAAAATAGCCTGCCTGTCCAGCTACTTTCATTTAGAAAGAAGAATATTAGAACGAAAATTCAACAACCATGACGCAATCAAAGAACAAAAATACGAAATAGAACAACTTGGGGGGAAAAAATGCGTCAAATCCACGCAAAATGGCCATCGCTCAGCATAATGATGTGACATGAATGCGATACTGAATCACAGCGCTGGTTTTCAACAACAGCCGGCGTTGACCTGGAACCGTAGTAATTTTGTGAACCAGAAGCATTGTTTTGGGAGAGGTGTTTTTAAATCCATTGTAAATCCACGTTGGCTGCCATGAGCATCACCGGTGGGATCAGAAACTCATTTTCAGCGTATTGTTTTGCGGATTTTTTTGGGGGCCAGTCAAACTTTGAATGCTATTTTGTAGAGGATACTCTATAGTTACTTAATAAAACTTGACAATTTTGAATTTTTAGATATCTACCTAGCTTCTGAGGGGCTCCTGAAGTTGGTAGACCACCATTACTTTATACCATCATGTGTGTGGGCCTGCCAAGTTTGCGAAAGTGATGTTTTGAGGTCATGATATTTTGAGAATATGATGTTTTGATAATGTGATGATTTGCGATTATGGTGTCTGAGAATATCAAATCAAATCAAATCAAAATATTTTTTATTTCACATATATGACTATAATACTTCACTATAATTTCCGTTTTTTTATGGACATTAAAGTGTTTATAATAATATTTTTACTCATGAAATAATTTGCACACCGTAAGGTAGACTGTAGCCGATCTCATTAGCTCAAGTTCATCTTATGTACGTACCTACATTCATAGCAAATAAAGTTGTGATTGTGATTCTGATTACTGTGAATGTGTAAGCTGAGGGTAGTGTTTAGAACTGAGTATAGCGTAGTGTGAACTAGTGTGTTACGTTGATGTGTCACCGGTGATGCTCATGGCACCTCAGTTAAGAGCGATGCTTTGAGAATCACCTTTGGGATCAGTAAAATACGGCACGTGGAAGCGTTACTCTAAGTGTAGTATGGTGGGCCGCCAACGTGTGTACTTTCATCAGATGCGACTGACAATGGTGCTTGAAGACTGCCAGCAGCAACACCACCATAGAAACGAGCTTTCTCGACGGAAGAATAGACAAAAATATAGATGAATAAAATAAATCTGTCATTTTGTCTATTCTATCTAAATACGCACTTACAGACTTGAAGGATCCCGGTTTTCCTGACTCACTCACCCAAATCTCCTAGCGCAGGTCTGCTTAAAAAAATAAGCAGTACAGTCCGCGAGGCCTAAGCTGAGCTTTGTATTTGTGTGAGTGTACGTAGCGACGCGTGCTTTGCTTGTCAATCGGACATTCGGCCTGAGGTGTTTTGCGTCCCTCGCGTGATCACATTGGTGCGATTGGTAATCACTCACACAAATGCAAAACTCAGTTTAAGCCTCGCGGACTGTACCTAGATACCTTTGTGCTTTTCCATCTTTATGTATTTTTCTTATAACATATCATAACATCACCCGAAGGGTTGGGCAGAGGTGTACCTATAGTACACCCACATTTCGCCAGTTATGTTTAAGTCCCATGTAATAGGGGGCGAGCCTATTGCCATCTACCGGGCACAAATCCAGACTTCGGGCTGCTACTGAGAAATTCCATATAGAAAAACCCAATAACACGTTGCCCGACCTAGGAATCGAACCCAGGACCTCATGCTCAGCAGTAGCGATTGCGACCACTAGACCAACGAGGCAGACTTATGTACGTATTTTTCTTAGTAAGTGTTTTATGTAATGTAAGTAAGTACATAAATAAATAAAATATAATTTAATAGTTGTTGTCCACGATTTCGTCTGCGATCCAGGATATGAAGCCTATATCCTTACACAGGTCATGGTCTACCTGTGTGACAAATTTCATCCAAATTCGTTCAGTCGATTCGACGTGAAAGCGTTACAAACTTACTCTCGCATTTATAATGTTGGTTAGGATTTTTAAAAAAAACATGAGCATATTAAATTACAAATTGGAGTTTTTATAATGTAAGTTGTAGATTTTAAACAATGACCTACCTACATGTTTTGCCATAGATAATCTTTTTTTTTTTTAAACTGCACCGGGTGCCACATTCAATGAATTGGCTTGTAAGTTAATATTTTTTTTTAATCAAAATCAAAATTACTCGTACAATATACAAGCTAACACTAAAATATGTTTATAATGTACAAATGTATGCAAAAAAAAAGGGGGAAATAGCTCATAGGGCATCAAAAAATACGTCCGCATCGCTGTCAACGGGACGCTTATTCTTTGGGCAAAAAATTGGCCAGCCCTCTGGTCACGAGAAGTGTCGACCAACCGTTTGGTGATGTCCCGAAATAACTGATGAGCACTCTGACGCCAAGGACCTAGTTTTTCAACCCCAAACGGTTCAAACATATAGCTCCCAATAAGGTTGTTATAGATAATTGTATACCTACAATCTAAAAGTCAAGCTCATGTATTACACTACTATGTAGGTTCTTAGGTCGGTAACACACATTTAAAAAAAACTTCCAAGAAAAGTACAAAGACAGTTGGTACCCAATTGAATTAAACTGTGTAGGTACCTACCAAAAATCATCAAAATCCGTTCTACCGTGTAGGCGTGAAAATGCAACAAATTAAGTACCTTCGCATCTATCCTACTAATCCCATACTAATATTGTATATCTCACACTAGGCCCACTGTACTACTCTGTCAAGAAAGTACCAGCAAAAGATTAATAGTACACAAAATGTTAGTTATTCATCCAAATTTATTTGATCGCCTTCAAACGTTGCTTCTTCAGAAACGATACACTTACGCCAACGAATAATCCAATCATCAAAACATTTTTTAAACGCTTTTCCGGAATTGAGTTCAGTTCTCGCCGCGAATTGTTGACTAGTTTGCATGTCAAACTTGTAAACCCACGTGTCGTCACCAGTAACAATGCGTTTCATTCATTCAAATAAGAGAAACACTTACCCACCCGTAGCAATTTAGTCATCGTGACCTTGATTTGTTAAACTATTTTACCTACCAACCAAGCTGCCTATAAATAATGTTTCATCAAAAGGTTTAACAGTTCTGCTATAACATCGCCCAAACACAGATACTTACCTATAAAATTACCCACTTTCAAATAAAAGTAGGTGTATCACACTTCATAAAGTAGACCTACCTACATAAAACGTTTTGACATCATCCACCAAAGAAATAAAACTTTGCTGCCCTGAAATAGGGCATCATCATAATTCTTTTTTTACCAATTTATTTCGGCATCAGCACAATCGTGTTTTTGTCTTTCATAATTCTTTAAAGGTCATCTCGCTAATCATCCCTTTTCTTTAAGCCACATCATCTTTCACACAGTACATCCATCGGTTTTAAAATAAACACCATAAGCTTTGTCAGTAACCACTTTCAAATAGATTATGAAAATCAACAAAGCATAGCTAGACATATTACGTTTTGACATCATCCATCAAAGAAACAGAATACCTTGCAGCCCTGAAAAGGGCTTTGTCATCAATAAATACCTGCCTACATCAGCGAAAACATACGAATGTAACTACGCGCGCTCGCCACGCACGCGCCTCGCCAACTGAATGTCCTTTGGCATGATAGTCACTCGCTTAGCATGGATCGCGCACAGATTCGTATCCTCAAATAGCCCCACTAAGTACGCCTCACTGGCCTCTTGAAGCGCCATCACAGCGGAGCTCTGGAACCGGAGATCTGTCTTGAAGTCCTGCGCGATCTCCCTTACGAGACGCTGGAAAGGCAGTTTCCTGATGAGCAGTTCAGTGCTCTTCTGGTATCTGCGTATCTCTCGCAGGGCCACAGTCCCTGGTCGGTATCTGTGCGGTTTCTTCACGCCGCCCGTGGCTGGAGCACTTTTTCTTGCTGCCTTCGTCGCCAGTTGCTTCCGAGGAGCTTTTCCTCCGGTAGACTTGCGAGCTGTCTGTTTTGTTCGCGCCATTTTGATTTCGTTCACACACGAGCTAATACGATGACGACTTTGTGAGCAGTATGACGAGGAGCGATGCGAGTGCGAGAAGCGATGCCTTTTATAGTTTTTTACGTTCCCACTCTCTGAAGAATTTAGAATTTGTGGGTAGTTGTCGATTGTTTTGTGTGAGAATTACCCGTCGAGAAGTTGTGAACGTGTAGGAATATTCCGCTGGTACAGACACGTTGTCCGTTGATTTTAAATGTATTTTTCTGCATATTTCTACAGATTTTTCAGCATTTCACAATGGATAAACAGCTGTAGGTTTTGATCTGGTATACCTACCTGTACCTATTACCTATTTTGAGAAAATCGTCCATAAAGTTAAGGGAGGAGACTTTACATGTGGTTCCCAATCCTTTATTGGTGAATTTCCCATAAAAACAACATCATCATCATCATAAAAGCATAGTGTTTATGTTTTTATGGGAAATCAGTAATCAATACGAACGAAATGTCTGGCAAAGAGCTTGTTTTAAAAGATAATGAGTAAGTACGTAGTTAGGTACCGTAATATGCCAACTTTAAATGGCCTTCCAAGACGAGCGACCAATCATCGTCATAATTAGAACTCAAGGAAAGTCCCTATATCTAAATACATCACTAAGTAAGTACAATACCTATCTACTAAGAAGCTTTATGTAGGTTTGTAGCAGATGGCATGATTATCAGCTAAATTAATTCTGCAGTTTTGCAACGCTGGAGTACCTATTGCGTATTTGCGTAGGTATCCACTAGGTGGGTAAAGTTCATCTTCCTATGTACATTTGTGTACCAAATATACTTACTCACTTGAAATTTAGAGGTTCTCGATTAGTCTTTGATTTGTAATCGAGAATCTATTCAATTTTACGATCATAATTTTATTACTAGGTAGGTAGGTACAACAGTAAAGCTACCTACAAGTGGGTGTGTTCTAATGTAAATCTAATAACAAGTAGGTAATGTAACTACCTACATTATAATTAAATAAATAAAGTAAGGTACTTTAAAAAGTATAACTATAACCGAACCGGTTTAGCATGGCATTAGCGGTCATTGACCCACCAACATATCATTCTTTATTTAAAAAACTGAAATGAAGTCCGTTAACGTCCGGAATCAATATCTATCGTGAGTATGTAAACTTCAACATGTTCCATTATCGAAAAACCATACATTGTTTGGGTTTCTACGGAGAGATATTAGAGAAAGGGCAATGATCTCTATTGCCATAGTAAAGCGATCCAGAGGGCCTAGACAAAGTAACATTTGTAACATTCGATCAGCGATAACGCTAGTAGCAAAGCCAAAAAATATATGAGGTTGACATGCGCTATTGAAACGTCACATGATCATAGGTCTACAATTGTAGGTATTTAAATTAGCTGGATTCCATAAACGAATCGACAGCGTCCAACGATAACATCCACAAAGAGGCGTAGCCAAGTTAACTAACTTGAAATGTTTATATTATTAGATATTCGACACGTCCGCAATTCGCGTTGTCACATCTAGCCAAACAAATATCCGAGTAGACACCTATTTTCATAATGTGCCACCGTAATGATCAAAATAAAAGTCAAAGCTAATGCGTTGCAATGCCTTCTAAAACCACCAGCGCGCACACGACAACTTAACTACCAAAATGTCGTCCAATCGGTCGAGCCAGCCATTTTAGGGTTTTGCTTGACTAACAAACGGCAAATGTTTGTTATATATTTAAAGAAAGAAGAAGAATATTAGTTCAAAAAATCCCAAATACGCATAAATTAGAACATAAAGGCACCATTGAAACCAATCCTCCGCCAATACTACTTATATAGGCTCCTACAGCATGACTAACCCACCAGAGCATGAGCTCGCGTGCTGATAACTACCACCTAGGTCGCGTGTAACGCTTTTTATTAGGTAGTGTTTATACCTAATCAACAAACCGCGAGCACCTGTTGGTCGCTGGTCAACATCCTGCAGGGCGTCAGGCCGTGTGTATAGTGCCTATGACAGGTTGGGACTTTTTGCGGTGGTTTTTGTTACAATTTGTGTGGAGACGTAAAAAGTTGAACTTTTTGTGTTGTGAATACCTAGTAGTTTTTCAGCGACTTCAAGAAGTGGGAGTTTCTAAATTAGGCAGTATGTTTTTTATGTCTGTTACGCGATATCTTTGTTTAATGGATGAACATTCTTTTTTTTTAATGGACAGAGTGTGCCTCAGGGGTGGGCTCATATAAATTGTATTACTCGTAACTTTGCTTGCGTAGTTTTTGAGTTAGCTTCAATAATATGTATTTTTTCCACTTAGTTTAATTTGATGATGTTATATAAGTACTATTAACTTCCTGTCAGTGTTTTCACGAAAAAAGATAACCGACTTCCAAAAAAACACTACTCAATGAACAATAACTTTAATTTCGGAAGTCGGTGAACAAAACGAAAATACAAAACCAAAGACAATGACCGAAATGAAAGTTATTTTTCACTTCGATAGTGTTTTTTTTTATTTTGGAAGTCGGTTGTTTTTTAATGGTTTCTTTTGTATGATTGTGTTGGAGTACATTGCGTTTTTGTGGTTTTAAAATAATTAGTTTGCGCGTTTACTTCAAATGAGCGAACCTCAGCTTATTTCGGTATTTCTTTTCAGAGTCGGTTATGAAACACCCAACTCATCTTGTTTAAAACACACATTACCTTATTTTCGACGTGTAAAAATGTTTTGCCAATCAATTTACAGAAATAAATATAAAAAAACGGCGCTGTGAGACGCCTACAAAACTAAAGTCGGCAAGTAGTGGGTTGAGCAACTAGTTCGAAATCGAAGTAAAAAGGCACTTTTGAACGTCAAAATTTACATTAGAACTGATTCTAGGCGCCACTTCCAAAAAGTAGTTTCGTATGGAGAAGAAGTGGCAAGAAACTCCACCGTTACTCTTTTAAAATGTTTTACAATATTTTGTATACATTAATTATATTTCTAGTGAAGACGATGCACCAAGAATAAAAATACTATACCACAATTGGTAAAAAGAATTAAAAATAAAGCAAAGGCATATAAAATAATCACGTGATAGGTACATTGTGCTCACATACCTATTTACAAACAATTGTAAAAATATATGATTTTCCTAAATCAAATGAGGCATCCTCGTTTCGAGTCGATATGAATTCATTACATGTTAGTTGTAAGAAGGTTTTATCCAGCCCATAATCGTACTCAAAAAGATGTTGTTACCTAATTAGATACTTATGTACCTACAATACCGACAAGAATTCATACCTAAAGTTTGTCTACAATCTTTATTCATTAGGTAATCCTGTATCATGTATAGGCACAAAACATGAGAAGAAAAGTAGTTAGGTCAGGAAAAAAAAAAAAGAAAAATACAATTTGTAACGACCTCATATAAATTGAGCCCAAAACCGTAATTGCGTAATACACAATTAGACGGAATCTGAATCGTTTTGAAACAGATTGCTAATCCATTGCTTCATAAGTTCGATAAATAATTCTGCTCAACAATGTAAATAATGCTATGAATGTTGTTGAAATGTCAAAATCAAACAGATTGGTCGTAATCGTTTACGAAAATGGTTTACGCAATTAAGGTGCTGGTACAGGGGTAGGGCTGGTAAGTTACAAATTCGATTCTTAATTTTAGCTACTTACAGTAAAGCCGGTTCGATTCAACTTGGAAAGGTCAAAAAGTTACAAGGTCAGTACGTTTTTATACATTATATTTGGTTATTTACTTGTCTTTTAACAAGACGTTCATAATACTTGAATCTAAGCAAATACCTACTTACACATGCATAATTTTATCCACTAGCACCAAAACGAGCAACGTATCCTCCGGCTCATCAGCAACTAAATGAATTACAAGGCGAAACCTCATTTATATCGTCAACACTTTACGAACTACCCCCATTTTTACAATCCCTCAAAGTTCTCGTTAAGGTAAAGTTGTCGGCTAGTTAACTGCACCAAAAATTTACGGAAATGTTTATAAAATTGTCCCTTTTTATCCTCAAATACCCACAATGTCTTCCGGGGGATCAGAGTCTGATGCCTCAGACATTCAAATACAATCTGCATTACCAAAAATGTCACAAAAGAAGATGCCGAACAGTCCATCAGATGACATACTAAAGAAAAAGCAAGACAAGAAGTTGACCACGAAGATAATGATTCATCAAGCACTCATAGACCTGAAAAGTCGAAAAGGAGTATCACTATACGCTATAAAGAAGTACATAGCGCAAAGATACAACGTGGATACAGAGAAACTGAATTATCATATCAAGAAGTTCATCAAATCTGCCGTAGAAAAAGGAATAATCATACAAACCAAAGGAATTGGAGCCACAGGATCCTTCAAACTTGCCCCCATCAAAGAGAAGAAGCAAAAAACGAAGAAACCGAAAAAAGAAAAGAACGATAAGACGAAAGATCCAGAGAACAAGAAGAAAATGAAAGAAAAATCTAAGAAAACTGAAGGGAAGAGCTTGAAAGCGAAATCGAAATCCAAGGGAAGCAAGGAAGATAAAGAAGATAAACCAGTTAAACCGAAGAAAAAGATGGTTGCGGAAAAGAAGCCGAAAGAAAAGAAAGATACCGACGAAAAGACGAAGAAAGTGAGGATTGCCAAGGGCATGCAGACGCCCTCGAAGAAGAAGGGCATGATGAAGAGAAAAAGCATCGGTTCAATTATTAAACCACCGAAAATGAAGCCTAGGGCGAAAGCATGAACAAACTTTTTAAAATATTTGATAGTTTGTTAATATTTTATCATCTAGGCATTTGCGTGAATAATGTTGATTTTTTAAATAATAAACAATTTAAATTTTAAAACTTGTTTTTTTACGCAAAAGCAAAACATCCATTTTGATGACTGCCTTTCCGTCAAAGACGTATGTGGTAGCTGAACAGTGAATTTAAGGCACCTTTCCCTCCGCCGGCGATTAACAAGAAGCGAGTAAAACTAGCAATATTAAATACAAGCGAGTTTACGAACAAAGAGTAACCAGTGCGCGATAGCGACGTGCGAGCACTCACTCGCGTTATGCGTAGGAATGTTACCAGGCGTGAGTATCTCACATCGAGTGTTCTGCCAAGCAAGCGTCGCTGAGCGAGAACTCTCTTTGATAGCTCTTGTCGCTGCGACAAACGAGTGCGAGTTCTCGCTCGCGTTATGCGTATGTTTCCAGGCGTGAGTCTCTCACAGCGAGTGTTCTGCCAAGCAAACGTCGCTGAGCGAGAACTCTCTTTGATAGCTCTTTTCGCTGCGACAAACGAGTGCGAGTGCTCGCTCGCGTTATGCGTATGTGACCAGGCGTGAGTCTCTCACAGCGTGTGTTCTGCCCGCCAAGCAAGCGTCGCTGAGCAAGAGGACTCTCTTTGATAGCTATTGTCACTGTGACAAACGAGTGCGAGTGCTCGCTCGCGTTATGCGTATGTGACCAGGTGTGAGTCTCTCACAGCGTGTGTTCTGCCCGCCAAGCATGCGTCGCTGAGCGAGAGGACTCTCTTTGATAGCTCTTGTCGCTGGGACAAACGACTGCGAGTGCTCGCTCGCGTTATGCGTATGTGACTAGGCGTGAGTCTCTCACAGCGTGTGTTCTGCCCGCCAAGCAAGCGTCGCGCGTCGCTGAGCGAGAGGACTCTCTTTGATAGCTCTTGTCGCTGGGACAAACGACTGCGAGTGCTCGCTCGCGTTATGCGTATGTGACTAGGCGTGAGTCTCTCACAGCGTGTGTTCTGCCCGCCAAGCAAGCGTCGCGCGTCGCTGAGCGAGAGGACTCTCTTTGATAGCTCTTGTCGCTGGGACAAACGACTGCGAGTGCTCGCTCGCGTTATGCGTATGTGACTAGGCGTGAGTCTCTCACAGCGTGTGTTCTGCCCGCCAAGCAAGCGTCGCGCGTCGCTGAGCGAGAGGACTCTCTTTGATAGCTCTTGTCGCTGGGACAAACGAGTGCGAGTGCTCGCTCGCGTTATGCGTATGTGACCAGGCGTGAGTCTCTCACAGCGTGTGTTCTGCCCGCCAAGCAAGCGTCGCGCGTCGCTGAGCGAGAGGACTCTCTTTGATAGCTCTTGTCGCTGGGACAAACGAGTGCGAGTGCTCGCTCGCGTTATGCGTATGTGACCAGGCGTTGTCTCTCACAGCGTGTGTTCTGCCCGCCAAGCAAGCGTCGCTGAGCGAGAGCACTCTCTTTGATGGCTCTTGTCACTGTGACAAACGAGTGCGAGTACTCGTTGCGTGGTGTGAACAGACAGAAATCAACTACAATCTCTCTACGTCAACGTCTCGGTACGCTTCTTGAGCGAGAAAATTGTTGTTAGCCAATCGGTTAAAAGATTCATATTTTTTGTGTGTTTGTTTGTTACACACTAAAAAGGCTGAACGGTTTTGAATAAAATTTGGTACATGGGTAGGGTAGACCATGGATTATGACATAGGATACTTTTCATCCCGATATTCCCACGGGATTTCGACTTATGCGGGTAAAGCTAGTATTAAATAAGACTACTCTCTGTACTCTTTAATTTAACTCCTGTCTGGAAATAAATTCTACCAAAAAATGCAATCATTTAAGTTTAATTCAAAAAGAGAATAGGCCAGAAGAACATCCCAAAGGCCGTTCGGGAAAATCGTAGTTATCTAACGAAATTATCAAAATAAAACAAAACAAGAAAGACGTGACAGCCAAGGTTTCGCAATAATTTATTATAATTCCCGTTTTTAAAGCCTTTCCATCACATATTCTTACAACAGGCCACTCAGAAAGTATTACGAAAAAACTGTATCTAAGGTATGTATGGAGGAGGTTTAGTATGAGAGACTGGCCAGTTTGAAAATATGATTATTTGTAAGTAAAAATGGGTACGTTCCAATTTCAAGTTTTCCCTCCACATTGTTTGCGAGCTAATTTAAATTATCGTGTCTCATTAAAAAAGGCGAGTATCAAGAGATTCAGCACACACTGCAGGTTGGATCGGAAAGCCTTAACGAAGTTCTACACGTGCATCTTCGCGTGAGGAGGATAGTTTCACAATGGGAGCCGCACAACCTCACCGAAGGAGCAGGCCAGGGTGGAATGGTGCGGTGAAATGATAAACAAATTTGAAGCAGGGTCGTCTCGGCGTGTTTAGGACATCATTATAGGTGATGAGTCTTGGATTTATTAATACGATCCAGAAACGAAGCGCCAGTCGACGGTTTGGGTGTTTCAAAACGAATCAACGCCTACCAAAATGAAGCGATCAAGAAGCGGGGGAGATCTTAATCGCGAGCTTTTTCAATTTGACTGGCTACTTGGTGTCATTTCCTTTACGGAACCAAAGAAGCATCAACGCTGAATGGCAGGACTTCCTGGACAGCACGCCGGTCAAACTCCTGGGTCACCCTCCTTACAGCCCTGACCTAGCACCGTATTACAAAAAAATCTGCTCAAAGGGATATAATTTTCGTCGCCGGAAGATGTACTGTCAGCGTTCGAGCAGGCTGTAAACGAGGTGTCTACGGCGGTCTGGAAAAAGAGTTTAAAAAACTGGTTCAGACGCATGAAACTTCGTGGCTAGTGGAGAGTACATACTTTAAAAAAATCAAAACAAAAATGTCCTATAAAACATTTATTTGGGTGTTCCACGTTAATAACTATTAGGTACAGTAAATCAACGTATTTTTTTAACTTGATTTCTGACGTAATCAACTTACGACCTTGTTTTTACCGCGAAAACGCAAGTTAGGTATGTCTTCCAAAAAAAAATATAGTTTTGTAAAAATTGTATTATCGTTCTATTTTACTATTTATTTACATGATGTTCTATTTCTTTCAACCCCTCCATTGTTAATGGGCGTTCGTACACAATACGGAAGCATTTAAAAGTCACCACATTTATGAAAGGGGAGATGTGTGCAATAAAACATGATAGGTATTTTTTTTTTTTAATTACTTAAATTATATAGAATCACCGTTCTTCATTTTTCCATTTTAAGCAGCGAATTATGTTATAGTAAAAACTTACGCCCCAAATAAATCCAAATAGTTTTTTATTTACAGATTGTTTTTTTTTTCAAATAACTGGGTATTGCTTATATGTAGATATAAATTATAAAATATTGCTGTGAGTTTATAAAAAAACATAGGTAAGTAGGTAAAATAAAAGTCGCTCGGGAATATATGCATTAAAAATAATGTAATAATGTCTTCGGTCAAGAGATACGCGTATGTATCAATGCGTACGCAAGTGTGTCGATTTACCGCGTTTTCATCCTTCGTTACAATGCCTTGATAATGAAATTTTATCATAGTTAAAACTGGGGTATTCAAGGTTTCCTACGTTTATTGAAAATAAATTCTCGAGTCGAAAAATTCTCAGTAGAATTAAACATTCTTTTGCGTTTACTGTAGATGATAGGTACCTACAGGAGTTTCTTTTTACGCAAAGTGTTACTTTTTACGCAAACGTTTAGATGAGAGGAAAATGGAATTATATTCCTTTCTTTTTTTAATAAATCCAGTAGGTATCTTCTTATTTCATTACTGTATTAAACTACAAAATAAAATTTAAAATGAAAATCCTTATTTTCTGTAAGAATCTCAACTATAAGTTTCCGACGGGAAACGTCAGTCCATTGACTCTGTCTGATTAAACACTTAAATTATATTAAATAAAATACATAGTTTCTGTAAATGAATATTTATTTAAACAAAACATCACTGTCGTATTATAAATGATATTTCAACAATGTACCATCAGCCATAAACTCCGCAAATAGGCCCAAATCGTGTGAATAATTCATTATATCGGCCATTCTACTTGCATGACATCACTACGCAGAGAGCACAAGCCTACTACATGATATTCAACCTTATGCACTTTTGATAAAGCTGATTATAAATCGATTACTGGTCAAAAGTAATTTCTTAAATCGCCTTTCCGTTTAAATCTGAAAAAAATGCATACGTTTTCTCACTCCAACTTGAGCCTAATCCCCATAAGGAAGAAAGAGACACAAGTATATTTGTTGAACTAACCCGTCTCGTAGAGAGGATATTGGGGTCATGGAACGTGTTTGAATTTCGAAACACGTTCCATCCAATACCGTGCGTTGTTATTCACTGTTTTATCATTGGTTAGGCGGCCTCCGTACCACAATGTTCAGCGTTTATTAAAATCGATACGAATTTGTACAGGGGTATCGCTTCTCTGTCGTTTATCGGTGTCGCTTCGAGTTTTGTGGTAGTCTAGCTATACACTGTGACCGTATCTTTTATGTTATTCGTGCAGCCATTTCGTTTCGAAAGATGTCCGGAGTTACTTTAATCGTGACGTTTTGATACGTTTTCTATAGTTTTTTGACGTTTAAGAAGACACCATCGCTGTGGATCGGTGACGGTAAGTCGTTTGCACCTTATTTCATAAAGATATTCATGTAAAATTGTATTTCAAGCGTGATTTTGAAGGGAAAACGTCAAAAATTCCAATTTTACTACCAGAACTGTGTTGTAACACTGAAATAACTTCGAAATTCGAGCGTGACGTCACGGCCATTTGAAATTGGTATTCAATTACTGATGCCGTTCATTTTTTAATCGATTTGGTTTAAGATATGGTGTGTTTTATGATAAAATGTTTTTTTATTTCGATTTTATTAAAGAAATCGATTTCTGACGTTTTATTTTTGTTTGTTTACATAATTTTTTGTATAGATATAGTGACTAACATATATTTTTAGTATGTAAGATGGCTTCAAATGACAATTTGCGCTGAGATATCAATAACATGGTTTCTTATTACTTCCCAGTAAAGACTATAATGCTGTTACTGCAAATTTTGATTGGATATTATGTTCTGTCTCTTTCTAGCAGTGTTTATTGTTGTGTTTGCATCTCTTTCTAGCTCATGCGACTTATTTATAGAGAACTCGGTGTGTATGCCGTTCCCCTGTGGCGCCCTACATTTGTGATAGTGTTGTAATTTTGACGTGTTGTTTTATCGACATAATTTATTGCTATCGATAACTTTGTTGTTTTATCTGGATCGTGTGATATTTTGTTGTTTATTTGCGTCTTGTTTCTTCTCGCGTTTATTTGATAAATGCATAAGACTACGAACCTAATATGGAAATACTTACCTAAATATAGTTAGATGGACAATTTATGTTTTCCTAGTGCAAGTGGACTACAGACCACAACCCAGATAATTTATGTTAATATCTGAGGTACTTGTAACACATATTACATTGTTATTAGGTTTTTCTACCTGGAATTTCTCAGTAGCAGCCTGGAGTCGGAATTTGTGCCCGGTTGATGGCAATAGGCTCGCCCCCTATTACATGGGACTTAAAAACATAACTGGCGAAATGTGGGTGTACTGTGTGGTACACCTCTGCCCAACCCTTCGAAGGAAACAAGGCGTCATGTTATGTTATGTTGTAACACATACAATTCTTTAATTTCGCTACCTGATAGGTATGGGTTATGTACTAGAAGCAAAAACTAAGGCAGTTACCATATGCTACGCCTCAATTTCGCTTCTCCGTTAAGTGTCATATTCCATTTCGTCTATACTTAACCTGGGCAGCTTCCATTAAAAAAAAACATCCCCTCTCTTTCCGTGGGTATAAAATGCAATAATTGAAGGAGGGACAGAAGCATCATTTTGCCTAATTACTCTCAGAG
This sequence comes from Dasypolia templi, assembly GCA_963555695.1. Classification (NCBI taxonomy): domain Eukaryota; kingdom Metazoa; phylum Arthropoda; class Insecta; order Lepidoptera; family Noctuidae; genus Dasypolia; species Dasypolia templi. The sequence goes on from OY743163.1 coordinate 12,654,704, forward strand.
CCAGGTGGTCAAGGAAAATCAGTGGCTGACCACGAAAAATCCTCAATTTGGTAGGTAGTTCTTTATTGATCAAGATTGATCGAAATATATTTTTTCCTTTATTCGAGGCTTTGCTTCTATTTATCTTCCAGAAAATGCAATTTTCTCAACTTCATTACACCCTATTAAGTTATAAATAAACTACTAAGTGGTTTGTACTTAGGTTTTATAAAACGTTACTTCTAGCACCATCATCATTCATCTCGATTTAATTCTGCATCACAAATAAACCCATGAATCTCATCCACTTATCAATAAACCAAAATCAAATTTGACTAACAGGAAACTAAAATTACAAAAAAAACGTTCTCAGGCTAGTTAAAAATCTCCATTTTCGAAAATAACAATAATAATTTCTATCGACATTCACCGCAGCACTATCTGAGATAAAAAAAATAAAATGTCTGCCGCCATCCGCTGCGTAGGGATTATTATTACTCCCATCCCTTATGTATATAATAAACCTTATTTACTTAGTACTAAAGTCCATATTCTATTGGTGTACATGAATACCTTTGTCGATGAAGGGATTTTGTTATGCCATTGGAGTTTTAACTTTGTGTGGATGGTGTAAGATTTGAAATGTTAACTTAAGATTGATAATAAAAGCAAAAAATACGGTTCTATTGAAATATCTCTGTTGATTTACGAGGGGCTAAAGATGGTGGGTAAGGAAAGCTTATTTCGATGTTTTATTTCACGATGGGATACTGCCTGTGTGTGCCTTTCTCCGAAATAGCTGGACTGATTTTGGTGATGTCGTTAACTACTTCATTGTGTGTTAATTACGTCTTCTTAATGACTTTTTGTTTTGTGTTTCGAGTTATGTTGTTATAAACAGGTGACTGTTTTATTTTATTTTATTTTTCTCAAGTATCTTGTTCACTGCTGTTTGTCGTTTTTATTATTGATCTAGGTATTGGTCGCATGGACGGTTGCCAATCGTGAGATCATGGGTTCGATTCCCAGGTCGAACAAGGTGTTATCCGATATTACTGTAAGCAAAATCTGTGTAGATAAGGAAAATCGAGGTCTGTTTCTGGTAAAAAAAAAAATTATACTAGGTATTTTTTTTATTTTTATCTGTTTCTGATTAAAATTTGTTATTTCCAAAAAAAAAAAAAAAATATTTTGCACAAATATAGCGTAGCGTATATGGCTTCAAATGGAATGTATTTTAATATAATTAAATTAAATACCACATATAAAAATAAAAATGAAAAGTGCAAACGTTTTTTTTAAACAATCAATAGGTACATATTATAATGTCTAAAAAACCAATTATATATATTTTGGAATTGAAATAAAATATATGTATATACATAACGTTATTCCCAGAATACAAATCAATTTAAAATAAAATAAACTTTAGCCGAAAAGGTATTTGGTGTTGGTTCGTCGTCAGTGAAATATGGATGTTCTATGTTCAGCATTGACAATGCCTTTGAAGAATTTATGAATGCCAATTTTTTTTTCATGGAAAAAAAATAGGCAACCTTTTGTTCAAACATTTTGGTATGAGAATAGTTATAATGTGATGATAAATCACTAGCATAAACAGGTACAGTACGCCACATGTCAGTGGTCACAAAACCAGTAAAAGCTGGCCTCGCATTCTATTGAAATTCCGAACTACGCTAAGCCAAGCCAAGCGGTTTGCCGTACCATGATCGATCTTAAATACACCATATGATGCGAAGACATTATGAGATTTTATGAGATACGGTCTTCATCACTATTCTCCTTCATCATCATCTCATTAATCACCATCTCGGTAGTCACCATCTTTCTGGCCATATCTACCTATTATCTATCACTTAATGAGATACTTTACGTAAGTACCTATTAGCATAGGTAAGTACCATCCGTCATAATTTAGGTGATTGAGTAGAAACTGGCAAAACACAACGTCACTCATATAAAGAATGAGAGACATTTTACAAAAATACACACACACAGACATATTTAAATAAAGAGCACAATGCTCATGAAAAAAAACAACACCCTAGCAGTCGATACTTAAAATTGCCCTCGACTGACTGCGTCTCTGCCGCTTTTAAATCACATTGATCCAGATTTTTTTGTTAATGAAAAAACGCTTCATCCCTTGCCACCTGTCCTTTAATTCTATTAAACATAATCATCAAAATAATGTATTTGGGATATTTTATTTGCAACGAAGACCTTCATGTTTGTCAAAAACTGGAATATTGCATCCCCTCTGTCCGTTGTCGAATCTCTGGGGATAAAAAATCATCGCTCTCGCTGGGCAGATAAGCGAGTAACTACGGTCAACCCCATTCTGTAAAAATCTCACCATAAAACTCAGGTGCGGTGGGTTCAAACTTACCTAGATGGATGAATTTTAAACTAATAACTATAATATATTTCTTTGACTTAATTTTATATTTTAACTCGAATTTATTTGGATATTTTTCTTATTTGAATTAGTATTTTTTTTTATATGTTTCTCATTGTAGTACTAAATATGGGATTAATTTCCTGGAAAAAATGATTATTTAATTTAATTTAATTACATCATGTGGAGTGACATTGAAATTTTCACAGAATTAACCGGCTGGACGTTTGTAACACTCGAACTACGAAAACCACCGTTACTGCTACGACATAAAGTCGCTGTTGACGTCAATTTTTTACCGTCGACAAAACAATACAATTTTAAACAATGTTGACAGTTACCTATTATTGATAATAATTGAAGGGTTGTCTGTGGTTTATAATTGCTCGGTTGCTTTTTGCACGCGAAGTATTTTTTTTTATTAGAAATAATCCATCATTTTTTAATACTTAGGTTAGGGTTGGCCCTGGCATATTATTTTATATAAAAGACAAAAAAGAATATGTTCAAAAAGTGTGCCTTTTTGTCCCCAGCATCCTCAATTTTGTCTTTGTTGCGAACGAGGTGAAATGAAATTAGGGCGGCGAGGAGGGCTACTTTTGTAATATTTTGGGTGGTAACTAATTGGGTTATGAAACCGTTCAAAATAATTAGGATATTGCAATAGTTTTGAATTACGTTTTTACGTAAACAATTATGTTAGCACCTAGTTAATTACTATTGAAAACAAAATTTACGAACCCGAATATTTATTTCACGAGGATTGGGATGCCTATTAAAACATTTTTTCCTCCCTCCCTTTGTTACCTACCTACTTCGAAAAAGGTGTGGTATTTTAGTTCAACGAAACGTGACGACCACTTGTGTCACGTTGGTTTCAATTCCCATTACGTTAAAAAATCCTAACGAACTTCACTTATTTCTTGTTCTAATTTTTTCCTGTTATCAAAATACATAGCATAAATTTTGGGGTAGCTCGAATGACGCAATCACTATAATTACACAATCCTACAAAGTGAAGTGAGCTGTCATTCCATCTGACAATATTGACAAAGAACTCCTCACAGATCATCAAAATACTGGTAAAGAGTGTTTTTTTTTTTTTTTGTGTATGGCATCTCGTAGTTGACCTTGAGAGGTCGTGACTACTTCACCGGACTATCCTGTGGCTGCCTTAAGCGGACTCAAAGCCTCCAGCCAGGGGCGTAAAACTACTTATATTATTAAGCGAACGCTCGCTAAGGGCACCCCCTGTGGGGTACGGATCTCGGCTTAGGGCGTCGCTGACGGGAGGACAGCAAGATGGGACAGGCTGGATCAAGTTTAGTTGATTATTATTAATCGGGGAATTTAAAGCTACAGGCTCAGCTACGGCGCGGGCTGGCACTTCGTCGAGCAAGGGTCGGGGGGGACAATTACGTCGGGATCTTCGCGAGGAACCTCGGCGGCGAGGTCGGAATGTCGGTCTGTGTTTGTGCACTGTACTGGTGGCCCTACTGCTCTCCTGAATGAGAGTTATGTGGTCATCGGGATCGGTGAGGACATGCTTGGGACGGCGGACTTGACTAATGGAGGAGGGAATATAGCTAGCGGCTTTCACAACCAGAGGGTTGCGGTGATTCGCGGCGGTCTCGAAGAAACGCTTTGAAATGCGTTTCATGAACTGACGGATAGTGGGAATCCTGAGGTCTACGTGGAGGATTTCGTTGCGAACGTACCAGGGGGAGCCTGTTATCCTACGGAGGAACTTGTTCTGGAGGGTCTGCATTCTATTGAAGCGAACGGGCTTGGCGTGTGCGAAGACTGCACTGGCATAGGTCATGATCGGGCGGATGCACGCTGTGTAGATACGCATTTTGCACTTTAGTGACAATTTGCTACGTGCATTGAGGACAAAGTGAAGTCTACCTAGAGCGAAGGCGGCGCGCGAACGAGCCGCCTTAATGTGCTCTGAAAAAGAGAGGTGTTCGTCTAGTACGACACCCAGGTATTTGGCTCGCTTCTCCCAAGGGATCGGCTTGCCGAACATGGTGATCGGTCGAGGGGGGCAGGGGGTATGACGCGGCTTCGAGAATAGAACCGCTTGACTTTTGTCGGGATTTACTTCGATTCTCCATTTCCTAAACCAGGCGCCAAGCTTGTTGACTTGGGTTTGGAGAATGCGAGATATCGAGTCTGGATCGCGGCCGGTGTAGTAAATGGCCGTGTCGTCTGCGAACAGAGCCAGCTGTGCCTTGCTGCACTTGGGCATATCGCTGGTGAATAGCGTGAATGCTAGGGGAGAGATCACAGAGCCCTGAGGGACTCCTGCGCGAATAGGGTGGGGGGAGGATAGCGCTCCTTCGATGCGATAACGGAAGGTGCGATTCGACAAAAAGTCCCGTAAGATGAGCACGAGACGATCTGGCACACCGAGTTGGTACAGCTTATATAATAAGCCGTTGTGCCAGACTTTGTCGAACGCTTTCGCTATGTCGAAGAAAACAGCACCGGTCATCAAACCTCGTTGGAAACCGAAGTTGATGTGTTCGACTATACGGTGGACCTGTTGTACGCACGAGTGTTGGGTTCTAAAACCAAACTGTTCGTTGGGGATGAGGCCCTTTGTCTCGGTGTAGTCTCTGAGGCGCTTATAAATAAGCCTCTCATAGATTTTGCCGAGGACATTGAGCAGACTGATGGGGCGGTAACTACTAGGCTCTGACTTTGGCTTGCCGAGCTTCGGGATACCGATGACGGTGGCTTCTTTGAATGCCTGTGGGAAGATGTTGTTGCTCAGAGCACCATTGAAGATGGTGGTCAGTAGCATTATCAGGTGGGCAGGGAAAAGTTGGAATACCCTATTGGTGATTTCATCTGAGCCGGGGGCTTTACGAGCCTTAAGACCTTTGATGAGGTCGTGCACTTCGTCGGGCGTGACTGGGGGCCGTGGATACTCTGGGTCTTCGACGGGAGGGAGGGAGGCTCTATGTTCGACTTCAGCGTCGACCTCGGTGAGGTGAGCTTGGTCTACTGGTTGAGAGCTAGGCGAGCATTGGACTTCTAGAGTGTCGGCTAGAAGCTCAGCCTTGTCGACATCATCGAAGGCGATGGTCTTGTCGGGACGGATCAGGGGGGGCATGGAGACTATTTCTCCGGATCTGAGCTTCCTCTGGAGTTGCCAGAAGGCTAGGTGGGTGGGCTCTAGTTCGCTCAGCATCTTGTCCCAGCCGGCGGTACGCAGCTCCTCTATGCGTGTTCTTACAGTACGCTGTAAGTAACGCATATGGGCTTTGTTCGCGTCGCAGGGGAAGTTGCTGTAGGCACGGACAGCCGCGTTCTTCTCATTCAACAGTTCGCGTACATCGTCCGGCAACTTCCAGCGACGGTCATCCGTCGCTGGAATTTCCCTTGAACAATCGTTCAGGACTGATTGTACGTGAGCTGTGAATGAGTCGATCGCGGCCGTCGTGTCAGCGATAGAGTCAAAATGATCGGGGATTGGGTCCAAGTGGGGGGACGTGGTGGATTTTAAGCGATCGCTTACTCTCCTCCAGTCCGTTACCACTTTGTTGGGAAGGGGTTGGGTGGAATCGGGCAGACCTATGCGGGGGACCAGTTTCATGACTACTGGACGGTGATCGGAAGCGAGCTCTTGTACCACTTCTATAGAGTCCAACCGTAGGTTGACGTTCTGTAGGAGCGCCACGTCGAGAACATCGGCGGTTTGATTGGGATCGGGGGGAAAATGAGTGGGAGTCATCGGCGCGATGACATCGAAATTCTGAGAGGAGGAGAGGTTGAACAAGTGTCTCCCTCTGGAAGAGGTCCTGGTGCTATTCCAGGAGGGATGTTTTGCGTTGAGATCACCCGCTATGATAACGGAGTCACTCAGGCTAAACAGTACAGAAAGATCTTCAGTAAGGAGTTGGAAGTTCTCCGAAGTATTAATGGGGGGGAGGTAGGCCGAAACTATGGTGATCGGTTGATGACCTGTCATGCCAAGCCGACAGCAAGACACTTCTAATCGTGAGAGTGTGGGAGGGTATAGGGGAATGCAGTATAGCTCCTTTTTGTAATAGATAAGGGTACCGCCCTTATGGCAACGCGTCCTGTCATTGCGAACTGTACGATAGTTTGCAATTGACGGATTTGGTAAAGAGTGCCATCTCACGGGATTTTTATACCAACCTGTCACAAGTAGCGCCACCTGGATTTCATGTACCATAACTAACCAGACCATTATTGGTTTGTCTGAATCGACAAAATGACAGACAAAATAACAGATTTCTTCTATAATCTTTAATTTTGTCTATTCTTCCGTCGACAAAAGTTGGTAATGCTACGCGTGTAGACAAACCAATTTTTGTAGACAAAAAATTGGTTTGTAAAGGACGTGTAGAAACTGACAGCTTTGAAGGCGGTCCGCGAGACCGTGACAGAAGTTGATCGCTCAACGCACTTTCAGCGTCTCCAGACGCTGCCGCTGTCGTATTCCTTTCTTTGTGAGCGACTCCCATTGCAACAAGAGAAAGCTTGTTGTCAAAGGGAAAGAAATTAACAAGCTTTGTTTTATCTTGTAAAAGATTATATTGCCTGGAGTCGAAGCACGGGAAGCTATATATAGGCTATCAAATCATTAGTTAATTATCCTGGACTTAGCTTTCGTCTTATTGGGTTAAAAAACGCGACATTTTACCTCAGATTTTTCATTACTTTCAAAATCACAGTGAGCTTTAGTATCGTTACAATAGGGTTGTTGTTGGGTTGCTGCCACCGACAAGTCTGTCAAAATCACAGTGGTCTTTATTCTCGTTACAATGGGGTTGCTGTCACCGACAAGTCTGTCAAAATCACAGTGATCTTTATTCTCGTTACATTAAGTTTGCTGTTGGGTTGCTGTCACCGACAAGTCTGTCAAAATCACAGTGGTGTTTATTCTCGTTACAATAGGGTTGCTGTCGGGTTTCTGCCACCGAAAAGTCTGTCAAAATCACAGTGGTATCTATTGTCGTTACAATAAGGTTGCTATTGGGTTAGCTGCCAGTGGTAAAATAACTGTAAAAGGTCTGTACGGTCTCTGAACCGGTATTTGAGATAGGCAACACCTTCAGTAATGCTAAACTAAGCCTTGACAAGTTTTAACTTCAAATTCTCAATTCTGAAACCAGGGAAGTATCTACACAGAATAAGCAAGCAGAAGTGGCAATAGGCCTGAAGAAACGTGGTGATCGCTGGGGTTGTGTACGTTTTCATGAGTGTAGACCTCGTATCGGCAAACGTAGTAAACTTAAGACTTCCCTCTTTGCGGGATGGCTGGTGGATGTGAGTAGCTGAAGATTGAGTTAAATGGCTGGCGATTGGAGAGGCTTAGACTTATTTTATCTTAATGACTTAACGGTCGTGTTTGGTACTTTCAGAAACCTATATGTATTGCCTGTTTTTATTAGGACTATCCAATTTCCTCTGACACTGTGCGATTGTTTAAAAATGGCCAATGTGTCCAGAATTTATTCGTCATGTCGGTTCGCGTCCATTGCTCACGCTGGACTATCGGTTATGGAAAACCAACATTGAATAGGTAAATACACAAATTAATAGTGTACCTACCTATACTACATCAGATGTTTTTATTTGTTATCAGATGCAGCAACCAATGAATCAGCCAGAGCCCATAGGGTAAATATAATAGTTTTAAATTAGTTATTAATTCAGCAATACGATTTTAACATAATGAAGGAAAACATCGTGAGGAAAATGTGCATGTCCTAGAACCAAAACACACTCGAGACGTCATAAAATGAGCATGCCTAAGTCCCAAGCATCGGGAAGAATATAAGCAGGCTTGTGCCGGCATCTACGCCGCTACATGCGAACTACGCATCACGCTGACGTCCCGTATAATCCTGCATCGCGCAAGCAGAGTTTACCGCGTAACTAGTATTTAAACAACGTCCCGACATCAATCGTCAGGCAGATGTCACTAGACACGACCCCCGTTTGTCTGATCGGAGGATCTTCCATTAGAGAATGAGTGAACTTTACACGCTGTTCCTCATACCTCTAGACTGGTGATCAGCGTGCTTTGCGTGACGTCGATGCGGTTATCAGGTCGTTGGGGCAATTCTTGGGGAAGGCTTACATCCAGAAGTGGACATCTTTCGCCTTCGGACAGGAGACAGCGGTCTTAAAGAAACGGTGTGGAGAGCGGGTTAGGCAAGTTTATTTACGAGAACTGCATGATGACTGATGAAATGATCACAGCACTTGTTAAAATGTAGCGGACATTATAAAAGTGCTGTGAAGTTCATTTCATCAGTCATCATGGTCATTATTACATTCCTGCCAGCCGGCCTGTGTCTAGCAGGTCTTTCAAATTAATGATACTGATGATGATGTCTTAGTGTTGAATTGAACATAGCATGATGATAATTTTGTCTGCAGGGGCCAGCAAGCGGTGCAACAGCAGATGGTACTGTGTCCAGTACGATTTGTATACGAGACGCAGGTGTTAGTACAACCTGGTGAGTGTTGTTTACACAATGGACGCCCATTGTCTGCCAGTCCTTTGAAAGACTCAGTTCTGCTTTCATATTAAGTTGTTTGAGAGATGGATTAGTGATAACAGTATCTGTCCAGCTTTTATCTCGTTGCGATGGGCTGCATATCAGTACTTTACACGAAACTGATATCAGACCAACGCAAATGCATAAGCTAAGGAAATCCAATATCCTGAGGCTTTAGACTGGCTTTCATATCCTATCGTTCGTTGATTTAGCATGTTCAAAATATAAAGAACATTCGTAGATTTAAAATGTACGGTCAGTAAATAGTAATAAATTGTTCCAGGAGACCAGATCCAGCCAAACCAGACCTTCTTTATAAATCCTCAAAATCCACCGCCATGGATGCAGAACCGGCCTCAACCCAACCCTGTGGTGTACGTCCAACAATTGCCCAACAATATGATACAGCCAGTCCAACAGCAGATGGACCAGAACCAACTGTACCTCCAACAAAACTTCGCCAACTTCCAACTCCAACAACACATGTTGGCGCAAAACCACCAAGACATGAGATCAATGCAACTCGCCAACATTGTGCCAAACATGGTTCAGAATGTACAGCAAATACAGAGCAACGAAAGGAATATAAATCAGAATCCTAACACAGGACAGATGCAAGCAAATGCGCAGAATATGATGCAAAATCAAATGACTGTCGCTAGACAGGTCCCTAATCAGGGCAATCAAACTGTTGAAGTCCAAAGACAAGTCCAATTCATGAACGTGAGGCCACAGATGAGTCAACAAATGAACATGACGAGGCCTGTTATGTCTCTGAACCAACTACAGAACATGCAGGCGATGACGAACATGCAAAATCTACAAATACAACAAGCCAATTCTGGCCAAACATATGTGCAGAATATTGGACAGCGAATGCCTCAAAATGTGAATGCTGTACGACCTCAGATGCCCAACAATGCGATGAACGTACAAAACGTAAATAATAATAATAAACCAGTAAACCAACCTCCTCAAGAGACCAATAAAGCTATGAACAATGTTGGGACTCCCGGGCCAACTGTAAGAAACTTTGCACAGAATTATAACTGTCGACCGATACAACCGAGACGACGATTCGTTGAAAGTAATGCTAATAATGTACCAAAAATGCAACAGCAAAATGCTCCTGCACAACAAACAAAAATGCAACCGCAAAACGGTCCCCAAAACATACAACAGCAACAACATATACCAGTCCAAACTCCACCAACACAGCAACAACACCAATATAACCAGGAAAGAGTGAACAGCCCCCAAACAGCAACAAACACAGCTGCTAACACAACCTACTTAAATAACCCGAATATTAGTCGAAAACGAAAGAGTGAATCTCCAGATGAAATCCAAAACAAGATGGCTGTGCTTCCATCGTCGCAACCAATTTATAAAAATCTACAACAGGGTATAATTATTACTAAGTTATGTAATGAAATAGGTACAAACACAAGTCCTGTGCACAAACCTAAATTAAACGCTAATAACCCAAGTTTTCAAGCAGTTCAAATCAATCAGAACACGCCAATGGTTATAGTAGAAAACGCAGAGCAAAGCAAACAAGATGGAAATCAAATTAAAAATGAGACTAGAACTGTGATAACTCCAGCACCAAGTGAAAGCGATAAGCTGATAAGGAACACAGTGTACACTCAAGCTCGAGGCAGACTATTACAGGATAAAATAAGTGGTAATATGCCGCAACAGGTTATAGAAAATAAATCACCTGAAAGTGTTCAAAATACGACTGAAATTAAGACTAATATTGAGGCACAGACTGATAACGACACAGCGATGACTGAAGTACCCACTGATAAGGTTATAACAGTCACGATTCAGTCAGAAAAGGGAGCGACAGTTACTAAATCACAGACTGACAGTACGTCAAAAATTGAAAGTAGGATTATACAAATACTTGAAAGTATTCCTAAAAACAAAAATACGCAGACACCAGAAAAGAAACCTAGAGAAGTTAAAAAAGAAGAAGTTAGTAAAGAAATTAAAGTTGAAAGTGTTAAAAGCAATGAAAACGATGCTAGTAAAACAATAACTACACTAGCAACAACAAAGAGTGAACCTCAAGAGGAGAAGATCGACGTTATAGAGCAAAAATCTGAAATTAAACTGCAAAAATCTGAAATTAAACTGCAAAAATCTGAAGTTAAAGTGCAAAAATCTGAAATAAAAGAGCAAAAATCTGAAGTAAGAGATGAAAAGCTAGTAGCTACTGACAAAGTTATTACAAAACAGGACATATTGACGCATGTAGTAGATGGATACGTTATTCAAGAATCCAATTTTGCTTTCCCAGTAAGTAAAAAAATGCATCTTTTTTATGTTTGAACTTTAGAATCAATAAGTTCCAATTGCCATTCTTCCTAAGCTTCCATTAAATTAGACGAAATTTTAGAGATTATGTATGGATCGTAGCAGGTGGCGTTCTGTAGTTTCTGCCTACCCCCATGGGAAGAAGGCGTGAGTTAATGTATGTGTGTGTGAACTCAAGTGTGTGGCGGCATCTACACCGCCACATGCGAACAACGCATCGCACTGACGACACACAAATCCTGCATCGCGCAATCAGAGTTTACCGTGCAGCTACCATACATATATACAACTTCCCGACACCAATCATCGGGCAGTTGCCCACCAGATTCTACATCCATCTGGTCGGAGGATCCTCCCTTTTCCAGGAGTATGAGTGAACTTTACACCCTGTTCCTCATATTCTTCAAGTGACTTCAGGGTTTTGAGTATCTTGCATCTTGGCTGCCTCGTTGGTTTTGTGAACGCAATCGCTACTGCTGAACATGAGGTCCTGGGTTCGATTCCCAGGTCGGGCAACGTGTTATTGTTTTCTTTTTATTAGGAACTTCTTGGTAGCAGCCCGGAATTTGGATTTGTGCCCGGTTGATGGCAATAAGCTCGCCTCTTATTATATGGGACAAAATAACCGTTGAAATTTGAGTGTAATAAAGGTATACTACTGCTTATACATATAATGTATTGTTGAATCTGGAGTTCATATAACTATAAACAACATCCTTATCATATTATGTTTAATGATTTAATTACAGATCAGAAAACCTCTAATAGAAAAAACGCTACAAGCGAACCCAAAAGCAGAATCTGAATCAATGGACGCTCTAAAAGAATGCATGAAGGAAGAAATGAAGAACACAGGAGTAGATGTACAGCTGCTACCTTTCCATTATCTACTTCTCCATTGTGAAAAGAAGAAGGAAGAAGAGGAGATGGCAGATAGTAAAACACTGAATCCGTTTAATGATTTACTGCACACTACTGTGAAATCTTGGACGGTAAGACACTTAAAGTGTTACTAAAACCGGTCACGCATGAATCGATTAGAACTTGAATGATACACGTGTTGCAAAATACCATCGACCATGTGGGGGAAACCGCGGGGCTTAACGTGTCTCTTATAATTTCAGCGAGCCTTCTGTGTAACTTTCACATAACTTGAAATATGTGAAGAGGGTTGCCTCTTCACATATTTTTTTTGCTGCTTGTTACAACTTGAGGAGTTACCATCAAATCTTCCAATACCTATATGAATAAGTATATTTTCACCTGCCTTAAAGCATTACTTCTCCAAATCCACAGGTTCAGGATCTATCAAACCATCTGCTAAAATACGACTGGAACGAAACAGTTTCAGTCTTCCAAGACCATGAAATAGATGGTGAATCCCTTTTTCTGGTCTCGAAGCCACAACTCGTAAGCATTGGAGTTACCGAGGAAAATGCTGAGGCCATCTGTGCATTCGTCAGGAGCTGATCAGCGTTAGGACGGGAGGACCCGATTTTTATAGACTATGATAGTGAAATTAAATCAAATATAATTGAAGTGTCATCCTTCAATCGGTCCTCCAGAAATCGGTTATGCAATAATCGGTCCTATTTTAATCGGTATTCCAGACAGTCCTCCTACTCATCTTTAAGTTTTTGCTGTTGTGCGTACGTTAATCGATCTTATTACAGTCGTTTCTCTGTTAATCGAACCAATCTAAGGCTCAACTACCGCAGACAAATGTCTATTAGAAGACCTGCAATCCAGGATTCTATGAGGCGCCCACTTTATTCAGGAGGCCAAATATATACTGCACCACAAAGAATAGCTAATGACATAATAAACATAGAACTTGAAAGCACTACGGAAGCTGGTGTGAGAAGTATACGGAAGTCCACGATAAAATGTAACTGCAGACTACGACAAAAAAAACTACTAAGATACGGAAACTGCAGTAATAAAGATACTAAACGAGAACTAGACATACAAAATATTCCTGATGAAACTGTACCTATAAGCTATCAAAGTCATCATTCTGAAGAGGAGCTTGAAATCCTCGATAACGATTCACTTATTGAAATGTCTGATATCAATGATGAATACGACTTTTTAGCTCGTAAAAACAATCAAGAAAATCTTGAAATGGAAATCGAAAACCTTGAAAACAATTTAGAATATGTTGTTCCGGAGTATGATGCTCCTGGAAACTATTATACAAATAATTTTAGAGAGGAGATCGAAAGCCCTGAAAATAAGTCTGAAAATGATGAAGAGACTGAACAAGAATTACAAGGTAATGCCGATTTTAAAGTTGGTTATGATAATGAGCAAACAATTGAACTTGCGCAAATGTTACAAACAAACGATGAACATGCTCAAATGTTACAAGCAAATGATGAACATGCTCAAATAGTACAAGCAAATGATAAACGTGCTCAAATGTTACAAGAAAATTATGAAAATGCTCAAATACTACAAGCAAATGAAGAAGCTGCTGTATCGAAACCGAATGACAAGTTAAAGATTGAAATCTTAGAAAATATTGTCATAAAACATGCAAGTAAAAGCCATGCTGAAATATTAAAAACAATTAGGGATATAATTGCAAAAAAACAAGACAACAATTCTTTAAAGGTTGAAAGTATAGAAAAAGAAACTGCACAGGAAATTTATCATAGTTATGTAAATGAACAACAAATCAATGATGAGAAAGATGAAATATTACAAGCAAATGATGAAATTGTTTTAAAACAAATGAATAGCAATGTCGAAGGAATACACAATATTGATCCTAAAAACAAAGAGCCTACTGAAAATATATCATCCGTAACTAGAGATACAGGAACTGAAAGAGCATCACAATTTGATAGTTTCAAAGTACCGAAGAAAGTAACTTACTCAAAGAAGAAAAGAGTTAAGAAACAGCAAACACGATTCGTTTTAACTCATGTCGTGGGCGGATACATTATTCAGGAATCGAATTTCGCTTTTCCGGTAAGTTCAAAATGTATTAATTTATATTTAGAAATATCAGTGTCAAAATTGTTGTGAAGTATTCACACTGACTGATCTCGAGTTGGGTTTAAAAGTGCACTCAGAGGGTAGACCCTCTCATGTGATGCGGCAGGTTCGCATCCGTACATTATATCGGAGAAACCGGAACCGTCTTATTTACTGAGACTTGACTGTGCTTAAACCCGTCTTTGTCAAGTCTATTTAGGTAGGACTTGAACAATTCTTCGTCCTAAACTTCGTCAGAAACTCTGGCTCGTCATATTTATTTATTTATTTATTTATTTATTAAGATTAAGCACACCAACAGCACAGTCACTTACAATTCAATTAAACAACACAAAAAATTTGCATTTCAGTAACCATGCAAATAACAGGTATGCATGACATTGACATTATGAATAATATTAGAGACAAAAGTTAAAATAAAGTGTGTCTAGAAGACCTAATTCTAGAACACTACCGAAACAAACCATTTTGCGCTACAAAGACGTGCACTGTTCGCACTGTTTAAATAGGGAGCGTCTGTATGATACAAAACTCATGCAGAAAATATCAATCGGGTAATCCGTCAAGTTGGATCTTTCATTATATTGCCTTGCCATACGTGTTAACGGGCTATTAAATGTGGTATTTAAGGTGGATGTGGGCAATTCAAAAATACGATGATGACGCTTACTACGTTGGCTGGGCCTAAAGTTAAAATAGTTTACCAATTGAGCATCTATGGAGCCATTTATTATTTTATGGAGTATTAGTAAGTCAGACTGGTTACGTCTTTCTTTTAAACTAATCATTTTAAAGTGCTTTAACCTGTCATTGTAATCAGGTATAGCTTTTCGAATCCCATTCTTCATACATAAATACCTAACAAAACGGGCCTGAACAGATTCAACATTATTTGTATAAGTTGAATAATAGGGAGACCAAATAGTGGAACAGTACTCCAAGGAGCTCCTTACTAGTGCGTTGTAAAGTAAAATAATGCTACTACAATTACGAAACGGTTTCGACATACGGATTATAAAACCAAGCATTCTTTTAGCTTTACTTACAATACTATCTATATGGTCGCGGAAAGATAGGGACATATATCAGCACAATATCCGTATTGGGTATCCCTGTTAATAATTTGGCCCTGAGGGCTTAGACAAGTGGCATTCGCTTCGGTGCGATTATATTTCTACAGTCACTATTGCTTTACGTTATGACCTATGATCACGTGAAATTTCGATAGATTATGTCAACTACATACATTTGTTGGCGTTTCTACTAGCGTCATCGCTAATCGAAGGTTACGAATGTTACTTTGTCTCGGCCCTCTGGCAGATATTCTAGCCAGCTTCTAGTAGAATCGAGAAAGGTTTCTTAAACAAACCATTTAATTATTACAGATCAGAGAACCACAGAGTCAAAAAAATAAACCCCAGACCTCCAACACAGAAGTAACAGCTCCACAAATAGAAGAATATCAAGAGGAGAAAGAAAAAGAGAAAGTTGATCAACAAGAAAGTGGAACCAATGAACCTGTTTCAACAGAAGTGAAAGAAGCAGAGACATTTGTTAAAGAAGAATGTGCAACAGAAGAACCAGTTCCTCCTACAGAAGAGAAAGAAATAGATAAGGAATATGTACAGGAAGATGTAGCTAATGGAGAGTTTAATCCATTCGCAAGGTTACAACAGTCTACAGTTAAATCTTGGACGGTAAGAGATTTTTTTGTAACATTCAGACGACCCGTATTAATCTATTCTCCATTTCCAGGATAAGCTGGCTTTTCATTGTACAGAAACCCTGTATTTTTTAGTTGTGTGTTGTATATGCAACGCTCCGGTAATCGAATATTCGGTATCTACATACTTAGCCGTCCATTTCCATAAAATAGCTACTTATCTGCCGGCAAATAGCATCGCTGTATGCCTGTTAAAAGGAAATCTTAGGGCGCGTGACACATTTCAGCTTCCATAATATAATTTTTTCTCAGTTTAGGAACCTTCCTCGAACTTGAACGAATATTTGAATTAACTTTTCCGAATTGGTACAGCCGTTACTGAGTTTTCCGCTTAGCAACACATTTAGCCATTCATTTGTCTCTGGAATCAATGGTAAAACCCTGCAAAGGCTCTGATATGAAACTGTTAATGACGACATTCCAAGAGGTAGGCCGTCTTTTGTTAAATGTCCGATAAATATAAACGTCTTTAAACAGACTTGATACGTGACGTTAAATATAAACGTCTTTAAACAGACTTGATACGTGACGTTAAATATAAACGTCTTTAACCGGACCCAGATTGGCCGAAGCAAGGAAAACCTGTTCAGGAGGAGATTCCTAGATGACTCCGCCTTGAAGTGTTTACTGTGGTGCTGTTTCACAAACGATGGGACACTTAATATCTTGTCCTGAATGTCCTGTCAGCTCGTTACAGGAACTGATGGACGCTATTGTTGGTGCCAAATACCTATCTAGACGAATTTTGCTTCACGATATGAAGAAGAATAAAAACATCAATTTGTGAAGGCAAAGTTTAAACTCATATCGACAATTCAGAGTGAATCTTAGAAAGTTGAAAGCAAAAATAACAAGAGTCGTACTAAGGATTCATTATTTAAGTTTTGGGCTTGCTGGGGTACGGTACAAGATTTGTAACAAAAGAAATAGGGGAGCACCCTCTTAGCTCCGAAGGTTTATTTAGGGAAAAACAACGTAACACTGAAAATGTTTTATAAAGTCTTAGGAAATTGTTTGTCGTTCATTAAAGTTTGAATCACGGTGTAATAATATAAAATTTTATGGATAATACGGTCCCTAATTGGGAAGCCAAATGTAATATTAAAAATTAAAAGAATAGGTGTGTGTGTTTCTGAGTGTGTGATCTCCTAAAAAAAAGTATGATAAGGTAAGAAATTAAATTTCGGGCGCCGTGGAGCGACACACTACTAATAGATAGCCAGATAAATAAAGTTGGAGAGATTGGACCATTAATCTTAGGATGGGGGCCTGTGGATGTCAATGGTGATTAAAAGTCTCACTACCTTGAACATTCCCAGTTTATTGTACCTTTAGCCTAATGTATACAATTATATTAATATAAAGTTTACTTGCTATATCATCATTGCATCTTTGTAACTTTAAATTCGCAGCTGAAGGCTGTTATGTTCTATACGAAATGTATCACAGATAAAAAATAAAATTAAGAAATCGTTCCGAAATCGACTACAATCATCAATACATGTAACGGTGTAAAAAAAACTCGTTACAACGGTCATTCTGGTATACGACTTAGCTTTTGTCCGAGGCTTCGCCCGTGTGCATGTTGGAAAATATTCCTAAGAACGTACTTCCGGGATTAAAAGTACCTAATGTGTTAATGTAGGTTAGAAACAATCTTTTGTTTGTTTTTGTTCAGTTAGTTTTAATCTTAATCTTGGTCTGGCAGTTTGAGTAATCTAAGCGGCCAACCCAAATGTCCTTTCCTAGGTTTTGTTCGTCGAATCGTTGAGCTCCTTCAGTTCTGAGTTCTGAGACAACGTGCGTGCACGGCCAATCTGTGTGGTTCTTTCCTCAAAAGACCGTTACAGACATTAATCCACATGGTCTTCAAATGATCTGACCAAGATTGTGTTGCCTTTCTTCTCAGAGTAGTCATATTATTACTATTTATTTATTTCAGACTTTGTTCATAAATTTGTTAGTAACAATGTTTTACTAGCCTAGTGTTAGTAAAAGTAAACAAAAATAGTCACGGGGTTGTCCTTGCGTGGGGGCGTATCCAGTGCGCCATCAGTACCGAGTCCCATCAGTTGGCGCACGCGCACATATAGAAATATAATTAATGTATACAAAATATTGTAAAACATTTTAAAAGAGTAACGGTGGAGTTTCTTGCCACTTCTTCTCCATACGAAACTACTTTTTGGAAGTGGCGCCTAGAATCAGTTCTATTTTTAATGTAAATTTTGACGTTCAAAAGTGCCTTTTTATGGGCCTATTTGAAATAAATGCTTTGACTTTGACACGCGGCCAGGATGGCGCTGCGGCTGCCAAGCACCCGCGCCAGCGTCGAAGCACAGCGCTTACGTATGATTGCGTGAAAGCCTTCCACGTGCGCCTCCGCAAAAATGCCAGTCGCGCTGCCCCATCAACACCCTGAACGTGTTATTATACAGGACACACAGGAAATAGGAAACGCCGAACTCATCTAGTTTTTTAAATATGATTGAAGTGTAAAAATCAAACCGTCGTGTAACCTACTTACAGAAATAAATCGTTTATCATGTGTACCAATGACGTATACTCGTATATCTCCAATTTTGGCGTAGGAGATAGAAAAACCTATAGGTCAAATATCTGGTTTTTAACGTCCCAATAAAGCAGGGACAGATAGAATTGTACTGTCTAGTAGCGATTTGTCTCAGGTAATTGGGTTTGGCCATAAAACCTGGATTACTATATAGGCTCCTTTTCATCCAGTGAAACCGCAGGCAACAGCTGGATTTAAATATTAAAATTAAACATGCACCAGTGACCGTTTATTTCGAGCTTTAAATTTAACTCAAAAATAAAACAATACTTACTTAAAACCATATTTTCTCTTCATCCACAGGTAGAAAACCTATCAAACCATCTCCTAAATTTCAACTGGGAGGAAACAGCTTCACTTCTTCAGGACAACGAGATTGATGGAGCGTCGCTGTTCATGGTCACAAAGACGCAGCTAATGATCATTGGAGTCGATGAGGAGCAGGCTGATGTCATCAGTGAGTTTGTTCAGAGTGGGCCGTCGAAAGGAAAATTGAAGGACTGTAGTTTGGAAGGTTGTATGAAGTTTTGAAGTGCCAATTAATGTGGGAATTCTAATAATCGGTCATTCAACAATTAGGTTTATGACAATTTATTCATTTATCGGGATTCGATTTTCGAGAAAAGATACCATATTTTCACCGTAACTTGAAAACTTTTTGGGTTGTGTTATCTATCTTGAAATTCACAAATGCAATTTTTTTAATGTAGTAACGAGAAAATGGTCAGGATTTGATAACTGGAACTACCAGATAGGACAATTCTGTTGTAAATATTATAGGCCCCTAGAGCCATTTCTCTAACAGCCGAATTCTCATTTTAAGTCGCCGCGCGCCGTAGGTATCATACGGTTTCTTTTATTTTAATATGTATTGTCGAGACAGAAAGACTTATAAGAACGTCTAACACTTACCACCCGGTTTCTGAATTGAGAATTTGAAGTTGAAAACTTGTCAAACTCTAGCATTACTTAAGGTGACTATTTCCATCCGGGCACAAGTTACAGTGACCTACTTGGAAAACGTTAAATAGACTTATATACCCAATTATGCCACAGCAAGGTCAACTTCACACGTGCGTTCATGGGCGGTTCAGAACTTGTATGCGGCGTCTCTCCACAGACAATAATCCACCTCCCATCTTGCACCATGTTACCTGCATACGTGAGGACCTAATGGCTGAGTCAGTGATCACTATTCGCGCTGATGAATTTTGGGCCAAACCAATAAAAAAATCTATGTACTTATTTATCTAATTTTGTGTTATTTTTGCCATCAACACACTAAGGGAAGATTTCACCGATGAAATTGAACGCGTTCAGCACATAAACTACGTTTAAGAGCTGTCAGTGTCATTATTTTCTATGGAATATTGACACTGACAGCTCTTGAACTAGGTTTAAAAGTGATGTGCGCGTTCAGTTTCATTGGTGAAATCGGCACTAAGAAGTCACACAATTGATTAACTCAAAAGTAGTGTTTGACAAGTTTCAATGCAGAAACCTGAGAAATATAGAACAGTATTTGAGAATTCGGGAGAAAAGTATCTTAATTTTTACAAGGGATAAATAAATATGTACAGATTTAATTTCATAAGGTCTTTAAATAGGTCCAATGCTATTTTTTTTATAGATTATTTAAGGTTTATCTCCGGTTTTTTTACTCCTTGTAAAGTGCAGTCAAATCTCATGTAACCTTTACTAAAGATGTAGGTACAGTCCATTCAGTTACGTTACCTCTGACAGCAGCGACCTAATAGCAACCTTATTGCAACGACAATAAAGATCACTGTGATTTTGGCAATGATCCAAACTCAGAGTTACTAAAACTGTGAACGGTATGTAGTGTAAATTATAAAAGATCCAGTAGGTAGGTACAGGTAGCTTTGCATTTCTGTGAGTGATTACAAATCGCACCAATGGAGGGACGCACAACGCCTCAGGCCAATTCGAAATTTGAATTTAAACCAGTCGCGCTCTAGGCCGACGTCACACCTACACTATCTATAATATTTATGTGCACTCACACAAATGCAACGTCCAGCTTAGGCCTCGCGGACTGTACATTATAGCCAACCATAAAGTTGACATAAGATTTGACCGACAGATTATTAATACTAAATAGTGGTTTAGAAACCGGTTTATGTGTGATAAAATAAGTTTGAACAGGATTTGCAATTAAATAATGAGCTTTGCATTTGTCTGTGTACCACTGTTGTAATGAATTTTAATACCTACTTATTGTATTGTCAATCAATCTGACTAGACTTCTTTGGGGTCAGCTTCCGGTCTAACCGGATGTAGCTGTATTTTACATGGAGCGACCGGTCAGATAGGCGTCTGACCTCCACAACCCAGTTACTGGGTAACACGATACCCCTTGAGACTGGTTGTCAGACCAATTAATTGTACTGTATCGTATAATTATTTAGATAAGAATCATACAAATGCAAAACTCATTTCTTTTTGCAAGAATTGTTTGGTTTAAATTAACTTGTCAGTCAAGATTTGTACCTTAGGTACATTTCTTTGAAAATAAATATTTTTAGGAAAGTATTCACATAAATCTCTTTTAAAATAAGGCAACACTGCTGCAAATAGTGTGAGGGTTCTTTTAGTCGATTTTATAAAGAATGGATTACGAATCGATACTACCGTATGTGTTTCAGCGGTTTTGAATTGAATTGACTGCAATTTTATTTAACGTATTTTTTTATAATGATGTTTCGTTATTAATTTTCTAAATTGAGTCGATGGAATCGTCTAAATCTAATATTCTTTTTCGTTAAATACGAATAATTGTACAGTTAGTTAACACATCTTAAGTGATTTACTTATTTATACTGTATTATTTTAACCTCATTGTATTTTTGTATCGAGTGTATATAGTAAACGAAATAAAAATATCAATATTATTTCACAACTTTTATTTTTAAACATTGTTACAAAAGACAATATTTTTTTTACCGAAGCAGCTGTTTCTAATATTACAAGTTTACCTTGTTATCTCAGTATTTCATAAAGACGACAGTTTCAATATCTACATCCTTTTACCAATAAACTCATAGGAAACTTTCGAACTTGACACCGCTAGCCATAACACCAAAAAGGACACAACTCAACGTCAACTCGATTCGAAGTAAAGCATTGAAACGTGAGCTTTATACCGTGTCTCTTACAGTCACATTTCCGAAATTACGAGACAACAAAGTTCGTTAACGCGCATAGTCGACACTACTGACCACAAGAAAATGTTTGCTTAATTTTCAACGCTTTACTTCGAGTCGAGTTTATCTACGACGGCCATAACAAATAAAAAACAAAACAACAAAAACATATACACGCAAAAAATCGATTTTGTATCTACCAGTTGAAGAACAGTCGATCACCGTGGCACAGCACTAATTTCTCCTGGTCGTCTTCCCCATAAAATTTACGACTTGTTGAAAGGGCGCAAATTTGCCTCGCCTTCCCCGTTTTTTTAGGCCTAGTTCCTGCAAAACATCATCAGATTCTACTACGGAGGAATCCACATTCTTCGATGCAATGTCTTCGGAATAGTCTTCGCTGTCATTCTTATCTGTATCTGATACTTCTCTAAACTTTCTACTATAATCTACATTATTTCTAGCTAAGCTGGCGTCTCGTCTTTTCATGGATTCTGGAGAGCCGAATTTCGGATGGTCTGACGGCTGCTGGCACATTAGAGTTTCGTAAAAGTACCTGTCGGCTCGGCCGTCAGCTTTCTGCCTGGGTTTTTGCTCTTCTTCAGAACTTTCGTTTGAGGAGTGCAGTTGTGGGGAACCAGGCGCTGACTTCTTGTGCATTGACCTTTGACTGGAAAAACATATAAATAATTTAAAAAATAAACTTCAAACAAGTTGCTGCTGTTAGGGTTGCTAGACTTAAATTAAGTAAAGCGGTCCTGCACAGGTATATAGAACGGTTCGATACGATTCCGTATGGGTATTCCGTTCCGTATTACGAATGGTTGTAAATAGGCGATGCTGTGCTATATCATCGTGTCCGATGGCCGTCCCTTAAGAGTATGAGAAAGAGGGTGAAAGAGCATATGTGTGCGTACATTTTTGTGCGACAAATATCTTTATTCTTCCGGTTTTGGCTTGTATGCGTTGAGAATGGCCGACGCTACTCCTTGACGGTCGGATAGGATTTCAATTAGCACTCTAATCTGCATGGTCCAAGATTATATATGTACTTTAAAAAAATACTGTGACCTTTGAGATAGTTTCGGTGTTTCTTCTCAGACAATAGTAAATTGGCAAGCTCTCCCTCTATTATACGGGATCTAAGCATAACTGGCGAATTGGGGTGTGTACTTTAGATACACCTCTGCCTAGGCCATCGTGGAGTAAAAGCAAGATGGCGTAGCGTGGTGGCGTGTTTCTTCCCAGCGTATTCATAACATAAAGCTTTAATATTGTATACTTAATTTTAAAGCATAATAAACTTTTGGCATGTAAAAGTATTCATAACCTATTTACAGAAATAAATAATTAAATGATAAACTCTTTGGTGAAAGTTAATTAAAGAAGAATGTCAAAGTATTTTACCATCGTTTTATGTCCACGCCAGCTATTAAGGTTGGTCTCGGTGATTGCGGTTGAAAGGCACCCGGCGCACCAGCTTCGTCTCCACTCATCGCCTGCTTGAAAATAAAATAATAGATACTACACTACTGCTTCTCTCGTCAGGCACAAGCATACATAAAGGAATCCACTGCTGGACATAGGCATGTCGAATTTTATATACGTTCGATCCCAGAAGCAGCTCTAGTGGGACTGTTATGTAGGACAACCTTGTGCCAAGAGTTCATCCAGTTTGAAGCGTATACGGCCGTTTTTTTACTGGCACAGCTTTAACTTGCCGGCGACGGCTTTTTTTTCATTGTGCGTCAATTTTTGCTGCGCGATCAAGCCTGTGTTGTATAAAACGCTCACTTCCGATGGACCGAGACGATCTCTAAAGCTGGAAACACCATTGCACTTATTACTGTTGCAGAGCTGCATCAGACGAAACTTTGGATGAATAATTATGTGGAACTCTTAATAATTACCGAACTTCCTTCATAATGCCCTCAAAACTTATTTATTTCATAATTTCCAGCTTACCTTCGTAAATTGAAAGTAGCAATGCGTGACCCTATCGATGTCTGCCCACGCGACGATGTACCTCGCCATTGACAAGGGTATCTTAGGCAGGAAGTTGGAATGGAACTTGCCCTGGCAGTAGATTGTGATCACGTCTGTGTCCTTTATCTCGAATATTATTCTGAATATTGTGCCTGGGGGACACGCGAATTGATAAAATTAGAAAATTAGATAGGTTACTTATTCTTGAGTGGAGACTGCAAATGAGCAAACTTAAAGTAAGACGCCAGGCTCGGTGAAGCAATGATCTTCGCCCAAGCTTCGCCCCTACTAACGATCACCCGTAACAATGCGGCCGACGAGGTAATGCGTTCTTGACTCCTGTCAGTTTCATACAAACGAATCCGAGTTTTGGGAATTGTGGCACTGACAGGAGTCAGAAACGCATTCTCTTGACGGCCGGAATCTAAGTGAAAGTAGCCGAGTCGATCGAGTTAATTAAAAAGCGGGCTAGTGAAGGGGCCTTTGTCCAGCCAGCAGTGGACTGCTGAAGGTTGGTAATGATGATGTGACCACTGGCATCATTATCATAACAGCCTGAAAGGCGCCGGTCTCCTAAGTCATGCAGATAAATGACAAAAGTTTTGGTTGTAAATGAGTAAGGCTATGGAAGTATGGGAAGACGAAGAAGCAAATGGATTGCGTTATAAATGACAATTTGACAAGAAATTAAGATGAAAAAGAAAAGATGCTAAACTGATTGCTCACTGCAAATAAATTGGGATTGTCTGTGTGCGTGCGTGACGTGAAGGATGTTGACTAGCGAAAGCTTTTCCAATGCTATATCTGTTACACAGAGTTAGAACGCACCTGGCACAAACATATTATAGTTGGTGTCATAGTTGCCACTGCCGATCCAGATGCCGTTCTTCCGCGATAAGGAGATGATGTTGTCTCGATGGAACCTCACGTCGAAGTGGAGGACCACGTCGCGTGGCTCCTCACCCTCCTGCGCGCATAGGTTCACCGACATTCTGAGGGGGAAATCTTAGGAAGAATTTCGGAAGGCTGATATTGGTCGTAAGCTTGGGTCATACATGGACACCTCATGAATTACTATAATTGTTAAGAGCAGATGTTTTTAACCATTCAATCTGCTGGCACGAGTGTTGAGAATAAAATGCGTTTTATTATGTATCTCTAGTGTCCTTGCTTGAAGCAGTCACTTGCTTACGGTATGTTGGAACTGCTTAGATCAGAATCTTAGCAGTTCCAACATTTCATCCTTTTTTCTGTGAGAAAGAATGTCCAACTCCAAAGGCCAGCACGGGCTTGGGGGCATCACCATGTCTTCGAATTTTTTAAGGACCTATGTTAATTTCCGTATTAATTTTTCCTTCACAATTAGAACAGTAGTCATGAAATAAATCGCACAAAGTACTGTGCTTGCCTGACGGGGTCAAACCAGAGATATAATGTATGGTTCGAACCCACAATTTAACTTACGATTCGGTAAGTCAGGGTCGGTACCTCTGGACCAACACTACTCTTAAACACGACACCGCTGGTCTAGAACTAATGTAACACTACTAAATCTTACTTGCGAGCATTCTCTTTAATTTTACCCCCGATTTCAATTCTATCTCCAACTTTGAGGGTTCCAGGGATGTTAGCAGTGAAAACGGGCATTTTCTCCAATTATTATTTATTATATATCTATATATGCCTGCCCCAGTGATCACTAAGTCAGGGCCAGTTCTGTATATGGACATTTTGAACGACAAATTTATACATTACACATTAATGTTTGTTGAGAATGGTTTTGATCTTGATTGATTTTGAGCTCAGAATTGACGTATGCCAACGTGACGCAAGTCTGGCTTCCTAGATGTTCAGAAAACTTCTTCTTTTTAATATTTGTTTTTATTGGTGTCTGATGTTGACGGAGTGTTTAACTAGCAGGTTGTTTTGGGGCGAAGTTCCTTTTAACGCGGCCGTGGTAGGTGTTGCCTGGTACACATCGTCACGTAAATAAAAAGCGTGATGCCACCTCCATGTGACTTTCTCTTTCTATTATATACGAGTGTTTGAGTGCGTGTGAGTATCGCTTGGAACTTCGTTCCTGACGAAGGTTCCCCGACCGCATGTATTATTTTGCTGTTCATTTATTTTCATGTATATCGAAAATGGTCTAAGTCTATATAATTAAATAAATGTTTTAAAGAAATTGTTACCTTGCATCGGCACGATGTTAGATTGAATAGTTGAAGCTTAGGTAGGTACAAAAAATATATCCATCTAAAATAATGCATGATAATGACAGCAAGATTGCCACCTATTGCTAGCACAGACAAGATGCCAAGCAAAAACTAAATTCCCCTGATTTATTAGAAGTTTTGTTCCTCGTTTTAGCGTTCTATCATCGATGTTGGGACTTTTTATAATATGCATAACATCATGCTTGCATGTTTATGATATGCTCAAGACTAATCCACCACACATTTTCTAGGGTCGTAAACTATTGAATGATTATTGAAGGCCACAGGCTGTAGCCCGTTTTCCTCGGATTGCTTTTTTTGACCTTATAATAATTGGAAAAATCGATTCATCCAATTACAAATATTCATGCACCGGCCACACTACATGCTGTCAGCTAACTTGCGACTAATATCTGGGCCGCATTCCGAGGTAGACAATAATCGCTGACAGCGCTCACATCGATAATTCGCGTTCCGATTTAGATATCACGATTATGACAGCTGAGAGCTGTCAACAGTTCGCACACAGTGAAATTATTAAAGGGCATGGTCGGCGTTATCGCAAGATGGTGCATGTCATGATATCATCTATGACGATTCAAGGGACATCGTTATTGCGCTCACGCTAACTCGGAACGGGTGTTAGCGCGCTCAAACCGATTACATCCCAATTCGGAATGCAGCCCTGATCTGTGCTGTCATCAAGCAAATGTCATTTGTGCTATCAGATCAGATGAGTTTGACATTTCTGACCGTAGTTTAGGTTAACCTATTCAGTGTATTTTTGCAAAGAAATCTCGTTTTTTGTATTTATTCATTAAGTGTTTCGTGTGAATAGTAAATAAGAAGTGTTAAATAACTAATTAAAAGCAGTTAACGGTGAGTTACACGTTTAATTAACATACTTTTCAACGAGTGCATGATGCAAGGTTTTGTTAATAAATTGCAAGCTTATAACAACAATATTGTTTGTTTTTCCTTATCTTGGCTTACGTGTGAAGATTTTTAATCATTTTCCGAAGATACATCGCTTAGATATTTTATTTAGAAGCTAGCATTTTCCGTTAAAACCTTCGCTGAATACTGGCACGTGAACATCGAAAGCGTTCTAAAAATCGTTTCAATATCGGCGAAAACTAAAAAAAAGTAAGGTTTATCTAACCGATAACCTGAGCGCTTCAGTTTCATTGCGGTTTCTGTGATAATATTGTATCTATGCATGTATAATTTTAACTTCATTGAATTTTAACAGTTGCATCAAAACAGATGATGTCATAAGGTACCAGTAATTAATTGACACAATGTGTGTATGTTTTAAATTAGCTCATTATCTTTGAGGTCTTGTTCTACATATGGAATGCATATTTAGTGTATCAGTCCACAAGCTGTTTAAATAATCTGTTCAATTTTATAATCTGAAATACTTTTAGAAGAATGTGCTTAATTTTTAAAATAATAATATGAATGTTCTTACATTTAATAACACAACACTGAACTAACTTTAGGTTATTATTTTAAAAAAAACTGCTAATAATAATAATATAATATTTATTGACACAATCCTTGTTACGTTTGAACAGATATACAGGACACATTTAAGTTTTCTTAAATTTATAGTGAAGGCATCTGTGTCTGAACTGATGCTACAATGCTATTAAAGTCAATTGATTAAAATTATATTCCATAGAGAATACCTACAGCTATAATATGAATTTAGAATCCTCTAATGGCCTCTTACCAAGTGATAAATGTAAATTGTTAAACTGGAAAATATAATTTTTTTTTTCTTGTTATTGTTTCCGTATACTTCATTCATTTATGCTGGTGTGGCACATCTTTTCCATACTAGTCCATACTTTTTAAAATATTTAATTATTAATGTGAAAGTAACTGACTACCGTTTCACACCTGAACCACTGATCCAATTGTAATGAAATTTGGCAGCTAGGTAGCTTAGAATCTGGAGGTAGACATAGGTTTCTTTTCATCCTGGATAACTGTATTAAAAAAATAAGAGGTGGTGGGCAACAGCTATAGTCAAATCGCGTTAATGTGGCAATAGCAGTCATTGACCCACCTACATTTTCTAGTTACCTTTAATTTTAAAAAACTGTTTGAAATAAAGTGAATCAAATCTATCATGATCTTCAACATGTTCCAATAGTGAAAAACCATACAAAGTTTATTGTTTGGGTTCCTAGTTTCCTAATGGAGATATTAAGGAAAGGGCAATGACCGCTATTGCCAATAAATCGATTTGGGTATAGTTTTGAATAAATTGATTTCTATTCTAATTAAGTAGCATTCCACTAGCAAGTAGCTTATTTTAACACACCGATTGTATTAAAATAAGCATGCTCTTACTCGTATCAGTAAGTTCCAAAATTAAAAGCACTTGAATACAACACTGATCTCAAAATAGTGAAGGCAACCATAGTGAGGAAACCGTTGTGTCCTAGAACCAAAAATTTTAAGACTAGTGATCTCCACCAACCCGCACTTGGCCCACTTGGTGGATTATGGCCCACTAGCAGAGAGCAGGCCCGTATCCCAGCAGTGGGAACATTATAGGCTGATTATGTTATGTATGGTCATACATTCAATTGAAATTACTAATTTGCAAACTGCAGTAATAATAGAGAGCTGCCATTAAGGGAACTAAACCTAAATGCAGGTTTTTTAATGCCTAAAAGTATATGATCCACTGCAGTAAACAAAATCAAATCAGAAAAATATGTGATATTCAGGATATAATTTTGCTAGTTAGACAGTATGTTGAAAACACAATACAACTAATTTAATACAAAAAAAAACATTCAGATTTTTTGTCAAATCAACCAACACAGCAGTTTATAATTACGTAAAAGTATTTTATTATCAAACTCAAACTCAAAGCATTTATTTCAAATGAACCAATTACAGGCACTTTTGAATTGTCAAGGGGACGGTCAGTCAGAAATATGAAGCTAGTTGCCCATTCTAAAGCGAAAGTAGATACCTATGGAGAAGAACGGGCAAGAAACTCCATGGACACTCTTTTAAATAATAAGGATATTATTTTATTCCAATCAATAGTTTTTTTTATATCAGATAATTTCTTCGTTTTTTACAATAAATTACTAGCATTGTGTCATTGCGCTTCTCTTTCTTTTCTATGTAGTCTGACTGTGACCACACTTTAGCTCTTTTAAGCCTCATATGGCAGGCTTAGTGAATCCAATTTTTCAATCAGCATAATATTGCTTATTACACACTTTTGATTTGATATGGCTCTGCTACTAATTGAACTTATTAATATGAGTTTCTATGCATGCCTTTTAAGATAGGCAAACAACACTAGAAGGCCAATTCTCATAGTTATTAATGATCAAAACCTAGTTTCTACATATAATTTGCAAAGAAAAGAGTTCTACAAAAACATTTTCTCGCATTGTGTCCATAGCTATGTTTGTAACAATCCTCAAATTTGCGGTAATGCCTTTTTGTAATGTGAGAATTTTTAGCTTGACTGTAGATATATTATTTTAACAGTTTTCTTACAATAATTTTAAGTTTTAACACATAAATTTTTTAAATCTCAAAATGTGTAATCCTTCTATAGAACAACTGCTTAACTCAACAAACCTTTAAACAGATTTTAAATTGAAAAAATAAAAACGCCGGCCAAACAAAGACGCTTGTCATGCCCTTTGCACATTTAAGACAGGAGTAATGAGTGAGTGACTCATTACTCCTGTCTTAAATGTGCAAATGGCAGGGGATCATTAGCGCCGCCATTTTCCGGGCGGGTTAATCACTAAGCCGACGTTCGTACGGACCTAAAGATATCGCGGCGGGATTTCATCGCGCACTGGAGTTTCAACTCTCGGTGTTAAGCCGAGCGTTATGAATCCAACAGAGTGCTTCCCAGCGCGTCGAAAAAACACTTTTGTATTTCCAACTCTCGGCGCTAAGCAGAACGTTGAAAATCTACTGTAATTTTAGTTTTTTTAACCATTTGTTTGACTCGTCAATAATTGAAAGACGCAATAATGTCTCTTATTTCAGTAGTTATCACAAAATGGTAGTGTCAGAAGAGCAGCCCCCGGTAGTGGAAGGCGACGCGGCCGCCAGTAAGAAGGCAGCCAAGAAAGCTGCCAAGGCTGCAGAGAAACAGCAGAAGAAGGCTGAACATAAGGTAAAGAAAGATAATTACGTTTATTGGCACAGTTTATAATAACAAAAAGAAACAAGACAAAATTAAAATAACCCCGACACAAACCAAAACCACAAGAAAGGCTGAACAGATTTTCTTGTTTCAATTTCTTTTTTAGCTTACTCTCCAGCTATTACTCTCGATCACGTCACCAATCAAACAAAACAAAATTGTTACAAACAAAGCAATATATGGCCTCCGCAGGCGCGATTCTTTAAGGGAACTGTTTAAACATATTAACATCATGACCGTACCTTGTCAATATATATATGAAAACATCATGTATGTAAGGAAAAACTTAAATCTTTCAGTAAAAGAGGTGAGAGACACAACTATGGGACTAGAAATAGGGACGAATTGGTTCAACCGGGTTTCAGGCTGGCTAAAGTAGATTCATCCTTCATGGGGTACTGTTTAAAATGTTATAATAAAATACCTCCCCATATACTCCAACTGAATGAAACGAAGTTCAAAACCTGTATCAAACGCACACTATGCAGCCAAGCATATTATAAGTTGGAGGATTACATCTCTGACAAAAATGCTTGGCTCAACGCTGGTTCTGCTCCACAAGGGCGCCTAAACAATTGATTAGCATTCGGAAATATTGTTGGAGCTGCTGAAGATTGTAAAAACTGTCTTTGCACTGTATAAATTCAATCTTTTAGTATTGTATAATTGCAAAGCACACGTGTGAGCACTATGTAGTACCTACTATAAAGCTACCCTATACTGGGCACGTCTGTCATTGACTTGAATGTGCCCTGGCGGCTGAGAGTATGTCACGCTCACTCTAATGTCTCGCTGGTGGTGGCGTGTGTGTTGGATTATTAAGTTCCCTTCAAAATGGTTGAGCTGAATGGTGCTGATCCATACGTCATGTTCGTGAACGGGCGCCGTCAGTGGGGACTGGTCATCTCTTGGCTGCCACGCCTTTTTGTTTTTTTAATTTTTCTTTTCCGATTTTTATGTTTTTTATTACGGGTCTTTCTACATCGTTCTCACATGTTTAATTTCAACAAGACTGATGTAAAAAAAAATCTGTAACCATATTATTTAAAAGAGTGTCCATGGAGTTTCTTGCCCGTTCTTCTCCATAGGTACCTACTTCGCTTTGGAATGGGCAACTAGCTTCATATTTCTGACTGACCGACCCCTTGACAATTCAAAAGTGCCTGTAATGGGTTTATTTGAAATAAATGCTTTGAGTTTGAGTTTGTTTCAGCCGTTTGGGAGCTACGATGTCGCAGACAGGCATACAGATACAAAAGTTTAACACCACTTTTTCCGTCGGGGACAATTTATGATTGTACAGCATAATTTTAGATAGAAACATTTCAATACTGATACAGAGTCATTCTTAATTTATTCTTAGGCAGAGTTTTTGGTACTTAATTATTCTAGAGAACATAACCAGTTGATCGTGTTTTATGTAACCAATCCAGTGGAGCAGAATTTTGGCTGAAATAAGATTAGTAAAATCAAAACTTCCTTGTTTAATGCTGATTTATTTATTTGCACTCGTAATGCACGTATTTCAACAAAAAACATGAATGAAGCCTTTATCTTCAATTCGAACCATTAAAATGATAAAAGTAGCCACCTGTAAATCATTTTGTTTAGAGCTCTTTGCAATAGATGGCGTTTTACTCAATTTGTCCTGTCATCAAACTAACGACTGTATTGTTACCAATTTAATTAACAAAACAACTTTTTTTATCTATTACATTGAATTAAGAAATAAATCTATTATCATGTTTTTCTGAACCCGGAACTATAACGAAAAATATACTATAACGATAATTTTTTTAAAAGGATTGCACGAAACGTTTTAAAAGTAGGTCGACTCCTATATGGCGTTGTAAAACTACTCGTCTCTGGCATAAGTGAGTCGCTGATGCTGCCATCTGTGGAAAATTTGGACGGCTTAAAATGGCCAGCTCAATACTTAGGGAGTTGCCATTTCGTTGTATGGGATTGGGTATAATGAACCGTAATAGGTAGACGGTTTAAATTTTCACAGTGTGTGTATTTCTATTGCCGCTTCTTGTTCAGAAACAAATAATAAAAATAAAATAAAGTTAACAATTAAAGGGGGTCCCTACAAGAAACGTGTTTTCTTTAGCGTTTTTTGCACACATTTAAAATATGGAAAATAAAAAGCTAAATCAAATCATATAAAGAAAGAATAACTCTCCACCCAAATAACAATCACCGCCAACAAATAATACTAGGTGTACTAGGATAATTATGTCATAGGACGCATACCAAGCAAGACTTCTAAAATGCCATAAAAACTACAAAATGTCTTATAACATAGTGACAAATTGTAAGATAAAGGAGACAAAAAAAAATGTGTTAAATATTGTACGGTAGTTGGTAGCACATCGTGTGCGAGTCCGACTCACACTTGACCAGTTTTTAATGATATCTAAAATAGTGAATTATGTAGTGCATGTTAATGACTCGTGAAACATGCTGCCTCGTTGGTCTAGTGGTCGCAATCGCTACTGCTGAGCATGAGGTCCTGGGTTCGATTCCTAGGTCGGGCAACGTGTTATTGGGTTTTTCTATCTGGAATTTCTCAGTAGCAGCCCGAAGTCTGGATTTGTGCCCGGTAGATGGCAATAGGCTCGCCCCCTATTACATGGGACTTAAACATAACTGGCGAAATGTGGGTGTGCTATAGGTACACCTCTGCCCAACCCTTCGGGGAAACAAGGCGTGATGTTATGTTATGTTAATAACGAGTATACTCAAACTTAAAGCATTTATTTCAAATAGGCACATAAAAGGCACTTTTAAACATCAACATTTACATTGAAATTTACTTCGGCTACAAAAAATTACTTCCAAAAGGTAGTTCCGTATGGAGCAGAAGGGGCAAGAAACTCCACCGTTACTCTTTTAAAATGTCCGTTCTTACTAGGGCAAACTCCTTGAAAGTATATTTAACTTGACTTTGACTTTATTGATGTAAAAAATATATACAGGGTGGCATGGTCATCAATATCCATACATTTTGACCGCAGGTGTTACACTTTTCTATGAAACAGCAGATTTTTCTTTTGATCACGGAGAAAAAATATGGAGAAGCTACACGCTTTAAAAGTTTCTGGAGGGGATTACTCCCGTCCTTGTCGCGCGGTACGGACAATGTATAGCGCTAGTATGAAGTTACATAAGAACTGCCTCGTTGGTCTAGTGGTCGCAATCGCTACTGCTGAGCATGAGGTCCCTGGGTTCGATTCCCAGGTCGGGCAAAGTGATATTGGGTTTTTCTATCTGGAATTTCTCAGTAGCACCCCGGAGTCTGGATTTGTGCCCGGTAGATGGCAATAGGCTCGTCCCCTATTACATGGGACTTAAACATAACTGGCGAAATATGGGTGTACAGGTACACCTCTGCCTAACCCTTCGGGGAAACAAGGCGTGATGTTATGTTATGTGTTATGTGAAGTTAGATAGTCGTGACGTCACTTCTACGATAGTGCTGTCCTTGTCTAACCCTTATTTTAAAACGTTTATAACATATTGTTTGCACTATTTGGAAACAAACATTTATTTGCGATAAAAATAAAAAAAATTGTCATCATCTCTATTCACTACTAGTTACAGTTTCGAAGGTAGATCGATTCGATTCTTGGGAATGTTTACTCAGGCCGATTTTAAAATAACACATAACATCACGCCTTGTATCCCCGCAGGGTTGGGCAGAGGTGTACCTATAGTACACACACATTTCGCCAGTTATGTTTAAGTCCCATGTAATAGGGGACGAGCCTATTGCCATCAACCGAGCACAAATCCAGACTCCGGGCTGCTACTGGGAAATTCTAGATAGAAAAACACGTTGCCCGACCTGGGAACCGAACCCAGGACCTCATGTTCAGCAGTAGCGATTGAGACAACTACACCAACGAGGCAGTCGGTTTTAAAATAGTCTAGAAATTAATTATATTAGCCCTGATTGATTTGAAATTGATGACTAATAACTCAAAAGGGGAAACAAAAACAAAAAGCCACTGGTTTAAATCATTTTGAACTGTTTTTTTTATAAAATTAAAAAAAAAGTTTTTTTTCCAACCCCGCCCATTAGCCATCCGAGCAAAGCGCCCAGGCCACTGCTACTTAAATTTATCAATTCCTTAGTCTATGTCGTATCAATAACTTCATTTTTCTATGTTCCAGGCGGCCTCAGGCCAACCACAAGGCGAGGCCGACTCCCCGGAAGCCGACGTGTCCGTAGGCCGGTATGGAGCCCTAAAGATGATCCAATCGACCGGAGAGAACCGCGACAGAGTTTACACTGATGTCAGGGACCTCACTGTCAAACTGAACGGCCAGAGTGTTTGGGTTAGAGGTGAGATTACCTTGAAAATAGTTATAACTTCAGGACAAAGACCTCCGGGAAGAAACGCCCGGGTGTCGCCATTGTGTGGATCGCCAGGAGGACACGGTGGAGCTCTGCCCAGCTTGGGCATCGCCGTGTCCTCGCGGAGGCGATCTCTCGCGTCCGGCCCTGGTCCAGGCCATCGTACGGAGCGAGAGTATATGGGAAGCCGACACCTTCTGCGAAGCAGTAATGCTTGCGAAGCCACCCCGCTCTCTTTGAAGACGCGTCGTGTTCCACGCGCGCCTTAAAGAGATGTCAGCACTGATTAACGGGGTCCATTAGGGCCTTTAAAAATAGGTACCGTGGCCCTGGCACAGGCAACTGAAGGAACACGGGTGGGTTTTTGTCAGTAAAAGTCTGACACGCCCTCCCGCTCCACCGCAGAGAAGGAACAAGCGGAAGAAGTCATTTGATGATTTAAAACCCCAAAAAAAAAAGGACAAAGACCTCTTTTCATGCAGAGAAGGCACCATTGACCATAGTGTAAGTATAAACCTAGGCTAATTGTATACAGGGTGTAAAAAGACCCATCACATAGCCGTCAACTACTCATCCTGTACATCAAACTAAGTAACATAGCATAAAAGTTATTGCTGGCAAACGAATTTTATTTTTGGTGTGAAAATTTTTTGTTTACGGTAGTGCGCAACCTAACGCACACAAAGAATTGTGCAACATTAACATTAAAAACTTGTTTTCGTAAAAAAAAAAGAATTTTGATCTTCAATATCTCCGTAACCAGAAGGTTCCTAGGTATGGTCGAGTACAAAAAAAAATACAATGACGGAGAAGTGACTCGGCTTCGTTAAGTGTCTTTTTATAAATATATGACATTGACCACAATGCTTAGCTTCTTCTCACACAGGAAATGGACAAGGGCTAGCTATGGCTTTAACTTCAGAAAGAACGTCTATAATAATGACCTTGATTATCACTACAGAATACTTTGAATGCAACGCTTGCCGCGATTGGCTCGTGATTGAACTTAACACACCAAGACCCCTCCGTGCCTCAGAATGTACTTTAAGAAAGAAAGCACGTTAAGGCATTAATCCCGGCTGTCATTAGTGTGTGGCGGCATCTACACCGCTACATGCGAACAACGCATCACACTGCACATTCGGCCGGTCCACAAGCAGAGCGCTAAATCCCTCTGGTCGACACCAGCAGTCAGCCACCCCGACTCACTGGTCATCTTCGCAGACAGTTCCGACTCACCGGGAACTACGCGACACCCGGTTCCAACCCACTGTAACCCCAACTGGTACTGACAAGCGTCGCATCAATCGTTGGGCAGTTGTCCACCAGATATGACATCCACCTGGTCGGAGGATCCTCCCTTCTCCAAGAGTATGAGTGAACTTTACACCCTGTTCCTCATATCTCTTCAAGTGGAGCTTTGACAGTCGTTACAGGTCGTCAGAAGCCTTAGTCCGACAAGCAGTGTTACCAAGGGGTTTCGTCTTACCCAGTAACTGGGTTGCGGACATCAGTTAGGGAGTCGCTCCATGTGAAATATTGGTATTTATCTTCATCCGGTAAGCCGACTCCAAAGGTGCCTATCCATTAGAGCAGCCTCAGGCCGAGCAGCCTCGACTTGAAGTAAACCGAGGCTGCTCACTCCGAGGCATAGGCTCCAGGTACGTTGCGGATCAAGGTGAGGCATGTCGCCTCACCTTGATCCGAAGCCAGTGTAAAGCAAGCACGCGATGACACCAGACTCAAACTCAAATCATTTATTTCAATTAAACCATTTACAGGCACTTTTGAATTGTCAAGGAGTCGGTCAGTCAGAAATATGATGCAAAAAAAAGAGAATACAACAAAAGAGGAAGCATCTATGGTTGATAAAAAAGTTATATCGCAATAGAATTCAGCATGGATGTGACATATTGCTATTGGACATAACGTTTGAAGATGGTGATCAGTTTCGTGGTCCATTGCGACCTGAAGCGACACGCCCGTCTCCACCAAGTGCACAGCTCAGTCCGAGCCGTGCACTTGGTGGAGACGGCCGGGGTACTTTGAGCGCGCCAAAAAAAACCGACAACATATGGCTCGGCCCGCGGCAACGAATTTGCCTCATGGCGCGGCGTGCCTCAGGTTGAGGCAGCGTCTCCACTTGTGCGGCCTCAGGTCGAGCGGCTGCCTCGCCACGAGTCTGCCTCAAATGGATACGCACCTCAAGATAGTTGGAGAAAGGCTGGACAGATGATGAATTAAGACAACAAAGAGGTTCTTTACCAAACATTAAAACCTAAAATAATCCAAAATCTCTGTTCTTGTCACCTTGTGTGTAATAGGCATGATGACTAATGTTAAAAATGTTCGAAAAAATATTGTAATTTCAAGGAAGGCGTAGTAAAAAAGAGATAATCGAAAAAAAATAGGTTAAATCGATGTAAAAATTAAGAAGCTACACGCTTTCAAAGTTTTTGGAGGTGATTA
This sequence comes from Dasypolia templi, assembly GCA_963555695.1. Lineage (NCBI taxonomy): Eukaryota > Metazoa > Arthropoda > Insecta > Lepidoptera > Noctuidae > Dasypolia > Dasypolia templi. The sequence goes on from OY743163.1 coordinate 12,691,675, forward strand.
TTCACGTACTGGTCGCGCGGTACGGACAATGTATGGCGCTAGTATGAAATTAGATATATAGATAGAATACTCTTTATTATGTACACCTTATAAATTACAGACATGGATGTAGAAATATTACATTAGGTGACACAATGGGCGGTCTTATCGCTAAGAGCGATCTTTTACAGATAACCTTCGGATAGATTAAAGGGAGAAGGAGAGACAATACTGCTGGTAGTCAGTGGTGTACCAATTACATGTTCATTAAATACATATGTTTATCTACACATAATAAACACGAAACAAGAGCAACGACTCTATAATGGTGAGTAAGGTGGGGAGGAAGTGTTTTTTAACATAATTCTTAAACTGGACAGTGATTGAGCTCGCCTTATCGACATGGCATAGTTGTGACGTCACTTCTACGATAGTGCTTTCCTTGTGGAACACTTATTTGAAAACGTTTATAACTTGGAAATTTATATATATAAGCTATAAGCTTCTAATTTTTTTATAATATTGTTTGCAATTTTTGTAAACATTTTTTTTTTTTTTAAGTCATTAAAAATCTCCACAAGTCTTGATCTGCCCAGATTTTTCCCAGACTTGTTTGGGCCGGCTTCCCACCTAACCGCATGCAGTTTTATACGATTATTTTACATGGAGCGACTGCCACCACCCCGACGACTCATTTACTGGGTAAAACAATCCAAGTTTTCCCTGTGGTAACCGCTAAAATCTTCCATTTCCCCTTCCAGCTCGTCTCCATACCTCCAGAGCTAAAGGGAAGCAGTGCTTCGCAGTGCTTCGGCAGAGCAGCAGCACGGTGCAGCTGCTGATCAGCGTCAGCGACGAGCGAGCCGTCAGCAAGCAGATGGTCAAGTTCACTGGCAAGTATGTATTACTAGTATTGTATTGTCTGCAACTTCATTTACATACAAATTACAGCCGCACGACTGGTTTGCCGTTAGAAAATCAAAACACGATGGAAGTTGGAGTATCAGTGAGACGCGGCCAGAAAATTGTCACTAACAGCTCGTTGTAAGGCCACTTTTAAATGTTCTAAGAGAAGGAATTTTCCGACCGTGTCTCACGAAAAGAGTTCCCTTAGCTGTGTTATGTTCTGTGCGTTGCAGAGTGTCAACGTCTTTGTTCTTGATGCCTTTTTATAATGCTGTCCCTTTCAAACTGGGTAAAGTACTAGACATTGACCCGAATTCGAATTAGTCATGATTAATATTATAACTAATGTAAAAAGCTGAGAGACGCTTGTAATTTCCATCATTGTTATAATTGTTTTGTTCTAGACCATACCTGGGAACCTTCTGGTTACAGAGATGTTGAAGGTCTTAAGTTTCATTTGTTTTTTTTTCAAAAACCAGTTTTAAATGTTATTTATTTACTGCATGCGCCCATAAGCACTTGTTTTACGTGCGTTACATTGCGCTCTACCGTCATCAGTGGTTTTGCACACCGACCTTAAAAGTAATTCCCCAGAAATTAGTTTTGTATAGTGTTACTTAGTTTTATGTACAGAAGGCAAATTCTCGTACTTAAAAAAAAAACAAAAGCTCATCTCATCTTAGCGACAATCAATGTCAAAAATGTAGGGAAATTGATTGGATTTCTGACAGATTGAAATGGAGATTAGAATCCGCACGTTTGTGACAATGGCTATGTGAGGGGTCTGTTTACAACCTGTTTGAGGACTGTTCGAGCAAACGCCTGCTCGTTTAGAATCAGCAAATCAACGACCATCTGTACTTGCTTGTCATTCGGCTTCCATTTTTGTTCGTTATCGAGGCAATACATGTTTGACTAATAATCAGCATATTTGGAGCTTCTCTGAAGAGTAACCTAAAATCCCCCAAATAATTGACTATGTTACCTACCCCAAATTAACATAACATAACATAACATAACATAATCTTTATTTCATATAAACTTAGTACCTATGTAGTACAATAATAACTTAGGCTAGATACAATGTTTACATCAGCTTATGATTTATGCTTCTGTAGCCGAACTAGGCATTGCCTGTATTTCGACTATCAGTGCCCCAATCCCTTACAATTTGATCCAGTTTGAGTTTTAGGCCTAGCGTATAAATGTAGGATATTTCAAATAATAGTCTGTTAATGTTAATTTAATAATTTGTTATTTAAAATACTCTGTTTTTGACCAATGAGTGTGTTGTGTGTATATAGGTGTATGTGTGAGAGTTTGTATGGGTGTGTGAGTGATTGTATGTGTGTAGTGTGATGCATGATTTCGGGTGAGTAGTTATGCATTTATTTGAGGTTATTATTCTGTTACTGAATTTTAAAAAGAAGCAATTCAGTTTCTTCATAATTGAGTTTTTGCAGGTATTTATTTACATTTGCCTTACATTCTGTCTTTGTAAGTGGATAAATGTTCAATGATTTATTAATTTTGTTATACAAATGAGGTCCGATGAAGTCAGCAAATCTTGAGATGAATTGAGTTTGCCGGAGTGTCGGGGTATTACAAACCATATATTTTCGACGTCTATTAAGTAACTGTGGATTGTAAGATAATCTACTGTGTTGTAGGAGGATGATATTTAAAATAAATAGTTGCCTCACCGTCAGGACTTCACAGATTTGATAAAGAATAGTAGTTGGAAAGTAGGTGGGCTTTGAAGTGGCGACTTTGAGAACAGCACGTTGAGCAACCTCAATTGACTTCATTGAGGTTTTTGCAGTTCCTCCCCAAGTCGTAATGCAATAGGTAAGCAGTGGCTGACATAACGCGGTATATATCTGCTTCATTAATTTTGGTTCAGCAATGTGCCTAAGCTTTTTAAAAATGTAGATAAGTTTCCGAACTCTACTACACGTGTGCTTTAATTGTTCTTAAAAGTTAAGGTTATGGTCTATTGTAATACCCAGGTACTTTATTGAGTTCGCTCGTTCTAATGATGTGCAATTACAACTATCTTCGGTAACACACTCATGCGGTATAATTTTGAGATTTTTGCTGAGTTTAGTGTCATGTCTTATACTGAAGCAAATATATTTCGACTTGTCTACATTTAATGTTAGAATGTTACGCTGAAGCCATCGTCTAACGATATATTACTAAAAACATGACATATTATACGAAACAAACGTTAAAAATTATCTGTCAATTACATTACGCACAAGGGATAGAAACAGTCATATCAACAAGTAATGAGCCTGATATGGCATAGTCGAAAATTGTTCGATGTTTTCGTAAGATTCATCGCCGTTAATATTGGCGAAGAAAAAGTCGACCGGTTCCTCCATAGAGGCTGTAGCAAGTAGGAACGTTGAAAGACTGTCTCCTTGTTGGTTAACGGCCTAATCCAATAACGTATCTATTTCCAATTTTGACGTACTGGAGGTAGAAAAGCCTATCAATCTCTGGTTTTAACGTCCCTATAAAGCCAAAGTATGCGCCCCTTTAACGTGTTGACAGCCATTTGTTTGACAGGGACAGATAAAATTGTACTCTGTCATCAGTAGCGATCTGTATTAGGTTAGGCCGTTAGTGGTCACACAAGCGTGACTGCTAAGCGGCGTGTTCTGGGTTCGGTCTTTGGGTTGCGAAGGGGTTTTTGGGCATTTCCATTAGAAGCATAACTAGCAAATTTTGGGTTGTTCACGCCTCTGCCCTACCCCTTCGATGACTACGGGTGATATTGAGTTGAATTTAAATCACGCCCTGTTCTATGGATTAGAAATACCTTCGACCCTACTCGAGTTAAACGTATAAAACTATCGCCATCTCTTTCCAGCATAACCAAAGAGTCAATCATAGACGTGTATGCGACGGTAGTGAAGACGGCCACGCCCATAGAGTCCTGTACAGTGAGTGACGTGGAGCTGGTGGCCACGCAAGTGTGGGTAGTGTCCGCGGCGCGTGCGCAGCTGCCGCTACAGATCGAAGATGCGGCCAGGCCGGAAAAGAATGATGTGAGTACTTTAATACCACTTAATATAAAAAAAACGACCAAGTGCGTGTCGAACCACGCATAATGAAGGGTTCCGTAGTTGGAAGAATTTATCCCAAGAACAAACTTAACATTGTAGTTGAATAACATGTTCTTCCATACATCGAAATACGTCACGCACGCTCTAACTGCAAATGTAAGTTTGTGATCGCATTTTTTAAATATGTGATAAAACTACAAATTAAGGATTTTCGGATTTTCCTTTACTTATGCTGAGAGACTTTTTGCAAAATTTTATGATTCTAGGTCAATGTGAAGTACCCTATAGGTTTTGATTGATTTGCGAGTATCAAAATATGTCGAATAAATGACCGTATTTTGTATTGCGTTGACTTAGAATCTTGATTATTATACAGGTTCAAGGGACCGTAGACCTACGTATTTGATATTAATTTCAACTTGATACCTTCACGCGTTCTTGAGAAAAAGGGTCTTGACAGACCGGACGACCAGTCGTCCTATAAGGGTTTCGTTTTTTTCTTTTGAGGTACAGAACCCTAAAAATAACACAAATTCAATGTATACTTGAATTGTATTATAAGAATTAATTTTAGTTTTCCCTTAATTAGTTAGTTTTTTTTGTATATTTAGTTTTGTAGTCGCGATGAAGCTGACTAGCTTAACTGTAGCCAATTTCGACTTTTATTTTATTTTATTTAAAACTACAAAATGTGGTACATATTGAATGGTGCCCAAGAAACAGGCTGCGTCTAGTTTGGGACCAACGATACCTCCATATTGTAACTTCGAATGTTCAAATAAACGATCTTACTTTATCATTGATGTACACTAGGGTGTAACCCGTGGTAAATGGGGATGATGACAATTTTTTTATTTTTATCTCGAAGAATTGTTTATTTCCAAGTAGTGCAAATAGTATTACAAAAAGTGTAAAAGCTTAAAAATCTGCCAAGTTATAAACGTTTTAAAATAAGTGATAGACTAGTGCAACACAATCGTAGAAGTGACGTCACAACTACGTAACTCTATACTAGCGCCGTACATTGTCCGTACCGCGCGACAAGGACGGGAATTATCCCCTCCAAAAACTTTTAAACCGTGTATCTTCATCAAATTTACATCGATTTAACAGATTTTTTGATTATCTCATTTTTACTATGACTTCTTTGAAATTACATTATTTTTACAAACATTTTTAATAGAAGTCATCATCCCAATTATTACACAGACACGGAAACTGCATTATTTTGAGATAATTTTAATAACTATCTCTATGCAAAAAAACACATGCGTTGCCGCGTAAAGGGAGAACATACAATAGTTATTAAGGACACTGTATAAGTTAGTTGCAAGTTTCCCGAATATTATAAAATAAAATAATTATGCTACGAGTGCGGAAAGTAGGCGATTTCCGACGAGTCGACACGAGTCGAAAATCGTTCTTGTATCATAGAACGTTTTACTATGCATTGTGCGAGGAAATTGATAGTAGAACTTTTGTTGAGACGTGATTTAAGTTCTATAGTGAGGTGAAATTAAATGTATTTTCAGTATCACGAAATAATTTCATAATATAGTTACTACAACTAAACACAGTTGATAAACAATGACTAAAATTAGGTTAATTTTAAGGGACGCGAGTAACGCGGTATGTATACAGGCTGTCCCATAAGTCGACGTCAAGCTGGAGTCGGGTGATAGGTCGGATCATTTAGTTAACAAAAAATATTTTTTAAAAAATGTAGCAAAGACCGTCACAGGCAGCAGATTTTCTCTTTTTTTTATATGTGGCCGTAATTTTTTTAATTAATTGCAAAGTTTATTTTTATTGGTCTGTTAACTATTATGGTTTTTGTTGTGTTTCTGTTAACTGTTAAAATATATAGTGTTAGACAAGGACAGCACTATCGTAGAAGTGACGTCACGACTATGTACATACTGGCGCCGTACATTGTCCGTAACGCGCGGAAAGGAATAATTCCCTCCACAAACTTTTAAAGCGTGTAGCTTCTTTTATTTATATCTACCGAGGTTTTATTCTATCTTTGAAATTACATTATTTTTTCGAACTCTTTTAATATTAATCATCATCCACAAGGCTCTCTCTGTACCTCCGAATGTTAATCTGTGTTTACTTTATACCTTATTTTTCTTCGCAGGACCCTGAAGCCCTAAGAATTCGCGTAAACCAAGACACTCGTCTCGACAACCGTGTGTTAGACCTGCGTACACCTGCCAACCAGGCCATCTTCAGACTGGAAGCCGGAGTGTGTCGCCTGTTCAGAGACATACTAACTCAGAGAGGTACTGTAGACATTGTAGCAATTTTGCCATAATCACCACTGAGTTTACCAAGTGTGGTGATTATGGAAAAAAACAGCAAATTATTGTTCAAATCCAGAAGGCTTAGGCAGAGGTGTACCTATAGTACACCCACATGCACATGACTGCCTCGTTGGTCTAGTGGTCGCAAGAGCTACTGCTGTGGTCCTGGGTTGGATTCCCAAGTCGGGCAAAGTGTTATTGTGCTTTTCTATCTAGAATTTCTCAGTAGCAGCCCGGAGTCTGGATTTGTGCCCGGTTGATGGCAATAGGCTCGCCCCCTATTACATGCGACTTAAGCATAACTGGCGAAATGTGAGTGTACTATAGGTACACCTCTGCCTAACCCTTCCGGGATTACAGGCGTCATGGCCATGTTGTTATGATAATCTTATCCATTAATAATACAAGTAGAAACAAAATAATAAAACTTTGGATGAATCACTGTCTCATGAATGTGTGACAGTTCCTAGAGCTGAAGGGTGACTGGTGCTCCTGTGGTTTCCCGCGCCCTTAAGACTCCGTCATAGCGCTCCGACTGCATATAATACTTCAGTCGGGAAGAGTGTATTTCATGCGACATATAGATGTACAAAATAATAAATACAACGCCAACTTAATCCGCAGGTTTCGTCGAAATCCACACTCCTAAGATAATCTCCGCAGCTTCAGAAGGCGGCGCCAACGTGTTCACAGTCTCCTACTTCAAGTCATCCGCCTATCTTGCGCAGAGCCCCCAGCTTTACAAGCAAATGGCCATCGCCGCAGACTTCGATAAGGTTGGTGATTATTTTCAACGTTGTTGCGGTCAGCTTCGAGTCTGACCTCCACAACCCAGTTACTGAGTAACACAATCTCCTTTGTTAAGACTGGTAAGGTCGGTGATTAACACATATTCACTATCTAAAACAGAACCCTCCGCAAAATACTTTTTTTTTAATTCTAAATAATATTTTCTAATTTCAATTGAATTGTATGTATTCTTCTTGTTGTTGAATGTTTCATGCTGGATTATGTTCGAACGCAATGTGAGTTTTTACTGAATAAATAAATGGAATTGAATTGAATAAGCTGATGAATATCGCCGTGGTGTTCAACAAGATTGGTGAATGTTTATTCACCAATCTTGTTGAACTCCACGGCGATTGGTGATGTGTGATTCACAATTATAATACCTTCACATTGTCATACAAGGCGATGCTTTATGTTAAATGTTTACACATCAAGTAATTTTTCTATGTAATCATTTGGTGGTTGGTTCACTAAAGCGTTCGAAAATATTGTAGATATAAAACTAGGTAGTATTGGAAAAACACATTCAAAATATTTTTTATGCTATTTTCTTTGAGTAAATAGATAAATAATGTCACAATCTCCTCATAATGTCCAGCTAACTTATCCGGCAGATAATTACAAATTCTGTCCCATTTATTAATTCACTAGTATATTCAAGTACATAGTTCCTAACTGTCCGATACACTTATGTCCGCTTTCACTAACATTAGGCTACACCTAAATAAAAGCGCGCTGTTGGATTTTCATCTTTCAGTGCTGGGCCGAGATTTGAAAATTCAACCGCACTGTATCTTATTATTTCCCCGCGCGTTTATTTTTACAGGTCTTTACAGTAGGCGCAGTATTCCGCGCCGAAGACTCGAACACGCACCGCCATCTCACGGAGTTTGTGGGACTCGACCTGGAGATGTCCTTCAAGCACCACTACCACGAGGTCCTGGAGACCATCGCGGGGACTTTGACGGACATGTTCAGAGGACTGAGGGACCAGTAAGTATATTCGATCGTGATATTAATTTATAAATGTAAAAATAAACTTTATGAAGCCAGGAGTCATTTGCATTCCCCGTAATTGTTATTTTTTTCCTTCATTCTGAAAGTTACGGAGATATTGAAGGTGTTTCGCTGTTTCGCGACGTACCACACGCAAAACAGCGAATTTTCGCCACAAAAATAAAAGTCGTTGGGCAATGGAAATGAAAAAAGAATGATGTGATGGATTTTGACAACATTTAGCAATTCTACAATCCTACTAATATTAAAAACGCGAAAGTTAGTGAGGATGGATGGATGGATGTTTGTTACTAATTCACGGAAAAACTACTGAACGGATTTGGATGAAACTTGGCACACATTGGATTGGATTTGGATAATTTCCGGCCTCCACCCGGGAAAAAAAAACTACACGTTTCATAATACTAATTAAATAATAATAAATAGCAATAGAAATCAATATCAATAAAATATGAAACAAAATAAAAAAATGAAAAGAGGTCCAATTTTTTTTTTTTTTATTGGTTGTGGCAAGCGGCCTTAGCCATTGTTGCCAGTGTCGAGTGTTGCGGAAATTAAACGTGGGAAGAGGGAGGTTGGCATAATGTGACGGGATATTTTTTTAGGATGGGCAATAAATAATTATATGTAATAATATTATAACAAATTGTACTATATGGAAATGTTGTGAAAAGAAATAAATTTACTAAGAGATGCTACATATGACCTATTAGACAAAGAAAGGATGGAAGACAGATTACAAGGAAGGGGAGGTCCAATAAATTGCACAGACTGAACTCAATAAGGACTATACACAATACTAATGTCAATTAACAATAGGCATTATAAAACTAGCGTTCAGGGCCTGTAGTCCCCTCAATAGCAGATCTCTATTATAATTGCAGTTTGCAAATGCAAATTCAATAATAATAATACAATGTATTACCATACATAGCATTACGTCCCTACTGCTGGGACACAGGCCTCCTCTCTGTGAGAGGGAGTGGGCCGTAATCCACCACGCAAGCCCAGTGCGGGTTGGTAGATGTCACCACAAGTAAAGCGCGCCTTCGAGAGTAAAAAATACTGTAACAGGCTGGCATAAATACTTTGAGGTGAATAATAGTTACATTGTAATGATATGAAACTAAAACACGGCTAAACAGATTTAGATGACATTTGACACACAAGTAGACCAAAATAAACTAAATTAATACATGCTTCGTATCTGGGGTATATGTAGAAGTTTCTAGAAGTAATGAATGAAGGAATTAATTGTCTTTTTCACCCTATTTTTTTTCTTTGCCGCGACTTACAGCTTGTAATCACATAATATTTTTCTAGGTTCGCATCAGAAATAGCGACCGTGGGTCAGCAGTACCGTGTGGAACCGTTCAAGTTTCTCGACCCGCCGCTCAGGCTGGAGTTCCCTCAGGCCATACAGATGCTAAAAGAAGCAGGTATTCATTTTGTGTAAAATATTATTCGCTTACCCGTAAATCGAAAATGTACATCGAGAATTTTCGGTATCGATTTATAATCGAGAATCTGCGCAAATTTACCCGACTTCACTAAACATCATACTAAGAAAAGCTGTTGGAAACGTCATGGTTATTCGTCATTTTATTTAACATAAACCTACATAGATGGGCACTTATAATCGTCAGAAACTAGGCGCACGGTTCCAATTGGTCGTTTCCTATGGAGAAGAGCCGGCAAGAAACTCCACGGTTTAAAAAAATAATTGGTTTTTGCAAATTATTGTAAATGGTTTTCAAACAACAGTGTTAATAGGTATGGGACTACACAGTGTAGGGTGTAGGCCTGTCAACAAGTACCAGTGCTTAACAAATAGAAAATGGTCTAAAAATCTTCAGTCTACAAGGCTTGCAATGTTCTCAAATTCACAAAATGTAAAATAATTTAATAAATGACAATGCCAGATCCTGCCCCAGCTATTTACAGGAAATGTCAATTAGTGAAAATAGTTGTAATGATTAAAGGACCTTTTCATAATACATTGTTTTTCAGTAGTACTTGCCGATTACAATTCAATGATAAAAGGAATTCAATTCCTGAATTTCCTATTGCGTTACTTATTGCGCATGATACACAACAAAAAAAAGTTTTAAATACCTGTAAAACAAAAACTCATATCACGATTATATTTATTATGATAATGCTAAACGTATATTTTGTTTAAATCGCTTTTTAACTATTTTAAACTGCACCTAACCTTTAATCAATGTCAATTTTTTTTTAAGTTTTTAACAGAAACCGCAAGTTCTACAGACATTAGGACAAATGTTTAGTTAACAGTAATAAATAAACTTTATGATGCTGCATATTGCAGGCTTGTAAATGACTTTGATTTGAGTGGGGCAAAGTTCTATAGAGTTTCTGGCGTTGTCCATTCAAAACCTATTTAAACCAAATGACTGATTGCCATTACAAATGTAACAAATCTGAATCAATGTAATCCAGACCAAAAAACTAATAAAGGGTTGAAATTAGACCTGTAGGTATATAATGTCAAATAATGAGAAATTATAACAAAGAACACATAAAATCATCACGCCTGTAATCCCAGAAGGCTTAGGCAGAGGTGTACCTATAGTACACCCACATGCACATGACTGCTTCGTTGCTCTAGTGGTCACAAGAGCTATTGCTGAGGTCCTGGGTTCGATTCCCAAGTTGGGCAAAGTGTTATTATGCTTTTCTGTCTAGAATTTCTCAGGAGCAGCCCGGAGTCTGGATTTGTGCCCGGTTGATGGCAATAGGCTCGCCCCCTGATACATGGGACTTAAAAAAATAAACACCGTAATTTGGGAGCAGCATAGAGACATTTACATAGTGACGCCGATTAACAAACTGTTGTAAGAACGTTTATATAGCGTGAGTATACATTATTATTCTACTAGCTTCAGCCCGCGTGATTGTCGGAAATTATCCCATGGGAATTTACTACCAGGGAAATCTAAAATCATCCCTTTTTTTTGGGGGATGATTTAAAAAAAACTTTGAACTGAAACAAGTTATCATAAGTTTCTTACCAATAGCACAAATTAGAATAAGGATGATGACTAAGATTAAAAATGTTCGAAAATTAATGTTGATTTCAAAGTAGGCATGGTAAAAATGAGTAGTCGAAAGATTCTGTTAAAGCGATGTAAATATAAAGAAGCTACACGCTTTAAAAGTTTCTGGAGGGGATTATTCCCGTCCTTGTCTCGCGGTACGGATGACGTATGGTGCTAGTATGATGTTACATAGTCGTGACGTCACTTTTACGATAGTGCTGTCTTTGTCCTAACACTTATTTTAAAACGTTTTTAACTTGGCAGTTTTTAAAGCTTTTACACTTTTAATAATATTGTTTGCAGTATTTGCAAAACAAAAATTTTTTGAGATAAAAAATCAACATGCCGGTTTCCTTCACCGTTTTGACAACGATGATGAAATTAAATACACAAAGTGCCTGCCTGGGTTCGAACTCATGATCACCACTACTCCTGAAAGCTGAAAGATTAAACAAAAAGTTTTTATCAAAATCTTAGCCCGGAGACTGATTTTCTGGCCGGTTGGTGGCAATAAACTTGCCCCCTATTCTTCTTCGTGTCGCTGGCTCGACTTTTCTTAGATCTTGTTGGCCCAAATCTTCGCCATATCCACGGCGTCGTCCGTGGCAGCGCAGAGGTTACTTTGACTGCAAGTTTTAGGACACAGAGGACAAGATAGAAGGTGGCTCCACAACCTGTTATCTTTCGTGGTCCACATGGAAGTGTCTGAACCGTTTCAGGACACAATTGGGCAAGTCGCTGGCACGATTTTTCTCTCAGATCTTGTTGGCCCATTACTTCGCCACATCAACGGCGTCGTCCGTGGCAGCGCAGAGGTCACTTTGACTGCAAGTTTTGGGACACAGTGGGAAAGATAGAAGGTAGAGCATAGTTTGCGACATAGCTCCACAACCTGTAAACTTTTTTGGTCCACTTTGAAATCCTTGAACCGTCTCCGGACACAAGTGGGAAGATGTTACTCATGAGGCTACCTCGACGGAACGGCATCAGGCTGTGGATGTAAATATTAAATGGCACTTAAACCATATGTGACGAAATGGTTGTGCACTAAAACACCTCTACCTACCTTCGAGGAAAACGTGTACAGCCGCCGTAATGATATTTCTATCTTCCAGGAGTGACGGTAGGTGAAGAAGACGACCTCTCGACCCCTGACGAGAAACTCCTGGGCAGATTGGTCAGGGCCAAGTATGATACTGACTTCTACATCCTGGACAAGTACCCGCTGGCTGTCAGGCCTTTCTATACCATGCCTGACCCCAACAACCCGGTGAGTTGACTTTTTATAGCATAATCAACCTATAATGTTCCCCACTGCTGGGACATATGCCTCCTCTCTGTGAGAGGGAGTGGGCCGTAATCCACCACGCGGGCCCAGTTCGGGTTGGTAGATGTCACATGTCTTTGAGTTCCTCACGATGTTTTCCTTCACCAATTTTAGAGCAGCATTCACAAAAAATGAAAAGTTACATATTTTTTTCCAATTACAGAAAGTGTCAAACTCCTATGACATGTTTATGCGTGGCGAAGAAATCCTCAGCGGCGCGCAGAGGATACACGACCCTGAGTTCTTGACGGAACGCGCTAAACATCACGGCATTGGTCAGTAAACAATGTTTATCCAAGATAATAGCTATTACATAAGTCTGTTCTAAAGGTCTGATGGCAACTGGCCGCAATAATTAATTGTTATGTACTATAGCAATAGGGATGATGACTGATATTAGAAATGTTCATTAAAATAATGTCATTTCAAAGTAGGCATAGCAAAAATGAGATAATCGAAAAAACTGTTCTAACGGTGTAAATTTGAAGAAGATACACGCTTTTAAAGTTTTTGGAGGGGACTATTCCCGTCCTTGTCGCACGGTGCGTACAATGTACGGCGCTAGTATGAAGTTACATAGTCGTAACGTCACTTCTACGATAGTGCTGTCCTTGTCCAACACTTATCTTAAAACGTTTATAACATGGCAATTTTTTAAGCTTTTTCACTTTTTGTAATTTTGTTTGCACTATTTGGAAACAAACAATTTATTGAGTTTTTTTTTTTTTAATTGTCATCATCCCTATTAATTATTGGTTTTCTATAGCCGCGGTAAGTCCGATGTTGTTGCTAGGCAGTGCCATACCGCACGCGGCCCCCTCCTTCGCCGACCGCGCACTTAGCGCGCGTTGTAAAGACCACTATAGTAGTGATCGTATACTTAAAACAGTGACTTTTAAGTGTTTATTTCATTTTTTTAGATATCACCAAAATAGCCGCATACATCGAGTCATTCAGATTGGGATGTCCTCCTCATGCAGGTAAATATTGTTTTAGGTTTTAGTGTAACTAGTAGTACGATCTGTAAATTTGTCAAGAATCGCAAGTTTATTGAACCGCTTCTAAATCCATCCTTCGATTTAAGGCCCACATAAACCCTCTACCTTTGTATGGATTTTCAGGGAAAGGCCACTACTGGCTTCACTGTTTTCAATTCAGATTTTATAGAATAAAAAATCTACTTGATCGAAATATCACTACTTTCTCAAGACATGCTTATGGATTTTATTTAATTCTTGTAGATCTTGATTTCTTTTTCCCTTCAAATAAATAAATGATCTTTCTTTCTTCAGGTGGCGGCATCGGCATGGAACGCGTCGTGATGCTGTATCTTGGACTGGACAACATTCGCAAGACGTCCATGTTCCCGCGTGACCCCAAGAGAGTGACTCCCTGATATGTACATATATGTATATTGCTGTTAAACTGACGACAGATCAATAATAAAATGTTTAATAAAAAGTTGTTGGGTTTTATTGACTGAATAAACAACGACCATCGTCACTGAAGGCAACTAACTACTAGCCAGGGTTGACCCACATCTACCAGTAGAAGGACGGAATGCTGACAGATGTGTGTCAGCCCTTAGGATCTACTGATGCAATCTCATAATCTGCGTAACCTTTTCCAAACAATTGTTTAGGGTCTGCTTCCTGGCTAACCGGACGCAGCTGAATACCAGTATTTTACCTGGAGCGACTGCCTATCTGGCTGTCCACGACACACTGTTGCCTTAGAAGGGCCTTCATCCATAAATGCCATTTGAAGTCTATCGTACGATTCGTTCGGTTTCAGGCGACATTGGAAATCGTAAAAAATCATAACGCGAAAATGTTCCCGGCGCAGATCCATATTTTAATAAGACATGATAACTTCAATTACCTCTCAAACAATGAGGGGGGAATTTTTGAAATTGGAACGTGCCTACTTTTACTTACAAATAATCATATTTTCAAAATAGTCTATCTGGCCAGTCTCTCCTTTTTTTCGCAATTATTTCTGAGTGGCCTGGTACATTTAAATGCTTTTACTTGATGTAAGTACTACTTTCAGTTGTGAATACTAAGGATAAAAAAGGCCCGTTCACGGTAAGGTGAGGGCACGCCCTCGCCTCCCGCACCGCCCGCCCACGTTTCATCTGCACGCAATTTGTTCGTCTGTCGGGTTGTACTTTCATGGCACGATAGCCCGCGTCATCTTACGATATACATTGTTCTGCAAGTCAAGTTAAGATTGATTGTCAAGTATTTCAAACTAGTGTTTCAGTAGAATCATGTTAATTAATAATTCATAGAAATTTCTAAATAAAAATATAATAAGATGGACCATTTTTAATAATGAAACGAAAAGTAGAAACATCTCAAGATAACCAACCGGTCACCATTTAGCCGCAAAAACATCGCCAGATGTACAGGCCGCACCCAGAACTTCGTTACAACTTGTACAAAGAGTTCGTCGACTGATTCCTGTATTCCCACGGTTATTGGTAATTTATTTTGATATACAAAATTATCGTCGAGAAATCTTAATTATGATATAAAATACAAGCTTCTCACAGCTCCAAGTAAACCCGAAAAAGACCCGAGTAAATCTTTCCTGCTTCCGAGCAGGACGGGAACAAGTGCACGATTATCACTTTGAACAAAATGCTTGTCTGTTTGTGAATAATGAAAAGGTTGGAGAAAAAAATCCAATCGCCAAGAAACTTGTGACTGAACCACTAACAGTTTGCCCAAACTTACTGGTAAAGATCTGGTGACCTTGAGACCCATTCTGAGCTCATGTACTTACCACGTTAACGCGTCAAAAAGACTAATACTTGAGAAAATTCTAGAATTTCGTTATTACAGCTTATCTGCGTTGAGACATAGAGCACATCGCCCAACTGAGTTTAGCTGCAAGATACGTCGATGATGGCGGCAAATTATACGAAAGATTTTTAGGTTACACATCCATACAGACAATTATATAACATCTTGCTGTAGAGGCGTTGGTTGGACTAGCTGAACACATTACGGATGGATTTTATTAAAATTAAACCATTATTTAAAAAACGTTTTGTTTTATTTGGTTAAATATACATTCATTCACAATAATCCATAAAATGAACACACCTCCCCATCCATTTTTTTCACCCCACAAGCTTTACAAAAACATGACTCATTTAGTCGACCCGAACCGGACAAAAAATAGGTTAAGTTTATACTTCAATTCCGAGAACACTAGATCAAAGGTTATTACAAATTCTAGAGTTTGGTTCACATACTTATTACAGTGTCAGCGTTTAGAATTGTTTACTTTACGAGAAATAGAACTTGAAAATAAGCGCAAAAAAACATCCTCTCAAACTTTGGAGCACAGAGTACATTCCGTTTCATTTAATTTTAATATTAATTAACATTCTACATTTTAAAGATATTTACAAATCAATAAGCACAATAAGAAGGCAGGCAGCCTTACAAAACCATTTCAGAAATCGAACTACCAAAACGAAAAATTTCACTACAAAATGCACAAGAACCTACAAGTATGATAGAATGTATGGATACGCCCAAAATTGTCCACATCCGAACATTCCAAAAAGAAAATAAATTCAAAATGAAGCATTGCAATAGACGAGATTGTTTTGGAAAAATAAAACTGCAAATTAGGCATCAAAGACTCACCACTACCGCGTCCGAAGAAGAACTACTAGCTATCACGCTACACTGTCACTTTTTACTTAGAATTTTGTAAAAAAAAAAAAAGTCTTTACAAATGTAAAAGTTTTCTTTTTATAAAAATATACAAATAAGCACTGAAAATGTATTTAGATGTACAACAAAAAATACAACTAAGCACTGAAAATATCTTTAGGTCTGCACAAAAGATACAAATGGTGGATGAACAACATCCACTATTCGCACCATGAATGAAACGAAAAACCGGTCCTGCTCCACACCACAACTAATTAATTGACATTCGAATCACTGTTGAAGCTGCTGAAGATAGTAAGAATTTATTTGCATTATATAAACTCAATCTCCTTTTTATTATATAGATGCATTGCACAGATGTGAGTACTTTGTACTATAGAGCTACCATTTACCGGGTAATGTCATAGATTGACTTGAATGTGCCTTGGCGGCTGATAGTATGTCATGCTCACTCAAATGTCTCGCTGACGGTGGCGCGTGTGTCGGATCATTTAGCTCCCTTCAAAATGGTTGAGCTGAATGGTGCTGATCCATGCGTCATGTTCGTGAACGGGCGCCGTCAGTTGGGACTGGTCATCTCTTAGCTGCCAGGGCTTATTTTAATAAATTATTAGCTGGATTGTTTTTAATTATGTTTTGATGCACTCTGGACGCTTTTAACGTGTACGGTTTTTTGTACATCGTTCTCACTTATAGTGAACAACATTAATCGATGTAACTAAGATATATGTAAAAACATTATTATTTAAAAGAGTGTCCATGGAGTTTCTTGCCCGTTCTTCTCCATAGGTACCTACTACGCTTTGGAATGGGCAACTAGCTTCATATTTCTGACTGACCGACTCCTTGACAATTCAAAAGTGCCTGTAAATGGTTTAATTGAAATAAATGATTTGAGTTTGAGTTTGAGTTTTGAGTTTGAAACAAACAAAGGTGTGGTCCAAAAACATAATTTATACAAATATATAGATACATACAAAGAAATACATATTTATAAATGTATTTTACATAAATAATTTATTTATGGATTAAAGGGAAACAGTCCTTCATACATACAGTTTTGTCACAACCAACACAGTATGTTTGACACCGTGTCCTGCACATGGTGCAAAGCCTCCGTGGGCGCGAGCCGTTGGAACTTACAGGGAAATGTTTAATGTAGTGACTAAAGTCCTGCTGCCGTTTCTGTGTGGTTGCAGGCAGAACAAGAGCGGCGCGATGCTTGGAAATAAGAGATTTTATAAGTCTTATACGGAAATTTCGATGGCTAAGAGTAGAATTGTGATGATGAATGACGTAAGCGTTTAATACGGAGATGTTTAAAAGTCTCCGGAACAATTTTTTGTACCAGACCCTTGTTCGTTTCCGCTCGACCGGATACATGGCCAGCAGCTGGTCTTTCTTATCCACCCCACCCATCATGATATTGTAATCCAATATCAGGATGGGTTTGGTGGAGCCTCGGACTGTTTGCTGACCGTTGCCATGGTATGTAGAGATCATAGCAACCCTGTTATTATCTCTCCATACCATGACATCGACGTCCCCTGAGGTAAGACCAGTAATCTGACCTGGGCGCATGTCCTGCTTGGTGAGACTGTGCAGGGCCTGCGGAACAAACTCGCGATCAGTCCGCAAGGTTCCTACACAGTCAAAGCCCAAGGACTTGAGGTTTCGTGCGAGACATGGAGAATTGTAGAAATTGTCCATCCACAATGTGTATCCTTTGTGCTCCAGACCTTGGATCAGCCGTAACACAATTGACGGTGTAGGCGCCTCTAGTGGATCTTCGTACTGCTGCGGTGATTTCTTATGAGCGAAAACCTCAAACCGCCATAGGTAGCCGGTTTGAGATTCACAAATCTCAAAAGTCTTGACGCCCCTATTTGCAACTTTATTTGGAATAAGCTGGCTGATTTCCAGCCAGCCTTTCCACATCAAAAGACTCTCGTCTAGCGCAATGTTCTGCGCCGGAGTATATAAGGACTGAAATTTCATGTTCAGATGTGTCAGCACTGGCTGTATCTTAAAAAGTCTGGCCTCGGAGCCATCCAGTTCTAGCGCACACATGGCTTCATTGTCATTGAAATGTAAACATTTCGACAGGAGTAAAAAACGGTCGATACTCATGTTTGCGCTAAAACCGGGAGTATGAAAAATGTCAGGGGTGGCCGCCCAGTACTCCTCCAATCGGGACTTTACCACAACCCCCATCGCTAGAACAAGGCCGAAATAAACGTATAGTTCATCGACCGTAGTGTCATACCACCGGGCGATGCGGCTTCTAGGCTGGAGACTGTTGTTAGCGAGCATCTGGGTTGCCACCTGCTGAGCGTACTTATTGGTCTCCGAGGCAATGTGCTCCATAATTTGCCGATCCCATATGTCAACGAAAATGTCATACGGGTCGTCACGTGGAGTTGTGGGACCAACTTTACTTTCGGAAAACGGTTCCCGCCTCGATTCAGGTGGAATCGGAGAATCCGGAAACGCTCTCCATTCAAAATCATACCACCTCCAAGGCTGGTCCGTCGCCTTTAGAGGAACACTGGCGGGCGCTGGGTCAACGGCAGGCACAGAGTCTACGGCAGCATAATCTTCCCGGTCCAAGGGAGTTTCCATAATGCTCCGAAAAACCCTTGGAATTGGTGGCAGAACTATGGCCTCCTCGTCGTCGCTATCGTCAGAGCCTGCGTCGCTTCCTGTAACAAATGATAGATATGTTTTAAATCTGGTAGACACCCTAAATTGGCCATAGCCCCAACCAGATTAAAATCAGCAGATGCTTACCAAAATTGATAAGGTCTGCGATATTCTCATCTCGCTGGTGCTGACGAGGAGGTGGAGATGGAGGTGGATCCTGCATCGGTGAGGCGGCTGGCCCGCTCGGAGCCGACTCCCACCCCCTAAATTCCACAATACTGGAACAAAAGCAGTAATGTAGTACCCTAATTTTCTATATTTAAACAAGGAGAAACTGACTGACTGACATTTCAACGCAGAGCCGAAACTCCTGGGACTACAAATGTGAATTTTTGCGGCGACACGGCTTGATTTAATAATGTAGGGGAGCGGGAAGAAGGGTTTTTGGAAATTCTACATATATGGGGTGAAAAGGAGGGATTTAATTTATATGAAAAACTTATTGCTTGTGTTAATATACTTGATTGAAACGAAACTTGGCACGTATACATATCTCAACAACTTTGACACCCCCCAAGCGCCCTTGGATTGGGGGGTGTCAAACTTTAACGCGCGGTCCGTTACTCGAAACTCAGTATTTATACAAAACACAAAAAATAAAGAATAACGTGTATCAGGGTTTTTCTAAAACAGGATGCACAGAACACGACCCGCGGGTCGAATACTGGTGGCCCGCCGACAGCAATAATAATTATACATTCGAAAAATATTGAATTCTATTCCAGAATAAAACCAAAAAAAATATGTTCGAAAAGTAATTTGAATCTCGCGCGCGCGCTCTTAAGTGCGCTTATCGGTGCGCCGTGCATGCGTCGGTAATGTTCGTGCCGATCTCGGTTAAATTCGTTTTCTTGAGGAAGCGCCGCGGCCGGCGGCGCGGCGACGACGGCAGCGCGGTGGCGGCTTATCCACGGGTTATATTGTTAGAGCAAGCGAGATAGCAATAGTCCCGAATTCCCGATTGATCGCGTATGTAGATACACGAAGCTTCCAGAGTCGGTTTCGAGATTTCTCCAGACAGTTTTCGACTCTATACGCGCGGTATAAAAGCCACGCTAACCGCAGCGACCGACACGGCCATCTACTACACCGGCCATGATGAAAATTCGATAGCTCGCATTCTCCAAACCCAAGTGAACAAGCTTGGCGCTTGGTTTAGAAAATGGCGAATCGAAGTCAATCCCGACAAAAGTCAAGCGGTTCTTTTCTCAAAGCCGCGTCGCAATCCCAGCCCCCCTCGACCGATCACCATGTTCGGCAAGCCGATCCCTTGGGAGAAGCGAGCCAAATATCTGGGTGTAGTGCTCGATGAACATCTCTCTTTTTCAGAGCACATTATGGCGGCTCGTTCGCGCGCCGCCTTCGCTCTAGGTAGACTTCACGTTGTCCTAAATGCACGTAGCAAATTGTCACTAAAGTGCAAAATGCTTATCTACACAGCATGCATCCGCCCGATCATGACATATGCCAGTGCAGTCTTTGCACACGCCAAGCCCCATCGCTTCAATAGAATGCAGACCCTCCAGAACAAGTTCCTCCGTAGGATCACAGGCTCCCCCTGGTACGTTCGCAACGAGATCCTTCACGTTGACCTCAAGATTCCCACTATGCGCCAGTTTATGAAACGCATTTCAAAGCGTTTCTTCGAGACCGCCGCGAATCACCGCAACCCTCTGGTTGTCAAGGCCGCTAGCTTTATTCCCTCCTCCATTAGTCATGTCCGCCGTCCCAAGCATGTCCTCACCAATCCCGATGACCACATAACTCTCATTCAGGAGAGCAGTAGGGCCACCAGTACAGTGCACAAACACAGACCGACATTCCGACCTCGCCGCCGAGGTTCCACGCGAAGATCCCGACGTAACTGTCCCCCCCGACCCTTGCTCTGTTTAATGAAATGAATTAAATGAAAAATCTAAGATCATTGAATTTTTTCATTAGCACTCGACGAATCCACTGATATTAGTTCCACAGCTCAACTTCTCATATTCATACGAGGTGTTACTCAATATTTTGAAGTCTTAGAAGAGTTATTAGGAATGTGTTCATTGAAAGGTCAAACCAGAGGAGTTGATATACTCAATGTACTTTTGGATGAGTGTTCAAAAACTGATTTTGATTTATCAAAATTATCGGGAGTTGCGACTGACGGTGCTCCTACGATGATTGGTGTCAATTCTGGGCTATTTACTTTGCTGAAAAAGCATCTGCAAGAAAAAAACATAAACGCTGAAGACCTCATGCAGTTTCACTGCATTATACACCAAGAAGCCCTCTTTCTAAAAAAAATTAATTTCAAAATGTCATGAAAGTGGTAGTTTCGACTGTAAATTTCATAAAATCACGAGGACTCAATCACAGGCAATTCAAACAATTCCTTGATGACATCGAAAGCGAATATGAACATTTACTGTATTATACAGAAGTAAGGTGGCTAAGTCGTGGATTGACACTGGAACGATTTCTAAATTTAATAGAAGAAATTGGAATATTTCTGGCGGAAAAGCAAAGGGATGTCCCGGAACTTAAAAATCCTGATTGGTTGTGTGATTTGGCTTTTTTAGTTGACATTACAAATCATTTGAATGTCTTGAACACACGGCTTCAAGGCAAAAATCAACTGATATCCCAGCTCTACGCTCATGTATCATCCTTTCAATGCAAGCTGACACTTTTCAGATCGCAATTGAATTCTGGATATTACAATCATTTTCCGAATTATAAGAAAATGGCTGAAAAATTCAACAAAACTACGATTAATTTCAGTTATGTAGAAAAGCTAGATATTTTGATTCAATCTTTTCAAGACAGATTTTCGGAGTTTAAAAAAGTGAAACCTCTGTTGGACATATTCAGCAATCCTTTCACGATTTCAGTTGAAAATGCGCCAGAGTCAATGCAGTTAGAAATTATCGACATTCAAAACGACCAAGATTTACGCAACAAATTCAACGAAGGAGACTTGCTGAACTTTACCGCTGCATTGATAAAAATACGTACAAAGAGTTGCGCATAAACGCTCTGAAATGTGCCAGCTTTTTTGGTTCTACCTATATATGTGAACAAACCTTTGCAATACTAAATAATAATAAAACAAAAAATCGAAACCGCCTTGCAAACGAAAGTTTGGAAGCAGTTTTACGTGTTGCTACAAGTAAATTTGAGCCAAATATAAAAAAGATTGAGATTATAAAATTCTTTTTCAATTTTAATATATTATTATCAATTCTTTATTGTCTTTAATTACCTATACTTCTAACGGCCCGCGATCAGTTCATAATTTGCCCGAGTGGCCCCTAGTCTTAATAAGTCTGTGCATCCCTGTTCTAAAATCTACCCCTAAGGGATTGAAAAGGGGTAGTAAATTTTGCACGCCCCCCCCTGTAAATTTTTATTTTACTGCATGGCTTGATAAACTTGAAAATTGGTATAAGTAACCTTTGAGTCAAGTTACAGAAACATCGCTCTACGTGCTACGTCATCATATGCGCGTGTGATTGTTACTTACTCGGCACCTTAATATTCTTCAGTTTTCTCGATATTTGTTAGTTTTGCTGACGGTCAGCGGCAAACTAAACTAGGGCGAACGGTATACGTTACAGGGGTTGTTGGGGTAATAATTCAGGGTTGAACCACATCTGTCAGCACGGAATTTACCAACGCGCGCGGCGGAATCGGAGATGCGATTCGATTCCGCCGCGTGCAGTCTATCTTTCTCGCTCTAAGAAATGACAATCCTGAGCGATAGAAAAGGACAGAGCATGAAAAAAGGCGACTCCGTGCTGACAGATGTGGGTCAACACTATTGCTACTATTTTAAGAGGGTGGTGAAATTTGTAGGGTTATGTACGAAATTGAAGCGAACGAAGTTGCGGGCGAAGTGCTGAATGACTGACATATTAGAAATTAAGAGTTCCTTCTATAATTCGAAATATTCCTTCGATAAGGAATTCAGCCTATCACCGGAATTTTTTGTGTTTTTCGAAAATTGATCAGGAAAAGGGTGTTTTGGGATTGGATGATTTCAATGCGTGTTTTGATCAAGCCAAAGGAAGTCAAATATCGTAATAATTAATATTCCAAAACTGCCGGTTATAGAAAACAATAAAAAAAACACGCAGACGAAGTCCGTAAGCGACTTACATTTCTGGCGACGGCACCGAAACTGACGCCGCTGATGATGGCTCAGCCGTTGGTGATGGCGATGATCGTGGTGGTGGTGCGGGAGCCCGTTTTGATCTAGATGGATATTAAAACAGAAGTTCAAAACTTGCTAGTTCACAACCAGAATAATATACACAAGTAGAACCACTTACGATTGCCACTTGCGCATCCTTTTTGGGTGCAGGGCGGTCTCGAGACCTCGGCCTTCCGGAAACTCCGTGATGTCGCAAATCACAATTCTAAAATTCAAAACGATTCGATTGTAATCACTCAAAATGATTGTGATGAGAAAAAAATACATAAAGTTATTGAAAAATTAAAATAAAGCGCTAAATAAGTATTGAATCTAACTCGTGAATAGTACGAGGTCCTGGCCGCTTGTCTCGGGCATAGGCGCGGCGGCCGCGCCCTCTGCCACGCCGGCTATGACCACCGCGATCGGCAACCACTCCCACTTCCACCACCACTTCCTCCATTGCCACCGGTGGCAGTGTAGCTGGTCTCCCTCGTCCACCTCGCACACGTACACCCCGACCGATTCGTGCTCCACGCGTGCGAGGACGACTTGGCTCTCTTAAAACATGCACATAAACAATTTAAAAATTCAAATAAAACATGCAAGTTTCATTAAAGTTTGACTACTTTAAGAGTAGACGATGAGAAATACACAAAAAAAATAAAAACGCAAAACCCTTGCACTGTACTCATGCATGACAGCCAACAAAAAAAAAGGTCCCAATCCATAATTTCATTTCCAATAATATTACCTAAATACGTGTCGAATTTTATCAATTCGACACGTATTTAGTTAATATTATTGGAAAACCTCCTTTTTTTCGTAAGTCTATTAAAACACAAATCAGAAAATAAGCAATCACCATAAAACATTAAAATTGTAATCCGCGGATTATCCATCCGAGCAGAAATTGCAATAATGGCGGTTTGGAGTCTAATTGTATATAGTCATTTGACCTCAAATTCCCTGCTAATAACAAAAAGTCGAAAACTGAAATCAGATTGATTATTTCACTCATATTTGGATTTTTCACAAGGAATTCTATTTTTGTAAATCTTAGATGAAAGTAGGCTATCATAATACCTATGTAATTGTAAAAAAATAATGTGGCAAACATTTTAAAGTTCATAAACTTTGTGATAAATTTAATAATCGCAAAGAAATACAAAGAAGTAAAAGATCATTTCCAATTATGCACTTTAATACAGTTTTGTTACTTTTGACTAAAAGAAAATTGAATGTTTAAATTTTATAAAAACAAACAGATTTTTTAATAAGATTTCGGTTACTTCTAAAAATGTTGAGCAACCATAAATTTATTTATTAGTTATAATATTACAGCCCTTTATTCTGAACTACACAGTTACATAATGCATGTAAAATCCTGTATTCTGGTTTTATTATAAAATGTCACGCAGTTCAGCATGCCTCTTGGTGATGTCTTGCGCTACCCTTTTCCACTGGTTATTAGTTATATTGATATATATTAAATAAATAAATACATATATTTATTTCTAAATACCACTGTTTGTCTCTGCGTCACCCAAAGGTTGACTGGTAGAAAATGCCTATGGCACGCACACAAATGTACAAAGGCAGACTTAATTGTCCAACTTTGTACATTTGTGTGCGTGAAGTATTAAACAAGTTAATAAAACAAAGCTTAAGAACAGCAGATTTTAGGGATAGTCACAAAAAATAAGTAATTGGTATCAAAATATAAACCATTAGGCTGGTCTTTATTGCCTACTATAGGGTTTGATCCGGATTAGTAAGCATTAATCCGGATCCGTGCTTCTGATCAAGCGATCAGAAGCAGCGTTTAATAAACTACTTTCAAATCATCAGGTTTTGATGCAATTTGTTCTTCTGATGGAGTTAGTAGCTTTTTGTTGTGCTGTCAAATGTTAATGTATGATAATTCCGTTTTGTTACATATTTTCCGATTACACATTACTACCAATACCAAGTTCAAAATGAATTAAAGTAAAACTTTTATTGTTACGAATTTTAGTGACGCTAAAGTTTGCTGTTTGGCTGACAGGACAGTTGTAATTGTTACCCATCATAATTAATTGTATTTCACAGTCTAACCGATTGATTGACACCATGGCATACTTAAGCTATTTATTTCAAATAAACCAATTTTGAATTGTCAAGGGGTCGGTCAGACAGAAAGATGAAGCTTGTTAGGTATTTGCTCATTCCACAGTAGGTACTGGAGAAGAACGGCCAAGAAACTCCACGGAGACTCATAGGTAAAAACAAACGGTTACATCATTCATGTTGAAACGAATTTGCACATGAATAAGCAAATTAATGTACATAAATCTTGTTTTCACTACATTGTTTACATTATTTTTAGAACATGGTACGGGCACGCCGCCGCTGGGCGGCGGCACGGCGCGCAAGGCCAAAATCTTTTTCAAATACACAAAAGCATTAAAACACTGTTTATTACTTACCCAGTCAATATGGAATACATATTTCAACTCGCACACAAAATATGATTACTACGACAACGACTTTCCGAAGCACGCGCGAAACAAATAGACGAAACCGAGGTCCGAGATCCACCAGACTATTCCAGACGGACAGACGGTCATTTTATCTCCCAGTCTCCCACAGTCCCACCAAGACTCCCAAAGAAAAATCGCTCGCTGACTCGCTCGCTCGCTTCCCGAGCGGCTTACTTGAAGCCCTCCGAATTATTGCCGGCAAGTCCCGACGGGACACCGGAAGCCCATCAACCCCAGTCGATTTTAAACTTAAATTTACATTACTTTAAGGTTTACTATTGCTTCTGTAAAATTTGACCATAGGGCCGATAACATTTTTAAATCATAGACAAAAACACGAACTAAAAATAATACTCACAAAATTAAAGAAAATATGTTGAAACCCGCCATTTTACGCGTCAGTGTCAAGTGGGTGACGAGTGAGTCGTGCGATAGTGATTGTGTATTTACTGTGTTTTTTGTGTGTTATTCTTCGGTAAGTGGATGTATATTCATTTATAAGTGTACAATACAACTTTTTAGATAATCGTTTGCATGAAACAATATAATAAAACATGTTTTTTGAGCCAATGTTTTTTACGTAAACAGAATTTGTTGTCATGAATTTTGTTGTACGAATTTGACGATTTTGCAATGAATTAGTACCTTTGTGATGTTAGTTATGACGCAAAACATACTGATAATACATAATTTCATGTATTCTAGCCGTATTACAACAATTTTATTCGATATTTCGAGAAATATTTGACATAGTTTCCAAGGTTGTCAATGACGTCATTGTTTACATTTTGAATTCTTATGATTTTTTATTGAATTAGTGTCTTTGTAAGGTAAAACTACTGATAATTCATCATTTACTTTGTTCATGTTCACTTTCAAACAAGATTCCAATTGAAAACATAAATTAATTGGCCAATAATGGATAAACCAATTAGAATCTTATTAGAAACCCAGTTCTATGTTTTCAATAGGATGTTTATAATACAAACGTGCTATTATGAGTGTTGTTGATATTATCTTGAGTGGCTCCATTCATCACGAACCCGAAACTGTTTACATAATGTCAATAGCGGCAATATTATCGCAGCTACATCGTTTTTTGTGAGCGAGGTCAGAGCGGGGTCAAATTACATCGCGATAAGCGCATGCGTAGGTACTTAAAGGGGGTTTCGCGAATTTCGCAATCAGCTCTGAGAGGTTAAACTTTCACAGAAGATTGTGAGTTATTTTTTTAAATATTAACTACTTTGTCGCTAGTGTCGTGATGAGACCGGTTCCTTTTGCCATAGTTTGTCAAGCCAAGAATGCTTTAAACACTAGCCTTCTAAGCACTGTAACCGACTGTAAAAAAAAAGGTTCTGTATTGAACCCATGATGATAAGAATAAATTGTAAGGAATAAAATGCGTTTAGGATCATAGATTTTTACTTTTATTTAGTTTTGAAACATGGTTGACATCCGAATAATACAGAACCTTTTGAGTACTCTTCAAGCTTTTTATCGGAATTTAAATGCTTCTATGATTTTCCATATTCACGTAACAGTTTAGAACTTGACATAATTTGCTGACAGACCTTTTGTTCGATTAAATCAACATGCCTTGTTCAGACTACTTCTTCTTCGGAGATCTGTACCCTAATTGCGTAATACACAATCAATCGAAATCTGAATCGTTTTGAAACAGATTGCTAATCCATTGCTTCATAAATTCGATAAAAATTCTGCTCAACAATGTAAATAACGCAATGAATGTTGTTGAACTGTCAAATTCAAACAGATTAGTCGTAATCGTTTACGAAAATGTGTTACGCAATTAGGCTGCTGTTCTAAAGACTAGTAACTTCGGGAATAACTGCATCTGTTAAAGTAAAGAACAAGTTAAGCTGAAAATAATATGAAACCGAGTCTTAGCAGAATCATACTAGTTGCTTATTGTATTGTATAATTTGTTATTTTTACTTTACTCACACACTGACTTATTCCTAGTTGATATTTTAGGAAAATCATATACTTAGTACTTTCGCAATGTTTGTAAATATGTGAGCACCATGTACCTCACGGATTGTTTTATCTGTCTTTGCTCATTTTAAATTATTTTACCTATTTGTGGTATAGTATTTTTATTCAAGGTGCATCGTCTTCACACATAAAAATATAATTAATGTACACAAAATATTGTTAAACATTTTAAAAGAGTAACGGTGGAGTACTACCTTTTGGAAGGGGCGCCTAGAATCAATTCTATTTAAATGAAAATGTTGACGTTCAAAAGTGCCTTTTAGTGCCTATTTGAAAAAAATGCTTTGACTTTGACACAGCATAGCAGCGACAGGCTGCGACGTCGTTAAAAGATGCCCTCCCATAGGAAAATATTACCCGCCTCTCCACTAGTCCAATGCTAATTTTAGGGTGCATTACTCGATTGGCTCTCGCACTCCTTCCTATTCTAAGGGCACGTCTTCCCTACCATTACAGTGCCCCCCGGTCTATTCCTTGGTATGCAATGGTCTTTGTAGCACCATGATCGATTAATCGAGTCTGGTCAAACCACAGTGGGGTCATCTCATTCATTTCAGCAGAACTTCCATTACTGTGTATTTTTGTTAAAGCTCTCAGAATAATCTATTATTTAATTGGATGGCTTAAGATTTTGATAACTTGTGTTGGTAATATTCTTCATTAGTGCCATGGATCGAAATCATATATGAGAAAAAGCCGAAAGTTGTAAAAACATAATTGATAACGCCGGCAAAACGTATTTTAAAACTATTATTTCCGCTTAGGTAGGTACGAGGGCTGCACTAAAAGTATCGGGAATGGAATATTTCCACTGTTCCTGTCATATTAAAATCTTTTTAATTGAAAACTCCTTGGTTTTAAAAATCGAATATCATTTATTTATTTAAAAAAAGATTCTCGGTCGTGTCACAAGGTTTTGTCAAACTTGTTTAGTCGTTGAGAAAATGGAATTGACTCGAGAAAATTCAAGAGCGATGATTTATTATGACTTTCGAAGTGGTTTAACACAAAAGCAGTGTGTTGACCGGATGATTTCTGCATTTGGTGATAAAGCCCCATCCAAAACCACAATTTATCGCTGGTTTGCTGAATTTCAACGTGGACGTGTCAAGCTCAGTGATGATCCCCGTCAAGGTCGTCCAAAAACTGCAGTCACCCAAGAAAACGTTGATGCTGTGCGTAAGCTGATTGAGGAAGATCGACATGTGACATACCGCGAAATTCAGGCAACTTTAGACATTGGCATGAGTCAAATACAAATAATCTTGCATGAACAATTAGGTGTAAAAAAGTTGTTTTCCCGATGGATACCGCATTCGCTCTGTGAAGAGCAAAAAGCGGCTCGCGTTACTTGGTGCATCAGAACTCTCGAAAGATTCCACGTAGGATCCTCAAATGCTGTATACAACATCGTATCAGGTGACGAATCCTGGATATACGCATACGAACCCGAAACAAAAAACCAGTCACGAGTTTGGGTGTTCGAAAATGAGTTAAAGCCAACAAAAATTGTTCGTTCACGGAGTGTTGCAAAAATAATGGTGGCCACGTTTGTCTCCAAAACCGGCCATGTTACGACTATTCCTCTTGAGGGACAAAGAACGGTTAATGCAGAATGGTATGCTAGCATTTCTTTGCCACAGGTCGATTCTGAATTCCGTAAAGAGAACTGCAACCGCCGCATCATCCTCCATCACGACAATGCGAGTTCTCAGACACCGCACACAGAACAAAAGAGTTTTTAGAGCAAGAAAACATAGAATTATTAGACCATCCGCCGTACAGCCCCGACCTAAGCCCTAATGATTTCTATACTTGCCCTAAAATAAAGAATAAATTGCGTGGACAGAGATTTTCATCACCTGAAGAAGCGGTGGACGTCTACAAAACGGCCATTTTGGAGACCCCAACTTCCGAATGGAATGGTTGCTTCAATGATTGGTTCCATCGTATGGAAAAATGTGTCAAATTCGCGGAGAATACTTCGAAAAGCAAATAATACATTTTTAACAGTAATGTTGTGTCACTTCCTTGATTCCCGAAATTTTCAGTGCCGCCCTCGTAATTGAACTTATGAAAAAATTAAACGACACACTGATCAGTCCGAGATCGAGTTGACTGAGTTTTGTTTGTAATTTAATTTGAAGCTAAATAAACTACACTCGGTCCCAAAAATAAATCTCCTAAAAATAGATATTATGGATAATTGGAAAAAGAATATACTTTGGTATTTAACAATTTGCGATGAAGAAATGGAAGCAGAAGATACAGAGTTTTTTAGTTCTATAATTTTGAGCAATAGATGAACACACAGGTTTTTGGATACGTAACCTAAATTAAATATCATCGATTACATGGAGAATTCTTTACCTTTTTCCGCTGCGTGGTGGACAAGACTACTCCAGTCTGCAAAAAAAAAACAGTCAATGGTGGAAGCAGACTAGAGTAGTCTGGTTGCGACGCAGTCAGTTTTGACGTTAATATTTAGTATATTTCTATATTTTAAGCATTCAAACTTGCACAGAGTGTACTAAATGAAACATTCATGCTATTGATTCGCCCGTACGCTTCGCGGGAACGTACCGCCGACGGTTGTCAGCGATTGTTCTAGCATGCTCGTTCATTTCGTTTCCGAGCAACAACTTCAATTATTTACCGTGCTGTATTACCGTGATTCGGAATATTTCAGTGTGAATATATTTTCTGAAGATGAACAGGTAAGTGCTTAACAGTTTTTAGTGATTAGGTTGAGAATTAGCTAAAGAATTTGGTCACAATTTGTTATTTCCGCAAACACCGTTAGCATTTTGGCGCCATTTTGCCGCGGCCGGTTACTTTTTCCTCGTGTTTTATTATAATTCTTATATTTTGATGAATCTCTTACTCATTCGTACGTCGTATACGTATCATACTATCGATAACATGCATTTATTTCAACTGATAGCGTTAGAAATGTGCGTATCATTGAATTTAAAAAATCCCTCCGAACAGCAGACTAGATCAGTCTGGTTCCACCACGGGCGGTTTTAGGTATTAGCGCCATTTTGTTGTGTAATAGCCCGGATTTGAAATTACTGTGGATACGCTTTATGTTTAACCGACCGACGAAAGGGGAAGTTATGAACATAAAAATTATGTTTTTTTTTTGGAATTATGGTTTTTATAGGTTATTTTTAAAATAAAATAGAAATAGAGGTTTTATAGGTTATTTTCTTTGTTCCTAGTGTTTTAAAACTTGTTTGCATGATTGTTTGGGTTGCATGTGTTTTTTTTTTGCTTGTTTTAGTGAACCAAGACGTCCTCGCACGCGCGGACCGCGACGCGGTGGGGCTGTGCGCGTGCGAGGTGGACGTAGCGCTGCTGCTGCTGCTGGGTCGGTGGACGGTGAGATGGTGGTCGCCGGCCCAAGCTCCATCTCCAGGGGCACGGAACGTGGGCGCGGGCGCGGGGTGGATGGCGGAGGCGGTCGCATTTTTAATAAATAAATAAAAAACATAATATTAATGTGTCCAAGTACATAAAACATTCTTATGTACTTTCTTAACTTCGAGTTCAAATCTGACAATATTATGTACAAGTACATAATATTAATGTGTCCAAGTACATAAAACATTCTTATGTACTTTCTTAACTTCGAGTTCAAATCTGACAATATTATGTACAAGTACATAATATTAATGTGTCCAAGTACATAAAACATTCTTATGTACTTTCTTAACTTCGAGTTCAAATATGACAATATTATGTACAAGTACATATTATAAATGTGTACAAGTACATAAAACATTCTTATGTACTTTCTTAACTTCGAGTTCAAATCTGACATGTGTACAAGTACATAAAACATTCTTATGTACTTTCTTAACTTCGAGTTCAAATCTGACAATATTTGCTGTATCTTAATTTCCTATCCTTTTTTTGTCATTTTTTTGTAATTCTTGTTGAGGTACTTGTGCAATTTTGTTGTGAAATTGTTCATTTTGGTTGTTGATTTCTGCAATGCCTATTTATTGTGTTTATCGATTTGTAAATATCTTCACAATGTAGAATATCAATTTACATTTAAAATAAATACAACACAATTTAAACTATGATGCAAAGTTTGAGTGGATGTTTTTTGCGCTTGGTTTCAAATGTTTGTTTTGGTTAGTCGATACTGTTAATCTAAACACTTCTAACGGCTGAGACTCTGTCTGCGATAAGTATGTGGACCATTTGTTAATGTAAGATAACAACCAAAGCCACTTAGCCATTAGTGTTCTGAGAATCGAACAATGAACGGACCTTTTTTTTGCGCCGTCACTCGATACGTCCAAATGACGTCATGTTTTTGTAAAGCATATAGCTTGTAAAAAAATTATGGGAAGGTGTGTACTTTGAATGGATTATTGTGAAACAGTTTATATTTATGTAAATTAAACAAAAACTTTATGAAATAATGGTTTATTTTTTGAATTACAATGACCCTTACACAAGAAACTGGGAAATATTCCCTCACACAGATTTCAAATGAGAATTACTAATAAATTACTAGGCAAAACTGGGCTAATCTATACATAACACGTTAGCTTATTTAATAACGATTACAACGACGTAACTTTATACAGCTCCCGTGTATAACTTAGGAGTTATCGCCGTTTTAATCACACACGCCATTTTCCCGCCAAAACACGGAAAAGGGGCGTCACCCATGCGCGCAAGTGGCCCAAAATGGCCTCCACCACCGAGCGGCAAGAAGGAAGACACTCACTACAGAGAATGCATCAGCACCAAGGAAAAATTGGCGGTATGTTTAAAGTAAGTAAAATAGTTTGAATCAATTTTGACTTTAGACGCCAGTGTAGGCTGCGAAATTCAAATTAAACATATTAATTGAAAATTACAACTTCTGCAAAATAAGTAGACAACAAGTTCCTCTTCTTCATGGTAAATTAGGCTCTGTTCCTACTTTGTTTGAAGTATTTGGTGTTTGTAGGTCTGAATGTTGTGTTCCCGGAGATGCTGGTTGTTCAGCTTCCAGTTGGAAAGACGAATCCATCTGGCCCGCTTTTTTATTTGTATTCCTAGTCCCCGGAGATGCTGGTTGTACAGCTTCCAGTTGGAAAGACGAATCCGTCTGGCCCGCTGTTTTATTTGTATTCCTACCAAAGCTTGAAAAATAACCAAGTTGTTCAGGATCCAGCTGAGGCGGCAAATCCATCTGGCCTGCTATATTACTTGCGTTGGTACCAGAGCTTGAAGAATAACCAAGTTGTTCAGGATCCAGCTGAGGCGGCAAATCCATCTGGCCTGCTATACTACTTGCGTTGGTACCAGAGCTTGAAGAATAACCAAGTTGTTCAGGATCCAGCTGAGGCGGCAAATCCATCTGGCCTGCTATATTATTTGCGTTGGTACCAGAGCTTGAAAAATAACCAATATTTTGATTATACGACGACAGCACGTAAGATTCTTCGGCTTCCCTAAACATATTAAAAAGTTTCCTTTTTAAAGGAACTTGCATGTAATCTGGTAACTTTTTAAATGTTTTCGCCATTGAAAGAAAAAAAATATCAGTATCATCGCAGTCCGTTGGTTTTATAAGTTCTTTTAATTCTTGCTTTTTCTTTTCGAAAATCTTCTTGACTTTTCATATGTTTTTGTATTAAAATTGATAATTCATCGCCTTTTTTCTTCTTTGATGATGACGGGGTGACCGAATCTGTTGAAATGCCTGAAGTTGAGGCTATTTTGTAAAGATTGTCGGGATTGTCAACTTGATTTGGTGTATGTTCAGTGCTCTGCGAAGAGTCATCTTGGTTTAATGAATATTGAGTGCTTAACGAAGAGTCATCTTTATTATTTGGTGACGAAATATCCTCTTTATTGACTCTCTATCTCTGTTAGCCATGTACGGTAAAAGAAATTCCATCAATTTTTGCTATTTCCATTCACGTGTTTTGGTTGTAGCCTGTCCGCTTTTTTTAGATTTCTGCCTCTTTAGCGCGTCCCGATGGCTATCCCGTAATTTTTTCCAACGATACTTTGCGCTTTTCACTGAAATAATAGAAAATTATAATTAGGAATATAACATTTTTATACCAAGCATCAAGTCTTACATATCGCAAAAAAATCAGTAACAGGTAAAGAGTACTTTTTTATTTGTTAATTAATTATTTTATTATTATTATAAACAATCCTTTTTTGCAGGTTTTATCCACGGGCTCGTCGTGCACAAGATTGGCAGTTTTTTTTTGGATTGGAGTAGCAAGTCTGTCGAGAATTGTGGCAGAAGTTTGTAATGCTCTTTGGCTTGTTTTACAAACTCTTGTTATTCCAAAACCTACCAAAGACGACTGGAAGCGAATAGCAAAGGATTTTCAAGAGCTATGGCAGTTTAAAAATTGTTTGGGGGCTCTAAACGGTAAACATGTTTATATAATGTGTCCTGCAAACACTGGGTCCTCTTTTTTTAATTACAAACAAAGATTTTGTGCTTAGCTGACGCTAGGAGAAAAATTATAATGGTTGATGTGGGATCCATGGGAAGATTTAGTGATGCTGGAATATTTGATGATAGTGTTTTTGGAAAATATTTGAAAGAAAAAAGATCGAATCTTCCTGAACCTGAACCATTATATGAAGGAGGTGATGGTATGGTGGAGGTGGTTTTTCCTTTGATGGAAAATTTCATGCGCCTATAACCGCGGGACCAGTTAGACCAACAGAAACGTATATTTAACTATAGACTTTCGAGGGCACGTCGCATTGTGGAAGCTACATTCGATGTATTAGCACGAAAGTGGTATGTGTATCGTAAAGACTTTGAATGCAGAGTGGAAACGGTTGACAATAACATAAAAGCCACATGTGTAATGCATAATTTTTTACCAAATAAATACAAGTACTCTTGTATCCGTTCCTATTTCCTAGCATTTACTTCGTCGAGTCAAGTGATGGTTATGAAGTAAGAGAGGAATACTGCTCATATTTCAATAATCAAGGAAAAGTTTCATGGCAGGATACTCGTATTACGTCACGAATTCATCGCACACAATAAATACCCAAATATTGTAACTTGTATTTTAATATACATGATTATTACTTACCATCTTTATATTTTATTTCTTTGACTATATCCTTCCACGCAGCGTCCTTAGTTTCATTACATTCGTAAAATGACAAAGAAGTGTTCCACAAACACGGAAAGTTTTTAACGGCATGAATTAATTTTTCGTTCATTATGCCACGCAACCGTACGACATGCGTACGACTACAAACGCTAACGACAACAAAGTGAGACTTGATGACTTGAGCGGCAGGCAGGCGTTCGCGTTACTCTGCTCCCACTACACCGCACCCCCGTCGACACATTTCACAGCTTTGCAACGCATCCTCGCACCACACATTAATGCGCATTTTCACAGCTCCGCTACACATCCTCGTAGGCACATTTTCATCGCACAGCTTTGGTGGAAACCCCCACACATTTTCACAGCACAGCTAGACATCCTCGCACGACACATTTCCATAGCAGATCTCTGATGGAAACGCAGCCTTAATAATTTATTTTTTTAATATATTGAAACTTATTCTCAAAATAAAAATAAAACTAAAGTAAGACATTTTTTTTAAACTAAAAATTTTTGTAAGTTTTTTTTTTTTTGCTTGTTTTCATTACATGCATAATTTTAATACTTCGTATTGCCTCCCCGAGCTCTTCTTGCAGCTTCCAGGCGATTCGGCATGCTGAACACCAAATTTCGGAGCCGGTTCTGAGGAATGGCTTCCCGTTCCTCCACCAGTGCTTGTTTTCAAAATTCAAAATTCTTTATTTATACATAAAACTCAGTTTACAGGAACTCTGTGTTCGATAACAACTGCATTAGTAATAATACTGTGTCGGAGTCATTAACGCCCACCTCCAAAAAGTCCGATACAAAGGAAGTCCAAAACAAAAATTAAAATAATAAAAATAAGATAAAAAATAAAAAATAAGAACTTAAAATTAAAACTGAACAATTGTTTAAATGTGCAATTTTATGTAACATTGTGTGTTTATTTGGAAGGATTGTGTAGTATTGTGTGTGGAGAGTATATGTGTAAGGGTGTATGTGTGTGTGTGTGTGTGTGTGTGGGAGAGACAGACTGTCTCAGTCTATGCAGGGGTGTGTGTTTGCGCATGTTAGATATATTTGTTTGAGCTCGGGTAGCGTGATTGGTGAGGAGTTACGACGTTTTACGCAACGCTCAAGCTCGTCCCATGCATGCTCTATGGGGTTTAAATCAGGGCTTCGCGCTGGCCACTATGACGCCACTAGGACGCGCATTATCATGCATTAATATGCCAATGCCATCCCGGTCCATCCTCGCCATGAATGGTCCTACATGCTCATTCAGGATCTCCTCCACGTACCTCTCTGCATTCAGAGTGCCATTTTGAATTAGCACGAGCTCGGTGCGGGCCTCGGCAGAAATTCCAGCCCAAAAAAGTACCGAGCCTCCGCCGTGTGCCACTTTTTCCTCCACAGTCTTGATGGAAGCGTTCCCCTGGTCTTCTGTACACCAACTGCCTACCATCATGCTTGTAAAGCATGAATTTCGATTCGTCCGTGAACATTACCCTAGAAAAATCGTCCAGTGTCCAATGTTGGTGCTCGCGCACGTATCTCTGTCTTGCCATTCGATGTTGCCGTTCCAGTTTGGGGCCATTTGCTCACTGTTTGTGTCAACAAATTCATTGAACACATAAGTAAATTATCTTTTACTGACATTTATAACCTTTCCGATACGAATAATGCCTTTGGAACATTTCACGAAACAATAACTTTATTCTATAAGTTGTGTTTTCCGCTCATCAAAGTAAAAAAACAATTCAAATGCAGTAAATTAAAATGGCTAACCAAAGGGATTATAATGAGTAGTAGGTAACACCAAACGGCTATTAAGATATAAATATTATTTAAACAAAAAAAATGATAATAAAACTAAATTTATATTATTATATTCCAATTTGTTGAGAAAATGTATAAATAATTTGCAATCTCAAATCTCATATTGCATACTCAAAAAATAAGGGCAAAGCATCATGGGATATTGTCAAACGGAGCACAGGTAACGTAACATCTCGTGAATTTAATAATAGTATAGTTGAAAATGGCATTACAGCTACATCAGGCTATGAAATCGCAAATGTATTCAACAACTTCTTTATTGATATTGTTGAATCCAACTCAACCTCACAAAACAACTCTAACAGCCGAAGTAATATAAAAAGCAACGACAACAGCATATTTCTAAACCCTACTAACATACTGAAATTTTTTACAATATTAAAAACATTAAAACGCACTAAGGCATCCGGTTATGATGATATTACTACAGACCTTCTTAAAAGTATCGCTCAATACATTGCAGAACCACTTTCATTTATCATCAACTTATCACTGGAGCAAGGTTGCTTCCCTGATAAACTCAAGATAGCTAAAAATAATTTCAACAAACAAAAAGTCACACATTATTTATTGAAAATCCCTGTACCTAGTATAGAACTGTTCAGGCGCAGTTGCGTGTATATGGCGCCACTTATATATAACACATTATCTATCTGGATAACAGAATGACCTTATAAAAAATTCTGCTTGGTTTAAAAAAAATGGTTAATATCCCATCGTTTTTATTCAGTCGGCGAATTTCTCAACAAAAAGTCTTGTCAGTCCTACCACTTCAGAAATGCATTGTAGTAATTTTGATTTATGTTACTTTGTTTTAATTTTGTTAACTACTTACCTAACTAGTTATGTACTAAATGTGTATGTAGCATTTAAATTTAAAATAGGATTGTTATTTTCTTTTCTAAGGTTCTTCAAAGTCAAAGTCAAAGCATTTATTTCAAATAGGCCCATAAAATTGCACTTTTGAACGTCAAAAATTACATTAAAAATATAACTGATTCTAGGCGCCACTTCCAAAAAGTAGTTTCGTATGGAGAAGAAGTGGCAAGAAACTCCACCGTTACTCTTTTAAAATATTTTACAATATTTTTATACATTAATTATATTTTTATATGTGAAGACGATGCACCAAGAATAAAAATACTATACCACAATTGGTAAGAAGAATTAAAAATAAAGCAAAGGCAGATAAATGAATCACGCGATAGGTACATTGTGCTCACACATTTACAAATCTTAATCCTAAAACCTAATAATTAATTTATACCATGAATTGTGATTAATTTGTCTAATGTATGTTACACACCTACTCTATTAAATATTTGCATGCTATCATACATAGCGGAATGTGTCTTTGCACTGAAATTTTATGTTTTATGTTTTGTACCTACCACATTTTATGCAAATTAATGATTTTGATTTGATTATAAATTGCTACCACCAAAGCGATAAAGTGGTTTTTTACACCAACTGCAGTTTGAAAACGATTTTGGAGCATTGTAGCCATCAGGTATCTGTCATCCCTGGCCGTTGTGCATCTTGGCCTGCCGTTTCCAGCACCTTATTTGCGTAACACACTTTCGTAAACGATTACGACTAATATGTTTGATTTTGACGGTTCAAGAACATTCATTTCGTTCTGTATATTGTTGAGCAGAATTTTTATCGAACTTAAGAAGCAATGGATTAGCAATCTGCTTCAAAACGATTCAGATTCCGATTGATTGTGTATTACGCAATTAGGGTGCTGGTCTCCGAAGGTGCGATCCGGTCTCTCGGTACCGCTGGACTACCCGCTGAACAGTCGACAAAGATACACCAATTCCAAGAAAGTCAAGATTCTGGTACATTCATCTGACGTGACTGCCATGCTCCACCTCACAGAATACTGAATAAGCACGTGGAAGTCGTTCACAATGTTTATTTTGTGACAGAATAGAATTGGAAAGAAACCATAATGACAAAGCAAAAATTGTGTTATTAAAAATTTACATTTTTCAAATTTTGTTTTTTTGTTAATAAGTTTCATTCATCAGCCAGTATAAAAAGTATGTAATAAGAAGCTCAACTAAATAGTCTTCATTCTGTTTTTTATTTCATTGATCTAACTCTTACAGATATGTAGATATTGGAACTTATGTGACTGACCCGTTATTTTGGGAACTGAGTGTACTATAAAATATTCTACGAGGAATCCCCGCGTACATAGCGTATCGAGCGAGCTTGCAAGATGGTTCGTTTGATGACTTATAACAATATCAAATAAAATGTCACGTCAATTCACGTCATTCTAACGGATCAGTGTTGCTTAAATATCCACAAACATTCCTGACGCACTACAACGCCACGGCAGCTGAACATGTAGAAGCACTGACGGTAACTTTTGAAAAGCGTTACTAACAGGCTTCGTACATCGTGCACACCTCCGACCCAGCATGTTACAACGGACAGCCGGCGATCTACGTTCCCTTTCAATATCACAATTATCCTGATCTTCAGAAACCCAGTGACCCAGATATTTAAATTTCTCCACAAAGTGCGACACGTTAATGTCACACTGCCTGCCTTAAAAACTACTCATTCGCTTTTTGTGACGTACTATTTGAGTATATGATTCAACGCATAATAAGCGCAAATAGCGATCAGTCGCCTCAGAGCACCGATCAATTCCATGCATTCATCATGGAAGCGTTGCGGGACGAAGTAGGCACTGCTTATGTCCCAAGCTGCCGTTTTGCAGCTTGGGATATAATTTCAAAAGAGAAACAAAATTATAAACAATCCTGTTGTTTGCAGTTTGTGATGTAATTAGAGCTGTCATTTTATTTTTTCTTATAAACGGCAGAGGTTGGTTTACAAATTGAAGATTGCGACTACCTACTTAAAGTTTAATTTTTACCTATCGCAGGATTTTGGTTTTTGGGTTTTTCGGTGCTGAAACCGAAAGTCATCCGAAAGTCATTAATCTAAGATGGTGGACAATTACAATTTGACATTTCTTTGTCATGGTTGTCATTTTCATGGTTTCCGGGGGATAGTGCTGATTGACTTCATGGGTTGGAAGAACAGAGGAGGAGGTGCTCCATAAAGGGCTTGACCAAGAGTCAGGGTGCCGCGATGACGATGTTGTGGGTGGCGCGTCTGTACAGTTTCTACAGAAATTGTTCTACAGATGTAATATCGCGGAATCGTGCGCGACCGTGTGAACGAACCTTTTTATACTACTCGCGCGAGTTAACTTGGCTGGCTCGGAACTATTAGAGACATTTTTTTATGGTTTATAAATATTAAATAACCAATGTTTAGGAACTTATATAGCAAAATTGTTGTAATAAGTTGTTGAACAAAATAAAGTTATAACTATAATAATAAATATATTTTTTTATAACTTTATTCAACAAACGTCATTCGGTGCCAAGTTTGCAAAATTGATAGGTCGAACGAATGCATTCGAAGAATCGAACTAATGCATTGTCACGGGTCACACACAAGTGTACGCACGGCTAGCTGCGGGAATTGTGGTCAAATTAACTTATTTTTATAGTTTTTTTTTTTTGATAGAATTGAAAATTAATAGGTAGGTACACAAAAAAATAAAACCTAAAAACAGTACCTACCTCTTCACTTCTTCTGTTCTTTTCTTCTGCACTGGAAGCCCTCTACAAGTAGAACGATGTGGACAATGAGTTTTGGGCTGGTTTTGTTAGTTATTATGAGACATTACCTCCGGATTTGGTGTCCGTATGGACTGAGGAGCCATGTCTCATATTTAAAAGCGGGTGTTACCAATATTTAGTAGTACTTTATCCTATTTTGTAGGACCGATCTCGGAATTTGTAGTAAAACCCTTTAAAAGTTACAAGACGTTTTAGGTGGCTCCTCAATTCAGACATCTAAACTGAGGAGCCACCTTAGAACTCGAAAACTAGCTGTCCGATATTCTTGAAAATTTTGTAGGATTTAGTAGTATTTATGCTTAATCTGTACAAAAGAAAAGGGTTTTGTACGGTTGAATTTGAGATGGCTACAGTGCTTTGATTTTTCATAAAATCCACAAATTTCACCTAGCTGTTTCTCGGAAAGTTATGAGTCGATTGAAACAATTTTTAAGCATCATTTAGTAGTAAATGTGTTCTAATTTGTACTATACAAATAAAATGGTAAAGCTATATAATTTCGTTAATACAATACATTTTATGTGGCTCCTCAGTCCTGACGGTCTATAGTTAAAATATGTTCGTAGCTACTAAAGCAATTGATTAAATTGGAAAATAAGAGTGTGGATATTTAGTGGAAATGTTTACTAAATATTAGTAGAAATTTCTACTAAATATTGGTGTAATTCAACTTCCTGAACATTCAGTATTTGAAAAGATATCAATAATTTAAACATTCCTCAACAATTTAGTACATAGGGTGACTACTCGTATAAATCAAACAATGATCATAAACAGAGTTTTATTTACACACGAATTTTTCTTCGCCAAATAATGAACATGTCGGCGTCACCGTTAGCGGTAGGTACAGCGGGCCGAGTTACGCTGTGCAAAGCGGACGTTCGCCTCCCCACTCTCCCCACTTCTCGAGCAACTCAATGTAAGCTAGTGCGCAGCGAAGAGGGGGAGCATTCTTGTGGCAGGCTCGGCCCGGTGCGCCTGCCGTAGCGCCTAGAGCTATTATCGCGATCTATTTAATTAATTAACAAGCTGTCGGAATAAAAGAGTTGGTTACTGCTAAATGTCATACTTTCATTTAATATTTCGGACCTCTGCCTTCAGGTTATTTCATGGTGATTATTTTATAAGACATTGTGAGTGAAATAAAGTGATTGTGCTGTAACTAGTATCTCTATTTTCTTCGCCCGACAATCCACGCCTACTTACAAAGTGCAAGTGTATATCGCTGATGAGGGCCTATCCCGATATCAGAATTGGGATTCGAAGGGCAAAAACCTGAAGAAAATAATGACGACAGTGAAGTGTGGGCTAACGTCTAATCTATTCAAAATATGGAGTTTTTGCTATCACGACTTCCGGCAACCACTTAACCGCAAACGTCAAATTTCACCGCAACTGCGCGACTGATACGGTTTGATCCTGATAATGACAATCGCTTCAATGGCACATGCCATCGTTAAAGCACAACAGTCCAAAAATCAAGTGATTGAAGCAAGTGGCAGTACGAACCTTTGACCGAAGTGAAGAATTCGAATCGAGCACCAGCACCGAAGAGTCGTGATACGAACCGTCTCACCTGCTACGTGTATGGACAACCACATCATCCGGTGAGCTCGTTCCTTTTCTTTTTAATAGATAATCTGGTAGTTCGTTTGTAGCTTTTAGCTTTGTCAAAAAATCCAGGGTACTATGCGCTGTGATTTAGTTTACCTTACAGGTATACCTGTGTAAAGAAAACGTTAAATATGAATCGCAGAATAACTGAGCCGTGGTGAAATTCAACACGTCAGTGTCCTTTTTGTTTCATGTTGTGCCTGTTAACTCAATTACAGAACCAGTTATTATAGGTAGGGATCTATTAGATAGTAGATCCATGTACGTAACGATATTGCAAAATTACATTCTATTTGGGGTAAGAAAGTTAACGTTACTAAAGAGTTTCATTATCATATACCACAACATCAAAACTGACCTACATGGTGAAGATAAACTCGCATTAGTTCAGTGCGAAAGGATAATTGATTCTTTATTGGTGGTATGGTGTTTATGGTTAAAGAAATTTATTTCTCGAAAATAAATTACAAAGATTTCACTTACTTGAGAACGTTTTAAAACTTAAAATATAACTTGGACACACAAACTAAGCAGCTATTATTTTAATTTATATTAAATCATCTAAGTTGTAATACCATTTCTTTTCGTACGCAAATAACATTATTAACTAACACAACTTAAAACTTTTCGATCCACCCGCAAAAGAAATAATTTCCGTAGATAAGGAATGCGATCCCGGTGAAACAATAAAGCAATACAGTAGTAGGGCAAGTCTGTTTAATGGATGTGTTTGATCATTTAGAAAGTGATTTTTTAAAATTTAATCTTGAAAATACCAAACGTTTAGTTCGCATTCTTTACTTCTATAGGTAGCTTATTATATTGTTGCCCTCCCGCAAAAATAATTGTTCTCTCGCCATTGACTGTCCGCACTCGCGGTAGTAAAATGTGATCCTTCCTACTATTGCTGCGATTGTGTACCTGATGTATTTTTGTGTGAATGAACTTACTTAGAATTTTTAAGTATTCTGGTGCAATATGCAGGAAGTTGTTTAATATTCATGAGTTTCGTTTCCCTGTAAATGTTAACTGTAGGTGTAAGGTAATCATAGTGAAATAATAGTTTAATAATTTTATTTTGAGCGATGTGTAGGTCTTTTAGATTAGTTTTTGGCGGTTTGCCCCATATTTCACGTGTTTTACGTTAAGAATCTTGAATCAAATTAAAAGGGCCTATCAAATGGACAGACAAGATATTTACAAGAAAGTGATCGAAATACTAACATCAGAACGGGTTCTGACTAAAATGATTTGACTGGAACGCACTGATTGAACTTCACACTTGTGTGCTGGGCCTCGCTCCATCCTATGCTTAGGGTTTCTGCACAATGTTATACTGTACATTTAGACATCGCGGAGAAGTTGTGTGGAGAAATCGATGGTAGGGAGTATTCTTGTCATTGTTGACTCTTTCACTAAATGAGTCCTTCTCGAGTGCACTTCTTAGTTGGATGCAGCAGGTGCAGATGAAGCACTAAAGGAGGCTCTGTCTTTTCGGTGCGACTTCGCGGATCATTTCGGATCGGGGTGGGTATTGTATTGGCGCAGACAGAGCAATTTTATGGTGAACATGGTGTAGAGTTGCACCTTGTTGCTAACGGTTCTGGCAGGGCATGTGTTCAGGTAGAGAGAGTCATGAGGACATTGAGGTGCTTACTTGTTATAATCGAAAGTGAATCTGGTGGGACCTGGCGCGGCGAGCTTCTCGAAGTGCAGCTAGCGACGGATGGTCCAAGGTCTAGGGTAACACAAACAGAACTTGTGTTTAGGACTCGGGCGCGGTTTTTAAGTGTGGCTTCATATTCTGAGTCTGGGTTTCGGTGAGATTTGGGTGAAATTCGTAAGTTAGCATTGGAGAATATTGGGAGAGTTGCTGCGTCACAGTAGGAAAAATGAGACCGTTCTACAGTGGTGATTCCTACTTCATTGTATGTGACCCCCCTCTGGGTTCATTTGGGCTTCGCAGGGAGTAAAGACTTCCCTTTGTTGTGTGTCTAATAGAGAATGCAAATATGGTCGTAAGCATTTTCGTGCAATGCCCGGGGGAAGTGAGGGCTTGGTGCATTTAGCTACCACTTTGACGGGTAGCTTGAAGGAGGCCGAGGTGGCGGCAGTCCGCGATTGACGAATGGAGTGGGCGTCATCGGGTGGTTTTAGTGATGCTTTGTCTATTTGTAGTTCACGTACGTTATCTGCCAGCTCTGAAAACCTCTCGGCCTCTGATAGTGAAGAAACGTAATTAAACGTAAAATTGGTACTAATCTGTGAGATAAAGTAAGGGTCCGACTCATGCGGGTTGACATCCTATGGTGTGTGTTATTGGGTAGTCTAAAGAACTGGCTTATGCAGGCCGATATTCTGGGTCATATTATAAAGTGATCGTCTAGTCTGAGAGGCTATGAGATCAATGGAGATATGTGTGGTACTAGTGAGTGATCGGAGAGACGCTGCTTGGCTGCCTGGTCCATGTTATCTGGAGAGATAACTAGCTCAAGGGAGGCCTATTTAAGTAGTCCGGCTCAGCTCCTAAAGGTTGATTTTGTGGGTTATAAAACGTTGTAATGTTTGTCACCGATGGACGAGCGTACAGGAAAATCTACCAGTTTTATTATTTTTACAGAAAAATGGGCCCGCGGTGACTTTAAGGGGATGGAGACGCACAAGGACGTGTGAATGTCAGTCTGGCCGTGACGGCGCTTCAATACTTAAATTAGTGTTATTTAGTTTTCATAGATGTCGTTTGTTAGTTTAGAGTGTTATGTGTGTGTGAACATGAATTATGTGTCTGCTACGACACATTCAATGA
This sequence comes from Dasypolia templi, assembly GCA_963555695.1. Lineage (NCBI taxonomy): Eukaryota > Metazoa > Arthropoda > Insecta > Lepidoptera > Noctuidae > Dasypolia > Dasypolia templi. Next base: position 12,736,281 of record OY743163.1, read on the forward strand.
CATGACACTCAGTGACATTTTGCTGGCTGTATGACATGAGACTCGGTCGGCATCGCACAGGCGTGCTACGCATTCGGTGGAGTGTCTAAGTCAAGTCTATTCTTAAGATTAAAATAGTTTGTTTCTGTTATAGGCTCTAAAGTAAATGACTTTGGTGGTAGTGAAACTACCAATGAACATAGCATGTGTGGATTGTTGAGACAAGTACTTTAATACATTTGATTATATAATCTACAGGGACCATTTTAGTCCGGACTAAAAAAGAGACAAAAAAAAAGAGACAAAAAAAAGAGACAAAAAAAAGAGACAAAAAAGAGACAAAAAAAAAGACAAAAAAAGAGACTAAAAAGAGACTAAAAAGGAGACAAAAAAGAGACAAAAGAGGTACAAAAGAGAGACAAAAAGAGAAAAAAAAGAGCAAAAAAAAAAGAGAGAAAAAAAAAACTGTATAAACTGGAGTGATCTTGTAGGGTCATTCATGACCGGACCAAGCAGTGACAATCCTGAAGGGTTTGTTATAACCGGACCAGGAGATTATAACTCTGTAGGGTCGTAAGACCGGACCAGGAGGTTATAATTCTGAAGGGTCATTTGACCGGACCAGGCGGTTATAATTCTGAAGGGTCGCTGGACCGGGCCAGAAGATTATAACTCTGAAGGGGTAAACCGGACCAGATTGCTAAAGTTCTGAAGGCTCAATAACGAGCGGTCCCGAATTAGTAGTAAACTCTGCAGGGCTGAACCGGACCAGATTACTAGTATAAGTCCTGAAGGCTCAATATTGAGCGGTCCAGAGTTGGTTGCACAGTCAGTAGGGATGACCTGGATCTTTTTTGCTCATCGAGATTGCTAGTCAGGATGAACGAACATCAATAATAACGTTATGTCTTTTTAGACAATGCTTGATGAGTCTACGCGTACGAGGACGTCCGCACGTCAGTATGGCCGTGTCGGCGTCACCGTTAGCGGTAGGTACAGCGGGCCGAGTTACGCTGTGCAAAGCGGACGTTCGCCTCCCCACTCTCCCCACTTCTCGAGCAACTCAATGTAAGCTAGTGCGCAGCGAAGAGGGGGAGCATTCTTGTGGCAGGCTCGGCCCGGTGCGCCTGCCGTAGCGCCTAGAGCTATTATCGCGATCTATTTAATTAATTAACAAGCTGTCGGAATAAAAGAGTTGGTTACTGCTAAATGTCATACTTTCATTTAATATTTCGGACCTCTGCCTTCAGGTTATTTCATGGTGATTATTTTATAAGACATTGTGAGTGAAATAAAGTGATTGTGCTGTAACTAGTATCTCTATTTTCTTCGCCCGACAATCCACGCCTACTTACAAAGTGCAAGTGTATATCGCTGATGAGGGCCTATCCCGATAAACACAATACTTATAAAGTAATAAAAATAAACTAAAAGAGGATTATCCCTTTTTTTTGTTAAATCCCTAATCATGGTCCTATCTCTAACCTGTTCTCTTCTCTAATTTCTAAATATTGTTATAATATTAGTCTTATGTTAACTGCAACTTGACCTGGAGTTCTGTTCGAAACTCCGAACAGGAAGGTCGCGCCTTTGTTTCCGCTTGAGGCAGCGTGCCCAACAGATGGTGGTTTACTTGCCGGACTTAGAAACCAAACCTTGTTTTTTTTCTCTGTGTGTGTGTCAGTGTCGCAAATCGAAATATTTTAAATCGGTTCAAAAGATAAATAAGTGCGTTCCATGCATATGAGACATAGTCTTGTGCCTGCTCGGTCATTTTTAAGATCGCTCCGTACTAGTACATTTCGGACAGTGAACTAGTTCATTCTATTCGTTCTAACAGCTCTATTCGGTCTTCGCTCTCGTAGTCGGTCAGCATTTCCTTAAGCGAGGCTCGGACCCGGGAGCAACACGCTCTTTATTTATGGTCTTTATGCAGTAACGTAACAAAGACATTGTACTAAATCACTACGTTTAGGTACTTTAAGATGATGTAATGGAAGATATTTTTTAGCATTTAAATCAGAATCTGTGTCGCCGTGACGGTGACCAAGTCATAGTATTAATTTAACACATTTGATTTTCCTTCATACTTGAACAGGCTTAGGACTGTCATTCTGATCAATGCGTGGTCAATGGTGCAATGGTCATGCGCTTTAGATCGTTTAGTCAAAGCCACGCTCACGTTCAACATAACTTTAAACAATTGTAATACGAGTAGGACAATGTATTCATATTAATTGCAGTAGTGCGGGATAAACGAATATACGCTATTATTATGACAAATAGTGCGATCGAGTCCTCTGATTTCAAACATAAAAAACAAAGATAAGGAGTCATCGCCTTGTTTTCTCGAACGGTAGGGATAGATTGGGCCAACCCTACGCCCAGTTTTGGACAACTGAGTGATTGTGTTTAACAAACCGCTGGTGTGCCCTATGTCGCGAAACAAACTTCTCTGGAACTGTGCATCTAACGTCAACGCAGGCGAGGAACTGCTGGCCTGCCAAAGGATCCTGAGCTTCGAATTTGGTGAGATCAATCCATTCTATGGTTAAGGAAATTTTAATTCTCATTAAGAAAGTACAAAGATTTCACTTAGCTTAGCTATTGTATTAATTGGTGTTAATTTATAGCAAATCATCTAAGGCTCCAACGAGCAACGAGGCCAAGCTCGAAGGGAATGAACAACCTGCGTAAGGAGCCTAAAATAGAGGTAAGCCTGGATTTGTTGTGATCAATTTGCATTTTCTTGTAATTGTTTTTGTTAAGGCCAAAAAAAAAGGCTATATAAGTCCATCGGATGAGTTTTGACTCTCAGCTCTAATCTAATTGTGGTGGGGCCAAGCGGGTCAGCAGGGTCGTGAACTTGAGGTTTGGCGGTCCCTAGTTCGAGAGACATTCTGGCGAAGGGTGACGTTTATCTTGACAAATTTCTATTGGATGTTATTTACTCAAACAAAAAGAACAATGCCGATTTAGAAGTCGTACAAGAATAGCTCCCCCTAATACTTGCCTATCGTATTATAACAACTGTAGCATTAATTCCCAGGAAATACGGCTAACAAATAATCTGAGTAGATGCATTCCCTATATTTTTTACCACCTCTTGTGTGACACATGTCAAGCAAGGGTTCGGATGCATAAAAAAAACACTAAAAACTTTCTACGCTGAATTGTAAAGCTCCAAAAAAAAAGATACACTTCCTCAGAATCCAAAAGGGACCGCACATTAATTTTACCCCTGTCTTAGTCAAATTTCAGTGTCTTTGTCTTTAAAGTTTAAACAAAGCAAAAATTCCACAATGGCTATTGTAAAAGTACCTATGAAAAGGGACGGGAATTGTTTATTTAGAGCCTTAGCTCACCAAATGAACAATGTCTTGGGTCTGACTTTCGATCACTTATCGGTACGCCGCGATCTTGCGCAATTTGTGTCAGTGAATCGAGACGATGAAAGAATAAGCGTAGCACTATTAAATAGTATTTAGGACTTTCTTTCTAACAATAATCTACCTCAGGAACAAATGATATCAGAATACGTTACCGCGCAGTTCACTGATTCATTCTGGGGCGGAGAAGACATCCTAATTGCCGCGACAGAATACTACCTTGTAAACGTGTTTGTTCACACGAATAGCGGGAAGACACTGGCATATTCACCTACCGGCGAGGCAGTACCAGGTAACTTACATATTTTCTACAATGAACAGCACTATGACAGCTGGGTGACAATTGACGACGACCAGTATAACAGTAACCAGCAAACTCTAACGCAGGAATCAACAAACGCCAGAGCATAACAACATATCGAAAATTCAAGTAACCAGTACAACATAAGAGCAGATCAAAAACAGCCCACAACACCTCGATTCCAAAAGAATAACCCCCAATTACTTAATCCATTAAGAACGCGTAAACAATTAGCGTCCTCGTTAGGTACACCGATGTCAAACGAAGTAGCGGATGCCACTGGATACACAATCCTCAGAAGCCCGCCCTCTGTCACAACGAAGTAAACCTGCCCTGACTTGTGTATTGCAACTTGGAATGTCCGTGGCGCCTCGAAACCGAGCAAAAAATAAAAAATAGACACTGAACTTTCACATAGGGGCATACACGTAGCCTGCCTACAAGAAACAGGGATGAATTCAGGAAGGTACAACTCCGCGCACTACGAATGGCACCTATCTGGAATCACAGGCAAAGCACACCGAGGACTTGCGATTCTAATCAGAAAAGATGCCCGAATTGAAATAAATAACATGAAAAAGGTCAATGTCAATCACCCTGAGAATTGGTACGGAAAGTGACAAGCATGCTCCCCTTTATATAATCAACTCACACATCAACAGTTGTACCCATAAAGCAACTAGATATTTCATAGGGGTTTTAATCCTAATTAGATAAAACCAAAGAAATGTACGCTAGTAATCCTAGGCGACTTTAACGCACACATTGGTCGAAAAGATACGCTAAGTTTCCAACGCAAAGGGCTGATTCACCAAAACCTCTATCATGACTATTCCAACCACAACGGGGAAATGTTAATGGATATAGCCAACAGGGAAAAACTGCAAATAGAAACAACAAAAGCGAGACCATCTTGTAAGACAACATGGTCTAAATGCACCCAGAAATCCCAATTGGATCACATTACACCACATACAGGAAAAAAACTCTTTCACTTCATTAAAGGTGAATGTGCTGCTAGGGGCATCTCCGACCATACAATAATCTGGGGGCTGCTAAGAACAAGCCGCATTCTACACAATAATGAAAGCACCAAAAATAATACAAAAGGGCTAGCGCAAGGCGCGAAGGGAAAAGAACTGGAGGCCAAGGATTTTAAACATAAACAATGCCATTACGCCGCTCTCAATAGCAAATCCACCACAACAAAATACCAAGAATGCATAACCAAAAAACTAGGAAATATAGGAATAAATTCAACGGAAGCAAATATCGAAATACCTTGGAGTACTACAACGGGAGTACTAAAAGAAGCGGCCCAGGAAACCCTGATTTTTCAACAGACTCAGGGAGCAACGATTAGCTCTTGCCAACCTCCAAAAGGCTAAATTCTTAGAAAGAAGACAACCAGATAACCCAAATAGACATTATCGTGTAAAAGAATGTCAAGCAACGCTTCAAAAGATTAAATACAAAGAAGAACAAAATGCATGCAGGGACTTCTTTAATGGACTGGGAAAAAAACATCCTTCAAAACGCATGCAGGTACTGTACCTATTTTACAGGAGCAGCAAACAACACACCAAACGTCGTAAAAGAAACGCATGTATCCCAATGTCCAAATGGGAACAAATCCTAAAAAAGCTCAGAGGGCCCACCTATACCAACGGTTAACGTAACGAAGCCGATAACTGACGCTCAAAATGTAGGACCCACTGTGGATGACGTAATGAAAATTATTAACAACATGAGAAACGGGACAGCTCCAGGAATTGAACTTTACAAAGCGATGCCCCTTATATTACAGGAAGCCGTCACCAATCATATGAACAAAGCCTGGAATCAGGATGAAGTACCCGACACGTGGTTAGAAACAGAGCAGGTACCAATTCCGAAAAATAATAACCCTAAAGATACAAGCGACTATCGACGCATATCAATTTGCAATACAGGCTACAGAATCTACGCCTCCTATCTACTACAATAATTAGACGAAACGATAAAAGAATTGGGCAATTACCAAGCTGCCTTTCTAAACAATCGGTCAACAGATGATCACATCTTTACACTTAAGAGAGTACTGGACGAAGAATGGCGTGCCGGTAGAAGAATCTTTGTACTCGCCCTCGACATAGAAAAGGCATTTGATAACATTGACCTAAACGCACTGAGTGATATATTAGTACAACGAACTAACAAATCGTTAGCCAACAGGATAATAAAAGTTTGCATGAATGAACGAACATACATCAAATGGTGTGGCCAACAAAGCAACTGGATTATCAAGGGAAAGGGAGTCAAACAAGGTTGCCCTGTATCCCCTCGCCTGTTTACACTGGTTATGGATGATGTCCTTAGAACTCTTGAGGATGAAACGCAATTATTTAAATTGGACCAAGATCAGGAAATCTGTCTCCCCCTGGTATTATCATTTGCGGACGATCTTATCTTCATTACAGAAGACCTAGAAAGGCTTGAAGGTATCATTTACCATATTAAACCCTTATTGTCTAGTGTCGGCATCCAAATAAACGAAACAAAAACAAAAATACAAATAAGGGACCCCACAGCTTCACAGAAAACGACCTACGTTACCATTAATGGAGTCAATTTACCTACAGTCGAGGAAATGAAATATCTAGGCACATACATAACATCTGCATTAAGCAGAAAGAGCACAATTAAAAAACGCTGCGAACAAGCCACCAGAAACGCGAAGTCACTAATACCATTTATAATAAACTCAAAGATGGACTGGAAGTTAGCTAGACTTATGTATCAAATGGTGATCGTACCTGGTATGATACACGGACTGAAAGTATCGGCACGCACCAAAGCCAACAGGTCAAGACTGAGAAAATACGAAAGAGTTATCATGAGAGACCTGATTAACCACGCTAAAAATAAACCAAGACAAAAGAAAATGCATGAAATTTTAAAAGGAAAAACAGTATCCAAACGCATCATGAATCATAGGATGTGTTATCTCGCACATGTCCACAGACGACAAAAACCACACCTACTACATGCAGCAATGCAGTACAAGGCAAAATCTAAAAAAGTCGGCCGACCTATTTACACCTGGAATGACAACTTGAAACGACATGACTTACTTCGACAAGGAAATCAACTTCTGGTTGGACAAGGCTGAAGAACGAGATAAGGTCAAAAAGGCTTCTAGCGAGATATACAGGAAACCGGAAACGGATAGTAGCGAGACCTCAGATGAAGATATTGGAACAACACAGCATAGCAGCGACCGGCTGCGACGTCGTTAAAAGATGCCCTCCCATAGACAAATACCCCCCCCCCCCCTCCACTAGTCCAATGCTAATTTTAGGGTGCATTACTCGATTGGCTCTCATACTCTTAATCCTATCCTAAGGACACGTCTTCCCCTACCATTACAGTGCCCCCCGGTGTATTCCTTGATATGCAATGGTCTTTGTAGCACCATGAAACATGAGGCTTCAGGGGCTAGTGCAAATCTTGGGGTTCATTCGATTAATCGAGTCTGGTCAAACCACGCTGGGATCGGTGCATTTCATTCATTCATTCATATGTTAACTGCAACTTGAACTGCATTCAGTATCTAACTTCATAATATTCAACATACCTAAATAACATGATTCAAACTATTGTGGACTGTATGTAGATTGTTGACTTGTTGTTGTTTCGGGGAAGGGTCGCTTCCAATAAAAGAGGCTTCTTGTTTCTTGATTTATTCCTCAGTTATTTTTAGAGCGGGAGTACTGGTGGCGATCCGTGTCGAACTGTAGCTAACTGTCTTGAACTGTCGTCTGTAGCGAGCTGACGTAAACTGTGGTGAACTCACTGCTTTAATCCCATGCACTCTCTTAAATACAACCTCCACCAATACTGCCTCCAACATAGCGCACGAGTCTATCTCGAAAAATGGAGGCAAGGTCTCCGATTGGCTGACCAATCAGAGGCCGGTATCTCCGCCAATGGAAATACGATGTGTTGTCAAAAAACTAGTGAACACTGCTCTGATTGGCTGGCCAATCAGGGGCCGGGATTTTGGCCGGCAACGTTACTCGTGTGAGCGGTGAAAGTTTTCCTTCCTAGATCCGCTGCGTGTTATTAAAAAATACCACGCGAGAAAAATATACATAAACGAAAATGATCTAACCTAACATAACTTATTACAGTCTTAAAGATAACACCTTACTAGTTAACATGCGGGCGAGGAATCTTTTATATTACTAATACCGATGCGTGTTATTTAAAAATAACACGCGGCAAATCTTTACAAAGCAAATATGTGATCTGACCTTACTTAACTTAACTGACAATATACACACTTAAAGATAACACCTTACTAGTTACTATTTTAATACACGTATTAGTCCTTAATATTATAACGCGGGCTCGGCGTCCGTTACAGCTCTCCCCCCGGCGTAGCTCGCGAAGCCTCTTCTTCCTTTATCACGACGACGAGCTTGCTCACGGGGCGCCGGAAAACGCCAGTCCTGGTCCGCACCTCGACCACTCTGGTACCGCCGTCTGGTCCTGAGTGCGTCCGCTCGACGATCCCCATCGGCCAGGTGTTCCTGGGCAGCTTGCTGTTGACCACGAGGACCACGTCGCCTACTTGTACTGGTCTTGCGTCGTTTTTGGGTTCGCCACGGGGTACCAATGTGGGGAGGTATTCTCGCAGCCAGCGCCGCCAGAAGTGGTCAGCAAGCGCTTGGCTAGCTCGCCACGTCCGTCGATCCGTCTCGTCGCAGGGCCCTGTGGTTGGTAGGCCGGTAGAGGACCCCAACAGAAAGTGGTTGGGCGTCAGCGCCTCAGGGTCGTCAGGGTTGACACTAACATGGGTCAACGGGCGCGCGTTGACGGAGAATTCTGCTTCCGTCAGGAGAGTCCTCAGCACCTCTTCAGCCGGCGCCTGCTCTTTCAGGGTCGCGCTTAGGGCGGTTTTCACCGAGCGCACTAGTCTCTCCCACGCGCCACCTTGATTAGGCGCGCCAGGAGGTATGAATCGCCACTCCAGCCGATGCAGCAACCCGATGCGCGGCGCGAAGCTCTTGGTCCGCGCCGCGAAAGTTCGTCCCGTTGTCTGAGTACATCAGTTTCGGCCACCCTCTGCGTGCCGCCATTCTTCTCAGCGCCATAATAGCTGAGTCGGTCGATAGCGACGCGACAAGCTCTACGTGCACGGCGCGGGACGTGAGGCACGTAAATAGTGCTCCCCACCTCTTCTCACGGCGACGCCCGACCTTGACCATCATGGATCCAAAATAATCCACCCCACGGTTGGTGAACGGGCGGTGGAACGGGTCAAGACGTGCGTGCGGTAGGTCCTCCGTAGCCGGCGTCTTTGGTATTGCTCGCCGCCTCCGGCAAAGGGCGCAGTGCTTCTCCACTGCGCGTACGGTCGGTCGCAGGTGTATTATCCAATACTTCTGCCGCAGGTCGTTGGTCACGCGTTCTCTATTGGCGTGACCCGCAGCGCAGTGTTCTCGCAGTACGAGAAGCTTGGTAAGGCGATGGCGGCCGTCCAGTATTACTGGCCGCTTCGTCTCGATCGGCGCGGAGGAGGCTCCGATCCGGCCCCTCACCCGCAAAACTCCATCTTCTAGTACGGGGTCCAGTTTGTACAGCCGGCTTGCCCTTGGGAGGGGACGAGCAGACTGGATCCGCGTGATATCTTCGTATAAGCTATCCCTTTGTGCCCCTCTGATCAGCTCGTTCTCGGCGCGTTCGATGTGTCGATGTTCCATTCTATTCGCTCGTCGTCGGCAGATGTCTGTGAAGGCTAGAACCCTCGCTGCAGTCCTTACCAGGGTCTCGTATCTTGAGAAGCGGGCTTGATCAGGTAGCCAGCTGTCTCGCCCTGGCACTTCAATGACATGCAGGACTTCCTTCTCGTTTTCCTCATGTGTTGACTTCGTGGGCCACTGAGCTTCGGGTAGGTATAAGAAGCTGGGCCCCTGGAACCATCGATCTGTTGAGCTGATGGGTACATCTGTTAGCCGAGAAGCGTCGTCAGCCACGTTCTGGTCTGTAGGGAGCCATCGCCATTCCTTCCTTTGAGTCAGCTCGGCAATCTCCCCGAGTCGGTTGGCGACGAACGGTGTGTACCGTCGCATGTCATGGTGGATCCAGTGTACCACCGTTGACGAGTCTGTCCAGTATGTGGTATGACCTACGTTGATGCGATGCTCCTTCTTTATTGTATCAGCGAGTCTTGCCCCGATGACAGCTGCCTGCAGTTCCAGCCGCGGGATGGTCTGTGCTCTTTTCGGTGCCACCTTTGCTTTGGCGGCTACTAGCACGACGTTGACGCTCCCGTCGCTCCTCACAAAGCGCCAGTAGGCCGCGGTCGCATAGGCCTGTTCACTGGCATCACATAGCAAGTGGAGGTCCACCCGCTCGTAGGTCCCTGGCGTGTAACACCTCGGCAGTCGGAGCTGGGCGATCTCGTCCAAGTGTGCTAGCCATGATGCGAATAGCTCGTTCTCCTCTTCCGGTATCTGCTCGTCCCACGTCGTCTGGAGGCGCCACAAGCTCTGTAGTATGATCTTGGAGCGTATCGTGTAATGACTCAGTAGCCCCAGCGGATCGTGTATGGACATCACGGCGCTAAGTGCTTCACGCTTGGTCGGCGCGCGAGTCCTCAACCTTACTTCCGCCGGGACTCGGTTCATTGATGTGTTGAAACCGAGCTCGTCCTTAATGGCGTTCCAGTACAGCCCCAGGATCTTGCTTTCGGGCTGTTCTCCCCCCAGTTGTGTGGGACAGGTGGCGTGTAGCTCCGGAGGCACGTCGCGTAGCACAGACTTGTCGCTGGAGCTCCATCCTCGCAGTGTGAACCCAGCGTGTGCGTGGACGGTTCTAGTTTCTTTTATTGCTTTCCGGGCTTCCTCAGGATCATCGTAACTCGTCACCCAGTCATCCATGTAGTGGCTCTTCGTTATAGCCTCCAGTGCGCGCGGGAACTCCTGGCCGTGCACGCTCGCGTTGTGATTTCGAACGCAATGTGCCATGTACGGGGAGCTAGCTGCACCGAATATCATACTGGTCATCTTGAACTTCCTTGGGGGCTTCTTGCGTTCATTGCCTCGCCACAGGAATCGTTGCGCCGGTTGATCTTGAGGTCTTATCTTAACTTGCAGGAACATTTCTTGAATGTCCGCTGTGATCGCCACAGCCCTTTCCCTGAATCGAAAAACTATTCCTGGTAGTGAAAGTAGCATATCCGGTCCTTCTAGTAGTGCATCGTTAAGGCACACTCCATTATTCTTCGCTGCTGCGTCGAACACCAACCTTTGCTTGCCTGGCTTGTTTGGATTCTGCACGGCAAAGTGTGGCAGGTACCAACTGATGGTGCTCACGTCCTCTGATCCATCGCACGGCATCGCGTATCCCTTTTCCAACAAGTTCTCTATTTGTTTGGAATATTCGTTCTCAAAGGCCGGATCTGCGTCCAACTTCTCTTCGATCTTTCGTAGTCGGCGGAAGGCTTGGTTGTAGCTTGAGGGCATGGCGGTATCGTCCTGTCGCCATGGTAGTCCCACCTCGTAGCCACCTTCAACCTTTTTCATTGTCCGCTCGACGATGGTAACGGCTCGCTGGTCCGTTTCCTTCACCCTCGGTTTGGCCTGTATACCGAGGGCCTCAATTTTGAAGTGAGCCTCGACCAGGTCATGGAGATCTTGGTCTCTTGTGTTCATCATCTTGGCGGGCTCAAATATGTGCAGCACTCTCCCTCCCTGATAGATAGTGCTACGTGGCGCGGTTCCATGCACCACCCATCCCAGTTGAGTCCTTGATGCAGCCGGTTCATTGGGGCCGCCGACTCTAAGCTCCCGGGAAACGATATACTCCCAGTGGTCCGTTCCCACCAGGAGCCCGGGGCGCGCTAGATCGTAGCACACCTCGTCCCTCGGTAACTCCTTTAAGTGTTCGTACTCCATCAAAGTGTCGGGGATAGACTGCTGATGAAGTTGTAGGTTCTTCATAGTCCTTGCTTTGACCCGATATCTATCTTCCTCCTTAAGTCCTTTCACTTTGATAGAAACGAGTTGACTCTCAGTCAAAATCAAAATCAAAATCAAAAGTCATTTATTCAAATTAGGCTGAGAATCAGCACTTTTCGAACGTCAAAATTACATAAGACAGTCCCCCAAAAAGCCCGCCCTTCACCACTTCCTAGTGCTTTAGCTGGGAAGAAGAAGTGGCGCAACAAACTCCCCAGCAGCACAGCTGTCTGTTCAGTTAGAAGAACTTGATTCTAAACAATTGCAAGTAATTACCGAAACGCCAATGACAAAAAAAAGAAAAAAAATTGCATGTAAATAACACAAATACATAAATAAAGCCTTCAGGCCTAAAGTGCATGGCAGCTTACATATGCAATACTGAAATTATTATACAACAAATAAAATAAATAAATGATAAACTAGGACCATCAAAGTAAAATAAATCAACAGAACAATTACTGTAACAATGATAAAACCAAAGACAGCAAGACGACCAGTCACCACAAGCAGCACCCGTTCACGAGCATAACGCAAAGGTCAGCCATTACCCCCCTCGCCATATTTGAGGGAAGGAGGAAACCCGACCCCCGACGCTACCGCAAGCAGTGACATCTAAGGGAGCATGACGAACCTGCTGTTGGTTGCTCAGGCAAGAATAATATTATCAATTGTTGAGGTCGCTAGCTAACCATATATTGCAATACAGCTCATTAAAAACATTGTAATGAGTAGATCATGTCAATAATAAATGAAGACAACAAAATAATTGACTTATACCGTCAAATAAAAAATTAAAAAATTATATGAACTCATATACCCTGTCAGTTAGTAAGCTGATTCTGGAGAAAGAACACGAACATTGTCTTGAGTTAATCACAGCGACCAACAGTTCTTATCGTTTAAGTAGTCGTTAATGGAATAATATGCCTTTGAACAAAGGTTGGATTTTACTTGGGCCTTAAACGCATTAAAAGGTAAATCTAGTAAAGAAGAGGGCAACTTGTTATAAAAGGTTATACCAAGCCCAACAAATGAGTTATGGACCTTATGAAGCCGGTGAAAGGGAGCACGTAGTTTGTTCTTATTTCTGGTGTTAACATTGTGAAAATCACTGTTTTTAGTGTATATTTTGCCTAATATATAAGATGTTGGCGAAGATGAATTGAGATGCCACTGTGAGAATACCAATATCTTTAAAAAAATCTCTAAGAGAAACTCTGGCTCCTAGCTGATAAATTGCTCGGACAGCTCGTTTTTGAAGGACGAATATATTTTGAATATCAGCGGCTTTGCCCCACAGCAGAATACCGTAGGACATAACGCTGTGGAAATAACTAAAATAGACTAAGCGAGCTGTATCAACGTCAGTGTATTGTCTTACTTTCCTGACGGCGTAGGCGGCTGAACTGAGCCTCCCCGCTAAGCTTGAGATATGTGGGCCCCACTGAAGTTTGGCATCTACCGTTATGCCCAGAAAAACCGTCGAGTCTACAGTTTCAAGCAGCTCTTTATCTAAGACGATGTTGGGTCCTAGATTTCTAACATTCGGTAAGGCGAACTTCACACATTTCGTTTTCTTGGCATTGAGAACTAGATTATTTGACGTAAACCAATCCGTAACCATTGAGAGTGCACGGTTTACGTCGTCAAAATCTTGTCTATTCCTGTCTACTTTAAAAATAAGAGAGGTATCATCTGCAAACAGTACAATGTCACAGATATCGTTTAAATAGAATGGTAAGTCATTGATATACACTAAAAACAAGAATGGACCCAGTATTGAGCCTTGAGGTACACCTAACTGAACTGGTAGCTCGGAAGATTTCACACCATCGACATCTACACATTGGAACCTATTATGTAAATAAGAATTTATTACGTTGAGAGCTTCGTTTTGGACACCGTAATGACGTAGTTTACGCAAAAGCGTGTCATGGCGCACGCAATCAAAGGCTTTAGAGAGATCACAGAAAACTCCAATAGCATTTTGCGATTTCTCCCATGCATTAAATATGTGTTTCAGCAGAGCAACACCCGCATCTGTAGTCGAACGTCCTTTTGAAAAGCCATATTGTTCATTATGAAGTAGGCTATTTAGGTTAAAATGTCTTAGCAACTGATTAAGTATTAACTTTTCAAATATTTTGCTAAATGCTGGTAAGATAGAAATAGGCCTAAAATTGCTAATGATATTTTTATTACCAGATTTAAATAATGGTATGACTTTCTGGTTCTTGAGACATGTTGACCCCGTTCAGGTGGAGAGGTTGTGTAGGTCCTTCTGCCCCAATGCTGGTTGCGAGCTCCTTGTCTATTAGGGTGATCGTGGCTCCTTCGTCTAGTAGAGCGTATGTCTTCGCCTCCCACCGTGGTCCAGACACGATGACAGGGCACATCTTTAGTAGCACCGCTTTCGGTCCGGCAGTGTGTCGTGTTGCTACGGACAATACTGCTTCTTGCTTCGGTGGCTCAGCATGCTTCGCGGCTTCGGGTTTCGCTTCCTCATGAAGCGATGCATGATGGGGGCGACGACACTCGTTCACGCCGCACAGCTTCGCCTTGCATAAAAAGCGCCTATGCCTTCTCTGGGCACACTTGAAGTAAATCCCTTTCTCACGCAAGAAATGCCATTTCTGTTCCACCGATAGCGCCTTGTACTCGGGGCACGTAGTCAGCAAATGATCTTTGCTACATTTCGGACACTGGTTCTTCTCTTCCTCGCTTTTCTCCACAGTGGAATATACGCTCGCCTTCCTCTTGAGCGTTACCGCAGGTCGCGTTTCTTTCCTCTGGCTTTGAGTGCACGTTGTCGGGGTATATGTGTACCTCAATGCTCTATCCGCTTCTCTCATTAGGAAGCGGGACATGACGACTATCTCTGGATCCGCCGTACCTTCTTGATCGTACGCGTAGTCGCACCAACGGGACCTTATGTGCGGACTCAGCTTATCCAGCACTTCCCTTGTCAGCAGAGGGTTGTATAAATAACCCCTACGGTCTATGGTCCTAAGTACACATATGACATTTTGCAGTTTGATTGCGAAGCTATTCAGATCCGCCGCTGATGCCCCTGGCTTTGGGAGTTTCTTTAAATCTTCTAATGCTTTGTCAATGATGACTTCAGGTCTCCCGAAGCACTGCTCCAGGGTCTTCATTATGAGGTCTGTATCTGTAGCCGTGTGTAAAAGGGCGGCTACGGCGTCTCTTGCATCCCCTTTTAAACAACTTCTCAACCTTTGAAGATTCTCTGCTGCTGATATCTGGTACATCTGCGTCGTGTCACGATATGCCGCTTTGAATGGCAGCCACTCACTGGCCGCGCCGGAGAACGTTGGAAGGTCGGTAATACGTGGTCCCGGTCTAGCCATCTTCTCTAAAGTAGCGGCCAAGTGCTCCATGCTACTTCTTGTTCGCGTAGGTGTCGGCGACCTTGCACGTGCGACATCGAACTGAAGCTGCTTAACTTCTTCTCGTTGTGGCTCTTCCTCCCCCCGTGGCCTGAGCGGGGTCGTTCGTAGCCACTCATCCACCTTCTGGAGGGGTTCCTCACGGGGAAGGGCCTCTGTTACGGGTTCTTCGTGCACGCTGGCCTCATCGTTGATCGCTAACACTTCTGCTGCTAGTCTCTTCTTGACCAAGTCTGCTTCCATTTCCAATTGCTGTTTTCTGATAGCAACCAGTTTCTCTGCTGCTTCTAACTCGACCACTCGTATCCGCGTTGCGACGCTCGTGGTTGACCTCATCGACCTTATTGACCTCGCTGGTGATCTCGTTTGTCGTCTTTCTTCTGCTGTACTCTGGAGTCCTGAGGGTCCCGCTGTGCTAGCGTCTGTTAACCTTGAAGGCAAAATCTAAAAAAGTCGGCCGACCTATTTACACCTGGAATGACAACTTGAAACGACATGACTTACTTCGACAAGGAAATCAACTTCTGGTTGGACAAGGCTGAAGAACGAGATAAGGTCAAAAAGGCTTCTAGCGAGATATACAGGAAACCGGAAACGGATAGTAGCGAGACCTCAGATGAAGATATTGGAACAACACAACATAGCAGCGACCGGCTGCGACGTCGTTAAAAGATGCCCTCCCATAGACAAATACCCCCCCCCCTCCACTAGTCCAATGCTAATTTTAGGGTGCATTACTCGATTGGCTCTCATACTCTTAATCCTATCCTAAGGACACGTCTTCCCCTACCATTACAGTGCCCCCCGGTGTATTCCTTGATATGCAATGGTCTTTGTAGCACCATGAAACATGAGGCTTCAGGGGCTAGTGCAAATCTTGGGGTTCATTCGATTAATCGAGTTTGGTCAAACCACGCTGGAATCGGTGCATTTCATTCATTCATTCATATGTTAACTGCAACTTGAACTGCATTCAGTATCTAACTTCATAATATTCAAAATACCTAAATAACATGATTCAAACTATTGTGGACTGTATGTAGATTGTTGACTTGTTGTTGTTTCGGGGAAGGGTCGCTTCCAATAAAAGAGGCTTCTTGTTTCTTGATTTATTCCTCAGTTATTTTTAGAGCGGGAGTACTGGTGGCGATCCGTGTCGAACTGTAGCTAACTGTCTTGAACTGTCGTCTGTAGCGAGCTGACGTAAACTGTGGTGAACTCACTGCTTTAATCCCATGCACTCTCTTAAATACAACCTCCACCAATACTGCCTCCAACATAGCGCACGAGTCTATCTCGAAAAATGGAGGCAAGGTATTGGCTGACCAATCAGAGGCCGGTATCTCCGCCAATGGAAATACGATGTGTTGTCAAAAAACTAGTGAACACTGCTCTGATTGGCTGGCCAATCAGGGGCCGGGATTTTGGCCGGCAACGTTACTCGTGTGAGCGGTGAAAGTTTTCCTTCCTAGATCCGCTGCGTGTTATTAAAAAATACCACGCGAGAAAAATATACATAAACGAAAATGATCTAACCTAACATAACTTATTACAGTCTTAAAGATAACACCTTACTAGTTAACATGCGGGCGAGGAATCTTTTATATTACTAATACCGATGCGTGTTATTTAAAAATAACACGCGGCAAATCTTAACAAAGCAAATATGTGATCTGACCTTACTTAACTTAACTGACAATATACACACTTAAAGATAACACCTTACTAGTTACTATTTTAATACACGTATTAGTCCTTAATATTATAACGCGGGCTCGGCGTCCGTTACACAAACCGAACACGGTATTTTCAATCTGAAAGGTGATGGTATTTTTAAAGTTGTGAGGAAAACAGAGTTTCGTTATTGTATTTATAGAAATCTTATTTAATTGTTTTACTCCCCTTCTAAAAACACTACCCGCCATAAATAATTTTAAGAACATGTTTTGGTGGTTTTGTACTAGGTATTGCGAATTTTGGTTTCATAATCGTCGTAGCAAAAAAACTGACTATCCATAATGAAGTGACATTTATAATGGCTAATGTAACTTTTCTATGAACATTCTCCTTAATTAAGCATTTTTATAGTTTTTGTCATTTATTTCTAACCGATGTTTTCTATCTAAACTTATGTTTGTCTTTAACATTCTTTAATTAGAAAAATTAAAATTTGGAATCATAAAACAAGTATAATTCAAATCATCACTGGTTACTGAATCTCATTTAATTTGTTAAATAAATATTTGTTGTACAGTATAATTATATCTCATATGATCTAAAACCACAATTAAGTTACACGCACCTAGGTACTCGTTCCTTTAGAATTATTTAAAAGCAAATAAAATAAAACTACATATTTATGATCGCAGTTTGAGTTATTTATGGTAACCCTATTCAGATTTTTTTAGAGGAACTTTAAAATACTTAATATCTTTTGAAATACTGAATGTGCAGGAAGTTGAATTACACCACTATTTAGTGGAAATATCTACTAAATATCTACACTCTTATTTTCCAATTTAATCAACTGCTTTAGTAGCTACTAACATATATTTACTATAGACCGTCAGGACTGAGGAGCCACATAAAATGTTTTGTATTAACGGAATTATATAGCTTTACCGTTTTATTTTGATAGTACAAATTAGAACACATTTACTACTGAATGATACTTAAAATTGTTTCAATCGACTCATAACTTTCCGAGAAACAGCTAGGTGACATTTATGGATTTTATGAAAAATCAAAGCTCTGTAGCTATCTCAAATTCAACCGTACAAAACCCTTTTCTTTTCTACAGATTAAGTATAAATATTACTAAATCCTACCAAATTATCAAGAATATCGTTCGGCTAGTTTTCTAGTTATAAGGAGCCAACTTAAACGTCCTGTAACTTTTAAATGGTTTTACTACAAATTCCGGGATCGGGCCTACAAAATCGGATAAAGTATTACTAAATATTGGTAGAATCCGCTTTTAAATATGAGACATGGCTCCTCAGTCCATACGGACACCGGATTTGGTGTACCTTTGTGACTGCTGCTGGAACTCCTCGACAAGTAGAATTAGGTGTGCCGAGTTTAAGCTCGTTTAGTTAGTCATGATGAGACCTTACCTCTGGACTTAATGGAGTGACCTGAAGGTGTACCTTTGTGTCTGCTACTGGAGCTCCTCAACATGTAGAGCTAGGTGTGCCGAGTTTGATCTCGTTTTGTTAGTTATGACGAGACCTTACCTCCGGATGATGGACTGATCTAAAGATGATGAATGTGTACTTCGAAGGCTGTCCTGGAACTAATAGACGAACAGAGCTAGGTGTCCCGAGTTTGGGTTCATTTTGTAAGTTATGTTGAGACCTTACCTCCGGATTTGATGGAGTAACCTTAAGGTGAACTTTGACGACTGCTACTGGAACTAATAAACGAGCAGAGCTAGGTGTGCCGAGATTGGGCTTGTATTATTAGTAATGATGAGACCTTACCTCCGGACCATCTAGTTCTACTTGTCGAAATTCCAGTAGCATTCACCGAAGTAGACCTTCAGCTCACTCCATCAAGTCCGGAGGTAAGGTCACATCATATCTAACAAAACGAGTCCAAACATGGCATACCTAGCTCTCTCCGTCTATTAGTACCAGTGGCAGGTATTGCACTTTTCTATGAAACAGCAGTTTTTTTTTTATAACCGATGAAAATTTTCAACTCCAGGGGTGTCTAGCATCATGTACTGAATCCATGGTATCAGGTTGTGCGTCGATATCTCTTCCACCCTGTATAATCCCTACTTCTAGCAAAAATGAGAAACTGAATCTTATCTCAGTTGCCCGTAGTCCGTGCAGAATGTGTGAAGTATCAAGTTTAGTATGTCAAATATTTTGTACTTTATATGGAGCGACTGCCTATCTGACCTCCATAACCCAGTTACTGGGTAACACGAGACCCCTTGGTAAGACTGGTTGCCAGATTTTCGGGATTCTGACTACCCATTACTACTGTCAAAAATCCACGAATGACAGCCGGGACCAACGGCTTAACGTGCTTTCCGAGGCACTAAGGGGGTCTCGAAATATAGATGGTCACTCATCCTTCAGATATTCAGTCACCCTTTCGTCTGTGACGGCCATTTGTTGCAATAATAATTTTTTCCTAGTTTCTTGTGTAAAGCATAAAAAAACATTATTTCAAAAAGTTTTTGTTTTATTTACATAAATACACTATTTGACAAAAATCAATTTCTAAAAGGGGGCAGTTCATTGTTCGATTCCCAGAACACTCAAGGCTCAGTCGTTTGGGTTATTTTCTTACAATAATAAATGGTCCACATACTTACATTACATACAGACAGAGTCTAAGCTGTTTTCTGTTTAGTCGGCTGTCCAAAACAAACTTGAAAACTAGCTCAAAAAACATCCTCGCAAACATTGCATCATAGTTTAAATTTCTGTGTATTTATTTTAAATGTAGGTTAAAATTCTACATTTTGAAATTTTTACAAATCGATGAGCACAATAAAAAAGGCATGCTGCCTTGCAAAAATATTACAGATAACTACCAAAATACACAATTTCACAACAAAATGCACAAGTACCTGAACAAGGACGACAGAACATTTATACGGCAAATATTGTGACATCTGAACTCGAAAAATATACTAATAAAGTATATTAAAGTAAATATTACAGAAAAATTACAAAAAAAGGTAACATTGCAATAGACGAGAATCTTTTGGAAAAAAAAAACTGCAAATAAAGGCGTCATCCAACGCCCCACCACGTCAGACGAAGAACCACTTGATATAAGGCTACACCGAGGCTACTTTAAATTTACAAAAAAAAGTTAAAAAAATTACATAATAAACAACAAAAAATATAATGATGAAAATGTAAAAACAAGTCTTAATGCTGTTAAGGATACAATGGTGGATGAACAATAACACTATTTGCACTGTCAATGAAACGAACAAGGGTGTGGTCTAAAAAATATGCAATATAAACATACATAAAAAGAAATAAATTAATATATGTATAAAACTATGAGTGGTACAATACGAAACAGGGTTCTTTGCAGACAGTTTTGTCGCAACCAACACAGCACCATTTAGTAAGTTTTTTGCATTTGATGCACGCCCGCCGCATGTGTTGACGAGCACCCCTCGGCAACAAGTCTAAGCGATGGGTGACGTCAACATTTCGCTGCGGCCTGTGCGGTTTGGTTACGGCCATAGAAGGGGGTTGACAATGCTTGGAAAGAAGAGATTTTATAAGATTTATTCGGAAATTGCGATGAGTAAGAGAAGAAGTGTGGTGATTATGAATGATGTAAGCGTTTACTACGGAGACGTTTAAAAGTCTCCGGAACAATTTTTTGTACCAGACCTTTGTTCGTTTCCGCTCGACCGGATACAGGGCCAGCAGCTGGTCTTTCTTATCCACCCCACCCATCATGATATTGTAATCCAATATCAGGATGGTTTTGGTGGAGCCTCGGACTGTTTGCTGACCGTTGCCATGGTATGTAGAGATCATAGCAACCCTGTTATTATCTCTCCATACCATGACATCGACGTCCCCTGAGGTAAGACCAGTAATCTGACCTGGGCGCATGTCCTGCTTGGTGAGACTGTGCAGGGCCTGCGGAACAAACTCGCGATCAGTCCGCAGGGTTCCGACACAGTCAAAGCCCAAGGACTTAAGGTTTCGAGCGAGACATGGAGAATTGTAGAAATTGTCCATCCACAATGTGTATCCTTTGTGCTCCAGACCTTGGATCAGCCGTAACACAATTGACGGTGTAGGCGCCTCTAGTGGATCTTCGTACTGCTGCGGTGATTTCTTATGAGCGTGAACCTCAAACCGCCATAGGTAGCCGGTTTGAGATTCACAAATCTCATAAGTCTTGATGCCTCTATTTGCAGCTTTGTTTGGAATAAGCTGGCCGATATCCAGCCAGCCTTTCCACATCAAAAGACTCTCGTCTAGTGCAATGTTCTGCGCTGGAGTGTACATAGCCTGAAATTTCGAGTTCAGATGTGACAATATTGGCTGTATCTTAAATAAGCGTGCCTCGGAACTATCCAGTTCTAGCACACACATGTCTTCATTGTTATTGAAATGCAGACATTTGCTAAGAAGCTCAAATCGGGTGCAAGACATGTGTGCGCTAAACCCGGGAGTATAGAATATGTCAGGGGTGGCAGCCCAGTATTCACGCATGCTAGACTTCACCACAATCCCCATCGCCAATACCATGCCAAAATACACATACAGCTCATCGGCCGTGGTATCCACCCAATTGCCGATGCGGCTTCTAGGCTGGAGACTGTTGTTAGCTAGCATCTGGGTTGCCACCTGCTGAGCGTACTTATTGGTCTCCGAGGCAATGTGCTCCATAATTTGCCGATCCCATATGTCAACGAAAATGTCATACGGGTCGTCACGTGGAGTTGTGGGACCAACTTTACTTTCGGAAAACGGTTCCCGCCTCGATTCAGGTGGAATCGGAGAATCCGGAAACGCTCTCCATTCAAAATCATACCACCTCCAAGGCTGGTCCGTCGCCTTTAGAGGAACACTGGCGGGCGCTGGGTCAGCGGCAGGCACAGAGTCTTCAGTAGCACAATCTTCCCGGTCCAAGGGAGTCTCCATAATGCTCCGAAAAATCCTTGGAATTGGTGGCAGAACTATGGCCTC
Source organism: Dasypolia templi (assembly GCA_963555695.1). Classification (NCBI taxonomy): domain Eukaryota; kingdom Metazoa; phylum Arthropoda; class Insecta; order Lepidoptera; family Noctuidae; genus Dasypolia; species Dasypolia templi. The sequence goes on from OY743163.1 coordinate 12,758,055, forward strand.
CTCGTCGTCGCTCTCGTCAGAGCCTGCGTCGCTTCCTGTAACAAATGATCGATAGGTTTCAAATCTGGTAGATACCCGAAATTTGGCCATAGCTCCAAACCAGATTAAAATCAGCAGATACTTACCAAAATTGATAAGGTCTGCGATATTTTCATCTTGCTGGTGCTGACGAGGAGGTGGATGCTGCATCGGTGAGGCGGCTGGCCCGCTCGGAGCCGACTCCCACCCCCTAAATTCCACAATACTGGAACAAAAGCAGTAATGTAGTACCCATATCTTCTATTTTTCTTTTAACAAGGAGAAACTGCCTGACTGACTGACATTTCAAACGCAGAGCCGAAACTCCTGAGACTAGAAATGTGATTTTTTGCGGCGGTACGGCTTTCTTTAATAATGTAGGGGAGCGCGAAGAAGGGTTTTTGGAAATTCTACATTTAAGGGGTGCAAAGTAGGGATTTTGTTGACATGATAAAACTTATTCCTTGTGTTAATAAAGCGCGAAGAAGGGTTTTTAGAAATTCAACATTTAAGGGGTGATTTGTTTATATGAAAAAACTGATTCCTTATGATAATAAACTTGATTGAAACGAAACTTGGCACGTATACATATCTCAACAACAACGCGCGGTCCAATTAACTCAAAACTGAGTATTTATACGCAACACAAAAAATAAAGAATAACGTGTATCCGGGTTTTTCTAAAATCTACCCCTAACGGGGTGAAAGGGAGTTGTAAATTTTGAACGGGCTCCCCTGTAAATTTTTATTTTACTGCATGGCTTGATTAACTTGAAAATTTTTATAAATAACCTTTGAGTTAAGTTACAGAAACATCGCTCTATGAAGGCAACGTCATCATAAGCGCGTGTGATTGTTACTTTCTCGGCACCTTAATATTCTTCAGTCTTCTCGACATTTGTTAGTTTTACTGACGGTGAGCGGCAAACTTAGGGCGAACGGTATATGTTACAGGGGTTGTGGGGTCATAATTAAGGGTTGAACCACATCTGTCAGCATGGAATTTGCCAACGAGATGCAATTCGATTCCGCCGTGCGCATCTTTCTCGCTCTAAGAAATAACAATCCTGAGCGATAGAAAAGGACAGAGCATGGAAAAAGGCGACTCCGTGCTGACGGATGTGGGTCAACACTATTGCTACTATTTTAAGGGGGTGGTGAAATGTTTAGGGTAATGTACGGAATTCAAGCGAACGAAGTTGCGGGCGAAGTGCTGAATGACTATACATATATTAGAAATGAGTTACTTCTATAAGTATTCCTTCGATAAGGAATTCGACCTATCATTGGAAGTTTTTGTGTTTTTCGAAAATGGATCAGGAAAAGGGGGTTTTGGGATTAAGTGTTTGAGGAGGATTTCACTGCGTGTTTGGATCAAGCCAAAGGAAGTCAAATATTGTAATCATTAATATTCCAAAACTGCCGGTTGTAGGAAACATTAAAAAAAACCACGCAGACGGAGTCCGTAAGCGACTTACATTTCTGGCGACGGCACCGAAACTGACGCCGCTGATGATGGCTCAGCCTTTGGTGATGGCGATGATCGTGGTGGTGGTGCGGGAGCCCGTTTTGATCTAGATAGACATTTAAAACAAAAGTTCAAAACTTGCTAGTTCACAACCAGAATAATACACACAAGTAGAACCACTTACGATTGCCACTTGCGCATTCTTTTTGGGTGCAGGGCGGTCTCGAGACCTCGGCCTTCCGGAAACTCCGTGATGTCGCAAATCACAATTCTAAAATTCAAAACGATTCAATTGTAATACTTAATCAAAATAATTGTGGTGAGAAAAAAATACATAAAGTTATTGAAAAAATTTAAATTAAGCGTTAATTAAGTATTGAATCTAACTCGTGAATAGTACGAGGTCCTGGCCGCTTGTCTCGGGCATAGGCGCGGCGGCCGCGCCCTCTGCCACGCCGGCTATGACCACCGCGATCGGCAACCACTCCCACTTCCACCACCGCATCCTCCATTGCCACCGGTGGCGGTGTAGCTGGTCTCCCTCGTCCACCTCGCACACGTACACCCCGACCGATTCGTGCTCCACGCGTGCGAGGACGACTTGGCTCTCTTAAAACATGCACATAAACAATTTAAAAATTCAAATAAAACATGCAAGTTTCATTAAAGTTTGACTACTTTAAGAGTAGACGATGAGAAATACACAAAAAAAATAAAAACGCAAAACCCTTGCACTGTACTCGTGCATGACAGCCAACAAAAAAAAAAGGTCCCAATCCGTAATTTCATTTCCAATAATATTACCTAAATACGTGTCGAATTGATAACCTCCTTTTTTTCTGAAGTCTATTAAAACACAAATCAGAAAATAAGCAATCACCATAAAATATTAAAATTGTAATCCGCGGATTATCCATCTAAGCAGAAATTACAAAAATGGCGGTTGAGTCATTGACCTCAAATTCCCTGCTAATAACAAAAAGTCGAAAAACTGAAATCAGATTGATTATTTCACTCATATTTGGATTTTTCACAAGGAATTCTATTTTTGTAAAACTTAGATGAAAGTAGGCTATCATAATATGTAACTGTAAAAAAATAATGTGGCAAACATTTTAAAGTTCATAAACTTTGTGATAGATTTAATAATCGCAAAGAAATACAAAGAAGTAAAAGGTCATTTCCAATTATGCACATTAATATTGTTTTGTTACTTTTGACTAAAAGAAAATTGAATGTTTTAATTTTATAAAAACAAACAGATTTTTTTTTAAGATTTCGCTTACTTCTAAAAATGTTGAGCAACCATACATTTATTTATTAGTTATAATATTAGAGCCCTTTATTCTGAACTACACAGTTACATAATGCATGTAAAATCCTGTATTCTGGTTTTACTATAAAATGTCACACAGTTCAGCATGCCTCTTGGTGATGTCTCGCGCTACCCTTCTCCACTGATTATTAGTTATATTGATTTATATTAAGTAAATACATACATTTATTTCTAAATACAACTGTTTGTTTCTGCATCACCCAAAGGTTGACTGTCATGCACACAAATGTACAAAGGCAGACTTGATAGTCCGCCTTTTACATTTGTGTGCGTGAAGTATTAAACAAATGAATAAAACAAAGCATAAGAAAAGCAGATTGTAGGGATAGTCACAAAAAAGAAGTAATTGGTAACAAAATATAAACCATTAGGGTGGTCTAAAATGCCTACTATAGGGTCTGGTCCGGATTAGTAAGCACTAATCCGGATCTCCGATCTGGATCCGGATCGGTGCTTCTAATCATGCAATCAGATAAACTTCATTCAAATCATCAGGTTTTGATGCAATTTGTTCTTCTGATGGAGTTATTAGCATTTTGTTGTGCTGCCAAATGTTAATGTATAATTCCGTTTTGTTATATATTTTCCGATTAAACATTATTACATATCAAGTTCAAAATGAATTACAAGTAAAACTTTTATTGTTACGAATTTTAGTGACGCTAAAGTTTGCTGTTTGGCTGACACGACAATTGTCATTGTTACCCGTCGTAATTAATTGATTGACACCATGGCAAACAAAATAGGGAATATATTTTCTATTGTTTATTTTTTTAATTTTTATTTTCTATTATTTATTTTTTATATTTGCTATTTATTTCGAATAAACCAATTTTGAATTGTCAAGGGGTCGGTCATGCAGAAAGATGAAGCTAGTTAGGTATTTGCTCATTCCTTATTAGGTACTGAAGAAGAACGGCCAAGAAACTCCACGGAGACTCCTAAGTAAAAACAAATGGTTACATCATTCATGTTGAAACGAATTTGCATTGCACATGAATATGCAAATTAATGTACATAGATCTTGCTTTGACTACATTGTTTACATTATTTTTAAAACATGGTACGGGCACGCCGCCGCCGCCGCTGGGCGGCGGCACGACGCGCAAGGCTAGCTATGTTTGTTAGCTGTTGTTTTTTTCTATTATTTCTGTCTTAAATCTTTATCAAATACACAAAAGCATTCAAACACTGTTTATGACTTACCCAGTCATTATGGAATACATATTTCAACTCGCACACAAAATATGATTACTACGACTTGCCGAAGCACGCGCGAAACCAATAGATGAAACCGAAGTCCGAGATCCAGACTATTCCAGACGGTAATTTTATCTCCCAGTCTCCCACCAAGACTCCCAAAGAAAAATCTAAATCGCTCGCTGAGTGCTGACTCGCTCGCTCTCACAGACTACTTAGAGATACTGCTACCAGTATTATAATGATGCTCTGTGGATACTGCTCGAGTGCTCGCTCTAAACAAACTAACTTAACTAACATTCTCAGAAGATTGATTGTGTACTTTTTTTAATTTTAAGTTTAACCACTTTGTCGCTAGTGTCGTGATGAGACCGGTTCCTTTTGCCAAAGTTTTTTTTTTTTTTGTTTTTGGTTGTGGCAAGCGGCCTTAGCCATTGTTGCCAGTGTCGAGTTTGCCATAGTTTGTCAAGCCAAGAATAGTTTAAACACTAGCCTTTTAAGCACTGTAACAGACTATAAAAAAATGGTTCTGTATTGAACCCAAAATGATAAGAATAAATTGTACGGAATAAAATGGATCATACATGTTTACTTTTATTTGTTTTGAAACATGGTTGACATCCGAATAATACATAAAATTTTGAGTACTCTTCAAGCTTTTTATCTGAATTTAAATGCTTCTATGATTTTCCATATTCAATCAACATGCCTTGTTCAGACTACTTCTTCGGACATCTGTTCTAAAGACTAGTAACTTCAGCAGAACTTCCATTACTGTGTATTTTTGTTAATCTATTATTTAATTGGATGACTTAAGATTTTGATAACTTGTGTTGGTAATATTCTTCACTAGTGCCATGGATCGAAATCATATATGAGAAACAACCGAAAGTTGTAAAAACGTAATTGATAACGACGGCAAAACGTATTTAAAACTATTAATTCCGCATAGGTAGGTAATTGAACTTATGAAAAATTTAACGACACACTGAGCAGTCCGGGAATCCCCGCGTACATAGTGTATCGAGCGAGCTTGCAAGATTTTTCATTTGATGACTAAAAGCAATAACAAATAAAATGTCAAGTCAATTCACTTCATTCTAACGTATCAGTGTTGCTTATCCACAAACATCGGTGGTGGACCAGACTACTCTAGTCTGATGAAAAAATACAGTCAATGGTGGAGCAGACTAGAGTAGTTTGGTGGAGCAGACTAGAGTAGTCTGGTTGAGACGCAGTCGGTTTTGACGTTAATATTTAGTATAATTCTGTATTTTAAGCATTCAAACTTGCACAGAGTGTACTAAATGAAACATTCATGCTATTGAATCGCCCGTACGCTTCCCTGGAACGTTTCGCCGGCGGTTGACAGCGATTTTTCAAGCATGCTCGTTCAACCGTTTCCGAGTAGGGATGTCGGAAGTGAAAAAATATATCGATATATCGATGTATCGATATTTAATAAAATATCAATATCGACCTCGAAATATCGAGGAAAAAATTTCGAAATATCGATACATCGGGCAAATTTTCAGAAATTTTCAGTTTCAAAATAATAATGTATGTAGTTCAGTCTGGTTCAATAAGAGGTAATGTTGATTTTTATACATATTGCACAGTATATTAATGTATGAGAATCTTAATAAAACGATGGTATTTTAATTATTATTATGCAAAATAAGAAAATATCAAAAGCTAAATAACAATATTGAAATAGTTTATTATTTCAGGCAAACCAGTATTTGTCGGGTAGTGAAAGTAGAAAAATTCTGTTCTTCACATGCTCCACTGTCATATGCGGCTTTGAATTTCTGTTAAAATATTCTGTTGTTATTAACAGAATATAATACATACATAAGAATTAGCAAGCTGAAGTGGCAGTGGGCCGGCCATATCTCGCGAAGAACCGACAACCGCTGGGGTAAACGAGTTCTTGAGTGGAGACCGCGACTCGGCAAACGTAGTGTAGGACGCCCGCCGGCCAGGTGGGATGACGATCTGCGAAAGACTGCAGGCAGATGCTGGATGCGTCAAGCTGAAGACAGGGCGCTATGGCGCTAATTAGGGGAGGCCTATGTCCAGCTGTGGACTAAAATAGGCTGATGATGATGATGATACATACATACATACATAATCAGCCTATTATGTTCCCACTGCTGGAACACAGGCCTCCTCTCTGTGAGAGGGAATGGGCCGTAATCCAACATAATATAATACACAAAATACAATCTCCACTAACATTTTTAACATCTACCCTACTAAAAACGCTTATCGGTTATTTTTGTTTACTTATTATTGTATTTTCTCTGTAAGTGAAGTGTAAGTGTAATCGTTTGAGAAAACAAATGTCTCGAACAGTAATAAAATAAAACTGAAAAAATATCGTTTTCGATACGATTTTCTAAATTGAATATTTTGTATCGATATATCGATGTATCGGTTCAGAATATATCGGCTAAAAATATCGATATATCGAATCAAAAATATCGATACATCGATGTATCGATATTTTTCAACAAAACAAGCCTATTTCCGAGGAGCCCAGCGGCAACACGTAAGTAAGATTTTTAACGAGCTCGGAGCTTACGTGCCATCAATATTTTATTGTTTATTTCTTCGCTGAAGATGAACAGGTAAGTGATTAAAAGTTCTTAGTGATTAGGTTGAGAATTAGTTAAAGAATTTGGTCACAATTTGTTATTTCCGCAAACACCGTTAGCATTTTGGCGCCATTTTGCCGCGGCCGGTTTATTTTTTCCTCGTGTCATTATTTTAATTGGGATAATGACTACTACTAAAACTGTTCGTAAAAATAATGTAATTTCAAAGAAGGCATAGTAAAAATGAGATAATCGAAAAAATCTGTTAAATCGATGTAAAAATGAAGAAGATACACGCTTTAATTTTTTTTGGAGGGGATTTTTCCTGTCCTTGTCGCGCGGTACGGACAATGTACTGCGCTAGTATGAAGTTACGTAGTCATGACGTCACTTCTACGATAGTGCTGTCCTAGTCTAATACTTACTTTAAAACGGTTATAACTTGGCAGTTTTTTAAGCTTTACAATTTTTGTAATATTATTTGCACAATTTGGAAATAAACATTTTTTTGTGATAAAAATAAAAAAATTGTCATCATCCCCATTCTAATATTTTGATGTATCTCTTACTCCTTCGTATGTCGTTATGTATCCTACTATCGATAACATGCATTTATTTCAACTGATAGCGTTAGAAATTTGCGTATCATTGAATTAAAAAAAAACCTCCGAACACCAGGCTAGAGTAGTCTGGTCCCACCACGTGCGGTTTTTAGGTAAAACCGCCATTTTGTTGTGTCGGTAAAACGGGGTGAATAGGGATGCAGGGGTGAATAGAAACGAAACTTTAAAAAGGATTTTAACATTGAAATAATAGAGTTTGTTTGCCAACAAGGGCACTTAATCGTTAATTATAATACAGTCAATACACAGGCGACATTTTTGGCAACAAACATAATTATTTCAAAGTTACGTTTCGATTCACCCCTGCATCCCTATTCACCCCGTTTTACGGTACCCCGGATTTGGAATTACTGTGGATACGCTTTATGTATTAACCGACTTTAAAAAAGGGAAGTCATGAACATAAAAATTATGGGTTTTAAAGGTTATTTTCTTTGTTTCTAGTGTTTTAAATTTGTTTGCATGATTGTTTGGGTTGCATGTGTTTTTTTTTTGCTTGTTTTAGTGAACCAAGACGACCTCGCACGCGCGGACCGCGACGCGGTGGGAGTGTGCGAGTGCGAGGTGGACGCAGCGCTGCTGCTGCTGCTGGGTCGGTCGACGAAGAGATGGTGGTCGCCGGCCCAAGCTCCAGGGGCACGGGACGCGGACGCGGGCTCTTCTTCTGACGCGATGGAGGCGGTGGATGACGCCTCTTTTTGCAGTTTTTTTGTTGGTTTTTATTTGTTTTTTTTTTCCAATAGATTCTCGTCTACTGCAATGTTCTGTTTTTACATATATTTTTTTCACAATTTTTACATACTGCATGTCGGCAGAAACATGGTTGGGTTCGATTACGTAATAAACATTTGGTTCATCTGTCTCTGAATCAGGGTTTGTTGCCATCGTATCACTAATAAATACCACTTGAAGATATTGACTTGACTTCTTTAATTAATGTCACTGATTATTATTAATTTACTTCTAATTATAATTAATTTAATTATACAATTTTATTTTAATTATAACGTGGTTCAGGCGCGATCACTATCACAATTACGACTAGTGTGCGGGCTGAGCGCTGCGAGTCGGAATCCCCGCTCTATTGCAAGCCGCTACGCCCCCGCAAGGGGGCGCGGCGAGCGGTACCGGGGCTTTGCCCCCCTGCCGCGGAGGCTATACGGTGGCCCGTAAATACGGGTCCCTCATTATACTGGCAACAATGGCCTATGTAAAATGATTGAGCGCGCTAGCTACTACGCTGTTTCTGTAGGAGCGTCGCGACGCTTATAACAAAGCGCCGCTTTCTTCACGACATCTCGGCGGTCTTGCACAGCCAGGTGAGACCCCTAGTTACCTAGAGGAGGCCCGGCGGCGACGACCAGCGACGGAGATGCCGACTCGACGCGCCTACAGAGTAGGTGAATGGTCCCCGCCCGTCCAGATCACAGAGCTAGCCGTTCACTGTCCGGGCTAAGGGGCCGTCATGTGTGTGTGGACGGTATTGTTTCTGTGTAACACCGTCCAGTGTCTACATGAGTCGCGGCCCGCGCCGCGCATTCACGTGTGAGTTTGGGTGCCTGTGTAGTGGTGGATGTCTGTGTTAGTTTACGTAACGTGCCTATATTAACCTAGCACACGTTACGCAACAGATGTATGTTATGTTTGTGGAGTCTTGTTGTCACGGATAAGCTGCGTGTAACCTGAATTACAGCTTATCCGGGTGTCAATCCGGTGCGATGGAGTCGTGGTCCGCAATCAGGTCGCGGGGCAGGGGTCTCGCGTCGGGGGGGCGCGCGTGCCATGATGATATGGTTACTCACAAAGCGAGGAGCGTCAACGATAGTCCGCAGCGCAAGGTTTTGCTGCGCGCGGAGTAGCTTTCGGCTCGACTCGCTCGTGAGAGCGAACCATGCCGGGGCGGCGTACGTCAAGATTGGGCGTACGTACGTCTTGTACACTCCCAACTTGACGCGCGCCGGGATGCGAGACGAGAGCACCGGTTTGAGCAGGTTGCGGGCGACCCTACCCTGCGCGGCGACCCTACGGACATGTGGCCCCATCGTGAGCCGACGGTCGATGGTGACGCCCAGGTATTTAACCCGGGGCGACCAATCGATGTCGGCCCCTTGTAGCTGCAAGGGTGGTGGGAGGCGAGCGAGGCCGGTGACCATCGCCTGCGTCTTACTCACGTTCACCGACAGCCGCCATTTCGACAGCCACTCGGGAAGAAGATCGAGGGTGCGCTGCATCTTGACCGCCGCGTACTTCGCATTGAGCGATGTAGTGATGTACGCGGCGTCGCGCGTCGTCTGCGTACAGCGCGAGCGTCGAGTCTGCGGTAGTGGGGATGTCGTCCGTGAACCGTGAATAACACGCCGGCGACACGCAGCTGCCCTGCGGCACACCCGCTAACACCGGGCGTGCGCTGGAAAGCGCGCCGTCGACCACCACCCTAAATGTCCTGTCTGAAAGAAAAGTAGAGAACACCTTTACAACGCGACGGGGCGCGCCGGACGTGGCCATCTTGTATATGAGGCCCTCGTGCCATACGCGGTCGAAGGCCTTCTCCATGTCGAGGAATACTGCCACCGAGTATTCCTTCTTGTTGGTTGCGGCTGCGAGGTGGTGCAGTACCCTCGACAGCTGGAGCGTCGTGCTGTGTTCCGCCCGGAAGCCGAATTGTTCGGGTCGCGGAGTTATGTGAGGCTGGAGATGTCGCAGCAGGAGTGCTTCGAACACCTTGGAGACTGTCGGCAGTAAGGTAATCGGCCGATAGCTCTCCGGCTTCAGGATATTCTTTCCCGCCTTGGGCAGCATTATGACGCGCCCTTCCACGAAGCGGGGAAGGTCCCGGTGCGCAGTATCGCCGTGAACAGGCGCGCCAGCGCCGCTACCATACGGTACGGCAGGTGGCGCAGCACTGTGTTAGTGATACCGTCAGCACCGGGGGCCTTCCTAGGCTTCGTTCTTAGGATGGCGCGTCTAACTGCGCCTGGCGAGAAGAAGACGGGATCTTCATCGGGAGCTATCGGCGTTGCGAAATAGTCTCCCAGGTGTTTCTCGACTGCTGCGACATGGTCGGTGTCGCTCGTCGGATTAGGGCGGAACTGACGCTCCAGGTGTTCGGCGAAGACCTCCGCCCGGTCCTCCGCTACATACTTGAGCGCCCCGTCGCTGTTTAGCAGTGGGCGCACCGGGGCTGGGGTATTTGTTAGTTGGCCGCAAAGTTTGTAAACCGACGGCCAATTATCGGTGGTTTCTTCGATTCGTCTCTCCCAGCCCTCGTTTGTGTGGGCCTGGAGTTCGACCTTAACCTTCTCCGCGAGACGGTTGAGCTGTGTTTTGAGAGTGGGGCATCTATGTTGTTGCCAATGCTTGCGGAGGCGCCTCTTTGCGGCGATCATCGCGTAAATATGCCTTGGCAGGGGCGGCAATAGCCCTCTCCCCTGCGATTGCGTGCTAGTCGCCGATTCGTAGGCGCTCTGAATGCAAGCAGTGACATCACTCGCTGTTTGATCCACGTCCGCGGAGGTGGTGACAGGCCAGGTCGGCGTGGTGGTCTCTACTTCTTCTTCGAACTTCTTCCAGTCGGTGATTCGACGTGGCGCTTATGGGCGTCAGACGACGAGTACCGGCTGATGATCCGATTGTAACTCGTCGTCTATCACATGTTGCGTGATCTGGCAGTGTAGCCCTCGGTGTACTACGATGTCCAGCACGTCCGGTGCGTACCGTGCAGCGTCCGGGTAGGCGTCCGGGTAGGCGTCTGTGGGCCGGAGACCGTATAGCCGAAGGCTTCCGCGTCCGTGAAGAGCCGTCTCCCCTCGGTGTTCGTCGTTTGTGAGTTCCACGCCGGGTGCTTGCAATTTAAGTCGCCGGCTCGGTTAAGTCCAAGTGAGCCGCAGGCGGCTTGTAGCACGCAAAGATGCATAGGTCCTCGCCGGCTACGTGCAGCTGTACACCCAGCGCGTAAAACGTGTTGAGTGTCGACGAGGGGATTTCCTGATGGACAACTCTTCGTCTAACTAATACCGCCAGACCAAGGTACCTTTGATGAGCCGACCTTTCGTCTTTCCTGTAAGCGAGGTATCCCGGGAACCTAATCCTATCCCCAGGTCCCAGGTGCGTCTCGCTTATGAGCGCCAAGTCTATATCTTGTACCCGAAGGAGGTGGCGGAGGGGGGCGACCTTTTCCCGTAGGCCGCGGGCATTCTAGTGGATCACCCTTAACGGTCTAGCCAATGTAGAGTGACAGAAGAGTGGCCAGACCGTCAAGGATGACCGTCTCTACGTCTTGACCCTGCCTAATTGCCTTGATTAGGTCCATCAGTAACCTAATGGCGAAGGTTGTAAACTCTTTGTTAGTGGTGGCTGTAGTTTTGGCGCCGGTAGCGCCGCCACTCGTCTCTGGTGAACTTTCTCGGAAGTTCCGAATCCGTCCGCGGCGCTATGCCGGCGCCAGCGATAGGTTGCTGTATGTTAATTTTAATTTCTTTGACAACCTGCGTCTTACTTGTGGCAGGGTCGGCCTTGGATGCAATGAATACGTCGGTAAGTGAATATAAAATTCTGTTTTAATTAATAATATAAGTACAAAATTATATTAATTAACATTTTTTTTCACCTTACTACCTATTTATTTGCAATTTTTACCCATCGATTTCCGTGGGTGAAAGCCTTTTTTGTTATCTAGAGTGTAAAAGTATTTTAAAATTCGAAGGCTTCCGAATCAACATTTACTCGAAGTTTTAAATAAAACCAAAGAGTTAGGAACAAAAAAGTTTTTAAGACAAAAGTTAGAAACGTTCAAAACCTGTCAACCGAAAATACCTGGTTATTTAGAACCGAAAATATCCGCTTTTTAATTTATTTTTATTGCTAACACTATAAAATTATGTAATTTTTTATGTTAATTTGAATAGTTCTAATCGTAATATACAGTAAAAGGTAATAAAAGTAATGGTTAACTATACTTAGTGTATCGAAATAAATGAATAAAGTGTATGAAGCATTTGTTTTGAACGTACCTTCTCACTAAGAAATGACAAAAAAGACAAGGCTGTATGGCTCACTTCCTTTGCCTGCTTATATGAGCGAATTAAAAAAACAACAGGCACTTCACAGAGTACACTATAGTGAGGCACTTGAAAGAAGCCTTTGAAAGAATCCCGTTGTGGCCTGCCTGTGTCCCGCGCTAACATTCAAAATATTTACAACAAGTTTTTACAAATTTCTCAAAATGAGTGAAAGCGATGAAAATTTGACTCCGTCAGAATTAGTTGAAGCGACGGAAAATGAAGAATTGTGTTACCTTCCTATTCTATACGTATTTTACTGGTTTTCTTTCTTTTGTGCAAGTTCCTCGTAGTGTGGTGAAAATTGTTGTGTTTCACTTATGGGTAAAAGTTTTTAGCGTTTCGTGATTTGAAACCTGAGCTAGCGAAGGGTTCTAGAATTAAAGCACGAGCGAAGCGAGTGGTTTAAAAGCAGAGCCCTGAGCGTCAAGGTCAAGCACTCACGGCAAAAAACACTTTTACCCACATGTAAAACAAATAACTATTGTGTTTTTATTGTGTCATCTTAGCTTAGGATTAAGATGACACACTAAAAGAATTAATAAGAAAACACCTGTTATTATTTGACTTCTAGCCAAGTCAACAACGCCTGTTTGACTTTTTATTTGTTCATTTGCAATTTTTTTTTGTTGTATTTAAATTATTTAATACTACAATCTAGCTTATTTATAACTTGTAACTAATATTATAAAATGCGAAAGTATGTTTGTTACGTATTGACGCAAAACGGCTTAACGGATTTTGATGAAATTTGGCAAATGAGTAGTGGAATAATTTCCGTCTCCATGCGGACGAAGCCGCGAGTAGAAGCTAGTTTTATATAAATGGAGGCTAATGAGTAATTTTATTGTTACTTGATTTGCTAAAAGAAAAGTAATATCGAAGAGCATGTCCATTGCGTTTTCTTGTTGCGTCTGTTGTTTCTGTATTTTTTGATGACCCAGGCATACTACCTGCCCAACCTAATGAAATATTTGGGTAAAAACGTATGTAAACAAACGAGAGTAACCGACCATTTTGTTTTTTTTTTTTAGCGGAATACTGTTCGTCTTTGGGTCCGGCGCCACGAGAGCGAAGGGAGCCTGGAAAGTCGACCACGTGTCCAGCAGCCGCATATCATTACCCCAGACCGAATGCGGCAAAAGGGACAGGTGTATGAGGAGTAGCCTTTCACGCCCACAAGAAAATTTGCATAAGAATACGACTGCCAACAGACGACGGTGCGTAGAGCACTACGTCGGGCCGGCATAAAACAGGAAACCGGCAAAAAAATCGCACTCACAGATGCTCATAAAACGGCTCGTGCACGTTTTGCTATGAAAAAGAATTTACAAATCCAGCCTAACCGAGATACTCTCGACTTGTGACTTTGTTTAGTTAAGTTTTTGTTTATTTGATTATACTAGTGATTTCATGTGCTGTTTTTTTAAACATTACCTCTTCTGATTGCTAAAAATCTAATTAATTTTATACAAAATACTGTAAAACATTTTAAAAGTTAAAAGAGTGACTTTCTTTTGCCAATTATTTTAGAACAAAAACTAATACTTTCACACCTTGTGTCTGACATACTTTTTAGATAACTAAAAAGTAAAAAACAAAACGTTACAACAACCAATATAGAATGAGAAAAAAAGGTCTGAAACCTGAAGCCCCGGTAACAATAACCCAAGGCGTGTTTTCGTCTTTATTCTGCACCCTGGAGGTGCAGAAAAAAGACGAAGACACGCCTTTGACAAATTTGCCTTTTGTGAGACAGGGAAACTATGTGATTTAAAAATAAAATAGTATTTATTTTTCTATTTATAAAATTTATTATATATGACTTCTTCAACGTATGCAGCAGTGATAATGATGAAAGACTATCATCATCCTCACTGCTGCTGCTGTAAGTTGAAGGCGCTGGCGGTGTCGGCGGCTGTCTGGCAGAGCGGACGTTGACAATGTGGTATTTCCTGCCTTTAAATAAAAATACATCAGTAAAAGATAATTCAATTTTTATTTTCAATGGCATAGACATAATGAGGCTCCACTAATGTATGCGAACAACTTGATTTCAAATTCCCCCCGAAATGCTGAGGGCGGGGTCTTCAATTCGATCTCCGGTGCTAACCAATTTGGTTTAGGAAGTTTTCAGTGTCTGTATGTAGGCTAGTACTAACATGGATAAAACACAGATAAAAATTTGCCAAACTTTCCGGTATAGCCGTTTGTCCCAAATGCTCTAAAAAACATGAAAATTGTACAATTACATCATACACTTGTGTGAATTGTTCAGGTCTTCATATGGCGTTTGATAGGATATGCCAATATTTTAAGTAAGAGAAGAAGTTGAGGGATTTAATGTCAGAATTTAACTGCACCTACAGGAAAGCCCTTACAATATACGTTCCTCGGTTCCTCCCCTAAAAATGTTCCACAAGTGGTTTCTGAACCGATGCCTGAAGTCGATCAGACTTCTACAGTGAGTGCCACAAATATCGTTTCGGTATCAATGCAACTTCCGATTGACGAAAATGTCGATACTGCCTCCCAAGTGGACTGCCCAGGTACGTCCACAGCAAATCAGCGAACTAAGCCTATGCCGAAACGTAATTTAAAGAAGCATAATCGTCGACCAGTGACCCCTACGCCTGCCGAAGACATGATATGGCATCAAGTTTCCGAATCTTCAGATTTTTCAGAAAAAAATACCACACCATATGTTGTACATAAAGACCATGATTCTAATAATAGATCTTCCCATAATCTAAACTTTTGGCATTTGATTAGGAAAATTAAAAATATAATTAAAAGCAAAGAATCCCTTCAGATTAAAATCCAGCAATCAATTTCCATATTTTCAGAGTTCCTGACACATAAAATTGTAAGTAGCTTATCTATTGATTCGTTAATCGATTTATTTGTTGGAAATGGCTGATAACAATAATTGTATGCACTTAATCCGTTCCGTGGTGGACAAGACTACTCCAGTCTGCAAAAAAAAAACAGTCAATGGTGGAAGCAGACTAGAGTAGTCTGGTTGAGACGCAGTCTGTTTTGACGTTAATATTTAGTATAATTCTATATTTTAAGCATTCAAACTTGCACAGAGTGTACTAAATGAAACATTCATGCCATTGATTCGCCCGTACGCTTCGCTGGAACGTACCGCCGGCGGTTGTCAGCGATTGTTCTAGCATGCTCGTTTATTTGTTTCCGAGCAACAACTTCAATTATTTACCGTGCTGTATTACCGTGATTCGGAATATTTCAGTGTGAATATATTTTCAGAAGATGAACAGGTAAGTAAGAATTATGGTTTTTATAGTTTATTTTTAAAATAAAAATAGAAATAGACGTTTCTATAGGTTATTTTCTTTGTTCCTAGTGTTTTAAAACTTGTTTGCATGATTGTTTGGGTTGCATGTGTTTTTTTTTGCTTGTTTTAGTGAACCAAGACGTCCTCGCACGCGCGGACCGCGACGCGGTGGGGCTGTGCGCGTGCGAGGTGGACGTAGCGCTGCTGCTGCTGCTGGGTCGGTCGACGGTGAGATGGTGGTCGCCGGCCCAAGCTCCATCTCCAGGGGCACGGAACGCGGGCGCGGGCGCGGGCGCGGCGTGGATGGCGGGGGCGGTCGCATTTTTAATAAATAAATAAAAAACATAATATTAATGTGTCCAAGTACATAAAACATTCTTATGTACTTTCTTAACTTCGAGTTCAAATCTGACAATATTATGTACAAGTACATAATATTAATGTGTCCAAGTACATAAAACATTCTTATGTACTTTCTTAACTTCGAGTTCAAATCTGACATGTGTACACATAAAAAATTCTTATGTACTTTCTTAACTTCGAGTTCAAATCTGACAATATTTGCTGTATCTTAATTTCCTATCCTTTTTTTGTCATTTTTTTGTAATTCTTGTGGAGGTACTTGTGCAATTTTGTTGTGAAATTGTTCATTTTGGTTGTTGATTTCTGCAATGTTTTTGTAAGGCAGCATGCCTATTTATTGTGTTTATCGATTTGTAAATATCTTCAAAATGTAGAATATCAATTTACATTTAAAATAAATACAACACAATTTAAACTATGATGCAAAGTTTGAGTGGATGTTTTTTGCGCTTGGTTTCAAATGTTTGTTTTGGTTAGTCGATACTGTTAATCTAAACACTTCTAACGGCTGAGACTCTGTCTGCGATAAGTATGTGGACCATTTGTTAATGTAAGATAACAACCCAAGCCACTTAGCCATTAGTGTTCTGAGAATCGAACAATGAACAGACCTTTTTTTTGCGCCGTCACTCGATACGTCCAGATGACGTCATGTTTTTGTAAAGCTTGTAGCTTGTAAAAAAATTATGGGAAGGTGTGTACTTTGAATGGATTATTGTGAAACAGTTTATATTTATGTAAATTAAACAAAAACTTTATGAAATAATGGTTTATTTTTTGAATTACAATGACCTTTACACAAGAAACTGGGAAATATTCCCTCACACAGATTTCAAATGAGAATTACTAATAAATTACTAGGCAAAACTGGGCTAATCTATACATAATACGTTAGCTTATTTAATAACGATTACAACGACGTAACTTTATACAGCTCCCGTGTATAACTTAGGAGTTATCGCCGTTTTAATCACACGCGCCATTTTCCCGCCAAAACACGGAAAAGGGGCGTCACCCATGCGCGCAAGTGGCCCAAAATGGCCTCCACCACCTTACAATGGAATTGCCAAAGTATAAGGCCCAAATCTAGTTCACTTGAATTACACCTAAGTCAAGAAAAACTCCACATTGCCGTGTTGAGCGAAACTTGGTTAGAACCCGACACTTCTTTTAAAATTAGTGAATACAACACATTTCGTTTGGACAGAGATGATGGTTACGGTGGTGTTGCCATTATGACTCATCGCTCTGTTAAGTCTGTTGTTTGTAGAACGCAAAGTCGCAACCCTGGTATTGAATTGCTACACATTAGAATTCTGAATTGTCAACATATTGAGAACATAATTTCCATTTATTGCCCTTCGACAGTATACACCACTCAAACCGATTGGGACGCGATCTTTTCTATTGGGAACAGTAAAACTCTTATTTTGGGAGATTTTAACGCGCATCACTCTAATTGGTCTCTAAGAACTGACCGGCGCGGCTCCGATATATTTGACTCCATGTTAGATTATAATTTCATTCATTTGAACGATGGTAGCTTCACTAGAATCAGAATGGTTGATGGAGTTCTCCAGTCTCCAGCAATCTAGCCCTGATATTTCATTTGTTTCTTCAGATCTGTCTTTATTATTTATGTGGAAACCAACAAACGAATCTAGTTAATATTGAGTAAGAATAAATTGTATACTCAATATTAACCGTGAATACCAAAACAAAAGAAATTTAAAAAAATCTGATTGGTCTTTATATGCTGCATTTATAGACGATTATTTACAAAATTGCATAACTTCCCAGGATCCGCAGGAGTTATATGACCTCCTATATAATATAATGCAAAAAGCTGCAGACAAGTATATTCCCAACATTAAAATCCCTAAAAACATTTGCAATATATTTAAGCCAAAACCATATTGGACTACAGAGTTGTCCAAGGCTGTTGCGGAGCGACGCTTGGCTCTTGCGAATCTAAGAGGCTGCCCCTCTCCTAGGAATTTAGATATCCTCCAAGAAAAAATTTGCATTGCTCAAAGGCTTATTCGCAGGGCTAGGTGTCAATCTTTTCAGAAGTTTTGTTCATCTGTAGATGAGACCTCTTCAGCATCCGAAATGTGGCGCAAGATGAGGTGGTTAAAGGGTCGGCGAATTCCTAACGTCTGTGTAGATAAAGAAAAAGCCGAGCGCCTGCTTAGCGACCTTACTCCAGATTATGTTTGTCCCTCGCAGCCTCCTTTCGATTCTAATAATGTAATGTTGGAGTCAGAAATTTTAATGCCAGAATTAGTCAACAGTATTAAAACCACCGACACAGCTCCTGGGTCAGATCAAATCTCCTTCTCCATGATTAAACACCTTCCGCCTTCCGGTAAATCTATGCTACTTTTAATATACAATAAATGTTTTTTTGTCGGTTTTGTTTCCTTACAATGGCGTCAAATCAAAATAGTTCCAATTCCCAAGAATAGTAGTTCATCTTTATCATTACGTCCTATTTCCCTGATATCTTGTATTTGTAAAAATGTTCATGCTATTTTGGGTAAACGTATAGAGTGGTTCTTTGAAAAACAATGTCTTTTTCCTGAGGACATGGTGGGTTTTCGTAAGGCACGATCTTGCCTGGATACCCTTACGCGGTTGGTTTCTGAAATTCAACTAGCATTCTCTAAAAACTTGGTTACAGCGGCGTGTTTCATTGACATCGAAAGCGCTTTTAACAATGTTGATATTCCTTGCTGTTACGTATTTTGGATCAGTTTGGGGTTGGATCAAAAATCTGTGTTTATTTGTGGAACTTCTTATCAGATAGACATCTGCAAGTGGCGACATACGATTGTGAGGTGGTTCGATTTACTGGCCGTGGTCTAGCTCAAGGAGACCCATTGGCTCCACTTTTATTTAATATTCTAACACTGCATATATGTAAGAACGTTGGCCTGGTTAATGTATCTCAATATGCTGACGACTTTGTGATATATTCAACAAAAAATAATTTAGATTTAGCGTTTGAAGAACTTCGGTCTGCTTTACGATATACCAAAGTGTTAATTGATAAGCTTGGTCTAACTATGTCTCCAAATAAAACTAAGATTAATGTTTTTAAAAAAGGTTGCTATAGGAGGTCTGTCGAGTTTGATTTTGATGACGTTTCAATAGAAGTCGTTCGCAATGTTAAATATTTGGGTCTGTGGCTGGATAGCTCATTAAGATGGGGTAAACATATCAATGAAACGTCACAGAAGGTAATGAAATTTATTAATTTACTTAAAGTTCTATCCGGTCCGGGATGGGGACTTCAACAAACACATCTAAGACGTTTATATATTTCTATAATTCGAAGTAGAATTGTTTATGCCAGTTTTTTGTTTGACAGTAGTTTTAATTCTAAACTAATTAAACTAGACAGGGTCCAAAACCAGGCGTTACGTGTTGTCGGCGGATTTATAAGGATCACCCCGATTCATGTCATGGAAAGCGAGCTATGCCTTCCGCCACTCCATATTCGTCGGAGGTATTTAGCCAGCAAAATGTTAAAATTAAAATCTTTTCATAACAATAAAACTGTAGAATCATTAGAAAATCTTTCACAAGTTACAGATTCCAACTATTGGCAGAACAAGAAGCTGCCGTTACTTATTGACATCTTTTCACATTATAACTCTGTTCCAATACACTCAAGCGTACAACTTAGAATGTTCTCACTTGATAAGTGGATAAGTAGTATAAATATGTCTCATATAGTCTTCGATAAAATTCCTAGTATTTCTAAAGGTAAACGCCTATACAGTACTTCACAAATAAAGCAGTTATGTACTTTTTATATCCAGGAACAATATTCAGGTTATCATACGATTTTTACTGATGGTTCCAAAGATAAACATTTGGGAGGCGCTGCCTTTTGGGATCCCATTCTCTTGAATGACGGGAGGATTAGGATTGATTCAGATATTTCTATAATGCACATTGAATTAATTGCGATATCGGAAGCTTTGTCCTATATTCTATCAATTAATGGCGATAAATTTGTGATTCTAACAGACTCCAAAAGCTCGCTGCAACTCTTGGCTCGGCACACTTCTCAAATGCGAGGTATTCCGACAGCCTACGTGATATATGAATTGCTCTTAAAGCTTCAGTCTTATTCAAAAACGGTATGTCTTCCATGGATTCCGTCGCACTGTCAAGTAGAAGACAATGATAAGGTTGATAAACTTGCCAAACAAGCTTGTGTTGATGGAGTTCCCATGAATATTACTCCACTGTATTCGGATTATTTTGGAAAGGTTAAAAGAAAGTGTTTAGATCTTTGGCAGGAATATTTTGATGAAATATCAAAAGAAAAAGGGATTTGGTATCGAACTATCCAGCCACAGATTTCTAGGGTTCCGTGGATTGATTGTGACCTCAACAAAAACCTAGTAACTATAGCCTTAAAGACTTCGTTCCGGACATATTCCTTCAAATAAGTTTTATTATTTAATGAAGAAAGCTCTGTCTCCAAATAGTTATGATTGTGGTGTGGTTGATGATGTGTTTCATATTCTGATGGAGTGTGTCCGGAATGAAAATACTAGAATTAATGTTTTAGGACAATATAAAAGGTGTGATATTGGCTTTTGTAATACCATCCTTGCATTTCCAATGTCCGATATGGCAAAACAATTGTACAAGCTAGTTATAAGGTAGATAGTAATAAACTATTTTGTATTTTCTGCACTGGGCGATGTGGTCGCTAAGCGAAAAAGCCCTTTAATCAAATAAAAAAAAAAACCTAAGTACCTTCTTCAGTGACTGCTAGGCACTGGAAACCCTCTACAAGTAGAAAGATGGGGGCAATGAGTTTTGGGCTGGTTTTGTAAGTTATGATGAGACCTTACCTCCGGATTTAATGGACTGACCTGAAGGTGTACCTTTGTAACTGCTGCTGGAACTCCCCGACAAGTAGAACTAGGAGTACCGAGTTTAAGCTCTTTTTGTTAGTTGTGATGAGACCTTACCTCCGGACTTGATGGACTGACATGAAGGTATACCTTTGTGACTGCTACTGGAACTCCTCGACAAGTAGATCTAGGTGTGCAGAGTTTAAGCTCGTTTAGTTAGTCATGTTGAGACCTTACCTCCGGACTTGATGGAGTGTTCTGAAGGTGTACCTTTGTCACCTTTGTGAATGCTACTGGAGCTTCTCGACATGCAGAGCCAGGTGTGCCGAGTTTGAGCTCGTTTTGTTAGTTATGACGAGACCTTTCCTCCGGACTTGATGGAGTGACCTGAAGATGTAACTTTGTGACTGCTACTGGAATTTCTCGACAAGTAGAACTAGGTGTGCAGAGTTTGAGCTCGTTTTGTTAGTTATGACGAGACCTTACCTTCGGACTTGATGGAGTGACCTGAAGGTATACTTCGAAGACTGCTAATGGAACTAATACACTAGCAGAGCTAGGTGTCCGGAGTTCGGGTGCATTTTGTAAGTTATGTTGAGACCTTACCCCCGGAATTGATGGAGTAACCTGAAGGTGTACTTTGACGACTGCTACTGGAACTTATAGACGAGCAGAGCTAGGAGTGCCGAGTTTGGGCTTGTTTTATTAGTAATGATGAGACCTTACCAGTGATGGTCACCCATCCACGGACAAACCTTGGCAAGGGTAGCTTATCCTGATCGATCGACCCGGCAGCTGTTATTAAGTACTTAGCCACAAGCCCTCTCGTGACCTTAACATACATAAGAAATGGCGAACGTACGTTTTTGTTAACGTTCAAAACTGACTATAAACAATAACCCACATACCTGTGCATGCCGATGATCTCTAAAGGCCCTCTCATGCATAGCCCACAGAGGGGTCTCGAAATATAGATGGTCACCCATCCTTCAGATATTCAGTCACCCTTTCTTGTGTCGGTCATTTGTTGCAATAATAAAAATCTACTTATTAATAATTTTTATAATCAGGGTGAGAATTTTTTTCCTAGTTTCTTGTGTACAGCATAAAAAAACATTATTTCAAAAAGTTTTTGTTTTATTTACATAAATATACAATTTGACAATAAACCGATTAAAAAGGGGGCTGGCTGTTCATTGTTCGATTCCCAGAAAACTCAAGGCTAAGTCGCTTGGGTTATTGTCTTGCAATAACAAATGGTCCACACACTTATCACAGAGTCTCAGCTGTTTTCTCTTTGGTAGGCTAACCAAAACAAACAAACACTTGAAAACTAGCGCAAAAAACACCCTCGCAAACATTGCATCATAGTTTAAATTCTGTTTTATTTATTTAAAAAGAAGGTTAATATTCTACGTTTTGAAGATGTTTACAAATCGATGAGCACAATAAAAAAGGCATGCTGGCTTACAAAAAAATTACAGATATCAACAACCAAAATAAACAATTTCACAACAAAATGCACAAGTACCTGAACAAGGACGACAGAAAATGGATACGGCAAATATTGTTACATCTCAACTCGAAAAATTACTAATAAAGTATATTAGAGTAAATATTACAGAATTAAAAAAAAATGGACAAAAAAGGTAACATTGCAATAGACTAGAATCTTTTGGAAAAAAAAAACTGCAAATAAAGGCGTCATCCACCGCCCCACCACGTCAGACGAAGAACCACTTGATATAACGCTACACCGAGGCTACTTTCAATTTACAAAAAAAAGTAAAAAAAAGTACAAAATAAACAACAAAAAATATACTGATGAAAATGTAAAAAGAAGTCTTAATGCTGAAAAGGATACAATGGTGGATGAACAATAACACTATTCACACTGTCATTGAAACGAACAAGGGTGTGGTCCAAAAAATATATATACAATATATAGATACATAAAAAGAAATAAATTAATATATTAAACTATGAGTGGTACAGGACGAAACAGGGTTCTTTGCAGACAGTTTTGCCGCAACCAACACAGCACCATTTAGTAAGTTTTTTGCATTTGATGCACGCCCGCCGCATGTGTTGACGAGCACCCATCGGCAACAAGTCTAAGCGATGGGTGACGTCAACATTTCGCTGCGGCCTGTGCGGTTTGGTTACGGCCATAGAAGAGGGGGGACCATGCTTGGAAAGAAGAGATTTTATAAGATTTATTCGGAAATTGCGATGAGTAAGAGTAGAAGTGTGGTGATTATGAATGATGTTAGCGTTTACTACGGAGACGTTTAAAAGTCTCCGGAACAATTTTTTGTACCAGACCTTTGTTCGTTTCCGCTCGACCGGATACATGGCCAGCAGCTGGTCTTTCTTATCCACCCCACCCATCATGATATTGTAATCCAATATCAGGATGGGTTTGGTGGAGCCTCGGACTGTTTGCTGACCGTTGCCATGGTATGTAGAGATCATAGCAACCCTGTTATTATCTCTCCATACCATGACATCGACGTCCCCTGAGGTAAGACCAGTAATCTGACCTGGGCGCATGTCCCGCTTGGTGAGACTGTGCAGGGCCTGCGGAACGAACTCACGATCGGTCCGCAGGGTTCCTACACAGTCAAAGCCCAAGGACTTAAGTCGTCGAGCGAGACATGGAGAATTGTAGAAATTGTCCATCCACAGTGTGTATCCTTTGTGCTCCAGACCTTGGGTCAACCGCAACACAATTGACGGTGTAGACGCCTCTAGTGGATCTTTGTACTGCTGCGGTAGAGTGCGGTTCTTCTTATTAGCATGAACCTCAAACCGCCATAAGTAGCCGGTTTGAGATTCACAAATCTCATAAGTCTTGATGCCTCTATTTGCAGCTTTATTTGGAATAAGCTGGCTGATATCCAGCCAGCCTTTCCACATCAACAGACTCTCGTCTAGTGCAATGTTCTGCGCTGGAGTGTACATAGCCTGAAATTTCGAGTTCAGATGTGACAATATTGGCTGTATCTTAAATAAGCGTGCTTCGGAGCTATCCAGTTCTAGCGCACACATGTCTTCATTGTTATTGAAATGCAAACATTTGCTAAGAAGCTCAAATCGGTCGCAAGAAATGTGTTCGCTAAAACCGGGAGTATAGAATATGTCAGGGGTGGCAGCCCAGTATTCACGCATGCTAGACTTCACCACAATCCCCATCGCCAATACCATGCCAAAATACACATACAGCTCATCGGCCGTGGTATCCACCCAATTGCCGATGCGGCTTCTAGGCTGGAGACTGTTGTTATGTAGCATCTGGGTTGCCACCCGCTGAGCATACCTATTCGTCTCCGAGGCAATGTACTCCATAATTTGCCGATCCCATATGTCGACGAAAATGTCATACGGGTCGTCACGTGGAGTTGTCGGACCAACATTAATTTGGGAAAACCTTTCCCTCCTCGATTCAGGTCGAATCGGAGAGTTCGGAAAGTCTTTCCAGACAAAATCAGTCCACCTCCACGGCTGGTCCGTCGCCGTGAGGGGGACATCGGCGGGCACAGCGTCATCGACAGCGTCAGCGGCAGCATCGTCCGTTTCGTCCATGTCAAAGGGTGTCTCCATCGACGTGCAGAGCACCCTTGGAATGGGTGGATAGGACACTGGCTCCTCGTCGCCGCTCTCGTCAGAGCCTGAGTCACTTCCTGTAACAAATGATAGATTGATTTCATTTCTGGTGGACACCTAAAGTTTGGCCATGGCCTCAAACCAGAACTAAAATCCGCAGGAACTTACCATAATTTAATATGGGCTTTATCTCGTCATCTCCCAGGCCGTGATAAGGGCGACGAGGTGGTGGTAGACGAAGAACATGCTGCTTCGATGATGTAGGCGCTGACTCTGGCTCCCCGCTGGCGCAATCCATGAACCTGGAATAAGAGCAGTGTTGTAATATCGAAATCTTTAGAAATAAATAGAGAAGTCCGTAAGCGACTTACGCTGCAGGTGAAGGCTCGGCGCATGACGCCGGTGATGGCGGCGCAGCCGATGGTGGTTCGGGAGCCAGGTTTGATCTAGATGGACATTTTAAACAAAAGTTTAAAACTTGCTAGGAAGTATCATAACCAGAATAATATACACAAGTAGAACCACTTACGGTCGCCACATGCGCATCCTTTTTGGGTGCAGGGCGGTCTCGAGGCCCCGGCCTTCCGGAAACTCCGCGATGTCGCAAATCACAAGGCTAAAATTCAAAAATGATTCAATTGTAACACCCAAAATGAGTTTGATGTGTGAAAAATAAATAATAAATTTATTGAAACATGAAAATAAAGCGTTATTAAAGTATTGAAACTAACTCTTGAATAGTACGAGGTCCTGGCCGCTTGTCTCGGGCATTGGCGCGGCCTCCGCGGCCCCTGCCACGCCGGCTAGGACTACCACGATCGAGAACCACTCCCACTTCCTCCTTTACCACCAGTGGCGGTGTAGGTGGGCTAGCCACTTCCTCCTTTACCACCAGTGGCGGTGTAGGTGGGCTAGCTGGTCTCCCTCGTCCACCTCGCACACGCACACCCCAACCGCGTCTCTGTCCACGTGTTTTAGGACAAATCTCACTTAAAACATACAAAAATTAAAATTGAACATGTTGCAAGTTTCATAAAATTAGTAAGAAATACGCAAACCCCTTGCACTGTACTCATTCGTGAAAGCCAATAAATAAAAAATGGTATTTGTCCGAAATTTCAGTTCAATAATATTACATACATAGGTACAAAGTATTGAAACTAACTCTTGAATAGTACGAGGTCCTGGCCGCTTGTCTCGGGCATTGGCGCGGCCTCCGTGGCCCCTGCCACGCCGGCTAGGACTACCACGATTGAGAACCACTCCCACTTCCTCCTTTACCACCAGTGGCGGTGTAGGTGGGCTAGCTGGTCTCCCTCGTCCACCTCGCACACGCACACCCCAACCGCATCTCTGTCCACGTGTTTTAGGACTTATCTCACTTAAAACATACAAAAATTGAAATTGAACATGTTGCAAGTTTCATAAAATTAGTAAGAAATACGCAAACCCCTTGCACTGTACTCATTCGTGAAAGCCAATAAATATTTGTCCGAAATTTCAGTTCCAATAATATTACATACATACAGTTCGAATTAATCACCTCCTTTTTTAAGCCGGTTAAAACACATCACAAGAAAAGATGTCACAAAAAATATTAAAATTGATATCCTTGGATGTCAAACAGACAATATTCGATCATCCGATCAGAAATCACGAAATAGCGGTTTGGATTCATTGACCTAAAATTACCTACTAGTATATTTTGCCATGTTTTCATAAAGTCGCCAAACATATGAATATTCAAATTCAAATATTTATTGCTTATCACATGTGTTTACAAGGTCTTATTATAGTTTTACAGTTCACATGGACCCCGTCGGGCACAACAATTAATAAATCGCTTTATTTTTTCTTGAAATCTAGTTTATTTCATTTCTTTTATTTAAGATTTTTGTTCACGGTTGTTTCGGGAGGTTTCTGTTTCGCATAAGGCGGGAGGAAACGCGCGGGTGTCACCATTGTGTGGATCGCCCGGAGGATACGGTGAAGCATACGGTGGAGCATACGGTGGAGGTATGCCCAGCTTGGGCGGAGCACCGCAGTGTCCTCGAGGCGGCGATTGGCGGCGGTGATCTCTCGCGTCCGGCCCTGGTCCAGGCCATGGTACGGAGCGAGAGAGAATGGAAAGCCGTAACCTCCTTCTGCGATGCAGTAATGCTTGCGAAGGAGGAGGCGGAGCGCGTGAGGGAGAGAGCCTTGCGCCCTCACGCCCCCCACTAGTCGCCGCAGGAGACGCCCGGGGCGTCGTGAGTCGCCTGCAGATTCCCGCCCACCGTAGGCGCGGGCTTGCGGACGGCGAGCAATGGGTAGCTCGCCGTCCGGTAAGGACCAGGCCCGGGTCGACGGCGCGTCGTGTTCCACGCGCGCCTCAAAGAGATGTCAGCACAAAATGACGGGGTCCAATAGGGCCGACGCCTCAGAGTCGCGGGTAATTCGAAAAGAGATAACCGTGGCCCTGGCACAGGCGGGCAACTGAAGGAAGACGGGTGGGTTTTAGTCAGTAAAAGTCTGACACGCCCTCCCGCTCCATCCAGAGCGGGAGAAGTCATTTGATGATTTCCCAACCAAAAAAAAGGTAGGCTAAACGTTCTTAGAAGTCTTGAAAAACGAAAATTCTGTGGCTGAAATGATATATTTCTTTAACTTTATGATAGATTTATTGACATCACCGCAAAGAAATAGAAAGATAAGTAAAAGATAATTTGCAATTTAGATGCTTTAATGTTTTTTGTTACTTTTGACTGATAGTAAGTATAAGAACAGGATATTTTTGGGATAGTCATAATAATTGTAATTGTCACATTGTTTTCGGGTTTGACATACCGTAAAACGGGGTGAATTGGGATGCAAGTGTGAATCGAAACGAAACTTTAAAAGGGATTTTAACAATGAAATAATAATGTTTGTTGCCAAAAATGTCTCTAAGTATTGCATGTATTATGATTTACGATCAAGTGCCCCTGTTGGCAACAAACTATATTATTTCAATGTTAAAATCCTTTTACTGTATAAAGTATATTATTGTTTTAATATTTGTGAATGTGAGGACTATGTGGTCATTGCATTTTTTTTTCTTAATGATGGTCTGGCTGTTTGAGTACTTTACGCGGCCTCCCTAAATGTCCTTTCTTTTGTATTGTTCGTCGAATCGTTGAGCTCCTTAGTTCTGAGTTGAGCTGCACGATGATTGACAAATGCATGCACTGACTGGACAGATCCACTCAAATCCGTGTGGTTCTTTCCTCCACCACAAGACCATTTCAGACACCTACATGGTGAGGACCATGTAGGTGTCTGAAATGTAGGTGTCTGAAAATCTATGATATGACCAAGATTATTTTCATATTTTTATTTACACTTTGACATTGATGGACTTTATGTATGCAATGACATTTACTTTGTAAAGGAATAAACTATTTTAATTATTGTGAATGTGAAGACATTGTGGATTTGTTGTTTTTTTTAATGCATTTTTTTTTATTATTAATTTTAATCATGGTCTGGCAGTTTGAGTAATTTATGCGGCCTACCCAAATGTCCTTTCTTTGGTAATGTTCGTCGAATCGTTAAGCTCCTTTAGTTCTGTGTGTAGCTGCATGACAACTGACAAATGCGTGCACTGACTGGACAGGTTCACTCATTCTGTGTGGTTCTTTCCTCAAAAGACCATTTCAGACATCAATCCACATGGTCTTCAGATGACCTGACCAAGATTATGTCTGGACTTTAAAAGAGACTGTGACCTCTGAGTTTGTTTCGGCGTTTCTTCTCAGAGTAGTCAGATAGGAAAACGCCAATCTCACCTAGTTTTTAAAATATGATTGACGTGTAAAATTGTTTGTACAAACCTATTTACAGAAATAAAAAAAATTAACATTTTTAATCATTTTTAAAGTTTCGTTTCGATTCACCCCTGCATCCATCCCTATTCGCCTCGTTTTACCCGGTACTTATTTAATCTAAGTGCCAATTTCATTAATGAAACTGAAAGCGATCAGCACATCTAAAACGTGTTCAAGAGCTGGCTCGGTTACCTTGGTTATCTTGCGGATCTCTTCATTTCAGATTCGATCACGTAAGGAAACTCCAAGCATAGCCCTCTCCATTGCCCTTTGGATAACTTAATAAGGCCCATTGTGAGCTCTGGCACTGGCATCACGCACTGGTAAAAGTCTTTCGTCTTGAGACACTACAACGTTAGCTTGAAAAACATTTCACGAATTATATGTATTAGTTTTGCTTTCATTTTGTTGAATAACAGTTATTATTAAGAGTCCCTATCAATTTCGTGGTCTGAAAATTCACGAAAAATAAAAATCGAACACATGTTTTTACGTAAACACGAAACACCTGGTTTTGCCATTTATTTTTTTGCTGACTGGTAGCAAACATCAATATGAGAAAAATCGTGAAGAAATATGAGGAAAAGGGTGTAAAGTTCACTCATACTCTTGGAAAAGGGAGGATCCTCCGACCAGATGGATGTCATATCTGGTGGGCAACTGCCCGATAATTGTTGTCGGGAAGTTGTATATGCTAGCTGCGCGGTAAACTTTGATTGCGCGATGCAGGATTTGTGAGATGCGTTGTTCGCATGTGGCGGTGTAGATGCCGCCACAGTATATTAGTTGGTCCATAATTTATTTTTCCAAAGTTCAAAGTAAAAAATAAATGTTCTATGACGCTGAACAAAACCCAATAAAATCAAGTGCTAAACCGTCGTGTCCACGTAAGAATTTATTGAAAATAACAATAAGTATTTAATATTTTAAACCTAGAGGTGTTTACCTACCAAAATCAATTTTTAGGTTTTGTTTTTGACTACTTATATAATTGTAATAAAATATCTAAATAATGCCTTATAAACCGATGCGCTCGCTTGAGGCCGTTGACTAAAAGCCCGTGGGCGCGATTTAGTCGCGCCCAAGAAGGGCTTTTAGTCAACCTATGTCGCCCGTGACGTTCTCTTCTCCCGACGAAATCGCCAATCGCAAGTGATTTTGTACTAGGCCTAACGAGTTTTGAGACTTGTGAGTATATTTTTTTTTTATTAATGCACGTTGTGATTTTCATGTTATTCATACATATTATTGTGTTGTATTAGTAAAATAGTGTTTTTTTTTTTTTGAGAAAATGGGTCGAAAAAGTTAAGTTTGCTATCACGGAAAAATCATGGGTAAAAAGAAAAACATGAAAGACATGTGCAGTTCTTAGATAAATAATAATTTTTGCCATCTAAATTAAGAAAATTGTTGTAATCTACTATTATTTCTATAATCTAAAATTGTGATAATTATATTTGTAGAGAATTATGTAGGCAGAAATCTATTTCAAATCAAATATTACCAGGAACATCATCGATGAGCTGAAAACGATGGGGACACAAGGTGAAATACCTTTTTACCTAGTAATAATTATAGTTACATTACGAAAATTTATCATCATCAACAACTGACTTTATGAAGAAGAAATTGAATAGACCTTTTGGTAGGTACCTACTAATTTTATAATAAAAGTTTTGTTTATTATTTTTAGTTACGCTAACAAACAGGATTCACCAGGCTCGTTATCAGTAGGTGAAAAGGGAGAAACTGTATATTTGTATTAAAATAATAGAATGTTTATATTTTACAGGGAGGAATAGGAGAACAAGTCACCAGGGAGATCAGGAACAGGCCTTACTTGATGAACGTATAATCGAAATACCCCTACTAAACTCATGGATACCTGTTATAACAAATAAACTTAAGTGTCTTGTATTTATTTTCACGCTGCTGCACCTGACATGAAAATCATAATTATAGGATATTTTTAATTTTAATAAGATTGTTTCTTTTAAATGAAATCTATACTAATATTATAAATTAGAAAGTAACTCTGTCTGTTACGTGTTCACGGCTTAATACTGAACAGATTTCATTATTTGGCTAGGAGATAGGTAGCATCTTGGGGAAGGACATAGACTATTTTTTCCGGTAGCATGTTCCGTTGGGATAATTTCCGCCATACACGCGGGCGAAACCGCGGGCAGAAGCTAGTTTGCTATAAATTCAATATTAAAGTACTATTCCTGCATGCCCCGCTCGTTTTTTCCACCATGTATTCAGATAAATTCATTAGCTGTATATAATACGACAAGTTGGCCTCGCCATACTATACTCTCATCTGCGGTCTTATAGCGAGGGAAATCAAGGCACACAGGAGTCTCGAAGCGCACCGTTATCTACAGACCTACACGGCGTCGTTCTGTGATAGGTAAATAATAGAGGAGTACAATACAGCTCGTCTAACCAGTTTCAGACGTAGGTACCTTTTAAGCGCTGGTAACACTTCATAGTTTGCTTTTCCTATAGTGAATGAAACATACGCGATCACAGTAACATCCATCCAGTATTACGCCAATCACAGTAACATCCATCCAGTATTACGGAACCAAGTAAGTAAAAACTATGGTGTGATGATAATAGCGGTTACGGACCAAGATTATTTGCTCCCGCTTCAACGCACACCATGATTGTCAGCGATAGCTCGAACGCACACAGACACTGCGCTCTGATATTTACCTGTTCTAGTAGCGCGTCGAAATTGATAGGGACTCTTAAGTAAAATCAGTACACCAAATCGATTCAGATTTTGATGTATCGATCACATCCCTAAATCCCGGCCAACACATTTCAGAGAGTTGATCTGACGTATTTCTTAACTAGATTGTGTGATGAGAAGTAGAACATGTTTGTATTTTCACATAATTATTACTGTGTATTTCATTGTGCAGTCGTGGGTAGGGCATACTATCTGGATATCCGAATTATCCGCGATATAAAATATTCGGATATCAATTGCATTACTAACTGATAATATTTGGTTTATTATTTTTACGTATTTGAGCATAAAATATTTGTATGCACAATTATTCGGGTATTTTTGCAAATGGCTACACTGAACTGAAATGCTACGTCCGCCATTAGTTTCGACCCTGAGTGAAATTTGTACGAGTGTCATGCGGGCTGTAGGACCAAGAACATCCACACAGTCAGCTTTGTCTAGCACATGGCATTCAATGTGCAGTATTGTATGTACTGTACAAAAAGGATAGCAGTGAGAAATGTCCATCTGCAAGTTCCGCAAAGATCAAACCAGCAGATCCTGCAGACCACCCGCAGTGATGATTCGGATAGTGAAAACGAAGACGGCGAAGAGGGGTTTATTATGCATCCACAAAATACTACAAACGTTCCGCTGATTGTCTACAAGTATTTAACACACCAAGTCAGACAATTTGTATAGTACTTCAAGAATTCACCCATTAGAACGAATCTTTTAAACACTGACAACAAGAACTTCAGTCATTTAGGACTGTAAAACTCGCAGTAGCCTCGCGGACATGATAACAAGCTTGAGTGAAAGATGGAATAATAAAAACAATGATCGACTTAGAAAACGACACACTAAGTTTTCTAGCTCTTAAATAGAGATATTAAAAGATGTCTCTTTATTTGAATTTTATAAAAGCCACCGTAGAAGCAATCTGCAGGGAGGATGCTAATTTGCTTACTGCCGAGACACGCATGAAATTTAAGATTCCAAAACTTACTGAAAGAGACAGCACAATAAGCGAATAGCTAGTAGAATCTTTAAAAGCACTCATTATTAAACGCCAACAAACGGAACTTGTTAGTACATTAAAATACTTGCACAACCCTACGAAATTCTATGAAGTAAAGTCTTGTGACGTATTCATAATTTCTTATAATATAGTGCCAGGATTCGTTGTTAAACTATTTAAAAAAATCTTACCTACGAATTCTGTTACAACGGAAACTGACGAAGAATGATGACGTCGCACTTATACATTTACAACAAGAAAGAATATTTGAGGAATCTTTGTCAATTAAAGAACAATTAAGCAAAGAGATCGAAAAATCCTTATCAAAGACACTATCAAAATCCACTGCAATGGGGATGATGACAATTTTTTTATTTTTATCAAAAAAAAAATGTTTATTTCCAAATAGTGCAAATAGTATTACAAAAAGTGTAAAAGCTTAAAAAACTGCCAAGTTATAAACGTTTTAAAGTAAGTGTTAGACTAAGACAGCACTATCGTAGAAGTGACGTCACGACTACGTAACTTCATACAAGCGCTGTACACTGTCCTCACCGCGCGACAAGGACAGGAATAATCCCCACCAAAAACTTTTAAAGCGTGTATCTTCCTCATGTTTACATCAATTTAACAGAATTTTTCGATTATCTCTTTTTTACTGTGCGTTCTTTGAAATAATTTAATTTTTACGAACATTTTTAATAGTAGTCATCATCCCAATTCCAAAGCAAAATAAAGACTAAGAAACTCTATGCCGAGTACAAATGGCACTCTTCGATAGACGGGGTCCAAGAATCTGAAAGGGCTTTTTCGACAACGCGCTACCTGTGCAATAAATTAAGGACATCTCTTAACGACTCGACAGTAGATAGCTAGTTTCCTTAGATCTTTTTATCAAAGACCGAAAAAGTAATAAGTAATTGTTTCAATTTGTTATTAGTTAAAGGCATGACTTTATTTAATTTTTAACAATCCGTATTTTATTTTCATTGAATAGTTCTTCAATGTTTAAGACTAAGTTTAAGATAGGCCTGGCACTTGTCAAAAAATAAGATTATTCTATTTGGTTAAATGTAGGTAGAGGTTACAGATTTTACAGAGAATTATAGATTTGATCTCATTAAGAAGGCATTCATTTATTATTTCATAGTTCTGATTTTAGACTAATGTAAGTACAACTTAATTTTTTTTTTTTTAAATACATGTTGGCCAAGCCTCAGCCAACGCGAGCGTAGGCAAATTGATACAAGGCGAGTGCCTTTAATTTGTGCAGAAAAACCGACACAGATCATACACGTTGGCGCTCGCCTGCACTCGGCCAGCTAGGCGAGCGTTGACGAGCAATGGCGAGGCTCGACAAATGGGCTGTCTTTATGTTGGTACTCGCCTTCGCTCGGCCAACTATGACCAACATGTATTGCCGGCTTTATAGGTACCCTTTGATAGATCATTACCCGCTCACAGTATTAGCAGTCTATAGGTCGGCCAAAGATAATATGATACGTGTAGTCTATAAAAAACAAAGTTTGATTTTGATGCAGCATGGTACAGGATTCCATGCAGCCATGAGCACAATGAGCATTGTCAATGAAGTCCATTAAAAATAATATTTGTTCTGTGAATCAAAGAGAAAGATGAGGGTCTTTGTTAGCGCTTATTTTCAAACAAAACATTTGTAACGGCTAAAACTTCTTCTGCATTAATAATATATGTCCACGCAAGGCTAACGTAAACATTAAAAATATTTACTTTTAGTTCAAATTTAACAGTTAAATATGACTGAATAGGTTTAAATTAGTTTCGATTTGATTGTTGTAGTCAGTTGGCTATTTTTCAATGTAAAAAAAGCAGTGTTATGATTCGCTGTTACTATAACAACAAATCCTAACTAAAGGTTTATTAAAACTTAGGTTTAAAAACTAGTTATCTATTGCTAAATTCATTTCTTGATTATTAAGCGATATGCGTTAGTTTAAAAATGATATTTGGTTACTTTTTGTTTATGCAAACATAGTTGGTTGAACTACTCTTTATTGGTCAAGCAAAATAAAACATGACACCCGTTTAAAATGTTTTAATCAATAAAGAATTAATAAAATGTTAAAACCGAGTGCTAAAAATAGTAAAACTAATTAACGAATCATAGTTTGTTACTTCAATCAATGTTACCTGTAATTTGTTAAAAAATAAGTGTAATGACTTCGCAACGGCGACGCCATTTTTGTGCAAAAAAGGGCGAACAGCTGCGAGGCCAGATTGACACGGAGAACTTTGTGAACACAAGTTGTGTTTTTACTAGAATATCTTGTGAGTACGATTTCTATTATTAATTTAGATTTTAAGGCTGTTTTAATTGTGTTTACTACTAGTAAGAATTAAACGTGCATAGATAAATTGGGTGTATTCATTTTTGCAATGAGTGAGCCTAGCGGTGGAGATGGTGACGTTAGCTCAGCTGACGTCACGATTTCTAAAAATCCGAACAGTCCCGACGTCCCGTTATATATGATAGCTTAAGTAACCATTTTAATTAGGTACATACGGTTTGTAGAGCTACGATGCGTTATTTCCGATATATTATAGTAATTTTTGTGAACGCGGAGAAATCGAGAAATCGAGAGATTTCGGCCAGGCGCATGAGCGCATCGTTACACCCACGTTTGGCTTAAAGGCCTCGTAGCCATGCCATATGCATTAAAAAAAAAAAAAACCACGCGTACGCGTAGTGACGCTTGACGCAAACGCAAGGCAACTAAGCGTTACGGATAAAAATCCGGCCAGTGATGGCGGTTTTTTATCCGCCAAACGATAGCGTCACTATATCGCTAACTTTTGGAGGTTGGCTGACAGGACAGTTGTAATTGTTATTCATCGTAATTCATTGTATTTATTTATTTATTCACAGTCGAACAATATATCATACTCCTGTTTGCAACGATTGATTGAAACCATGGCAAACTCATACTCAAACCGTTCGTTTCAAATAAACAAATCACATGCACTTTTGCATTGTCAAGGGGTCGGTCAGTCAAAACGATGAAGCTAGTTGCCCATTCCAAAGTAGTAGGTACCTGGAGAAGAACGGGCAAGAAACTACACGGACAAAAAAAAATGAAAAATTCGTTACATCATGCGTGTTGAAATTAATGTAAGTAAGTATACGAGTACATATTGTTAGCATTAATTGATTATTATATTCGTCACACGTGGAAAAGTACGGGCTACAGGCACGCCGCCGGGCGGCGGCACGGCACGTCGCGCAAAATGGCTAACTACCTATGTTTGATGAAAAAATTGTAACTGTTTCTGTCCAAAATCTTTATAAACTACACAATAAGCTTGCATTAAAATCTGTATATGACTTACCCATTCATGATGGAATACCGGTTTCAATTCAAACACTCACAAATTATTATTATTGCTACGACTGCCGAAGCACACGCTGAGTCGCTGACGCGCAGAAAGAGATTGAGCGAGTGAGCGTTGCAACAAACGAGCGAGACTGAGCATCATAGAGTAAAATAGAGTTAAGAGTCTATAGAGGACAGAACACTATTACTCCTAGTAATCGGTGGACCAGACTACAGTAGTCTGCTGTCAAAAACCCTGTTTTGACGTCATTTTTTTTTTTTTCGTATTTTAAGCATTAAAACTTGCAGAGAGTGTACTAAATGAAATAAGAATGCTATAAAATCGCATTTCCCTTCACTGGAATGTGTCTACGGCGGTTACCATAGACATTTGTAGACCGCCCGCGCAGTAGGGATGTCGGAAGTGAAAAAAAAATCGATGTATCGATATTTAATAAAATATCAACACCGACATTCAGTGAAAATTTGCCCGACATCGATATATCGGGCAAATTTTCACAAATTCTCAGTTTCAAAATAATAGTGTATGTAGTTCAGTTTGGTTCAATAAGAGGTAATATTTATAAACATAATGCACAATATATGAAAAAGAATCTTAATAAAACGTTTCTTTATTATTATGCAAAATTAGAAAATATCAAAAGCTAAATAGCAATATTGTAATATTTTTACACAAATTTATTATTTGTACGGTAGTGAAAGTAAAAAAAATCTGCTCTTCACATGCTCCGCTGTCATGTGGCTTAGAATTTCTGTTAAAGTATTCTATTGTTAATTAACAGAATATAATACATACATACATAATCAGCCTATTATGTTCCCACTGCTGGGACACAGGCCTCCTCTCTGTGAGACGGAATGGGCTGAAATACATAATATAATACACAAAATACAACCTCCACTAACATTTTTAATAACTACCCTACTAAAAACGCTAATCGGTTATTTTTGTTTACTTATTATTGCATTTTCTCTGTAAGTGGTCATTGTAATCGTTTTAAAAAATAAATGTCTTGAACAGTAATAAATAAATTTGAAAAAATATCGTTTTCGATACGACTTTCTAAATTGAATATTTTGCATCGATACATCGATGTATCGATATTTTTTCAACAAGCCTACCGCGCAGTCCGTTTTCGACCGGTCGACGCACATTTTGCCAAGCTCCGGAGACCTATCTCTTCTATAATAAACTTGTGCAACCTGGGACTGAGCAAAGATAGGTAAGTGATTAAGCTGTCGCTACTACGTACTTCGATAAGTATCGTATAATTGATAACATCAATTAGCGTAACATTTAAATGAAAAAATCAGACTGATTCAGTCTGCTCCACCAACAGGGGTTTTTGACGTAAATCCGCGATGATCGAAATGTGTGGATAAGAAGGAAATTTTATTTATAGGTAAAACACTGCTTTTGTTTCAGGTTCATGGATTGTACAGATTCAGCGCCCGCATCAACGGTGCACCTTCGTCAGCCACCACCACCTCGTCGCCCTCGTCAGGGCCTGAGAGTTGATGGACTAGCTGATTTCCCTTAACTACGGTAAGCACCTGCTGATTTTTGTTTGGTCTGGGGCCATGGCCAAACTCCTGGTATCCACCAGAGTTTAAACCAATCTATAATTTGTTACAGGATTACCCATTCCAAGGGTGTTCTGAACCTCCACGCTGCTATCGGGTAATATATACTTATATAGGTGCTTTAATAAATACATCTAATTGTAAAAATAATGTATAAAAGTGCATAAAACATTTAAGTTCTTTCATTTTGTTGAGTTCAGATGTGACAATATTAGCCGTATCCACAATTCGTATCCATTTTCTAGCGTTCTTTGTATAGGTACTTGTGCATTTCGTAGTGCAATTGTTTATTTTGGTTAATGATTTTTGTAAGGCAGCATGCCTTTTTATTGTGCTTATCGATTTGTAAACATCTTAAAATGTTAATTTATATTTAAAATAAATCCAACAGAATTTAAACTATGATGCAGTGTTTGTTTTTTGCGTTTGTTTTCTAGTGTTTGTTTTGGTGAGTCGAGACTGATAAACTAAAAACTTCTAACAGCTAATCTGGTGATAAGTATGTGGATCATTTGTTATTGTAAGAAAACAACCCAAGCGACTGAGCCTTGAGTGTTCTGGGTATCGAACAATGAACAGACCCTTTTGATTGCCGGCGCTCGAGTCGACAAAATGACATCATGTTGTTGTTAAGCTTGTAAAAATGTATGGGGAGGTGTGTACTTTTAATGGATTATTGTGAAGTAGTGTATATTTAAGTAAATTAAAGAAAAACTTTTTTAAATAATTGTTCATTTTGTAATTATCCTTACACATAAAACACCTATACCTATACACAAGAAACTGGGAAAAAATCCCTCACCCTGATTACAAATTAGAATTACTAATAGATTACAAGTCAAAACTGGGCTAATCCATACATAATCTGTTAGCTAATTTCATAACGATTCCAACGACGTAACTTTTATTCAGCTCGCTCGGTGGTGGACCAGACTACTCTAGTCTGCAAAAATTTAGACAGTCAATGGTGGAGCCAGACTAGAGTAGTCGACGTGAAATATTATTATAGTTCTGTATTTTAAGCATTTAAACTTGCACAGAGTGTACTAAATGAAATAAGAATGCTACACAATCGCATTTCCCTTCACTGGAACGTGAACGGCGGTTGCCATAGACATTTGTAGAACGCGGGCCGCGCAGCCAATTTCGACCGGTCGACGCACATTTAGCCAAGCTCCGGAGACCTATCTATTCTATAATAAACGTATGCAGCCTGGGACTGGGCAATGATAATTAAGTAATAAACAGTTTTGAATGCTTACATTGTTGATTTGTTAAAGATTTTTGATAGAAATTGTTATTACAACAAACACCGTGAGCTATTTTGGCGCCATTTTGCTGCATTTCCCCCTATTACAATTTATAAATATACTATTGTAATCAAGCTGTTGGTGTTATTATCTGTTATATTATATTGTAATATTATATTATTATATATTATCTGTTCTGCTGCGTGGTGGACAAGACTACTTCAGTCTGCAAAAAAAAAACAGTCAATGGTGGAGGCAGACTAGAGTAGTCTGGTTGAGACGCAGCTGTTTTGACGTTAATATTTAGTATAATTCTATATTTTAAGCATTCAAACTTGCACAGAGTGTAATAAATGAAACATTCATGCTATTGATTCGCCCGTACGCTTCGCGGGAACGTACCGCCGGCGGTTGTCAGCGATTGTTCTAGCATGCTCGTTCATTTCGTTTCCTAGCAACAACTTCAATTATTTACCGTGCTGTATTACCGTGATTCGGAATATATCAGTGTGAATATATTTTCTGAAGATGAACAGGTAAGTGCTTAACAGTTTTTAGTGATTAGGTTGAGAATTAGTTAAAGAATTTGGTCACAATTTGTTATTTCCGCAAACACCGTTAGCATTTTGGCGCCATTTTGCCGCCATTTTGCCGCGGCCGGTTACTTTTTCCTCGTGTTATTATTATAATTCTTATATTTTGATGAATCTCTTACTCATTCGTACGTCGTATATGTATCATACTATCGATAACATGCATTTATTTCAACTGATAGCGTTAGAAATGTGCGTATCATTGAATTTAAAAAATCCCTCCGAACAGCAGACTAGATCAGTCTGGTTCCACCACGGGTGGTTTTAGGTATTAGCGCCATTTTGTTGTGTAATAGCCCGGATTTGAAATTACTGTGGATACGCTTTATGTTTAACCGACTTTAAAAAGGGGAAGTTATGAACATAAAAATTATGTTTTTTTCTTGGAAATAGAGGTTTTTATAGGTTATTTTTAAAATAAAAATAGAAATAGAGGTTTTTATAGGTTATTTTCTTTGTTCCTAGTGTTTTAAAACTTGTTTGCATGATTGTTTGGGTTGCATGTGTTTTTTTTTGCTTGTTTTAGTGAACCAAGACGTCCTCGCACGCGCGGACCGCGACGCGGTGGGGCTGTGCGCGTGCGAGGTGGACGTAGCGCTGCTGCTGCTGCTGGGTCGGTCGACGGTGAGACGGAACGCGGGCGCGGGCGCGGGGTGGATGGCGGGGGCGGTCGCATTTTTAATAAATAAATGAAAAACATAATATTAATGTGTCCAAGTACATAAAACATTCTTATGTACTTTCTTAACTTCGAGTTCAAATCTGACATGTGTACAAGTACATAAAACATTCTTATGTACTTTCTTAACTTCAAGTTCAAATCTGACAATATTATGTACAAGTACATAATATTAATGTGTCCAAGAACATAAAACATTCTTATGTACTTTCTTAACTTCGAGTTCAAATCTGACAATATTATGTACAAGTACATAATATTAATGTGTACAAGTACACAAAACATTCTTATGTACTTTCTTAACTTCGAGTTCAAATCTGACAATATTTGCTGTATCTTAATTTTGCTATCCTTTTTTTGTCATTTTTTTGTCATTCTTGTTGAGGTACTTGTGCAATTTTGTTGTGAAATTGTTCATTGTGGTTGTTGATTTCTGCAATGTTTTTGTAAGGCAGCATGCTTATTTATTGTGTTTATCGATTTGTAAATATCTTCAGAATGTAGAATATCAATTTACATTTAAAATAAATACAACACAATTTAAACTATGATGCAAAGTTTGAGTGGATGTTTTTTGCGCTTGGTTTCAAGTGTTTGTTTTGGTTAGTCGATACTGTTAATCTAAACACTTCTAACGGCTGAGACTCTGTCTGCGATAAGTATGTGGACCATTTGTTAATGTAAGATAACAACCCAAGCCACTTAGCCATTAGTGTTCTGAGAATCGAACAATGAACAGACCTTTTTTTTGCGCCGTCACTCGATACGTCAAAATGACGTCATGTTTTTGTAAAGCTTGTAGCTTGTAAAAAAATTATGGGAGGGTGTGTACTTTGAATGGATTATTGTGAAACAGTTTATATTTATGTAAATTAAACAAAAACTTTATGAAATAATGGTTTATTTTTTGAATTACAATGACCCTGGGAAATATTCCCTCACACAGATTTCAAATGAGAATTACTAATAAATTACTAGGCAAAACTGGGCTAATCTATACATAATACGTTAGCTTATTTAACAACGATTACAACGACGTAACTTTTGTACAGCTCATGTGTATAACTTAGGAGTTATCGTCGTTTTAATCACACGCGCCATTTTCCCGCCAAAACACGGAAAAGGGGCGTCACCGTTGCGCGCAAGTGGCCCAAAATGGCCTCCCCCACCGAACGGGCTACGTACGTCGCTATGTATCGTATTATTCATTTCATGCATTAGTTTTTAACTGATAACGTAAGCAATTAGCGTAACATTGATATGAAAAATACGCAACAAAAAAATCAGACTACTCTAGTCTGCTCCACCAACAAGGGTTTTTGACATAAATCCGGGATGATCGAAGTGGGTGGAAAAGAAGGTTATCCACGTAGTAGAAATAAGGATTAAACGAGTAGAGTATACTATTTAAAAAAAATGTTATTTGGGATCCAGCTATCCCATGCAGTGACTCAACGGCAAAAAAATTGGGATAAACCAACACCCACCTAAAATCGGAATAAAATTTCGTATCTGTTTTCTGTCGTTCCTTGTCAGGTACTTGTGCATTTCGTAGTTCAATTGTTTATTTATTTTCGTAACGTTTTTATATGATAGCATGCCTTTGAATTGTGCTTATCGATTTGTAAACATCATCAAGATGTAGAATGATAGTTTATATTTAAAATAAATACAACAGAATTTAAACTATGAGTCAATGTTTGAGTGGATGTTTTTTGCGCTTGTTTTCAAGTGTTTGTTTTGGTTAGTCTATACTGTTAAAGTAAACACTTCTAGCAACTGAGACTCTGTCTGTGATAAGTATGTGGACCATTTGTTATTTTAAGATAACAACCCAAGCTACTTAACGGTGTAGTGTTCTGGGAATCGAACAATGAACAGACCCTTTTTTATGAAGGCGCTCGAGTCGTCCAAATGACGTCATGTATTGTTAAGCTTGTAAAAAATGTATGAGGAGGTTTGTACTTTTAATTGATTATTGTGAAATAGTGTATATTTATGTAAATTGAACAAACAGTTTTTCAAATAATGGTTTATTTTTTAAATTATGTTCAACTTTACATAAGAAATTGGGAAAAATTCCCTCACCCTGATTACCAATTATAATTACTTATAGATTTCAAGCAAAACTGGGCTAATCAATACATAATATGTTAGCTTATTTAATAACGATTCCAACGAGGTAACTATTATACAGCTTCCGTGTATAACTTGAGTTATCGTCGTTTTAATCACACGCGCCGTTTTCCCGCCAAAACACCCAAAAGTGCGTCACCCACGTCCTTCAGTTTCCGAAAAATGGCCGTCACCGCCGAGCGGTGACGAACCTAAGAGTTATCGTCGTTTTAATCACACGCGCCCTTTTTGCGCCAGACCACCCGAAAGTAGCACCCCAAGGCGCGTAATTGGCCAAAATGGCCGCCACCTCGGAGTGCACAGACTATCGTATCGCTCGTCTGACCGAACCTAATGCGTCGCCACATTGATAAGTACGCTTTATCATTTTATAATTAAACGATTAATACATTTATTATTTTACAATGAATGTCGCAACGACATTTTTCTCTACAACAAGTTTTCAAGGAGTTTTCGACAAGAAGGCTGGATATCACCAGTCCTCAGCAGTACCACCAGCAGGCAC
Source organism: Dasypolia templi (assembly GCA_963555695.1). Lineage (NCBI taxonomy): Eukaryota > Metazoa > Arthropoda > Insecta > Lepidoptera > Noctuidae > Dasypolia > Dasypolia templi. The sequence goes on from OY743163.1 coordinate 12,800,234, forward strand.
AAATATTGCAGAGTGCACATCCCACATGTCGACAACCTCGCGGGCCAATAGAGATACTTTATTTGTTTATCTTTCTCGGCTTTCACGAGGTATCCGTCATGCTATCCAACATTAATATATCAGGTTTAATTAATGGCTACAATAGTCCTATCAGTGATGATGGATCGATCCCAGTACAATGTGATATTTCCATCTTCGAGAACTGGGGTCGGGCACCTAACTGCACGTACGGCACTTCCGGTCCCACAAGATTGTATTTTGTATTATAATTAATACTGATAGTCACTTTACTCGTATTTTTCAAGAGGCAAAGGCAGTTATACAAGAGTTAGACGTGGAGACGAGTGTTCCTCGTCTTACAGGCAGATTAAGACACAGGGAAAACTGCGATCACAATGACGATGCTATCAAGTCTTGGAAAAGGACTGTTTTTATTCCAAAACTGGACCATGTTACCTCTGACATGAGAGAACCTTTTGCTGAAGAAAATATTTATCATTTCAAAGTCAACATGCTTTTGCCCTCACAACTGTTACACTGTTAAAAGAAAAATGTTTAAAAAAATGGGGATGTGTGGTCTTTTTATTGATTATTGTGAAAAAGTGTATTTTATATAAAAAAACAAGAACTTTTTGAAATAATGGTACCTTTTACATAATAACACAAGAACATGTGTAAAATTCCATGTGCGTGTGGTGTGAGGTCCACTTTGTTAATATATAAAGTGTTCATACCTAGCTTATCAGGTACAGGTTGGGCCCTCAGGCCTCTATGTGAGAACTGAGGGCTCAACTCTACAGTCCGTATCTCGCTTCTTTGAGTTTCACAAAATCTGATTCCTACTTTCACAATTCTTTGGGAATGTTTACTAAATCCTAAGCATATTTTCAAAGAGTTTTAACAAAGTGGCCCTCACACCACACGCACATAAAATTCCTTCCCTCTCTTATTGTGTCCGTATGAACTGAGGAGCCATGTCTCATATTTAAAACCAATATTTAGTAGTACTTTTTCCGATTTTGTAGGCCCGATCCCGGAATTTGTAGTAAAACCTTTCAAAAATTACAGGATGTTTAAGGTGGCTCCTCAATTCAGACATCTGAACTGAGGAGCCACCTTAGAACTCGAAAACTTTAAACTCGAAAAGATTTACCCACTGGAAAGCACGTGAAAGGCTCACTACACATGAAAATGCGAAGAACCGTCGTGATGTTTCACCCAGTCGAAGGAAATGGAAAGAAATCTTACAGCTAATAAAGGAATCATTGACGCTGAACTTCAAACTCAGATCGAGACGGAAAAAAAAAGTGGCGTAACGTATTGAACAGAATCCTTAACTGTATCAAATTTCTTGCTTCTCAAAATCTTGCATTACGAGGTCACATGGAGTCTCTCACTACATGCAATGGGACCGGATTTAGCAATTTTTGTAATTTCCTTTGATTAATAAAACTCTTGGCCACATTTGACAAATGATATTAAAAATAATCCCGGAACCACATCTTGAACTTGATGTGACAAGTATGTCACATCAAGTTCAAAATGAGCTCATTCATCTGATAGCAAACACAGTTTGCACAAAATTTATTGTGAAGCATTCGCAAATTAAAATACTACGGTCTCATGTTTGACTCGACTCCTGATCAGGCACATCGTGAAGAGATGTCAGAAGTGGTAATATATGTAGAAGTTGATTTCGAGAGAAAATCAGTCTGCGTTAGAGAGTCCTTTCTTGGTTTCATACAGATAAGTCAACAGGGCGCTGGAAGTTCAGTTGACGAAATACGAAACAGCTGGGAAAAGACGTTATGGATCTACAGGATTGTCGTTCACAATGTTATGACAACGCTACTGTTATGGCTGGGTACCGAACTGGAGTTCACCAAAGAATATGTCAAAAGAATAATCTGGCAATATTTGTGAATTGCGATAATCATTCACTCAATTTGGTCGGTATACATGCAGCCAAGCAGGACACTATATTGGTCAGGATTTTCGGAACCATTCAAGCTCTTTACGCGCTCTTTGCCCATTGTACTCTACACTGGGAAAAACTCAAAAAATGCGTGCCTGTGGTGTTAAAATCAGAGTCCGAAACAAGATGGAGTGCAAGGGTTGAAGCAGTAAAGCCAATTCACAAATATCTTGAAGATATACGGAACCTTCTCCAAAATATGACAGACGATAGGGATCAAACCACTGAAACCAGAAGTGAGGCTAGACTTCTTCATAATCGCATGTTGTCCTATGTCTATCTGATGTTGCTAGGGTTTTGGAACGGTGTACTCGCTTCCATTGACCGTGTCTAAAAGCGACTCCAGGAACCAAGTGTGAATTTTCAATAATGATGCCTTAGTCATAAAAGCCCTCCGAGATTTTTTTCAAATGAAAGAGAGAGGTAGTTCTCATTCTGAAATTGACTAAAATGACCTAACTATATTTTTATTAATTTTGACAACTATTATGGTTTGACGGCAATAGTTACGACGGCACTGAGTTATTGGTTTATTCAAAATGGCATTTTGCTATTCTGAATTTGAAGTTTTTCACCAAAATTTTGAATGTCTAAATAAATCTGAATATGATTCCGACTATTTTTGATCGCGAATAAAAAGGTGTGGAATAAAATTAGTTGTCATGGACTAAAATACACACTAACACCTCGGCTTCGGGTGCAAAAACAGTTCTGTATTTTTTTTATTCTTTTCTTTTGCTTATATCTCGAAAGTGGTGTGCAAAAATAATGAAAATTTCGACCCCCTTTAAGGAACCCATAAACCCCTAAAACTCAACATGTAAGTAATAATATTTCAAATTTACCTCCCATACAAAAAGTGAAACATTCCTCAAACACGTCGAGGCCGCACCCTCTGCGCGACTCCGCCGCCGCCGGTTCTAAAAAAATTCAGGCAAACAAGTACCACGTCGCGACGAAAAAAAAAACACGTGGGGTCGCGATTGTCAAAATTCGATTTTAGTTGTGTCATAATTATTTTTGCAGAATAGCTTTAAGATTCTCATAGCCAAAAGTAAGGAATTTAAGTGATAGTTTAGTTCGGTGTACAAGAGAATTGGCACCATTAATTTATTACAAAAACTATCTCAAATCCTTGGGTTCGTTACAGAGGAGCGATACGCTCATCTGTGCACTAATCAGAATATGCGTTAGAGATGAGTCCGATAACATGCCACATGTAAAAACATCGAAATTTAATTTTGAAAATCATTTTACCAAGCAATGACAACGACAAAATCATCAATGCCTTTGAATACTTGAATGAAATGAACGCGAAATTCGGTGATTAGGACGGGGACTCGATGCGTTGCGATCGGTGAAGCTGAAATTGCAGAACCACAGACAGTTTTGATAAAATGCCCCGTGCTGGTCGCACGGAACGGCAACAATGCTTTCACTTGTGTTGTTTACATTGACATTGCGCGCGAATAATTATTGTAATTAAATAACTTGGGAAGATGCGGATTTAGCCACCAAGTTTTTACAGCAGCAGGTATGTATTTACGTGCGAGAACGCCAGTTTGCTATAAAATAATAAAAAGTCATATTATCTTGCAGCAAATATCAGTAATAGAAACATATTGATGATTTCCATGATTATCGTTTTCGATTATACGTAAGTAGTATCTATATGTGGTCTGTGGTAATTATTAATCAATACTTAAATAAACTGCCGTGAATGTTGCAATCTAAGGAAAAATCACTAACCGACGAGTACGAGACGAGCACTCATAAACTTACACTAATAGATAGAAGTGACGTGATCCTAAACATACTCCATTATATATCTTTGATGATTTTGTCATTGTTCCCGTTATCGATGTCATGCAGTCATCGATACAGAAAAATCATCAGCCCATCGGATTTAGCTTTCCTGTCTAAAAATGTATAATCTCCACAGAACATAAATATACCTTAAAGTCTCTTTCATTACTTTAAATATAATTTTTCGCCATGGTATGTATTTCATTATTCAATAAGGTATCACTGTTTTACATACTGATCTTTTATATATATATATCCCATTATAATAAAATATAAATATTATATTTCCGTTAGCTTAAGCTTTGTTTCCTTCATATGAAACTAAACGTGACATTGGCTGAATGCACATACCGAGCGAAGCCAAAAAAAAAAAGATCGGAACATTCGGAACGCGGAACTGTGTGCGTGCCATTATATGGTCTCTCTCTCACGTCCATCTTGAGCCATTTATACTGTATTGTATCTTTACTGCTCTAACTTGTACAAAGTGGAGGGAAAAGAACAAGGATGGCATACTGTCACATTTGAAGTCTCTAAAACACACCAACGACGGTTTCTAGAACTTTCTCAAGTCGCCTTTCATAACATATTAAATCTATACGTTTATATTAATAGTCGGTCAGCAGTCACTATCAAAGTATCAATATCTTGTCAGTCAGTTTCGTTCGCTCGCTCACTCGAATCGCTATATCTGAATTCGGCGTGTACTTCAAGCTTCAAGTTCTGCAAGTCGTAGCAATAATAATAATTTGTGTGTGTGAATTGAAACTGTTTTTTTAATCATGAATGGGTAAGTACAGAATTTCATTAAAATGCATGGACTGTGTCAAGATATTGGACATCACAGAAATAGTTACAAAAATTGCGTGCCGTGCTGTGCCGCCGCCCGGCGGCGTGTCCGTACTTTTTCACGTGTTACGAATAATAATACAGGTACAATAATGATAACAAGATGAAGATTATAAATATATAGTTTATTTCAACATGAACGATGTATTGTCACCAAATTTTTGTTACGTATTGTAATGAGAGTGTTCGTGGGGTTTCTTGCAAGTTCTTCTCCAGTACCTACTACTTTAGTATGGGCAACTAGCTGAATTGTCAATGGTTCGGTCAGTCAGAAAGATGAATCTTTCTGACTGACCGAACCATTGACAATTCAAAAGTGTAATTGGTGTAATTCAAATTAATGGTTTGAGTTTGCCATGGTGTAAATCAATCGCTGCAAAGAACGGTAGACAGTTCGACTGTGAATAAATAAATACCTACAATTAATTACGATGAGTAGTCAATGACAACTGTCCTGTCAGTCAAACTGTTCGTCTCGTAAGGCCGTAAAGAAAAAAGCGCGGGAAAGTTCGAACTTGTCGGACACGGCCTTTTTGAGAAAAATTGTTTTAATTGAAAAAAACTTGTATTATAGGATCAGTAGTCGTAGTTTTAGTGTTGTTTTCTCTTTTACATATAATTTAATATAATGTTGTGTATTTTCTTCAGTAGTGGTAAGTTTTATTAAAAGGTTTAGTATCGTTTGGCAGGGGGAGGTGGTGGGAGGATGGAGGGGGGTGCTCCGTCCCCCCTGGTACCACTCCCATGAAAAGGTAACGCACCGTTCTTGAGAAAACCTAGTTATTGTAACCTAACCTCAAAACACTTAAATGTCGTTTTTCTAACGTCTCCGGCGCTGCGGGAAGTGCAACCCCTCCCTTCGCGCCTCCGGATTTTTACAAACACTCTAGGGGTACACTAACTTCTCACAACTCTGGGAGAAACGGAATGAACGTAAACTAATGACACTGACACATGACACAAATAGCGTTTTTTTACGTTTCGTTTCATAGATTTTGCACGACATTTTACACCACAGACAATTCTATACTAGTACAGATTTGGTTGTCAATCGCCGATTACGTTATCGCCGTTTCGTTACACTGTTTATCTAATTTGAGGTTAGAAACATTTGCATTAATTTCTCGAAAAATATGCATTACCTTGTAATAAGAGTGGTAGCGTTATAATCAGGGAACCCACCCCTACCATTTTTGACCCTTTTTACCCCAAAACTCCTGCCAAACGATACTAGACTCCGACTCCACGTAGTCTTTTGGCTCCTAATCCGTGTTTATAAAAATCCGGGAGGCGCGAAGGGAGGGCAGCCCCCGCCCGCTATAAGGGCGAAGGGGTTGCACTTCCCGCAGCGCCGGAGACGTAGCAGTAGCGACATTAAAGTGTTTTGAGGTTAGGTTACAATAATTAGCTTTTCTCAAAAGCGGTGCATTACCTTTTCATGGGAGGGGGGAGGGAGCCAATCCCATACAAAAAAATGAAACCTCCGTTAGTCTGGCTATTCAGCTGGCAATTTTTCTTTTTCTAATTTTTCAACAGTTGACAGCATCTGCAACTCACTAATAGCCAGAGACTGTACTTTACAATGCCTTCTAGGAGTTGACCTCCTTCTAAAACGTTTCGTGCAAAACTTTTTAGATAAAGTTTCATAGTTCCAGGTTCTGAAAAACATGTCATTACATTTCTTTATTTGACTTTTACAAATCATCATTCAGCCAAAATTCTGCCGTATTTCGCTTTTTATTGATTGCTAATTTCATGCTGCCATCTGTTTTTTTGTTGTCAAGACCAATTATAATTTGTTCGAGATGAGACCCCATGGTATCGATATACTGGAACTTATCTTAAAGCTTCAACCACATGGTAGGTAATGTACCTATATTAAGTTTCAATTATTGAATTTTTAATTAGCAAATTCATCTTTACAACAACACTACTCAACCTATGAATGAAGCCGTAACGCCTTTTGAACATATATTGCTTACATTGCGATTCTACGCTACAGGCACCATGCAACGATGCTCTGGTAATTTCTTTGGGGTACCGAAATGATCTGCTCGTAAAGTTATCCACGCGGTCTCCAAAACTATTTGTACTAAATTAAATATGAGTCTTGACATGCCACACACCACAGAGGAAATAAAGTATTAGTGGCAAAAAGGTGTAGGTAGGATATTTAAGCCTTGGAAGGCATATACCTACTAATTTCATTTTAAATAAAATGTAAAAATGTAACGGCGTGTTTTTTTTTTTTACTAAAACTATTTAGATAAGTGGATAATGCGGGTCTTCATAGAAATAGGAAGGATGTATTTTCTATAAGCACAGATGCTGACGTAAAAATATTGCATGTGCGCGATGCGCACTGCGGACTTTGAGTGCACCAAAGAGTATAACAAGTAAATAACACTATGGAGGAGTGCATTGCGACTGGTTTGTGTAGACTGTCAAAAAATACGTTTTGTTTTCATTAAATCATTACAGCTAGTGTTGTCACATAGAAAATATTACCCCCATTAAAACATAACTATTTTTAGGAAATGATTTCTCATTCCACTGCTGGATCCAATGGTTAAGTTTGAATAGACTTAATTAAAATAGATATTGAGAAACATAATAGTCCTATGACCATTATTTGACCAGTAAACTATGGTTAATCTAACAAATTGTGATATGGTGTTTGATTTGATTACGTTTTGTTATGATCTTGTAAGAGTACAGATAAAATGTAATTTTAATTTAATTAATTATATTTTTGCTTCATAATATAGTTAATAACGGTAGCAGTTATTAAGTTAAAAAGTTTAATTTATATCTAACAATTAAGTTTAGATTATTAGTATGTTTTACATAAATCCTAAATAAAATAAAATTCCTTGTGAAAAATGCAGATATTAATGAAATAAACTATCTGATGTCAAGGAAAAAAAGGGATTATTAATTTTCAAATATGTTCTTTTGCGACTGAGAATATGGCAAAAAAGATAAGCACCCACCGGTACACAGGCAGGAAATTTGAGGTCAATACTCCAAACTGCCATTTTCTTGATTTTTGCTTGGATGATCGAATATTATGGATAAGACATTGGTGGATTTAAATTTTAATGTTTTTTGGTGACATCTTCTCTTGTGTTCTTAACCGACTTAAAAAAAGCAGTTTATGAATTCGACATTTACTTAAGTAATATTATTGAAACTTTTTTTTTATTGGCTTTCATCAGGCTTCGTGCAAGGGGTTTTTCTTTCTTTGCGTATTTCTTACTACTTTTATGTTTTATTTGAATATGTTTAATTTTGATGTGCATGTTTTAAGTGAGACAAGCCATCCTCAAAGGCCTGTGCGAGGTGGACGAAGGAGACCAGCTACACCGCCACCGGTGGCAAAGGAGGCAGTGGGAGTGGTTCCCAATCGCGGTGGTCCTAGCCGGCGTGGCCGGGGTCACGAGACCGCCCGGAACCGAAAAAGGATGCGCATGTTGCAGCCGTAAGTGGTTCGTGTTTATTATTCTGGTTGTAACACTTCCTAGCAAGTTTTAAACTATTGTTTTAAATGTCCATCTAGATCAACCCTGGCTCCTGGACCAGTATCACGATCAACACCATCACCAGTGGCTGCGCCACCACCAACGGCTGAGTCACCATCAGCGGCGTCAGTTTCGGTGCCTTCGCCAGCAACGTAAGTCGCTTATGGGCTTTTCTATTTATCTCTAACTAGCAACCACGCCCACGACTTCGTTCGCGTGGTATTTTATTATAGGAGATAATATAGTATTTTTATTATAAAAACAACGGGCAGTTTTGGAACATTTTCGACTTCCTTTGGCTTAATCCAGACACGCAGTGAAATCCTCCCCCGTAAAATTTATTTCCCCTTTCACCCCGTCAGGGGTAGATTTTAGAAAAGCCCTGAAACACGTTTTTTAAATTACTTGTCTGTATTTCGTATAAAGACTGAGTTTCGAGTTACTCGAATCGCGCATTAAAATTCTTCATACAAACTGACACCCCCCAATCCCTCTTTGTTTTGAAAAACTCAAAATGCCAAACTTTATAATTTACTTAGGTATGTATACATGCCAAGTTTCAAGTTTATTAATTCAAGGAATAAGATTTTTCATTCAAACGAAATCTCCCTTTTTTCACCCTCTTAAACGTCGAATTTCCAAAAACCCTTCTTCGTGCTCCCCTAAATTGTTAAAGGAAACCGTGCAGCCTTAAAATTTAACCTTTCTAGTCCCAGTTGTTACGGCTGTGCGTTGAAATGTCAGTCAGCCAGTTTCTCCTTGCATATATCTAAATAGAAGATATAGGTACTACCACTGCTTTTGTTCCAGTTTTCTGGAATGTAGGGGGTGGGAGTCGGCTCCGAGCGATCCAGCCGCCTCACCGATGCAGCATCCACCTCCATCTCCACCTCCTAGCTCTCGTCAGCACGAGCGAGATGAGAATATCGCCGACCTTATCAATTTTGGTAAGTACCTGCTGATTTTAGTTTGGTTTGTCAGCCGTGTCATCGGTCGCTGCAGTTGCGTCGAGCTCGAGCGACGAATTTTTTCCCCACCGTCGTTACCAACACCACCACGACGGCGAGGAAGGGGACGGCCACCAGCGGGCTATGGCCAAACTTTTGGTTTCCACCAGGTTTGAAACCTATCTATCATTTGTTACAGGAAGCGACGCAGGCTCTGACGAGAGCGACGACGAGGATGCAATAGTTCTGCCACCAATTCCAAGGGTGTTTCGGAACATTATGGAGACTCCCTTGGACCGGGAAGATTGTGCTGCCGACGACTCTGCGACCGCCGCTGACTCAGCGCCTGTCGGTGGCCTAGCGCCTGCCGGTGAACCTCTAAAGGCGACGGACCAGCCTTGGAGGTGGTATGATTTTGAGTGGAGAGCGTTTCCGGATTCTCCGATTCCACCTGAATCGAGGCGGGAAACGTTTTCCGAAAGTAATGTTGGTCCCACAACTCCACGTGACGATCCGTATGACATTTTCGTTGACATTTGGGATCGGCAATTTATGGAGCACATTGTCTCGGAGACCAATAAATATGCTCAGCAGGTGGCAACCCAGATGCTCGCTAGCAACAGTCTCCAGCCTAGAAGCCGCATCGCCCGGTGGTATGACACTACGGTCGATGAGCTATACGTTTATTTCGGCCTTGTTCTAGCTATGGGGATTGTGGTTAAGTCTCGAATGGAGGAGTACTGGGCGGCCACCCCTGACATTTTTCATACTCCTGGTTTTAGCGCAAACATGAGTATCGACCGTTTTTTGCTCCTGTCGAAATGTTTACATTTCAATGATAATGAAGCCATGTGTGCGCTAGAACTGGATGGCTCCGAGGCCAGACTTTTTAAGATACAGCCAGTGCTGACACATCTGAACATGAAATTTCAGTCCTTATATACTCCGACGCAGAACATTGCACTAGACGAGAGTCTTTTGATGTGGAAAGGCTGGCTGGAAATCAGCCAGCTTATTCCAAATAAAGCTGCAAATAGGGGCGTCAAGACTTATGAGATTTGTGAATCTCAAACCGGCTACCTATGGCGGTTTGAGGTTCACGCTCACAACAAATCTCCACCGCAGCAGTACGAAGATCCACTAGAGGCGCCTACACCGTCACTTGTTTTGCGGCTGATCCAAGGTCTGGAGCACAAGGGATACACATTGTGGATGGACAATTTCTACAATTCTCCATGTCTCGCTCGAAACCTTAAGTCCTTGGGCTTTGACTGTGTAGGAACCCTGCGGACTGATCGCGAGTTTGTTCCGCAGGCCCTGCACAGTCTCACCAAGCAGGACATGCTCCCAGGTCAGATTACTGGTCTTACCTCAGGGGACGACGATGTCGTGGTATGGAGAGATAATAACAGGGTTGCTATGATCTCTACATACCATGGCAACGGTCAGCAAACAGTCCGAGGCTCCACCAAACCCATCCTGATATTGGATTACAATATCATGATGGGTGGGGTGGATAAGAAAGACCAGCTGCTGGCCATGTATCCGGTCGAGCGGAAACGAACAAAGGTCTGGTACAAAAAATTGTTCCGGAGACTTTTAAACGTCTCCGTATTAAACGCCTACATCATTCATCGTCACACTTCTTCTCTTACTCATCGAAATTTCCGTATAAAACTTATAAAATCTCTTCTTTCCAAGCATCGCACCGCTCCTGTTCTGCCTGCAACCACACGGAACCGGCAGCAGAACATTTTTCATTACATTAAACAGTTCCCTGTAAGTTCCAACGGCTCGCGCCCACGGAGGCTTTGCACCATGTGCAGGACACGGTGTCAAACATACTGTGTTGGTTGTGACAAAACTGTATGTATGAACGACTGTTTCCCTTTAATGCATTAATAATTTATTTACGTAAAATATATTTATAAATATATATTTCTTTGTATGTATTTATATATTTGTATGTATATTTTTTGGACCACACCTTTGTTTGTTTCATTGATTGATTGTTCATCCACCATTTGTATCTTTTATGCAGACCTAAAGATATTTTCAGTGCTTAGTTGTATTTTTTGTTGCCCATATAAATAAATTTTCAGTACCTATTTGTATGTTTTGTTGTAGATGTAAAGACTATTTATTTTTTACAATTTACAAGTAAAAAGTGACAGTGTAGCGTGTTATCTAGTGGTTCTTCTTCTGACGCGGTAGTGGTGGCGTCTGTGATGCCCAATTTGCGGTTTTATTTTTCAAAACATTCTCGTCTATTGCAATGCTTCATTTTTATTTATTTATTTTCATGTTCGGATGTGACAGTGTTGGGCGTATTACTTTCTATCATCCTTGTACTGGGTACCTGGCTTTTTGTAGTAAAATAGTTTGTTTTGGTTGTTGATTTCTGGAATGTATTTGTAATGTCTTTGTAAGGCAGCCTGCCTTCTTATTGTCCTTATCGATTTGTAAATATCTCTCAAAATGTAGAATGGTAATGAATATTTTAATAAGTTAAGTGAAAGCGTGATTGCTGTCACTTAACTCGTTAATGTGTAGACTACATTATGTATACATACCTGACCTTTCGTTTTTATTTACTTATATTTTGTTAAAATTATTCTACAAAAATGAATAATACAATAACTTTAATGTGATATTAAGGGGGGTCATGGTAACTTAATAAAAAAATGTGGGTCTGCAAACCCAACATAACTACACTGTCTTGTATCAATTAAATAATTAATCAATCATACATTTTGTTAAAACGAGGCGACTAAGCCTATTTAACATTGCTTGGGTTATGCTGGTTTACATTTAGAATAAGATCGTTTACTTGTGTTTATTCTTCTGTCAATAAAGACATTTAAAAATCATATCAATCAATTAATATTTAAAATAACTGCAACAGAATTTACTCTGATCCAATGTTTGAGAGGATCTTTTTTGTGCTTATTTTCTAGTTCTATTTCTCGTAAACTGATCACTTCTAAAAGATGAAACTCTGTAATAAGTTTCGACCAAACTATAGTATAGGAGAAGCCTCATTGTTAAAGCTTGTGAAGTGAAAAAAATGGGGAGGTGATCATTTTATAATGTATATCTAAGTATTTTTTTTTTTTAATAATGGGTTAATAAAAATTTAAAGTACTTAAGTACAATAATCTGCCATCTTATTTCGTAACACTTTATTAAACTCAATCTGAATCATTTTAAAGCATATTGCTTCTTAATTACGAAAATTATGTCTGCTCAACCACGTAAATAACACAATGAATGTTGTTGAACTGTCAAAATGAAAGCCATTCCTACTGTTAGCGTGTTACGCAGTTACTCTGCTGCACTAACCCATTCCTAATGTGTTAGCTATTTTCTTAACGTCCTTTTTGCTTCATCGTAGTCTGGTAAAAAGGTATAAACAACGACAGTCCGGAGACACGTAATCTGTTTGATTTTTGTTTGAATCCGAATTTTTGATTTGTCTTTCTGTGACGTTTAGTTTATACCCTAAAAGGGTTGTAGTTTTAGTCTAGTTGGATTTTAGTTTTTTTAACTTACCTGTTTTTACTTCTGGCAAAACCAGCCCTGAATGGCTCTGCTGGCAGCACACGTCACCACGCACCCCTGAATGCGTATGTGTAGGTACACCACAAGGACCTTGGGGAGAGATGGACAGCGTAGACCAACCAGGAGATGAAATAAAAGCAAATTTCTTGTCTTGAGTCTTGTGCGCAGATTTCGGCTTTTTTTTCCTTATTGTTGCCACTTCCACGCCTGTGCTGCGGATGATTCGTACTCGTTGTAATCGCGACGCCCCCGTAATACGGATCCTTCATTGTGGTTGCAAAAATGGTAATTTTGAGCGCGCCCCCTAGTGTGTAGTTGCTATGAAATGGCGACAGGGAATGGAAAGCCGTCACCTCCTGCGAAGCAGTGATGCTCGCAAAGGAGGAGGTGGAGCGCGTGAGGGAGAGAGCCTTGCGCCCTCACGCCCCTAGTAGCCGCAGGAGACGCCCTGGGAAATCGCAAGCAGATTCCCGGCCACCGTAGGCACGGGCTTGCGGACGGCGAGCAATGGGTACCTCGCCGTCCTGTAGGGACCAGGCCCGGGTAGACGGCGCGCTTCAAAGAGATGTCAGCACAAAATGACGGGGTCCGATAGGGCCGACGCCTCTGGGTCGCGGGTAATTCGATAGAGATAACCGTGGCCCTGGCACAGGCAACTGAAAAAACATGGGTGGGTTTTAGTCAGTAAAAGTCTGACACGCCCTCCCGCTCCACCCAGAGCGGGAGAAGTCATTTGATGATTTCCCCCCCAAAAAAAATAAAAATAAATTATATAGGTGTCCGACTCGACGCTCGACAGAGTAGGTGATTGGTGTTCGTCCTGCACTCAGATCTAGCCAATGACAGTCCGAGCTAAGGGGCTGTAGCGAGTGTTTGAGCGGTGTTATTTTGTGTAACACCGCTCAGTGTCTTACGTGAATCGCAGCCCGCGCCACGCATTCACGTGTGAATTTTGTGGATGTCTGTCTTCGTTTACGTAACGTGCCTATATTAACCTAGAACACTTCATGCAACGAATGTGTGTTGTGTGTGGAGTCTATTGTCACATAAGTCGCGAGTAACCTGATTACAGCTTATTTGGGCGTCAGTCCGGGGTGATGGGGTCGTCGTTCGCTACCAGTTCGCGGGGGAGGAGTCTCGCGCCAGGGGGGCGCGCATCCCACTGCGCTCTCTGGTTGACATGGGGCGGCGTACATCAAGATTGACACCCAGGTTGAGCGCAATGCGGGACGAGTGCACAGGTTTAAGGAGGTTTCGGACGACCCGCCCCTGTGCGGGTGACCTTGCCAACATGTGGCCCCATAATGACCCGACGTTCGATAATTACATCCAGATACTTGACCCACCTTTACAAGACCTTTAGATGACGCGCCCATGTATTGGTGATACCGTCAGCATCGGGGACCTTTCTGGACAGGCGAGAAAATATCGGATCTTCATCAGGAGCTATCGGCGTTGCGAAATAGTCTCCCAGGTGTTTCTAGACTTGCAACTTGGTCGGTATCGTTGGTCGGGTTGGGGCGGAACTGACGCTCCAGGTGGTCGGCGAAGACCACCCGGTCGGCCGCTACGTACTTGAGCAGCCCGTCGCTGTTAAGCAGCGGACGCACCGAGGATGGGGTACTTGTAAGTTGGCCGAATTATTTGAGTACCGACGGCCAACTGCCCGTTGTGGCGTCGATTCGTTTCCCCCAGTCCGCGGCGGTGTGAGCCTTTAACTCGGCCTTTACCGTATCCGCGAGACAGTTAAGCTGCTGCACCTCTTCGCGGCGATCACTCTCCCCTGCGGCTGCGAGCTTTTCGCCGATTCGTAGGCGTTTTGGATGCAAGCAGTGACGTCATCTGCCACAGAGTCCAGAGGTAATATCTGGCCGAGTCGGCGTGGTGGCCTATACCTTCTCTGCGAATTCCGCCCGTTAATCGACGTAGCGCTATGGGTTTCAGTCGGGCCGGCATTTCCGATAAGACGACTTTTTTTTCGGGGGTAGGTGTTAAAAAAGTTTAGACGTTTTAAGAATTCGGAATTTTATTTAAAATATAATTAAATTAAAATACTGATTATGTTTACGTCAGTACTTAGTCTACAGTAGGAATATTATAAGTACTCACGTTTGTGGCACATTTATGTGACATAGAAACGTTATAAACACCGCCTGCCAGCTCATCATCTGCACTATTATACAACATTTCTTGGCACTACACATCACAGAATGTCTCAATTTGCCGAAGTCCTTGCTGCACAGATAATCCTTGAGGATAACTTTTTGAGGAAGATGGGTGAGCTTGAAGCACAAATCCAGTGCGCCGGTCCTGCCAAGGACACAGTGGCAAAGATAGCCGAAGAGTTCCGCAGTTTCCGGGAGCTCATATTTTCTATGCTTGGCCTGCTCCGAAGCCAAATCAGTGAGTGTGCCAAACAAATTGATGGCCTAGAGACCAGGCACCGGCGAAAAGCATTGGTTTTCCAAGGTCTTGCTGAAGTGGAGAACGAAGACAGCACAGCAGTAATTCTGGAGGTTCTCAAAAAGGAGGAGGTCCCATAAATATGAAAAAGTTTTGTGACTGTCTCTCGAATTTATCCTGGTCGGATGTATATTCGGAAGAGGACTTTAACAATGCATTTAGCACCTTTTATGATGCATTTATACTCTTTTTTAATTTATGTTTTCCAGTATATAAACAGAAAATTACAAACAAACAAAGAAAAAACTCTGGTTGGATTACTAAAGGAATAAAAAAATCATGCGCAACAAAGCGAACATTGCGATTTAGGTATTATAAATTCAAAACATCAGGTTATAAAATGAATTACAAAATATACAATAAACAATTTAAAAGGGTTGTCTTTGCAGCGCAAAAGCATTACAATGTAAAATATATTAAAAAATCAAAGAACGTCTGTAAAGCATCCTGGACATTAATAAAACAAAATACAATGACAAATTCAAATATTGATAAAAAATTGATTACAAAAATAAATTTTAATAATATGATTTTTACGAATACTAATGACATTTCAAACGCATTTAATAATTATTTTATCGATATGACCGCCGCTAAAAAGGAAACGGCACCTACGATGAGACATCGTCATTTAATATCGCCACTTAACGCCAGTTTCTTCATTTATCCAGTTAGTGATGAGGAAACATTTAAAACTATTCACTCATTAAACAATACTTCGTCTGTGGGATATGATGAGATCCCGACACATATATTAAAGCACACTGCAACATTGATTACACCAATACTAACGTACCTTATTAATATGTCATTCTCTCAGGGCACCTTCCCGGATAAATTGAAAACCTCCGTCATTAAACCGATTTTTAAGAAAGGTGACGTAACGGCTATAAATAATTATAGGCCAATCGCCCTAATACCAGTTTTATCTAAGGTATTTGAGAAGATAATGCATTCTCGCATGACTCAATTCTTGACTAAACATAAAATACTAAAAACCGAACAAAATGGATTCCAAAAAGGCAAATCGACAACTTTAGCAGCTTTTAAATTACTTTCAAAAATAACTGAAAATGTTGATAAACATACACGTACCTCCGCTGTGTTTTTCGATATGAGCAAAGCATTCGACTGTGTTGACCACAATATTCTGCTGACTAAATGTGAAATGTACGGTTTTCGAGGCTTGGCATTGGAGTGGCTACAAAGTTATCTTTCAAATAGGACTCAATATACAGCGATTACTCAAATAAATTCAAATAAAGAAGAAATATTATGCAAGTCTAATATAAGAAGCAACAATGCAGGAGTGCCACAAGGTAGTGTAACAGGGTCGTTATTCTTTCTGTTATATATTAACGACCTACCAAATGTTACTAAACATTTCTACTCGCTGTTTGCGGATGATATTGCGGTGGTTATCACGGAGAATAAAATGTTTAATTATAATAATGAGATTAATGACACGGTTAATGCTATTATAATGTGGCTCAGTAATAATAATTTAGAAGTAAACATTGACAAAACCTCCTTCGTTCAATTCCACAATAGAAAATCAAATTCTGACCTTATGATCACTTATTCGGATCAAAGAATTAACGAAGCACACGAGGCAATTTTTCTTGGCATAACACTAGACAGTGGTTGCACTTGGAAACCGCACTGCCTAAAAGTCACAAATAAGATAAATCGTTTCGCTTTTGCCCTGTGGAGACTTTGTAAAATAGCCAACCGCAAGACAGCTCTCTTAGCGTATCATGGTTACGTAGCTTCTATCATTCGATACGGCATTGTGTTATGGGGGAATTCTGTTCATGTGAGTAGGGTATTTATAGCCCAAAAACAGTGTATCCGTGCTCTTTGCGATGTGCCACCATTGACCTCATGTAAACCTCTATTTAAAGATTTAAAAATATTAACTGTTCCTGGTATGTACATATTTGAATGCTGTAAATTTGTTAAAATGCACTCCGACTTATTTCAACGTCTGGGAGACACTGTTACGTTTAAGACAAGATATCCTGATCGATTAATTATACCACCAATGAAAAGCCATCTATATCACAGAAGTTGCTTTCCAATGGTTATAAGGATATTTAATAAACTACCAAAATCTTATAGGGAATTGCCAATCAATCGTTTTAAAACAGCGTTTTTCAAATGGCTTATAGAAAAATCATTTTATTCTGTAAATGAGTATTTGAACTTTAAAGATTCACGCTGACATATATTATATGATAACTCGACAAATAGGTAATTGACATTAAATCTAGTTTTTAATCATCTCCATGAATGTACGATTTTTTATTAGATTCATTTAATAATTAATATAACATAAATTTTGCATGCTAGTTTTAGCGAATTGTTTAGAAATTGTAAAAAAATCTGACCATCTTGAATGTACTACAATTCTTGCGAATAAATTTCATTTCATTTCATTTCATTTCATTTCATTTCATTTCATTTCATTTCATTTCATTTCATTTCAATTCCAAGCTTGCCCTCAAAAATCTCTCAGCATCCTCAATTAAAGCCTGTCACAGGCTTGGAGCCCAAGGCAAGGAACATCACAGGCCTATCCTCGTAAGGTTCGCCAGTGTGGACATCAAGGCCTCAGTTTGGAAGGCAAAGACGGGCTTGAAAGGCACCAAAATATCTGTCAAGGAGTTCTTGACCAGGGCCAGGCAATCTGTCTTCGGAAGGGCGCGTGAGCACTTTAGCATGCGGTCGTGTTGGACTCAAGACGGTGTCATCTTCATAAAGGCCTCTGATGGAAGTCGGCACAAGGTAACTTCCACCGACGAGCTCACGCCCTTGATAGCCAAGTATCCTAAGGCACCAGGCGCGACTCCATCAATGAGATGAAGAATTGTTGATGCTGCCGGGAGACTGAAAACAGATTACGCAATTATGGTGAATGTTTACTTTGATGTCTTGTTGTTGTTTCTAATTTGTTGTTTCATGTTTTCATAACCTTTACTTACCGTTGTCCCGTCTCGTAGGCTCGTAGTTATCTTATTTGTTTTGTCTTGTGCCCCAACTGTTTACGTAATTAATGTATCTCAATTTTGAGGTGTACTAGTTTTAGTAGTTTTTCGATACCCACAACAGACAGTGTGTAATTTTCGACCTCAATCACAGAGTACACTATAGTATACTGAAATAGAGACCAATCTTCGGCCTTAAAATGGGCAACCACTTGCGCCTGGCCCCTAACGCCATCTGTTATCACCAGTAAGAATCTTTACTCATCCTATCTATAGCTATACCTGTGTCTAAACATAGATAGGCCATACGTAGGTATAGCCACTATCATAACTTCGTGGATGTTTATACTATAAGTTATTAAGGATTTATGAATGAAACATTTTATTAATAAAAATAAGTTTATTTGTGTCTTTTATAGCACTTATTTAACTTCTTGGCTTTTATTTGCAGATTGTCCTCAACGTCATCAACATGTCTTCTCCCAGCTAATATTTTATTTATATTTTTGCAATAGTTAAACACCATACAACGAATGACAATGCTTATCAAACAATCAATTAATTTGTCTTTATGGCTTTTACATTTTATAAATTCAAAGTCAACAAATATAAATATCGCTGTTTTAATAATTTCTTTTAAATAGCTTTTTTCAATATTTTCTTTAATTATGTCTTGCATATTTGAAATTAACTGTACGAATTCTTTGCTGGGAGTGCAAAGCCATCGTCGACCTGCATATTCCCTATATTTAATATACTCAATTTCATTTAGTGATGATAAATCGTTTGAGCAATCAGCACAAGATTTAAAAATACGGGATTTTATTTTTTTTAAGAAATATCCGCTCATGTATTGTATTGGAGCAATAATTCGGGGATCCCTTTCTTTTACCTCAATTGGGGTAAAATTAAAATCGAACGTTTTTGAAAAATCAAATGAGGAGCAGGTCGACGTTGCTTTCGCATTTTCGTTAATGATGAGAGAGTGCAATGCGTCGCAAAAGTCTTCTTCGCAGTTACCGCGTGTGTTTAGACTGCTTAAATTATTTATTAACAGTGTGGCGAAAGCAGACTCAAACTGATCACACGTGGGGTTAGTGTTGCGACACCCTTGGCTTCTCACTGCGCCAAAGAAATTTTCCAAGGGGTCCTGATTAAGGTGCCGCAACCATACTGACGACACGTTAAAATCATCTTTTATTTTTTTTAACAAAGTTTGCATTCCTTTCAGTGTCCACACCCAATTGGTAACAGAGGGAACAGTTTCTGTTTTACCAGTAGATGTTATAAATTTCATCGAATTAAATATTTTGATGCCCTCCACCCACGTTTTATAGTGAACAGAGTTTGGTGTTGCAGGGCCAAGGAGAGGTTTGGCGTTTTTATTTTTCATTTGACTTCCATTCACCGAGTCAAATATGTTGTCCATGAAAAGCAACAGGTCCGCAGTTTCCTTGCACTCTGTAGGAAGAATGTTCTTATCTGAAACAAAAAAAAAAACTATTTAATAGCAATACTCAATTAACAACGGAAATAATCCCAGCAAACTTATTCATCTGGGTGGGTTTTGTTGTGAACGAAACGAAATGTCATATTAATTGATTTAAATGTTGATTAATATCCTTACTAAATCCTGAAGTTCTGGCACATTATATATGTATTACATCGTCTTTTTATCTAAATTTTTAAATGAAAACTCTGAATCAAAATTGTTTTTCTCTATTCAATAACCTTAACTGACGTGAGTATAGTAGGGAAATCACCACCGAAAGTTACCAAAGTTCCACTATGCTAATCTAAATCAATTTATTTTAATAGATATCATACAAATACATTCATAATCCCGCCTAACCCATCGGCGATAACAGGCATTATGTTATGTTTAATATTAAATAAGCCAAACATTACCTGCTAGATATCCCATGTTAGATGCCACAGTACGGCTAAATATTTGTGAGGCGAATTTCACTTTCATTTTATTAATTTTTTCAGGGTTGACGTGGTTTTCCGTTAATTTTGGGATGAATCAAACACCCTTGTAACCCGGGTTTTCATTATATAGTAATTTTAAATGAGACCATTTTGCAGTTTGTTTAACACCGTCTTTTGTGGTGTATTCTAATTTTTTATTTAGGAGGTTATTTCTAATTCCTTTGAGAAGGTGTGGGGGATCATAGAGAGGTATGATTTCTTGGCCATTTATTACAATTATGTTTTCTTTTGGTTTCTCTCCTTTTCTTAAATAGAGTCCTCTGGTTTCATTAACCAACAGTTTGAGAGCCTGTCTATTGTTTGTTCCCTGGTCACATACTGAAGCAACCACTATCAACCCTGCTTCTTGCAAGCCTTTTGTAACTTCTTTTATTTGTTTGGCCAGCTCAGGTCCCTTGGTTGCACTTGATGCAAATGTGTATGAAACGGCCTGTTTATAATTATAAATTAGACCCCGCACCATAAAAACTTGAGCATGATCTGCAAATTCTCCCTTTCTTTCTTGCCCATTGTCAACAAGACCTGATATTTTATCTTTCCTCTCCTGATATGTGACATTGGTCTTCAGTGACACTTCGTCAAACATTAGTACACAGAGCTTTTCTTCGGTTTTCATAAGGTCAGCTTTGGTTTTTAATTGCGAGAAAATGTTTTTGTTAATACCAGGTTTGAGATTACTCATTTGAATTAATTTAATGAGAGTTTGCTGAGCAGGCAAAATAAAAATCTTTCTAAAAAATCTATATCCTTTGGGGCTTTGCTTGAAGATTGATAAAGCAGCAATTTTTTCCTGCAATGTAAAACGTCGTCCTTTTCCCTTTTTTCGGTCCTCCCGCCATTGCATTTTCATTAATAATTTAGCAGTACTTGTGCAATTTTCGAGGGTATCTAAGACTGCAGGACTAGATGCAATTTTTTTTGCTGTTTTTATGTTGGCTGACTGTTTTCTCACTTTATTTTTTATTTTGCATATTTTTATTCTTGCAGCAACAAGTTTTTGATGCAACTCTTTTTCCACGTTTGTAAGGAATACCTTTTTTGTCGTTTTTTTGACAAATCTCTTTTCTCCTGTAAAATATCAACAAAACATGTTAATTATTTCACATATTTTTGGTAACATTGTTTAATAAATACGATTTCTATAAAAGCCAAGTGACTTAGTAATAATAATCAAATAAGATGTTTATCTAAAACAAAATAAACTATTATGTAGTAGAAGGAAAACTAAAATGCAGCGAAATCAGCTATACGTGGGGATATACATTGGATAGGTTAATTATTTCAAGTAACCACATAGCAGTTCATGCAAACCGCGGGCTTTGAACTCGTGATCAACGTTTTTTATTTGACAAGATGTTAGTTTCCAACACATCAGTAAAGTTCCGACAACCAATGAAAAATACGTTGCATGGCTGTACTTCGCAATGTACAATGGCGACAACGTCATACAAATATAAATATGTAGTTAACCAATTATTTATTAAGTTGTTTACATAAAATTTATCAAACTTACTTAGATTTTGCTGGTTCTTAACTTTTGGAGTACTTGAAATAGGAAGTTGTTCATGCATTAAAGTCACGGGATCTGCAATTAATCATTGTATGACTTTATAGCATATTTATGTTGCGCCAATGTTTTATTATTCATAGTAATGATTACTTTAACAATTGACGATTTATTTAAACACCATGACATGCTATACATTTCCAGTTTAGCTGATCTCGCATTGTATTGGCTTTACATATAATAAGAAGTCAGCTTATACTGGAAATGTATAACTTGATATTTCGTCATACGTACACATTGAAAGTTCTCAGAACTTTTGCTCAGTTGATTTTAACCCAACTATTGTGAAGCCAAGGGTCAAATTATATTTTCAAAAAGTTTAGTTTTTAGGGTTCCGTAGTCAACAAGGAAACCTTATCTCCACGTTCGTATGTATGTCTGCGGTTTAGCTACATACTAATCCCGCCGACAAAGTGGTAAAACAAAATTTAAAAAACGAAAAAAAGTGTTAAAGTGAGGGATGATATATTTTTTCTCGTCTATTCCATGGTGTGGTAGTGTTACATAGGCCGTTCAAAAATATTGCGGGTCTGTGAAAACCATTTTTCGATTTAGGGATACGATTGCGTAATATTAAGCTTTAAAGTGCTCATTTTTGTTATAGTCAAGTGTGTGTGCCGGCTTAATAGCCCCTGCCAATGATGACGATGCTGATTGTTTTTGGATATGTGAAACTTTCACGGAAATAGTATATATGTATAAAACGAAGAAAATAGGAAAACTATCACAGCTAAGTAGGCTTTACAAGTTAACGAGTAATGGTCGATCAACTTACATTTGCAGTTGAAATGTATGGAAGAACATGTTACTCAACTAAGATGTTTAGTTTGTTCTTGGGATAAACTTATCGGAACTAAGGAACCTCTCATTGTGCGTGGTCCAACACGCGGTTTTATAAATTAAAACTTGTAATGTTTTGTGGACGCTTAAAACTTACCAAGAGTTATAGGATTTTCAAGTGGCATGTTATGCTCATGCACTGAAGTGTCCGGATCTGAAACATGCATTTATTTCATTTTAACAATAAATGTAATCTATTTTAATATAAAATACCATAATATTTATTTATTAAATAATAATGTACCAAATAACTATCTATTATATACTATAATCATCTAGTACTCGTATAGTTTAAGGTCAACAATTGATCAGTTTTTTTACAATTCAAAATAGTTACTTATTGCAAGTAAAAGAAATAGAAACCGGCCAATTGCGAGTCGGACTAGCACACGAAGGGTTTTGTACCACCGTACAATATTTACCACCATATCTTTAAAATACTTCTGTTAAAAAAACACATTTCTTGCAACTATGCCCCTGTAATTTTTAACTTTATATTATTTTTATGGCCCTTTGGGTATGCAACCCTACAAACGTAAAGTTAAATATTGTATGATGGTATGGAACCCTTTGTGTGGGAGTTCGACTCGCACTTGGCTAATTTAAAAAAAAAAAAGAAGAATATTTTTCACCTACATGAAATGAAACCTACTATGAAATAATTTTTTTTTAAAATTAAAAATAAAATATTTCATCATGATACTGTGTATTACAAAGTTATGTTTTGCAGTTGCTGAAAATCGCCTACATTTAAATAAAGTATCGATTCTCAAGGTATTTTATTTATTTGTTGATTTAATACAATAAATGGTACATGAAATAGAGAAGTTACAAATTCATTACTTGTTGAGTTGTTGCGATTAAAACTCATGCAAAAACTGTCTACTTTCACGGGCCCCTATTTCTTCTTAATAGAACATTTTAAAAAAAACACTCTATTCAATGAGTTCTAGACACTGACATCCCACATGCCTTTGACTTTGCTAAAATTGGTTAGGTCTATGTATTTCGTTTCTTTTATTCGGGTTTCTTTGAAGATCAAATCTTATACAGTATAATCAAATAGCAGTGAAAAAAGCGTTATGATGATAGATGCTCTTTATGATTGAATAAATCGGAAAAAATCAAAATCATGTTTAATTAAATCAGGAATAATAAAAACTTACCAATATTTTCCTTGTGTACCAAGTCCTTTCCCATTTTCATAGATGTATGTGGCAAATATTCGAAATTTAAAGTGTGATCTGGAAGATAAATACATCATGATACATTTTGTATTTTTTTTTTTTAATAAATGCTTATTTCTAATTTTACCAAATTTAAGTATACAAATAGGTACCTGATGATGTTGATGGCAGCTCCAGAATTTGTTCTAATGGCTTTCTATTAACAGATGTAAATCTTTTCAGTGACAATGGTGCTGAAAGAAAGAACCAATATCAAAATAGAGCCACAAATTACTACAGTATGTATCAACATAAATCCAAATGGGAATAGGAAGGTACTAATTACATCACAGTGGGTTAAATTCCTTTATGTTCAATGATGATTTAAACAAACCTGGCATATTCAATGTAGGAACAGCAATGTTGCTGATTCTGTTGTTACGGCATAGATATTTATCTTCAAAGTGTGAGCGACAAACACGGCGGTACTTAAATATGTGCTCATTTTCCAAGCCCAAGATGTCACTACCTATGGCATAAAGCCATGTGTTGAAGCGTTCTCTATCCCTTTCTGGGTTTGGGAACGCATGGAGAAACCGACGCATACCTAAAAAAAAAAAATTGTCTTTAAAATTGGAAAATAACTAAATCAAGTTTACAAAAACTAATTATGTTGTACCATCTCAACCATTCATAAACAATAGTCAGGCTAACAGCTTTGCTATGATGTTGGTGAACTTGTGCTGATGTTTGCAAATGGTAGAGTATTATGACTCGACCAAAGATGACAATCGGTTTTTTACCCCATTGACTAAATTCGGGTGTGGTATCATAGATAATACACTGTATATTAACAAGTTTGTGTGTAGTGACAGTGTGATGATTCCTTTAGTGTTGAATTCAAGGACAGCTTTTCTATGATATGGATCTTAAAAAGTACTTTCATATACATGACCAACAGAATACTGTATGTTTAGGTCTACTGATTTTACCAGTCAGGTAGATAATGCATAGCCATTTTTTGCAATATAATGCAGTTTGCACTTTCAACAAGCAAGTTAAAGTTACTAAAATAAAGTCCGACATACCTCCACTCTCCTTGCACCCTGGAACACAGCAGTGCTTGTCCGAAGACATGGTGTAATAAAACAGATACACTAAAAGAGTCCTATCTCAAACACAACACTATACTACTATACACCAGTCTTATCTCTGTTTTGGAATAAAATCACACAAAATTCCTTTCTGGTCACAATTATGCAGTAGCCGGAGGAACTTTAGCTAAACTCAACGAATAATGCACAACGAAACACAGAAAGATCACAAAAATATCGCATTCATGCAGCGCAAGCGTCAGGCATCAGCAGACATTTGCATTTGGAGGTACCAGTTTAATTAATATATAAACCACCAATGAAATTCTACCAAATCTGCAATCTACTTGAGTAAAGATAAGATAGATATTGTTAAACAGTTTCTCTTAAGTTTTGTTTTATTTTTCCAAAAATAATCAAATGTGTTTTTCACAAATTTGTACTATTAAAACCTTCGGAATTGACCGATAATTGTCACAGATTATAATAAAATCTACTATTTTAGTAGCAATCAGCCTCACAAAATTGTCAATGTTCGATTTTGTTTAGTACCATCTATTGGAATTTTAGATGAACATTAGTGCAGAGCTGCCATCTCTTAGCCCAAGTTTGTAACTTAACCATCTACGTCACGCTATAACCCGACAAAATAAAAAAATACCTTTCATTTTGTTCGTTCATGGACTATTATATACATCGTGATTTAGTATCATTATAATCACTGACTTCCCCAGTTTTTTGTACTAAGTTTGAACCGCCTGACCTCAATTGACGTTGTTGTAAATGTCAGCTTGTCAAATCAACGTGACGATGACGTTCAAGGTAAACGTTCTGAAATAATTGGCTACATTATTTCTAACGTTTCGTTCCAAATTACGCTTTACTCAATCTGCAGTTGTGTGGCATTTTTCAATGTATTTTACAAGCATTTATTAATTTTTGTGTTACTTACCTCTCAAGGAATTAATTTTATTTAATTGGGGACTACGATTTTTACCTGGTAAAGTAGACTAAAATGTGAACAATTGTTTTTTATGTGTAATTTGTGTTTTGTGTTTAATTGCTTTTAGTTTTGGTGTGAGCTGGCGGGTGGTACAGTTGCACCTGTTAGTTGCTCTGTTTTATATCTATTGTATAATCATTTCAACCTATAGTTAGCTATCAACTTTTATTTATGTCAGACAATGAGTCTTATTTTTCTGCCAACCAATCTACTGCTTCTTCTAGCGATGATAGCTTTTGTTCTTTCAGCTACACTCTTGGTGACTTTTTGTAACAAAATTTCAATGATCAGTCTAATCGGTTGGTTAATGTGTGTCACATTAACGCACAAAGTGTTCCGAGCCACTACAGCGAGCTGTACGACGCGTTTAATAACAGCAATGTTCACGCCATCCTGATCTCTGAAACTTGGCTCAAACCACATCTCCTGTCCACCACTTACTCTCTTACTGGTTTCGATCTTATACGAAATGATCGGATTGGTAAGGGAGGGGGCGGGGTAGCTATATACCTTCGCAATGACTTTCCTTATAAAATACTTGCTACTTCCTCTTCAAATTATTCTGCTTCTGCTGAGTTTATTTTCCTTGAAGTCTGTGTCAGAGGAACGAAAACCATTATTGGTGTTGTCTACTGTCCTCCCACTGTTGATTACTTCACCGAATTCGAATCGGTACTTGAATCTTTGGGTTCCGAGTATGCACATCATATCATCATGGGTGATTTCAACACAAACCTCCTTGCCCACAACTCCCCTCGATCCCGTAAACTCCTCCACCTTATCGAGTCAGCAAGTCTTCACGTGTTGCCACTTAAACCTACTCATCATAACACTGTTGGCGATGACACCTGGCTCGACCTGATCCTCACCTCGAATCCTTCCCTCATTTCCTCTCACGGTCAACATGACGCTCCTGGCTTTTCTCATCACGACATGATTTTCCTTTCGTATATCCTGAAACCTCCCAAACCTAAGCCCAAGGTTCTGTAAAGGCGTTGTTTTGCGCGGATGAATGTCGAGAAGATCAAAGAAGATGCATCTGCGATCGATTGGGAGCCCTTGACGGAAGCCACTTCAGTTGATGACAAGGTTGCCATCTTCAATGATGTTGTAAGCAACCTTTATAACATCCATGCTCCCGTCAAAAAAGTTAAGTTAAAACGCCCACCTGCTCCATGGATGACTAGAGGTATACAGATGGCAATGCGACGTAGGGACCGCGCGTTCCGCAAATTTAAAAGGGATCGAACTGATGACAACTGGAATTTATTCAAGGCTGCAAGGAATATATGTAATCAGATGATACGCAATGCTAAACGCCGCCATATTCTTGATACTATCAATTCTTCCTCTTCTGCCGATATTTGGAAATTTCTTGGAACTCTTGGTATCGGCAAATCGCGACATTTAGATTTTCCTAGTTCAATTGACTTAGACGATCTCAACCGGCATTTCTCCACCGTTACTATCATGGATCGTCTAACCAAGCAAAACACTCTGTCTCTAGTTTCTGGTCTAACGCGTCCTCACATAAATCCTTTCAGTTTCATTTCAGTTGAATCGGGAGAAATCAGAAAGATAATTCTCTCCATTAAATCGAAAGCGGTGGGATGTGACAATATCACCCGTGGTATGATTATAACCATTCTGGACCAACTCCTACCCGCGATTACCCATCTAATAAATTTTTCCTTGTAGACCGGAGTATTCCCTTCCCTGTGGCGCAAAGCCTATGTTCGCCCGCTACCTAAGGTTTCTAATCCCTCTCTTCCTACTGACTTCCGTCCAATTTCTATCCTTCCCTTCCTATCCAAAGTGCTCGAGGCCTGTGTCCACAAACAATTTTCCAACTTTGTTCATTTTAACTCAATTATTAGTCCTCTTCAATCTGGGTTTAGGCCTGGGCACAGCACTGTTTCCGCCCTTCTTAAAGTGACTGGCGATATAAGGGCAGGACTGGAAGACACCAAAGTTACTGCTCTGGTGTTGGTTGATTTCTCGAATGCCTTTAATACCGTCAGTCATGACATCCTGTTAGCCATTCTGTCTTATATTATGGTCTCTCCCGAAGCACTGAAATGGTTCTCCTCTTACCTTCAGGAACGTCAGCAGTCCGTTCATGTTGGGGATTCTTCTTCTTGCTGGTGTGATTTGGAGACTGGCGTTCCTCAAGGCGGTATGGCGTTCCTCAAGGCGGTATACTTTCTCCTCTTCTGTTTTCTATTTTCATTAATCTTATAACTTCCGAACTTCAGTGTGCGTATCATCTGTATGCCGATGACTTGCAGTTGTACTGTCACGGGAAAGTTGATGAATTACCAGACACCATCGACAGATTAAATAGGGACTTGGTAGCCATAAAAACCTGGGCTGACAGATTTGGTGTAGCAGTAAACCCTACGAAGTGTCAGGCGATAATCATTGGCAGTTCTCGTGGCATTAGTAAGGTGGATGGTACAATATTGCCACCAGTACTCTTCAATGGTACGATAGTTCCTTTTAGCACTGACGTGAAGGACTTAGGCTTGCACATTGATAATACCCTGAACTGGCGTACTCAAGTTACTCGGGTAAGCCAGAAGGTTACCGGAACGTTGCGGGCTCTGTACCGATTGAAAAATCTATTACCATCGAGTACGAAGACAATGCTTATGCAGTCCTTAATTTTCCCCATCCTCGATTATGGTGATGTGTGCTACTATGACCTGAATGCAGATCTCCTCGACAAACTTGACCGTCTCCTCAATAATTGCATTCGATTCGTTTTCAATCTGCGTAAATATGACCATGTCTCGGCACATCGGTCGCTTCTAAAGTGGTTGCCCATACGTCAGCGCAGAGAGCAAAGGGCGCTGACCACCTTGTTTTCATTTCTTGACTCTACCTCTTCCCCTGGTTATCTAGCCCCCCACTTTCAGTACATTTGCGCCAACCACAATAGAAATCTTCGTTCATCACACAATCGTCTTCTTCAATGTCCCACTCACCGCACAGACTTCATTCACTCTTCCTTCTTCGTTCAGTCTATCTCTCTGTGGAATGCACTCCCCCAAGAAATCAGGATGGCAACCAACCGATTAGCCTTTAAAGTTAAAGTTCGTGAGCACATTCGCAGGAAGCTGGCAGTATCATCATAACGGTATAGTTTTCTAATTGTTTGTCTTATTTGTTTTTAGTATATTCATTTATTTATGTTTAGTTATTTGTGTTTATATTTATTTATGTAAATATATGTTTAGGTATATATATGTATTATATATATAGTTTAGGTATCTTTATATTTAAATATTTATTCCTAAATGTTTTTTATAAATTGCACCTACCAATGTTTGTCTCTGCATCACCCAAAGGTTGACTGGTAGAAAATGCCTAAGGCATTAAGTCCGCCTCTGTACATGCTTGTGCGAAAGTATTAAATAAATAAAAATAAATAAATAAATTACGGGTTGATGATCCGATTGTTGCTTGTCGTCTTTTACTTGTTGCATGAGCTGTCAGTGTAGCCCTCGCTGGACTACGATGTCCAGCACGTCCGGCGTGTACCGTATGGAGTTCGCGTCCATTTGGTATTTTGTTCCTAAACTTGACGGATATGGAGAATAAGTTGACAGTATGCCAATCCTTTTTTTCTTTTCTCTACATTTGTGCAAGTTAGAGCAGTAAAGATACAATACAGTATAAATAGCTCAAAAAAGACGTGAAAGCCCATATTATGGCGCGTACACAGTTCCGAGCTTGTTGCGGGCTTCTTGATATGGACGCATATTCTGGTTGGTCACACATAATGGAAAATAACGTGTTTTTATTCATACACTGGACCAGGTTACTTCAACATGAGAGAACGTTTTGCTGAAGAAACTATCATTTCAAATTCTGCATGCTTTTGCCCTCACAACTGTCAAAACATGACGGTAATGATCTGGCACATAATCATAAATGTCGTTATTGGAAGAATCACCTTTTGTGATTAAAAAGAGACTTTTGTTGAGGAGTTTTGACGTTGAGCGAGCACTCTTCACGAGCGTTCCGAATTATTGACAGCTCTCAGCTGCCAAAACTGTGTTAGCTAAATTGGAACGACACTTTTTGACGTGAGCACTGTGAGCGATTATGGTCTAATTTAGAATGTACCCTTATTAAACCTTTATCATTATTTAATAGCAAACATTATAAATAATAATAAAATCTTTTATTCATATAAAAAGAGACACATTTACAATAATACCATAATAATTAAAAAGAGCACAGTTGGTAATTTGCCTGAACTAAGTTGAACCTGTGTTTTAGGCTAGAAAGTGCACAAATACTTAATATAATAAAATTAACAGTGAGTTTAAAGTAAAAAGTAATTTAAAACCTAGGTAAATAAAAGTACAATAGAATGTTGGTGGATCTATTTGCACACAACAAGTAGATCTTCTGTGTGTGCATAATCAATGGTTAGTAAATATTTAAGAATAATTTGTTTACAGGTATAGTTTTTTTTTGTGTGGGAAATCATCAAATGTCTTCTCCCGCTCTGGGTGGAGCGGAAGGGTGTGTCAGACTTACTGACTAAAACCCACCCGTGATCCTTCAGTTGCCTGTGCCAGGGCTACGGTTTCTCTTTCGAATTACCCGCGACCCTGAGGCGTCGGCCCTATCGGACCCTGTCATTTTGTGCTGACATCTCTTTGAGGCGCTCGTGGAACACGACGCGCCGTCGATCCGGGCCTGTTCCCTACCGGACGGCGAGCTACCCATTGCTCGCCGTCCGCAAGCCCGCGCCTACGGTGGCCGGGAATCTGCAGGCGACTCCCGACGCCCAGGGCGTCTCCTGCGGCGACTAGGGGCGTGAGGGCGCAAGGCTCTCTCCCTCACGTGCTCCGCCTCCTCCTTTGCGAGCATCACTGCTTCGCAGAAGGAGGTGACGCCTTTCCATTCCCTGTCGCTCCGTACCATGGCCTGGACCAGGGCCGGACGCGAGAGATCGCCGCTGCCGATCGCCTCCGCGAGGACACTGCGGTGCTCCGCCCAAGCTGGGCAGACCTCCACCATACGGTGGAGCTCCACCTTATTTTCCGTGACACCCGGGCGTTTCCTCCCGCCATATGCTAAACAGGAACATTAGGAATTACTAGACATTTATTTGGACAAACAGCTTAGTTGGGCGAAACACACCAAATATATCACTACAAAAGCCAGCATATCTCTGTGGCAGTGCAAGCGAATGCTTGGCAGAAATTAGGGGATTAGCCCCAAAGTCACCTATTGCCTATACACTACTGTTATTCGACCAATTATCACGTACGGCTCGTTGGTCTGGTGGCCTAGGACAGACCTGAGCACAGCCCAAAGAGATCTCGAAAAACTGCAGCGGTTTGCCTGCGTAGCAATCACTAGCTTCATGAGAACCACACCCACTGCTGCCCTACAGGCGATGCTTGGGCTAACCACCCCTACACCTCATCGTGAGGGAGGAAGCGACCCTAGCTGCCTTCAGGCTCCACATATCGGGAACCCTAAGCAAAGACTCTAGGGTCAAGCACATAAGCATAAAGGAAGATGCGGTCAACCGACAACCAATGATGGCATCACCCTGCGACTAAATCCCGAAACGACATTACTTTCAAAAGCACTACTATATCATACTCTCAGAAGAACAGTGTGACTACTCAGGCACGAATGAACTGAGAGTATACACCGACGGCTAAAAGACCGGAACCGGTACAGGAGCCGGAGTTTTCTCAAATGACCTCAACATAACCATATCAAGTCCGCTGGGAATGTTCAACACCGTCTATCAAGCGGAGTGTGTGGGCATGATACAAGCGGTGTAGGCCATAGAAGCCAGAAGAGTTACGGACACCCACATACGTATACTCCGACAACGCCTCAGTCCTCAAATCATTAGGGAAAGAAAATATTACCTCGAGTCTAACACTTGAATGTTACAATGCCCCAGAACGAGTTACGGTATCTAACCGCAACAAGGTGACACTTCAATGGATAAAAGGACACAGCGGATCACTAGGCAACGACGCAGCTGACGAATTAGCCAGGAGAGCATCCAGCAATCGGCTTGCGGGCCTGAACCCGTCATACCCACCCCCTTCAACCAGATACGCAGGTGGCTGCGGGAATCCACCCAGACACAAGCCGAGAGGTGGTGGACCTCGACACCAGGCTGCAAGCAGTCCAAGGAAGCTTTGCCATCCTTAAATGGAAGGCTAACCAGACGGTTATTACGCCTGGACAGAAATGGCCTGCGCCTGGTGACGGGGACCATCACAGGACACTGCTCGCTAAACAAACACCTTCACACAATAGGCATTACGGATAGTCCACTGTGCAGAGCTTGCATGGAGTCGGACGAAACCGTTGCGCATGTGCTCTTTGAGTGCACAGGCGTTACCCAGATAAGAACAGAAACCCACGGGACACCCGGATCTTTCACAGATGTTCTCGACAGACCAGAAACTTTGATCGGCTTCTGGAGGGAGGTGGGCTGGTTGGAATAATTAACCACCGACGGCCGCCATGGCCCACGCACATGAAGGACTAAGTGCGGAAACCAAACCCTCTAACATAGAACATAGTTCCGATTTTGGCCACGCGTTAACGTAGGTATAGCGCCACAGAGTTCTGTGTGGCACTATACCTACCGTGTAGGTATCATGAGTTTTGGAGGGACTAAATAAAATAAAAACAGTTTAAAAATCATGAATTTGAATTATATTTTATTACAATATATAGCAAAGTATGTCCAATTTTAATTTTTATCACACTTCTCTCGCATAGCGATCACATTCTTACACATTTTCACAAACTGAGAACTGTCAGTTTTACCTGCAAGTCTCCCTTACTCCGCACTCACAACACTCAACATCTAACATGATTTGCAAACACCATTAAAATAAAAAATCACTTAAAATTACTTACATAAACATTCTGTTCCTATATTATTTTGTTTTCATTCAACTTATATACATATTTGTTCATGAACGGTTATATTGAATTGGTATTTTGTTATTGTACTAGATTCTTTAGATCGGCACGTTGATGTAGTGGTCGCATCTGGAAAAAAGTGGGTGGACTACACGTACGCACAAAACAGGCGTGGTGCTTTTTTAATAGATTTTTTTATGTATACACTATAAAAGTTCTTCTTCTTATTTCAAGTTTGCAAAGACCCTTCTTTGCAAACTTGAAATAGCAAAGTTTTTCTAGCATTGTTTTGTAGTGTGTACACTTGAACATAACAATAGAGAATAATAGTGACCATTTTGAACCATAAAATTAGGCCTTTGTGCATCCCATAATCAAGATTTATCTTTATTGATATTACATACAAATCCGGTTACATTTGGAAATATCAAAAGTAATATTTCGTTCATGAAAAAATATGTCATAAGAAAAGTTACTCCACACGTTCAATGGTCCATAATTCCATATAATTTGAAATAAGTTAGCCTCAATGATTACGTCGTTATCGACATCGATAAATATCGGTAGTGTTGTGACACACATTTATCGAATCGACATCACAATTTATCAACAGCACAGCATTTTATCGACAAAAAGCGACTTACTTGTGTAAAATATCAAACTTATCCAATTTATTAAACAGTGAAATGCATTTTAACTTTTTTTTACATAAAGTATGCGATGAAATATTTTTTCACGAGTTCGTTGTCTACTTTTGTACCCGATACAAGAATTGTATCAAAGCAAAACAAGTGCTGTTGTATTTTAGCGAGGCAATAGCGGTCATTGCTTTCCCTAATATCGGTCCATAAGGACACAGACAATAAACTATATAAGGCTTTTCGTTATTGGAACATGATAAAAGTTTTTGAAAGAAAAAAAAGCTAGAAAATGTAGGTGGGTCATTGACCGCTCTTGCCGTGTTAAAACGCGACAACTATAGTACTTTTGTACAACAAAACAAAATAATAGAACGTGATTTGTATCCGATACAAATGTTGTTTTTAATGTAGATATTAACACTTATTCACAATATTATAAGTACAAGTTTAGGAACAAAATACAAGGGGAAATCGTCGCATCAAATTCTTTCTTTTACATACTACTCTTGTTTTGACAATCCAACTCTAATTTCACTATTATTTTAAGTATCAGATCGATCTTGTTAAGCTACCTCTTGCCTGGGTTGCTCCGTGACCGGTGACCACTGACCATCTTTACATGCCAAAACCCCTCCGTGCCTCGGAAAGCATGTTATGCCGTTGGTCCCGGCTGTCATTCGTGGATCTTTGACAGTCGTTACAGAAGCCCGAAAGTCTGACAACCAGTCTTCCAAAGGGGTATCGTATCACCTAGGAACTGGGTTGTGGTGGTCAGGTAGACAAGTCGCTCCATGTAAAGTACTGGTATTCATATCCCTTAACGTAGTCTAGAAAGCCTCGGGGCTCGGCAGTTGATGATGATGAACACAGCGGGATAATGCGTGACATCCTTACAATGCAATTCCAATGTCTCATTTTGGCAGATCATCAACATTCATTGCGTCATTTACGTTGTCGGTCAGACGAATTTTTTTAATTGTATGAGGCAATGGATTAGCAATGTCCTTAAAAACACTTCGGATTTTGATTGCAAGTGTGTTACCAGATTACAAAGGCAACACAAACAGAAAAATCTGCTGCAGTAATTATTACGAAATTCTTCAAAGTAAGTGTCTATTTAGTTGGATTTGTCAAAACAAGAGAGTATTGCAGTAAAAATCACCTCAATCTCTTTCTACCAATCCAACTTTAGTTTCATAGAAAAGTGTTTTGCTATTAAAAAATCTACAGTTTTTTGTTAGCCATGTTACAACCATACTCAAATTGTTTCGTTTTTACTCGGGCTCCGCTGTCCATCCTTCCGTCTGTCACACGGCCGTATCTTTTGAACCGTAATGTACACTCACGAAATTTTTGCAGTGTGTAGTGTGTTCCACTTAAAATATAGCGGCTTATTATGAAATAATGATTTCAGTCCGTAAAAGGGATCGTGCTATTGGCCATGTATACCTTAGTCTGTCTCTCGCACCAGAATCATGATGGAGTTAGAACGTCATAATATGACACGTTTCGAACTATACCTTGCCTTGTATCTGTCACTAAATAATAATAGTGAGTGTCATCCCGTTTTGGTCAATACCTAGCACCAGTAGCACTGATAGCTCACTCCACGCTCACTAGTGAGATGGTTACAGAATAGCACTACAGATCCAAGAGTGAGCGGGACAGAAATATATTTTCACTATCTCCTTCGTGTATGAAAATTTTTGACGGGAATACGTCTTTCAATTTGCTGTCATCTAAATTAGGTCATTAAAAACAAACTGATGATAACAAAATCGGGGGATACAGTTTGGTGTTGCAGCTACATATCTATCATCTACATCCAAAATATAATTACACCACTCGATAGCTAATGAACCAAAAAATTTGTTACGTCGTGTCAGGACTGTGACGTCACGGCCTCTTCCCACCTTAGATAATTATTACTCGTTACGTTCACGTATTCACGTAAAACACACGGCCGTGTCCACGACACAGCCACACCCCTTTTTTTGCCTGACCCCCGTTGTTAGCCAACAACTGGAGCCCAACAAAACGTCTGTCACGGTAAGATTTCTTTATAAAGTAAAACCCGACTACGTTAGATAATACTGGTTTACAGTGACTGTCAAAGGCTCGCTATCATGTAAGCTATACGCTAAAAATATCGCGGCGGGATTTTATACTCTAAGTGTTAAGCCGAGCGTTGAGAATCCAACAGAGTGCATGCCAGCGAGTAAAAAAAACACACAGTTGTATTTTCAACTCTCAGCGCTAAGCAGTGTGTCGAAAATCCAGTGCGCGAAAACAGATCGCCGCGGGAAAAACATGCCTGTGTCAATAAGGGCTTATTGCTTATGTCGTAGTAAAAACACGAGCCGGCCAGCATGGAGGCAGCACGCGTGGCATGACCACAAACAAAATAAATCAGTTTTGTCTATTCTCAAATCAACAAAACCCCATCATTCTCCGCGTGGTGAATTAACTGCCCATGGTCGAAAGGCGTTCACTTAAGTATGGTTGTAATATGACAGCTAATTAAAGCATATATATTAGGAAGATTCAGTTTTTATTTGTTTATTGACATGGCTAGATAATAATTAGCTTCTGGTAGGTTCGATGGTTTGATACTGATGTACTAATTCTTGTACAACAGTTGGTTTGATACATGAGTAGGTCAGAAGGGGGGGGGGGGGGGGTGTCATGGGTAGGTGACGGATGAAGCAAAAAAGCTATAATACAGTGGTTATGTCTAAATTTTAGTTACCCCCCCCCCCCCGTATCCGAGCCTCTGATGTTATGGGTCAAAAGGAAATCTATTGCAATTGAATATTACACCACTATCAAACCAATTGAAATTTGTGAATATTTTGTTAAACTATGAAGCAATAAAAATATTTGAGAAAACTCAATTCAATTTTTTTCTTAAGTACCATTCCTATTACTATTGTTATTTCTGAATTAACCAGTTTCTCTCATGTATTAAATACAGTATTGTTGAGCTTACGTACCACTTCTTTTTTAAATTTACAAATCGTCATGGTCACTGTATTTTTCGCATTCTTAATTGAATGGTATTTCTATTCATTTTATGTTCTACAAATGATTTTTCAAAACTGTCACCTTTTGAGAGGAACTTTTATAGGCTACATGACTTTCAGTTAGCACGTTACTGTTTCTCAGTAAAACGCGTTTACGTGGGGATGGACTTCTCACTCTAAAAGAAAGAGAGAGAGAGAAGTACAAATTGTATGTGATTGTAGTCTTTCTGAATTCAGAGTGATATTCTGACTGCGCTAAGCGGTATTTCGATGCTAATTTCTAGTGACATTCTTGGAGCTATAATTTGTTGAACTTTATTACAAAATTGTTGATATTGTTAATTTGTTTGTTACTCCGTCACGCCATAACTATGAACACTACCTCAAAAAAAGGGCAAAATCCGTAGTATTCGGGTAAACTACAGATAATTTATTTTAATGAGTTTTTATCAAATATTTTTATCGACTTCCAACGAGGCGTCATGGCGGATTTAGTTAAACAGTCAACCATCAGACAGAACAAACCAACAGACAGTCAACCATAGATTGACCATTGAACATAACTGTCAGTGTAACAGCAATGTCAGTTCAGTCACTTTTGTCATTTCAAACATCAACCAACCAAAATGACAGCTAACCACCATGACAGGTTTCTATTGTGTGTTGCAATTTCAAGTGTAATTTCTTGTGTTTCACCAGGCAACAAAGCCATTTTAAAGAAACTGAACAGTTAAGAATTGTTTTAGTGTTACCCTATTTTTTTTAAAATAGTGTACAAGGTTCGGGCCCAGGCTCCATACATATTGTAACATCCCCTTTGGATGAGTCTGGTCTAAAGGCAGAATGAATTCAGGATTTTACAAATCTAGTAGTTAAACATTAATTTTATCCAAAAATACAGTCGTAGGTCTAGTCACGATAGAACTTTCTTGCAGAATGTCGCTAACTGAGTCACATTTAAGTGATACAACTTCGAAAAAGACATGTAATTTGAAAAAGCCATTTTAAAATATAAGTTTACATTTAATTTATTCTTACACATAACAGTTATCGTCGATTTTACAATAGTATACAAGTAAATAATATTCGAGTTTTTAAAAGTAACACATTAAGTATTCGTAGTAACATTATCACAATTTATTTTTATTTTATTTTATTTACATTATAAAGTACCATCAAATTCAAATAATTTCCTTCTAAGAGTTCTATAATTAACACCAAAAGGTTTTAATAACCATAGAACCATTTTAATGTATACAGGGTGTTTTTAAATTGTAATAGAGGAAATTCCAAAATTAAGTAGGTATACAAAAGTGCTTCGTGAATCTCAAAATACACTCAAAAACAGGTGACACACTTAGCACCAAGAATGATTAAAATAAATGTAAGTACAACGGTACAGTCCATTGACAGTTATTTTATCTCTGTGATCCTAACCTCATGACAATAAGTTTG
This sequence comes from Dasypolia templi, assembly GCA_963555695.1. Taxonomy (NCBI): domain Eukaryota; kingdom Metazoa; phylum Arthropoda; class Insecta; order Lepidoptera; family Noctuidae; genus Dasypolia; species Dasypolia templi. The sequence continues at coordinate 12,838,051 of OY743163.1, forward strand.
CTGTTGGGGGCTGCAACAGTGTAAAAATTATAGTGATCTTTATTGTTGTTGTAATTAGGTTGCTGTTGGATTGCAGCTGGAGCTGCAAGGATCTTTTAGAGCGTGGTCAAAAGCGAAACTACCGCCGCCTTCTTGATTTTTCAATACAATATCTGTGACACTATTTCACAAACGTTTACCAACAACGCCCCCCACCAATGTCCTTCAGGCGCCAAAAGATCCTTTGAGCATTCGAGACCTAACCATCAATGTCATTTTTCAAAACTCATTATTTTTATATTCACATTTTTCTTTACACTATGGTCATATACCATGAACATAAGTTTTGCTTATAGCCACTAACACTTGTTAACCAAGCTGTTTAAGTCCGATTGGCACTTAACACTGGGTTCACCACCAAATTCTTACGTTATTCACGTTTTGCACAGGATTCCAATATTTTGCACAAGTTGCTCAAAAATTTCGCACAGTTCTAGGCCACTTTACACAGGTTGCACATTAACCGAATAAGCTTTTAAGGTCCTCTTCGTAGAGGGCAATGACCAACATAATGCCGATGCCCGTGGCTAGCCCCATGAGTTGCAGTATGCACTGACAAAGAGTACCCTCTTTGCTGTGAGATGTACTTAGCTCTGGCATCTGTGAAAGAAAATTGAGGAATATTATAATGTAACTTTTTTTTTGCTCAAGCTAATGAATTTGTCAGTAGAGTGTTTGTTTATTTGTGCTAGAGAACGACTCACAAAATATTTGGATACGGTCGGTAGATGCCTAGCAGTCGGGCTGCGAATGATAATCATGAGCCAGAATATAAAATTTGGTGCAAGATTGCACGATCCTGTCAGATTGCACAACAAACCGCAATATTGCACGATCCTATGTGCAATATTGCACGAACCTCAGAGCAATATTGCACGTGTTGCTACAAGTGGGTGCACTTACCATATCGACGAGCGCGATGTACAGGAACATGCCGGCCGCGGCCGCGAACAGCCAGCGCGTGGCGGAGGGCGCGTGGCCGGCCAGCACGCCGCACACCATGCCCAGCAGGCACAGCGCCGACGACAGGATGTTGTAGCACACTGCGCGCTTTACTGACATGCCGGCTTTGAGGAGGACGGCGAAATCACCTGGAATTGGAAATTATAAGGTTGAGTTTATTTTAAAAACGAGTTCATGGGTTAGGGTAGCTAATTAGAAAAAACTAATTTCACGATTAGAATTTTCTTAGGTTTTTTGAAATTCACAGTATCAGGTTATATGTCGATTGAATTATTCGCGGCCGTATCAATTATTTTTTATAGAATTATAATCAACATCATATGGTTAAATATCAAATGACCATTTCATGAAGTCATGACATATTTTGAGGCCAAATTTAACTTAATAATGTACATGTATTTGCACATGGGTAGACCATGACCTGCATTAGGATAAAGGATACTTTTTATCCCGATATTGCCGCGGGATCGAGACTTAGGATTGACCCACATCTCGAAGCACGTAATCGGCTTTTTTCATACTCTATCCTTTTCTATCGCTCAGGATTTCATAGAGCGAAAAAGAGTGCCCTCCGCGGAATCGGCGATGCGATTCAATTCCGCCGCGCGCGCTCTATCTTAACCTACCCTGCTGCTGATATCGTCACATGTAGACATGTGACGATATCAGCAGCAGGGTAGGTCTTATATATAGAACAACAAGGCAAAGTTGATAAAAGGAATAAGATATTTGATTAACATACCCAACTCATGAGGCAGTTCGTGGCACAACACCGCAATGGCTGTGGAGAAACCACCTGCTATGTTTGAAGCAAAGGCGGCACCTGGAAACGTAAGATTTGTAGTTCAGTAAGTAACTTTGTCCAGTAATAAATTCTTCTTTGTAATTGTCGACGGGGCTTTGCAAGAACAAGTTAACCACCTCTTCATCATTTAGGTTCGGCCGTTTTGATGATCACATTCGGCATCACAAAAAATCAGTTAGATACGACTATATCAAAAGCATCAAAGGAACGTCAGGCTTCTGCAAACCCGATGAAGTCGCTAATCAGTAACTGTAATGCCAAATCAGCTATTTGAAATGGTTGATCAAATGATTTGAGCTTAACAGCTCTTGACTTCAGAAACGGTTCAGGTATTTTAAACCTGTCAAACAAGACACCACTTCTCTCAAATCCTATCCAAAGTTTATCAAGCCAAAGCCAGTCATCAAGGTTGGTAGTGACTACCCAAGTAAAGGCTGGATAGGTTATTTTCTATACTAATATTTTAAGAGGTATTTGTTTGATTGTTTGTCAGTTTCCATAAAAGGGATAATCTCTGGAACCGCCGGTCGAATTTGAAAAATTCTTTTAGCATTTGATAGACCAATTCACGAGGAATGATATGGGCACCACATAATAAGTAACATCGCGTTATGACCCTCAGGAGACGGGGTGGGTCGGGAGAATAAGAAATTTATAAACACACTTACCTATAGCCATGCCGTCAGTGAAGTTGTGCAGCCCATCCCCCATGATAACCATCCAGGCGACGGACGCGATGGACGACGGCGGTGCGTGCACGTGTCCGTGTGCGTGGGAGTGGCCGTGGTGGGCGCGCGAGTGTTCCCTGAAGAATAAATCGAGTTCAGTGGCTTGATCGGAGAGGTCTATGTCGAGCACTGTACCGTTAGGCTTATGAATGGATTGAGTACTGTTCATTGCACATCATAATTCACCAAATTGAAGTCTCAGACACGCCAATCAGTAATGTTGGTTACCGGGCTCACGGCACAGAGTGCGCTGTGTATAATCAGCCTATTATGTTCCCACTGCTGGGGCACAGGCCTTCTCTCTCTGAGAGAGTGGTGGTGGATGTCACATGTCTTCGAAGGCAGAGCATCCTCTTTTCCGCTAAAAATAACTGCCTTTCCTAATTTCCCAATACACGAGGTGCCATATTTTTTTTAAATCTGGAACTACTTGGGAGTGTCTTCTTTTATTTAATGACTTTAAGTCCACTTAAGTCGTATTACTAAAAATAGGACATCATAAAATTATAAGAAAATCAACTAACCTCAAAATAACAGTATAACTGTCACCATCCTTCAGATCCTTAACCCCATCCTCCTTATGTTTGATATTATTCATCTCTACAACCGCCGGCTGGGTCTCAGCCTTCAGCAACCAGTCCTTGGCTGTAGGCTCCTCTTTGCCCTCAGGGTTGAGGGCATTCGAAGACACCACACTCACAGAGTTATTATGCTTCTTCCCATGCTTCGGACTTGATGGTATACCATCCCTTAAGTGGTGGTCATCATGGGTATCAGTATCAATTTCATCATAGCAGTAAGGGTATTCGGAGTACTTATGCTTGCAGGTTTTGGTTGTAGGATCTCCTTTTTCGTCTCTCTTGAAGATCTTCATCAGAGAATTGGATGTGGAGTTTGTGACAGCTGTTTTTGAGCCTCCGGAACAGCCCATTACGGTCTCGTCTTTTAGAACGCGGACTCTTGTAGGGAGTTTGTCCTCCTCAAGCTTCTGGCGACGCTTTCTCCATTCAACTACTACCGTTAAGCCCTTTTCGGTGAAGTAGAAGAATACTACTCCCAACATGGCAGCCAGTCCCTTCCACATTCCATCGTCATGAGATGCTCGTATTTCTACCTCTGTTTGACCATGACTGTGACCGTGGTCATGGTCTGGACTCATAGCATGAGGCATTAGATGCAGTAAGGCATCTCCACATAGTGTTCCAACTGCCAACGCTACCAAGAACTGTAGTAGATGGTTATAGTAAGTTTTATGCATGATAGGGATAACTGCTACGCCTAGTAAACCGCAGGCACTGATCGCAAATATACACAAGGATGAGTACAGCCAGACTGCGTACATATTTTTGGTATACGCCATTTCTTGCGGCACATGTAGCGGTACATTTTGTAGTACATCTGTCTGTTCTCTCGTTCTTCTTCCTATGCTGGTTTCTTTGACGCATCCTGTTCGTTCTATGGAAGTGTTGGCTAGTTTTTGGTAGAGGAGTATTGGGCATATAGTTTGTAGTGTGGCCTCAGTTATGACGGCATCTGAGTCGTGGTTGTGGTCACTGTGTTCTGAATGTGAGTGGTCGTGTGTTGGTTTTAATCGTGTGTTCACTGTTGTGATTAGATCGGAGCTGTTCATACACTGGAAAGAAGGACATGTTATTATTTTTACAAAATAGGTAAAGAGTCTTTTAAATAGAGACTTCGTACTGATTTTCAGAAAACGGCTTTTTGCTCATCGGAAATCTAAATGGTCGATGATGAATGAATGGAAGCCTAAGAACATCCACTAACTGTTTCTTTTGAAAAAAAAAAATGATACAATCAATGAAAGCAGAAGGCTTGCTCAAGTAACACTAAAAAAAAACTTACACTAACAACTTCGTCTTTAACATTTTTCCCATACATATAATCCCGGCTCTCGGTGTTCTGTCCGCCTTCCACCAGCTTATGAAGATCCAACTCCTCAAGCATCTTGTTAAACCCTGTCAAATTCATTGTCATACTACCCACATCGCCATATAATCTAAATATCTGCGTCACATACGTGTCTGGGTTCACTTTGATCTCCCTTTTGTCTTTGCCTTGCCTTAACTTCTGTAACTTCTGGTTGTATCGAGAAGAAACTTTTCTCTCTTCTAAATCTATATGTAAATCATCTACATCGTTTATGTTAGCATCGTATGTTAGTTCGCCGTCGTTTTGTATGTCTATGTGCGATCCACACGAGTGAGCCGCGCAGAGGAGACAGAACATGCACACAGTCACTATGTGACGCGCCATGATTATTCTTAGGCTAAATATAATTGGCTTATATTATAATATAAGGCTAATCCATTTGTTGTGTAGCGGTGCGTGGTTGTTTGATGTTGATCTGTGGACAAGAGAGGGAGGATTTTAGTTACGGTATCATAAAACATAGCGATATTATCATCAACAGCAGAGACTTGGGCTACTTTTCGAAATTGTTGTGCTGTTTATCAATAATTACCATGAAACTGTAGTTCTCATACAAGGTACAGTATGTCGATTCTGTAAAAAACTCACCGTGAAGACTTGCGTGGGGTGAGCTGTTAGTCTCTTCTTGGTCAATCTCTAGCATCAGTGGCACTGACAGCTCACTCCACGCTCACTTCACCTAAGTTTTCACGGTGAGATGGTTACAGAATAGCTCTACAGGTCATTTATTTGTTCGAAACATGAATAGACACACATGTCATGCAAGATGTTACATTATAAATTAAATATCACAGACATATAACATCATATACATCAGTCCTTCTTCGAAATAAGTTTTCGGGACTGTTTGAGTTTATCGCGTTCAGACAGACAAACCTAAACAGTAGTAGAGCTCTTTGTGAAGGACCTCGTCTGGAGAAGTACTATTAAGTACTTAGTATATACCCATGTCTGCCATCGAATCAAAAGTCATTTATTCAAACGACGCTGAGAATCAGCACTTGCGCTGGTGCTTTTAAATCCCTGCTAAGAAGTCACATCACAAGTCCAATCACTATTTTGGATAACATCTACTTAAAAACTTAATACCAAAAAAATTCAGTATCCGTAACACTTATGATAAAGACACTGTACCTACACTCAAGATAAATAAAAATTCAAATCAAGTTAAACTTGAGAAGCACAAGTCTACCACTTACCAAAACGGAAAATTTAATGAAATTTAATGAAAAAAAACTCAAATTATATAGCGAGAACTATCCTACATTTCAAGGGTACGATGTGTGTAACGGTTATATAAAAAAAGGTTATTATATTGATAAAAGTCGTGTTTATTGAGGGTTTATGCGTTTTTATCATAAAACTTTGGTGAAGCGTCAATTTTAGCCAATTGTTATCGTGATGTATATAATAGTTTTGTGGGGTAATGGATGAAGAATAAAAGTAATTCATCACCCTGCAACAAAATAATACACTTAATTGCTTTCATGGCTTCACTCGCAGTCGAAAACATTATAAAGATCACGCAAACCGCACGGTCACTAAGCACGCTTTACTTACACGTTTCGGTCATAAAATCAAAATATTTTAATTCACATAAACCTACATGGGCACCTATGAAACGTCAGAATCTAGGTGCACGGTTCCAATTGGTCGTTTCCTATGGAAAAGAGCCAGCAAGAAGCCTATTTATAACGGACGTCATAAAAATCTGTCATTTGATTAAATGACGGAGTTCTGAGGTAACAAACATAGAACCTCCTCCTTTCTGTGAAGTCAGGTATGTTTAAGTCCTTGTAGCGTTGTAGTCGATTTCCTACAGATCAACTAAAACGCACATAACTAGTTACGGTTTACGAGAGTACCATCCCTAAATCTTTAAAATTCCCACCACGTCACTCGGTGTCGTGGTATGGATTGCGCGATCAAGCAGTAAGTTAACATAACCCCGAGATAAACGGGTAAGTGCTCAGTGTGATTGCCTTTACTCTTAATTGTGTCCTGTCAGATCGCATTCTCTATGTATTTCTGTCTGCTTGGTCTGGCAGATTCTAATTGTTCTCGGCAGCCCCCCTATGACTGTCGAGAAAGTTATTTACCGATAGTGGCTTCTGCCATCAACCGGGCACAAATCGAGACTCTGGGCTGCTACTGAGAAATTCCAGATAGAAATACCCAATAACACTTTGCCTGGGAATCAAACCCATGCTCAGCTGTAGCGTCTGTGACAAGCGAGGCAGTGTTTTATGGCATGTTTTACTCCATCAATTAACAGCCTAGGAATCTAGAATGCCTGCCACGCCGTCAGTCAGTCTTCTTCATCTTTACTATAACATCAGTTAATAATCCTTTTGCTTACTGCGTATTCTTGTTTCTTATTTCTTGTCGTTCTCCATGACTCAACCCAGTCGATAATTGACGAAAAACTAAATTAGGGCTATTGGATAGTTTTTTCGACTTTCCGACTAACCTTGTACTAGATAATGGTTGTGGGATGTTTGTTCAGACTAAGACTTGTTAATTGTACCTTTTATTTATTTATATTTGTGTCTTTTATGAGATATCCGGTTTCTGAAATCCTTTTCTAATCTGAAATTTAGGTGTTACAGTGACCTTTAAAGCCGGAATTAGGAAGGGCTAACTAGAATAGATAAACCAAGATACTTAGGAAGTAATATAACGTCTTTGTTATCAGCATTTGAACGTATTTTATTATTAAACTGATTACTATGTTTATTTGTTGTTTTCTTTCTTATCAAATATCTTATTCCACACATTTTTTGTTGACAGCAAAACAGTTGAAGTCTTATCTTCGCCGCGTGTTGAGCTCAATTAGAGCTCGGTTTTAGTCCGAAACTGCATGTCGATTCTGTAAAAATCTCACCTGAGTTTTCATGGTGAGATGGTTACAGAATAGCCCTACTGGTCGGACAAACTCAAAACAAACACGTGAGTAAATAGTTAATACATAAATATTAAGATATTCAAGAAGAAGACGAACAAGACTCAAGAAGACGCATTGCGCTTCTTAAGACATAATCAAACCAAATCATCTGTTTTGGTCATGTTGCCACAAGATAGATGTGACTGGAAACTGGAATCGCCAGTACGCGTGGTATGACCGCGTTGCGTCGACGAAAAAAAAATACAGATAGAATAGACAAAATGACAGATTTCTTTTATTCGTCTGTCACTTTGTCTATTCTTCCGTCGACAAAACGGGTTTCTATGGTGTCATGGTACGCGTGTAGGAGGGTACGTCCTAGAATATTAAAGTGAACGAAGCAAGCAAGTAAGGGTCGTAGCAGGTAGCATTCTGAAGTTTCTTCCTCCTCCCATGGGAAGAAGGCGTGAGTTTATTTATGTACCGTATGTGCATTCAAACTCAACACAGGTAAAAGTCACACTATTAATCAATTCCCAAAACAATTTTCACTTACATAAATCGCGGAGTCTCGCCGCCAGAATCTACTGTTACAGCATTTTGGCTTAAAACTACCATTATATTATGCACAATGGTCGCAAGTCGCATGCAGTATTATCAAGGTACGGAAGCAAACGACACAAACATCTTATGGCAGACTGCCAGCGAATTACGACGTTATCGACAAAGATTTTTATGCGCGAATCGTAAAATTTTGAAGATTTGTGTATATTAACTTAACATCACGCCTGCTATTCCCCAAAAGTTTAGGCAGAAGTGTACCAATAGCAAAACCCCATTTCATTATAGGTGAGTCCCGTGTAATAGGGGGCGAGCCTATTGCCATCAACCGGGCACAAATCCAGACTCCGGCTGCTACTGAGAAATCCCTGACGGATAAACCCAATGACACTTTGGCCGAACTGGGAATTGGGAATTGGAAACCCAGGACCTCATGCTTCTACCAGGGTCGCGGGTTGTTCGAAAGAGATACCGTTGCCCCAGGCAAAGGCAACTGAAGGAACACGGGTGGGTTTTAGTCAGTAAAAGTCTGACACGCCCTCCCGTTCCACCCAGAGCTAGAGAAGTCATGCTTAGCAGTAGCGCTTGCTACCACTAAACCCACAAGGTAAGAATAGTGTCTCTTGATTTTCGAGAAAGGCATTAATGTCTTTGTTTGGTAGGCTTACATATGAACAAGTTTGAGAAATTGTAAATTTTATTTTATGCTAGGAGCTTGTAGACGTATTCATTTCGAATGGAAACGGAGTTTTTCTAATAGAAAGTGTTATATTTTTTTTGTAATCAATCAAGTTGATGGCCCAGTGGTAACGGCCGCGACTTACGAGTCGCAGGTCGTAGGTTCGAACCCAGACAGGCGCTTTACTTTGTGTAAATTCATCACCACAGCTCTCAAAACGGTGAAGAAAAACATCGTAAGGAAACCGGCTTGTCTGAGAATCAAAATTTCGAAGACATGTGACATCTACCAACCCGCAATAGACCCGCGTGGTGGATTACAGACCACTCTTTCTCACAGAGAGGAGGCCTGTGTCCCAGCAGTGGAAACATAATAGGCTTATAATGCAATCCATTGCCTCATTGGTTTAAAAAATTCGTCTGCTCAACAACGTGAATAATGTTCCCAACATTAAATGCTGATTATGCTAATCCCAACAATGTAATGGTAGGTATTGTCCAAAACTGCTCATATTATGCTACTAAAATATTTTCATGTTTGTCATTATTAAGATAGCTCGTAAAGCACTAAAATATTTAAAGCAAACACCACATTAAAATCAACATAGGAACCGCACATTCGAGACAAATAGGAACCCATCGATTTATAGTCATGGGTCTATTAAGCGCGGTAGAATCGATTCGCCACAATGTCGACAATTGTATGTAAAAAAATGTTAAACATCGCTGGCTAACGTTTTATGTAAACTTTTAGTACTGACCTCTTTTTGTAGATAATGTGATTATGCGTATTAATATATAAGACTAGCCCTTGCCCGCGGCTTCGCCCGCTTATACGTTTGAAATTATTATCCCACGAAATCGTACTACTGGTATAAAAAGTATCCTATGTGTAAATCCAGGTTATAAACTCAAAATGTACTGAAGTTTCAAAAGACACGTAGTGCCATCTAGCGTCCGAAAGCAATTGTGACCGTCAAAAGTTATTGTTATTTCCCTCAGAAACAGTACATTGTTTCTGGATGAAAGATGTCCAATTTCCTTTTCTGTATCCCTGACAACGTTTATGCAAAATGCCATGATGATCGGTTCAGTGGTTTATGCGTTAAAAGGTAACAAACTTACTTTCGCATTTATAATATTAGCTAGGATAGGATTTTAACTTTCAAAACGTGTTACTGTTCTATTTTGTTTATGAAATAAATTTAAGTATTTGCCCGTTTTTTCTACCTTTAGGTAAAACTCGGTTAAATTAACTGCCTGATTGCATACAGTAACTATGTCTCATATTTGAAATAGTTTGAAAAATGGCTATCGGGAAACCATGAAACAGGAAACAGGCGCTTATAATTTCAATAGATGGATCAATATTGTTTGAATAAATAAATGAAATTATAAAAAATTAAGGCAATGCATCTTTTTGAAAATTGGGTTACTCTTTCACGACGAAATATGTTTCGTCCTCACAGACAGTAAAATAGACAACACGCACACAAACGGCTGGCCGTCTAAAAAAGTCTAAATATAAGACTCGTGCGCACGTGTACATTGTACAAGTTCAAGGCGTAGAAAGTGATCAAAACTTTTATTTAACATATAGTGTAGACTTTACGTTACATTGGAAATAGACGGAAAGGAATTAAAATGAGAAAATACAATGAGATTCGTTGATTCATACAAAGTATCAGTAATTGAGAGGGGCTTGTGCCTAAGTTCGCCACAACGCTCTGGATGGATGACAACCAGGGATTTATGACATTTGATACGGGTTGTCAGAATTCTAACGAGTCTTGCCATGGGGTATTATTGGGTTAACCATTAACGGCCGAGCCCAATAACGTATCTATTTCCAACTTTGGCGTACTGAAGGTACGAAAACCGAGGCCCTATATCGTGTTGACGGCTATTTGTTTGCCACGGACAGATTGAATTGGGATGATGACCGATATTAAAAATGTTCATAAAAATAATGTAATTTGAAAGTAGGCATAGTTAAAATGAGATAATCGAAAAAAATCTGTTAAATCGGTGTAAATACTCGTATGAAGAAGATACACGCTATTAAAGTTTTTGGAGGGGATTATTCCCGTCCTTGTCGCACGGTACGGACAATGTACGGCGCTAGTATGAAGTTACTTAGTCGTGACGTCACTTCTAAGATTGTGCTGTCCTTGTCTAACACCTATCTTAAAACGTTTATAACTTGGCAATTTATTAAGCTTTTTTCACTTTTTGTAATTTTGTTTGCACTATTTGGAAACAAACCATTTATTGAGATAAAAATTAAAAAAAAAAACATCATCCCTATTATACTGTCTATCATCAGCAGTGATCTGTTTGAGGTTGTTTGGTTTGCCCGTAACTGAGTTTATGGAGACGGTTCGACTCGAAGCCAACTCCAACAAAATTAGGAAACGGCTGTGAAGATGATGAACAGAGCTTTGGCTTGTTCTTCTCCGTGTCGATGGTACGACGCAACGGTTGTTCGTATTCTGTTGGCCCAAAACTTCGCCTCATCTACGGCGTCGGTGGCAGCGCAGAGGTCACTTTGACTGCAAGTTTTAGGACACAGAGGGCAAGATAGAAGGTGGAGTATAGTTTGCGACATAGCTCCACAACCTGTATTCTTTCGTGGTCCACTTGGAAGTGGTTGAACCGTCTCCGGACAAAAGTGGGCTTGTCACTGGCACGATTTTTCTCTCGGTCTCTTTGTCTGCATTTTTTGGGACACAGAGGGCAGTATAATTCATTCTGGTTTTGTGAAAATTGGCTGAAATATGGCGATGATTGTGGAAGATGTCCGAAACAATCATGCAGAATGGGAGCTTTACTGGCGTGCGCCGCGTAAACATTGGATGAAATTTGGCACACTGGACACAGATACTTTATAACCTGGATTAACACGGGTACTTACAATCTCAGTTGTACGGGCAAGCTAGTACTTACTATAATATTACAGTTCGCCAGATTGATAATTGTTAATATGACGTCACAATCGCGGTCACCGATCAATTTCTAGGCCTTGGCCAACGTACGTGCAGACGCGTGAAAGTGATCTACATACTGATTGGTTAAGTAAAGTAAGTCTTGCATGGTTAGCGAATGAAAATATTGTTTGTTAGACCAGAAAATTGTCTCGGGATTTGTGACCAAGTTATAACAGATTCACGGGTTGATCGACTAGCAGCCTAATTGCGTAACACATTTTCGTAAACGATTACGACTTGACAATTCAAAAGTGCCTGTAATTGGTTTGTTTGAAATAAATGATTTTAGTTTGAGTTTTGAGTCAGCACGCGTAGCCTGAGAGTTCAAATGCAGCAGTTAACGCAACAGACAAAAAAAAATTAGGTACCGAAATTTTTCAAAGAAGGAGACACATTAGACAGTTTTTTATATTCCTATTTCAAACTTAACGAATTGTGGCAGGTCGGGTTGCCTACATTTCAACCATAAAAAAGTAAAAGATCAGCAAAACAAAACAGAGGGTTTTTAACGGTCAAGGCTAAATTTTATTTATTCGTTACTACTACCCAATGGTAGGGATGACACTCGGGGGTGTATAGGGGTTCAAAGTCATGGCACATCGATTTTAAGACACGCTACACGGATTTAGGAAGTGATATTTTTGAAGGAGGCTCTCGGTAGCAGCAGATTGCTAAGATGTTGCCAGATACCGGAATATTAAAGCGGATTACTTTCTCAGAGGATTGTCAATACCAAAGATAGACAAGCATGCTCCAAATTAATTACAAAATACTATTAATTCAGCTTTTATGAGATTAATACTGGCGATATTGCCCTTATTTCGCCATTTTGTATTGAAATGAAAATTAAATATTTTCGCCTACTTTGTTTTTTATTTTTAGTATTTAGGCTTCTTATATAGTAGGATAATATATTATATACTAGGGTTGGCAACCCTAGTTCCAACAGACATATACATAACTTACACGGACATACACTAAACTTTTACGTACAAACGTACATATTATTAATATGAAATGAATTTCTACGGCCTTGGGGCCGCCCCGAAAATAGTTCATACATAAAGAACAGCTATCGATTGAGTGCTAGACTTGAAAATGTATGGGTTTGTCTATTCTATAGCTAGAACATTTAAAGTTAAAACTAATGGAGTGGTTATATGTATCGAACTTTATGGTGCATTAGGCCTGAAAACTTAGCTTTTATGGTAAGCCCAGAAGAAGGCAAGGGATTGACCCGACAAAAGTGATTAGAAGGAAAGGAGGACACTTCTCAGTATGAGAGGGAAGGAGAAGCGTTGATCATCACGTAGTATGGTGTTTAAAGCTTTACCCCCGAAAAGAAGCACAGGGACCAGTCGTCAAACAGGCACAAAGACCCACACAAGTATTACCAGATCAAATTAGAGAAACATAACTTGATGACAAAGGGTAACACTTTTGTTTTTGACAGATACTGCACTCATGACGTATCTTATTGACGCAGTACACACTGGCACTCTATAACTTCCTACTCCATGTACCAGGTATTTAGGTAAACCTTGAGGGGTTTGAGGCGTCAGAAATACGTTGCCGCGATATCTCCGCCTTGAACTTGTACTTGATACGTATTATGTAGGTTTTGTATGATACTTATAAATAGCTCTAATAAACGTAACCTGCATGAATAATCAGCCAATAACGTTCCCACTACTGGGACACAGGCCTCCTCTCTATGAGAGGGAGTGTGAGCCGTAATCCACCACGCGGGCTCAGTGCGGATTGGTACATGTCACATACCTTCGAATTTTTGTTTCTAGGACATGCCGGTTCCCTCACGATATTTTCCTTCAGCGTTTTGAGAGCAGTTTTGATGAAACTATTTACACATAGTAAAGCCGTTGCTTGGGTTCGAACTCACGACCTACAAGTTGTAAGTCGGGACCGTTATCACAGTGCCACCAGTGCTGCTGCTGAGGGGTAGGCAGTAGTGTACCCATGTACACCCACATTTCGCCTGTTATGTTGAAGTCTCATATAATGGGGGCGAGCCTATTGCTATCAACCGGGCACAAATTCTGACTCCACTGAGAAATTTCTGATGGAAAAACCGAATAACGCTGAACCTGCCAGCCCTGGGAATCCAAATCAGGACCTCATGCTCAGCAGTAGCGCTTGCGATCACTAGACCGACGAGACAGTCAAATGAACTTTATACACAAAGCGTATTTAATTTGTTCCTGAAACTATGGGACTCCGAATGTGAATAAATTCAACGCATAATTCGTCTAACACTTCAGCTTCTTCAGGTTATAGGGGCACCTTTCAACATAATGATTAAAATTGAATTTGGAGCCGATTGATTGAAGAGCCGTGTTGTTCGGCTTATGTCCCGAAAATTAAATCGTTTTAAAGGTGACTGAAGGAAACAACGGTCTGAAATCTACCGAAGCAAGTTGTAGTGGCAGTAGTGCCCTGGACATGTTTGTCGAAGGACCGATGTACGGTGGAGCCACGGATCCTAGTGTGGCGTCCCAGCTAGATGGACCGACGACCTTAAAAGGTGAAAGGGACATTCTGGATGCGGAAGCCGTAGGACAGGGTGTTGTGGCACAGCCTGGGAGGGGCCTATGTCGAGCAGTGGACTGCGATAGGCCGAGTTGATTGATTGATTGATTTCTATCGAACTAAACTAGTGTAGTAATCAGCGGCCATTTCTCTCATTAGGATATGTAGGTACGGACCTATTTATCCTCTCCAAACTTTGTAATTTATTTAAGGAAACGTACTCATTTATACTTACGTAACTAGAATACATAGTAGATATAAATGCTATGACGTACACATGACGATTATCACGAGACCTTGTATTATGACGCGGTTGCCTAATTCCGGGCACCCTGAACTCGCTCCGACTGTACTGTACGGTCAACTCAACATCAACCAGGGCCTGGATAACCGGTATTTTTTGGAACCGGTACTATTGGCATTGGTGTGATACTGATACCAGACGTAGTACCTCTACGATTACTACCGGTACCAGACGTAGTACATGTACTATTATTACTACCGGTAACAGAGCAGTACCAGTACTATTGGTACTGGTACCAAACGTAGCACCTGTACTATTGGCATTTCTAATCAGTATCAGTACTGTACTGGTACGTCTGAAACCGGTACCCAGGTACCGAAATGGTACTTTTGGTACCGGTTCCAAGCCCTGACATAAACTACAAAAACCATCTTATTGCTACAACACAAAGCCGCTGTCAAATCAGGTTTTTTTTTCTGGGGTGGAAAATCCTCATGGATGTCCTCAGACCCACGGGTCTGTCAGACTCTTACTGACTAAAAACCAGTCATGTGTGTTCCATCTCACACCTAGGTCGGGGTCGCGGGAACATACGATTCTTCCACAACCCCGACTGGTGCCGGCCCGCTTCTGCGGGCCTCCTCTGTGAGGTGTTAGTCTCCCCCCGCAACGTTTAAGAGGGGCGCGCGTGGAACACTACGCGCCGCCACCTCGGGTCCTGATGTATGGGGGGCGGTGGACGTCCCCGAGTCCGTCGCCCCTGGACCCATTTAGCGGGGCTGGAAGAGGGCGTTGTCCGCCCTCCGCCTACGGGGTGCGCCTGCTGCGGATCGGGAGAGTGGACGAGATCTCTCTTTCCCTTTCCGCAGCCTCCTTCTGCGAGATAACTGTTTCGCAGAAGGAAACCACCGCGTTCCGGGACTCCTCGCTGCCGACCATCGAACTCACTACGGTCGGCAGCGACAGGTCACTGCCTACTTCTGTGATGAGGGCACGGCGCGGCCCCTTCCAAGCGGCACACTCTGCCAGCGTATGCCACGCCGTGTCCTCCGTGTCAAATCTGCCTAGCCTAGCAGACCTCAACATAGTTGGCATCGGCTTCTAGTATTGTAAAATACTGGGCGACTACCTCATGTGACCTTCACAACCCAGTAACTGGGTTACACAATACCCCTTTGTAAGACTGGGTGTCAGACTTTGGCTTCTGACTAGACTATGGCCTAGTTAGGACAAAGGATAATTTTTCATCCCAATATTAAGTTCCAGTAGGATTATTTTCGACTATAAATAAAATACGGCCAACAACTAATAAACCATAAATTACAAACTTGGCTTCGGTAAAAGCCAATTTACTTCCAGTTTTTCGGAAGTCTGTAAAAAATATATATAAACGGAAACGACAGTTTCGACATGAAAAAAAATCTTTTCAGTCGCGTAACCTCTCCTAGAGGCAGTGAAAATAATTCTATATAACTGAATTACAAGGACATGGCTTTGAAATACTTTTTATGACATCAGACACACCATTAATATCACGAATGCATGAAGATTTCCTTAACAAAAAACTTCAAATGAAACCGAACCAATTCACAAACTTAAATTGGTAGGTAAAAACTTTTTACTAGAAAAAAAAGTTTGGCTGTAAGCCAACAAGCTCGATCAAATAAACAAATAATAAAAATAAAAAAATGCCAATACAAACTTCCTTTGCCTACAAAAAAAGTTGCGAAAAACATCGGAAGGAAACAGATAAAATAAACTGATTTAACGTTGTATCGATTAGCTTGTTTGTTTATCTAAGTATAAATCGATTGGTCTGATTTGGGCGATCGAGGTGTGTCCCTTGATTAAAGGGAGGAAGAAAATATTTGTTGAACGTTGAAGTTTTGTGCACTTATACATGATTTTTAATTAGAAGGAAAGTTGTGGTTTTCAAACTGATGATCATAGTAGATTTATTGAGGTTCTAACTTTACGTTTCTGAGAAAGACAGCGGATACTCTGGTGCAATGAAGACTATGTCCAGCAGTGGACCTAACCTTACTTTAAAGTGAATTCTATCCTTGAAAATTTTCAATTCATCCTACAAATGTGGGTTTGTATGATATAAGTATAACATCCCTCTTCAAAACTGATCAAGTAGGAAAGAAGTATGTAAATAAGATAAGTACACTTAATAATATTCTAGAATCGCTACTTACTACTAATATGTCGTCGTTATCACAAACACGTTATCAGTAACGGAATCTAAACAAGACATAGATAATGGGCAAATGTTTCATCTCTTAAGCTGTCCTAGATGTAGTCACGTATTCTATGTTTAGACATGGCCTACTTTGATACATTAAATAAAGGACTATTGTAAGCAAGAAAACTAAATAAAAACCTAAATAAAGTTATGACATCTATCGTCCGACACATTTAATTTCCTGTGACGTCATTTAGGCTAGATAAAATACACTGGCTGGATAAGTGACTAGTTCACTGACACATAGTTTGAACAGCATTTTGTCGAAATTGATTCAATAGCTTTACGAGGTAACAAACTGTCTCAAATTTCACCGGGTACTGTAATATTGTAAGTTATGTTTTCTAAACAATACTCTATTTTTCAGCACTGTTTGATTGGCTTTGAATAATGTTTTTTGTACACTAAAAGTATTCAATTTAGTCTATCGGCTGAATATAAACATCATAAAACGAGGCATGAACTTTCATCAATATAGGCGTACATTTCTTGAAAAAGTGGCCAAAAAATCTAGTTATTTTATTCTCTGTCATTTCTGACCTGATTTAATTTCACAACGAACTCGAGCGCCGCATAACATGTTGTTCAGTTATATTATACACTCCCTTACATTTTAATCGATTAATTTATCGAGAAAAACATCGATAAGTCGACGGTAACTGATGGTTACATAATATTCGCGTAGTACGACCCAATTGTTGGGATCAACGAACCGTAATCACATGTGGGCTATTTATTTAGTAGCAAATTGTGATATAATGAACACGCTAAAATCGACCTTTATTTTCCAACTGCTCGATTTATTTATTATTTCATTGCAGAATGCTACTGTGATTTAAAACCGACTTTGACCATAAGTTTTTCTTGACAACACTGTGCAAGCTTTGTACTGGATTTCATGAAAACTGAGCAGTTGGGTTCAAGTTGTAGTCGTCGTCAGGCGCTTTACATAACATAGTGTGGCAGCGGGTTTCTAGTAGGAAGAATGTCATAGTTGGTAGATGTCACATGTTTTGTTGTTTTTGGTTCTAAGACATGCTGGTTTCCTCATGATGTTTTCCTTTACAGTTTTGAGAGCAGTGGTGATGAAATAATTTATATGAAGTAAAGCGCCTGTCTGGATTCGAACCTACGACCTACAACTCGTAAGTCGCGGCCGTTACCACTGGGCCACCGCTGCTCTCCCAGGCGAGGACACCAGCATGTAGGGCGTGCTGGTTTCCCATGGACAAACCAAATATTCGAAGACATGTGACATCCAACAACCCGAACTGAGCCCGCGTGGTGGATTAGGTACGGCCCTGTGGCCCACTCTCTCTCACAGAGAGGAGGCCAGTATACTAGCAGCGGGAACTTAACATACTGAGATGGTACAGCAATTCATGTTTATAAGTACAAAATATTGTCTGCCTCGTTGGTCTAGTGGTCGCAATCGCAACTGCTGAGCATGAGGTCCTGGGTTCGATTCCCAGGTCGGGCAACGTGCTGTTGGGTTTTTCTATCTGCAATTTCTCAATAGCAGCCCGGAGTCTGGATTTGTGCCCGGTAGATGGCAATAGGCTCGCCACCTATTACATGGGACTTAAAAACATAACTGGCGAAATGTGGGTGAACTATAGATACACCTCTGCCTCTGCCCAACCCTTCGGGGAAACAAGGCGTGATGTTATGTTATGTTAATAGTGTAAAACATTTTAAAACAGTAACGGTGGAGTTTCTTGCACATTCTTCTCCATACGAAACTACCTTTTGGAAGGAGCAACTAGAATCAATTCATTTTTTTTTTGTAAATGTGACGTTTAAAAGTGTCATGGCTCATTACTTTATGTGCCTATTTGAAATAAATGATTTGTCATTGACTTTACTTTTTACAAGCAATCGAAATTAATTATTGCAATCCTTACTAATATTATTAATGCGAAAGTAAATTTGTTTGTTTGTTACGCTTTCACGCCAAAACGGCTGTTCAAAGGATTTCGATGAAATTTGGCACACATATAAAACCATGACGTGAATAAGGTTTATTTTCATACTTAGTTCAATAGAAAACTAAGTAAATACAAACTAGTTATTGACATAACATGATTAATATGCTTATTAATATTAATTTAATTGAAAGCTAAACCTGAACAATGAATGTTCATAATGCATAAAAATATATGGCTTTGCACTGTAATAAGATAAAATAATAAGGAACGTTTGTTCTACTTTTAACGAATTGCTAGCTTGTAATAAAACAATGAGGAATCTGAATGCTGAACTTCAGGACGGAAAAAGCATTGGATTTCTATAACCTTTAAGAGATTAAGCTTTAATGAGGTTTTAGTGAGATCTTATTGATTGATCTCTAGATGTAATTTTTTTTTTTAATAACAGGAAATTTACCTAAGTATAGTTTAATTAAACCCAAATATTGAACATTGAACATAATGCTGTATTTTTTTGAAATCAGATTTTGATTAGTCATGATTATTAAGTTTACTAGTTAATAAAAACATATATAAAAGATAAGCTAAAACGATTTATACAGTGTACTTTACCTTTAAAATATATAAAAGTAAAAAAAAAAACAAGTATCATTAACATACAAAAAAAAAAACGTTTTAAATTAACTAAAATAAAATTTGTTATAACCAAAACACATACCTTCCTCTTCCAAGTCGGGTGTCTCAACTATAGACAAGACAGCGCAACCAACAATGACTATATTGAAAAGATACCGGTATTATCTTTATGATAAACGAATATTATCAAAAGCACTTATCTTTAAGTAGCGAACGCCGCTAACGGACAGCGCCCGTTACACGAACACATCCACAACGAAATGAGAACGCACAGAGAAATCAGTCGAACGAATATGACACTGCACTTAAACCATACAAAAATAAACCTTAACGTGACTAAACAAAGCGTAAGCTACCAAAAAACAAAAACGAATCCAAAAAAAGAAACAAAAACCGACGTAAAAATTTCAAGAATAGAACACACATTCGCAATTTAAACGTTTAAATTATGATTTATTTTGCGAATCGGTCGAACGATTTCAAAATCTGACATTGGTTAAACTGAATGTTCTCTGTGTGCGCAAGAGTTAAGTATATTTAAACGTTTAGCTTAGACACCTAACAGGTAATGATTTACAATTACGTCATGACTATTTTATATATGCGCATGATTCGGCGTCGTTAAACGGAATAACGAAACGAGTCGTGATGGATTCGTTTGGGCGGAAATATACTTGTAACGAATGTCAGTATGATACGTTTTGTGAATGCTTGGCGGTGGTTTATTGGTTGGATTTCAATGGTGGCGTGTAGGCACTTAGGTAGCCACGTATGTGTGAGTTTCAAGTGCGTGGGCACCTTTTTTTGTAAGGTTTGATTTTGTGCTACTTTTGTTCATGTAAAGGCACGTAGGTCTACTAGACTAGACTATTGAGGACTTTTACTACTCGTAGTTTTATCAAAGTTTGTAGGATTATGGTTTAATGATCAAATTGAATGTGAGTATGTGAAAGATTTTTTCGCGCACTGGATTTTCAACTCTAGGTGTTTAACCGAGCATTGAGAATCCAACAGAGCGCATCGCGTCGCGTCAACAGCGCTTAGAAAATTATTATTAGGTATTTTAACTTACACGGTGGCATACTTATGTTATTCTTCAGGAGTCTGAAAAGAGACCCGGTGTCTACATATAATTTGATTATGTCCTTTCTTTAAAAAAAAAATCAGAACCGGATCCTTTATATTTATAGATAATCTCGCAGCCACCTTTTTACTAGATGGCAGCCAGTTGCACATTCGAACATTTTCAATTTTTACGCCTAACTTATAAATCTTTGAGAGAGACTAATGTATTAACTTAATTTTTACAGATTTTCACATACATAAACTCACGCCTTCTTCCCATGGGGGTAGGCAGAAACCACAGAACGCCACCTGCTACGATCCATCCATACTCCTTTCAACAGATTTTCACATTGCTAGTTAACTCATTTCTTACAAAGATATTTTTTACCACTAAACATTTAGCCGTAATTTCTGTTCTGAACTGTTCTAAATTAAAGTTTGTTTCTGAACACCACATTATTCTAATCTCAATTAGTTCGATAAACCCAGAACGCCATAATTAATTTTCGCTTCTAGAATATTCTAATTAAAAAGCCAAAAAGTATAGTCCGTACGTTAATATGGCTAGAAGGTTATACGTTGTGTGGATTTACATGATATGAGCATAGATAAATTGAAAAAAAGAAACGTACAGACTGTTTCTAAATTAACGTAGGCTAATAAAAATGTTATTTTATCTAATTATTGTTAATTAGATAAACGTGTTGTTGGGTTTTTCTATCTGGAATTTCTCAGTAGCAGCCCGGAGTCTGGATTTGTGCCTGGTTGATGGCAATAGGCTCGCCCCCTATTACATGGGACTTAAAAACATTACTGGCGAAATGTGGGTGTACTATAGATACACCTCTGCGCAACCCTTCGGGGAAACAAGGCGTGATGTTATGTTTTGTGTTATTGTTAATTAGTGCTATGATTGGCTTTCATCTAGATCATCAGCATAATCAGCCTATAATGTTCCTAATTTTGGGACACACACAGGCCTCCTCTCTCTTGGGCGGCGATCTCTCGCGTCCGGCCCTGGTCCAGGCCATGGTACGGAGCGAGAGGGAATGGAAAGCCGTCACCTCCTTCTGCGAAGCAGTAATGCTCGCTAAGGAGGAGGCGGAGCGCGTGAGGGAGAGAGCCTTGCGCCCTCACGCCCCCACTAGCCGCCGCAGGACTTCGGGAGTCGCCTGCAGATTCCCGGCCACCGTAAGCGCGGGCTTGCGGACGGCGAGCAACGGGTAGCTCGCCGTCCGGTAAGGACCAGGCCCGGGTCGACGGCGCGTCGTGTTGCACGCGCGCCTCAAAGAGATGACAGCACAAAGTGAAGGGGTCCGATAGGGCCGACGCCTCAGGGTCGCGGGTAATTCTAAAGAGAAAACCGTGGCCCTGGCACAGGCAACTGAAGGAACACGGGTGGGTTTTAGTCAGTAAGTCTGACACGCCCTCTCGCTCCACCCAGAGCGGGAGAAGTCATTTGATGATTTCACACCCAAAAAAAAAAAGACCTCCTCTCTCGAGAGGGAGTGTTGTTGTAATCCACCACGCGGAACCAGTGCGGGTTGGTAGATGTCACATTTGAAAAGTGATGAACAACACCAATTTTGGATATTGCATGAAGGTCATCTCAGAGTTTTCTAGCACTTTATGCTCTCTTAAGAATTGGTATGTTCTTACGACTAAACTACAATATCGATTTTCTTTAGAGATAGAGTTGGTACACTTATTGCACAACTCCACTCAACTTAGGCACAAATCCAGACTCCGAGAAATTATTGGTGGAAAACCCAACATCACTTTGCCAGACCTGGGAAACGACCTCATCCTCAGCATTAGTGCTTGTGACCACTAGGAGACAGTACTAATTTAATTATAACTGTTCTTCTAATGTATTTCTCACGACTTTTCGTAGTGAAAGGAGAAAACTAACTGACAGTTGTGTACTAATATTTGAAGTGGACTAACTGCCTGTATTAACCTGAATATCGTTTTCGACGGAGAATATTCTCGGAATACACAGAATCAAAAATTTAAATAATTTAAAAGATGTAGTTAATTATACGATGAGTTGATGAACCCACCAAAAAAATAATCATAAAAATTAATTTATTTTGTGTTATATCATGTTTACATTTATCGATACCCATCACGACTGCGGAGTTTCGTTAGTTAATTTACTTTGACCCTGTATTTTCATACCATTTACTTATCTGTTTCATTGTGATGAAGAAATTATAAGTGCGTACAGATTACCCCTGCCACGATCAAGTGGCGAAAAGCAGGCGGAACACCAGATGGCATGTGGTAACAGCAAGGGACTTAAAAACCCTTTCATGAAAGTTACAGAATTATGTGTGTTACATTTTGAATTGGTAACAGAATCAAATATGTAACAAAACACTTACAAAAGTGTAACAGTAACATATTTGTAACCGAAAAGTGTTAAATAAGTGTAACAGGTAAACGAGGCATTGCCAAAATAGTCTCAATCACGACTGGTTTAAGACTATTTTGGCAACGTGGCGTCTGTCTGTCCACCGCGCGTTGTTGCAGTACCGTAACTGCTTATTACTGTGCCACATATTAACACTTATAAAATGTATCACTTTGATACTGTAACATTATTGAATCTGTTACATTTATAAAGGCTTTTTCTTTTAAAATAGTTTTAAAAACCAGTGTTAAAACTTTTATTAAGTCTCGGTAACACTGGCGCGACACAAAGGCACCGCGTGTCGCGACACGAGCAGTGGCTTTGTTTCGGGCTGTGGTGGCGTCGCGCCTGCTTACGGGAACCTTTACGGTAATAGTTTGATTTCCTGGTTACAGCTGCTTAAGGACATCTTAATAGGAGACTGGTCGCTATGACCGAAATTCGGTCTGGAGCACTATTATTAAGTGTCTAACCTGAATATTAAAACGTCAAAACTAGCACAGGATGCTAGCCAGTTAGTGACGTCACCGTCTCTGTTAATTATATCTCGTCTAGACTGAAACAATTAACTCAGTTAAATCTAGGGCCTATTAAAGATGCATGGCACTACTGTCGTTATCTGAAGTGATGGACTTTGATAAATTAAGTACACGGAGGTGAAATTTTCCATAATGGAGACAGGATATCTATGAGATAAATATAATAAGAGGGCAATCTCAAGCATTATATTTATACATTCTATTTATTTTACGAGACTTCCGAATTCTTAAATAGTGGGGGTCAAAGGAGTTAAGAACATAATATAGTGACCTTATTGGTGATGTACTACAGAAAGGTCAGGTGCGTGGTACTCGCAACCGACGTGCGTGTATGACTAGATCAGGGTTGCCAACCATACCGTATGTATAACTACTATATTGAAACCTAATTACCTACTATATTTCAAAAAGTCGAAATCAAATACAAAATGGCGAATTAAGCGCAATAGCCCGGCTAGTATTAATCGGTTAAAAGCTGAATATGGTATTTCGTTACCTTAATTTAGAGTGTACCAATATTTAAGTGTCATAAAAAAACTGTTAATAAAGGCTCGCGCTTTTTGCCATCTACCATATATTTTTACAGGTATGCTTATGCATAATCAGCCTATTATGTTCCCACAGCTGGGGCACAGGCCTCGTCTCTGTGAGAGGGAGTGGGCCGTAATCCACCACGCGGGCCCAGTGCGGGTTGGTAGATGTCATAATGTCTTCGAATTTTTGGTTCTAAGTCATGCCGGTTTCCTCACGATGGTTTTCTTCACCGTTTTGAGAGCAGTGGTGATGAAATAATTTACACAAAATAAAGCGCCTGTCTGGGTTCGAACCTACGACCTACAACTCGTAAGTCTTGGCCGTTACCACTGGGCCACCACTGCTCCTGTTCAATAGGGATTACGACATTTATTCATATTTTATTCGTTTCCAAAGAGTGCAATCAATATTAGTTTTAAAAGTGTTAAAGCTACAAGTTTTATAACAACTGTTAGACAAAGACAGCACTATCGCAGAAGTCACTTCTACGATAACGCTGTCTTTGTCACGACTATGTAACGTCATACTAGCGCCATATATTGTCCGTACCGCGCGACGAGGACGGCAATAATCCCCTTCAAAACCTTTTAAAGCGTTTGGCTTCTTCATAATTTCCATCGATTATAGCAGCAGACTCTTAATGCAAAACCTGATGACGGCCTTAAGATAGGACCACTGGTCTGAAAGAACGTCCAAACAAAATAATTTCCGAGGTACCGACCTCAGCAAACCTCTATAAGTTTTTTCTCATACTGCGGTGCTTGACATGTCTACCTTTATTTGGGCTATCATGGTCTTCTTGTGGGCACGACTAGGTCAACATTCAAGGCATTTTCTACTCACATTCTTCTTTTGATCTTCAACTATTTTATTGCACTCAATTACTTCAGCAAGTTTTCTTCTGCCTAGCATTTTCACAACTAAATAAGGCTCAGCTTCCAATCAAACTTTTATTTTTTTGTGTGGGACATCTTCAAATGACTACTCCCGCTCCCACTAAAACCCACCCGTGTTCCTTCAGTTGCCTGTGCCAGGGTCACGGTATCTGTTTCGAACATCCCGCGACCCTGAGGCATCGGCCCTACGGACCCCGTCTTCCAATCTAACCTGCAGGCGTAGCGACAAAAGAATAGACAAAGTAACAGATGGATAAAAGAAATCTATTATTTTGTCTATTCTTCCGTCGACAAAAGTTGGTCATCAACCGCGAGCTAATGCAGCTGAATACCAGTATTTTACAAGGTGCGACAGCCTACCTGACCTTCCCAGCCCAATTACTGGATAACACGATAACCCTTGGATTTGATTGACATAAAACTTACAAAGAGATCCAAGTTATTCTTATACCTAAGGCATAGACATACAGTTCTTAACAAAACAGGTATGGCAAGTGATCTTTGTAAATTCTGCAAAAAAATGTACTTTCATTTTGATGTTAAGTGCATATTATTTTGATTGCGCAAGTGATCAGTGTTTCTCAAACTATCCCACTCCTCTACTCGATAACCCCGAAATATTCACAGACTAATATGGGTTTATGACCATAACAATATACCCCGTCCGCCGTAACGCGAGTCAACGGGTAGATTTTAACGAGAGTATCGATGTGTGAAATATGCTCAAAATTTGTTAGTTACTACTAGCGCCACCTATAATGTGCAGGAGTCAAGTTGTAGGCTATGTGACATTTCTCCATAGTCTAAGACTTTATGTGATTACCTTTATAAAGAAACTAGCACTTCGCCCGCGAACTCATACGCGAAGATTTAAAAAAAAAAATGCCTATGTTCATCAGACATAATTTCGGCATCTAATGGTAAAACAATTTTTCTAATCGGTCCAGTAGTTTAGGAGCCTATTCAATACATACAAACAATCAAATCATTCCTCTTTATAATATTAGTATAGATATACTTTCTTCCGTCTTAGCAGTCGAGCTCGTTTGTATTATTGAGTCTTAATACACTATCTCATAAATATCAACGATAACCATTTGAAAACTCACAAGGTTACTTCGAGTAGTCTAAACTTCTAAACTTGTTAAAATAAAATGATGATCGTAATTCAAACTTTGAGCAATTCAGTATGTTTAACAACGTAGTGCACTTTTAAATATTATGATAGCAGATGATTCTACGAAATATGTTATCTGCTAGTAAAAATAAAACAAGATAAGGACTTTAGTCGTGCAGCAATGAGACTACATAACAAAACATCTACAATGTGTAACTGTATTAATGCAAATTATGAAAGTATTTTCTTCAGAATACTCTACTGAATCGATTTCTGAAATTTTTAATAGACTTCCAAAAGGAGGATGTTCTTAATTAGTCTGTTTTTTTTTTAATTTGTATGTTTGTTACGCGATATTTCCGCCAATTGTGGATCTATTTCAAAAATTAATGTATAGCGTATGCTTCAGGGGTGGGCCCTTATAAATTGTATTAACTTTGTTTGGGTCGTTTTTCAGGTAGCTTTACTAATACGTATTTCTTCCACTTAGTGGGTCACTATTTTTTTTAAATCCAGTAGTGTTGGTATACAAGTTTGTGTGGGGTATGTACCACAACTAAAAAGTAAAAATTAAGAAAAAAAACCGTCTTTTAAAAAACACACTACAAAATGAAAAATAACTTAATTTCGGAAGTCGGTGAACAATAAAAAATACAAATCCAAAGACACTGACTTCCGAAATTAAAGTAATAAAGGATAGTTCAATTTTCTTTTAAAGTGAAATGCACAAAATAATCATCTATACTTTCATTAATATGTGGAAAGTGTGAACATTAAAAAACACAAAACTTTTTTTTTAAGTCGTTTTTTTTTTGTTTTTTTTTTTAATCCCAAATATAATTAATACTTCGTAAATTACTGTCACACTTCTGCTATACAGTCAAAACTAACCAAAATTGACGAAGTACCTTCTACGCTATACCCATAGACGTGAGCGACTATGCAAGTACGTGCGTAGATTTCTAATGTGACCACAATTTTCTCCTACAATCAGTATAACTAATTCAATAAATAAAAAATGGTTTATACGTAATAGTAAAAATTCTGTGTAGGTATATACAGCGTTGACGCACAGCACCAAACACGTCAAATAGCATTATTATGTTATAATATACAGGGTATCCAGTAAATAGCACGACATACTGCAGGGGGTGATAGCTGGGTTGATATCTACCAAAGCAACACAATATTTGTTCAACAAAATCTTACGGATTTACAGTTTTACAAAAACTTCCGTTCGTGTTTCGTTCCGTGAAAATTTTAACAAAACATACTATTTCTTGAAAACATTCCTGTTTTTGATAGAAAAAGACTTATGACAAAGTGATGAGTGAAGTAACTATTCACGAATAAAATGTGTAAAAAATAGAATAGGAATTTTTCATTACGAGATGCTTTAAAAATGTGTTTCAAGGTAGAGATTTTACGATATTTCTGAAATTTTGGTAAAACTGTAAACCCGTAAGATTTTGCTGAACAAATATTGTGTTCTTGTGTTAGGTATCGACCCCCTGCAGTATGTCGTGCTTTACTGGACACCCTGTATATTATAGTATAATAATGCTATTTGGGGTGTTTGGTGGTGTGCGTCAACGCGGGGACAAGTTGTTTACTTAGTTTTATTTTGTTCACGTTAAGTTCCTGCTAATACGAGAAAAGTATTTTGGGTTAGTACCGATTTTTACGTTCACAACAAAAGAACCAGCCAGCAGGAAGCTCTTTTAATCATAAAATCACTATCAGATATACGACGAAAGATTACAAGTATAGAGTTGGCACATCGCATATTTTTACATGCATAATATTTATTCATGTAATGTAAACAGGAGATAAGTCGTGTGAATCGTTGTGCCGTGTACACGGCAGTACATCACAGATTGAAGAATGTTTGATATTATGAGACGATCGATATGGAGAAGCAATGAACTTTTTTTATTAAGAAAAAATAGGGAGACCTTGAATAAGTTTTATTCAGTTGCGGTCTGTTTCGGCCAGTTTCTTAATCATTCGATAATATTGATGATGACAAATATAACGAACTGTTTGAAAAAAATAGTTTAATTTTAAAGCAGGCATAGTAAACGTTAGATAATCGAGAATTAAGTTTGCGAAAAATCTCGGGACTTTTCTATGGAAATCAGGCTTTTTGCCAGGACTTTTCAATTTTCCATCTAGTAACCCTAGCTACATCCAGTCAGACTAGAAATTGGCTGATGATGATGAACCACGTGAAACCCGATTTTCAACATCATAATTGGATTCATCTTTCAATATCTACCTCAAATACATAACATAGATATAAACCACGGCTGTTCTTAACAAATTGCATTTCCCCTAATCTGTCTTTACAGAGCTTATGGAATCGAAAAGGAATCATCCGTAAAACCAATTTTATTGGAGAAAGACGAATATGCAATAAATCTAATAGTATTTTACCGAGTCGTTATAGGTTTATAAAATAAATGTGATGAACGATTGAGATTTTATGTATAGGAAAAGGAATATTTGAAAGCTTTCTTGCTTGAAGTAGGAAGACTTGAGAATGGATAATATTATTTGATATTGTAAATATGCTTAAAAAGATTTTTTATTACCCCCGAGTGGGTCTAATGGGAATTCAAGTTTAAGTGTAAAAGCAACACTACTGTTTATCCCTTCGAATAACACAGGCGTGATATGCAATATCGAGCCAGCCCGACTCCGCCATTGGTCCAGTGATCACAAGCGCTACTGCTGAGCATGAGGTCCTGGGTTCGATTCCCAGGTCGGGCAAAGAATTATTGGGTTTTTTCAATCAGGAATTCCTCAGTAGCAGCCGGTGCCTAGATTAAGGCGCGGTTTGGCAATAGGCCGCCCCCCATCACATGAGCCTTAAATCAAAATAGCGAAATGTGGATGCACTCTAAAGACTTAAGGACGATGGCAGGAAACAACGTTATAATTATTGCGTTTTATTCCAAGCGATCGTGTTTACAACAACGCGCTTAATATTTCACTCCCTTTTTCAAAACAAAAATTTGCACATTTCTGCCCAACCCATCAGGGAAATATAGGCGTGATGCTACGATAAGTTATTTAACATAAAAGCTGTTAGAAGAAACTTTTACAATTTCCTACATTGGTCATGAAATAAAACTTTGAGAAGCACTGTCCCTTTTATAAACGTATAATCTTGCAATAAATATCGGAATCATATTTCAGTGATACAACATAAACTGTCTTATAATAAACAATAACGCTCTATAGGAAGATATAATAACATTGATATGATATTACGAACATTATAATTATATTAATGATGTCATGAAAGAGCCTACTGTTTTTCGAATCTGCAGTGCAGCAGTAATCTTAATTATGATAATGGTACTTGTTGAAAAACTTATTATTATACTGTGTAAATCTATACTATCCTAAAAATTATACAGCTGAACAGTGTTTGTTTGAACGTGCTCATCTCTAGAACTAAAAGCCGGATTTGAAATATTATGTTTGCATTTTATAGCCAATCTCTTAAGGAAGGTCTTAGGAGGAGAAAAAACGCTTAGCGAAAGCAGAAGCTTGTTTTATAATGTTGGAGTCTTGAGCCAAAGATTAAAATCTTAAACATCACAATAACAGAAGGTGCAAAACATAATATTTATTAAAACAAAAGCAAAAATCTTTTAGAGGTCTTTTGTTTTTAGCATTCCTTTAAAATGTACAAAACATACATCTAAAGAATTTGACTTCCAAAAAGATGAGGGTCGAACGTGAACATAAACAATGCTTTATCTCAGCTGAGAATCGTACCCCGGACCGCTGCCAAGAAATGAGTTGACGATGACTTTTTAGCTGTGTTCACATGAATGATTTTGGTTTTTTTATTTTCATCAGCATATTTTTATATGAATCAAATCAAATACCTTTTTGTATAAATAAATAAAAGTTAAACGGAAACGAAGCAAAAGGAGTATGTAAGGTGGCGTTGTGTAGTTTCTGCCTACCCCATGTGAAGAAGGCGCGAGTTTATGTATGTGAGTAAATAAAAGATAACATCCTGCCTGTGTTTCCTCAAGGGATAGGCAGAAGATATTCGGCATACGGAAGTATCGCCAGTATTATTTTTGGTTTCATGTTTTAAAGGTCCAGCCTATTCGCGTAGTAGACGACCTAGACGCGTAAAGCAACGGCTGCTTTGAGTTGGCTCCGGGAAAGGATCAACATTTCCGTCGAATGACATCCACAGCTGGAAATAGGCCTGCCCAAGCATCGCCACTTCGCCCAGTTCGGTGCCTGCCATGAAAATGATACTTAACTGGAAGAATTGGGAAAGGCCTTTGCGCAGAAGTGGGACATTGTAGGGTAAATAAAAAAAATCGACTGCTACTACGAGACCTAGGAAACAAACAAAATACGTTTTTCCGTCGTTCTTGTTACCACTACAACCAATGAGGTGGTCCACAAACTTATTTCAAAATCAGTCATTTATTCAAATCGGGCTGAAAGCAGTGGTGGTCCAGCGGCCGCGACTTACGAGTTGTAGGTAGCAAACCGGCATGTCTAAGAACCAAAATATTCGAAGACATGTGACATCTACCAACCCGCACTGGGTCCGCGTGGATCCACCACGCCCACTCCCTCTCACAGAGAGGAGGCCTGTGTCCCAGCAGTGGAAAAATAATAGGCTGATTATGAGGCTGAGAATCAGCACTTTTTGAAAGTCAACATTATGAAAAGACGGTTCCTCAAAACGCTTTCCCATAACCACTTCCTAGTGCTTTAGCTGGGAAGCAGAACTGGCGCAACAAACTCCCCAGCAGCACAGCTATATATTTTATACTCTTGAATAACCTTACCTACCTACAGGCAAAACATTTAGGCTAATTTTATAAAGTTTCCCCGATTAATTTCTCGAACAGTTAATTAGAAAAATATGCTGGAAAGATATCAAAGAGACGTATCACGAGGAGAGAAGCCAAAATAAATAAAAACTGAGAAAGAGATTTTATACTTATGATAACACACAAATCATAATGTCAGATATTATTTTTTTGTATGACATTTGCATGACATGGAAAATTGTATAGTGCACATTACTTTGTGCAGCACTCGACTGTAATTAACTAGATTGCTAAATAGTCGATGTCATTTGTGTGGAATTTTTAACAAAACTTAATGTACGCACGATTTTGTACTATTTGATTTAAGAGTGTCCATAAAGTTTCTTGCCCGTTCTTCTCCATAGAGACGTACGTTTTTCAATGGCTTCAACTTTCTGATTAACACACCGACTCCTTGACAATTTAAAAGCGCCTGTAAATAGTTTAATTTCTAGCGAAAGAGCCAGATGGCCTGCGAAATTCAAATTTTCTTACGTTTTTTACAACCTTGTCTTTCCAGCATATTTTTCTAATTAACTGTTCGAGAGATTAATCGGGGAAATTTTTACAAAATTTGCTAAAATGTTTGCTGTACCGTTTAGTTAAATTAAAGTTAAGGTTATAATACTCTTTGTGTTCTAAAGCACTAGGAAATGGTGATGGGAAAGCGTTTTGGGGGACTGTCTTTTGTAATTTTGACTTTTATAAAGTGCTTATTATTTTCTTTGTATGTTGATGAAATACGATTCGCGACCGTAACAAGTATGTCTTTATTAAAGTCATCAATATTAATATTACTCTTTAAGACCAATAGAATGACTATTTCATGAAATCCTGACATTTTAGGATTATACTAACTGTTTATACATACAGTCCACGAGGCCTAAGCTGAGCTTTGCATTTGTGTGAGTGATCGCACCGACGTGCGCCGATTGCCAAGAAGTTGTATTTCTGATTCCAATAATTATAATTCTGTAAAAACATGTCTGTTACGGTTACGAAAAATACTTTAAAGTCTCGTGCACACTGCCGCGACGCCACAGCGCGACACAAAGGCACCACATGTCGCGCGACGAGCGATGGCTTTGTGTCGCAACGTTTTGCGGGAGCCTTTAATCAACATACAACCAAATCAAGATACCCAACACGACATCATTAAAACATTATATGTTTTTTTTAAATAGTTTATTACTTTAAGTCCTCCAGAGGGCGCCATATTCGACGTTATATAACCTTTCACCGACGATCAAGTCGCATCCAACAATACCACATTTGTCAAATTATAATAAGAAGTTATGAGGGAACCGATGAACATACATACATACATACCGGTCATAATTATAACCCTCCTTATTGTTTCGCCTTCACAAGAATAGTATGAAAACACATGACATTGTACCTTTGTAATGTAAACTATGAAAGTGACGTTACAGTGGTAAAGGTCGTAAAGCGGGTACGGGTATGTAATGTATCCATAATAAACTAACACATCGAAATATGTATAGAAACATCGTATCGCTCTTCAACAAAAAAATACTTTTATTGTGTATGATATAAAATCATACTGCAGGGAAAAAGCCTCTTCTCTGATAGAGAAGGTTCGAGCATTGATCACCGCGCTTGCTCCAGACGGGTTGTGTTTTTTGCAAAAAAATCATGGGTTTGGAAAAAATCATGATTTTTGAAAAAATCAAATAAAACACGATTTAAAAAAAAAACCTAATTAATCAAGATTTTTTTTTATTTTTTAATTTCATTATTTAATTTAACTATATTTTTGCGTAAAACGGAACGCGCGGGGATTTCCCTTTTGTCTGACATGTGAATGCAAACAGAATTCATACTGACAGATGATGAAGAAGAAAGTGCGTTGGAGGAAGCACGACATCACTATGATGGTTTAGTTTTGCTACCATTGATAGTAGAGCTTAAGTCAAAATCAAAACCATTCAGAAGTGTGATGTTCACAGAAGAAGTTGTTAAAAAACTGACACCACTAGAGGGTCGTTAAATATATTTTTCTGTAACATCCACATGTTACAGAAAAATATATTTAACGAAGAGGAACAGTATTTTTTTCCCGGTGGTGAAGCAATTGGGGCGACAGCTTTTTCAGCTGCTGTGGAAAGAGTGTTTTCACCTTTGTTATTGTTGAGAGCGAATTAAGAAACCGACTGGGAATTGAAAAGACTACTTTGTTTTCTCAGATTTAAACGACCCTAGTCTGTTATACATATAATTATAATTTCTAAATCAGTTTTTTTATGTTGATTTCTTTGAAAGACACACATTTTTTAAAAAATCACTTGATTTAAATCAAAATTATTTATTCATGCCAACCCTGGTTGGCGATTTCAGACTTATATTCCCTTACTATTTATTAGTCGAGGTTTCCTCAAGATGTTTTCCTTTACCAATGTCATTAATTTCCATGATAAACTCAGAAAGTACATATGCAGGGTGGAAGGGACATCGACGCACAAACTGATACCATTCGGATTCAGTTCATGTTTCTGGACTCCGTGGAGTTGAAATTTTTCATCGGTTTTTTTTTTTACTTCTGTTTTTTTTTTTCATAGAAAAGTGCAATTCCTACGCGGTTAAAATGTATGGCATAGCAAATTTTTTGTGTTTTGTTGAATTCAAAAAAATATTTTCAATATAATGTACTGAGTCCACGGTATCAGGTTGTGCGACGATGTCTCTTCCACCCGTATATGAATAGAAAAAAAAAGGCGAAAGATTTATGTGTTTTGAAGGGAAACCAAAGTTAAGCAGACGACAACCTCATAGGTTGACCTGCGAGATGACATACATAAAAAAAAAAATACATAAAAAAAATGAATAGAAAATCTACTAATTTTTCAGAAGTTAAAATCACACTGTACAGTCACGACCATAACGCAAGATTCAAAAGTAATTTTCTCCTGAAATATTGTTATAGAAATTTTATGGCGTTTCGAAAATACTATGTTTATTAGTATTTTCAAAACACCACACCGTTATGTAATAGGTATTACTTAAAATAGCAATTGTTATTACACGAGGAAATCACCTTTGGATATTGCTGGTATTCATGCCCGCGAACATACCGTGTAGTCCCAGAAAAAAGGCGTTAAACATGACTTAAAATAAAACAGCAAAAAAATACTCACAAACGTCAAAAAGGTTCCAATTTCAAAATTCACTTTAAATTTAAAATTAGAACAGCGTGGCTCGTATGCGCCTGCGCAGGTAAGTACGTTCTCAGCGCGTCGAACGGCGCGCACCGATAAGCTATCGTCGATAACGTGCCGTTACGTTCGTTCGTTCGCTAGCACTCGCTGTAACGATGTCGTTAGGATGTCATAGAGTAGGTAGAGTTGTGGAAAAAAGGTCACAGTGTATTAAAGGCCTTTAGTGGGACAACTTTGTTGCCTAATTCTGTGTGTCGTTGAATGGGAAGTGTTTTAAGAGGAAACGCGATCACGTAGTCGCTGGCATGCATGGCAATACTCACGAATAAGTAGATACTAGTCCAAATTGATTATCTTTTATTTAAAGTGTATACTGGTGCCGATTCTCTTGTCACAAACGCCTCTAAACTAGACTAAAAATCACTAAAATTTGGTTTAATTCTGTCAAATGACGATTTTCCATTCTGAAATTGACTATAGTGACACAACTTAACTATATTTTAGTTTGACAGCACTAAGATTGCACTGAGTTATTAGTTTAGTGAAAATGGCTATTTTGCTATTCTGAATTTTACGTTTTTCACCAAAAAATTTGATGGTCAAACTAAATCTGAACATGAATCTGACTATTTTTAATCGCGATTAAAAAGGTGTGGAATAAAATTAGGTGGCGTGAACTAAAATTCACACCAACACCTCGACTTCAGACGTGCAAAAACGGGTCTTTAACTTTCTTTTTCTTTTTTTGCTCATATCTCGAAAACGGTGTGTCCTATCACAAAAATAATGAAAATTTCGACCCCCTTTGTAACCCTGAAACCACCGAATCTCTACATGTAGATATTTTTATTTTATATTTTTCACACAAAAAGTCAAAACTTCCATAGAAAACACGTCGAGGCTGCCCCCAGGCTGCCTCCGGCTCTAACAAAGACGTTGCGAAATCAAAAAAAAAAAAAAAACACGTGGACTCGCGACTGTCAAATTCGATTAGTTGTGTCAAAGTTATTTTTAAATTTAGAGATTTTTTTTCGCAGAATAGCGTCAAGATTTTCATAGTAAAAAGTAAGGAATTTTAGTGATAGTTTAGTTAGTTTAGTTCGGTGTACAAGAGAATCGGCACCACTGTCATGTCCCTGTATTGTTTTTTTGGTGTAATTATAAAAAATAAGTATATGCGATTTTGAACAGCAAATTGTTTCACCAAAGTTATAGGCCGAGATTGATGTCAGTACTTTGGCTAAGGATTATTCCTGACGCTGTCGCACAACTAACAAATTACAAGTGCAAGACAGAGACGGAAACACATCTAACCCAAAGCATTATTAGATACGATTGTTGTGATGTGATTTTAGACTAAATATACAGTTTTCATTAAATGTGGTTGATATACGATTTCGCAGGGTGGTAGCAACTGGATGAGAGTTCTCGAGAATAGAGTTAAATGGTGACCGACTGGAGAAGCCCATATCCAGCAATGGACTGGTACAGGCTAATGATAATGATAAAAAAGTTTGACAAAATTCAGTTATTTCACATAAACCTAGATGGGCACTTATGAAACGTCAGAAGCTAACTGCCACGGTCGTTTCGAGAAAGCAGGCAAGATATTCCATTGTTACTCTTTTTTTCACCCAATAATAATGCAAAATCAAGTGACGTTCACTTGATTTTGCATTATTATTAGGTTGTCAAGACAACGTAAGAAAAATTGAGGTGGGCATTATAAGAAACCAATTTCTGGCGCTTTCTTACCAAAAAATCTAAAAATAATGCCTTCATCTCGAGACGAGGCCGTACAATTAATATTATCCTTCAATTAATAATGATTCTATTTCGAAACACGGTGAGTGTATCTTGTGCTGAATGTTTTGGCTCGAATTCTGCTTTAATGTCTGATAAATGATGCGGTTTGTTAGTCAGCGATGACGAGGAGAATATCTTACATGGATTAAGGTGAAAATAGATGATCAGTAGTCCGCTCGTCGGTGGTAACACTATGACCTTGAGTTGGTCTAGCGTAGTATGGCGTTTCAATAGAATAGGAGGCCAGTTAAATTGGTTTACTAGCTGTTGCCCGTGACTGCGATTCAGGATGAAAAGTACCCTATGTCTTTAGCAAATTTCATCCCAATCAGTTCAGCTGTTGTTCAGTAGCGTGAAAGCTTAACAAACAACCTCACTTTTGCATTTATAATATTAGGATTAGGATACTGGTTTCTTTTACCACTGATGGGCAGCTTCCTGTACTCTACTCATATCTACCTTGCTTTTTCCCAATTACATTGGGGTCAGCATAGCTTCCAGTCTAACCGAATGCAGCTGAATACCAGTATTTACAAGGAGCGAAGTCAGACCTAACCTCCTCAACCCAGTAAATAGGTAATACGAAACCCCTTGGCAAGACTATCTACTCTTTTATGAATCGAAAAACTGAATGGCCCGAACAGCACCAAAAACTGAATTGGTTTTTGTTATTTTCCGTATTAGTATTTTTTTTTTGTATAAATATACGAAAAGACATTCTCACTATCCCAAGACATTCTCAATCACAAGTTTCCATAATTTACACCAAAACAATCTTCAGCAGCACTCATTCCGCAAAATACATGATATTTTATTTTAACTCTATGTGTGTTTCTTTTTATACATTCTAGTACGTACGCGGAATGACACAAATAAACATCCAACAAGCATCTTCACAATTCACGACTTTCCTACGAATTCACTGCCTACTTGCCCATCTACGGTTGTTCGCTCATAGGTACACCACGTGACCCGCTAAGGAAAACGCGCGGGCGCAAGCCTTGTGATTGGAGGCCGTGTAATGGTAATTCAACGGACGGATCCGCTGTTTAATTATTCAATTTTTAGTTTCGTTGGATAGGTGTCTGAAATGAGCGGAATAGATACCTAGATTCATGATAGGGGTCATTATTCCTTTTACCATATATATCACATGTTCAAGTAAGCAAGCAAATTAGCCAGATACACAATATAGTACATTGGGCCTGTTACGTTTGGAAGTAGGGGGCGAGCTGCAATTAAGCGGGCACAAATCCAGACACCCGGCTGCTACTGAGCGATCGGTTTTTCCATTTGTAACTTAAATGGAAAACCCGACCGCTTTGCCCCACCCGTAGATCGTAACGCAGGACCTCATGATCAGCAGTACCGCTTGAGACCACTAGACCAACGAGAATATAGACAGCACATAAGATACCTGACCAGCAATTCTAAACAAACTATAGACGCGAAACTAAGGTTGCTTGTTACGCTTTCACGCTTAAACGGATTTGGATGACATTTGGTACACCGGTAGACCAGGACCTGGGTAAGGACTGAGTTTACTTATCATCCTAGATCGCAGACGACGTCGCGGGCTACAGATAGTAATTTTATAACGACGAAGTAGTTACCAAAACGAAAATGGACATGCTTTACTTTAAAAAAAAACATAAAAAGAGATCAGCAAACATCCAAACTGCATACAAACATTGTATAATATTTTTATACCACCTCTGTTATTACTAGTCAAACAAAAAACCTCGTCTGACCGTCTGTCCTTCAATGGCACAAAAAATTCGCAATCAGTTCGTCGACCCGAAGTTTGACGAACGCTCGCGAAATGATACGAGGCCACTCGAACGACGTCGTTAGGAACAAATCACGAAGTTGAGTTTATGAGATACGTATGCTTTACAGTGAAATTATTGTAACTTACAATTAAGATTTATTTGTTTTTGTACGAAAATTATTGGATTTGCTGAAAGATATTAGTGGTAATAAGGTCATATTGACCTAATTCAGCCATCTGAATAATATCTACGGCCATATTTCGATACAACATTTCCATAAATAAATAGATATCATCATCTAATCAAAATGTGGATGAAATGGAACTAGTTCCATGAAAAGGTTACATAATAACCACTGTTGATGTAATATTTCTATGAATCTAGATTTCTAGGATAAACTCAAGGATCTGGGATTCAGTACCAAAATAAAGTGTTTTAAAGACTTTTTACACATTAGTGTTTACGGACTGGTTTTAGTTCGGGGTCATAGTCCAAAGAAGTTTGAGAAACGCTGTTTTATTAAAAAATCTATAAAATATTATTTTTTATCGATTCATGCATAATATTACATGGTGCAATTTCTTAGAAAATTTGTAAATAGATATTGATACCTACTCATTATTAACACATCCGTTGCAATACTTGCAATAATATTATCAATATCGAATTCCTAACATTTTAAAACATGCATATAATAATGTAGGTATCTCGCGGAATGACTCTGAATGACATAAAAGCAAGCAACACTAAAAAATAAAGTCATTAAAAAAAATGACAGTCTGAAGTCTCGTACACACTGGCGCGACGCCACAGCGCGACACAAAGGCACCGCTCTTCGCGCGACACGCGGTGCCTTCGTGTCGCGCCTGTTTACGTGAGCCTTTATTAAATTCAAGCTAAAGGCTCTCCCTTACCGGGAGCATTCGCGTATAATTTAACAATTCAAGATTCCACAAGGTGCTTTGCAAGATTTTACTCGTCAGAGGTCTTAAGTCCTGGAGTTGACATTAGTGAAATACATTTCATAATGACTTAAAGTTACATCTTAATTGCGTTACACACTGTCAATCAGAAACATTTTGGAGAATATTGCTAATCCATTGCGTCATATGTTCGAAAAAATTGTCTGCTCAACAGCGTAAATTACGCAATGAATGTTGTTGAACTGTCAAAATGAAAGCCATTCCTATTGTTATTATTTTATTTAATACTTCACTTTAATGCTACACGAATGTACCGAGGCGGACTTAATGCCAAAGGCATTTTCTACCAGTCAACCTTTGGGTGATGCAGAGGCAAGCAGTTGTAGGTGCAATTTATAAATAAATAAACATTTAGGATTTTTTTTTTCTGGTCTGGGTTACTTTTATTGTCAGATCTTCAGACTGCCTCGTTGGTCGCAATCGCTACTGCTGAGCATGAGGTCCTGGGTTCGATTCCTAGGTCGGGCAACGTGTTATTGGGTTTTTCTATCTGGAATTTCTCAGTAGCAGCCCGAAGTCTGGATTTGTGCCCGGTAGATGGCAATAGGTTCGCCCCCTATTACATGGGACTTAAACATAACTGGCGAAATGTGGGTGTACTATATGTACACCTCTGCCCAACCCTTCGGGGAAACAAAGCTTGATGTTATGTTATGTTATGTTATGTTATCTTCATATTACTGTCGTCGGTCAATAAATCATGTCACCGAAACCATAATAATACCTGACAACCATTAGCAATATTAAGCTGACTCCTCACATCAAACAAATAGCAATACTTGCATTTCGGATCACATGTCACCGTGTTTACGAGCTATTGTTTTAATAACTACATATATATTAATGATGCTATTAGAAGATCATTTGACATACATATAGCTGGCAGACAACGTGACTGGAATTCTGGTCAGGTTTTCATGAATCATGGGAAGGATAGCCCTATTGAAGATTGGCCTCGAAATAGAGACTGCTTCAGTGAACTAACTGTAGGTACCACTGACGACATTAAAAGGGCTGCTGAGATAGACTGGATGCGGATGGCTGAGCGGGTGTCTTCGACCCTGCGGGGACCTTATGTCCCGCAGTGGACTGTGGAAGGCTGGATTGATTGTCCAGTGATCTAAGTAATACCAAGTGAGGAATATTGCAGCGCCACATCTAGCAATTCTGGTAGTACATTTTTGTTAAGTACTGCTACGGTCTCCATAAAATCTAACGCTTTGACATCCAATGGAAGATTTTCAGAAAACCTCTTCTTTGTAAATATTAGGTGTAAATAAATGATATAAACGAGGGAAGAGATGATATACACGAACAAAACTATTGACTGTTTAACTAAAGTGATAATGAATTGCTAAAAGGTCTCATTTATTTAACAACTGATATAACTATGACAAGACGTAAAACGGTAAAATCTAAAACAGTTCTTTAAATACTCCAACGTAACAGTAGTTTTTAAAGCCTTATCACAGAACAATGAGAAATGCATTTGTTTTCTCATAAACTATTAACGGGTACATTCTCGTTTTGACTGTAGCGATCTATTGACATGGCAGTCACATAATTTATGAAGAAATACTTCTGACCTATGTACTTGAATATAAGAACTGAGTCACGGAAAGAATTAAATTGATCAAGACGACGCTAGTTAAAGATGGATGCGAGTGGTCAAGGATTTAGCTCCGTGGCGTGGAATTGGAGAGAGAGTGAGAGAGAGTTTTTTTTTAAATCAGTGGCTTCCAGAACCCCGGGTTCATCGTCGAACGTCATCTGATATCTTCGGACCCGCACCCTAATTGCGTAATACACAATCAATCGGAATATTAATCGTTTTGAAACAGATTGCTAATACATTGCTTCATAAGTTCGATAAAAAATTGTGCTTATCAATGTAAATAACGCAATGAATGTTGCTGAACTGTCAAAATCAAACAGATTAATCGTACCTAATCGTTTACGAAAATGTGTTACGCAATTAGGCTGTCGGTTTATTTACTGAGTACTCCAAGGACAAGAACTTTAAGACCATGATAGAGGTGGAACCGCTATGGCTTTCAAACTAGAAGCCATTGAGGCGTTTTGGATCATACATGTATTTACGTTTATGTAAATTCAGAGCGCTCTACGCCAAAGTAAATAAATGATGAGTGTTTCTATTCTATATATTTAAATCTATTGTTTTTATTGTGTCCTTTATCTCTAAACACTGAATGGCTAACGAGGTGATTATTTAGATAGTGCCCTATTGGTATTTGGGTATATTTTGGTAAGCGGACCTATAAATGCTGGTCTTAATTGTATGCACTTTCTCTACCAAAAACGTTACTCCAAATCAAGAAAGTTTTCTAATAGGTGGTGTTAAAAAAAATTGATAGCGTAAATTTTTAAGAAGATTAAATTATGCCTAAGTAGAAAAGTAATAGAAAGTAAACTCACCAGGACCAGATCAGTGAAAGCAATCCAAATCAGACACCACTAAACAACCTCAGGGGATGACTATCATCCCGACACTGACGACCCTATATCACAAATCACCATTTTATACACAAAACACGCGGGAAAAACGAACCGACCAGTACGGAAGCAGGAAGGATGCGTTTTTATTCCGTTCCAAACTGAAATTTGAACGCTCCATTAGTCAAATTGTTCCCGCTCTTTGTTGGGTGAAGATTAGCTTTTTATCGCATTCTAATTGAAATTGAGATTGGTGTAAAAAAGTATTGTCATATTTGCATGTGTTTTTATGTCATTTTTTGTCAGAGATAACTTTGCTTTTGCAGGAAAACGATGCTTTGTTGTTCGGAAACACTTTGTAGCGGTAACGGTTAGACAAAATCAGTGCCGGTTCTGACTTCCAAATCTATAGACGTTTTTGGAGCGATTTCAGTCTTTTAAACTAATTAGTTTGTTAAATGTGGCCATCATCAAACCAAATGTATAAGTAGAACAGTCTGTATTGTCCTAGCAAGAAAATTGCATTTGGACTAGTGTAGGAGGTATCTTCAAATTCGTGCACCATTTGGCAAGGAACACCAAAACAAGAAGATTGGTTTAAGAAAAAATAAGTGTGTGACAAGGACAAATATAGTTAATAATGACGTCACTTGCTGCCAAGTTCTTCAAAGTTTTGTGCAAGATTTGGAGCAGACGTGATGAGGACGACGAGGAAGTAATCATTTGGAAGATTGAAATGTGTAAGTGTGCATACTTGTTTATTACTGCAAGCTTTTCACGGACGCTACACTCTGGCTCTGAGTGTATTTAAGGGTTTATTTTTACAATTAATTTTTCGCAACATGGCATTTGGAGTTAGCAAGAGAAGTCTGGTCGTTGTCGAAGGACCAATGCCATTTGGAGCGTTGGAGCAGACAACTCCTAAATAGCAAAATCAGCGTAGGATGCCCCAGAAATGGGGAGCTTTTGGCTTTTATCAAAATCTATGTAATGGCGCCCACAAATCTCTGTAGATGCAAGAACATTCACAAATCAAGAACTTCTTCTTTACTTTACCGTTAACCGTCTCTTTCCGTAAATAAAATAAACATTCAATACACTACTGCACAGATAACTTTAGACTTCAAAAACAACTTGGCCGACCGTATTTGCTCGCCTACCCCACGTTCTTTGCCTAATCGATGACCACGGTTTAGATACAGAATACCATTTAAAACCTAGACTTTTCGATCGACCTAGATTTAAGTTCGTTTCGCCTTTTGCCATTGTTTAAGCGAATAAAATGCATCATCTGTTGCGATTTGTCTGATTCCGGAAAACAAATTTTTTTTGTTGTAAATTCACAACTAATAGTCCTGCAGACCGAATTTCGGCCATGGCGGTCAATCTCAGCGGAGACTAGCCATCGACGCGGGAGATATTATAGTGCACAGACCAAAGGCTTGTGCTTTCCGAGGGACGGGTTTATCATCACCGCCAACTTCTAAACTCCGGGCTCACGAACACTTTGTATTCGCGCTTGTGACCCCTAGAACAGCAGGCAGTCAAAGTCAAATTGACAAATACCCGCTCTTTGAAAAGACTCCCTGACATATTGTAAGGGTTTCTTGGTCCTTTGGCCCTTATTGTATCAAAAACAATTAGTCTATTACGTTCTTACTGTTGGGACACAGTTCACACAGGCCTCTGTGTGAGAGGGAGGATATATACCAACCCACCCCCAGTGGGTTCGTATATGTGACCGGTCGAAGTGACGATGCTTGGAAAAGGTCCAGCAGCCAACGACTTTCGGCTGATATGATGATGAATTTCTGATTTTTGAACAGTACGGTATGATTTACAATAACTACAAGCAGCTTACTTACAATTTTTTTTTTTTATCCTTAGGTCTTTTCTTCATTTTTACAATACATTTCGTGCAAAGAACACATACCTGTAACAAAAGAAAGCGATCGTTATAAAATTAAGTAACGTGTTAAAAAAAATTAGCCATAAAATATTGTTATTATAATGTAACTTAATTTATTCCTATCCTGTAACTTCCTTGCTTGTTTAAATATGTATTACAAAAAAAAAGTATTTTTCTTGTAATACATATTTACGAGCACACCTCTCATCCTTAAATTCGTATATTTTCTATATTGTAAGTATATATTATTGTTAATACGTATGTGTGTTTTATAAGTTTGTAACCAAGT
This sequence comes from Dasypolia templi, assembly GCA_963555695.1. Taxonomy (NCBI): domain Eukaryota; kingdom Metazoa; phylum Arthropoda; class Insecta; order Lepidoptera; family Noctuidae; genus Dasypolia; species Dasypolia templi. Next base: position 12,881,064 of record OY743163.1, read on the forward strand.
TATGTACACAATATCTTTTTAGTTTCAGTTTTGCTTCATCATTGTTACTTTCAATCAAAGCACTTGCCATCTAATCTCTTCACCATCCTTGGTTGACTAGTAGAGAATGCCTAAGGCATTAAGTCCGCCTTGATACCTCTTTGGGTTCGATAAGTTTAAATAAATAAATAATAATAAATGCACCCACGAAAATACCTTAAGCAACCTCATCAAAAAGCAACAATCGACGCAAGTTTGAGTTTCAATACGTATGTCTCTTCTCGTTTGGCATGTGACCAAGTTTGACAGTTCGTAACTGTCACTGTTACCTTCTCCCTCTACTTGTTGGAAAGAAATAGCAATACTTTTGTTTTATGCGTTAAGTAGTAAGGTCCTATTGAATCAAAAGCTGACAACGTTATAAAGATGAAAACAACTATTGAAAAGGTCTTTAAAAATAATGCTAGAGTTAACGATATTAAGGCTCCCCCACAAACAGGCGCGACACAAAGGCACCGCTCGTCGCTTGACACGCGGTGCCTTTGTGTCACGGTGTGGCGTCGCGCCAGTTTGTACGAGACTTTAAGTGTAACAAAGTATGTAGTTTTTATATTCAATATCTAAAATAAAAAAATGCTCGTGTTAAAATGTAAAATGTTTAGCTAAAATATAAATGCTCGGCGGGTGAGGTCATTTGATGATTTCCCAAACTAAAAAAGAAAGAGGGTGGTTCAGAATCATGTACTGAATCCATTGTAACAGATTGTGCGTCAAAGTCCCTACCACCCTTGTATAATAATTAGGTACTACTTTTGTTTTCGCAGTTTTCACATACGAGGGCTGCACTAAAAGTATCGGGAATGGAATATTTCCACTGTTCCTGTAATATTAAAATCTTTTTAATTGAAAACTCCTTGGTTTTAAAAATCGATTATCATTTATTTATTTTAAAAAAGATTCTCGGTCTTGTCACAAGGTTTTGTCAAACTTGTTTAGTCGTTGAGAAAATGGAATTGACTCGAGAAAATTCAAGAGCGATGATTTATTATGACTTTCGAAGTGGTTTAACACAAAAGCAGTGTGTTGAGCGGATGATTTCTGCATTTGGTGATGAAGCACCATCCAAAAACACAATTTATCGCTAGTTTGCTGAATTTCAACGTGGACGTGTCAAGCTCAGTGATAATCCCCGTCAAGGTCGTCCGAAAACTGCAGTCACCCAAGAAAACGTTGATTCTGTGCGTAAGCTGATTGAGGAAGATCGACATGTGACATACCGCGAAATTCAGGCAACTTTAGACATTGGCATGAGTCAAATACAAATAATCTTGCATGAACAATTAGTTGTAAAAAAGTCCAGTCGCAGGATCCTCAAATGTTGTATACAACATCGTATCAGGTGACGAATCCTGGATATACGCGTACGAACCCGAAACAAAAAACCAGTCGTGAGTTTGGGTGTTCGAAAATGAGTTAAAGCCAACAAAAATTGTTCGTTCACGGAGTGTTGCAAAAAAAAAGATGGCCACGTTTGTCTCCAAAACCGGCCATGTTACGACTATTCCTCTTGAGGGACAAAGAACGGTTAATGCAGAATGGTATGCTAGCATTTTTTTGCCACAGGTCGCTTCTGAACTCCGTAAAGAGAATTGCAACCGCCGCATCATCCTCCATCACGACAATGCGAGTTCGCATACCGCACACAGAACAAAAGAGTTTTTAGAGCAAGAAAACATATAATTATTAGACCATCCGCCGTACAGCTCCGACCTAAGCCCTAATGATTTCTATACTTTCCCTAAAATAAAGAATAAATTGCGTGGACAGAGATTTTCCTCACCTGAAGAAGCTGTGGACGCCTACAAAACGGCCATTTTGGAGACCCCAACTTCCGAATGGAATGGTTGCTTCAATGATTGGTTCCATCGTATGGAAAAATTTGTCAAATTTCGCGGAGAATACTTCGAAAAGCAATAAATACATTTTTAAATAGTAATGTTGTGTCACTTCCTTGATTCCCGAAATTTTCAGTGCCGCCCTCGTACATCCTTCGGTTTATAAATCAAAAACCCATTCCACATCCGAACTCTTATTAACATACACGTAACGTGTCGTAACGTGTTCGATCTTTGAATAATAACTATCGGCATTGATTCATCGGTGACCGCGAGGTCGCGGGTTCGAATCGAGCCATATTGATAAAGGATGCTTGCATTCATTGCGTTACTGGTTATGGTCAAGTAACTTGTAAACATTTGTACAGTAAATAACATATGTAGAAAGCTTTTACACTCACATCTGCTTTGTAAATCCCTTTGGTTTCATTCATCATCTCAAAATGACGAAACCATCTAAGCATACTCTTTTAAACTTTTGTCACAACATCTTCTTTAAAACCGCACTGTTGCCCTATCATGCTCCCTAGGAGGACATATAGTGGCCTTAATAACGATGTTCTTCTGAAAGGTCAGGTGCGTAGTAGTCGCAACCGGCGCCCGTCTATGATCAGATGTATAAACGTAAACAAGGCAAAAGCAGTATGTAAGGATGGTAGCAGGTGGCGATCTGTCTACCCTCACGGGAAGAAGGCGTACTCAGTACCCGGAGTAGCTCACCCAGTAACTGGGTTGTGGTCGTTGTAGAGGACAGATAAGTCAGACCATGTGAAATACTGGTAATCAGCTGCATCCAGCTAATTGAAGAAATTGATAGGAATAGGAATAACATAAACATAACATCACGCGTGTAATCCCAGAAGGGTTAGGCAGAGGTGTACCTAAAGTACACCCACATTTCGCCAGTTATGATCAAGTCCCATGTAATAGGGGGCGAGCCTATTGCCATCAACCGGCCACAAATCCAGACGCCGGGCTGCTACTGAGAAATTCTAAATAGAAAAACCCAATAACACTTTGCCCGACCTGGGAATCGAACCCAGGACCTCATGCTCAGCAGTAGCTCTTGCGACCACTAGACCAACGAGGATTGATAGGAATATACCATGAAAGTTGTTTTTTTTTTATCCAAAGATTTTACGTTCATTTGCTTCGACAAATCGTGTGCACGTTTTAAAACACTTTAATTCACAATATCCGTATAGATTTTCCGATTTCTAATATGTCGTTATTTTATCGATGTCGAATTAAAATGTTGGCACATTATGACATTTAACAATTTAGCATGGCTTTTTGTTTAGTACACAGTAAGTAAAAAAAACGACAATTCATATCTGAATATTGTTATCATAACATATTCAGTCTATACTGTTCCCACTGCTGGGACACAGGCCTCCTCTCTGTGACAGGGAGGGGGGACGTAATCCACCACGCGGGCCCAGTGCGGGTCGGTAGACGTCACAATGTCTTCGAATTTATGGTTCTAGGACATGCCGGTTTCCTCACGGTGTTTCCCTTCACAGTTTTTTAAGAGCAATTGTGATGACATAATCAACACAAAGTAAAGCCCTTGCAGGGTTCGAACCTACGACCTACAACTCGTAAGTCGCGGCCTTTACAACTGGACCACCACTGCACTCGTTTTATAACAGTGTTCTAAATTCTGAATTTCTAACTTACTAGACAGCTGTGCTGCTGGGGAGTTTGTGGCCCCACTTCTTCCCAGATAAAGGTCTAGGAAGTGGTGAAGGGCGGGCGTTTTGGGGCTGTCATATGTAATTTTGACGTTCGAAAAGTTCTTAATAACTTTTTGTTTTTGATACGAGTTTCATAGGGAAAAGTAAACAAAATGATGATTTGAATAATCAGAATTAGGTGACAAAATCAATTAGTAAGTATTATCTGTAATTCATGCCAATTTAATGCTCTGATGATAATATTTGTGTATTAAGATAATATCTTAAGTAGGGTAATTTATCATTAACGTCTTGCTTGATTACGTTATAAGTAAGCGAAGCAAGAATATAATGAGTGTAAAAAACGATGAAAAAATGTTTTAAAGGCTACACAAGAAACTATTTTATTTCTTTACGTAACTCAAGTTCGTTGAACATAAGAAATGTTATTTATTACAGGTAATTGCAGAAATATGTGCGACTTTCAACTTTATGTTATGGGCATGGCCGAAAACGCATCGGCATTCGCGTTGCCGAGATAATGTAATAGTTGGGCAAGGTTATTTTGGCGCGTAGCCAAAATCGGAACTAACGGCGCACTCTTGTTTTTTTTTCAATACAATTTCACAAGTGTTAGCACCTTCTCTTCATTCAAGCGCCAAAAGATCCTAGTAACACAATAACTACTTTTCATCAAGTGAAACGACCGTTTCACTTTCCACTAATCACACGAAAATTACTACCAAAATGGTAGAAACTACTTTAACATGGCAGTACAGAACTGTACAACATGACGTGTGTTACCGCCTAAATTAAGATAAATATTGGTTAATTAAACTATACGTATTCTATTTACGTACATTATGCAGATAAATGTCAGTAGTTCACCTTTAAACAGTAATTCGATTTAAGTACGTGTACGAGTAGGATCGAGTCGTTAGTTTTAATGATGAACAAAACTTTAAGTGTTATTTTGCTACAAATATGTAGGTATTAATTATTAAAAGATCCTAGCTAAGGATGACGATACTTTAGTATGATCAGCGATCATGTGCAAACAGCATCTGAATAAATATTCTGGCTGAATGCTTAACCTACCTTGGCATGATATGACCTAGACAACCACATCTACACTAATATTATCAATCATTTATTTATTTAGTAAATAAAGCGTATTAAAACATTAACGAGTTCCTAGAGGAAAGATTTGTATTGACATAGTAGCTTATTTGAGTTGATTATTAATTGTTTGTGTTTGTTATTTTAAATTTATTACTATTACTCTTTAATAACTTAAATTATTGTTATATTTTATTATTTGAAAGATAATGTTTTAAATTGTAATATTTCTTGACATTTGCACGTCACATCATGTGGCAAACATGTCTGTACCCAATAATGTTGTTACTATTTTGCATGCATGTATTTTCTTGTATATGACACATGTTTATGCAAATAAATATTATCTTATCTATTCAACAATCAACATAAAATAATTACTTAATAATTTAACTCCAATAATTATCACTTGTATTTTACTTAGTACGACACTTTGCTACTAAATAATGTCACAGTGTCTTCGACTTTCCATCTGACACATTCACATTGTTTCATCTATTATCTTCACTGCTTCGGCGCTGCGTCACGTTCGTGGCTCTTAGGGAACAGATTGATGACTTTCACAGCTAATAGAAAAAAAAATTAAAGAGAAAGATATAGAGGTAGTTTGTTAGTTCAGACGTAGGAGGTAATCTCCCATACTACGCATCCGATTAAAAAAATCTTTCGCTGATAGATATCAAGACTATTGCCAAAAGTCATAGGCTATGTTATATGGTTTATTTGACTTCCTTGAGGACGAAGAAGCGGGCAGAAGTTAGTAAAAAATATTCTCGCTGGTCTTATCAAGGCATGACCTGTACCGTAATTGCGTAATACACAATCAATCGGAATCGTTTTGAAACAGACTGCTAATCAATTGCTACATAAGTTCGATAAAAAATTCTGCTCAACAATGTAAATTACGCAATGAATGTTGTTGAACTGTCAAAATCAAACAGATAGTCGTCATCGTTTACAAAAATGTGTTACGCAATTAGGCTAGTGATCTAGTCTTGCATTACTTGGTACACGATACAAAAATAGAATCAGAACATGGTACCTACCATGTTCTGATTGTATTTTTAAATTAGATGCAAAAGTGTGACCATCAAATTGATTTCTAAAAGCACATTTCTACCAAAAAAACCTCCATATTCAAAGTAATTGATATTCTTGTCTTTATCAATGAAAACCAATTGTTTTTAAAACGCCAGTTACGTATTCTTACTTATAACAGACGCACATTGACCTACTCAACGCACAATTCATAACATTGTACACTCACACTAAATCAAACACGTGATCAATAGTTATGTCTGTTAGTAACAATTAACCTCAAAACCCACCAATAGCAGCTCCGCATGTCCAAGTGGAGTCTTTCAAGTACTCCGATCTTGGATTTTCTATCATAAAAAATTGTGGATTATTTTACTTTCCGTATCTCGGATGTTCCATATTACATATGCTTCGAGCTAATGGAGAACCTTACCATTAAACTTTACGTGCGTAATACGCACTTAAAAAAAGGTGCACAACGCCTTATTTGGACAAGATTTTAAGCCGAATGAATTCACATGATAGTATTGTGTCGTCCTGTGACACCTTCTAACGCAGTGTCACCAATCTGAAGTCATTATAATATGACGTGATCCTTTACAGTTTATTTGATTGGTCGATCCTGCGTCACAAGACAATAACACAGAAATGTGCCGGTTGATTGAGCCATGTTGTACACACTGTTATAAAGTTAACCTACTGCGTTATCACTGCATAATACAGGCCGAAAATTATCATAATTCAATGCGCGTCGACGTCTTCGCGTCGCGTGACGTACATCGCTGGCCCACTGACCTACACGCAATAAAGATGACACACCTACGCTTCAATGGAACGCGTCTCGCGATAAAATTACATCGCGTCTTTAACATGTTTGCCTAGTAACATAAAAGCTATTTTAGAACTCAGAATTAAAGTGCATTTGCACACGTTAACTGCGCAGTGGTGAGGTAATCAGAATAAATTGTAAAAGAACACAGCACAACGCAAACATCCATTGTCTTTGCCATAGATTTAGTATTTACACTACATCACTAAATTAAATCTATGGTCTTTGCTACGTCGGCAACTGTCATATGTATGACTTTTGACCCCGTGTATACCTACAAGGATCTTTCAGAGCGTAAAGCCGCCATCTTGCTTTTCTATACAATATCTGTGACATTTTGCACAAATAATAATAATAATATTGTATTTATTAGACATGAAAAAGTACACATATACAGGGTGACACTTAATTTAAGCGTGCAAATAGCCTGGTGCAAATGAAATGATCACTGACCCACATGCTAGAAAAACCTGTGATACAGCTACAGCGGTCATAAGTATCGTTCATTAAGGATGTTAGATTATTTACTTACAAATTAGTTATGAAGAATAAAAAAATAAAAATAAAATATAATTTTAAAGATAAGAATGTAAACACAGGCGCCAAAAGATCCTTGTACACACTGTTAAATTTCAAGTAAGTATAGGTATATGCTGATCTCGCATTGTATAATATTTCCGTACAGTTAGAGGTGAACTTATACTGGAAATGTTTAGCTTGAATTCTAGCCGTTGTTTTTTTCCGCCAAATCTTGCAAGTTGAATTAAAACCATTTCCATTAACTACAGAGTTGAAATGATACATGTGTTTCTGTTTCAAACAACTTTTTTTTTAAATAAGCTGTGTCATGATATTCGTGAAGTAATGTTCCTTATTCTTTTGCTCTTGAATGAGACAACAATCGACACTTCAAGATGTTGATATAACAATATTGAGATCAGCATGTCGATTCTGTAAAAATCTCACCGTGAAGACTTGCGTGGAGTGAGCTGTGTCATTGTGTCATCCGGTGTCGGTCAATTCCTTAACATCAGTGGCACTGACAGCTCACACCACGCTCACTTCACCTAAGTTTTCACGGTGAGATGGTTACAGAATAGCACTACTGTATCATAACATTAATAAACATTGTTGTTGCGAACTTCAATATAATCTTAGCATCTTTATTATGTGGGTTAACTTTGTAGCTATCTAGGCTCTCTCTATGATCTAACTATTGGAGACTCCGACTGTCCTCCTCAACCTGATAGAACACGCAAGTTGACCTCCAGAGTTCAACTGTTGGCGAAACTGGTTGACCTTCTCAAGCTGACTTTTGGTTTCATAGGTGGATCTCCTCAATCTTACTATTGACAGGAATGATGTATCTCCACTATCCTACTACTGGAGACGAAGGATGACCTCCTCAACAAAACTAGAGTAACTGGGTGGTTCTCTAAAATGTCTCATCCTAAATATTTAAACACCAGTATTTAAGCTAGTAATTGAATTCCGCTGGATGAGAAACACCGGACCAGTCGATGTCGCAACGCTTGAAGCCTATATCCAGCAGTGGACGTCTTTCGGTTGAAACAATGATGATTTTAATTCTATAAACTCGCTTACATCTCCAAAAAAGCCAATAGAATCTCATCTTAAAGCCTTTTATAAAAAATTTTGTGACTTGTTTGAGTCTCCAGCAGTCCTGTAATAATCCCAAAGGAAAGTTAATCATTCGTCCAACGATAAGACTATAAACTAGTATGTCAGTTGATATCTTCACTAACATCGTAATTATGAACGGCTGTCATCATTAAGAGGCTGAAAAGAGGTAAACAAGAGGTCACTGTCAGACTGCATAGAAAATAAAGAGAAGCGCGATAAACACAACGCTGGTAATTGATTGCAAAAAATGAAGCAATTATCTATTAACAAAAAATCTATTAAATGGTCTACAAAATAAAACACTTACGTTAATAAGTTGCTTGTAGAATAATCTGACAAAAAATCAGAGTTATTGCAAGTATATTAATTAGTATGGTATTTAATGGTTAACAGAAACATTTTTAGGTATATTCGTGTTTTTTTCTATCGTATCCAATCAGTTGTATTATTTTTTCAACACACTGTCTTACTAGCATATATCCTGAAGAATATCATATATTTTTCTGATTTTGTTTACTGCAGTGGATCATATACTTTTAGGCATTATAAAACTGTCCACGTCGCGTCGCCGACGATTTAATTTACGGCTGTCGCGACAAGGTCAGCTGATAATAAGTTCCCCGTTAGTTTCTGTAACGACGTAGTACAGTAGTGAGACTGTAGCGTTATCGGGTTGCGTTTACAATTCAGTAGCTCAACTTTTGCTCTCATTTAGTTCATGCCGTGATAACTGTTCGTTAATCAGCAAGGTGGGTACGCGGTTAATGGTCACGGGTAATTTAACAAAGATCTGTTTGTCAAAGGAACCACAGAAAGTTCACTTTGCAGGGCTTGCTTGGCGGAAGACGAGGCAACAGCTGATGGTCTTCTCTGCCCGGTGGTTGCCACATACAGGATACAAAGTACTTTGGAAAGCCAGTCACCCGTCATGAGATCGTTAGTAAAACCAAGGCGTTTCTGGCATTCTTTAAGGAGCTGGACTAGGGATGGCGATTTTCTCATCCATACGCGAAATGTGCTTTTGGACGCCAGCACGTCTACTACTACTCCGGCTACTAATTCTACTGATAGATTTTTAAGTATAGCCAATTCTGGATGCTATGTTAATGCATAGCTCCTTTGACGATTCAGTAATATTCACGCATTTAAAATCTGTAAAAAAAACGATGTAATAATATGCCAAACTAACGCAGGTTTTGCTCGGCTGCAAGCCTGTTATGAATTCCGCGTCGATTGTATTTACATGATGCATTTTATTATTATTACTAATATATAATATACTAAAACAAACATAATAATTCATTATATTGAAACACATGTCTTTCAGTTACGCCTACGTAATGCTGACAACTGAGTGGATCATAAACTTTATTGTCGTGAAAAAAATTTATTAGCGCAATCTTCATCATAATATTTCATGTCGCAGTTCCCATGAAATATACGACGTAGTCAATTGCCGGGCATAGAATTGGCTATTTTATATGTAACTCCCAGGATAAATGGGCAATGATTGTCACTCACTGAACGCCTGAGGAAGGACATTCCCGTCGAGGTCGACTAAGATGGTGTGACGATCCGAATGATCGCAAAATTTAGAGAGGTTTGCTTATGTCGCTCTAAATAATGGTGCCACGAGACCGTAGTCGACCGTCAACTCAAGCATATCAGCTCATACGACATAATACCCCAAACTATGTCATAATAATGTCGATCAACCGCGGTCTGGTTGCACCCTAACATCTAAAATAGAAGAACTATTTTTAACAGTATATTTATAGATAACCCACCCAGTCATTGTACTTTCTTAGACGGTGGCTCAGACTCTTTTTTCGAAAATGAACACTTGTCAAAATATTTGTCTGACGTAGATGCTTCGAGTGCCAAGCATATTAAAATGTCGCTAAACCATGCAAATAACAAGTCGAAATACGGTCATTAGCAATTCAGTGCTAATAATGTTAATTATTGATGAATTGTGTGAAAGATGATGTAGCCAAAAAGGGGGTGAATATTAAAATGACGGTTGATAGAGAAATATGAAACAAGAAGATAGAAGACATGCTGCGTCAACCACAAATATATCCAGAAGGATACAGTGATTTTAACATCACTGTGATTTTTACGTCTTACGGTAGCGAGGAAAAGACTCAGAGAACTCGGAAATTTCAGCTCGAAGTAAACCTGAGCTTACAAGTTCTCTAAAACAATAACAATGACATTCCATCTCATATACCACGAAATCTAAAACATGCCAGATTCGCCGAAACTCCCATACGATATATTCGTAAGACGAGTATTTAAATTGTTGAACTGCAGTCCTCCATTCGCGTAATCTTCCAGCGTCCGCTTCATAATAAAAAGATGCCAAAAATACCAGTTGTCGTGTTGTAACAGGTCTATTTCTGAGCACACACGTGAGCGGCCGCATGTTCGGATCCCCGACGGGTTATATATTTACATAGACGATATTCCCGCCATTTTCTCATGAGGTTAAGATGGTTTTGGACGGTAATTAGTAGACAAATTAAGCGCACTGCACCACTTGTGGTGTTTCTGGTTAATTCAAAACTAATTTTCGCAAATTGGGCTGAGGAACAGCAGGTTTTGACGGAGAAAAGTTACAAAAGACAGCCCGTTTTAAGCTCCTTCCCTTTTCGCCACTTCCTAGTGTATAAGCTGGAAAGAAGAAGTGGCGCAAAGACCACGTTACTAAATCGTCTCTCTCTATTTAGTTTCCGTGCCTTGTGGAATCAACACGACACATTTTCTAACTTTTATATGTATAAAAGTAGTAGTAGTGTGTAGTGTAATAGTCTATATTGTTTATCTTCGATGGCGATCAACCAAAAAACCTGAGACAGTGAAGTTTGACATGTCCTAAAGACATGATTCACACATCGAAATTAAACCAAAAAGATAATTGGCGTAATAGGAAATAACTTTAGTTACAGATTCTAAATATGTCGCGTGTCGCCAGCTAGATTCGGACTATATCAGAAGTGTGCAAAAAGCGAAGGACATCAAACATGCTCTGTTATTTTTGACATAAACCAGCTCATGCTTTTGAACCAAATGGTCTGTCATCGTTGATCTACCATTAAATCTTTTCAAATTGAGAAAGGTGAAGCTAATCAATGCTTTTGGAGGCTGTGTGTAACTCACAGACAAGTAAAGAAAGACCAAAGAAACGATAGATGGCCTGTGTGAAAGATGATGCTGCTAGAAAAGGGGGCGACTACCGAGATGACGACCAATAAAAAAGTGTGGAGAAACAGATTATATCTTTCGTCGACCAGAGAGGATCGGACTATTCTCTACCGAAATAGTGTGGCGGCATCTAAACCGCCACATGCGAACTAAGCATTACACTGACGTCACGAAAGCAGAGTTTACCGCAAAACTTGCATATATATACAACAATCGTCGGGCATTGGCCCACTCAAATCCTGATCCAACTAGTCCCTTGCTGTCTCTTCCAGCGACGCCCTAAGCCGATGTTCGTACCCCACAGGGGGTGCCCTTAGCGTGTAGTCGCTTAGTTTTTAGTAGTATTTAAGTTTAAGTCCTGGCTGGAGGCCTTAATTTATTAGGGCAACCACAGGCAAGTCCGCTTAAGCAGATGACAACCTCATAGGTTGACCTGCGAGATGCCATTCCCAAAAAAAAGAAACATTGGGCCATCAGACAAGACACCCGTCTGGTCGGAGGATCCACCCTTTTCAATAGACTATGAGTGAACTTTACACCCTGTTCCACAAACCTAATACATAAAGCTGAGTCTATCGACCAACGTATCTATCATCCAAATCGCGTGTGTAAGCGCCATCCATCAAATTACAAAGAAATGGAGCATTTTCGTAATATTTATTGGAGTCAGCAGGTCAGTATTACTAGTTGTATTGGCAATAATAATGGTCAGACTAGAACCATGCACTCGAGCATCGATTGGACTGGGTAAATATTGAATGTGGCCTCTACCAACTGAGACTCTTGGAATATAATGGCCACCCTTCAGCGTTTTCTAAACTATTTTGAGGGCCGTTTCAAATCGATGTCTGATTTTCCCAATTGTTTTTGGGTCGGCTTCCATTCATACCGGAGCTGAACACCATTACTTTACATGGAGCGACTGCCTGACCCTCACAACCCAGTTACTGGGTAACACAATACCCCTTGGCGAGACTGGTTGTTTTATATTTGTCTTTATTATATTGTGCCCGTTAAACAACAACATTGTCTGCGCGGCATAATTATTTGCTACACTTAAAACATTGTTTTCTTCGATGCATTTAATGACTAATATTTCCCAAAATATGTTTGTCGTTTTAGATAAATGAGTCAATCCTTTGAACACATTTCAAAGAATTGTCTCATTTCAATTCAGTTTCTTTTTCTGGCTAGACAGACACAAAAAAACTTTTTTACTTTGTGATAGGCAAACTTTTAATGAATTTTAGACTCTACGTTCAATGAATAGTACCAAAAAAAACGAAGATATTTGACATTTACCAACTTGCACTGGGCCTGCGTGTTGAGAGAACCCTCTGAGAAGAAGCTCCAGTCCCAGCTGCAGGAATTCAAAAATTTCTGCGGCGTTGGTCTGAAATTTCACAGTAGCAGCCCGGAGTCTGGATTTGTGCCCAGTTATATAATAGGCTCGCCCCCTATTACATGCTGTGACTTAAACGTAACGGGTGAAATGTATGTGTACATTCTCTTATACCTCAACATTTTCAGGATAATGAGTCGACCAAGAAACTCCTATTTCAGTATGAATGTTCGAAAGTACTCAAAAGACCTAACTTATCCTTCTTAACCTTCAGGGCGGGGTTATTATTTTCGAGTTACGGTCGCTCGCTCTTGTCAACATTCTCTTAATTTTCCAACTGTTCTAAATACGTCGACAAAGTAACTCCCATTTCATGAACAGTCGACCAATACATAAGAGGCGGGATGCAAATAAAAGTTGAGCTCGCTTAGCTCGCACTTGTATTTCTTTTTAAATTCAAAAACTTTTCTACATACCGTGACAACGTAACTCCTATTACAGTTTGTACGGTCATCATCATGCATCTCTGACTAACCTTTTGGGGATAACAGTACTGATGTTATATTATGTTTCAAAGAGTGACACAAAACTAGAGAGAGGTTACTCTTCACTTATATGAGGATTAATTCCCTCTGCGCTAAAACAAACATAGCATCAACATCGTCGTCCCTTCGAGGGGTCACATTAATAACCACGAATCAATATAGATTGGGAGTCAATTAACTCAACAGCTTACGAGTATATAGACGTAATAATATATATCGATTTTAGAGTTTTATGGCCCAAACATACACGAAACACTTAGAACATAAAACTGAATAAAAGGCGACTTACAAAAGTTATTTACCGGGCAGATGTGAGTGGAAACGCCGGGAGGGACGCCCTAGAAGAACATAATAGTGACATCATTGGTGATGTTCTTCAGCACGGTTAGGTGAGTACTCGCAACCGGCGTGCGTGTATGACCAGATGTATGCACGTAAACAAAACAAAAGGAGATGTAAGGATGGTGGCGTTCTGTAATTTACCTACGCTAAGCTTTTAAACCTACGTATCGGATGCTGAACTTTGGGTTAGGCCCCAAAACCGATGGGTAGGTGGGGCTGGAAGATGCTATGGAAGATGCTAGTGTCTCAGGGATGGATAAAGATTACATCAGAGAAGTGAAAAGGATCTGAACAAAGACTTAGTGATCTTCCCAAGTTTCGGGGGTTTATTAAATAACTGGCTGATTTTTTACCGAGACATGAGCTATTGAAAAAGAAACCCTTAGAAGAAGCCTTCGAGATCATCCAGCTAATTCTGGTAAGTCCAGTTTGACGGGCGAGAAACCGCGAGAAGACAAATAGATAGATAGAAATAATCTTTTTTAGATAAGTAGACACACCATGAAAAATAAAGCTATGAATGTAGAAGTTTTACACAGGGTAAACACAACATCTGCACCCGACATTTAATTTGTAATAATATTCCACGACATTTGCAACGTTATTTGTCGGCGTAGTGACGTCTTGCGCCCGCGCATAATGATTAATACTATGCCTGCTGCGATGCATGTCAACAAAATATTATTACAAGCGGAAATAGCCGAACGGCTAAGATTTTCGGATAGCAAATGTGGCGATTAAGCGTGTGTCGGAAAATTTCATTAAAGCCATGTAACTGTGATACGATTACAAATATTATATAATTGATGGTAAGTTATACTATAGCTGAGTGCCATAGGGTATGTTGTATGGTTCAGTTAACTTCCGCGTGGACGCAGTCGAGGGCAGAAGATAGTCTTTAAAAAAAAATGCCGTGTTCCCGCCTAATGTGCGAGATTGAGTATGGATTTTGATTAAACCCTCACAATGTTTTAATCATGACAGTATATCGCAATTTAAACATGGTTTTTGTATCACACTGTTCGTATTTTTCGAAAAAGAAGCATCATCCAAAGGCAGAAGAAAACCTTTTATAATAAAGGAATGTAGGGATCGCTTCCCACATGGAGAATTGGAGCGTACTTATAAAGGACCTCTAAAATTGTATTTGTGTATTCTCGGGTAATTGCAGGTCAGACGATAGTCATTGTCCTTTTCTAGCCATTTCATCTTTAACACAGTCCATCCATCGTTTTTTTGGTTGGTTTACATATAGACAGAAAACTATTATCGATCTAAGTATTCTTTGTAAAGTCAAGGTGGACCTGCCCTGTCAGGCTAAACAAACACTATCGATTGCTATTTCATTACTACAATGACGAATCGAATCGATATTTATGTTAGTTCAAACACACATATTGAGCTATACACCCATACCATAACAAAACGCTCCGTGGCTTGGCTATCACTATGTTATATCGACCGGCTTGAAATTATCTTTCCTGTAAAGGCATCTTCTCAAACAAAGGAATGAGTACTGATCACCTCTGGACCAGCTTCCTGTTAATTGTTGACAGGTCTACACTGTCCTCCCATACCTATTAACGCAGTAATTTAAAAACATTCTATAAGACAAACAAAAAGGAGTTTCTTTCCGGCTCTTCTCCATAGGAAACGACCAATTGGAAACTAGCTTCTGACCATTTAGGTTTACATGAATTAAAATATTATGATTTTGATTTCCTCAGTTCAGGTTGACGTTAAAGTAATTTTGTTTCGGATATTGCGAGGTCATAGCAGAAAGATTTTGTTAAGGTATCAATGTGAGGATGCATACAATGTGAGGGTGCATACTCCATAGGCTCATAATCCCTCCTATCCTAAGGGCAAGTCCTTCCTACCATTAAAGCGCCCCTCGGTCTACTTCTTGATATGCAATGGTCTTTGAAGCACCATGAAGCATGAGGTTTCAGGGTCTAGTGCAAAACTTGGGGTTCATTCGATTAATCAAGTCTGGTCAAACCACGCTAGGGTGGAAACCAGACAGGCGCATTGCTTTCTGTAAATTATTTCATCACCACTGCTCTCAAAACGGTGAAGGAAAACATCGTGAGGAAACCGGCATGTCTTAGAACCACATATTCGAAGACCAACCCGCACTGGGCCCGCGTGATGGATACGGCCCACTCCCTCTCATAGAGAGGAGGCCTGCGTCCCAGCAGTGGGAACATTATGGGCTGATTATGCTATGCTATGTATGATTCATTCAATGACAAGAGCGAATCACTGTGTGTTGTTACCAACTCTAACAAGGAAATTTTGTAAGTTTTTGACAGATTGATATTACAAGAAGGATATTGTGTTATCCAGGACACGTTTGTCTGTTTCAGAACTACGGTTCAATCAATCCTGCCTAGCCAACCCCAGTTTCTGGGTAACACGATACTCCTCGGTGTGACTGGTTGATTTTTAGGCTTCTGCAGACCAGTATTTACCACTGTCAAAGATCTAAGAATGTCACAACAAGTTCATAGAAAAAAAAAATACCGTAAGTATTTCTGTACAAGTACACGATACAGACTGTAATCTACACGTAATGATAAAACGGATCGTCGTCGTTAGCATAACGAGGGCTCGTTATAACAATTGCCAGCAGCCGTTACGTCGTGTCCGTACAATGAGCGTGTGTGGGCGCATCGGATATGTTACATATAATTATACGACCATGTATGGTGTATAATTATATACTTGTTTACAGTAGAATTTATAGTGGTGTCAACATAACATAACATCACGCCTGAAATTCCCTGAAGGAATAGGCACAGAGGTGTTGTATGCTTCACCCACATTTCGCCAGTTCGTTTTAAGAGGACTACAGGACCCACGGAATAGAAAAAAACAAGTGGAAGTGCCCACACAGCTATCACGCGCCTGTCACAATTATGCGGAAAATATGTAAAATAATAACAACCTTCGTCCGTCGTAATAAGACTTAATTTTGTATGAACAACAAATTCAACTTTGACGAAAAGCTTACTTGTTGTTCATACAAAATTAACACTTATTACAATTGATGAAAGTTGTTATTAATTTACATATTTTTCCGCATAATTGTGACACACGCGGGTCAACAAACGGGCACTTCCACTTGTTTTTTCTATTCCGTGACAGGACCTATACGCAAGTTTTATTATGTCTAAAAGTATATGATCCACTGCAGTAAACAAATTCAGAAAAAATATATGCTATTCTTCAAGATAATTCCTAGTTAGATATTGTATTGAAAACATATTACAACTACTTTGATACGATAGAAAAAAATCACGAAGTTACCTCAAAAAAGTATTTAAACGATTAAAAACCATACTACATATTTAAACGATTAAAAAACATATACATGCAAGCATTCTGATTTTTTGTCCAATCATTAGATTTTTTGTAAATAGATAATTGCTTCAATTTTTTGCAATATTTTACCAGCGTTGTGTCATCGTGCTTCTCTTTCTTTTCTATGCAGTCCGACGGTGACAGCGCTTTAGCTCGTGTAAGCCTTTTAAACATAACTGGCAAAATGTGGCTGTACAATAGGTGCACCTCTGCCTGACCCTGTGGGGAATACTGCCGTGATGTCATGTTATTGACAGATGCTTTCCAAGTTTTTAGGACTTGACAAAACAACGAGATTCATTTATTATTTATGTAAGTACAGTATAATCTCGCTAATCCGGCACGTCCAATAATCCGGCGTTCTCCGCTCACGCTTCCCCCGCCTCCCTACAGTCCCTACGGCCTATGCGCTCCTGTCGCTGCGTCGTCGTCTTGAATTCTAACCTCAAAACTTATCACTTGCTCCTGCATACATTTTTACCTGTTTTTTAATTACATAGTTGTTGTTTTTTTTAACTAGTGTAATTAGTTATTTGTTGTGTGTAATTAAAAATGCTAAATAAACGGAAACACAAGACACTAGATTTGAAAGATAGATGGAAGTATTTTAAGTACTCATGATTAAAACCGCATCAATATCCGTTGCGTATTTTAAAAGAACAACGAGAACACACATACATACACGATAATCTACTTTATAATTTCTGAATGAGGATGGTAACACTAATACAGGATGTTCATTTGTTTGATTTAATAAAATTGAAGTGTTCGTTTTGATATGTTGACATTGAATGAATATTTTTTCTGTATCCCAATCTAAATCGACTCTGTTAAAACTTGACTGTATCATGTAAGTAAACAAATCATTACAAAAATGAAAGTAAACAAAGCACAAGACGCATGTAAGTAGGTGGCATTCTGTAGTTTCTGCCTACCCCCTATAGGAAGCAGGCGTAAGTTTATGTATGTATGTGTGTATGACCTCTTTATAAAATGTATACATAGGTGATAGATAATAGACAGAAAATATTAAATATTTTCTGCCATGGCAACTTTGAATGAGTTTAAAAAGCAGTGGTGGCCCAGTGGTACACGAGTTGTGAGTTCGAACCCAGGCAAGCGCTTTACTTTGTGTTCATTATTTAATCACCACTGCTCTCTCAAAACGATGACGGAAAACATCGTGACGAAACGAGCATGTCCTGGAACCAAAAACTTTTTATGTCTGTTTATTTCCTCAGGAATAGTAGGAGTGTTGAGATAATCATGGATTTCATAATTCCGTGTGAACCATGGTGCAATGACAATATTCCTCAAGATAGCATTTTGAGCTCTCATTATGTTACTTTTGCTGGCTTTGTTGGGATACTAGAGTATTTGATGAAGAAAAAGCCTGTTATCTTTATAATGTACGGCATTATTATTCTGATGAAGATTTCAACGTCTTTCTGTGCGATTTCAAATATCAATACTTGTATACTAATAATAATTTTACTGCTTTATAAAAAAGTAGTGTTTGTTTGTAAGTTTGTAAGAAGGGGGTAATATTTAAACTACCGGTCCGACAAAATTCGATTACCCGTTTACCTGTCATGGCAATTTTCAACTACACTCATGCCTAATCAGCCGTCCGTCGTCCTATACCACTTAAGGTAACATTGGCCTAAGGTCAGTTCCGAGCCACTTGTCATGCCAATGAAACTGTATGCGGTCAATGAACAGTTCACCACGCAACCACCTGCTTCCTTATAAGGACGTGGGTATACAACAGTTTGGCGCGGGGCCGCAACGTAAAAGCTGTGCCAAAAATCGTTATATGGAAACCACCAAATTATTGGAGTTATAATGACCGGTACTCGCCAGGCTGCATTGAGTAAGCGTGTTGAACTAATGCTGTTCCTAGTTATATAAAATATAATAATCAGCCTATAATTTTCCAACTGCTGGGACACGAGAGATAAGTGGGCTGTTATCCACCACGCGGGCCCGGTGCGGGTTGATGTCACATGTCTTCGAATTTTTAGTTCTGGACATGCCGATTTCTTCACGATGTTTTCCTTCACCGTTTTGAGAGCAGTGGTGATGAAATTATTTACACAAAGTAAAGCCAAGTTGGGGCCGTTACCACTGGTCCACCGCTGCTCTCCTCTTCTTCTATACAAATATTATGGAGAGGTATTGTAGGGTATGGAAATTATTTTTGCACCCTTAGGAACCGAGCAAAAAGAAAAAAAAGTCACAAAGAACGCTTAGCGAAAATGAAGTGATGGCGCGGGCAGTTGATGCGATGCGACGACGGGGTGGGGCGGGGGAGGAAGAAATGTTACGCGGACTAATTCGCGGGCAGAAACTGGTGATATTAAAAAGAGTTTTCACAATTCAGGTCCAGTTGAAAACCAGCGTCAGGCACTAGTGGTCTGGTTTTTTTTTTTGGACAAGGACGGCAATAATCTCCTCCACAAACTTTTAAAGCGTGTATCTTTATCTTCTTCAAATTTACACCGATTTAACAGATTTTTTCGATAATCACATTTTTACTACGGCTTCTTTGAAATTAGAATATTATTTTTATGACCATTTTCATTAGTCATTATCCCAATTGTTAATAGTTTGCAGACAAATAGGCACAAAATAGTATGACAACTTATAGAACTGAAGATTGGTAACTTTTCACAAACAATAAGGCACATAATATAGTGGACAGCATGTCCGGTTGCCAGCACAGTAGGTACAGGAACTGATGAACGCTACTGAAGGTGCAAAAATCGTAGCCAAATTCTGGGCTGACTCAATTTTTAAATTTCGCTGAACTGAATGCGATCAGCAAATAAACTAGGTTTATGCACTGACTGTCAGTGTCATTATTTTCTATGGAACATTGACACTGACAGCTCGTGAACAAGTTTTAGATGTGGTAAATAAACATTGAATCCGCTCTTAAATGTAGTTTATGTGATCATTGGTGAAATCCACCCTAAGAAAGACTCTTAAACGCGATCAGCACTTTTAGAACCAGTTTGAGGCTCAATCAAAAGGTGCCAATGTTCCATAACAATTTTGTCACTGACAGCTCTTGAACGCATTTTTGATGTTCAGTTTCATTGTTAAAATTTGCCATAGTTTTTTGAAGTATCATGGGTATCAAAGTAATATAGGTAGATAGTAATCTTTACATTGATGGATAGAGAAGTACAGACCATGACATCATCAGCTGCAAATATATTTCCCAACTATCTTGGAGATGGCTTCCAAGTAACCAGGTGCAGCACCAGTATTTTACACGGAGTGACTGCATATCTGACCACCATAACCCAGATCCCGGTAGGTTCCACGAAGGTTGGTTTTCAAACTTTTGGGCATCTTCTGGGCCTTGTTTATGAGCATGTACTATATAGAAAAGCTTTTTACTGCTAAGTAGGCTGGTTTAGGATTCTTTTTAATTTTGTTAGAATGAATCTGATGTAAAGCAGTAAATAAGACAATAATGCTTACTATACCTTGATCTTTGTATTTAGAGTTAATGAGTTTCAAATATTTGTATTATTTAAGATTATATAAGTTTGAATTTGAACTAGATACTAGGATTTTAATGAACGAATAAGCAGAATAAATATATATCGGGATAGGCCCTCATCAGCGATATTACACTTGCACTTTGTAAGTAGGCGTGGATTGTCGGGCGAAGAAAATAGAGATACTAGTTACAGCACAATCACTTTATTTCACTCACAATGTCTTATAAAATAATCACCATGAAATAACCTGAAGGCAGAGGTCCGACATATTAAATGAAAGTATGAGATATAGCAGTAACCAACTCTTTTATTCCGACAGCTTGTTAATTAATTAAATAGATCGCGATAATAGCTCTAGGCGCTACGGCAGGCGCACCGGGCCGAGCCTGCCACAAGAATGCTCCTCCTCTTCGCTGCGCACTAGCTTACATTAAGTTGCTCGAGAGGTGGGGAGAATGAGGAGGCGAACGTCCGCTTTGCACAGCGTAACTCGGCCCGCTGTACCTACCGCTAACGGTGACGCCGACACGGCCATACTGACGTGCGGACGTCCTCGTACGCGTAGACTCATCAAGCATTGTCTAAAAGACACAACGTTATTATTGATGTTCGTTCATCCTGACTAGCAATCTCGATGAGCAAAAAGGATCCAGGTCATCCCTACTGACTGTGCAACCAACTCTGGACCGCTCAATATTGAGCCTTCAGGACTTATACTAGTAATCTGGTCCGGTTCAGCCCTGCAGAGTTTACTATTAATTCGGGACCGCTCGTTATTGAGCCTTCAGAACTTTAGCAATCTGGTCCGGTTTACCCCTTCAGAGTTATAATCTTCTGGCCCGGTCCAGCGACCCTTCAGAATTATAACCGCCTGGTCCGGTCAAATGACCCTTCAGAATTATAACCTCCTGGTCCGGTCTTACGACCCTACAGAGTTATAATCTCCTGGTCCGGTTATAACAAACCCTTCAGGATTGTCACTGCTTGGTCCGGTCATGAATGACCCTACAAGATCACTCCAGTTTATACAGTTTTTTTTTTCTCTCTTTTTTTTTGCTCTTTTTTTTTCTCTTTTTGTCTCTCTTTTTTCTCTCTTTTGTCTCCTTTTTAGTCTCTTTTTTTGCCTTTTTTTTGTCCCTTTTTTTGTCTCTTTTTTTGTCTCTTTTTTTGTCTCTTTTTTTTGTCTCTTTTTTAGTCCGGACTAAAATGGTCCCTGTAGATTATATAATCAAATGTATTAAAGTACTTGTCTCAACAATCCACACATGCTATGTTCATTGGTAGTTTCACTACCACCAAAGTCATTTACTTTAGAGCCTATAACAGAAACAAACTATTTTAATCTTAAGAATAGACTTGATTTAGGCACTCCACCGAATGCGTAGCACAACTGTGCGATGCCGACCGAGTCTCATGTCATACAGCCAGCAAAATGTCACTGAGTGTCATGTCATTGAATGTGTCGTAGCAGACACATAATTCATGTTCACACACACATAACACTCTAAACTAACAAACGACATCTATGAAAACTAAATAACACTAATTTAAGTATTGAAGCGCCGTCACGGCCAGACTGACATTCACACGTCCTTGTGCGTCTCCATCCCCTTAAAGTCACCGCGGGCCCATTTTTCTGTAAAAAGAATAAAACTGGTAGATACACTACTTTGTACACTCGTCCATCGGTGACATACATTACAACGTTTTATAACCCACAAAATCAACCTTTAGGAGCTGAGCCGGACAACTTAAATAGGCCTCCCTTGAGCTAGTTATCTCTCCAGATAACATGGACCAGGCAGCCAATCAGCGTCTCTCCGATCACTCACTAGTACCACACATATCTCCATTGATCTCATAGCCTCTCAGACTAGACGATCACTTTATAATATGACCCAGAACATCGGCCTGCATAAGCCAGTTCTTTAGACTACCCAATAACACACACCATAGGACGTCAACCCGCATGAGTCGGACCCTTACTTTATCTCACAGATTAGTACAAATTTTACGTTTAATTACGTTTCTTCACTCTCAGAGGCCGAGAGCTTTTCAGAGCTGGTGGATAACGTACGTGAACTACAAATAGACAAAGCATCACTAAAACCACCCGATGACGCCCACTCCATTCGTCAATCGCGGACTGCCGCCACCTCGGCCTCCTTCAAGCTACCCGTCAAAGTGGTAGCTAAATGCACCAAGCCCTCACTTCCCACGGGCATTGCACGAAAATGCTTACGACCATATTCGCATTCTCTATTAGACACACAACAAAGGGAAGTCTTTACTCCCTGCGAAGCCCAAATGAACCCAGAGGGGGGTCACATACAATGAAGTAGGAATCACCACTGTAGAACGGTCTCGCAGCAACTCTCCCAATATTCTCCGATGCTAACTTACGAATTTCACCCAAATCTAACCGAAACCCGGACTCAGAATATGAAGCCACACTTAAAAACCGCGCCCGAGTCCCAAACACAAGTTCTGTTTGTGTTACCCTAGACCTTGCACCATCCGTCGCTAGCTGCACTTCGAGAAGCTCGCCGCGCCAGGTCCCACCAGATTCACTTTCGATTATAACAAGTAAGCATCTCAATGTCCTCATGACTCTCTCAACCCGAACACATGCCCTGCCAGAACCGTTAGCAACAAGGTGCAACTCTGCACCATGTTCACCATAAAATTGCTCTGTCTGCGCCAATACAATACCCACCCCGATCCGAAATGATCCGCGAAGTCGCACCGAAAAGCCAGAGCCTCCTTTAGTGCTTCATCTGCACCTGCTGCATCCAACTAAGAAGTGCACTCGAGAAGGACTCATTTAGTGAAAGAGTCAACAATGACAAGAATACTCCCTACCATCGATTTCTCCACACAACTTCTCCGCGATGTCTAAATGAAACGTGCAGAAACCCTAAGCATAGGATGGAGTGAGCCCCGAACAATCCCTTGAGGCCCAGCACACAAGTGTGAAGTTCAATCAGTGCGTTCCAGTCAAATCATTTTAGTCAGAACCCGTTCTGATGTTAGTATTTCGATCACTTTCTTGTAAATATCTTGTCTGTCCATTTGATAGGCCCTTTTAATTTGATTCAAGATTCTTAACGTAAAACACGTGAAATATGGGGCAAACCGCCAAAAACTAATCTAAAGGACCTACACATCGCTCAAAATAAAATTATTAAACTATTATTTCACTGTGATTACCTTACACCTACAGTTAAAATTTACAGGGAAACGAACCTCATGAATATTAAACAACTTCCTGCATATTGCACCAGAATACTTAAAATTCTAAGTAAGTTCATTCACACAAAAATACATCAGGTACACAATCGCAGCAATAGTAGGAAGGATCACATTTTACTACCGCGAGTGCGGACAGTCAATGGCGAGAGAACAATTATTTTTGCGGGAGTGCAACAATATAATAAGCTACCTATAGAAGTAAAGAAGGCGAACTAAACGTTTGGTATTTTCAAGATTAAATTTTAAAAAATCACTTTCTCACTCAATCTTTCAAACACATCCATTAAACAGACTTGCCCTACTACTGTATTGCTTTATTGTGGCACCGGGATCGCATTCCTTATCTACGGAAATTATTTCTTTTGCGGGTGGATCGAAAAGTTTTAAGTTGTGTTAGTTAATAGTGTTATTTGCGTACGAAAAGAAATGGTATTACAACTTAGATGATTTAATATAAATTAAAACAATAGCTGCTTAGTTTGTGTGTCCAAGTTATATTTTAAGTTTTAAAACGTTCTCAAGTAAGTGAAATCTTTGTAATTTATTTTCGAGAAATAAATTTCTTTAACCATAAACACCATACCACCAATAAAGAATCAATTATCCTTTCGCACTGAACTAATGCGAGTTTATCTTCACCATGTAGGTCAGTTTTGATGTTGTGGTATATGATAATGAAACTCTTTAGTAACGTTAACTTTCTTACCCCAAATAGATTGTAATTTTGCAATATCGGTACGTACATGGATCTACTATCTAATAGATCCCTACCTATAATAACTGGTTCTGTAATTGAGTTCACAGGCACAACATGAAACAAAAAGGACACTGACGTGTTGAATTTCACCACGGCTCAGTTATTCTGCGATTCATATTTAACGTTTTCTTTACACAGGTATACCTGTAAGGTAAACTAAATCACAGCGCATAGTACCCTGGATTTTTTGACAAAGCTAAAAGCTACAAACGAACTACCAGATTATCTATTAAAAAGAAAAGGAACGAGCTCACCGGATGATGTGGTTGTCCATACACGTAGCAGGTGAGACGGTTCGTATCACGACTCTTCGGTGCTGGTGCTCGATTCGAATTCTTCACTTCGGTCAAAGGTTCGTACTGCCACTTGCTTCAATCACTTGATTTTTGGACTGTTGTGCTTTAACGATGGCATGTGCCATTGAAGCGATTGTCATTATCAGGATCAAACCGTATCAGTCACGCAGTTGCGGTGAAATTTGACGCTTGCGGTTAAGCGGCTGCCGGAAGTCGTGATAGCAAAAACACCATATTTTGAATAGATTAGACGTTAGCCCACACTTCACTGTCGTCATTATTTTCTTCAGGTTTTTGCCCTTCGAATCCCAATTCTGATATCGGGATAGGCCCTCATCAGCGATATTACACTTGCACTTTGTAAGTAGGCGTGGATTGTCGGGCGAAGAAAATAGAGATACTAGTTACAGCACAATCACTTTATTTCACTCACAATGTCTTATAAAATAATCACCATGAAATAACCTGAAGGCAGAGGTCCGACATATTAAATGAAAGTATGAGATATAGCAGTAACCAACTCTTTTATTCCGACAGCTTGTTAATTAATTAAATAGATCGCGATAATAGCTCTAGGCGCTACGGCAGGCGCACCGGGCCGAGCCTGCCACAAGAATGCTCCTCCTCTTCGCTGCGCACTAGCTTACATTAAGTTGCTCGAGAGGTGGGGAGAATGAGGAGGCGAACGTCCGCTTTGCACAGCGTAACTCGGCCCGCTGTACCTACCGCTAACGGTGACGCCGACATATATTAATAATTTGTTATGATTTTCATCACCAAAAGTTTGATAAAACATGTCAATATTTACATAGCCTGCATTTCTTTTTATTCTTCAATTTAGACCAGCATATATATGTATAATATGGGTGAATTAAATGTAAAATGTTAGACTGGATACATTTTTCATTTAATTAGGTACCAAAAAAGGTGAAACAAACTATTTCCAAATAAATCAATAAAGAAAAGAATGACTAATATTGTATTCTTAATTAACGCAAATTCACTCATAACTGTTCACGTAATTATCTTCACCAAAATCCATGACATTGCATGCCATAGAATGTTTTAATTCTAGCGAATTCCTAACAACATACAAATCCTACACGGTTTTATGAAAGTGCACATTTTTCAGCGATCTAACCTTCTACCGGCGTTCGAATCGGTAGCGGCAACAGCAACAATCAAGTTTTAATAACTCGGTACATGCCGCTAGTTACACTTTCCAAATTTACGCTTGAGATTCAACAACTATTTGTACCATATTTAGAACGATTTTTTTAACATGAGCGTCCGGCTCAACGATATGTACAGCCCAATAATGAGTCTTACATACACAGAGAATCATAATAATAAGCTACACGACACCGCGAAAAACCTCAGAACACCCAAATAAAGACAACAAAATATACCATGTCCATCTTCAGTTACACTGACCTGTATCCCGTTATTGTAGAATCAGCGGCCCGCAAATAGGCTTCCATCAAGCATTTAACACTGTACAGAACTTGAAAGTTAACAATAAATGTTTATTTCACACAGTAATCATTAAGTTTTTGCGATTTTTTTTATTGTGACACTCGCGGGTTAAAGGAGACAGCACAAGCGTTCGCGAGTTTTTGAGTGTTGCCAGAAATCGGTTTACGATAGTACTATTACAAAAAAACCGACTACTGAAAAATCACGCTCTAAAAAGTACGAAATAAGCGTCGATCACTAAAAAAATTCTTTTATTAGTGATCGATGGAAATAAGATAATAATGGCATGCGACCACGACTTTACCCTGACCATTTTTGTAGCCATGTCTTGATTTCTGTCTGAAATATTTTCTTGTTTCGTACTTTTTAGAGCGTGATTTTTCAGTAGACGGGCTTTATTTTTTGAAATTATTTTTATTAAAATTATTTTGGGGTTATTTAACAGCATTGACATATATTTATTTGAAATGTACAAATTAAGCCTTTTTATTTGATACCCAACACGGGATCATTAATCGCGACGATCTTTTTTCAAATTATGGTAGGTAGTGTAGAAATTATGAGGGAACAGATGCACTTCTAAACATACTTATCGGTTAAAATCCTAATTTTTGCTTGGCCATAGTCGTGTAAAAAGAACGTAAGTACTAAGCGAATAAAACCAACTACGATAAAAACGCCAATTAAAAAGGAAACAAGTGGCATCGGTTTTCGTATATCTGGAGTTATATGAAATTATTGAATTTGTCGTGTAAATACTGAGCTGCACTGATTACGCTAGTCTAAATGACAACTCTTATGATTTTAATTTCACGTTTTTAAGGTGCAAAAGTGATGTCAGATTTTATTTATTTTAACGTAGTATCACATTCTTCGGAATTTAACTGAATAAGCTAGATAATTATAACGCAAAACATGTCCAATGATTGCACTTTACAAAATGATGAATTTTTATCCAATCCTGCATACTGTATTTTGACTTAACGTATAAGAAATTTTGGTGTTCCTTCGATGTCACATATTTGCGCTACTACTTGTTTATGCCTTCCAAAATGATTACATATATTTGCGGTCATTTTGACGACAGATCTAAATGAATGAATCATGAAATCAGATAATAATGCTGAGCTATTTGTAGTAAATTAAATATAAGTTCGTGACTTTACAAATCAGTTGAGCCGGACTAGGGCTACAACTATTTGTTTGCCAACTTAAAAACATAACATAACATCACGCCTTGTTTCCCCGAGAGGTGTACCTATAGTACACCCACATTTCGCCAGTTATGTTTAGGTCTCATGTAATAGGGGGCGTACCTATTGCTATCTACCGCGCACAAATCCTGACTTCGGGCTGCTACAGAGAAATTCTAGAAAAACCCAATAGCACGTTGCCCGACCATTTACCATTTTATTATTGTTTTATTTGTTTGCCAAATAAAATGCCTTCCGTAACTTTCGGCAGTTCCGTTGCTACAGGTCGCTGCAGTCCACATTAAACTCTTGAATATAAGACGAAACGAGACGTCAAAAAATTGTTAAAATCAAAGTGGATAATATCTGGAACGCGCCGATTACTTATCTATGTTCTGACAACTGACGCGTGTTTTGTTTTTTTGTTTCAGTTCAGTTTCCGAACGTAATTGTTAAAGTCACTTTACGTCACTGTCTAAACACAATCGATAATTTTCGTTCATGATTGGATTACAATAGATTTATCAATTAAATAATTGAATATTTAGTAATAAGTCAAGTTTGTAGATAATTATCACAATGATTAAGGCCATATTGGTATTCAATAATCATGGGAAGCCGAGGTTATCAAAATTCTACCAATACTTCGTAAGTGAAAGATTTTTTTCTATTTTGTGCACAAAGTAAGGAATGTGTATTTAATACGCCTATATTTTTGGTGACAGCAGTTCGTAACAAAGGGAAAAGGTTTTATACTAATAACATTACATATAACATCATGTAGGGTGATTTTTTAAAATAACTTTCGCTTATCTTTTCCCGTTTTATCGTTCAAGTGAGCAAACATTAAATATTATATGCTATTCTTTATAATCAACTACATAGCCAAACAACCGATAAATGAAATGCCTCCTGTGACCCACTAGTGCGGACCAAAGCTGCACTGTCTTCAGCCAAGAATACCGATAAATGAAATGCCTCCTGTGACCCACTAGTGCAGACCAAAGCTGCACTGTCTTCAGCCAAGAATTTTGCCCAGTAAGCTAGATTTCAGTGCCATCAAGTGTGCTTGAATAATATCAATATTTTACTTGAGAGCTCCAACTCTTAGTCATTGCAGAGAACATCTAAATTCTGATGAAAAAAAGAAAACATCAGAAACAGGTGCTTTTGTATCAAATGTTAAGTACACAATAGTATACCATTATTTAATGCTGAGGTGTGACAGCATCAATCAATGTGCAATTACAAATATAGATTCGATCAAATTAGCTAAGTCCTCGGTTAACAGAATTATGATTGCTTTCAATACGCTTAGAAGTAGGTACATCGAATAGCAATGAACAGAGCTTTAAGCTGCATGTGCAGTCATTTAACATTAATTTGTAGATTACCTTTTTATGACTAATAATCTGTGGTAAATAAGGTTATTGTCACAAAATTTTAGTCAGCCTTTGGAATATTATGATGCCGAAATTCAATAATACTTTCTTCATATTCTTCCTTTTGCTCATGACAGTGCGGTCATGGTCACAATGAACTGTGTCCAATTGCAGGTGTAGTTGTTGCCCGCCGCACGATCTCTCTCCATCTGGTTCTGTTAGCTGACAGTCTGGTGCATTCATAAACAGGGCCTCCAACAGCGGATTTGATTTGATTGGTCCACTAATCAATACAAATAATACTATAGAAATAAGCAATTTCAGTTTAGATTAAAATTTAAAAAAAAAAAAACGATACTAGCAATAACTTAAATATGGCTGAACAGATTTTTTTCTTTCATTTTTTTTACTGAAAACTCTCGTTCTAATCACCTTTCAAACATAAGAAAAAACAACAGACAGACTCACTGATACACATGTTAAACTTATAACACTCCTTTTCCATGTGGGATTAAAAAAACAAAATCACTAGGTGTAAAAAGAGAATTTAAATAGGCTTTTTGCCTCAGCATACAGCAGCCCACTGCTGGACAAAAGCCTCTCCAATTGCAACCTATTTAGCTTGATTCTTTACAACTCTCATCCTGTTGCAAGTGCAACCAGCCACCCTATGAAAGTTGCCAATTAAACCAGTCATTATCAAATACCAACTAGTTTGCTTGTTACCAGTAGTATAAAACACAAAAACGTGTTACATATGGAGTTTTTTTTATAAAATGTAACAATTTATAAAGTGTTGTTTCATCTCTTTTCTACTACACAGGTTTTTTACTTACTGGAAAATTATAACAGAAGACCAATTCCCGTAATTAAAAACACACAAAATCTAGTCTCCAATCTAATCTCAGCGACAATCAATGTCAAAACCTTGACAAAAATGTAGGGAAATTATAAGTTGGTATGTATTCTACTACTACATAACATAAACATAACATCACACCTGTAATCCCAGAAAAGTTAGGCAGAGGTGTTCCTATAGTAAATCCTCATTTTGCCAGTTATGCTTAAGTCCCATGTAATAAGGGTCGACCCTATTGCCATCAACCGGGCACAAACTCAGACTCCAGGCTGCTACTGAGAAATTCTAGATTGAAGAACCCAAAACACATTGCCTGAACTGGGAATCAGCAGTACCTCAGCAGTAGCTCTTGCGACCACTAGGCCAACGAGGCAGCCCTAAACATAATTTAACCACCACGAAGTACATAGTTCGACGGCTCACCTTGTTGCACTGCCGTCACTACATGACGCTGGCAGAATAGTCATCGGCTCAGTTGCCAAATAAGTTTTTTTTTGTTAGATAAATTGAGACTGCCGTCAGACGGTGAACGTTCTTAAAAATACGGGGAATTGTGCCTAAGTAATTTGATAATAGTTCCAAATCAGTGCACAGAAGAATTACTCTTCAAAAAACTTTATCCAACCAGATTTGAGCTCATGTTAGGTGTCCCTTGAAGCTAGAATAGGGATGCTGAGTAACATTATATTGAATGTAAATATGAAGAAGATAGATAAATAGATATCTATCTATCTATATATCTATATTTCTTTCTATCTTCATAGAATACCCTAACATAAATTACAGACATAGATGTAGAAATGTAACAAACATACATACATTTTTACACAAGTTTTTAATTTTTTTTTTTTTTTGAGGGGATTATTCCCGTTCTTGTCGCGCGGTGCGTACAATGTATGGCACTAGTATGAAGTTACATATTCGTGATTTCTATCCTTGTCTAACACTCATTTTAAAACATTTATTATTTGGCAATTTAGTAAGCGTTTACGCTTTTTATTATATTGTTTGCACTATTTGGAAACAAATTGTCAGATTAATAAAATTAATATGTCATTTTGTCTATTCTATCTGTTATTTTGTCTGTTCTTACGTCGACAACACCCGGTCGGGCTGCCCGTGATGGTTTCGTTTCTATTGTTCTACTAGGTAGGTTTCTAGGTCTTCGTACTTATGCGAAGACTTATCGTTGCTGTTTTCCTAGCCCAAGACTTTACCGAATAAATATACCTCAGCTGCTGTGGGCTTTTTTTCCCGTGGGGAGTCCTCATAGATACCCTCCTTTTCCTTTTAAAAGGCTGTCATTTTGTCTATTCTTCCGTCAACTAAACTCGGTCATGCTAAGCGTGCTGGTTATCCTTGTCATTTTGTCTATTCTATAAAGAAAGAAAGAAAAGAAAAGAAAGCAGAGAAAGAAAGAAGAGAAAGAGAGAAAATAAAGAAAAATATTTTATTTGGGACACGCACAGGGAATACAAATAGTAAAAGAAATAAAATGAAGGAAAAAAATTAAAACATATAAATAAACTAACAGAATTAACATACAAAAAAACAACAAGATACAGTAAAAAAACCTGTCCGAGGCCAAAAACGCTCCTATCTCAGCATAATGCTGCGATATTTAAAAAGTAAATAACGCAGCCCTAATATTCCGACAGGGCCCGCTATGATACCACGGACACACTTAAGGACATCAATAAATCCAACTAGGGGATAAAAAAAATATATAAAAAAATAAGTTATTTTATACGGCAACAAAAATAAATATATACCGTATTCCGTACCGTATCTGCCATTTGATCTGTTTGATATGTCATGTTGTCTATTCTATCTGTCAATTTGTATGTTCTATCTGTCATTTCGTCTATTCTATCTGTCATTTTGTCTTTTCCTCCGTCAACTAAATCCGGTCATGAGTGCTGGTAATTCCTGAAGGATTAGGCCGAGGTGGACAGTGTACACCCACATTTCGCCGGTAATGATTAAATCCCATGTAACAGAGTCCCTATTGCCATAAAATGGGCACAAATCCAGAATCTGGACTGAGGTATTACAGATGGAAAAACCCAATAACACTGCTCGACCCGGGATGACCCAGGACCGCTAGACCAACGAAGCAGCTAAATGGGAATCTAATACATTCAATTAGTTGTACCCACGCACACGCACACACATACACACACACATTTATGCACAGTTATTGCATACCAAAAGAGCTTGCGTGCATCTTTCATTTCTTTTATTTTACCATTTTTTAAATTAATTTATTGCATAGCTACTATGAAATGTACCGCAAACGAGGGAAGACGCTGGCTTCCGGGGCGGAAATTCCGAGACAGCAATGCCATCTAACGTAGCATTGCTGCCAGCCTTTTGATCACTTTTCTCATTGACAGCGATGCATTTAGAGGGCTGGAAGAGGGCGTTGTCCGCCCTCTGCCTACGACCAACGCCTTGCCCCTTGCGACGAGTCTGATGAATGGCCCCGTCGCCTACCATTTTTCGGCCGCAGAGGATAGGGAGAGCGGCCAACGACAAACCGACACTTCTCTTCCCCTGCGGCCCCACCGCGTCCGCCATCAAACGGGGCGACCCCCCGTTAAGGCCGCAGAAGGTAGGGAGAGCGGCGCACCGCAATACCGGCACTTCTCTCCCGCTGCGGCCTCACCTCAGTTGCGATGTAGCCCAACGGCATCGCAACCTTGGCCGCTACGTCGTCGGCTTATCGGTAAAAGCCCTGACGAGCGGCTCCTCCTCGGGTTCATCTTAGCTTCACCGTGGTGCCCAAGCCACGGCTACTGAGCCCACGCGCAGGAACCCACTTGGGGGGGACAGCTTGCTACCTAGCTCAAGAGCCGGGGTTTCAAATAAGCATGTTACACCTGTAATTTGTGTCAATATAGAATTTATTTATTATTATTGTTTGGTTAACACTGTCATTTCTCTTCTTACAGAATGAAGACATGCAGCAACAGATAATTAAGGAGACCTTTCAACTTGTGTCAAAACGGGACGACAATGTGTGCAATTTTCTTGAAGGAGGAAGGTATGTAGTCTTTCATACTAATACAGTTCGCGCAAAACTTTATGAGCTCTCGGAAGTTGCACGCGACTGGCTGCAAAAGTTCCTTATATGCTAACTATTTTTCTCAAAAACAAATCAATGCTGTAGGAAGCCAATTGAAAGGGCAATCATGTCATTTGGTTTTAATTGTTTTTTCTTATATTATTTTATATTTTGTAAATGTGAGAACGTTATAGGCCTTGTACATTGTAGATGTATGTAATAGACCATTGTCTATTTGTTAAGCATAATATGGTACTTGTTGACAGGCCTACACTGTCATCCCATACCTAATAACACTGTAATTTGAAAACTTTGTAAAAGTCAAATATTTTTAAAAGAGTAACCGTGGAGTTTCTTGCCGCTTCTTCTCCATAGGAAACGACCAATTGGAATAGTGCACCTAGATTCTGACATTTCATAAGTGCCCATGTAGGTTTAGGTTTAAGTGTTTTGATTATGAGGCAATAAAAAATGTTTCACACATCTAGAATGATGATTGTGCATTCAGCTGTACCATGCGCGGTTGCGTACTCGGGCCTACAGTCAGAGTGCTCATAAACTTTTGCGCGAACTGTCAGAATCAGAATCAGAATCAGAACTTAGTTTGCTATGAATGTAGGCACGGATATAAGATGTTGTAGATGCATTAATGAGATCGGCTACAGTCTACCTTAAAATCGCATAACGATTCCAACGACGTAACTTATAAACAGGTCCCGTGTATAACTAAGGAGTTATCGTCGTTTTAATCACAAGCACCGTTTTCACGCGAGCCCACCCAGGAGTAGACGAATGCGCATGATTCTCCAAAATGGCCGATCCGAATCCGCTCGAATGAGCGAAATTCTGACAGTATATCTGAAGATACACCAGATCCTTACCTGAGCTTAAGCCCAGGTACGATTGTGCAATTCTATATTGCGCACTGGATTTTCAACTCTCGGTGTAAAGCCGAACATTGAGAATCCAACAGAGTGCATCCCAGCGCGTCAAAAATAAAAATAAAACTGTTCGATTTGACCTCTCGGCGCTAAGCAGTGCTTTGAAAGGTCAGTGCGAAAAAACCGGCCAAGTCACAAGTGCGAGTCGGATTAGCACACGAAGGGTTCCGTACCACAAGGCAAAAAACGCCGAATAAAACACGCTTTTTGGATGGACACAACCTAATTTTTTTATTTTTTATCAGCCCACACTGTCCCACTCCTGGGCAAAGGCCTCCATCCACTCTTTCCATCTTTCGCGGGATCTTTGTTCTTATTATTTGTTTGTATATGTAGCGGTAGGAGTAATACACTATCAAAATTTCAACATAGATACAGCCCGCTGACACTGACAGACAGACGGACGGATCGACGGAGGCTTTGCAATAGGGTTCAGTTGGCTCGGAACCAAAAAAAATGGCCGCTAAAAAAATCGCTCGTGGGTGGGTAGTTAGTGTATGGGCTATCTAAGATAGCTGGGAAAAATAGTCAAAATGATTGCTCTATTTTCCGATCCTCGTACAGAGCAGCATGTCGATTCTGTAAAAATCTCACCGGGAATACTTGCGTGGAGTGAGCTGTCAGTGTCATCCCGTCTTGGTCAATCCCTAATAATATATATATCCCTACCTAATATCAGTGGCACTGACAGCTCACTTCACTTAAGTTTACACTAGCGGGTCATCATGCTGCATTCATGGTTACAGTTTGCGTATCGATGTCCCTTTTTTTAACGTGTGGAAATTCTCATGAATGTCCTCCACCCTGGGGTAGGTGGAGGGTCAGACTCATAGTGACTTAAACCACACGGTGTTCTACTGTTACCTTTAGCCGGGGTGCTGGAGTGCTTGCGCATTTAGTCACGCTCCCCTGGTGTTGGCCCGCATGAACTCATCACCCACCGCAGCCGCATACGACCGCGATTCCTCTAGAGATATCGCGTGCGAAACACGGCGCACCACCGTCTCGGCCCTTTCACTGTTTAGGCAACAAACTCCCCAAGTCTGTTGCCTGCAGGCCTCACCCTAAGGAGGCTGGAAATCGATTCGCGTTCTCCGGCGCCCGGTAGTTGGAAGGGAGGTTGTAACTTCCCTCTCCCTTTCCGCCGCCTTCTTTGCGATCATCACTTCCTCGCAGAAGGAGACGACGGCATCCCACACGCTCTCTCTTCGGACCATGGACTGGACTATGTTCGGAAGCGAGAGAGTGTCCGCAGCCGTATCGATGTCCCTGCCGCCCTTGGATGCATGCCGAGGTAGATAAATCTGCGAAACTCTGTCTGTTAACTTTTCACGCCTAAACTACGGAATCGATCGATCGAACTGTACGCGTACCATGACTAACTTTTGTCGACGAAAGAATAGACAAAATTACTCATTTCTTCAGAAAGCGGGAAGAAAGTGTGTATGTATTATGGAAGAAACAGTGGGTTTTAGTCGGTAGGAGTCCGACTCCGTTCTCGTCGAAAGGAGGGTACCTATGAGGACTCCCCACGGGAAAAAAAAGCCCACAGCAGCTAAGGTCTATTTATTCTCAGTTAAATTCTTGGGCTAGGAAAACAGCAACGATTAGGCTTCGCATAAGTACGAAGACCTAGAAACCTAGTAGAAGACTAGAAACGGAACCAGAACGGACAGCCCGACCGGGTGTTGTCGACGTAAGAATAGACAAAACGACACATGGAATAGACAAAATGACAGGTTTCTTTTATTCATCTGTCATTTTGTCTATTCCTCCGTCGACAAACTCATTTCTATGGTGTTTGTGCTACGCGTGCGGGGGAGAAATGTTGGCTATTTTTCATAATAGATATAATTGCAAAATACATGTAGACAAAGTCGCAGACACCACACCAGTCGGAGACGATAGTCATCACCTGCCAACTATGTTGTGGTCAGCTTTCAGTCTAACCAAGTGCTGCTGAATACCAGTATTTTACATGGAGCGACTACGTATCTGACCTCCACAACCCAGTTACTAGATAACACGATACCCCTTGGTAATACTGCAGGTTGTCAAACTTTCGGGCATCTGACGACCCGTTATCCACGAATGACAGCCGGGACCAACGGCGTAGCACGGATGGGTATTGGTATGTTAACCGCGGTAAGCATAGTTTACCCTGATCGATCGACCCGTGCAGCCACAAGCCCCCAATAGATAGTATAAAATAATTGTAGAATAACTATATTATAATTTGTTTCGATTCGAAACGTCGCGCGTCGCCGTCGGCCGAGACGATCGTCTCCGCTCTCGTGGTGTCTTGAACAACGTGTGCGAGTTTTTTTGACGGTGTTCATTTGCTTGTTGTGTGACTGTGCCTCTGTGTAGCAAATTAAAATAATTTAAAACGGTGCAAAAGTGGAATCCGTGCGCTCTTGATTTCCAGCCTGCGGTTGAGGAGCATGGAGACATCCCCGAGCTAGCTAACCTGGTGAGATTGTTTCTTATATTTCAGTAATTTGCCTTCAAAGATGTATCTGGTACGAACTGAACAGTTGTCTAACCGAAATCGCGCGATTTCTCCGCTTTCACCATAATTCCGGTATTTCAGAAATTACGTATCAAAGTTCTACAAACCCTATGTAATTGAAATTGCTATGAAGTCGGCTATCTGATTATAGGATTCAATACAGGTTTCAGGGTGGGATGAGTGAATGTTTTTTGCTAAAAACTTTCGTAATATCTATAAAATGAAAATATTGTTTCCAAAAGTTTGTACATATTTTGTAGCATTATGCTAACAGAATGCACAACAGGTAGACAACCCGAGGGCGACAAAAAAAGTAATGGTTCGAAATGGTCGGTCCCAGTGCTGTAGTATTCGAAAGTTTTAAAGAGCTGCAAAAACATTTACGTTATCGAATTTTTGATTCGATCACTTATCACACACACACACATCTAAGTGTTTTTTTTGTGAGAGCCCATTCTACATTTGGATATTTCGAAAAACAACATTTGAGTTTCGAACGATACTCAAGACTTCAAATACTAATATAAAAAAAATATATATATATATTGGACACGGTGGAAGATTAAGAATGCTGCCAATGAGATGTACAAAAACTGAAACGGTTAGTAGCGAGACCTCAGACGAAGACACTGAAAAGTGAAAACAGCAACATTTACCACAGCAAAGCAGTGACATAGAAAAGAGCCGAAAAAGCAGTTGAACTTCGCTAAAAGATTCACCGGTGAAGCTCGACCTGAATCAACCCGGCTGCGACGTCGTTAAAAGATATCCCATAGATGAATATCACCACTTCTGACAAATGCGTGCACTGACTGGACAGGGCCAGTCATTCTGTGTGGCTCTTTCCTTAAAAGACTGTCGGCCTTTCTTTTCAGAGAGTGAGATAGGAAACGCCGATCTCATCTAGTTTTTTAAAATATGATTGAAGTGTAAAAGTGTTTGTACAAACCTACTTACAGAAATAAAATCATTTATCATACACCTTTCGTGTCTCCACTAGTCCAGTGCATACTCCGTACGCTCAAAAACCTCCTGTCCTAAGGGCACGTCCTCCTTACCATAAAGCGCCCCCCGGTCTACTTCTTGATATGCAATGGTCTTTGTATTACCATGAAGCATGAGGCTTCAGGGGCTAGTGAAAATATTGGGGTTCATTCGATTAATCGAGTCTGGTCGAACCACGCTGGGATCGGTGCATTTCATTCATTAATTTAACTATAATATTATTTGTTCCAGCTTAATAGGTGGGTCAGACTACAAGCTGATCTACAGACACTACGCGACGTTATATTTCGTATTCTGTGTGGACTCCTCCGAGAGCGAGCTCGGCATACTGGACCTAATCCAGGTGAGAATCCAGATATTCTGGAACTACTCCCATTATTTAGCCAATTTCCTGCCTGAAATTAATGAGAGTCTTAAGGTTTCAGAGCAGTGGTGGTTCCGTGGTAACGGCCGATAAGTTACGATTTGTAGGTCGTAGGGTCGAACCCAGACAGGCGCATTACTTTGTGTAAATTATTTCATCAACTGTCTTCGTTTAGGAACCGAGCCAAAGCTTTGCTGCGTTACTGTAACGCATTAAAACTTTGGTGCGGCCTGATGAACGATGCAACTTGTTAGACCCTACAAGTTGAATCGTTCATCAGGCCGCACCTTAAAACTCCTGAATTTAAAAAAAACGCAATGTACTTAATTTTATATTTTAAACTTCTCCAGGTTTTCGTAGAAACACTAGACAAATGCTTCGAGAACGTCTGCGAGCTGGACCTGATCTTCCACGCGGATGCGGCACACCAGGTTTTGGATGAACTGGTCATGGGCGGCATGGTGCTCCAAACAAACATGGCTGACATACTCAGCAGGCTGCAAGAACAGAACAAAATGCAGAAGGCTGAGGTTAGTATGAGGATTTATAAGGATTTTTAAGGAATAGGTTATTACTTGGTAAGGATAAACAATTCGTAGGTAAAGGTAAATAATTAGTTTTAATTACGTTTTTTATACCAAACCCGGTTTCACCCGCATAAGTCTCGATCACTTGGGAATAAAGGGATAAGAAGTTTCCTAAGTCCTAATATAGGTCATGGTCTACCCATGAATCAAATTTCGTCAAAATCCGTTCATTCGTTTTAGCGTGAAAGCGTAAAACACACACATACAAAAAATAAAATATTTTCTACTACTCTAATATTTAGTAACAAATATAAAAAATTACAGAATAACCCTTTCTTCTACTTGTAATTTCAAAATAACCCTTTTTTTTTACTAAATGCAAATTATGAAGATACTACGGTAATTATAACAAAAAATCTTTTTTTTTCTGTCTGTCTGAGTGTGTGTTCCGGCTAATCGCCGAAACGGCTACATTGATTTTGATGTTATTTGGTATGGGTATACTTTGTACTCTGTGAAACGACATAGGCTACTTTTTATCGACATACCACAAAGGCGAAGCCGCGGACGGAAATTATTGTTTAATATATTATGTCGTAACTAATAAGTCTTGAAACTATGCGCCATATTCTACTTTAACAAGTGCTTGTAATAGTTAATTTAAAAATAAAAATGCGTTGTTGCAGACTTGAATTAATTGTAAACCCTTTGACCTAGATGAGCCACGAATACAATAGTGTACATATATATACAAGTGCCTTAGATGACTGATATGTTGACAACTTCAACGGACAGTAGTATAGTTTTATTAAGGTTTTGTACATCGATAGACATTGTATACATTGTCTTGCTTCATATATACGTGGTTAACTGACAGAATTATAAGTGTTACATTTTGAATCAATTCAAAATGTAACACTTAAAATTCTGTAACACTGTGTACTTATAAATGTGTTAACCCAAAACACTAACAAAAGTGTAACAGTAATATATCTGTTAACGATATAAAAGTGTTAATAAGTGTAACAGGGAAACGCGGCGTTGCCAAAATAGCCGCAATCCCAACTGGGTTGAGGATATAAAAGGTTAAACTTTGATACTGTAACATTATTAAATCTGTTAAATTTATAAATGTGTTTCTTTTATGAAAATAAAAATGTATGCCATTGCAAAACTTAAAAAAAAAACGGGTTACTGCTTGAAAGATGTTATTAATTGATTAATTGTATAATGCTGATATAAATTTTTATACTTTACAATCATATATTCTTTGATCTTAGAATTGTATTGACTTTAAATTTTAACATGAAATGTTATTGAGTCTGAATTTTAATAAAAACTTAATTTGCACGCAGTACTCCAATGCTTATAATAATTATTATTATGTTGTAATTTTTTATTAAAATTTAATAGTCATTTAATCTTTTTTAATCATATTAATTATTTGTATGCCAATATTGACAAAACATAGCGCACTACCTTATTTTTAAGACTTTCATTTGTTGTTACTTATTGTTATACAAATAAACTATTCTCTTCTCTTCTCTCTCTTCTCTTTAAAACAGTTTTAAAAAACAATGTTAATAACACTTATTGCGGTTACAGTTTTGAGTCCCTGGTCAGAAGCCAGGCATGTAACTGGGTTGTACAA
Source organism: Dasypolia templi (assembly GCA_963555695.1). Classification (NCBI taxonomy): domain Eukaryota; kingdom Metazoa; phylum Arthropoda; class Insecta; order Lepidoptera; family Noctuidae; genus Dasypolia; species Dasypolia templi. The sequence continues at coordinate 12,920,843 of OY743163.1, forward strand.
GTCAAATAGACAATCGCTCCATGTAACATACTGGTTAGACCAGAATCTGACCCCAATATACACATAACCGAAGAAAAGTATGCGCTTCAGAAATCTCCGTCTATATTCGGACAAAACAACACGCGATGATTAGATCTTATACAACCTGTAGTGCTATTCTGTAACCATCTTACCGTGAAAACTTAGGTGAAGTGAGCGTGGAGTGAGCTGTCAGTGCCACTGATGCTAGGGATTGACCAAGACGGTATGACACTGACAGCTCACTCCACGCAAGTCTTCACGGTGAGATTTTTACAGAATCGACCTGCTGTATTTTTATATCCCATAACTCTAGGGTAGACCATATCAAAGAATCAACTTGCATATGAATTATGTTTCAATCATACTTTTTATTTTATTTTTTTCATACAAAATTATTCACGACAAAGTCACGATTATTAATGTAAAACACCCTTACGTGAAATATGACAACGTCGCATTTTCTTAGCTTTAAGTATGTTTGAATAAAAATGAATAACTCGTATTTATCAATGAAACTTAGATACATAGACACAACGAGGGTCTATTTTCTATGGTAGGCAAACAAAATTGGCAACCTCACAAAAGTAAAGATTCGTCATACTGGTGACAATTTTTGACCTAATTTAATTATGATTGATGATATCTTCGAAACTATCCAATTTTGGACCAACTATTCTAGGAGTTTTAGTATTATTTTTACCTACAGAATATAACCCTAGAGTTATGGGATATAAAAAAAAGGTTGTATAGAGCTGATAGAAAATACATACCTAAAATACTGCATACCTACTACACGCATTTACTGCATGGAAATACATAACTATTTTGGATTACCAAAATAAAAATTCAAAATTTATAATAAATTACCTAACGATATTAGAAAAATAAGCAAAACAAATACATTTATTAATACATTGAAATAATTTCTGGAATCTAAGTCGTACTACTCAGTAAAGGAGTTTTTAGATGACAAATCAATTGCAAAATAAAATTATTATCTTTCTTAGACAACAAACACTGTGAAATAAATACAATAAAAAATACGAATACATAAATAATAACGTAATTTAATAATTATTGAAATACTATTTAAAATTCCAAAATAATTAGCTGCATTATTTTTATGAAATACATGTACTAGAATACCTAATATACTACCTATATATACAAACCTAAAAATAAATATTTAAATACATATATAATTATACACCCAATTAAATATTTATAATAATTTAAATCAATATAAAACTGCTACTTAGCCCTCTTCCGCTCTCCTAATTTTTGTTGTGCCCGACAGGGTCCATATTGATCTTTTATTTCGTTTTTACCATCTATGTAATACATATGGAATGCAATAAAGTATTGAGTATTGAGTACCATGAATACAAAATTATTGATTAACAACTCTACCATTCCAGAAACTATTTAAAACTTTTCAGGCAGATGACGATCTGCGACCGGAGACAACCCGACAATGAAAAGACTTCATACAAACGCGCAATGATAGGTTAATATACAAAGCGTGTCAATACAAAACTTAGAAACTTCCTCTGTGTTGCGACGATCGTGCTCATTCGGCAACACGGAGATTACCGAAGCACATACTTTTTTTGGTTTAACTGTAGTTGGAAGACAGGTTGGCAGATAATGAATGAATGAAATACACCGACCCCAGCGTGATTTGACCAGATTCGATTAATCGAATGAACCCGAAGATTTGCACAAGCCCCTGAAGCATGAGCTTCATGGTGCTATAAAGACCATTGCATATCAAGGAGTAGACCGCGAGGGCACTGTAATGGTCGGGAAGACGTACCCTTAGGATAGAGAAAGTAAGCATTTGTTATTTATTATATTTGTTGTTGTTTGTCTTACAGGCGGGTATATCAGCTGCGCCGGCACGTGCGGTGTCCGCAGTGAAGAGTATGAACCTTCCTCAACAGCTGAGGGACATGAAGCTCCCCGACCTGCCGCAGGCTATCAAGGTGAGGGTCTGATGATAATGCTAACGTAAGGTAGGACCACGGAATTGAAAAAACAAGTGGAAGTGCCCGTCGGTTAAATCATAATTGTGGTTATGCGGGAAAATATTTAAATTAATAACAACTTTCGTCAGTTGTAATAAGTCTTCATTTTGTATGAACAAGAAATAAGCTTTTCGTCAAAGTTGAATTTGCGTGATAGCGGCGTGGGCACTTCCACTTCTTTTTTCTATTGTGTGGGTAGGACGCTCTCAGGCTAGGTGGAGCGACAATCTTCCGAGCAGCCGAGGATGTTTCAGCCGAGGATCGAGATAAATGCCGTGCGAGGTCAATGCCCAGAATTGGACTACTGAGCATATGCAATTACTATAATTGTAAGATCAAAAACAGAAATATGGATTTCGTGAAACAGGTGGTCTGTGAAATCCCTATTATTAGTGCTGTTCTGTAACCATCTTACCGTGAAAACTTAGATGAAGTGAGCGTGGAGTGAGCTGTCAGTGCCACTGATGATGCTAGGGATTGACCAAGACGGGACAACACTGACAGCTCTCTCCACGCGGGTCTTCACGGTGAGATTTTTACAGAATCGTATTGGTGTTAGATATTGCCTCTCTGATCTACGCATGATAGGCCCAATTATACAACAACAACAAAAAATCTTCTGATTCTTTTGATTCATTTGTTTATTTATTTATTTTTATTATAAACCGCGTTCCAGGAATTTCCAGTGTCGCTGTATCAATAGGTAGATTTTAGACCATTTGGCACAACACATTCAACAAATCAAGCTAGAAAATTCAAAATACTACCTCATTTTAACTAACAAGGAAAAAAAAGAAAGAGAGAAAACATTTATTTGCGGTAAATATGACGCAGTGATCGAGTACAAAAAAAGAACAAGTTGGGGGGAAATATGCGTCACAACCACGCAAAACGGCCACACACAAACACATAAATTAATATCACTCCAGCCCTAGATAAACTTAAGCGGTAGATACGGTACGCTCTGGCCAGGAGACCCGGAGCACAGGTTTTACTTAGTATGAGTTCCTCCCTCCCATCTTCAAACTTTGAAATATAAAATGTGTACAAATAAATACTTTTGGGAAAAAAAATACGGTACGTTCTAACATCACAATCACTAAACACGGGCGCGGTGCACAGCTACATGTAACGAGACTAACACGTCTGTATTTTTTTTTTTGGGAATGGCATCTCGCAGGTCAACCTATGAGGTTGCCGTCTGCTTAAACGGACTTGGAACACGTCTGTTATCACAGTTGCATACTTATAGTTACCGATAGACAAGGACAGAGATAGGACCCGACACGGTCGTGCGAGCGCAACCGCGTTAGCCGCCGAATGTTTATGATTATGAATGGCATTGAGGGCATTGAGGCACGTTAGCAAGAGTCGCGTGATGCGTCGCATCGTGTCTTTCACGCTGTTTTGTAGTATCTATCTCGCTCACACAAAAATGGCGAAGCAAACAGTTAAGAAAATTATAATTTTCAACAAAATAACATTTTTACCTGTACTGAAAAGTAATCCCGTGAAGTTTTCATTTCTTGAGTTATTAGAAAACTTATTGAATACACATTATATAATAATAAATTATTGATCTGTATCGACATGTGCTGTTTAGACGATGGTCCGTAAGTGACCGAGTACAACTGTGTCTATGGACCTAAAAAGCCCCTACAAAAGGGTTTCGCTAGCGTTACCGCGAGTGCCCCAGGCGCTCCAAGTATGAAGCCTATGCCAGAAAAGGCGCCGAACAGGGCTGTTGATGAAGGTTTCGTGCCTGTGCAAAGGAGGAAGCGCCGATCGCGAACGAACAAGAACCGCTGCGGCAAAGCTCCAAAGATGCCCGAAGTCAACTTGCGCGCCGCAAAGCCGAACACACCGGTGTACATCTCCCGCCTACACTACACTACTAAGGCGGAAGACATCGTAGAGTACGTGCGCCAGAAGACGAGGTACACGCCGAGGGTGCAGTTACTGGAGTCGCACCGCAACTTCAAGGCGTTCGTGGTGCGCGTACCGAATTTATATCTGCCCGTCGTCATGGAAGAAGACTTTTGGCCTCAGGACGTGGTGTTCCGCCGCTTCCGCGGACAAGTACCACAGGACAGCACAAGGACAAGCTAGGGAAGTGCTACTAACATAGTTTTAAGCTACTTATATTAATACAATTTTGTTTTATACTATAAATATGCTAGTTGGTAAGAATGGTAAGGTCTATGGGCCATTGTAGCAGCCTGAAATAAATGGTTTATTATTATTATTAGAAGGACCCCGCGCTGTGTTCGAGTGCCGTATCTACCTCTTTAAGTTAATCTAAGACGCCAGCCTTTATTCCTCGAAGAAAAAGGCAGATGTGACACTCAAATTAACCAGTATTATTAGATCAATAAAAAAACTTTAAACTTACATTTTTCTTTTGTTTTTTTTTTTCTATTGCTCAATATTTTGAAGTTTAGCTTTTTTACTTTTTTGAAGGGTCATGATCTGAAACCTTAAATAGAGTTTATGGATTTCACTCATCCTCTCTAGTAAAGGGGGGATCCTCCGACCAGACGTGTCGTGTCTGATGGGCAACTGCCCGACGGTATTTTTTTTTTTTTATGGCATCTCGCAGGTTAACCTGTAAGGTTGTCGTCTGCTTAAGCGGACTTGCGCCCGACGGTTGATGTCGGGACGTTGTATATATGCTAGTTGCGCGGTAAACTCTGCTTGCGCGATGCAGGATTTTGCATGACATCAGTGTGAAGCGTAGTTTGCATGCACCACAAGTATTAAATCAACAAAGCATTTGAGTATTCCTAGCTTTGTGGAAAAAGTGCGCCAGGAAATTAAAAACAATCGGACTCATTCCGGCGAAAAAGTCATTGCAACTAGTTATGTTCCGGAATGACTGCCTCGTTGGTCTAGTGCTCGCACGAACCCAGGACCCCATGCTCAGCAGTAGCGATTCTACTGCTGAGCATGGGGTCCTGGGTTCGATTCCCAGGTCGGGCAACGTGTTATTGGGTTTTTCTATCTGGAATTTCTCAGTAGCAGCCCGAAGTCTGGATTTGTGCCCGGTAGATGGCAATAGGCTCGCCCCCTATTACATGGGACTTAAACATAACTGGCGAAATGTGGGTGTACTATAGGTACACCTCTGCCCAACCCTTCGGGGAAACAAGGCGTGATGTTATGTTTTATGTTCCGGAATGACAAGCACAATCGAATGGCTTGTTGTACATGTCATAAGTGGATGTGTAAATAACACTTTGAACAGTTAAAAGTCGTCAGGTGCACTTGTCGTTCCATCTTCTTATTAAAATCGAACAGCCTTTACTGTTCTCTATCCCTCCCAAGACAGAAAATCATATCCCCTTACTATAACGGTTATTATTTATTAAAATACACTTAACGAAGCCGAGAGTCAATTGTACTCCCCGACATTGTCATAATTTTTTTGTACTGGACCAAACCTTGGAACCTTCTGGTTACAGAGATATCGAATGTGGTGGGTCTTTACGCCCTGTTTACTACCCTAAAAAAACTTCACACCTTGAATGTATGCCAACGTTATTGAACCTAGAAACTCAACTGGACCTCAACCTTGCACTTTTTAACTGGAACTCCTCCCTAGAGCACTGCACCACTGACTGAAAATAAAATAAAACTGGTTTTAAGGTCTCAACTCGCAACTCAAATCCTTCTCTCTATGATAAGTTTTACTTGAAAAAGGACAGTAAGTAACAGGCGGTTGAAAATGACTCAAAATGTATCAAAATAGAGTGATTAGAATTAATAAAAATAACATTAAAAGCAATAGACAAGGCCATGTGTTCCCAACCTCCTTTAATTTGAGAGAAAACACCAAGGAGCACTGCTTGCAAATCGATGCTTGTTCCTTCTTTTTATGTGAACTTTAACCTGAAGTGGACAGTTACAAACAGACTTATTATACATATTAAACTCTAAGCATTTATTTCAAACTAGATTCTGCCCGCGACTTTGTCCATCGTGTCGCATCGCATCACCTGCCCCCGCCATCACTTCGTTTTAGATAAACGTTCTTTCTGACTTTTTTCTTTTACTCTCGGCTCTTGAGGATCATAGCGTAATGTTAAATAGCGTATATCATTCCTAATTCCAATTTTTTTCTCTCTTTAAAACCCCTTTTTAACAAACTTACAAATACACAAAACAAAAAACCTCTTCAAGTAGATAAATCAATTACACTTTAAAATTGTCAAGCATAGCATAGCATAGCATAATCAGCCTATCATGTTACCACTGCTGGGACACAGGGCTCCTCTCTGTGAGAGGGAGTGGGCCGTAATCCACCACGCGGGCCCAGTGCGGGTTGGTAGATGTCACATGTCTTCGAATTTTTGGTTCTAAGACATGCCGGTTTCCTCACGATGTTTTCCTTCACCGTTTTGAGAGCAGTGGTGATGAAATAATTTACACAAAGTCATGCGCCTGTCTGGGTTCGAACCTACGACCAACAACTCGTAAGTCGCAGCCGTTACCACTGGGCTACCACTGTTCAAAATTGTCAAGGAGTCGGAAATATGAAGCTAGTTGCCCATTCCAAAGCGTAGTAGGTACCTATGGAGAAGAACGGGCAAGAAACTCCACGGACACTCTTTTAAATCAAAATACGATTACAAAATATCGGTTACACCATTCATGTTGAAATTATGCATGTGAGAACGATGCAGAACGTTAAAAGCGTCCGTAATAAATAGATAAAACAGTTCTAATATTAAATTACAATTTAAATACGCCAAGGCAGCTTAGAGATAACCGGTCCCTGCTGACGGCGCCCGTTCACGAACATGACGCATGGATTAGCACCATTCAGCTCAACCATTTTGATGGGCTAAATTATGCACCACAATATTTATGCTATCTTTCCGAAAACTCTATGCTGTCGACCGCACCAGTGTAACTGATTATAATATTTAAACAATAAATTAACTTTAGACCGAAGATACCAATGTAGCACATATTTGCATAGAATTTAGATAATGTCTCGTTAGATTTATATGTAAACATTGTTAGTGATGTGTACAGTCACGATCATTATATTAGTGAAAAGAGTAAGAAATTTCTTGCCCGTTTTTCTCCATAGGTACAGTACGCAAGGCCAAAGCTGAGCGTTTACCAATGGCACCAATGTGAACGCGCGAGGGACGCACGGCGCCTCAGGCCGATAATCTGATTGGCCGCTTTGTGCACGAACACAAATGCAAAGATTAGCTTAGGCCTCGCGAATTGTACCTACTTGGAATGGGTATTTAACTCCATCTTTCAGACCGATTTCTTGACGGTTCAAAAGTGCCTGTAATTGGTTTATGGTTGGTGAAAATGTTGTGAGGAAAGTTGTGAGCATGAATGTGATGGCCATAAGAGTAGGGAAAGACCAAAAGGAAACGATGGATGGACTGTGTGGAAGATGATACGGCTAGAAAGGGATGACTACCGAGATGATGATTTGGAAGAAAGAGACATTTTGCGCCGACCTCAAATAAATTGAGATATGGGCAAGAAAATGGTGATGCAACCTTTAAGGCGCTTCCGCGACCAAACGACATTGAGTGTTCGGTCTTTCTCCGTCCCGCCGATATGTCTCGCTCTGTCCTGCTTCCAGCTCTCGCTCCTTTATCATTAAATTTAAATATAAAGAGAATAGCGATCTTTTATTAAATGTGAATTATTTAGATTTTTAAATTATCTATTCATTAGTGTAATCCTTAAATTATAAGAACGTCACCTTTAGCAACAGATGCATGCAATCAATAATTTTTATCCCATTTTCCTTTTTTTTTTTTTTTTCGATCATAGTATTTTTGAACCCATAGACATAAAATAGGTCTGCGAGAACATTAGCTATGACCTTTCATAATCACATTCATTTATTTATTGCAGTCCATAAAGTATCATCTATAATCTTTAAAAAAAATATAATTTAGGAAAAATATGTACAAATGATGGACCCTGAGATAAGAAACAGGGCATGTTGACTAAACAATCCAGGGACCCATGCAATTGCCGGATTACCGCAATGGGATCTGCAAAAGCACGTATGGGAGTGGCGCGAGGAGTCAAAACGCCGGGGTGTAACTCCGCTGCCGCGAGAAATCACGGTACAGCCGACAGAGCTCCGGCGGGATATCATGGCGACATGGAGGGTGCGATTGTCGCAACCCAGTGCTGGGCACGCCACAATAGCGGCGGTTAGTCCCCTCTTTGAGGAGTGGTTGGAAAGGCGCTACGGCGTCATCACCTTCCGCCTGACACAGGTCCTCACCGGACTTGTTGTTGTTTCGGGAGGTTCCTGTTCCTAGGTGGATCGCCTGGAGGTCACGGTGGAGAATATGGTGGAGGTCTGCCCAGCTTGGGCGGAGCACCCCCGTGTTCTCGCGGAGGCGATCGGCGGCGGCGATCCATCGCGTCCGGCCCAGGTACGGAGTGACAGGGAATGGGAAGCCATCACCTCCTGCGATTGAGAAGCAGTAATGCTCGCGAAGGAGGAGGTGGAGAGCGTGAGGGAGAGAGCCTTGCGATCTCGCGCCCCTAGTCACGGCAGGAGACGCCCTGGGCGTCGGGAGACGCTTGCAGATTCCCGGCCACCGTAGGCGCGGCCTTGCGGATGGCGAGCAATGGGTAGCTCGCCGTCCGGTAAGGACCAGGCCTGGGTCGACGGCGCGTCGTGTTCCACGTGCGCCTCAAAGAGATGTCAGCACACAGTGACGGGGTCCGATAGGGCCGATGCCTCAGGGTCGCGGGATGTTCGAAAGAGATACCGTGGCCCTGGCACAGGCAACTGAAGAAACACGGGTGGGTTTTAGTCAGTAAAAGTCTGACACGGCTGTCTGGCACGGGAGTCTGGCGCGGCTCCACCCAGAGCGAGAGAAGGCATTTGAATAAAAAGGGACCAATTCCCATGACACAAAAAAAATACATCAAAATCGGTCTAACCTTCTAGGAGTTAAGTGACTTATACACGTATAGCAGGATTATTCAAATGTAACTGAAAAATTAGGACACCAAAAGTTCCTATAACTACATAGATACGTGTGTAGATTATAAATAAATATAGCATTTATATTATTGTAATTGTACACATATTTGTGCTGGGGACTGTACAAGATAAACTAGAATTTATTACAGTTCAATAAAATAAGTGCAATAATAATAATAGGCCTGTTCACTGTGTTAGGTTAGGACAAATACTGCTTAGCAAATGAATTAATTGAAACTGAATTTCGTTGAAATCGTACTTTTTTAACCGTTGTAAAAATATGCATATTCATTTTGAGTTTCGACCCGTGTCTGGATTCTTCCAGCAAGACGATTCTGTAAAAATCGAACCGTGAATATTAGCGTGGAGTGAGCTGTCAGTGTCATCCCGTCTTGGTCAATCCCTAGCATCAGTGGCAGTGACAGCTCGCTCCACGCTCATTTCATCTAAGTTTTCACTGGGAGATAGTTACAGAATGACTACAGGTTGTTAGACAGCAAATGTACATCCATCGTGAAAGTATATTTTATCTTAAAACACTTGAACAAAGAGAAGAACAACTGTGGCGACATCTTCACCGCTATATGCGAACTACGCATCACATTGACGTCACGCAAAATCCTGCATCGCGCAAGCAGAGTTTACCGCGGGACCAGCATAAAAATATACAACGTCCTGACTTCAATCGTCGGGCAGTTACCCACTAGACACGACACCCATCTGGTCGGAGGATCGTCCCTTTTCTATGGAGGATGAGTGAACTTTACATCCTCCTTCTCATACCTCTATACAAGCATTGGTATAAGTTCTACCTCTGTATAAGAAGTCCTACAATTCGATGCAGCGAGACGAACAGTAATTTTTCGGCGGATAAATACTGATAAGTGTTATTATTCAATTAAAGATTTTTTTAATGACACCACATTTTAGACTTAATATTTGACATTATGTGTTTGTTGACATTATAATGCCTGGTTTAAATTGATATCATTTTTCAACTATTGTTTTTCGACAATTTTAAATGACTTACGAGTTCCTTTTTTTATTAAAATTTGTTTTCAAGATTTGCGTGCCTAATTTAAGGTAGATTGTACAGGGATCACAAAGTTTGTAAACACCGTATTTATGTAACTAATTTCTAAGCAAATAAACTATTATGATTATGATGGAGTATGATAAAAGGAGAAACAACTATGTCTTCGTTATGTTTATTCGTAATGTTGAAATTTAAAAAAATAATTAATGTTTTTCGTTTTCTTTCTTAAAGCCTTTTTGGGTCTTTGTTAAAATGCTGTCCCTTTCTAGCATATAACAGCGGACTGCTGGCTAAAATATTTCATTCAATCTCTTCTTCCAGGACCTGAAATTCTGACCGATACAGCAGGGGGCCTACCCCGCCACGCCGGTCGCCATAGCAACCAACATCCTAAACACAATCTACCCGCATAACGAGAAATATCAAAATCTACAACGACCCGCAGAAACTTACACCACGAAATTTTTCGGCTCCGAAACTTTGAGTACGAAATTTTCCGAAACATTTTCGGAAAACTATCAGCAGACAGAAGGGGTTAATTTTCCTAATTACGAAAGTCAGAAGTCGGATGGGTACCAAGATTTGAGTGGGACTACTGTGGAATATGATTATAGTGAAGTCAGAAAGAGAAAGAAAAAAAAGAAGGGTGGTAGAAAGTAATAATATTTTGTTTATTTTTTGTGCTGAAATATCAGCACAAAAAGAAAACATTAATCTAATAAGATTAATGTTTTCTTTTTAATATGTGTAAAGGACTAGGTGTTGTTCGTGAACAAATTTCAACCTTCCGTCAGACTCCCTTATGTTGCATTTTCCTAGATGAGCGATTATTTATTTGAAATAACTCAAACTCAAAGCATTTATTTCAAGTAAACCATTTACAGGCACTTTTGAATTGTCAAGGAGTCAATCAGTCAGAAATATGAAGCTAGTGGCCGTCCAAAGCTTAGTACATTCCGCGAGGCCTAAGCTGAGCTTTGCAATTGTGTGAGTGCACATAGCGACGCGTCCTTTGCTTGACTTAAACCGGTTTATACTCGGCCTGAGGTGCTGTGCGTCCCTCACGCGATCACACCTTTGTTGTGCGATTGGTAATTACTCACACAAATGAAAAGCTCAGCTTAGGCCTCGCATACTGTAGGTATCTATGGAGAATAACGGGCAAGAAACTCCACGGGCACTCTTTTAAATAATATTGTTACAAAAAATATTACTCACATAATTAATGTTGAACTTTAAGTGAGAACGATGTTAAAAAAGACGTACACGTTAAAAGATGTCATAAAACAGTTTGTATTTGGGCAGCGGTTATTGCGTGACCTTTTGAGCTTTTGGGGTTGGGTTTTAGAAGAATTCTTCGTAGTGCAAATCTGCATCGTCTATGGGACACATCTAACAGATTAGAAATATATTGACTTTGTTATAATGGATTTAGTCCATGATTCTGAACGCAGGGGGAGTTAAAATAATTTCGTCAGTTATTAAAAAAAATACCTTTTTTTACTGTGTAGTATAAACCAATACTTTATTCACATTACAATCTAGCCTATTAGCTAATAAGTAATTTAAAAAATACTTGAAACTGCTAAAAGTTACATTAAAATTAAGAAATCGTCCAATAACGTCTGTCTTATTCACTGTGTTAAGGGGAAGACACTTGATTCATGAGTTCTTTATAATAGTCAGCACTTGCACTACAGCATAAGTTATGACCGCGTGGTATAAAAAGCTGATTATTTTTAAGATGTTGAATAGAATCATCTAGAATCATTTTCTGAATACATGGTTAAAGTTGAGTGTCAAATTCCCTGAAACCCTTTTTTTTTTTGGGGTGGGAAATCATTAAATGACTTCTCTCGCTCTGGGTGATGCGGGAGGTCGTGTCAGACTTTTACTGACTAAAACCCACCCGTGTTCCTACAGTTGCCTGTGCCAGGGCCACGGTATCTCTTTCGAACAACCCGCGACCCTGGCAGGCATCGGCCCTAACGGACCCCGTCAATTAGTGCTGACATTAAATCACACTAATTATACGGGCCTTAAACTTCCAAAATCTGAGTTCTTATTTTTGTGTGTCGATGAAAATCAATCTGTCTAGAGTTTTTCTACTATGTTGGTTGTCGACTTCCAAACTTATCGGATGCAGCTGAATACCAATATTTTACATGGAGCGACTGTATCTGATCACCACAACCCAGTTACTAGGTAACACGATACCCCTTGCTAAGACTGGTTGTCAGACTTTTGGGCTTCTTGACCACCCGTAACGACTGTCAAAGATCCACGAATGACAGCCGGGACCAACGGCTTAACGTGCTGTCCGAGGCACGGAGGGTCTCGATATGTAATGGATGGGCATCCATCCTAGGACTGACCTTGGCAATGTAATTTATGTCGATCATAATATTTATAAAAAAATGGTACTTAATCACTTTTTTTGTGATTTAGTCATGACTGTATAATTTTGACATCATAACAGTTCTAACTTGCTTTACGACCGTAAAGAAGATAAAATTTGCTCTGTTTAGTAACTTACAAAAGATTAAAGATACTGTAGCTAGATCAGCATTTTAAAAAAATTTAAGAAAATTATTAGACATAAATATTAAAAGGGAATAAATAAATAAATGTATGTAAGTAGATCAAAAGCTTATTACTAATCGTTTTAAAGTTGCATTGATTATGGTGATTATTAAATTTAAATTAAGTATCTTTATCATTCCGTTTATCACTGCATGGAATTTGTGTAAATCTTGTGTTCACTGCTCACGTGGCACCCGGGTGGCGATTTAGACTTAAACATAGCTTATTATCATATAATTATGTATTATGCAATAAGAAATATATATTTTATGTTACATGTTTAAATGTTTTATTTAGAAGAAAAAAAAAAGAAAAAAAAAAACATAAAATTCATAGTGTTCAAGAAACTGGAGTAAAGTACCCGACTCCCTGAGCAATCACTCTTGTATTCTAAGTTACTGACTGGCTAATCTTTACATTACAATTAAAAACTGTCTCTTTAGTTGAATAGCGTTTTTGAAAGTACTGTGGATAAAAGAAGGGTTTGTTTCTTTAAAGACGCGAAAATTTGTGTCAGCGCCATCTATCGCTTGTTAAAAACAAGTGGTCCGTCTACGAATCTCAACTATGCGCTTGTTCCGTCACGAGCAAAGAGATGGAAGCACATAATAAAACTGCATCAACAGATGACGCTGTACGCACGCCTACAAAATTATTCATTAGCGCCATCTACTTTCAACTTAGACAACACCTTCAACTTGGTGTAAAATGCATGTATTCTGGTATTACTACTAGATACTAGATGGCAGCACAAATACTTTTTTTAAAACTGTTATGCTTTTCGATACTAGATGGCGCTACTCATTTTCTAATTTGCAAAAATCATTTTAAATATTCTGCATGAAAACGTTTCAGTAATTAATATAATGAATCGTTTCAAAGACACGAACTGAAAAACGAATTAATAACTTTTTATTTAATTTTAGTCCTAGTTAACCTTATAATTAGCTAAGTTCTATTGAAGTTCTTTATGGTCTCATCATTATTTCAGTGGAAGGAAACGTTCCAACTGAAGGATTATGTACGACATAAATCTTCCTCCTTAGTGCCACATAATTGAGGCTTGGAACGGAACCAAAACACCTGGTGTTGATGCAGTTGGATACGTTTAAATTCAATTACATTCAAAACACCGCAACGATACGTGCGATTAATTTGGCAATCTTTTATGTCATACACTGGTGAATTGAGTGGGTCATATTTTCTCTGACAGGATTGTTGCTGCTAATAAGACTGACTTTAACTATCTCCACTAGGAGATAGATCGATTAGAACGTCGCTTATAGATTGTTGATACTTACACATACATTTTGTGAAGAAAAAAACAAAAAAAAATTGATTTTCTTTTCATGTGTGTTTCAACATGAGAACATCTCAGGCAATGTCAGCCTATAACGTTCCCACTGTGAGAGCCTATTTCATGCCGTGGGTGAAAAACTTTGGTAGTAATTCAGCAAGTTTATAGCGGGGCTGTCACGTCGAACCGTGGTACATTCAAGTTTCACCATGGAAGATTACTTCTGAGAGAACCCCAAAAAAAGCAGCATCTTTACATCGTAAGCGAGGCTGTCTGCATGAGGGATACTTATCGAATTTAGCACATGATTCTAGCCCCCCCCCCCCTCCCGTAAAAAAATTTCGTCGGTTATCAAAAAAAAAAAAAAAAACCGCTGTTACATAAAAAAGTGCAATGCAATACCTACGCGCTGAAAATGTGTGGAAAAGCATTTTTTTTTAAATCATGAACTGAATCCATGGTAATAGTTAGCCAAACACCCGAGGAAGCTCTCGTTAGGTAGATGGATCAACGGTTAATTCTGAAAATCCTAGACATGGCCCGTATTTTTAGGTGGTTCTCTCTGAAGCCATGACAGCCGGTAGCTTGGACACTGTTCCCGATGGAATAGGTATTACGTATTTTAAAATAAACAATGGATATTATAAGTACCAACGGGAAGTCGTCAAAGGTATTATTTTGGTCATTTTTTTTTTTAAATTTGCTTTTGACCGCAGCTCAAAATCGAACTATACCATAATTTTATACTACAACTGAGTTATGTTATGTTACTTCCTTAGTCCATTCTTTGTCAACTCAAAATCGAACTATACCATAATTTTATACTACAACTGAGATATGTTATGTTACTTCCTTCGTCCATTCTTTGTCCACCATAATTATGAAAACCTTGTATTTATTCAACAATACAAAGAATACAGTAATGTGTATAATTTCTTGTGTGGACTGTGGTCACCAGATGGACATGAGGAATTGGGTCGTTCCTTCCGGACAGAAAGTTTGTTTTGTAGTCAAGTAGAGGATTTTACTTTGAGGTTCCGTTCTAATTTTATTTATTTACTGAGTTTCAGTCAATATTTGAATTAAGCTCATAGAACTATTTGTCTCATTGTGTTCTGGATTCAATTATCATATTTATATTATTACTTAGTAGATAAATTACGAGTTTCCACGAAGTAGACATAAATTCATATTCTAAATATTTTATTTAAACTTATAAAACGTCAGAATCGAGGTGCACGGTTCCAATTGACCGTTTCCTATGGAGAAGAGCCGACAAGAAATTCCATGGTTACTCTTCTAAAAATAATTGGCTTTTACAATACCCATTTCTAAATTACAATTAATATAAGCCAAGCATATTATAAGTTGGAGGATTACATCTCTGACAAAAATGCTTGGCTCAACGCTGGTTCTGCTCCACAAGGGCGCCTAAACAATTGATTAGCATTCGGAAATATTGTTGGAGCTGCTGAAGATTGTAAAAACTATCTTTGCACTGTATAAATTCAGTATTTTAGTATTGTGTAATTGCAAAGCACACGTGTGAGCACTATGTAGTACCTACTATAAAGCTACCCTATACTGGGCACGTCTGTCATTGACTTGAATGTGCCCTGGCGGCTGAGAGTAGGTATGTCACGCTCACTCAAATGTCTGGCTGGTGGTGGCGTGTGTGTTGGATCATTAAGTTCCCTTCCAAATGGTTGAGCTGAATGGTGCTGATCCATACGTCATGTTCGTGAACGGGCGCCGTCAGTGGGGACTGGTCATTTCTTGGCAGCCACGACTTATTTTTATTTTTATTTCCGATTTTTTATGTTTTTATTACGGGTCTTCTTTCTACATCGTTCTCACATGTATAATTTCAACAAGACTGATGTAACAAATTGTTCTGTATCCATACTATTTAAAAGAGTGTCCATGGAGTTTCTTGCCCGTTCTTCTCCATAGGTACCTACTTTCGCTTTGGAATGGGCAACTAGCTTCATATTTCTGTCTGACCGACCCCTTGACAATTCAAAAGTGCCTGTAATTGGTTTATTTGAAATAAATGCTTTGAGTTTTAGTTTGAGTTTATAGTGCTAATAGGTATGGGAATGGGAGGACAGTGTAGGCCTGTCAAAAAACATGTAAAGAAACAAACCATAAATCCATACGGTTCAGTAGCTGAGCACTAGGTAGCTAGCTCTGCACAGAATAGGTTGTTTATAAATATGGCACATTGAACTTTATCTTAAGGTCAATCATCAGCTGCAGCCTGCAAAATTCAAATTATATTTGGTTTATTGCAAATTGCAACTCTGTTTTACGTAGCATGTTGATCAAAATACGATTCGCGACTGAAGGAATGATACATTTACTCAACAATAATCATCAATTTCAAATCAATCGTCAAAGCTTGGAAATGTGTTCCACCTAAGAATTTACAAATGAAATATTCTGAAAAATTCTTAAGTTAAACAAATTTCCAAAGTTTTTTCAATAGATCACCAAGCCAGACATAAATCGCACTTTTACTGCAATACTATCCAGTGCTCTGCCATCCACAATTTGACCCCCAATCTAGGTAAAATACACACCTAGATGTCTAATTGTCATCTTACCAAAGGATTACCACCAAAAACATACAAAGATCTCTAAAAATCACCTGCCATCATACACGACAGTGGTCTCCTAATGGCTATGTAATGTAACAAATTGATCTGTAATTACGTCCGCGGCCAACAGATGTCGCTGTGGTCAGCACAATCTGGAGCAGGATAAGTACAGGGATCACGCGAATTAGGAGACGTCTTTGGACGCACACAAAAAAAAAGGAAAACATAATTCTATTTTATTTTTGTGCAGAAGTCCAGCAATTCTGGTTGCAAATTATAAGCAAAATAACTAAATAAGCAATTTTAAGTTATTTTGCTTATAACCGTGTTAAAATTGGCCTCAAATAAAACCAGGAGACCGTTTCCGTTACATTCATAACACACATCATCAGTATTTTCATTAATGTTTTATGTGCACAGAACAAATAACTGATTAGGATATTTTACTGATTGTTTTAGAATACTGTTTGGTTAGCGGTCTATGGTTGTCTTATGTTTGTCCTGTGGTGAATATGAATGTTTGGCAGAGGTTAACGAAAAACCACTAACAAATAGTAAATTTCGTTCAGGCCACGCAGCATTCTAAAAATAACGTTGATAAAAATAAGTAGGTATCGCTTGCGAAAACATGTAGATGATAAAGAAAAACCTATCATTACTAGCAATCTTTCAAAGCGAACCCAAAACAAACCGCCCACTCCACAACCTCAACGAACCACAATTAATTTATCAAAATAATTACCTACCTACAAAAATGGACCAAAAAGTGCAATATTTTACCTAAAAAAACTTGGTCCTTTGTAGTATTTTGTCACTTTGCGACCACCCAAGCTTAAAGTCGCCGCCAGAACGTTACCGTGATACCATATATCACGGTCACAGAGTCACACACAGGTAGGATTGCAGGATTCTATTGACGTTTAAAGGTTGCCGCCTCAAAAGTCACCGAAAAACGATAAATTTTATGCTTTTGTTGTAAATATGTCAAAATATTTGAGTCGGTCTCAATTGTGTGTTGATGGTGGTTTGGTTTGAGACTAGATATTGTAGCAATTTTAAAATGGTGGGTGCCTGAATTAAAGTACCTATATTAGTGAGCCTGACAGCTAAAAGGGATCTTGCGGATTAATAAAGGCAGAAGAGTCATGAAAAAGGCGCTGTAGTTTGATGGCTGGCTCTGTGTCAGTCATTGTCATTCTCGAAATGAATCCGCGCATTTAACAGTGTTATTTGGAAATATTGTAAAAGCCAGTTATTTTTAAAAGAGTGACCGTAGAGTTTCTTGCCGACACTTCTCCAAGTGGAACCGTGCACCTGGCTTCTTAAGTTTTATAATTAGTGCATATGTAAGTTTCAATGATTTATATAATTTAAAATTGAGCCATCAGGTCTGGTTGATTTTGTCGGAGTCTTTCCGAACAATTTTGGGCTTAAATAGTCCATTTAATTTTGATTAGACAGGCGGCTAGTCTCAACCTTTTTAACGCGCTATTTTATGCGTAATATATTCACATATACTTAGAGGTATATAAGACAATTCTATTCCCTTCATTTCACTGCTCATTCGTGATGATAGGCACCTTACATTCCACATCTCTCTCTAATTCCCACACGAAAAAAATAAATTACCTAATAATTTCATGGCAAAAAAAAAAGCAATAGATAATATAGAGTCATCGGGCCGACCATAGATTATATGAAGTCATCCCGCGGCTACAGATTGCCGCCATTATTATTTGGAGGGAAAAAATCCAAGATGGCTGATGCTAATGTATGGTGACCATGAGTGATTAAGGGCTTGTTTTGGTGCTTTTAAAGATTACAATAGTTATTATTCAAGTTGTAGAACGCCTTGACTATGTCTGCCGATTAATGGCACCTAATAAAGCTGTTGTAGTGATAACTCTGAAGATTTAAGTAAGTACTGTTTTCTAAACAGTTAGTTCAAAACTACTGTTAACATTTTCAATGTCATTGTTGGTTAACGGTGTATTGGCAGTGATTGGTCATTATGGTGGTTGGTGTGGTGGTCCTTGGCAGAACGTATGCAGGACAAAACCGTGGAGAAACCTTAGACTTTATAGTCTGAAGTCGCCAACACTCAGTGCGCAAGCGTATTCGTTTCTTCTCTGTATGAGAAGAGACCTTTGTCTTGCAGATCCTTGTTAGTTTCATGACTGAAGATTGAGCTTCAATTCCTGGTCGGTATTAGATTTTCCGCTGGCACCATCGCCGAGAAATGAAACGGTGTGTAGTGGGGAAGATTGTATTTAGATCTAATACTAGGCTTCGGCAGTGTTAAAAATATTAGACTTACTCATTGCATAAATACTGTCTACAAATAACTTCAATTCCTGGACGTATCAGATTTTACACCGGTGCTATCAACGGGAAAATTGGCCGTGTGTGGGGAAGATTGTATTTAGATCACATATTATTTTTTAACCTCGGCAGTGTTTAAGACAATAGTTTTATTAAAAAAAAAAACAACTCCAAGGGATACTGTATTAGTTTTACTTAGTATTTGTGTTGATAACACAGTACCTACTAACGTAACATTGTAAAAACTACATAATATTACCATCAAAACATCCAACACCGCCCTATATCCCAAAACTATCTACAAAACAGTCACCCTACACTTAATTTTGAAACCAAAAAAGGCCAAAATGAGCCCAAAGATAATTATTATTTTACCTACTCCAAGTAAATTATATGTAAAGCCACAGTTGCTAGAAAATAGGCTCACAACCAACTTAACTTGACCCCTCAACTAAGACTTAACCTTCAGGACCAGAGCTCAACAAATTCTGGTCGTATAACTTATTAATTTCTTTACCATTTTGGGTGAGAAAGAGACGCGTATAGCTATTAGCGTGTGTTAGAAAGAGACAGCGAACGCTTTTTTTATTACATCGGAGTGCATGGGCGGTGTGCTTTGGTGATTATTGTTTTTATATACAGGGTGTTCGTGTTTTAAAAAGGTAATTTTGTTGTTTTTCTTTGCACAAGGCGCGGTAGTAAAATTCTTGTTAGTGCAAAGTATTTCAGTTAAATGTGCTTGTTCTAGGAATAGGTTAATTAAAACTATGGCATGATTACGTAAGGCGCCTGATTATATGGGAATTATAACACGCTTGTTGGTTTGTAGACGCTAAAAGTAAACCCACTGCCGCCAGTTAATGTATAATTCCTATGTGAGAAAATGAACCCATGCTATGCTATCAATCATAAAATAAGTCTTAATTTTCTATGAATAACAAATAAGCTTTTCGTCAAAGTTGAATTTGTTGTTCATACAAAATTAAGTCTTATTACAACTGCCGAAAGTTGGTATTTACATATTTTCCGCATAATGTGACACGCGCGTGATAGCTGCGTGGGCACTTCCACTTGTTTTTTTTTTCTATTCACAACCGATTCAGTACATGATTCTGAAAAATCTTGTATCTTTTTTATTCACTAATTTTGAATTACTTGTTCTCCTACCAAAAGGGAAAATAATGTGTTAATATTGTCTTTAAGATTTAATACTCAAAGTTTTTTAGGGAGCCTGGTAATCTGTATGACAGGTTTTCTGGTGCAGAAACCAGTTTGTCACAAGGGATTTATTTAGGTGTTATAATCTTCATATGTCTAAGGCGCACTTGTGGAAGAAAAATAAAATTTTGATTTGTTTAAATTTATCGTCGGCTTTAAAAATAAAATGCTGTTCAGTTCACATTTTGACCGGCTTTTCAATGAAATGGCGAAACACTTACGCCTTCTTCCCATGGGGGTAGGCAGAAACCACAGAACGCCACCTGCTACGATCCTTCATACTCCTTTTGCCTCGTTTACGTTCATACATCTGGTCATACACGAGCGCCGGTTGCGAGTACTACGCACCTGACCTTTCTGAAGAACATCACCGATAAGGTCACCATAATATGTCTTCCTAGGGCGTCCCCTCCCGGCGTTTCCACTCACATCTGCCTTGTAAATACCATTTGTTAGTCTATTTCATTCATCCGATCAACATGACCAAACCATCTAAGCATACTCTTTTCAAGTTGCCACATAATCACCTAAGTACACATTGTGGAATACAAATCAAGTATTGAGCATTGAAAATTCCCAATCCAAAAATCAAATAACACTTTGCCGTACCCGGCAATCAAATCCAGAACACCACGCTCAATATCTTCGGCGTCACCTACTTCACCTACTTGAATTTATTGTTCAGGCAAACTCTTAGATAAGTTTAAGTTATAAACAAGTAAGTGCTGATTTTACCAATGTCAGAAATCTCTTGTCCGTGAAGTAAAATTGACGTGTGACAGTCTGTTTCAATAAGGAAAAACTGTCAAAAAAAATTACAATGGATCTACAACTTATAATGGGTTCCTTCCTACTTTACCTTTGTTTCATTAAAAAACCTAGGATAAACGTATTTTTATCATTAATACGTCTCCTGGTATAAACAACATGTCTATATACTCGTAGCTCCCACCACCCTGTATTAAAGTTTCGGGTTCTAACAAATGTGATAATTTAGTTTCCGAGACCACGCACACATACATACAGACAGACGGAGTAATGATTTTATTTATAGGCCGTCTTTATTATTAGGGTACCTTGAAATGTTTACGTTATTTAAAATCCCTGTATTTTAGGAACTTTTTAATCAGGGACTAAATAAGAAGTCAAAGTGTTTGAAAACATATTTAATAGTGTCAATCAATCAACTCAGACTATTGCAGTCCACTGTTGGACATATGTCTCTCCCAGGCTGTGCCACAAAACCCTGTCCTCCGCCTTCCGCATCAAGTCTGTCCCAGCCACCTTCTTAATGTCGTCGGCCCATTTAGCTGGGGGGCGTCCCACACAATGCTTGTTTGCTTGCTACGCGGTGTCCACTTCAGCCGGTTTATTCTGTAAAAATATCATCGTGAAAACTTAGGTGAAGTGAGCTTGACGTGAGCTGTCAAATTAGTGTCAATCCTTATGTCATCAGGCCTAAACACAGCTCTCTTCGCCCAAGTGTTCACGGTATGATTCTTACAGAATAGACTGGCTAAACGTCGTTATATAGTGTAGAGTTTCGGAAATCAACACCCAAAATCCTGTGCCCATGGGCCTTTGGGTGGAAACGTAGTATATGCATGTGGCGGCATCTACACCGCCACAAGCGAACAACGCATCACGCAAATTCTGCATCGCGCAAGAAGAGTTTACCGCGCAATTAGCATATATACAACGTCCCGACAGCAATCGTCGGGCAGTTGCCCTCCAGATACAACACACATCTCGTCGGCAGATCGTCCCTTTTCCAAGAGTATGAGTGCACTTTACACCCTGTTCCTCATATCTCTATGAGCACATTGCAAAGAATATATCATCAAAGTATAAGCGAGCTGCACACTTGTTGTCTAGATGAATTTTCTTTTCACTAACTTATACTCAAACTCAAAGAATTTATTTCAATTAAACTAATTATTGGCACTTTTGAATAGTCAAGGAAATGAAACTCGTTGCCTTAAAAACAATAAGTTACTTATAAAAGTTTGAAAAAACATTCATCTACAAATAAAGTTTTCAGCCACATTTTCCTTATTACTGACATTGATAAAAATCTACAACAATTTTGTACTACGGAACCGAACACCTAATGATTAT
Organism: Dasypolia templi; assembly: GCA_963555695.1. Taxonomy (NCBI): domain Eukaryota; kingdom Metazoa; phylum Arthropoda; class Insecta; order Lepidoptera; family Noctuidae; genus Dasypolia; species Dasypolia templi. The sequence goes on from OY743163.1 coordinate 12,943,053, forward strand.
AGGAAACTCGTGGGATTTCCATAAAAACTGTGTACCGAGACTAATCGTCTTCACAGAGCACTTTTATCTCTATTTTGTGTGTATCATCAAGTTCTCTTCCGTAAAAGGTGCAGAAAGCGTAAGGTTGATCGCTATGATAGGACACCGTATCTCTGGCCTTGGCTGTCGTAAAAGACTACGAAGACGATGATGATCCAAAGCTGGGTGGAAAACCACGAAATTCCGCTGATCCTGGAACCGACGAAGACGCGCATTTTTCCGCTCAGGGTTCAGACTTTTGACACAAGCTGGCCGAAGCAAGGAAAACCTGTTCAGGTTGAGATTAATAGACGAATACTAACGATGGGATACTTAATATCATGTCCTGCGTGTCCTGTCAGCTGCACGTTACAGGAACTGATGAACGCTAGTGATGGGGCAAACAGGTTGCCGAATTTTGGGCAGAGTCCAATTAGATTGTCATCGAAACACGGGGCAGAAGAACAGCCTGTGATTGCCAATTAATTTGTCAGACGTGGTTATGAATTTAACGTACGGAATCAAAGGTTGTGCGGTCGTCGTCAATAAGGCCATTTTTCAGAAGCATCATTTCACAGGCCTCTTCTCTGTGAGAGGTAGTGGGCCCGTAATACACCACACGGGCCCAGTGCGGGCTGGTATATGACACATGTCTTCGAATTGTTGGTTCTAGAACATGCCAGTTTCCTCGCGATGTTTTCCTGCATCGTGCAGCGCCTGTCAGGGTTCGAACCAACGACCTACAACTCGTAAGTCGTGGTCGCTATCACTGTGCCACCACTGCTCACATTTTCAGTAGTGTATGTTTAAAAAAAAGCCCAGAAAAATATGTGGCTATGATCGACATATCAGGTTGCTTTGAGTGAGAGGTTTTATTTCAGTTAGGGCATTAATTTAAAAAAAAACTAAGCAATATTCAATCCGCCATTTAAAATTCCTATTGATACTTTTAACGAAACCGTTGGCACCAAATCAAACCGCAAATTCGAAAGATAGCCATCAAAATACATAACATAATTCACGAAATTAAGATTCAAATACCAAAAAGGCCGGTACCTAACCAAACCCAAAAATAAATTGTTAAGTATTTCCAGAAAAAAAAAAAACAAAAAAAAAACTCAATTAAGTAAATGCATTTTAAAAAGACCGCGTGATATACAGAATCCTTAGGCTCCGTAACTTAATGTTGTTGCTTTGAAAAAAGAGTGTTCCTTTTTTAAACGGACCAATAAGAGGTCCCGATACTTAATGTCCTACCGAATTTTGAAATTGGAGATTTTTTGGTAAGAAATGGAGTCGTTTAGAAAGTTATTTTTTCTTTTGGTTAGAACTTTTCTTATCTTTGAACTCGTTTTTAGAAGGCAGGAAGATTTGACCACAAGAAGCATACATAACTATGTGTAATGATCGAATGTTTTCCTTAAGTTTAGAATAGACTAGAATAAAGGACAATATTGAGTAATTTCGAGAGTATTTTAAAATCGACTGACAAACTGAATAAAGAGAAAATGCTGAAAACGAAATAATAACACAGATTCAAGTTTCTATCAAGGTACTTTATGAAGAACGGCTTTGTTAGCTTCTAGACCACTGTAAAAACCTAAGAGCAGTAAGTAGAACTTTTCGGACCTGAAAACGTAGAAGGACCTCGCACTCGCTCTGGCTCTCTGTCCGCGCAACTAAATAGTCACCAAAACATCATAAACTAAATAACAAAACTTGTTTTTTTTTTTTTTTTTTTTTTGTGTATGGCATCTCGTAGTTGACCTTGAGAGGTCGTGACTACTTAACCGGACTATCCTGTGGCTGCCTTAAGCGGACTCAAAGCCTCCAGCCAGGGGCGTAAAACTACTACTTATATTATTAAGCGAACGCTCGCTAAGGGCACCCCCTGTGGGGTACGGACCTCGGCTTAGGGCGTCGCTGACGGGAGGACAGCAAGATGGGACAGGCTGGATCAAGTTTAGTTGATTATTATTAATCGGGGAATTTAAAGCTACAGGCTCAGCTACGGCGCGGGCTGGCACTTCGTCGAGCAAGGGTCGGGGGGGACAATTACGTCGGGATCTTCGCGAGGAACCTCGGCGGCGAGGTCGGAATGTCGGTCTGTGTTTGTGCACTGTACTGGTGGCCCTACTGCTCTCCTGAATGAGAGTTATGTGGTCATCGGGATCGGTGAGGACATGCTTGGGACGGCGGACCTGACTAATGGAGGAGGGTATATAACTAGCGGCTTTCACAACCAGAGGGTTGCGGTGATTCGCGGCGGTCTCGAAGAAACGCTTTGAAATACGTTTCATGAACTGGCGGATAGTGGGAATCTTTAGGTCAACGTGAAGGATCTCGTTGCGAACGTACCAGGGGGAGCCTGTTATCCTACGGAGGAACTTGTTCTGGAGGGTCTGCATTCTATTGAAGCGAACGGGCTTGGCGTGTGCAAAGACTGCACTGGCATATGTCATGATCGGGCGGATGCACGCTGTGTAGATACGCATTTTGCACTTAAGTGACAATTTGCTACGAGCATTGAGGACAAAGTGAAGTCTACCTAGAGCGAAGGCGGCGCGCGAACGAGCCGCCTTAATGTGCTCTGAAAACGAAAGGTGTTCATCTAGAACTACACCCAGGTATTTGGCTCGCTTCTCCCAAGGGATCGGCTTGCCGAACATGGTGATCGGTCGAGAACAAAACTTGTCAACTCTACGCCATTTTATAACCGTGCGATATTGCAGCCGAAATTCAAAACAAGAAAACACCGATTTTATCCGAAGTGAGCGGAGCGGACGTTCTTATTTCAAATGTGAAGCGACGCGCGATAAACAACTTGCAGACTTATTTGTTGATCGTATGGGATTGTGAATTGACGTGTGATTTTATTTTTAATATTATGCCTGTTACTTTGAAGCGGGAAGACATTTTTGATGTATCCAAAATTTAGTAAACGACAGTATTACGTATAGGGGCCTATGTAACTAAACACCTGCCATGCTTCAGTCTTGGGAATGCAACTGGATAAAATTAAATGGAATTAATTCATTAAGTTTTTTTTTGCATTCATCTCTCATTTATGTTTCTGGCCAGAACTTAATTGTGTCGTAGAATCAGACCCTAACTAAATCCATAAGTTGTATCTGAGAACACTGGGCCCAAAAATGTTTCGAACCGTGTATCGAACTCAATTTCAGAGACCTTTAACTCCCGAACCAAAAGAGTGTCATTGAAAAATGTCCTACTCAACCGTATCAGAATTTAAACAAACATTTGAACTTAGAAGACAAAGCAATCAAACGGCCGTCAGTATCTATGGTCGCGTTCAGTAAAAATTGCCATAATTAAAATTTGTTTAGAAAAACTCGGAATGCACCCGTAACAATGGGCCATTAGGCGCGTTGATAAACATCTACGGAAGAATAGTAACGACTTTTTTGAATTTTGAATTTCGGAACGATTGTGTTTTTTACTGAAGTTGCCAGTTTCGTGTTTGGGAAGCGTTGGAGACTTGGCGACTTTTTAATAGACAACAAAATACATTTATATACGCTTTGTAGGATAAGCAGGATTCTTTAGTTATTTTTTTTTCAGAATAACTTGGAACTAAACTTTTAACTGTTAAAATAATAACTTCTGGCTGGCTCGTATGGACCTAATCTTTTATAAATTGATAGGGCCTCGTAGCTAGTTAATAACAGCCGCACGCGTTGATCGATCAGGTTAAGCAACACCTACTGCGGTTGGCCCGTGGATGGGTAACCATCTTAACATACGAAATCCATCCGTGCCTCGGAAAGTACGTTAAGCCGTTGGTCCCGGCTGTCATTCGTGGATCTTTGACAGTCGTGACGGGCCGTCAGAATCTCGGAAGTCTAACAACTAGTCTTACCAAGGGGTTTCGGATTACCTAGTAACTGGGTTCGGTTAGACTGGAGGTTGACCACAATGTAATTGGGAAGAGGATCACTTTTGGGACAATTAAAAGCAAGTTAAAAGGAGCAGTGGTGGCCCAGTGGTCGTGGGTTCGACTTCGAATACAGGCAGGCGCTGTACTTTGTGTAAATAATTTCATCATCACTGCACTCAAAACGGTCAAACAAAACATCGTGAGAAAACCAGCATGTTCTAGAGCCAAAAATTCCAAGACGTGACATCTACCAACCGGCACTGGGCCCGCTTGGTAGATTACGGCCCACTCCCTCTCACAGAGAAGAGGCCTGTCCCTAATCCCAGCAGTGGGAACATTATAGGTTAATAATGCTAAGTTTTAAAGCGACACAGCGTATTTGACTGAAAAAAGGCTCTCGTTACCCCGTTTCTGTATCTGCCACCATTCCGCAACCATTAAAAATAAACCATTTATTGTAAACTGCCAATAAATTGGAATTATTCAAATTCAAACATGGAACGTGGAACGCTGGCGCTAGCGGACCTCACACGTTGCTAATCCGCGCTATCGTCAATCAGTCACGTCGCGGATTTCGAGCGAGTCGCATGTCCAAACTAGTTCTGTTACTAGTTAATTCGTCTTATTTTGTTGGAGAATGTATTAATTTATCAACAAAGATGTTAGGAGTTTTGAGTATGAAGTCAGTTACAATGATAGAGGAAGACTAATGAAACGAAGGATTGTGAGAAAGATGATATGCCTTAAAAAGGGGGTAATTAATTTAGCAACAAGTATACTGAAATACTAAAGAAACGAAACAATCCATATTGTGTGAAAGATGATGTAGGTCGCAAGAAAGGGAGTAATGCCTGCCGAGATAACTGCTAAATAGGTTATAGATAATAGTCAGCCACAGTTTGAGATGGACTGTTGTAGAGCAAGAATCAGAAACACCCGGCGGCAAAAACGGTTCTAGAATTCCTCAAAACATTATAGTATTTCCTAGTATTCATTAATTCTGGTCTAGTAGGCTTGTTGTTAAGTTTTCTAGCACCAATAGGCTATCACAATCTCCCCTAAGATCACCTAGCGAACATGCTAGATTTCTAGAACCACTGTATACTGTATATTTACAGGCAAATAACAAAAAAGCTTGTCTTTCTCACGAAAAACACTACATTCTACACCCGTTGCTATTTTATCGACATATCTACGTAGCTTATCAGCATTTAGGCTCGTAGTTAATGTAAAATAAAATACGTTTATCTACCAATAACATCTGTTTTATGTAAGACTGTGTTTGTTAGACCATGTGGCTATGTAAACAGACTTTTACGCAGGCTCTAAACTTTTTATTAGTTACAATATATAGCCAAACATTTAATTAACATTTGAAATCCATGCTTCTACATAGGAGCATGGATTATAGCTGTTGATTTAATAGTTATTTGTGTCCACAGGAACAGTGGTGCAGATCAGTGCTAGCTCAGTGGTATCAGCTCTGACTTAGTGATGCAACTGCTTTTAAAATAGTGAAGGAAAACATCGTGAGGAAACTGGAATGTCTTAGAGCCAAAAATTCAGACTTGTGATATTCGCAACCCGCACTGGGCCCGCGTGGTGGAATACGGCATGCTTACTCTCACAGAGAGGACGTCTGACTCCCATCAGTTTGACTAATAAGGCTGATTATAGTTACAACTCGGAATCTACCTGATAAAAAATACTCAGCCCGTAAAAAGGATCGTTCATCTGCATGGTGTATAATGAGTTACATAACGCTGGGAAAATACGCGTGCCAAAATTATCGGGCTTATCAAGAATGATATACAGTGAATGTGTGCCCAGAATAAATTAAAACATAATAGTTGTTATATTTTATAAAGTTAAAAATATATCTATCACTTTTTCATCCTAATCGTCGCCATTTTGTTCAAATGTCACGCTGACATAACATTTCGCGCGCTCCTGCAACCATAGATAAAGGGTTTAAATCTTTTTTTTTTCGACCACAATAGCACAGATCGGGGTTGAAAAATCCAAGCGATTAATTTTAATTCTTCCATTTATATTCGTGTCACATAGTTTTAAGAGCGGAAGTGCGTTTTTTGATGCCATAATGGTTTCTTACATCCGGTTGTAATAGAAAATTGTTCAGTTTTAGGGATGGTAGGGCTGTTACCGCTATAAGTCATTTATAACTGTTATAGTATTTTTTTCAGTGAGTAATCGGATTATCTTAAGTTTGTGAACTATTTCTCAAACAATCATAATCGTAGTAAGTACCTACTTAACGTCCCGAACGTACCGATTTTATTACATGGTTTACATCTTAATTTTGTAAAGCAGTTTAAAATGTTTCGCAGTTATTTTAAAATAACAATCGACTAAAAATAAGTAATTTATAAATTACTATAATCATGAAATTGTTTTGCTTGCGTGTTTTGAAGTTGTTATCTCCGCTTAAAATTAATTTTAATAAAAAATCTTTGTCGAGTCGTTTGATTCGCTGGTTAAATAAAAATGCATAGTCAAATAAAAACATCTAAGTACGTAATATTAAATGCTGCGGTTATATCAGTACCTAGCGAAATAATTTAAAACGATTACTCATCATCTTACCTACTCTTTTCCCAATTATATTGAGGTCTTTTATCTTTAGGAGCTTCCAGTCTATTTTACTTGGAGCGACTGCCTACCTGACCTGCACAACCCAGTTACTGGGGAACACGATATCCCTTGGTAGGACTGGTTGTCAGCCTTTCCGGCTTCTGACAACTTGATAAAAACTGACAAAGAACTACAAATGGCAGCCGGTACCAACGGTTTACGGTGCTAAAAGTCAGGTCTGAAACTTGATTTAGGTAGTGAAATGAATTTGTATGTTGATTAGCTTTCCATTTCAAAAACTGGGTCCTCATCAATAAGGGTTCCGTTTTTGCATGAGGACGCCAGTTTGCTGACGTGATTCTACCTCTGCTAGACAAATAATGCCAGCCTGATACTGTTCCGTTGCAGGGCAAAGGACTCTTCTCAAGCAGAGAAGGCACGGGCATTGATCACCACGCTTGCTCAAGACGGGTTGGTTATTTCAGACTAATATTAGCTACAAGTCCAGGTTTCGTCACGATGTTTTCCTTCACAGAAGTCAGTACTTAATGTCCAAGATAAGCTCAATAATATTTACATGAATTGAAAAGTCACATTGGTACGCTTTTGAATAACACAACTTTTTGCTTGAGAGATGGCCGTCACGGTTCCCATTATAATAGACCCACTTCTATACCTCGATGACCCTAGTATTCAATACTTGTATAATTTCGTAGACAACGGTAGCTTTTTTTTATAAAGCGATTATACCAATTGGTAGCCGAACAACTGCTGTTATATGAATTATTTAAATTACTACAAAATATTTGGGACGCCATTATGTTGTTTAAGTAAATGTTTCTATCATTTAAATTAAGGTTATGTTGTAACAATTTTTTGTTACGTTTATTACACAAATAGCAGTTTTTGTGTAGCGGAAATAAAATGTTTTTTTTTTGTACGTACACATTTTTTTTTGGATTGGAATAAATGGATCGTTTTATTTCCTTTTTCATATTAGGTATTTGTTAGTACTCATGCTGATGATTTTATAAATCCCAACAAATGGTTTTGTAAAATCCGTTCGCTATCTGTGCCTTTAGGAAAAAGCGAAGTTTAAATCTTAAGTTTTTTTGCATTTTGCAGGGAAGGTTAGGTTGTATGTTGGACAAAGTATGATTCGCGACCGTAACAAGTATGTTTTTACAGATTTAAAATCATTAATACAACTCTCTAAGTTCCATCCATCCTTTCATTAGAAAATTTGAATTTTGCGGGCAACTCTGGCTCTTTCGTCTTAAGGCGCTCCCTCACCGGGAGCATTCGCCAGTAATGTAACAATCCAAGATTCCACTGTAACGACTAGGGCTTTGTAAGTAGACTGCGCAGGCCTTCAACAGCTAGGTAGTGTAGAGAAAAATTGAAACCCGCAGGATAGGTTAATACATTTAATTAAATAGGCAGAAGTAACACGGCTGGGTCGCAGGTAACGGTTTTATAACCGGGGTGCTGTCTATGAGAGCGCCTTTATAAAAATGCGATATTATTTCCCACACAATCAATAAACCTAACATAACGAACCTAACAAAAAAAAACTCACAACCGACGAAAACTTTCAATCAAACACCCAAACCAATTTGCACAACAACTACAAAACGTAATCCCTCACAAGTTGAATGAAAAAAAAGCCTCTATAGACCAAAAACCCAATAACATTTAAGGATTTAAAGTCGCGGCTTCTCAAAGTATACCCCCGGGGCGCCGAGAGCGTATTTTCAAAATATTTTGACTTTAATAGCCCTCTTTGACATTACACTGACGTATTGTCGATGGTCGTGATTTTTTTTTCGAAAATCGGCAAAGGTAAAGGTGTTGTTGTGTTTTTTTCGTATTGACTGTAATGGAAGTCGGTGTTGTGTGTTCTGCGGGGGTGGCCGAGTTTAATGTTCGTGTGTCTGATTGCAGGTGAAGTTACTCGTACCTTGCAATTTTGTTTCGTTTTCAATTTTTTCTGTGCTGTACTTTGTTTTGGTTACCGCCACATAGGCGGTAAACCTGTTATAAATGTCAATGGCAATGTTTATAAATGCATACACTTGAATGCTTATGTTTTTTGATATTTCCATATTCACTACAGTTTCTACACTACAGTTTCTTCATATATGTAGTTTTCAGAACTACTTTCGATCACACACAGAAGAGCGCTGCTGCCTACAATCTGACCATGATTATTTCTGGACTTTAAAAGAGTCTTTGACCCTTGAGAGGTAGGAAATGTCGACCACATCTAGTTTATTTGATTTTATAATATGACGTGTATAATTGATTCCGGTATCCTATTTGACTTAATTCATCCAATAATATTAGCCGAAGCAAATATGGGCAGCGGTCAACATTTTGCCAAACAAGTTAAGTCAACTCACCGCTAATCAGATATCATAACTTTCAATAGCACGACCTTCACACAACAAGAAGATACCGTCTCCACAATCACAATAGTCACAAAGAGAAGCCAGTACATTTTTTTTCAAACTTTTCAAACCAAACATGTAATCACATTACATTATAATACTCGTCATTCTGTGTCCTTTTGATAACACGTGTCCAAACAGCGTTCACAATACAAACAACATCACACCCTGGCAGGAAACGGCTGACCGCCACAAAGCCTTTGCCAGGCGGCTTTCTTGTAAAAAAAAACGGATAATTTATGGTCAAGCCTGACAGCTGTCATTTTTCCCGCGCGCGGGAAACGTCAAAGGATCGCGTTTTCATTGAATAGGGATGGGCAATGGGTAATTGGAGTTTGCAATTATTTTTATTGGGTTATCATGCTGAGTACTTTGTGGGTGGTCACTCTTTTTAATTTAATTTTTTTTTAATACATCTAAAATGCAAAGGTGTATGATTCTTACTTGAGGTCCTACAGAGGTAAAAAAATATTGTAATGTTAGTATGTTCAAAACTTTTTATTTATTAAACATTATATTTATAGAGATTATTTATTTGTAGTTAATTATATGCAACTCGCCTTTCAGAATATTCTGAAAGACGTATGGTATGTACTTACCTACATATTATGTGCAACAAGTTAAAACTAAGTACTTAACTGAACGAAAGAAAATACCAATACGCATTAATTATAATGCGTATTAGTATTTTCTTGATAATTCTACAATCCTTTTTCTGTTTTTAATCAATTTCTTTTATTTATAGTAAAATACTACAACCTGCAACATTCCCAGACGATTAACCATTTACAAATTTAAAACACTTGCCCATCCCTAAATTTGTTTAGCAAATAACAAAAAGAGATAGTTTACATCAGAGCCATCAGCTGGCAACCGCAAACTGTCCAGTAATGACTGATACACAATGCACACAGTTTTGTATTGTTTGAAAACAATTGAAAAACCCAATGACAACAGAGATCCCTTTGCACTGGCCATTTTGAACAGCATATAATTACATATCCTAAACAGACCCAGCAATGGATAAGCAGGTAAGGTTTACATTGCCGCAAGACTTTCCAAAATTGGCCGAAATAAATTGGGCTTTAAGCCAGTTTGTAAAGACCTCTAAACGTTGCACAGTTCTAAAGAAAACTGGTTCTGCAATAAACAGTTTAAATAACCATCTGACTTCACTGCTGAGGCGAATTCAAGAAAACAAAGCACAGGCAATTCTGGACGTTAAAACCACAAAATTTAAAAAGATCCGCAATTGTAAACAATTTAAAATACAATACAGGTCAAAGTAAATTGGTTATTATTTAAAAAGTTGTCGCGTGCCGAAAGCAGCCATACAACCAAATGTTTGTAATTTTTTTCGCGTCAATTGTTTGGAGACAATGGACAACACGGGTACAGCCTTTTGACGGATTGTTTTGAATAAATAAAACTACCGGTGTTACTTGCAGTGAAAAAATAAGACGATGATTTTTACTTTTTTTTTATTGTGGCAACTTGTGAAGTTACTGGTTGCGGTTTTGAATGATAATGGGTTGGTTTTAAGTATTGTTAAATGTAAATGGGTATGAGGGAACCACATCTAAATAAGTCTAGACAATGCTGACTTAGCGGTTTTATGCATACGAGTATTATCAGCCTGTAACTGTCCCTCTTCAAATTCAAAGTCAAAACATTTATTTCAAATAGGCACTAAGGCACTTTTGGACATCAACTTTTACATTAAATAGAATTGATCCTTGGCGCCTCTTCCAAAAGGTAGTTTCGTATGGAGAAGGGGCAAGAAACTCCACCGTTACTCTTTTAAAAGGTTTTTCAATATTTTGTATTCTTAAATTAATTATATTTTTAGGACAAAGACCTCTTCTCATACAGAGAAGGCACGAGCATTGATCATTACGCTCACTGCGAGTTGGCGATTTCAATCTGTTAAGTCATAGATCTTCACAATGTGTTAAGTTTAAGTGAGCCTGAGATAACTTAGTGAAATTAACAAACCTTTTCCAGTTACAAAAATTCTGTATTTCAATTCTTGCACACACATAAACTTGGAATATAGTTATAATTCAGTATCTATTTAATCAGGTATTCAATAAATATACCGAAGAATTTTTGAAGACAGCCTTTTGATTTTGAAGTTCGAAGAGAGAACTTAGGAACTAAACCAGTACTTTTTCGATAACTGTCAAACTCAGATAGTTTATAAAATCATGATTTTTCCAAAAATCATACCATTTGTTTTTCTTTTCAATCAATAATCACATACTTATTATGTGCCCTCTGCTGGGACACAGACCTCCTCTCTGTGAGAGGGAGTGGGCCGTAAACCACCACGCGGGCGCAGTGCGGTCTTCCATTTTTTGGTTCTTAGACATGCCGGTTTCCTCACGATGTTTTCCTTCACCGTTTTGAAAGCAGTGGTGATGAAATAATTTACACAAAGTGAACCTACGACCTACAACTCGTAAGTCGCGGCCGTTACCAAAGAGCCACCACTGCTCTGCTCTCAATAATCACATACTTTCTATTTAAAATTTAGTATTTAAAATCACTCAAAATCTTATTCAAAAGTGCCATTCTAAGTGCCTATTTGAAATAAATGATTTGACTTTGACATTAGCTTTATTTAACCGAGATGTTTCTGAAGGTGTTGAGTTGATAAAAAAATACCACAATTCTTAAAATTCAACCTCATAAAATATGATCTTCCTACTTAGGGTTGCCATCAGTCCCCGGGGTACTATAAAACAATTATTCCCCTGTTCAAACAGATGAACCGCAGCCTCTCGACAAACCATAATCTGTTTATGGTGGTCTGTTTACCAAACAGGGGTCGTGATGCAGGGGAATTTAGTAGGGGTGTAGGGTAGGAGACGTGTTGAAATTTTGAAGTTTTGTATGGTATATTTTGAAGTAGTAAATTATCTTAAAATAATAATTATGAAAGGTGTGTCCTAATAAGCTGCAAGTATACGTGATATTTTATTAAAATTAAAATTAAAATAATTTATTGTGGATCATAGGTTCATAAGATGCTGATTTGTCCCGCTATAAGGCAAACCAAATTCAATACATTACAGTTAAATTATAATACATAAAATTCTCATGCAATACATTAAGAAATCTTAAGTATAATATTAATGTCAATTACAAATTAGTCATATCACAAAATAGTTTATAAAACAATTGCAGCTTCGTAGTCATGAGTATTCAGTTTTGATTGTACATTTTTAACCCATAATTTATCCCTCCGATTGATTTTAGAACATAAATCTTCGACCGTAACCCAAAAATAGTTATTTATGATACTAGTGTGGAAAGTAGGTAATTTCCGACGAGTGGCATTTTAATTCACGAGCGAGCGAAGTATAGCTAGTGTACAAGTGAGCACGAGTCTAGTATGCAATCGAGTTTTACTATGCATTGTGTGAGTAAATAAAAAAATGTCAATTGAAAATTAATTTACCGATCAAAATCTATATCTAGAGTAATTCAAAACGCGTTCAATGAAGTATCAGTTTTATTGTCTCTTTTATTTGAATAAGTAATAAGTATTTAACTAATAAAAAAAAAAGTAAAAAGCACTAGTGTGAAAAAGTGTCACTTTCCGCACAATTAGGCTGCTTAGAAAACGCTATTTTCGAACACATGCATTGAAAAGGTTTTCTTCCCCTGAAAATGTGATCGTGTCCGTGGTACGCTACTGAAAACCTTCTAATGACATTTATTACTGCACGAATTTTTCTTTTATCACTTCTGCCTGCGACTTCGACTGCGTGAATATAGGCCCCTATTGGGCCCACGTGGTGGATTACGGCCCACTCCCTCTCACAGAGAGGCGGCCTGTATCCCAGCAGTGATAACTTTACAGGCTGATTCTCAGTAAATAAAATAGCTGTCTCGTTGATCTAGCGATCGGAGGAGCTACTGCTAAGCATGAGGTTCTGGGTTGGATTCCTAGGTCGGGCAAAGCACAACTGGGATTTTTCCGAGAGGAATTATCAGTAGCAACCCGGAGTTTGGATTTATGGCCAGTTGATATGGGTACTTAAATTCAAAAGGGCCACTAATCAAAATAATTAAATGGTACATTGTGATACAAGTGTGCTCTTTTGGTCATTACCCCCGAGGCGGTTTTATTCGCGCGAGCCGTGGCAGAGCGCGATAAGGGAGCCGAATAATGATCAATGCACACGAGTGTAACACGACGTTTTGCAACACACTTGCTTGGAAAAAAAACAGACTCGGATTTTTATTATCTTCAATTATTGAAACAATTAGTAAAAGTACAATTCTCAAAATGATACCGAACAGTTTTAGTTGGCATTTTTACAGTTTGTGTTATGGTATTGGTATTATTAATAACTTCTTTGTTTTTATTTTCTTGGGTATAGGTCGGAGATAAAAATATACATTGTATTTAGACATGCTTAGATAAAACTGTTTATCTCCGTAAACAGTTTGAAAGAAAAAAAAAAGTTAAATAGAAAACACGAGTGCGGTAATGATATTTTTTTATAAGCAAAAGCGACTTATGTGTTGTTTTACTTAGCTAGATAAGACTAATCAAATTATAGATCAATAGAGGCTTAAAATATACACCCGATGGTATATACATAGGAATACAAATTACGATTAAATAAAATAAAAAACAAAAACTGCTACCAAAATGTTTACGGGCTCTCCCGTAAACAACCGCTAAAAATGATCAAATAACCGCTAAAAGTCCAAGATAATAAAAATAAAAATGATCTCGTCACTGACTGACAGTTCTCAATTATTTTGCCCCCCAAATATTCTGCATTTGTCTTTCATCAGTTCAGTTACAGCCCTAACACAAGGGGTTGTATTTTAGCACCCTCTCGGGCGGATTATTGCCATTTTGTTACTTGCCACTGTTTTCGTGTTACGCAACATTCTGCTAAATTGATATTGTGATCATAATTATTTTTATTATTGTAAGTTATTATTTTTGTGTTTGGGGGCAGAGAGATTACTTATTAGAAAATTGTGAATGAATTGCTAAGGTGGGGTATCGTTAATTTATTATTATTTACTCGTTGAATGCGGTACTCGAGTAGTTTTTTTTTCATTATAAGTAAAAGCACTTTCTGTGTAGTCCAGAAAGTGCTTTAAAAAAAGAGCAAGCGAACTCACTTGCTGGATTGTAATCAGTGGCTTTTATTACAATAAAAAAAAACCGTGACTTCCGTGAAGTTTCGTGTCTTAAATTGGTGCAATAACAACATCATATTATTACAAACGTGATCCTAAATTTAAAAAAAAAACATGAGCAGCCTCATTAAATAAAGTGCCTAACCTAAATGGCTATAAGATCTCTCTCTTTGTAACCATAGATAAAAAGAAAAATCGGTAAAAATCAACATGGGCACTTAAGAAACGTAAGAAGTGCACGATTCAAAGTGGTTGGTCCTATGAAGAAGAGCCGGCATGAAAGTTCACGGTTACTTTTATATAACAATGTGTTATTACAATGTTTTTGTAGGCCTGTCAACAAGTAAAAAAAAGCAGTTCTTAAAATAGAAAATGGTCTACCAATCTAGTCTACAAGACCTGCAACGTTCTCACATTCTCAAAATATAAAAGATATATTCAGAAAGATCACCTGAAACTATGCACTATCTACCCACCGACATTGGGGCCCTCAATAGAACATACCTAGATAAAAGGCCGGGAACACACATATAACACCCACATTTCTACCGCAACGCATTAAGAGCATCCCTCACAAAAACGGCTCCTCAAAAATCATCCCCCGGCCGATATGAAACATGTATAACATCGGTTGCGCCTCCCCTGTAAACAATGAGCTTCGAATAAACAGAACTACCCCCAACAACGGAGCTGTTTACGAATTTTCACCCCCGACACGAGCGGTAATGGATTTTGTGTGGCGTGGGACAGGGTCTAAGAAGGAGCGGTTGTTCGTTTTTATTTTTTGAGTTACAATAAAGAAGCCTTGACAAGTGTCGATATTTTCCTATTGGCAGACTCCAGGTAATTTGGTATGCTCTGTAAGGATATTTGCGAACTGGCTTAAATTATTATATATTTCAGGTTAAACAACCAGCAACACACAAGAAATGACCAGTACAGCATGTCGATTCTGTAAAATTCTCACCTTGACGATTTACGTAGAGTGAGCTGTCAGTGTCATCCCGTCTTGGTCAATCCCTAGCATCAGTGGCACTAATAGCATAAGAAGTTGACAGAATAGCACTACAGTACAGATACATATGTTCTGTCTGGTGTATTAGGAGTTTCGGAATATTTGACTCAATGCGACTTAGAATGTCCCACCAAATTCACACATCCGCTAATCAGCACCAAAATAGCTTATCTTCAAATCACAATCCGAATTATTTTGGAGGAAATTCATAAGTGAAGCTAATGCTCGGAAAATTCGTCTGCTCGACCAAGTAAATAAAGCAATGAATAATTTATTATAATATAATATTGTCAAAGTGATGAAAATCATTGTTATTGTGGGTGATTTACGTACCTACTTGCCAGGCAGAGTCCACAGACTTGCTTGTGAATGGTACTCTGGAAGTTTACTTAGGAATGCTCTTACAATAGTTTTACATAAAATAGATTATGCAAAATTGTGTGTTTATCGTGTGTGTGTGTGTATTCAGCATTAAAAAATAAAATTTTACAGCCAAAATGAAGGTGGTGGCTATTTCCTTTGCTCCCGCTCCTCGCTTATAAGTTACACCCAAAATCTTTCCAGCAAGGTGTGGCCCGTGATTGTTAATATCACGGGGGTGAGCAGAGCCCCTGTCACATGTATTGAATGCTAATCACAATATTTGTGAGGCGAGATTGTCTTTGTCTAATGTTTGCGTCAAATAATTGGTAAGATATGCTTGTAGGTAGTGTGTGGTGACCTTTATACCTACGTATGTTCCTGGTGTGGTGTTTTTGTCTTTAATTTGATTGATTGGCGTTAGTAAGTTAAGCCTGAAAACCGATTCATTTCAGTTACATCATGAGTAGGTTCTCAATTCGCCTGAATCTTGTTTTTTTGCATTTTTTTTGTTTGTTGCCGATATCTCCGGTAACTGTGAATCGATTACGAAAACTCATTTTTCAATGGTTAGGTTATGAATAATAATTTATATGGGAACTCCGTATAAATTACTAGACCTTCGCCCGCGACTTCGTCCGCGTGGATGTCGTATTATCTATAAATTTAAAAAAATTAGTCTATTTTCATCACGGATAATGTCGCCTTCTAATGGTAAAACAATTTTTCCAATCGGTCCAGTCGTTTCGGAGCCTATTCAATGCAAACAAACAATTAAATCTTTCCCCTTTAGAATATTAGTGTAGCTATTTACTTAACTTGGGTAGTTTTTCAGTTATCTTCAGTCATACGTATTTTTCCACTTTGTGTATACTGTTGATGTGCTGATAACTTACTGTCAGTACTGACACCGAATTCAGCAATTTTGTGGAGTAGGTAAGTACCACAACTAAAACGTGATTACCAAACACTATTACAAAAAGTCTTTGGTTATGTATTTTCGGGGTTTTGCCACCGACTTCAGAAATTCAAGTAATTTTTCACTTTTTTTTGGAAGTCGGTTGTTTTTTTTTTTTTTTTTAAAGTTTTTTCAATATCACTTGGTCAGTCAGTGGTTTTAAGATTTGCAATCATAATAAAAATGTTTGGCCTTACGTGTACGACATATAACTAAATACTTATAATGAACCGTAAATTAAGAACGACTGAGAATTTTAAACACTAGCTTCTGCCTGTCACTTCGCCCGCATTGTAGCCAGATAGCTTAGTTAATAAACATTTCATAGACGTAGGGTTTGTCAAGCTGCGATGCGCAGTTTCTGAGATATCGTAGTTTTAGTGAACGCGGATAAGTCGCACGAATTATTCGCGCGCGATACGTACGTACGTTTAATCGTGTATTTTATTCGCGTTACGGCGGAGGGGCTACAGATACTATATATCATAATATATAGCACTCGACATAAATAGTGTATCACCGGCTTTCTGCCGGTGACAGAGTTTTCGAAATCGGATCACTGCTTCCACAACCAAAATTACAATTTATAAACGTTACCGCTATAAAATGTTATAAAGTAGACAAAGAACAAATATTAATCTAATCACAAAACATTAATACCACAAGCGAAACCGCAGGAAACGCACAACAAAGAATACATTTTCAGTAATATCTTCAAAAGCAATAAAAAGACGCCTTATTGCCGCGACATATGTTCCAAACGCTCCCGCGGTTTGTCTATGACAAAGTTTTTTTATTTGTCGATGGGCAAAGGCGTTTATTGGATATATACGCTGACTAAGTTTTCGTTCGGATATTGTCGTTTTTATTGGAAAATGGAACGTCGTAAGTCTGACTTTTGTGGGCAGATAACAAATATCATACATGGGAGATTATGGTTCTTAGGTTGGTCGTGGCCCGTGGGAATAGGCAACTATTTAGTTAGAGGGGATATAGTTTGTTAGGTTCGTTATTGCTTTTTCTTGTGGACATAACTTACATAGTAGAAAGTTTGTGATGTCGTTTGCATATAAGCATTTACTTGAATATAAGCGAAGATATTGTTTGTTGAATTTCTTTCAAATTGGCCGTTTTTCCGACCTTACATCTTAATAAGCATGCTGCTCTCAGCATGCTTAGCACAATCAACTTTTGTCAAACGAGTTTTAACGACGAAAGAAAATGACAGATATGATATACAAAATGACTTATGTTAATTCTTCCGTCGACCAAAATCGTTTCTATGGTGGTCACGCTACGCGTGTAGGTCACGACAAAAGATCGCGATGAAAAAATAAGTAATTAATGGTTGACATTAGCCCTGAGCCGAAGTTCTAAAACAGAGATTTTAATTTGTGTGCAGTCACTTGAGTGAGGTTCCTACGCTATACTGAATAAATTGTACATATAATAATACTGTTATCACTATTTGAACATCAAGAAACAAGTTTGCGTAACAGGATTTATACAGCCAAAAACTTTCAACAACATCTTTTTTTTTCCTTTTTGAATTTTAAAACCGCCTAATCCCATGTCATGTCACGGATTACCACGAACTAACTCTCAACACCACTTGAACTAAACCAAAACATCCAATTTGGTTCCAATCCTATCACAATATAAATTTTCCGTCAAATTTAATCACAATTTCAATTCTAATAACAAAAAAAAAGATTACATGGCGATCTACCGCAGGCTGTAGCAACGAACGCCTTTGCCGAAAAGAAAGTGGAAAGATTGTCTATGGAAAAATATGGCGGTACATTTAGGCGGCTTGTTTGACACGAACATCTTGTTAGCCTGTACCAAATATGTAGTATTATAAATATAAATAAGGTATAAGAAAGGTTGGTGTGTTTATAGTATTTGAGTTGTGGGTTCTGTACAGTAACATTCCTTTTTGCTATTTGCATGGGATCTAGATTTACTGACATAACTTAAAGAGGTGCTGATATTTTCATGTTGAAAATGCAGTAGCATCATCATCATTATCTGCCTGGGCATTTTCTAAATCTAACCGGATGCTGCTCAATACCAGCATTTTACATGGAGCTATTGCTTACCTGTATATCTTCCCCACAACCCAGTGACTGACTGAACATGAAGAAAAATACCCATGAAAAAAAAAAGTTAGAATTCATTGATGGAATATTTATTAATAAACATTGTCGAAATAGCTGTAAATAGCATGATAGTGGCTAGTTTTACCACGGTATGAAATATTCTCATAGAGTTGGGGCCGTCACGAGAATAGAAGAATATCCTCAAATTATGATCTCAATTTCTTCAATAATCCACGCTCTTCTTCATCCACAGGTCTTCTTCAAAACATGGCTACAATTACCGAACCTACCCTTCCCTTATCGTTTAATTCTAGGTTAGCAAGTAGGTCACGCCTTCTTTCCATGGGAGTTGACAGATACAACAGAACGCCATCACCAGCTACGATCCTTACATACTCCTTTTGCTTCGTTTACGTTCATACATATGCTCATACACGCGCGCCGGTTGCGAGTACTACGCACCTGACATTCCTGAAGAACATCATCATTTAGGTCACTATAATTACCTTCTAGGGTGTCCCATCCCGGCGATTCCACTCATATTTGCTCTTTTTTAGTCGCGTATCATTCATCCTCTCAACGTGACTAAACCATCGAAGCATTTTCTTTTTAATTTTGTCACTACATCTTCTTTTATACCGCATCGTTGCCTGAACAAATAAAGCCTTAGCTTATCATTCATAGAAGTAGTTAGCACAATTTTACATAAAATACCTAAGCAACATAACGAACCCGCGGAACCCCAAACCCCCTCGGATATAATACTCTTCAACACAATGGGAGTCCGTAACAAATGTAGCGAGTCGTTTTCTTGTCACTTTTTCTATGTAAATTGTCTGCGCAATTTGTGTCGCGACTGTCGTGCCTTTGTTGCCGGCAATTTTTTTGTTGCCCCGCGATTTTTTTGTTGCCGCCCTTTCGTATTCAATTAAACGTGTTGCTGTGAGCTGTAGTTGGATTATTGGATGGATTTATTTATATTTTACTCGGGTTTAAGGGCTTTTCGAGATAAGTAAGTGTTGCGTCAGTGCCTCAATGGAGGCAATTGTGTTGAGGGGTTTTGATGATTTAAATTAGTTGTGTGGCTTGTTGGGTTATTATTTGCTTGTGTGGTCTTTCATACGTCCATTTTTTTATGTAGTAAAGTACTTTGTAGCTTGAACTTTTTAAGTATGACAATTTTAACGATTGCACTGCCTCGTTGGTCCGGTTTGCAGGACGGGTAAAGTGTTATTTTGTTTTATCATTAGGCATTTTTCTGAGTCTGGATTTGTGCTCGGTTGATGGCAATTGGCTCGCCCTCTATTATATTGAATGGCGAAATGTAAATGATAAATGATTTCTGTAAGTAGGTTTTTAAAAACACTTTTACACGTCAATACTATTTTAAAAGTAGATGAGATCGGCGTTTCCTATCTGACTACTCTGAGAAGAAACGCCAAAACAAACTCAGAGGTCACAGTCTCTTTTAAAGTCCAGACATAATCTTGGTCAGGGCATGTGAAGACCATGTGGATTGATGTCTGAAATGGTCTTTTGAGGAAAGAACCACACAGAATTAGTGGACCTGTCCAGTCAGTGCACGCATTTGTCAGTAATCATGCAGCTCAACACAGAACTTAAGGAGCTCAACGATTCGACGAACATTACCAAAGAAAGGACATTTGGGTAGGCCGCATTAATTACTCAAACTGCCAGACCATGATTAAAACTAACTTTAAAAACTAATTATAGACTGAGATATAAAAAAA
Organism: Dasypolia templi; assembly: GCA_963555695.1. Lineage (NCBI taxonomy): Eukaryota > Metazoa > Arthropoda > Insecta > Lepidoptera > Noctuidae > Dasypolia > Dasypolia templi. The sequence continues at coordinate 12,963,369 of OY743163.1, forward strand.
CAACAAATCCACACTGCCTTCACATTCACAATAATTACAATATTATAATACTTTAAAAAGTACTATAGGTACGCCTCTGCCTAACCATTCGGTCAAACAAGGCGTTATGTTATGTTTATAGTTTTATTATTTTCTGGCAAGGTCTTTAATGCTCCCATTTTGGAACGGACAATTACTTTTTAGCTTAAATTCTTATGAGAAAGTTTTGAGAGCGCTTTTTAGTATCTGATAATTAACGGGGTCCTGGATTGAATAAATTAGAAATACCTATAAGTATTCAGTTTTCTTAACTTTATGACTACTATACCACTGCAGGTCAAGGGCCTCTTCTCATACAGAGAATGCACGAGCATTGAACGCCGCGCCTGTCTGTCTGCGCGATGTTGCAGTATCGTGCAATTATACTTAAAGCTGCCAATTTCAGTTACACATATCAACACTAGTTAACACATATAAAAGATTTTTGATTCTGAAACTTTTACCTTTGTATCTGTTACATTCATAAAATAATGTGTACACTTATTACGTTTACAGGTTCGAGTCCCTGCATACAATTCTGTAACCTTTATGAAGGTGCTTTTAAGTCCCGCTATCAACTACCTATACCAGAGTATTTTTGTTTACTTGAAAATCATGGCTCTATAGGTACCTTGTTAAAGATTTAAATCGTTAGATTCGCCCTATCGCGTCAATAGATGGTCACGTTTCTGCTATGACAATGACATTTGAATAGTACTGTCTCACTTACTCACACTGAAAATCGAATCTATCGTTACATGCGGGATGTGTGAGCTCACTCTAAGTGCGATGGGGGCAAATGTTACGATACCCCTTGGTAAGACAGGTTTTTCCGAATTTCAGTCTACTGACTTTCAGACGACTGCGACAACGACTGCCAAAGATCCACAAGTGACATCCGGGACTTATCTTTCCGAGGCACGGAGGAGTCTCGATATGTCATCAATTGGTCACCCATCCACGGACTGACCTCCGCAAACGTTGCTTGAACCTGCTTAATCAGTACCCTAATTGCGTAATACACAATCAATCGGAATCTGAATCGTTTTGAAACAGATTGCTAATCCATTGCATCATAAGTTCGATAAAAGAATCTGCTCAACAATGTAAATAACCCAATGAATGTTGATTAACTGTCAAAATTAAACAGATTAGTTGTTATCGTTTAAGAAAATGTGTTTCGCACTTGGCTGCTGGGCGGCTGTTATTATTTAGTTACTTTTTTTAGTTTTACGGTTTTCCAATTATTACTGAGTACTTTTTTCTTAACTTTATGGCATACAATTTCAAATGTGCCAATTGACAAATACATTTTCTGGAGTTGTTGATTCGCCTACAAAGACATGAACTTCATTCAAGTCACCCACACAAAAAAAAGCATTTAGAATTGTCGATTCGTCCATTTCGGACGAGTATATTCTTGCGAATCGACTAAGAAGCCGCGGATTTATGCCTAAGGAATACTTAAATAATAAGTACTTATTATATATAATGCCTGGGTAAAAGCACCCTTGTTTTTAAAATGCATCCGTCGGTAACCAATTCATAATTTTAATAACCTCTTAAAATTTATTGTGCCCCTCAGACGTAACCTGAAAAATTACCTTTAGTTAATAATTATGCTTTTACGAAAGGTTTAAAATAAAGCCTGTTGTGGAGTCTATATAAAAATCTCAATTATAGCAAATTTTACAAACAGTCTCGCTTACTCTTTAAAGAAAAATACTATAAGATAAGCGTAAATAAAATCTCATTAAATTATTTAAACTAAAAGGGCCTAGACTACCACCTAAGTGCACCCATTTTATATTTCCCTGCCTTCATAAAATTGTCATAAAATCAGATTGCTGCGCTCAAAACGTAAAAACTCTAGTTTAAGACCATATTCACAGCTTAATGAACACCGAATGATCCCTATTGGCTAATCCCCACTGATTGTAACCTCTTTTAACCTCAAAACTCTTTTTTTAATTTTTCTTTTTTTTACAAGCACGTCCAACGACAATAATTGGTTAATTGATAACTATAAAGTTTGTTGTTTATGGTTACTTCATTTTTTACCGTGAGTTTTAAATTAAGTATTTATAGGTATGTTTGTGTGTAAAATAAAGAATTTTAATTATCGAACGGCAATTATTTAATTTGAGGTTATGTAAATAATTGAATAACGAGTTTTTTGCAATTCTGTATTTATAAGAAGAATCTCGGGTATGGCTGCTACTTAAATTATCTTAAACAAGACAATTGGCTGCCAGTAAAAAAAAAGATCTAAATGTAGGAAAGTGCAGTGCACCTTGGGCATTCAGCCCTAACCACCAGTCCACAATCAACTCAGGCTGAGTCGCAGTCTACTGCTGGACATACGCCTCTCCCAGGTTGCGCCTCAACACCTTGTCCTTCGTCTTCCTCATCCAATCTATCCCAGCCACTTTTTTAAGGGCATCGGTCCATCTAGGGGGGGGGGGCGTCTCATATTACGCTTGCCGATACGCGGTCTCCACTCCACTCCAGCACCACAGCACACACTTAATCACAATCTGAATCATTTTGAAGGATAATGCTTCATATGTTCGAAAATTTTATTTGCTCATCATCGTAAATAACGCAATGGTAGTTGTTGAACTGTCAAAATGAAAGCCATTGCTATTGTTTGTGTGTTACGCACCGGCCATCGGTCGTTCGACAAACATGGCCAGCCCACTGCCACTTCAGCTTGTTTACTCTGCAATTTATAACCTCGGTAACTCCGGTTCTTTTCGCTACCATCTTGTACGGCATGAGCTCAAAACATAAGGCTAACTAATCTAACTAATAAATCATGTTTAAATTCGTTTAAAATCAAGTCGCAATCTCATCTCAACGACAATCAATGTCAAATATGTGAAAAATTTACTTCAATTAGAGGTATCTCTGACAGATTGAGACAGAGTTTAGAATGCTTACGTCACCATAGAAACAAGTTTTGTTGCCGGAAGAATATAAAAAATGATAGATTTATAAAATAAATCTGTCATTTGGTCTATTCTATCTGTCATTTTGTCTATTATATCTGTCATTTTGTTATTCTGTCTGTCACTTTGTCTATCCTATCTGTTATATTGTCTATTCTATCTGTCATTTAGTCTATTCTATCTGCCATTTTGTCTATTCTTCCGTTATCAACAGTTGGTCATGCTACGCTTGGAAAACAGTGCGAAACCTACGATTAGGAAATCAGTGTTCAGTGGAACACTGTGTTTTGTTACTTGATATACCATAACATAACCATCGGGCCTGTATTCCCTGAAGGGTTGGGCAGAGGTCTACCTACAGTACACCAACAGCTACAACCAGTTAGCTATGTTTAAATTCCATGTAATAGGGGGCGAGCCTATTGCCATCAACACAACACAGGTAAAGTAAGTAATTACATATTTAATTAAAAAGGCAAACTTGATTGATTTTTAATCGATTACACAAAGGTCGATTTCGATTCGATGTGTATCACGCCATACTCGATAATCGATTACGTTGATCCTTGCAATACAATACTTAGCCATTGCATTTTTAATTCTCTGTACTATCTTAACTGCTTACATATGCATACGATGTGGGTCTGTCTGTTTGTGCAGCACGCGATGCGTTGAGGAGTTCAAGTTATTACTTCCCTTTGCTGCCGTATCGGGTAATGTTTTTAAACGTGGGTTCTCGTTGGTATTATAGAGGTGCTGAGTTGAAATGCTGGCTGTTTTATGGAGCCTGAACGATACTGTAAATAAATAAATGTGCTTTTCAAACGTCACAAGTAACAAACTTTTTTTAAATGGAACTGTTTAAACGTTATGCGAAACTCGAAAAACTGTTTTTGACTGAATTTTAGACAAATGGAGTTTTTATTCTATTCTCTTTAATTTTAATCATATACAGGATCTAGTGAAGGGAATCTGGATGTGGAGGAGGCCTGTGTCTATATCAGACTGGCAAATCTTTTAACGACGGCTTATTCTCATGCACACGATAGAAGAAGAATGATGCCATTTTTAAGACAAAACTGATTTGCAATTAGGATGCAAGTCTTCTGTCAAATTAAATCCAAGATGGCCGCCCCACGGACCGTCAGGGATTCGATTTTGGAAAGCAATCATTCTGGCATCCCATTCAATAGATAAATTATGAATAATTCATATTATTTAGATATAAATCGTTACCATAAACTGTTGCCGTAAACTTTTATAGATCGTAAACTTTTTGGTCAAGTATTTGGTTTAAAGTTAAATAATTTACGCTCCAAATTATTTAAAGTAAGTGTTACGATAAAAATTGGATGAGTTTTATTTGAATTTCTTTGAGATAAAAAACTGCTTATTGGTTTTTCTTTATTGGAGATTTTTAACAGCGTAGCCATAAAAGTGTTACTTATCAATCCCTAGCCCTTTCCGCACTATTTTGGGGTCGGCTTCCAGAATAACCGATGCAGCTGAATATCGGTATTTTACATGAAGCCACTGCCAATCTGACCTGCACAACCCAGTTACTGGGTAACACGATACCCCTTGGCAAGACTGGTTGTCAGGCTTTTGGGCTCCTGGGACCTGTAACAACGTGCGGCTTAACAAGCTTTTCGCGGCATTTAGGGGTTTCGATATGTAATGGATCGTCATCCAGCCACGAAGCGACCGCGGCATGCAACCTTCCATCGAAACAAGGATCGTTCACACTGGCGCGACGCAAAGATGCCGCGTACCGCCCGACGAGTGGTGTCTTTGTGCCGCGTTGTAGCGTCGCACCTGTTTGCGGGAGCCTACATGCGGCTGTTACTATGTAGGTCCTTGATAATTTCGCAAATTATATGGAAATCCGAAATATTATTATCGTATTTTCCATTTTATTGTTTTTTTGTAGTTTCCCAATATTTCCGTTTTAGTTCTTGTTTGTATTCTTCAGAACAATAAATTATAGCTACAAATTGAATTCCTACCGCTAAAATACTTAATAACTTACAAGAACACGAAAGACCCAACATTATTGAATAAAATGTGAAATCACGACTTTTTCAGATGTTGATAGATCCTCCTGATATAAAAAGTTATTAAATACACGCAAACAGAATCTAAAGAATCCATTTAACACAAGAAAAACTCATTTCATATTTATCGAACAACATCTAAAAACAGGGCCATCAAAATTCTACCTATCTCACAACCTCATTACAAAAATCCAATTCTTTCTTCAAAATAACATCATCATTGTTGAAAAAAAAACTCACCCCAGCATATCCCTACTATATTTATAAAAATAACCAATAACATGCGTTAATGTTGGCTGAACACATGCAGCTGCCGTTGCTATGAAAAAAGTTAGACGCGTTGTCATTGGTCGGTGTCATGGCGGACGCATTAGCCGCATCTGTCATCTTTATTTTATATTGTTCGCGCCATATTTTAGCGCTAATATTACGTATTTATGTGTTGTAATAAATTGTTATGTTAACGGTTAATTGCGTAAGGTATGAGTGTTTATTTTGTGAGGAATTTTATGGGAAATGAAACGTGTGGTTTTTATTTCAGTGCTTTGGACATCGGTCATGTATTTAGCTGACCATTGTTAAAGACCCAATAACACTAGCTTAGACAGCATAAATAATAATTGTGATGATATAGGTGTGAATGCGAGTTTTAAAAGCGTATATAATAGATTAGTTTCTATTTTTAAATTGAACAAAAAGCCGAATTCTCATCAATAGGCGTTCCTAAAGGACCTACCACAGGTCCTGTGCAAACCAGGCCTTTGAAAAGCGTTTCATCAACTCGATATTATAATATTCAATCCGATTCAAATAGTCTTCACAAATCAATGATTATTACACACTTAAAATACCATGTTCTCTCAGGCAAATCAAACAAACATAGTATTTAATGCGTAACGCGTATATTTTTTCATAAATAAATTGATAACCATGAGGAACCTAATCGCGTGAAAATTATAGTCGACAGCCATGTAAGTTAGAACTGAAGTGAATAACTGAATACTAAGCAGACGAATCATACATATGTACTTACGTTTGCTAATGAAGCGCATAAATGAGTAAATAACTTAGATATGTTTTCTAAGAGTCGTGGTCTAGATGTATACAGACCGGTACCCTAATTGCATAATACACAATCAATCGGAATCTGAATCGTTTTGAAACAGATTGCTAATCCATTGCTTCATAAGTTCGATAAAAAATTCTGCTCAACAATGTGAATAACGGAATGAATGTTGTTGAACGGTCAAAATCAAACCGATTAGTCGTAATCGTTTACGACAATGTGTTACGCAATTAGGCTGCTGGGTGCGCCGGACGTACTTACAACCTACATAATCAAAGTAAAGTGGAGCCTATTTTAAACCTAGCTCAAAAAATCACCTCACTCCCAACAAGTTTATTTCACCTCTAGCACTTCAACCTACCTCTGATTAACATAGGACAATATAATCGTTTGCGCGGCGTGCCTTATCGCGCCACGGCCACCGTACTTGACAAATAACAATTTATATGTTAATAATTCGGGTTTTACGAGCGCCTGGATGCGGGTAGTGACAGGAGGAACCTAACTGATACTTTTTCGTGTTCTTTTTTTTAAAATAATTTTGAAATTGGAATAGGTATTTCGTGTTAGGAAGGAGCACGAAATTGGGTTATAGAGGACTTGTATGTGGCAGACTTTAAACATGTAATATTGTAAACCATGGCATAAACTGTTATTCGGGTGTTGTGTAAAGTAGTTTACTGTAGATTAGACTGATGTTGTATTAGTCGGTAAGAAATCTAACTTGGAATTAGCGCTCGCCGGCCGCTACCGCGCACCGCTCGCTTCGCTCGCTCGGCTCGCGCGCGGTTGGTCACTGTTCTAACCTAACCTAAACCATTACTTTCGCAAAATTGAACGTTGCGATAGTAAACTTTCGCAGTAACGTATACATCGTGATAATGAACTTCGTAACTATGATTTACACTCAATGAGAGGCATATCCAGCAGTACTTTAGACGTCTTCCGGCTTAATGATGATGCCCATATAAAAGGCGAACATCTAAAATAGAAACATTCCTGCTTTTATTTTCTTTCGGGATGGGCCCCTTGTCATCAATCTCGCTCTTTATCTATTGCTGAGGTGACAAGTTTTCGCATAAGAAAAGGAGCAAGTGCAAAGTCGTAGAAACGTTAAATGTTACCTTACAAGAGCTAAAGCGCGGTCACTGTCAGACTGCATACAAAAGAAATAGAAGCGCTATGTTTTTTTTTTTTTTTGGGTGTGGCATCTCGTAGTTGACCTTGAGAGGTCGTGACTACTTAACCGGACTATCCTGTGGCTGCCTTAAGCGGACTCAAAGCCTCCAGCCAGGGGCGTAAAACTACTTATATTATTAAGCGAACGCTCGCTAAGGGCACCCCCTGTGGGGTACGGACCTCGGCTTAGGGCGTCGCTGACGGGAGGACAGCAAGATGGGACAGGCTGGATCAAGTTTTGTTGATTATTATTATTCGGGGAATTTAAAGCTACAGGCTCAGCTACGGCGCGGGCTGGCACTTCGTCGAGCAAGGGTCGGGGGGGACAATTACGTCGGGATCTTCGCGAGGAACCTCGGCGGCGAGGTCGGAATGTCGGTCTGTGTTTGTGCACTGTACTGGTGGCCCTACTGCTCTCCTGAATGAGAGTTATGTGGTCATCGGGATCGGTGAGGACATGCTTGGGACGGCGGACTTGACTAATGGAGGAGGGAATATAGCTAGCGGCTTTCACAACCAGAGGGTTGCGGTGATTCGCGGCGGTCTCGAAGAAACGCTTTGAAATGCGTTTCATGAACTGACGGATAGTGGGAATCCTGAGGTCTACGTGGAGGATTTCTTTGCGAACGTACCAGGGGGAGCCTGTTATCCTACGGAGGAACTTGTTCTGGAGGGTCTGCATTCTATTGAAGCGAACGGGCTTGGCGTGTGCGAAGACTGCACTGGCATAGGTCATGATCGGGCGAATGCACGCTGTGTAGATACGCAATTTGCACTTAAGTGACAATTTGCTACGTGCATTGAGGACGAAGTGGAGTCTACCTAGAGCGAAGGCGGCGCGCGAACGAGCCGCCTTAATGTGCTCTGAAAACGAGAGGTGTTCCTCGAGAACTACACCAAGATATTTGGCTCGCTTCTCCCAAGGGATCGGCTTGCCGAACATGGTGATCGGTCGAGGGGGGCAGGGGGTATGACGCGGCTTCGAGAATAGAACCGCTTGACTTTTGTCGGGATTTACTTCAATTCTCCATTTCCTAAACCAGGCGCCAAGCTTGTTGACTTGGGTTTGGAGAATGCGAGATATCGAGTCTGGGAAGCGCTATGACACAATGCTGGTTATTTATTGCAAAAAATGAAGCAATTCTCCATTTACAAAAAAACAAAAAAAAACAGATGTACGTAGACAAAACTGACAAAAAATTTGAATGATTGCATGTTTATTAGTATCGTTTTTAATCGTAGTTTTTTTTTAAAGTATCTTCGTGTTTTTTTCTATAATATTATCTTAGTTGTAATATGTTTCCAACACACTAAATAACTAGCAAATATCCTGAAGAATATCTTGTATTTTTCTGATTTTATTTACTGCACTGGATCATATAATTTTAGGCTTTATAAAACTTGCGTTTTGGTCCTGAAGTCCCCTTAAGGGGAGGTCGACTGTTTGTGTCTCCTTCGCGGACAGTGAACCAGTTAAGCAACTCTGATTTTTATGGCCAAGAGTCTTAGCGAAAGGGTTGCGTATAATTTGCTGATTTATGCGCCTTTGGTCTGTAAGTTCATCTAGTATTATAATAGATAAGTGCCCACCTATTCAATTATCCTCCTAGACTGCAACACAGAAATGAAACAAGCTCTGGGCTTGTAGCATCTGCAAGATTGTTTCATCTAGTATTCAAGAGGATTATTAGGTATAAACTAAAGCTCACCTACTCAATCATCCACCATTACGATAAAAATACAAGACTGCCAACTTCCACACACAATTCAGCCCAAGGCTGTCATTTAACATAATTATGACGTGCAAACTGAGCACATTATCAGCAATTATAATACATTATATGCCTATGAGTATCCACAGCTGTCTTTATTACACGTTTATGTAAAGATTCTTCAGCAGATAAGGCTTATAGTGTGAAGTGTTTTTGAACGCACATATATAGTACCTAATGATGCAGTTCTTAATAGGATAGTTGGTGTAGTGTCAAAGGACGAAGCTGTCTCGTTACTCTATTGAGTGATAGCATTAAAGTGTTACATTTTGAATTGATAACAGATCAATTATGTAAAACTTTTTTAATGTGTTAACTCTGACAAAAGTGTAACGGTAGTAAATCTGTAACCGATATAAAAGTGTTAATAATTTTTTAATAAGTGTAACAGGTAAACCGCGGCGTTTCCAAAGTAACCCTAGTCACGACTAGATTTAGGCTATTTTGGCTGTCTGTCTGTCCACCGCGCGTTGTTGTCGTACCGTGCAGTTTTACCTTACTGCTTATTTATGTTCCATATATTAAAACACTTATTAACTCTTATTATAAAAGGATACACTTTGATACTGTAACATTATTGTATCTGTTACATTTATAAAAGTTTTTCTTTAAAAACAATTTAAAAAAAAGTGTTAAAATCACTTACTTAATACGGTTACAATTTGAGTCCCTGTTGCTGAGGAGGTGGGGTTCAATACCCAGCAAGCGTATAATGACCAACTTTTATCGACGAAAGAATAGATAACATGACAGATGAAAAAGACAAAATGACAGACACACATTACAGGCACTTTTGAATTGTAAAGGTCGCGTCGGTCGGTCAGAAAGCTGAAGTTAGTTGCCCATTCCAAAGCGTAGTAGGTACCTATGGAGAAGAACGGGCAAGAAACTCCACGGACACTCTTTTAGATAAATAAAAAATTGTAACATAAAATTAGTAACATCAGTCATGTTGAAATTATACATGTGAGAACAAAGTAGAAAGATGTGCACGTTTTGGCGTCCTAAAAAAAAAAAAAATTTGTCTTGGTCCTTCAGTTAGGTACTTATTTTAAATTCGAAAGTAACTCTGTCAATATGTTCATTTTTCACGCCTAAACCACTGAACGGATTTTGATAAAATTTGGCAAGGAGATGATGGCATCACAATTTTCGGAAACCACGTGGGCGATGCTGCGGGCAGAAAGTGTAAAAATATTCATTTATGAAGCCAATTTTGTGGTAATGGACAATGACGCATCGCGGCAACAAATAAGTTTCAAAATAGCGTTGCGTTTGATGTTAGTTGAAATGAATGACTACCAAAATGAAAGTAATTTTTCAGTTATAATTAAATTAAAAAATAAATGCACGGTTCAGTAGAATAATACTTAGGTATTTATTTAGTTGCTTAGATTTCCTTTATTATCATTACATAAAATATGATGGTAACTCTTAAAATTTTGGGAACTAACCGACGAAAAATATTTGTTTGTTAGAGTTAGTTTCGATTCGACTAACGTCGTGGACAGCGGGCCTTACAATGACATAAATTCCATTTTTAAATGTTTTAAATAAAGTCCATCTAAAATAGGTTACGTATAAGACATGAGCACGTTATCAACCATGTAACATACACTAAAATATCTACCGAAAAATATCCCTACCATGTTTACTTACTCCCTATAGACACATAATGCCCGAAAAATGATATAAATCACTTAACCATACCAAACTGGGGCGAAGCGGCACAATTAGATGCTAACTAGTCCAAATTACCCACATCTCCTCGTCTCGGGGGAGAATGTAACAGATTATTGGTGTTACGAAGCGCTCGTGGGGGCGTGATGTTGCATTTTTGCCTATTCTACTCATAATGGAGTGGGGAGTGTGTTATTGTTACTTAGTGCCGGGGTTTTGAATCAAGAGTTATCGTTTTAGTTGTCTGTGGTAAATTGATGTAGTGAAATATGGTTTTAAATTTGCCTACTGGCTAATTTTGCACAGTGGCATTTGACAGTCTTGTAGATATAGCTAAATAAGGAAGAATAGCCTTAAATAACATTTTTTAAATGCTAAAAGCCTAAAAGGGGTCTCATCGAAGGTTAAGCTACACTTGCCGCTGCCGGTTCATGGATGGGTGACCAACTTTTACATATCAAGACCCCTCCGGGTCTCGGAAAGCACGATATGACGTCGGTTTCGGCTGTCATTTGTAAATCTTTGACAGGCGTTACCGGTCGTCAGAAGCCGAAAAGTCTTACAATAGGGAGGGATGGTCATTTCGAAGAAGACACAGTAGATTCGAGATAATAGAAAAAAAAACTGTAAAATCGATTGAAATATGAAGAAGCTACAAGTTTTTGGAGGGGATTATTACCGTCCCTGTCGCGCGGTGCGGACAATGTACGTCGCTAGTATGAAGTAACACAGTCGTGACGTCACTACTACGATAGTACTGTCCTTGTCTAACTTGAAAACGTTTATAACTTGGCAAGTTTTCAAGTTTTTACACTTTTTATAATACCTACTGTTTGCACTATTTGGAAATTAATATTTTCTTGAGTTTAAAATAAAAAAAATGTCATCATCCTTAGTAGTCTTACCAAGGGGTACAGTATTAAATTACTGTGCGTGTTTCCCTCCCAGGAACTTGGTTGTGTAAGCCAGATAGGCAGCTTCGCTTCATAAAAATACGTGTAGCTGCATCCAGTTACACTAGAAGCCGCTCCAAAGATCCGTTGGAGAAAAACATAATAAAACCTGCAACAACAATAAAATTTCCCCCCAAAAACCAAAACGCAAACGTCATATTCAAATGCAGAACGCGACTAATCGTCTCAAAAAAAAAAAAAGAATCGGCCCGTTCCACGTAACGAAAAACCGAAAACGATTACAAAAATAAGCCATACCCACACCTATTTTATTACATGCAGATAACAAAATAATCTTCAAAGGCAGAACCACATACTTACCGTGGATATTTAAAAAACTATAAAAAGTAAAACTGGCGATGTCGGCTGTTAAGAAGCGTTCTGTAATAAAACATTGTTATTTATGGTTGGGTCTTAGCTATGGTGGACCCGTTTATATTTATATATTGGAGGTGTGATTGGAAGTAGGTAGTCGTGATTCTGTATTTCATTGGCGATTTAGGCGGCGCGAGGCATTCGATTTTTGAGGTTCAGTGACGGTTAATTTTTTAGTGATGTAGTTGAGGTAAAATATGTAGGTATTATGTTAACCTATCCATCCTTGAACATAATCAACCTATAATGTTCACACAGCAGGGACACAGGCCTCCTCTTCGAGAGGGAGTGGGCTATAATCTACCACGCGGGCCCAGTGCGGGTTGGTAGATGTCACATCACATGTCTTTAATTTTTTGAATCTAGGTCATGTCGGTTTCTTCACGATGTTTTCGTTCACCGTTTTGAGAGCAGGTTTTTAGGCCAGACTTAGCTAAGGTCCACCTTTTCTCGGCAACGTCGAGTGATTTTAAGAAAGACGGGTAATTTTTTATACCAATTAAAACAAAAATGCGCTGCTCAAGGAATCCACATTAGCACTAGATCACGTCACGACGAGGAGCTAAGCTAATTCCAAGCAAAACAGTGCAGTGCAAGTGGTGAGGAATCTTGAGAGGAATCGGCATCATACATGTGATAGATTATGCGGATAATTTCAGTTTATTTATTACAATAATTCACGTCTGTTTCTTTAATTGAACGCGAATAAAAACATCACTATAATAATTATAACCTTGTTTAAGTGTGCAACATTCAACGGTTTCTCACCAAAATCTACTAGTAGGTACTATTACGAAATACTGTTCTTTCATTGTTGTTTTGTATAATATCACAAACAAATAACGTGACTTGTTTACTAATGTATGCCATTGTAAGACCAAGTATGTAATTTAAATAATTGATTCAGTATATTTTAATATAATTTAATCATAGTTTCATGATTAAATACAAATATTAACGAATCTGACTTATCTTCTTGTAAACTCTTGTGTATTTTTGGTAAAATATTCTCATAAGTCGTAATATATTTTAGATGATGAATTATGTATTATTTATACGTATGTGAATACTTAAATTTTTTATACATAAAGCAACTATAAAATATTACGATGTCTATAAAATAATCCCTTCGAAAAATTGTATATTTTCTTTACAAATAAATAATTAAATTAGTTGATATTATAATCCATTCTAAATCCCAATTTTGTAAATAAATTATTTTTCTCTATGTAAGTACGTCTATTATTTTTAGCTCTGTGTGCTTATCTTACACATGCATTGTGAGGACTCTGTTATTCAGCGATAGCTTTTTGAGAAGGTGATCGAAGATCTTCGCTTTCAAATCACTCACGATTTAAGTAAATCAGAGTCATATTTTTGAATATTGACGTCTTCTACGCTCCTATCAAAAAAATTATTTCAATTAAAACCAATTACAGGAACTTTTGAATAGCCAAGGAGTCGGTCAGTGAGAAAGATGGAGCTAGTTGCCCATTCCAAAGCGTAGGAGGTTCTATGGCGTATAATGGGCAAGAGTTTCAATGGACACAAGTAGCCTGTACTTCTTAGTTACCTACACTGGGCCGCAAAGAATGCGGGTCGGTTACAAAAACAACAATAACTTCCAAAATATTGGAGCTAGCTTGATGAAATAAAGACTGAATTATAGACAATTTTATAGTCCTTAAATTAATGTCATAGAAGTTCAAGATTATGAAGTTATCTATAAAAATAAAAATAATTTGCCAAAAATATTTGTCCGCGCATCACTTCAAAGCGGCTGAACCTATTAAGCTAATTAATTTTTGGTTGTGTTTGTAACTAATGGAATGTGCAGGGAAAGTGTAGGAGACCAAACAGAGACCAATACAGAGTATTCAATGAGACAAATTTTCATTATTTAAGGAAAACAGTATTTATTTCGTAACAAAATAAATCCACCGGGAAAGTCGGAAATTGGAATGCTATTTCTGTATTAAATTCACGGGCGAAGCCAGGCACGAACAGTTCTACTTAAATGAAATTTTCATTCGATTTCCAAAAATATGCAATTTTTACACATTTTTGTGTTTTTTATTGCCACCACGAACTGATAACACAGCTATTACACGGTTTGGCATGCTTTCTCATGTCATGTTCTTTCAAAATCATGTTGTGACATCGCGCTTCTCTCTCTTTTCTATGCAATCTGACAGTGACCGCGCTTTAGCTCTTGTCAGCCTCTGATGAAATATTTCTAGTAACAAAGTCAAAGTCAAAGCATTTATTTCAAATAAGCACATAAAAGGCACTTTTGAACGTCAACATTTACTGTCCCACTTCAGGGCTAAGCCCTCTTCTCATACAGAGAATTCACGAGCATTTATCACCACGCTTGCTCAAAACGTGTTGGTGATTTCAGACATACACTAAGTTCAATTCAATTGAATTCTAATTCAATAAGTGTTTTTTGTTTTCTTCGCTCTTACACGGGAGTGGTTGGAAAAAAAAGCCATTGCAACGCATCAACTAATCCTCTTTTTTATATATAAAAATCTATTGCCGTTCGTTAGTTTCGCAAAAACTCGAAAATGACTCGACTGATTAAACTCTGCACGCGTAGCAGCATGCATGACCACAATAGAAACGAGTATTGTCGATGGAAGAATATGGAAGAATATACAAAATGACAGATGAATAAAATAAATATGTAATTTTGTCTATTCTATCTGTCGTTTGGTCTATTATTCAGTCGATGTTGGTTTAGTTGTTGTAGTAATAAATAAATAATAATATGGATATTAATAGTTTGTGCTCCAAAAATAGAATGCAAAAATTATTGCACGGCTCCTTAATCACTTCCCCCGTCGGCGCCGACTGTTTTGCAGAACCTACGTAAAGATATATAAAAATATCATAATACTTATTTTAGTTTTTAGAGAAGTTTTAAATTAGCGATTTATTATTCCGTCGGCATGAGGAAACCGGCATGTCCTAGAACCAAAAATTCGAAGACAAATGACATTTCAACCCGCACTAGGCCCGCGTGGTGGATTACAGCCCACTCCCTCTTACCGAGAGGAGGCCTGTGTCCCAGCAGTGGGAACATAACAGACTGAGTATTCTGTTATGTAATTCCAACGGCCACAGGACTTGGTCTCTCGGAAATGTAGGTAACAGTAGAAAACGATTCTCCTAATAAGGAAGAACACAATAAGAAAATTATGTTATTTTAAATACCTAACTAAATATTTTATTTCAATACCTAGCTTAATTGCTAGAAAAGCGCGTGTAAAATTAAATAAGCAAGAGTCACTTAACTGCTCATTTTTATTTTTTGTACATAAGGTATGGATTTTGTACAGGAAAATGTTATTCTTTTTTCATTCTTTTAACTTCGTCATACTTTGAGAGAATTGACAGAATAGCAATCCTTTCGGTGTCCTTATGCCTGTCATAT
Source organism: Dasypolia templi (assembly GCA_963555695.1). Taxonomy (NCBI): domain Eukaryota; kingdom Metazoa; phylum Arthropoda; class Insecta; order Lepidoptera; family Noctuidae; genus Dasypolia; species Dasypolia templi. Next base: position 12,978,856 of record OY743163.1, read on the forward strand.
TTTAACAGCCGTCTTGAAAATCTGTCGTTTTCTCCATTAATTGACATTAATGTGTCAAAAAGCGCTTTTTATTCGACCGTTCACCAAAGGAAACCAAAGCTAACAATACCGAAAGGATTCAACTTACAGCATAAAAAAAACTGGACTTTCAGGCAATCTTTGCTCGGTTTTGTACTTTTAATAGCGTTTGACGTAATAGGCACTGATGCCGATCATAAAAAGCAACCTAGGCCACTGCTCACAAACTCCTTATTTCCAAAGGCACACAAATCTACATAAAAGCCAAGTAAAGATTATAAAATCAAATGGAAGTTCTCACAATCGTTTGCTACTAAACTCCCCTCTACACAAGAAGGCGTGTATATAGCTAACCTCGATGCCTTTGCTCTTAAAAAAAGAAAATTAAAAAAAAAACACCCGACGATGAGGTAACGAACGAGGCGCGGTCGGCGAGTTCCTTTTTTAAAAACCTTCGACGTGTGTGGTCCGATTGAATTTGAATCAAGTGAACTTGAGCTTTAATTTACTCGATGATATGGTTGGTTTTCGTGTGTTAATGTTTTAAAGAAATGATTTTCTGTGGTATGTATGAATATTGGGACTTTGAAGAACTTAATTGGTAGAAAATTGTATGTAATTTTTGTTTTGTGTGTGTGCGTATGTTTTGACTTTCCTAATTTTTGTATGTCTCAATATTGTGTATTATTTCATTCAACTTAATTGGTTTAATTTTAGTGGTGGATTGTTTTTCAGACACCTGGAATATTTCCTGGATAATATTATTGACTTTTAGGATGACGCTTGACCAAAGAGTCGCACCACAACTAGCCTACCGAAGACAATGTTTTCATAGACACACTTAACATGAAATATATAAAAGATTTTTGATTTAAAAGTACTCCAATTCAACTTCATTCATCAGGCGAAAGACGAAAAAAATATTTAAAAAATTCGTAGTAGGTATTTTATGAAGGCACGTTTATAAAATTAGTCGCTTTGCTCCTTTATACTTGCTTTGTTATTTTTTTCCGAAATAGAAGTTTACATGCAAAAATTTTGAAATATAAACGTGCAAATAACGTTGCCGAAGTTCTCAATAGATGGCGCAGTCAATCACATTAGTAACTGCAAGGAAATCAGTGACTTGGGATATTTTCATTTACAGTAAAGGCGACACAATAGATGGTAGGTAGGTATGTAAATTATTAGTGCAATGATATAATTCGCCATGAATTGGCATGCAATTAATAAAACAACAAGGGGTTTAAATACAATTGTTCAACATTCATTTATTTAAAGTAACATTCATTGTATTTTAAATGTAATAACAACATTAAAAACAACTTAAAAAATTCAAAAATATATAAAGTTTCAATTTGGACCTCAACCTGAAAAAGAGCCAGAAAACAGTCAGTTTTATGTATAATACTGAAATTCAATTTGTCTTGTTGGACAAAAAGTCCATCTGGACATACGAGATGTGAAAAAACTACTAATAAAAATAAAATAAGTAATATAAAAATTCGTATTTCTTTTCCCCAGTTTTTTTAACGTTTTTTAGTTTTTCACTATTGCTCCAATGGCTGCAGTTAGCATGTTTTTACAAATACAAAATTTAGATTTTTGCCTCAAAAAAATTTTTTCAAGCGAAAAACAAAAGTTTTTGTTCTCTGTCGGAAAGTAAAGTGACACTTACGTTCCAACCGAGTGACATAAGGTAATCAATTGAGATAAATGATCATTGAGCGAGCAGAAGGGTTCAATTTCAATCATTTATGGCTTTGTTGACAATGGTTTAAGGATTCTGTTTGTGCCGCAAAGGAAAAAATAAATTTTTCTTTTTATCTCGTAGGTATGGTATTTTTTTTTCCAGAGATTTATAGAGAATAGTTTGTTCACCGTTTCAGCCAGAGAGTAAAGGTAAATGATAAATGATTCTATTTCTTTAAGTAGATTTGTACAAACTCTTTTACACGTCAAAAATAAATAATGTTTTTAAACTAGATGAGTTTGGTGTTTCCTAACTGACTACTCTGAGACGAAAGACCGAAACAAACGCGCTAGTGATGGCGCTTATTGCCCGTGGTGCTTCAGCGCATCAGGTAATCAGCCCATCACCTATTAAGAATTAAGAATGACCCATCACCAGCTTAGTATACTTACTTACTCGTACTTACTTCTGAGAAAAGACTTCTTCTTTCTCCTTCCAAAACTCTCCATCTTTTGCGATATACTCACCACAATATTACAAAAAATACAAAATACATGGCATCACAGTCAGACAACACTTTCATTTTGTGAGAGAATGGTGCCTAAACTAAGCTCTAGGTCTGTATTTTAGGACACTAGGTCTCCGCCTTTTACAAAGCTATCCATTTAATTTTGACATGCACTGACAACCAACAATTTTAAACTTTACATAAAAACAAATTCTTAATTTAGTTATTTATGTGCGTAAGTGTGTGTGTGTGGTGTGGTGTTGGTCAGTGTGAGCGACGTGTGGGTATGTGTATGTGTGTTAGGCGCTTTAAGGTAGGTTTGTTTTTTGTACCTAATTCATTATCCCCAATCAACAAAAAACAAATTACATCCTTACTTAACTAAAACTATTCACAATCTAAAATATAGAGTCAAAAAATTCATCCGCTTCGCTGTCGGCTGGTAATGTACCCAAGAGACTGGCGGCATTGCCACGTTGTATGGCAATGCTAAGCCTCTGGCCAAGGTAAATCACCAGCCCTTGGGGTCCCGAAAAGTTTCAACCAGCCGTTTCGAAATTTTCTTAAAGAGAACATGAGCACTCGGACCCTACGGCCAGAGGGTTTCGAAAACGGTTCGAAGTTACGCCGCTTATGGTTTTCCGCAGCCGCAGAAACCGTGCCAGCACAGCACGCCGAGCCAGCAAGATGGGATGACGCAAGAGTATCGACACATGTTGCCTCCCACACTAAAGGCCTACCTACCCGCCTGCCATGGAAATAAAGACATGCTGTCCGGTCTCTTGCCATCGTCTCACGATACTAGGTAGGTAGGTATATATAATCCTCAAACTCGCGTAAATCACCGGGTTTTGTCATTGGAAGAATAGTCAAACCAGAGTCATTTTGTCTACTCTTCTGTCGACAAAACTTGTTTCTGTGGTGTTTATGCTTCGCGTGCTGACGAAGTTGTAAGTCGAACCTCGTAAAGTGGGGCAACTCCGACGGAACGGCGGCAGGGTGTGGATGTGGAGCTAAGTCACAAACTATGCTCCACCTCCTATGCTGCCTTCTGTGCCCAGAAACATGCAGCCAAAGTGACCTCTGCGCTGCCACCGATAAAGCTGTGGAAGTCAAAATCAAAATATTTTATTTCACATAAACCTACATGGGCACTTATGAAACGTCAGAATCTAGGTGCACGGCTCCAATTGGTCGTTTCCTTTGGACTTCTCCATAGGAAACGACCGAGCCGGCATGAAACTCCATGGTTACTCTTTTAAAAATATTTGTCTTTTACAATGTTTTCAAATTACAGTGTTAATAGGTATGGGAGGACAGTGTAGGCCTGTCAACAAGTAACATATGCTTAACAAATAGAAAATGATCAATCTACAATCTAAAAGGCCTGCAACATTCTCACATCTACAAAAAAAAAAAAAAAAAACATATGAAACCAAATGGCAAAGTTTTGGGCCAACAGTATTTGAACAAGTACATTATACGGGCGATATTTTCCCGTGACTCTGTTTTTCGCGCACTGAATTTCCAACGCACTGCTCAGCGCAGAGAGTTGAAAATCCAACAGTGTATTTTTTGATGCGCTGGGATGCGCTCTGTTGGATTCTCAATGGTTGGATCAACACCGAGAGTTGAAAATCCCACCGCGATTGTTTTAAGTCCGCGCGAACGTTAGCTAAGTGAGACAGACAAGTTACTGTCTATGTAAAAATTAATAAGTACCTAGGTACTTAATTCTGTTGACATATCAGGACATCCAATCATAAAGTTAACTTGTAATTCGAACAGTCCCTTAAAAGGCCAACTTCCATACAAGAAACTTCAATTTTTTTCAGACAAGTTTTGGTATCAACAATATCTTTAGTACCCCAAAATGGCGTTCCTACACTTATTGCATACCTCCTATAAAATATGACTTCTTTACGGCCATTACCTGCGCCTGCGCACGTCAGAGTAATAGGATAATTACAGTGTTGCCAGCTAAAAGCGTGGCAAGTAATTATGTGCAGATAATTGGCAAAGATGGCCGGGTTGCCATGTATAATAATTGAAATGCCTAGCGTTGCGCTTGTTTGAGGAATTCTTTGGTTTTATATTTTTTTTAATGGATATGTGATTAAAAAGATTGCGTCTTCTTCATGTTGCTATAAAGGAGAGTTATAAAGAAATTACTCGGATAGACAACGTTTTTATTAGCTCGAAAAACACTGCTGTTTATAGCCTAGATAGAATCTATGAACTAGGTATCTAGCTATCTATATAATAATTATCTAGAACGAGAAACATATCCGCCAGTCAACAAGGTGGTATCAGTTCTGACTATCCAGGGTGCGGTTGCAGTTGTTTCCTGCTGTGCGGTTCAAATGAAATGGAATGCTTATTTCTTTATTGTTACACACATTAAAATAATTGTATCTCCTTTCAGTAGTAAGTAAAAATACCAGTTCTAGAGATTCCCACTGACAATGGCGACAAATATTTATTTGAGAGTGTGGTGATCTGTGACTATCTCGACGAGAAATGTACAAGGAATCAGCTCCATTCCCGGGACGCTTACGTGAAGGCTCAGGATAGGCTGCTAATAGAGAGGTCTAATGAGGTAATTCATTCTAAGTTTTCAGTTATAATGGGAATCAAAACTGCCACATGCTCACTTCAGATGTCGCTACTATTGCTAGTCCAAGAGTTTGACTGCTTACTGTCACTATATTTTTTTTTTTGTAATAAGAAGAATAAGACAAGTAATACGTAATAATAAGACACTTTACACGTCAATATTTTCTTAGTCACTATTTTAAAACTAGATGTCGCTGGCATTTTCTATCTGACTGATCCCCGAGAAGAAATTCCGAAACAAACTCAGAGGTCATGGTCTCTTCTATCTCCTGAAAACATGTTTATCGAACTTGAAAATAGAATTTTACACAAGGACTAAATTTGAAGACTAGCTAGCTAACTATAAAAATGAATATAAAACTAAAGTACTTATCTGTTAAAGTCCGAACATTATATTTATAGGATTGTATGTGAGTCTAACAATGCAGGGCCATGTCTGCACGCGTAGTAAGCCAGTGTTTCGTCGAAGGAGGACTAGACAAAATGACAGATATAATAGACAAATGATAGATTTTATTGAGCGGAGAGAGGAGGAGAGGTGGCCCGGTGGTAACGGCCGCGACTTACGAGTTGTAGGTCGTAGGTTCTAACCCAGACAGGCGCTTTTCTTTGTGTAAATTATTTCATCACCACTGCTCTCAAAACGGTGCAGGAAAACATCGTGAGGAAACCGGCATGTCTTAGAACCACAAATTCGAAGACATGTGACATCTACTAACCCGCACTGGGCCCGCGTGGTGGATTACGGCCCACTTCCTCTCACAGAGCGGAGGCCTGTGTCCCAGCAGTGGGCACATTATAGGCTGATTATGTATATATGTATGTAAATGATTTTATTTCTGTAAGTAAACATAACATAACATCACGCCTGTAATCCCAGAAGGGTTAGGCAGAGGTGTACCTATAGTACACCCACATTTCGCCAGTTATGCTTGAGTCCCATGTAATAGGGGGCGAGCCTATTGCCATCAACCGGGCACAAATCCAGACTCCGGGCTGCCAATAATTTATACTTTTACTGTTAAGAGGAATTTGGTTGTTTGTTTTGTGAGTTTGTCTCTGAGACTCCGAGTCGGAATTGAAAAATTCTATTTGCATTTGATAGCCCAATTCTCGAGGAAGATGATAGTTTAAGTAACATCACGCTTAGGAGCCGAGCAAAATAATAAAAGTAAGAAAGAACGAACGAGCGAAAACGAAGTATTACCGCGAGCAGAAACTAGTAAGTAATGTAAGAATGAAATCGCCACCCCGTCTTGAGCAAGCGTGGTGATCGATGCTCAGGCTCTGTATCAGAAGAGGCCATTGTCCTACAGTGGAACAACAACACGCTTGTTAAGTGTTATTATCGTATATAACTGTGAATTAAAAAATGGTTTATTTGCACCTTTAAGTCAAATATATGGTTTACAATAAAAAACAGGCGTGATGTGAGTTATGCTAAGATAACTTAATATCTTGTAATTATAGGTATCAGCGCCCACTCTCGTTATCACTATGACCGATGGTCATAAAATTTGTATTATAATTTACAAGAATAAATTTAATAACCTAGTGTCTAGTATTTATTATTTTAAGTTCTAATTAGTTTTACTAAGTTGAGTTTGCGATTGTCTAAGAATTCAGGACTATTTAGGTGCTAAATAAGGATTCAAATGAGCAAAAATACAAAAAAGAAAAATAAAGGACAGGTAAACGGTGTGAGCTGGAGAGTGTATGTAGGGGGTGCGTGTGAGTGTGTATGTGGGTGTGTGTGTTGGAGTGTGTATGTGTGTGTGTGTGTGTGTGATAGTCTGTGTATGTGCCAGAGGAAAACTTAGGATGTGGAATTTTAAGTACAATAGCGTAGGTACTATGAATTATTTATTCTTACATGAACAATTATTATCATTCTTGTAATTTAAAAATGAATAAATATAACAATTAATAAACGATTTAATCCTATTTATCTCAGTAAATATTTAGCAATATCTTTGTCTTTAATAATACATAGAAACTAAGCAAAAACGTTTAACAGCTTTTCAGTGTCATCATAGGTTAGGGCCAAGTAATCACATTCTGTTTGCGATATCTTTTTGACATGGATTTTTTAAGCAAATGTCTATTTGCAATAATTTTTATGTCAGTCATACTTTTTTCTACGCCTTTCAATCAAGCACAAATTTGTTGGAACCGTCTAATATTATACATCGTCCAGTATTTCGAGTAACATTTTGTCTCATGGCAACACTAATTATAAATTAGACACCTTGTTACACGACTTCACAAAGAGTGCGTGACTAGACAAGTAACCTTAATCATCAGTAAAGAAAGGTGTCAGTATGTGTTTGTTGTCTTGTGCTTGGTATATCGAAGAAAAACTGATATTATACAAAATGCGAAAGTAACACTTGGCTGTCTGTTAGTCTGCGTGTCTCTCACCATTTTAGGGTTCCGCACCTTAAAAGGAAAAAATGGAAACCTTATAGGATCACTTAATTTTCCGTCTGTCTGTCTGTTAAGACTAGTTTTTTCGGTAACGCGTGGAGGTATCAAGTTGAAATTAATGTCAAATACGTGGGTCTACGATCCCTAGGAGCTCAAAATCAAGCTTATAAGTCAACGCAATAAAAAAATACGTCGATTTATGGGGGATGTATATAAATTAAAACGGTAAAGGGTACTTACTTCCTGTGGACTGAGAATCATGAAATTTGGCAAGAACGAAGACCGCTGTGCTGTTTAAAGGAAAAAGTCTGAAAATCGTTAATTTGTAGTTTTATCACATATTAAGTTTAGTTTTAGTAATTTTTCAAATCGGTCCAGTAGTTTCGGAGCCTATTCAATGCAAAAAACAGTCAAATCTTTCTTCCTTAAAATATTAGTACAGAAAAACATATTTTTTTGCGAGTACAACCTTACATATGCAGTTGGAGAATTGACCGTGACATATAGCTATGTATGGGACAACACGGTTTTCAATTACAATGTTAATTTTGCTCTAAGAATAAATTAATTCCAACTACGGAATACTTCATTGTGCGTGGTCCTACACGCACTTTGGCCGTTTAAAAAAAAAAATTGGCACACAATTAGACCGTGTCCTGGGTAAGAATATAGGATATTTTTATACCGGTAGAACATTCCCGTGAGATTATTTCCGACTTTCACGCATGCGGAGCTGCAAGCAAAAGTTAGTATTAGGTACTATAAAGTTAAATATTGCATTACCGTAAAACGGGGTGAATAGGGAAGCAGGGGTGAATCGAAACGAAACTTTAAAAGGGATTTTAACATTGAAACAATAATGTTTGTTGCCAAAAATGTCTCATACGTATTGACTGTATTATAAATTAACGATTAAGTGCCCCTGTTGGCAACAAACTATATTATTTCAATGTTAAAATCCTTTTTAAAGTTTCGTTACGATTTACGCTTGCATCCCTATTCACCCCGTCTTACCCGGTACATATTTCGTGTTTCTTACATGGCAACACTAATTAAACACCTCGTTTAAACGACATTACAAAGAGCGCATGAGTAGACATGTAACCTCAATCATCTGTATAAAGAAGGGAGGCGTGTCAGTGTATATGTGTGACGTCTTGTGCATGTTACATCGAAAGCCGCTGCGGTAATTCTGATATTTAACGTTGTACCAAGATAATAGTTTAATTTTTTTGTCGAGCTGTTGTTTGCACGCGTTCTTGTAAAGGTCACAGTTAATGTTTAAGTTTACTGTCGATATACAATTTAAATAAAGTCAAATGTTCTACAGCAGTAAATGACGTTGTTATTCGGAAGCCACAACAGACTGCGTAGAATATTGGTAGATCCCATGTTTTTTTAAATTTTTTTTTTCAAAATCATCATAATCATAACAGTTTATTTGCTTAAAAAGTAGGTACCTAAATTAGGTGTTTACCTTAAATTAGGCATGCAAACATTGAAAATAAAGCTTACTAAAAATAAAACTCTGTCAAATTAAAATTGTCAAAAAATTTCACGGTGTAGGTACCTACCTATTTCAGCAAATACTAAGTTTGTGAAGGAAAAACGGAAATTCGACAAAAAAAGTTCGGTACAGGTTAGGTAAAATATCTTTGTAAGAATGACACATTCTGAATGACTAAAACTATTGAATGACAACTTCATAAAATATCATTCAATAGGATTATATGAATTTAGAGGGTTGTATTGACGATGTTAATGATTATGATTCTTTAAATACATACGTTGTTACGGTTGCTAATCACATTTTGTCCAACATAAAATCTGACACTTACCTGCAAATTGCAAAAAAAACGTAAGAACATTTGAATTACGCGGGCAAAATGGCGCGTCCCATAACAAAAAATGAACAAGAGAGATTTAGTGTGGAAGACAGAGAGAGTTATATCTTTCTTCTCTCTCTTAAACGATATGTTCATAAACGTGATGCGTCCTTGAAATGTCACTCAATTCTTGTCCAATCATCGAATCGCAATAATATAGCAGTGGTGGCCCGGTGGTAACGGCCGCGACTTACGAGTTGTAGGTCGTAGGTTCGAACCCAGACAGGCGCTTTATTTTGTGTAAATTATTTCATCACCACTGCTCTCTAAACGGTGAAGGAAAACATCGTGAGGAAACTGGAAGGTCTTAGAACCACAAATTCGGAGACATGTGACATCTACCAACCCGCACTGGGTCCGCGTGGTGAATTACGGTCCACTCCCTCTCATTGAGAGGAGGTCTGTGCCCCAGCAGTTGGAACATTACAGGCTGATTATGCATCGAATCGCCGACTAAGAAGTTTCACTCCAAAAATTGCTTCACTTAACATCGACAACATATAGTCCATCACACCTGTCTTCAAAACAGCTGCTTCTAATTATATACGAGCAAGGATATCAGGTGTCAATCATATGATTAAGTACTTAGTTATTAATGAGGAAGCCATGCTTTGTACGTTGGAGTAATCTGTCAAATTGGAGATCGCTCGCATGAGGTCCTGGGTTCGATTCGTAGGTCGGGCAACGTGTTGTTGGGTTTTTCTATCTGGAATTTCTCAGTAGCAGCCCGAAGTCTGGATTTGTGCTCGGTAGATGGCAATAGGCTCGCCCCCTATTACATGGGACTTAAACATAACTGGCGAAATGTGGGTGTACTATAGGTACACCTCTGCCCAACCCTTCGGGGAAACAAGGCGTGATGTTATGTTATGTTATGTGAAGAAGCATTTCAGTGTGCTCCTTTATTAATTAGCTGCGAAAATAAGCGCGGTAATTTCAATAATACTAAATAATAACATACGCACGGGTCGATCGAAGGTTTAAGTTACGATTCACGCGGCCGGTTCCGGGATGGGTGACCATTTTGAGTAGCAATATGTTTTTTTTTTTTCGTTTTTTTTTTGTAGGTTCTACTTTTATTTAAATACTTAATTGCAATTTAAAACTTTTTAAATACTATCTTGACTCTCTAACCGTTTTGTAAATTAACATGTCATATCTAAGAGAGCTGGGTGATCTGAAACTCAGGACCCTCCTAACACAGACACCTTTTTCTATTTAAAGCCGACAATACATGTTGGTCATAGTTGTCCGAGCGAAGGCGAGTGAGTACCAACGTTTAGACTGCCCATTTGTCGACCCTCACCATTGCTCGTCAACGCTCGCCTAGCTGGCCGAGTGCAGGCGAGCGCCAACGTGTATACGGTTCGTTTGGCGTGCCTCGCCACCACTCGGAATCACTCGCTACGACTCGTCTCACTTCGGATCAGTGTCGGTTCGATTTGCCTACGCTCGCGTTGGCTGAGGCTTGGCCAACATGTATTGCCAGCTTAAGATTGTACACTCTATTAACCAGTGCCTGTTATTTGATGTTGAGATAAATAAAGATTCATGATTATGATGATTCATTATGTAAGTAGTACATATCGAGACCCGCTGCACCGTGCCTCGGAAAGCACGTGAAGGCTCCCACAAACAGGCGCGACGCTACACTGCGATAGAAAGGCACCACTCGTCGCGCGACACGCGGTACTTTTGGGTATCTTTTAAGCTGCTGGTCCCGGCTGTCATTCAAGTCTTACAACTAGTCTTATCAAGAGGTATCGTGTTACCCAGTAAGTGGGTTTTGGAGGTTTGACTGGAAACTGACCCCAAACTCAACTCAAACTCTAAGTATTTATTTCAATTAAACCATTTACAGGCACTTTTGAATTGTCAAGGAGTCGGTCAGTCAGAAATATGAAGCTAGTTGCCCATTCCAAAGCGTAGTAAGTACCTATGGAGAAGAACTGGCAAGAAACTACATGGAAACTCTTTTAAATAATATTGTTCTTACAAATTTATTAGTTACAACATAGTAAGACAAGCGCTAGAATCACTATATGCGTATAGTACGAATTTTACTGTTTCTAGCAATCGTTTGAAGATGTCAGAGACAGAATGATGTTTTTTAATATGTTTGCGCTAACGCATCTAGTGATTTACTGCCAGGCCTTACTGCCAGGCTTTACTGAGAAAAGTCTAAACGGATGATGAATTATGAATATAGGTAGGTATAGAGCTGTTTTCCTAAGAATATCCCAACCTATCGTTATAAGGTGACCGATACTTAAAGACATGATTGTACTCATTATAACACACCGCTTTCCAAAGCAACTTTTTTTTACCAAGCGCATGGCCCCAGTGACTCCAGATTATCAGCTTGAATGAAAGTGAAGTTAAATGAATGAAAAAAGAAGAACGAATGGTAAGTGTTATAGTTTTGTTTGTAAAAAGTAAGTAAATCAAAAACAGCTGACGGTGGCTTATTCTTGTTATGTAGTCAATATTTTATTGAGGTGACTAGGATCATGCGCTTGGTAAACAAAATAAAACCGTTTCTTTGGGAAAGCTGTTTGTTAAACAATGAATTGTGTTTGGAGCCTCCTTTTATACAAACAATGCCTGTGTTAGGAGACTCCGCTCTTACATATCGTTAAATAATAATATATTACAGCATCTTGCTACTTTTTTAATTTAAACACCTGATTATTATGTATCATGTGGTAAGAAGCGTGGTGTGCTTTATTTAGGTGTGGTGTAGTGTGGATTGATGTGATCTGATGTGATGTGCAGTGTGTAGTGTGGTCTATTGTGTGGTGTGAGGTGTGATGTGTGGTGTGGTGTGATGTGATATGTGGTGTGGTGTGATGTAACTTTGTGTGGGAATCATACAATCATATGTTTAAGTAACAGTCACTAATTACCAGTCACCCTATATACAGGATAAAATTTTAACGAATGCGCAAACTGTAGGGTACTGTAACCGTGAATTCAGCATATTTCATGATTCTTGACCCCCGAGCGTAGAAATTTTTCGTCTGTAGTAAAAATAAAAATTTGATGCTCCACACATTTTGACCGGGTAAATATTTTACCTAGATGAAATGATCATACCCACATCAAACGTGTCCTTATCAAAAAAGTATAGTATAAGATAAAAGACTACGTCCAAGACAAGGAAGTTTGGCAATAACTCCTCCTGCACATGTGGCTTCCCTGGTACCTCATTAGCGGCACCAACAGCACCTGGTACTTCTTGATAGACCTACACTGTCCGCCCATACACCCATTTGACTGTAATTCGAAAACATTGTAAAAGGCAATTATTTCTAAACGAGTAATCGTGGAGTTGTTTGCCCATAGGTTACGACCGATTGGAACCGAATCTGATAAATGAAATTGAAATCAAAATATTTTATTTCACATAAACCTACATGAGCACTTATGAAACGTCACAATCTAGGTGCACGGTTCTAATTGGTCGTTTCCTATGGAGAAGAGCCGGCAAGAAACTCCACGGTTACTCTTTTCAAATTACATTGTTAATAGGTATGGGAGGACAGTGTAGGCCTGTCAACAAGTACCATATGTTTAACAAATAGACTATGGTCTATAAATTTACAATCTACAACGCTCTCACATTTAGAAAATATAAAAGAATCTAATAAAGTAAAATAAAAAAACTAATTTTAACCAAAAGCCAATAACGGAGAGTTGAAATTAAAAATGTAGGTATATAATGTCAAATAATGATAATATTATATCGGAGTTATGTAAAAAGTTTATATATAATAATAAAAAATAAAAATTAAACTCCATTGTCTCTGTCTAGGTGTACGTTACATTTTTACGTTTAAGCCACTGAACAGATTTCGATAAAGGCAAGCACGTTCCCCTGGGATTAGTTCCAACTTACAGGCAGGAGAATCCGAGGGCAGGAGCTAGTTTGATATAAATGCTTTGAGTTTGTGTTTGAATCAAAATCCAAATGATCGCATAATGATGATGATGATATTTTCAAGCACGTCCCTAATCTATTTTTTTGATTAAGTTTTTCTATCCTATCAAAAAGTTAACTTCACACCGGTTCCACCGTGATACCCATATCCGAGAAATAGTCAAAGTATTTTTGAACGCGGCGTCGCGCGCGCGCAGGTCAGAAATGATCCCACGAAAACGTACTACCGAGTTAAAAAGTTTTTTATGTCCTTACCTAGGTCATCGTCTACCCATGTGCCTAGTTCCATCCAAATCCGTTTAGCCGTTTTAGCGTGAGAGCGTAACAAACAAACATATACAAATAATCAAGTATTTTCTCTTTATAATACTTATTACTAGCTGTAGCCTAGACTTCGTCTGAGATCAGGATAAAAAGTACCCTAAATCCTTACCCAGGTCATGGTCTATCTGTGTGCCAAATTTCATCCAAATCCGTTCAGCCGTTTTGGGGTGAAAGCGTAACAAACAAACTTACTTTCGCATTAATTACATCGAGGAGCGAAAATGAGGAACTTCCCCACAAACTTGCATGTCTTATTTAATTCCGTTAGGAGATGAATTTTTGAAAAAAATTATGGCAATGACCTTTGTTATGTAAGGAACTCTTGCGCAAAACTTCATGCCTTTAAACCCAGCCGTTGATGTCCGTGAATGAAATTGATTTTTATTAAATAGCATGTGATCTGAAACAATGTCTAACCAAAAACGCAAATTTTCATTCCATTATTCCTCAAATAAAGATACTTAAAAAACAAAAAAAATCTTAAACCAAAGTGCCTGTAGCACTTTTCAATTGTCAAGGAGTCGAAAAGTAGAAGTAAATTGCCAAAGCGTAATAGGTACCTATGAAGAAAAACGGCAAGAAACTCCATAGAGAAATCCGAAATACGGTTTCTGCATAACCGTATTTCAGCAGCAGTTCAAGCAGAAATGACCACAGATAACTTAAAACAAACAGGCAAACCTTATCAACCAAATCTTTAACTTTTAAGTCCCCCTTTTGAAACCCAATTTTCGCCGGCACCATTTTGGCCGGCCGGCGGCGGGGGATAAAAAACGAGAAACGGTTGAAAAAAACGAGAAACGAGATGAAAAAACGAGAATTATTTTGACAGGTAACACAATAGAGGATCCCGTAACGCGCTGCGTGTAGCCTCTAATCGGTTTTAGACCCAGTATATGGTAATTTTCGGGTCTGGCTTTTATATTTCTTTTGTCATTCTCGCGACTGTGTTTTTGTTTGCTGTGTGCAAAAGTAGGTAGATAAATTGTTTATCCTGTTTGGTTATGCAGAATAATATATAAATAATGTTACTAGTTTCAAATGCAGACACTTAAAAATGTCTAGTTGGACGATACGGCTTTATTTTCGATGGCAATTATGTGAATAACACTTTGTATTAATTCCTGAGATGTGTTAATTAATTTCCTTTCCTAAGACAATCGCAATCCCCTTCAACACTGTTTTCCATACATTTATAGGTGAGTAACACGAGGGGTTTCTTGCCCGTTCTTCTTCATGCGAATCTACAAATGTAAACGGACAAAACAGTTTCAAAACTTACAGACGGTTAGTCAAATGTAGACTATAACTCTATTCGAAAAATGAAGGATAGATAGGCCTCGAAAAGCACGTGCCTTTAGTCCTGTCATTTGTGGATTTTTGACAGTCGTTACGAGTCGTCAGAAGCCCGAAAGTCTAACAACCAGTCTTACCAAGGGGTACCGTGGTATCCAGTAACTGGGTTGTGGAAGTCAGCTAGGCAGTCGCTCCATATAAAATACTCGTATTCCCAGTTCAAAAGTAGTAGTGATTAGTTTTATTGAAATAAATGGTTTCAGTTTTTGAATGTTTGTTTGGATTCTTCCTTCTTCTTCCTTTCTAGCCCTTTTGCTAACTATTTATGATTGCTGAACGCATCCTATTTTTTACACGGAGTCCACCATTTGGTAAGACTG
The DNA here is from genome assembly GCA_963555695.1 of Dasypolia templi. NCBI lineage: Eukaryota > Metazoa > Arthropoda > Insecta > Lepidoptera > Noctuidae > Dasypolia > Dasypolia templi. The sequence continues at coordinate 12,993,944 of OY743163.1, forward strand.
TTTGTAAGACTGTCGGGCTTCCCGTAACCACGGTCTAAGATCTGCAAATCATAGCCGGAATCAACGCCTTAACATGTTCGAGACATCTAGAGGTCTTGGTATGAAATGGATGGTCACCCATCCACGGACCGACCTTGTTAAGGTAACATCAAAGTTTTTCTAAAATCGTTAATGATTATAAAAATAATATAGTTTATTTGTCAGATCATTACAATCCAATATTGTTAGTAAGGACATAAAACAACTTACAAACTAGTGTTAGTACAACATAATGGTAAATACATTCAAAATTCACACTACATAAACTACTTCTGGGCACGGTTTGAAGGCAACACTAACGTCCTCGTCCAGTGCTTCCAAATAAGGCCATCAGTCCTATCCGATACGGTCACAAAGAGACTGTTGGTTCTGCCACGCACCCGCCAAACCAGGGATGCGATACGCTTTCGAATCATAGCATAAAAGTCATCTAGGTATGCGAGCCTCAGCGAACATCACTGGCTCGGCAGCCTCAACAGTGCCCTGTATGCGTTATTGTATTGGACTCGCAAGGCGCCCTTAGCCCTCTGCGTGTAGTCAACCCATAGACTGCAAGGAAAATATTGGCAGTAGGTACGCCCTAAACAGCATACGCTTTACATCACTTGAACACCTTGCAAACCTTCGGAACAAAATATTGCTCCTGACTCACAGCACCCTACGTTCACTCTTCATTTCAATGATAAATGATTTTATTTCTGTAAGTAGGTTTGTACAAACACTTTAACACGTCAACCATATTTTAAGAACTAGATGACCTCACTTGACAACTCTGAAAAGAAAGGCCGAAACAAACTCAGAGGTCACAGTCTCTTTTAAAGTCCAGACATAATCTTGGTCAGGTCATGTGAAGACCATGTAGATTGGTGTCTGAAATGGTCTTTTAAGGATAGAACCACACAGATTTAGTGGACACTCAGTGCACGCATAATCAGCCTATTATGTTCCCACTGCTGGGACACAGGCCTCCTCTCTGTGAGAGGGAGTGGGCCGTAATCCACCACGCGGGCCCAGTGCGGGTTGGTAGATGTCACATGTCTTCGAATTTGTGGTTCTAAGACATGCCGGTTTCCTCACGATGTTTTCCTTCACCGTTTTTAGAGCAGTGGTGATGAAATAATTTACACAAAGTAAAGCTCCTGTCTGGGTTCGAACCTATGACCTACAACTCGTAAGTCGCGGCCATTACCACAGGGCCACCACTGCTCAGTGCACGAATTTGTTGGTCAGGTCATGTGAAGACCATGTAGATTGGTGTCTGAAATGGTCTTTTGAGGAAAGAACCACACAGAATGAGTGGACCTGTCCAGTCAGTGCACGCATTTGTCAGTAGTCATGCAGCTCAACACAGAGCTTAACGATTCGACGAACATTACCAAAGAAAGGACATTTGGGTAGGCCGCATAAATTACTTAAACTGCCAGACCATCATTAAAACTAACTGAAAGAGAAGAAACAAAAATACAATGACCCACATAGTCCTCACATTCACAAAAATTTAAATAATATGAAGTGTCTAAACTGGTACAAATATAGAAAAAAATCGTTATCGCCTAACGCTACCGCTCATCCCCATATCCTCTACCCAACCCATGGTGGTTCAAAACACCTTGAATACTTTCAACTCTCTGTTGTTTAGGCAATTAGTTCACCGCGGGTATCATAGTATAATATATTCTATTGTCCGCCATATTGGATCCTAAAAAACAAATAATGGGAATACTGAAAATTTGAAATTGATGCTTATTGTGGGTTTTATTTTAATACATTTTTGTAACATATTGGGGAGTATTGGGAAATGATGTTCTATACGGTTTTTACGACTTAAATAATTACCGATTTTCGTATTACTTGTACATAATATGTGAGTTTATTCCATTAACGACTACTTAAACGATAAGAATAGTTGCTCGCTGTGATTAACCCAAGACAATGTTTATGTTCTTTCTCCAGAATCAGCTTATAATCATGCAGGGTATATGAGTTCATATATTTGTTTTTTATTTGACTATATAAGTAAATTATTTTTATTTATCTTCATTTACTATTGACATGATCTACTCATTACAATGTGTTTTTAATGAGTTGTATTGCATTATGTGGTTAGCTAGCGACCTCGACAATTGATCATTTTATTCTTGCCGGTGCAAGCGGCAGCAAGTTCGTCAAGGAAGCACCCTTAGATGTCACTGCTTGCGGTGGCATCGGGGGTCGGGGTTGCCTCCTTTCCTCAAATATGGCGAGGGGGGTAATGGCTGATCTTTGCGTCATGCTCGTGCACGGGTGCTGCTTGTGGTGACTGGTCGTCTTGCTGTCTACGGTTTTGTTATTGTTATGGTTATTATTATGTTTTTTTTTTACTTCGATGGTCCTAGTTTATCATTTATGTGTACTTAACAATTAATCCAGTATTGCATAATTATGTAAGCTGTCACGCCCTCTATGCCTGGAGGCTTTTACTAATTTAGTAAGTGATGCTGTATAAGAAAACTTAATATGATGTTCTGTGTCTCGAAGTTTTAATTTCTTTGCATACCTACCTAATATTGTATAGACTCATGTTTTTTCTAACTGAACAGACAGCTGTGCTGCTGGGGAGTTTGTTGCGCCACTTCTTCTTCCCAGCTAAAGCACTAGGAAGTGGTGAAGGGCGGGCGTGCCGGGGGACTGTCTTCTGTAATTTTGACGTTCGAAAAGTGCTGATTCTCAGCCTGATTTGTATAAATGACTTTTGATTTGATTGATTGATTTAGCTTTGTTGTCGTTGACCAAAAACGCAGATCTGACAGTTTGCCAGGTGGAATCTGCCAGAGTTCAAGTTGTTCGGCGGCAATATGACTTTCTTAGCTCCGCTTTGTAAGTAAAATCGAGTAAGCAAACAGCTCAATATATATCCACTGTCCTTGCGAGAATGTCTAAGATCACGGATAAGTGGCTTCATACACTTACTTATGATGAATTAGAAACATATGTAAAAACATAATCTCACTTTTCAATTGCCCTTTGCATGAATAACATGCGCAGACACACACCCACTGCTAATACTGACACCTCTCTCTCTCTCACACACACACACGCACATATACACTCCACGCACAAAACTTCAAAATCTGGAAGGATTGTGTAGTAATTATAAAAACACCTATGCCTTCCCCATGAATCACTATGCGCATTAGTGAAAACCGTATGAAAATCGGTTCGCTAGTTTTTGGGTTTATCGCGTTCAGACAGACAGCCGCGGCCGCAGTGATGTTGGGTATTTTTTATTGTGTAAGTTGACAAGAACTAAGCATAGAAGGTTCCAACTGGCTCCAAGCCTGAATCGGATTTGGCACTGTCTAAGCACTCTACTTCTGGCAGGTTAAGTCTGTCGCCCCTCACTTTCTTATTTTCGAGTTTTTTTTTAATCTGTCATAAACAGTGAAAAAAAATACGGTTTACCGTTTTTATTACCTATTTAATTACTAAACATTCTAGCTTTAACTATGAAACGATTGAAAAGGACCATAGCGTGGAGTCATAGGAGATTATCAAACAACTTCTTCGTCATAAAGAATTCGTGTCAAAGATCAATCCCTTGCCACGTAGGTATATCAACTCTTGAATATTTGACTAAAAGAGTCAAATACTCAAAAAGAGAATTCAACGGCGACCGGAGACTTTTTTCCTTTGACACGTTTGAAATAGGAATGTTCTCGCCTGTCAAACGTGTCAAGTGCACTTTGTTCTCGATTGCATGCCGCAGTGATATTGTTTGGTTATCCTGATATCCTTTATTTGAATTTTGTTGGCTGTATGATTGTTGTTCGAAAATATTGTAATATTGCAGATCAATCTTGCTATTCAGAATCTACCGTTAAAACTGAATCTACTGGAATGTTTTATCATTTAAAAATTAAACGCTGGAAATTATTTATTCATATTATTTTTCATTAGTTCATAGGCGTTACGGAATTAGCAGGGGCTCGTGGCAAAGTAATAAACGCCGCACAGGTTGAGCTTCAATAGCTAAAGTTGTCCCGCGAATGGGTTACTATAGAGCTATTTTATGACAAGAATTTCCGTGCCTCGGAAAACACGTTAGTACGTTGGTCCCAGCTTATATTTGTAGATCTATAGCACTCATTACGGGTACTCAGAAAGTCTGTTAAACACTTTTACCAAGGGGTATCCTGATACCCAGTAACTGGGTTGTGGCAGTCCTAAAGGCAGTCACTCCATGTATAGTACATGTTTTTCAGCTGCATCTGGCTAGCCTGGAAGCTGCCCCGAATATAGTTTAAAAGGCTAGGTTACTTCCACTTGTTTTTACTATTCCGTGGAAAAGAAAAAAAACAAGTGGAAGTGCCCGTCTGTTAACCCGCGTGTGTCACAATTTTGCGGAAAAATATGTAAATTAATAACAACTTTCGTCAGTCAAGTCTCAATTTGTATGAACAACAAATAAGCTTTTGGTCAAAGTTGAATATGTTTTTCATATTAAATTAAGTCATATTTCAAGGGACGAAGGTTGTTATGATTTTACATATTTTTGCATGATTGTGATACGCGCGTGATAGTTTCGTGGGCACTTCCACTTGTATTTTCTATTCCGTGGGTTAGAAGGAAGATGATGAGGCGCTAAGGGAATACTTCAAAGTCGATTCAACAACCAATGACCAATATTTAGAGATAAATTACCTACACAATAAATATCTGCACGTTCATAAGCAAGTGCAAGTTCATCATTAACCCAAATTCCTATATGTTTTAGTCACACTGCAGGTTACTTTTATTTACGTACACACAATACCAATCTCGTTCTTACCCGTAAAATTTTAAACCCAACTAAATCGTTTGTAGAAAAAAATAACAAGCCCCAATCAGCCATGAACCGTGTCCGTCAACAAATAAAAAAAATAAAAGTCAAAACACTTGATAATCAATTTTACCGCGAAAATTATTGTACGCCGAAATATGTTACAATTTTGTATTAGCGGTTGCCGAACTGCGTTTTGTTCTGACAGCCCGTAGATTATTTGTTTGAGCATTTGTATTTGTAAGTTTGTGGGGTAACAACAATGGTTTTTTAGAATACCTGCCGTGAGTTTTTAAATCTGTTTCATTAGCGACAAGCGTAACTAAGGCGTATGAATGCCCCACGAAATTGACAATGCGACTTGTATTTGACAGCAAAACTCCATATTTCCGTGTTTGAATTGGTCTGTTTGGCGATCTGTGGACAAAACGTTCTCGGTAAGAAAGAAATTAGAGTTTTAAACGTAGAATGATGTATGTAAGATGCAAACTAGGTACTAGATATAATATAACATTGTAAACTTTTCTAACTTGGCCATATTATTGCGAGCGTCTACGTCCATATAATGTATGGAAATGCGTGAACGTTATAATTTTATCGTGGACGGAAATTTCAAAACGTCTTCATACATTTTACTTCCTTAGGTTATCCAGTGACATGGAAGTGTACGTCCACGATATTATAGTCACTTTACAATTTATGATGAGTGTCAAAGTAACTCGTAAAAAAAATACTTCTTTATGAACAGCAATTTTAGTTAAACCTCGACAAATTAATTTAATATCGATGTCATAAGCAATCGTAGACTTCTCATAGCGCACATAGCAGTGTCGTAGACCCTATTTATCTGTCAGTATTATTATCTTTCGACGGTACCTCTAGAATTATTTAATTTAATAACTAAGACTTATAACCGTTTGTAGGTACCTCAGATGTTTTAATTTTGTTAGGTATTTCTTAATCTGTATGAGAATTGATAAATGATAACTGCTTTAAAAACTAGATGAGGTCGGCTTTTCCTATCTGACTACTCCGAGAAGAAATGCCGAAACAAACTCAGAGGTCACAGTCTCTTTTAAATTCCAGACTTGATCTTGGTCAGATCGTGTAGATCATGTAGATTGGTGTCTGAAATGGTCTTTTGAGGAAAGAACCACAGAGATTGAGTGGACCTGTCCAGTCAGTCAAGAACTTAAGGAGCTCAACGATTCGACGAACAATACCAACGAAAGGATATATGGGTAGGTTTGATGAGATCATGTAATGTATCTTCCCAGCAATATTTGGGCCGGCTACCAGTCTTTCCTAGGTAGGTTTCCTGGTAAGACTGGTTGTCAGACATTCGGGCATCTGACGACCCGTTACGACTTTCAAAAATCCACGACAGGACTAAGGGCTAACGTGCTTTCCGAGGCCTATCTCACCTTCATATTTCGAATGGAGTAATGGTCTACATTCCATAATAGGTATTCGTAGCCAAGAAGAAAAGATCTGAGGGTTAGTAAATGTTCAAAATCTAGACGGAATCTCATCTCAACGACAAGCAATGTCAAAAAATTGTCAAAACTAGATGACAGATTGAGTCTGTGATCGCTTTTTAAGCGAACGTTTCTATGCGGGAAATACCCGTTTGATCACCTAAACTCATATTAACACATTTAGGAAAGGACCATTAATCGGCTCCATAATTCCAAATGACATCGTTCACATAGACACTTGTATTCAAATAACTACCGTTCAAACAATCACCATAATTCACCTACATAAGTAATTGTTAATTTGTATGAGGGCTTGACTTAGTGGGGCCTGGTGACCTGTAACACAGATTTTTTCTAAAACCTTTTATTATTACTAAATTTTTGGCCCATTACCAATATTTCCAGTATATTTTGCCACGCATAACAATTTTTATGACTAAATTATCTAAGGTAAGTTCGCACGTCTCGCACCTCATGGTTCACAAAAACCTCATTAGGCACAGAGCGTGAACATTCCTCTACACCGTATCAAAGGATTCCAAAAATCCCGTTGAACCCACAGGACATTACTAGTCAAAATACAAACTCCCACAGCGTCACAAATCGCGCCAAAATATTGACGTAAAGTTTGACAGCTCTATGAAAAACGAACACCGAATTGTCTCTGTCACCTGGCCATAGACAATGGTGTGTTTACAGCGTCGCGAATTTGTGTTTTGAATAAACTCTCTTTGTGTGAAAACTCTTTGTTGGTGTTTTGAGGTAAACATATTGTTGTGTACTTTTGTGTGTATTTTCTTATTTATATTATTGTCGGTACGTACTACTGGATATGTTACGCGTGCCCAATTTTATTTCTTATACCTGCAGTAATGAAGTGGAGAAGTATAAACAAAGGTGTGGTCTTAAGGTTTTTATGTGTATGTTCTGGAAAGAAGTTACAGAAATGGAATGGAGAAAGCGTGTGTTAGTCCCGATTTCCGTCATTTTAAAAAGCTTAGCGCCAAAATGCTGTCATAAAATCTTTCATTTTCGTCAAGTATTTGTCAACAAGGTGTCAAAAACGCTCTGTATTAGTACAGCCGCGTGTCACCGTTCAACGCGTATGAAGATTAAGAGTTTTTGTACCTTTTTTCAATGCAGTGCAATTACTTTCTCTTCTTCAGAGAAGAACGACCGTTGATCACCGCGATTGCTCACTGCGTGTATGTGTGTTATGTGTAGTTTTTTATTTTATTTATTTATTTAAAACAAACATACAACTATCATCACAGGCTTACCTAATGCAATAGTGTAGTTATAGTTATTTAAGCTTACAAAGCTGAGACTTACAATAATTACATTATAATCAACATCTATGAGTAATTTTAGAATTGAAGCAGTCAATCTGCTGTGACACCATATTGAGCGTATGCAGGGCGCAAGTTAGTGGCGCGTCCTGCAGCAGGTTGGTGCTAGCGGGCGGCACCCACAGCAGCGGCGGTCACCTCCGTCGCCCCACGTGCCCATCTGCATGTCGACTCTGTAAAAATCTCACCGTGAAGCCTTGCGTGGAGTGAGTTGTCAGTGTCATCCCGTCTTGGTCAATCCCGCGCATCAGTGGTACTGACAGCTCACTCCACGCTCACTTCACCTAAGTTTTTACGGTGAGATGGTTGCAAAATAGCGCTACAGGTACATATAACCTGTAACGTAACGTTTAGCCAGCTGGCCAAACGTGGTCACAAGTAACATAAATTTAATAATAAAGTAAGATAGAAATTAAAAATTAAATGCTGAGAACACGCGAGGCAGCTCGCGTCGGCCACTCCTCCGGCCCGCAGGCTGTCGCGTGGGAGCTCGCGGTCGCGTAGCAGCTCGCGGGCACAAAGCAGCTCACGTTGGCCGCTTCACCGGCCCGTAGCCCGTCGCGAGGGAGCTCTCGGTTGCGAAGCAGCTCGCGGTCGCGAAGCAGCTCACATCGGCCGCTCCACCGGCCAGCAGCCCGTCGCGAAGCAGCTCGCGTCGGCTGCTTCTCCGGCCCGCAGCCCGTTATGAACCAGCTTGCGTCAGCCGCTCCACCGGCCCGCAGCCTGTCGCGAACCAGATTGCGTCAGCCGCTCCACCGGCCCGCAGTCCATCGCGAGGGAGCTCGCATCGGTTGTGGATCGTCGCGGAGAAAACCCGCGAAATTCTCAATCCTTCACGCACACAAGTTCAAGGTTCAAGGTTGAATTTATAAACTCATATTTTTTTTAAATTCAAGTAGATCTATTTTAATTGTACATAACTTAGAAAAACGAACACATCAGTATTAAAAAGATAGGTCAGAGAAGAGGAACGAAAGGAGAGAAGCCAAAAGCACCAGTCAAAAGAACCTGCTGCGAAAACTCACAGCTGTCTTTTATAGTCCCTGGCCGACCTTCTAGAAGTGACTTTTTAGTTTTTCAAATATAAATCCAACTACTTCATATTTGGTTATCGGCCAGAAATTATAAATATGGCTTACATAGAGAACTTGGCTTTACGCTAGCTTTACAATAATTAGATAACCTCATAACCCTTTAACATAGAAAAATAAAAAGTGACAGATGACAATGTAAGAAAAAAAAATTCTAAACATTCAATCTGAGGAAAATAGCAAGAGATCTCATGAAATAAGATAATTGGATGTGGAAAATAGACAGATGTAACTAAAGGTTTGCTTTTCAGCAGTACAACAATTATCAGTTAAATAAATGTAAGTTAAATGAGTGTCAAAATTTTATTTTTATAAAGATTTTGATACCTGCTGAATCATAGAAAGAATTGCTGTGCAATCAGACCCATCCATGGTCTGATCGTAGCATAGACAGGTCTATTAAGGGGATGTACCAGGTTGCCCGCGAAATTCAAATTTTCTTACGTTTTTTTTGCAAATTGCAGGGCAGTGTCAGCTTGTATGTTGGACAAAATATGATTCGCGACCGTAACAAGTATGGATTTAAAGAATTATGATAATAAATAACATTTATACAACCCACTTAGTTCCTAAACTACATATTCAATAGGATGGACGGTAAAGGAAAGCGTCGTGAGGAAACCGGCATGTCCTAGAACTGTAGTGCTATTCTGTAACCATCTCACCGTTAAAACATAAGCGAAGTGAGCGTGGAGGGAGCTGTCAGTGCCACTGATGCTAGGGATTGACCAAGACGGGATGACACTGACAGCTAACTCCACGCAAGTCTTCGCGGTGAGATTTTTACAGAATCGACATTCTGAAAATTCGAAGACATGTGACATCTACCAAACCGCACTGGGCTCGCGGCTAGCCAGCCCACTCCCTCTCGAAAAGAGGCCTGTGTCCCAGCAGTGGGACTATTATTGGTGATTATGTTATGTGTGTTATTTAAACAAACTGACATCAGGCCATGTATATCGTTCTACAATCTGTCCTTTCATCAGTTGCTACCACATGTTTCCATGGTGGTACTAACATTCCCTTACAAATATATTTCTCATATCAAGTTCCCACGTATTGCCCAAGCAAATCTAAACGCAAGGAAATGCAAAATGAAAATATAACTCGATATTTTTCATTATAAAATCAATGGTCACATTATTGTTGACTGGGCGTCAATTCGGCCGTGAAATAAATAAGCCACCAACGACCGGCGAACTCCGGTCGCAATAACAATAATATTGGTTATGTGAGATTGTTTTAAATTTTACTGCGTTTGCGCAATGAGGAAATTGTTTCTGGGTTGGAGAAAAAACGCGGCGGTTGGATGGAGGGATGGAGGATGGTGATTTTTTATAGGCATGAATTTGATCGAACCTATAATAATTCTCAAAAAAATGTTATTGATCACTCTAATGTAGGTAATAATACTCGTAGCACCTCTTTTGGTGAACTTCAAATCCTAACTGTCCTCACTAATATTATAAATGAGAAAATACGGCTGGAGGATTTTGATGAAATGTGGCACACAGATAGACCATGACCTAGGTGAGGACACAGGGCACTTTTCATCCTGAATTGCAGCAGAAGTCGCGGGCTACAGCTAGTAATTCCTATTTTGGGTCCTAAAAATACTAAATAGTAACTGGAACGTCAATCCGGCCGTCAAGAGAATGCGGTCTTGACATCTGTCAGTTTCATACAAACGAATACAACTTTGGCGCATTTGATCTTTAATAGGGTACATTCCGAAATAGACCATAATCGCTCACAGAGCCCACATCAATAATTTGCGTTCCGATTTAGATATCACAATTATGATTGCTGAGAACTGTTAACGATTCGGAACGCTCGTGAACGCGCTCACAGTGCTCGCTCAACGTCAAAACTTATAACATGACCCCAAACCTGGCACAAGAAAGACCGACTGGATATTTAAAAAAAAAAATAAGCTCTCGTATTGCTCTTATTTGTGCATTACAGAAAATTGTCGCCCGTTAGGATTGTCGGCTATACATTCCCGGCCACCTTAGAAGCGGGCTTGCGGACGGCGAGCTACCCATTGCTCAAGTAGCATTGCAATAGTGGTAAGGACCAGGCCCGGGACGACGGCGCATCGTGTACCACGCGCGCCTCAAAGAGATGTCAGTAGTAATTGACGGGGTCCGATAGGGCCGATGCCTGCCAGGGTCGCGGGTTGTTCGAAAGAGCCGAGAGAAGATACCGTGGCCCTGGCACAGAAACACGGGTGGGTTTTAGTCAGTAAAAGTCTGACACGCCCTTCCGTTCCACCCAAAGCGGGAGAAGTCATTTAATGAAATCACACCCAAAAAAAAGGCTTGTCGGCTATATTGACTTGAATACTCATGGTTCGGTTACAGTATTTCTTACCACAAATTTCTTATTCTTCTTTGGTTAGGTGGCGACTGTAGCCATAAGCCCAATTTCGAAAATGCCACGTTACAAAACAGCACAGGCACAACTGTCATTTTTGACAGGGCTCACTGTGAAATTAATTTAGCGCATGGTCGTCCAAAATGGCGCATGTCATGACGACTATGACTATTCACAAACACACACATAACATCACGTCTTGTTTCGCCGAAGGGTTGGGCAGAGGTGTGGTGTGTGTGGTGGTGGTGGTGTTTTCCCTATTACATGGGACTTAAAACATAACTGCCGAATTGTGGGTGTACTATGACGATTCACGACTCGAATAATAAATTAATAACGGAACGGGTGTAAGCCTGCTCAAATCGATTACAGCGTTATTTGGAATGCAGCCTTAGTTACTAGAATTGTCGCACTGATAGGTAACAGGAACGCATTCTCTCAACGGACTGTACTTTGGAAGCACTCGTCGGTCGCTGCCTGCCGCGGCATTTAAAAAAGTATCCATGATTGGAAGGTCAATAAGATTTTAGAGGATCAGTTAAATACGTATAAAAGGTGGATGTAATGAGACAAGATATCTCTTTCATTTTGCCAATCTTATAAATATATCTAGTAGGTATATACCTATCTTTAGTTGTTTTTTTTTTTTTTTGGATGCAGCGGCTACCATTACTTATAAATAACTAAATCGAAAAATAAATAACTTTTGCGACGTGCGTTGCGGTCTCCGCTAGTTATTATTTAAAAACCTAGACGCAGTGCGCAATGGTTTTTAGGTTAGGTTATCATTCAAAACCCGTATTTAAATTCTACGTATTTATAGACTCTTTTAGAAATTAACTTTCCGCTCAATTAATTTTTATGAATTCTTAAAAAATAAGCTGTTACACCACACCACTGTTGAATTGAAAACAAAAAATAAATCAAAATCTTACTTAATTCCTTACGTTATTTTAATAATTATTTAGGGTTCCGTTCCGGGATTCTATAATGTATACAAAGCTAACACCGACTATATGTCTGTCGGTTTACTGAATCTCACAGCATAATCAGCCTATACCCAGAATCAGCCTATACCTTCCCAAAACCCAGGCCGCCACTCGGTGAGAGGAAGTTGGCCGATCCACCACGTGTGCCCAATACGGGTTGGTAGATGTCTTCGAATTGTTGGTTCTAGGACATGTCGGTTTCTTCACGATGTTTCCTTCTCCGCTTCGAGAGAAGTGCTGATGAAATAATTCACACAAAGTAAAGCATCTTTGGGTTCGAACCTATGAATAACAAACCCTAAGTCGCGGCCGTGCTGCTGTGCCACCACTCCTCCACTAGGCCACCACTGCTCCACTTGGCCACCACTGCTCCACTAGGCCACCACTGCTCCACTTGGCCACCACTGCTCCACTTGGCCACCACTCCTCCACTAGGCCACCACTGCTCCACTTGGCCACCACTGCTCCACTTGGCCACCACTGCTCCACTTGGCCACCACTCCTCCACTAGGCCACCACTGCTCCACTAGGCCACCACTGCTCCATGCACCATCTCAGAGGGCTATACCTGCCTTTCTATAGAACCTAGAGGCAGTAACTGGCCGGATGAAATTTTCTGTTAAATTTTTAGTAAACGACTGAGTTACTATGGCTGCTATTCTGACAAATACCGAATGAAAAGTCTAAATACAAAAAAAAAAAAAAAACAATGCTTTGCCTGCGGGGTAATTGTGTAACATACTAACAGTAGGAATGGCTTTCACTTTGACAGTTCAACAACATTCATTGCGTTATTTACATTGTTCACACATTTTTCGAATTTATGAAGCAGTGGATTAGCAATAACCTTCAAAAAGTTTCAGATTACGATTGAAAGTGAGTTACGCAATTTTGTGCTGGGGACAGAAAAGTGGCAATCCTTTTTAATCCATTTCGTATTTCAATTACCAAAATAAAGCTTTTCGGTAGCAAGTCCCTTCAACTTTGTCTAGGCTCTCTGTGGTGGTACCGAACCAAAGCACGCAAGTCCGACTCACACTTGGCCAGATTTTCAAATAAATACCCAACCACTATTTAAATGTTACGCCTCATTTATAAGCTTATCTAAGTGAATTAAGTCTTCTAGATAACGTGTCTGTTGTAATTTTAATTTACTGACAATAAAAAATTGCAAAAAAACATAATGGCGCTGTTGGTAAAAAGTGAATCATTACGTAAGTATATTAAGCTATCTATCTTCACGTTAGATCATTAAGTTTAAATTAGACTGGTCTAGATCCTGAGGCGTTGAGGTAATCATAATATTATAAGTAGGTGCCGTCGGTTTGAACGTCTTCTTCAGTGCCGCTGACACCGCGCCGTGTGTATAGGTATTGAAACTTTAAACAATATTTTGAAAATTAAACTGTATTTCCTGGTCAAAAACCACAGTGTAGAATAATTATGCTATAAATGGATGATTTTTGAGGTGGCACGAAGTTTGTTTTTAATAGGTATGTAGGTAAAATAATGGCATGATGCAGTGTCGCTAACCCGCGCGCCATTTTCAACTTCTTGATGATAGAGGTGTCAATAAAAGTGTTGAAATACTTAACCTCCACGAGAGGCAATTGGCACACCCGGGGAAATCTGCCTTTATCTACCATATTGCTGACAGACAAATATTTTTACCACGACAAGAGTAGGCACCTATTTACTCTTTTGTAGTTCGTACCGCTACGAGAGCAGCAGGACATGTTTCTAGTCATTTGAGAAAACTGAGATTTATATATATAAGTGACGAGTACGTACTTCTATATTCAATTGCTTCCATACTAACTGTACCTACCAGCCCAAATATTTCTAAACTGTTCCACAGAACCGCACTTAGGAAAATTCGGTTTAAAAATCTTTAAAAAGTTCCGGTGCCGAGTGCGGCTAAAATCAGTCTGAAAGTAGAATGTGTGGTGGTGCCTCAACGTTGTGGATTACAGCCCGCAGGCCTGCTCCCTCTCACAGAGAGTAGATAGGGCAGTGTCCCAGCAGTTGGAACGTTATAGGCCGATGCAGCGGTACCATTTTCGACATTATCGTAATATGTTTGGTCAAAATATCGTCAATATTAAAATTGGCTTAGGAGTTCTGGGGTCCAAGGATTGGATGAGAAGATCAACGCTAAAATATCGTTGAGCTGTCTTAACGGAGCAAACAAAATTGAGCTCCGTGTAACTAATTTTCATGTCCCGGATGAGAATACCTAGAGTTGGTAGTTTTGGAGACACAGGTCCACCTGAGGATTCAAGGAAACCCTGTGCAAAATAATATTTCACATCTTGAACGTAATTTTCAGGGGATTGCATTGTCCAAAATAAGGCCCAAAGCCTTTCGAAAAAAATATTTTCATATTCAGCTAGGTATCGGAAAGTGGTGCTCTGTCTAAAGTTATGGCCGATTTTAAAAGAAGCTAGTTTAATGTATCAGTTCTCTTTATTTCCCACACACCCAGCACATATAAAACGCGTTCAAGAGTACCTACTGATTGCGTTCAGTTTCCTTGGTGAAATCGGCACTTAATATGAGAGTCATTTACTTCCAGTCCGGCCGACGAGAGAATGCGTTCTTGACATCTGTCAGTTTCATACAAACGAACGCGTGTTTTGTGAATTTGATCTTTATTTGATTACCAACTAGAACTGTCGCACTGACAGTTCAGGAACGAATTCGCTCGCCGGCCGGACTGCTATTTCTTCTACTTATAGAAATACTTAAATACGAATGCTTGAACAAAGGAGTTAATACCATTGTAAAAGTTCATTACTGTCTTTCAGAAAGTTATGAATATCGACTCAAGTCTCGTCAAAATCGGTCTATTAGTTACAAAGTTAGAGTGCATTATACCCTAAAGTATTAACTCATACACGTAACAACATACATGCGCTTCCAAACTCCTTTGTAACCAAGCTTCACACAATCAACGTCATTGCACGTTTAAAGTCTATTCTGTAACCACAAAACATAATCAAAATGAAGAGTTATTTTACCACGCTACTAAAACTGACTAAAACCATACGTTACTGAACAAACGCGTACAATGAGCGTGTAAAAACTCCAGTGCGTAAAATCCTATCTGCAACACTAGAACCTGTAGAGAACTTGAATATGGCGGCTTGCTCAAAACCGAAACAGTTTAATTACTAGCAACCCGAGAACGGACCACACACACAGCTCATTAAAACACGAATCATAACAATCATTATTTAACCCCAGCTTATAATTTCGCGCGGGAGAAGAAAAAAACGTTAATATTAAAACATAACCTCATTATCAATGTGTCAACAACTCAATTTATAGCGGGAAACCGGCGACGCCCTGCGCGCGGGAAATACAATCAGCCAATGACGCGTAGCCTGTTCTATTCGACCGTAACAACGAAAAGTGTTGCTATCTCGTTCTTGCTTGGACAAAAGTAATGTGGCACGAATCGTTTGTCAATATTCCTGTCTTTGTCATATAGGGGGGATCGTTCTATTTTTAAGGCTAATGAATATTACAGGGTGACGTTATTAATTTATGCGAGGGATTTGTTTTTTTAATTACTGGGTTTGATTATATAGGCTTTGAAAAGATTTAGGGTTCGTTGGAAATACGGACTGCTTTTTATTTTAATAATTATTTTTCTATGAAGGGTTTTAATTAGACGGGATTTGATAAGTGGATGCACGAATGAAAAACTATTTGTTCCCTTGTGCCCATGTTGATCAAGATATTTTTTCGTTTTGATGGTGTTGGCTGCAGAGTGCAGGGCTAACCCAACAGTTAATTTTTATCTTTCTAAAGTAGACAAAATTCAAAAATACAACTTCGAAATATGTCTCCATTATTTACCAATCTGAAGGTACCATATCTAAAGCTATATTAGTTCAATATAGCTAATTGAATTACACAAATTGACAGCCACGGGCGCGCCCCTATCACTTCGAGCATGGATGACATGTGACAAACATACTTAGCTGTAATTTTTTATTTATGATAATGCATACGGAGACGGGGCGAAATTGAAAGCTCGCTCAATCGATGTAAATTAGTTATAACTTATTCATCTTTTTATCCGGTTTCCTGTCGGTTTTGTTATAGAAACAGTGAAATCGTAGGTGAAGTAAACTTGAAGTTACTGATTGACAGCAGAAAAATAAATCCTAATAAAATACATCGGCTGAAAGAGCAGAATACTGTATATTAAATAAGTAGTAAGTAACTTTTAGGATTGCGAAGCCTGAATGTAACTAATACTTGGCTTTTAATGAGTTTAGAAACAATTGAGTAGGCATTTAGCATTTAGATACCTGATTAGGCTGAGAGTCTAGGACGCCCTATATCGGTGTAAACTCAATCACTACAAATAAGGGAGAATCCTCCGACCAGACGGTTGTCGTATCTGGTTGGCAACTGCCCGACCAGGAGAGGGTTTTAGGGTCTTGTAGACCGGCCGAAAACGCAGAGTGCTGTGCCAAGGTTGCTGAAGAGGTTGAGGGTGATGACCAGGTATGCGCTCGCGCAGCATGCCATTGGTCAGGATACCCTTTGAAGCCGTGGGTGTTGGCTGGCTATGTGAGTCGCCGATCAAACGATGAACGTCACGCTGAAGTAGTAGCACGAAGGCTGCGATGACGTTCATGTTCGGGGTCACCAGTATAGAGGTTTGAGTAACACGGTGTAAAGTTCACTCAAGCTCCATAGAAAAGGTAGAACCTCTGACGAGATGGGTGTCGTGTCTGCTGGACAACTGCCCTACGATTGATTTCGGGACGTTATAGGTATTTACTCGTATGTATATGCTAGTTGCGCGGTAAACTCTGCTTTCGCGATGCAGGATTTTGCTCGACGTCAGAGGGGTGCGAAGTTCCAATGTGCTGGTTTAGATGCTGAGCAGCAGCATATGTTGATAGAACAATGGCCTAAAGCGATAGTTGGAATAGACTGCACGAATTGGGTGAGTCCAGCCAAATATTTTACAGCGATATTTTAAGTTTATTGTCAGTGATCTATATTCTTCGTCAGTGCCAAGAATATACTTATTAAGGGGAGCCTTAATAAGTATATTCTTGGCACAAACAAAGGCACCGCTCGTCGACTCGCGGTGTGCACAAGTCTTTAGAAAAATATGGCACCCTGCCATATAATCATATTTTCAACATAGACTATAACTGGCCAGTCTGTTATACACAAAATCTTTTTTTCGGAATCATTTCAGAGTGGCCTGGTATTTAGCTGCTTTATTAGACCGCATAAAATCTGTATCACATCAATTCGTGTTTGAAATTGTTAGTTGAGTATGTCTGGGTTTTATAATCGAGCGGAAGATCGTGAGTAGTAACTAGAATGTACCACTATTTAAACTCTTACAACAATTAATGCTTCACTACAAATAATTATTTACGACGGAACCCACATATTAATCTCAACACCCACACTTACAAAGATTTTATGTCTTACGAATAAACAGGGTTGCCAACTCATAGACTTTTATGAATTCAACCTCATTTTGAAAATAGATTTAAAAGAATTGGAACTTTTCGAACTGTGTTGATATATGTTTATCTGTTATTTTATTTGTTTGCTTTTATTTTAATGAGATGTTGGCTGCAGTCTTTATTCAAATATTTAAAAACAAATTGAGTAGATATGTAGGACGAATATATATGATATAGGTCTTTTAATTTTAGAAGGAACTATCAAACCTGCAAGTACTTACAACTCAGAAATTTCAGTAAGTTTGCAGTTCCAGTTTCTAAAGTCTCTGTTCCTAAAGCATTTGTTAAATAGTGTTATTATTTTTTTTATTCTGCAACTAGCATGTCTATAAGAATCACAAAAAAAAATGATGCAGTCGACATAGGTTCGAACCCAGCAGACAAAGGCTTTACTTTGTACAAATTATTTCATTACCACTGCTCTCAGAACGGTGAAGAAAAATATCGTGAGGAAACCGACTTAGAACTTGAGGAGCTCAACGTAGCAAATTTTATTGTTTTTTATACTAACGTAATTAAAGCTTCATTAACAAATATTGTCCTCAAACTCCGATACCTACCTTTAAACGTTTGATGGTTTAAAAACTTAATTATTGTTCGTCTATGATTGCTTTGTACAGTTGGTACAAAATATTTAAAGACATAATATTTATTATAAGAGCAACTATGTTGTTGCTTGCTCATTCTTCTCCATACGAAACTACCTTAAGGAAATGGGGAGCCTAGAATCAGTTGTATTTTCAAAATTTGGACGTTTCAAAGTGTCTTCTAGATAATCTACTTGAAATAAATGATTTGACTTTTGTCAAAATCTGAGATACTAAACAAAAACATAAGGTTACCTACCTTAAAAATTATCTTCTCTTAATTCACGCCTATTTTACACAGAACCGTACATCAAAACCTACCATATAATTATGGTGGCATGAAACAAAAAATATTTCGACAGTCCGCCATCTTGGGACCGTTCTCAAACGTTCCAGATTCAAGTTTTAAAAACTTAATTCTTTCGGTCGTTAGCGCTGGCTTCGGTACTAAGTGGATTTTGTTATAATACCGGTTTTTAGTGTTATGTAGGACTTAAGCTTTTCATGGAATTGTTGAGGTAGGAAATTGTAAACTGTGGATGGTAATAAGGTTTTTTTAGGTTATGTGTTTCAGAAATGGGGTCGGTTTAAAATGATCGTACCCATAAAGAGTGCATTATTTGGTGCGATAATTAAACATAAATTGGGTTTTTAATTTTAATGAGACGAAAGCATCGTCTTTAAAAAAAGGTGTGTTTGTGAAAACAAGTTCCACTGAATTTGAAACACATTTTTGCGTGAAATACGACGGTATTTTTTTAATTTTGGTACGATAATAAATTAATATGTTAATGTAACTACCTAACTAACACTAGTATTATGTTTTATTATTGTTTACTAACATGCTGGATCAATGTAGAGATCGATTTTGGCCCAATTTATCAAACAGCAGACCCAAATGTATCCATTAACTACCTAACACTACATTTACAAACCGCAATCGCTAATAACACTAGACAAACTACTCTCCCTAAACGCCATAGAATAATAAAACCCTGGATAACACAAGGGTTGTTACGATGTATTAGAAATCGAGACAAGTTACATAAAAAATTAAAAACATATCCGGAAAACGACATCTTAAAGCTAACATACACTCGCTATAGAAATTTCTGTAATGCGATACTAAAAAGGGTTAAACGATCGTTTGAAAAAAACCTACTTAAGTCTGCAAACAAAGACAACAAAAAACTTTGGAAAGCAATAAAAGAGATCACTAACACGTCTAAAAAAATAAATCATCCAAAAGAACTGCTAACGATATCAACCTCTCCAGATACAGCCCTTAACGAAGTTAATAATTACTTTATAAATGTAGGAAGTTCCTTAGCTAACAAGATTTACCAAAAAAATTCGAAAACGTCTAACATCATAAATATACCCAATACCGTCACGAGTGTCGTCAATTCATTTGTTATAACAGATACTTCAAATGAAGAGGTAGAACGGCTTATCTTCGACCTAAAAACCGATTGTGCCAGTGGCTGGGACAATATTAGCTCTAATTTTCTCAAAACCTTTAAGGACTTGCTTGTACCACTCCTAACGAAAATTTTCAACGATTGTCTTCACAATGGAGTGTTTCCTGACGCCCTAAAAAAAGCAGAAGTGTGTCCAATACATAAAAATGGAGACAGAGAGCGTCTCGAAAACTATCGGCCCATTTCTATTTTACCATCCTTATCAAAAATACTGGAAAGAATAATAAATACAAGACTTACAAATTATCTAGAGAAAAACAATTTGCTTTGTGTTAACCAATATGGCTTTCGGCAAGGCAAGTCCACTGAACAAGCCGTAAATAAACTAATAGATAGCATTACTTCAGATTTAGATAAAAAGAAAAAATGCCTCACCATCTTCTTAGATCTGGCCAAGGCATTCGACACAATCTCTGTCTCACTCCTATTGGACAAGCTGGATAGGCTGGGTATAAGAGGTACGCAGCACAAACTCTTAGCAAGCTATCTAACCGGGCGTTCTCAATCTGTTCGAGTAGATAAACATAAAAGTTTTTACCTCCCTGTCACTCACGGTGTTCCGCAGGGCAGCATACTGGGACCTACGTTATTTCTCGTTTATATAAACGAACTCACAGGTCTTAAACTTACCCAAGGAGAAATCATATCATTTGCAGATGATACTGCACTCTTTTTTTCCGGTGATACATGGGATGAGGTTTTTGTTGCTGCACAGCTGGGTTTCAACGTTGTTGGAAGGTGGCTCCAGAGTAACATACTGACATTAAATGTAGATAAGACCAAATACATCTGCTTCGGTATAAGGACAGCCAATTTGGTCTCAACTAACAGTCATCACGGCCAAGATATCTTGGCACATGAGTGTCACTCTGGACTTGACTGCAAGTGCCGTTCACTGGAACGTGTGCCAAATATTAAATATCTTGGTGTAACAATAGATAGCAGTCTCAACTTCAAAGAGCACATACGACTCCTGAGCGGCAGGATAAGAAAGCTCATATATATTTTTAAAAATCTAAGGCACGTTGCAGATCCTGTGCTGCTAAAGCAAATTTATTTCGCACTCTGTCAGTCGCTTCTTGCGTATTGTATATCTTCTTGGGGAGGTGCGGTGAAGACTGCGTTAAAGCCATTAGAGGTCGCCCAACGTGCGATTCTAAAGATGAGCCATTTTAAGCCGCTTTATTTTCCTACTGCTACACTGTATCAGCTTTGTGGAGTCATGACTGTTAGACAGTTATTTATAATAAGTGTCACTCTTCTACAGCATAGCAAGCAGGTATATGATGCACGAATCCACCAAAAACGAAGAGCTGACTTGGTTTGTGGCCGAATTACTCTCTTTAGAAGTAAATTTAGCCAACGCTTCGCGAACTTCATTGGGCCCTTTCTTTACAATAGATTGAACAGGGCGTTAAATATATACCCACTTACAAAAATTCAATGCAAAAAAAAGGTGTCTGAATATCTACGAAAGCTAAATTATGAAGAGACTGAACTTCTGATGCATATAACACAATGATTACGTTAGCATTAAACTGTTGGATTGATACTTCACACAGATCAAACACACATATTTCCAAATACTAAACTTCTCATGGACTACACACACTTTCACACACCCCCCACACACCCTCTCTCAATTCATACACTCACACTTCATCCCAAACAATGAGAGGTCACGCATTCATACTCTACATATTATAATAGCATTAAAAATTTATAAAACCTATGTGTAAAATAACACTAACTGTTACATACCTTGTAAAAAATATTGTTAATGGCTATGATTAGTGTAATATTATCTGAGGGGATTTGCGCTGATAGCCGAAATACAGGTTTTGCCTAGTTCGGCTACAGATGCTTAACTCATTTGTATTCATAACTAGCCTATATTTAATGTGTAAAAAAAATTGGTAAAAAATCTAGAAATAAATAAATACTTTAAATACTTTAATACTTTAATACTTTAATGTTGTCCGTAAAATAAAAAATATAATAATAATCATTACCTATGTATCTGTAGTATTTTCAGAACTGGCAAAGAATTCCTCATTATCTTAACAAAAAAAAAAACACGTTTTAATTGCATCATCAACTCCTAGTCTTTTCCCCAACTTTAAAGGGGTCGGCTTCTAAATCTTAAATTAACGAAGATTTTTTGATTTTAGAAGGATTTTTTAGGTTAAAATACATTATGTAACATGGAGCGACTGCCTATGTGACCTCCAGAACCCAGTTACTGGGTAACACGAACAGCTTGGTAAGACTGGTTTGTCAGACTTGGGCTTCTGCCAGCCTACAGCCGGGACCAACGGCTTAACGTGCTTTACGAGGCAGGGACGGGTCTCGATATGCTATGTAATGGATGTTCACCCATCCACGGACCCACCGCGCCGAGCGTTGCTAAACCTGTGGACGATTGACTTTCGTCAGTTATAAAAAATAAGGTTTTCGTCAAAGTTGAATTTATTGTTCATACAAAATTAAGTCTTATTACAACGGTCTAAGGTTGTTTTGACTTTACATTTTTTTGCATATTTGTGACACATACGTGATAGCTGCGTGGGCACTTCCACTTGTTTTTTTTCTATTCCGTGGATATTTCTAAGCTCAAGAAGGTTAGTAGGTTTAATTAAAAGTTACAAAAAAAACCTTGTGATATTGCAATTACATAACACGTAACATCACGCCTGTAATCCCAGAAGGGTTAGGCAGAGGCGTACCTATAGTACACCCACATTTCACCTGTTATGCTTAAGTCCCATGTGATAGGGGCGAGCCTATTGCTATCAACCGGGCACAAATCCAGACTCCGGACTGCTACTGAGAAATTCTTTATAGAAAAACCCAATACTACACTTTGCCCGACCTGAGAATCGAACCCAGGACCTCATGCTCAGCAGTAGCTTAACGACCAGTTAAATTAAAGAAAATTTAAAACTTACGTTAAAAGTTCACTTTGTTAACAAGAATTATATCCTAGGTAAGAATGCATGGAAACTTGCAGGTCCTGCTCTATAGGACAATCTAGAGGCTAGACAAAACCAAACTCTTTGCTTATAGAATAACAACATTTTTAATTTTAAAGACGTTGATTTTACACTCTGTAATAACTTTATAATCATAGAAGACACAAAATTATTACTTGTAATTATTTTTAGGAAAACCATCTACTTTTACAATATTTGTAAATATAATATGTTAGCACTATGTGATGTATCAATCACAAATTCTATTTACCTGCCATTAAAAAAAAAAAAATTTACCTATTATTGCATACTAATTTTATTCTAGGCGCATCATCTTCACATATAATTGAATAATTAATGTGTAAGTATAAAACATTTTAGCGTATAACGGTGGAGTTTCTTGACCATTCTTCTCCATACAAAACTGCCTTGTGGAAGGGGCGACTAGAATCAATTCCATTTCAATGTAAGTGTTGACGTTCAAAAGTTGCCTTTGACCTGATTTTAACATTTTTCATAGAATTTTCTTAAGTTTGTTGTTTTGTAAACTAGCAACATTCAAATTTTTTTTTTCGGTTTGGTGAAGTCCCTCCTTTATAAAAATTAATGACATCAACACATTTTGAATTTATATTTTTCAAACAACATAACATAGTACCAAATCTATTAAAAAGAAAAAAATAAAGAAAACTAACAGCTGCCTACCTGTTACAATTCTGAAAACCAACTTAGAAAACATATTAAAAATCTATAAAAATGGAGATTTCAATCTATCGTAGTATTCATCTTGAAGTAGGCGATTAATTCCCATACAGCTTGGGATGTTGAAAAAAGAATCCCATCTGCCGTCTGTCGACTGAACAGAAAAACTTAATAACAAAATTTCGGGAAATAAGGATTTTTAAAATTGTTAGGTGC
This sequence comes from Dasypolia templi, assembly GCA_963555695.1. Classification (NCBI taxonomy): domain Eukaryota; kingdom Metazoa; phylum Arthropoda; class Insecta; order Lepidoptera; family Noctuidae; genus Dasypolia; species Dasypolia templi. The sequence goes on from OY743163.1 coordinate 13,017,532, forward strand.
AGAGATACAGCGTGTTATTTTTCGAAAACGTTATTGCGATTACTTAATATTTTATTAATAAAATTTAATAACAAAAAGGGTTTTTATATTTTAAAAGTTTTAATTTTAACACTGCCTCCCTGGTTTATTTGGTTTATGGCAAAGGGTTATTGTTTTTTTTTTTCTAAATCTGTGCCCAGTTGATGGCAATAGGCTCGCCCCCTACTACTTAATGGGACTTGAGCATAACTAGCGAAATATCTGTTTACTGTACAGCTCTGCATAACCCACCGAGAACAAAAGGCGTGATGTCATGTTAATTTAAAATAAATCAAATATTTTCCTTCAAAAATTTCAAGTGAGAAAAATACTTTAGGTAAGTACATTAAAAATAAACAATTTACCTATACCTAAATTAACTTGATTTCATAGCCACTGTAGTTGCAAAATAATGCTGGCTGAAAATTACTTTCATGAAGAATTGCTCAATCCGTGCATGAAAGCAATAAACCATGGTTGCAGGCAATGATACGTAGGTACAAAGAGGGAGAAACGTAACTGATCCAACATTCGATCTTCAAAAACGGCATAATGAAATAACTGTGAGATAACACGATCGGTAGCGAAAAAGAGGTAAGACGAGACGTAACTAGGCTAATTTGCCAAGTTTTGACGTGCCACTTACGGAGAGTTGCAGGTGATTCTCGAGAAAACTTACGAAGTTACGACGATACGTAGTATCTCTAAGTAGTTTGTGGTTAAGACTGTAACAAGTTCATGTTTTATTTGTCAATCAACCCTGCCACCTTTTTGTATTGTATATACTGTAGTATAATCTGTCCCACTAGCTTCTGCCCGCGATTTCGTCCACGTGAAATTTCTTGTTCTCCCCACCCACCGCGTCTATTACTTTGTTTTCGATTAGCGTTCCTTCTGCCTTTATTTTTGCTTAGCTCATAACAGTCTTAGCGTGATGTTAAATAGCCTATATCCTTCCTCAAGAATAAGGCTATCAAATGCAAAAACTGACTGCAAGTTTCAGAGATTATCGCATTCAAACAAAATAAAAAAACTCTATCTTTAATAAATTTGTATAAATTAACAAACCCGCTGTACGTTCAGCAATCAGCTTCAAATGACACTACCGACTGCGCCCATAAAAACAAAAAACGTATGTTTCAAAGCGTTTGATAATTAAAAAAAAACTAACCAAAATGGCGTCGTCCTTTGCTACATAAAAAAAAAACAAATCTCTCGCGGCGGGAAAGAAAAAGCGGCACTAATTTCATGCACTCATGCCGCGTTCGATTTTCAAAATGACCCTAGTAAGAGATGCAGTTAGAAGTTGGAAAGAGACACAAATATTAATAATGTTTTAATCGGCTCATATATTTCGGTCGATATGTTGTTTATGCACGAGTTTATAAAAGTGTGTTTTTTATTATTTTTGTTAATTATAATATTTTCGTTTACAATAATATATTTACGATATATTGGTGATAACCATTTTATATCTGCGTTGATTTGGTACCGTACGGGGAAAAGGCTAAAAGCTTATAAGCAATAAAATATTATGTTTTTGCAAACCCTAATGGCTCTTGTTCATTTTAGCCTGCCCAATATACACAGAAGTCAAGTGCAGGTCTTGGAATCAATGAAATTATTTTAAAGTGGCTCATTTCAGTGGCTGTGGCGTTGAACTGCTTTGGGCAATTAAGTTTGAGGTGTGTTCGAAATCTAAATGATCCGGAAACCAATTATTTTTAAAACACTAACCGTGGAGTTTCTTGCCGACTCTTCTCCAAAAGAAACGACTAATCGGAACCGTTCACCTAGACGACGTTTCTTAGGTGTCCATGTAGGTTTAAGTGAAATGTTTTTTTTTTTTTTTTTTTTTAATGTAACTTTAAGTAAATAAGATTAATGTTGAAATATAGCCTCGTTCCTATTATTGTACTTACTTACGGTCTACTACGTCGCTGTTTTGAGAATATCTTCTAATTTGCGAAAAGCGATTTTAGTTGATATTTTCACAGATTGTGTGTTACGCGAAGAATTTAACGAAAACCAGAGAGCTTATTCAATTATGTGGCAGTCGCTTTCAAAGCGTCTCGTATTTCTAAAAGGACTTTTTTTTTACATCTGTTTTCGGTAGCGGTTCGATTTAACGATGATGAATCTTGAAAGCGAAGTTTTCTCAAGGACTTTTCAGAGTTTCAGGCTTCTAGATTTCCATAAGGCATAATACACAATGAGTAAAATATTTTTATGTCACACATAAAATAAAAACTAAGAAACCATCCTATTATTGCTTGCCCATCAAAAATCATGTAAATATAGTGTTGCTAGCAGGAAATATAACCACAACACAATAATGATGACCATTACCGCCGCGCCCTGAAGCCGATGGAAGTAGATTAAGAAAAATGTTCCACAGATTATAGAATGGAGGTCCGCCATTTTGGGGTGCGGTAGGGTGACTAGGATTTTGAGCGGACGGTGGCAGATGTTATTAGATAAAAAAGGTAACATTATTGCTTGGGAAAACGGTAGTTTATTTTGTTTTATACCTGACTTAAACAAATGTAGGAAATTTACAATTTATCTGATTTTTAATACATTTGGTAGCAAAAGTCCGCAGGGTTGTCCCGTATACATTTTTTTAAATCTTTTCTTGAGTAGTTTTTGAGTTAGCCATACGTAGGTACTTATTCAACATAGTGTAAATTGATGATATTATAACTTCCTGGCACTGTTATTTACATTACAATTTAGTTACTAAAGAAAGAGAAAAGGAAGAAAAAGTATTTATTTTGACGTAGTGAGATACGCAGTATCACAAACTAAACTAAACACACTCTTTAAAAACTTTAAACTGTAGCTTCATGTTCTACCTATAATTAAACTCTGCTTGGTGGCGGAAAAATCTTTATAGTTTAGTTGGTGGAAGAACTCCTGGAGAAGTACTATCACCAGTACGCGTACCATGATCAACCTTTTGTCGACAGCAGAATAGACAAAATGACATACAGGGTGTCCAGTAAATAGCACGACATATAATAAATAGTATTTTTTGTTTAAATTTTCACAGAATGAAACACGAACGGTAATATTTGTAAAACTATAAATCCGTAAGATTTTGCAGAACATATATTGTTTTTTTGGTAGGTACTGACCCAAGCTATCAACCCCAGACAAAATGACAAATAAAATAGACAAAAGGACAGGTAGATAAGAAAAAATGGCAGAAAGAAAGAAAAGAACAGATTTCTTTTATTCATGTGTCATTTTGTTTTTTGCCGCCCAGCGACAAACACAACTATGATGAAACTTTTAAGACTGCGAACTTTATGTTTGACACTTTACGTTTACGGCATACTTACATAACTTAATAATGGGCAACATTTAACTGATCCTCTAAAAACTTATTGACATTCGAACGATGTGAGCTTTTTTAAATTAATGAACTTCTATTGACTTTTTGAGCTTATAACGATGCAATGATGTATACTTATTTTAGTAAATGAGCCTTTTTTCTTTGAGTTTCGATTAAATAAATGCGTTTAATAATGTCATTGCTGATCCCAGCAACCTTATGGCGGAACACACCATTTATCACAATCTGTATCATTTTGAAGGATATTGCTAATCCATTGCTACATATGTTCGAAACATTTATCTGCCTAACAATGGAAATAAGGCAATGAATGTTGTAGAACTGTTAAAATAACAACCATTTCTACTGTTAGCTTGTTACAAAGTAATGTAATTTCAAAGAAGGCATAGTAATAATCAGATAATCGAAAAAATCTTTTCAGTCGATGTAAATATGAAGAAGATACACGCTTTGAAAGTTTTTGTAGGGGATTATTCCCATCAAAAAAAAAGTTTAAACTTGGCAATTTTTTTTAAGTTTTACACTTTTTGTAATATTGTTTGCACTGTTTAGAACCAAAAAATTTTTGAGATAAAAAAAAAATGTCGCCATATTACTAGTACTAATTGAGCCCATATTCATTTAATTGGGAAAACTAAAACTTCCACATTTATGCATCCCACACTTCCTAACACCATGGCCATCCTACCATGGGAGAAGCCAGGTGTGTCTACAATAGTACTAATGCTACGCCCCGCGCTCGCTTTGTACAACGTTATTTATAGGTAGGCGAATCTTGGTTATTGTATGTATGTATGTATTATGTTTATTTGAGGAGTTGTGACAGAGTAATCCTAACTCCTAACTTTTTTTTTTTTTAAATACTTTATTAAAAAGAACCAGGTTCTTAATAATTGATTACAATCTAGCCTATACGACTAATAAGCAATTTTAATCTAACTTAATTTGTTACGTGATAATTATTTTAAAACTTAGAAAAGTGCTGATTGAACATTACTCAAGTCCGTTCCACTTTCTTAGAGTCTGATAATTAATGATATAAACACTTTTTTCATGTGTTATTATGTGTGTCACTGTCACTATTATTTCTACACTTTACACTACACTAACTCAAAAGGTTTAGTTCGTTTTAGTCTTCGCACTATATTTGCTTGGTCTAACAGCTGAATTGCCTCGATGTTCACATGTCGGTGGAGTCGGTGTTCATGGGCCTCAGCAAATTTTTTGATTATATTGGTAACGGGTTCCATTTTTAGGTCACGATGGAGGTCGTCATTTCTTATATACCAGGGCGCATTTACAATACTCCTGAGTACTTTATTCTGGAATGTTTGTATAATTTTGATGTTGGTCGGCTTAGTACAGCCCCACAGTTGGATACCATATGTCCATATTGGCATAAGAATATGCTTATATACTAAAATTTTGTTATGTATCGGTAGGCAGGAACCCCGTCCAATCAACCAATACATATTTTTAAAACGCATGTCTAGTTCCTGTCTTTTCTTTTTGACGTGCGCTTTCGTTATGCCAAGGTATTTGGCTGTATTTGCGTATGGCACTTGTTGGCCATTTATGAAGATTGGATGGTAATCACAATTCCTGTTGGTGAAATCAATGTGTAGTGACTTCGATTCATTCAATCTGATTCTCCATTTTTGTGCCCAGTCATGAATTTCATTTACAGCGATTTGTACCTTTTTGATTGCTTCCGTATGGCATGACCCTGTAGCCATAATGGCAGTGTCGTCCGCGAAGGTTGCGATGGTATTATTTTCCAGCTCTGGCATATCATACGTGTACAGCAGGTATAGGACTGGACCCAGCACACTACCTTGAGGCACGCCAGCTTTAATAATTCTTAGATCAGAAAAGGCATCCTCGTGCCTTACTCGAAACATTCTATCTGTAATGTATGCTTGCAAGATATCGGCAAAATCATTGGGCAATCTCCTAACTAATATTATAAACACGAAACGAAATATAAATACGTTCTGCATCGTTCTTTCAACATGAATGATGTAACCAATATTTTGTAATCATAATTTGATTTAAAGGAGTGTTCGTGGAGTTTCTTGCCCGTTCTTCTCCATAGGTTCTCCATACGCTTTGGAATGGGCAACTAGCTTCATCTTTCTGACCGACCTACCTTGACAAATCAAAAGTGCCTGTAATTGGTTCATTTGAAATAAATGCTTTGAGTTGAGTTTGAGTTTGAAAGTATCCATTATATTCTAATTTTGTACACGTTATTACTGCGTTCGTTTATTAACCGAGTCGCAGTTATGACTTTGTTTGTTTGTTACGCTGTCACGCTAAAACGGCTGAACGGATTTGGATGAAATGTGGCACACAGATAGATCATGACCTGCAGAAGGACATAGGCTTTTCATCCTGCATCGCAGACGAAGCCGCAGGCAACCGCAAGTTCATTATAACACACGCACTCAAGTAGACATTTCCCAGGATCGACGTGCCTCACTCATGTAGCTTAGAATAGATGTTCCTAATACTATAGTTTATAAGTTTACGCCTCTTTGGTCTAGTGGTCGCAAGAGCTACCGCTGAGCATGAGGTTCTGCGTTCGAATCCCAGGTCGGGCAAAGTGTTATTGGGATTTTCTATCTGGAATTACTCAGTAGCAGCCCGGAGTCTGGATTTGTGCCCGGTTTATGGCAATAGGCTCGCCCCCTATTACATGGGACTTAGGCATAACTGGCGAAATGTGTGTGTGTACTATAGGTACACCTCTGTCTAACCCTTCTGGGATGGCGTCATGTTATGGCTTTACACAGGTGGCTTATTGAGAATCCCTTCTATACTTTAAAAGATTTTTTTCAATATAAATGAACTAATTGTACCTGTACCAAAATTCGCATGTCATTATGTTATGAATAAATATGCCAAGCTACTGTTCTACTACCATTTCAACAACTTTGTAACCGTATTTATCTGCAAATAAATCTAAGACTTTGACAATGTTATTTATTTTTGGGAAAACGTTGAGATATTAATCGTTGGAGGGTTAATTTTTAGTGAAAACACAATAAGAATAAATCAAATATTAATGTACGTAAAAATAGGTAAAACTTTTACATAAAACACGTAACACCACGCGTGTTTTCCGCTAAGGGTCAGGAATTTGGCGTAGTGACAGTTCACTACGCCAAATTCGGAGATAGATACGTTTACTTCCTACGTTTACGTTTTCTATCTAGAAAAACCTATCAATCTCTGGTTTTAACGCCCCAATAAAGACAAAGTATGCGACCCGCGGAGAGCAGTCGTGGCCCAGTGGTAAAGGCCGCGAATTAAGAGTTGCAGGTCGTAGGTTCGAACCCAGACAGGCGCTTTAATTTGTGTAAATTATTTCATCACCACTACTCTCAAAACGGTGAACGAAAACATCGTGAGGAAACCGGCATGTCTTAGAACCACAAATTCGAAGACATGTGACATCTACCAACCCGCACTGGGCCCGCGTGGTGGATTACGGCCCACTCCCTCTCACAGAGGGGAGGCCTGTGTCCCAGCAGTGGGAACACATAATAGGCTGTTTATGTAATGTATGCATGCGGCCCTTTAACGTATTGACAGCTATTTTTTTGACAGGAACAGATAGAGTTGTACTGTCTATCCTCAGTAGCGATCTGAATATAATTATTCAAACCAATATTATACAAGACATGAATGGTTTAGTCAATATTGCCAACTTATTGTAGCAGTATTAGCCCATACCATAGATAAATATTATTTTATACGAACTGTTAGCGAGTTATAGACCAATTGAGCTTTATAGAGACGGATTGTAGCTTTATGTTGTAAGTAAACAGCAAAGAACAGACTTTATTTCTGTAAAGGAAATATTGGCTGTATCTACATACCTTCTTATTTTTTCAAAATTAAAAATGCTGTCGCTGAAAACGAGCGCTGGGGCTCTGTCTCGCATAGGGTCGTAGCATTAAGCTGAGCGATGGCCGTTTTGCGTGGATGTGACGCATGTTTTCCCCCGATTTGTTCTCTTTGGTGTTTGTGTTCGATCACTGCGTCATGTTTACCGTAAATAAACGTTCTTTTCTTTCTTTCTAAATAAGTAAAGAAAGAATTCGTACGAGTTAAATTACTTTCTTTTTCAGAAGTTTTACAAGTCAAGTCCCTGATTAAGGCTTATTGACAAAGTGTGTACACGGGCAGTCTATGGGTCCATTATACTAAGAGATCGCTTGATGCCCTGCGAGTCCAATATAATAATGCTTTCAGGATGTTGTTGAGGCTGCCTCGTTACTGTAGCGCGTCGGAAATGTTTGCGCAAGCCCGAACCGACGGCTTCTTTGCAATTATACGCAAACGAACTGCGTCGCTACTGAGGAGAGTGAGGGGAAGTCAAAACAGCATTCTGAAAACTGTAGCCGAGAGTCTCGGTTCTCCGATTATAAGACAGTTTGTGCGGAGGTTGATTGTTACTAACACTAGACAATAAGTTATTTTTGTATGTATACTAACACTAAATGGATATGTTGTGTCCGAAATAAAGTAATAAAGTAAAAATAAAGTATTACTATTCTTTACCTACCTATTATTTTTATTTCCCAAGTCTTGCAAAAACGGGTCACCTATCATATTATTGAAACATAGATAATAAGTAATACGGGCTGGTGTCCGCAACTCCACGTCAATGCGCGTATTTTGCGTACGGTGGGAAAATCGATCATTCGATCCACCCCAGCTCTTCGAGGAAGGCCAGCAACGCCTTGGTGTTACTGACAGCCTCGCGTAGGGTACCTGGGTTACCGAAGTACTTTGCCCTGTATGTGGCGACCACCGGGCAGTTTAGAAGCACATGAGCTGCTGTCTCGTCCTCCTCCATGCAGGCCCTGCACAGCGGACTGTCTGTGACTCCTTTGACAGAAAGGTTTATTAAAAGACCCGTATACGCAGCTGTTGTTTGGTTATTGAAACATAAAGACTCCTTCAAACAAAAGCGCGTACACGCGTTGTGACACAAAGGCACTGCGTGTCGCGCGACTAGCGGTTTCTTTGTTTTCAAGCGATTCGCGTCTTGCGTTGCGTCAGTCTGTACGAGCCTTAATATGTACTTGAAAGTTAACCATTACAGAAGCTTATTCTGTTTCTTTAGGACTAAACTTTTAAGGAATCAGTTATCCTAACCACACGTATTCCCAAAATCACTTTGATCTTTTAACCAGTTAGGTAAATACGTTTATCAATTAATGAACCCTCAATTCGACCCAGCTTGCTCTAACAAGCCCGAAATAAGGTAAGCTTACAATGAAAACCTCACGCGAAAATGTTATAAACAACTAAAAGATCCTATAATGCAACCTTTTACACGTTAAATCCAACTTCAACTTCCAGAAGATAAAGCACATTGTATATTAACCATGTGAGGGAGTTATGCATCAATTTTGAAGTATTTGTATTCGGAATGATATTTGAAATCAGAACAAAATACAATGGAATGGTTTTGGTGAAGGAGTAAAGGCGTTATGTCGTTTTGCGTTTGGTTATCGTATGGTGTGTGTGCGATTTTGCGATTTTCAAGTCTGTGTCGAAGGGTTAGACAGAGCCATCTTTCTAGCACGTAAACCGACATTTCGCATGTCATGTTTAAGTCCCATGTAATAGGGGGTGAGTCAATTTTGACAGGCTCAACTTCAGACTCCTGGCTGCTACTGAGAAATTCATAATAGGTAAACCCAATAACACTGCCAGACCCGGATATTGAACCCAGGACTCCAAGCAGCCCCAAGTAGTGCGCGTGTGGTGAGACTATACCTTTATTGGTTTTCTCTAAGCATTCGCGGAGCGAAACGTCGGCTCGCACTGCTATAATATAATTTCTTTACCGTCAATTTATAGTATCTGTATCTCCCTACCAAGATGTAAAATCAGTTTGTTGATACCAAAAGACGAGCGCTAATACTGCCGACAAACTGTCACGCAGTTTGACAGGTTTATGAAGTGACATGACATGTGTTTGGTCCAAAATAAATGTTTTTTTTTGTTTTTAATTATTAAGCTTAGTCTTAGCGCTTGCGTCCATTAGACCTACGAGTTAGTCAAGTTTTGAAGATTCTTGAATACAAAAAAAAAATAAGGAAAAGAAAGTGCCTGAGCCTTGGCTTTTTGGTAGCTGTGTTGTGTTGTTCCCACTCTTTCTTTCCAACCTTTTTTTAGAGATGAAGACTTTTAATCGGCTGCCAGTCTTACATACAAATTTTTTGCTGTAAGTCATCCATCTAAACTAAAATTATAAAGAGGAAAAATTGGATTGTTTGTTTGTATTGAATAGGCTCCGAAACTTCTGGACTGATTTGAACAATTCTTTTACCATTAGAAGCCGAAATTATGTCTGATGAACATAGGCAATTTTTCCTTTTTTTTTCGAAATCCACGCGGACGAAGTAACGGACTAAGTGCTAGTTATAAATAAATAAAAGAAATTGTACTTACCTAAAACTTTTATTTGTAGCTTCAGCGCTCATTAAAATTACATTGAAAACAATAAAAGGTATCATCATATTAAAATTAACCCAAATTATCAACCAACCAAACGCAACCCCGAATAATCGGAAGCAAACACAAACCCCATTCCATTTGCTTAATAAATTATTATTTAAAGAAAACTCACTGGCTTCAAAATGGGTGCCACACCCGCGCGCGGGAAATTTGACAACTGTCGTGGACGCCATGTTTAAATGAATAGTCTACTGCTCTATGGCTCTTGGTGAGGGTTTTGAATTTGTGATGTAATGTATGATCTCAGTAGCGAGCTACTTATCTGTATTTGCTTTGGGTCAAAGATAGAGAGAAAGGTGTTTTTCTAACTGAACAGACTTCTGTGTTGCTGGGGAGTTTGTCATGCCACTTATTCTTCCAAGATTTTGCACTAGGAAGTTGTAAGGGGAGGCTGTTCTGAGGGACTGTCTTATGTTATTCTGACGTTTAGAAAGTTGAGCTAATTCTCAGCCTAGTTTAAATAAATTACTTTTGATTATGATTTTCTTAAAATCAAGTCATCTTTAAATAATAAAAACAAGCATCAGTTCATATTAAATTTAACCTAAATAAAAGCAAGCCCCGACTTATCGCATGCATACACAAACCCGATTCCATTTGATTATTTTATTATTATTTACAGAAAACTCACTGGCTCCAAAATGGCTGATACACCCGCGCGCGTGAAAATTGACAACTGTCGGGGACGCCATGTTGTAGATGAATAGTCTACTGTTTTATAATTCCGAGGGTTTTGAATTTGGAATGTTATATATGGCTTTAGAATCGAAATTGGAGGCAAAAGATAATCTTTCTTTGCTTTCGGAAGGTAAAATCACATTTCATACATGTTCAGAGTCTGGAAAAATCTCTTTAATGAAAAAACTCGATAACACTTTTCCCGACCTGGGAATTGATCCCACGATCAACAGTCATGGACGCGTCCACTACACCAACGATGCAGGTAACAATATCAGAAAGCCTATCTGCCCATAGCTCCCGGGACATAAGTCTTCTCTCTTCGAGAGGAAGTGGGCCCACCAAGCGGGCCCAGTGCGGGTTGGTCGTCAAATTTTTGATTCTAGGACATGCCGGTTTCCTCACGATGTTTTCCTTCACCGTTTTGAGAACAGTGGTGATGAACTTAGTTGAACGAAGTAATGTGACATCTACCAACACGTACTAGGCCCGCGTGGTAGATTACAGCCCACTCCTTCTCGAAGAGAGGAGGCCTGTGTCCAAGCAGTAGGAACATTGTAGGCTGATTATGACATGCCTGCCTGGGTTCGATTACACGACCTACAACTCGTAAGTCGCGGGCGTGACCACAGGGTATAAGAAAGGTCAACCCGAATACATATCAGTATGTATATATAAAGAATTATCTCCGATTCAATTACACTTACAACTTATAAGAAAGTGTAATTATGAGGTCAAAGGCCACAAGCCGATGAAAATTAACATTTCTGTATTCAACAGAGCGAGATAGCGCTATATAGCTGTCATATCTCCGTCCCCTACAATAGAAGTGACAAGTTTGACATTTCGACGAGCGCTTGGTTATTTTTTTTTCTAATTTGATGTTTATTCGAGTGTCAGTCAAAACTGACAGTGTATGTGTGAAGTTTTAAATGCCTGTTCACACGTATTTGATTTGATGGTTAGTGTTGATGGGGACTTTATGTGTGAGTCGAGTATTTATTTAGTTATATAGTTTATTGTAAATATGGGAGTTGAAAGACATAATTTCGTACTCGTTGAGGTTATTTTTTATGTAATATGTTTGGCAAACAACTGCTGCCCGGGCTTGGAACCGGTACACGTTCTGTACCGGTACCTAGCGTTTCTTGTCATTACAGCACCTGGGTACCGGTACCGGACTGGTGCCGGTACCAGACGGGTACCGATACCAAATTCAGGTACCCGGTGGGTACGACAAATCTCATATTTGTACGAGGAACCTCGTACGATTGGGAACCTTGAAGTTATTTTAAACCATCCTTTTTGCTAACTACATCATTTTTCTCACTCTACCTTACGGAAATATTTGTTCGGTACCGGTACGGTATCGATACGGATTAGAAACACCAATTGACCAATAGTACCTACACATACTACATCTGGTAACGGTACCAATAGCACAGTTACTACTCTGGTACAAGTATCACACGAAGTCTAATGGTATCGTTTCCCAATAATACTGGTATTTTTGTACCTATGTAAATTAACTTTCAAACTGTCATTTAAACAAACTAAGTGACCATACAGTAAATCCATAATATCTGGTACTTTCGCTTGCATAATATATTACAAACGAATAAATGCCATACATTTAGCAGCAAAACTGCTGGTTAAAGAAAACGCTGCTATTTACACTAATCACTCAGTAATTGGCAGTAGTACCTACGGCGTACGGCGACGTAACATATCATTTTGAATGCGGTGACCAAAAATTTTGCATTTTTGCAAGACGTATGAAATAATATCGAGAAAGCTCTCTGTCGCTATTCAGCGACAACACCGCCACATGCGAACTACGCTTCCCACAAACGTCACGCAAAATCCTGCATCGCGCAAGCAGAGTTTACCGCGCAACTAGCATACCTATTTACAACGTCCCGACTTCAATCGTCGGGCAGATGCCCACCAGACGCGACACCGTCTGGTCGGAAGATCCTCCCTCTCCTATAGAGGATGAACTCTACATCATGTTCCTCATACCTCTATAACGCTAACGATAGCTCAGGATACGAAAAGGGAATACATTTTTGGATGAACACGGCAAGAGATCAAGAATGCTGCCAATGAGATTTACAAAAATCGGCAGCGATCAGTAGCGCGACCTCAGATGAAGACATTTAAAACAGCTACATTTATCACAGCAGAGCAAAGAGATAGAAAAGAGCCGAGAAAGCTGTTGAACATCACCAAAAAATTCACCGGTGCTCGACGTTAAGAGATAGATAAATCTCACCCATCTCTCCACTAGTCCAACGCCTGCTCTAGGATGTATATCCGGTCGGCTCTCAATCCTTCCCTATCCTAAGGGCACGTCTTCCCTTCCATTACAGCGCCCCCCGTTCTACTCCTTGATATGCAATGGTCTATGTAGCACCATGAAACATGAGGCTTCAGGGGCAAATCATCAAATCAAATGAAAATATTTTATTTTACTCATACCTACATGGGCACTTATGAAACGTCAGAAAAGATTCATACACACACAAACACACACACCCGCACACACACACACACACACACACACACACACACACACACACACACACCAGGTACCTACACTTCAGGATCTTTTTGAACTGGACCTTTTTGGCGCAGCCGTGAGGCGCATTTCCCTGCTAATTTCTTCTATCGCACTTTATACTTTTTATTGAAATGTTTTATTTGCTGTAGGACAAAAGGACCATGCCATAAATTCTATAGAACTTTGCCCCACTTAAAGCCTGCACAATGCAGTATCTTAAAGCTTATTTAGGTATTATTGTTAAGTAAACATTAGTCCTAATGCCTGTAGAACTTGCGGTTTCTGTTAAAATCTTTAAACAATATTGACATTGATTATAGGTTAGGTGCAGTTTATAAATGTTAAAAAGCGATTTAAACAACAAATACGTTACGCAATAGCATAATTATTATAATCGTAATATGAGTTTTTGTTTTACAGGTATTTAACACTTTTTTTTTGTTTGTGTATCATGCGCAGTAAGTTACGCAATAGGAAATTCAGGAGTTGAATTCCTTTTATCAATGATTTGTAATAGGCAAGTTTTACTGAAAAACAATGTATTATGAAAAGGTCCTTTAATCATTACAATTATTTTCAATAACTGACATTTCCTGCAAATAGCTGGGGCAGTATCTGGCATTGTCATTTAAAGTCTGCCAGTAAATCAATGAATTTAAGACTTTTTAAAGTAGTTTATTTCATTAATTACGTCTTGGGCGAGACTTGAAACCTTGCAGACTGACCATCATTATCACAATAGTTTACCAAAGATTTTAAAGTTGTTAGATTTGACGTTAGACGTGGTAGATCGAATCTAATGATTTAATTCTTTGCGCTGTTGCCAAAAACAAAATACAAACTTCTATTCTTGTCATTTAATCTCAATCAATATCTCTTCCTTCACCTTTCACCTTTCAAAAACAAACAAAAGGCCACAAGACTGTTAGATACTGAATAATGAATTCGTTGAATCGTGCCCACCCCAGTGCAGCGCTACGTCAATACAACTTTATTATTCATGATTGCTCGAGGACTGGACGTTGTCACAATATGTGAAGGCGATATATTGTTTGTGTCATAGGTTGAGAATTTGTAGAAGCGAAATTTTGTGTTTTATGGTATGCTTATTGTCTATTGTTTTGTATAGACGTTTTCAGTTTTTGCACAGTTTCTGAAAGATTGTTCCTTTTTTGTAAATATATATGAAATGTGCTGTTTGTTTAGTCTCGCTAGAATTCCAAAACTATCTTTTGTTCGCTCCTCCGTGTATTAGGGGTGGTTAGAAAATATAGTATCTAGATTAATAATAGTATATCTTAGAGTAGTGTAGGTGGTTTTGTCTTATAAATATCTTCTTCTCTCTTATGTATTTATAAATCATTTGCTGTTCATTAGTATCGCTAAAACTCAAAAACGGCTTATCCGATGTGAGTATTTTGTTTCGTTTTGTTCACTCTTATACAAAAAGAAAAGGCAACGCGTTAGTAGATTGTATATAAATAAAAATCAATTGCCAAAAATGTTTTTCGCCCATCACATCAAAGAGTTGTTTCAAAGCACCAATTTGGCTAAATATTTTTTACACCACACTACCTATTATTTGCAATTTTTACCCATCGATTTCCGAGGGTAAAAGCCTTTTTTATTATCTAGAGTGTAAAAGTGTTTTAACATTCAGAAGGCTTCCGATTCAACATTTACTCGAAGTTTTAAATAAAACCAAAGAGTTAGGAACAAAAACGAAACCGAAAATACGTGGTTATTCAGAACCGAAAATATCCGCTTTTTAATTTATTTTAATAAACAGATTATATACGTATTTTACTGATTTTCTTTCTTTTTTGCAAGTTCCTCGTAGTGTGGTGAAAATTGTTGTGTTTCACTTATGGGTAAAAGTTTTTAGCGTTTCGTGATTTGAAACCTTCGGGACGCTCAGGGTTCTTCTTTTAAACCACTTGCTTCGGTCGTGGTTTAATTCTAGAACCCTTCGCTAGCTCAGGTTTCAATCCAAGCACTCACGGCAAAAACACTTTTACCCATATGTAAGACTACAAATAACTATTGCTGTATTTGTAATTGTCAGTAGAAAATATTTGAAAAAACGTCAAGAAAACTAAAGTTTTAATATCTCTGTAGAAAAAAAGTGAGACAGGAAAGTAGGTTCTAGGTATTTACCGATTGATTTTCATTTCTTTAGAAGACAGAAGACCGGGGCCATGACCTGGGTGTAAGGACATACATTCTGTCAAAAAAGTATCGGGAATGGATGATTTGTTTATGGTTCCAAATTCTTTTTTTTTTGTTTGTTTTTCCAATATAGATAAGATTAACAGTGCTGTTTTTAGTTACACCATATCTATTGTGTATTGCGTAATTTCATAATGGACAATAACATGGAAAAAAGAGTTTGTCTTAAATTTTGCATCGCCAATGGAACTTCGTGTTCGGAGTCAAAATGTTACAGAAGGCTTACGGTGAATCGACTTTATCAAAAACGCGTACTTATGAGTGATACAAAGCGTTCAAAAGCGGTCGAAAACCTTCATTCATGTTTCGGTTTAAAGAAATTAACTTAAAAAAATAAAGTTTTTCGTTCACTTAACAAATTGAAAAAAGTAATAAAAATATAAAAGTAAGTGTAATTCCCTGTGTTTACAATAAGAAAATTAAGAGTTTAAGGTGACAATCGGTATTGTTAGTGTTGTTTTCTAACGTGTTCTTCTAAGTTTTTTTAAATGTATATAAGGTGTCACTAGTAGTTACATCATCAGGTAGTGCATCATACAGTTTTGCTCCCTCGTACAGAATGTTTTTTCTTCCATAGTGGTTGTCTTCATTTTAGTTTGTCTCATCGTCTTGAGTTGTATTTGTAAGTTTTCTTTTGAAAGTTTAATTGTGAATGTGTACCTTCTGTTATTCGAATGTGTTCCTTCGGTTTTTGTAATCTTGTAAATTTTGGTGGTTGGTGTTAAAGTAGTCATGGTCATAAAGTGTTTTTATTGCTTTATTTTGCAGAAATTCTATTTCTTGGACGTTTGAATTTGAGAGACAGATATGCTATGTGGGATCAAACAATAGAGTTGTAGATCATTGCGCGAACTTTCGGAATGCAAGTAGACATTTGTCGTATCGCTCCTTTATGAGGAGATATTTTAGACTTAATATGATCAATATGGGGTCTCCAAGTTAACTTTGTATCTAAAATGAGACCTTAATATCTTTCGCAGTTTTATTTGTTAGTTTTTCGTTTTCTGTTTTTAGTTGGATTTGATTGAGAGTTTTCTTGTTTTTTGCAACAAAAACCAAGATGCGGTATTGTTTGTTAATAAATTTGACAGAAACCAAAATATTCAAATCATTTTGAGCTTCTTTCACGATATATTAAGTTGTGACCAAAATAAAATAGACAAGTATCATCTACATAAAGTGTGATGCTGCCAAATGTTTTAAGTTTGAGAGAGATAGGCGCTGAATTTCTGTGTCTCACGAGGCGATCCGTCGATTTTAAATAATCACTTGGGTATGAAACATGTTGCCGCACGGCTAGTCCCAAATTACCAGAATTCTTGAATTTCTCGAAAAACTCAATAGCATAAGAGTCGCTGAGGACATGATAGAACAAGTTAATACTGGTGACGAGACATGGGTTTACGAGTTTGACATGCAAACTAGTCAACAAGCTTCGGAGTGGCGCCTTCCAACTGAACCGAAACCGAACAAACCACACCAAAGTTGATCAAAAGTCAAAGTCGTGTTGACCGTTTTCTTTGACTATCGCGGTGTTGTGCACTCCGAATTCTTGCCGGAAGGTGAAACGGTAAATAAAGAATTATTAATTATTTGAGCGTTATGCGGCCTTTAAGAGAGCAAATTTTTGGAAAGAAAATTATTGGATTTTGCATCACGATTATACGCCTTCGCACAAGGCCATTATAGCGAACGAATTTTTGAACAAAACTCAACTAAAACCATCGAGCAAACCCTATTCACCAGATATGTCTCCAGCTGACTTCTTTCTTTTCCCTAAACTCAAATTACCACTTCGTGTCACCCGTTTTCATTCGAGACTTTCTTAAAGGAGAATTCGCGGCGAGAACTGAACTGTTTTGATGATTGGATTATTCATATAATATCACAGTCATTTTACTTTTTAACTTGTATTTGCTTTTTCACTTATTTTTTTTTTAGTTTTGTTTTGTTTTCAATCACTAGTTAATAATACGTTTTTTTTGTTATTTTCTTTTGTATAATATCACGTTACCAGCTGTTATTTTCCTTAAGGGTTTATAGTGTCCAAGTAGCAGTAGAACACTGACGCCTAAGTCACAGGTTTCCCTAGTTTAGGTGTCAGGGTTTCATCTCTTGTGCCCCTTTAATTATTGTGAACTTAGCTAGACATTAAGCATATTGTAAGGATTTGTATCAATAAACTATTTATTTATTTATTTATTCGTTGGCGTAAGTGTATCGTTTCTGAAGGAGCACACTTTGAAGGCGATAAAATAAATTTGGTTGAATAAGTAACATTTTGTGTATTATTGATCTTTTCCCGGAATTTTCTTGACGGAGTAGTACTTTTCATCCTGGATCACATCAGAAGTCGCAAATAAAAGCCAGTTAATATTAAAGAAAGAAGTAAAAGAAAGAAAGAAATAAAAAGGTTGTCTTGTGACTCGCACAGGAATACGCAGTGCGTTGTGTGATGCGCAGTATCACAAACTAAACTAAAAACATACGAGGCCAAAAGGGGGACTTTATCTCAGCATAATGCTGCGACATTTTATGAAAACAATTATGAAATAGAAAATACACGCAGACATAGTCGTAAGCAGGCTGAAGTGAAAATTAGTACTTGCGATGACAAAATCCAAAACTGAGTCGCTTCTACCCAGTTCACAATTCTACTGTCCTTTCCTTGAATTGAATTTCCTTAGAAATCATTTAATGTGTTGTGCGTATTGAAGAAACTGTCACAGGTAATATGAATGTCAGTATGTTCGTCCTGTTTCATTATGTCAGTTTATTAACGTCAATTATTTTAGAGATTTCCATCACCATTTTTGTAAAACTTATTAATTATCCCAGGTTTTTTTGTTAATTTTTGACACAAGATGCAGTTTATCTTTTCGACTTCTTTTGGCTGAATTTAAACCCGAAAGAATGTAGGTACAGTAGACCGCAAAACACTTTGACTTTTAGCTGGTCTAGCGTAATAGAGTTTTGATAGAATGAGAGAGCAGCTGATACTACCGACAGATGAATAAAATAAACATGTCATTTTGTCTATTCTATCTGTCAGTTTGTCTATTCTATCTGTAATTTTGTCTATTATATCTGAAATTTTGTATAATCTATCTGCCATTTTGTCTATTCTATCCATCATTTAGTGTTTTCTTCCATCGACAAAACCCAGTCATGCAACGCGTGAGGTTTCGTTTCTACTGTCATGCGAACTGCCGTACTTATGCGAAGGCTAGTCTTTGCCATGTTTTCCTAGCCTAAGATTTTAACTCAGAATAAATAGACCTTAGCTGCTGTGGACTTTTTTCCCGTGGGGAAGTCCTCATAGGTACCCTCCTTTTGACGAGAACGGAGTCGGACTCCTACCGACGAAAACCCACTGTTTCCTACATAATATACATACATAAACTCACGCTTTCTTCCCATGGGGGTAGGCAGAACGCCACTTGCTACGATCATTACATACTCCTTTTGCCTCGTTTACCTTTATAAATCAGGTCATATTGTCACGCCGGTTCCGAGTACTATGCACCTGACCTTTCTGGAGAACATCACCAATAAGTCACTAAATGACTTCCTAGGGCGTCCCCTCTCGTCGTTTTCAACGTGACCAAACCATCTAAGCATACGCTTTTAAATTTTTGTCACTGTTTTTCTACTACGATATTACCCGGGAGATAGAAATAGCAAACTAAAAAAAAAATGACCAGGTAATAGAGTAATCAGGTTCGCAGATTAACAAGAATAAGCAAGTTGAGACTACATGAGTAGCTTATAATACTATCTACAGCTGGGTTACAATATATTTTGCCATTAAAGATACATGAATACATTCGCGGCACCCCCGACTGAAGTACATAATTACGGCCTAAGAAATTGGAAATGTCTAACTGCAAAACCACCCAGATTTTTCACCAGACATTTTCACCAAACAAATATAAAAGCTAATTTAGTACGCGCGGCTCCGCGTGAAAATCCAAGTCACTGCATAATTTCCATGCTATTTATATTGCCAATGATTACACTAGCATTATCAAGTTAGCGGTTATCAATTTTAACGCAATTTTCTCTTACATACATGGTTGTTTATGTTGCTACTTTACTTAATCCATTATTTGTTATTCTGAGAAGTTTCTACTTCGCTTGGAAAATATTAACATCCCTTTTCATGTCACGGGTATTGGAAAAACAGGGCTTGTGGGTAAGCAAAAACAGTCTTACGGGTAGATCTAAGGTTGAATATGCTTGCCGCGGTCGGTGCGTCGGAAAGCACGTTAAGCCGTTGGTCCTCAACGTCATGCGTACATCTTTGACAGTGGTTACGGGTAGGCAGAGCTTACTAAGGAGTGTTACTAGGCACTGGGTTGTGGATGTCAGACACGCAGTCGCTCCGTGTAAAATACTGGTGTTAAGCTGCAAGCCAACCCCCACATAATTGGGAAAGGCAGATAATGATGAGTACTTTTTTCCTCGTACGTAAACGACTGTACTCCATTAGGTTATTGGTCAAAATTGTAGTAAAATCTGATTCAGTGGATAAACGCTTGGCGATCTACTTTTGATAAACGCACAAGTAGCGCCATCTAGTTTCGGTGTTCGTTACTAACTTCCGGTAAATTCAGAAAAAAATATTTTTTTAACAAATTGATTACTAATTAATTATCCAATATCTAAACATGTAGCAAAAGTAGTTTTTTTTTGTGTTTCAGTTACTTCTGCTCTTAAAACCAACAGCAGTATTTAGTGCTACCTATTCCTTCCAAGTCCGTATAAAAAAAAAACGGTCGAAATACAATCTGAAATAATATCGAAGCTTATTGACACTAGAAGGTAGGTAGGTATATGAACTAGGTGTATTATATAAGTAAGTTATAGTAGCTGCAAACACGATACGAACTGTTTGAGCGCGCGCGTGTTCTTGCCACCTAGTTGTTAAGGCGACGACGCGCGCCGATTCGGTATCAGGGGACTTAATCTCTAAGTCCGTCAACGAACATACGGACCTGTCCGAAAGTGCACTTCTTAATCGAGATCAAGAGCTGTCATGATCAATATTCCCTAATAATTTTGACACTGACAGATCTTGAACGTGTTTTAGATGTGCTGAACACCTTCAGTTTCATTGGTTAATATGCGCTTAGAAGTGAATCCTACACTCGATAAATTAACTTTTTCGGAGAAACAAAAACACATCGGGAGTAAGAACAACTGTCAAAACTTGATGTCATGAATTTTGAGTTCGGGCCCCAAACTAATCTTATGTTTGTAAGTGATATGGAGCAGGAAACGCCAGTAATGTCGGTCCAAACCACGGACTTCGTGCTTATGGAGTAGGCCCCCGGTGTGAATATTTATTTCAGCTCTATATTAGGTTTTACTGGACATAAATCAGACAGTGGTACAAAACCGAACCGGACAAAGGAGAAATAGAGTCAATAGGGGTAGAGGTTTGGTCTTCCTGACACTGGACCTGGCTGCAAAGTAACCTACTATGATTCACACTAATTTTAAACACTTTTCGCAGTCGTCTGACGTCAAACTAAACTCACGCTAGACACCTAGAATACGATAACTTTTACATAATCAAAAAATTACAGATATAGGAGTGTAAACCATAGTTGCGAAGTTCATTACCGTGATCTACGTAACTGCGAAAGCTTACTATCGCAACGTTCGTTGTTGCGAAAGTTCTTTATTGTAGATTAGACTGATGTTGTATTAATCGTTAAGAAATCTAACATGGAAGTAGCGCTCGCCGGCCACAGCTGCGGCTACGCTCGCTTTGCTCGCTCGGCTCGCGCGTGGTTGGTCACACTTGTTCCAGTGTGGATAATCCTCATGGGTGTCCTCCGCCCTGGGGCGAACGGAGGGGTCTGTCAGACTCTTACTGACTAAAAACCACCCCGGTGTTCAATCTCACAACTACGTCGAGGTCGCGGGAACATTCGATTCTTCCGCAACCCCGACTGGTGCCGGCCCGCCTGTGCGGGCCACCTCGGGTTGCTAGGGGGAGTGAGGTGTTTGACTCCCCCCGCAACGTCTAAGAGGGACGCGCGTGGAACACATCGCGCCGCCACCTCGGGTCCTGATGTGTGGGGGGCGGCGAACGTCCCCGAGTCCGCCGTCCATGGACCCATTTAGGGAGGCTGGAAGATGGCGTTGTCCGCCCTCCGCCTGCGCCCGGTGCGCCTGCTGCGGATCGGAAGAGTGGACGAGATCTCTCTTTCCCTTTCCGCAGCCTCCTTCCGCGAGATGACTGTTTCGCAGAAGGAAACCACCGCGTCCCCAGGACTCGACGCTGCCGACCATCGAACTCACTACGGTCGGCAGGTGGTTTATCACTGTTCTAACCTAACCTCACCCATTACTTTCGCAACACCGAACGTTGTGATAGTAAACTTTCGCAATAACGATCGCGGTAATGAACTTTGCAACTTTGATTTACACTGGTTTACAATATTATAGTTAATAAAAATCTGATGGGTCTGCAATTTAATTATGCAACTACAACTTAGCCATAATATTTCCCGTCTTGGCGATCAGTCAATTGTACTTTCGCGAGTAATTCTGTGAAGACAAGGGAAGAAGAATAACATCGCAGGAGCAGCTACAGACAAAAGCAAGCCAAAGCCAACTCAAGTTTGCTAATTGAGGAACTAAACTTTGGCTTGCATTCATCACCAACATTCTTCGATCTAAACTTCCTTCTTGCCACATTCCGTCACAACAGTCTCCCCCTTAACGGCACCGGCGCTCATTTAAACGCCTCGCTCGGACCACACACGACGTTCAGAAATAGACTCGATAACACGGCAGAATGGGAGCGACCGACCTTTCTTGAGATATGGAGAGATTTAGCGGGGTTAGTGGATGGAAATCATATTATTGTGATGAAGGGTTAAACATTAAATACGTCATAATAAATGAAAATAATTTACCGAATATTGTAAAACACAGAACAGTTCATCTGCGATGCTCAGCTGTTTATTGAGCTTATTAAAAGAAAATCATTGTTATAAGAATGATTTATTTTTTAATAGAACCTCTGTTGAAAAGTTTTGGTTGTGAAAACTATTTAAAATAAAAATAGTAAGTAAACTTGTCGTGAAAGTTTTATTAAATGGTGAGTTCGTCATCAAATCAGCTGAAGTGCCTGTAATTTGTCCCTACCGTGTAGATATCTTAGAACGCGTTTTAGATTTAGTGGTTTAAGGATAGGTATAACTTCAAAAGGACAGACAGCAGAGCGTTCTATTGTCTGCCAATACCAATAACTGCGATGACCAGCCCGTCGGCGTCGGGCAAAATTATGACAGTTTATTCTTCGACAATTAATTTTTAACAGTATGGTCTGTTCCAAAACTATCTGAAGAACATGTTAACAAATGGATCAGGTAGAGCATCTACTTGTGGATGCCATTTTGGAGTGTCACTTATGCTATGTGTCATTTATTTAATTCTATTCGGGGAAAACTAACAGCTTATACAGTGTTCTTAAACAATATGAAATAGAAGGTAATACCGTACGTAATACCTATAAGTGCTTTGATGTGACCATTTGAATAATTACCTGAAATAAAATGTAATTTGACAATTGTGCTATAAAAAGAAAGCCACGTTTATATTTATTATTACTTTAGAAAACTACACAGAACAGCCAAATGAAGAAATTACGTATGTGAAGTTGCAGCAGATTTTTTTAAAGATTTTAACTAACCTCAATTTTCGTCTGATGTCTAATGTTTTGCAAAGTGGAATCCTTCTAAATACAGTTATATGTTACTATTTCGGTGTAGTGAGTGATTGGGTTTGTTTACATTTCCATCAGACACTTTAGAAATAGACTGTAGATGTTTACATACGGATTATTATAAGGATAAGTAGACAAAATCACTAACCTAACCATTGTTTCCACAATTCCATCCCACACAATCACCAACAAATTATTCATCAAGCTACATATTTAAATCAGTACCTAATAATAATACATTAATCGACTAACTTCTGGCCGCGACATCGTTCGCGTATAAATAACATCCACATTTTTACAAAACTACTTTTTCGTTTTGCTCGGCTCCAGGGTCATACCGTGATGTTAAATAGCCTATTAGCCTTCCTCAAGAGTTGGGCTATCATCTTCGACAGTTCCAGAGAAACGTCCACGTCGTTCCACGTTGAAACAAACAAACAAACTCTTAATCTTTATTTTTAGAATCGACAATATACGAATCGATATTCAATAATTTGCGAGCTAGTGACTAGAGAAATCGATAATCGTTATAATAAACAATTGTTCACGTCTATCCTGTCGGACGGCTTGTCAAAATGTCAATTTTGACAAGCTTAAGGGCACGGTCGTAATGTTAGCGGGAATTATGAGCGGTTAAGAGAAGTTATGTTATGTTCTGCTCTTTTAAAGGTGTAATTATTTAGGTGAATAGTTTAGTTGGAATGTTATTGTTCTTAGGTAGGGCTAAACGGTTTATAATGCCTAAAAGTATATGATCCGATGCAGTAAACAAAAAAAAAAGATATATGATATTCTTTAGGTTATATGCTAGTTAGATAGTGTGTTGAAAACAAAACAAACTAAAAAGATACGATCGAAAAAATAATGAAGATAAAACCATACTAATATACATGCAATCATTCTGTTTTTTTGTCAGATTTTCTAAAAGCTACATATTTACGTAACAGTGTTTTAATTTTTATGTCCAATAAATAGTTACTTTTTGATAATAGATTATTGCTTAATGTTTTGCAATAAATTAGCACCGTTGTGTCATCGCGCTTCTCTTTCTTTTCTATGCAGTCTGACTGTGACCGCGCTTTAGCTCAATGTGATTGGTATTTTCTGTCAGAAATTCAGGGGCAGCCCAGAGTTTGGAACTGCACAATAAAACTTTACGACCGTATTCTCCATAGGATTAAAAGAGTTGCAACTAGAGTACACCCATATTTTGCCAGTTAAACTTAAGTCTTATGTAATAGGGGGTGAGTCTATTGCTTTCAATCGGGAAGAAATCCAGAATCCGGCTGGTAATGTGAAATTCTAGATGGGAAATCCTAATAACACTTTGCTCGACCCCCGATTTGAACCCAGGATCTCATTCTCAGTACTAGCGAGGCATTCTGAAACTGGAGTTTTGAATAGTGCCCGATAAATGGCAATAGGTTCACTTTATTACCTTATTAGACCATAACCTATTAGACCACCGTATCTTGGGTATAAGGTATGCTGTGGAAATGCGTTCCTTGCGAAGCATGTGTGGTGTGACCATGTTAATGATAGGTTGAGGAATCATTTGATAAGGTAACGGTGCGGTTTTAAAGACGTAGTGACAAAAATTTAAAAGAGTATGCTTGGTCATGTTGAGAGGACGAATGAAAGGACACTTACAAAAGGTATTTACGAGGTAGATGTGACTGGAAACGCCGGGAGGGGGCGCCTTAGGAGGATATATAGTTACCTCTTATTTGTGATGTTCTTCAGAAAGGTCAGGTGCGTAGTAATCGCAAGCGGCGCGCGTGTATTACCAGATCAATTAACGTAAACGAGGCAAAACGAGTTTGTAAGTTTCGTAGCAGGTGGCGTTCAGTGGTTTCTGCCTACCCCCATGGGAAGAAGGCGTGAGTGTTGGTATGTGTAACATACAAATGTAAATAGGGTATAATAAGGTAAACCTGCCGTCCCAGAGTGACCATTGTTGGCGCTTTGTTCTGTCAAGTTCAGCCGGGGAGGCATAGAATAGTCATACTACTAGCACTCGTAGACCTCCAATGAAACAGGTTTTGTCGACGGAAAAATAGACAAAAAGACAGATTTCTTTAGAAATCTAACTACAATCTGTCATGCTACGCTTGCAGTGGTTAGGTTAGGGCTGAACGGCTCCATAGATAGATATTCACTCCTCAAATTGCTTGCTAAATCGAGGAGAGCTACTTTCTAAAGCAGGCCCTATACTCAGATATCAAACGAAAACCACATGGAATATTGGTATGGTAAATGGTAATTGGTATATTAATAACAAATTATACTTTTAATCTCTGCGTGTATGACCACAGCCTCACTTGACATTTGACAGCTATTTAGGCGGGAAGTGACAGCGCGCTCGTTATCGACGCCATCTTGGTTTACTTTTCTTTTGTTTTTGTTTACACATTGTCTAGCCGGCGGCGCTTACAGTCTAGTGTGAATTTTAATTTTACATGCTAATTTGATGAGTTTTTGGCGCCTTTTCTTATTTGTACGATAAATGATTTTATTTCTGTAAGTATTAGGTTTGTACAAACACTTTTATAATATAAGAGTACATAAATATGGTTACCCTTATTTTCAAATGTTGATCTCAATTCAATGAAGCAATTCTTGCCAATTATAGCTAACTATGAAGTCTCGAGCAATTTATGTCAATTTAAAGATTATATAAATTGCCAAGAACTGCTCAATTTGACATGCCCATTGTTTTAAAAGACTCAACGCTTCAGGCCATTATTATAAAGTTAAAACGCAGAAAGAAATGTGATAATTGACATATAAAATGGTCTATTAGTTCTACTACGCGCTACGCAATGGTATAACGCCACTACGGCGTGGCTGCTTCTGTTTCTCGTATTGGCAGAAGATTTTAATACTTATGCCGTCCCCAACCCACACCGGATCCGGTGGTAGATTATTGCCCACTCCCTCTCAAAGAGAGGAGGCGTGTGGCCCAGCAGTGAGAACACAATAGGCTGATTATGCGTGTGCTTATTATAATACTTATGCCGTCGTTCTAATGTCTAAGCCAGTCCATAAGGTAGTAGCGGGTCTGAGTGTCCATGGTCCATTTGACTTCCATCTAAGTAAGCCACACGTTTAGTGCCCCCAGCAATTTAAAAAACAACAAAACGTGTCTTTTTTAAATTTCGAACGTGGTGATATAATCGTGAACGTCCTTAAAAGTATTGAAATACGTAGTTGTGGACGGTTTAAAAGCGTCTTCATATATTTCCATACTTCATTTACTTCCATGTGTTATTTTGATGCTATGAGCCCGTGTCGTTTTAAAAACGTAGATCAGAAGTGTCGATGGCAAATAATAACATACACATAACATCACGCCTGTAATCCCAGAAGGGTTAGGCAGAGTTATACCTATAGTACACCCACATTTCGCCAGTTATGCTTAAGTCCCATGTAATAGGGGGTGAGCCTATTGCCATCAACCGGGCACTAATCCAGACTCCGGGCTGCTGTGATTAGGTTTTTCTATCAATAGAATTTCTCAGTAGCAGCCCGGAGTCTGGATTTGTTGGCAAATAATCTCTCAACGAAAGGACATGGCCAAAAATTGTATGGGCTTGTACCCCAGAATGTACAGATACAAAATATATCTCATTTAAAAGTACTGATCTTCTACAAACAAAATTAAAAAGAGGCATATTGCTGAGCAGTTGGGGACAAAAGTTATGAACGTTAGAAAAGGTTGATTTTTGCACTATGGCTAAAGTATTTCATGTAAATTAATGTGTATATATCTGTGCCAGGCGTTTAATATAAATAGTATTTTAGTTGAAAAAAAAAATATTCGTTTTTTTTATAATCTGATAAAATCTATAGTTTGTAACTATTGTTTATAGCACTTAAAGTAAAATATCTACAGTAGCATATTCTGTATATGGCAAATAATAAAACAAAGAACATTATTTTAATCATTTAATGTTATCAAAACATTATTTCAATTCCAAAATGTCGTGTCTTCTTGCACGTATAACTGATCTCCAACAGCCATAACAAACATTGATATGACCAAGTTGTATTTCCCTTGAATTGGTTACAAGGCGTCTTGGTTTATTGTCATAACGGGCACCACAGACACAGCTATGAGGTGACAACTGTGAAGGCAAAATAGGAACCTATTAGTCTTAGATTTGACCACGACGTTAGAATATGGAGTAAATAATACCTGTCGTATATATTTTAGTAGGAGGTACTTATTGAAACTAGAACTTACCTCAAAAGTTAACCACTCCTATAGAAGAACTCATCACATCAGGGGGTAATGATGTTATTACATGCCGCCTGCGCTTGTTCTCTTATTGGGTAAACTACAGTCAACACACGCTTGTAAAAGGTCCATTTTCGTTGTTTGTAATTATACAGTTTACAGTCATTATTAGTTAGAGCACTCATGTGGCGCTACCACACTATAAAATATAAACGTATAAGCGAAAACAATGAAACAAAAACACGATCGAACAAGAAAACGGGCGCAAACGTCAAAGAAGGAATATGGTATTGACAATTGACGTTTGTCAGCGGTGTTGCCAGTAATAACTTCATATTATCCTATCCGTAACTGCACTAACATCTATAAATTCAGTCATAGATGGTTCGATTTATAGACAAGAACACATACAAAGAATACGTTTTATTACATTATGGTTACGAATAATTTACATGTATATTTAAGGCCTGTTAAGCGTTTATATATTATTTAAAAACCTTCATATAATATTTTTTCCCTATTCTGAACTTATCTAATATTATATGGCAACATTAAAAGGTATATAAGACGCAAATCAAACAGAAAAACTTTTAATTACGATTATTTCTCCACTTCTGCTATGATGCATAAAAAGTTATTCAAAATTCTTTTTTATTTTATTTCAATTATCTGCATTAAATGTACGTTTGTACTCCGTGGGGCACATTTTGTCCATCTCCTTTAGTTTCAATGTTTGGCGTTACTACGTGGTAGGTAGTTATTTTCTGAGGCATAGAATTCCAAAGTTGTCGACCTAGCTCACAGAATAAGCAAGCTGAAGTGGCAATGGGCCGGCCATCTTAGCCGTAGAACCGATGACCGTTGGGGTAGACGTGTTCTTGAGTGGAGACCGCGAATCGGCAAATGTAAGGTAGGACGTCCTCATGCTAGGTGGAGCGACGATCTTCGCAGGGTGGCTGGTAGCAGCAGGATGAGAGTTGCCGAGAGTCGAGATGAATGACGTGCAGTTGGAGAGGCCTTTGTTCAGCAGTGGACTGCAGTAAGCTGATGATGAGTTATTTGTAAAACAATCGTACCTACGACACCTTTTTCTCATAAATAAAGCAGGTAGATGAACATTAACATATTTTAAAGTCTTCAATAATTCAACAGTAAAACCTTTGACCTTCACATTGTCGGCGCACAACAAGTTTCGGCGACTTAAAATGTCTGACACTTACACTTATGCACATTAGACGACTTCGACGGGGATTAAAGGAGAATCTGACTCTTTATACATACGTCTCTGAGTGAGTTAGTGTAGGTGAACATTTGTTTTATTATGTCGTGGTAAGAATACATACATTATCTGCACGACTGCCATTGGACCTACAGGAATAATATGGGCACTCGTGGAGAATTTCTGACTTCGTGCTTTGTTGTATACAAAGCATCATTCATTGCGGTATATAAATTATCTCGGATAGGAAAAATATCGATGCGAAATACATTTTTGTAAAAAAATAAAGCATTAAAAAACCCCCGACATAAAAACCTAAGTTCCCTTCAAAAAGTAAAAAAAAATATTTATTTATCTACGATTTTCACCCCCCACAACTTTATTCGGTACCACAACGCATTAAAATTTTTATACTTTTTATAGGTACTTACATACTTATTATAATGTAGATTTTGTTAAGTTGTAAGTAGGTACATAGGTTCCTAATAATAATACTATCTTATTTAAAACACTTGACAACACAAATCGGTTGAGCCGTTTAAAAGTTGTGGGGGGTGACCACAACTTTTAAACGGCTCAACCGATTTTCATAAAAAATTATCATCTAAGAACACTCGCTCAAAAGTCACCTTTAATACAAAAAAAAAACTGAATTGAAATCGCTTCATCCGTTCGGGAGTTATGATGCCACAGACAGACACACTCTTTTTGCGTTGGGGGTTAAAAACAAACTCGTCCGTTAAACCAAACATTGTAATGTCAACAAACACATAATGTCAAATATTAAATCTAAAGCGTGATCGTTAATTGACACAATAACACTGCCACCAACTTATATCATATTATAATTGCGAAAGTAAGTTTGTTTGTTACGCATTCACGCCAAAACGGCTGGACGGATTTGGATGAAATTTGTCATACAGATAGTCCATGACCTGGGTAAGGAAATAGGCTTTTCATACTGAATCGCAGAAGAAGTCGCGGGCAACAGCTAGTAATAGTATTAATGCAAAAGTGACTGTTTGTTTATTTAGAATTGATTACACCAAAATTGTCTATACGTTATTGAGTTCGGCCGTTAACAAAAAGACGGGCCTGTCCGAAAGTAGTTGATCTGTCAAAACAAGTGTCCAATAAAAAAGCGGACTGGAAAAGCACATAACGAGTAAAGACAAATGTCAAAACGTGATGCCATTTGTTCTTACTTCGGGCCCCGAAGTAAACTTATGTCTAATAATGATATGGAGTAGGAAACGACCATAACTTCAACCAAAACTGCGGACTTCATGATAAGGGGGGTCTCCCCTTACCCTGCTTGGAACACCTTCACACCAGAACGCAGCAACGTTGCTTGGTGGCAGATTAAGGAATGATGGTAGTACTTCCCCAAACGAGCTCCTTCACAAACAGTTTTACTACGTTTTGCTGTCCGCACGTTTTATTATAATATCTGACACTTACGCTTATGTTAATACGGCATTGTTCTAAAGTATAATAACTAATTCTTCTTGTTAGCAACGGTAAGCTAACATGCGATGCGTACTTACATAATTACTAATAATAATGACTAATAATGTAAGTTCAAAGAAGGCTTAGTAAGAATGAGATAATCAAAAAAATCAGTTAAATCGGTGTAAATTTGAAGAAGATACACGATTTAAAAGTTTTTGGAGGGCATTATTGCCGTCCTTGTCGCGCGGTACTGATAATGTACGGCGCTAGTATGAATTTGCATAGTCGTGACGTCGCTTCTACGATAGTGCTGACAATTATCCAATTATCCTATTATCCTTGTCTGACAATTATCTAAAACACGTTTATAACTTGGCAATTTTTTAAGCTTTTACACTCAAGTCCGTTTAAGCAGACTTACAATATCAAAATTACACCCTAAATACGAACTTAAAAATAAATAAACAAATTTGACCTCTTTAGTGTTTATAAATGTTTGAAATATTTTTATAAGAACTAGCTGCTCCCCACGGTTTCGCCCGCATAAATCTTGATCCCGCGGGAGTATTGGGATAAAAAGTACTGTATGTGTTAATTCAGGATATAAACTATCTTTGTTCCAAATTTTATCCAAATCCGTTCAGGAGTTTTTGCGTGGGAGAGTAACAAACATCCATCCATACTCACAAACTTTCGCGTTTGTAATATTAGTAGGATTTTTCAAATATTATGAAAGCAATTTATGAATTGAAATTGATAGTGTTTTAGAGTAATCGCGGTTGCTAGCCCTTATTTTTTTTTTTTTTTTTTTTTTTTTTTTTGGGTGGGAAATCATCAAATGACTTCTCCCGCTCTGGGTGGAGCGGGAGGGCGTGTCAGACTTTTACTGACTAAAACCCACCCGTGTTCCTTCAGTTGCCTGTGCCAGGGCCACGGTTTTCTCTGCGGAATAACCCGCGACCCTGAGGCGTCGGCCCTATCGGACCCCGTCATTTTGTGCTGACATCTCTTTGAGGCGCGCGTGGAACACAACGCGCCGTCGACCCGGGCCTGGTCCTTAACGGACGGCGAGCTACCCATGGCTCGCCGTCCGCAAGCCCGCGCCTACGGTGGCCGGGAATCTGCTTGCGATTCCCGACGCCCAGGGCGTCTCCTGCGGCGGCTAGGGGCGTGAGGGCGCAAGGCTCTCTCCCTCACGCGCTCCGCCTCCTCCTTTGCGAGCATTACTGCTTCGCAGAAGGAGGTGACGGCTTTCCATTCCCTCTCGCTCCGTACCATGGCCTGGACCAGGGCCGGACGCGAGAGATCGCCTCCGCCAATCGCCTCCGCGAGGACACTGCGGTGCTCCGCCCAAGCTGGGCATACCTCCACCGTATGCTCCACCGTGTCCTCCGGGGCGGTTGCTAGCCCTAGGTACCCCGATGTCGATTCTAGCAATTTCAACATGGATGGCGGTGCGCACACGTCGGTTCTTTGGCACCTGAAAGTTCGCGACCAGCGCGGTAACTGTGTAAAACACTATCAGTAGCAATGGCTTTTATTTTGACAATTCAACAACATTCATTGCGTTATTTACTTTGTTGAGCAGACAAACGAAGCAATGGATCAGCAATATCCTTCAGGGCCATTCCCGTATTTTTAAGAACGTTTGCATTCTAATATCAGTCTCAATCTTTCAAAAAATACAATCAGTTTGAGACATTGATTGGCCTTCTGATGTAAGTTCCTATATCAGAAGGCAAATTCTCGTACTAAAAAAAAAAAGTGTGTGAAAGTAAACAAACCAGAAGGAGTATGTAAGGATCGTAGCAGATGGCGTTCTGTAGTTTCTGCCTACCCCCATGGAAACAAACCGTGAGTTTGAGTATGTATTTTATTTTACATAAACGTGCATGGGCACTTGTCGAACAACAGTAGCTTCACGGTTCCAATTAGTCGTTTCCTATGAAGAACTCCTATCAAGGTCCCTTTTGTATAACTTTAGTTTGTAGATACCTACTGCCCCAACAATTATCTACAAAAATAAACACAATTGTTCATTACAATCCTACGCTTGAATACTATACATTACACAATAACATAACCTCAATTTGTCACAGTTGGTTTACTTTTGGAACTCACGTTACGGTCAGTGTATTCAATAGGTTCCAATTAAATTGATTGGTTGATACAAATAAAATGTGATGTCATAGTATCATTATGCTGAAGGTAATTATACCAACCGTATAATAAAAAGGATGGGTCTTATGTAATGTAAATATATTTGGGTTGGGCAAATATACCAAAGTTTTTTTTAAAGAACAGAATAAATGGTTTACCTGTTTGTAATTTAAACACCAAAACTGTACTTACGTTAAAACATTGTTAGTTTTTAAAATATAATTCTCACTATTACTTGATGCAGGACCACAAATTGTAATCAATCAACGACATACATGCAAAAAATTCGATTAAGGTAGCTTTAAGAAGATCTAGGATTTTTTACGTTGCTCTAAATTGACGTGAATTTAGACTATACAACTATCACTTACTTCAAAGATAGTCAAAGTATGTTTACAACAATATTGTAAGATTTTGTAGATCTATAAGATTGCAAATTTAACGAGGCTAGTTTGCAAACTAGTATTCATTTATTTTATCATAACTAAATTACAATTTTAACACAGTAATAATTTGTCTACTTATAACCAAACCAATTAGTCTGTAGATTGTAAATTATAATTAAAAAAGATTCCTTGATTGATTAATAAAGAACTAAAGAACATTACTAAATTAATTAAATAAATAATTAATAAGCGCTTCAGATTGACACGCTCATTTTGAGATTATTGACGAGTTCTTATTATTTTTTGTGACTTGTGACTAGTGTGAAACTAGTCACATTAAAAAATAATTAAAACTATAAAAGATATGTGAAAAGTTGTTTAACGTGTGAATGATGTTCCGTATGATTACATTTTATTTATTTTTCCTCTTACATCTATTATTACAAGGTAATCTATTGAGTGTAGGAGCTTATTTAACTCTTATACTATGTTATTATTATAATTAAATGGAACTTAGGTATAACATAGGTACAATGCATTCTGGGCTAACTTTTCAGAGAACAACAGAATAGGTCTGAAATGTTTTTCTTTGAATCATAAGGGCTCTTATACTATGTTATTATTTTAATTTATTTAGCAACTGAAGAACAGAAGTGTATCAACTTCCTAGTTTATAACATTAAAAAAAATACAAAAAACTTTACAGACCTAATTCGCAATTTTATCATAAATAAAACTATTTATTTATTTAGTCGTCTCATTATGCCTATTATTGCAGGCAATACTTATTTAACTCTTATAAGTAGGTACCTTTTGTTTGAAGTTCGGTTAGGGACAGAGCTTTGTAAAAAAAAGTCAGTTTAAAAAGCTCTGTCCCTAACCGACGGAAACCTTAACTCCAATTTCTTAAAGCCCCTGAACATTCTGTTCTATGTTCAAAGGTTTTTTTATAATACTAAAATGTTAAATAATGACACATTAATATTAAAAGCACGCGAAAAAAATAATGAACAGAATTAGGTATAATCCGCAAAAAAATTACAGAACCCTAAACAATAATTACATTCAGCAATAAAACTCCAACAATTGTAGATATTATCGCGTTCATACAATTTAATATTAACTAACACAACTTAATTACATACGCTATTATGTTATAATTTCTTTAAAAAATCCAACTTCGTCGATATCCGATCAATAATTCAACATGGCGCACGTCTATCAATATAATAATTCTGTCAAAGTTTAATTGAAATTCTGTACAAAGCGCACCGCAGTATTATTGATACATTATGAGTGCGCGAAAGAGCCATAGAAGCAATTTACAACTGAATTACAAATCTGGACGAATCCCCACTAAATACACATTCAGGTTAAATCAATTGTCGTCCATCCATCTCTTTCCTACTCACACTAACTCCATAAGTTAGAGAAGGATAGAGGATGCAAAAGATGTTGTCGAGCAATGAAAAGCGAACGGTTAACGCCTACAAAACGAATGGGGAAGGGTAAAAAGCTTGTTTGTTCGGGGGCGTGTCCCCTCACGAGGCGAGGGGCGCAGTCACACGGCAGCCGCCGCCGGGACCAGTGCCCGTGTCACACGCAGCTGACATTTCAATCTGACAGCCGTGGCTGTCCATCACGCGCCCTTTGCATTAAAAAACTAGTGCGGTAGAATTAAGAAATCATGCTAATCGATTTCGATAAATATTAATGTGAAGACTGTGTCTCATTCAAATTAACTGACATTTTTTAACTGTGGACTGTGCTGTATAATGTACTGACTCTAATAAACTTGTAATCGGTTTGAAACAGTGTGAAGATGGCTTTTGAAGATCGCTGCAGCCCGAACCAGGCGAACAGCCCTGGACCAGTCACTGGAAGAGTGCCTGCACCTCACGCGGAGAACCCAATGAACTACTGCCCCCCAAGTCAGTATACTTGTACCACAATTGACTCAAGATATGAGCGAACATCTCCAAATATGACGATTGTCAAAGTGCAGCCAAATTCCCCTCCACCAAGCCCTGAGAACCAAAACGATATGGACGGTTTCCCAAACTACTACAGACCCGAAACGCCTGACGTTAAACCTGAAATACACCCTGAAAATCAACGATTTGAGAATGATAAACTTCGAGCTCAAAGACAACAGCCGTCGGTCCCTATAGCCTTCTCAATAAACAATATTTTACACCCTGAATTTGGTTTGAACGCGTTGAGGAAAACAAACAAAATCGAAGGTCCCAAACCAGTTGGGCCAAACCACAGCATTTTGTACAAGCCCTACGATTTATCGAAACCTCAAAATGACTTCCAAAAATATAGCTTTGATTACTTAAAATCGAAAGAGACAGAATTTAGCTCTATGCCACCTCTTGGGGGTTTAAGACAGACAGTGTCCCAAATCGGGGAGCAGGTTCCTAAAGAAAGGGAGATACCAAAAGTGATAGAGAACCAGAAAAGGCCTGATTCTGCGAGTTCAGTGGTATCGTCTACTTCTAGTGGGGCTTTATCGACATGTGGAAGCACAGATACGAATAGCCAATCGGGCAATGCTTCATTATGGCCAGCTTGGGTGTACTGCACCAGATACAGTGACAGACCTAGTTCAGGTGAGTGGCATCACTTTTTTTTCTCTTTTTTGTGGCAGAGTTGTTTATTTTGCGAGAGACAGGTGTATAATATTTCTGTTGATATTACAGCGGTGTCTTGAGTTTTTTTTAAAGGAAATTGTTTGTAGTGCGTGACCAGGAGTTTTGAAGTTGACGTGTTTATTCTTGACAGGTTTTTTTTTTTTAATTATTCGTTTTATATAGAATGTGCTTGGACAGTAGGTTGCTGCAAATGGTAAATGATTACCGACTTCGATCTTACCAGGCTGTTAAAAAGCTAGTTAGTAAAAAAAAAACTAAAAGTTATTATTTTATGATGCAGTTATTACAGTGGCTTTTTTATTGGTTCAGTGTTTTTAAATTAACTTCCGAACAAAGACATTTATTTGCATTGACGACAGTATCAAACCATCTCTCATTTATAAACAATTTTTATCATCATTTCCTATTCTACTACAGAACTTAAAACCGAAACTTCGTGCGTGCCACATCGACATTACACAACTTTGAAACGAGTAAAATATTCCATTCGGAAAAAAACATACATAAATATTTTGACAATGAGATCTCGAAGTATAGTCGTATGTATTAGAATATATTACATCAAATGATCCGTAACATACGCTGGCATATTTTGTGTTTGTTGACACATCACTACTGATGTAATGACTTTCGTATTTATTTATTCAAAACATTGTTTTCTTTTTTATTTTGAATAAATTTTAGGTTGAATGCGGTGTCCTTTATGGAAGTTTTAATGGATAGGACATCTTTATTGCATTTAAAATTTAAAATAGGACTTTGTTTGTTTATCCGGCATTGAATTTAAAATGGCCTATGACTGTATTGTTAATGCTTTTGTAACAGTTTCTATTAATATGACTGGATTTCCATTTTTTAAGCGATAACTATTTTTCTATTTATCTTGTCTTCCTGTACTTAGCTCGTAATTCTTTGTTCATGTTTCCAATAAACATACATCATACAAATTCACGCTTTCTTCCCATGGGGGTAGGCAGAAACCACAGAACGCCACCTACGATCCTTACAAACTCCTTTTGCTTCGTTAACGTTCATACATCTGTACCCTAATTGCGTAATACACATTCAATCGTAATCTGAATCGTTTTGAAACAGATTGCTAATCCATTGCTTCATAAGTACGAAAAAAATATGTTCAACAATTTAAATAACGCAATGAATGTTGTTGAACTGTCAAAATCAAACAGAGTAGTCGTAATCGTTTACGAAAATGTGTTACGCAATTAAGGTGCTGGTCATACACGCGCGCCGGTACGAGCGCTGCCCTTTTGACATACTTTGAATAGTTTGTAGTTGTAGAGCTTCTGGTTTTCAAAGGAAGAACTTTAAACTACCATTCGTAGTTCTACCACTAAGAAGTATAGCTATGGTCCTGTTTTAAAATGGTTCCGGAAATAAATAACAAGCACTCTTCCCCATAATCTCCAAGAACGGCATAACGTATCAAATTCTTTTTGTCACAAACCTACATGGACACTTATGAAACGTCAGAATCTAGGTGCACGGTTCCAATTGGTCGTTTCCTATGGAGAAGAGCCGGCAAGAATCTCCATGGTAACTCGTTTAAAAATAATTGTCTTTTACAATGTTTCTAAGTTACAGTGTTAATAAGTGTGGGAGGACAGTGTATGCTTGTCAACAAGTACCTACCAGGTACTTAAAAAAATAATTTTAGTTCTGTAGGTAGATTTGCTCTTTTACACGGCAACCATATTTTAAATGAGGTCTGCGTTTCCTATCTGACTACTCTGAGAAGAAAGGCCGAAACAAACTCAGAGGTCACAGTCTCTTTTAAAGACTGTGACATAATCCTGGTTAAATCATTTGAAGACGTAGATTGGTGACTGAAATGGTCTTTTGAGGAAAGAACCACACAGATTGAGTGGACCTGTCCAGTCAGTGCCCGCATTTGTCAGTAATCGTGTAGCTCAACCAAATCCAGTCTCCAAATCATCGTGAAACTCCTCGGTACTGTAGGAGTCGTGTATAGGCGTCGGTAACATCTCCCCATGAGGTGGGCCGTCGCCGTCGGCTTGTTGCCAACATAAAAAAAAAAACAAGAATTAGGGCAACCCTGTATAGGCTTATTGATACCCCGTCGGTTGACGACGATCACCATGGCTTGGTAATATGCTCTACTTTGTTATAGTATTATTTTATTGTACTTTTTTTTCTGATTGGGCGTTGGAGATTTATATGGATGTAACACATTAGTTTTCTAGCCGTTTTTTTTTATTGCACAACATTTGGCTCTTGTTTTTTTATTGCACATTTTGTGTTTGTTCTTTTATTATTGTAATTGATTAAAGTTTTTTCGTCATTTTAGTGGGTATGCGTTGCCATTAAATGTTTTTCTATAAGCAATTTACTAGCATTTCTGCAACTCTATTAATTGTTTTGTACTTTTTTTTTCTTATTGAGCGTCTAGTTTCGTACGGATATAAATAACTCATTAGTTTTTCTAGCTGTTTTTTTTACTGCACATTTTTTTTTTAAATTGCATTTGATTAAAGTTTTTTCGTTCTGTTTTTCTATCAAAATTTTTACTAGCGTTTCAGCAAATCAATTAATTTTATGCTTTTTCAATCAATTACATATATTTTGGTAACTCAATTTGACTTAATAACCTAACGCATCACGTCTGTACCTTTTGAGACTATAATACACACATTTTGCCAGTTATGTTTAAGTCCCATGTAATTGGGGGCGAACCTATTGCCAACAGGGTACAAATACAGACTCCGGGTAGCCTTAGTTTTTTAAATGGTTATCAGACTTTCGGGTTTAAACTACTGTTGTATCTATCTCCAACTTTCGCGTACTGGAGATAGTAAAACCTATCAATCACTGGTTTTAACGTCCCAATGGAGCAAAAGTATGCGACCCTATAACGTGTTGACAGCTATTTGTTTGACAGGGTCAGATTGAATTGTACTGTCTATCATCAGTAGCGATCTGTCTTAGGCTATTGGGTTTGACCGTAAGATTACTGTTTTAAATAGTAGTTTAAGACAGTAACCCGAACGGTTCGGTTCCATTTCTGTAGCGCTAATAAGAAACGCAGTAGAGAAAGATTTTTGAAAAATGTACTTTCTTATAGATTCGGAATCCTATTAATGAGCTCTATATAATGGGCGCCATTTACTCGAAACTACGAATAACCTCCTTACTGCATTTCTAATTAGCGGCAGAGTTCTTACTGGAATCGATGGATTTACGTAAGTACCTCGGATGTCTCGAATCTCCAACCATCTTCAAAATAACCGCGTCTAGTACAGCTTAACCTTGCAATTCGATATAAACACTTATATTTTATCGTCAATATGACATTCAGCTAAATGTCATGTTTTAAAAACAAGCTTTCACTCAGAGAAAGTGTTTTGACAAATCATCAGTGTGATGTTAGGGTCAAAATGTAACAGGGGTTTTGTTTTAAGTTATTGACAGAGAGACGTATGTACATGAATTATTTATAATAAATGACTTTGACTAGTATTTTGAACTGGGTTCGTAAAAATATAGCAGAGGTGTTCCGGTAGTTTAATTTAAACAATGACATTAATATTTACTTACTTATTTTTTTGTTATTAGTATGTAGACTATGTGAGTCATTATTTTTTTTACTCCTTCAGTTTTAATCTGTGTGGTTCTTTCCTCAAAAGGCCATTTCAGACATCAATCCGAAGTCTTGATAAGATCTGACCAAGATTATGTCTGGACTTTAAAAGAGACTGTGACCTCTGAGTTTGTTTCGGCATTTACAAAGTGAAAAAGTGTTCAAAAACCTACTTACAGATATAAAATCATTTATTATTTAACCACATTTTGACGGTTATATTTAAGTCCCCATGTAATAGGGAGTGAGCCTATTCAGACCTCGGGCGTCTACTGAGAGAGTTCCGTAATGTAATAAGAAATTCGTACAGTTTTGCTGCAGCTCGGCTGTAGATACTACCCAAGGACAAAATAAAACTTTTAGGTATTTTTTTACCCTAGAATGCAGGAGTTTTTTTTTTGTTGAATGAATGATATGAATGAATGAATGAATGATTTGAATGAATTAATGAATGATATGAAAGAATGAATGAATGAAATGCACCGACCCCAGAATGGTTTGAACAGACTCGATTAATCGAATGAACCCCAAGTTTGCACTACCACCTCATGTTTCATGGTGCTACAGAGACCATTGCTTATCAAGGAGGAGACCGGGGGGCGCCAAAATTGGTAGGGAAGACGTGACCTTAGGCTTGGGAAGAAGGAGCTTTTTTGGTGAATATATTTTTTCATTGTTTTTTTCTATACCTGACTATGTAGGTATTTTGAAGGGCGAATTTTAATACAATTTGACATCGTCAACTTTATAGACATTTAAAATAAAAATAAAAAAAAAATACGGTAGTTTTTTTATATAAATACTTATTTAAGAGCCAGTTGACACTTTTACTATCATTAAATAAATATTTATTTCACCTATTAATATTGAGCGTTAATAATATATTCAAACACTGATTGTATGTATGTCTGTCATCATGTTTTACACATTATTGTTTTTTGTATTCATTGTATGTTAATTTCGTGAATTTTGATTAGACTAGGGACATAATTAAAACTGCAGGCAGACTGCATGAGGAATGAGGTTCTTGAGAAAATAATGGTAGGTATAAACTAAGTAGGTAGGTACCAGTAATTTAAAATCTGTACTAATATCATAAAGAGGAATGATTTGATTGTTTATATTGAATAGGCTCCGAAACTACTGGACCGATTTGAAAAATTGTTTTACCATTAGAAGCCGAAATTATGTCTGATGAACATAGGCTACATTTTTTTTTTACAAAATTCACGCGGTTGAAGTCGAGGGCGAAGTGCTAGTAATATTATAAAAGGAAGAGATTTGATTTTTTGTATGTTTATTTGTTACGCTTTCTCTCTGAAACGGCTGAACGAATTTGATTGAAATTTTGCACATAGGTAGACCATGACCTGGATGAGGACATACTTTTTATTCGGATATTCGCAACTAGTTTTTTTTATATTTTTGTAAATTAGAGATTAGGCTAGACTGTTTCACTAAAATTTCGAAAGGCAGTGTGTAGACGAATAAAACAATTAGGTCCATTTCACTTTTGTAAAGTCTTCAAAATCCTCCTCGTTGGGAATGGGATTGCTGGTTAGGAAAATTAAATGTTGGATTATGTCAATTCAAATAATGTTATGTCGCCCTACAGTATGCCAACTTGCAACATTCAACAAAAGAGAAGGGATTTTCTATTTAGATGTAGATTGCAAAATCTAACGATACCAATAAGAAATTAAATTATCGATTCGACAGACTTATTCCATTCACTTAGGATTTATATTAGTCAAATATTTAGTCATATAATTACGGCACATATATTATATATTAGAATATATTATAGTTTAATAAAAGGTACTTATAGGTAGCTACTTACCAATGACAAAATGTGTATTCATTACCCTAATTCTTTCGAAATACTATGTTAAATAAATAATAATACAAATGAAAACTAACTTCAAAACGCAAAAAACAATAAACCATAACGCTATTTGCACAAATTCAAAGAAAAACATCACAAATTTCAAAGTTGGAAGGCAACACAATAAATCGTTGACATTCCATGTCAACAAGATGGCGCCTTGACAGCTGTCACATTGAATGACAATGGGAAAATGACGAAAAAAAAAAAAATTTGAATTTTGTCGGGAAAACAATGGAGGTATTTTAAAAGTGTTATTGTTTTATAACGTGATAGTTTTCGTGAATGGAAATAACTTTGAAATTGATCTTGTAAAATGGACCTTACGCACATGGTTATGGTTGTTAACTGTGTAAATATTCATTTCGTCAGTTTTGTTTGAAAATAATATAAATATTTTAACATTTTATGATCAAACTGGCTAAACGATAATTAAGATTTAAAAAGATTCTGCAGCATAAGCATAATCAGCCCATATAAAAGAAAACCCCTCAAAAGGTTTCCCTATAAGATTCTGGGTTTTACCTTGTTCACAATAGTTAAACAAACAGGCTCTGCACTGGCTTAAATAACTTCTTATGGGAATCTTATCACACTTGCCAGTTAAGATTTCGCGGCCAAAGGGTTTCAACGGAATTAAAATTGGCTTCGGAGTGCGCCCGTCGGATTTGAAACCATTTTACGTCGGCGGTTGGTATTTCCAGATTAAAATTGTTAGAGAAGTATGGATAACGGTTTATTGGCATTAGGCTCGCCACTTTTGATATGGGACTTAAAAATAACTATCGAAATGTGGGTGCAGGTATTGTAGGCACACCTCTGCCTGAACCTTCAGGTATTACATACAGTTGTAATGTTAAGTGTTAGTATTGATTCAAAGGTTAGGATTCGTGGCAGATGTTGTAAGTAATTAACTGTCAAAATGATTTATCTGTCAGAAATAATAGATTCAATTTATTAAGGGGACTACGTGAACTAAACGCAAGTTTTATAATGCCTTAAAGTATATGATC
Source organism: Dasypolia templi (assembly GCA_963555695.1). Lineage (NCBI taxonomy): Eukaryota > Metazoa > Arthropoda > Insecta > Lepidoptera > Noctuidae > Dasypolia > Dasypolia templi. The sequence continues at coordinate 13,059,290 of OY743163.1, forward strand.
CACTGCAGTAAACAAAATTAGAAAAATATATGATATTCTTCAGGATATATGCTAGTTAGATAGTGTTTTGAAAACATAATACATCTAATTCGATACGATAGAAAAAAAAACATAAAGATACCTCTAAAATTTCTTTTAACGATTGAAACCATACTAATATAACGCAATCATTCTGTTTTTTGTCAGATTATATTACAAGCAACCTATTAACGTGTTTTTTTTGTCCAATCGATAGATTGTTTGTAAGTAATCGGATAATTGCTTCCTTTTTTGCAATAATTTCTAGCGTTGTGTCATCGCTTATCGCACTTCTCTTTCTTTTCTATGCAGTCTGACAGTGACGGCGCTTTAGCTCTTGTCAGCCTCTTAATACACCATGTCTGATTGAATCAATATAATAAGGTTTCCGACAAATAATGTATTAACTTTCGTAGTAGTAGGTACGGTCAGAGCTACATTGAAACCTATTGGATGTCAAAATGAATCTATTTGGAATCAAATTAGGCTCTCTTTTGGAAATAATACACAGAAGTCGGAGTTTCTTGCCAGTTCTTCTCCATAGGAACCTACTACGCTTTGGAATGGGCAACTAGCTTCATCGTTCTGACTTACCGACTCCGTGACAATTCAAAGTCCCTGTAATTGGTTTATTAGAAATAATTAATGTTATGATTTTGAAACGAATTATATAAAAAAGAAATACCTAGTAAGAATGTCAATTTCTTGAAAAAAACATTTTAATGGGCAACGAAAAAAGCTAGTAGAATTTCATAATCACTCGGTTTAAGCTTAAAGAAGGAAACCGGTTCCATCTTTCATCGCAACCGCTGCTAAAAGAGCTCATTATTAAAAAAATACCTTGACAACATAATTATACCATACCAATTATTAAGAAAAACGTCTTTTTAACAATATTCAACTCTATTCCCCAAGACGTAGAGTTTAATTTGGCAATATCGTCGGAAAACCCTTAACACATTGACACTACCTTTATTTTTCCATAAGCATAGACAATTTAACTTTTACAGTTAGCAAAACGTTTTAGAAAAAATTACGTACTTTTTATCTTTGTCTTAAGACGGTAAATCGTATTTTTTTTTTGTGAGCAGCATGAGTGTGTTTGTAGAATTAACAGGTGAAGTAATGAAACAATTTAGCTCAATTATATCGTGCAATTATTTTTTTTCGATCGTCCGCCATTTTGCGTCACTCGCGTAATGTTGGCAACGCCCAGTAGCACTTAAGGTGAGATTCCGTGGCAGAATATAATTTATTCTTAAAATAAAATATAGCTTGGATAAATTGTTTTTTTCACATATAACCAGTTAAGGTGTGAAATGTGTATTAATATTTATTTATTATGCATTGAACTTTTAAAACCATTTAATATTTTCGGTTCCGAAAAGAACTGTTTAAGTGGTTTTTTATTGGGTTCTTAATTCAAAAAGTTCGCACACCCTTTTTGTAAAGGTTGATCAGTACTCAAATTTTAACAATGTGGGTATGTATGTATGTCTTTATTATGTAGGTAATAACAACAAGAACTTGTGATTATGATTCTTAAATGAAATCACTGAAATGATTTGTTGGGCAGGATTAAGAAACTGCCACACAAAATTGATCAAACCGCATCACATTTTTGCTTCAATTGAGAAATTAACTTCCACTATTCAATATCTACCTAAACTTGGAATACCAGCATTTATTTTTGGCAATTATTGACGAAATTATATTGTTTAAAAATCATTTCACAATAAAACATAAAAGGCACAACCGATCTATCAGCTCACTTCGATCTATCAGCTCACTTCGATCTATCAGCTCACTTCGATCTATCAGCTCACTTCGATCTATCAGCTCACTTCGATCTATCAGCTCACTTCACGTTCATGTTGTGCCTAGGTCGGTGCTTAATTTCACTCATTCTACTAACAAGCGAGTAAAATGAAGTGAAACGGGCATACATATATAAAAACTACCTTCGAAAAAAAAAAGTCATCATTCTTTCTTTATTCCTTTACCCATAAACTATAACAAGTTTATTCGCACAAGCACAAACACACACAAACGCGTAGGTACACTAGCAATTAATCAATTAACACAGTACTTTTTAGCCGTGAGTCAAGACTACGTTTCTGAGAAATTAATGAAACAAACGAGTATATCGTCAGAGTTGTATATGCTTGCAGTTGCAATAGAATGAGGTGTAATCGACCGTAAATTTTGCTCTATGGTTCTGTACAATGAAGAAAAGGTTTTTTTTTCCATTTTTTTTTCTGTGGTTCTGTGGTAAAATGAATTGTAGATTTTATTAATTTCTCATAATGTTCTCAAAACTGTTTTGCCTTAAACTGTTAGAATTTTTATATTTCACTACCAAAGCGGGGGCCTCTGGGTCTTCCTCATAGGCCTCCCTTTGATTTAATATCCACGGTAAAGACCTGTTATTAAAATACAAGGTCAAGGTCAAGGTCTGGAGAGGGTCTTCTGTGGAGTGCTGCTGGGGAGAGTGTTGTTGCGCGCCTTCTTCTTCCCAGCGAAAGCACCAGGAAGTGGTGAAGATTGGACGTTTTGGGGACTGTCTTAAGTAATGTTGACGTTCAAAAAGTGCTAATTCCCAGCCTACTTTTAAAAAATTACTTTTAATTCGATTCATAGTACGATTCACACAGAGATGTCAGTGCTAGAAATGTGCCATAGACAACGACATGAATTCGAAGGTTTTATCTAGATTTCCCACGGACCCCTAGAAATCGTTAAGCGCGAAATGCCCGTTGAACCGTAACTGCTGCTTATGCCCCAAAATGGTAATAGACACATTCCACCACAGTTATACTATTTTCACTATACGTATGTATAACCTTTTGTTTCTTAGACAATGACTAACAGACGGATGAATTATGATGTTACTTTTTCTTACCTACGATAAGAAAGTATGATTTTACATGAGGTTAAGCAACACTTGTTGCGGTCAAGTAGAGGATGGGTGAACATTTGTGGCAGTTCATGTCAAAATGAGTGGTGGTAACTAAGGTTAAGTTACACTTGTTGAAGTTAGACTGAGGATGGGTGACCGTTCGTCAAACATCGGAAATGTTCGGGAGGTCTCGATTCCCGTTAGTTTTAAAACCGTTTGTAGTTACTAGTAGTAGTGCTTTTTGTGAAGGAGGAGCTCGTCCAAAGTAGTTCACTCGCTCGTCCAAACACCATCAATCACTTCCTTCTCGTTCATACCATTCACTCATTCCATCGTTTCTTAGGGCTTCCTCTCCCTCTCCATCAATGATCAGTCCTTCTCTGCCTTCCTCCTTTAACGAAGGATCTGTAACCATACAATGAGTTGCACTCACCTGATCACTCACAATGTCTTAATAAAAAGCGAAATCAGAATCGTTTCGGTAAAAGTAAAATTTTGAATCGGCACCACAAATATGTCTGTAATATCATGACCAAAAGTGATTCTTTCATTCACAAGCCTGTACTAAATACTAAATAGGTATTTCGCTTTAAATGAAAATAATGTGATTTTCATTGTTTTATTTAGCAATAGTGAAAACTGTGACGCTCTAGGAAGAATCTATCTTGATTTTGTTGCTTGGTATATGTACGTGGGCCTGTGACCATATTTATTTACTTTATTGTTTATATCCACACAGTAAAATTTATACAGGTACGACATATTAGAATGGGGAAGGTCGGGCAAAGCTAATTGTAGATGGCGCGGCCATAGCTAGGTCCCTACGGCCTTTAATAAATTTGACATTTCGTTCATTCATTCCATTTTGTGTTCATTCATGAGTTTGATTTTATTTCACTATCTCATTATTTTCGGTTATTTCAGTATTTTATATCAAGTACTTGACATGGAAAGTGACAGAATTTTAAACCTTGAATATTTCCTCGTAATCACTGTCTTCAAAATGTTTCTGACACAAACTCGAACTCAATAAAATTTCTACAAATAGCTTTATACCACAATCTTCTAATTTTAGGGTCTTTCGGGAAATGGTGCACTCTAACTTCGGAGTATCTAGGAACACAACAACGCGTCAATTTTCGCTAAAATAAAACAAAACCACATCACGCCTTGTATTATTAGCTTGTGTTGGGAACTAGCTACGACAGCGCCATTTTGACAGTTGCCTTCCCCATTGAGTAGTTACTTATTTCTTAAGAAATTTGTTCCAACTGACCTACAAAAGTAGAAATTGAAAAGAAATGTAGACGAAATGCCCAATGTGGCCTTCGTATAACTTACCTAGTGAACAATTATTTATGTATACTGTTCCATTAGTATTAATCTTTAACGTTAGTTTTTTCTAATTTGAACGTTAGTTTTTCTAAATTATTTTCGCTTGTATAAACACTTTATCACATACCTGTACATCGTTTATAAGTAGGTACCCCCCATCTCAACTAATTAGTGCAGACCTTCCCGCTACTGTGACAATTGGTATTACAGGGAAATGAAGGGATGTGCGTTAGTTATCGATATATCGATAGATACACTAATACTCTACACGAACTTGTGTCTAAATAAAAACAGTCGCACGGGTCGATAGAAGGAAGAAACTGCGCTGGCCGCGGTCGGTTCTTGGATGGGTGACCATCTATAACATTTTGAGACCCTATCTGTGCCTTGGAAATCACGTCCCGGGTGTCGTTCGTTGATCTTTGACAATTGTTACGGGGGAGTCAGAAGCCCCGAAAATGTGACAACCAGTCTTACCGAGGAGTATCGTGTAACCCAGTAACTGGGTTGTGGAGATCAGGTAGGCTGTCACACCAACAACATAGTTGGGGAAAGTCTAGGCAGATTGAATAATGGCTAAAAAATATATAAAAAAAATAGCTTTAAACAAAATTATGGTGTGAGAATCTGTTGCTTGAAATCAGCAGTCCACTGCTGGGCATAGGTCTCCCCAAAGCCCGCCACTTCGACCGGTTCTGTGCTTCTCGAATTCAGCGGGTTCCTGCGGCCTTCACAAGGTCATCGGTCCACCTTGTCTTCCGGTACGTGGTCGCCACTCCAGAATCTTTCGGCCACATTGGCCATCTATTCTGTGAGCAATGTGCCTGCCACTGCCACTTAAGTTCGGCATAACTTCGGGCTATGTCGGTCACCTTGGTTCTCCTGCGGATCTCTTCGTTTTGATTCGATCACGTAGGGAAACTCAAAACATAGCCCTGTCAATTCATTATCATCATAAAATCTACGAGTGTTTAAACTAAATGAAATATAGATTTTGACATTTTTTTTTCTATTTCGAATTTATTTTTTATTTTTTTTAATTTTACTATATTTTGACATTCTACTTCTATTTTGACAGTTTACTTCTTCTGGCATTTTAGATTCTACACACCATAACATCACGCCTATAATCCCCTAAGAGTTAAGCAGAGGTGTACCAATAGTTAGGTACACTTTCATGTCGCAAGTGAATCTTAGGCCCATGTAATAAGGGGCGAGCCAATTGCCATCAACCGAGCACAAATCTAGACTCCGGGCTGCTACTGAGAAATTCTAGATGTAAAACCCAATAACACTTAAAAAAAATGTATATTCTAGTCATTATGCATTTAAAAAGATTGCTTAACCCGTAAACTATAAAGCAGATTACCCAATGTTCCTATCCTTCAGGAAGTACGTAATATAACTGCCTATTATAACGTCAACAACAAAGTTATTCACAAACTATGTCAATAAAGGCCCTATTGAAAAGCAAATTGCTCAATAATACAATTTGTTACAAATACTAACAAAGTCTCGAGACGAGTTACGGGCAAAATTGTTACCTGTTTCATATCCAGGTAGTTATTATTTGTTAAACTGTTTGTTGTAACAATGTTTAAATAAAAGCGGTGAACTGTTATATAAATTGATTGAATTGGTTAATATAATATTATAAAATAATTATTTTAACGAAGCGAAAGATGTGTTCATAATTATCATTTAGGAATCAAACTTTCGTGAACACTCCATAATAAAAATACACAGTAAGTGTCTTGACTATGACTCTCAGCGTCTCAACGCTTGACAACTGTGCTGCTGGGGAGTTTGTTACGAAACTTCTTCTTTCTAGCTGAAAGCACTAGACAATGGTGAAGTGCGGGCGTTTCTGGTTGAGTGTCTAATGTAATTTTAAATAATGATCTATTAAAAAATATCGATAACGGCTTATCGATAGCGATCGATGTCCCATCCCTAGGCAACAATACGTCTTTATTTTTAATGGTAACCGTTTACGGTATTGTATAGGGCAATAACAGATGCCATCCTAAAGAATGAGTATTGCAATTTTTATGACTAGTCTATATAATACTTGTTTGACTGGATTTTTCAGCATATTTTTTTATCTTTGTCCACTAATTTGGGTAGGTATGTCGATAAATTAAGACTAATTGTTAATATATGATGGAGTTGGCGAGACGTGGTGAATATTTTGGTTGTTATTAATTCCTATCATGGGATTTAGATATTAAAATATATTATCAGGTAGTTTAAGAGTTCTTTAAATAAGTTCAAGTTCCTTTTGTGCAATCGTAATATTTTCATGATGTTATTTAAAACCAATTTACAATTTATTATCTACATGAATAGTTATTAACCCAAAAACAATTCATATTAAACACGTACATCAATACTAAGATATTGTAAATTTTTGCAGCATTTTACAATAAAAATTAACCCTAATACTGAACTGTAGGCATATAGGAGCTAAAAAAAAATCGAATTATTAAGTTACCAAAAAACATCGACACTTTATTGACAAAAATTATCGACGCATCCCATCCCTACCTACTAAGAACAGGCCACCATGCGCAAGAGTTTTTGTTAATCACAAGAATGTCCTAATAACTTGATTTGGTCCGTTTATCGTGGATTGTTCTCGATACAGGGGTAGGCAGAATTCAAAGTCGTTACTTTAAAAATGTTTCATACTTACTTTGTTACGATTACCTGCAGGTATTTTTATTGATGGTGGGACCTGTGATAGCTCAGTGGTGGGTCCTAAGGATTGAAGTTCGATTCCCGGGCGAGGTAAAACTTTTCGGGTGGTATTTTTATTTTTGAATCTTGGAAAGTTATGGGGTTTCCTATTACTTTCCAAAATTAACAGATTCAAAAATAATCGTGAGGAAATGATGTTATGTTTAATATAAGGAAGGCTCAAATCGCCACCGGTCTCACGCAAACGTGGTGATCACTGCTCGTGCCTTCTCTGTATGAAAAGAGGTCTGCAGTGCAGTCCTGCAGAGGAACAATAATAACCAGGCTTGTAATTGTTAATTTAATCATTCATATTGCCAAATACGTTTACCAAGTGTGGTGATTATTCAAGTTAACAGTACTAGACTTTATTTATTTATTTACTTAGGGACAACAAACATCAGTGTATTAATTAGTTTAAACATAGGTTAAAACATAATAATAGAGGTAACAGAACAGATACACTACTCACAAATGTATCCACAGATTACTAAACAAATCTACTAGTTGTTAGAAAGAACAATATAAAAATAAACAGAATAAAAGTAAACACGACTTAATGATTAAGGTTCTGTTCACTTAAAATAGCGACTTAACTGACAAATGCGTGCACTGACTGGACAGGTCCACTCATTCTGTGTGGTTCTTTCCTCAAACGACCATTTCAGACATCAATCCACATGGTCTTCACATGACCTGACCAAGATTATGTCTGGACTTTAAAAGACTGTGACCTCTGAGTTTGTTTCGGCGTTTCTTCTCAGAGTAGTCAGATAGGAAACGCCGATCTCACCTAGTTTTTAAAATATGATTGACGTGTTTGTACAAACCTATTTACAGAAAATAAATCATTTATCATTTATTAGCAACAATATATTTTATAAATATAACCTATATATATACTTTACGCTTGTAATTCTCAAAGTCCAAGGCAGAGGTTTCCCTGTATCCTAAATTTGTTTCGCCATTTCTTCTCCATCCATCAAAATGTTGACTCCATCTAGTTTTTTTTATTACTATTTACTTCATCCTGTGATTCTGTGATTCCGATATCCTATTAACAGAATTAACAATGGCATTTCATTCAATTTCAATGAAATAGGAATTGAAACAAAATAGTAAAAGAAACCCTTTAGTCAAATCTTTCTTTTTACGCCATCTTCTTTGAACAACAAAATCTTTTCCCTCCACCAGAGGGTGTGAAAAACAAAGCTTTTCCATGTAATAAGAATCCTCGCTTAAGAACCCTCAAAAAATCAAAGCAGAAGAAAACCTATTCTAACGTGAAAAAAATACTTCACAACTCGCAATAAAATATGAACTCTATTTCTGGAGCGATAAGATTTAAAATCGTTTCATAAGATTGTAAAGCAAATGATAAAAATCGTGGAAGCGATTATAGGCTTTATTGTTAAGGAGATAAAGTTCATGAGTCTGAAATTGGTTTGAGTGCGCGTGTGCTGAATATGTAATAGGAACATGGATGCGTGAAACGATGTTGCGTTGAAAATGGAAGTGCCTCATCGGAAAGACGGTTATTTGAAAAAATATGGTTGTCATGGGGCCTGAAAACCCTAATATCTAAACAGGCATCTGCGCGTAGCCAATCTGGCGCAACACGTCCCATTAGTATGTCGATGACGCGAACCGACAGTTTTGCCTTTAAAAAAATTGGTTATCTGAAAATAGGAAAGCTATGATTAAAACCAACCCGTGTTCCTTCAGTTGCCTGTGCCAGGGCCACGGTGTCTCTTTCGAACATTCCGCAACCCTGAGGCATCGGCCCTAATGGACCCCGTCACTGTGTGCTGACACTTCTTTTTTTTACCGGACGGCGAGCTAAGAAACGCACACCCAAGGAATAAGATTTAAATGAACTGTGAAATTTATAAGAATTGATATTGTTTGCTTCAAACTAACAAATACCTACCCAAAAAGAGATAATTTTAAATTGTAACACCCTGTTTCTTAAAGTGGTGACCACCTAGGTGGAAAATAGCAGATAATTATTGAAGAAATGTTGCGAATACTACATTTAATTTTGGATAAGAACAGTGTTGCTATTCTGTAACCACCATGAAAACTTAGCTCAAGTGAGCGCGGAGTGTGCTGTCAGTGCCACTGATGCTAGGGATTGACCAAGACGGGATGACACTGACAGCTCCCTCCACGCGTTATCACGGTGCGATTTTTACAGAATCAACATGCATGAGAATGGTGGTGTTTCCTAAAGTACTAGGTTATCTAAAACCTGCAGTAAATTAGTATTAAAATGGTTGTGATTCCTGGCGACTTTGGTGGACCATAACTCATTCTTGTTACAAAGCAAGATCCAATTTTAGGCCCAGCCCTAAACCTTCGAGCCAGTTTTTTGAATTTCGAATTTTATGCCGTCAACAGTAAAATTCTTAAAACAAAATTGACAACGTAAGTTGTCAGTTTTTTTTTAAAGGAACTGTGTTGACTAAAGATTGTTGTTAGGTTCTTATTTCAAAAACAGACTTGATGGTTTAAACCATGTCTTGTAATAAGACCGATACAACTCTCCATTCAAACTCAATGCGATACGATAATATTTTAAAACAAGCATAAATGCCGCATACGTTTATCACGAATCTGTGGGAAAAAAAAAACAATCTCACAATTGAGCGAAGTGCTGTAAAAGGGAATGTTATTCCTTACTTACAATGTTGAAAACTATGGCGAAATCATCACAGATTTTGTTATTAGTAAACAAAAAGATGTTACTGCCGATCCTCGTTACCACATCTATACAAACTTCTTTTATTAAATTGAAGTATCCGTTTGTAATGTTAACATAACAGCTTTTTACCAAACGCATATGAAAGCATATGACTCGTTGGTCTAGTGGTCGCAATCGCTACTGCTGAGCATGAGGTCCTGAGTTCGATTCCCAGGTCGGGCAACGTGTTATTGGGTTTTTCTATCTGGAATTTCTCAGTAGCAGCCCGGAGTCTGGATTTGTGCCCGGTTGATGGCAATAGGCTCGCCCCCTATTTCATGGTACTTTAACATAACTGGCGAAATGTGGGTGTACTATAGGTACACCTCTGCCCAACCCTTCGGGGAAACAAGGCGTGATGTTATGTTATGTTATGTATACTTTTGCAAAAAAAAAACTTGGCTGTCCGATTGTTTGTGCCGGCTAACCTCTAAAACGGCTCGACCGATTTTGTTAGAATTACGAATGTGGACGTACCTACGCTACTTTTTATCGACATAAAAGTCACTTTTTACGAATTCCATAAAAGATATTCCACCTAATATTTTTTTATGAAACGTCACAATCTAGGTGCACGGTGTCAATTGGTCGTTTCTTATGGAGAAGAGCCGGCAAGAAACTCCATGGTTACTCTTTGAAAAAATATTTGACTTTTACAATGTTTTCAAATTACAGTGTTAAAAGGTAAACATTTAAAAAATATAAAAACTCCATTCACGCTATCTCAAAAACTCTTGTTGTATTTTAAAACATGCATTCAGAACCGCAAACCTCAAGTAAGAATTCTACTTGTAAAAACAACTCTTTTTACCGATATTTAATGATTATCGATTCATACAGTGTACTCGTGATCCTATTATTACGGTAATTACAGGTATTACTTTACGACTTGTTACTTACAAAATGGGTAGGCAGAGTAGTCGTACCGGTAAATATGTAGTAAGCAAAATTGCTCCAAAACGCGTTCGTAGCAGTTTGCTACGCCGTAGCACTTTTTTATGATTATGAAATTATGATTTTGGCACAGCGATATATTAATATTTACCTATTTTAAAGCTTTAACGGCCGAACGGGTTTTGACGAAATTTGGCACAAGAGTAGACCTTGGTTATGATGTGGTGGCATCTACACCACCACATGCGAACAACGCATCACACTGACGGCACGCAAAATCCTGCATCGCGCAAGCAGAGTTTACTGCGCAACTAGCATATATAAAACGTCCTTAATTTATTAGGGCAACCACAGGCAAGTCCGTCTAAGCAGACGAAAATCTCATAGGTTGACTTGCGAGATGCCATTCCCAAAAAAAAAAAAAAATCGTCGGGCAGTTGCCCACCAGACACAACACCCATCTGGTCGGAGGAGCCTCCCTTTTCTATGTAGGATGAGTGAACTTTACACCCTGTTCCTCATATCTCTATAAGGATATCGGATACTTTTCATCCCGGTAGCCTATGTGCCGCATCTTTGTGGTTACACTTTGACCTTTAGCTAGTCTAGCGCAGTAAGAAGTTTCAATACAAGAGGAGGTCTATGACTGACTTAAGTCCTACGTCACGTTCCCGTTACGTTCCGATACGTAACTTCGAAACGGCGAGAAAACGCGAGAAGTAGCTAGTACCACTTAACTAAATAATATTAACATAACATAGCATCACGCCTGTAATCCCAGAAGGGTTACGCAGAGGTGCACCCACAACTCGCCAGTTATGTTCAAGTCCCATGTAATAGGGGCGAGCCTGTTTCCATCAACCGAGCACAAATCCAGATTCCGGGCTGCTACTAAAATATTTCTAGAAAGAAAAACCCAATAACATTTTGTCCGACCTGGGAATCGAACCCAGGACCTCATGCTCAGCAGTAGCTCTTGCGACCACTAACCAACGCGGCAGTCGTCCAAGATATTATTTTTAATATGTCTGGGTGTAAGGTAATTCGAAGCAAAAGCTGTAACCAATGAATTCAGCTCATGATTTGAAATTGTTCGTATGTTATGTTTAAAAAAAACCGTTATTTCAAAGAAATGCACTATTTAGGTCCCTTCGTCATGGTTGAGCTGAAAGGTACTGATCCATGCATCATGTTCGTGAACGGGCGCCGTCAGTTGGGACTGGTCAACTCTTAGCTGCCACGGCTTATTTTAATAATATATTTTTTGGATTGTTTTTATTTATTTTTTGCTGCACTCTGGACGCTTTTAACGTGTACGGTTTTGTACATCGTTCTCACATATAGGATCAACATTAATTATATAACTAATATATTTGTAAGAACAATGTTATTAGAAAGAGTGCCCGTGGAGTTTCTTGCCCGTTATTCTCCATAGATACCTACAGTATGCGAGGCCTAAGCTGAGCTATGCATTTGTGTGAGTAATTACCAATCGCACAACAAAGGTGTGATCGCGCGAGGGACGCACAGCACCTCAGGCCGAGTATAAACCGGTTTAAGTCAAGCAAAGGACGCGTCGCTATGTGCACTCACACAATTGCAAAGCTCAGCTTAGGCCTCACGGACTGTACTAAGCTTTGGACTGGGGCCACTAGCTTCATATTTCTGACTGACCGACTCCTTGACAATTCAAAAGTGCCTGTAAATGGTTTACTTGAAATAAATGCTTTGAGTTCGACTTTGAGTTTGAGATCAAAATGTATGGACGTGCAATTTTTTTTTGTGTCTATGTCCCTGTTATATCATACCATACAGGTTATGTATATTCACCACTTCCATTTACATCAGCCAAGCAGGCTTTATTTAGATCACTCGACAATATTGATTCTAAAATCCAATCAAAACTTTAGAATTAATGACCTGGACAAACTATTGAACTTAAGTTCAAGTTAAGTAAGTTATTAACTCTTAGGCTAACAGATGAATGTTGAACCGAACTTGTTTGAACCGGTTTTGTCTGGAACGTTGGTTCTTGAAGTGAGAGGTTGTACGTATGTCTGTCACCATTTTTGTAGGAAACTGCTTTAAGTATTTATTTATTATATGGTTTTTGCCAATATGGTAGATTGTGAAGTCGAAAGGAGACACTTTAATTGGTCCATGATATATTTTACTCGGCTCATTCCTTAATTCATTAAAAGTCAAATCATTTATTACACTTAAGACGCCGACAACACCTAAAGCGCGGTCACTGTCAGTCTGCATAGAAAAGAAAGAGAAACGCGATGACACAACGGTGGTAATTTATTGCAAAAAAAGTAAGCATTTATCTATTTACAACAAATCTATTGATTGAACTTATAAAATAAAACACGTTTAAATGTTGATTGTAGAATAATCTGACAAAAAAACAGAACGATTGCATGTACATTCGTATGGTTTTTAATCGTTAAAAGGATTTTTTGAGGTATCTTCGTGTTTTTTTTATAGTATCAAATTACTTGTTTAATGTTTTTAACACACTATCTAAATAGCATATATCATAAAGAATATCATATTATTCTCTTTTTTATGGTTCAGTACCTCGAAAGGGAAAAACGGAATCCTTACAGGATCACTATGTTGTCCGTCCGTCTGTCTGTCTTTTAAGACATTTTTCTCAGGAACGCGTGGAGGTATCAAGCTGGAATTTATATAAAACTAGCTGAACCCGCAAACGTTGTTTTGCTATTTGTTTTTTTTTTTTGTTTATTTTTTTTTTGAAAAATAGATGTTGGCCGATTCTCAGACCTACCCGATATGCACACAAAATTTCATCAAAATCGGTCAAGCCGTTTCGGAGGAGTATGGCAACGAAAACTGTGACACGAGAATTTTATATATTAGATACTCAGGTCTACTGTTCTTTGGAGCTGTGAAAAAATCAATTCTAAGCCAACGCAATCAAAAGATACAGCAACTCGCAAGGGAATCAAAACCTACAGGGTACTTCCCGTGAACTCAGAATCTTGAAATTTGTTGCGAAGCAACGTCTTATAGCACAGATAAAGGAAAAATTGCGAAAACCGTATTTTTTTTGTTACATCATATACTAAAAATATTTTTAATAATTTTAAACTTACTACCCCTTTCCTCAAGAACGCAAGTGAACTTTTACTTATATACCTAGAGGTTTGTGCGGAACCCTCGGTGCGCGATTGCGACTCGCACTTGGCCGGTTATTTTTTTACTGCAGTGGGGTACTTTTAGGCATCATAAAAATGCCTTTAGGTCCTGTAGCCCCCTTAAAAGGCACTTCTGAACGTCAATACGTTACAAGAAAGAAGGATTGATTCTATTAGCCCCTTTTAAAAAACTATGGAGAGTGATGAAACTCAATATTACTCTTTTAAAATGTATAACAATATTTTGTATACAAAATGTTATATGACAATGTACATAATACAATTACTTTACTCAATTGGTACCATGTATTAAAAAATAAGCAATGACAGATAAATTAATTATGTTGATAGAGACACGGTGCTCACATCTGTACAAATATTGCAACCCTAGACACTTTTCCACATTTTAATAAATAATAAATCAGTGTGTGAGTTAAGGTTGTGCTAGTCATAAGCCCAACCATCGTCACAACAACTGGTCCTATGTTAGTCACAACTTAAGAACTCCTATGTCAATAACCAGAGAGGAATTGGAATCGCTTTCATTTTGACAGTTCAAAAACATTCATTGCGTTATTAAAGTTGTTGAGCAGACAAACTTTTCGAACATATGAAGCAATAGATTAACATAACCTTCAAAATGATCCAGATTGTCTTGACTCTTTTTGCGAAGGGTAATTTTACCGAAATGACCCTTCACAGAAAAAAGGGTAAAATAGTATAAAAATATTCCCTACTTAAATTAATTTATCTCCTTAACCATGTTTATAGATATATCACCTCATTTGTTCCATTAATGTCCAGATGGGGTTGCCAGGAATTTAAATGGTCCCAACTTGGGGTAGGGGCATTCAAATTATGTCTTTTAACTGCTTTATGTCCCTTAATTTGTTTTGTTTTGTACTTAGGAGTTGATGAATTGAGGTTTAAATGTATGGCTGGTTGGAATCGGGAGGGGTTGGAGATGTGACGTTGAGGTACTAAGTGTAACTGTGGGTTTACTAGTTTATTTTCAATATGGTTCTAAGGTAGAACACTCTCATCCGGGTAAAAGTGATCCGGCAGTTAACCAAAGTTGTCGACATGGCTCACAGGATAAACAAGCTGAAGTGGCAAAGGGCCGGCCGCATTAGCCGTAGAACCGATGACCGTTGGGGTAGACGTGTTCTTGAGTGGAGACCGCGAATCGGCAAACGTAAGGTAGGACGTCCTCATGCTAGGTGGAGCGACGATCTTCACAGGGTGGCTGGTAGCAGCTGGATGAGACTTGGCGAGAGTTGAGCTGAATGACTTGCAATTGGAGAGGAAGAGGCGAAAAGTGCCCTGTATTATTCTCTGCCAATTTTTATTGCCAACTGAGCTTGCTCGCGACCTCGATTTCGCCAGATACTCATCAACGATGACACCAGCGTGTCCTGTTCTTCAGTATTACTGTAGACAAGATAAGCTATTAAACTGGTAACATTTTATTTCATTCATTTTAAATTGAAGCAGTAAAACAGCATCATTAGCTTAAATTAGGTAATTAATAAAAATAGACCTTCCCATTTGGCAAATATCCGATTTTTTATGCAAAACGGTAGATAAAAAGGTTTAAAGGCGAAATTAAAGAACAAAAACATTACACACACCATTTTACTTACACAGTGGCGTAAATTTTAGACAAAATAAAAAGAACATGGCGCCCGTTCTTTTTTCAGAGTGACCAACAATTTTCTCGCGCCATTCTCGAAACAGAAAATGTCCGAAACATTTTCAACTCTTGTTTAATTAAAAACGCGAATAAAAATTTAGCTCGCCTCCTTTATTACCCTGATGTATGGCCTTTTAAAATGCTCCAGAAAAATAAACTGTATTTTGTAGGAAATAAAATGCATCTTTCTGTGTTGGTGTTACGGTATTCTTTTTCAGAAGTCCAGTGTTTTACGATTTCCTGTTCTATTTTAAGGGTGATAAAATACAATTTTGATTGCGGCGTTATTGTTTCGATTTGAAAGTGATTTTCCGTTTGATTTTCGGAGATTCGTTTGTAATCTTCACGCTCTATTTTTTTATGGTGTGAGTAGAATTTTAAGTAGTGTAAAATATAAAGGGCTTTATTCGCGAAACGTGTTTGATCTTTCTCACAGAATTATGTGAATTAATAGTCATATATAAATTATAGTTTAACTGTCAACAACTGGTGTTTGTGAAAAGTTAGGAAAGCAGGATTATTTTATACGAAATGTGTATCCGGCATTACGTTAATCTTTTAAAAAGTAATAAAATCATGATTAAATTATTATTAATTTAATATTTCTTTGATCAAGACTGGTGTGTTGCCAACACTAATAAATGTTCTAGTTACAATTTATTTATTTTAGTTCAAAAGCAAATAGTTTACTTCTGTAAATTATTTCATTCATTTATATTGGTTTTTATGTGAGGATATGTAATAATCATAACATAAAATATTGTGTTTTTTTAGTTTGACTGAAATATTTATTGATTCGAGAATGTAATAACTAATAATAACTTTTTGTAAAAGTCATTTAGTCAACTTTAATTTTGTAAGATTCTAGGCAGGTAGGCCCTCGTTTCATGTTAAATAGTTTAGCTGCTTTCGGTAAGACTAGAAACTGACTCCGGAATACTACGACGAGAATCAATTCTATTAAAATGTATATGACTTAAAAAAAAAACACTACGAGTATATCCAAAAACAGTCGATAAGTTGAGATTTACTTTAATTAAGAAAATC
Organism: Dasypolia templi; assembly: GCA_963555695.1. Lineage (NCBI taxonomy): Eukaryota > Metazoa > Arthropoda > Insecta > Lepidoptera > Noctuidae > Dasypolia > Dasypolia templi. The sequence continues at coordinate 13,075,822 of OY743163.1, forward strand.
ACGACCCAACCAATCCACTTTCTTATCTGAATCACAAGTCAATAACTCCTCAAATCCCATACCTACCACAAAACCACCATTCCCCACCCATATAGACCCCACAAAGCCCACAGAACCCATCAACACCCTATTACAATTTAAAACGAATAATAAAATCGGCTACAATCACAAAAGATCTAGCAAACGGCTATAAATTCACTACATTTTAACACTATCGCGAACGGTAGCCGTATAGCCGTAAACACTTCTCTGCTTTCCTGTACTTTATTTTTTTTCGCTAAGGAATTTAGTACAGACAGCCTAGTGTGGGAATGGCGTTTGGCGCTAGTGAGCAAGATGGCGGATTTTAAAATGTTTGTGGTGTGATTGTTTGTGGTATTGTATTGTCTGTTGCAGGAAGAATATAAATTCTTTTGTGTGGTTGTAGAGTTGGGTTATCAATCTGTGTTATCTTTGGTTAGTGTTTTAATAGACGGAGATAGTACTTACTTATTACTAAGTCAGGTAGTTAATTAGGTAAGCTAGTTGTGGAAAGGACTGGCTAGGGAACTAGGTACTATCTCTACACTTATTTTTGATTCCATGGAAAAATGCTGTCTTGGTTTCAAGTCGGTGAATTAAGGGTGCATTTTGAATCATTTCTACATTACATCACTCAAAAGTTATATCTCTGATGTATAAGCATAGCTGACCACCTACAGCCAATAAGGCTTTTATAGTTCTTAGGTACTTCTAATTAAATTCTTCAATAAAGGAATCCACTTACCTTATAGTAAATACTAGAAATACTAAATCAAACCGAAATTCATCTACTTATCTTTTCAAATATTCATAGCATAACGTCAGAAATCCATAAAAAACATGTCATTAACACACTTCAGAACTTGAAAATAGCCAATTATAACAGCTATTTCTCTAACAATTAAGTCTTGGCACACGAATGGCATAATAAATCATAGCGTGGCATGCCATCACGCCGTGCCAGTAAAATATTTACACTTAACACTTCTGACCGCAGTTGTATGGCCGCCATATTGATTTGACACTTCATTTATTGTTTTTTGTTTTCCTGGAGAACGTAGTTTTTCTTGTTACTGAGGTTTTTACTAATGGTTTATGTTTGTGGTCGACTAAAGATTTACGTAGGTTTTTAAGGGTTAGTAGTAGGGTTTATAAAACCATCTACATCGTGATGACCCAGTGGTTTGAAGGCCTCCCGTGCACGAGGTTAGTGTAGGCCACCAAAGTCACCAATATTACTTTTTTTTTAATTTATATGTACTTACTAAGTTTATCTTGGACATTACTGATATCAGTTCAATGATCAATGCACGTGCCTTCTTTGTATGAAAAGATGCCTTTGCCCTCCACTGGGACAATGATAGGCTGGTATTATTATTATAATATTAGTACCTTTAACACCGGAACTCAAGGCAGCGAAAAACACCGTGACTTAATTATCTGAATTTGCCAACAGCCAAACACGCAGTCCCTAAGCAAGCGTGACTCTGGTGGGCAACGGTCTGTATGCTAGTTGCGCGGCAAACTTCGCTTGCGCGATGCAGGATTTTGCGCGACGTCAGTATGACGCGTAGTTCGCATGAGGCGTTGTAGATACCCTTACCACATACCCTTCAAAATTGAATTACACCATATCATAACTTCATACGAAAAAGGCTAATAAAACCCAATTTCTAAAACCATTCATTCATTCATTTTTCCACTTTTCCTGTTGACAGCGATGTGGACGAAATTTTTGATGCTCTATGATTTTTTCCCTCCTATTTTATGTTTTTTTGTTACATATTTTTATAAAACTGAAACAATTCGCTTTAAAAGTATGTAAAATTCATAATATTTAAAAACAACAAAATTGCTTGTTACGTTTCGTTTCGTTTCAATTCAAACTATAATTACTTTAAATAAAATCTCCAATTTAATTACTCAAAAAAAAAAAAGTCACATCACTATTTAACCGAAAATTCTTAACTAACCAACGTTCTGTCATCCTATACAACACTGCTATTAGAGTTCATTAAATTATTTATTTAGGACAATAATGACAAAAGGGTTCCCGTAGCCACGCCTCCCTTTATTGTATTTATGGTTTCGTTACAAAACGATTGGCTTAGACAAGTTTTGAGGTTATTAAATTAACTAGTAGTTTATGTGTTCAATTGATAATTTAATACCTATGGTTAAGGAAGGGGGGAATGTTTCGAATTCCGGATGTCTTAAAGGGATGGGCAGAAAGGATAGTAATAACTATGTATTGGATGTTATACTTTTTTTAATAAGCAGCATTTTAGGTAAGAATATTATACTATAGTTCTAAAATAGAACTACTTAAACCACCGACATTGCACTTAGAATCAGCATGCTGCAGTGGAAGCTGGCAGGCCATGTCTGTAGACGGATAGACGGTCGATGGAGCAAACACGTGCTAGAGTGGAGACCGCGTTTGGGCAAACGTAGTGTGGGACGCCCTGCGGCACGATGATTCGATGATTCGATGAAGGTGGCCGACTGCGGATGTATGCGGACTGCTCAGGACCGGGATGGTTGGCCCTCTTTGGGGGAGGCTTACGTTCAGCAGTGGACGGCAATTGGCTGATGACGATGATGATGAGTAATTTGACAGTAGTATTGTCAAACTCCTGTCCTAAAAACAAACACACAAGGACTTGAAATGTCAGATTATTATCTGGGATTAAAAAAGATCCGTAACATATCCGTCATCTATGCATTCTGTACATCAAACTATGTAACAATACACAAAAATAATTGCTGTTAACACAATTTTATTTTTGCTGTAAACATTTGCTGTTGCGGTTGTGCGCAACGTAACGCACGCAAAACATTGTGCTTTTGGATGCATGCAAAACTTTTTCTCGTATAAATATATATCAGTAAAAGTTGAATTTTTGACCTTCATTATCACCGTAACCAGAAAGTTCCCAGGTATGGTCCAGTACAAAAAAATACAACAATGACCAAGTGACTCGGCTTCGTTCAGTCACTTTTTACATCTCTTAGATGTTTCTTGCGAACAACCCGTGTGCCCGATGGTACCTAATACCTATCGGTAAAAACGACGAATTCTCATACTAATTATCGACCTAATTCCTCCCCTTTATGGGTCTTATTTTGTGCTCACTTTCGTTATAAAAATAATTCTTGTGCAATGTTCCATGTTTCTACGAGTATACCCAGCGGTTTAGTGATTTAAGATTTTTATTGAAAATTGACTTTTTAGTTTTGTGCACGTTGAAGTTGTAGGTAAATGATGTGGGTAAGGAATGTCAGAACAGTATTGGAAGTCCTTGTTTCTGTTAATAGGAACTTAGTATCAAGAATCTGATGTGTTATGGCGTCATGATAATTGCAATGTCTCTAAAACGTATTCGATCAAAAGTAGAAACGTTTCAAAGGCGTCCACACTTTCCCGAATGTAGTTGAACTATAAGTGTTATGTTCTCAGACGTTGGACAAAGCCAATGTACTGGGTAGCCACCATTTTATAATGATATTGCTCTAACATTCCCTTAATATTTATTTAACAAAAATAATATATAACTACAGTACTATCAAATGATTGATTAATTAAATTATGAAACAAGCTCATTTATCCATCGCGATTTATTGCAAACGACATCTTCTCAGTTCATCGGCCGCATCAGTCTTGTCTAGGTCTACGAAGCCGAATAACTTGGCTATTAGTTTAAATATTTCTTATAAACGAATCTTCCGTTCTCTTTGCCAACAGGTCCCAGAAGCAGAAGGATGAAGAAGAGAGCTGCAGCAGTACCAGAAGAGAAGAGACCAAGAACCGCCTTCAGTGCTGCACAACTCGCTAGATTGAAGGTAATTTTCATAGAATTACCATCAGCCTTCTTGACCAAAGAAAATATTATCAACGTAACCATTTCTTTAGATTTATGACTTACGAGTTGTAGGTTGCGTTCGAACCCAGGCAGGCGCTTTACCTTTTTTAAATTATTTCATCACCACTGCTGTCAAAAGGGTTAATGAAAACGTCGTGAGGAAATTGTTTTCTAGAACCAAAAATGGAGGAGGCCTGTGTCCCAGCATTGGGAGCATAATCGGCTGATTATACACGTACTGCCAAGTATCACTGCTGTATTCCGGTTAAATGGATGCCAGTAACATGCGGCAAATGACACATCATTCATCTTTGTCTAATGTCTCTTGGGTTGGCAACGCATCAGGAAACCCTTAGGTGTCTATTGTGACATGGTGACAGGGAAATTCGACCTAATCCTTGGAAGGGGTTTTACTAGAAATCATTAGCAACAAATCAAGTATATTTAACAATAGGGCCAAAACTGGATGGTTACTAATCTGTGACGGTTCAGTATGAACCGAAGAGTCTTATCAAACGGTATCGTGGTACACAGTAACTGGTGTATGGAAGTCAGGTTAGGGATATTTTGGCAGATATGTTTTATACTAAGTACTTCAATTCCTAACCCACTTTTTTTGCCCACAGAACGAGTTCGCCGAAAACCGCTACCTGACGGAGCGAAGACGTCAAAGCCTGGCCGCAGAGCTGGGACTAGCAGAAGCTCAGATCAAGATCTGGTTCCAGAACAAACGGGCCAAGCTCAAGAAGGCTACAGGACAGAGGAACCCCCTCGCGTTACAGCTGATGGCACAAGGGCTTTATAACCACAGTACGGTGACTGAAAGTGATGAGGAAGAAGAAATTAATGTCACATAAGCAGATAGGAGGTTTCTCGTAAGGATTTAGGGAGTGAAAAATTGTTTGAGCTATGGTCGGTTTTTAAAGCCTAGTGCTATGCTATTCTCTAAACATTACTTCGAAATATGAAATGAAGGGTGTGCGCAGGAGTTCCACGACCTGATCCCACCATCGCCCTTTTACTACCGGACTCCCAGGCGTACTGCAGGCTACCATATGCACTTGGTTGATATCCCGACCAGTCGTACTCAGCGCTTCTCCTCCACATTTATTATGCGCACAGCCAAAGTGTAGAACTCTCTGGCAGCGTCTGTGTTCCCTTCCAAATTTAACCCGTCTACCTTCAAAGCAAGAGTGAACAGGCATCTTCTGGGCACGCTCGTTCTATAATAGACCTCATTCATCGCTTTCCATTAGGCGTTATCGATGTCATTCGGCAAAAAAAAAACAATTTCCATTCAATTTTAAAAACAAGTGACTTTGTTGACATTCGAATTTGGAAGTAATGGTTAAGAAGTAGCCCTTACTACTGATTGCTGCCAAATCTCATATAATTTGCTGTTTTATTTTTTTACTGAAATAACAAAAACCGATCATCAGATTGGTCTGAAATTGCGATTATGGCCGATAGAGACTTTCAGAAACTACAGTCTTGACAGAGGACAAACGAATGCGGGATTCGCGAATTTGATCTTTAATAGCTACTAGAATTGCCGCACTGACAGGTGTCAACGGATTCTCTCGAAGGCTGGATAGTAGAGTATTTATTGTGTTGACACTGTATAATGTGCTAAAGGCGAAAATTATGGCGTTTGTGTCTCATATGGGAAAAAAAGAGAAATGTTCATTTATTAGGTAATTTTTCAGATTTTCTTCTTGTCATTGTATTTAATCAATAATAATTAAATTAAATGGATTTTACATAATCTGGCAACTAATAAAATATCGTTTAAATGGCACTAACTGAAGTTTTCTGAGAATAATAGAAACATTTTGGAAATATTATAACTATGTTATTAACGGTTTGCCAAAAAAAAAATGCGTCCAGTTACTCGAGAAAATGTTTAATGAATAAGAAGGCCATTTTGAGACTACAAGAGATATTTTAATAAAAAAACATAGCGTAGTATATTGTTGTACTTTGGGGCCATCCATAAATATGTCACACGTTAAAGGAGAAAGAGATGTTAAAACAAATGTGACGAAGTGTGACTATGCGGGGAGGAGGTCATTAAATTGCAGATTATATGACGTACCCAGTCACACAAATATGACCCCTGTGGCATGGACAGGGGGCTCCAAATATTATGAAATTCGTGTGACGTCATTTATGAATAGCCCCTTTGCGATATAAAGAAAATGTTCCTGAGTAGTGTAAATAATATAGAATTTAACGTATTTATTCCTATTGAGTAAAGCGTGGTTATTTTAGGACTTGTAAAATAGCGGTTAACATAGAAAATAGTAACTGTTCTAAAAACAATCATTCATTTAAATTATTGCTAGCATTTTCTGGTTATATCAAGAAAAATAAAAACCGGTTTCTGAGGTACTTTTTGCCGGAGTTAATCTTTCGGCAGTTGTCAATTTTTTGGCGTTTCGGAACGTTCCGTTTCGTTCGTCCAGATCTTTCAGAATTCACCCTCTTGTAGGAGAACTCTGCTTTAACATATAACTTTGTTGAATGAATACCTATTGACAGTTTGAGAACCTCAGAAACCGGGTTTATAGGACTGTAATTTTGGTTTGGCTTAAGTAGAAAATCTACTGCTACTGCTTGACTTTAAAACTGGAATCTCTGTATATGTAATAGCTAAAAACTAAAAAGTACTGATTAAATGATGCGATATAATAACCAAATAGTTTGTAAGTTTTTTTTTAGATTATAATTTATTATAATAATAATGTTTTTTAATAATTGGGTGAGGCACGTACAAGAAACCTTAAATTTATAAAAACGAGAATGAGGAAAAATCTCACGTAGATGTAATGAGAAGAAAATATACTTATGTACGTTCATAAACTAACGCCATCTTCTCTTGAGGTCGGCAGAAACCACAGAACACCACATGCAATAAAAGATCGCCTTACATTCTATTTTTGCTTCATACATCTGAACTTTCTGAAGAACATCACCAATAAGGTCCTTGAAGAAAATAATATGTATTAAGATTTAAATGAGTAAACATTTCTTGTTAAGGAATATTGTTTTAAAGTAACATAGAAAATTTATCCTCATGAGAAAAATGCTGCAAAATAAATGAGGACGAGGCCCTTTCTTCCTCATTGAAAAAACATTAAAACAATTTCATTTTGGCATAATGAATTAACTTGTTTATTTAAAATTCTGGCAACCAAGTCTTACTAAGGGGTTTTTTGTGACCCATTTACTGAGTTGTGGAGGTCAGTTAAGTAGTCAAACTCAAACTCAAACTCTTAAAGCATTTATTTCAAATAAACCAATTACAGGCACTTTTGAATTAACAAGGTCGGTCGGTCAGAAAAATGAAGCTAGTTGCCCATTCCAAAGCGTAGTTACCTATGGAGAAGAACGGGCAAGAAACTCCACGGACACTCTTAAATTAAATAATACATATAATCAGCTATAGAGGGTAATACTGGAAACGACCCCATAATTGTTGGCTAGACGGATTTAATATCATATAATTGTATTAAATTGTAAATAATATAGTTTTAAGTACATATTAATTATTTATGTGTGTTCTTTATTTAAAACGGTATTTCTATTTTCATTTCTAGATAATGCTGTTCTTTAGTCATTTCGTTTCTTCCATTATTTTTCTTCATATTAATTGTAAATATTTATTTAATTATTACTATCCGGGTAGTTATTGTGACTGTGCTAGATTTTAGATGTATAGAAAATAATAAATAAATTATATTACGTTATAAAATTATTTTGTTGTTTCTTTTAATATCCTCAATTAGGAACCTACTACACTGCCAAAAAAAATTACAAAATTAAATAGAACATAAACAAACTCAAACCATTTATTTCAAATTAACCAATCACAGGCATTTTTGAATTGTAAATGGTTCGGTCAGTCAGAGATATGAAGCTAGTTGCCCATTCCAAAGCGTAGTAGGTACCTATGGAGAAGAAAGGGCAAGAAACACCATGGACACTCTTTTAAATAATATTGTTCCATAAAATTGGTTACATCAGTCATGTTGAAATTATATAGGTGAGAACGATGTAGAAAGACGTGCACGTTAAAGGCGCCCGTAATGAAAAACATACAAAACAAAAAAAAACAAAAACAATTCGGAAATTAAAATAAGCAGTGGCAGCCAAGAGATGACCAGTGTCCACTGACGGCGCCCGTTCACGAACATGACGTATCGATCAGCACAAACTCACCATTTTGAAGGGAATTTAATGATCCAACACACACGCCACCACCAGCGAGACATTTGAGTGAGCGTGACATACTCACAGCCACCAGGGCACATTCAAGTCAATGAAAGACGTACTCAGTAAATGGTAGCTTTATAGCAGGTACATAGTGCTCCCACAGGTACTTTGGAATTATACAATACTAAAAGAATGAATCAATACAGTGATCAATTTCATAATAATATGAAATTTATATCCTGTCCTGTGTTGTATGTGTGCTGACCGCGAAGCTTGACCAACATAGAAATGAGTTTTGTCGACGGAAGAATAGACAAAATGTTAGATCAATAAAAATAAATCTGTAATTTTGTCTATTCTTTCAGTCGTTTTCTATTCTATCTGTCATTTTGTCTTTTCCATTAGTCATAATGTCTATTCTATCTGTCCACTTTGTAATTACTATCTGTCTTTTTGTCTAATGAACCTAATATATTTGTAACAATATTATTTAAAAGAGTGTCCATGGAGTTTCTTGCCCGTAATTCTCCATAGGTACCTACTACGCTTTGGAATGGGCATCTAGCTTCATACTCCTTGACAATTCAAAAGTGCCTGTAAATGGTTTAATTGAAATAAATTATTTGAGTTTGAGGTACATCTCTGCCTACTCCTACGAGCATTACAGTCATGATTGTGTTATATTATGATAGAAAGCTACACTATTCCCGCGTGTAACAGAAGGCTTTTTAATCAAGAAAATTCACGGTTCCCGGTTTATTTGCTGTAAATAAACCGGGCCACCTGCTAACTCTGGAACTCTGATTCGATTTTCTTATCAAAAAGTATTGAACTTACAACTATCAATACGCTTCCACTCTCCGCCACCACTTCGCACTTTCTGTAGGTACAACTTTTTTTTAAGAGTCTTCTCGCGGGTCAACCTAGGAGGTTGTCGTCTGCTTATCCGGGCTTGTCTGTGGTTGCCCTAATAAATTAGGGCCTCCAGCCAGGGCTTAAAAAACTTAAAAACTAAGCGACTACACGCTAAGTGCACTCCCTGTGGGGTAGGGACCACGGGTTAGGGAGTCGCTGGGAGAGGGCAGCAAGGGACGAGCTGAATCAGGATTAGTGAGATTTTGGGACGAATTGAAAGCTACTGGCTCAGAGCGCGGGCTGGCTCGAGCAAGGGTCAGGGGGTGTGGGGTGTAGGTATAACTTTGATAGTTGTAAGTTTTATACTATTTGAGAAAATCTAATCAGAGTTCGAAGGTAGCGGGTGGCCCGGTTTATTTGCTATCCAATGTAATACACACTGAACGGGGCAAAGCTCATAATCTACCTTGCCATAGAGCGACTGCCTATATGACCACAACACAGTTACTGGGTAACACGATACCCTTTGGTAAGACTGGTTGGACGACTATCAAAGACTTACGAATGACACTAAAACACATTACACAAAAACACACAATAAGAAGAAAGAAAACAATCGTAGGGCATCGAAAAATTCGTCCACATGTCCACTGTCAACAGGGAAAGTGCCCAAAAGGCTGGCAACATTGCCGCGTTGCATGGCCATGCCTATTCTTTGGCCAACAGATAGGCCAGCCCTCTCGTTACGTGACCGACCGAAGTCGACCAAGCGCAAATGGAAACTATAAACTTCCTGGGGCCCTATTATGAACTCTTATTTCCAGGCAGTTTACGGCGTAAACAGAACTGCCTTGCAATTTCGTATTATGAACTCGTCAAACAAGCCAGGCAGTGGTCACGTGACACCCTGGCCGACTTCTGGCCGAATATTGCCTGGCAATACCGTATTACGAACGTTCGTTTGACATTTCGTTCCGTATTAGAAAAGTAATACTACTACTGTCAAAAAGTAACCTCACAATCTATTCAGTTTACGCTGCTTCAGAGGAGCTTTTATTGAATTGTTTAAGGTTTAATTGGAAATTATTAGAGTGTTTTCTATATAAAATAAGAAAATATAATCATGTGTGACGAAAATGAACTGTTTGAGTTCCTGGAAAGTGATTCTTCTCGGCAAACTTGTGAATCAAGTTATAAAAGGAGACGACTTCGTGACCAATCTAATGCGTTCGACATGGATGATGTGCAGTTCACGACTTGGGACTGAATCTTTGTGAGCAGCTGAGGCCTCACATGTCATGAGACGTGTGATCGCACGCAAGGCTAAGAATAGTAAAATACACTTTCCACTAAATTAATAAAAGGATAATACGTATTATTGAAATCCTAACAACGGCCTTTCCTTTTGGTGTTCACCTTTAACCCATAACGGGCTTACAAAATCCACGGATTTATCCGTGAAGACTAAGGTTTTTATTACACTTCAATTATATTTTACAAACAAGATGATATCAGCTTTTCCTATGTGACTACTCTAAGAAGAAAGATAAGATAAAAATATTTTTAAGTCGATCAATAAAATAATTTAACGTTTAGGTACAAGCTTCTATAATCAGTGCTTTATCTATATATATATAGCACTGGTTACAGAAACTAACAACACCTAATTCTACATCCATTTTAACTCTACGAGAAGACACACCATTATGATTTACAACAAACCAAAGAATGTACAATAAAACGCTATAAATCAAAATAAACTTGCATACAGCGAATCGCATGATTTAAATGTACTCTACTGGGAATCGAACTGCGGATGTCGCGGTAATTGTTAACTACTAAGCCTTGGTGCCCTTTGATGTTTTGAGTACGTTTTGAAACTGTGTGATGTAAGGGTTTTAAATAGTGATGTGCGTAGTAAGGGGATTGGTATCGGTTTCGGTTTCGGTTTTCGTAATAGTTTTGGTGTGCCAAAAATTGAGAACAACTCAAAAAGCTTGAACACTAAATTAGTTTAAGGAAATATCTTTTTTTTTTACAGCTCACTTCATATTTAAGGTGAGACTTTTACAGAACAGGCCGGCTGACATCATCGAGCTAAAGTTTCGTTAAGAATGACCATGAGGTAACGTTTGGAATAGGATGAGCAGCAGCGTTTGCTTGTCTGTTACCAAGAATAACATACTGTTCGGCTACTGCGATAATGTAGATTAAGAAATTATGAATATTTTTTTATAGACACCATCTTTGAGGTCTTATAATGAGAGCCAAGCATAACAAATGAGCAGACTTTGAGTTGCAGCACGGAATCACCTTAATTCATGTTCTGTCGAGGATCTTCTGACCAGACGAGTGTTGAGTTTGGTGGGCAACTGCCTGACGATTGAATTCGGGACGTTGAAAATATGCTAGTTGACCGGTAAAATCTGCTTTCGCGATGCAGGGTTTTGCGAGACGTCAATGTGATGCGTAGTTCGCATGTCCGCCACATGCTCTACAACTCTATCTTTCAATAACTTCTTTTTAGTACCTATCATGAAAAAAGGCGATTTCGTGCTGACAGCTGTGGGTCTACCCGTAACTGGCAATGTCCATTTGTCCATCAGCTCCGTGCAATAGGCAATAGTTATCTTTGCTGTTAGTTTATTTTCAAGCATTGTAGTAAGGCAACGAACCCAAACCATGCCTTTGTCCCAAGTCCCAACCATATTGACCCGAAAAAAAAATCAAGTAACTTTTTTTCTCGAATTTAAAATCACATAAACTTTCCCGAAAGATAAAATCTTCAATCAAATCACTAACACCAGCATTACTAAACTTACACCAAGCGATAATTCAAGAGCTATGACGTCCGAAATTAGGCACCAATTAGTCGGGTATTCGGCCATCCATCATGGCTGCTTAGCGTTCCTGCGAATGTGCCGTCAAAAACTTTGTACACAAATAGATGGGGTCGTTTATTTGTGGCTTTGATGCTAATTGGCGTTTTTGCTTATTTGATGTTCGAAATGGTCTGTGACACTGGTTGTTGGTAGCTATGAACTTTTAGTGTGACATAGCTAATTCCGTTTTCGGCTTTCGGCCGAAAATGCAAATCAGGCCGAACTTTGTGTTCATTTCCGGCTGAAAAAAATCTGTTGTTTTTGTGGGCCAAACATTGTGCTTATGTGTGCATGAAACGATACAGGGATCGTGGGGGTATTTAAAATTGATAAAACACATTAAAAACTTGTTTCCGTAAAAATATGTCAGTAAAAGTTGGAATTTTGACCTTCAATATCTCCGTAACCCATGTAAAAAAATTACAATGAAGTACAAGCCATCCTCGGCTCAGTTAAGACGTGTCTTTTACACCCGCCATGTACAGTAAGCGCTCAAAAGTGCATAGGCACGTTAAGAGTCATACTGCTGTGAACTCGCGGTACGACTGTATGTGTTCTAACGCCACACACCACAAAGATCGCAGTTTTGCACGGCACAACTGCGATCTTTGTGGTGGTATCATCGCGTACTCGCATCGCACTGCACGAAACAAAAATATGTTTGCGTCGCTTTTGTTGGACACGCATCATACGTGTCTGGGCAGTTTATGGCATTGCTAAAATTCGCGTAATTTTAACATGTGCTGGTAGCCGTTTCGCCTAATAATGAATTCACGTTCAATGAGATCTGAGTTCGTATCAATGTGTGGCTGTTTTTGTTTCTTTAAGACCATAAATTATATTTTATTTTGAATTTTATGAAACAATTTGTTGGGTATTTATGTTAATTTTTTGCTTGTTTCATGCTTATTATTTATTTTTTATAAGAAGTTAAATATTATATAGTGTATTATTATTTAACTATTTATGTGATTTTTTATTTATCTCTTCGGTGTTGAAGGTGGAATTAAAAAAAAATCGTGCTGCATATGATAAAAAAATTTTTTATTCGTTTTATAGATTTATAAAATTAACAAACTTTTATGACAATTGTGACGTCACATTCCTACCTAGATAAAATAAGTTTTCTTGTAACCGTTCAGTTTTACAACTGAACGGTTTTCAATTCATAATAACAACAACGAAAGAATATTCTAATAACACAAATATAATTGTTGATACCCACTTATTATAGGTATTCAGCAGAGTTTATTGAAAACTAATATAATGATTAAGACTTTATGATTTTTATGTAACGTCACAACGAATTATAATATTGGGGTTTTAGCTTGAGTGTTCATTTTCATGACGAAAAGAAGTTTGAAACTAAACCTCAATTTAGGATCATTAAATAATTACGGATATGTTAATTTGACTAATTATTTAGTTACACCGTCTAATAATTAAAACAAAACATCTAGGTATTAATATTTTGTATAACCCCCATTATTTTCAATGCAGTCAAGTAGACGTTTAAGCATGGACCCTACAATATTACCACATATTTCGGTTCCTCTTAAACTTTCCCACACCTTCATGCAAGGGGTTTTTAGTTGCTGTATACACCTCTCATCCCGTGACTCCCACCTTTGCACCATCAAACCCCATAGATTTTCTATGGGGTTTAGGTCGCGTGATCTCGCTGGCAATGGAACAACAAATATTTCCGGGTGATTGTGAAACCACTCACGCACAGTGCTCGCCCGGTGAATAGGACAATTGTCCTGGACAAATGTCAATTGTGTCAAGTCATCAGCTGGGTAAATTTTACGCACCGTAGGTAGCATAACATCATTTAAAACATCTACTTAAGTAGAACTGTTGGCGCGTGGAGGAATAAAAGCAAGTTCTCCTGGCCCTGCTGCACTCATCCATCCCCACATATTAATCGCAATGCGACCTGAGTCTTTATTAGGGATTACGTTTTTATCACACCAGCGAGTGTTATCCTTTCGCCATCAATGAAGCCTACCCTTTTGACAAGATTTAAATGTTTTGTCATCTGAAAATATAGTTGTATTCCATTCGAAATCTAAATAATCCCGTGCGAAACGTAATCGTTCTTGTCTATGTCTTTCTGTCAAGAAGGGCTTTTTAGCTGGTGTTCTGTGATGCAAGCCTTCAGCATGGAGGGCACGGCGAACAGTTTGCAATGAGGTGTCGAATGATTCCGCAAAGTGTCTAGTTGGTGTGAAACCATTTGTTTCATACTCGCCCACCATATGTCGTCGCTGCGCCTCGCTAATAAGCGATGGCCTTCCACTTCGCTGTCTACTAGCAAGGCTACCATCTTCCTCATGTCTTTTAATCCAGAGACTTACAGTATTCCTCTTAAACAAAAAAATCTATATAAGCTGCTTAAGCTATAACAAAATACTCTGCATTTATTAATCCAAAAATAATCACTAATTATTTATCTTTCAGGCCTCATGATCGATTACAAAAAGAATAAATACAATTAAACTTTGCGTCACCAAATAATCTTAGGTATACATTTCAAATAAAAGTTTAAGTGGCAATTCATAAATATAATACTCACATTCAGACCGGTTTTATCAGATATTTGTGTTCTATTAAGACCACTTTTATGCAGAGCAATAATAGTCGCCCTCGCCTCAATATTAATATTTGCCTGCATTATCATAATAAATACAATACTGCTATCTATTAAACCACACATAGTCCGGTTAAGTAGTCACGACCTCTCAAGGTCAACTACGAGATGCCATTTAAAAAAAAAAAAAAAAAATTAAACCACACTACACTAACCAACAACTGCAATCAATCAACAACGTTCATTCCGATCAAGTTAAACATTCGTAAAACTCAAGTCTGCCTCACAGAAATCTAAATTCCTTGTTTAGTTTTCAATGATCTACCTTTTTAACTTTACGATATGTGGCCAAAGCGAACAAGATAAAGAATATTATATTTCTGTCCCATTACTTCCAATAGAGCAAAAACTTACAAAAAGCCTATAGATTTATGCGTGAGATTTGAACTCACATTCGCGCATCTATCTGCACGCGCTTAACCGCTAGGCCATCTTGACTCATATTAATAAGTTGAAATTATGAACCACAATCACTTGTTGATGACAATGATTATGCGTGTGTCTCTTGGAAATAGAAGGTCGTAAGTCAAACTAAACGTCAAGCTATTGCTTTGTGAGAATGCCTATGGACTTTTGGTCGCCACTGTACATATAATGTACCGTCATCACCAATTACAATGTACTGGACTCATCAAAACGAATCACATGACTCCAAACTCGAGAGGTATACTCGTAGCCACTGAACCACCTCCTGGCTCCAACATCAGACCCTGACACCAAGTGCAAAATAAAAGACTCATCAAAACGAATAATGTGGCTTAAAAACCGAGGAGTTTACTAGTAGCCACTGAAGAGTTTCACTATCCACTCCTGGTTCCATCATCAGACCCTCGTTGCCTAAGCCGATAATAAGCAATGTATTGGAATCGTCAAAACAAATAATATCATTCCAAACTCGAGGGTTTTACTAGTAGCTACTGAAGAGTTCCACTATCCACTCCTGGCTCCATCATCAGATCAGTTCCAAGATATCAAATTATAGGTTTGTCATCCGAACTACATATACGTACAAAGTTTCATTTCGATACGACATTTAGAAGTAAGTTAAAATTGACTTCTAAGATTTGTTTAATTTTCTTGTTAGATAATTAGTTACAAGTGAAGCTAATAGAAGCTTGTCAAAAAGAAAAAGATAAGAGATAATTCAAAAGGAATAAAAAATTCTTCTGCATCGCTGTCAATGGAAAAAATGCCCAAAAGGCAGCTTTGCTGAGTTGAATGGCAATGCTGATCCTTTGGCCAAAAAATAGACCACCCGGAATACTCGATGAGCACTGGGACCCCACGGCCCTACCTTACATTATATACCTTATAAGATAATTATCAGAATACCTGTGAAATAGATATCTTTGATTTTATAATTCGTATTGTCGTCCCCTTCTCGAAAATCAATCAAAACGATATATTTTAAGGACAAGTACAGTGCATCACTACCCTCTCATAATTCTCCTCAACAGTTAATTTAAAAATAATATAGACAAAAATAAACTGCCCATAACTTGCATCATCATCCTGTCAATAAAGAAACTAAAAGATTCTATTATAAATACATTCTGGTGTTACTTAAATAACTAATAATAAACTGTGAAAGTTAGTCCGTCAGTAAAGCTCTGTGTGAAGGACTTGGTCCATGAAAGAGCTTTCACCAAATTTCTGCTGGCAAACAGCGAGAGCTCTCACAGTGTGTACTGTAAGAGCCTTAAGGGCCTTTTGAACTGGGATGGGCAAATGAAACACAGATTTGGCGTGTAAGCTCGGTGTGATTCCTAGAAAATATACGTAAGTATATCTTTATATATTTTATCCTTGTTCGATGTCTTGTCAACCAAGAATCTATGATTGTTTTTTCCTATTCTCTTTATAATGATTGTCTTGTTATTCGGCCATCTGCTTTTCAACGTTGCATTCAAGCACCAAATAGGCTATAATATCTTCTGTACTAACATCATGGAGATGATGGACCAATTTTTGTGATTTCGTGTTATCCAGTAGCTGGGTTGTGGACCAGATGGTTAGGCTGGAGGCTGACCCAAACTAAGTTCAGAAAAGGCTAGGTAAATGATTAACCAGCGTTGCTGTGTTCCAATTTGAAGGGTATGTGCACCTATCTATTAGTTACAAGCACATGACACATGGCATGGCATCGGAATGTCACCGTCATCTCTGGAATGACAACTCTCTGATGGTCAACGCCGCCTGCAGAAATTTGCGATACTCGAGTACTGAAAATAGGATAATTGTAAAATTACAGTGTTTTGGTCACCTTTAAATGCGTTACCCGCCTTCAATATTGGCTAGTTAAAAGCAAGGCAATTGCCCGACTTGAAGCTGTCACTAGCTGCTGCATGTTTATTGTGTTAATATGTAGCTAGTGACATAACTAGTTATGTATGTTCATCTCTTTCTAACAATAGGTTTCTAGCAACTTCGCGTACTAGGTAGGTACGTTCTTATGTTCGTGTATGACACGTCTATTTACCGGACAGCGCGACGCAAAGGAGTTGAATGTGTTTTATATTACGTCATTGATTTTGGTAATTTCTGTTTACATTGTGCCAAAGCTGTTATATTTTAGCAGATATAAGGGTGTTTCTTCTTAAAAAATAGGTACCTACCTGAAAAATTTGTCGAAATAATTTGAGATACCCATTCTTCGTAACTCTGATCTCATGTTTTATTATTTATTTATTTTTAGTGTGATAGACACACACAGAGATAGAGAGAGTTATATTTTTCTTCTCCCTCATGTAACGAAATGTGCCAAAACGTGACGTGTCCTTATAACTCACTCTCAATTCTCGTACAATTATCGAATCGCCGCCTAAAAACTTCACTTACTTACTTACCTACTCCTACACCGTTTTTCACATAAATTATTCTCTTAGCAAAACCCACAGTATCCAACTAGTCTAAAACAATAAAACCCATCGATGATATACCACGCAAGTAAATCTGTCATCCCACCCCATCTGTCAAACAGACGATAAGATATTAATATGAGTCACTATGCGCACGCGCAAGCACGAGTGCAAGTTACTGAATGTACTTATGATGAGAGGGATTTGATGAAAGGTGGGCATCGAAACTTAATAGTGGTGTATCCAAAGAGTTTCTTGCTCCTATTTTTCCATGAGAAATTACAAACGCTTTGGAATGGGCAACAAGCTTAATCTTTCTGACTGACCGTCTCCTTGAAAACTAGAAAGTCGTCGATGATCAAGTGACAATCATTATGTCAATATTTCAAAAACTTTTATATTATTTTCTAAGAGCGTATTTCACCAATACCTCATCAGATCAGTACATAAACTACGTTTAAGAACTGTCAGTGTCATTACTTGATGTGGAATATTGACGATGACAGCTTTTGAACGCAGTTTAGATGTGATCTCTATCGCGTTCAGTTTCTTTGGTGAAATTGGCACTAAATCAACGGCTTATCGTGCTTTTTGAGGCATGGAGAGATCTCAATATGAAATGGATACTCACCCATCCACAGTCCGAACTCGCCAAGTTTAGCCAAGTCTAGTTTAGTCTTTCTTTATTTTCTTTCCTCTCTTTCTTTTCTTTTCTTTCTTTGTTTCTTTTCTTTCTTTCATCCACATCCTGACCTCGCCAAGTTTAGCCAAACCAAAGAGGGGAAGATAAAATGACACTCCATCAGCGACAACGACAAAGAAAAGCTAATAAATGTATGGGACTGACATAAGCTACCAAAAAGCAGAAGTCAATACTGTTGAATGTCGGTGTAGAAATATGATACGGTTTGAAAGCGATTGTCATTTGTCTAGAATCTCTAATAGGCCATAAAAACGGTAGGCGAGAAATTCAAATTAATGTATGTTGGCATAGGACCTATTTCCACGCTTACCTGCCCTTATTCTTCCGAAACTTTCTAAAAATACATCGTGAACTACATTTAATAGTGCACACAAATATTAGTTCACGTTTTCACCTCTTTGAGAGTCATAATCACCATTATAAAGCATCGTCATAACTAAACCTAATATTGACACGAAACGAACTTACTAAATGCGGCTCTGAAACTCGAAAATAAGAAGAAAATATTCCAACTATATCAAAATCTAACAGAAAATTCAAATTGGTAACCGTCGTACCTAAATACCAAATTAAATTTACAGTTCCGATTGTTCTACGTTCGAGAAAGTTGTTTGAGGCCAAACCGCAAATGTAATTTGGTACTAGAAATACATGACAAATGTAAATATTGGTGTTGTTCCTTAAGTCGATCATGATCGGCAAACATCGGACGTGCTCGGTAAACATCGGGAGCGTTCGGCAAACATCGGCTTCTAACAGCAAATAGCCGTAAATTGGTGATAATTTAAAAACTGTAGCATCGGTGGTTGTTTTTGAGTTAATATAATTAAAAATTGAAGGGAAAGGGTTCAAACTGGGTGATGAAATAAGGTATAGATACAACTAGTGGTTTGGTGAGTGTGTTTTAGCTCGCAAACGTTCACTGTTACACGCAAAGCATGGTCAACTTTTGTTGACGGAAAAAACGTTTTCAAAATCCGTTGCATAATTTGCGTAACACTGACCAGTTAGAGGTAGGTAACTTGACAAGATACAATTTAATAAATGTCAAAAAGTCTCTTCTTTGTGACAGCTGTGCGCACAGATAACACAATTATTGAAAAATTATTGGTACCAATATTGTCGTCAAGCAATTTTTGGAAAGAATAACGTTTAGCTGTACCCTTAAGCTTGAGCATCCTAAAACAAAGATGGCCGCCACAACCCAAAATTGGCATCATATCCATAGCGTACTGTAACAGGATGCAAGAAGAAAATCAACTATGACACGGAGAATAGTACAATGCTGACGCAAAGTCGGGCACGACGATTGATACAATTCACTGACCCAACATCTTCGGATTCATTGCTCAGCTCCGCCTCGCAGTTCCCGGATCCTGCTCCAGACGAGAGTCCAGTGATACCGGCCGCTGCAGTTGCGTCGAGCTCAAGCGACGAGTACCTTTTGCTGATGACGTCACCACCACCACAACGTCCACGGTCCCACTGGAAGTGTGCAGCGCATGAGGTCGTACAAAGTGTCAACGAAAATGTAATGCGCACCTACTTTGGGAGTAACTGTCGGTCTTCTACGGACTGTACTTCGGAGAGTGTACGCAGGAGCTCCACGACCTGATCCCACAAT
Organism: Dasypolia templi; assembly: GCA_963555695.1. Lineage (NCBI taxonomy): Eukaryota > Metazoa > Arthropoda > Insecta > Lepidoptera > Noctuidae > Dasypolia > Dasypolia templi. The sequence continues at coordinate 13,095,496 of OY743163.1, forward strand.
GGCCCTTTAACTAACGCACTCCCAGATTTACTGCAGGCGACCATCGGCACTTGGTTGATATCCCGACCAGTCGTACTCAGCACTTCTCCTCCACATTTATTAAGCGGACAGCCAAAGTGTGGAACTCTCTGCCAGCGTCTGTGTTCCCTTCCTCATTTAGCCTGTCTGCCTTCAAATCAAGAGTGAACAGGCATCTTCTGGGCACGCTCGTTCTATCATAGACCTCATCCATCGCTCTAAATCAGGAGCCAGGTAAAAAGTATTTAAAAAAAAAACTTGAAAATGAAAATTACGTCACTTGGATTTGATGTAACGATGATTGAACGCTATGTGACGACCACCGCAATCTTAGGAAACCCTAGCTTTAGTGACAAGCAGCAATTAAATTCTCAGTAGCACCCCGGAGTCTTTATTTGTGCCCGGTTGAATACAAGGCTCGCCCCTATTGCTTGGAACTTAAACATAACTCGAGGTTCGAACCCGGACAGGCGATGTACTTTGTGTAAAATAATTTCATCACCACTGCTCTCAAAAAGGTGATGGAAAACGTCGTGATGAAACCGGCATGTCCTAAAACCAAAAATCCGAAGACATCTACGAACACTCCCTCTCACCGAAAGAAGGCCTGTGTCTCAGCAGTGGCAACTTTAAATGCTGTGCCGTGTACTATACATATATATGCACCTTAATCTCTACCTAAAACTTCTTCGGCCGTAACCGGGCGTAATGTTATTAATGTGAAGGACTTAAAGTATAGAATTTCTCTTTAAAAAAAACTACAAACACGGAAATGAATATACAAATGACGCACGAACCATCAATCCCGTTTGCACCGAAAAGATAGGCAGAGGAAAACCTATACCCAAATTTCGACAGTTATGTCTAAGTCCCATGTAATAGCAACCGGGCATAAGTCTAGAATCTGCTACAGAAAAATATCCGATAAAAAAACCGAAAAACACTTTGCCTGACCCGCGAATCGAACCCAAGACCTCATGCTCAGCAGTTGCGCTTGCGACCATTTTAGAGCAACGAGGCAGCCCATTATCGATAAAATTATCAAGACTTTAATAACATCAAAATGATGGTCTTTGGTTTGCAATTTTTTTTTATTTTATCATAGTTAAGACAGTTATTATACCAAACCTGCTATTATTTTTGTACAAAAAATAACAAGATGGGTATGTAAAGTTTGGCTAAATAGGTATAGTTTAAAAGATACTCTATGTAATTTTGTTCTAGGTACTTATAGCCATTGATGACAAAGTTAACTTATCTACTGAATAAGATCTTACATTTATTCATTCTTTCAGTGACAGCCAAATGAACCATGACCTGACTATATACTCTCTATAACTTACATTTCTTGTCGTAAATATAAAAGTCCTGTTTCCATTCAAAAGTACGAGTCGAGTTTTGCCAAAAGTAACTTGAATTCTTCTTTGGTTTAATAAAATTATAAAAAAGAATAGAGTGTGTTTGATCAGCGAATGAAATTTTGAATTTTCAGCTTCTTTATTATGACAACGAGCTAACGCAACACAAAAACACAAACTTAAGGGCTCATCATTCCATTAGGAATTTTGCAGTAGCACTCCAGAGTCCCGGTTCGTGCCCGATAAATGGCAAAGGGGTTGCCCGTGAAAAACTACTTTTGGAAGGGGCAACTAGATTCAACTCTTCTTTTTTCTTGTAACTTACAAAAGTGCCTTGTTAAGCTAACCGATTTGACATTAACATGGCTTGCCCTCTATTACATTGTACTTAATAACTGTACTAACGAAAAATTTTCTATATTTTTATAAACGTACATTATTAATGTACGTAAATTGGACGTATGGAATAGCACCCCTATTTCTTCCCGTGGGTGTCGTAAAAGTGACTAAGGGACTTACTAGAGAATGGACAGCATCGTTCTCTATGCATTTTGAAACCTTACTGTGATCGCCAACCCGCCCGCCAAGCGTGGCGATACGGCAAAAGTCTTTCGACTGAAATGATGAACGATCCTAGACCCCCTAGCGTTGAAAAACAGCTGTTTAGCACACTTAACCTCGTAAGTTTTGCACTTTTATATGAAACAGCTGTTTTTTTTAATAACCGCCCAAACATTTTTATGAAAAAAATCATGTGCTAAGTTCATGGTTACTGTTTGCGCGTCCCTGCCACCCCTGATTAAATTCTGTACCTCTGCTTACCCGTTCTTGGAATAAAAGCGTGACAATGATGCAAAGTTAACATTTATAATAGGTAATTTATTCATCTACAACCACCAGATCACCCTTTCAAAATAATATTTAACAATTACAGTCCAACTAGATTCCTATGAGAAATACAAAATTTACCCAAATATAGAAATTCCAGTGAAAAGTAATATGTATGTAGAGCATACTGCGAGCCGTTTCACTGGACCACACACGTCGCGGCCGCCGCGTGCGCTTGCGCCGCGGTGGAATACAGCGGATGAGACGGGCTAAATTTCGGTATGGGAATTTTTGTGGAATTTGGTTTGGAATGAAATTAGGATCAATATTTGCAAGAATGGAGGGCTTCGCCCTGCAGTCTTACTACTGTCACGGTGTAAGTAAGTTTGAGTTTATTAGTTTTTTTTTTCCGAAGTTTTTCCTTTATCAAATTTGTATCTTTTGTGTTTCCTCAATACCTAATTCTCTTAATTACTTAAGTAAGCATATGAATATTCCAATTTTTTGTGTGTTAGAATGGATGGAATCAAAACTTTTCACTGAATAATTCATTCGCAGTGCAAAATTTCAACAACAATATCTTGAATTAGTCATACAAAAAAAAAAATATGAAGATCTCTCAATAGTTTATTTCTTAGAAACCATGCATCTATGAATATAGAAAGAAAATAAAACTTTTCACTATCAAGTCATATCCACACTAGTCCCCCCGCCTTGCCACCGCAGTAATCGTCCAGAAGCAATAAACGACCAGTATTAATAACAATAATAAACTTTATATAGCGACAGAGTCGACAACCAATCGCACACACACACACACAAGTATTGTGATTGAGTGTGAAGTGGTGATTAGTGATGGGTGATGAGAAAGTATGGTGGGTGATTAGCGATCTGTGACGACAGGCAGTAGGTTATACAGTGACAGAGTCAACAACGACATTCACACACTTTGAAGTATGGGGAAGTGTTAAAAGTGGCGATTAATGCCCAGAGATCAGATGCAAGTGTTTGTAACAACATGAATAACCGGGCCCTGTCAGAATATCAGCGCTGTGTTATTTATTTTTTTAAATATCGCAGCATTATGCTGAGATAGGAGCCTTTTTGGCCTCGCACAGGTCTTTTTACTGTTTTTTGTTGTTATTCTGTTTGTTTATACATTGTTTGTTATTTTTTACTATTTGTATTCCCTGTGCGTGTCCCAAATAAAATATTTTTCTTTCTTTCTTTCTTTCTTTAATAAACTTGATGTTGCGACAGATTCGACAACCAATCGCACACACACAAGTGTGGCGACTGTGTTTGGAGTGATGATTAGTGGTTGATGTTGAAAAGACTGGCGGGCGATTAGCGATGTGACTTATGGCTGGAAAATGGCGTATTTAAAGCTCACTTTTAATACGCCATTTTATTGCTTTGAAGATACGTACAACATGTGGCGATAAGTCCTAAAATGTAAGAAAGCGAGTGATGACAGATAGTAGGTCATACAGTGTCAGAGTCAACAACCACATTCACACATTCTGAAGTATAGGGTTTGAATGATCGGTGATCACGATCAGATGCAAGTGTTTATTGTTGTTACTGTTAGTCTGCACCATCCCACTGCTGGGCAGAGGCCTCTCCCCATGACTTCCAGCTCTTTCGATCCAGGGCTTAAGTGGACCACCGGTCGTCATTTTCTACGGAAGATCCCATAGAAACACAGCTAGAAGGCACATGCCACGACGCCTTCTAGCTGTGTCAGGGCAGCGCAACATACGGTTCATAACAACATTTATAAACTTTATTTGGTGACCGAGTCGACAACCAATCGCACACATACTTTACTTCGGGGATTAAATTAGAACGGTGATTAGTGATCGGTGATGACAAGGAATACTGATGGTGTAAACTTTGTGTACCTACAGAATAGAAAAAAAAAGTATGGTGATTGTGTGGTGAGTGGATAAGTGATGAGGGAGAGGGAGAGGTGATGAGATTGGCTATGTGATCGGTGATAGCAAATCGACTTGCAAAAAGACTACAAAGTCGACAACCAATCACACACACACACACACACCTTACTAAGGGGATTATAGTAGGATGGTGAACAGTGATCGGTGATGACAAGGACTAATGATGGTGTGAAGATTGTGTAGCGACGGAGTCGACAGACAATCGCACACACACACTACAGTATAAGGGAATTAAGTTTGTAGAGTGGCGATTACCGATGTTCGGAGATGAGAATGACTGGTTATGATTGATGACAATACTAGGTGACAGATTTGACAATCAAGCGCTCACATACCCTACCTTGAGGATTGTATTTTGAGTGGTGATTAACTATCAGTGAGGGACTGGTCTGGACAAATGGCACAGGGACACCTGCATGTCGATTCTGTAAAAATCTCACCGTGACAACTTGCGTGGAGTGAGCTGTCAGTTACATCCAGTCTTGGTCAATCCCTAGCATCAGTGGCACTGACTGCTCACTCCACGGAAGTCTTCATTTAAGTTTTCAGGGTGAGATGGTTTCAAAATAGCACTACAGTTATATGGGATCGTATGTAGACTGGCTGTAGGTTATTATTTATATTTATAATAAAAGTACATAATATATATATACAAACTAACGCACACACACCGTTGAAGCCATTTGTAACTCAAGAAACGGCTGGACCGATCTTTAATTTGTTGGATTTGTCGCCGCCCCGAATATCAGAATGAGAAAATGTATGAAGATAATATTCAGAGGCGGTACGGATTTCGCCTGATCACCTTTTGACATGACAATAACAAGTTATTTATCGCACAGAGCCAACAAGGGAATTAATTAGGTGTTTGATGATTTAGTGCGAATCGTTTTTCTTTTGAAAATAAAGGTAAACCCAATAACACCCCCAACCAACATCTGGACACCAAACCCTGCACAGTTCGGTAGCTGTGCTTGCGGTAACCTTAATATATATTCATCCTTCAAAGATACTTTAGACCTGAGAATTACACTAAACCATGACTCAGATTATTAATAGTGAACTCTCGTATAAGAAGCCACTAAGTATTTAAACGGATGTTTAACTTCCCATTAGCGGTTTCACTTACTGTTCACCACATCAATCAAAGTTATCAATAACTATTAGTGATTAAAAATGTACCAGAGAGTAGCTATGATAATGTTTTGATAAGAGACTGAGGGGTAATGTTTTGGGTAGTTTTGTTCTGATTTTTATTTGTAAAGACATAATATTTACTGATTTTCCTTCAAACAGCTGCTTATGTAAATGGGAAACCAACAAAATTCAAAACAAGACAATCTTTTGGTGATTTCCTTGATTTCCTATATTTTACGAAACCGTAATTTTGTTTTGTTTTTTTTTGCAAAAGACTGAAGTTTGCTAATCGGAAACGTAAAATTAGAATCCTGTATATTTGTTTTCAAACATATGAGGCTATTTCAGCATGCGTCAAGCTACTTTGCTCCACGATATATGTATACTAATAAGTTATTTCAAACGAGGACGAATCTCACATTAACAAGTAACAACAGCTTTATTATGTGCATGAACTTGTATAAACAAAATGACAAATTCTATAAAAACGCTACCAATTTCAAGATTAAAAAGTAATTTGACGAGGTGTTTATTTGAAAAATGCTTTGATAGTGTACTTACATGAGTTTTTGGATGGCATTTGCAAAATGATTATTGTAATTAGGTATTGTTGTGTGGCGAATCTCTCCCATTTTTGACATTTATGATTATTATTTTTGCATTGTTTTATTGACATTTATTTAATTCAATAATACAATTTTAGTGGATTATCTGTTTAATGACTGCATGATTGTGATAAATAATTAATTTAAATATATTTTTTAACTTTATTATTAATTTACACGCCGAAATTAAAGGCAGAATAAGAGATCAATTTTTAAACATTTTACAAACCTTCTGTACCTTATTTATGCAAATAAATGATTTTGATTTGAATTGATTTGAAAAAAAAAATAAGAAAACAGTCGTTGCATAACTTCTTTTTTTGCAAATTTTGCCACGAAACACTATATGCTATCATGAATCATCTCACATCATTTAAATTGGTACCTAAGTATGATTAATCGTTGCGAACAGATGAGTAGGTAGACAGAGATTGAAAATGATAATATCATTGTTAATGAGGAAGCCAAAATTAATGATTGCTTAACTAATAAAGCCAACATTTAAATATAAATATAAAAGCCTAGAAAAATCTTAAATCCATTCATTCAGACAACGCACAGCCCAAACCGTTGGGCCTAAAAACATGTAATTATTTTTTAAGATAAAGTTAAATATAAATCCGTTTTCGATATCTATCTAACTATCCTAACTATATTTATAATATTATAAATGCAAAAGTAAGTTTTTTTGTTTGTTGTGCTTTTACGCCTAAACGGCTTAAAAAATTTGGATGAAATTTGGCACACAGATAGACCATGACCAGGTTTAGAACATGGTCTACTTTTCATCTTATATAACAGTAGTTATAATGTATTGAAACTAAAGATATTAATTATATGCTAGTTTAATAGAAACGGTTACAACCAAGGAAGATGATTCTAGAGAAGTTTATTTAGAAGTTGACAGAACGGTGCGCGTCAATAAACACGCTATTATATAGGGGCGCTCGAATCGTTCAGAAACAATGAAGTTCGGTTTATGTTCATATTCCAATATCCTCCCTTGGACATAAACCCATTTTTGCCGAGCAGTAGTCCAGCTTCAATTGCGGAGTCCCTTTAGTCAGCGAGTCCGCCACCATCTCACTTGACTGAATGTACTTGATGACAATCTTCTTCAATTGCACCTTATCGCGCACAAAGTGGTGTCGTATGTCTATGTGCTTGGATCTGGAATGATAGTTTTCAGTACCTGCAAGTTTAATCGCACTTTGATTATCACATGAAATAGTAACAGGTGTGGTGTCCAAGTTGGGCCAAAACTCTTCTTGCATTTGTCCAAGCCACATAGCCTCTTGAGTGCAGCTGGATAATGACATGTATTCAGCTTCGGTAGTGGATAGCGCAACAGTTGGTTGTCGGTGTGAGTTCCACGTGATTGCACCACCCTGAAATATAAATACATAGCCAGTACATGATCTTCGGTCATCTTCATCACCAGCCCAATCTGCATCACAATATCCATGCATTGATTTTTCTTCAATATTCTGTTTAAAAGCTAAAGTATAATTTTCAGTATGCTTCAAGTATCTTAAGACTCGTTTCAGCGCCACCATATGCTGCATTTCTGGTCTCGAATTAAATTTACTTAAAGCATTCACAGCATAGGATATATCCGGGCGCGTTCCTTGCGATAAATACAACAAGGACCCAATAATTTCTCGATATGAAGTTGTATCTACAGTTGATTTTTCTTCTTGACTCATGTTGAACTTTGATTTTGGATCAATTGGTGTTTTCACACTCTTACAATTTGACATTCCAAATTTGTTCAGTATGTCCTTAATATACTGTTTTTGATTTACACATAAAGTACCATTTTTCCTATGTCTGTGCACATGCAAGCCCAGACAATGTTTTAATTCTCCTAAATCCTTCATTTCAAAGATAGAGAATAACTTTTCCTTTATGTAATTTTTTTTTTTTACTGAGCTTGTAAATAAAATTAAGTCATCTACATACACAGCTAAGAAAGTTATGTCTTCATTTTCTATGGTATAATAAATACAGGGATCAAGTGATGACTGTGTCAAACCAATTTCTTTCAGTGTATTATCCTACTTTTTATTCCATTGCCTACTGGCTTGCTTTAATCTATAAAGTGATTTGTTCAATAAACACACTTGTGTATTATTTTCTTCAAAGCTTGGGGGTTGTGACATATAAATACTTTCTTCTACATCACCCTGCAGAAAAGCAGAGACAGCATCCATTTGGTCAATATCCAAATTATATTTCACAGCTAATGCGAACAAATAGCGCAAAGATGAATATCTAATTACCGGTGAATATACTTCATTGTAATCCAATCCTTTCTTTTGAGCGCATCCTTTAATTACTAATCTCGCCTTATATTTTGCTATGTTTCCTTTCTCATCCCTTTTGGTCTTAAAAACCCATTTACAGGATATAGCTTTCTTGCCAGTGGGTAAGTCACATAACTCCCAAGTATTATTTTTCATTAATGAGTTATACTCCTCCTCCATGGCTTTCTTCCAATGGCTGGATTCTGAGCAAGACATAGCTTCTTCTACAGTTATGGGATCCTGACTTAGAGCCCAACATGCATGATTTAATTCTCCTTCATCAGTGGGTTGCCTTCTGCGAGGCCTCAAATTTATGAATGTGTTTGGAGATTCAAATGTGCAATCAGTGCTAGGTTCATATGTTGTATCCTGATCAGTTATATCTACTGTGGAGTCGAAACTCTCGTCTGAATTAGATGAAGAGCTAACCTGAACAATCGGGTCATTGTGAGCTGGGGTGGAGTTTTCATCACTGATTGGAATCTGTATGGTTTCGGTTAAAGGTACAAGTATCTGTAGTGTATTATTATTATTTATAGTTGAGCTTAAACTCTCATTCTTATCACAGGGGCAGTCTTCAATAAATGTGACATTTCTGCTTTTTGTAATCTTCTTTGTAATAGGGTTCAATAATCTATACCCTTTGGTATTTTCGCAGTATCCAAGAAAAATCATTTCTGTGGATTTTGAATCCCACTTTGATCGTTTTTCTTTCGGCACGTGAACCATAGCTTTACAGCCAAATATTTTTAAATGAGTAATGTTTGGTTTTATACCTGTCAATTTCTCCAGTGGTGTCACATAGTCAAGAACTCGAGTCGGAGAACGATTAATAATATGAGCAGCTGTCTCCACTGCCTCTGCCCAAAACTGTTTGGAAAGACCTGCATCGAACAACATGCATCTGGCACGCTCCACGAGAGTGCGATTCATCCGCTCGGCAAGACCATTTTGCTCCGGCGTATAAGGTGCAGTTGTCTGATGCTTGATACCTGTACCTGCCAAATATTTAGACATTTGATTATTAATATATTCTAAACCATTATCGGTGCGTAGTATTTTTATTTTACAGTCTAATTGATTTTCCATCTCATTCTTGTAAATTTCAAAAACTTCCTTAATATTCATTTTATTTTTAAAAAAATAGACAGATACTTTTCTTGAATAGTCATCTATGAAAGTGATGAAATACCTGGCTCCTCCCATAGATGTTGTCTCCATGGGGCCACACAAGTCCGAGTGTATTCGTTCCAATGGTATGGTAGCCCGTGAGCCTATATTCTTAAAAGGGGCCCTAGTCTGTTTACCTTTCAAACATGGAATGCAATTTTTATTTCTGTTATTAGTATTTAATAATTTTACACCTTCAGTACATGTTGGCAATTTATTAACATCATTGTAGTTAAGATGTCCCATTCTACGGTGCCATACATCTATGCTCTGGTTATCTGAAGTTGTCATGAATGCATTACCTTTGACAGTGTTCAATTTGTACATATTATTAGTCAGCCTTGCCGTTGCTACTAATTGTTTCTCTCTATTATATATCTTACAGCCAGTTTTATTAAATATTATTTGGCAGCCATTCTTTGCCAACTGACTGACAGACAACAAGTTGATGCTTAATTGTGGAACATACAAAATATCTCTCACCTGTATGTGATTTATTTTACCATCTTCACCAATTAAATCTAAGTTAACATTACCTATTTTCTCCACGGTGACTGATGTATTGTTGGCAACCTTTATATCTTGTATCGGAGAAGCCCGGACATCATACATATAGTCAAGTATGTTAGTCATGTGTAAAGATGCTCCTGAATCCACATACCATTCCACACTGTTCATACATACATGAGCTGCTGAAAACACTGCTGCATAACCGCTATTATTATCCTTCTTTTTGTTATTACAGAACTTACTCATGTGTCCATACTTATTACAGTTGTAGCAACGGGGGCCTGCTGACTTATTCTGCTGATTATGTTTATTATTTTGTTTGTGGGTAGATTTGTGCTTTGTATAAAGAACAGAGACATTTGACTCTTTAACCTCTTGCAAAAGTTTAGTTTTTATTGAGTCTGTATTTATCTTCACACCAGAGCTTTCCAGTCCCATGATCATTGGTTTGTATTGTTCCGGCAAACCTGCCAACATCAATTTACCCAACCATTCATCGTCAACTTTAAATCCAACATTTCTCAGTTTGTGGGCGGTGGTTACAATTTTATTAACATATTCTTCTATATTTGAACATGCGTCTAATGTGGTATTCACCAAATCTCGGAGTAACCCAACTTTTCTTGTTAAACCTGAATCTTCAAAAGCATTTCGTAAATTTTGCCATACCTCCTTTGAAGTTGTTTCCACACTCTTACAATTTGACATTCCAAATTTGTTCAGTATGTCCTTAATATACTGTTGTTGATTTACACATAAAGTACCATTTTTCCTATGTCTGTGCACATGCAAGCCCAGACAATGTTTTAATTCTCCTAAATCCTTCATTTCAAAGATAGAGAATAACAAGTTATAATCCCTTACAATTTTTTTACACCAAGGACAGAGCAAACCTGCTTTATTTACCACTAGCAACTACTTCCGTGGTAGTCTAGTGGTCGAAAGCGCTACAGCTGTTCAAGAGGTCCTGGGTTCGATGCCTAGGTCGAGCAAAATGTTCTGAAGGGAGCTAAATCCCGCGTAAGTATTGCACTTTTCTTTGAAACAACGTTTTTTTTTATGACACGAACAATTTCAAATTAAGAGCCGAATTCATTGGTTACAGCTTGAGCTTCGATGTACCTTACACCCACCACCACACCATACAAATAAAAATAATATCTCGTACGACTGCCTGGTTGGTCTAGTGGTCTAAGAGCAGAGCATGAGAGCATGAGGTCCTGGTTCCGATTCCCAGGTCGGGCAAAATGTTATTGGGTTTTTCCATCTGCAATTTATCAGTAGCCGCCCTGAGTCTGGATTTGTGCTCGGTTGATGGCAATAGGCTCGCCCCCGATTACATGAGACTTAAACAACTGTCGAGTTCTGGGTGTATATAGCAATCCTTTGGCGAAACACGTTAAGCCGTGGATTTTGACAGTTATTACTGGTAGACAGAAGTTCGAAAGTCTTACCAAAGGGTGTTATGTTACCAAGTAACTGGGTTGTGGTGGTGGAATAAGCAGTCGCTCCATGTAAAATACTGGTTCATCAGCATCGTTCATCAGCATCCTTCCTCAGCATCCTTCATCAGCATCCTTCATCAGCATCCTTCATCAGCATCCTTCCTCAGCATCCTTCATCAGCATCCTTCATCAGCATCCTGTAAGACTTGAAAACGACACCAACTTATAAGCCGACGACCAATTAGAACCTGTGCACCTAGCTTCTGACGTTTCATAAGTGGCTATGTATGTAGGTTTATGAGTTCTTTTATTTTAATGTGCGTGCTTTCCCCAAAAAACCTTCAGATGATGAGATGGTGTATAGAGTGACGATTCTTGAATGAAGGTAGCCCAGACAGTCAACCCCGCAGACCCCGTTATCACCATTCTGATTGGCTTGTTATTTCATATAATCAGCCTATTATGTTCCCACTGATGGTACACAGGCCTCTTCTCTGTGAGAGGTAGTGGGCCGTAATCCACCACGCGGGTCACATGTCTTCGAATTTTTGGTTCTAGGACATGCCAGTTTCCTCACGGTGTTTTCTTTCACTGTTTTGAGAGCAGTGGTGTTGAAATAATTGACACAAAGTAAAGCGCCTGTCTGGGTTCGAACCTACGACCTACAATTCGTAAGTTGTGGCCGTTACCACTGGGCCACCACTGCTCTCAAGATTATTATTATTATTTCAAGATGATGAAATAATATTAAGTATGAAGCTGTTAGTCGTGTAACGTTAGGGCTGACTATCTGCAACTCCTGTTATAGTCTTGTGATATATTAACTGGAACTGGAAGCAAATAATAAATGATAAATGATTTTATTTCTGTAAGTAGGTTTGTACAAACACTTTTACACGTCTAACATATTTTTTAAACTAGATGAGATCGGCGTTTCCTATCTGTCTACTCTGAGAAGAAAGGTTGAAACAAACTCAGGTCACAGTCTCTTTTAAAGTCCAGACATAATCTTGGTCAGATCATGTGAAGACCATGTGGATTGATGTATGAAATGGTCTTTTGAGAATCAACCACAAAGATTGAGTGGACCTGTCGAGTCAGTGCACGCATTTGTCAGTAATCGTGAAGCTCAACACAGAACTTAAGGAGCTCAACGATTCGACGAAAAACCTCAACATAGTCAGGAAACGCAGGCAGATGATGAACAAGCGCAAAGCTCCTCTCTTTACCGCTAACTACTTCTTAATAGCCACAAACATTCTAATGTTTAGCGGATGCATCCCATTAACAGCTGATGGACCACTCAACATCCCACATCAATCGATTATCAATAATACACTTTGGATTAAAAATGTACTAGGTAGAGAGGCGCTAAGCAAACATTCGGTGGTGGAAATGTACGAGGGAGGAGTTGGAGCGGGCAAGGAGCGTTCTTTAGAACAAAGTTTCTTATCGCACGTTATAACTTTGCACACTTAGCAAATGTAGTTTGACCGAAATGTTTGTAACATTATGACAGTCACGACAGCTTTGTTATGTCTTTGAGGATACCGACTTTTCCATTTGTACTTACATATTGGAGGTGGCAGTTTTTGTAAAAACCAATCGTAACTTATTTCCGTCACTGGCGAGTAAATGAACATGTAATGGCCCCTTGAGATACCAATACAAGAACTTGCTTCATTCGGGTAATTACAAAACAGCACTGTTAAGGAAAATTATTACGACAATGGCACCTGTCATTTATAATAAAATAAGTTTATGGTTAGGGATTATTCATTTTTTTTTTTAATCTAAGGTAACTGCACTACTTTTAGGCAAATGTTATTACTACTCAGTGAAAGACTTTCTAAATGATATGAGTTTATCCAGATTACGGTTGTTATAATTAATTATAAATAGGACCATCTAAGACTTCTGTACCTGATTATATTGTTTTAAATTGAAATCACTATAATTTCTGTTTTGTTTTCTTGACATTTTTTTTGTATTAATTGTTTAATTTTTAAGTAACGATTTGCCTACCTTACGGCGGTAAGGTTGACTGTAGCCGATCTCATTAGTTCATGTACAACATCTGTACTCTCATTAATTCATGTACAGTCCGCGAGGCCTAAGCTGGCCTAATTTGTGTGAGTGATTACCAATCGCACCAATGTGATCGTGCGAGGGACGCACAGCGCCTCAGGCCGTGTGTCTGATTGCCAAGCAAAGTACGCGTCGCTCTGTGCACTCACACAAATGCAAAGCTCAGCTTAGGCCTCGCGGACTGTACCTAAATTTATGTCAAATAAAGTTCTTTCTAATTCTAATTCTGTAAAAAAAGTGTCGTGATCGTCAAAATGTTTACTCGCCAAAACTTCTAACTTCTAACTTTTAACTTCTTAGCGAAAAATTCGTGCTAACAGGCGCGGCACGCATAAAAAACGATATGTTTTATGATTGACGTTAAATTTGCTAAAGGAGGCGACTTCACAGATCAAATGGTTATTAGTTAAAATGTTGCGAAATACACTGTCAGTCACAGATTGTGACTGACAGTGTATTTCGCAACATTTTGTAGGATATTATTGCTGACCAATTACTTCATGTGTTCGAAAAAATTGTCGACTCAACAACGTAAATAACGCAATGAATGTTGTAGTTTAAAAAGTAGGTTTTCTTTATTTTCTTTATTTTCTTTATTTTCTTTATTTTCTTTCTTTTCTTTCTTTTCTTTCTTTTCTTTCTTTCCTTTCTTTCCTTTCTTTCCTTTCTTTTCTTTTTTCTTTCTTTTCTTTTTTTCTTTAATATTGAATATAACTTGTGATACTGTTTAAATGGTCATTTTATAAATTTATTGACCAATTTCTTTAGCAACGATAATTGCTAAGGTGCTGGACAGTCTGCTTGTATGCCAGGTTGGTAAACATCTAAAAATAAACGATGCACAATTCGGTTTTCGGACCGGTTTATCTACAGGGAGTGATATCCTTAGCTTTAAGCAGACTGTGCAGTTATCTAAGTACACCCACATTTCACCGCATTGAGCGAGCCTATTCCCATCAACCAAATCAGACACAAATAAAGACTTCGGGCTGCTACTGAGGCATAGACATAGACACAGTTCTGTAGAAAATTTTATTTATACTTACCCGATTTATTATGTCACACCAAGGGACGTCATAACGTCATTTCGAGAGGTAGTTGCTGAAAATCAGCGCTGTTGACGATAGGTTCGTCTGAAGTCACCGCATTTTGCTGAGCAGCGACCTGTTCTTGCACAGATGCGACGCACGACTTACTTATTGTTCTTATTATTGTTGTTTGTTTTGTTAGAAAAGTAGTCATTCTTCCACTTTGCAATCGGCAGCTTGTTTTTGTACAAATAATGTTTGTTTTATTGTCATTTGCCAGTGTCGCAACACAAACAGAGCAATGTGTATCGTCTTTGGTGCTGAGTGACATCAAGCAATGGACAAAATTACAAACCTTTTAAATGCTGAATACGAGGCCTTTGGCTACTGTGGATGTGTGTAATTTATGTCAACTTTTTGTAATGTGCGTTTTGTTTGTGCAGAATAAACAATTTTTCTTTCTTTTCTTTCTTTCTTTAAATTTAATAAGCTTTGCAGTTTTGCCATACATTTACTTTCACCTGCCAAACTTGCAACGGGCTCGCACAAACTTCGCTCCAGTATGTTTCCACAGTAAATCGTTCAGTACAAGTACAATCATTGGTTGAGATCAAAAAATGTATTGGTGCAAACCTCCGGACTATTACAACCGTAAAACTACGACCTACTTACTTGATACTTGAGTCCAATTGAGTGACTAATCATTTAACCATTTATTTATCACAATAATTATTATCAGCCATCAAACGTTCATATTTGAGACGGAAGGTATCATTTGAGAGCAGTGGTGGACTTAAGAGTGGTAGGTTGTAGCTTCGAACCCTGACAGGCGCTTAACTCAAAACGATGAAGGTAAACATCGTGAGGAAACCGGCATGTCCTAGAACCAAAAATTCGAAGACGTGTGGCATCTACCAACCCGCACTGGGCCCGCTTAGTAGATTATAGCCTACTCCGTTTCGAAGAGAGGAGGCCTGTGTCCCAACAGTGGGAACATTATAGGCTGATTATCCTAAACATTAATGTTTAGTCTCAATCATCATTACCATTTCAGCGGAAAGACGTCCACTGCTGGACATAGGCCTTCCCCAAGCTTCGCCACATCTTTCGGTATTGTATTTTTCATATCCAGCAGATTCCTGCGACCTTTAGACTCAATGAATCTGATGAATAAACAAACAATTATTCATACATCATGAATATCGATTGGAAGTCTAATTTTTGATCCCTGGAATGATATCGTAATTATCACACAGAGAACGCTGCTTAACCTTTTAGTTTAAAAAACAACAAGTTCCATTTATTTTATCACGTAACATAACATCACGCCTGTAATCGCAGTAGGGTTAGGCAGAGGTGTACCTATAGTACACCCACATTTTGCCAGTTATGCTTAAGTCCCATGTAATAGGGAGCGAGCCTATTGCCATCAACCGGGAACAAATCCAGACTCCTGGCTGCTACTGAGAAGTTCTAGATAGAAAAATCCAATACTTAACACACCCAATAACCTGGGAATCGAACCCAGGACCTCATGCTCAGCAGTAGCTCTTGCTCTTTTTATCAGTTAAACTATATTATGAATACTTGTGATTATCTAATATTACTGTTATTAATAAATCGTTTACGAACCTTAATAGCCAAGCTTTTTATGACTATGAGGATATTAATTACGTCGGCAAAAGAGTTAAATTAAATATTTGCAAAACTAATTCCAAACTTATTTGAATGAGTATACTCCTTAAACTAAATTATCTCATTATTATTGTGTACGTGATAAACGCTGCATTCATTTAAGTAATACCCGCAGGCGACAATCGAGCTACGACTAAGGCTATTGATAAAAAAGAAAATAATTAATACCGTTTTATTCTGCATACCTCTGCTGCTAGGATAAGTCAGGCCATGTTTTTCCTTGGACGTAACAATTTATATCTTAATAATAGAATACTTTTTGCCCCAGAGACTGCAATATGTAGGTGTTTTCGATTTTCGTTATAATTATCAAAATCATTTTGAGGAGGTAATACCTAACAATTTAAGGTGTCAATGATAAATCAACAGAATTTTTAAACAGGACCCACAGAATTTTTGTAATATGTATTAGCTATTATAAATTGTTTTCGCTTTTTGTGTCTGTCTGTACAGTAAGTCTTATAGTTAGGTAATGATATATAAAATAAAATAAAACTATTAGGGCATACACTATTTAACCATATAAGAAATCAAAATAGATTTTTCATACAAATTAACAAACAAAAAAAATCAATATTTGGAATACAATTAATTATTATAATAAACCACGTTGTTCTTATAAACTGCGAATCGAATTATGAAGCAGTTTTCACCATTATTTAGAGAATGTATCGTCAGGTTTATGTGTATGGTAAGTACATTAATGTTAAGTTGACGGGTAATAAATAAATCTTATTATTTTGTCAAGTTTATAGAACCATGCGAAGCCAGGGCGGGTCGCTAGTTGACGATAAAGTTAAAAAAAACTCAATCAAGAAGAATAATTACCACCGAAAACAAACAAATCCTGAACCGGAATCAAACCCGGACTTGCCTAAACCAATTGCGACTTTTGATTGCGCATCAAAATTCGCGTACTAAAATAAACAACGTAAAAAAATAATAAACAAAAACTATCAAGATTACAATGGCGAAGTCGAATAGTTTGTCGGATGCCAAGCGGCGACTTGGGTGGTCTAAACGAGACGTGCCGTCCCGCTCTAACATTCACCTTCGCGAGTATTGTTCTCTCTTTTTCTCGCAAAGTTTGGTTGTCAAAGACTAAGTGTAGATTGTTGGAGATTCGCTTAATTTGTTCTATCATAGATCTGAAGTACTTTGATTGTGCTTGAGTGCTGAAATGAAGCTCTTTTTGAAGTTTTTAAGTACGTTTTCGTGTTGGAAAAAAGAGTTAGTATACAGAGCGTTTGTACTGGATCAGTATTAGAAAGACGGCGCTTGCGTTGTTTACAATTAGTAATTATTTGGTCTAAAAGGGTGTAAGTACTTATTTTTATTTTTAAAGGGTAATCTACGTTTTCAACACATTTTCCATCAAAGGAAACTGCATAATTTGGTAATGGAACAATAAAAATTAAGATTATTAATGAGTTTAAAAAAAATCGTTTTGAATTAGTAATAGTTTCATTATTGAATTCATATTTTTTTTGTTTTGAAATGGCAAATAAATAACCTTTTTGACCATAACTGATTGTCAACAGTATGTGTTCTACAAGGATTTTTTGGCGCCTGAATGACAATCTGGCGCATGAACATTTGTGAAATTAACACAGAAATTGTATTGAAAAAAACAAGATGGCGGCTTTAATTCCGTTTTTGGCCACGCGCCTTTATTTGGAAGGAATGAGTCTCGGAACTCTATGACAGTAATTTGGGGCGTTACTAGAGATCGTAGCGGACCGCTTTAGTTCGGCACGTGCCGGTATTTAGGGACGGGGGATGAATGTTTATTTTTTGTCTATTGTTATTAATCCAGCAGCTATGTTATGAATATGTTCTAGATCAAACTAGTATTATAAGGAAGTTAAAAAATTTGTATGTAGGTAGGGGTTTATCTTCGGATCTACTGAGCAGATTCAGATAATTATCTCTTTAAAGGGAAGCTACATTATCATTGGCAATTTTTTTTTTAACTGGAATGAAGTCACATGTGAAAGCAATTATTAAATATTTAACATTTGTTTAATAATAAGTTTTATTTTCTTAACACTATCCGTCCACAATAACCATTATGACAAAAGCAAGTAATTTAAAAACTTAAAATCTTTTACTTCAACCAAAAAAATAACAGGCACTTTTCAATTGTCAAAGACTCAGTCATAAAGGCTAGAGCCAATTCCAAAGCATTGTAGGTTCCGGAGAAGAACGGGCAAGAAACTCCATGGACACTCTTTCTTAGATACCTCGATGTCCCCACAGACGTCCTGTTCAAAAGTTCATACAAAAGTCCCATGGGAAAAAGAACGTTCAGTTTTTCCTTTTCCGGTTTTTTTTTCCTTAAAAACTAATTCGAACATTTTAAAACAAAAAAAAAACAGCCAAATCGGTTAAGCTTGTCTCACGTAACGCGTTTCACTGTTTCTTTTTTTATGAGAAGAGGTATTTACAGTAAGACAAATAATACTGGCCAACATTATAATTTTCACAATCTTATCTAAAACACTTCTGTCACCAAATAATCTATGCTTTTCACTTATCATTATCCTTTTCGCAGCATCTATCTCTTTCGCACGCGTACGATTTGTGAATCTCCATTTCACGCGTCCACCTATGACCTCTGCGAGTTTCATCTCTTTCTAATCGCGAAGAAAGTGTTTGTTGTCTCGCTCGTCCTGTAGTGTTCCAAGTTCGAAATGACTTTTTATTTCTAATTGGGATTGTTGGTTTGTGTGTTTTTTTTGTAATTGTTTCTATATTTTATAAGTAATATAAATACATATATGTTTTACATGTAGGTAAGCAGAAGTGTTTGTACAGAGTGTGTACCGACATTTCTACAATTTTCCATGTGTTACGGGTAAGCCTATTGGGCTGCTACTGAGAAAATCCTAATGGAAAAAAATCCAGGACGCTCAGGAATCCAGCTCACAATCACCAGTAAAATAGGCAACATCGATGTCCTTTTTTTTCTGATAAAAACAAACTGCGATATAAAAATAAATTTATTTGACCCACGTAACACAATATAGTACACATGAAACACATAACAGAAAACTGCCGTTCCATATGTTAACTATGATGATCAATATCCCATTCAAAAGATATCGTATAAACCTCATTAACTAACCTACTCACTTAGCCCCGGTCACCCATCAAAATCCATGCCTACCTTCATCGCCCACCCGTTGCTTACCATCATAAAGTCATAAACACACAAAGCATGTTACAATAATTGCTTACATGCTAGCGCGCGCTTGTCACGACACTTGTCAAGACTGTCAAAGCTGTCAAAACTGTCAAACATGTCAAATGTGGTGGTTGTCAAAGGTGTGTTATCGATCTAATTGATCTGAAGTTGAGATAAGATCTTGAGATTTTGTGTAGTGGAAGCTTAGCGGTTGCGAGGCGATGTTATAGATTGGCACTTTTATTACTTAGATTACTTATCAATCCACTTAATCCTAATCATAACTTCGTAACTAATATAGTAATCCTAGCTGTGGCCCGCGACTTCCTATGAGATCCAGGATGAAAAGAACTGGCTTAGCATATATCTTTATCCAGCAGCCTAATTGCGTAACAAATTTTTGTAAACGATTACGACTAATCTGTTTGATTTTGACAGTTCAATAACATTCATTGCGTTCATTACACTGTTGAGCAGAATTTTCATCGAACTTATGAAGCAATGGATTAGCAATCTGTTTCAAAACGATCAGATTCCGATTGATTGTGTATTACGTGTTTTAGCGTGGAAGCGTAATAAACAAACTTATTTTCAAATTTATAGTAGGAATATGATAAATAAACGGCAGAATGTGACATCTAACAACCCGCACTGGGCCCGCGTGGTGGAATATGGCACACTCCCTCTCACAGAGGGGGCCTGAGTCCCAGAAGTGGGAACATGGCTACATAATGTAAAACAGCACAGCTTTTGGTGTGACACTAGACTTACAGAATCAACGGTCAGCAGAAATCTTCTTGTAACAGTCATGGTTGAGTTATAAAAGGAACCTCAATTAACCCGCAGTATTCTTAATAATCTTCAATAACTTATCGGTCATGCGGGACAGCTAGGTAGTTACAGTACGACCGAAATATCTTGGTAAGTCTGAACTTCACGCAGAAGGTTGTGCAGTGTTTTTTTTAGGAACCAACATGACATGAAGCGGTTGTTAGTGAGAGAACATCCTCGCCAAGACATCTAAGCAGTACTGTATAAATATTCTTTAAAAAAAAATAAAAAAGGAGCGGCTTTTCGCATCAAAACGGCCTGAGTTTAGCAGCCGAATAAAACTATGAAAACTAATATCTGTCGTGTAATAAAAAAATGGAACGAACTTTTTACTTCGACCCATGGCAACCAAGGAGGTAACTTATCGAAGATTTTATTTGAATCTCGAACTGGCTTGACAAATAGAGCTGTTTAAAGTGAAAAAGAAACAAATGAACATTTTGACGCGAGTCAAAAGTTATCGTTGTTCGTCATTGGTTCTGGAATTTAAATGGTACTTAGTTTGAATTTCCACGCAATTTTTTGTGAAAGGAACTATATGGTATAGATCGCGCCAAGCTTCTAGACGCCTCAGAAGTTGGCGCGATCTATACTTGCGTTGGCCACAACCAGGCATTGATGGACTCAATAATGTGTGCCTCGGCTATCAATGCCTCTGTTGTCGGCCGCTGCAGTAATGTACTGTATTTATATACCTTGGTGGTACAGTAACATGAGGTCCTGGGTTTGATTCCTGGGTCGGGCAAAGTGTTATTGAGATTTTCTACGTAGAATTTCTCAGTACCAGCCCGTAGTCTAGATTTTTGCAATAGGCTCGCTCCATAAGACATGGGACTTAAACATAGCTAGCGCAATGTGGGTGTACTACAGGAACACCTCTGCATGACCCTTCAGGATACAGGTGTGATGTTTGTGTATTTATTTATTTATATGAGTAATTCTCATATCATCGTTCGTGCATCACGAAACGTCATGTTTTACGACTACAAAGCCACCCTTTTCGTACACAAAATTGCATTAACATCGCAAAAAGTTATTTTAACTGACTAACTCAAGTTGAACTGATTAAAAGTGAATATTGTAAATTGATATATAACCTGTGGGCCACCCAGATCGCGCGCTGTTTGTTTTTATTTTGGTTGCGCTCGCGCCGACCGCGGTGATAGATCGGCGCCGGCGACGCTGATTGGTTGAGGGCGTAGGGTTGGCGAGGTATTTTTGTCTTTGATGAAAAGCTGTATTGAAGTTGTTCTTGGTTAAAAGTAATTATGAAAATTGTGTTTTTTTTGGTATGATATTTTTTCGGTGGCGGGTTGATTGTATAAGTTATTCAATAAATCAGTATGTCGCTAACCCTTGACGCTGCACAAATAAAGAAAGTTACTGAGCGAGACAATATCTCCACACCAAAATGTTAGCGCCGCGAGCTTTTTGGAAAACCTTTAAACGCCAACATGAAGGGGTGCGAGAAAATTGTCCATTAAAAGGATACAACTGTCTAGACAGCTTTCAGCTCAGGCTTCTAAAAGCCTTGAATGCGGAGCCTTGGTAAGAGAATCGGCCGTTCTGTGGACTGTAATAAAATTTATGTGGCATTGATTTTTAAGGAGGCAATTTTTTTGGTACGGAGAAACAGGAATTAAAAGAGGACACAATCATGGCAGGTTACAGCGCCTTATCTTTCTAAAAGTCTGGAGTCGCTTTCCTGCCGCTAGGGCCTTGCAAATCCTTGATGTGTAAGTTAGCCACGCGGGGAGGCTAAGTGATTTCAAAGATAACGATTATTATTTCTTTCACAGCACTTTAAATCAGCGTAGTTAAAAAATATAGACCAAAAGACAAGGATTTATCACGTAATCTAGATAATATATTAGCGGTAAAAGCTCTGAAGAGATGCTTTCGCGACAGCGGATAAGATGAAATTGTGATTAACTCATATTACAGAACAACTTCGTTTTGCTCTTCAGGAAGTTTTAATTGACATTTTTTTAGCAGTCTGTCTTCGGCAGCGGCTTCGATGGACAATTTTTTGCCCCTTAAAAATATTGACATGTAAGGTAAAGTCTAACTTTCTCCAGTATCTTCCCATTTTAGTACCTACATTTATTCGTGAAAAATATACAGACCAAGCAATCACATCACCATTTAGCTAAAATAATTTTAACTTAGATTTCTCGTCGGTGCCACCCCTGCCCGCTGATTGGCGCTTGCGCAGCGCATTTACAAAAATTCCTCGCATTGATACTACACGTCTAAATAAATAATTATTATTTACAATTTTTCCCACATACATTTTGCATACATTGGCATTTTTTTTAAAGAGTCGCTACTACTTGCTGTCAAATTACGGATGAAGGTGGTTCCTTATCTTCGGCATTCTAATCTGAAGTATGCTGCGGTCGGCTCCCAGTCACAAGACTGGAGCCGACCGCAAAAGAAGTCAGAATATCAGGACACAGTATGAAGTCTACTGCAGTAAGACTGTTTTAGCTGCATTATCCAGTGGAAACAGCGGGTTCGTGTCTAAATAGGAGCTGTTTTGCATTTAAACAAAACAGTTATTATGTTATAAAAACACATAGCATTGGAGCAATGTGCTTGCTGTTGACTTTTGAAGACTTCTATGAAAGAATCTTGACAGTGCTGTAACCACAGATCACCCCGAGTTCTGTCACTCGTGAAAGATCTCAGCACGACAAACTTTTGTCGACAGGAGAATAGACAAAATGACAGATACATCCTACAAAATCACAGATATATTAGACAAAGTGACAGATATAATAGACAAAATGACAATTATAAAAGACAAAATAACAAATAGAATAGACAAAATGACAAAAATAGAATAGACATAATTCTATTTTTTTTTACTGATCTGTTATTTTGTCTATTCTTCCGTCGACAAATAGCGTTTCTATGGTAAAGAAGGATAAACAGGTATGTAAATCAACCAATGCTAAGTGTTTTGAAGGAAACATTATATTATGTTTCGAGGTGTTCGATCGAAGTTTAAACTACGCTGGCCGCGGTTGGTTTGTAGATGGGTGACCATCCATTAGGTAGGTATCATATCGAGACCCCTCCGTGCCTCGGAAAGCACGTTAAGCCGTTGGTCCCGGCTGTCATTCTTGGATCTTTGACAGTCGTTACGGGTCGTCAGATACCCCAAAAGCGGACAACCAGTCTTACCAAGTTGTATCGTGTTACCTATTTACTGTGTTTTGGATGTCATAGGCAGTCGCTCCATGTCTGATACTGGTGTTCAGCTGCTTCAGGTAAGACTTGAATCTGACCCAAACATCTTCGGGAAGATGATGAGATGGTGTCTAGAGTGATGATATACTTAAATCTAAGCACCCCAGACAGTGAGCCCCGCAGACCCCGTTACCACCATGCTGATTGGCTCACATTTCAAGATGATATAATACCTACATATTTAGGTGCAGGTATTAAATAGTAAATACATTACTAAAAGTTTCCGCTAAATTCTACCATAAAGCATGCAAAGTCATAATAACTAAAACATAGACAATCTTCTTAATATTAATTAACAACTTATTAATACCTATGTCATTTTATGGTTTTATATTTTTAATAATATAAAGTCTTTCATACAAAAATAAGATTTTACTTATAATAATACTGTTAGCTTAGATTTAAATATACGTGAAGGGTATTCTTTAAAATGTTATCGATTTTTTTTTCTTCATAAGTGTAAGAGTAAAAGAGAAAATAATATACATAAAAACAAAAGCAAATAATAAGAGAATAGGCTTACATATATACATACTTAAACACATCTAAAATAAACATCACTAGAATACTGTTTTTGTTTTTAATAACTATGAAGTAATTAAAATAAAATAAAATATATATCTACTAATTGCAACTATGACGAAGTGGAAAGATAGCGTTAGGTCAGTCTTCATTTGAAAACTGCAACAGTTACAATAGGGATGATGACTGATATTAGAAATGTTCATAAAAATAATGTAATTTCAAAGTAGGCATAGTAAAAATCTGTTAATCGAAAAAATCTTTTAAATCGGTGTATATTTGAAGGTGATATACGCTTTTAAAGTTTTTGGAGGGGATTATTCCCGTCCTTGTCGCACTGTACGGACAATGTACGGCGCTAGTATGAAATTACATATTCGTGACGTCACTTCTACGATAGTGCTGTCCTTGTCTAACACTTATCTTAAAACGTTTATAACATGGCAATTTTTTAAGCTTTTTCACTTTTTGTAATTTTGTTTGCACCATTTGGAATCAAACAATTTATTGAGATAGAAATAAAAAAATTGTCATCATGCCTATTAGTATTGAAACTGGCTTTTAAACATCAGACTTACGAGCTGGCTATCCGCAGTGACTGTCAAAAACTTAAAACATGTTAACTCTGCGCTGGTGTTCCAGTCGCTGAATGACCTCACTCGCTGGTGCCACCACAAACATTGTACACTTAGTTCGCAATAAACAATTGACAGAAAGTGTGTGTGTAAAGAATGGTCACTCATCCCCAAACTGACCGCGGTAATGTTCTGATAATGATGAATTCATACTGCAGAACACTCTTCGTTTTGCTTTGCAGGAAGTTTTAACTGACATTTCTTTAGCCGTGCCCTGTTTTCTGCAGCGAATCGATTGCATTACATTCCATTTTTTTTTTTCGATATTCACATTTTAGGTATCAAACTTCCTACACTTTTTACCAATTTTAGTTCCTAGGTTTTATCGTGAAAAAAAAAATACTGACCAAGTAATCATATAGGTAGTGCTTTACCATCTAAATAATGTAGCCAAAATTATTTTAGAATTCTCGTTGGTGCCACACCAAGTTAAGTCTATTTCTGAAAATAATTGGAGATTTTTCTGTGATCACCACTCTTGGTAATGTTATTAGTAATTACAGTGTCCTATTGTTACGTATGTGGTAGATATAATGATGACATAACCAGCCTATTATTGTCCCACTGCAGTTCAAAAGCCTCTTCTCATAAAGAGAAGGCACGAGCATTGATCACCACTCTTGTTCAAGGCGGGTTGGTGATTACAGAACAAATAATGGCTGCCTACTTCCTTTAAAAAGGTCTACTTACTGCTGATAATGATTGGTGATAGCAGTTTATTTTATCTTATCTACGTGGTGTACAGAAGATATTAATTTTGCGTATGCAAATCGAATGATGAACGGACAAGAAAGAATATAATATTGAAAATATTGTAGTGTAGACCGCACAATGAGAACCTGTCCAGAGACATTAAAGTCTTAATATTTTTCTTTTATAGTCTTGAGTATGAATAAACCCTTTATGTACTGTCCAGAAAATGAGTTCATTCGTAAATTCTAAGAACTAGTAAGATCAATTTAAAGACTTAAAAAAATCTGTTGTTAATTTCGTCATACCAGCTTAAAACCGTCCACAGCCGAAAATAGGACACATGCATTCACCAAAACAGTCCGATATTAGATCAAAAACACTAAAATCGCCCCCCGGTTTTAGTCAAAACCTAAAAAGAATTGAATAATCATTGAACCAGACCAAAAACGTCCACTGCCGAAAATAGAACCTCCATTTAAAAAAAAAATGTAAGTACAATGGTAAATTTGCTCATCGTGTCAGTCAAAATCTGCTAAAAATACATTTCAGTATTTTTGTCATTGAAGCGGCTTATACCTAAACGCCTACTGCTGAGAATAGGAATCAACATTCATCAATAAACGTTCAATATAAGGGCAGAAATCGTGATTTGCTTGAGGATCTTAGGATGGTAAAATAAATTAACAATTTTAAACAGTAATGGCGAAATTATCGTTATGGTTTTACGAAATGGTGATTTCCTAACTCCTAACAGTTAAATTCTGTTTATCCACCTGATAAAATCCTATTTAATCGCCTCTAAAGAAATCCGTAGACAAGGATTATGTGATGGCCGATACTTAGATTGAAACTAAACGACGGTGTAATACCAAAGTCAATCTGTCTTAACCACATAACTATAGTGAAAGACCCCTGATTTCTGTTCGAATGTTCCAAAGCTCAGTTCAAATTAAACTGGTTGTTTCCAGTATAACAAGACCCTTACAAAGCTACTAGATACTTCTTGGAACGGGTCAAGTTAAAATAGACAATAAACCATTGCAATAGGCCTCATTTTATTGAATGAATGTTCTAACTGACAGCTCAACCTATGTTAGATGCTTTTCGAACGATATTCGAATGTCGAACGAAACCACCAAAGTCTAGCTATCTCTTTTTATTGTACAGAGAAATGAAAGGAATGTTTTAAGGGAGAAAGGGACGGGGATACCCGCTGTCGCGAAGTGGTTTAGTGCAGCGCGTTCGTCGTGGGTGGTCGGTAATTTTTATACTGACGTCAAAAGGTCATTCAACTCGGTCCGATTAATTTTTGACACCTGTATGGGTTTTTTTTTTTTTACTTTTTATAGTTTGTTATTCAAGACGTGATAGATAGTTCCTCTTAAGTTTGAAGGTTGATTAATTGGTAATTAATATGTTCAAGCTATCGGTTTAAAGGCTAGGCAGAGAAGGCTTAATTTTTCATTGGAGGCTTTTTGGTTAATTTCTAGTCTATCAAGATACATACTTTAACATCACGCCTACTTATATTCCTCAAAGGGTTAGCAGCA
Organism: Dasypolia templi; assembly: GCA_963555695.1. Classification (NCBI taxonomy): domain Eukaryota; kingdom Metazoa; phylum Arthropoda; class Insecta; order Lepidoptera; family Noctuidae; genus Dasypolia; species Dasypolia templi. Next base: position 13,122,315 of record OY743163.1, read on the forward strand.
GTGGTGCACCTATAAGGACACCCACATTTCGCCAGATAAATTTAAGTCCCAAGAAACAGCCTATTGGTAAAGTTGTCACTGAATAACAGTCTATGGCGGTTCTAGGAATCCCTTTCTTAAATAATTCACAGGTTCCGGTTTTCAAACCTGCCAGCAACAAAACAAGAATAAGTTTATGCGTATTTTTTATTATTTAAAAATATTTATTCCTAAATGTTCATTATAAATTGCACATAGGTACCACTGTTTGTCTCTGCATCACCCAAAGGTTGACTGGTAGAAAATGCCTGTGGCATTAAGTCCGCCGCTGTACATTCGTATTAAATAAATAATTAAATAAGGTTTTTGCAAATTCATATTTTATGAATAGTCGATCTCGTTGGTTTACTTGACCACCTTAAGGTGGACTGCAGTACTTAAACGAAGTTTTTATAATGCCTAAAGGTATATGCTCCACTGCAGTATACAAAATCTGAAATATATATGATATGCTAGTTAAATAGAGTGTTGAAAAAATTAGGAAGATACCTCTTAACATTTATTTTAACAATTAGAACCCATAATAATAGACTTGCAACCATTCTGATTTTTGAGATTATTCTACAAGCAACATATTGACGTAATAGTGTTTTTTTTAAATATAATCAACAGCAACATTGTACGTGTTATAGCCAGCCGATATATTCTGTAAAAATCTCACTTGCGTGGACTGAGCTGTCAGTGTCATCCCGTCTTGGTCAATACCTAGCATTAGTGGCACTGACAGCTCACTTCACCTCAGTTCTCACGACGAGATTTTTGCGGAATATGTAGATCGGAAGGTCTGATTATTATCTTAAGTCCTTCTTGTAGTGCGGAGTGTCATGTAATGCGTCTCGGCGGGCAGTGGCGGCCGGTGCGAGCGCTTGAACTGCTAGATTTTGTATACATTTTAAAATAATAACGAAATTATAAAATGTGTTCTCAAAAAACAATAAGCCTTATCTTTCGATAAAACTATTACATGTTTTCATGATGCAATCTCTTCAAGGTTCACGTTTTAAATAGCGACTTAATGGCATCTTTATGATTTTCTTTTATCGAGCCAATTATTACAATTAATGTTTCTGTCTTCACACAGCGCTTGACCGCAAGTTCAATTTTCTAAAATGAAATAAAATAAAAAAAGTACTCCACTGCAACCTCGCCTTCTTCAGAGTTACCTATACAAGAACCATTATCTCTCTTTATGTCCATAGCCATGTTAGTAACAAACCTCAAGTTTGCGAAAAAGCCTGTTTGTGACATGTGAGTATTTTAATCTTGAGTATAGGTATGTTTATTATAGTTTACCGAGCGTAATTAAGTTATACGAAACGTTGATTTTTTAATTTCTAGACCAAAATGATAGCTGTTATCGAAAAACTTCGAGAGGCAATGTGTAGAATATGTTTAGTGAACAATGTATGAATGGATGTAGCGGTCAATAGGAACTTACACGAACTATGAGAAGGTAACTGATGTAACATCATGTCGATTCTGTAGAAATCTCACTCTGAAGACTTGCGTGGAGTGAGCTGTCAGTGTCATCCCGTCTTGGTCAATCACTATTGCCACTGGCACTGACAGCTCACTCCACGCTCACTTCACCTAAGTTTTCACAGTGAGATGGTAACAGAATAGCACTACTGGTCGATCGCAGATGTCATTAATGTCTAGCAAATAAATAATCTAAATTTAAATCATTTTTTATTATTATTTGTCAACCATTCTTAGACAAGAACATACCGCCGACAAACTGTTACCTATGCAGTTAGGCAGACTTTATGTAATGTATGTGTTTGTTGAATAACGGCCGAATCCAATAACCTACTTTCAGTGAGAGACAGATCGCTACTGATGATAGACAGTATAATTCTATCTGTCCCTGTCAAACAAATAGCTGTCAACACGTTATAGGGCCGCATACTTTGGCTTTATACCAGAGAACCACCAGGGAAGACCAGAGATTGATAAATGATGATAAGAAATAAATGATTGTATTTCTATCAATCATTTTTTTTAAATCTAGATGAGGTCGCCGTTTAATATCTGACTACTCTGAGAAGAAAGGCCGTAATAAACCTGGTCACAGTCTCTTTTAAAGTCCAGACATAATCTAAGTCAGATCATGTGAAGACCATGTAGATTGGTGTCTGAAATGATCTTATGAGGAAAGAACCACACAGATCGAGTGGACCTGTCCAGTCAGTGCACGCATTTGTCAGTAATCATGTAGCTCAACTCAGAACTCAGAAGCTCAACGATACGAAGAACATTACCAAAGAAAGGACATTTGGGTAGGTCGCATAAATTACTCAAACTGCCAGACCATGATTAAAATTAGCCGAAAAAAAACACGTTGTCTTCACATTCACAATTATTAAAATAACATAATTACTGTTACTCAGTAACTGGGTTGTGTACGTCAGATAGGCAGTCGCTCCATGTAAAATACTGGTATTCAGCTGCCTCCGGTAAGACAGGAAGCTGACCTAATCATGGTTTGGGAAAGGCTAGGCAGGTGAGAAACCTGGTTATAATTTCCACCCAATAACATAAAAAAATTAAGTCAATCAAACTGGTTGACAGTTTGATTGACTTATTATTTCGGCGTGAAAATGAATCGCAATAAGACAATCCACATCCACCCCTATCTAGGGGGATGTTAAAAATAAAGTCGCGACTTGTAATCAAATTCAGTTCGATAGGGTGTTGTCAACCCCCTCGATACGTTAATGCCAAGAATTTCGACACCCCTGGAGATTGAGCCGGGTTTGTATGTGTGAAAAAAGTGGTAATTCAGTACTTTGTTTTGGGTAATAACTTTGTGTTTTTTCTGATCGTGATAATGACGTGTCATGCCACACGGCAGTATGTGATGATACCATTGACTTATCTTAATACCATATAATGTACCATATTCCGACAAGTACATGATTATAATTATGCATATGATTATGATTATTATAAAGAAGCGATTACTGGGATGACGGTTTATTGAGATGTAGGAATTGAAGAAGAAGAGATTCTGCACCGGCAGAAAATAAATTGGAAAAAGGACATGAGAATGATGATACTGTCTCTTTTATGGAGCATATCGCTGTAGTCATGTTATTTCTTCATGATGACAATGCCTTAAGCTTCTTGTCACTCATGTCAGGTGTTAAACAGTATTCTCCTCCTGAGGTTGCGTCGTTCATATGTTGCAGCATGTCGAGAATCGACAAAAATCTCACCGTGAAAACTTGCGTGGAGTGAGCTGTCAGTGTCAACCCCTCTTGGTCAATCCCTAGCATCAGTGGCACTGACAGCTCACTCCACGCTCAGTTCACCTAAGTTTTCACGGTGAAATGGTTACAGAATAGCACTACAGGCCAAATTTGGTCGGCATTTCCATAAAATTATCCAAAATCTTTTTCAAACATTTCGTTGAGAGTGATAAAGAGTTAGAATTTAATCTTTGTTGTTGTTCAATTGTTTTTTATTATTTGATACAGGAATTCCTAGTACAAGAGCCAATGATACACTGATGTTTGTGTCTTAAAGTGAAAATAAATAAATAATTATAAATTATATTATTATTTTTAACATAGGCCCCGAAGTCTGTTATTTTATTTTCAATTAGACAACTTGTTAAATACGAAACTAATATTATAAAGAGAAAAGTTTAGATGTTTTCTATGTCTGTTTCCCTTTCAAGCTACAACGGGTGAACGGATTTATTTGACATTTGGTACATAGGTAGAACATGACTTAGATGAGGACATATAACACTTTTTATCCCGAAAAACTCGGAATCGTGACTTATGTCCGTGAAATCGCGAGGTGCAGTTAGTAACTTATATTTTATACTATTTGTTTTATATCACCTTCAAGAACCATGTTACATTCTTTTTCAACAAACCGCCAATTTACACTTCCATCATACATTTATTCATGTTACATCGCCATGTAAACGTCTCCTTAACTAGAGGCGCGCGTGTCTCGAGCATGTTCTCAAATTAACTGCCTTTTTTACAACAGTTAACAACACAACTGTTGTTGCTGTTTTGAATTGATCCGGTAGAGAAGCGAATTAGAGTGCGTTAAAGTTATGTTGTGGGTTGAGTTCGGTGAAATTGTAGTTTTTGCTTAGCGTTGAAGTCTTTAGTTCAAGTTGATGCATGGGAATATATCTAACTATGTTATAACTAATATTATGAGAAAAACTCTGTCTGTCTGTCTTTCATGCTAAAACCACTGAACAGATCGTTATAAAATTTGACCTGAGACCTACAGAAGGACATAGGTGTGGCCTTCAGAAGGATACAAATTTGATAGTTTGTATAATTCTATTTTACTATTATTTTATCATTATACTATTTTATTATTATTAAATATGTATGTAAGACTTTAACTAAGACTTTCCTTTTAACATTTGACAATACACTCAATTTTTTTCTGGCGTCAAAAAACTGAGAGTTTTCGGTGTTCTAAGTTGGGGGAGCGACTTAAAACATAAGTTTAGAAAAAAGGTTGACTTCCAAACGCGATAGTAACAAATTCCATGGCAACAAATAACAAAATTAGCGCTCTTTACAACACTCAAATGGTCTACTTTTATTGGGTACAACTGTTTTTATTGTTGAAAATTGATTACAAACTTGCGTTCATTGATTGAGAATTTGACAAAAAGTAAATTGATCACTCTAAGTAATCGCTTCGTCAATCAATCTGTTACTGTAACTACCTACGAAAGAATAATAATTTGATTTAGCCAGCTGCTCACGAAGAAATAAAGTCTTGGATATTTTGAAATCCTCATGGTTAAGGTAAGTCACTGGATTCTTTACAAATACAAACCCATTCATAGTTCTTATGTTTCCATAAATAGCCCTGTACCTTTGGCCTAAAGAAGTACAGAATCCAGTAATAGTAGATTGTTATACAAGGGTTGAAAGGGACCTCTTTATGCACGAGATAGTTTGGTCAATAGTACGAGTGCCTTAATACTTAGGTTTGTCACCAGAGGTTCTGTTTTTCACTTCGAATATGAGAAAAGTAAATAAAAACCTGACTACTTAAACAAACAATATTTCATAAGAACAGGCCTTAGATCCATATCTGATTCTGATGAACTCATTTTATATTAAATAAAAACTTTACACGTAAATACTTAGCACTCGACAAAACAACTGAAGATCGAATTGCCGCTTTTCCGCCTTTAATTGTTTCTTTTTCTGTGGCTTTTACTGCCAACCATTATTTTTTATCATTGATGATGTGATGGTAAATCATCATCTTCACCTTCATCAGCTTACAGCAGTTTACTGCTGGACAAAGGCCTCTCCAATTGCATCTCGACTCACGGCAACTCTCATCCAGCTGTCACCAGCCACCCTGCGAAGACCGTCGCTCCACCTAGCCTGAGGACGTCCTACCTTATGTTTGCCGATTCGCGGTCTCCACTCAAGAACACGTCTACCCCGACGGTCATCGGTTCTACGCCTAATATGGCCGGCCCATAGCCACCTGCTTATTCTGATGTTAAATATTTTTAGCTCATCATTTCAGCCGAAAGACGTCCACTGCTGGACATAGGCCTCCCCCAAGTACCGCCACTTCGAACGGTTCTGCGCTTCCCGCATCCAGCGGATTCCTGCGGCCTTCACAAAGTCATCGGTCCACCTTGTGGGAGACCTTCCAACGCTACGTCTTCCGGTACGCGGTCGCCACTCCAGAACCTTTCGGCCCCATCGGCCATCTGTTCTGCGAGCAATGTGCCCTGTCCACTGCCACTTAAGTTTGGCAATTCTTCGGGCTATGTCGGTTACTTTGGTTTTCCTGCGGTCCCCTGCGGATCTCTTCGTTTCTGATTCGATCACGTAGGGAAACTCCAAGAATAGCCCTTAAGCTCAAATCTATGTTAATTAAATTATAACTTAGTGTTATAAAAAGTTGGGACATGGCTTGCATTAGATTTAAATAAATTGACAGCAGGGAAATTCGTTTCGTAGAGACGAAAGTTAAAGATCCGGATAGAACAGTTCTGCCTAGGGCACCAAGGACTTCTCTGTATAAAAAGAACTGTTATGATATGAGTGGACTTATATATAACAAATTACCAAAGAACTTTAAAGAGTTTCCCAATAATTTATTTTTTATAAAGTTAAAATTCTGGCTGCTGGAAAAACGATTATATGCTATAAATGAAAATAAATAACCTGTTTTAAATTAATCTGACGATTATTAATATTGAATGTATCTATGGTAAAATTAATCAATAATAAACTAGCATTTAAAGCATGCCATTGGACATAAATATATAATATTTTGCATGTCAAATGTCTGACTATGTATTTGGCAACTTAATAGCTAACTTTAGGACCAACACTGTACCAATACCTATTGCAAATAAATGATTATGATTATGTTTCCATCTCTCTGATCCCTCCGATCAATTTTGTGTTTTGGAAGTCGAAGCCTCACCTTTTCTAGGTCCTCCAAGAAGATGTCTGCTGACTGGTTTTATATCATTACGAGGGCATTAAGCTTTTTATACGGATCGCCCCCAGACGATCAAAAGAAGAATGATGTTTTATTTCTCAACCCCAATCGACATTAAAACAAATACACATCTCCAAAAAAATAAAACACTAACACCCCCTAACGAATTTTCTTAAAACTTCACCCCTTTTAATTTGGTGTCTTGCGAATGAACTGACAGCTGGAGGGGTAGGGGTGTGAGAGGGGTGATTTTATTGAAATACTTGCGGCGGCATCGCGAATCGGGAATGCTGGTTCGATTCCCGGGTGCTAAACTTTAATTTCGGGTGTTTTTTTATTGCATTTTTAAATGCGACGTGAAAGCGATTGACGTGGTGGAGTTAGATACTTTTTAAAGGAACGAATTGAACGAAGTTTATTTTGTTTAGTGAGGAGAAAACTTACTGACTTCAAAAAACGGAGGGATTAAAATCGTGGCCTATGGACAAACTGTTTTTATTAACCTTCTTAGAACGAAAATACTAAGAACAAACAACCAACGAAGTTTATAGTAAACGGATTTTCATGGGGATTTGTTGTTGAGCTCAGAGGTGAAAAGAAATCGAGTCATGAGCCATTTCTATAAGATTTCATTTTTTATTATGCATGTGCTCGAATAAAAGCGTTTTCCAAGCAGCCAAATTGTGGAGAAAGTGCTACTTTTTCACACTAGTGCTTTTTACTTTTTTTATTGTTAACTCCGTCCTCAGCCCGACGCGGAGTTTTTATGATTTGAGATAAGTTTTCAAATTAGCGATTTTCATTCATACAAAAGGCACAATAAAAACAAAACTTCATTAAACGCGTTATTAATTACTATTAATTTTAGATGTTGATCAATAAATATTTTTTATTTCCTCGCACAGTTTTAGTAAGTACCTACTAGTACAAAGTACAAGTACAAAGTTGAACGTTACATGAGATTATTTTCGACTAGTGTCGACTCATACACTCGTCGCACGACGCCTAATTTCCGCACTTTTATTATATTTAACTACTACCCCCTCGGTTTTACCCGTATAAATCTTGATCCCGTGGGAGTATCGGGATAAAAAGTACTATATGTGTTAATCCAGGTTATAAACTATCTGTGTGCCAAATTTCATCCAAATCCGTTCAGTATTTTTTGCGTGAAAGAGTAACAAACATCCATCCATACTCACAAACTTTCGCGTTTATAATATTAGGAGGATTTCTGTACAGAACAGAAGAAGTCTCGTATCTTTGTCCCTTTCCTACTTACCTACTTACCGTGCAAGCTTTGATGTTTTATTTTCTGCACATAAGACCACATTGACTCCAAGTAAAACCGGACCATAGCAATAAACGACGTAGGTACCTAGTGTTTTTTTTCTTAATCAAATAAAACAAAACAAATTCAATTAACTTCTTTTAATAAGATTTGCCTATAAATCGCTACTTTTTACATTTATAAATTGACAACACGTTGAAAATTAAAAGAAATCTGGATAAGAAAATAAAAAATAAAATAAAAAAAAAGTTTGTGCCACTAACATAATTTTTGTGCCCGATTTTTCAAAATGTTGTCAAAATATAACAAATGACTAATACTGCTACATTGCACAATAAATAACTTAATAATAATTTGTTAATTAATTCTTACAGTAAAGTTTTTAATTATTTACACTTTTTTATTTTATACAATTCGAGTGGGAGATTCGACTATAATTCTTTTAAAAAAAAAACATTATTTTCTTAAACTCAGGGATTATTTTAAAGGATCATGTCCACATTGGCTTATGCTTAATCTCATCTTAGTTTCGATTTTCTTATAAGTTTTCTGTAGATAATATTACTTAATACAATTTTACTATTATTTTCTTACTAAATGAGATTTCTGAAAGTGATCTCCGATTTACTGAGGATTTACTGACCAGGGACGATAATTATAATAAGTTAATAATAGTGACAAATTGCGCACGTATATCTTTGTGATTGGTTGCATGATTTGTCAAAATAACTTACACGCACTTCAATAACTGGCCCTTAGACTTCCAGAAACCTCAAGTTATTTATGTGATCAGTAACGTAGATTGAAAATCCATGAATATTCACAAAAAACTCAAACTAAGACATAACAAAGGCCATTGTGTACGCAAACAAGAAGAAATACAAGTTAATCATTTTATTAGTCAGTAAAATGTTACGGTAATCTTCAAATGTAAATTGAATATGACCACAAAACAACATAGAATTATGTGAAAATCGTTGCAATAATTCATAATAGTAATAATTATCTGCAATATGTTACTTCCAAGGAATGCTGTTTTCACAGACACAGTATGAATTAATTTCGGGAATTATTTCATGTGCGTAACTTGCAATATAAACACTTTATAAATACCTTTTTTTTTCATTGGTTGTACTAAACCCCGTATTAACAAACCCGAAGTAAACTTCACACAACACCAGGCATTTACCTAACATAACATTAATTCCAGTGTATTAATAATGGGTAAGAATTTTGAGGAGCATTGTCAAACCAGTAACAATATCATAACGCAGTTACATTTTATTTGAGCCCGATTCCTAAATCCAGAGGTTTCAGGATATTCAAGCTCAATTTTTTGGATTTTATAACAAATTCAGCAACACAACGTCTTCTCCTCAATGCCAATAATGTGTGAATATGTGATGAATAGACTATTGCTTCAAGGAAACCACCTAACATACGAGGATTAAATAACTTACAACGATCGGTAATCGTTTAGGAATCGGGCGCCATTGCAACGATATTAACGAAGAATTGAAAAATAAACATTGTAAAAACATCTACAAATTATGTGTCATTTCAGTCGTATCTAAACTATTGACGAGTGTGAAAGGGACGCAGTTTTGTTGCTGATCTCTTTTAACATTAGCAGTAGAGCTTTGATGAGTGAAGGATCCTTGAAAGGTAGGCAAGGCACTCTTCCGTGGATGGTAATGTTGACTATTTTAGTGTCTCTGATGTTCCACGATTGCCTGACTAGTTTCTAACATTAAATTATAGTCAATTTGATTGAATTGACATGAAAAAATGTGTGATGTTACGCGAATTGAGTGGATGGGATATATGAGGAAGTCTGAATGTGGCACCGGTGACTGAAAAGTTGTTTGGAAATTGGTTGTCATGGTATCAGCATGTGTCACGGAGGACATTGTCGTGAGGAAAGTAAAGAGTATTTGAGTGAGAATTTGGATGGCTATACGTGGAGGGGAAGACCAAAGAAAAAATGGATGTGTGAATGATGATGTTTCTATAAAGGGGGTGACAAGAAGCATGGAAGAAAAATACATATTGCGCAGACCTCAAATAAATTGAAATAATACCATGAGAATGTTTTAGCTTGAAGAAACAAAACCGAGTCATGATCTAGTGAAAAGGAGCTGAACACAGCCAGTTGGAGGCAGACTTCGTAGAAGATGGCGGAACGAGCTGGAAAAAACAAACGACTAGTCCACATTAGCTCTGGATTGATAAAGTTGGAAGTCATGGGCATCCTCCTTTGTCCAGCAGTGAGTTGATGCAGGCTAACAGTATGAATAAGGGCTCCATTTTAGGCTGAGTCCAGGTGAAAAATTCTCTAGGTCTAGATTTCCATTGAGTCATTTTAGTACCTAAGTACATCCCTACATGTAAATTTTCACACAGCTATAAACTAATGTCTGGTATGGTCTTAGTTATTAATAACTGCTATGGAATGGGGAACTAACCGTGATTTTCAAGAAGTTATGAAATGCCTTCGTTAATTATTATTAATTAATAAATTGCACATACTTCGAAAATTACAGTAAACACTGAGAATTTTAAATATTATTATTGCGGCATCTTTCTTAACCGTTTCTAATAAAAAAAATATTAAATATAATAATAATAAGTACCTATCATTCTGTATTTTTAATGATTGCCAATTCTGTTCTGAATCTAAAAACAAATCCAACTGCTGTCTCTAACGGGTCGAAAAACAACAAAAGAAGGTATCACTCAATGTTCTAAATAGTTGTTGTATTAAAATTCAAGATTTATAAAAACAAACCCTTTTAGAACGAAGTTCTATAGCTGAGCTTGCGGTAGGAGTAAACTTTTGGAAAATTGTACAAATCTTCACCTAACGAAAAAGGTTTTTATTACAGCCATCTATTATATAACAAAATCTAATACTTTGACACTTGAAACTTGAGACCTTAATAGATGGCTCTGTTTTAATATTTAATAAACAGCGAAAGAAACTTCGTTCCAATCTGGTGTACCATGACACGTCCCGATTTTTTTTTATTGCAAATTCTGCTTAGATGGTTTGGTCATGTTGAAGGGATGAATGAAAGGATACTAACAAAACGCCCTGGGAGGACAAATAGTGACCTTATTGGTGGTGTTCTTCAGAAAGGTCAGGTGCGTAGCACTCGCAACCGGCGCTCGTGTATGACCAGATGTATGAACGTAAACGAGGCAAAAGGAGTATGCAAGGATCGTAGCAGGTGGCGTTCTGTGGTTTCTGCCTACCTCCATGGGAAGAAGGCGTGAGTTTATGTGTGTTTGTATATATGTATGTATGCAAATTCTGATTCCAAGGAAGAAAGCTTTGTTTCACCAACCTGAACTACCCCATCAAAACTCAACCAGCCTTCAAACTCTAAACTCTATTCAACTGCTGTTCTCTCTCTCTAGCTTTCATTTCTAACTCCTCTTCTTCCTTCGTCAATGGCACAGTACTGTGGTTATACAGCCCTTGTGCCATCAGCTGTAACGCGAGGGGGTTCCTCTGGCCCGAGGCCTTCTTGATCTTCGCCCGTTTGTTCTGGAACCAGATCTTGATCTGAGCTTCTGCTAGTCCCAGCTCTGCGGCCAGGCTTTGACGTCTTCGCTCTGTCAGGTAGCGGTTTTCGGCGAACTCGTGCTGCAGAGAGAAATGGGTTGTTAGAAATGTGGATTATGATGAGGTTTATTTAGAAAAAGGGAAAGAGAGAGGAGCATTTAAGTTAATGTAAGTCTGAAATATCAAGTCCAGTCCAAGATCAATGCTCGTGCCTTCCCCATGAGAAGAGGCCTTTGCTCTGGTGTTATTATTATTATTGTAAGAGTAGGTTGAGGTGGATAATCCAAGAGGCTGCTCGTGAATTCTCCACTTCATTTAAAGTTGTTGGAGTATCCTGTGTGGGTATTTTGTTCGTAAGCGTTAAAACAGTTAATTTTGCATGTGTAAAACTAAGGATACTCTTGGGAGTTTTCTAGGTAAGAAACGGTAATGTGGTGTTGCAATTACCAATATCTTCGTTTTACCATCAGACCATAGCAGTACACTTCTAGATAAGACCATAGCAGTCCACTTTTAGATAAGACCATAGCAGTCCACTTCTAGATAAAACTGGTTTTTTCTACACCACGGTTTACTGGCTGAGCCATTGGCTTCTGCATTACGGGATATACAGGTCGCGGTTCTCCACACAAAACAAATATTTTGCGCATGTGACATTTCTGGGTTTGAGCCTGTTAATACACAAAGGGTAAGTATTGGAGAAAATCCTAGTAAAACAGTAAATATTATATATTTCTTGTGCCATACCTTTAACCTTGCAAGTTGTGGTCCAGAGAAAGCAGTGCGGGGTCTCTTCTCATCAGGTACAGCGTTGTCTCCAGGAGGTTTCTTCGGCCTTCGCGTCCGTGGACCTGGTCAGAAACAGACTAAAATGGAGGACGAATATCTAAGCCTCAAAGTTTGATAGACATCTATACGAATAGTGTTTTCAAGAGGTAAAAATTGGGAGTTTATATGTAGAGGTAATATTCAGAACTACTGATCTGATTCCAAAAATTATTTGAGTAATGGGAAGTTGCAGTGTTGGCGAGTGTCCTAGGATATTTGCAGTATTGGCGAGTGTCCTAGGATATTCGCAGTATTGGCGAGTGTCCTAAGATATTTGTAGTATTGGCGAGTGTCCTAGGATATTTTCGCCGACGAAGTCGCGGGCAGAAGCTAATTGTTTATAAAATATGGTTTGGATAGCTGGAAGAAGGGGCCTATGTCCACCCAGCTGTCGATAGTATTAACGAATATTAATTGAAATGTTTGCAGAATAATCCACTTCTGACGAATAAAAGATTATGATTATGAACAATTAGGATTGTTCATAATCATAATCATTTATTCGAGACTTGAGATAATTAAAATATGGCTTTTAGTGAAAAGACTGCCCGTTGTGTCCCCCTATGTAAATTTCTACATTTGTAATCTGTAATTCGTTTGGTGTACATAATAAAGAGTATTCTGTTATTTTCTTATCCTATTAATACTTTTTTCAACTCCATTTAATAAATTCGTTTTTTTTTACAAACTCCTTTTGTTCCTTGTCAGGCATTTAAAAGTTTGTGATACGAGTAACTAAGCTCTAAACTAAGTATATAGTTATTAAATTCTTAGTTTAGGGAATTTCAGAGTCAAACATTAAAAAAATTAAACACAAAGTTGAAACATGACCACTGTACCTTACATCACAAAACATATTCACAAAATAATACAAGCATAAACAAATAAACACAAAAAGCAAAATACACATGTTACAGTAACCCCTTAAAAACATTACGTTGCAGCAACCAAGAACCAACGTTGCAGTAATGAACAAGCACACACAAACACAATGTAGCATTAACAAACAAACGATTTATTTAGGTACTGCAGAAACAAACAAACACACAACAAAAAATTTAACGTAACTCCATCACGTGTAGCATGACCACACTTATGGGAAATATTTAACTGATCGTTTATAAACTTTTAACCAATAATGATGAACACTTTTTTTTAAACAATTGAGCCTCTTTTTAACATTCTGTCTTTTTCTCACAGTTGGTCGCAGTAACTAAGCTAGGGTACCGCTACCATACGGGTTTGGTTAGGTTGGCTGTAACCAAACGCGCGCGAACCGAGCGAGCGAAGCAACCAGGGGCCCTATTATGAACTCTTATTTCCAGGCAGTTTACGGCGTAAACAGAACTGCCTTGCAATTTCGTATTATGAACTCGTCAAACAAGCCAGTCAGCGGTCACGTGACACCCTGGCCGACTTCTGGCCGAATATTGCCTGGCAATACCGTATTACGAACGTTCGTTTGACATTTCGTTCCGTATTAGAACTGTCAAAAAGTAACCTCACAATCCATTCAGTTTACGCTGCTTCAGAGGAGCTTTTATTGAATTGTTTAGGGTTTATTTGGAAATTATTGGAGTGTTTTCTATATAAAATAAGAAACTATAATCATGTGTGACGAAAATGAACTGTTTGAGTTCCTGGAAAGTGATTCTTCTCGGCAAACTTGTGAATCAAGTAATAAACGGAGACGACTTCGTGACCAATCGAATGCGTTCGACATGGATGATGTGCAGTTCACGACTTGGGATTGAATCTTTGTGAGCAGCTGATGCCTCACATATCATGAGACGTGTGATCACACGCAAGGCTAAGAATAGTAAAAAACAACGGCCTTTCCTTTTGGTGTTCACCTTTAACCCATAACGGGCTTACAAAATCCACGGATTTATCCGTGAAGACTAAGATAGTTGTTTTTATTAAGTATGTACTTTACGTAAAGTTTTAACTAAACATTATTCTCATTTTAGGTTTTGGTTGCATTATCATAGTATGCTACTGGCTCCTATCAACGCCCCACTGGTGATATAGGCTCTCATTCAATGTCCCAGCCAACATTTTCTATAGTAGATGCAAATCACTGAGATTTCTTCAGACTTCTTGGAAGTAGTATAAAAACTCCAACAATCTTTCCAGCTGAACATAAGTTAGGTAACGCGCCGACGAGGCGAGGGCGAGAACGCTCATCCACTATTAAAATAATACTTACATTGTATTAATATTATATCATGTTAAAAACATGAATATTAATTGAAATACTCAATAACACTTTCGCCTTCTTTTTGTTTATACTCGTACTCCGTAAATCTTAGAATGGATCCTTCCATTAAACAAACAATACGATAGTGTTCTTTCATAATGTTATTGTTATTAACTAATGTTTGACAAACAATACTTTCATTGAAGTTGTCGAATTCCCCGCTGACCTTCAAGTGGAATACGTTCGGAAACCTCGTGTTACAATTTGCAAACAGGAAGTATTATATACATCATTTAAATTTAGAATAGCACAATATAAATTGCGTTCATATTTTCACCTACTACACTAGACTAACTAGTTTAATATATGGTATTTATTTTTTTATCATAAAATACGTGATTTAAACAAAACCGTAACTTCCCTATAAATATATAATTGGGTTACTGAACGTTACGTCAGAGAATTACAAGCCAGCCATAGACAAACTACCCAGCGTGAAGTCGCTCAGAACTAGGAATGTCATAATACGAAATTTAACCAGCCCGTGAAATGAATTGCCTGGAACTTGCCTGGTTTTTTAAAAGTTCGTAATAGGCCCGCAGTGCCGCGACAGTGGCCAGCGAGCGCTACATCCAAGTTGGTCACAGTTACTTGACAATTTTTTTTGGGACTCCAAAATATGAGAAAATAACTCACACGAGGCACAATTTTATATTACAGTTTTCAGTAATATTTTAGGAGCGCAAAATGTTAATTATTAGAGGCTCGATTAAATGTATGCCATTTATTATTTTAATTTTTGATATCGCCCCGTAATAATATTTCTACAACCAGTCATTTGGTTTCTCATTTCTTCCTTTTGTACGGTTGTCATGCTTAGCGTCCGGGTTGAGAATCTACTAAATTAAGTGGGCACAAACAAATAAACACACGGAGCACAAACATCCCTCGTTGAAATCCCCGAGACAAGCGGACGATGCAATATCTTAACCAATTCAGTTTCGAGCTCGAACGAGCATCGAAGACCCAAGCGATAAAATTGGTCAAAATATTTCACCGACCGCCTGGCGGGCTGGTGGTGATGACGATGAAGGTAAATGATGTATCTTCTTCTGAGCTTCTCTGAAATAATAAATATGTGGCTAGAAATGGATTGTACAACTCAGATTTAGATTCGCCGTGGTATCAGCCGGTGTGTTCTGTAGAAATTACACCGCGCGAGCTGTCATTCCGGTTGGAGTGTAGCCCGGGCGTTATGGAGCGATGACTTAGAATGTCATTCAATATTTTTTCGGAAATTTACCAATTTTATTACAGTATTGGGTTAACGTTGTCTGTAGAAACTATATAACTTCTGAGAAGCATGTTCAAAGACAAGTGTTTAAACAAAAAAAAAAACGCTAACCTATTGTTTCTCGATTCTATCGTACACGAGAACACCTCAATAAAGCTAAAAGCGACTTGGTGTTTTTTGTCTTCCACCAGCCGTTTGTCGTAAAAAATATCTTGAAGAGATTCTTTTAGAATGCAAGAGCGAGCGATGCGAGCTAGGGACTTGGGACACCCCGGTTCGGATAGGTTAGGTTCAAAGGGGATGGCACGCTCTAGTGAGCGAGCGAAGTGAGCAAAACAAAGATGACACCATCCCATTTGTGGTTATTTTCTTTCAAAACTTTCAGAAGTAGGAGCAGCGAAGCGGAGCTTCGTCCACTACGCCATATTATTGCATGGAAGCAAATAGAAAAATAAAACGAAAGCTAACTTACAAACGGTGCGTCATAGGGTCATGCTTCTCAGAACCCAAATGGTTTCTATGGTCAAAGTTAACCCGACATAGCAATAAAATTGGTATCTTTAAAAAATAAATAGTTTTTTGCTGCTCAGTGTCCCTAAGCGTCTTCAAGCTACACTATTGACTGCTCACTTTAGCTAAGTTTTCACGTTGTGATTTGTACAGAATATATTCGCTGAACGAGATAGACATGTCAAGGTGAAGTTCGAAAATAACAATGATGCTCAATTATTTTTTCTTGTCCACAACCTGTCAAAGACGATGGTTGTTGTTAAATCATTCAAACATACACTGCTACAAGGATATTTTGACGCTTGAATGACGTTCGCGAGAATTTGTGCAATTGTTTTGTGAAATGTATTGCAAAAACAAGATTATTTTGGCAAAAGATCTATGTACTGTTGCTGTTCTATATTTGATAAACTGATGAAAAATCACTTTACAGCTATAACTGAGATAAACTAATGAAAAGAAAATTGTCCAAAAGCATATTTACTGTCATTTTACAAATGACGCTTAAGTATTGCGAATCTAATAAACTCAGATTAATTTTTTTTGCTAGACCAAAATGACAGCTGCCATCGACCGTTTTTTGTCAACGTAACAGTTCTATCTGATTCAATCTATCTGAGTTGTAACTACATAAAAATTATGTTATAAAAGCTGTTAGTTCTAAAACAAAATGATTGTAAACAAAAATACACAAACCAGTTAAAGGGCACAATTTTTAATAACAAACATTTTTACATGCTGATTATTAAAAAAAAAAACAAAACCACATAAAAAAATACATATATACGAGTATAATGGTCATGTTTCAACTTCACCTTAATTTATTGTAATTTTTATAATTTCTACTTGTCTTTCAAAATCAGAACTCAAAAACAACTAATAATTTCGGAGTTTTTTACAATAGGTGTAGATAATGCACTATAAGGAGACAACAATTCCTACGATATGAAAATAAATGAAAACACTGGCAGCACTAATGCATTTAAGAACTAAAATATCAAAGCAATTCTATGATCGAAATTTTAAAAAAAAACGTGTGTTTTTCAAACAAACAAAATATTTGTGATTCGACAATGGGCTTTAGCCGTCTATCTATAGCTAAAAATTAAAATACAATACAGTTTTTTTTATGCAGGTTGGAAATGTATTTAGATATACACATAAACATAACATCACGCCTTGTTTCCCCGAAGGGTTGGGTAGAGGTGTTTAAGTCCCATGTAATAGGGGGCCAGTCGATTGCCATCAACGGGGCACAAATCCAGAATCCGGGCTGCTACTGAGAAGTTCCAGACATAAAAACCCGTTGCCCGACCTGGGAATCGAACCCAGGGCGTGTCGTTTTGTCGTCTCTATCTGCACCTTGTATATTTCTCGGTAACTAAACCAAACCCATTAACATATTTTTGCCTACCCGTTTAATAATCAAATCAACCAGCCAGAATCAACAATAACAATTTTACACTTCACCCTATAAACTGAATAAGACCACGTATTCTCAATTTACGCGTTACTAATCAATTTTATTTCATTATTTAGCAGAATCACGAGTTGCTTTTTGTCAAACGTTTTTACAACTTTGTCCATTGAAGTTTCTAAAATAGAGAAGTTTTTGTTTCTCGAAAACTCACTGAAATGGTGATGTGACAATCCAATTAGGGTTCTAGGTGGAATATAAACGGATATCAATACCTGTGATTGGCAAAACGCATAATGCTGAAAATGCAGTGTGGCCAAATATCGGGCCAACATTTAATTTGAAAACCAAAAAAAAAATTGTACAAGACAAATTTTTGTTTCCTTCTTGATTATAAAAAAATACGGCGTTAATTCTTTATGTACAACAGATTCATTAAAACGCTATCCATATTTTCAAACGTGATTTAAAAGGAGGAATTTATCAATGTTTGTTTTATTTTAATATGCCTATTTTTTATACAATTACTAGCTTGACTATAAAGGTCTGTAAAATTCCTTTATAGATCGCTCTTGGCCGTTTCCATCTCTAGCTTTATACCTTTATTTAGAAAGTTTAGTTGATAGCCAGTTATTTTAAAATAAATCTATCAATTTGCTTTACTACGTTTGGAATTTACTTTAAAAAATTATATAAAATTTTTTTTTTAGAAAAATTTCTTGCATTGTACAGCAATATCGAAAGTGATATTTATTGAACAGGTTTAATAAAAATCAAAAAAATATATAAAAGGAGTTTGACATTATATTTAGACGATATTAATAAAGTGGAGAGTATAGAAAAGTTGTAAAAACTTGAAAACATGCATTATTTAAGTCCTAATAATAAACCTCAATCTGCCGAGCCTTCCCTCAACTATGTTGGGGTCAGATTCTAATCTAACCGGATGCAGCTGAATACTAGTATTTTACATGGAGCAACAGCCTACCTGACCTACACAACCCAGTAACTGGGTAATACGACATTATGTCGAATGTACCAGATTAAAATAAAGAGGATGTCTAATATATAACAAAAAAAGTATTTAGTATTTATGCTTTTTTTTTGTTGTAAGTACGTAAAATAAATAATTATAAAAAATAAATGGAATTATCTCACGTGGTTCCCGTGAGCGCGACCCGTACTTACTTCGTCCTGGAACAAAAGAAAAATATGATTAATAACACACGACATACATACTACAGTCTTTTTTATAGGCTCGCCCTTTGTTACATACCTACACTTTTGTCTAACCTTTTGGGGAATCCAGGCGTAATATTATGTTAATACAAATAATACTTATGTTTTCACACAATATTATTTTTAACGGAATATTATTAACGGAAAAGTATGCATATCTGAGAAATCTCGGAAATATTATAGGTTTTAAGTTATTTTTGTAAATATATTGTGCAATTTCTTGATATGGTCCTATTCAAGAAATTGCACAATATATTTTAAAAACTACTTAAACCTTATTATCTTGCCTGTATTTTCGCAATCCACATGACAATTATTGACTATGAAAAAGGACTGAAAGATTAAACTTAACTCTTACTTTCATAGCGGTATTTTAGGTATGAAACTATGCACCTAGGTGTTCAATTGTTTATTTTAGTGCCATACATATGTATACGCAAATTAAGAAGTAACTAAATAGGTCAGTAATACAGATAGTGTAATGACTTAAAAGTTTTTTTCCTGAAATAAATTACATCTATATCATTCATCAGTTTAAATATTTTAAAACCGTAAAATTAAAAAAAAAAATACTACTACAAAAATACGCACTTAATTGAAACCCAGCCTTAAGGTAAAGCACTAAGGCATTTTCCCATTACGTTCCTACAAATGGTGCAGCTTATGCAAAAGCTCACACTGAAAAGAGCAAATCGTTGAGCTTTTGCAAAAGACTGCTAAATTTTTACTTGAAACACCTCTTTCTGTTTTGCTTTCTCAACACTCCACATTCTTTTCTCGATGTAATGTTACAAATGCTTTAATGTAAACTCGCCTTACATGATACATTTACTATAAAAACATCGTTTGGAAATATTACCAATGCTCATTAAGACTAAGGTCCAACCCTAGCCGTAAGTATAATTGCAAAAAAAAGTTTTATGATTGCAAATGAAAGCCAATTATCAAGTTTTATAATTATTACTATCATTACTAAGCTAAAACTACCAATCAGACAATCTACCCAATAAATTAATAAGCGTCAAGGAATAAAGACTTGACTTTAAGACATCCACAACAACGTGGCCCTGGCCATGGCGCCACTTTCGCAGCCAAACGTCACAAATTCAGTACATTTTTTGTAGTTCCAAATTTCGCCGCTATCAAGATATTTTGGTCAGTCCAACTACTGATTAGGAACGGAGTGACGTCACAGACCACCCATGTAGGTCGATAATTAAGACATTCGGTATTACTGTACCATCTTTGTTTATTTTATAAAGTTTTTTTGGTGTTTTTATGTGTTTTATTAGGACGAAAACATGGCCTTTATAGTTTCTTCACGGGTTGTTCTTAAAAGGGTAGGCAGGATAAGATTTAGTTATTTTTATGTTGTGTTTGACCGTATATCGTAGTATCTTTTCTAATGGATATGATGTGGTCGACGATGATGCATACTTGCCCAAAAGTAACCTATTCACTTGAGGCTTGAAGACTCGTAGAAACAAAACCGTTAACCAAAAAGTTTGATAATCCCAGTCAGCCTGTTATTGTTGCAGGGCAACACTCTTTCTATACAGAGAAAGTATGATCATGCTTGCAAACTGCGTGTTTGAGATTTATTCGTCATAGTGACGCTTTATTTCATTCAATTATGTTTTTTTTAATTTTTTACGAGAATTTTCTTAGGCGATTATTCAATAATTAATTGGACGAGAATTGAGACTCTTTCATTTCAAGGACGCGTCACGTTTAGGCACAATTCGTTCCATGAGAGAAAAGAAAGATATAACTCTATCTCTCACAATAAATCTCTCATATACATATATAAGTTTCTCTTCTATCAATTTTGATGTATATTGCCACCTTTTTTATTTTATTCACGTAGTTGTGCGGTTGCGTGTTGTGTTATTACTTTGGTTTGAAGGAAAACATCGTAAGGAAACCGGCATGTCCTAGAACCAAAAATTCGAAGACATGTGATATCTTCCGATTACGGCCCACTCCCTCTCACAAAGATGAGGCCTGTGTCACAGCCAGCGGGGACAATATAGGCTAGATTATGTAAGTACTTAAGCGGCCCATCCTGGACAGTCAGACCCACTACCAACTTTCTGACTGGTTAAGATTTTACCCTATGACACGAGAAATTCTCGTATAACTCGTGTCGACACGAGACAGCCCACAAAATCCTTAATTTAGAACTTATCATCACATATTGTTGTCTTTTTAAAACAGATACAAAGTTTTGCCCTGACCTAACTGTGGGTCTGCTCCTTAGCACCTAAGAATATGGTCGAAATTCCCTTGTAGCCTAAAAATTAAGTTGTTTATCAGAGGAAATACAGTAAGCAGTCATGTATTGGGCCAAATGTCTTAATTACAAGTCTTCGTTGGTGGCGACTTGTTTAAAACCCAGCAGGGGTCCACAAATTGGGTTCAGTAGGTTGTTTTTATGGTTTTATTTTTGAGGAGTGACTGATCAGCTGTGTTTTTTTGAGAAAACGGCCAGTTTTAGAGGTAACAAGTGGCCGATTTAAAGCCATGGCTATTATTAGAACTTAGATGCCGCATTGGTTCATTAGTCGCAGGCGTGATTGCTTAGCGTGGGATCCTAGCTTAAATCAATGAAGCAACAAGAATAAGTTACCCAGGATTTTGTAATCTTAATTTAAAAGAGTGTCCTTGGAGTTTCTTGCCAGTTTTATCCAAAGAGTTTATGTTCGTTTCGTTTCGTTTTGTAACTAGCTTCAACTTTCTGACTAACTGATCGACTCCTTGGCAATTCAAAAGTGCCCGTAAATGTTTATATTATAAATGCTTTGTGTTTGAATCTCTGAAAGTTTCCGTCAAAAAATTCTCAGTAGACCCAGGGTCTGAGCTGTGACTGCGCTGCGCTGTATGTAAAAATAATCTTTTCAGGTAAATGTCATGTTAGTTGGCGAAATGTACAGGACGTACTAAACGTATATATAACCTAAATTTCTGCCTGCCCCTTAGGAATCAAGGCGTGATGCATATAGGCATCTCTAATAAACTATAGCTAATACTATCTTTCTTTAGAAAGTAAAAGAAACGACGGCAGTTGTAACTTAAAAGATATATCGAATCTTTAGTTTCCGAAACCAAACGTTAAGTTATATTAGCTGTATCGGTACAAAATTATCGATAATTATATCGATATGCTTCCGTATCGAATCAATTAACTCAGATCTCAGAGGAGTTTCAACAAAAAAGGGAAACTATGGTAAACTGTATCATTAATGTTCAACCCTTCTGGTCAAAGTGATGAAGAATTTAAATTGAGATATCGCTTCAATAAGAACACTGTGATACAACTAAGTGATGTCATCAGCCCTGCTCTAGCTTCCGTTACGATTTTTATCTCATTGCATTTGATATATTTTTTATATCTCTTTTATTTATTTATTTTTAAAATCTTTTTTTTTTCGTTTTTCTCATGAACGTGTCTTAAATTTTAATCAATTGCTAAGCAAATGATTCGGAAAGTTCTTATTCATAAACGCTATTTACCGCTAAGAGTTCGATAAGCAATTGATTAGTAGCTGTCTTTAAACACCATCGGTAGCTTGCCATGAGGCTAAGAGGATGATCATCTGGTAATTTTAACGTCTGTGGTCATTTTTAACACCCTTTTATTAGCTCGACCTGTATGTAGTACCTATCGAATGTGATGATCATTTTATTAGGTAGTTACTGTTTGCAACATCAGAATTATTGTAAAAATAAAATTAAGCACCCCATGTTTTTTTTACTTTAACTCCAACGTTTTTTTTTAAATTATTTTCTACTTTTAAGTTCGTTTGATATTAAAGCCTGTTTTTTTTCGTTTTTTTAAACTATTTTTTTTTTAACTTTTTGATAGAAATAGGCTCGTGGCTACATAAAAACAGTCACACGGGTCGATCTTAAAAGTAAAGGAACGCTTGCCGCGGTCCGTCTGCAGATGGGTGACCATCCACTATATACCGAGAAAACTCCGTGTCTCTACGATAGGTATAAAAAAAAAATTGAGTTACAAAAAAAAAGGTGAAATCATTATATTAGAGTGTACAATAATATTTTTAGGAGCGCAAAATGGTAGTTATTTGAGGTTCGATTAAAATCAAGCCTTTAAATAATTAAGTAATAGATCCGCATGATTCATATGGTAATAATACAGTAATTTATTTAAAATATGCAAATGTCTATTTAAAAATAAACTCGTACATATTCATTAGTGAAAAAATTCAAAGAATGCAACCAATGATGATGCTTCTTTTAAAAAATGGATGGTTATAAACTAAATCATTTTAATTAACCACCTTTAATAGCCGTAATATGCTGATTTTGACGAATTTCGGTTGAATGTTGAAAGGGACACACAGATGTTTCAAATGGTTAACGAAACAGTCAGTGTTAGACGAAAACTTTAGGTATAGGAGATTCCGCAAAATACATGCAAATAGATTTAACCACAAGTAAACAAATTTTAAAATACAATATACAATCTAAAACTAATATACATTTATTATGTACAATTATATAGAGGAAAAAAAGGGAAATAGCAGATTGGACATTAAAAAAAAATCCGCATCGCTGTCAGTGTGGAAAGTGCCCAAAAGGTTGGCAGGTTCTTTGACCCAAAAATAGGCCAGCTCTGATCACGCGAAGAGTCGACCAACCGCTTGACGATGTCCCAAAATACTCGATGAGCACTCGGACCCCACGGTCCTAGTGTTTAAACCCCAAACGGCTCAAACTAGGTCCCAATAAGGTTGCACCTGCAGCACCTTTAGCGCAGACTGTCGAAAATAGTTACAATAGTTTTTAAAAAAGTAATGGGTTTCTGTAAAGGATAAGGTGGCACAGTCGTAACAGTAACTGCCAGAAGCTCTCTAAAGTCTGACATATTAACGCCAATTCCCGTAATAAAAAACGGTTCAAATTCAAGTCGCAATATCATCTCAGCGACAATTAATGTCAAAAAAACTTGTCAGAAAAATAGGCAAACTGGAGGTTTTTTGACAGAAGGATACTGAGATAAAATGCTAATTGGTTAAAAAAAAACGTTTTTTTTGTGTATGGCATCGGCTCGCAGGTCAACCTATGAGGTTGTCGTCTGCTTAAACGGACTTGCCTGTGGTTGCCCTAATAAATTAAGGCCTCCAGCCAGGACTTAAAATACTAACTAAAACTAAGCGACAACGATAAGGGCACCCCCTGTGGGGTACGGACCTCGGCTTAGGGCGTCGCTGGAAGAGGGCAGCAAGGGACTAGCTGGATCAGGAGTTCTTTGATTTAGGGACGAATTTAAAGCTACAGGCTCAGCGGCGCGGGATGGCTCGAGCAAGGGTCGGGAGGGTAAAAAAAAAAAAACGGTTATTGATCTAACCTTTGTATAACTTATGTTTTACCTAGTAATTTTGTGCATGAGGAAGACGGATATCAACTGCTCAGTATCAGCCACATCTTGACAGTCCTTTATTTCTTTATCTTAAACTGACTTATATTATCAGTATACTACAAGTCTCTCTTTAAAATAAGTCACTGAACTCGCAGTTTAAATCATACAACACACAACAAGACTGTGTAGGTTTTCAACATGTTCAACACAACCCAACATAAATCCGCTCACCATCTTTCCCAACCGTATTCTCAACCACCCACACATCACTAAGCTATGCAAATTTTATAACTCAGCAAAACCATAAATATAACTAAATGACAGTAATTGCTTCATCAAGAGAAGCCATGATAGTTTTTATGCCAATGTAACCAATTAATAATTTTATTTCGTCCTGTACGCTTAATTATTTGGATTTGCGTATGGTAACATTCTTGGATTTTTATGGGTAAAGAAAGATAGGTTTTAATAGTAATTATAGTGGGCAATAAAGTTTGCGCACGAGTGGCGATACTACGCATTATGTACAACAAACTAAGTAACATTGAGCAAAATAATTGCTGGAAAACGAATTTTATTTTTGGTGTGAAAAATCGCTGTTTACGGCAGCGCGTAACGTAACGCACGCTTATCATTGTGCTTATAGGTGCAAGAAAGAACCACACAGATCGAGTGGACCTATCTATCTATCTATTGACCTTCAATATCTCCGTAACCAGAAGTATTTCGACAGTTTTTTTTGTTTGTTTAGGAATAACAATTTGTATTACAATAAAAATTCAATCAATCAATCGTTTCCACAGATTCATGTAAATTATTAGCAATGTAGGTAAGTACAATTACACGATACTATCTTTTAGGTACATATAGCAAGTAAAAATTTTTTTTTTTTTGTATGGACCGAACAAAAAAATTACCACCATGACAAGTGACAAGTGACTCTCGTCTTCGTTAAGTTCTTTTACTCCCGTTTTTAGTACATTTATGCCTGTTTTATGCTCTCTGGGATAGTTATGCTACTATCAACTACCTAGCCCTTTACCACGACGGCGTATCTGATCTCCGTATCCCAGTCAGGTACAGGAAAAAGAAAAAAAAACGTTTATTTGCGGTAAACATGACGCAAAAAAGAATGTATGTTCTTTTTTGCGTCATGTTAACCGTAAATAAACGTTTTTTTTCTTCTAAAAAATGAAAAGGTTGGGGGGGGGGGGGGAAACATGCGTCCCATCCACGCGAAACGGCTATCACTTAGCATTATGCAGCGACCTTATGCAGGACAGAGCCCCAGCGCTGGTTATCAGGCGACAGTAATGACGTCGACCGGTACAGCAAACAATTATTAGGACGCTGTCCCGGTACAGCGTACTTAAAGATAAATATTTTAAATGTGATGGTATATACTATACAAATTTACTAAAACAAAAATTGACAAAACTTATAAGCTCTGAGAATATCATCCTTAATAAACATTTTATGTAGTGGCAACCTTTCGAAACTTCATATTTGACGTACACCCAACATTCATCAAAGAAATTATGATTCGAAATCTCCCGCTTGTTCAGGCTGCTTGTCAGACTTTGAGGCTTTTGGCTTCTATTAACGACTGTAAAGGATTTGCGAATGACAGCCAGGACCTTCTGAGGTAGACTGCCCTACGTGAAATTGGCGTTTCGTGGACAAAGTAAAAAAAGAGAAAAAAAGTTTACAACCAAGACTCGAACCCACTCCTTAACGATCCAAATTCCATGTTAACCACTATACCCTTAAGTCTGAACAATTAATTTATTTCCTTTTATTGAACGGTGAGGTAAACCACCCAATTATCGTCCATGTTCGTCCACGTCGGTAAACATGAAAGCCTCATTTTTGTCATACCGCAGCCGATACAACATTTTAGTTAATTAAACAATTATACCAAAGCTGTATTTTATCGAGATCGTACGAGCACCTGGATTACTTAATTTGTGTTTTTAATTTTGTATTGACAACAACTGTGGCTTGCACCCTAAGATATAATAAAAGATTTTTATTGCTTAATTATGCAAGTATGTTAAATTACTTTGGAAAGTCGGTTTAAATGAATACATGTACTTTGTTTGCTTTGAAGAACTTTGTATTTTTGATAATTATTTAAACGAGGAATAAAAACCGAAAAGCATGAAATATCACTTCAGACATTTTGTAGATGTACAAAGTGTCTAAATTGATATTTCGTGTTTTTTGTTAATATTAAGAATTACTAGAAATGGTACCTAGAATTGTATAGTATGACCAATTTCTGTACAAATAATGGTAGCGCTGATTGTAAACGAAAATCAAAAAGTTAAACAAAAACCCACCGTATGTCCAATTCAAAACATTAGTTCGAAAAAAAGGCCGTTGCACAAATAAGTTGGTCGAAATGTACAAGACCTATTGACGCGTGACCAAAATTAAATCAAAACCATTTTGTTTTTTCAATACAATCTCGCGAAACAATTTCATGAACCCATCCAAATATATCCTTGAAGCACTGTAGTAATTTCCCAGATTACTGTAGTGCTAAAATTAAGCCCATTTAAGTATATCCCAGAACAATCCTTAGATAAAAATCTCGATTCCAAACAAATAAATTGAAATTAGTCTCGACCGAAATGGAGTTTAACAAAGAGATTCATGGCCAAGTATCATTCTTAAAAAAAAATGAAAATCATTGTAAAATGGGCCTAAAACTATCAATATGTCCAAAGCTTGAAATCTATGATTATTGATATCAAATTTCTCTCACGCTCATCACAAAATATCCAACAACCCGCACTGCGCCCGTGTGGTAGATCACGGCCCACTCCCTCCCACAGAAAGGATTCCTGAGTCCCAACAATGGGATCTTATAGGCACCTAGTACAACATAGACATTTGGTAAAACAGCACGTTTCAAAGTCAAAGTCAAATCATGTATGTCAAATAGGCACATATTAAGGCACTTTTGAACAACATTTACAAAAAAATAGAATTGATTCTAGTTGCCCCTTGCAAAAGGTTTCGTATGGAGAAGAATAGGTAAGAAACTCCATCGTTACTCTTTTAAAACGTTCTACAATATTTTGTTCTTAAACATTAATTATTTAATTAAACATATGACACAATAGGTAAAAAGAATCAATGGCTTTTATATTAGTGTGCGAGTAATTAAAGTAATTACAGAATTTAATATAAAAGTAAAAAAAAAAAATAAGCAACCAGTTGGAATTTATATAAATCAAAATCCAACCTCTAATAGAAATCAAAGAAGAGGCTGAAATACTCCTGCAAGCAAAGTCAACGGCAAAATCTTACTCCTACATAATAAAAGATGAACTATTCTTAGCCGAGACCACACTGCATTTCAAGGAAAGAGACCGCGAGTCCTATTATTGGAGCACAACGCATATATTTAGAATGTTGATTCCTTCGTTAGGAATTGCAAGTTCCAATTAATAACAATAATTATTGTGCTATTTTGGGAGCTGTCTGAAACTACCGATGTATTTGAAACTGGAATACACTTAGTTTTTAAGCAATACCCAACAACGTATTAGATTATCAGTGGTTGAGCAGCCCAGAACAGATAGTTGAGGAAATCTATGGGGATAGCCATTGTCCAGCTGTAGACGATCATGATGGTAAAGGAAGCGTCCCTACGGCTGGTCATCAAATTACTTGGATAGACCAGGTAAAACCAGGTCTGACTGTTCTACCAGAAAATGAAGTAAGAAAATCCACTAAAAGTGATAATTTAGGTTCTCATCGTAAAACGCTCAGTTTTTGTCACATAGTTAGGCGTATTTAGACGTATGTTTTGCAAATTGTGCATTTACCCGTCTCTCCACTAGTCAAATGCCTACGTTAGGATACATTACCGGTACGGCTCCTTCCCTATCCTAAGGGCACGTGTTCCCTACCATTTCAGCGCCCCCCGGTCTGCTCCTTGATATGAAATGGTCTCTGTAGCACCATGAAACATGAGGCTTCAGGGGCAAATCTTAGGTTTCATAGGACTAATCCAGTCTGGTCAAACGCTGGGGTCGGTGCATTCAATTGATTCAAAGGTTAAAAGAAAATACTTATTCTAAAATATTTCATAAAAATAGACTAGTAGGTTTCATGATAAAAAATCGTAAACGAGAGCACAAAAAAATATGTTACGTCGAATAATTCTCAAATTTTTTGGCGTAAGCTATCTCATTTTATTTAATGACATAAAGGGAATTCAATCAACTGAAGAAAAACCTACTAAACCTTACCTAACCTAAACCAAAAAAATTCGGTGGTCATTCGATTCAACTAACATCAAACAAAGAGCTGTTTTCAACCATATCTGTTGCCGCGATGCACTATTGTCAATTCCCAAAAGATTAGCTTCTTACCCTTCGTACCGTGCCTTAAGAAACCCTTCAAGA
Organism: Dasypolia templi; assembly: GCA_963555695.1. NCBI lineage: Eukaryota > Metazoa > Arthropoda > Insecta > Lepidoptera > Noctuidae > Dasypolia > Dasypolia templi. Next base: position 13,150,976 of record OY743163.1, read on the forward strand.
TGTCGACGAAGATGTTGAATAAATAGAATCGTAATTTGGTAGGCGTTTTATCACTATCTCTCGTGATGGTATTCGATGTTACCGTCGACGATGTTGCACGCCTAAAAAGATCTAATACACTCAAAACTTGAAGATTTATAGGTTAGCAATAATTCGGAAAACAGACTCCAGCAAAGGAGTTCCACTCTTAAGCAGTAAGCTGCTTGTTGACTGGCTAAATTATGTTTACCACGGCCGTTTTTCTGCTACAGTGTATGCCATTGCAAGAGAAGAAATATCCACCAAATGTTCCAGATTCTATGAATACTGCTTACCCCTATGACCGGCTAGCTTGCGTATAGCCGGAATTAGGAATTGAGAATGGTATCGCCTAATTTGAGGCGTACAAACACATGGGGAAAGTACCAGACTGGGTGGTCTGCCACCCACGAGATGGAGGCGTAGAGTCGAATCGGAATATATTTTTTTTTTTAATATTTTTTGTATAGCTAATTTTTTAAAGAATGAATGTGCTTTCGATTTGTGGTAACGATCTTTTAAAGATACCTACTAAGAGCATGCATAAGTTTTTCATTTAATACTTAAAGCTTTTACACAAGTTTTTCTCGTAATTTTTTGGGTTAGTAATCTTCCAAATATCGTTATTTCATGAGTTGAACTGTTATATGCGATTGAAGCAGCTAGGTTACGAATCTGGGCAGTTTAGGTTTGCGACGCGGACAGTCAACCTATCAATCCTTACAGATTTAACAAGCTAGATAGTTAAAATCGTACGCGAGAGTTCATACAAAAACGTTTCAATTAAAAACAAAATGCATACTCCACGTTTTTCTATAATTCGCATACCACTTCGCAAATTAAATAAAAAAAAACAAATAAAATAAAAATAAAAAACGTCGACTCCACATCTTCCTCTGCGCTAGCCGTTCGCTCATGTCACCAAAACATTTCAAGCCCGACTGCCCGCGTACTTACATCATTACAAGCGAAAACACACTTTATGGCTATGTAAATAAGCTTGGAATTTGCATAACATATTACAATTCCTTCTTTATCGTAATCTGTGAAAAGAGAATTGTACTTTATGTCAATGGACATTGAACTTATTTTTAATTGGTATGGTTATTGTATGATTTTATTCTTGGATTTGAAATGATGTTTCAAAACATTTAATTTTAGACTTTAGTTGGTCAGTTTTAAAGTAGTGTTTCGTTTGTTAATAAGTTATCTATTTGAAGAACTGTGAGAACTAATTGAGATGTCTTCCGCAGTCGTCTTTTTGTGTGTCTGTCTGTCTGAATGTTTTATGTTTGGGTTGGTAACCTGCCACTATTTAACCTTAGGGCCTAAGACCATTTATAGTGACCGATGACCAGCGCAGGCGCAGGGTCGATGTCCGCGAATATAAAATTGAACTGAAAGTTTGCCTTTTTGCTTTTGCAAAGACGACTTTAATACTCAGAGTAGGTTTACGCCATTCGAAAAAAAGTGATGATTTTTAAATGGTGGGAAGGTTTATTGGTACGCAAGGGAAGACAGTGCCTGAACAGTCGTAGACCAGTTCTAGACTAGTCCTGAAAATACACTTCACGGGGTACATACAAACATAACATCACGCCTGTAATCCCAGAAGGGTTAGGCAGAGGTGTACCTATAGTACACCCACATTTCGCCAGTTATGCTGAAGTCCCATGTAATAGGGGGCGAGCCTAAAGCCGGGGCCTATTCACGGGTTATTCTCATACATATAACTTGTGCCGAGATGAGAAAAAATTTATGTTGTTTCTGAGTTTAAGGTGATTTACCCACAGCGGTCGAGTATGGGCCCCGACTTACGAATTGTTAGTCGAACCCAGGCAGGCACTCTACTTTGTGGATTTAATTTCATCATCAAAACTTTGAAGGAAAACATCGTGAGGAAAAATGTTCTAGAACATAAAAAAACAAAGACAAGTGACATCTACCAACCCGCACTGGGCCCGCGTGGTGGTATACGGCCCGCTCCCTCTCACAGAGACGAGGCCTGTGTCCCTGCAGTGGTAACAGTAAAGGCTGATTATGCTAGTCACAGCGAAATTTGAAGCATTACGGTTATAGTATCATCATTTAAACCTGTAAACGACCACTCGTAAATCAATCTTAAACCCCGATTTGTACTGCAAGGAACCTTCAAAGGGTTATTTACCAGGGTCAGTCAACCCCGCAACCATCTTGCTGACTGGCCCATAGGTATGTAGATATGTTTATAAGGCATAACCAGCATCAGCTATTAAGAAAAATAATGGCTCCCAGAAAATCAATATTTAAAAGTCTCTTGATATTGTTTCTCTTTCTCAAAAATTAGGAAGTGGATACAAGTTATTTATATGCCAAAGGTAACGAAGATAAACCGTCTGTCTATAAGGAAAAAGTTGTCAAAAAACATAAGCAGCACATTCGACTGATTCTATAACATAACATAACAACACGCCCGTAATCCCAGAAGGGTTAGGCAGAGGTGTACCTATAGTACACCCACATTTCGCCAGTTATGCTTAAGTCCAATGTAATAGGGGGCGAGCCTGTTGCCATCAACCGGCACAAATCGAAATCCGGGCTGCTACTGAGAAATTGCAGATAGAAACACCCAATAACACTTTGCCCGACCTGAGAATCGAAAAGTTCTAAAGTAAGTAAGAAATCGTTTAGGAAAATCATATATTTTTACAATTGTTTGTAAATATGTGAGCACAATGTACCTATCACGTGATTAATTTATATACCTTTGCTTTATTTTTATTTTTTTTGTACCAATTGTGGTATAGTATTTTTATTCTTGGTGCATCGTCTTCACATATAGAAATATAATTAATGTATACAAAATATTGTAAAACATTTTAAAAGAGTTAACGGTGGAGTTTCTTGCCACTTCTTCTCCATACGAAACTACTTTTTGGAAGTGGCGCCTAGAATCAGTTCTATTTTTAATGTAAATTTTGACGTTCAAAAGTGCCTTTTTATGGGCCTATTTGAAATAAATGCTTTGACTTTGACTTTGAAACCAGGACCTCATGCTTAGCAGTAGCTCTTGCGACCACTAGACCAACGAGGCTCTGATTATTCAATTAAAAATCTTCTGATTAAATGTCGGAATAAAAGAAAAAAAAAACTATACTACTGTTGCCTGCGCCTTTGTCTGTGTTAATACACTATGTTGCGTTCGGCTTCCAAAATAACAGGATGCAGCTGCTTACCAGGACTTTACATGGATTGACTGCCTACCTGATCTCCACAACCCAGTTACTGAGTACCACGATACCTCTTGGTAAGACTGGTTGTCAGACAAATTTGATTCAGTTTAATGTAACGCTCTCAGATATGTTCAACTTTAATATCGAACTGAAGAAGTCGACATGGCCCATAGAATGAACCACAGTACAGATAAACGAGGTCCTCTTTCATCTGTACTGTGTGAATGAACAAGCTGAAGTGGCAATGGGTCGGCCATATTAGCCGTAGGACCGGTGATTGTTGGGGTAGACGTGCTCTTGAGTGGCAAACGTAAAGTGGGACGCCCTTAGGCTATGCGGAGCGACCATCTTCGCAGGGTGGCTGGTAGCAACTGGATGAGAGAAGCCGGGGATTGAGAGACATGGCATGCCTATACCCTGGTAATGGAGAGGTCTTTGAGCGGCAGTGGACTGCTAAAGGTGGCTGGTTGAGAGTAGCCGAGAATCTAGCTAAATGGCGTGTGATTCGAGAGGCCCATATCCGATAGTGGGCTGTAGGCTGATGATGATTACAACCACCTCCCACTTTTCAAAGCATATTAAACTCTAAAGAAAAAAAAACTGCGCGTGCGCAGCACCGTACCCACACGTAACAAAAGAACTTTAAAAAAATATTAAAGAGATTAAGTGTGAGAGACAGAGAGAGTTAAATGTGCCTAAACGTGACCTTCCCTTGACAACTGACTGTCAAATTCAACGTCTATCTACGAATCGCCCGCTTTAGAAGGTTCATCTGAAAAAACATTTTGTACTGCTTTAAAAAACTAACAGACATACAAACAGAAACCTATGTCATAATACCTATACATTGCATCATAATAAAATAATAGCTATATTAAAATCGCAATCTATTAGCAACGGTCAGAGGAACAGACAAAAAATATTCACTTAAAAAAAAATCCGGTCATGCGCGAGTCGGCCCTTAGACCGTGAACAGCTTTATTTTATTAATTAACTTCACACTTAATTACTGTATAGGATTATACAGAGTTTTAGGATGATATTCTGGTATGTTATGGACCCGTGAAAAGTATTAAAATAAAACGTTCGTCTTTTATTTTTTGTCATATGCTTCTCAACATCCTTTGAGGAGGCTGAGAATTACGTCAAAAGTTACCTACATGTCACTTCTTCTTAGTCTTCTTACTATCTGGAAAGAAGAACCAACTCCTCAACAACAGGTCTCTGCTTGTAGTAAGTACTTAGAATGTATCCAAGTCGACTCGAGACTGTATTTCCTTATTGACAGAGGAAAACACACACACGTATCAAAACTGACAGAAACAAAATATTGGGAATCAAACCAAGGGCAGACGCTCAGCAGACGCGCTTGCAAGTCAGGGACCAAAAAGGTACAATAAATCCAATACACAATATCCAAAAGGTTTTTAAATATCAATCCACGTTACCGTACCCCAAAACTGGCAGATTGAATCATCAAATTTTAGCTCTTCGTATAACGAATCGCAATTAGTTGGCTTCCACTGGTTTGCTGGCATTCCTTTAGTATTTGTAACATTGCCTGGGGCTCTGCTCTTGTTGTGCTGGTTAAAGGGATACGGTATTGTGCGTCATAGGTCCTGTGGGAACCCGGAATGCAGCCTACAGTTATGGCGCTGCCCAAACGTAAGACACCGTAAAACGGTCAGTTTTTTGTAACATTGTTTGGCGTATTGGTACATATTACAGGCCAATTTGTTTGTGTATTGTCAAATGTAAAAAAAAAGACTAATTTAAAATAAAAAAATTCAAATATTTTTCGTCCACATTTCTCTAAATTTTAAGCGTAAACATAACTTAATCCAAAACATAATTTAATCCATCAAAGAAATACCTAAAAGAGATTCCTCTGAGTCGTGCATCATTTTTTTATTTAAGTAAAACAGCAAAATTTGGCGGTCATTTGATTCAACTAACATCAAACGCATCTGCGCACAAATGCGCCATAAGATTACTTCTTATGAGGACTAAAACGGTGTTTATTCAAAACTTGAAATCAGGAGAAAAGTGGTTTAGGTCTTCAGCAATCAAAATAAAACCTGCGAGTCTCCTAGTCCCCATCAACCAAAACACAAAATATTGCTTTTTGGCAAAAATTACTTATTAGTCGATTCGCACGAATTTACTTGCTGTATTTTTTTCATAAAATTAAAAATATGCCAATTGCCATAGACATATTTCTGGAGTTGTCGATTCGCCCACAAATAAATTAACTTCGTGAGAGTCGAAATAATAATATTATTTAATAAGTGTCAATTCGAGTAAATCCATGGGAATCGTCTAATAAGCCGAAAGTATAAGTCTAATAAGCTATAAAAACACGAATGGTGGTATATAGTGCTTCCACGGACACATTTGTTTAATAAGAAGCTCTATGGCAATGCTTCCTAAACTTAACCATATGGTTGACTAAACCTGTTTCGTTGTCTACAAATTGAGGAGGAAGAAGAATCTTTTAAGAATCTACCTGCACGCGTAGCAGAACTGGGTTTTTATCGACGACAGAATAGACAAAATCACAATTTAATTTAGTATAATTCCGCCGGACGACCTCGTTTTTATGGGGTCATATGCTTCGCGTACTGTAAGAACGAATGCACCCTTAGAGCCATAATACTTCATCCATAAAATTCGAATCTTTACACCACCATTACTTCAAAAACGTGCTAGAACTCTGCATTTCGGGATTAACACTATTTCTAAAACTGTTGACAGGAAATTGTAACAATAAATATAATAATGTGCCATTTTACCGACCACGTGTTGTTAATAAAACTTAACTATTGTTGTAAAAATACGTCAAATAACGTACTTTGCAAAAGATTATGCCACATCCGTACCTGCGGGTACGCGTCTTCTCTCGTAGGCATTAACTATGAGAACTAAGTATAGCTATAAAGTGGGGCAGGGGGGTATTGTTACCTTCCTCGTTGAGTGGTCTAACGGGGTAAGTGGAACACACTAACAGTAGCAATGGCTTTTATATTGACAGTTCGACAACATTCATTACGTTATATCAGTTGTTGAACGGACAAATTTTACGAACATATGAAGCAATGGATTAGCAATATCCTGGTACCAGTCCTAACAAGTCCTACCGACAGTCTTTAGTTGGATTCCGAAGTCGTGAGTTTTCCTCCAGAAAAATCTCTATAGTTGCACTAATTTAGATTTGTAGGTATGTTATGATTGGTTAGATTTATTCCCGAATCATTACCACACACACAAGTAACGGCCCCGAATTACAAGTTGTAGGTCGTGGGTGCCAATTCAGACAGGCGCTTTACTTCGTGTAAATAATTTCATAATCACTGCTCTCAAAACTGTGAAGGAAAACATCGTGAGGAAACCGGCATGTCCTAGAATCAAAAATTCGACGACATGTGACACCTACCAACCCGCACTGAGCCGCGTGATAGATTACAGTCCACTCCCTCTTGCAAAGAGGAGGCCTGTGTCCCAGCAGTGGGAACATTATGGGAAGATTATGCATTACCGCACTGTGAAAACATAATTATTCCATAAAGTCTTAAGCGGAACACTTTTTTTGCCTGAACCTCATATCATTTTAAATATGTCAATAAGGCAGTTCGAGAGATTAATTTTTTGTGCTTCTGGCCAAAGTCTACCCCACGAAAAAAAATATTGTTGACAAAAGGTTAGCGGCAAGGCGCTACTTAAACTACTACTGTTTTTTTTTACAATTGTTTTTGTGAAAAGTAACAGTTAGGGAAGGATTTTTTTGCTAAAAACTAAGATGTTGTGAGTGTGAATACATCAGTTTGAGATTCGAACGCGAAATGAGTTCGCTTTCGAATGGTGTGCGCACACTTGTTTCAAGTGAACTAACAGAATAGTACACGCTTTAATATCCTAATTCAGACGAGTATAAAATCGATAAATAGTTATAAATGATGTCGTTTACAAAACAAACTAAGTCATAAAAATAATGCCACATAAACTCCATGGAATCCATTTTATGTTCAAGTATATGAGCCGTATTAAACTAAGGTAAGTACCTACGTATTTTTAAGGCGATGTGACAGTACTTTTCAACTTTATTAAAACTCTGTAAATGTAGCGAAATGTAATCGTGGTGCGATCAATTTTAATGAAAATTGAACATCCGGTCATGCGCTGAAGACAGAAACGTGAATTTTATAAATCATGTAAAAAATAAATCAAAAGATAAGGCTTATTGTTTTTTAGGGCATGTTGAGAACACATTTTATTCTTGTTATTATTTACATAGTTTCATGATGGAATCTCTTTAAGGTACACACGTTTTAAATAACGATTTAGTGCCAATTTCACCAGTCAAACTGAACGCGTTTAGCACATCTAAAACGTGTTCAAGAGCTGTCAGTGTCAATATCCCATAGATTATAATTACACTCAGCCCTTGCAGATCGCGTTCAGTTTCATGGGTGTAATCTATTGTCACCTTTTCGTTTTTTTTTCAGGCCAATTATTAGATATAGTTCATGTTTCTGTCTTCACACAGCGCTTGATCGCATGTTCAATTTTCCTAAAACTTTTGCACCTATATTTACATTTTTCTAGATTTACAGAGGTTTAAGAAAGTTAAAAAGTACGGCAACCTCGCCTTAAAATATACAATATCTAGCAGTTCAAGCGCTCGCACGGAAGGCCAGTGCCCGCCGATACGCACTACAAGACCCTCCGCACTACAAGAAGGCCTTAATGCGTTTGGCAAACAGACCCACCTGATAGTAAGTAGTTACCGACGCCTATAAACACCAGCAATACCAAGGGGTTTTCTCACCTTAGATACAAAGTTGAATAGTCTCTTGTGCCTGTATTCACTGGCACCCATACCCTTCAAACTGGATCACAGCAATGCTTGAAGTAAGGAATTAAAACTCCTAAGACACAGGCACATACACCTATTTTGGGAGTCAGAGTATTTAAAATTGATTGTGACCTAGTTATAAGCCTTATGTGCCCTTGGTCTTGGTATATAGTAATATGATAGCTTTTGGTGAAACCAAGAGTCGATATAATTTGGCAAGGAGATAGATGGCTTCCAGGGGAAGTTCTTGTCTCGGTAAAACGTTTTTGTTCATAAAAATATAAAATCAATTTATTCAAATTAGGCTAAGATTAATTAATCTGCCTTTTCTTAACTATGTTGGGGTTGTTGGGGTCAGCTTCCAGTCTTACCAGATGTATTTTACATGGAGCGACTGCCTATCTGTCTTCCAAAACCCAGTAACTGGGTAACACGAGACCCCTTGGTAAGATTGGTTTTCAGACTATCGGGCTTCTGACAACCTGTAACAGCTGCCAAAGAACTACGAATGCCTGCCGGAACCAACGGCAGGCACGGAGGAGTCTTGGTATGTGAAGATGGTCAGCCATCCACGGACCAACCGTAACAAGCCTAGCTCGACCTGATGGATCAACCCTTTTGGCTGATATTACTTAGCCGCAAGCTCCACTAATTCAAATTAGGCTAAGAATCAGCAGTTTTTGGACGTCAAAATTACATAAGACAGTCCTCCAAAACGCTCGCCCTTCACAACTTCCTAGTGTTTTATCTGGGAACAAAACGTAGCGCAGCAAACTCCCTAGCAGCACAACTTACGGTTAAGTTACAAGAACTTAATTCTATACAATGAATATGTTATTGCGGTAGCGCCTCTTTCATAAGGAGCAAAACTACTACAAAAAAGATTCAAGGACAACACTTAATTGACTCGTCATCCTAGACAAACTGTCCTTCACAAAAAAAACAACATAACAAATGAAAAAACAACACTTAAAACCCGCCCATCCTCTTCCAAACCTTGCCAACTGACACTTAACCTAACAATATTTATCCACTTTTTCATTACCAACCCACTTGCCCACTAAAAGTATGACACGTGGTTCTAAAAACAACAAAACAACGTCATTTTAATCCCTTGCGCGTGAGTCACTATGCCACCCAAAGAGTGAAATTACGCCATCTCTGTTTCGCGAATAGCGATGTCTCTCTCGCACACTCGTTTTTTTCTCCATTGAAGAGTTTGCTGTCAAAATAAGGATTATAAAAAGAAGTTTGGATGGCGTTATGCAAGAGTATTTTTTCTAAGACTTAGTACGTAAGACGTAGTTTCTTTTACTTGTATTTCTGCTATTAGTAACTTAAGAGACTTTGGCAGAAACACCACACTTGATACAGAGTTCATTTTCAGACAGCTGCAGGCAAGGGCGGATCCAGGATTTTTTTTCTTGGGTGGGGAGGCACAAGGGGCGGACGGGAAAAAAATTAACAGTAACTGTTAGAAATAAACTAGAACTGTTAAAAATAAAGTTCAAGTATGTATAAGAAGGTTTATGAAAATGTCAAAACAATAGAAAAATTAAATGTTTAGTAAAGTCAGTTTTCTTTTATGTTTCCTGCGAAAGATGTCCAGCACTTCATAGATAGCGTCCATTTTTGCCGCAACGTCTTGATGGATCTCCACAGTACACAAAAATAACGTATAGGGGGGGGGGGGGGGGGCACGTGCCGCCGTGACCACCCACCCCTTAAATACGCCCCTGGCTGCAGGCGTAGCATCACCAACGTTTGTCGACGAAAGAAAACACAAAATCAAATTCCGTCGACAAATCTCATTTCAGTGCACAACGAGGAAAATTTTGATTATGAATTTGGATGGCTACAAGAGTAGGGGAAGACCAAAGAGACGATGGATGGACTGTGTGGAAGATGATATGGATAGAAAGGGGGGACTACCGAGATGACGACTGATAGAGAAGTACGTATGGAAGAAGAGAGATAGATGTATGAATGTGGATGGCTTTAAGTGTAGGGGAAGACCAAAGAGACGATGTATGGACTGTGTGGAAGATGATATGGATAGAAAGGGGGGACTGCCGAGATGACGACTGATAGAGAAGTACCTGTGGAAGAAGAGAGATAGATAGTATGAATGTGGGGGGGGACTGCCGAGATGATGACTGATAGAGAAGTACCTGTGGAAGAAGAGAGATTGATAGTATGAATGTGGAAGTCTACAAGAGTAGAGGAAGACCAAAGAGACAATGGATGGACTGTGTGGAAGATGATATGGATAGAAAGGGGGGACTGCCGAGATGAAGACTGATAGAGAAGTACCTGTGGAAGAAGAGAGATAGATAGTATGAATGTGGAAGGCTATATGAGTAGGGGAAGACCAAAGAGACGATGGATGGACTGTGTGGAAGATGATATGGATAGAAAGGGGGGGGCTACCGAGATGAGGACTGTTTTAAAAGTATGGAAGAAAAAGACATGTTGCGCCATCCAGAAATAATTTCGGATAGAGACAGGAGACTGCTGATAAGAAACAGCAGTATGTTGAACCCCCCATAAAACCAGACCAGTATGTCGATTCTGTAAAAATCTCACAGTGAAGACTTGCGTGGAGGGAGCTGTCAGTGTCATCCCTAGCATCAGTGGCACTGACAGCTCACTCCACGCTCACTTCACCTACGTTTTCACGGTAAGATGGTTACAGAATAGCACTACTGGTGAATGTCACGTTGTGGCAATTGCTGGGAGAGACCTATGTCCAGCAGTGGACGTCTTCCGGCTTGATGATGATGTTTACTAAGCCCTGCTATCAACCTGTTGATGGACTAATCATTTTGTCACGGCATTCATGCTTATGGTGCTTTTGCAGGATGAACTGGACACCTATTTAATGGCCTCGGATGACGGTGGACGGCAGAGGCAAGTGGACGGAGGAAAGAAAGAAAACCAAAAAATAAAGAAAGATAAGTCGTTTATGCGGTAAGCATGACGCAGATAACGAACACAAACACAGAAAGAATTTTACAATGAAGTATAATATAACATAGAGGTGAACCTATATTATGTTTAGGTTCCATGTAATAGGGAGCGAGCCTTTTGCCATCAACCGGGCACAAATCCAGACTCCGGGCTGCTACTGAAAAATGCCAGATGAAAAAACCCCAAAAACACTTTGCCTGACCCGGGAATCGAACCCAGGACCCCATCCTCAGCAGTAGAGCTTACGACCACTAGACGAACGCAGTCAGTGCAGTGGCAACACTTTAGGTTAAACTAATTCTGAATTATTAAATTGTGTAGATAATGCCATCACGGTAGAAGAAGAAGTGGGCATTAATTTCTATTAAATCTTTCTATGCCACATAACACCATCCCGCGTGGCATTTACAAAAAAATAAAGCCACGAGAATGTTGTGAGTGATGACTTAATTTTTAGAACCACCGGTAACCGGACACTGTACACGTGAGAGACATATTGTCACCACACATAATAACAGAGGATTAGAAGGCAATTGACATGCAAATTTACTAACGTTATCAGTGTCAAGTTGTAATTTTTGATGCGATATTTTTTTTGGCTTTGATTGAGTAATTGCTGAAGAGACAAGATTGCATATACTGATAGCAATTGCGCCCATTATCGAAGAACCTTCGATATTTGGCTCGAGGTAAAAACGCGTATCTTAATTTTAGCATAAACCCAATTTTTTAATGCCAGTTGTATCTAGAGTTGTTATATTGTAGCAGAGATTAACTAATACAACATTTAAATTGGTTATGTATGTTTCTTCTAACGGCCGAACCCGTTTATCGTATTTAATTCGAATTTTGGCGTACCTACTGGACATAGAAAAATCTATAACCCACCGTTGGTTTTAACGTCAGCTAAAGTATGCGACTTAATAACGTGTTGACAGCATTTTTTTTGACAGGGACAGATATAATTGTACCGTCTATCATCTGTCTTAGGTTTTTGGATTTGGCCGTAAGTATCTACCATGGTATGTAGGTCATATTATTATGGTGACCTTAAATTATAAAACACGAACCAAGTAGACAATATTATCGTTTATCATAGACAAACCACACTCGCCTGTAGGTGTACCTATCCTTTAACCCAACCTCGTGATATATTGTATCTTCACACTAGCCTAAGACTTACAACCTAGCCTTAAATTAAAAGCAAAGTGATGGATATAGCCAGCCCAGTTGATGAAAATTAATAACCTTTAGTTTTTAAGCATCACACTTTTTTTTTATTTAGTATAAAGCTTATTCGGTGTGGTCTTCAAAAAAATATAAGTGTCGTGGTATTGTGTTTCAGATAGATTGACAGTTGTATTTATTTTGATGGCAACACTGAATTTGCGATGGTTTTTTTAAGGTTGCCAGAGGTCAGGTTACAGTTGATTTGAGGCTTTTGGAGAAACTTGATGTACTCCACCAAAGGGATTATTATAAAGGCCAAGGGTGTCGCTTAAAACAATGGACTCCGGGTCAATAGCAAGATTTAATTAATAAATAACATTTTTCTCTATGACTGTGCATTTGTAGCGGTCTTTGGATTTCTCTCTTCAACTAATCTCTACTCTCTCGACTGCCTTGGTTATAAAAACGTTATTTCCTTGTAGATAAAATTGGCAATAGCAACATGCCCATATAATAATACCTACTTGACAACACTCATCGTTCATACAAAAACACTACAATATCAAAACAAATATTTAACAAATGAATCACCACTTTTGATATTCCTTTTAAAAAAAGAAAAAAAACAGCCAATAGCTCACACCTCTATACCATTAAACTATCAACCTCATCCATCATAGACGAAAATGCTATTTTGACATCTGTCAATTTTTTTCATCATGGCGGACGCTTTGATGGCGCGCATTTGGTAGCCAACAATACAAGATGTAATAGCATTAATAGGTCTTAATGGGTTTGTATTTGAAGATGGCTTTACATACTCTAGGTGGTAGGTTTAAGACTTGATAAATTTACCTAAGTGACTGCTTTGTTGGTCTACGACTGATCTTTTGTGTAAAAATCTCACCTTGAATACTTATCACCGTTGAATGATAGCTCAGTTTATCTAAGTTTTCACGTTGAGATTTTCGAGCGATCCTGTAGTCTGGGGTTTTTTACAAGCCGGGCAAAGTGTTATAAGGTTTTCTCATCGAGAATTTCTCTGTAGCTGCCCAGAGTCTGGGTTTGAATCTGGTAAATGGCAATTATAGGGTTAGTACCTTATGACGTGTTACTTAAAGACAATGCTGATATTGAAAGGGAACGGAGGGCTTTGTCCGTACGGGTGCTTTGCTAGGTGTACTGTAGACGGAAAGGTGACGCTGATCAGAGCATTCTGTACGTCCTTACGTACTTACGTCCGCAAGCGTCGTATGGAGCCCTTCTTGTCCAATTCAATAACGCGTTCAGAAAACTGGCGTTGCATTGCGTCAGGGATGTTTGCGGCGTTGCGTGTAGATTGTTTTTACACCGTAGTGCGCAAGCGCGCAGCGTCGATGGTGGCTCGAGTCATGGCCAGCCCTAACAGGGTTCTAAACTGAATGCCGACAGAATGGACTGTCCATATGTGGTTCACTGCTGTCAGTTAAATGTGCCACCTTATCGTGTTACGTGTGGTAAAAATTAGTTTTTAAGGACTACTTATGTTACTAAACCTGGAGTCTTCGCTCGAAATAAAGAATTTGAATTTTAAACATGACTGATGAAATGTGGGTGTACTATTCCTATACTTCTGCCTTGCTTTTCGGAAAATACAGGCATGATGTTATCCTACCGATATTATAAATGTGAAAGTTTGGATCAATTAATCAATCCTAAAATCAACAGATTTATATGAAATTCGGCACACAGCTGGTTTTCGGTAAACGCAGACGAAACCGCTGGCAGAAGCTAGTGTCTATTTACAACTAGCACAATACTTATTCGATCAACGTTACTACTTTTAATTCCTCTTTTAAATGGATCAAGTATGGCACAACTCAAGAAACCATATCAAATTCAATTGTGATCCATTTAGTTTCTACTAAACGAGGCGCCAACAAAAATGGACTAATTTTATTTTTAAGACTCCAATCGCGGTGTGTGGCCTGAGATATTAAATTTTATTGATATAAAACATTTTTATATGTTTAGGAAATTGACCACTTGGAGATATGTGATATGAAAAGCTATTAGTTGGATAAACTTTAATAAAGATGAAAGGAATAAAGATAAGATATATTATTAACTGTTCTGTCGTTGTTAAAAACACCGTCTCTATAAGTATTAGCTTAGCTACCAGCTTCTCCAGCGACTATGGTCACGTGAAATTTCTTGTTGCGACATATGATATCCTATGACAATTGGCAATACTGTAGCTTGTCTTTAGTGAAAGAACTTTTGGAATCGGATTAGAGCGGCAATTCCCGTATTTTTAATCACGTTTGCATTCAAATCTCTCTCAATCTGTCAAAAATACAATCAAATAACAAACATTTTTGACAAGTCTTTGACATTGATCGTCGCTGAGATGAGATTGCGGCTACAATTTGATTTTTTTTTTTAAGTACAAGAATAAAATTGGGGTTCTGGAGTTCCAAAGACTACCACCCTTCTCACATTACTCATCTCCTTTTAAAATACAATTTGATGTGTAAAAGTGTTTAGGGATATGAGGAACAGGGTGTAAAGTTCACTCATACTCTCAGAAAAGTGGGATCCTCCAACCAGATGGATGTCGTATCTGGTGGGCAACTGCCTGATGATTGTTGTCGGGAAGTTGTATATATGCTATCTGCGCGGTAAACTCTGCTTGCGCGATGCAGGATTGATGCGTTTGTTCGCATGTGGCGGTGTAGATGCCGCCACATCACTCTCCTCCGAAGACCGGAGGTCGATAGTGGACTAAGTCTTGTATCTTACGATGCTTGCCAATGCCGGTTGGGTGCCAGTGGGTTGGAACCGGGTGTCGCATAGTTCGCGGTGAGTCGGAACTGTCTGCGAAGATGCCCCAGTGAGTCGGGGTGGCTGACTGCTGGTGTCGACCAGGAGAGGGATTAAGCACTCTGCTTGTGGACCGGCCGAATGTGCAGTGTGCTGTGCCAAGGTTGCTGATGAGGCTGAAGGTGATGACCAGGTATGCGCTTGCGCTGCATGCTGATGGTCAGGACAACCGTTCAAGCCGTTGTTGCTGGCTGGCTGTGTGACTTGCGGGAGTGATGATGATGACGTCACGCTGAAGTAGTTGCACGAAGGCTGCGCTGACGTTCATACTCGGGGTCACCAGTTTTAAGGATATGAGGAACAGGGTGTAAAGTTCACTCATACTCTCAGAAAAGGGAGGATCCTCCAACCAGATGGATGTCGTATCTGGTGGGCAACTGCCCGATGATTGTTGTCGGGAAGTTGTATATATGCTATCTGCACGGTAAACTCTGCTTGCGCGATGCAGGATTGATGCGTTTGTTCGCATGTGGCGGTGTAGATGCCGCCACAAGTGTTAGTAAAAACCTACTTACAGAAATAAAATAATTTATCATTTATAGATTTGGTACGGTACGAAAATAGTTCAAGTTATGGTGAAAAGATTAGTCTGTCAGTCAGCGATGAGACTGCCAAAGATGCGTTTGACGTATCTACTTCAGCAAAGTCAAACGTGGAAACCCTTTTGATGCGTTACTCCTTTCTTTATATAAAAGTTGCCTGCCTATCTAGTTTTTTTCCAACCATATTATATTCCATTATGTTACCCAGTTACTGGGTTGTGGCGATCAGATTTAGATATATTCAGTGGCAAGCTAAAAAAAATCGGGAATTAAATCACGATATCCTTGCCAAGTTGTATTTTTTTTGTTATTAGTTTTGCTTTTACATATTTCTTACTAGCTCAGTTTTGTTTCGGGTTTGAATCACGTGAATCTGTTTTAGTTTTAGTTTATCTAAGTTTTAGTTTAGTATAACTTCAAGGCTGCAAGATATTGTCAATGATAATATATGTACGCCGTAATTGTCATGTACATTTGTCCTTTAGATAATAAGATTATTTCTAGCATAAGTTTAATGTACGTGATGTGGCTGTGCTTTTTCAAAATAAATAAGCAGTCTCTCCTAATAAAATACGTACTGGTATTCAGCATCTGAATCATTTTGAAGGAAATTGCTAATCCATTGCTTCATATGTTCGAAAAGTTTGTCTGCTCAACAACGCAATGAATGTTGTTGAACTGTCAAAATGAAAACGATTACTACTGGTAGTGTGTGTTACGCAATTACCCCGCTGCTTGACTGGAAGCCAACTCCAACATGTCGGAAAGAGTCTAGGCAGAGGATGAGGATAATTAGAATGTCCATATTTTTAGTTTGGGATATTGGGGAAGGTCGGGCAAAGCTAATTGTAGATGGCGTGACCATAGCTAGGTCCCTATGGCCTACAATAAGTTTGACATTTCGTTCATTCATTCCATTTCGTGTTCATTCATGAATTTGATTTTATTTCACTGTTTCGTTTTTTTCGGTGATTACAGTATTTTAAATCAAGTACTTGACATGGAAAGTGTCAGAATTTTAAACCTTGAATATTTCCGTGTCCGTAAACTGGAACTCAAAAAAATCTCCAACCACAATCTTCTAAATTTAGGGGTTTCGGAAAATGGTGGACTCCAGTTTTGGAGTATCTAGGAACACAACAAGGCGTCATTTTCGCGAAAACAAAATAAAACCACATCACGCCTTGTATTATTAGCTTGTGTTGGGAACTAGCTACGACAGCGCCATTTTGACAGTTGCCTTCCCCATTACGGGCCACAACAATGATGCCAAGTAATAAAACAAAGCCTTTTTATCATCACATACTGCACAAACATGCATGTTCCAACGATCTTCTGTCGCTTAGCTTCATACTGAGCGCAGTACTTAACTCAGTATATTTATTTCTGGTGTTGCCTCGACATAAATCATATCTGTGAGTGTGACACTGCTCGATGCTGTCATGCCGCCGCGACGAAAATATAGTGTTGCCAGTGTTGTCTATAGCCGCAAAAAGTTTTTATTTATTTTGTTTATCAAATCTAATTGAGCAGGTCGTAATCGCCTATTAATACTTAAAAGGTCATTTGATTCAAAATAGTCTCGTGAAGTTTGCAGGTAGGTACTTAAATTCTATTCGCTTTTTGTAAGGGAGACGTGGAAAATAATGAATCGCACAAAATGGACCTAGGCGTGTCCCAATTCTGATAGTTTGAGCTGACATAAGAAATGTTGGAAAACATACATTTTCCATGAATTTCTACTTGCTACTACATGTCAAGAAAGGGAAATAACCGAAATAAGTTTTAAATTGAAAAAAAAATAACTGTGAGAGCATCCACAGGAACATGCCTTTCCTAAGATATTGAATATATCAATCGAAAACATGAGACCGTAAGCTTAAAACATCAAACCAGTAACAGTTTTAGTTATTCTAAGCATTTCGAATCCCATAAATAAACAGATATCTACTAAACATAATTCCCACCTAGCAACACTAAAATTCTAAATATAGTCGCACCTCTTAACATCCAAACGAATGACACCACAGACATATTTATATCCGTGAATGTTCCTGTATGTTTTATGTTGAACAAATCGCTGAGAAACGAGAAGGCAACCACTCGGTAATAATTAGTTATAACTTACTGACAAATTAGTGTTCTTGCCACTAAACTGTCAAAGTAATTTTGACATTAGAGGTGGTGACGTTTAAATGACAGTTAGTGACAATACATTGATGTTTTTGTTGTCAAATGGTGTGTGAAAGTAAGCTGTAGGAAAGTAATGGTTATGGAAATTGCTCTTTGTTTGCAAGAATTTTATTGGTGACAATTTAAAGGAAACTATACGAGAAAGCTATTGTGGAATACGTTGTGTCATACAGACACTTTAAAGCATACTAAGATAAATATATTTGTTTTGACAGCTAATTAAAGATGCAAGGGGCAGTGTTGGCGCAGTGGTAACGATCGTAGGTTCGAACCCGGCGCTTTACTTTGTACAAAAAATTAATCAAATCTGCTCGTAAAACGGTGAAGGAAAACATCGTGAGGAAACCGGCATGTCCTAGAACCAAAAATTCGAAGACATGTAACATCTTCCAACCCGCACTAGCCCGCATGGTGGATTCCAGCCCAGTCTTTCACACCGAGAGGCCTGTGTCCCAGCAGTGGGGACGATACAGGCTGATTGTGATGATTAAAGATGGCGGCTTTTTAAACAGGTATCTGCTTTTTTATGACAAAGTGTAAAATAACTGTTATTTCAGTCCGCTACCTTAACAACTAAATCTACTCGTTAACGTCTATCGCTGGATATTATGTAATAACAAACTGCTGCGACCGGAACCGACTTAAATGGTGTAACACTGAACAAATTTAGAAGATCAGTCTCTGAGATACAGGAGTGCATAAACTAACCAATAAATAATTATGTTTTGTGAATTCATGTTCATACTTCATACTGGATATTACTCTCACTCATATCTTTTCACCACATTCCACTTCTCGTGTTATCAATTATAAGTAATGCAAATATTCACTAAGTTTGAATTTTGTTTCCGTATTGCATTTTTATATCAATAAATTTTTGTCATAGTTAATTACGTCGTGCTTTTGTGTTTGATACCTATAATAGGCATACATACCAGTTCTTTTATTGTGTTATTGTTTTAATTTTTGGTTTGTATTGCTGTCAGTGTACCAAATAAATAAAGAAATGAAAAACTTGACCATTTTCACCACGATTGTTCAAACAAATTTGTGTTTGCAGTTCTTTTCAGGAATAAGTTTAGTTTTGAACTTAACGTAACATCACGACTGTAATCCCTGAAGGGTAAGGCAGAGGGATTCCTATTGTACATCCTCATTTCACCAGTAATGTTTAAATCCCATGTACTAGGTGCCGAGCTCATCTCCGTCCACCGACCACAAATGCAGACTCGGTTTAGTTATCAAGCTTTTATATTATGGTTTTACGAGATCAAGTGCAGAATATCTGCTAGAAATAAAAAACCTCTACGCGGTAAGCAGCTTACATTTCATTCGTACTTTTAAAAATCTTAATCAACCTTAATCGATCACGCTGCAACATTCTTAAACCCATCAAAAATTAAGAATTTTAAACCGAACCAAAAACTATTCCAATTAACTTTTTATAATTACTTTCGCTTCGGAGGCAAAGGCAAAAAAAATTGTCAGCCTACTTAGCTACCATTGACAAATTGGGGATATTTTTTCCTATCAAAATTACACGGCCGGTCGTTGATACGTTTAAAACTGACGGATAACGGATAAGACTGCAATTAATAACAGTCGCTGAGATAAATGGTCTAGGAGATTCTTTTTGGGGTTCCGTGGACAAATATTAAAACGGAAAAATATTTGAGAAGTTAATAAAACCTTTGTGATGTTCCGACTTGTTTAACCTCTAATCCAGTATTTGAGTGATTCCAAGCCAACCTTTATGCAAGTTGGAATTTAAATATTAGTTTAGACACTAGTGTCTAGTAGTAGTGCCTAACCCTTCTGGGATTACAGGCGTAATGTTATGTTATGTTTACAGTTAATTAAGATAATGAATTAATAGTGATAAATTCTTTAAAGTAGTTTGGGAACCACACAACAAGTGACCGCATACAATTCGAAAGCGAACTCATTTGTTTTTTAAGTACTCGACATTTATCGCGGATTCACACCTCGGCAACCTTTTCGAATTTCAGAGACTGGTAAAGTTTTATTTAAATCATTAGCAAGCTAAAACTGAAAAAAAAAACTACTAAAATATAATAACATAACCTGACTACTATTAACAAAATAAAATTTGACGTCAATATTCCTCCACATCAGTGTCAAATGGAAATGCAAGCAAGAGGCTGGCGGCATACATAATTTAGTTTATTATTTTGTTAATGTTTAAGAGAAAATAAAACACTGAACTATATATATTATTTACAAGTATATAAAAAAGGCGAAGAGCTCATTGGGCAGCAAAACATTGTGTGTCAATCACTTGTTTTGTTTTGATTGTTGTGTTTAATTTTATATTATAAGTGAGTCTTTATTATTATAACTGTTAGCATGCCCTAGTTAAGTATAAGGGTCATTTTAAACTCAACATAACAATACCAACTTTCTGTGCAAATAAATAACTGTTCTATTCGATGATTGGGAATCCAATATGTTTCTTTTATTTGCGCCGTTCGAAGAGATGTTTAAAGAGAATAACACTGCAGAACCCGCTAACAAAAAAACGGTCTACACTTTCCACATTTCAGTTAACAAATTGAATATATCTCACACGTTTTAAAACCCTATTTATTACCATGTTATCTGACACTAGTTTGTGCGTTCGGATTGGTTCGTTCCGTCACCGGTAATTTTAATTGCCGCGCTACATTTCATTTTGTCTTATCATACCATAGGTTTTATTATAAGGCTCTGGGATCCGTTCTGCGTTGAAAACAGGTCTTTTGAGAATTTATTTGGCGAGATAGTAGATCTCGAGTGGTTAGTAAGTGCGACTGTTTGAGCGAGGAGGCCGGGATTCAATCCTTAGGTTGGGCAGTATTTTTGAGTGTTCCGTTAAGATTTTGGAAGCAGCTCGGAGTCTGAATTCGTGCACGTTTATTGTCAATAGGGTCACCTTCTATTAAGTTGTGTTGGAGTTGGGGCTTAAAACGTACCGGTGAAATGTGGGTGACACTTTTGCCTAAAGTACCAAACATAACGCCTGTACCCTCTGAAAAGGTAGGTGGAGGTGAAAGGCGTATAGTTCTTGTTCTTGTTTCGTATGACCATTTTTTTATTTCTTACTCAAAAAATGTTATTTTCCAAATAGTGTAAACAATATTATAAAAAGTGTAAAAGATTAAAAAATTTCCTTGGATTGGAATAATCCTCTCCAAAATCTTATAAAGCGTGTAGCTTCCTCTTATTTACATCGATTTAATAGATTTATACTATGCCTTCCTTCAAATTACATTGTTTTTTTCGAACTTTTTTAAAATTTGTCATCATAATATGTCCAAAACGAGCTTCCTATTACTACAAACTCAGACAGACACTATACTGCTGAGCATTTCCTACAGTATTTATATATGTCAGTATGTTTACAAAAATTTGCATTGTTTTTTGTTTTAATACTTCATTTTGTCTTCTACTCTAACACACTGTGTCTCCATTTATTTTGATCTACTCTCCTATCGCAGGTATGCTGGAAGAGAAGTAAGCTTCAGTAAGTTCTGTTGTTGTTGTTTGTTTCTTGTTTCTGTGCAGAAAACAGTTATATATGTATTGTTGTTGACTTTATATGCGGATGTTTTGTATTCAGTTTACATGTGTATTTTTTGTTTAATTTCTAGATTTCTACGACTTATAGGTATTTTAATAATAATAATTTTTCTGTGCCCTGACAGTGTCTACAATGGCTCTTGGCTAATACGCAAATAAATAAATTAAAATGCATTTGGTTGCTCGATGGTCTGGTGGTCGCAATCACTATTGCTGAGCATGAGGTCCTGGGTTCGATTCCCAGGTCGGGCAACGTGTTATTGAGTTTTTCTATCTGGAATTTCTCAGTAGCAGCCCGAAGTCTGGATTCGTGTCCGGTTGATGGCAATAGGCTTGCCCCCTATTACATGGGACTTAGACATAACTGGCGAAATGTGGGTGTACTGTAGGTACACCTCTGCTCAACCCTTCGGGGAAACAAGGCGTGGTGTTATGTTATGTTAATAAAGCTGAAAAGTTTGTTTTGTTTGAACGCGCTAATCTCTAGAACTACGAATCTCTGGAGAACGGATTTGTAAAATTCTTTTTGCATTTGATAGTCAAGTTCTTCAGGAAGGTAATAGGCTATTAACCATCACGCTCCAGTCCATAGGAGCCGATCAAAAGAAAAAAAAGTTACAAAAAATAGCGCCGGCAAGCGATGCGACGCGAAGGCACGGGACCCGAGAGAGTTTTTTAAGAATTGGCTGATATTGTAGTATATTGCGTATCTTACGACTTCCACACCAAAGAAGTTGAGGGCAGAAACTAGTAGTTTAATTGTTAGGATCCAAGGCTTTTGGCTACTTTGTGGGTGAATTTTATTTCATTTTATTTTTGTAATGTGTGATAAGTTTGTGCAGAGTAAAAAAAAATCTTTCTTTATAAATTTAAAAATAACTTGGTACGACTCGGACATCAGGAGCTGCCGCGTTTGATCAGGAACAAAGAGACAGCCTAGTCTGAAAGATATTTAAATAAAAATAACAACTTAATCCCTCGTAAAAGCAAGTAAAATAACATTCCCACAGCCGGGTGTATAAAACGAATTTGTCCGAGGATACAGGCTCGTAAGACCACGCGTGGGAGTGGGCAGAATGGCTCTATAGACCTCACACGTTGATGATATAGATGTCAATCCTTTGTATACAGGGTGGTGACAACTGACAAGTAACAATCACGTTCTTTTAATAACATGACATCACGGCTGTTTTCTCCGAAAGGTTTTGGCAGAGGAGTATATCCCATGTAATAGGTGGCGAGCCTATTGCCATCAACCGGGCACAAATCCAGACTCCGGAATCCAAAAGCTACTGAAAAATTCGAGATGGAAAAACACAATAACTCATGCTCAGCAGTAGCGCTTGCGACCCCTACGAGGCATTAAGAACTTAAGAGCCTGACAAGAGCTAAAGCGTGGTCACTGTCAGACTTCATAGAAAAGAAAGAGAATCGCGATGACACAACGCTGGGAATTCATTGCAAAAACTTAAGCAATTATCTATTTACAAAAAACCTATTGATTGGACAAAAAAAAACACTAATATGTTAATATGTTGCTTGTAGAATAATCTGTCAAAATATCAGAATGCATGCATGTATATTAATATGGTTTTTAATCGTACAAATTTTTTGTTGAGGTATCGTCGTGTTTTTTTTCTATGGTATCAAATATCTTAAAGAATATCATTTATTTTTCTGATTTTGTTTAATGCAGTGGATAATTTACTTTAATTTATAAGAGTATTCATGGAGTTTCTTGCCCGTTCTTCTCCATAGAGATCTACGTTTTGAAATCCTAGCCTCAACCTAGCCTCAACGACCTGACTAACTGACTGAATCTTTGACAGCTCAAAAGTGCCATAATTTGTATGTCGATTGGGTGGTTGATATATTCTTGAAATTGTGGAGTTGTGGACGGTTTCTGAGTAGGGGATGTGGGTTGTTTTGGTTGGTAAAGGTTAGATTTTTTATTGGGTTAATGTACTTTGTATTTTTTCGGGGGCCAATTCTACCTGTAGATGAAGTTTTTTGAAGGGGTGACACTTTAAAAAACTACATAAATATTTAAAACGATACTAATATTTTCTGTGTCAATAAACTCTGTGCATTTTTGACCTCAATATTGTATCGAAATTAATTCCAAATAAGCGTAGGTATACAAGGCACTGTTACATTTCCTAAAGTAATTTGTCGATTATGACACGGTACCAAAACTATACTATTTTGCTATGCGCATCTGACATTGTATTAGTCTTTTTCTTAAATCGCTTCATACTCATAGTTTTAAGTAGATATGTGTAAGTTATAAGTCTAAGACCACCTTTAAGTTCTTAATTTCAAAGATCGTGTGGAGCAATCAATACATATAATGAATAAATTATAACATCAATCGAGCTCGGCGCTTAAAACAGACATCAAAGAATACTATTGTTCTGCATCTTTTAAATTGTAGTCATTAAGGCCTGTGTTAATGCACCGTTCATTTATGCGTTCACTCTATACTCCTACAAAGATCTTTTGGAACTCGGATGACGTTGTCATGGAAACGCTGTTGGTAATTTTTT
This sequence comes from Dasypolia templi, assembly GCA_963555695.1. Taxonomy (NCBI): domain Eukaryota; kingdom Metazoa; phylum Arthropoda; class Insecta; order Lepidoptera; family Noctuidae; genus Dasypolia; species Dasypolia templi. The sequence continues at coordinate 13,174,920 of OY743163.1, forward strand.
TTGTGTGAATTTTATCGAAAACACAAGATGTCTGCGTTGATTCCAACTTTAGCCATGTGTCAAAAGAATCTTGTGTGCCTTTTGCTGTTATGGCAAATTCTTTGTCGTTTTTTACAAACAATTTCTTTTGTTTTGTAGGTGAAGTAAGATAAATGTTTTACAATAAATAAATACATAAAACAAACCTATGTTTCAGGTGAAAAATGCCAATGGATGGATAGGCCCCGAATACATCATGACGACGTACTTATATCACAAAATTGCAGAACACAATGGAACATATTATTATTTCAGTGTAATTTCTTTATTATTTCTTAATTTTATGACGTTATAATAACAATTAACTTATTTATTTATTAACCATTTATAATAATTTAGAGAGTCGGAGATCAGTGGTGGCCCAGTGGTAACGGTCCCGACTTACAGTAGGTCGTGAGTTCGAACCCAGGCAGGCGCTTTAGTTTGTGTAAATAATTTCATCACCACTGCTCTCAAAACAGTGAAGGAAAAACATCGTGAGGAAACCGGCATGTCCTAGAACCAAAAATTCGAAGACATGTGACATCTACCAATCCGCACTGGGCCCGCGTGGTGGATTACGGCCACAGAGAGGAGGCCTGTGTCCCAGCAGTGGGAACGTCATAGGCTGATTATGCTATGCTTATGCTTAGAAAGTCGTAAATACAACAGTATTTTGTTTTATTTTTGACTTTATTAAGCAATCTGTTCCTTTTAATTCATCTGGTTTTTTTAATTTTAATTTTAACGTTTTCGTATATTAATAACGTGTAAAAGTATTTGTTACTTAAAACACATTGACAGAAGAAAATATAATTCGTCATCACTTACAATCTTTTTATTTTACTTCGCCTCGACGTTGGACTTTATTTCGCACTCTTTAACTCAATAACTGGACAATTAGACTTATTTATGAGACATTTATTTACACGAGTAAAAAACTGTCAGGAATATATTGTAGCAGAATTGACACCTCCAATTTTAACACCATGCTGTATATAAAACTATAAAAACCGCCGTCCATGTGCGCCTACGCATGTATTCGCAACAAACACCAACATGACAACAGTGCGGCGCATATTATTCAGTTTTACATTCACACTCTTACAAATACGGACTAGGCAAATCTTTCTCGTTTGTAGGAACGGTAGGGTATTAGGTGGGGTATTACGAATCGTTAATAGTTAACTGTCTAACTTTGTCTTTTTTTTAAATTGGAATTTAAGAGTCTGACAAGAACGCGGTCACTGAAAATTACGGTCGCATAGAAAAGAAAGAGAAGCGCGATGACACAACGCTGGTAATTTATTGCAATAAAAAATCTAATTTCAAAAAATCGATTGATTGGAAAAAAAAAAAACGCTCTACCGTAATATGTTTCTTGACAATAATCTGACAAAAAAGATTGCATGTAGTTACATAATTATGGATTTTAATCGTTAAAAGAAATTTTTTGACGTGTTTTCGTGATTATTTTCTATCGTATCCAATTAGCTGTATTATATTTTCAACACACTATCTAATTAGCATATATGCTGTTTTTTTTTTTACTGCAGTGGATCATATACTTTTAGACATCATTAAACTTGCGTTTAGATTCTGTAGTCCCCTTAAGGATAGCCGGGAGGACATACAGTGACCTTAACAAATTATTCAATGCCATAAACAGTATTTTACATTCAGCCTTAGCAAACCTCATCAACAGAGTTTGTTGACTTCATAATTATCCTCAGCATAATCCCTACATCAAACATTTCATGTTCATGTACCATGGCCACAAGTGACCTCAAGCTAGCCATTTTATTAATAATGGAACCGTCTTAAGTTTTGACAAATTAATTCTGCGCAGGAGTTTACCGATAATTATATTTTGTTGTAGGGTTGGCGCGCGTTTAGTAACGTTCGGGTGGGCTCGAAGTGTGTGGCGGCATCTACACCGCTACATGCGAACAACTTATCACACTGACGTCACACAAATCCTGCATCGCGCAATCAGAGTTTACCGTGCAGCTAGCAGATACACAACTTCCCGACATCAATCGTCGGGCAGTTGCCCACCAGATACGACATACATCTGGTCGGAGGATCCTCCCTTTTCCAAGAGTATGAGTGAACTTTACACCACAGCATTAAATACGTGAAACTTTTCCAGAAACGTTATTAGGTATATCAGGTGAACGCGGCGTTGCCAATATAGCCGCAATCCCGACTGGATTGAGGCTACTTTGGCATCGCCGCGTCTGTCTGTCCGCCGCACGTTGTTGCGGTACCGTGCAATTATACCTAGAACCGCGTATTTCTTTTACACTTATTCACACAGACACAGGTTACATTTTGAGCCCCTGATACAAAATACTCAAAATCGCCAGACCACTTTTTTTTTGTATTCAATATAGCTTGCATGGAAGGTACTCACATTCACAGTGAGTTAAAATAATCCTTTAGAATCTAGAGCCAACCCTAGTCTTACATCTGGGTGGCCCTCGCGTCCGATACCGTGGCAGCTAAAATAAAACCAACGCGCCGTGCGAGCGAGACGCAACACGTTACGTCACGACCCTCTCGCTCGCGCGCAGAACAACGATCTTTTTGAGTAATGGCTTTTACGCGTTATTTTAAAAAGAGAAGAAAGTCTAGTTGTTTTTCTAATTAAAAGATGCACAATTACTCGTAGTCTGCTATAATGTCATCCACATTTTGCCAGTTATGTTGAAGTCCGGTGTAATAGGGGGCGAGCTTATTGCCATCAACCAGGTATGAGTCCAATCAGACCAGACTCCGGGCTGCTAGGTACTGATAAATTTCAGATACTAAAACAAAATAACGCTTTTTCCGACCTGGGAATCGAACCCAGGACCTCAGACTCAGCAGTAGCGTTTGCGGCCAACGAAGCAGCCAAGTGTTTTAGTCCCGGTGCAGGGCAAAGGGTTTTCTCATACAGAGAACGAACGAACATTTATCACCACGATTGGTCACTGCGTTTTGACAGGTAAGAAAATGAAGTCCACCAGCTAGAAGTGTCTTCCACGAAGGTTTAATCAGAGGTGTGAGTACTCTCATATTTCACCAACTAATCTACATAAAATAAATTCAATCATTCAGCGACAGACAACGCACAATGGGAGTACATCGCTGAAATCCCTAAAATACCGTATGTTTAAAGAACTTTTTAGATGAATCCATTTGTGCGAATTCCATATTAAAAAATATGTGATATACTTAAGGTCATCACTCACACACTGTATTGTTTAAAATTTTAATAAACTTTTCCCAATAAAAAAAAATGTAGTTGTCTTTAACCTAAATTGTAAATTTTAAATAAAACCCGAAACTTCGCAAAACCACTGGGACTTGAAGCATAAACTATTGTACTAGAGCTCTTTATATAACTAAAGTGAGCAGAACGAAAGGATTTTTAGAAACTCATCCTCAAAAGAGGTTAAAAGGGGGTTGAAGGTTTGAATGGAAGCTAATGGTAATATGCTCGCCGTCAATTTCCATTAGATGTCCAGAGATTGACGCTTAGAGCTGCTACTGAAAATTCCCTTATAGAAATAACCCAGGACCCTACGCTCAGCAGACATTTTGACTAATAAACTAACCAGTCAGTTACAAATAATACCAGCCTATTAGTGTCCCACTGCAGAGCAAAGGTCTCTTCTCATACAGAGAAGTCCGTGCATTGATCACCACGCTTGCTCAAGATCGGTTGGTGATTTCATACTTAAGTAAATTAACTGTAACTCCAGGTTTCCTCACGATGTTTTTCCTTCACCGATCTCAGTAATGTTCAAGATTAACTCAGTAAGTGAATTTGAAACAGTCACATTATACTTGCAAGGTTTTGAGCCCACAACCGACATTTGACGACTAGGTAGTACTGAATACTTTAACAAAATAGTTTTTTTTACAAAATTAAACACAGCTACTGGCTACCCCCATGGCTAACAAATGATTCGTAACGAAATTCATCGTATCTGCTCTCCACACTTGCGATCAACTGATCAAGGGGAAGTATTTGAATTAAACATTTATTGAACACCCTCTCCCGGGGTTCTGAGGGGAACACATCGTTCCCCATTCAGCTTCATATGTAGCCGACCTGATTGAAAGAGTAGTGACTGGCAATACCGTCTTAAATTGATCCAGTACTTCAATACAGACGACGAACATGACCTACGGGTTGTGGGTTGATTCGAACTAAGGCAGGCACTACAGTTTTTGTAAATTCATCACCACTGCTCTCAAAACAGTGAAAGTAAACATCGTGAGGAAACGGCATGTCCCAGACCCAAAACTACGACTCGTGTGTCTTTCCCCAACCCTGGGGCCGCGTGGTGGATTACAGCCAAACTCAGACTCAAAGCATTTATTTCAAATAAACCAATTACAGGCACTTTTGAATTGTCAAGGGGTCGGTCAGTCAGAAATATGAAGCTAGTTGCCCATTCCAAAGCGAAAGTAGGTATAACCTATGGAGAGGAACGGGCAAGAAACTCCATGGACACTCTTTTAAATAATATAGTTACAACAATTTGTTACATCAGTCTTGTTGAAATTATACATGTGAGAACGATGTAGAAGGACGTGCACATTAAAAAGGCGTCCGTAATGAAAAACATAAAAAACGAAAAAAAGGAAATGAAAATAAATAAAGCCGTGGGCAGCCAAGAGATGACCAGTCCCCAATGACGGCGCCCGTTCACGAACATGACGTATGGATCAGCACCATTCAGCTCAACCATTTTGAAGGGAACCAACTCCCTCTCACAGAGCGGAGGCCTGTGTCCCAGCAGCGGGAACATTATAGGCAGATTATGATGAAATCTAGAGACACTGGAATGGTATTGAATAATTATGGAATGTAAACACTTTTGAACCCAGTCGAGCATCCTGTATCCAGAGCAGCCAGTAATTGGCCGACGGCCGATCCAGTGCTACTACTTTCAAACGCTAAATCGAAATACTGGGTCAACGGAAATTAGCCCTTTACGAGTAGCCAAATAAGTAGACGTATTCCTTTGAAACTCAGTTCTTAATTGTGTGACTCATAAAAAAATCTAGGAAACAAATGTTCCATTCACATTTCAAAATTACCAAACCACACTGAATTTAAAATCACTGTACCTACAATTATCCGAACAAATGTTATTGTTAATATAATTTCTCATAAGTATATAAATTTCATTTTTCTTGGTAATCAGTGGTCAAAAACACAATAATTACTGCTTACAAGTTGTCAGTGACTAGTTATCACACGTTCTAGGTGGTAAGTGCGGGTCTCATTAATTTATAATTGATTTAATTACACCTACGAGGATTCAGAACTGTATTTTATTTTCGTGTGTTTTTTTTCAGGACACTGTTAGTTTGATTTAGTCTAGCGGCACATTATTTTATGTATACAGGCTGTTTGAAAGTTATGTTCGAGATTATGATTAAGCCCCATGAAATAAGAGGCGAGCCTTTTGCCATAAACAAGGACAAATTAAGACTTACGGGCTGCTACTGAGAAATTTCTGACGGAACAACCCAATTACATTTCTCCTGACCTGGGAATCGAACCCAGGACCTAATGCTCAGCTGTAGCGATTGAGTTGCGACCACTAGACCAACGAGGCGGTCAAACAAATTCTACCTCTAAATAATATAAGTATAGAAAACACATTGTTATTACTTTTCTTTTGCAAACTTCATTCAACAAACTAAACTACTTTACTGTATATTTAATGGAGTGCTTGGAACGTGGAACTATTTTGTTATTAAAACAGCATTGAATAAGTCACGGACAAGTGATTTATTTATATTACAGCATTTCTTACATAATACTAGATCAAATCTCTGATCAATAAATCTACCGTCAATTCTTATGGAATTTGTACTTACCTAGTTATTGGTTTACCAAAAAGTTGACATAAGAATTGTAGAGTATCTTTTTAATAGCTCTGTTAACACTATCTCATGCAAATCAGTAGTGACGTAGCTGTCACATAAGTCAACTGTTAGTTCACCACGAATAGCGGGAGATGGTTGACAGTGAATCTGTGCCTGCATGAGAAGCTTGGTATGGTGATGATGAGGGACTTAAAAACTCCTTCATAAATGTTACAGAATTATAAGTGTTACATTTTGAATTGATAATAGAATCAAATATGTAACACTTATAAATGTATTAACCCAAATCACTTACAAAAGTGTAACAGTAATATATCTGTAACAGATATAAAAGTGTTAACAGTGTTAATAAGTGTAACAGGCAAAATAGCCGCAATCCCGACTGGATAGCAGCTATTTTGACAACGCTGCGGCTGATGTCTGTCAAACTGCTTATTTCGTTTACACTTTTTAACTTTTAATAACACATGTAACATGTAACAATAACACAGGTGACACTTTGATTATGTAACATTATTGTATCTGTTACATTTCCAAATGTGTTTCTTTAGAACAGTTTTAAAAACACATTACGGTAAAAGTTGACTGGCTCATGTCACCACCAGGGACCGTCATCATCATTATAATTGGCAGGCTTATTATTACCAGTTAGATAGTATCAGTTTTAAGACGGGATCAACAGGATTCTACTAGACTAACCACAAGTTATTTCGAATTTGCTTTCAGGAACCAGGGAATGAACATTGCGATTTTACTGGGTTAAAGCATAGCTGTAACTATTTAACACCCTGTATATTGGCCATATAACAGACCATTCTATAACTGTTTAAAAATTATCTTGTCGACACTATAATTAACAATACTAGCTTCTTCTGCCTGCGACTTTTTTTTCAAACAGTAGAAGTCGGACAACACAAGATACTGAAACTACCCACTGTGTCGTGACGCATTATTACTTCGTTTTCGCTTAGACTTCTCTCAGTGTTTTTTCTTTTTCATTTTGCTCGGGTCCTCAGGGTGGCAGCGAGATATTAAATAGTAGAGATGAAGCGGATAGCAGTTTGGCCAGATACCAGATACCGGAAATTCAGCCAACCATGTGGCCGAATAGCCGAATATCCGGCCGCCGGAAATCCGGCGGAACTTAGCCGTTTGGTGTATATTCTTGGTGGCAGCTAATGCCAAATAATACCCAAATTTAACAAAGTTGGCAAAAATCTATCTTTCAGCACCTTGCAGCAGTGTGTACAGCGAAAGACTTTTTCTGAAGCTGGTCTTATTTTACCTATGAAGAGAAGCGAAACCGCTTGCTACCTCTCAATGCAGAGAAATTAGTATTTATTCACCATAATTTTCCCTTAGTGCAGTATGAGTACAATTCATTCATTTTCTTTCTATTACATTCATTTACTATTGTGTGATTAAAAATTTAGAACTAAAACTAATTATATTTCTTAAGTGATTCTAAGACAAACTAAATAAAGCAAATAATTACTTAAAAATATTTTTTTATCCAGATTTTTTTTTTATTCGGCGGGATGCCTATCCGGCCGAATAGTAGTTAGTTATCCGGTATTCGGCCGGATAGTATTAAGGCCTCCGGATAGGCCGGATACCGGATAGTTACCGGATATCCGTTTCATCTCTATTAAATAGCCTGTAACCTTCCTCAAGAATTGGGCTTTCGAATGCAAAAAAGAACAAGCAGATACGACTAGTAGTTCCAGAGATTAACCCGTTAAAACATTATTATTTTTGTACAAATAGGCATAATTAAATATGAATACAAAAGATATAAAATTAAATTTAACGATGAACGCAACGACATTTTCAAAAACCTAATCTTTCTGCAATATCTTCACTAACTCCCCAACAATGAAGTAATCTTTACTTAGCAAACAATAACACATAATCTTAAACTAACGCTTACAAGCGTTCAAATGGCGCGAAACTTGTAAACGTCAAATTTGACAGCCCGCCATCTTGGAGCGGTGCCCGCTGCCAATAACCCGGGATAATTACTTAGGCGATTAGTCAAACGTCTTAAGTTGGATGGCTGTAACAATGTCGCGTATCGAAAAAGGTTTGCAAATGTGGTATCATTTATTTCAATTAGACCATTTAAGTGCGGATCGACAAAATGGTAAGGTGGTATTTTGCCACTTATGATCAATATGGACTAAAAAGTTTGTGTCCTTTAAATACTGACTGAATTGAAGAACCGGAATAATAAGATTGAATAATAGAAGTAACGTAATATAGTGAAAATTTCCTACATGCATGCATACATTTTCAGAAATTGAACCTGCGAATGGGATCAAGAGAAAACTTTTCAGTGACTTAAGTTTTGACCTTTGAAAATCATAGCAAACAATAGACAGACCAGCTCAAATTTCACGTAATAAAGAGTGTTTTCCAAGATTTTGTGGCACGACGCAGACGTGTGTGCTAATAAAACTAGGAAAGTACTTAAACAGTACAAGCAAAAAAAGCAAGAACACAGTAAAAGCTATTCATCTAAAATAATATTTTAAACAGAAAATATTTGATATTTCATATGTTTGTTTGTTACGCTTTAACGTTAAAAACGGCTAAGCGGATATGGATGAAATTCAGCACATGGGTAGGCTTGGGTACTCAAAACATTTATTTAAACTAAACTTTTGTATTGTCAAGGGGTCGGTCAGTCAGAAAGATGAAGCTAATTGCCCATTCCAAAGCGTAGTAGAACCTATGGAGAAGAACGGGAAAGAAACTCAATGGACACTCTTTTAAATAACATTGTTACAGAAAATTTGTTACATCAGTTATGTTGAAATTATTTATGTGAGAACGATGTAGAAAGACGTGGACATTAAACACGTCCGTAATGAAAAACATACAATACAGCATGAGATGAATGACCAATCGCCACTGACGGCGCCCGTTCACGAACATGTCGTATGGATCAGCACCATTCGACTCAACCATTTTGAAGGGAACTTAATGATCCAACTTAATGTTGTGTGTACAACACACACTATAACTATATTGCTGGATCGCAGACAAAATCGCAGGCAACAACTAGTTCGTACAAACCTTAAACAATACCAACGTTACACGCATATAAAGATAATCTTCCACCACAACTTATTTCCATCCGTTCGCGATATAATCTGGACGATTTATCTCGTTACGGTACGGTGTGAATGCGGTTCTCGTTAAGGTTAAGTCAAAGGTAAGGTGGCAAGCATATTGCCTTTAATTACACATTTGTTAACGAGAATATCGAGTTACGATGTGCGAACTAAGAATTGTCTGTGGAGATAGATTTTGTTGTCTATTGTTTGGATAAAATTGGTTGTTTTAGAGTTAATTTACTTGCGATTTATGGAATGGTAATGTTGTTGTCCATAGATATTCGTACACTGGTTGAAACATAACATAACTCTATGATAAAATCATTAATTCACTGACGAAAACCGCGCAATCTAAACCGCTGGGTCAACAAACATGAAACTTTGAGTGTTCCTTAGAAGTATATAACACAGTCTTTTTGAAAATTCATACCCTTAAAGTAAATGTAATAAGGTATTAACGTTTATATGAAAGTTTCAGCTAAACATAATCTAAAAATAAAATCATTTTTCATTTATGGGTTTTGCTAATCTTTGTCTATTTATAGTGTTGGATAATTAATACGGTTTTATTTTTGTATGCAGACTGGGATCGTCTGAATGATAAATGATTTTATTTCTGTAAGCAGGTTTTACAAACACTTTTACACGTCAATAATATTTTAAAAACTAGAGGAGGTTGGCGATTCATATCAGACTACTCTGAAAAGAAAGGCCGAAACAAACTCAGAGGTCGCAGTCTCTTTTAAAGTCCAGACATATCTTGGTCAGATCATGTGAAGATCATGTAGATTAGTGTCTGAAGTGGTATTTTGAGGAAAGAACCACACAGTTTGAGTGGCCCTGTTCAGTGCAGGCATTTGACCGAAATACGAAGCTTTATTTATTGTTATGTTGTCTTCTCCACCTTCCTTTTTTTTTATATTGGTCTCATGTGATATTATAAAAAAGTTTTATACAGGAAGATATGATATCGTCCTGTATATTACTTGCAGCAAATTATTACGGTAATAGTAAGGTATATTTGCGGGAAATTACCAGTTATAACACCTAGAGAGACCTGTCTGTATGTACTAAATAATATGTACAGCTTTGACCCCCATTGTCAATATCGTAATTTTCGCACGTTAGTGGAATATTTCGCCAAAGGTTTACTAAATTTATTGGCATTCTTCTTTTGTGTCGACACGAGCATACCTGGCTTATGCCATGGTTGCATTAGCTAGTCGGTATGGTTGGTAACTGGATGACAGCACAGAGAGCGTCGTCCTCCGGACGTAAGTCACATGTAGACGAAACTCTATTGAGAGGATCAGATTTGCCGATGGCATGGTTTCTTGTAGGTGGAGATGAACCTGAGATCCCGGAGGAGATTGGGGAAATGGCAAGAGAAGCTGGAGAATGTTGGCTTGAAAATTGGCAGAACGAAACCTGAAAATATGTTCTGCGTTTTCGGCGGTCTCTCCAGTTCTGGAGCCATGGCGCTTAATGGATTCTCTAAGTCTGCTCCGACTTTCGGTATCTCGGTTCACTCGTGCATAGCGAGGGCGAAGTAGATCGGACCGTTAAGCACAGAATCAACACTGGATGGATAAAATGTCGGCAAGGTGTTCTCCTTAAATTCAATGGGAAGATTGTAAAACATTAGTTAAGACCTGCTGTCTTGTATGAATCCGAATGTCGGGCCCAAAAGGGATGATTAAATGATGTAGCTTAGATAAGAATGCTAAGAGGGATGTGTGTGGGATTGAATAAGAAATAAGTACATAAGTGGAAGTCTGAAAGTGGCATCGGTAATTGAAAAGTTATGTGGAAATCGGTTGTCAAGGTATGGGCACTGAGGAATGAGGAACATTTTGAGTATGAATGTGGATGGCTAGATGAGTAGGGGAAGACCAAAGACACGATGGATGGACTGTGTGGAAGATGAAATGGCTAGAAAAGGAGGGACTGCCGAGATGACGACTGATAGAGAAGTACCTATGGAAGAAGAGAGATAAATAGTATGAACGAGAAAGGCTATACTAGTATGGGAAAACCAAAGAAGCGATGGATGGACTGTGTGGAAGATGATATGGCTAGAAAAGGGGCACTACCGAGATGAGGACTGATAGAGGAGTATTGAAGAAAAAGACACGTTGCACCGACCATAAATAAATTGGGATAAGGGCAGGAGAATGATGATGGTATACTTGTGCAAGGTTCTTTCGCTCAAGTATCCTTTCGCGCAATTATCCTTTCGAGCAAGTATCCTTCTGTGCAATTATTCATACACACAAGTATCCTTTCGCACAAGTATCCTTTCGCACCAGTATCCTTTCGCACAAGTATCCTTTCGAGCAAATATCCTTCTGTGCAATTATCCATACACGCAAGTATCCTTTTGCGCAAGTATCCTTTCGAGCAAGTATCCTTTTGCTCAAGTGTCCTTTCGCGCAAGTATGATGCGTGAAAGGATACTTGCGTGTGAGGGCAAGTATGCTTTCGCGCAAGTATCCTTTTGCGCAAGTATCCTTTTGCGCAAGTATCTTTCAGTCAGACATCTTGTCAGTTTTTCAGTCATGAGAAAGTGACATCTATCAGCGACAACAATGATGGAAAAGTTAACCATGGATTAGTTCTGCTGGTCGACGTACGACGAACAAAAACACATAGGGAGTAGGGACAATTGTCAAATCCTGTTGCAAGTCGTTGTAGAATACGTAAAGCTTTGAAATCGATTAAAATTCAATCACTGAAAAGCGTCTAAAAGCTTTAGGTATTCGACTCTCCACTACTCACAACACTACAGCTGGACTAGCATAACAAAAAGAAAAAAAAAAAAGTTTTTGAATCTTTGAATCTTGGACGGTAGGTCTGTACGTTGACAGTTGACGCTGATTGAAATCGATTCTCGTTTTTTAAACCCTAACATACTATTTAGATCTATGTTCAGCATTGTGAACATAAATTCATTTGGCAGAGAATAATACACTCACATTTCTCCTGATATCTATACTACTAATAATAAAGCTGCAGAGTTTGTTTTATTTGTTTGTTTGAACTCGCCAATCTCTCGAACCAGGCGGATTTGAAAAATTATTTTTGGCATTTGACATTAGCCCAATTCATGAGGAAGGCCAGAGACCATTATATATATACAGGGCGTCCAGCAAGTCGACGTCAAACCGGAATAGGGTGATAGGTCAAGTCATAATACTAGTAGTTAACAGAAAAATAAATATCTTTCACTCCTCCACTTTTCTTTTTCTCTAGTTCAGAGAAATCTAAACTATATAGACCCGACCTATCACCCAACTCCGGCTGTATAACATGTGTATTAACATCATCACAACATCACGGTACAACTATTAAAATCGAACTTAAATTTGTTTGTTTGCAAGTTTGAATGTAGGGTCTCTGGAACCAGTGGTCGGATTTGAAAAATTCTTTTTGCTTTGATAGCCCGATTCTTGAGGAAGGCTATAGGATATTTAACATCACGCTATAACTCTTAGGAGCCGACCAAAATACAAAAAAAAGTCAGAAAGACCCTAAGCGAAAACGTAATTATAGCGCGGGTAGGTGATGCGATGCGATTTGGGGGGAACATGAAGTTTCATGCGGACGAAGACGCGGGCAGAAGACATTAAGTTATAGACGGCGTGGCTACACACATAACAAATCCTCCTCAAGAATTTCCTCGTAAGAATATAAAATATGATAAAGTCATCACACAATAAAATATTGCAGAGATTCAGAACAACTACATTTTATTCATGTTCATGATAAATAAATCGTGACAATGCATGGATCTTGTTGAATGAAGTTGTTTATTGGCCACCGAGATCTCTCAAATATTACTGACAGGAACTGTTGAGGATTTTACATTTATTATGTGAGTTATATATTATTTACTTATTTGTAATTATTTAGAAAAACCCAATAACACTTTGCTCTACGAATTTCTCAGTAGCTGCCCGGAGTCTGGATTTGTGGCCAGTTGATGGCAATAGGCTCGCCCCCTAATACATGGGACTTAAGCATAACTGCCTCTGCCTAACCCTTCTGGGATTACAGGCGTGTGATGTTAAAATGTTTTTATTTATTTTGAGTCAATTTAGTAGACTACGTTCTTAATTTTAAATCATTGTCATTAAATCTAAAAGTTACTTTTCGTGTGATCGACTGTAGGTACTAAGGCGATGTTTCAGTACTTTTAAACTTAATTAAACCTTTGTTAATCTTTGCTAACCTCAATGCTGTGCAAAAAAGTTTTTTTGGTAAATTGAACATGCGGTCAAGCGCTGAATGAAGACAAAACCGTGAATTAGAGTATTGGCTCGATTTTTTTTTCAACACATAACATAACATCACGCCTTGTTTCCCCGAAGGGTTGGGCAGAGGTGTTTCGCCAGTTATGTTTAAGTCCCATGTAATAGGGGGCGAGCCTATTGCCATCAACCGGGCACAAATCCATTCTCCGGGCTGCTACTGAGAAAATCCATATAGAAAAATCCAGTAACACGTTGCCCGACCTGATTCTGTTATCAATTCAAAATGTAATACTAATAATTATCTAACCTTCATGGAGGTTTTTTTAAATGCCTGGATAACACGTTACACCTTGATCAGACTGGTTGTCAGCTTTTCGGGCTTCTTGACTACCCGTAACGACTGTCAAAGATCCACGAATGACAGCCGGGACCAACGGCTTAACGTGCTCATTGACAACATCCAAAGCAAATTAATAATGTCTTGTTACAAATTAAAATTGACTCTCAAAATCATCTTATATCCAATCCTAAAACACCATTTAACCGCCTAAAATCAGCCCCTTCACATCTCCTATCAAGACAGCCACACCTAATTGTAACTAACTAATAAAATAAGTTAAAACAATAACAATTCTAATTATTTTCATCGCTTTATTAAGCGCTCCCTTCGGGACGTTTGACTGACTTTTAATTAGGAAACTTGTGCCAATTGAAATTTCACTGCAACAGAGGGGTTGGAACTTGAGTTGGGCTTCGAAAATGTCGGGCTGATTGGCGGAGCGGAATTTCGGATATACCTTTTTAGATTTCCTTGTAAAGTTTTCACGTTTTTCTTTTCGACTTGAAGATAAGAATCATCTAGTTGTCATAATATTTAGTCATTTATTTATCAATCAATCTGCCTATCCTTTTTCCAAATATGATGAGGGTCAAAGTCAAAGTCAAAGTCAAAACGTTTTTTGCCACAACCCAATTACTGGGTAACACTATACCCATTGGCAAGACACGTTGTCAGACTTTCGGGATTCTGAATACCCGTTTCAACAGTCAAAGATCTGCTTCATGACATCTGACATGCTTTCAACAATGAGTACACTATTACTTGGTAAATTGTTAATTGCAAATGACAATGCTAGATCCTGCCCCAGCTATTTACAGGAAATGTCAATTCATGAAAACAATTGTAATCATTAAAGCACCTTTTCATAATACATTGTTTTTCAGTAGAACTTGCCAATTACAAATCAATGATGAAAAGGAATTCAACCCCTGAATTTCCTATTGCGTTACTTATTGCGCATGATACACAACAAAAAAAAGTTTAAAAAAACTGTAAAACATTCTCACTCATATTAAGATTATGATAATGCGTAACGTATATGTTGTTTAAATCGCTATTTAACAATTATAAACTGCTCTTAACCTATAATCAATGTCATTATTGTTTTAAGATTTTAACAGAAACCGCAAGTTCTACAAAATAAGCTAAAAGATGCTGCATATTGCAGGCTTGTAAATGACTTTTTTTATTTGAGTGGGGTAAAGTGCTATAGAATTTCCGGCACTGTGCAAAGATGCCAATTGTATCAACATATTGCTCTAATCGATGTATTTCAACTTTTAGTTTTTTAGGATAACTTAGGCTGTTGAGTGTTGTAAATCATTCTCCTCAACATTGTCGCATTATCAGCCCTTTTCACCAATATCCATATATATTACATTACACTTTAGATATATTACACTTTTTTCTTTAACATCATGAATTTAGTGGCAAGAGTGATTAATTGTCAATTTATTGGTGGCGTGACAAAAGACTTCTTAAAGCTAACTGAATTGACCGTTCGCCTAAAACAGTTCAGTTCATAAGCAGTTTATTAGTTACAGAAATATGAATGACCAATAATTATGACTCATACAGGGGAATTCTCGCCCCATTTTACGAGGCCATTGAGGACGCCTTGCAGTGAAAGACTGAGTTTACTGATAGTACTAAAGTTGTTTGTTAGGCAAACCTCCAAATTTGGTTTTTGGCGCGAGTACTTGTATTGAAACCTGAGCGTAACTAGGGTTTCAAAGGTACGAGATGCAGAATAACTTTGCTGCTGAGCGAAACACACCACTTTCCACCCTCACTACAGCGAGGAAAACGCAAGGTGCAAGAAAAACAGCTTTAATAATACAATAATAATATCGAAAATATTCTGCTCACAACACTTGTCACCAGTAATTTTAATAAAGATTTGTAGCCCTGATGAGTAATTTAATTGTTTGCAAAATTTATTTTTGCTGTCTATTTATCACAAAAATCATTTATTACATTCATTTATTACAGTAGTTCGTAAGTTTTAACTAAAATAGCGTCGTTTGTAAACATTTTTATTAATTTAGCCGTATCTTTCTGTATTTCTTCCTACAAAATGTGTCACTGTTTGTTTTCCCTAATAAATACAATAAGAAAAACGAACCAAAATGATGGAATGTGAATTGATTATAGAGAAGAAAAAAAAAGTTTTTTTTTCCCATGAAAAAAATATGTTTTTTTCATGGGCATCCATGAGGGGGACTCCATAGTCGTCCTGTTGACCTAGCCAGTGCGATTGTTCTAAATGCCAAAATGAGGTTGACGCACTGGCATGAAATAAGTATTATTGGATTTTCAGTGGACTGGCGGTATAGAAAATATTGAATAGAAAGATTCGAATTTTAAAAAAAACTTTCCGCGCTAGCAAATAAAATTCACTTTTAGACTAATTTCAAATGATAAACAGAATCTTTCCGAGATTTTTAGATTTTTTATAGTTTGTATCCATTTATGAAAGAATCATGTCTTTGTCGTTCCTACAGCTACTGAGACACAGGCCTCCTCTCTGTGAGAGTGAGTGAAAAGGTATTCAGCGACGTCAACCGGTGCAACAAACGCTTAGGTTAACTATCATATTAAATTAAATACACAATTTAATTTAATATGATAATATTAAATATTATATAATATCATTTTTGATCAGTATCAAAAATGACGTCCAACGTCAAACAGTTCGACTTATTGCTAGTCCTAGTAAAATTGTTATTTATTATAAATTTAAAGTAATTAATATTATAAACTACATAGATAATATCATATGATACCTACGTAAGGGAAAATGTAGTGGATTTTAATTACCAAGTCACTGACAAAACAGATTTACTTTACAGAAAGTGGACGTCACAAACGTCATCTTAATATAAATCATTTAAAAACGGTCACAACGCCTACCTCATCAAAATTTAACTACCTTACTTTTGTGCTGGATAAGTGCGGTGAAAACAGTGCAAGGACTTTCTATTATCAGCATCATCAAAACAGCAACTGACTTTTGGACGCGACGCTGTCTCACGGCAACGGTTACCAGGGCTGCGCCAAAATGTCATAAGGCGGCGCGGCGCCCCAGGCTGCCAGCGCGACTGCGCCGCTGTCATTGTGCTTCAGTCAAGCTCTGACAATTTTTATATGTCAATTTTGTTATTTTAATATTATTTTAGATTTTAAAGTTACCTAAAATTGTGTGGACGAAAAGTCGTGTAAGTAGTCTTTGTTTATTTATGCTGAATACTGACGACAGTAGTGACGCCGTACGAAGCGCCAGTCAACCTGCCACATCGCTGGATACCGTAGTGAGATGCCCTCATTGTCCCCAAGCACGTTTTTTTTAAAGGTGAACGAGGCTTGAAGGTACATTTGGGGAAGAAACATAAACCCCACAATGTGCCTTCATCATGCCCGACAGTACAAACTTCCCTAACACCTGATTCACCCGCTCAACCCTTTTGGAAAACCCTTGCAACAAGTAAAACGTCAACTCCAGTTTTAAAGAGAGTTCCTCGTGGTGCGAGACCATCCGTGGCTTCCTGTTTAGCGCGTAGTATCCGCCTGGCCATCCGAGAGAACTCTATAAGTGCTTGGGAGCAATTACTCACCTTCCCGTTTAGAATTCTACATGTGCAAAAAAAATTGGCAAATAAAAAAACGTTAACAGCACAAATCAAAGATAATTGTAACATTTCGGCCCTAAATTTCGACCCTAAATTAACAGCGCCCCTCCCCCAAAGAGGCTTATTGCACCACGTGGAGTCTAAACTAGGCGAGGGTGATATCAAAGGTGCGGCTAGGATCATCTTTAGCAGCGATGTGGTTGCGCCGTACTCTCCAGAGACACTTACAGCTCTGGAGAGCAAACACCCCGCGCCGGCAGATGACCTCTCCTTCCCTGACCCACCCCATTCGGAATCTAACTCACTTGAAATTACAGCTCAAAAAGTATGCGCGGCTGTGTACTCCTTTCGAAGTGGCTCCACCGGCGGCCTCGACGGCCTGACACCTCAACATCTCAAGGACTTAATTTGTTCAGGCGCCGGGGAGGCTGGTGAGACCCTTTTGAAGGAGCTGACGGCCCTCATCAATCTCATGCTCTCCGGCAATGTGAACGAAGCCGTCATTGATATTTTATACGGTGCAAATCTATGTGCCCTGCGCAAGAAGGATGGCGGCATTCGTCCCATTGCCGTAGGGTCCACTTACCGTCGTATCGCAGCCAAAATTTGCTGTGCTTTTTACAGCGAAACACTGGCCAGCAAATTCCAGCCCCTACAGCTGGGCTTTGGGTCTAAAGGGGGCTGTGAGGCTGCGGTACATGCTTTATCCACTTTCCTCAATAGTGCTAAAGGTGAGGTCATCCTTAAGGTTGACATTAAGAATGCCTTCAATTCCGTAAACAGGGACACCTTGTTGGCAGAAGTTCAAAAAGAAATACCCAAAATTTACAGTTTTCTATACCAATGTTACAGGTACCCCTCTAAATTACTTTATAAAGACAACCTTTTGAAATCAGCTGTTGGTTGCCAACAGGGTGATCCTCTTGGGCCAGTCATTTTTAGTTTGGCAATAAATCCAATCATTCGACAGCTAAGTTCAAAATTCAACGTATGGTATTTGGATGACGGAACCCTAGGAGGTGATGTAGACACAGTCATAAAAGACTTAACTTTTTTAAAAGAAAAATTCAGTGTTATTGGCCTAGACCTTAACTTTTCAAAATGTGAAATTTATCTTCCCGAAACCACTGACAGACAGACTACCTTAGCAAAATTTTGTACCGTGGCACCAAATATCAAAATTACGGAAAGAGACTCTCTTCACCTCCTAGGGTCCCCAATTTTTGACGAATCCTTTCCAACGTTCGTTGAAGAAAAAAAAAAAAAATTCAATGATGTCTCGGAAAGACTTTTCAAAATTAACATTCATTCGGCCTTCACACTCATTCGATACTGCTGTTTTGGACCAAAATTTATATATAATCTTCGCTCCTCCCATCTGTGGAAACATCCACAACTTTTAGAAAAAGTAGACCAAGTTATTAGAAACACACTAACTTCGATCCTAAATGTGGCCCTGGACGACCGAGCGTGGCAGCAAGCCACACTTCCCATTCGCCTAGGTGGTCTCGGCGTCCGCAAAATTTCAAGTATATGTTTACCGGCCTTCCTCTCCTCGGTCCACAGTACTGATAAATTAACCAGGAATATTTTATCTTCTTCACTGGTCGATTTTGAAGTACCGTGTTTGACCGATGCGTTGAACGCTTGGAAAATGGCTTGTCCCAATACGGTTTTCCCCGACAACCCGTCCTCCCAGAGACGGTGGGACGTGCCGCTCTGCAGTATTATACGGAATACCCTAATTAACACGTCACCTAATACTGTTGAGCGTGCCCGTCTGCTGGCTGTGGGAGAATGGGAGTCAGGCTTGTGGCTTCAGGCGCTCCCGTCATCCACCATAGGCACTATGATGGATGACTCTTCGTTTCGGCTCGCTACATGTCTCCGCTTGGGTGCACCTTGTGTTGCTCCGCATCGGTGTCACTGCGGTGAAGCTGTCGACAGTCTTGGGCACCATGGCCTGTCCTGTTACAGGAGCGCAGGTCGCATAGCACGGCACGCTAGCATCAACGATATTATTCGTCGAGCCCTTGTCACCGCCGGCGTACCTGCGGTTTTAGAACCAAACGGCTTGGTACGTGACGATGGAAAGAGACCAGACGGTATGACGTTGTTGCCTTGGAAGGTGGGTAGGCCTCTGGTGTGGGACGCAACCTGTGTCGATACCCTTGCTCCATCTCATGTTCCTAGCACGGCGAACTGTGCTGGCGCTGCTGCTGCGGCTGCTGAGACCCTCAAGCGGCGCAAATACTGTAACCTTATGGGTAACTACAGTTTTGAGCCGTTTGGGGTCGAAACGCTTGGGTCATGGGGCCCGAGTGCGCATCTAATTTTTAAACAAATTTCTCACCGACTAGTCGACACTTCACGTGACCAGAGGGCTGGGTTGTTCTTTGGACAAAGAATTAGCATTGCTATTCAGCGTGGCAATGCTGCCAGTCTTCTGGGCACTTTTCCAGATGACAGCGATGCGGACGAGTACTTCGACGCCTGAGTATTTTTTATATTAATTTGTATAGGTAGTTAGTTAGTTGTTTAGTAATTTAATTTAGTTATAAATATGTTGTTATATTACGTAATACACATAAAATTCCTAATTCTAAGTGTGTGTGTATGGCAAAGGTGTCTGTCTCCAGCCGGTAGTAGGTGAACACATCCCAAAATCATTAAACCAATTATTTCCTTTCATATCGACCGAAAGTCGTTGTAACAAGTCACATTTTTCCGTAACTTTTCTAATCAAAGCCACGTTACAATTACTGTAGACATCTGTAATTATTTCCCAACATTACGTACCTCCTAATGAGTATAACCATGCTAGGTTTAATTAAGAACAGCTCATTATAAGTAATGATCAGTTGTAACATAGGTGTGAAGTGGGCGCGAACTCACACCTGGCGTATGTACAAATGTGCGTGTGTGTAATTATCCACACATTACTTTTATATTTTATGCTACCGTTGTCGGTGAAAAATCGAGTATTAATCGTAGCTTTTGATGTGGCATACAGCAACGATATGTTAGGTATATAATGGTCTCAGTACTTTGCGAGTCAGGTGTCTTTTGTGCAGCAGTTCACTGCTGAAAATCATCAGGCAAGTTGCCACTGCTGGGATACACGTGTGAGGGAGTGCGCCGTAATCCACGCAGCCTCAGTGCGGTTTGGTAGATGTCACATGTCATCGAATTTTTGGTGCTAAGACATGCAGGTTTCTTTACGATGTTTCTATCACCGTTTTGAGCGCAGTGGTGATAAAATTATTTACACAAAGTAAAGAGTTCTATTACCAAAAATTTAATTAAAATCTTTGTATATATAAGGGTATACAAGACATCAAGACACGGAAATCTCCATGATTCTCCATTTCCCTCAACAAACTACCAATTTAAAACAATCTCCGAATACCAAAACTCTGAACATTAAATTTACATTAAACTGCGAACATTTTTCACTAAAACTGTTGAGTGTAAAAACGATTTGTTCAACTATTTTCACGGGCGCTGCAGACGTATTGAAGGGAAAAAATGCGAAGACATCAAGAGCTAATCGTTCGGAATGAAATGCTTTGAAATAGGGCTGGGACTGAGATTAGGTATCGAATTATCGATATAAATAAATTTGTTAATAAATTGTTTTTTTTTATTATTATTGTTCATAGGCTCGCGGGGGCCGTAAATAAAAACCGCCGCATGCGTAAAGCAGAGATTGCCGAGGTGGGCCGTAATTAGTTGACCATCCATTACGTACCGAAATAACTCCGTGCCTCGAATACGTTAAGCCATTGGTCTTGGTTGATAAATGATAAATGATTGAGATTAGACATTGTGGAAGTCAGGTAGGCAGTTGGTTAGACTTGAAGCCAACTCCAACATAAATGTAGTTGGAATTTTGACAGTTCAACAACATTCATTGCGTTATTTACGTTATTGAGCTAACACATTTTTCGAACTTAAGAAGCAATGATTTAGCAATTAACATCTTAAATAATAACCTTTAAAATGATTCAGCGGGAGATTGATAGTGGGTAGTAACTGGTCACCACTGCCTATGAACACAATTACAAAGTGCTCACAAATGCGAGATGAGAGAAAGAAGAAGCTGAAATGTGTCCGTAACTACTTTTTTAAGGTGTGGATAATGTCGTCAGCGACACATTAGCCATCTCTTTTTTTTATTACATACCCTACATGTTTATTAAGAATTTTGTGTTACTGATTATTTACCGAATAATGTCTCCCGTAGACAGGCGCGACGCTACTTTCTACTAAGACTAAGTTTCCATAGGAATTGTTCTGCTGGAATTGCGCCACTTCTGTTTGTGGGAGCCTTAGAAATATATAAACCATTCACACCCATCAAACTTGAACACAGGCAGTGATGAGGCATGTACTAACTATTTTGCACTATAGTTAATACTCGCTGACAAAAGAAAAAAAATCACCCCGGAGTCAAGACAACTTTAAATAATGAAAACAACATATTAGTTTATCCCTCTATCCGAATAATTCAATCGACTACACTCTTGGGGGAGCGATAAGTGACTACACTATAGTCAATAAGTTAAGAGCAATCTCTAGTTTGAGCGTGAAAACATATGTTTAGGGGTGACGCTAGAGAGGGACTGCCTTAAAAAAATAAGATTTATCTGGTATCGATAAATCTTATTTTTTTTAAGGCAGGGGAAATGAGGAGAGCTGTTTTGATCCTGAATTGCAGGAGTTGGTACGTTTTTTTGTTGAAAATTACTTGATTTTCTTCCGGTTCGGTTGAACCATATAGTAAAATGTTAAAATAAAGACAGATCAAGATGATAATTGTGTTTAAAATTATTTTCGAGCTATGAAAACTCTATCCAAAAGATTGCCATATAGTTTCTAGAGTGATAGTTTTATGAATATGGTTATCTATCTTATTAATTAATCACTTATATTACGCTATTCCCATACTCATAGTGATATTGTAATTAGCACCAGCTAATACTAGCCTAGCGCAGTTAATCACATGAAACAGTCAAAAACCTACTTTACTAATACTAACATTTCTAAGCAAAAACTCAGAACATAGACACAAAAAACCATAGTACATCTTAAACTAACAGCTAATTGGCCTCACATGATATAATTAACCGTCAAGTTAATTACATGGAGTAATTAACAGCATTTCCAATCGATTAACTAGGAAATCATCGAATAAGCACACCTCTAGTGCGTTGTAATAAGGTTTCAAATGTCAAACCGCCATTTTGTAGTTTATTCGTATTTCAAACTATTGGAGTTCTAATTTCAAAATGTTGCTAATGAGAACGGTCGAATACATGAATTCTGGTTAAAATTGCGAATTCCATACATATTTTTTGTTGTATTTAATATAAATTTACTTTTATGGTTTTAGCTGTAATGATCTGATTACATCTAGAAGTGAGTCCTAATTAAATTAGAATTACCAAAAACGGGTGATTAAAAAATAATTTGATATTTTTTGTGATTTATATTTCTGTGACATTTGAAATGCTGCATTTCCAATTAGGAACAGATATTTTTTGCACTTCGGGATATATTTTACACATTGAAAGGTATGAATGCCACTGCAATTACAGGCACACATGAGACTTTTTAGAGAGAGTCTGTGGCAATGGCATTCTCTTCGGAGCAATTCCATTTCTAAAATCGCTATCACTTCTCAATTTCTCACGTGATCATAAGTCATAGCGTGGTATCATATACTACGCTATGACCTATGATCACGTGACATTTCGATAGCTTACGTCAACCCCATACATTTTTGGCTTTTCTACTGCGTTGTCGCTAAACGAATGTGACGAATGATACTTTGTCTAGGCCCTCAGGTTCTTCCATGTTTTTTTTTTTTGGGTGGGGAATTATGAAATGACTTCTCCCGCTCTGGGCGGAGCGCGAGGGCGTGTCAGACTATTACTGATTAAAACCCACCCGTGTTCCTTCAGTTGCCTGAGCCAACTCCACAGTACCTCTTTCGAACAACCCGCGACCCATGCAGGCATCGGCCCTAGCGGACCCCGTCAATTAGTGCTGACGACGACACGACGCGCCGTCGACCCGGGCCTCGTCCTAACCGGACGGCGAGCTACCCATTGCTCGCCGTCCGCAGGTTCTTACAGCTAACAGCGTGTTTTTGTGTCTTGTCAGGCTTTTCTTTGAGACACACGTACGTTATGGGCTATAAGGTTGTTTTTTTCAGTTGCCTACATACTTAATTACCTCTAGCTGGCTCTGCACATCATCATCTTCTGCCTAACCTATTCCCAATTATGTTGGAGACCCAGATATACTGATAACAGGAACTTAACTAGTTCCTGTTATCAGTATACCTAGATGTAGCTGAATCCGAGTGTTTTACATCTACTACTATTTGCACCGCTACGCCCCAGAATACAGCAAAGTAGACAATCAAGACACATTCCTACGTCTCTCATTAAGTACGTCATACGTCACACGCGATGCCATTCTTATGCTATTGGATGCGCAAACGCCGCCGCCGCCGCCGGTGCCAGTCCAACGATTAATTATTGTGAATAGCATTTATTGAGCAATTTTTAGAAGAGTTAGCTTTAAGTTTTGCACATTGTTGTCGTGAGGAAACCTGGAATTACAGTTAGTTTCAAATCGCCATTCATTTCTCACTAGGCTACTTGTCTGTGGTTTTGTAAGATAAAAAGTTTTATTAACGACTCGCGCAAGAAATTCAAAAGTAAAAAGGAATATTTAAAACTAACAAAATTAACATTAAACACTACCAAAAAAAAAACCTATGCGAGGCCAAAAAAGCTCCTGCCTCAGCATAATCCTGCGATCAATAAATCAATATTGCCAATCCTGTTAAACACGTGTTGATAAGAAATTTCCGCATCGGCGTATTGGTGCTTAAGCCCTTGGTCACCGCCTGGTGGTTGATGAAATATTTTGTTAATTTACAGTTCCAGTTGAAAAGCAGCGTCTCTGGCATTTTTTGATAAACAGGGCCTTTTAGCGCAGCCGTGAGACACAATTCCCTGATAAATTTCTACATCGCTCTTTACCCTTTTTTTCTGCTTTACGTTAAATTGTGTGCCTTTTAGTCTGTGCTAAATGAATGTATTTTCTTTCTTTGTTCTTAATTTAAGTATTATAAATTAGTCAGGAACGCACCATAAGCCAGAATCCGGGGCGCTACCCATAGACATAGCGTTCCTCAAGAGGTTTCTCCCCGACCCTTGCTCGACGAAGTGCCAGCCCGCGCCGTAGCTTAGGCTGTAGCTTTAAATTCCCTCGATAATAATAATCATCAAAATCTCATCCAGCCTGTCACATCTTGTTGTTATCCCTCCAGCGACGCCCTAAACCGAGGTCCGTACCCCACAGGGGGTGCCCTTAGCGAGCAGTCGCTTAGTAATATAAGATTTTCACCCCTGGCTGGAGGCTTTGAGCTCGCTTAAGGCAGCCACAGGATAGTCCGGTTAAGTAGTCACGACCTCTCAAGGTCAACTACGAGATGCCATACACAAAAAAAAACAAGTGGCGTCTCTTCTTGCCTGTCAGCCATCGAGGGACACGGACTAGATTTAAAATAATTGGTAAACATTTTCCCTGCTACTTTTATTAGTTATATGACTGTGTCTAATAGTGTGCCTAAATTTAAACTTTAATAATACGTGTGTGACAATTATAATATTACAAACTGTTGCTATCGACTTCGTATGCGATGAAAAGAAGCTTATGTCCTTCTCCAGGTCTGTGATCTACCGACGTGCCAAATTTAATTCAAATCGTTCAGCGTTCCGTTTTAGTGTTAAAGGGTAACTTACAAACTTAGTTATGATTAACTGCAAGATGGAGATTCAATTCCGCTCTTCAATCACAACTTCGCCTCCAATACGCGTAAGAGGAAACAGGCATGGAGATCGCAGATTAGGAAAGTAAGTCAGCCCTCTAGACCTGGGCACATAAGTAATTCCTAATATAAAACCCCAACAACACTTTTCCTGACCTTTGAATCAAACCAAAGAAGACTCCATGCAGAGCAGTCACGTTTGCGATCACTAGACCAACGCCATTCAGTGAGGATATTATATACCGTTACCATATTAATTAATATAGTAATTAGACTAATTTGTAGAAATATAATCTTAAGTTTTCATTAGCGAAGTCTGTTCACCTCAGGAACATTGAGATTTTAATGAAGATAACATCATAATTAGCAGTAGGAAGATTTAATATAGGCTATAAGCGTCACAGTAGTGATTTTGAAAAGGTAAATTGAGAATTTACAGAATACTTGAACTATTTTTAGTACGAGGCTTGTTTCTGCCAGGGTGAGTGCCAGCGCCAGAAAATATTAAAGCTGACTGTCCAACATAGAAACGAGTTTTGTCTATTCTATCTGTAATTTTGTCTATTCTTCCGTCGTCGTAATGAATAAATAAGGAAAACCTTTACAAAATATTGTAAACAAAGTGACTCATAAGCACATACTAACAAACACTATTTGTCCTATTAGCTACGCTAATCGATTATCAAGCAATCGAATAGAATCGAATCTGTTGATCAATTGTTCACACCAATTGTTTTTACGTATGTATGTATATGTTATAATGTTAGTAATATCTCTGCAGATAGTATTCGAAAGTCATTTTTAATTCTTATTATCCCGTGAATTTCAGCTAAAAAACTCGACGTGCGCGGTAAAATCCCGCCACGATATTTTTTTATTACAGTACGAACGTGTTAAACAAACTGGACATGCTGTATAGAAAATTCACTCTATGTCTGTGACCTTATCATTGTGTAAACATACAAATCATTCGTTGTAAGTAATTTAATAGTAAGTTATTGTTTTAATAAAGGGCTCTTTATTATTAAATAATGGTACTACGTGACAATTGACATGACAGACGAACATACAGACACAATTGATAATTAAGTACCTACCTACAGTTAATACAAAAGTCATAAAATGTGGAATAGGTATCTAAGTACTTCTTATCTTGTGTAGGGACGAGGTAACAAGATAAGGATTATTCATGCAATCATATGGTACTTAGGTAGATAATGCTGCGGTGCAACTACTGAAAATATGAGTTCACAAAGATATTCAGTAAAAATCTAATCAAAATTTTGAGAAAATTCCATACTAACTGCAAATCACGAAAACTTTAATTCTACTTCAACCTAACAACTAACGAAGAAGTTTTATTACAAAAAAAACCTCCTTCAGAAGTTAATCCAAGAAAATTATCGACAACAACAACAAAAAAAAATCGACACTTTCCCATCTCTAAAATTCAATTTTTATTTTCTTCCCCTCCAGCCTCCCGTATACATATTTATCAGCTGTATTGCACCATGTTTAATGATCCCTAATTCTATTACTACAGTCTGTCCGTCTGTTTGTTTTGATCTACGAAACATGAAAAACATATTTTAGTTAAACTCAAACTCAAAGCATTTATTTCAAATAAACCAAATAAGTACAGGCACCTTTGAATTGTCAAGGAGTCGCTCAGTCAGAACGATGAAGCTAATTGCCCATTCCAAAGCGTAATAGGTTCCTATGGAGAAGAACGGGCAAGAAACTCCGACTTCTCTGTATTATTTCCAAAAGAGAGCCTAATTTGTTTCCAAATAGATTAATTTTGACATCCAATATGTTTCAATCATGCTCTAACCGTACCTACTACTACGAAAGTTAATACATTATTTGTCGGAAACCTTATTATATTGATTCAGTCAGGCATGGTTTAAGAGGCTGACAAGAGCTAAAGCGCCGTCACTGTCAGACTGCATAGAAAAGAAAGAGAAGTGCGATGAGCGATGACACAACGCTGGTAATTTATTGCAAGACATTAAGTAATTATATATTCAGAAAAAGTCTATTGATTGAACAAAAAAAATAAAACACTATTACGTTAATAGGTTGCTTGTAGAATAATCAGACAAAAAATCAAAATGACTGCATGTATATTACCTAGTACTCGTATGATTTTTAATCGTTAAAAGAATTTTTTAGAGGTATCTTCGTGTTTTATTTCTATCGTATCAAAATAATTGTAAAAAGTCTTCAACACACTATATAACTGGCATGTATCCTGAAGAATATCATATATACACAGAGCCGAGTTCCGAACAAACGCCTTAATGTCTTGATGAGCTTAGCATAAAAGAGTGCCTATCCACTCGAGTGCGCAGACGGATCCTGAAGTTCTTGGGGCATGTCAATCGGCGTGGAAACGACTCCATAGAACGTCTTGTCGTGCAAGGCAAAGTCGAAGGCACAAGAGCAAGGAGAAGATCCCCGATGCGATGGACGGACCAAGTGAAGGCTGCAATGGGCGCTCCCGTGCACAAATGTGCCTGATTAACGGCCAGCAGGCAGGGGTGACGGGACGTCATTCGGCGGGTACTGTCTACTGCACAACCTTCCGGAACAGGATGACCACGACCACTCTGGCAAGAGTGACACGACCAAGCAGAACATAGGTGGCCCAGTGGTATTGGCCACGACTTAAGAGTTGCAGGTCGCGAGCCCAGACAGGCACTTCGCTTCGTGTAATTAATGTCATTACCACTGCTCTAAAAAGGCGAAGAAAAAACATCGTGAGGAAACCGGCATGTCCTAGAACCAACTTTTTTCTATTTTGTTAAGTACTGTCACTTGTTGACAGGCCCACAAAGTACTAGTTAAGTTCCTGTTATCAATATATCTGGGTCTCCAACATAATTTGGAATAGGTTAGGCAGAAGATGATGATGTGCAGAGCCAGCTAGAGGTAATTCAGTATGTAGGCCCATAGCGTACGTGTGCCTCAAAGAAAAGCCTGACAAGACACAAAAACACGCTGTTAGCTGTAAGAACCTGCGGACGGCGAGCAATGGGAAGCTTGCCGTCCGGTAAGGACCAGACCCGGGTCGACGGCTCGACGTGTTCAGCACTAATTGACGGGGTCCGCTAGTTCCGATGACTGCCAGGGTCGCGGGTTGTTCGAAAGAGATACCGTGGCCCTGGCACAGGCAACGAAAAGAACACGGGTGGGTTTTAATCAGTAATAGTCTGACATGCCATCACTCCGCTCCGCCCAGAGCGGGAGAAGTCATATGATGATTTCTCACCCAAAAAAAAGATGTAAGAACCTGAGGGCCCAGACAAAGTATCATTCGTGACATTCGTTTAGCGACAACGCTGTAGAATGCGTACGTAACGGTACTTAAAAAACATCGTGAGGAAACCGGCATGTCCTAAACCAACTTTTTTCTATTTCCTGCCATACCTATGAACACTGTAATTTGAAAACTTTAAGCCAATAATTTTTAAAATAGTTCCTTGTCGGCTATTCTCCATAGGAAACAACAGATTGGAACCGTGCACCTAGCTTCTGACGTTTCATAAGTGTCCATGTAGGTTTATGTATTTTTTGAGGAAGCTTTTGCAAGTAAGCTATGTGTTAAAACCAGTCTTAGTGACTGACTGTTTTTTTTTTGTCAGGAAACCTCCCTTATCTCGCCTAAAACAAAACACGTGTAACAATCTTCTCACTGTGTTAATAAACCGACCCTCTTCCCAGAGCAGGGGTTCCACTCCCCTTATCTAACGCTACCAACCCCACGGGAGCACTTATCAAATTATTGGGTTATGTTCTACTACATTGAATATTGTGGTCGAAGGGATGATTTTGGTGCGGAAAGATTTAGTTAATCTTGTTGTGGGTATGAAGGGGAAGGCTTGTTAATTTGTTGGTAAAGGTTACATGATTTTAGATGTTGTGTGTGTCATGAAGATGATTTTTTATTTCTATGTTGATGAACTGCTTTTTAAGAGTCAAGGCAATTACTTCCAATTTTGCAATGTTGTACAATAAGTTAGTTTTCTACGATTTGTCTAAGATACCACTGAGTTATGTACAGAAAAGCTATCGCTAAGGATGGTCTGAATGTAGGGTAACCAACAATTTTGCTACTTATCAAGGTTAAGAATTTTTCCAACTAGATTCCATGATAAAACTTCATCACTCGTACAAACAATTTGCAACCCGTAATACCTACTAGAAGTATCGCGATTTAAATCTTGATGTGGGCAGAGATATAAATCTAGCACGAATCATTTTGTTGGTACTTACATCTTTTGTTTGCATTGGCGAAATAATTCAAGCTGTGTTCACTGCGTTCAAATCCAAATCCGTTGAAAAGTAGTTTCTAAACTTAGCACCTAATTCTAAAGTTAATAGTACTGAAGTGACCTAAGTCACAAGTTGGTGTTGGTAAGTCAAAAAACATTGACAAGTAAAGTGGCAACTTAGCATCTAATTCGAAAACACAAGATGGATTCTAAAAGTGTAAACAAACTAGACGCTTTCCCTAGTAATAATAATTGAATATGACTCACCGGAACTGGGTCGGTCACTGTACCTGGTACAGTAGACCCACGCAGGCCAGACCATCGCGCCGTCTGCCATCGTGGTACCTGCAGAGAACACAGATTAATAATAGGGAAACAAGACCAAAGGAAAATGTTGGTCGATGAAGATATTTTGGTACTTAAATATTTGGTAAAAAATATTCTGTTGAAAACTATTTATCTCGGAAAGAAACTATCTCAAACAAATTCTCGTCTATTTCAATGTTTTTACAGAACAAAATGTACTTTTCGTCGTGAAACCAGTCGATCACTTTCCCGTAAATCTATCTTGTTTTTGCCTAAACTATTCATTTTAAATACAACCTGTTTTTTTTTAATATCCCATAACTCTAGGGTATGATTGAGACCGTATCAAAGAATCAAATGGAAAATGAATTAGGTTACAATCATCCCTTTTATTTTTATTTTCATACAAAATAATTCGACACTGTCACGATAATTAATGTAAAACAAACACCCTTACGTGAAATATGACAACGTTACATTTTCTTAGCTTTAAATATGAATGATTGGTTTGAATAAAAAATAATGACTCGTTTTATCAATGAAACTTAGATACCTACACACATATATGATTGATGATATCTCCGAAACTGTGCATTTTTGGACCACTTGTTCTAGGAGTTTTAATATTATTTTTACCTACAGATTTATAACCCTAGAGTTATGGGATACAAAAAACAGGTTGTATATATTACCTATAGCTTTGACCAGATTCTTCAAAACATATCTTACATGATAAATTTTAAATAAAAAGTTACTAACGTGCAAAAGAAGTAACAAAAACGTCAATCTCTTACCGGTAGCCGAACTCTGACTGCTCCCGCTATCTTCTCCTTTCGATAAGTCAATAGCTCCACTCTTCTCCCCTGGCTTCACCTCAGGAACTCTCGCCTCCTCAGGCTTCGAAGGAGACGCCTCCTTCACAGGAGACATCTTAGCCTCAACTCTGGTCTTTGTCTTCCTCTTAGTCAGAGGATCCGTAATCCTCCTCCCAAAATCCGCCTTCAGAATATTGTCTATACTGAACTTCAAACAATTCTGGTTTATAAAATCCCTCCCAGACTCATTTTCTGGCGATTTCGGGGATACATAGTTCATTCTTCTGTTCTCGTCTGTTCTTCTCAGCTCCTGGTTCTGACTCTTCATTCTTAAACCGAAGTTTAAACCGAAAGGCTGGGGATTAAGGTTTAAATTGCTTTGAGGAACTGGCATTCGACTTTGCAGCCCTGATTTTAGGTCTACTTGGTTGATTAAAGGGTTCTGGAAAAGTAGGGGCTGGTTTAGGAACAATAATGGGTTTGGGGTGATAGGACTCGGCCGTAGGAGAAGCGGCTGATTCATATTGATATTTTGGTTTAACTGTGATATCGCATTTAAGTGCGTCTGTATGTGTTTGAATGATGTCAGATTCTGTGATGTTTCCGGCCCTTTCTGCTCAAACGTTGGCAACGCTTCATTGCCAACCGAAAGCACAGTATCATCACTGCAACAAGAATTATCATCTATACTAATTTCAGCTCTAGATTCGTTCGTCCGATCGTCATCGTCATCAATGAGGTCAGACGTTCGGGAGTTCTCGTTGACCTCTCGTAAATCTTCGTAATTCGGCGTGTTTTGTAACAACTTGTCAGTTGAGAAAACATTTTCTGGACTATGACTGTCTCTTTCTTTCTTTAGAACGTTGTGTATGGCGAAAGAAGATGACAGTACGGGTCTCTCTTCTGCCTTTTCTTCGTCGTGGTATTCTGGGCTGGTTGTGTCTCTGGTGTTTGGGGAATAAGGCTCTTCATCGCTGTGGTCTTGTATTTTGATTCTGGAATCTTGAAGGTGGGCTGATGATACCGCAGCCATCTTGGTTTGGGGAAGTTACGCCATCTGCTGGAGAAAAATAATAATGACTTAATTTTGTTTTGAAGGTTTACTAGTTTAATCAACATTTCATGAAAAATCTGAAATTGGTCTTCTAAAAATAACTCGTTTTGAAATCAACGTTATTTAAATAAATCCTAAGATAAGAGTTATTTCGGATAAGTACTTGTTAAAACGGTTTCATTCTTAGGTAAAGTTTTTTTATTAACGGTTCCGTTAGATATTTTATCCGGAAATTGCTAAACAGGCATTTTTTGGCATTTACCTATTTTATAATACATCTCTTGGACACATTATCAGTCGACAGCAGTGCGGATGAATAAGTTTTCTTGAAACCTTAGTTTTAGTTTATTTATCAAATTTAGTTTTAAATTGTTATTATGCAAGTTGTTATTATGTACCGTAGGTAAATAGGGGGTAGGGAAATGTAGATTTCATGTTAATTCTGAGTAAATTACCCATCCTTGAAAGGACCTTTTAATAAATACAAAAACTTTTTACAAGGACTAGCTAAATTTACCCTTTACTACATCATTTATTCAATCGACTGATGTATCTCATTAACATTAGCGTGCCTGATTGCTATTTAGAGCTACGAGTTAATACATTAATTAACAGTGATCAAGAGGTCACTGACTTGCATCGTGTATCTATTTAATGCAAGAGTTGTTTATAGCTTTTGATTTGAACGTGAATATAAATTACAATAAAAGCTATCGTAAAATATTAATACATCTAAGTACAAGTTTATAATAAAAAAAGCGAAGAGCTCATAGGACATCAAAAATGCGTCCACATCGCTGACAATGGTGTAAGT
Organism: Dasypolia templi; assembly: GCA_963555695.1. Classification (NCBI taxonomy): domain Eukaryota; kingdom Metazoa; phylum Arthropoda; class Insecta; order Lepidoptera; family Noctuidae; genus Dasypolia; species Dasypolia templi. Next base: position 13,207,289 of record OY743163.1, read on the forward strand.
GCCCCAAAGGCTGGCAGCTTTGCCACGTTGGATGGCAATGCTGATTCTTTGGGCAAAAATAGGCCAGCCCTCTGGTCAAAAACAAATCAAAAAGTCATTTATTTAAATTGGGCTGAGAATCACCACTTTTTGAACGTCAAAATTACATAAGACAGTCACCCAAGACCCATCCTTCACACAAAATGTAACATAGTCCTACTGCTACTGGCTACAATAATTTATTGTCCAAATTATCGATTCTAATGTAGTTCTCTTTTTATTGCCATTTAGTTTTAAATATTTTCTGCTAAAAAATACATACCAAATATTAACCAAAGACATGTGACATCTACCAAACCGCACTGGGCCTGCGTGGTGCATTGCGGCCCACTCCCACTCACAGAGAGGACGCTTGAATCCCATCAGTGGGAACATTAAACCTCAGCTGATAAGCAACAAGCGCGCGATAGTTTCGTAGTAAATATTTTGAAGTCTGTAGAACGTTTTTGCTACATAGAAAATTGGTCATAATATTTCCGACATGGTACTATGAAACTATGGTAGAAAACACCCTTATTAAGTTCATAGCTAATCTTGAACAGCTATTCAAGAAAACGCCTTGTATAAATATTAAAATATGACAGGTTAACAGCATCCTCGTGAGATGGAGTTAGTAATATGATGTTGAGAGAAATCTAGACGTGAGGTTACTTCACGCTTTTCGTTTTGAGGGTAGGTAGAGTAAAACGAAGAAGGGACAAACAGTTTATTTTTATTTCACAGTTGCGGGTGGGTAATGCTGAGGATAGCTGAAAATTAAGTTCTGAGCTACACGGTTAATGACTAATGCGTGCACTGACTGGACAGGTCCACTCAAATCTGTGTGGTTCTTTCCTCAATAGACCATTTCAGACACCTACCTACATGGTCCTCATATGATCTGTAAAATAAACAGTGACATGAATATTTACTTACTTAAGTTTTATGTTATTGTTATTATTGTGAACGTTAAGACTATGTGGGTCATTGTTATTTTTTTTTACTTGATGGTTTTTTTTTTATTACCTCAGTTGGTTTTAATCTAAATCTTGGTCTGGCGGTTTGAGTAATTATGCGGCCTACCCAATGTCCTTTCTTTGGTATTGTTCGTCGTATCGTTGAGCTCCTTATGTTTTGAGTTGAGCTGTACGATTACTGACAAATGCGTGCACTGACTGGACAGGTCTACTCAATCTTTGTGGTTCTTTCCTCAAAAGACTATTTCAGACATCTGGATTGATGGTCTTCACATGACAGATCATGTGAAGACCATCAATCCAAATCACAGATCTTGGCTAGAACCAAGATTATGTCTGGACTTTAAAAGAGACTGTGACCTCTGAGTTTGTTTAGGCCTTTCTTCTCAGAGTAGTCAGATAGGAAACGCCGACCTCATTTTTGTTACCTACTTACAGAAATAAAATCATTTATCAATTGGTAAGGGCAAGGTTTCAGGGCCTTTAATTTTTGTGTATAGACACTATGAAGATCTTGTTGACAATTTGTAGTTGGAAACACAGAACTATAATCATGATATGATTAAGGTTCTGGCTGAAAGATGGCCATGAACAAGATTAATTTTTTAGTAGCAACACGAAATGATTTTCCGAAATTCTACTTACTACTAAGTAAACATTGCGAAAACCAGAACTCTCGAAATTCTCAAATGAAAATTCTCTTGATGATCTTAAAAGTATTGAAGTCGGATAACTGCCCCATTGGTCTCGTGTTCGCAAGAGTGACTACTGAGCGTGGGGTCCTGGTGTTCGATTCCCAGGTCGAGCAAAATGTTATTCGGTTTTTCCATAAGGAATTTTTTCTACCGGCTCGGAGTTTGGAAGTTGGCGGTGTGATACCCCGCGCCTAGGAAAGCACGCTATATATGCCGTTGGTCCTACGCCTGATCTCTCTCCGGTCGTGTCGAGTTGCCGTCCCATCGAACTATGAGAGTGAGGGAAGAGAGAGTGCATAATATCTCCCCCGCCGAAGGGTAGTCTCCGCTGCGATTGGCTGCCATGGGCGAAATTCGGTCTGGAGAACATTTTTTTATTAAAGCACCAACACGACAGCATGAGACCCATAATGTAACTTTTTGTTGAGTTTAGCGATTAGCGATGACGCTAGTCAAAAATGTATGTGGTTGACATAAGCTATCGATATGTCACAAGATCATAGGTCACAGCGTAGTATCATAGTGAAGCGATAGCGATTGTTGAAATAGAATCGCTCCGCAGATAATGCCTTTTGTCTAGGCCCTCTGGCAAAATGTGGTTGTAGAATTGTCGATCCTACACATAGCATAGCTTATCATTATCAGCCTAAAAAGTTCCTACTGCTGGGACACAGGCCTCCTCTCTGTGAGAGGGACTGGGCCGTAATCCACCACAACCTATGAATCCACTTCTATCCAATCCTTCGTGGAATAAATCCTGCTTTGTTGTGTATGTGTATGTTTCTTCTTCCCGGCTGAGACCGAGACAGTCTTCCATCAATATTCTAAGTTAAAACCTCATGATTACCTCGACTAGAATCAACCTCACTTAGGTGGTTTGATATTCATTGTTGCAATTTCACTCCTCATCTCAAACAGTTTCCTCAGTCGAGGTGAGTTTGATTTGAGGACTGTCAAATAAAAGGTACGTCAGCATCTACCTTGAGGCCTCCTTGAGGTAGTCGATAAGGTAGTTTGAACGAAAACACGCGTATTTTATTCGATTTTCAAAATGTCGTTTGAAGAGTTCATTTAATATTGACGTATTCGTGACGTATCACCTCGACTCCTAATTTCGTAAATCTGACGACTATGAATATTGATTTTGAGGGTCGATTTTGAGGCTCGACAGAGTTGTGATTCGAGCAGCTTTAAGGTTACGACTTAGAATATGGGTGTTGGACTCTACGACCTAGACATCACCCGGGAAGAAGTATATTGAACACAGGACATACAGGTAGCCAATCAGACTACAGATCCTGTAAGGTAACTAAGTTTAGCGCAAATAATGATAAAACGTTAACATATCGCTGTGACGGTACAGCAGGACGTAGAGCTTGTGGTATGAGAGGTAAGGTGCTCTGTTTTGTCATACTTCATACATATACCAATTATAAATGCGAAAGAAAGTTAAACTATTTGTTTGTTTGTTACGCTTTTACGCTAAATCGGCAGAACGGATTTGGACGAAATTTGGCACACAGATAGACATTGCCTAGGTAAATACATAGGCTACTTTTTACCCTGGATCACAGACGAAGTCGCGGGCAACGGCTACTATTTTAAATTCGATAGTAACTCTGTCTGTATGTTACGAACGGATTTCGGTTACATATGGCAGGGACAGTAATGGCGTCCTGGGGAGGGACACAGGCTACTTTTTGTTCCGGTAGCACGATTCCGTGGGGTAATTTCCGACATCCACTTGGGTGAAACGCGGGCAGAAGCATAATTATGTATTGAAAGTGGGTTTGGTAAAAGAGTTTTTTGATCAGATAGTGGTAGCTAAGTTGCTTAAAGGCTGAATTGCCTTTTAGCAACCTCATTAACAAGCCCTACGTATTAGCAGGCCTGCTTATTGAGGTTACATCCGGCCACAATGAATGTTTTTTAAGTTAATTAGAATAGAAAAAAAAACGTTTTTTGCTAACATTAATAAACTGCTATTACCAATTCATTTTACAATAGTCGCTTTTTATTCTTTGGGAGGCATGTGTTTAGCTGTGAAACGTTTACCTACTGTTAAGAGGCAATTATTTCAATTGTATCAAATGTAAAAAAATAGCAATTTATCTCCATCTAACAATTTATTTTCACGTCCTAATTACTTTATGCATATACCTTATCCTTTAAAATGAAGTGTTACTACTAAACTGATCAATATTAATGTTGGCATTAACCCTTGTGATTAAGTTAATGTAGATGTACTTAAACTAAATGGCATTAGCAAAAGGTATAGCATTGAATTAAGGGCATTATTCCGCAAATACTTTCTTTCGGCAACGGTTAACATTTTAAAGTTAGGAACAGTCATTTGTTTAAGAATTAATATGGTCACATTTTGTAAACGGCAGATTTAAAAATACTAACTTGCAAAATTTGTTTGTAATGTATCACTTGAGGCAAGTTGGTTACAAAACGGCGACAGAAAAGACGTGGCAAATGCTCGCTCCGAGCACATGGCTCAAGGGCGCTCCATTACTTGTTACAAAACATTGTGTTTGCAACGACACCTTAACCTGCACTGACTTGTTTGTGAACATGCGCTCGCAATGTTTGCATCAAGCAGCTCACATCAAACGGCTTGGCTCGCTGCACTGACTACTGTAACGCGTTACAAAAACTCGATACAATACAAACAAACGTTGCAAAGTATTGTGTCACCGCAGGGCTAAGGCGTCCCTTTTCCCATTAATTATTCACTTTTTGCGTCGGTGAATAACTTCTAAATTAAGTCTTTAGGTACGGTCAAACAAATTAACTGTTATACAATTGACACCATACGTCATTTCTCCATGTTATTGCGATTTTAAAGTCAAAGAATGTTAGTTGTGATTTTGACGCAAACAAATAATTTCCCTGACCTGACCTGTAACGAGCAAAGATTATTTAAATGGCAGGCTTTTAGAGAATTCATTATAGACTCTTAAAATTTATTTGACATGATGAAATGACAGTCCACTTAACACAGCACTTTATTTCATAGAATTAGACATGAATCAAACGCTGCAAATAGCAGTCATTTCTAAATCTGTCACTTGTTTATTAGTAATGTAAAAGCTAAATCATATTACAAGTGGTTTATTTTTAGCCAGGACTATTTAGTTCTTAGAATTAGATTTAGATTTTAGGAGCATCTGGTTAATTGCTTATTTTTAGGAATAACATTCTTATAATTGTATAATATTTTTAATTAACTTCCAAAAGGAGAATTTCTCGTTTTTTTTTTTTTTTTTGTATGTTTGTTACTCGATATCTCTGGCGATTATGCATCCATTTCGAAAATTCTTTAATTAATAGATAGGATATGCTTCAGGGCTGGTCCCATATATATTTTATTAAATTTGCTAGTGTAGTTTTTCAGTAAGCTTCAATAATATATATTTTTCTACTGAGTGTGTTTGTGTATCTTATAATAACTTCCTATCACTGGTATTTACAATTTTACACAGCAAGTTGTGGTATACGTTTAACACAGCTTAAAAGTGATAAATACAAACTTTTTTACAAACTAGACAACCGACTTAAGAGTTAAATAACTTAAATTTCGGAAATCGGTGGCATAAATTGAAAATCACCACATCCACCTTCACGGCTTTATTTTCCAAAGGGTTACAAAAGAGGTTTACCTGTAGTTCATCCACATTTCGCCAGTTATGTTTAAGTCCCATGTAATAGGGGGCGGGATGTAGCCCGACCTGAAAAACTAATCCAGGACCTCGTAGGTACTCAGTCAAGGTTTTTTGTATTATAAACGAATTGCTATTATCATTATAATTGCTCATTTTCGACCTCATTACCTAAACTAAAAATCACCATTTGGTTTTACAATTAAAAACACCAAACTCCAATAACCAAAGCACACTTAGCAAATAAATAAACAAATTACGTCTTCAAAGAATAATCCTTAACGAAAATTGCAAAATTGAAGTAGAGCCACTTTCCTACCGCACCGTCTCGAGACCACACACGACGTACGCGCTCCAACCAGATATTTCGTTTAATCCGACCACCAACTTACATTTAACGTCCACCAAACGATTTTTCTACCAACTTCCCGCAGATTATGCAGTTAAACAACCGCAAAATTAAAGTTGTCGAAGCACGAGACGAAACCACGATATTTTTCTTCTAAAATTAATGGACTGTCGACCTTATTTTGATGTCCGTAAGGTTTGTGAGATATGTAGAGGTAGGTTGGTAAAGATTACGTGTTCGGAGTGTAGCGAATCGGATAATTTTTTTATTTTTGTATCACGATTTCGCAATTTTAAAGGTGTTAGTTGTATGTCAGTGCTTGTAAGGTTACTAACTCGAAAATTATCAGTTATCACACTTATATCACTAGTATTGCTAGGTTTATTTCGATCGCTTGATTTGCTGAACAAATCGTTGAATTATGTTTTTAACCGTAATAACACCGATTTGTCTTATTTAGTACTTTGTGTTGTGTTTTGTTTGCGGCGTTCTGTTGTTTCTGCCTACCTCCATGTGAAGAAGGCGTGACTGTATGTATGTATGCATCTACTTTCTGAGTGTGTCTTGAATTTTATTGGGAGAGGAGACCTGTACCCTAATTGCGTAATACACAATCAATCGGCATCTGAATCGTTTTGAAACACATTGCTAATACATTGCTTCATAAGTTCGATAAAAAATCTGCTCAACAATGTAAATAACGCAATGAATGTTGTTGAACTGTCAAAATACAACAGATTAGTCGTAATCGTTTACGAAAATGTGTTACGTAATTAGGCTGCTGGACTTTTCTAATCTAAACTAATGTTATAAAAGCAAAAGTTTATTTGTATGCTTGTTTGTTATGCTTGACCGCTAAAACGGTTGAACGAATTTGGATGAAATTTGGTACTTACATAGGTAGACCATGACCTGGTATATATATATAATATATGTATGTATATGTATACCACATATACTATACCTGTAAGTATCCTGAATCGAACAGACAATTCTATAAACGTTTTGCGTTTGGATTGAAACATAGTGTTGTTTGGTTTTCTTGCAGAAAACTGTTCAGTTTTAAGAGTATAATTTCCTCTTTAGCAGAAGTCGCTGAAGAAATTGACACTGAAAATCTTTTTGATTGTTTTCATCCCATGCATTTTCTCTCCACAGCCACACAGCCTGCCAAAATCCCGGCTTTCGGCAGGCTGTTTTGGTTTCGCGTTTACAACTTAGGTAACCTAAAAAGCACTTATCTTGTTAAGATTTGTTTTACATTCCCACTCGACAAAATAATTTAGATTTATTAAAATTTAATTAAAACTATTCTATTAGTGTCATAAAATAAAATCTAGTAACACTTTCTATTTAATTTGTAAACGATTTGGGAAAAATATGGCTTAAAATATGTTTTTCAAAGAGCCAATCTGACTTTTTTAAACCGATATATAATGTGGGTGTTTGCGACATTTATAATGACGGTGCATATTAGTAATTAAGGATTTTAGGCGATGGTGTTCCCGTGAAATCCAAAAAATATGATCAGGTATTCAAAGCCCTTACCAATTATTGACCCTGTTATTATAATTGAACCTGTATATCTCTGTCTTAAGCCTCTTCTCATATAGAGAAGGAACAACACTTCATGTATTAAGAAGACAATAATATTAAACCACAATCCACCCATAATATTCCCACTGCTGGAACTCAGCGGGGTAATTGCGTTACACACTATCACTATCAGTAGAAATTGGTTTTCGTTTTGTCAGTTCAACAACATTAACTACGTTATTTGCGTTTTCGAGCAGTCGCCTATTTCGGCGGTCGCTGAAAACCAGAGCTGGTGCTTTGTCTCGCATAGGGTCGTAGCATTAAGCTGAGCGATGACTGTTTTGCGTGGATGTGACGCATATTTTCCCCCAACTTGTTCTATCATATGTTTGTGTTCGTTCTCTGCGTTGTGAGTACGTTTCCTGTCCTTCAAAATCACATGTTTTAAAAGTCACATAGCTTCGAGTTGTTGGTTCTAGGACATGACTGATTCGTTGCGATATTTTCATTCACCGTTTCAAGAGCAGATAAATGACTCTGAAATACAGGGTGATAAGCAGCATATGTCCTCCTCCAGGCCATGGTCTATATGTGCGCCAATTCTCATCTAAATCCGTTCAGCTCTTTTTGCGTGATAGTGTAATAAACAAACTTACTTTCGCATTTAGAATATTATTATAGTTAGCATTAGGATTTATATTTCTATAAGCAGGTTAGTACAAACACTTTTATTTATTTTATTTATTTATTTAATACATCACTTCTTACATCACTACATCAGTACTTTTACACATCAATCATATTTTTTTAACTAGATGAGATCGGCGTTTCCTATCTGATTACTCTGAGAAGGCCGAAACAAACTCAGAGGTCACAGTCTCTTTTAGAGTCCAGACATAATCTGGGTCATTAAGTACCTAGTACTGAAAAAACAACGATTATGTATGTCTGTGTCGACTTCCACCGTTACTGGAGGCAGCTGAAAATACTGGTGATTTTACATGGAGCGACTGCCTAGCTGACATCGGTAAGACTGGTTGACTGCGTAACCTTTCTCAAAGACATAGATAATTCCCCTTTCATTGGGTTGTCACAGTCAATTAATAATTTATTAGTACTTGTCACACAATTCAAAAACAAAAGCGGATTGAATTAAGGACGACCTGACACCATTTTACGTTAAGTTAATTGCAACTGACATTTTGAAATGGCGGGCTGTCGCCGGATAATTTACATATTTATCGCTTTTTGCACATGTAGTTGGAACATTTTAATTAAATAGTTATTGTGTTGCGACATGCCATTTTCTTTTGTGACAAGTTTTTGTTACCAAATTGTCCTTTCACTTTGAAATGAGCTTAAATTTACATTGATGAAAGTTAAAGTACCCATCTATGTCAGGCGCTTAATGGCTGGTCAAAATAATGACGTTGCAAGACGCTGTTGGTAAACAAACAAAACAAAACACAAGATGGCTGCGTTAGTTTCAATTTTGGTCACGCGCCAAAAGAATCTTTTGGCGCTATAGCATCTTTACTTATTGTGGGCCTAGCATGAACGTAAATTAATTTCGAACGAGTTTAAAATTAAAGGTACTCATTTCGCAGCTCACATTAAAATTACTTCGATTTGGGACTTTACTCATATCTATGGGTGACACTTATTGTGTTTGGCGCAAATATTTAAACCAACACGCTATAGGGTAGTTGTATTTTTTATTTAAAAAAATGTCGCGAGATCTTGCTAGAGACCATGGCTGTCACTGTCATACAAGAGCTTTTTTTGTTAAGTTTGTACCATATACGAAAGAATAACACTTTTACTAGAGCGTCGGTTCCTAATTCAAAATAATTCAATACTGAATTACTGCCTTGTGCAATGAAGTCTACTATAGGTATGTATAATAGATAATCGTTGGTTGCCTGTAAAAACCACTACTAAACTACTAAACATGGGCCTTAAGGACTTTGATGTATACGATCCTTAATCAAAGATTTAGATCAAGAAAATAAACTTAGAACTGGTGCGAAAACAATCTTGATACATTTAATTCAGTCCATCATATATGGGTAAACCGACATTAAACAAAAAAAAGAAGTTGATTCAATAAACTTTTATCGCACTAAATACATTTCAAAGTGTTATTTGCGACACCTAGAGACCTCAAAAAGGAAAATAACGGTTGCAGACTCATTTGACGTTTACATTGGCGGGAAAAATGCAAACGTCACTTTGACAGTTAACTTTTTTTATTCCTCCCACGGCCGCGTTCCGTTCACCGTGCTAATGCTTAGTGGAAACATTAAGAAGTTGCGTATAAGGAATGCCCACATACAGCCTGTGTCCTGTTGATTACTATCAAACAAGGTTGTTTTTATTACAGCTAATTTTAAATAGCATGATTTTTTATTTTAAAAATATGTTTCAGCTGTTTCGCTATAAGGTTTAGTAAAAACTTGATATTTTATAGCAATGTGTCAATGCTTATCCATCATTTTTATCTTTACACATTTAGTTTGCACATGGCCGGTAACGAACGCACCTCGTTTATAATAGTAAATGGCTCAGTTATAAATTAAAGTAAATTATAATCCCACTAAGTAGCTATGATTGACTTATAGAAAAGTATGTAGATATAATAAAAAGTACTGCCAGTCTGTCTGTATATCTTTTATTAACGTTTATCAAATATTTTTTTCCATAATTTTACTTTTTCCGGAAATATATGATGACGTTAAGAAAAGTTTGACCCAAATAGCACAGAACTGGTGCCCTGAGACCGGTGCCGGATAGGTTCCGTCAAAACTGGAAGGAGGAAGGCCTCCCTCCACTCATTCCATCTTTCTTTCTTGATGGAATGACTGGAGTCTTTGCCGAGGAGTGGGGCAGGAGATAAACGTTTCTGACATAAAGGCGAAGGGAGGAATGCAAATTCGGGGTATCTATGAGTATATGCATTTATTGGCTAAACCAGTTGCTCTTGGCTAAATAATCACAGCCGCACGGGGAAAGGTTTCCGTTTGAGCCCTTAATTGTGGGGCCACTTTTCGTGTTGAATGCATAGGTACTCCAAAACTAGGTGCTCAAACGGGAATAATAAAGTAATGAAAAAAATAAAACACAGACATTCTTATGTTGTATTTATGAATAGTTGTAATGTTTAGCGTGTTTGTTTTTTAGTGGATTTTTTGTTTTCTTATGTAATTAATTTTCTTTTTTTATACCATGTAATTTTAGACACAACTTATTGTTCATGAATAACTGACTTATGACTTAACACTTCTTCACGGGTCGATTTCCGAGGTCAGTCCGTGAATGGAATAACATCCATTACATATCGAAATCCCTCCGCGTGCCGTTGGTCTCAGCTGTCATTTTTAGATCTTTGACAAAAGTCTGGCAACCAGTCTTAATAAGGAGTATCGTGTTTCCCAGTAACTGGGTTATGGAGGTTAATTACTGTAGGTAGCCAGTTAAACCGGAAACCGACCGGACATACTTGAGGAGAGGCTCAGATTGATTGACGGTAACCTAAAAAGTCTCAGATAAATCGGAATCGATTCATAACACGGTAATATGTTTTACAACAAAATTGGCCACCATAAAATTTTATGGTAGACATCAATAAAAGACACCATCAAATTCCATAGGTACAATAAAATAATAAAATTCGCTAATTGAATGTTTTAAATGTTTCAATCAACATTTTTTGTGAACCACGAAATGTAATTTGGGAGTGTGAAAATTGTAATTTAATATTTTACATGATTATTTTGTGCTCGAATACGTACCCATAAAAAAAAACATATTTTTGACGAACTCTAAAATAGATGATAGTTCTTTCTCCACCAGAGTGCGTTTTCTCAAAGAATACTGTTAGTATTCGCAAACTCGTTGGTCTAGTGGTAGCAATCGCTACTGCTGAGCATGAGGTCCTGGGTTCGATTCCTAGGTCGGGCAAAGTGTTATTGGGTTTTTCTATCTGGAATTTCTCCGTAGCAGCCCGAAGTCTGGATTTGTCCCCGGTAGATGGCAATAGGCTCGCCCCCTATTACATGGGACTTAAACATAACTGGCGAAATGTGGGTGTACTATAGGTACACCTCTGCCCAACCCTTCGGGGAAACAAGGCGTGATGTTATGTTATTTACTGTTAGTAAACTCAAAGATTACCGGTAGTTTTGAAATTAATGATTCTTTCATTGAATTTATCTGAAAACATTAATAAAGCTTGGCTCTGGTAACGAAACGGCCAAGTCCGCCAAATTATATCCTTCGTTAGTTCTACGGTTTTCTGGAAGAGCGGTGGCCGTACACCGGCCGCAATGGCGGCTGTCGTAATAATTATGGCAGCGGGGTGTGACTGTACGGTATCAAAAAACGCTCCCTAAATTGCAGACGCAATGTGGTGTCCACCGCGCTCCTCTAGGATACCATAGACCCTTTATAATTTTAATGCGCGTAGTTTTGTCTTCACCTAGTGGGCTCAAGCCGAACGGATATCGACCCGATAAAATGTCGTTAAAACTAGTTCTTATTGTAAATTCGATACGATCAAACGTGGTAAACGCCTTAAAGCATGAGCAAAATCCATATAAAAGTTTTATTACTATAGCAACCTCTGGAAGAGAACATACCTATTGTGATCTTTATTTCTTATCTTTATATCTATACGTGGTGTAAAAAGAGCCACCCATCACATAGCCGTCAACGACGTGTTCTGTACTTAAAATTAAGTACCAGTATTTGTGGTGTGATTTGCTGTTTGCGGTAGTGCGTAATGCACACACACGCAAAACATTGTGCTAATGGGTACATGCATCGGTACAGGGGTCGTGGGAGTATTTAAAGTTGTATTTTAGGTAACATTAAAAACTTCCTTACGTAAGAGCAAGTCCAGTAAAAGTTGGAATTTTGACCTTAACTCCGTAACAGAAGGCTCCAATGTATGGTCCACAACAACAAAAAAATACAATGACGGGAAACGACTCTCGGCTTCAATATTTGTCGTTTTACACTCATTAAATGTCCCACTACTGAGCAAAGGTTTCCTTTTCCCTTTTCCACACACGTCTGTCCACTGCCATTGAGGGCCAGTCCCTTCGGAAGGAGCCAAGATCATCCCTCCACCTTTGTCTTTGTCTGCCGTGATGTCTTTTCGGTCTTTAAGCCCACAGTTCCTCTGACATGCGACAGAGATGTCCAGCCCAACCCCAATTTATTATGTCAGCTGAAAGACGTCCACTGGTGGACGTAGGCCTCACCCAAGCACCGCCACTTCGACCGGTTCTTTGCTTCCCGCATCTAGCGGATTCCTGCGACCTTCCAACGCAATACGCGTCCAAAACAAGAAATAGCCACTCAATGAGATTTAATGAACTTAGAGGCTTCTATTTATGGTGTTAATGACTATAATTCTTTAAACACATACTTGTTACAGTCGCGAATCATATTTTGATCAACATAGAACCTGACACTTACTAGAACACAACATAGAACTTAATTTTGCTTGCCATCCTGGCACTTCCCCCCCTTAACATTGCCAGTTTTCCGTGATTTTGGTTTTGGTGCGCAGTATTGTGTTCCTTACACGGACCGAAACTCGAACGCTCAGGATACTGCGCTCCATGGCTCGCTGGCAAACCTCGAGCTGAGTCTAGTGTGATAATCTTAGTAGGTAAATGAACACGAGCTACATTTCGAACGAGGATGCGAAGGACCGAGCATTTTGGGGATGATTAAGGGATGCAGTGGACGTCTGTCAGCAGAAATGATAAAGGTAATGAGTTATCATAACAATAGTTAGTCAACGTTAGTAAGTCAACTCCGAGATCAATCAATCTCAAACTCAAAGCATTTATTTCAATTAAACCATTTACAGGCACTTTTCAATTGTCAAAGAGTCGGTCAGTCAGAAATATGAAGCTAGTTACCCATTCCAAAGCGTAGTACATGGACACTCTTTTAAATGTTATTGTTCTTACAAATATGTTACTTACAAAATTAATGTTGACGTGTAATTTGAGAACGATGTACAAAAACTAAGGAAGGATAGGATTCGCAACGAATACATCCGACAGAGAACCAAAGTTATCGACATAGCTCAAAGAATTAGCAAGCTGAAGTGGCAGTGGGCCGGCCATATCTCGCGAAGAAACGAGTTCCTGAGTGGAGACCGCGACTCGGCAAACGTAGTGTAGGACGCCCTCCGGCCAGGTGGGATGACAATCTGCAAAAGACTGCAGGCAGATGCTGGATGCGTCCAGCTGAAGACAGGGCGCTACGGCGCTCATTAGGGGAGGCCTATGTCCAGCAGTGGACTGATATAGGCTGATGATGATGATGTACAAAAACTGTACACGTTAAAAGCGTCCAGAGGGTAACAAAACATAAAAGAAAAACAATACAAAAAATAAATTATTAGAATAAGCCGTGGCAACTAAGATATGACCAGTCCCAAGTGACCTTGTATGATTGAACTTGTAGTTAGGTACCCACTGCACAGCAGTGTACCTACCTCAGCAGTATGTTATCAAAAATGTTTTAATATAGGAAGGTAGGTACTATCTTCTGCACGCGACCGACACACTTCGTTTTCCCTACGCGTTGATTTTGACTTATTATTATTTTTGCTCAGCTCCCAAAAGCCGAAACGCGTGATAATTAATAGCCTATAGCTTTTCTCAAGAATTGGGTTATCAAATGCAAAAAAAATTGTTGAAAGCGGACTGGTAGTTCGAGAGATTAGCGCGTTCAGACAAATAAACAAACTCTTCATTTTTATCATTAGTGATATCGACATTTAAATAACATTATGTATCCGTTTAGTTAGCTCGGAGGTTTTAAGATTGCTTTAAGCTGGTATGCAACAAAGATTTCTTTTTGACATTACAAACTTAAGGCACCTCCATGATCGAACGACCTTGAGCGTTCGGTCCTTTTTCATCCCGCCACTCAGTCTCGCTCTGTCCCGCTCCTGCGCAAGCCTCTTTATCATAGAGTCCACAAAAAAAAAAATTCCTAATAAAGAAGAATAGCGATTTTATAAAATAAAATAGAACGTGGGTTGTATGGTGTTTTAATTATTTATTCATTTGTGTAATCCCTAAATTATTAGAACGTGACCGTCGCTACGTCAGATGCATGCATAAATGTATTTATAACACACAAAAACAATTAAGAACGTGCAATGTGATATGATAATCGGATATCGAACATTGATAATGTGCTTTTAGATGTAGATGATTACTCTTAGTGAATGAATCCGATCGACGGGGTCATTGCGTAACACTCATGAAGACAATTGATATTAATGCATTTGACAGTTCAGCTAATTTAATTGCGTTTTAAATTTACGTTATTGGGCAGACATTAAAACCTATGAAACAATGCATTATTAATATCCTTCAAAACCCTCGGATTGTTATTGTAAGCGCATACGCACAGTTTTTTACGTTATTCTATCACTCACCCAACGGCAACGCAGCAAAAGAAAGTATTTTAATGGCCAAATATGAGGCGTTGAAATAAATTAGCGTGACAAAAAAACGTGCGTAGCGTGCTTAAAAATGTGTACAGGGGAGCGGCCGCGTTCCCCTACCGTTATTTTAAACGTGTCATGTAAGGTTTACATACGATTTTCTGTTCGTTCAAATGTTTAAAATGTATACTAGCTGCCATTATTATTTATAAGTAGCAATGTTGACTTACTTTACATATGTTCTAAACTTATAATGATAACATAACATTGATTTGATTTGAACCGATTAAAAATTAGGAGTTTCTTAAGTCGTCTGTGGTTTTTTTTAAAATGTATTTTACGCGATTTATTCGGCAATGGGGATGATGATAATTTTTTATTTTTAACATAACATAACATCACGCCTTGTTTCCCCGAAGGGTTGGGCAGAGGTGTACCTATAGTACACCCACATTTCACCAGTTATGTTTTAAGTCCCATGTAATAGGGGGCGAGCCTATTGTCATCTACCGGGCACAAATCCAGACTTCGGGCTGATAGTGAGAAATTCCAGATAGAAAAACCCAATAACACGTTGCCCGACCTGCGAATCGAACCCAGGACCTCATGCTCAGCAGCATAGAAACCTAGAACGAGCACCAAAAGTGAAGCAACTCATAATCAGCCTATAAGGTTCCCACTGCTGGGACACAGGCCTCCTCTCTGTGAAAGAGAGCGGGCAGTAATCCACCACGCGGGCTCAATGCTGTTGGTGGATGTCACACGTCATTGAATTCTAGGTACTAGGAACATGCCAGTTTCCAAACGATGTTTCCCTTCACCGCTCTGAGAACAGGACCACGGCCTATTCTGTAAAAATGACACCTTGAATACTCAGGTGAAGTGAGTGACACTATTGACAGCACCTTAAGTTGTCACGGTGAGGTTTTTACAAAATATGTTTGCTGTTCTCGGATTTCGCTTTTGAGAATCGCTCTTAGCAGCATGACCTGGCAAAGTAACAATACTTCACAAATCCAGACTCCTGACAACCACATGTTTGTCAAAAGCTAACAAAAAAAAAAACACTTTTTCACAGCAGGTGTTTAAAAAAAACTATGAATGAAACTGACACAATTGTCGGATTATCACTAGTTACTATAACTTGGACCTGTAGGTTTTATTAAAGTGCCCCTAGTGATCGAACCTGTGGTACAGGCAGGTCGTCTATTCTGTGCCGACCGAGCAGCATGATAAGCAAGTTACTAATAGAAATTTAGCTAACGAATATATTAAAGCTGGTATTTAAATTTGGCAACTTTTATTCTTTAAAAATCTCACCGTGAAGACTTGTGTGGAGTGAGCTGTCAGTGTCATCCCATCTTGGACAATCACTAGCATCGGTGGCACTGACAGCTTACGCCACGCTCACTTCACCAAGTTTTCACGGCGAGATGGTTACAGAATGGCATTACTGGTCACTAAGACCTACGATGTAAATCTCTTTATAGTGATGGAACTTTCACGTCACCCACGGCATAGGAGAGTTCTATATATTCTTGCCGTGTCCTGACAAACTTCAATGCTACGTGGGAGTAATTAACACAGACTAATATTGTCGATAATTTATAGCCAGCTTTCCCAAAGCTCATGTTGCTACTAATAATTTAAGTATTAATAGAACCCACCATTTCGCGTGGATGTTAATGCAAAATTGAAATTTTGTTTTGTATAATCTGAAATTGCCTTACGCCGGGTGAAAACGAGACGAGGATAAGCAGTAGTGTCGTATTTGCTTAGCAATGCTTATTTATTTATGTATCGTTCGGCACACCCTGAGCTTTGGGCATTCAGCCTTTCGGTAGCGTGGGCCTTGTTGTTTTTGTGTTGTTAGTTTTACTATCAAAATAAGTTTACAATGTAAGTAGCTCCATCTACAACACTGTAGTGCTATTCTGCAACCATTTCACCGTGAAGTGAGCGTGGAGTGAGCTGTCAGTGCCACTGATGCTAGTGATTGACCAAAATGGGATGACACTGACAGCTCACTCCACGCAAGTCTTCACAGTGAGATTTTATTAGTCTTTGGTTAGTACACAACCGTGTTTCAATAGGCTATGGGCCCAGTTTCACAATTCAAATCAAATGAAATAGTTAGTTTCCGAATATTTAGATCAAAAATATCAAAAATGTCAACGGCAGGCTTCTGACGGGTTCTACAAAGAGGAGTTAATATCACTAGAAAGAAAAACTTAAAAGGTATTTTATTGGGAAAAAGTATTTATTAACTACAGACTGACTCTAGTTGGGGTCAGCTTTCAGCCAGTTTTTTACATGGAGCGAGTGCTTACAAGAACCCCACAATCCAGTTACTGTGTAATACGATACCTTTTTATAAGACGGTAAGACCGATATCACAACAGATAAGTTTTAAAATCAATGTCTAGGCTCCTTTGTTGTACATTTATGTGATTTGTTACAAACAAAACAACAGCGCTTTTCTCACACAGCAATAAGTCTTCCAGACCGTATTTCGGCACCGTAGGCGCGGGTTTGCGGACGGCGAGCAATGGGTAGCTCGCTGTCCGGTAGGGACCAGGCCCGGGTCGACGGCGCGTCGTGATCCACGCGCGCCTCAAAGAGATATCAGCACAAAATGACGGGACGCTTCAGGGTCGCGGGTAATTCGAAAGAGTAACCGTGGCCCTGGCACAGGCAACTGAAGGAACAAGGGTGGGTTTAGTCAGTAAAAGTCTGACACAAAGAGCGGGAAAAGTTATTTGATGATTTCCCACCCAAAAAATTAAAAAAAGACCGGATTTCAGCCATGGCGGCCAATCTCGAAGGAGCCTTTGACGCGGGAGATGTTCTAGTGCACAATTGTGAGCGCAGACACAGGTGCGCTCTCTCTTCCGTCACTCTTATTCCGTGAACAACAAACTAAATATTTCTCCCTTCGGGTGATCACCATGTGAGAATGAGAATATTATCTCTTCTTTTTTTTAACGAACTATTTGACATAAGCTCATTCCTTGGTGGAAAACAAGCCAGTCAGCGACGTAGAAGTGGTACCACGAGGTATCGTACTGCTCAGTTATGGAGAATAGCCAGGTACGCAGGAAATATTATAGTGCACAAGTGTGTGCGCAAATGCAGGTGCACTCTCTTTTCCCTTACTCTTATATTCCGATGGGACACGACTGGAGAGAGATCAGGCGCAGGACCAACCTCTTTACGTGCTTTCCGGGGCCACCAACCGATCACACCACCAACTTCCAAACTCCGGCCTGCTACTGAGAAATTCAGAATGGAAATACCCAATAGCACTTCGCCCGAACTGGGAATCAAGCTCATATTAAATACAGATATTTAGATGCATCCCGTTACACTGGAAGCCAACTACAACACAGGCTAGACATTTGATTAGCAAAATGTCATCGGGACTGACTATTCAGGGTACATTGCGAGGCGGTGACAATCGCCACTGACGCTACAAGTAAAAGCAATTTTATTGAATGCACCTCAAAGTCAAAATTACAAAATAATTACGTAACTTTGCCTCCGGGCAAACGTGATGTATCGTCAATAAAACATGCCCAAACAATAATAGATATATAAATTACAAACACACAAACATACAGACGTTTATAAGACGTAGTAAAGTTTGTCTGTCTGTTAGTTTGTTTACTCAAAACAAGATTTATGATTTTAAGATCGCTTCTGGGGTTTTTTTAATTAGTTTTTCAAATGTGAGCACGGCTGAGCGTCGGTGGAAATAGTCTGTGTACGCCTTTAATTTTTAAACGGTTTCGATAGACGTTTATTATGTCGTAAACGTGAAGTTTGGCTATGATTGCCTGGCCAAAGTTCAATTCAAACTTTTATTAATATTTTTTGTGCAAAGCACTGCACGTCAATGGAAACAAGGCCAGATTAAGCTGTACCCTAATTCCGTAATACACGATCAATCTGAATCTGAATCGTTTTGAAACAGATTGCTAATCCATTGCTTCATGTGTTCGATAAAAAATTCTGCTCACCAATGTAAATAACGCAACGAATGTTGTTGAACTGTCAAAATCAAACAGATTAGTCGTAATCGTTTACGAAAATGTGTTACGCAGTTAGGCTGCTGGTCTCTGATTCTATTGAAACAACGCGCTTGCATGACCACCACAGAAACAAGTTTTGTTGATGAAGAATAGACAAAGAAATCTGTCATAGTTTGTCTATTCTTTAAGCCGGTATGTCTATTCTGTCGTCGACAAAACACCGTCATGGTACGCGTGTCGCTCACAGTCAAAATATTATACCAGTGATGTGCGGTCGACTGTAGATACCTAACAAATATTATAAAAAGAATAAAGGAACCCAAAACTTCTTTTGAACAGGGTGGGACTATTGGCTGACATCGATGCGAAAACTGAAACCATGAATGAAGTCTGACTGAAAGTTCCTCCCAACGTTGAAATTTGTAGTAAGTTATTTTAAAAAAAATGCTGTTCCAAAGGTACATTACGATTACGTAGGTATTGCACTTAATTTACGTTTATTCTTTATTTCGGACCAGAGTGTACTCATAATCCATAACGTTTTAGTAACAATGACTTAAAAACTATGTTAATAAACCTCTTAAAAATATAAACAACTAAAAAGACGTGGTCCAACACACGTTGGCACGTGCCTCTGCACCTAGTGCCATATAAAGGGACTGTCCATTTTGACAAATAAAGTTTTTAGGAACAAAAAAGGAAAAACACTAAAAAAATATTAATTGAAAAAAAATATTACACAATTGACGACTTCCTTAGTGATGAATCACTGACTGATTGACATGTTACTATTCCATTTGATTTTTTTAATTTTTTTAATGTTTTTTTTTTGTTACTGCAAACATCTGACATTTCTGTAGTATTATGAAATTAAACAGTAATCCAAACGATTTGACACTTAGTTTTATTATGAATTTTTTATATTAATAGAAACGATTTGACATTGCTTTTTTCCTATTTTTGTATTATTATAATTTCTGAATTGTTATTTAAAATTACAATGTCTTTTAAATTACATTAAACATGATTTGCCACTAATTACCCATGTTTGCAAACGAATAAATGATTTGATTAAATATCTATGAAAAAGTTTTTTTTTTAATCTTGCGCCGGATTCAAGGTACTAGGGTATACACTAAGTACTACCTAATTAAGGCCCATCTTAAATAAACTTTCTCCCACCATTAATTTTCCCACTACTCTTAAATAACAAACCTACGTTTAATAACAAACAAATAACCAACGCAAACAGCGTTGTATCACGATCTCCTTAATCATTTAGTAGATGTGCGATAAACAATGCGCGTGCAACGCTCCAGGTTGTTAGCGCCATCTAGCGGCCGTTGCGTGAATAAGATGACGTTTGAAATTTTGACAGGTTGGGTGGGGTTTTGAATTTTAAATGGCTTGTTGTTTTTCTTTCTTCTGCCGTGTTGCAGTGTCATTTACATATTTATAAGGAAATTTATAGAGATTTATATCATAAATTAATACTGAAGTAGCTACTAAGTAGAGCTCCCGGAGATGCAAAACGGGTTTTAAAAGTTTTTAAACCGTCTTTTTTTATTTAAAACGATATTAAAACGCTAAGTGTGGTCAATTAGCGTTTTAATAATGGTTTGAAATGCTTCTTTTTTAAACAGAATGCACAGAGGCTTCACACGAAGTATGTGAAGTGATCTAGACCACACTTAGTCCCTGATTTAAGATTTATCAAGGTCCTTTAAAAAAATAAAAAATCTACTTCCCAGCCTATCGGCATAGCAAAAGAATAATTTACCAACACGACAAGGTGCTAAAACCATCATATACATCTATCCGACTGGTAATAATGTCCGCTATACATATTTGAGACGATAAATAACATGATTAGCGTGAGATAAATGTGATTTGTCACACATTTTAAATGGAAATATTGTCGCTTTATGCTAATTTGCGCTGTTTTCCTTAGTAAACTTGTTGGGCGGTGTATACAAAAGAATAGCGTCAATTTGTAAGCATAGAAAGTGTGAAATGATGAATCTATGATGAGTTAAGAGAACAGCGATTTTCGCGAAATTCAAAATGGCCGCCAAAGAATTCCGGCGCACGATGACAAAATAATGTCATGTGACTTGTTTCTAATTAAATGAAAAATTTAAAAGTACTACATCGACGAAAATGGACTTTAATATTTGCAATTAAATTTTGGCTGGAACTATTGTTTGCTTGAGAAATTTGCTGGGTAGTTGTCAGGGCAGCTGTGTAAGTCAAGTCACATACAAGCGATTTTCTACCATTTAAAAGTAAACTGTAGAAAATCGCTTGTCACTTAACTTTTCATCTAAAATTAATCTGTTAAAAGATTTTATGCTAATCGTTGAGGTTATGTTAATAAATCTTTACAGCTCCAAAGCGAGCAGTGGTGGCAAAATTAGGAATTGTAGGTCGTGGATTCGAAAACAAGTAAGCACTTTACTTTATGTAAATAATTTCATCAACACTGCTCTCAAAACGGTGAACCAAGAATTCGGAGACATGACACATTCACCAACCCGCACTGGGTCCGCGTGTTGGTTATGGCCCACACACTTTCACAGGAGGCGGAGGCCTGTGTCCTAGCAGTGAGACTGTGAGAACATTAAAAGTTATTAAAAACTTATCATTTACAAAATTGAGAAAATTCAAATAAGTACCAAGTTATGAACCAACAGTTGCGCATCAAATTTAAGGTATTTGTAAGTAGCTTGATACATTTCTGTAAAAATCATAATAAATTACTACGCTACATCAAAAAATATCTCTAATGAGGTTCAATTGTAACAAAAGACATATTAATTACTTTTTAGGCTTAATTACAGCATTTGTGTAAACAAAATTAAATGAGGGTGAGAGGCCCAATTAATGGTTTAGGTAATTATTTAACACTAAGTAGTGGGGAACCCGGAAAATGGTTTTCTTTAGATTTATTATACCTTTGTTATGGTTTAGATCAGTTAAATTTTAATGAAAAGGGTCGTATATGTACCTACTATAATAATATTATTTGGGTACATACTTCCTACTTCTTTCCTACCTGGTGGCAGGGACATTGACACACAACCTGTTTCCATGGCTTCAGTACATAATTCGGAACCACAAGTCTTAGACGGTTATTTAAAAAAAAAACTTTGCCACAATTTGACCTCGTAGGTATGCTGTGTCCACCATATGTCGACTTTATGGTTACTGTTTGCGCGCCACCCTATAAAGACTAGGTGTAATATTAATATTAAATGGATGGAATGTAAAGTTTGTCTATGAAATGAAACCATTTTTAATTTCGTTCTATTTTTGTCCTGTTCTGAAGAAACGACGCCTGAAGAAATGCTTATTAAATAATAAGTAATAAGTGATCCAGTGTCCAGTCAGTGCACGCAATCGTGTAGCTCAACTAGTTTTATTCCAAACTTAGAAATAGAAATATTAAGAGTAAGCATATAAACAAAATCACCCATTTCAAGAAAAATAAAATGCATTTCAAACTGATAAGCTGGTAAAGAAATATGATTTTAAATGAATCGTTGCAAACAACTTTGTGGTGAGAACATTCATTCATTGAATTTAACTTCACGTAACCACAAACGATAAAAAGTATTCAAAACGTACGAAAAACAACTCTTTCGTGTTTGTTTGTTTTTGTATACCTATCTCCGCGATGTGCGTCGATACAGATAAATAACAGCGTTATGAAATAAGAACAATAAAATTATTAAAAAAAACGTGTATGATCGGGGGACCACCTCAGCAAAGAAGTTTATTTCGCCTTTTCTTCAACTCAAAAAATGACAACTTTTGTGCAGTCGCCCTTTTGAGTTTTCATTTTGACCACACCAGCATCTTCCCTCGGCTCCATTTGTTAATCCTAACTTTGATTAATTACTCCTTACTAATATTATAAACGCGACAATAAGTTTATTTGTTTCACTTTCACTAAAAACTGCAGAACGGATATGGATGAAATTTGGCACACAGATAGAACATTACCCAGTTAAGGACTTATGCTGCTTAATCCTGGATCGCAGACGAAATCGCGGGTAACAGCTGGTAAAGTCATTAAAAGGTAACTTTTCGAGTTTGGGACCTCTGTGTTTTTTTTTCAAACTCTAATCAGTATAATAACTTATCTGTACGTCATCTGTGCGGACTTCTTCGTTCGTGCCGGTACGAGTTAACAAAGTACCAAAAAAGTATTAGCATAGTATTATTAGCCTGTAAAGTACTAACTTGGGGTCACAGGCCTCCTCTTTTCAATAGGGAGTAGGCTGTAATCCACCACGCGGGCCCAGTGCGGGTTGGTAGATGTCACATGTCTTCGAATTTTCGGTTCTAGGACATGCCGGTTTCTTCACGATGTTTTCCTTCGCGTTTTGTGAGCACTGGTGATGAATTTACTGACTCAAATATATTAAAGAGCATGCCTGGGTTCGACCGACGACCTACAACTAAGTCGGGGCCTTTAACACTGGACCACCACTGCTCTGGTAAAATTATCAAGTTTAGCGTCAGCATGGCTGACGGCGTGGGTGTGTCTTTGTCTCCGATTTTTAAATAGGTATAGAGACTCATACACGCTCTTCTAATTACACTATTTTAGATATTATTGCCTTCGTAGCAGCCCGGAGTCTGCCTAACCCTTCGTGAAATACGGGAGAGATGTTAAGATTTTGGTATATCCCGTTGTGACACCTTTACAAATCAGCATTCCTATTAAAAAATCTACCACTGATTTTGATCTTGAACCCCAAAGAAGGACTCAATCACTTTTAACAAAAAAAGTAATCAAACTTCCAACACGTCCACAGCCATTGTTCAATAATTTCGCCAAATAATGACCAACTACTTCTTCCATTACAATAACATGATTGTTAATAACTCGACAAGTCCACAATGGTTCGTTCGTAGCCAAAGACTCGATAATTTATCGAATAAGCACCGCAATGAGTCATTTCCTTCCGCCTGGCTTCCACGTTTTGCGAGAGTTGACAACCATAACAAATAAGTGCGGTTTTGTCTAATATAAACCTCACTTACTCCGGGAGGGGACGCCCTAGAAGGACATATGGGGACCTTATTGGTGATGTTCTTCAAAAAGGTCAGTTGCGTAGTACTCGCAACCGACGTGAGAGTATGACCGGATGAATGAACATAAACGAGGCAAAAGGAGTATGTAAGGATCGCAGCAGATGGCCTTCTGTAGTTTCTAGAAGAGAGGTTATGTATAATATGTAATAGTAGAAAGAGGTTTTGTCTAAAACAAACCTTGCAACACCAATGTACCGTGCAAGTACCGATGTGACTTCTTAAGTGCATATGTACTTTTTGGACATCGGTGAAGGATGACATCGTAAGGAAACCTGGACTTTATAACAATCAATTTAAGTCTGAAATCGCCAGCTCGTCTTGAGCAAGCGTGGTGATTTATTCTCGTGCCTTCTCTGTATGAGTGCCTTTGCCCTACAGTGAGACCATAATAGTCTGGATCATTGTTGGTCTATTGGTCGCAAGTACAACTTCTGAGCATTGGATGTTGGGTCCAGATCGAGCAGTGTTAATTGGTTCTGCATTCGAAATTTCTGCTGGAGTCTAGATTTGTGCCGCCGATGGCACTTGTCTTGTCATAACTGGCGATATGTAGTTTTAGTGGAAAACATCTACCGTCTCCGGACACTACCAAAAAGAGATTTCAGATAAAATGATTTTTTATGAGTTTCCAAGCCTCAAACCTACTTAAATGAGAAAAAGTAGGATTTAATAGGCACATCTATTTATAAGCTCACTCATTTTCTCCAAAGCTGTTTATAACGTTCCCACTGCTGGGACACAGGCCTCGTCTCTATAAGAAGGAGTGAGCCGTAATCCACCTCACGGCGTTGCCTAATTAATGTCAGGTGATATGATCAGTTAGAGTTGTTTCCGTCAGCCAATCAGAACCAACACGAGTTATGACAGCATGTTTACTGATTAGAGATTTGATCATGGTTTCAGAAGCCGTCTGGTAATTAACCATAGAAGTTCAAGTTGTATGATTTTTGTGATGTGACTGCTGCCAAATAGATGAATTATGACAAGTATTTATTTTGTATCAGCTTATGAGAATATCCACTGCTGGATGTGGGTTCACCTGCACTATCGTGGGGGTACATAATCTCAAAACTATGTCAAAAAATGGATGATAAATGATTGATGAATAGAAATCACTTTCTGTAACACCCAATAAAAAGCAACAGCTTTCTGAAATTGTTCCAGAAAACGTTTTGTCGAGCAAATTGTGAAAAGCCAATGTCCAGCAAATATAAAAGTGTAACCCGAACTAAGTTTGAAGGTTTCTCTCTCTCTCTCTGCATAGTTTTGCCAAGCTGACTATTTCGTATGTTGTGTAGGTAATTTCTTTTTGTGTATAACTTAGATTAACTTTTTTCCCTTGCATGCAGTAATTAAAAAAATGCATTAGGTAAAATTGTGTATTTGTTTGCGGGCATAATGCATAAAAACGATTTACATTTGTAAAGAAATGATTACCTACATTCAAGATACAGAATATAACATTAAAGCAGTGTTTTGTCTAGAAGTGTATAATTATCCATTAATTATTTATTTACCAGAGTATTTAATAATTCATAGTCCCAGTTCGATACATAAATATGATCATTTTATTTATTTATCGCCCTCGTATTAATATATTATGGTCTCCTCTAGTTTATGTTAAGATTAAGTTACATATTTATTAAAATATTCTAAGGCCGACAAGTCCGACAACTGATGGTTGTACCTTATTTTATGACAAATGTATAAACAATCATACACAATTGTGTACATAATGTCGATCGATTGGAATATTAATCAATGTGGTAAAATGATTAATTGGTTAAAAACATTATTTATTATTTTATTAATGAGTGGCATGAATGCATGCATTGTTTAATAAATAATATATTATTGTTTGTAATTCATTCTTATTATTTTTTCTCAGTGTTATTATTTGAATAATGTTTTAAATAAAGAAAGAAATACCTACCTATCTATCATTAATATCAACACTCATACTAGGGGCTTCGCTACATACGGTTTTTATCACTTGACATAACATCGGTATTTCTTAATTATATGTAAATTTAATATTAAAGTATTTAGAATTTAATATTAAACACAAACTTTCCGGAATTAATTATCTAAAACATGGTAAAAACCGCATCAAAATCCGTTGCGTAGTTTAAAAGAACATCGCGAGCAGACAAGAAAAGCTAGGTATACTTTAATTTTATAAAAAGTTAGGTATACTCGTAGATTACTTTGTACCTATTAATTCTAGCATTTAAATTTGTCTAGACGTAATTCTTATGGTAATTTACAATACCTATTGTTTTTGTAGATTATTAAAAATGTATAATTTTAAAAAAGAGACATTCTCGTACGTAACGCCGACGTCAACCGACGAATTCCAGACGAAGGAACCCTACAAAACCTATAGTAGAAGGTGTCGCAGCAGATCCCGTTAAAGATGACAAAACAAACGACTAACTAATGTCCACAGTAGGAATGGCTTCCATTTTGACAGTTCAACAACATTCATTAAGCAGACGAATTGTTCGAACATATGGAGCAATGGATTAGCAATATTTATTTATTTATTTAATTAACTTCCTTCAAAAAGGTTTTAGATCGTGATCCATAATATGTTGCGCGAAGGAAGTCATGGCGAGAGGTCTTGGTCTATTATTGGAATGATTCTGGTTTATCGTGAAAGCAATTACAAAAACATAGGTAGGTAGGTAACTAGGTAAGTGGTTGCACCGTTTGCCTCGTTGCAACGACTACTGAATATGAAATAGTTTTTTTCTGTAATTACGATTTCGGTATCAATTTTACGCGTCAAAAAAAAATCTATGCGTTAAATTAACGGATCGTGTTCGAAACACTACTGCGCTCAAAAACAAAGAAAGCTGACGTGGCTCAAAAGGCTGCCCAACTTAAATGGGACTGGGCAAGACATCAGGACAAATATGGGCCTTAATAACATAGAACTGGTGCCCTGAAAAGTGAGTCTCTTTCGCGGCAGACCACATAGGAGATGGTGGGAGCTGGATAGGTTCCCTCAAAACTGGAAAGAGGACGTGTGGGCTCGAGAAAGATGGAAGAAGTGGAGGGAGGCCTTGGGCCAGGGTAGGATAGTAAAAAAAATTGTATAAGCTAGATGGAGACCACATTTCCTTTCTGATTACCCCTGAGAAGAAATGGTGAAACAAACTCTGAGGAAGTTGAGGTCCAGACGTAATTTTGGTCAGGCCATATGAGCCAGATTAATGCACATTTGAGTGACACGCATTTGTCAGTAATCGTGTACCTCATCTCAGAACTTAAGGCCCTCTTGTAATGCGTCTCGGCGGGCACTGGCGGCCAGTGTGAGTGCTTGAACTGCTAGATATTGTATATATAAAAAAAACCTGTGTTCTCAACATGTACTAAAAACAATAAGCCTGATCTTTTGTTTTATAACTTTAACATGGTTTCATGATGGAATCTCTTCAAGTACACGTTTTAAATAAGTAGCGCTTTATGTTTTTATTTTTATTTCTTATTAAACCACATAACTTAACATCACGCCTGCAATCCCAGAAGGTAACCCTTCTGGGATTGCTGGCAGAGGTGTACCTAACCAATAGGCTGGCTCAGGGCTGTAGCTTTTTATTATTGAGTCACTTGAAATTTTCACAGGATTGTATAATCAGCCTAAAATGTTCCCACTTCTGGAACACAGCCCTCGTGTTACAGGGTGGGCCGTAATCCACCACGCGGGCCTAGTGCGGGTTGGTTGATGTCACATGTCTTTGATTTATTTTATATTGATTGTAGGACATGCCGGTTTCTTCACGATGTTTTCCATCACCGTTTTAGAGAGCAGTGGTGATTAAATAATTTACACAATGTAAATCGCCTGTCTGGGTTCGAACCTACGACCTGTCCCTCGTAAGTCGCATCCGTTACCACTGGGCCACCACTGACTGCTCCACATTATCACAGAATACAGGTTACTATGGCTTCTATCGTGGAAAATATTCCAGAACGTAAACTGCAATGGTTTTGGCTATTCGGAACCCTTTGTGGAGAGTGGAACTCGCACTTGGCCGATTTTTAATATGCATTAACATTAAAATACCTGTTTCAATTTTCTTTAACCGGTGTTTAGAGAGCGTAACTTGATTAAATAATAACAAAAAATAAAACTAGTTTAGCTTTTAAATATTATAATATTTTACGCAGCCGTCGTCGTAAATCTTAGGTATGCCTAAGATACAAAACCTGTTTTTCTAATCACCAGAAATAAAACCTACATAAATACTGTAGGTTGTAAATTATCATCTTTTTTGGTTGTCTAAAATGCGCTTTGCTATTTAGAAATACGTCTCAATTATTATCTTATTTATATACCTATTATCTAACAATATTATTTGATGACAGCCGGAAAAAATGTCATCTTTCCTTAAAAATAATACTTGAAACTAGTGATCCGTCCCTGCTACGTACCTACTCCTAGTGTAGGTACCTTCCTCCGGTTTTTACGAGTTGTCAAATCATGGAGTTTTCTTTATTATATTTAAGTTAAATATTAATATTTTATTTAATTTTTTTATTTTTTATTTTTATTTAATCAACTATTACACTTAAACCTTCCGGAATAAATTCTCTAAAATATGGTGAAAACCGCATCGAAATCCGTTGCGAAGTTTATAAGAAAAACGCGGTCACACAGGCAGACACTGCAAGCGACCTTAATTTCTAATATGTTTAAATATATCTAGATTTATTTGTTACCAATGCATTTTTTTGACAGGCATAAATATTTAACAAAATCTTAATCGAATTATAGAAAATATGTGGCTTTCTCTAAATGTCAATTTGCTTGTTGATTAATTGGTGATTTTGCATAGCAAAATTGAAAAAAAAATCTGTCTTTTCAAGAATTTTACCTGATGAATCAGTATTTTTGCGAAAAAATGCTTTTTGATGTTAGAAATAGGTCCTCATCTAAGTAATTAAATCTTTGATATTTATTTTAGTAAATTGGTTTGTAAAACACATTTACACGACATAATGAAATTATGATTTGCAAACTAAATGAGTTCGGTGTTTCCTAACTTCTGGATTACAGACTATCTGAATTTTTGTCTTTCTTTAATGCGTAAATCAATCAATCATAATAATCCTACACAGCAGATACCATAAATTAGAAGCGCAATAAATTAATTTGTGAAACGCTAATGTATCATGTCATCATTTATTACGGACTTTTAAATAGACGCCCGTGAATCATGGTTCAAGAAAATATTTTGGCAAAAGAATTATAAATGTATGTAAATGAACAGATTAGTTAAATACTTTTAAGTAAATAAAGGTTATTGAATCAACTGCTCCATTTTAAACTTTACAG
This sequence comes from Dasypolia templi, assembly GCA_963555695.1. NCBI lineage: Eukaryota > Metazoa > Arthropoda > Insecta > Lepidoptera > Noctuidae > Dasypolia > Dasypolia templi. Next base: position 13,236,490 of record OY743163.1, read on the forward strand.
TCCAGCCGAGAAGGTCAATAAAGTAAGTGCCAGACTTTATGCTTTAAAGAATTTAAAAAAATACTTACGCTTCTACAAAATCCCACTTGATACACTAAATCAATCCTTCATATTAACAATATTTTTTCTATCAAAAGAAAACTGAACAAACAGTCCATAAGTACACTCACTAAACACAGCCACTGAACTGAACGCGCTTAAAAATCTAAAAACAGAATTGTCAAAATCGCGCGGGAACCATTTAATAGACAAAAAAATGCAGAAAAATAAATAATTTTGACAGTTTATTGAATTTTCACAAAAGAGGTTTTAACGTTTGGAGCGCTAACTCTATACGCGAATCGCCGGCGACTGGCGAATGAGTCTACCCACCCCCCTTCTAAAGGCGTGGCTTTGTCATACCCACCGCGGGGCGGAGCCCTGGCTGAGGATTTTTTTTCCTATTTATACTTTTCTTGGTTTTATTATATTCGTCGGCAGTTTATTATATTGTAATGTCTGACTGTTTGTTCATCATTGTATTGAGTCCGTGATTTTGCGCGTCTTAATTGAGTAACATTTTTTGTGATAGGACAAGCTTGCCGCCATTTTAAGTTTAAAGCATTGGGTGGCTTTAATTAGTATACTGTTGGTATTCTGTTGTCTGTGGTCTCAAAGATTTTGTTTTTGGGTGTTCGAGGAAATGGATCTGGGTCTTCTGATGAAAATATTTATTTTCAGTAAGGATTGTATATACCGTTTGCAATTAAGTAATAATTAATTTCAGAACTGATAATAATATATATCAATGTATGTGATAGTAAGTGGCAATTTTTTTTTAATTATGAAAGAGGTATTTTCAGTCACTTTTCACAACAACAAAAAATAAGGTGATTATTTTGCATGGACTTGTGACATTTATTTTTTATAAATGTTTTAGATTTCATTTTAAACGTTTTAGGTACAGTTCTGCAGGGTTTTCGAACAAGAATTTAAACTACACACATTTTGAAAATGTAAGTAGGTAACTGTTGGATAAAGGTACCTTGTAGGTAATTATAACCAAATTAGTGGCTTGTATATCATTAACTACCGGCTAATTAGTATGACAGGAAGCTTGATACTCGCTACTTATTATTATTATAATGATAGATGGCTGTACCAACCTACATTGTGTCAACGTGTCTAGAAAGACTTCAGTCCATTCTGAAAGCCACCGCTAAATCTAGGTTGGAATAAATTCAGTTTCTCTTGTGTGTTTCACACAAGGACTAAATGCGGTGCTGGTTTCAATGTTAATAAAATAAAATTATTGGTAACTAACGTTTGTTAAATTTTGGTAAAATTATGCTAAGGTATTCCAAAATCTCAAAAAAATGGTATGGTTTGATTTTGTATTTTTACTATTTTAATAATTCACGATAATCATTGATACTGTACCACTGCAGGTCAATGGCTACGCATAGCCTTGTTGACTCCAGGACTCCAGCTCTCGCTGAAATTCAGTCTTGTCTGATTTGAATGGTGTTTTTGAGTTTGGCAAAAAATTATGGCGCTTATTTCGCTGGTGAGACCCCTTTATAATAGAACATTAAAAATACGCGAACCCGGGGGTTACAATGAATATATTTTTGTTTCAAATGTCACCATTTCAGACTCTCTTTTGCCGAACTAATAACAAGGAAACCTTGTTTCTATGACTAGTGTCTTAAATGCTCGCGTTTTCCCGAAACTTAAATTAATGCCTTAATTTAAGGCGTTGTTGGATTTTCATAACTAGGCTTAGAGAAAACGGGCAGAACATTGGAAAAGTCAAATTGATAATTTGGTGACTTTGGTTGGTCTTACTTAATGGTACTTAGGTTATAAGTACCTTATTTAAAAACTTATATTAATTGTTATGAATTATTATTTAAATAATTTTAATAACGAATTCATAACACGATAATTATAAACTTAAATAACAGCGTAGTTTTATCATTAATCTTCTGTTCCAAGAATTGTAATACCTAATTATTATTATTAATGAAAACATAAGAACAGGTATAATAAGTTAGCATACTTCTTTTCAAATGGCAAGAATATTACCTATACGAACTTATTCAGTGATACTTAGCTTAGAAACTATTCTATATAAAGCGATTAAGCTATCATATAATTGTCTAAGAATAAATTATGTCTCAGCTGCTTTGGTTTAACTATGTTCTATAATTTCATAAACGGGTTAACTATGTCAGACTATGTGAATAACTTATACTCTGTAGACTGTATTTTATAAGTAATACATATGTCTATGTTTATTAACTTTTAAATAAGTAAGTATAACTACCTATTTTAAGGCTCCCAAAAACAGACGCGCCGTCACTGTACGCGGATCGCGCGCGACACAAAGGCACCAATCGTCGCGTTGCGTGTCGTGCCAGTTTGAAGAAGCCTTTGTTCTAAATAATGTTAAAGGAGGTTATCTCTTAATCATTGCTTTTTATAACTTTTATTTTCTCTGTTATTCCAACTATGTCATTGTGAATATAATAAATATCTCAACATGAAATAGTTGTTATCTTTTTGATTCATAAAATATCGCTAAAGGTTTAGCTGCGGTTGGTAGGTTAAAAAACTAGCAAAATACAACTTACTGCCCAATTACAGGCACTTTGGAATTGTCAAGGGATCGGTCGGTCAGAAAGATGAAGCTAATTGCTCATTCCAAAGCGTGTTGAAGAACGGGCATGGAACTCCTTGTTCTTTTTCTCGTATTGGTACGACTGTTTGGAACTTTACGGAAACAGCATAGGTATGCCCACGGCATGAGTTATTTAATCAGCTAGTCAGCGAGGTGTGCCGGGCATAGACAACCTTCCACATTATAGCTCGATAAGCTATTTCAAATTCACTCTAAGGGTAGATTAGCTTAATCGGCATATAATGTTCCCACTGCAGGGACACAGGCCCCCAGCTCTCTTCGAGAAGAAAAGTGTGCTGTAATATACCACGCGAACCCAGTGCGAGTTGGTACACATAGACATGCCGGTTACCTTCACTGTTTTGAGAGCAGTGGTGATGAAAATATTTACACAAATTAAATCGCCCGCTTGGGTTCGAACCTACAGTGGCTACAGCTCCCTCACTAGGTAGAACGGCCTAAGACCTGAATAACCTTGAATAAACAGATCGCTACTGATGAGAGACAGTACAATTCTATCTGTCCATGTCAAACAAATGGCTGTCAACACGTTTTCTGGACGCATACTTCGGCTTTATTGGGACGTTTAAATCAGAGATTGATAGGTTTTTCTATATCCGTTACGCCGAAATTGTAGAAAGATATACCTACGTTATACGGTCGTATGAAAATTTTATTAGAAGGTACCATCGACAGTTCAAAACGTTTTTTTTTTAAAGAGCATTGTCTTCAGGAATTACTTGTAGGTATAAAATGTCTCATTCGTAAAAAAAACACATTGTAGAAACGGTCTCTTTGCAACATGAAAGCGGCCGAAAGTCTCATCCCCTTGCATTCCTTTCCACCTAGGGGGAGGGGGTGAGAAAAATAAAAAAGACAACCCAAAGAAGGGAGTTTTTTAATTAGTCACCTTTTTTAAGTGTTTTTAAGACCGATGCTGCGCTTAGACTAGAAAGAAGAGTGGTGAGGCAATACTTTTACGGGAGAGTAGAGTGATCTATAATTTTTAAGAGTGACAGTTTATGTATTTAAATAACATAACTTCACGCCTGTTTTACTCACAGGATAAGGCAGAGATGTATTTACCTATGATGGGGAGAAAATAATAAGAACTTTAGTTAATAAATGTCAATAATAATTTATGACTTGATGTTTATAACAAATAAAATGTAATATGAAGAAGATCCAGGTTTTGCTACGAACATTCACGCACTAAGTATATTGATACCAATGCTGAAAATGGCAGATTTCAATAAAATTGTAGGTAAGTACGTTTAAAATATTTAGGCAAATAAATTAACATGGATATTTTCAATAACTAGGTATCATAATAAAAGCGTTTAGATACCAATTTATAAGTTTCAATAAAAAGTTATAGCGAAAGAAGACATTTTCAATCCATTCTGATCGAAAAACTTGAACCAATTTATAGAGCATTCTATGAGTAGGTAAGTTCCCAAATAACAAAAAAGTCAAACTTGTTAAATATTTATTACATTACGTGAAACTGTTTCGAAATATGTTATAAAAAAATGGAAAACAAAAAAGAGGTAGTTTCACGACTTGCTATGCGATGCATATTAAAATGTGAAATTGGTTTTCATAAAAACTTATACCTACAATTTTATTCAATCACGTTCCTGTTTAAATTATTTATAAGTACTTAACTAGTTGTTTAGGTGTACAACTATTTTCTTCGTGTTTCGTCAGTCGTCGGATTTATTTGCAGACGGGGCGCTCTCAATCGGCTTGGAAGTATATAGAGTTGATAATACTCTTTTAACTTAATGTAACTTTTATTTAAAAAATGGGTGGAAAGCTGCTAAAGTCGCAGACACGGCAATTTGTCGAGGGTAATTAAAGAAAACAGTTGTACTGTACTTACCTACATAAGTGGATTGGTATTGTAGTCGTAAAAAAAAGCTGCTTTAACAATAATGTTTTTTTTAATGGTTTTGCCCCCGTTGATATCGGAAATTATTCATCGGGAAAGAACTATTGGAATAACAAGTGTCCTGTGTGTTAATCCAGGCTATAAACTATATGTGTACCTAATTTCATACACATCCGTTCAGTTGTTATTGCGTGATTGAGTAACAATCAATACAAACAGTCAGGTAGTCCCGGCGAACTTCGTACTGCCTCAGAACATTGTTATCTTCATTATAATTATTTTTATGAATTTTTCTCCTATTTTTATTAGTTGTTCTGCTATTCGGCAACAAACGGTTCTGCAACAAATCGAAGATCTCAAAAATCAGTCCTTTAGCCGTTCTTGAGTTATATATGGTGTAAATAACACGACTTTGTTTGAGTAGGAATAGTAGGCTACTTGGATAAGAACGTGTACCTACAGGCAGATAATTTTAATGACCTTTTTCGTCTAAACTCAACTAGCGCAAGTAAATCGCCCGATCTAAACAGACCCCAAATATCTTAGCTAGTTGCAAATAAGTCTTATTTTCTCGTAAAACACAGACAATGTTTTCTTTCCGCGCGTTTCTCAACAGATAGTTATGTTTGCTCCCTTTTTAATTAAAAAAGTTAACTTACAAGTCACTTTGGTATATTTGAGACTTTCTTCGTTAAAAAGAAAAACGGTGTCGTCTATGAATTGTTTTTTTTTTGTTTGCTCCATCAATATTTTTTAAAGTGTTTTTGTCATTTGTGACGAGGGCTGGCTAGGTTGCCAAATAGGAGACAAATGACAAACAAATCACGGTATGAAACGAAACTAAAGTGGTTTAAAACGGTGACTCTCCAAGATATTTTAAACTACTCAGGTCTGTTATTCGTTTCGTTTTTGGTGACTTTTGATCCTGTAGAATTGTCGTTGATAACCAAAATAATGCGTTTTTCTTGACTTATTCCAGGCCTAAGTTGACTCCAATTCTGAAATAGAAATTTTAAAGTAAGCAATTATTATTCAATCAAATCGTATCCATTTGAGTACCTGATACAGGCGAAATTACCCCTAGATAATGCCTAGATTTTTATATTAGTACCTAGTAGTTTTAATTTTGTTTATTAGTTAAATTTTATTCATTTCCTTTGCTTTTTTTTCCTTTACAGGGTACATATTTTTGTAGCCAGCGATGAATGCAATGAAAATTAAGAAATTTATGAAATGTTTAGTTTAATCACTAAGCTAGGTATTAGTTAGTTTCTATGGAAAACCATTTCCCACGACCTTACAACGCTTGACACTACTTTAACATTAAGTAGAACACAAGCGGCACCCTAGAACACACTTATAGTCAATCTCATAGCTACCAAGGTACCAAATTTAAATCTTCAACATGAAACACCTACTAATTTTGCCTATACGGACAAAAAAAAAATACGAACTTTTTCTCATGAGTATTGTTTCAAAATTACTGCTTAGACTCTCATTGCGCCTCGTTCTTTCAAAAACGCCCGATAATAAATGTCAATTAGTCATAATTGCTACCCTTGAACGCGAAAGCCTTAATGAGGAATGCTTATGAGCGAGAATAAAAGAAAATGGTGCAATAAAGAGTGTATTATTGAGTATAATAATACGTTGCGATGTGTATAATGTGGTTCAATGAAACGTTTCACCGACTTGCTCAGATATGTATCTTTAAAGCAATTTGCTAGATTATAGTTTAGTTTGTTGAATGAATTGTGACTTGCAGCGCCATCTAGTATCGAATAGATGAACTAAATTCCTGTAACTCCCAGTATTCTAATTTAGAAAAGTGACATCTAGCGGTCAATACCTACAACAATTACTACTTTCGATTACCTTTTAGGTTGTTACTACATAGATATGCGTACAGAAAGCGTTGTAACCAAAAATGTAATATTAAATTGTTGGTACATAATTATTTTACATCAAGTAACATCAATAATTAATTCAAATTTGAATGTGAGGTATTAAGATGATGGGACTCTAGGAGGTGACGTAGACACTGTTCTAAAAGATCTCAAATTTTCTAAAACAGCAGTTCCGATTCCAATCCACCGACCTTAACCTCAATTATTCCAAATGCAAAAGAGATTACCCACGGACAGTACTCTTGCGAACTGTCTCGTGTCAAAAAAAGTTAAACAGCATGAAATATTGGAATAAAAATATATTTTTTAATTATGACTTAATTAGTATTAACAATAGAATACGCCATTTTTTACTATCGTCTGTCAATACTAGAGACGTCCATTTTTTCTATTGCGTATAATTTGCCTATCTACCTAAATAAAATATCATGATATCGATTCTGTATTGATTGTTCGATTTATTGTTGCGTGCCAAGTTAATAAATGTTTATTTAATTAAAAAGGTGTTTAAAATATGTTTTTAAATATCGATAGATAGCACGCAAGGTAAAATAAAATAAAAAATGTTTCTAATACAGAACAGAACATTATCTTTCTTATTTTCATTGAAAATGTGGCGAGACGATAGTGTGCGGTGCGGGTTGGTGCCTATATTTGGTTGGATAGGTTATTAGTTTTTTTATATGTCGCATCCGGTCAATAGTACGGAGAAGAAACGAATCGCAAGAACGCCACTTTCGACATCACGGGTTCTACCCACACCTACAGCGCGCTTCTACAGAGTCGTGATGTTTTAAGTCTACGGCGAGGAAGATATTCAGTGTCTGATCGCTTACGAGTTAAGACGTCGCGGAACTGTACTCGATTCGTTGAGCTCAGTTATTGTGTTAATTGTTTAGTAGTGATTTTAATAAAAGCAGTGTATCGCACCCAGTCTGTTTTCATTGCACGAAACCCATCTTCTGCCCACATAAAGCCCGTCACAGACGTAGCTATAATATATATTAATATATCGAGATATATATTATAGTATAGCAAACTACCACACACGAGAACTATACTATAATATATATTTTGCCCTTACCTCGCCTTTGCAAGCGCACGGTTTTAAAGGCCAAAATATACCGAGATATATATTTCGACATATTTTGGTGACATCATAGAAATATATATTATAGCTGCGTGTGCGGTCAATCGAAATTGTGTATAGAAAATATGTCGTAATATGCCTTGCTATGATTCATATTAATATATATTATAGCTACGTCTGTGACGGGCTTAAAACACAGCCAGTGAATAGCAAGTTGGTGTTGCCGGAATTCTACCCCGATAAACCTGAGTCCGATGCGCGTTCATGGTGCGCCACCGCTGACTTGTGTTTCGACGGGAATGCAATGGAAGGAAGCCAGCTTATTTGGACAATAAGCAAGGCATTGAAGGGCTCCGCATCTACGTGGCTGTCGCAGATAACCTATCCAGGTATGACGTGGGACCAGTTTAAAGAACTGTTCAAGGCCAGATTCGTGTGCATCGAAACTTCTGCGGCTACACTAATTAACCTGAGCAATGACAAACCAATGGAGAATGAGACCTATGCCGCCTATGCTAGCCGTCTTATGACGTCTTTGTTAAATAATTGGAAGGATCTGAGTGTTGAACAGATTGCTGTGTCGACTGTTATCGCTCACTTGGCGCAAATCGATACACGCTTGCAACGTCTCGCATTTACAACGGAGATTTCAACGCGTCATAAGTTGCAGCAAGAGCTTCAAGCGTTCTCTTACCTGAAGAGGAGAGCCCCTACAGATATGCGCTCTGACGGGAACGAGAAACGTTTTAAGTTTTCGTGACTACCACCAATCAAGTGTCACGCATGTGGCAAGCTAGGGCACAAACAAGCGGATTGTCGCTCGAAGAAGAACGACGTCAAGAAGCCGTTGCCTGTGCCGGCTGGTACGGGCGCCGGGCAGCGACCACAAGCCAGCAGCAGCTCACTGGTGTGTTTCAAGTGCGGCACGCCGGGCCACATCGCCAGTCGCTGCACAGCGGTCGGGTCCAGCGCTGCTGTACCGGCGGAGAAGCGAGTCGACCTTTGCATCATCGAGCCTCCATCAGGAAAATTGAAGCATTTTGGTGAGTGGTTTAAATTTGATTTTGATTCTGGCGCTGAATGTTCTTTAATGAAAGAGAGTATAGCTTGTAAATTTAGAGGTAGAAGAGTAAATGATGTAGTATCTTTAGTTGGTATAGGCAATAAAAATGTTAATAGTACTTTGCAATTGCTTTGTCAGGTAGAAATCAACGATTTCGCGACGGAGATTCTATTCCACGTTTTGCCGGATACGTACTTGCGTAGTAACATTCTATTAGGTCGAGAGATTTTGAATAACGGTTTTTATGTGAGCATGACTGCAACTGAATTAGTTTTGACTAGAGAAAAAACTATAAACGTGTGTAACGCTATTCAGACTACGGCAATAAAGAATAATTTTGATAAAATTGACAATCATTTACCATTAGATGGAAGACGTGACCTTGTAAAAATCTTAGAAATATACTGACACTTTTTTATTAACGGTTTTCCAACCACACGTGTTAACACTGGTTCGTTGGATATAAGATTGATCGACCCTAATCATACAGTGCAAAGACGTCCTTACGGACTGTCTCCGGATGAACGTCAGACCATGCGAGATAGGGTAAACGAATTGTTGCAAGCTAAAATAATTAGATCCAGTAGTTCGCCGTTTGCTAGTCCAGCCCTTTTGGTTAAAAAGTATGATGGATCAGACCGTATGTGCATAGATTATAGAGAGCTTAATAATAATACAGTGCCGGATCGTTATCCATTACCGTTGATTTCTGATCAAATTTCACGACTCCATGGTGCAAATTACTTTACAAAATTAGACTGTGCAAGTGGTTTCCATTTAATTCGCGTACAAGAACAATCGATTGAACGCACTGCGTTTATTACACCTGATGGACAATTTGAATTTCTAATAATGCCGTTCGGTTTACGTAACGCAATATCAGTTTTCCAACGAGCAATCATTAATGCACTTGGTGACCTTGCATACCAGTACGTAGTTGTGTACGTCGATGACATCTCTATTATCTCCGACTCTATAGAGCAGGGCCTGGAGAGGCTGCACACTGTGTTAGAAAGGTTAACGAAAGCAGGGTTCTCGCTGAACCTTAAGAAATGCTCTTTTCTTAAAACGCGTATAGAGTTCCTGGGTTATGAGGTAGAGGCAGGTAAGGTTAAACCAAACAAGCGAAAGATAGAGGCTTTGTCATGTTTACCTCCACCACAGACACTAACGCAGGTAAGACAATTCGTAGGTTTGGCTTCTTACTTTCGTCAGTTCGTACCGAACTTTTCCCGCCTCATGGGTCCGATCTATAGATTGACATCTGGAAAGACTCCGTTCGAGTGGACACCCTGCCGTGAAGAAGTTAGGCAGAAGGTAATCCAAATACTAATTAGTGATCCAGTGCTCATGATCTTCGACCCGCAGCATCCAGTGGAGCTTCATACCGATGCCAGTTCAGAGGCGGTTATGAAACCCATCTTCTGCCCATATAATGTCTGAATCTAACGGAGTAAATCCTGACGATCCGACATATATTTATTGTTTATAATGGAATCGGCTTATTTCAAACGTCTAACACTAATACACCCACGTTGATTAAAAAACACAAAGATTAGACCTCTAAAACGCGTTATGTTTTTTTTTCATTGCTAATCGATATTTTTGGTTTTCTTCCTTTATGACAAAGAGTAAAAATGCTTACACACAACTTTAGCTCGTATGGAAAGTATTAACAGAGTTATAAATCACATGTACTTACTTGCTGGGTTTTGTAAATGTTGAAATAGAACCCAACCAATAAGCTGCCACACCTGTCAGCTGTCAATTCTACATGTAGCTCTGTACTTCTTTGTAAAATATATTCTAATTATATATAATAATTCCAAGTTTCATCATTCCACGTTCTTTATTTATAATTTCCCAATCAGTTTGTTTCCTACATGGTAGCAGAGCGTGGTTACTGTATTATCTGACTAAAAAATCTGCCGGCAAGCTCGAATTCCGTGTGACGCCATTACAATATCAGGAAGATTTTTTTAAGTAATGGCTTTTCAAATTCAGCACATAGTTCATGGCAGGGATCATTACTCAACGTGGAGGTTTGCAGTGCAAACTTTTCTAGATCACGAGGAACTCTGGGAACGTGTCGAAGGACGAACGCAAAAAAAAAAAAAAATCCTATTGGTGTATCCAATAAATTATATGTCGGAGATGATAAAGTATTCATTGTATTTAGACATAAAAAAACTATTTACGAAAGAAAAAAAAAGTTAAATATAATAGTTAAGCATAAAACAAGAGTGCGGGATTGTAAAGTAAAAAGCACGCGTGTTTAATACACTGCATTATGAACCTAAAAGCGGTGTGATAAGAGTCACTTTATGAGCAACTGTGTTAAAAATTTTATTTGTCATTAAATTAAAAAAAAAAACTTGGTATTAAATGAAAATAATATGAGTAACTACAGGATATGTCCAAATTTTTGTAGAACAGAAACATTTTCACAAATAATTAAATAACAAAACAGTTTTTATTATTATAAGTACCTAACTGGAACGAGTCTGGTGTCTAAAATACAATAATAAAGAGAGAGAACAAATGCACGAGTCACTAAAAATATAAGTTAATCGCTATAGATGTGCCTTTAAAATCTGAGGGTTTCCCTCGATTCTATTCGATCCCTCATGGGATTCTGACTTGGTGACTACCTCGATCAAAATCAGTCCAGAATTGATCAAAATCAGTCCGATCATATTTAAAAAAAAAATACAGCCGAACTTAACTTAAGGTATTCTCACGGTGGCATCTCAATTCATCTTCGCCAACATCTTATATATTAGGCAAATATACACTTATACACTAAAAGCAGTGATTTTCACAATGTTAAAACCACCACTAGAAATAAGAACAAACTACGTGCTCCCTTTCACCGGCTTCATAAGGTCCATAACTCATTTGTTGGGCTTGGTATAACCTTTTATAACAAGTTGCCCTCTTCTTTGCTAGATTTGCCTTTTAATGCGTTTAAGGCTCAAGTAAAATCCAACCTTTGTTCAAAGGCATATTATTCCATTAACGACTAGTTAAACGATAAGAACTGGTCGCTGTGATTAACTCAAGACAATGTTCGTGTTCTTTCTCCAGAATCAGCTTACCTACTGACAGGGTACATGAGTTCATATATTTGTTTTTTTATTATTTTATTTGACGGTATAAGTCAATTATTTTGTTATCTTCATTTATTATTGACATGATCTTCTCATTACAATGTTTTTTTAATGAGCTGTATTGCAATATGTGGTTAGCTAGCGACCTCGACAATTGATAATATTATTCTTGCCTGAGCAACCGGCAGCAAGTTCGTCATGCTTCCTTAGATGTCACTGCTTGCGGTAGCGTCGGGGTTCGGGTTTCCTCCTTCCCTCAAATATGGCGAGGGGGGTAATGGCTGACCTTTGCGTTATGCTCTTGAACGGGTGCTGCTTGTGGTGACTGGTCGTCTTGATGTCTATAGTTTTATTATTGTTACAGTAATTGTTATGTTAATTTATTTTACTTTGATGGTCCTAGTTTATCATTTATTTATTTTATTTGTTTGTATAATAAATCCAGTATTGCATATGTAAGCTACCATGCCCTTTAGGCCTGGAGGCTTTTATTTATGTTTTAAATTTTATTTACATAAATTTTTTGTATATTTTGTTTTTGTATTGGCGTGGCTAGCTGACGTGAATCCAGTTCTTCTAACAGAACAGACAGCTGTGCTGCTGGGGAGTTTGTTGCGCCACTTCTTCTCCCCAGCTAAAGCACTAGGAAGTGGTGACGGGCGAGCGTTTTGGGGGACTGTCTTATGTAATTTTGACGTTCGAAAAGTGCTGATTCTCAGCCTAATTTGAATAAATGACATTTGATTTTGATTTTTGTACAGGCAGGTGGTTTGAAATATAACGGTGTAAGGTTGCCAAAAACTAATATACCGGTTTTCCACGGTCACTATCAACACTGGCTTGCATTTACCACTGATACATTCGCGCTCGTACATCGACAACATTAATAGGTTGCACTACCTAGGTTCTTCTCTTAAAGAAAATGCTCTGTTACTCGTAGTAATAGATAGTTTAGATTTTAGAGGTCAAAATTATGAATCCGCTTGGAATGTATTATATAGTAGACGAATTAGTTTATTGTACGACAACACAACCTTGCTCGTAAATAATCATGTTTATGCATTGTTTAACGTTGGACGTATTTTTGATCCACCTTCATTAGACATTTTTATTAATTTCCTTAACAATAGAGCTGACTTATTAGAAACTACACAAGTACACAAAATTACATACAAAAATCAGATACTTGTAAACTCGATTCTAATCTACTTACAGCTACAAAATCAAATGAAATATGAAGAGATATGTAAGGGGTGTAAAGTTCACTCATACTCTTCGGAAAAGGGAGGATCCTCCGACCAGATGGATGTCGTATCTGGTGGGCAACTGCCCGATGATTGTTGTCGGGAAGTTGTATATATGCTATCTGCGCGGTAAACTCTGCTTGCGCGATGCAGGATTGATGCGTTTGTTCGCATGTGGCAGTGTAGATGCCGCCACATCACTCCCCTCCGAAAACCGGAGGTCGATAGTAGACTAAGTCTTGTATCTTGCGATGCTTGCCAATGCCAGTTGGGTTCCAGTGGGTAGGAACCGGGTGTCGCATAGTTCGCGGTGAGTCGGAACTGTCTGCGAAGATGCCCCAGTGAGTCGGGGTGGCTGACTGCTGATGTCGACCAGGAGAGGGATTAAGCACTCTGCTAGTGGACCGGCCGAATGTGCAGTGTGCTGTGCCAAGGTTGCTGATGAGGCTGAAGGTGATGACCAGGTATGCGCTTGCGCTGCATGCTGATGGTCAGGACAACTGTTCAAGCCGTGGTTTCTGGCTGGCTGTGTGACTTGCGGGAGTGATGATGATGACGTCACGCTGATGTAGTTGCACGAAGGCTGCGCTGACGTTCATAATCGGGGTCACCAGTGAAGAGGTGATGTTCATCACGTCGGGGTCACCAGTTTAGGGATATGCAAATCACGTCGGGGTCACCAGTGAAGAGATATGAGGAACAGGGTGTAAAGTTCACTCATACTCTTCGGAAAGGGGAGGATCCTCCGACCAGATGGATGTCGTATCTGGTGGGCAACTGCCCGATGATTGTTGTCGGGAAGTTGTATATATGCTATCTGCGCGGTAAACTCTGCTTGCGCGATGCAGGATTGATGCGTTTGTTCGGATGTGGCGATGTAGATGCCGCCACATCACTCCCCTCCGAAGACCGGAGGTCGATAGTGGACTAAGTCTTGTATCTTGCGATGCTTGCCAATGCCAGTTGGGTTCCAGTGGGTTGGAACCGGGTGTCGCATAGTTCGCGGTGAGTCGGAACTGTCTGCGAAGATGCCCCAGTGAGTCGGGGTGGCTGACTGCTGATGTCGACCAGGAGAGGGATTAAGCACTCTGCTTGTGGACCGGCCGAATGTGCAGTATGCTGTGCCAAGGTTGCTGATGAGGCTGAAGGTGATGACCAGGTATGCGCTTGCGCTGCATGCTGATGGTCAGGACAACTGTTCAAGCCGTGGTTTCTGGCTGGCTGTGTGACTTGCGGGAGTGATGATGATGACGTCACGCTGAAGTAGTTGCACGAAGGCTGCGCTGACGTTCATACTCGGGGTCACCAGTGAATAGATGATGTACATCACGTCGGGGTCACCAGTGAAGAGATATGAGGAACAGGGTGTAAAGTTCACTCATACTCTTCGGAAAAGAGAGGATCGTCCGACCAGATGGATGTCGTATCTGGTGGGCAACTGCCCGATGATTTTTGTCGGGAAGTTGTATAAATGCTATCTGCGCGGTAAACTCTGCTTGCGCGATGCAGGATTGATGCGTTTGTTCGCATGTGGCGGTGTAGATGCCGCCACAAATACAATAAAATAAACATACAATAACAATATAAATAAAAAATACAATAATAACAACAAAAAACGATGTAAATGTCCTAGCAATCAGTCTCACTACTTATTTAATTGTGAAGCAGTTAGAGCCCTGCTTATTGATTATTTGGTCTTCAAAAGGCCAAAGAAGCAAAGGCCTGTCTTAATTGTCTTCGATCAGGGCACGTAGAATCTAGGTGTAATCTTGTTCCTTGCAAACATTGCAAACAAAAACACAGTACCTACAACCCTTACTCATGGGTTTGTCGCGTCGTAGTGCGAGCGCCACCGTGACGGGTATCAGGTACCTTCGCAGCTAGGCACTCCCTATCTCCTAAGAAAGTAACTGTAAGCAGAACTTTGAGAAATCCTTCACTCACAATGACGACGGACGCATTGTGGTAACCATACCGCTGACGGAATATCCTTCAGTCTTAGGCGGTTCGCAATTGTCGGTTCATGTCTCATGAGCAGCTTCTAAAAGGTTCTGTCTTCAAATATACGAACAAAAATAGGGAGTCTTCGCCTGGCTGTCTTGATGGAAATAGCAATTTACTAAATAGTATCTATACCTATCACGCGTGCAGCTGTCTGCCGTCGACAGACAATCCAGCGTATCTTGTTTCCCGCAGGCTGAAGGCTGATTCCATCAGTGTTCATTCTTGTTGTTGGCTGGTTATACTTTGCCCACAATGCCCAATCATAACGATCCAATATATGTGTTGGTGGTAAATTACACATTATTAATTGTGATACAAAGTATCCAGTTTAGTATTGTAGCGTTGATAATGCTGAGCCAGTGATGCTGACAGACAGGAGAAGCAGTGATTGCAATTTTATTAGTACTTTTTGGCAATTTAATCTGCAATTCAACACAAGCCTGTCATATTTGACCTCATTGCTGTGGCAGCACAGTGAAGATGACTGATTCGCTCTTCAATCATTTGTCGGAATTTACTATTTACTATAGAAGTATACTTGCTAGATATGAGAAATGGCTACCAGCCTCACTCAAATAAAAGCTAATTTAAACTCCCATCCTCTTATTCCTCTTCCCTCTCTTGCACTGTCACTCCTTCTGTTTCCATTGGACGGCCACTGAATTCTATTCTCATCCACAGGTCTCTGATGGCAATGTGACACACATGCAGTGCTTGGGCAGCAGCATGCTTGGAAGAGTCTTGAGTGTGAATACAACGAGGGGCATCATTTGCAAGGGCATACATTCATATTTGCCTCTTTCCAGATTTTTGAAGTCTACGCTTCAACCCGGGGAGCATGTTAGGAATCTAACCTAACACAACACCTTGCACGTGGTCTGCACGCGCAAGCTTCGTGATCAGCGCGTCACGCGTCATCGGCAAGCTGAGGCGCGGCGCGGCGGCGACATGGCTCGGCCCGACGATCACTCGCTTCAACGGACTCCACCGCGCCGGACAATACTCCTAATCTAATAATTACTTGTTTTACCGGGAAAGTTGATTATTGTTATAATCACGGCAATAAACCAGTGCATATATTATACAGTCCACTCTTTCATTGCTCTCCGCGCTAACACTTCGTATACATATAATGAAGGTAGCTAACCAAGGTCTTTAAATATTGGTCGACATGATTCGTCAGATGGAATCTCGTATAGAGCTCGCAAACATTTCTTTTGGGCGACAAATGCTCTGTTGTGGTCAGTAATATTTCCCCACATCATTAGTCCATACCGTAGTGAGGACTCAACATACGCGCGATATGACATCACAGACGTTTTCATTTTATTTACTTTTTTTATTTGTCTCAAAGCATACACAAAGGTGATTGCCCACTTTTGGGCCCAGCTGTTACAGAATAAAACACATGTGGAAAAAATACTTTATTTATTAAAAACCAAAATACAAAAAAAAAAAATGCAGTTGCTTATTTAAGAAAACTATTATATATGTAGGATCAGGAGTGCCGAGAGGTATTTCGTCAGGGTTTGGAGTTCCCATTTTATTGGGATAAACAATACTGTATAAACAATTACAGGGTTTTTATTAATTACACTATTACAAATTAAAACAATACAAGTAACCGAACAGACTTTTTCAGGTCTCTGTTCGTATAGTGGCCAAGCCACCCAACGACAAAGTGTATCGCTCGCTATCAGCAATCAAATACAGCTATGTCAATATACAGCAGCGCTGTACCAGGTAAACCGACAGTTTTGTCGGGAGCAGGGGAGCTCTGTATTGAGTCGAATCCGAAGATCGACTGACCCGCACACAGAGGGCACGCTATTTTATAAGACGATGCCCCCACCTTGCAATCCCTCCACAACAACTCTGTCCGATGACGCACGGAAGTACGTCACGTGTTTACTTGATACAAAACACTAAAATGTGCTGAATCTTATAAGACTTTATAAAGTAATCAAATAATACAAGAATGATTGTCGTAAACAAACAATGGTAAATAGTAAACCACTATTAAATTGAAATAACATTGTCATATATTGTTTTGAACAAAACCATTGGTTACAATTGAGGCCATGAGAACCATAGTGGCCTAATTCAATAGACAAGCTTTTTGAGTACCATAGAAAATAGAAACAGTATTTTTTTAATCAACTAGCACTCTTAAGAATACATACTTTTTATTACTTTTATGTTTTATTTGACCTATTAATGTTCTAATTTATGATTTTAATAGTGAGAAAATAGCTTTTTTGCTATTTTTCTACATTTTATACACAGATAGGCCACTTTGGCAGTAGGTTTTTATAAAAGGGAAAAAAAATGGTTGTTAGGCCAATTGTTTTGGATGTCAATGGGTCCATAGCCTAAAAGATTTCTATTGGCAATAAGATTCGCAGGTGAATATGCATTTGGCAGTGGATTGTAATTAGCCTGGTTATTCCGACTTGCCATTACTCGAGCTGCGGTGACATGAGGACTTATATACGCCTCGTAAACGTTATGCGTCTGAGCATTACATATGCCAAAAGTACCCGAAGTTTCTACACCTCCTTCAGGTATTGCTAATTGTGGTAAATTTAGTTTTAATTCAATGCCAGTACCAGTTATTACGTTTGTGATATGTGATAAATAATCTGTTACAGCTTTTGGTAGGCATTGGTAGTCCGGAAGAGCGTCGCGAAGATCCGTTCTGAAATTCAGAATTTTTTGACCATTCCTACGAGCAACTTCTGCGGCTGTTAAGTTGAGGTGATTGCACATCACATGTTGAAATAGGGAGAATGGCAATCTTTCTAATAATCTGGGGTCAATAGCCCTCAGCTTTTCATAAATCTCCTCAACTAAAGTAATAAATCCAGAAAATTCATAATTCTGGCAATGTATGTCATTTATTGGTACCAAAGAGGAATGAGGTCCAATATCATACATTGGTTCATCAGACGGTGGAGTTTCAACCGTCGATCTAGGAAGAGCGGAATTAATCATCGCAACTTCACGGGCAGCTTTCTTTTCATCTATATTTTTCTTAAAATTACTTGACCGATTTGTGTTTTTCCTGGTCTGCTGCTCATAACGCTGGTCATAGGGTGGTGGTTCATACGACCATTGAGCCACCTGGTTCCTATCAGTCATATACTGATAGCCCCTCTCAGCATCCCGTCGCCCACGGCGGTTACCACCGGATTGGCTAGGGTTAAAATTTGGGCGTCTGCCCACATTAAGTGGATTCATCATAAAGTGTTTTTATGGAATTAACATTTAAAAACGACAGGGGTGGCCCAGTGGTCACGGCCGGAGCAGGGGTGGCCCAGTGGTCACGGCCGCGACTTACGGTTTGTAGGTCGTAGGTTCGAACCCAGACAGGCGCTTTACTTTGTGTAAAATTATTTCATCACCACTGCTCTCAAAACGGTGAAGGAAAACACCGTGAGGAAACCGGCATGTCCCAGAACCATAAATTCAAAGACATGTGACATCTACCAACCCGCACTGGGCCCGCGTGGTGGATTACGGCCCACTCCCTCTCACAGAGAGGAGGCCTGTGTCCCAGCAGTGGGATCATATTAGGCTGATTATGCTATGCTATGCTATAGGCCAATTGTTTATTAAAAAACACTTAATAAAAAAAGCAACATCAACAGCAATAGGTATTCTTAGTCACTATCAATGTCATCCTCAACATCTATGACATTTCTTACTGACACATTATCTTTAATACTAGTTTATAAGCTGTGATGCACTGGAGGTATAAAAGGCAAAAGATCTAATAAGTCCTTTTTTTTCTCACAACTTATGGGTTTTCCATCAGGGTATAAAGGATCCAGCTTAATACCAGGCAAATCTGTAGAGCCCCTTTTCTTTAAATCTACATTTTCAAATAAAACATCTTCAATTTTTTTCAAATTTCTTTAAATTTCTTTCAAAAAAAATTCTTTCAAATTTCAGAAGTTACATTATTTGGGGATTGGTTTTCGTCACCTAAAATCTCAATTAAATCAGTAGTAGATGCTGTCGAATTACGTACAGGTGGCTGGTATTCTGAACCAGAGTCTTGAAATGGATTTAATGGAGCCACTTATTATCAATTAATAATAATTTACTGAACGATAAAGCAAGCACGTATGGGCGCGAAAATAATGACGTTTGTCATCCACAGACTGTCAAAAAGTAGCCTAACTAATGTCATCATGACAGTGAAGTTAAAGAGGGCTTAAACCATAGTGGCCTATCTTACATAGGCCAGTATGGCACCTCAAATTTAGATCACAGACTTAAAACCATAACAATGATTATGCTGCCATCTAGTGAAAATTCGTTGTATCACTTTTAGGCCACTCTGGTTCTATCAAAATGATCAATTTGAATTGGAAAAAATCATAAACTCAATATTGTAAAAAAATGAGTTAGGCCACTATGGTTCTCATGGCCTCAATTATTGAAATGAGTTGCCAAGAATCAAATAGTGCGTACACAGAGCACTTCCTAAATTATGTGTCGATTTATTAGACAATAGTTAATAATAAAGATCACTTGTAATTGTTATCCATCTCCGACACGGCCAGAACTGACGTTTTACACGGCCTCGTGTGATCCTGAAAACAAATCTCTTTGTGAATATCGTTCGGCCTTTCTGACAAACAAAAGCCTTAACAAAAGGTATGTAGAACAGAAAAATCCAAAAGGAATATGTTGAAAAGAAAAATCCTGAAGTAGTCCAATAAAATTGTTAGCAATAAGTTATAACAAAAGGCATGCTAAAAGAAAAATCCTGAATTAGTCTAATTAAATTATTATCAATAGCAGTTGCATAGCAACCATTCAAAATGACCATACTGCTACAGACACTACACAGCTCACCAAATCACACCATGGGATTCGACAAGTAACTTGGAATCGAATAGACAACCCGCATAGGTGTCAACATAGACAACCCGCATAAGCGTCAAGTTCAACGTCCAAATCCAGGAGTCAACATAGACATCCTTGGAGTCGAATAGACAACCCGCATAGGCGTCAACATAGACAACCCGCATAAGCGTCAAGTTCAACGTCCAAATCCAGGAGTCAACATAGACATCCTTGGAGTTGAATAGACAACCCGCATAGGCGTCAACATAGACAACCCGCATAAGCGTCAAGTTCAAAGTCCAAATCCAGGAGTCAACATAGACATCCGATTAAGTATCAAGATAAACAAAGAGTCAACATAGACATCTTGTCAATTCAGCTATACTATGTCTGCAGCAGATGCATCATCATCTGTGTCAACATTGACATCATTACTAACAGTGACTGGACATTCAGGCATTTATCTTAAATAATCAAATTATATTAGTACTCAAAGATTTTAACAAATATCTATCACCATCCAATAGTTCTAAAACTCGATAGGGACCTTTCAACATAGCTTTAGCCTAATCATATCGGGCTTCATTGTATTCGGCACTTTTAGTTATACCCAGGGCTGCTTATTCCATTACACGAGACAGATTTACTTCAATCTCCTCACTGTCAACAGTCATCATTAATCAAACTTAAAGGTCAGCAACTCTTATGCGTTCAACCTTCCCATTAGCCATACATGCACAGGTAGCTATTAAATGCAAAGCAATATTTGGAGAATCACAAAAATCTTTAAAGTTATTGCTAGAAAAACAATGACCTTGGTCAGCTATAACGCGAGAGAGTGCTCCAAATAATGACACTAGACTTGAAGAGCTTTAATGCAATTTTGCAATGGTCACAAATCTTTTTAAATGTTTAATCCCAACTATATGTAAACAACGAGTTTGTCCATTCTGTTGTATTTACAGTACAAGGTTCCTGATCGGTATTCATAACTTTGACAACATTAGGGGGTAGAAAGTAATTTTTCATGTTAGAAACGATTGCTAAAATTTTAGAATTGCGTACGCTGTTGGTCAGCGAAAAGACAACTTTTTGACAGAGTTGTAATTTCTAAACGTCTCTGTTATGCTTTGTTCCTTGATTCTGGAAGAGATCAATATCATAAAAATCAGAGTATCAGGAATAGAGCTTTGATCCACAATAATCTTACTTTTTTTTCGGTCATATTAACCGCAAAACCTAGTTTTAACATATATTAGCCTATCGTGATATTACGACTTATATAGGCATCCGGTATCACATTAAAGTGTACCTCTAAATGGTAACCATCTATTTCTACTTCACTCAGAATTTGTTCGGTACATATTAGGCAAGTTAGCATTTCCTATTCCTATCATATTGACCACACAAGAGAAGTTTGCCAGGCAACTTTTCAGCAAATGTTTTTGCAATAAGAGAACATTCAGCCCCAGAGTCATAAAAAAATGGAAGCGACTCACCAGATTGCCGTAGAACACCTGTGATAGGTCGTACATCACACGCTTCAACTGGTTTCACTGATGGTTGGCTGCTCCAAGACAGACTGCCGGCCGCCTTCCAGTCGCCTTTCGGTCACCTTTGGGTAGCGAGGAGCGACGTGCCCCGACTCCCCACAACGGTAACAGACGATCTTCTGTGGTTGGTCCAGGATGATTGGTTTTCTGAACCTTCTTGCGACAGTTTATAGATTTATGTCCCAATATACCACAAAAGTGACATACTATTGTACTTGGTTTGAACCTCTCAGGTTCAGAAGAATCGAGCTGGTCAGAGGAAATCTGAGACTTTCTCTTAAGATAGGACAAGACACTCAGTTCTTGTTGAAGTTTATGCCTAGTATGTACTTTGGTAGTAAATGCTAGTCGATGAGCACGGGAATCAAATTTTGGAGACATGGGCCAGTACAGTAGAAACTAATGACACTCAGGCTTTTACAAATGCGGCTACAGATTCTCCTTCTTTCGGTCGACTATTATGAAGGTTAATGAGGGTAGCGGCAACAGTTTCCGAAACTATGATAACGAGAGAGGAAGAGACTAAGAGTCTGTCCAGGTCATACCTGCATCCGTTACTTGGGAAAGCCATACGTTAGCACTGCCCTTTAAGGCTTTAGCGAGGGCAATAATAAGAGTGCTACCTTGAAGAGGCTTTTCCGAAAGGCAAATATAAACGGTTGTACTTCAAGATTGAGCATTGGAATCAGATAGGTCTGGGTCAAAATCGGGCAAGCTAATTACAGTAGATGGAGTGAAGAGAGTCTTAATCGATTTAATTAACTGAGCCATATTATGGTACTGAAGCTCTAAAACAATTCGCCATGGATCACCAACACCTAGCGATTCCTGGGCTAAACCTAATCCCACTTCTGATGTAGGATCAGGAGTGCCGAGCGGTATTTCGTCAGGGTTTGGAGTTCCCATTTTATTGGGATAAACAATACTGTATAAACAATTACAGGGTTTTTATTAATTACACTATTACAAATTAAAACAATACAAGTAACCGAACAGACTTTTTCAGGTCTCTGTTCGTATAGTGGCCAAGCCACCCAACGACGAAGTGTATCGCTCGCTATCAGCAATCAAATACAGCTATGTCAATATACAGCAGCGCTGTACCAGGTAAACCGACAGTTTTGTCGGGAGCAGGGGAGCTCTGTATTGAGTCGAATCCGAAGATCGACTGACCCGCACTTGTTTGTATGTTTGGCATCTCGCAGGTCAACCTATGCGGTTGTCGTCTGCTTAAGCGGACTTGCCTGTGGATTCCCTAATAAATTAAGGCCTCCAGCCAGGACTTAAACTTATATACTACCTAAAACTAAGCGACAACGCTAAGGGCACCCCCTGTGGGGTACGAACCTCGGCTTAGGGCGTCGCTGGAAGAGGGCAGCAAATGACTAGCTGGATCAGGATTGGTATTAATTAGGGACGAATTTAAAGCTACAGGCTCAGCGGCGCGGGCTGGCTCGAGCAAGGGTCGGGAGGGGCGTCGATTTGGGCGTCGCGGCGGGCCTCGGCGGCGAGGGCGGTAGGACGGCGATCGGGTTTTGGGCTTCTGTAGCGTGCTAGTGGCCTTACTACTCTCCTGGAGGAGGGTAGTGGCGTCGTCGGGGTCGATTAAAGTATGCCTTGGTCGGCGAATACTGCTAATGCGAGAGGGAGTGTAGCGGGCGGCCGCTGTAATCAGGGGGTTAGAATGTTTAATGCCGCAGTCGAAGAAACGCTTTGATAAGCGTTTCATGAACTGTTTTATGGTTGGCATTTTGAGGTCGACGTGAAGATCTATATTACGGACATAGAAGGGGGCACCCGTGACCCTTCTGAGGAAACGGTTTTGGAGGGTCTGCATCTTATGGAGATGACGTGGGTGAGCGTGCGTAAATACAACGCAGGCATAGGTCATGATGGGACGGATGACTGCGGTATAGATGCGGAGCTTGCATTTGAGGGACAGTTTGCTACGGGCTGTCAGTACGAATTGGAGCCTGCTAAGAGCGAAGGAGGCGCGCGCGCGAACCGCCTTAATATGAGCCTTAAAGGTAAGGTTCTCATCGAGGATCACGCCTAGGTATTTGGCTTGCTTCTCCCAAGGGATTGGCTTGCCGTACATAGTGATCGGGCTGGGAAGTGGGGGAGGGAGTCGACGACGTCTCGAGAAGAGAACCGCCTGACTCTTATCGGGGTTGACCTCGATTCTCCATTTCCGGAACCAAGCGCCTAAGACGTTTGCGGAGGTTTGGAGAGTACGAGCTATAGCGTTGGGACAGTGACCGGTATAGTAAACGGCAGTGTCGTCGGCGAAGAGAGCCAACTGAGCCTTTTTACTTTTTGGGATATCGCTAGTGAACAGCGTGAAGGCGAGAGGAGATAGTACGGAACCCTGAGGGACACCGGCGCGAATAGGATGAGGGGACGAGAGTGCTCCCTCGACGCGATAGCGAAAGGTCCGGTTCGACAAAAAGTCTCGTAAGATGAGCACGAGACGATCTGGCACTCCTAGTTGGTAGAGCTTGTATATCAAGCCGTTGTGCCAGACTTTGTCGAAGGCTTTCGCTATGTCGAAGAATAGCACACCCGTCGTCGCGTTACGCTGCAGACCAGCGCATAAGTGCTCTACGATACGGTGGACCTGTTGGGTGCCCGAGTGTTGGCTACGGAATCCAAACTGCTCGTTGGGTATGAGGCTCTTTGCTTCGGCGTAGTCTTTGAGACGCTTATAAATAAGCCTCTCGTAGATTTTGCCGAGGACATTGAGTAAGCTAATAGGGCGGTAGCTGGAGGGCTCAGACTTTGGCTTGCCTGGCTTTGGGATACGGATGACGGTGGCTTCTTTCCATGCTTGTGGGAAGGTGTTGTTGCTCAAGGCGCCATTGAAGATGGCGGTCATAAGCATTATTAGCGGGGCAGGAAGGAGTTTGTATACCTTATTGGTAATACCATCCGAACCGGGGGCCTTACGAGCGTGGAGCCCTTTAATGATGTCGTGCACTTCGTCTGGAGTGACGGGAGGCAGAGGATCATCAGGGTCTTCGACGGGAGGGAGGGAGGCTCTTCGTTCGACTTCAGCGTCGACCTTGTTCAGGTGAGCTTGGTCTACTGGTTGGGAGCTGGGAGAACATTGGGACTCTAGGCTGTCGGCAAGACATTCAGCCTTATCGGGACTGTCGAAAGCGACACTATTGTCGGGGCGGATGAGGACTGACCCGCACACAGAGGGCACGCTATTTTATAAGACGATGCCCCCACCTTGCAATCCCTCCACAACAACTCTGTCCGATGACGCACGGAAGTACGTCACGTGTTTACTTGATACAAAACACTAAAATGTGCTGAATCTTATAAGACTTTATAAAGTAATCAAATAATACAAGAATGATTGTCGTAAACAAACAATGGTAAATAGTATACCACTATTAAATTGAAATAACATTGTCATAAATTGTTTTGAACAAAACCATTGGTTACAATTATTGAAATGAGTTGCCAAGAATCAAATAGTGCGTACACAGAGCACTTCCTAAATTATGTGTCGATTTATTAGACAATAGTTAATAATAAAGATCACTTGTAATTGTTATCCATCTCCGACATATATATATTATTATAATCTTTCTTTCACGAACTACCGTAGCGCGAAAACGGACTTTGTATCTGCTACTTTGATCGACTACGGCTTGTTATTTCGGACTTCGATATCACATAACGTTATGGACAACTGCATTAATTGCGGTATTGCAACTTCTCGCTGCGATATAACGGGAAGACGAGCTTTAAATGAATTTATTTTCCTTTATTTAAAACTAATCTATTTCTTCGTTATAGTTTACCTGGGAATCATGATCCTATCTACCCACTAACTAGGTATCTGACATGGCATTTGAGATTATTAGGATTATTAAATAGATACCAAGTACCTAGTGATTTGAAAACACATTTGTTAACAAATCGTCGTCCTATTTCTAAGTAGGTACATTTAGTACTAATGCATTAACCGCTGTACCTAAATAATTAACTCTGTTAAGTCGGTTTATTTTATCCAATGGAAACCTATCGTAACTATTAGTCATCTGAACATTACCAGACTGATAATTGCAAAAAAACATTGTTAAATAACACAATCTCTATTTCAACCTAACCTTAGATTCGACCCCATATATCTTGATTATGCAATTGTCAATCAAACTGAAACTAAGGCAGCTTAAAGCTGATATTTAATCTAACAAATTAGACTAATTTGGAACTTGTAACGGTTCATAAAATTTTGGGCCCCACGATGTATGGGAGATGGTCGATGTCCAATTTATTTACTTCATTACATACAGCATCAACCTGTGCTTTCCAATCTAAATGTTCGTCAATTACTACTCCTAAAAACTAGTTCCTGCCACTTGTGTGTTTACAAATATTTTTGATGCGATAATTCAATTTGTCGACATCTAAATGGCTACTTTTTAAAACGTATAATATTATTATACTATTCTTAGAAAATGTCTGTAATATAATTTTTAACTGATATAATACATGTCCCACGATATAGTCATTTTCACCTAAAGATATTACAATTTTGTCACTTGGTTGCAGGTTTATGTTGGTACAGTTTTTTGTTATTGTGTCACTCTGTGCATTTGGCACCGAATGGGCGAGGACTCCATATTTTTCGTACTGTGTAGTCATTCTTGAATTTATAAGGGCAGCCAGACCGACGCATTGTTGCGCACCAAAGTACCATATTGTTTTCGAATATGTGTTTTTCTAGATCTGAGGCAATTGGGTTTGTTGTACTGGTATTGGCTGTAAAAATCTGTTCTGGTTTTGGTGTAGTCCTAAGAGATTGCTTCTAATCCTGTATTTGAGTAATTAGATATTTTACCAAATTTTCTGCAATTTGTAGTGCCTTTTATTAGGCTGAGATATTTTGTTGCTGATGTAAATATAAAGTTATTATTACATTCAGCATTTGTAGCAAGTCGCGGCGAGGAGGGAGTGGAAAACACGATTTCACTTAAACAAGAGTATCTTTTCGTTTTGTCATTGCGTAGAGGGCTGCTTTATTTACTTGTCGAAGAATAATGACGACTTTAGGACATGAATTTCTTGAGTCAGCTTGTTCACTTGTCTTTTAAAATCATTGTTTTCCAATTTCGTATTTTCTAACTCAGCATCCGTGCTTTCTAGTTTTATAGTCAGCTGGGTTATTGTATCTTGCATCTCAGACATTGAAGATATATTAGTAGTGGTATCGTCTACACTTTTTGAGAGTTTGTTCGATGTGGTGTCAATTTCGTGAGATAATCGGTCAGTACATGAGAAGCCTGGTTAGGGGTCGACTGCCTTTTCTTTGCGGGGGTTTGCAGAGGCGTTATTGTAGTATCGTCGGTGGTTTTCTCATTGTTACATTGGATGGCTCTGTAGAATTGGTAGTTTTTTACACATCTTGCAGTGCCATTTGTTTTTGGATTCTTGATTCATTAATCGGTACGTGTGTTCCGGATAACCATCGCAGTCGGGTTCAAATCTTTTGTTGCAAACTCAGCACAACGCAGTTTTTTTATGTCACCATTTTTCTTACATTGGTGACATATTACTATCTTGTGGCCTTTGTTTGAAGTTTGAAGTATTTGAGCCTGGTTCAATGACGTGTAACTAAATGTCGTTATTATCGACTGAGACCATTAATCATCAAATGAAGGTGACAGCAGTTCGACGTGATACCGCTACTCGGCGATAGATGGCGGTGTTTTAAATTTTAGTATCTCTTCAATTGTCGTCGTGTATATCTTGTGGTTTTGATGAATGTGATGAATTTTGATGAAAATGCACTTTAATTGGAGTTCAATTGGATTTTAATTGCCAAGAGGAAGGTACAAACTGTGGCGAAAGTATAGTTCAGAATACACCACAATGATTATATCAGTTAGTTTTAGTTGTTTACACTAAACAACACAATCTGTGACTATTTTAAACAAACAGTGAAACTGTTTGTTTATAGTCACAGATTACTTTTTTTCACAGAATTCACACTCAAAGTTGTTGCAAATATTATCTAGCAACTATTGATCGTTTGTGCATAAGTTAGTCACAATTTTAAACACTTTAATGGTGAATTACTAGTTTTTAATAATAATAAAAACGGAGCTAGTGGTTTACAATAGCGGTGGCGCCATCTTACTCATTAACGACCTATCGAACTAAATTTTTACGACAAGCCTACTCTAGACCACATTTTTTTTCGATATCGCAGTAGGAAAGCCCAACATACACGGTTACATTTAGGTCGTTCTGGAACCGAAAGCCATGAACTCGATCATCAAACTCGAAACGATTGAGACCATTATTTTAAAAAACTAACAAAAAAACACGAAAAATCTAATTTTTCGTAATTTTTTTGAAATAATGAGAACTCGAAGTAACGCTTTCATTCAAACAATGCGTAAGTGTGTAAAACGTATCGACTAATGGCAACACAAGCGAACGGTATCCAAAATTGAGAATTATTCACAAAAAAAAACAATAAATTTGATAATTCGTGTTTTTTTTTTTGTTTTTTTCTGGAAAATAATGGTCTCAATCGATTCGAGTTTAATGATCGAGTTCATGGCTTTCAGTTCCAGAACGACCTAAATTTAACCGTGCATAAAAAGACGGCAACGATGATAAGATGCATTCCAAGTTCAAAGTAGATGACTTATCTGCGTTACATAATCTATGGTCGAATGTTTATACGCCGCGGCAAATTGCCGGCCGCAATTTGGCCAGTGTTTTCCGAATCATCAGAGAAGGAACTACCCAATAAAATGGCGCGCGTAAGTGAAGTTATATTTTATTTTAATAAGACAATTTTATTCTTCATCGTAAATAATTTGGCAATATAACTTGCATTGTTCATAAAACTGTGTCTGGGTTTAGTAGTTGGCTGTAGATTTAATTATTTACTTAGCTATTTACCTAAAATTTATGGTTTATGTAAACCGGTAAGTAATTAATTATGATTCGATAGTAGGTGCTTAGTTAAGTACCTAGGAATTGAATAAAACATCGTGTAGTTACTACTCATATTGATGTTCTTACTGATAATACAATGACCACCATCTTCAGTGGCGTATTTTAAGATTCAGTGGCCTTTACCTATAAGGTTTGTCGCCCCATAAGTTAACGGAAAAAAAAACAATTTATTTTTCATTATAACATAAAATCCAGCAATGTGTTGATATGTCTGAGAATGATGTAAGGCAATGCAAATATCAAATTTACTTTTTCGGATGGACAGATTGATTAACAAATTCTTCAATGAAACTGTCATATTAACTGTCATGCCAGCTTCTATAGGGTGAAAGGGAAATTTAATTCGACCTATTCCATGAAAAGGGTTATACTAGAGGCCAATAACAGCAAATTAAGTCTTGCAAACTAGGGGTTAACACTGGATGGGTTTGGAGCTGTAACGGCTCATCGATTTTTTACTGAAGAGCTTTTATTTCTGAGATTATGTATGTTTTGGACAAGAGAGAAAGTGAAAGTGAGTGTTTTGGGAGAGTGGAATAGTTTTTTTTTCATAATTAACTGTTTTTGGTAACAAGTTAGAACACTTAAAAAAAACGAAGAACCTTCACACCTCGGTAATTATCCAGTTTTGACCCCTAGATAACTGTACCCAATTTGTTGACCTATTCCTTGAAAGGTCAAGGAATAGGTCGAATTGCCTCACCCTGTATATTAAGAATAGCTGAACTGTTAAAACGTTCTCAAACGTAGTTAATTTATTCTACATTCAGTACGAAAAACGAACGTTCCGCACTGAAATTGTCACCGCAGTGCACAGAAATATGCGCTATGCTTTTTCAGTATATGGAAATGCTTCCTTCAAATCCTTTTATTTTCATGAGACGTCAATAATTGTTTTAAAAGACGCATTCTTCTTGTAGATCATCCGCCAGATCAATCGGGTGTATTTTTTTGGTTTTTGGCATTCACTCTAACTTTGCATAAACATGCAAAATTGGCGGCTAGCACGTCATACGAAGTTTTGCGCGTTAATTGTTGGGCGAGCTAAGGAATTAGCTCGCCCAACAAGGAGGTGACGGCTTTCCATTCCTTCTCGCTCCGTACCATGGCCTGGACCAGGGCCGCACGCGAGAGATCGCCGCCGCCTTTTGCCTCCGCGAGGACACAGCGGTGCTCCGCCGCCGGGAAAACTTCCACCGTATGCTCCACCGTTTCCTCGAGGCAATAACCCTGCGACTTCATTTTTAACCAAAGCTTTTTGGTGGCAGAGTCACTTTTATAGCTTCTAGAACCGCTATTTTTTACTCCGATCGTTATTAAGGCTGGTACAAGTATCGTCTCTCGCTGACCATCACTCTCGCTTATGGATATGAACGAAATCGACACGAGCAACGTCGAAAGATCCTGACTAGTCCGACGGGGTCCGACGGACACGTCTCCGCCCCGCCGCCGATCAGTAAGCGATAGCCCGCGTCTTGATGTCTATCAAACTTACAACCAAATGAGTTTGAGTTTTTAAAAAAAACAGGCATTTAAAGTCAAAAAAAAGAATCACGCACAAAGCTGAGCACGAGGAGCGGCTTGCTCCGCCCCTCGCAGCCTGCCGTCCCGGGCCGTGGCCCTCTTGGGCTTAGGGTAAATACGCCCCTGACCATCTTCAATGGTACTCTGAGCAACATCTTCCCGCAAGCATGGAAAGAAGCCACCGTCATCGCTATCCCCAAGTTCGGCAAACCCAAGTCGGAGCCCAAGATTTACCGCCCCATCAGTCTGCTCAACGTCCTCGGCAAAATCTATGAAAGGCATATTTAAAAGCGTCTCAGAGACTATGCCGAGACAAAAGGCCATAACGAACAGTTTGGTTTTCGAACTCAAAACTCTTGCGTTCAACAGATCCACCTTTTCGTCGAACACATAAACGTTAGTTTCCAACGAGGTTTGATATCTTTTTACTGCGAGTTGTATCATTGATTTTTATATTATGCCCTATCTCTTCACATTTTCTGACTAACTGATTTGTTTACATACCGTGTTGTGGGACCCTGGTGATCTGCTATACAGGTATTCCTAGTGCAGACACCAGTGTCTCACAAAATAGTGTCACATGGTTTTTAAGCTTGTCCAAATTATGTATATACAAACATTGTTTGTGAAGAGAAAATAATTATTTTGAATTTGAATTTGTTAACGGGTACTGTTTTCTTCGACATAGCGAAAGCGTTCGACAAAGTCTGGCACAACGGCTTATTATATGTATAAATTATAGGCGTACTACTTACGTACCTAGATGTTTATTATTTGAACTTTTAATAATACAATTCATTTCACAAGGGGACGAGCCCCTTTAACAGCTGCGCGGGAAGTTCGAAGGTTAGGCTAAATTTGCCGCTGTCGGTTCGTGGATGAAAGAAAGAATGAATGAAAGAAAGAAAATAAATTTATTTGGCACAGAATATAAAGGCACACAATTTATCGTTCAGACAGTCGCTCCATGTAAAATATCCAGCCAGGAAATGTGCGATTTCGTGAAATTGTTTCCTGATTAGTTCAGCACAATTGTCTTTTGGCTAGGCCACTCTATGAGCCGTCAAACATATATATGTTTGTCAAGAAAGTTATGTTTTCTTTGTCAAATAAACGTACTTATGTATAGGTACGTTTAAAATTTGACAAAGAAAACATAACTTTCTTGATTCATCAGATCCTTATCCATTGAATTAAGAATACGATGAATATCTAGAATGACTCTGTATTGTTAGACTCACAAAATGTCTTGATACTATACACTTCTTGTACTGAATTAACTAACAAACTATTGAAATTTAAATATAATATCCTAACCTAACTAAAACTATTAACAAACTAAAATATGGCGTTACAAAATTCCTCCGCATTGCTGTTAACTGGTAATGTACCTAAGAGACTGAGCGCATTGCCACGTTGCATGGCAATGCCGCCAGTATATTTTGATGGATAATGTTTGGACTTTAAAAGCGACTATGACCTCTGAGTTTGTTTCGGCATACCGGCTCAGGAATCAGCTAGCTCGGAAATATCAGCGACCAAAAATTTACGCTTAAATGTGACTTAAAAATCAACTTACAGAAAAAAAACAAATAATTTAATTTCAATGCTTATTCATTATTTTATTAGTTTTTTCATGAAATTAATTTGTATTTGCATAACCGCTACTACTGAGCACAGCATCCTAGCCTCCTGGGTCGTAGGTTCGATTCTCAAGTTGGGCAGTGTTAATTGATTCCGCCCCGGAGTCTGGATTTGTGCCCGGTTGATGGCAATAGGCTCGCTCCTTATTACCTACATGGGACATAAACATAACTAGCGTAATATGGATGCACCCACACTTTTGCCCAATCCTTGAAAAATACAGGAACTTCCCGCTCCCGAAGTTCTAATTTGAGAATTGTATTAATGAATCTACAGTTAGAAATTGTAATTTCTAATGTTAGAATAATTAATAAGTAATTCATGTATTTTTAGATCCTTCTAAGACATTTGACTCAGTTTCACATCCCACATGTTCCTCAAATATGGAAGGACAACAGCTGCGATGAATTTTGTTAGAAACACTTTAAAGCAAACCTATCTTATTGAATATCTCTGCAGTGAAATTAACACTTTGTATGTGATTAAGAAAAGGGTTAGCTATGGAATACCCCAAGGTGGCAAGGTAGGTCTCAATATTTTACAATTTCAGCAGATCGCTTTAAAACTCTTGAAGAGTAATTCCATAACATCTCGCTAGTATTTATCGAAGGCTCTCGGGGCTGCGGAGTATGCTCTAATTTCGTCAGTTATGATAGTATAATAATCTGCAAAGGTAAAACCAAATGTTGTCTTTGAAAGATTGCTTTTAGCGATAAGACCGCCTATTGTGTCACCCTGTGTAAAGTTTATACATGTATATCTGTAATTGTAATTTTAATATGCACCTTCTTTATTGTAGGTGAAGGTACTTTATTGGTGTTACACAGTATAATATCAAAAGTCAGCTTAAACTCTAGGAAGTGATGAGATTTCAAAGTCAAAGCATTTACTTCAAATAGGCACTTTTGAACGTCAACATTTACATTATAATAGAACTGATTCGAGTCGCCCCTTCCAAAAGGTAGTTTTGTATGGAGAAGAATAGGCAAGAAACTCCACCATTACTGTTTTAAAATGTTTTACAATATGTTGTATACATTCATAATATACACTTGAGAGCAATAAAATCGCACACCTTGTTATTTTTTTTGTTAAGACAGTTTTTTCATGAATCTGAATAAACATTTTAAAAAACACACACACTAATTGAAAGTCTGCCTCATTACCTTTCTAAAGATATCAAATACAGTGTCAAAAAATACCCATTAGAGGTTTTACGGCACAAAACCCAACAAACGGGTAAAATTACACAATTTCGCATAAGAAATAATGAAAAACAAACTCAAAATTGTAGATCAATTTGTTTATTAATACGGTGTATTCCCTCCCCGAGCCTTAATTACAGCTCTTAATCGGTTTTTCATGGACCGTATTAATTTTATTTCCATTTCCATGATATCTTGTGGTATAGCGTTCCACTCCTCTTCAATGGCAAGTTGAAGCTCTCGGAAGCGCGTAGGCTTCTTGCTCGAACTCTTCTTTTTAGCTCATCCCAGACATGCTCAATCGGATTGCGATCAGGACTACGAGCTGGCCACTCCATCGCGGTGATTCCAACGTCTTCTATGTAGTCGCAAACTGTTCTAACGACATGCGGTCTGGCGTTGTCGTGCATTAGGAGAAAATCTTCTCCCAAAAGCCACGCAAGCGGCCTCACATGTCCTTCGAGCACTTCTTCGACGTATCGTGCAGCCGTCAAACCTCTTGATCTCGGGCCGGTATTCGCCCCAGTGATGAATACAATGTCCAACATTATGCCACCCCAAAACATACACGATCCACCGCCAAAAGCCACACGTTCGCTTATGCAGCATTGTGAAAATCGCTCTGATGACCTTCTGTAGACCCTAAAGCGTCCATCATGACCATGTAATGTCTTTCTGCACTCATCAGAGAACATAACAGACCGCCTTCGAGCTATATCGCGTCGCCCCCGTAAGGGGGCGTTGCGTGCGGTGCCGGGGCTTCGCCCCCCCGCCGCAGATGCCCGACGGGGGCCCGTAAATACGGGCCCCTCATAAGGGTTGCGACTTGGCAGGTGGTATACTAGGCGCACGCGAGATACGTGCGCCTATGTGTGTGGATTCTTGTTTGTTTCTGTAGGAGCGCCGCGACGCTTTTAGCTAAAGCGTCGCTTTCTTCACGACATCTCGGCGGTCTGTCACCGCCAGGTGAGACCCCTAGTTACCTAGGGGAGGCCCGGCGATGACAACCAGCGACAGAGATGTCGAACAGACCGCCATTGGTCATACGTCCAATTAAAATGATCCCTGGCAAATTGTAGTCAGGCTTGTTGGTGAGCTGTGGTCAATTTGGGACCATTTGCTGGGCGATGTGAAGTCAGTCCTGCTTCACCAAGTCTTCTTCTGACTGTCCACCGAATTATACTGACATTGCGAAATTCTCGAAGCTCTTGTCCCAGTTGAACCGCATTCATCGCAACGGTCATCACGCTCTGATGTTCTGCGTCGCGAGCCAGATCCTGGTCGCCGAATGAAGCCACCGGTCTCTTGAAACCTCTGGTACACACGACGAACAGAGTAGCGGCACAAATTTAGTCGTCGAGCAACTTCACTTTGATTATGGCCTGCTTCGAGCAAGGCAATAACTTGAGCGGCTTCTGCGGGCGTGTTATCCATATTTTTCCGTATGCTTTCAGTAGAGATGTTATCACGTTGACCTCCGGTATGCAACTGATTAAAAATCCTTTTTTTTTTTTTTTCGAAATGGCATCTCGCAGGTCAACCCATGAGGTTGTCATCTGCTTAAACGGACTTGCCTGTGGTTGCCCTAATAAATTAAGGCCTCCAGCCAGGACTTAAACTTAAATACTAACTAAAAACTAAGCGACTATACGCTAAGGGCCCCCCCTGTGTGGTACGAACCTCGGCTTAGGGCGTCGCTGGAAGAGGGCAGCAAGGGGCTAGCTGGATCAGGATTTGAGTGATTTTGGGACGAATTTAAAGCTCAGCGGCGCGGTCTGGATCGAGCAAGGGTCGGGAGGGGCGTGGATTTGGGCGTCGCGGCGGGCTTCGGCGGCGAGGGCGGTAGGACGGCGATCGGGTTTTGGGCTTACGTAGAGTGCTGGTGGCCTTACTACTCTCCTGGAGGAGGGTAGTGGCGTCGTCGGGGGCGATTAAGGTATGCCTTGGTCGGCGAATACTGCTAATGCGGGAGGGAGTGTAGCGGGCGGCCGCTGAGATCAAGGGGTTTGGGTTTCATGAACTGGTTTGATTAAAAATCCTTTTTTTTTTATAAATGGCATCTCACAGGTCAACCTATGAGGTTGTCGTCTGCTCAGACGGACTTGCCTGTGGTTGCCCTAATAAATTAAGGCCTCCAGCCAGGACTTAAACTTAAATACTAACTAAAAACTAAGCGACTACACGCTAAGGGCACCCCCTGTGGGGTACGAACCTCGGCTTAGGGCGTCGCTGGAAGAGGGCAGCAAATGACTAGCTGGATCAGGAATGATATTATTTAGGGAGATTAAAAATCCAAAAAAAAAAAAAAAAGTTTTTTTAAAGCTAAGCTTGTATTCTTTAATTTTGCCTAATGATTTGTACTCAATATCTTTAGATTTAAGAAAAAAAACTGTAATAAACCAAATTACAAGGGGCGTGCGATTTTAGTGCTCTCAAGTGTATTTATGTGAAGACGATGCACCAATAATGATTTTTACCATACCACAGTTATAGGTAAAAATAATTAAAAATTAATCGAAGACAAATAAATTAATTATAATAATGATGCGATAGATACATAGTGCTCACATATTTATAAACATTGTATAGTATATGATTTTCCTAAAATATTAACAAGGAGTATGTCAATAACAAATAAATTTGATTTGACTAAGTTTGATTTTGTCTAGACTAGATTGTCCTATGGAGCCGGATCAGCATGTTTCCAAGCATTCTTATCTTGGATATAATCCTCTAATTTGTATTAAGCTTGTTTACAAAGTGTACTGTTTATATGAGTTTTAAATTTTCTTTCATTTTATTGCAATATATCACAAAGTATTTTTATGTGTTGTAAGTATGCTTGGTAAAGTATTTCATAAACGTGCTGATTCTTTACGATATCTCAAAATAGGGCAAATAAACAGTAGTTTTTGGAAGCCAAAAGTTACTGTTAATCTTCTAGATTATTGATATAATAATATAATAATGTTTTAACATCACATACATCGTCACATATTACGGTGACTAGTAAAAATAAAGTTTTTTAAACTAATCTGAAGGGAAATTCCCGTATTCATAACAACACGATGCTCAATCAAATGTTACGTCACTTTAATAAAAACTCCATCTTGCATGAACATCAGTACGGTTTCACTAAAGGACGTTATACCACTGACGCTGGTGTCACCCTAATAAAGAACATTTTTAGCGCCTGGGAGGAATCACAAGATGCCATTGGAATCTTTTGCGATCTCTCTAAGGCGTTCGATTGCGTAAACCATGAGACACTTCTGCTGAAACTGGAGCTCTTGATTTGCTAAGATCATACTTGAAAGACAGAAAGGTTAAAGTACAAATAAACGGCACAAACTCATTAGGGTCTCAAATATCAATGGGCGTTCCTCAAGGTTCGATATTGGGTCCATTCCTCTTTTTAGTCTACATTAATGATTTACCCCAGTTACTTCAAAATCAACCGAAGATGGTGTTATTTGCAGATGACACTTCATTGATCTTTAAAATAGATCGAAGGTCACAAAATCTTGACGACGTGAACAACTCTATTCTTCAGGTCCAAGATTGGTTTACGGTAAATAATTTGGTACTAAATGAGAAAAAAACCAAATGCATTCGATTTAAATTACCTAATGTTAGAAGTAGCGAATGTGACATCATATTGAACGGAGAAAAACTGGAATTTAGTAATCAGACGGTTTTCCTAGGAATCACGCTAGACGAGAAGTTACAATGGGGACCCCATATAACATCTCTCGTGGGGCGACTAAGCTCGGCAGCGTATGCTGTTAGAAAGATAAGACAGTTAACAGACGTTGAAACCGCGCGTTTGGTTTATTTTAGCTACTTCCACAGCATTATGTCATACGGCATTTTACTGTGGGGTCGGGCTGCTGACATTTAATCCATTTTTATTTTGCAAAAGAGAGATGTCAGAGCCATTTACAATCTACGTCGCCGCGAATCTCTTAGGGAACTATTTAGGAAGATTAATATAATGACTGTACCTTGCCAGTTCATTTATGAAAATATTATGTATGTTAGAAAAAATCTGCATCTATTTAATAAAATAAGTGATAGACATAATATTAACACTAGAAATAAAAATAAAATAGATCAACCATTTTTCAGACTATCTAAAGTACATACATCTTTTATGGGGTACTGTGTTAAATGTTACAACAAAATACCTGGTGAAATATTGCAATTAAATTAAAGAAAGTTTAAAACTCATGTTAAAAAAACACTTTGTAATGATAAATGGTAAATGATAAATGAGGCTAGACAAAATCATACTATTTGCTTATTGTATTGTATATTTGGTTATTTTTACTTTACTCACACACTGACTTATTCCTAGTTAATATTTTAGGAAAATCATATATTTTTACAATTGTTTGTAAATATGTGAGCATAATGTACCCATCACGTGATTAATTTATATGCCTCTACTTTATTTTTAATTTTTTTGTACCAATACTGGTATAGTATTTTTATTCTTGTTGCATCGTCTTCACATATAGAAATATAATTAATGTATACAAAATATTGTAAAACATTTTAAAAGAGTAACGGTGGAGTTTCTTGCCACTTCTTCTCCATACGAAACTACTTTTTGGAAGTGGCGCCTAGAATCAGTTCTATTTTTAATGTAAATTTTGACGTTCATAAGTGCCTTTTTATGGGCCTATTTGAAATAAATGCTTTGACTTTGACACTCACAATCTAATCTCAGTCTCAATTTGTCAAAAAAACAATCAATTATCATACATTTCTGATATTGATTGTCTGACAGATAGTGCCGTAGGTATTTTCGATGAGTTTATGGCGAAATTTTGTCATACATGATTTAATTTACCGTATTGCATACTGGTCGCTACTTTGTTACATAAAAATGCGTTAAAGTACACTTACATAAACATAATTATGCAGTAGGTATGTACTTACAGTCTACACACTTAATTGCCTGCATCTTTAGAATCGGCCTTCACACAGACAATTGAATGCATCTGTTGTCTTTGGTACATTTTTTTTATTAGTTTTTATTCTCGATCCATACTTGTTAACTAATATTGTTTTCTATTAGCACAATGCAACACAACACACAATGTGTGTTATTGTAACATAATTTTATTTAGTAGCTCTATATTGAACCTTAATAAATAAAATAAAATAAAACATCATCAACATACACTAAGTGAAAAAATACGTAATATTGAAGCTAACTCAAAAACCACTCATCAAAACTTGACCAATTTTATATGGGACCCTATACCCTTTAAAACAAAATAAGAATTTCAAATCGGTTTATAGATGCCCGAGTTCAGAGGTAACAAACAGAAAAAAAAAATGGTACTGGTATTCGGCTTCATCCGGTAAGACTGGATGCTGACGAAAAAAGGTTAGGCAGATGATGAATGGGGAAGGTCGGACAAAGCTAATTGTAGATGGCGCGACCATAGCTAGGTCCCTACGGCCTTTAATAAATTTGACATTTCGTTCATTCATTCCATTTTGTGTTCATTCATGAGTTTGATTTTATTTCACTATTTTGTTATTTTCGGTGATTTCAGTATTTTCTATAAAGTACTTGACATGGAAAGAGTCAGAATTTTAAACCTTGAATATTTCCTCGTAATCACTTTCTTCAAAATGTTTCCGACATAAACTCGAACTCAAAAAAATCTCTACGAATAGCTTTATAACACATTCTTCTAATTAGGGTCTTACGGGAAATGGTGCACTCCAATTTCCAACACAATAACGCGTCTATTTTCGCTAAAATACAATAAAACCACATCACGCCTTGTATTATTAGCTTGTGTTGGGAACTAGCTACGACAGCGAAATTTTGACAGTTGCCTTCCCCATTGAGTTATCTTAACTTACGACTGTAGCTACCAGGCACTCTAAAATAATTTCCACGCAATCTCCGCTACTGCGAAACGCACCTTTATTCTTTCTTCTTCTTACCTTCAGTAATAAAATTGAGTATCACGAAACAAAATGGCGTTAGTCTCAATTCTTATTTCGTTTATAACTAAAGTGAGAAAATATCTTGTGGCTGGATAATAAACTGTATTGTGGAACTGTTAATTTATATTTTAGACATCCAAGCCGAGCAGTCTTGCTTTTTTTATACTAACCAATAAAAACACAGTTTACGAATAAAAAATGAATAGAGTGAAAATGTTACAGACTCGTTTTGGGAAAGAAAATGATCAAATAAATTATATATACTAAAGTTCAATTTTGATTGTATGTGTGATGTTTCAGAATATTTATGGTGATGGCGCCAAAAACGTAGCCGAATTATGGGCTGAGTTCATTTAGATTGCCATCAACGCGCCAAGTCTTGCTTGTTTATTTATTCTTACCATTACAAAGTCACTTTGTATTCGACAAAAAAATTGAATAGAGAGAAAATGTTACAGTTATGTGACTGTCTCGTTTTGGGAAAGAAAAAGATCAAATAAATTATATATACTATGATGTGTGATGTTTCAGAATATTTATGGTGATAGCGCCAAACACGTGGCCGAATTATGGGCTGAGTGCAGGTGAAAGAGGTGGAAAGAGGAGGGCTATTAATTATTTAGCCTACAAACGCATAACGACAGTACTCTCTTACTCTAATTGACGACTTAGCACACAACGGACTGTGTCCACTCAACAAAATGACAGGCTAGGTGTGTTTGTACGCCAATTAGAGCAATTACTTAGGTTTAAAACAACTACGAGTTGATCGCTAGGCAAACTTAGCTTGATATAATACTTAGTAAGAATAGAACTGTGTATACTGCCTCGTTTGTCTGGTAAATGATAAATGATTTTATTTCTGTAAGTAGGTTTGTACAAAATTTTACACGTATATCATATTTTAAAAACTAGACGAGGTCGGCGTTTCCTGTCTGACTACTCTGAGAAGAATGGTCGAAACAAACTTAGAGGTCAAAGTCTCTTTTAAAGTCCAGACATAATCTTGGTCGTATCATGTGAACATCATGTGTATTGATGTCTGAAATGTTCTTTTGAGGAAAGAACCACACAGATTGATTGGACTTTTTCAGCCAGTGCACGCATTTGTCAGTAATCGCGTCAACTCAAAGCTTAAGGAGCTCAACGATTCGACGAACAATACTAAAGAAAGGACATTGGGTAGGCCGTATAAATTACTTAAACCGCCAGACCAAGATTAAGATTAAAAATTAAATAATAAAAAAACGCAAAACAAAAAGCAATAACAAGCAAAACCCACACAGTCGTAACATTCACAATAAAACAATTAAAAAAAAATCGTCAATGGTGTGATTATTAATCAAGGGTCCTCAGTTATGTCCCTGGGCCTCTTCTTCTTCGTGTATATTGCATGACAGTTGTTCATATTTTATTGGCCCAAAATTTCGCCTTTCCGCGTCATTAGCGGTAACAGCGCTGAGGTCACTTTGGCTGCATGTTTTGGGGCACAGAAGGCAGGATAGGAGGTCGAGCATTGTTTGTGACTCGGCGCCACATCCACAACCTGCTGTTGTTCCGTCGAAGTTCTTCATACAACTACCCACATGAGGTCGGAGACGGTTCAGGGACTTCCAAGTGGACCACGGAATGTTGCACCCAGCAGGGAGATGCTCGTTTAGAGGTAGATAGTGTTTAGGTGGAGGAAAGGTATCCTGCCATGGTCTACAACGGTCGTCGACCGGGTTACCTACCCGAAAGGGACGCTGCCGATTTCAAGAAATTGTGCCTGCTTTTTAGCAGTTGGTAGTTGAGCGTCAAATAGAGGGTGTCTAGTGTCAGACTCCTGTTTGTGTTTCTCCACTGCACT
Organism: Dasypolia templi; assembly: GCA_963555695.1. Classification (NCBI taxonomy): domain Eukaryota; kingdom Metazoa; phylum Arthropoda; class Insecta; order Lepidoptera; family Noctuidae; genus Dasypolia; species Dasypolia templi. The sequence goes on from OY743163.1 coordinate 13,277,059, forward strand.
TTCAACTTCTCACCGGACTTGTGGAGGTACTATGCCAGCTGTGGGATAAAGTGCGCTGACCGGTTTCGGTTTGAGGCAGCCTATGATTTTCCTGGGCCTAGGAAAATGTCATTGCGTTTTTCCGATAGAAAATTCTCTCTCAGCTAGCGGTTAAATACCGACCCGCACTGGCCCGCATGGTAGATTATAGCGTGTGGTGGCATCCACGCATTACTCAAAGTTCTGCATCGCGCAGGCTCACTTTACAGTAAACTGTGCTTACCGACATCAATCATCGACCAAATCTCACACCCGTGGAGGATCCTCCCTTTTCAATGATTATGAGTGATTTTTTCACCCTGCCCCTCATACCTCATGAGCGCATTCCCCCTCTCACAGAGAGAAGGCCAGTGTCACCGTGTTCCAGCAGTGAGAACATTATAGGCATCAGCCTATAATAATAGGCATCAGCCTATAATGTTCTGCTGCACCCAGGCTACAAAACTTACCGCTTGCATATGACTATGCAAGCGGTAAGGTTTGTAGTCTGGGTATTTCCAATCACATGTGGCTTTAAACTTACATCTCGCTGAAACTATCTTTACATTTTGTAGCATTGTTGGAAGATTACTTAAATCGAGAACGTACCTATGGGTCAGGAGATTACTTACTTAAAACTACATATACAACGTGTCGTTTTGCATCCTCGTCAAATTTCAGGAGGCTGTTATGAAAGACAAAAATAATCAAATAAAATTACGATACTTGCTGAATAATTAAATACAAACTTGTTTTTTTTTGTTTTTTAAGTTTGGAAGTTTTTCAGAATAAACCACTTTCAAAGAACAGAATCGCCCCGCTGCATATGCGGTAGGCAATGCCGCACAGCTATGTCCTATTCCGTGGCTATGTCGCATAACAGGGCAGTTACAGTGCGGTATCACACGGGCGCGTTCCACACAAGTCGATTTCCGAAAATTAGAAAAACAAAAAACAAAATTACTTATTTTATTATTGATTAGTGTCGAGAATCATTAGCATAGTAACCTCTTTGAATTTGACGTGGATGCAAAACGAAACCTTGTATAAATTATATGATGGCATTCATCTATCAGAACCTTCGCTGCACATTTATTGATATCAAAAATCTATGTGTAATGAATTGTTTTATTAGCAAATCTTGGTCAACCATATTGACGGAAGATTTAATTTTACCTTGTTAGTTTGTTAAACTGATATCAATATTGTTAACATTGCTAGATAAACTTTGAACTTGAACAGATAAAGTAATAAGATATAGGTAATTATTTTAAATTAGTAATTTTTTTGGCAAAGTTTTTTTTCTAAGGGTACCACAGAAGTTGTATTGGCGTGTACCACTGGAGATCCCGTGAGAAGTCAACGTGGATACCCTCAGCTAACTAGGAGAGGTGGAGGCGTCCTTAACCTTATAAATCGTCTTACGGCGGGAAGGCATACTCCTTTTGCTTCTGCATGGTCTATTCTTAGAATATTGCTTCGTTATTAGTATCTTGGTAAATCAACTTTCGTATTTAGGTTCCGAAAAACAGCCACGAACTAAAAAACAGGCCAAGTGCGTGTCGGACCACGCACAGTGAAGGGTTCCGTAGTTGCGAATAACTTAAACTTAGCATTGTAGTTGAAAAACATGTGCTCACATACATCGATATGCGCAACGGTCAATTCTCCAACTGTTTTTATGTGACAATACTACACATTAACGTTTTTCGGAAATTTTCCTTTACTTGTTCTGCGAGACCTTGCTTCTTGCCAAATTTGATGATTCAGGGTCAACGGGCAGTAAGTACCCTATAGGTTTTCATTTATTTGCGAGTATCAAAATAAGTTGCTCAATTGGCCGATTTTTTTTTAAGAGATCATCTCATAAGCTTGATTTTTAAAAGCTCCAAGGGACCGTAGACTTACGTATTTGATATTTATTTAAAATACGTAAGGGGTCTAGACAGACGGACGGACGGATGGACAACGAAGTGAACTTATAAGGGTTCCGTTTTCTCCTTTTGCGGTACGGAACCCTAAAAAATTGAAAAGAACATAAGCAGATTCTAGTTACATACGTAATCTCCTTCTAATTAAAACGGCTTGTGTGGCTGTGTCCGAGCGACTTATTAGCTGATTAATAACTGCTAACAATTTAAGACGATTACGTAATACTAATAAGGCATTATTTTCTTTAATTCCAGGTAAACATCCCATCATTCAAACTGAACGATGGCCGGGAGATCCCAGCTGTTGGCTACGGGACCTGGTTGGGGATGGACGAGACGGTAAGATACATTCAGTTGCCTCACTAGACCTTAGTGTACACCCAAAGTTGTTGGAATGCCCAGAGGGTGTCACTGTCCTCCCAAATCTGGTAAAACTGTAATTTGAAAACATTGTAACAGTCAATTATTTTTAAAAGAGTAAGCGTGGAGTTTCTTGCCGGCTCTTTTCCATAGGAAACGACCAATTGGAACCGTTCACCTAGCTTCTGACGTTTGAAAGGTGCCCATGTAGGTTTATGTCAAATAAAATATTTTGATTTTGTCTTAAATTTTCTGACATTTAGGAGGCCATAAAAAAACTGATGATAACAAAAACGGAGGATACGGTTTGGTATTGCAGCTACTTACAGCTCTATAATTTTCATCCAAGTTATAATTATACCATTCCATAGATAAAGAATCAAAGAATTTGTTACGTCGCGTCAGGACTTTGACGTCACGACCTCTACCCACCTCAGATAATATTACTCGTTACGTTCACGTATTTACGTAAAACACACATTTTTTCGCTAATACGATGTTGGTCTCAAGGAGAAACTTGTTTAGTTTGATGGCTTGTACCACATCCTCAAATATGAAACGAACCAATGATCAAATCAAATCTAAAACAATGATTTCAAAAATGAAGAAGTTGTAACATAAAACAAACATCACGGCTGTAATCCCAGACGGGTTAGGCCGAGGTGTACCTATAGTACACCCACATTCCGCCAGTTATGCTTAAGTCCCATGTAATAGGGGGTGAGCCTATTGCCATCAATCGGGCACAAATCCAGACTCCGAGCTGCTACTCACAAATTCTATAGATAGAAAAACCCAATAACACTTTGCCCGACCTGAAAATCGAGCAGAGCTACTGATCTTGCGAACACTAGACCAACGAGGCAGTCAGAACAAATTGTAATTATATTCTAACGAGAAGATCTTGTGGCTAAGTTATAACAGCTGCACAGGTCAATCGACCAGGTAAAGCTACCCTTGCCAAGGTGGGTGACCATCTTTACATGCCAAGGCCCCTCCGTGCTTCGGAAAGCACGTTCAGCCGTTGGTCCCGGCTGTCATTCGTGGATCTTTGACAGTCGTTACGGGTCGTCAGAGACCCGAAAGTCTGACAACCAGTCTTAGCAAGGGGTATCGTGGTACCCAGTAACTGGGTTGTGGACATCAGCTAGGCAGTCGCTTCATATAAAATACTCGTAATCAGCTGCATCCAATCAGACTGGAATGATGATATAATTATATTTTTAGTTAAACAGCATTTTAGGTAGTTAGATAACCTTAACAGTAGAAAATCTGATAATTTTCCCTTATTTATAGTTTTATTACTATTATTATTTAATTTTTACTATTATTACACATAGTAAAAACCATCCCTTCATGTTTTAATTTCCTTAATGTTTTGTTTGCACGTGTATTTTATTTCATTTGCATTTTATTTTGATTTAGGAGGCCAAAGGCCCGAGTAAGCAGTTTGAGGTTAGTAAGTATACCTTGGTTAACTTAATGCATGTAATGCCTCCTACGCTTTATTTGTTTCGTTAGGCCGAATTTAAACAGAAGTTCGCTTAAGAAACCCAAGCTGGGTTTCTTATGAAAGTGGTGCCATCTTAATACATTTTGACATTAAGGCATCGATCACTAAATAAGTAGTGATCGATGCCAGAGATGTGCTAAGCATGCTTTGAAACTATGTGACCGTTTCCACTTATGCTGCTGCTATGCTGTGTAAAAAAGCGAGTTAGGGTTGATCCATATCTGTAAGCAAGAAATCGCCCTTTCATGATCTTTCCTTTTCTATCGCTATGAGTTGTCATTTCCTAGAGCGAGAAAGCCGCCGCACGCACTCTGCGTGATTCCACCGCGCGCCCTCTATCTTTCTCGCCCGGCACTTTAATGGCGTAACCCACTATTAATCACAATCTTGCTTGCTTGAAGGATATTGCTAATCCGTTGCTTCATATGTTCGAAAAAATATCTGCTCAACAACGTAAATAACGCAATGAATGTTGTTGAAGTGTCAATATAAAGGCGATTGATAAAGTGTTACGCGGGTCTGGCTGTTTGTATTTGTGTCATTTTTGTTATTTAAAAAGGAGCCACAATAGAACTCTGTAAGCTTTTTTTAAAGATTTAACCGTGGAATAGCTGGCCCAAAACATGGAAGTGGGTGTTTTTAAAGTTAAAGAAATGCCATATAATTTGGACTTTTTTGGGGCATCACGATTTATTTTCATGTTTCTAATCCAGCCTTTCTCAAAGTGGGCGATAAAGCCCCCTTGTGGGCGTTGCAGGCCTAAAGGGTGGTAATAGACCCAGAAAAAAAATCGGGGCGTTGTGTAGAGGCTTGGGGGGCGATTTGTAATTTCTCTACTCTCAGTCGGTGTCTAGGAGGACCCTTAGACACCGACTGAGCTTCCGACTCTCGACTACAACTTGTGAACATCAACTAATATTAAGAGATTGCTAAAACTAACTCGGTTCGATATTTCTCTCCGCGTAGTTCATATATCTGTCCTGTTATATTGAATAAATAAGATAAAATCATGTCAATCGGTCACTCCTTTTCGAAATGAAAGTAGACACAAACAAACAAATAAAAAGGCATCAGACACACTTTCGCATTTTAATAGTTATTAGTATTCCTAGATAGGTAATTTTCGTAAATAATAAACCGCGAATAAACCGCGGGCAATCATGCTTTTAAAAGTTTTTGTTAAATAACCCCATTTGTGCATACCTGTATAAATCGGCTGGTTCATAGAATACGTTCATAATTGTTGAGTACGATTGAGCGTCGAAAGAGATAAACGAGTTTCTGCATGTTTGTCTGATTCCTATCGGTGCGGGCTGCTTACGCAATCCTTTATAAACAACGTAACTTTTATTTTATTTTAATTTGCGGTATCGCGCGGAATAGATAAGCAGTACTTAAGTTCAACATTTACTTACGTTTTTCATTATATTAAATTCGGATTCATTGAAAATCCTACAAACCCATCGTCGCCTTTGTGTCTTCTATGTCTAAAAACATTTTCGAATGAAGCAATGAAGCCTTCAAGACTGCAAGATCATTTGAATAAAATGCATCAAGATAAGAATGACATGAATTTATCATATTTTCAGCATAATACTCAGCCAAGTGTAGCAAAACTATTTTCGGCGGCTGCTAAGCAAGCTCAAAAAGGCAAACCACAGAACATCGGAGAAGAGTTAATTTTGCCAGCAATAAAGGAATTAATAACTACTGTGCTTCATAAACCGGCCGCAGATATTATCCGAAAAATCTCTTTGAGTAATAATTCTGTGCAAAAACGAGTTGATGAAATGGCTGAAAACATTGAAGAATCATTGTGCAATAATTTGAGGACTAGTCAATTCTCAATTCAGCTCGATGAGTCCACTTTACCAACTAATGAAGCATTAATGCTGTCTTACGTGAGGTTTATTAAAGATGAGAAAATGTGTGAAGACCAACAGGTCTCTGGTCAGGTCTGTATCGGTCTCTAAATTTCTAGCAAATAATAATTTAGAGACTAGCTAGAAATTTAGAGACCGATACAACAGGCGAAACCATTTTCAATACATTGTAAAAGTTTTGTGATGAGAAAGAGATTTCCTCGAAAAATATTAAATCTGTTGCTACGGATGGCGCTCCGGCTATGACAGGGTGCCATAAAGGCTTCATAGCATTCTTAAAAATTAAAATTCCAGATGTGTAAAGAATATGGACAGACGTGAGTTTCACAATTTTACGAATCTATCAGTAACCTGCAGTAACGACGACTTGTTTGCCTACTGCCAAAATTTGGAAAACCTTCACATTGACTTCACCGAACGATACCAGGACATTTTGAACTTGGAAATACCAGACTGGGTGTTGGATACGTTTCCAAATGTCAACACAGCAATATCACCTTAGCTGGAAGAAGAACTGATAGAATTGACAACGAACGAGGAAATAAAAATCAAGTAAAAAAATGGCTACCGAGATTTTTTTTCTAAAAACGATCCCGCAATTGTACCCTAGATTGTGGTAAATCGGTAAACGATTCTTGATAGCATTCCCATCATCATATTTGTGTGAACGTGGATTTAGAGCTGTGGCAACGCTGCTTACTAAAAAGAGAAATTCTTTGCATGATACCGAACGTGGCGACTTGCGGCTGTTCTTGAGTAAATTGGAACCTGATATCAGCAAACTTATTAAACAGCATCAGATTCATCCTTCACATTAGTTGTTATTAGAATCGATTATGTTTGTTTTATTTTGAATAAAAGATACTCTGTCTGAATACTATGAAGTTGCGTTTCAATAATCATTCTCATTGGCAGGTGTAGCCCGTAAGAGTTAACTTGAGACCTGAGCACCGTTGTGTAGTATCTCCTACTGCGCTCAGGTCTCAAGTTAACTCTTGCGGGTTGATGAATGTTAATCTCCGCTAATATAGCTCACAATGATTGACTTAATTTGAAGTTATAGTGGTTTTTAAGTTGGTGTAAAAATGGGGGCGCTAAAAAATAATTTATTCTCAAAGTGGGCAGTAGACAAAATAACTTTGGGAACCCCTGTTCTAATAAATCCCACACAGACTAGAGGCTACTCTTTTAAGCAATGCTAAGTTAAAACAAATGGTTGAAAAGACATAGGTACATCAAGAACATAAAATAATACAATTTTATTATATACTCTTAAAACAATTTTCAGTTCGAATTCAGCGCCACTGGCATGCCCAAGATGATGGAGGCACTATCCTATGCCATAGACATCGGGTATAGACACATAGACACTGCTCACCTCTACAGAGTGGAACCGGAAGTGGGGAAGGTCATAGAGAAGAAGATTAAAGATGGTGTCGTGAAGAGGGAAGAGCTTTTTGTTACCACTAAGGTTAGAATAATTTCTTGAAGTAGTTAATTCGAATCCTATCTATATTTCTTTGTGTTTATCTTGGACATTAGTAACATCGATGAAGGAAAAAGACATCGTGAGGAAACTTGGATAACTCGTTTTGAGCAAGAGTGATGATCAATGTTCGTGCCTTCTCCGTAAGTATGAGAAGATGCTTGTTGCTTTGCCCTGCAGTAGGACAATAAAAGGCTCGTATTATGATTATTATAAGTATAAATACCTAAATATAACATAACATGACATCACGCCTTGTTTCCCCAAAGGGTTGGGCAGGGGTGTACCTGTACACTCACATTTCGTCAGTTATGTTTAAGTCCCATGTAATAGGGGGCGAGCCTATTGCTATCAACCGGGCACAAATCCAGACTCCTTGCTGCTACTGAGAAATTCTGGATAGAAAAACCCAATAACACTTTGCCCGACCTGGGAATCGAACCCAGGACCTCTTGCTCAGCGGTAGCGATTGCGACCACTAGACCAACGAGGCAGTTTTACCTTAATATATTACAGTTTTGTGCGGTAGAGATGTAGCCGCCACACAGCGTCAGCAATTTACCGGCGAATGACGACACTGAAACATTAATTAAGAAAGTGTGTTTTCACTCAATTATTACCTTTACATGCGCTTCCTACGCTCAATATTGTCAAGATAAAAGCAAGGCAATTGCCTGACTTGGAACTGTCTTGATGCTGCATGTTCATTGCGCCAATAAACGTGCAGCAAATCGTAACATGATTAACTATATATGTTCATCTCTTTCTAATAAACAGGTATCGGTATAGCCCTTTCCTTTACTTCGTCTACTACTACCACTACAACGCTGTATGACGCGTCTATTTATAATACGCCATTGGTTTTCCCAGTGAGTGTTCTTTGATACCGTAAAACCAAACAATGGTGCCATCAGAAAGTCCAAAATTAAATGACTTATTATTCCACTGTCTTTCTCTCCTATTAACATAAAAATCTTCTGTCTCTGCAGGTGTGGCACCATTTCCATCGCGAGGCTGACGTGGAGGTGTCGGTCCGAGGGTCTCTGCGCCGTCTGAAGCTGGAGTACCTCGACCTGGTGCTCATGCATTGGCCTATGTCTATCTCGGTGAGTTTGTAACCTGTTGGGAAAGAAAAACTGTTTATTTAAAGGCGTTCACAATGGTTAAGAGGTTCCTTCCCGATCCGTCTATCATCAACTCGAAAATGACTGAAGCTTTGTTGTTTCACCCAACGCAATGCTTGAGAATGATCCAAGAGTGGAACGCAATAACATCGAACGAAAATTGGTGCGCGGAGATTTCACAAAACTTGTTCCAGGAAAAACGTGTTTTAGAAAAAAGCCTTCGCGTACCTATGTCTTGAATTCTGTCTGAAAAAAAATCTTGTTTCGTTTTTTTTTTGAGCGTGATTTTTCAGTAGTCGGTTTTTAGTTTTTGAACTTACTTTACAATTACTGAAATTATTTTGAGGATATAAAACAACATAATATGAATATTTCAAATGTGCATTTTACGGCCTTTCATTTGAAACCCAACACGGTGTATTTTTTTTGAGATCTTGATTTTACGGCCTCTAAAGATCGCCATATTTAATTTGATGCGATCTCATATAGCCCATAACAAGCGGACGATCACGACACTTTCAACAATACCTCATTTGTCAAATTATGATAAGCAGTTTAGAAGTTATGAGAGAACAGATGAACATAAATGCATACCCACGTACATACATTCATACATACCGGTTAAAATCATACCCCTCCTTGCTGCAACGCCGTAGTCGGGTAAATAAACGATATCAGTACGATTTTGATTTTTTCCATATTTCCAGTAATGAAAAAGAAAGAAAAGATTATATTCAAACAAAAAACACTAATTCAAATACAAACACTAAAAACCCATCTTCTATCTACCTTTCAGCAAGACGGAATAGACGAGAAGATCGACTACTTAGAGACGTGGCGCGGGTTCGAGTCCTTGCTGAAAAAGGGACTGGTCAAGAGTATTGGAGTGTCCAATTTTAACGTGGAGCAGATGGACAGGCTGCTGAAGAACTGCAAGGTGCCGCCCGTGACTAACCAGATTGAGGTGCGAAAGAATTTAATTAAAATGGCTGTTTTTTTGTCAATGTCATAAATTCGTTAGCCAAATGAATATTCCTGAAAACGGATAATAAAGTCAAAGTCAAAATATTTATTTCAAATAGGCACAAAACAGGCACTCTTGAACGTCAACATTTACATGAGAATTGATTCAAGTCGCCTCTGTCAAAAGGTAGTTTCGTATGGACACAGATAATATAATACTACGTGCAGATGACCCAATCAAAGTCAAAGTCAAATACATCACACCCTCACCCACATCGCATATGCACCTTGAACTCCACTACACTTCATACAAATTTAAGATTTTATTATTTTAATCATTATTTATTTAATTTTTTTTCCTTCTCTTCCATCTTTTATTATTTTGATGTACAAAATGCGTAGTTGACGGCTATGCGCTGGGTCTTTTTACACTCTGTATGTATTAAAATACTTCCGGCGCAATAGCCCTGCTACCAATTATACATATTGCAGTTTAGCAAATATTTTATTATGGCATGACCTATTCCCATTACGTAAATATATATGCGGTGCTTATTTTTATAATGATCTTGTCCTCCTTCTTTCTACCGTGCAAAAGCAAAAAAAAATCCTTTCTCTCTCACAGATAAACCTAAACCTCGGTCAAAAAGAGCTGGTAGACTTCTGCCAAGCGAAAAACGTGTTGGTCACCGCCTACTCCCCGTTCGGAACGATGGTGCCGTCCCGAAGTGCCCCGAACAGTCCCGAGCCGAAGCTCAACAACCCGACGATGGTGGCCATCGCCAAGAAGCATGGGAAGACCGTCACGCAAGTTACACTGAGATATCTGGTAAGGGAATTTGTATTGTTTACTTAGTTTGGCAGAACGCCTCTTTGGTCTTGTGTTGAGGGCGTGCTCCTGCCGATTTATGTACTGTGAACAGAACTAAGGTAAAGCCAGGAAAGGTTATGATTTTATTAGTCTATATGTATGTTTTTATGTAAGTAGATGTGTTACAAGTATATTTGTATTTATGTGTGTTGCACTGTAGCGCCTAAACTACTGAACCGATTTTAATAAATGTGATATCAAATTGGTAATAATGAAAATTGCAAGATGTAGGTGGTCTGAATTTCACAAGCAGTTTAAACATATCATTTAGACTAATGATAAACTGTTTTTTTTTATATAAAACTGAAAAAAATGGGTTTTCATTTTGGCCGTGGTGCGACCACTATAGACAAGCAGTAGTGCGACCACTATATTCCACGCAGTCCGCGCACAAGTTCTAGTCACCGACTGAGGAGTATATATGTGAGCGGTGGGACCAGGCACTGTGGCCAAGTTAACACAGTGTGCCAATGACGTCATCGCGTCCCCCTCCCCCGTCTCACCACACACTAACCTCAGACGGTGACTAGCACTTGCGCGCGGCCTATTAAAGACCAACGCGGCACTCGACCTATTACATTTTTTTTATGTAAATCATAACTGTGAACTATAATATAATATAACACCTCTGCCTATACCATCAGAAAATACAAGCGTATGTTGTATATAATTGCCATAACCACGTGACTGCGTGACACGCTTAAGCGACACACGTCTTGCGACCGCGAGTGCGTGGAAACAAATGAGAGGAATTGTTTAGAGCATGCAACGAAGTGGCTTGCGGAGCGAGGCGCGGCGCGGCGCGTCAGACGGAAACAAGAGACGCGCGCTAGCAAGTCGCATTGCTCGAAGCCGTCCACTACCTCAAGTCCAGTCACTGAAATTTGAAACCGAACAGTTAGTTAACCCTAGGTTTTGCATTTTTCTCCATAATAATCATATTCATTTTCTTTACAGTACCAACGCGGAATCCTCAGCATACCAAAAACAGTGACAAAAACAAGAGTCGTAGAAAACGCATCCATTTTCGACTTCACCCTAGACAAAGATGATGTAGAGACTCTAGCTAAATTTGACAATGGATTCCGAACAGTCCGACCCATCTTCTGGCAAGATTATCAAAATTACCCGTTCGACAAAGTCCCAGAGAAAATGGATATCCCTGAGTCGCTTCGCATTTGGAAAAATGGACTGAATTTGGATATTGATTAACCAGTAAAAATATCGATTTAATAAAAAAAAAGTTAAATTATTAGTTTATCTATTATATCGTTAAAGATAATTGATAATTTATTACTGTCTTTTTTATTTTAGATAATGTTTATAGTGCGCTATGCACGTTATTTTCGAGTTAAGAACAGTTAGTGTAGCGAAAAACCACACACGGTAGCATGGCGCTACTGTGCTCATGCGTAGACCAATCGGATTGCTCAGCGAATGAACGTCAGAATGCCGACCTCTTAATCAAATCAAACCTTTATTCGTTACACATAAAAGCTTAATAACTTGACATGACAATATCAACTAAAACTAAATCAATGAAAGGGTTGAGTCGTCGTAATTTAATTGATGGATACTTTCCATTTGAAATGTTTTTAATGTCTTCAGAAAAACAGGAATGTTGAACTAAATGGATAAGACGATTTAAACAAAAAATTTACTCCGACACGGTTAAGGTATTTTAGATAAGAGTTTTGAACCTTTTTTTACTATAGAATCGAAATAGCAATGCTGTTATTCTAACAAGTCGGCCACGTCAGGTGGGGCTGAGGTGGACGAGGTTGACACGAGACACGAGGAGTCAATGTAGACAAACGTAATCTACCGTTGCCTATCGATAGATTACGTTTGTCTACATTGACTTCTGGTATTGTCTTGGGACTTGGCCAAAAAAGAGGATCGCACGCGAGCCACCAGGGCCCATGGAGCCACATCTCATTTTGTATAAAACTTGTAGGAAACATTCCTTGAGAAGGTGCATCCGCTGGATTGTCAGCTGATGAAACATGTCTCCAACAGTTGGCAGGAAGCCGGGATAAGATTTCACTAGTGCGATTCGAATCGAATGTTTTCCACTCGTGTGGTGAAGAACGAAGCCACGCTAACACGATGGAAGAATCAGTCCACGCATAAACATGTTCACAGTTTAAGTGGGGATCATATACACTTTTAATTTTATCAATTAACCGGGATAACAAAAAGCTGCGCACAACTCAAGGCGCACGATCGTAACAACCGATTTTATAGGTGCTACACGCGTTTTAGACAGAAGAAGGAATGTTTTAACGTTATCATTATTATCCGTAATACGGGCGTAAACACATGCAGCATAAGCCCGCTCGGAAGCATTGGAAAACCCGTGAATTTTAATCACATTCACTTCTTCGAAAACTAAACGTGGAATTTGAAAATTCGTTAATAATGGTAACTCATTAAGAAAATTAGACCAAGCATTTATAATATTTATACGAGGTGACTCATCCCAATCGACCCCTGAAATTCATACCAACTGAATGAGATGTTTCGCATAAATAGTTACAGGAGATAACCATCCCATCCTACTAATATTATAAACGCGAAAGTTTGTGACCATACTCACAAACTCTCGCTGATGGATGTTTGTTACTCTTCCATGCAAATACTACTGAACGGATTTGGATGAAATTTGGCACACTGATAGTTTATAACCTGGATTAACATTTAGAGTACGTAGGTGAAACCGCGGGGAGTAGCTAGTAGGGTCATACATTTTGACAATTTGTGAGAGTGTCCTTGTGAGTGACCTTTATTTGTTGATCATTTTTCATCAGAGCGAAAGAAACGTTGTCAAGCCACTCGCCCTGAACACCTGACGTTTGTAAAGCAGCAGGGAAAGCTGGATAATTGCTCTGCCACTTAAGTAGCTGGAAACCTGCTCCGGTGACGATATCATCAACGAAAACCTGGTCCTGAAGAACCTTAGAACCCAGCGAGAAGTTAGCGGCCTCATCATGAGCCAACAGTTGAATAGCACGATAATGGTACTTCTTCTGCCACTTGCATAGATAACATTTTTTGTAACTGCGATTACTTACACAAACAAATTGTAAATAAGCTGCCATCAGATCACAGTGGACAAACAGTAACATTTTGCTCATACATACCTTTACAAAAAATTCAAATGGTTTACATGTAAAAATTTAGAGAAATTAAATAACTCTTTGGCCAGTAAATTATTTGTCAAAGCTTTTATAATTTATGTGACCCAAATGAGTTCTATGCCGAGTTCTTTTCACTATTAAACACTCAATTTAATAACACTTTTCCACTAAAGACTAAAAGTATTAATACAAAGTTTTTATTTAGTGATTGAGCCACTCCTGGCATTCGTAAAAGTAGAGAAAATCTATTTGAGCTTTATGGCTTAAAGCAACATGTGACTCATACAAGCTTTCATCAGTACGTTGCAAGATATTCAAAATTATTTAAAAGTGTGTGCAAAATAGCTAAAGCTCTTTATATTAGTAATAAAATAAATTCAGCTGATGATAAAATAAAAACTACCTGACAAATAATAAATAACGAAACAGGTAGGAAAAAACAGCGAAATACTGAATTTAATTTAGAAACTGCACATGGCCCTATCAACTCAGATCTAGAAGTAGCTCAGGAATTTGAAAACTTTTTTGTTAATGTTCCACTTAAAACTACTGAAGCTTTAAATTCCTCACCCGCGCTTTCTGCTGCCTTACTTAGAAATAATGTAAATGCATGCCCTTTGGAGTTTAGGTTTCAGCATACAAACCCCCAGGCTGTTATAAAAGCTTTTAAAGATCTTAAAATTAAATCAACAGAAGATCTCTGGGGAATGTCTGTAAAAGTCTGTAGAACTTTCATCGAAACCATTGCGCCCTATTTAGCTGTCATATTTAACACCACTGTAGACCAAGGTGTCTTTCCGGATCTCATGAAACACAGTAAAGTAGTTCCTTTGTTCAAATCCGATGATAGTAAAGAACTCAACAATTATAGGCCTGTATCAATTCTACCAGTTCTCAGTAAGGTGTTTGAAAAGTTGATGCTCAATCAAATGTTACGTCACTTTAATAAAAACTCCATCTTTGATGAACAACAGTATGGTTTCACCAAAGGGCGTTGTACCACTGACGCTGGTGTTTCTCTAATAAAGAACATTTTTAACGCCTGGGAAGAAGCAAAAGATGCCATTGGAATCTTTTGCGACCTCTCTAAAGCATTTAATTGCGTAAACCATGAGACCCTTCTTCTGAAACTGGAGCACTATGGGGTTAGGAATACAGCTCTTGATCTACTTAGATCACACCTGAAAGATAGAAAGGTTAAAGTTCAAGTAAACGGCATAAACTCATTAGGGTTTGAAATGGAAATGGGCGTTCCTCAAGGTTCGATATTGGGTCCATTCCTCTTCTTAGTTTACATTAATGATTTACCCCAAGTACTTCAAAGTCAACCGAAGACGGTGTTATTTGCAGATGACACATCATTAATCTTTAAAATAGACGGACGGTCACAAAATCTGGACGACGTGAATAACTCGATTCTTCTAGTCCAAGATTGGTTTACGGTAAATAATTTGGTACTAAATGAAAAAAAAATCAAATGCATTAGATTTAAATTACCTAATGTTAGAAGTAGCGAACGTGACATCATATTGAATGGAGAAAAACTGGAATTTATAAATCAGACGGTTTTCCTAGGAATCACGCTGGACGAGACATTACAATGGGGACCACATATAACATCTCTTGCGGGGCGGCTAAGCTCGGCCGCTTACGCTGTTAGAAAGATAAGACAGTTAACAGATGTAGAAACCGCGCGTTTGGTCTATTTTAGCTACTTCCACAGCATTATGTCGTATGGCATTTTAATGTGGGGTTGGGCTGCTGACATTGAATCCATTTTTATTTTGCAAAAGAGAGCTGTCAGAGCCGTATACAATCTTCCTCGTCGCGAATCTCTCAGGGAACTATTTAAAGGGATTAATATTATGACAGTACCTTAACATTATGTATGTTAGAAAAAATCTACATCTTTTTAATAAAATAAGTGATAGACATAATTTGAATACAAGAAATAAAGATAAAATAGATCAACCATTTTTCAGATTAGCTAAAGTACATACATCATTTATGGGTTACTGTGTTAAATTTTATAAGTTCAATACCTTGTGATATATTGCAATTAAATGAAAGAAAATTTAAAATTCGTATAAAAAGTACACTTCGCAGACAAGCTTAATACAAATTAGAGGATTATATCCAAGATAAGAATGCTTGGACACATGATGGTCCAGCTTCATAGGACAATCCCGTCTAGACAAAATCACACTGGTTGCTAATTTAATTTTTTATTTTAATTTTTTTACTTACTCACACACTGACTTATTCCTAGTTAATATTTTAGGAAAATCATATATTTTTACAATGTTTGTAAATATGTGAGCACAATGTACCTATCGCGTGATTAATTTATCTGCCTTTGCTTTATTTTTAGGTCTTCTTACCAATTGTGGTATAGTATTTTTATTCTTGGTGCATCGTCTTCACATATAAAAATATAATTAATGTATACAAAATTTTGTAAAACATTTTTTTAAAGAGTAACGGTGGAGTTTCTTGCCCCTTCTTCTCCATACGAAACTACCTTTTGGAAGGGGCGCCTAGAATCAGTTATATTTTTAATGTAATTTTTGACGTTCAAAAGTGCCTTTTTATGGGCCTATTTGAAATAAATGCTTTGACTTTGACTTTGACGAAAGGCTAAGTACGGTATTGAGCTGACACCAAAGGTGACGGTTCGCAATTGATAATCAAGCAACGGTTCAGGTGGTGATTTACGCCACACAATGCGTTGAGAATCCCAATCGAATTGTTGTAATTTAATGTTTCTGTACATCTGCTTGATGTCGTCAGTGACAGCATAATAGATACGAAAAAATAATAAAACGTTTACTATATCCTGGTGCAATTGCGAACTAGTTAGTAGAACATCATTAAATGATATTCCATTCGACGTTTTACACCCGGCGTCAAAGACAACGCGAGTGCGAGTCGTCTGGCTGGACTCTTTGACCACGCAGTGGTGCGGAATGTAATAGCTATTTGCTAAAGGAGTAAGTCTATCAACTGGCTCCATGTGACCGAGTTCCAAGTACTCCTGGAGGCTCGCATGATGGTCTACCTTAAGCTGAGGATTACGTTCTAGCCTATATTCCAACTTTCTAAACCTGAAGACCGCCGTATCTCGTGATTCGCCAAGGGCGGGCAGCATCATCAAGTTTAAAAGGAAGTGGAACTACATATCGCCCCGTTGCATCGCGAGTATGCGAATTAAGGAAAATAGATTCACACAAGGCTTCGTCGGGACTTAGGATTCTCTTTTCTGGAAGCGATTCCAATTCCCAGTGTGCCGAAACCACAGTCCAATCCCCAAATACTTAACGAGGAATGGACCCTGGTTCAGAAAAGGCGGCTAAGGAACCGTTTTGTTGGAAATACAGGAAAAGCTATGGTTGATTCTGACAATAACTTTAAGGCGTGGGATATTTTGGTTTCTCGGTATAACAGCAAACGGGCTATCGCCTCGAAACATCTCGAAAATATATTAGAAATTGGACCTAGTACCGAGAAAATGACTCGAAGTCTAAGAAATATACTCAATGTTTATCAAGAAAACATCAAGGCATTGCAGGCGATGCAGTTTCCGATAGATATTGGGAGATACATATTAACGACGATTTTACTTCGTAAAGTTTCGTCTAGTAACCGAAAACGTTTCGAATTATCAATCAAGCGATTCGAGATATAATCAAGCTATTCGCGATCCATTGCTCCGTCGGTTACTGCGAGCACAGTGCTATTATGTACGGCACTCATCAATAATCATTGGCGACGTAAGACTGGTGGATGCCAAGCTTCACAGCTTGGTTCATCGCCGCAAGGTTGCCTGCTTTTCTTGTCTTTTCTTTCTTGTCTTCTATAGACTGTAGAGTGTGCGCAAGAACTCCACGACCTCACCCCACCTGCCCTCTTCTACCATCGGACATCTAACAGTACTGCTAATTACTATCCATACCTAGTTGCCATTCCACCAATTCGCACTAAGCGCTTCCAAACATCCTTCATAACGCGCACGGCAAAAGAGTGGAACTCACTACCTGCGTCTGTGTTCCCGAACGCATTTATTTATTTATTCACATAATTAAACAATTTAACTTAAATAAACAAACTAATCTTACAGCCAATTATGGATTTATAATTTATTACCTACACTTATCGTATTGAATGCACAGAAACAAACAGTATGACAGCCTAGCACCCTCCAAACATACCTAGGTGTGCAGTGTGGGTGAGTGTGTAGGACTGTGTGTGTGTGGTATTGAGTTGTAATGATGTATGGATAACTTATTCAATACTATTTATAACTGTTAGTCAATTCGTCGCACACAGAAGTTACTAAGAGTTTTCTGAACATACCTTTCTTGGTGTAAAATATGTCAAGATTAGAGAATTTATTGTTTGTACTACTATGCGGTATATCGAATATCTGGGTGTGCTTAGTCCAACGAGACGGAGCACTCAACCTTAGAACTAAATCATTTAAAGCGATACTCTCAATGTTCCCACTACAGACATTATAAAGAAAAAGCATGTCCAGAACCATACGCCTGTTCTCCAGTGGTAGTATATTATGATGTTTGCATGCTTGCAAGTAATCCTTAGACCTGTAACCAGTGCGAAAGTTGATATATATAACGAATTTGGACTGTATAGATTCTATTTGCTGTATATAAACTAAGTAGTGAGGATTTCATATATTACTGCAGTATTCTAAGATACTGCGTATGTACGCAACATAAAGTATTTTGATGCAATTGATATCAGTAAATAATTTACACCTACGGAAAATAAATCCGAGGTTTCTGTATGCCTTGCCGACGATACAGGATACAGGACGCATGCTCGGAAAGCAGAAGTTTTGAGTCCAGGACGACACCAAGATCCCTAATAACATTCAACCCGAATCTCTTCAAAGTTAGAGTGAACAGGCTTCTTCTGGGTAAGCTCACTCCATCGTAGACTTTGTCTCTGTCACTTCTTGTGTCTTAACTAGACTAGAGTCAAGAGCAAACCCATCTCAAATAATAAAAAAACGAAATAACATGACAAATTCGTTATTATACTTTTTTGTCCTAATTTTATTATAAAACTCTTATAAGGATCAAAACACTCTGGACACAGGATTGATTGATAACAACATTTTTTTTTTGAGAAAATTGCCCGTTTTCTGGATGACGATGAAATTACTGAAAAATAAGGAATGTCTCGTAAGTCTGTTTTCCTGTAGCTACAATGGCTAAGGTACCTTTTTTTGTGTTCCGGAGTAGAAAATCCTCATGGATGTCCTCCGCCCTGGGGCGGGCGGAGGGGTCTGTCAGACTCTTACTGACTAAAAACCACCCCGGTGTTCCATCTCACACCTACGTCGGGGTCGCGGGAACATGATTCTTCCGCAACCCCGACAGGTCGGGCCCGCCTCTGCGGGCCTCCTCGGGTTAGGGGGGGGGAGTGCGGTGTTTGACTCCCCCCGCAACGTCTAAGAGGGGCGCGCGTGGAGCACTACGCGCCACCTCGGGTCCTGATGTATGGGGGGCGGCGGACGTCCCCGAGTCCGCCGTCCCTGGACCCATTTAGGGGGGCTGGAAGAGGGCGCTGTCCGCCCTCCGCCTGCGCCCGGTGCGCCTGCTGCGGATCGGGAGAGTGGACGAGATCTCTCTTTCCCTTTCCGCAGCCTCCTTCTGCGAGATGACTGTTTCGCAGAAGGAAACCACCGCGTCCCAGGACTCGGCGCTGCCGACCATCGAACTCACTACGGTCGGCAGCGACAGGTCACTGCCTACTTC
The DNA here is from genome assembly GCA_963555695.1 of Dasypolia templi. Taxonomy (NCBI): domain Eukaryota; kingdom Metazoa; phylum Arthropoda; class Insecta; order Lepidoptera; family Noctuidae; genus Dasypolia; species Dasypolia templi. The sequence goes on from OY743163.1 coordinate 13,296,128, forward strand.
TGAGATGAGGGCACGGCGCGGCTCCTCCCAAGCGGCGCACTCTGCCAGCGTATGCCACGCCGTGTCCTCCCGGCAGTCGACGCAGTGGTGACACCGGGCGTCCGGCTCCCTGTTTATGCGACACAGGTACTTCCCGAAGCAACCATGGCCCGAGAGCACCTGCGTCGCCCGAAACGACAGGGAGCCGTGCCTCCTCCCGAGCCAGAGGTCGAGCACTGGCAGGACCGCCTCGATGGTGACGAGGCCGGCGGAAGGGCGTGAGAGCCTGTCCCGCCATTCCGCCACCAGGACCTCGCGAAGCTGCGACCGACGCTGCTCCATATGGCGCTGCATCGGCCGCTCGCCCCGCGCCCTCGCTTCCTCGCGCCACCGATAAAGTGACGCGAGCACCTTCACATCTAGGTCCCATGGCGGGGATCCGGCCAGTGCACAAGCCGCATCGTAGGAAACGGCTAAGGTACCTGCCCTAACTGCCCCATCTCAAAATCTCAACCTGTATATTGTATGGTTATTTTATCAAATGAAAAGTATCGATACAACGATATTTTCTCGCCAAGCCTACCTACGTCTTAATGCGGCAGATAGATGGTGGCAGCGGTTTTAGCACGAGCATGGACGCCGATGACGTCACGGTGCCCCAGTAAACACGCGGCGATTCTGAGGGAGAGAGGACATTATTTTATTAAAAAGAGTGAAAAAGAAAATTAACTAATAATTTTATAATAGTCTTCTTTTGCATCAAAACAAAAGCGTTAACATGTTATGAAAAGCATTGGTTGAAGATGCGTTCTAAATAATTTTACCTTGTTTTGAAAACGTACCTTGAATTCGCCACGTAACCTGTGATCATTCACACTTAGCAGAAGCTCGTGGTGGTCTATGGTTTCAGAAAGTTGATCTGTCACTTGTCAAGTGTCATTCATAGAAGTCTTCAAAACTCAACGGCAAGCACATTGCTCCAATGCTATGTGTTTTTCATAACATACTCGTATTATCTGTTTTGTTTTAATGCAAACAACACTATTATGTTTCCTTCAAAACACAGCATTGGTTGAATTATTGTTATTAAAATTCCGCTAATTTCCAATTGCTATTACCGCGGATATAAAACAGATGTCTCTTCAGATTGCTGTTATTAATGAGCATCAAAGATTTCAGAAAATATTATTCCTCTTAAACACCGCTGAGCCTATTCGAGAATTTCAATTTACCAGAGTTGCATTTGGACTCAAATCCAGTCCGTTTCTTGCCATGCGCACGGTGCGCCAGTTATCAGAGGATGAAAAACATCGTTTTACGCATGCTGCTGTTGTAGCTTCGCAATAACTGTATATGGATGACTTGACCACATCCATTCCTTCATTGGAAGAGGCTATCCGGTCTCTTTATTTAAAGCTGGTGGTTTTAAGTAACACACAAGAATTGTTAGCTACTGTTCCGCAATCCAACACGCACATATAAATTTCTAGGATAGCGATAATTTAAAAATACGGAAAGCGATTCCCTCAGATGATAGCTTCACTTTTACTACATGTGACTTAGATGAGATATGCACCAAGGGATCCATTCTCTGCTCTTTTGCTCTATTGCTCTGTGGGATGTACTGGGATTTGCTGCTCCGGTAGTATTGTTTGCCAAATTGCTTATAAAAGAGTTATGGGATCTTCATATTGATTGGGATGATACTCCACCGCATACCATTGTATCGCTTTTTCAAAAGTTTTAAAACCAAATGGCTTATCTTTCTTCATAAAAAATTCCACGTTATCTCGCCGTTTCTATGAACTGCATATTAAATATTGTGGGTTTCGCAGACGCCACCATGAAAGAATATGGTTGCGTCATATATTTGCATGTCAATGATATGATTGGCAATACCACACATGAACGTTTGGCGTGTGCTAAATCCAAGGTCGCACATGTAAAGGTAGTTTCTTTAGTTCGGCCATGGGGTCTCAACTCGAACAAATTATAATTTTGTCTTGAAAAAAAAGATAGATGGCAGCATAGGTAACCATTATGAAATTAACAATCATTAAAAAGCGATAAACGGCAGAATTTTAGCTGAAGTATGATTGGTAAAAGTCAAAACTCACTTGTTAAGTGCTGTTGTATCTATTTCCACTCATAATGCACGTATTTTAAAAATAAAATGACAATGAAGCAAAGAATTAAACTTCAATTCGAACCCTTATAATGATATCTGTTAATCATTTTGTTTGGAGCTTTTGCAATAGATGGCGTTTTACTCAATTGGTCAGGACCATGGCTGGCTGGATGGCTCTTCACAGATTCCAAAATTTTTATACTTATTTACATCAACTAGTTTTATTTTTTTTACATAGAAAGGTAAAAGAAATCTAATAACATGTTATTCTGAACCCGGAACTATAAAACTCTATACATATAAAAAGGATTGCACGAAACGTTTTAAAAGTAGGTCGACTCCTAGATGACGTTGTCAAACTACAGTCTCTAGCAATTAGTGAGTCGATGATGCTGCCGTCTGTTGAAAAAATTTACGACGAAAAAGCCAGACTTAGGGAGATTTCATTTCTTTGTATGTGATTGGGTATCTGTACGTGGTATTATATTATCTGTGGTTCGGCTAGAGTTATGTGCCGCTCTTCATATGTTTAACCTTATCAAACTAATTAATGATACTTACCGCACTCGTGTAGCAATTAGTAATGTATTTGCTTTCTCTGATTCTAAGATTGCCCTTGCGTGGATAAATTCTTCCCCACATAGGTGGAATATTTTTGTTTGTTAAAAAAATATTGTAAACATTTCTATCACGTTAGTGGTAAACAAAATGCGAGTGATTGTTTGTCTAGAGGTCTTCTGCCTGAACAGTCACTGTCACATGATTTATGGTGGCACGGCCCCAAATGGCTTCAACTTCCCATACCCGAATGGCCTATCACTCTGTTTACCCCTATATCTTTGGAAGAATTACATGATTTCGAATCTTTTGTATTCAATACGTCCATTTCTTTAGAGTCTGATCTAATTTATACTGTCTCACAGAAATCTTCGTCTTGGCCACTACTCTTGCATGGTATAGTTTACTTACTGCGAGTTTTACGCATTATTCCTATTGGCAACTGTTATATTGTAATTTTCGTTTATCAGTTAAATATAGCTGAAATATATTTAATCCGCTCTGTGCAAAAACATCACTTTAAACAATTGTATAACGTTAACAAAGAAGTTAATTTACGTTCACCACTTAAACGTCTCGATCTCTTTATCGACGTCAGATTTTTTTTAGAATCGAAGGTAGATTATCTAATGCAGACCTTCCTTATGAAGCTACTCATGTTTTAATTTATTATTTTCACCGCGTTTATTGCCACACTGGAACTTACCTTCTGAGTTCAATGTTGCGTCAGAAGTATTGGACATTCTCCTCTAGAAGGTACATTGGAAAAAGATTACACGTTTGTAATTTTTGTTTAAAAAATTCTCCTTCAAACCTTAGCCCAAAAATGGCTGATTTGCCTACTTGCCGCGTAAAGGAGACCAACGCGTTCGTGCAAACGGGTGTAGATTATGCTGGGCCAATGAAGGTAACTTTATTTAGACGCCGTGGTCAAAGACGTCAAAAGGCTTATATATGCGTGTTTGTATGCCTTTTTACTAAAGCCGTTCACATTGAACTGGTTACCGATGTATCTTCCGACACATTCATTTCCACTTTTACAAATTTCGAAACAGATCCTTTTAAGCGAAAACTCCTGTAACCTACCAGGGCTTTGTCTGTTAGAGCTAATATGCTGGCTCGTCGGTTCGAAAGTAGTTAGAGCTGTACTACGAAAGTAAAAGCCACGTTGTTTAGGGCATTTTGTCAATAGTTTTACCTGTGCAGCCTATGGGTCAAGCATACGAAAAAATCGTACGACACTCTGCGTGTTCACTACAATAATGCCTTCAAGGCGCTGTTGAAGTTGCCTCGTTACTGTAGCGCGTCAGGTATGTTTGCGGGTGCAAATATAGATGGTTTTGCGGCGATTTTGAGGGTATAAAAATCCCACATGTTAAGATACATAGATAAAAGTGTGTGTGCGAAAGATAATTTGGCTTCTTAAAATTTATTTAAACTTCAGACTTTTACAAACTAAAACCCTCCCGTACTTCTTCAGTTGCCTGTGCCAGGGGCCAAGGTATCTCTTTCGAAGAATCCGTGACCCTGGCAGAAGACAATATGGCTGGAAGGTGACTACCGAGATGACGACGAGAAAGAAGTATGGGAGAATAATACATGTTGCACAGACCGCAAATAAATGGGGTTGGGCAGGACAACGATGGTGATACAAAGATACAAATGAATGAAATTCACCGACCCCAGCGTGGTTTGACCAGACTCAAATAATCGAATGAACCCCAAGATTTGATGCACATCAGAACGTTCGGCCCAACGAGGTAGGGAGCTGGCTGCTGTTCCAGTTTTTTGTGACGATTAGGTGACTCACAAAGATGCCAGCCAAATAATTTGTGACAGTACAGTTCGAAAGTTAGAAGTATTTATGTATGGCCGAACGTCCTGTATCAGAACGTTCGGCCAACCTGAATCTCCAGGAAGGATTTAGTGACGATTTGGTGACAAACAACCACTACTTTACTTTTACTCGTAATGCTACCGGTTGAAAGTAAAATGAACATTATTTCCCGGAATATCAGGACGTTCGGCCAACCTGATCTCCATAACTGAGGACCTGAGAGAAACCGTTAATGAATAAAGATTTAGTGACGTCACTGAAACGAATTTTTATGGCTTTAGATTTTTTTTGTGACAATCTCATTCAATAGTAAATTGAAAATTATACATATGATTATAACCTTAACACATTGGGATTATTGATTCCTTAACAACGAAGAAGCCTAGAGAAACCGTTAATGAATATAGATTGAGTGACGACTCTGAAACGAATTTTTATTGCATTTTTTTTTTGTTACGACCCCATTCATTAGTGAATTGAAAATTAAACATAACTCAAACTAAAACTCAAATCATTTATTTCAATTAAACCATTTACAGGCACTTTTGAATTATCAAGGAGTCGGTCAGTCAGAAATACGAAGCTAGTTGCCCATTCCAAAGCGCAGTATGTACCTATGGAGAAAAACGGGCAAAAAACTCCATGGACACTCTTTTAAATAATATTGTTGTTACAAATATATTAGTTACATCGATTAATGTTGACATTATAAGTGAGAACGATGTACAAAAACCGTGTACGTTAAAAGCGTCCAGAGTGCAGCAAAACATAATTAAAAACAATCCTAAAAATTAATTATTAAAATAAGCCGTGGCAGCTAAGAGATGACCAGTCCCAACTGACGGCGCCCGTTCACGAACATGACGCATGAATAAGCACCATTCAGTTCAACTATTTTGAAGGGAGCCAAATGATCCGACACCGTCAGCAAGACATTTGAGTGAGTATGACATACTATCAGCCGCCAGGGCACATTCAAGTCAATCTATGACATTACCGGGTAAATGGTAGCTCTATAGTACAAAGTACTAACATCTGTGCAATGCTTCTATATCATAAAAAGGAGATTGAGTTTATATAATGCAAATATATTCTTACAATCTTCAGCAGCTTCAACAGTATTTCAAATGTCAATTAATTAGTTGTGGTGTGGAGCAGGAGCAGCATTAAGCCAGGCATTTTGTCAGTTATGTTATGTAATCCCCTAACCTATAATATGTCTGCCTGAATAGTGTGCGTTTGACAAAGGATTTGAATTTCGTCTCATTCAGTTGAAGTATGTGGGGAGGTATTTTATTATAACATTTTAGACAGTACCCCATGAAAGATGAGTCTACTTTAGCCAGTCTGAAACATGGTTGAACTGTCTTTCACCTCTTTTACTGTAAAGAGTTAATTTTTTTCTTACGTACATGATGTTTTCATAGATGTATTGACAAGGTACCGTCATGATATCCTTAATTCCCTTAGAGCGTCGCGCCTGCGGAGATTATATATGGCTCTGATAACTCTTTTCTGCAGAATAAAAATAGTCTCGATGTCTGCAGCCCGTCCCCAAAGTAAAATACCGTAAGGCATGATACTATGAAAGTAACTAAAATAGACCAGCCTCGCGGTATTTAAATCAGTAAATTGACGGATTTTTCTGACAGCATAAGCTGCTGAAACTAGCCGTCCTGCAAGAGATGTTAAATGAGGACCCCATTGTAGCTTCGAGTCGAGCGTGATCCCCTAGAAAACCGTTTTATCGACGAGTTCTAGTTTCTCTTGATTTAATACTATCTCACAATCACTACTCTTGACGTTTGGAAAATCTTATGCACTTAGTTTTATTTCCACTTAGTACTAAATTATTAGCAGTGAACCAATTTCGGACCAGCAGTAGGGCGTTATTTACGTCGTCAAAATTTGAAGCACGTCTATCTACCTTAAAAATTAAGGAAGAATCAAGTAGAAAAAGGAATCACAAAAATATAAATTGTTGGGAATCGAACATAGGTTTGCAAAGCAGTCGTCGAACCGCTAAGCTATTTGTTTTGTTGAAAGTTTACTAAAAATAGATGTTCTTATATTATGCCATGATTGACTGCGTAGCTCCTTAAAGGTATAGCGGGATGTTAATTTAACTATCTGCTATATTCGTTCCTCAGACACCACAGTGAAGTTATGGAATAATTCGACTGTTGTCATACACTGGTTATATTGTGTTCTCTCTCAACTTAGTCTCACACTACAAAATGTATGGGAAGCTTTCTGCAATTTCTGTCATTTGTAGTACTAAACCTCAGTTGGTCCGTTATAGTTTTTTTATCCTTATAAGAAACAGGATAGATTGGAATACTTATTTTTTTGGAGAGTCAGGTTTATTTCTCTCAAAATCTGTGAATTCAAATCAAAATGTTAAAAAAACTTAAGAACAGTCTCATACGACCGCTTTCTTGTCGCGACAACGACGTACGTAAATAATTTTGTTTGGTTTTCTATAAATTTATTCCATTTTGCTCGAGAACATCCATCGGTTTCTTACTAAAGTTTAACTATATCCGACGACCCTGATTAATTACCACTTTTGGTAACTGCACCTCCTTTATGGCCACATCCTAAAGACCCACCCTGTATATGTTATGATTGACTGAAATAAAGGAGATAACAGTTTTAGTTTTTGGCTCAAGAACACGTCGCCATATGCGGCCGTGATCTCTAACCAAAAGAACGCCGTCTGGCTTTTCACTCTGTTATAAATAGTAGGAAAACATATAAAACGTTCAAGGAAAAAAGTTTGCATGAAATAAATAAAAATAACACATACTTAAAAAACGGTTGTTATTAAGCCACACCCCACCAAATAGGCTACTTTTCAAATAACGCCTTTGGTAATGCCCATTAAACACCGTGATGTCTATGTAAAACAAATGACATTAAATGATCATCCAGTGGTTCTTCGCTGTTTATTAGTAAGTAAATATAGAGCAATGAATTCGTTGCGAGAACGTCCACTTGTTAATTAAGCAAGTTTAAGTAGAATTTCGGATAATGATGAGTTAAAAAGTACAAAAAGCGTTAAGGCACGAGTAGTTTTTTGTAATTGCGAAACTTCTCTATGAAGCACATTGACGTCACTATTGTCAGTGCATACGTAAAGCATCTTACAGTTAATAATATAGTTACTACTTTATGAGATTTCCGAGAGGAGTTGCATCCAAAGCTGTCGATGGAACAGTTTGACTAAACGCTCCTAAACGAATTAATTAAGTTTTATTATTTGGATTTTAGTATAAACTTGTTTGAGCTTTCCTGTTTTTCGTATTATTATATAAAGTATATGACAATGACAGCGCCTTTATTGCGAAGCAGAAAAGGTGGTTTTCGTAGTTTTGGTGTGACCTACAGCTGTCCGTGCAAAGAACTAGCCAGACCGTGGCCATGAAATCGTTTTTAGAAACAACATCGACAAAATTTTGCCAAAAGTCACGAATCCAAATGTGAACGCAACAAATGAAACATTTTAAGCTGAATATAGTAGTATGGAGTTATTTTTAATAGGATATCGATGAAAAATATGTCACTAAGCGCCGATTTTACCAATGAAACTGAACGCGTTCAGCACAACTAAAACGCATTCAAGAGCTGTCAGTGCCAAAATTGTTCTGGAATATTGACAATAACAGCTCTTGAACTAGGTTTAAAAGTGATGATCGCGTTCAGTTTCATTGGTGAAATCGGCACTAAGAAGTTATGGCAAAATGAAAATGATTACTCATACAAATGAGGCATCATTGTTGTCTTGGTACCACGAGTGTCGCTGGCAATATACAGTATGAGTCTCCATCATGTACACATTGAAATAAGGGAAATTATGCTTTACCGTAAGTATTTTATTTTCAATAAACGTAAACACATAAACATAACATCACGCCTTGTTTCCCCGAAGGGTTGCGAAATGTGCAGATGGGCAGAGGTGTACAGGTACACCTCTGCCCATCTGCACATTTCGCCAGTTTTTCAATTAAAAATCTTTAAAAACTATTAAACTGAACAATCTATCACGGTTTAACAAACTCAGTATTAATTGAAAACAACAGTGCGTCCTTTTAAATAAAAAACAAAGAAATAGCCGCCCTTAATTGAGAATTTAAGTTTTTTTGTTATTTTACGGAAAAAAAAACCTTTTTTAAGTAAATGTAAAATTTATCAGGAAAACGCCCCTTACTTCACCTAGTTACCTTTTTTAGGGCTCCGTAGCCAAATGGCAAACAACAGAACCCTTGTGAATTCGTCACGTCTGTCTGTCCGTACGTATGTCACAGTCACTTTTTTCCGAAACTATAAGAACTATACTGTTGAAACTTGGTAAGTAGATGTATTCTTTCACACAAAATAAACTATTTTGGGGGTTCCTAATTAATACTTGGAACTGAAACTCAATTTTTTTTTTCATCAAACCCATACTAATTAATACTTGGAACTGAAACTCAATTTTTTTTTTCATCAAACCCATACGTGTATAGGGGGGTATCTATGGGTAGGTCTTCAAAAATGAATGATATTGATGTTTCTAATATCTTTTTTTCTAAACTGAATAGTTTGCGCGAGAGACACTTCGAAAGTGGTAAAATTTGTCCCCCACCCCCTTTAACTTCTAAATTAAGAGAATGATAAAACTAAAAAAAAAATATGTTGTACATTACCATGCAAACTTCCACCGAAAATTGGTTTGAACGAGATCTAGTAAGTAGTAATTTTTATACATCACAAATCGTAAACCGCAAGTTACAACGAACTACAAGAACTTTTATATTATGTTACTTGCTGCTACGGAACCCTTCTTGGGCGAGTCCGACTCGCTTACTACAAATTATTCTACATCGTGTTAGCACTTTAATAATAAAATATGATATGATATATGTATATCTAAAACATAATAACAACATTTCCTATCAACTGCTAAGGGAAACTTAAGTTTCCTCATTTCAATATGGGCACATGAAGAAGATTATAATACGTGGGACACTCAGAAAGTATCGCGAAAATAAAAATTAATGTTGTATAAGTAAATATTTTTTTATTAAATCTTTTCAAAGTACTCTCCACTAGCCTCCATACACAAAGTTTCATGCGTCTGAACCAGTTTTCGAAACAGTTTTTTCCAGTCCGCCGTAGATATCTCAACGCAGAAGCGCATCTTCCGACGACGAAAATTGTATCCCTTTGAGCAGAATTTTTATTTTCGGGAATAAAAAGAAGTCACACGGTGCTAGGTCAGGGCTGTAAGAAGCGTGACCCAGGAGATTGACCGGCGTGCTGTCCAGGAAGTCCCTCGTTTTGAGCGTGATGTGCGAAGGCGTGTTGTCGTGGTGTGTTTGGTCGCTTGTTGCTCACAACAGAGAAAACTTCTGCCAAGCATTTGGTAGTAATCAACATCTTCCCCTCTCTTCTAGATCGCTTCACTTTGGTAGGCCTTGATTCATTTTGAAACACCCAAATAATCAACTGGCGCTTCGTTTCTAGATCGTATTGATACATCCAAGAATCACATGTAATGATGTCGTAAACACGCCGGGGCTTGCTTCTGAGCATCGGTGAGGTTGTGCGGCATCCAGCGTGAAACTATACTCAAACTCAACTCAAACTTAAACTCAAAGCATTTATTTCAAATAAACCAATTACAGGCACTTTAGAATTGTCAAGGGGTCGGTCAGTCAGAAAATATGAAGCTAGTTGCCCATTCAGCTAGTCTTGAGTTAATCACAGCGACCAACTGTTCTTATCTTGATCATACAAGTTATGAGCATAGAGTAACAGGATGGATGGATCCTCCATCCTCCATTGAAAAGGGAGGATAGAGTTTCCACTAGACACAACACCCGTCAAGACAAGTGATACTGTCCAAAAGAAGAGGCTGTTGTATAAACACGCAGATTTCGAAGCGAACTTTGTGTGACGTCAGGTCCCTCTATCACTCAGGGTCGCGGGATGTTCGAAAGAGATACCGCGGCCCCTGGCACAGGCAACTGATGGAACACGGGTGGGTTTTAGTCAGTAAAAGTCTGACACAAAAAAGCGGGAGAAGTCATTTTATGATTTCCCATAAAAAAAGGGCCCTCCCTCTATCACAATACCTAAATAGTCTATAATTCCACAAAATTGTTAAATTGTAAAAAAAAAGTGCGTAGCACAGAAATTACAATTATGTATGTTACAATAACAACATTGTTTACATTTATTTGCAAGGTTTTTACGTTACAATTGTGTTTTGTCACACACGCACTTGTAAGATTTAAAAATTTGTAAATTGTAATTGTAAAGTTTTGTGGTATAGGGTACTGGTGTTTGGCGTAGTACGTGTTATATCTTTAGGGAAATTATGGTGTAAAAAAGAAACACCCAAGAATTTCAGAGTTACAAAATTTTAAAACAGATAAAGTTTTTACAATAGCTTAATACCGGATATTGATTGTTGACAGATAAAAAACCAGTTTTGCAAAATACCTAATGAATGGTGCACTATTATTTCACAAAAAAATTATTGTCTATGTTATCACTTTGAAGACCTTAAAGCCTGAACAGTTCGTATGTGGCGGTATAGGTCTCGCAGCTTAGCTTTTTACTAGTTAGTAATCCATTTTTCAAGCACTTGCTGGTATTCGATAAGCTGAAGAACTTCGGTGCCAATGTAAGAATATTGTAATATGGAACAGGTCTTATGATGCAGAAGGTGGCCATAGAAACTCGTCAACAACCCCCGTTAGATTTCAACAATATGGATTTGTCTTGACAAGTCCATTAGCCCAAAGTGTAGTCCAGGGTCTGATGATGGAGCAGGAAGGTAGCCTCAGGAACATCTTAAAGAGATAGCCCCGTTGTTTTTCGACTATTTGGAATTGTCTTGACAAGTACATTAGCCCAAGGTGTAGTCCAAGATCTGATGATGATATATAAAAAAGCTAACTAGGTTAAGTTTAGAAAGAGAAATTTTACATTTATTGTAAAAATAAGGATTTCTTTTGTTAAAAAAAAAAAACACTTAAATTCTCAATTGTTGTTGATATTCTCATTGGGCTACGTCGGGGTTTTGACTAATTTAACTTTTAAAATATTGAACAGTGTAAGAACAGTTTTTACTATTTTCGAATGATTAAATCTATTAATGTTGTCATTTTTTTTGTAGCTATAAAAAGTTATCGAGGAATGTGGTATGAGTTTTTTGTAGGTTAAATAAATCGAAGGTTATCAGCAAGGCAGCTAGTCACGATATCAATATGCATGAGAGAGTAATTTGAGACTCTGCTGACAACCCGCCAGCGGTGCTTGAAATGCCGCAATGGGTTTTGAACGAAATATCTATTCGATTGCCTCTTAGGTTTGGTTTTTCTTTTTTTTTTAAACGTTGTCCCACACTAGGAATTACGCCTGTATCGTGGGTGCGTTCACAAACATGAAAACTCACATACACAAGACACCCAGACCCGGAACAACTATTTGTAGGTCATACAAATATTTGTTCCGTGCGGGAATCGAACCCGCGACTCGCAGCTCAGCAGCCGATCGCTCAACCACTGCGCCAACCGTGACCGTAATTCGTCTGTTCAACAACGTAATTAACGCAGACAACGTGGTGGAACTGTCAATATTAAACCCATTGCGATCGATTGCCATGGTCCGTTGTCCAAATGTCCATTTACTAAAAATACCTAGTTAATTGAATAGTCTCTTAAACAAGAAGTAACTTTTCTTCTGACACCCACATAAAACTTGATAAATATGTGCATGAAGAGTTAGTAAGAGCTGTTATTATATTTGTCTTTCTCTAAACATACAGGATAAGTTTTTAACCAGTGCGTAACCATTAATTCAACCCATGGTTCTAGAACCCCTAGCATAAACATTTGTTGAAGAGTCCCTGTAGCCGCCTTCCTGGTAACGGTCTGGCTCAGTCAGCGCATTAAGTTTCCGATAATCTATGCAGAGCCTTAAACTTCCGTCCTTTTTACCCACAAGCACGGCATTGGAGGCCCAAGGTGACTCGCACTCCTCGATGACGTCGTCTCGCAGCAGCTTATCCAGCTCCTACTGCAAGATCTCTTTCTTATTTTGCGACATCCTGTACGGTGGACAAGCAATAGGTTCTTGGTGAACTCACCTTTATACGATGCGTGGCGAACTCCGTCGCCGGTCCGTCGCGCGCGAACTGCGGCGCGCGGTGTGCAATAAAAGCGTTAAGTGTACGTCGCTGCTCGGGATTTAAATTCGATCCTTTGTCTGAACGCAACGATAACTCAGTAGACGCGGCGCGCAACAGGTCATCATCGATAGGGTCAAGCGTAAAACTATAAACAAAATCATAACAAAGTCTGGGATTGTCCGAGAATGACCAAGTGCGTCGGGTGACGTCTATTACCATGCCGGCCCGCGCCAAGAAATCTACGCCTAAAAGCGTCCTAATATTACTACCAGCAGCCTAATTGCGGAACTCATTTTCCTAAACGATTACGACTAATCTGTTTGACTTTGACAATTCAACAAAATTCATTGCGTTATTTAGATTGTTGAGCAGAATTTTTTGTCGAACTTATGAAGCAATGGATTAGCAATCTGTTTCAAAACGATTCAGATTCCGATTGATTGTGTATTACGCAATTAGGGTGCAGGAAATACAAAAAACTGACACATTACCCTGCGACCTTCAATAATAATATCTGCCTCGGCTGACAACAGGTCTCTCCACCCTTGTGTACCATCAGCCAGGCGTACGAAACGCTTGGTTTCGCTAAAAAGAACTCCAGAATCTATTAAAAGGTGGTGCAATAGAGGGCTCGCAATACTATGTGTAGCGCCGGTATCTACAATCGCCACTCCATAACGGCCCATAACATTAATATTTACCATCGGGTGATGTTCGTGCGTACTCATGTTCGTTAATTGAACGCACGAAGCAGTATCACGCGGACTAATGCTATTGTTACTATTATCATCCTGACAACAAAAATCTACATCCACTGTGTTGAAAGATGTTTTCTCGTCAGGTTTCGACGATGTTTTCACGCAAATATCACATTTCGATCTCACAACGCCTTGTTTACCACAACCATGACAACGGAACTCCTTAGATGTAGTGTCGCTATAATTTTTATTATGAGTGGCTATCACGGTTACGACACTCATCACTAACATGCCCAAATAACTTACAGTAACTACAACGGGGTCTACTTTTGTTGTTGCTACGCGGTGCAGCCACACTCGTGGTAGTCGAGTTCGAGTTCGATGTCGATTGCGTGAGATTGCGGTCGGTAGTAGTCACCGCCAATGTTTTGATCTGCAGTGTCGTATTCTTATTGTAAACAGATTTTTTTACCTTAAGCGCTTTGTACGTATCCTCCGCGGTACCTTATACAGCAGATCATCTAAATTACTAATACTATCACGCGGCACTCGTTTTATTACGCGTCGGTGCAGTAATCCGTAACATAAGTCTACCTGCACTACTTCGTCGAGCTTGTACGGTAATTTGGCAATTAATGCCCGCACTTTACACACAAATACTTCCGCGCGTTCTTCCGTAGCGAAGATCTGCCGTAAGACTTGGTAAGCAGGTTGCGTCACGCCGTAGGTCGCACGAAGACGTGCGATCGCGTCCGACCACGTGGCCACCGACGCCTTGACGACCGCGCCACCATACTGCCGCTTCATTTTCCAGCAGCATCGGCAATCCTCGTAGGGCATGCTCGTCGCTTACAGCAGCGCACTCCTTGAATACTTCGACGGCGTCCAGGAATGCTTCCAGGACCTCAGCGTCCTGGGAAGTCCCATCGAATCTCGCCGTGTATCTTGTAAAATTGGTGTCGGCACGCGACGCGGCTGCAGCAGCAGTACTTCCGCTGCTCGCGTTGGTGGTTGGAGAGTCCCGAACCCTAAATTCTGAATTCCATTGGATGTCATCAGCGAGTTGATAAGGCTTCCACTTGCGCACGCGTTATCGTCTCGATCAGCGTGGATAGGAAGTCCGGGGAGAACTGGGGAGCTGGTTGCTGTGTCGACCTCGAGCCGGCGGCGCTTGCGGTTTCGTTCGCGTGGCCTCGTTCGACGACGCTCGCCTCCTCCTCAGTGAGCGTGACGTTATCCTCATCCTCTCCTCGTTGTTGACGGAGCGCTTCTCCTCGCCTCGTTGTCGGCATCTTCACGCTAGTGATGACAACGGTAAGGTCGAATGTCCGTGCTTATTCCTAACAAGGTGTGTAGGTACGTACACGTTTGGTTACGTAGGCACGGATCACATTACGTAACGGTTCGAGCCACTAGTTAGTCGCCAGTTTAAAGTCACTACTTTAAATCTACTATCATTTATTGGTCATAACAAAAAATGTACAATTGAACAGAACACACTGAACAACAAAAAAAAACACAATTTACAATAAAGGTTGCGTCGCGACTGAGAGTCGCGGAGGATCGCTGTATTACGTCCGTTTCCGTCGGCAATCGGGGCTCGCTCTCCTGGTCGTCCACGTCACTTCACCCGAACTTGCGGCGAGGTGCGCGGGCGACGGAGAAAGGGGGGGCGCGCCGGTATGGCTCAGCCTAGCAACAACATCGGAACTACCATGACCCTAGAAAACCCGCGCTATAATGTTCAATGTTATCTTTAGTACTGCGCTTAGGCATTATTTATATCATATTTATATAACTAATAAACAACTAAATTCAATATTAAAACCGTGAGTTTTTCAAATCGGGGACTATAATCGCAGAATTCGTGCTGTCGTTGCCTCCCATAGAAAAAGTATGAGATTTCACACATTGATCATAGATAGAGATTTCTGTAGCAATAAGCATTACCTTTGTACGTACTTTTCTGTTCTCTTTATTCTTCTTGTCTGTTTAATTATACGTGTGTACATAAATTGTTAAATAAATAAATGTACATTTAATTATTTATTTTATAAAAATGCGAAGTGGCTTGTAGTTTAGAGGAACTACGTTATGAATGTTATATCTGAAGAATGAAGCGATGCAATATAATTCGCATAGCGTCTACATCCTTCAGGTATTCTTTCACCAGCAGATAACAAACAGGTCTTCAACCAATGCTATGTTTGTTGAAAGAAACATAATAGTTTTTCATTAAAACAAAACACATACTATTGGAGCAGTGTGCTTGCTGTTGAGTTTTGAAGACTTCTATGAATGACACTTGACATGTCACAGATCAAATTGCTGAAACCAAAGGTTCTAGTCTACGAGCTTCTGCTAAGTGTGAAATGTCACAGGTATCGTGGCAAATTCAAAGTACATTTTCAAATTCATGGTAAAATTATTTAGAACGCATCTTCAACCAATGCTATGTGTTTCTCATATCAAAATAACTGTTTTGTTTTAATGCAAAATAACACTATTAAATAAATATTACTTGATTTTCTTTTTCACTGTTTTTTAAATAAAATAATGTCCTCTCTCCCTCAGACGTCAGTCTAGTAATCGCCGCAATCTGCAGCTTAGGCGTGTCGGTGGGGCACCGTGACGTCATCGGCGCCGGCGCCCATGCAGCATCTAGCTGCCGCATTAAGACGTAGGTAGGCTTGGCGAGAAAATATCGTTGTACCGTTACTTTTCATTTTAAAAAATAACCATACAATATACAATAAACTCACTACAATAAAATCATCCAGAGTTTTTGAGATGGGGCAGTTAGCTTAGCCATTATAGCTACAGGACAACAGCCTTCCGAGAAATTCCTTATTTTTCCAACCATTTCATCGTCATCCAGAAAACGATCCATTTTCACAATAAACATTTTTTTTATCAATCATTCCTGTATCATATAATGATCAAAACACTCTGTAGGATCAACTGAACTTCGAGCACTAGTAGAGTCAGAAATCGCAGGATTATTTTTCCTCAATTTCTTATAAAAATGACCCCCTTCAAACTTTTTATAAGAGGCCGCTAGGAAAGTAAGAAATTGCAAAAATCTTTTCCGATATAACTCTTAACATTATAAACTATTGAAGAACATTCTTCGCTGAATTTTCTATATATTCGCTTATTTATTATAGGTAGACAGACTGGCCGCTATAAAAGTCAGAAATCGCAAATACCTTTTCCGATACAAGTCTCAACCGATGTTCTAAACTATTGAAGGACATTCTTCGATAAATTACAGAAATGACAAACAACAAACTATCTACATTCTGTCTTCATATAGGAGAAACATAAAACTACATTTTTAGTTTTTTTTTGGAAATCTAAATCCTGAGTTATAAAATGAACCCGCGATTGCAAAATCAGCGCTTATCCTGTATTTTTAAACCAGTACTTAACGGTATTTTTTTCTCACGAACCGATGCGCGCTTTACTTGTGCTTACCAGGTGTAAGTGTGTAAGCACAGGACCTCTCGCTACCGTCCGAGACAATGGTGAAGTCAGAAGTATGTGTATATTATGTGCTGACGCTACTCATTCACAGCGTGTTTGTACACGTGGTTACCACAATTAAAGCGCGATTCGCTTTTTAAGATGAAAAAACTATTTATACACATAAATGATAAATGATTTGTTTTCTGTTAATAGGTTTGTACAAAGACTTTTACACGTCAATCATATTTTAAAAACTAGGTGAGATCGGCGTTTCCTATCTGACTACTCTGAGAAGAAACGCCGAAACTAACTCAGAGGTCACAGTCTCTTTTAAAGTCCAGACATAATCTTGGTCAGGTCATGTGAAGACCATGTGGATTGATGTCTGAAATGGTCTTTTTAGGAAAGAACCACACAAAATGAGTGGACGTGTCCAGTCAGTGCACGCATTTGTCAGTTGTCATGCAGCTCAACACAGAACTAAAGGAGCTAAACGATTCGACGAACATTACCAAAGAAAGGACATTTTGGTAGGCCGCAAAAATTACTCAAACTGCGAGACCATGATTAAAACTAATAATTAAAAAAAAAATGCATTAAATAAAACAACAAATCCACATTGTCTTCACATTCACAATAATTAAAATAGTATAATCCTTTACAAATTAAATGTCATTGCATCCATCAATGTCAAAGTGTAAATAAAAATATGAAAATAATCTTGGTCATATCATATGAGGACCATGTAGACTGGTTTTGAGCAACAAGTTTTGAGCAAAGAGTAACAGGGTGGAAATTTCCTCCTGGTCGGAGAATCCTCTCCCATTTCAATGGAGAATTCCACTGAAAAGGGAGGATCCTCCGACCGACGCGCGACGGGTGTTGTGTCTGGTGGGCTACTGCACAATTTTAAATGTCGATATGTTGTATACATGCAGTTTTCGCAGTGTTTACCTGAGCGCTGTATGGTTTTTGTGAAAAAAGATGTCTTGCGTAGTCCATGTTATACTTTAGGGATGCAATGGTATAAAAAAGAAATGCCCAAAGACAAAGTCAAAACATTTATTTCCAATAGGCACATTAAAGGCACTTTTGTACGTCAACATTTACAATAAAATAGAGATTCTAGTCGCTCCTTCCAAAAGGTAATTTCGCATTGAGAAGAATGGGCAAGAAACTCCACCGTTACTCTTTCAAAAATGTTTTACAATATTTTGTATATGTCGGCGTCACCGTTAGCGGTAGGTGCAGCGGGCCGAGTTACGCTGTGCAAAGCGGGATGTTTGCCTCCCCACTCTCCCCACTTCTCAAGCAACTTAATGTAAGCTAGTGCGCAGCGAAGAGGGGGATGATTCTTGTGGCAGGCTCGGCCCGGTGCGCCTGCTGTAGCGCCTAGAGCTATTATCGCGATCTATTTAATTAATTAACAAGCTGTCGGAATAATAGAGTTGGTTACTGCTATATCTCATACTTTCATTTAATATGTCGGACCTCTGCCTTCAGGTTATTTCATGGTGATTATTTTATAAGAAATTGTGAGTGAAATAAAGTGATTGTGCTGTAACTAGTATCTCTATTTTCTTCGCCCGACAATCCACGCCTACTTATAAAGTGCAAGTGTAATATCGTTGATGAGGGCCTATCCCGATATATACACTAATTATATTGTTATATGTGAAGACGATGCACCAAGAATGAAAATGCTATACCACAATAGGTAAATTTAATTTAAAATGAAGCAAAGACACACAAATTAATCACGTGATAGGTGGATACATGGTGCTCACATATTGAGACACAGTAAAAGCATATGATTTTCAAACAAGGAATAAGTCATTGTGTGAGTTAAGTAAAAATACTCGTAACAAATTACACAATTCAATTACAAACCAGTATGATTTTGTCTAGACTAGATTGTCCTAAGGAGCTGGACCAGCATGTTTCCAAGCATTCCTATCTTGTATATTATTCTCTAATTTGTAACATGCTTGTTTACAAAGTGTACTTTTACATGATTTTTTTATTTTCTTTCCAAGAATTGCAGATTTACAAAAAAACTTTTGGCGGAATAGTGATTGTTGACAGATAAAAAACGAGTGTTGCTGAAAAATAAATGTTGCCACACATAAATATTATTGTCTGTGTTCCAGTTTGAAGGCGTTAAAGATCTCGTTAAGTTGACGAGTTCCCGTGGCCGCCTTCCTGCTCCCTGCCTTCCTGCCTTCCTGCTGAGCAGGAAGGTAGCCACAGGAACTCTTCTCCGTTGTGTTTCGACTATTTGTATTTGTCTTGACTAGTACATTAGCCCAAGATGTAGTCCAGGGTCTGATGAAAGAGCAGAAAGGCGGCCACGGGAACTCGTCACCTTAACGAGATCGTGCACTTTTGTTTGGGCTCGTCAAAGCCAAGTTTTTATAATACAGTGGGTGTAAAATATAGGTGTTCAATTAACTAGGTCTATAATTTTATTATAAAAATGCAACAAAATAATAATTAGTTAAAATTAAATAAAAAACTATCCATACCTCAACGTTAAATCATTTACATTTACCTTAGAGCAAAATTAACAATTTACTTTTCGTACTTATTTATTTTCACATATCCAAATTATTAGAAAAACGTTTCTGATACATTAATTACCTTTATTCATAATGCTATTAAACAAAATATATTAAAAAAAAAAATACTGCTAACCTAACTCATCATGCACAAATTTATCAATTTTTAAGTTACATGGATGTCAGAATTAAATATACTCCTTATTTAATACACTATTCAAGAACATAGGTCTCGTAAGTGGTGGACATTTGGACCACATTTGCCTACCTACACACACACCAAAAATGGCAATCGATGGTAATGTCTTTTTTACAGTATTTAAGTTCTTGAGCAGACGAATTTTCAAAACTTATGCGGCAATCGATTTGTATTTTTTTTTAAACCTGGGATTGCGATTACAAGTGTGCTACGCAACTAGGGTGCTGAATATTAAGCACCGCTGGCGCTGGCCGGCTGTCAGCAGGCTGTCGAACAACTCTCTCATGCATATTGTTACCGCGATGCCTTGCTGATAACCTTTGAACTAATTTATTTACATAGAACTCATACCACATTTCTCGATTCCTTTTTACAGCGACCAAAAAAATTGAAATTACTAATGGATTTAATAACTCGAGGAATATTAATATTATATGGTGGTCTTGGTATATTATGACATAATAAGATAACAATCCGATGTCGCCCATTAGGAATATCAAAGTGGCGATGTAGAAGCGACGCCATTTTTTCGTAGCAGTGGGTGCGCTCGAGTTGGAGCTACGAAAAAGTGAAAATAAAATTACAATGTAAAGAATACAATTTAGTAGCACGGGTAAAATAAAAATGACAAATGACAAATTATACAAAAATTTTGTTTGAAATAAAAATAAACAAACAAAAAATTGAGTTACGGCTGATATTAAAGGTGCGCCCCAACCAACAAGGCTACTTTTCAAATACCTCCTTTTTATATGCCCATTAAACACTTTTACTATATCTACATAGAACATGTGACTTATAATTATCAACCAGACGTCCTTGACAGTTGATAAGTAAGTAATTAAAGGCAAATCAAAATGCATCAATAAAAATGATCTCTCTGACTCCGTTCGACCCTCGTAGATAAATTCGAAAAATTGAATAATTAAAACGCACAAAAGATTTGCAAAAATTGAGTTAAGGCACACGTAGTTTCTGTAATTGCGAAACTTCTTTATTAAGCACCATGATGTCACTCCGTAGATCAACGTAGCTGTTGTCAGCCCAATCATAATGTATATTTTAGTTGAAAATAAAGTTACAACTGTGTCGAATTCTACCATGGTGAATGTTACTGTCACCGTTTTGATTAATTCACTTAAAGTAAAAAGTTTTTCAAAACAGCTTGTCACTAAGCACTGCAATGTCCTTAATACAGGTGTTGCCTTTAAAGCTGTTGATAGAACAATATGTTTAAGTATTATCCAAAGGCTCCAAAACTAATGAAACGAGTGTTATTATTGCATTTTGGTCGAAACTTGCTTGAATTTTATTTTCCTGTTTGTCTAATTAGACAAACAGGAAAATAAAATAAATAAATAATTATCCACTGCGTCATTGTGTGTCAGAGGTGTCAAAGGTAACAGAAACTCGACTACATATTTTTTAAATTTATATCTTTAGCAAAATTCCTTTACAAACTAACTCTAATGTGGACACTGGACATTAATCTGCTGTTACAAAATAATTTGTTATTTAATTTTAGGAAATTATTTTGCGGTTGATTTTTTATTTTGCGATCGCGGAATAAACGGCAAAAATCTTTCTTTTTTATACAAAACTTTTAATTTTATCAAAAAATTGGTACTTTACATGTTTTTTGCCGAAATTAAAATTAATCATAAAAAAATATGTCACAAAAGAACCTCTCTCGGGATCAGAGCTAGCGATAATATATATTTTTTTCATTTGTATAATATTATTTTACATCCAGTAGGTACATGAAAACACCCCTAGTATACCAGAAACAAAGGTATCAAGGCCACCTGAAACAACAATTTTACTTCGTTTTACAGTGTTCTACGACACGGTTTCGAACATAATGCCGGTGAGGTCCTCGAGGGTTCACTTTAGCTCAAACCTGAAGAGCTATGAGAAACAGGATGTAAAGTTAACCCATACTTTTGGAAAAGAGAGGATCCTAAGACCTTGTTGGATGTCGTATCTGGTGGGCAACTGCCCGACGATTGATGTCGGGAAGTTGTATATATGCTAGCTGCGCGGTAAATTCTGATTGCGCGATGCAGGATTTGTGTGACGGCAGCGTGATGCATTGTTCGCATGTGGCGGTGTAGATGCCGCCACAAACCATTGCTGGTGACCAAGGGGGGGGGGGGGGGGAGAAATGGCGTATGAGTCGGAAGTCTTGTCTATAACGTTTCGTGATCACGTCACAAGCTACTGCAGAAAAGCCTACCGTAATTTAGGTTTTATGGTGCGTGGTTTTAATAACATTAACGTGCAGAACTTGCGAATCGTTCTCACAAGCATAATTTCAACATGAATGATGTAACCAATATATTGTAAACATAATTTGATTTAAAAGAGTGTCCGTGGAGTTTTTTGCCCGTTATTCTCCAGTTGTCCATTCCAAAGCATAGTAGGTACCTATACCTACTGCGCTTTGAAATGGGCAACTAGCTTCATCTGTCTGACTGACCGACCTTGACAATTCAAAAGTGCCTGTAATTGGTTTATTTGAAATTAATACATTACTTATATAAAAAAAGACTAATATAATATTCTCTAAGCGATGACAAAAAGAAAAGATACTCTCGTTTAAGTGAAATCGTGTTTTCCATTCCCTCCTCGCCGAGACATACTACAAATGCTGAATGTAATAATAACTTTATATATTTACATCAGCAACAAAATATCTCAGCCTTACAAATGGAAATACAAATTGCAGAAAATGAGATTTAATCTCTAATTACACAAATACATGATTTGAAGCAATCTATTAGGTTTTCGCAGGTAGGTGTAAAAAAACGATAGACGTGTCTCTGATTTTTAATTTATATTTAAATTAGAAATATACAGTTTTTTGGCTATTTTTTTGAAAATTATAAGTGTATTTCTTTCATTACACGGGTACTCACGTTATGTGACTCAAGAAGTACAAGTACACCACCTGCCAGCCCATCATCTGAACAGTCACTAAACTTTTACATTGACACTAACAAATCATGTCCCAACTTGCTGAAATATTGACTGCACAAAAGAGTCTTGAAGAGAACTTTTCACGGAAGATGGAAGCACTGGAAGCTCAGATTCAGTGCGCTGGACCTGCCAAGGATACCGTGGCAAGGGTGGCTGAGGAATTCCGTACCTTCAGAGAGCTTATTTTCAGCATGCTCGGCTTGCTCCGGACTCAGATCAGTGAGTGTGCTAAGCAGATTGATGGATTGGAAACAAGACACAGGCGGAAAGCACAGATTTTTCAAGGTGTTGCGGAAGTTGACAGCGAAGACAGCACTGCTGTCATCCTGGATATCATCACCAATAGGCTGGCCCTGAAGGACTTCTCTGCTTCTTCCATAAAGGTTTGTCACAGACTCGGGACTGCCAGTAATGATCATCACAGGCCCATACTGATTAGGTTTGCCAGCTACAATGACAAATCAGTAGTCTGGAAAGCTAAGACTCGCTTGAAGGGAACATCCATCTCAGTCAAGGAGTTCTTGACAAGGGTCCGTCAATCCATCTTTGGGAAGGCGCGTCTACACTTCGGAATGCGGTCGTGTTGGACTCAGGATGTTGTTATCGTTCTGAAGGCCTTTGACGGTAGTAGACACAAAGTTTCTTCAATGGATGAGCTCAACCCTCTGCTTGCGAAGTTCCCAAAAGTCCAAGATCCAAAGGCCCAAGGCACAGGAGATAGCCTGCAAAACAAAGTTCAATAATGGTCTTATGTTGTTTGTACTTTTAATCTATATTTTGTTTTTGTTTACTTAGTGATTCGCATGCAATTGATATTACTGAATTACTTACCGCTTTTATTACTGTTCAAGTTCTCAGTAGTCCCTCTGTTATTATTCATGTTATTTCCTCGTCTCTTGTTAATTTAAGTAGGCACACCGTAGGTAGATAATAATATTTACTCACTCTCAACAACTTCGCAGAAACTTTTAAATTTTTAGTACGTAAACGTCAAATGTCAAATTGTCAAATGCAAAAGTTGAAGTCCCTTTGACGTTGTAGATTTGACGTGTTTATGATCGGATACGTTCACGTTTCACTCATGTTTTTTTTATCTGTATTTTATGTAAAAATCGTTGTTTTTATTTTTATTTTAACCTTGTTACTACGTGTTACTATTTTATTCCGCATGATATTTACACAATTTTTTTACTATGTTTTTGCTGTGTGTTTTGTATCTTTTCATGTTTTAGTGTTTAGAATTGGATGATGTTGTGAGCTGGCGGGTGGTGCAGAGATGCAAACGTCGAACCAGTTATTCGTGTAGTGTTTTTAGCGTTTTATGTATTTATTGATATTTATTTTATTTACTTAAATTTATGACATCTGATAACGAATCATTTTATTCTGCCAACGAATCTCAGAGACAAATGCTCAGAGTATTCCCAGTCACTACAACGAACTGTACGACACCTTTTCCGACAATAACGTTCATGCCATCCTGATTTCCGAGACTTGGCTCAAACCTGACCTGCTTTCTACCACTTACCCGCTCCCCGGTTTCGTTCTTCTTCGTAATGACCGGATCGGTAAGAGGGGGGGTGGAGTAGCTATCTACCTTCGTGATGATTTTCAATTTAAAATTCTAGCTTCTTCTTCTTCCAATGAATCCTCAGAGTTTCTTTTCCTCGAGGTTTGTGTCAAGGGAGTTAAAACCGTCCTTGGTGTCGTCTATTGCCCCCCTTCCATTGATTACTTCACTGAATTCGAATCGGTACTTGAATCTTTAGGTTCGGAGTATACACATCACATTGTTATGGGTGATCTTAATACCAATATCCTTGCCCTCAACTCCCCTCGGTCCCATAAACTCCTGCATCTAATTGAATCAGCTAGTCTGCATGTTTTGCCTCTCCAACCCACTCATCACAATATAGTCGGTGATGATACTTGGCTTGACCTGATCCTTACCTCTAATCCTTCCCTAGTTTCCTCACATGGTCAACACGATGCTCCTGGCTTTTCCCATCACGACCTTATTTTCTTATCCTATGTCCTTAAATCCCCTAAACCTAAACCAACGTTCCAGTACAGGCGTGCCTTTGCACGTGTGAATAGCGAGAGGCTTCAACAAGATGCGTCTAATATTGACTGGTCATCCCTGGAAGCAGCTGCTTCAATTGATGAAAAAGTCGGATTGTTCAACGATGTTGTGGTAAAACTATTTGACGCCCATGCCCCTATCAAGAAAATCAAGTTGAAGCGTCCGCCTGCACCTTGGATGAACAGGGGTGTTCGGATGGCAATGCGACGGAGGGACCGCGCGTTTCGGAAATTTAAAAGGGATCGCTCGGATGACAATTGGGCCTTTTTTAAGGCTGCTAGGAATCGGTGTAATCAGATGATACGCAACGCTAAACGCCGCCACATCCTAAATAATATTAATTCTTCTTCTCCTGCCGATATTTGGAAGTTCCTTGGAACTTTGGGTATCGGCAAATCACGACATTCTGACCTTCCTAACACAATTGGTTTGGACTTCTTTTAGCTAACCTTTCCTATCATATGGTCTCTCGGGAGGGTTTGGAATGGTTTTCTTCTTATCTTCAGGGGCGCCAGCAGTCAGTTCGTGCTAGAGACTCTTCGTCGAGTTGGTGTGATCTTGCAGCTGGCGTCCCTCAAGGCGGTATATTATCTCCTTTTTTGTTCTCCATTTTTATTAATCTTATCACCACCGAACTTCGGGTTGCGTATCATCTTTATGCTGACGATTTGCAGCTTTACTACCAGGCAAGTGTGGACAACATATCCGATGCGATTGAGCAGCTTAACCGGGATTTAGGTGTAGTTAAAAACTGGTCTGACAGATTTGGGGTGGCAGTAAACCCTTCGAAGTGTCAGGCTATCATTGTAGGGAGCCCCTACAGTATGAGGAAAGTGAAAGGCGTTACTGTACCACCTGTAATGTTTGATAACTCCGTGATCCCTTTTAGCTCCGATGTTAAGGATCTTGGTCTGCATGTCGACACATGTCTTGACTGGCGAAAGCAGGTCACGACTGTTAGTAAAAAAGTCACCGGAACGTTGCGGGCGCTCTACCGGTTGAAAAACCTCCTCCCATCACACATAAAGAGTATGCTTGTACAGCCCCTAATCTTTCCCATAATAGACTATGGTGATGTGTGTTACTATGACCTGAATGCAGATCTCCTCAATAAACTTGACCGCCTTCTAAATAACTGCATTCGATTTGTCTTCAATCTACGTAAGTATGATCATGTGTCTGCGCACCGATTGCTTTTAAAATGGTTACCCTTATGTCAGCGTAGAGAGTTGAGGGCTCTGTCTATGTTGTATTCTATACTCGACAAACCTACTTCTCCTTCTTATCTGACCCCCCATGTTCAATACTTATGCTCTGCTCATAGTAAAAATCTTCGTTCCACCAACAATCGTCTTCTACGATGTCCTTCTCACCGCTCTGGTTTTATTCACTCTTCTTTCTTTGTCCAGGCGGTATTTCTTTGGAATGCGCTCCCTCTGAACATCAGGATGGCAACCAGTCGGTTATCTTTCAAAGTGAAGGCTCGTGAACATATTCGTGAGAAGTTTGTTAAATCATCTCAACGCTGATTTGCTGGATTCGTTTTCTCATCTACCTATCGTTATTTCTCCTGACAAAGTTTAATCAGTTTATATGTATGTATTTAAGTATTTATGTTTTAGTAGTGTATTCTTTTTCGAGTTATCTATCCCCTTTGTTGCACCTGCCATGTTTTGTCTCTGCATCACCCTAAGGTTGACTGGTAGAAAATGCCTCAGGCATTAAGTCCGCCTTTGTACAGTATTTTTTTACTTGTGCATAAAGTTTTAATAAATAAAATAAATAACAGATTTTTACAGCCAGTACAACAAACCCAATTGCCTCAGATCTAGAAAAACACATGTTCGGAAGAACAACATGGATCTTTGGTGCGCAACAATGCGTCGGTCTGGCAGCTGCCCTTATAAATTCAAGAAAGACTACACAGTATGAAAAATATGGAGTCCTCGTCCATACGGTGCCAAATGCACAGACTGACACAATAACAAAAAACTGTACCAACATAAACCTACAACCAGGTGACAAAATTGTAATATCTTTAGGTGAAAATGACTATAACGTGGGACATGTATTATGTCAGTTAAAAATTATATTACAGACATTTTCTAAGAATAGTATAATAATATTAAGCGTTTTAAAAGTAGCCGTTTAGATGTCGACAAATTACAAAAATTGTCATTTCATGAATTCCATAAATCACAACGTATCTGACATTTGCAAATCAATAATATTTAAATCCAGCTGAGCTCAGAAAACACCTCGCGAGCGGCAAATCAAGACTAAGTTATTGTTACAGTAATTGTTCTGTTAATTTATTTTACTTTGATGGTCCTAGTTTATCATTTATTTATTTTAGTTGTTTGTATAATAAATCCAGTATTGCTTATTATAAGCTGCCATGCCCTATAGGCCTGGAGGCTTTTATTTATGTTTTAAGTTTTATTTACATTCATGTTTTTGTATTTTTTTTTTGTATTGGCGTGGCTAGCTGACGTATGGCAATTAAGTTAATGTTTTGGTAATTTGCTTACAATTGTTTAGAATCCAGTTCTTCTAACAGAACAGACAGCTGTGCTGCTGGGGAGTTTGTTGCGCCACTTCTTCTCCCCAGCTAAAGCACTAGGAAGTGGTGACGGGAGGGCGTTTCGGGGGACTGTCTTATGTAATTTTGACGTTCGAAAAGTGCTGATTCTCAGCCTAATTTGAATAAATGACTTTTGATTTTGATTTTGATAAGTTTCTTTGCCAAAAAGGGAGACAAATCTACCCAAAAAAGGAACTAATCCCTTTTATTTCCGAAAGAGGGATAATAGTGGAACTGAACAAAACGTAAATGATCATCTTCCTTCTGAAGAGCACAGAAAAGGTACTATACCGTATTATTTTCACAAACTTAAAAATAACGTTAAATTTTTTCGTACCTAAGAACACAACACCTACATCACACAACTTTAGGATACTCCACCAAAACATTGCAAGTGCTTTATCTAAACAGGAACTGCTGGAGTTAACTATACAGGATATGCGTGACCTATCTCAAGTTATAGTATTTTGAAATGGCAACTAATTTTTGTAGAGAAAAACACAGAGGTGGTACTTGCATTCTAGTGAAAAAGGGTGTACACTACAAAGAATTACAGTTTACAAAAACAAATGCGTCGGTAAATACGTTCGAGGCATGTGGCATAGAGTTAGAAAATAAGAAATTAGTGATTATTTGCTTATACCGAACACCTCAATCCGATCCTAACGATTTTTTAACAAAATTATATAGAATCTTAATAGGTTAAAAACCTTGCGGGCTGGCTTAGAATTTGGAGTTTGTGTAAGTTTAGGTTGATGACCATCTGAAGTAGAAGCAGCAGATTGGTATCTACTGTTGTTGTGTTTGTTGTGTTGTACTCGTATTGTCTTTTGCGACAATTTTCAATAGTGTGACCTATGTTTTTGCCGTAGCGGCATATCATGTCTTGGGTATTTACTGCTTTTGAATTATCGGGTTGGTGATTTCGTGGAGCTGGATATCGAGGCAATTGTAAGTCACGGCGAGAGTTCATATTGGATGTTGATCTTTTATAAATACTAGAGATGACTTTTTCTTTTTCTACTGCGAAGTTTATAGCAGAATTTAACGAGTCCGGATTGCGACATCTAACGCCTTGTGACACCCGTGGCAAGAGTCCTGTTATGAAAGAATGTAGTGCCAGATCTTTCATCGCAGCTACACGTCCTGCTAATTCCGTTAAATTTTTCGTCGGAATGGAAATATTTATTTCGGTAAGTAGTTTCGCTAAGCATGTTTCTATTTTTAATGCAAACTGAGTGATGATTTCAGGCGGGGTCTGCTTACAGTCCTAACTTCGGTGAGTAGGTGAGCGTAATGCTTCCTTTACCCAAATTGTTCAAAGGATTGGAACTCTTTGATGCTGCATGTAGTTTCAGCTTTATCTGTTTATTGGCTTAGAACGAATTTGAATAAAATGGTTTTCTGGGTTTTTGTAACTGAATTAAAAACGTTCTGGCAATAAGCAATGAAGGGGTTTAGTTTTTTCCTGGAGCCATCGAACAGCTTAGCATAAGTATAATCAGCCGATTATGTTCCCACTGCTGGGACACAGGCCTCCTGTCTGTGAATGTCAATGGGCCGAATGTTCATCGAATGTCTTAATGAATTTAAAATAGAATAGCGAGTTCTATTTTTTCTTGGAGTTATAGTGATTCAGTATTATGGATGCGTAATCTAATCGCGTAGTCCAAACAAAATATACAGTGGCCGTACAGTAAGGGCTTTATCAGTTACAATGTAATATGAACAATTTACAATAGGGTAAAGTGAAATAATTCAGGTATTCGCCCTTGGATATTGTAGTAACCGCAGTATTTTCTAGATCACTCACAGAAACGCTGTCATTATGAGGATATTCGTGACCAGCGGTAGCCAGCAGAATAGCAGTTATAGTGGACCGTATCAACAGAGGGTGAAATCAGATCTCGGTTGCAGGGTGTAACACACAAGACAGTTCAGTATCAGTCAACAATGAAACGCTTTATAGAAGGACCATTCATGCTAGGGTGAAAACGGCTGTTATAATTGATCCACCAATAACCATTTGCATTATTCTGATCATTCAAAACCAGATTAAAAGCTCATCATTAAACATCATTGTCGCTAAATCCCAGCTGGAAAACGTAAAAGAATATCTGCGTCAGCAGGAGATAATCCGCCACTGTAATGATAGCAATACTAACCATCGCAAAATCAACGAGTGACATATAGCCTTGTGTTGCAAATATTATATATATATTTTTAAGTGAATTTACCTACCATCTGCGGACAAGTCAAAAACGATAGAAACCCAGACATACCTTAATTAAATGCTGTGCTACCAGGCCATTTGATTCAGTCTATATAGATTTTAGTTCTATTTACTGTACAAAGCAAGAAGTACATCACATTCATCGTCGTCTTTACCAAATACGGTCAAACTTAACATCAGCAATACTGTACTCACCATATCGTCCCCATGACTATCATTACAGACAGTAGAGCTGAGTTTACCAACCACGGCTTCACAAGATCAACCATCATAGGAAATTAGCTCATTCATCTACAAACAATGGACATATTGAACGGTTTCATCTAACACTAGTAGAACACCGCAGACTACTCAAATTACAGTTCAAAGACGAACCCACAGTAAACGTCATGCCATATGACGTCATAGCCCACAACCACTCCATACGTAGTTTCATGATGCAGACCCTTTGACTTACTTAGACCCCAGGGTCTCTCAGCGACTCTTATACGATTGAGTTTTTGGAGAATATTCAGGTCTTTGGAACTAGCAGAGCGGCAACATGCTTCATACCCAATTGATTATTTAAAATGGAAAGGATCGACTCGTGAGGCTCAGAAATTTCAGCGAATATCTCTCTCAAACTTAAATGAGGATTTTCAGTCACTATTTCCTTCGTTTTTGCGACGTTAACTTCAGTTGAAGACGTTGATGGCCTACCAGAGCGAGGCTATTCTTCCATCACATCTCGACCGCTTTTGAACGCTTTGTACCACTCATATGTACAGTAGCGGTCATAAGTCCTTTAGCAATCTCACAAAGCAATAGATTGACGCTTCGGTTTCACTTACGACCTTCTTCTATAAGTTGTTTCAATACTATAGACACGCACACACAGTCACTGTGTCGGTAATTGATAGTAGTTCATAATTTCAAGTAACTTAACATATAGCGTTCTAGCTTAGTCGTTACCATGCCTGGGTAGTAGCAATTATGGCGAGCCCTGAGTTCGAATCTCACGTGCGCCTGCATATTTTACTAAATATAAATTATTATTTGTTTAAACTAGTGAATGATGAATAAAGTGTCATAAACGTAATGTTATTTATAAAAAAAAAACTGAATTATTATAGTTTATAGTATTTTGCTTAGAGATGTCTAATATATTACATTCTTTGTTCTAGATAAAAACTGTGAGTCTGTGGATTAAGATATGTGAGGGAGAGGGAATCCTTGCTAGTCGGACCGCTTGTTTATGAAGTGGAAAGCTTATTTAAACAAGACTTCACATGGTGAATGAATATGAAACAAATGATTTCATACCAACCGGACATTTTGCTGAATTAATCAACACTTCATTAAAAACTGTTCGCCGCGTACTCCTCGCTAAAAAGGTTGCATTACCGAGGCCCAGCAGACAATAACGTAATAAACAAGAACGTTGAAGTTCCGGAATAGTTTATCCTGTATATTTAATTATAAAAAAATGAGGTTTAGTTTCAATCGTCTTTTCTTAAAGAAAATGAATACTTAAGTTATCCTCAATAAGTATTCTACATTCACTAAAGCTAAATAAAATGTGAAATACTTAATGTACACAAACTGCCCTACATAACCACTTATTAAAATCACTTATTTTGGAAATTAATGATTAATGAAAACAAATTGCTTCTAAGTTCCTTGATAAAGTATTGCACATCATATTTGGCTGAAGAAGTTAGTATATCGTATCGGTTTTTTATCCATGCCTATGTAAAATATTGTTTTGTTATCACTTGTAACGCTTTTTATTCTAAAACCTTTATTACAATAACAAAAATAATAAAGAAGCAGCATTTTTTTAAATATTGTTAGTATTGCAAACCATAATAAAAAAATTACAATTAAACTGGGAGAAAATTATGAGATCAGAACCTAGGCCGACTGCTTCTCAGTCCAACGATTGGCGCCTACTGCTACCAGCTCATATTAGATTAACTTGATTTTTAACAATGCCATAAACCGGCCAGGTCACGAGCATAATGCGTGTCTAAAGAAAGCGACGTTTTTTTTTTTCGTGCAGTGCTATGCGAGTGCGCGACTTCACGTCAGTGTGTGCCGTGCAAAGCGATCTTTGTGGTGTGTGTCGTTTAAACACATTCAGTCGTACCGCGAATTCACAACAATACGACTCTTAAGGTGACTATGCACTTTTGACCGCTCACTGTACCTACGTGTTTTTGATAAAGTCATGTGGATTTGTTGTTTTATGTAATGCATTAAATAAAACAACAAATCCACATTGTCTTCACATTCACAATAATTAAAATAGTATAATTCTTTACAAATTAAATGTCATTGCATCCATCAATGTCAAAGTGTAAATAAAAATATGAAAATAATCTTGGTCATATCATATGAGGACCATGTAGACTGGTTTTGAACAACAAGTTTTGAGCAAAGAGTAACAGGGTGGAACTTCCTCCTGGTCTGAGAATCCTCTCCCATTTCAATGGAGAATTCCACTGAAAAGGGAGGATCCGCCGACCGACGCGCGACGGGTGTTGTGTCTGGTGGGCTACTGCACAATTTTAAATGTCGATATGTTGTATACATGCAGTTTTCGCAGTGTTTACCTGAGCGCTGTATGGTTTTTGTGAAAAAAGATGTCTTGCGTAGTCCATGTTATACTTTAGGGATGCAATGGTATAAAAAAGAAATGCCCAAAGACAAAGTCAAAACATTTATTTCCAATAGGCACATTAAAGGCACTTTTGTACGTCAACATTTACAATAAAATAGAGATTCTAGTCGCTCCTTCCAAAAGGTAATTTCGCATTGAGAAGAATGGGCAAGAAACTCCACCGTTACTCTTTCAAAAATGTTTTACAATATTTTGTATATGTCGGCGTCACCGTTAGCGGTAGGTGCAGCGGGCCGAGTTACGCTGTGCAAAGCGGGACGTTTGCCTCCCCACTCTCCCCACTTCTCAAGCAACTTAATGTAAGCTAGTGCGCAGCGAAGAGGGGGATGATTCTTGTGGCAGGCTCGGCCCGGTGCGCCTGCTGTAGCGCCTAGAGCTATTATCGCGATCTATTTAATTAATTAACAAGCTGTCGGAATAATAGAGTTGGTTACTGCTATATCTCATACTTTCATTTAATATGTCGGACCTCTGCCTTCAGGTTATTTCATGGTGATTATTTTATAAGAAATTGTGAGTGAAATAAAGTGATTGTGCTGTAACTAGTATCTCTATTTTCTTCGCCCGACAATCCACGCCTACTTATAAAGTGCAAGTGTAATATCGTTGATGAGGGCCTATCCCGATATATACACTAATTATATTGTTATATGTGAAGACGATGCACCAAGAATGAAAATGCTATACCACAATAGGTAAATTTAATTTAAAATGAAGCAAAGACACACAAATTAATCACGTGATAGGTGGATACATGGTGCTCACATATTGAGACACAGTAAAAGCATATGATTTTCAAACAAGGAATAAGTCATTGTGTGAGTTAAGTAAAAATACTCGTAACAAATTACACAATTCAATTACAAACCAGTATGATTTTGTCTAGACTAGATTGTCCTAAGGAGCTGGACCAGCATGTTTCCAAGCATTCCTATCTTGTATATTATTCTCTAATTTGTAAC
The DNA here is from genome assembly GCA_963555695.1 of Dasypolia templi. NCBI lineage: Eukaryota > Metazoa > Arthropoda > Insecta > Lepidoptera > Noctuidae > Dasypolia > Dasypolia templi. Next base: position 13,329,238 of record OY743163.1, read on the forward strand.
ATGCTTGTTTACAAAGTGTACTTTTACATGATTTTTTTATTTTCTTTCCAAGAATTGCAGATTTACAAAAAAACTTTTGGCGGAATAGTGATTGTTGACAGATAAAAAACGAGTGTTGCTGAAAAATAAATGTTGCCACACATAAATATTATTGTCTGTGTTCCAGTTTGAAGGCGTTAAAGATCTCGTTAAGTTGACGAGTTCCCGTGGCCGCCTTCCTGCTCCCTGCCTTCCTCTCTCTCTCGAACTCTTCTCCGTTGTGTTTCGACTATTTGTATTTGTCTTGACTAGTACATTAGCCCAAGATGTAGTCCAGGGTCTGATGAAAGAGCAGAAAGGCGGCCACGGGAACTCGTCACCTTAACGAGATCGTGCACTTTTGTTTGGGCTCGTCAAAGCCAAGTTTTTATAATACAGTGGGTGTAAAATATAGGTGTTCAATTAACTAGGTCTATAATTTTATTATACAAATGCAACAAAATAATAATTAGTTAAAATTAAATAAAAAACTATCCATACCTCAACGTTAAATCATTTACATTTACCTTAGAGCAAAATTAACAATTTATTTTGCGTACTTATTAATTTTCACATATCCAAATTATTAGAAAAACGTTTCTGATACATTAATTACCTTTATTCATAATGCTATTAAACAAAATATATTTAAAAAAAAAATACTGCTAACCTAACTCATCATGCACAAATTTATCAATTTTTAAGTTACATGGGTGTCAGAATTAAATACACTCCTTATTTAATACACTATTCAAGAATATAGGTCTCGTAAGTGGTGGACATTTGGACCACATTTGCCTACTACACACACACCAAAAATGGCAATCGATGGTAATGTCTTTTTTTACAGTATTTAAGTTCTTGAGCAGACGAATTTTCAAAACTTATGCGGCAATCGATTTGTATTTTTTTTTAAACCTGGGATTGCGATTACAAGTGTGCTACGCAACTAGGGTGCTGAATATTAAGCACCGCTGGCGCTGGCCGGCTGTCAGCAGGCTGTCGAACAACTCTCTCATGCATATTGTTACCGCGATGCCTTGCTGATAACCTTTGAACTAATTTATTTACATAGAACTCATACCACATTTCTCGATTCCTTTTTACAGCGACCAAAAAAATTGAAATTACTAATGGATTTAATAACTCGAGGAATATTAATATTATATGGTGGTCTTGGTATATTATGACATAATAAGATAACACTCCGATGTCGCCCATTAGGAATATCAAAGTGGCGATGTAGAAGCGACGCCATTTTTTCGTAGCAGTGGGTGCGCTCGAGTTGGAGCTTCGAAAAAGTGAAAATAAAATTACAATGTAAAGAATACAATTTAGTAGCACGGGTAAAATAAAAATGACAAATGACAAATTATAAAAAAATATTGTTTGAAATAAAAATAAACAAACAAAAAATTGAGTTACGGCTGATATTAAAGGTGCGCCCCAACCAACAAGGCTACTTTTCAAATACCTCCTTTTTATATGCCCATTAAACACTTTTACTAGATCTACATAGAACATGTGACTTATAATTATCAACCAGACGTCCTTGACAGTTGATAAGTAAATAATTAAAGGCAAATCAAAATGCATCAATAAAAATGATCTCTCTGACTCCGTTCGACCCTCGTAGATAAATTCGAAAATCTTAATAATTAAAACGCACAAAAGATTTGCAAAAATTGAGTTAAGGCACACGTAGTTTCTGTAATTGCGAAACTTCTTTATTAAGCACCATGATGTCACTCCGTAGATCAACGTAGCTGTTGTCAGCCCAATCATAATGTATATTTTAGTTGAAAATAAAGTTACAACTGTGTCGAATTCTACCATGGTGAATGTTACTGTCACCGTTTTGATTAATTCACTTAAAGTAAAAAGTTTTTCAAAACAGCTTGTCACTAAGCACTGCAATGTCCTTAATACAGGTATTGCCTTTAAAGCTGTCGATAGAACAATATGTTTAAGTATTATCCAAACGCTCCAAAACGAATGAAACGAGTGTTATTATTGCATTTTAGTCGAAACTTGCTTGTCTTTCCTGCTTGTCTAATTATGCACTGCGTCATTGTGTGTCAGAGGTGTCAAAGGTAACAGAAACTCGACTTTATATTTTTGTAATTTTATATCTTTACCAAAACTCCTTTACAAACAAACTCGAATGTGGACACTGGACATTAATCTGCTGTTACAAAATAATTTGTTATTTAATTTTAGGAAATTATTTTGCGGTTGATTTTTTATTTTGCGATCGCGGAATAAATGGCAAAAATCTTTCTTTTTTATACAAAACTTTTAATTTGATCTAAAAATTGGTACTTTACATGTTTTTTGCCGAAATTAAAATTAATCATTAAAATTAATGTCACAAAAGGTGGGACGGGACTCCTCTCTCGGGATCAGAGCGAGCGATTTTTTTTTGTTTGGTTTTTATAATATTATTTTACTTCCAGTTGGTACATGAAAACACCCCTAGATACATAAGTATACCAGAAACAAATGTATAGCGACAAGACCACCTGAAACAACAATTTTACTTCGTTTTACAGTGTTCTACGACACGGTTTCAAACATAATGCCGGTGAGGTCCTCGAGGGTTCACTTTAGCTCAAACCTGAAGAGCTATGAGAAACAGGATGTAAAGTTAATCCATGTTCTTGGAAAAGAGAGGATCCTAAGACCAGTTGGATGTCGTATCTGGTGGCCAACTGCCCGACGATTGATGTCGGGAAGTTGTATATATGCTAGCTGCGCGGTAAATTCTGATTGCGCGATGCAGGATTTGTGTGACGTCAGCGTGATGCATTGTTCGCATGTGGCGGTGTAGATGCCGCCACAAACCAATGCTGGTGACCAAGGGGGTCACATGGTCAACACGATGCTCCTGGCTTTTCCCATCACGACCTTATTTTCTTATCCTATGTCCTTAAATCCCCTAAACCTAAACCAACGTTCCAGTACAGGCGTGCCTTTGCACGTGTGAATAGCGAGAGGCTTCAACAAGATGCGTCTAAAATTGACTGGTCATCCCTGGAAGCAGCTGCTTCAATTGATGAAAAAGTCGGATTGTTCAACGATGTTGTGGTAAAACTATTTGACGCCCATGCCCCTATCAACCAAGGGGGGGGGGTGGGGGCTTGGCACTTGAAATATGTATGGCGAAATGGCGTATGAGTCGGAAGTCTTGTCTATAACGTTTCGTGATCACGTCACAAGCTACTGCAGAAAAGCCTACCGTAATTTAGGTTTTATGGTGCGTGGTTTTAATAACATTAACGTGCAGAACTTGCGAATCGTTCTCACATGCATAATTTCAACATGAATGATGTAACCAATATATTGTAAACATAATTTGATTTAAAAGAGTGTCCGTGGAGTTTTTTGCCCGTTATTCTCCAGTTGTCCATTCCAAAGCGTAGTAGGTACCTATACCTACTGCGCTTTGAAATGGGCAACTAGCTTCATCTGTCTGACTGACCGACCTTGACAATTCAAAAGTGCCTGTAATTGGTTTATTTAAAAGAAAAGATACTCTCGTTTAAGTGAAATCTTGTTTTCCATTCCCTCCTCGCCGAGACATACTACAAATGCTGAATGTAAAAATAACTTTATATATTTACATTAGCAACAAAATATCTCAGCCTAAGAGAAAATACAAATTGCAGAAAATGAGATTTAATCTCTAATTACACAAATACATGATTTGAAGCAATCTCTTAGGACAACAAAATCATAACAGATTTTTACAGCCAGTACAACAAACTCAATTGCCTCAGATCTAGAAAAACACATGTTCGGAAGAACAACATGGATCTTTGGTGCGCAACAATGCGTCGGTCTGGCAGCTGCCCTTATAAATTCAAGAAAGACTACACAGTATGAAAAATATGGAGTCCTCGTCCATACGGTGCCAAATGCACAGACTGACACAATAACAAAAAACTGTACCAACATAAACCTACAACCAGGTGACAAAATTGTAATATCTTTAGGTGAAAATGACTATAACGTGGGACATGTATTATGTCAGTTAAAAATTATATTACAGACATTTTCTAAGAATAGTATAATAATATTAAGCGTTTTAAAAGTAGCCGTTTAGATGTCGACAAATTACAAAAATTGTCATTTCATGAATTCCATAAATCACAACATATCTGACATTTGCAAATCAATAATATTTAAATCCAGCTGAGCTCAGAAAACACCTCGCGAGCGGCAAATCAAGACTAAGTTATTGTTACAGTAATTGTTCTGTTAATTTATTTTACTTTGATGGTCCTAGTTTATCATTTATTTATTTTATTTCTTTGTATAATAAATCCAGTATTGCATATGTAAGCTGTCATGCCCTTTAGGCCTGGAGGCTTTTATTTTGTATTGGCGTGGCTAGCTGACGTATGGCAATTAAGTTAATGTTTTGGTAATTTGCTTACAATTGTTTAGAATCCAGTTCTTCTAACAGAACAGACAGCTGTGCTGCTGGGGAGTTTGTTGCGCCACTTCTTCTCCCCAGCTAAAGCACTAGGAAGTGGTGACGGGAGGGCGTTTCGGGGGACTGTCTTATGTAATTTTGACGTTCGAAAAGTGCTGATTCTCAGCCTAATTTGAATAAATGACTTTTGATTTTGATTTTGATAAGTTTCTTTGCCAAAAAGGGAGACAAATCTACCCAAAAAAGGAACTAATCCCTTTTATTTCCGAAAGAGGGATAATAGTGGAACTGAACAAAACGTAAATGATCATCTTCCTTCTGAAGAGCACAGAAAAGGTACTATACCGTATTATTTTCACAAACTTAAAAATAACGTTAAATTTTTTCGTACCTAAGAACACAACACCTACATCACACAACTTTAGGATACTCCACCAAAACATTGCAAGTGCTTTATCTAAACAGGAACTGCTGGAGTTAACTATACAGGATATGCGTGACCTATCTCAAGTTATAGTATTTTGAAATGGCAACTAATTTTTGTAGAGAAAAACACAGAGGTGGTACTTGCATTCTAGTGAAAAAGGGTGTACACTACAAAGAATTACAGTTTACAAAAACAAATGCGTCGGTAAATACGTTCGAGGCATGTGGCATAGAGTTAGAAAATAAGAAACTAGTGATTATTTGCTTATACCGAACAACTCAATCCGATCCTAACGATTTTTTAACAAAATTTGAATCTTAATAGGTTAAAAACCTTGCGGGCTGGCTTAGAATTTGGAGTTTGTGTAAGTTTAGCTTGATGACCATCTGAAGTAGAAGCAGCAGATTGGTTTCTACTGTTGTTGTATTGTCTTTTGGATCATTTTCAATAGTGTGACCTATGTTTTTGCCGTAGCGGCATATCATGTCTTGGGTATTTACTGCTTTTGAATTATCGGGTTGGTGATTTCGTGGAGCTGGATATCGAGGCAATTGTAAGTCACGGCGAGAGTTCATATTGGATGTTGATCTTTTATAAATACTAGAGATGACTGTTTCATCTTCTACTGCGAAGTTTATAGCAGAATTTAACGAGTCCGGATTGCGACATCTAACGCCTTGTGACACCCGTGGCAAGAGTCCTGTTATGAAAGAATGTAGTGCCAGATCTTGCATCGCAGCTACACGTCCTGCCGTTTAATTTTTCGTCGGAATGGAAATATTTATTTCGGTAAGTAGTTTCGCTAGGCATGTTTCTATTTTGCTAGGCATGTTTCTAAGTTGCTGAGTCACTAGAAAATTTCTTCACCAACATCCCAATTGAGGTTACGAAATCTCTTCCCTCATCATCTGTGTTAGCTGAATCTTTACTCAAAGAAAACTTCAGTAAGGACATTCCTAGTTTTAAATTCGAGCCTATTTCTATTGTCACAATTAAAAAAGCGTTCAAAAGTCTTAACATAAAAAACACTGTTGACATATAGGGGATTTCCGTTAAGGTTCTTGGAGATATTATTGACACAATTGCCCCTGTCCTAACAGGCATATTTAATCAATGTTTAGACAGCGGTACGTTTCCTGATTTAATGAAACATAGTAAAGTAGTACCAATTTTCAAATCGGGTAGTAAGAGTGATCCCTCTAATTATAGACCTATATCAGTGCTACCAGCATTGAGTAAAATCTATGAAAAAATCATGCTAGACCAGATGTTGTCTCATTTTAATTCAAATGGTATTTTACATAGTCGCCAGTTCGGTTTCACGAAAGGTAGGTCGACGACTGATGCGGGAGTGTTACTCATCAGTCACATTTTGGAATCCTGGGAGAAGTCCCAGGATGCAATTGGCATTTTCTGTGACCTCTCAAAAGCGTTTGACTGCGTTGACCACAATACACTGATCCGTAAATTACACCACTACGGAATTCGTGGACAAGCCGCTAATCTTGTTCTTTCCTATCTATCAAACAGGCAACAGAAAGTGAACGTTAACGGGGCGACGTCCTCGGGGTCCTTAGTTAAGATGGGAGTGCCTCAAGGTTCACTTCTCGGCCCTTTCTTGTTTCTAGTTTATATTAATGACCTTCCTTACATGATGGCTAACTTATCAGATATAATTTTATTCGCTGATGATACTTCTCTTATTTTTAAAATAGATAGGAAAGATACGGATGTCTTACATGTGAATGATAGTCTGGCTATTCTTTCGAAATGGTTTGCAGCTAATAATCTTTTACTCAATGCGAACAAAACTAAATGTCTTAAGTTCTCATTACCAAATGTACCCCAAGTGGGTTTAAATTTAAAACTTGATGGCAATAAAGTAGATGCTATTACGGAAACTGTATTTCTAGGAATTACTTTAGATTCTAAATTGCAATGGGGCGCTCACATTAGAGCTCTTTCAGGTAAATTAAGTTCAGCTGCGTATGCAGTAAGAAAAATAAGGCAGTTGACCGATATAGCCACAGCTAGGTTGGTATACTTTGCTTATTTCCACAGTATTATGTCTTATGGCGTTCTGCTGTGGGGATCAGCAGCTGACGTAGATTCAATTTTCATTTTACAAAAGAGGGCAATCCGCGCGATCTATGAAATGGGTCCTCGCGAGTCTCTTAGAAACAAATTCAAAGAAATTGATATACTCACTCTGCCTTCCCTTTATATCTTAGAAAGTATTTTGTATGTTCGCAAAAACTTAGAACTTTTTAAAATAAGAAGCGATTTCCATAATATAAATAATACACGTAGTAAAAATGAAATTGTTATACCCAAATTTAGATTAACTAAAACAAGCAAATCATTTCTGATAAACAGTATCCGCTTTTATAATAAGTTGCCTAAGTCGGTTACAGAACTTAGCGATGGAAAGTTCAAAGCCCACATTAAACGTGTCCTTATCAAAAAAGCGTACTATAAGATTAAAGACTACGTCGAAGACAAGAAAGTTTGGCAATAATTCCTTCTGCACATGTGGCTTCCCTGGTACCTCATAAACGGCATCACTATGTAAATTTCTAATAACTGCTCCCAAATAATGGTGTTTAATTTTTATTTTTTATTATTAGATATGGACTTTTACATATCTCTGACATAATTTTATTTGACATTATATACCTACAATTTTTAATTAGTTTTTGATTTTACTTTATTAGATTATTTTATATTTTGTAAATGTGAGAACGTCGTAGGCCCTGTGGATTATAAATTATAGACAATTGTCTATCTGTTTAACATATGGTACTTGTTGACAGGCCTACACTGTCCTCCCATACCTGTTAATCACTGTAATTGGAAAACATTGTAAAAGACATATTTTTAAAAGAGTAACCATGGAGTTTCTTGCCGGCTCTTCTCCATGGGAAACGACAAATTGGAACCGTGCACCTAGAATCTGACGTTTCATAAGTGCCCATGTAGGTCTATGTGAAATAAAATATTTTGATTTTGATTTTGATTTTTAATGCAAACTGAGTGATGGTTTCAGGCGGGGTCTACTTACAGTCCTAACTTCGGTGAGTAGGTGAGCGTAATGCTTCCTTTACCGAAATTGTTCAAAGGATTGGAACTCTTTGATGCTGCATGTAGTTTCAACTTTATCTGTTTATTGGCTTAGAATGAATTTGAATAAAATGGTTTTCTGGGTTTTTGTAACTGAATTAAAAACGTTCTGGCAATAAGCAATGAAGGGGTTTAGTTTTTTCCTGGAGCCATCGAATGGCTTAGCATAAGTATAATCAGCCGATTATGTTCCCACTGCTGGGACACAGGCCTCCTCTCTGTGAATGTCAATGGGCCGAATGTTCATCGAATGTCTTACAGAATTTAAAATGGAATAGCGAGTTCTATTTTTTCTTGGTGTTATAGTGTCTCAGTATTATAGATGCGTAATCTAATCGCGTAGTCCAAACAAAATATACAGTAGCCGTACAGTAAGGGCTTTATCAGTTATAATGTAATATGAACAATGTACAATAGGGTTAAGTGAAATAATTCTGAAATAATTCAGGTATTCGCCCTTTGATATTGTAGTAACCGCAGTATTTTCTAGATCACTCACAGAAACGCCGTCATTATGAGGATATTCAGGATATTCGTGACCAGCGGTAGCCAGCAGAACAGCAGTTGTAGTGGACCGTATCAATAGAGGGTGAAATCAGGTCTCGGTTGCAGGGTGTAACACACAAGACAGTTCAGTATCAGTCAACAATGAAACGCTTTATAGAAGGACCATTCATGCCAGGGTGAAAACGGCTGTTATAATTGATCCACCAATAACCATTTGCATTATTCTGATCATTCAAAACCAGATTAAAAGCTCATCATTAAACATCATTCTCGCTAAATCCCAGCTGGAAAACGTAAAAGAATATCTGCGTCAGCAGGAGATAATCCGCCACTGTAATGATAGCAATACGAACCATCGCAAAATCAACGAGTGACATTTGGCCTTGTGTTGCAAATATTATAAATATATTTTAAGTGAATTTACCTACCATCTGCGGACAAGTCAAAAACGATAGAAACCCAGACATACCTTAATTAAATGTTGTGCTACCAGGCCATTTGATTTAGTCTGTATAGATTTAAGTTCTATTTACTGTACAAAGCAAGAAGTACATCACTTTCATCGTCGTCTGTACCAAATACGGTCAAACTTAACATCTGCAATACTGTACTCACCATATCGTCCCCATGACTATTATCACAGACAGTAGAGCTGAGTTTACCAACCACGGCTCCACAAGATCAACCATCATAGGAAATTAGCTCGTTCATCTAAGAACAATGGACATATTGAACGATTTCATTTAACACTATTAGAACACCTCAGACTACTCAAATTACAGTTCAAAGACGAACACACAGTAAACGTCATGCCATATGACATCATAGCCCACAACCACTCCATACATAGTTTCATGATGCAGACCTTTTGAATTACTTAGATCCCAGGGTCTCTCAGCGACTCTTATACGATTGAGTTTTTGGAGAATATTCAGGTCTTTGGAACTAGCAGAGCGGCAACATGCTTCATACCCAAGTGATTATTTAAAATGGAAAGGATCGACTCGTGAGGCACAGAAATTTCAGCGAATATCTCTCTCAAACTTAAATGAGGATTTTCAGTCACTATTTCCTTCGCTTTTGCGACGTTGACTTCAGTTGAAGACGTTGATGGCCTACCAGAGCGAGGCAAATCTTCCATCACATCTCAACCGCTTTTGAACGCTTTGTACCGCTCATATGTACAGTATCGTTCATAAGTCCATAAGCAATCTCACAAAGCAATAGATTGACGCTTCGGTTTCACTTACGACCTTCTTCTATAAGTTGTTTCAATACTATAGACACGCACACACACTCACTGTGTCGGTAATTGATAGTAGTTCATAATTTCAAGTAACTTAACATATAGCGTTCTAGCTTAGTCGTTACCTTGCTTGGGTAGTAGCGATTATGGCGAGCCCTGAGTTCGAATCTCACCTGCGCCTGCGGATTAAGATTGATGTTATTTGCAAATATTATGTATTTTATAGTTTTTGGTATGTTTTTAAAAATACCTGAAATGATAAATTTTTGTTTGCTTTAATAAAATTACTTGAAGTGGTTCGATAATCATTCGATACGTGTCTCTCTTGTTTAATCAGTTAATAAAAGTTTGTAGGTAGACCATAGAAAACTGAGTATATTTTTTCGATTTCTGCGAGCTGATGCAATTAGTTACGACTATTCACCTAATTGAACGTTGTTGGTTAGTGACGAAAGTTTAAATCTGTTAATTAGCAGTATTGTGGTTATAATTTTCTAAATGCAATGAAATGTAAATATTGAAGCGTTGGCAATAATATTGCGCTGCGTAAAAGTGGACATAAATGATGTGTTATCACAAATGGCCTAAGTGTGAGTGTTATCATTTAAATATTTAATTATTATCATTTAAATTTTACTAAATATAAATTATTATTTGTTTAAATTAGTGAATGATGAATAAAGTGTCATAAACTTAATGTTATTTATAAAAAAAACTGAATTATTATAGTTTATAGTATTTTGCTTAGAGATGTCTAATATATTACATTCTTTGTTCTAGAGAAAAACTGTGAGTCTGTGGATTAAGATATGTGAGGGAGAGGGAATCCTTGCTAGTCGGAGCGCTTGTTTATGAAGTTGAAAGCTTATTTAAACAAGACTTCACATGGTGAATGAATATGAAACTATTGATTTCATACCAACCGGACATTTTGCTGAATTATTCAACACTTCATTAAAAACTGTTCGCCGCGTACTCCTCGCTAAAAAGGTTGCATTACGGAGGCCCAGCAGACAATAACGTAATAAACAAGAACGTTGAAGTTCCGGAATAGTTTATCCTATATATTTAATTTAAAAAAAATGAGGTTTAGTTTCAATCGTCTTTTCTTAAAGAAAATGAATACTTAAGTTATCCTCAATAAGTATTCTACATTCACTAAAGTCAAATAAAATGTGAAATACTTAATGTACACAAATTGCCCTACATAACCACTTATTAAAATCACTTATTTTGGAAATTAATGATTAATGAAAACAAATTGCTTCTAAGTTCCTTGATAAAGTATTGCACATCATATTTGGCTGAAGAAGTTAGTATATCGTATCGGTTTGTTATCCATGCCTATGTAAAATATTGTTTTGTTATCACTTGTAACGCTGTGGCGGCATCTACACCGCCACATGCGAACAAACGCATTAATCCTGCATAGCGCAAGCAGAGTTTACCGCGCAGATAGTATATATACAACTTCCCGACAACAATCATCGGGCAGTTGCCTACCAGATACGACATCCATCTGGTCGGAGGATCCTCCCTTTTCTAAAGAGTATGAGTGAACTTTACACCCTGTTCCTCATATCTCTAAAACGCTTTTTTATTCTAAGCCCTTTATTGCAATAACAAAAATTATAAAGAAGCAGCATTTTTTTTAAATATTGTTAGTATTGCAAACCATAATAAAAATTGGCAATTAAACTGTGCTGCATCTTATGAGATCAGAACCTAGGCCGACTGCTTCTCAGTCCAACGATTGGCGCCTACTGCTACCAGCTCATATTAGATTTACTCGATTTTTAGCAATGCCATAAACCGGCCAGGTCACGAGCATAATGCGTGTCTAAAGAAAGCGATGTTTTTTTTTCCGTGCAGTGCTATGCGAGTGCGCGACTTCACGTCAGTGTGTGCAAAGCGATCTTTGTGGTGTGTGTCGTTTAAACACATTCAGTCGTACCGCGAATTAACAACAATACGACTCTTAAGGTGCCTATGCACTTTTGACCGCTTACTGTACCTACGTGTTTTTGATAAAGTCGATTCACCGTAAGCGTTCTGTAACATTTTCAGTGACTCGGAACACAAAATTCCATTGGCAATGCAAAATTTAAGACAAACTCTTAGTTCGATGTTTTGTCCAGTATATAATTCGCAATACACACTAGATATGATCTAACTAAAAACAGCACCGTAATATCAGATGCAACTCAAACTCCACGCCAAAATGGAATACAGTTGGGCCAATCTAACAACAAAAAATGAATTAGGAACCGCAAACAAATCATCCATTCCCGATAGTTTTTTAACAGAATGTATGCCTTCTCCGAGACAAGCTGTCTGAATCATTTTAGCTGACCTGCCGATTCACATTTATACTTTAAAGAAACATGGCCCCATAGCAAAGTCAAGACTTATGCGTGTTCCTAAAGCAGTTCAGTTCTTCAGGATTCTAATAATCACAACTCTTCCATTGATGCGACCTTAGAAATTCATCAAGACTGCACACCGCCTCTTCGTTGGCCTGCCGGCGTAATTGAGCATCTGCGATCTGACTAGGTGCCATCGATGTGGCTGCCACTGTGGGGCTTCCTATATGTTGGCTTTGAAGATTAAGCAGGCGACCTGCGCTGCCAGCTTCTCAACCTGTGCTGAGAGACCGATAAGGCGAGCCTTCAAGTCAGCGTTTTCGTTCTCCAGCCTTTCAACAATGACCTCCAAGGCCGATCGCATGGCTAACTCAGCCACCGCAGCCTACCTCAAGAATGGGGCTATCAAATTCAAACATATATTTTCAAATCCGACTCGTAGTTCTAGAGATTATATAGCACGTCCAAGCAAATCAAACCAAGCAAATCTTTAACAGTCATCCTCATATTTCAGCCACTTTACACGTACATAAATAAGTTCTTAATACAAATTGACAACCTAAGACCGGTCTAAGGACGGGTTGTTTCACGCCTACTTGCATTATCAGCCTATTATGTTCCCACTGCTGGGACACAGGCCGTAATCCACCACGCGGGCCCAGTACAGGTTGGTAGATGTCACATGTCTTTGAATTTTTGGCTCTAAGACTTGCTGGTTTCCTTACGATGTTTTCTTATACCGTTTTGAGAGCAGCGGTGATGAAATAATTTACACAAAGTAAATCGCCTGTCTGGGTTAGAACCTACGACCTACAACTCGAAGTCGCGGCCGTTACCACTGGCCCACCACTGCTCACGCCTACTTAACGTACGACAAATCTGTTAGTTTACATTAAGGTCTGATTTCACGAATGAAACTGAACGCAATCAATACATAAACTACGTTTAAGAGCTGTGAGTGTCATTGTTTTCTATTAATATTGACACTAACAGCTCTTGAACGCGTTTAGATGTGCTGAACGCGTTTAGTAACATTTGTGAAATCGGCACTAAGAGTGTTACATTAAGAGAAGCGAGTGTTTCACCGTGCGCTAATCCATGATTAAATTATATAATCACACGTTAAATTGAATTACTGTCCTAGAGCACAACCTAGAGGTCGGTTAACTTACTAACCGACGTAATCAGTTGTCATAATAATCGAAATAGAAGAAGCATATAACTTTATTTCGAAAATCCAAATGTTTTGGATTTTTTGGACGATTTAGTACTACGCGCGACGACGTCCTAAAATTTCCTACGTTTCTCTACTGTCGAACAAAACTTCAAAACGCACTCGTGGTTTCATAATGTGCCATAGACAATTTGTCTTGGAGCTTACAGAATATGACATTTCGATTCCTTGCCGTTTGATGGGTTTCTACAAGCCACGATATTGTCGTGCTTTGCATGAGAGCAGTGGTGGCCCAGTGGTAACGGCTTCGACCTACGAGTCGGTCGTAGTTTCGAACCCAGACAGGCGCTTCACTTTGTGTAAATTATTTCATCACCACTGCTCTCAAAACGGTGAAGGAAACTGGCATGTCTAAGAACCAAAAGTTCGAAGATATGAGATGAGACATCTACCCACACTGGGCCCGCGTGGTGGATTACGGCCCACTCCCTCTCACAGAGAGGAGGCCTGTGTCCCAGCAGTGGGAACATTATAGGCTAATTATGCTATGCTATATACTATGCACGCGGGGAATAGTAACAAAAGTCTGAGAGATCGATGAGCGAAAACGAAGTGTATCTACACTTTGTTTTCGCTTATCGAACTCTCAGACTTTTGTTCTTATTGCTCGGCTCCTAATGACATAGCGTGATGTTACATAACCTCATAGATTTATTATTCTAATGTATGTATGTAATACGCAGGTACTGGGCATTTATTTTAGTGTTTCATTAATCACATCACAAACACACAAACACACATGTAAGTCAACAAGTTTAATTTGATTTTCTTCGAGCTTGTTCTATTTTTAATTACTCATTAGCAGGTTCACTGTCCAGGCTCCAGAGTGGGAATGGTCCATAAGTCCAGTTATGTTTTTATTTAAAGTCTGTGTCCTGCCAAGTCCGCATTAAATATGAGACTTTCTCCTTACGTCCACAGTATCAGATGGCTTAGAAATTGTACGGGCGAACATACCACATACGGTCTGTGGACTGATATGGAAGTCTCTCTACAGACCGTATGTGGTCTGTGGACAGTGAACCTGTTTATTAAAACGAATACACTCTTTTCTATGTGATAAGTATTCTAGCGTCTGGCACCCTTGGGTTGCAGCAGAAAATCAGCTTCAGATGGTAGGTACACTTTGTGTTGTCATGACATTATGCTGAGATGAGGCACTTTTGGCATTACAATCTTTGTTTTCTTTTTTGGTGACCTACATAAATTCTTAATTCAAAAATAATTTTTCAAATAAGATCGGTAGGTCCAGAAATTCTACACACAAACTTATTTACCTTGTTATAATATTAATATAGCAAACACAAAGCTGCGCGAAGCGACATCGAACAGTGAACATTACAGCCGTAAAGATTAATAACAGTTCCTACGCAAACCAGAAGTAGATCGAAGATAGCTAATGCACGAGTGTACAATCGATAAACAACAACAAAACATTATTAGGTACTGATAGTTTATATATCAAGTTAATAACTTCATTGCACGTTAGGTTGGTACTAGTTTACCTTGGAGCCTATTATTAACAACAGAATTGCTATAACATGACAACTTTCACTCTGGCGTCTCGTAATATTATATTTGGGACACCCACAGGAAAAACAAACAATGAAAAAAAAAAGAACATTCAATCTTACAAAATCATTAAAGCAATAGAAAAAACATTAAAACTTTTACGAATACTTAAGATTAAATATAACGAAATAGTGAATTCAACCAAATAGACAAGATCAAGCCAAGCAAAAAGGCTCCTATCCCAGCATGCAGCTACGATATTTGAAAAAAAAATGCGCCGCCCGCTGTGATTATTGAAAAATCCACTTAGGATTTTAAAAAGCGCAGGAATTAAAAAAAAACTGTTAAAATAGTAAAAATACAAAAGTAATTGAAAACTCTTACGTTATTCTCAGGTCGGGCAAAGTGATATTGGGTTTCTCTATCTAGAATTTCTCAGTAGCAGCCCGGAGTCTGGATTTGTGCCCGGTTGATGGCAATAGGCTCGCCCCCTATTACATGGGACTTAAGCATAACTGGCGAAATGTGGGTGTACTATTGGTACACCTCTGCTCAACCCTTCTGGGATTACAGGCGTGATGTTATGTTTTGCATTTACATTAAAATAGAAGAATGTTAAAACAATACTAATTTATTCATGTAATTAACATGAATTATTTAGTATTGTTTAGTCATTAGGTACTATTAATTACTTAATGCTTTAAGTGAGTAATTAGATAACGACGTGCTAGAATTAATGTTGTGCAGCTACACCTAAGAAATCCTTTGTAATATAACCCACATTTGAATTCCACCTGTAACCCCTTACAAATAAAGTTCACAACCCAACACTAATAAAATTAAAAGCTAAAAAGTTCCACTAGCTCTCTTCTATTCTTATTTTAAATCTTATGCTGATAATGATAAAATTCAAAATCATAATGTGTGTAATGTAAGCTTATTTGAATGTGCAGTTTATGTAAATGAAGTGAATGGGTCAGTCTTATTTAGTTCGAGCTTAGAAGATGACGTTTGTTTTTATTCTATTATCTGTGGTAGTTGGAGCGGTAAGTTTTATTATGTAATTTATTTGTAACTGTCAGTGTGCTATACACCATTTTATAACCCTTGGGTATGCAAGCGTGATGTTATTGGGCCAAGGCTGGCCCAATGTATTGTGACAATGTTCACTTTTATCATTTCTAACGGGACACGCACTTAATTTTTTTTTTTTTTTTTGTGTATGGCATCTCGTAGTTGACCTTGAGAGGTCGTGACTACTTAACCGGACTATCCTGTGGCTGCCTTAAGCGGACTCAAAGCCTCCAGCCAGGGGCGTAAAACTGCTTATATTATTAAGCGAACGCTCGCTAAGGGCACCCCCTGTGGGGTACGGACCTCGGCTTAGGGCGTCGCTGACGGGAGGACAGCAAGATGGGACAGGCTGGATCAAGTTTGGTTGATTATTATTAATCGGGGAATTTAAAGCTACAGGCTCAGCTACGGCGCGGGCTGGCACTTCGTCGAGCAAGGGTCGGGGGGGACAATTACGTCGGGATCTTCGCGAGGAACCTCGGCGGCGAGGTCGGAATGTCGGTCTGTGTTTGTGCACTGTACTGGTGGCCCTACTGCTCTCCTGAATGAGAGTTATGTGGTCATCGGGATCGGTGAGGACATGCTTGGGACGGCGGACATGACTAATGGAGGAGGGAATATAACTAGCGGCTTTCACAACCAGAGGGTTGCGGTGATTCGCGGCGGTCTCGAAGAAACGCTTTGAAATGCGTTTCATGAACTGACGGATAGTGGGAATCCTGAGGTCTACGTGGAGGATTTCGTTACGAACGTACCAGGGGGAGCCTGTTATCCTACGGAGGAACTTGTTCTGGAGGGTCTGCATTCTGTTGAAGCGAACGGGCTTGGCGTGTGCGAAGACTGCACTGGCATAGGTCATGATCGGGCGGATGCACGCTGTGTAGATACGCATTTTGCACTTCAGTGACAATTTGCTACGTGCATTGAGGACAAAGTGAAGTCTACCTAGAGCGAAGGCGGCGCGCGAACGAGCCGCCTTAATGTGCTCTGAAAAAGAGAGGTGTTCGTCTAGTACGACACCCAGGTATTTGGCTCGCTTCTCCCAAGGGATCGGCTTGCCGAACATGGTGATCGGTCGAGGGGGTGAGGGGTTGCGACGCGGCTTTGAGAAAAGAACCGCTTGACTTTTGTCGGGATTGACTTCGATTCGCCATTTTCTAAACCAAGCGCCAAGCTTGCACGCATGTAGCACTTGGGTTTGGAGAATGCGAGCTATCGAATTTTCATCACGGCCGGTGTAGTAGATGGCCGTGTCGTCTGCGAACAGGGCCAACTGCGCCTTGCTGCACTTTGGCATGTCGCTGGTGAATAGCGTGAAAGCTAGAGGAGAGATCACAGAGCCCTGAGGGACTCCTGCGCGAATAGGGTGGGGGGAGGATAGCGCTCCTTCGATGCGATAACGGAAGGTGCGGTTCGACAAAAAGTCCCGTAAGATGAGCACGAGACGATCTGGCACACCGAGTTGGTACAGCTTATATAATAAGCCGTTGTGCCAGACTTTGTCGAACGCTTTCGCTATGTCGAAGAAAACAGCACCGGTCATCAAACCTCGTTGGAAACCGAAGTTGATGTGTTCGACTATACGGTGGACCTGTTGTACGCACGAGTGTTGGGTTCTAAAACCAAACTGTTCGTTGGGGATGAGGCCCTTTGTCTCGGCGTAGTCTCTGAGGCGCTTATAAATAAGCCTCTCATAGATTTTGCCGAGGACATTGAGCAGACTCATGGGGCGGTAACTACTAGGCTCTGACTTTGGCTTGCCGAGCTTCGGGATACCGATGACGGTGGCTTCTTTGAATGCCTGTGGGAAGATGTTGTTGCTCAGAGCACCATTGAAGATGGTGGTCAGTAGCATTATCAGGTGGGCAGGGAAAAGTTGGAATACCCTATTGGTGATTCCATCTGAACCGGGGGCTTTACGACCCTTAAGACTTTTGATGAGGTCGTGCACTTCGTCGGGCGTGACTGGGGGCAGTGGATACTCTGGGTCTTCGACGGGAGGGAGGGAGGCTCTATGTTCGACTTCAGCGTCGACCTCAGAGAGGTGAGCTTGGTCTACTGGTTGAGAGCTAGGCGAGCATTGGACTTCTAGACTGTCGGCTAGAAGCTCAGCCTTGTCGACATCATCGAAGGCGATGGTCTTGTCGGGACGGATCAGGGGGGGCATGGAGACTATTTCTCCGGATCTGAGCTTCCTCTGGAGTTGCCAGAAGGCTAGGTGGGTGGGCTCTAGTTCGCTCAACATCTTGTCCCAGCCGGCGGTACGCAGCTCCTCTATGCGTGTTCTTACAGTACGCTGTAAGTAACGCATATGGGCTTTGTTCGCGTCGCAGGGAAAGTTGCTGTAGGCACGGACAGCCGCGTTCTTCTCATTCAACAGTTCGCGTACATCGTCCGGCAACTTCCAGCGACGGTCATCCGTCGCTGGAATTTCCCTTGAACAATCGTTCAGGACTGATTGTACGTGAGCTGTGAATGAGTCGATCGCGGCCGTCGTGTCAGCGATAGAGTCAAAATGGTCGGGGATTGGGTCCAAGTGGGGGGACGTGGTGGATTTTAAGCGATCGCTTACTCTCCTCCAGTCCGTTACCACTTTGTTGGGAAGGGGTTGGGTGGAATCGGGCAGACCTATGCGGGGGACCAGTTTCATGACTACTGGACGGTGATCGGAAGCGAGCTCTTGTACCACTTCTATAGAGTCCAACCGTAGGTTGACGTTCTGTAGGAGCGCCACGTCGAGTACATCGCCGGTGTGATTGGGATCGGGGGGAAAATGAGTGGGAGTCATCGGCGCGATGACATCGAAATTCTGAGAGGAGGAGAGGTTGAACAAGTGTCTCCTTCTGGAAGAGGTCCTGGTGCTATTCCAGGAGGGATGTTTGGCGTTGAGATCACCCGCTATGATAACGGAGTCACTCAGGCTAAAAAGGACAGAAAGATCTTCAGTAAGGAGTTGGAAGTTCTCCGAAGTATTAATGGGGGGGAGGTAGGCCGAAACTATGGTGATCGGTTGATGACCTGTCATGCCAAGCCGGCAGCAAGACACTTCTAGTCGTGAGAGTGTGGGAGGGTCTATGGGAATGCAGTATAGCTCCTTTTTGTAATAGATAAGGGTACCGCCCTTATGGCAACGCGTCCTGTCATTGCGAACTGTACGATAGTTTGCAATTGACGGATTTCGGTAACTCGGTTTAAGGAACGTTTCCTGAACAAGGAGGATGTCGATGTGGTGGTCGCGGAGGAACTCGCTGATTTCAGCGCGTTGTCGCAGGATGCCATTGGCATTGAAATAACCTAACTTTAGGGATCGGGGTTTGGTTCGCGCGAGGATTCCTTTATCCATGATTAGGGTTGGGTTGGTTGTTGAAGGACATCAGGGCTTGCGTAATGTCCGGGTACGCATTGTATATATTTTGGATCATATAAATGTTGCCGGCATTTCTGGCGGCAACAATTTCACTTGCCATTTTCCTGGCACGAGGGGTAAGGAAGGCCGTGAATGTACTAGATATGACATTGAAGGCGTCCATCGGGTTCTGACCGACCACCCGGGTGGCTGCGGGCGGAGCTGACGCGGCCGGAGCGGCTTTGTTTAGAGGCACAGGAATGCCTGGAGGCGCGTTGACGCGGATGCGGGGGTCCATAAGTGGAGGGATGGCCGCAGGAACGGGTCTAGGAGCTAAGGCTGGAAAAGCCTGCTGATGGTGGAAGTAGTTCCAGGGCGAGGGCCTCTGAGGACTGAGACGCTCCTGATGCGTGGTAGGCCACGCGTGGGCGTAGCGGGGGCTTTCCCTTTGCTGACGGGCGTCTGCACGCTTCGTCAGCTTGGGAGATGATGTTTTAGGGGCCTTGGGGCACCCACGATAATTGGCCGGGTGGCCTGAGTCGCCGCATAGCACACAGCTAGGCGGCTCTGTGCATAAGGTGCGGTCCTTAGGACGACTGCAGTCAGCAGTGCCGTGATCGCCCAGGCACTTGACGCACCTGGGTTTCGCGTGGCAGTGCATCTGCGAATGTCCATAAAGTTGGCAGCGGTGGCACTGCCCTATGACACCGGTCTTAAAAGGCTTCTCGATCTGCAAGCCGGTGAGGTTGCAGACTGAACGGACGTTGAAGATAGGGTGGTGACCCTCAGTAGGAGGGCAGACGACGAGGACCATGTCGAACGGTACCCTGCCTCGGTCGCGGTGCATGCGGTGGACTTCCGCAACGGGGACGTTTTGCGACAGAAGGTCGGCTTTTATATCTTCCGCGGGTATCTCCTTCGGGATCCTACGGATCACGACGCGGACTTGACGGTCTTCGGGGAGGGCGTAGGTGTGGAAGGACACACCTCTAAGACGGAGAGTCTTTGTGAGCTCTCTGTAATCGTTTGACGTCGGGACGGTTACCTTAATACCCTGTTGGGTAGATTTCGCGCTGGTGTAGCCTATACGCAGGTCGGTGCACCATTTGGACACGTCTGTCCACTTCCCCTTGTCCTGGATGTACACAGGGGGAGGGGGGGCGATTTTCTTTGCCGCAGAAGGCTGGGCAGCGGGCTTGGCAGCACTGTGGCTGAGGGAAGAGGTTGAGGCCGAGGCGGCCTGAGAGGGGGCGGTGGCGGATGGAGCCACGGGGGCGGAGGTGGCTTCGATAGCCGGCTTCTTTGTCCTTGTGTCAGGACTCGGTTTGAGGCTCCTTTTTTTGGAGCCGACCGTCTTAAAGACGCCTTCGTCGGAAGAGGGGGAGGAGCTCTGGTCGTCGCTCGATATTAAGTACGGCGAGGTCGGGCGAGGGGAAGGCTCGCTGGTGTCCATGTGGACAGCCGGCGGTGAGCAACCTGAAAGTTGCGACGGAGAGGGATCGAGGGCATCGCTAAACGTGGCGATGTCCGAGCTGTCGGTGCCTACTAGGTCAGAGGGACCGGGGACGGACTGCTGCAGTGCAGCGAATTTAGCGCCATACTTGGCGAGGAAGTCGGGGTCCTTAAATAGGACCTCCTTGAAGAACGCCACTATAAGGGCGTCCTCCATGGTCGGAGTGGGGGGAAGGCCTAAGGGAGGGAATGGTGGAAATTAAGTTTCCACTTAGAGCCTATTAACCCTATACCTAACTCCCCGGGTGGATTGGCCCGGGGATGAGTTCCCTCCCTGTCGGGTGCAGACAGGGAGGTGTGTACCTAATGGTGAGCCCTAAGCTTGTATACCCGTCGCCAGTCTTATTGTGCGAACGGGGCCCTGACCAGTCTAGCGCGAAGGGTGTAGACACACCCTAAAGACACTAGGTGAGTAGCTGGAAAGCAAAACTGTCACCAGAGCCGACTAGGAGATCCCCCAAGGCCGGTTATCTGGGACCCGTCCAACTAACTGCCTCGCCCTGAAGGGGTTCGGCGGGTGTGAATTGGGTCAACACCCCACTAGGCTTCGTTGACACCGTAAGGTTTCAACCGAGGACCACGAAACTGTGGTTTTACCCAGAAGGGGCCTAGTGAAGCTACTCACAAAACGTCTGATAGAGAAACGAGATTTGCCTTGAAAAAGGCACTTTTTAATTGATTAAAATCAAAATCAATTGCTTGATTTTATTTTAATCGGAGTAGTCGGGGCGACTACGATGACGTCACGTGGTTGCGACGAGTAGGAACAGGAAACACAACACTGGAGCGGGAGAGCGCACAAACACGTCCGTCCGCGGCGAGAGTCGAGCGTCGAGTGACACGCACTTCATCACATTAATTTATATTTATACACGCCCAGTTACAATCTACTCGCAAATGACTAATCAGACAATTAAATACACGCATTATTATAATATCACTTGAAAGTTTCTAAGGTTTCGTTATTTTAAGAACGCCAAACTTCAACGTTAGCTACAGTATGGCCGCATTCCGAATTGGGCTGTAATCGATTTGAGCGCGCTTACACCCGTTCCGAGTTAGCGTGAGCGCGATAACAATGTCCCGTGAATCGTCATAGATGATGTCATGACATGCGCCATCTTGCGATAACGCCGACAATGCCATATATTGTTATCACTGTGAGCGAATCGTTGACAGCTCTCAGCTATTCATAATCATGATATCTAAATTGGAACGCAAATTATTGATGTGAGCGCTGTCAGCGATTATTGTCTAACTCGGAATGCGGCCTATATATGTCGCGTGAACAATTAACCATTAAATAGAAAGTGTCAACACTCCATATTCACTCTCAGACCGAATGATATCGGCGCGAACATCCTCCCCTTGTAGGTACTTACATAACAAGTAATATGGACTCAAATATGTTACTTACAATATTTCTTATTCTTAACAACTATGTTAATAATCTTAACCTACACACTTAACTACCTAACACTGCCATATATATTAATGAGAACCCCTGCTAAAAGCTCAACACCGATGTGGAACGCTTGCAACAGCGATTCACACGCAAGCAGTCCAGTCTGCTCGCGATACACCGCAGTATAATGTTGGGGCTGGCCCGCACCAGGCGCACGAGTTATTGCGCATCTTTTCTCGCATCTTAGCGTAGAAGCAATCAACACAAGCTTCAGCAAACATCCCTGATGCGCTACAGAAGCAGAATCGTCAGAAACACACACAAAACGCCACTCTTCTTCTGTCAAATTTCTGTGTTCAGCTCATTATAAACGGGTTCTGCGATTGCGAGGCTCAATAGGTGATACAAGTAGCGGCCTTCGGGATCGGAAATTATCTTCATGCAAGCGCTTATGGTTTGATCGCTTTTTAACATCCCTGAAGAGCTATGAAGCCTCGTAACCAACATCGTCTCAGTCATTGTACGATTTCGTAGAGTAGTGGAGCTCGTTCCCATTTGTCGGGTGTCGGATCCGTATGTTAATCGGATGTCGGCGCCTTTGTTCACACTTTTGGTTAATAATCGATTGTCGGCCGCCGTCGACGCTGGTGCTAATTTTTTGCGACTGGCGACTGTGCACGATGGACGTCGACGAAGCTCTTGTGATGCATCGTTTTTTAATAAGAAAACGAATTTATTTCCTTGGCTCTCTGCCAAGGATTTAAAATATTGGGTGCACCTAATCCTGAGGGATAGATTGAGAACATTTCAGAACATAATAACAGAATTGAGAAATGACGAAATCAAGTATTTCAATTATTTTAGGAAAAAAACAGTAGTTGAATGTAGTCAATAACATAGTTAAGTATTTATTACATTCAAATTGTTATTTTGGATACTGATATTTGAGCCAGTAGATCGTTGATAGATTCAACGATCTACTGGCTCAAATATCAGTGTGCATAAACTACAAAAATACAAGACTGACATTCCACAAATGTGAACAGAGCCAGAACAGATTCTTACTCATATGCGAGCGAGATACGAACCGGTTTTTTCTGGGCGTAGAGGGCTGGCAAAACACCCGACATTTCTTGTCGGCGCCGACACAAAATCGGTTTCCGACAAGTGTGAATATAAAATGCTCTGCCACTGGAACCTCCGATTAATATACGGATCCGACAACCGAAAAGTGGGAACGAGCTCTCATTTGTATATTACGATCTTGTCTCCATGTGGTGATGCCAGCTTGTCCTCCATGTCGCTCTGCCACGTTCCCTGAGCGATTGCCACAGCACGTTGCCGAGAACCAGCTTCCAAGATTCAGAAGAGATTCAGACGGCTCTAATCACTTCTTCTCGGCTGAAATGACGTCTTCTCTTTATAGTAACGTTATTTTGTATTGATTCCACTCAGGAGTATGTCAGAAATTTTACCAAACCCGTTGCAGGATTATATAGGAAAACGACTTGACACAAGATTTTCATATTTTGACGGAGATTCTAAGAAAACTATTCCCTTTTCAAATGACAAAATTTACAAAAATTATAATTGTAAAACCTGATTTTGTAAACTAACATTAACTTGCTTGATTCCAAGATACTTTTGATGTGTGTAACTACAGCGTTTTATAATTTCTAGTTGTGTGACGACAAAGATGGCGGCAAGGCGCACAGGATTATACTGAACGATGGCAACTCTATACCAGCACTAGGACTTGGCACCTTCCTGGGTTTTGATGGGGTAAGTGAGAATATTTAAAAACTGCTATTGTGTCTAAGGGAAACTTTAACTACGACTTTACTTTACTTTAGTGATCAGAACACAAAAAAATTGATAAATGAAATAAACGTCCAAATAAAATATTAGTAAAAAATTTAAAAGGTGTTCGATTTTTTTCTATAATTAATTATGTCAATTCAAATAAAGTTGACACCCGTATGAAACGCTTACTTTACTTGTCAACGTACGATCTGTGAATATTGCCCTAAGCTCGTCTCTCGTCTCGTATTTTCTAAAGTACTTATGTGAGTTTCATTTTCGTGACCAGAATCGTACCCAACATAACATGTTGGAGCGCCTGCAGAAATTAAGTAGCAAATATTCTTAATTTAAATAACTAGAAATTGTTGATTTTTAAATTTATACAGTAAATGGGACATAGGTTAAACACAGTATTAGACAACATGAGCAGTCTGTTCAATAAGTCAGTTTACACGAGTAAGTTACAAGGTAATTGTAAAATAGTCTATGGCAATGTAGACTGACTTATTGATTACTGACTTATTATCATAATCATCATCATCAATAAGTCAGTTAACATTGGCATAGACTATTTTTCATTGACTTTGTAACTTACCCACGTAGACTGACTTATCGAACAGACTCTAGCTGTTGCCAGACATATCATCAATCGCTATACTCTATTCAATAAGTTAGTTTACATTGCTGTAGACCATTTTACATTTACCTTGTAACTTACCCATTTAAACTGACTTATCGAACAGACTCTAGCTGTCGCCAGACATATCATCAATCGCTGGAGTCTGTTCGATAAGTCAGTTTACATTGATTTATACAATTTTTCAATTACCTTGTATCTTACCAATCTCAACTGACTTATCGTACAGACGTTGCCAGACATGTCGCTAAAGTTTGTCAATAAGTCAGTTTACATTGGTATATACTATTTTTCAATTACCTTGTATCTTACCCATCTCAACTGACTTATCGAACAGATTCTAGCTGTTGCCAAATATGTCATCAATCGAGTCTGTTTAATAACGCTCGGTTCCTATAAACAAAAACTAATCGTTTTGCTCACCAATGGTAGGATATTTTTTTTGCCAAACACAGCATTTAAAGATATTCGTAAGCTTATTTTACCTGTGATAGCTACTTCCATATGGGAGGGTCTACTATGCGAAGCTATGAGTTTTTCGCTTCGTTATTGGTCAAGATACAAAAGAGTTAATTTTAACCAATAACGGTCCGTAATCACAAAAAAGACAGTTTACATTGCTGTATATATATGTATTTCAATTTCATCGAAACTTACCCATTTTTGTCTTTTTGAACAGGCTTTAACTTTGAACATTACTACAGCTAAGTTACAATGAATTGTTTGCCGAATTAGAATTTTAAAACTAGGTACGTAGTACTCGCAACCGGCGTGAGTTTCTGAATGTTAACGAGGCGAAAGGAGTATGATTGCAGCATGTGGCGTCCTTAGTTTCTGCCTACCCTCATGAGATGAAGGCGTGAGATTATGTATGTATGTAAAACTTTAATTTGCAGGCCTATGTTAAAATTCTACATAACATAATGTTATTGTAGCGATCATGGATAGTAATCCCCATAACTCACAATTGTATGCATTTATTTTTATAGAATGGTCAGAAATCTGTTGAAGAACATGAGGTTGAATACCCTGTCACCTGGGCGTTGAAGGCTGGATACAGGTACCTGCGAATATTTTATTGAACTCTTACCCCTTTATTCTTGAGACAAGACTAACCTTGGTTTACCTGGAAACCTTTAGGCCGGAGCAAAGAAAACTTGCTCAGGTGGAGACTCACAGATGACTCCGCCCCGTAATGTAAATGTGGTGCTTTCCCACAAACAACGGAGCACATAACATCGTGTTGATGGACGCTACTGAAGTTGCCAATCTCTTAGCCAACTTCTGGGCTGAATGTATGACGGGTGTTAACAGACACTTAACTCAGTAGAGGGTCACTTATTCTCCCCGTCATTGTTACATTTTTTTAATGTGGGACCATACCTGAGAACCTTTTGGTTGCGGAGATATTGGAGACCAAATTTCCTTACAAAAACTAGTTGTTAATGTTATAATAAGTGGGGGACGACCCCCGGACCGTTGCATGCACCCGTAAGCTGAATGTTTTGCTTGCGTTACGTTTCTTTCCTAGTATTTTTGTGCTATGTAACTTAGTTTGATGTACAGAATTCGTGGTCGTCGGCTATGTTTTGTGTCTATTACACCCTGTATAGATTGCCTTCGACACGCTAAAAAGACGAATAGTATTGTGTAGATACTATTCACCTGACTGTCCTACTTGGTAAGTAAACATGGATGTTTTGAAGCATCCCGTCTCGTTGGTTACAAACAATGAGTCTGAGGTCTTGGGTTCGATCCCCGGGCAAAGTCTTGTTCGGGTGCCTAAATCACACTAAACTTGACGTCCATGGAACTTATAAAATAACTGGTGTAACGGCTAGGGCTTTGCAGGTAGGCTGCGAAGACCGTTATCTGGTAGGTAGAAAGATAAGGAACACACTAAGGAACATACAAATATATTCACTAGGTAAAAGTTTAAGTCGTTGGTAAGGACTGTTTCTGTTCTGAGCGCTAACACTTTAGTTAGGAAGGGTACCGTCCTTGGATCACTTGGGCGGCGAAGAGACTGCCAGCAGTGGCAGCAGATGCTCAGCACGTGGCCGGTAACCGGGCGACTTTCCCCGCATAATACTGCAGGCAGTGATAAGCAAGATGTACTTACTCCTTACTTCGAGAGAATAAAAATTTTGTACACCGAGTAAAAAAATTGTGGCATAAAGGAAGAGTTTTTTATATAGAAATCTAAGAAAGGCTTTCTGATTTCTTTCAAGGTTTAACGCGTTAGTGCATTCATATGGGTTCCAGTTCTACCTATTTGACATCTAGTCTATTTTACCGTAGACAAGACCTGGTCATGTTAAACGTGCAGCAGTGGGACATTAACAGGCTGGTAGTCTATTCCTGTGCCTACCTTTGAGGAATACAGGAGTTATGTATTGTCGGCAGGATGATAGACAGTGCAGCTGCCTACCTCAGTGAGGATCAAGTGGGCGCAGGAGTGAGAGCTTCCGGAGTACCCAGGGAGAACGTCTTCGTCGTGACCAAGGTGGCTATTTATCATTTTACAATAGTTTACTTAGTTAAACACAGCTACATATCAAGCTATACATTTCCAGTACGAGCTGATCTCGCATTGGATAGAACTACCGTACAATAAATGAATGTAAAACTTTGTCAATTTTGTTCATTGTATTTTAACTTCGGTGGAAATTTCAAATGTTGTAAGGGAAATTAGATTTAAATGCCCTTTTCAGCATTTGTTCCACCGTCGATGTCTTGATGACTTTGCGGTAGCGCAGCTATGCTGCTGTTCGGTGACAGGTGATTGGTTCTAATTCTGGAATTCTGGATATTAGTGTATCTGTGGTTGTTTTTGGAACGAAGTTCCGTAACCCGGCTTGCGGCAGGAGTTGACTGGTAGAAATCGTCACGTATATATATAAGGAAAAATATTCTCTCTGTCTCTCTCTCTCTCTGTGTGTGTGTGTGTGTCTCTTTCTAGTATATACGAGTGTGCGTTGTTAATACGCCTACCCATAAAACCAGAGAAATGCCTAAAGCAGGAAAAGGTTAAATATAAATCGTACGTACCTTCTTTTATAAAAATCGCAATGGGGAAGGCAACTGTCAAAATGGCGCTGTCATAGCTAGTTCCCAACACAAGCTAATAATACAAGGCGTGATGTGGTTTTCTTTTATTTTAGCGAAAATTGACGCGTTGTTGTGTTCCTAGATACTCCGAAATTGGAGTCTACAATTTCCCGAAAGCCCCTAAAATTAGAAGATTATGGTTTAAAGCTATTCGTAGAGATTTTTTTGAGTTCGAGTTTATGTCGAAAACATTTTGAAGAAAATGATTACGAGGAATTATTAAGATTTAAAATTCTGACACTTTCCATGTTAAGTACTTGATTTAAAGTACTGAAATCACCGAAAATAACGAAATAGTGAAATAAAATCAAACTCATGAATGAACATAAAATTAAATGAATGAAAGAAATGTCAAATTTTTTGTAGGCCATAGGGACCTAGCTATGGTCACGCCATCTACAATTAGCTTTGCCCGACCTTCCCCATTGTTCTTAAAAATCAAATTTTTAACCCTGTGTTAAGATCATCTTTGTATTTTCCATTTGCAGCTTCCTTCTCACGAGTCTAGAGACGTGATATCTTCACTGAGGAACTCTCTAGCTCGTCTGAACATGACCTATGTGGACCTGTACCTGATTCATAGCCCTGTCACTTACAAGGTTAGTCGTTTTTATTGCTTTAGTATAAGCATAATCAGCCTATAACGTTCGCTCTGCTGGGTTACATGTCTTCATAAACCACCACGCAGGACCAGTGCGGGTTGGAGGATGCCACATGCTTTGAATAATTTTGGTTCTTAGTAGGACTAGGACATGCTGGTTTCCTTTATTGCTTCATTTCAGTTTGTGGCAGCATCTAGACCGCCACATGTAAACTACGCATCACACTGATGTCACGTTAGATCCTGCATCGCTGAGCACGCCACAATAGCGGCGGTAAGTCCCCTCTTTGAGGAGTGGTTGGAGAGGCGCCACAGCGTCCTCACCTTCCGCCTGACACAGGTCCTTACCGGACACGGTTGTTTCGGGAGGTTCCTGTTTCGCATAAGGCGGGAGGAAACGCCCGGGTGTCACCATTGTGTGGATCGCCCGGAGGACACGGTGGAGCATACGGTGGACGGTTCGCGGCGTTTTTGACTTAAACTTTAAGTGAAATAAATTTACAAAAATGGAATGGCAGCCAGTGTGACACAATTTCAATTGCTGGCGCATAAAATTTTAATGTAAACATATGTCTCACACCTCAAAAAGCTAAGTTAGCTACGTATCTACTATCGCAAGTGTATTTTTCGATCGCTTCTGCCATATTAGTGACTCATGGTGGCGTGTTGTATGGCGGCAGCTGCAAAACGTTAGTGACTATCCAATATATTACGTTAGGTCTCTTACCTATCGAAAATCTTAGTGAAAATAGTACGAGTTTTAATTATTTCTGTGACCGCTAGGAGCGGTGTACGATATTTAAAAAATATCATTTACGGAGACGTTAGCGAGTTTTACGGTTTAAGGCATTTATTTCTAAAAATAAAACAGTTCAGTTAATTTGAGAAATACCAGGTAATCTTAAAACGAAATATTAGATTACTTATGAGGAAGGTAAGTATTCGTAAATAAATAAGTTTCAGACACACAACTTTTACAGTGTTGTGGATAAAAGGATGAAGTGAGTGTACTATTACAAATCGATTCTTGAAGGCTTGGAGTTTTGGCTGTGTAAACCCATTTTTAACCCAGAGCAGAGCAGTAGAGAACGAAGTTTTACATACCGGGAACGTACTTTCGGAGGCACGGAAGGGTGCCTCGGAAAGTACTTTCAGTCGTTGGTCCTGGGCTGTCCTTCGTGAATCTTCGACAGTCGTTACGGGTCGTCTGAAACCCGAAAGTCTGATAACCAGATTTGCCAAGGGGTATCGTGTCACCCAGTAACTGGGTTGTGGAAGTCAACAAACATACTGGTATTCAGTTGCATCCGTTTAGACTGGAAGACAACCAAACGTAGTTGGGTTAGTGAATCATTTTGAAGGATATTGCTAATCCATTGCTTCGCATGTCCGAAAAAAAATTCTGCTCGACGACGTTAATAACGTAATGAATGTAGTTGAACTGTCAAAATGGCATTGGCTGTAAGTGTTGTTGGTTGGTTCGATCTTCGACTCGGTAATGGTTGGTATGGTTGAGCAGAATGGTGCATATCCATGCGCCATGTTCGTGAACAGTAATGCTATTCTGTAACCATCTCACCGTGAAAACTTAGTTGAAGTGAGCGTGGAGTGAGCTGGCAGTGCCACTGATGCTAGGGATTGACCAAGACGGGATGACACTGACAGCTCACTCCACACAAGTCTTCACGGTGAGATTTTTACAGAATCGATATGCAGGTCTTCACTTTACTGCCACGGCTTATTTTTATTATTTTATTTTCGAATTGTTTTTTATAAATTTCAATTTGATATACTCTGGACGCTTTTAACGTATAAGTCAGTCATACAGCATTCATAATTATAAGTTCAAAATTAATAATGTAAGTGATACTTTTGTAACAATATATTTTAAATGAGTGTCCATGGAGTTTCTTGCCCGTTCTTCTGCATAGGTACCTACTACGCTTTACGGCAACAAGCTTCATATTTCTGACTGACCGACTCCTTAACATTTTAAAAGTGTCTGTAAATGGTTTTATTAAAATAAATGCTTTGAGTTCGAGTTTATTTTTCCATTCGGAAAATCTTGGTTGCAGTCTTCGTCTCTAGATTTGTTGTTTCCCATTAGCTATTCAAACAATGGGTGTGTTTGTTGTGGATGTACATAACTTTGGCAAGTCGGGAGAACATATGCGATTGTTTTGTTTATTATTTGACATAAGAATAAAACATACTTAATATGCTAGACCACTGGAACAGTAGCGGCTTTCATTTTGACAGTTCAACAACATTCATTGCGTTATTTACGTGGTTGAGCAGACATTTTTTCGGACATAAGAAGCAATGGATTAGCGACATCCTTCAAAATGATTCAGATGTGTTTGAGCGTGTTACGCAATTATGGTGCCAAATTCTTCACCCCTCAATTAAAGCACGAAAATGTTAGGCGTCCATGACACAGTAGGTTTCGCTGTCAGTTTTACCGCATTTAAGGCTGTAACTGACGGATAACCTGTCGTCTAACGGCCAAAAGTCAAAGTCAAAGCATTTATTTAAAATAGGGACTAAAAGGCACTTTTGAACGTCAACATTTTCATTTAAATAGAATTGATTCTAGGCGCCCCTTCCAAAAGGTAGTTTCGTATGGAGAAGCAGGGGCATGAAACTCCACCGTTACTCTTTTAAATTTTTTAACAATATTTTGTGTACATTAATTATATTTTTATATGTGAAGACGATGCACCCAGAAAAAAAATACTATACCACAAATAGGTAGAAATAATTTAAAATAAGCAACGACAGATAAATCAATCACGTGAGGTACATGGTGCTCACGTGTTTACAAACATTGCGTATATGATTTTCCTAACCCAATAACCTAAGACAGATAGCTACTGATGATTGACAGTACAATTATATCTATCCCTGTCAAACATATCGCTGTCAACACGTTATAGACGGACGTTGAAACCGGAGACTGACAGGTTTTTCTGTTTTCTATCTCCAGTACGCCAAAATTGGAGATAGACACGTTATTTTTTGACGAGTTGATTGACGAGAATTTACTAACTCGGGCGAATTAACATGACACCTGGCTCGAATAACGTTTATTGAATAAAGTCGTAACAAAAGTATTAATTATTATAGTTATAACATTATTTTGTTCAATATCTTTAATATTACTCCATACTTTGACACTTGACAACAAGTTCCTAAACATTGGTCATTAATATTATTAAAAGTTAAAAACTATTTAAAAATATATATGTAATAGTTCCGAGCCAGGTGCTATGTTAATTCGTCCGACTTGTAGATATTTTGATTTTTGCTTTATGAATCATTTCATCATGAGTTTTGAGTGAGGAATTGAGTGACGCTTGCGTGATGAACGCCTTAGGCCTTAGGCCGCTTTACACACGGACTTACCACGTTTAAAAAATCACGTTGACTTGGCGCATTTTATACAAACGTATTGTCATGCCTGTCTCGATACTTATCCTATCCACATGCTTAATACAACAAAAAAAATATTATAGATTACATGTCAAGATTCTAGATTTGTCGATAAAAGAAAAAATGTATGAGAAAAAGTATTGCGGAAGAAATTGCTACGCAAATTCTACATTTTCTAATCTACCAACTTCAACAAACCCGATGTAGATTTAATCTATTAGAACGATAATTAATTAAAATGATAATGATCTTTGTTTTTTTTTTTTCGTTTTGCATACATATCTAGATTGTTATTTATTTATCTGATACAAAATCCTAATGTGTCATAGTTATAATAACTTTTTTTGATCTTTGAAAATGGACAATTTCGCAGAAGTGCATGACGGTAATGATTTTATCAGATTTTCCTAATTGCACAATATTAATTAAGTACTAGATTTTGGTCTATGACTAAAAGTAGCCAAGTGTAGAATAGACGATTAATACTATAGACAACATTTTCGCATGACCCCCATAAGGGCGATTTTGGTGTGCACAAGCCAGTGGCTACCCCCACCTGCATTATTTTCGTCCACCAATAGCGTTTCAGCGCACATTATAAAAAAGAGACAATCTTCATCATTAGTCAAACTAAAACAATTAACGTTTAAAAAACGGTCACCCTTCATTCATTGGTCAAACAGAAAAAGGGCGGGATAACCTACGATTTCAACGTGCAGCCGAAAATACTTTGAAAACGGTCATGCGTGGCTGTCCTCGATAGTACCTACGTAGTGTTATTTGGCTTTCCCCTTAAAGGTTTTCTCCTACAAAATTCTAAATAGCAGTTCGAAGTCTGTGTTTTCGCTTGCGAAAGGCAATGAGCCCATTTGCCTTTCTTGGAACTTAACCTGCATATACCCTCGCATTGGTCGATATTTTTTGGAAGAAACGTAGCAACGTTTCCAGGCCGCAAAGTGCGTACGTGGGAGAAGCACGTGTGACCGTATTTAGCGACAGTTGGACTGTGGGACCGATGCGGGTGCATCAGATGCATGGTGAAGTAAATAAAAATAGAACAGCAAAATTTGTGGGAGGATTACTGCTCTCCCAGATAGACTACATGGAAGCCTGTGTTTAGAAGAAACAGTTGCGATCCCGTCGTAGTGGGAGAATTCAAAATTGCACGTATACAAACAGTTAAATGAAAAAGTAAAACGATTAAGTCAGTGTAGTGTGTGTTGGTGTTAGTATTTAGTGTGGGGTGTGGTTTGTGTCTGTAATTATGTGCGGTGTGTGCTGTATCAGATGGATGTATATCTGTTGTGATCACTTCTTTAGGAATTCTTCAGTATCGAACAGTATTTTTATAAAAGATGTGCTCGCAGGTTGAATAGTGCATACCATGTCCTTACGGCGTACGGAGATTTGACGCAAAGGTATTTTTTGGTGTTTTGTGTTAAGACAGCGTTTATAATAAAGAAATGGTAAGACAGTTCTTTATTTTACACGCTGTCTTAAGGACGTTACAAGATCTATAGAGTTCGGTAGTTGGGAAAAGTATGTGTCTAAAAGTAGCCACTTTCAGAATAGCTCTATTCGCGATCTCCAGAGGTTTACGGTCTTTGCATCACCACCCGCACCCCTGCAAGAGATACTAGTACATTATGGTACTAGTGTGTAACATTGGTGATATCAATACACACGTGTATCATACGACGTTTTTCAACACTCTTGTGAATAAAATATCAATCAAAACTCATTTTATTTAAAAAAATCGTGTTCAATAGAACAAATAAATTAATTTTCCTATTGCTTGCTCATTTCATGCAACTTCTTATTTAAATAGATAATTTTACTCGTACGTGTTTAATAAATAAAACTTTCACTCAAATATAACGAAAACTTTTAATTCCCCATTTTGTACGTGGCAGAATAGGCGCGAACCCTATGAGCGGAAAATAAAAAAAAACCTCATCCCTTTAGTCTGTGGCCGATCGCAATGCTCGTGCATAGGAAAACTGATTAATTTTTCCCGCCATAGCGAAACATTTTTCACAACCCGTTTTCAATATTGAATTTATAGTTATTTATTAATTAAAATGTCTACAAGTACTAGTTACGAAGAAAATGATTTAAGAACAACGCCACTCCACCAATAAATAAAAATAAAAATAAACTATAACTCACTAGTGTAATCAAACTGTGACTTTTTCATTGCTATAACAGCAATGAAAAAGTCACAGTTTGATTATGGGTGTCATTCTGTGCCTAATTGCGGTGACCATAGAGTCACTTTATGAGCAAGTGTGTTGAAAAATATATTAAAATTGATTGACATGGCGCAAAGTAAACAATACGTAAGATTATGGGGTTTGCTATATGTCGCAGGGTTCTAAATATATTAATTGATTTACGTATGCGACCGGAAAGAGTGTTGATGTGAGATTTGAAGTTAAGGTTTTTATTCAAAATCATTCCCGGTATTTGATTTTGTCTCAGTACAATTTCCCCAGTGTTTGACAAATAGGGCATTGGAAATCAGGTTGATTTTATGCGGGACAAGAGTGAGCTATTAGGGAAATGACAGTTTTAGGTTAGGAAACGTTATTAATTGAGATGGTGATAAAGTTAGTTTTGTCAGCATTAAAGGTCAAGATGTGGGTGGACAGCCATTTCAAGGCAGAGTTGAAGCCATCTTGTGCAACTGCTTGGAGATCCGACCATGTGTTCGCGGAAAAAGTAATGGTAGTATCATCTGCAAAAGAAACTCATCGCACTCGCGGCATTCAGAATCTAGAGAT
The DNA here is from genome assembly GCA_963555695.1 of Dasypolia templi. Lineage (NCBI taxonomy): Eukaryota > Metazoa > Arthropoda > Insecta > Lepidoptera > Noctuidae > Dasypolia > Dasypolia templi. The sequence continues at coordinate 13,363,807 of OY743163.1, forward strand.
TGCAAAGGTCGTTGATGAACACTAGAAAAAATTACGGCCCCAGGATGCTACCCTGAGGCACGCCATACCGAATGGAAAATTCATCACTGCTGTAGTTCTATAGTAACAAATTGTGTGCGATCAGTAAAACAGCTCTTGAAAAAGTTAATCGGAGACCTCCTTCCATCCAGACTTTCAAGCTTGAGTAGAAGAGGGAAACTGTCCCCGTTTCCACTCTTCTACGAATGCTGTCGAATGCTTTCAGAGATCCAGAAATAGAATGAGAACTTTTGTGTGACAACTTAAGTTTTCTACTATATTGTTAAATAACATGTGAACGGCATCACACGTCGATTTGTTCTTGCAAAATCCAAACTGATGAGAAGATAACAGTCTCAAGAGTTCGAGATAGTGTATCAAGCGCTTGGTTATGAGGTGCTCGAGAACCTTAGACAAGGCACTGAGGACTGCTATCGGGTATAGGATCCAAGGTTTATTTGCGGTGGTTTTATACTGTGTTTTGTACTGAGCTGAAATGAAGACACTTCTGCCATAAATGTGTTGTATGTTTAATGTTCATGAAGTTCTCTTTTAGATTTATAAGTTTGCTTCTGTCTGTTTGAAAAAAACATATATTTTTGCTAATATTTTATAAACTCCTACGAAAGTCTTACTATTTCAGAGACTCAAATGAAAGTCCGTTTATTATTGGGTTTATCTTGTTCATGATATTCTCATATAATTCTGAAAACATAATTTCAACATATTAAAAGATAGAAATTAGGTTCCGAACTTTTGGTCTGTGAGACCGTGCACGTGTTTAAGTGTCACGAAATTTGTCGTGAGTAAAGGAAGGTTAAACCAAAAACAATGTAACAGACGGAATGTCTGCATACCTTTACCTCCATAGGTACATTTGTCTACTCCTTCGGTATATGCAGGGTTCATATAATTATGGCTGTTCCACATTCTCTTGATTCTTGAGCTTTTCTTCATAAGTCAACAAAGTAAATAATTCGTAGTTCTTTTGGAATGATCAGAAAAAATGTACCAACCTATCCAAGAGTGTGCAAAGTTTTCGAGTTCGCTTGGGCTTTCCTGCATAAATCAACAATGGTGCCGATTCTCTTGCACACCGAACTAAACTAACTAAACTATCACTAAAATTCCTTACTTTTTACTATGAGATTCTTGAAGCTATTCTGCGAAAAAAAACCTCTTAATTTAAAAATAATTTTGACACAACTATATTCAAATTTGACAATTGCGAGTCCACGTGTTTTTTTTTCTTTTGGTTTCGCGACGTCTTTGTTGTTAGAGCCGGAGGCAGCCTGGGGCAGCCTCGACGTGTTTTCTATGGAAGTTTTTACTTTTTGTATGGAAAATATATATAAAATAAAAATATCTACATGTAGAGTTTTGTAGGTTCCGGGGTTTCAAAGGGGATCGAAATTTTCATTATTTTTGTTATAGGACACACCGTTTTCGAGATATGAGCAAAAAAATAGATAAATAACCACATTTTTTGCTGAAAAACGTAAATTCAGAATAGCAAAATTGCAGTTTTCACTAAACTAATAATCCTAGTGCTGTCAAACTAAAATATAGTTAAGTTGTGTCACTTTAGTCAATTTCAGAATGGAAAATCGTCATTTGACAGGATTAAATCAAATTATAGTGATTTTTAGTCTAGTTTAGAGGCATTTGTGACAAGAGAATCGGCACCATTGTCTATTCATTGTTTGAAAATATGTAAAAAACAAAACCTAATCTAACCAAGGTTGTTAAAATCTTCGATCGCTTAGAGCATCTTTTTTTCTAAACTCAAGGACGGCAAGTGGAAACAAGGCGGCCAATTACTTATTACTAGGCCTCATTTCTGATCTCTCATTCTCTATGGTAAGTCTATGGTAAGTTCAGCTGGATGGCTGTCCCCCCCCCCCCCCTAGACAAAATCCCTAGCTACGGCAATGGATGTATGTATGTTTTTTTTTAAGTTTTTTTTTCATTTCCAGCCAGACCACAGCGGCTATGACGTCATAGACTACCTAGACACCTGGAAAGCGATGGAGGAAGCCAAGAAGTTAGGTCTAGCCAAGTCTATAGGCATATCCAATTTTAACGTCAGCATGATAGAACGAGTTCTAGCTAACTGTGAGATTAAACCTTCGGTGCTGCAGGTCGAGGTAAGAGAAAATACTTTGTTCTAAGAATAAACCAACTGTCTCCTAAAAGTAATGACGATTTGTCCAAAAAAACTTACAACTTGTTCAACAAAAGATACAATGATTCTTTTAAAGATATAATGTCTAAAAAACGTTATATAAACGGTCGAAAACAATTCAAAACTTTGAATTTCAGAGGCAATGGTGCCGATTCTCTTGTACACCGAACTAAACTAACTAAACTATCACTAAAATTCCTTACTTTTTACTATGAAAATCTTGAAGCTATTCTACGAAAAATAATCTCAAAATTTAAAAATAATTTTGACACAACTATAATCCAATTTGACAATCGCGAGTCCACGTGTTTTTTTTTTTCTTTTAGTTTCGCAACGTCTTTGTTAAACCCGGAGGCAGCCTGGGGCAGCCTCGACGTGTTTTGTAAGGAAGTTTTGACTTTTTGTGTGGAAAATATAAAATAAAAATTTCTAAATGTAGAGATTTGGTGGTTTCAGAGTTACAAAGGGGGTCCAAATTTTCATTATTTTTGTGATAGGACACACCGTTTTCGAGATATGAGCAAAAAAAGAAAAAGAAAGTTAAAGTACCGTTTTTGCACGTCTGAAGTCGAGGTGTTGGTGTGAATTTTAGTCCACGCCACCTAATTTTATTCCACACCTTTTTAATCGCGATTAAAAATAGTCAGATTCATGTTCAGATTTAGTTAGACAATCAAATTTTTAGTTGAAAAACGTAAAATTCAGAATAGCAAAATTGCCATTTTCACTAAATTAATAACTCAGTGCAATCTTAGTGCTGTCAAACTAAAATATAGTTACTTTGTGTCACTATAGTCAATTTCAGAATGGAAACTCGTCATTTGACAGAATTAAACCAAATTTTAGTGATTTTTAGTCTAGTTTAGAGGCATTTGTGACAAGAGAATCGGCACCAATGACGTGTTACCTTTAAATGCGTTACCTACGCTCAATATTGGCCAGATAAACTTTAAACTGTCTTGTTGCTGCATGTTTATTGCGCCAATGAAAATGCAGCAGCAAGTGACATAACTAATTATGTATGTTCATCTCTTTCTAACAGCCGGTATCGATATGGTTCTTTCCTTTTTTTCGCGCAATGTTTACGTGTACGTTAATGGCTTACGCTGTTTTTGAGTGCAATAATGTTCGTTAAAGACGCGTCTATTTATAATACGTCGTTCAGAGGAGTGAATTTCATCAGCGAAAATAAATCGGAGGCAACTTTGCTTGACAAATATTTTTTGACTAATGATGATTAAACTACATGAGGGGTAGTCAGTAATTAACAGTAAGCGGTCCAACCACACCCGTGTATTACCACCCATACCCAGCATGCGTCACATCTCTAACATAGAAACGAGTTTTGTCGACCGAAGAATAGACGAAATGACATATGAACAAAAGAAATCTGTAATTTTTCGACAAAGGTTGGACATGCTACATTTGCAGGTAGAACCGCCGAGAGACTAATCCAGATAACCTTACCCCAATTTGCTCTGACCGATCACCGAATTTGTGCACAATACAAGGAATCTGATATCACATTTAAACGCTCCCGCTAGCCTAGGCGCGTAGGTATTGATAATATACCGTAATACGCTATTTATAGTGAGTTCAGACTGATTTGAAGGTAGAACTGACAATTTAGGGTAGCCATAACCTATCAAACCATTTTTTTTGGAGGGAAATCATCAAATGACTTCTCCCGCTCTGGGCGGAGCGGGAGGGAGTGTCAGAATTTTACTGATTAAAATACACCCGTGTTCCTTCAGTTGCCTGTGTCAGGGGCCACGGTATCTCTTTCGAACAGCCCACGACCCTGGCAGAACCTATCAAACCCTGACTAAACATATAATAAATCCATCTTTTCATATGATGCCTTAGCCCCGGGAGAAGCAACGCTTATAAATAGACGTACGATATCGCAGCAAATAAAGGCCTTCAACGAAAATCTAATATGTTTTCTAATTTTCCAACCACCAGGTAAACTTAAACCTAGCCCAGACCAAGCTGCTAGATTACTGCAAGAGCAAGGAAATCGTGGTGATGGCCTACGCGCCGTTCGGTTCTCTATTTAGCCAGGAGTCTGCACCACCAGCACCCAGAGCTGATGATCCTACGCTTGTGGAGTTAGCCAAGAAGTATGGGAAGAGTGCACCGCAAATCGTGCTGAGATATTTGGTGAGTGTAGTTCTATGAACTCAATGTAATGTCATAGATTAGCTGAGATCAGAAATGACTGCCAAAAAAGGCTGGAATACACAGTATTGGCTGTCTCGTATTTGTGTCAGGAAGGTTATGGGCACAGGCAGGTATTCAATCGATCAATGAACAGAAAAGGAGAAGAACCGGCCGTTTTCCGCCGGCCGGATTGGACCGCCCGTTGTGTAACCCTACTCATTTCTACATTCATATTCATATATATATCGTTGTTTCGTATGGTTTACATAATAAAGAATATTCCATCAACAAAGCCTTCAGTGATCCATGTCCATTATAAGTTTACAACACGCAAACATTATACCTGGTATAATAAGACCCATTACATAGTCGTCAACTACGAATTCTATACCGTACCGTTCTTTGACTGCGTACCTTCTTGAGTGGTTGTTGTTCTTAAATGATGTCGTCGATGATTTTGGTGCACGGTAAAACTCTAATGAGTTTATGTTGGCACCAACTTAATGTAATTGAATGTATGTGTATCTAACTAAATAAATAAATAATAATAATAATACATGGTATTATATATATATTATACACCTTCTCATCATCATACTCTTTCGGCATACTCAAATGGACTCAAACCGAACTCGACGCCCTGGATAGGCGGGTCCGTACACTTCTGACCGCAAATCGGATGCATCACCCACGATCATCGGTGATGGACTGTACATCCCGCGAAAGTGCGGGGGTCGAGGCTTTTTAAATGCTAAGACCCTCCACAACCGCGAGGTGTGCAGTCTCAGGGAATATTTTTTTAAAGCCGAAATGGGTATGCACCGTGATGTGGTCGCAGTGGACAAGGGGCTTACCCCGCTCTCCATGGCTAAAGAGAACTGGCACAAACCTGTAGTACTTACTACCGATGACCGCAAGGCGGTATGGCAAAGCAAGGAGCTTCACGGGCGCTTCTATCGGGGTCTTCATGAGCCTGGTGTAGATTTCCTAGCGTCCGTATCCTGGCTACGTTTTGGTGACCTTTTCGGGGAAATTGAAGGTTTCGTCTATGCAATTATGGACGAAGTTATCTTGAGGAATAACTACCGGAGACATATTATGAAGGACGGGACGGTTGATGTGTGTCGGGCGTGCCACCGTCCAGGTGAGTCATATATATATGACTATATATGACTATATAGTCATATATAGTCATATATCATCAGACATATTATCTCTGGTTGTTCTCGTCTGGCTAACGGCGAGTACTTTCACAGGCATAACCAAGTAGCCAGGATTGTTCACCAGCAACTTGCTTTGAAATATAAACTTGTGGATTCTGAGGTACCGTATTACAAGTATGTGTCCGACCCAGTTCTCGAAAATGACCTTGTCACGTTGTACTGGGATCGGTCTATCATTACTGACAGGACTATTATCGCTAATAAGCCTGACATAGTAGTGATAGATTGATTAGCGCGCCGCACAATGATTATCGATGTTACCATTCCACATGACCAGAACCTCGTGAAAGCTGAGAAAGAGAAACAAATTAAATATCTCGACTTAGCACACGAGGTGTTGACATGTGGAATGTGAGCTCGGCTGTCATTCATTGTGCCAATTGTCGTATCGGCCAATGGCCTGATGGCAAAAAGCCTCGACCAACATCTCTCGAGGCTTTCGTTAGGCGGTTGGATCAAGGGCCTGATTCAGAAGGGTACTGCCTTCTGAATCATCCTCGATACGGCTCACATTGTGAGGAGGTTCCAGTCTCTAACCACCGGTAGCTTGGACCCTGCTCCCGCTACCGGCGGACCACTATTTTTTATATTGTTAAATGTTTTTTTAAAGTTGTTTTATAAAAATATTTTAAAATGTATCTAAATAAGGATAAGAATAAATAAACGAAATAATAATACATCAAAATAAGTAACATAGGGAACGATTTTTATTTCTGGTGTAAAAAACCGCTGGTTACGGTGTTGCGCAAGTTCTTATGGGTGCATGGAACGGTACAGGGGTCGTGGGGGTATTTACAGTTGTGTTATAGAATTAAAAACTTGCTCTCGTGCAAAAACGTTACTAAAAGTTGAGTTTTGACCTTCAATTTCTCCGGAACGGGAAGGTTCCCAGGTATGGTCCAGTACATATTTTTTTTAAATAACGGAGAGTAAAAATTACTCTCGGCTTCGTTAATTAAGTGTCTTATTACATCCGTTAGATAGTTTTCGCCTCACCATGATCGTCATCAGCCCATAGCGGTCTGCTGCTAGCGGGCATGATCCTCTGCAGTCTCACGCCATTTAATTGGACTCTCAGCAGCTCACATCCAGCTACAAGTCTCCCTACCAAGATAAGCTCCACTTAGCCAAAAGGCATGCTACCCTTCGCTTTATGATCACTTATTTATCTTATGTTATTCCTCTTTCTAGGTGCAAAAAGGAGTTGTCCCTATCCCCAAGTCAGTGAAGAAGAACCGAGTGGAAGAGAACATAGATGTTTTTGATTTTGAACTTACCAAGGAAGAAATGGAGACTTTGAGTAAGTGTTGAAGACAGAATTGTAGAAGTCCCCAATTCGAAGTCTACAGATTGACTTATTCAATTTTTTGAGTTGACTTCTTTTGGTTGATTCTCTCCTATATTATTGACTTACTTTGTTCTGCAAAAAGCAGTATCGTTGAGTTGACTTTTTTTGATTGATTCTCTCCTATTTTGATTAACTCACTTGGTTCTGCAAATAGCATTGTCCTTAGCAGGAGACTTTAAGAAGAAATGGAGACTTTGAGTAAGTGTTGAAGACAGAATTGTAGAAGTCCCCAATTCGAAGTCTGCAGATTGACTTCTTCAATTCTTTGAGTTGATATCTTTTGGTTGATTCTCTCCTATATTGATGAACTCACTTTGTTCTGCAAATAGCATTGTGCTTAGCAGGGGACTTTAAGAAACTTGGCCTATGGTAAACAAGGCAGTAAACTTGTTCAGTGAATGTATTTACTTTAACTCCGTTTAAGTCACACTGCTGAGGTTACTCGTATGTAGAAGCTGTGGAAACGTTTTAGTTTCTCATGTCTAATGATTTATTTTCAGGCAAATTCAACAAAGACTACAGGGTAGTGTTCCCCAGTTTCTGGCAAGATCATCCGTACTACCCTTATGAGAAGGTGGACGTACCGATCGCCGATCTGTTCAAGAAAAAGGAGTAAAGTAGCGACAGACAAAACAATAAAATATTTTTTAAACCGTGTATATTTTTATTTGCCTTGTAATTAAATATAATTTGTTTCCCTGTGCTAAACGAGGCTAGATATATTTCTTTGTATTGTTTTTTGCTTCGCAAGGTTTAACTTGATAAAGCGTAGAGACTTCATTATTACAGTATTTTTTTATTCGTAGGTTATTTATCATATTAACTTAATCTACAAGCTAACAAACAGCCTTAAAGTTATAAATAATATTAACATGGCCATGGGCCATTAAAAACTTCGCTGTCAACAGGAAAAGTGCCCCCAAAAGTCTGGCAGCATTGCCTCGTTGTATGGCGGTGATTTTTGGCCAAAAATTAGTCCAGCCCTCTGGTCACGTGACGAGTCGACCAACCGCTTAGCAATGTTTCGAAAAACCAAGTGGGCACACGGAACTCATGGACAATGTTTCAACCCCAAACGGCCCAAACATATAACTCCCAATATGATTGTAATACTCGCCGTTTGAGGTTTTCCGTACCTGCAGCAGCCGCCCCAGAACAGCCCACCGTACTAGAAAGATGGGCTGGCGCAAGAGTGTCTACACATTTTACATCCTGTGGCCGAAGAAAGCCTGTCTATCTTCTTATAGACACGGTAGGGAGACTTTGTTTTATAATTGATTTAAAGTTTACATGCACAACACATTTGGCGGCGTCTTATGTCGCACCAAAGAGGCCACCGAGCTCGTTTAGCGAATTAAAGAAGTACTTGTGAAATCAGAGGCCCTAGTGTGAGTTTCTTTTAACCATTTCGACTTTACACATCGACCGCGTTCGGCGCTCTGATTGGCCCTTCACTATTCGATATTTGCGCTCCGATTGCCAAGGGCCAATCGGAACGTCGAATGCGGTCGATGCGTAAAATCGAGACGGTTAAAATAAACTCACACTAGGCCCACAGATACTCGAATTTTTTTTTATGTGTCGATTTTAATAGTTATTTGATTTTGAACTGTCGACTAGCCAATGCTTCTTTTTTTAATTATAATATCATCACTGTTGTGCTTGTAGATAAATGAATACGTCCCTGAAAGCAATAAATGGTTTTTTGGTTACATATTGTATTTTTGACAGAATAAATCAAAACAAAATCTTTTATAATGCAATTTTCTTTTTATTTTCTGTTTATTTTTTATAAAACACATTTTATATACATTAATTTAACCATTATACTCTACATTTGGGGATCAAAAAAAATACTTAATTATATAATAACATACTTAAACTTAACACAATGGTTTAAAAATCTGTATTTTTAACACGTTTTGATGTACAGAATTACTACAAATGTACAAGATCTATAGATACACTATAAAAAATTAACACCCAGCCTCCGAAAGTCTGATCAACACAAAAGTTGTATACGATGTCAAACAAATGCCAATTGAATTGCCAGATGCCAAACTCGTATAAATTAACGGTTGGGATTGTATTTGACTTGGCTGACCGAAACAACAAAAACCAATCAATTCAAAAGACATGAGTTAAGGCAGCGAAGTAAAATAGACAGTCAAAAACTGGGAGGTATGACCATTATTCATCGAAATACTCTGCATTCTGCAAAATGACTTACACCATATTTTATCACTAATAATACTCATTGCAGAGATGCACAGTTATTGTTATTTAGAGCATAATGAGACAAGATGTCTTAGAATGTCAGCTAATTGAATGCTTGAACCAGCAAGCATATATTTAGAAGCGTAACTGATATAGGAAATGAAGCCATGACATTATTTTGACACCACTCAGCCAACAAATCTTTTGTGTCGGAAAAACCTTTTATCTTAAAAAATAGGATTGGAACATGAAACATAAATATTTAAATTATTAAGGTAAGAAAATTGGGAAACACAATATCGTAACAAAAATAAAATGCTGAAAAGTATCAAAATCGTGTCAAAAAATAAACACTCTAAAAACTCATCAGAAGTCTGCAGATTCAAATTATTGCTCGTATCTTATAAATTCACTCGCCAATTCGTCTTCTTGTGCCAGTAGGCACTTCGAGTTCGCCTCGAAGTCACACTGCTGGGTCTGGTCGTTGAAGAATAGTCCATCGGAACAGAATGCCACTTGGGGCACTCCTGCAACGCACCTCCAGAACCTTTGGCAGTCACCCCTGAAAAAATAAAAGGGCTCTTATTAGTCTCTCATGTAAAATGTCAGTGGTGTCCGGAAAAATTACATGAGCATGTAAAATAATACAAATATTCAGCTGGCGGCAAGCGGTTAGCTTGGGGCTTAACTTAATTGGAAAAAAGCTAGGGAGATGATGGTGTCTGTCAGACTCAGAGCTCACAACCAGCTACTTTCTATATTTCAGAAGATAACCTATTCCTAACCTAGGAGCTCTTTTAACAGAAAGATTGCCGAACCGCAGTAAGAAGGCCAATTCCCGTGACCAAAATCTTTCATAATCTAGTCACAATGTCATCTGATTATTAAAAGTATTTTTGATAGACTGAGATTATAATGCACACGCTCATAACCACAGATATTTTATACGTATAAACTAAATCTATGCTCATAACAATACGGGAATTGCTCCTCAGATGTCTCCCTGATTCATGTTATTTACTTTTAGATTTTTGGGTGGTAATAAGCTCACGGTAAGTGTGGTGGACGGTGAGGGTGAGGGGCAATTCCAAAAGGGGACCAAAGATCCTCCCCATATCTTGACATGTTTGCGTTTCACGGCATGCTTCCAGCCCACACAATCCCTACTCACAATCGTACATGTTTGGACCATATTATGTTGAAAACAAGACTGACTGCTCATTGCTACGTTGCACAGACATCTATTACTGATCATGATTCCGTCATACTGTTCATGGACACTAAATCTAAGCAACCAATTAAAAAAACATACGGTCGCATAAATTCCGAAGGATTAAACGAGAGCGTAAATAGCATTGACTTCAGTCCTATCTATAACATGACCGCTGTTAACCAAGCAACAGATTTTCTCACAGGGTCGCTCTCTAAAGCCATAGATAATAACACGCACAGCGTGACAAGCACCGGACGCAAAAGAATTCTTAAGCCCTGGATAACAAAGGGACTTTTAAAATGTATGCGAAACCGCGACAAACTGTATATAAAATCAAAGAAAAATCCTGGTAATGAAATTTTTCCATGCACATATCGGAGATACAGGAATTTTTGTAATAATATTTTAAGGAAAGCTAAGATTGATTATGAGAAAGATATGATTAGGAAGGCCGGAAATAATAACAAGAAGTTAAGTTGTGGGAAACCATTAAAGACATTACATACACCTCAAAAAAAAGGAAAAACCAACAGTTTTAATTTTCCCCAAAAATCCGTTAGCTACGGTCAATGATATAAACTCGTTTTTCGTTGGTGTTGGTAAATCAATGGCAGAAAAAATCTCAACGAATAAAAATTGTTTACCATTCACCACTAGTTCATCGCAAGCAACGAATGCTTTCGTTAATTCAATAGTACTATTACCTACAGACGAATTCGAAATAAAATCATTAATATCTAACATCAAGGGGAATTGTGCGGTAGGGGTAGATAAAATTTCAGGACGCTTCTTAAAACAATTTACTGACGTCATTGTTCCTCCTCTAACATTTATATGTAATTTATCATTTGCTACAGGTGTGTTCCCTTCTGCTTTTAAAAGATCTCAAATAATTCCTATTTTCAAAAGTGGGGATAAATGCTGTGTCAACAATTATAGACCTATCTCCATCCTTCCAACACTATCTAAAATATTGGAGCGCCTTATGAACATCAGACTAGTTAAGTTTCTGGAAACAAATCAGCTACTGTCTTCTTCTCAATTTGGATTCCGCTCTCGTAAATCAACATCAGATGCTGTTCACCAATTAACGGAATTCATAATCTCTAAGCAAGATAATAAGAAAAAGACCTTGGCCATCTATTTGGATTTAGCCAAAGCCTTTGACACAGTGTCTGTCCTCATCTTAATAAACAAACTTGAACACTTGGGAATTAGAGGGTTACCACTACATTTGTTTGCAAGTTACATGAAAGGTAGAACACAGGTTGTTAGACTGAATGGTTGGACCAGTGATGAACTACCGATAGAATATGGCGTCCCGCAAGGTAGTATCCTCGGCCCGACCTTGTTTTTAGTTTACATAAACAACCTATGTAGCACAGAATTGACCAATGGCAAAATAATTACATTCGCTGATGATACAGCATTACTATTTTATGGTGACTCGTGGGAAGAAGTTTACAAATACGCCCAAAATGGGTTCAATCAAGTGTCTAAATGGCTTAAAGACAACATTCTCAGCTTAAATGTTGACAAAACTTAGTTCATGACCTTTACACCCAGAAAGCAAGACTTACCAAACCTTCCCATTATCTCACACAATTGCAACCTACCATCTAACAACTCATGTAACTGTCCACGGTTGTCAAAAAGTAACATCATCAAATATTTGGGTGTCGTAATAGACAACCGACTTAATTTCCAACACCACATTGAGGCCCTGGTTCCTAGAATTCGGAAACTTATTTATATATTTAAATCGCTCCGTCATATTGCTGACACTTCCATAATTAAAAAAGTTTATCTCGCATTGTGCCAATCCTTACTGTCTTATTGCATAACATCTTGGGGTGGAGCCGCTAAAACATACCTACTAAAACTGGAGAGAGCCCAAAGAGCCATACTTAAAGTAAGTTCTTTCCTTCCGTTACGATACCCCACATTTGATTTATATCAGCGATATAAGGTACTAACCGTTAGACAACTTTTCATTCTCTTAACAGTCACTAGGAAGCATTCGGAACTTTTTTAAGACCCCAAAACAATCACCGGTAAGAGAAGAACCACCGATGTCTGCAGGACAAACAGATATAAATTCAGTCTGGCTCATAATTTTTACGGTTTCCTGGGTCCATTTTTATATAATAACATGAACAAGCAGCTGTTAATCTATCCTCTTTCTGGGGCAGAGTGCAAGAAAAAAGTCTGTTCGTGGCTTCAAGGTATTGATTACAATGCAACAGAACGTTTATTAAAACCCTTAAGGTAACGTTAACGAGTATTGAACGATATGCAATTCATACACATGAACCAATCGCATCAAACACACACACACACACACGCACACTCGCATCCTCACTCTCATCGACACACACTCACACATACTCACTCCAATTTGCCATCAAAATTGTTTAACATTAGTTTTTCATTTTCTTTTCCATTTTGCTTCACTCTTGTTATTATTAATTTGTAATCGTTCTTTATTATGTTTAACGTGTATGTCCATTTAAAACAGTCATAGGTCGCTGGTGAGTCTCCGATGGAGGGTAAGCCTGGTGATCTGTAATACAGGTTTTACCTACTACAGACACCAGTCTCTGATTAAGTTTACTTTGACTTTGTACTGTGTTTGTGATTATTGAGAGAATAATAAAGAATAATAATAATAATAAAAAGAATAAGACATGGTCAACGTTAACGTAAACAAAACACAAGTCACTCACTACGTAGGTCAACAAACATCCGTTGGAATATTGCGCGGGAGACTAAGGACAAACAAGGAAGTGATTCGGAGGGCGGCGGGTGGTGGGGTAAATGGGTAGGTAGGCACGTGGTAGGTACTGACCCGGAGACCCAGGGGCCGGCGCGGCGGCGGGCCGTGCGCTGCTGTACTTTTTGGCGGCGTCTTATGTCGCACCAAAGAGGCCACCGAGCTCGTTTAGCGAATTAAAGAAGTACTTGTGAAATCAGGAGGCCCTAGTGTGAGTTTCTTTTAACCATTTCGACTTTACACATCGACCGCGTTCGGCGCTCTGATTGGCCCTTCACCATTCGATTTTTGCGCTCCGATTGCCAAGGGCCAATCGGAACGCCGAACGCGGTCGATGCGTAAAATCGAGACAGTTAAAATAAACTCACACTAGGCCCACATATACTCTAAATTTTTTTTTGAATGTGTCGATTTTAATAGTTATTTGATTTTGAACTGTCGACTAGCCAATGCTTCTTTTTTTTATTATAATATCATCACTGTTGTGCTTGTAGATAAATGAATACGTCCCTGAAAGGAACAAATTGTTTTTTGTTACATATTGTATTTTTGACAGAATAAATCAAAACAAAATCTTTTATAATGCAATTTTCTTTTTATATTCTGTTTATTTTTTATAAAACACATTTTATATACATTAATTTAACCATTATACTCTACAATTGGGGATGAAAACAAATACTTAATTATATAATAACATACTTAAACTTAACACAATGGTTTATAAATTTTTAATGTACAGAATTACTACAAATGTACAAGATCTATAGATACACTATAAAAAATTAACACCCAGCCTCCGAAAGTCTGATCAACACAAAAGTTGCATACGATGTCAAACAAATGCCAATTGAATTGCCAGATGCCAAACTCGTATAAATTAACGGTTGTGATTGGATTTGACTTGGCTGACCGAAACAACAAAAACCAATCAATTCAAAAGACATGAGTTAAGGCAGCGAAGTAAAATAGACAGTCAAAAACTTGGAGGTATGACCATTATTCATCGTAAAAACTATGCACTCTGCAAAAATGACTTACACCATATTTTATCACTAATAATACTCATTGCAGAGATGCACAGTTATTGTTATTTAGAGCATGTTGAGACAAAATGCCTGAGAATATCAGCAGATAATTTAATGCTTGAACCAGCAAGCATATCTTTAGAAGCGTAACAGCAGGCTTAGCATGGCGTTTTCTGTTTCTACTCTACTGTAGAATAGAAATCGCTTTCTACGCTCCTCGAAATCTCTTTTTCGCGAGCACGAGGACACACTTAGACTCAGGTTGCTTTATAGACAGTGATTTTCCATAGCAACGGGTTAGTTGCTAGTGACGTGTATAATTACCCATTTTTACCGTACAATTGCGTTTCGTTTCTGTGTAGACAGTAGAAAACTTTCTACTGTCTACACAGAAACGCCATTTTTGTCTACTCTTCCGTCGACAATACGCTTCTCTAGGGCGCTCGTGCTAAGCCTGCTGATGTAGGAAATTAAACCATGACATTATTTTGACACCACTCAGCCATCAAATCTTTTTTGTCGGAAAAAGCCTTTTGTCTTAAAAAATAGTATTGGAACATGAAACATAAATATTTAAATTATTAAGGTAAGAAAATCGGGAACCACAATATCGTAACAAAAATAAAATGCTGAAAAGTATCAAAATCGTGCCAAAAAATAAACACTCCATAAACTCATCATAAGTCTGCAGATTCAAATTATTGCTCGTATCTTATAAATTCACTCGCCAATTCGTCTTCTTGTGCCAGCAGGCACTTCGAGTTCGCCTCGAAGTCACACTGCTGGGTCTGGTCGTTGAAGAATAGTCCATCGGAACAGAATGCCACTTGGGGCACTCCTGCAACGCACCTCCAGAACCTTTGGCAGTCACCCCTGAAAAAATAAAAGGGCTCTTATTAGTCTCTCATGTAAAATGTCAGTGGTGTCCGGAAAAGTTACATGAGCATGTAAAATAATACAAATATTCAGCTGGCGGCAAGCGGTTAGCTTGGGACTTAACTTAGTTGGAAAAAAGCTACGGGGATGAATATGGATTTTTCCCAAATTTACAAAAAAGGAAGTAAGGGCTTCTCTTTGAAACCAACTAGAAAGAACAGAGGCCCTAGTGTGAGTTTCTTATAACCATTTCGACTTTACGCATCGACCTCGTTCGGCGCTCTGATTGGCCCTTCACCATTCGATCGTTGCGCTCCGATTGCCAAGGTCCAATCGGAGCGCCGGACGCGGTCGATGCGTAAAATCGAGACGGAAGCAAACTCACACTAGACCCACAGATACTCACTTGTAAGGCACCTGGCGCGCTGCATTATCAGCTCTTGCGCAGTTGAGGATGCTGTTGTACTTGCCGTGCTCTAGAGAAATTGGTCGTACGCTCGCAATGGTGTCTGCAAATGAAAAACAATCTTATTCCCAGGCCCTAAAAGTACTTAGGTTCTAGCAACAGATGTCAGGGCTCCAGAAAGAGAAATTCTTCACAATACAACTGCAACCAACTAATTACTGCGCAGCTGGGGAATCTAGATTTAAGAATTTAATACTTGACGTACACAGTGGGCCTAGTGTGAGTTTATTTTAACCGTCTCAATTTTACGCATCGACCGCGTCCGGCGCTCCGATTTGCCCTTGGTAATCGGAGCGCAACGATCGAATGGTGAAGGGCCAATCAGAGCGCCGAACGCGGTCGATGCGTAAAGTCGAAATGGTTAAAAGAAACTCACACTAGGGCCTCAGTAGTGCTATTCTGTAACCATCCCACCGTGAACATGGAACTTTGTATAGAGGCTAGTGGAGAGTACTTTGAAAAAATGTCATTAAAAATATTTACCTACAAAACATTTATTTTATTTTCACTTTCTGAGTGTCCCACGTATCTATCCATAATATTATAAATTGATGTCGCTATTCGTAACTGTCTGTGTAAGCGCGTTGTTCTTCTCGACTACGCAACAGATTTTGATGCGGTTTTCAACATTATTTAGAGAATTTATTCGGGCAGGTGTTTGCGTTGAATAAATTTATATTTAACAGTTTTGTGTAGTCTTAAAAAAACGTCTAGTACAACTGTTTTCTCAATGTCCCTTGGCAAACATCGCATTTCCGAATACAAACGAATGCAAAGAATCATGCCCACTTTCCATACATTGATTGACCTGTCACATTATTCGTTTTACAGGTCGCGTCTACCTACAACTAGTGTTGTCTATTAACAATTATTATTACATAACTTCTTTTCGTTTAGAGGCCAGGGAAAAATACTATTAAGTAAATAGGTTTTTGAGGTTATACAGCTGTCAGATAAGGTTTGACAGCTGTTTACCCTCAGAAACTATACGATTACGATGTTAACATCAAATTGTTTCATAGTTAGTAGCTGAGAGAGTTTCAATAACTCTGAAATAAATCCCTCTTCAATGCGTTTTTAAGTTCGCGGAATGAGAGGGTTGTAGGGGGGGATTAGGCTCATTAGTAGATTAGGTCGTAACGTGTTCAGTGACTCATAATTAGTATAAATACGAGGTGACCACGCCAGAACTCATCCAAAAAATTGAGAAAATTGTACTCGACGATGCTCGACTAAAGAAGAAACAACTCGCAGAAATGGTTGGAGTATCCGATACAACCATTTTTAAAATCCTGCACGATCATCTTGGCATGACTAAGGTCAGTGCAAGATGGGTGCCAAAATGCTCACGCCGCCGCAAAAACAACAGCGCGTAGAGTGTTCACGTGCATTTTTGGACCTCTGTAATGAATACAAGGATGCTGTATTGAGTCGAATTGTTACTGGAGATGAAACTTGGGTTCATCATTATGAACCTGAGTCGAAACAAGACTCCATGCAGTGGCATAAAAAGGGCTCAGCACCTCCCAAGAAGTTTAAGGTGTCACAGTCGGCTGGGAAACTCATGGCAACGGTTTTTTGGGACTCTGAAGGAATATTATTGATTGATTACAAAGATAAAGGTGTTTCTATAACCGGAGAATACTACGCTTCAATATTAGAGCGACTAAAAGAAGCCATTAAAGAGAAAAGACGGGGAAAATTGACGAAAGGTGTGTTGCTTTTGCACGACAACGCGCCCGTCCACAATAGCCGCGTTGCGTTGGCTGCCCTGCATAAAGTGGGCTTCGATATTTTGAATCACCCACCCTACAGCCCAGACCTGGCCCCGAGTGATTATTACCAATTTCCAAAAATGAAAAAAGAGCTGCGGGGTAAAAAAATTACCACCGATGATGAAGTCAAGGAGGCAGTTTCGGCGTATTTTGAAGACAAAGAGAAAACTTTTTTTTTATGAGGGTATAAATAAACTAATTGAAAGATCTGAAAAATGTATCCGTCTTGCAGGTGAATATATTGAAAAGGAAAAATAATTTGGTTTTTTTATTTCCACCCCTTATCCCCCATTCCACGAACGTAAAAACGCTCCCTCGTAATTACGAGTAATATCATTATCAAATCGGCATGAGGCCGCAAACAGCAGTTATATTCTCGTAATATCCCGCCGATACTGAGACTTCACATGTGATGTTAGGCCATCCTTGTTTTCTACACTACATTTTGTGCAAGTTAGAGCAATCTATGATACCAGCCTATTACTATCCCACTGCTGGGCAAAGGACTCAACTCATACAGAGAAGGCACGAGCATTAATCACCACGCTTGGTCAAGACGGGGTGGCGATTTCTGACTTTTATTGTCGTGCATAAAAGGCGAGGTGTCAAACAAATGATTGCCTGTGATAGAGTTCGTTTTAATTATAAATTGTAGTCTATGGTTTTATGCGTAACCTTTCAGCTGTACTCTTATTTTTGTACGTGTGTAAAACACGCTCCGTTTCCGAAAGTCTGTAAGAATGATAAACATAGTAACATTGCTTTTTTTCATGGCTTTATTTGAAAATTCAAATAAGTGATACGAAATAAGCAAAACAAAAACAATTTTTTTAAATACTTTACGTCACTAGACGTGTTAGAAAATTTTCAGGTCAAGACTGAACATGATTCTTTCCATGTCCATCAACTATTAAATTTATCGTGTAAAATAATTTAAATTAAGAACTAAGTACTTTACTGTTGCGTTGTTTTGATTTTCTTTTCCTACAAATCAAAACAAAAAACAAATGAAAATAGCTGTACTGTACGTCACTAGTTATTTAAAAGGGGTAGTTGGGTTTTATGCTTACCAACGGGTTGGTGTTCCAGTTCATCAGAGAAGAATCCGATAAGGCTATCGGCCTCGTCTCCAGACCCTTCGTCCACATCCTTGGGTATCCTAAGTTGGCAGGTAGTAGCCCAGTTCCAGTTACAACCCTAATAACGGAAATATTTATAAGTCAACCAAAACATCTTCAAAATACACGTTAAAAAAAATCTTGGTAATTTTTTTACTTTCTGGCATTCACTCAAAGTTGTTCGCAGTAACTTGCCTTTAATTATTGTTTTTTTTTTTGTACGAGGTGGAAAATCAACATGGGTCTGTCAGACTCTTACTGACTAAAAACCACCCCGGTGTTCCATCTCACACCTACGTCGGAGTAGCGGGAACATACGATTCTTCCGCAACCCCGACTGCCGACTGGTGCCGGCCCGCCTCTCCGGGCCTCCTCGGGTTGGGGGAGGAGTGAGGTGTTTGACTCCCCCCGCAACGTCTAAGAGGGGCGCGCGTGGAACACTACTCGCCGCCACCTCGGGTCCTGATGTATGGGGGGCGGTGGACGTCCCCGAGTCCGCCGTCCCTGGACCCATTTAGGGGGGCTGGAAGAGGGCGTTGTCCGCCCTCCGCCTGCGCCCGGTGCGCCTGCTGCGGATCGGGAGAGTGGACGAGATCTCTCTCTCCCTTTCCGCAGCCTCCTTCTGCGAGATCACTGTTTCGCAGAAGGAAACCACCGCGTCCCAGGACTCGACGCTGCCGACCATCGCACTCACTACGGCCGGTAGCGACAGGTCACTGCCTACTTCAGAGATGAGGGCACGGCGCGGCTCCTCCCAAGCGGCACGCTCTGCCAACGTATGCCACGCCGTGTCCTCCCGGCAGTCGATGCAGTGGTGACACCGGGCGTCCGGCTCCCTGTTTATGCGACACAGATTTTTCTCGAAGCAACCATGCCCCGAGAGCACCTGCGTCGCTCGAAACGACAGGGAGCCATGCCTCCTCCCGAGCCAGATGTCGAGCACTAGCCGGACCGCCTTGATGGTGACGAGGCCGGCGGTAGGGCGTGAGAGCCTGTCCCGCCATTCCGCCACCAGGACCTCGCGAAGCTGCGACCGACGCTGCTCCATATGGCATTGCATCGGCCGCTCGCCCCGCACCCTCGCTTCGGCAGTAACTAGCCTAGAGCAACGCAGCCAAAAGTGTTTGGTTAGGTTAGAACTGTGACCATAGAGAGAAAATATTGTAATAACCTGCAGTTGGAAATCGAAGATCAGTCCTCCCGGGCAGGAGAACTCTACCTCCTCGCCGTGCGCACACATGTAGAACTTGGAACAGTCAGTGAAGTGAGGCAGAAGTAAGAAGATCTGGAAGAAAGGAAACATTATTACATTACACACGTGTACGAGCCAATAATGCTCATACAGCAAAAGTGCGCCTATTAAAGTGCTGCACAATATTAAGTAAATCAGTCGTAACTAAAACACCAACACACGCTAATTTGCGTGTTGACGTAAATAAACATTAAGTGCGGCTCAGGTTACTAGCAGCAACCTAAAACTGTGTCCATAATAAATATTTGGAACTTAGCAGTAGTTTCGTGTTAAACTAACTTCTACAAATACCGGGTTACCCGTCAACGACGAGAAAACCCCAACATTCAAAGTCAAATAGTTTATATCGTCATTTTTGAACGTCAACATTTGCAAGATAACAAAAACTTTATTACAAATAAAAAGCAACCGACTTCGAAAAAAAAACAAAGTGAAAAAACTTTAATTTCGGAAGTCGATGCCTGTGGCTTTTTGCCTTCTGCATGTCGATTCCGTAAAAATCTCAAAGTGAAGATATGCGTGTAGTGAGCTGTCAGTGTCATCCCGTCTTGGTCAATCCCTAGCATCAGTGGCACTGACAGCTCACTCCACGCTCAGTGGGAACATAGGCTTATTTTGCTTAGGCTAATGTGATCTACGCAAATGTCCTGAGGATCTGAAGCTCAAGAGACCAAGAAGAAGGTACCTACTACAAATACTTACATGTCCTTGAGGGTCACAGCTCAGGTCATTCGGGTCCACATCGGGGTCAAAGGCTTTGAAGTTGGCATCCTCTGTGGCGTTCTTCTTTGGTATCTCCGCAGCAAGAGCCACGTTCAGAAGCACCACTGTGGTCAAAAGTTTTGCTGTCGGAGAGAGACAATATTTAATTTAGTCATGGTACTTCGTGGTCGATTTCATCACTAAGAGCTGGTACATGCCGGGCGCTATCAGAATATCAGCGCTGCGTTTTTTTTTTTTTTTTTTTTTTTTTATGTCGCAGCATTATGCTGAGATAGGAGCCTTTTTGGCCCCGCAATGTTTTTTTTTTACTGTGTTATTGTTTTTTGGTTTGATAGTACTATTTGTTTTACTGTGCGTGTCCCAAATAAAATATTTTTCTTTATTTATTTCTTTCTTTCTCTCTGGTATCCATCAAAGAGAGGAGAAAATATTTCTCGTAGTCACAAACAATTTGAAAATTAATCTGCGTTAAAATAAAGCGCGAGATATGAAAATAATGCTTCCCCATTGGTTGTTCGAGACATCTTCAGTCTCCGGTTTGGTGGATATTGACACTAAAACAGGATGCTAATTCTAAATTTACTGTTTCCCTTGAATCTCTCTCCGATTCCTAATCTACGATTCACACACGATTTTGTCATCTCACTGACGTCTCCTAAATTCCTGCATCGCGCAAGCAAAGTTCGACGCGCGTGTAGGATGTATATAACGTGTCGATGACCGAATCAATCGTCGTCCAGGCAGTAGCGTACCACCAGACACAACACACGTCTGGTCGGGGGATGCTCCGTTCAATGGGGGATGAGGATCTTCAAATCCTGCTCCTCATACCTCTGTAAGTACTTAAATGTTACCGACACTATTTCTTTTCAAATGCATAGATCTACCTACCCGGCATCGGGCTTCTCTAATATACCTACCTATTAGTTTAGTTTGTAGATCTGTGTACATAGCGCTAATACTAACAATTTAATTGATCGACATAAATAAGTTTCGATACAGATCATTGATATGTTTTATATTTTTATCGACTAACGACGTTATAGGGTACCATAACCGTCTTGATAATATAAGACAAGATAAGTCTTTATTAGCCTGGTGTTATAAAGTGGTTACAGACTGTATTTGACAAAATGTCCACGTGTTTACCTAGCTATACCTACAGAATACTGTATCAATTGCATGCAAAATAATTTATACACAAGAGGTGAACTATACAATGTCACAGGTTAATTGGTGATGGAATAATAGTCATTAAGATCATACATCACTTACATTTTCATGAATACCTGTACATACCCATTTTATATTTTCATTTTTATGTCATAAAAGTTTTGTCCATTCAGCCATATAGTTTGTTTTTAAATGATTTAGTAAATTATTTACTAATTTTAGTTCTTTTGGTATTTTGTTGCAAATACGTACACATATCACAAGGCAGCTTTACGCATAGTTAGCTGTCTTAGGATTTTCCTTTAATACAAGTCTGTGGGGTTCTCTTGTTAGTCGAGAGATTACATCATACGTTTTTTTTTTACAATCCCTTATTACGGTACCCAAATTTACAGATTACGTATTTGTAAATTGAGGGAAGCGGTAATAAACCTAGCTTTTTAAAAAAAGGTTCGCAGCTCTCATCAGGATTGAGTCCACGAATGGCTCTAACGCATTTTTTTTGTGTCCGTACTCCGTTCTCTGTCCTTATCCGTACTGTTTCCCCATAAAATAAGCCCATAACATAAAATGTATTATATATAAGCAAGGTATGTAGTTATTGCCGTATACCTATTTGTCACGTTCTTAACTTGCCTTAGAGCATATGCAAATTTATTGATCCTAGACAAATTATTTGTGCCTACTTTCCGATTAGGAAAAAGAAAATTATTTAATTGCTCCTCTGATGATGTACTTTTTTTTTTTTTAAATAAATGTGCTTCTTTTTCTCAAAGTTGCTCGCAGTAACTAAGTTAGGTTAGGGTACCACCACTCGCGGTGGTCTCCTTTTGCGAAACGGTCATATCGCAGAAGGAGGCTGCGGAAAGGGAGAGAGAGATTGTGACTCCCGACCCGGCCCGCAGCAGACGCACCGGGCGTCGGAGGAGGGCGAACAATGCCCTCTTCCGGCCCCCCTAAATGGGTCCAGGGGCGACGGATTCGGGGACATCCGTCGCCGCCCAACATCAGGACCCGAGAAGGCGGCGCGCGTAGTGTTCCGCGCGCGCCGTTCACAGACGTTGCGGGGGGATTACACCTCACTCCCCCCGCCCGAGACGGGGCCCGCGCAAGCGGGCCGGCACCAGCCGGGGTTGCGGAAGAATAATGTGTTCCCGCGACACCGGCGTAGGTGAGTGATGGAACACCGGGTTGGTTTTTAGTCAGTAAGAGTCCGACAGACCCTCCCGCCCTCCCCGGGGCGGGGGACATCCGTGAGGATTTTCCAACTCGAAACCAAAAAGGCCAAGGCCCGCCTCTGCGGGCCTCCTCGGGTTGGGGAGTGAGGTGTTTGACTCCCCTCTTTGTCTAAGAGGGGCGCGCGTGGAACACTACGCGCCACCACCTCGCCTCGGGTCCTGGGGTCAAAGACTACGTCAACCTCTGCATGGGGTAATTGTTTTTTACCACCAATGCCAAAGAAACTTCCCCCGGTGTTAAAGTACAGTGGTTTCGTATTAGGCTACCCGGAACCGGTTTAGAAAATGTATCATAAAAATTATTATTTATAAATGTATTTATTAGAAACGTGATTTTTCCAAAAGAATCTAAAATATCAAGTGAAACATGTTTGTATGATTAAATATCATTATAACATTTGTAAAGAGAAGCATTTGCCAAATAAATGTTTGTAAAACGAGAGTTAATAAAATAAAACATTTGCGGGAATATGTTGTTTGCGTAATAAATAGTTTATGAAACGTTGGTTCCACACTAAAAATTGTCGACGGTGTTTTGGTGAATTTAATGAACTATTATATACACATGTCTTGGGAAAGACAGACGTATAAAATGCCACTGTATTGGATGAGACTGGCACAGAATTATGGGGGCTTGAACAAGCAAAGATAGGCGTAGCTATGTTAAGCTGTGGTTGAAGTCGGGCTGTGTTTCGATCCCAAGGCTAAGTTATCGGGTTTCTCCATTTGGACACAAATCCAGAATCGGGGTTGATACTGAGTAAACGCCAAAGGAAAAACCCAAATAACACTTTGTGAGCTCTTTCCCCCGTTTTTATTATACATTTGTACATTATATATATCTTAGTGTTAGCTAGTATATTGTAATTTATTTAATAAAATTGTTAATAATTATATCCTACTAATATTATAAACGCGAAAGTTTGTGAGTATGGATCATCGATCACTAATAAAAAATTCTTTATTAGTGATCGATGGTATGGATGGATGTTTGTTACTCTTTCAAGCAAAAACTACTGAACGGATTTGGACGAAATTTGGCACACAGATAGTTTATAACCTGGATTAACGCATAGTATCCCGATACTCCCACGGTAACAATATTTATGCGGTTTAAATCGCGGGGAGCAGCTACTTAGTATTAAATAAAGGATTAGAAATAACACTTTAAACTACGTCTAAAGATGTATATCTTCTGATGTAACGCTGATATTTGATAGATGTACCTATAGATTAATAAAACATTCATATTTATCAATAAATTGGTTAACTCGTATCACGATTTCGTTTCTTAGATTTCATCAACAGATTGTAAATCGCGTGTAAACAGGTAAAAAAGGCGTGATTATTGCCTGCGGTAAATAAGGTAAAATATTATTTTATCATTTTCATTTAATAGTATTAGATATCTTTTATTATACGTATACATGACATGTTGCTCTCTTGCCCGATCTTAAATAAATTGGGATTCGGGCCAGAGTATGTTATTGATTACGCAATTGGAGGAGTTTTTAACTTATCTATTATAACCTTTCTATGGCCTTTTAGAATCATTATGTTTGACCAATGTATGACCAATAAGGATCGTAGTTGGTGGCGTTCTGTAGTTTCTGCCTAACCCCATGGGAAGGCATGAGTTTATTTAAGTAAGTATTTATTTATGCATTATTTCCGTTTCTGCGACCACGCCTGATAGACTACGTGTAAATAATCACATTTTACAATCAATAAAAACCAGTTTGTAATCCTCATAAATCTACTATTCATAACCCTATTCGAATTACAAAAAAAAAACAGATAAAACAATGAACCAATAAAAATTAAGATTAAAATAAATGGTTTGATTTCTTTTTATTTCATTCAATACAAAAATTATTAGGTATCGCGGTTTTATAACCATAACGGTTTATTGTGCCTGATTGCGCACAATGCATCGTAAAAAACATAGGAACCTACCTACTCAAAAAAGAAACAAAATAAACGACTAGTATATTATTCTTCCCTAAGAATTTGAAACGACTACAACAGAAAAGGGTATTTTCTGTTCTCTAATTCATTTACGTTCAGTTTTGAACACCTATCAAGACACCACATAGTCGATTTAAGCAATCTTCACCATACTCACCATTCTAATCTACCCTAGAACATTCATTGCTGATTATAAGACCTTCTCACAATTATACTTTGCATTTATCCTAGAAAATACCAACATGAACATGATTACCTTTCGCGTCAAAGGATAAACCATTAGGCATCGTCCTAAAACGCGAATGCGCGATCATCGCAGGTTCGCGCGAATTTTACTCGTACTAACGCGCGATCAAACATATTGAACTCGAATAGGTCTCCCAACTGACAATCGCACGACGCTGTCGCGCGATCAAAATGTTTGTAAATATATTCGTGCGAAAATCAAACCTATTGAATTCGAATAGGCGCTAGGCACAGCGGGACACCGCGCCCGCGCCCCTCTCGCCTTGCCGGCCGGCTGGCCGCCATTTTATTATCAATTAGGACACCAGTTTTTGCCATCGCGCGTACATGCGATGGTCGCATCGCTTACTCGCACGATGATCGCGCAATCGCGTTCTATTAGGACGGTGCCTAACACCCACGTAATGCAAACGTCACGATACTAGAAAAGCTTGCAGATAAACACACCGGTGTGGGATATGTCACTGTAAATCATATCGCAAACAAGGACCTACCCAATCACACTATTTTTACACTAATCTCTACGATAAGGTATTGCGCTGTTTGCAGACATGGAAAACCCAATTTTATTTATGAACGCATCCTTATTCAGCGTTTAATTATTGCAGTATTGGACTGCAAACAGGTTTTTTTTTTACATTTCGATTTAAAAAATTGTTTTGAATAACTTTCTTGATTTCTACACATTTTGTGTCATTAGAATTGAAAAGTTTTTTTCATGAATTTTAATTTCTCTTCAGACTGATTTTTATGCGAGTTCTACAAAAAAATAACAAAACGCAGACGTGACGTTTCCGGTTATTAGAGATTTCCTTCAGTTCAGTTTACACTGTATCGATAAGACTCAAATTATTTAACGACTCCAAAAATCTAGGTACAATTTTTTTTAAATTAAGGAATATAAACTTAGTGACAGTATGTATTTAATCAAAGTTTTATAAAATACCGTAATCAGCAACTTTAAACGGATTCACTCAAGTCAAAAATGTTTACATCAGTATGTAATGTAAATCATTTTGCCTTCCTTATCAAAAATACGTACATATTTAATGAAAACAAAAAAAAAATTGCTTATCACCCGGAAACTAGCTTAGCCATATAAATATATCGCAGTATATTTTAAAATTTATTACGGAGTGATCCATCGATAATTTTGGCAACAAAGGACGCATTCAGGCTTTTGTATTACTTTACAATACAACACTACATACTTCATTTGATTTTTGAAGAAAACAAATATTTTGAATTTGGAGTGTAATGTGAAATGCTTGATGTTTTCGTTTTAAAAACTTGTTAATAATGTCTTCTTCGGACTCCGACGACGATTGCTACGGTAACATAGCTCAGAAGCTAAAGAAGATCAAAAGCTCATTCATAAAAGAAATAGTTGAGAGCGTTGTTTTGAATGACAATACCGAAGTAGCTAGAAGTAGTGAAACGTTGACAAAAAACATTGAAAATACTTTAGAAATCATCGAAGAAGACTTGAATACAACTGTAAATAGCACAGACAATGATGAATTCTCGCTAGACGCGATAATAGCCAACAATAGTAAGTCGAAACCTAGAAGCCGCGGGCGAGGACGTGGTAGCAAACGAAAGGCCTCAAGTGACACTCCTGAGCCCGCTGTGCGGGGAACGAGGTCTACCAGGCGAAGGACTTCAAATTCTACTAGAGGTAGGACTAGTCCTGTATTTCCAGAGCCTAGTACAGCACCTCTAGATCAACACATTGCACCAGTACCACAAATTCCTGAGCCTGTACCAGAAATTGCTACTAGAGGGAGAGGCAGAGGTGGTTCAGCAAGAGGCAGAGGCACTCGAGGCAGGACCAGAGGCCGCGGGCAGACCAGGAGACACATATGGGCTATGTTTGATGAAATGTTTGGAAACACATTCCTTAATTCCAATCCATTATTTAACTCAGTTCCATCAAATTCATCCTCAAATTATCCTACATACAGCGTTGGCAACACAGATGAGTACCCGGACCAGTCCGATAACCAACAGTTGTTCTCAACGAGACCTGGTACCAATGACGTAGAGGTAATTGAAGAGGTGGACCCGCTAGAAAATGACAATGAAGAATTGTCCGTCAAAGTGTACTGGCAGAGTTTAGAAATATTTAAATTCAAAATACGAAAGTATCAGAAACTCACACAAATATTTGAATATTTCACCGAGAAGGAAGGAGTGAGTACCAATAAGTTATTGTTTACTTATAACGATAGGATTCTGAAAATGGATGATACCCCAGACTCAATTAACTATAGCATAGCAAAATTCATAGACGGAGGTATTGTAAACCAGACTGTAACACATTTAGCACAGGAACGTAGTAAAGAAGATGAGAGTTTTGGCCTTAAAATTAAGTTCCAATGTCAGAACAAGAAGAAACCATTTGAGACAATGTTCAGACCGGAAGATAAACTTACGTTAGCAATGATGAAATGTGCTGAGCATTTGGAAACACCAATAGAAAGACTAAAGTTTTATTTTGATGGAGATTTGATTACAAGTAAGATACTTATAAATAATATATATATTTTTTAAATAAATTTATTTATAGAAGATAATCTTGTGTTGGCAATGATGAAATGTGCAGAAAACTTCAAAACACCAATAGAAAGACTGAAGTTCTATTTTAATGGACATTTTATCACAATTATAATTGATTATCTTATTTAAACTCATAGTTTTAAGAGGTTTAATTATTGTTTGTTTGTTTGTAAGAGGTACCCTCTGGAGGTACTGGTCTGAATACTTTTTTTTTACACTGATAGAAAGCTACACATTTTTTTATTTTTTTTAAATAGACTTTTGCCAATGAACCCAACATTGCAACAAACCCAATGCAAGTATTAATAAATAAAATAATATATTGAGCATTTTTCTTGCAGGTAAAAACACACCACAGGAACTCGAGTTGGAGGGCGGAGAGTGCATAGATGTAAAGATAATAAGTAGCTGATAATAAAAGCATGTCCTATTTGTATACTTTGTTTGATTATCATCGAGTATTCGATCAATTTAGAATCGATTTTAGTTTTCTAGCGACTTGTTATGTTCGATCTTATCGTCATCAATCAGATATGCGCGTAGGCACGGTAAGGGTCAAGTTTTCAGACAGAAGGGTCGAGCATCGATTAACACGCTTACTAACTACGTGTGGGCAATTTCAGACTAGATACAGTCTGTTTAAAAAAATCCAAAGAAAATTTAAACAAATGGATAAGAAAACGTACCTTTAGAACATAACACGCCTTGTTTCCTCAAAGGGTTGGGCAGAGGTGTACCTATAGTACACCCACATTTCGCCAGTTAGGTATGTTTAAATCCCATGCAATAGGGCACTACTAGGGATTATTTGAATACTCAAACCCTAAATTCTAATTTTAAATTATTTCGATGTTATGTGTTTCATTTTACAATTGAGATTAAACTTATAACCTCAAGTTTGGTCGATGATTTTTCAATTTTTTCAAAACCTTTGGTAACGGCCGCGATTGATGAGTTGTAGGTCGTCGGTTCGAACCCAGACAAGCGCTTTACTTTGTGTAAATTATTTCATCACCACTGCTCTCAAAACGTTGAAGGAAAACATTGTGAGGAAACCGGCATGTCTTAGAACCAAAAATTCGAAGACATGTGGCTTCTACCAACCCGCACTGGACCCGCGTGGTAGATTACGGCCCACTCCCTCTCACAGAGAGGAGGCCTGTGTCCCAGCAGTGGGAACATAATATTTATGATCTCTCATTAAATGACGTGCCCCCCTCCTAGACAAAATCCCTAGCTAAGCCAATGATTGACGACTAATAGAGAAACATTGCGCAGTATTGTTCAAGATCATTAGAGATTCCTAGAGATTATAATAAACCGTTACGGTCAATAAACCTTGTTAATAGCTATAAAACTACAATAGATGGATTATCATAAAGATATGAGATGATTTGCTGAATATTCTTTACACTCAATGATCTAGTTTTATTTTATTGCTGTTTTATATAATTTATTTATTGTTTTGATAATCGCGGGATCATAAAATTAGGTTGTAGTGTTAAAGTAGATTGTAACTTTGCTACAGCCGACTTTTGACTCAAAAAGCGTCTTGTATTTAATTTAGGTGTTTTGTTTTTACTAATACCTAATAACTAGGCCTACTTATGTTTAATGTATCTAGCTACTTGTCTTATGTCCTCTCTAAGAGAGACGGAGGGAAAGGAGAATATTTACTGCGCACAAACCCTCCCGACTGCTATTAAGTTTTTTTTTTACGGAAAACTTATTATGACACATCAAGCAATGGATGGCAACCCAGAACGGTCAATAGACTTACAACCGCTACCTTTCTTTTTAGTTACTATACTCTATGGCTATGCCGCTACCTATAACAAAGAATTAAGACTTTTGTTGTCAATACTTAGAGGTTTTTTCATACATGTACACACCTAAGTAGGTTACAACAAGGCTAGGTATCAAATATCAAAAAAAATCGTTCCATTTTCATATCAGTTGAGTTTCTTTTTCTATTGTAATCACCCTAATCCCTTATTATTAGAAACGATTAGGTAATTAACGTCACAGTTCACGTACAAATGAACCAATATTTTGATTTAAAAGAGTGTCCATGGAATTTTCATGCCCGTTTTTCTCCATAGGTACCTGCTACGCTTTGGAATGGCAACTAGCTTCATCTGTCTGACTGACCAACTCCTTGACAATTCAAAAGTGCCTTTAGTTGTTTTACCTTATTTAAATGAATGATTTGAAAAACAAACGTTCAAACGCAAAGGTAGCGAACAGACAGAGTCAAAGTAACTTTGTGTAACTTTTACCTCTTCATGTCTTAAGACGATGACAAGAGGTAAAAGCGCGATTACATTTATTGCAAAATATGAAGCAATTATATAATTAATAAAAAATATGTTGAATAATCTCAAATAACAAACAAATAAGTTCTGTATTTAAATAAGATACGTTATTGTTGTTAATTGCACCATCGCACCTAAGTTGATTGATTGCTTATCAATCAACTTGGGTAGAGACAGATATTTTTGCTGGAAGATCATTTCAAGAGGTTAGTTTACAATTATTGTTGGTCAAGATTTGATGAGATTTGATTTGAAGATTGAAGATTTGATTATTGTTGGTGAAGATGTTCAAGATTTAAAAAAATAACCGCTGCTACAAACTAAGTTTATATTTGTTTTTTTTTTTAACAATGCTACATATAACTAACATTTGCCTGTTGTCAGCGTCTTAACGGTTGATCGGATTTAGATGAAAGTTGGCACACTGGTATACCATCACCTGGGTTAGGACAAAGGATAGGTACTTTTATCTTCCTAGGCTGTAGCATAATATCCCACTGCCACGCAAGCGAAACTGTTTGTGTGTGTGTGTGTGTAGTTTTTACTAATTTTAGGAAGTATTTCATAAAACCAAGCCACGAATCAATCTCACACCCTAGGTAACACTGCGCCTAATCTATTCCCGAAAGGCAAGGCAGAAGTGTTTAGTGCGTCCAATGTAACAAGGGGCGAGCCTATGACATAGTATACTCCATGCTGCTAGTGAGAGATTCATAAGGGAAAAACCACGGCATTAAGGAAAAACCAAGGCACTAAATTTTTACCTACTGTAAATCACTAACTAAACAAGGTATCTATTCATTAAATACACAAAAAAAATTAAAAAACACAACCCAAATTAGAATGAAAAACTATTAAATGATTGCCAAAATAAAAATACGTAAACTTTAGTTCATTTACCTAAGCTATGGTCAATTATTTAAAAAAATAACTCACCGATCATTTTAAAATACGTTGCCGTTGCACAAAAAAATATATTTAAAAAAAAACACTCGTAGTTTCACGATGTCGCACTGAATGTGGCTCGGGACAGGCTTCTAAACAGTCTAATGCTGTGTATTACTGTCTAATTATCGAATAGTAATCAACTACTTTTATAGAAACAACCTAACAAATAATCAATAAAGATTTTGCTGACAAAAATCTGAAAAACAATGAAAAATGAGCCATATTTTGTCTGAAGTAAGGGCTTATGTTTTTAATTATGCTGTCAATAAGTTTGTACAGATATCAAAGAAGGAAGAATATTGTCGGAAAAAGATAAATAAATACTTACAATCAATTGATACCGCTATATTGTTTTGATAAAATGTCATCGGCACTGTGTCTGCCGTAAAGATCGAATTTTTTTGTTTATTTGTTTATTTACTAAACGCAATAGCCTACTTTCAGTGAAAGAAAGATCACCATTGATGATAATTTTATAGACGGTATAATTCTATCTGTCCCTGTCAAACAAAAACCTGTCAACATGTTATAGAGACGCACACTTTGGCTTAATTGGGATGTTAAAAAAAGAGATTGATAGGTTTTTCAATCCCTGTACGGCAAAATTGGCAGATACTTCATTAAGTACGGCAGATAGGGCATGATCTTTGGCAAACTTGAAAATTGCATTGACATGGGTCAATGCAATTTTCAAGTTTGCCAAAGATCAAATTAACGATTTAATAATAATTTAATGCCATGACTACAATGTGTTATGTTCATGTTTTGCTAACACTAAAAGTAAATTAACACCCATATGTTTATCTCACAGTCAGGGATAATAGTGACAAAATTGTCTTCCAATCTTCCGCAAACGCATCACGGAAAACCGGATAATAATCAGTAGTGCTATTCTGAAACCATCTCACCGTGAAAACTTAGGTGAAGTGGGCGTGGAGTGAGCTGTCAGTGCCACTGATGCTAGTATTGACCAAGACATCCAGATCTTCTTACTCATCTTCAGCCTATAATCTTTGAGGTAGCGGGCCACATCCACCTCGCGGGCCCAGCGCGGGTTGGTAGATGTCACATGTCTAGGTATGATTTTTTTGGTTCTAGAACACGCCGGTTTCCTCACGATGTTTTCCTTCACCGTTTTAGAGACCAGTGGTTATAAAATAATTTGCAAAAAGTAAAATGCCTGTTAGGGTTAAAACTGCCACATAAAAATGTGACTGTTATTTTTGTGTACTTTCTGTGGTCTATTTCGACTTACACGCGAACGCAGCCACGGGCAAACGCTGGTTGCAAATATAATTTTAGGGATAAGTACCTACCTAAATACTTACTTGGACGATGAACCAAGGCTCGTACAAACTGCTCGTCGCGGGACACGCGGTGCCTTTGTGTCCCGCTGTGGCATCGCGCCTGTTTGCGGGAGCCTTAAACAAATAGTTTTGGTTTTGTGTGACGTGCCTAATCTTAACGTATTAGATTTGGTATCAATTATCATAGTTCTCGCAGTTACAGATTAACAGATTTATCGGAGCCTTAAACAAATAGTTTTGGTTTTGTGTGACGTGCCTAATCTTAACGTATTCGTTTTGTTATCAATTATCATAGTTCTCGCAAGTACTGATTAACAGATTTATCGGGCATGAGCTGTTTCATTTTATGAACGGAAAGAAGCAATAAATACCTATGAGAGTTATTACTATCTTCTGCCCGCGACATCGTCTGCTCCGCGTGAATTTCTTGCTCAATAGTGAACAGTCAAATCATTTACAAATAGGCACTTATCGGGCACTTTTGAACGTCAAAAAAATAGAATTGATTCTTGTTGCCCCTTCCCAAAAATAGTTTCGTATTGAGAAGAATGGGCAAGAAACTCCACCGTTGCTCTTTTAAAATGTTCCACAATATTTTGTACTTAGACATTAATTATTTAATTACATCTGAAAACGATGCACCTAGAATAATTACTATACAACAATAGGTAAAAATAATTAAATATAAAGCGAGGTAAATGAATTATGTGATAGATACATGATGCTGACATATTTACAAATAATATAAAAGTAGATGATTTCCCGTCTTAAAAACGTAAAATTAAATTAGCAACCAGTTTGATTTTGTCTAGACTAGATTGTCATATGGAGTTATTTGTAATACAAATAAATTAAAACTCATATTAAAAGTACACTTTGTAAACAAGCATAGGTTTACAAAGTGTACTTTTAATATGAGTTTTAATTTTTATTGACAATTTAAAAATGGCTGTAAATGGTTTAATTAAAATAAATGATTTGAGTTTGAGTAATTTATTTAATTGCAATAAATCACAAGGTATTTTGTTGTAACATATAACACAGTACCCCAAAAAACAATAGTTTACAGTTATGTCCATCACATAAGTTGTTAAAAAGATGTACCTAGATTTTATCTTACATACACAATATTTTCATAAATGAACTGGCAAGGTACCGTTATTATAATATTTTTAAATAGTTCCCGGTGACGTAGATTGTTAAAGGCTGTTTTGCAAAATAAAAATGGATTCCGTGTCAGCAGCCCGACCCCACAGTCAAATGACATATGACATAATGCTGTGGAAGTAGCTAAAATAGACCAAACGCGCGGTTTCTACATCTGTTAACTGTCTTATCTTTCCAACAGCGTAAGCTTAGTCGCCCCTCAAGAGACGTTATAAAATATGAGGTCCCTATTGTAACTTCTCGTCCAGCGTATTCCTAGGAAAACCGTCTGATTATAAATTCTAGTTTTTCTTCATTCCATACGATGTCACATTCGCAACTTCTAACATTAGGTAATTTAAATCGATTGCATTTGGTTTTTTTGCTTATTTAGTACCAAATTATTTACCGTAAACCAATCTTGTACCTGAAGAATGCAGCTATTCACGTCGTCAAGCTTTTGTGACCGTCAGTCTATTTTAAAGATCGATGATGTGTCATCTGCAAATAACACCATCATCGGTTGATTTTGAAGTGATTGGGGTAAACCATTCATGTAAACTAAAAAAAGGAAAGGACTCAATATCGAACCTTGAGGGGCGCCCATTGTCATTTCAGAACTTAATGTGTTTAGACCATTTATTTGTACCTTTCGATCTTTCAGGTATGATCTTAGCAAATTAAGAGCTATGTTCGTAATCCCATGGTGCTCCAGTTTCAGCAGAAGTGTCTCATGGTTTACGCAATCAAACGCCTTAGAGAGGTCGCAAAAGATTCTAATGGCATCTTGTGCTTCTTCCCAGGCGTTTAAAATGTTCTTTATAAAGGTGACACTGGCGAACGTGGAACAACACTCTTTTTTTGAAACCGTAGGTACCGTTATTAATGAAAGATGGAATTTATATTAAAATTACGTAACATCTAAGTGAGCATCAACTTTTCAAACATTTGCACTCCCACTGCACTTAACATTATTTTTGGGTTTTTTGTTCTTATAGTTAGTTAAGTGATGTTAAATAGCTTTTAGCATTCCTCAAGAAGTGGGCTATGAAACACATTTTTATTTTTTCTAATTTCTAATGAGCGGCGCGCGCGGAAAACTACGCTCGCCTCCTTCTCGGGTCCTGATGTTGGGGGGCGACGGATTCGCGACGGATGTCCCCGAATCCGTCGCCCCTGGACCCATTTAGGGGGGGCCGGAAGAGGGCGTTGTCCGACCTCCTCCGACGCCCGGTGCGTCTGCTGCGGGCCGGGTCGAGAGTCACAATCTCTCTCTCCCTTTCCGCAGCCTCCTTCTGCGAGATGACAGTTTCGCAAAAGGAGACCACTGCGTCCCAGGACTGCGCCGCCGACCATCGCGTTCACGACGGCCGGCAGCGACAGGTCGTTGCCTACTTCACAATGCCAGATCCTGCCCCAGCTATTTACAGGAAATGACAATTAATGAAAATAATTGTAATGATTAAAGGACCTTTTCATAATACATTGTTTTTCAGTAGAACTTGCCGATTACAAATCAATGATAAAAGGAATTCAACCCCTGTATTTCCTATTGCGTTACTTATTGCTCATGTTAGACAACAAAAAAAAGTTTAAAATACCTGTAAAGAAAACTCTTAATACGATTACAATCATTATGAAAATGCGTAACGTATTTGTTGTTTAAATCGCTTCATAACAATTATAAACTGCACCTAACCTATAATCAATGTCATTATTGATTTAAGATTTTAACAGAAACCGCAAGTTCTACAGGCATTAGGACAAATGTTTAGTGAACAGTAATAAATAAGCGTTAAGATGCTGCATATTGCAGGCTTGTAAATGACTTTTTGATTTGAGTGGGGCAAAGTTCTATAGAGTTTCTGGCATTGTCCTTTAACCTCTTTGAAATATTAGAATAGATAACTATACAACGTGTCGTGTTGCATGCGGTTTACATATAAATCTATCCACTTATTTATTTATTATAGCATAGCAAAACATCACGCTTGTTTTCTCCGAAGGGTTAGGCAGAGGTGTACAGTCACAGCCACATTTTGCAAGTTATGTTTAAGTCCCAAGAGCAGTGGTGGCCCAGTGGTAACGGCCTCGACTTACGAGTTGTAGGTTGTGAGTTCGAACCGAGGCAGGCGCTTTACTTTGTGTAAATAATTTCTTCACCACTGCTCTCAAAATTGTGAAGGAAAACATCGTGAGGAAACCGGCATGTCCTAGAACCGAAATTCGAAGACATGTGACTAGACTGACTAGTGTAATAGAGGGCAGGGCTATTGCCATCAACTGGCCATAAGTCTAGACTCCAGCTGCTACTGAGAAATTCCTGCTAGAACAACCCAATAACACTTCGGGAATCGAACCCAGGACAGCAAGCTCTCCAGCTGCCCTTGCGACCTCGCAACCTCGGATTCTGCTTATCGTTCGAAATGACTCCCAGATAAGCTGTAACCAAGTTACACGCGGCTTATCTGTGACAATAACACTCCACACTCACAACACACACACCCATTACGTAACGTGTTCTAGGTTAATAAAGGCACGCTACGTAAATGAAGACAGACATACACATCTATACATGCATCCTAATTTCAAGCGAGAATGCGCGGCGTGGGCTGCGATTCACGCAAACACTGAACTGTGTTACACAACAACAATACCGTTCACACCCTCATGACAGCCCCTTAGCCCGAACAGTAATCGGCTAGCTCCGAAAACTGGACGGGCGGGGAGCTACCCGGGGGAGGGGGGGCTCTGTAGGAACGTCGAGTCGGCAACTTCGTCGCAGGTCGTCGCCGCCGGTCCTCCCCTAGGTAACTAGGGTTCGCATCTGGCGGTGACAGACCGCCGAGATGTCGTGAGCAATGCAAGCTCTTCGTATAGCGTCGCGGCGTGCCTACAGAAACGCACATAGCAACCACTCACATGGGCGCGCGTAGCTCGCGTGCGCCCAATGAATATCAAAAGAATACCATTGCCATGTAGCAGCCTGAATGAGAGGCCCGTAGTTACGGGTCGCCGCGGCGCCGTATGGCATCCGCGGCCGGGGGGCATAGCCCTGGTACCGCACGCAACGCCCTCTTTCGGGAGCGCCGCGATATAGATACGAGGCAGCGTTAGTCGTATGCCGCACGCACAGCGCGTGAACGTTGTTACTAGCTGCTACAAGATACTTAAAACGTTTCCAGGAACTTTCACATTTTAATTAGTTTTTGCCTGGGGATCCCCCGCGTGTTGATCGGAAATTATTCGACGGGAACGTAGGCACTGCCGGGATAAAAGTATTTTAAGTGCCTGCCGGTGAAACTGTTAAGACAGACAGACCGAGTTACTTTGGCATTTTTTATATGATATTATAATCTAATCAGCCTATTATATTCCCTCTGCTGGGACACAGGCCTTCTCTCTGTGAGAGGGAGTGGGCCGTAATCCACCACGCGGGCCCAGTGCCGGTTGGTAGATGTCACATGTCTTCGAATTTTGGTTTCTAAGACATGCAGGTTTTCCTCACGATGTTATCCTTCACCGTTTTGAGAGCAGTGGTGTTGAAATAATTTACACAAAGTAAAGCGACTGTCTGGGTTCGAACCTATGACCTAGCCGCGTAAGCCGCGTCCGTTACCACTGGGCTACGACTGCTCTCCACATAACAGTATCTAGAGATTTTTGCAACGAAGTTCTAAAATGCAGCTTGCGGAGCTAACTTGTAGAAATCGTCACCTAATTACCTTGTCGTTTGGGAGGGGCTTGACCCCGCTGAGGGTAGGTTTCAGCAAAATCAACACTAATACAGCACACATTTTACTTCCCTTATCTCGTTACTGTGTCAACTTCGTCGTTCTGGGTGCCTGTACTGGGAACTCCAAAGTTTCTACAAAACGACGCGTTTCTTGAAAATTTTCTTCATATTTAGTTTCTCTAAGTACATAAATCTTTTCGCTGTTCTTCCTACACTTTCTACCTTTTCTTATCAAACGTTAAGATCTAATGCAACAGCCTGAAGTTGCCGCGAAAGCGACACAGTGACTTCAAATACATATAGCGGCTCTTACCGTCAAAGGAAAGACTAAGTCGAAACTCGAAAGAAATTGAGTTAAAAGTAAAAAAAATTGTAGCAAATTTTTAAGGTATATTTATCTGTGCAACCTAGAGCGAGCGGCAGAATATGCGGGAATTTCGAAATTTTACTAGGTATTCCTATGACATGAATGTTCGAATTCGATTAGTTCATTGACTGGTCTAGTTTGTTTTTGATAGGCTTGCGTTGTTGTAAATTATAATTTTACTAGGGCAAGCCGGGCTTTTTGGCTTCCGTGAACGTACCGCCGCTGTAAACCTTTGGAGATCCCAGTACAGGCACCCAGAACAGCCCTACATTCGACTCTAACAAACGAAGTCAATGAGGAATTTCCGAAAAGTAATCCGAGGAGGCTTGTAACGAGTTATGCGAAGTAAAATGTGGGCTGTATTAGTGTTGATTTTGCTGAAACCTACCCTCAGCGGGGTCAAGCCCCTCCCAAACGACAAGGTGGTTAGGTTACGATTTCTACAAGTTAGCTCCGCAAGCTGCATTTTAGAACTTCGTTCCAAAAATCTTTAGAAACTGTTATGTGGAGAGCAGTCGTAGCCCAGTGGTAACGGACGCGGCTTACGCGGCTAGGTCATGGGTTCGAACCCAGACAGTCGCTTTACTTTGTGTAAATTATTTCATCACCACTGCTCTCAAAACGGTGAAGGATAACATCGTGAGGAAAACCTGCATGTCTTAGAAACCAAAATTCGAAGACATGTGACATCTACCAACCGGCACTGGGCCCGCGTGGTGGATTACGTCCCACTCCCTGTCACAGAGAGAAGGCCTGTGTCCCAGCAGAGGGAACATAATAGGCTGATTATATTATAATGATATATTAAAAATGCCAAAGTAACTCGGTCTGTCTGTCTTTACAGTTTCACCGGCAGGCACTTAAAATACTTTTATCCCGGCAGTGCCTACGTTCCCGTCGAATAATTTCCGATCAACACGCGGGGGAATCCGCAGGCAAAAATTAATTAAAATGTGAAAGTTCCTGGAAACGCTTTAAGTATCTTGTAGCAGCTAGTATCAACGTCCACGCGCTGTGCGTGCGGCATACGACTAACGCTGCCTCGTATCTATATCGCGGCGCCCCCGAAAGAGGGCGTTGCGTGCGGTGCCAGGGCTATGCCCCCCGGCCGCGGATGCCATACGGCGCCGCGGCGACCCGTAACTACGGGTCTCTCATTCAGGCTGCTACATGGCAATGGTATTCTTTTAATATTCATTGGGCGCACGCGAGCTACGCGCGCCCATGTGAGTGGTTGCTATGTGCGTTTCTGTAGGCACGCTGCGACGCTATACGAAGAGCTTGCATTGCTCACATCTCGGCGGTCTGTCACCGCCAGGTGAAACCTACCTAGGGGAGGACCGGCGGCGACGACCTGCGACGAAGTTGCCGACTCGACGTTCCTACAGAGTAGGTGGTTGGTCCCCACCCGTCCAGTTTTCAGAGCTAGCCGATTACTGTCCGGGCTAAGGGGCTGTCATGAGGGTGTGAACGGTATTGTTGTTGTGTAACACAGTTCAGTGTTTGCGTGAATCGCAGCCCACGCCGCGCATTCTCGCGTGAAATTAGGATGCATGTGTAGATGTGTATGTCTGTCTTCATTTACGTAGCGTGCCTATATTAACCTAGAACACGTTACGTAATGGGTGTGTGTGTTGTGAGTGTGGAGTCTTATTGTCACAGATAAGTCGCGTGTAACTTGGTTACAGCTTATCTGGGAGTCATTCCGGGTTGATGCAACGCTAGGTCACCGTCTCCGAACCCAAGTGAGACGGTGTAAATCGAACCTCTTGAAGTGGAGCTGTGTCACAAACTATGTTCCACCTCTTAAGAACTCCTATCCTGAGTCCCAAAACATGCAGCTTATGTGACCTCAAAAACTGTGTGATTTCAAAAACTGTCTTGCTAGCGACACGAAGAAGCTGAATAGTTTTAGATGAATTTTGGCACACAGAAAAATTATGACCTAGATCAATTCAGATAGTAGGGAACTTTTATTGTAGATGTAAAAAGAAATGAGAAAGCATGTTATGCCGTTGGTCCCGGCTGTCATTCGTGGATCTTTGACAGTCGTTACGGGTCGTCAGAAGCCCAAAAGTCTGACAACCAGTCTTACCAAGGGCATGGGGTCTCAACTAGAACCAATTATAATTTGTCTTGAATTAAAAACATAGATGGCAGCATAGGTAACCATGATGAAATTAACAATCATTAAAAAACTATATACGGCAGAATTTTGGCTGAATCATGATTGGTAAAAGTCAAAACTTCCTTGTTTAGTGGTGATTTATCTATTTCCACTCGTATTTTAACAATACATTAAAAAAATAATCCTATAACTTCAATTCTAACCCTTTTAACGACAAAAGTAGCCATCTGTTAGCTTTTTGCAATAGATGGCGTTTTACTTAGTTGATCCTGTCACCAGATTCCAATATTGTTAGTTATTTAAATCAAACAACTTTATTTTTTTATTGTGTTTTACATAGAAATATAAAAGAATAACATGTTTTTCTGAACCCGGAACTATATATACTTTTAAAAGTAGGTCAACTCCTAGATGGCGTTGTAAAACTACAGTATCTGGCAATTTGTGAGTCGCTGATGCTGCCATCTGTTGAAAAATTGGACGAAGAAAAATTGCCAGATCAATAGCCAGACTTAGGGAGGTTTCATTTCTTTGTATGGGGTTGGGTTTCTGTACGTCGTATTATACTATCTGTGACCCAGTTAATGATATTATAGCTAAAGCTAACTGGCGCCATGAACATACTTTTAGAAAATATTATCTTAAAGAGGTAATATTGGTTGGTCTAGTGGTCGCAATCACTACTGCTGAGCATGAGGTCCTGGGTTCGATTCCCAGGTCGGCCAAATTGTTATTGGGTTATTTCTATCTGGAATTTATCAGTAGCAGTCCGAAGTCTGGATTTGTGCCCGGTAGATGGCAATAGGCTCGCCCCCTATTACATGGGACTTAAACATAACTGGCGAAATGTGGGTGTACTATAGGTACACCTCTGCCCAACCCTTCGGGGTAACAAGGCGTGATGTTATGTTATGTAATATACACCGGCGTCAATAATAGAACGGAATCCGAGAAGTCACTTTCTCAATTCTTTGCAGTTACAAATTGAAACTTTTTATTAATGATTCATTCAAAACTGATTGTTTATTGGAAACTAATTTGCTACTTGTGATTTTGTTGTTTTTTGCTTTCTGTATACTATGTTAAACAATTATTAAAATAATTGATTACATTGTTGCGTTTTCTCGTAAATGGACATGATTCATGAATGTACTTCGGACGTTTGACATCCGAAGTCCATTTATGAATCATTTATGAGAGATTTGTTTGTTATCTCCTGGTGGATTGCTTAGTAAAACGCAACAAAGTGATCAATTATTTTAATAATTGTTTAATAGTAGGCATACAGAAAGCACACACAATATTCAAATATTACGTTCAAATAAAATTTGTTTTGATTCCTAAAGCGTTCGAAGTCCAATTAATTTCTTCCTGGTGTATTCCATCATCATCATTACTTTCATAAAAAAAAACCTAATTAAAGATATCTCGTGCGCAGTTAGATTGCGTGATGATTATAATTATGTTATTGTTAACAGTGCATCAAAATAGACCGTTAGTAATGGTGCATATTATTCATGGTTTCGGAGAATGTTATCGTAGATATATCTATAGTTCTACAGACCTTTACGGTAAACAAGTTGTCAAGAAAAACAAAAATAGAAATGTTTCGTTTCGGGATTTCCCGAAATAAGGTGCTTGCATAAAAACGCGGGATCTCGGTTACGGTAATTAGGTAGGACCTAACTATAGGTGCGGGTAAAATAGTCCCTTATTCGTTTACCATAGACTACTATATATCCTAGAGATTCGTTTACCCAATGGGTGACAAGAGCTAAAGCGCCAACGCCCAAAGGTCACAAGCAGACTGCATAGAAAAGAAAGATAAGCGCGATGTCACAACGCTGGTTATTTATTGCAAAAAATGCAGCAATTACATAATTACAAAAAATATTTATTGCATGTATTTCGTTCGTCATTTATAGGTACGAGGGTGACACTGAAAGTACTTAGAAAATCAAAAACTGAACAAACTGAACTATCTTTTCAAAATAGTATCCATTTACATCAATACATCGCTGCATCCGATGGAACTACTGAGAAAAGCACTTTGCCCACTCGTCCTTAGGGGTCTCTTCGACGGCATTTTGAAACGCAGCCACTGCTTCCTCGGTGTCCATAATACGTTTTCCTCGAAGTTTTTCTTTTATGTTCGGAAATAAATAAAAATCGCAAGGTGCGAGGTCGGGGCTATAAGGCGGGTGACCCAGTAAGTCCAAGTCTGACGTGGCCAAATAGTCGATTGTTTGCTTGGCGGTGTGCGACGAGGCTTTGTCGTGGTGAAGGAGGATCCTACTGCGAGGTCGTTTCTCCCGAACTTTTTCCAAGGCCAGTGGCAAACAATTGTTAGTGTACTACTCCGCAGTAACTGTGTTCAAAATATAAGTATTGGGAGTAGAGACAACTGTCAAATCGTGTTGTCAATACGTAGTAAGGAAACGCCCGAAACTTCAGCTGAAACTATGGAGTAGACTCCCTGTACTGGGTAACTCGCTGCTTTATACAAGTACATATCCTCATTTTGGAGTTCATAAATATTGTTTACGTGTTTTTAATATTGACCACGGTGCCACACCAACTAAGTCGATTTTGCAACATGCTCACCGGACATGCTTACGATGGCAAACTACTGGATGGATGTTGAGGACAGGACAGGGTTAGACCCCAAAATAAACTGGAGCAAGTTTCATGAGAAACTTGCCCAATTCAAGCATTATCTCAAAGCAAGCATATGCCGTGGTCCGACAAACCCGCCAGGATGAAGAACGATGTCGCCACCAAAGAGAATATAATCCGATGTGCCACGCCTGTCCGGGGATCGCGTGTTGTTGCGGAATTCCTCAAAAACATTGAGCAAAAGGCATTGAGGACGCGGATTGAGAGCCGTGAGAATACCGTAACTAGGAGTCTGCAAGGTCTTACGAAACGCAAACGTACACAATCATTGAAATAGTAGAAAACGAACTTGAGAAGTCAGCTCGCGCATAAAGGCTCTGTATCAAGTCCGGAACTGTTAATGAAATCCCGATGCTTCTCTATGGCTGACATTTAAAAAAAATATATCATCATTCTCGTCTCATCAGTCGGCGCAACATATCTTGTTCATCCATACTTCTAGATCAGTCGTAGTTTCTAACCTCTATAATACCCACGGAATATAAAAAAACAAGTGGAAGTGCCCACGCAGCTATCATGCGCGTGTCACAATTATGCGTAAAATGTATAAAATACTAACAACCTTCGTCCGTTGTAATAAGACTTAATTTTGTATGAACAACAAATTCAACTTTGACGAAAAGCCTATTTATCGTTCATACAAAATTAAGACTTATTACAACTGACGAAAGTTGTTATTAATTTACATATTTTTCCGCATAATTATGACACACGCGGGTTAACTGGCGCCCGCCAGTTAACCCGCGTGTGTCATAATTCCACAAGTTTTTTCTGTTCCGTGATAATAACTGTCTTATCCTACTCTTATAGCCATCCAGAATCATACTCGAAGCTTTCCTCACGACCTTTTCCTCATTCCTCCGCAACACATGACAAGCGATTTCCACTCAAATCTTCAGTCACCGGTGCCACTTCCAGACCTTTTTCAAAAGTTACGATGTTAAAATCGCTTCGTGATTAAGTCTTCAGGAAGCCTTAAAAGCACTTTTCAATGTCATTAGTCAAACAAGGTTGAATCCTTGGCTGCGAAAATAATTATGAAAATTACATCAACATTCTAAATGTGTTGTAACACCGATAAAATCTTCAAATAATTAGTAAAAACATGTTATTTTGATTTATTGAAAATTACAAGTACGTTTTAAACGCATTATCATACCAACGCGTATTTAAAAAAAATGTAGGTAACTCAATTACATATTAGTCACAAGAATTATTAGATGTTATCAATTTAAAATTGTAGATACAATCTGTGTACATACATTTTTTAATTTGATTAAACAATGAAAACATCTGAAGATCTGTTATCTGTTGGTATTTGATTGCACGGACGGCAGATAGTGCCTTTTGGTTGACAATTTACCATACATTATCCACATGATGAAATGCTGAAAGACGTGCACTGCTGGACATATGTCCCCCCCAAGCACCCCCACTTCGACCGGTTCCGTGCTTCCCGCATCCAACGGATTCCTGCGACCTTCACAAGGTCATCGGTCCACCTTGTGGAATGCCTTCCAATGCTACGTCTCCCGGTACGCATGAAGAAGAAATGGCTGATCATTCATTCCA
Source organism: Dasypolia templi (assembly GCA_963555695.1). Lineage (NCBI taxonomy): Eukaryota > Metazoa > Arthropoda > Insecta > Lepidoptera > Noctuidae > Dasypolia > Dasypolia templi. The sequence goes on from OY743163.1 coordinate 13,407,564, forward strand.
TGCCAAGACCCTTCCTTGCGAAAAGCGCGATAAGCCGGTAGTCCCAACTGTCATTTGTAGATCTTTGGCAGTCGTTACAGGTATCAAACGTATTGCGAAGCTTAAACGGCAGTGGGCTGGTCACGTCGCAAGAAAACAAGGCTCATGGTGTAAAGCCTTGGCCGAATGGTGACCGTGGTGTGAGAAGCGACCACTAGGAAGACCACTAAACGTTGGTACGACGACATCAAGAGATCGGTTGGGTGTTAAAATGGATGGAAACTGCAGAAGACCGGCAAAAGTGGCATGATATGAAGGAGGCCTAGACCCTTAGGGTTGAAAGTGGCTAAGAAAGAAAGAAAGACAGGTAGCCAGAAGTCCGAAAAGCAGTCTTACCAAAGGACATCGTGTTACCTAGGTTGAGGAGGACAGATAAGTAGTCGCGCGTTCATAGTTTCGAAAAGACTAGGCAGATGATTTACACATGAAGAAATTATAGTAGTTTTGAAGTAAAAAACCCTGTAATCGGCTTCTCTCTGTAAGTTTTACCATCATAGGACCAAACGTATGGTGGCTGGTAGCAACTGTATGAGAGTTGTCCGAATTGAATGGCTTGCGATTGGAGAGGCATATGTCCAGCAGTGGACAAGCTGAAGTTGTGGTAAGCTGATGATGATTAGAACTATTTGGAACATCTATATTGAGGATTCTGGCAAGAAAACAGGCTGCCTTGCAGAAACATCGTAATACTTTAAAAGATAGTGGCTGTTTTTTAAACGACTGCGTTTGAAGCAGGTTTATGTTTTTTAATTATTGTTCATACCTACCTTTACAGCCTCGCCCTGGAGCAAAAGGTGTGTACTTACCAACCTACCCGTAACTTGTAAACAGACATGTGCTTTAAAAAAAACACTTTAATACATAGAGACATAGAGATCAGTTTGCGATCTTATAACTTTTCAATATGCACTAGTCATTCTGAAATGAACTTTATTAACACTAGCAAAAAGTTTATATTTGTATACGTGCAAATAACATTATATTTATTTGAACAAAATTGATGTACGAGTACTTAGGCACTATAAATAAAACAATAAACATTCTTTAAATACTTTTAATAGGCTAAAACAATTGATTACGTCTTAAACTACTATAAGATTGAAAACAATTTGATCGCTACATTCTTACATCGATTTATAGCTAATTAATTTAAAATTTTCACTTATCTACACTATAATCTAAATATTTGATTTCTGGCAACCCCTTTTATGATTCGGGAAATATAAAAAAAAAAAAGAATTTACAATGGTATGAATTAATTTGATTTTAATTTCATATTAAAATTTGAGGTTGAAATCTCATAGGAAACAGTTTGGGGTCGAGAACAACATACATGAGATATTGAGACTGACTTGAAACGTAACTGTTGAAATGTGGGTGTTCTTCACACCTCAGCCTATGCCATCTGGATAACAGGCGTGAATTTATGAATGAATTAGGATCAATTTACACGACCCATCAATGCAACACAAATGACAGTCACATTTGAAGTTTAACAAAAAAAATAAATTACCATGGTATGTACATAATAACATAGTTTTTTTTTATATCTTCAAGCCCCATCTCTAGTAAGGTACGCAGAATATTAACTCTTTAAATTAGGATTCTATGAAAAATTGCGCGTGAAGCACCGTACTCGTGATAGAAATGAAACTTCTTCTCTCTCATGTAACGAAATGTGCCTAAATGTGACGCGTCCTTAAAGTTTCACTCTGAATTCTCGTCAAACTATCGAATCGCCGCCTAAGAAGTTTCACTACAAAAAACAGGCATAATTACACTGTTCACTTATGCATTTTAATTTGGATGAGGCAAGAAAATTTGGTGCAGAAGCACAGGACCGGTCGATGTGAGGTCGCTTAGGGGAGGCCCTATGTCTAGCAGTAGACGTCTTTCGGCTAAAATAATGAGGAAGTAAATTGAATCGTGCAAATTTTTAATTGAAACATTCAATGTCTGCCCCATACCCTTAAATTCGATGTATTTCAACCAAATTAATTTGGGTTAAAGTGTTTAATATGCGCAAACTGACCGACTCTTTCGTAGAACAAAAGTGGCCTTGTAAAAACCCTATCTGTTGTGTTATCATTATAATAGCAGATAGCTATAAAATTAACTAACGTAATGAATTTTAATGAATAATTTCTAATTCTTTCAAACAATGCAACAGTCAGTCTGTGAAGTGAATATGACAATTAATAGTTACAACGCATACGGTGCAAAATCGCTTGAAACTTCACTTTTTCCGGCATGTATTGACCTGCTATAAGAGTGTAGCGTCGCCCTTATCGATTCATTTGAATCTCAACTTAAAAGACCCTGTTGTTCCACTACCTACTGACAAAAGTTATTTTATCTTTCACACATTACATTCTTTCTTCTCAACTCTTATGCTGACGCCCCAAGAGATATAGCTTGAAGACACATTAATACTAGGTATATATAAAAATCACTTTCGAATCTTATCAAATATAGAATCATAAGCAGGTTGTTATATAGAATCCTGAGACCAACAAATCAAATTCTAACTTCCAACTGTTTTTGGTAATGGAAAATTCGTGTTTTAGTACATAAAGCGTACAATTTTTATGTCGGTAATTTTCGTTATAGGTTTAAAATGTTTAAGTCCCATGTAATAAACCCAATGGCACTTTGCCCGACCCGGGAATCGAACCGAAGACCTCGTGCTCGCAGTAGCGATTGCATACAAGATTTCATTTAAACCCATGCCAAAAACTACCATTTTACGCGCGGAAAGTTTAACAGATATACGCAAAAAAAGTCGTGTAATATCTGTAAACCGTTGGTCAAAATAAATTTGTAATTAACATTTTTAATTAACTTTTAATATAAGCGTTAAGTAGTAATAGGTGATGAATATTTATTTTTAGTTTATTATTATATTACAATGTATTTTAAATTGTTGATTTATATCTTAGGGATTTGGTGTGGTTTTGGTCAAAATAGGTTCAATGGAAGATATTCATAATTTCAGCATTAAACTTCGCATAGTCCTAGCCGAAGCCGACCAAGTTAATTCGACAACTGTCAGTAAGAACGTCTTCCGTAAATCTGACAGAGTTAAACAATCCTTAATCATATCAATGCAGCAAAAGTCGTGAACACAAATTCCACATGAAATGTTGTTGCTGGCGTCAGTGGGTATTCTTATTTCTACCTGAACATAAACATAATCTTGATCTTATATTAACCTCATAGCCCCTTTCAGTGTACTTGCAGTAATCTATTTTTTTTTTAATGAATGGTTAAATGTGTTGCTAGAGCACAAAACTCGACTTTTTTGACAAATATTCGTTGAAATCCGATGAAGGTTCTTATAAGACAAAAATTAGTAAACTTGCACGGAAAGTTGGTAAGTTGGATTTTTGTATGAACTCAAGACCATATTGAAATTTTGACAGGACAGTGTCCGGCCAGCTAGTAGGAATCCTTAAGGTTTAAAAGTGGAGTTTGTCGTCACGACTATTGCTGGCAACTATATTTAAGTGGCCAGTTGTCTTGGTCATCTAGTAGATATTTAAATAAGCTTTGTTATCGTGGAACTTGCTATTCAAATATTGGAAAGCTGAGATAAGCCTTAGTTGATTTTTTACGAAACACAAAAGTGTTGAACTGCAAGATACAATATTTAGTGAAAGAAACTGGCTGAAAATAGCAGCGAAAAAACTAGATTTCCAGGGAAAAGCACGGTCACATGCAATATGGGCAAATGCAATTATCTTACAAAATGATTTCAAAGAATGTCGTCTCAGAATTCGGTATATATAGCCATTCTAGAGCATAAATAATATTTCTGAATAGCTAAGGGGAAGGAAATATACCAATACTTTATAATTAGTATTCTCCAATATTGACCAAAACCACGAAACACTATTAATCTACCTACTGTATAATATACGTTAAAAAAATAAATCAAATATTCGACAGAAATACTTGTTTCAGAATTATAGTAAATTTTCTATCCAAAATCTTTGGACAACATTTTTAGGTTCACCTAAATAGTCAATTTGGCTTGTCGAAATGTTGTTTTTCAGATCAAATACATCAGACTTATAAAAACTGAATTAAATTGTTGACATAAAAATAAATTAATTACATAATTAATATGGCTGTCATTCTAGTCAAGTACTTGATTAAATAAAAGTTATTAGTCGTTGATGTCACGCTCGTCCGTCCATATCTCGGGAACGTCCGACTTGTCACACGTAGTCGTTATTTTAATAAACAATAATCCCAAGTTAAAAAAGCAGTTTACTCACGCAGTATATAAAATTAATTTCATTTCATGATTTATTAGTGTCGCTTAAAATTTAACAAAATATTTAACTAGACTGCCAGTTTTCAATGTTTTCACAAAAAACAAAAAAAAAACATTTTTAATAAAATACAATAAATATTTCTTGACTATGTCTAATTTAGGAAGTATATTTTAGTTCAATAAATCATTAATATGTTAACTGCTATACTTTTAAAACTGATAATATTAAATAAATAAAAAACATAGAACATTATGTTTCATTTAGTGTTATGTATGTATTAAAATACTCAAATCACATACAATCATACGGTTTGTGTATTTCATCTGTGTATGTTATAACATGCACTATACATTATAATAATAATTATTATTTATTTATTTACACATAATAAGAAAAAGATCGCCGACCCATGTTACTTGAACATAGGATATAGATTTAAATTGATTTCATATTACTTACGGAACAAAATCTTTACTTGAATTCCGGGCAGAAAAGAACCCGAAATAATGCATTTTAGTTCTGAATAAATAAATAGCAGTCAACATACCAATATTCTATCTACTGTAGCCGTAGACAATATCAGTTTTATTTTATTTTTACATTATAAAAAACGTTGGTAATGAAGACATGAATTTTATACAGCCTATATATAATGATGTGATAATATCTAAACTACAAAAACACACATAATTATAAAAAAATGGACGTACATTAATTAATTAATAATAATAATAATAATTGAAAAACTTAAATAGTACTGTAAACACAATTATTTGATTTTAATTTGAGAATGTGTAGAACAATTAATTACCTTTTGATTTTTATAAAAGTATTTCTGTTAGAACGCTGCTATAGTGTACGCAAAATAAGTGTTCGCGCGGCCGAAATTGGAAATAATAGTTTGCCGCCATCTCGAAGTTTATTTCAGGTGTCAAGATAGTGTGTTGTGTTCCGTGTTTTCGCCATCATTATCTGATTAAAAGTGCTGACAGGAATATAGTCTTGAAAGTCAAACACGCGCGACGACGTATCTTGCGCGCACTATAGAGAGGCGTTGCCATCCTTTCCATACAAATCAAGCGTGTCACGGTTTACTCGCACACCGACCCTAATGACATTTAGAAACTGATGGCTTTGAATGGCAGGCCGTAACAGAAGTATGCTCAAGACGCTGCCGGCGCGGCGATTCTTTGAAGACACCATAAATTGACAGAAACAGCATAAACAACAGAATTCAGACATTGTTTTTTTTTTTCAATTATTTAAACACTCTTGGACCAAAAAGTTTTTATTCCACACACCCTCAAAAGCAAACACACAAAAAAAGAAATACAAAATATAACCTTAATGATTTTACAAAAAAGTAAAATTATAATATTAAAAATGTTTAGCACCTCATTCGAGTTCGCTTATATATTAAATAATATAAGTATATAAAAACACTTACTGCTTAAATTATAAAACAATTTATTTTGTATTGCATTATACACAAAAATGGGAGAAATAAAATTATGTATGGAGTCTTAATACAGTGAAGGAAAATCAAATCAAATCAATCTGCCAAGCCTTTACTCAAGGAGTCGGCTGCCAACCAAAAGGGATGCATCTGAATACCATTACTTTTCATGGAGCGACTGCCCGACACCCCTTGGTAAGGCTGGTTGTCAGACATTTGGGTTTCTGGACACGGAGTCTCGATATGTAATGGAGAAGGATAACATCGTGAGGAAACCAAGGAAGACATGTGACATTCAACCAACAGACATTGTGTGGATTATATTTTTTTAATGTACATATATATTTTATCTACCATATTTGTGTATATGAATACTTTTTATAAAATCAATCATTGTGTAGACATAGCTAGTATCAAAAATAAATAAAAAAAATTCAACTTAATGTTAAATTATGCAATGTCATTGAAATATGAGAGTCTGTGATTTAATATTAAGAAAACTACTATTTTATTGAAAAGTTGTCGCACTGGGCCCGCGTGGTGAATTACGGGCCACTCCTTCGCACAGAGAGGAGGCCTGTGTCCCAGCAGTGGGAACATTATGGGCTGAACATGTTAACGTTTATGGGGGTCCACTCTCTAAGCACGTTTTACGTTGTACGCCTTATCTTACGTGCGTTTCTACAGACATAAGAATAAATGAATAAGCCGAACTAAGAATAAATGGCAACACGATTTGAAAGTTGTCCTTAACCTCGATTTGTTTACCCCGTCGAAAAAAATAATTAATCGAAAGTAGGGTCTATTCGAGAAGCGAACTTTTTTTGGACGGGGCCGTATTTGGGGGATGACTACCAAGATAACGACTAATCGAGATATATGAGAAGAAAAAGAAATGTCGCTCCGACCCCAAATAACAACCACAGCAATAACTAAAAATAATATTAAACTGCAAAGACCACAACTTTACCCAGTCATTATCAACAAAAACCTTAACATTATAGGCTATTTCACACAATAACTAGTCAATTAACAAGTAAGGCTATGTCTACACAAGATGGGGAGTGCATCAATAAACAAATTGAGAAATACAATTGAAAACAAAATCATGATCACAGATTTTTAAACCCAATTCGATTGCATTTGATTATTTTTTTTAATTTTTCCATCAAACGCATAAAGTTATTATTCTTTGGCTGTTGTTTTAGGAAGAATTTTAATTGTTTATTTGTAATATAGAAATCATGTTTTGTTTGTTCGTATCTTACGAGCTGCCACACCGTTAATCCAATTGCGATAAAACTTTGTCAACTTATTTCTTGCAATAGCGCGAACGTTTTATGTCGAGATCGGATACATGTTCACCTAAAGTTGAGATGTTGGCAAATATGAAATGAACTTTTGTAGCGATGCGCGATGGCGAGAGATTTATTCGACTGTTTCGGTTGTTCAAACATCTCGATGGTTGTCGATTGTTTCGACTTGGACTCGAGTCTGACCTGGTCTGTAATTGTGACTGAGCGCGTTCATTCGCGACTTATCCTTCGATGGTTTAGAGTTTCGCGAGTTCTTGACTTGCGTTGTGATTGCGAATCCAAACTAATTCTTCGAGCAATCGAAAACTAGCGGTCGACTCCGTTGACTCGAAACAATCGAAAAACATCTCGATTGTTTTGTAGAACGGCAAGTATTTTAACGACTCCGATTCTTTCGATTGTTAAAACATTTCGGAATCGCTCATCGCTAAGCTTTTATATAGAAAGAAAATGTTTTTTATTTTCCGACTATAGAATTGGATGCATATCTACCAACCTAATTTTTTCAAAAACCACGGCTTTTTTTCAATTTTTTTTTAGAATGTCGTTCCATTCTTTGAGAGATTTGCCCTCAAGAGGGCAAATCTAGCGATTTAAATCTTTAGTTAAACTATAAGCTGTGATTGTCAAAATGGGTCCTTATCACAACAGCCAAGTTTCAAACACTACAACTAAATCAATAAAATCTATTAGTATGCCGATTCTATTCATTTTTTATTAAATAATAAATTAATCTATACTTTAGAATATCTTCTCCTAGATTTTAGAAATAATTATGAATTTTACTGAAATTTTGTTTCTATGAAATATCACTAATTTTAAAAACTGTAAGTACATTTTGGAGACATTTTTCTTGGAAGTCTTTTCATTCAATTTCTTATAAAGGAATTGGTAATAAATTAATAGTAGGCATTTATTACATAGTAACCATTAACAAAAAAAAAAAGGATTTCCGAGTGATAAATTAATTCTCATTGATCATACATAATTTCATGAAACACACACATACAACTAAAATACATAAAAAGAACAAGGAGAGTTTTCATGAAAGTTCACGCGACCAGTTGGGGCCACTTTGAAAAGAGGTCTTCCATTTTGAAAATGTTTATAAAATATATGATGACATGCATCAATTGGAATGATGACTAATATTAAAAATGTTCTTAAAAATAATGTAATTTCAAAGAAGGCTTAGTAAAAATGAGATAATCGAAAAAAATAGTTAAATCGGTGTAAATTTGAAGAAGATACACGCTTTAAAAGATTTGGAGGGGATTATTGCAGTCCTTGTCGCGCGGCACTGACAATGTACGGCGCTAGTATGAAGTTACATAGTCGTGACGTCGCTTCTACGATAGTGCTGACCTTGCCAGCACTATCGTAGAAGTTGTGTGTTAAAACGTTTATAACTTGGCTATTTTTTAAGCTTTTACACTTTTTGTACTAAGGTTTGCGCTATTTGGAAACAAAGAGTCTTTTGAGACAAGAATAAAAAAATAGCCATCATCCCAATTGTTTCATTCATTCATTCTCATGACTAAAGAAAATATAGAAGCTTTGACACTTTTGACAGATGCCCAGACCTGACGTCTCAGTGCTGCCACCTAGTGAACATAATTTCAGAAAACCCTCATCCCTTTATAAAAAAAAAACAACTTTGAACACCACAGATTAACCATTAACCCGTCAATCTTTACATAGAACATACTTCAACTTCTTAATACAAAACAAAAACAGTTCATACCTCGTTTACTCTCCAGAACGACTGGCTATTCTCCGAAATGTCCGTACAGTTATAGTATAAATAGATGCGGGTTGTTCTTAGTCCGGTGGAAGGTAGCTGAATAGTTTGTATTTGTCCCTGATGTAAGGACGTACGTCGTCTTTCTGTGGAAAAAGAAAAATTGCGAATATTAGTAACTTACATCACATAACATAATCAGCCTAATAAGTTCCTACTGCTGGGACACAGGCCTCCTCTCTGTGAGAGGGAGTCGGCCGTAAACCACGCGGGCCCAGTGCGGGTTGGTAGATGTCACATGTCTTCGAATTTTTTGGTTCTAAGACATGCCGGTTTCCTCACGATGTTTTCCTTCACCGTTTTGAGAGCAGTGGTGATGAAACAATTTACACAAACTAAAGTGCCTGTCTCGGTTCGAACCTGCGACCGTAAGCGTAAGTCGCGCCCGTTACCACTGGGCCACCACTGCTCGCTTTAGTAACTTATTTCTTACAAATATCATAAATAAGAACGTTTTGCAATAAGTTTCAGTAGTGATCAATTGTTACAATGCTCTTAGACTAACCCCATTTTTTTTTGCGTACTGTAAGGTGAGACATTTTATTTCTGTAAGAAGGTTTGTAGACACGACAATAATATTTTTTTAAAACTAGTTATCAGGTGCGTAGCACTCGCAACCGGTCGTGTATGACTACTCTGAGAACAAAGTTCGAAACAAACTAGGAAGTCACAGTCTCTTTTAAAGTCCAGACATAATCTTGGTCAGACCATGTGAGGAGTATGTAGATTAGTGTCTAAAATTATATTTTGAGTAAAGAACCACACAGATTTCAGTGAACCTGACCAGTCATCTTATCTGAATACCTATGTGGCGGCGTCTACATCGTCACATGAGAAATACGCATCACACTGACGTCACGCAAAAATCTGCATGGCGCAAGCAGAGTTTACAGCTCGACTAGCTTAAACACGGTGGAAAGGACATCGACGCACAACCCTCCCCCGCGACCTGGTAGCGGATGACGAGTCCATCACCCCGGACTGACACCCAGATAAGCCGTAACCAGGTTACACGCGGCTTGTCTGTGACAATAAGACTCTACATTCACAACACACATACCCGTTACGTAGCGCGTGCTAGGTTAATATAGGCGCGCTACGTAATCGTAAAACGGACATCCACCTCTATACATGCATCTTAACTCACACGTGAACGCGCGGTGCGGGCTGCGGTTCACTTAGACACTGAACGGTAGTTCACACACACATGACGGCCCCTTAGCCCGGACAGTGAACGGCCAGCTCTGTGATCTGGAAGGGCGGGGACCATTCACCTACCCTGTAGGCGCGTCGAGTCGGCATCTCCGTCGCTGGTCGTCACCGCCGGGACTCCTCTAGGTAACTAGGGGTCTCTCCTGGCGGTGACAGACCGCTGAGATGTCGTGAAGAAAGCGACGCTGTGTTATAAGCGTCGCGGCGCTCCTACAGAAACAAACAAGAATCCACACACATAGGCGCACGTATCTCGCGTGCGTCTTGTATATATAGGCGCCAAATCATTATTTGATTTTAATTTTAACTTGTTTCGATTATTTTGTACTCAATCTGACTTCCATGTAATTTATTAAATTAATACTTGTATTTCCGGTTAGTCTATGCTAAGTTATTATTTTGATTTAGTTAAAATATTGTGGTTTCCGGTTGAATTTATGTTAAAGTTTCTATTTGACCTACTTCCTTTTGATTTATTTAAAATATTGTTGTTTCCGGTTCGATACAACTTCCTTTTAATTTATATAAAATATTGTTGTTTCTGGTTGAATTGATGATAAAGAAACTATTGAGCTACTTAATTTTTTTTTTTAAATATTGTACTTTTCTGGTTGACTTTATTTTAAGTTTGTTGGTAATAAGGATTTCTCTTGACACATCCGCTTGAATTATTAACAATGCAATTTCCTTTGAGTTAATATTATTAAGGATGTGTGTTGACACATCCGATTGAATGATTTAAAATGTTAAGGAATTATTTTGACATTCGCGGTAAAGTTTGGCGGTAATTTTGTGTATAAAAACTATTGTAATGCGAATGGAAACACATTTCTTTAAACGCTGCCCGTGGAATAAACACCCTGAGTTGAAGTAAGGTATTTTCTTTGTACTCTCTTAAACATCTTCCTGCCAATCACTATTACCGTGTATTTGTGTGATATATTGGTGCAAACCAATATGTCTGACTTCGACAAACAACGGCGATGATGCGCCGCCATATACCACCTGCCAAGAAGCAATCCTTATGAGGGGCCCATATTTACGGGCCACCGTATGGCATCCGCGGCCGGGGGGCGAAGCCCCGGCACCGCACACAACGCCCCCTTACGGGGGCGCCGCGATATAGTTACCGGACGCACAACCGGTTACCATGGACTCTGACTCTGATTCTGAAACCCCTGCATTGAAATTATTTGTCGGTTGTTTAAAAAAATTGCTCTGCCATACATTTTGACCGCGTTGTTACTTAATAATAAATCTTGTGTTAGATCTGAAACTAACCCTCCATAGTTTTTACCGTGCAATTGGGAAATTTAGACATCAACCGGCAGCCAAAATTAAAGTTCCTAGATAATTAACTATTCTAGAACACGCTAGTGCCCCAATATTATTCCTTTTCTGTCTAGAAACGTTGTCCCGAATTAAGTTGTTATGAAAAGACTTTTTTTTCCAGGTGCTGCCAACCTTCCTGCTGTTGGTCGCTCCACCTGCCTGAGCGTCGAACAGTCATCCGTTCTACGGTTATATACCTCGATTATCTGTTGCCCGCAACTACCGTCGGATCGCATCACCTGCCCGCGCTATGACTTCGTTTTCGCTTAACGTCCTTTCTTTATTTTTTGTTTTTTGCTCGGCTCCTAACCGTCCTAGCATGATGATAAATAGACTGAAGAGATATGAGTAACAGGGTGTAAAGTTCACTCATACTCTTGGAAAAGGGAGGATCCTCCGACCAGATGGATGTCGTATCTGGTGGGCAACTGTCCTGTGATTGTTGTCGGGAAGTTGTATATATACTAACTGCGCGGTAAACTTTGATTGCGCGACACAAATTGACGTCAGTTGTTGGCATATGGCGGTGGAGATGCCTTCCTCAAGAATCGGGCTATACTTACAATGCAAAAAAGATTTTTTCAAACCCGACCGGTTTTTCCAGAGATTACCCCCTACATACAATCTTGCAAACAACTTTTACCTCTATACAAAACCAGTACAAATTAATTAGAAGCAAAAAAATGATTTCTATTTCTTTTTCCGCCTACTGGCGCAGTAATGAAGTATGTGGCTGATTATGGACGCTGTACAAGTACTTACAGTTGCCAGATGCTCCAAGAAAGGCAGCAGCTTGAGCAGCTCGTTGTCACTTCGGTCAACGAACCAGCTGTCGATAGGAATGCCGTTCTCGAGCTGGTAGCCGAATGCCTGGAAACAAACATTGTGCAATTTAGGAAAATAGGTAAAATTAATCTAAATAGTGGGTAAGCATAATCAGCCTATAGTGTTTAGTGTTCTGCTGGAACTCAGGTTTCCTCTCTTTGAATGGGAAGTGGGCTGTTAATCAAAATCAAGTCATTTATTCAAATTAGGCTGAGAATCAGCACTTTTCGAACGTCAAAATTACATAAAGACAGTCCCCCAAAACGGCCGCCCTTCACCACTTCTGATAAATGGTTAACACGCGGGCCCAGCGCGGGTTGGTAGATGTCACAATGTCTTCGAATTTTTGGTTCTAGAACATGCGGGTTTTCTCACGATGTTTTCCTTTTGAAAGCAGTGGTGATGAAATTATTCACACAAAGTAAAGCGCCTGCCTAAATTCGAACATACGACCTACATCTTGTAAACCGGGGCCGTTACCACTGGAACACCACTGCTCGCAAGTAAGTGGTACATATGCAAAACCAATGAGGGTTTTCATGAAAATTCACACCACCAGTTGGCGCAATGTATAATGACGTTCATCATTCGTTTCACTCATTCGTTCATCATTCATTCACGACTAAAGAAAATATAGACGCTGTGACAATTTTGACAGGTGTCTCGACCTGACGTCTGTGACCTGATGCCACCTAGTGAACGTCATTTCAGAAAACCCTCATTGCTGCTACAATTACAGGATGGTACAGTTATCAGTTCATATAAAAAAAGGTGTAACTAGTTTTTTCTAACCGTGACATGCCTTTGGACAAAATATTCGATATTCAGAACGATTTCTAGCTGTCATTTTTTATCTGTGGTAGATTCGGCTTCTAAACCTCAAAATTCTGATGGCATAACTATGATCCAAGGGCCCAGGACGTGGTGAGGATACAATTCGTTCGGATTTCCGGTGAGTTTCGAATTTTTATGGTAAATACTTGGCCTCCATCTTGGGGTGTGCGTTACGATTAGAACTTATTGTATGCAGAATTTATCGCTGTACTCCTACCGGTGACTCTATCACCCGAGTTAAACTTCGTGGTGCACTGGGGGAAACGCGATGCTTTCGCTAGAATAAACGGTAAGTCTTCCTTCCATCGATGCGTTCCCACATGGTTGAAGATTTTAGGAGAAAGGCAACTCATCGTGTCCGATTCTTTTTGCAGCCCACTACGCTGGGCGTTTATTCTTTTTCCGTTTTTTTTTCCTCGTGGAATGTCCACGAGTCAGCACTACCATCTTCTATGCTTCGACACAACGTGAGGTCACTTTTATCTTTATTTTGACAAAGCCTTCTGCTGAATAACTTCTTAAACCTTAAGCTTCTGGCTTTAATAAACTGGAAACGTGTAATGTTATGTTTGTTTCATTGATCTAGTCTATCAGGCTACTCCCCTGCAGATTAAATGTCTGATTTCTTCGATTTGACTATCTGGCTACTTAAATATAGTGTGTAGCTCCACGGCCGAAATTCATTGTTTTGCTGTTTTATGTTTTTAGGAGAACACACAAACTGTTATTTTGGTTTACTTTACATTTGCGTGTGGTTCAATATAATAAAACAACACACAAAAATTATTACAACTTACCTGTGGACTATTATCCACAATGACAGTCCTGCGCAGATCGCGGCCGAGGATGGACAGGTCTTTCACGTAGTTGCCATTCACAAGGAGACAGTGTTCGCGGAATAATCTGGTGACGAACAAAATGTTTATATTAAAGAAAATGTTAATTAAACATAACAACATCACGCCTGTAATCCCAGAGGGGTTTGGCAGAGGTGTATCTATAGTACACCCACATTTCGCCAGTTATATGTTTAAGTCCCATGTAATAGGGGTCGAGCCTATTGCCATCAACCGGGCACAAATCCAGACTCCTGGCTGCTACTAGATATAAAAATCCAATATCACGTTGCCCGACCTGGGAATCGAATCCAGGACCTCATGCTCAGCAGTGCTTGCGAGCACTAGACCAACGAGGCAATCAAAGGCAATATTACAAAGTGATATAATTTGTTTATTAGTAGGTAATATAAATGAAATAGAGGTGTTACCTAAAGAACTACTGCGGGCCTATTACGAACTTTTAAAAAACCAGGCAAGTTCCAGGCAATTCATTTCACGGGCTAGTTAAATTTCGTATTATGACATTCTTAGTTCTGAGCGACTTCACGCTGGGTAGTTTGTCTATGGCTGGCTTGTAATTATCTGACGTAACGTTCAGTAACCCAATTATATATTTATAGGGAAGTTACGGTTTTGTTTAAATCACGTATTTACCGGGCTGCTACTGAGAAATTCTAGTAAGAAAAACCCAATAACTCTCATGTTCAGCAGTAGCTCTTCGAGACCAACGAGCCAGAGGCAACGAAGTGTTAATTAAAATCAAATAATGTCAATAAAACCCATAGAAAAACATAAAAAATCATCATGCATCGGGCTCCATGGCTAAGTAAGCGCACAGGTCAATCGTTCAAGGTAAATCAATGGATGGGTGACATACCATTTCATACAGAGAGCCCTCCATGCCTGAGAAAGTACGTTAAGCCGTGAGTCTCGGCAGTCAATTGGTTATCTATGACAGTCGTAATGGAAGTCAGAAAGTCAATTGGTTATCTTTGACAGTCGTAATGGAAGTCAGAAAGTCAATTGGTTATCTTTGACAGTCGTAATGGAAGTCAGAAAGTCAATTGGTTATCTTTGACAGTCGTAATGGAAGTCAGAAAGTCAATTGGTTATCTTTGACAGTCGTAACGGAAGTCAGAAAGTCAATTGGTTATCTTTGACAGTCGTAATGGAAGTCAGAAAGTCAATTGGTTATCTTTGACAGTCGTAATGGAAGTCAGAAAGTCAATTGGTTATCTTTGACAGTCGTAATGGAAGTCAGAAAGTCAATTGGTTATCTTTGACAGTCGTAATGGAAGTCAGAAAGCTGAAAACCATTCCTACCAAGGGATATAGTGTTACTCAGTAACTGGGTCGCTCCATGTAACATACTGGTTGGGCTTGAAACCGATTCAACGACCCAAACATCGACATTTCGACAGTCGATAAATTAAAACATTCAATCCCTACAAAAAGAGACGTTAGTGCGACAAGATAACGGGGTCTAATGATGATGTTGATGTTGACATAGACTGACTGACATAGAGTGCCACAGACACTAAAGGCATAGATAAGAATGTTACGTCGGGTCCTGACACGCGGTTTGCGTTCGAGCTTACAATTTTCTATTATTTTACATTTTATTTTTATTTATTTTATTTTATTCTTTTTCTGTAACTGTCCGTGACTTCACAGCGGGCCCTATCAGAATACCAGCGCTGTGATACTTATTTTTAAGTGTTGCAGCATTATGCTGAGATAGGGGCCTTTTGGCCTCGTACAGGTCTTTGTTTATTTTTATTTTTTATTTGTTTGTTATTATTAGTTTAAATTAATTTTAAAAGAGTTTCTATAATTAAGTTTTAACTATGTATTGTGCGAGTCCCAATAAATACTTTTTCTTTCTTTTCTTCTTTCTTTCTATGTTGTTGTTTGTTGTTTTTGTTGTTGTTGATGATGTTGTTGTTTGTAGTTGTTGTTTTTTACCTATATTTGATCCACTGGCGCGACGGGTCCAGTAAGTTGAGCAGCCTGTCCGCATACACTCGCTTGCTCGCTGTGAATAGAATCACTTCGTAGAGACGTGACACGCGCGATAGGAACTCGGCGAAGTGTGGGCGGGTGCGGACGAATACCTGGGGGAGAGAAAATTCGAGTTAAAATTAAGATCGCCTTTGCAGATTGTTATGATGGATTGGATGATGACAGTTTTTTATTTTTTTTATCGAAAAAATTGCTCGTTTTAAAATAAATAATAGACAAGGACAACACTATCGAAGAAGTGACGTCACGACTATGTAACTTCATACTGGCGCCGTACATTGTCCGTACCGCGCAACAAGGTCGGCAATTATTCCCTCTAAAAACTTTTAAAGCTTCTTCATATTTACATCGATTTAACAGATTTTTTGGATTATCTCATTTTTACTATACCTTCATTGAAATTACATTATTTTTGCGTTTTTTTTTTAAAACCTACAGCCGAACCCAATAACGTATCTATCTCCAATTTAAGCGAATCTATCAATCTCTGGTTTTAACGTCCCAAAAAAAGCCAAAGACGGCCTATAACGAGTTGACAGCTATTTGTTTGACAGAGACAGACAGAATGGTACTGTCTATCATCAGTAGCTATGTCTTAGGTTATTGGGTTTGGTCGTTAGTAAAATTAAGTGCTACTTACATCGTTTTATGCTATATTTATTAACACAAGTTTTGTTTTATACTTTATATTTATGTTATTTTGTAAGCTCTATGGGTACTGTAGCATGAAATAACAGTTTTGATTTTTTATCAAAAAAATTCTCTTAAGAGAAAACTTGAGTATTTGTCACCACACTTAAATGTAGGCTGAGTTAAAATGTAATGAATTTAGGTTCCGCATGATATTTTTTTTCACTGTTTCTGTGGTATTTATTTTTATTTACTTATTTTTAATAGGTTAGCCTACAATAGGCATGATGAGATTTTTTTTTTTTACCTTCCACAAATATTTGTCATTGTCCGTACCGCGTGACAAGGACGGGAATAATCTAGGCTCGTTGAAAAAATATCGATACATCGTATATATGTATCGATATTTTTTGCCGATATATTTTGAACCGATACATCGATATATCGATACAAAACATACAATTTCGAAAATAGTATCAAAAACGATATTTTTTCAAATTTAATTAATTAACATAATATTTTAGGAGAAAGTCAGAACCACATGACAGCGGAGCATGTCAAGAGCAGAGTTCTCTACTTACACTACCGGACAAATACTGTACCCTAATTGCGTAATACACAATCAATCGAAATCTGAATCGTTTTGAAACAGATTGGTAACCCATTGCTTCATAAGTTTGATAAAAATTCTGCTCAACAGTGTAAATAACGCAATGAATGTTGAACTGTCAAAATACAACAGATTAGTCGTTATCGTTTACGAAAATGTGTTACGCAATTAGGCTGCTGGTTTGCCTGATAAAATAAATTGGTCTTAAAAATATTAGAATATTGCTATTTAGTTTTTGATATTTTCTAGTTTTGTCTAATAATAAAGAATAATGATTCAAATACCTTAATTTTGATAAGATTCACATACATTAAAATATTGTGCATTTTGTATAAAAATTAAATTACCTCTTATTGAACCAGACTGAAATAAATGTATATTATTTTAAAACCGAGAACTTCTGAAAATTTGACCGATATATCGATATTTTCTTTCACTTCCGACATCCCTACAATAATCCCCTCCTATTATTATGAAGTATTACATACAGTTCATTCGACGTCGTTGTTCTTATTGTGTCTGTGAGTTTCTTTTATGCGTCACAATTAGTGCTATGTATTTTCTTTTCTATTCTAAAAGTTTGTAGCGGCATCTACAACGCTACATGCGAACTACGAAACAATGACTGAAGTCACACAAATCCTGCATCGCGCAAGCAAAGTTTACCGCGCGACTAGCATTATATACAACGTCCCGACATCAATCTTCGGGCAGTTGCCCACCAGACACGACAACCGTCTGGTCGGAGCATCCTCCGTTTTCTATGGAGGATGAAGAACTTTACACCCTGTTCCTCATAAATCTATGAGATGACTTTACAGGTGGAATTGCTTCAGAGCAGGATGCGTCTTGGAGGTTATAAATAATATAGTCCCCGAAGAATAGTACCTCATATTTAGCCAGGGATCAGCCTACAACCTTGGTGTCGGGCTAATATTTTTGCCATGAGATGAGTGTCGAAAGTAGATAAAGTAAAGTACTTACAGTGTATCTGCAGTCCTGAAACAGCACTGGGAAGTGGAAACTCGCATCTGGGAGCTCTTGAAGCGAGCAGTGCACTAGGGTCTCGTCTAAATCTAACACCTGGATGAACGGACAATGGCTTATTAGTTATTTAGAAGCGAGATATTGCCTCAGTCATTAATTAAATTAGCTTTTGATGTTTCCCTTCTACTCTTGCACACGTTGGTTCCATTTCTTTTTATCTAATTTCGTACCGCGGTTATGCTGGAAGAGATTTCTTTAGAAATAAGAATCACCTTTTTATGTTTGTAATGTTCTTTTCTTCATGTCTTTTTATACGTGAGTGGAAAACTGTTAAATAAATGAAATACTTAATAAAGAAAACTCTGAAACTTTAGAGCATTTTTTTTCAAATACTGTTAAGAACAGAGATTGTGTAGTCCTGCTGTGTTCCAATGGTTTTTGGATGTTACAAATGTCTTTCTCTGAGACTGTGTATTCTTGAGTTAAGCTCAAAATATTAATGCAAGCATAAACTGGGTAGTGAATAGTAACTGCACCAAAAATAATTTAGTTTATTTATTTAAGAGTGCATTATCAGCCTATAATTTTAACACTGCTGGGACACAGGCCTCCTCTATACGAGAGGTAGTGGGCCGTAATCCACCACGCGGACCCAATGCTAGGTGACGGATGTCACATGTCTTCGAATTTTTGATTATTGGACTTTGGTTTCCTCACGATGTTTTCCTTCACCGTTTTGAGAGCAGTGGTAATGAAATTAAATACACAAAATAAAGTGACCGCATAGGTTCGAACCCACGACCTACAACTCGTACACGGGGCCAATACCATTGGGCCAGTGCTCTTTAAAATACTACACACTAATTGTCATGAAACATAAGAGTCACATAGTGTTGGATCATTTAGCTCCCTTCAAAATGTTTGAGCTGAATGGTGAGATCCATGCGTCATGTTGGTGAACGGGCGCCGCCAGTTGGGTCTGGTCATCCCTTGGCTGCCACGGCTTATTTTAATTATTAAAATAATTGAATTTTTGGATTGGATTTATGTATTATTTACTGCACTCTTGACGCTTTTAACGTGTACGTCTTTTTTAACATCGTTATTACATTTAAGATGAACATTAATGATGTAACTAATATTTTTGTAACAATATTATTCAAAAGAGTGTCCATGGAGTTTCTTGTCCGTTCTTCTCCATAGGTACCTACTACGCTTTGGAAAGAGCAATTATCTTCATATTTCTGACTGACCGAGTCCTTGACAATTTAAAAGTGCCCGTAAATGGTTTAATTGAAATAATTGGTTTGAATTTGAGTTCATCTTCCGCTCGTCTTCCAGTCCTTGGACGCCACTCGGAACTCAAATGGAGTTGAACATGACACCTGGCAAGACGCAGTGATGGCAGGTGGAGATATATAATCTAATTTAATTTGACCGTGAGCAAGAAAGCAGTTTATACATACGCTGACAAATGCGTGCACTGACTGGACAGGTCCACTCATTCTGTGTTGTTCTTTCCTCAAAAGACCATTTCAGACATCAATCCACATGGTCTTCACATGACCTGACCATGATTATGTCTGGACTTTAAAAGAGACTGTGACCTCTGAGTTTATTTCGGCGTTTCTTCTCAGAGTAGTCAGATAGGAAACGCCGATCTCATCTAGATTTTAAATATTATTGACGTGTAAAAGTGTTTGTACCAACCTATTTACAGAAAATAAATCATTTTTCATACTTACAAGACTGAAATCCGGACTTGTCCTTGTTTTAAGCGGTAAAGCGGGATAGCGAGCCCGTAATGCGCCTGTTGCTACTGTTTCCAATGGCGGTAGCTGTAACAACAATTTCAGAAATAGGTAAAATTATCCCGAAACTGATTCCAAGAAAAAAACATTCCTATTTTTTTTTACCAATAACGATGTTCAAAAAATTGTAACCGAACCCAATAACGAATCTATCTCCAATTATGGCGTACTGGAGATAGAAAAACCTATCTCTAGTTCTGACGTCCCAATAAAGCCTGCGGCCCTACAACTTGTTGACAGATACAGATAGAAGAACTGGGATGATGACTACTATTACCTCAAATATGGCGAGGGGGGCAATGGCTGATCTTTGCGTTATGCTCGTGAACGGGTGCTGCTTGTGGTGACTGGTCGTCTTGCTGTCTATGGTTTTGATATTGTTAAAGTAATTGTTCTGTTAACTTATTTTACTTCGATGGTCCTGGTTTGTCATTTGTGGTTACTTAAAAAATAATCTAATAATGCATATGTAAGATGTCACGCCCCTTATGCCTGGAGGCTTTTATTTGTGTATTAAGTTATGTTGTTTTTTTCATTGATTTTTTTATTGGTTTCTGTTTTGGGTATATTGGCGTGGCTAGCTTAAATATGGCAGATAATTTAAAATGTTATTTTTTTTGTGTTTCGGTTTTTATTCTTTGATTACCTTATAATTATATAATTCAATGGTTTTCTAACTAAACAGACAGCTGTGCTGCTGGGGAGTTTGTTGCGCCACTTCTTCTTCCCAGCTAAAGCACTAGGAAGTGGTGAAGGGCGGGCGTTTTGGGGGACTGTCTTATGTAATTTTGACGTTCGAAAAGTGCTGACTCTCAGCCTAGTTTGAATAAATGACTTTTGATTTGATTTTGATTAAAAATGTTCGAAAAAATAATGTAATTTCAAAGAAAGCATAGTAAAAATTAGATAATCGAAAAAATCTGTTTAATCGATGTAAAAATAAAGAAGCTACACGCTTTAAAAGTTTTTGGAGGGGATTATTCCCGGCGCTAGTATGAAGTTACGTAGTCGTGACGTCACTTCTACGATAGTGCTGTCCTAGTCTAACACTTACTTTAAAACGTTTATAACTTGGCAGTTTTTTTAGCTTTTACACTTTTTGTAATACTATTTGCAGTATTTGGAAATAAACATTTTATTGAGACAAAAATAATAATAAAATTGTCATCACCCCCACTGTACTGTCTTTCATCAGTAGAGATCTGTCTTAGGTTATTATGTTTGGCCGTAAATCAATTTCACACTATGACAATTCTAAACTGCTTCCCGAACATAGGAATAATATTTTTGTGGTAAAACTATTTATTCTAAAAGTTAGTTTTTTATGTTTTTTTTTTATTTTGCCTGAATTGACTAAAATTAAAAGTTTAATTCTAATACCAATCCTATAGTTATTGCTCACCTATTTATTACTGACAAATGCGTGCACTAACTAGACAGATCCGCTCAATCTGTGTGGTTATTTCCTCAAGAGACCTTATACTTTTTTGCCTATCTTGTCTCTTTCCTGGCCACCCTCCACACCTTCCATCTTGCGCGTGCCCGCGCGTTCTCCTTTTGTTTTGTTTTGTCGGAACCTGTCCAGCTCGTCCCCCCATCTCCTACGTTGTCTGCCGCGACCCCGCCTCACTGCCTCAGGACACCAGTTCTGTGCTATCTGAGCCCACAGTTGGTCGGCATGCGGCAAACATGTCCTGCCCAGTCCCATTTAAGATGGGCAGCCTTTTGAGCCACGTCAGCCAATCGCTGACTGGCTTGTTTGACGAGTTCATAATACGAAATTGCAAAGCAGTTCTGTTTACGCCGTAAACTGCCTAGAAATAAGAGTTCATAATAGGGCCCCAGCTATATTTGTTTTGGAGCGCAGTATTATTTCAACACGATCCGTTTAATTTTAAAAACGCATAGTATAATGCGCTCCATTGCTCGTCGGCAGACCTTGAGTTTGAGACCTCATCTAGTTTTTAAAATATAAATGGAGTTTAAAAGTTTTTGCACAAACCTACTTACAGCAATAATAATTATTTATTTGTTTCAAAAAATTGTGGTACAGTCTGTTACAATAAATATAATTTAACAATCTATGGATAAATCACAAAAAGAGTAACAAATATTAGATCTGGCGTCCTAGCTAGGTTACATGGTAACCTGTATCAAGGTTCGCCAGCCGAGGCTCCCAGAGAAGGAGTACAAAAGGACAATGCCAGAAACTCTATAGAACTTTGCCCCGCTCAAATCAAAAAGTTTTTACAAGCCTGCAATATGCAGCATCTTAAAGCTTATTTATTACTGTTAACTAAACATTAGCCCTAATGCCTGTAGAACTTGCGGTTTCTGTTAAAATCTTAAAACAATAATGACATTGAATATAGGTTAGGTGCAGTTTACAATTGTTAAAAAGCGATTTAAACAAGGTATACGTTACGCATTATCATAATTATTACAATTGTAATATGAGTTTTTGTTTTACAGGTATTTTTCTCTCTAAACTCTTATGGATCATGCGCAATAAGTAATGCAATAAGAAATTCAGGGGTTGAATTCCTTTTTATCATTGATTTGTAATCGGCAAGTTCTACCAAAAAACAATGTATTATGAAAAGGTCCTGTAATCATTACAATTATTTTCATTAATTGACATTTTCTGTAAAAAGCAGGGGCAGGATCTGGCGTTGTTCTTTAAATAGAGACTGCTTAGGACTTAATGGTACAAACGTAAGTTACTTATACTGTGTGAAGTTTGCATTTGTGTGTGTTTTTGTGATGTACGTGAGGTGTGTATGTGATTAGTGATGTAGCTGTGGTGTGTAAGTGTTTTGTGATGCAGGTGTGGTGTGTGTGTGTGATTAGTGATGTAGCTGTGGTGTGTGTGTGATTAGTGATGTAGCTGTGGTGTGTAAGTGTTTTGTGATGCAGGTGTGGTGTGTGTGTGTGATTAGTGATGTAGCTGTGGTGTGTAAGTGTTTTGTGATGCAGGTGTGGTGTGTGTGTGATTAGTGATGTAGCTGTGGTGTGTAAGTGTTTTGTGATGCAGGTGTGGTGTGTATGTGATTAGTGATGTAGCTGTGGTGTGTGTGTGATTAGTGATGTAGCTGTGGTGTGTAAGTGTTTTGTGATGCAGGTGTAGTGTGTGTGTAAAAATAAAATCATTTATAATTTACCTGTTTAATGAACAAATAGGGGTCGAAGGCGTCGACCCAGGACGATATCTGCTCACAATCGACGCGGTTGCTGCACGAGGATATCACATCGGCAGCTTCTTCCTGATACAACACACACAATACGGAAACCTAATAAAATAATAAAATAAACCTAATTAAATTGGTATGTTACTTGACTAGTATTGGTTGGCTATTTATAGTCTTTATTTACTTTTGTTGCTTATATGTTTTATGTCCCTCGGGCAACGTGTTATTGGGTTTTTCTATTGTGGCGGCATCTACACCGCCACATGCGAACCACAAATCCTGCATCGCGCTATCACAGTTTACCGCGCAGCTAGCATATATACAACTTCCCGACAACAATCATCGGGCAGTTGCCCACCAGATACGACATCCATCTGGTCGGAGGATCCTCCCTTTTCTGAGAGTATGAGTGAACTTTACACCCTGTTCCTCATATCTCTAAACTGGTGACCCCGAGTATGAACGTCAGCGCAGCCTTCGTGCAACTACTTCAGCGTGACGTCATCATCATCACTCCCGCAAGCTTTAGAGCGGCAAGTCACACAGCCAGCCAGCAACCACGGCTTCAACGGGTATTCTGACCATCAGCATGCAGCGCGAGCGCATACCTGGTCATCACCCTCAGCCTCATCAGCAACTTCGGCACAGCACACTGCACATTCGGCCGGTCCACAAGCAGAGCCCTGAATCCCTCTCCTGGTCGAATAGCAGCAGCCAGCCACAACCCGGCGCTGTACCACATCCGACCCACTGGAGCACAAGCAGCGCCACCCCGACTCACTGGGGGCAACATCGCAGACAGTTCCGACTCACCGCGAACTACGCGACACCCGGTTCCGACCCACTGGAACCTCAGCTGGCAGTGGCAAAAAGCATCGCAAGATACAAGACTTAGCCCACTATCGACCTCCGGTCTCCGGAGGTGAGTGATGTGGCGGCATCTACACCGCCACATGCGAACCACAAATCCTGCATCGCGCTATCACAGTTTACCGCGCAGCTAGCATATATACAACTTCCCGACAACAATCATCGGGCAGTTGCCCACCAGATACGACATCCATCTGGTCGGAGGATCCTCCCTTTTCTGAGAGTATGAGTGAACTTTACACCCTGTTCCTCATATCTCTAAATCTATCTCGAATTTCTCAGTAGCAGCCCGGAGTCTGCATTTGTACCCGGTAGATGGCAATAGGCTCGCCCCTTATAACATGGGACTTAAACATAACTGGCGAAATGTGGGTGTACTATTGGTACACCTCTGCCCAAACCTTCGGGGATCAAGGCGTGATGTTATGTTATGTGTTATGTCCCTTTCTGTCATGTTAAAATTATGTTTGACAGAAAGGTACAAATCAGCATAGCATATGCATAATCAGCCTATAATGTTCCCACTGTTGGGACACAGGCCTCCTCTCTGTGAGGGAGTGGGCCGTAATCCACCACGCGGGCCCAGTGCGGTTTGGTAGATGTCTGAAATGTCTTCGAATTTTTGCTTGCGATATCAGTTCAAAGTTGAAAATAGTGTATAGCTTGATATGTCCCTTGTATGCATTACGTATCTGAATTCTGAATTAACAAAATATATAATAATAAACATATTGCAATACAACTGATTAAAAAAATATTGGGTAGGTAATTGTACTAACCTCTATGTCTGTCGGTGACTGCTCGTCGTTGTACGCAAGCGCGGCGTCGTCAACACTGATATCAATCCCGTTCTGTTGATAAAAGTAAATGAAATCATAATTTCTCACAAGAAAAAACACATAATGTACAGTTTTCCAAAGAAAAGTTTGCGCTTCGTTAATCATCGTCTGTCTTCGGAAACTTGCCTATTTTATTTACAAAATTAAAGATTAACAACTGTATTCAATACCAAAAAAACTTTTTAAATATTTTGAGTCACTTATGGCAAAGTGCGACCATAGTAGGTAACTCTAACAGAGAAAAAGCATCATACAGACGCGCACAGGGGCACTATAAAAAAAGCGAGGCAGTTTAAACCTTAGAAGCTTTGACTTTGTGGGAAGTAACTCTGTGGCGCGACATTCGTACTGATTCAGAAACAAACATTACCGAAGCACATACCTTTTCTGGTATACCTGTAATATGTTACACATCTGCTTTAACATCAGATTAAGTAAGTAGCCTTTATGATATAGGTTACTTACGACCAAACCCATTATCGTATACAGCAAGCTCCATAGAAAAACCTGTTAATCTCTGGTTGATAGTTGGTCAACAATAAATAATGCCTATATTTACGTGTTGATTGTATTTTTTATCATCAGTAGCGATCTGCGATGTTCTTGGGTTTGGCCGTAAATATAGGCATTATTTATGGTTGTCTTAAAATTAAAGTCCCCAAAAAAAGAAAGAGACAAACTCACCGTGCCGTGTGCCTCAGCAGCCAAGCTCTGACTGATTTCAGCCAGGAATCCAGAGCTAGGACTCCGGGCTGATAGGGCTTCGAGGCTCTCTATAGCTGTCCCTTGAGTGTCACAGGTTGAGGATATCTCGCATTCTGAGTCGCGGACGTAGCCGTCTTGCTCTAGCATTGTTACAAAGTCGGGCTGTGTGAGAGAGATGAAATACTGTAAGTTGGGGTCAGTTTTTTTTTGTAAATAATATAATTTAGACGATTTTCATCGCGCACCGGATTTTCAACGCCTTGCTTAGGGCCGAGAGTTGAAAATCCAACAGTGAACTTTTACGCTCTGTTGGATTCTCAGTGCTCGGCTCAATACCGAGAGTTAAAATTGTCGTGCGCGGTAAAAAGTCGTCGCGTTATTTTTTTTTTTTTATGAAAGCCGCTAACTTTATTATTCTTGCGAGGAATGCTTTTTTGCACTTAGTGATGTTTCTGTACAAAAATAAAGGGGTTTTTCAAGTTTTTTTTTTTAATTTTTATGTTTTTAATTATAATGAAAAGGCATCTGAGCTGTCGTTATTTAAAAAAAATCTCACCTGAACATATTTTTCCCCATTAGTCAAGAAATCGGTGCAATTATCCAAATCATCTGTAGTAGACGTAGGCTGGTACATCTCCAGATCATTGCTTGACTTCCTGCGTTTCATCACTCTTTTGTCCACCGAATTAGTCCTCGAAGTTTTCTCCTCTGCCTTCTCTGTAGTCATGACCCTCGCTGCCTTATCCGCTAAGAAGTTTATATCTTCTTCCGTAGCTGGCAAATCCTCATTTATCAGTCTAGCACACTCCGCTATAGCCATAAAGTCATTCAGACAATCGTTTGGAAGACAAAGCTCAGATGATTCAACATGATCATCTGAATCAGATTCCTCTGATTTCTGAGTTGGAAAGTCAACAAATGTAGTTGTGTGAGCTTCATACATAGTGACATCATTATCTTCTGGGTAACAGTTCGTTTCTGGCACAACGGGAGCTTTCTTGGTTCTCTTTTTTGGACTCTCATTCGTTGAGCTGACTGAAGACTTTGTTATTTTAGGAGTTATTATCCCGATTTGACGGACTTTGCGTATTGGTGAGCTGTTAAGGGACGCTGACTTGTCTGTCTTATCCATACGTCTTGTCTTGCGAGGTGAACTTATTGCTGAAGATATCACTTCAGTCTTTTTCAACTCTCGGTTCAGTGAGCTGTGTCTTAGTTGAGCACTCTTCGTTGTACGGACCTCTTTAGTCTTAGATGTAGTAGTAATCTTATCATTCTGCGGCTTCTTCACCGCAGTAGAAGAAGACACAGGATCTTTGGTAGAACTCCGTACAACAGTCTGAAAGATTGGTTTCTTTGTGCGGTTATCATCTTTGTGCTTAGCCTTCTTGTGCATTGTTTCTAGAGGCTTCTCCATGCTTAGTTTAGTTCTTACGGGACGAGTCTTTAAACTCTTCTGTGACCGAGTGATGCAGAATTGTGGTGTCTCAGACACCACATTTTTCACTTCCAGCTTGAGGATATTCTTCCAAGCGTTTGGTGGCTTGGTTAGAGGCTTAATGGGCTTCTTCTGGAGCTTCGTTACCTTTGAACTCCGTTTACTTGAGAGCGGTCGCTCCCTCTTCCTACTTCTTAACCGCATCGCAATATTAGAGGACAACTTAACCTGGGAAATGAAAATGATGGTGAAGTTTTTTTTTCTATATTGTTATAAATAGCAAGGACAAAATAGGGAAACCTCATTTTCACAGCGGTTCAATGCTTGAGACTGGGAAATTTTCCAAACAATGGTGACAAAGATCAAGCAGGTAGATGATTTTTGAAAATCGTTGATAAACTTCTTCCTTTAACTGTTTGATGTTTTAGAACATTTAGATACTTCGAAAAGTTTGTTAAGGTATTGGGCACCCAATAGAATACCAATGAAGTATTTTCAATTCGAAACTTCAGTTGGAAATTTCCCAAAATCGTCACTAAATATCACTTTTTAATATTAGTGTCGATTTTGGGAAATTTCCAAAAACTCATAAAAGTCGGGCTTTCTCGAATCCCATGAACTTTCGGCTAGATCACATACTTTTTTTTTGGGGTGGGATATCATCAAATGACTTCTCCCTATCAGGGTGGAGCGGGAGGGCGTGTCAGAATTTTACTGACTAAAACCCAGCCGTGTCCCTTCAGTTGCCTGTGCCAGAGCCACGGTTACTCTTTCGAATTTCCCGTGACATTACTCATAGGTTGATCTTGACAGCTTTGACACTATGTCCAATAAACGAAACACCCCATAAATATCATGAAGAACATCTACTCACAAAGCAGAGTATGACTAAAAAACAAGGGCAAAGTAATAAAAATAGAAAAGGGCATCATACAAGGTGCTCTGTTGTCACCAAAACTGTTCACTGCAGTGAAGGAATATTTAAAGAGATTAACTGGAGAAACACTCAGGATACAAGGCCAACATCTAAGCCACCTCAGATTTGCTGATGACATCATCATCTTTATATTTATATCATCAACGGAGTAAGAACAAATTATGAATCTCTGGATGGTGTAAGCAAAAACATAGAATTACACAATATATTATATTAAGCAAACAAAACCAACCCGCACTGGGACCGCATGGTGGTTTATGGTCCACTTTCTGCCACAGAGAGGTCTGTGTCCTAGCAGTGGGAACATTATAGGCCTGTTATGTATAACCGGCCGTAACCATAGGGAACATCAAATAAGTGTACTGGGAAATCAGGCGATTGAGTATGTAAATGAATATTTCTACTTATAGAAGGATCAACTGCACTTGTAAGATAGTCAGGGAGCAAAAGAAAACTAAAAGAAGACTACCATCTAACATTAAAAATAATAGTAATTGACACAGCTGCATTCTAACAAGCTTGACATAGAGACATATGGAAGCCAAACATGGACATACAGAGAGGCCCATGACACAACATTCAAAGATTTTTTTTAGAAGCCTCTCTTCAAGGGCTTCCGAAACATGATCATGTATGTTCAGCTATTATTTATAGTTTAGGAGCTGAGTTTCTTTTTGGGATTTCTCTCTTCACTTCCTTGGATTTTTATTAATATTTTTCTGTGTTGCATTTCTTTGAAAGATTTTTTTGTTACAAATCCTCCAATCTCTATGATCAATAAAAATGCTAGACTATATAGATTCATTCTAGACTTTCAAATCTTTACAGTTTAAGTCTTTAAAGAAGAAAAAAGAAGGGCGACAATGACTCCAAAGTAATTTTATTTTTTTACAGACCCTCTGCTTTCCAATTAACTAGACTTACAGATACCCTTCAACATGATTTACGACTCAAGTGAACATGGGCCGTGGGCCGGTCAAATTTAAAAGTACAAAGAGAACAGATGTACACTAGAAACAATGAAATGGTTTTGACCACAAGGAAAAAGATGCATTACAGTTGCTGAAAAAAACTGGATGCAGACTGCCAAAGACACAGAAAACTGGCAAGCAGTCCATACAGGGAAAAAATTACAACTAACATAAGTCATCAGAAAATTTTACTAACAATACCACACTACATTTCAGCATTACAGCTCCCCGTACGCAAAATATGCGCAGTGTCATGGAGTTGTGGACACCAGCCCGTATTACCTATTACACTACATTTGGTAACTTAAAATATGGACTTAACCTAACCTAACTTTATCTAAATCTTGATGTTTCAATCGTCATATTAACCATCACAGGGCCTAGACAAGACTTTCAAAGTGTGAGCCAATTCTCATATTTAAAATCTAATTGCAATCTCATTTCAATGACAATTAGTATCAAAAACTGGCCCTCTAAAAGCCAATGAACATTGTGTGCTGCCTTAAAGGAATTTTTAATTAAATCATTTTATTCAATCTCTTCTGAAATATTTCCTGCTGTCTTATTCTTAGTCTGTTGTTGATTTGTAAATAATATAGTGTACAGGTAAAGCTAAGAAGTAGTGATATCAGAAGATTGTAGGGAAGACCCGGATGAGATTCGCAGAGACCAGGGAAGGATGGCACAAAAGGGAGTCAT
Source organism: Dasypolia templi (assembly GCA_963555695.1). Lineage (NCBI taxonomy): Eukaryota > Metazoa > Arthropoda > Insecta > Lepidoptera > Noctuidae > Dasypolia > Dasypolia templi. The sequence continues at coordinate 13,437,205 of OY743163.1, forward strand.
ATACTTAGCATTGGGTAAAACAAAGCTGCCAAAGATGATGATGAGTAGATAATGAAAGAAAGAAGTAATTTTATCTTGATGTAAGAAAATAGTCAGATTAGCTGATATCATAATCCAAGCACAATAAAAACAAAATTAAAGTATGATCATGAGGAATTACTTAGGACCATAGAATTTAGGATTCAGTTTTACTTGATATTTAACATCAAGACTATCAAGTTATGAGCGAATTTAGAAGCTCCATGAAAACAGGAAAATGTAAATATATACAAAGCATGTCAACAAATGATTTGTTTACATTTTTCTGTCAAAATAATATTGACAATGTTATCATATGGTGTCATTGACATGAGCATTTACAAAACCATTTTTGAAGGTGTAACAACATAATATGAAGATTAATCATAATTAATCAGTGAGTCGAAAATGTATGCAAAACCAGCATAATGAAATTACCTAATTCAGGAAACATGTGAGTACTTACATGAACTTAATTTTTAGAAAGTTTCATTTATATTCCACTTGATGTACGTAATACATAACCGGAAAATTAATTAAGCACCAGTTCGATGTGATACACATTACGCGTCGGAAGAATCTCTTTGTTTTAATTTAGATATTTTTTTTTATTTCCGTGGTCAATTTCGGCAGCGGACACTTCGCGCCTTTTTCCAAATCCACTTTTCACCACATATCACTGTCAATTTCCAGTCAAAACACAATTAAAACACTTCATTATGAATGCAAAATGTATTAAAAGTTGGTTCACAAGATAAATTAGTAATATATCACGAACATTTGTAACGCGAAAGTAAAAAAGCGGCACTGGTACACTATCGATTTTTTCGCTGCTCGACGCATGCGATTCCCACTGATGCGTTGGATTTTATTCATCCATATTAACAGCGAAATAGTTGGATAGCGGAAATATATTGAATAATAACTCTTAACGAGTAATTACATGTTAACTTCTATTGTAGAACACAAAAGCCAAACAAATGTCAAAATGGCGGCGTTTCTTTTTATAACTACGACGTTTTTCTGCAGATGGCGCCTTGGCCGGCAGTGCGCATGCGTTTTGTGACTCCTCCGAAGGTCGATACTGGGGGTTGGGTTGAGCTCGAGGGGTTGAGGATCCAATGCATTTAAGGGGGTAACTTAGGTGGTTGGTTTTAAATTTCCATTAAAACAAATAGAGATTCACACTTTCCCACATTGTAGTACAAATAATCTACGTAAAAATGTTTTGGATTTATTTATTAGCTTGTGTCATTCAGCACAGTAGATTTCCTTTACTCTTGAGAATTGTTGACACTTTAAAGACCTATCCATTACGACCAAACACTACGTTTTCCCTTCAAATTCGCACATCAAAAGAGTCAAGCACGTTTTTGCTAGTTACAAAAAAAAAAAATTGAAAAGGGAATATTTCCGGTCAATAGATGAAACCTTCTGTCAAGTCGGATTCTTATACAGGGTGTCCCTTAAGTCGAATTCATTTCGGAGTCGGGTGATGTCGGGTCTGAAATAAAAAAAAAGTTAAAATGTGTAGCAACAGGAGTTAAAAGACCGTCACAGGCAGTAGATTTTCTGTTTTTTTTTTTAAAATAAATGCCCGTAATTTTTTTAAATACATTGCAAAGATTTTTTCATATTTTTCTGTTAACTATCATGACTTGACCTATCACCCGGTTCTGGCTTGACGTCGACTTACGGGACATCCTGTATAAGAATACGACTTGACAGTAGATTTCATTTATTGGCCAAAATTAAAAAATTACTCTGCATAATAATTCTGCACCAGGTTGGAGGCCAAATCCGTTAAATTTCAGAAATCTTTGAAACTGGTTCTCGGCAACGTGCTGTGGCAATCGATCCTGGGCACTACGTGTGAGTGTTATAATTCGACTTTGGAAACGTTACAGCATCACTGACAGAGTGACATGAAGGTCAAGTTCGCATGACCTCACGCAGACAAGAGCGTTACCATACAAATTAAGCTTGACGAAATCGTACAATGACCGCAATGATGTTAGTTACGAAGCTGAATAGCTCCACAGGGATGTTAATAAGCGATCTTAACTTCACTTGCATGAAGTCAATCTCTGTTCCCGAAGGCCGCTATTGAGCCCCGCAGCCATCGCAGAGCCCGTTAACAATGGGCTCATGAACACTGAAATTGTGCAGAAAAAAAAATTCACTATTGCCTTTTGACACAGAATCTAAAAACTTTTTTTTTTCACTACCTACGTTCGCTTATAAATTAACGACCAAACCCAATATCCTTAGGCAATATTCAAGGTTCGCATACTTTGGCTTTAGTGGGACGTTAAGTTGATGGTACGCCAAAATTGGAGATAGATACGTTCTTGGGTTCGGCCGTTAATCGAAAGCACAGAACATAAATACCCTGACGGGATCGAAAGGTTTTTCAGTTGTGACTAAAGATTAAAAACATTGAACATTCTTCGTGAAATGAACCGTAACTACTTATGTCACATTTAAGTCCTCAGTGCTGCCATTTCAGTTAATTTCCCAATAATTATTGGAAAATGAAACTCCAACTAAATTCTTGGATTCTGAAAAAAATCGTTTTATTTTATCTAGGTGTAAAAAAACAAATACAAAATTTTGTTGAAAGTGCAATTTTTCATTGTATGGATGGATAATAATTTGGAATTAGAGTTGTAACGGAACCTTGTTTCCGCCTCCGCAAATACGGAATTTCCTCAAGAAATCATACTTACGCAATTAACCACATCCGCCTCCAATTTTCGAAGGACTTCTAGATATTAATAAAGAAACCAAAAACTTTCATTAAAAAAACAGTATTGCGGCTTTATCACCTTCCAGGCGATTTTTTTGTTTTTCATAAATTAAACAAGCTCCACTAAACAGTCTCAAACCTGAAATTTCGATATTTTTCTCCCCCCCATTAAACTGTCTTCGCTTATTTGGAGCCGATTTTAAATGTTAATGATTTAGTTTCTTTATTTTTTTACCTCCACCTCCGTTTACCTCGGACACGTTCGAGGTGCGCTCGGAGGTCAAGATAAAAAATGTATTATATTCTGTGGAGTTAAACTCCACTTCCACGGAGGTCAAGCTATGCACCTCCGCCTTTGCTTTCGATGATGCCGCCGCCCGCCGGCCGCGCCGCCGCAGTCTGTGCTCAGGAATCAGATTGCTGCCGTCATAATATCCCTAATTCGAATGTAAAAACGGTAGTTTTGAATGTTAGGGATAGCAACAAAAGACCAACCGCCAAAACAAAAAGTTTTTTTTTCTTTGTTTGTTGTTTTCAAACTGATTACTAAATTAAATATAGAACCGTACGACCATTTGTTTGTTGCTGAATTAAAAATGTCCAGTGCCTCTGTGACTTCGTCTAAGCGTGAGGTAAACTATGTACAATTATTCTGTTTATTTTGGAACCAAATTGTCCATGGGCGCTCAGCTCACTTTCAGCTCTACGAATCGAGCTCGATCATTTTTGCACTTCACCTGAGATACGTTGAATTATCATTTGTATTCATACAAGAACTGACAAGAAGTATCTTTGACAGAATGCAGGATGCAAGAGCGAGCAAAACGAGTTCGATAATTTTTGAATCTCGCTTCGAATGGGCTGTGTTCTAGTTTGTCCGAGAGAAAGAGGTCTAACTGTGTCCATATCAAAAATAGAAGCTCTTAAGAATTATGATAGAGTAGGATGTAAACGGTTGCGAAGCAAGCTTGACTATGTTGACACCCAGCAATGGTCGGTAAAATTTTCGGAAATAGGAGTTCGGTACTTTGTTGGCTGCATGCACAAAAGCTTTAGAATTGAGAGATTGCGGAATCCAAGCTCAAAATTGTAGGGTCTCACCTCGAATAGGTTAACATTTCTATTATTGTATTAATGTTCTATTTTAATATAATAATAATAATAATATATGTAAACAAAAGTTTTTTTCTACTGCGTAGTAGAACATTGCCGCGGCTGGTTCTGCCATCTGAGTATTCACAGAATGTTCAGTGATGAAGTGTGAGAGGACAGGAAAAGAGTTTCAATTCTTTTAATAATAAAAAATGTTTTCGTCTATTCAGTGCAGGTTACAAAGCGATCAAAATTTGTGGTAATGATTAAAATTATAACGCCAACAACTAGGTGGTACAGCTATTCTGAAGTCAGAATGGCTGGCCACTTTCCTTGTAATAGTTTTTCCTCTTTAGCAGTGAGGTTCCAATTATTTGATGTCTAGGGTACAAATACTAGGTCCAGTCATCCTGACGCCAAGGGTAGCACTAATGAATTATGCATCAAGTATAAATATACTTTAAATACTGTTTATTCTCTCCAATTTAATTAAAATATACTTTGTTTTGTGCACAAAAAGTTGGCAACTCTAGTTGGAGGCAGTACCCATAGTTCAGTGTTTTGTTTCGCCTTACTTAAGAAAAAGCCTAAGCACACAATTATAACACTTAGCAGTTATGTAAGTCCTGTGCACCCCAAGTTGTCAGCGCTGCTAACACCTTGCTGCCTGGCTAATATCTTCACGTCACCAGCTGCTATTCATTCTATTAGTTTTAAAAAGTGGGAATGGTTCTGCCATTTTTCTTCATTTGAAACAATAAAATGGAACCAAGCACAGGTAGATTCTAACTTTTCATTTGTGCCTGCAGTTGAATTAAGAAATTAAACTTTTGAGAACCATAACTTCTTTTTTTTTCTTTTCAGAAAGCAACTGCAGAGCTGACACAAGAAATAGACTCCATTCGAGCAATGAACAGCAGTTTTAGAGCTTACTTAGAGCATTTGAGGGGCTTCAATAAAAGTCTAGCGGCTATGTACGATAACTACACACAGATGAGTAAAATTAACAATCAATGGCTTGAGACATTGAATAGTATAAAATGATGTTTTGTTTTGTTTGGAATAAATAATTTAAGGAACAAAACTTGTGGTTTCTATCAATTACTTTCACATCAGCCAATCTGCCTCGTATTTCCCAACTATGTAACGGTAGGCTTCCAGTCTGACCAGAAGCGGCTGATTGCCAGTATTTTACATGGAGCAAATGCCGACCTGACCTCCACAAACCAGCAGCCTAATTGCGTAACACGTTTTCGTAAATGATTACGACTAATCGGTTTGGTTTTGACAGTTCAACAACATTCATTGCGTTTTATTTACATTGTTGAGCAGAATTTTTTATCGAACCTATGAATCAGTGGGTTAGCAATCTGTTTCAAAACGATTCAGATTCCGATTGATTGTATATTACGCAATTAGGGTACTGGTAATGGGTAACACAATACCCCTTGGTTGGTAAGACTGGTTGTCGGACTTTCGGGTGTCTGACGACCCTTTACTATGTGAATTGATCAAGTTCATAAATTTTCTGTGTGCCAAAATTCATCCAAAACTATTCAGCTTCTCCGTGTCGCTAGCACGACAGTATAGTGTAATTTTATAGACCCAAAACTTCGCCATTTTCACGGTGGCAGAGCAGAGGTCACTTTGCATGTTTTGGGATGCAAAGGGCAAGATAGGAGTAGGAGATAGGAGCTGTGTCACAAACTATGCTCAAGAGAGCATAGTTTGTGACACAGCTCCACTTTACGAGGTTCGATTTACATCGTCCCACTTGGGTTCGGAGACGGTTTAGGGACTTCCTAAGTAGACCACGGAAGATAACACCCTGCAGGAAGATGCTCGTTTGGTGGTAGATAGTGTGTGGGTCGGGGTAAGTATCCTGTAGTGCTATTCAGTAACCATCTCATAGTGAAAACTTAGATGAAGCGAGCGTGGACGTGGAGAAAGCTGTCAGTGCCACTGATGCTAAGGATTGACCAAGACGGGTTGACACTGACAGCTCACTCCACGCAAGTCTTCACGGTGAGATTTTTACAGAATCGACAAGCTGTAGTAGATACTATTCAGCTGTTTTAGTGTTGTTGAGATTTTTAAAACGTTTCCACGAACTTTCACATTTTAATTAGGTGCTAGGTTTTGCCTGCGGATTTCCCCGCGTGGTGGTCGGAAATTATTCAGCGGGAACGTACTGCCGGGATAAAAAGTATTTTAATTGCCTGCCTGTGAAAATGTAAAGACAGACAGACCGAGTTATGATGATGAATATTAGTATGTATTGTATCACATAGCATTAGCATAATCAGCCTATTATGTTCCCACTGCTGGGACACAGGCCTCCTCTCTGTGAGAGGGAGTGGCCCGTAATCCACCACGCGGGCCCAGCGCGGGTTGGCAGATGTCACGTCTTCGATTTTTTGTGTCTAAGACATGCCGGTTTTTATCACGATGTTTTTCTTCACCATTTTGAGAGTAAAGCGCCTGTCTGGGTTCAAACCTACGACCTACAACAACAAGTCGCGGCCGTTACCACTGGGCCACGACTGCTCTCCACATAACAGTATCTAAAGATTTTTGGAACGAAGTTCTTTGCGGAGTAAACTTGTAGAAATCGTCATGGTACTTTAAATCGTTATACCCACGGGTTATACCCCTACATGCGACTTTTTATTATACAGGATGGCATACATCGACGCGCATAGTAATTAGTACTTACACCTGTGCTATCTCGGACCAATTATCCTACCTTGCTATGAAGCGTCGACCCTTCCCTAGTCACGCACACTAGTACAAACCTAGATCTGCACACTGACAGAAAGTTACACAAAGATTTTATCGAAGGCTCCGTCCGTTGGTAGGATAATTGGTCCGAGTGTGCTATGCATTTACACTCGGTCCCAAAAATAACGGGTCGGTCACAAAAGTCCGAATATCTCCCGAACTGCATAAGCTATCATAATGAAACGAATACTGTTCGATTGGGAATTTAATGATACAAAAATGAAACTTATGTGTACCTCATCGATCACTAATAAAAAACTAGATACACAATCCCATGCAAAAGTTCTCTTAAAACTGTCCCCAATTATGTTTACGAAATTCTAGTTGAAATAAATATACGTAATGGAAATTCAACCTTAAACGCTACGCTCAAAGTTGTATTCACAAAGCTATGTACAAAAAGCAATAATTTTTTACGAGCGATACTCGCTGGTCAACATACATCAATACAAATTCAACCTTACAAGCATGTTTCAAAGTCGGAAATACAATGCGCCAAATGAAAGCAATAAAACTTTACGACCGAGGGTCGCCGCTAGGACAAGGAGTGAGTGGAGTTGAACTGTTCAATTTTTTTTTTTAGTTTGTAATGGTAAATGGTTTTTTATTTGTCAATGCATCAAAAAGTTGGTGTAGGTAATAAAGCATATCTTAGTCTATGTTGCATAAGTGTAATGATTTTAATTTACCTGAAAAGTAAAAATGGTTTTGTACATATACGTATGGCGCTTAGTACATAATTTATAAAAAGAAAATGTAAAGGGGTAGGATCCTGGTGTCCTGAAACACAGGCCACGAGCCTAGCTTAGGCACCAGTCTCCCACAATATATATTACCAGAATTATGTATCTTTCTCGAATCTGACCAATGTAAAATAATTTATGTATATTGTGGTGAGAAAAAATAAAGTTGATTGATTGATTGATGGTTTTGGATAGGGCACCACATTAAATTAATAATTAAACTAAAAATTATATTATTTTATTTTTTCTTTAAAGGTATTGCTTGACAAACAACTTATATCAAAATTCAATAGTTACTTAATATAAAAAGTAGGTACAGAAAGTTCTTGTAAAATCAAAAATAAATTGTTGACGTAATATTCAGATTAAAAAAAAAAATACAGCTACAACTGACTTACATAGGTCATTAACCTATGTTATTATTTTTCATGAAAAATGAAATGAGTTTATTATATAATCGTCTTTTCGATAGATTTTTATGTTTTCCGTGTATTGTATAGCCTTGTCATTTTTTTCGTAGTCACACTCACCATCACTCGTCATCACTTTCTAAAAAAATCCTCGAACATACAACGCTTCCTTGGGTCGGCTTTAAGACTGATATCCATTCTCCACACCTCACTGGTTCTCGTGGAAAGCAAAAAAGACAAAAATAAAAATCTATGAAATAATACTATAATATTCATAGAAGCAGTAAAGAAGTCTCATAATACAAAAAACAAAACAATCATTCTTTAATAATAAAATAAAATAAGAAACAATAGCGTCTCCAACAATGGAACAGAGTCAACGCACGTAACCCGAACAATTTAAGTGGGCATGCGATAGTACGAGTAAATACGTTAACTAAGAGTCTTTACAATTAAGATGCTTTATAACTCGTGCTGTTTATTAGGATTTAATTTAAAAAAATGTTTTACGATGATTTCTTGACAAAATATCAATATTTACAATAAAGTGATAACAATAATATAATGCTAATATTAATACTTACCGAAAATATAAAACTCCATCCTTTTTTCGCGTTCTAGATGTGTTATTTTTACAGTTTTATACGAGCAATGATGCGTGTTTACCGTTCGAGCGTTCGAATTCCACTAGATTAAAAGCGCACCCGAATGTTCAAATGGGTGCGCGTTTGGTGAGGACACTTTTTGTCGCTGATTGTGTATCTAGTTCTTTATTAGTGATCGATGGTGTACCTTCATTCTTATTCTCAAAATAAATAAAAAACTAAAGACGTTTTTTGCTGAAACAACAATTTTGTAAGTTTTTTTTTTTTGCTTTTTTCATTACATGCATAATTTTAGTACTTCGTATTGCCTCCCCGAGCTCTTCTTGCAGCTTCCAGGTGATTCGGCATGCTGAACACCAAATTTTCGGAGCCGGTTCTGAGGAATGGCGTCCCATTCCTCCACCAGTGCATGTCTGAGCTCGGGTAGCGTGATTGGTGGGGAGTTGCGACGTTTTACGCAACGCTCAAGCGTATCCCATGCATGCTCTATGGGGTTTAAATCATGGCTTCGCGCTGGCGATGTTGATGTTGATGTTCGTAAAAATTATGTAATTTCTTAGAAGGCATAGAAAAGATGAGATAATTGAAAAATCTCTTAAATCGATGTAAATATGAAGAAGATACAGGCTTTAAATTTTTTTGGAGGGGATTATTGCCGTCCTTGTCGCGCGGTAAAGACAATGTACGGCGCTAGTATGAAGTTACATAGTCGTGACGTTACTTCTACGATAGCGCTGTCTTTATCTAACCCTTATTTTAAAACGTTTGTTACTTAGCCATTTTTTAAGCTTTTACACTTTTTGTAATATTGTTTGAACTATTTAGAAACAAAAACATTTTTGAGATAAAAATAAAAAAGTTGTCATCATCCCTATTCCGGCGGTATGGGGACGCGCATTATCATGCATTAATATGCCATCCCGGTCCATCCTCGCCATGAAAGGTCCCACATGCTCATTCAGGATCTCCTCCACGTACTTCTCTGCATTCAGAGTGCCACTTTAATTCGCAGGAGCTCGGTGCGGGCCTCGGCAGAAATTCCAGCCCAAACAAGTACTGAGCCTCCGCCGTGTGCCACCACACAGCTTGAAGCGTTCCCCTGGTCTTCTGTACACCAACTGCCTACCATCATGCTTGTAAAGCATGAATTTCGATTCGTCCGTGAACATTACCCTAGACCAATCGTCCAGTGTCCAGTGTTGGTGCTCGGGCACGTATCTGTCTTGCAATTCGATGTTGCCGTTCCAGTTTGGGGCCATTTGCGGGCCTTAATGGTTTCCAGTTTGCATCAGCAAGACGTCTCCTCACTGTTTGTGCGCTTAAATTGCTACCACCAAAGCGAATAAAGTGTTTTTAGACCAACTGCAGTTTGAAAACGATTTCGGAGCATTGTAGCCACCAGGTCATAGCATCTGTCATCCCTGGCCGTTGTGCATCTTGGCCTGCCATTTCCTGGTCTCCGAAGGTGCGATCCGGTCTCTCGGTACCGCTGGACTACCCGCTGAACAGTCGACAAACATACACCAATGTTTCTTGATGTTTCACGCTGGCTCCGCCCAAGTTCCAAGAAAGTCAGAATTCTGGTACATTCATCTAACGGGACTGCCATGCTCCACCTCACAGAATACTGATTATGCACATGGAAGTCGTTCACATTTTTAATCAAATCATAATGACATAAAGCAATTTTGTTTTAAAAAATTTACATTTTTCAAATTTGTTTTTTTTGTAAATAAGTTTCATTCATCAGCCAGTATAAAGTATATAATAAGAAGCGCAACTAAATAGTCTTTATTCTGTTTTTTATTTCATTGATCTAACTTACAGTTTTGTAGATATTCGAACTTAAGTGACTGACCCGTTATTTTTGAGTGTATATAATACAAAGGAGGTTGAGTTTATACAATGCCTTTTTTAACCGAGTGAAAATCTAGTTTATCAGCGATGTAATCCCCCTAACGCCTGCCTGTCTGCAGCGTGCGTTTTGTAAAATATTTGTATTTTGTCTCATTCAGTTGAAGTTTGTAGCAACAGGAGTTATAAGACCGTCACAGGCAGTAGATTTTCTCGATTTTTATATACAGGGTGGAAGTGACATCGACGCACAACATGATACCATAGAAAATAGCATTTTCTATAAAACAGCAGTTTTTTTTATAACCGATGAAAAATTTCAACTCTAGGAGGTCCAGAATCATGTACTGAATCTATGGTATCAGGTTGTGCGTCGATGTCCGTTCCAGCCTGTATATATAAGGTGTATCTATTCATACACGAAATATTTAAAGAGGGACCTCTATAGGTTGAATAGAAGCTATAGAAACGAAAAACATTTTTTTATCTAAATGTTTTTTTGTTTAACGTAATTATCATAATTTAAAACTGCTTGAGATGTTTTGCATAAAACCTTTACGGCCTGCTCTATGAACGAAAGACGCGGCGGGGCAGAGGCGCGGGCGCGATGCCCGTCCGTCTGTAGCCACGAGGCGCGTGCCGTCTCTCTCAGTTTAACATATCACTGGTGAACTGTAATGAACATTCGACAATACACCTCTGCCTATCTCTACGGGGAATGCAGGCGTGATGATGTTAACAATAAACCAAAGTAGGTAGACTTCGTAATTCGATCTCGTATTATTTTGATAACAGAGTTATCGCTTACAATAAAAATAAATGTGAATTTAAAATACAAAACGACCTAAATCTAAGTAGGTACAATATTGAATTCCCTCTACTAAACTAGATACTTAAATCTCAATAAGCAGCTAATGACCTCTGTGGGGTCACGACTTTTACGAGCGAGCATCGAAACGTTTCAATCATTTTCTAATTTTTTTACGAAAAGGATCCTGGATTCGATTAAAACATTCATATTCTACAGTGTTACACATCTTTTAGATAATAATAATAGAAAAAATAAACAGCTGACGCAACGCGAATTCGCATAAGGTTATGACTTCTGTTAGGTTACGAAATGCGCGTCGAGTCGTATCTGCCAGCTGATTGATAGGTTGTGTGTAGGTACTATTTGTACAGATGTAAACTGTAAGAAGTGCATAGCGCGAACAATTTTAAATGTACATACCTCATAACGACGTAGTTTTTATTTACACTATTTACACCAAAATTGCTGTACGTTAAATAATGTTTCGTTGCACTTTTAACAATTTCTCTCTCTCTAGCCATCACTGCGTAAACAAGCATTCACAATTCACCTTTTGTTGTTCCGCACTAGAAATGGTCTGGCCGTCATTACCATAAATCAGGTCTATCCCTACCTCACACATGGAAGTCCAACGGCGTAAGATCAGGCCTGCCTCCGTCTGCAGCTGGAGGCATGTAGACCCCGTAGTCCCGTTGCCGCTGTCGAGCTTCTACGATCCCTAGGAAGGGGGCTTGTGTTGTGAGCAAAATAAGTCCACCCTCATTGTAGCAGTCCACCATGTTCTGGTACTCCTAGTTGGAATATTTCGGCATTGTTGCGTTTGTTACGCGAAGCGCGATGCGTTCGGCGGCGACGCAACTGAAGCAACACACGTGCGCGGCGCCGGCGGCGGCGCCGCGGGTCGGGTCTCTTTTCATCAATCATAAAAGCCACGCGACAACTAAGGGCGCCGCCATGACCTCGCCCGGTTCAATGAAAGTAGTTTCTACGTAGTATTTTCGTAGAAACTAACGTAATGGATGTTACAAAATAAAATAGAGCCTGTATTTATTATGTGTGTCAATTAATATTAAATTATTAATTTTTTAAAATTAGATGCTTAGATAAAAATATCTTTTTCATTTCGACCTATAGATGCACCTCTTCAAATATTTTGTGTATGAATATGCACGAAATATTCCTTATATAAATGCTCGTAATTTTTAAAATACAAAGCAGTTTTTTTAAAGCTTGTTTGACCCCCGATTCTGACTTGACGTCGACTTCTGGGACATCCTGTATAAAAGTAAGAGACAAAGAAGGTGATACTTTTATAGTTTTCCAGGGAGCTAAAAGTCTTGTGGTTGTTAGCCTGCCAAGCATGTGTTTAATTCCCAGATTTGTTAATATACAGCTGATCTTACAATTTGTCTCTTGGAGGAATTCATTATTACCAATGTAGGTGACAACCTACATTAAAACTAATAAATTAATAATTTATGAAAATTTTATTTAAAATGAAACTTCATTTAATAATTTTTGTTTTAAACAATTTATTTAAGTAGGCACATAATTTATTATACACGGTGGAGAAGTCATTACGACGATAAATTAAACTTTGTAATATCTAATAGTTGTAGAAATGCAACCAATTATAACCAATAGTTTAGTCAATAGAGTGCGCGCAAGGTAAGTGTGCGCGCGTGTTTGAATTTCAAGACTTCAATCCCTGCCAGCAATTTTAAATCACTTTCTTTTTTATGGCGATTATATACTTTGGAAAACAAGGGATACAGCACAATAACGTGACATCTGTTAGAAACGCCAAGATGGCGGCAAACTATTATTACCGGTTTTTGCCCGCTCGCACTCTATAAACATTCTCCTATACTGCCAGTGTTGTAATTCTAGTATTATATTGTCGTCTCTACACTGTAGATTAAGCTAGATAAATTAATACAAGTTAGCAAGCCGTATTTTATTTTAATAGAAGACATTTAACCTTGCAATTCAACTGCTGTCATATCCATCGTTAGTAGTTGAAATTGAAGTGACAGGTGCTTCAGTCACCGCCACCGCCGATGGAGGCGCCACAGGCGATGGTTTCACGATGGTAGGCTGGAGTTTTTGTGGCTTTTCTAGAAAAAAAAAAAGTGTGAATTCCTAATTCTTCACTAGGCAATTCTTTCAGAATCTCAGATTTATGGAAACACAAACTCAACCACTTTCTCGAACGTTAAATGTCGAAATAATGATGTGACAATTTGTAGATCGCAGCGGCTTACGCGCGCTTGCCCAATGCGTTCGGAAAACTGGTCCTTGCCTGCGTAACGCTCTAGTACAGAATGGTCGATGAATAATGGCCTACCTATGCAATGCTTCTCCCAAAAGTATCAGATGATTTGATTATTTGAATAAACTCACACCGGTTTTCTAAGTCACACGATAATGATTTCCTCGAATTGACTCAACCTCACTTAAGTGGTTGGTTATACATAGTTTCTCAGTCGAGATGAGTTTGAGTTGAGGAACCAACTGTCAAGTATAAGGTAGGTCGGCATGTAAGTACCCATTACCGCACTCGTGTTTTATATTTAAAAAAAAAAATCAACTTCGTAAACAGTTTTTATGTCTAAATACCATGAATATTTTTTATAATCTCTGACATATATCCAAGAAAATTAAAACAACGAAATTATTAATAATACCAATATCATAACAAACTTTTAAAAAGTCAACAAAAACTGTTCCGTATTATTTTGAGAATCGTGCTTTCACTAATTGTTTCAATAATTAAAGATAATAACAATACGAGCTACTGTTTATTACTCGCAAGTGTGTTGAAAAACGTCGTGTGACACTCGTGCGCATAATGACTATTCAAATAATCTGATGACTATTTATACCGATTTTGAAGATCTTCCGAGGCACGCCTTGAGGTCTCCTCGACGGAGTTGTGAGTGGAGTAGCTTTCGAGCTTACGACTTAGAATATGGGAGTTAACCCTTACTTCAATCACCCTACAGATGTTTTTGACAATTAGATATTGAGTTTAGGTCCTCCTTTGCGGTAGGATTTTTTGTTTCCTATTGTATAGTTATAGAATCTTTAACTATCTATATTTACCTACTTATCAGAAAAGGGTGGCAAGAAATCAGAACGAAGCCTGTAGGTACCATGGATCCAGCACTTGATTCTGTGCTGCTAGTTTTCAAGCTTAGACCATCTCACCGTAAAAACTTAGGTAAAGTGAGCGTGGAGTGAGCTGTCAGTGCCACTGATGACCAAGACGGGATGACACTGACAGCTCACTCCACGCAAGTCTTCACTGTGAGATTATTACAGAATCGATATGCTGAAACCGCTGCGTTGAAATTATTCGTTGCTTTAAAATACAAAATTGTTCCATACATTTTGACCGCGTTCGTATTATTGCACTTTCTCATATTTTTTTTGTTTTTTGATAACCGACGATTAATTTTTACGCTACAAATATATGCTGCTGTATTTATGGTTACAGCGTGCGCGTTTGCCTGTCACTCTGTATACTAATAATAAAGCTGATGAGTTTGTTATTGAGTTACTTTTGCATTCGATAGCCCAATTCTTGAGGAAGGTTTAACGCTATTCTACGACCCTTTACGAGCCGACCAAAAGGAAAAAAGGCAGGGAGAACGCTAAGCGAAAACGATGTAATATCGCGGGCGTACGATGTGATGCGAGTACCCTAATTGCGTAATACACAATCAATCGGAATCTGAATCGTTTTGAAACAGATTGCAAATCCATTGCTTCATAAGTTCGATAAAAAATCTACTCAACCATGTAAATAACGCAATGAATGTTGTTGATCTGTCAAAATACAACAGATTTTTTGTAATCGTTTACGAAAATGTGTTACGCAATTATGCCGGTTGGGGCTGCTGAGAGTACCTGCAGGGAAGTTTTATATAAATGTGACTGTTTTATAATATTGTGGTGTGTGACAACTTCCACGCCACTGAAGTCGCGGGCAGAAGCTAGTTTATTATATTGCGAAGAGCAGCAATTTCAAAACTATCGCTAACTAACGTTTTTCCTCGAGCTTTCTTTCTTGGTCACTCGCGTCGAATACGAGCATTTTGATTTTTACCGGCGGCCAAATAAACTCGCTCGCCCACTTTACTTGCTTTTTGCAGGGTTTGCGAAATGCTTGCGTACACTTTACGAGTTACAGTTACTTTCCCATGTCAAGAAGCGACGCTGCTGTCTTTAATTATTCAATCAATGTAACACTGTGCTGTTTCTCGGTCTCAAAGTATTTGTCTACATTGCAGAGAATCTCTCGAGCTATTGACGTTCCTATTCTTATTTGAATCGCATTGTACAGATTACTAATCCCCTATAATGCGTGATTGCGTAAGAATTTAACCTGAACAGGGTTTGTTTGAACCTAGAACATATTTGTTTTTAAGGGGATCATGCTCCGCGCGCTGATGTGCCTTGCAGCCGACAGCAGCCGTCGGGAGAATAGCGGTCGTTGAATTGATTCAAGCTGACATTTTTGTTGGGTTTTCGAGGACTCCTTCGACACCTGATTGATGATGGTTGTGAATAGCTATGAAGCACTGGACCCGCGAGGCGGATTACGGTCACTCTCACAGAGAGAAGGCCTGTGTCCCAGCAGTGGGAACATTATAGGCTTTGTTGCTTACCTATCATACAGACAGAGTACTGTGCCGTATCACATGGTAGTCCATATACCAGACCGATGAGGTGATCTTGCCTATCCAAGTTCAAGCAGGAGTTATCCATCGTAAATTCTTCATCTTCCCACCACGGCGGCATCTAGCGGGAAATAGGAGAACTAATTAAAAAAGGAAGTTGTGACGAGAAAATTAGTTGTTACTTTCGTAACCACCAATTTTTATTCTTACATTTTTTATGTCTAGCGGAGAATAGCAGAACTACTATGTAAGATGGGTGATTGGAGTGGTTTGTTTATAATGCCATCTAGCGGGGGATATCAAAATTGCCAAGTGAGAGGGCTGACTAAAACGTGGCCCATACATAATGCCATCTAGCGCATAATAGTAAAGTTATTTGAATAAGGTGCCCAGATATTTTTCTGAGAGTATTTTTTATGTACCACGTGTTTTCTCTCGATATCCTAAAATCGGTATTGTTTTAAGGTAAAAACCTAAAGTAGTCTGCCACTGCCCGTACTCACAAAACTTAAATATACTTTATTATACCCAATTCTATCATAAAGAATTGTAGTATTTATGATGACAATTTTTTTAATTTAATCACAAAAAAATGTAAAAGCTTGAAAAAATGGCTAAGTTCAAAACGTTTTAAAACAAGTCTTAGACAAAGACAGCACTATCGTAGAAGTGACGTCACAACTATGTAACTTCACACAGGGATGATGACAACTGTTTTATTTTTACCTCAAATTTTTTTTGTTTCTAAATAGTTCAAACAATATTACAAAAAGTGTAAAAGCTTAAAAAAATAAGTAACAAACGTTTTAAAATAAGGGTTAGATAAAGACAGCGCTATCGTAGAAGTAACTTCACGACTATGTAACTTCATACTAGCGCCGTACATTGTCCGTACCGCGCGACAAGAACGAATAATCCCCTCCAAAAACTTTTGAAGCGTGTAACTTCTTCATATTTACATTGATTTTTTCGATTATCTAATTTTTACTATGCCTTCTTTGAATATGTTTTTTTCCGAACATTTTTAATGTTAGTCGTAACTCTGTCTATATGTTACTTTTTCAGTTTTCACGCGTAAATCACTGAACGGATTTCGATAAAATTTGTCAAGGATGGCATTATTAGGAATGGGCTACTTTTGGTCACGGTAACACGTTCCCGTGGGTTATTTGTCGACTTTTACGCAGGCGAAGACGCGGGCAGAACCAATAAATACGATACTGAGTTTGTTACGCTTTCACGCTAAAACGGCTGAGTGGATTCGGATAAAATTTGGTACACAGATAGACCATGACCAGGGTAAGGAAGAACACAGGCTACTTTTTATCCAGAATCGCAGACGAAGTCGCGGGCAAGGGACAACAGCTAGTGTATTATAAAAAGCGAACATTTACTTACGTACGACTCGGACATAGAGCCCCCTTTGCCTTTTGGGCTTGGGATTACTTTCCCACTGTTGGGATTGTACCAGCTGAAACGGATGGTGTCGGTCGTTATGTCCTTCGTCATGTTCAGACGACCGGAGACCCAGATATGTTCGATGGCTGGAAATAGGATGTTTTTTTTTAAGCAAGAAATTAAAGGTTACGGAAAATATTGTTAAAAAAACCGTCCCTAATTGAAGTGTTCTATCCTCTTTCAAACATAACTAAATTATATAGGTGTGCGTGCACACCTGATTAAAATGTTTGTAGGAAGTTATGCCCAAAAAACAGCAAAAATTATAGTGCTATCTGACTCCTGTGTAGTCTGTCTGACTCCTAAGTCACAGGATCTCGTAGTTCGTGGATGCTGACGTGAACCTTTTTGGCGCAGCCGTAAGGCACACACTATTGTTGTTGTTATTTTTTTTTGTCTTCAAAGTTTTTTCTTTCTTTTCTTTTTATTCTACTTTGGAAGTCAGGGTTTACTCTATCTGTAGGTATGAGCTTTATGCACTGAAATTCATGCAAACTAGTTTTTGTTTAAACAAAGAGCTTTATTTTTTTAATTTAGTAAAGCATTATAAAGAGGGAAACACGCAGGCAGAAGCTAGCATTAAATGAACTTACACCATTTTGAAGTCTGATAAAGTTTCACACGCCCAAAACGAAATTGACAGTGATCCAAGTCTAACAGTAGAAAATTCTTAATCTATGCCCAAACAGATTTTGGAAATGAAGTACCATCAGCATACGTAGCACGGATTTTGAAAATGACAGATATAATAGACAAAATGACAGATTTCTTTTGCTCATCTGTCATTTTGCCTATTCATGATACACGTGAAGGTATATAGAAGAAAGGGAGGTGGTACAAAATAGGCTAAAAATAATAATTGGTAGGTAGGTACACCTTTATAAACTGTCCAGACAGCCGGGATACCCATCACATCTGATACCAATCTGTCAAGTTTCCCAGTCGTCTATTCTAATTGAGTACACACGGCTACTCATCAAGCTTCCAGTACAGTTTTCGCTGACCTTGTATTGTTTAGGCTTTTCGTACAATGAGAAGTCAGGTTATACTGGAAAAGCTGACAATGTCCTTTGTCTGCTCAACAACGTAAATATCGCAATGAATGTTGTTAACTGTCAAAATGAAAGCCATTGCTAATGTTAGTGTGTTTCGCAATGAGGGCTTTCGTAAAAATTCATACAATTCATTCAAATGCAAATTTGACAAGAGGTCTTCCATTTCGACGATAAATATATTTTATAAATTTATTGTCGACTAAAGAAAATTTAGACTCAGTGACACAATGGGGAAGGTCGATCAAAGCTAATTGTAGATGACGTGACCATAGCTAGGTCCATAAAGCCTACAATAATTTTGAAATTTCGTTCATTCATTCCGTTTCGTGTTCATTCATGAGTTTTGTTTTATTCCACTATTTTATATCAATAATTATTCGATTAATATTGTTTATTTCCTAGTCATCACTTTCTTAAAATGTTTCCGAAATAATCTCGAACTCTGTTGTAATTGAAATAATTCTCTTCCAATAGCTTTAAGTCACAATCTGCTAAGCTTAGGGTATTTCGGAAAATGGTAGACTCAAATTTTCGAGCATTTAGGAACATAACAGTGAACCGTTTTCGACATAATTAATAAAAACTGACTCACGCCTTGCATTATTAGCTTGTTTTGGGAACTAGCTACGACAGCGCCATTTTGACAGTTGCCTTCCCCATTGACAGGTGTGTTGACCTGACGTCCCAGTGCTGCCACCTAGTGAATGTCATTTTAGAAAACCCTCATTGCCCCGCATGCTCTGAATAAGTTTGTAAAACTCACGTTCCTCCATGTTCTCGCCCATGAGCAACAACAACTGTATCAGAATATCATTATTGTCCAAACGGGCTAGCGTTCCGTTCATTTTCAAGCAGTTTTGGTTAGCGTGTTGCCAGTAGAACAACTGTCGAACCAACACGTAGTAATATTGATCGTCGTTCGGTATCTCTTGTGGGAACTTTCGGGAAGATCCTGCAATAATACAATTGAATATTTTAATACAGATACGGCTGAATTCTCAAACATAATCCAATGGGGGCTATCGTTTTTGTGCTTACCAGTTGGCGCCTCTGGCTAGAGTCAGTGTCTTTATGTTTTGGATATGTTTAAGAACCCATAAGTTCATATTATGTTTATTTAATACATTTTGAAAGTTGAAATGAATATTTAGACTTTAAATAATGTTTCTAAAGCTGGCAATCATGAAGCAGGTGCTCCCAAATTAGTTCCTAACTTTGTACTTATAATCTTAAGCCATAATTAATCAGAAATGCCACAACTATAACAACAATTATGAATCTATGTAATTTTGAATAGATAAATTAACCCGCAAACAGTGAACATTCAGTACATTTGACGTCTGAGACCTTCGAGAGACCTTCGATAGACCTTATTCTACACTAGCGCCTCTAGCGGCGAACTCATACACGAACGCCCTCATTAGTCGCCGTTTTAAAGGGACAGAATTCATAGACTCCACTTTGACTTTACTTGTGCCAGGAATAAATATGACGGGTGAAAAAAAAATCTGTACAAAAGCTCAAACCGTAATTGTAATTCCTCAGATAAAAGTTATTTGACAATGCTAAATCAGCCTGTAAAAAAGGTTCATATTCGTATAAGTCGCATAACATAGCGAAGTAAAAGTGCGGTCTGTGAATCTATCTATAAGATGTGATTGAACAAAAATGCTTAGATCGGCAGAAGGTGCTATGACCCGGCTTAATAGAGCTTGAAATTAATAAGTACATGATACAAGGCAGACAAAGTCTTGCCAATCACTGTTAAATGCTTCAGATGGTTGACAGAATGAGTATACAAAAGGAAGACTAGAAGAGGCACCGGTACTTGAAAAGTTGTGTGGTAATCGGTTGTCATGGTAAGGGCATGTGTGCGGAGGAATGAGGAAAATGCCGTCAGGAAGTTTTGCGTATGATTGTGAATGGGTATAGATACTTAAGAGTAGGGGTTATGGCAAAAAAGGGGGCTGATTACCGCGAGGACGTCTCGAGAAGTATGGAAGGAGAAAACACGTTGCGCCGTCCTCAAATAAGTTGGGAGAGCAGGAGAATGATAATGATAGACAGACGTGTCATAAGACGTAACGAGACTCATGCATGTGATACAAAGACTTTTAATTTACCGCATGAGAAAAGAGGGAGAGTTTTCTCGAAGGTAGAATAGACAAAATGACAGATTTATTTTATTTATACAATGACATGAACTTTGTAAAGTATTCTAATATTTTAATCATTGTGAATGTGAAGACAATGTGGATTAGTTGATTTTTTTTCAACATGTTTTTTTTGACAGTTTTAATCATGGTCTGGCAGTTTGAGTAATTTATGCGGTCTACCCAAATGTCCTTTCTTTGGTAATGTTCGTCGAATCGTTGAGCTCCTTAAGTTCTATATTGAGCTGCATGACTACTGAAAAATGCGTGCACTGACTGGACAGGTCCACTCATTCTGTGTATCTAGTTTTTTCCTCAAAAGACCATTTAAGACACCAATCTCATGTAGATTGGTCTTCACATGACCTGACCAAAATTATGTCTGGACTTTAAAAGAGACTGACCTCTGAGCTTGTTTCGGCCTTTCTCCTCAGAGTAGGCAGATAGGTAACGCCGATATCATCTAGTTTTTAAAATATGATTGACGTGTCAAAGTGTTTGTACAAACCTACTTACAGAACTAAAATCATTCATCATTTATCATTCATTTGTGATTTTGTCTATTCTTCAGTCGACAAAACTTGTTTCTATATTGGTTGTGCGACGCATGCGGGTGGTCTAACATAGAAAGAGATCTCAAGCAAGTCCAATTGCCAGAACCGAAAATCCAAGACAGAAGAAATTTGCGTGGAAAACTGAGGACGCCCGACCCGAAGATACTGGAGGTCCTTTGACTTTTGGGACGGGAATCCTCGCTTTTTTACGCCATGTTGCCGCCAAGTTATGCGTTTTAACACCTGCGGGAAGGAAGAAGAAGAAGTTAAGGCTAGGGAAGAATGCACGCTGTTGGATTCTCAATGCTTGGCTCAACACCGAGAGTTTAAAATCAAGTGCGCGATATAAAACTCGTTGCGTTAAAAATTGCCCATGCGTACGAGAAATCGTCCACAGTCGGGCGCAAGTTAGTGGTGACAAACAAAACCAGCATTAGCTGGCCTCTTATTCTATTGAAACACTACTACTCTAGGCAATTAAAGGTCGTAGTGTTACCCCCGAAGTGCGGTTTACTGTATGAGTTTTGCTACCGTAGATTGTGGACAGAAAAAAACGAAACCTCGAAACAGGGTCAAATTAAATTAGTCAGCGAAACCCCGGAGACGTGATGGATATCGAAATCTGAATTTATGATTAAATGTGTAGCTACTTGAAGTAGTGAGTTGAGAAAAACAGATTTTTCAGTTTTATTTAGTCATGTTTACACAAAACAGAAACTGATATTTCAATTAACCCCAAGTAAAAGAAACGTCATATATTTTTTTTTGTCTTTTATCATGTTTAGATGTCCAAAACCCATCATGTCTGCGGAGTTTCGCTAGTTAGTTTAATTTGACATTTCTATACAATAAGTTACAGTTGTGTTTAGTTCATAGAAAAAGTGTGAATATATCTATGATAGATTAACCCCCAGTGTATCGTCATGATCTAGGTACATTCTGCAAAGTATTCGGCTAACCACTTTTGAACCTTTTTACTAAGGCGCGGGCCACACCCGGGAGGACGCGGGAAGGTGCGCGCCTGCGTCTTGTGCTTTTTTCACGTTTTGTGCCAAATCGCGAAAATACATTAGGTATTAAGAATAATGAAGAAACGTGAAAGGGACGCCGCGTCTGCGTTCCGTTCTCATCTCACATCCCTCGACCAACGACCATATAGCTCCCGAACCCAATAACGTCCAATTTTGGCGTAACGTCCTGTTTTTAACGTCCCAATAAATAAAAGGCGACAATATAACGTGTTGACAGCTAATTGTTTGACAGGGACGGATAGAATTGTAGTGTCTATCAGCAGTAGCGATCTGTCTTAGGTTATTGGGTTTGGCCGATACGACAGGCGCGGGCGTCACTTGTTTCGGACCGTCCACGGCGCTGTGACTCATGGCACGCTCTAAACAACTTCTTTTCTAAACGTGACATTGGCTGAATGCACAAACCGTGCGAAGCCAAAAAAAAACAACTTCTTTCATTTGTTTTCTCCGCAGTCGCTGTAGCAATACGCGTGTCACTTAAGCGTGTAGATCTTGGTCACGGGGAAACAAAGACATAATGGTACGAAGTGGTTAACTGTTAACTTTGTCGAATGTACATTACTAACCCGCTCGACGGACTTCCCTTTCTAAGTCCCCGCCGTGTTCTGAAACCGGGCAACCAAGGTTTAGATTGCGACTCCATTAATATGTATTAGGGGTTTCTGGGCTTATCTTTTTAAACAAATAAGTAATCGACTTTATTATTATTTGCTACACATGTTTCTCTATTTTTTATTTCAAGTATTGAACACACACGCACAGACACATTCTTTCTTTCTAACATAAGGTCCAGTTGAAAATCAGCGTCAGGCAATAGTTTTTTTGGCGTTTATGCTGAACTGGGCCTATTTTGCGTAGTCATAAGGCACACAATGCTTTAATAATAATATTGTGCTTCTGTGCGTCTTTTTTTTGTGCGTGCCTTTCCTGTGTATTTTTGTTCTTTCTTTACTCTCAACCAGCTGGTACAGGCCGATTCAAAGCATGTGGCGGCTCGAAACATGAGGCTAGTCGCTGCGTGTCAGTGGAGGTGAGGGGTGAGGTATTGCGCAGCGAGTAGCGCACTGCACAGCCGCCATACGCTTTAAATAGAGCTGTACTAGCTATAATGATGATGAGATCTTCGCTCCGCCTAACATCTGGGGGCATCCTATCTTTCGCTTGACGATTCGTGGTCTCCACTCACGAACACCTCTTCCTTCGGTCTCCGGTTCAACGACGTAAAGGACGGCCCATCGCATTTCAGCTTAGGTAAGGTACCTAAACACACACCCTAACAAAAAATCTAGGCTAAAGCGCCGAGCAAACGATGGAATTGGCCCGCGACAATATGTAAATCTATGCAATAACGCACACATTTATGACAAAACGACCACCGCCGAGCAGTGGTGGCCCAGTGGTAACGGCCGCGACTTACGAGGTGTAGGTCGTAGGTTCGAACCCAGACAGGCGCTTTACTTTGTGTAAATTATTTCATCACCACTGCTCTCAAAACGGTGAAGGAAAACATCGTGAGGAAACCGGCACGTCTAAGAACCAAAAATTCGAAGACATGTGACATCTACCGACCCGCACTGGGCCCGCGTGGTGGATTACGGCCCACTCCCTCTCACAGAGAGGAGTCCTGTGTCCCAGGAGTGGGAACAAATTAGGCTGATTATGATGACCACCGCCGATGCTTACTAGATGACATCCGTCTGTGATGACATCTCTCTCGGTCGCGGAATGACCGCCTCGTCTACAGAGCGCCTTATTTACCGTACCGTATATTCTCAAAATATTTTATCTTCTTCTTTTCTTGTCGATGGTACACTTCTTCGTTATATTTTATACTGCGTGAGTATACATAATGTGCACCAAGCTTAATTTCATTGACGAAAAAAATATTCTAAAAAAAATAAAAAACATTTTTTCAATTCTTGTTAGCTGCTGTGATCCCTGTGTAAATTTGGTATAACTTTGAAGCTAAACGATCTATACTCCTCATAAAATAAAATAAAACATAAAATAAAAACTGGCCATACAATTAAGAATTAAGGTGTTTTTTTTTTACAAAAATCTGACATTTTCTCATACATTTTTACAATAATATTTACAGACATTTTTAAATCTACTTTATAGCATACTAATGCCTAATTAATTAATTAAATTATACAATAATTATTGTAAAATTTCTCAATAAAAGCCCCGATTACCTACCCTTTTTTATTACTCTAAACTATTCTCCATCGTATCAGCCTTCTAAAAATACAAATACAGTGTTTATAACTCAATCACAATATTTCCTATTACTATTATTTTTATTTTTTATTTGAGATGGGTTTGCTCTTGACTCTAGTCTAGGTCAGAAGTGACAGAGACAAAGTCTGCGATGGAGTGAGCTTACCCAGAAGAAGCCTGTTCACTCTAACTTTGAAGAGATTCGGGTTGAATGTGTTCGGGAACACAGACGCAGGTGGTGAGTTCCACTCTTTTGCCGTGCGCATGAAGGATGTTTGGAAGCGCTTAGTGCGAATTGGTGGAATGGCAACTAGGTATGGATGGTAATAAGAAAGGCCTTGGTCTTGGCCTCGATAAAATGAAGCTTAGTTTCCCTCATTTCAGTATGTGCACATGATGAAGACTCACACTGTATAATTTTAGCCTATTGGGTGGCCACGTCGATTGCGGCATCAGTAGCATTCTTTAGATCATCCGGCCATGCAGGTCAACGGGCACTAGCACCACTCCAGCAAGTGGGGCATTGTCTGATCAGAAGGACCACACTAGCACTAGGTGTTAGATGGGTCAGTAGTCCCACACTTCGACTTGAATAAAGTTATGAATTCTTTAAATAATAATGTTTATTGGAAGAGCAAATACCTGCGTAGCATATGAACTGCATTTTTCTATCACACCTTGCTTCTAGGAACACAGGCGGATGGGAAGCGTGCCTATCCAGCTGAAGGCATCCGTTCTGCTTAATGTTAGTTCTGTCCCTGTAAAATGTGTCAAAAGTTCCCATTTCAGTAGGTAAATAGGTATTTTTCGAGGAAAACATCGCGAGGACGCTTTCGTAATGAAAAACTCTTTAATTTTTGTCAGTCGTTAAACATCGCGAGGAAACTTTATTAGTGAGAAACTCTATAATAATTGTGTCATTCTTGTCGTTGCGTAGACAACTTTTGTTACTACGTCAAAATAAAAGGGATTTTCATTCTGGTTGTGTTACGCAATTAGAGTGCAGGACAAAAAAAAAATAACTCTGTGGCGCCATCTACACCACCTTATGCATACTACGCATCACACTGACGACATTCAAAATCCAGCATCTCGCAAGCAGTGTTTGCCGCGCAACTAGCATACATACAACGTCCCAACATTAATCGTCGAACAGTTGCCCACAAAACACGACACCCGACTGGTCGGAGGATCATCCCTTTTATATAAACTCTATAGAAAAGGGATGCTCCTCCTCCGAAGCTTCAATCAACCTCTATAGTACAGCGGCTGAGTGAACTTTACGCCCTGTTCCTCATACCTCCATAACTGCTTTAATGCTCGCGACTTCTTTCTATGAGAAGAGGCTAAGGACACGACTGACACCAACTGAACTCAAACTCAAAGCATTTATTTCAAATAAACCAATTACAGGCACTTTTGAATTGTCAAGGTCGGTCGGTCAGAAAAATGAAGCTAGTTGCCCATTCCATAGCATAGTAGGTACCTATGGAGAAGAACGGGCAAGAAACTCTACGGACACTCTTTTAAATCACAATAGATTGGTTACATCATTCATGTTGAAATTATGCGTGTGAGAATGATGCAGAACGTTAAAAGCGTCTGTTTTATAATATGAAAACAATTCAAAAATAAAATTTAATTAAAATACGCCGTGGCAGCTAAGAGATGACCAGTCTCAACTGACGGCGCCCGTTCACGAACATGACGCATGGATTAGCACCATTCAGCTCAACCATTTTGAAGGGAGCTAAATGATCCAACACACGCGCCACCATCAGCGAAATATTAAAGTGAGCATGTAACTAACTGAGTAACTAGTAATAATAAACTTATTGGTAATTATATTACGAATTGTGGTATAGTATTTTTATTCTTGGTGCATCGTCTTCACATATAGAAATATAATTAATGTATACAAAATATTGTAAAACATTTTAAAAGAGCAACGGTAGAGTTTCTTGCCACTTCTTCTCCATACGAAACTACTTTTTGGCTGTGGCGCCTAGAATCAGTTCTATTTTTAATAAAAATTGTGACTTTCAAAAGTGCCTTTTTATGGGCCTATTTGAAATAAATGCTTTGACTTTGACTTTATTTTCGAGCCGTTTGGGTCTGAAGCCCTCGGGCCGTGGGGTTTGAGTGCTCATGGTCTCATTATGGTTGGTTGGCCGTTGGAGCGGGGTAGTCGCAGCTATATCCTGAGAGCTGTGGCGGAGAGCTATACTTCAAATATGAGGCATTTCATGCGGAGGTCGCTTAGGTAGGAAATATATATGTTTAAGTATCAATGTTTAAATTGTCTGGTCGTCCTCTGCATGGAGTGTAAATTATTTTAACTACCTACCTATTTTATACTAGTAATACTAACTCCAGAATATAAGTTATTCAGTAATGCTAACACTATATGTATCACTGTTGTCCGAATTAAATGAATTTTTATTTGATTTGATTTGACTTCCCGCGTTCCAATGCCGCCATACATTACCAGTCGACAGCGACGCGGACGAATTTTTTGACGGTATATTTTGAATCGTTTTAGTTCAACTTAGGATATTATTTTGTTATTAGTTATTAATTAATTAGGTATTAGTTGTTATTCACGTAGTAAACATTATTTGAATGTTGAATAAAACTATTCTTAACTAGTTATACAATTGTTTAACGGTAGAGATGAGGGCTATACAGACTGCAAGAATATTAAAGCTTATAACTTTATTTTCTTTCTTGGCGCATAATTACAAAAACATGAGAAATAATCGCGTTCTTCAGCAGTGAGAATGATATAAAGCCATCGCTACTGCTGAGCATGAGGTCCTGGGTTCGATTCCTAGGTCGGGCAACGTGTTATTGAGTTTTTCTATCTGGAATTTCTCAGTAGCAGCCCGGAGTCTGGATTTGTGCCCGGTAGATGGCAATAGGCTCGCCCCCTATTACATGGGACTTAAACATAACTGGCGAAATGTGGGTGTACTATAGGTACACCTCTGCCCAACCCTTCGGGGAAACAAGGCGTGATGTTGTTGTTGTGTTTTTGTTTTATTAAGAGTTGCCTAACACCAGCCACTTACCTCATAGGAGGCCAGGCATCAGGCGACGCGTCAGTCATGGCCGGTTTATGGAACACGCTAACCCCGGTGTCTGTCCACATCCACTGTCCGAGTGTGCCCTTAGCGCCCACCCAGGCGTTCTCAATACCTGTGTGTTATTAAGTCATTTATTTCTTTGCAAACATGGGTAAATTTGTACATAGGTGTTGTCATAATTCTCCATGTTCTGCCGTCACATGGGCATGCAAATCATAAGCAATAATATAATTTTAATATAATATTAAATAACTATAATAATAAATTTTCAAATGTCAAATCATTTGAATCACAATAATAGGAAATGTCTTACATATTACATGAAGTGTTTTATTTAAAATTAAGAAACGTATAGTACAAAACAGTATTTTTTTTCGACGCCGATCGAAAATCGAGCGTCTCCTTCGTGACTGCTACGCCGTGTGTACGTAGCGACGTCTACGGGGCTGCTACGCCATGTATGCGTAGCGCCTTCTACGGAACTGCTACGCCCTGTAGCGTAGCGTTAATGTCTACGCGCATATTACTTAGTAATAACTTACTTCTCAAAACGTGATATGATAGGAACAGGACTTACTTGGTCGGTTTTTCAACATCGTCATGCCCAGTTTTCTTAAGCATTTTAAAGTAGCAATATTTGCTAACCTGTGAACAATGAAGTATGGGTAGTACTAAAAAAGTAAGTTGGAGTCTCAATTCCTAAATGTATGGGAAAAGTTATCGCGATTTCTGAATTTTAATTGTACTCAAACCTCAGTTGTTCCCGTAGAGGTAATTAATTCCATAAAAAAACAGGATCAAATGGCGTCTGACTTTTTTTAAAATAATCTGTGAATATAATTATAAGGCTATATAGATTGTAGGGCTGGAAAGGCGCTGACTACGTACAACTGAGATGATGGCTGTCGATGTATATAAACTTACTGTTTGAACGAAGTTTATTAACTCAGCTTGCGGCAGGAGTAAACTTGTAGAAAATTTGAAAATATCGTCACGAAACGAAAAGGTGTTACGCCTCCCCAAAAATCGTCACGAAACGAAAAGGTGTTACGCCTCCCCTCCGTGTGACATCCTGGATCGCATACAAAGTCGCTGGCAACAGCTAGTCCAAAACATATAGTGAAAGGAACTGCGTTCCAACTGGGTACCACGACACATTTCGACTATTTTAATATAGTTATGACTAAAGAAGAAGAAATCCTTTTCTAAGGTCTTACGCCATCCCCCTCAGTACGCAGTAGGCGGCTGCCTGGTGCCAGTCCATTCTTCCATCGTAGAGGTGGTACAGACCACTCCTGCAGCGGACTGTGTTCACTTCCTTTACAGGGTACAGCTCTCTCACGTCTGTGAATGGACAGAATAGCAGCTTCATTAGAATGAAGTTTCGCGGTTTGTGACCAGAGGCACGTTTCTCACAAAATGATACTCGTAGGTCTATGAAATTACCGTATTACAATACTGGCCATTTGAAACAAAATTTATAGATGCCAATAAATTCTAAATGAATTTTGTTTAAAATTATAGAATTCTATTTTCAAATTCAGTCAAAAATTTTACAACTTCTTGCCAGGGAAAAAAATCAAAACCCGAGGGGCAGTACAAAATGCCTTTGAAGTGTTTGTTGGCTCCCGTTCACCTGACTTCTTCAAGAAGGGCATTGAAAATTACCCTACGCTGGCAGAGATGCATCGATGGTGTGTGCATACTTTGATTTATAGAAAATTACTTACTTTCTGTATATTAAACGGTAAATGCATAAGTAAAGACCTATTTTTATTTAGTTTTAAGTATTTATTGATATTTAAGGGCGATACTAAGGTATTATGTTAATGCAAAATTTACACCAAAATGCTCTAGGATAGTTGTATTTACGATTGAAAAATCGTTTAAATTTTTGTTGCAATAATGTCACTCGTTGGTGTTAGGGCCTTTGAAACATATAAACACTAGAAAGAACATTGAGATTCTCATTAAATTTAAAAGATCAAACTTTTTGCGATGTTCTTTTTGACGCGGCTTGGGGTAAGAGTAAACTGGTAGAAATAATTACGTAAACGAAAAATCGTTGTGCTCCCTTCATGCGACTTTGTCTTACATATAATAGAAAGAGACAGAGAGAGAGTGAGACATAGTTTTCGTGGTTTCCGAGTGTGCTAAAGCCAATAGTGAGGTCAAATGAAAATCCATGATGACGGCTGTAAAATCATCAAAAAATGTCATCATGGGTGTAGTTGTCATGAAAATCCAAGATGGCGTCTACAAATGTTTTCTTCATGGTTGTCTTTTTAATGGTTTTTGAGGTTCCTGTAGCCGATAGTGAGGTCAAAATGAAAGTTCAAGATGACTGATGATTTTCGAGGTGATGAAAAAGTGTTGTTTTTTTTGTGGTGGTGGTGGTGGTTTTTTTAAAGGTTCTTACCTCTCTCACAAGCGAAGGCTCTTTCCAGATGACAGGGCAGGTCTAGAAACACAGGGTGGTCGTGTTTGACCCTCTCTAGAGCCACGCAGTCAGCACCCATCTCCGGGACAGGGATATGAGTTCTATTGAGCCACTGCAGTAGAGAAATAGGTTATTTTTTTTTTTTTAATTGTAATAGTGTAGTTTCAAAGAACGCTTAGTAAAAATGAGATAATCGAAAAAATCTGTTCAATTGATGTCCTTAAGAAGAAGCTGCTCCCTTTAAAAGTTTTTGGAGGGGATTATTGCCGTCTTTGTCGCGCAGTACGGACATTGTACGGCGCTAGTATGAAATTACATTGTCGTGACGTCACTTTTTCGATAGCGCTGTCCTTGTCTAAAACTTATTTTAAAACGTTTATAACTTGGTAATTTTAAAGCTTTTACAGCACTGTTTTTGGAAACAAATGTAAAACCGCACTTATGCAGAAAAGTTTTTTTAGTATTGCCCCACGCATTTATAACAAAGTACCTAATGTGATGAAAAATATGACTGTAATAAAATTTAAAAGGTGCCTAAATGATAAATCTCTGCACTGACTGATAAACTATCACATATTATTATTACATACATGTTCCTATTCTGACACTTTTTATTCTGATTGACAATTTGACATACTTCATTATTTTTTGACATCACTGTAAAAATGTTCCTATTGTTATTAGTCAGTTTTTTTTTGTTGTTGTAATTCTAATGATTTGACATTCATAATTAATCGACATCAAGAGAATTTCTGTTTGGAATTGAATATTATTTGCATGCCCATGAGACCGTAGAATATGGAGGACTTCAATTTAAGAAAACATCTATGTGCCAATTTCCCATGTTTGCAAAAATAAATTATTTGATTTGAAATATGTTTTTGCATCCCTATTGTTCTAATTACCATCTGTTTGTAGGTAACGGATAGTTATAAGGACCAAACCGTTGATGAAACGGATCGTATTTAGCCAGTCGTTAGGAAAAAGGATTGTGAAAATCACAGAAAAAAACAGACGTTCTTTACGCATAAGTAACTAGCTCTAAATAAGTTAGAGCCAACCACTGTTTGCAGAAAAAATGATCATTATTGTTACTATACATCGTTATTGTTATCAACGTTCTGCTTGATTCCCATCGTTACTAACTTTGCGGTAATGCACAATATAGATATCTTAAAAGGTATGGTGGTTATCTCAGCCTCGGTCCGTCAAAAATACCTCTAATTTACCAAAATTTTTACAAGTTTTTGACACTGATTGTTGTTGAGATAAGATTGCGTTTAGATTATGAACGTTTATAAATACGGGAATTGGCCTTCTGATTAAACTTATCTTCCAGCTTTGTCATTCATACAGTTTGACATTTAAAAGTTCATTTTATGCTCATTTGACTGCCTCGTTGGTCTAGTGGTCGCAAGAGCTGCTGACCGTGAGGTCCTGGTTTCGATTCCCAGTACGGGCAAAATGATTTTAGGTTTTTCAATCTAGAATTTCTCAGTAGCAGCCCGGAGTCTGGATTTGTGCACCGTTGATGTCAATAGGATCGCCACCTATTACATGGGACTTAAGCATAACTGGCGAAATGTGGGTGTACTATAGGTACACCTCTGCCTAACCCTTCTGGGATTACAGGCGTCATGTTATGTTATGTTATGTTTTTAAGCTCATTTAAATTAATTATTTGACTTTGACTTTGTCTTTGGGATGGCAATCAATGAATCAACTCAGCCTATCGCAGATCACTGCTGGACATCATCAGGCCTCTCCCAGGCTGCGCCACAACACCCTGTCCTCCGCCTCCCGCATACAGTCTGTCCCAGCCACCTTTTTAATGTCGTCGGTCCATCTAGCATGGAATGGCATTGTCTCTGGTCAAATGGCAATGATCACTTACCATCAAATAGGTTGCCTGCCCCAAATTATATATTTTTTGTCACAGACGGAAAATCAGTTCTAACATGGTGAGCAATATTGTATAGTAGTTCAGACTTTGTACTCACCATTGGATAATGCCTCACAACATTTTCATCATCTTCCTCATTGGCTAGTACATCGAGGGCAGTTCTCCTGAGCTCCTGGCCTGGTCCCCATCGGTAGCCAGCCGCATCCTCTGCCGAGTCCCGACGGGCTCCCACCCATACTGAGTTTAAGGCTGTCAATGAAACCATTTGTTAAGGATATCATCGGTCAAAAGTTGCCATATACTGCATCTGCATCTACCAGAAAAAGACCATCAAACTGAACAACGTTCCCTATGGTTCGTTATCGTGCAAAATAATCATCTTTCTCATACATTTCGGTTGACTAGGCAAAGGTATTGAAGTTGCGTTTGAGCAGTTAATACTTTTTTTGCGAATTTGTATTTGGAATATTATTGTTTGACATATACAAGCAGCCAGTCATTCTGATGCAGCGATGCCAGACTGGGGGGACTCCCCCTAAATTAGTTTTTATTTTAATGCTATGGGGGACAATTGGAGGATAAGAATATTTGAGCGGGGATATATCGGGAGAAAAAGCAGGAATTGGATAGAATTGCCAGTGGGCTAGCCGTGATGATTAATTCGGTAGTTTCAAAAGACATTTTACCGGCGTTATCAATTACGTTCTTACAGCGTTCGTCTGTTTCTAATTTATGATTCTGATCCATGGCACGAAAGAAAAATCTATATCGCAATCGCGAAAAATAATCCCAAACATTTGGGTCGTCCAGGTAAAGGTATTGAAGTTTCGTTAGAGCAGTTAGTAACTTTTTCGCCATGACGATGTTGGTCCTTTGGAGAAAGTAGTTCAGTTTGGTGGTCTGATCCTTAACTATGACCTTTCTACACGGTTTATTTCAACTTAAGTTTCGTAAACCGATGCCCTGGCAGTCCGCCATTGTACTGGCCAGTGTTTTATTTATGAAATGACTTCTAAAAGTGGGATATTCTCAATTATGTTTTTTGATATCTAGCTTTTAAATTTTTTGAGAACCATCTTTCTAAATGTTTTATTTGTTTTAATTTAATATGTACCTATTTTCATTGAATATATTGAATCCCTAAACCTGACTTGGTTTCCGTACGTCATTTTTGGGTGACCGCTGACAATCAGCGCTGTGATGTGGGTCCCCTATAGCACAGCATCTTGCTGAGTGGAAGCCTTGTCACAGTCACGGCGTGCAGCTGCTGACTATTTATGTTCTGTGTTCGTAATAATGAATAATCTCTTTTTTTTTTTGTTTGTTTGTAATCGATTTATTTTGTATGCACGTGTTTGTGCACTTTCTTTCTTATAATATGTTTTTTTGTATGATCTGCGATGTCTCCGGCAATTGTGGATCGATTTCGTTTTTTTTTAATGGATAGGGTTATGCGTCAGGGTTGGTTCCAAATAGGTACATTTTATAAACTTTGCTTGGGTCGTTTTTCAGTTAGCTGCAATAATACGTATATTTACACTTAGTGTATATTAATGATGTTATAATAAACTGTTATTTACATAGCAAGTATTACAAAACGAATTTCTGTGGGGTTGTGTTCTTCTTTAACGGTACATCAACAGCTTCTGCGTATATATGATGAATGATTTGATTTCTGCAAGTAGGTTTGTACAAACACTTTTACACATCAAATATTTTCTTTAAAACTAGATGAGGTCGGCGTTTCCTATCTGACTACTCTGAGAAGAAAGGCCGAAACAAACTCAGATGTCACAGTCTCTTTTAAAGTCCAGACAAAATCTTGGTCAGGTCATGTGAAGACCATGTGGATTGATGTCTGAAATGGTCTTATAGGATATGTGCATGAATCCCATCTAATCTAATCGTATTTTTTTATTTGGAATGTGAGATCTCTGTGCGAATTCTAAATAACCTATACAGTGTATTAAAGTCAATTGTGTTCGGCTTTGGGTCATTCTTAAAGAAGTTTGAGTATATATCAAATGATTAACATACTACATTTTAAATTGGGTTGTAAAAATAAAGTTAGTAAAGCTATCAAAACATCAGTTACTAACGCTTATTTTAGGACTGTTTTTTAAATAGTCAGATAACTTTTATCTGAAGAATAAATCTGACAGTTTCACATATAGTCTTGTATAAAAGACGTCAAACTGCAATATTTATTCCTCGGATAAAAATTATATGATTATTGAAAAATCAGCTTTTAGAAAAATAAAATGACGACCTAGTTTAGGGTAAAAACGGCTAAATTGTTTAGTAAGCAGGTAACTAGCGACATCTGTATGATACAGTGAGTGTACGCAAATCCTGCATCGCGCAAGCAGAGTTTACCGCGCAACTATCATACATACAACGTCCCGAAATCACAAGACCACAAGACACTGTTGTTGCCGACATCGGTCTGGTCTGAGGATCCTCTCTTTTCTATAGAGGATCAGTGAACTTTACACCCCATTTCTCATACTTTTATAAGACTGACCATGTGCATCATGCTTGCGTTTTGCTATGTTATAGAATACTTACCAAACTGTGACTCCGACAATGCTTCTGCCAGGAATTCTGCTTTATCTTTCGTGTCCAGGATGGCTAAGGATCCGTTATGATAGCCCCTGAAACAAACATCGATTTGGAATAGATGTTCAAAACAACAATTACCACTCCAATCATCTTTACGTGCCGATATTATTATGTCTATCGAAGCAAGTCTAATGTTTCACTTTTATTTTATAACCTGCGGGGTAATTGCGTAACGCACTAACAGTAGGAATGACTTTCATTTTGACAGTTCAACAACATTCATTGCGTTATTTACATTGTTGAGCTGTAACATTTTTCGAAAAAAGAAGCATTGGATTAGCAATATCCCTCAAAATTTAAAAATATTCTAAATACATTTAAAATTGTAGTTGTACACTACGTGTAGAAAAATAACGTGTAGTTTCTGGTTTATTATGGACATTTCCAAAAAAAAAAACTCAATTGCAAGCAAGCTTTTTTGTACCCAATGATAAACCTTGTCCATAACTATTCTGTAAAATCTCACCGTGAAAACGTAAGTGAAAAGACCTTGAAGTGAGCCGTCGTTCCACGTTATGCAAGGGATTAACTCCATTAAGATTTTACTGAAGAGACCAGTAAATTAATTGCTTATCACAAGTTCAATCATCATTGCTAATCCGTTGCTTCGTATGTTCGAAAAATTTCTCAGCTCAACAACGTAATTAACGTAATTAATGTTGTTGAACTGTCAAAATGAAATCCATTCTTACAGTTAGCATGTTAAACAAGTACCCCGTGGCTGTTACGTTGCTCTGATTGCTATGTTGATCTTCGAAAGAAGTACTGTACCGGAAAATAGTTGCCAGACGGTTTGGTTCGTTTGTGTATTAGTCGCAAGCGCTACTGCTAAGCTATGTATGATCTTTTATCGATGGAAGAATAAAACTGGTTTCTTTGGTGATCATGCAAGTCTTAGCTCGGAGTATAGATTTGTGCCCTGTTGATGGCAGTAGGCTCGCCCCTTTAACATTGGACTTTACTGGCGAAGTATTGGTGTAGATACTAGATAGATACACCTACCTATAACTCTAAGTAACCCTGCCGGGAGTTATGCGTAATGTTAGGCGAATGGAACACTACCGATGAGCTAAGCTGCGAAGATCATACAAACCGGCAAATGATCTTGGCATCCTCCCAGTTGACGGGCAGAACCTGCACGATGTACTCCTTTTCGTTGAATATGTAAGACTCCCATTTTGGAGTACTTTCTTGAGGTACTGAAACAAACAAATTGTTTTTGAATAGTAGGCACAGAAAGGGTTCTAACTGTGGACAGCTCAAATAGTTTTAATCAGTCCATAATGTGTTCACTGCTTGAACACAGGCCTCCTTAAAATCGCTTTGACCGCCCATTCTCCCTATGTTAAATTTATACATTAATATCTGTGATAGAGAGCAGTGGTGGCCCAGTGGTAACGGCCGCGACTTACGATCGGTCGCAAGTTCGAACCCAGATAGGCGCTTTGTTTGTGTAAATTATTTCATCACCACTGCTCTCAAAACGGTGAAGGAAAACATCGTGAGGAAACCGGCCTGTTTAGAACCAAAAGTTCGAAGACATGTGACATCTACCAACCCGCACTGGGCCTGCGTGGTAGATTACTGCCCATTCCCTCTCACAGAGAGGAGGCCTGTGTCCCGGCTGTGGGAACATAATACGCTGATTTTACTATGCTATCTTTAATAGGGATCATGAATAATATTAAAAACCAAAAAATATGTTATTTCAAAGAAGACAAGAGATAATAGAATAAAATCTGTTAAATCGATGTAAATATGAAGAAGGTACACGCGTTAAATGCTTTCGGAGGGGATTATTCCAGTCCTTGTAACGCGGTACGAACAATTTATGGCGCCAGAATGAAGTTACTTAGTCGTGACGACACTTCTACGATGTGTCCTTAAATTTACACTTTTTGGAAACAACTTGTTTTGAGTAAAAAAAAAAAAAACAGCATCCCTATTCAGATGGTACATAACAAAGAGTATTTTATTCTTCTCCGTGAGTCGGAGCGAACCGTAATAGTCTCGTAGGCTTGGTGAGGGTTTTTATAACTCCCAAATTTCGACAAGGACATTGGCAAGAGGTCCATAGTTTTCCACCTTGAGGTGGGGTTTGAGACGACGACGTTTTCTAAGTCGGAGCTTCTTCTGTAAATCTAACAGTTATTCATGTTTATTTAAAAGATTATTGTTGTAGGTAACGGATAAATGACGGGGGATTTATTTACGGTAGCCCCGAGTTAATTTGAACATGTTAGGAACTAATTAGGAGACCATAGTGCAGTGTTGATGCGCGGTGTTCAACTGCTGCTTATTCCATAAATCTACAAGGCGGTGACGACAAACGACAATAAATTAGACAGCGTAGACTCGTAGAGTTAGTTCAATAAGTGAGTTTACATGGACAAGTCTACCAACTTATCCATGAAAAGGCCGTTTCACGAACTAAAACTTTGAATAGGACATACGATCGGTTTTTGTTTGACTTTTTGATTTTCGTTTACAACCAGCGCTACCAATAATTGCACAAATAATCTACAGCAATGTAAACTGACTGAAGAGCTAGAATCTGTTCAATAATTCAGGTTACATTGCTCTATACTATCGTATAACTTACTCATGTAATCTGACTTACTGAACAGACTCTACACCTCAAGACGTTCCCATTAAAAAATTCAATTAATTATATAAATTAATGGTCTATTCACTATACCTAGACGGCGATCGATAAAAAGCATCGTTGGCCCATGGCTACTGAAAAAATCACTTATTTTATTTCGATGTTAGGATGTATTTGGTAGTTCTAAAGTACTCTTATGCATTAGTACTCCCAGTGTTATCGTATTGTTTACATATTAAATACTTCTACAACAGGCTCCTGTAATCGAAGAAACAAATAGTGGTAAACGAACGAATAGAACAACAAAATACTGAAATTGCTGACGTAATAAAGACGCTAGAAGACCAACGAACGAAAAGAACACAAAAAACTAAGGATTACAGAGAAAATGTATCTCTAGAAGACCAGAACCAAGTGGCAAATACAAGATCAACAAATGAGGAGAGTGCAAAAGCGCTATTTGGAAGAAACCCCTACCTTTAGACGCATTATCAGCTGGCTGAATTGGTAAATTCGTTCCCTGTGTTCTGCAAAATATATTGTAGTCTATCGATTTACAAAAGACTACGCGAACAGGGCCCGGTGGTGTGACGTGTGATTGCGTGTGACGTCGGCGCGCAATTTCATAAGTCATTCTTTTAACAGATCTGTGTGTTGTGCAATCACATTCAGACGCATTTTGGTGCATCGGATTGGGTTTTTTTGATCGTTGTGACTTCTTGTCGTTTAATTTGTCTTTCTGTAACGATTTTGACTTGTCTTCTTGCTTCCCATCCAAGTCTGAAGCAGTGAAGATTTGTTGACTTACTAACAAGTAAAGTCCTCCACACTATGAGAGGCAGTGGGCCATAATCCACTACGTGGGCCCAGTGCGGGTTGGCAGATGTCACATGCCTTCGATTTTTTTTTTGGCAAATATTTATAACTACAAGAAGCCTTCGACACGCTAAGGAGAAGAAAATTAGAATGTAAGTCTAACAATTCAGGGCCATGTCTAAAACTGAAGGACGTTCGAAAAAAGAGCCATAGTAGCTTTGGGTTGACCTGTCCCAACAGAAACTATGGCATTAAGGCTATTATTTTTAATATGTGACAGTATTTATTTTAAATTAATTTAATTTTGGCTTTTGTAAGTTTAATGTGCGTTGGGGCTTTTTTACATTTATTTTGTGTGTTGCTTATTTATTTTAACTGAATTGATTCTGTCTAATGATTTTTAGAGGTATATTTTGTAAAGACGTATGTCATTTATTTAAATGTGATATTATTTATTGTAGTTTGATATGATTTTTTTATGATAACAATACTTAATTCCTATTTACTATTTTTATTATGAATCATGTCACATACTACTCTTGTTGTCACATGACTCACATGACTGTGATAAGCAATAAAGAAAAAATTAAAAGAAGGACATTTCAAGCAAGAGTGGTCACCCAATTATTTTTTCGACTGTACCTTCGAGCATACTGTGAATTTCAAG
Organism: Dasypolia templi; assembly: GCA_963555695.1. Taxonomy (NCBI): domain Eukaryota; kingdom Metazoa; phylum Arthropoda; class Insecta; order Lepidoptera; family Noctuidae; genus Dasypolia; species Dasypolia templi. The sequence goes on from OY743163.1 coordinate 13,475,563, forward strand.
TAGAATGCATGCGTTTATAATTTACTAGCTTTTCATGCAAAAATTGCGCGAATCATACAAAAATATCATGCTAATTTCCGACATACCCGGTGGATTTTCCAAAAGAAATCTTTCATACAAACCTTGTCATGATAATTACAAACACAGCAAACAAAGAATTAGCCAAATACGTGCAGCCGCTTTGAAATGATGCGCGGACAAACATTTGTGGCAATTGATTTTTATTTAAGGATAAGTTTATTTTAACGAGTGCGCAAAATGTAAGCATAAATGTAAATGTACTGTTCAGTACATTTTAATCTCGTAGGTATTGCATTTTTCTATGAAACAGCTACGTTCACAAAAAAAAATATAATGGGGATAATATTCTGAGGCGGTACAAAGTTTGCCGCATCAGCTAATGGTAGACTGCACGCACGAGGCACGTGGTGCTCGATGTACTCTTATGAGAACAGGGACAAACCACATGTAATAAACAATTTAAGAAGAATGCAGTAATAGACAGTTGCCACAATCAAAACCAAACAAAAAAAGTAATGGAACGATAACGATAGAATTAAAAGCCATACTTAAGAAAAAATAAAACAGTAAACCAACCTCTATACTGCTCATGATAACTTGCCGAACACAGACAAAAAACGAATAAAAACAAAATTAAAAACTTCAAAATGGATTCCATCGCGCACACCGCTTACCACGAACGAACCACGATAGATACTGAATATAAGTTATTTCAAAAAATCTAATAATATGCCAGTTATGTTTTTATTAATTCTATTTATTATTATAGCCAAGCGCCAATTGAATGGTTTATTGATATTTCCTGAGGCCATATTTTGAAAATAATGACGGATGAGGATGACGTACGAGTTCTTGCATAATGAATTACTAATCCTTGAGAAGCGAGGTTCTAGACAATAGATGTCTTATACGTATTTTTGTTTAGGGCGAATAGAAAAAATTGAAACTGTCAAGTTCGTGTTGATCTTGCAGTTAGGTTCCGTAGCTATACCTTTTATTCTATAAACAAACGCAAATGCAAAGCATTAATTCCAATTAAACCATTTACAGGCACTTTTTAATTGTCAAGGAGTCGGTCAGTCAGAAATATGAAGCTAGTTGCCCATTCCAAAGCGCAGTAGGTACCTATGAAGAAGAACGGGCACGAAACTCCACGGACACTTTTACATAAAACTGTTGTTACAAATATATTAGTTCCGGCATTATTAATGTTGACACTATAGGTGAGAACGATGTACAAAAACCGTACACGTTAAAAGCGTCCAGAGTGCAGCGAAACATAATTAAAAACAGTCCAAAAAAATAAAAAAAAATAAGCCGTATCAGCTAAGAGATGACCAGTCCCAACTGACGGCGCCCGTTCACGAACATGACGCATGGATCAGCACCATTCAGCTCAACCATTTTGAAGGGAGCTAAAGATTCCACCGTAAACACACTAGATATCTGCCCGCGGCTTGACTGAGACTTCTTGGTCTCCTGACCAATCCCTTAGCATCGCATCACCTGCCCGCGCTATCACTTCGTTTTCGCTGAACATTATATCTGATTTTTTTTTCTTTTTGCTCTGCTCCTAAGGCATAGCGTGATGCTACATAGCTTATAGCATTCCTCAATAATTAGGCTATCAAATGCAAAGATAACTTTTCAAATCCGACCCGTAGTTCTTTATTTATATTACCTACTAAGAAACAAATTATATCACTTTGTAATATTGCCTTTGATTGCCTCGTTGGTCTAGTGCTCGCAAGCACTGCTGAGCATGAGATCCTGGATTCGATTCCCAGGTCGGGCAAAGTGATATTGGATTTTTATATCTAGTAGCAGCCAGGAGTCTGAATTTATGCCCGGTTGATGGCAATAGGCTCGCCCCCTATTACATGGGACTTAAACATAACTGGCGAAATGTGGGTGTACTATAGGTACAACTCTGCCTAACCCTTCTGGGATTACATCCCAAAAGGATTAAGCAGAGGTTATACATTAATAGGAATAGCCATCAACCGGGGACAAATTTAGACTCTGGGCTGCGACTGAGAAATTCCAAATTAGAAAACCCAATATACTTTGCACACATGCGTGTTGCGCCACTTCTTCTTCCCAGCTAAAGCACTAGGAAGTGGTGAAGGGCGGGCCTTTTTGGGGACTGTCTGATGTAATTTTGACGTTCAAAAAGTGCTGATTCTCAGCCGTATTTGTTGAACAAATGACTTTTGATTTTGATTTTAAATGATTGCAGGGATAATCGTCGCGCGTCTAACAGCCCTCTGCTTATTGGCTTCGGTCTCTCGTACGCCTTCCATCGGTCCGGGACCCCAGGGTATCCAGATATGTCAAAAAATAGGATGTAAGTAGTTCTTGTCTATGGCTGCAAGAGTTGACATCTATTAAATTGATCCTGGTGTGAAATTCCTGGATTAATACTGGTGTGAAAATAAATTCATTATCATTCCCAATGCTACTGTTTTACTGAGCTGTGCCCATAATAATGAAGAAGATGGAAATAAAGATAGAAAAAGAAGAAGAGATAAAGCAACACACCTACGTTTTAAAACGATCCTTAATTTACGTAGTTGTGAACCCTATACGCTACAGATAATTGTAACTGATGCCTGCACGTGCGAAGAAAAATAATGCAAGCTATGCGATGTATCAAAATACACAAGTCTAACAAAATGGGTCTGGCTGGCAACAAATATGTACCTAAGTAAAAACTAGAAATATTATCAACGTGGTGAACGACATTATTTATACCTAAGTACCTAGATACTACGAAAACTAAAGGTTATAAAAAAAAATAGTTTCATAACATAATTCATATCAAATTGTTAACTGTAGGACAGACCAGGGACATGGCTTATAGGACAGAAAATTACAAAAAGAGTGTGTTTCTGAATAAACCATACTTAGTCATTGTTTAAAGGTTTGATGCCAAGCTCTATAGATGGCGTTGGCGTCGAAATAGACCTCACTATGGTTTCCTTACAATGCAACGATTTGCTACGGGTCTCGAAATTTTAATTTAATATATCAGCTTAGATCAGGACAAGTTTGCGGTTTTATTTACAACCCTATTAGTGTTCACATAATAGTAATTATGTACAGTTTTAAATTCTTTTTACCAATTGTGGTACTTATAGTATTTTTATTCTTGGTGCATCGTCTTCACATATAAAAATATTATTAATGTAAACAAAATATTGTAAAACATTTTAAAAGAGGTTAACGGTGGAGTTTCTTGCCCCTTCTTCTCCATACGAAACTACCTTTTGGAAGGGGCGCCTAGAATCAATTCTATTTTCTTTTTTTTAAATGTAAATGTGACGTTCATAAGTGGCTCTCTATCCATGTGCCTATTTGAAATAAATGCTTACCAGATCGCTTATAAACAAGTACCCAAGTTTGAATAAATATCGTGAAAAATGCATTTTCAGCTGAAACTATAAAATATACTAAGATTTTCGAACTGCCTTTATCTTAGCATAATGAGCCTAAAACGTTCCCACTGCTGGGACTCAAGCTTCTTTTCTTCGAGACGAAGTAGGCTGTAATCTACCACGCGGGCCCAGTGCGGGTTGGTAGATGGTCACATGTCTTCGAAGTTTAGGTACTAGGAGTTCGGACATGTCGGTTTCCTAACGATGTTTTCCTTCGGTTTGAGAGCCGTAGTGATGAAATTATTTACACACAGTAAAGCGCCTGTCTGGGTTCGGACCCACGACCTACAACTCGTAAGTCGGGGCCATTAGCACTAGGCCACCACTGCTCTGCGTCCATTTTATTAACCACAATAAACATAACATAACATCACGCCTTGTTTCCCCGAAGGGTTGGGCAGAGGTGTACCTATAGCACACCCACATTTCGCCAGTTATGTTTAAGTCCCATGTAATAGGGGGCGAGCCTATTGCCATCTACCGGGCACAAATCCAGACTTCGGGCTGCTACTGAGAAATTCCAGATAGAAAAACCCAATAACACGTTGCCCGACCTGGGAATCGAACCCAGGGCCTCATGCTCAGCAGTAGCGATTGCGACCACTAGACTATAATATAAACTATATATTAACCACAATATCGACTGTAATCCCCGGTGGGTCATAAGTCGTATGTCATAACCAAATACATTGTGTTGAAAATATTACATTGATGATAAATAAAAGAATCATAAAAAAACTGATTCATTCGTGTCGTGATGACTCAGTGGTTAACGCCTAAACCTTTCATGCACGAGGTTGTGGGTTCAAATCCGAGCAAGTACCAAAGTGACTTTTTCAATGGGGAAGGTCGGGCAAAGCTAATTGTAGATGGCGTGACCATAGCTAGGTCCCTACGACCTACAAAAATTTTGACATTTCGTTCATTCATTTCATTTTATGTTCATTCATGAGTTTGATTTTATTTCGCTATTTCGTTATTTTCGGTGATTTCAGTATTTTAAATCAAGTACTTGACATGGAAAGTGTCAGAATTTTAAACCTTGAATATTTCCTCGTAATCACTTTCTTCAAAATGTTCACGACACAAATTCGAACTCAAAAAAATCTGTACGAATAGCTTTAAAGCACAATCTTCTAATTTTAGGGGCTTACGAGAAATTCGAACTCCAATTTCGGAGTATCTAGGAACACACCAACGCGTCAACTTTCGCTAAAATAAAATAAAACCACATCACGCCTTGTATTTTTAGCTTGTGTTGGGAACTAGCTACGACAGCGCCATTTTGACAGTTGCCTTCCCCATTCATACGTACTTTCTGAGTTTATCTTGGACATTACTGACATTGGTGAAGGAAAATATCGTGAGGAAACCTGGACTTTATAAGTCTGAAATCGCCAACCCGTCTTGAGAAAGCGTGGTGATCAATGCTCGTACCTGCTCTGTATGAGAAGAGGACTGTGCCCTGCATTGGGACAATAACAAGCCGTTTTTTTTTTAAGGCTGTTTTTTTTTTTAATTTAAGTACATCCTTTACAATTCTTTACCAACAATATCACTAATAAATAATTATATATCAACTAATCAGTAACAAAAAAATTCAACAATCACCAATATTGCATAACAAATTCATAATAACGTAACCTTTATACACAAATAATAATAATTCACTAATCATTTAATTGCGGCTGTCGCTTATCATCTATAAACTCATCCATTCTGTTATAATGCTGTATTTAATTTGATTTTTAAATAAATTAAATAAAACAATAGTACATTATGGTACTAGTGTGTAACATTGGTGATTACGAGACGGTCGCATAACGCGAGGGTCTTAAGAGAGCCGAGGACGGTAATTATCAATACACACGTGTATCATACGACGTTTTTCAACACTCTTGTGAATAAAATATCAATAAAAACTCATTTTATTAAAAAAAAAATCGTGTTCAATAGAACAAATAAATTAATGTTCCTATTGCTTGCTCATTTCATGCAGCTTCTTATTTAAATAAATAATTTTAACTCGTACGTGTTTAATAAATAAAACTTTCACTCAAATATAACTTTTGTTGTTTTCTCTGTAATAGAAGAAAACTTTTAATTCCCCATTTTGTACGTGGTAGAATAGGCGCAAACCCTATGCGTGAAAAAAAAAACCTCATCCCTTTAGTCTGTGGCCGATCGAAAACTGATTAATTTTTCCCGCCATAGCGAAACATTTTTCACAACTCGTTTTCAATATTGAATTTATAGTTATTTATTAATTAAAATGTCTACAAGTACTAGTTACTAAGAAAATGATTTAAGAACAACGCCACTCCACCAATAAATTAAAAAAAAAAACTATAACTCACTAGTGAGTTATAGCAATGAAAAAGTCACAGTTTGATTATGGGTGTCATTCTGTGCCTAATTGCGGTGACCATAGAGCCACTTTATGAGCAAGTGTGTTGAAAAATATCTTTACCATTGACAACTTTTGAACAAATTTAGGTATATTGGACGCTTTTAACGTGTACATCGTTCTCACATAGGATCAACATTAATGTTACTAATGTATATTTAACAACAATATTATTTAAAAGAGTGTCCATGGAGTTTCTTGACTTTTCTTCTGCATAGGTACCTACTACGCTTCGGAATGGCCAACTAACTTCATATTTCTGAGTTTTGAGTTAAAGTTTAGTGTCGTTAATACTTGAATTAATTAATTAAATTGAGCACAAACCTATTGCTGTTTTTACCCAGTACCTTTGGATGGGGCAGTCCGGTGTGCCAGCAATCATTTTCAGGATACTGTTACGAGTGTTACGCAAGCGTTGTATTAAGGAAGCTGCTTTCTTACGCATGATCAGCGGCAACTGTAACAGCATCTCGAAAGCGTTGTTATATTGTACGTGCAGAACGTTGTAGGCTCGGCTAGAAAAGCGCGCGCGGTTTTTTAATAAATTCTTGCTGTTTATACTTATAAATTCCATTGGCAACTTGTTGTCAAAGACAGATTGTACTCTGGGACAATGATGAAACAAGTTCAATTTCGATTGGATTGTGTAAGTCTTTCCTACGAGTAATACCTATCTCAAGCTTATCTTACCTCTCTGGGTAAGGCAGAGGTGTACGTATAGTACAGACACATTTCAACAGTTATGTTTGTCACATGTTTATGGGGACGATCCTATTTCCACCAACCGGACACCAAAAATATTCAAGGCAATATAAGCCAGGCTTACTTACCAAACGTGGCTACAAATAAATGGCAATATAATCACATTGAAGCGATCAAGCGGCTTCAAGCAAAGGAAAATAAAGCGGTCGACGGATATTGAAATAAATTGCTGTAAAAATTATGTTCCTGTGCCTGCAGGGATGGTGTTATGCAAAAAAATAACTGCCTTACTTTTCTTAGCTAAGTTGGGGTCGGTTTACAGTCTAGATGATATATGAACGTGGACGAAGGAAATGAAGTATGTTACTTGGTGCTCTGTAGATTTTTCCTTCACCATGTTAATTAAAAAAAACAGACAATTCTAGTCCATAGTTTTGCATAACATGCTTAATCAGCCTATTTTGTTCCCACTGCTGGGACACAGGCCTCCTCTCTGTGCGAGGGAGTGGGCCGTAATCCACCACGCAGGCCCAGTGCGGGTTGGTAGATGTCACATGTCTTCGAATTTTTGGTTCTAAGACATGCCGGTTTCCTCACGATGTTTTCCTTCACCGTTTGGAGAGCAGTGGTGATGAAATAATTTACACAAAGTAAAGCGCCTGTCTGGGTTCGAACCTACAACTCGTAATTTGCGGCCGTTACCACTGGGCCACCACTGCTCCCACTGATGATGTTTTATAAATTCCTGTCAATATTATTTACATGGCAAGTAGTGATATACAAATTTGTGTCGGATATGAACATGTGAGCACAATGTACCTATCACGTGATTAATTTATATGCCTTTGCTTTATTTTTAATTATTTTTACCAATTGTGGTATAGTATTTTTATTCTTGGGCATCGTCTTCACATATAGAAGTATAATTAATGTATACAAAATATTGTAAAACATTTGAACAGAGTAACGGTGGAGTTTCTTGCCACTTCTTCTCCATACGAAACTGCTTTTTGGAAGTGGCGCCTAGAATCAGTTCTATTTTTAATGTAAATTTTGACGTTCAAAAGTGCCTTTTATTTTATTTAATTTCAACATGAATGATGCAACCAATCTATTGTAAACATAATTTGATTTAAAAGAGTGTCCGTGGAGTTTCTTGCCCGTTCTTCTCCATAGGTACCTACTACGCTTTGGAATGGGCAACTAGCTTAATTTTTCTGACCGACCGACCTTGACAATTCAAAAGTGCTTGTAATTGGTTCATTTGAAATAAATGCTTTGACTTTGACTTTTAACCTAAAGTAAAAAAAAAAAAACTGTCGATTTACAAAAAGACACTTCAAAGTGAAAAATAACTTTAATTTCAGAAACCAAAGACAGGAAGTGTGTTGTTTTTTTTTTTCTTTTTCTTTTTTATAATTTCTCACAACACTTTGCTTTGATCTTCCTCAGCTTCTCAATTCATCCGAACTCATATTCATATTTCCAGTTACATGGCTTTCATCCCTCTATTTTTTGTCCTTGTTAAGTACAACTGCTCTGAAGGCCAACTTTCGTACATATAAGCCATTCAAATTCAAGCCGCAATTGCATCTCAGCGACAATCGATGTCAAAAGCTTGTACAAAATGTATGTAAATTGATTGTATTTTTGACAGATTGAGCCTGAAATTAAAATGCGATACTTTCTTAAAAATACAGGAATTGTCGCTCAGCTTTGTTATTAAAAAAAAAAAAAGTTTTGGATGGCGCGGAGAGATTAGAAGAGTTCAATTGAGAGTGGTTAGGTATTGTCACCTACCTTTTTTTTTTTGTTTGTTTGGGAAATCTTCAAATGACTTCTCCCGCTCTGGGTGGAGCAGGAGGGCGTGTCAGACTTTTGCTTGACTAAAACCCACCCGTGTTCCTTCAGTTGCCGGTGCCAGGGCCACGGTTACTCTTTCGAATTTCCCGCGACCCTATCGGACATCGTCATTTTGTGGTGACATCTATTTGAGGCGCGCGTGGAACACGACGCGCCTTCGTCCCGGGCCTGGATTGTCACCTACCTTTTTTAGACGTTCAAAAGTGCCTTTTACGTGCCTATTTGAAATAAATGCATTGGACTTTGAAGGATCGACGATCTTCGTTTTAAATTATTTTTACCTATTGAGCTACAGCATTCTTGGTGCATCGTATTCTCATATAAAATGTAATTTATTTAGACAATATATTGTAAAACATTTTAAAAGAGGAACGGTGGAGTTTCTTGCCACTTCTTCTCCATACGAAACTGTTTGGAAGGGGCGCCTAGAATCAATTCTATTTTTAAATGTTGAAGTTCAAAAGTGCCTTGTAAGTGCCTATTTCAAATAAATGTTTTGACTTTGTCGTGGTCCACGGACGGTAACTGAGAACCAACAGACGACGCGACGGAATTGTAGTAAAATAATAGAATAAAAGTAAAACCTGGTTGGTTCCTCCCAGTATGAAACCGTCCAATTTCATCTGACAGTGTTTTCGCAATAATATTGAAAAATGAAACCGTGTTGCTTCTTACTAATAACAATCTACTAAAATAGGTAAGAATAACGAAATGATGGTTCTATAGTCGATGTAGCGTCTCAACAAGTGTTTTAATACTATACTAACTACCAGTTAACGGTCTGCGCAGCCTACCTGCAAAGCCCTAACCGTTACATCGCAGTGGCTTCTATACTAGTCACTGGTGCACTTGTTCGATTCCCGCTCGAAACAAAAATATTTAAAAGTTAAATTCCCAAGCTTTGAAAGCGGGGAACACTCTAAAGACCGTTTTTTACACCTTATTGTCAAATACTGGTAAAAATGTCAAATTCTGTCAAATTTTCTTGACGTCCTAGAAGAGCGGTTACGTCAAGTTTTAAAATATTACATAACAAACATAACATCACGCCTGTAATCCCAGAAGAGTTAGGCAGAGGTGTACCTATGTACACCCACATTTCGCCAGTTATGTTTAAGTCCCATGTAATAGGGGGCGAGCCTATTGCCATCAACCGGGTACAACTACTGAGATATTTTAGATAGAAAAATCCTCTAACACTTTGCCCGACCCAGGAATCGAACCCAGGACCTCATGCTCAGCAGTAGCTCTTGCGACCACTAGACCAACGAGGCAGACCATTTTATAATATTATTTACTATAAATGGTTTAGTAGCGTGCATTGCTTTTTAGAATAGGTAGGCAGGCACTAGGTCTAGTCTAGGCAGAGATAAACATTACAAAAGTCTCTATTTTGAATTTTTATATTATTTCCTTACCCACTATGTGCCGTCTATAAACTAAAACAGCAAATAATCTTCAGCGGTCGGAAGAAAGAAAACTATTTGACGACCACAGGTAACTAAAAAAAATATGGTAAACTAATGACACATTTCAGAGCGTAACATGTCACATATACAGTTTGATGGATATCTGTAGGCGCTTTAAAAAAGAAAAAGTTCTATTTGTTATTTTTTTTGCCTGGCTGTCTCGTTGGTCTAGTGGTCGCAAGAGCTACTGCTGAGCATGAGGTCCTAGAATTTCTCAATAGCAGCCGATTTGTGCCCGGACGATGGCAATAGGCTCGCCCACTATTACATGGGACTTAAGCAAAACTGGCGAAATATGGGTGTACTATCTATAGATGCACCTATGCCTATCCCTTCTGGGTTTACAGGCGTGAAGTTATGTTGTGTGTTTTGTCTCGTCTCACTCGCTTTGCATTTAACTAAGTAACTACTCAAAGGAATTTGTACTGTTTTGCGAAAAATCAAAAAAATAAAGTAGAAGCCACTATACACCAAAGATCTAAAGAATCTAATTCTGTTTAGATTTGTTTTCGAAAATACTATTTCAGCTGACGTCTTTGTTTTCTTAACGTGAAAATTCAATATCTCATTTTATTTTCTGAATGAACTTGGCAATTTGCATCATTCGTATTCTATTAAGTTTTTCATTTCTTTATAGGGTAAAACTGTTATTATTTTGTCTAGTAGCCATCACATATTTTGCTAAGACTAGTCAAAAGAATTTATACATTTAATACATTTTCCAACTAAAGCCCAGTCGCGGAGCAGGAAGAATTTCTTACGTTGACCTGTTATTATCTGTCTCTGTCACTCCCGCGTAAATATAATAAGTCTCGCTCGCACAGATGCAATGGCCGCCGTCCTCAAGGATTGTAAACCTTTTACCTGAGACTGTAAGGTTTGTTCTTTTTTGAATGTGGTTTTTTTTTGGCCTTGAGTTACGACAAAAAATCCTTGGCTTGCTGCTTGACATAATTCATAATTTTTAAATAACGAAGAAACGGCATTCCATCTTGGGATGCGTTAGTGATCGGACACAGTAATCTCAGTTAACCATTCTTAGTTTGTTGTCTGTTGGTTTTTGTTATCTTGTTTTAATTGGTTTTGTTAAGTTTTCTTCATTGTTTTAAAATGGAATTAAATTTCATGTAAGCCGCACTTAATACAAAAATGTTTGTGACCACTGTCAGTAGGTCAAGAGGTCATTGTACGAAATTCTTCCTGCTCCGCGACTGGGTTTTACCCAAATATTAAAATTAAGCAGTGGGGATTATAAAAGTTGGTTGAGTTACTGTGAAAGAAGTAATTCAAATAAATAAAAGCATGATAGACATAGTTTTTTTTAATCAGAATGTACATAATATACAAGCTGAATAAAAAAAACATGAATAAAAAAATAAGTAAAAGAATCAAAGGGCATCGAAAAATTCGTCCACATCGCTATCAACAGAAAACTGCCCAAAAGGCTGGCAGCATTGCCACGTTGTATGGCGATGCTAATTCTTTGGCCAAAAAATAGACCAACCGCTTAGCACCACCACAGCGCTTCTAAACATTACGGATGATATAAGGTCAGCCATGGAAGACGGTAATCTAACGGTCTTAGCTTTGCTAGATTTCAGTAACGCTTTTAATACTGTTGATTTTGATGTTTTGCTTGGCATTCTTTGCTCTCTTAACATATCTCCATCGGTAATTGACTGGTTTCGTAGTTACCTGTTCGGTCGGCGGCAACGTATTTGCATTGGAGAGACCTTGTCTTCCTGGTGTAATACTTCTGCCGGTGTACCTCAGGGTGGTGTTCTATCCCCTTTACTTTTCGCAGTTTTTATTAACTCCATCTCCGACGAATTAATTTTTTCCTACCATCTTTATGCTGATGATCTACAAATTTACTCGCGAGCTCCTCTCGGAAATCTATCCGAGGCTTTCGTAACGATTAATCATGATCTAGCCCGAATATGCGACTGGGCTAAGAGATACGGGCTTATGGTTAACCCCATAAAGACGCAGGTTGTGGTAGTAGGCAGTTCAAGGAAGGTCTCAAGGATGGACTGGACGACTCTTCCTCAAGTTTCATTTGACAACTCAGTTGTTCCCCTCAGTGAGAAAGTTAAAAACTTAGGGATATTCATTGATAAGAACTTCTCTTGGACTGCCCAGCTACAGGAAGTTAGCCGCAAACTATTTGCATCCGCTGCATCTTTGAAGAGATTGCGTAATTTTCTGCCGACTGCTACCAAGATGCACAATCGCTTCTTTTACCCATCCTTGACTATGCTGATGCCAGCTATCTTGACCTTACCCAAGACCAACTCGATAAACTTGAGCGGCTTCAAAATTTTTATTTAAGATTTATATTTGGCTTGCGCAAATATGACCATGTTTCTGAATTTCGTGTGAAGCTCAAGTGGTTACCAATTCGCCTTCGCCGTAATGCTCACATTCTTTCCCTGGTGTATAATGTGCTCTTTTCCCCTTCCACTCCCAACTATCTCAAGAAACGTTTCCAGTTTCTTTGCGACTCCCATACGAAATTTTTAAGATCATCGGATAACTTAAAGCTTAAAATGCCTAAGCACTCCACAATTTTCCTCGACAAATCTTTTACTGTCCAGGCCGTTCGTCTGTGGAATGCACTGCCTGTCGAAATAAAACGCGCGCAGTCGTTATTTGCGTTTAAAAGACTCGTGAAGGATCATTACTTGTCGTTGTGATCTTGCTTTCGTAAACTGTAATTATCATTTATTTACGTTTCTTATATTTCGCATATATGTATGTATTTATGTATCTATTCCTTAGGATATGTTAATATGTATATATCTGTGTATCTGTTTTAGTTTAATGTATATTTATTTCTTGCACCCATTTTATGTCCAGACAAATCACTGTCCATTCTAAGGTTGCCTGGAAGAGATCGCAGAAAGCGATAAGGCCGCCCATTGTATGTTTTTAGTATGATATTATTTTTTCCACTACGATATTATTTTTTACATCCACTAATTGGCTCTTCAGCTGATCCCTTATTGTTTTTTTTCTAGTCTATTATAAAAAGTGTAACAGAAAAAACGCAAGTCCTGCAAGTAGTTCTTATTGATTAGTAATCGAATTCAGTAACTTATAATTGAGGTTGAAAATAAAAAAAATGGCCATGCTGACCGCCAATTGAGCCAAAGATAATTAAATCTTATCTCATAGAAATAAGATTCAATTCAATGAACAAATTATTGCTAGGGTCAACAGTAATAAATACAGCTAGCTTTTAATAGTGGTCGCCAGTGCTACTGCTGAGCATGACGTGCTAGGTTCGATTCTCAGGTTGTGTCAAGTGTTATTGGGTTTTTACATCACGAATTTCTAAGTGCCAGCCTGGAATCTGGATACGTGCCCGTTCGATGAGAGGGACAACAGGTTCGCTCCCCGTTATTTAAACAAAACTGGCGAAAATGTGGGTGTACTAAAGGCACAATTCTGCCTAAACCTTCGGGGAATACAGACTTTATGATAAGTGCTGAGATAAAAAATAAAAATAAACAGTAGTTTTTACATTTTGAATATATTGTGGACTACGCATCACGCTGACGTCACGCAAACAGAGTTTACCGCGCAATATATATACAACGTCCCGACATCAATCGTCGGGCCAAGCCCGTTCGCTTCAATAGAATGCAGACCCTCCAGAACAAGTTCCTCCGTAGGATAACAGGCTCCCCCTGGTACGTTCGCAACGAAATCCTCCACGTAGACCTCAGGATTCCCACTATCCGTCAGTTCATGAAACGCATTTCAAAGCGTTTCTTCGAGACCGCCGCGAATCACCGCAACCCTCTGGTTGTGAAAGCCGCTAGCTATATTCCCTCCTCCATTAGTCATGTCCGCCGTCCCAAGCATGTCCTCACCGATCCCGATGACCACATAACTCTCATTCAGGAGAGCAGTAGGGCCACCAGTACAGTGCACAAACACAGACCGACTTTCCGACCTCGCCGCCGAGGTTCCTCGCGAAGATCCCGACGTAATTGTCCCCCCCGACCCTTGCTCGATGAAGTGCCAGCCCGCGCCGTAGCTGAGCCTGTAGCTTTAAATTCCCCGAATAATAATAATCAACAAAACCTGATCCAGCCTGTCCCATCTTGCTGTCCTCCCGTCAGCGACGCCCTAAGCCGAGGTCCGTACCCCACAGGGGGTGCCCTTAGCGAGCGTTCGCTTAGTAATGTAAGTAGTTTTACGCCCCTGGCTGGAGGCTTTGAGTCCGCTTAAGGCAGCCACAGGATAGTCCGGTTAAGTAGTCACGACCTCTCAAGGTCAACTACGAGATGCCATACCCAAAAAAAAAAAAAAAACAATCGTCGGGCAGTTGCCCATCAGACACAACACCCGTCTGGTCGGAGGTTCGTCCCTTTTCTATAGATAAATATATGAGTAATATGAGTGAACTTTTCCCCATTTTCCTCATACCTCTATAGTAGTATTACGTGAATTCGACACAAAAAATATATTTTAAAGGGTGTTCTATGTTATGGACTACGTACATTTAAATGGAAGATACCACTGGCGATGTCAACCAGGAAACGTCCATTCATAATCTTTATCAACAGCAGCCTTGTTCCACCCACGGCTGGGTATAAGCTTCCTCCCTTTTGTTCCATGCTTCCACAGTCACAATCAAACAAGAACTAAGTAGACCCCGTGGCCAAAAGATTCCTTACCTACTCAAGGTCAAACTGAAGATTTTTTTTTCAATTAAACAATTTACAGGCACTCTTGAATTGCCAAGAACTCAGTCAGTCACTCAGAAAGTTGGAGCGGAGAAGATCTGTGTGGACACACTTTCAAATCAAGTTAATATAAAATCCTACTTGTAATTCTTGTTGATCCTACTACTGATTGCCTTGGGTAGGTAATTGTTTAGTGAAATGCAAAAGTACATAAACTGGGTGTCAGTGGCGCGTCAATGTCCCTGCCACCTTGCCACCAATTCTATGGTGAAATGTTTTGAAATACAAGATGGCGGCAGACGTTTCGACCACATTTTTGCCACGCCTCAAAATCATCTTGTGGAGCTACGAGTCTAAATCCAAATCACAACTGTCATTCTTTGACAGTTGTATGAAATGGCTTTAACACGACAAATTGACGCAGTGTGCCAACTAAACGTAGGGTATCAATTTGAAAAATACTAATTTCCTAGACTGTGGATACGTAATGTCGTAGTTTTAATTTTATTTATTTACAGCTAATTATATTAAAAGAAGATTCTTTGAATGTGCTCTGTATGAGACGTCCCTAAAGGAACGTTTGGTAACGTTTGGTAACGTTTAAGAAGCCGTGTGCCCGATGGGATTTCCTATCGACAAAAATGACGATCTCTTAATACAAACTTTCATCCTCTTGTAACGTGGGGAGTTCGTGGGGAGAAATAATACCACGAAACCTTGTCAGCATAAAAAAGTATATTCTTATTAAAAGTTGTGTAAATGGGGTGGATAGGTTTATGGCTACAAAGTTCCCTAAATTTCCTTAGGAGTGGCACAATACTCTCCTGGCTCAGCCTGGTGTGACGATGACCGCAGCGGGTGCAACCACGCTGCAGACGCCAGGAAGGTGATGGTCGGCGAATGGTATCGCCAGACCCGTGGAAGTGAGCTCGACGCGGCCACGCGGGTAAAATAAGTACCCGGGGCGGCGTGGAACCCGTTGATGCCCGGATTTGCCGGAAGGTGGTGGCCCGGATCTCAGCGTCCGGATGACGCTGATGTCACCGGATTAGATTCGGCAATGGGATAAGCCTTTTTTTTTTCATTTGTTTAAAACCCAACCACATATGGTGTTATTTGCTGACGATACTTCGTTAATTTTTAAAATTAATAGGCGTGCATTAAATCTTGACGACGTGAATAACGCCTTACTGCAGATCCAAAATTGGTTCACTGCTAATAATTTGGTATTAAATGGGAAAAAAACTAAGTGCTTAGATTTTCTTTACCAAATGTCAAAAGTACTAATTGTGAGATAGTATTGAATCAAGAGAAACTAGAATTCGTCGATAAAACTGTTTTCCTGGGGATCACGCTCGATTCAAAGCTTCAATGGGGTCCTCATTTAACATCCCTTGCAGGACGGCTAAGTTCAGCAGCATATGCTGTGAGAAAAATCCGTCAATTTACTGATGTAGATACCGCGAGACTAGTCTATTTTAGTTACTTTCATAGTATTATGTCGTACGGTATTTTACTATGGGGACGGGCTGCAGACTTCGAGTCCATTTTCATTCTGCAGAAAAGAGCCATCAGAGCCATATATGGCCTCCGCAGGCGCGACTCTCTAAGGGAATTGTTCAAAGATATTAACATCATGACGGTACCTTGTCAATATATCTATGAAAACATCATGTACGTAAGGAAAAATCTACATCTTTTTAGTAAAAGAGGTGAAAGACACAATTATATCACTAGAAATAGGGACCAATTAGTTCAACCAGGTTTCAGGCTGGCTAAAGTAGACTCATCTTTCATGGGGTACTGTTTAAGATGTTACAATAAAATACCTCCCCACATACATCAACTGAATGAAACCAAATTTAAATCTTGTATAAAACGCACACTATGCAGCCGAGCATATTATAAGTTAGGGGATTACATTGCTGATAAAAATGCTTGGCTAATCGCTGGTCCTGCTCCTCAAGGACGCATCAACTAATTGATTAGCATTTAAAAATACTGTTGGAGCTGCTGAAGATTAAAAACAAGAATCTTTGCATTGTATAAACTCAATTTTTTTTGTACTGTATAATTGCTATATGCCATATGTGAGTACTATGTACATGCTTTAAAGCTACCATTTACAGGGTACGTCTTTCATTGACTTGAATGTGTCCTGGCGGCTGAGAGTATGTCATGCTCACTTTAATGTTTCGCTGATGGTGGCGCGTGTGTTGGATCATTTAGCTCCCTTCAAAATGGTTGAGTTGAATGGTGCTAATCCATGCGTCATGTTCGTGAACGGGCGCCGTCAGTTGAGACTGGTCATCTCTTAGCTGCCACGGCGTATTTTATTTTCGAATTGTTTTCATATTTAAATAACGGACGCTTTTAACGTTCTGCATCGTTCTCACATGCATAATTTCAACATGAATGATGTAACCAATCTATTGTAAACATAATTTGATTTAAAAGAGTGTCCGTGGAGTTTCTTGCCCGTTCTTCTCCATAGGTACCTACTACGCTTTGGAATGGGCAACTAGCTTCATTTTTCTGACCGACCGACCTTGACAATTCAAAAGTGCCTGTAATTGGTTTATTTGAAATAAATGCTTTGAGTTTGAGTTTGAGTTTATTACTTAGCGGAAGACCCTAATCACCCCAATACAATACTGAGGAAGTACCTAACAAGAATAATACACCATTAGCTGTGATTTTATTAAGTGACTAACCCCTATTGGTGGTGCAGTTGCACCTGTTAGTTGCTCTGTTTTATATCTATTGTATAATCATTTCAACCTAATAGCTATCAACTTATATTTATGTCAGACAATGAGTCTTTTTTCTGCCAACCAATCTACTGCTTCTTCTAGCGATGATAGCTTTTGTTCTTTCAGCTCCACTCTTGGTGACTTTTTGCAACAAAATTTCAATGATCAGTCTAATCGGTTGGTTAATGTGTGTCACATTAACGCACAAAGTGTTCCGAGCCACTACAGCGAGCTGTACGACGCGTTTAATAACAGCAATGTTCACGCCATCCTGATCTCTGAAACTTGGCTCAAACCACATCTCCTGTCCACCACTTACTCTCTTACTGGTTTCGATCTTATACGAAATGATCGGATTGGTAAGGGAGGGGGCGGTGTAGCTATATACCTTCGCAATGACTTTCCTTATAAAATACTTGCTACTTCCTCTTCAAATTATTCTGCTTCTGCTGAGTTTATTTTCCTTGAAGTCTGTGTCAGAGGAACGAAAACCATTATTGGTGTTGTCTACTGTCCTCCCACTGTTGATTACTTCACCGAATTCGAATCGGTACTTGAATCTTTGGGTTCCGAGTATGCACATCATATCATCATGGGTGATTTCAACACAAACCTCCTTGCCCACAACTCCCCTCGATCCCGTAAACTCCTCCACCTTATCGAGTCAGCAAGTCTTCACGTGTTGCCGCTTAAACCTACTCATCATAACACTGTTGGTGATGACACCTGGCTCGACCTGATCCTCACCTCGAATCCTTCCCTCATTTCCTCTCACGGTCAACATGACGCTCCTGGCTTTTCTCATCACGACATGATTTTCCTTTCGTATATCCTGAAACCTCCCAAACCTAAGCCCAAGGTTCTGTACAGGCGTTGTTTTGCGCGGATGAATGTCGAGAAGATCAAAGAAGATGCATCTGCGATCGATTGGGAGCCCTTGACGGAAGCCACTTCAGTTGACGACAAGGTTGCCATCTTCAATGATGTTGTAAGCAACCTTTATAACATCCATGCTCCCGTCAAAAAAGTTAAGTTAAAACGCCCACCTGCTCCATGGATGACTAGAGGTATACAGATGGCAATGCGACGTAGGGACCGCGCGTTCCGCAAATTTAAAAGGGATCGAACTGATGACAACTGGAATTTATTCAAGGCTGCAAGGAATATATGTAATCAGATGATACGCAATGCTAAACGCCGCCATATTCTTGATACTATCAATTCTTCCTCTTCTGCCGATATTTGGAAATTTCTTGGAACTCTTGGTATCGGCAAATCGCGACATTTAGATTTTCCTAGTTCAATTGACTTAGACGATCTCAATCGGCATTTCTCCACCGTTACTATCATGGATCGTCTAACCAAGCAAAACACTCTGTCTCTAGTTTCTGGTCTAACGCGTCCTCACATAAATCCTTTCAGTTTCATTTCAGTTGAACCGGGAGAAATCAGAAAGATAATTCTCTCCATTAAATCGAAAGCGGTGGGATGTGACAATATCACCCATGGTATGATTATATCCATTCTGGACCAACTCCTACCCGCGATTACCCATATAATAAATTTTTCCTTGTACACCGGAGTATTCCCTTCCCTGTGGCGCAAAGCCTATGTTCGCCCGCTACCTAAGGTTTCTAATCCCTCTCTTCCTACTGACTTCCGTCCAATTTCTATCCTTCACTTCCTATCCAAAGTGCTCGAGGCCTGTGTCCACAAACAATTCTCCAACTTTGTTCATTGTAACTCAATTATTAGTCCTCTTCAATCTGGGTTTAGGCCTGGGCACAGCACTGTTTCCGCCCTTCTTAGAGTGACTGGCGATATAAGGGCAGGACTGGAAGACACCAAAGTTACTGCTCTGGTGTTGGTTGATTTCTCGAATGCCTTTAATACCGTCAGTCATGACATCATGTTGGGGATTCTTCTTCTTGCTGGTGTGATTTGGAGACTGGCGTTCCTCAAGGCGGTATACTTTCTCCTCTTCTGTTTTCTATTTTCATTAATCTTATAACTTCCGAACTTCAGTGTGCGTATCATCTGTATGCCGATGACTTGCAGTTGTACTGTCACGGGAAAGTTGATGAATTACCAGACACCATCGACAGATTAAATAGGGACTTGGTAGCCATGAAAACCTGGGCTGACAGATTTGGTGTAGCAGTAAACCCTACGAAGTGTCAGGCGATAATCATTGGCAGTTCTCGTAGCATTAGTAAGGTGGATGGTACAATATTGCCACCAGTACTCTTCAATGGTACGATAGTTCCTTTTAGCACTGACGTGAAGGACTTAGACTTGCACATTGATAATACCCTGAACTGGCGTACTCAAGTTGCTCGGGTAAGCCAGAAGGTTACCGGAACGTTGCGGGCTCTGTACCGATTGAAAAATCTATTACCATCGAGTACGAAGACAATGCTTGTGCAGTCCTTAATTTTCCCCATCCTCGATTATGGTGATGTGTGCTACTATGACCTGAATGCAGATCTCCTCGACAAACTTGACCGTCTCCTCAATAATTGCATTCGATTCGTTTTCAATCTGCGTAAATATGACCATGTCTCTGCACATCGGTCGCTTCTAAAGTGGTTGCCCATACGTCAGCGCAGAGAGCAAAGGGCGCTGACCACCTTGTTTTCATTTCTTGACTCTACCTCTTCCCCTGGTTATCTAGCCCCCCACTTTCAGTACATTTGCGCCAACCACAATAGAAATCTTCGTTCATCACACAACCGTCTTCTTCAATGTCCCACTCACCGCACAGACTTCATTCACTCTTCCTTCTTCGTTCAGTCTATCTCTCTGTGGAATGCACTCCCCCAAGAAATCAGGATGACAACCAACCGATTAGCCTTTAAAGTTAAAGTGCGTGAGCACATTCGCAGGAAGCTTGCAATATCATCATAACGGTATAGTTTTCTAATTGTTTGTCTTATTTGTTTTTTGTATATTCATTTATTTATGTTTAGTTATTTGTGTTTATATTTATTTATAATTAGGGATATATATGTATTTTATATATTGTTTAGGTATCTTTATATTTAAATATTTATTCCTAAATGTTTTTTTATAAATTGCACCTACCAATGTTTGTCTCTGCATCACCCAAAGGTTGACTGGTAGAAAATGCCTACGGCATTAAGTCCGCCTCTGTACATGCTTGTGCGAAAGTATTAAATAAATAAATAAATATTTACAAACACAATTAATCAATCCACTGCAGATGCTGAGATGCTGGTAAACCATGTATTTTTCACTTTATTTAATTTATCGACCGCACGAAATTCGCGCGCGCAATCAGCTGTGAGGCACTTGACCCCGTCCGGTCACATGTTCATTTAAGTACTACCGTAAAACGCGCGGCAAAAAAAATGTTTCTTTGGGAACGTTGTTTGGTATGATGAGTACACAATCATGTGTTTAAGCATCGGTCACTAATTACCAGTCACCCTATATTTATATGTGTGAAGCACGACATGACTTGCACATTTTGAGACATTGCAAATATAATTTTAACAAAATGCAAAGCGCTAAAGGCAAACAGGGTGCGAAATTAACATTAAAACTGTCAAATAAGGGGCACGTCAATGAGACACCGTGATTGAGCAATGACTGATTTATTAAAATGACAGTACTACCGCACATACATGACATCTCCCTTTTCATAAAACAATAGAATGCTTAATTGTACCTATACATACACAAAACATAAATATATCAATTGGAATACAAACATAAGCAACCAGGATTATCTTGTATGAACATGCAATTTATCTCTAGGTACATCTTCCGTTTACAAAAATTTCGAATTGAATTATTGCTAGTTATTAATTATTATTTCAAAAAGTGTTGTTTTTATGTAGATTAATCAAAAATACAATTTATCTTTATAAACTAACATGCATTTGTTCTTTACAAAGATTTAGATAATGTGGCTTTTTAGCTTTATTTAGTACAAAAATTTTAAGCAAGTACACTAGTCTTGCTTTAATTTTTATTAGAATGAAAGAAGAACTGTACTTACAATAATAATTTTTATAATAATAATGTTAATCATTGCATCAGGATTGATGAGTTTCAAGATTTGTATTCATCACACAAACATATGACTCTTGCAGGATTCGAACCAGCGACCTTTTGCACAGCAGTCAGCATTACTAACCACCACACCAAACAGATTGTATTGAGTACATTGGAAATTTATTTTGTTATATGACATTTTATAATTAATAGCACTATATTACTTTAATAGACTAACTACATATTTTAATTATATTATTATTGTTTTTATATGTATATGAATGAATATGGATTACTTACTAGAATATTTTAGATTACATTGTTAGATTAGATACATTTGTTTTATCATTTGGTTTAAGCTACTAGGTACACATTTTAATTCGTTAGTATTCTTTTATTAAATAAATGGCTTAACATTACTTGGTTTTCCAATGCTGCAGTAGATCTAAGAGGCTGCCCATCCCCATTTATTCGGCGGTCTCACCAGCCTGCCAGAACGAGTGACATAGTGATTAGTATTATTGCATGTCTGGCTTACAATTGGTGGTGGGCTGTACGATGATGTGTTGTCATCATACTCAAAATTGTAACTTGGTGTATCATGTCGTAGAGGCGAGTCTTTTATTATGTGCTTTCGATTTCTTACGATTTGCCTACCCGATACTAGTTCAATTAGGTATGATCTATTTGCTATCATTTTGATTACAGTTCCAGATATCCAGTGCTTCCTATTGTTCATATCCAGTACTTTGACCTTATCACCAGTGAATAAACTGTCTAAGTCTTTTGCAGTACGATCAAAGTATGTTTTCTGCTTCGTTTGTCTTTGTTCTAGCTTGTCTTTCACGTTTTCTTGTACTTTTGGTATTAGAAATTTGTTTGATGTCGGAATTATACTGCGAAATTTTCGGCTCTGTAGTAATTCAGCTGGTGAAGCCAAGTTGTTACCTATGGGCGTGTTGAGATACTCTAGCAGTGCTAGGCGATAGTCTGAGTTATCTTCACTAGTTTTAATCATTATGTGTTTTACTGTTTGTATCGTTCGTTCAACTTGACCGTTGGACTGTGCGTAGTGCGGCGAAGAGGTATTATGTGTAAACTTCCATTCTACTGAAAACTTTTTAAATGCACTAGACGAAAACTGGGGGCCACAGTCAGACATTACAATACTAGGAATGCCCTGACGACTAAATATGTTTTTTAGGCAATCTATTACATATGCTGAATCTGTTGATTTTAACTCGACTACCTCGAAAAACTTACTGTAATAATCCACTAGTAATAAATAATTTCTACCTTTTAATTGAAACAAATCTATGCCTACCTTTGCCCACGGTCGTTCTGGGATTTCATGACATTGCAACGTTTCCTTCTGATTTTGTTTCCTGTGTGATAAACATATTTGACAGTTTGAAATTGTGTTCTGAATGTCGTTGTTTATGCCTGGCCAAAAAACTGTCTCTCTTGCTCTTAGCTTACACTTCTCTATTCCCATGTGTCCTATATGTATTTTATTGAGCATTGTTTTACGTAACTTCAAAGGAATTATTAATCTATCCGCATTCCAAACCAATCCACATGCAATACCTAAATTTTCTTTATAGTTCCAATAAGGTTGTACAATCGATTCTATTTTATTCTTATCATCTGGCCATCCATTCAAAATATACCTTTTTAGTGCTGAAATCTCTTCATCAAGCTCTGAGTATTTTTGCAAGTCGATTAACTGTGAATCGGACAAGTTATCGGACGCAAGCGCTGTGCTGCTGCGCGTTATCGCGCACACCTCCTCGTGAATAGAATCGTGCACCGCGCCGGAGTGTAACGGGTTCGATTCCGTGCCGGCCGGTTCATAAGCGCGAGACAGTGCGTCTGCTATGTACAAGTGTTTTCCCGGCTTGTACACTAGTTTAAACGTATATCGTTGTAAACGTAATAGCATTCGTTGTAATCGAGCCGGTGAGTCAACTATTGGTTTTTTAATGATACTAATGAGTGGTTTGTGATCAGTTTCTATAGTAATATCAAACCTTCCGTAGATGTATGCATAAAATCTCTCGCATGCAAACACACAAGCATACAATTCTTTCTCTATTTGTGCGTATTTTTGTTCGGCTTTATTCAGTGATTTGGACGCATAGCACACAGGCAAACCCTTCTGCATTAAGCACGCTCCTAGACCACTTTTGCTGGCATCTACTGAGATGGTTATTGGAGTATTAAGATTATAGTATTGCAAGACTGGTTTATTAGACAAACATTTTTTCAATTCACTAAAACATTGTTCATGCCTTTCATTCCAGTGCCATTCAATTTCTTTCCTTAGCAATTCACGTAAAGGTTGTGTTTTGTCTGACAAATTCGGTATGAATGTCCCAACGTAGGTCACCAAGCCAAGCAACCTTTCTACATCTTTCCTATTTTCTGGTACTGGCATCTTTGTGACAGCTGTGATGTGTGAGTCATCAGGAAGCAGGCCTCGTTTTGTAATACGATGACCCAGGTATTTTATCTCCTCCAAGCCGAATTTACATTTGCTTTTGTTTAATTTTAAGTTAATTTTCCTGCATCTCTCTAATACTTTTCTTAGCCTTTCATCATGTTCTTGTTTCGTAGATCCAAATACTAGTAAATCGTCTACATACATACATATTCCTTCAATGTCATCAAAATTTTCATAAATTTTTCTATGAAAGACCTCTGATGCTGATGAAATGCCATAGGGCATTCTTAAAAACTTATATCTTCCAAAAGGAGTGTTAAAAGTGCAATACTCACTGTTTTTAATGCGAACCTGCCAGAAACCCGAAGATGCATCTAAAGTACTGAAATATGTCGCCCCTGAAAGTTTGGAAACGATTTCGTCTAACGTTGGTAGCCTGAAATACTCTCTTTTAATAACTTCATTTAATTCTTTTGGGTCCAAACATATCCGTAATTCCCCATTGGCTTTCCTCACCACTGTGATACTATTGACCCAGTCCGAGGGCCCTTCAACTTTCTCAATTATCTGTTGCTGTTCCATTTCTTCTAGCTTTTTCTTCACGTCTTCTCTAATAGCAAATGGTAATTTCCTAGGTGCATGGACAACTGGAACTGCAGTTTCTTTTAATTGTATTGTATATTCTCCTGGTAAGCATCCTATGCCCTGAAATATGTCTTCAAACTCACTTATGTAATTTGGTACGTCTTTATTTACTTGTAACGACATGACTCGCCTCACCACATCTAACTCCATACAGGCAAATCGACCCAGTATTGGATCTGAATTCACATCTGCTATTTTAAATTGTAGTAAATACATTTTGTCTTTGTAATATACTCTGAGGAGAATTTTTCCTATTACATTTATAGATGCACCTGAATATCCATTTAACTTTGTATTAGTCTGTAGTAAGTCTTTTTGCAATATGCCAATTTTAGACAAGTAACGCAATGGTAAAACATTAACATCGGCACCTGTGTCTAGTTTAAAACAAATCTTTATATTATTTATTTTAAGGTTTAAACTCCAATCGTTCTTTTTATTACAAATACAATGAATTACCTGTTCATCCGTTTCCTCTATGTTGTATACACTACTACCGCACACTCGCGCAAAGTGATTCATTTTTAAGCAACGTAAACACTTCTGTCCATACGCCGGACACTCAAACTTTTTGTGTACATTCCCACAATGATCACATTTATTTACAAATGCACCCGATGACACACGTTGAGTGCGGGAGTGCGGGGCAGCGGTGCGCGGGGGGGCGCGCGAGCCCAGCCGGCGCCGGCACCGGGTGGCGCCGGGCCGCGGCCGCGCCATCCGCCAGCACCCACCATCACGCCACGACCGCGGCCAACTGATGTCTTCAAACTCGATCGGCCTCGCCCTTGTACAAACCACACATCATCATTTTCTTCGTGACTCCCGCGAATCTCGTATATTGGTTCATTTTCGCGTTTGATGTTCTCCGAGTACATTTTTGAGACAATAGCTGCACGACAGATTTCTAGTGCCTTTTTTAAAGTTAAGTCTTCCTCACGCAATAGACGTTCTCGAATACCTGCGTTGGTGACGCCACAGACTAGCCTATCTTTAATTAACTCTTCATTTAGAGATCCAAACTCACATGACTTCGATAATCTGCGTAACTCGAATGCATATTGCTCAATGGTTTCATTTCCCAGCTGTTCTCTTGTGAAAAATTTATGCCGCTCAACCGTTACGTTTTTCTTTGTTAGAAAGTATTCATCCAATATTTTCCACACACCCTCCACTGTGACCGGTTTATCCTCCGTTTGTTCTATGATATCTCGACATTGTTCTCCTATGACGTGTAAAAGTATATTTAATTGGATAATCACATCTTTTTCTTCTAACAGACACGCTTTTGAATATATTTTGTAACTGTTTTTCCATTTATTCCAACTTTCACTTAGGCTACCTGCCGCCATATCCAACGCATTTCTGTCGAATAAATAAGCCGCCGGCGGTGTTAAAACACTTTCCATTTTTATATTTTGCACGTATTTTACAAGTATACACTTTTTCTCTTTGCACTATCTCATTTAAATTACTTAAAACACTTTCTTTATTTAGTGGGTAAGCACCGGCTGCGCCATGTCAAATAAGGGGCACGTCAATGAGACACCGTGATTGAGCAATGACTGATTTATTAAAATGACAGTACTACCGCACATACATGACAAAAACGATAAGACGCATTTAACAAATAGGCACGCGCCCTAAGATGACTTCGATAGGTACACGAAATATAAAACGTAATTTCACACCTACGTTAGAGCGTTAAATTACTAAACGGAATACACTTACCCAGTATGGGGTTACAAAAACACAGATTTTAATAAGGTTGACTAATATGAGTCAATAAAACTGTTGCCTGCTTTAGGCCTTCTAAAATGGCTGAGACCGTATGTGAGGTCACAGGTGATGCAGGGTCAAGTGAACGTGCGTCTTCGCCCGGACCAGGATTTCGCAAGTCAGGTCTGAGCGAGTGAAGTGCATCAACATTTACAAAAAAAAAAAAAATTGATTCTGGTTACCCCTACCAAAAGGTAGTTTCTAATGGAGAAGAATGGGCGAGAAACTCCACCGTTATACTCTTTTAAAATGTTATGCAATATTTTGTACTTATACATTAATTATTTAATTAAATATGATGACGATTCACCTAGAATAATCTGTTAACTGTCTTATCTTTTAACAGCATCAGCGGCAACGCGTAATCGCCCCGCAAATGATGTTAAATGAGGTCCCAATTGTAACTTCAAGTCCAGCGTGATTCCTAGGTAAACCATATGATTA
The DNA here is from genome assembly GCA_963555695.1 of Dasypolia templi. NCBI lineage: Eukaryota > Metazoa > Arthropoda > Insecta > Lepidoptera > Noctuidae > Dasypolia > Dasypolia templi. The sequence continues at coordinate 13,502,243 of OY743163.1, forward strand.
ATAAATTCTATGAATTTATTTTTAAGGGACAATTCGATAAGTATGATCTTTCAAACAAAATAAAAAAATCTCAATTCCGTTTATAAATGACGGAGTTCTGAGGTAACAAACATAAAAAAAAGTAGAAACTCCACCTTTTTTTAAGTCTAACTTTTTACTTTGACCCAGGGCAACCAAGAACGTAAATTATCAAAGATTTTATTTAAAACTCGAACTGGCTTAACAAACAGAGCTGTTTGAAGTGAAGTGAAGTAGAAACAAATGAACATAATTGGCGCGAGAAAAGTTAGTGGTTCGTCATTGGTTCTGAGTTATGAAGATGTTCTTCTTTCCTATATCAAAATATGAAATGTCATTTTGTCATCGTACTATTAGAATCACAAGTGAACATACTACGCGTGCAGGGCAAAGGGATGTTTTCATACGGGATGTATGTAATTGATACTCAAATTCCTATTTTAGTTTTAAAAAAATATTAATATTTAAACCCTCCAATAATTTCTATACGGAATACGGATTGACCTCTTTTTGTGAGCATCAAAAAACTGCTATTTTGATATAAATACTAAGTGCCGATTTCACCAATGATATAGAACGCAATCAGCGCTTTTAAACCCAGTTCAAAAGCTGTCAGAAGTCAAGACAGCTGTTAAACGGAGTTTATGATACTGATCGCGTGCAATTTCATTGCTGAAATCAGACTTAAGTGAAAATTGCACTGATGAAACAGAATGCGACCAGCACATAAACCACGTTCAAGAGCTGTCAGTGTCAATATCCGGCAGAAAATAATGACACTGACATCTCTTAAACGTAGTTTATGTCCTGATCGCGTTCAGTTCAGCCCTAAATAGCCAAGTAACAGCGACTAACTTGTATGTAGTGGTTGGTTACTGTTCAACCCTACCTCGAACCGAGCTCAATTATTTTAAAAGTATGCATCATTATAAGTAACAATAAGTTTTTAGAGGATCAATTATTATGTAGATGCTACAAGCATTGATCACTACGCTTGCTCACTAATCTTAGCGATTTAATACTTATGTTTTCTCAACTTTTTCCAAGATTAACGTATTAGTAACCTACATAATACGAATTACTAAGTCCTAGTTGGCAAGGCAGTAAAAATCTTCAACGCACTGCTTAGCGCCGAGACTTGAAAATCCAACTGTGTGTTTTTCTCAATGCTCGGTTCAACACCGGTTGAAAATCCAGTGCGCGAAAAAATCCCGCGGCAATTTTTTTACGTGGCTTTGATGTGATTTACGTGGCTTTGATGGATTGTATTAACTCACCTCAACAGTAGGGATGAACACAAAATTTTTATTTTATCTCAATAAATTGTTTGTTTCCAAATAGTGCAAACATAATTAGAAAAAAACGAAAAATCTTAAAAAATTGCCAAGTTATAAACGTTTTAAGATAAGTGTTATACAAGGACAGTACTATCGTAGAAGTGACGTCACGACTATTGTAACTTCGTACTAGCGCCGTACATTGTCCGTACCGTGCGACAAGTAATCCCCTCCAAAAACTTTAAAAGCGCCAAAAGTCTCCATGAAGGAGATACACGCTTTTAAAGTTTTTACACCGATTTAAAAGATATTTTCGGTTATCTCATTTTTACTATGCCTACTTTAAAATGACATTATTTTTATGAACATTTCTAATATCACCCATCATCCCTATTATATGTGTCCTAACTAATATTTATTATAAATGCGAAAGTAAGTTTGTTTGTGTGTAACACTTCCACGCTAAAACGGCTGAACGGATTTTGCCGTATGCAGATATACAATGACTTGGGTAAGGACATAGGCTTCTTAACATCCTGGATTGCAGACGACATCGCGGGCACCAGCGCTGGGGCTCTTTGCAGACGACATCGCGGGCACCAGCGCTGGGGCTCTTTGCAGACGACATCGCGGGCACCAGCGCTGGGGCTCTTTGCAGACGACATCGCGGGCACCAGCGCTGGGGCTCTTTGCAGACGACATCGCGGGCACCAGCGCTGGGGCTCCTTGCAGACGACATCGCGGGCACCAGCGCTGGGGCTCTTTGCAGACGACATCGCGGGCACCAGCGCTGGGGCTCTTTGCAGACGACATCGCGGGCACCAGCGCTGGGGCTCTTTGCAGACGACATCGCGGGCACCAGCGCTGGGGCTCTTTGCAGACGACATCGCGGGCACCAGCGCTGGGGCTCTTTGCAGACGACATCGCGGGCACCAGCGCTGGGGCTCTTTGCAGACGACATCGCGGGCACCAGCGCTGGGGCTCTTTGCAGACGACATCGCGGGCACCAGCGCTGGGGCTCTTTGCAGACGACATCGCGGGCACCAGCGCTGGGGCTCTTTGCAGACGACATCGCGGGCACCAGCGCTGGGGCTCTTTGCAGACGACATCGCGGGCACCAGCGCTGGGGCTCTTTGCAGACGACATCGCGGGCACCAGCGCTGGGGCTCTTTGCAGATGACATCGCGGGCACCAGCGCTGGGGCTCTTTGCAGACGACATCGCGGGCACCAGCGCTGGGGCTCTTTGCAGACGACATCGCGGGCACCAGCGCTGGGGCTCTTTGCAGACGACATCGCGGGCACCAGCGCTGGGGCTCTTTGCAGACGACATCGCGGGCACCAACGCTGGGGCTCTTTGCAGACGACATCGCGGGCACCAGCGCTGGGGCTCTTTGCAGACGACATCGCGGGCACCAACGCTGGGGCTCTTTGCAGACGACATCGCGGGCACCAACGCTGGGGCTCTTTGCAGACGACATCGCGGGCACCAACGCTGGGGCTCTTTGCAGACGACATCGCGGGCACCAACGCTGGGGCTCTTTCAGACGACATCGCGGGCACCAACGCTGGGGCTCTTTGCAGACGACATCGCGGGCACCAGCGTTGGGGCTCTGTCTCGCATAGGGTCGTAGCAATAGGCTGAGCGATGGCCGTTTTGCGCAAACTTTCCCCCAACTTGTTCTCATGTTTGTGATCACTGCGTCATTTTTAGCGCTAAAAAAAGTTTTTTTCTTTCTTTCTTAGTTACTAACAATAAATCTGGAGAGTGAGTTTATTTTTTTGATTGTTTAAACGCGCTAAGTTCTGGAACAACCAGTCGGATGTAAATAGTTATTTTTGCAGTTGATAGCCTTTTGAACATTTTTATTTTTAGGAGGAAAAGCAACAAAAAAATAGAAGTAACGCTTTGCGAAAACGAAGTACAAGAGATGCGACGGGGTGGGAAGAAATGTCACGCGGACGTAGCCGCGGGAAGAAGCAAGTTCTTCCATATTTAAATTCTTGTTTCCAATTGGTGTTATTTCCACTTAAGGTGATTCCTCAGCTGCAGCCCGCAAAATTCAAATTTTCAGTGCAAATTGTAAATTGCAGCTCTGTTTTACGCCGTATGTTGATCAAAATGCGATTCGCGACTGTAGGAATGATTTATTTATTGAATAAGAATAGCCAATTTCATATTAATCGTCGAAACTTTGGAAATTTGTTTCATCTAATAATTTTCATAAATGATGTATTCTGAACTGTTCTTATATAAAAAAATAAGATTTAAGTATATTTAAGTTATGTCTCAAGTCATAGGTAATGAAATAAAAAATGGTGTTGTAATGCAAGCAGAATTTTATGAGTGAGCGTTAACGTAATTTTTTCCAAAAACACATATTTGTTAACATTTTTAGAAACTACAAACTTAAAAACATCCCCAAACTATACAGATAAGCTGAACAATTAAACCGAAAAAAAAAAACGGTCATCCATCTCCAGACTAACCTTATCAATTGTAAACTTATCTTTACAAATCAGTCGCTTACACCCGTTTAGAGATGTCACAAGCTATCTTTAGACATGATGTAAAAAAATATTTTTTTATCTTAATTAGGTGTTAAGTCATGATTTGATCCCAAAAAGATCATGTGCTAGTCTTTTTCAACGAAAACTGAAGTACTTCGCGAAATGTTGTAATTATCAAGTACAGCGGTGCGTTTGTGATTCAAGAACAGAAAAGGCAGTTGAGTCGAGTTTCGTTGAGAAAGAATTGTGAACTCAAATGTTGTTAAGTTTGGGTAATATGTCACGTTATTAATTTGCTAAGAAAACGTTTTAAAGATGTTGACCATTCTGAATTTGCTTTATTCCTTATCTTAAAAAAATACTTTAAGTGTTTAAATATGTAAGTAGAGACATCCAAAATTTTAAAGGAGTGAAATGAGGGTACCTGCCAGATATGCGCCTAAACTGCTTAGGTTGATTTTTAGTCGTGATGAGACCTTTCATAAATGAATAAAAACTAAAAAAAGAAAATTACTAGTAAAAGTTTAATTTTTACAAATTCATTGGCATACTTACTTTTGCATTTTGGAACGAAACATTTCAGTAATTTACCTACCTAACAGTATAGTGGGCCATTTTTTTTGAGTGGGAAACGACTTCTCCCGCTCTGGGTGCGGGAGGGCGTCTCAGACTTTTACTAACTAAAACCCACCCGTGTTTCTTCAGTTGTCTGTGCCAGGGCCACGGTATCTGTTTCGAACATCCCGCGACCCTGAGGCATCGGCCCTATCGGACCCCGAGTATAGTGGGCATGTCTTTCTTGCATTCTTAATGAATTAATTTTATTTTCACTAATTTTATAAATCATTTTTAATGAGCAGTATTGCAATATTATAATGTGTTATGTTTTTATTTCTATAAGATATACGAATCAGACCGTCTCCAGTGCAACAAAAATAATGTGATACTTTGATTAGGGGGCCTGGTGGTCTGACATACACGTTTTGTAAAAACGGCACCAGTCTTCCACAAATAATTATGAAACTGTGTCTGTAGACTATTAAATACTATAAAGAAAGAAAGAAATAATAATAATTATTATTAAAATCCAAAAAAAATGCATTGTACCTATAATGTGTGTGTCATGTTTGTGAACGGAGTAAAAGAACGATATAAGGATGAAAAAAGCGTGGCTTTAAGCATGCAAAATCAGCCAGTACTGTTCCCACTGCTGGTACATAGGCCTCCTCTCGGTGAGATAGAGTGGTAGATGTCAAACGTCTTAAAAATGTAGGTTCTTGGACATCCACAAGATGTCTTCCTTCACCGCTTTGAGAGCAGTGGTAATGTAAATTTACACAAAGTAAGCTCGAACTTACGTCCTACAACTCGTAAGTTACGGCCGTTACCACTGGGCAACCACTGCTCACGAGTTTAAGTATGTGAATGACTAAAAAAAAATTGGAGAAAGACTGACATTATAAAAATTAATAAATAAACTAGCCCCAATAACAACTCCACAGTTTTCTCCGCCCACTGTCTCCGCCCACCTGTAGCTGGCTGATATTAAACGTAGCGCACCGTGCCGCGCTCTCATTGATAGCCTGAACACCACGCAGACAGCAGCACCTGTTCATCTGGTATCTGGAGGCACTGCAGCAACAGACAGGTTAGTGGAGAGTTTTGAAAAGAGGTCGAAAACTTTCGGTCGTAAACTTTGTGGAGAGTGATTTGTTTTTTTTTTGGCAGTTGAAACTTGCGTCTTTAAATATATTTAGTTATGATATAATTTAAAAAATATTAGATAAAATAAAAGAAAGGGAGGCCTTTGCTCAGCAGTTGGACATTAAGGTCTAAATAGATAATACAGTTTTTTCTAAGAAGAGTGAATTAAAAAAAAGTATTATTATTAGAAAACTGCTTGATTATAACACTTTATATATAACAGTTACATGTAAAAATTAATAAAAATTATTGTAACAATGAGTCGGCAAAAGACTTCTTCTAATTCAACCCTGTTAACCTCATAAAATTAATAATAATAAATATCTTTATTTCCCTAAAATACAGATAATTGTGCTATAAGTGTATAATTTTGAAGTTAAGTAGAACGTTTACATTAAACTTTAGGATGCTGTAGAAATATCTACACAATAGATAAAACTCTGTCTCTTAAATTAGGATAACCTGTATCTTAAGAGACAGTGTGATAACAATACATGATATCATTTTAACATAACTTCACGCCTGTAATCCCAGAAGGGTTAGGCAGAGGTGTACCTATAGTACACCCACATTTCGCCAGGGGTAATAGTGGGCGAGCCTATTGCCATCAACCAAACACAACTGCAAACTCCGGGCTTCTACTGAGAAATTCTAGATTGAAAAACCCAATAACACTTTACCCGACCTGGGAATCGAACCCAGGACCTCATGCTCAGCAGTAGCTCTTGCGACCACTAGACCAACGAGGCAGACCTACAACGACTATTATTATAATAATAAGTTAAAAAGTGATTCCGATCTTTTATGTAACGGCTTAATTTTTATGTCCCTAAGTGCCGATTTTGCCAATGATTCTGAACGCGTTTGTCACATTTGAAACGCGTTCAGAGCTGACAGTGTCAAAATTGTTATGGAATTGACACTGCATATCTCTTGAACTGGGTTTCAACGTGCTGAACGCGTTCAGTTTTATTAGTGAAGCCGGCACTTAATAGATACGATAACAAACCAATTTTTAAAAGAGTAACCGTGGAGTTGCTTGCCGGCTCTTCTCCATAGGAAACGACCAATTGGAACCGTGCACCTAGCTTCTGACGTTACATAAGTGTCCATGTAGGTTGACCTATCTATTACATATTCTCTAGGTACATATTATAAAGAGCAGTGGTGGCCCAGTGGTAACGGCCGCGACTTACGAGTAGTAGGTCGTAGGTTTGAATCCAGACCGGTGCTTTACTTTGTGTAAATTATTTCATCACCACTGCTCTCAAAACTGTGAAGGAAAACATCGTGAGGAAACCGGTATGTCTTAGAACCAAAAATTCGAAGACATGTGACTAACCCGCACTGGGCCCGCGTGGTGGATTACGGCCCATTCCCTCTCACATAATAGGCTGATTATGCTTACGCTATGCTTATGCATATTATAAATTAAAGTCGCTTTTCGTCTGTCCGTCAGTGTGACCGCGTTGTTCTTTTAGACTACGCAACGGAATTTGATGCGCCTTTCATGATCATCAAGAGATTTATTTCCAGAAGGTTTGCTCCTCTGACACACCCGATCACATCGCTTGCCCGTGCTGTCATATCGTTGTTTTCTTATCACCTGACCTCTTAGAGTCATAGCGAGATGTTATATAGCCAAAATTCTTCCTAAAGGATTGGGCAATCCATTGCAAACACAATTTTCAAAATCCGACTCGAACCGAACTCTTTATTAAGCGCAAGTCCGATCCTGCATGGAGTATTGCAGCCACCTTTGGGATAGCTCAGTAAAATACCAACTTGCCGCACTCGACTCAGTGGAAGGCAGAGCCAAGAGGCTCATTGGCGACGTAAAGCTGGTGGATGCCAAGCTTCACAGCTTGGCTCATCGCCGCAAGGTGGCCTGCTTGTCGGTCTTCAATAGACTGTACTTCGGTGAGTGTGCGCAAGAACTCCACGACCTCATCTCACCTGCCGCCTTCTACCATCGGACATCTAGACTTACTGCTAATTACTATTCATACCTAGTTGCCATTCCACCAATTCGCACTAAGCGCTTCCAAATATCTTTCATAATGCGCACGGCAAAAGAGTGGAACTCACTACCTGCGTCTGTGTTCCCGAACGCATTCAACCCGAATCTCTTCAAAGTTAGAGTGAACAGGCTTCTTCTGGGTAAGCTCACTCCATCGTAGACTTTGTTTCTGTCACTTCTGACCTAGACTGGAGTCAAGAGCAACCCATCTGAAAAAAAATGTTCCAGAGATTAGCACGTTCAAAGAATCTCATCAGCGTTATTATTAGTACTTACAGATTAATACTAAACTTACATATGATATAGATATGGTAGCTTGTCAAGTTGTAAAAACCTGGTTCGGGTCGCAGAGCGAAATAAAACGTTTGTATTTTGTATGCGAAAATGTCACCTGCCCCCTCTCTTTTTTGCAACTATGAGGCTATGGTTTAACTTTTCTAATTAAAACCGTTTTAAGCGTTGGGAAACAGACAGACTGCCTTTGGAAAATCTAAGAAGGGTGCGGTTAACAATAAGACAAATCTAATGAGCTCAAGTTAGGTTTCTATGGACTCCATAACCCACCTTCCAGCTCCACCATCAGACCAGCTCGATGTTACCTAAAGTTTTTTTTTGTATTGTCATCGGTTTTACACACACTTAACAAAGATTTAAATTTGTGTTTCGAACAGATACGACCACTAGACTCACATACTATCTAAAATGTTTGGTCTTTAAAAGAGATCATGACCTCTGAGTTTGCTTCGGCATTTCTTCTCAGCGGGGTAATTGCTTATCACACATATTATAACAATAGGGATTATGATTATGACTACTTAATATTAAAAATGTTCGAAAAAATAATGTAATTTCAAAGTAGGCATACAAAAAATGTGATAAGTAATCGAAAAAATCTGGTTAATCGATGTAATTATGAAGAAGCTACACGCTTTAAAAGGAGGGGATCATTCCCGTCCTTATCGCGCGGTTCATACAATGTACGGCGCTAGTATGAAGTTACATAGTCGTGACGTCACTTCTACGATAGTGCTGCCCTTGTCTAACATATAGTTTAAAACGACTACTACTATTGATCGTAATAGGTTTCAGCTTGACAGTTCACCCACGTTCATTATAAATCGACGCGTCATACACGAACATTAGTGCACTCAAAAACAGTGTAAGCCATGTAGTCGCTACCTACCTACTAGTACACTCAATCATACAGAACTCGAAGCAAAGGAAACACCATACTGATACAGAAACATGTTGTTAGAAAGAGATGAACATACTTAATTAATTATGTCATTGCGCCAATGAACATGCAGCGGCAAGACAGTTTCAAGTCAGGCAATTGCCTTGCTTTTAGGAGTATCTTGCTAACATTGAGCGTGGGTAACGCATCTAAAGGTAAAGGTGCAAGGATCAGTTAGATAGAAAATGCCATCGTGTAGTTATCAAATACTGACGGAAAAAAATCTAATATATAAAATTCTCGTGTCACAGTTTTCGTTGCCATACTCCTCCGAAACGGCTTGACCGATTTTGATGAAATTTTGTGTGCATATCGGGTAGGTCTGAGAATCGGCCAACATCTATTTTTCAAAAAAAAAAAAAAACAAGCAAAACAACGTTTGCGGGGTCAGCTAGTAACGTATAAAAAAAAGTGTCGTTGAAAGAAAACGTACAAAAACCGATCGTATGTCCCATTCAAAATGTTAGTTTGAAAAACGGTCGTTGCACAGACATGTTGGTCGAAATGTAAGCTACGGTTTCTTAAAATACCAGTTTTGGCGTAATATAGCAGCTATCACGAAAATCATCAGTCATTTTCACCAGAATTTGACATTAAGATGTGTCAAAAAACGTTCTGTATTTGAACAGAAATAATGTGTCACCGTCAAACGCTTTATTTATTTATTTACTTATGGACACCAAACATACACCAAAAGAGGTAACAGATACACTACTCACAACGTTATCCACAGATTACTAAACAAATCTTCTAGTTGATAGAAATAAAAATGTATAACAAACATAATAAAAGTAAACATTACTTAATTATTAGGGTTCTGAACACTTAAAATAGTAACAGTTGCTTTTCTAAATACAGCCTTGTTGAGAAACATGATATCAGTTGAGCCAAACTGCCCATTGTAGATGTCAACTAATCGATGCAGCGGTGAGCGTACGCCTGAGTGTGTTCTACAGAAAGTAGTTGCAATCAAGTGTCTAAGGCGAACTTCAAGAAGGTATGACAATAAATCCTTTATACGTAGTTTGTCGCAAACGGCGCGCGTGTATGACCATAAACGATGCAAAAGGAGTATGTAAGGATCGTAGCAGGTGGCGTTCTGTGGTTTCTGCCTACCCCCATGGGAAGAAGGCGTGAGTTTATGAATGTGTATGTATGTAGGTAGTTGATCCTGCAAATATTCAGACATACTGTAATTTGCTTAATTTATCAAAAAAACTTCTTAGTTTTTTTTTACAAATTAGGCGACAAATAAATATATTATAAATATTTTGGTAGGTGATTGTAAACACGGGGATCCATACAAAATATGCTAATATCTAAAAGAGTTGTTCTATTATTAAGACAACAAATTTTACCAATATGTCGTTTACTTTTTATATTTTCTAATGAAAAAAATGTTAGCTTACAAAAATAATAATTTCATAAATGTATATGCATTTTAGTGTCAGCAATTTGATTTTTTTAAATATTCTTTGCAACTATGTTTGTTTAAGTTAACAGATTGATCGGACACATCTTCTGAGTGTTGAAAGCATGATCCATACGAGTATTTTATATTATTTCTTTGATTATATTTTATATTCCTTATTTTAAATTTTGACCGACACAACATTAATTGTTGAGCAGAATTTTTATCGAATATACGAAGCAATGGATTAGAAATCTGTTTCAAAACGATTCAGATTCCGATTGATTGTGTATTACGCAATTAGGGTACAGGATGCCATTGCTAATCCCCCGCACAGTTTTCAAGACTGACGAGGTTCTCTTCCGCATAATTGCGTAGAAAATATCTTTGAGTGCGTCACCAAACATGCCTGAACCACTACAAGAACGGAGGAGCCGCGGGGGAACAGTGCCCTGAAAATGTAGTTATTCTACTCTGAGGGCATTGTAGGCACTTTGTGTGTACTTAACCGACAGACCAATCCTATAAATAACGTTTTTTTTAGATACTCATTAAATAGAAAAAAAAATGAAGTAAAGAGGTGTATTGAGATTCACCTCTTTACTTCATAGAGCTTCCATTTTCAAACCGATTTAAATGGCGGTCCTAACCTTTGCCGCCGTCACGGCATAATATAAAATTATTTCGGTAATTTAACAATATTTACGACTAGTTGATTGCCTCAACGAGGCGTTTTTCGTATTTTCTTTCTGTTTTCTTTTCTTGCATAATTTAAAATTATTAAAACGTTAAATCATGTTTAATGGCTGGTAAAGAGAACTTGAATAATAGGTTAGTGTGTAGGCTAGATGCTGCAGTTTAAACTTGGATGAGTGATCATTCTTCATGTCTTGTAAGTATCGATATCTATACATATGATAAATTAAATTAATTTTTCGTGTCCGTTTGTGTGCCTTTTAAACTACGCAATGGATTTCGATGCGGTTTACGCAATAACTTTGAGAATTTATTCCAGAAGGGTTATGTGTATAATTCATTAATATTAAGAGGCTTAGAAGAGCTAAAGTGTGGTCTCTGTCAGACTACATAGAAAAGAAAGAGAAGCGCGATATTATTGCATAGAATGAAGCGTCAAGCGTTCTGACAAAAAAAAAAAAGAATGATTGCATGTATTTATTAGTATGGTTTTAGTGTGTTTTTTTCTATCGTAACAAATTAGTTGTATTAAGTTTTAAACACACAATATAACTAGCATATATCCTGAAGAATATCATACTTTTATTTTTATGATTTTGTTTACTGCAGTGGATCATATATTTTTAGGTATTATAAAACTCGCGTTTAGGTTCTGAAGTCCCTTAAAGCTAACGTATCTAAAAGAAATCTTGATGTTAAGTCAATTCGTAAAACCGTGCTAGTATAAGCTCATGGCGTGGTAAAAACAAATACGAGTCGGACTAGCACACTAAGGGCTTCGTCCTAAAAAAGAAACACGTTTCTTGAATCGGGACCACATTAAATTTGTCACTTTATTTTAGTTTTATTATTTGTCGTTATAGCGGCGATAGAAAAACAAACTCCGTGTAAATTTCAACTATCTACATACTACGGGTCATGAGCTACAGCCGCTGACAGAAACACTACAATTCAATTCTTAGAAAAACATACTACGAAAATTCATTGTGATGAAGGCAAGCAATTTTTAAAGTGTATAAACAATTGACGACTTAGATAACACAAACTGTATTCTACAGCCAAAGAGTTCCATTTTCAAATGTCGTAATCACTTTTTAACTATTTATTAATTTCGAGGTTTTCACTGCACAGCGACGATTTAATCATTTTTCTTTTTCGGTAACCTTTGTTGTAAGCTCGGAGCCCTGAGTTCGATCCTCGAGTTGGGCAAAGTGATATCGGATTTTTCAGTGAACAATGTCGCAGTAGCGCAGAGTCTGGATTTGTGCCGAGTTGATGGCAATAGGCTTACGAGTATATAGGTAAGTGCTCTTTACATTACGTACACCTCTGGCACTTTACACCATCTGCCTACAGATTTAGGAGGTGCGGGCGTGATGTTATGTTATAATTCGTCACATTTCATGCAAGCACATTAAACTGTCAAACCCAGTTGTCAAACGAATATTTATGATAGTCGTAAAGTGTCGGTAGTCAAAAAACCGGTAGTGTAATTTTAAGGATATTGGTAATCTACAGTAAATGGGTAGTAGACGTAAGGTGGTACAGTCCGCGAGCCTTAAGGTAAGCTTTGCATTTGTGTGAGTGATTACCAATCGAACCAATGAAATCGCGCGATGTTCACGCGAGGGACGGACAGCGCCTCAGGCTGATTGTCCGATTGGCCTAAAGGACGAGTCGCTATGTGCACTCACACAAATGCAAGGCTCAGCTTAGGCCTCGCGGACTGTAGTAGTTAACTGAACATCAGGTATATTCAGCCTCAAAAAGATACTTTTGTCACCCGATGTTCTTTGGCTGTATTTTATTTATTTATTATAAGGCATTTATTGTCTAATTTTTTTTTTTGTCTAAGTTCATATAATAATATTATTGAATGACAATTTTATAAAACTATTTTAACATATAATTTATTTAACACAGAAACATTTACACATTCTGGGAGCATCATCTTCCATTCATTCGCACACATTTCAATCAAAAGGATTATATGAACTTAGAGGCTTGGTTTAAAGATTTAATTATTAAAATTCTGTAAACACATACTTGCTACGGTCGCAAATCATATTTTGTCCAACACACAAGCTTACACTGCAATTTGCAAAAAACGTAAGAAAATACGCAATTACAAATTTCGCAGGCAACCTGGCGCTTCTCTCTTAAACATAACTGGCAATATGTGTGGTACCTCTGCCTACCCCAGCCAAAAATACATTTTACAATTGACATAATTTTAGCACAAATTCAGTCTCAATGAAACATCAGGAAATCGAGACTTCACACTTTTTTTGTTTTGTTTTCATCAAATTGTATTTTATAATCTGTGGCAAACAATGGCCGTCATATTTCCGTTGTTTCCTATCAAGGCGGCAATCAAATTAATTTAGCTTACAATAGGGATTGATTTGTGTGTAAAAATATCATCTATAAAAACGATAAATTTTTTCAGTACATTTTCGCTCATTTATTTCGCGTACGTCGCTCCACAGAATGCATTGGTTACTAAAGGTTTCATAACTATTTCCTTCTTTTTTTTTCTTTTGTGTAATTGTTAATCTACCTTTAAATGCATGTCATAATATCTGTTTTTTTTTGTCTATCGCGCTTCTACATATTCACTGTAAATTGAGAGGTCTGACTCCTGTGATACAGGAACTCCTAGTACAAGAGCCAGGGCTACATTGATGTTTGTGTCTTGAAGTGAAAAAAAAACCATATAGTTTGCGTGTAACATTCAAAATCAAGATTTAGGCCCAGAATGCTCAATTCTCAAAATGGCAAAGAACTGCAACAGCATGTCTTTAATAGATGTCGTGAATGTGCCCTGCTTGCGTCTAAGAATATGTCATGCTCACTCAAATTTCTCGCTGTTGGTGGCGTATGTGTTAGATCATTTGGTTCCCTTCAAAATGGTTGAGCTGAATGGTGCTGAACTCTTGATCCATGCGTTATTTCATTTTGACAGTTCAACAACATTCATTGCTTTATTTACGTTGTTGAGCAGACAAATTTTTCGAACATATGAAGCAATGGATTAGCAATATCTATTATTATTGTTTATTATGGACACTTTTAACGTGCACGTCTTTCTGCAACGTTCTCACATGTATAATTTCAACTTGTATGATGGCTGTAACCAATATTTTGTAACAATATTTTGACTTTAAAGAGTGTCACTGGAGTTTCTTGCACGTCCTTATTCATAGGATTCCCAGAGTAAAATTCCGGGACTGGCGACTATATAAGCAGAGACTAATCTTAGGCACGGGAGGTATTATAGTGCACAAGTGTGTGCGCAGACACAGGTGCACTCTCACTTCCCACACTCTCATAGTCAGAAGTGACGGCAATCCGACACGATCGGAGAGAGATCACTCCTGTGACCACGAGACTGACGGGGCAGCTACTTACTACGCTTTGGAATGGGTAACTAGCTTCATCTTTCAGACTGACCGACTCTTTCACAATTCAAAAGTGCCTGCAATTGGTTTAATTGAAATTAATGTTTTGAGTTTCATAACCGTTTTGAACTTTTCTAAGGTCTGTTTCGACACGGTTGATTATTACTTAGGCAGATAATTTTGTACAAATTCTGTTCCATTTTGAATGTATTGTGAGAAGGGGGGCTCTACGGGCCTTGGTTAACAATGGCGATTATCGAATAACTTTTGATTTAAAATGACGAAGCTCTATAAAATAAGAATTTGTCATCGCACAAGTTACCTATAGATAGGTTAAATACCGAAAATGTATTTTTTTTTAAAGTTAACTTGTAACTCAGTCTTTCATTGGCAATTCACATTCTGGAAAGTCAAGGTCAAAGCATTTATTTCAAATAGGCACATAAAAGGCACTTATGAACGTCAAAATTTACATTAAAATAGAATTGATTCTAGGCTCCCCTTCCAAAAGGTAATTTTGTATGAAGAAGAATGGGTATGAAACTATACCGTAACTCTTTAAAAATTTTGTACAATATTTTGTATACATTGACTAGTTTTTTATATGTGAAGACGATGCACCAAGAATAAAAATGCTATACCACAATAGGTAAAAATCATTTGAAATAAATCAAAGACAGATAAATCAATCACGTGATAGGTACATGGTGCTCACATATTTACAAACATTGTAAAAGTATACGATTTTCCGAAAATGTTAACAAGGAATCGAAGTCAGTGTGTGAGTTAAGTAAAAATTCCAAATTATACAATTAAATTAGCAACCAGTATGATTTTGTCTGAACTGTATACAGTCCAGAATGTGAATTGCCAATGAAAGACTGAGTTGATTGACTTTAAGGGCCAATTTCATAAATGACTACGTTTAGGAGCTGTCAGTGTCATTATTTTCTATAAAATATTGACACAGACAGCTCTTGAACGCATTTTTATGTGCTGATCGCGTTGTGTTTCATTGGTGAAATTGGCACTTAGTCTTTCTTTGGCATGATTTAATAAGTGGTTTTATTTGAGGCTGATGAATGTCAATGTTTTTCCGTCAAACAGGAAAGTAGAAGGCTCTATTTTAATGTTCCAAAAAGGTTAGTTTATTCCATGGAGGTTTATTACCGGGTCGAAAAGTTGTTATTGCGTTTTCCCATCAGGAATTTCTCTTTATCAGCTCGGAGTCTGAATTTGCGCCCGGTTGATGGCAATAGGTTCGCCCCTTTTTAAATATAACTGTGCGATATGTGGTTGTACTAGGTACCTTTGTAACTACATCTCTCCCTATCCCTTCGAGGATTACAGCCGTGGAAATAAGTTTTGTTTGGTTTTGTATTACTGACCTCTTTGTACACAGTGTCTCTATCTGTAACTTCGTAAATAAAAAACTCACACAATCCAGATTGATAACATAAAACATAACATCACGCCTGTAATCCCAGAAGGGTTAAGCAGAGATGTATATACTACAACGACAGACTGATGACGCAGCGAAAACAGTTAATTCCATTACACTCACTATTATGAAGATAATATCATTAAAATTGAATAATTAACCATTTACTAACCATTAGGAAATCCCAGGCGTTTTGATCTATTTTTATCCAGAAAATAAAAATGTATTCCTAAATATATCACTACTTATTCTTAGCGGTCAAAATATTAAAAAAAAGATTTAACATAAAGAACACAGCCAATAAAAGTCAACAAGTAAAAGGAGGTTCCACTCTAACGATAGAGTAAAAAATTGTTTATGTCAAATAATAAAAAGGGACTAAGGATATCTATTGTTGGGAATATTATAAGATTGATTAGGTTAGATTTTATTATTTGATTGTGAGGACAATTGGGTTTCAAGAGGGCTTTTGAGTGAACTTCTATTTATTTTTTGGGTATAAAGGAAGGATGTTAATATGAATACAACGGTTTTCTGAGTAGTCTTCTTGCTCTATAATTGATTTTTTCTCTGTGACAATTTTTTTTTAAATTATTTAATTCAATTAACCATTTATATACACATATTCAGACAAGAAGAATGGAACAGAAAAATACGTACAATGGTGATGCTCTATAAGAGAGAGAGAGGATTTAAAAGAATATTTTATTCAAAAAGAAGATTTTTTTTGTACTTATATTTTAATTAAGTTTTCCAAAACATGAAGTAGCTTCTACACTACACAAGCTTCGACTCTTCATAAGCCTAAATACTATTTGATGAATATTCATTAACCTCAAAAACGTTTGTTACAAATCGATTTTAAACTCTTGTCGTAAATAATTAAAAATATGCACTACGGAATGACTCGGAAATACATGACCCTAGCACGGGTATATAACACGACCACAGTCAAAATGGGTTGTGTTTTTGGAAGAATAGACAAAATCACAGATAAATAAAAGAATTCTGACATTTAATCTATTCCATCTGTCATTTAGTTAATCTTCCGTCGACTAAAGTGCTCGGCCGGAATTCACCAAATGGTACCAGTGCCGGTTGGTAGATGTCACCATGTCTTCGATTTTTTTGTTCCAGGACATTTTCCTTCACACTTCGTTTTGAGAGCAGTGACGATGAAAATATTTACAAAGAGTAAAGTGCCTGTCTGGGTTCGAACCTACTCAGGCAGGCACTGTTATGTTCTTTAAGATAATAAAATTTATCAAACCGAAAACAAAATTAAACAATCATAAATAAAAACACTTAGACAAGCAAAACACACGAAATAAAACAAAGCCTTTAGTCCCCAAACCCAATCGGATGGCTGGCAACTCGTTTTCGAAACGTAATTAAATTGAATTAAACAATTAATTCTAAATTAAGACACTCACGGCGTAATGGAAAGGCTGTAAAAGATTTTATTGGCATGTCTAAGACCCTAATGTGGGCGAATGTGTTTTAAACAGTTGTGTAAAGGTTATACGTAACATCCATTCTGAAACTGAAAGCTAATTTGTCATGAGAAGTAAACAGATGTCGTGTCGATTTTTTTTATTCTAGTAAGCCAAATATTTCAGCTGCTAACAGTGCTAACATGAGATTGTGATAGCTATAATAGGAATGTGCATTATATCGTTGGTCTAGTGGTCGTCAATCCCTACTGCTAAGCATGAGGTCCTGGTTTTGATTACCAGGTCGGGCAACGTGTTATTGGGTTTTTCTATCTAGAATTTCTCAGTAGCAGCCTGGAGTCTGGATTTGTGCCCGGTTGATGGCAATAGGCTCGCCCCCTATCACATGGGACCTAAACATAACTGGCGAAATGTGGATATACTATCGGTAATCCTCTGCCCAACCCTTCGGGGAAACAAGGCGTGATGTTATAAATGTCATAGTAGACAATACATTTATTTATTTTATTTTCTCTTCACAATATTACGAAAAACATTATAATACATGGTATCAGAGTTAGACAACACTTAAATATTGTGACAGACATTCAATATAGTAAATATTGTGTGGAAGTGTGTCTGTGTGTGTGAGGTGTGGTGTTGGTCAGTGGAACGACGACGTGTGGGTGTGTGTATGTGTTTTTTTAGGCGCTTTTTGGTAGGTTTGTATTTTGTTAGCTTATTGCTACAGCTGCGATATTACACCAAAGAGTTAAGTAAGTTTTCAGTATCCTCGTAATTTAGTTGTTGTAGGGCAGTAACATTTTTTTTGCACATAGTTTTAGTGAGCTTAAGTACAGGTGACATCCTGTTTATTTTGCTATATAGAACACCACATAGTTAGCTGAAAAACCGCTTTGAAAACTGTGTAGTAGATCGCGGTCTACGGGGTTGTACCGTAATTAAAAATGTTTTAATACAATGGATGAATACATTAAATGCAGGTATTTATGTTTTCGTGGCTATTTAGTAACAGCTGCACGGCTGTCCACTCAATATATGGTGGGTGACCATTCATTGCATATCGAGACACTTCTGTGCCTCGGAGCAGTGGTGCCCCAGTGGTATCGGTCGCGACTTACGAGTAGTAGGTCGTAGGTTCGAACCCAGACAGGTGCTTTACTTTGTGTTAATAATTTCATCACCACTGCTCTCAAAACGGTGAAGGAAAACATCGTGAGGAAACCGGCATGTCTTAGAAACAAAAGTTCGAAGACATGTGACATCTACCAATCCGCACTGAGCCCGCGTGGTGGATTACGGCTCACTCCCACTAATAGAGAGGAGGCCTGTGTCCCAGCAGTGGGAACGTAATAGGCTGATTATGCCGTGCCTCGGAAAGCACGTTATGCCGTTGATACCGGCTGTCATTCGTCGATATTTGAAAATCGATACGGGTAGTCAAAAACCCAAGCCTGAAAACCAGTCTTACCAATGGTTTAAGTGTCACCTAGTGCCTGCGTTGTAGAGGTAAATTGCTCCATGTTAAATGCTAGTATTAAACTGCATCCAGTTAGATTGGAAGATTTACCGTTACATAGTATTATATACAAACCACTACGCCTTTCTTTTAATAAAAGAAACGTCGTAAACGATCCAGAATCAGAATCAGAACTTTATTTGCTATGAATGCAGGTACACGTATAAGATGTTGTACATGAATGAATGAGATCGGCATGCAAATTTTTAGATTAATAATATTAATACACAAACAAAACAATGTCAACAAAACAAAACAGAAGTTACAGTGAAGTACTATAGGCATGTACATAAGTCTTACATGGTCAAAATTGCAATTAATTATAACAGTCATAATCTAGAAAACTCACATCATTTAGAAACTCTTTCATTGAGCAATAACATTACACCTTAGATCCTTCCTTAAAACCATGAGATACTTATTTTATTATAAATTACAAGTCCCATCGTCATAATACTTCGATCGTGGATGATATTTAAGTATGGGCAATGTTTCTATGGATTTCTAACTGTTCTAGTCCTCTAACCTTAGTTAGTCCAAAAGTGTGTTTGAATCCTTATACGAAACTGCATCAGTTGGCACATAAAAATAAATTGTAAGAATTAGATAACGTTTTTTTCCAAATTTTTTGAATAATTACCTCAAGAAGCTATGGACAGTCTCATAAGAACGTTTTTCTGTAGGTACAACGGTTAAGGTAGCTTCTCTTAATGCTTCATCTCAAACTCCACCATGTATTTCTTAGATCGAACAAGGAATCAAGATCTTGTACCATTCTATCGATATAATATTTTATTCCTACATCATCCTTTAAAAAAAACGCCTCTGACCGTGACGTCAGTGTTAACAAACGGTCTCGGTATGACGCAATTAAATCTTGTTTGACCATTACCATCTTCCTGCCTTTCATTCTACATTTCTTCATATTCTTTTTTCAAACCATCATCTTTTTTGAACAGCAAGCGTAGCGTGACCACTTCTATTCCTGAATTTTGACATTTCGCCGTAGAAATCATTCTACAATCTGTCATTTTGTTTCGCTCTGGTCGAACTATAGGTACAACTTAAGTTTATAGGTGCATGCATAAACAGTAAAATGTCACCATTTTCCAAAAACTAAGAACGCCACCTGCTCCTTTTGTTTCGTTAACGTTTATACATCTAAAGGGGTGCCTAACACGCTAACAGTAGCAATGTCTTTTGCGTTATTAACGTTTTTAAGCAGACAATTTTTTCGAAGAAGTGAAGCAATAGATTAGCATTATCCTTCAAAATGATTCAGTTTGTGATTCGGATCAGATGTTACGCATTAGCGGTTGCTGGTTATACACGCACGCCGGTTGCGAGTACTACGCGCGCACCTGACTTTCCTAGAGAATATAAAAAAGGTCACTATTTATGATCTCCTAGAGCGTCCCCTCCCGGCGTTTCCACTCACGTCTGCCTTTTATTAAACCCCTTTATTCATCCTCTTAATTTTCATAGACCAAGATTGAAATAGGTGTGTAAAACATATTCCACCAAAATTCTTCTGATTAAATCGTGTAAAAGTAGGCAACTCCGTGGAGTCTCTCCCTGGAGATAACTTTTAGCCTCATTGCTCGAAGTTATAAGATAACTTGACTTTACAGTGAGTTTTTACTTAAGAATAGATCGACGGATCTCGAGGGCATCGTCAAAATATGGGGGCATTTCGTGTGCAGGGCTACACACGAAATGCCCCCACATTTGACGATGCCCTCGAGATTCGTATATTTTGAGGTGTCGTCAAATCAAATTGAGTTCTAAGTTTATTCTACATAGGTATGTAGAACAAACTTAGAACTCATATCTCATATTCTCAACTCATATCAAATAAAACCAGAAGAACATAGGTATTTAGGGTATGTAAGGTATAGATATCTTAACGTTTAACCTTAGTCGATGAACCAAAAGGCAAACTTCTATTAACATTTTTTGTTATCGCAAGCAAAGCAACTGTCGACTATTCTGCCCATGTCAAAAGTGAATTGGAAAAGCAAGACGTGTGCATTGGTTTACATTTAAAAAAAAATTATAAAAATCTTCGATTATACAGTTAAACTTAATGTAGATTTCGAGGGGTTAGTACTGGACCAAATAAAAGGAATAAAATTACAAATATATTATAATTGTTAGAACATTAATTATACATATATATCACATTCACACAGACACAACATTTGGGAAACAAATCGTAAATTTATATTATTATGGCGGATAAAAATCATTAGCGCCACAAGAAGTTCTGGATAAGGCATATGTTAAAAAGGGAGGGAAAATTTATCGGAAAACGACTATACAGATTCGTGGTGGGATATTCTTAGAACTTTCGAAAAATATTTTATCAAGGGTGCCTCCTCCAACCCACACTCGGAGAGAGTCCAGAACATTTTGTAAAAAAAAAACACAACCCGTCGTAAAATGTAATGTCAACACAAATTATCAGCTGTTGTTATTTTATTTCACACTTAAACCTACATGGACACTTATAAAACGTCAGAAGCTAGGTGGATGGTTCCATTCTATGGAGAAGATCCGGCAATAAACTCCATGGTTACTCTTTTAAAAATAATTAGCTTTCAAATTACATTGTTAGTAGGTATGGGAGGACATATTCTATTAGATCACACAGTTATCATGGGATTAGACGACCTACTTCGTGACCTTCAAAATTTGGGTAAATATTGTAAAGTAACAGTCGATATACAACATTTTAAATTTGATCTTTTTGAAAGGAAACGTACGTTGAGATAGAAAATACTGTTAGGTAGGTGTCAATCACGATTACAAATAAATTATAACTGGTGTAAAAAGATACTTAACGGAGCCGAGAGTCACTTGTACTGCCCGTTATTCTTTTTTTTTTTTACTGGACCATAATGGGAACCTTCTGCTTACATGTATTGAATATCAAAATTTACTCACCTTTTACTCACCTATTTTTCGAGTTTTTTTTTTGTTAAAAATCAACTTTAAATACCCCCACGACCCCTGTGCCGTTGCATGCGCCCACAAACAAAATATTTTGCCTGCATTACGTTGCACACTACGTAACCAGCAATTTTTCACCCCAATATAAAACTCGTTACCTAGCAATTAATTTTGTGCCAGTTTACTTAGTTTGATGTACAGAATGGGTAGTTGACGGCTATTTGATGGGTCTTTTACACCCTGTAAATTATAACCCCAAAATGAAATGAGTAATGGGCATGAGAATGAAATTGAAATACGAATAGATTAAAAACCCATATATTTACACCTATAAAGATGAAATTTGCAAAGCCTTATCAAAAAGGACGAACGCAATTAACACTTACTTGTTAAACTAAAACTTTGTAAACTGTTGCGCGAAGTTGGCGGGAATTCATACCACGCTCCGCCATCTTGCACGTTCCGTTTCTAGTTACGATGTTGCCAAGCGTGAAAATAATATCCGTCGTGGTGTGAATACAGCCTTTGAGGCTGGCAACACCGTTGGCTGTTTATTATTCAAATATTTTTGTTCGTGCGTAAGTTTTTCAGATATAAATTAAACTTAAAACGGTTTTAGATTTATATGTTATGCTTGTACCTATTTTAGATGGGTTTAGGTGAAGATTTGGTTATGCATAGAGCGTACGGCACCTATCTTCGCAATATAAGTATTAGGTAGGTACGTATGTATAAAATTACCACAGATTTAGATATAATGTTACGTATATGACGGTTTTTAATAAGAATTTGGATCAACCACTTGTAACAGATCGAAATGCTGGCGAAGCGCATAATGCCCCTAACACTTAATTTGTGAACAACAACGAGTAAAATAATTGAGTGGCGATTTAAATTAACGTTAAGATTTTTCTATTTTTCAGTCACTCTGAATATTTTGAAAATTGTCTTATTAAAAAGAAAAAGTTACGCACCAAATTGGAATCTGGGAAAATTCATCAACATGTCAACCAAATTAATTATAATTTTTAACAATGTTAACTTATCTGAATGCAAAGGCCTTTTGCCAGTGGTAGAACTTTATAAGCACAAAGTTATGCATCACTGCAAAAAGTCAACGTACTTCAAACCATAAACATACAAATTATCTTCAACCATAAACTTCTAAAACAACAGAACGCTAGAAAATTGGCATCTGCCCGCATGATGAAAATTGTGGAGCCCCTCTATTGTTCTGAGGGCGGCAAATCAACTGCATAGTGCTGGGACACGATACTGTTGCAATCGATAGAAAGGCCTTGGGTAAACTAATAAAAATTACTTTACTTTTTTTGTGACAGTTATTATAGGCTGGCACTTACTAAAAGTTTTAAGCTTTATAAAATAGCCGTGACAGCATTCCATACTCCTCTGGTTTTAGTTAGCTCGTCCTTACCACTATGGATTGACATAAAACTGGAATTAATACGCTTTTTAAAGACTTTATTAGATCCTCTTACAATCTACTGTCCTCTGGATTATCACTCAAATCTTTATAGAGAATTTTTCGGTAGTTATATGTACACACATCAACAGAATCTAGGGAAACCGTGCGAAGGAAGTTGCATGAAGTTGGTCTTCATGCTCGAAGACCGCTCCGTGTTCCAGCATTGCGACGTGGCAATCGCGGTAGGCGGCTTTCGTGGGCTCGGGAGCATTTACCATGGAGTGACGAACAATGGTCTTTGGTGCTGTTCACCGATGAGTCCCGCTTTGGGTTTCATCCGGATTCACGAAGAACACACGTTTGGAGATCTCCAGGGAAAGTTAGCCGTCTACGGCACCCTCAGGAGGTCCACTCATACCAAGGCGGGACAATCATGGTGTGGGCAGGAATTCGTTTTGGCGGACGAACCCAGCTCGTTTGGATCCAAGGCAACATGGCTGCACAAAAATACCATGAGGAGGTAGTAGAGCCTGTTATTGTCCCACACAGAATCCAAATGGGCCAGGAATTTCTACTCATGCACGATAATGCTCCTTCCCATACGGCGCGTCTCGTGTCGGCCGCTCTCCGAGACCACAACATTCAAGTTTTGGATTGACCTGCACAGTCGCCCGACTTAAATCCTATCGAGCATGCCTGGGACATGTTACAACGAAAAGCTTTGAGAGATTTCCCGCCAAATTTGACGGAACAACAACTTTACGAACACTTGCAAAGAACATGGGACCTCATAACGCAGCAAGACATTGACAATTTAATTTTAAGTATGAACAATCGATGTCGATGTGTAATTAATGTAAGAGGTGGCAACACTGATTATTAATAATTCGATTTTATAAGAGTTTTTCAGTTTTAATTAAAATTAATAGTTTAATAAGAAGAAAATAAGTTTTTTATCATACTAATTCTCTTCGGCGATTTTAAAAATATGTATTTTCATTTAAAACAAAAGAATCACGAAACAGTTTTTTTTTATTATTAAAGGCTTTAATAACCTAAAAGGCTAAATAACCTATCATTCTTCCATTTACTATATCAGAAAATTCTTCATAGATTAATAGATATTTGATTTAATATAAAATATCCCTAGATTTTGTTGATGAGTGTGAAGGGATATGAGGAACAGGGTGTAAAGTTCACTCATACTCTTGGAAAAGGGAGGATCCTCCGACCAGATGGATGTCATATCTGATGGGCAACTGCCCGATGATTGTTATCGGGAAGTTGTATGTATGCTATCTGCGCGGTAAACTCTGCTTGCGCGATGCAGGATTGATGCGTTTATTCGCATGTGGCGGTGTAGATGCCGCCACATCACTCCCCTCCGAAGACCGGAGGTCGATAGTGGACTAAGTCTTGTATCTTGCGATGCTTGCCAATGCCAGTTGGGTTCCAGTGGGTTGGAACCGGGTGTCGCATAGTTCGCGGTGAGTCGGAACTGTCTGCGAAGATGCCCCAGTGAGTCGGGGTGGCTGACTGCTGATGTCGACCAGGAGAGGGATTAAGCACTCTGCTTGTGGACCGGCCGAATGTGCAGTGTGCTGTGCCAAGTTTGCTGATGAGGCTGAAGGTGATGACCAGGTATGCGCTTGCGCTGCATGCTGATGGTCAGGACAACCGTTCAAGCCGTGGTTGCTGGCTGGCTGTGTGACTTGCTGGAGTGATGATGATGACGTCACGCTGAAGTAGTTGCACGAAGGCTGCGCTGACGTTCATACTCGGGGTCACCAGTTTTAGGAGTATGAGGAACAGGGTGTAAAGTTCACTCATACTCTTTAGAAAAGGGAGGATCCTCCGACCAGATGGATGTCATATCTGATGGGCAACTGCCCGATGATTGTTATCGGGAAGTTGTATGTATGCTATCTGCGCGGTAAACTCTGCTTGCGCGATGCAGGATTGATGCGTTTATTCGCATGTGGCGGTGTAGATGCCGCCACAAGTGTATGTATTTTTACCCTCCTGTGTCAGTCCGGTAAAAGCGGAAGTAATGAACTTTATTACAATTATTCCTTTCACAAAAGCTTTGAGAACATCTATGATAATAACATAAAGAGATAAAATTTGCTAGTTTTTATGTATGGATCAGAAATAGGTACTGATCAGATTCACTTTTTTTCACGAATGTGAGTGAGTTTCATTTTTTTTTAAATATTTATCTAGCAAGTAACATGTACTCAAATAAGTTAGTAACAATATTTCTTAAAAACTATGTAATCTTAACCTAACACTGTTATATATATTAATGAGAACCCCTGCTACAAGCTCAACACCAATGTGGAAAGCTTGCAGCAGCGATTCACACACAAGCAGTCCAGTCTGCTCGCGATACACCGCAGTATAATGTTGGGGCTAGCCCGCACCCAGCGCACCAGGGATGCGTATCTTTTCGCATGGTATCAAACATCCGTGATGCGCTACAGAAGTGGAATAACCCCATCACTACCCGACAGCCCTATTGACACCCATGTTTATTATTATGTTAAAACAAAAAAAAACACGTCGTCGAAGTCGCGGGCAGAAGCAATAATTTATAAAGAACAAGCTTCCTCGAGTTTCCTTCATCGATATCGATAACTATACACCCGTATCCCATCCCTAAACCACTTGTTGTTCGTCGGTGGGTAATTTTCCCACGCGATCTGCTTGGGAAAATTACCCACCGACGAACATTGAAAGGCGCAGTAAACGTTACTCAAGTTTACCGGTAAACTCCGACATTTTGTTAGCGGGATATTTTGATAAAAATGGCCGTTAAATTGTTTGGTAAATAAAGAGGTTAAGGATTTTAAGCAAAAGTGATTTTGGGTTCCATTGTTGGGAGATAAATTATTTATTTGAATCCTTAACTTATTATTAAGGTGACTACAGGACCAAAAGGCAAGTGTTATAATGCCTAAAAGTATATGATCCACTGCAGTTAACAAAATCAGAAAATCATATGATATTCTTCAGGATATTATGCTAGTTAACTACCGCATTGAATGGATAATACAAATAACTTTCAAAAAATAATTGTTACGAAATCCTGCCTCGGAAAGCACGTTTCAAGCCGTTGGTCTCGGCTGTCATTCGTTGATCTGACAGTCGATACGAGTAGTCAGAAGTCTGACAACCACTTTTACCAAGTGTTGTCGTGTTACCCAGTAACTGGGTTGCCGAAGTCAGATAGGCCGTCGCTCCATGTAAAATACTGGTATTCAGCTGCCTCCGGTAAGACTGGCAGCTGACCCCATCATAGTTGAGGACAGGCTGGGCAGATGATGATCATGGCATGATTTGGGATAGTTATTGCATTTTCAAGCATATTTGTCTTTTCATATTTTCAAAAGTATTATAGGTAAGTTTGTGTGAGTGATTACCAATCGCACCAATGTGATCGCGCGAGGGACGCCCAGCGCCTCAGGCCGATTGGCCGAAGGCAAAGGACGCGTCGCTATGTGTGCTCACACGAATGCAAAGCTCATCTTTAGCCTCGCGGACTGTACTTGTAATTAAGGCTTTACTTGGCCTAAGAAATCATTCGCAAATTAATGGCCTAGTGTTTTTAAGCCAGTTGGTGTTAAAACCTTTGGGCCGTGGCACCAAACGGTCAAATGGCCGAGTTAAAAACCAGTTTTGGGTCACGGGAAGTGTCAACAAGCTGTTTGAAGATTTCATTGAATAGACTATGCTATATTAATAAAATCTCCAGGTCGCCAGTGACAGTTAAGTTTTTCGACGCCATATTTGTTTTTGTCATGTTAGGATATTGTATTGTTCTTTTTATTTATTTATTAGGAATACGTTGTCATTTATGTAATCATTCTGTGTAAATACCTGGTGTGACCCATCACAAATAATTTTATAGACAAAAGTGATAGCGTTTGGTTTATTTTAGCTACTTCCACAGCATTATGTCATAAGGCATTTTACTGTGGGGTCGGGCTGCTGACATTGAATCCATTTTTATTTTGCAAAAGAGAGCTGTCAGAGCCTTTTACAATCTACGTCGCCGCGAATCTCATAAGGAACTTTTTAAGAAGATTAATATAATGACTGTACCTTGCCAGTTCATTTATGAAAATATTATGTATGTTAGAAAAAATCTGCATCTATTTAATAAAATAAGTGATAGACATAATATTAACACTAGAAATAAAAATAAAATAGATCAACCATTTTTCAGACTATCTAAAGTACTTACATCTTTTATGGGGTACTGTGTTAAATGTTACAACAAAATACCTTTCGAAATATTGCTATTAAATGAAAGAAAGTTTAAAACTCATGTTAAAAAAACACTTTGTAAACAAGCATATTACAAATTAGAAGATTATATCCTAGATAAGAATGCTTGGAAACATGCTGGTCCTGCTCCATAGGACAATCTAGAGGCTAGACAAAATCATACTATTTGCTTATTGTATTGTATAATTTGTTATTTTTACTTTACTCACACACTGACTTATTCCTAGTTAATATTTTAGGAAAATCATATATTTTTACAATTGTTTGTAAATATGTGAGCACAATGTACCTATCACGTGATTATTTTATATGCCTTTGCTTTATTTTTAATTCTTTTTACCAATTGTGGTATAGTATTTTTATTCTTGGTGCATCGTCTTCACAATAAAGAAATATAATTAATGTATACAAAATATTGTAAAACATTTTAAAAGAGTAACGGTGGAGTTTCTTGCCACTTCTTCTCCATACGAAACTACTTTTTGGAAGTGGCGCCTAGAATCAGTTCTATTTTTAATGTAAATTTTGACGTTCAAAAGTGCCTTTTTATGGGCCTATTTGAAATAAATGCTTTGACTTTGACTTTGATACTGACTCATCGTATCTAAAACATCCTGTATTAAAAGTCCAAACTCTTTCTATGTTCTATGTCAGAGGGTTTGGTGTACGCACTTAGTACTTCAGGTGGACGAATGTGCGTGGGCCATGGCGACCGTCGGTGGTTATTCCAACCAGCCCACCCCTCCAGAAGTTGATAACGTCTCCTGATCTGTTATGAACATCTGTGAGAACCAGGGTGCCCCGAGGGTTCTGTTCTAATCTAGGTGACGCTTTACGTTCAAAGAGCACATGCGCAATAGTTTCTTCAGCCTCCATGCTAGCCCTGCACATAGACTATCCGTTATGCCTATTTAAGGAATTGTTTGTTTAAGAACTCTTTTAAATATAACCTGCTTACGTCATCGGATATCAAGATGGCGGTACAAACAGAACAACTTTGAAGTTTTTAATTAGTTTTGAAAAGACATAAAGATCGTTTGTGAACAAACTCCCTTTTTGATAATCTTGATGAAAGATTTCAAGAATTTCGAGCCTTTTAAATTCACTTCGACATTGTACGGTCGCCGTAAGCGGACACGGTGAACATAGAAAAAAAAAACTTTACCAAACAACAAAGGAAAATAAGGCTTACTAAGTATATTAAGGCTCAGTTTTCCCCAATCCTTTTCCTCAGATAGCCTCTATTACTAACGGCGGTAGTATAATAGTTTTGACATTATCATTTACAGTTTACCTTTTTTATTAAATTTTATTTTTGTACATTCAACCCGAATCTCTTCAAAGTTAGAGTGAACAGGGTTCTTCTGGGTAAGCTTACTCCATCGTTGACTTTGTCTCTGTCACTTCTGACCTAGACTAGAGTCAAGGGCAAAGCCATCTCCAAAAAAAAAAAAAGGTATTTTGTTGACATCAATTAGTTATATTTGTTCCTGAAAAATCCTTTGCATCAGCTCTTATTTCTATTTGCTGCCTGTTTTATTCATTAATTTAATTAGAATAGCATTGTGCAAGTTAAAATTAAATATTTGCACATCATGAAATGGTACAATGTAAACTTTACACCCTGTTCCTCATATCTCTTCACTGGTGACCCCGACGTGATCAGTGTAGAGAACTACATATCTCTTCACATAATTCAGATTAATATATTTAAATTATAGCTGTAGACGTTAATGTGAAATTACAAATGAATCATTTCATGGTGCATTCTGAAACGTACAGTCCACGAGGCCTAAGCTGAGCTTTGCGTTTGTGTGAGTGCATATAGCGACGCGTCCTTTGTTTGGCAATCTGCCTGAGGCGCTGTGCGTCCCTCGCGCGATCACATTGGTGCGATTGGTTATCACTCACACAAATGCGCAAAGCTTAGCTTAGGCCTTGTGGACTGTAGATACGTCACTAATAACTGTCAAATGTTACTAGGTTTGATTCAATTATGAAATATCGTTCTATTGTGCACTTAAGTATTGATTGAATTGTAACAGATTCAGATATAAATAAATGCATTTGGAAATTGATTTGATATTAATTATTACTATTCATAATCAATAATTCGAGAGCACGCATACCTAGTTATGGTTATGTCCCACGTAATAAAGGCGAGCCTTTTGCTATCAACCGGGCACACATCCAAAATCTGGCCTGCTACTGAGAAATTACTGATGAGAAAACCGAATAACATCGACTCGAGATTCGAACCCAATTTTTTTTTTCTATAAATGTAATTATTGCAATTCTTAACGATATTTATTTATTATTTATTAAAACTTCATGCACAAGTAAAAAAATACTGTACAAAGACGGACTTATTGCCTGAGGCATTTTCTACCAGTCAACCCTAGGGTGATGCAGAGACAAAACATGGCAACGAAGAGAAAGATATCTCGAAAAATAATAAAATTCTTATACACAGATAAGATACATACATACATATAAACAGAATAAACTTTGTCGAGAAATAACGATAGGATTCTACGAACTTCTTACGAATGTGTTCACAAGCCTTTACTTTGAAATACTGGTTGCCATCCTGCTGTTCAGAGGGAGCGCATTCCAAAAAAAGACTGTCTGGACAAAAAAAGGAGAGTGAATAAAACCAGAGCGTTGAGAAGGACATCGTAGAAGACTATTTTTGGTGGAATGAAGATTTTTATTATGGGCAGAGCATAAGTATTGAACATTGGAGGCCAGGTAAGAAGGAGCAGTAGGTTCGTCGAGTGTTGAATACAACATAGACAGAGCCCTTAACTGTTTATGCTGATGAATGGGTAACCATTTTAAAAGCAATCGGTGCGCAGACACATGATCATAATTACGAAGATTGAAGATAAATCGAATGCAGTTATTTAGAAGGCGGTCAAATTATATAATATTCATATTAACTCGCCGTGATACCTAAAACCAAGATGTATATTTCCTCCAGACTTCAGAAAAGCACTCAAACTTTTTCAAGCGAAACCAAACACTCCTAACTAATTGATTTATCAAAGCCCACACAAGACTCAAAAGATTAATTATTAATAATTGATTAAGATAATCACTTTAAGCTGGGACTATCGATATCTAACTTCATATTAATATCGATAAAGCAGATAGTAGGATCGCTTTCATATGTCTGACATTTGTTATCGATGAGAACATTACTAGTTAACAATCTACGATAGTGGTAATTAGTGTTGGGAATCTAGTGTTATAGTAGAACAAGGTAATCTATATAAGTCTACAATAAAACTCAAAGGAGAATTTTTCTGCACATAGATTATTTTTGAGTGCACGTTGGAATTATGTAATGAAAATGAATACTTTTCGTCATCGCACTGGACAGGTCCACTTAAACATATGTAGCTCTTTCCTCAAAAGACCATTACAGACAATAATCTACATGGTCCTCACATGATCTGACCAAGATCATGTCTGGACTTTTAAAAGCTGTATTCGGCTTTTCTTCTCAGAGTAGTCAGATAGGAAAACCCAACTTCATCTAGTTTCTAAAATATTATTGACGTTTAAAAGTGTTTGTTTACACCTCCTTCCAAAAAAAAACACCCTCGAACGACCAGACACTCCTATAAATTATGGTGGATGTCCAAACGTTTTGATAATATGTTGTGCCTACGGCTTAGAAGTGAAATTCCTGGCTGGAGTCTGTGTTTTTCAATCATCATTTAAAAACTACAGGACGTAAGCCTTTGCAAGCATCGCCACTTCAACTAGTTCTGTGCTTCTTGCATCCAGCGGATTCCTGCGGCCTTCACAAGATCATCGGTCCACCTTGTGGGTAGCCTCCCAACGCTACGTCTTCCGGTACGCGGTTGCTACTTCAGAACCTTTCCGCATAGGCCATCTGCCCTGCCCACTGCCAAATAAGTTTGGCAATTCTTAAGGCTATGTCGGTTACCTAGGTTCTTTTGCGGGTCTCTTCATTTATGATTCGATTCGAATACTCCAAGCATGGCCCTCTCTATTGCTCTTTGGGTGACTTCCAGCCTCTTGGGTGACTTCTAATGAGGCCCATTGTTTTAGACACATCTTTCCTTACCCCTCAGTAATTCCGGAAAAGTCAGGTCCCTTCTCTGATCACAATACCTCCCACGTAGCTTGAAGTGCATTGTTCATTTTAACACTAACGTTTTGGTCCGATCGAGAGCTTTACAAACATGGCGCCATTGTGTGCACAGCGCTTGACAATTATAGCTCACAGGTAATTTGATTATTAACTTGTATTTTTGTTTTTCTTGTGTTTAAAATGTGGGGATAAACTCGTGAGGAAAGTTTTGGGTGTGAGTGTGGAGGGTTATAAGAGTAGGGGAGGACCAAAGAAGCGATGGATGGGCTATGTGGAAGATGATATGGCTAGAAAGAGAGGACTACGGAGATGATGGCTGATAGAGAAGTATTGAAGAACAAGATAAGTTGCGCCGAACACAAATAATAAGAAATTGGTATAAGGGCAGGAGAATAATGATGTTATCGAGAAGTTGAGTTGAGATTTTAGTCATGAAATCAGTTCAAATTTAAAAATCGTTTTTCAAATTAGGCTGAGCATCTGCACTTTTTAAGGTTCCGTTACCCAAAAGGAAAATACGGAACCCTTTTAACTTCGCTGTCCGTCGCGTCTGTCGGTCAGTCTGTCAAGACTCTTTTTCTCGGGTTGAAATTAATGTCAAATATGTAGGTCTACGGTCCCTTGGAGCTCACAAAAAATTAAGCTTAAACGTTAGCGCAATTTAAAAAAAAACGGTGATTTCAATCAATCAATCAATCAATCAAGCATTTATTTTGTTAAACATAGGTGTGGTTACAGATAATACGCGTTTAAAATATGTGCACTATGTTTTGCCAATGTATGGCGTACAAAAATAACATAATATAAACAAATACAATTACAATTAAGGTGGAATGTCAATAGATTACATTTAAAAAATAATTCAATATAAAATATGTCAGTTAGGCGAACAGGTCACTACAAATATAAATAAATAAACACATTCAAACTAATCAATAAAATTAAATCATAAGTAACTTATTAGCAAGTCGGAATCTTCATACCTCCGTGTATCAGTGGTAAACTCAATGATGGAGTAGTAACATCTGTCTATTAGGAATTTAAACAAAGACCTCTTAAAGGACCCCAGACCCTCTTTATTTCTAATAGCTGCTGGTATACTATTATATATTTTTGGGGCCATTCCTAGCACACTTTTGCTGAAAAATGCAGTTTTATGAGAGGTAACATGAATGGTATTCTGATAACGACGAGAGCGGAGTTTTCCATATAAATGCAGATTACAGCGAACAAACACTCCCATTTCATATATGTACATCGAGGGTAGAGTGAGCAAACTAAGTTCCTTAAACAATGGTTTACAACTATCAATCGATTGTAATTTGGTAAACGATCGCAAGCATTTCTTCTGAGCTTTAAAAGCAATGTCCCTGTCAGTGGAGTTGCCCCAGAAAATAATTCCGTACCTAACGCTAGAAGCCACATAAGCATTATAAGCTATTTGCACTGTTATGCGGTTAACCGTTTTTGATAGTTTGTACAGTGCATACGCGAATTGACTAAGCTTCTTTGACAAAGCGTCGATATGATGTTTCCAAGTCAGACGGCTGTCTATGTAGAGGCCCAAAAATTTTGTAATGTCACTTTCAGAGATTGCTACGTTACCATATTTTATATTCAATTTCGGTTTATTTGTTCTTTGATTAAATGTCATTATTTTAGTTTTATTAAGATTTATTTTTAGATTATTACTAACTAACCAATTTATTATATTTTTAAGATCGTCATTTATGTCATTTTCAAGAATATTAATGTCATTATTAGAGAATAAAATAGTGCTGTCATCAGCAAATAAGACCATCTGGTGCTTACTGACCTTAGGCATATCATTTATGTAAATATTAAATAATGGAGGGCCAAGAATGCTACCTTGGGGAACACCATAAGTAGTTTTCCTAGGACGTGACATGTAAGTTATTTCAACTTTCGAGCTCACACATAGCCTATCAAGCGTTGTAATTTGAGTGCGATTAGAGAGATAGGATTGTAATAGGTTTAACGCAGTTCCTCTAATCCCATAACGCTCTAGTTTGTTTAGCAGTATACCATGATCTACACGGTCGAATGCTTTAGACATATCCATAAACAAGGCCGCCACTGGAGTTCTAGAGTCAACACTAGAAACGATTTTATTGATAACGTCATAAATCGCCATATTAATGGATTTACCTTTCCTGAATCCAAATTGTTCTCTG
Organism: Dasypolia templi; assembly: GCA_963555695.1. Taxonomy (NCBI): domain Eukaryota; kingdom Metazoa; phylum Arthropoda; class Insecta; order Lepidoptera; family Noctuidae; genus Dasypolia; species Dasypolia templi. The sequence continues at coordinate 13,535,916 of OY743163.1, forward strand.
GCTATGAGATCATGCTTTTCAAAAAACGACGAAAGGCTATTGTAAATTACCTTTTCTATAATTTTTGAAAAAATAGGAATAAGTGCTATCGGTCTATAGTTACCCATGATACTTTTTTCATCTTTTTTATGAATAGGTTTAATAATAGTAATTTTTAATTTGTCCGGGAAATGGCCATATTCGATGCAAAGGTTGATGATATAACTCATAGCAGGTCCTATTAATTGCGCTACATGTTTGACCACTTTTGTAATGATGCCATCATATCCATGGCTATTAGTATTGTTTAAAGCGCATATTATAGCCACTATGTCTGCTGGAACTGTAGGAGGAATAAATATGGAGTTACAATTAGCCTCAATATTTGCATAGGAAGGAGTAGAATTATTTGGTTGAATTTCGTCTAAAAAATAGTCATTAAAAGCTTGTGCAATTAATTGGGGTTTATGTATATTATTGTCATTTATTGTTATATATTCAGGTATATTCTCTTTAGGATAGTTAATTTTATTTTTATTGATAATGTTCCAAGTCGCTTTAGATTTGTTTCTGGCCGAATGTATGTGAAAGTCATTCTGAGATTTTTGGGTCAATGTAATAATTTTCTTTAAACGAGCAGTATATTGCTTTAATAAAAGTTTATTTTTAGAACTAGGGGCTCGCCTGTATTGCCATAACATTTCTCTTTTACGCTTACTACTGAGTCTAATTCCCTTGGAAATCCAGTTAGATTTTTTACGTAGAGTGATTTTTACTTTCCTTAGAGGGAAGCAGAGGTCATAAAAAAACATAAATAGGTCATAGAAACAGTTAAATGCTTCCTCAGGGTTGTCGTGGAGATAGACTTCACTAAAACTAAGGCTATGAATTTTAAGCGACATATTTTCATACTCGCTTCCCGTTAACCTAGAATCATGTTTGGCAAGACACAATGTCTCACAGCACAAGTAAATGAAATAGTCCGAGAATTGTTAATTTGTAATTTTTTCACATAAAACACTTTTTTTGCGATTTAAAACTTACATTTGCAGTTGGAGAATTGACCGTGACGTGTCTCGACGTATGGAAAAATATTTTAACAACGACAATGTTATGATGGTTTTGGGATAAATTCATCCCAACTACGGATCCTTTAGCTGTGCGTGGTCTAAGTTAAAAATGAACAGAATAAATACATTAAGTGATGGTGAAATTGCATCAAAATCCGTGGCGCAGCTTAGAAGAACAACGCAGTCTCACAGACAGCACGAAAATAACAATACGGTCACACAGACAGGCACAAAAAGAACAACCCAGTCACACAGACAAGCACAAAAAGAACAACGCGGTCACACAGCCAGGCACAAAAAGAACAACCCAATCACACAGACAGGCACAAAAAGAACAACCCAGTCACACAGACAGGCACAAAAAGAACAACCCAGTCACACAGACAGGCACAAAAAGAACAACCCAGTCACACAGACAGGCACAAAAAGAACAACGCGGTCACATAGACAGGCACAAAAAGAACAACCCAGTCACACAGACAAGCACAAAAAGAACAACGCGGTCACACAGCCAGGCACAAAAAGAACAACCCAATCACACAGACAGGCACAAAAAGAACAACCCAGTCACACAGACAGGCACAAAAAGAACAACCCAGTGACACAGACAGGCACAAAAAGAACAACGCGGTCACACAGACAGGCACAAAAAGAACAACCCAGTCACACAGACAGGCACAAAAAGAACAACGCGGTCACACAGACAGGCACAAAAAGAACAACCCAGTCACACAGACAGGCACAAAAAGAACAACCCAGTCACACAGACAGGCACAAAAAGAACAACCCAGTCACACAGACAAGCACAAAAAGAACAACCCAGTCACACAGACAGGCACAAAAAGAACCACCCAGTCACACAAACAGGCACAAAAAGAACAACGCGGTCACATAGACAGGCACAAAAAGAACAACACGGTCATAGAGACAGACACATACCTATAGAAGTATAGTTATTTCACATATTAGAATAACTACAGCACCCTAAATGCGTAACACTCTGTCGATCATAAACTGAATCATTTTGAAGGATATTGCTAATCCATTGCTTCATATGTTCGAAATAATTGTCTGCACAACAACGTAAAAATAAAAAAATAACGCAATTGATGTTGTTGAACTGTCCAAATAAAAGCCATTTCTACTGTTAGAGTAACGCACTAGACGTATGATGACTTGCGATATTGAATTGGAAACTGTAGTCTAGCATTGTCCTTTGAAATAGTTACAAAGTAGACTGAGCGTCCGATTCATTACGACCGGGGCAATAGCGAAACTCAACTGAGGCTTGCAGCTAACAATGGTGTATTGAAACGGAATTGAAATGAAAATATGCAGAAATGCCTCCGTTTTACCATCGATTGATATTAATAGGCCCACTAGGTGAAAGTTGGTTTCAAAAATGTTCATAGAGCTTTAAAGCATGGCTGTTTCCGTATTAAATACTTAATTTTTCATAATAGGTACTATGTTTATTTATATAGAAATATTAACATAATTAATATACAAGCTAACAGCCTTTAAATAAAAAATTATATGAACATAAATATAAAACAGATGGAAAAGAATCATAGGGCATCAAAAAAATCGTCCACATCGCTGTCAACAGGAAAAGTGCCCAAAAACCTGTCAGCATTGCCACGTTGTATGCCGATGATTCTTTGCCCAAAAAATAAGTCTACCCTCTGGTTACGTGACGAGTCGCTGAAAAAAAAAACTTTTATTTCTGTGAACATTTAAATTTAGTGTTGGGTTTAGGTTATTCGCCAATTGCAAGTTAACCTTTAAAAATTACACTAGAATTATACTTACTTAACTCTCTCTCTTTGTTATGTCGCTACTTGCAGAACCGTAAATTCTTAAGACAATGACTAACACTCATGTAAGATTCGCCTTCGCAGCAAACTAATGGCGTGGGATCTAAAATTGTGAATATTGATTCAGTGTATTGGTGTATCACTCTTGTTTCTCACATCGCACAACAGTCACGCATCTTAGTTTTACCGAACGAATTGTAATAATTACATTAATTTAATCCTTTTAAGTATATTAGATTGCTTTATTTGTATCCTCGACTTCAGCCGAACGCAATTTCTTTATGTCTATGTTCTTATTTAATTTTAAGAGGCTGACAAGAGCTAAAGCGCTGTCACTGTCAGACTGCATAGAAAAGAAAGAGAAGCGCGATGACACAAAGCTGGTTATTTATTGCAAAAAGTGAAGCAATTATCAACAAAAAAAAACTAATAAGTCAATAGGTTGCTTTTAGAATAATCTGAAAAAAAAATCAGAATGATTGCATGTATTTACTATGATTATGTGATGATTGATTGAGTGATTTTTTTCTATCGTATCAAATTAGTTGTATTATGTTTTCAACAAACTACATATTTTTCTGATTTTGTTTACTGCAGAGGATCATATACTTTTAGGCATTTTTAAACTTGCGTTTAGGTTCTGTAGTGTCCTTAAGTAACTTGGGCCCGGTGGTTAAACTAATCGTGGTTCATTTGGGTCCTAAAACGTGTAATTTTGTGAAATATTGAGACACTCTGGCAAGTATCTTATCCGGGGAACCGCACTCATATCTTTTAAACTCAAACTCAAATCATTAATTTCAAATAAACCAATTGTCAAGGGGTCGGTCAGTCAGAAAGATGATGCTAGTTGCCCATTCCAAAGCGTAGTGATACCTATAGAGAAGAAAGGGCAAGAAACTCCATGGACACTCTTTTAAATAAATATTTTTTTTTTACATTTAATTATATATGTGAAAATGCTGTAGAAAACGTGCACGTTTAAGGAATCCGTAATGAAAAAAATACAAAACAAAAAAAAAACGGAAAGTAAAATAAGCCGTGGTGGCAGCCAAGAGATGAACAGTCCCCACTGACGGCGCCCGCTTTAACTTCTTAGTTATGCTTTGTGCAGGTAGAGACCGATGGTGGGCGTAACCACTGATTGGACACAGGCGTCCTCTCTGTGAGAGAGAGTGGGCCGTAATCCACCACACGGCCCAGTGCGGGTTGGTAGATGTCTTCGAATTAATGGTTCTAGGACGTTTTTCTTCACCGTTTTGAGAGCAGTGGTAAAGCAATGATTTACACAAAGTACAGTGCCAGGAATCAGCTAGATGCGGGAAGCACAGAACCGGTCGAAGTGGAATGTCCAGCAGTGGACGTCTTTCGGTTGAAATGATGATTCTTATTTTTATGTGTCGCAGCATTATGCTGAGATAGGATCCTTTTGGCCTCGTAGAGGACTTTGTTTTTATTTTCATTTGATACTCCTGAGCGAGTCACAATATATACTTTTTCTTTCTTTCAAAGCGCCTGTATGAGTTCGAAACTACGACCTACAACATGTAAGTCAGGCCCGTTACCACCCGGAGGACACGGTGGAGCATACGGTGGAGGTCTGCCTAGCTTGGGTGGAGCGCCGCAGTGTCATCGCGGAGGTAATCGGCGGCGGCGATCTCTTGCGTCCAGCCCTGGTCCAGGCCATGCTACAGAGCGAGAGGGAATGGAAAGCCGTCACCTCCTTCTGCGAAGGGGGAGGCGGAGCGCGTGAGGAAGACAGCCTTGCGCCCTCACGCCCCTAGTTACCGCAGGAGACGCCCTGGGCGTCGGGAGTCGCTTGCAGATTCCCGGCCACCGTAGGCACGGGCTTGCGGACGGCGAGCACTGCATAGCTCGCCGTCCGATAAGGACCAGACCGGGGTCGACGGCGTGTCGTGTTCCACGCCCGCCTCCAAGAGATGTCAGCGCATAGTGACGGGGTCCGATAGGGCCGATAGGGCCTTAGGGTCGTGGGATGTTCGAAAGAGACACCGTGACTCTGGCACAGGCAACTGAAGGAACACGGGTGGGTTTTAGTCAGTAAAAGTCTGACACGCCCTGCCGCTCCAGAGCGGGAGAAGTGATTTGATGATTTCCCAACCAAAAAAAAGCCCTTTACCACTGGGTGGTACTAGTTGGTAGTAGTAGTGAACCCCCCCCGGTTCGCAAATTTTGTCTACAATTACAACACAGGTTGCTACCTAGCTCAGGAGCCAGGGTTTCAATTTGTATGTTACACCTGTATTTTGTATCAATAAAGAATTATATTATTATCTGACTATATGAGACACCTGCACGACCACCATAGAAACGAGTTTTGTCGTTGGGAGAATAGACAAAATTACAGATTAATAAAATAAGTCTGTAATTTTGTCTATTCTTCCGTCTAATAACCCGGTAATGTTACGCGTTCTGCAGAAATAACGTTTAAAACAATACAAAATCAGTTGCGAAACTTATTGAAAAAATACAGTGATCAGAACACATAATCAGATTGTCTGGTATCAATAAAGTTGGGCACTGAACTGGAACCCGTGATACTGAGCGAGTTATTTCCTAACGTCGCTTCGAAGTGATTAAGATAACTGCTACGCGTCACCACGCATTTATGTCGCGGGTTTTATACGTATTGTTTACACATCGCGCCTGTATACCCTGAAGAGTAAGGCAAACATGTATCTGTAGTAGGTAACAAAGCAAGGTAAGGTTGCAAGGCACATGTGTGAGCACTATGTACAGTAAGCGTTCTAAAGTGCATAGGCACGTTAAGAGTCGCATTGCTGTGAACTCGCTGTACGACTGTATGTGTTTAGACGACACACACCACAAAGATCGCAGTTTTGCACTGCACACACTGGCGTAGTCGCGTACTCGCATCGCACTGCACGAAACAAAAATATATTTCCGTCGCTTTTGTTAGACACGCATCATGCTCGAGATCTGCCCGGTTTATGGCATTGCTAAAATTCGAGTTAACGTAATATGAGCTGGTAGCAGTAGGCGCCAAGCGTTGGACTGAGAAGCAGTCGGCTTAGTTTCTGATCTCATAAAATGCAGCGCAGTTTAATTGCCATTTTTTTTTGGTTTGCAATAATAACAATATCCAAAAAAGATGCTGCTTTTTTAATATTTTTGTTATTGCATAGAGGGTTTAGAATAAGAAAAGCATTAGAAGTGATAACAAAAATAAAATCATATTTACTTGTTATAATATTTTACATATGGATAAAAAGCCGATTCGAGTATTTATAATAACTTCTTCAGCCAAATTTGATGTGCAAGGCAGGGCAGTTTGTTTACATTAAGTATTACACATTTTATTTGGCTTTAGTGAATATATATTACATATTGAGGATAGCTTAAGTATTCATTTTCTCTCTAGAAAAGAGGATTGAAACTAAACCTAATTTTTTTTATAATTAAATAATCACGGATATGGCGCAATATACAGGATAAACTATTCCGAAACTTAAACGTCATTGTTTGCTGGGCTTCGGTGATGCAACCTTTATAGCGCGAAGTACACGGCGAAGTTTTTAATGACGTAATTATCCTGTCTTCGTCTTAGAGATTTAAATCTTGACCATGTAGATGTTAAGAGATTAAAGTTCATGATATAGTTGCAGACGAAAGCATTACGTTTAAAGCTGATTCGGGAACGTGTTTCCCGAATAACACACAAACTGCCAGGGAAAGATAACGATGCAGGGAGTGTACCGATCTGAAAGGAGAGAGAAGGAGATATTTACTTGGAGAGAATGATATCATATCTTTAACACAGAGTGATCTGAAAAGTGGATACCACGGCTGAGACGGTCATAATGGAATGACTACTATGCCGGTCGCCTGATCCTATAATCAGGGTTTTTAAAAGTAAAGAAACCGGTGGAAAAGCGTAAAAGAAAAATTGTGACCAATCTAACGTGAAAGCGTCGATATTGTAAGCGAAAGGATCTTGTTTCCATGAAATGTAAACAGAACACTTCGTGTTTACGCGAGAAGCAAATAAATCTATGTTAGACTTACCAAAACAAGTTATTTGTTTAAATTCGCTGGATCCCAACTCCCACTCAGTATCAATATTGAGTTTTCTAGATTCGGAATTCGCTTTTACATTAATTGATGAAGAGCAAATATATGATGCGAAAATGAAAACATTTCTTTCATCACACCATTTCCAAATAATGTTGGCTACTCGACATAAGTGCTGGTATTGAACTCCCCCCATTCTGTTAACGTACGAAATATATGCCTTTATGGATCTTGTTACGTTTTGAATGGTGTAGCTGTAAAGTCATTGAACTAGAGTCTAAAATAAAGCCTAATAAATTACAAGACATTTTGGGTATCAAATTGCTCTTTTTATACATAACATAACATAACATCACGCCTTGTTTCCCCGAAGGGTTAGGCAGAGGTGTACCTGTACACCCACATTTTTTTTTTCTTTTTATAGTTAATGATAAAACCTAGTTTTGTTAAACAACTAATACTTTTATTTGCGTTTTCTAGGCAATCACTCGGGGATTCTCCTATGCATAAAACGTCATCAAGATTCCGCTCGAAAGAAAACCTTTTCAGTACTTAGATGAGTCATAACCGGTTGCACTATTTTTGTTAAAATAAAAGGAGCCGAACACAAGCCAAAAGGCAAAACTATAAATTCATATAAATGTTCTCTAAAATAAAAACGTAAAAATGACTATCATGAATGGGGACCAAAAAATAAGCCTCTCTTTGATCAATCAATATTAATCATGTGACAGACTTTGGTGATGAGTTTGGTGGCCCTTCTTCCATTTTAAAATGTTCCATATGTACATATTCATGATAATTTAAAATAAACCTACTAACACCGTCATTCTTAGTGCCGATGTCACCCATAAAACTGAACGCGATCATCACTTTTAAACCTAATTCAAGAGCTGTCATTGTCAATATTCCATAACAATTTTGACACTGACAGCTCTTGAACGCGTTTTAGTTGTGCTGAACGCGTTCAGTTTCATTGGTGAAATCGGCACTTATAAATTAAGAAAATATCTGAAACGTATTGAACAATGACTGGTACACTTCCTAATAGCCTTAATTTTTAAAAGATGTTCGATTTCAGTCTCCATTGCTACAAACTCATATTTTGATAAACTACGACGACGTGGGTCATTTTCTGGTTTCTGATTAGGCTTTCTATTAAAGGGTACCAGGTAATCAGACACAGCATCTAAAATGAACTTACCATTTGTAAAAGATTGCCATTCACATAAATAGTGTTTTAATCCAAAGACCAGCGAGTACCTGGGTTTGCGGCGGGTAAAGCGGCGGCGACGGCGCCCGACGCATGGGAGGTGGCGCTCGCCTGCAGCCCGGGTATGCGTAGACGTCTTTGCTTTCGGCCCACCGGCTTTGGATAGGTACATCTGGCTGCTGCGCTGGTATTGGAACCACGCTGCGGTCGATGGGCCTTTCCCGTTTGGTGACGTTCAAAAGTGCCTTTTAGTGCCTATTGGAAATAAATGCTTTGACTTTGCCTTTGACCCGTTTAAATTGACAGTCGATGTGCGAGCTTCAATTAATCCAATTGTATTTTTAATACATGGAATGATAACCTGAGCGAGAAGTATCTGTTTCAGTGTAGTGAGTATCAGCCAGGAGTTAACCCGCATCGTTCAAAGTACGGATGATATGTGGAATATCTGAAGTTTTCTTTGAAGGGCTTTGCCGAGTTGATCTTGCTTGGCAAACAGCGGCTTGTCCCCTAGCTTACAGGTGTCGGCTAGAATAGCGCCAATTTCCGGGTTTAGAGCAGGACCTTTAGCGAGGGGATATTTTTTTGGAAAAAGATGTGTCTTTAAAAACTCCTACAAGTTTCCTTTTTTAAACCACAAGTTTTTTTTTTATCGATGTCAACCTCGGAATCAACAAGGGCTTTTAATAATTGAGCGTCAAAATTGTCAGACTCAGCTGTTTCATCCTGCAGTAGTGTCGCGGGCTCAATGTTTGTAAAATGGTGGTCAGTAGTCTCGGCGTCGACTATTCTAATAATGCCATCTCCAACCTCATTTAGGTGGTCCCCGCTTTGAAGCATGCATTCAGACTCGACGGGAAGCGACGCGTTGACGGGTGGATCCAGCTCGAGATGTTTTGATTATTCGCTGATAAGTTTTAGATAAGCCATAAATGCATGAGCATTATTTTCCAGTAGGCAATAGCCGTACACTTTTCTTTGAATGCACACAGTACAAACATATAAAAGTTTCTTGGTAGGTATCCGAAGAATACAACGGATATTTGCAAAGCGTACTGTTCTCGATGAATGCCCATTATTTTATGTTTTTTTCATTTTTTTGTTATGTCTTTTTGTGGTGTACTATAAACTATATATAAATAAATAAATGCAACGGTCGAATTTAGGTGTGGCGGCATCTACACCGCCACATACGAACGAACGCATCAATCCTGCATCGCGCAAGCAGAGTTTACCGCGCAGATAGCATATATACAACTTCCCGACAACAATCATTGGGCAGTTGCCCACCAGATACGACATCCATCTGGTCGGAGGATCTTCCCTTTTCCAAGAGTATGAGTGAACTTTACACCCTGTTCCCCATATCTCTAAACTGGTGACCCCGACGTGATGAACATCATCTCTAAACTGGTGACCCCGACGTGATGAACATCATCTCTAAACTGGTGACCCCGAGTATGAACGTCAGCGCAGCCTTCGTGCAACTACTTCAGCGTGACGTCATCATCATCACTCCCGCAAGCTTTAGAGCGCCGAGTCACAGCCAGCCAGCCAGCAACCACGGCTTCAACGGGTATCCTGACCATCAGCATGCAGCGCGAGCGCATACCTGGTCATCACCCTCAGCCTCATCAGCAAACTTGGCACAGCACACTGCACATTCGGCCGGTCCACAAGCAGAGCCCTTAATCACTCTCCTGGTCGAACAGCAGCAGCCAGCCACAACCCGGCGCTGTACCACATCCGACCCACTGGAGTACAAGCAGCGCCACCCCGACGCATCTTCGCAGACAGTTCCGACTCACCGCGAACTACGCGACACCTGGTTCCGACCCACTGGAACCTCAGCTGGCACTGGCAAAAAGCATCGCAAGATACAAGACTTAGCTCACTATCGACCTCCGGTCTCCGGAGGGGAGTGATGTGGCGGCGTCTACACCGCCACATACGAACGAACGCATCAATCCTGCATCGCGCAAGCAGAGTTTACCGCGCAGATAGCATATATACAACTTCCCGACAACAATCATTGGGCAGTTGCCCACCAGATACGACATCCATCTGGTCGGAGGATCTTCCCTTTTCCAAGAGTATGAGTGAACTTTACACCCTGTTCCCCATATCTCTAAATAGGTATATTACTAATCGTTAGTAATGGATAATAAATCATCCGAGGAATACATAGTGGACCCAAAGAATACAAAGGGTACAAGAAAAATCACCTTGATGGTAGACATCATCTTCGTCGTCTGAATTTTGAATTTTACATTCGTACTTTTGCACCTTCCTTCTCCATCTGTCTTCTTTGGTTTCATCACGATTCCGCTTAGGCATCCTTGATGCAAAGGGTAAAACTGTTTCCTTGTAATTTGTAGGTAGGTGTAGTAGGTTCAAACGCCGTGAGCGCACGGACAAGAATGAGGTGTCGCCTGGACGGCGCGCTACAAGGAACATTAGAGGGAGACAATATTTTTTCTCTTTCTTATACTCTAAAGACTTGTGCGACATGTTCGAAGCGGAGGCAAGCTACTACATAGTCAAGATTTAAATCTCGAAGACGAAGACAGGCATATTTATATTTCACTGCATTTTGAAAATTATAACCACGATACCGCTAATAAACAGATTTAAACATTCGTCACTAACTAACAACGTTCAATTAGGTGAATAGTCGTTCAATTAGTGGTCTACCTACAAACTTTTATTATGTAAGTAAACAAGGTGAACGAGACAAGTATCGAATGATTATCGAACCACTTCAAGTAATTTTATAAACAAATCAAAAACTATAAATAGATATAATTTGAAAACAACATCAAGCTTAATCCGCAGGCGCAGGTTAGATTCGAACTCAGGGCTTGCCATAATCGCTCCTGCCTAAGCACTTTAACGACTGAGCTAGCATGCCATATGCTAAGTTAGTTGAAATTATGAACTACTATCAATTACAGACAAAGTGAGTGTGTGTGCGTGTCTATTGTATAGAAACGACTTATAGAAGAAGGTCGTAAGTGAAACCGAAGCGTCAATATATTGCTTTGTGAGGTTGCTTATGGACTTATGAGCGCCACTGTAGGTACCTACTATAAAACTACAATTTACTGGGTACGTCTTTCATTGACTTGAATATGCCCTGACGGCTGAGAGTATGTATATAACACGCTCACTCAAATGTCACGCTGGTGGTGGCGTGTATTTTGGATAATTAAGTTCCTTTAAAATTATTGAGCTCAATGTTGCTGATCCATACGTGATGTTCGTGAAACGGCGCCGTCAGTAGGGACTGGTCATCTCTTAGCTGTCACGGCTTATTTAAATTTCCGAAGGTTTTTTTTTTGTTTTGAATATTATTCATTAAAATTAGTTTTAGAAAGACGTGCACGTTAAAGGCGTCCGGCCTTTAACGTGCACGTCTTTCTAAAACTAATTTTATGGAACAATTTTTAGTTTATTTAAAAGAGTGTCCGTGGAGAGTATCTTGCCCGTTCTTCTCCATAGTAACTACTACCCTTTGGAATCCGCAACTAGCTTCATCTTTCTGACTGACCGACCCCTTGACAATTCAAAAGTGCCTGTAATTGATTTATTTGAAATAAATGCTTTGTGTTTTTTAATTTTTGGGGTACACCTAGAATTCGCATTACATAAAAATTCCGTTGACGATATACAAAGCACATTATTTCGATAGGGATTTAACATTACCTACTTAAATGAGAAAAATAACATATTTGTTTTATACAACTCTGTCGTTTATTCAATTTTTAAATTAAACTGCGAATTTAGTTATATAATATGTCATCGCGGACTTTTTTACAGGCCTTTTTAGGCAACTTTTCGATAAAATGTATTTAATTTTTTAACTCGAATAACTAAATGGATAATACAAAAAATAGACTATCGTAATGGCTTCGGCTGATGGGCCGAGATAAACCTTATAACACAAGCTTGCGGACTCGAAACATTTTAATGTACAGGACATACCTAAATCTCAAGGGTTTAAAAAGAATGTTCTCCTATTATTAAACTGGTCGGACTGAGCACAGTAACTATAAAAGAGACACAGTCAGTGGGCAACCGTAGTACGTATTCATCTACCAAGCGGCCGTAGGTAACTTTTTCAAGGACACTGCCGAGACGTAATACTGCTACTTAATTATACTGTGCCTGAAGCAAAGATTATCTCCATTTCCACAAACTGCGCTCAAAGCAGTCCATTTAACATCCGTTGAATGTGAAATGGATTAATTACCAAAAATGGAGGTGGACAGTGGATACATTGAATTTAAAAGATAAGTAACACGTTTTCCGTTCCCGATTCTGGAAAAATGTGACGGATATGATCACGACAAGAGGACTAGGGTGTTTGTCCGTCTGGATGTCACAGGTTATTTATTATTGAAACTGACGTTTTTTCTTTGTTATTTTGAACACAATTGGCATAAGGTGGATGTGGCCACACTTATGTAAAAATATATGGCTGATGGTTTCGGGGTAAATTGGGACATTGACTTATTCAATGGTATCTTAAAGAAATCTCACCGAAACATGAAATTGAACATTAGAAATCCACAAAATGAAACAATCGCGACCAAGTTTTTGTCTACTTTTTAGTCTAGTACATTCTTTATTTAGTAATAAGTTTATTATTATAGTTGATGTATGTGTCGCACAATCAACAATAGCCTAAAATGAGACACTAGCGTCCAATTACCAATATGGGCTATTATCTCGCTTAACAAACATAGGTACAACAGATATAACATTACGTTTAAACAAAATTTACTTGTATCCACTAACGTATAAAAAATGTTCAACGGCCAAGTCACACAACATTAACTATAATAATAAAGAAATCGCAGTAAGGAACTTTAGAATTGGCACGACTTTGTCTAGATTTCATTACTTTTTAGAGATAAACAAGCAGCTCCATCGAGACTTGGCTAGTTTTTTACAGAATGTTTTTGGTGGGATTTCACTTCTTTTTGTAGAAACGTGGGCAAAGCAGAAGGGGAGGCATTCGCCCAGCAGTGGAACGCTATAGGCCAGATTAAATTAGCAGATGTTTCCCACTACGCTGGGTTTTTGCAATGACAGTCAATTAATTTATGTACCAATAGTAGAAGGGGGCATTACCATATGTCTAATACAGCTGAGACCAGCTGAGGGTTCTTCATCAGATACTTCAGACCTTCGATGTTGACATCAAATGAAGCGGCCCACCAAGTTGAATATTTTTTGTAAAGGCAGTATGTCGATCTCTAATAGTTTGGTTGGGCTCTTGTGTTTTCTAATCAGGGTCACCAGGTACTCCAGATCTTCGATTATCCTAGTTTTTATAGTTTTCCTTTTATGTGGCCATTAAACCCTAACCCTGTACCAAATTTCAGCTGTCTGAGTTTATGGGAAGTACTAGTTCTATTCTGATGATTATGAGTGAGTGAGTGAGTGTCATAAATGCGAAACTTTGCTTTCGCTTAACTTCGGACCTAAATGTCCTACAGACTTGAATATTGGATTTTATGTATGTGATTATAGCTTACTGGATGACGAAAATTTCTGCGTTCTGGTCTTATCCAGAGGTTCTCAAATAGGGGCCTGAAAATGCGGCGAAATGGTTCCAGTAAAGGATGGTACGGCAGTGTTTGCTTCGCGCTCGACTTGGCCGGGGCACTGCCGGGCCCCCCGATTAGTACTTTCTGTAGGCAAACAATTTGAAACGACTTATTCCAAATTTAAAACATAATCCCTGCTATAACAAAAACGTAATTTTCTTTCCAATTAATAATCTACTGCATCGATCCTTAAAAGAAATCGATAGATTTTGATTAAATCTTATTCTCTATTTATTCCAGTCAAAATGCGTTTTCTGCTCTCTGCCATCTTACTGCTCTCCGCCATTTTGTCGTGCGCGACGCAGGCACAGTACCCGCGCCCTCGCCGCCCCGAGCGCTTTGACACCGCTGAGCAGATCTCTAACTATCTGAAGGAGCTTCAAGAATACTATTCTGTGCATGGGAGAGGAAGGTGAGAATTTTATTGTTTCTATTAACGATTTTACTCAATAATTGTTTGATTCAGATGACAAGGACCCGCTTTAATCAGCTTCAACTTTCTTATTAACTGACTGTCTTCTTGAAAATTCATACATACTTTGACTTTGACGGAACCGAATTCATAGGCTTATGTGAAGCATGTGTCGAGGTCCCAAAATTTGAAATAAATGACACGCTGGTAAAACAATAAAAGAAAGTTATATACCCTGGATATTAATAACAAAAAATCTTACAAACACCTGAAATAAACCGTGCCCGCTTGAATTGTTGACCGAGAACATAGAAATGCAATTGTTCAGCTACATAGACAAAATGAAATCGTGTCCCACGTTGGGCGCCTTTTTTTTTTTTTTTTGTGTTTATGGAAGAGGAATTCTAAGTTACTTCATATGTTTCATGTTGGGTGCCATTAACATTAAGTAGTCCCACGTTGGGCGGCATTATTATAATTTAGTTTTGTTTGATATTTCCTTTCTCTTACACACAAGTTATTTCTTATCTAATTTCTAACTAAGACCTGTGACAAATGGTTTTTAATCTTCATTAAAAAGCCTGTAAAGTTACGTGGTTCTGTTTCTAGTAGCATTGACTTGTTGCAGCGGTTACCCGTTGTAAGCTTTTAGTTTCACTACTGGTCGCTAGATGTCTCTATTTGAAGTGAACAACGCCATCTACCGTTGTTCCTTAACTTAACTTTCTTTCGTTGGAATTTTCAGAATGTAGTGGTTCACTTGTTTTCGAAACAATACGCCAGAGGCCAGCTTTATGTAGTAAAGATATTAAGATACACACGAGTATCCATGGAGTTTCTTGTCAGTTGATATCTTTAAGAACCTGTTACGCTATGGAATGGGCAACTAGAAAGTTTCATCTTTCTGACTTACCGACTCATTGACTATTCAAAGGTGCCTGTAATTGGTTTAATAGAAATAAATGCTTTGAGTTTGTGTTTGACACCGTGTCCCAAAATAGAAAAGTGCACATTAAACTCGTTTTGTTTAATAGGGTATGCAGAATGACGCTGACTCACTAAGTCATGATTATGATTAAAGATTTCCTGCTATTTAAGCCTTTCATACATACCTCAACTCACGCCTTCTTCCTATGGGGCTAGACACAACAGACAGCACGCCAACTTCTACAATCCTTACATAATTCTTTTGCTTCGTTAACATTCATACATCTGGTCATACACGCACGCCGGTTGCGAGTACTACGCACATAACTTTTCTGAAGAACATCACCGGTTAGGTCTATGTCAACCCTTTTAGTTCTAATAATCATTGAATCCTTTTTTTTGTTTCTTTCAGATATGGCAAGAGACAAATGCACATAGCCGATGCGTCAGTGATCTTCCGAGAGAGTCCATTCTTCGAGCACAACCTAAACGATGAACCGGCGTTCAAAAACCTTGGTTATAAGTAAATTAATAAAGAATTACTAATTATTAATAGTAACAACAATAATCACCGTGTAAACTAAAACCAATTGTCTATTTTATTTATATTTTGCTGATTTATTTGATCCCTTACATTTCACTGCTACTTTTGAACTGTGACTTGCAAAGTGCAAACATTCGATGCCCTTCTGGGCCGAATCGAACACCAATCTATGTTGTCAAACGGGTCCTCTAAACGCTGTTCACTAATCCGAAAACAATTACAGTTAAAACCGACCTCTATTCCTCCGGAAATTATTTGCTGTCGACTAGCCAAATCAGGTAAACGAAAATGTGTAATTATCGACTCGGAAGCCTGTCGAATGAAAAATCTTGTGAAAAGCTATGCTGATAAGTTTCTGTAAGAGATGGGTTATGATAACTGATTAAATATAATTTTCGCAATTGTACTTTCTCGTCCTGATATAGAACTGCATTGATTTAGTAAAATTGTAGATATTGGAGACAAGATTAAATATATAAATTATACTTATATCTAATGTTATATCAAATTAAAATGTATTTCAACCAATTATTAAGCATCCCATCTCAAGCAATTTGATTTTAATAATACTATTATTAAACACCAACTCTCTCAAGAAGAACTTAAGTCAAAACTAATCAAGTCAAATTAAAACTATACGAAAGCCGTCGTATTTTTTTATAGTCAATTTATTGCTTTATTTCGAAAAAAAAGAAAACCTTAAAATAGTTTTCAAGCTGGGTGAACGACTATTTTTGGGAGTTTTAATATTATTACTTACATCAATTTTATTGTAATGAATAATAAAACTATGTAAAAAATACACAAAAATTGTGTTAACAAAATGTATGTAGTATTTATTCAAAATGAAAGATTGTTTCATGGCCACTTTGTTTTATTATATCATTGACTATTTCTGTGGGTCTTTTCTGTAAAAATCTCACGGTAAACACTTGCGTGGAGTGAGCTGTCAGTGTCATCCCGTCTTGGCCAATCCCTAGCTTCAGTGGCACTGACAGCTCACTCCACGCTCGCGCACTTCACTTCACCTAAGTTTACGATGTGAGATTTTCGCATAAAATAGATCGGCTGCTCCCAGAGTTTCATAAGTCCTCCCCACCCGCGGCAGTCAGACAAGCTACCAAATGACTGGCTTACCACTTTTTGCCAAAGTAGTCGCGTATAGCTCGCACTATAAAGAAGAAATAAGTTTACTGAGCTGCTCCAATTTAAGATTGTACCTTTAGATATTACGCTAGATCCACGAATAAAGCAGATCAGTGTTTATACGACATACCATAGTGCTATATAATAAGGCTGGCTACCATGGTAATGTTCTTGAAAAAGATCAGGTGCATAGTTGCCGCAACTGCGCACGGGTAAGACCAGCTGCAGTGCTATTCTGTAACCATTTCCATGAAAACTTAGGTGAAGTGAGCGTAGAGTGAGCTGTCAGTGCCTATACTAAGGATTAACCATAACGGGATGACACTGACAGCTCACTCCACGTAAGTCTTCATGGTGAGATTTTACAGAATCAGCATGCAGGTCTATTCTGTAAGGTGAAGTGAGCTGTCATTCCACCTGATGCTAGTGATTGACACAATTGACAGTGAGTGAGCTGTCATCTAGTCTTGGTCCATCTCTAGCATCAGTGGCACTGACAGCTCAATCCATGCTCACTTCACCAAAGTTTTCACGGTGAGATGGTTACAGAACAGACCGGCCAGGATACATGAACGTGGACGAAGCAAAAGGAGTAAATAAGGATCGTAGTACTAGGTGTTCTAAAGATTCTCCCTCCCCGCTCTCCCCATGAGACACGGTAAAGTAAGTGCAGTTTGACAGTTCACAATAAATCTGCCGAGTCTTTTCCTAACTTAGTTGGTGTCAGCTGCCAGTCTAACCGGATGCAGCTGATTACCACTATTTAACAAGAAGTGACTGCCTATCTGACTTTCGCAGCCCAGTAACTCGGTAGTACAATACCCCTTAGTTACCCGGCAGGGCTTCTTACTACCCATTACGACTGTCTAAGATCTACGAATGACAGCCGGGACCAACAGTTAACGTGCTTTCCGAAATGGATGGTCACCCATACACGAACAGACCGCTTGGCTTGCCGCAGCCAAGCTTACCCTTCAATCGATCCGCGTAACTGTTACCATTGAGCCTCGAGTCCCTTCTGCAGTTCGACATTCAAACTACGCTTATTTCGTGCAAGCTACGAAGAGATCGCCGCCGCCGATCGCACCCGTGAAGACACTACGGTGCTCCGCCCAAGCTGGGCAGACCTCCACCCTATGCTCCACCGTGTCCTCCGGGCGATCTACGCAATGGTGACACCCGGGCGATTCCTCCCGCCTCATGCGAAACAGGAACCTCCCGAAACAGCGGTGTCCGGTGAGGACCTGTGTCAGGCGGAAGGTGAGGACGCCGTGGCGCCTCTCCAGCCACTCCTCAAAAAGGGGACTTATCGCCGCTATTGTGGCGTGCCCAAGGTAAGTACACCTATGAGTTGTTTGGAATGATAATCAGTAGTATTTATTAAAATGTGGTGTAGGCACCGAAACTCACTCAAGCGCTATGGAGCGGGCCCGGAGTTTCTTTGAAGGATACAATCAGAAATTCGGAAAAGAACCGAAATAGCTTGCAGAGTCAGCACCTGGAGTGGCAGTGGGCTAGTCATGTTTGTCGAATGACCGTTGGCCGGTGGAGCAGACAAGTCCTGGAGTGGAAACCGCGTATCGGCAAGCGTAGTGTGGGTCGCCCCCCGGCTAGATAGACCGACGACCTCAAGAATGTGGATGGGGCAGACTTGACGCGGAAGGCGGAGGACAGGCTGTTGTGACGCAGCCTGGGAGACGCCTATGTCCAGCACTGGACTCTGATAAACTGAGTTGATTATTACGTGCGTTAAAGTATACATTTCCGCTTTCCTAATTACCACATAAACCGTACTAGGCTAATCAGTGTAACCTCTATTTAAAAACCTCCGTCAATTAAGTTTTGCATTAGAAGAGAGTGATTAAATAACATCACTCAGTGTTTAACGATACTAGTGCAAGGTATTTAACTCTTTTATAATAAAGAAAAACGTTTGTTTGTCCGTTTGTTTTAAAAATAATTATTTTCCTTGACTACCTCGTTAGTTTAGTGGTTGCAAGCGCTAAGTTACTGGTCCTGGATTCGATTTCCAGGTCAGGGAAAGTGTCATTGGGGTTTTTCATGAAGAATTTCTCAGTAGCAGCCCGTAGTCTAGATTTGGGCCAGGTTGACGACAAGAGGCTCGCCCTCTATTACATGGGACTTCAACATAACTGGAGAAATTTGGGTGTCCAGGTGTGGAATAGAGGAGTGGACTGTAAGTGTGTAAATACGCTGGTCGCAGAATGAAATAATAGGTAGTTCTGTAAGAACGGGGTTCGCCGTTCACCCAATCCAGGAACAAATTCAACAGAGAGATGGCTGAGTACGACTCACCTTTCTTCTTGCTACACCGGGCACGAATCAATGGATCTAAACAGTCTTTTGAGTGGAACGTTGATCACGGAAACGAGCACGAGGAACACCACACGGCAATGCACAATTTGTCCTTGGTTTATCAAATTTCACTCACGGAGTAAAATATTAGATAGTTCTGACGCCGACAGACTCCTCGGCTTCGAGCGCACCTCAACCTTCCTGTAGATGGCGCGTTCGTCGCTTTCGTCCAACAGCTCGTGGGTACGTCACGGACACTCACGTGCCGACTTAGCGAGCGTACACAAACATTCAATATCAAATTAGTCCAATCATGGGATAGATACAGAACACCAGATATAATTAGTTATGTTATAATTAGTTTCTATAACAAGCTGAAGTGAAAAAGTAGCCTGAGTAATGCTCAAAGGTACAGCTAGCATGTTCACAACTCCGCTACTGACAAAAATCATGAATGCTCATTAAGGGGAAGCACCATCATGGCGGTGGGATGTTTGAAAGAGATACCCTGGCACAGGTAACTGAAGGAACACGGGTGGGTTTTAGTCAGTAAAAGTCTGACACGCCCTCTCGCTCCACCCAGAGCCGGAGAAGTTATTTCATGAATTGTAACCCAAAAAAAAAGGGGGAAGCACCAGGTATTTTTTTTGCAATTTACAGACTAGTGTCGCGACCGTAACAAGTATGTAATTACTTAATTGTAATCATCAATACAACCCTCTAAGATCATATAATCCCATTGATTGATATTTTATGAAAATGACTTTTAAGTAGTTCTAAAAACTCCGCTAGTGACAAAAAAAAAATGAACTTAACAGCAAAGGGAGTACAAAATTACTGCCTCTTCTTTAATATCAGAATTAATCAACCATTCAGAAAGTCAATAGAGAATGACGTTTTGACGACGTCAAACGTAGCACATAAGCTTTTTGGTAATCCTAACACGTCACCCGTTTTTATTTATGAATTAGTGACGTCACTAAACTTAACATGAGCCAAAGATGCGTGAAGGTAACAGAAAAATGCGTAGTTTAGGGTTTAGATTTAAATAGTTGCAGATTGATAAATAATAGCGTGACAGTCGAGAGAGGAGAATGTAATTGTGGAACACACAAACAACCACAATCTGAATCATTTTGCTAATCCATAGCTTCATATGTTCGAAAAATTTGTCTGCTTAACAACGTAAACAACGCAATGAATGTTGTTGAACTGTCAAAATGAAATCCACTGTTAGTGTGGTACGCAATTCCCCCGCAGGGCAGGAAGATGATGAGATGGATAACCAATACAATACTAAGAAATGAGAGCATTATAAGGCTAGCCTAATGCTCAATGAGACATAAATTGCGAGTCTGGGGTTGGGTTTAGAATCAAGTCAAACATCGGTAAACCACTAAGTAATGCTTGAAACGCAACTTTGTTGATACTGACAGTGTCACACATACTCAAATTCACGTCATTCGTTGTTTTCGAGTTTATATGAAAAAAAAAACATATTTTGGTGTTTTACTGGCTGCAACTTGGGGCACCCCGACTCGGACAGGTTAGGCTCGAAGCAACCGGCAGCGAGTTCGTCATGCTCCCGTCGATGTCACTGCTTGCGGTAGCGTCGGGGATCGGGTTGCCTCCTTCCCTCAAATATGGCGAGGGGGGTAATGGCTGATCTTTGCGTTATGCTCGGATGCTGCTTGTGGTGACTGGTCGTCTTGCTGTCTATGGTTTTGCTATTGTTAAAGTAATTGTTCTGTTAATTTATTTTACTTCGATGGTCCTTGTTTATCATTTGTGTGTACTTAACAATGAATCCAATAATGCATAATTATGTAAGGTGTCACGCCCCTTATGCCTGGAGGCTTTTATTTGTGTATTAAGTTATGTTGTTGTTTTTTCATAGATTTTTATTGGTTTCTGTTTTGGGTAAATTGGCGTGGCTAGCTTACTTAATGCAGATAATTTAATATGATTTTCTTTGTTTCGATTTTATTTTACTTTGATTACCTTATAATTGTATAGTTCAATGGTTTTTCTAACTGAACAGACAGCTGTGCTGCTGGGGAGTTTGTTGCGCCACTTCTTATTACCAGCTGAAGCACTAGGAAGTAGTGAAGGGCGGGCGTTTTGGGGAACTGTCTTATGTAATTTTGACGTTCGAAAAGTGCTGACTCTCAGGATAATTTTAATAAATGACTTTTGATTTTGATTTCAAAGTCTAGATGATGTGGATCTTTGGTGACATCAGCTTTGACAGAAGACTTGACAAATTTGATCTTCAGAGTTGGAATTTTGACCTTCATTATCTTCGTAACCAAAAGGTTTCCAGGTATGGTCCAGTAAAAAAAATAATCACAATAATAAATAAATTCATTTAATTCAGGTAAATAAAGTCAAACTCAAAGCATTTATTTCAAATAGGCCCATGAAAAGGCACTTTTGAACGTCAAAATTTACTAAAAATAGAACTGATTCTAGGCGCCACTTCCAAAAAGTAGTTTCGTATGGAGAAGAAGTGGCAAGAAACTCCACCGTTACTCTTTTAAAATGTTATACAATATTTTGCATACATTAATTATATTTCTATATGTGAAGACGATGCACCAAGAATAAAAATACTATACCACACTTGGTAAAAAGAATTAAAAATAAAGCAAAGGCAGATAAATTAATCACGTGATAGGTACATTGTGCTCACATATTTACAGACATTGTAAAATATATGAATTTTCCTAAAATATTAACTAGGAATAAGTCAGTGTGTGAGTAAAGTAAAAATAACAGAGTGAGTAAAGTAACAATAGACACCCATTGCCAAACAAACATTAGTAGGATCCACGGAATAGTGTAGGATCACATAAGAAAAAACAACTGAAATCCAATACAATCACATAAAATCAAAAAAAAAAAAAAACCCCGTCATTGTCATTGTTAGTACAAGTGACTCTCGGCTTCGTTAAGTGTCTTTTTACTCCCATAATTCTTGCTGACCACCTGAAACATCGCTCTAACAATCAAACTAAATCCATTAAATCTCAAATTTATTCCAATTTAATCCAAACAGAACCGCGTAATCCTCTGGTATTGATACCAGGTTTCACCCAATTAAATCCAAACCTTTGCTTTAAAGAAATAGGGTGTATAATACAATAATAGCTGCGAGCAAAGAAAGTATGTCAAATCGAAACTAAGTGGATTATAAACAGAGTGCGCGCGCAACTGCGATGTTGTGGTGTAATGGCGGAAGGCTCTTTATAGTTGACTCACTGGAACTGTTTGTGAAATAGTGTTGTTGGAGCTGTTGAAAATATCATTGTACTATCGGTTATTTTGTACTTTCTTCATATTTCATTACTTTATCTCATTTTTTGTTTTGTACGGGATACCGAAAGCAAGTTATACTTAAAACCTTAATTTATTGTTCATGACACATACTTTGAAAAATGTACTAAGTGAGAAATAAATCTTTATCTTATCTTTATATTGAATTCAATTTTTTTTTTAAACAACCCGATTTTTTTCTCGAATTTAGAGTATCTAAGATACAAAGTGGTTAATTTGTCCTAACTCCAAAATAATATTTTATTAACCGAAATGCACGTTGTTAGACTATTAAGAAAGTGGCGCCCAACGTGGGACAACTTAGAAAGTGGCGCCCAACGTGGGACCAAACAAGTGGGTCTACATCCAATTTACAATTAAGCGTGATATCAACCAAAACTTGCCTTAAACAGACAAAACCGATGAAAACTTCCTCTAAAAAATGTACACCAAGAAAAATACTATAGAAAAGCACTTAATGGCGACCACCACGGAACATGGAATTTTTGTTTACTCCAAGAAATTATCTACAATACATAGTTACAAATACTCAGTAACTAATTATCATAAAAATCACTGTTGCCATCAGACCGCTACAAAAAACCTGTTCTTTTTTACCGTCCCTTGTATCACCAGTCTTGCAACCAAAAAGAGCCTAGTTGTCGCGATTCAGAAAGGCGGGCGACACCGCTTGTTTTTTACTCACAAAATCTATATTTTAAACTAAATATTTAGCAAAATTGACTATTTTATACACATGTTTTCTACCTGAATAATATTTTTGAGAGTGGCTCCTATATTTATTGAATATTTTGTACCATTTGTTGTCCTAAGACCCATATCAGTGAAGAGTGTTTTATAATGTGTTATTGAGTCTACAGAAGTGTTTTTTCTAGTAATTTCCCTACTGATACACAAAGATTTTGAGGTAATTTATTTTTTATTAATACTAGATATAGCCTGTTTTATTTAAAGAATGTTCCAGATTTTTAATAAAAAAATGGAAAGGGTTACTAGGGAATGTGAAACATCAGCTGTTGATACGAACGAGGAAGAAGTAGAAGCCGAATGTGGTTATTATTTTATTTCTATATATGCCAATGTAATCTATAAATAAATTATTTTAATGATAAAAGAAATTAGCTCAATTACTAAAAAAATAAACAACATATTTTATACATTTTAACAGTGCTTGAGAGTTCCACTTTGCTTAAAAAACAAATTAAAATGTTAAGTGTTTATTTTATGTGCCAAAATTAACAAATTTATCGACATTTACTAGTGAAGCTAAGTACCTATAATATGTTTACCAACCTTTCCAAATAACTATTATGTACCTGTAGCTGATCCTAATATATAGATAAAAAAAGTTTTGGAATATTATTTTATTCATCTTTCCACAAGGCCGGAAAATCCGATCCTTGTTCGAGATCTCACTTCTCACTCCAACAATACCTGCTTACAAACCATCGACGTCGGTCGCGATGCAATAAGCTTCCTTCGGGTTTAATTTATCATACTATTTAAATAATATCCTCGCCTCGTTGCCTCGTTGGTCTAGTGGTCGCAATCGCTACTGCTGAGCATGAGGTCCTGGGTTCGATTCCCAGGTCAAGCAACGTGTTATTGGGTTTTTCTATCTGGAATTTCTCAGTAGCAGCCCTGAGTTTGGATTTGTGCCCGGTTGATGGCAATAGGCTCGCCCGCTATTACATGGGACTTAAACATAACTGGCGAAATGTGGGTGTACTATAGGTAGATACACCTCTCTGGCTCAACCCTTCGGGGAAACAAGGCGTGATGCTATGTTATGTTAACAACCACCGAATCAAATCAATTGACAAGCAAATCCAACAAATCTGCTTATTCACTGCAGCTTCAAAAATAAAAATAAACACAACTTTTCTTTCACATGCCTTTTCTTTCACGGTTTTGAGAGCTGTGGTGATGAAATTATTTAGGTACTCAAAGTAAAGCGCCTGTCTGTGTTCGAACCCACGACCTACATCTCGTATTCTCGATGTTTTTCCGTCACCGATGTCAGTAATGTCTAAAATGTATTGGTATTTTCAAATTCTCATCTATCGTTCATCGATAAGGCCGAGCACTCTCATTCATCGTTCACGCTTCGAGAAGTCAAGATGTCTCCGTGGAGTGGCTCGTGGCATAGGGTAATTTAAAAGTCAAATAAAAAAAAAAACATACGTGTGTATGTACCTACTTAAACGAAAAAAAATACAGATGTTTTAAGTGTTATTTATTACTAATATAAACGAGCGCTGTCTTGACGACACCGGCTTATTAAATATTATTTGTACAATTTATAATTAATAACTAATAAAAATATTTAAAATTAATAAATAAAACAAAATTTAAATATATAAAATTAAAAGTTATTATTATTAAACTCTAAAATATAATGTTTACGCAAGGACTAAACTATCTGACTTACTAACTTTACTATACAAATGAAAATAAAAAGAAAAGGAACACTAGACGTCGAATAGTAGTTTTTCGCCCCTGGAGTTCGCTTATGGCAGCCACAGGATAGTCCGGTTAAGTAGTCACGACCTCTCAAGGTCAACTACGAGATGCCATACCAAAAAAAAAAAATTGACGTCAAAGTAGTCGTCCACATCGCTATCATCCGGAAACGTGCCCAGAAATAAAATTAAATAAATAAAAATCATTTATATACTTACTCGTAAGACTAAAAATAACAATGAAAAGCGATTCTGAAAAACGGTCTGTGTTTTTTTTGCAAAATAGTTATAAATACGTACCATGTTGCGTTGGACCAAACTAAGTTTCTTACTAACAAGTCCAGTTTTCGAGTGTTTTCCTAAAAAAGCAACAAGGATTTTTATTTACACTGACTAATCACACGCGCAGCATGACCATCTTTTCTCGACTGAAGAATGGACAAAATTACAGATTTCTAGCATTTTGTCCATTTTTTCGTCAACAAATTTCGTTTCTGTGGTGGTAATGCCACGCGTACAGGCATCTATTCTGTAAAAAAAAAAAAATTTAAAACTTATGTGAGCTAGAAAGTGACCTGTCGTTCCGCCTGATGTTAGGATTTGACACTATTGACACTTCGCGTCACCTAAGTTTACACGGTGTTTTTAAGGAATAGATCGCAAGGATCAGTGTGCCAATTCTCTCGTTCCTAAAAAAACGTTCAAATTCAATTCGCAATCTCATCTCAGCGACAATCAATGTCAAAATATTGTCAAAAACGTACGTGAATTGATTGTTTTCTTTTAAATATTGAGACTGAGATTACAATGTTAACGTTCTTAGAAATACGAGAATTACCCCTCAGACTTACGAACGACAGATCCTAAAAACAGCTCTGTAAAAAGCCATAAATTGTTTAAGTAACAAAAAAAGTTTGTTCCAGATAATGGCACCAGTGAAGTTCGGACTATTCAAAGCCCGGAGCAGGGATTACCAGGACCAACAGCCTTCTACAGAGAACTTATTGCATACAAGCCACAGTAGTGGCCATTGTAAGTATGAACATTTTTTATACTTTACATCACGATAGTAATCATAAAGGGTTAGGCAGAGGTGTGCCTATGGTAGCGCCCACATTTCTCCAGTTTGTCCACAAGTCCCATGTAATAGGAGATGAGCCTTTTGCCATCCTTAATCAGACTAAAATATAATATTTTCACTGCTGGACACAGGCCTCCTCTCTGTGAGATGAAATTGGCCATCATCCACCACGCGGGCCCAGTGCAGTTTATAGATGACACATGTCTTCGAATTGATAGTTCTAAGACATATCGGTTTCCTCTAGATGTTTTCCTTCACCGTTTTGAGAGCAGTCGTGATGAAATAATTTACACAAGCCTACGCAGGCATGCACTGTTGTGTTCTTTATTATAGTAAAATTCTTTAAACCGAAAGTGACATTTTAGAATCTGTTTCCGTGTTTTCTGGGTTTGGGCCTGTGGAAGTTACCATTGACGGCTAGATACTATTGTAGAAAACATGTAAGATTATAAATAAAACAGATTCAGTATCAATTAAGTGGGTCCTTACACAATCATTAAAAAACAACACGATGTGTATTGCCATCAACTGGAAATACATTCAGACTATGGGCTGCTAATTAAGTTTCAGATACCACCAGCGTTGTGTCATCGCGCTTCTCTTTCTTCTCTATGCAGTCTGACAGTGACCGCGCTTTAGCTCTGGTCAGCCTCTTAAACACTACGCCAATTTGCCGACTTACAGCGTTTTCATACAAGAGTGACAGTTTGAATTTGAGAATATTTAAAGTAATAATAATTCCAATTACTTATCTGAATATTTTACAGAGATGTAACATAGGTTTTTATAATAAATATTTGCCGTTTCCGGCGTACGAATACGTTTTTGTGTTGGTTAGCTTCTTAAACAGGG
Organism: Dasypolia templi; assembly: GCA_963555695.1. Taxonomy (NCBI): domain Eukaryota; kingdom Metazoa; phylum Arthropoda; class Insecta; order Lepidoptera; family Noctuidae; genus Dasypolia; species Dasypolia templi. Next base: position 13,562,739 of record OY743163.1, read on the forward strand.
TGTCAGACCGTCACAGCAGTAGATTTTCTTGTTTTTATATATAAACATACATACCTAAACATAAAATCACGCCTGTTTTCACAGAAGCGTTAGGCACAGGTGTACCCACATTTCGCCAGTTATGCTTAAGTCCCATGTAATAGTCGAGCAGAAATTCAGACTCCGGGCTGCTTCTAAGAAATTCTAGATAGAAAAATAACAAAACCCAATAACACTTTTCCCGATTTGGGAATCGAACCCAGAACCTCACCTCATGCTCAGTAGTACTCTTGCGACCACTAGACCAACGAGGCAATTTTCTTTTATAAACGCCCGTAATACCCGTAATTTTAAAATGCTTTTTTTATACGACTCGTTATGGGACATCCTGTGTATAACAATGAATTAGGATAACATTAGTGGAATACAATTTGAAATGTCAAAAAGATTAAACGTCAAAAAGTTTTTTTTTTTTTATAATATTTAAAATCAATTTTTCATTCCTTTAATCATTAGTGGAATTTTTACTTAAGAGATAATTGGATACTTTACATTTTAAATGTCCTAAAATTAAGAGTTTTAAAACAATCTGGAAGTTATTAGAAAACTTTGATCGCCAATACATTATTAGAAAATAGTTTATGATTTCGTCTAGATAGACGCAGCATGTGAACTCTGCAGCTAGGTCTGGATACAACATCATTACGCATGCATAAAATGTTGAGAAGATTCATCCTTTATGGGGTACTGTTTAAAATGTTATAATAAAATACCTCCCCACGTACTTCAACTGAATGAAACGAAGTTAAAAACTTATATCAAACGCACACTATGCAGCTAAGCATATTATAAGTTGGGGGATTACATCTCTGACAAAAAAGCTTGGCTCAACGCTGGTTCTGCTCCACAAGGGCGCCTAAACAATTGATTAGCATTCGGAAATATTGTTGGAGCTGCTGAAGATTGTAAAAAACTATCTTTGCACTGTACAAGTTCAATCTTTCAATATTGTATAATTGCAAATCACACGTGTGAGCACTATGTAGTACCTACTATAAAGCTACCCTATACTGGGCACGTCTGTCATTGACTTGAACGTGCCCTGGCGGCTGAGAGTATGTCACGCTCACTCAAATGTCTCGCTGGTGGTGGCGTGTGTGTCGAATCATTAAGTTCCCTTCAAAATGATTGAGTGAATGGTGCTGATCCATACGTCATGTTCGTGAACGGGCGCCGTCAGTGGGGACTGGTATTATCTTGGCAGCCAGGCTTTTTTTTATGTTTTTCATTACGTACGCCTTTAACGTGCACGTCTTTCTACATCGTTCTCAGATGTATAATTTCAACAAGACTGATGTAACAAATTTTCTGTAACAAAATTATTTAAAAGAATGTCCATGGAGTTTCTTGCCCGTTCTTCTCCACAGGTACCTACTACGCTTTGGAATCGGCAACTAGCTTCATATTTCTGACTGACTGACCTTGACAATTCCAAAGTGCCTGTAATTAGTTTATTTGAAAAAAATGCTTTGAATTTGAGGTTAAAGGGAATTGGATGAAAGGAGATGTTCCAAAATGTATGGAGCCTGGGCCTGGACTATACTTAAAGATACGTAAAAAAAAACGAATTCTACGGATCTTTCTCTTTTTTGAGGTAGTGTACATAGACCTGTACCCTAATTGCGTAATACACATTCAATCGTAATCTGAATCGTTTTGAAACAGATTGCTAATCCATTGCTTCATAAGTACGAAAAAAATATGCTCAACAATTTAAATAACGCAATGAATGTTGTTGAACTGTCAAAATCAAACAGAGTAGTCGTAATCGTTTACGAAAATGTGTTACGCAATTAGGGTGCTGGCCTATTTTGAAACATCAAACTCAAACTCGAATCATTTATTTCAATTAAACCATTTACAGCCACTTTTGAATTGTCAAGGAGTCGGTCAGTCAGAAATATGAAGCTAGTTGCCCATTCCAGAGCGTAGTAAGTACCTATGGATAAGAACGCGCAAGAAACTCCATGGGCACTCTTTTAAATAATGTTCTTAAAAATAAATTAGTTACATCATTAATGTTGACCCTATAGGTGAGAACGATGTACAAAAACTAATTAAAAACAATTCAAATAATAAATGATTAAAATAAGCCGTCGCAGCTAAGAGATGACCAGTCCCAACTGACGGCGCCCGTTCACGAACATGACGCATGGATCAGCACCATTCAGCTCAACCATTTTGAAGGGAGCTCAATGATCCAACACACGCGCCACCGTCAGCGAGACATTTGAGTGAGCATGACATACTATCAGTCGCCAGGGCACATTCAAGTTAATCTATGACATCTCTTTTGGAACATGGGTAGGTAGACCATGACCTAGACTTTTTATCCCGATATTCCCACGGATGAAACCGCTGGTCACAGCTAGTTACAATTATTTGCAATACTCATTCCGCCCGTGGTAGATACATACGCCTGTCAGGACTTACAATCAGGGAAATGGATTGCTCACACACCACGCAAATTTTCCGTGTAGCCAATGCATACTATTGTCAAAAAATTACTGATATAATTATTTTTACTGACTACAATAATCAGTCATCAAAGTCTCATTAAAGTTAAAATGCAGTTACTGATGTACCTAAAGGTAAAGTTTCACCAGATAGCAATATGATTTAAAACAAAAACGCTTTTGCAAACTTCTCCTCTCAACTCCCTCAATCAACCCTTTGATCTTATCAATCTTGTTATCGATGACAAAGGTTTAAGGCTCTGTTCACGACCTCGGACGATGCGACTTGCGACACGACTTGCGACTTGATTTACGTCAATCGGTACGCGCGCGACTTCATGCTGTGATTTGGCCTGTCAGTGGCTACACTTCCTTACTCCCTTCCCTATTAACACGTTCAGGCCTGCGTGTACCACCAGTGGAGCACGGAGTTTTCTCTGAACCCCTATTATCACCTATGATACCAGGATTCATTTTTTTTTTCGCCCCATTTTGCGGTTTTGTTGTAAACTACTTAAATGGTAAGTTACGCTATAGTACCGGGTGTTGTCAAAATGTGGTGTCGGGTAATTCAAGGGAGTTGGACCGTTGCGTTGTTTAGATTTACTTGCGTAAAATGGATCTTGCGAGTAACGACGTGTCGGCAAAAAAATATGTAAAAATTGGTTTAAAATACGTTTTTGTTTCCGAAAAGAGTACATATAAAATTTTCATGTAAGAAAGTTGTAAAAGTGTTTGGCAAAACGTACTTAATTTAGCCGATTTTTTTCGATAAAGATGATAATTTTGGCGGTCTACATGTTTTTGAATTCGTTTTGGAAGTTTGGAAGACAATCAAATAGTTTCAAGTGGACCTAGCCGTCTCCGATTGTGAAGACTTCCACGAAGACGATGATGACGTTGATCCATAGGTCCTCAAGATCAGCAGATCCTCGAAGAAGTGCCATTTCGAGATCCTGAAAGAGACCATCATCAGAGACGGGCCATCAACCGACCACTCACGTGGAATCGTACAAAAACTTTAATAATATTTTTGATACAGACCCGCCGTTAGAAAGTCAGCCCTTGGAAAATCCACCCTAACAAACCTACCCGAAGGAAAGATCAACGTTACTGGCACTTTCATGAAAAACCGCGAACCGAGATATGTTCATCCTAAGCAGAAGCTGAAGAAAAAGAAGGCTTTAATGAAAACAGCCCGGACTTCACAAAATAACGGTAGACGAAGTTATGATTGTGTGGTAAGGCAAGATGGAAAGATAGCGGTAGTCAAGAGGATTGATAGCAAGCCGACCATGTAGCATCGACAGAAATTGCAGTTTAACCTCTAGGAACGTTTAGTCGCCGGCGCAAGAAAAATCTGTAATATTTAAATCTTCCTCGGAAGCAAATAAAACAGCGGTACCGTGCAATTTCAGTCGTTGTGTTCCAATTTTAATTTAGAACGTTTTTCCCACAACAACCTACTTTAAGTCCAAGACTGACATCGAGCCTTCGAACTGCGTTACCACTATAAGAAGAACAAGTACTGCCGAATCCGAAAATAGCCTATAGACTTGTCAAATCAATGCCCCATACGTCACCAAGGGTAAAGGAAGTATTTAGAGCACTTACCTGTGTGTGTCCAAAGGCAATCAAAATGCAATAAATAAAAAACAATAAGGGATGACTTTCGGGAAATTTAACACTGTAACAAATTCTTATATTTTAATGTTAATACTCGTATAAACTGCTTTTCTTATAAAACAAAAGTTTTTTTTTTAATCCCCGAAACCCGAAGTATGTATAATCTGCATCTGTATAATTTCGCCCTCTGAGGAGGAGGGGTTGCTATTTTTATTTTTGCCGAAGTTCTTAGGTTCAGACTACTACCTCTGCCAAAAATGCCAATCCACTCATTAGAAAATAATATTAAAATTTAAAGAAAGAAAAAATCGTGGTATGAAAGGTGCGAAATGAAAATTTTTGTTCGCATTAATTTTGAAACTTCAAATCGTCAACAATAAATTCTGGAAGAGGAATATTATGCCTATATAAGAAAGGCCTGAAGCATCTGAAAGGGATTCGGCGTCCGCACGTCCGTTCCAAACACATAGGTTTGATGTCATACACACTGCTAATCGATTTCTACTTCTGGGCATATTGTATACGTCCTGCCTGGTGTGTTATGGACATGAAATGACAGCGTTGTTTAAGTCTTCTCAACCTACTTTACATGAAATGTTTTTGGTGGGATTATTTATTACTAGGCTTCATTAACGATGTCTCATTAAAAGACTGTGGTAAGTTCAGCTGGACGGCTGCCCCTCCTAAATAAAGTATCTAGCTACGCCAGTGGTCATGGTATGTTCTAACTAAACGACGTCTTTAAGAAAGAAAAATTGTTTGTTCTGCTTAAAACAAAACGCACAATACAAAAAAAAACATAATTACACACATGCGAAGTAACCAAAGGCCTCGTATTCAGAATATTAAAAAATATTTTGCAATTTTGTCCATTGCTTGATTGTTGTCACTCAGCACCAAAGACAATACACATTGCTCTGTGTATCATATTACATTTGTTTTCTTTTTGGTAGCTGCAAAGAGTACTATAATTATACGGGTAGTCGCAGTCGCAAGACGCGTGTCGCTTGAGCGTGTATAGCCCGTGGCGAAGCGGTAAGGGGATAAAACTCAAGGGGTTGGAAGCGTGCCTAAAGAGCGATGGCATTGAAAATTCTTTTCAGTTTCAACTAGCCTTGTCACCTACTTGTCAATCAAGGCTTGACTTAACAAGACTGAACAACGAAGTCATACTTAAGGCCAGGCTCTCGAACGAAAAATGTATGTGTAAATTATCAAGCTTTTATCCGAGTTACAGGACGTAAATGATTTTTTTTGAACAAACTAAATGGCTACATTTTGACTACAAAAATTCCACTTTAGCAGGATCATAATAGGATAATATTATGAATCTTATTAGAAATCGTAAAACGGTAACAAACTGTTATCTGGGTACCATTGCCCGTGCTACGTATGGCACGCCATTCATCTGTTTTTTTTTAATGGAATTCAAGAAATTAATCGCTGTTAGAGGAATTGCTAATGTGCCGTTTCTAGGCCCCCAGCATTTTTAGAGCAAGTTCAAGAGCTGTCAGTGTCAATATTCCGTAACAAATTTGACACTGACAGCTCTTGAACGCGTTTAGGATGTGCTGAACACGTTCTGTTTCATTGTTGAAATCGGCACTGAGTCCTTCTATCCTTTGAACGGTTTTTTTCAACCCTGCATAATATTGATGTAAATACATCGTCTTGTTGGCAATAGGCTCGCCCCCTATTACATGAGGATCTACTGTAAAATAAAAACTAAGTCATTTACTGAAAAACAGCACTCTTTGAACGTCAAAATTGCATAGGACAGTTCTCCAAAACGCCCGCCCTTCACCACTTTCTAGTGCATTACAGTGCTATAAAGGTACACCTCAGCCTTAGGTACTCTTTGAGAATTATAGGCGTGATGGTATGTTATTTACTTATTAACAACATGAAACATTTTCTTTTTTCATTCATCACATATGGAAGCTGCATCGGTCGACGTCATAACGTCAGCGATGTCGCTGAAAACCAGCGCTGGGGCTCTGTCTTGCATAGGGTCGCAACATTATACTGGGCGATAGCCGTTTTGCGTGGATTTGACACATGTTTCCCAAAACCATATTTTTTTTGAGTATTTGTTCTTTTTTTGCGTTATGTTTACCGCAAATAAACGTTTTTCTTTCTATATTCTTGACACTGACTCGTAATGGCGCGTTTCAAGGTTTCTAAAATGTTGGGAGTGATATTTTTAGTTTGTATTTTTGTCTATGATTGAAAATTATAACCTATCCCAGAGATTAATCGTACATAAGCGATTAGAATAGAATAGAATAGAATAGAATTTCTTTATTTCGGACACAACATATCCATATAGTGTTAGTATAGATAAAAAAAATAACTTATTGTCTAGTGTTAGTAACAATCAACCTCCGCACAAACTGTCGTATAATCGGAGAACCGAGACTCTCGGCTACAGTTTTCAGAATGCTGTTTTGACTTCCCCTCACTCTCCTCAGTAGCGACGCAGTTCTTTTGCGTATAATTGCAAAGAAGCCGTCGGTTCGGGCTTGCGCAAACATTTCCGACGCGCTACAGTAACGAGGCAGCCTCAACAACATCTGAAAACATTATTATATTGGACTCGCAGGGCATCAAGCGATCTCTTAGTATAATGGACCCATGACTGCCCGTGTACAAACTTTGGCAATAAGCTTTGAAAAGTGTTACTTTTACTTGGTCTGTACACCGCGCAAATCTACGGGACAACATATTGCTCCGGACCGCTAGAGCCCTGCGCTCCCTCTCAACGTCCACATCGTCCCTGAGGTCAGCATCAAGACATTGCCCTAGGTATTTAAAAGATGACACCCTTTTAACTGGTGACCCGTTTATAAGCAACTCGGGTCCTTCCCCCCGTCGCTTGCCGCTGACCTAAAAGACCATGTACTCACACTTATTTACATTATATTTTAACCCATGTGCGGTAGCGTAGGTCTCACACGTTTTCAGCATCTCTCTGATTGCTCCTGCCGACGGACCCAGCAGCACCATGTCATCTGCATAGTTGATGTTGTTAACTCTAACCCCATCAACACTGCATCCGACACGCATGCTGCTGAGTGCTACTATCAGGCCATCCACGTAGAGGTTGAAGAGCCTGGGAGACGTCAGACCACCCTGTCTCACCCCGCACTCCAGCCTATACGGCTCAGAGACTGCATCATCCCATTTCACCTGGTTGACTTGGTTACCATACCAATACTGGAATAACCCACATATTTCCACAGGAATACCCCTGTCCCCCATCTTTCTCCAGAGCACATCGTATGAAACACGATCGAAAGCCTTGGAGAGATCAAGGAAACAGGCGTACACCGGCGTACCGCGATCTTTGTAATATTGAACGGTATGCTTGAGACTTAAAATAGCACTTTCAGTTGATAGTCCGGGGCGAAACCCGAACTGTGCATCATGAAGATATATGTAATTACTTAAGCAAGAATCAAGCATACCGTCCAACACCTTGGCTATTATAGTTGCAAGAGAAATGGGACGATAGTTACCTCTGTCCGAGATGTCACCTGTCCTGTTCTTCACAATGGGAAGTACTATAGTCTTCATTAAATTAGCAGGTAAGTACGTGTGACTAATACACATTGTGAAAAGCATAGATAAGACTCGTGGCAAATGAACACCTGCGTGCCTCAGGTGCTCAATGCTGAGCCCATCATGCCCTGGAGATTTGCCTCGTTTCAAGTTGTTAATGGTTGCACATACTTGCTTAGTTGAGAAACGTATCAGAGGTTTCGCACCAAGACGGATGGGCTCACAATCATTCACCAAATTTGAGGGACCTAAAATTATAATAAAATAAAGTTTAAAATCAGCTGGGGTTGGTGATACACATGTGTACCAGCGGCCCTTGACGGAAATTGTGGGATACGCGAAACCCGGTCAGGTGCAGAGCAAGAAATACAGGGGTGATGTTATGAGTAACCGTGGAGTTTCATGCCGGCTCTTCTCCATAGGAAACGGCCAATTGGAACCGTGCACCTAGAATCTGACGTTTCTTCTTTTTTTTTATTTTTTTTTTATTTTGACGACTTTATCCCAAGAATAAACTTAATACTTTTGTTATAAAACATGTTCTCCCATATAATATATTTCAATTGCAAATGTAAGTTGGTCGACTATTCCTCGTTATTTTGTAAAGTCTACTTGGCTGTGACATTTTTCCTCTTAACTTTCTTTATATATGCTACTGCTGTGAATTATTTCACATATCCAAAACCAACCATTTAGCTGGCAGGGGGGGGGGGGGGGGTACCAACCTGACTCTAACAAAAATTTGCATTTTAAAGTTTAATATTTCGCAAACGGATCGTTGAAACGAAAAATGGTTTTTACTCACCTGCAATATTTTTGAACGATTTCCCACACCAGGAGATATACGAGGGAGGTACCCAACACGTTTTTTTATTTTTTTATTTGACCTCTTTGTCGGCTTAACTCATGTGTTTTAGCATAATCAGCCTATTATGTTCCCACTGCTAGGACACAGGCCTCCTCTCTATGAGAGGGAGTGGGCAGTAATCCACCACGCGGGCCCAGTGCGGGTTGGTAGATGTCACATGTCTTTAAATTTTTTGGTTCTAAGACATGCCCGTCTTTCTTATGTCTATCCATGCCAAATTACAGCTTTCTACTACCAAGAGTCTCTGAACCAATCTTCGGCGGACATGACGAAACTATAATGGTTCTTTGTTGATTACGAAACCCTAAAAACCCAATACTTATTTAATTATTCGAATCGCTCAAAGTTTCACCTACCCGAACACAAAACTATAGCTTTAAAACAATAGAACGAGGTACCAACGCTTGCTGTGCTTATTTGCAGATACCGTTGCAATGCATTCACAGACAGCAAAAGATACGAACTTTCAATGCTATCTCATCTCCGATTCCGACATCGCAACTGCACGGCCCCCACATCGGCTTTGTTTCCGCTACAGTACCCAGTTACTTATAAAATATGTCATCAAGCGTCGGGTGGGTAGAGCTTTATAATACCTTCATTCTCTTCTACGAGAATGAAACTCCTCTATAACCATAATAAGGTAGAACATGTCGAAAAATCTACATACCATATCTGCTCTTCTTCTTCATTCACACTCACTCAAAATGCTAAGGATCGTTTACAAATACAACGCGTCTCCAAGTTAAAGGAAGATTTGCTCAGTGTACTGTCCAAGTAAAGATTACGCTCAACAAAGCTTATTGTTAAACTTTTTACACGAGTGATTTTGGGTCAACCACTCGAACAGCTCGCTGGATGGACAACGCGTCAAACACAACCTTGTTTTAAGGATGAACGTTTTTGCCTTTGAAATGTTTGCCCAAACCGATCGATTCCATGTCTGCATCATCCGCAAAAAAAAAAAACGGCCACACTCCTGAAATACTCGTAGAATCCTCAGAATAAGTGGCAGTCACAATAACATCCTGAACTGGCGGCAGGCAATTCCTCAGCCTTAATAAAGCAATTTGTGAGAAGACTTACGTCCGACTATAGTAAACTTATTTACAATAGTGTTTTAAGTACAATAACAATTTATTGATCTTTTTAGTTGTTCAAATTAAAATGATTTTATTTATTTCTTATCTGAATTTACATAATATACAAGCTAAATAAATAAATAATTTAGACATGATGATAAAGGTGAAGAGATATGAGGAACAGGGTGTAAGGTTCACTCATACTCTTGGAAAAGGGAGGATCCTCCGACCAGATGGATGTCGTATCTGGTGGGCAATTTCCCGATGATTGTTGTCGGGAAGTTGTATATATTCTATCTGCGCGGTAAACTCTGCTTGCGCGATGCAGGATTGATGCGTTTGTTCGCATGTGGCGGTGTAGATGCCGCCACATCACTCCCCTTCGAAGACCGGAGGTCGATAGTGGACTAAGTCTTGTATCTTGCGATGCTTGTCAATGCCAGTTGGGTTCCAGTGGGTTGGAACCGGGTGTCGCATAGTTCGCGGTGAGTCGGAACTGTCTGCGAAGATGCCCCAGTGAGTCGGGATGGCTGACTGCTGGTGTCGACCAGGAGAGGGATTAAGCGCTCTGCTTGTGGACCGGCCGAATGTGCAGTATGCTGTGCCAAGGTTGCTGATGAGGCGGAAGGTGATGCCCAGGCATGCGCTTGCGCTGCATGCTGATGGTCAGGACAACCGTTCAAGCCGTGGTTGCTGGCTGGCTGTGTGACTTGCGGGAGTGATGATGATGACGTCACGCTGAAGTAGTTGCACGAAGGCTGCGCTGACTTTCATACTCGGGGTCACCAGTTTAGAGATATGAGGAACAGGGTGTAAGGTTCACTCATACTCTTGGAAAAGGGAGGATCCTCCGACCAGATGGATGTCGTATCTGGTGGGCAACTGCCCGATGATTGTTGTCGGGAAGTTGTATATATGCTATCTGCGCGGTAAACTCTGCTTGCGCGATGCAGGATTGATGCGTTTGTTCGCATGTGGCGGTGTAGATGCCGCCACAAAGGTAAAAGGTCATAGGGCATCGAAAAATTCGTCCACATCATCGCTGTCAACAGGAAATGTGCCCAAAAGGCTGGCAGCATTGCCACGTTGTATGGCGATGCTAATTCTTTGGCCAAGAAATAGGCCAGACATTAATTTATACACTAGCTTCTATTGATTTCGCCAACTTGAAACTTCTTGTCCCACCGACCCACGACGCCTTATCGCATCACCTCCCCGCGCTATCACTTCGTTCTTTATGATTTCTTTTCTTTTTGCTCGGCTCCTAGGGCATAGCCTGATGTTACATAACCTAAAGCATTCCTCCAGAATTGAGCTATCAAATGCAAACATATTTTTTAAATCTGACCAGCAGTTCAGAGTATAGAGAGTAGTTAAAATTCGTATGGAAAAGATCAAAATCAAAACATTTTATTTCACATGGGCACTTATGAAACGTCAGAAGCTAGATGCACGGTTCCAATTGGTCGTTTCCTATGGAGAAGAGCCGGCAAGAAACTCCACGGTTACCACACGGTTACTAAAATATGGTAGGCCTGTCAACAAGTACCATATGGTCTCTATATCTACAATCTACAAGGCCTACAACGTTCTCACATCTAGAAAATATTAAAGAATCTAAGAAAGAAAAATAAACAATAAAAACTAATTTAAACCAAATTACATGATTGCCATTTCAACTGTAACAAATCTGAAATATGCTGTCACTCATGAAGAGTTGAAATAAGAATTGTAGGTATATAATGTCAAATAGTGGTAATATTATGTCGAAAAGTTATGTAAAAAAATTGTATTTAGTAATATAAAAATAAAAAAACACCGATTTGGGAGCAGTTATTAGAAATTTACATAGTGATGTCGTTTATGAGGTAAATAATACCAGCCAAACAGGTCGATTATAGGTTAAGCTTACCGAGGTCCGTCCGTGAATGGACGATCGTTCTCACATCATCGAGGTTCTTCCGTGCCTCGAAAAGCACTTTAGGCCGTTGCTCCCGGCTGTCGTTCATAGATCTTTGACAGTCGTTACGAGTCAACAGAAGCCCCAAAGTCTGGCCAGTCTTAGCATAAGCATAACCAGCCTAAAATGTTCCCACTGCTGTAACACAACCCTCCTCTCCGCGAGCGGGAGTGGGCTATACACCACGCGGACCCAGTGCGGGTTGGCGAATGTCACAGGTCTTCGCATTTTTTCGGTTCTAGGACAAGCCGTTTTCCTCGAAATGTTGTCCTTCACCGTTTTGAGAGCAGTCGTGATGAAACAATTTACCAAAAGTAAATCACCTGCATGCCTGGGTTCGACCCTACGACCTACAACTCGTAAGTCGCCGTTACCACTTGGCCACCACCCACTTCGTTGTACCCACGTATCATAGTGCAATTGTGGGTGTATTGTTGAATAAGTAATCAAATCCAGTCTGGCACAAGTCTCACTACAAACGAGAGGTAAACGACCCTTTCCACTACAAAACAAATGAAATCATATATGGTAAATACTTCTGTATCTGCATATGAGTATAATAATGAAACAACACAAATGCATCGCATGTTATTGCGTTTACATTTTGTTTTGTATTCATTTTTTCAGCGCTCAATCTTTTTTTCATGGATTTTTCTACTGACTATGTTATTGTGTGCAAAAGAAGAAGGCGGTTCCCCTATTATGTCACCACCAAGACATTAATTTTCAAGTAATAGACTCATAACGTTAGTACATAATTTACTCACAAACTATATAAGTAATATTTACAAAACAACTAAGTTCTTTAAAGCAGGTCCTGTACATATTGTAGCTGGCTTTAAAAGCCTGAGCAACCGGCAGCAAGTTCGTCATGCTCCCTTAGATGTCACTGCTTGCGGTAGCGTCGGGGGTCGGGTTTCCTCCTTCCTTCAAATATGGCGACTGGGGTAATGGCTGATCTTTGCGTTATGCTCGTGAACGGGTAACGCTTGTGGTGACTGGTCGTCTTGCTGTCTGTGATTTTATTATTGTTACAGTAATTGTTCTGTTAATTTATTTTACTTTGATGGTCCTAGTTTATCATTTATTTATTTTATTTGTTTGTACATTATGCAGTATTGCATATGTAAGCTGCCATGCCCTTGAGGCCTAGAAGCTTTTGTTTATGTATTAAGTTTTATTAACATGACTGCCTCGTTGGTCTAGTGGTCGTAATCGCTACTGCTGAGCATGAGGTCCTGGGTTTGATCCCCAGGTCGGGCAACGTGTTATTGGGATTTTCTATCTGGAACTTCTCAGTAGCAGCCCGAAGTCTGGATTTGTGCCCGGTAGATGGAATAGGCTCGCCCCATATTACATGGGACTTATACATAAATGGCGAAATGTGGGTGTACTATAGGTACACCTCTGCCCAACCCTTCGGGGAAACAAGGCGTGATGTTATGTTATGTTTTATTAACTTTTTTTTTTTTGTATTGGCGTGGCTAGCTGACGTATGGCAATTAATTTAATTTAATGTTTTGGTAATTACTTACAATTGGATGAAATCCAGTTCTTCTAACCGAACAGACAGCTGTGCTGCTGGGGATTCTGTTGCGCCACTTCTTCTTCCCAGCTAAAGAACAAGGAAGTGGTGAAGGGCGGGCGTTTTGGGGGACTGTCCTATGTAATTTTGACGTTCGAAAAGTGCTGATTCTCAGCCTTATTTGAATAAATGACTTGTGGTTTTGATTTCTAAGAATCCACCGGGTTTTGTCAACGGTCGAATAGACAAGAATAGACAAAATTACAGATTCTTTTATTCATCTGTTATTTTGTCTTCCTTTCGTCGACAAAACCGTTTCTATGGTGGATCGTAACCAGGGTCGGGATATCCTTAATATCATTATGAAGCTTACTGATGTGCTTGTAAACTTTTATTTTCAGTGGGTGCATTGGGCACTCCAACTTCCCCCATCCCCTCAACCAGTAAGGGAGTTTTGGAGGAGTCCACATCAGCCGACCTGTCCGTACTGAACATTGATAGCGAAGACGATGTAAGTATGGCTAGCAGAAGATCCCACATTTATGTCAGTACCTATCCACCAAATCTCCTACGACTTGCTACGTTTGTTTGTAATGTATCATTCGAGGCGAGCTTCGTTAGAAAACGGCTACACACTAAACGTGGCGAACGCTCGCTTCGAGCATTTGACTGAAGCGAGATACGATGTACGACTTGTCTGTAATCATGCGCTCGCAGTGCTCGCATCGAGTGGTTCAGCTCGATGCACTGACTACTGTACCGCGTTTCAAAGGAATTCACGAAAAGGCCGCCAGTCGCTTGGCGGGTCCGGAGCTCGCATCGAGCGGCTCTGCTCGCTGCACTGACTACTGTAACGCGTTTCCTAGGAATTCACTAAAAAAGCGATGCTCGAGTGGAGGATTCGGCGTACTCATCGAGCGGCTCGGCTCGCTACACTGGCTACTGTATCGCGTTACAAAAACTCGATACATTACAAAGAAACGTTGCAAGTCAGTCGGTTTCCGATAGTTCTAAAACTTCATTAATTGTAGCAATATGGACATGAATAACGGTTGTTTGTTTTTGCCATCTTTAAAAAAAAGCGTTCATTAAGTGATCGGAGTAGAAGCGTATGGCACCTTTTTTTCCAGAAAGTGGTCTAGCAATAAATACTTACTACACATTTAAAGTAAACGTTTCATATTAGAACAATAGAAACAGTAATTTTGATAAAAATAATGAACCGATTAAAAAAATCGAAATTATTACACACGAGCCGCACGCGCATCCTCGCCCGCCCGTGTCCCGCGCGCTGTGTCTTTATTGTCAGTAATTTCAGTCACCTGCGATTAATCAAGGAGTGACGTCGTGTTGTTATAGTTGTATTTATTGCTACATTAATTTCTGTTTGTTACGGAAAAAAGAAACTATGCCATTTGCTTCTACTCTGTTCACCTAATATCCCCTCTTTTCAAGACGGTAAAAAATGTCATCCAGTATATTTATTTGGTCTTATGGCAGTGTGTTCAACAATATGGCGTAGACCGTACCTTGACCGATTCCAAAGCACAGATTCAATCAAAATCAAAAAATCAAAATATTTTATTTCACATAGACCTACATGGGCACTTATGAAACGTCAGATTCTAGGTGCACGGTTCCAATTGGTCGTTTCCCATGGAGAAGAGCCGGCAAGAAACTCCATGGTTACTCTTTTAAAAATATGTCTTTTACAATGTTTTCCAATTACAGTGATTAACAGGTATGGGAGGACAGTGTAGGCCTGTCAACAAGTACCATATGTTAAACAAATAGACAATTGTCTATAATTTATAATCCACAGGGCCTACGACGTTCTCACATTTACAAAATATAAAATAATCTAATAAAGTAAAATCAAAAACTAATTAAAAATTGTAGGTATATAATGTCAAATAAAATTATGTCAGAGATATGTAAAAGTCCATAAAAAATAAAAATTAAACACCATTATTTGGGAGCAGTTATTAGAAATTTACATAGTGATGCCGTTTATGAGGTACCAGGGAAGCCACATGTGCAGAAGGAATTATTGCCAAACTTTCTTGTCTTCGACGTAGTCTTTAATCTTATAGTACGCTTTTTTGATAAGGACACGTTTAATGTGGGCTTTGAACTTTCCATCGCTAAGTTCTGTAACCGACTTAGGCAACTTATTATAAAAGCGGATACTGTTTATCAGAAATGATTTGCTTGTTTTAGTTAATCTAAATTTTGGTATAACAATTTCATTTTTACTACGTGTATTTATATTATGGAAATCGCTTCTTATTTTAAAAAGTTCTAAGTTTTTGCGAACATACAAAATACTTTCTAAGATATAAAGGGAAGGCAGAGTGAGTATATCAATTTCTTTGAATTTGTTTCTAAGAGACTCGCGAGGACCCATTTCATAGATCGCGCCAATCAAAATATAAAATACAAACGACAAATGGGCGTTTAACATAACATAACATTATTCAGTAATTCCCGAAGGGTTGACTTATTTTCCATCAACCGGGCACAAATCAAGACACCTGGCACCAGCTAAGAAATTCCAGATTGAATTACCCCTTTGCCCGACCCGAAAATCGAACTCCAACAGCTCATGCATGTTCTTCGATGATGATCAGCACCTTACTTGGCCGACTAGTAACTACTTACTTTTTAGTTTGGTTGTCAAGGCCACAGCATATCTGATGGGAAGTGATTATCAGCATCGTCTTCACATATAATTAAATTATTAATGTGAACAAAATATTGTAGAACATTTTAAAAGAGTAACGGTAGAGTTTCTTGCCCATTCTTCTCCATACGAAACCACCTTCTGGAAGGGGTAACTAGAATCAATTCGATTATTTTGTTTTGTAAATCTTGACGTTCAGAAGTGCCAATTATGTGCCTATTCGAAATAAATGATTTGACTTTGACTTTATTCTTTGAATTTATGCTGAAGGCATCTCCGGTTATGGGACCTTGAAATAGGGATGATGACTTATATAAAAAAAATGGAAAAAATAATCTAATTTCAAAGTAGGCATAGTAAAAATGAGATAATCGACAAAATCTGTTAAATCGATGTAAATATGAAGAACCTACACGCTTTAAGAGTTTCTGGAGGGGATTATTCCCGTCCTTGTCGCGCGGTACGGACAATGTATGGCGTTAGTATGAAGTTAAATAGTCGTGACGTATTTCTGTGATAGTGCTGTCCATGTCTGTTTGGAAACAAACATTTCTTCAAGATAAAAAAAAAATTGTTATCATCCATTTCCCTCATCCCCATTGCGGAAAAAAATCTGCTGTTCTATAAATTTGTGTTCACATAGATCGACAAAATGTATTGAATAGTAGTTTTTGTTTCCATTTTCTGTCAGTCTCTAATATACCTACCTACACCTACACTGAACTTGTTTTTCTCATTGCAGGATACAATGGCACAGCAAAATGTTGTAACCAGACGCGTCAGTGAAACTAGCAGACTAGAAGAATCACTGGTAAAGTTCTTTAAAGCAGCTTGTGGTAGGAGTTGTTTTTTTTTTTTTTTTTTTGATTGTCGTGGGTGATAAAACTGATAGTGAGGTCAAAATGAATATCCATGAGATGGCTAAAATTTTCGCAAGTAGACAGATTTCTGGAACTCTGTGTTCGTTCCCAAATATTTCTATTGTCGCAAAAGGATTCTTCAAAGGATCTTTGGGCCATTTGGCAAAAACGCAGAAGACCTGCCTGGGATTTTCCATCTGCCAAAATTTCGAAGTTCCATACAAATGTTTATGCCCTATTTAACCACGGAGATGGAAATGAAAGAAAAAGATGAATTTTTAAAATTTCATCCTTTGTGCTAACCTTCGCTATAAAGGAACTCTTGCGCAAAATGTCATGCTTCTAAACCCAGCGGCTTACGCTGTGAGTTGTTTGTCATCGAATGAATTAATCCATACCATACTAGTATTATAAATTCGCAAATAACTTTGTCTGTATGCTTCCCTTTTACGCCTAAGCCACTGAACGGATTTCGACAAAATTTGGCAATTGTTTTGTCCCGGTAACACGATCCCGTGAGATATTAATAGTGGCACTCCTCTCACGGACGAGCTCCCTTCACAAGGAGACCTCCGGCTAGACTGCTACAATGATCTTGTGGCGCCTGTATGTATTGACAAAAACAAGATGGTGGCAATAGCTCCGATTTTGGCCACGCGCCAAAAGAACTTGTAACGTTGTACGTAGAAATTTAACTCAAACCCTCAATCTTTCAGGTAAACTACCAACAACTAAAGAACCAAGCCTCCACAGACGCCACATCAATGTCAACCCTGAACTCGGACACAGAAGACCATAATGACACGTTGATGGATGATGGCGACGGCGCCTCGACGTCGTGTGACGTTCTCTCCCTACAATTTGATGAGACGTCTATAGCCGCGAGCGAAGACCTGTCGGTCTATTGCGGGACGTTGAAGAAGACCAAGAAAATTAGGAGTAAGGAGGAGAAACAGTTGAGGGATTTGGATATGTGGCAAGCTAGTAATGTTGAGGTTATGCAGGTTAGTAATAAAATTGGTACTTTTGTAGTTCTAGTTTCTGGCCTTAAGTTTGACTGGAATGGTATATAATATTATTGGAATACTTTAAGTGGAGAATAAATAACACTCCTTCAGAAGAAGAATTTTGTTTCACTTGTTACATTAATATCAATGTGATTTCCTACAGAATCTCCTAAGAAGAAGCGGCACTCTAGATGACCAAATAAAATGGGAAGCGATCGCCACAGCGCGAGGCCTTTGCACCCTCAAAGACAGCTGTACCTGCGACGACTGTGTGAGGGCGAAATACCTCGCAGGTGTCACGGACGGCGACGGTGGCCTGGGTTCTGCGCCCCTCTTCAACGCCATCAGTGTCGGCTGCAGTGTTCAATAGAAAGTAATACAGTGCTACATTAATCTTTTGGCGTTTCAATGACATTGACAGGAGGCCGCTGCTGTTTTTTTTTTCTTCTAAAATCGTATTGAAAAACCAAGATGGCGGCGTTAGTTCCGATTTTGACCACGCGTCAAAAGATCCTTGCACAACTACAGGTAATAAGCCGCCGTTTAAAAATCGAACTGGATTGGAGTACAGCATTTTGCAAGGATAATCTGTGTTTTTTAAGGGTGGTAGCATTGATAAAGATGTGTGGTTTCGTATTTTTATGTGCTAGCAATTAGACAGTGTTGGATTGGTTTTTAAAACTCTGCGGTACCTACCTACCGCTTTGATATATTTTTGTAACTATATTTATATATAACACTTTTTTTTCAATAACAATGATTTTAAAATAATAAGATTTATGAAGTAACTCTGCAATATTACCTTCAACAAAAATAATGCAAGTGGATTCCTGCAGAGTTTCATATGTATAGTACCTAAAGGAAAGGCTAGACTGGGTGCAAAGGGAGAACACAACTATTCATGTGTTTACTACGTAAAATTAGCCTTATTTTAATCTCTGCATTATCACTTATACTATTATACTTATACAAAGTATTCATATTTTAAACAAGCAATTTTGAATGTCGTTTTTGCATAACTTATAATGATCAGGAATAATATATCTAGGTACTTGAACGTAAAGATAGCCCAGAAAAAGGCGGTTCGATTTATGTTAACGATGTGCATCCACCATTTGTATTGCTTGTGTGTGAGATATATTTTATTCCCACAGCAGAAACCAATTTGAATCTTATATACCTACCTACTTAAATATATTAAATATTGACATTTATTAGTTTGATATTTACAGAAGGCTTGCCTTCTTTGTAGATAAGTAGCTTGTGATAAAATGAATGTTTAGTCAATTTAGTTATATGTAATTAAATATAAAAATGTACTTTGTAATAATTAATAATGACATCATGTGCGGAAAAATTCAATAGTGTATCAACATTTTTTTTCAAATTTCACAGGATGAACAGAAGTTAAACGTTTTTGAAAAATATGGATGTCTCCATTTGTTGGACAATCTAATTAATTAATGCAACTATAGGTACATAAGTCAGCTCTCTTTCTTTATAGACGCAAAGTAATATGTGTGTTCCTAAAACTATTGGCAAAAACTATTCTTCTAACTACTATACTATTCTTTATTAGTTCATCTCTTTGACGAGTTAACGTAATATGAAAACCCTTCCTTCACTTTTGGGTAAAATAGTGCAATGGATGATTATAATTAGGTAAATGTACGCAGTTGTTATTTTATATTGTTAAAATATAAGAATATGAACAACTTGTTGTTTTGGCTGAATGCACAAACCGTGCGAAGCCAAAAGAAAAAAAAAAAAGAATTGTTTAAGAAATTAAATTCCAATGCGGTGATTCCTGGAACTCACACTAGGATTGAGATCCAGGCTCCTTCGTTGATTCGTTCCGTTTACACATTACAAAATAGATAGTCTGATGCTTTAGCGTAGTACTTAGGACAGGTAACTAGTTTTCTCTGGTATTCATATTATTAACTGCCATAGTTTTCAAATAATCATAGCTTAATTCAATTTTACTACTTTTGTACTAACAAAAACTTCAATTTAATTTATAACATTAGATTGTTGTCTAGATGTTATTATTGTTCTTAAATTATCAACATGAAAAGTTTCTACAAAGAGCAAGCGTGCGCCATAATAGGCTGCATTTGTTGGTTAAGTAATGGTTCCAATAATGGCTGCTGACTCCAGACCGCAGCTGAAGACCGCAAGATACATACTATTAGAATAGCTTGCAGTAATCTGCAGTTGCGGACTGCTGTGAAGGCTGCAGTCGACAGCCACAACTGGAATCATAACTTCACGAATATTCCCAAATATGATAATATATTGTTGATATTGTTCGAATCACGTGAATTATTCTCAATCTTCAAGCGATTTCACAAAATGGCCTCTGTGTAATTCCGTGTAAGACTGAAATATACACACTTATAGTGTATTTAAATAGGGTTATGGAAGGTATGCGAGAGAAACAATGCAAGTTTAAATGGATAGCCACTGTTCCATGGCTACTTTGCAGTGGAAACTGTATTTGCGACTGGCTTTATGAATGATGCAAGAAATATGGGCCATTTTTGACTGCAATGTGAGTAAATTACCTTTTATTCTAGCGTCTGCCCACAAGTGTATATCTATAAGTACTGTGTTCTAGTATAGTAAGTAAGTAGTGCTCTTTTTAAAATAATCGTTTTGGGAATTTATGTCCTCATAAATCGATGTCATCACTTACTGACACAACCGTATCTCACAGAGACACACAGCCAGAGATATTGAAGCGGTGAAACACCCATATAAGTCTCATCCCATTTTCAGATAAAAACCCACTTCGTAGACTGTATTTCGAGAGAAAATTATGTAAGTTTGGTCTAGTCTAGTTTTTCAATACTCTGGGTAAACGCTATTATAATAAGGCCCAAAACGTATTCCTGCTGGCGGGAATTATAACCTACACGTAGTTTTTTTCAATGCAATGAATTTCACAACTATTCATCTACAGGCTAGGTTTTCTTAGAACAAGTAGCTATGATGTGTGTTATAGAACTAATATTGTAGGTTTTTCATGAATATGTATTTAGAAAACCTGAGTATTACGGAATGTGAATGATAATTACTCATTTTACCTTAGATAAATGATTGGTCTCGCTGCGAGCACCTCGAGACCGATCATTTATCTAAGCATTTTACTTTATGCCCAGAACGTGAACTGTCATAGGCTCCTAATTTATGAGTTTGATAAAGAAAACGAAGACCAACTCTATAGTCTAGGTCAAAGTGTGACCACCGTCGAGTGACTAGAGCTGGCCTAGCGTAGTACGGAGTTTCAATAAAACAAGAGGCCAGCTTGTACAGGTTTTGTAAAAGTGCTAAACCCACCGTTTGTTCATTTGTGAAAATGGGATGGTGTTATTTGCTCTGTATAGCTCCATTTCTATCTGGCATTTGAAATAAGGTGGCTCTAACACTCCTAGTGGATGAGGTGTTATACGATCATGTTTTTGGAGTCAACGTATGGGCTTTGATATTAAATATTTAAACCCCGCCTTAACCTGAGTACTAGAATGATGTCATTATGCTTGTTTAAGGGTACAATTGCACAGCCAAGCACATTTCAGTGGTAAACATTTCACAGTGAATCAAGCGTGTTTATGCCGTAGCAGTTAGGGTGTTTTTCGTAGCGCAAGTGTTATTACTGATGTGCGGTTGACTGTACAAGGAAAGGGATGATCAGACTTTCAATTGCCCCGGGTGTGAATACCATTAATAACTCTCTTCAAAACCTTTTTTATATTAGCTTTTTTTGTGTTAAAGCTTCACAAAATCCAAAAAATGAGGAAAAAAATATGTATGTAATGAATGTGCGGATCAAATGATTGTAAACAAAAATGTATTTTTACATGTAAACTTTTTAAAATAATCAACGATTTCTGAATATAATATCTATTTTATGTATCATTCATGAGGGGCGCTTAAATAACAATCGTGTTTTATACTAGACAATAGCTCTATGTAAAAGTTGTAAATCAGTGATCTGCTCTGTTTCTATGAGACTGATGTTTATGATCCAGCGAAAGTCAATAAATTACATTCCAAAATGAGGCATAACTATAAGCCGCAAGCATTGAACTAATTGAAACAAGTAACTACATGAAAAACGCCAGTAAAAAGCATCAAAGCGTCCTCTCAAACATAAAAATATCATTTCACAATTACTAAATGTCAAGTTTATGTTATGTTTATGTAATATACGGGTAGATATACGTATTAGTATAGTATATATAATACCTTATTAGGTATACTTTCCTACTGTGTGTTTTGTAACGATTTGGCTCGAGTATCAACCTTTGATATCATGTTACGGTTATTATGACACTCTAAGACGCACATAACTTAGATATTTTGAAACAGAAAACACTCTTTTATACCTCTATCAAACTTCCATTAAAAAAACATGTCTGTGAGACAAAATTCATTATAAATTCCTTCCTTTTTTCTGGGTAATCAGCAATTGTAGCTGAGAGGTTAAGGCTTATCTAATTGTGAGAAAGCTTGAAATAATTGAAACAGTATGTCTGTGTGACTTTAAAAGTACACTTTTTCCGGCGCTAACTAAGCCATTCGTGTCAGTCACAGTAGGTACATGTTTTTAGTTTCGTCACTTTAAAGAATAGTTGAAGATTAATGTGTGATTTTCAAATTTCGTGAAATGGGTTTTTTAAATGTTAGAAAAAAATAGATGTCTGACTGTATTTTTTTCGTAAAATAGGGTTTTTCAACATTATTTTTCTGCCATACTTTGTTTATAAGTTGAAAAAAATGGTTCATCCACGTGCAAGTAGACCGTAATATAATGATGTTGATGTAATTTTTTATGTTCAAAATCAAAAGTGTTTTAAGGTAAAAAATATTATCAAACGTTAGTCTCGCCACAGATAATATAATAGGTCTCGCGTAATTTGTTGGAAAACTTGTTGCCAATATTTGTGATTTTCTATGAATATTTAATTTATTTGAAAAATTCCTTTCAGTCACATTCAAAACGAAGAAGTCGACTTCTCAGATCACAAATAACTTTGTTTTAATTATTTTTCCCTGTCTCTCAAAAATTTATCAAAATTATGATTTTGTGCACGGCCCCCTAGAGAATAAAAAATAAATAATTGATTTTTGTTCACTTTAACGGAGCGGAAGTCAAATCACTAATTAATATATTATGCTAATTATTAGAGGGTTTATTTTGAAACAAAGAAAATTGATGAGAAATCTCCGAATCAAACACAGAAAACGAGTTCTTTATTACTAATATTTCTGTCATCTGAATGAATTTTGAAATTTAATGTGTTCAATAAAAATCTAACTATCTTAACTCTATCGAGCCACATCATATTTTGTATTAAGTATAATATGATAATACAACTTACAAGCCTTTTAGTAGGTATGGTCCCTAAACAATTTCTTACTGTCAAAATGTGAACATTTTCTCTGATTTTCAATTTTAGCTGTGTTAGCAACTTGAATAGTGTATGCAAGAAACAGCTTCTAGTGAACTTTGTAATTTATTGATAAACTTCACAAATATTTTATCGATCTTTTTTATCACAACTTTTGTAGCAGAAACAGACTGCTGTGTGTTTTCACCTCGAAACAGAGTTTGTAATTGTTGTTGTTTATAACACCTTATTTCTTTTCACACCGTATTACCTTGACAATCAATTTTATTATACTCTTGCACTTTGATGCAGTGCCACTGAAAAGATGATTATAGAGTCTTTTATTGTTATTTCTGACACATATTTTAACAGTTACGGTCAATAACCCAATTGTTTTATTAATTCCACTTTAAAATATTCTTCGTTTTTTTTTTTTGCATGCAATATACCTTATACCTACGCGTCAGTGGCGCCATCTCTTGGAAGTGAAACTGCAGAGACTCTGCAGTTTTACTCTCATAAAACTGTTTAGACACATAATTATTGTGTACTCATGAAACACCTATATCTTAGCAACAATGAAAATAGATTTGTACGTCGATGTAACGACGTTATTAGTTATACCTACTTAGTTGTGTACTTTTTCACATATAACATTATTGTGTTGTATTAAATTAATGTGCTGTCAGATTTTACTTGTGTTTCATTCATCTTATTAAACTTCCCTACGATTATTAGACTATGAAGATACTTAAACCTATTATCAGAGATTTTGTTTTGCAAACCGCCAGGCGTAGAACCCAGTAGATCTGGTAGCTGGGCCTGGCGTAGAGCGTAGAACCGCTTGCGCTCCTCTGGCTCCTCTACACCAGGAGTACTATTACACAAATCACCTTTCTTTATCTAACAAAACTATAGCTAAGCTAGAAAATCTCCAAGATAATTTTTAAATATTTAAAAATGAGAATCAAAATAAAATATCTAAATTTAACTCCTTCGAAAATGCTTCGAAACTGCTTTCATCATGTTGATTTTGCAATTCATTTCACGGTAGCTTTGTACGCTGCGTTCCTGTGCAAATATTCTGCGTGTAGTTTACCTATTTTCAACGTGTCCCGTATTTGTGAAAATGTAATTGCTATCTCTTTCTACTGTTCTCATATGCTCAAAATACTATTTATTGCTGCCGAAACTACTTTTACCACAGATTAACAATAATAATTCAGTTTTGTGATCAACAAAAAGTTCATCGCGCCGAAACTGTGTAAAATCCTAAAATATAACTAAAACAAGCAAAATCTGAGTTAAAAACAGAAAAATGAGTGGTCCGAACGGGATGTTGTATGGAGGCGATGAAATAGGCGCGTTAGTGTTCGATCCTGGGCATCATTCCCTACGTGTTGGTTATGCCCAAGAAGATACTCCTAAAGCGGATATCCCAGCCGTGGTTGGTGTAGGACCTGCCACACATATCCCTGATGCCGAGGAGAAGGTTCCAGACGGGAATATCACGCAGACCGGTAAGTTTTTCTACCAAAATTCTCTAAAAGACATCGGCATCTTGATCTTTCTTATTGAGCTAATCCAATTTGTTCCAAAACGGGCTGTAGGAGCTTGTAAATTCTAATTTTTCCCTAGTATTTTATGGCTTTTGCAATTAAAAGACAAGGTATTTCTGCTGTGCATGAGGTTTTGTTTGTTGACATAACAAATAAATTTTATTACTATGTGCAAAGATGGTCTTTATATTTCTAGATTCTTAGATTGTTATCAGTAGGTATCAATGAAACTATTCATGGCAGCAACAATGCTAAGTAAGGCATTTATCACTGTGTTTGTCACGGCACGCCATTCATTTTATAAACGATACTTGATGGATCTTTGTTGTGCGGACACATGTTGTTAAATTTTTCTTCACAATCATTGCATACCAAAATGATTCATTTATAAAGAAAACTATGGGCAAAGTTATGTCTCAGCTTCCGCGTTCCCATCATACTCAATCAATCTGCCTGCCATTTCCCAAATATGTTGAAGTCAGCTTCCAGTCCAACTGGCTGCATCTGACTACCAGTATTTTACATAGAACAACTGCATATCTGACCTCGACAACCCCATTCCACATTCCATTTTACTATGGTACCTACTTAATATTATTAACGCGAAAGTTTGTGAGGATGGATGGATGGATGTTTGTTACTTTTTCACGCAAGAACTTGTGCACGGATTTTGATGAAACTTTACAGTAATATAGCTTACTAGCTGCTCCCCGAGGTTTCAACCGCATAAATCTTGATCCCGGGGGAGCATCGAGATAAAAAGTACTCTATGTGTTAATCCAGGTTATAAACGATCTGTGTGGCAAATTTCATCCAAGTCCGTTCAGTAGTTTTTGCATGAACATCCATCCATACTCACAAACTTTCGCGTTTATAATATTAGTAGGATACCTACATCACAATAACAGATAGGCTACAATTTACTAAGATTTTGTGTGATTTGTTCATAATATAATGATAAGTATCAAGTAAGTCGGAAGCATTCCTGCCCTCTGAAAGCTATCTTGGCGTGCGCTGCCTAAACCGTTAAACTTACATGAGGGTTTCGTGGGATTTTTTGTCTTAAACAGTTCTAAATAAAAGTCCGCGACAGCCTTAAGAAGCAGCTATTATAGCCTTAGTAGTGAGCCATGCATACATTTAAATTCTATATAATTCCTTTATCGATTTTGGTATTTAATGTTGAAAAACTTTGTCTTTTGCACTAAGTAATTTGGGCGGATGGTTCAAAAGTTACCACAGTGAGATCTAGAGTTGGGTAGCACACTCTTTTAAAATGAGGATCGTGCGAGGCACTCCTTTTACAAAGTGTGCTAGCACACTGTGCTACCACGAATGAGGCGAGGCTGCGGTAGCGTGGGAGCACGTACGTGCTGTGAGTGTGTCAGTGAGTCGCGTGACGCTCCGAGTCGACGCGACGCGCGAGTCGCGAGTGTGATGTGTGGTGTACAGTGACGACAACACGATACTGCACACATACTCAATAGAGTTGGCTTGGCTGGCACATGCGATGAGCTGGTGAGGCAGTGATTAATCGGTTAAACGCGTCACACAACTCGCACGAGTGATGATGAGGGAAAGAGAAAGGGATACAAATGTTCTGTATGCTAATCTGTGGAGTGTGGTGTGTGCTAGCACATCAAAATGAAATGAGTGAGTGACTCTTTTTAACCAAGTGAGTAGCTACAACTGTGCTAGCACATGTGCTGAGTTACCCAACACTAGTGAGATCGGCAGCACGGGCGGCGCGCAGAGCGGGGCTATGATGTTTCACGTCTAATCCGCTGAACTGTGTCTGAAGCCTGGGGAAGGACAAAGGAAAATTAATAAATAAAACTGCAATAAACCTCTGTGACAACATTAACCATTGTAACATAATCTCCTCAGGCACAAAAGCAGGTGGTGAGCTCCGCCACTACATAGACGTAACTGAGCTCCATGTCCCACGCGCCGGCATGGAGGTCCAAACGTACATGAAAGATGGACAGGTCGACAACTGGGATCTATTTGAGAAAATGCTTGATTACTGCTATGCTAAGGTTGGTCCAAAAAAAAATCTTATTGTAGAATTATAAATGACCAAGGTTTGTCTTTTAATATTCTTCTACAGTTTGAATTTTGAGACTGGTTCTTGTGATTTTAATTTACCAATCACAACAACTAGAGAGAGAAACAGAGCGGGACTAACATGACATAACAATACAATATTAACATGACATAACATCACGCCCGTAATCCCAGAAGGGTTAGGCAGAGTTGTACTACAGTACACCCGCCTTTCGCCAGTTATGCTTAAGTCCCATGTAATAGGAGGCGAGCCTATTGCCATCAACCGGGCACAAATCCAGACTCCGGTTTGCTACTGAGAAATCCTAGATAGAAAAAACCAATAACACTTTGCCCGACCTGGGATTCGGACCCAGGATCTCATGCTCAGCCGTAGCTCTTGCGACCACTAGACCAACAATATTAAACGTAAATAATTCTATAATTTAAACCAACTTCCCTTCCAGGTAATCCGTTCCCCGTCAGAACACCACCCAGCACTGTTTACAGAAGCCGTATGGACCACCAGACCAGCTAGAGAGAAGCTAGCAGAACTGCTATTTGAGAAGTACCAAGCTCCTGCGTTCTTCTTGGTAAAGAGTGCGGTGTTGGCAGCGTTTGCTAATGGCAAGTCTACTGCGCTGGTGGTTGATGCTGGAGCCAGTCAGACGAGTGCTGTGCCTGTTATTGATGGGTGAGTGGGTTCAAATGTGCTTTTCCTTGTCATTTCAACAAAGCATCATAGATGAGAAGCTTTCTTAAGGCCCCTATTAAGAACGTTCCTCAACGCCGTACTCAAGTGCGTAATTTCCCTGGAAGCGCAACAAACACATTTCTTCAACAAACTTTCACGCTAAAACGGCTGAACGCATTTGAAATTGGGCACACGGGCAGACCTGGATGAGGACATAGATTAAATGCGGGTGAAACCGCGCCAGCCAGCGGAGTGGTATGATGTTCCATCAGGGTAACGAATCGCTTGCACACTAACGGCTTAACCCAATAACCTAACGGCCGAACCCAATAACGTAACTGTCTCCAATTTTGGCGTACTGGAGATATAAAAACTTATCCATCTCTGGTTTGTACCATACTGTACTGTCTATCATAAGTAGTGATCTGTCTAACGACCAAACCCAATAACCTAAGACAGATCGATACTAATGGTAGTACAATTCTATCTGTCCCAGTAAAAAAAATAGCTGTCAACACGTTATATGGTCGCATATTTTGGCTTTATTGGGACGTTAAAACCAAAGATTGATAGGTTTTTCTATCTCCATTAAGTAAGCCGTAGCTAGGCCGTAAGCTAATTTTCCGTGGTATAGCCATTTAGCAGCTAGTCATAAATATGGCAGACTATATCCATAGATGCCACGACCAGCGAGGTTTCTTACTATTACTGAAATACTCTACAAACTATTATTCTATAAAAACAAAAATTCCTCATATATTTCCAGCTACGCGCTTGTGAACGCCGCCGTTCGGTCGCCGGTCGGAGGCGACCACCTCGCCGCTCAAGCGAAGCAATTGCTGAACAACCTGCATATACAGATGCTGCCTATTTACAGTATTCAGGTCAGTCAGATGAACCCTCAAGACATCAAAATCAAGTCATTTATTCAAATTAGGCTGAGAATAAGCACTTTTTGAACATCAAAATTACATAAGACAGCCCCCCAAAACGCCCGCCCTTCACCACTTCCTAGTGCTTTAGCGCAAGAAGAAGTGGCGCAACAAACTCACCAGCAGCACAGCTGTCTGTTCAGTTAGAAAAACTGGAATCTATACAATAAGTATTCAAAGTCATAATTTTTTAAGACACAGAACATCATATTAAATTATCTGCCTAATGTTAGCTAGCCACGCCAATATACCCAAAAAATAAAACAATAAACATCATTGGTCTAGTGTTCTAATGAGCTACTGCTGAGCATGAGGCAAAGTGTTTTTGGGTTTGATGGGCAGTTGATGGCAACAGGCTCGCCCCCTATTACATGGGACTTAAGCATAACTGGCGAAATGTGGGTGTACTATAGGTACACCTCCGCCTAACCCTTCTGGGATAACAGGCGTGATGTTATGTATGTAAAAATCAAGCAACGAAAACAAAACATAATACATAAATAAAAGCTTCCAGGCATAGAGGGCGTGACAGCTTACATAAGAAATACTGGATTAAATGTTAAGTAGAAGTAAAAAAAAGCAGAACAATTACTAAAACAATAAAGGAGAAAAATACACAATAAAAGGGATGATGACTACTATTAAAAATGTTCGTAAAAATAATGTTATTTCAAAGAAGGCATACGAGGGCGGCACTGAAAATTTCGGGAATCAAGGAAGTGACACAACATTACTATTCATTAAAAATTTATTTATTATATTAGCTTTTCGAAGTATTCTCCGCGAAATTTGACACATTTTTCCATACGATGGAACCAATCATTGCAGCAACCATTCCATTCGGAAGTTGGGTTCTCCAAAATGGCCGTTTTGTAGGCGTCCACAGCTTCTTCAGGTGATGAAAATCTCTGTCCACGCAATTTATTCTTTATTTTAGGGAAAGTATAGAAATCATTAGGGCTTAGGTCGGGGCTGTACGGCGGATGGTCTAATAATTTTATGTTTTCTTGCTCTAAAAACTCTTTTGTTCTGTGTGCGGTGTGAGAACTCGCATTGTCGTGATGGAGGATGATGCGCCGGTTGCAGTTCTCTTTACGGAGTTCAGAAGCGACCTGTGGCAAACAAATGCTAGCATACCATTCTGCATTAACCGTTCTTTGTCCCTCAAGAGGAATAGTCGTAACATGGCCGGTTTTGGAGACAAACGTGGCCACCATTTTTTTTTTGCGACACTCCGTGAACGAACAATTTTTCTTGGCTTTAACTCATTTTCGAACACCCAAACTCGTGACTGGTTTTTTGTTTCGGGTTCGTACGCGTATATCCAGGATTCGTCACCTGATACGATGTTGTATACAGCATTTGAGGATCCTGCGTGGAATCTTTCGAGAGTTCTGATGCACCAAGTAACGCGAGCCGCTTTTTGCTCTTCACAGAGCGAATGCGGTATCCATCGGGAAAACAACTTTTTTACACCTAATTGTTCATGCAAGATTATTTGTATTTGTCTCATGCCAATGTCTAAAGTTGCCTGAATTTCGCGGTATGTCACATGTCGATCTTCCTCAATCAGCTTACGCACAGCATCAACGTTTTCTTGGGTGACTGCAGTTTTTGGACGACCTTGACGGGGATCATCACTGAGCTTGACACGTCCACGTTGAAATTCAGCAAACCAGCGATAAATTGTGGTTTTGGATGGGGCTTCATCACCAAATGCAGAAATTATCCGGTCAACACACTGCTTTTGTGTTAAACCACTTCGAAAGTCATAATAAATCATCGCTCTTGAATTTTCTCGAATCAATTCCATTTTCTCAACGACTAAACAAGTTTGACAAAACCATGTGACAAGACCGAGAATATTTTTTAAATAAATAAATGATATTCGATTTTTAAAACCAAGGAGTTTTAAATAAAATAGATTTTAATATGACAGGAACAGTGGAAATATTCCATTCCCGATACTTTTAGTGCAGCCCTCGTAGTTAAAATAAAATAATCGAATAAATCTGTTAAATCGATGTTAACATGAAGAAGTTACGCGCTTTTTAATTTTAGGAGGGGTTTATTCCTGTCCTTGTCGCGCGGTACGGACATTTTATGGCGCTAGTATGAAGTTACATAGTCGTGACGTCACTTTTACGATAGTGCTGTCCTTGTGTAACACTTGTTTTAAAACGTTTATAATTTGGCAGTTTTTTAAGCTTTTACACTTTTTGTAATATTATTTGCACTATTTGGAAGAAATAAAAAATTTATATAAAAATTAAAAAAAACGTTATCATCCTTTACCCATGAATATTGTACATAATAAAATATCTCATTACAAAAAATCTGTTGCCGCCATTTTATATCGAAGTGATACAATAGAAATAAAACGACTGACTGTAATAGTTTTTTTTTAAATATTGTTTATTTGAGAGATATTTAAGTACAGTACTCATAGGTAAAGTTGCTCATGGAAAGTAAAGATGCCACAGTTGACGGTAACAATAAAAAAGAATAGAAGTAAGACGGGCACGCAGACGCGACGTACTTTTCACGTATTTTCATTATTCTTTATACAAAATGTATTGACGCGATCTGCACGCGTAGCTTGACCTGGTGGCCATCTTAGAAACAAGATATGTCGATGGCAGAACAGACAAAAAGTCAGATGAATAAAAGAAATCTGTCATTTGCGAACATATTAGGGCACATAGTCTGTGTGTTCCGGACAGGTACGTGTGGCGACGACGACAGCCGCGACTGCTGCGCGCGCGCATCTATCTTTAAAGTGACGCGCCACTGACGCGTGCACTCCGCACTCTTAACCTCATAGCTAGTGACACGGACCTATGCTATTGTTCTCTAAATGAGTTCACAAAGAATGCATTGTTTGTTAAAGTTACTTAATGTAATTATAATACAAATATACATATATAAACGCACGCCTTTTTCCCATGGGGGTAAGCAGAAACCACAGAACGCCACCTGCTACGATCCTTACATACTCCTTTTGCCTCGTTTACGTTCTTACATCAGGTCATACACGCGCGCCGGTTGCGAGTGCTACGCGCCTGACCTTTCTGAAGAACATCACCAATAAGTTCACTATATGTAATTATAATAATAAGTTAGGATATATGTTTGAATATGTAAACTATCGCAATAGGTTACTCTGTAATGATAGATGTAAAGTGGACAATAATAAATAAATATTTTGTCTATTCTTCAGTCGACATAAGCCTAGAGACACAGGCGCGTCGCTTCTCCATCTGCATACTATGTTCGCGTCTGCGTCCCGTCCTCTTCTAACGTCATTTCTGTGTGTCCCGCGCTTAACTAAAAACTACTTAACATGTTTAGGATCGCTCTGACCGTTTATAGTTAGCAGCGTGTGCCAGACAAACACATTGCTAACAGATTTCGGTCAGGCATAATTTCGTGGCGGTGTGTGAAAATAACTTTTTTTATAAGTACGTGACGTACTTCGCATCGTGCTAACCACGCGAGCGGTCGAAATATTGTCTGTCCACTGTAATAACTAAATTAAAGTAATTGTCAAAAATTCATCGTATCATCGAAAATAACATAAATTCCAAAACTTCATCCTTTATGTCGTAATAGACATATCATAATACCAACAATATTATTATATGTATAGAGAACGATCAAGATCCTCTTGCCCTTATCTTAATTTATTTCGTGATTGTGACTAATCAAAACTAAATATTTCAGACTAAAGAAGTCATAAGAGAGCGCGAGCGAGGTCGTTACACTTTAAAGACTCTGCCGGCCGGTCTGACGCACTCCTGGCAACAATACATGCTGAAGAGGCAGTACGAAGACTTCTGCCATTGTGTGGCACAGGTAATATACATATTAGAACATTACATCTTCATTTCCTAGAGACAGAGGTGTTGACTACACCCAAGGAGGATCTTGCCTTCCAATCCTTCCCAAATAGGCTCAAATCCAACCCTGAGACAGCTACTAAATAACAATTAATAAATTTGTAAAGGAGATGTTCCAAAATGTATGAAACCTGGGCCAGGTCCTTATACACTTTATTTTCTTATTTAAAACGGTTCTCAACTGTCCAGTTACTTTAAAATGGCTGTGTTTGCTGGTAAAACACAAAACCAGTTGAAATTGCAACACACAACAAAAAAACTGTCATGGCGGTAAGCTGTCATTTTGATTGATTAATGACGTTTGACGTAACGAAAGAGACTGAAGTGACACTAATATAACAGCTGACAGTTCTCTCTCTATGTTCAATGATGGATCTATGGTTTACTGTCATTGTTTTTAAGCACAGAGTAACAACATCCGCTGTGACGCCATGTAGAAAGTCGATCGAAATAATTAATGAATAATAACTACCACAACACTGTATATTGCCCGAATTATACAGCTTTTGATAGACTTTTTTTAAGAACATATACTTGGCCCATTTTGAATCATCTTCTTTACTTAAATCGAATGAATTATTCAAGTATTCAGAACAAAATAATGATTACTAAACATTCACGCTTATTTACCACTCAGATATCGGAAAGTCAATACGAGGAGCGTCAGGTGTCGTCAGTCCCGTTCAGCCACTACGAGTTCCCGGGCGGCTACCACCAGGACTTCGGTCCAGAGCGCTTCAAGCTGACCGAGTGCCTCTTCGAGCAGACTCTAGGAGCGCCGCATTTAGGTGACTGGGTTTCCGTGGGTGCACACGGCTAAAATTATGCCTATACCAATATAGTAAACCTGAAGAATTGCCTTATTCTCGAGGAAGGTTATAGGCCATTACCATAACGCTAAAACCCTTAATAACCGAACAAAATGAAAAAAGGAATTAAGAACGCTAGGCGACAAGAAGTTATTTCACGCGAAGTCACGGGCAGAAGTTAGTTAAGGGGAGTTGATAAATGATTTTATTTCTGTATGTAGATTTGTACAAACTCTTTAAGCTTGAAGAGTTCGGCGTTTCCTATCTAACTACTCTGAGAAGAAAGGCCGAAACAAACTCAGAGGGCACAGTCTCTTTTAAAGTTCAGACGTAATCTTGATCAGATCATGTGAAGACCTTGTAGATCGAGTGGACCTGTCCAGTCAGTGCACGCATTTGTCAGGAATCATGCTCAACTCAGAACTAAGGAGCTCAACCATTCGACGAACATAACCAAAGAAAAGACATTTGGGTAGGTCGCATAAATTACTCAAATTGCCAGACCATGATGAAATCACGGGTTATTCTAAAGAGAAAACCGTGGCCCTGGCACAGGCAACTGAAGGAACACGGGTGGGTTTTAGTCAGTAAAAGTCTGACACGCCCTCTCGCTCCACCCTGAGCGGGAGAAGTCATTTGATGATTTCCCACCCCAAAAAAAAAAAAAAGACCATGATTAAAGCTAACTGGGAAAAAAGACAAACAAAAAAATATATACATTTTGTTTTTGCATTCACAATTATTATTAAAATAATATAATACTTTACAAAGTAAATTTTCATGTCAATGTGTATATTAAAATACAGAAATAATAATTGTCAGTTCATTTGGTCTTTTGAGGAAAGAACCACACAGATTTGAGTGGACCCGTCCAGTCAGTGCACGCATTTGTGCATGATGTATTAAATTGGAGAAACATTCAAGAACTTGTCTTTAAAAGTGGTAATAGAGGGGTAACATTCTCCCGAGTTAATGATATGCAGATTGGCCCTGAAAAATTGGTTCAGCAAAGTGTCGGAACACCTGCACATCGTCAATGAGTGACATAATGTGTGATCTAGTGATACCTGATTCAGAAGACATTATATGCTACTAGATTTTACCGGAAGATGAGGTTCCTTTTATTGCATCACCACTGCTCTCGAAACGGTAAAGTAAAACATTAAAACGTACTGGGAAACCGGCATGTCTTAGAAAAGATTCGAAGACATGTGACATTTACATATCAAACTCTTCTTCTCCCGTAATGGTTCTGCTGCCGAGGTAGAAATAAGTCAGTACTTAGACTGACTGTATACATTGTTTATGGTTCGACACATTCCAGTATCCAGCAGAGCAGAGAGCAGTGGTGGGCCAGTGGTAACGGCCGCGGCTTACGAGTGGTCGTTGGTTTTAACCCAGAAAGGCGCTTTGTGTATATTATTTCATCACCATTACTCTCAAAACGGTGAAGGAAAACCTCGTGAATAAACTGATGTGTCCTAGAACCAAAAATTCGAAGACATGTGACATCTACAAACCCGCACTGGGCCTTTTTTTTTTTTTTTTTGGGTGGGAAATCATCAAATGACTTCTCCCGCTCTGGGTGGAGCGGGAGGGCGTGTCAGACTTTTACTGACTAAAACCCACCCGTGTTCCTTCAGTTGCCTGTGCCAGGGCCACGGTTTTCTCTGTGGAATAACCCGCAACCCTGAGGCGTCGGCCCTATCGGACCCCGTCATTTTGTGCTGACATCTCTTTGAGGCGCGCGTGGAACACAACGCGCCGTCGACCCGGGCCTGGTCCTTACCGGACGGCGAGCTACCCATGGCTCGCCGTCCGCCAGCCCGTGCCTACGGTGGCCGGGAATCTGCTTGCGACTCCCGACGCCCAGGGCGTCTGTTGCGGCGACTAGGGGCGTGAGGGCGCAAGGCTCTCTCCCTCACGCGCTCCGCCTCCTCCTTTGCGAGCATTACTGCTTCGCAAAAGGAGGTGACGGCTTTCCATTCCCTCTCGCTCCGTACCATGGCCTGGACCAGGGCCGGACGCGAGAGATCGCCGCCGCCAATCGCCTCCGCGAGGACACTGCGGTGCTCCGCCCAAGCTGGGCATACCTCCACCGTATGCTCCACCGTGTCCTCCGGGCGATCCACACAATGGTGACACCCGGGCGTTTCCTCCCGCCTTATGCGAAACAGGAACCTCCCGAAACAACCGTGTCCGGTGAGGACCTGTGTCAGGCGGAAGGTGAGGACGCCGTGGCGCCTCTCCAACCACTCTTCAAAGAGGGGACTTACCGCCGCTATTGTGGCGTGCCCAGCACTGGGTTGCGACAATCGCACCCTCCATGTCGCCATGAGATCCCGCCGGAGCTCTGTCCGCTGTAACGTGATTTGTCGCGGCAGCGGAGTTACACCCCGGCGTTTTGCTTCCTCGCGCCACTCCCATACGTGCGCGAGGTCTTTTCCCTCCAGATCCCATGGCGGCAATCCGGCAAGGAGGCTCGCCGCCTCGCATGAGACCGTGCGGTATCCCCGGACCAGCCGGATGGCCATGACCCTTTGGGACGCGTTCAACCGGCGGGCCGGTCGGCGCCTCAAAGAACGCGCCCACACCGGTGCCCCGTAAAGGGCCATGGACCGCACGACTCCCGCGTAGAGCCTCCGGCAGGAGGCGTTTGGACCCCCTAGATTGGGCAGGAGCCGCCTCAAGGCAGCCCCAGCCCGCTCCAGTCTGGGAGCCAAACGTCGGAAGTGCTCCACGAAGTTCCACCGGCTGTCGAGGACGAGTCCCAGGTACTTCATCGTCGACTCGACACCGATGTGAACCCCTCCCGCCGTTATCTGGGAACCCGACAGTGGCGCGTTCCGAGGACCATGAAAACACATGGCCTCGGACTTGTGCAGGGCCACTTCGAGTCCCAACTGCCGGATCCTATCGACGACTGTCGCAACCCCGAGTGTCGCTTGTTCGGCCGCCTCCTGGTGCGACCTCCCCTGTGCACCCGCACTGGGCCTGCGTGGTGGATTACGGCCACAGAGAGGAGGCCTGTGTCCCAGCAGTGGGAACATAATTGATCTAGCATAATCAGCCTATTTGAAAGAAATTTCAAATAATAAGTTTCGTTTCGTGGCAGTGTGAAGGTTCAATCACAAACTAAGGAGTGTATGAGCCAGAACTCCCAATGAAACACTACTAACCAGAATTGGACTTGTGTCGTGTATTGCGGTCCGCTCTCTCTGAAGCTATCGCCCAAATAGAGCGTTGTTTTACATCTTAATGATAAATACTAGTGTTACCGCCATATACAGCGCTAATATCCAAATCTACACACAGTAAGCGTTCAAAAGTGCATAGGCACGTTAAGAGTCGTATTGCTGAGAACCTGCGGTATCCGTCCCTGATAGAACATTTTTAAACAGTGATATTTAATTTCCATTAAAATATGACGTGAATACACGACAAGCCAAATCAAAATCATTTCAAGTGCCACGCAAAAATAACTTTTATGGCAGGCGTACCGCTTTTTTCACAATACCTAATTTACCTGTAGACATTAGAGACTCAATTAATAGTAAAAACAGAGCGTAAGCTTAAACTCATCAACAACAACACACACAGGAACAATCACTCACAACAACAACACACAACATCAACACAATACATCAACTCGATTATAACTGAACTGTTAATAGCGCGTTGATCAAATCTCATGCCAAAGCATGCTAAGATAGACCCCAGAGTTCTGATTGTGTGCTTTGTTAAAGTTTAAGGAAATAGTAATAACGTTGAGTGTCCCCCCCAGCGTGCGCGGCGGCGGCCGCCTGCGACGCGGACGCGCGGCCCGCGCTGTGGGGCTCCGTGGTGGCGTGCGGCGGGCTCGCCAACACGCCGGGCTGGCTGGAGCGCCTCGCCAAGGACCTGGCGGCGCGCGCGCCCTCCAGCCACCGCCTCAAGAGCCACGCCGCGCCCAACTCTACCGAGAGGCGGTTCGCGGCATGGATCGGTGGGAAATAATACTATACTATATTTTAGAAAATGCATTAAAACATGGTACAGTAGGGATGATGACTAATATTAAAAATGTTCAAAAAAATCTATCATTTCAAAGAAGGAATAGTAAAAATGAGATAATCGAAAAAATCGATGTAAATATGAAGAAGCTACACGGTTTCAAAATTTTTGGAGGGGTTTATTGCCATCCGTCCTTGTCGCGCGGTACGGACAATGTATGGCGCTAGAATGAAGTTACATAATCGTGACGTCATTACGATAGTGCTGTCCTTGCAAAAAAAAATGTGTATAACTTGGCAATTTATAAAGCTTTTACACTTTTTCTATTATTGTTTGTACTATTTGGAAACAAATATTTGTTTGAATAAAAAAATAGTCATCAACCCTATTTTGAGCATGAGGTCCTGGGTTCGATTCTCAGATCGGGTAGTGTTATTGGGTTTTTCTATCTAGAATATATCAGTAGCAGCCCGGAGTTTGGATATCTGCCCAGTTGATGGCAATAGCGTCACCCCATATTACATGGCACTTAAGCATAACTAGCGAAATGTGTGTGTACTATAGCTACACCTCCGCCTAACCCTTCTGGGATTACAAGCGTGATGTTATGTTATCATCTATACCCGAATCGCTTTAGCGTGGCAATAGCGGTGATTGCCCTTTCTCCCATTATTAGACAAACCTGTATTATTGGTCTACTGTTGAACATGAGGTCCTGGGTTCGATTCCCGGGTCGGGCAAAGTATTATTGTGTTTTTTTTTCAAACAGGATTTCTCAGCAGCCTGGAGTCCGGATTTGTGACAATAGGCTCGCCCCATGTTACATGGAGCTAAACATAAATGTGAGTGATGGGTCACCTCTGCCCGACCCATCGAGAAAATATGCGTTTAACAAACGTCAAATACTTAAAATACAAATTTACAGAACTCCCCATAATATATTTTATACAAGTTTACACTGTTTCAAAACGATTTTTCAAGAAGTTCCTCGCCCAGAAGAAAACATATCTCAGAAGAAACATTTCACACAAAATTCGTTTTAGATTTTCGATCCACGCAAGTTTAGTAAAAGGAGTGCGGCAAAGACCTCAGTAGTTATAAAAACTCTTATCGACCATTACCATACCATTTAGTTTTAATATTATTATTGAAAATCCGTTACCCGCCGGATATTAAGCTACTATCCGGTATCCGGTAATATTGACTAACTATCCGGCGGGATAGTCGAAAAGGCCGGATACTGGATAGTTACCGGATACACATTTAATCTCCATAAAATATTCAACATTAACATTTCTTTCTTTTTCCAGGAGGTTCGATCTTGGCATCTATTGGGTCCTTCCAGCAGATGTGGATATCCTCACAGGAGTACGATGAAGGGGGCAAGGGACAACTCGAGAGGAAATGCCCTTAGAACCGCTGTTTATACTTAAATACTGACAAAGAAATTAATTGGTAAGCAAATTGACTCACTACGTGACTGCCGTGTTATAGACAACTGTCAAAGATTGACTATTGTGATATGAGTACAGTGGAATTTAGGATGTTAGTCAATTTACTAAACAATTAATTTACCTGACTTACGATCATATCGTTGAAGATAGCGTAATATTCGACTTATTAGAAAGATATAATATCCGGCCGTAAATATGGCACATCCGAATTTCTCAGTAGCAGCTTCCAGTCGGGATTTGCGCCCGCTATATGCCAATAGGCTCGCCACCTATTGCATGGCTAAAACAACTGGCGAAATATGGGTGCATACATCTGTATAACCGTTCAGGGAGTTCAACCCAAATGTTATAAATTTATATTTTTTTTAGGTATCTTTACAACGAAAAGTTTGAAAACATAAAATCGGAACGTCTATTTTCGTAATATTACGCTATCTCCAACCATTTAATACTTGGTAGGCAGTGAGACTTCCCAACAAAGAAGATTTTGAATTTGATAAAACTACAACCTCTAACAATCAGCCTATAATGTTCCCACTGCTGGGTCTCAGGCCTCGTCCCTGTATACCTTGGGTTTCCTAGGAAAGCAGTTCCGTCATAGTTATTGTAACGGACGTCATGCAAATATGTAATTCGTACCAATATTTGACATTAACGTGTCGAAAAACCCGTTGTATTAAGACATCCGTTATTGTATGACCGTTTACCGCTTTTTTAGGAAAACATAGCTTGAGAGGAAGCGGGCCGTAATCCACAACGTAAGCCCAATTCTCATTAAGTAAGATAGTACTGTAGGCCACACGTCAGTGGGAACAAAACCAGTATAGGGTGGCCTCCTATTCTATTGAAACTCCGTAATACGCTAGGCCGACGTTCTATTGACTGTACCTTGAAATCAATTTCTACTGCTAATCAGCACTGCTGTGTTCCTGTTTGAAGAGTATGAATGCTTATTAGTCTTCCAATTCTTCTCTAATTTCCGTTTATGAACGGGCCTAAAGTTGTAGTTCAATGGGCCGCAAATTTAATATCATGTGGGCCGCCTCACTCCCAATCCTTTACGTTTATGAACGGGCCTAAAGTTGTAGTTCAATGGGCCGCAAATTTAATATCATGTGGGCCGCCTCACTCCCAATCCTTTACGTTAAGATGTAATTATAAAATAATTTTATATAACGTCAGTGTGAATGATTATATTTGTATTATAATTAAATGGATTTTTTAATGACTGAGAATAAATAGTTATAAGCGATTTTCAGTTTTTTTAAAACTTTATTTACCTGGTTCTGGCTCTCATTTGTATAAGATAAATAACTAGCTGCTCCCCGCGGTTTCACCCGCATAAATCTTGATCTCGTGGGAGTATCGGAATAAAAAGTCCTCATGTGTTAATCCTGGTTTTAACTATCTGTCTGCCAAATTTCATCCAAATCCGTTCAGTAGTTTTTGCGTGAAAGAGTAACAAACATCCATCCATACTCACAAACTTTCGCGTTTACAATATAAGTAAGATTTTATTTCTCTAAGTTGGTTTGTACAAACACTTTCACACGTAAATCATATTTCAAAAACTATGTAGATGAGGTCGGCGTTTCCTATCTGACTACTCTGAGAAGAAAGACTGATACAAACGCAGAGATCACAGTCTCTTTAAAAGTCCAGACAAAATCTTCTCAGATCATGTGAAGCCGGTAGATTTGTATCGGAAATGGTATTTTGAGGAAAGACCCACCCAGATTGAGTGAACCTGTCCAGTCAGTGCACGCATTTGTCAGTTTTAGACCTCTGAAACTCTGACAACCAGTCTTATATAGAGGTATCGTGTTACCCAGTAACTGAGTTGTGGATGTCAGATAGGCAGTCGCTCTATTTAAAATACTGGTATTCAGCTAGACTGGACCCTTACATTGTTGGTAAAGGGGCTAGGCAGATGCATAACTATTCTCATATGGTTATTGCCACTGCTTATTTTTAATCCTAAATTTTGAATGTAATGTTTATTGGCATACATGTGTAAACACACAAGGACTCAATTAATTGACTAACTAATTAACTATACAAATGAATAAAAAAACAAAAGGGGACCCGAGCTTTCAGACCCCAAACGGCTCAAAACTAACCCATAAGGTTACAATACTTGCGCCGCTTGAGGGT
Organism: Dasypolia templi; assembly: GCA_963555695.1. Classification (NCBI taxonomy): domain Eukaryota; kingdom Metazoa; phylum Arthropoda; class Insecta; order Lepidoptera; family Noctuidae; genus Dasypolia; species Dasypolia templi. The sequence continues at coordinate 13,603,342 of OY743163.1, forward strand.
CTCAGCAGCCGCAGCAGCAGCCAGCGCCCGCACAGCCCGCCGTGCTAGGAACATGAGATGGTGCAAGGGTATCGACACAGGTTGCGTCCCACACCAGAGACCTACCCATCTTCCAAGACAACAACGTCATACCGTCTGATGTCTTCCCATCGTCACGTACCAAGTCGTTTGGTTCTACGTGGGCGACACTGAAAGTTTTTAGAACCTGGCCCCTTGTAAACGATATAATAATAAAAAATAAGTTCAAATTTTGAAAATGGAACTGCCAATATGATTGTGTATGTATTGTATTCATTTGTCATTTGTTTACGATTTGGCGGCAAATTTAAAATTGTCTGTGTCACGTCAGCATGAATTTAACTCGAGAAAATTTTCGTTCAATGATTTTTTATGCCTTTCGATCTCATTTAAGTCAACAAGAAAGTTATGATGACTTCGATTGGCCTTTCACGATGAAGCCCCAACTCGTGCCACGGTTTACAACTGGTTTAATGAGTTTAAACGTGTTCGCACTAATCTCACCGATGATCCGCGTGAGGGACGGCCTTCTACGGCGACGACTAAAGATAACTCATCAGTGTTGTACGGCGTATGATAGAGACTGACAAAAGAGTAACTCATCAGCAGATTCGGACAATCTTAGGCATCGTTATGAGTCAAGTGCACAATATCCTCCATGAACATTTAGCGATCAGGTCCAGGCGCCTCGGTTTGTGCTCTTAGGAGGTTGGTGGCCATATGTGAAAGGTATGCGTTAGTTCACGGATTGGTCTACAACGTAAGTAAAAGTGAAGTCATGTTCTTTGTTGTCGGCGGTCGATGTTCTGGTACTATACCTCAAGTCAAGTTGAACGGAATATCGCTGGTAAGGGTATATAAGGTGGAATACTTGGGACATGTTTTGACCGCTGACCTCGAAAGACTTTGATGAAGAGAAAGAAGGGCGCTGTCGGTGAGAGCTAATATGATTGCTAGCAGGTTTACACGATGTTCGAAAGAAGTGCCTCATTTTGCACGTGCAGGCTGTGTATCTACATACAATCAAAAATCGTACAGGGCCCTTCGTTTTAACTAAAACAATGCGTTCCGGGTGTTGATGGGGCAGTTCCGCTTCTGTAGCGCATCAGGGATGTTTGCTGAAGCTCGTGTTTATTGCTTCTACGCTACGATGCGAAAAAGATGCGCATCCCTAGTGCGCCGGGCCAGCCTCAACATTATATTGCTGTGTATCGCGAGCAGACTGGACTGCTTGTGTGTGAAACGCTGCTGCAAGCTTTCCACATCGGTGTTGAGGAAAAACTCCGTCGTGTTGATTGGTGTCGTGAAATGGTTCAAAGATTTAACGGAGGTGACTCAAATGCTGTGTTCGTGTTCGACATACTTACGGGTGACAAAAGCTGGATTTATTGTTATGATCCTGAAACGTAGAGTTGCCAACTAAAGTGAAGAGAGGACGAAGCTTGGAAAAATAGATGGTGGCGTCGTTCTTGGGAAGGACAGGCCACACGCAACAACTGTTTTTGAGCATCGAATAACAGTTACGAGGGCGGCACTGAAAATTTCGGGATTCAAGGAAGTGACAAACATTACTATTTAAAAATGTATTTATTGGTTTTCGAAGTATTCTCCGCGAAATTTGACACATTTTTCCATACGATGGAACCATTCATTGAAGCAACCATTCCATTCGGAAGTTGGGGTCTCCAAAATGGCCGTTTTGTAGGCGTCCACAGCTTCTTCAGGTGATGAAAATCTCTGTCCACGCAATTTATTCTTTATTTTAGGGAAAGTATAGAAATCATTAGGGCTTAGGTCGGGGCTGTACGGCGGATGGTCTAATAATTCTATGTTTTCTTGCTCTAAAAACTCTTTTGTTCTGTATGCGGTGTGAGAACTCGCATTGTCGTGATGGAGGATGATGCGGCGGTTGCAGTTCTCTTTACGGAGTTCAGAAGCGACCTGTGGCAAACAAATGCTAGCTTATCATTCTGCATTAACCGTTCTTTGTCCCTCAAGGGGAATAGTCGTAACATGGCCGGTTTTGGAGACAAACGTGGCCACCATTTTTTTTTGCAACACTCCGTGAACGAACAATTTTTGTTGGCTTTAACTCATTTTCGAACACCCAAACTCGTGACTGGTTTTTTGTTTCGGGTTCGTACGCGTATATCCAGGATTCGTCACCTGATACGATGTTGTATACAGCAATTGAGGATCCTGCGTGGAATCTTTCGAGAGTTCTGATGCACCAAGTAACGCGAGCCGCTTTTTGCTCTTCACAGAGCGAATGCGGTATCCATCGGGAAAACAACTTTTTTACACCTAATTGTTCATGCAAGATTATTTGTATTCGACTCATGCCAATGTCTAAAGTTGCCTGAATTTCGCGGTATGTCACATGTCGATCTTCCTCAATCAGCTTACGCACAGCATCAACGTTTTCTTGGGTGACTGCAGTTTTTGGACGACCTTGACGGGGATCATCACTGAGCTTGACACGTCCACGTTGAAATTCAGCAAACCAGCGATAAATTGTGGTTTTGGATGGGGCTTCATCACCAAATGCAGAAATCACCCTGTCAACACACTGCTTTTGTGTTAAACCACTTCGAAAGTAATAATAAATCATCGCTCTTGAATTTTCTCGAGTCAATTCCATTTTCTCAACGATTAAACAAGTTTGACAAAACCTTGTGACAAGACCGACAATCTTTTTCAAAATAAATAAATGATATTCGATTCGACCAAGGAGTTTTCAATTAAAAAGATTTTAATATGACAGGAACAGTGGAAATATTCCATTCCCGATACTTTTAGTGCAGCCCTCGTACTACGGAGTGGTACACTAACAATTGTTTGCCACTTGTCTTGGAAAAAGTTCATGAGAAACGACCTCGCAGTAAGATCCTCCTTCACCACGACAACGCCTCGTCGCAAACTCCCAAGCAAACAATCGACTACTTGCGATTTTTATTTATTTCCGAAAATAAAAGAAAAACTTCGCGGAAAACGTTTTATGGACGCCGAGGAAGCAGTGGCTGCATTTCAAAAAGCCAGTCGAAGAGACCCCTAAGGACGAGTGGGCAAAGTGCTTTTCTCAGTGGTTCCATCGGATGCAGCGATGTATTTATGTAAGTGGACACTATTTTGAAAAGATATAATAAAACTAATAACTTGCTAGTTTGTTCAGTTTTTTATTTTCTAAGAACTTTCAGTGTCACCCTCGTAATACCGCAGGTACACGTAGAGTGACAAGGGCTCGACGAATAATATCGTTGATGCTGGCGTGCCGTGCTATGCGACCTGCGCTCCTGTAGCAGGACATGCCATGGTGCCCAAGACTTTCGACAGCTTCACCGCAGTGACACCGATGCTGAGCAACACAAGGTGCGCCCAAGCGGAGACACGTAGCGAGCCGAAATGATAAGTCATCCATCATAGTGCCTATGGTGGATAACAAGAGCACCTGATGCCACAAGCCTAACACCCATTCTCCCACATCCAGCAGACAGGCACGCTCAACAGTATTAGGGTGACGTGTTTATCAGGGTATTCCGTATAATACTGCAGAGCGGCACATCCCACCGTCTCTGGGAGGACGGGTTGTCGTGGAAAACCGTATTGGGACAAGCCATTATCCAAGCGTTCAACGCATCGGTCAAACACGGTACTTCAAAATCGACCAGTGAGGAAGATAAAATGTTCCTGATTAATTTATCGGTACTGTGGGTCGAGGAGAGGAAGGCCGGTACACCCAGGCTGATGGGAAGTGTGGCTTGCTGCCACGCTCGGTCGTCCAGGGCCACATTTAGGATCGCAGTTAGTGAGTTTGAGTGAGTTTCTAATAATTTGGGCAGCTTTTTCTAAAAGTGGTGTATGTTCCCATGATGGGAGTAACGAAGGTATGTAAATTTTGATCCAAAGCAACTGTATCGAATGAGTGTGAAGGCCGAGTAATTGTTAATTTTGAAAAGTCTTTCAGAGACATTATTGAAATATTTTCAAGTGTTTCTTCATTTAATTTTTTACTGATTTCTCAACCAAAATAATGTACCCAGGATTTTGTTATATCTTAGTTTCCAGTGTCCTTGGAGTTTCTTGCCCGTTCTTTTAAAGATCTACCTACATCTAGCTTGAACTTTCTGACTAACTGACCGTTTAGTTGAAATAAATAACTGCTTTGAGTTTGAGTGCGGATAGAAGAGCGTTGTTCAAATATTTTGCGACAATTTTAATATTAAATAAATTCTTATTTGAAATAAACTCACAAATAAATAATGAAAACGTTTATTTTATTTTACACAAGCATTATTTAATAACTAACAATATCAGAAATAATCCTTTTAATAAACTTTGTAGCAAAAATGGCGCAGCTTTGGCTTTTAATCATATTTTGTACTAAATCTTAAACATAAAAAACTTAATAAAACATTATTTTAGCAAAACAGATTGATTTGATATTATTTTAAGAGATTTTTTTTAGATTTTAGTAAAAAGTACAGTAGTATAGATCTATTAATATTACAAATTTGGATGTTTTATTATTCACTTATTAAAACTAAAAATAAATGCAAAATGTAAGTTGAGAAGCAGTTAATAATTCGTAAAATATTAAAATACTACCTACATTATTCTGTAATTATGTTACATATAGAAGTTTCATAAATTTATTGATGTTCAGAAAAATTCTCTCAGCGGCAGCGTTAACAAAGAAACCGCAATACTGACAATCAGACTACATTTTTTTTTAAATCTATTTTCGTTTTGATTCTACGCCTAGAAAGTAGTAATATTAAATATTAGAGATGAGACGGATATCGGGCAACTATTCGGTATCCGGTCGGATAGTGGGTACTTAACTCGGTATCCCACTGGTATTTCACAATCAATTTTTCTATGAAACGGATATGGGACCGAAAGGATCCGAAGTAGCGGCCGCGTACCGGAAGACTTACCGTTGGCAGGACTCCCACGAGATGGACCGATGACCTTGCTAAGGTCGCAGGAATCCGCTGCATGCGACAAGCACAGAACCGGTCATAGTGGCGGTGCTTACGGGAGGCCTATATCCAGCAGTGAACGTCTTTCGGCTGAAATGATGATATCCGTTTTATGGGATGTCCGGATAAACAGCATCCGTTTCATCTCAAATAATTGTCTAATCCAATGACAATAAACAAGCCATCACAATAACTACAATATCTATTCTATGCACATATATCAGCGTAGGAACTTACAAATAACATCGACTTACAACTACAATACTATTTGGAATACAATATAATGCAGTGATACTCAATATGCGGCCTGTTGAGCTCATAATTGCTTTGCAGCCCGATGAGCTACGGTTGGGAATTCAATCTGGATCTTTGCCCGGTTGATGGCAATAGGCTCGACCCGTATTAAATGTGACTAAAACATAGGTAACTTTCGAAATGTGCGTGTTCGAAATGTACACCTCTGCTGTCTAACCCTTCAGGCCTGATGTTACGTTGTGTATGTGTACTTATGCAATCCAAAAGCAAATGGTGAGTATCACGGTATCATCACACTGAGTTGCCTTAATAGGGATGATGACTAATATTAGAAAAGTTGTATAAATAATATTATTTAAAAAAGCTTAATTAAATGAGATATTCGAGAAAAAAAAAAACTATAAAATCGATTGATATATGAAGCTACAGGCTTTGAAAGTTTTTGGAGGGGATTATTACCGTCCTTGTCGCGGACGTACAATGTATGGCGCTAGTATGAAGTTACCTAGTCATGACGTCACTTCTATGGTAGTGCTGTCTTTGTCTTACAGTAATTTTAAAACGTTATTAACTTGACAATTATTAAGCATTTTTTTAAAATTATTGTTTGCACTATTTGCATACAAATATTATTAGTAATAGAAATAAATAGAAAAAGTTGTCATCAACCCTATGCCTATACATGACAATTAATTTATAAAATTAATACTTAAAATATCTACGCATCTAATGAGATCATAAATTTTAGTTTTTAATTATAAATATTTCTCACTGTTTGACTAAATATAAAGGAACTCCATTATTTTGAGTATAAGTAGGTACAGTAGTCGTAAAGATTAGAGAAATAAACTTATTTAGGTATAATCATTTTTTATAATTGCTTCACCACCTCCGGAATCTTTCTCCTGTCAAGTTATCTAGCAGATCATTTTTCTATCCGGATATTCAGGCATGTTCAGGCGCTCAATATTAAATATTATATTCTTTATTAATTAAATGATAGGTAAAAAATCCAAAACTGAGTCAAATTCGTTGGAATGGACACTAAGTATATTTTTTTAACAATTAAAATAATAATTGATTAGTAATTTTAAAATATAATAACGTTGTACATAAATTATAAAAATTGCACGTAACTATTAAATTATATAATATTTGTATACATTATTTATATTTGATCATCATCAATAAGAGATCAAATTAGTACATTTCTGCAGCGGCCGACAACAGAGGCGAAGCCGAGGCACACATACGTGAGTCCATCAATGACTGGTTGCGACCAAGGCTTGTATAGAACTTTTCTCACATAATGCATGGAAATTTAAACTAAGTAAATTAATTATTAATTCCAGAACCAATGACGAACAACGATAACTTTTCTCGCGCCGTTATGTTCATTTGTTTCTAGAGCTCTTTAGAGAGCTTTACGAGATTTAAATAAAATCTGTGATAAGTTACCTCCTTGGTTGCCATGGGTCGATGTGGAAAGTTCGTTCCTTTTTTTTAACACGACAGATATGAGTTTTCATAGTAATTTATTCGGCCGCTAAGCACGACAGATATCGATATTCATACTTACATTGGCGGCCGCTGCTCGCATGTATTTGACCAGTACAGCATTTTTTAATTATCTCGAATATGGTTGTCAAAATAATGCTCGAATTTCCAATCATATTTGTGAAAAGGCATATTATACACCGTGCATCAGAAAGGTGTGGTACAGACCAACAAACTGAACAACTTTTTCCATGGTAAATTTTAATTTATCTGGCGTCCTATACATTTGTTTCGAATAGGTATTGAAGTTTTGGTCCTATGGAGAAATTTCAGTTTGATGCTTTGTACTGTACCACCCTCTTAAATATGACCACACCTTTTTTAAACAAGCTATAGATATTACTATACCACCATAGGGTGTTGGTCTAAATGATATGGGTAATAAGGAAAAATTCTAGCTGCTACATAAATGTATACTCAGCGAGGCATAATTAGACAACAAAAATAATTTGCTGCGCACGCCTAGTTCTGTCTGCATGCACCCTAAAGTGTGTCAGGCAGTTGGGATACTGGGCATTCAGGCACTACCTTGTCTGCTTGCAACTTTTTGTCACGACATGGTGGCATGAGCTAAATTATAGCCTGTTGTATTTTAAAGTATTGTAACGAACTAGGTTACAGGATTGGATTTACGTAAATAGTTTTACAATCGTCGTGCCGCTACGTATAGATGTAGTTTAAATAGTGGTTTAGCTAACGAAATTTTAATAGTAAACCACCGTTAACTCTTTTTGTAGTAACTTTTACTTTGTATATTCATTGAATGCTACAATTACATTGCGGTGTTAGTTAACTAAGGTACGACTATGGTTAACTTATTGAAATCTTATTTAGCCATGGTTGAGTTAACGGTGGTTTAGTTAATAGATGATTAAATAAAGCACGGTTAATTATAATTATAAAGTGTGGTAAAGTTAACCGGTTAAATTAACTGTATTTTTGTTAACCATGGTTATGTAAACTGTTTTTAGTTACTTTTTCTTAGTTCATTGTATGCTACAAGTAATAGGATGAGTCAACAGATAGTTGAGCAGCACGGGTGTGCCTGCCGCCACCTCCAACTGCAGCTTGTCCTCGGCATCTTGTTCCGCAGTGGTTGGCTCGTCTGAAGACACAGACATCTTCTTGTCTATCAACATGTCTGTTGAGGTGTTGTCACCGGGGACCGTATCTATGAACACCTAGAGAAGAGCAGTGATATTTAATTCAGTCATTTCATTTTCAAATATCTTTATTTACCATTTGAACAATTAACAAAATGTCTCGTCGCTAATTCACGAGGTTGTGGGTTCAAATACGGGCAAGTACCAATGTGACACTTTCAATTAATTTGTATTTTCTGACTTATCTTGGACATTACTGACATCGGTGAAGGTAAAACATAGTGAGGCAAACCAGCAGCCTAATTGCGTAACACAATTACAATTGCAATGCCAGAAATTTAGACAATCAAAAAATATTATTTCCTATATTTAGATTGCCAACAGACGAATATTGAAACATAGGTATATGAAGCAATGGATTAGAAATTTCCTTAAAAAATTGGAATGTTCGTGATTGAAAGTGTGTTACGCAATTAGGGAGCTGGAATCTATTCGCCCGCGTGGATGTCGAAAATTATCTGCTAACGGAACAAAAAGCTTTTTCCTTCAAACCTTGACCTTCCCAAGAATGCCATAAATATGATAAATATCGCCTTGCCAAATTTTATCGAAATCCGTTCAGTGGTTTAGGAGTGAAAGGTACATACTGAGTTACTTTCGAATTTATAATATTAGTATGGATTAGTTTAGTCAATCACAAAACTGTGTCGTAGGTACAACAAATCAAATAGACAATTTTATTAATCAAAATGGCATTCGCACGCTTGCCTTGATAAGTGATGGCAGTGCCTCACACATCCTTAGTCTCCCTCAATCGCCAATAGACAATCGAATATCCGGCTATCCAGATTATTGGGATGGACGGATACTCATACAGTATCCTGTCAAAAAACTGTAGTTTTCTCATGCTAAAAGTGATGATAACGTACGTACCTCATCATCTTCATCTTCATCGGTCTCTGGCTCCTGTTGATGCTGGGCCTCTATCGCTTCCACGACATAGCGAGGAACGTAGCTGTCCTCATCAGAACTGTAGTCGTCCTCGTCCTCATCACATTCGAAGTACCGGCTCTGAAAGTTGGGTATAGGCTCGTATTGAAGCTGAACGTGTTCCGTAAAACAATATAACATCACGCCTTTAATCCTTGAAGAGTTATGTAGAGGTGTTGCTATAGAACACCCACATTTCGCAGTAATGTTTGAGTCCCATGTATTAGGGCGCGAGCCTATTGACATAAATCGGGCACAAATACCGACTCCGGGCTGTTACTGAGAAATTCAAACTAAAATGGCAAACAGTTTCCTCGACCTGGGAATCCAACCCAGGAACCTGTCACGGATAGGTTTTCACTCAAGGATGGGAGAGTCAACCTTTTTTTTTTTCGTGATTCTTCCGCTGTGGTTTCAGCCCGCCTCGGCAGGCCTCCTCTTGTTGGGAGGGGACAGTGAGGTGTTGTTGTTGTTGTCCCCCCGCAACTTCTAAGAGGAGCGCGCGTGGAACCTACGCGCCGCCACCTCGGGTCCTGATGTATGGGGGGCGGTAGACGTCCCCGAGTCCTCCGTCCCTGGACCCATTTAGAGGGGCTGGAAGAGAGCGTTGTTCGCCCTCCGCCTACAACCAACCCCTTGTGACGAGTCAGATAAATGGCCTCGTAGCTATGTCGGTAACTCCGGTTCTTTGGAAACTGAAGTGGCAGTGGGCTGGCCATGATTGTCGAAGGACCGATGGCCGGTGGAGCAGACGATTCCTGGAGTGAAGGCCGCGTATAGGCAAGCGTAGTGCGGACGCCCCTCAGCTAGATGGACCGACGACCCCAAGAAAGTGTCTGGGACAGACTGGATGCGGAAGGCGGAGGACAGGGTGTTGTGGCGCAGCCTGGGAGAGGCCTATGTCGAGCAGTAGACTGCTATAGACTGAGTTGATCTAGGGGCAAATGTTTCTCTCTAGGAGGATGGGGGTGGGGGACGAGGTCGGGATGTAAATGCCAACAATTAGCCCTAGTTTCGAGGATGACTACAGCATAAATAACTCAGTAATATAATGTAAAGACCCAGTTTGGTCGAAGCCCAGAGGGGGGGGGGGAGGGGCAACTGTTGACTAGACTAGACTTAACGTGGCAGTAACGTACATGTGTACATAAACTGAAATCACTCGTGTGTAAACAATAACTTAACTATAAACTACGCTATGACCTATGATCGTGTGAAATTTCGATAGCTTAGGTCAATCAACCCCATAATTTTTTTGGCTTTTCTACTAGCGTCACATCGATAATCGAATGTTAGTACCGACACTACCACCAAACCACAGGGGGTGGGCAAAGGTGTGCAATGACGACCCTAGAAAATACTTGCCCACCTTAGGAAAATCGTCTGTATTGAAGAATTACATACTGTTTAATCGATTTATATTAGGGTTCCGAACCACAAAAACTCAAAAGGAAAAACGGGACCCTTATAGAATCACTTCGTTGTCAGTCCATCCGTCTGTCTGTCACGATCCTTTTTCTCAAGAACGCGTCGAGGTATCAAATTTATATTAGAGGCTTGGCTCTCAACAGTTCCGTTGAGATTTTAACAGTACAACATTATAAAATTTTTAGTAGGCATCATAAATGACTCTGGTAAGTTCTGCTGGACGGCTGCCCCTCATAGACAAAATCCCTAGCTACTCCAATGGAAACGAACATACCCACACTAAGCTTGATAATAAAAAGTACTGCTAAGTAACCAAGTAGTCTTTTTTACGCAACATGAACCTTGAGTCTCAAGACGAAAGTCTTTGACCAGTGCGTGTTGCCAATTGCCGTGATGACCTACGGCAAAGAAACAAAGTCATCAAAAGAGCAATGGAGAGGGCTACGCTTTACACAGTCCATCCGTTTCTTTGGTACTCCCTACTCATTTAAATATTCATACTCAAAACTTGCTATACATTTTCCTCATTGATCCGCATGACATGCCCATACAATGACAGGCCATGACTATCTAAACTAAAAATAAATAAACAGCTACATTGTTCTCTGAAGATAAGTACGATATTACAGCACCCAAAATAGCCCACTGTGTAAAGTACCAACTAATAATAATGCGTAATAATATTATCTTTATCCCGCGGATGTCTCATTCCCGCACGTGTATGGTCATAGGTCATTGCTAAGTAACGTAATCTGGGTTAGTTGCACGAATGTAGAGGCTGATCTCATCCGTGTTCGTGTCATGCAATTTAAAAAATTAAATCGCGAAGTTACATCGATGATTTCAAGCTAGAAGGATAAGTTATTTTGTACTTGGCAAGCAATGTATGCTGAAAAGCAAGTGACATCTAGAACTCAAAGGATTGTCATTTCATTGACAGTTGACAGATAGACGTTATTTACGGAAACATGGTACGTCTGCGTGGTAAACCCACGTTCCGTTCGGTATTGTAATGGCGACGAAGAAAACTGGTAAGTATTTTTTCAAAGAATTTCTTGAATATTTCGTGATTTTAACACAAAAAAGGTGTTTGTCTTATATTAATTTCTACAGTTCGTCAATTAAGAAAATTGACGACGTTTTCAACAATTTTTTTTTTTACATTACTCCAGGTACATTAAATCCAGGCGAAACGGAACGCAACCTCCAAGTTACCAACATAAAGAAACGAACGAATAATTTACTAATCAGAATATTCAGTTCAGCTGTCAAAATGACGACAACAGTTTTACCGTGAAAAATTACGTATCATTATCAAAACATTACTGGATCGCAGTGGAAATGAGACATAATCTTAGATAACACTTGTGTGCAAAACTGTGCAATAGTTTAAACAATAAAAACAGACAGTGACATTGCTAAATTTTATGCAAAATTTCCGCGATGTTATTCTTGACATCCTTTGTTTAAAAATAAGTGACCATGGCTGCTGCAATAGCGAATGAATCGCCTAAATACAGGAACAGCCTAATCTGCTGTAGTCCTAGCGTGGAAGCCACTTCAAGAACATCAACTTCGTCAACTTCTGGATGTCTTTCTGCCGACGAAGGTTACGATTCAAACTGTATACCGAAATCTATTGCGTATAAAAAACTGAAGATACACAGTACTGCTACGAAAGAGGAGATAGAAAAAGCAATAATCCAGTGTAAGGAACTCGTTTTAAACAGTGTCCAATGTTCCGACGAACGAAAATGGCTTGTCAGATATCTTGTGGAGTTGAGACTAAGACTAGAAGATTTAAAAGATAATAACGGGCTAGCTAGAGTCCAGGTCTCGATAAAAGGCCATCATTTTGAACAGCAAACGAACCCTAGCAACCGGAAACAGTACTGTGATCATTGTAGTGGAGTAATTTGGAGTATTGTTCAAGGTTCTTATATTTGTAATGATTGTGGCTACTTATGTCATTATAAATGCGTCGACCACATATGCAGGGTGTGTGCTCACGTTGTTATGACCGAGAAAGGGAGCTTCGAAATGAGTATATGTCCCGAAAAAGGGCTAGCAGCACAAAATTATAAGTGTGCAGAATGCGAAACAGCATTAACTTTTAAAGACTTGTGGAATGAACCAAGGTTATGTGATTACACTGGCTTATATTTCTGTGCTACATGCCACTGGAACGATCTAGCAGCCATTCCTGCTAGAGTTATTCACAATTGGGACTGGGAGAAGCACAATGTGTCCCGCATTGCATTCCAAATGCTGAATTTGTCTTGGACAAGACCGTATATTGACATAGTGAGCATAAACCCGAAACTGTTTAACTTTATTGCGGAACTAGAATGGGTCCACAAAATGAGAAAGGATTTAGAATGGATGAGGAGATACCTTTGTGCTTGTGCAGATGGTACAAAATTACTTTCACCATTATTTGTACAGCTTGGTGATGTAAACAAGAAATACAGTATGAGCCATCTACAAGCTATCAATGACGGTTCCTTAGAAACACAGCTAACTGAACTCACAGAGCTATGCCGTTCACACATCACAAGCTGCAATCTTTGTTCAGGCAAAGGGTATCTGTGTGAAGTCTGTAAGAATAATGAGGTGCTCTATCCGTTTGACAGCGGAGCTTTAATGTGTGATAAATGTAACTCAATGTACCACAGAGGTTGTTGGCTACGTAAGGGACAGCAGTGTCTCAAATGCACACGTTTGGAGGAACGAAAGAAAACCATTGAAGAAGTGCAGGTAGATACTGCGGACACTTTAGAGTATGATATTGACAAGTTTGTTGATTGACCATTTTTTATGTGACTTTAAAATCAGTGATCATTTTTTTATTGGCAAAGACTGCTTGCAAATTGGTGAATAAGTGTCAAATAAATTGTGTAATATATGCTATTCATAATTATTACTGTAACAAATTATATTCTGCTAAATCTAATTTTAATTTTGGACGAAAATCTTGCAATTTGTTGCAAATTTGCAAGAGAAGTGTGTGACTAACTGTACATAAGATATGATTGGGTTTATAAAACGCATGTTTGAAAAACTTATCTTAGACTAATTTGTGCCTTTATCTGCGAAGGGTTTTATAATGTAGCTTTGCAGCAAAATAATTGCTTGTTTGCAGATTTTAAATAAGGCTTTTAACAGTGCCGAGACATGTATTGACAATACCAGAAGGCACAAAGGAAGTAATAATATAATTTGGAAAGTTGACAAGTAACTAAGTAATAATCTGCGAAAAGTAATTTCAAATTATCAATGACCATTTTTAACACAGCTGTAAATGATATTGTAATATTCCAGTTGTCTTATTGACATGAAATAAAATTAAATTAAATCTTAGTCTGCTTTTTTATTTCTACTCGAGCAAACAACAGTCTAAGACTAACTGTGAACCATATTAATATGTATTAGGGTGACTAGACTTGGCTATCTATATATATCCATAATGCCATTGCTTTGTGGATATTACAAAACGAGTTCTAACTCTAGTAGAAGTTAAAAACTTCGAGCTAGTTTTTGTATTCTGACCGATGTAGGCTCGTGGCTTAATGACCAGCCGCGCGGGTTGACCGAAGGTAATGCTACGCTTGGCGAGGCCGGTCGGTGGATGGGTAACCATTCATAACATTTCGAGACCCCTTCGAGCCTCGGAAAGCCCGCTAAGCCGTTGGTCCCGGCTGTCATTTTAATACTTTGAAAGTCGTTACGAAGTCCGAAAGTCTGACAACTATGTGCGTAATACTCAATCAATCGGAATCTGAATCGTTATGAAACAGATTGCTAATCCATTGCTTCATGAGTTCGATCAAAATATCTGCTCAACGATGTAAATAACGCAATGAATGTTGTTGAACTGTCAAAATACAAAAGTTAGTCTTGATCGTTTACGAAAATGTGTTACGCAATACGCCTATGGTTAATATGATACCCCTTGGCAGCCTGCCAAGGGGTATCATATTAACCATAGGTACTTTGGCAACGACACAACCAGCCGCACTACCAGTAGTGTCTTTTACAATTAACGACACTACCAATCCTATTTTGAATTAAATTGTGCTGTCAACACAGCAAAGTTCGGAAATTTAGCTCTTTTTTTATTGGGTACTCTGTGAATCATGAACTATAAATCACAGCAAACTTCAGAAAAAATACTTTTTAGATTACTCGTTTAATTCTTCTAGTGTTATTAGTACTATTCTGAAGTTTTATTTCTGTTCTGTCCTTCTTTACTAAGTGCCTGTGGAATCAATGGCAGTGCAGCCGTAAGTGCATTTTTTTTTTTGCTTCTTAGATTTTGTGTGGCCCAAGAATTTTGCCCTTTTCCAGACACTTTTCGACCAGTGATAAAAACAGCCTTTAAGCTTTCAGCCTTGTCTGGGTAAACTTCCGTCAAAGCGTTTATTGGTGCAATTTATAGTCGCAATAAACTTTTGTGAGCGTGAAGTCCGGTAGCTGTGACTTAATTAAGCTGAATAAATATAATAAATAAAGGCCGTTTTATCTGTCATCAAAGCTAAAATAACGGTGTCACATTGTTTGACCTGATAGAGCTACTAACATCGCCGTGAATTACGTAAAGCTGAACAAAAGAAAGCGAACAGCTGCTAAAAGTTCCATCAATAAAGATCTCTTTTTTTTAACACAGTAATGCGATTACCGTTATCATAGTAGCTCAGCTAATATTGACTCCGAAATTTTAATGGATCTAGTTCTAGGGACATCATTTGCTTTGTGCAGATCACCATAAAGGACACGTGAAGCACTAGGAAACGGAGGCAGTTTCATTATATAGGAATGAACGCCGCTATTTTGAACTTGTGATAACTTATCATCATATATTTGGCCACTTGTAAACGATATAATCAAAAAATAAATTAATATTTTGAAAGTGGAACTCTTTGCCAATTTTATTATGTTGTCTTGTCATTTGTTTACGATTGGGCGGCAAACTGAAAATTGTCTGTGTCACGTCAGCATGAATTTAACGCGAGAAAAATTTCTTACATATATTTTTTATGACTTTCGATGTCATTTAAGCCAACAAGAAAGTTATGATGACTTCGATTGGCCTTTCAGGTATCTCGTACCACTGTTTACAACAGGTTTAATGAGTTTAAACGTGGTCGCACTAATCTCACTGATGATCTGCGTGAGGGACGCCTTCTACGGCGACGACTAAAGATAACTCATCAGTGTTGTACGGCTTATGATAGAGACTTAGAAAAGAGTCACTTATCAGCAGATTCGGACAAGCTTAGGCATCGGTATGAGTCAAGTGCACAAAATCCTCCACGAACATTTAGCGGTCAGGAAGCTGTGTGCTCGGTGGATACCTCATAATTTGACAGAGGCCCAAAAACTCCATCGTGTTGATTGGTGTCGTGAAATGGTTCAAAGATTTAACTGAGGTGACTCAAATGCTGTGTTCGACATAACTACGAGTACTTACGGGTGACGAAAGCTGGATTTATTGTTATGATCCTGAAACTAAGAGACAGTCTGCTATCTGGGTGTTTCCTTCCGAGGAGTTGCCAACTAAAGTGAAGAGAGGTCGAAGCGTGGGAAAAAAGATGGTGGCGGCGTTCTTCGGAAGGACAGGTCATTACGCAACAATTGTTTTAGAGGATCGAAAAACAGTTACTGCGGAGTGGTACAATAACAATTCTACTTTCTCTTTCTCAATTCTTAGACTACTTGGCGTTGTCAGACATGGAATTACTGGGTCACCCGCCCTATAGCCCCGACCTCGCACCTTGCGATTTTTATTTATTTCCGAAAATAAAAGAAAAACTTTTATGGACGCCGAGGAAACAGCGGCTGCGTTTCAAAATGCCGTCGAAGAGACCCCTAAGGACGAGTGGTCAAAGTGCTTTTAACAGTGGTTCCATAGGATGCAGCGACGTATTGATGTAAATGGACACTATTTTGAAAAGATATAATAAAAAAGAAAAGAAGAAAGAAAGAAAAAAACGTTTATTTGCGGTAAACATGACGCAGTGATCGAACACAAACACCAATAAGAACAAGTTGGGGAAAATATGCGTCACATCCACGCAAAACGGCCATCGCTCAGCTTAATGCTACGACCCTATGCGAGACAGAGCCCCAGCGCTGGTTTTCGGCCGGCGTTACTAATATCTTGATAGTTTGTGAAGTTTTTTATTTTCTAAGAACTTTCAGCGTCACCCGCGTATGTCCGTATTTCGTGCTCTCTCTTTAAAGTAAAAAAATCCTTTAAAACTAAGTTTATCGAAATATCTGGATTGGAGGTGTGTTATTTTCGTTTTTAAATACTGTTGCTATGAATATATAAACAATATGAAATTTAAATTCATACTGCATTTAGTGAGAATATATAGGTAACGTGGCGTAGCTAACATTAAGCGGATAGCGTTGCGCGACTATCGTTCTCACAATATTATAATATTTTGAGAACGAAAGTTTGCTAGCATGGTAGCTTCACCCTAAACATATTGGTTACGTACTTATATACCAATATATAAACCAGACCAATATAAGTAGTACATAAACGAGTGTTAGTCTGGTTTGGTCTGGTTTATAAATAATGTAACCTAATTACACTTCACAGACTTGTAGGTACACTTGTAGGTAGGTAATGCCCGGCTAGCTCAGTCGGTAGAGCATGAGACTCTTAATCTCAGGGTCGTGAGTCCGCTGCCCACACGCTTAGTGCGTAGACGGACTGACTTAATCCGCCTTCCTCGCAACGGCCAGGCGAGAAAAAGACAGAACTTATTGTATGTAACGTGGCGGCACGCGACCGCGGGACGCTCGCACTGATCGTAGTTGTGTGTGGTTTGCTATAGGTATCATTTTTCCACAACACCAGTCAGTTAAGAAGAACGCAAGAAAATAAGGAAACCTTAGGTAGGCACTCGGCTTAGTCCGGCTAACACAGCCATGTCCTTCCGATCGGAAATAAAAACCAATACTTACTGATTAATAAATAATGTGCAACAATCAGCAAGTGAACGACGGACAGAGTGGCGAGGCGGTGCGTCATAGAAAACAGCTATTTATTAAGGTTTAGGTACCGCTACCGATACATTTATAAAAGTTAAGGTACTACAGAAAAAATTATAAAGGTACTTCTACCGAAATAATTCTGCTACTGAAAAAAATAACGGTATCGAAATATTTCGGTAACCCTTATTTAACGGTATGACGTCATACCGAAATTTAAAGGTACTTTAATTTTTGGGTAATTCAGTCCCTGATAAGTACCAACCAAATACAATATCGTTATCCGAGATGCACGCGCAAAATAAAGTTACATTTCTGAAGTTTACTGTTACTTTTATTTCATGATTTACATATTAATAAATAAAGAATTATATTTCTGAACTGTTCTGTGTTGACAGTAAAATTTTATACAAAATAGGATTGGTAATGTCGTTCATTGTAAACGACACTACTGGTAGTACTGGGTTGTGGATGTCAGATAGACAGTCGCTCCATGTAAAATACTGGTGTTCGGCTGCATCCAGTTAGTCCCCTCCCGACCCTTGCTCGAGCCAGCCCGCGCCGCTGAGCCTGTAGCTTTAAATTCGTCCCTAAATCACTCAAATCCTGATCCAGCTAGTCCCTTGCTGCCCTCTTCCAGCGACGCCCTAAGCCGAGGTTCGTACCCCACAGGGGGTGCCCTTAGCGTTGTCGCTTAGTTTTTAAGTTAGTACATAAGTTTAAGTCCTGGCTGGAGGCCTTAATTTATTAGGGCAACCACAGGCAAGTCCGTCTAAGCAGACGACAACCTCATAGGTTGACCTGCGAGATGCCATTCCCCAAAAAAAAATGCACCCAGTTAGACTGGTCGCTGACTCCAACATGATCGGGTCAAGGCTCTTAAAAGTTAAAAGAAAAAGGAGTTTTTTTTTTATTGTACAATATGGTATTTTTATTTTAAGTCCATGACGATACCGAACGCAAAATAGGTACGCGCTTTGATGTGGAGTTACGAATACCAGCACGTGGCAGGCCTCACCACCTTAAAAACGACTTTTGTCTACGGAAGAATAGACCAAATGACAGATGAATAAAAGTTATCTGTCATTGTTTTTCCCTTAAGCTACGCGTGCTGCCCGTCTTAATACTACCTACTTGTCCATGATGCTTTTACTTCTTCACAACAAAGCCAGTAACCACACGCCGTACTGCAGCATTACAACACATTGTTTACAGTCTATGTAAACCCAGTTTTTTTACTGCAAAAACAAGCAGTACAGTGTCGTGTTGACGGCTAGTAGGTAGGTACATTACGTAACTGACATACCTGCTACATACATAACCTCACGCCTTCTTCCCATGGCAGTAGGCAGAAACTACAGAACGCCACCTGCTACGATACTTACTCGTACAATACTCCTTTTACTTCTTTTAAGTTCACTGACATACTTTTTTTGCTAAAATGCAGTCAAGCTAGTTTTTAATACAAATTGATCCAATTACAGTTAATGCATGTCTGCGACCGGTTTTAAATAATGATAATAATGTGAATGACCTCTTTTCATTTACTATTAATATGACAATACAGAAGTACCAATTTATAATTATGTATCCACTTTTCCAGCGATAAGCTGAGTTGATTGATTGATTGAAGGGCCTTTCACGCGGGTTGGCTGGAGCCCGCGTGCGTGCCTCGCCCGCATGCGAGAGCTTAGAGCGTGTGATGCATCCTCAAACTCAATGCGTACCGTTCGCGTGTGGCATGCTCGACCGGAAAAGCATGTCCAATGTACTGTATGTTTACGAAACGCTAGGATGCGAGCGGCGCACATTAGGCCCAGGAGGTCTACTCCCTATTTTCCTTAGCAAAAAATCCATAGTTTCAGCCCAAGTTACGGGCGTTTCAGAATCCGTATCCTTTCGGATTTATGACTATGTTAGTAGCGCTATTACCATACTGGAATCATCTCACTGTGAAAACTTAGGTGTAGTTAGGGTTGGCGATCGATTTTTCAGGCCTTAAAGATCGATTTTTTAAATCTGTATATTTTTTACTTTATTTTTTAAATTGATTTTTTTTTTGTATTGGTAACAACCATAAAATTATTAACAATTAGTTTTTAATGTATCCGTAATATTACGATGTTGCCGGTTGAAGGGTAAAAACTCTCGAGATGTCTATACGCTCTACATGTAGGAAATGCACTTGGACTGGAAAGTCAGGGCATAAACGAAGAATTTAATCACTATTTATCGCAGGCAGTTCTGCACCTAGGATCATTCCTATACTGTACTGGCAGGAACTCTACCGTGGAGTTTCTTGTCGGCTCTTCTCCATCGGAAACGAGCAATTGGAACCATGCACCTAGTTTCTGACGTTTCATAAGTGTCCATGTAGGTTTAGGTGAAATGAAACCAATGATTTCGATTTTTGATTTTGAAAAAAAAAACTCTTTAAATCACGACGTTCAACACTCAATAGCCATGATTTATATGAGTATCGTGGGATCATCTGTTCCTTGTGAGCGCCTTTCTTCAATTGCCAGCAACATCGCAAGTGATAGCGGAACCGCTTGAATGCCAGTTTATTTGACAGACTATTGTTTTTTTAAAGTTTCGTTATAAAGCATTGGGCAACTACCTCATGTAATAAATACATTTTGAAAATAAGTGTCTTATTTCTTAAGTGATCTGACTTAGATCTGGGAATAAAAAAAAAATATTATCGAATTCCCCGAACCAAAAAAAACTAATTTTACTGATAAGAGAAATGATCTCTTATCAGTAAAATTAGTTTTTTTACTAAGGAACCATTCTTGTTTTTCATAAAATGGATTTATATTTACATTAGATATGCAAACTTGAAGATAAAACGATTTTGTTGAAATCGATCTTTTACACCTCGATTTTTTTGAGAGTCGATTCAAAAATCGATCTTTTTCGGAAAGAATCGCCGTCTCTAGGTGAAGTACGCGTTGAGTGAGCTGTCAGTGCCACTGATACCAACACGGACACGGACTGTGCTAGGGCTTGACCAACACGGGATGACACTGACAGCTCCCTCCACGCAAGTCTTCACGGTGAGATTTTTACAGAATCGACATGCAGGTCCCGAACTAATTAATTAACTATTTCAGAGTTGACTATCGATATGTACAGTACTTTTACACCGTTTTACAGTTATTTTACCTCTGTCTGCTGCCAGACAACCGTAATGTAACGAGAATTAAGACCACAATGATTGTGACGGACTTATCAGTGGCAGCAACCTTTTTAATGAGAATAAAGATCACTGTGATTTGGACAGTGATGCAAAATCAGAGGTAAAATAACTGAACGGACTGTTTTTGTCCACCCGAAAAGTGAATTTGACATTGAAACTTGTTTTGACGGAAATACTACTTTCGGACGCTTCCGTATTTTCGTTGACGGACTAACGACCGAACCCACTAACCTAACCTCCAATTTTGGCGTACTGGAGATATAAAAATCTATCAATCTCCTGTTTTAACGTCTCAATAAATCCAAACTATGCGGGACACATAGAATTGAACTGCCTATCATTATTAGCGATCTGTCTTATTTTAATGGGTTTGGCGGATAGAGCATAGACCCGCAGAGACGCACTCGGACACAAATATCCGCATGAAAGGAAAAATGCCCTAACACATTGAATGAAATACTTAGTGTCCTGCTCGCGTAGCTTGACTACCATAAAAACAGTTTGGCCGACGGAAGAATAGACAAAATTACAGATTAATAAAAGAAATATGTCATTTTGTCTTTTCTATGTCATTTTGTCTTTTCTATGTCATTTTGTCTATTCTAGCTGTACTTTTGTCTATTATCAGTCATGTTGTCTATTATATCTGTCATTTTGCCTATTATCAGTCATGTTGTCTATTCTATCTGTCATTTTGTCTATTCTCTCTCTCATTTGGTCTATTCTACTTATCAATTTGTAAAGACAAAAGTTAGTAATGCTTCCATTAGGAAATTTTTCGTAGCAGTACAAAAAATGAGCTTTATAACTGGCGATACACCTCCCTGCCTATCCCTTTGGCGAATACAGCCGCGATGTTTATGATAATATTTTATCCATAATAAAACGTTACATATGTCGGTCTGGCATAATAATTCCAGTGACGCATGCATGTATCTAGTTCACTGTCATAGTACCTACTACTTAGTCTGTGACTAACACAATTATTCGAAAACCGATGACGAACACGTCTAAAACAATTGGAACTTCCACGAATAATTATCAAATCTACCTCACGCGACAGTGATACGTCACGGTTAACTTATGACGAGCATTTGTATAATCGCGTCATGCCATACCTACCTAGTACTAAAATCATCAACTAGTTTGCAGAAGCAGATAAAAAAAAAACAAGGTTCTTTTTATGGCTAGCCGCGCTGCATGCCCTGCGACAGGTCGAATAACAAGCTGCCAGAGGTAAAATAATTAAGATACGGCTGTAGAAGGATCTTTTGGCGCTCGAATGACGTCGATAGGAGGGCGTTGTTGGTAAATATTGTGCAATTGTTTTGTGAAATGTCACTTGAAACGAATTCATTTTCCAAGATGGCGGCTTAGTTCCAATTTTGGTCACGCGCCAATATAACCTTGTAATGCAGCGCTATATTTTGTAGCCTAACGAGCTATACTAATACGACCGGTGTGAGTGGCCTGCCTAATATTGCAAACCGTATGTAGGAAACCGAATGCCGAATGTGTCGTAATTAAATAACTCGTAAATTCTAATTTTAAACTTAGAGTTGTAGATTTTATTATTGTAGTGTCAATTAAATCTGTAGCAGACTGAGTCGCAATCAAAGCAAAGCGTAAATATGTAAATACACTGATGAAAAATCATACAACTTTTGCATATCTTGTGAATATTCACATCTGTTCAGGCGGTCCCTAAATTTGGGCGAGGTACCTAAGATTTGGAAGTCGGCGTTAATCACTCCGATCCACAAAAAGCACCTAGAAACCTCGTGGTAAACCTCAGGCCCATATCCAAACTATGCATTTTCGCTAAAATCCTGGAAAAATTATTATACAAGCTGCTGTATGCTTGTCTCAAACTAAGCATCAGTGACCGCCAACATGGTTTCCGGCGAGGTCGGTCCACAACCACCAATCTCATTCTTTGTGGTGACTACTTGACTAAATGTAAGGCTCATCGGACACAAGTGGATGTAATCTACGCAGATTACAGCAAGTGTTATGATCGCTTGGATCATGCTATACTTCTGCTATCAGTATTGGCATTAATCAATTAATTTTTTAATCAATTAATTAATTTGATTAATTATAATCAGATTACATTAATCATGATTAAAATAATCATGATTAAAAAAGTAATCTTAATCATGATTATTGACGTTAATCATTAATCACTAATCATTAATTGATTAACTTGATTATAAACTAGTACATCCATCAAAACACCACTACTATTAGAGTCATCATTACAATTCATGTTTGTTTTTAAGTTAATCACTGTGTGAAACAATATCACAAAAAGTTGCAAAATCTGAAAAAAATATCGCCAACCGAGTGCGAGCGAGCGTCTTTCAGCCAGATAGTGTTAAACATATACTTAATAGTAGTTTAGTGCTTTATAAGACGAGAGAGTGGGAGAGTGAGAAGCTAACGCGAAGTAGGTACCTCTCTCCCACCCCCTCCCCGGTGTTTACGCAGTAAAAGTCTGTGAAATTGGAATAAGGAATGTTTACATTTTGAAATAATTGTATTTATACAGAATTCCATTTTAGTTTATTTATTACTGCTATTGAAGTAGCATGTTTATGTTTTGCATAAGCTGTTGGTGTTGCTCTTCCAATAAATAAAATAAATAAATAAGTAGTTATTACTTAATCAAATAATCAAATTAACGATTTAAGATTATGATTAATAATCATAATCATTTTAAATTTGATTATAATTAATTAATCTTAATCAAATTTTTTGATTATGATTTTTAATCATTAATTGTTATTCGTTAATCAGATTAACTTTGGGCCAACACATAGGCTGTAGGTACATTGGCTATATTGGCTATAGGTATCAGTGGAAATCTCTTCAGGTGGTTCTCATCTTATGTGTCCAACAGATGTCAAACTGTTGTTCTCAATGGATACACATCGAGAACTCTGATTACCCCCTCAGGGATTCCATAGGGATCGCTTTTGGGGCCCCTGTTATTTAATAACTTTATCAATGACCTTTTAATGACGAATGATGAATGAATGACAGCCGCTGCAGGAAGTATAACAATCTTCCACTAATAGATCGGAGAAAAATTGCAGATATGGTACTCTTATTCAATTTGGCAAATGGTTCAACCGACTGTTCTGAATTGATGAGCAAAATTGGGCTGCGTGTTCCATCCTTTACCTTAAGGAATCATCAACCTCTGTGCGTTCCCTCTGTGCGGTGCATATATCGACAAAACTCATATATGATAAGAGCTTGCAGGGCTTTTAACTCGATGTGTCAGACTGTTGATAATCTAGATTTATGGTGTATAATCTAGGTGTAAAAACTTCTTTGAAAATCACTAAAACCTGTTCAATCTTTTCTTAATTCTCTCCGAGTGCTAACTTATTCTTACTTTATCTTGCGTGTGTTGCATGCTGTTTCTTGTGCTACTCTCTTATTGTCAGTGAACTTTTAATTGGTCTTCTTTCATTATCTGTCAACTATCTGTATCCTAGCTGTAAGTTTTCTGGGATGTACCGTTGACTAACGGATTTAATGCTCATTGTTAGGACTAATTTAATTAACATTTCTAAGACTGGCTGTAAGTGTGAGTATAATACGCCTCTAACTGCCTACCTCTTCGCGGCATACAGGCGTGATGGATATTCTTTAGAAAATGTAAATAATAATTAAACGTAATTTGGTGCTGATTATGTTTAAATGTGTGCACTAATATACATTTTACCAATAAAAAGCTTTAATCCATAGAGAAAAAACAAAGTCAGTTACACATTTCACAAAGTCATTTATAATTCAATAACGGATGGAATTATTTTATGAACTTTCCGTCCGCAACATACGCGAATTGTAGTGGAGTTGCAGACACCAGCCCGTATTACCTTGAATGAGCTTTGTTGGATTTGTCTCCGCCCCGAATAGTAGAATAACTACTAAAACATGGGAAAATTTCATTATATTGTGGTAATACCACCCATGGATTCCACACTAGTGTGGAGTTCTTAAGTAAAATGCTTACTTTGCGTCTTTTACATACTTTTAAATGTAAACCTAGCTGGCTAACTAGTAATGTAGACTATAAGGAAATGTAAAACACTGATTTTAGAAAATAAACATTATCTCATATTATTTTATCCATCATATCATAAAATACCTCTCTTTTTGCGCCGTGGGCGGGGATAAAAAAGTTGTATGCCAATGCTGGAAATACTGAGATGGCCTGCTCACTTTTAAGTTCAATTCTCAATAAAAAGCGGTTTTACTTGCAAGTGCTTAATATTGTATTTGCGGTTTGAACGACTCAGTTTGGCCGTAAGTAACGCGTTCGAAGAAGTGTATGTAAACGATCTACTGCCGATCTCCTAGTTTAAAATAAGTAAACGATAATTTAATGCTTCTACATATAGATAACAAGCGATTATTTAGTCAAGCTTATCGAAATAAGATATACGCCATTTTTTATGATCGATACCTTGTTATATTTATACCCTAAGGTTTAAAAAGGACTTTAATTTTATACCTACTACGTTGCCATTTTCAACGATTGGTATAAACAAAATTACATTGGGTTGGCTGTTTATGTACCTGAAGGTCAACTCTCGTAATTAAATAACGATCAAATTCATGTCGCAATCTCATCTCAGAGATAATCAATGCCAAAACGTGTCAAAATGTCTATGTAAATTTTTTGTATTTTTGACGATGATTTGATGATGATGACTGATTGAGACCAGATCGGGCAAAGTATTATTGGGTTTTTTCTATCTAGAATATCTCAGTAGCATCCCGGAGTCTGGATTTGTGCCCGGTTGATGGCAATAGGCTCGCCCCTATTACATGGGGCTTAAACATAACTGGCGAAATGTGGGTGTACTATAGGTACACCTCAGCCTAACCCTTCTGGGATTACAGGATATTATGTATTTCTTGGCTTTTATTAAAAAATATAATCCATATTATGTGTGTCATTTATCCTTCCCCAAGTTTTTTCAAAAGGCCAAATTTTTGTCTTGTAAAAGTGAAGCAGAAAGATAATTTATACCTACTTACATACTGTCTCCTAAGTCTAATGTTCGAGCGACTGATGAGCGTGAAGGTCTTGGCTTGATTCCCGAGACTCTCGATTTTAACGTAAGAATTCGATTCTATTCTCAGAAGCAGCCTGGAGTCTGGATTTGTGCCTAATTACTAGCATAGCAGTAGGGAGGTGCCGATATAACATGGAATTCCAGCTTGGCTGTCGAAATGCGAGTGTTTTTTCCCCACATCTGTCTACAACTTTGTTGCATACGGGCGTTATGTTTTCCCAACAGACTGTTACTTGACACTCGTGTGCTATCAAT
This sequence comes from Dasypolia templi, assembly GCA_963555695.1. Lineage (NCBI taxonomy): Eukaryota > Metazoa > Arthropoda > Insecta > Lepidoptera > Noctuidae > Dasypolia > Dasypolia templi. Next base: position 13,629,233 of record OY743163.1, read on the forward strand.
AAATTCAGCTCTTCACCAAAAAGTTTTTGATTCAGATCGTCTAGATTCCACATAATTCCACTTAGTTCCAGTGAACATTAAATTAGAAATAAAAATAAATTGTAGAAAATCCACTAACCTGACATTCCAAGCACCTACAACTTTCTCTATAGGTACAGGTGTTGGTCAACGCGTTGTCAATTTGCCGCAGATAGATCTCGTCGTGTGCACCGCGCCGCTTGCGACGAGCCAGCGACCACAGCAGCGCCAACAGCGTGCCCCGGCCTTTGGCACACTTTGTGGGGCCGCTGTTAACAGCACTAAGTTTTAAGCTATATTGCTGATAATATGATTACTTTGTGTCATTCATAATTATACTTGAAATGAAGATTTCAACTATTAGTAATAATATAATGGCGCAAATTATTAAACTTCTTCCCCTGGAGTATTAATACTCAAACGCTCCATATGTAGGTATGCAGTTACGAAGCGAAACTTTTATGCCTTACACTGCATCAAATTAATTCATAAATAAAACATAATTAATAGCGTTTACGATATTCGATACTTGAATCATCACAATCAGCCTATTATGTCCTCACTGCTGGGACACAGGCCCTCTCTTGGTGAGAGGCAGTGAGCTGTAATCCACCACGCGGGCCCAGTGCGGGTCGGTAGATGTCACATGTCTTCGAATTTTTGGCTCTAGGACACATCAGTTTAATTACGATTTCCTTCACCTTTTTGAGAGCAGTGGCAATAAAATAATTTACACAGAGTAAAGCGCCTTTCCGGGTTAAAACCAACGACCTAACACTCCGGCCGTTACCACTGGCCCACCACTGCTCTCTGCTCTGCTGGATACCTGAATGTGTCGAACCATAAACAATGTATACAGTCAGTCTAAGTACTGACTTATTTTACCTCGGCAGGAGGGCCGTTACGGGAGATGAAGAGTTTGTCAAAATCGATTGAAGTGCATTGGAAGAGACACAATAGAAGTTATATTGTTATTACATGTAGGGCCGTTTAGTGTCCTGCAAAGAGATAGTGTAAGTATATTTACCTGTTCCCCACATTGTTCAGTAGCGCTGGTTTCATGTCCTCCGCCTCACATAGTGCGGTGGTGCTCTGTCGTCGACGTGAACGAAGCATGCTTTCTGATTTCTCTTTCTCCTCTGTCACTGTTAACGAGAAAATAAGTGGTTTAAGATAATGAGAAACTAGCAGTCTGAACAACAATGGTTAAGCTAAGGGCAGTGAGTTTTTAGAAAACATTGTAAAAGCCAACTATTTTTAAAAGAGTAACCGTGGAGTTTCTTCTCTACCACCGATCGGAACGTTTCATAGTTACTTGAAAAGGCAGAAGCTAGGTTTTAGGTTTAGGTTTACGTGAAATAAAATATTTTGAAGTGGCGGAATGGCCAACCAGGATTAAAAAAAATACAATAACGCATCGATAAAGGGCTTCTCCACTGATGACGTTAATCTGAAGATTTTGGAATAGGTGCAGAACAAGATTGTAAAATTGCAACAGCTTTACAATTATTTTAGTAGAATGCATGGGCCACAGGAAAGCCTGTAGTGATATACTATAAAATATCACCCTTTAAACTTAGTCGAATGGATCTTGAAGTGAGCGCAGTCAACTTATAGCACAGCATATCGATTCTGTTAAATCTCAGCGTGTTGACTTGCGTGGAGTGAGCGGTCAGCGGTCATACAATCTTGGTCAATGCCAAGCATCAGTGGCATCTTACAGCTCACTTTACCTAAGTTTTTACGGTGTGATGGTTAGGTATAGAATAGCACTACTTCCTCGAAAGATGACAGCTTAGTTAACTTATGTTTCACGTTGAGATTATTACAGAATAGGTCGGCTGGTCGTTGTGAAACCTATGTTCAGCTGCATTGAAGGTCAATGCTCCTGATACGATGGTGATAATGACACAGTTTTTTTTTTATGAGGGCTGTTTCAATTAATCCCTCATTAAAGCCGATATCAGGCGCTTCACTCGAGTGAACCATTCATTTCATTAATGTTTCATTCCACGTTTACAAGACACCGACAAAATAACATCAGAAGTGTAAATTAAATAACATTACACAATTTCAAGAATTTCAACAATAGATCACTAACCTTGCTCAAAAATACTATCAAAAAACTTCTAACCTACTTCTTGCTATCCTAATATCTTCTTCGTAATAGCATTGTTGTTTTCTTTACAAATTGATGGTGCCTAGAGAGAGAGAAATGTTACTACTTCAGTGTTTCATGGTAAAATATGATGGTTAGGTAGTTATTCCCAATACGAGTATAATGAGCTAATACTACTTTGGCAGTTTAGCAATCAGTTGTAAGAAAACCTTACATTTATTTCACACACGGAATCAGAAGTAAATGAGTAGCGTATACCGTATGCCACTAAACAGATTTTAGCCCCGCGGAGGGAGTTTTGGCCGGGATCTCAAATTTGGGTTTAAAGCAGAAGCAGCTAGCTGCTAAACAGGTCTACACGGACTTGTTAATTGAGCAGTACCCTACTTACTAGGATTTTATCTTACTGTCTGTGTGTCTGTGTGTACTATTAGGGTTCCGTACGTCCTGTTGAAAAACGGAACCCTAAAGTCTGTCACAGCCAATTTGCTCAGAATCTACTCTTTACTCGATCATTCGTTAGGCGAGTGCCAGAATTCAACATAGTTTAATTATTTAATTAATTTTTCACTTATGTTTCAATTTGTGTTGAGAGTTCTAGAAACATGTAAATGATGAAATGCAAATGAAACAAAAAGTGAAGTCGGCTTGTCGGAAGTTCCTTAGAGCAAGTCACTTCTTTCAAGTATCTGGGCCACGGGTTTCCGAAGACTTGACAGGCAGTCTGGATATTGAGCGTGAGCGCAAGGCGTTGGCTGTCCGCTGCAATATGTGGGCTCGCAGATTTGCCAAATGCACGACTAAAGTAAAGGCTTCACTGTTTGCAGCGTACTGTCAGTCGTTCTATACGTGCAGTCTGTGGGTTAACTATACGCAGAGGATACAGCGCTCTGCGCGTTTAATATAGTAATGCTTTCAGGGTGTTGATGGGGTTGCCACACTACTGCAGTGCTTCCGGAATGTTCGCAGAGGCGGTAATCTATTACCGCCTCTGCGAACATTCCGGAACATATGGCTTTCACAACATCATGCGCAAGGGATGCGCATCCATCATGAGCAGGGTGCGCGCCAACACCAACAGCATCCTGAATGCTATAGCAGATAGGTGGGACAGCCCCATACGGGGACATTGGATACGCCTACAAAATATAGTTTGTGTTGATTCTCTGGTAGTACGTGGGTACTAACACAGTTTAGCCGGTGAGTAATAGATTTTTCGGCGTGTTATAAGGACGTACCAGAAACTTCTTGCTCACAGTAGCCCCATCGCTCGTTATCATCTCTCTTCTGGTCTGCGGGCCACAACTCCTGGACCGATTGGTTCTGATAGATGGTCTCCGTGGAAGCGTTGCCGTTCTCCGCGTCGAACTGAGTCTCGGGTTGGTTGAGGACCTGGGGAAGCGTTCAAGAATAAAAAGGTGGGGAGAACATACGCGCCATTGTACTTCATAAAATCTTAAATTCATTAATTTACTGACAGACAACGCACTGCCTAAACCGCTGGGTGTAGAAGCATGAATATTTGCGCAAGAGTTTCTTACATAACGAAGGTTTTTCTGCTCTAGCAGCTCTAGTTTCTGCCCGCGACTTCGTCCGCGTGAAATATCTGGTTACCCCGACCCACCCCATCGCATCGAATCGCCTGCCCACGTTATTACTTCGTTTTCGCTTAGCGTTCTTTCTGACTGTTTCTGTTTGCTCGGCTCCTAAGGGTCGTAGCGTGATGTTCAATAGCCTATAGCCTTCCTCAAGAATGGGGCTATCAAATGCAAAGAAGGCTCTTTTCAAATCCGACCGGTAGTTCCAGATATTACCCCCCACATACAAACTTGCAAACATATTTCTTTAATATAAGTATAGATAAACTAGCTGCTCCCCGTGGTTTCACCCGCATAAATCTTGATCCCGTGGGAGTATCTGGATAAAAAGTACTCTTTCTGTTAATCCAGGTTATAAACTATCTGTGTGCCATATTTCATCCAAATCCGTTGAGTAGTTTTTGCGTGAGAGTAACAAACATCCATCCATACTCACAAACTTTCGCGTTTATAATATTAGTAGTATAAGCTCGCTAGTCGCTAGCCTTCGTTTACCAAGTATGGGTGGCGAACCGTTGTAAGGATTACTTATTATTATTATACTCTTTGGTTGTATTTATGCGAATCATCGCACCTACTCACTAGGATTATATTCTTGTAATTTCAATACATTTCACTAAACATGTTTACCAACAGCGCCACCCTGTAAAAGTCATTTGAGCGCCAAAAGATCCTTGTAGCAGTGTAATAGGTACTTACCTTACAACCTGATTTGATGCTAGACTAATTTATACTCAAAGGCCATATTGCGAGGAAAGATACTATTACCTATTAATTTATTTATGTATCGATTTTATTAAAGATCTACCTGATAATGCGCTCGTGTGCCTAGAAAGAATACTGCACCCGAACCGCCAGTTGCCATTTTATTCTGAAAAATAAAAATAATATATTTATTTACCAATGTCCATAAAAATTGATGCAAGACGCTCGTTCCTAATACTCATTTTGACAAAGTTATCATGTTTTAAATTCAAATGAGTTTAACTTTTAATTATTTTGCTGTTTATACTAGATAAACAAAGTATTTAAATCAAACATCAGTATTTTTATTATTGTTTTTTTTAAAGAGAAATATAAAAGAATAAATGTTGTATCATTTTCTAGCTCATAAATAAAAATGTTCACGAACGCTTCTCATATTTTTACGTACTATTAGCACTACAATTGAGTTTTAGAAAACAATATTTAGGATTCATTTGAATGAATGCACAGTTATCGAATTGATTTATAAACGAAAAAATAAGTAACGAAACTGCCTAACACTGCGCTATTCAATTCGCTTAGTTATGGGACACTTACCTAAACACAAATCTTTTTTAGAACAGTATCATAAAAACTAAAAATGAAATACAACTACTAAAGTATTATAAAACAGCCATACAATGAATATTTAATCATTTTCAAAGATTTGTTGTCGCGTTGATAACTTTGACAAAGCGGATATGACATTGTATTGACTTGCGCAGTACACCCCTATGCCTTTGCACTTCGGGGTTGTCAGAGGCAAGGGAAAATAAAATTTTCGGGAGATGTCGTGTTTTTCTATACAACGTTATAATAATAAAAGTAAAAATCAGGTTAACGTGCTACACGTTATTTGTGCAGTATAGAGTTGTAACGCTACGAATTTACAATGTTATTAATGTATTGAAGAGCGCCATCCAGATTGTAAAAAGTGAAATAAGTTCCAACTGTGTTTATTTAAGAGCAAGGTCCTGCAGTTTTACTCGCCATGTTGAACAAGAAAACTCTGGTAGACCAACACAGATGTCGTTACAAGAGTAAGTAATTTAATAATTGCAATCTGAATCTCAACCGTACGGTTATAGGAAATAAAGTTAAAAATAGAAATAGTAGGTAGGTTGCAATATTCTAGTTTGAATTTTTATTAAGTAATGAAAACCCAAGTTAATTTCAATAACAACATTTGAGGAAGGTTTTGCGTTTATTTTGTTTTAGGTAATAACTTTGAAAAAAAATATATTTATGTTGACTAAATTTTAGTGTCAACTGCAACAGCTTCCGGTAGATGACTCTACCGGAAGTTTTTAAATTCAAATAATCAAGAAGACTGTTTGTTAATTAAAAATACAACATCTCTCTTAGAAATCTACCTAATCTATTTTTTGTATCTTTCAATTCTGTTTTTATTTTTATCATTGTGTATAACAAAACCAGTTTGGCTTTACTTTTACCGTCTAAAGATTTAGTCAAAATAAAAACCAAACAAAAAAAAAGGAGTCAAATGGACCACACAGGTGCTGTTAGCATTCAATGTCAAGTTCAAGCATTCGTCATTCTCCGGAGTCGCGGGTATTCCAAATACAGTCTAGCAATTTCTTCTAGTCGACAGAATGGCAAATGTTGAAGTTTAGTTTTTGCGATTAAGATCGTGTATGTCAGAATAATATCACTAAGATGTGCTGTGCATTTGATTGAAGTGGATGCACTAGACCACTTTACCTTGTGGTTACGGACTCCCTGTTATACGGAGCGGAGTTAGTAGTCTACGTTCAATGCGGTGCGAAAACTTTGATTGCGCGATGTAGGATTATAGGTTAGTTTAATAGTTCAGAGGCGATTGTTTTATGGTTTTGCAAAGTTTTAGTTCAAGTGAGGCAAGAAGCATTTAATAAACAGTTTCCGCATAAAGTATTTGGATTGAGTAAAAATAGTTGGTTTTCGTAACTACCTTTAGGTGTTACTGTAATTCGAGTTTTAAAGGAAATCTCCTATCTCCTATAACGTATGGTAAATTATCTAAATTCTAGAAATCTCTAAATTTCGATACCTTATTTCTAGTAGATCTACAAATTAAGGGTTTTCCTATCTTGCGGAAACTTTACCAACTAGAAACTTCTAATACCTACCAAATACGTAACTCTACATGGTGATTCTATCTAAACTTGAATAATATTAGTTAATGTTAATGAAATAAAAATATTGCACGTTTCTCGAATGAAAATTATCGCATCTACGTGACAAATTGTCAAGCGAGCGTAAACTGCTTCGATTGGGTGAATGATTCATCAACTGACCTAAGAATATTTTGTATCAAAGCAAAGTCTCTGTCTTCGACTACTCTGTACTCTCCCGTAGTAGAGGGGTGGCATTCAGGTTTCATGAATGGAGACCGTTAAGGTCAAGTTGCAGAATTGATTTACAATTATAATAAATGTAGAGTCGTGCATTGTGATACGCGGCTTAAAGAACATAACATAACATCACGCCTTGTTTCCCCGAAGGGTTGGGCAGAGGTGTACCTGTACACCCACATTTCGCCAGTTATGTTTAAGTCCCATGTAATAGGGGGCGAGCCTATTGCCATCAACCGGGCACAAATCCAGATTCCGGGCTGCTATTGAGAAATTCCAGATAGAAAAACTCAATAACACTTTGCCCGACCTGGGAATCGAACCCAGGACCTCATGCTCAGCAGTAGCGATTGCGACCACTAGACCAACGAAGAACGTGATGATAATAATAATATTGTACAGTCCTTGGGGATTAGGAAACAAAATAATACTGTAATTTTTTTTCCATTCGTGGGAGTCCAACTCCTAGAACTCTATCTACACTTTTTTAGCTTGGTTTTATTTAATGTTTGATAAAAAAGGGTTCCTTGAGGAGCATATGTGGTGTGACTTTGAATGATAGGCTGAGGAATGATGTGATAAGGCGACGGTGTGGTTTAAAAGAAGATGTAGTGACAAAAATTTAAAAGAGTATGCTTAGATGGTTTGGTCATGTTTGGAGGATGAATGAAAGGAGACTAACAAAAGGTATTTACAAGGCAGATGTGAGTGAAAACGGCGCCGCGCCGGGAGGGGACGCTCTAGGAGGACATATAGTGACCTTTTTGGTGATGTTCTTCAGAAAGGTTAGGGTGCGTAGTATTCGCAACCGGCGCTCGTGTATGCTCAGAGATATGAAAGTAAGGAGTATGTAAGGATCGTAGCAGGTCGCGTTCTGTGGTTTCTGCCTACTCCATGGTAAGGAGGCGTGAGTTTTTGTTATGTATGATAATTGATAAACAATAATTTTAGGGAGAAACTGCAATCAAATAGAAACACTTTTTTTATCTTTGCGAGACTAAAAACCGAACAGCAATATCATTAACCTTCTACACGTATCTTATTTGAATTGGAGTATGCGCAGCATTTCTTGTTCCGTTTATCAAAAAAGTCAGTCACCTCTTTTAAAAACTGCCATCGACCTTTATTTAAAATTAAATGTTGTAAGCGTGGAGTGTTGTTAGTGTGGCTCCGAAACGTCGTCGGTTGGTCACAACTCAGTTACTGGGTAACACGATACCCCGTAGTAAGACTGTTGGTCTGAATTTAGGGTTCTGACTACTCCTAACAACTGCCAAAGATCTATGAATGACAAATCTACTAGTAGAAGTAACTTTAAAATCTATAATATTTTTGCACAGAGAAGTCTATGCCTTTAATAGAATAAATAGAGCGTCACGTGAAATAATGCATCCGTGACAACACGCCGGAAGATGCGCTAATTAATGTGTTACATATATCAATCGACAATTTTTTTGCGAATAACTTGTTTGGCCTTCTTTTTTTGTAATTTTCTGCGAAAACAAAAAAAAAAGAATGAAAGCGGCATTATGTTATGTTTTTGTACAACATAAATATTTGCTGAAGAAGTTGCTTGCACGAATGGGCTAGCCAACTCATAGTTTTGACTTGATTGTGTATATTTTAATCTTGCATAGATTTCAGATTTGGATATCGAAAGCTAATCACTAGTTCGAGTTACTGAACTGAGAATAATAGTAAATATCAGCCTATTACTGTCCCAATGCAGGGCAACTGCCACTTCACATACAGAAAAGGTGTGCGTATTGATCACCACGCTTGCTCAAGAACTTAAATTGCGCTCAATTTTAATCTTATACTTACTTGTAATTTTTCTACATTTTTTTAACTCGATGCATGGCTAAACGTGGGAGTGCCATAATAAATAAATAAAATGATGCGTCATCGCTCATACACGTCCAAGAATGCAATGTTTCATTCAGTCTCTACGTAGCGATGACATTTATTGATTTGCGATATCGATATCTCGCCAAGTTATTCATACAATTTCTATCAAGACAAGGAGGACGACAACAAACTAATAGTGCAATGAACGAAAATCTTTAAATTTTCAGGCAATTTTAAAAGTTTTAAGGTCATGTTATCATCATAATTCAGCTGAAAGACGTCCACTGCCCGACACACTGCCTCTTGCAAGCATCGCCACTTCGATTCAGTGGCTTTGCTTTTAGCAAAGTCAACACTAAAAAAGCACACAACATTTTATTTTGCTTAACGCATAACAAGCCTCCTCGGATACTTTACGCAAATTCCTCAATGGCTTCGTTAGTAAGAGCTAAATGCTTGGCTGTTCTGGGTGCCTGAACTGAGATCTCCAAAGGTTTTACAATACGACACGCCTCTTGGAAATTTCTTCATATTTAGTTTCTATAAGTATATATTTCCAGTATTCTTACTACACTTTCTACCCCAGCTCCCCCGCCCCTCGATCGGTCCAGACTTTCACTGGCACAAGATTAAAACTACGTTTACAGGAGCTTATTATTATACAGTACAATATGAGCTTAGTACGTAGTTCGTATTTCGTAGCAGTCTACGTAGAGCGATGACGTGCATGCTATAAATTCCAGCCGGCTACTCTGCGTCATCCGCTTTGCAAGGAAACTGTGATACGTTACAAATTTTTGATTCCCGTATACAAAGTATTCAAAATCTAGTCGTAATCTCATCTCAGGTAACATGTCACAAACTTGTCAAAAATTATAGGTGTTTTGACAGATCTAGAGTGATACTAGAATAAGAACGTTTTAAAAAAAAAACACAGGACTTGTTTCTTTTCAACGATGAATGGATTGTGTGAAAGATTAAATGATTAGAAAGGTGACAACTGAGATAAAGGGTAACAGAGATGTATGGCAGAAAGTAGACATGCTGCACAGACCACTAATAGCTTAAGATTAGGGCAGGAGATTGATGACGCTGAAAGGTTATTTCCGAAAGGTTTACAAAAAATAGATGCAGCGAAAGAATTGTAGGATAGTTTCCTGACAAGAAGTGAAGAACATTTGATTGGTCGATAAGAAGAATGTTTTCAAATGTGTGTTTTTTAAAGGGATTCTGCTCATTGGGTGAGTTGATATCCCTATAATATAATAAATATCCTTATAAGAATAATTGCTATTTAGACGATTTAGCATTACTTAATGACTTGTTCTAAAATGCAGATTTGTTTGATAAAGCTCTTCTTATTTTTATGCGTATGTTTTAAAGGTGCATGTTTGGTGTGGCATTACTGTTTTTAATACAATGGCCACTACAGTATTTCTTGTATCATAATCTCTATCACGTTATACATTGAGCTATTAATTTCTCCATTTAACAATAACCAGAATGGATTCATTATGAACGTTTTCACGGACGGTTGCAAATGACATGGACCCCTCAGCGTTGAACCCCATATTGCTATGCACGAAGTTACGGTAAAAGGGCGAGGATATTTATACTCTTTGGAGGTGTGTTTATGGTCATACGAAAAAACGGGCCCTTCTTTCGAACCTGTACTTGCCAGTGGAAAGAGAGAACCACGTATTTTAGAAAGAAACATAAGTTTATTGAGTCTATATCAAAATATTCGAATTCGAAATATCCATGTGACTGAGAATCTGATGTAAGATACATTTTGCTCGTTTCATCTTTCAGATGCATGATAGCTAAGATAGGTATCCGTTTTAGGTAACTGCAATTAAGCGACAACTTATTAAAACTAAATGCTAGATCAATCGCATTTATACTCAGTGTTTTTAAGTGATATTTGTTAAACACAGAGTCATGGAGGTGGTGTACATTATAAAGCAGAATATTCTATTCTATTGCATTAAAAGTACTCATTCGTGAACATGAAAACACTGAAAAAGTGAGTTACACACCTTTCTCTACTAACATTCTCAATATCCGATCCTCGACGCAGTGCTACGTCACGTCAACCGACCAACCAGGAGCCGAGGCCTGCATCACGCAATTGAAGTTTTCACCCCAGTTAGCATATATACAAAAGGCTTGGCACCATTGTCGGGGAGTCCACTGCTACACGGGAAACCGGTAGTGGCGGAGGGCCGGTCTAAGCCTCCGCCATCTGAATATGTCGTCTGTATAGATGTCATGTATGGGTTTAATATAAAATGTTTAAAGAATAATGTTCAATCATTCTGTTCAATGAAAAACGAGAGTCCTTCTCACATACACCGAAGTAGCGCCTTTGACTCCCTTTTTGTTCTTTTTTTAAATTCTTATTGGAATTATTTATTCGTTGCTGTAGTGATTTAAATGTAGAATTTTCGGGAAAATATAGAGTCGTTTAATTATAATACTGCTTTCCTTCACTTTTGTCACTTTGAAGGATATAAGCGCGAATGTCGAGTAAACTAAAACGAAAATTTATAAAAAAACACTTCTTAATTTACAGGAAAAATACTCCTGTAAATAAGGACGTATTTTAATAAATTTGATTCTAGTAAGTGATTTCCGATGACTTGGCTCTACAATGAAAATTGTATTATTTTAGTGTAATGTAGAAATGTAGAGTCGACTCATTTGTTTGTTTGTAATTCGACTCTACAAAAAACCACAGATGTTGTTTTTTTTCACCAGATTTTAGGAATCGATAACCAATGAATGTTTATACTGAAACTGCACGTCAAGCTGTCAAAGGAGTTCAATGTTCGGGAGTAACCTTGTATGAATTGAGCAAAGTAAGTGTTCGTGCTTCTATAAATACGTTAGATCATACGTATGACAAAGTACCTAGTTTAAGTGTGACGTAATTAGCATGATTGATAATAAGTAGAGTCCATTTAAATATAGGTACCTAATTCGACAAAACGCTAAAGATGTGACTTTATTATTGGTCTCCTTGGACACAATATTTCTGTCACTTTATTGGTATAGTTGAAATACTCATTGCTTTTGTATTGGAATAAAAAAAAGTCGTACTTATTTTCTTTTTTACAGTATTTTGTTAAAACCAAACAAAATGCCACTACTCAATTTAAAAAAAACTTTTCAAAAATACAAAAATTATAGTTGAAATACTCATTGGATTTATATTATAATGAAAAAAGTCGTCCTTATTTTCTTTTTTACAGTATTTTGTTAAAACCAAACAAAAATACCACTACTCAATTAAAAAAACTTTTGAAAAATACAAAAAGAGGTTTTTATTATTAAATTACAGAAAAACCATCATAAAAGGAAGTCAAATCAGCTACTAGCGTGTGGATGAGACCTAGTCTCTCTTTATCATTTTTCTTGACATATTTGACATTATATTTTACCATTATATGATTGCTTATTACGCTTCAACATATCTGATGACAAGGAGTTAGACCGGTTCCTTGTCAGCACCGGCTTACGTAGTAGCTACGGACCTCCCGATAACACAAGTCTTATTACGGTGAGCGTTCTTACTGGCGTAAAAACTCTACTTGCGAGATGTAGAATTCTATTTCCGATCTTTTTTTTCGCGAAAACTTCTCTACAAAGCTATAGTGTTGTTTTGGGAAATATACGTTAATCGTGATAATGTTTCTCGTGGTATTTTTGTTTTTTAAACAGAGTTAGTATTTATTATTTTAGTGAGAGTTTCAACTTTTCCGGCTGCTCTTACGGGAATCCTATAAGAGTGACGAGGACAAAATATTCTCGTTCACCTGATTCCAATTGGTTGCGTCAGCTCATCTGTTTACCTTTTTGGCTCTACCATCTCTACTAAGTGACGACAAGCCGTCAGTTTTAAGAGAGAGACAGTAATATTTAACGTCTAATGTTAAAAAGAGATGAACAGGTTCACGTGTTTCCAGCTGAGCATGACGTTTACGAGTCTATGATAATCTACTATGAAAAGATAAAAATACGATTACATGCCGTTACCTGAATCACTAGTATTTTTTTTTAATGTTTTGTAGAGAAACATTTTTATATTATGTTGCTATTCTGAAAAATTAAAAAACATTCATCACTTTTATACTATCATAAAATAAAAATGAAACTTATGATTATATTCATCTTCATTTTATAAAAGATATTTGTAATTAAAGATAACAGAAACAATCGAAAACTGAATTTCCGGTTACATTTTGTGGGTAATCAAAATTCCCGCTGGCAACCCTGGCAGAATGCCGAGATGTCTTTCACTCGTAATTTACAAAGAAAAAGATATTTTATATAATGGCGTCGTCGTTTCCGTTCGCTAACTCAAGTTAATTCCTTTAATCATTCGTGCTATTCATTCTCTGGACGTTTAATTGAGTGTTAAAAAACTTCATTGTTGCCATTAAACGTGAGTATTGATTGTTGCAATAATAAAATTAAAAAAGTCATCGCCATAGCATAGAAACACCGCATTACTAATATGGTTTAGTGTTGCAAGAATTTTTGACAAACATTTTTGATTGACGTCTATTCTGTTTATTATTTACAAAAAATTATGGATAACTCGTTTATTTACTATAAAATAGCCGTAGCCTTAATGTATGATTATGGAAACTATGACCGCATGACCTACCTGTCGAGATGACTTTCATAGATATAACAATTTAAAGTTACAATTTCGCTATATGTCCACCAAAAGTTTATTTAGGACCGGTTTTCTATGATAATAGCACAGGAGCTGCTATGGTAAACTCTATATCTACCTACTTTCACTGACAAATAATTTCTAGCCAGGATAAACATATTTGTCTAGAGAAACAACCTGTTGAATCTCTTACAACTATTGCAACAGGACTGGTTCTCATGTCAAACAAGCAGTACAACAATCCTTAATTCAGCCTCTAGTCTAGCTTGATCCAGTATTTCAATCCAGCGCTTGAATCCAGTAGCACTTTGTCAGATATTGCTGAATTAGCTGCAGTTCTATTGTAAGTACAGCGCTGGATACTGGATCCTTGTTACACAGTTACTGGGTTCTGGAGGTCACATAGCCAGTTGCTCCATGTAAAATACTGGTGTTCAGCTGCATCTGGTTAGTCTGGAAGCCAACCAGGCTAGGCAGATGATAATGGATTCTCGAATGGATTAAAAAGTGTGCCAAGGACACAACCATAATAATATACCATTTATATTTTTACATAAAACTAGAATTCCCTGGACTGGAAAGCTGAAGGGAAGCAGAAGTTCTCACTCATTTCCCCAGTTAGTAATACAAAGAAATGAATAAAGTTGTTAATTACTTATTTTCAGATCTAGTTCATCATGTCTGACGAGGAGGAGGTCACTGTTGAGACATCTGATGGACAGATCCTGTCTGCGGAGTATAAAGACGGTAAGTGCATGACACTATATAGCTTACTTATAATTACTGCTTGCATTTGTTAACAAAAGATTTCTGTATTTTTATGCCAGCAGCCGCTTTATTTGTAACTTATTTTCACCACCTCTGCTCTTAAAATGATAAAGAAAAACATCCCGAGGAAAATGGCATGTTTTAGAACCGAAAATTCGAAGACATGTGACATCCTGCATAGGGCCTGCGTGCTAACTTATGGCCCACTCCCTCTCACCGAGAGGAGGTCTGTGTCCCACCAGTGCATAGGGGACAGGGAACAGGGTCTCTGCTTCTTGTCTTCTAAGTTAGAGGATTTTGTTTCTGCACTTAGTCCTTCAAGTGGACCATTGCGTCACCGTGCCTGTTGGTTCTCATTATTGTCATGAGCGGTTATTATTTCGTATAATTGTTTCCAGGTCAACTACAAATAGTAGAAGTTACTCCATTTGAAAAGGAACGGGTAAGAATATTTTACTAATTTATTTTAGGTACCAATAAAATACTACTTTATGGTTGTAATGCATACAGATTTCATTACCAAACATCATTCTCTGCTTATAATTTTTCGTTCTAAAATTCAAATATTGCTAACTCAAAAAGAAAAAAATGAAATTTAGGAAATAAAATTGGTGGCATTATAGCTTAGGACAGATCGCTACTGATCATAGACAGTACAATTCTATCTGTCTCTGTCAAACAAATAGCTGTCATCACGTTATAGAGTCGCATACTTTGGCTTTTTTGGGACGTTAAGACCAAAGATTGATGGTTTTTTCTATCTTAAGTACGACAACATTGGAGATCGATACGTTGCTGGGTTCGACGTATAGCTAGTACGAAGAGTACAGAAAAGCACACCCCTGATTTGTGAAATAAGCCTTTATTTCCCGCAACTTGCTATGAAAGAAGATGGCTTCTTCCTCGGAATAAGATCATAGGTGCTGAAAGCGTATTCGCAATTAATCCAAAACCCACGTTCACAGGGACGCAAAAATATCGGCGGGATATTGTCGCGCACTGGATTGTCAACTCTCGGTGTTGAGCCGAGCGATCTAACAGAGTGCATCCCAGCGAGTCGAAAAATCACACTGTTGGATTTTCAACTATCGGCGCTAGGCATAGCGTTGAAAATTCAATGTGCGATAAAATCTGCCGTGATATTTTTACGTCTGTGCGAAAGGGCTAAAAGGAATTTTAAGAAATACCTGCACTTTCTTCGTCTTGTATTAATACAATAACTTACATTTGTTTATCCAATTGCTATAGGACAATGTAATTTTATGCCAGTGCATATGAAATACAAATCGAATGCGTGATAATTAGAGTTTTTTTCGTATTGTTTTTCTGTAGAGAAAAAGTTATTATTTTCTGTTTTTGTTCCATAAAAAACTTTAAAAGTTATTTTATTTTATACATAAGTATTGCCAATTCCATGAAAAACCATATTTGCCACTGGCAATTTTGGGGATCTCTAGCATGTCGTCAGAAATGCTCAAATACGAATTTCATAATCTCTCAGGATGGACTCGCAACTTGTCAGAAACGGAACTCGACAGACACAGATCGTCAGACAAGCAAAAATACGAAATTGGTCAGATATTTGAAACCATCCACCCAAATTGGGTAAACAAAAGAATTTGTGAAAAAAAAGAGTAAATTTAATAATCGTCAGTATTTTTTTATTAAAATATCAGATAACAATGCACTCAGCATGTTAATTAAAACAGTATATTATTTAGAATTTTTTGTTTGTTTTAGCTTTATTCAACTATAAATACATAGTTACTAGATATATTGCTTCCTTACTCATAATAATATGAAGTTTTTAACGACAAAATACGAAATATATAACTTTGTTTGACTAATTGCGTATGTATATGACTGCAAGCTTCCTTACACTGTTTATAAATAATTGACGCGCATCTGCCAAGTTGCGTGTTTGTCGAGCTGCGTCTTCGACGTAGTACAAATCTGACGAGATGCGTTTTCTGGCGAAATGCATATTTGACTACTTGCATTTCTGACGACAGCAGACACTGCTAGAGATAAAATTTTTGGTTAAAAGCCACTCTTAACAGTTGAATTACTTTTTTGCTCCACAGCAAGAGAACCACAGCCTGCCCGACCTGGGCGAGGGAGATGACCAGGAGACCAAGTACATGCAAGTATTGGACACCGGCAAAGGACTGGTGCAGTTGGACTTACTGAATTTGACGCTTGTCAGGTATGTAGCGACCAGGGTTTGAAATGTCGGTATTTTTGGGAACCGGTACCAGACGTTGCACCTGTACTATTGGTATTTCTAATCAGTATCGGTACTGTACCGTTACTGAATTTGGCGCTTGTAGGATACGGGCATACTGAGAGCCACCTCTATGAGCCTGACTGCTCGAGCTACGACACAGAGGCCCCTCGTTATGGTGGCCGGAGATCGTTAAGCGCCCTTCGACGTCCGGCTTCGACCCCTTTACAAACTTTCGATACTTGCGATAACTGACCAAATATAAGCTTACTTTAAACCTCAGCTCACCTCTTTAGAAGCAGTGGTCGCCAGGTAACGGCCGCGACGTACGAGTTGTAGGTCGTAGGTTCAAACCCAGACAGGCGACTTACTTAACGGTGAAGGAAAACATCGTGAGGAAACCGGCATGTCCTAGAACCAAAAAAATCGAAGACATGTGACATCTACCAACCCGCACTGAACCCGCGTGGTAGATAATGGCCCACTCCCTCACTGAGAGGAGGCCTGTGTCCCAACAGTGGGAACATTATAGGCGTTATGTTATGTTCGAAAATAAAACTATAAGTTCATTTGCAGATGCCAAGATGGAGAGGAATCATACCAGCTGGTGGCTAACGCTGGCACCTCGGATGGTGAGATGTCCTCAGATGCTACCGTCACCTGCGTGCTACAGACTAGCGATAATGAAGGTATGATACTTTACTTTATCCAACTCAGCCTATCGCAGTTCACTGCTGGACATCATCAGGTCTCTCCCAGGCTGCGCCACAACACCCTGTCCTCCGTCTCCCGCATCCAGTGTGTCCCAGCCAGCTTTCTAAGGTCTTCGGTCCATCTAGATGGGGACGTCCCACTACGCTTGCCGACGCGTCCTCCACTCCAAGACTCTTCTACTCCACCGTCCATCGGTCTTTCGACACACATCTTTCTATCCCACTGCCCCTTCAGTTTGCTTACTCTGCAAGCTATGTCGGTAACTTCGATTCTTCTCCGTATAATTTATTTTTTGATTTTATCCTTAAATAAACCCCGAGCATAGCCCGCTCCATAGCTCGCTGAGCGAACTTAAAGTTCTGGACCAGCCCGACTGTCAGTGTCCACGTTTCAGCACCGTATGTCATATCGGGAAGGATCCGCACTGGTTGAAGACCTTAGGTCTTAAATAATAAGCGACGGGAAGACTTGACGAAGTTTTCCAAACGCTGTCCAACCCAATTGGATTCTTCTGTCGGCTTCTTTCTCAAAGTGCTGTTTGATACTTTACTTTTGGTATTTTGGTTACTTGTGGTTACCAAGTGTACAAACATGCTGTGAGTTTGTGTAAGCGAAGAAGCTATCGGTACCATCCGAGATAATGGCGAAGTCGGAAGTGTTTGTGTGTGTGTGTGTCTGTTTAAGCTAACGCTATTCGTCTTCACGCACACATGCATACCCTGGAGTGAAGAAAAGAAAACATTAAATCTTATCCGAGTCCCACGGTAAATTTCTTCATACAATTTCAGACCCAGACAACCAAGATTCTTATGTCATGGTGGAGAATGAGAACGGACAGAATTCTCTAGTTATACTCAAGTCTGCGCTACAACAGGCAACTGCTGTGCAGAAGAAAGTTGAAGTTAAGGTATGTAGTAGAGTCCAAATCCGTTCAGACGTTTTTATGCCAACACGGAACATACATGAGGTATCTGCATGTCACTATTTTAAACTACATAATTCTATTTGTTTTTGTTACAGAAAAGTTTGTCGCCGACAGAAATATTAGAAAAAGCGAAATCTCTTCAAAAAGCTAAGTAAGTATTACGACCTTAGATCTATGTACGAACACTTGTTTCTTTGTCGTGTGTACGAGTATACTTACCATAAGCGTTTCAAAAAAAAAAAAAAATTACGGAAGTTTCTTAAGGCGGCTTGCGGTAGGAGTTGAATGGTAGAACTCGTCACGTAACGAAAAAGCGACTTTCTATTTCTCTCTCTCTCTCTCTGTCTCTTTCTATTATAAAGAGTGTGTGTGTGTGCGAGTATCTCGTTTAAGTTCTTGAGGGGGTCTCCCGACCGCACACGTTTTTTTAAACTAAATTCTCCTAGCTACTAAAATAGAGACACACAAGAACATCTTACGCTGTGGTGAGATCAGAAATTCAGCAAAGTCTGACTGCACTTGGTGTGGCATACTTTTATAAAGCTGTACTTGGTAGTATTAACCTGTTTGTTGACTAGCTAAAATTTAGACCATGAATAAATGGATGGAGGCAAACCGAACTCCGAGCCTGACGGTTGCCTTTCTGGGATCTTGGTCAACATGTGGTCAAACACCACTTGACCACATGTTGACCAAGACCCCAGTTGACCCAAGCTAGTTTTATTATTTGTGTTTCATTTGCTTGTTGTGTGTCACTGTGTCGCAAATTAAAATAATTTAAAGCTGCATTTAACATCATTAAATTTACCTGTGGTGTTCTGTGTTCCAAAATCGTTAATAAGTTCAAAAGTGCAAACTTTAAATGTTTGCAAACCAAAACATTTGTTGTGAGTGCGCATTCTTTTTTGATATTTCGTGTATGCAGTGGGTGACTCAGGTAGCGAGCGCACCCTTGTTCAGCAGATGTAGTCGGAGCATTTTAAACAATGAATACTCTAACTATTGTGCTTGTAAACTGAGTGTTTTGTTATAAAACCAAATGTACATGAAACTAGTGTGATACTTATTATTTTACATAAAACTTACTTAAACCATAATGGATGGCTCGCAAGGCGCAAGAGTGCGTCTTTATCCGAACCACTGCAAATTCGTTGAATTGAAATCCGAGTCGGGCGTATTGCAAGCCCTTTTACCGTTATCCGGCGACAACATTTGACACTAGAACGATAGGACACGGCAAAATATCAAGAATGCTTCTAATGAGATTTACAAAAACCGGAAACGGTTAGTAGCGTGACCTTAAACGAAGACATTGAATACAGTAAGTAGCATTTATCACAGCAGAGCAATGAAATAGAAAAAGTCGATGTACCCTCCTGCGACGCCGTTAAAAGATGCCCCGCCCCCGTCCTATAGATAAATGTCACCCGTCTCTCCACTAGTCCAAGCATTATTATACTAGTGGAGAGACGGGTGATAGTAGTGTCACTAGGATGCATACCCGGTACACTTCCCAATCCTAAGGGCATGTCTTCCCTACTAATTACGATGCCCCCCCTGGTCTTCTTCTTGATATGCAATGGTCTCTGTTGCACCACCACGAGGCTTTGGGGGCTATTGCAAATCTTGGGGTTGATTCGATTAATCGAGTCTGGTCAAACCATAAATAAAAAGCACCGAGCATTTCATTCATTCATTCATTCACTCGTGAATATAATTGAATAGAAGCCTACCCCAGCATAGTTCGGAAAAGGCTAAACTCGGAAATGGAATTCGGGATCTCTAACTATCTATTTTTCTCTATGCCAATTCTGCCAATGTCAGATGTGTTAAGAGAAAACGTGTGAAAGAGAAAAAAAAACATTTATGTAAAGCTGTAAACCTAAATCCTAATGCTAGTTGACTATAAATAGTTGTATTCGATATCAAAAATTTAAACAAAAAATGTCATTGTCATAGTGACGTTTCAGGGGTAGTCCACATTCCCTAGTCATTCTAATTATTTGATTTGAATAATAAAAATAAAAAAATACTAAAAAATTAAATACAAAAAAGTGAAACTTACAACGACGACGAAACTTGCGACCAACAAGACAGTTACATCAATTGCAATTTCCCAGCCTGACAGGATTCAAATAGTACTCAGTAGTTAATTATCGTTCCAGAGCGCTCCTCGCATCCACATCTCGCGGTCGCGGTCGCGGTCGCAAACGTAAGAGCGACCTGCCCCCCCCACACGAGCTGCTCGCCTCACCTAACTTCAAGCTGTATCTGTACCACTGCAAGCTGTGCAGCTTCAAATGCAACGCTGTTAAGGAAATGTCGGCTCATAAGGTGACTTTTTATTATACTATAATCTTCAACAAGAT
Organism: Dasypolia templi; assembly: GCA_963555695.1. Taxonomy (NCBI): domain Eukaryota; kingdom Metazoa; phylum Arthropoda; class Insecta; order Lepidoptera; family Noctuidae; genus Dasypolia; species Dasypolia templi. The sequence goes on from OY743163.1 coordinate 13,649,598, forward strand.
ACAAGGCAGGAAGGCAGTTATGCACGAGCACGGCAGCGGCGCAGGTCGTGGCGCATCTGTGACGCTGTAGTGCGTCAGTTTTTTTTTATGTATGGCATCTCGTAGTTGACCTTGAGAGGTCGTGACTACTTAACCGGACTATAGTGCGTCAGACATCCCTTCCCCTACTCTTATAGCCAGTAAGGACTGTACCCCCCCTCCCGCCCGCAGGCGCGCGAGCACGGCAGCGGCACGTCTGTGACGCTGTAGTGCGTCAGACATCCCTTCCCCTACTCTTATAGCCAGTAAGGACTGTACCCCCCCTCCCGCCCGCAGGCGCGCGAGCACGGCAGCGGCACGTCTGTGACGCTGTAGTGCGTCAGACATCCCTTCCCCTACTCTTATAGCCAGTAAGGACTGTACCCCCCCTCCCGCCCGCAGGCGCGCGAGCACGGCAGCGGCACGTCTGTGACGCTGTAGTGCGTCAGACATCCCTTCCCCTACTCTTATAGCCAGTAAGGACTGTACCCCCCCTCCCGCCCGCAGGCGCGCGAGCACGGCAGCGGCACGTCTGTGACGCTGTAGTGCGTCAGACATCCCTTCCCCTACTCTTATAGCCAGTAAGGACTGTACCCCCCCTCCCGCCCGCAGGCGCGCGAGCACGGCAGCGGCACGTCTGTGACGCTGTAGTGCGTCAGACATCCCTTCCCCTACTCTTATAGCCAGTAAGGACTGTACCCCCCCTCCCGCCCGCAGGCGCGCGAGCACGGCAGCGGCACGTCTGTGACGCTGTAGTGCGTCAGACATCCCTTCCCCTACTCTTATAGCCAGTAAGGACTGTACCCCCCCTCCCGCCCGCAGGCGCGCGAGCACGGCAGCGGCACGTCTGTGACGCTGTAGTGCGTCAGACATCCCTTCCCCTACTCTTATAGCCAGTAAGGACTGTACCCCCCCTCCCGCCCGCAGGCGCGCGAGCACGGCAGCGGCACGTCTGTGACGCTGTAGTGCGTCAGACATCCCTTCCCCTACTCTTATAGCCAGTAAGGACTGTACCCCCCCTCCCGCCCGCAGGCGCGCGAGCACGGCAGCGGCACGTCTGTGACGCTGTAGTGCGTCAGACATCCCTTCCCCTACTCTTATAGCCAGTAAGGACTGTACCCCCCCTCCCGCCCGCAGGCGCGCGAGCACGGCAGCGGCACGTCTGTGACGCTGTAGTGCGTCAGACATCCCTTCCCCTACTCTTATAGCCAGTAAGGACTGTACCCCCCCTCCCGCCCGCAGGCGCGCGAGCACGGCAGCGGCACGTCTGTGACGCTGTAGTGCGTCAGACATCCCTTCCCCTACTCTTATAGCCAGTAAGGACTGTACCCCCCCTCCCGCCCGCAGGCGCGCGAGCACGGCAGCGGCACGTCTGTGACGCTGTAGTGCGTCAGACATCCCTTCCCCTACTCTTATAGCCAGTAAGGACTGTACCCCCCCTCCCGCCCGCAGGCGCGCGAGCACGGCAGCGGCACGTCTGTGACGCTGTAGTGCGTCAGACATCCCTTCCCCTACTCTTATAGCCAGTAAGGACTGTACCCCCCCTCCCGCCCGCAGGCGCGCGAGCACGGCAGCGGCACGTCTGTGACGCTGTAGTGCGTCAGACATCCCTTCCCCTACTCTTATAGCCAGTAAGGACTGTACCCCCCCTCCCGCCCGCAGGCGCGCGAGCACGGCAGCGGCACGTCTGTGACGCTGTAGTGCGTCAGACATCCCTTCCCCTACTCTTATAGCCAGTAAGGACTGTACCCCCCCTCCCGCCCGCAGGCGCGCGAGCACGGCAGCGGCACGTCTGTGACGCTGTAGTGCGTCAGACATCCCTTCCCCTACTCTTATAGCCAGTAAGGACTGTACCCCCCCTCCCGCCCGCAGGCGCGCGAGCACGGCAGCGGCACAGGTCGCGGCGCGCGGCGATGCGCGTCTGGGACGCTACAGTGCGCCAGGTGTCCCTTCCGCGCCGCCACACACACGCAGGTACCTAATTATTGTATAGTATTTTTATCTCACTTTACTTGTGCAAGTGAAAAAACACGTTGTGAATGTGTGCGTGATACATCCAAACATTCACATTTATAATATTAGTAAGATACCAAGTGGTTGGACTTGACAAAAGTGCTGTTTAAGAGTAAACTACGAAATTTTTAAGGGATTAATACAGTGTGATTGGGTATTAAAGAGCAAAAAATTTACTGAACAGCTCTAGATTGCGTTGAATACTGAAATATGGCTGGCTGTGCTTTATTTACCCATATTTGTAAAATTAATTAAAGTCTAAAAAAGTATAAGCTACGATTACCGTATTTGTTGTATGTACCGTATATGTTCTTGGATGTATGGCCATCCTTTAAATATCGAGACCTTTCGAGGCACGGAGGTGCCTCGAAAAGCACGCTATGCCGTTGGTGTCGGCTGTGATTCCGTCAGTCAATCTGTAAATCCAAGATGGCGGCTGCGAGAATTAACAAACTTTTCATCCTGGTTGTCGTTTTGATTGTGTTCGAGGGTGCTGAAGCCAATATTGAGGTCAAAATGAAAATCCAAGATGGCGGCTGCTTTTTTTTTGCCATAAGTATCGTTTCAAGGGTGCTATAGCCGATATAGAGGTCAAAATGTATATCCAAGATGGCGGATTTAAATTCTGCGTCGTGTGGGATGTCATTTTCATGGTTTTTGAGTGTGCATAAGCCGATAGTGAGGTCAAAATATAAATCCAAGATGGCGCTTAGGATATTTTTTTTGTCATGGGTCGATGTCATGGGACACCCATGACACAGATAATATAATACTACGTACAGATACCCAATTTCATACAAATAAATGAAACCTCCCTAAGTCTGGCTATTGAGCTGGCAATTTTTCTTCGTCCATTTTTTCAACAGATGGCAGCATCAGCGACTCACTAATTGACAGAGACTGTGGTTTTACAACGCCATCTAGGAGTTGACCTTCTTTTAAAACGTTTCGTGTAATCCTTTTTATAGTTCCGGGTTCAGAAAAATATGTTATTACATTTAATTTATATAAGGAGTATCTATTCATACACGAAATATTTGAACAGGAGCTTCTATAGGTCGAACAGAAGCTATAGAATCGAAAAAGATTTTTTTATCTAATGGTTTTTTAATTTACATAATAATCATATATTAAAACTGCTTGAGATATTTTGCATAAAACCTTTACGGCCTACTCCATGAATGACTGACGTGACAGGTGACTCACGCGGCGCGCGGTGGGGCAGAGGCGCGGGCGGGGTCCCGTCCGTCTGTGGTGATGACTCAGTTATTCCGTGTCGAGTAGTTGGCGAGGTTGTGTAATACATGTCTCCGTGCGGACGCGCGTGACAGTTACCGCACGGCACACTCCACTGTCTGTGCTGGCGGACGCAAACACCTGCTTCTCACTTCCTACTACATGGGACTTAACATATCACTGGTGAACTGTAATGAACATTCTACAATACACCTCTGCCTATCTCTACCAGGAATGCAGGCGTGATGATGTTAATAATAAACCAACGCTCTGTGAAGAGCAAAAAGCGGCTCGCGTTACTTGGTGCATCAGAACTCTGGAAAGATTCCACGCAGGATCCTCAATTGCTGTATACAACATCGTATCAGGTGACGAATCCTGGATATACGCGTACGAACCCGAAACAAAAAACCAGTCACGAGTTTGAGTGTTCGATAATGAGTTAAAGCCAACAAAAATTGTTCGTTCACGGAGTGTTGCAAAAAAAATGGTGGCCACGTTTGTCTCCAAAACCGGCCATGTTACGACTATTCCTTACGAGCATTTGTTTGCCACAGGTCGCTTCTGAACTCCGTAATGAGAACTGCAACCGCCGCATCATCCTCCATCACGACAATGCGAGTTCTCACACCGCACACAGAACAAAAGAGTTTTTAGAGCAAGAAAACATAGAATTATTAGACCATCCGCCGTACAGCCCCGACCTAAGCCCTAATGATTTTTATACTTTCCCTAAAATAAAGAATAAATTGCGTGGACAGAGATTTTCATCACCTGAAGAAGCTGTGGACGCCTACAAAACGGCCATTTTGGAGACCCCAACTTCCGAATGGAATGGTTGCTTCAATGATTGGTTCCATCGTATGGAAAAATGTGTCAAATTTCGCGGAGAATACTTCGAAAAGCAATCAATACATTTTTAAATAGTAATGTTGTGTCACTCCCTTGATTCCCGAAATTTTCAGTGCCGCCCTCGTATTACAAAATACGTGCAATAAGAGTGGAAATAGATAAATCAGCACTAAACAAGGAAGTTTTGACTTTTACCAATCATAATTCAGTCAAAATTCTGCCGTATATATGCCGCTTTTTAAGATTGTTAATTTCATAATGGTTACCTATGCTGCAATCTATGATTTGTTTTCAAGACAAATTATAATTTTGTTCGAGTTGAGACCCCATGGTACTGTCCATAGTTATACTGTGTCAGAAGTGACAACCGGTCTTACTAAAGGGTATCCAGTAACTAATAATAATAATAATAATTATTATTTATTTATTTCCACAAATTACAGATATAGTATTTAATAGTCTACAGACACAGTTTCATAGTTATTTGTGGAAGACTGGTGCCTAAACTAAGTTTTTTACAAAACCTGTATGTCAGGTCACCAGGCCCCCATAACAAAGTTTCACATTATTTTCGTTGCACTGGACACGATCTGATTCGTATATCTTATAGAAATAAAAACATAACACATAATATTGCAATACTGCTCATTAAACATCATTTATAAAATTATTGAAATAAAGTAATTTATTAATTAAGAATACATGCAAGGGAGGATGTATGTGAATGTGTGTGAAAGCGTGTTGGTGAGTGTGTGAGATGTGGAGTGAGTGTGTGCGTGGTTTGGGGTGCTTGGATGTGTGTTTTGCGAAGGGATTTTTGTCAATTTTTATGTCAAGATATAGTTTTAAAAAGATCTTCAATTTGTGTATAATCTAATGTGATAAGCCAGTCAGTTATTTTCCTTTTAAAAACTGCTTTGTTTAGGTTATGAACAGAGAGTAAATGATTCAGTCTGTTATATAGAAATGGGCCAAGAAAAGAAAAGAAACTTCGGGCAAACTGGGTTGTGGAAGTGAGAGATAGGCACTCGCTTCACATAAAATGTATTGGTATTCAGCTGCATCCAGTTAGACTGGTAGACGAACATAATTCGGAAAAGGCTGAACAGATTGATTGAATAAAAAAAAGTACTTCTTAATATTTTGATTGAATTTAAAATAAAACTTCTTAATATTATCTTAACTCGATGTGATATTTTATGACTAAGTATGAACTGTATGGAAACAATAAATATTGTTGTTTTTCGTTTCAGCTTATGAAACATGTCCAAGAGAAGCACATGGATGGCGGAGCCAGCAGTAAGTCAGATTGTATGTATAATCATTGTCGTTAAAGGTCTTTACATACAAGTTTAAAATTTATAAGCAAGCGAATCTCCGCAGACGGGATGGGTGACTCTAAACCCAAAAAAATAAAATTTGAATTAAAAAAAATCAACGGTCTGTGGTAGTGTAGTTAAGAACTTGAAGAATTTGAGACATTGTTCACCGAGGGGAGAAAGTGACCGATTACTACCAAGGGTGTGCCGAGGACCTTAATACTCACGAGTTGGGAATCGCACTTTTTTTCGAGTTATACATAGTACTACACGTTATACCTACGATGAAAATAAAAGACAATTTTTACGTCAAATACAAAGACCTCAAGGTACTTATATTTTTGCGCTTTTCCACTGTTAAAATCTGCATAATTATGTTTTGTTACATTTATTTCTAGATTTCTTGGGCAATAGTTTTTCAATGATAGCTTGGGCAGTTTTTTTTTTATTCTGGCGGCGTCATCAAATCTTCACTATCTCTACTAGGTGGAATTTCGAGTAGATCGTTTAAACGAATTGAAAATTCTGATGTTGTGCTGTCATCTCTTTGAGGCGCGCGTGGAACACGACACGCCGTCGACCCGGGCCTGGTCCCCACCGGGACCCGCTCCCTGCGGACGGCGAGCTACCCATTGCTCGCCGCCCGCAAGCCCTCGACTCCTGCGGCGGCTAGTGGGGTGAGGGCGCAAGGCTCTAGTCCGCGAGGCCTAAGCTGAGCTTTGCATTTGTGTGAGTCCAATCCACCAATCGCACCAATGTGGGTACGAACAGCGCCTCAGGCCGATTTGTATAAAAAACCGGTTTAAACCAATCGCGCTCTAGGCCAACGTCATACCTACACTATCTTTATGTGCACTCACACAAATGAAAAACTCAGCTTATCCTGTAACTGGGCTGTGGGTGTCAAATAGGCAGTCGTTCCATATAAAATGCTGGTATTCACTTGCTTCCGGTGAAACTGGAAAAAGACCCAACAATAGTTCAGAAATGGCTAAGTAGGTTGATTGATACGGAGGGTCATGTGAGTTGATTCGTTTTAACATACCGTTCACGTGAACCTTAACCAACATAAGGATACAAACATACAAGGATGAATAATAAAATAAAATAAAATCTAATAAGCATTTACAATTCACATGACGGGTTTTTTATAACTGTCTTTCATTACGTGAGGCAGTTGTTTTTACATAGTTCCGATGCGCCGTTACGGCAGCGGTTCCAGCCAGCATCGCCCCGGCTGCATACTTATGTTTCTTAACAAACATTTTAAACAAAAATAACTGCGCCCGTTCACCTGAACCTTAACCAACTTTCAACACAAAAATAACTGGGCCTGTCCATCTGATTCTTAACCAACATTAAACACAAAAATAACTGGGCCCATTCACCTGATCCTTAACCATCATTAAACACAAAAAAATGGGCCCGTTCACCTGATCCTTATCTAACATTAAACACAAAAATAACTGGGCCCATTCACCTGATCCTTAACCATCATTAAACACAAAAAAATGGGCCCGTTCACCTGATCCTTATCTAACATTAAACACAAAAATAACTGGGCCCATTCACCTGATCCTTAACCAACATTAAACACAAAAAAAATGGGCCCGTTCACCTGATCCTTATCTAACATTAAACACAAAAATAACTGGGCCCATTCACCTGATCCTTAACCAACATTAAACACAAAAAAAATGGGCCCGTTCACCTGATCCTTATCTAACATTAAACGCAAAAGTAACTGGGCCCGTTCACCTGATCCTTAACCAACATTAAACACAACAAAATCTCGTCAACAGACACAGTACATTTAGACACGGAGGAAGTGGAAGCAGCAGACGTGCTGGTTTGCGGCGCGTGCGGGTTCGAGTCCGGGTCGCGCTCAGTGTTCAGGAAGCATATAGAAGAGGAGCACGGCGCTACCACGTGTTGAGGGTGAGTTGGTCCATACAGCATCCAGAAAATAAAGAAAATACATTTATTTTGTACAGACTAAAAGGCACACAATAAAATTCAGCAAAAAAAAAATGCTGTTAATTGTGTGTGTGTGTGTGTGTGTGTGTGTGTGTGTGTAGGTGGGTGTGGCCCAACAGTCTGACAAGCAGACTTACAAAGGGATATTGTGTTATTTAGAAAATGGGTTGTAGTGGTCAGATAAGCAGTGGTTCCATGTATGTAGAATACTGAAATATGACTCCGACATTGTTGCGAAGAGTAGGCTCATCTGGTGGGTACACATAATAATGTGATATGTCATGTCCATAATTAATTGTAAAATTAAAAACTAAACATACGTTTTTGTTTGTTTCAGAAAGCGATCGATGTGTTCAGAGTCAAAATCAGTTGATTTTAGTTAAAGCTTTATTTCTGACTGTAAGCCTTGACGCTGTGTCCTAATAGAAGCGAACGTCGCGTGAATACGTGATCGTCGCACTCATTATAATTCAAAAGATTTTATTTCACATAAACCTACATGGGCACCTGAGACATCAGAAGCTAGGTGCACGGTTCCAATTGGTCGTCTCCTATACAGAAGAGCCGGCAAGAAACTCTAAGGTTACTCTTTCAAAAATAATTGACTTTCACAATGTTTTCAAATTACAGTGTTAAAAGGTATGGGAGGATAGTGTAGGCCTGTCAACGAGTACTACGTACTTAGCAAACAAATTTAAGCTTCTTTGAGTAGGTATACAAGGCTGAAAACACATTCACAAAATAGAATAGAATTTTAAAAAAAGGCAGTCATGGGGACTGCCGACAAAAGTGAAAACTTCAAAATGTACACAGACTGTTGCGTGTCGCCAGTGTGGCGCGATACGTCATACTAACATCTTGGTGACGCGATCACACAAGTTTTGCTCCCACCAAAAATCGTTCAACGCGGCTAAAGAAGCGTGTGCGTGTACGGACTACACACATTGAAGGATTCCCTAGTTGGGATTAATTTATTCCAATAACAAACTTCACATTGTAGTTGAGAAACATGATCGTTAACTTGTAAAGCCTATTTAGCTGTGCATAGTTTTCCTTTTAATGAGACTGACGGACGGGCATGGCGAAAGTGTCAGAGTTTCTTGTTGACTACGGAACCCTAAGAATAAAGGATGCTGGACGAAAGTGGTCCTTGGACCCACAGCGATAGTTTTTTGTAGATCCGAACGCCCCTTATTTCGGTTAGAGATGTGTAGTACACTGTTTTAAAATGAGGATCGTGCGAAGCACTCTTTTTACAAAGTGTGCTAGCACACTGTGCTACCACGACTGAGGGAGGCTGCGGTGGCCTGGGAGCACGTACGTGCTGTGAGTGTGTCAGTGAGTCGCGAGAATCGTTGCGCGAGTCGCGAGTGTGATGTGTGGTGTGTAGTGACGACAACACGACACAGCACACATACTCAAGAGAGTTGGCTTGGCTGGCACACGCGATGAGCCCGTGAGGCGCTGGTTAATCGGTTAAGCGCGTCACACTGCTCGCACGAGAAAGGGACAATGATTACCGTTACGTAACGTCGTCAAAGGCAAAAGACTGAAATCTTATTATACTTAGACCTTAACTCCTTTGCTTAGAATCGTAAATAGCAAACTCACAATACGTACAAAATGTTCTGTGTAGCGAATCTGTGGTGTGTGCTAGCATATTAAAATGAAATGAGTGAGTGGCTCTTTTTAACCAAGTGAGTAGGTACAACTGTGCTAGCACATGTGCCGAGTTACCCAACACTAATGACGCGCGAAAATTACCACGACGTTCGCTTGTATTAGGACACAGCCTGACATTTGACGTTTCAAGTCACTTGAATATTCCAAGATTGTATTATTCTAACTAAGAACGAATGAGGGAGCGAAAAATATATCAGAGGATCAATTTCTCGATTTTCTTAGAACTGTTCAATCTGTTAAAAATATACCTATAGACTACCTAAATTTTTGACAAGTTTTAGGACCTTGAGTGAAATGAAATTGTTCATTCTTTGTAAAGGATATCGGAATTACTTTTAAAGGTCAGATACAGAAAAAAAAACACAAACTCAAAGGTAACGGACCCTTGAGTTTGTTAAAGGCCAGACATACTCATGGTCAGATGTTGTGAGGACCATTTAGATTAGTGTCGGAAGTGTCTTAAGGAAAGAACCACACAGATTTCAGTGGACCTGTCCAGTCAGTGCACGCACTTGGCAGTAGTCGTGCAGCTCAACTCAGAACTTATGTTCGCTGAGATGATAAAATGATAAATGATTTTATTTCTGTAAGTATGTTTGTGAAAATGGAAACATTTTTACACGTCAATCATATTTTAAGAACTAGATGAGGTCGGCGTTTCTTTTTCTTCTGATAAAAAAGGCCGAAACAAATTCAGAGGTCACAGTCTCTTTTAAAGTTCAAGATGAGATTAAATTGTGAGTAGATTATGAACGTTTTTAAATAAGGGAATTTGTGTTCTCTTAGACTTTAACGACTGTATTTCGCTTGTCTAAATTGATGTTGTATCTCATTCCAAAACATGGTACCATAAGGTCTTATAAATATAATTAGGATCTTACATGTTTCGCATAATATTTAAACTTGCAAAATGTAAAAAAATAAAACGACACATTAATTTGATAAATGATTGATAACTGATTTTATTTTCTGTAAATAGGTTTGTACAAACACTTTTACACGTCAATCATATTTTAAAAACTAGGTGAGATCGGCATTTCCTATCTGACTACTCTGTGAAGAAACGCCGAAACAAACTCAGAGGTCACAGTCTCTTTTAAAATCCAGACATAATCTTGGTCAGGTCATGTGAAGACCATGTGGATTGATATCTGAAATGGTCTTTTGAGGAAAGAACCACACAGAATGACTGGACACAGTCAGTGCACGCATTTGTCAGCTGTCATGCAGCTCAACACAGAACTAAAGGAGCTAAACTTATTACTCTAACATGTTTAATCATTAAAATTATTACTCTAACATGTTTAATAAGGCTGGTAAAATCTTAAGAATAAAAAAATCATATTGAATACCTAATGAAAACTCAGTAACCATATTTATGTTACTTTTTATCGATACATTATTTCAAACTTTATAAACAATTACCAATATGCCATTTTGAGTAATTTGAATTTAAAGTGTTTAAGAAGGAGTTCCTTTATGTCTTTTTGAATAATGTTAAATATTTTAATTGCTGAGATAAAGTTGTGTATTTCAATAAGTGCTTTCATGTGAATTAATTCTTAACCGTGTTGGGTCTCGACGGGTATATTTGGAATGCAAATCACGTGCTATAAAATTTTCGAGTGATCTTTCACAAATACACGTTAACCCCCCACAGCTGTGCTAGTTTACTTTCATATTTGTACATAAACATTATCGTTGCAGTTCCTATCATGCTTAGTTTTTAACGTCAACTACTGTTTTAAGTTATTATTGTAAGTTGTCAAGTAGGTATATTATTTTTTCAATAAAATATTTGAAATGTTTTACCTCGTTTTATTTTGAAGTATGCAATGAGGGTCGGCTCAGACCTGACGTAATAGTGGTTATACAGGGAGGTGGCTGTTAAAATATTTCGTCGGTTATAATGTGACGAAAAATTTATACCATAGGGTTAGGGGGGGAGGGGGGGGCTAGAATAATGTGCTGAATAATTCATGGTAACAGTTTGCACCTGCCAAACCAATATCAACTTTGACGGTCTTAAGACAAAGTGTATTTTCATACATAAATAACCTCGTTTCCTGGGCTAGACATGTGAGCTACCTTTTAATTAACTTTGATTTTCTTACAGTCAGTTGCAGAAACGTACTTTCACTTTTAAAGCCGTTGCAGAAAGCAAATTTAGACTCTATTTCAATGATTCTTTGAATTTTAAATAATGGAATCTATTAAATGAGGAAATCTGTAACATTTTTGTTGCACAAAGCACCATTAGCGCCTAAAAGGACCTTTAAATTGACATTTCAGGTGTTAAATTGTAATAGGTCAACAAACGTCCATTAGCCCAACATTAATATTGCAGATCGTGGTTATTTTAGTGTTGTACAAGATGTCTTGGTCGAGTCTGCCATCATTTTCTGAAGCAGAAGAATAACAATATATTCTCAGAATACTATGGAGAAGATTTTCGTCTCCGTTACAGAATGTCAAAAGAAGCAGCTATTCAAATATGTGCCCAGCATGATTTGGAGCCAATTACCCATAGAAATATGACCATCGATGGCGAAACCCAACTACTGATTTGTCCACATTTTCATTTAAATATAATTGATTCTAGGCGCCCCTTCCAAAAGGTAGTTTCGTATGGAGAAGAAGGGGCAAGAAACTCCACCGTTACTCTTTTAAAATGTTTAACAATATTTTGTGTAGGTAAATTAATTATATTTTTATATGTGAAGACGATGCACTCAGAATAAAAATACAATACCACAAATAGGTAAAATATTTTAAAATAAGCAATTAAACATTGACCTCACATTGAAAATAATATAACAATTAATAATATAATACTTCACAAAGTAAATTATACTCATGCCAAGTATTGCTCTGAGAGAGTACATACCACTTCTTTTTCAGAAAATCATCTCAGGTTTAGGCGACGGAGCGGCAAGGATGCGATCTTAATGAGTAAGTAACAATCAAATATTTTTTTAGCTTAGATGTCAAAAACGTTTACTGTAATTTTATAAATGTACTGTAACTTTAAAACTGTAAAAATGCTTAAATAAAATCCATAAATATGACTGCATTTAATCATTTCAATTTAATTAGTGCGTATCCCGGGTACTTGCGGCTTTTGTCTTTTTTTCAATTTTATTGTGAACAATAGAACACCAAGTGGGTATGTGCGTATAACTCTACAATTATTATTTACTAGCTGCTCCTCGCGGTTTCACCCGCATAAATCTTGATCCCGTGGGAGTATCGGGATAAAAAGTACTGTATGTGTAAATCCAGGTAATACTATCTGTCTGCCACATTTCATCCAAATCCGTTTAGTAGTTTTTGCGTGAAAGAGTAACAAACATCCATCCATACTCACAAACTGTCTCGTTTATAATATTAGTAGGATAACGAATAATAGATAATTTAACTTGTGAGTGTTATGTATTTATTTCTGACTGTGAAATACCAGCATCTCAGCCAGCACCGTCGGTCGATACAAAGAAGTCAAGGAATAAGGTGGGAATAACAAATAAAGCTGCAATATACAAAACTACCAGAGTGTTCCGGAGTAGGATTTGCCGTCGACATCGAACAAAAAAAAGGAAGCTGAAGTTTTTTTTTAAATTTGTAAATATAGGTCCTTTTTAGCTAATTTTCCATTATTTTAATTTGTAAATATGTTTTTTTTTTGTTTTTACGTATTAGTTCACATACCTGCTGACTTTGTAAATGTGAGTTATTTAATTTCAATGTTCCATTAGTTTTATTTGTAAATGTAGGTTCTTGTAAGTTTTTTTTTAATTATTTTTTACTTATTAGTTCACTTGCCTACTAACTAAGATATTCTAAATACCTACGATTCCCGGGTCAGTTAAAATTTCCGAGTCAATTTAGTTTTAAAGGTTCTTTCATGTTTTTCCTTTTTTTAGTTTTCTAATGATAGTCATTTTATTTGTTAGAGTTTGTATATATGCCAAAACTCTTTGAAGGTGAAGCTATGGAACCTCCATAGAATAATGGAATAACCATTTGACATTCTTAAAAAGAAAGTAACAATGGTGTCACTTCTTGATTTATATTTTTCCTTGTAAAACGTCCTGTATATAATTAAACTTATATTATGATATTTATGCCTCTATTTCTATTTATTTAACAATAATTTCAGAACGAGCAAGAACTTGGCGGTGAAACCATCCGAGCGGCAGCATTGCGGAGCCTCTTGTCAAGACGTAGTGGTTCCGGTTATACACTCCAGCTGCAGCGGGATCCCACCCGCCAGGGTAAGTACTACGTGGAACTGCGTGTTTACACCGCTCGGAGAGCAGAGGTGCTCAGCACCGACCGCTGGAAACGGGCACTAGTTGAGAGCAGTTCAGTCAGCGAAGCAAATCCAAGTTGTAGTACAGAGTTGATACGGGCACTATGAAAGGTGGCATGCGGTGAGATTAAAACACAATCTTCAAGTAGTTTACTATTTGCGTATTCCTTGATCATCAAGTTATCATAAATAGCAAGTCACAAACTATTCTAAACACATAGTTTCAAAATCACATTGAAAATTAGGCACAGGGAATAAGGACAAACGTGTTCACCCCATGATGACGATTTTGACAAGAAGGGTGCAAGATAAAAAAAAGTGTTTGTTCATTATAATTAAAGTGTACCAAATGCCTGTTTCATCACTAGCTACCTTCTAATCGGCTGTTGATGACAGCAGTCCGGTATGGGAATCAGCCGCTGCTAAAGAAGATTATCGGAAGATACAGGCGATACTCAATCAGTCTAACATATTTAAAATTCTTACCACAATTTACAGGACCCATAATATTTTTTGCTCTCTTTATATAATTAATATCTAAACATATACAAGACCTATAATACGAGGGCTGCACTAAAAGTATCGGGAATGGAATATTTCCACTGTCCCTGGAATATTAAAATCTATTTGGCTCCTGAAATACAGGTACTCTACCTAGCTCTCGAGCCAGGGTCTCATATTTTTCTGTAACCTGTTTTTATGGCAATAAAGAATTTATTATTTTTAATTGAAAACTCCTTGGTTTTAAAAATCGAATATCACTTATTTATTTAAAAAAAGATTCTCGGTCTTGTCACAAGGTTTTGTCAAACTTGTTTAGTCGTTGAGAAAATGGAATTGACTCGAGAAAATTCAAGAGCGATGATTTATTATGACTTTCGAAGTGGTTTAACACAAAAGCAGTGTGTTGACCGGATGATTTCTGCATTTGGTGATGAAGCCCCATCCAAAACCACAATTTATCGCTGGTTTGCTGAATTTCAACGTGTCAAGCTCAGTGATGATCCCCGTCAAGGTCGTCCAAAAACTGCAGTCACCCAAGAAAACGTTGATACTGTGCGTAAGCTGTTTGAGGAAGATCGACATGTGACATACCGCGAAATTCAGGCAACTTTAGACATTGGCATGAGTCAAATACAAATAATCTTGCATGAACAATTAGGTGTAAAAAAGTTGTTTTCCCGATGGCTACCGCATTCGCTCTGTGAAGAGCAAAAAGCGGCTCGCGTTACTCGGTGCATCAGAACTCTCGAAAGATTCCACGCAGGATCCTCAAATGCTGTATACAACATCGTATCAGGTGACGAATCCTGGATATACGCGTACGAACCCGAAACAAAAAACCAGTCACGAGTTTGGGTGTTCGAAAATGAGTTAAAGCCAACAAAAATTGTTCGTTCACGGAGTGTTGCAAAAAAAAAATGGTGGCCACGTTTGTCTCCAAAACCGGCCATGTTACGACTATTCCTCTTGAGGGACAAAGAACGGTTAATGCAGAATGGTATGCTAGCATTTGTTTGCCACAGGTCGCTTCTGAACTCCGTAAAGAGAACTGCAACCGCCGCATCATCCTCCGTCACGACAATGCGAGTTCTCACACCGCACACAGAACAAAAGAGTTTTTAGAGCAAGAAAACATAGAATTATTAGACCATCCGCAGTACAGCCCCGACCTAAGCCCTAATGATTTCTATACTTTCCCTAAAATAAAGAATAAATTGCGTGGACAGAGATTTTCATCACATGAAGAAGCTGTGGACGCCTACAAAACGGCCATTTTGGAGACCCCAACTTCCGAATGGAATGGTTGCTTCAATGATTGGTTCCATCGTATGTAAAAATGTGTCAAATTTCGCGGCGAATACTTCGAAAAGCAATAAATACATTTTTAAATAGTAATATTGTGTCACTTCCTTGATTCCCGAAATTTTCAGTGCCGCCCTCGTATAAAGGCATACCTATATTTGTTTTATGTTTTCTTATTTTTTATCATTATATTATTTTGCAAAACAGCGGATAGCGTAAACTTTATTTTAGCATGCAACGTGCAGCAGGCATGATTTCTGCCACGGCTCCGGCGCTTCGGGGCTCAGGCAGTCCCACGCGAGCTTATCGTCGCAGATGGTTTCAACGATCACCACCTGAATTACCGGTGGGATTTGAAAATATCTTTTGCATTTGATAGTCCAATTCTTGAGGAATACTATAGGCTATTTAACATCACGCTATAACGCTTAGGAGCCAAGCAAAAAAAAATATGAAAGAACGCTAAACGAATAGGAAGTCATAGTGCGTGCTGACGAAGACGCGGGCAGAAGTTAAGCTAGTTCAACTGAATGAAACGAAATGTTAATCTTGTAAAAAACGGACACTATGCAGCCATGCAAATTAAAAGTTGGGGGATAACATCGCTGTCAAAAATGCTTGGATCAACACTGCAGCCTAATTGCGTAACACATTTTCGTATACGATTACGACTAATCTGTTGTATTTTGACAGTTAACCAACATTCATTGCGTTATTTACATTGTTGAGCAGATTTTTTTATCGAACTTATGAAGCAATGTACTAGCAATCTGTTTCAAAACGATTAAGATTCCGATTGATTGTGTATTACGCAATTAGGGTGCTGGTCCTGCTCCACAAGGGCGCATAAACTAATAACATTTAAAAATATTCTTGGAGCATGTGAAGATAGTTAAAGATATCTTTGCTTTGTGTAAATTCCATCTCTAAGTATTGTTTAATTGCAGAGAACATGTCGTTGTGTGAGTAGGTACTGAGTACCTACTTTAATAAAGAGCTATCTACTATTTACTGGGTATCTTTCATTGTCTCATCAATGAGCCCTGGCGGCTGAGAGTACGTCACGCACACTCAAATGTCTCTGATAGTGGCGAATGTGTAGGATCAAAAATGGTTGAGCTAATGGTGCTAATCCATAAGTAAAAAAAAAACCATTGTACAAAATTAAATAAATATAAAAAATTGTGCAGATTTGTCGGCTTTTTTATAAGCAGCCAACAGCTGACTCTTCCGAGTGTAAGGTACAAAGATATAGATGTAGTCATCATCGTCATCATTTAAGCCGAAAGACGTACACTGCTGGACATAAGCCTTCCCCAAGCATCGCAACTTCCACTGGTTCCGAACAATGTCGAACGTCTTGGGACTCCTTGTGTTGTGTGGGCCACTGTAAGGTAGTTCTAGCGATCCACGAAGCAGGTCTTGACGCAAGAACACATGCGACATGGTATGCAAGTCCTTGTGCTCAAACACCTTATGGGAAAAAAACAAAATGCATAAGGTTTGCTTTGCCGAATGTTAAAAGTACTGAGGCGGCGGCGGTGCGTGGCGAGGTAACGGCCGGACAGGTGTGGCGGCAAGCTCGTACGCACACTAGCGCAGAACGCACCCCTGCGCGCATCTATCGCGCTCCGACTAAACCCAAGGGGTAGGCAGAAACTCCAAAAATACAAAGTAAGTGTGGTCTTATTAATATGACGCCACAGGTATATATGTTCTGTGGTAACGTCACAATGAGTTTCGCGCAATCATGACCTATGCCAGTGCAGTCTTTGCACACGCCCATCGCTTCAATTGAATGCAGACCGTCCAGAACAAATTCCTCCGTAGGATTACAGGCTCCCCCTGGTACGTTCGCAAAGAAATCCCTCAGGATTCCCACTATCCGTCAGTTTATGAAACGCATTTCAAAGCGTTTCTTCGATACCGCCGCGAATCACCGCAACCCTCTGGTTGTCAAGGTCGCTAGTTATATCCCCTCCACCATTAGTCATGTCCGCCGTCCCAAGCATGTCCTCACCGACCCCGATGACCACATAACTCTCATCCAGGAGAGCAGTAGGGCCACCAGTACAGTGCACAAACACAAACCGAATTCCGACCTCGCCGCCGAGGTCCCTCGCGAAGACCTCGACGTAACTGTACCCCCGACCCTTGCTCGTCAAAGTGCCAGCCCGCGCCGTAGCTGAGCTTGTAGCTTTAAACTCCCCAGATAATAATAATCATACAAACTAGATCCAGCCTGTCTCATGTTGCTGTCCTCCCTCCAGCGACGCCCTAAGCCGAGGTCCGTACCCCACAAGGGGTGCCCTTAGCGAGCAGTCGCTTAGTAATGTAAGTTTTTCGCCCCTGGCTGGAGGCTTTGAGTTCGCTTAAGGCAGCCACAGGATAGTCCGGTTAAGTAGTCACGACCTCTCAAGGTCAACTACGAGATGCCTTAAATAAAATAATAAAAAAATGAATTGGTCATCCGTTTTCGTGCGTGCAGCCAGCGTTCATCGATTTATTAGACGTTTTTATCAAAATTAAGGAATAAAACAACAAAATGAAATCATATTTCAATTTATTCGAGATTACATAATTTAAAACGAAATCTTAGCGACTGTACGCCTTTCAAATCTAAATTATTTTATATTAACAGAAAATCTTTAACAGTTACTAAACCCTTTGTACAAGCATCCAGTTTGTACATGTCGTTTTTTTTTTAAAGAAAAAGTTTTCTGCGTGCGCGATTTTGTTTCCAAACATTGTAAACAAGTATTTAGGTAAGTATATGTTTTTGAAAAAACAACCTAGTAGATACCTACACAAAGTGCAGTTTGTGCAAACATTGTTATGACTGTTTTCAATCGTTTTGAAATTAACGAAATTTCATTAGATTAAAGTTGTTATACGTCTAAGTGAAAATGACAAAAAACGGAAGACCAGAAAAAAACATTTGCTGATTTCAAGTAGTTTACATACACAAAAGTAATATTTTTGTACCTTGCAATTTGAGATCTCACACATAACCTATATGAAATAAATAGGTGATAAAATATTACAGTTATTTTTTCAGATTCAAGATTTAAATAGCCTGTTATTTCAGTACAATTATCTGCAAGGATCTAAGGGATAATAACTGCTTACGCCTGGCACCTCAAAAGTCATTAGTTATTTGACAATAATAATGTTCCGACGACCAGAAAACACGACCTTTGTTCTCGTTACAATACGGTTGGTATTACGTTGCTGCCACTGACAAGTTTTTCAAAATCCCAATGAACTTTATTCTCGTTTTACAATAAGGTTGCTGTTGGGTTGCCGTCATAGGTAAAATAAACTATGAATGAACTGTAGTAAATCTTTGTTTCAATAGGCAACATAACTCCCGTGCTTAACCGCAGTCTGGTCAATCAGAAAAATACTGCGATAAAAGTGAAACTCAGTTCTACAATTTTGAGGCGTAATGTAAAAGCACAATTTTTTTCTGACATGCAAGATATAATAGATGACCAGACGGAGAGGCACAATAATTATTATTATTTCTGGTTTTAGTAAGTAACCATAGATTTTATACATAAAACTAGCGGATCAAACTGTCCTGCCCTTCCTAGACCTCGACCGCAGCGCCACCTACCGGGTCTAATTGTGAATCTAAACCAGGGACCTACTCAAATACACACACCTTTTTTATCAAAATCGGTCCAGCCCTTTAGGAGGAGTTCAGTTACATACACACGTTAAGAAGAATTCAAGATAGTAGTATTTTAAAGTCGTGTCGTTCTGGTGCCTTTTTCAACTAAGTATTTTCAACATGCCAATTACAGTAAACAGCCTTCTATGCTGAAGTCTCTCTGACAACCAAAGTCAGTTTCATTAGACCTCATACCTTAACGTCTTACAAATATAGTAGATTTTAAAAGTAATATGATTTGCACTTATGACCTTTCGACTGCCAGGAAGTTAAGTTTTTTTTTACAAACAAAATAATTTTTTTTACAGGATTGAGCTTAAATGTTTACTTAACAAGTCAAATGCAACCAAAATTAATGTTCAATTTTACATAAACGCAATAATGAGGGTACTTCAAAATCGGCGCAAACAACTACCATAATTAATTACATTTTGTTAATCAATAGAAAAAAATTGTCCACGTTTCATTAAGAAATCTTAGAAAAATCTAAAATTATATATATTTTCTTAGCTAATTTACAATGCCATATCATGATGATTTTCTTGCAAAATTATACTACCTGAGGTTGTTTTTGTTACAACGACATAACATCACGCCTCTTATCAGCAGAGTTAGGCAGAAGTGTTGTTACTAAGTGTTTATGGCCATCAACCGGGCACAAATCCAGACTCCGGGGTGCTACTGAGAAATTCCCGAAGGACTAACCTAAAAGCAATTTGCCCGACCTGAGAATAGGATTCAGGACCTCATGCTGAGTAGCACTTGCGACCAAAAGACCAATGAGGCAGACAACCCCCTTTTCCCTTTTGACTTCTTTGAATTGCCTCAATTTAATCATTGAACTAATTATGAATTCACCAACCCGCACTGGGCCCGCGTGGTGTGGTGTATAGTCACAGCAGTGGGGGACCTTATATGCTCGAGGTCTCCTGTATAATTTTGCATGAACATCGTTAAGCCGTGAGCTGTAGTTTATCCCTTAATATTTACTAATTCACTACCTAAGCACTTTGTGGCCTGGCACTAATGATGGCCCATAAGTCATAGACAAAGCCAGGCAAACATATTTGAGAACGTTTTTGTTAATAAACATAGGAAAGAATGTTTACAATTTAGAGCCTAATAGATAATATTCTCAATTCTGCAAAAATGGCCTATGGGCTGAAAATGGCCTAAAAAAACTCTGAAAATGCTTCAAAGCCATTATTCTGTGGCCTCACTATAGCTACAGTTCACGGCCGATTACTAATTTATATTTAAAACTAATCATTGCGTTTGCGCTTGCGATTCACAATTAATTAATTATACTATACAGGTACTTAATTCCGAGCAATGTATACGCGTCATTCTTTCAATCCTTATTAAATCATACACCCCTGGACACGTAAATCGATTCACCATGCACGTTGAGGTATGTTAATCCGTTCATAGTTATTTTATCTCTGATTTTGCATCACTGTACAAATTACAGTGATCTTTATGATCATTCAATTAGGGTTGCTGTTAGATTGCTGCCATTGACAAGTCTGTCAAAAGCATTGCGATCTCAATTCTCGTCACATTAAGGTTGCTACTGTCAGAGGTAATTACGTATTTTGGCGCCAAACATGACAATGACAGAAAAGCGTTGTTGGCGTTTGGTATATTGACACTGTCACTGTGTATGGTCAAAACAAGATGGCGTTGTAATACCTAGAACATCAAAGAAACGACGAGACAAAGTATTTTTTGTTTTTATGCAGGTATGATTTTGTATTTATGTACATACTGACCATCATTTTGGAATTACTGTTCCAATGTATTTTTTTTACATCAAGACAAAATAAAAGCAGAGTGGCTCGATTTAGGAATCCGGGAGAGTATTTTGTCTGCTAGTATTATTTATTTTGTTGCTTTAGCTCAACCTTAACAGGTTGAATTTGAGAAAGACAAGGCGTATTTAGTCCATCGTAAGACATAGAGCGGGCTTTATATCATGGTGGTAATGTCTTTTGTTTAGCACCGGTAAAAAATACGCATCCAGTGAAATAATAATGCAAAAATGTATTTTTTTAATATGACATCTAGCAACGATAGACGGAATAGACAGACAAAATAATAAGGATTTATTTATGGACGTTTTCAAATAAGTGCAATGTTTGAAATACTACATAATAAGACTTGTTATAGTCTCGAATCTTAATTGAATCAAACCCGCAATTTGCAAAAAACTTAAGAAATGTGTATTTTGCGGGCTGTCCTTTCGCCTTAAGGGCTTAGATTTTAATCAACTGCAGTGAGTTTTTTTAGGTGTGTAAAGAATTTGATTTTAACAACACGAAGCGGTTAGCTGCAATAGCTTTTTACCACTGCGTAGACTATACTCATAGGCCCGAAACTCTAGCAACCAGCCTTACCAAAGGACATCGACGTTTCTCAGTAACTGGGTTCTTGAGGTCAGATAGCGGATAGCCAGTCGCTTCACATAATAGTGCTGTACAAATCTCACTTTGAAGTCTTGCGTGGAAGCTGTCAGTGTCATCCCGTCTCGGTCAATCCCTAGCATCAGTGCCACTGACAGCTGACTCCACGCTCACTTCACCTAAGTTTTCGACCACAGTGAGTTATGACAAGACTAGGCAGATGTTCATAAGATGAAGTATATTCTCTTAAAGCATGCGACATAATTTAAAATAGAGTATTTCACAACATTGCAATCATATTTATCCAATTTTATTCAATTTCATTAATCACGATCCCAAAATTTAATAATAATTATATAGTCTTAGAACTATTTAAATTCTAATTATTTTAAACTAGAATTACAATATGAAAAATAAGAAATCTAATTTCATTATTATGCATTATACTTAAGGCTGAATTCATTACTTTCTGCATTCCTTTCAATTTCCTCAAGAGGAAACGCGGTCACATGTGTTGTTGGCGTAACTGTTTTTCTTTTTTAATTCTAAAAGTAATATAATTACGCCAAAAACCAAATCAAAGGGACACAGTAGTGGTCGATTTATATGTCGTAAAAAAATACTAGTACACATACGTATACATTTATTAACCAGCGAGAAAAGAAATGGAACGCGTTAGTATTGAATGAACGCCAACGACCACGAGACCGTGTTTCCTTTTAAATCCAGGGCCGTACAAATCATACGTTTCTAGATTATTTTGCCTCGGTTAAAACCTCAAGACACTTGCATGTAGGTATTGCTTACAGTCTACGGATTAATAATGAATTTACATTTCATTCAGATTATGTTTCAAAATAGTCTTTTTCATATTCAGAATTGTACTATTTCAAAATAACTTAGAGCATGTTTTTTATAATTAATTTGTGATGTCAAGATTTTAGAATTTCCAAATGACTTGTAAGTGCATTAATACAACAGACTATTACAAAACTGGCCTCAAAACCACATTTTTTAAAGGCAAATCTCTCATAGAAGCTTGTTCGGATTTTTGCCACGCGGCAAAAGATCCTAGTTTAGCTATACTTGGCACGTGCTTTGGCTAAACGTTATTCCCGTCACTGTCGCACAGCTGTCAAACTACAAGTGCAAAATAGAGACGGGAATATGTCACTAAGCCAATGCGTGTCTAAGTGCTAAGTTAGTTTTGAGACCATTTTCGACCCAAAGTACAAGTTTGAATTCTTGGTGACCAATCATATTTTTAGATTCCGAGACCAAATTATCAGATTCATTCTAGTCATCGCCCAACACTCCAGAGATCGTATTAATCTACATATTTTCTAGAAAGTAATGAAAAACGACACATAACTAGCGACCACATCGATACATTTAGCAGACTGGTACTCTCGCCAAGTATTGGATCAGATCGCTCAATGAAATCCGACCATAACTACAATGGAAGAAAGTCGTTTATTGGGTAACTAACAAGCCATATGGGGAGGCCTCCGTGTCTCGGAAAGCACCATATACCGTCAGTCCCAAATGTCATTTGTACATCTTTGAAAGTCGTTACGAGTAGTCAGAAGAACGTAAGACTGACACAACCGACCGAGTCTAACCAAAGGGGTTTAGGCCCCTCGATGACTTGTGGAGTTCAGATAGGAAGTCGATCCATGTAAAATACTGGTATTCATCAGTCAGACTCGAAGCTGACCCCAGAGAGTGAGGGATGCAAGACAAAAATATGCTGCGCTGACCACACATGAATTGGATGATGATATACCCCACATCATGCTTGTAGGCAGCCGGGGATGTTTAAGTCCCATGTAATAGGGGGCGAGCCTATTGCCAACTGGGCAGTAATCCAGACTCCGGGCTGCTACTGAGAAAATCCCATTAGAAAAATAAGGTTCATATTCATATGACACACATTGCCCGTATTCGCTTATACGAATATGAACGCTATATGCTCAATGATAAGGTTAATTTTCGTATGAAACGCCAACATTTTTTAGCTATCTGTGAATCTTGACCCTTAAAGAGCAGCCTTTCCAAAATACCGAGTAGGGATGCATTGGTTCCATTATTAGTTTTTGTATTTTTTTTTCTTTTTTGTTTGAAACCAAAGTCCCTTTTCAAGAATATCTTTTGTATAGTACGTTTTACGATGACGATGACGGGAAGGCAGAAGTAAATAGTGCACCGACATTACAGACTAAGAAAAATCGAGACTTCGGGCTGCTAATGAAAAATTCTGGTCATAATTTTGTCAAAAATTTTCGACATAATTATAAGCCCGAAAATCTGACTACCAGTCTTACCAAGGGGTATCGCGCAGTCGTTCAATGAAGAATACTGGTATTCAGTTCCATCCGGTTAGATTTGAAGTCAACCCGACATAGTTGGCAAGAGACAGGACAAGGATGATGATTTCTCGAGTGTCACTGATCCGACTTCCGAGTTTTCTCAGGCTTTAAGGAAATACTACGCGAGATACAACAATGACAAAACTACTCATGGATATATTTTACTATATTTATAGTTTTATCTTGTAACAGAACAAACGCAAGTCCTGCAAGAAGTTTGTTCATAATTGACTACTGAACCGATTTCAGTAACTTTTAATGTCTTTTTTTATTACGTATTTTGCTATACTGACCGCCGATTGAGCAAAAAAGAAATTGAATCTCATTTCAAAGCAATAAGACTCAATTTGAAATGCATAAAGTTTCTTAATAATGATAGTCAGCTAGCAAAAAAAACCGTTTTGGTCATGGTATTATGCTTTTAGGGCTGATTTTTCAAGTCATAACTTTACCTGAAGAATAAATCTAACAGTTTGAAATATTTTTCGTACAAAATTTGTGAAACCTGACTATTGAAAAATCTGCCCTTAAATATGTACTCTAACTGGGGTGTACGTATGAGGTCTTGCGTTAATTGTGTTACATATTATATATTATGGCTTGTGGCGTGACACGGTTTCAGTGATTCTACAGTCTGGCCGACGAGAGAATGTGTTCTTGAAACCAGTCAACTATATAGAATTATCGCACTGTCAGACTGTCACCTTCAATACTCATTCGTTTATTTAACTTAAAAAAAATCTGATCATTGTGTACCCATTCGGGCACAGCAAAATATAGCAGAAGAGAGGAAGCTTCCACAAACGCTTATCATCATCAGATATGTATCCACTTTGTCTGTGAGGTTTTGCTAGGTAATTTAATCTGACCTTTCATATTTCATTGAATAAAACATGATCACGGTAAAAAGGATGTCCTATGTAGATTAAAATTGTTTGAGTATTTAAATGGTGACATTTTTTTATAATCACACAAGCGACGATCCCCATCAAAAAAAAGAAGAACAAGAAAAACTCTAAAACACGGTAAAAACCGCATCGTTGGGTTTCGTTGCGAGTTGAAGAATAACGCGGTCGCACGAATAGACACAAAGAGCGACATGAATTTATATGAAAAAAATTACAAGTATTCTGCAGTTTTCAATCCAATTATCTATAAATTGGCTATCTATACATATCTGTGAGGTTTATACAACATTATTACATTGTAAAAGGAAATTATTTTTAAAAGAGTAACCGTGGAGTTCCTTGCCGGCTCTTCTGAATAGAAAACAACCAATTGGGACCGTGCACCTCGCTTGTGACGTTTCATAAGTGCCCATGTAGGTTTATGTGGAATAAAACATTTTGAACTTGAATTTAAAAGGTTTCCAAGGTTGCCTGGAAGAGTTCGCAGAATGTTTTTTTGTTAAGTATTTTTTTTGTAATGTAGATTCTGGTGTTCCAGCCACCCTGTGTTTATAAATAAATAAAAAATCTTGTAACTACATTTGTTTCTTGGCCTACTGCCACCGGTCTTGTCCAAAAACCATCCTATAATTCAATGAATATAAATTTGTATCATTTGCATAATGTATCACAAATATATTGCTATTTTCATAATGGTGTCATGTTTTGAAAATAAGAGCTTGAGCAACTAAAAGATTAAGTTACTTAGGACGCGTGCAAACATCACGATTTTTTGTCGCAGTTGCGTATTTTTTTATAGTTGTACATTTAACTTTGAAATGACGTTGAATTTAATATAATATATTGAATATGGCGACCAAAACGCAACTGTGACATAAAATAGCAACTTTACACACAACCTAAAGAACGTAACTGCCATTTAAACACTTAAGATTTCCTTAAGAATTCGGTTAATTATTTAATAATAAATTGTCTATCACTATTTTAGATGAGACGAAAAAAATTAACTTTTAAAATTAGTTTTTAAGAATATCAACTAAATTAAATATATTTTCATATTCCTTACTAGAACATCCGTTTTGTTTGTAATTACAATTAGCACACGATTATTTTAATTTTAAAAAAAGTAGAGTCCGTTGCTAAATTGTTTACGTTAATTAACAAACAATAACAACAATATTACATCATTTCCTAATTACATTATATTCTTGTCATTTTCATAGAAAAAGAAATATTGTGAAGATCACCAAAAAAGTCTCTGTTTAAGTCCCATGTAACAGGAGGTGAGCCAATTGCCAATTTACAAAAAAAAAAACAATTTACTTTTTGGAAAATCTAGACAATAATCGTTCGCGCCTACATTTACATAATAATGTTAAAGCATGCATACAATAATATATCTTTCGTGGATCATTCATGACTACAGTTCGACTTACATTCAAGTTTCGGGACTGTCCGAATAGTTTCGGCGGGTTTCATTTGAGTCCGTAATTAATCGGATAATCTCGAAACATTTATTTTCGAGTTAAGCAATGGTTTCCAAGAAGAGCGGAGGCCGCCACATACCGCCTGCAATTTACCGTCGAATGACGTCATTGCGACGTTATTTATAAGATAAGATTTATTTTCCCACCACACAATATTACAAAAATGCATGGTTGAAACTTTACTTTTGAACTAATTCGGTTATTTGTGTTTGGAAGTGTGTGAGTGGTGTGGTGTTGGTCAGTGTGAGCGACGTGTTAGGTTTGTATTTTGTGAAGTTATTGCTAGAGCTGCGATATTACACCAAAGAGGTAAGTAAGTTTATGGTATCCTCCTGGAATGGGGAAGGCAACTGTCAAAATGGCGCTGTCGTAGCTAGTTCCCAATGCAAGCTAATAATACAAGGCGCTGGGTGGTTTTATTTTATTTTAGCGAAAATTGACGCGTTATTGTGTTCAAAGATACTCTGAAATTGGAGTGCACCATTTCCCGAAGAACCTAAAATTAGAAGATTGTGGTTTAAAGCTATTCATAGAGATTTTTTTGAGTTCGAGTTTGAGTTGGAAACATTTTGAAAGAAAGTGATTACGAGGAAGTATTCAAGGTTTAAAATTCTGAGACTTTCCATGTCAAGTACTCGATTTATAATACTGAAATCACCGAAAATAACGAAATAGTGAAATAAAATCAAACTCATGAATGAACACAAAATGGAATGAATGAACGAAATGTCAAATTTATTGAAGACCGTAGGGACCCAGCTATGGTCACGCCATCTACAATTAGCTTTGCCCGACCTTCCCCATTTTGTTGTTATAGTAAGACAGTAACTTTCTTTTTGCACATAGTAAAGAAAGTAAGTTTCTCTAGAGAGCGTATTTTGACACTGTAAAGCCGGGTTTGGCTTTCGGTGCCATCATGTTCATGACGGCCGTCACTTCAGCCCGTATGTGGCGGCCACCGCTCTTCTGGGAAACCGAAGCTTTAGACCATAATCACAAACATATATAATTAAGTTATACAATCACGAATTGCTAAGATTTTTTTGAACACATGTTGTTTTTCATTTTGTGTAGTCAAGTGTAGTCTAAATGGGGTTGTAGACCACAGACAAGACTTTTTAGATGTCCGATATATCCTCCGATTTCGGCAACCTACAAAATGTTGGTTGCCAATTTCTTTCTAATTCTAAGTTACTATTATTCCGTTCGACATACACAATGTGGGTCAAAGTTAAATTCATATCACTAACTAACGAACATGAAATCGGACACCGACAAATCGGTCTGCGATCTACCTGTTACCAAAATAAGTACGCTCAGTAGCTTGGTACATAAGTGGTACTTTATTAACACTAAATTTTGTCAACTGGCATCCACTTTTGGTTCTAATGTCACTTCACTAAATAGTGTCATTGTCACTTTTTAATTTCACTATCAAAGTCCCAATTTTTGTTGGTAAAGTCCATTATTTAGTTATTTCACCATAGATGGCGTTGTGTGCTACCTTCCTGCTTATGACAGAAAGAAACTGGCGTTATAGTGAATACATATTATTGATGCAGAGGTCTTATGGCCACAGTTTCATGAAAATTTATAATTTTTAACCCTATTTGGGGGTTGTATTCCCCCATTTGGTGTCGATTTGGCAGTGTTAGATTTTCATTTAAAGTTATATATTTATTTCTTCATTAGACAAATATAGTGGCAGTGTCTAATGCTTTATTTCGCTCACGTAAAATCAAATAATATCTTGCTGATTCAAAAATCGACCGTAAGTTATTGAGCCACGTAGCAAACTGAATCACATTTAAATTTGTATTCACTATCACACAGGGTTCCATTCCCCCATAGGGCTATAGTCCCCCATAGTGCGCCAAGTCCCCTACTTTCCACACAACGCCCCCTACCGGCTACAAAGCCTGTTCCTACTAACTATTGTAATCTTTATCACACCGGTCATCGTGGTCCCAATACTTCGTGTTCCTGGGGACCTCTGTAACATGTCTCCTTGGGGGAGTCTTGGCCGTCCCCCCTTCCTCCTCCCCACTACTCCTACGGTTCATCCTCGCAGGTCTACCATCCCTATTTCTCGATGTAGACCGGTCTTTATATTGCTCTTTATCCTCATCTTCACTGATATTGTCTTTGGATCTCTGACGGGTCCAATCCCGTTGTCTATTCCTGTTAGGGTCCTCTGTAACTTCATTTTTCTCTTTTCTCCAGTTCTCTACTGGACGTCGGCTACTGTTCTTCTGTAGTTCGTTGTTCACGCGTTCAGGTATTGCTTGGGCCGGGGTAGGGGCAACCCTTTCTACTACAGGGGGAGGTCTCTCAGTGTTGGTGGGAGGTAACGGGGTTCTTTCAGGAAAATTCTGGAAACTATCACCACCTTGTTGATTAAAAGCCACGTTTGTGTACTGACTTTGTATATACGCTCCGTCGCCCTGCTGTAGGTAGTTGACGAAGTTATCCGAGTAACTAAAACGGTTTATAGGGGGAGGGTAATCGGGCACAGGGAAAGCTTGCACATTAGGTGGTAATACCGTTTGGTTGTACTCAATTTCTTCTTTTTTCTCTTCCTCTTGCTGCCGCCAAGAGTTTAAGTCATATCTTTTGTTCAAATTGTTTTTAGCAGTCCAAGTTTCGAAAGTGTCTTGACTTACAGATAACGCCTGTTCTTGCCTTAACAGCCCTGCCCCCGCGCCTAAGATCGGCCTTAATTTAGGCTTGGTATCCTCATTATTATTGAGGCTTATTTGCGACAGATTATGACTGACTTTCTCAGCAATTTCGTTGGTATCCGGTCTGTAATCATCTTTTTCGGGGCTTTTTTTCCAGGAGCCGTAGCTGACTTCGCTGAAATTCTCTTCAGTTGTCAGCTCTAGGTGGGCGGCGTAGAATTGCTGTAGTGTGTTTGGTAGTGGGAGGAATTTGTTGAGACAGAGATCTGCTGAGAGGAGTAGCCATATTGTGCTTATTGGTGGCGGTGACAGCAGGCGGAGACGGATGGAGATTGACAGCTCGTCTAGCTCCTGGGCTAGGACTGAGAGGAGCTCTCGGCCATTTTGCATAAGCTGTAAAAGAATTGGAACATATTATTTAACTACTGCGAATAAGGTAATTATTAATCCTAACTAATATTATAAATGCGAATGTGAGTTTGTTTGTTTGTTACGATTTCACGGCAAAACGGCTGAACGGATTTGGATGAAATTTGGCACACAGATAGATCATGACCTGGGTAACTGGGCTTAGGCTAATTTTCATCATGGATCGCAGACGAAGTCACGAGCAACAGCTAGTAAGACCCATAAACTTACAACTTCATAAAAAGTCCCGAGTTGAGATACTGGTCAACTTTACACTGTGACTACATCCCACTCCCCCTCATAGAGGGGTCTGAGACGCAGAAATATGAACAAGGACCCTGTCTCACCGCGTCAACGATTTTCTCGCTGAAGGAACATTCAAAAGATTGGAAGTTGCGTGTAAGTAATAGAGATACATAAATATAGTTGATCACTGACTGCACACACCACATCGAGTACTCCTTTGTCAATGTTCGTTGAAGAATAGACAAAATGAAAGATTTATTTTATTAGTCATGCGTGCTGTTATAACTTTATATAATCGCTTGTCTCCGTCGTACGCACTGCTCTCTTCACGTTAATCAGCGGTGGGGCCTTAAGACACTGACAAGAGCAAAAGCGCGGTCACTGTCAGACTGCATAGAAAAGAAAGAGAAACGCGATGACACAACGGTGGTAATATATTGCAAAAAATGAAGCACATAACATAACATCACGCCTTGTTTCCCCGAAGGGTTAGGCAGAGGTGTACCTATAGTACACCCACATTTCGCCAGTTATGTTTAAGTCCATTGTAATAGGAGGCGAGCCTATTGCCATCTACCGGGCACAAATAACACGTTGCCCCACCTGGGAATCATGCTCAGCAGTAGCGATTGCGACCACTAGACCAACGAGGCATTACGTACGAGACGTATTATATTAGTTTGTATAATTTTTCTATCTGGAATTTCTGAGAAATTCCAGATAGAAAAACCCAATAACACGTTGCCCGACCTGAGAATCGAACCCAGGACCTCATGCTCAGCAGTAGCGATTGCGACCACTAGACCAACGAGGCAGCAAAATGAGCGGAATGAAGCAATCATCTATTTAAAAAAATCTGTTGATTGGACTAGAAAAATAAAACACGTTACGTTATTATGTTGCTTGTAGAATAATCTGACAAAAAATCAGAACGATTGCATGTATTTTAGTATGGTTTTTAACAGGTTCACTGTCCACAGACCACATACGGTCTGTAGATAGACTTCCATATCAGTCCACAGACCGTATGTGGTATGTTCGCCCGTACAATTTCTAAGCCATCTGATACTGTGGACGTAAGGAGAAAGTCTCATATTTAATGCGGACTTGGCAGGACACATCATAAGGATTATAAAAAGTGCTGGGACATAGGGAAAAAGTAGTTTTTTTTTTCTAAAGGGTTTTTCTAAAGGTAAACTGACTTTAAATAAAAACGTAACTGGACTTATGGACCATTCCCACTCTGGAGCCTGGACAGTGAACCTGTTAAATGTTAAAAGAAATTTTTAAGGTATCTTCGTGATTTTTTTCTATCGAATCAAAATAGTTGTATTATGCTTTCAACACACTATCTAACTATCATATACCCTGAAGAATATCATATGCTTTTCTGATTTTTTTTCCTGCAGGTGATCATATACTTTTAGGCATGATTAAACTTGCGTTTAGGGCCTGTAGTCCCCTTAAAGACTGATTATGCAATCGCTAATGTATGCACGTACCTGTGTGGCCAGACTTCGGTGCGCCCTAATATCGTCGCTGCCCAGCAACGCTCTCATGTACTGAAGCAGTGGACTGGCTAGGATGTGCACTTTATTGCCGTTGCATAGGCGCGCCTCTGTAATGATAAAAATTGTAAGTCAAATACATCCGAAATAGGGAGATTCAGTAACTGTTTACAAAGTCATTATAAATGTGATTTACCAAATCACAATTCATGAAAAAAAAAAAACGTATATTATCGTCTGAGATAGTGCAAACTAAGTTATTTCAAGTAGACAGGAATTATCATCATAACATAACATCACGCCTGTAATTCCAGAAGGGTTAGGCAGAGGTCTACCTATAGTGCACCCACATTTCGCCAGTTATGTTTAAGTCCCATGTAATAGGGGGCGAGCCTATTGCCATCAACCGGGCACAAAATCCAGACACCGGGCTGCTACTGAGAAATTCTAGATAGAAAAACCCAATAACACTTTTCCCGACCTGAGAATCGAACCCAGGACCTCATGCTCAGCAGTAGCTCTTGCGACAGTGCAGTAAAAAATAAAGTCAAATTCTCGTCTAAGATAGTGCAAACTAAGTTACTTTAAGAAGACACGAATCATAATCGTTCCAGTAAAACAAAAAATAAAATTAGAAGCCCGCTCAAAGAGCAATCCATTCATCGCAGATTTCACAACATGAAGTAAGTTGGTAAAGCGTTGAGCCGTCATCGAACAGTTACAACAAAAAAAGTGCGCCCGACGAGTTTGATGCCCTTTCCTTTCTCTCGGCCGAATGACATTTGAATTATATATTTTCATTTGGCGCACTTATTAAATTTCACCTTGTATACCAAGTACATATTATTAACATTATTTTGACCGCCTTATTAACATTATTTTAACCAACTGTTTTGTCCCTTTGTGTCAAGTTAAAATGATGTTTGACAGAAAGGGACAAAACAGTTCGATGGCTAAAATAGGTTTACATAGTCTATTATTTTGTTTTATGAATAAGGAGGTAAGTCTGTTAGCTTATAATTATTTATTATGTAAATAGTCTTTAAAAAGGTTAAAATAAAAACTTTACTTTCAAATCTGCCAAATTCTGTAATCTACGAAACCAATTTAGTTATATTATAACACTCACAAGTTTCTTTTAAATTGAGATTCATGTTTGGCTACAATTCACGGTTCTTACGTCACGACAAAACATTGACATTTCGATATTAAAAGCAAAGTTAATGTTAAATTTATATACTATTAAGACTGCTTAAGACTTTGTTGCAGTAAGAGCGATATTCGTAGATCAAGTGTTAACACTTGAAGGTTGGGCAGAGGAGTACCTATAGTACACCCGCATTTCGGCAGTTGTTTAAGTCCCATGTAATAGGGGGCGAGTCTATTGCCATCAACTGGGCACAAATCCAGACTCGGGGCTGCTACTGAGAAGTTCTAGATAGAAACAACCAATAACACTTTGCCCGACCCAGGAATCGAACCCAGGTCCTCACGCGCAGCAACAGCGCATGCTACCACACAACAAGTCAGAAGACTGTCTGTCAGGTTGAATTAATTACCTGCAAAATAGTCTCCCATGAGGTTAACAGCATTTATAAGGAACAGTGGGTTTGACCGCTCCAGGACATCCAGTTCTGAAAAGAAATACAATGATAAGTTCATCATCATCATTTAATTTTCACTGCTGGACACAGGCAAAGTCTACGTCAAAGCAATTATTTCAAATAGCCAATAAAAGGCTCTTCCGAACGTAAACATTTACATTCACATATAACAGTTTCGCATGAAGGATGGGCAAGAAACTCCGCCGTTACTCTTTTGAAATGTTTTACAATAATTTGTATGCATTAATTATATGTGAAGACGATGCACCAAGAATAAAATTACTCTACCACAATAGGTTAAAGGAATTAAAAATGAAGCAAAGACAGATAAATTAATTATGTGATAGACACATGGTGGTCACATATTTTCAAACATTGTAAAATAATAAATAAAATAAGTTTATTGACACAAAATACCTTTGCATACAATAACAATACAAATACATTTCACAGATACCTACATTGTATTTTGGGAAAAGGCTGCACAAATAGTTTAAAAACCCTGTCTCCTAAACTAGGAAAACCCTGTGACCTAGGAGTCAGTGTTCTACTGTAACTTCGTGTACAAAAGAGACCTTCATTTATTTAAGTGTGTTATGTATATGTGTAAAGGGGGCGATAGCTGTGAGGGTCTGAGGGATGTAGTGTGGTGTATGAAAGGGGGGGGGGGGGTCTAGTGGGACGATGTGTGTGGGTGTGTGTGTGTGAGGGTGTGTGTGTGTGGGGGTGTGTGTAGTCGAGTAAGGAGTGTTCGTGTGCTGTTGCAAGTGTTTCTGTATCCGTCCTTGTAGAATAATAATGATTATTTTATACCTACATTATTTTATAAATAATGTCTTTTGTACGGGAATAGTTCTGATTATACAGCCAGTTTTGTAATTTAGTTTTGATGAATTTAATTTGAGAAGTATACATAATCTTAATCAGCCTATTACGTGGCCTTTGTCCCAGCAGTGGGAACATCATAGGCTGATAATGCTTCTCAATTAGAGCCGATAGGAGAAGATGGAGACTTACTAGCGAAGGTTCCCTGCATGACTACATTCAGGAGGGCTCCTCTCAACAGCTGTTGTCGCTGTTGTCTTGTGAAGGATGCGCCCACAGCGGCTAGTTTGCGCGCTGTCACCGAGTTCAGGAGGGCCGCGGCTCTGAATGTGGCGAATGCTTGTCTGGAAACAGAGGAAAATATGATTATACTAACTAATATAATACGTCTCGTACGTAATGCCTCGTTGGTCTAGTGGTCGCAATCGCTACTGCTGAGCATGATTCCCAGGTGGGGCAACGTGTTATTTGTGCCCGGTAGATGGCAATAGGCTCGCCCCCTATTACATGGGACTTAAACATAACTGGCGAAATGTGGGTGTAACACCTCTGCCCAACCCTTCGCGGAAACAAGGCGTGATGTTATGTTATGATATAATACGATTGTTTGTAACGCTTTAACGCTAAAACGGCTGATCGGATTTGGATGAAATTTGGCACATGGATAAATCCTGGATCGCAGACGAAGTCGCGGGCAACAGCTAGTTTATCCATAAATGAGCCTATATTGGGCCTACAAACCAACGCAAAAAATGTTGTCAGATAAGTCGAGAAAGTCCATCCAGGCATTTTTCACTACGGCACCAAATCTCTTTTCTCCCTTTTACGTACACTACGTAACCCAAGGTCCGTACTCCACAGGGGGTGCCATCAGCGTGTAGTCGCATAGTTTATAAGTTTTGGTCCTGGCTGGAGGGCTAAGAAGCTGACAACCTCCTTGGTTGACATGCGAGAAAAAATAAAAAAAATTGTGGAGTTGCACTCGTTCGCGCCAAAACCATGTTATACAGACAAAACAAGAACTAAAATAGGTATGGAGAAAACAGTTATAGGAATTTATTACTACTATGACCACAAACCTCTGCGACTGGCAGAGGTTTATCGTCATAGTATCACAATTTTATTTGTGGTCAGATCAAATAATATTTTTCTTCAATACTTCTCTAACAGTCGTCATCTCGGCAGCCCCCCCTTTCTATCCATATCATCTTCCACACAGTCCATCCATCGTTTCTACCCCTACTATTATAGCCATCCAAGATTTGAGTAGACCTATCTGGTCAGTGCAACTTTTTTTGTTATTTATGCTGCTTTATGCCTTTTTTAGCTCCGTATTCTCTACTCCTCAGTCCGCATAGTTTTAATGATTGACCGGAAAAAAGCAACAGTACAGTTCAAAACCGACATCTAATAAACTTGTTCACTTACTGCAGACGCGCTTCATCAGGGCACAAGGAAGACACTGTGGTTTCAAAGTGGCGCAGTTTCCTGTTGAACTGTATGCCATCTTCGCCCGGAGAGAACTGCTCCAGCTGAAAAAATAACACATAAAGATTAGCTCCATTCACAACTTGGCTTATAGTAACTGCCCGCAGGGGTCAATCTTTAAGGTTAAGGCAACGCTTGACGAGGTCAGTCAGTAGATGGGTGACCATCCATTCACCGAGACCCCTCCGTGCCTTGGAAAGCACGTGCAAACACTATGTAATCTTATCTCACCAGTGTCAACAGCGGTATATACTGCTCGTCGATGCGCAGCATCTCTTTGAGAGTGGTGTCCTCTTCAACCGGAGACTGTTTCTCCTGTTTGTCTGCTACCATCTCCTTCTCAGGCTCCACAGTCTCCCTCTCACTCTCGCGTTTCACTTCCATTCTTGTTGGGTCTGAAAAAAGAGTTGCTTTTTAGTATTTTTAAGTACGTGTTTAATAATAACTTAAACAAGAACTCGGTTTGTGTCATGAGGCGAAATCGTCGGTAAAAAGGAGTAGTGCCGTACCAATAATAATGCAATTGATCCAATCGGTTGGGAGAGGCATTTTACAGAAGGAGACTGCACTTTCCCGATCTGCAGCAGACGTGCCGGGCGTCGGCGAAGGGTGGACAACGCCTTCTCCCAGCCCCGATTGACAGGTCCAGAGAGACGGCGGACTTGGGGACCCGCGCCCCTAATGAACGTCGCGGGGGGAGTTTTACACCTCACTCCCCGCGAACTTGAGGAGGCCTGCGGAGGCCGGCCGGCACTAACCGGTGATCGTGGCAGGCGCACAAGTTCCCATGATCCCCGGTGCAAGTGTGGGAAGGGAACATTTGGGTGGTTTTAGTCAGTAGAAGTCTGACAGACCACGCCCGCCCCAGGGCGGAGGACATCCGTGAGGATTTTCCACTCCGGAACAAAAAATAATAAAATCACAGGCTCGCTTCACATAGCTCGTCTTGGCGCTCTACTGTCTACAAAAATGTAAAACTTTCGAAAAGTGAGCGCCTCGATACACTAACTGAAAACGCCAAAAAAGTTAAAGAGGGTCTCATTTTACATAAGGGCCGTTCAAGTATTACGTAAGCACTATGGGGGGTGCGGGGGTCTTTGTTTTGGTTATTTTGGATGACGTAGGGGAGTCTAGATGATGATTACGTCATCGGTAGTTATTTACTTTTTTACACAAATGGCAACCCATTTATAATTATAACATTATAATTACAATATTAAAAAAAAACATTTATAATTGAAAAATGTTTACGTAAGCATGGGAGGAGGGGGTAAGAGCTTTGCTTACTTTTGCTGACAAGGGGGATGGGGGGGGTATGGGGATTGTAATAAATCTGCTTACGTAATATTTGAACGGCCCCTTATTTGGCGAGAGATTTAAAGAGATACATAAGCCCTCCTATACGGAGACCTTTAACTCTGCCGGCTCTGACTCTATTGAATTAGTTGTGACTGGGTATTTAAAACAAAATTAGGTCTGGCGAGTCATCCTACTAATATTATAAACGCGAAAGTTTGTGAGTATGGATGGATGTTTGTTACTCTTTCACGGAAAAACTACTGAACGGATTTGGATGAAATTTGGCACACAGATAGTTTATAACCTGGATAAACACATAGAGAGTACTTTTTATCCTGATACTCCCACGGGATCAAGCTTTATGCGGGGAAACCGCGGGGAGCAGCTAGTATTAATAATAATTTCAAAGGGTCAAAGTTATCGATATCGATAAGGAAGACTATTACACAGGGACTATACGCACAACAACAACAACAACTCTTATACACTGCCTCGTTGGTCTAGTGGTCGCAATCGCTACTGCTGAGCATGAGGACCTGGGTTCGATTCCTAGGTCGGGCAACGTGTTATTGGATTTTTCAATCTGGAATTTCTCAGTAGCAGCCCGAAGTCTGGATTTGTGCCCGGTAGATGGCAATAGGATCGCCCCCTATTACATGGGACTTAAACATAACTAGCGAAATGTGGGTGCACTATAGGCACACCTCTGCCCAACCCTTCGGGGAAACAAGGCGTGATATTATGTTTTGTTATGTTAAACGCACAACCACTTTTTTTTTTACTTTTATTGAATTCTTCCGCTCTGGGCGGAGCGGGAGGGCGTGTCAGACTTTTACTGACTAAAACCCTGTGCCAGGGGCCGCGGTATCTCTTTCGAACAACCCGCGACCCTGGCAGATATCGGCCCTAACAGACCCCGTCAATTAGTGCTGATCTCTTTGAGGAGCGTGGAACTCCCTAGCTTTGAATATTTTCGCCAGTTATAAAAAAATGCTGAAAAGTGCAACAATTTAACAGCTCCTGTCTTTTTCTGTGGGGCTATCTAAAGGGACGTGTCTATGCTAACAGGCTAATGAAGTCACAATCACTGAGATAACGCAGGATATGTGTGAAAATTGCATGAATAACGCAACGGGTTCACATTCGCCATGCTGTTAGAGGTGGACATTTGTCTGACAATATTTTCCATACTTATTTAAATACCGGCCCTAAATTTTATATTAAAAAAAAACTTAATAATTTTTATATTTCACAGAATAAATTTTAAAAAAGTAAAGTGTATTCCTGTTATTCGCCCAGTCTGTACTATAAATTGTTAAGTTCTCGATGCACAAAATTTGCATGCTTTAAGTAGGTACAAAGTACATGTATCCCTCACAACTGTTACAAAGGATTTTTGTAGCTACATCATATAACTGGCGGTTTCCTAACTACCTATGTCGGGGTCAGCTACCAATCTAACCAGATGGTGCTGAATACCAGTATTTTACATGAAGCCACTGCCAATATGACCTGCACAACCCAGTTACTGGGTAAGACGATACCCCTTGGTAAGGCTGGTTGTCAGACTTTCAAGCTGCTGACCACTTATACA
The DNA here is from genome assembly GCA_963555695.1 of Dasypolia templi. Classification (NCBI taxonomy): domain Eukaryota; kingdom Metazoa; phylum Arthropoda; class Insecta; order Lepidoptera; family Noctuidae; genus Dasypolia; species Dasypolia templi. The sequence goes on from OY743163.1 coordinate 13,687,306, forward strand.
GAATGAAAATACCACATGAGTGGACTCTCATATTTACTGAGAATTTAAAACTACAAAAATAAATTGTTTATGCGAATAGCTGCGACTTGTAACTACGACCAACTTGAGTGAAGCAAAGTTGGTCACGCGTGGTTGGTCACAGTTTCAACCTAACATAGCCCGTTTGGTCGGGCTTAGTTACTGGGACCAACTGAGAAAATAATATAAAAAATAAAAAAAGTACATCGTTAGAAGCGCAAAAAGTTATTGCAGATTCATAATTTGAAAAGTGTACATGCATGTAAAAAGAAGCTCAATTATTTAAAAAAAAAGTATGCTTCATTAGAAGCGAAAAAGTTTTAAGGGATTCAAAAATTTTATAAAGTGTACAGTAAAGTTGAAAAGAGGTTCAATGACTTATTTAAAAAGTCCGCATCATTAGAAACGCAATTATATTTAGAGATTCATAAGTGTACTCTCTGTAGTGGTCAGCTGTACAATATTCGATTAAAAGTAACACTGACCTAGAACTTATAATGAAACGTTGCGTGGGTAAGTTTATAGACACAAATCTCGCAGAATTATACAATCCACTCTCGTCGGAACTATTCTAGATTATAGATCTGTAGCCAAAAATACTTTGTGAGTAAAATCGAAAACAGCGCATAAAATGGTTTCTGAAAATACGACATGTACCAAAAATAAATATGTACATTCATCTCACCCACCTGAATCTATTTCATTATTATCAGCTTTATTATTCGAAACCATTATCACGTCACACAACACTTTTAAGTTTTAAATAAAACGCAAAACAGGTGCAAAAACACGACCTCTTCTGTGAACAGCACACGTGCGAATACCAAATCTAACAAAGAAATTTAATTTGCTATTCTTTTGCTGCAAAATACAGGAGTGGTAGTTTTACTACACTAAACTTGTTATTTGTCTCTCTTTAAGACATTTGTATCGTATAGTGCTGTCTCAGTCGTTCACAAAACATTGAATAATGTGAAGTGCCATTAGATAAATGTTCCCAAAAGAGGATATGCAGGTAGATTTGCATTATTACTTGATTTTTTGTCTATTTCAAGTGTTTACCTGTTGTATAGCGCTGCCTCCCTCTCTCACTATTGTCATTTGAGGACTGTCGATAAGTAAGTTATAATTTTTTCAGAAACGGTTTTAGATTTCATTGTAAATAAACGGACAACAACATTCAAAATGGTTGAACAGGTAACCTTTTTTTTTTTGTAAATTTAGGTAAAGAGTTGCGAATACTATTTTATTAGTTTATGGCCTTTGAAACGATTTGACCAGTGTTGTAAAAGGCGAACAAGGGATTTAACTTTACAGGGTGGCTGGACGCCCTGCGGTGAACATTTTCGTAGGTTATTAAAAAAAAATGCTGTTTGTGACAGCACAGGTTTTCTATGAAACAGTAGATTTTTTCCGATGACTGACGAAATATTTCCACGTACGGTAGACTAGAAGCCGACCTCATTATAGTTTGGTAAAGGAAGGTGACGATTTCAAAAGTTAAAGCAACGTCGAAAATAACTGTCAAATATTTCAGTTTTGATTAATTATTTTGACAATATTACTAAATCTTATCATGAAATATCGCTTTGTAATGCACTAAAATATTGATAATTAATATCCACCGCCCAAGGCCACTCTCAACGTGTTATTTTGCAGTGTTTTTGGTATTTTAGTGGTGTCTCTCTGGAACTCCAATTTTGGCGTACTGGATACAGAAAAACCTAAAAATCTCTGGTTTTAACGTCCCAATAAAGCCAAAAAATGCGACCCTATAACGTGTTGACAGCTATTTGTTTAACAGGGTCAGATAGATTTGTACTGTCTTACATCAGTAGCGATCTGTATTAGGCTATTGGGTATGGCCGTACGTATACAGGGTGGCAGTGGCATCGAAGCATGAAGTCAGCAAATGTTTCTAGAAACTCTGAAAAAACTACTGATTCATAGAACAGTGCAATACCTACGCGGTACGTCACAGCATTTAAAAAAAAATACCGACGAACATTTTCAATGCATGGGGGTCCAGAATGATGTACTGAATCCATTACAAACAGGAAACAGTTTGCGCATCAATATCCTTGCTTTATATAAATAAATAAAAATCATCGTCGGGTGTAAAAAAAAACTTTTAAAATGCTTTATTTACTCACTAGCTTTTGACCACGGCTTAGCTAGCCTGAAGGTCGGAAATTATCCCAAAGAAACGTACTACCGAGATCAAAAGTATCCTCTATATAAATCCAAGTTATAAACTCACAAACACACTCACTACTAAAGTTTCTAATAATGTAATTCAATCATGAGTCGAAAGACAAAGCGCCATTTAGCTTCCTAAAGCAATTGTGACCGTCCAAAATTATTGTTCTTTCCCTCAAAACAGTGTTTTTTATTTCGGATAAAAGATACCCTATGTCCTATTCTGTACCCCTGACCACGTATATGCAAAATTTCAAGATGATTGGTTCAGTGGTATAGGCGTGAAAAAGTACAAACAAACTTTCTTACGCATTTATATTATTATTTTATTAATTTTAAGAAAACTTACAGCTAACACATTAAAGTAGTTAGAAGCAGTATATAGAAGCCAATTACATTTTTCATACATACATACATAAACTCACGCCTTCTTCCCATGGGGGTAGGCAGAAAACACAGAACGCCACCTGCTACGATTCTTACATAGGTACTCCTTTTGCCTCGTTTACGTTCTTACGTCTGGTCATACACGCGCGCCGTTTGCGAGTACTACGCACCTGACCTTTCTGAAGAACATCACCAATAAGGTCACTATACGTCTTCCTAGGGCGTCCCTCCCGGCGTTTCCACTCACATCTGCCTTGTAAATACCTTTTGTTACCATCTCAACATACTCTTTTCAATTTTTGTCACTACATCTTCTTTTAAACCGCACCGTTGCCTTATCACATCATTCCTCAGCCTATCATTCAAAGTCACACCACTCATGCTCCGCAAGGAACGCATTTCCACAGCATTCAGTCTTTTGTCATGCTTCTTTTGCCACACCCAACATTCACTTCTATACATAAGCGTAGACACAGCACACTATTGTGAACAGCCAGTCGTGCCTTCTTGGACATCAACTGGTTGGTCACAACTGCATGTGTAGCACCATTCAATTTATTTCCAGCATTCACTCTCCTTTCCACGTCTCCATCAATCTTTCCATCCCTTGTAAACAGACTCCCCAAATATACGAACTCACTAACTTGCTCACAAAATTACAAGTTTCCACCTAAATAAACTTATTTATAAAATTGACAGTTTCGTTTCGATTCGTTTTTATAAATGAGGTTAGAAATATCCACGCAAGTATAAAATGTCTACCGCATCTGGTAAAGTCAGGAAACTAACCACAAGATACATTATATTATGAGTATAGACTCGGGCAAAGATGAATAAGACCACGTTCGCTCGGACGTAAAAATATTGCGGCGGGCTGTTTCGCGCAGTAGATCTTCAACGTACTACATAGCGCCGAGAGTTGAAAATCCAACAGCACGCGTGGCATGAACGGGTTTTATCGACGTTAAAATAGACAAAACGAGAGATAGAACAGACAAACTAATAGATTTCTTTTCTTCATCTGTACTGTTGTCTATTATTCCGTCGACAAAACCCGTTTCTATGGTGGTCATGCTACGCGTGCAGTGTTTTTTCGACGCGCTGTTGACGCGACGCGAAGAACTCTGTTGGATTTTCAGAACTCGATTCAACGCTGATGAGAGTTGAAAATCCAGTGCGCGAAAAAATCCCACCGCGATATTTTTAAGTTATTTCAGTGCGAACGTGGTCTTAAAGTGAAACGCCGAATAACATTCAACTTAGTTATTATATACATTCAGTAAAAAAGTTTCGGGAATAGATAATTTGTTTATGGTTCCAATGTTTTTTTTTGAGTTTGAGTTGCATCTATTAGTTAGATTAAATACCAGGCCACTCAGATAGTATTGCGGAATAAACTTTTTATGTATGAGACACTGGCCAGTCTAGAGTCTATTTAAAAAATATGATTATTTGTTATTAAAAATAGATACGTTCCAATTTCTAAATTTCCCACCACATTGTTTGCGAGATAATTCAAATTATCATGTCTCATTAAAACATGGATCTGCGCCGGGAACATATAGGTATGCGCTAAGATTTGTTACGATTTCAAGTGTCGCCTGAAACCGGACTAATCGAAATCGGATGAAGGCCCTTCTAAGGCAACCGTGTATCGTTGGTACAACGAATTCAAGCGCGGTCGACTAAGTTTGGGGGATGAAGAAAGAAGTGGTCGCCCTTTGACGACTGTAACGGAAGAAAACGTGCTAGCAGTGAAAAATTAAATCCAAGACAATAGGCGAGTTACGTATCAAGAGATTCAGCACATACTGAGATAATCAATCATGAGGTTGGATCGAAAAGCCTTCACGAACATGTGCATCTTCGCGTGAGGAGGATAGTTTCACGCTGGGTGCCGCACAAACTCAACGATGTTCTCGCATTCGCATTTTGATCAATAGAGACGTAAAAAAGGGCTACAATTTGCAAAAAAAAAAAAATTGCAAACAAAAAGCTAAAACACAAAGACTTGAAATGCCGGTCCATCTTGTCCCAGGGCCTCCCGCATCATCAGTTCTACGGCTAATAGGATTACAGCTTGTTACGTATATTGCCCACAACATTATAACAAGCTGGTTATAAATGCGAAAGTAAGCTGGTTTGTTTTTTACCTTTTCACGCTTAAACCACCAAGCCGATCATCAGGAGATTACCCACGGCACTATGGACAGATGTACTCAATTCGACATTGTTTTGTCTTCAGCAAATCATCTACACAATAATCGAAGACCAGTCTAAATACTTCCTCAAAAAAAAAAAACTAATTACAGTCGCCGTCAGATATATTGTAGCAGACAAGGTGACCAAATACTTCTGAACAATTTAAAATGTCAATAAGTTCCATACACTACAAGTTGCCATTAATATCTGATCATTCACTACTAAATTTATATCTGAGCAGATGCTTGTCAATAACTTCTATACACACAACTAACCAAAAATATCTGAACACTGAACACTGTCAAGTGTATCTACGCAGATGGGGTAGTCTTAGATATCAGTTGAGGACGTTCATTCAAGACAATGGCTCAATGCATAATGCTCGTACTGTACAAGCATGGATTTGACAAAATTTTTGTGAGAAGGTTGTTGGTTCCATGCGAATGCAGAAGGTTACACAAAATACTAATATTTTATCTACGTTGTCACAAATAAAAAAATATTTGCAATAATTTTTAATTTCATTACAAAATCAAGATCTATTTTCTATCAATAGCATTTGTATCTTAAACAAATGATTTTCTTTACAATTTTTATTCCCTTTCCATCGTATTTATACCTAGAACAGTCATTTGGTGTTCAAAAAGGGTGTTACCTGGTTTTTTGTTTGTTGAAAATTGTTTATTTTATTGAGTTCGACGTGTTCTCTTCGAATTCTCACTTTGTCGCTCATTGTTTTATCTTTGCCGTTCGCACCGCTATATTGGAAAAATAGCGCCTAATAGCAGTTTCTTGACAATGTCTCCTTTCCAACTCATTTTTCGATTACACATAAAATTTAACTAGAGAAAATTTACATCAATTTATGTCTTCAAATTTTTTTGGTAAAATCAGTAGTCATTTTTTACGCCTTTGCGGTAGAACTCTGGGGACAATGTGAAAATTCAAAGGGAGCACGTCGACCTCAATAAAATCACCACTTTAAAAACTTTACAGGTAAAACTACCAAATGACTGCACTAACCACAGATAGTCAAGTCGATAGTCGTTTTTGGTTCGTCCTTTATATCACGCAGTAACGAATTAGGTAAGCTCAGTGTTTATCTGCGTAGATACACTTGACATTGTAGTGTTCAGATATTTTTGGTTGGTTGTGTGTATAGAAATTATTGGCAAGCATCTGCTCAGATATTAATGAAGTAATGAATGATTAGACATTAATGGTAACTTGTAGTGTATGGAACTTATTGACATTTTAAATTGCTCAGAAGTATTTGGTCACCTTGTCTGCTACAATATATCTGACGGCGACTGTACAGATACCTATAAACCCTGAGAGGTTTTCGTTGTGTGGCTAAAACCAATTTGTTAAATGTTAAGTGTTTTAGAAATAAATAAATGAAATGACAAAAATGACAATGGCATTTCCGAGATATTTATAAAAATGTAATTACTAATTAGAGGTTATGTTCGACTACAAAATGAATTGAAAAAAGCTATTTGATTGGATCTGAATGGGTTTACCAGTGAACTGTGTCTTTGAAGCATATTTGTGTAAAATCTGTAGCTGTTAGCCTATATTCCTAAGTACAAAAGATCATACGACGATAAAAAGACAATGTTCATTCTTACCGGCGTTAGTGAGATCCAGACTCGTTAAATGTTCATGATATTATTTGGAATCTCTGACAACATGAGTCTGCGCATAAGTGGCGTTAACCTCAAAGAGCAGTTGAGCGATCGCTCCACAGTTGCACTCGCCATATTTAATATATCACAACACAAAAAGTCCTTTCTTAAGTAATAATATGCAAAAATATGACAAACGCGCAATAAATGTCAAATAAGAAATTCTAATACATTCGATTTTAGATCGATTTCCGCAAACCAGCTAATGGTGTTTCACGAATACCATTTGGCGCCCCCATGCCGTTGACAACCATTGGTATTTACAAAAACCAGCAAGAACATGTGATTTAGAACTCTGTTGAAACTTTCCATTCAAGCTAAAGTTGTGTGTAAGCATTTTTACTCTTTGTCTTATAGGAAGAAAAGCAAAAATATCGATAAGCAACATAAAAAAAACGCATTTTAGAATTTTCATGTTTGGTTTTTTAATCACAATGTAAACACCTTTTTCTGAAATAAACAGTTATTTAACTTGGCACGCAACAATACATCGAACAATCAATACAGAATCAATATCATTATATTTGATGTAGGAAGGTAGGCACATTATACGCAATACCATGGAGTTTCTTGCCGGCTCTTCTCCATAGGAAACGACCGATTGGAACCGTGCACCTAGAATCTGACGTTTCATAAGTGCCCATGTAGGTTTAAGTGAATAAAAACTTTTGATTTTGATTTTAATAGAAAAAAATGGACGTTCTATTGCCAGGCGATAGTAAAAAATGTCGAACTGTATAGAAACGGAAACATAAAAATACTAATTATTGTTCAAAAAACTATACCATTGTAAATAATAGTTAAGTCCCATTGTAAAATTTTATTTTATTTTATATAGGCTTTAAATGCTATGCTGTCCAACTTTTTGAGACACGAGACAGTTGGCAAGAGTAGTGTCCGTGGGCAATCTCTTTTTGCATATACATGGTCAGAAAAGGACGCAGGCTACCTTTCATCCAGAAAAAAAAAACTGTTCTTGAGGAAAAGACCAATAACTTTCAAAGGTCACAATTGCTTTAGAACGCTACATGGCGCTGCGAGTCTTTCAGGTCATGATTGAACGAATTTTTTTGAAACTTTAGTAATGAGTTGAGTTTATACCCTGGTTTTTATAACACACTAAAGGATACTTTTTATCCCGTGAGTACGTTTCTGTGGGATAATGTCTGAACTCCAGGCGGGCAAAGGCTAACTGTAGAAGATAAATGAGTGACACTCACCAGTAGATCTCGGACTGAGTTCAGCCAATGTCCTCGCGGCGTCAGACTCAGCGTCTCGATCGTCGCCGGGCCGCTGTTCCCGCAAGTGATGTCGGCCGGTGTACCCTCTCCCGCGGCCAACACTCGACATTATAACTAGCTGGAATTTCAAGATAAATGGGGGAAAATTAGAGTGATATTTTGGAGTGTCTATACTGCGTCCGCCATTTAGTTTCCAAACAGTAAACACATATGTGTCTTTTTGATAAAAAAAAAAACTCTTCTCTCCGGTCTCTTCTGTCAGCTGTTTCATCTGGTTTATTGGCAGCTCACTTTTTACGATGAAATTTTTACAAAACAGATAGATCAGCAGTTTGCGCTACAACTTCAAACATGTTTATGACTTTCAATAGTACGGTCAATGCCCTGGATTACCTGACCCTTTTAAAGAAGTAGAGGGGAAGAGAGGTCGGGCTATGCAGGTCACTGACTGTACTATTCATTCTGAAATCAACTTAATTTACACAAGCACAGAGTTTATCACCCATACTCTTAGTCGTAACTTCGAAAGCTACTAGACTCATGACGCTGTCGAGAAGACCCCAAGGCATGCCTTGGAAGACCCTCAAAATCGGTATTCATAGTTGTCAGATTAAGGAAATTATGAGGTCCCTCGAATGAGTGTGAGTCGAGGTGATACATCGCGAATATGTCAACATTAAAAAAAATCTTCAAGTTATTATGAAAATCGGATAAAATAGGCGTGTATCGATACTCATTACGTATGTGGAGTTTCGCTAGCTAGTTTAATTTGATGTTACAGAAGGTCTTTGAAAGCGATCCGTGTCACAAGTTGTGCGCTCCACGCACTTTCGGCGCCACGAATTTCGTCTTTTTTCTGGTCGAAGTTCCTTGTTGACTACCACCCTCCCGACCCTTGCTCGAGCCAGCCCGCGCCACTGAGCCTGTAGCTTTAAATTTGTCCCTAAATCACTCAAATCCTGATCCAGCTAGTCCCTTGCTGCCCTCTTCCAGCGACGCCCTAAGCCGAGGTTCGTACCCCACAGGGGGTGCCCTTAGCGTTGTAGCTTAGTTTTTAAGTTAGTACATAAGTTTAAGTCCTGGCTGGAGGCCTTAATTTATTAGGGCAACCACAGGCAAGTCCGTCTAAGCAGACGACAACCTCATAGGTTGACCTGCGAGATGCCATTCCCAATAAAATAAAATAAAATTGTTGACTACCTCAAGGAAGCCTCAAGGTAGATGCCGACGTACCTGAAATTCGACAGTTGGTTCCTGAACTCAAACTCAACTCGACTGAGGAAACTGTTTGAGATGAGCGGTAAAATTACAACTACGAATATCAAACCACCGAAATGAGGTTGAGTCAATTCGAGGAAATCACGAGTTTTTTCATTTCATTTTAGTGTATATAACATCACTTGAACACAAGGACTTCAATAGACTTTGGAAGACTTTCCATCTACAGCCAGAACTTATGATTGGGCTCAGTTATGCTTACGTCAAAACGAACGAACCCTTATCACTTATTAAACGGTATATTTCGATCCGTGATTTACGTATGCCTTCAAAAATAACATATGTGACTGGTTTCTTAGCAAAAAAAAAAAGATCGTTCTACAAGTCATAGTGCATCAGCTTGACAACATGTGATGTTTTGCAACTTCATGCGGTGTTGAAAGCGTGCTGACATATAAGACTATCTATCAATCACATACCATACAGAGCTAACGCGTTTCTCGATACCGTTCCGTTCGTACCGTTATAATTATGGATTATCATGTCACCCAGTAACTACGTTTTGAAGTACAGAGGGGCAGTTTCCGTATTTAACGAAAGCGTTTTATATAGTCTTAATCTGTCAAAAATACAATCATTAATTTTTGACAAGTTTTCTGACGTTGATTTTCGCTGAGATGAGATTGCGGCTTGAATTTGAACGTTTTTAAAATATGAGAATTGGCTTAAATTTGAAATAAAATTTATGAGAATGATGAAGAAAGCTCGAAACTGCTCATCCGATTCCAACATGATTGATTTTTAATTTTTTTTTCAGATAGTGCTATCAATATTTAAAAAAAAATGTAAAAGCTTAATAAACTGCCAAGTTAAAAACGTTTTTAAAATTTAGTGTTAGACAAGGACAGCACTATCGTAGAAGTCACGTCAAAACTATGTAACGTAATACTAGCGCCATACATTGTGCGTACCGCGCGACTAGGACGGGAATAATCCCCTCCAAAAACTTTGGAAGTGTATAGCTTCTTCATATTTACATCGATTTAACAGATTTTTTTTATTTTCTCATTTTTACTATGCCTTCTTTGAAATTACATTATTTTTTCGAACATTTTTAATATTAGTCACCATCACTATTTTTTCACTAATAGAAAGCTATTCCTGAGTTCCCTAAGATATATTTTATGGTGTAGGTGTAGTTGGCTTTAACGCGGACCGAGTCGCGGGCAGAAGGTAGTAGGTACGTCACTCGTCTTTGCAGTATGTTTTATTTTATGAAATGAATTATCATATATATTTTCTAAGATAGAATAGAATATCACAAACTACTGTAACTATTTGAGATATTCATAACCTTGGCGAGTGAATCAAGGTTGAATGGGGCCTTAACTGCGTATAATGACGCTATTAATCGCTTCGTAAGGGGTAAGCAATTAGGTTGTTGGTACTAACTCGATTAATATTAAAGGCGTCATATTTTGATCCAGATGGATCAATAGCAGTTTTTGTAAAGACATAAATCTGCCGTCATTTCTTTTTTTTTAATGAAATCTGCTAAATGAATTACAAGTTTTTTTTTGTAAAATATCACGGCGTGGTTTTATCGCACACTGGATTTTGAACGCTCTGCTGAGCGCCGAGAGTAAAAAACCAACAGTGTTCTTTCGACGCGTTATGATGCACCTTGTTAGATTCTCAACGCTCGGCTCAACACCAAGAGTGGAAAATCCTGTGAGTGATAAAATCCTGCCGCGATATTTATACGTCCAAGCGTACGTGGGCTAACTTCGTAAGATTCTGCTAATTGACACTAACGCAATTTATAATTTGTGAATCTCCGTAAAAATGAATTGCGTGTTATGAATTGTACGCAGCCTTATGTAATGTCAATTTGTGACCATTTGGTGGTTTTTAATACGATCAATTTTATTATCCAAATACGAATCTACTAAAGTTAAGCGCGGGTTTATTTAGAACACTGATAAAATGATTGAAAATAACGTTTAAAAAATATGTATAATAACGCGGATTGCTTTAGTGCATCCCCCTTTAAAGTGTCAACAACAGAAGTGTATATTTCTATACACTTCTTTCTTCTAAAAGAGATAATATTAAGTTCTAAAAGTATAATATTTTTCATCATTTAAATATGCAAAATAACAATAATGGCAAGTTTTTATTGATAAAACACTTTTGAAACTTAATGACTTCACTGTCTGCAAAGCAGACACAAAAATACCTAATTAAACAATTGCTTTGAATGTTAAACAATCATACTGTGAATCACAGAACAAGGAAATGGGATGAAGCCGAGATCTATAAACGTTACTTATTAACACATACCAACTCAAAGCATCATTTACAGTCACTTTTGAATTGTCGAAGTGGTCGGTCGTTCACAATAAAACAACATCCTTATTAATTTATGAAAACATAACATCATGCCTGTAATCCCACAAGGGTTAGGCAGAGGTGTACCTATAGTACACCCACATTTCGCCACATAAGCTTAAGTCTGTAATTGAGAGCGAGCCTATTGCCGTAAACCGGGCAGAAATCGAGACTCTGGGTTGCCACTGAGAAGTTCTGGGTAGAAAAACCCAATAAATCTTTGCCCAACCACTTTTATGAAAACATAAAATACACATCCTAAATATGTGGAAATGCATGTTACTAAATTTATTGGTATAAAATATTACCAAGAGATGTTGCATGGGTATGAGTGAGATTGATATAATTATGATAAAATATAAACATGAATTCACAAAACAGAATTATTTATTGGTTAATAAAGGCACTCCTGTACCTCAGAGACGGATCTTCTAAGATGGAGATGATAGAGAAGTATGAAATGTTGGACTGACCACAAATAAGGCCAGGAGGATGATTTACGGCCAAATCAAATAACATAATTATCTATATCCAATTTTGCCATACTAGAGATAGAAAAACCTCTCTGATTTTAAAGTCCCATTAAAGCCAAAATGAATTGCGTGTTATGAAGAGAGAGCCTATGCGACCCTATAACGAGTTGGGAGCTATTTGTTTGACAGGGCAGATAGAATTGTACCGTCTATCATCAGTAGCAATCTGTCTTAGGTTATTGGGTTTGGCCGTTATGTTGTATGTTTTTTTTAATTCAATGGATGGACTACAGAGAAGAGGAATGAAAGGGAAGTATGTATAAAAATATTGTTGCCCAATCCCAAATAAATTGGGATAAGCAGAATGATGATGACACCTATTTAAAATGATGTGAGAAAAAACATAAATATGATACCTTTTTCAGATCCATGGAAATCTGGGAACGAAGGAAAAACTTATTGTATTAACTTCGTATGAGATATTGTGTGAGTTTTGGTGTTAGAAGAAAAAATTAAATGGCTGTATTTTTGTTTAATTTTAGAACTCAAATTGTGAATGTGATGATGGCAATTTTCTTACATTTTATTCAATAAAATATTTGTTTCTTAATAGTGCACACAACATTAAATTTAAAACTTGCCAAGTTATAAACAATTCAATTCAGAAGTGTTAGGACAACACTATCATACATTACAAGGACAGCACTATTGTAAAAGTGACATCACGACTATGTACTCCAACTAGCGCCGCGCCGTACATTGTCCGTACCGCGCAACAAGGGCGGGAATAATCCCCTGCAAAAACTTTTTAAGCGTGTAGGTTCTTCATATTTACATCCATATCTCATTTTTACTATGCCTTCTTTGAAATTACATTATTTTATTTAAAAAAAAATGGTATTAGTCATCATCCTTATGCAATAAATGCCACAAAAGAAGTATTGTATGTTCAATGTGTTTTAAAAAGCACCGTGTTAAAATTTGAATAAGAACATTATTTAGTAATTTCACTGCATAATGTTTTTTATCTGTATGTCTGGTCATAAGCATGTATCTTGTTTTTTTTTTTTAAACTATGGCAATAGTTAAATAAAATTAAAATAAGACAAAATACACAGGGTGCCAAAGACATTAAAGCACAAACTGTAACTAAATACAGCACATGCAACACTGTAGGTGTATTTATGGTCCGAACAGCAAAAAAAAAAAAAAAAAAAAAATTCAACGCAGGGGGCAGGAGAGATTGCACATAAATTTTCCTGCCACCTGTATAATTTATAATTATGACCTCTTTGCCAGTCAGTTATGGGTTAGTTGTTTGATGAGGATGCAATTGGTAACTCAATCCTTTGCTTACTTTGTTGGGGCTCGGCTTCCAGCCTGACCAGATGCAACTGAATACCAGTATTTTACATGGAGCGACTGCCTAGATGACCTCCACAACCCAGTTACTGGGTAACACTATACCCTGGGTAAGACAGGTAGCTCAATCCTCATTTATTATTATAACTACACAAGATAATAAGTAGCTGATACATTCCTCTAATTCTTTCATTCAAACATTTGAGTAAAAGTGTTGTATAGAGTACTTGTGTGCTGAAATTCGTAAGTAAATTAATGGAAAATGAATACACAAAAAAAAATGCATTCAAAATTTCAAAGTCCTAGGCTGAATGCCGACTCTTTCCATTGACATGAGGAAAAAAACTAAATTGCACATGTCAATGCGTGTGTGTTCAATTTAATGACGAGATTTTCAGCCTTGGCTCAATTTCTCGAAAACAACTATTTACACGACATTATCACTTAACTTCACACAATAAGACGCTTGTCAAGATAAATATATACACTCCAACACGTTTCCTCTACAGTAAATTATTAAAATAATAAAATGCATGACATGTAAACATGATGACAATAAAATGTCACACATGTATGTTTTCAAAAAATATACAGGAAAACCATCAATGAAAACTCAAAGGATATGATGAAAAGGATTTGTTTACAACGCTTTCGAATGTGATTTAAATATTTATAGGCTATGTATCTTTTAAAAATATCTTTGTTCGCCGGCGAATGCTATGATGACGATTATCGGGTACATTTCCATTTGTGAACGGCGCATAAAAATGTACGATTTTCAGTGAAATTTGTGAAACAGTAATTTAATTATAGATTTAGTAAATATTTACTCACCAAGTTAAATAATAAAAAGGATTTTTGAGTTATTTATTTCCTAGTTGTTTGGTCGTGTAGTAGTTGACATACGTTTCACTTCCATATTGGCGAGTTTAGTGATGGGCGTAGGAGTTTATTAACAAAACTTTCACAGACAAAAAACCGGTAATACCGGTTTCTCATTCAAAGAAGTTGCAACAAAAACTGGAAGAGGAGTAAATGTAAAAAAGGGTAGGGCTGTGTTATTAATTACACAAATGCTAAAATTACACAATTGTTACTTTTAAGTAATGTTAGTGGTTTATGATTATGCGTTAGCATTTGTTTTGGTAGCGGAAAACCGAGATAATTCTTGGATATATATGATGGTAGCAAGTCATTAATTTTTATAGGTTTTTCTGATACATCTCTCAAGATTGTTAAGTTTTATCACTCTTAAAGGAATAATCGGAACTTAAATTGAATAATTTACTTTACGGTTTATTGAAAAAGTTCTATTGCAATCCCTCGCTGAATGCCGATCGAAAAAATGACATTTCAGTTTCGGGGGTGAAGCATGGATGCGGGGTGTGCGTTTTTGCTCGGGGCTCGGGCGGATAACTGAAGAAATTGTATTTTCCGTCTGTTCTATTTAATTTTTTAGTTTTTCATGACTTTGCCGGTAACAAAAAAACGTCATACTACCATATGAATTTATTATAATACCGCGAAGTGTTCCACAGATCTACAAATTTATTTTAATCGACATTGCGGTTGTTTGTACTGCTGTTTTTATTATTGATATTTTATTTCACCGTTCTTGAGTGCGACTATTGCGAAAAATCGTTAAAAAAATTAAGTGTACAACTGTAAAGAGGTTTTGATATAGAAAACCGTTAATTCTAATTAAAATAATATTAGACAAAATAAAAAAAAATAAAAATTCTAATATGTCTGACGGTCACGGGGAGCCGAATCAGCTGAATTCGAATTCGAATAAGAAAGAAAGTGTTGCGGCTGCTAGTGTGCCGAGTGATAGTCCTGTGACGGACCCCGGCCAGGTGCGTGGCGGAAACACCGAGGCTGGTGCAGCTGCTGGAAAATTCGAGGGCCAGCGCGGGAAATCGAGCGCATTGAAAAAATCTGCGCGATACAGAAGCAGATCATTATCGGCATCTTCTGCCGATTCTTACAGTTCCACATCTTATACCGGTAAGTGGATTACTCAAAATCATATTTGAAGCAAATCCTAATCCCCAATTCTTGTAGAAATTACTTACATTGTTGAAATATTGTCTATATTTAGCCACACAAACAATGTTTGTTAACAAAGGTAAGTCACTTTTTTGTGGGTAATCGCCAAGGAATTTGTATTCAGCCTGATTGTGCAAAGAGTTTATCTAACAACAAAAATTGCTGCCTGTATTTATAAATGCACAGGTCATGTTTCATCCACCGAGTCATTATTATTTAACACTCTCATAAACATTTAATAAGCAATTCTGCCAAATAAACTGCATAACACATTGGTTTCTGATATACTTAGAGAGCATTGCTTTTTTTACATTATTACCAAATGTAAATTAGCCTATTAATGAAATCATTTAACAATTACCATAATAATTACCATACATTACTTACCTACTTAATTTCTTAAGTTTGGCACTCCAAGGGGGCAGTTGGGAACCCTAATATTTAATGAGGCTTGAAGTTTCTAGACAACCAGATATCAAAATTATTTGGCGCTTCTAGCAGTTCACTGGCACCGGCTGCTGAGTATGAGCATCAATCCAAGGGTCATCCAAAAACAAGGGACTTAAATATAACTGGAAAAATGTGGGCCCAACCTTTCAGTGAATACAGCAATGCTGTGATGTTAATTATGTAATAATATAATATATTTTAATCATTCTTAGTCAGGTTTTATCCCACTTGATTTGCAAAATGTGGGTAACCAATATTTCTGAGGTTATAGAGACGTGATTTTATGTTGAATGTCCTAATGGGCTAACACCTCCTCTAGACCTGGATTGCCAACCCTGTGCCCATCCTGTCAATATTATTATAAGCCCACTTTTTGGGTTGACATGCTTATGCCATAAATTCTTGTCATTATTCTTCATCATTTTCCAATATTGAACCTATCACATAACAAAAGTCTATAATAAGTATCCAATGCTGAAGCCCGCACTCTGAACACCCATTATATTCTTCCGTCGACAGAACACTTTTCTACGCAGATTTTCAAAATGCCCGAGTAAAGTAAAGGCGGCACTGTTCATAGCGTACTGCCAGTCACTCTATACGTGCAGTCGGTGGTCAACTAAACGCAGTGGGTATACAGCGCTTTGCGCGTTCAATACAATAATGCATTTAAGGTGTTGCCGCGCTTCTGCAGTGCTTCCGGCATGTTCGCAGAGGCGGGAATAGATGGCTTTCATGCCATCATGCGCAAGCGATGCGCCTCCATCATGCGCAGGGTGCGCGCCAGCCCCAACAGCATCCTGAATGCTACAGCAGATAGGTGGGACAGTCCCATACTGGGAAATTAGATACGCCTACATGCCACTGTGGTGTTATAATAATAATTATAGTTTGTCTTGATTATTTGGTAGTTGTAAGTACTAACACTAGTTTCTAAGTCGTTTGTATACTAACCAAATCGACGTTAGGGTCCGAAATAAAGGTTTTTATTTATTTAAAGCTCGTGCCGAGACGAGAAAAAAACAAGGTACACTTATCAGTACCTATCACGGTTCCACCATCACTCTGTATTCTGGGGTTGCAACATGTCTTATTAGAAAGTAAAACAAATATTTTGCTCGACGAAGTGCCAGCCCGCGCCGTAGCTGAGCCTGTAGCTTTAAATTCCCCGATTAATAATAATCAACAAAACTTGATCCAGCCTGTCCCATCTTGCTGTCCTCCCGTCAGCGACGCCCTAAGCCGAGGTCCGTACCCCACAGGGGGTGCCCTTAGCGAGCGTTCGCTTAATAATATAAGTAGTTTTACGCCCCTGGCTGGAGGCTTTGAGTCCGCTTAAGGCAGCCACAGGATAGTCCGGTTAAGTAGTCACGACCTCTCAAGGTCAACTACGAGATGCCATACCCAAAAAAAAAAAAAAAAAACATCGTAAATTAGATTAATATTAGTCATCCCGGTAGTCAGTAGGCATCCCCTTTTATAGCCAAACAGTTCATCTATCGCTTCTTTGGTCATCCACTACTCTTAATTCATGTATAGCGGGGTGCAAGAGAGTGAAATTGAACTTCAAAATGAAATATGTATTTATAAAAACCGTTCAAAACTAAAAATATCTGAAAATGCCGAGTCAAGATCTCTCAATTCTAAAGCTTTTCTGCATTAGGTACTCGACAAAGTACCGAACTGCTATTAATTTCCGAAAGTCTAATCGACCATAGGAGGAATGCTAACATAATCGAGCTTGCTTCGCTCGATCTTGCATCCTACTCTATCTTAATTTATCAGCTTCTTTTTCTATGTCGACAAGAGAGAAACTTCGAGGCGAGATGTAAAACTTATCGTACATTCTCTTAATTGTTAAGCTTTTCTGTAAGCCGACAAAGTTACTCCTGGTATGAATGGACATGCGATAACCGATGTGAAGTGCAAAAATGATCGAGCTCGCTTCTCTTCATGGACCTGAAGATGCACCCCTCAGAAAGTAAACTTTCCGGCGCTCATAGCCATCCACATTCACACTGACAGCTTTCCACACGGCAGTTACCAGTGAATACGACTCTTAAATGTACGAGTACACCAACATTTCCTGGGCCAGCCACCATCTTGCTGCCTGGTCAATAATTTTACCTCTTAAACTTCTAACAATTACGATAGAAAACGCAGGTCTATAGATACGTTTCCATGGGACTCAAAATAATACCTAGTTGTATGTATTACTAGCTCAATCCATTTAACAGGTTTGTCATCCCTCGTGGGAATTCATGAGCAAATAAGTTAGAAATATTTATTCGTCGTATAAATTCTCGCGACGTACATACACATTAAGTTAAGCAGATACACCTCCATTTCAGTTGGAGATTTGTAAACAAGTTTA
This sequence comes from Dasypolia templi, assembly GCA_963555695.1. Taxonomy (NCBI): domain Eukaryota; kingdom Metazoa; phylum Arthropoda; class Insecta; order Lepidoptera; family Noctuidae; genus Dasypolia; species Dasypolia templi. The sequence continues at coordinate 13,705,358 of OY743163.1, forward strand.
TTGTTACCACTAAAGAAAAATAATTGATTCTAAGCGCCCCTTCCTTAAAGTAGTTTCGTATGGAGAAGAATGGGCAAGAAACTCCACCGTTACTCTTTTAAAGAGTTTTACAATGTTTTGTATACATTACTTAAATTTTTATATGTGAAGACGATGCACCAAGAATAAAAAAATCTATACCACAACAGGTAAAAAGAATATAAAATTATACAAAGACAGATAAATCAATCACGTGATAAGTACATGGTGCTCATATATTTACAAACATTGTAAAAGTATATGATTTTCCTAAAATAATAACAAGGAATAAGTCAGTGTGCTAGCATTTTGTCTAGACTAGATTGTCCTATGGAGCTAGACCAGCATGTTTCCAAGCATTCCTATCTTGGATATTATCCTCTAATTTGTATTATGCTTGTTTACAAAATGTACTTTTGATGTGATTTTCAAATTTTCTTTAATTTAATTGCAATAAATCACAGACCACCCAGATCCATACATGCCTCTGAAAGCAAGTTCAGGCATGATATCATGATTTATGCGAGTTTGACCATAGGTTCTCAACATGGGCTATAACGCGTGGGGCGTTATCATCGATCCTTCAGTTCATCCGTTTGAATCTTTCAGGGGGCAGTAGAATACCCAGAGAAAATTAGGGGGCGTTGGGATGGGTTCTTACGACAATACGAGGGCTGCACTAAAAGTATCGGGAATGGAATATTTGCACTGTTCCTGTCATATTAAAATCTTTTTAATTGAAAACTCCTTGGTTTTAAAAAACGAATATCATTTATTTATTTTAAAAAAGATTCTCGGTCTTGTCACAAGGTTTTATCAAACTTGTTTAGTCGTTGAGAAAATGGAATTGACTCGAGAAAATTCAAGAGCAATGATTTATTATGACTATGGTTTATCACAAAAGCAGTGTGTTGACCGGATGATTTCTGCATTTGGTGATGAAGCCCCATCCAAAACCACAATTTATCGCTGGTTTGCTGAATTTCAACGTGGACGTGTCAAGCTCAGTGATGATCCCCGTCAAGGTCGTCCAAAAACTGCAGTCACCCAAGAAAACGTTGATGCTGTGCGTAAGCTGATTGAGGAAGATCGACATGTGACATACCGCGAAATTCAGGCAACTTTAGACATTGGCATGAGTCAAATACAAATAATCTTGCATGACAATTAGGTGTAAAAAAGTTGTTTTCCCGATGGATACCGCATTCGCTCTGTGAAGAGCAAAAAGCGGCTCGCGTTACTTGGTGCATCAGAACTCTCGAAAGGTTCCACGCAGGATTCTCAAATGCTGTATACAACATCGTATCAGGTGACGAATCCTGGATATACGCGTATGAACCCGAAACAAAAAACCAGTCACGAGTTTGGTTGTTCGAAAATGAGTTAAAGCCAACAAAAATTGTTCGTTCACGGAGTGTAGCAAAAAAAAATGGTGGCCACGTTTGTCTCCAAAACCGGCCATGTTACGACTATTCCTCTTGAGGGACAAAGAACGGTTAATGCAGACTGGTATGCTAGCATTTGTTTGCCACAGGTCGCTTCTGAACTCCGTAAAGAGAACTGCAACCGCATCATCCTCCATCACGACAATGCGAGTTCTCACACCGCACACAGAACAAAAGAGTTTTTAGAACAAGAAAACATAGAATTATTAGACCATCCGCCGTACAGCCCCGACCTAAGCCCTAATGATTTCTATACTTTCCCTAAAATAAAGAATAAATTACGTGGACAGAGATTTTCATCACCTGAAGAAGCTGTGGACGCCTACAAAACGGCCATTTTGGAGACCCCAACTTCCGAATGGAATGGTTGCTTCAATGATTGGTTCCATCGTATGGAAAAATGTGTCAAATTTCGCGGAAAGCATTAAATACATTTTTAAATAGTAATGTTGTGTCACTTCCTTGATTCCCGAAATTTTCAGTGCCGCCCTCATAATACACGTTTAAATATAATTGTGGCATTAGCTGTTTCAGATTCGCGATAGACAGTTAGTCAAAACATAAGGTCGGCGGGCTAAATAAGGTTGAAAACGGAGAACCTAAGTCACCCTTAAGCCGTTAGTCCCGGCTGTCATTCGTGGCTCTTTGACACTGACAGTCGCTGCCAGTCGTCAGAAGCTCGAAAGTACAGGGTGGGCAACTTGGAGGTATACAACTTTTGGCTGCATTTCGTATTGGGATGTAATCGATTTGAGCGGGCTTACGTCCGTACCGAATTAGCGTGAGCGCGATAACGATGTCCCATGAATCGTCATAGATGACGTCATGACCTGCGCCATCTTGCGATAACGCCGACCATGCCCTTTAGTAATATCACTGTGAGCGAATTGTTGACAGCTGTCATAATCGTGTTATCTACATTTGAACGCAAATTATCGATGTGAGCGCTGTCAGCGATTATTGTCTAACTCGGAATGCGGCCTTTATTTGACACCATTTTGTTTTGGCGGCAAATATGACGGTTGTTTCATGAAAATTGTAATGCTTATGCAAATTTGTTATGCGGTCCTGTGTTGTGACGTCAGAAGCTAATAATGCGGGTCTCTGTCAAGCATTGACCATAGATTTTCTTAATTTTTTGAGTTAATTTAACTCTTTTTACTTGTTAACAATGCTATTAGGAATCAAAAATACAATGCACTTAATAGTCAATTCTCCATTGAGATTCGCCGCCACAATGACTAAAACTCGGTCGGGCCGACATTATTAGCCCACGTTCGCACGGATTTTCAACGCTTTAGCGCCGAGAGTTGAAAATTCAAGTGTTTTTTCGACGCGGTGGGATGCACTCTATTGGATCCTCAACGCTCGGCTCAACAACAAGAGTTGAAAATCCAGGGCGCAATAAAATCCCGCCGCGGTATTTTACGTCCGTACGAACGTGGGCTTATAATGAGCGTTTTACGTGTAAATGTGTTTAAATTATCAAAACGTTCTGCTCAACCCAATCGACACATAGAAAATAATGTTTACGGGTCGATTCATTTCGAGAAACGGTGACATTTATTACCCCCCAAGATCCTCGGATTTAAAAGATCCTGACTTTTTTATGTGGGGCAATACGAGGTAGGGTAATACTAATCGTTGTTAAAAATGTCGTCGGCTAATGTGCTTAAGTGTAATAATTGTAATCTCGTGGTTAATGAACTGTTAACGTTTGTGCAACAGAAACATGAAGTGATGGACAGTGAAAGCCTAGTGAGGATATGTAGTTCTGCCTTTTCAACAGAAGACATCGAAAAAGCTAAGTCATTACTGTTTCAATCTGTTTCTTCTGGTATACGTCAAATAAAACGTAAAAACAAAGAAGGAAAGAGCAAGAAAGACCTCTTTGATATTATAGAAGTTTTTAAGAATGTAGACCCTGAGAAGATTCCTATTTTCGTAGCTCATGATTTAAACAAACTACCTCCAATTACGTTTGATCATGTAGACGTCAGTAGACTTTTAAAAGATATCGTTATCCTACAAAATGAAATCAAATTGTTTAAAAGTACGTATGTCACTGTAGACCAGCTGTTACAAACAAAGCAGGAATTGTTAAAACTTAACGCTGACGGTGGTGTGTGCGCTGTGACTCCTGACAGTTTGAATAAAACTATTATGCAGGATGACTATAGGAACATTAACCTAAGGAGAGGTGCATCTTGTATGCAAGCTAGCTTTGCCTATGATAGCCGACCTGAGGGTCTTCCGCACTTGTCGTCAATATCGTTGAGATCTCCGAAGCGAATAAATAGTACGAATGTTGAGCCTGATGAGCATGAGTGTGATTGTTCGTCCCCTTTGCACGGTAGCATTGATGTTGTGGCTGAGTGTGATAAAGCGGTTTCGTTTGCACCGAATAATCAAACAGTGCGGCAAGAGGTTGGTATGAGCACTACGAGCGAGGGGTCGGCTGCGGGGGGTGCGAGAAAGACAGAGCATATGGTGTGTGAGAAATTGAAGCCCACTTGCAAGTCGAGTGGTGTGACAGCCGTGGCGCCTAGCAACAGCTGTTTGCCTGAGTCTCACTCGTTTGCAGATATTGCGCGTGCGCCAGGTGAATGGAAACAACCAATGAATGGCGGTGAATGGACGGAGGTACAGAGAAACAGGCATAAAAATAGGTTTATAGGACAAAAAGGCGTAGCTGTTACCTCGCCACAGTGTAAGTTTAAGGCTGCAGATGTGAGACTCCCTTTGTTTATAAACAATGTTGACAAAGGAACTTCACCTGCAGACATTGCTAGTTATATTATGACTAAAACACAAGTTTGTGTAACCTTGGAGAAAATTATAATGAAGCAACATAAGGAGTACGATGCTTATAAGATACTAGTCCCTAGGCACAAGTTGGCTACGTTCATGGACGACCGTATTTGGCCTGAAGGGATATCTTTTCGGCGTTTCATAGACTTTGGAAATCGAAGACACATTTATAAAAATCAAAATGGCCACTCAACAACTAGAAAGACCCTCACTTAGCAGTTTTATCTCATTTAACTGTAAGTCATTAGTACGCTCTGTGGACTATGTAAGAACCCTGTGTCGTCGAGCAGACATAATAGCCCTACAGGAGACGTGGCTGTTCCCGCACGACTTGCCGATCCTTGGAACAATCGACCAAGACTTTGACTACTGTGGCAAATCGGCTATAGACTCGTCTGCGGGCCTAGTACGAGGCAGACCGTATGGCGGTGTTGCTCTGCTCTGGCGTAAAACTGCGTTTAGTTCGGTGACAGTGATCCCGTGCAATAGTGTGCGTCTCACGGCAATTAAGGTAGTTGTGTGCGATCGATCCTTTGTAATAATATCTGTGTACATGCCGGTGAACTCCATTGAGAACTTAATAGAATTTACCGACTGTCTTAGTGAAATAAGTGCTTTAATTGAAAACACCGAAGTTGCGAATGTGTACATTTTAGGAGACTTTAATGCTAGTCCTTGTGCGTTGTTTGGAAAGGAACTTCTAAAGTTCTGTAACGAGCAGCAATGGGTATGTGCGGATATAGAAAAGTTAGGAATTTCATCGGGGACCTTTACTGTCGTTAGTGAAGCCCACGGCAGCACAAGCTGGCTTGACCATTGTGTGGTGACGGAGTCTGCGTGGCAGTCCGTATTGAGTGTGAGGGTGCTCTATGACTGTACTTGGTCTGACCACTATCCCCTAATGAAACCACAGTTACTAATACTTGAAAAATCCCCTAATGGCATACTGTGGGCCAATAGGGATGAGCAACAAAAACAACTTTATAGTAAGATATGCAATGATCACTTTAGAAAGGTAGATTTTCCATCGGAATTGTCGGAATGCTGTGACGATTTATGTAACAATAAGGATCATAGAATAGTAATAGACAAAATGTACAAGGATATTGTTGCGACTATGTGTGAAGCGGCAGTGGTTAGTTCGAATTGCAGAGTTACTATAACTAAACGAAAACGTGTTGTATTAGGCTGGAATAGACATGTTCGTGGTGCTCACGAGGTTGCCAGGGTAAACTTTCAAACCTGGTTACTATACGGTAGGCCTGCAAGTGGACCTATCTATAATAACATGGTGGAGTCTCGACGTCTTTTTAAATCCAAAATAAAATGGTGTCAAAGTAACGCAGAGGAAATTAAAATGGATATTCTCGCATCACACCACGCAGACAAAAATTTTAAAAGCTTTTGGAAAGGCACGAGAAAACTTAACAGTAATCCCACTGTCCCTCTAAATGTTAACGGAGTAACTGAGCCTCGAGACATTGCGAACATGTTTAAAAGTCTTTTTCAGATAGAACCTCCTTCCTGTGTGCCGGGTATGCTCAATGCTGGTGAAATCAGGCAAAATTCGCTTGGGCAGGCAGTATTACCAGCTTTTACTGCTAAGCATATATCAACCGTTATAAAGCATATGACGAGGGGTAAGTCCCCAGGTCACGATGGAATTAGTATTGAGCATTTGCAGCATGCGGGGGTTCACCTGCCAAGGCTTCTGGCTATGTTTTATACATTTTGTGTAAGACACTCATATTTGCCGGATGAATGTATGAAGACCGTGGTTGTGCCAATAATCAAAAATAAAACTGGTGATGTGTCAGACAACAGCAATTATAGGCCCATTTGGCTAGCTACTACCGTGGCGAAAGTGCTGGACAGTCTGCTTGATCGTATTTTGAACAGCCACATAAAGCTGAATGACGCGCAGTTCGGTTTTAGACGCGGGCTATCAACAGAAACGGCAGTTTTATGCCTCAAGCACACTGTCCGGTACTACACCGATAGGAAGACTCCAGTCTATGCCTGTTTTTTAGACCTTTCGAAAGCTTTCGATTTGGTGTCCTATGGTGTGCTATGGTACAAAATGAGGACAGAAACCAGCCTCCCTGAAGAAGTCGTTAGAATTTTTGATTATTGGTACAACAACCAAGTTAATGTCATTAAGTGGGCGTGTGCGACCTCCGATGCGTACAGACTGAAGTGTGGAGTAAGGCAAGGAGGTTTAACCTCGCCTCGTCTCTTCAATCTGTACGTAAATGGGCTCATCGAGAGACTCAGCAACACCAATGTCGGCTGCTCCATAGACGGAAAATTTGTAAACAACATCAGCTACGCTGACGATATGGTGTTATTGGGCCCCTCCATAAGCGCGGTACGTAAACTCCTTGCTATATGTGTGGAATACGCCGGGGCTCATGGGCTCAGGTATAATGTAAAGAAGAGTGAGCTATTGGTGTTCCAATCACCAGGCCATAAGGTCATGAACGTACCACCCGTCCTCATAGACGGTATTTCTTTACCCAGAGTTTCGCGATTCAAGTACCTGGGCCACTGGGTCTCGGATGACCTCTCGGACCACGAGGACATTGAGAGGGAGCGCAGGGCGTTGGCTGTCCGATGCAATATGTTGGCTCGTAGATTTGCACGCTGCTCTAAGGCAGTAAAAGTAACTTTGTTTCGGGCGTTTTGCCAATCTTTTTATACGTGCAGTCTATGGGTCAATTATACGCAGAAGACAATCAACGCCCTGCGCGTTCAGTATAACAATGCCTTTAGGATGCTGTTGCGGCTGCCGAAGCACTGCAGCGCGTCAGGCATGTTTGCCGACGCTCGCATCGATGGCTGTCATGCCATCCTTAGAAAAAGAGCGGCATCTTTGCTTAGTCGAGTCCGCGGCAGTGGCAATGGCATTCTTAGAGTTGTGGCTGGCAAAATGGACTGTCCATCAATGTGGCATTGTGTGCAGTTGCATGTCGATAAGAACCGGTATAGGATCTTATCTACTGTATGATTATTGTGCCACGTATATCATTTGTTACTAACATAATTTTTAAGTATATTAACATAAATATGGATCATTTGTGTCTGAATTAAATAAATAAATAAATAAAAATAAATAAATAAAAAGAAGTATGTTTAAAGAAGTTTATCGATGATTTTTTTTTTGCAATTTCTAAAAAAAAAAAAAATGTTATACAAACAAGGTTTTCCAGTAAAGAGGTGTCATTTTGATATTCAAAGAAAAATTGCATTTTTAATATAAATGATCGGATGTTTATCTAATATATAAAATTCTCGTGTCACAGTTTTCGTTGCCATACTCCTCCGAAACGGCTTGACCGATTTTGATGAAATTTTGTGTGCATATCGGGTAGGTCTGAGAATCGGCTAACATCTATTTAATCTCATCTCGGTGGTCTAGTGGTCGCAATCGCTACTGCTGAGCATGAGGTCCTGGGTTCGATTCCCAGGTCGGGCAACGTGTGATTGGGTTTTTCTATCTGGAATTTCTCAGTAACAGCCCGAAGTCTGGATTTGTGCCCGGTAGATGGCAATAGGCTCGCCCCCTATTACATGGGACTTAAACATAACTGGCGAAATGTGGGTGTACTATAGGTACACCTCTGCCCAACCCTTCGGGGAAACAAGGCGTGATGTTATGTATGTCTATTTAAAAAAAAAAAAAAAAAAAAAAAAACATTAAAAAAAAAATAATTGAAAAACAAAGTTTGCGGGATCAGCTAGTTTCATTATAAAGAGTTAGGTATGCCGTTAATAGTGGAAAATTACATCAGGCAAATGACCACCACGACCACGCTTACAGGACCATATCCTTTTCATGAAATTTTCTATAACCAAATCGCAAAGTGGCTGCCCTATGTCCTCGATAGCCTCACGAATTCCATCTTCGAGGTCTTTGAATCGACGCTGGGCTGTTTGGCGTAGACCTTCTCTTTCACGTGGCCCCAAAGGAAAATGAAGCTGGTGCAACAGTTACGGTGAAAGGATTGCGCTATCGAGAGATTCGGCATGAATATTGTACCAAAAAAATATGTAATGACGTTTTTAACTATTTGTAATGTTTTATTTTCTTATTCCGGTTAATTCTTTAAATAATCATTAAAAATCCTAAAATCCAAAAAGGTTGGTTAAAACGCTCGGTTCCATTAGCACTAACTATGCTGTCCCACTGCGACCACCACTCTAAGTTCATAAACCTATTGATTGATTTTTCTTATGATACAGTCATCAAAGCATGACAATGAGAACACCTGGGGAGTATACATACCCTTTCAAACAAAACAGGTACGGTACGTCTTCGAGTAAAGTGACCACAGCGTGTTAATGAAGTTTGTTATCGGAAACCTGTACCCTAATTGCGTAATACACAATCAATCGGAATCTGAATCGTTTTTAAACTGATTGCTAATCCATTGCTTCATAAGTTCGATAAAAATTCTGCTCAACAATGTAAATAACGCAATGAATGCTGTTGAACTGTCAAAATTAAACAGAGTAGGTAGTCGTAATCGTTTACGAAAATGTGTTACGCAATTAGGCTGCTGTTTGAAGTTATTTAGATTCTAATATGGCTTCCACAAACCTACAATCCAAAATTATGCTTCCAACTTCAACAATGCCTCGTGGATCGATAGATGTACAATGCAAACCAACTTGGCCGCGAAATATGTTTTTTCCCCTCCTAAGACCCCACTGTTGTTTGCAAGCCCTTAAACCTTCGGTATCGACACCTGGATTCCCTTGGGTATATTTTTTTTCATGGTCTTCTTTTCGAGTCGATGGTAAATTGTTAAATGAGTTGTGTATAGAAGGTGTCCACGCCAATCGCGGCATCAGAGGCGTTTGATGCGTTCGTGCGATTTTATTGGTACTTCGAAGTGCAAGTGTATGGACAATCTGGACACGCCAACATATGGGGCATGGTTTGGTATTATTGTCATGAAGTACGCCCGTTTTAACACTCATCAGTTCTATTGTGTCAAAATAGCGAGCAAATGCTCGCTATTTTGACACAATATGTCACAGAACTAATCTCGAACGAGTGGTAACGCGGTTCATCATTCTTCTGCCCTTTTCTCAAGATTTGAGGAGTCAGCGTGGCACGGTATGCAGCTCGTCATTGGCGATAAAACCATTATAAGCTGGCTTCTTCTTCTACTGAAACTCTGTACTACGCTAGGCCGATTCAAGGTCAAACTGTAACCACTGACGTCGTACGGTCGACTTGTATCTTTCTTAGCATGTAATTTTGTAAGCCCTGTTTGCGCCCGTAGATGCGCTTTCTGAAACGGTACCAATATTAATGAACTGCCCCATGGTCGCAAGCGTTACTGTTGATCGTGGGTTCCTGGGTTCAATGGGGTCGGGCAAAGTGTAACTGGGTTTTTCCCTTATGAACTTCTCAGTAACAGCCCGGAATTGTGAAGTTGGCGGTGTGATACCCCAGCGCCTCGGAAAGCACGTTGAGCCGTTGGTCCTGTGGTGTTGGTCTAGTGTTCGCAATCGCTACTCCTAAGCATGAGGTCCTGGGTTCGATTCCCAGGTCGGGCAACGTGTTATTGGGTTTTTCTATCTGGAATTTCTCAGTAGCAGCCCGAAGTCTGGATTTGTGCCCGGTAGATGGCAATAGGCTCGCCCCCTATTACATGGGATTAAAACATAACTGTCGAAATGTGGGTGTACTATAGGTACACCTCTGCCCAACCCTTCGGGGAAACAAGGCGTGATGTTATGTTATGTTTTACTTATGAAACGTTTCCTCTTAGTGTTTCAGTTGAGGAACACAGAGTTTTACAACCCCGTAGTAGTCCTACAATTAGTCCATAAGTTGTCAACTAATAGAAGAGATATCCGGCAAAAAATCCGGCACTTGCAAATTGAAATCGTCGTGTGACGCATGATTCTTTGCTCAGCCGATCTATGCCATAAAAAACGCACCGTGAAAACTTAGGAGAACTGAGCTGCCAGTAGAGTCGATCCCTAGCATCAGGAGTACTAACAGCTAACTTGAAGGGCACTTCAAGTTAGCAATAGACCGGCTGTTCTAAGAGTGCCCTCCCCCCAAATATAAAGACGCAGGAAACTCTTAAATCAACAAGGAATCCATAGTGCTGGCAGAAATAGATTCATGCAATAACGACCGAGCGTCATCTTGTAATTAATGCTATTGTTTGCCTGCAAAACCGAGTTTATGCTCTCCGAAAATACACCCAAACTTTAATGGCTTTTAAAATCCGGGGCTCTCCGTTACTGAATCTCATTTTGTTAGTGTAATAGCTGTTGGTAACTAGTCAACTGTTGCCCGCGACTTTGTCTAGCTTTTTCCCAATTGTGTTGGGTTCGGCTTTCAGTTCAAAAGAATGCAGCTGGATACTAGTAATTAACATGGAGATTGGAGCGACTGCCTGATTGCAGTTACTGCGTAGTTCGATACCCCTTGGTATTTTATTCAAAGTGTTACGGGCTACTTTTTATCATGGGATAAAAAGTAGCCCGTCCAGGTCCTCCTCCAGATCCCAGGCCACCTATTTATCAAATTTCATAACGATCGGTTCAGTGATTTACACTTGAAAAGGTTACAGATGTAGAGAGTTTCTTTTGCATAATTACAGTATATTACTAGTGACCCAACCCTTCCTCATACGGTCTTTACGTCTTGACATGACTTAAATGTAGGTAAGTTTAATTTTAATGGATAATACAATGACCATTTCGTCACGTGGCCAGAGAAAAAAATTGCATCGCCATACAACGTGACAATGCTGCCAGCCTATTGGGCACTTTTCCTGTTGACAGCGATGTGCACGAATTTTTCTCTGCCCTATGATTCTTTTCCTTCTTTGTATTTTGTTATTCATGTTCATATTATTTATGAAACTGTTAGCTTGAACGATGCAAATATGATTATTACTCTTCGAATAAATCCATCCGGAATAAATTCATTTAAATGATGATGAAAACCGTATCAAAATCCGTTGCATAGAAACAAAGATTGCAATGATTAGATTGAAAAAATGGTAATTATGTTTATACTATGAAACAAAAGAAATAATGAAAAGGCATATAACATTGATATAACCTTGGACCATATTTTTATACGTTTTCCCTCGCTCTGGACAAACTATTGCTAGCCAATTAACTTTTGCATTTTATGATCACAATATCGCATTCGATAACTGCTAGATTGCTCTTGAACGACCTATTGATATGTTTACTTATGTGTTTATAAATTGTAAGAGATGACATTTCTAAAAACAGTAGCCGTTGGTCCAGCATAATCAGCCAATTATCACAGGGCTCCTCCTGTTGAGAGGGAGTGGGCTTTTGTCCACCGCGCGGGCCCTGTTGGATGGCATATGTCTTTTTTTTTTTTTTTTTTTAGTGACGGGTTGGAAAGTCCTAATGGAGTCCCTCCGCCCTGGGGGAAGGGCGAAGGGGACTGTCAGACTCTTACTGACTAAAAACCAACCCGTGTTCCTCATGTACCCGTGTGTCGGAGGGGCGGGTATCGCCGAAGCATTCGTCGCTACCCCCCGACGGGTATTGGCCCGCCAGATGGTCAGGCGGGCCCCGTCACCCACTGCGGCCGTCACCCCGGCCGCAGGACTCCACTATGAGGCGCGCGCGGAACAACACGCCGCCGCCTCGAGGCCTGCTGCTGATCGGACGACAAGACGCCCCGAGTCTGCCGTCCGCAGGCCGCGCCCTACGGTGGCCGGAACTCGGCCACCCTACGACGCCCAGTGCGTCTGCTGCGGGAGGGGAGAGAGGAGGCAGCCTCTCTCTCCCTCTCCGCCGCCTCCTTTGCGAGCATCACGGCCTCGCAAAAGGAGGCGACGGCACTCCACCCCGACTCGCTCCCGACCATGGTAGACACAACAGCCGGAAGCGAGAGGTATCCCGCAACACCTACGGCCGCGACCAACTCACGGCGCTGCTCGGCCCAAGCTGGGCACTCCGCCAACGTATGCAGCGCCGTATCGTCGCGGCAAATGGCATATGTCTTCGAATTTTTGGTTCTAGGCCATTCCAAGGACATGCAGGTTTCCTCGCGGTGTTTTACTTCACCGTTTTGATAGCAGTGGTGATGAAATAATTTAAATAAAGTGACGCACCAGTCCAGTTTAAACCTTACAACTTTTTTTTGTATTGGGGGGAGATCTTGGAAAGGCCCCGGCTTTGGGGATAAGACCGGAGAGTGTAGGATTTTTATTTCACTTAATCTCCCCCGGTGGTCATCTCAAAAGAGTGATCCGAAACCCCCCGTTGCGCAGAGAGGGGTTTCGGAACATCAAGAGTCTTTGGAGATGTAACCACATCTCTGGGCAGACTGGAAAGGGGTTCTCCCCGAACTCAAACGGCACAATCGTGCAAGGTAGCACGTGACAACTGTGCGCCCTGCCTTAAATGATGCAGGGATTTCGGAGTGTTAGGCGTCGAGGTGGTTGCATCCCTGACGCCTTCATCGTCTTGCGAGATCAGCCTTCTCACGATGCCGCTCGGCAGCCTCCTTCTAGACCCTCACAGTCTCACAGAAGGAGGCCATTTCTCTTTAGTACTCGACTCCACCAGCATAGACCCAACTACTGCTGGTAGAGACATCTCCCCCGATCCTGGCGACTAGGACCTCGAACCTACGACCTCCAACCCGTAAGTCGCGGCCGTTACCACTGGGCCACCACTACTCCTCGTTGGTCTTGTAGTCGCAAATACGACTGCCGAGCGCGCGTCATGGCTTAGATCCTCAGGTTGCACAACGTGTTGATGGATTTTTCATCAGGAGTTTCTCAATAGCCCAGAGTCTGGATATGTGCCCGGTTAATTGCAATAAACTCGCCCTTAGAACGACACAAACTCACTGGCCAAATATGTATGTACAGTGCTCCACACATCAGTCGTAACACTTGAGCAGGCCTAGCTTAGTCCGGAGTTTCAAATTATACAAGTAATAAGTAAAAAAACATCCAACACTAACAAAACCTTTTTTTTTACATTACTGCAATAAGAGGCCTGCACCCTAATTGCGTAACACATTTTCGTAAACGATTACGACTAATCTGTTTGATTTTGACAGTTCAACAACATTCATTGCGTTGTTTACATTGTTGAGCAGAGTTTTTATCGAACTAATAAAGCAATGGATTAGCAATCTGTTTCAAAACGATTCAGCTTCCGATTTATTGTGTGTTACGCAATTAGGGTGCAGGACCGGTCAATATGGCAGGGCTTTGTCAACTAAGTTATACACGAACTTAATAGACTGTAGATTTGTAGACCGTTTTCTATTTTATTAAGTAACTGGTAGGTACTAATATCTATTAACACTGTAATTTGAAAACATTGAAGAAGTCAATATTTTTTAAAGAGTAACCGCGATGTTTCTTGTCGGCTCTTCTCCGTAGGAAACAACCAATCGGTACGGTACACCTAGCTTCTGACGTTTCATAAGTGCCCGTGTAGGTTTTTCTATCTATATAAGAAACAATGGCTACATGTGCTGCTAAGCGCTAAACTCGACAACGACTAGACCAATTCGGCAATTTTTTGTTTTAAGTTGTCGTTAAAGGCCGAGGAAGGTACATAAGAGAAAAACCACATTTTAATTTTTCCATTCAAACTGTTCCTGTCAAATCTATTCTATTGTCAATACAGAACGACGTCGGTCGGGTCAGCTAATGTGAAATAAAATATTTTGATTTTGAAATATAGTCGTATTTTTATTAAGACGAAGTCAACTGACGTTTACTGTGTTGTCAGTTTTTGATGAAATAAAAATAGTGTTGTGACAAAGTGAATGATTGAAAAAACTCCTGAATGAATGAAATTGCCGAACTGCCGATATCGGGTACGGGGTTCGAATTTTAGTCGTGCTTTGTACATACCAACGAGGTTTCGACGACTATGTTACTACCTATACTGAATACCGAGTGTTTTAAACATTAAGGAAAACATAGCGAGGAAACTGTCCTATTTTCAATACATCATGTAGTTGAAACTATATCATCGTCATCACTGTCCTATTTTCAATACATCATGTAGTTGAAACTATAGATGTATAAATATAACAATTATAGGTAGGTATAACAATTATATATAGGTAGGTAAATATAACAATTATATATAGGTAGGTAATTATAGGTAGGTAAGAAACATCGCTTATTACATAATTTGTTTTTATTCATCATCAGATAAAAAATCATTACTATCGCTTTCGGTGAAATTAATTATAAATATGTCTGAAACATTGTCGATCATGTGGTCGAGACCATACATTTTGTCTTCTTCTTTAATTATCAGAGACACGCAGCTACTCCATTTTTCAGTGTGATATGTTGAAGTCCTTCTTCAAAAAGTTTTTTTACTTCTGTCATTTTGAAGGTTTTGTTATTTCTTGCAACATATAACTTTTAGCCTGCGCCCATACCAACTCAATGGGATTGAGCTCACAGTGGTATGGGGGCCTTTTAATGGTGGGTGGCTCATTTGCAAAAAAAAAAAGATGTACTTTTCGCCTTATAGCGGCAAAAGTAAAATCGTCTAATTTATCTTTGAAACTGTGTTTCGGTTCACGTTTCTCGGGAGACTTAAATTGTTATATTTCTTTGTATTCTTTTAATACACTGTAAACTGAGGTCACACCAATTCCCAAAATTTCAGCTGTTTTCGAAACACATTCTTTTTTTTTGGAGCCTCAATAGGTAATAATGAAGCAGCTTTCTCCTCAAATACCTGTTTGTAACTTATAAAGCAATCCGTGGTCTCTTCTTTCTTGGAGACAAGCTTTGGCTTGACGTGCTTGGTTGAGGATCCATATCGTTTGTACGAAACAATATAGCAACAAACAAACACAACAATTACCACAAACACAACGTAACGAAAAACTTAACAAAAACAATAACTAAACAGCGTGAGCGTAGAAAAAACATTCATGCTATCAGACCAGACGTTAGAAGCCGAATTACAAATAAAAAGGCACTAGTCGCAGGGCCGCGATTTGTAATAATAAGCCGTCATAAAACTGATTGTAGTTACATATTACTAGTAACTTATATCAGAGCACTTTTATACAATTTTATTGTAAAATAGAAATAATATTCTTTTATGGTTTGAAATGATTGACTATTCACACTCATTGTTCATTCATCTGATTGAACGAGAACTGAACGCATCACTATTACTTTAAATATGGCAACATTATTTTACAAAGTGGCATTAGCTACTGTCAGTTGGCTTCGTCTAATTAAAAATATGACTATAGTCTCATCATCATCATCATCAAGATTTCAGCCGAAAGACTATTTCGACAGAAATTATGATGGTGGGACTGGAACATAACTAGTGAAATATGGCTGTACCATAGGCGCACATCACTGCCTGAATCTTCATGGTTTACAGGCGTGATGTAATGTTAAACATTATGTTTCTGGAAAGGTCCCTATTCCTAGTTTAAGTTCCAAGTTTTTCAGGTCACATTTGTAGTCGTTGTTACCGTGAAAACACCGGATTCTGTCGAAATATTCACCCTCGTTACGTAACGCGATTGCCAACGTTAGGTACTTGTCCCACTGCCGACGAAAAAGCAACTAGCTATTTACGATTTTCTCGCTCAAGAAACGTACAAAAGATTGGTGCCGTCACCCCAGTCTTCTGGGACTACGTGATGTTATGTTATGTATTGGAAGGTGTGTTTTATTACTAAAAGAAAAGCACAGTCACTATATAAAAGTAAAGATTTCAGTCAAGTGATAATACATATTATAAAAGTTTATCGCTAATTGTTCAAGTGTTCACACTGTTGCCGGTAACTCTCTCTCTCTACTAGTTGTCGCAGCAACAAAAGCTAACAAAGATAGTCGCTCAGTGACGCTCTTTTGCGGTCAGAACACTCGCTGAGAGACTCACGCTTGGGTCATATGCATACAGTCCGAGGCCTTTTTTTTTTTTTTTTTGGGTGGAAAATCATCTAATGACTTCGCCCGCTCAGGGTGGAGCGGGAGGGCGTGTCAGACTTTTACTGACTAAAACCCACCCGTGTTCCTTCAGTTGCCTGTGCCAGGGCCACGGTTTTCTCTTTAGAATAACCCGTGACCCTGAGGCACAGTCCGAGGCCTAAGCTGAGCTTTGCATGTGTGTGAGTGCACATAGCAACGCGTCTTTTGCTTGACAATCGGTCAATCGGAAAATCGGCCTTAGGCTCTGTGCGTCCCTCGCGCAATCACATTGGTGCGACTGGTAATCACTCACACAAATGCAAAGCCAGCTTACGCCTCGCGGACTGTACCAGCAATAAATCGCTAGTCGCCGCCGCACACTCGCTACTCGCCAACTAGTTTTTCATTTGCTAGCTCTACTAGCTTCTCGCTAATCGCCGGTGCTGGTACAGGTTCCTAAATATTTTCCATTTTTATTGTACATTGCAGCTTTTGTTTTGAACGTCTGTCTCCTTGACAACTAGATTAACGTAATGTATGTTGTTGGATTGGCGAAATGGATGGTTCTGTGGTTATGGCTATGTTACACAATTCTGGTGCGTAACTACTGGAGTAACCTAAAGTGAAAATTGGAGGGTCTTGGCTACATATTACGGACGGGTCGATCGAAGTTTGAACTATGCCCCGATCCGTTCGTGCATGGGTGACCATCAATTACATATCGAGAGGGGTCCGTGTATCAGAAAGCACGTAAAGCCGTTGGTCCCGGCTGCCATTCGTAAATCTTTGACAGTCGTTACGGGTAGTCAGAACCTCGAAAATCGGACAACCGGTCTTGCCAAGTGATATCGTGTTACCCAGTAACTGGGTTGTGAAGGTCAGTTAGGCAGTCGCTCCAATTAAAATACTGGTATTCAGCTGCATTCGGGTTGACTGGAATCCGGCCCCAACATAATTGGAGAAGGCTTGGTAGATTCATTGAGTAACATAAGTAGAAATGTAAAGAATTGCCGAAGTTTTTTTGGAAAAATGCTAAGTTATTATAATTAGGAGCATTGACTAGTTCGGTTTCAGAACGTCTGCTTGATTACATCTCGAAAGAACTGCAGGTTTATCTTCAGTTTTTTTATTGTTTTAATAACAAAAGTAACGTTGATTCTTTACATTTGATTGTTTATGTGCTGATCACGTTCAGTTTCATTGGTAAAATTCGTAGTAACTCAAGTTAGAATGACATAGGGATATGGCCATGGGGTCTCAACTCGAACAAATAATAATTTGTCTTGAAAAAATATCATAGATGGCAGCATAGGTAACTATTATGAAATTAACAAACATTAAAAAGCGTTTTATGGCAGAATTTGTGTTGTTTTATGATTGGTTAAAGTCAAAACTTCCTTGTTTAGGTGCTTATTTATCTATTTCAAGTCATAATGAACGATATGATGAAGCCTTTGACTTCAATTCGAACCCTTTTAAAGATAAAAGTAGCCATCTGTTAATCATTTTGTTAAGAGCTTTTTGCAACAGATGGCGTTTTACTCAATTGATCCTGTCACTTACAGTTTCCTATAATGTTGCTTAGTTAAATCAAACAACTTTATTTTTTACATAGAAATATTAAAGAAATCTAATAACATGTTTTTCTGAACCCGGAACTATAAAACTTTATATAAAAAGGATTGCACGAATCGTTTTAAAAGTAGATCGATTCTGAGATGGCGTTGTAAAACTACAGTCTCTGGCAATTAATGAGTCGCTGACGTTGCCAACTGTTGAAAAATTTGACGATGAAAAATTGCCAGCTCAATTGCCAGACTTAGGGAGGTTTCATTTCTTTGTATGGGATTGGGTATCTGTACGTAGTATTATAGTATCTGTGACATGGCTTACGGCGCGTGAGCATTCGATGCCCGGAATGTTACCATTTTATAAATATTGTCTTAGAGATCAGAAGCCTCATTAATTTTTTAAAAACTAAACACAAAACGATCTCCAACTATTTATTTAAAATAAACCGTTACAAACAAATAATTATTCTAATGGTCACTAAAACGCGTCCGTCCCATCTGAGCCCCGCAGCCAAAGTGAACGAGGCGAGTCCGCACACCGCTCATGGTGTCATCCCCTCCACTGACAGCGTCATCGCAGCGACGTGATGTCCCCGCCCTCTTAGCTGTCAAATCCTCTAAGACGGCCTCTCCTGATAGCTGGACGTCCTCGTCAGCCTGGCTTCCACTGGATGGGTTCACTAATGGCAGGCTTCCTTGTGCCTGGTCTTCATCAGTTGACTCGTCACCTAAAACATGCCGAAATTGGAATATTTACACAGCATTCTGGCAGCTTAACTTGGGGCTACCCATTGCAATGAAACTACAAGCGTTTTATCACAACTTCAAGCAATAACATCAAAATGGGTAGTAGAGAAGTTATCGTTACACCAACGAAAGAGTTCCGGACCTCAATCATTACTGAAACAATAACAATCACCTGGCAACCACTATCGGGGTTCCAGTAGTCAAAGTCACCTGGCAACCATTATTCGAGTTCCAGTAACCTAAATCACCTGGCAACCACTATCGGGGTTCCAGTAATCAAAGTCACCTGGCAACCATTATTCGAGTTCCAGTAACCAAAATCACCTGGCAACCACTATCGGGGTTCCAGTAATCAAAGTCACCTGGCAACCATTATTCGAGTTCCAGTAACCAAAATCACCTAGCCACGAGTAAAAACCTGCCACAATACTGCTTTTACTCACCACCACCGAGATGATCGAAGAACACTTCGCAAGCATCCGGGGTCCACTCACCACGCCACTGAACCATATGTTCTGTGGCGGTCTGTGTTTTCTTGCCGTACGAGCCAGCAAGCAGCTCGAGCTCGTACCGGTGATGTGGGAGCGCTCGTACCACCTTGTACGGGCCACGCATCCCGGAGTCCAGCTTCCCTGTGCTCTGCGAGCCCTTGCTCACGAACACAAAGCTGCCGACGATAAATGTACGCGGCTGGCGGCGACGCTCGTTGACGTGCACATCCTGCCGCTGCTGATTTTCAGCAAGCAACTCAGATGCCCTCTGTCTTCTCAGCGTCAGTAAAGCTTCTCGGTTAGGATGCGAATCGTTCAGCGCGACGTCTCGCACCAGAGACCTCAGCACTGGAGTAGTCCCCTCAACGCCAGTCACCAGCTGCAGAGGCGAGGTGCGGGTCGTAGCTTGCCTCGTTATGTTCAAGGTGAGCTGCACCTTCCACAACGCATCGGACCACTGCGCACCCTTGTTGTTTGCCTCTATCCGCAACATATTGAGGACTGTCCTGCAATAACGCTCAACTTGCCCGTTTTCACGGTGCATTTCAGGTGTGATAAAATGTATGTTACAGCCCAACTCAGTAACCCAGTCTTGAAAGGATGCACTTTCAAACATTCTGCCACGGTCACACACAATTGTTGACGGAGTACCGAATAATGAGATTGTATTAGAAAATACGCGTTTTAGCTCAGCGGTATCTTGTCTGTACAGGGCGTACAACAGACAGTACTTGGAAAAAGCATCTACCACGATGAGTATATATCGGAAACCGTTTGACTCTGTTAGGGGACCCAGGGCGTCAGTGTGAACCACTGAAAAGGGTACCTCAGGCTTAGTCCAAGATTCTATGGGCATCCTAGGAGCGCGAGGGACTTTCTTATGTGAAAGACAAACAATACAATGACCAACATATTTCTTAATAAAAGTCCTTAACCCAGGAAACCAAAAATGACGCAATATAAGCTCAGTAGTTTTGTCTATTCCTATATGATCATGATCATCGTGAAACACCCGCAACAAACTAAGCCTATGCCCTTTAGGGATAAAACAAAGGAGACGAGAATCTGCACCAGTTTGTGAATACTTATAGTACAACAAATCGTTCCTTATGAAAAACCGTGTAGGGTCCAATTGACCATCCCTCAGCTTTTGCATCAAGCTTTGAGTTTCAGAATCAGCCGTCTGAGCAATTTTCGCCCAATTTCGCGGATTTTTAATTTGGAGCACGGTAGCGGGCTGTCGGCTTAAAAAGTCTGCGTGTTGCATGAGGCACCCTTTTCGATACTCAAGCGTGAACTGAAAGTCTTGCATGTAAACCCACCAACGGGCCACACGAGGCAACAAGTCCCTTTTACGCTCAGTCAACTTCAGCGAATTACAATCGGTTACTATTTTAAAATGTATGCCAATTAAATAATGTCTAAAGTGTTGTAATGCGCGAACGATTGCCAACGTCTCAAGCTCGTAACTGTGATAACGGGACTCGGCACCCTGCGTGGATTTACTAAAATAGCCGACAACTCGCTTCCGTCTACCTTCGTGTTCTTGCAATAATATTGCACCATAGCCGATAGCACTGGCGTCCGTATGAAGCTCAGTGGGCAGATTGGGATTGAAGATTGCTAAAACGGGTTCCTCAGTTAGACTTTTAATAACAAAATCACGTGCTAAGTCTTGTTCCGAGCCCCATAGGAAAGGCTGGCCTTTTCTTAGCAATTTAGCAATACAAGCAGTTTTCGAAGCGTACCCAGCAATATACCTTCGAAAATAGCCCGCCAGACCCAAAAACTGACGAACCTCCCTTACATTAGATGGTTTAGGTGATTTAACTAAAGCTTCGGTCTTACTAGGGCTCGGCCGTACCTGACCATGACCAATAAGCCTTCCTAGGTATTCTAATTCGGTGTCTAAGAAAGTGCATTTTTTTTTTATTTACCGAAAATCCCGCGTCTTTGAGTGTTTTTAATACCTCTCGCAAAGTTTTAAGACCGTCACTGACAGAATTCGACATGACTAATACATCGTCGATAAAAACCAACACTTCACCTGTATCCAGCAGGTGCTTCAGAGTTTTGGAGATGACTCTTTGATAGACAATAGGTGCATTAGCGAGCCCATAGGGCATTTTCAAATATTCGTAATGGCCTTCGGGCGTTACGAATGCTGTTTTACTAATGGAGTCATCATCCTTCATCGGCACCTGGTGGAAGCCTGTTGCCATATCAAGACTTGTAAAGAATTTAAAATTGCCTAGTCTGTCAATGTGATCGTCTATCAATGGTAACGGAAATCGTTCTTTAATAGTGATAGCATTTAGAGCTCTGTAGTCGACGCACATTCTATCAGACCCGTCCTTTTTCTTCACAAGGATGATAGGACTCGCATAATTAGACTGTGATTCGCGAATAATTTCCTTACTAATCAAATCATTAATTATTTCGCGAACGCGACGCTTTTCGTCTACGGAGAGTTTATAAGGTCTGTAGTAAATTGGAATGTCACTATTAAGTTTTATCTCCATACAACCCGTATTTACTGTAGAGGTCGCTGTACCGGCAATAAACGTATCAGAAAACTCGTTTAATAGAGATAACAAACACTCTTTTTCGTCACCAATCAAAGGCGTCCTTATCTTAGGGAACTCTACAGTCGACAGTGTTGTTTACATGCGAAACCCTGACTATCCGTTGAGAGTCATTTGTTCGAATATATGTAACTCCGCTACGATTTAAAACATCAGTGCCAATCAAAATCGGAGCCGGAATACAATCCGGGGGAATAACAAAAAGATCAACTTCTAAAGATATTTCAGGAAATTCAATAAGTGTGTTCACATACGACGTGGACTCTATATCCTGACTTCCGATGCCACGCATACGGCGATAGGTGGGAATTTTATTTAAACTAAAATGCTTTAAGACGGAATCAGAAATCAGCGAAATATCAGATCCAGAATCAATTAAAACGTCAATAGGTACGTTCTGTATAACCGCAGACATCACATTGTCTTGTCTGGAGGAGACTTTGAGCAAAAATTTACTTTATTTGATTTATTTTTATTATTTGATTTGGATTCGACACGTTCCTTAGCGAAACAAGTTTCGACAGTATGTCCAATTTTTTTACAGAATGTGCAAGTCATTGGTTTAGAATTTGACTTTGTTGACGAAGATTTTTCAGAATCTACATCGGTTTTTGCTGACTTTTTAGGGCAAACAGCCTGTTTGTGACCTATGTTTCCGCATGAAAAGCACTCTAATCGATCATACTGCAAGACCTTGCGTTTACGCGGATCAGAGGAATTTGCGTTTGACGTGCGAACAGGATTGTTATTAAAAGGGGGCGCGCCCTTAGGCTTTAAGTATACTGACAAAAATTCAACTAATTCCTTTGACTGTAACTTAGCATTGGCAGTCGCGGCCTTCACTTGGGGATCGGAAATGCCCCGGATCACAATAGCGGTTTTCAGTTCCTCTGAAAGCCCCTTAACAATGTTCAATCGCAACAATGTCTTCCGCGCATATTCAGCATAAGTAGTGAATTTATTACAATTTGTACTCATGACATCATATAGTACGGTAGCCATATCAACCTCGCGTGGGCACAATGATCGGAATTCCCTTTTAAAATTGGACCAGGATCGATCACGGGTCACCCAATCGTTGAGCCACGTCTTAGCATCACCCCGTAAACACCCACCAATGCGTCCCAAGCATTCCCGATCGTCCCACTGACACACCTCGCGCCCGCGATCGACTTCCGCACACCACATGTCAAAATCATGGACATTGGGGTCAAAATTCGAAATATAGTAATGCTTAGATCTTACTTGAA
Organism: Dasypolia templi; assembly: GCA_963555695.1. Taxonomy (NCBI): domain Eukaryota; kingdom Metazoa; phylum Arthropoda; class Insecta; order Lepidoptera; family Noctuidae; genus Dasypolia; species Dasypolia templi. The sequence continues at coordinate 13,728,224 of OY743163.1, forward strand.
TTAGAGAAGAGAGTGCGCCTACAATCCTGTCCGCAGCGTCATTCTCCCGTGGTGTCTCAGCGGTCACAGTTCTATCCGTAGCACGTGTTTCCGTATTACGGGTAACAGCTGCCTCAGCAACCACCGAAGTTGACAGCAGCGGGGTGCCACCCAGATGCGACGACACGGAAGTAGACGTACGCATAGCGTTTGAAGGCAACCGTTCCTCCAAAGCGCTCAATCGATCTAGTATTATATTCAAAGGGTCGCGACGAGGGCTATCCCGGCGCCTATGCGAACTATCCCGGTGCCTTCGCGAACTTTGAGAGTACCCTGATCTATCTCGACGACGCCTAGAAGATCTGCTACGCGATTGACGATAACGATCACGACCTCTTTTATGAACAACGCGACGGCTATGCGAATCGTTTTCTCGGGAATTACGCCTAGGTGTATTCTTACGTGGCGTGCACTCACGACTCGACATGATTATGACTTTAGGCAACGTAAATTACCACTACTTTAACAACACTAATTACACGTGAAGAAAAAAAAAAGTTACACGTGGTTGTTTACTCCAAAAAGCACAGACGAAATATGATTTAATCGAGTAACGTGGCGAATCACGTTTAAGTGCACAAAAACTAATCACGGGCAAAATCAACAACACGTGGTGAAAATTTTTAAAAAGTCAAAACACTAATTGCGGTTAAAAGGATAGCGAACGATCTAAATCGCGTGTAATTAAATCTATCCCACTTCTGATCTTAGAGATCAGAAGCCTCATTAATTTTTTAAAAACTAAACACAAAACGATCTCCAACTATTTATTTAAAATAAACCGTTACAAACAAATAATTATTCTAATGGTCACTAAAACGCGTCCGTCCCATCTGAGTCCCGCAGCCAAAGTGAACGAGGCGAGTCCGCACACCGCTCATGGTGTGTCATCCCCTCCACTGACAGCGTCATCGCAGCGACGTGATGTCCCCGCCCTCTTAGCTGTCAAATCCTCTAAGAATTGTTTATTGTATTTATTTTGTTGAACACTTATCTAGTTTTTATGTGTATGTTTTTATTTTAATCTTAGCGTTTGCTGCACCGGTCGACGTCATTTAACGCCGGCTGTCGCTGAATACCAGCGCTAGGGCTCTGTCTCGCATTGGGTCGTAGCATTCAAACTCAAACTCAAACTCAAAGCATTTATTTCAAATAAACCCATTACAGGCACTTTTGAATTGTCAAGGGGTCGGTCAGTCAGAAATATGAAGCTAGTTGCCCATTCCAAAGCGAAGTAGGTACCAATGGAGAAGAACGGGCAAGAAACTCCATGGACACTCTTTTAAATAATATGGTTACAGTAATTTGTTACATCAGTCTTGTTGAAATTAAACATGTGAGAACGATGTAGAAAGACCCGTAATAAAAAACATAAAAATCGGAAAAGAAAAATTAAAAATTTTAAAAAAGCCGTGGCAGCCAAGAGATGACCAGTCCCCACTGACGGCGCCCGTTCACGAACATGACGTATGGATCAGCACCATTCAGCTCAACCATTTTGAAGGGAACTTAATGATCCAACACACACGCCACCACCAGCGAGACATTTGAGTGAGCGTGACATACTCTCAGCCGCCAGGGCACATTCAAGTCAATGACAGACGTGCCCAGTATAGGGTAGCTTTATAGTAGGTACTACATAATGCTCACACGTGTGCTTTGCAATTATACAATACTAAAAGATTGAATTTATACATTAAACTAACGATGGCCGTTTTGCGTGGATGTGACGCATATTTTCCCCCAACTTGTTATTTTTGGTGTTTGTGTTCGATCACTGCGTCATAATAATAATAATATTCTTTATTTACGGACAACATTGATCCAGCGTGTTAGTGACAATAATATAACTTAATACTAGTGTTAGTAGTTACATAACAAGACAAAAAGACAGAAACAACTAGTATTGTGAAAAGAACATCCCCATATTAAAGTTTAGTGATTGTCCTTCTCACAAAACTTTTAATAATCGGAGAGTCGACACTCTCCGCCATAGTTTTTAGAATGCTGTTGCCACTCGCCCGCAACCTTGACAACAGCGATGCGATTTTCTTGCGAATGACGGCGTGGAATCCGTCAGTTCGGTTTACCGCAAACATATTAGACGCACTGCACCACCTTGGCAGTCCCAACAGCATCCTAAAAATATTATTATATTGCACGCGTAGGTCATCCAGCGCTCTTTTGGTATAGTTGACCCAAAGATTCCCCGTGTAAAAGCTCTGGCAATATGCCTTAAAAAGCGTAATTTTCACTAGCTTGCTACACCGATGGAATCTTCGGGCCAGCATGTTACCGCGGACCGCCAATGCCCTACGCTCCCTTTCAATATCAACATTGTCCTTAAGGTCGTCAGTGAGAAAATGCCCTAGATATTTAAATTTTGTCACTCTTTTGACGCTCAAGCCGTTTAGGGTAATATCAGGTATATTATCTGGGCATTCACCGCCGGCCTTAAAGACAATGTATTCGCACTTTTTTACATTATAAACAATTCCGTGTGAGGCAGCATACGCCTGACAGACCCTCAGCATTTCATTCACGGCACCTGCCGTCGGCGCCAGCAACGCCATGTCGTCAGCGTAGCTGATACTATTTGTTTTCAAACCGTGGACGCTACATCCGACCCGCATATTGCTGAGGTCCACGATTAGGCCATCGACATATGTGCTAAATAGCCTAGGAGATGTCAGACCACCCTGCCTCACACCGCATTGTAACCTATATGACTTGGAAAGTGCATTGGACCACTTCACAACATTTTTTTGGTTCCCATACCAATATTGCAGGATCCTGAGGATTCCCGTCGGTACACCCCTATCCCCAAGCTCTCTCCAGAGTACATCATAATTTACCATATCGAAGGCTCTGGAGAGATCCAGAAAACAGGCATATACCGGCGTTTTACGATCGGTGTAATACTGGACCGTATGCTTGAGACTTACTACGGCGCTTTCCGTTGACAGTCCTGGTTGAAACCCGAACTGTGAGTCATGCACGGATAGATATTCTTTCAAGTAAGAATCAATCATACCGTCCAGCACTTTTGCCATTGTGGTTGCGAGAGATATAGGTCGATAGTTTGACTTATCCGAAATGTCTCCGGTCCTATTCTTAATTATGGGAACCACCAATGTTTTCATTAGCTCAGCCGGCAAGTAAGAATGACTGAGGCACATGGTATAAAAAAACGACAAAACCCTTGGTAGATGAACCCCAGCAAATTTTAAATGCTCAATACTTAGCCCGTCATGTCCGGGAGATTTACCTCTATTCATATTATTTATTACAGCTGCAACTTGCTTGGCCGAAAAGAACATTAGTGGCTTCCCTCCCTGACTTTCAGGCTCAGCATTGATCATATCAACTGAGGGACCCAAAGGAGATTGCACTGTAAAATGTTCCTTGAACATATTTGCCACCTCCTCTGGAACACTCTTCCCGCCGACATTCACAGAGAGACCAGGCTTAATATCGAGCTTACTCGTGGACTTCCAAAACTTAGCGAAATTATTTGTTGCTCTTGCTTTTGCTATCATATCCATCTTAATTTGCTCCTGGTTTTTTTGGCACCATTTTACCCGAGCCTTGAAGATGTTACGAGCCACCCGCATTTGTTCAAAAATAACCCCAGAGGTTGGCCGACTGTGTAAAACCCACATTTCGAATTTAAGCCTGGCCTCCCTGTGTGCATCTCTTACATGGTAATTCCACCCGCACAACGTCCTGTTGTTCCTACACCTACCTACAGTCCCTACCTTTTCATATGTTTGCTCGGCGGCCTCGCATAACGCACATGATATTTCACTATATAATATATCCAAAATAGCTTGGTGTTCGCTTAAATTACAAAAACTATGGCTACACTTTTGAAACTCTGGAGGGAAATCAATTTCTCGCAGCTTGCTGTTACATAACTCACGGTACCTGTCAACTTGCGAGTCCTTTCGTTCCCCCCAAATAACCTTATTGCAAGGAGTAGAAATTGTAACTCGCTTAGGTCTAACTATACTCAAGTCGCACTCAATGCAAAGTGGTAGATGGTCTGACGTATACACGTCCTCATTTATAGTAACCTTGTTCACTGCAGCCCAGGCTGACAGAGAGACTATACAGTGATCAAGCCACCTCCTACATCCATGTGCCTCACTAATAAAAGTATAGCTATTAGAATTTACTCCCAGTTTTTCAACATCAGCACAGATAAACGATTGATCTGCACAGAAACTAGTAAGTTCCCTAAAAAATAATTCGCTTGGATGTGCATTAAAATCACCCAGTATAAACAAACTCTCAACCCCATCACTCGCAACAACTGCACTGATCTCACCTAACACTTCCGTAAACATAGGCAAGTTATCAGGCGAATTAATCGGCATATACACACAAGCCACAATAATCGAGCGCCCGCCAATACTAGCTTTAACGGCCGCCAAGCGACAGCTGTTACATTCCAACACAGTGACTGTGTCAAACACACCTTTCCTCCACAGAATGGCTACTCCCCCATACGGCCTTCCAGTCAGTAATCCGGCAGTAGTGTCAACGGCTGACTTACCCGTATATTCAAATTCATCTGATATGGTACTTAACATAGGAATATCATGGGGTAAAAGCCATGTTTCTTGGAGGCACACAATATCACAAGTATTACATAATCTTCTAACACTTTCTATCGATCGTTTAACAGATTTACAGTTAAAAGTAATGATCTTACAGTGATTGTTATTACTTTGGTTCATTAAGAAAGGCCTTATCATGCTATAACTTGCTCCTGTTTATTTCGGTACATAAACCGCACAAAACGCCTAAATGTTATGCCGTCAGGCCACAACCCGTCATTTAAAAACAATTCTAATTTATTCTTAGAAACAAATAATTTAAAGGCATTATATTTTCTAGACGTTTTCATATTTATCATTTTTAACGTCACAACCTCATTAGTTTTTTCCTTAACATACCTTATTATATCGTGCTCACTAGTTTCAACACTAACATTTGATATGAAAAGAGGTATTTTTACATCCGCCGCCTTAAACTTGCCATCAGGGGACGTAACGGCGCGACCTCTTTGACAACCATGTTTACCGCAAATAAACGTTTTTTTCTTTCTAAGTTACCGGATGGCGTAATACAGCCATAATCGCAAAACCACCTTTTTAGCCAATCCAACAACATTAGGATCACTAGTTAGGGTTTTGGGTTTAGAGTAAAACCACCGAATTGTCAGTAAAGTACACTGCAACTGAAAGGGAACGTCTAGTCGCCACAGGGGATAGAGCGGGACTCTTGAGGCGTTACCGTTGAGTTGTGAGCTACATTTAATAGTATGTCACGTCTCTAAATTTCATTTCACAGCTTTCTTAACATTTTATAGCTCCTGATATCCATTTTTTTGACGTTCAAAAAAGCCATTTATGGGCCTATTTGAAATAAATGCTTTGACTTTGACTTTGACCACTTCATATATTTTACTAGCTCCTGCCAGCGACTTCGTTCGCGTGGAAGTGGTAAGATTCACAATATACTTACTTTAAATAACAGTCACATTTTTATAAAACTCCCTACCTACAGACGGAAAACTTACTTAAAGAACAATACTTGTAATAATTAAGTAGGTAGTACATATTGTAGGCAGACAAACTCACTAATGTAGGCAACAAACTCACAGATACAACTTTAAAGTTCACAATCACTCACACACATACATATATACACACGCACACACAGAAACCCTCACCCTCACACACGCATGCACACACATAAAATACTAAACACAACACTCACACACACCACTCAAGAGTGGTTTACATTATTTTAATTTTATTGCATAAATTGTTAATATTTCATAACGGGTGCAGACACTGACTCCTGTAACACAGGTACCACCTAGCTCAGGAGTCAGGGCTTCTATTGAAAATGCTACACTTTTTTTATGTCAATGAAACATTTTATTACTATTCGGCTTCCGACCCACCGCGTCGTGTCGTATCGCTCGCTCACGCTGTAATTTCGTTTTCACTTGGCGTTCTTTCTGACTTTTTTTTCGTTTTACACGACTCCTATTGGTCGTAGTAACCATCCTCAAGAATTGGGCAAACAAAAGCAAACATTTTCTTTTTAATCCGACTGGAAGAGAGATTATCGAAAATTTAATTAAACACTCTTCATATATATTTCGTCACATGTTATACGGTTTCCTTGCTCACGGACGCGTAGCAGATTATGTACTTACTTTGAAAGGCGATCTCGATTACTTACTTAAGTTACGTTACAATACAAAGGTTTAATGTTTGGCTCGTAGGATCGAGCAGATATTGAGAGAATTATAATACAGTTGAGATCTACACGTTTCGGTAGTAGACCGTCATCTTCATCTGTTTGGGCTTGAGATCGCTGTGCTGTCCTTCCATCTTTCAAGACCCTTTTTCTCAGGAACAGGTAGAAGTATCAAATTGAAATTCCATCATAATTGGCTTTACGAAATTCTAAAGTCACTTGTTTAAATGAGGCTGCTGTCAGCACTTTTTGAACGTCAAAATTACATATACAAAATTATACAATATGTAACAAAAACCCTGTCCGATCCAAAAAAAAGGCGTATTCCTGGTTTAACATACGTACTAGAAAAAATAGTAAAAAAAAGTAACTCATAAAAACCAAAAGTTATTGTTTTTTTATTTTTAGTTACCATGCGAAATGTAACACTAAATATGGTAAATTTTCATAAGTTGACAACACTCCACCGGCCGGCGAAATCTTTTATTTTTTGCCTATTTTTATTTCAAAGGACACCGCCGTGCTCTAGCCGCATTGTAAGTACAGTAATAACGAGTCCTCGACCCTTTGATGTAGCCGACTTGGTTGCCAGTCTCACGTGGAGATAGCTCGCGATCGGATGTCCGTACGTATCACGTGCCGCTATCGTATCGCGAACAATGTCGTATACCAATCAGGAATATTTGAATATGTTAATTTTTATTTGTGAGTGAATGTGTGATTCGGAAATCGAAGTAACAGGTCGGATTGTGGAAGCTTTCGAGTCACTCAAATCGTACACATGTGCGCTGCGTAGAGTACGTGCAAATTTAATAAAAAGGTGTCGAATGTGTACTAATGTTCTAGATAGATAGAGGCATGTAACAAGTAAATCTTTTAATAAACTGATACCTACAGTGGGTACATTGCCAAAAGCACATCACATTAACTCAATAATAATTGTTTCTTGATAAACAGAAGGTCAGAAATCGGGGTCATTGTGCGTAAGCCTACAATAAAATATCAGCTGATACCTACGCGTAGGCAAAACGTAGATGTCTTTAGTCCTACGTTTCTTTGGCGGCACGCGACAAAAGACCGGCGCGCTCAGGCGACTTCTTTGACACGAAACTGTAGGTGAACTCTGGTGAACCCTGTCGAGCGATCAGTATTGCCGTTGGTAATTTTTTTAAATTAATTGTTTTCATTGGGGAAAAATAATTATCTCGTATCCATTAAATGATTACGTATTTGTGTAGAGATAAACTACGATAACATGGCGCGCCCCTCCATACTAATAATGCTGAGCGATTAATGACGCGGCTAGTGGAGCAACAAATCTTTGGATTTATTTTTGTTTGGATTCCGTTTCAGTACGCACAGAGTCTTGGTGGCGCTTTGTAAATACGTTCAGAAATACTTTCAAACGTTTTTAAATTTTGGAGGGGCGCGCCATGTTATCGTAGTTTATCTAAACGCACCACGATACCAAATAATACCCTTCAGGATCGGACAGGGTTTTCGTTACATGCTGTATATAAAATTACATAAAATGCAAAACGAATATTGAGGATGATATTCTCGTAGCTTACATGTTTGTCTATTTATTTTTCATTTTACTTATATTTTTTTTATCTGATTAGTATATTCTATCACATTTAAATTTATTAAACGCTGTACCGGTACAGCGTCTTAATAATTGTTTGCTGCTGGTCGACGTCATAACGTTGGCGCCGGCTGTCGCAGAAAACCAGCGCTGGGGCTCCGATAGCGTCATATTTACCGCAAATAAACGTTTTTTCTTTCTTTCTTCTTTTGTCTTCTTTCATATGACAGTCCTCCAAAACGGCCGCTTTTTACCACTTGCCAGTGCTTTACTGATAAGAAAAAATTACGCAATAAACTCCATAGTTGCGTCACTCCAAATAGTCTATTATTTAACCTTCCCAAATCTAGAAATAGTATTAAGTATATATAACCAAAGCTCTAAAAACCATCATAATTCAGGATTAGAGGTTCAATAAATGATAATGTACTTACTCGAAATTATCTGATCACATGCAAGGTTCGGTTTTGTAAGGCAAGGTATGTTTGAGGGATTTTTTGATGAACCCCTGTTTCTTTTCGGTCGTATTTGATATCCGACTAAACCTCATTATTGGAACAAATACCTGAGTTACGTTACCTTCATAATGACAGGCCACAAAACGTTTACTACATAAACCTACTGAGCTACCATAAAGGTCCATAGCACAGGTCCTCAAACTTAGTTCACCCGCCGCTCACCACGAGGATGATTTTTATAGTGCCCCAAATTCCCGTTCTTCTAACTTAACAGACATCTGTGCTGCTAGGGAGTTAGTTGCGCGACTTCTTCTTTTTATCGGTTTCAATTTTCGGGGACTGTCTAATGTAATTTTGACGTTCAAAAAGTGCTGAGAGCAGCCTCATTTAAACAAATGACTTTTAATTTTGGTTCTTTCAGATACGGCGATAGAAATGCTATCAGGAATCTCTGAACAATTGTCATCAACATTCTTGAAAGAACACCCCGTAATTTAGTCTGAGTCTTCTTCTATCCCTTGAAAGCGTCCAAGCTCACGAGGGGGCGTTATCACCAACTTTGAGAATGATTTGTCTATAGCTTGGTACCACGAATGTCCGCCCTTCCGTTTAGTATTGACAGACATGATATTGTTGGTTCGATTACAACTAGGTGACACGATTTCCACGAAGAGACGATTGTTATATTATTTTCTGTCATGTATGTAACTGGGTTGTGGAGGTCAGGTAGGCAGTCGTTCCATGTACAATACTGGTGTTCATAAAAGGCTGGGCAGATGATAGTGTAAAAAGTACTTAAAAAATTCTTTCTGGCATTTTGTCTATTCTATCTGGCATTTTTTCTATTCTATCTGGCATTTTGTCTATTCTATCTGGCATTTTGTCTATTCTTCCGTCGACAAAACTCGTTTCTATGTAGTACATAACAGAGTATTTTTTATTTTTATTTTATTGCTGTCTGTAACTCTACGTCAAAGCAAAGAACCTTCACTTGCTGACATCTACGCATTCTATAAATTGTCTATCAGTCTATGGCACATTATGAAACCGTACGGTTGTCAAGCGTGGTATTTTGACAGTTCAAACCACGCCAACTTCGCGTTCATACCGCGCGGTTTCGTTCATTGTGTCATAGAGAATATGTTATTAGCTGATTTCGTGTCTAGCTAAAGAATTGACGTGGTTTCGAAGCAAGGAATCATTAAGTGGTCATATTGAATTAGGGCACATCATGTCGATTCTGTAAAAATCTCACCGTGAACACTTGCGTGGAGTGAACTGTCAGTGTCACCCGTCTGGTCAATCCCTAGCATCAGTGGCACTGACAGTTCACTCCACGCTCACGTCACCTGAGTTTTCACGGTGAGATGGTTACAGAATAGCACTACAGGAGTTGTCCCTTTATCATTTTAAACTGGTTTTCGTGAAAATAAATTAAAAAAAGTTGGAGCTTTGACCTTCAATATCTATCTCAGTAATCAGAAGGTTCCCAGGAATGGTCCGATACAAAAAATGAACACAGTGGCCTTGAGCTTAGTTAGGCTTCTTTTGTGTAGTTTTCAATGTTTTTGTTGGCTCCTGTTACGTTACATTATAACATTTAAAAATAAAACTTGATTACGTGAAAATAAATTCCAAAAAGTTGGAACTTTGACCTTAAATCTCCGTAATCAGAAGATGAAATTATTACAATGACATGGTGTACAAGTGACCTTGGGCTTAGTAAGGCGTCTATTTATTTTGACGTTTTCAATGTTTTTGTTGGTATATTGGCGTGTGCCAACCGACTTAAGTCAAAAAAAATATGTTTTGTTTTTCGTAATGTTAATTACTTATTATTGTATAGAATCCAGTTCTTCTAACTGAACAGACATCAGTGCTGATACAAGCACTACCTAAACCACGAAACCGCGAAACGCTGATGGAACTGATTTATTAAACCCTAAGAAGCTTCGATGTGCCTGAAGCTCTGCCTGCATCATCGTCATCTAGGTGATTTACCAACTTTGTCGGGGTCTGCTTCTAGCGCAACCTGATGCAGCCTTGGATGCCTATCTGACCCCCACATCCAAGTTACTGGGTAACCTGATACACCTTCGTAATCGCGATCACGTCGGCGGCACTAGTATAGGGGTATGAGGAAGGTATGGGGTATTGTTCACTCATCCTCCATAGAAAAGGGAAAACTTTCCGACCAGACAGGTGTCGTTTGTGGTGGGCAACTGCCCGTCGAGTGATGTCGGGACGTTGTATATTATATGTTAGTTGGGCGGTAAACTCTGCTTGCGCGATGCAGCATTTTACATGACGTCAGTGTGATGCGTAGTAGTAGTTCGCATATGGCGGTATAGATGCCGCCACAGTAAGACTGGTTGACAGACTTTCAGGGTTCTACTGTTGTTCGCTTGTCAACGTGTCGAGTTTTTTAAATTTCGAGCTCGATAATGATCCTTATTGCTTCTAAGGATATCGAGCTACTTCTCAAAAATGTTTCATCAAACTAGGATTCGTATAAAAAAAGCTACTTGTAAAATATCTTTATGGGCGAATTTCAACAAAACCTTTTTTTTTTTTTTTAATCCTTTACTTATACTCAGAATAATAATATGACTTCCTGAGAATAAATTTAAAGTTTTTGACAGCTTTCCTTAATACAACCAAGTCGTCACTTTTTATTTCACTTCACGGATAAAAGAAATTGACTCTTGTAAAATTAGCCCATAGACAGACAGACTTTACTTACTTACTTACTTATTTGAAGTATTTATTTAAGTGAGGATTATGTAAGTATTGTGTTTCAATTGGGGGACAAGAGTTTCAAAGACTTCTAACTCGACATCTCGGATATCCTTGGCCTATAAAATAATATTGGATTTTTCATGCCCTTTACTTATCTGATTTGCGATACTTTTAGCAGCTTTCCGATATTTAGGGAGGCTTTGAAATATGAGACATCAATCCCAAACACATTCAACCATCACTCGGCGAAAAGTACGCTTAAGAGGCATTTCTTTCTTAGGATATACAAAATCTACTTACATTAGGTACACAAAGACGTATTTAAACGAATGTTTACTTCCTGGAATTTATTTAATTGAACCTTTAATAATTCCCGTTTGGCACTCCTAAAATATTATTAAACAATCTAATGTAATATTTGCGCTTCTTTTTGTGAACCTGAAGTAATTCCTATTTTGGGGTCCAAAAAACACTAAATAGCCAAGTATAGGCTCCCGCAAAACGGCGCGACGACACAGCGCGACACAAACGCACGGCTCGTCGCGCGACAGGCGGTGCCTTTGTGTCTGTCAGACTTAACTCATTGTAAGTATAACTTTATTTGTTCTAAAATATACAAAAATATGTAACTGTGACCAACTTGGATGTAGTGCGTTTGTCTACAGTTCTAACATACGGTCGGGTGTCCCAGCTAGCTTAGTTTCTACGACCAATTCGGCTCGCGCGTGGTTGGTCACAGTTCCAAACAACCAAATCCGTTTGGTCACGGTTACTGCTACCAACTGCGACCAATACTTGAAATTAACCAAATGTACATACTAAAACATGCACTCTAATACATAAAATCATAACACAAGGTACACATTCACAATTAAACTTTAAAAGAAAACATACACATACAACGCAAGACGACGAGACAAACTAGAATTAAGACAACCCAGAACTAACTATGGAAGACCAAATATAATGTGCGAGGGAGCAAAACTGTATAATGAACTAACTACCTGATGACGTAACCAATAGTGACCTTTAATTCTTAATTTTCTTATTGTGAACACAGATAATCGCACTTTTATGTTTTATTTTACTTTTCTCAATATGTTAGTTGAACTGTAACATTCTTTTTGTTGAGAAATAAATGCCTTTGAACCGAACTGTGAGAACAGGGCAAAAATTTTAAGAGGATTTTAAGATTATACAAATAACGTGTGCATCATTGGAATCGCAAAAGTCTTTAAGAGGTTCACTAATTTAAAAATGTGTCCGCCATTAAAAGCTCAATAAGTTTTTAAAGAACCACTTAAATATTTCCCTTTCTTCATTAGGATAGACAACAATCCTGAAAGTCTGGCAAGCAGTCTTACCAAGGAGTATCGAGTTATTCTAACGTCAAAATTAACAAACAAACAAAAAAAAAACTAGTTGCCCCTTCCAGAACCTTATTTTCTTTCCTTAAGAGCAGTGGTGGCCAAGTGTTAACGGCCCCGATCGGCCTGGGCAGGCGTTTTACTTTGTGTAAATAATGTCATCACCAATGCTCTCAAAATTGTGAACGAAACATCGTGAGGAAACTGGCATGTCCTAGCTAGAACAACAAATTCGGAGACATGTGAAATCTACCACCCCGCACTGGGCTCACGTGATACATTACAGCCCACTCCCTCTCACAGAAAGGAGGCATGTGTCCCAGTAGTGGGAACATTGTAGGCCGATTATGCCCCTTCCAAAAGTTAGTTAGCTAAGGACGAAGAATTCAAACAGTTCGTCACGCACGCACGCACAACTAGGCACCTGACCCTTTGAAGGATAACAACAATTAGATTGGTATCTATTTGATGACACAGAATTCATCGACGAAGTAGTACTTCAAACATGACCTTTATCAGCCATTATGTCATAAAACCCTAAAGGTCTGTGCAGACATGCTACAGTCAGACACAACACAGCGGCCAAAATGTAGATATCCGGCGATAATTGTTTTATTTTGACAGTTCAACAACATTCATTTGGTTTTTAGGGCTCCGTAGCCATATGGCAAAAAACGGAACCCCTTATGGATTCGTCATGTCTGTCTGTCTGTCCGTCCGTGTGTCACAGCCACTTTTTCCCGAAACTATACTGTTGAAACTTGGTAAGTAGATGTATTCTGTGAACCGTAATAAGATTTTCACACAAAAATGAAAATTTTGGGGGTTCTCCATACATAGAACTAAAACTCAAAATGGTCATAAATCGTAAACCGCAATTTACCTTTCATTCAATCAACTCTTGCTGCTACGGAACCCTTCATGGGCGAGTCCGACTCGTATTTTGCCGCTTTTTTTATTTTCTTTTGGCTTCGAACGGTTTGTGCGTTCAGCCAATGTCACGTTTATGTTTTATAAGTATTGTCCATTCATCGCGCGTTTTACGTTGTTGAGCAGACAGATGTTGAAAGATAGTTCGCTACGCAATTAGTGTTCTGGTAAAAAGTTGTGAAGCGTGTAGGTCCATTCACATGAACAGTCAACGCACATCGGTAGTATTGGTAATACTTGCACTACGAAAACATCCCATACTGCTACGACATAAAGGCGCTATCAATGTCAAAATGTGACCACTGATGTGCGGTTAAAGCACCGCATTCGCTATCAAATTTGAATAACGTAAAACCATTGAAGTCGTGGCAATCTAAATTTAATTTCATTGTAATAAATTAAGAAGAAATTGACTTACTTAATTAGTAAATGGTTTTACGTAGATCGTGAATGTTATAACCCACATACAATTTGTAGTCGCGTTTGACGGCTGTCGCGGACTTGTAAATACCGAACACATGCAACCACACACCTACGTCACTCAAATCCAATGCAAGCGACCGTCAACACTAACACTGTGTATTTTGTTGCTGATCAACAAGCAAGCAAGCAAGTTACTCAGGAGTAACTTGCATTCTATTGCACAGTGACATTTCTTGTCATTAAAAAAGAGGAAAAGTGGGACAGCCGATGATTGAAACGAAGTTCCTTTCGCTTTTCGCTGTTAGGCATTAAAATAAAGCCATATAATATGATCTCGAGTTTCAGGTGTCAAAAGCTTTTGTTTTTTAATACAGAGCCATCTAGTATAGTTTTTGTCAAGCTAAAAATTAAACTAGATGGCTCGACACTTGAAACAATTTTTTTTAGGGCATAACGATTTCTGCCAGTTTACTCCTAGCGGAAGCCGCGTTTAAGAACTTCGTTCCACTAAAGTCACATCATTTATTTCAAGTAGCTCAAACGGTAAAGGGCACTTCTAAAAGTCAACATTTACAAGGAAATAAAATATAATTCTATTTGCCCCTTCTAAAACGTAGATTCGGAGATAAATTTGCAAGAAACTCAATACTTACTCTTTAAAAATATTTTACAATGTTTTGTGTGCATTATTAATATGCCATGACGAGGTGGTGTGGTTGTGGCACGTCTAAATGGACCCTTACTTTCGAGAGGGCTTTCCACGCTTTACATTAAATAATTAAGAACTTTACGCCAAAATGGGGCTGGAGTATGGCCTGATAAATGATGACACGTACGGCTCATTACGTAGAATGGGAGCAGAGACGAAACAATGCGAAAATAACGGCCTTTTCAACCTAGTTCGGATGAATCGCAGTTCATTCTGTCTCCCAGCTATATCTTTCTATCTATCTTCACCATATATAAAATGCGGTTCATTGGTATGAGGAACAGGGTGTAAAGTTTACTCATACTCTTTGGAAAAGGGAGGATCCTGCGACCAGTCGCGTATCATGTCTGGTGGGCAACTGCCCGACGATTGATGTCGGGACATTGTACCAGGCCACTCAGAAAGTATTGCAACAAAACGTTTTTATGAATGAGAGACTATTTTGAATATATCATTATTTTTAAGTAAAAATAGGTACCTTACAATTTCCAAATTTCTCTCCACATATTTGTGAGCTAATTTAAATTATCGTGTCTCATAAAAAAATAATAGAACGGCGCCGGAAACATTTTCGCGCTATGACTTTTTACGATTCCAAGTGTCGCCTGAAAGCGGACGAATCGTACGATAGACTTCCTTTTTTTTTTCTCGGGTGGGAAATCATCAAATGACTTCTGCCACTCTGGGTGGAGCGGGAGGGCGTGTCCGACTTTTACTGACTAAAACCCACCCGTTTTCTTTCAATTACCTGTGCCAGGGCCATGGTTATCTCTTTCGAATTTCCCGCGACTCTGAGGCCGACGCCTCAGGGTCGCGGGCCCTATCGGACCCTGTCTCTTTGTGATGACATGGTGGAACACGACGCGCCTCAAAGATACGGCGGCGCAACTAGCATTTTATGCTAGTTGCGCTGTTCTGCTTGCGCGATGCAGGATTCTGCGTTGACGTGCGACGTCAGTGTTAACCGCCACATGCGATCACAGCATTGTTGATCGCATGTGGCGGTTATAATGCCGCCACATTGGGAAGTGCATCACTCGAGAAAGGCTGGACAGATTTGGCTACATATTTTTTGTTTCCAAACGTTCGTAATAGTCTGATTAAAGTTTTTATAGAAATACGAAATTGGAAGAAAAAAAACGAAAAAATTTCGATTTCCGAATAAACTGAACGCCCTTATCTCAATTTGATTTTTCTGAGAAATCAAGACCATAACTCACGGATTATTGATCCCACCAACACTTACACATATATAACTCACGCTCTTCCCAAGGGGGTAGGCAGAAACTTCAGAACTTCACTAGCTATGATCCTTACGTGCCCCTTTCGCTTCGTCCACGTTCATACATCTGCAGCCTAATTGCGTAACACATTCTCGTATACGACTAATCTGTTTGATTTTGACAGTTCAACAACATTCATTGCGTTATTTACATTGTTGAGCAGAATTTTTATGAAGCAATGGATTAGCAATCTGTTTCAAAGCGATTCAGATTCCGATTGATTGTGTATTACGCAATAAGGGTACTGGTCATACTCACGCGCTGGTTACAAGCACTATTTACTTGAAAGGACATCACCAATTTTATAACTAGTGTTAAATAAATATGGGTACCTATGTGAAACAAAAGCTTAATCCTTTTCTGACAAAAAAAAAATGAGAATAAGTGTGCGTGACAATATCCTTGAAATCTCCTCAAACATTTATTCAACACCCGGCACTCTACACTCTACAGGATTCACATGACGAACTATAGGAGAATCGAGTTTCAAGTCTATTGGTCTGGAAAATATTTGAGTTGGGCCATTTGATAAGAACAGAAGATGAACAAGATTCATACGCATCTTCTTTGACTCTCAATTTAAATACAATTGACTTCGATCTTATTAATCTTTCGCTTCGTGTTGACCACTAGCTTCTTTGCGCGATTTCGTCCGCGTAGAAGTCAGCTCTACCCAAAAAACGACCTATGTTACCTCGTAGACCGTGAAAAAGACATCCCTGCCGATTTTTTTTTTGCAAATATTCCTACCCGTCACAATCATGCACACAAACATTGGCACCGTTTAGGATTTAAATGAATAAAGGAGAATCAAGTTTTAAGTCTATTCGTTGAGCTTTTTGATACGAAAAGAGAACTAGAAGAAGATTATTATTCATGCGTATCTTCTGCGAATCTCAATTAGAACTACTATTTACAGCTCGGTTCACTTAAGTTTACAGGGTGAGACAACTGATCCACGGTTCAAATGTGTATCAGACTATCAGAAGCAATGGCTTTCATTTTGACAACAGCATTAATTGCGTTATTAACGTTGACAAATTTTTTGCACATATGAAGCTTTGGATTAAAAATATCCTTCAAAATGATTGAGATTAATAGTCTGTTTCGCAATAATGGTACTGGATCTTCATAAGCTATCGCTTCCTATTGATCACTAGCTTCTGCTCTTGACTTCGTCCGCTTGGAAGTCAACTATACCATATAATATACTATGTCATTCCGAAATAGTGTAGCTTCTTAACAGTGAAAGAGTTTTTTTGTAATCGGATCAGTAGTTACAGAGATAACCTCTTTACAAACAAACAATTTTACTTTACAATATTAGTTTAGAAGTTGAAAACAAAACAATATCATGCTTTGAAACAATTCATCTGCAAAGGCTCTCATTTTCTCACAGAGCACGATATATCGATTGCAAATCATTGAGGAACATAGTGGGACAATTCACAAGTTCATCGTAATCATTTCGCACAGTTTTTAGGTGTTACCGTGTTGTTGTTAATAATTCTAATGGCAGTGGGCCATTAACATGGCCTGTGTGTGGCATCCTTTTCCTTCTTTATAAAGGTTCATCACCATCAGCCATTAGTGGCAGAAACATCAGAGAGAACCTGCAATACATCGCCAATACGCCGTGATCAAACCGTAGTTTCCTTCAGGTCTTTGTCCTGCAGTGGGACTACTATAGGCTTTCATTATTACAGGAATTTGCTGTGTACAGAACAGAGAAGCACGACACTTAATTTAAAGAGGTCTATGATTACCCGGCAGTGACTCCAAAACTTCCGTCAACGCCTGTTTATTTTGTCCCAATAATGTTTGTGAAATCTGGCAGTACCAGGATCTATGTCTATCTTTGACGATCAGCATATTTGGAAACTAGAAATATTCCCCAATGACCGTTCACTCAAAGGAAAGTTAGAGGTCGATGTGCAGCAAAGGCTGACATGATTTAAAAAGGCTTATCCAAAAAAAGTAACTGTCTCATTGTTCTAGTGGTACCAAGTGCAACTGCGATTCTAGAAGCACAGAGTTCAGTTGGAGATCCAGGTCAGTCAACATAAATAATAAATGAGGTTTAGACCTTGAAGCACGTTGAAGTTGGCTTCCACAAACGATATGTTGATGTAATCGCTTACTTACTGATGTCCCGAAGTTACTCGACCTCGAAGATAACGCAGAGTGGCTGCTGTCTACAAGCAGTTCGTATCCTGTACTAATCACTGGCTTGAGCAGCACGAGTAGAATTTTGAGTTCCGATTTTGTAACTTCATTAAAAAAAGTTTCCATGGAGTTTCGGGTGCCCGGAGACTGGATTAGGGTCCTGTTGATGGCAATAGGCTCGCAACCTGTTTTCTCACGGGGCTTAAACATAACTGGCGGAATGTGGGTGCACTATAAGTAAACTTCTACATAACCTTCTGAATACAGGCGTGATGTTTTATGTGTCCTATGGAGTTTCTTGCCCTTCTTGACAGAGCCCCTTCCACGCGACTTTATTATATTATAAATAATAGAAAAAGTCAGAGAGAGCCCGAGCATGTATTTTGAGGGTGCAAAAGTGCCTGTAAATGGTTTGAATTGTAATAAATGAATTCACTTAAATTATCTGATAGTTCTACAGCTTGCGTGTCATGGATTATGAGTCTATGACACAAAAAAAAACCTGACCGACCGGAAGCGCCTTTGATTCTTTTAAAAAGCCTATGACCAGCATTGGACGTTTTTTAGCTGGTAAATAACCAAATTGGTGTGACCTTCAAAAAGTACCATGTGCTCAGTGTAAGACCAGAAATATGTATTTACACACCGCTGCACGAAGCGTTTTGTAGCTTTCTTTTAAAAAGTCTATGACCAGCACTGAACGTTCTTTGGCTGGTAAATAACCAAATTGGTGTGACCTTCAAAAAGTACCAGGTGCGCATAAAAGAAGGTTAAATTTACAAACCGCTGCACGTTGCGTTTTGTAGCTTCTGCATACCCATGGGAAAAAACGCTAGAGCTCATGTATTTAATGCTTAATTAGACATGCAGTACTCATTTTTAATTACCACAAGTCTACAAGTATTTAGGACGCACTTGATAATTTCTAGAGACGTAGTATTAAGCTGATATCAGATGGTTCCCTCGAGTGAATATTAATTTTTGTTTCAATGAACGTTCGTCTGCTCCTCTTATTTTATTTTTCGATCATTCGGTAGGCAAGTAAAATACTGACCGCGTATCACTCCCCTCCTTCTCGCGACTCTTCTTCTCCTCGTCCTCGAATGAACGAGAGCGCGATGAGCTTCCTCGGCACGGCAGACATTTGTTGTCCTCTCCATAATACGAAATGGGACTTGACGTTCCCAATGGAAACGTGGCGGATTCCCCGGTTGCTTAGCAGCCGGTACTGCCCTGGGGTAGTT
The DNA here is from genome assembly GCA_963555695.1 of Dasypolia templi. Taxonomy (NCBI): domain Eukaryota; kingdom Metazoa; phylum Arthropoda; class Insecta; order Lepidoptera; family Noctuidae; genus Dasypolia; species Dasypolia templi. Next base: position 13,747,446 of record OY743163.1, read on the forward strand.
TTTCTACATTTGTCTTCATCATTTTTGTTTTCCTTTGAAGGGTGTGGTCTCTTTTTCCCCTGTTAACCCCCCAGTGCTAGCGAGTGCCGAAAATTAACTTTGCTGGATTGGTTCACTGATGAATTCATTTTTCACTTTTGATTCGTTTTGTGTTCAGATTTCACAAGATATGTGTATTCATAAAGTGATAAATGTTTTTATTTCTGTAAGTAGGTTTGTACATGAATTCGATGTAACCTATCTGATTACTCTGAAATGAAAGACCGGATCAAACTCTTAAAACCACTAAAACAAAACTAGGTGACGTTGGCGTTTCCTATCTGACTACTCTGAGAAGAAAGGCGAAACAAACTCAGAGGTTACAGTCTCATTAATGTCCAGGAATATTCTTGGTTGGATCATGTGAGGACTATGTAGATTAGTGTCTGAAATGGCCTTTTGAGGAAACAGCCACACAAAAGCGGACCTATCCAGTCAGTGCACGCAATTGTCAGTAAAAGTGTAGCTCAACTCGGAACTTCAAGAGCTCAATTCGATTTCTACGAAGATTACCAGATCTACGAAGGATACCAAATAAAGGATATTTGGGTAGGCCGCATACAGTACTCAAACAAAAAAATTATGCCCCACACAGTCCCAACATTCAGAATAATTAAAGTAATATCTACTTATCTTCTGCTTATTATTAATGGCGGGTCAAGGCAACCGTCCGGTTTCGCATAGAGCACTGTTTTATTTGCACAGACTTTTGAGCTATTAATAATTTTATTACGGCTATAAATTATGTGTTTCCTGTCCCGCATTCACAGTTCCCGATGTCATGCGTAATAAATTTATTTCGTTCACTATGCTAATTTTCACTACCACTGAGAGACACCTAAATATAATGCATTAAAGAAAATGACACTGTTGGGTTTTCTACTCTCGGCACTAAACCGAGAGTTGAAAATGCATTGCAAAGTGCATTATTTAGTGTAGAAGTACCTTACTTAAAAAACGCTGAATTCCGGACAGAAAGCCTTTTAGCTTTTGGAGATACTTCGTTATGATTATTCAAGGTGTCAGCCATAACCTGGGTCAAGCTGTTTCAAATCAGCTTCACGAGCAAAGAAACTGATATAAAAACACAGGGCAAAACTTGCAAGGGAGTCTCTATCTGGAAGTTCAAACGTAGGACGAGATTTCGGAGGTCCCATATAACCTACATGTGCTGAGATTACGATGAGATTGTATTGAAAAAAAAAAATACTTGCACTAGCATATAACTTCCCTCTTGACCTTTAAAATATCCCCCTCCAAAAAATCCGTCACAATATTAATTTACGTCCAACTCGCAAGTAGTGACCCACCGCGCGCGCGTGTGGCCGGCTCGACTAATCAATTTGATGCAGCTGTGCATTGCGGACATACAGTTTATTAAATGAAGGCGGTTCTAATAAAATTTAAGATTGACGAGTGATATGATTGTGACTTTGATACTGATGTAGGTGAAGAATATGAAGAATAATTTTTCGTATCATTACAGTGTTCAAGTGATTAAAAGGTCACCGTCGCATTAGAAAGTGCTTAAAAAATATAGATTAATTTAACTCTAGAAAAACTTATAAATGTGAACCACTTCTGCTGTCCAGATTGTTTTTAACTTAATAAGATACAGAGTCGAGACGCATTTATTTTTTGTAAATTTTACTCATTATTATGGCCAAAAAAAAAAAAAATATATGACAAAATTGTTTTCATGAAAAAAGAGCTAATATTTCCAAAGCCAGTTTCTCCGTATCTTCGAATGGATGAATTAGGATTTCCACATACGAACAGTAAAAAAAAAAAAACACTGTTTATGTAATCGTCTAATGCGACAAATTATACCAATTACCGGTCGTAATACACATCGTTATAAGAACGCTAGACGTAAGGATGTTGTCAATTACCGTTGCTCCTTAGACATGGCGCACACTATGCGACATGCGTTTTCGACAATTCGGCGACTCTGACAATTTTCAAATATTATGTTCAAACCTACGTACGCACAACCAACGACAATCAAGTCACAAGATGAACAACTCGACGATCTCTCGAAAACTCAAAGTAAACCATCGCATCCTGAGTCCCTGCACGACGTCTGTCGTAACGCCTAGTCGCAGATGCGTACGACATTTTGTATCCTTACATAATATAATAATGTAACGACAGATTAAACACAGGGCTTATAATAAATGAAATTCAAACAACCTTAGTTAATTATTTTAATTAGTAATATTGTAAAGTAAACACAGCATATTACGTTATAATTTCGTCATACGAAAAGGAAATTAACAATAAAATTAAATAAATATTGAACTACATTAATTTTACTAAGTACAATATAAATCAACGGTTAGGTATACTTATCGGGTTTTAATAATCAGCAGAGCAGCAATACAAAATGGAAACAAATACAAAGTTTGACGGAGGTTCGACCTGGTCAGTTGTGCTTGTGAAAAGAGAGCGTCTTTTTTTTGTGTGTGGCATCTCGTAGTTGACCTAGAGAGGTCGTGACTACTTAACCGGACTATCCTGTGGCTGCCTTAAGCGGACTCAAAGCCTCCAGCCAGGGGCGTAAAACTACTTACATTACTAAGCGAACGCTCGCTAAGGGCACCCCCTGTGGGGTACGGACCTCGCCTTAGGGCGTCTTTGACGGGAGGACAGCAAGATGGGACAGGCTGGGTCTGGGTTATATTATTATTATCTGGGGAATTTAAAGCTACAGGCTCAGCTATGGCGCGGGCTGACACTTCGTCGAGCAAGGGTCGGGGGAGAGCGATAATGAGACGTCAAGATCATTTATGCACAATTTCCCCGTCGTGGCGTCTTGGAGTGCGTGGAGGGGCTTGACAGTGGTGAGGGCACGCCGACAGTGTTGCCAGCGTCTTAGCGGGCCAATATAGGTGTAACAATAATATTATAAATGCGATAGTAAATTTGTTTGTTACGCTTTCACGCTAAAACGTCTGAACAGATTTGATGTAATGAATGAAATTTAGCGAACGGGTAGACCTGCGGGGTAATTCCGTAACGCACTATCAGTAGCAATCGCTTTCATTTTGACAGTTCAACAACATTCATAGCGTTATTTACGTTGTTGAACAGACAATTTTTTCAAAAAATTTCAATATCCTTCATAATTATTCAGGCAGAGAAGGACATAGGATACTTTGATCCCTGGACCGCAGACGAAGTCGCGTGCGAGTTTCTACATAAACAGGATGGAAGGGATATCGAAGCACAACCGGCATGGACTCAATAAATGTTTCTGAACGCCCCTGCGTTGAAATTTTTTGTCGGTTATAAAAAAAAATGCCTTTTCATAGAAAAGTGCAATACGTACGCGGTCAAAATGTATGGCAGAGATTTTTTTTTAAATTACCGACAAAAAATTTCAACGGACTCAGTACATGGTAACCGGTTGTACGTCGATGTACCTTCCACCTTGTATAAATAATACAGGGTGAGAGATTAACTAGATGTTGACTCAAAAGTATCGTCACGGGGTCTCAACTCGAACAAATGTTGACGTTCAAAAAAAAAAAATGCTCTGACTTTGACAAATTATAATTTGTCTGGAAAAAAGTCATAGATGGCAGCATAGTTAACCATTATGAAATTATCAATCACTTAAAAGCGTTAAACGGCAGAATTATGGCTGAATTAAGATTGGTGAAAATCAAAACTTTCTTGTTAAATGCTGATTTATCTATTTACACTCATAATGCACTTATTTTCAAGAAAAACATGAATGAAGCCTTAAACTTCAATTCGAACCCATAAAATCACAGAGCATCATTATAATACTGGTACATAAAATGTTGATATGTTAATCATTTCGTTTAGAGCTCTTTTGCAATAGATGGCGCTTTACTCAATATAAAGACATCGGAGTAGCCACTATCGTTTCTAATTTAAATCAAACAACTTGATTGTTTTATGTATTACTTTACATATAAATATAAAAGAAATCTATTAACATGTTTTTCTAAACCCGGAACTAATAAACTTTATATAAAAAGGATTGCACGAAACGTTTTAAAAGTAGGTTGACTCCTAGATGGTGTGGTAAAACTACACTCTCTGGCGATTAGTGAGACGCTGATGCTGCCATCTGTAAAAAAATGGGCAAAGAAAAATTACCAGCTCAATAGCCAGACTCATTTCCTTGTATGGGATTGGGTATCTGTACGTAGTATTTTATTATCTGTGCGAACGCGGTCGATGCGTAAAGTCGAGACGGTTAAAATAAACACACTAGGGCTACAGTGGGCCTAGTCTGAGTTTATTTTAACCGTCACGATTTTACGAATCGACCGCGTTCGGCGCTCCGATTGCCAAGGGCCAATCGAATGGTGAAGGGTCAATCGGAGCGCCGAACGCGGTCGATGCGTAAAGTCGAAATAGTTAAAAGAAACTGACACTAGGGCCTCTGTTCTTGCACAGATGCGACGCACGGCTTAATTGTTCTTATTATTGTTGTTTGTTTGTCACAAAAGTAGTAATTCTTCCACTTTGCAATCAGCATTTCGTTTTTGTTTGGGTTGTTAGTTTTACTGTCATTTGCCAGTGTCGCAATACACACAGAGCAATGTGTATTGTCTCCTGAAAGAAAGAAAGAGCAATGTGTATGGTCTTTCTTTCTTTTCTTTCTTAGTCGGTCTGCACAAATTTATCAGCCGCCCGCTGATAAATTCGTTTTTAATTTAAAAGTGTCGAATCGTCTAATTTAAATGGCGGTCCGTACACGCAGACAATCATAAACTATTTAATAACGTGTGAACATTGCCCCAATTATCCGTCACAGTATTAAAGTCTGCTATTAAGTCCACATTCAATTTAAAGCTAGTTTTAGTTATTATACGTCGGTTTAAACTACGTAAAGTTTGCAGACAACACGTCAACCCAGGCCGATGACGCACGCACCACCCTAGAGGGTTGAAAGTGACAATTAACAGAATTGAACTTAGATTGGACGCCAGATTCAATTCTGTTAATTGTTACTACCTTTACGATTTATCCCATAACTGTAATTATATTAATGTTTGCAATAAATAAATTATATATGTATTAATCTTAAATGCATCGTTCACCCACCTACTATTTATATCAAATAGACAATATGTCACCTACGTATGTTATGTTTGAATGTATGTGCATGTTTCAACAAATAAAGTATGTTGTATCTTGTACTAGACTAGCCTTTTTAGGGTTCTGTACCCAAAGGGGGCCAACGGAACCCTATTACTAAGCCTCCGGTGTCCATCCGTCCGTCTGTCAGCGGGCATGTGTATGTGGGCATATGTATCTCATGAATCGTAATAGGTAGACAGTTGAAAATTTCACAGAGATGTACTCGTACTTCCATTGCGGCTATAACTACAAATAATAAAATTAACTTTAAGTAAAACATTTAAGGGGGTCTCCATACAAGGAATGTGTTTTTTTTTCGGCGTTGGCTGCCTTGTGGTACGAAAGCCTTGTTTTTTTGTGGTTGTGCCGTACAGTGCAACAATAATCTTTTCGGGCTCGAATGACGTTGACAGAAATTTTTCAATAGGAGCCCCAAGATTTGTACCGGATCTATTAAAATTGGTAAGTGTACCGACGCACTATGTGGAGGTGCCTAAGAGGGCCTGGCCATAAATACATTTTGTAAAAATCGGCGTAGGTACTAGTATTATACCTCAAACTGTAGCTAAGAAGTTAATCTACTATATTATACATAAATTATGTATGTGGTCGGTACTGGTTTATAAAAAAGATCATCTAAACACGATCATTCCTAAACTATCACAAAACGATCTGAATTTGTATTTTTTTCAAGATTATTTTCTAGCCACCTAGCAATGAAAACTATACAAGTATTATACCATTACAGAAAGCTTATACTATGTACTTTTGACTGATATGCATACAAATGCTATATATGTGTAAATATATTTACTAGAAATATTTATCTCGTGACATACCTGAAACTTTCAATTAGAGTTTTGACAGTTGCTGAAATTTGCCGAAGGTCTGGAAATTATGTTATTTGATAGGAAATTTAATATTATAATAAAATAAGAAAAGAAAAGTTGCAATTTCGTTGCACAACATATGTTAATCTATTATAACATAAAACAGTAAAAAATCCTACAAATACGTAGGTGATTATGCTATTTGACTACTTGCTTATTATAGGTCTTATTTGTGACATTTTATTAATTGCGGTTTATGTTAAGATAATGTATCGAGTGTTTGCCACCATTTTTTAGTTCACATTCATAATAAATTATCAATTATACATATCGTAAACCGCATAACCACACAATGATTCGTTCTTTCTACCACAATTTTGCACACGTTTCAAATCAATATTTTTATATAAAATAGGGATTCTGAATACTCAATAATTACATACTGTTTTTCGTTCGTCATTGTCGTTACTTAAAGTGTAGTAACCAAACCATCTACCTTCTCGCAACAATGAGTGAATTCAACTGTACCAGACGTGACTTGTCTTGTTTTAATTGAAAGTGACGGGAATTATGTTGTTGCTTTAACAAGTTATATACGGAATAATTTTACCAACTTTTCCGAGGCAAATATCGCTAAGATTGTAGCAAGTGTGCAAAAAAATCTTATTACAAACTTTCGTCAACGTTACACAAAATCTGGCAGAAATAAGCAAATATTTTTAAACAAGCTACTAACTAGCGTTTGGTTGGACGTCATATTTACTGTGAATCTGGAAGAACCTACTTGTGAATCCGAACCTTCGACATCGACAGGAAAGCGAGGACGCCCTTCGAAAACCTACGAAGACAGTTCCGATAGAACACAAAGACGAAAAAACAAGGAGTTGCTTGAAACATGTGGCCTTGATTTTATACTGAATTCATATCTTCAGGGATTGAGATCTCAAGGGGAAACCAAAGAAGCATTCATTGTCGAAATTTTACGAGTATTGCCCATGGAAAAAAAAAGTGATATACGTCAAAATCTCCTAAACGAACCGGCACATTTAACAGCGTACTCTAAAGATGAAGCTCTCAGTATTTTCATCGAGTTGGACCTTAATATGGCACAGTATGAAAACATGAGGAGTTACTTAATCGCGAAGAATTGCTTATTATTTCCATCATACCAATCAATTCAGGAAGCTAAAGGAAAGTGCTACCCACCAAGATCAAGCGTAGAAATTAATAATATTAAAGCAAAGGTGAAACTTCAAGATCTGCTGGATCACACTATTGCAAGAATTTTACAAATTGATGGTGTATACAAAGTTGGCAAAACACATTTAATGCTTTATTCTAAATGGGGCTGTGATGGTTCAAGCGGACAAAGTGAATACAAGCAAGTCTTAGTTGAAGAAAGTGAGTTAATTTCTGACACTAATTTATTTATAGCTTCATTAGTGCCTCTGAAACTTATAAATATTAATACAAATGAAACTGTGTGGGAAAACCCTGTTCCATCATCAGTAAGATTTTGTAGGCCCATTTTAATAGAGTTTTCAAAGGAGACACCTGAAAAGACAAGAAGTGTAGTTAATGAAATTGAAGCTCAAAAGGACGCTCTTACACCAACTTTAGTCAATATAAATGGAGAAGGTATCGAAATTAAACATACATTATTTTTAACCATGGTTGACGGGAAAGTGGCTCAAGTTTTGTCAGAAACTTCATCAGGTGCTGTGTGCACTATTTGTGGTGCAAGACCAACAGAGATGAATAATTTAGAAAAAGTGCAAAATAAACCCGTTGATGAAAATGCTTATCAATTTGGGTTATCGACATTGCATTGCTGGATTCGATTTATGGAGTTAATTTTACATGTATCCTATAATCTAGGCTTCGATAAAATGGTCTGCTACAACAAACGAAAACAAAGATTTGAAAAATCTAAAGAAGGCATATGTACAAAGAAGGTTCAGAGAAGAACTTGGTTTAAATATAGATAAACCTAAACAAGGTACTGGTAACAGCAATGACGGTAATACAGCTAGAAGATTTTTTCAAAATTATCAGTGCAGTGTAGAAATTACTGGTGTGGACGAGGAATTGATTAAACGATTTTATGTTTTACTTCAAGTTATGTCAAGTGGAAAAGTTATTAACGCTACAAAATTCGGTCAGTATGCTTTGGATACAGCACAAAGATATGTTAATAAATATATGTGGTATTATATGCCATCATCTGTCCATAAAGTCCTAATTCACGTTGAAAGCGTCATTCGGCATTATTCGGTGTTACCCCTAGGACAACTTTCCGAAGATGCGCAGGAATCAAGGAACAAAGACTATAAACGATTCAGACTTCATCATGCTAGGAAATGCTCTAGAATAGCTACAAATGAAGATGTTCTACATACACTTTTGTATACTTCGGACCCTTACATAACAAGTTTAAGAAAACCATGTAGTAAAAAGTCTATGGAACTTATAGATGAAGCTTTAGAGTTAGTTGAATAATACAGTGTTTTTTTTTTTGTTAAAAGTAATGGTACATAATAATAGCAGAAATCATTTTAAGAGTTTAATTTGTGTTTATTATAGCATTTAAGGTATATGGGTATTATTTAAATATAGTCATAAATTTCTGAACATTTTTCAACATTTCAAGATTACTATTTTTTTTAGACAATAAACATATGATTATATCCATTAATTGTATATTATTTAAAAGTACATTTATTCAAGAATACACAAAAAAAAATCAGCAGCAAATCTATGAAACATGGAAGTTATGGATTTATGACCCGAAACCGACTCAATCTCCACCTAGTGCGACGCCTCGTGCATTTGAGTACGGTGCCCATATACACGAGTGACTCGCGTCAACAGCGGAGGCAAATGCAGCCGTCGACAACATGCCGCTCGTGTATTTTTATTGGTAATAGAGGGGGGCTTCTATTAGATAAGATGGGATATTACTGGCGAATTGTGTGTGTATATACATACAACCCTGTCGGTCCCTTTTGGGTTATACAGGCGAAATGTTTATGTAGTCAATGAAACTGTCGTCTATTCTGACTATACTTTCAACAATAGTGTGGCGTATCAATTTTATTCAAAAACAACCTTGAACAAGGTCTCAACCTCAATGTATTGTATGAAGTATGATTGCTTTCGTGGGGATTCTGTCATTTATTATAAAGGCCCAATTTGCAAACTCTGCTGTTTATAATTCAATAGACTTTTATATTGCTGCCTGGTGGTTTATTATTTTAGCTGGTCAATAATAGATTTAGGGCCTTATCACACCTCCGCCGCGAAAATAATGGTGGAAAACTACTACATTACGTCGCAATTCGAGATGCGGAACATCATGAGAGTCAGTTGAATAATGGCAATCGGCGCAGTAAAGGTCTACTTTGGACCTGTTAGATTCGTTTTCCCGTAAAATCAACATCTATTTTCCAACAAAAAAAATAAGTTTTGATTTATAAACTTGTCGACTGCCACAGATACGTGCGAAACAATCGCGGCACCGCAACAAAATAGCGGGCTGAGCGCGGAAGCGTAACCGGCTTTCGAGCAGATCAGCGAAATCGCGCGGGAAAGAGATGGAATCATAATCAAATCTGTGCGTTAGAACAGGCAGTTTCGCTTCTGTTTCGCTTGTCGTACAACGGACAAGTCATGGCGCGGGCGGAACTACAGAGTGATTTAGCTGCTATGGTTTCGCGGCGGAAATGTGATACCCGCCTTAACGTTTAGTGTCTCTGTTTTGCAATGATAATAATTTACAACTGAAGAGCTGTGCTGCTGGATAGTTTATTGCGCCACCTTTTTCCCTTCTAAAGCAGTATCACGGTCACGAGCTATACCCGCTCAGGCAACACACATCTGGTGACGGTGAATGCGGAGAAAACAAATGAATGAAGTGGTTTAGTTAGAGCACGCCACGAGACACCGCGAGGCGACTTGCGGAGCGACACTGACGGAAACAAGAGACGCGCGCGTGTCGCTTGGCGTAAGCCGCGTCGCTCTTTACCGTAAATGGGGCTCTATAGAGATGGATCTTAGAAGTACGACCACAAATAAATTCGGACATGGGCCGGAGGAGTGTTGTTTATTATTTTTAGCGACAGGGCGACACTTTCGTCCGGGATGTGTTCGATGGTAAAGACATGGCGTGTTGCTGTTCAAACTCAAACTCAACTCAAACTCAAAGCATTTATTTCAAATAAACCAATTACAGGCACTTTTGAACTGTCAAGGTCGGTCGGTCAGAAAAATGAAGCTAGTTGCCCATTCCAAAGCGTAGTAGGTACCTATGGAGAAGAACGGGCAAGAAACTCCACGGACACTCTTTTAGATCAAATTATGTTTACAATAGATTGGTTACATCATTCATGTTGAAATTATGCATGTGAGAACGATGCAGAATGTTAAAAGCGTCCGTTATTTAAATATGAAAACAATTCGAAAATAAAATGTAATTAAAATACGCCGTGGCAGCTAAGAGATGACCAGTCTCAACTGACGGCGCCCGTTCACGAACATGACGCATGGATTAGCACCATTCAACTCAACCATTTTGAAGGGAGCTAAATGATCCAACACACGCGCCACCATCAGCGAAACATTAAAGTGAGCATGACATACTCTCAGCCGCCAGGACACATTCAAGTCAATGAAAGACGTACCCTGTAAATGGTAGCTTTAAAGCATGTACATAGTACTCACATAATGTGGCATATAGCAATTATACAGTACTAAAAAATTGAGTTTATACAATGCAAAGATTCTTGTTTTTAATCTTCAGCAGCACCAACAGTATTTTCAAATGCTAATCAATTAGTTGATGCGTCCTTGAGGAGCAGGATCAGCGATTAGCCAAGCATTTTTATCAGCAATGTAATCCCCTAACTTATAATATGCTCGGCTGCATAGTGTGCGTTTTATACAAGATTTAAATTTGGTTTCATTCAGTTGATGTATGTGGGGAGGTATTTTATTGTAACATCTTAAACAGTACCCCATGAAAGATGAGTCTACTTTAGCCAGCCTGAAACCTGGTTGAACTAATTGGTCCCTATTTCTAGTGATATAATTGTGTCTTTCACCTCTTTTACTAAAAAGATGTAGATTTTTCCTTACGTACATGATGTTTTCATAGATATATTGACAAGGTACCGTCATGATGTTAATATCTTTGAACAATTCCCTTAGAGAGTTGCGCCTGCGGAGGCCATATATGGCTCTGATGGCTCTTTTCTGCAGAATGAAAATGGACTCGATGTCTGCAGCCCGTCCCCATAGTAAAATACCGTACGACATAATACTATGAAAGTAACTAAAATAGACTAGTCTCGCGGTATCTACTTCAGTAAATTGACGGATTTTTCTCACATCTTATGCTGCTGAACTTAGCCGTCCTGCCAGGGTTGTTAAATGAGGACCCCATTGAAGCTTTGAATCGAGCGTGATCCCCAGGAAAACAGTTTTATCGACGAATTCTAGTTTCTCTTGATTCAATACTATCTCACAATTAGTACTTTTGACATTTGGTAAAGAAAATCTTATGCACGTAGTTTTTTTCCCATTTAATACTAAATTATTAGCAGTGAACCAATTTTGGATCTGCAGTAAGGCGTCAAGATTTAATGCACGCCTATTAATTTTAAAAATTAACGAAGTATCGTCAGCAAATAACACCATATGTGGTTGGGTTTTAAACAAATGAGGTAGATCATTAATATAAACTAAAAAGAGGAAAGGACCCAATATCGAGCCTTGTGGTACACCCATTTTTACTTTTAGGCCGAGTGAATTGACACCGTTTATTTGGACTTGCTGTTGTCTATCATTCAAATAAGATTTTACTAAACTGAGCGCAAGTTTTCCAAGTCCGTAATGTTCAAGTTTTAAGAGCAAGGTTTCGTGGTCGACGCAATCAAATGCCTTGGAGAGGTCACAAAAGATTCCTATGGCGTCTTGAGCCTCTTCCCACGCTGTAAGTATGTGTTTCAATAAGGTGACACCGGCGTCAGTCGTACAACGTCCCTTTGTGAAACCATACTGTTGACCGTGTAAGATATTATTGGTGTCGAAATGATTTAACATTTGATTCAGCATTACCTTTTCAAACACCTTGCTGAAAACCGGCAACACGGATACGGGTCTATAATTATTGGTATCTTTACAGTCCCCGGATTTGAAAAGTGGTATTACCTTACTGTATTTCATTAGATCCGGGAATACTCCTTGATCCACACACAAATTAAATATTAAAGCCAAGTATGGCGCTATAGTCTCAATAATGGAGGTACAAACTTTAACAGACATTCCCCATAAATCTTTTGTTAGTTTGATCTTGATTTGCTTGAAAGCTTTCACTACTATTATGGGGTTTATATGCTTGAATTTAAATTCAATCTGGCAAGATGAAATATTTGCTTTTAATAAGTCAATAGAACGCAGGGGCGATGAGTTTAAGGTTTCAGTCGTTTTAAGTGGGATACTGGTAAAGAAATTAACAAATTCTTGAGCAACTTCTTTGTTAGTGCTTACGAGACCACTTGAAGTCTGAAGTGTGAAATCATTATTGTGTCTTTTATTCCTGTTGGTTTCGTCATTGATAATTTTCCAAACCGTCTTTATTTTATTATCGACTGTTTTGATCTTGTTGCTAATGTACAAGGCTTTAGCTACCTTGCAGGCCTTTTTAAAAGTTTTAGAGTAATTAGCAACGTATTTATTAAACGTTTCAGAGTTAATATAAGGCTTAAGGCCATACAACTCAAACAATTTTTCCCTACTTTTCCTAATACCCTTTGTTGCCCAGTCACTGAACAAAAAATTGGGGCAAATTGTTTTAGTTTTTTCTTTAAAGTATTAATGAACTCGATGCTCACTACCGAAAAAAAACCTCATATAATTCGTTTACGTTGTTTCTAATATGGCCCGGTATACTTAACTTACAAATTAAGTTATTATTAAATCTATTTAGATTGCTGGGCGTTATTTGTCTAGATTGTATCAGATTTTTTTGTAAAGGTGTGTTTGACTTGAAAGCAACGGTTTGACCACTGTGATCAGAAGGGAGATAATTTACAATGGCTTTATGTAAGTAGTCGCAGCAGCAAAAATGTAGCAGAATTTGTAGTTATGCGGGTGGGTTCTGAAAACACATTTGACTTAATACTCGACTGCTATTTGAACTATTCTCTAAGATATTAATATTGAAGTCACCACAGATAATTAGCGATTTTTTACCAGTTGCCAGTTTTGCTAGAACATCTTCCATTACTGACTCAAATACGGAGTAGTTTTGATAATTTAGGGGTCTGTAAACGCACACTATAACATGCTTATCTAGCTCAACACAGGACAGTTCAATGCTATGTTCAACCGAAAGATCAACTATATCTTTACGAGTCTTAGATTTAATAGACTTTTTAACTAAAATTAGTGAACCCCCATGCAGCATAGATTTTCAGTTAAAACAACTGCCCACATCATAATTTTCATAATTAATTAGCATTTCATAATCTTTCAACCAATGTTCAGTTAAACAAATAATTTCAAATATGGTATTTTCTAAAAATAGTTCTATTTCTAACTGTTTCGAAGAAAAACCTTGAATATTTTGATGAAATATTGTCAAGGAATTCTCTTTAGTACCTTTTTTGCACTTAACTAATTGCGAGCAAGAAGACACCTTGTTGTTGGTAGGTATAACTGTATTGTTACTGGTATCTTCTGTTGTCTTACTATCTAGTTTAAAGTAACATCCAGAGTGAGCTCCAAGACTCCCATGCCATCACCAGGCAATAAGATCCTACTACTTGTGGGCCCCACATTTGGACAAGAATTTGCCATAGTGACACATGGATCCTCCTTCGTACAATTATTGTAAACAGTTATAGCATTAGTGCTACAGTTACTTGAGGTGACCACCTGCACATTAGAATTACTACTAATATTTGCGGTGTTAATAATATAATTAGACTTCGACATACTGTTTATGTCTGAGTTTATAATATTAGCTAATAGCCTCGCTATTTTATGTCTAAACCTAATGGGCAGATACATTTGTATTCTTTGTCGATTTTAACTTTTCAACAAAAATGTTGGTGTCAAAAAATATAAGTTTGTCACTGTAGTGCCTTACCAAGAACTGAATATGCTTAAGCATATGTATATAATTGTTTTTTCCTTTTGATAACCTCTCAAAATATGGGAAAGCACACAAAATAATTTTATTACAATTTAGCTTTAAAATCTCAGTAACACTGTCAGTGATATCTTCTTTTCTGACCTGAGAACTATTACCTACAAATACAGTAATGTTAGTATTATTATCATATTGGGTTCTTGTAATTGAATTTATTATTTCTTTAAAGGATGTCCCTGGTAAACAATAGTTTTGAGTAGAAATACTCAGGTTGTTACTAACTAATTTCCCTAAACCTCTTCCTATACTATCTGAAAACATAAGTGACTGATAACAAACTTGACTACAAGAGGAAGCACTACTAGCTACTGCCTGTACCACTTGAGATAATTCATGCGCCATATCAGGTATATCTTGGTTGGGGTCACAGTCCAGAGCACTCACCACTTGGGACGGGACTACCATTGCCTCAGGTTGGTGGGCATCAATGTTGGATCCCCTCTGACAAGTACACTGAGTGTTGCTGAGAGTCAGCAGGTCAACTCTGTCTACCAACTCGTTTGTAGCAAGGATGTGTTCCTTAATTTGGTGACGAGAGCATACATATTTATTATAAAGGGACTTTTGTGAGTCATCAAGAACTTGAATTTCTGACTGTAAGCGTTGAGTGTCTATTTCATAAATATTTATACTATCTTCTAATTTAATTTGATAATTATTTAATTTATTGATAAGAGTCACGAGTTCTTTCCTAAATTGAATATTTTTGCAATTATATTTTTGATGTTTCTTGAATTTATTACATTTTTTAATGATTTTATTCAGCCTTGCATATTTTTGCCAGACTTGTATTTTTCCATAACGTTTCTTCATCAAGTTTTTAACGAGGGTATTAATTTATTATTATCTATAAAATTAAGATAAAATACAGGGTGGAAGGGAAATCGAAGAATAACCGGTACATGATTCTGAATCCCCCTGTTTTTTTTGTCGGTTATTTAAAAAAAAATGCTCTGCCGTACATTTTGACCGCGTAGGTATTGCACTTTTCTATGAAACAGCAGTATTTTTTTTGATAACCGACAAAAAAAATTCAACACAGGGGGTTCAGAATCATGTACCGAGTCCATGGTTCAACCCTGTCACAGATAATATAATACTACGTACAGATACCCAATCCCATATAAAGAAATGAAACCTCCCTAAGTCTGGCAATTGAGCTGGCAATTTTTCATCGTCAAATTTTTCAACAGATGGCAGCGTCAGCGACTCATTAATTGCCAGAGACTGTAGTTAACACCATCTCGGACTCGATCTATATAAAGTTTTATAGTTCCGGGTTCAGAAAAACATGTTATTAGATTTCTTTAATATTTCTATGTAAAAAATAATGTAAAAATAAAGTTGTTTGATTTAAATAAGTAACATTATAGGAAACTGTAAGTGACAGGATCAATTGAGTAAAACGCCATCTTGCAAAAAGCTCTTAACAAAATGATTAACAGATGGCTATTTTTATCATTAAAAGGGTTCCAACCCATTGAAGTCCAAGGCTTCATTTTGATTTAATTTTTTAAAATACTTTCATTATGACTTGAAATAGATAAATCAGCACCTAAACAAGGAAGTTTTGACTTTAACCAATCATAAAAAAGCAAAAATTCTGCCGTATAACGCTTTTTAATGTTTGTTAATTTCATAATAGTTACCTATGCTGCCATCTATGATATTTTTTCAAGACAACTTATAATTTGTTCGATTTGAAACCCCATGACCCTGTATAACAAGGAGGAAGATGTTGACTAATAGTAGGAATCGCTTTCATTATGACAGTTCAACAACATTCATTGCGTTATTTATATTTTTGAGCAGAGAATTATACATATGAAGCAATGGATTAGCAATATCCTTCAAAATGATTTAGATTGTAATTGATAGTGTGTTACGCAATTGGGGTCTTCATAAGTGAAGAGATTAAATAAATCTCACTTAAGTGGTCATGGTCAAATTCGAATTCAAACAGCCTTCATGAACATATGGCGGCATCTACACCGTGTAACGTAATGGTTGGATCCTTAACTACATGAAAGGATGCATGTAGACTTGTCACAGAAAATTTAATAAATGGAATATAAAATACAGGTCGGAATATAAAAATAACACAATACGGTTCATGCGACACTGAAGTTAATAGGCTTGAATTGAAGTCCGGAGGAGGAGGTGGAGAGAAAAAAGGTCTTCAGGCGTCGAAGGGACACTTTAGAGTGCCAGTCTCCTTCGACAAAGCTCGACGTAAAATCTCCAGGCAGATGGTTACTCAGCAGAGTGCAGACGTAGAATTGATAGGTGTTTGTTGATAAAACCCGGACGCCGTATCCTCAGCCAGATGGTTAGTGAAACGGGTCCAGACGCAGAATCTGAGGCAGATGGTTAGTGAAATAGGTCCAGACGCGGAATCCCGGGCAGATGGTTTGTGAAACAGGTCCAGACGCGGAATCCCGGGCAGATGGTTTGTGAAACAGGTCCAGACGCGGAATCTGAGGCAGATGCTTCAGACTTTTCTTTTATAGGAAAATATTCCTTTTCCATAATTAATTTTAGATGATTTTTGAAGTTTCAAAATTGTTTTTATTCATTCTGACATCTCATCTGCCAGTCATAAAACCAGCCTGTGTGTTCAGCCAAGACGTATTAAAACCTCCGCGATCGAGTATGAGCGTGTCCTTATTAATTACTGTAGATGTCGAAATTCAGTTAGTAATCGGTAATTATATAGAAAATACAATATTTCAGCTAAACCTATTGATAAAAAATAATTCAAGTTATATAAACCAAAAAGTAATCTTCATAGATTAAAAGAGAAAATTTAATGACAGTTTGACAATTGACTTGTGTCACAACAATGGAAAATGTAAACAATGAACGATTTTTTAAAGATATTATAAAATAAATCGTTTTAGAACGATTCGTAAAATGCTAGCAAATAAAAGGATATGATACGGGACATGAATGAATGAATGATGAACAATGTTGTAAGTATAAGTAGCATATACTATATTTCCCCAACGACCCCGAGAAAATTTTTGGCCTATGGATGTGGAAAATAGACAGAGGTAGCTAAAGGTTTGCTTTTCAGCAATACAACAATATCGGATAAACAAATGTAAGTTAGATGAGTGTCCTACAATTTTCATAAAGACTTTAGTACCTACTGAATCATAGAAAGAATTGCTGTGCACAACAGCTCCTCAGGTGTTAAATACATAAATAGATAAGATGTGTTTTTGGTGTAACAAAATACCACATTTCCCTGGTATTTTGTTACAACAAAATCACATCTTATAATCTATTTATCTATTTAACACCTGAGGAGCTGTTGTGCACAGTAATTCTTTCTATGATTCAATAAGTACCAAAGTTTTTATGAAAATTGTATGAAACACATTTTACTTACATTTCTTTATCTGATAATTATTGTACTGCTGAAAAGCAAACCTTTAGATACATCTGTCTATTTTTCCACATCCTTTTATATCATTTCATGTGATCTCATATTATTTTCCTTCTATTGAATGTTGTGACATTTTGTATCTAACATTGATGTCATCTGTCAGTTTTTCTTTTTCTATGGTATAGAGCTAAGAGGTCGTCTATTTTAATGTAAGGTATCGTAAAACTAGTGTTAAGCCAGGTTCTCACTGTAAGCCATCTTTATAGTTCCTGGCCGATAACCAATTAAGAAGTATTTGGATTGAAAAGTGACTTCTAGAACGATCGGCCAGAAGCTATATAAACGATCCGATACTTTTCACCAGGTTCTGTTCTTTTGATTCCGTCTTTTGACTCGGTCTTTTGGCTTCTTTCATTTTGCAATTTTTCTTACTCATCAGTTTATGTTTTTCTAAAAAGCTATTTAAATATAAACCTTTTCTAGAAGTTATTCTCAGTAAATTTATTATAAACATCTAGTGTGTGTAAATGTGTTGGACTCACTTGATCACCTCCGACCCTCCCACTTGCGTCCACGAGAGGAGTTCGAGACGGTTTGCATAGAAATAATAAACGTGGCGTGAGACACCGCTGCCGGAACAAACACCAACCGACGCGAGCTCCCTCGCAACGGGCTGCGGACTGATGGAGAGGCTGCTGCGAGCTCCCACTCGACGGACTGCGGGACGGAGGAGCGGCCGACGCGAGCTTATTTTATTCGTGAGCTGCTTCGCGACAGTGAGCACGGAGAGGCTGCTGCGAGCTTCAACCACAGACTGCGGGCCAGAGGAGCGGCCGACGCCTCGAGCTACTACCGACTAATCATTTCTAATCCTTAATATCTTTTTACTTACTTTTGTATTTTATAATCTAAAAATTATTATAACTTGTAACCACGTTTAGCCAGTCGGCTAACCGTTACGTTACAGTTTGGCGCCAAACTGAAAGAAGCCAAAAGACCGAGTCAAAAGACGGAATCAAAAGAACAGAACCTGGTGAAAAGTATCGGATCGTTTATATAGCTTCTGGCCGATCGTTCTAGAAGTCACTTTTCAATCCAAATACTTCTTAATTGGTTATCGGCCAGGAACTATAAAGATGGCTTACAGTGAGAACCTGGCTTAACACTAGTTTTACGATACCTTACATTAAAATAGACGACCTCTTAGCTCTATACCATAGAAAAAGAAAAACTGACAGATGACATCAATGTTAGATACAAAATGTCACAACATTCAATAGAAGGAAAATAATATGAGATCACATGAAATGATATAAAAGGATGTGGAAAAATAGACAGATGTATCTAAAGGTTTGCTTTTCAGCAGTACAATAATTATCAGATAAAGAAATGTAAGTAAAATGTGTTTCATACAATTTTCATAAAAACTTTGGTACTTATTGAATCATAGAAAGAATTACTGTGCACAACAGCTCCTCAGGTGTTAAATAGATAAATAGATTATAAGATGTGATTTTGTTGTAACAAAATACCAGGGAAATGTGGTATTTTGTTACACCAAAAACTCCTCTCGTGGACGCAAGTGGGAGGGTCGGAGGTGATCAAGTGAGTCCAACACATTTACACACACTAGATGTTTATAATAAATTCTGGGATAGCCTTCAGTCCAACTACAAAAGTCACGGTCACTGCCTGTGTATTCCACAGTTAATTACAAAATACCTAATCTTGAACAAAAAAATAAAAGTTGATTGAAATCCAGGAAACTTGGAAAGGTCGGGAAAATATAAAATGTTAAACACAGAAACAGTAAGAGAAACTTGTTTGATTTAGAATTCGAAGGATATTGTTCGCATAAACATTTGTATTTTATTAGGTTTCCCACTTTCAATGCTGACCTTTGTATAATTCTGTTATTGAGTTTGTTTTCCGTCGTGTCGTATTGCCGTCCCATCAGACTTTGAGAGGAACAGAAAGTGCACCAGTTCTGGCGCATACTCTTGTACTTTATAATATCTACTGCGTACCTGGCATATATCCGTGAAGATTGGCCACCGTGACTAAATTCGCTCGAGAGGATTAATGAGTATGTTGATTGTAAGATGGTGTTGCATAATTTGTCAGTGTATTTTGTTTTGGGTAGACAGAAGCCCGAAAATCTGACAACTGGCCTTACCAAGGAGTATCGTGTTATCCAATAACTGAGTTGTGGTAATAATTCTTGCAACAAGTTTACATGATTGTCGTTTTATTTGAGTCACTGTTTTGGCTCACGTTAGATTGTAAGCCGGGCTTTTCGGCTCTGCGTGTAACTGGGTTGTTGAGGTCAGATAGATAGACAGTCGCTGCATGTGAAGTCCTGGTAATCAGCCAGTGGTTAGACTAAAAGCCAAGCCTAACATAGTTCTGAAAATGTTATGATGATGTGAGTTTGTTGTGGCTAAACGTGACTATAGAATTTCGGGATTTGACTACCCGTAACGACTATCAAAGACCAACGCCTTAACGTGATTTCCGAGGCACTGAGGGTATCGACATGTAATGGATGGTCGGTCACCCATTCTTGACCGCGGCAAGCAGCGGCAAGCATAGCCTTCGTTCGACCCACCCAAACGTCTGTGGGACGACCCACGATTGGATATCGACGATTTAAGCACTGCCAAATTGTAAATGTCTTTGATAAAGTACGTTTACGTGTGTAAGTGAGAATTACCATAATTTAAGTAACAAACATAAGTAAATACGTAAGACCAAAGTCGTTGCGTGTTGTGACCTAAGTGGGTAAGTACCCACATTTATCGAACCTAAGTCTAATAATGTTTATAGAGCGCCGATGTGGGAATGCATTCTACCATCGTATATCAAAAGAAAATATTTTTCTTTTGCAAAGCACAAAATACAAATATATAAAAAACAACAGCAATAGTGTGTCCCTCACGGCTGTGCCAAAAGGGTTCATTGCAGCATTAATGCCAAATAGATGCTGTCTAACGCTGGTTTTCTAATGAACTTTTAGGGACAACTGACGGGGAGTACAAACAGTTTCAACATACCTAATATATAATGTTATAATAAATAAACCAGCAATTGAAACATTAAGAAACTAAAACAACAAGAACTGTCTCAGTAAAACCCGTTATTATACTGTAGCTCCATCGTGTCAGGGACATTTGAAGCCACAAAGAACGGAAAATGACCGAACGTCCAACCATCCGCTTCCAATATATATTTGACACAACAGGAATGATGTTATATGTACTACAGGTATTTCATATAAGTGAAACATTTAAGGCGACCATATCCAGTTTCTGTTGCGAATCTATCAGATACTGCCGTAGACGTGTTTTGAACAAGTGGATAGTGCCCACAATGATTTACCTATTGAAATTTGCAATGTGATAAATGCGAAGAACTGCTCGAAGGTTTTATAAATATATTTTCTGGATTGCAGTGCAATCTAGAAGAAATGTACTTAACTAATTTTCAATAATTAACTCCTATGTTGTGGCACCGAGTTGTCGTGTCTGGCCATACCGCTTTTAAACCCGCGATGGTTTGTGTGGTACGAGGGTGGCACTGAAAATTTCGGGAATCAAGGAAGTGACACAATTATTTAAAAATGTATTTATTGCTTTTCGAAGAATTCTCCGCGAAATTTGACACATTTTTCCATACGATGGAACCAATCATTGAAGCAACCATTCCATTCGGAAGTTGGGGTCTCCAAAATGACCGTTTTGTAGGCGTCCACAGCTTCTTCAGGTGATGAAAAATCTGTGTCCACGTAATTTATTCTTTATTTTAGGGAAAGTATAGAAATCATTAGGGCTTAGGTCGGGACTGTACGGCGGATGGTCTAATAATTCTATGTTTTCTTGCTCTAAAAACTCTTTTGTTCTGTGTGCGGTGTGAGAACTCTCATTGTCGTGATGGAGGATGATGCGGCGGTTGCAGTTCTCTTTACGGAGTTCAGAAGCGACCTGTGGCAAACAAATGCTAGCATACCATTCTGCATTAACCGTTCTTTGTCCTTCAAGAGGAATAGTCGTAACATGGCCGGTTTTGGAGACAAACGTAGCCACCATTTTTTTTGCAACACTCCGTGAACGAACAATTTTTGTTGGCTTTAACTCATTTTCGAACACCCAAACTCGTGACTGGTTTTTTGTTTCGGGTTCGTTCGCGTATATCCAGGATTCGTCACCTGATACGATGTTGTATACAGCATTTGAGGATCCTGCGTGGAATCTTTCGAGAGTTCTGATGCACCAAGTAACGCGAGCCGCTTTTTGCTCTTCACAGAGCGAATGCGGTATCCATCGGGAAAACAACTTTTTTACACCTAATTGTTCATGCAAGATTATTTGTATTTGACTTATGCCAATGTCTAAAGTTGCCTGAATTTCGCGGTATGTCACATGTCGATCTTCCTCAATCAGCTTACGCACAGCATCAACGTTTTCTTGGGTGACTGCAGTTTTTGGACGAGCTTGACGGGGATCATCACTGAGCTTGACACGTCCACGTTGAAATTCAGCAAACCAGCGATAAATTGTGGTTTTGGATGGGGCTTCAACACTTCAACACACTGCTTTTGTGTTAAACCACTTCGAAAGTCATAATAAATCATCGCTCTTGAATTTTCCCGAGTCAATTCCATTTTCTCAACGACTAAACAAGTTTGACAAAACCTTGTGACAAGACCGAGAACCTTTTTAAAAATAAATAAATGATATTCGATTTTTAAAACCAAGGAGTTTTCAATTAAAAAGATTTTAATATTACAGGAACAGTGTAAATATTCCATTCCCGATACTTTTAGTGCAGCCCTCGTATGTTTGTACGATAACAAATGGCAACTGTTTTGTTGATTAATCAAAAAAAAAAACCGAGCAGCTGTTTTTATACACCCCGAGCACTTTTTACGTTTTGCCACCCGGTTACACCATACAAGAAAGATGTTTGATTGTGTAAAAGATGATCGGCAGCACTCAGTGTGTACTGCTCACTCCCCTGTGTGCACTACGGCCACGTTTACTTACTTCTTACTATTCAATTAAATCGTTCTGCGGAAACACCCGATAATTGTTATTTCCTCATAGTTCTGGGTTAATATATTCTGATCGATATGGCTTAGAATTTAGGACAAAGTAAACATTTTAAGATGGCTTATAAAGATGAATAGGAGGAAAAGCGTGTTGGAACGACGGCTTAGACATGGATGAAAGAAAGGGCATACTGCGGCGGCCCCAATAAATAAGGGTAAGCCAAAATAAAAATATTACTCTTTTACTTGTAAGTAAAAGAGTAATATTTTTATTTTGACTGGCCTGTATGACCTCCACAACCCAGTTACTGGGTACAACGATACCCCTAGGTAAAACTGGTTGTCAGACTTGGTGTAACAGTGTATTTGCTTCTATAACAAGTTGCCAAAGTCGGTTATAGAACTTAGCGATAGAAAGTTTAAAACCCCACATGAAAACGTGTCCTTATACAAACAAGTATATTATAAGATTAAAGACTACGTCGAAGACAAGGATGTTTGGCTATAATTGCTTCTGCACAAGAAATGTGACTTCTCTTGTACCTCATAAACGACATCACTATGTAAATTTATATTACCTGCTCCCAAATAACGTAGTTATATTTATTTTTTACATACTTCTTTGACATAATATTATCATGATTTGATATTCTATACCTACCATTCTAATTTCAGCTCTTCTTTAGTTCTTATGCAACGGAAGGGTTTCCTGAACGTCCAAGAGCAACAATTGCATGCCTTAAAGCACGTTCAGTTATTGTCAAAAATTTAATGCAAAATTTGCATTCAATTTTTGTATGCCATTTTATGCACATCGCACGCGTGTAAACACTTGCATGCAATTCTTGAATAGTAATAACTGAACGTGCTTTATGAAATATATATGAAAATTGAATGCAAATTTTGCCATTGAATATTTGCATGCGATTTTTGTTTACGCAACTATTGCAGGCAAGTTTAGCTTCGCTTAAACAGAGTTGCAAGTCCTTGTACAATGGATTCAAGTATTGATCGGTTTTGCGATTCCAGATACTTATTTTATTAAACGTATTCTCGTTTTTTTTTAACATTTAATTATAGATAATTTTAATGCCAGAATTAAAAGCGATTTTATTATACGTGCAACCTATACCAGCAGCCTAATAGCGTGTCACATTTTCGTAAACGATTAAGACTAATCTGTTGTATTTTGACAGTTCAACAACATTAATTGCGTTATTTACATTGTTGAGCAATTTTTTTTATCGAACTTATGAAGCAATGGATTAGCAATTTGTTTAAAAAAGATTCAGATTAATATTCCGATTGATATTGTATTACGCAATTAGGGTACAGTTTTGAACGGCTACTAACTTGCCCGTATCGTGCAACAATTGTACGTGTTGTTTAGACGGTAGCAGTCAATTTTTGCTTCAATTTTTTGGTACGCCACAGGCTATAAACTTGCATCG
Source organism: Dasypolia templi (assembly GCA_963555695.1). Lineage (NCBI taxonomy): Eukaryota > Metazoa > Arthropoda > Insecta > Lepidoptera > Noctuidae > Dasypolia > Dasypolia templi. Next base: position 13,771,537 of record OY743163.1, read on the forward strand.
TGTAAATGGGGGCTTAAGGCAGGAATTTTGAAAATTCATCGAGAAATTCTTTTAACTTTGATTTGAAACTTAGTGATGAGACATTTTTAACACATTTTGGGAGTTTGTTATAGATTTTAACTCCAATACCAAATACACTCGATTTAAATTTTACTGTTCTACGTTTGATGCCTTTAAGTTCAGTTTTATGTCTCGCACTTCTCAACGTTTCATACTCATCTATATCGCGTGTTATCATCATTGCCGCTTCAAATATGTATAGTGAAGGTAGGGTTAAGATATTCAACCTTTTGAAAACTGGTCTACATGAATCAGTCTGTCTTCGCATATGCTTCTAATACACTTTTTTGTGCTCTTAGACTCTCTGTTGGTTGAATTGCCCCAAAATAGAATACCATATTTTAGCATGGTACACAGTTAGTAAAGTACTCTCATTTGTAACTTTTCTTAACATGTAGAGGGCATATGAACAAGAGTTTAATTGTATTCATAATAATTAACTTAACATTGACATACAAATAAATATTGTACACCCCATGAGTATGTAACAGCGATACAAAAATTATAATTGTAAGAACTGTTTTTTCACCTGTGACAAACTATAAATAAATGAATATGAAGAATGAACAAAGTGGCAGATGAAAAAAACAAACTTGTCATTTTGTCTATTCTATCTGTTATTTTGTGTAAGCAAATTTTGTTTTTCTAAAGCATACTATTAACGTAATATTCAGCTTAGCATTTTTCTCTTGATAAAACATTCTGCTGAATACGCTATTTTAACTAACTAGACTCTTTAACATAATATTCATATATTCGTTCTTTCTCATTCATTTTGTGTTGTTTTAGTCCTCGTTCGGACGCACGTAAAAATATAGCGACGGGATTTTTTCGCGCACTGGATCTTCAACGCATTGCTTAGCCACGACAGTTGAAAATCCAACTCAATTCGACGCACTGCGATGCACTCTGCTCGGTTCAACAACACCGAGAGTTGAAAATCCATTCTTACGTCCTCGCTTGTGTCGACTTAGGGGTTCATTTTGGTTTAGGCCAAGGACTTCAAAACACCTTCATAAATCTTACATTTTGAATTGATAACAGAATGAAATACGTTTTATTTTTCCAAAAACAGTGCTTTACAATTTCCTTATAATAATAATAGTAATAACCCATTTATTTTCAGGCTACACAGGCTCATAGATAAATACCTTGACCTAAACATACATACATTTATCATATAAAAAACTTGTGTTAATGAAAAAGACTTAAGACCATGTTAGTAGCACTTCACTTTGCACTAGCTAGACTTTGTGCTGTCTTGTGGTACTTGTCCGCGGAAGCGATGGAACACCACATCCTGCGTCCAAAAGCCTTCTTCCATGACAAGGGGCAGGTAACAATTCGCTACGCGCACCACGAACGCCTTAAAATTGACGTTTCGGCGCGACTCCAGTAACTGCACCCTCGGCATGTACCTTATCTTCTGGCGCACGTACTCCATGATGTCATCCGCCTTAGTAGTGTAGTGAAGGCGGGAGATGTACACCGGAGTGTTCGGCTTTGCAGCACGCAGGCCTACTCCGGGACCCGTAGGAGCTTTGCCGTAGCAGTTCTTGTTAGTTTGCGATCGGTGCTTCTTCTTTTGCACCGTCACAAAACCCTCATCATTATCAGCTCTTTTCGACGCCTTTTCTGGCATAGGCTTTGTGTTTGGAGCGCCAGGGGCACTCGCGGTGACGCTAGCGTAATCCTTTTGAAGGATAGTCCTCCTTTAGTCTACATTACTATGTAGCTAGGTTTACATTCAAAATATAAACAGTAATATATAAGACGCAAAGGAAGCATTTTGCTTATGAACTCCACACTAGGTCGAGCCTGTCTCGTGGAGTCCATGGGTGGTTTTACCATATAATGAAAATGCGCATAACATTAATGATGATGGATTATGACAGTCAAGAAGCACATATAAAAGTGTTATTATACAGTAATTAGAAAATTAAAACATTGTCTAGATTTAAAACAGTGAAAGTAAAACAATATATTAGGTTAAAGGAATATTTAGAACGCAATGTCATGGGGTCTCAACTCGGAACAAATTATAATTTGTCTTGAAAAAAAAAAAACAAAGATGGCAGCATAGGTAACCATTATGAAATTAACAATCATTAAAAAGCGATATACGGCTGAATTTTGGCTGAATTATGATTGGTAAAAGTTTAAACTTCCCAGTTTAGTGCAGATTTATCTATTTCCACTCATAATATACGTATTTTAAAAATAAAATAAAAAGGAAGCCATTATCTTTAATTCGAACCCTTTAAATGGTAAAAGTAGCCATCTGTTAATCATTTTGTTTAGAGCTTTATGCAATAGATGGCGTTTTACTCAATTGGTCCAGCCTCATCAGTTTCCAATTTTGTTACTTATTTAAATCAAACCACATATTTTAATTATTATTTTTACATAGAAATATAATATAAATCTAATAACATGTTTATCTGAACACGGAACTATAAAACTTTATATGCAAAGGATTGCCTGAAACGTTTTAAAAGTAGGTCGACTCCTAGATGGCGTTGTAATACTACAGTCTCTGGCAATTAGTGAGTCGCTTATGCTGCAATCTGTTGAAGAATTGGAAGACTAAAAATTGCCAGCTCAATTGATGAAAAATGCCAGACTTAGGGAGGTTTCATGTCCTTGTATGGGATTGGGTATTGGGTGTCTGTAGTAGTATTATATTATCTGTGGCAATGTGCACTATTTGTAAGAGTGTGTGTGTTTGCGAGAGGGTGTGTGTGTGTGTAGGTATGTGTCGATGTGTTACGAAATAACCTATAAAAGAGATTCGGATTCACTGAATGATTCAGACATTTGCAAACAATATTTTTGACTTGGCTTGTTCTGGAGTTACTTATGCCACACATTCTTACGGCTTTGTTGTATATATGACTGAACAAGAATTCTTGCATGTGATGTGCGAAAGTTGTACGCGTCGTAATAGAAGCACACTTGAAAGCTTGACGTTTGAGAAGCTGCGAGTATTCCGGAGTCTGTGTTATGATTTTATGCTGTTTCAGTACCATTTTTAAGATATGTGACTGTCGGACACTTTCAAGCTAGCCGCTGGTAAATTAAAAACCCTTTTTTATTTTCTTGTCTTTTGGATGTTTATTTGACTCTTTATGGAGTTTATCCCTGTGATTCATACATTTTATAAGTACAGGTGGGATCCAGGGCTTCCTTATGTATTAAGAACGGCTTGTTGTTTTTTCAGTCGTGTGTTTTTTTTATTGCATCTCCCAGAAGTCTGTGAAATTCATTGGTTGCTGTATTAACGTCTACATCAGTCACTACTTCATTCCAGCACTTATAAATGTGTTAACCCAAATCACTTCCAAAATTGTAACAGTAATATATCTCTTACCAATATAAAAGTGTTAGCAGTGTTAATAAGTGTAATATGCAAATGCCGCGTTGCCAAAACAGCCTCGGCTATTTTGGCAACGCCGCTTCTGTCAGTCCCTTGGAGTTATACCTTAAACTGTTATTTCTGTTACACATATTAACACTTATTAACACGACATAAAAAGTTACACTTCGATACTGTAACATTATTGTATCTGATAATTTATAAAGGTTTTCTTTTAAAACAGTTCTAAAAAACAGTGTTAAAAGCACTAGTTTCGGTTACAGTGAGTCCCTGGTTGCCTCCTTGTCATAATTGGTTCAAGTTGGTTCTTGGCATAATTTAATTACCTACCTGAAGAAATCAGATTTCAGATACAACTAAAGATAAGAACATCTGTCTCTAGATGTATAAATACTCACGGTATTTGACCGATAGAAGAACAAAATAATGTCGTGTTTATCGATCGTGTACGAGAGTTGTTTATTTATCTTCGACTGTCAGGAAAACATGTCGACATGGCGAGACAAGAGGTCCTGACAATGTTGTTTGTGTGGATAAATCTTATTGTATGTTCTTTCTTCTGTGTTTGGTTCTTAGGCTTGCATTTCTTGTGTCAGTTCACTAGCTATTGCTTTGTATTTAATTATTTTTACCTATTGTGGTAAAGTAATTTTATTCTAGGTGCATCGCGCAGAGCGTTGTAAGCCTTCTTCGTATACCTATTTAACCCACAAGCTGCACGAGTAAAACGACCGGGAGTAGGTTCTGAAGTGCGTCAGTTAGTTTACCTCGTCAGTTTACGTTCATACATCTGGTCATACACGCACGCCGGTTGCGAGTACTACGCACCTCACCTTTCTGCAGGACATCACCAATAAAGTCACTAAATTTCCTCCTAGGGCGAAATCCTGTTGTTCTCCAGTAAAAAGAGCAGGGGGGGGGGGGGGGTTGCTATGTAAGTTGCTCTTTTACTTGAACAACTTGCATAACATCACGGCTGCATTCCCTGATGCGTTAGACAGAGGAGTACAAATATCATACATCCTTATTTCGACGGTTATGTTTTAAGTTCCAAACAGGAACAAGGCAAGTGAGAGAAAGGGCTCGAACCCGATGCTAGCCTTTTTTTCTATCAACCGCACCTGGCTGCTACTGAAAATTTTTCTCTTAAACTCATCCTATGGGAGTCCACTGCTGGACACAGGCCTATCCCATGCTGCACCACAACACCCTGACCTCCACCTTCCGCATCCACTCTCCCCAGCCATCTTCTTAAAGTCGTCGGTCCATCTGGCTGGGAAGCGTCCCACGCTACACTTACCGAAACGCGGTCGCCACTCCAGAGGCCCTAGACAAAGATTCATAACATTCGAATAGCGATGACGCTAGAAGAAAATCAAAAAAAAAAAAGGGGTTCACATAAGCCATCGAAATGTCACGTGATCATAGGTCATAGCGTAGTATCATAGAGAAGCGATAGCGATTGTAGAAATAGAATCGCTCCGAAGCGAATCCCTCAGGACTCGTCTGCTCCACCAGCCATCGGTCCTTTGACAAACACGGCCAGCCTACTGCCACGTCAGCCTGCTTACTCTAGCAAGCTATGTCGGTAACCCCAGTTATTTTCCGGATAACTTCATCCTTGATTTTATAATTCAAAGAGACTCCGAGCATAGTCCGCTCCATAGCGATCTGAGGGACCTTGAATTTGCGGACCAGCTCGACTGTAAGTGTCAACGTTTCGGCACCGTGTGCCATAACGGGCAGGACGCACTTGAAGACCTTAGTTTTCAAACATTGCGGAATAGGCGATGAGGAGACTTGACTAAGTTTCCCAAAATGTCTACTAGAATATAATTATATAGAGACAGAACACTATTTATTTGTTTACCTCAATTGAAGCCAAGTCTTCAAGATTTGGGTTACAGGCGCGACTTACGAGTTGTAGGTCGCGGGTTCGAACACAAACAGGCGCTTTGCTTTGTGTAAATTATTTCACCAACAATGCTCTCAAAACTGTGAAGGAAACCATCGCGAAGAAACCGGCATTTAGGTACTAGAACCCAAAATTCGAAGATGTGTTCATGTGCCTTATATTGGTATACCGGCACTGGGGCCGCGTGGTGGATAACGGCCCACTCCCTCTCATAGTGAGGAGGCCTGTGTCCCAGCAGTGGGAACGTTATAGGCTGATAATGCTTCAAGATAATCAACTAGTTCAGTGATATCGATAAAGATTAACCAGATAGTGATTTTCGTCATAAACTATTTAACAAAGTTACTATCGTTGCTTATCTAGCGTTTTTGTCACGAAATGACAAAACGCGATGTCGAGTCACTGACTTTTTGGAAGACAGGGCTGGCACTTCGCAAAAACTGGAAACTGGACCAAAGGGAGTCTGTAATATTTAGCTTAGATATTAGTAGGTAGCTGAGTTCCTTCATCACATGAGGTGACTTTAGTTAATATATATACTAGCTCTGCATTTGAAAAAAAAATGCTAATTATTTCTGTAACCAATTTTAAAAAACAATCCTTCACTTTTAAATAACTAGTGTTATAAAACTAGTTATCGGTTTATACTAACCGACTACTCTGAGAAGAAAGACCGAAACAAACTCGGGTCACAGTCTCTTACAAGTCCAGACATAATCTTGATCAGAGCAGTGGCTCAGTGTTAACGGCCCCGACTTATGAGTTGTTGTGTTCGAAGTTCGGACCCAGGTATCTGACTGAGAACGATAACATCATTAGGAAACCGGCATGTCTTAGCAACAAAAAATCAACCGCCTTTTTTCACGTGGTGGATTACGGCTCACTCCCTCATCTCAGAGAGGTGGACTGTGTACCAACAGTCGCAACATTTTATAGGCAGATTTTTGCTGCATTTTTCAATGGATATGAGCTGCTAGAGCTTTAGTACTGGAGGTACAAAATGGGTTTACTAATAATTTAGTATTAAATGAAAAAAAACGAAATGCATAAGGTTTGCTTCGCCGAATGTTAAAAGTAGTCATTGTGACATAACATTGAATATAGAGAAAATTGAATTCGTCGATAAAACTGTTTTCTTGGAGATCACGCTCGACTCAAGCCTGCAATGGGGTCCTTATTTAACATCTCTCGTGCACAAACTGTACAAAAAACCGTCAGTTTACTAATGTAGACACCGCGAGGCTAGTCTATGAGCTGCTAGATAATATAATATTCTCCATCCATAATCCCTCATTTGTTTATTTATGATTATGATTGACCAGACAAAGCACTTAGAACCCAAATATTTTTGACTACCCACTTTTGTCTTCTTAGGCCAGAAGGCCAATACTTCTACTTAAAAAAAAAGTTCCTGCGACGTTCAATGTAAAAAATCTATGTAAATTGAGGGTATTTTTGACAGATTGAGACTGAGATTATAACGCGAACGTTCTAAAAAACTCCATAATTGCCGCTCAGTTATCCGAGCAAACTCTGGAAGGGCCGGATTACACAAACCACAACAACAGCGCATCGCAGCGAAAAAATGTGGTCAATGGACAAGCAGTGGCTACGTGTCAATAGTGTTGTTGCAGCTTCTTGAGGTTGCGTTGTTGTTACTAGAAAACATCGATTCGCTGGCGTTACAGATCGTCTTCGGCTGTGGTGGTGCCGAGGCTTAAAGGCAACGTCGTGTTTGCAATGTGACCGGCCAGTAGTGCACTGTCTCGCTGGTGATTGAGTTGTGGCTGCACTGGCTGCGAAGTACGCATCACACTGACCTCTGACCTGAAAATCCTACATCGCGCAAGCAGAGTTTACCTACCAACTACCATTTATACAACGTCCCGACATCAATTGCCCAGCAGATAAGACATCTGGAGGATCCTCCCTTTTCTATTCAGGATGAGTGAACTCTACAACCTGTTCCTCATACTTCTAAAGCCTTGTTGCGGTCGGTATCGCCCACGCTGTTGATTTTGGCACCCAAATGTGTTCCACAAAATCAACAACATCTGAATATGTATTCAGATTCGTACAAATTAGCTCTCGTGGTCGTGCCCGAATACGCGCCAGATTTTGATTTTCCTAGATTCTTTTTTGTTTTTCTGGCAACCCTGCCTTAACAAACAATAGCAAAAAATATAGTTTGTGTAAACTTTGCATAGTTTTTCCATGAAGGCACCTTATATGTGATGTTTAGGGATTATGGAAACTACATAGTTTGTCTTTACGATGAGCGAGGAGAACATGTTTCTTTGTATCCTCTATTTGTTTTAGTTTTTCGGGATAGGTTTTGTGTTTCGTTTGTCATGTTCAGCTGAAAGTCAACTGAATTAGTCAATAAACTATTGTCTGTTTCGCTGGTCTTGTGGTCGCAAGCGTTAATGTTGATCATGAGGTCCTGGACTTCAATAAAAGAACTAAGGATGCAAGAGCTAGCAAAGGAAGCTTGGAACTTGGGGCACACCGACTGGGACAGGTTAGACACCGCCATCCCCTTCGTGGTTATTTTTTTTACCATTCAGAAGTAGGAGCCCAGCAGAGCTCCGTCGACACGCGTACGTGCGTCCTAGGACCATGCTTCTCAGAACGTAAATGTCTTCTATGGCCAAGGTGAAATAAAATTGGTAGATTTCCGAAGAAAAAAAAAGGTTTCTTTTCTGCTCATAGTGCCCATGAGCGGCAAAGCAGAGGCCTCCTCTCGGTGAGAAGGAGTGGGCCGTAATCCACCACGCGGGCCCGGTGCCGGTTCGTACTAGTCACCTGTCTTCGAACACAATGAAGCCCCCAAAAAAGAAATGCAATTTTGTAAATATATTATTTTGAATTTCGCGAGCTTTCACCGTAGTGCTAGAGTATGACAAGTTCTTACATTTAAAAACCGGGTGTATACCCCGTATAGTTTTTCGCGAGGGTACAAAATCTGAATAACGCCTCTATCTTGTTTTGTCAATACAATTTCTGTGACAATTTCAAAATTGGTTACCCAATAACGACCCTGCAAATGTCATCCAGGCGCCAAAAGATCCTCGTATATCACTTTTTTTTATTAATCTTATTTTTCAAATGTCATGTTTCTTGTTCACTGGTTTTGGCTCTGCCTTGTCTGTCAGTCAAAAACAGTTTGTATTAAAAAAACAGGCAAAGTGCGTGTCGGACCACGCATCATGAAGGGTTCCGTAGTTGGGATGAATTTATCCGAAAAAACAAACTTAACATTGTAGTAAAAAAAAATACATACACATTCAAACATAAACTCACGCCTTCGTCCCACGGGGGTAGGCAGAAACCACAGAAAGCCACCTGCTACGATCCTAACATACTCCTTTTGCCTCGTTTACGTTCATACACTTGGTCACAGATAATATAATACTACGTACAGATACCCAATCTCAAACAAAGAAATGACACCACCCTAAGTCTGGCTATTGAGCTGGCAATTTTACTTCGTCCGATTTTTCAACAGATGGCAGCATCAGCGACTCTAATTGCCAGAAACTGCAGTTTAACCACGACATCTAGTATTTGATTTATTCGCGAGTATCAAAATATGTCGCATAAATCGTTTTATTGCGTAGACCTCTGCCCAACCCTTTGGGGGAACAAGGCGTGATGTTATGTAATGTAAGAAGCTTGACTTTTTTGAACTCCAAGGGACCGTAGACTTACGTATTTGATATCAATTTTTAATGTCAGACTGACAGACTGACAGACGGACAACGAATTTGGATGTACGGAACCCAAAAAATGAATGTGAAAACTGTTTACTAATTAAATATTTACATACCTATCGTGTTGACAGCAAGGTTAAGTGCTGTCCTAATTTGACAGTTATCAGTTGTAAGTAGTAAGTCGTTAGTTTTGCGGTCAGTCAGACGTTGAGTCTTACCACAAAACTTTGAAACTTGTTCAACGCGGCTCTGATGTCAGTACGTCAAACTCCATTCATCACTCATTGAAACAGTTGTTTAGTTTACACCCGGTTTTTGAATTTAGAATGTTGAGTTGAGAACTTGTCAAATTCTGCTTTAGCATTACTCAAAGTGAAAGCCCGCGAAATTTAAAAATTCTTTGCAGACACGGTTAGTTTTATTTTTCGCGGGTGACTTGAATGAATCACCTTACGTAATGCTAACGTACAGCGTAGCAAGATCTCAACTTTAAATTCTCAATTCATAAACACGGTTTTGTTACAGTAAGGTTTGTGTGGCCATGCCCAAGTTGAGTGAAAAACATTTGGTGCCCACCATTTTGGAGGAGGTGGTTAAAAAGATGGATTTGATTAATGATGATGGTAAGTACTTTTTTTTATCTTTTGGAAACTGCTGTTTATTCGTAGCACGAGAGTTGTAGCATTTTCTACCTACCTCTGCACGGGAAGCGTCATAGGAACGAGTTTTGTTTAAGAATAGACAAAATGACAGATGAATAACATAAATCTGTGATTTGTCGATTTTCCGTCGACAAAAATTGGGAATGATACTCGTGTTTTGGGAAAAGATAGACATGGACTCGCAGTCTGCCTATCATCAATATAAATACAGAAAATAAAGGCTCCCACCAACACCGCTCGTCGCGGAACACGCGGTGCATTTGTGTCGCGCTGTCGCGTCGCGCAAGTACGAGCCTTAAAGAAGAATATTTTATTTGGGACACGCACAAGAAATACAAACAGTAAAAAAAGGAGAATGTACACAGTGTATTTAACAAACAAATAACTGTCAGTTGAATGCAATGTGGCCAGTGGTTTTCTTAATAGTGTTTCGATATTATATTTTTAACGGCCGCGACTTACGAGTTGTAGGTCGTAGGTTCGAACCCAGACAGGCGCTTTACTTTGTGTAAATTATTTCATGACCACTGCTTTCAAAACGAATAAGGAAAACATCGTGAGGAAACCGGCATGTCTTAGAACCAAAAATTCGAAGACATGTGACATCTACCAACACGCACTGGGCCGGCGTGGTGGATTACGACCCACTCCCTCTCACTGAGAGGTCTGTGTCCCAGCAGTGGGAACATAATAGGCTGATTATGTATGTCGATGTTTTTCAGATAAAAACAAGAATCGGTTGTTTTTGGCCAAAAAGTTTTTTTTCTTGAATTTTTCTGTTGTGATACCTACCCGTCACAATTCGTATACGTCTACTTGCTATATAAATAACATTGACAGGAAGTTATAATCATATCAACCTAAAAAAAATGGAAAAATTAGGTATTATTGAAGCTAACTCAGTAACTACCCAAGCAAAGTTAATTAAATTCGAATGGACCGCTTCGCGAGCTTCCTCTACCAAATCAAAAAAGAATCACGTGAATCGCTCCAGTTATCACGGAAAAAGCGGTGTACATTTTTATTTTGACAAGGTTTTTTTAAATTCCTATTTCAGTAAAAGATGGCAATAATGGTGCCGATTCTCTTGTCACAAATGCCTCTAAACTAGACTAAAAATCACTAAAATTTGGTTAATCGTGTCAAATGACGATTTTCCATTCTGAAATTGAGTGAAGTGACACAACTTAGCTATTTTTAGGTTGACAGCACTAAGATGGCACTGAGTTTTTAGTTTAGTGAAAATGGCAATTTTGCTATTCTGAATTTTACGTTTTTCACCATAAAATTTGATTGTTTAACTAATTCTGAACATGAATCTGACTATTTTTAATCGCGATTAAAAAGGTGTGGAATAAAATTAGTTGGCGTGAACTAAAATTCACACCAACACCTCTTAAATAAATGTTCCATATAAAACACGTCGAGTCTGCCCCAGGCTGCCTCCGGCTCTAACAAAGACGTTGCGAAACCAAAAGAAAAAAAAACACGTAGACTCGCGATTGTCGCGAAAGCATAACATTTAAATAACATAACCGTAAACATAACAAACATAACATTAACATAACATCACGCATGTAATCCCCGAAGGGTTAGGCAGAGGTTCACCTATAATATACCCACATTTCGTCAGTTATGTTAAAGTCTCATGTAATTGAGGGCGAGTATATTGCCATCAACCGACAACCGGGCACAAATCCAGTTTCCAGGCTGCTACTATAGGTACACCTCTGCCTAACCCTTCTGAGATTACAGGGGTGATGTTATGTGTTGTATAAAAAATCAATACCTGCCTACGCCTTTTTGCTGAGGGAAATCTTGTAACATATGCTGTGTCAGCAAATTGTAAGGATCAGCGCACCTGCGGGGAATGTCTTTATATTCGATAGATCAGCAGATTTTAAGGGTGTGGGAGGTAAAAAATTACAGAGATTTTATGTTAAAAAGGTGTAGAGGTTTGATCAAAAGTTGTGTTTAGTTTGGGGTCCATGCAGGAACATTGAAATAACGTACCTACACTACTACCTACACCTAAGAATTTAGAAAATGTCATAATGTTCTATTTTTTAATACCTGTACGGATATTGTGAAACAGGCTCTTCGTGTCGAAATAATAATGCTGATGTAATGAACAGATTGAGGTTGCCTGGCAATAGGTAGGTTCTACATACATACCATATTCAGCCTATAGTGTTCTCATTACTGGAACTGGGGCGTACCACATCTCTGTGAGAGGAAGGCGGCAGTAGTCCACCACGCGGGCACAATGCGTGTTGGTGACATGTTGACCGTAGACAGTTAAGGCGACGTCCGCCGCCCCTATAAGTCCCGAGGTGCAGGTGCGTCATGTACCACGCGCGCTCCTCTTAGACGTCTCCGGAGGAGTCAAAAAACTCACTTTCCCCGCTTGACCAGACGGGGGACGCAGAGGCGAGCCGGCACCAGTCGGGGCCCGCGTTGAAGAGTGTTTAAGTGCCCCGTAGCCCCCGATGCAAGTGCGCGAGGGAACACGGGGTAGTTGAAGTCAGTAGAAGTTAGAAGTCTGACTGACCCCTCCCGAAGAGGGGAACAACTTAAGAATACAATTCATTCTTTTGTAGCTTAACAGCCGATGATGATATATCGAAGCTATTTCTGCGGCTGATGTGTTTATAGACTGTATCGCCGATATCATGATCAGAAGTGGAACCTGGTGCCTGGAAAAAGCTGGTTAAATTTATTGCAACGCGGGAACTCGCGATTTTCGAATGAGCATTTGTTTTTGAATGCATCATTTAGTCTGCCAAGAGAACTAAACTTTATTTTACACTGTCTGCAATAAGTTATACTCATTTGACTCCGCAATACACAGCCAATTATATTCTTCATATTGTTGCTTTATTGTTTTTCGTTGGCGATGTAATCCTAGCTTTCTTCTTGGTTGTGATTGATTTTTACTTAAATACATTTTCTGTGGCTATTTATCACCCGTGTAAATTTAATTTAAAGCTCAAAAAGGTAACTTAAAAAAACAAAATTCTGCTTATTTGTGAAGTTTATACTAGTTTTTATTATGTGCCGCTTTCAGCGAAAGTATCTTGCTTTTTTACTGAAAAGGTTTCAAAACCCCGCTGTGCCCGAAAAAAGTAAAAGGAACTTTTTCGTTGTAAAAGGAACTCTTGTGCAAAATTTCATGCTTGTGGACCCAGGGTTTGGGCTGTGCGTTGTCTGTCTGTGAATTTAAGAATGTTATCAAGTAGACAAGTCAGCATATCCACACGTCAGTTGAAAACGGAGATCCAGCTAAAGTCTGGAAATTCCTTAAATCCTTGGGAGTTGGAAAATCGCGCCATTAATCAATTCCTAAAAACTTAAATATTGATCTACTGAATCAACACTTCTCTCTTCGTCCCACTGTAATGGCACCATGATGGCAGCTGCAATAAACTATCTTAAAAACGACACACACAAAATTACAAAGAAATGAACGTTAATCTGCTCCTTTATCTCATTTTTCGAGTAGGTAGACGAGTGAAAGATGCCAAGACCCAAAATCCAACATCGTTGGATCAGTTCACTTCTTCATTTATGTGTACTGATGGCGCCACTTCTTCTTTCCAGCTAAAACACTGAGTGAAGGTTTTCGCCCTGTTCTTACATAACGTACGGTCAGTGACGCAGTCATAAGGTCATCAAATATCAATCAATAGGGTGCACAAATTCACTAATGAATAAGTTTTTCCCTTTTGATTCATTTTGTGTTCAGACTTTTCACTTTAAGTGAAAAATGCCGAATGAAAAATAAAAAAAAAACATGGGGGTCAGGGCCTCAGGGTTAGTAGACGTAAACAGAGCATTAATAGCGCAAAAAAAAAATGTGTCAGAGCTGTGTATGGAGCAGAATATTTAGAGCATTATAAGCCAATATTTAGAGCGCTTAAAATTCTTCCACTTCCTTGTCTTTACATTTTTGAAATTTGTTTATTGATAAAAAGGTATTCGCACATGTTCCCCTTGTATGAGCACATTTCTAAAAGAGTTAATAGTAGAAGCCCAAATAAATTACTTGCACCTAGACAGAGACTGCATTTGTATAGCAGGAATTCCAATTGCATGGCTATTAAAATATTTAACAATTTACCCCCCTGCATTAGAGTGCTACCCACTACTAAATTCAGAAAGACAGTATTTGCCTGGCTTTTAGACAACTGTTTCTATTCAGTGAACGAATTTTTTAATTATAAATTTTGATATTTAATTGTATTAATACGTTGTGTGTGTGTTTATTGAGTTTTTATTTTTAATTTAAATATATATTTTTTTAATTTAATTTTAAGTGTTTGACATTATATAATAAGTTAGTTGTGACATTCTATTCATAAATTGCATTGTAATAAAAAATAAAAAAAATATTTTTTATTTAAATCTAATTATTATTTTTTAATAATTATTGGGGATATAATGCACTTTAATTTTAATATTTCTACACCGGCAACGGTAGTATATGTGAAGCTGTCCATTCATATTAAGATCTTAATGTACCATGTACTCAGAAATAAATATATAAATAAATAAATAAACGAAGTTCAAAATGAAAATCGAAAATGGCGGCTGCGAAATATAAAAAAAAAATCGCCAAGGTTGTCATGGGTTTCGAGGGTGCTGAAGCCGATTGCTTTTTCGTTACTCCTTGTGCGAACAAACTGCTTTAAAGAACTTCCAAATATGAACGTAAAGCGAAGCGTCTGAAATCTTAATAAGTAGGTTGTTGTGGTTATTAGGGACCGCTTCGTTGGTCTGTTGGTCGCAAGCGCTTCTGCTCAGCATGAGTTACGCTAAGAACAGGTCGGACAAAGTGTTGTTAGGTGTTTCTGTCTTTATTTTGTTAGAAGCAGCCCGCAATCTGGATTTATTTATTTATTCAAACTTATGCACAAGTAAACAACTGTACAAACGCGGACTTAATGCCTGAGGCATTTTCTACCAGTCAACCTTAGGGTGATGCAGAGACAAAACATGGCAGGTGCAACAAAAGGGATAGATAACTCGAAAAACAATGTAATACTAAAACATAGTTACATGCACACAAATAAACAGATTAAACTTTGTGAGTAGAAATAATGATAGGTAGAGGAGGAAACGAATCCATAAAATCAGCGCTGAGATGATTTGACAAACTTCTCACGGATATATTCATAATATGATGAGCGCATTCTAAAGCATTGTGAAAGGATTTGTGCCTGGTTGATGGCAATATGCTCGCCCCCTAGTACATGGAACTTAAACATAACTAGCGAAATGTGCATGAGCTATAGATACTCTGCCTCTGCTTTGTGAAACAAGGCTTCATGCTATTTTTAGATGTCATGACCGTGGTATAATACTAAATAATTCACACACAATTCCAGCGATCATTGCATTGCGACATTATCGATTGCTTTTCAGCTTACTCCGTTAACGTTAACGTAGCTTGAGATATATTGACTAGTTTTGTATAGTCAATATATCAAGTACGTTTTAATGTTATTAAACAGATATCTGCATTAAAACTTGTGAATTAAATGTTTTTTCAAATCAAAACAGACACACACGCCGTACGTAAGTACATAAGGTACGTTAACAGGCCACTTACTAGTAAGTACAGTCCGCGAGGCCTTTGTGTGAGTGCGCATATAGATAGTGTAAGTGTGACGTCGGCCTGGAGCGCGATTGGTTTAAAACGGTATTTACAATCGGCCTGAGGCGCTGTGCGTTCCTCCATTGGTGCGTTCGGTAATCACTCACACAAATGCAATCTTAATCTTAATAATATTATACTGTGCTCGTCCTACAACTACTGATAAATGTTCAAATCATAGGCGAGGACGCTGGCGCCCTAAACACAAATCTTACTTTGCGTGTCGAAAACATTATTTTCCTTCATTGTAACACTGTATAGTTATTAGTCAAGCTAATAACCACGCCTGTAATCCCAGAAGGGTTAGGCAGAGGTGTAACTATAGTACACCCACATTTCGCCAGTTATGCTTTAGTGTCATGTAATAGGGGGCGAACCTATTGCCATCAACCGGGCACAAATCCAGACTCCGAGCTGCTACTGAGAAATTCTAGATAGAAAAACCCATTAACGCTTTGCAGGAACCGGGAATCGAATCCAGGACCTTATGCTCAGCAGTAGCTCTTGCGACCACTAGACCAATGAGGCAGTCAGAATATCTAATAAATACTTTTTCTATTTTTGCACAATAAATATGATCGATGGAAATCGTTTTCTAGAATATTGTGCGTTTATAAAGTTTGATTTGACTGCTTTGCTTTGGGGTGCTTGCACTTATGTGACTACCGATAAAACTACTAAGAAATAAAAAATATGTAGAAAATACATGTTGCTGATGATGATGATGGCTGCTGCACTGTTTCGTTTACCGAATTAAATAATAAAAATAAACGCACTTAAAAGACCTACAAAAGTCCATATGGAGATAAGAAATGAGTTGAATGGTGCTAATCCATGCCATGTCATGTTCGTGAACGGGCGCCGTGACGTCAGTAGGGACTGGTCATATCTTAGCTGCCACGGCGTATTTTGATTAAATTTTATTTTTCAATTGTTTTCAACTTTATATTTCGGACGCTTTTAACGTTCTGCATCGTTCTCACATGCATAGTTTCAACATGAATGATGGAACTAATATAATGTAACCATAATTTGATTTAAAAGTTTGTCCGTGGAGTTTCTTGCCCGTTCTTCTCCAGAGGTACCTACTACGCTTTGGAATGGGCAACTAGCTTCATTTTTCTGATCGACGTACCTTGACAATTCAAATCTGCCTGTAATTGGTTGTATCCACTTTCTGTAATCTACGCTCATGAAAGTCACTTCAGATAAAAACATCAAGATAAGCTAAATAATATGCTTTATAATTTAATTAAACATCTAAAAGGCTGCATGCTCATTTTGTAGCATGTACTAATGAGACCTTATCAATGTCATTAAATTACGTTCTAAGATCTTGAACACCACAAAATATTACGTAGAACGAACAGTAGCGAGGAAACTCTAGACCTAAATGGACTGAAAACACCAACACGCAGAAAGCAAGCGTAGTGATCAATGCTCGTACCTTCTCTGTATGAGAAGGCCTGTATGATAAGGCCTTTGCCCTGCATTGGGAAAAATAGTCTGTTAATAACTTTTTATATAAGTCGATTGCATAATTTCTAAACGCGATACGACCATCCGTCACACGCTTCAAGCGCGCTAAACGAAGCGAACGTATTTGAAAAAAGAATTCGATCTTTTTCTTTTTGAATTCCTCCATGTGCAAGTGTTAGTGATGTCCAGTGATTGATTATTACGGTTCAAAGATACAGGAATACGGTTTCTGGAATTGGAATAAAATTGTTCGGTATTTCCGTGGGTATTAAAACGGGTACATTTTAATGTATAAATATATTGGTGTACATACTATTTTCTGACGAGAATAGTTGCAGTTCATACAATTTATCGGTATGGCGAAATAGGTGTCGCTGTTTTATTGCTTAAACGATTTCTGTAATGAAATGTAGGGTAATGTATTTTGCGTTTGTAGTAAGTGCTAGCGCGATAGGAATTTGTTATTGTGATAAGAATTGTTTGATCTGCACCCTAATTGCGTAACACATTTTCGTAAACGATTACGACTAATCTGTTTGATTTTGACGGTTCAAGAACATTCATTGCGTTCTAGATATTGTTGAGCAGAATTTTTATCGAACTTAAGAATGGATTAGCAATCTGTTTCATAACGATTCAGATTCCGATTGATTGTGTATTACGCAATTAGGGTGCAGGTCAAGTATTGTGATTTAATACCAGGTACGGAAAAGTAACATCATAGTCTCAAAAAGTAGTTTTTTTGAATTGACTTATAATATATATATATAAGTTATCCGTAACTTTTGAGAAGCTATCCTATATATTTGTTGGTAGGACTCCGAAATACTCTTCCCGGCGAAAGGCCATTGTATTATCAGCATTCCATGACCATGCAGTTCCAGGCGCATTTTCAAGGTCAAAGTCAAAGCATTTCATTCAAATGGGCACTTATATGGCACTTTTGAACGTCAATATAATTGATTCTAGATAGTTCCGCCCCTTCCAAAAGGTAGTTTCGTATTGAGAAGAAAGTCCACCGTTACTCTTTTATTTTTTTTCCCATATTTTGTATGCATTAATTATATAATTATACCTAAATTTTTGGTCGGCGGTCCAAGGTCAGTTGGGGAGGGTGCGCCCCCCTTCGCGGTGTCCACTCGAAGACTCCCCTGACCCAACAGCCATTGGGCCTTCGTGTGTCGTGGCCGACTCATTGCCATTTCGGTTTGCTATCTCTGCCAGCTATGTTGGTAACTCCAGGCGCCACCATACTATCATAATGAAGGTTTATTAGACAAAACAAACCGGCCTAGTACGTGTCAGACCACGTACAATGAAGGGGTCCGTAGGTGGATGAAGGTCATTATTAGACAAAACAAACACGGCCTAGTGCGTGTCGGAGCACGTACAATGAAGGGGTCCGTAGGTGGATGAATTTACCCCAAGAACAAATGACAATGCCAGATGCCCACGCCTGCCCCAGCTATTTACAGGAAATTTCAGTTATTGAAAATAATTGTAATGATTAAAGGACCTTTTTTATAACACATTGTTTTTCAGTAAAACGTGCCGATTACAAATCAATGATAAAAGCAATTCAACCCCTGAATTTCCTATTGCGTTACTTATTGTAAAACAAAAACTCATATTACGATTACAATAATTATGATAATGCGTAACGTAATGTTGTTTAGACCGCTTTATAACAACTATAAACTGCCTAACCTGTAATCAATGTCATAATTGTTTTATGATTTTGACAGAAACCGGAAGTACTACAGGCATTAGGACAAATGTTTAGTTAACACTAATAAATAAGGTATAAGATGCTGCATATTGCAGGTTTGTAAATGACTTGATTTGAGTGGGGCAAAGTTCAATAGAGAGAACAAATGTTCCTTCCATACTTACATTCCAACTGCAAATGTAAGTTGGTCGACTATTACTCGTTTACCTGTAAATAGTTGTAGCACCTACATGGCTGTGATAGTTTTCCTTTTAACTTCGTTAAATACACCAATGCCGTGTTTTTTTTACAACAAACAACCGTTCAGCTGGCAGGAGACCTGGCTCTAACAATAATTAACATACTTCTCAGACAGACCTGAATTGAAAAATGATTCATTCACTGATGAGACACTCACCCGCAATATTTTTGAACTACCTTTACAACGACACCGCACACCATGGAATAGACGAGAAAAGAAAAATCCCCACTTTACGTGTAGCGGGGGGGCGGGGGGGATTTTATTTTGCTTGTTTGTCGGCGTGACTTATATATTATGTATATTCTGTGACCTATATGTATACCTACCTATGCCAAAAGATCGCATGGTGCCTTGTGCGTCCAATATAATAATGTCTTTAGGATGCTGTTGAGACTGCCCAGGTTCTGTAGTGCATCAGAGATGTTCTCGCAGAACCGAACTTGACGGCTTCCACGCAGTCATGCGCAAAATAGTTGCACCACTGATGCTTCGAACGCGGATCAGTAACAATAGCCTGAAAACAGTGGCGGAGAGTCCTTACCAATAATCATTCTGAGGCATTTCGTGGGCATGATGGTCAGTCAGGGATTATCACTTAAGTGATCGTTCTCTGCACAACCTGCTTCGGACTCTAAAATGGTGCCTGGGTTTTTGTTATTCTTATATTACTAACACTAGTTCATAAGGAGTTTTACTAACAAAAAGGACCACATAGTTGTCTGAAATTAATAAATAAACAAATATATGTAAGTAAGTCAAATAACAGCTTTCTCGTACCAAGAGTCTCTGAGCTAAGACGGTCGGGCTGACGGTCGGACATGGCGAAACTATAAGGGATGAACACTTTAGTGGGAGAGCAGTGGTGGCCCAGTGGTAACGGCCCCGACTTAGGAGTTGAGGGTCTTGAGTTCGAACCCAGGCAGGCGCTTTACTTTGTGTAAATAATTTCATCACCATCGCTCTCGAAACGGTGGAGGAAACCGGCTTGTCCTAGAACCAAAAATTCGGAGACATGTGACATCTACCAATCCGCATTGTGCCCGCGTGGTGGATTTCGGCTCACTCCCTCTCATAGAGAGGAGGCCTGTGTCCCAGCAGTGGGAACGTTATAGGCTGATTATTCTCATGCTGATGCTTATGGTTTCGCCATGTCCGTCCTTCACGTGTTGACAACGGAACCCCTAAAAAGTGAAGTTTCAAAGGGTATCGTGGTACCCAGTAACTGTTTTGTGAAACTTAAATATGCAGTAGCTCCATGTTAATTACTGGTATTCAGCTGCATCCGGGTAGACTGGAAGTTGGCCCCAAAAAAAAGAAAAAAAAACTGCAGATCATAGAGCATAAAAAGAAAGAAAATACATTTATTTGATGGCCTTGAGTCGCCCTGCACTTGAAGTGGTCCCATTTCATCTCCTTATAACTTTACTGCGGAGATGCAGAAGTTAAGCCGGATTCATATGACTGTGTTGTGACGCCTTCTGACGCAGTGTTAGCCAATCAGAACTCGTTGTGCATCCCGCGTCACGACACAACACGTCACAGTAATGTGTCCGTGGCTTTAGTTACAATTTATTTACACTGCCTTATCGTCATGGAGGACTATGGTATAGTAGTTGAGGCGTGAGAGTAGTACTTACGCATACCTGTTGATAAGGACAACTGTGTTATGGAGTTTCAATTTGTTTGACCAGCAATAATAACTAATACACAGGATAAAATCAGGTTGACATTAACTTGTATTTAAATTAACTTCCGTCTACCTGTTTAGTTTGAAGTCGAAATTCTTAACGCTCCCACAAACAGGCCCGACGCGACAGATACAAAGGCACCACGTGTCGCGCTGTCGCGTCGCGCCTGTTTTGTAGGAGCCTTTAAGGAAGTAGATATTCCTAATCACACACCAATATGTTTCTCCACTTAATAATATCAAAATCGGCCCCCTTGGTTAAGCCGTTATAAACAAACATCATCATAATCAGCCTATAATGTTCTCACTGCTGGGACACAGGCCCCCTCTCTGTGAGTTTGTGTGGGCCATAATCCATCATGCGGACCCAATGCGGGTTGGTAGATGTCACACGTCTTTGAATTGTTTGGTTCAAGGACATGCTGGTTTCCTACACCGTGTTTTAGAGCTGATGAAATTAATAGCAAAATAATACTGACTGCCGCTTGAATCCCAGTCACCAGTATGCCTAGTGTGATTTTAACCGTCTCGACTTTACGCATCGACCGCGTTCGGCGCTCCGATTGGCCCTACACCATTCGATTGTTGCCCTCCGATTGCCAAGGGCCAATCGGAGCGCCGAACGCGGCCGATGCGTAAATTCGATACTGCTAAAATAAACTCACACTAGAGCCACTCGCAACCGGCGCTCGTGTATCATCCATACACGAGCGCCGGTTGCGAGTACTACGCACCTGACCTTTCTGAAGAACATCACCAATAAGGAGTATATACTCGTATGTCCTCCTAGGGCGTTCCCTCCCGGCGTTTCCACTCACATCTGCCTTGTAAAAACCTTTTGTTAGTCTCCTTTCATTCATCCGCTCAACGTAACTAAACCATCTTAGCATACTCTTTTAAATTTTTCTCACTGCTTCTTTTAAACCGCACCGTTGCCTTATCACATCATTCCTCAGACTATCATTCAAAGTCACACCACACATGCAGTCATAAAGTTTTCACTTTAGTATGTGCGGTGCAAAGGATGTAGGTATTACAAATCAGATTTGACAACTAATGATAGAGTCCGTGTACATTCTGCATTTAAGGCATTCAAAAATATTATTGGCAATAGCTATACCAACGTAAAAATTAACAAACTTACTAGATCTAAATCTTAATAAACTAAATTATAGTAAAAAATCGGCAAAAAAATAAATGGCTGCGGAGTAATAACATTTATCAAATAGTAATTCTGTTATTTTTTTTATATTCCATGAACACAGAACAGCCCATCTATTCTGTAAAAATCTCACTCACCGTGAAAACTCAGGTGAAGTATGCATTACCGCGGCCGACTTGGTAATCCCTAAATAGACTTCGAACCCAAGTCGGCCGGAGCAAAGACATGTGCCATACAATTTTTTTTTTATAAAGTTCAGTTTTATAAGCACCTTTTTGGTAGGTACTGAGATCTCATGCGTTTATTAATTTTCCTTGTGTCGTTCAGAGAAGGAAATAAATGTTTATTTGTTCTGACAATTGTGGCTTATTCTAGTACATATATAAAGACATGGGTTTAAAGTGTAGTTTGCGCTCGTTTATAGATAATGGTCGAAAGTAATTAAGGTTTTCTGCAATGCGTGCTTTCCGCTGTGGCTCAATCTGCACTAGTCATAGTGAAGTCGGTAAAAATATGGGGATATGTGTTCTCAAAAAGCTAGGAGGAAGTTCCTGTAACTTATTTAGTTAAATCTGATCGAAATAATGTGACACTTATCCTCATCATTGTTGAGGCGGCCGCGCCAGGGTAGCCCCCGAGAGAGTTGTATTGTTGATTTTAATGATTCTAATTGTTGATATTGATAAGTCTGTAAATATGCATTACTCCTAGCTTAGGCATCAGTCTTCCACACTATCACGGGTGTAAAAAGGCACTTAACGAAGCAGTTTTTTTTTGTCCTGGTCTATACCTGGGATTACGGAGATATTGAAGGTCAAAACTTCAACTTTTCGAGACGTTTTTTGACGAAAACAATTTTATAAGTATTTATGAAACATAACCTAACATCACACATAATATCACGCCTGTAATCCCAGAAGAGTTAGGCAGATGTACCAAACACACCCAGATTTCGCCAATTATGCTTAAGTCCCATGACTCTTGCGACCACTTGACTAACGAGGCAGTTATGAAAACGAGTTTTTTTAATCTTATAACACAATTTAAAATACCCCCATGACGCATGCAACATGATTTGCGTGTTGTACGTTGCGCCCTACCCTGTACAGCGATTTCTACAACTTTTTGTTGTTTTGTTTTGTTATATTTAACTTAGTTTGATGTACAAAATGAATAGTTGGCTATGTGATGTTTTTTTTAACACCCTGTTTTAATTATTGTAGTGTCGCGTCATCTACAACGCCACTTGCCAATTACGCGTTACACGTGATGTCACGCAATTTCCTGCATCGCGCAAGCAGTGTTTATCTCACCCCACCATCTATAGCTCACCTGGCTACTTAGCTCGGACTGTGAGCGGCTAGATCTATCCCCCTCGACGTAGCTGAGCCTGTAGCTTTAAATTTCCCCGATAATAATAAACATCCAAATTTGATCCAGTCTGTCCCATCTTGCCGAAGTCCGTAGCCCACAGGCGGTGCCCTTAGCGAGCAGTCGCTTAGTAATGTAAGTTTTTCGCCCCTGGCTGGAGGCTTTGAGTTCGCTTAAGGCAGCCACAGGATAGTCCGGCAAAGTAGTCACGACCTCTCAAGGTCAACTACGAGATGCCATACACAAAAAAAGGCTAGATCTGAGATCAGGACAGTCGGGGACCAATCACCTACTCTAGGAGCGTCGGGCATCCCCTAGGTAACTAGGTAACCTGGCGGAGGCAGACAACTGAGATGTCGAAAAGATAGCGACGTTGTGCATCAACGTTATGACGCGCCTACATAAACTTTCATAGCAACCACTCACATGGGCGCGCGTAGCTAGCACTACAGTTTTCCCACTGACTGCAAGCACAATGAGGGGTCCGTATTTACAGACCACTGAATTGCATCCGCGGCCAGGGGGCAAAGCCCCGGTTCCGCACGACAACAACGACAAAAGCCCCCCAGAAACAGCACCCGTCTGGTCGGAGGATCCTCTCTTTTCTATGGAGGGTGAATGAACATACACTTTGTCTATCTATCTCATAGCTCTGTACTATTTTGTATTGTTCTTGATAACTTGAACAGGGTCTTCAATTAGAAGCGAAACTCGGCAGTGATGGGTACCGATATTTAGAAACGGTAAACCAATAAAAGATTTGATGTTTTTTTAAATATTGACTGACAAACAGTAATCATATGTATTGGAACAAAGAAAAGATAACACAAAATATTAACAATATTGCAGGTCACTACATTATCCGCATATTAACAAAAGTAGAATGCCCATTTTGCACCTGACTTTGTATAGAAATTAAATAAATCTTAAAATACAGCTAATTGAATCGTACATTAATTACGCTAATCACAATGTTAAAAGAAACGCAGGGAAAAAAGATTTTTAATATTTCTTCATGCTTATTCTACGTCAAGAGTAAACATATGAGCATGTCCTTTTTTACGACGTTCCATTTTACATACTGCTACTTGACTTTATTCAAATCTGTTTCTGAGTTTCATGCATTATTTTACGTTTTATAAAATCAGTAATCTTTTTTTATTAGTCTTTATATAATACAGATTTATTAAAAATAACATCACAAATACATTAAATAATCGTGCAATATGTAATTGAGTTTTTTATTGACGTTTGACAGTTAATGCTCATCATCATCTAGAATTTAAGCAGTGACATAAGGGCAGTTGGTTTCAACGAATTCACAAAGTAAATAAGTCGCATAAGACCATAGATTTGTATTATAAGATAAGTATTCGTATTTTAGACTAAATTTCGAGCGTTATTTAATTCGTTCTAGCACATTTATTTCTTTATATTTGGTAAAGGCAAATCATAACCTCAAAAGGCCTACACTGTCCTCCCATACCTATTAACACTGTAACTAAAAAATATTGTAAAAGACAATTTTTTTTAAAAAGAGTAACCATGGAGTTTCTTGCCGGCTCTTCTCGATAGGAAACGACCAATTGGAACCGTGCACCTAGAATCTGATGTTTCATAAGTGCCCATGTAGGTTTATGTGAAATAAAATATTTTGATTTTGAAAAGTAACATTAATATTTGTTGGACTTCGTAGCGTTTAAATCGTAAAAATGACTATATGAAATTATTTTATAAAGATATAGGTAGTCTTTCTACTATACCTAATAACTATACATAAACTTTCATTACCAGGTTTTTATATGTATGGGAAGTGGGCATTGTTCTTTATGAAAATGAGTTACATTTCATAGGTTATTTATAAACTAATAATAAATTACATCAAGCAAAATAGAAATTCTAATAATAATATTCTAATAATGGTATTATAGGATTCAACCTTCCAACGGCTAGGGCATCGCAAACCAGAATGAGTTCGACAGGTATTGAAGGCAAACAACCCACCTGCACGGATATTACTTATATTAACGGTATGTAGAACTACATAACATATTTTGCTCGTGAGATCAATACAATCTAAATCACCATGAACAATAATAATAATTATAATAGCCTTTATTAACTCGACTGCCTCGTTGGTCTAGTGGTCGCAATCGCTACTGCTGAGCATGAGGTCCTGGGTTCGATTCCCAGGTCGGGCAACGTGTTATTGGGTTTTTCTATCTGGAATTTCTCAATAGCAGCCCGAAGTCTGGATTCGTGCCCGGTAGATGGCAATAGGCTCGCCCCCTATTACATGGGACTTAAGCATAACTGGCGAAATGTGGGTGTACTATAGGTACACCACTGCCCAACCCTTCGGGGAAACAAGGCGTGATGTTATGTTATGTTGTGTTATGTTTATTAACAATCTTACAAGTTACATTTCATCTTATTTCTACTAATTACTACAAGAATGATTAGATTCCTTGACTGTCTTGCTGTCCAGCATAGGCCTTCCCAAGCGTTCTCCACAAGCCTCGATCTCTTGTTTTCCTCATCCGAGTTGTCCCTGCCGCCTTCTTGATGTCATCATCTACGATACTGTCTGCCTCTTCTTCTTCTTTTTTATATTATGGACACCATTCTGTCACTTCTTTGGCCCATGAACAATACCACACAGTAAAGAAGCCTCTACATACTTACGTCGTATCTAGTAATTGTCGCATAAATTTATCTAGTAATTGTGAGTACGACAAATAAATTTTGTGGCATCTATATTTCATGGCTCGTAGAAACTTACGCTGGAGTTTTTCAATCTCGGGAAAACGGGTTCCGGATAGGGACTGCGGCATGTTCTAGTTGTGACCGTACAAGGGTCTTATAAAGGTAAAGGTATGTGGAGACCCACTTGAGCTCAGGGGATTTTAGGTGTCAATGGCCGCTGGTGGTGTTGTAAGATGAAGTATGAGTTGTGAAAATATGCTTTATTGTGTATAAATATCGATAGCAATCACGTCTGTGAAGGTTTAAACAAACAAAAACGGTTTTTAAACTGAATTTCAAGTGAATACGCTAATTGCGGTCGAGGACCCCGCAAAAAAACATCTTTTTTGTCACTTTTATGTATCGATACGAATGATACATTAACTGACTGAATAGTTATTAATTTCATGTCAATCCACAAACATTGGATTTCACCTAAGAATTTTATCACACGTCTGCGAAGTTTCGCTAGCTAATTCAGTTTGACCCTGTAAACATTTCGTGGTGAGAAATAAATATTTAGCTTATATTGTCTACAGTCACGAATTATATTTTGATCAACATCGCTATGACCCGATTTTGAGTTCCAAAAATGCCAAAAAACATAAGCAAAATTTCCCGGGCTTTCTTAGCACATCTCCCATAAGGGAGAAGCTTGAGGTTGACCGCGAAATTAAAATTTTCTAACGTTTTTTGCAATTTGCAAGTCAGTATCGTCAGTCAGGTTGTATGTTAAACAAAATGTGATTCGCAACTGTAATTTAGACAATTATAATCATTAAAATCATCATAAAAATCCTCAAAGCTCATATAATCCTGTTGATTAATATTTTATGAAATTGTCTTTTTATCATATACTAAGAAAAAATTAATTTCGCGGACAACCTGGCGCTTCTCCATTAAAAAGATTATTTCAATGTAACCAACATATTCCCTAAGATAACTCTTGCGCAGCTTTTGGAAAATTGGATTTTCTTCGAGAAGTACTAAATGTAGCTTTCAAGTGTATTCTGGCTGGGCACGTCACAATAGCGGCAATAAGTCTCCTCTTTGAGGAGTGGTTGGAGAGGCGCCACGATGTCCTCACCTTCCGCCTGACACAGGTTTTCACCGGACATAGTTGTTTTGGGAGGTTTCTTTTCCGTATAAGGCGGGAGGATCCTACGCCCGGGTGTCACCATTGTGTGGATCGCCCGGAGGACTCGGTGGAGAATACGGTGGAGGCCTGCCCAGCATGGGCGGAGCACCGCCGTGTCCTCCCGGAGGCGATCGGCGGCGGCCATCTCTCGCGTCCGGCCCTGCGACTTGTCGCTTAGCAAGAAAAGCATAAAGAGTCATGTCCATCTATATAAATAGAGATTAATCTTTGGCCCGCTACTCTTTATATGTCTGTGGTTTTATAGCACCGCGATATAAAAAAAATCACAATGGAATTTTTCCGCTGACCAATAAGCTAAGATACTTTTAAAAAATATCAAAAGAAAGTTGCTCAAACAAATTGAACATAACCATGATGAGGATTTTTAAAATTATTTTAATTATAATTAAAAACAAATTGATGAGTTAATATTAAGTCAAAATTAAATTTTCAACCTTTATAGATTTTGGTTAACTAACTTAATCACAACATTTTTAGTTTGACTAACCAATCGATTGAAAATTTTAGTGATAATTAAAAGACACAAGTTCGACGTTAACATTTAATCATTTATGACAAATAACAACAATAATTTAGATGGTAACCTCGTTCAGAGACAAAGATAATAAACATGGAGACAAAAAAAATCGTAGCTATGGAGTCTGCTGGAGAACTTATCACGGGTTCAACAGCTAAAAGGAATCACATGTCTTGGGATTAACAAAGGTCAAATTGAGAAAGCGTTACACAAACTTATCTTACTCGGTACCTTAAGTGGAATTAAGAAAAGTGACATATATATAAAGGGATTATGATGGAAAAAAGTTAAAAACGCATGAGACTGAATGAGCTACCGCAAAGCTTATACCAATCCTGTTGGAAGTCTTTGAAGAAATACGAAAAGCTTTGAAAGCGGTTGTCACTTGTCTTGGTCCTCTGGCATCAATCAACTAAATTATCGTGTATTATTTTTGTAAAGGTTTAAATTCCTGCTAGCAAAATATGGGTCTTGGTTCCCTGATTGTAACACTTTAAGATCTCAAAAGCGGTGTCTTTGGGTTCCTTTCCAGATTTCGAGCTGCATCCTTCTAGTACTTTTCTAGCATCGTCCTTGTCAACGCCAGGAGGTAGTTTCGCGATCGCTACTTCTATGTTCAGTTTGCCGTCACTATCGACGATTCCTGCTTTTTTGAAGAAGCATAGGGTGAACTTTTTAAGGCTTTCGTCTTCTGTGAGATGGCCTTTCTTTGCCTCGGCTAGAACTTCGGTTGAGACGCCGGTTTCTTTAGCGCATTCGGTTGCGGTCTGATGGGCTTTTTCTTGTTGGGTTGGAGGGAGAGTCACATTCTGTAAGAGAGTTTGTAAAGTTGGTGGAAGGTGGTTGGAATTTTTTGGCGGTTATGAAAAAGACACCTTAACATTTTAAAAACTATCAGCAGATAGCCATTTGTATAATTTATTTTGGAACAATCTTGTATTTAATGTTTTTAATTCATTTGGTATTTTATTGTATACCTGGACACACATAAACATGCAGCTTTTGTTATATTTGTTTCAAAACGGGACGCGAGACTAACGTTTGATCATCTTTTTACTAGAAACTACTCTTGATTTTGAACATTAAAAAGTATCATAAACATAATTATATGGTGTACTTGCATGCGACTGAAGCATTTTGTTTCAACTTATATTCAAATGAGATATAAAAAAACAGTCAGTAATGTGCTTATTTATCCCTAGTTTTTAGAAAACCATT
This sequence comes from Dasypolia templi, assembly GCA_963555695.1. Taxonomy (NCBI): domain Eukaryota; kingdom Metazoa; phylum Arthropoda; class Insecta; order Lepidoptera; family Noctuidae; genus Dasypolia; species Dasypolia templi. Next base: position 13,800,227 of record OY743163.1, read on the forward strand.
TCTAGAAATTTTGGTGCTTATAGCACAGGAATCCTCCTAGTTTAAGCCCAGTTGCACATGTCTTGTATCTTGCCACTATGTTAAAGTGTTTAATAAATTAAAATCATCATTGTAAATAGGTTTAAGTCTTAAAAAAATAAATACTGTTTGTTTTATTATTGTTTATTAGTCTTCAGCTATCCTTGATGAGAAAACAATATATTCATTAAGTAAATCAAAGGCAAAATAAACTATATTTTCAAGAGCGCAAAAGTGATGAATAAATAATCAGGTGTTGTGACTGACACGAATGGCTTAGCGCCACGAAAACTGTACTTTTATGGTCACACACGGATAATATTACTATTAGACAAGACATTGACAAAAGATTTTTTTTCGCGCAAGGCACCAGCCCAGCTACAAAGCCAGATTGTGCAATAGGCTCGCCCCCGGACTTAAAACATAACTAATTTGTAGGACACGTCTCCACCTAACATAAGGATGAGAACGTTGTTAGGCGTTGTAGACTGCAGATTAGTCGACCATTTTCTATTTTGTTAAGTGCCTGCTACTTGTTGACATGTCTACACTGTCCTCCCATACCTATTAACACTGTAAGTTGAAAAGAGTAACCGTGGAGTTTCTTGCCGGCTCTTCTCCAGAGGAAACGACCAATTGGAACCGTGCTTTTAACATGTAGGTTTATGTGAAATAAAATAATATGTTGATTTTAACCCTTCAGAAAATACAGCCGTAAATTTATCTAATTTAAAATACTAATATTAATAAATAAAAACTCACTGCGGCATGAATGCTAGCCACCAGGACAACACACAATACGACAAACGATTTCATCTTGCAAAGATAGTTTCAACACTGCTTGAATAAGTCTCGAGCCTGCATTTATATACCTTTTGAAGGAAATCCAGTTCAACATAAGCTGCGCACGAGTTTTTTTGCATAGAAAAAAGTTCCGTAGAAATATAGTGTGGGTATGGACTTTTTTTGTTAGAACAAAAACTGACAAGTGGATGTCGTACTATATAATCTGGTTAAGCTAGGCTAGGGAAAGAGAGATCTCGTTCACTCTCCCGATCCGCAGCAGGCGCACCGGGCGTCGGCGGAGGGCGGATAACGCCCTCTTCCAGCCCCCCTAAATGGGTCCACCTCACTACCCCCCCCCAACTCGAGGAGGAAGAATCATATGTTCCCGCGACCCCGACGTGGGTGTGAGATGGAACACCGGTGTGGTTTTTAGTCAGTAAGATTCTGATAGAAACAGGGCGGATTACATCCACGTGAATTTTCCACCCCGGAACAAAAAAAAAGGCTTGTCCAGGTCAGTACGTCAATGGGTGACCACCCATTACATATTCAACAAAATTCTAGGCAGATTGATATTGGTACGGTACCCTAAAAATATTGATGAGGATAAAGTCGTATTTAGATTAAAATAGAAATACGTTCTTGAAATTGGTGCGTTTGTTTAATAGAGTGTTTAGATTAGCTTATGTAATTATTTTTTGTTTGATTATCTATGGTATGTCATGTTTAAAAGCTATTAAAACTTCTTAGTACGTTAATGTCTCTAAATAAACCTGCTGTGTTTTATTTTGAGGACTGTTGGCATGGACATATTTATGTATACTAGCTTCTGCCCGCGGTGTCGGAAATTGTCCCACGAGAACGTGCTACCGAGACAAAAAGTAGCTTACGTCCTTCATCCTTCTAGGAAGCCGTCTATCTCCTTGCCCAATTTTATCAAAATTCGTGAGTGCTCGGATGAGTGAACTTTACACCCAGTTACTTATACCTCTATATACTGATGTGGTGACATGTCAAAACATTGAGATTTCTGCTAAATAATCATCCTATGCTGCTGGAACACAGGTCTCTCGGTGAGAGGGAGTGGGCCGTAATCCACTACGCAGGCCCAGTGCCGGTTGGTAGATGTCACATGTATTAAAAATTTTGGTTCTAAGATATGTCGGTTTAATCACATTGTTTTTCTTCACCGTTTTGAAAGCAGTCGTGATATAATAGTTTACACATAGTAAAGCGGCTGTCTGTGTGCGAACCTACGACCTTCAACTCGTAAGTCGCGGCATAAACCACTGGGGCACCACTGCTCTCTTTTGAAGTTAAATATGAATTCAATAAACACGTAAACCTTCCGGAGTAAGTTCTCTCGCCAACCCTTTTTGAGCAAGTGTGGTGATCAATGCTCGTGCCTTCTCTGTATGAGAAGACCCCTTTGCCCTGCAGTGGGGATTATTAAATGTTGATGAAAATTGCATTAATCCATCGTGCAGTTCAGAAGCACTTAGCGGTCATCCTAACTAATATAAATGCGAAAAATGAAAATAATTAATGTTTTTTTAATAAATGCGAAAGTAAGTTTGTTCGTTTGTAACGCTAAACCCTGGGCGAAATTTTGATGATATTTGGCACAAAGATAAGCCCATGGAAGTAAAAGGACATGGGCTAGTTTTCATCCTGGATCGCAGATAAAGTCGCGGGCAACAGATAGACAGACATAAAGCCTGAATGATATTGACAGGGAGGCGCTGCCGCGCTGTTGGCTAACATTGTGATAATGTTCCGTGAAATTGCATTGAGAAAACATGATGGCGGCGTTTGTTCCAATTTTGGCGCCAAAAGAGTCTTGTACAACAAACTGTCTATCTTATGTCAAAGTCAAAAGTTTATTGCGAACTAAGTGTACAATGTTGGATGTTATTTTATGATAGCACTTATGACTTAGCAGCCTTTTACAAGTAGGTATTGCAATTTTATCATTCGCCTGCCCTTATCATCCTAAATTGGCATGCATTAAACATTATTATAACATAATTATTTCCTTCTATTAGTACAATACGTTTGATAAATTATAATTATGTCAAAATTAAAAGTCAGTGAGTCTAATAAAAAAAAACAGCAATGTTTATGTCATCCTTCTCAGGTAGTGCAAATTAAAATTATATTAAGATGTTAAATAGGATAGGCTTAATACTATTGTTTGTATAGGACAGATCGCCACTTTTGTACATGAGAGAAACACGTTATTTTAAGCTAGACTCTAGCTTAAAAATTTTCAGTTTTAAACATGTTGGGCAACTTATTATAAATTTTTATTGCCTTTTTATGGCGAGTGTTGAAGTTGTGCGTATTTTCTACTCTAATGAACTTGTCAATATTTTTAAAAACAAATACGCAAATGTCAAGTATGTATATTGACGGCAGAGTTAGAATTTGATATTTTATAAAATATGGTTTGCAGCTTTCCGTGTTATATATTTGGTCCAGAATTCTTATACACTTCTTTTGCATTATGAATAGTTCATCTACGTTAACACGATTTCCCCATAGCATGACGCCATATCGCAGCCATGAATTTGCGTATGCGCGGTAAGCAGCCATAGCTGTTTGTGTGTTAGTGCTTTGCTTAATTTGAAAAAGAGCGTAAGAGAATCTGGAGAGTTTTTTTTATATGTTCTATGTGTGACTTCCAATTAATGTGTGTGTTTATGCCAAGTAGGCTGAATGTATTAACTTCTTCTATTTGCGAGTTCCTGAATGTTGTTATTTGATTGAGAGGTGATTTTTTGTATGATCTAAATTGTATTATTTTAGTTTTACTGCTATTAATTTACAAGTTGTGGATCTGGAGCCAATTATCTACAGTTTGGAGGGTATCTTGTAATTGTAGACTAGGGTTTCACACTTGTTTAATATTGAAATATCGTCTGCAAACGATACTGGTAAAGCGTTTTCTTTATTTAATGTTTTGGGGAGGTCATTAATATAAATTAAAAATAGTGGGCATCCTAACACACTTCCTTGTGGGATTGAGCAAGTAATTGGTTTTTCTTGTGATCTAATGGTTTTGATCTCATTTTTATCGTGGTCGTAATTTTCAATTTGTACTATTTGTGTCCTATTATGTAAATATGATTTGAACCACGAATAAGCTGGTCCTCGTACGCCGCAGCCGTATAATTTAGTAAGTAAGATGTCATAAAGGACCTTGTCGTATGCTTTTGTCATGTCTAGTAGTAGCCCAATTAAATGATGTTTGTCGTTTATATGTTGAAGCGCTTGTTGAGTATATTTATAAACTGCTAATGTTGTTGATCTATATTTCCTAAACCCATTTTGTGCGTCGTCAATAATATCAAACTTTTCTAAAAATGTATATAGCTGATTGCACATAGCTTTTTCAAATATTTTGGAATAAGTTGGTAATAGTGCTATGGGTCTATAATTGCTTGGGATATGCTTGTCACCTTTTTTATGTATTGGTTTTACTAAAGCTACTTTTAGTGCGTCTGGAAATTGGCCATCTTGGAAGCTTTGATTTATTAAAAACATTAGAAGAGTGGAAAGTTCTATTGCGCATTGTTTTAATAAAATTGGTGGAATGTCATTGATACCGCAGCTATGTTTATTTTTAGTTGACCTTATTATATTAATTATTTCTTTTTGGTCTACCGGGCGTACATACATTGAACAAGAAGAGGGGTTGACCGCGGGTGTTCCAATGGTATTGGTGGAGTTTGTTGTTTGATTTTGCCCAACCGCCGCAAAGAATTAGTTAAATCAATGGGCATTTTACATCTTCATTTCCGTCTATCTTCAGTGATATATTTTCACTTCTATTTATTTTTGTCTTCCCTGTTTTTGTGTTAATTATATTCCACATTGTCTTTACCTTTTTTTTTCTAATATTCAGTTTTAATATTTTATTGAACAGTTTATAGTGTTTTTTTATAACGCAACTTTTTGTCCCATTTAAAATAGTTCTTAGCACTTTTTTGAGTCCTTTAGTCATTGGTCGTGTGGTTGGTACGTCCTTAAAAGCCAGGTTGAGTAAAAGAAAATAAATTAGAAATAAGAATAAATAAATTACATTTATTCAGCGGGGACTAAAAGGCATGAATTAGGTTGTGCAATTGTTCATGTATGGCCAGTTTTAAAAACGTGGATAAAACAAAAGAAATATGCAAGGATCCCATTAAGTTACGTTCTTTAGTTATTACAGGTAGTAATAATCGACCTCCTTATTCGTTTGTCACCCGGAGGTTAAATGTCACCTACCCGTCATAAAACAACCAGTTCGGTAATTGCGTGACACACTAAATTCAATCTGTAATGCCTTTTATTTGGTCAATTCAACAACATTAATTGCGGTTTTACGTTGTCGAGCAGGCGAATTTTTCAAGCATTTCAAGAAATGATTTTGGAATTTCCTTTTAACTTCGGATTGTAAAAAAGGGTGTTACGCAGTTGTCGTGATACGATACCCCTTTGGTAAGACTGGTTGTCAGACTTTTTGGGCTTCTAGCTACCCGCTACGACTGTCAAAGATCTGTAAATGACAACCGAGACCAACAGTTTAGCGTGCTTTCCGAGGCATGGAGGGGTCTCGATATGTAATGGATGGTAACCCATCCACGAAACAGCCGCGGCAAGCGTAGCTTTACCTAACCTTCGATGGACCCTTGCGGTTAATACCATTAAGCCACAATAGTTTTCAAAAGTGGTAATGAGCTTACGAGGCCGACTGATACGCCTGCAGTTTCTACTTTTATTACATACTACCGCAATGATTTTCCTTATCTAAAAAACGTAAGCAACTTTTAATTTCCCGGGCTTCCTTAGCACATCTCCCATATGGCGAAGCGCCAGGTTGCCTTTTTTGTTTGTTGTTTTTTGTAAGTTTTTTGCAATTTGCAGGTCAGTGTCGGCAGGTTGTATGTTAAACAAAATATGATTCGCAACTGTAACAAGTATGTATATAGAGAACCACAATCATTAAAATCATCATAACAATCCCCAAAGTTCATATAGTCCCATTGATTTATATTTTATGAAATAGCTTTTTTTTAATAATTTTTGTTTCTCTTTTTAGTTTTAATTAAAAACAAATTGATGAGTAAATATTTAGTCAAAATTAAATTTTCAATCGTTATTGATTTAGATAACTAATTTAATCACAACGTTTAATTTGACTAATCAATCAATTGAAAATTTTAGTGATTGAGCCCAAAACTGATGGTGATATTTGAAAGACACAAGTTCGACGTTAAAATTTAATCATTTATAATAAATAACAACAATAATTTAGTTGGTAACATGGTTCACAGAGACAATGATAATAAACATGGAGACAAAAAAAAAACTATGATTTCTGCTAGAGAACTTATCAGGGGTTCAACAGCTAAAAGGGATCACATATCTTGGGATTAACAAAGAGGAGTCCCTTAAATAGAGAAATGATTACACAAACTTATCTAACTCGGTAGCTTAAAGTGGAATGAAAAGTGACATATATAAAGGGACTGTGATGAAAAAAAGTTAAAAACGTTGTCACTTGTCTTGGTCCTCTGTCTGTATTTTTGTTCACTGACAGTACCGAGCCAAATGGGCTTGTGGCATCAATCAACTAAATTATCGTGTATTATTTTTGTAACGGTTTAAATTCCTGATAGCAAAATATGGGTCTTGGTTCCCTGATGGTAACACTTTAAGATATCAAAAGCGGTGTCTTTGGGTTCCTTTCCAGATTTCGACTTGCATCCTTCTAGTACTTTTCTAGCATCGTCCTTGTCAACGCCAGGAGGTAGTTTCGCGATCGCTACTTCTATGTTCAGTTTGCCGTCACTATCGACGATTCCTGCTTTTTTGAAGAAGCATAGGGTAAACTTTTTAAGGCCTTCGTCTTCTGTGATGTGACCTTTCTTTGCTTCGGCTAGAACTTCGGTTGAGACCCCGGTTTCTTTAATGCATTCGCTTGCGATCTGACGGGCTTTTTCTTGTTGGGTTGGAGGGAGAGTCACATTCTGTAAGAAAGAGATAGAAATGTTTGGGTTGTGGTTTGTAAAGTTTGTGGAAGGTGGTTGGATTTTTTTGGCGGTTATGAAAAAGGGGGCGGAATTTCCTGCAAAATTAGATTTATTCTTTACTCGCTGTGGCTCGCGGTTTAACCTACATCAAGATCCCCACAGGAACTGTGTGCGTTTTGGCATCAAAAAGTACCTACTTACTCTTTGCCATTTTTGCTTTCTATCAGTGAAATATTTTTTGTCATCGGAACAGTACTTTCAGAGACTACCTTTTACAAACATACAACTTTATGATAAATGATTTTATTTCTGTAAGGCCCAGTGGCACGTTTATGAGGGTGAAACCGCGGAGCGCAGCTAGTAAACAATATTTTAATAGGTCTATATTAAAATAATAAAAAATGATTCACGCAGAGAATATCCCAGAGAGGTAGGCAGAGATGTAAAGTTGTAAACATTGCAATTGGAACCGTACTCATAACTTCTGACGTTTCGTAAGTGCCCATGTAGGTTTATGTGTAATAAAATATGTTGATTTTAACCCTTCGGAAAATACAGCCGTAATTTTATCTTATGTAAAATACTAATTAGTAAATAAATACTTACTGCAGCATGAATCCCAGCCACCAGGACAACACACAATACGACGAACGATTTCATCTTGCAAAGATAGTTTCAACACTGCTTGAATAAGTCTCGAGCCTGCATTTATATACCTTTTGAAGGAAATCCAGTTCGACATAAGCTGCGCACGAGTTTTTTTGCATGGAAAAAAGTTCCGTAGAAATATAGTGTGGGTATGGACTTTTTTTGTTAGAACAAAAACTGACAAGTGGAAATCGAACTATAATCTACGTCCGTAGATCTTTTGATGTGAAAAAATATTTTTTCTTTGGTGTAGTTTGAGCTCTAAAACAGTCAACGAAATGTGACCTCTGTGTTTGTTTGTGTTATTGAGAGTCATTTTTCTCAGATAAGAGTAGTCGTGTTAAAGTTTTTTTTTAAACGTATTCACAGAAACAAATATAATTTATTTAGTTAAGGAAAAACAAACAGTAGCACAATAAGAAATAGTCATAATATCTTAAATACTAAATATTAAAACAATTATGCTACCCACTACGTTCTTCACAGATTAAAAGTAAAGTATTTAAAAATTGACCAGTAACAAAGATATTCTATACACGACACTATTCTAGAACTCATATCAGTTTTTTTTTTTAAATACAAAGTATATAAGGAAAAGTAAATTTGCGTGCATACATTATTAAACATTACGTCTCTTTAAACTACTTTGCTGACCCTTTAGGGTTGCTTGGATTTGTATCATTTACACCGAACAGTGTCGAAGAAAATCCCGTGTGACCAACAGACGGTCAGAGTCCATGAGTGTTCCGTTTTCCAAAATTGCTAACAGAATCCAAAAAATAGTGATGAGGAAAAGATAGTCGTATTTATATCAAAACGTGCTGCTGCCCGCGACTTTGTCTGCGATTCAGGACAAAAAGTAGCTCGTGTCTTTCTCCAGGTCCTGGTCTATCTGTGTGCCAAACATGGGCTTGTGGCTAAATGTTAACAGCCACACAGGTAGATCCATTGTTAAGCTAGGCTAGGGAAAAAGAGATCTCGTCCACTCTCCCGATCCGCAGCAGGCGCACCGGGCGCAGGCGGCGGGCGGACAACGGCCTCTTCCAGCACCCTAAATGGGTCCAGGGACGGCGGACTCGGGGACGTCCGCCGCCGTGGCGGCGCGTATTGTTTCACGCACTCTCCTCTTAGACGTTACGGGGGGAGTCAAACACCTCACTCCCCCTCCCCAACCGGAGGAGGCCCGCCGCGGCAGGCATATGTTCCCGCGACCCCGACGTAGGTGTGAGATGGAACACCGGGGTGGTTTTGAGTCAATAAGAGTCTGACAGACCCCGCCACCCGCCCCAGGGCGGAGGACATCCACGCCGGAACAAAAAAAATAGAGTAGTCTAGGTCAGTTCGTCGTCGTTCCGTGTCTCGGAAAGCACTTCAAGCCGCTGGTCCCGGCTGCCATGCGAAGATCTTGGACGGTCGTTACGGGTAGTCAGAAAACCAAGACTGACAACCAGTGTTACTAAGAGGTTGTGGAGGTCACTTAAGCAGTCGCTTCATGTAAAATACCGGTATTCAGCTGCATCCGTTTAAACTGGAGGACAAATAAAAGGCATAGCAGCCAATTTCAATAGGCCAGGCATACTGATATTGGTACGGAACCCTAAAAATATTGATGAGGAAAAAGTTTGTTGTATTTATATTAAAATGTATATACGAGGCTCTTGATATTGGTGCCTACTTTGTTTAACAGAGTGATTAGATTTGCTTATGTAATTATTAATTGTTTGATTATCTATGGTATGTCACGTTTAAAAGCTATTAAGACTTCTTCGTACGTTAGTGTCTCTAAATAAACCTGCTGTGTTTTATTTTAGAACGGTTGGCATGGAAATATATAAGTATACTAGCTTCTGCCCGCGGCTTAGCCCGCGTGGGTGTCGGAAGTAATTCCACGAGAACGTGCTACCGAGACAAAAAGATGCTTATGTCCTTCATCCTTCCAGGAAGCCGTATAACTCCTTGTCCAATTTTATCGGAATTCGTGAGTGTTCGGATTATATACTGATGTGGTGTCATGTCAAAACATTGAGATTTCTGCTAAATAATCAGCCTATGCTGCTAGGACACAGGCCTCTCGGTGAGAGGGAGTGGGCCGTAATCCACCACGCAGGCCCAGTGCGGGTTGGTAGATATCATATGTATTTAAATTGTTGGTTCTAGGACATGCCGGTTTCCTCACGAAATTTTCCTTCGCCGTTTTGAGAGCAGTGCTTATGAAATTAAATACTCAAAGTAAACTGCCTGTCTGGGTTCGAACTCACGGCCTACAACTCGTTAGTCGGGGCCAATACCGGTTTGATCACAATGTTTTCCTTCACCATTTTGAGAGCATTCGTGATATAATAGTTTACACAAAGTAAATCGCGTTAGTTTTTTACGCTTTCACGCGAAACCCTGGACGGATTTGGATGAAATTTGGCATGGATGATGTTTGTCACCCGGAGGTTAAATGTCAGCTGCCCGTCATAAAACAACCAGTTCGGTAATTGCGTGGCACACTAAATTAAATCTGTAATGCCTTTAATTTTGTCGATTCAACAACATTACTGCCTCGTTGGTCTAGTGGTCGCAACCGCTACTGCTTACCATGAGGTCCTGGATTCGATTCCCAGATCGGGCAACGTGTTATTGGGTTTTTCTATCTGGAAATCCTCAGTAGCAGCCCGGAGTCTGGATTTGTGGCCGGTTGATGGCAATAGGCTCGCCCCCTATTACATGGGACTTAAAACATAACTGTCGAAATGTAGGTGTAGGTAGTATAGGTACACCTCTGCCCAACCCTTCGGGGAAACAAGGCGTGATGTTATGTTAATGTCAACAACATTAATTGCGTTATTTATGTTTTCCAGCAGGTGAATTTTTCAAACATTTCAAGTAATGATTTTGGGATTTACTTCAAAATCCTTCGGATTGTAAAAAAGGGTGTAGTAACACGATACTCCTTTGGTAAGATTGGTGGTCAGACTTTTAGGGCTTCTAGTTACCTGTAACGACTGTTAGAGATCTGCTTATGACAGCCGGCACCAACGGCATAACGTGCTTTCCGAGGTACAGAGGGTTCTCGATTTGTAATGGATTGCCACCCATCCACGAACCGCCGCGGAAAGCGTAGCTTAACCTCAGTAAGTAAGTTTTTATTTGTTGAAACATGGTGTACACGATACATTGCATGCAAGTTAATAAAGGGGTACAGAAAAGTTCTAACATGTTCAGTCACAAAACGTGGCGTACAAATTACAATTACAAAACCGTGATAATATTCATCAAAATTTTAAGTAGTCATTTTAAAAATTATTCAATAAAATATAGCATAATAATAATCAGCCTATAACGTTCCCGATGCTGGGACACAGGCCTCCTCTCTATGAGAGGTAGTGAGCCGTAATCCACCACGCGGGCTCAGTGCGGGTTGGTAGATGTCACATGTCTTCGAATTTTTGGTTCTAGGACATGCCGGTTTACTCACGATGTTTTCCTTCACCGTTTTGAGAGCAGTGGTGATTAAATTATTTACACAAAGTAAAGCGCCTGCTTGGGTTCGAACTCACGACCTACAACTCGTAAGTTTTTTTGCAGTGGTGGCCCAGTGGTAACGGTCCCGCGTTACCACTGGGCCACCACTGCAATAAAATATGAATTAATATAATTAAAATTTCAATTCCAAATTACAATTATTCCACAATAAAACATAAAAAATAAAAACATGTCAAAAAATTCGACATCGTCATCTCAAAAACGAAGAAAATTGTCCTCTTCCATAAACTCTGCAATACTGTATATGCTCTTTCAGTTAGTAAAATCTTCAATTTACTTCTAAGAGCCGATATATTGAATGTTTTCCATGATTTGGGTAATTTATTAAAAATTATCGGAGCACAAGCCGGAGCGTAAGTAACATTCGATGGACCCTTGATTTAGCCACAAGTGTTGTCAAAGGTGGTAATGGATTTCGACTGATACCTATGTAGTCTCAATTTTTTTTACATTAACTTACTGCAATGATTTTCCTTATTTGTCTAGTTACTTTGAGCAGAATTTCTTAGAACAACCTAAGCTTATCATTAAAAATCACTGGAAGTACTTTGCTGTCGTTGTTTCCTCATAATTTTTTGCGTTTTCACACATTGGTGGTCCCAAAGAGATGATTTATAAGAACCTCCTTGACGGACGATTCTTGAATTCTGCGCATGTAATGCAGTCATCCTCGCTACCACCCTTACATAAGGCTTCTTTGTAAGTATTGACTGCCTCGTTGGTCTAGTGGTCGCAATCGCTACTGCTGAGCGTGAGGTCCTGGGTTCGATTCCCAGGTCGGGCAACGTGTTATTGGGTTTTTCTATCTGGAATTTGTCAGTAGCAGCCCGGAGTCTGGATTTGTGACCGGTTGAGGGCAATAGGCTCGCCCCCTATTACATGGGCATGGGACTTAAAAACATAAGTGGCGAAATGTGGGTGTACTAATAGGTACACCTCTGCCCAACCCTTCGGGGAAACAAGGCGTGATGTTATGTTATGTAAGTGTTGGTACATGACAATTTTGATCTTTTTAGCTTCAAGGACGCCCTTATCGACTGGTAAGGGCAATCATCATGGCCAGGTAGGTACGGCGGAGGCTTCCTGGCCATTAATAAGACACTATAATTGATACAGTAATTTTATCTCACGAAGCCACGCGTGCTTTACTTATGGTAAACAAGTTAACAAACTCGCTGTAAATGTGTGCGTGAAGACGAGTAGCGTCGGCATATAACACATACACTTCCGGACGTCTTGTCTCGGACAGTAAGCTCCTGCGCTTACGCACACATTCACAGCGTGTTTGTACACTTGGTGACCACAAGTAAAGCACGTCTTATTTTTGTACTGGGGCATAGAGGTAAGTGAAATCTGATACTGTACTTGATAGTACGGAACTTAAATTGAGCAGATACTCGTAGGTCTCGCGATTGTCAACAATATTTCATACCTAAACGTCTTTTTCTACATTTTGAACTACTTAGAACAATTAAATGAGATCATGTTTATAGGACCGGTTGACTGAATTGTTTTCTTTGTTTTTTGTTACGTAAAGTTACTATAAAAAGTATAATAAGGCTTGGGATTGAGCTGCTACAATTTATACAGGTCTGCATGTTGTTTTATGTTCTTACCCTTTGATATTTGATGAATATTATTAACCCACTGTGAACCTGGTCTAGGTTATTATCATTTTAATTATTGCGATTTGAAGTTGTAAGGACTGTCTAGGTTTTTTTTTTTTTTGATTTTTATCGATTGTCTACCAGTTTGAGTACTTTATGCGGCCTACCCAAATGTCTTTTCTTTGGTATTTTTCGAAGAGTCGTTGAGCTCCATTTGTTCTGAGTTGAACTGCACGATTACTGACTAATGCGTGCACTGACTGGACAGGTCCGCTCAATCTGTGTGGTTCTTTCCTCAAAAGGAAATTTCAGACAGCTATCTACATGGTCTTCATATGATCTGACGAGATTTGTATAGTTCTTTCTTCAAAAGACCCAAAATGGCCTGACCAAGATTATGTCTGGACTTCAAAAAGAGACTGTGATCTCTGGACATGTTTCGGTCTTTCTTCTCGGAGTAGTTGGTTATGAAACCTTATCTAGTTTTAAAACATAATTAACATAGACGTGTAAAAGTGTTTTTTTAAATCCATTTACAGATATGTAATTTAGATTATTTTCTGTGTGTTAAGCACCTGGTACTTGTCGACAGGCCTACACTGTAATTTGAAAAGAGTAACCGTGGAGTTTCTTGCCGGCTCTTCTCCAGAGGAAACGACCAATTGAAACCGTGCTCATAACTTCTGACGTTTCGTAAGTGCCCATGTAGGTTTATGTGAAATAAAACTTTTTGATTTTGATTTGGGAGGTATCATTATTTATCATTTACTACTGCTCATTTATGTAACCTCTTCGGTAAGGCACATGTCTTTTTGTCAAGTGCTCATATACACGAGCGGCACGAGTCAACGGCAGCCGTCGACACGTGTTGGTGCCTCTGCCTTTGATGGCTGCGGCTAGCATATGAGCACTAAGGCGTATTTAAACTTTAAATACAAATAAAGGCATTTTACAGCAACCGGCCGCAATGTGACATACGATACCGATCTTTAGAAGAAGCATGAGTCGTCTCTGTGCTCTCACACTCAAAGTTCTATGAAAGCCTTTGATGGCTGCGGCTAGCATATGAGCACTAAGGCGTATTTAACCCAACAATGTGACAAACGATACCGAGCTTTAGAAGAAGTTTGAGTCGTCTCTGTTCTCTGACACTCAAACTTGTCTGAAAGGTCTCTTTCTTAAGCTCGATGTGTAAAAAAGACACATTTCTGACTCAGGTATAGGTTTGTGGATGGCTGAATTCTATTTCTTTCCCAAGGATTTCTACTTCTTGCCAATTTCGAATATTAAAATTATGTATTTGATGATTCTTCCACCTTTCACCGATGGAACTGAACGCGATTAGCACATCTTAACCGCGTTTAAGAGCTCTCAGTGTCAACACTTTTATGGAATATTGAAACTCTTGAACTGGGTTCAAAAAGTGCTGATCGCGATTCAATTTCTTCAGTGAAATCCGCCCTTAGTGTTTTTATCGATGAACCTCGTTCGAACCTCCATCGAAAAGCCTCGTTAGTGTATATTGGTCGCACGCGATATCTACCTGCAATATTTGTCCATAAAGTTTCTTGCCCGTTCTTCTTCATAGGTACCTACTACGCTTTCGAATGGACAACTAGCTTCAACTTTCTGACTGACGGACTCCTTGACAATTCAAAAGTGTCCGTTAATGCTTTAATTGTAATAAATGTTTTCAGTTTGAGCGGTATGGGGTTTTTCCACAAGGAAATTCCCAGCATCAACCGACCGACCGACCGACCTGTCCGATTCATGGCACCAGACTTTCCTATACCGCATATATGGGACATAATCAGAACTTTTGAACTATTACTGCACAAGTGCACTACTCTGCCTACACCTTTAACGCATACAAGCGTGATGTTCCATGATACCATTATATTAACCGTGACCGTATTAACAAGGGAAGTCGACAACTAGGACACTCAATTGCCTACAAACTAGCTTTGATGCAGAACACCATATTTGGAACGTCTACCTATAACCTAAGGTTCATTTAAAAAACTTGTTTCAAAACAAACTCAACTCAAAGAATTTATTTCAACTAAACACATACATAAAATCACGCCTTGTTTCCCCGAAGGGTTGGGCAGAGGTGTACCTGTACACCCACATTTCGCCAGTTATGTTTAAGTCCCATATAATAGGGGGCGAGCCTATTGCCATCAACCGGGCACAAATCCAGACACCGGGCTGCTACTGAGAAACCATTTTTGAATTTCAATTTCAAGCCTATAGAGAAGGTACCTATAGAGAAGAACGGGCAAGAACTCCACGGACACTCTTTAAAATTATATTGTTACAAAAATATCAGTTACATCATTAGTGTTGAATTTATTTTTATATCTGAGAACGATGTAAAAAAGACGCACACTTTAAAAGCGTCCAGAGTACAGGGAACAGAAACAAAAAAAGCCGTGGCAGCTAAGAGATAACCAGTCTCAACTGACGGCATCCGTTCACGATCATGACGCATGGATCAATTAATGTTATTTCCACTTGAGCATGTATCAACTTTATACTAGTTTAAAATCAAAATCATTTGTTTAAAAATCCCTTCATTCCTTTTTTGAAAATCAAAATTACATAAGACAGCTTTAGCTGGGAAGAAGAAGTGGCGCAACAAACTCCCCAGCAGCACAGCTGTCTGTTCTGTTAGAAAAAGTTTGTGATAAACAATAGTTTGCAAAGAAATTAAAACTAGCTATTGCCATGTTTGCCCAGATCAAGGCCGGATCAAGGTGTGCTTAAATGTATCCAAATCTGTTCTGCCCTTTTTAGCGTGACAGCGCAACAAACATACAAGCAATCAAACAAAATTACTTTCGCAATAATTAATTAGATATGATAACAAAACCAACAAACACAAAACATAAAATAATATGTAAATTAAGTTGTAATTGAAAAAGCCTTAAACAATTTTAAAGTTGTAGCGCAAACTGAACTTCATGTAGGCATTAAAGAAACTTTTCCAAAAACTCGTATTCGTTTACATGTTTCGAAATTAAATTGCGAACGCAGAATACATCTTAATAGACTAGAATCAAGGTAGATTCAAACTGGTTACGTCTAGATTTGCAGTTAATATTCTTCCTTTTAGTTAACCTTACTCTGTAGTGTTTAGTATGGGCAAATAATAGCTAAGTTTATGTAAGTAAACATGATCACATCCTATCATTATTATAATCCTTGGTTGATTAATTTCCTTGCAGATCAATAATAATTAAATATATTTACCAACAAGGCAGAGCAGGCTATTTATACCCGTTGATCGGCTAATTACTTGATACTTTGTACACTCCGATCCTCAAGTAGGTACCTTGCCGTTAATTGACTGACGGTTTTTATATGTTAGACGACATTTTGATCTTAGACCAGCAGCCTAATTGCGTAACACATTTTCGTAAACGATTACGACTAATCTGTTTAATTTTGACAGTTCAACAACATTAATTGCGTTATTTACATTGTTGAGCAGAATTTTTATCGAACGTATGAAGCAACGGATTAGCAATCTGTTTCAAAATTATTCAGATTCCGATTCATTGTGTATTACGCAATTAGGCTACTGGACGTGGCAAAAAAAAAAAAATGATCTTTGAACTGGACGCTGCAAAAAATGTACATACGTGATTCAAATATTCAATCCATATTCAAGGGTTCTAGAGCAAACGGACATAAAACAAGAACTAGAGCATTACGTATTTCCTTGATTTTGACGTTCGAAAAGTGCTGATTCTCAGCCTAATTTGAATAAATGACTTTTGATTTTGATACCTTTACTTACCATTTACCATTCTTGCTTGACATTTGAGTAGAGTGCTTGACTATTCCGTAGTTTTAAGGATGGCATTAAAAGCTAAAACGTGGTTTTACAATACCAACTGTTTACTGCAGCTGCCATTTGTCACGCCACCACCGCAATAGAAGTCAAAATCAGTTGAACGGACTGTAAAAAAGGTTTATTTAAGAGGAGGACTACAGGATCTAAACGCAAGTTTTGTGATGCCTAAAATTATATGACCCACTGCAAACAAAATCAGAAAAACATATCATTTTCTTCCATGCTAGTTAGATGAAAACATAACACAACTAATTTGATACGATAGAAAAAAGTCATGAAGATACCTCTAAAAAATTAATTTAACGATTATAAACCATACTAATATACATGCAATCATCTGATTTTATGTCAGATTATTCTTCAAGCAAAATATTAACGTAATCATGTTTTTTTTTTATCCAATCAAGAGTTCTTGTAAATAGATAATTGCTTATTTTTTGCAATTCATTACCACAGTCTATGAATCTGACGTAGAATACCTAACATGACCGCTATGTTCGATTAAACTAGAAAAAGGCACTTTGACATTTCTTTATCTCGCGACGAGATACCGATGTAGCAAGTTTGTATTTTAATTTTAGTAAAAAGAGTCGAAGAAACAAAACATAAATTAAAAGAGGTAGACGTACAATCAATATAGTACATACTAATTCCATGCGTAATATCGACCGATGTTACAATGATAAAAATTATTTGTTTTTAAAAACAAATAATTTTTATCATTGCAATATCGGTCGATTACACCGACTATTACATTATACAAAATTTGTGGCTTTAGGAATTATGTTTCGAAAGTTTGATGTTTCCATAAACCCACAACTTCCTAGATTTCGATAATTACCATAATTGACAATGAGAATGTTTTTTTTTTTTTTTATGTATGGCATCTCGTAGTTGACCTTGAGAGGTCGTGACTACTTAACCGGACTATCCTGTGGCTGCCTTAAGCGGACTCAAAGCCTCCAGCCAGGGGCGGGCCAAAACTACTTACATTACTAAGCGAACGCTCGCTAAGGGCACCCTCTGTGGGGTACGGACCTCGGCTTAGGGCGTCGCTGACGGGAGGACAGCAAGATGGGACAGGCTGGATCTGGATTATATTATTATTATCAGGGGAATTTAAAGCTACAGGCTCAGCTACGGCGCGGGCTGGCACTTCGTCGAGCAAGGGTCGGGGGGGACAGTTACGTCGGGATCTTCGCGAGGAACCTCGGCGGCGAGGTCGGAATGTCTGTGTTTGTGCACTGTACTGGTGGCCCTACTGCTCTCCTGAATGAGAGTTATGTGGTCATCGGGATCGGTGAGGACATGCTTGGGACGGCGGACATGACTAATGGAGGAGGCAATATAGCTAGCGGCCTTGACAACCAGAGGGTTGCGGTGATTCGCGGCGGTCTCGAAGAAACGCTTTGAAATGCGTTTCATGAACTGGCGGATAGTGGGAATCTTTAGGTCAACGCGAAGGATCTCGTTGCGCACGTACCCGGGGGAGCCTGTAATCCTACGGAGGAACTTGTTCTGGAGGGTCTGCATTCTATTGAAGCGATAGGGCTTGGCGTGTGCAAAGACTGCACTGGCATATGTCATGATCGGGCGGATGCACGCTGTGTAGATACGCATTTTGCACTTTAGTGACAATTTGCTACTTGCATTTAGGACAAAGTGAAGTCTACCTAGAGCGAAGGCGGCGCGCGAACGAGCCGCCTTAATGTCCTCTGAAAAAGAGAGGTGCTCATCGAGCACTACACCCAGATATTTGGCTCGATTCTCCCAAGGGATCGGCTTGCCGAACATGGTGATTGGTCGAGAGGGGCAGGGATTGCGACGCGGCTTTGAGAAAAGAACCGCTTGACTTTTGTCGGGATTTTTTTTCTAAACCAAGCGCCAAGCTTGTTCACTTGGGTTTGGAGAATGCGAGCTATCGAATTTTCATCACGGCCGGTGTAGTAGATGGCCGTGTCGTCTGCAGGGCCAACTGCGCCTTACTGCACTTGGGCATATCGCTGGTGAATAGCGTGAAAGCTAGAGGAGAGATCACAGAGCCCTGAGGGACTCCTGCGCGAATAGGGTGGGGGGAGGATAGCGCTCCTTCGATGCGATAACGGAAGGTGCGGTTCGACAAAAAGTCCCGTAAGATGAGCACGAGACGATCTGGCACACCGAGTTGGTACAGCTTATATAATAAGCCGTTGTGCCAGACTTTGTCGAACGCTTTCGCTATGTCGAAGAAGATAGCACCGGTCATCAAACCTCGTTGGAAACCGAAGTTGATGTGTTCGACTATACGGTGGATCTGTTGTACGACGAGTGTTGGGTTCTAAAACCAAAGTGTTCGTTGGGGATGAGGCCCTTTGTCTCGGCGTAGTCTCTGAGGCGCTTATAAATAAGCCTCTCATAGATTTTGCCGAGGACATTGAGCAGACTGATGGGGCGGTAACTAGTAGGCTCCGACTTTGGCTTGCCGAGCTTCGGGATACCGATGACGGTGGCTTCTTTGAATGCCTGTGGGAAGATGTTATTGCTCAGAGCACCATTGAAGATGGTGGTCAGTAGCATTATCAGGTGGGCAGGGAAAAGTTGGAATACCCTATTGGTGATTCCATCTGAGCCTGGGGCTTTACGAGCCTTAAGACCTTTGATGAGGTCGTGCACTTCGTCTGGCGTGACGGGGGGCAGTGGATACTCTGGGTCTTCGACGGGAGGGAGGGAGGCTCTATGTTGGATCTCAGCGTCGACCTCAGAGAGGTGAGCTTGGTCTACTAGTTGCAGGGACAGTTACCGTTACTAAAAAAATACCGGTATAATAACCAAAACATTTCGTTCTGTTACGTTAAATACTTATCGTTAAAAATAACGTTAAGTCATGGGATTTAACGGTATCAAAATAGCGTTACTAATAGCGTTATTTCGCTAAAATCTAGCAAGATCTGATGCGACGTTGCCAAACCGAAACGGACGCCGCGTGCTATGCGTTCGGTTCTTGTATTGTAAGCGGAGCGGCAACCACTAGCATTTATCGTTATTGTTACGCTTGCGACGATCGGAAAGATACGAATACGAGACGTCACGCGCTCCCGCTTGTTTCATTTCATAATCATACGGCACACAAGCATCGCGTACGCCGATACGTCTATTGCCTGTTATGTTCAACTAATAATATTTTTCCTAATGCAACTGCTTTATTAAAAATATTATTATGGGCCGAAAGAAGTGCAACAAAGTGTACCGATATCTCAAGGTTTTCAAAGAAAACAATGAATCAACTAACATACAGTTTTTTTTCTATACCTTTATATATTTTGACATAAACAATAACATGAGTATTTACTGTTTAAAGTATTACATTATTTGAATTTTGCGAATGTGAGGACTGTATGGGTCATCGTTTTTTTTTTCAGTTACTTTTACTGGTCTGGCAGTTTTAGTACTTCATGAGGCCTACCCAAATGTCCTTTCTTTTGTTTTGTTCGTCAAATCGTTGTGCTCCTTTAGTTCTGAGTTGAGCTGCACGATAATTGACAAATGCGTGCACTGACTGGACAGGTCCACTCGATCTGTTTGGTACTTTCTTCAAAATACCATTTCAGACACCAGTCAACATGGTCCTCAAATGAGCTGACCGAGATTATTTATTATATACACATTGACATTGATGACTAAACATATACTATATACAATGATATGAAGCTTACTTTTTAATGTTATTATAATTATTGTGAATGTGAAGACAATGAGTTTTTTTTAATACATTTACGTCTTTTTTTCTCTGTTAGTTTTAATCATAGTCTGGCAGTTTAAGTAACTCAGGCGGCCTACCTAAATGTACTTTCTTTGATAATGTTCGTCGAAACGTTGAGCTCCTTAGTTCTAAGTTGACCCACATGATGACTGACAAATGCGTGCACTGACTGGACAGGTCCACTCGATCTGCTTGGTTCTTTTCGCAAAATACCATTTGAGTTTGTTTCGGCCTCTCTTCTCAGAGTAGACAGACAGGAAACGCCGATCTCATCTAGCTTTTAAAATAGTATTGACGTGTAACTGTTTGTACAAACCTACTTACAGAAATAAAATCATTTAACATTTACTTGCACATTGTGCAGCAAAACAGTAAAACATTTACTTGCAATGGTTGTTATGAAAAATACATGTAAATAACATTAACTTTAATCTGAGCCACCTTGTTGCTAAATATATGACAGAAAGGGAGGAAGTACTGTTTTGTTAATGCTGTATTTCTAGATTCCAGAGTTAATTCCACACTTCCCACAGTTCAGCGAATTAATACATATAATAACTTGATTCGACTTCACAACAGTTTACCAAAACTTACTAAAAACAAACGAAACTTACAAATACGTGGGACTTTAGGGTTCTTTAAGTTTTTTTTTAAATCTTTTCAAAGTACTCTCCACTAGCCTCTTTACAAAGTTTCATGCGTCTGAACCAGTTTTCGAACCACTTTTTGCAGTCCGAAGTAGACACCTCGTTTACAGCCTATTCGAACGCTGACACCGCATCTTCCGGAAATGAAAATTGTATATCCCTTTGAGCGGATTTTTTATTTTCGGAAATAAAACGAAGTCCTACGGTGCTAGGTCAGGATTGTAAGGAGGGTGACCTAGGAGTTTGACTAGCGTGCTGTCCAGCAAGTCCCTCGTTTTGAGTGCGGTGTGCGAAGGCGTGTTTCATGGTGGAGCAGTAGCCCGCGGAGCTCTGTTTGGTCGCTTGTTGCGCACAACAGAGGAAACTTCTGCCAAGCATTCAGCGTTGATGCTTCTTTGGTTCCGTAAAGGAATTGACACCAAGTAGCCAGTCAAATTAAAAAAGCTCGCAATCAAAATGTTACCCCGCGCTTCTAGATCGCTTCACTTTGACGCAACACCCAAACCGCTGACTTGTTATAATTTCGTAAACACGCCAAGACGAGCCTGATGCAAATTTGTTTATCATATCACGGCACCATTCCGCCCGGGCCTGCTTCTGAGCATCGGTGTGGTTGTGCGGCAACCAGCGTGAAACTATCCTCCTCACGCGAAGACGCACGTGTTGTATTTCGTGAAGGCTTCCCGATCGAACCTGCCGTATGTGCTGAATCTCTTGATACGTTACTTGCCTATTGTCTTGAATTAAAATTTTCACTGCTAGCACGTTTTGTTCTGTAACAGCCGTAAAAAGGCGACCACTTCTTTCTTCATCCCCCAAAGTTAGCCGCTTGAATTCGTTATACCAACGATACACGGTTGCCTTTGAAGGGCCTTCATCCATGAATGTCATTTGAAGTACATCGTACTATTCTTCCTGTTTCAGGCAACACTTGAAATCGTAAAAAATCATAGCGCGAAAAAGTTACCGGCGCAGATCGATTTTTTAAATTAGACAAGATATTTTAAATTAACTCGCAAACAATGTGGAGGGAAATTTTGAAATAGACTATAACTGGCCAGTCTGTCATACATAAAATCATTTTTTGCAATACTTCTGAGTGGCCTGGAATAATACTAATAATACGTTTTGTAGCTCAATAAGAGCTACAAAAAGAAAGCTCTGGTGAATTGGCAGTGGCACCCAGGTCCGGGAACAAAAAAGCACAATTAGAAAAGATTTCATCAACAACAAATATTTAGAAAAGCATGTTGATGATTTATCAGTCCGCTTGGTCAGAGAAAACAATAGTTTTACTTTAATAAATATATAGACGAAATAGATACTTTTAAAATAAAACCGTTACTTCATTCTACTAACAAAAATTTTTGATTACTGGGATACCAAAAACATAAGTTTCTATTTTAATGTGAATGATAAATTATCAATTATTTTATTTCTGTAAGTAGGTTACACTTTTAGACGTCAATCGTATTTTAAAACCTAGATGAGATCGGCGTTTCCTATCTGACTACTCTGAGTAGAAAGGCCGAAAGAAACTCAGAGGTCACAGTCTCTTTTAAAGTCCAGACATAATCTTGGTCAGATCATGTGAAGACCTTAGATTGGTGTCTGAAACGGTCTTTAGAGGAAATAACCACACAGAATGAGTGGACCTGTCCAGTCAGTGCACGCATTTGTTAGTAGTCATGCAGCTCAACACAGAACTTAAGGAGCTCAACGATTCGACGAAAATTACCAAGGAAAAGACATTTGGGTAGGCCGCATTAATTACTCAAACTGCCAGACACTGATTAAATTTAACTTATTTTTAAATACTTTGAAAAAATAAACAACCTATTCACATTATCTTTACATTCTCTAGCCTGAAACACAGGTTCAACCTAGTTCAGGCAAATTAGCAACTTTGCTCTTTTTAATTGTTATTATAAATGTGTCCATTTTATTTAAATAAACTTTTTTATTATTTATTATTCACAATAATTTAAATATTATAATACTACACAAAGTAAATATTCATGTCATAGTGTACATAAATTGTCCATCAATGTCAAAGTGTATATAACAATCCGAAAATAATCTTGGTCAGATCATATGAGGATCATGTAGACTGGTGCCTGAAATGGTCTTTTGAGGACAGATCCACACAGATTTGAGTGGACCTGTCCAGTCAGTGCACGCATTTGTCAATCATTATGCAGCTCAACTCAGAACTAAGGAGTTCAACGATTCGACGAACAATACAAAAGATAGGATATTTGGGTAGGCCGCATAAATTACTCAAACTGCCAGACCATGATTAAATTTACCTTAAAAAAATACTTTGAAAAAATAAACAACATTTCCTAAAAAAATATGGACCGTGATTTTGGGTGCAATTTTGAATTCAAATACTCATACTAATAATCATGGCGTATGATTATAATTAGACAATTAGAATTTTAAAATATAAATCTTTTAACATAACTGGCGAAATGTGGGTGTACTATAGGTACACCTCTGCCCAACCCTTCGGGGAAACAAGGCGTGATGTTATGTGTGTAAATCTTTTACTGTAAAAACAGTACTGTTTTTGATTAGTTAGTGTTTAACTAGTGCTAATAAAAAATTAAAATATATATTTTAGTGATCATTTTAATTAATGTTTTCAAATAAAGTTTAAATCGTATTTATTTTCACGTATCACTTTTTATCCTAAAACGTAGCTTAAGCAAAAATCGCCATAGTTCTTTATCTGTGATTGTTCACCAAAGAAAAGATAGACGGTGGTTAGTTTAACTCGCGTTGATTTTAAAAGATTTTACTCTCTAACGTACTTTGTCGTACTTATTCTGTGTCAGCTATAGATACCTTTTTGATTCTGTCAAAAATATTACTACTCCGAATGGATGTCCTTCGTTTAAGTGTTAGAGTTAGCAGTTGCTAGTGGTTAGACTAGAATGGGCGTAATGTCGTATCAATGATTCCGATATCAACATACACAACTGCATTTTGACAGAAAACAAAGGTAGCTATAGTCGACCCTTAAACGTTAACACCGAAAGATGCTTGTCTCTCGGCCGTCTTTGTTAGAAAGAGATAGGCGTAAAAATTACCGGTAAAAGAATAGTAACTTTTACCGGTACCAATACTGGTAGTTAGATAACGTTAACTGACTCATGGGTTTCGTTATTAATATCGTTACTTTTTTATCGTTAACATAACGGTAATTGGTATCGTTATAAAAAAAATAACGGTAATTCGGTCCCTGACTAGTTGAGAGCTAGGCGAGCATTGGGCTTCTAGACTGTCGGCTAGAAGCTCAGCCTTGTCGACATCATCGAAGGCGATGGTCTTGTCGGGACGGATCAGGGGGGGCATGGAGACTATTTCTCCGGATCTAAGCTTCCTCTGGAGTTGCCAGAAGGCTAGGTGGGTGGGCTCTAGTTAGTAGCAGCCGGCGGTACGCAGCTCCTCTATGCGTGTTCTTACAGTACGCTGTAAGTAACGCATATGGGCTTTGTTCGCGTCGCAGGGGATGTTGCTGTAGGCACGGACAGCCGCGTTCTTCTCAAGGGGGTCCAAGTGGGGGGACGTGGTGGATTTTAAGCGATCGCTTACTATCCTCCAGTCCGTTACCACTTTGGTGGGAGGGCGTTGGGTGGAGTCGGGCAGACCTAAGCGGGGGACCAGTTTCATGACTACTGGACGGTGATCAGAAGCGAGCTCTTGTACCACTTCTATAGAGTCCAACCGTAGGTTGACGTTCTGTAGGAGCGCCATGTCGAGCACGTCGGCGGTGTGATTGGGATCGGGGGGAAAGTGAGTGGGAGTCATCGGCGCGATGACATCGAAATTCTGAGAGGAGGAGAGGTTGAACAAGTGTCTCCCTATGGAGGAGGTCCTGGTGCTATTCCAGGAGGGATGTTTTGCGTTGAGATCACCCGCTATGATAACGGAGTCACTCAGGCTAAATAGGACAGAAAGATCTTCATTGAGGAGTTGGAAATTCTCCGAAGTATTAATGGGGGGGAGGTATGCCAATACTATGGTGATCGGTTGATGACCTGTCATGCCAAGCCGACAGCAAGACACTTCCAATCGTGAAAGTGTGGGAGGGTCGATGGAAATGCAGTAAAGCTCTTTTTTATAGTAGATAAGGGTACCGCCCTTGTGGCAACGCGTCCTGTCATTGCGAACTGTACGATAGTTTGCAATTGACGGATTTCGGTAACTCGGTTTACGGAACGTTTCCTGAACAAGGAGGATGTCGATGTGGTGGTCGCGGAGGAACTCGCTGATTTCAGCACATTGTCGCAGGATGCCATTGGCATTGAAATAACCTAACTTTAGGGATCGGGGTTTGGTTCGCGCGAGGATTCCTTTATCCATTATTAGGATTGGGTTGGTTGGAAAAGGACATCAGGGCTTGCGTAAGAATGGTTATTACTGCACGTGATGCTCATTTAAGTAATAGTGCTCCCCTCCGCCACAGTTTTTCTCGCGGCCACCGAAAGGAACTTTGTTTCAATGTAAATAGGTAGTAGTTTCAAACTGAGTATGTTTATTATTATTATGTAATAATGTATTTTTATTAAATTGATGACTAAAATAAGTATAATTATGAATTTGCCATGTTATTTTTTTTTTCATTTTTATTGTATCATAATGTTGTCTACTCTTCTCGTCGTCAAAATCGAGGACGACTAATTTAGAGAAAATCTTGATTTGTCAAAATTCGAGATACCATATGTGCCATGTTAGGGATTAACGAGAAAACATCAAGTTTGACAGCACGAGTCGAATATTTTGTATGGCGCCGCTGAAACGAGTAAAGTGACGATAAAGACGCGACAAGAAAACGCGGGAGTGAGTAATTGTCGCGTCTGTCATGTTAGCCGTGCTGGACAACTATATTTCAGAGGGTTTCTCATTTATACTAATATTATAAAGAGATACAATTGGTTTGATTGTTTAGAACTTACATAATCAGCCTCTATCGTTCCCACTGTTAGGACACAGGACTCCTCTCTTTGAGACGAGTGGCCTGTAATCTACCATGCTGGTCCAGTGCGTGTTGGTAGATGTCGCAGATGTCTATGAATTTGTTTCCAGGAGATGCCGGTTTCCTCACGATGTTTTCCTTCACCGTTTTGAGAGCAGTGGTGATTAAATTATTTACACAAAGTAAAGCGTCGGCGTTTTGTTATTGGGAAGTAATCTCTGGAACTGCCTCTCGGATTTGAAAAGTTTGAGGAATGTTGTAGACTATGTAACATCACGCTATGACCCTAAGGATCGGAGCCGAGCAAAAAGAAAAGAAGTCTGAAAGAACGTTATGCGAAAACGCAGTGATGAGGGCAGGCGATGCGGGCTGGGACAAATGTCACGCGGACGATTTCGCAGTCAGAAGCTATTATCGAATAACCTAGGAACTACCAGCTTAGCTATTCACAAACATCAATGTTACCAAAAGAGTCCTCTAAAGGCGGTTGACAAAAATGTTAACCCGAAAATTTTGTCACTTTAAATCAAATAGATGACGGCCATCAAAACGGTGATGAGGAAACCGGCATGTCTTAGAACCAAAAATTAGAAGACATGTGACATCTACCAACCCGCACTGGGCCCGCGTGGTGGATTACTACCCACTGCCGCTCACAGAGAGGAGGCCTGTGTCCCAACAGTGGGAACATAATAGGCAGATTATGTATGATAAGTAGAAGACGGCCATTCTCACGACAGCAATTTGCTGTGGGAGGCAAGATAAATACGACAGCCTGCCGAATGGACGCTGTCCAGCATACCAATGTAGTCAGGACTCAGTAGTGTGAAAACCATGCATTTATTGGTTTCAGAGAAAAACTCGTTGTTGTGCTTTCCGCTGTTTCTCATACCGAAAAGCCCAAAGTGATCAAGGCATATTATGTAGTGTCAAAAAGCCAAGTCATCATGCGAAAGAGATGTTGCCATTGTATCCTTTATAGCTCCATCTCTCTCTCTCTCTCACATTGGCAACATCATCGTTGTAAAACTTAAAGTTTGCGTTCACTAAACCACGAGAACTCCATCAGTAAGACATTTATAGAAGTATACTTGATAAATTACAGATACAGTAATGGCGGTCTGTGTATTTGCTCAGTTAAATTTAATCCGGTTGACCCATAAACGTCAACCACAGTCGGTGTGAGAAGATTGCGTAATACAGACGTGACTATTTAGATTTTATGGCGGTCTGACCAAGGCCCGGGTTCCACCAAAGCGGAGAGTTGCGGAACCGAGAGGAGATGTGTTTTGAATAACCAACCAGATTTAGTTATTTCCACATCTCCTCGCCGCTAAGCTTCGGTGGAAATGGATCAAGCGGAGAGGAAAAGAGATACCTCATCTGTCTTTAGAATTTTGTGCCGTGAGCTGACAAGCGGCTCGGCAGAGCGGAGATGTGTATAGTCGGGCGGCGGCGCCCGCGCTCTCGCGTCCTGTTAACCGCTGCCTTCTCCTCGCGCACTTGACTGATTTCAAGCTCTCACAGCTCACATCTCCGCATCACACAGCTCACACCTCCTCTCCGCTACACATCTCCTCTCCGCTTTGGAAATAACCTGCCAGCTCTGCAGCACATCTCCTCTCGTCTCCGCTCTCCTCCGCTTTGGTAGAAACCGGGCTTAACTGTGTTGTGGAGGTCAGAAGCAGTCGCTCCATATAAAATACTGGTATCCATCTAAGCCGACCCTAACATTTGTTAGTGTAGTTGTAAAAAGGCGGGGAACTTTGCACAAACAGTAATGGCGTTCTCTATTAGCACAGTTAAATTTTATGTCAGGTAAAGTCGTATGGATCATCTGCAAGTTAAATTTAATGCGTCTGACTCATAAACGTCAACCGCAGTCGGTATGAGACGATGGCGTAATGCAGACTTTATGACGGTTTGTCTTACGTTATTATATTTCTAGATGTTATGAATTAAAGAATGATTATTGAGAATTGATGATTAAAGAAGATAGGTTCATAAAAAACATTGTTACAGATATTTTTCCACGAGTCATGGACAAGCAAAAACTGTGCAATACATTTAAGTACTTAACTCTAGTCACAAGTATCCTGTACTGTTTGAAAAACTGCATATCGATTCTGTAAAAATCTCACCGTGAAGACTTGCTTGGAGTGAGCTGTCAGTGTCACCCCGTCTTGGTCAATCCCTAGCATCAGTGGCACTGACAGTTCACCACACGCTCACTTCACCTAAGTTTTCACGGTGAGAAAAGCACTACAGTACAGTATTTTTGAAGTGACACACGCTTTACTTGTGACCAAGAGTACAAGAACGTTGTGAATTGTTTATTGGATATTTTTATATGTTTATTTCATAAATCGGTATTATTTTTCGTGCCATAATAACAGTAGGAAATACTTATAATAAAACTTTACGCGCAATATAGGTACAACACAAAATAACTTTACTTTTGAAAATCGGTGTCTTTTGTATTGTATTTTCGTTTTTTGCCGACTTCCGAAATTAAAGTTATTTTTCAATTTGTTGTTTTTTTTTTTAAATTCGGTTTCTTAGAGATTTTTTGTAATTTTTTTTGGTTTTTCACTTTTAGTTGGGGTTCCTACCCCACACAAATTCGTTTAACACTAATTGCTTGCATAACTGTGTCAGGAAGATATTATAACATCAACAATATTTACTATCGACCGAA
The DNA here is from genome assembly GCA_963555695.1 of Dasypolia templi. Taxonomy (NCBI): domain Eukaryota; kingdom Metazoa; phylum Arthropoda; class Insecta; order Lepidoptera; family Noctuidae; genus Dasypolia; species Dasypolia templi. The sequence continues at coordinate 13,828,767 of OY743163.1, forward strand.
CCCAATAACGTATCTATCTCCAATTTTGGCGTACTGGAGATAGATAAACCTATCAGTCTCTGGTTTTAACGTCCCAATAAAGCGAAAGTATGCGACCCTATAACGTGTTGACAGCTATTTGTTTGACAGGGACAGATAGAATTGTACTGTTTATCATCAGTAGCGATCTGTCTTAGATCATTGGGTTTGGCCGTTAGTAGAAAAAAAATAAGTATTATTAAAGATGAAAAACTACCCAAGCAAAGGTAATAAAATATATATGGGACCACTGACCTTACCCGTTTAAAATAAATTTAGAAATCGGTTCACAAATGCGATGATGACTACTATTAAAAATTTTCGTAAAAATAATGTAATTTCAAAGAAGGCATAGTAACAATGAGATAACCGTAATAATCTGTTAAATCGATGTAAAAACGAAGAAGATACACGCTTTAAAAGTTTTTGGAGGGGATTATTCCTGTCCTTGTCGCGCGGTACTGACAATGTACGGCGCTAGCATGAAGTTACGTAGTCGTGACGTCACTTCTACGATAGTGCTGTCCCAGTCTAACACTTACTTTAAAACGTTTATATCTTGGCAGTTTTTTAAGATTTTACACTTTTTGTAATACCATTTGCAGTATTTGGAAATAATCATTTTTTTTAATAAATTGGTCTAGTGGTCGCAATCGCTACTGCTGAGCAAGAGGTCCTGGTTTCGATTCCCAGGTCGGGCAACGTGTTATTGGGTTTTTCTATCTGGAATTTGTCAGTAGCAGCCCGGAGTCTGGATTTGTGACCGGTTGATGGCAATAGGCTCGCCCCCTATTACATGGGACTTAAAAACATTACTGGCGAAATGTGGGTGTAATATAGGTACACCTCTGCCCAACCCTTCGGGGAAACAAGGCGTGATGTTATGTTATGTTAAAATAAAAAATTGTCATCATCCCCATTGCCGAATAAATCGCGTAAAATACATACAAAAAAAAAACCACAGACGACTTAAGAAACTCCTAATATTTAAGAAGTCGTTTCAAATCAAATCAAAATATTTTATTTCACATACACCTACACGGGCACTTATGAAACGTCACAATCTAGGTGCACGGTTCCAATTGGTCGTTTCCTATGGAGAAGAGCCGGCAAGAAACTCCACGGTTACTCTTTTTAAAATATTAGACTTTAACAATGTTTTCAAATTACAGTGTTACTAGGGAGTCAGTGTAGGCCTGTCAACAAGTACCATATGTTTAAAAAATAGACAGTGGTATATAAATTTACAATCTACAATGCCTACAACGTTCTCACAAAAAATCTAATAATGTAAAATTAAAAACTAATTTCAACCAAATGACATGATTGCCATTTCAACTGTAACACAAATCTGAATTAATATGCTGTCCGGTTAAAAATTACCATAGACATCAAATGAAAAACATCTTGGTGTTTTTTTTTTATAATTTGAATTTATTTCGCTTATTTGTAGAACATAATGTTTGGTATCAAGTAAATGAGCAGAGTAAAATACAAATTTTTGGATGAGCTGCTGTTCTCCTAGCTAAATTGCTGAGCAGCCTGTATTAAGTTAAGGAGACTGAATTAATTAATAATCCATTCATCATCATCCACAGCACGACTTAAACCACTGCTGAGCTTAGGCCTCTCTTTTTGTGTGCCAATCGCCACGCTCCCGTGCCAGCCTCACCCAGGTTCTACCCACGATGTTCACACCTCGCCGCCGGACGACCGACATTTCGTCTTCCAGTCCTTGGACGCCACTCAGTCACTGCCTTACTCCACACACCATCACTGCGCCTTGGCCAGGTGTCGCCCCTACCCAACTCCACTTGAGTTCCTTATATATTTATTATAATTATTAACTACTTTAAATATTATCCTCCCCGACCCTTGCTCGTCGAAGTGCCAGCCCGCGCCGTAGCTGAGCCTGTAGCTTTTAATTCTCCGACTTATAATAATATAATCCAGATCCAGCCTGACCCATCTTGCTGTCCTCCCGTCAGCGACGCCCTAAGCCGAGGTCCGTACCCCACAGGGGGTGCCCTTAGCGAGCAGTCGCTTAGTAATGTAAATTTTTCGCCCCTGGCTGGAGGCTTTGAGTCCGCTTAAGGCAGCCACAGGATAGTCCGGTTAAGTAGTCACGACCTCTCAAGCTCAACTACGAGATGCCTAGAATACTTTAAACCGAAATGAATTTTTTTTTTTTTGTTTGTGTATACAAAAAAAAAAAATATTCATTTCGGTTTAAAGTATTCTAATAATCAAATCAAAGCACTCAATTTGTAACTGGCACCACAAATCTGCATCCACAGGTACTTTTTCTGATACATTTGTTTACATTTCCAATATACTTTCGGAACAGACCATACACACACGGACGTAAAATTATTGCGGCAGGATTTTAGCGCGCCCTTGATTTTCAACGCTCTGCTTGGCGCCGAGAGTTGAATATCCAACAGTGTTTGTTCGACGCGCTGGGCTGCACTCTGTTAAATTCTCAACGCTCGGCTCGACATGGGTTGAAAATCCACTGCGCAAAAAAAATCTGCTGCGATTTGGACGTCCCTAACGTCGTCTTAATATCACCAATCTGCCCTCATTATTCCGGCCGTTAAATAGGGGTCCATTTCCTTTAGTGCTGCTCCGAACTTAGTATTTTTAATATTTTTCGTTGAACTGAAATTGGCTGGAACAAATAAGGTTTATAGGTATTTATTGTGTCTTTTATTTTATTTCCTAATGAGTTATTTTATCTTAGCGTTTGCTGCACCGGTTGACGTCATCAAGTCAACGCCAGGTGTCGCTAAAAACCAGCGCTGGGGCTCTGTCAGTATAGCATTAAGCTGAGCGATGGCCGTTTTGCGTAGATGTGACGCACATTTTCTCACAACTTGTTATTTTGTTAGTTTTCTGCGTTAGTAAGTTATTTTAAGTATGTTATTTGATTTCTAGCTTTTATTTTTATTTTTGTGAACCTACTTACTTACTGTTTTATTTGTTTTAATTTATTATGTACTTATTTTCATTCAATATGTTGAGTCCCTAAACCTGACTTGATTTCCATACGTCATTTTTTAGTGACCACTGAAAATCAGCGCTGTGCTGTAGGTCCACTATAGCACAGCATCATGCTGAGTGGAAGCCTTCTTGTCACAGTCACGGCGTGCAGCTGCCGAGTATTTATGTTCTGTGTTCGTAATAATAAATCAGCTTTCTTTTTTTTTAGTTTTGTAATCGATTTATTTAGTATGCACGTGTTTCTGTGACAAATAAATCTAATTTTCTTTCTTTCTTCTTTTCTATGAAAAAGCAGTGTCCCTAAAATATTTGCTAGGTTTTTTCTAGTTTGAAAGTAGGTATGGATACTGGTGGATAGAAAATTATCTCTAAAGCTATGGTTCCCAAATAAAGCAATGAACGAACATACAATAAGTGACAAAAAACAGAGCGTTTTTTGTCACCTTAATGTAAATACATACATACATACATAAACTCACGCCTTCTTCCCATGGGGGTAGGCAGAAACCACAGAACGTCACCTGCTACGTTCCTTACATACTCCTTTTGCCTCGTTTACGTTCATACATCTGGTTATACACGAGCGCCGGTTGAGAGTACTTCGCACCTGACCTTTCTAAAGAACATCACCAATAAGGTCACTATATGTCTTCCTAGGGCGTCCCCTCCCGGCGTTTCCACTCACATCTGCCTTGTAAATACTGTTGATAATGAAACCATCGTACGTAATGTTTACGAATGCAACGTTGAATTCAAATCACTTAAATGTTGCCTCGGTGAATCGGAAAGTCAACTGTCAGATTGGCGCTGTCCTAGCTAGTTCCCAAAGTGTTCAGATCAGCTGGCTAATTGTGTAAAATACATAAAATTACGATTGATCTCGATGGTTTTCATTTTGACAGTACAGTCCCGTTCATTGCGTTATTTACATTGTTGAGCACACGAATTATTCAAACCTATGAAGCAATGGATTAGCAATATCCTTCAAAACTCTCGGATTGTGTTTGGAAGTTTGTTGCGCAACTAGGGTGCTGATGATCTTCGTTTATTAATGGGTAATTTCTTCGCAATGTTTTGTAAGACTTTACTAGACATCGAGATTTCTTTATTATATGTGAGACTAATATTAATGTATCATACACACAAACCTTTCTAAGTCCACTTACAAATCCGTTGCGTAGTTGAGAAGAAAAACCCGCTCACACAAAGAGACACGAAAAGTGACTTTAATCCGTACTGCATGAATGTATGTTACCTTTTTTACGACTAAACCACTGAACGGATTTTGATAAAATTTGGCAAGGAGATATGATAGCCTGGGGGAGGCTACTTTTACTTTTACCCCTTTAGTACATTCCGGATCAGGATGATTTCCGACATACATGCGGATAAAGCCGCAGAAGCAATTTTTAGGGTTCCGTAGCCAAATGGCAAAAAACGGAACCCTTATGGATTCGTCATGTCTGTCTGTCTGTCTATCCATCCGTATGTCACAGCCACTTTTTTCCGAAACTATAACTATTTGAAACTTGGTAAGTAGATGTAACACACAAAAATAAAAAAATAAAATTAATTTTTGGGGTTCCCCATACTTAGAACTGAAAGTCAATTTTTTTTTTCATCAAACCCATACGTGGGGTGCCATCTATGGATAGGTCTTCAAAAATAATATTGAGGTTTCCATTTTTTTTTTTTTCTAAACTGAAATGTTTGCGAGAGAGACACTTGCTGCTACAGAACCTATTTTTATATTATGTTACTTGCTGCTACAGAACCCTTCATGGTCGAGTCCGACTCGCAATTGGCCGCTTTTTTTTAATATGCATAGATATAGAATTTTTTTCGTTCCTTCTAAGATAAAAAAAAAAAAAATACCTACATGGGCACTTATGAAACGTCAGATTCTAGGTGCACGGTTCCAATTAGTCGTTTCCTATGGAGAAGAGCCGGCAAGAAACTCCACGGTTACTGTTTCAATCAATTTCTTTCATACAATTTTAAGTAGGTAGCTAGCAAGGGAGGAATAGAATCAAAGTCAAAGTCAAAGCATTTATTTCAAACAGGCCCATAAAAAGGCACTTTTGAACGTCAACATTTACATTAAAAATAGAACTGATTCTAGGCGCCCCTTCCAAAAGGTAGTTTCGTATGGAGAAGAAGAGGCAAGAAACTCCACCGTTGCTCTTTTAAAATGTTTTACAATATTTTGTATACATTAATTATATTTTTTAATGTGATGACGTTGCACCAAGAATAAAAAATATTAGGTTTGGGGAAAAGTCTTATCGCATTATAGTATGTATGAACTAGTTATAAAATCTCTTTGGCTATACTATTTGTATCTGGCTGGTTTTGGTATCATTGAAAGTTCAAATTTTAAAGAACATAAATCCAAATTCAAATTAGGAAAATGTGTGATTTTTATTTGTTTTTCGTACTGTCAAGATGAGTTAATCTAATGAAGAAATTCGATACATTTTAAAATTTTACTACAAAAAAGGTAAAAATGCAACGCAAGCCGCGACAAAAATTTGCGATGTTTATGGATAATCAATAATCAATAATCATATTTTATTTGTGTAACATAGGTAGTGAATACAGTTCTTAAATTAAAGTTCATAGGTCGCTATGTTATGCCAAGAGGCGTACAAATATGGTTGCATGCTATCAACTTAAACTAAAAACAATAAGGAAAAATGTCTACAGTCAATGCATTAAAATTAATAATCATAAATGATGTAAAATTAGTCACAATATTCATTCAAAAATTGTTTCCGCAGTCAAATAAATAACTAAGTCTACATTAATTTATCATTCAGAAATTCATCAGTCGTATAATAACATTTTTCAATTAATAACAGTTTTTTTTTTTTTTTGAATTGTATAATATTCAAATTTTTCATGACATCTGGTAATTTATTGTAAATGCGCGGTGCCATGCCTAAAACACTCTTTCTCACTACGGCAGTGTTACAGCGCTGATTACATAAAGGATTTAAGTATTGGCTACGAATGGCGACATCCCGTAACGTTGACACTTTTTCGAATAACCTCATGTTTGTTTTGACGAAAACACTAATTTCAAAAATAAATAATGAGGGTAAGGTAAGTATTTTGAGCGATTTAAAGAATGGTACACAGCTATCATCAATTTTCAGACCACACATTGATCTTATGCATCTTTTTTGTGCCTTAAAAATAATGTCTTTATCGGTAGAGTTGCCCCAAAAAATAATGCCATATCGCAAAATTGAGGCTACTAAGCCGTGATATGCAACTAGTAGCGCATCCATATTAATTTTTCTCGCAATTTGAAAAAGTGCGTATGCTGATTTATTAATTTTCTTACTTAGATCCTCTATATGGGCCTTCCAGTTAAGTTGGTTATCAAGGAATAAACCTAAGAATTTTGCTACTTTAACTTTTTCAATGTCACAGTTACTATGTCTGATATTTACTTTTGGTACCTCAGTTCTTTGGTGAAAGTGCATTATTTTTGTTTTCTTTAAGTTTATAACTAAGTTTTTTTTATTTAGCCAATTAATTATGTCCGATAGTGTATTATTTATGTCATCTTGATAAATATTGCGATCAATACATTTCACTATGGCAGTACTGTCGTCTGCAAACATCACCATTTGATGTTGAGTCACCTTAGGCAGATCATTTATATAGATTAAGAAAAGAGGTGGCCCTAGGACGCTACCCTGTGGGACACCAAACTTTACTAATCTATAACGAGATAAAAAACTCTTTTCAAGTTTTGTCTTATCACATATTCTTGCAACCTCTGTACATTGCATTCTGTTGGAGAGGTAGGATTCGAGTAGTTTTAAAATGTTACCTCTGATACCATAGCCACACAGTTTGTCTAATAAGACGTCGTGATTTACATAATCGAAGGCTTTGGTCATATCTGTGTAAATAGCACAAATAGGAGCCTTTTGGTCAACTGCTAACAAAATGCTACGTAAAAAATCAAAAATAGCCATGTTGATCGTGGTATTCTTTCTAAAGCCGTTTTGTTCCTTGCATAATAAGTCAAATTTATTGAGATAGCAATACAAGGACTTAAATAATTTTTTCGAAAATTTTAGAAAATACAGAAATTTTTGCTATTGGCCTATAGTTCTTCATATCGGTTTTGTTATCTTTTTTATGAAGTGGTTTAATAATAACTTTCTTCAAGTCTTCCGGATAAACTCCGTCAGCAATGCTAAGGTTCATAATGTGCGCTAATACGGGTGCTATAAGTCCATTTACAAATTGTATCACCTTTGTTGACATACCGTCGAATCCTACAGTACTTGTATTTTTAAGTGATCTTATAGCTGAAACCATGTCGGTAGTTAGAACAGGCTGCATAAACATGGATTTTCCTGTCAAATTGTCGAGTTTTTTTTCGAATTCCACATCAGTTTTTATATAATTCTCAATTTCATCTATAAAATAATTATTAAATGCATTTGCTACGTCAGTAGGTTTTGAAAAGGTCAGGTCACATTTATTAATCGTCATTATTTGTTCTCTAGGAGAGTTATTTTTAGGTTTATTGACTAATTGCCATGTAGCTTTCGACTTATTCTGCGAGTTTCTTATAAAGTAATCATTTTGAGCTTTTTGTGTTAGTCTGATAATTTTCTTATATTGTGAAGAGTACTTTAAAAAATTAGTTTTATTTGTTTGTACAGGATTTAGTCTGTATGTCCACAGTAATTTTCTCTGTTTTTTACTATAGCGTTTTATGCCGCGCGATACCCATTTGACATTTTTATTGTTATGAATAGTTATTATGTTATCAGGGAAGCAAAGTTTATAGAATAGGGAGAACATTTCATAGAATATTTTGTAAGCTTTATTAGCATCATTACTTTTATATACATCCTTAAAAGTTAAACTTCGAATGCATTCTCGGAATTTTTTGAGGTTCTCTGTGGAGTAGTCTTTTCGTACCATTTTCCAGAATTTTAAGCGACATGTTCTATTTATGGGAACCCTGAGTATCTGTGACGTGTGATCAGAAAGGATGAGATCTTTAATTTCAGCTTTGCATCCTCTTCGTATGTTATGCGCGAAATTATCGATACACGTGTTACTGGTGAGCCTGGTAGGTTGCTTTATTTCTAATGTCAGGTTGTAACTCAGTAGAAAATTCTCAAGTTCCAAGGTGGTCCTATTCCTTTTTAACGTATCTATATTTAAATCGCCGCATAAAACAATTTTTTTTCTATTTTAGCAAACATAACTTACTCAAAACAATGCCAAGCCTATCATAAAATGTCAAATAATTGTATTTAGGAATTCTATATAAACAAATTACAATAATAGAATTTGTTGTCAATTCGATTCCACAAATTTCAAAAACGCCTGACACAGAATGCTTAGCAATATCTGGTATTTCTTTATATTGATGCCCAGTTCTAACAAGAATACATGCCCCTCCGCGATTTGTTTTGCGACAAAAAAAAGCGGCGGGATGGAAACCAGGAAGGCACAATAAACTTTCATGGCCAGATGCAATAAAATGTTCACTTACACAGAGGACGTCTATAATAGTTCCTTGATTTTCAAGGTTTTTTAATTGAATAGTCAATAAGTCTGATTTGTTCAGCAAACCGGCAATATTTTGGTGCAGAATATTGAGAGTATTATAGAAAAAACAGCGAGTTTCGTCCGTCTGTACTAGTCGTAGATGCTGTCATAGACTTATTCGAGTTGTGATTATAATGCATTTTGTCATTTATGTCAAGTCTACTTATGTCACACTCAGTATTGACATTTTGAATATAAATTATACTATAAATATCATTAAAAATAGATTTCATTCCGGAGGAATTTATCATGCCTGTGCGTCTATTAAACATGGTATCATCATATCTTAAATTCTTGTTACTATCTAGAAAATAAGCATGTCCATGAGTAGCTGTGTCCAGATATAACAAGTTATTGAAAGTTTCCACTCTGGAATTATATAAGTAATTACCAGTGAAGAATTTGTACGTTGGTGTGCATATAATTATGTTTGTATTTGTGATTTCTTATAAAACTTGTCTTATTAATAAAATACTGTCATAATATTTACATTTGACTTGGAAGTCTTCGCCACCTATCAGTATTATGCAGTAGTCCAGCATGGTGAAGTTTGCCAGTTTTTCTTTGATACCTCTTAGGAGAGCTTGGATATTTCGATGAGGTGTGATGTAGTGGCAAAGTCCACATTTATCCATAGTTTCCTCTGCAATGTCAAGCAATTTATTCTTGTTATCGGTGCTTATGATACAAATTTTGCTACGTTTTAAATTACTGTTGTATGAATCTTTAAGAATTTGTGTACCAGTAATGTTTTTTTCGGCTTTGCTGTCTTGATGTATAGTAAGTAGTATTGCCAATATGTAAATCTGTTTGTGTTTGTTTGCATACGTTTTCCGTTCTTAGTTGTTTATTACTACAGGATGTCGATGTTTGTTGTTTTAATTTTGCTGGCGTATGAACCGTGAGGTTACTGGTTTGTGTCTCCTTATTCAAAGTTTGTATCCGGCATGTAGATTTGTTTTCAAAATATTTTTTTATTGGGGTTGAAAATAGGCTACTCACTTGTAGTTTCGGGTTTGAAACCTTTCGTTTAGAACCTGGAGTAGCACACTTGGCTTCTCCTGCACCAACCTTCTTATATAATTCTATAACACGATTACATATAACTAGATCTGACTTAAGACTTTTATTCTTACAGAGCAAGTTGTCAACTACCTGATTCGCGCTTTGCAACTTTATCCTTAGATCGGTTATCTCTTCCTGAAGCGTTGCAATGGTTTCGTCGTCTGGGAGCGAAGTTTCTGGCATACTCATAACTGTAGCATCGAAAAGTGATGTTTCTGAGAACGAGGTAGACTGGATTTGTTTTTTTCTCAGCGTTAGATTTTCATCCCCCATGATGTTAGTTTTACGTATAAATACTAAATTATTCCTACGTTGGTAACACTAATAGTAGGTTTGGCCCTCTGGCGGCGAGTAGCGTAGTTCTTTTAGTTCGACCAGTTAGCACTTGTGGCCGCTATGTCGCTAGTTGTCGTACAATCTTTAGGGTCCAAAGTCCATTTTTTAAATATCTTTTCTAAACGGTATTAATTATTTAATGATTTTTAGTTTTAGTCACTTGGGTTAATAAAACTGCCACTCAAATAATTATTTATACCAAATGTTTGAGTTTTGACGTTGCTACGTTACTTTGAAGCACCAATTTATTGTGTTTATCTCGTTTATCACTGGTTTTAGTTTTCGAATTACACAAGTGTCATATTTGATATTTCACTGGGTCAAAATTGTCACAAACAATATCACTATCGCAAAATACTTATTACACTTTGTTTCGCCACTTATTACACTATTTAGATTCTTATTTATTTTGTTTACAAATTTTTAAATACGCGGCGATGTAAACAGTTCGAGTGTTGCCACACGCATCTGGACTGGACCTAGTGCAGTGTCCGTGAGAGTAGCACAAATATGGTTTAAGCGTTTTCAATCCGGAAATTTTGATGTCAAAGATGTACGTCGCTCTGGTCGCCCTATTACGGATAAAACGGATGCCATTTTTGAAAAAGTGGAGCAAGATATCAGTAGTTACGACGTAGCTGAAGAACTGGGAATTGACCACAAAAAGGCTCGATATTTGGGTACCTACCTCACGAGCTCACTGAAAGAAACCTAATGAACCGTTTACTCATTTGTGATTCTTTATTACGACGTAATGAAACCGAACCATCTTTTAAGAAGCTGATAACTGGTGACGAAAAGTGGATCACGTACCACAAAAACGTGCGAAAAAGGTCGTGGTCAAAGGCCGGTCAGGCTTCACAGACTGTGGCGAAACCCGGGTTAACTTGCAACAAGATGATGCTGTGTGTCTGGTGGGATTGGAAGGGCATTATTCATTATGAGCTGTTACCACCAGGCAGGACCATCGATTCTGAACTCAACTGCGAACAACTGATGAGATTAAAGCAAGAAGTTGAGAGACAGCGGCCGGAATTAATCAACAGAAGGGGTGTGGTTTTTCATCATGATAACGCTAGACCTCACACAAACTCAAACTCAAATCATTTATTTCAATTAAACCATTTACAGGCACTTTTGAATTGTCAAGGATTCGGTCAGTAAGAAATATGAAGCTAGATGCCCATTCCAAAGCGCAGTAGGTACCTATGGAGAAGAATGCCTTTTATGTGCCTTTGTGTATCTGACGCGGGCAGAAGTTCCGCGGCAGGTAGTAACGATAGTGCGTGGATGTCGGCAAATATACCCCCGGAAATTAATACCGGGATTCAATTTCAAAGTGTAATCCAGGTTATAAAATATTTGTGCCAAACTAAAGTCAAATCCGTTCAGCCGATTATAGCGACAATCTAGAACATATATGCAGAATATAAATTATCAGACATAGGTATTAAGGGTTCTCCTGCCCTGAACATCTAATCCCAGACATCGCTCGCGCTCAATAGGCCTAATGTACCACTTAGTAGACACGAATCTAGAACATTAATGCAGTATATTTAGCCAATATATGTCGAATACTCAAAAGAGAATGGTCTAGACGACAGACGGAAACGACAGCTCTGTGTTTAGTTGCAGGCGAGTTGCAGCAACAACTCAACAAGACGCAGACGCATACGACAACACTGTTTGCGTCTTGTTACAACGTCTAGAAACAGTGACAAAAAAGGGGTGTGGCTGTGACCTGGACACGGCCTTGTTTTTTTCGTGAATACGTGAACGTAACGAATAAAATTTTCTGTGTTGGGAGAGGTCGTGCTGTCACAGTCCCGAGTCGACGTTACAAATTATTTGATTCTTTAGATATCGAGTGGTGTCATTATATTTTGTATGTAGATGATAGATATGTAGCTGCAACTCCAAACTGTATCCTCCGATTTTGTTATCAAAATCGGAGGATACAGTTTGGTATTTGGGACAGCAAATTTAAAGACGTATTGGGAAAACGATTAGAAGTATTAGGTAACTTGATCAATCAACACTGCATATCACATACACAGCTTAACTTAAACCTACAGTTAATACAAGTAAAAATAAAATGGAAACTATAAAGGAACTGAAGAAATTAAAGGTGTCATCAAAGAAGAGATATTCTATCGTGTCCGCAAGTGATATTTGTAAGTGTTCAAACTAAGCCCATTTTTTATCGCACACTGCATTTTCAACGCTCTGCGCTAACGCTGAGAGTTGAAATTTTAACAGCGTGTTTTTCGACGCGCTGGCATGTACTCAGCACGCACAGCATGGCCAATATAGAAACGCGTTTTGTCGACGGAAGAATATACAAAATGATAGATAAATAAAAGAAATCTGTCATTCTCTATTACATATGTCATTTTCTCTATTACATCTGTCATTTTCTCTATTACATCTGTCATTTTCTCTATTACATCTGTAATTTTCTCTATTACAACTACCATTTTCTCTATTCTTCAGTCGACAAAATCCGGTAATGTGCTCATTCTCAACTCTCCGCTCAACACCGAGAGTCGAAAATCCAGTTCGTGATACAATCCCACCGTGTTACTTTTACGTCCTTGCGAATGTGGGATAATAATTCACTCAATCAAATCGAATGGCTCCGTCTCGTAGAGTTGTGCACGTTTTTTTTTTATCGTTACAACACTGAACTATGCGCACTTGGATGACAGCGTCCAATCAAAGTGGACTATTACCGCGTTCCACTTCAGGCCTAATCAGACAAAACAAAATGGCGGCAAATGCAAATACAGTGGCATCTTTCAACCGACTGCTTGAAGAATGAAGAAAATGATCCAAGTGAAGTGAAATGTTTAGCGTCTACCGGTATCAAAGTGAACTTTTACTGAAGCTGCTTTGTCAATTCTACTTTCTCCAAGCGTACATTGATTGCGTCAACGCGGCTTCAAGAACATGTATCAACTCAAATTGAACTTCCACCACTATCTAAACCTTCCAGACTTTTCAGCCTTCCTGAACATCTACCTCCATTGTTCCAGGGTCATCGTCAGACGAAGACGAAGGCGTCCAGCCCCATGAGAAAGCCATCGCAGCTGGTACTGCCAACCCAGCTTACTGCGTCAGGAACGTCGAACAGCATGCGTTCGGGAGACGGGAGATTGAGATTGCTGAGCAGGAGATGCCAGGGATCATGGCGCTTAGAGCGAGGGCTAAGGAAGATAAGCCGCTGAAAGATGCCAAGGTAAGACAAGGATAATAATAAGTTTTAGAGGAACTGCCGCGTTGGTCCAGCGGTCGCAAGGGCGTCCGGGGTCCTATTCCCGGGTCGGGCAGTGTTATTGGGTTGTTCTATTAGGAATTTCGGGTGTAGTCTGTTATCAAGTCGTCTTAATTAAGGAGATGGGGGTCGAGGAGGTGGGGGGGGGTAAATTTAGGGGTTAGAGTCGCCCCCACCTTTTCCCCCCGCCGGAGGTGTGTAGTTTGTTTTTATGTTAAAAGTAAAAGGTTAAAAAAATGGTTTCTGAGAAAAGTAGCCCTCGCCACCCCCCAGTACCCCCCCGCGAGTCTGGATTTGTGCCCGGTTGATGGTAATAGGCTCGCCCCTTATTACATGGGACTTAAGCATAACTGGCGAAATGTGGGTGTGCTATAGGTACACCTCTGCCTAACCCTGTTGGGATAACAGGCGTGATGTTATGTGTTATGTGTAAAAACGTTTTGCCACAACATTTCCGTAGATACAATTTTTCTACGTTAATCAAGAGTCTGACATAGTTTCAGACATCAGATTGAAATATTGACAGATTGATTGATTGAGTAAAAGACTTGAGTGGTTTGATTGATCGTCAATCAGCTGTTGTTACATTTGTGTCAAAGGCGGAGACTGACTTGCAACGTTTGTTTCTAATGAATCATTCGGGGCGAGCTTGGTTACAAAACGGCGATACACAAGACTTGTCTGAAGCATAGGGTCTCAACTCGAACAAATTATAATTAGTCTAATATTATGAGTTATTATTACGAGTAGTCTATATAAATCCATTACGAAATTAACAATAATTAGAATGCGATAAACGGCAGAATTTTGGTTGAAGTAAGATTTGTAAAAAACAAAACTTGTTTAGTGCTGATTTTCAAAATGCATGTATGTAATTTACACTCATAATGCACCCCGTACTTTCAACAAAAAACATAAATGAAGCCTTGAACTTCAATTCGGACCCTTAAAATGATAAAAGTAGCCATCTGTTAATCATTATGTTTAGAGCTCCTTGCAATAGATGGCGTTTTACTCAATTTGTCCTGTCATCACAGTAACCACTTTATCGTTCCGAATTTAAATCAAACAACGTTTTTTTATCTATAACTATATTAAATATCTATTTAAAATAGCCAGCTCAATAGCCAGACTTAGGGAGGTGCCATTTGGTTGTATGGGAATGGGTATCTGTACGTAGTATTAAATTATCTGTAACTGAAGCGAGACACGTTGTGCTTGCGGCGACGCGTCAACCTGCACTGACTTGTTTGTAAACATGCGCTCGCAATGTTCACATCGAGCGACACAGCAGTCAATGCAACGAGCATTAACTACTGTACCACGTTTCAAAGGAATTAAAGAAAACGCCGCTCGCATCGAGCGGCTCGTCTCGCTGCACTGACCACTGTAACGCGTTATAAAAAGTCGATACATTACAAACAAATGTTACAAGTCAGTTGTCAGTCTAGTAAGTCCGACTGTTAAACACATATGGATAAAGTCAGGAGAGTTATGATGATGGGGGACGTCCCGACATCTGTCGTCGTTCACATAGCAACATAGGCGCCCAGTATTACCATCTGCCATGACGCAACTACAATGAGGCCCGTATTTACGGGTCACCGTGCAGCATCCGCGGCCGGGGGGCATAGACCCGGGCAGAAACGAGGAATCGTCGTTCATTTGCCCACCAGACACAACACCCGTCTGGTCGGGGGATCCTCCATTTTCCGTTATGACTGAACTTTACACCCTGTTCCTCATGCCTCTATGTTACACCATTTATACGTCAAGAACGGCTGGACCAATTTTTAAGATCTTTGATTAGTTGGATTTGTCTCCGCCCCGAATAGCAGAATAACATGGAAAAAAATCACGATAAAGATTGATATTCCGAGGCGGTACGAAGTTCGTCGGGTCAACTAGTTACATATGAAATTGTATGCAGGCCGACTGAAGTAACTACTCCCACATTTAGGAACCTTTTATTGGGATAAATAGTCTTGCAATAAATATAAGAAGGTCACGTAGCGTCATTCTGATTGCACATACATTGACACTTTAAAGGCTCGTGCAGACGCGAAGCGAATTGCGCGCGACGTAAAAGCACCGGT
Organism: Dasypolia templi; assembly: GCA_963555695.1. Classification (NCBI taxonomy): domain Eukaryota; kingdom Metazoa; phylum Arthropoda; class Insecta; order Lepidoptera; family Noctuidae; genus Dasypolia; species Dasypolia templi. Next base: position 13,844,151 of record OY743163.1, read on the forward strand.
TGTCGCGCGACACGCTTCTTGAAGGCGCCATAAAACATTTGTGTTTTAAATGAATTCAGTGAGTTATTATGAAATAGTCAGACTTGTACTTGGCTGTTTTCGAAACAGCACTTCGGTGGCTCCTTAGACCTCTAGCTTACCGTGGTATTACGCAAACACTATTTACGTGTCATGTATTGTGTAGTTATATATTTTGTTGGAGATCCTAAATAAATCAAATACTAGCTGCGCCCCACGGTTTCACCCGCAAAAGTATCGATCCCGTGGAAGTATCGAGATATAAAGTATCTTATGTCCTAATCTAAGTCATGGTCTACTTATGTGCAATATTTCATCCAAATCCGTTCAACCGAGCAGTGGTGGCCCAGTGGTAAAGGCCGCGACTTACGAGTTGTAGGTGGTAGGTTCGAACACAGCCAGGCGCTTTACTTTGTGTAAATTATTTCAACACCACTGCTCTCAAAACGGTGAAGGAAAACATCGTGAGGAAACTGGCAAGTCTTAGAACCAAAAATTTGATGGCATGTGACTTCTACCAACCCTCATTGGGCCCGCGTGGTGGATTGCGGCCCACTCCCTCTCACTGAGATGAGGCCTGTGTCTCAGCAGTGGGAACATAATAGGATGATTATGCCGTTCAGCCGTTTTAGCGTGAAAGCGTAACAAACAGACAGACAAAAAACCAAGTTTGGTTTTTTATTACCTAAATAAGGATCAAGTAGTATTGACTCACAGTTCACTTATATACGTTAGACTGTTCTTGACCGACATGAATAGATGACCCTGAGGAAAAGTAGGTATGTTGTTGATAATCGCAACCAACTTAGCGTCATGGAGACAAACTGTGACGTAGGTAATCAATGTCTGTCGACGTAGTCGTATTTCTATAGATGATTAAATTAATTAATTACATTTCTATTATCTACTTATAATCCTAATAAGTAGATACAGACATAGGGTACTTTATATTTTCTCTGTATCATAATACTAGCTGTTGTCCGAGACTTAATCTGCTGCGATCCGGAATGAAAAGGTATGAAAGAGCTACCATTTACCGGGTAATGTCATAGATTGACTTGAATGTGCCCTGGCGGCTGATAGTATGTCATGCTCACTCAAATGTCTCGCTGACGGTGGCGCGTGTGTCGGATCATTTAGCTCCCTTCAAAATGGTTGAGCTGAATGGTGCTGATCCATGCGTCATGTTCGTGAACGGGCGCCGTCAGTTGGGACTGGTCATCTCTTAGCTGCCACTGCTTATTTTAATAACGATTTTTTTGGATTGTTTTTAATTATTTTGTTCCACAAGGCTCGAAATTGGGTCCTTTCCTCTTTTTAGTATATATTAATGACCTACTCCATTTATTAATAAATCAACCACAAATGGTGTTATTTGCTGACGATACTTCCTTAATTTTTAAGGTAGATAGACGTGCTTCAAATTTTGACGACGTAAATAACGCCCTACTGCTGGTCCAAAATTGGTTCACGGCTAATAATTTAGTACTCAATGGAAATAAAACTAAGTGTATAAGATTTTCTTTACCAAACGTCAAGAGTAGTGATTGTGAGATAGTATTGAATCAAGAGAAGCTAGAATTCGTCGATAAAACGGTTTTCTTGGGGATCACGCTCGACTCAAGGCTACAATGGGGTCCTCATTTAACATCTCAAGCAGGACGGCTAAGTTCAGCAGCTTACGCTGTCAGAAAAATCCGTCAATTTACTGATGTAGATACCGCGAGGCTGGTCTATTTTAGTTACTTTCATAGTATCATGTCTTACGGTATTTTACTTTGGGGACGGGCTGCAGACATCGAGTCTATTTTTATTCTGCAGAAAAGAGCCATCAGAGCCATATATAATCTCCGCAGGCGCATTCTATAAGGGAATTGTTTAAGGATATTAACATCATGACTGTACCTTGTCAATACATCTATGAAAACATCATGTACGTAAGAAAAAATTTACATCTTTACAGTAAAAGAGGTGAAAGACATAATTATGGTACTAGAAATCGGGACCTATTAGTTCAACCAGGTTTCAGATTGGCTAAAGTAGACTCATCTTTCATGGGGTACTGTCTAAAATGTTATAATAAAATACCTCCCCACATACTTCAACTGAATGAGACAAAATTCAAATCCTTTGTCAAACGCACACTATTCAGGCAGGCATATTTTAGGTTGGAGTATTACATAACTGATAAAAATTTGGCTTAATGCCGGTCCTGCTCCACACCACAACTAATTAATTGACATTTGAAACACTGTTGAAGCTGCTGAAGATAGTAAGAATTTATTTACATTATATAAACTCAATCTCCTTTTTATTATATAGATGCATTGCACAGATGTGAGTACTTTGTACTATAGAGCTACCATTTACCGGGTAATGTCATAGATTGAATTGAATGTGCCTTGGCGGCTGATAGTATGTCATGCTCACTCAAATGTCTCGCTGACGGTGGCGCGTGTGTCGGATCATTTAGCTCCCTTCAAATGGTTGAGCTGAATGGTGCTGATCCATGCGTCATGTTCGTGAACGGGCGCCGTCACTTGGGACTGGTCATCTCTTAGCTGCCACGGCTTATTTTAATAATTAATTAGCTGGATTGTTTTTAATTATGTTTTGCTGCACTCTGGACGCTTTTAACGTATACGGTTTTTTGTACATCGTTCTCACTTATAGTGTCAACATTAATCGATGTAACTAAGATATATGTAAAAACATTATTATTTAAAAGAGTGTCCATGGAGTTTCTTGCCCGTTCTTCTCCATAGGTACCTACTACGCTTTGGAATGGGCAACTAGCTTCATATTTCTGACTGACCGACTTCTTGACAATTCAAAACTGCCTGTAAATGGTTTAATTGAAATAAATGATTTGAGTTTGAGTTTATGTTTTGATGCACTCTGGACGCTTTTAACGTGTACGGTTTTTGTACATCGTTCTCACTTATAGTGTCAACATTAATCGATGTAACTAATATATTTGTAACAACGAAATTATTTAAAAGAGTGACCATGGAGTTTCTTGCCCGTTCTTCTCCATAGGTACCTACTGCGCTTTGGAATGGGCAAATAGCTTCATATTTCTGACTGACCGACTCCTTGACAATTCAAAAGTGCCGGTAATTGGTTTATTTGAAATAAATGCTTTGAGTTTGATTCATAATATAAGTTAGGATTAGTTTGGAAAACACTTAAAAATGTAAGAGAGAGCTGTGGCGGCCCAGCGGTAACTGCTCCAACTTGTCCTTAGGTCTTGTAGTCGCGGTTTTTTAAATCCAGGCTGGTACTTAACTTTGTGTGTAGTTTATTTCATCAGCACCGCTCTCAAAACGGTGAAGGATAAAATCGTGAGGAAACCGGCATATTAACGTATGGTCGGCTTGTTTACATAACCATTTAGCTAAACTATTTGTACTTGGCTAAGTTTGACCTCGTTAACCCGTATTTACAAGGTTTCAAGCTAAACAGGTAAACGTTTACATGAATGCAAAGCTTTTTGAGTTAAATATGGTTTGGTGTTAGAAATACCTACTTGGTATTTTAATTGAATAATACGAGTATCGTTTCGAATCGGCTCGTGGGTAAATAAAGCCGCACGGGTGATCTTCGAGGTTATGGGACGCTTGTCGGGGTAGATCTGTGGATGGATGACCATCCTTTACATACCAAGATACCAAGGGGGGGGGGGGGGGGTAAAGCCTTCACGTACACAGCAATTATTTTAGGTGCGCCATCTAGTAATCTGGTTCTGTAGATTAAAGGCAAAAATTTCACATTAGACTCACTAGATGTCTCTACAAAACGACTTAAACTTAATAGTTGTTTAAAATTGCTATATTTTAATTTCTAGTCTCAGGGAATATTTTTTAAAAGCCGAAGTGGGTATGCACCGTGATGTGGTCGCAGTGGACAAGGGGCTTACCCCGCTCTCCATGGCTAAAGAGAACTGGCACAAACCTGTAGTACTTACTACCGATGACTGCAAGGCGGTATGGCAAAGCAAGGAGATTAATATTATCTCCTTTATTACATTTTACAAACTTATAACTTACATTTTTTAAATATTTTAAAAAAAATCTGAAACAAAAAAAACATTTAAAATATAAAAAATTGTATCCCACCGGTATCGGGAACAGGGTCCAAGCTACCGGCGGTCAGGGCTCCAGAGAGAGGAACCTCCTGACAATGCGAGCCGTGTCCAGAAGTGCCGCTTTCTGAATCAAGCCCTTGATCCAGCTGCCCAACGAGAGCCTCCTCAGGTGTTTGTCGAGGCTCTTGGCTATTAAGACATTGGCTGTCACGACTATCGGCACAATGATTGCTGAGTCTACATCTAACATGTCGACAACCTCGCGAGCCAAATCAAGATACTTGATTTCTTTATCTTTCTCGGATTTTTTTATCCATAATATAAATACTAGGAACAAACACAAATTTGTTGTACCTACAACAAGGCTCATGAAAATAGGTGGCTCGTTCAGATGTCAATGTATACGCTTTTATAATAAACTTCCAAGCCATGTTCAAGATCTAAGCCTTAATAAATTCAAATCATTTATTAAACGTAAGTTGTGCCAGAAAGCTTTTTATACAGTCAAAGACTATATTGAGGACAAAAAGGCTTGGGACTGACCTGCTCCAATTTTTGCATACTGTGTTTTTTTTGTTTTGTTTGGTACGTAACTTTTGTTTTATTTTATAAACACTTTGAAAGGAGGATGGCCAAATCGTACCTGACGATGAGTCTGTGGCGTCCCGTTATGTCATATATATAAAAAAATCCGTTATTTTTCAAATACTCATAAAACATAAGAAATATCTCATTATGAAGCCAGAAAAAAAAGATATACATTTTTTCTTGTTTAAGTAATTTCGTTGAATTTTTTAGAATAGCATGTTCAAAACGCACCCTATTGACGATTCGTTTGGCTTATGAAATGACCTAGTACTCAAAGATTATTACTATTCACGTTTTTATTAAAAGTTATTCATGTAATTAAATTCTAAAAATAAAAATGAATCAAAACAACAAGTTTTCATTATGAATTAGATTCTTGTCATAAAAAATAAAAGTTCATAGAAACCATGTTTTGTTCAATTGCGTACAACGGAGCACATACATTAAATGTCATCGACGCGCGATAATGATTAATTGTTTGACACCCGGCGATCGAAGAGAGGATGATGAATAAAAATTATTTTATCAAAACCCTTTTTTCATTCGTTTACCCAGTGACAATGCAGACTAAAGACTGTATCTGCGACTAAATCTCTGTTCAGTCAGAATTGAAATCAGTCATGGTGGGCAAAGCTTTAAAAAGCCCTTTTTTTCTCTGTAGGTATTAGTGCGTTTTGATTGATCTGAACGAAATCGAAATAAATAAACAAGTACGAAATGAGATCGCTAATTACACTCTTCGCTTATCGCTAAAATACTGAAACTATGTCGTCTGCCTAGCATTAAATCGACTTATTTAGTGATTCTAACCTCAAATATATTTTTTCCATTATTAAAATATCTTGGCCATTTAGATTATATTTTCGAACAGTATGGTGATAACTACATAAAAACAATCCAATCTCACTATAATTGGTTTCTGGACACTCAAAATAAAAGTCAGGTCCAGCGTCTATACAAATTTGGCCGATGTTCTTTCATGATTTGACATGAATATTTACTTTGTATAATATTATTATTATTTTAATTTCGTGTGAGGACTTAGTGGGTATTATTTCTATATATTTTGTCTATCTCAGTTATTTCTTTTTTTTTATATATCTGGCAGTTTGAGTACTTAAAGCGGCCTACCCAAATGTCCTTTCTTTGGTAATGTTCGTCGAATCGTTGAGCTCCTTACGTTTTGAGTTGAGCTGCACGATTAATGACAAATGCGTGCACTGACTGGACAGGCCCACGCAAATCTGTATGGTTCTTTCCTCAAAAGACCATTTCAGACACCTACCTACATGGTCCTCATATGATCTGTAAAATAAACAATGACATGAATACTTACCTAGGTATTATTTTATTGTTATTATTGTGAATGTTAAGACTATGTGGGTCATTTTATTTTTTACTTTTGTTTTGTTATATTTTATTATCTCAGTTAATTTTAATCGTAACTTGGTCTGGCGGTTTGAGTAATTATGCGGCCTATCCAATGTCCTTTCTTTGGTATTTTTCGTCGAATCGTTGAGCTCCTTATGTTTTGAGTTGAGCTGTACGATTACTGACAAATGCGTGCACTGACTGGACAGGTCCACTCAATCTGTGTGGTTCTTTCCTCAAAAGACCATTTCAGACATCAATCCACATGGTCTTAACATGATCTGACCAAGATTATGTCTGGACTTTAAAAGAGACTGTGACCTCTGAGTTTGTTTCGGCTTTTCTTCTCAGAGTAGTCAGATAGGAAACGCCGACCTCATCTAGTTTAAAAAAAAATGTTTGACGTGTAAAAGTGTTTTTACAAACCCACTTACAGAAATAAAAATCATTTATCATTAATCATTTATCGGCTTTCACGAGGTTACAGTCATGCGGGACCGTTATGTCAACAATCATTGTGTACGGCACTTCCGATTGATTCCACTAGGCTGTATTTCAGCGCAAGTTGCTGATGGATAATCCTGGCTACATGGTTGTGTCTATGCAAGTACTTTTCGTTATTTAGACGAGAACAACCGGAGATAATGGACTAGGATAAAAGTAATTCCGACTGTTCTGTTTTGACACCCACTGATGTATTGTTAAAACCAGATCTCTATCACCCACCGTTGTATATTTTAGTCTCCAGTAAATTGCGTAATAGTTCAATGATGCGAAAGACGGTTCAAAAGCACAATTATTTGAAAGCGAATCATGAATTTATCAATCGCGATTTACTCAAAATAAACTGGGATGATGAACATCACGGGCAGTCTGCAGAAGACGCGCTGAATACGTTTTATGATATTGTTTACCAAATTATAAAAGATCATGTTCCTCTAAAGACACTTAGGTCTACCGAATTTCCTTAGTGGTTTTCCCCCTCTTTAATACACATTTTTTTAAATAAATTTAGGGCATGGAATAAATGGAAGACCTATCAAAACATATCTGACTATGAACAGTTTTCACTTTATAGGTCGAGATTCTAAACTGAATCCAAGAACTGTTACCGTCTGTACCTAAAGTCAGTAGTAGATAGTATTTCAAAATCAAAATCAAAATATTTTATTTCACATAGACCTACATGGGCACTTATGAAACGACAGATTCTAGGTGCACGGTTCCAATTGGTCGTTTCCCATGGAGAAGAGCCGGCAAGAAACTCCATGGTTACTCTTTTAAAAATATGTCTTTTACAACGTTTTCCAATTACAGTGTTAACAGGTATGGGAGGACAGTGTAGGCCTGTCAACAAGTACCATATGTTAAACAAATAGACAATTGTCTATAAATGTACAATCCACAGGGCCTACGACGTTCTCACATTTACAAAATATAAAATAATCTAATAAAGTAAAATAAAAACTAATTAAAAATTGTAGGTATATAATGTCAAATAATGAAAGAATTATGTCAGAGATATGTAAAAGTCCATATCTAATAATAAAAAATAAAAATTAAACACCATTATTTGGGAGCAGTTATTAGAAATTTACATAGTGATGCCGTTTATGAGGTACCAGGGAAGCCACATGTGCAGAGGGAATTATTGCCAAACTATCTTGTCTTCGACGTAGTCTTTAATCTTATAGTACGCTCTTTTTTTTGATAAGGACACGTTTAATGTGGGCTTTGAACTTTCCATCGCTAAGTTCTGTAACCGACTTTGGCAACTTATTATAAAATCGGATACTGTTTATCAGAAATGATTTGCTTGTTTTAGTTAATCTAAATTTGGGTATAACAATTTCATTTTTACTACGTGTATTTATATTATGAAAATCGCTTCTTATTTTAAAAAGTTCTAAGTTTTTGCGAACATACAAAATACTTTCTAAGATATAAAGGGAAGGCAGAGTGAGTATATCAATTTCTTTGAATTTGTTTCTAAGAGACTCGCGAGGACCCATTTCATAGATCGCGCGGATTGCCCTCTTTTGTAAAATGAAAATTGAATCTACGTCAGCTGCTGATCCCCACAGCAGAACGCCATAAGACATAATACTGTGGAAATAAGCAAAGTATACCAACCTAGCTGTGGCTATATCGGTCAACTGCCTTATTTTTCTTCCTGCATACGCAGCTGAACTTAATTTACCTGAAAGAGCTCTAATGTGAGCGCCCCATTGCAATTTAGAATCTAAAGTAATTCCTAGAAATACAGTTTCCGTAATAGCATCTACTTTCTTGCCATCAAGTTTTAAATTTAAACCCACTTGGGGTACATTTGGTAATGAGAACTTAAGACATTTAGTTTTGTTCGCATTGAGTAAAAGATTATTAGCTGCAAACCATTTCGAAAGAATAGCAGACTATCATTCACATGTAAGACATCCGTATCTTTTCTATCTATTTTAAAAATAAGAGAAGTATCATCAGCGAATAAAATTATATCTGATAAGTTAGCCATCATGTAAGGAAGGTCATTAATATAAACTAGAAACAAGAAAGGGCCGAGAATTGAACCTTGAGGCACTCCCATCTTAACTAAGGACCCCGAGGACGTCGCCCCGTTAACGTTCACTTTCTGTTGCCTGTTTGATAAATAGGAAAGAACAAGATTAGCGGCTTGTCCACGAATTCCGTAGTGGTGTAATTTACAGATCAGTGTATTGTGGTCAACGCAGTCAAACGCTTTTGAGAGGTCACAGAAAATGCCAATTGCATCCTGGGACTTCTCCCAGGATTCCAAAATGTGACTGATGAGTAACACTCCCGCATCAGTCGTCGACCTACCTTTCGTGAAACCGAACTGGCGACTATGTAAAATACCATTTGAATTAAAATGTGACAACATCTGGTCTAGCATGATTTTTTCATAGATTTTACTCAATGCTGGTAGCACTGATATAGGTCTATAATTAGAGGGATCACTCTTACTACCCGATTTGAAAATTGGTACTACTTTACTATGTTTCATTAAATCAGGAAACGTACCGCTGTCTAAACATTGATTAAATATGCCTGTTAGGACAGGGGCAATTGTGTCCATAATATCTCCAAGAACCTTAACGGAAATACCCCATAAGTCTACAGTGTTTTTTATTAAAGTAAACACCAAATATTTCTGGACTTATGTTTCTAATCGGCAATCTAGGGCTCCAATCCCTTCAACAATGCACTATAAAAATCAATCGTCAACTGATCCCGAGGAGGTTTGTAATCTCTTTGCAAACTTTTTCCACTCGGTGTACGAACCCTCCACTCTCGCAAATATTCAAACCCACGACATTGAATATGCTGAGAATTGTTCTCCTGTAAGTAGCCTTGTGCTTAGTACTGACCAAGTACTCAGTCACAACGACAAGTAATGATCCTTCACGAGTCTTTTAAACGCAATTTGTCGAGGAAAATTGTGGAGTGCTTAGGCATTTTAAGCTTTAAGTTATCCGATGATCTTAAAAATTTCGTATGGGAGCAAAGAAACTGGAAACGTTTCTTGAGATAGTTAGGAGTGGAAGGGGACGCATTTTTTTTTCTAAAGCTTCTCCAAAAGAAAGACAGTCACCAACTGTCAAGACCTTCCGGATGAGTTGTCTCGAGATAACCCACACAGTACCAAAATGACATGGAACAATTTTTTTTTGACTTCCACGTTTTCCACAAAATCGTTTACGCTTTGCTCTTCCTTTTGTTTCCTTCATACCGGCCGCTGCAGCGGATTTCTTTAGTTATAGTAATGTTGAGTCAGAATCTGGATCAGTTCCGCATTGGTTTTAGTCGCTGGTGAGCCTGGAGACACTAGATTTTTCAGAACGTTGTACGCTTCTGGCCCAATATGGTTATTGAGCATTGGAACCTTCATGGCTCCCTTCATATGGTTTACAATGAAAAACTGTTCCATCCGCTCACTTCTCACATCAATCTTGTTTCTGTGCATTCAAATGTTTGATGCTACCAATAAACGCCATGTTAATCCGCGTTGCCAATATTTCAACTTGTTATTTCGGCAGCTGTCTGCACATACACTTTAGTGGGACTGATGTTGCCATCAACTCTAATAAATCCCCGTATATCCTTGAAGCACTGTGCTGATCTTATAATGTTTTGTTTCCCAGATCGTAGGCTGCACACACATAAACGCTCAGACAGCGGTTCTGATCGAGACGCTTGCCGCCCTCGGCGCCACCGTCCACTGGGCCGCCTGCAACATATACAGCACTCAGAATGAAGTCGCGGCTGCTTTAGCACACGCTGGTATGTATCTTAAGATATCCCCAGATCGTAGGCTGCGCACACATAACGCTCAGACAGCGGTTATGATCAAGACGCCGCTTGTAATTAATTATACATCTCGCAGAATAAAGTCGCGACTACACATGACAAATTTCTCAGCCGCTATCTTGGATTTTTTTTATTTTGACTTCACTTTCGACTTCATCACACTCAACACCATGAAAACAACACCCATGATAAAAATTTGTAAATGTTCGCAGACGCCATCTTGGATTTTCATTATGACCTCGCTATTGGCTTCAGCACCCTCGAAAACCATGAAACTCTCGCTCTCTCTGTCTCTAATATATAATAAAAAGAGCAAATGAAAATGTGAGATTTTCATTTTTATTATTTCAATCCAAGATGGCGCATAACTTATTCAATATATCTCCGGTAGGTTAATTTAATTGTTTAATTTAACTTTTACTTCAATCCCCCCCCCCCTTCCTTCTCCTTTTCAGGATACGCGATCTTCGCCTGGCGCGGAGAAAGTGAGGAAGCATTCTGGTGGTGCATTGATCAATGTTGCACTCCAACTGCCACCTGGTCTCCTAACATGATCCTCGATGACGGAGGGGATGCTACACATCTCATGTTGAAGAAACATGCTGCTGCTTTCAAACATATTAAAGGTGAGAAGACGTCGTTAAAACATATTCCCATCGACAAATTTGACCCGTCTCACCACTAGTCCAATTCTTACTCTAGGGTGCATACTCGGTAGTCTCCCAATCCTTCCTATCCTAAGGGTACGTCTTCCCAACATTATAGTCCCCCCCGGTTTACTCCAAGCGATCTTCTGTTAAACCACCTCCCTCGTTATTTTTCAGGAATAGTAGAAGAAAGCGTAACCGGTGTCCACCGGCTGTACCAACTATCTAAAGCCGGTAAGCTGTGTGTGCCAGCCATGAACGTCAATGATAGCGTCACCAAGACCAAGTTCGACAACCTGTACTCGTGTCGGTGAGTTCACCATTGAATTAAACTACCTAGGCCTTCGATCGGTTTGTGTTTTATTTTTCTTTTTGAGAAGGCTTATTCTGTAGACACACTAGAACAACTTCACCCATAGTTTGTCCTTGTTTATCTTAAGAATAAGGCTTGATAGCAGTTCTACACCATCTGTATTAATTATGGATGATGACAAATAATGTAATTTCAAAGAAGGCATAGTTAAATAAGATTATCGAAAAAAACAGTAAAATCGAAGTAAATATGAAGTAACTACACGCTTTATAAGATTTTGCAGGGGATTATTCCCGTACGTGTCGTTCGTTACATAGTCGTGACGTCACTTCTACGATAGTGCTGTCTTTCTCTAACAGTTTTGAAACGTTTATAACTTGGCATTTTTTTAAGCTTTTACACTTTTTGTAATATTTTTTCAAAGTCAAAGTCAAAGCATTTATTTCAAATAGGCCCATAAAATGGCACTTTTGAACGTCAAAAATTACAATAAAAATATAACTGATTCTAGGCGCCACTTCCAAAAAGTAGTTTCGTATGGAGAAGAAGTGGCAAGAAACTCCACCGTTACTCTTTTAAAATATTTTACAATATTTGTATACATTAATTATATTTTTATATGTGAAAACGATGCACCAAGAATAAAAATACTATACCACAAGTGGTAAGAAGAACTAAAAATATAGCAAAGGCAGATAAATGAATGACGCGATAGGTACATTGTGCTCACATATTTACAAACACTGTAAAAATATATGACTTTCCTAAAATATTAACTAGGAATAGGTCAGTGTTTGTGTGTAAAAAAAAAATTCATCATTCCTATTAAAACTGGATTGTTTAATATCAGTAATTCAAATCATGATTGGGACTTCTTGAACACTGAGATCCTAATTCGGAATATTTTGCAGATATGTCTTTTATATAATATACTACATTCCCTAACCGAAAAAAGGACGGACAATTGTATTAATTATCACTCACCCATTGAAGATCAATAATAGCACTAGATAAGGATTAGGAACAAAAAACGCATCGCTAAAGTGGCCGTTATCGTATATAGCTTGATTATAAACCTTAACACTCATACGTAAAGTTTACTATCGTTTGCAATAAATTTACTACTTTTAATGAAAAATAAACGTATTTAGAAAAATAAATAGAATGTTCATGGAAAAGCTAAACATAATTTCCAAGAAATAAGGTCAAAAAGAGAGTGCAGTGGTGGCCCAGTTATAACGGCTACGAATTGTAACTTGTAGGTCGTAGGTTCGAACCTAGACTGCAGCTTTACTTAGTGTAAATAACTTCATCACCACTGCTCTCAAAACGGTGAAGGAAAACATCGTGACGAAACCGGCTAGTCTTAGAACCAAACATTCGAACACATGTGACATCTACCAACCCGGACTGGACCCGCGTGGTGGATTACGGCATACTCCCTCTTACAGAAAGAAGGTCTGTGCCCCAGCAGTGGGAACTAATTATTAGTGGGCTTATTTGATCGACCGTTTTTGTGCGATCATCAAAGTCAAAGTATTTATTTCAAATAGGTACCAAGGCACTTTTGAACGTCAACATTTACAATATAAATATAATTGATTCTAGGCGCCCCTTCCAAAAGATAGTTTCGTATGGAGAAGAAGGTGCAAGAAACTCCACCGTTACTCTTTTAACATGTTTTACAATATTTTGTATACATTAATTATATTTTCTAAGTGAAGACGATGCACCAAGAATAAAAATACTATACCACAATGTGTAAAAAGAATTAAAAATAAAGCAAAGGTAGATAAATTAATCACGTTATAGGTACATGGTGCTCACATATTTACAAACATTGTTAAAAATATATGGATTTTCCATAAATATTAACTAGGAATAAGTCAGTCAGTGAGTTACTCGTAGATTCAAATGTATGATTTTGTCTAGACTAGATTGTCCTATGGAGCTGGACCAGTATGTTTCCAAGCATTCCTATCTTGTATATAATCCTCTAATTTGTAATATCCTTGTTAACAAAGTCTACTTTTAATATGATTTTTTAATTTTCTTTCATTTAATTGCAATATATCACAACTACTCACAAGGTATTTCAGTAAGTCCTAGGCAATCGTCCATTGTCCTACAGGACATGTCCTATAAGCTGGAGACCAGTACATTTAACATGGAGCGACTGCCTCTGGCCTACACCGGTTGCTGGGTGACACGATGCCATCCTTAGGTTCCTCTTATAAATAACTTTTACTGTCAGTTGAGCTTGACACTAGTCAAGTATTTCTCAATATTTTAGCCATATTCTCGTTCATATTACTGCCCCTGAACGAACTTTCATAGCATTTTATATATGTTAGACTGTAAGGATGGCGTTCGGAAGTATGCCATCTATAAAAACTCATTTTATATAAAAAATTGAGATACTTTTCTTTGCTGTAGGTCGTGATAGAATTATGATCCTTATTCTTTCATTCAAATCTGTTCAGCCAAAAACGTAACAAACAAAAAAAGCCACTTTCGCAATTATAATATTACTGGCTGTTACCCGAGACACAGATAATATAATACTACGTACAGATACCCAATCCCATACAAAGAAATGAAACCTCCATAAGTCTGGCAATTGAGCTGGCAATTTTTATTCGTCCTTTTTTTCAACAGATTGCAGCATAAGCGATTTGCTAATTGCCAGAGACTGTAGTTTTACAACGCCATCACGGAGTCGACCTACTTTTAAAACGTTTCATGCAATCCTTTTATATAAAGTTTTATAGTTCCGGGTTCAGAAAATATGTTATTAGATTTCTTTTACATTTCTATGTAAAAAATAATAATAAGAAAAGTTGTTTGATTTAAATAAGTAACAAAATTGGAAACTGTTGAGGCCGGACCAATTGAGTCAAACGCCATCTATTGCAAAACGCTCTAAACAAAATGATTAACAGATGGCTACTTATATCATTTAAAAGGGTTCGTATTGAAGATAAAGGCTTCCTTTTTATTTTATTTTCAAAATACGTGAAATTATGAGTGGAAGTAGATAAATGAGCACTAAACAGGGATAGTTAGACTTTAAACAATCATAGTTCAGCCAAAATTTTGCCATATATCGCTTTTTAATGATTGCTAATTTCATAATGGTTACCTATGCTGCCATCTATGATTTTTTTTGAGACCCCATGCCCGAGACTTCGTATGCGATCCAAGATGAAAAGTAGCTTATGTCCTTTCCCACGTCACCAGTGTGCGTCCAAATCCGTTCTGCCGTTAAAGCGTAACAAACGAACAAACTTTCGCATTCATGATATCAGTTAGAAGTTAGGTTAGGACAGCTAGAAAAGTTTTTTTATTTGTAAAGATTTGTAGTTAGTAAAGGACTTATCACGAGATTTGTTTCGTCTGTAAACCTTTCATCTCATAAATAAATCTTTTAAGAGATCGCAGAAAGCGATAAGGCCGCCCACTGTATGTTTTGTAGTTTTTTTTTTGGTATGTAATTGTGGTGTATAATAAAGTGGGTAAATAAATCTTTTTGATTACAGGGAAAGCATAATCGACGCTCTAAAGCGCAGTACAGATCTGATGTTCGGCGGGAAACAGTCTGTAGTCTGCGGCTACGGTGAGGTCGGGAAGGGCTGCTGCCAAGCGCTGAAAGCGCTGGGCTGTGTCGTGAGTATAGCTTTACAATGTTCAAGATTGGCAGAAAATGCAGAAGTAGAACGTGGTCAAATAGAGTGCATAATGAAAGGTTTCCAGTACCGACTGTCGAGACAGACCGATACAGTATTGTTTATTTCGAATCAAGTGACGAAGAAGAGGTATGTGGTACAGTCCGCGAGGCCTAAGCTAAGCTTTGATTTGTGTGAGTGCGCATATACAGAGTGTAGATGTGACGTCGGCCTAGAGCGCGATTGGTTCAAACCAGTAAACACAATCATCACTCCATACGTGCGATTGGTAATCACTCACACAAAAGCAAAGCTCAGGTTAGGCCTCGCTGACTGTAAACAAGTGTACAAATCTCTATGAATGTGTGCGTGAATACGGGTAGCGTCAGCACATAACACACGCACACACTCACACACACTTCCAATTTCGCCATTGTCTCAGACGGCACCGAGAGCTCCTGCGCTTACACACACATTCACAGCGTGTTTTTACACTTGGTAACCACAAGTAAAGCGCGCGTCGCTTAGTGAGATGAAAATACTATACTGGTAGGTCTACGGATATACGAAAGAAAGAAATTGCTTATTCGTTTAAATAATTGCGAATTCAATTGCGTGGGACGGTTTTTGGTTCGAGAAGTAAAAAAACTGGTTGCTGCTTGTCCGCCCGCTTGTTATAATATTTTCTTGCTTACATTTATGTAAAGCAAGAAAATATCCTGAGGACTGAGTGGAAATACCTGCAAAATCAAAGGATTCACTGCGTTTCTAACCTTAGTCTGTCTTAATAAATCTAATACATTACATTTTCGTGTCACAGTGTTTGTAACAAAACTCTTCCGAAGCGGTTTGACCGATTGTTATGAAATTTTGTGTGTATATTCAGTATGTCTGAGAATGGGACGTAAACTAATTGTCAAAAAAAAACAACGTTTGCGGGGTCAGCTGGTAATTATCACAAATTATTTAAGAAAAATATTCTAGCTCTAACTAACATTAATTAATAGTTTATAATTTGCAAAAGGTTAACATAACTATAGAGGCATGAAAAACAGGGTGTAAAGTTCACTCATCCTCCGCGGAAAAGGGAGGCTCCACCGAGCAGGCAGGTGTCGTGTGTCACGTGTGTGGTGGGCAACTGGCCGACGATTGATCTTGGGACGTTGTATACAGGTTGCTTGGTGCACCGTGTGCCAAATTGAAATAGTAGACTGAAGGGGTCATCTGCTATCCTAAACCCCTGAACACCTTTGACGCACAAACGTTAGGTAGCAGAGGCAGTGATGTCGCGACCAAAAAAATGACGGGATCTGCGGCAGTTCGTGATTTGTTCAAACCGTTTTACGCTATGCAAGAAAGAGATAGAACATAGATTAAACTTCGCAAGAGGGAGAAAATTTGTTCAAACCGTTTAACGCTATGCAAGAAAGAGGTGGATGATAGATTTTACTATGCAACAGTGAGAAAACAAATTTTACTTGTTTCTCAAGTAACAGTTAGGCTTGAGAATTTTTGAGGGAGTTGGAAGGGAATAGCTGTAACATGTACAGCTATAATTTTAATTTTACATATTCCTTGGCGAGTAAATAAAAAAAAAAAATTAGATGACTAATGTCACTAATATTATATTTAAAAGGACTCTAAAATAATACACATTTAAATTACATTAAAATTCAGAGTCTACGCCATATACGTTTTTTTTTTAATTCGCGCGGTAAACTGTGCTTGCGCAGTAGGCATGCGCAAAATGTGTCAGTGAAAAGAAATGAATGAAGTATATCTTTTCGCTCAACGAAGTAGTCCACTCATTTACTTCAGTACTTCATTTAGTTCAGCAAATCAGAACTAGTCCCGAGTAGTCCTTAACCTGATTGCTATGTTACGATGAATGATACACTTGACTTGATTTGATTATCTCTATTTTCCTTCATACTATATACAGTCTTTAGGACTGTCAACCAAGAAATATGAAAACTGTTTCCATTTAGTAGGGTTTTATTATTAATGTAAGCGCTGTGAGAGATTATTATTACGGCCCTTAGATAGAAGCCGTCTCTCGTCAGACCGAACGTCACCCGTGAAGTGACACGAACGTGTACGAGTGACGTGTGAGGGTGTCGTCGCCTGACGCAGCGCACAGTTGATGTGAACTAAAAGAAATACTGAACTAAATGAAGTAGAGACACATTTGAATGACTACTGAATGAGTGATAAGTTTATTTTGCGAAATGAAGTAGTTCATTTCCTTCAATCGTTCGCGAACTACCCATGTCTATTGCGCAGTGCAGGATTTTGCGTTACGTCAGTGGGATGCGTATTTTGCACATTGACGATGTAGATGCCACTACATAGCAATAAGATCAATTATTTTTTATGATGTGGAAGGATACGATAACACTACTGATAGATTTGATTAAAGAAATGTGTTGTTTCAGGTGTATGTGACAGAAATCGACCCCATATGCGCGTTGCAAGCCGCCATGGATGGCTTCAGAGTTGTCAAATTAAATGAGGTGAGGAACACAATCTCACTTAAATAATTGATTATACACGGTCCACAATAAAGTTAGTTTACCATGTCCCACTACAGTTCATTCACAGTTATATAACCTATGACTTTGCATCACTGTCAATATCACAGTGATCTTTAAAATCATGACAATAAGGTTGATATTGGTTTGCTGCAAATGTCAAGTCTGTCAAAATAATAGTGATCTTTATTGTTGTTTTAATAAGGTTGCTGTTGGGTTGCAGCTGTCATAGGTAAAATAACTTTGAAAGTGCCATAAGTCCTGAATTTTGAAAGCAAATTCAACATGGAATTTGTAGTAGAAACACAGTCACACTTAAAATTGTTGAAGCACAAGTGAAAAGAAAGAGAATTAAATTCAAGGGACTAAGTTGGATCCCGAGAGCAACGAAGGATTCTAGATTAGAATCCTGAGCGGAGCGAGGAAAACGAGGACCGAGATGATCCTTTTTTTACAAGCTGTGTACTCTATTTTTTACCATTGACTGCGAGAAAATAAAAGAACTTAACAAAAATTCGAGTGTTTTTAAAAATTAATTGTAAACTTCTATGGAATAGCTCCATTAAGCCCGCCGGTAGGTACTTTCAGCACGTTTTATTTATTTTTTGAACATAGTTCGTATAATTGGGATGATGACAATTTTTTATTTTTGTTTCAAAAGACTGTTTGTTTCCAAATAGCGCAAACTATATTACAAAAAGTGCAATAGTTTTAAAAGTTGCCAAGTTATAAACGTTTTAAGATACTTGTTAAACAAGGACAGCCCTATCGTAGAAGTAACGTCACGACTATGTAACTTCATACTAGAAAAAAATTACATCTTTACAGTAAAAGAGGTGAAAGACATAATTATAGTACTAGAAATCGGGACCTATTAGTTCAACCAGGTGTCAGACTGGCTAAAGTAGTATCTTTCATGGAGTACTGTCTAAAATGTTATAATAAAATACCTCCCCACATACTTCAACTGAATGAGACAAAATTCAAATCCTTTGTCAAACGCACACTTTTCAGGCAGGCATATTATAGGTTGGAGGATTACATAACTGATAAAAATGCCTGGCTTAATGCGGGTCCTGCTCCACACCACAACTAATTAATTGACATTTGAAACACTTGAAGCTGCTGAAGATTGTAAGAATATATTTGCATTATATAAACTCAACTCAAGTGGCGCGTGTGTCGGATCATTTAGCTCCCTTCAAAATGGTTGAGCTGAATGGTGCTGATCCATGCGTCATGTTCGTGAACGGGCGCCGTCAGCAGGGACTGGTCATCTCTTAGCTGCCACGGCTTATTTTAATAATTAATTTGCTGGATAGTTTTTAATTATGTTTTGCTGCACTCTGGACGCTTTTAACGTGTACGGTTTTTGTACATCGTTCTCACTTATAGTGTCAACGATAATCGATGTACCTAATATATTTGTAACAACAATATTATTTAAAAGAGTGTCCATGGAGTTTCTTGCCCATTCTTCTCCATAGTGACCTACTGCGCTTTGGAATGGGCAACTAGCTTCATATTTCTGACTGACCGATTCCTTGACAATTCAAAAGTGCCTGTAAATGGTTTAATTGAAATAAATGATTTGAGTTTGAGTTTGACTAGCGCCGCACTTTGTCAGTACCGCGCGACAAGGACGGCAATAATCCCCTCCAAAAACTTTCAAAGCGTGTATCTTCTTCAAATTTATTTTATTTATATGAACATTTTTAATATTAGTTATCATCCCAATTCGTGCTAGTTCTAAATACAAAACGTTTTTATTCAGTCAGTTACTAAAACAGAGTTTTATTCACTATTATCGATGAATCAAATGCCTCTTTTCGAGTGGTAATGGTAAAAAACAATATTGTAGTTCTAACGCTCTGAAACGGGCAACTCAAGGTGTAATGGGGTTGAGAATAGGTATAATGACATAAAAGAATAGGTATAATTAGAATGATGTAAAAACGACGTTCATGTTAATATCGTTCTTTTTTAACAATTTAATAATCAATTCTCATCTTTTAATATTTCTTATTCCTAGGTGATACGCCAAGTAGACATTGTAATAACAGCAACCGGCAACAAAGGCGTAGTCACACGCGAACACATGGAGAGAATGAAAAATGGCTGCGTCGTGTGCAACATGGGACACAGCAACACTGAGATAGATGTGCACGCTTTGCGCACGCCAGACCTATTGTGGGAGAGAGTCAGGAGTCAGGTAATACAATAATACTAAGGAGTAAGAATGGATTTGTCGTGTGCAACATGGGACACATCAACACTGAGATAGGTGTGCACGCTCTGCGCACGCCAGACCTATTGTGGGAGAGAGTGAGGAGTCAGGTAATACAATAATACTAAAGAGTAAGAATGGATGTGTCGTGTGCAACATGGGACACATCAACACTGAGAAAGGTGTGCACGCTCTGCGCATGCCAGACCTATTGTGGGATAGAGTGAGGAGTCATTTAATATAATATAAATAATGGCTGCGTTGTGTGCAACATGGAACACAACAACACTGAGATAGATGTGCATGTGCACGCTCTGCGCACGCGCATTGTAGGAGAGAGTGAGGAGTCAGGTAAAATAATAATATTATGTTAGAAAGAATGACAATGCGGAACACTTGTTGAGCTCCCCACTGACTGCAGCCCCCCCGCAGGTGGACCACATCATCTGGCCGCACGGCAAGCGCATCGTGCTGCTGGCGGAGGGCCGCCTCGCCAACCTGTGCTGCTCGTCGCTGCCCTCCTTCGTGGTGTCCGTCACGGCCGCCACGCAGGCGCTCGCGCTCATCGAGCTCTACAACGCGCCGCACCATCGCTACAAGGTGAGCGGGGGGGACAAGGGGGAACCAAGTTGTCACTCGATAAGGAAGTGATGGTGAGGAATGAGAATGCTTGTGTAACTTGGGGCTGTGGTGCTGTACAACGCGACGCACTACCGGTACAAGGCGAGGGGGGGGGGAGAAGTTCAAATATGGTATGGCCTGTTGAAATAATATAGGGATTGTGAGGTAATGATGGACGACGTGCCTCGCGACGACCGCATCTGAAACAAAACTAAGTTTCATTAATTAGAAAAATTCTTACCTTAGTCGAATGTATTAAATAATCATCTTTGCACGTACACTGGAACGAATCCTCCATGATGCAAAGTGAGTTTACCTAGAACACGGATTGCGTCGGTAAAAATATCCGGTTTATTTGCATCGGTGTTCTCCTGCAAACAGTGTTACTCATCTCAACAGGTGGTTTGGTGCCAATTTCACCAATGTAACTGAACGTTGTTAGTGTCAATATTGCACAGCAACGGTGACACTGACAGCTCTTGAACGCGATTTAGACCTGCTGATCGCGTTCATTTTCTTTGGTGATTAATTTTATATCAAAAGTGGATTTGTGAAGTGTGCAGGAATGAGGTAGAATTATGATATTTCAGAGATGGTTTCAAAAGGATGTTGATTGTATCGTATCAACTTAACTCGTCAGTTGAGCAATGTAAAGCACGTTGACTGACATATTTTGGAAACACGGGGAGGAATTATAAGAAATGTGAAAGAAAGGGTTGAACGATAGTTTGGTCAAGTGGGAGGTAAAAATCTGGGAAAATTGAGGACTATTGGGGAATTGGGGGAGTTTAGAGAAATGAGGATGGATTTTGGAGGACATTGTGGCGAATTGGGTGATTGGATGTATGAGGAAATTCTTGTAAAGTGGCAGAATGAGGAAAAAAAAATGCAAAGAATAATAAGTTGTACATTATTATTTAGTTTTTAGAGATCAGATGTTATAGGTATTAAATTGTATTGAAAGCAGATGAAGTTGTAGTGCGTTAATGTGGATGCAGTTTAAAATATTTATTACTAGTAAAAAGTAGGATGCTTAGGACTATGCAGACTGTAGTAGAATGTAGATATCTGCTTTAGATGATTTTGTATTGCAGGAAGAGGCTGGAAGAGTGAAGGAACAGCAGGTAAGTCGAGTGGATGACATATAAATGGGTGTCCTAATTGTTGTTGCTGTATGTTTGTTTATTGTAAGTGTTTTGTTAGGTCACGTGTTCACGACTTGGGGCGTTTTAGAGGCATACGGATTTGCACACGCAAATGGGATTTGCCCGCATGCGGGCATCCTAAATACACGATTTATTATATGTGTTTATTATGATACCCTCGTTACTGTACTGCCTAGTTGGTCAAGTGGTCGCAATCGCTACTGCTGAGCATGAGGTCCTGGGTTCGATTCCCAGGTCGGGCAAAGTATAATTGGGTGTTTCTATCTGGAATTTCTCAGTAGCAGCCCGGAGTCTGGATTTGTGCCCGGTTGATAGCAATAGGCTCGCTCCCTATTACATGGGACTTCATACATAACTGGCGAAATACACCTCTGTCCAACCCTTCGGAGAAACAAGGCGTGATGTTATGTATGTATGATACCCCATTAAGTAACTGGATTGTGGAAATCTTATTGGCAGTCGTTCTATGTAAAAGTACTGGTAAATGGCGTAAATGGCTAGGTTATGATGTGTTTTTATGCATGCGGGACAAAGAAGACATATTAACATAATGATAAGATGCACTGTGGGTACTACGCATGCGGGCAAATTCGCACGCTATAAAAAACGCCGGTACTGTAAAAGTGTTTTAGAGGTCACGACACGACTTCACTACCCTTGATTCTCATACTACAAGCTTTATAGTATCACGTGTTAGTATTAACGTATTTTGATTACTTCTTAAGTCGTTGGGTGCGTTTATTGGGTTCGATCCCCAAGGTGTAATTCAGTTTATCAGCGTCCGTTTCATGGCGCTTGGCTCGCCCCCTATGATATGATCCAAAACATAATTAGCGATATGTGAGTTTACTTCACAGGCGCAATGTTAGGTATCTGTCCTGCCATCGGCGATAAGCGAGTAACTAGCAACTGGATTGAATAAATGACAAAAAAACTGTCTAGCGGTTTTGAGTATTTTGGATATGGCTTACGCAAATGTCCTGCAGATCTGGTAGCGTCGTGTGACGGGTCGTTGAGCTCATTAAAATAGGATTGAGCTACACGGTGATTGATGCATGCAAGCCGTCTGTTGGTACAGGGTCCACTCAAAGCTATAATGGCTCTTCCTTCAAAAGGCCGTCCAGACATGGCCCTGCATTGTTAGACTTACATATATCCTAATAATGTAATGTTTGGTCTTTAAAAGAGACCATTACCTCTAAGTTTGTTTGGGCATTTCTTCTCAGGGATCAGTCAGCTAGAAAATGCCGGCGCCATCTTGTTTTAAAATATTGACATACAAAATATTGACGTGTAAAAGTGTCTTAAAACATCTACTCACAGAAATAAACATTTCATTTAATTTCAACTGAAAACCTAGTTGGCGAGCAGCGAGTGCGCGACGTCGACGAGCGGTACTCGCTGGTATGCGTTTGTACCAAGCGTGAGTCTCTCAGCTAGTATTCTGCCAGCCAAGTGAACGTCGCTGAGCGAGTACTCTCTTTGATAGCTCTCGGCGCTGTGACAAATAAGTGGAAAGAGAGTTCTCGCCGGCGGTGTAAACAGGCAGCGATCAACTATGAATACTTGTAGAAAAGGGGTTCGATGAGAGAAAATATTTTTCAGGATATCTTTTATTTTTAGCTCGTTGTACAATAAGTACAAAATTTATCTCGCAATGTTTAGCTTCAATCATCCGCCGTTCTCTCCTGTCCCTTTTTCTCACACGGAGGGTCTCATTCACTCATCTTACGTTCCATTATACCAATGAATTCAATGTTTCATTTCACGGTTAGCTTAAAAAAAAAATCCCACATGTAAATTTTTTTACTGACACGACCTACAATCTTTCCGTTTGTTTTTTGAGCGAGAAAAACGTTGATCGCTTACTCGGCGGTGGGGCAGGTGCTTTACGTAGGTTTGTGTGTTTAATAGGTCACGAAATCACTGCTATTACAAGCTTTTATTTAGTTCCACATGATAAAGTCGACATATTTAGGAGGACTTAGTTAGTATTTG
Source organism: Dasypolia templi (assembly GCA_963555695.1). Lineage (NCBI taxonomy): Eukaryota > Metazoa > Arthropoda > Insecta > Lepidoptera > Noctuidae > Dasypolia > Dasypolia templi. Next base: position 13,867,709 of record OY743163.1, read on the forward strand.
CCCCAGTATTTGGTATTGGATTTTTTCGTGTGGAAATTTTCAAAGGCAGCCCGGAATCTAGATTTGTGTTCAATTGATAGCAATAGGCTCGCCCCCTATTATTTGAGACTTGTGAATGTGAATGTGGGGGTACTATACAGAGGTGTACATACCCCTGTCTAACCCTTTTTGGCGTGAAGTTATGTTTGTTGTCTTGGTCAGTCAATACCTTTATTTGGTAGAGTTGACATATTGATGCCTCTAGGATCGTCGCCGTATGAGGAAACACACTGATACTGCCTTCAAGTTGAGTAACAGTTTTTTCAAGGGATTACTGTGTTACCCAGTAACTGGGTTTTGGAAGTCAGATAGTCAGTCACTCCATGTAAAATACTGGTGTTGGATAGCAAAACCAAGTTTTTGAATAGTGTCCACAGAACAAAGGATTTTTTCATAAAAATATTCCATTTCTGTTGCAGGCTGACGTATACCTATTACCTAAGAAAATGGACGAGTACGTGGCAAGCCTTCATCTACCCACGTTCGACGCCCATCTTACGGAACTTACCGACGAACAGGCGAAGTACTTAGGCTTAAATAAAGTAGGCCCTTTTAAACCGAACTACTATAGGTACTAGCATAGAATCGTATATCGCAACAATAACGATCGGCGGTGTTGAAAGTGGCCACGCAGTCGCCCCGCAAGTGCCACGCAATTGTCACGCAGTTGTGACGCAGGTAAACGCGGCGTTTATTAGTTGATAGTGTGTTTGCTTTGTGTTTGGATGAGAGTTTTGTAATTGTATTGTATGATATTATTAAATGCAGGGCTGGTGTAGTGGGGACGGAGCGTTTTTGTTAACCAACTGTGCCATAGAGAAGAAATGTGTTTGACGTTGAGTAATATATGAAATCAGAGATTCTCTTGTCATTCCATTTTAAACACGAAATGCATTTCAAGGCAAAATTACTTGAATTTGCATTCTCAACTCACCACAGTGAACGTAATTTGGAGCGAGAACAGTTAATAATCGTCACAAAAACGCTGCTTTTTCAATACGAAATCAATTAAAAAGCAACAATGTGATCGTACCCAACAATATATTAAACAATGCTTGTACCGCTTTCTCGACGTTCTGAAGAAACTATAGCAATGAATGAGAGAATCAAGTAGAAGTAGTAAGTTCTGTTCATAGCCACCGAAAAAAAAAAATCGTTTGGTACAGAATTATTGTTAAGAACGTATGAATTAATTGCTAAGAAACGAAGTATTAAATAAATGGATATTTTACAATTTAATAAAATATCAATTTAGGATGAAAGTACACTCACACGCGCGTTGTATCTCTATTTCTTTCTGACGTTTGGAGGTGTCAGTCGCTAGACAAAAAAGTCCATACGCACGTAAACGTACTATCAATGCGAATGGATGCGAATAGGCATTTCCACCCATTCGCATTGATAGTGTGGTCGGACTTCTCGGTCCAAGCCAATGTGATTTGACCCTTAATCTGAATTAGTTTGTGAGGATTCACTAAATTACTGTCGCTAAAGGCAAACAAGACCTAAAAAACTCCATTAATTTATTACTCTGTGTTTAAAGCTATTTAGAAACTTGGCAACTAATAGTTGCCCAATTGTTGTCCAAAAACCGCTCAACAGGACATTTATATCAATGCTTAGTTACAAGAAATCGCTCAACATATCGCAACATGACGAGATGTTGCGGGCTACAATAGTGTTGCCTGAAATGAATTGCTGCGCAAAACTGTCATGTAACCAAAGATTTTATTTTATTCGTATTACAGTTTTTTCTTCGGGTAAATGGAAGTTATACGGGCAACTGTTGTCATATGACTTTTAGTAGTATAGTCATAAGGTTTAAATTACAAGATCAACTCATGATCGTCAAATGTCACCACCACGGTGTGTGTTCTTCACTATCGTCACCGAAGGCTCTTTTATATCAAAATGGTGGTAAGAGCTAGCCAAGGAAGTTGTTTCACAGTGCTTTCTGGGCCTGGCTATGAATATGTTTAGCATTGAACAAGCAACTCGCCATATACGCTATGTTTCCTTCAGCTGGAATGTATGAATGCTATAACGTCTTATTCATAGTTGAAACCACAAAGCCTTATATATTTTAACGGGTTTAAGATAGAAGGGAAAACAGATAGTGGAAGGCACAGACTTTGGCTAAATGGCGCCGCCATCAAAAACTGGTTGAAGATGTTTTGTGATGCTAAATAGACCTCAAAGTAGGTAGCAACCCATTCTCAAGTAGCCATGGTTTCTATTTACCCAAGGAAAAGGTATGTTGAATAAAATACTTAAAGATGCTCCGGTTAGTTGCATACCGCACTGTTACTGCAAACCAACACAATGTATAAAATTAAAAAAAAACTATAAAAAAATCAGAAATATGTGCACTTTTTATTGGCAAACACACCTGTAAATATAAAAGAAACTAAAGGTCTAGATTTGGTATATTATAAGCTATAATATTCTGCAAACACAGCCAAGGAAAAATACTTAGAATAATGACATTGTGATGTAGTGTTTTTTTTTTTACTGTATTCAATCATACTGTATCCTCAAAAAATGTCAATTTAAAATGTATCAAATCTCTTTCTCATTAAACTACATATTACAATCAGCATTGGCCTAAAGTTGTGTAAAAATATGTTTGAAAGTGTTTTATTTAGTAAAATGGCGGTGTGATATCTGTGCAAAATGTGTGTACGTAAAGATGAGAAAACATAATGTGAAATTAGTGCTTTTAATTTTGGTGATATGTGGCGCTACTATTGCGCAACTGTGGCGCTACAGTGGCGCATCCGTAGTGCAACAGTTGCCAAACTGTCTTACAGTATAAAACGTAAATATGACACATCGAGGTTTAGAAAGAGATTGTCACAGACACAGTATTTTTATCTCACGAAACAACGCATGCTTTGCTTCTGGTAACCAAGTGTACAAACACGCTGTAAATGTGTGTGTAAACGCAGGAGCTCTTGGTACCGTCCGAGACAATCGGAAGAGTGTGTGTGTGTGTGTGTGTTTGTGCTATGTGCTGACGCTACTCGTCTTAAGGCACACATTCACTGCGTCTTTCTACACTTGGTTAATATAAGTATAGCGCGCTTCGCTTTGTTAGAATAAAAAAACTAATAAAAAATCCTACTATTAATATTTCCACACTCTAAGATCTAACGAAAATATTTGAGCAAATAAATAAAAATAATTACTATTCAATAATAATTCTATAACTAACAACATTGTTTACCAAGTTGATACTCTGCGTCAATTTGACTTGGTATTGTAATTTCACACAACTGTCAAAGAATTACAGTTGTGACTTGGATATACGGGCACTTTAAGTTGGAACAATTATTGCCGCCCAAACACGACACCCGTCTGGTCGGAGTTTCCTCTCTTTCTATAGAAGATGAATTAACTTTTTACCATATTTCTCATACCTCTATAAATAAATTGACGTTTTGTGTTGTTATCCCATTTTTGCGGCTCGCTACTGTGTTACTGTCGTCAAACTGTGCCACGAATAGTGCGCAACAGTTGCGCAACTATCGCCTACAAATAGAGGGTGGCCGGGACATCGTTACCATGGATTCAGTGCATGTTGGAATTCTAATTCTTATTCTCTTAGGTGCCTAAAAAGTGTCTTCAGGCATTTACAATATTTTTATAACCCCGCAATAAAAATATAATGTAAAAAGTAAATAGTTTAACAAGGGACTAATTATTTTAGAATGAAACGGCGGCTGTCAGTCTGAGACCCTCCTTTAGGGGTATTTATATAAAGTAGCCCTATCGTCTTTCACGCAATCCACACATCGTTTTATGGAAAATGTCACAATTATTGATTAATCAATATACTTTTTCTACTCTTAGCGCAACTGTAAACAACGATTCCCATCAGCCATGACTCTTTTGTCTGTCAGTTTGATAGATCCGTTGTCAGCTGTCACATACTTTTTTTTTAAGATAAAACGAAAAACTGATATTTTCATTTCAATATTTTTTAATTACGCGGGATTTTAAAAATATGTTAAGTATATCAATCTACTCCTGGTAATGTGTTCTCAACTTTGGAATATCTTCTAAATAAAACTAAACTCTCAAAAAAATCAAGTACAAATTAATGTAAGGATGTCGCCATGATTCTTTACCAGAGCCTTGTACCGAATCCATAGTATCAGTTTCAGATACTTTCAACGAGGTGCCTAAAAGTAGATTAACAGTTTATTTTTGCACAGCTTAGGCTACAGCGGTGGCCGCCATGAAAATGATGGCAATGGGATTTGACTCTACGGTGACAGAAAAATCTGTCTAGGAAAACACACAACCTTTAAAAAGTAACGTTGCAGTGACGTCATTCGACGGTAAATTGCTGCTTTGTGGTGGCCATCTGCTTTAAGCTGTCATGGTTTAAATCGTTAGATTCGCGTCAAGAGATAGTAGCGTTTGTTTCGTTTTGACACCTCTGACACACATTGACGCAGTGGAAACGCTATTTTATAATATGTGAGTTCACTCTACTCACTTTTTCGCGCGTTTAAATCTTTGGCCAGCGGAGTTTTAGCTAGCTGGATTTCATCATCAATGAAACTTTATAACCTTTATTTGACAATTATTTGAAGGAAGTATTAAAATATAATAAAGTAAACCTAACGAAAATACCGCTTTCCTAGAAAACTAAAGCTTTAGGAAACCCTATCTTAACACAGGTATGAGTGACTAGAGACGACGAACTTGTTCTAGAACTTGATGTGCCACCTAAACGGCTGCGTAAAGTCAGGGAAATTAATTGTTCATGAAATTTACTTACAACTTAAATTGTTTGTATATTGAATCTCGACTGTCATTTTTTTTACATAGTCTTAATCTACGTAGCCTTTTCTAAACTATTAAAGAGATATGAGTAACAGGGTGTAAAGTTCACTCATACTCTTGGAAAAGGGAGGATCCTCCGACCAGATGGATGTCGTATCTGGTGGGCAATTTCCCGATGATTGTTGTCGGGAAGTTGTATATATGCTAGCTGCGCGGTAAACTCTGATTGCGCGATGCAAGATTTGTGTGACGTAAGTGTGATGCGTTGTTCGCATGTAGCGGTGTAGAAGCCGCCACACTATGTTGGGTAGGCTATTGGTCTTACTGGATGCAGCTGAATACCAGTATTTTACATGGAGCGACTGCCTACCTAGTCTCCAAGATCTAGTAACTTGGTATGTGATACAGTCCGCGGGGCCTAAGCTGAGTTTTTCATTTGTGTGAGTGCACATATAGATAGTGTAGGTATGACGTTGGCCTAGAGCGCGATTGGTTTAAACCGGTTTTTTATACAAATCGGCCTGAGGCGCTGTTCGTACCCCCATTGGTGCGATTGGTGGATTGGACTCACACAAATGCAAAGATCAGCTTAGGCCTCGCGTACTGTACCCCTTGATAAGACTGGTTGTCAGACTTTTGGGATTCCGACTAATCGTGATGACTGTCAAATATCAACGAATGACAGCCGGGACCAACGGCTTATTGTGTTTTCCGAGGCACGGAGGGGTATCTTGGTAATGGACTGCTGACATAAATTGGGCTTTAGCACGCCAAATTGACGTAGTGGGTCAATTAAGTAAACAATTATCTTCGCCGACTGTACACACCACTATTTTCACCTATTTAGGTAGTATTATATACTTGGCTTAATATTAGCATTATTTTAATTTTGTCTTATGTATCGCTGTATTTAATTTGATATTTTTTTGTACAAAATTAGTACTTACTATGATTTGTGATTGCAATTAGGTGATAATAAAATCAGTATTTTTTCCAATAGATTGTTAGAAGCTGAAAACTATGTAGAATAAAAAACTTACTGATGTACTATCGAGGACAGCCACGCATGACCCTTTTCAAAACATTTTCGACTGCACATTGAAATCGTAGGTTATCCCGCCCTTTTTCTGTTTGACCAATGAATGAAGGGTGACCGTTTTTTTAAACGTTAATTGTTTTAGTTGGACCTATGATGAAGATTGTCTCTTTTTTTTATAATGTGCGCTGAAGCGCTATTGGTGGACGAAAACAATGCACGCGGGGTTAGCCACTGGCTTGTGCACACCAAAATCGCCCTAATGGGGGTCATGCGAAAATGTCGTCGATAGTACATGTCACTTATTAATAATCAATACTTAACTTTAATTTACCTCATAGGAACGGTGTTAGTCAAAAATATGAAACACTGGATGAAAAATAGCCTTTGTCCTTGCCCAAGACATGGTTTATCTGTGTGCCAAATTTCATCCAAATCCGTTCAGACGTTTAGGCTTGGAAGCGTAACAAAGGAACAAAGAAACACACTTACTTTCGCATTTATAATATTAAAGTATGGATTGAGACCCTTTCAATATTGTTGAAATTATGCATGCATTATGCTAAGATATGCTGGTCAGTTAATAGTACATTGTGATACAAGTGTGCTTTTTTGGTCATTACCCCCGAGGCGGTTTTATTCGCGCGATAAGGTAGCCGGGTGGGTGATGATCAATGCACACGCGTGTCACACGACGTTTTTCAACACACTTGCGAGGAAAAAAACAGACTCGTGTTGTCATTATCTTTAATTATTGAAACAATTAGTGAAAGTAATATTCTCAAAATGATACCGAACAGTTTTTGTTGAACCAATTAGTGAAAGTAAAATTCTCAAAATGATACCGAGCAGTTTTTGTTGAACCAATTAGTGAAAGTAATATTCTCAAAATGATACCGAACAGTTTTTGTTGAACCAATTAGTGAAAGTAAAATTCTCAAAATGATACCGAACAGTTTTTGTTGAACCAATTAGTGAAAGTAAAATTCTCAAAATGATACCGAACAGTTTTTGTTGAACCAATTAGTGAAAGTAAAATTCACAAAATGATACCGAGTAGTTTTTGTTGGCATTTTTACAGTTATTGTTATGGTATTGGTATTATTAATAATTTCGTTGTTTTCATTTTCTTGGGTATATGTCGGCGATGATAAAAATATTCATTGTATTTAGACATAAAAACTCTTTACGGAGATGAAAAAAATTGTTAAATATAAAACACGAGTGCGGTAATGTAAAGTAAAAAGCACGCGTGTTTAATACACTGCATTATGTATATATATCCTAAAAGCGGTGTAATAAGAGCAACTGTGTTGAAAAGTAATTTATTGATATTATTATTTAAGTGACATCTCTAGGTGCGCGTAGTTAGCTCCAGATTGCCATAAATAAGCACTGCGTTTGTCCAGAAAATAATTAAAATATCTTTAAAGCTTCTAAAAATCTATTGTAATACATTTATTTGTATATTTTCAAAATTATATTATTATGACATTATACTTTAACTTAGGTAAACAAATTGTGTTCATGTAAAAGAACTTAAGTTTTGTTAGAAACAAAATGGCTAGGTATGTAATTAATGTTCAATTGTTGTGTATCAAAACAGCCCTTTATTGTCCACCGCTGAATAGGGGCATAAAGAGTACTACAGTCTATTCAGTTATTTTACGTCTGACAGCTCCAACCCAATAGCAACCTTATTACAACGGCAATATAGATCACTATGGTTTTGACAGTGATGCAAACTCAGAGGTAAAATAACTGAACCAACTATACAAGGATCTTTTGGCGCCTGAATTACTTTGACAGGGGGGGGCGTTGTTGGTAAACATTTGCTGAACTGTCACAGAATTTTTATTGCGGCGTTAGTTCCGATTTTGCCCACGCATCAAAATATCCTTGTCCCGTTGTATAATTTAAATCTACACACTATAATATATAATAGTGTCATTATGAACATGCTTGGCCAATTGTATAATTTATTAGGTTTAGATTTTAAGAATGCAATGAAGTTACCAAATGTTATTTTGCTTTGTTCATACCTTATTCAATATAACAGCTGTATTTATTTTATTTTATTATATTCGGGAAACTTACAGCTAACTTAAACAGTGTCCTTAAACTATACAAAATTGCAGGCCATTTACAAGTGTCCACTGATAAACAAGTAATACTAACCCTCTTATTTATAATCACGAATGATTTCTAATGCTTTGTTGGTTTTGTAGTTTCAAGTATCTAGGCTATAGTGAAATCCCGGGTTTCGTTTCCAAGTAGGACAAAGTGCTACTGGTTTTTTTTGTCAGGATAGAGAGGTTCGGAACCTAGAAAAGTGTACGTCCCGAGCTGGCGAAGCGAGGGTATAATGCCTACCCTTTTGAATAAAGCGTGATGCTATAAGTATGAAAGAAGGTGTTTAAATAAGATGGTTAGTTATTATTTTAAATTTGTTGGCAATTTTAAATTTTAGTTTTACAATTTTAACCAAATGTTATTATTAATTTAATGTAAACATAATTATAATTTATGTACCAATGCAATGGATTACAAATCATGTAAATGGTTACTGCCTATACCCCTGCTGATATGTAGCGCCATTATATTGATCTCATAGTGTGACTTATAGCGAGAATTTCTTTTACGTTTAATCCTTACGATTAATATGACTTTTTTTTTATTGGGCTATATGGTCTATATCGTTTGGAACATAGGAAAAAAAATGTACGGAAAAAAATCACGAAATCTGATGTATTTTAAAATAAAATAAATAAATAATAATAATAAATTTTAAATGCATTTGTTTTTTGGTGATATAGGTTTTACCAAAATAAAATGCCATTAAAAATTTCTGAACCCTTTGCAGCAATTATGGAATTCTTTTGAAAAAATCACTGACAACTCTGGCATTCTGAAAATGACTAAGGTACGGAATTAATTCAATTTCCCAAAGAATATTGTTAAAGAAATTCTCGCTTTCATTTTAAAATCAAACACATTAAACGCACAAGGCTATCAAAACGTTACAATAGCCGACCGCTTGCCTAGTGCGTTAATAGAAATAAAGAAATAGGTACAAGAAATTCAAAAAAGGCAGGGCCGTCATATCATATACTATATGCACGTCACTGGTGCAAAGTAAGAAAATTTGGAGTCGCAACACAGTAGCGCAATGGATAAATCATTCAAACATCTTTCTTTGTTTAAGATCTCTATTGTAACAATCTGTCTGTGCTTTTACGAAACCGAGAAAAAACGAATATTTATTCATGATTAATCAACTCAGTATATATCAGACCACTGCTGGAAATAGTCCTCTCCCAATCTGAGCCACAACACATGAACGCCAATTCCCGTATTAAAAACTCAAAAATGTTGGCGCAATCTCATCTCAGCAAATTGTATTTAGGTAAGCTGGAGGTATTTTTGCCAGACTGACTATTGCCTCTCAGGTTCTCTGCCTTCCTCAACCCAACGTAAGTGTGACCGTCGCAACAAATGATTGGCGCTTTTCAAACTCGATAATCGATAATATTTCAGCTATTTTTTTTTCATATTTGCAAACGTGATAATATCATAAATGCGTGCAATGCCTAGAGTTGCACCTTTATTTACTTCCACGTATCCTAATTGCTCCCATGCCCCCAGATGGCTCCTATACAACCGGATTAGTCCCATGTACCCAGTTTACTACCAAACGCCCTGGTTTCTCTCATGCACCCAAATTACTCCCATATACTAGGATTACTACCATGCACCCTCGTTGCTCTTATGCACCCGGATTGCTCCCATGCACCCTAATTGCACCCATGCTTCAGACGGCCCTGTAGGTGGTCCACCGCCATTTGTAATTACTGTAGAGTAAATAAGGGTATTGTTGCTATGTTTCTAATAAATATACGTTTAGAAAAATGTATGATGTGTTTTATTTAATTAAGATTATATGTATAACCACAGGCCTTTCCAAAACGCAGATCTCTATGGAGAAGAACGGGCAAGGAACTCCAAGGACACTCTTTTAAATCAAGATATCGCAAAATTCTGGGTACATTATTCTTGATGCAAAGAAAAATACCAATTGATACGAGTATCAGATTCCCAGTGGGAGCGAAGATCGTATCCTATTCGAGGATAGTGTCCATTTATATCAATACATCGCTGCATTCGATGGAATCACTGAGAAAAGCACTTTGCCCACTCGTCCTTAGGGGTCTCTTCGACGGCATTTTGAAACGCAGCCACTGCTTCCATTTCGGAGTCCATAAAACGTTTTCCTCGAAGTTTTTCTTGTATTTTCGGAAATAAATAAAAATCGCAAGGTGCGAGGTCGGGGCTATAGGGCGGGTGACCCAGTAATTCCACGTCTGACGTCGATAAATTGTGTTCTTGGCGGCGCTGTCGTGGTGCTGCGAGGTCGTTTGTCCCTTACTTTTTCCAAGACAAGTGGCAAACAGTTGTTAGTGTACCAAGCCGCAGTAACTATTTTTCGATCCTCTAAAACAATTGTTGCGTAATGACCTGTCCTTCCGTAGAACGACGCAACCATCTTTTTTCCCACGCTTCGACCTCTCTTCACTTTAGTTGACAACTGCTCGGAAGGAAACACCCAGACAGCAGACTGTCTCTAAGTTTCAGGATCATAACAATAAATCCAGCTTTCGTCACCCGTAAGTATGTCGAACACAGCATTTGAGTCACCTCCGTTAAATCTTTGAACCATTTCACGACACCAATCAACACGACGGAGTTTTTGGGCCTCTGTCAAATTATGAGGTATCCACAGAGCACACAGCTTCCTGACCGCTAAATGTTCGTGGAGGATTTTGTGCATTTGACTCATACCGATGCTGATGCTTGTCCAAATCTGCTGATAAGTCACTCTTTTGTCAGTCTCTATCAAACGCCGTACAACATTCATGTTATCTTTTCGCCGTAGAGGGCCGTCCCTCACGCAGATCATCGGTAAGATTAGTGCGACCACATTTAAACTCATTAATTAAACCAGTTGTAAACAGTGGCACGAGATGAGGCTTCATCGTGAAAGGCCAATCGAAGTCTATCATAACTTTCTTGTTGACTTAAGGACATCGAAAGTCATAAAAAATCATTGTACGAAAATTTTCTCGCGTTAAATTCATGCTGACGTGACAGTCGTGACACAGACAATTTTTAATTTGCCGCCAAATCGAAAACAAATGACAAATGAATGCAATACATACACAATAAACATAATCAGCCTATAATGTTCCCACTGCTGGGACACAGGCCTCGTTTCTGTGAGAGGGAGTGGGCCGTAATCCTCCAAGCGGGCCCAGTGCGGGTTGGTAGATGTCACATGCCTTCGATTTTTGGTTCTTAGACATGCAGGGCATGCCGGTTTCCTCACGATGTTTTCCTTCACCGTTTTGAGAGCAGTGGTGATGAAATAATTTACACAAAGTAAAGCGCCTGTCTGGGTTCGAACCTACGACCTACACCTCGTAAGTCGCGGCCGTTACCACTGGGCCACCACTGCTCTACACAATAATATTGGCAAAGATTTCCATTTTAAAAATTTTAACTTATTTTTTTTTATCGTTTACAAGGGCCCAGTTCTAAAAAACTTTCAGTGTCGCCCTCGTAATACAGGGTGGCACCGACTTGCAAACTGAAAACATGAATTCAGCACATAATTCTCTTCGTAGAAATAACACGTAGGTTTTCAAAAAAAAGAAAACTACTGTTTCGTAGAAGTGTGCAAAAAGGTAAGGTAAGGTTGACTTGTAGAAAATGCCTCAGGCATTAAGTCCACTTTTGCACAGTATTAAATTACTTGTGCAAAACGTTTTAATAACACCAACGCGGTCATTATGTGTGGAACAGCTAATATATCTATTTATGTAAACGAAGAAATATTTCAAATCAAGAGGTTTCTGTATCCGTGGTAACGGGATGCGCACTGGTGTCCCAGCTACCCTGTATATTATTAATAAGTTGGTGCAGTCGAGTTCTTTAATACGAGTATCTGCGCATTTTCATGAATCAAAAATATATATAGGCATAAAACTCATAAAACTCTAAACAGCTTTGCCTTACAATAAATTGTTAACAAACTGAGACATCATAAATATGTGCCTATACTAAATCAATAATATTGCTACAGACAAAGACTCAAAAAGTTGTGCGCAATCCCTTGTTCATATTGTTTAGCACAAAGTTAGGTTCACTAATATCTATGGAATGTTTCTATGAAAAATATCTTGACAATTTGAAATGTCGTGGGTGGTACGTCTTCAAATTACTTCTCCCGCTCTGGGTGAAGCTGGAGGGTGTGTCAGAGTTTTACTGACTAAAAGCCACCCGTGTTCCTTCAGTTCCCTGTGCCAGGGCCCCGGTGTTTCTTTCGAACATCCCGCGTCCCTGAGGCATAAGGACCCCGTCATTTAGTGCTGACATCTCTTTGAGGCGCGCGTAGAACACGACGCGCCGTCAACCGAAGCCTGGTCCTTACTGGATGGCGAACTACCCATTGCTCGCCATTCGCAAGCCCGCGCCTACGGCGGCCGGGGGGAATCTGCTGGGAATTCCCGACGCCCAGGGCATCTCCTGCAGCGACTAGGAGCGTGAGGGTGCAAGGTTCTCTCTCTCACGCGCTCCGCCTCATCCTTCGCGAGCATTACTACTACACAGAAGTAGGTGACGGCTTCCTATTCACTCTCGCTCCGAACCATGACCTGGACCACGGCCGGACACGAAAGATTGCAGCCGCCGATCGCCTCCGCGAGGACACGGCGGTGCTCCGCCCAAGCTGGGCAGAGCACCGTATGCTCCGCCTTGTCCTCCGGGCGATCCACATAATGGTGATACCCTGGCGTGTCCTCCCACCTTATACGGAACAGGAACCTCCCGAAACAACCATGTCCGGTAAGGATCTGTGTCAGGCAGATGAGGACGCCGCACTCCTCAAAGAGGGGACTTATCGCCGCTATTGTGGCGTGTCCAGCACTGAGTTGTGAAAATCGGCACCCTCCATGTCGCCATGAGATCCCGCCGGAGCTTTGTCCGTTGTGCCGCGATTTCTCGCTGCAGCGGAATTTGCCTACTCGCACCACTCCCACACGTGCGCGAGGTCTTTTGACTCCAGATCCCATGGCGGCAATCCACTAAGGGACTCTCCTCACAGGAGACACTGCGATATCCCCGGACCAGCCGAATTGCCATGACCCTTTGGGACGCTTTCAACCAGCGGGCTGGTCGGCGCCTCGTCTTCGGTGACCCTAAGATTTCCTAAAACATAATTAATCAAATAAAACAGCTCCCTCTTAGAAATTATAATTAGAATATTTGTGCGCCTTTGATGGCAAGACAGCGTTCATTTTATTAAAATTGACATCATTACTTTTTGCTTACTAGTGTTCTTACAAATAAAAATGTTTGAATTTGAATTTGAACGTTTTCAGGTTGCTACAGTCCTATTACGAACGCCAACCGGCAAACAAAAATAAATTAAATGATAAAGACTTTATAGTTGAATATTCAAAGCTGTATAGACGAATCCTGGCTTGCAATATAAATATTGAAATCCGAAAGTAGTCAGATATTTTTCACTGCACTACCGTAACATACCTATGAACAGTTTATATGATAACATTTTATTGATGACTAAGTTTCTATAGAAATTTATGATCATTTTAAAGCTTTCAATATTTTGAAACATTGTCACTGCCAATATTTAAATAATAAAAAAACATTTATTTCGAGCAACCTTAGCTCATATGTGGAGTACACATAAATACAGAACACACAATAAATGGATAACACAAACAAAGTAAAAGACTTAATATCTAACCGGCCCTGCTGACTGCAACATGGCTATCACAGCAGTGCCGTATATATGAGCAGTCCATCCGGTCCGCGATCACGTCGCGATCCGCGGGTGCTGCCCCACACTCTACGAACCAGGGACGCGCCCCCCTTGCCCTTGCGAAATGTGGGTGTACTATAGGTACACCTCTGCCTAACCCTTCTGGGATTACAGGCGTGATGGAATGTTGTTTTTACAGAACAGATCGGCAGGTTTCCTCATTATTATTCCTATCATTATATGGTAAATTACTTTGAATTATTGTACAGTCGAGTTCACTAATATATTCGTCCTCGACTGTCCACTGAAAGTGCAATACTGTGTCTTTAAGCAAACCGTCAGATAGATAGTCTTTCGATCTGTGTAATATCTGACTGTCGGCTAGAAGCTCAGCCTCGTCGACATCATCGAAGGCGATGGTCTTGTCGGGACGGATCAGGGGGGGCATGGAGACTATTTCTCCGGATCTAAGTTTCCTCTGGAGCTGCCAGAAGGCTAGGTGGGTGGGCTCTAGTTCGCTCAGCATCTTGTCCCAGCCGGCGGTACGCAGCTCCTCTTTGCGTGTTCTTACAGTACGCTGTAAGTAACGCATATGGGCTTTGTTCGCGTTGCAGGGGATCGGGTACGCTGACTTCGGTGTAGTATTTGTAGCCGCATTTGACAAGTACGCCGGTGGTATCTAGTCGAGCGCAGCGAGCCAGATCCTTTATATAAGTGTAGGTATATAATGTCAACGATAAATATGTAATAGCAAAAAATAAAAATAAAACACCGTTAATGGGGAGCAGTTACTAAAAAATTACTTAGTGATGCCGTTTATGAGGTACTAGGGAAGCCACATGTGGTGATCAAACTATTTCCTTAAAACCTTTTCTTTCACCAGAAATGATTGGTGTCTTTACCTATCTTTATTTGTCTGCTGGGGAGTTTGTTGCGCCACTTCTCCTTCCCAGCACGCACTACGAAGTAGTGAAGGTCGAAAGTTTTTGGGCGGCCGTCATAGTATGGAATTTTGACGTTCAAAAAGTGGTGGTTCTCAGCCTAATTTTGATAAATCGATTTTGATCTTAGAAAAACCACAACACTTCATTAATAAAAAAACGTTCTCTTGCGCAGAAAGTTGCCTGCAAAACCATTTATCATATTTATTTTTAAAAGAGGAAAAGTATCATAATTACTTCTTAATACCACGAAATACGTGATTAATTATGATTTCCCGACAGTTTAAGTCACAACTAAATCTTTACGTTTATAATAACGAATTAATCTTCACTTTTATCAATTTCATATATTTTTTTAGTAACCGCAATAAAACGGATAAGCCAGTATCTACACCTGAACATGAAAAGTTGTGAACTCATTTGCCATTTCCTATTCCTTGTAGCATACCTTTTTTTTGGTTAAAAAACATCATCATGTTTATTTATTTTAAGGGAGAAAAAAGCTTTCGTAAGGAAAGTGATCTCTGTAATCTCTACTTTTGACAGCTTGGTGATTACAAACATCTGACGGTATTTCAGATACAAGCCATAAACATTTTTTTTTTGTTTGATTGTGGCAAGCGGCCTTAGCCATTGTTGCCAGTGACGAGTGTTGTAAAACAAGTTTATAAAAAGTGATCTGATATTTTCTCTAGTATTCTTACTTTTTTTTTTTTAAACCTATTGAAACTGTTAGAGTGTAGTTTCCTGAAAATTTGTGATATCAGTGTTGCATACGTGTTAACAGGTGCGGTGATCAAGTGACAAGAATTTCTAGAAAGGTAAGTTTTATGTAAGGCTTCCAGTCCAATTGGATGGCGATCTGATCTCCACAACCAGACCAACGGCTTAACGTGCTTTTACACGGAGGGGTCTCGATATATAGTGGATGGTCACCCATCCACGGATCGACTTTGA
This sequence comes from Dasypolia templi, assembly GCA_963555695.1. Lineage (NCBI taxonomy): Eukaryota > Metazoa > Arthropoda > Insecta > Lepidoptera > Noctuidae > Dasypolia > Dasypolia templi. Next base: position 13,883,316 of record OY743163.1, read on the forward strand.
CAAACGTGGCTGACCTTCGATAGACCCTCGTTACAGTTACTATTTAGCCACAAGCCAGGTTGTTTAGTGTATAAATAATTTGCACGTTCACTAGCGGATTATAAAGCCATATACAGGATACATGTTTAACTAGTGCGCAAACTATAACCATAAATTCAACACACGAATCTAGACCCCCCGAGCATAGACATTATTCGTCGATTATATAAAAAAACGGCAGTTTCAAAAAAAAAAACCTACTCTGTCAAAATGTACTGAACAGCAATTTTTTTTTTAAACCGACGACATTTTTGTGCTCTTGTTTTAACATCAGACTAAATTATTATCTATAAGGTTTTACGATGTTTTCATTAATAGGTTGTTTCCATTTTGTCGAGTTTCGCGGTTTTGTTGATACAGCTGTACATTTTTATAGTTAGTAGGTAAATATAATGATACATTGGGAATGGAGATGTTTGATAGAAAAAAAAATGTTTTTGTTTTTTTTCACTACCTTTTTACTGTTTTTAGTACTGCTAAGCACGAGATCTTGGGTTCGATTTTCGAGTCGGGCAGAGGTTTCTTGGGTTTTCTATGGAGTCTCGATCTGTGTCCGGTTGATGGCAATAGGCTCACCCCCTACCACATGGAACTTAAACATAACTAGCGAAATGTGTGTGTACTGGTAGGACACCTCTGCCAAACCCTTCTTGAATACAGGCGTAATGTTGCTTTGCGTGTTTTTTTTACTACGAGTGTAAATTGAGATCAGCCGCGAAATCAAGAGCTGTGATGAAAATTAAATGATTATAGTATACAGATTATAGTATATAGATAGTTCACAGTTCTCTTTTAAGGGCTGTCCTTTTGTGTATGTGGTAAAATTCTTGTATAAACTTTATTTATTAACAAGGCATGGCATGGCATTGACGTACGGAAATAATCGGTGACAAAAAACAAATATTCTGTATCTGCGATAATTAAAAACCATCGTATCTTTGGCAACGAATTGTAGATTATTTAATAACATGTGTATTAACTCATTATCAGATGACAACGATTAGTCTTTCGTAGTGTGACAGTGATACAATATAAACAAATATGTTTTTTCCCTAACGTAAATAGTTAAATGTGACATCCTAGTGACTTTTAAACTCAGTGAGTTTTGAAAGCGGTGAGTGACGTATTTTCATAGTGATAAAGGTATTATAGTGATGCTAAGAAACAGTAATTTTCCATTTGTATGTACATATTATTTTATACAAGACCAGTCTGCACGATGTCCCCCAAGCCTAGGCCTTTGCCTATATTTTGGGGACCGAAAGCATGGAATTAGTATGTACCTACTTTGGTCGAAAATCAGTTATGATGACTTTGAAATTTAAACGGTGTGTTGCTTAGGTGTATTGTTGTGAAGCCACGATGATTTAGGTATGTACTTTAAAAACAATGTTCAATCGTACATACAACTACTTATTAAAAATATAACATGTGTACAATTTAAGAAGTAAAAATTAAATTCAGTTAAAACCAGCGCACGCTCGCACTAATTAGGGCAAAAATATTGGTTGAAGGAGCACGGCTAGCGGCTGTTCAATAGTTTACCGGAAGATATAAAAAATGTGACAATATAAACACATTGAAATGCAGACTAAGGCATACAATAAATCACAACACTTTTTTTTATTCAGTTAGAAACACATACATTTAATTACATTAGGTTGGTGCGAACAAAAACTCATTAGAGTTTTACCGTGCACCAAAATCATCGAACATTTATAAAATAATAACCACTCAAGCAGGTACACAGTCAAAGTTAAAAATAACATAACATAACATCACGCCTGTAATCCCAGAAGGGTTAGGCAGAGGTGTACCTATAGTACACCCACATTTCGCCAGTTTTGTTTAAGTCCCATGTAATAGGCACAAATCCAGACTCCAGGTTGCTACTGAGTAATTCTAGATAGAAAAACCCTATAACACTTTGCCCGACCTGTGAGTCGAACCTAGGACCTCATGCTCAGCAGTAGCGTGGCGACCACAAGACCAATGAGGCAGTCGCTAAAAGAAGTCAAATGTAATGAACAAAAAATATAAGCTGAAATATTAAAATAACATGAAAAAATATATGCTAATATAATGTCTCCTACAACCCTAGAGGTAACGAATGTTAATAGTTCAAGTTGTGTCAAATTTTAAGCGAACTGTTATTTTAAGTTCAGAGAAATAAAGAACTTCAAACCCAAAAACAAAAGAGTTCGCATTCGAATTTTGTGCGGTCACGAGTAAGATTCCAAGGGATCTTTACAATGCAGCACTATGGGTGAAACTATTATGTTATTTGTTTCCAATTTTTTACTGTAAATAATTATCAGGAGGCATATGTATATCATTGAACTTTGACAGGTAAATTTATGTGTATAAGGTTTAAACTAGCGTGAAATTAATAATAACAAACTGAAAAAAACAAACATTGATGCGCTACGCGTGTTTCATGCGCATTACCGATTTTAGACAATTTTCCATACTCAATTCAACACATTCTTGTTCACATCTTAACGAAAACTTTGTGCACAATTTTCTATTTCCAAGGGTTTGGGCTAGGCGTTGATGTTAGCCCTTTTTTAATTTTTCCGTACCTTTATAGGAAAAAACGGAACCCTTTTAAGATCACTTTGTTGTCCGTCCGTCCGTCTGTCTGTCTGTGAAGACCCTTTTTCTCAGAAACGCGTGGGGGTCTCAAGCTGGTATTTATATCTAATACTCAGGTCTACCGTCCCTTGGAGCTGTGTAAAAAATCTAACTTCCAAGCCAACGCAATCAAAAGTAACAGCCGTTTATGCCGCAAATTCACGACTTGAATCAATTCTATTTTGAGTCAATTTGCTAATTAAAAACAATAAATTTTCCTAACATGGCCTATTTTCATGTTTGTAGTAATAATCGTTATAGAGATTTAGAAGGATTAAGGCCTTACACAAACTAGATATATATGTTGATAGATTTACAGTAGATAAATGACAGTAGCAATTTGCGTATAAAAAATCGGCGCTCACTGATAACGGGACCTTGTATGATTAGAGCTGGTGTTTTAAACCTTGAACTTTAGGCCTTTCGTATTTAAAAAAGAAATGTATTTCTTAATACTTTAATAGCCGGTGTATGAATTGTGAATATGGGCCGCATCCAGTCTGTCCTGGTTGTTTTTTAAGAAAACACTACGCTTGCCGATACGCGGTCTTCACTGCAGGACTCGTCTGGTCCAACGGCCATCGGTCTTTCATTCAGCTGGCTTACTCTTCAAGCTATGTCGGTAACTCCGGTTCTTTTTACGTTATGCTATAGTATCATACGACTAATTCTCAAGTTTAAATTCTCAAAGCAGAAACCACGAGTTATTGTTATGGCGTGTGTTAGATCATTTAGCTTCGTTTGAAATGGTTGAGCTGAACGGTTCTGCACCGTTAGTTGGGGCTGTTCATCTCTTAGCTGCCACGGTTTTCTTTATTTCTATTTTTATTTGTTGTAACAGTATATAAAAGAGTTTTCATGGAGTTTGTTGCTCGTTCTTCTCCATAGGTACTTACTACGCTTTCGAATGGGCAACTAACTTTATATTTTTAACAGACTGACTTCTTGAAATTCAAGTGTCTGTTATTATGGTTTATGTTATGCAATTATTGGGAGGCAAACAAAGATACGGTCCACCGTTCACCTTATGGTACAAGGTCACCGCTGTCTATGGTCATAACAAAACCAGAGACAATAATCTAAAATGTCTCATCACTACAATCTGTCTGTGCAAACATCCACCAATCCTCACTGGTTCCGCGTGGCGGATTATGACCGCTGATTTAGGTCGATTAGGACGATTTAGGGCTGTGATTTTCACAATGCAACTTCCCCTCAAGCCGGTGAATAGTTGCGCACACGCACGTAGTACTTAGTCGTGCATGTTACTCGTATTCACTGCGTTGACGGATAGACAGACAAGTCAACGCATTTTCCACCCACTTACCATAACGTAAATATAAGAAGAAGTTCATGCTGGTTGCACGAAAGTGACTCTAATCAGTCTGGAACTCAGTGTTGTGAGAGCTTATTAGTCTCGGAATCATCAAATGCGAGATATGTATCAAGCATGAATAAGGATAACGCTTTGTCAGCTGATATAAAAAATGGCAGCAACAAATTGCACGACGTGGCGAGCAGTGAGTCATAGCAATAAACGTAGGCCGTGCTCGGTGTCGACGTTGCTCGTTCCTCTCGAGATAACAAACTTTTGGTTTGCTGGTCAGCTGTTAAGTGAGCAGCGTAAAGAAACTGCGGATGGTGTTGTTAAACTGAGTGTCGAAGAAAATAGAGTTGATGATAAAGGATGGACGGAAGTTAAAAAGAAAAAACAAACGATTGAAAACCCTTCTAACGGGAATGATGGGAGTTGCGAATGATTCTGTTAAAATTTTCGAGCTGCGGCAAGGAATGTTCCTATTTTTTTAACGAACGTGCACAAAAGTGCGACAGAGGCTGATATTGTTAATTTTAAAATGAGGAAAACACAAGTATCTGTTAAATTAGAGAAAATAAACGCCAAAAGACAGTCTGTACACAATGCCTACAATTTCTTTATGGCGCAATCAAAAGTAAAAATATTTCGTGATGCTAAGTTAACTAAAGGCATATCTAATATTTCGGAAATTTGAACACTTTAAACCGAAGTCAGCAGCGCAAGCTAGTTGTACTGGAAACGGCTCATTGGACACGTTAGTTAATGGATAGTAAGACATGCAAGTTGGTCACATTTAATTGTAAAAATGTGAAACGTTCGGCAGATTACATCAGAGACTTGTGCAGCAGCGCTGTCATAATTGCACTTCAAGACACCTGGTTGCTGACTGAGGAGCAGTCGTATTTGGACACTATAAGCTGTGAGTTCAGTTCGGCGGGTACGTCCGCGTCAGGCATGGATTCAGCGTCAAGACTAATACGTAGGAGGCCCTACGGTGGTGAAGCTATTCTTTGGCGAAAATTATTGTTTACTTATGTGTCGGTTATCGAGTGTCTGATATATATATCCACGCGTTTGTGCTGTGAAGATTGCGCTAAGTAATAAATCCATACTAGTGGTAAGTGTGATGACCGATGACGTTAATAACCTGGCGGAGTTCACGGACTCTCTTGGCTCGGTGAGTGCAATTATTGAGAGTTGTAACTTAGAATGTTATTATGTCGTGATTTGAATTCGCACCCAACGGAACAATTTTATACGGAACTCTCAAGTTTTTGTGTTGAACAAAAATGGACATGCATTGATACTGAGTTGTTAGGGCTTTGTTTGGATACCCACACTTTTATTAGTGATGCTCATGGTTCGCAAAGGTGGCTTGATCATTGTTTAGTTACAAAGGCAGCCGTGCCTACTGATATGCATTCAAGTGTGACGTGCAGTGGTCTGATCACTTTCCGTTGATTATAATGTGTCACCTTAGTCTTGTTCAGATTCAACAACCAAATGTTAGCATTGAAGTGAATAGGATGATCTGGGGAGCAAGAAGTCAAAATAGATTCATGCATATAAAATAAAATATCATGAAAAATTGCTACTCATTGACTTCCCGGATGACTTTAGAGAGTGTAGTGGTTAGACTCGTAATGACCCTCACCACTTTCGTGTAATAGATGCAATGTATGGTAAAATTGTAAGTGCATTGTGCGAGTCGGCTACCGAGACAATATCCTATTCCCCCATAGAAAGCGAGGAACAGTCGTGGGCTGGAATATGCATGTGAGCGGCGCGCATATGGAGGCTAGACGTAAATTTGTACGTTGGCTGGATAACGTTATGATACCCCGATATCCGGACGGATTTTTGATGAAATGCGTGAATCTAGAAGGGTATTTAAGTCTCAGTTGAACGATTTTCGATCTTTTTGGAAGCCTACAAATAGACTAAAGGGCAAGCCGCGTCCCTGTTTGCATCGATGGCGTGAGTGATGCTAGACAAATAGCTGACCTTTTTGCAGACCATTCTAGTGTGCTGTCACCATTAGGCCCCTCTAGGTCGACGCTCAATGTTGAACCACGGAAAGACCACCTCGTCATGACGGTCTCAGCATTGAGCATCTCCTATTTGCGCGTCCGCATTTGTCAAGAGTGTTGGCTATGCTTTGTACTTTTTGTCTGGGTCATGCGTATAAACCGAGTGACATGATCAAAACAACAGTCGTGTCTATCGTCAAAAAGATCACTGGTGCCACAATCATGTCGAAAGTGTTTGACGGTGTGCTTAACGCTCAACTTAGCAGTCATTTACGTGTTCACGATAAACAATTCGGTTTCAGTTCTGGTTTATCCACTGGCAATGCTATATAGAGTGCGAAGCACGCTGTGAGTACTACACGGATCGCCACACTCTAGTTTACGCATGTTTTCTTGATTTGAGCAAGGCTTGTGACTTGGTTGTCTACGTCATTTTATGGAGAAAGATGGAAAAGGTAAATACTCTATAATACTGTTATGGAAAGGTGAGGTGGGCTGGTGCCCTGTCTAGGCCATATGGGTTGTAGTGCGGGGTGAGGCAGGGGGGGTTATGCTCCCCTACGCTATTCATCCTATACGTGAATGATCTGATTGGCGCACTCAACAGCATGCGTGTCGGATGTCATATTGATGGTGTGTGTTGTAATAACATTAGCTACGCCGACGACATGGTGCTGCTAAGCGTATCAATCAGCGGGCTTAGGACACTCGTAGCCACTTGCGAGCAATATGCCAGACTACATGGTCTGGCATATAATGTTAAGAAGAGTGTGGTCATGGTCTTCGGGGCCAGGGGTAAATGCCCGGAAGCAGTACCTTCAGTTAGATTGAACGGTATACCCTCTGTGAGGGTAGACCGATTTAAATTTCAAGGGTAGTGATTGTCTGTATTGACTGCCTCGTTGGTCTAGTGGTCGCAATCGCTACTGCTGAGCATGAGGTCCTGGGTTCGATTCCTAGGTCGGGCAACGTGCTATTGGGTTTTTCTATCTGGAATTTCTCAGTAGCAGCCCGAAGTCTGGATTTGTGCCCGGTAGATGGCCATAGGCTCGCCCCCTATTACATGGGACTTAAACATAACTGGCGAAATGTGGGTGTACTATAGGTACACCTCTGCCCAACCCTTCGGGGAAACAAGGCGTGATGTTATGTTATGTTATGGTAGTGATTGTGTGATAATACTGAATCAAGAGAAACTAGAATTCGTCGATAAAATTGTTTTCCTGGGGATCATAATAAAATACCTCCCCACATATTTCAACTGAATGAGATGAAATTCAAATCCTTTTTAAAACGCACACTATGCAGGCATATTATAAGTTAGGGGATTACAGCGCTGATAAAAATGCCTGGCTTAATCCTGGTCCTGCTCCACACCACAACTAATTAATTAACATTTGAAGTACTGTTGCAGCTACTGAAAATTGTACGAATATATTTGCATTGTATAAACTCAGTCTCCTTTATATTATATAAATGCATAGCACAGGTGGGAGTACTTTGTACTATGGAGCTACCATTTACCAGACTCGAATGTGCCCTGGCGGCTGATAGTATGTCATGCTCACTCAAATGTGTGACGGTGGCGCGTGTGTTGGATCATTCAGCTCCCTTCAAAATGGTTGAGCTGAATGGTGCTGATCCATGTGTCATGTTTAATTTATTTTATTTTTAGGACTGTTTATATTTATTTTTTGCTGCACTCTGGACGCTGTTAACGTGTACGGTTTTTGTACATCGTTCTCACCTATAGAATCAATATTAATGATGCAACTAATTTATTTGTAAGAACAATATTATTTAAAGAGTGTCCATGGAGTTTCTGCCCCGTTCTTCTCCATAGGTACCTACTACGCTTTGGAATGGGCAACTAGCTTCATATTTCTGACAGACTGACAATTCAAAAGTCAGGCACTTTTGAATTTTCAAGGAGTCAGTCTGTAAATGGTTTAATTGAAATAAATGCTTTGAATTCGAGTTAATGCTTTGAATATCTGGGTCACTTATTGACCACTGGCCTCAAAGACGATGAGGATATTGACAGGGAGTGGAGGGCGCTGTGTGTGAGAGCTAACATGATTGCCCGCAGATTCAGGCGTGCGTCTAAAGAGGTCAAGCGCACTATATTTATTGATTACTGCACGTCTTTTAACACTTGCTCCGTGGATTAATTAGACTCAAAAATCATACAGCACCCTTCGCGTCCAATAAAATAACGCATTCAGGGTGCTGATGGGGTTGCCCCGATCAGCACCCTGAATGCGAACCACTACTGCAAGGTTTCGGCTGGGCCTGTAACCTTGCAGAAATGAGGTCACAAACTGTTTCTGTTTTTGCTTTTGTTTTTGTCTTTGTAAGTGTATTACTAACATAGTTTGTGAGTATATTGTTACTAACGCTATGAGTCTTGTTGCTCGAAATAAATGATTATATATATGTATTATATACACGTACAAGAATGTCGAAAACAGTGCATAGAGCAAAAAAAGATGCTATCAATTTCATGTCATAAAATATTCAGAGAGATCAAATCCTGTGATATCGATTGATTGCTTAAGATTAAAATCTAGTGTACTTACACATTGTAAAAATAATTAATTAATCATAATTACGCGACCTACATTATGACTTAATAAAACAAAAAAAACATTGCAATAGATTTCCTTAATTAAATCGTTTTTTTGATCTGATTGATAATTGCTAGTAAGCCTTTTACAATGTCAGTATCATTGAATCGGTAAGAAGGCATACTTTCGCGGTCAATAGTAGGCAGCCAAAACTATTCAAGGAACTTTTTGTTTAAGTAGCCAAAAACTAAAAATACCAACCACGCTTGTAATACCTGGGTGCCATCATTTTGCCAGTTACATTATAAAACCTTAGGATGGACAAGCCTATTATCATGCCTGCTACTGAGAAATTTCTTATAAAACTCAATAACACTTTGCCCAACCTGAGAATCGAACCTAACATCACACTTGGCAGTTATGCTTGCGAACACAAAGCCGAGACATTATTTGAAGTGATAACAAACAGACCTACGGCAGTTGATAAAGTGATTATCGCCACCTGGACCACCAACACAACGTTTTTACATTATTCTCACATAAAGAAGCATCAATAATAATGTTCCCAGGATTCTGGAAAATGTTGATTTAAAAGAGTGTCCTTGGAGTTTTTGCCCGTTCTTCTCCATAGAGATCTACCTTTCGGAATGAGCAACTAGCTTCAACTTTCTGACTAACTCACAGACACTTTGACAATTCAAAAGTGCATGTAAATGGTTCGAGTCTGATCTGTTCGAGATTAATCAAAATAATTGTTTTGAGTTTGAGTTTCAACTCCAATGAAATGGCCGATAATTTGAAATCGTTGTAGATCTTTGAAAATAAACTGAAAAGGTGTGTCTGCTTGTACAGGTTTGGCCCGGTGGTATAGGCCCCAACTTACCTGTTGTTAATTGTGAGTTGAACCCAGGAAAGCAAGTTACTTTGTGTATTTAATTTCATTACCATTGCTCTCAAAACGGCAAAGGAAAACGTCGTGAGGAAACGGGCATGTCCTATTACCAAAAATATCGAAGACTTGCGATATCTACCAAACCTGTACTGAGCCCGCGTGGTAGATTATGACCCACTCTCTCTTACAGAGAGGGAGCCTGTGTCCCAGCAGCGGGAACATTGATTATGTTTATGCTACTTGTGCAAGCAGTAACTTAGTATTACACCCTTATTGTGATATGTTATTATGCTCTAGGGCCTAGATAATTATTTAAATGTTTTAATACATTGGATTAGTAACAGTGTTTTAACACTGTTACTAATCCAATGTATTGCATGTGTGTATTTTCTTTTGTTTTGATATTATTATTATTTGGTTTGTTTTCTATTTTTTTATTATTTTTAAGCCCCACACTAGGAATTACTCCTGTATCGTGGGTGCGTTCACAAACATGAAAACTCACATACACAAGACACATACGTCAGACAAATATTTGTTACGTGCGGGAATCGAACCCGCGACAAGCAGCTCAGCAGCCGATCGCTCAACCACTGCGCCAACCGTGTCGTTTGGCGTTTGGTTTGTTTGTGTTCATATAATCTTCACTGATATTAAAATTGTATGTCATCAATGACAAAGCAAAGCGCAACACATAATTATTATTATAATACCTTGAACCTGACCTTGACCTTGAAATGAGTCCAATTCTGATTCTGCGTTACACACAATTAATCGCATTCTGAATCATTTTGAAGGAAATTGCTAATACAATGCTTCATATGTTAGAAACATTTGTCCGCTTTACAACGTAAATAACGCAAAGAATGTTGTGGAACTGTCAATATTAAAGCGATTATTACTGATAGTGTATTATGCCGTGAATGACGTTTGGTGATGGGTGATTATCCAAAACAAAAAAAAATGGTAGTCGTTTTAACGGGTCGTCAGAAGCCCGAAAGTCTGACCACCAGTCTTAACAAGGGGTATCGTGTTACCCAGTAACTGGGTTGTGGAGGTCAGGTTGGTGCAGTCGCTCCATATAAGGTACTGGAATTCAGCTGTATCTGGTTAGACTGGAAGGCCACTCCAACATAGATAGGAAACACTATGCAGATGATAAAACACTTATCTAATTAAATGATGTATCATGCTTCCTGTATCTCGACGTAGTTGTTCATTATTAACAGACTTCAAAAAGGAGGTCTGTTTTTTTGTATGTATGTTACGTGGTACCCTCCAGCAATTGTGAATCGATATCCGTGATGACTGATATTTGAAATGTTCATAAAACAGTGTAATTTCAAAGTGGGCATAGTAAAAATGAGATAATCGAAAAAATATATTAAATCGGTGTAAATATGAAGAAGATATACGCTTTAAAAGTTTTGGAGAGGACTATTCCCGTCCTTATCGCACGGTACGGACAATGTACGGCGCTAGTATGAAGTTTCATAGTCGTGACGTCACTTCTGCGATAATGCTGTCCTTGTCTAACACTTATCTTTAAACGTTTATAACTTGGCAATTTTTTAAGCTTTTCACTTTTTGTAATTTTGTTTGCACTATTTGGAAACAAACAATTTATTGAGATTAAAAAAAAAATGTCATCATCCCTACTGTGAATCGATTTCCTTTTTTTATGGATAGGGGATGCCTAAGGGTTGGTCTCGTTTAGATTTTATTATTTTTGTGTAGTTTTTCAGTAAGCTTCAGTATTAAGTATATTTCCACTAACAGTCTTATTCATAAACGTGTCTTAAATTTTAATCAATTGCTAAGAAAATGTTTAGCCAAATTCTTATTCATAAACGTTGTTTAGCGCTAAGAGTTCGCTAACCAATTGATTAGTAGCTGTCAAATTTAAACACCATCGGTAGCTTGTTAAGAGGATGCTAAGAGGCAATATGGCGGTTTTTACTTGAGTCAGCTGATCGATTCAGTAGGATTATTGTTTGCCTCGAGGTTATTTTGTTCCTAATATCGATCTGTGTTGACTATTTCATGAAACTTGACTTTAAGGCAAATTCTACCAGAGAGAGAGTAGTATTGACGATTCCAATGATTATAATCCTGTTCTTCATTAAATATTTGTTGCGGTCGCGAACCATGTTTTGCTCAACTTACAACCTGTAGTACTGTTCTGCAACCATCTAACTGTGAAAACGTAGGTGAAGTGAGCGTGGAGTGAGTTGTCATTGCCACTGATGCTAGCGATTGACCAAGACGGGGTGACACTGACAGCTCACTACACGCAAGTCTTCACGGTGATTTTTTTACAGAATTGATATACTTACACTGACCTGCAATTTGCAAAAATTATAAATGATAAATGATTTTATTTCTGGTAGGTTAGTACAAAAACTTTTACACATCAATCATATTTTTTTAAGTAGATGAGGTGGGTTCCCTATCAGGCTACTCTGAGAAGAAAGGCCGAAAACAAACTCATAAGTCACAGTCTCTTTTAAAGTCAAGACTGATTCTTGTCTTGGATTAATGTCATAAATGATCTCTTGAGGGAAGAACCACACAAATTGAGTGGATCTGTCTAGTCAGTGCACGCATTTGTCAGTAATCGTCCCACTAATAACAAAAATGAGCTCACAATCTTATAGAACCTTATCTGTAGTTTTGTGAAACGAATTTTTGTGTTACTTTTGGTTGCTATACTTTTTGTACCTACTAGCTTTTCCAGCGACTTAGTCTGCGTTCAAAGTTGAAAAGTACCCTATACCCAGAACATGATCTATCTGTGTGCCAAATTTTAACCAAATTCGTTCAGCTGTTTCAGCGCGAAAGCGTTACAAAGACACAAACTCACTTTAGCATTTTAATATTAGTATTGATTAGGATACATACTCGTAGCATACATTCCAAACTACCTTTGAATATGTCAAACCGCTCGACTAAAGCATAAGGATTAAATAAACAAAAATAAACGTATCTTAAAACACAGGCCCATTAGTTTAATATCACATATCTACAAAACATTTATCAAAATAATAGAAAATTGAATATCTGGCGAACTAGATAAACATCAACCTCCTGAGCAAGCAGGTTTCCGGCCCGGCCTTTCTACGACAGATCATTTGCACGCAGTCAACCAACTTACAGAAAAACATCAAGAATATAAAATTCTTTGTTGATTACTCCAAAGTTTTCGACAGCATTTCTCACAAATCCATTTTTGACGCCTTAAGCAACCAAAACATTGATACTCGTACCACCTATATAAAAATAGACCACCTATATAAATAAGAAGTTTGACAAACTACTAAAAGAAGGGGACCGGTAAATGCCGAATAGATTAATAGTGCCACCAAAACGAACCATAAGACAGTTTGCATCGTCTATCTCAGGCTCAGTAACGACTTCATGACGTTCCTTTACATAAATTATGACACCTCCAGCTTTGTTTATAAATTTCGTTGTGTGATGATGTGAATTATATCCCTCTAGACTTCCTATACTAGAATTTTCGTGCAACCAGCATTCTGTGAGAACAATAGCCTCAAATTCGATATTTAAACGTTTTAAGGCTACAACGAAAGAATCAATTTTTTTTTGCGCACTTTTGATGTTTATTTTAATGCACTTAAAGTTATAATCCTTTGTTATAAGGTCCTGACAGTGTTCCAGGTCGGTCAGTGAGTGACAGTTGATGCATAGAGATTTTTCAATATTCTCATGAACTTCTAGGTTATCCACTATACATAATAAAAAATATAAAAACGATGATATGCTTACTTCTGTCACTCATTCTACAATACCGTTGGGATCTGCAATGTTTTGAACTAGGACGTACTGTTTTGTGTGTAGTGGATATGTAATGTGTTAGGTGTGTGCAAAAGTAAACATTAACAAAACAAAGAAACTAAAAATAAAAGTTAAGGTAAAAGTAAACGTAGCACCGGAACGCGTATTACATAACAGCTCGTCTACGAGATTATGCAGGAGTCCATGACTACAAACTTGCTTCTTCTTGTGCTGAGAGAACTTGTTGATTTGCCTGGTTGAGGTGGATCTCGATGTCTGCTGCATTGCGACGTCGAATAGCCGTTGCACCTTCCTTCTTCCGAATGTTAATTTATCCGTTCTTGACCCAGCAGAACTTGAAGCCGCAGTCAAAAGCTCTGGACCTGGCTTCACGAAAAAGAAGACGGTTCTGATTGGTGAGGTGTTCGTTGATGTACACTTTGCTAGTGTTACCTTCTATGTTTAAATCGGTGCTGTTTAGTTTACGTCTGGTTTCTGATGCTTTGATAAGTTCACTCTGCTTTACACGGCGGGACAGACGCACAATTATTGGTCGTGGCAGTTTAGGGTTATGGTCACTAACTGTACTAGTTTGACGTTTACCGGCGCGGGTTACCCAGTCAATATCATTGTCTTTGAGCTCTACTCCGATTTTAGTGGCTGTCAATAAAGCGATGTGTTGTAAGTTTTCGTTCGCGGACTCGGCTATTCCCATTATTTCGATCTCATAAGATAAGGCAGCCTGTGCTTAAGAATTTATTTCTTCTTTGAGGTGGAATACGGAGCTTTCAAGGTCAAGAATTGTTTTCCTCTGTTTCTCTTCGAACTCAACTCAACTTGATATGGCGTGTCTGTGATTGAAAATCCTGTAACTGTTTTTCCAAGTGGCTAATAATATCAGCATTCTCAGTTTTCTCTTTTTCCAGGTTTAAAACCTTAGCAGAAGTATCCTCGTATTGTTTTCGTATAGAGATAACGCTACCCCTAGTTCAGATTTTGCATTCTCGAAGGAAAGGCATTGCTTTTTAAGAAAAGCTACATCGCCGATCAGCTTGGAAAAAGTGGCTTCTTGGTCACTTTTCCATAAATTGAGGAACAATTCATGCTCGGCCTTCCAGTTTGTCAACATTTCAAGTAATTCAGTTTTGAAGGCGCTGAATGCGGGTGTTGGGTCTACTTCTTCATTTGGAGAATCCTCGAGGCGTAGACGCTTGCTGATCCGTGCGGTGACGTTGATTCCGTCTGACTTGTCGATCAAGGCAGATGGTAAGTCTGACTCAGACAGAGATTGTTTGGGTGGAGTTTTTTTGCATTTTGAGGCAGTATTAAAACTTTGCGTGTCTAATTAAGTTAAAATACAAACAGAAAAAGAGAAATTTTTACAAAACGAGATTGAGGCGTGGGAATCAAACTCGAGTGCTCAAGTGTGCGGTAATATACAGCGTTACGCCGCAGAGCCAGCCGCTCGTTAGGATCCCTTCGCGAAATAGGTGATAATTTAACTGCACAAATCGTTAACCATTAGGTACACGGTGATTCCTTTGTTTAGCTAAAAGGTGACTAACATCCAGAAGTCCAAACTTAAGGTCTGCCAACGGGCAATGGAGCACAGTGATACTATGCGTTAAATTAACGGACCGTGTTCGAAACACAATACTGCGCTCCAAAACAAACATAGCTGATGTGGCTCAAAAGGCTGCCCAACTTAAATGGGACTGGGCAGGACATGTTTGCCGAATGCCGACCAAAATGTGGACCCAAATAACATAGAACTGGTGCTCTGGGACAGTGAGGCGGGGTCGCGGCAGACCACGTAGGAGGTGGCGGGACGAGCTGGACAGGTTCCGTAAGAACTGGAAAGAGGACGCGCGGGCTCGCGAAAGATGGAAGGAGTGGAGGGAGGCCTTTGCCCAGGAGTGGGACAGTATATAAAAAAAAAACTTTAAACACTGGTTCTGTGTTTAAATCAAAGGTTAAAAGAATGAAAAACAAACCATACGAATAAAAAAAATGTGATGCAATACTACTCAAATCACTACCAAAATATTATTATCACATTATTACCGGATTATTGGCCACGAAATCCTCTGAAATCACAGCGGAATACTTTTAAAACACCCAGATATTAGATACAAAAAACCCACTTTAAGTTGGTTTGTGGCGAAACATAAAACTAACTTAAAATGTACGGAATTCGACGTCTAAATGACGTTGTTCTTAGCCAGCAGCGCCATTATGACAGATCAAGTTATATTTGTCAAAAATAATCGGTTGTTTGAAAATCCGATACACCATTAACAAAGAGTATTTATTCAAATTTCTGAGAAAATCAGATTATAAAGATAGACGATTAGATTTGTTTTATTAGACAGAATTTTTAATAGGGTACAGTCAGCAACTCGCATATGTTAACGCTGTATTTACGTCGTTCATTAAATAGAATAGCTTCTGCCAGCACCTTTATCTGCGCGAAATTTCGTGTTCCCTGAGAGTCGTACCGTTACCGTTTGGAAGTTGGTAGATCATCTTATTGTGTGCTTCTGTACAACCATCAAACACCTTTCAAAATTGTAACCTAATGACGAAACGATTTGACAGCTGTCAAAATAAAATTTAACACTTGTTTTGACGGATCAACTACTTTCGAACGAGTCCGTATCTTCGTTGACGGACTAACGGCCAAACCCAATGGCCTAAGACAGATAGCTACTGATGATAGACAGTACAATTCTGTCTGTCCCTGTCAAACAACTAGTTAAACCGTTATATGGTCGCATACATTGGCTCTATTAACACGTTAAAACCAGAGATTGGTAGGTTTTTTAAGTCTAGTACGCCAAAAATACGTGTTATCTGTAGTTTAGACTTCAAGCTCAATAGTGAAACATAATAAAGCGAAAACGTGCATTTTGTTAAGTGTTTTTTTATTATTTTGACCTTTCCTTTATTCATTTTGAAAACAATATTATCTTGTTTCTGACTTTAACATACTAATCCTCAATATCATTTTACGAGTTATTACTAGCTTCTGGCCGTGAATACGTTCACATGAAAGTCATAATTATGACACACTATATATACATAATTATCAGCCGTATTTGTAAAACTCCTTCGGTCCCCGCCCACCGCGCCGCGACTACGCGATGTGACTTGGTTTTCGCTGAGCGCTCTTTCAGACTTTTTTTCGTTTTGCTCGGCTCCTAGAGGCATAGAGTGATACTTTAGTATACATATAAACCTCCTCAATAATTGGGCTAACAAATTCAAAAACAATGTTTCAAATCCGACCTGTAGTTCCTGGAGAATAGCTCGTTCAAACAAAACAGACGAACTCTCTAGCTTTTTTCGAAGTCCATCAATGTAATTTGTATCAATACCTATATGCATGTTTCGAAATTTCGCTGACTGTACGGTAAATTTAATCACGGCATAAGACTCAGGTATTGTGAGATATTAGAAGTAACCTGTGATACGGCAAACAAGACTTACTTATGGTTAGTGTTAGGGACCTAACTAAGAACTAAACTGAAAAGCAGTGGACTGTAATTTAAATAGAAATATAATCCAAATTGGTGTACAATAATAGTATCGACGTTGGTAAGCGAACAGAGTGCGCGCGCGTGCCGTAGTCTGAGATCCACCGAGATCGGTAGCGGAGTGGTCGATGGTTCGCGTCCCGCACGCCGCACCTCTCGCCGCCTTCCGCCGTCTGACGACAGCAGCCGAAGATTGCCGTGTGGTCGGAGGCGCCCGAACAGTTACTGCCATTTACAGGGTGTTTGAAATACAATATATCCGTTAAAAGAGCCTTCCAAGTTTTTGGCCAGTTTTCTAGTGAAACGTTCAAAGTTTCGCTAGAAAATTGGGCTACAAAATGGCTTCTACGATTGGACGAACACACCCTGGAAATACTGCAAGAAATGCCGCAATAACGGCTTTCCATGGCATAACCACCACCCTAAGGTATGGTATTATCCTGTGGGGTCGTCGTGTGGAGATTGACCAAGCATTCTTAATGCAAAAAAAAGTGTCTAAGAGCTATATTTGGGTTGAAGCAAATAGAATCGTGTCGTCCATTCTTTAGGAAATATAATATGCTTAAATTTTTTTGGACGGGGACACGTGGGGAGCAGGGACAACTGCCAAATCGTATTATGATTCATTCATAGTTCGGGCCCCAAAGTAAATGATAAATTAATTTATTTCTGTAAGTAGTTTTGTACAAACACTTTAACGCGTCATTCAAATTTTGAAAACTGGATGAGGGTGGCGTTTCCTATCTGACTACTCTGAGAAGAAAGGTAGAAACAAACTCTGAGATTACAGTCTCTTCTAAAGTCCAGACATAATGTTGGTCAGATAATGTGACGACCATGTGGATCGGTGTCAGAAATGGTCTTTTGAGGAAAGAACCATACAGATTGAGTGGACCTGTCCAGTCAGTGCACGCATTTGTCAGTAATCGTGCAGCTCAACTGAAAACTTATGGCGCTCAACGATTCGACGAACAAAACCAACGGAAGATTTCGAACCAAAGGACATTTGAGTAGGCCGCATAAATTACTCAAACTGCCAGATCATAATTATAACTAAAACAATGAAGCAATGACCCACATGGTCAAAATAATATTCACAAAGTAAATACTCATGCCATAGTATATAGGTATCATCATCATCATCATCATTTCAGCCGAAAGACGTCCACTGCTGGACATAGGCCTCCCCCAAGCATCGCCACTTCGAACGGTTCTGCGCTTCCCGCATCCAGCGGATTCCTGCGGCCTTCACAAGGTCATCGGTCCACCTTGTGGGGGGCCTTCCAACGCTACGTCTTTCGGTACGCGGTCGCCACTCCAGAACCTTTCGGCCCCAGAGGCAATCTGTTCTGCGAGCAATGTGCCCTGCCCACTGCCACTTAAGTTTGGCAATTATTCGGGCTGTGTCGGTTACTTTGATTCTCCAGCGGATCTCTTCGTTTCTGATTCGATCAGGTAGGGAAACTCCAAAGACAGCCCTCTCCATTGCCCTTTGGGTGACTTTCAGCTTTCTGAAAAGGCCCAATTGTGAGCTCCCGTTTTAGTGCCATAGGTCATCACTGATAACACTGGTCAAAGACTTTCGTCTTGAGACACTGCGGTATGTGGGATGACAAAATATTAGCTAGCGTAGCTTCCCGAACGCTGCCCATAGCTGAATATAGGTATTATGGCATGTTATTATAATTCTTCGCAACAAAACTAAGTCAAAACCCTTGTGGTCACGGTCAACATTATCTATTTATTAACTGGCAGCAGATAGCATTTTAACTTTGATAATATAATCCATTACGTATAAAAACAATCGTCATAGATCTACGATAGCGAACGGCAAATGCTTTTCATTTGTCATAGATGAGAATCAGAAGTGTGTTGAACTATAATCTATGAACATTTACTATTGTGTGGGTTTTATTTATTGGTCTATTAAAAAAGCTTGCCAAAAAGCTATTACAGGACTTTATGACTAGCTGCAAGTGGTCCTAGATCCGATTCCCGGGTTGGGCAAAGCGATATTGGGTTTTTTCATCAGGATTTTCTCAGTAGCAACTCGAGAGTCCAAATTTGGGTCGGGTTGATGGCGTAGGGTCGTTCCCTTTGCTTAACACTTGAAGGACTGCGGCCGTGATGTTATGAAATGTTTAATGACACCTTTAGTCAGAAGCCCCAAAAGTCTGACCACAAATCTTACCGACGGGTGTCGTGCTACCCTGTAGTTGGCTCGTGGAAGTCAGCTAAAACTTAATAAAAAAACCGATAAGCAATATCCTTATGGGTTAGTAAACAAAAAGATAACTTATGCCGGGTTGATGGCATAGGGTCGTCCCCTCTGCTTTACACTTGAGAGGACTAATGAGACGAAAGAAAGGACATTTGGGTAGGCCCCATAAATTACTCAAACTGCCAGACCATGATTAAAACGAGCTAAAAAATAAAAAAAAACTCAAATAAATCTCGGTCAGATAATTTTAGGACCATGTAAACTGGTGTTCGGAATGGTCTATTGAGGAATTATAATATTTGAGTGGACCTGTCCAGTCAGTGGACGCATTTGTCAATCATCGAGCAGCTCAACTCAGAATCGGTAATCTTATCTCCGCAAGTAATACGGAGTACAAAACGAAAGTTACTTTGGCCTGAGGGCTTCGCCCCCGGATTGGGGCAGGCCAAACCTGGGCCGCAATACACCGCAATGCAGTTCTCCTCCTTCATCAATTTCGCACATTTTCTATGAACCAATGCACACTACAAGTGGCCCGCACCGCTTTTTTTTTGTGTAGATAAATTGGATCAAAGTTGTTTTTTAATCCGTCCGTCATTTCTCGGATTTGGACCAGATGCAATACGCAAACGTTTTGACGGCGTTTGACGTCCCGGTGACGGCAATCGTGTGTCCGTCCACCGCCACCAAACTTGGCATTACAGACATAACAAAAACTGGACAAACAGCGCATTGCAACGGCAGTGTAGGACAAGATCAAACGAGTTTTGCATTGTTGAGCGATCCGTCACAATTTCAGGCCGTGTTCTATTAGCGGTCGCGGCGAACTACTTCAAACTTCCGCGGCCGAGATGACGGTGCACGTCCGTCACAACCGGTCTGGACTATAGTAAATATATGTACCGCTACTGCGACGCCATCATCTCGTTCTCGGTCACCGAGAACGAGATGATGGCGTCCAGTTATAGCTGGGGTGGACAATCGCCGTAACCATTTTAACGCGTCAAAATCAAATATTTTGATAGCCTGGTAATCTTACCCTCTTTTCTCAAATCTCGAAAGAAATATTTCCGAACCGGGGAAAGAACCGCACATAACTTTTGACTTTGCTTATAATACTGACGTCACATAATCCGGATCCACTGCATCATTTTGCCTTTGTCACGTACTGATACACCCAAAAATTTAATATTTACACCACATTTTATAACAAAAGATATCCATCGTTGAAAAATTATCGTTTAATCAGTTTTACTACCACTCAACTCATTTCGTGTTTTTACCATTTTTTGAAAGATTATCATGGCCGATTGGTAGGACAGAGAATTTTGTTTGGAATGCAAAAGTGCCGACTGCGTACTTATCCACGTTATTTCAATGTAAATTAATTGAAATTTGTGTTTATTAAACTGAAGCGCCAGTTATCGACATTCATAAAACCACTCTATACTGCAGCGCATTAGGGATGTTTGCTGAAGCTTCTAAACGATGATGCGTATTTATATGTATCAATATAATCAGATTTAATGAGAATAATGAGGAGCCACACTAACCGCAGACGGAATCGAAGTCGGGATTTTTCGCACACTAGATTTTCACCTCTCAGTGTCGAACCGAGCATTAAGAATTCAATAAAGAGCATCGCGTCGCGTCAAAAGCGCGTCGAAAATAAACACTGTTGGATATTCAACTCTCCGCGCCGATCAGTGCTATGAAGATCTAGTGCGACCATGCGAACGTCGATTTACAGGCACTTTTGAATTGTCAAGGAGTCGGTTAGTCAGAAAGATGAAGCTGGTTGCCCATTCCAAAGCGTAGTCGGTACCTACGGAGAAGAACTGGCAGACACTCTATGTATATTATGGTTACTACCATACTATGAAAATTCAGTAGATTCAACAGCATTTTCATATGCAAACAACGATTATAAAATATTTATTATCAGTATTAGATTTTTAATTAAATCTTCATTGCTCCATGCGTCGAGTGCCACAAAGTAAAATAAGTAAAAAAACGAAAATGAATTTGTTAATTTTAACATGGACTGCCTCGTTGGTCGACTGGCCGACAGCGCTGCTGCTGAGTCTGCGGTCATGGGCTTCGATTCCCAGGTCGGGAAAGTGTTATTGAGTTTTTTATCCGGCATTTCTCAGTAGCAGCCCGGAGTCTAGATTTGTGCCTGTTTTAAGGTCTGGCCTGCTATGACAAGGGATACAACATAGCTACAACATAGAAATTTGGGTGTGTACTATAGGTGCCTCTCTGCTTTTTTACTCACTTAGTTTTCATGACAGAATTCGAGTTACCTATCTGGGTTTAAACTAAACTTATTCCATTTTCAAATCACGCAATTGGTAGTCGCACCTCTATTTAGAGGTGTAGCCATTAGCAAAAATTCTTCCCAGAATCAATAAAAATAATTGATTACGATCGAAAAGATACCGCGCTTATAAAATTTTAATTTTAATTAATTATCAAATAGTCATCTACTGTTTAAAAGTAATTGGATTAATAGATGTTATCACAAAGATACAGTGATTTTCAATTAATTAAATTTTTGATTTTTGATAGTAGATTTGTGTGAGTGGAAGTGTCTGGAATTTTAGACATTTGCTGTTTGATACTGGGTGCATATTGGTTTGTCAAACTCAATCTCAAACTCAAATCATTTATTTCAATTAAACCATTTACAGGCACTTTTGAATTATCAAGGAATCGGTCAGTCAGAAATATGAAGCTAGTTGCCAAAGCGCAGTAGGTCACTATGGAGAAGAACGGGCACGAAACTCCATGGTCAATAGATTAAATAACATTTCAGCGATATCTATATATCTATCTATACGTAAAATAAATCTACATATACATTAAATAAATTAAATTAGAAAGAAAGAAGGAAAAGACACAAAAAGTATTTAATGTGACTCGCACAGGAATACGTAGTGTGATAGCAGAACCACAAACTAAACTTCTTAAACAAACTCTTTTTGTTTTTTTTAATGCACAAAAGCAAAATGAATATTAAAACAAATTCTTATACGAGACCCAAATGCCTCTATCTCAGCATAATGCTGCGACACTTAAAAATAAGTGTCACATCGCTAGAATTCTGATAGGGTTGTTCTTGCCACATAATAGAAAAAAACAAGTGGACGTGCCCACGGAGCTATAACGCGCGCGTCACAATTATGTGGTAAATATGTAAAATAAACAATCTTCCCTCGTTGAAATAAAACTGAATTTTGTGTGATCAACAAATTCAATTGTTGTTCATACAAAATTAAGACGTTTTGGTGCGCTTGGTGTGACGTCATGGTCTATGACATTAGAAACGGATTCAATCGATCCGTTGTCATATTGACATTGATTGTTGTCTTAGTCGTCACGTTCGCTCCGACCAATGGCGTCGCTTTTTAACTATTTGAATTTCACAGTTTCAGTTGCTCAAAAATAAATTATAATCAAAAATATGAATGGAGGCATACATCACAAAATCCCTTCTCTCGCTGTGTGAACAGTGAATCACTAGTGGAAACAGCTTCCCCTGATGCGTATACCTTATATAGTTGACTTTCCATTACAGACCAAGACCCCTCCGTCACTCGGCAAACATGTTAGGCTGTCGGTCCAAGCTGTCATTAATAAATCTGTGACAGCTGTCACGGGTATTCAGAAACCCATCATGACAACCTGTCTTACCAAGGGGTATCGTAAAATACTGGCATTTGGCTCATCCAGTTAGACTGGAAGAGTGGAAGCCGACCCAACATGATGATCAGGAGAAGGCTAGGCGGAGGATGTTGGGTTGGAACGCGACTATTTTCTACAGTTACATGCCATTACGCCAAAAATTACGGTACGTTTTTATTTTTTTCTCGAGTCTATTGTCATTGTATTTGTTTTTTTTTTTTCATCTTTTTTTATTAATGGAGGTTTGTTCATATTTGAACATGTCACCCCCGTAAGAGCAAACATGAAAAAAATATACGTATCACAATACTTAAATGAATTACATATACCAATCATATGGTGGATTAACTTACAGTGATCTATTCTTAATACCTATATGTGTTTTCCCCTCCGAAAGGGGAACAGACAAAATGCTATTACGCCATCCAACATTGAAAGGGGACACCACGTTTTGAAGTATCAAATATCTAAATGCTTCGTTACGAACACATTCCATCAAAATGTGATATACGTCCTCTATAATATCACATTCAGTACAACTCGAAGAGTTGACTCTTCCCATCAGGAATCCAAACTTATATAATGGAATGTGTCATTGTATTTGTTACTATATTGGCGTGGCTAGCTGACATAGTGTTCTGTGGTGTTCTGTGCTTGTGGTGACTGGTCGTCTTGCTGTCTATGGTTTTGTTATTGTTTATAGTAATTGTTCTGTTAATTTGTTTTACTTCGATGGTCCTAGTTTATTATTTGTGTGTACTTGACAATTGATCCAGTATTTCATTAGTAAGCTGTAACGCCTTTTATGCCTGGAGGCTTTTTTTTTTAGGAGGTTTTTAAAAGTTAATTTGAAAAAAAAAAACAACATAATACATAAGTATTATGTTGTTTTTTTTTCAAATTAACTTTTTTGTTTTCAAATTTGTGTACATTGGCGTGGGTAGCTACCACAAATTTGGCAGATAATTTAATATGATGTTCTGTGTCTCGTTTTTTTATTACTTTGCATACTATTATTGTATAGATTCAAGTTTTTTTATAAGTGAACAGATAGCTGTGCTGCTGGGGAGTTTGTTGCGCCACTTCTTCCCACTAGGAAGTGGTGAAGGGCGGGCGTTTTGGGGGACTGTCTTATGTAATTTTGACGTTCGAAAATTGCTGATTCTCAGCCTAATTTGAATAAATGTCTTTTTGAAGAATTTCCATACAAACTTTCATACCCTATATAAACAGTTCAGGGGATGCATTACAAAATATCCTTATTGCTAACTATCTTTATACACACAGGGTACATGAGGAGCTTTTGAGACCCATCACAGCCGTCAACTACGAATTCTGTACATCAAATTAAGTAACATAGCACGAAAATAGTTGCTGTGAAACGAATTTTATTTTTGCTGTGAGAAATCGCTGTTGACTGGAGTGCGCAATGTAACACACGCAAAGCATTGTACTTTTAGGTGCATGAAACAGAACAGGGGTCGTGGGGTATTGAGAGGTGTGTTAAAACATTAAAAAAAACAAGTAAAAGTTGGAATTTTGATCTTCAATATCTCTGTAAGGCAATTCTCGCATTTTTCATACTGATCTCAGTCTCAATCTGTCAAAAATACATTCATTTTTGACAATTTTTTTACATTAATTGTCGCTGAGATGTTGTTGCGACTTGAATTTGAACGTTTTTTAAGTACTAGAATTGGCCTTCATGTGTGATCAAACCAGGAGACGCCCTGGGCGTTGGGAGTCGCCTGCAGATTCCCGGCCACCGTAGGCGCAGCCTTGCGCGAGCAACGGTAAGGACCAGGCCCGGGTCGACGGCGCGTCGTGTTCTACGCGCGCCTCAACGAGATGTCAACACAAAAGACGGGGTCCGATAGGGCTGACGCCTCAGGGTCGCGGGAAATTCCAAAGAGATAGCCGTGGCCCTGGCACAGGCAACTGAAGGGTGGGTTTTAGTCAGTAAGTCTGACGCCCGCCCGCTCCACCCAGAGCGGGAGAAGTCGTTTGATGATTTACCAGCCAAAAAAAAAGGTATGGTCCAATACAAGGAAATGATTACAATGACAGGAAATACTAGTTACTCTCGGCTTCGTTAAGCTTTTTTACACCCGTTACACAAAACTCTTTTGCGAAGTGTTGTGCTCCTAAACGCACTGGGTTTAGGAGCATCAAACTTCGCACAACAGTAGTCTGTCAGCAATTGCACGAATATAAATTTTTCATTAAGTAGATCACGCGCGATCACGCAGCACCAAGTATTTAGAGTTATATTAAAGCTGCCCTGGCGGTGTAGTGCGACTGGCATGTTCGCTGAGAACAGAGTTTATGATTTTTATGGGCTCATGAGGAAACTCAAGGCATCTTTCCTGACTCGGTTATGTGCTAGTACTAACCAAACAGTGTCTGCAATATTTAACGGTGTGTACCTGCTAAGACTAGCCAAATCATGAAATCTTGACATTAATGTAATGTGATTTAATTTAATTTAATGTAATTTGTTTTATTTTTATTTTTGTACAATGTTTAATAATGTAATGTGTGTTGTGTAATTTTTATAATGTACGTAATTTCATTTCATTTTAATTTGTTGTGTAATAATTTTAATTTAATTGCATTGTATTATTGATATGGGTTTAATATCTGAAATAAACATATATTATTATATTATTATGTCGTTTATTTATTCTTATCATTTATATTACTATTATTATTATTGCTGAAAATCGTGTACCTGACCACCTTGATACTTCTGTTATCCAAATATTTTCCGGTTCAACGTTTATCAACAAGATCCGTTCATCAGATCACCGCAAAATGTGAAAACCATGTCTTCAAAACGCTACTACCTACCTATCTAACAATCACATTAGTCTTTCAAAAGATAACAATGACATTATGAAAACATTATTTTGTTATTCATTATTTTTAATTATGTACAATTACTTAAGGTGATTTGGATCTAATCTTGCAATCAGATTGATTTTTGCATGTGTGTTTGTTTTTTTAATGCAATTTTGAGAAGCAGGTAAACTCTGTGGGAAATAAGGCGCAATTCCTTTGCTTCCCACGATCGGCTTCCAATGATGAATTTTTAATCACAACCAACTAACGGCTTAACGTGATGTTCTTAGCACGGACGGGTCAATGTAATGGACGGTCACCGAGCCATGTACCGGTGTCAGCAATGCTTAAAGATCGCCCTGTGTGGATATTTTTTCCGTTAAAGTTTACAGCCGCAATTCCACTAGTACCCACAACCACGCTACGCACAGATGCGTTGCTGGCAAAATTATGAACCACGCAGCTAAGTGCTCATAAACACGTGTGGCGGCATCTACACCTCCACATGCGAACAACGCATCACACAAATCCTGCATCGCGCAATCAAAGTTTACGGCGCAGCTAGCATATATACAACTTCCCGACAACAATCATCGGGCAGTTGCCCACCAGATACGACATCCATCTGGTCGGAGGATCCTCCCTTTTCCACGAGTATGAGTGAACTTTACACCTTGTTCCTCATATCCCTAAACACGTGTTGGTGGCAGTCTTCGACACGGGTTGACAGTAGTCGTTGACGCCGTTGACATCACTCGTGTGTATGCAAACCTTTCCTCTCCGTGTACTTCCTATACGCAGCATTAACAGTGCGCCTGTATGTAGCTTTAACGGTTTACTCGCGACAAAAGGCGATTTTACTCATACTTAATAGTCTGCTTTTCGTCATCAGTTTTTATTTTAAGCTAGTTGTAGTAGATCTACACGTATTTGTGAAGGAGCTCATCCGGGGAAGTTTCCATTAGGCGGCATTGGCCACTTCAAATCAATCTGCCTATCCTTCTCCCAACTCCACACAACCAACCAACCAGCCTTTTCAAGAAAAATAAGAAATAAAGAAAAGAAGTACGTTTTATACCTGTACCTACATTCATAGCAAATAAAGTTCTAATTGTGATTCTGAACTGGTGCGGGGTTGGCTTCCAGTCTAACCGAATGCAGCTGAATACAAGTGTTTTACCTAAAGAGACAGCCTACCTGACCTCCAAAACCTAGTTACTGGGTAACACGATACCCCTTTGTAACCCGCCACCACCTATTCGATTAATTAACACGATCGACATATTTAGAAGACACCTACAACAGTACCTCATAGATGCGCAACGGAAGCTAGACATGATCGTTTTGAATTTTTCATTAATATGAACTATAATATAGTTACTATGTATAATTGACGACAGTTCTTTTGTTTCTTCTGCAACCATACTATCTTTTCTTTTCATAATCAACACTACATTATTATGTACAATTATTTTTAAACAATTATTTATTCGTTTTTTTATTATTTGTTACACATATCTACCTACCTATAACATTACATAACATCACGCCCTGCTTGATGAACTTGATGAACGTAATCCACCAACCCGCACTGAGCCCGCGTGGTGGATTACGGCTCACTACCTCTCATAGAGAGGAGGCCTGTGTCCCAGCAGTGGGAACGTTATAGGCTGATTATGCTTATGCTACGCCCTGCTTCCCCGAAGGGTTGGGCAGAGGTATAACCTATTTTTTTTTTTTTTTAATATTTTGTTTAATAATTTACACACACTACAAAACTGATTTACATCCGTAAGACGTCCTCGTAATATTGGGTCTACTGGAAAACTAGCGTCAGGCACTTAGTTGTCTGGCATTTATGCTGAACTGGGCCTAATTGGCGCAGCCGTGAGGCACGCAATACTATTTTCTTCTGTTTTTTTTTGGTTTGTGTGAACATTGTGTGCCTTAAACCTGGGTCAAATAAATTTATTTTCTTTTACTTCTTATATTTCTTTCTTTCTTTCTTTCTTTGATATGAATGGTTGTCAGACTTTTCGGCTTCTGGTTAGGTACCCGTAACGACTATCAAAGATCTTGAAATGACAGCCGGGACCAACGGCTTAACATGCTTCCTGACGCACGGAGGGGTTACGATAACTAATGGACGGTCACTCATCCACGTACCGACCGCGGCAAATTTAGCTTACCTTTAGACATGAGCCCCTGCAGCGGTGGCTTTATTACCATAAAATTAACAAAATCAAAAGTGATTTATTCAAACAAGGCTGCTAATCAGCACTTTTTGAACGTCATAATTACATAAAACAGTCCCCCTAAACGCTCGCGCGCCACCACTTTCTAGTGCTTTAGCTGGGAAGAAGAAGCCCAGAGTTCAATAATTTACAAAAAATACTTCTTGTTTTAAAGCTTAAAGAAACAGAAAGAAAGAAAGTTTATTTAGCACAGACAAAAAACCACACAAATTAATTTAAACCAGAAAAAAAAAAAACTGTAATAAAGGTATATTGTAGCCAATAAGCCTGATATTGTGTTGATAGATCGACGAGAGTGCCGTGTTTTATTCTATATTGTTTTATAAAATATAAAAAAAAGTATTTAATATGTAAAAAAAATATACACGAGATCAAAAAAACTGTAATGAAAAGTGTAAAGTGTAAGTTATTCCCAAATACTTGCTGGATAGGATGTTATGTGAGCTACCGATCGATTCAGTAAATATCTCACCGTAAAAAGAAGTGAGCTGTCGAACATGTCAAGACTGGCTGTCTCTAAAATCAGAAGACCAACTCTCGTAATTAAAAACGACATCTCAGCGACAGTAAAAAACTTGTCAAATTGTAGGAAAATTAGACGTATTTTTACGAATATTCGCATTTTAATCTCAGTCTCAATATGTTAAAAATACAAGAATTTTTCATAAATTTTTGACATGGGCAGCACACTTTACATTTTGCACGCCACAATTGCGGTGATAAGTCCTCTATTTGAGTAGTGGTTGGAGAGGCGCCACGGCGTCCTAACCTTCCGCCTGGCACAGGTTCTAACTGGACACGGTTGTATCGGGAGGTTCCTGTTTTGCATAAGGCGGGAGGAAACGCCCGGGTGTCACCATTGTGTGGAGGACACGTGGAGCATGCGGCGGAGGTCTGCCCGACTAAGTTGGAGCACCGCGGTGTCCTCGCTTCCGTCCCTGATCCAGGCCATTGTCCGGAGCGGGAGTGAATAGGACGCCGTCACCTCCTTCTGCGAAGCAGTAATGCTCGCGAAGGAGAGGCAATCCTTGCGCCCTCACGCCCCTTGTCGCTGCAGGAGGCGCCCTGGACATCAGGCATCGCCCGAAGATTCCCGACCACCTTAGGCGCGGGCTTGCGGACGGCGAGCAATAGGTAGCTCGACGTCCAGCAAGGACCAAGCTCGGGTCGACGGCGTGTTGTATTCCACGCGCGCCTCAAAGAGATGTCAGCACCAATTGACGGGGTCCGTTAGGGCCGATGCCTGCCAGGGTCGCGGGTTGCTCGAAAGAGATACCGTGGCCCCTGGCACAGGAACTGAAGGAACACGGGTGGGTTATAGTCAGTGAAAGTTTACAGAAAATACAAACATTAATAATCAAAATCAAAATGAGAATGCTTCGGACACTAGTTGTCTTGCAGTTTAGCTGAACTGGCCGTTTCGGCGCAGCCGTGAGGCACACTTACGTCCCTTCACTTTCCTTCACTGCACTTTCTTCCTTTTTTTGCACTCGACACTTTTCATTACAGTTTAATTTTTATATTTTTTTATCGGCTTTATACTGGATTGTGATTTTTAGTCAGTGCATTATAAACTTTCTTTCTCTTATAAGCTTTTAAAAAAAGATGTTTTTTTTTTAAATGAGTGCCCATTTTCCTATTTGTCATTAACAATATTAGTCATTATTCTATCTTAATCAAGTTGGTGTCGGCTTCCTTTCCAACGGGATGCACCTCTATTTTTCATGGGGCGACTGCTTATCTGTAATGTAAACATGTTGGTTTGCATGCAAGGCGGTCAAAATAACGCTTTTTAAAGCTTATTGCCAAGTGTTTTACAACGTGCAGCCTGTGGAGCAACTATACTCAGCGGGCTATCAGCGCCCTATGGGTCCAGTTTAATAACGGGTCAGGATGTTTAGGGGGCTGCCCCGTATCGGCAGTGCTTCAGCTATGTCTGCACAAGCACATGTCGATGACTTCCACGCCATCGTCAGACATAAATCTGCCTCTTTGTTCTGCAGAAAGCGGGAAAGCTCCAACTCCGTCCTGAATACCATAGCGGGGAGGTACGATTCTCCTTTGTTAGGTGATGTTGTTGGAATATGCATTACAAACAACAGTCTAGCCTTTTACGGCCAAACCCAATAACCTAAGACAGATCGCTACTGATGACAGACAGTACAACTCTTTCTGTCCCTGTCACAAAAATAGTTGTCAACACGTTATGTGTTCGCATACTTTGGATTTATTGGGACATTAAAATCAGAGATTCTTATATTTTTTATCTCCATTACGTCAAAATTGGAGGACGTGTAAAAGTGTTTGTACGAAACCTACTTACAGAAATAAAAACATTCATAAAATCATCCATTTATCATGAACATTAATTAACTGCTAGCCCATGACCAACTATATTGAGGACGGCTTCGAGTCAGAGCAGAACACCAGAATTTTGCATGGAGCGGTTGTCTACCTGACTTCCATAAACCAAGTAATGGGTAATACTATACCCATTGGTAAGACGGGTGGTCAGACCTTCGGGCCTATGACTACCCGTAACGACTGTCAAAGATCTACGAATGACAGCCGGGACGACTCAAAACAAGTGAAAACTGAATTCAAAAACTAGAACTGCAGCATTTGTTTTGTGTTGAAATACGCGTTGTTTTGTTCAGGTTCGACCTGTGAGAATGAAAGCGGAATACTTAAATGTTGGGTAGGCTTTGCTGTTCAATAAAATACTGCCGAATCGAAACTGCATAGCACCCCTTGTGCAGTAAACGTGTCCCTTTTCCCATGACAGTGAATAGAAACGACAGACTATCTAGCCGATTAAAAATAGGTGGACGAATATAAAGGAGTAGGTTCTTTAGATTTGTTCATCAAATTTTTATCGGCTTTTACTTATACTGTAATTTGTCATAGATAGGTTGATATTAACCATAGGAGGGTAGGTTTGTCATAGAATGGAACCTCAACCATTTCCTTTCAAACCGTAACACAACAAATGCTTGCCAGCAGAAATAGGTATGGTAATAGTACTTCCTTGTTCGAGCTCCTTCACAAAAAGTCAGTTATTTCATCTTCCGTATTCCATGTTCTAACACTAAAATTCGATATCTGAAACGGCAATATTTATACATAACTGCTATCTCCCATTGTCATTACTAAAATTTATCAAATTTTCCGGAAAAATCAGTGCTATCAAATTAAACATTAATAAAAATGTTATGTATAACAAAATTATTTATCGTAAAAAGTTACTTATGACTACTAAATTATTCAGATTAACTGATAATGGAAGTTCCAAGAAATGTTTTTAATAAGGCGGGCGACAATGAGCGGTTTTCAATTGTTTATCAGGACTTTGAAGGTAATAAAAGGTGACTTAAGAGTTTATTAATAGATGGAGATAATGGTGCGATATTCTATGGTTTCAAACAGGTAGTTCGTATCAGCAAACTTATTTTGTAACATGGTCAGCGCTTTGGGTTAGAGGCGAGAGAGATAGCCACAAAAGGAATTAATGAAAGGTAATTGCATGCAAATAAGTTGAGAATGTTAATAGAGATGTGTGGTGTTACCAGAATGGATAGAATAAGAAAGGAGTATATATGAGTCTGTATGAGAAATGTGGTGGTGTGCGTGACTGATAAGTTGTGAGGACACTTTTGACTATGATTGTAGATCGCAATAAGAGAAGGGGAAGAAAAAAGAAACGATGGATGGACTGTGTGGAAGATGATATGGCTAGAAAGGGGGGGACCCTTTCTAGCCATATCATCTTCCACACAGTCCATCCATCGCTTCTTTTTTCTTCTATGAAGATGACTATCATGATGACCCCCCTACCAAAAATTTCCCATTCCATGGTTCCCCTGCCTACTGATGAAGATGAGGTAGCTGCCATTATTTCCTCTCTCAAGCGCGACTGCGCCGTGGGCTGTGACAATATTTCTTCAAACCTTCTCATTGCACATAAGAATCTTTTAGCACCATCGATTGCACATATCTGCAACATGGCGACAGAATCTGGTATTTTTCCACTTGCGTTTTAAAGGGCACTTATCCAGCCAATTCACAAGAGTGGGGACTGACACTGTGTTAATAATTATAGACCAATAGCAATTCTGCCTGCCTTATCAAAAATTCTTGCGCGGCTATTGAACAACAGGATGGTGAAATATCTAGAATCAAATAACCTGCTGTCCCAGTTTGAGTTCGGTTTTCGTGCAGGAAAATCGACAGCCAGATTGAATTGCCAGTGCACGAATTGACAAACTTTATTGTTTCTAACATACATGATAGAAAGAAATCGTTAGCCATCTTTTAAGATCTGGCAAAAGCCTTTGATACAGTGTCGGTCCCGATCTTGCTTCGTAAGCTTGAAAACCTCGGTATACGTGGAAATCAATTGTCACTAACTGCACGTAATTTGTTAAAATTGATAACCGCTATAGTGACACTCTTCCCGTAGCTTTTGGAGTTCCTCAGGGTATCATCCTTGGTCCCACATTATTTCTGGTGTATATTAATGACCTCTGCGATCTCTCTCTTAAAAATGGTCGTATTATTACCTTTGCGGATGACACTGTGTTTCTTTCAGTGCAGACTTATGGTAAGAGGTACATAACTACGCTCAGGTTGGGTTTAATGCTGTGAATGATTGGCTAAGAACTAACAAACTCACCTTAAATGCGATTAAAACCAAGTATGTTGCATTTTCTTTAAGAAACAGTCCGCAGTCATCTCTCCAACCATTCTACATTCTCGCTCACACCAGTTTATTCCCTCATAACGGTGATTGCTCTTGTTCCAAATTGCAGAGAGCAATGTATATTAAATACGTATCACCTTGGACGGACTCTAAATTAAACTTCGCGCAAAATATAAATTGTCTGACTGGCATAATACAGAAATTTATCTATGTGGTT
Source organism: Dasypolia templi (assembly GCA_963555695.1). Lineage (NCBI taxonomy): Eukaryota > Metazoa > Arthropoda > Insecta > Lepidoptera > Noctuidae > Dasypolia > Dasypolia templi. Next base: position 13,916,050 of record OY743163.1, read on the forward strand.
AGGAATCTTCGGTCGATCCTAAACTCCAAGCATTTACTATCTGTTTATTGTGCTTTGTGCCAATCGCTCCTGACATACTGCATCACTTCATGGGCTGGAACGTTTAAAACTAATCTTTTAGCACTTGGCCTCAAAGGGCCTTAAAGTTGCAGTATTCCTTCCTTTCCCACTGTAGAAGTTTATAAGTCTGCTAAAGTCCTCACAATTCGTCAGCTTTTTGTTCTCCATGTTAACGACGTTGTTGTCAAACAACGATCTCTTATTCCTTTTATAAATACCGATAAAAAATCCGACATGAGAAGAAGAATGAATATGTGCCAACCTAAATCAATAAAGTCCAAATTTGCCCGACATTTCTTTTCTTTCTTGACCCATTTCTATATAACAGACTAAATGATTTACTCTCTTTTCATAAACTAAATAAAACAGCTTTTAAAAGGAAAATAACTGACTGGCTTTGTCCATAGGATTATACACAAATTGAAGATCTATTTAAAACTATATCTTGACATACAATTTGACAAAAATCCCTTTGCAACACACATATAAGAACCCCAAACCATACACACACTCTCTCCACATCTCACACACTCACCCACACGCGTTCACACACATTCACATACTTCCTCCCTTGCATGTATTCTTAATAAATTACTTTATTTCACTAATTTTATAAATCATGTTTAATGGGCAGTATTGCAATATTATAATATTTCTATAAGATATACGAATCAGATCGTCTCCAGTGCAACAAAAATAATGTGAAACGTTGATTAGGGGCCTGGACAAAAAACTTAGTTTAGGCACCAGTCTTCCACAAATAATTATAAAACCGTGTCTGTAGACTATTAAATAGGTACTATATCTGTTATTTGTGGAAAGAAAAAAATAAATTTATGTTGTCTCTTTTATTACATTCAAAAACTTATAAATTACATTTTTAAATATTTTTCAATAATTATAAAAAAAAACAAACAAGCTACCGGCGGTCAGGGCTCCAGAGAGAGGAATCTCCTGACAATGCGAGCCGTGTCCAGAAGTACCGCTTTCTGAATCAAGCCCTTGATCCAGCTGCCCAACGAGAGCCTCCTCAGGTGTTTGTCGAGGCTCTTGGCTATTAAACCATTGGCTGTCACGACTATCGGCACAATGATTGCTGAGTCCACATCCCACATGTTGACAACATTGCGAGCCAAATCAAGATACTTGATTTCTTTATTTTTCTCGGCTTTCATGAGGTTACCGTCATATGGGATCGTTATGTCAACAATCATTGTGCGCCGCTCTACTCGATCCAACACCACCATATCAGGCTTATTGGCAACAATAGTCCTGTCAGTGATGATGGATCGATCCCAGTACAATGTGATATTTCCATTTTCGAGAAATGGGTCGGGCACGTACCTGTAGTACGGCACTTCCGGTTCCATGAGGCTGTATTTCAGAGCAAGTTGCTGATGGATAATTCTGGCTACAATATTGTGTCTATGCAAGTACTCGTCGTTAGCTAGACGAGAACCTCGAAAACTCAAAACCTTCGGTTTCTCCAAAGAGGTCACCGAAACGCAGCTAGGCTACGGACGGTAGAAGATCTACATCGGGACCATGTAGGGCCCGGAAAAAGAGTCCGTGAAGCGCCTTACTCTGCCATACTTCCATGCGATCATTACTGTCAAGCACTACAGATTTGCGCCAGTTTTCTTTAGCCAAGGAGAGCGGGGTGAAGCCCTTTTTTACCGCGATCACATCACGATGCATCCCCACGTCGGCTTCTAGGAAATATTCCCTGAGACTGCATATCTCGCGATTGTGTAGGGTCTTAGCGTTTAAAAAGCCTCGACCTCCACACTTTCGCGGGATATACAGTCTCATTATCGATGATCGTGGGTGATGCATTCGGTTTGCAGTCAGCAGTGTGCGGACCCTCCTATCCAGGGCGTCGAGTTCGGTCTAAGTCCATTTGAGTATGCCGAAAGAGAACATCAAAACTGGCATGACCCTACCGTTAAAGGCGCGCACCTGGTTTCCGCCTGACAGAAGACTATTTAACACTTTCGTCAGGCGGCCAAAGAAGCGCTCCTTCAACGATTGCTTCAAGTCAGTACCATTGATGCCCAACGCTTCCGACATACCCAAATACTTATAGGTTTCTGATGCGGAGACGGCTCTGACGTTTGTGGAATCAGAGAGTTGGGTTCCCACGGATTACACAATCTCCCCTCGCTTTACATGCATGACCGCACATTTGTCCACACCAAATTCCATCCTGATGGCGCTACTGAAAGTTTCAGTTACTTTCAGTAGCTCCATTAGTTGCAAATTGTTGGGGGCAAAGAGTTTTAGATCATTCATGTACAGAAGGTGAGATATAACCTGACCACCTCTCCTCAGCCGATAGTCTAGACCTGAACCCTCCAGCAGTGTGCTGAGAGGATTCAAGGCTAAGCAGAACTAAAGCGGGCTCAAACTATCGCCCTGAAATATGCCTCGGTCAATCCTTATCGGCTCGCTATTCCTCAGGATATTCCGACATCCTGGATAGCGAAGGACCGTCCTCCATTGCCCCATACATGACATCAAGAAGGTGCGCAGAGTTGCATCTACTTTATACAACTACAGAACCCTCATGAGCCACGAATGTGGCACCGAGTCATAGGCCTTCTTGTAATCTATCCAACATGTCGACAGATCCTTTCGGGAACGACGAACCAGTTGGCTTAAGCTGTATCAATGAGGAGTAGCACCTTAGTACCGCGGCACCCGTTCCTACATCCATTTTGAGAGGCAGACATGATGGAGTTGGTGTCTATATGTTTGATAATTTAAGGTCTCAAAATGGTTGAAAGCACTTTATAGATCGACGGTAAACACGTGACCGGCCTATAACTTTTGGGTTCCGCGGTGCTACCTGATTGAAGCTGGTGGGTAACTCCTGTTATTAAGAACTGGGGTAGCGAACCAAACTCCAAAGGCGTCTGGTACTGGGCCGTTAAGCGAGCGTGCGATCTTGTGAACCATTTGATCCAAAAGTTCTGCAGCCCGTCCGGCCCTGAAGACTTCCAGTTAGGCAACGGACGGACTGCACGAGCTACATCTTGGGGGCAGATGGTAATAGCCCCCATTTCTTGTATTGGATTGCAGGCTCGCTCGACTTCCCGAGCCCAATCACCTTCGGTATGACTAAGAGGCACCGACCAGATACTGCGCCAGAATGAACACTCGGCATCATCATCTGGTAGGCACGTGTCAGCCACACCTTGGTTCGGTAGCTCCCAACCCCTACCCACCTAAAACCACCTTTCATTGCTCTGGAAGGTGCGATTCTGAGTGTATCGCTTTACTCGCCGCTTATACCTATGGATACAGTTAGCCCATGCATATCCTTTCTGCTTCAGGAAGTCGATGCGCTCTGTGACGCAGGACATATAAATCTGAGAGCTAATTTCAGTCCCTGAGAACGCCCGCCTCACAAAGCGCATCACTCTTGGACGAGTATTGCCGACCCTGAAGCAGATTAGTTCAGTTTCCCCGAAAAGGTCAGCAAAACCTAGCTAGGATACGGACGCTTGGAAATCTACACCAGGCTCATGAAGAGCCCGATAGAAGCGCCCGTGAAGCTCCTTGCGTTGCCATACCGCCTTGCGGTCATCAGTAGTAAGTTGTACAGGTTTGTGCCAGTTCTCGTTAGCCACGGAGAGCGGGGTAAGCCCCTTGTCCACTGCGACCACATCACGGTGCACACCCACTTCGGCTTTAAAAAAATATTCGCTGAGACTGCACAGCTCGCGGTTGTGGAGGATCTTCGCATTTAAAAAGCCTCAACCCCCGCACTTTCGTGGGATGTATAGTCACATGCACATGTGTGATGCATCCGATTTGCGGTCAGAAGTGTACGGACCCGCCTATCCAGGGCGTCGAGTTCGGTTTGGGTCCATCTGAGTGTGCCGAAAGAGTACATCAAAATCGGCATGACCCAACCGTTGAAGGCGCGCACCTTGTTTCCGCCCGAAAGAAGACTAATTAATACCTTCTAACGCCTAACGCTTCCGACATACCCAAATACTTATAGTTTTCGGATGAAGAGAGGGATCTAAGGTGTATGGAATCCGAAAGTTGAATACCTTCGGATTCCATAATCTCACCTCGCTTAACATGCATGATTGCACATTTGTCCACACCAAATTCCATCCTGATGGCGCTACTGAATGTTTCAGTAACCTTCAGTAGCTCCATCAGTTGCAATTTGTTGGGGGCAAAGATTTTCAAGTCATCCATGAACAGAAGGTGAGATATGACCTGACCACCTCTCTTCAACCGATAGCCTAGACCTGAATCCTCCAGCTGTGCTTAGAGGATTCAGAGCCAAGCAGAACGTGGAGCAAGAGAAAGTGGACTCAAACTATCGCCCTGAAATATTCCCCGTTTAATCCAGACAGGCTCGTCATTCCCTTGGATCTGTTGACACCCCGGATAGCGAAGGACCGTCCTCCATTGCCCCATACAGGACCTAAGGAAGGTGCGTAGAGTTGCATCTATCTTGTACAACTCCAGCACCCTCACAAGCCATGTATGTGGCACCGAGTCATAGGCCTTCTTATAATCTATCCAGCATGTCGACAGATCCTTGCGGGAGCGATGAACCTGTTGGCTAATGGCCATGTCGATGAGGAGTAGCTCCTTAGTACCTCGGGACCCGTTCCTACATCCATTTTGAGAGGCAGACAGTTACTGTCAATGTGTGTATTAATTTACGCTCTCAAAATGGATGTAAGAAGTTAATAGACCGTCGACAAACACGTGATTGGTCTATAATTCTTGGGTTCTGTGGTACTGTCTGACTTATGGAGCAGGTGAGTAACGCCTGTTGATAGAAACTGCGGTAGGGATCCAGACTCTAAGGATGACTGGAACGGAGATGCCAGGCAAGTATGCGAACTAATAAGCCATTTCAACCAAAAGTTGTGCAATCCATAATGTCTAGTATAGTTTCACACACTCGCGCGACATCCTGTATCCAGCCAGCCTCAGTGTGACAGACGGGTACTGACCAGATGCTGTGTCAGAATGCACTTGTGGCGGCATCATCTGGGCGGCACACGTCCGTCAAATTTTGTTCAGGTCGCTCCCAAGCTCTATATACCCACCGTTCATCGCTCTGGAACATGCGATTCTGCGAGTATTGATCAACCCGCCGCTTATACCTCCGAAAACGGCTCGCCCATGCACAAACTTTCTGCTTCAGGAAGTCGATGCGCTTTGTGACACGGGACATGTATTCTTGAGGGCTTATTTCAGTCCCCGAAAATGCCCGCCTTACAAAACGCATCACTCGTGGTCTTGTATTGCCCTCCCTAAAACAGTATAGTTTGCCTCTGAGTACCCTGGCCCAATCGACACGACGCTCGATCCTGCATTGCCAGGCTGGTACGGTTGGTTTTGGTCAAGCAGCTCCGTCACAGTTTGGAAACTTGACGTTAGCTAAACGACATGCCGCAAAAGCCGCGCAATACAGGATCGAGTGTGTATCAACGAGATCCTCGCTGCTCTCGAATATATTCTTAAGTTGCGAGTCCAGGGCACACACGAGCGCCTTATTTTTTTTGTGCATAGGTAGGCGTGGTAATCGCGGTCTAAGTTCGGTCGGAGTGAATCTATACTCGCGAAACGCATCCTCCAGTGCGCTCCTCAATCGGTCGTTGCATTGGCTACTTACTGTGGTAACCCTATCATCTTTTTCTTCAACACCAAGATTGGACCGCGGTAGATCAATGGTTGACGCTTGTACCGCGGTTTGTGCGGGAGTCGAGACGATAAGGTTGCTCAGTATCTCTGAGTGCAGCCTATCAAGTGCGGCATCGTCCAACCTATGATTGCGTTGGATGACCCGCACCTGATCCGACAGTCGTTGGGCCGAGTCGTTGACGGTTGGTTCTAGTTCCTGAAAGAGAGACAGCATCCTATCACGGTACGCAGTGAGGTGAGTTCCCCCCTCTGTAGATATGCGCGCATGACGTTCTCGTTCATAGACTGAGTCCATCTCATGCGCTGCACACAACCACCGGCAGCGGGGACCCAGCTCGGGGCCGGATGGCCCCTAAGTCCCAAGCTCCTCGGTGGCCGGCGTCTCCCCTGCCAACGAACAGGTGTTGGCGACGTCAACGGGGAAAAATACTCGTCGCTCGAGCTCGACGCTACTACCACGGCCGGTGTCGTCACAGCACGGTGGGGCTGGATACCCGCGGCGGCGAGGCGGAGCTGAGCGAAGAGTCCGGAGGTGGTGGGCGTGCTCGTCTGGAAGCTGACCTCGTCATCATTTTTTTATTTTCCGTTTCATATTCTGGTTCATTGTTGTTTTACCGGAGGTGACATCTGTCATGTCACCTCCGATTCGGTAGTTTTTGGTTTAAATTACATAATATTGTAGTTTGGTATCTTTTTTGAATTTTCTGTGGTTTTGCAGGTTTCAGGTTTACTTCAAAATAAAATAAGTCTTGTTAGATTGGGTCAAAAAACTTTTAACAATAAAAATTACGTAGATGAGAAAACGAGACGTTTTGTTGACACGGTGTGGCCAGCATTTTTTATTATTATTATGTCGTTTATTTAGTTTTATGCTTATTTTGTTACATTTTTAAATATTTTTATAAAACAACTTTTAAAAAAACATTTATAAAATATAAAATACTGTGGTCAGTGAAGCAGGGTCCAAGCTACCGGTGGTTAGGGCTCCAGAGACAGGAACCTCCTCACAATGTGAGCCGTACTGCCTTCTGAATCAGGCCCTTGATCCAACCCCCTAACGAAAGCCTCGAGAGATGTTGGTCGACATTGGCCGATAAGACAATCGGCACAATAAAGCCGAGCTCACGTTCCACATGTCAACAACTTCGTATGATAAGTCGAGATATTTCATTTGTTTCTCTATCTCAGCTTTCACGAGGTTCTCGTCATGTGGAATGGTAACATCGATTATCATTCTACGGAGCGCTAATCGATCTAACACAACTCATCATCATCCACAGCCTGACTTCACCCACTGCTGAAAATAGGCCTCTCTTTTCTTGTGCCAATCTCCACGCTCCCGTGCCAGCCTCATCCAGGTTCTACCCGCGATGGCAACAATATCGTCAGCCCATCTCGCCGCCGGACGACCGATATTTCGTCTTCCAGTCCTTGGACGCCACTCAGTCACTGCCTTACTCCACCTGCCATCACTGCGCCTTGCCAGGTGTCCTGCCCAATTCCATTTGAGTTCCATAACTTCGTACCTTCGTACGAAACTCGGTCTATGAGCTTTATGCCAAGCATGGAACGCTCCATGGCTCTCTGTGCAACTCTCATCCTGTACACAGCCTCCTGCGTGAGCGTCCACGTCTCAGCACCGTATGTCATGGTGGGCAGAACACACTGGTTATAGAGGCGGGACTTCAGACATTGTGGATTTTTAACAGATTTCAGAATGTCGTCGAGTTTGCTGAATGCGGCCCACCCAAGCTGCCTGCTAACACTACTATGTCATGCTTATTAGCGATAATAGTCCTGTCAGTAATGATAGACCGATCCCAGTACAACGTGACAAGGTCATTTTCGAGAACTGGGTCGGGCACATACTCGTATTATGATACCTCAGAATCCACAAGTTTATATTTCAAAGCAAGTTGCTGTTGAACAATCCTGGCTACTTGGTTATGCCTGTGCAAGTACTCGCCGTTAGCCAGACCAGAACAACCAGAGATAATATGTCTTAATATATTGATTGTTCTGCGCAAACAAAACAACAAACAAAAATTATGGAGACAACCCATTGCGTTTGCCAAGGCCAGCCGCTATGACAATATTTTCTGTCGATCTTTCGTTATATACATAACATAACATCACGTCTGGAATCCCAGAAGGTTTAGTCAGAAGTATATATATAGTACACACACATTTCGCCAGTTATGCTTAAGTCCCATATAATAGAGGGCGAGCCTATTGCCATCAACCGGGCACAAATCCGATCCGATCGGGCACCGATCCCAGTACAACGTGACAAGGTCATTTTCGAGAACTGGGTCGGGCACATACTCGTATTATGATACCTCAGAATCCACAAGTTTATATTTCAAAGCAAGTTGCTGTTGAACAATCCTGGCTACTTGGTTATGCCTGTGCAAGTACTCGCCGTTAGCCAGACCAGAACAACCAGAGATAATATGTCTTAATATATTGATTGTTCTGCGCAAACAAAACAACAAACAAAAATTATGGAGACAACCCATTGCGTTTGCCAAGGCCAGCCGCTATGACAATATTTTCTGTCGATCTTTCGTTATATACATAACATAACATCACGTCTGGAATCCCAGAAGGTTTAGTCAGAAGTATATATATAGTACACACACATTTCGCCAGTTATGCTTAAGTCCCATATAATAGAGGGCGAGCCTATTGCCATCAACCGGGCACAAATCCAGCATTCTGGCTGCTACTGAGAAATTCTAGATAGAAAAAAACCCAATAACACTTTGCAGGACCTCATGCTCAGCAGTAGCTCTTGCGAACACTTGACCAACGAGGCGGTTTCGTTGTATAGTTTTTTTATAAATAAATGAGCTTCAATGTCGGAAGTGAAGACGGTGCCTTTTAAAAGATAAACAAATAGATTCCTATTGTAGAACATCATTCCATCCTACCTTCAATTATCCTACTTAATATATAAAAATACGTAATTATATACATAATATAATTATAATTAAATTATAATAATAGTATTATATAAGCGCGATTTTTTGTGAGGGTTTATGCATGGATGTTTGTTACTCTTTCACGCAAAAAAGACATTTAGATTAGGATAAAATTTGCCACACAGATAATATATGGCCTGTATTAACACATAGATTACTTTTCCGGTACTACGTTTCCGTGGGATAATTTCCGACAGGCAAAGCCGCGCTATAATAATAAATATGTTAAAGTCAAGTCTTCCTACTAAAATATAGTCCGAATTGAGTTTAAGTATTCGAATAATCAAATCCAAACACTCAATTAATTTGTAAGTGACACTAACAATTGGCATTCACAGGAACGTTTTGTGATCCATTTATTAATAATTTTATTAAATGCTTTTGAACAAATCAAATCAAATCAAAAGTCATTTATTCAAACTAGGCTGAGAGTCAGCACTTTTCGAACGTCAAAATTACATAAGACAGTCCCCCAAAACGCCCGCCCTTCACCACTTCCTAGTGCTTTAGCTGGTAAGAAGAAGTGGCGCAACAAACTCCCCAGCAGCACAGCTGTCTGTTTAGTTAGAAAACCATTGAATTATATAATTATAAGGTAATCAAAGAATAAAAACCGAAACACAAAAAAATACATATTCAATTATCTGCCATATTTAAGCTAGCCACGCCAATATACCCAAAACAGAAACCAATAAAAAAATCTATGAAAAAAACAACATAACTTAATACACAAATAAAAGCCTCCAGGCATAAGGGGCGTGACATCTTACATATGCATTATTGGATTATTTTTTAAGTAAACACAAATGATAAACTAGGACCATCGAAGTAAAATAAGTTAACAGAACAATTACTTTAACAATATCAAAACCATAGACAGCAAGACGACCAGTCACCACAAGCAGCACCCGTTCACGAGCATAACGCAAAGATCAGCCATTGCCCCCCTCGCTATATTTGAGGGAAGGAGGCAACCCGATCCCCGACGCTACCGCAAGCAGTGACATCTACGGGAGCATGACGAACAGATTATAGTTCAGTTCAGGGTGAAAAGATTACCCAATCAGCTGAAAGCTGAAATTATGACCTATGGCACTGAAACGTGGTCGCTCACAATTGGGCCTTATCAGAAAGCTTAAAGTCACCCAAAAGGCAATGGAGAGGGCTATGCTTGGAGTTTCCCTACATGATCGAATCAGAAACGGCGATGATGATCGAATCAGAATACTTTTATTAAATGCTTTTGAACAGATTATAGCTCAGTTCAGGGTGAAAAGATTATCCAATCAGCAGAAAGCTGAAATTACAACTACTACTTTTCATAGATGAAGGCTTTTTGTTTGTTTATTGTTAATTAAAACGGTAACACCAATTACAATAAGTAATAATAATAATAATAATTATTATTATTACTTATTGTAATAATAATAATGAGACAAGTGTAGTGTTACCACCTTTAAGACAAGCTGGCAACACCGTGTCAACAAAACGTCTCGTTTTCTCATATAAGTAATTTTAATTGTTAAAAGTTATTTCACCTAATATATCAAGATATTTTTATTTTGGAGTAAACCTAAAACCCCGAAAACTATAGAAAATTCAAAAAAGACGTCGAAACTACAACATAATGAAATTAAATCAAAAACTACCGCATCGGAGGTGACATGACAGATGACACCTCAACATCGTAAAACATTATAAGCCAAAATATGAAACCGAAGATGAAAAAATGTTGACGAGGTCAGCTTCCAGACGAGCACGCCTACCACCTCCGGACTCTTCGCTCAGCTCCGCCTCGCCGCCGCCGGATTCCAGCTCCACCGTGAGTGCTGTGACGACACCGGCCGCGGTAGTTGCGTCGAGCTCGAGCGACGAGTATTTTTCCCCGCCGACGTCGCCAACACCTGTTCGTCGGCAGGGGAGAGGCCGGCCACCGAAGAGCTTGGGACTTAGGGGCCATCCGGCCCCGAGCCGGGTCCCCGCTGCCGGTGGTTGTGTGCAGCGCATGAGATGGACTCAGTCTATGAACGAGAACGTCATGCGCGCATATTATGGGTCTACAGAGGGGGGAACTCACCTCACTGCGTACCGTGATAGGATGTCTCTTTTTCAGGAACTAGAACCAACCGTCAGCGTCTCGGCCCAACGACTGTCGGATCAGGTGCGGGTCATCCAACGCAATCATAGGTTGGACGATGCCGCACTTGATAGGCTGCGCTCAGAGATACTGAGCAACCTTATCGTCTCGACTCCGGCACAAACCGCGGTACAAGCGTCAACCATTGATCTACCGCGGTCCAATCATGGTGTTGAAGAAGAAGATGATAGGGTTACCACAGTAAGTAGCCAATGCAACGACCGATTGCGGAGCGCACTGGAGGATGCGTTTCGCGAGTATAGATCCACTCCGACCGAACTTAGACCGCGATTACCACGCCTACCTATGCACAAAAAAAATAGGGCGCTGGTGTGTGCCCTGGACTCGCAACTTAAGAATGTGTATGAGCACAGCGAGGATCTCGTTGATACACACTCGATCCTGTATTGCGCGGCTGTTGCGGCATGTCGTTTAGCTAACGTCAAGTTTCCAAACTGTGACGGAGCTGCTCGACCAAAACCATCCGTACCAGCCTGGCAATGCAGGATCGAGCGTCGTATCGATGGAGCCAGGGTACTCATAGGCAAACTATACTGTTTCAGGGAGGGCAATACAAGACCACGAGTGATGCGCTTTGTGAGGCGGGCATTTGCGGGGACTGAAATAAACCCTCGAGAATACATGTCCCGTGTCATGTCACAGAGCGCATCGACTTCCTGAAGCAGAAAGTTTGTGCATGGGCGAGCCGTTTTCGTCGGTATAAGCGGCGGGTTGATCGATACACGCAGAATCGCATGTTCCAGAGCGATGAAAGGTGGGTTTATAGAGCTTGGGAGCGACCTGAACAAAATTTGACAGACGTGTGCCGCCCAGATGATGCCGCCACAAGTGCATTCTGGCGCAGCATCTGGTCAGTACCCGTCTGTCACACTGAGGCTGACTGGATGCAGGATGTCGAGCGAGTGTGTGAAACTATACCAGAAATGGAAACAGTCCTAATTACGCCATCAGACGTTGCCAGAGCAGTCCGTCCGTTACCGAACTGGAAATCGCCAGGGCCGGATGGATTGCACAACTTTTGGTTGAAATGGCTAATTAGTTCGCACACTAGCCTGGCATCTCAGTTCCAGTCAGCCTTAGAGTATGGGTCGCTACCGCAGTTTCTAAGAATAGGCGTTACCCACCTGCTCCATAAGTCAGGTAGTCCCACGGAACCCAAGAATTATAGACCGATCACGTGTTTGTCGACGATCTAAAAACTTCTTACATCCATTTTGAGAGCGAAAATTAATACACACATTGACAGTAACTCGATTATGTCTGCATCTCAAAATGGATGTAGGAACGGGTCCCGAGGTACTAAGGAGCTACTCCTCATCGACATGGCCATTAGCCAACAGGTTCGTCGCTCCCGCAAGGATCTGTCGACATGCTGGATAGATTATAAGAAGGCCTACGACTCGGTGCCACATACATGGCTTGTGAGGGTGCTGGAGTTATACAAGATAGATTCAACTCTACGCACCTTCCTTAAGTCCTGTATGGGGCAATGGAGGACGGTCCTTCGCTATCCGGGGTGTCAACAGATCCAGGGGAATGACGAGCCTGTCTGGATTAAACGGGGAATATTTCAGGGCGACAGTTTGAGTCCACTTTGGTTCTGCTTAGCTCTGAATCCTCTAAGCACACTGCTGGAGGATTCAGGTCTAGGCTATCGGTTGAAGAGAGGTGGTCAGGTCATATCTCACCTTCTTTTCATGGATGACTTGAAAATCTTTGCCCCCAACAAATTGCAACTGATGGAGTTACTAAAGGTAACTGAAACATTCAGTAGCGCCATCAGGATGGAATTTGGTGTGGACAAATGTGCAATCATGCATGTTAAGCGAGGTGAGATTATGGAATCCGAAGGTATTCAACTTTCGGATTCCATACACCTCAGATCCCTCTCTTCATCCGAAAGCTACAAGTATTTGGGTATGTCGGAAGCGTTAGGCATCAACGTTATTAACATGAAGCAATCGTTGAAGGAGCGCTTCTTTGGCCGCCTGAAGAAGGTATTAATTAGTCTTCTTTCGGGCGGAAACAAGGTGCGCGACCCAAACCGAACTTGACGCCCTGGATAGGCGGGTCCGTACACTTCTGACCGCAAACCGGATGCATCACCCACGATCATCGGTGATGAGACTGTACATCCCGCGAAAGTGCGGGGGTCGAGGCTTTTTAAATGCGAAAACCCTCCACAACCGCGAGGTGTGCAGTCTCAGGGAATATTTTTTAAAAGCCGAATTGGGTATGCACCGTGATGTGGTCGCAGTGGACAAGGGGCTTACCCCGCTCTCCATGGCTAAAGAGAACTGGCACAAACCTGTAGTACTTACTACCGATGACCGTAAGGCGTTATGGCAAAGCAAGGAGCTTCACGGGCGCTTCTATCGGGCTCTTCATGAGCCTGGTGTAGATTTCCTAGCGTCCGTATCCTGGCTACGTTTTGGTGACCTTTTCGGGGAAACTGAAGGTTTCGTCTGTGCAATTATGGACGAAGTTATCTTGACGAATAACTACCGGAGACATATTATGAAGGACGGGACGGTTGACGTGTGTCGGGCATGCCACCGTCCAGGTGAGTCCATCAGACATATTATCTCTGGTTGCTCTCGTCTGGCTAACGGCGAGTACTTGCACAGGCATAACCAAGTAGCCAGGATTATTCACCAGCAACTTGCTTTGCAATACAAACTTGTAGATTCTGAGGTACCGTATTACAAGTATGTACCCGACCCAGTTCTCGAAAATGACCTTGTCACGTTGTACTGGGATCGGTCTATCATTACTGACAGGACTATTATCGCTAATAAGCCTGACATAGTAGTGATAGATCGATTAGCGCGCCGCACTATGATTATCGATGTTACCATTCCACATGACGAGAACCTCGTGAAAGCTGAGAAAGAGAAACAAATTAAATATCTCGACTTAGCACACGAGGTTGTTGACATGTGGAATGTGAGCTCGGCTGTCATTGTGCCGATTGTCGTATCGGCCAATGGCCTGATGGCAAAAAGCCTCGACCAACATCTCTCGAAGCTTTCGTTAGGCGGTTGAATCAAGGGCCTGATTCAGAAGGTAGTACTCCTCGATACGGCTCGCATTGTGAGGAGGTTCCTGTCTCTGGAGCCCTAAGCACCAGTAGCTTGGACCCTGCTCCCGCTACCGGCGGACCACTATTTTTTTTATTTTTAAATGTATTTTTTTTTTAAAGTTGTTTTATAAAAATATTTAAAAATTTATTAGAAAAAGGATAAAAATAAATAAACGACATAATAATAATAATAATGAGCCCTCTCCGCATCCGAAACCTATAAGTATTTGGGTATGTCGGAAGCGTTGGGCATCAATGGTACTGACATGAAGCAATCGTTGAAGGAGCGCTTCTTTGGCCGCCTGAAGAAAGTGTTAAATAGTCTTCTGTCTGGCGGAAACAAGGTGCACGCCGTTAACGGTTGGGTCATGCCAGTTTTGATGTACTCTTTCGGCATACTCAAATGGACTCAGACCGAACTCGACGCCCTGGATAGGAGGGTCCGTACACTGCTGACTGCAAACCGAATGCATAACCCACGGTCATCGGTAATGAGACTGTATATCCCGCGAAAGTGTTGTGGTCGAGGCTTTTTAAACGCTAAGACCCTACACAATCGCGAGATATGCAGTCTCAGGGAATATTTCCTAGAAGCCGACGTGGGGATGCATCGTGATGTGGTCGCGGTGGACAAGGGCCTCACCCCGCTCTCCTTGGCTAAAGAGAACTGGCGTAAACCTGTAGTGCTTGACACTAATGATCGCATGGAAGTATGGCAGATAAAGGAGCTTCACGGACGCTTTTTCCGGGCCCTACATGGACCCGATGTAGATCTTCTAGCGTCCGTAGCCTGGCTGCGTTTTGGTGACCTCTTTGGAGAAACCGAAGGTTTTGTCTGTGCAATTATGGACGAAGTTATGATGACGAACAATTACCGGAGATTTATTGTGAAAGACGGCACGGTTGACATCTGTCGGGCATGTCACCGTCCGGGGGAATCAATAAGACACATTATCTCCGGGTGTTCTCGTCTAGCTAACGAAGAGTACTTGCATAGACACAACCTTGTAGCCAGGATTATCCATCAGCAACTTGCTCTGAAATACAGCCTTGTGGAATCGGAAGTGCCGTACTACAGGTACGTGCCCGACCCAGTTCTCGAAAATGGAAATATCACTTTGTACTGGGATCGATCCATCATCACTGACAGGACTATTATTGCCAATAAGCCTGATATAGTGGTGGTGGATCGAGTACAGCGGCGCACAATGATTGTTGACATAACGGTCCCGCATGACGGTAACCTCGTGAAAGCCGAGAACGATAAAGAAATCAAGTATCTTGATTTGGCTCGCGAGGTTGTCGACATGTGGGATGTGGACTCAGCAATCATTGTGCCGATAGTCGTGACAGCCAATGGCTTAATAGCCAAGAGCCTCGAAAAACACCTGAGGAGGCTCTCGTTGGGCAGCTGGATCAAGGGCTTGATTCAGAAAGCGGTACTTCTGGACACGGCTCGCATTGTCAGGAGGTACCTCTCTCTGGAGCCCTGACCGCCGGTAGCTTGGACCCTGTTCCCGATACCGGTGGGATACTATTTTTTATATTTTTAAATGTTTTTTAATTATTCTTTTTTCAGATTTTTTAAAAAATATTTAAAAATGTAATTTATAAGTTTGTAAAATATAATAAAGGAGATAATAATAATAATAACACCGTATCAACAAAAGTCTCGTTTTCTCATTTACGTAATTATAATTCTTATAAGTTTTTTTTGACCCAATTTAACAAGATATTTTTATTCTGAAGTAAACCTGAAACCTGCAAAACCAAAGAAAATTCAATAACAACATCAAACTACAACATAATGTAATTTTGAAACCAAAAACTACCGCATCGGAGGTGACATGACAGATGTCACCTCCGGTAAAACATCACTGAATAAGAAACCAAAAATGAAGAAATGTTGACGAGATCAGCCGCACGTCGAGCACGCCCACCACCTCCGGACTCATCACTCAGCTCCGCCTCGCCGCCGCCGGCACCCAGCGCTACTGGGAGCGCTGTGACGACACCGGCCGCGGTAGTTGCGTCGAGCTCGAGCGACGAGTATTTCTCCCCGCCCACGACGCCACCACCTGCTCGTCGACGAGGAGGACGCCGGCCGCCGGACGGCTTAGGACCTCGAGGCCCACCGGCCTCTGATAGGGTCCCAGCTCCCGGCGGAAGTGTGCAGCGCATGAGATGGACACGATCCATCAATGAAAACGTCATGCGCTCATACTATGGGGCTACAGAGGGGGGCAACAATCTGACCGCGTACCGTGTTCGGATGCTCTCTCTTTTTCAGGTGCTTGAGCCAGCTGTCAACGTTTCGGCACAACGACTGTCGGATCAGGTGCGGGTCATCCAACGTAATCATATGTTGGATGACACTGTGCTTGATCACCTGCGAAGTGAAATTCAGAGTAGCCATGTCATCGCCCCCCCGTCGCAGACTGTTGAGGTACTATCACAGTCCAACACAAATCAAGCTGACGAAGGAAGTGATGATAGGGCTACAAACGTAAGTACCCAGTGCAATGAGGAATTGAGGAGTGCTTTGGAGTGTGCGATTCGGGAATATCGGTTCATGTCGCCCGAACTTAGACCACGCTTACCTCGTTTGCCCATGCATAACAAAAATAGGGCGCTGGTGGCGCTCCTGGATTTGCAGTTATCAAACTATTTTGATGACTGCGAAGACCTCACCGATACTCATTCAATTCTGTACTGCGCGGCTGTAGCGGCATGTCGTGTAGCTCACGTCAAATTTACCAATGACTGTAGAGCTACGCGACCGAAACCAACCGTACCAGCTTGGCAGTGCAGAATTGAGCACCGTATTGGTGGGGCCAGAGCGCTCATCGGCAAACTAATCTGCTTCAGAGACGGCAATATTCGTCCAAGAGTGATGCGCTTTGTGAGGCGGGCGTTCTCAGGGACTGATATTAGCTCTCAGAACTATCTGTTCCGCGTCTCAGAGCGCATCGACTTCCTGAAGCAGAAAGTGTATGCATGGGCTAACCGTATTCGTAGGTATAAGCGGCGAGTAGAGCGATACACTCAGAATCGCACCTTCCAGAGCGATGAAAGGTGGGTTTATAGGGGTTGGGAGCGACCGAACCAAAGTGTGGCTGACACGTGCCTGCCAGATGATGATGCCATGTGTTCTTTCTGGCGAAGTATCTGGTCGGTGCCTGTCAGTCACACCGAAGGTGACAGGACTCGGGAAGTCGAGAGAGCCTGCAATCCAATACAAGAAATGGGGGCTATTACCATCTGCCCCCAAGATGTAGCTCGTGCAGTCCGTCCGTTACCTAACTGGAAGTCACCAGGGCCGGACGGGCTGCAGAACTTTTGGATTAAATGGTTAACAAGATCGCACGCTCGCTTGGCGGCCCAGTACCAGACGGCTTTGGAGTTTGGTTCCCTACCCCAGTTCCTAACAACAGGAGTTACCCACCTGCTCCATAAATCAGGTAGCACCGCGGAACACAAAAATTATAGGCCGATCACGTGTTTACCGACGGTCTATAAAGTGCTTACATCCATTTTGAGAGCTAAAATTAACAAACATATAGATACCAACTCCATCATGTCTGCCTCTCAAAATGGATGTAGGAACGGGTCCCGCGGTACTAAGGAGCTACTCCTCATTGATATGGCCATTAGCCAATAGGTTCGACGTTCCCGAAAGGATCTGTCGACATGTTGGATAGATTACAAGAAGGCCTATGACTCGGTGCCACATACGTGGCTCATGAGGGTGCTGGAGTTGTATAAAGTAGATGCAACTCTGCGCACCTTCTTGATGGCATGTATGGGGCGATGGAGGACGGTCCTTCGCTATCCAGGATGTCGGAATATCCTGAGGAATAGCGAGCCGATAAGGATCGAGCGAGGCATATTTCAGGGCGATAGTTTGAGCCCGCTTAGGTTTTGCTTAGCCTTGAATCCTCTAAGCACACTGCTGGAGGATTCAGGTCTAGGCTATCGGCTGAGGAGAGGTGGTCAGGTTATATCTCACCTTCTGTGCATGGATGATCTAAAACTCTTTGCCCCCAACAATTTGCAACTAATGGAGCTACTGAAAGTAACTGAAACTTTCAGTAGCGCCATCAGGATGGACTTTGGTGTGGACAAATGTGCGGTCATGCATGTAAAGCGAGGGGAGATTGTGGAATCCGTGGGAACTCAACTCTCGGATTCCATAAACCTTAAAGCCCTCTCCGCATCCGAAACCTATAAGTATTTGGGTATGTCGGAAGCGTTAGGCATCAATGGTACTGACATGAAGCAATCGTTGAAGGAGCGCTTCTTTGGCCGCCTGAAGAAAGTGTTAAATAGTCTTCTGTCAGGCGGAAACAAGGTGCGCGCCTTTAACGGTTGGGTCATGCCAGTTTTGATGTACTCTTTCGGCATACTCAAATGGACTCAGACCGAACTCGACGCCCTGGATAGGAGGGTCGGTACACTGCTGACTGCAAACCGAATGCATCACCCACGATCATCGGTAATGAGACTGTATATCCCGCGAAAGTGTGGAGGTCGAGGCTTTTTAAACGCTAAGACCCTACACAATCGCGAGATATGCAGTCTCAGGGAATATTTCCTAGAAGCCGACGTGGGGATGCATCGTGATGTGGTCGCGGTGGACAAGGGCCTCACCCCGCTCTCCTTGGCCAAAGAGAACTGGCGCAAACCTGTAGTGCTTGACACTAATGATCGCATGGAAGTATGGCAGAGTAAGGAGCTTCACGGACGCTTTTTCCGGGCCCTACATGGACCCGATGTAGATCTTCTAGCGTCCGTGACCTGGCTACGTTTCGGTGACCTCTTTGGAGAAACCGAAGGTTTTATTTGTGCAATTATGGACGAAGTTATGATGACGAACAATTACCGGAGATTTATTGTGAAAGACGGCACGGTTGACATCTGTCGGGCATGTCACCGTCCGGGGGAATCAATAAGACACATTATCTCCGGGTGTTCTCGTCTAGCTAACGAAGAGTACTTGCATAGACACAACCTTGTAGCTAGGATTATCCATCAGCAACTTGCTCTGAAATACAGCCTTGTGGAATCGGAAGTGCCGTACTACAGGTACGTGCCCGACCCAGTTCTCGAAAATGGAAATATCACATTGTACTGGGATCGATCCATCATCACTGACAGGACTATTGTTGCCAATAAGCCTGATATAGTGGTGGTGGATCGAGTAGAGCGGCGCACAATTATTGTTGACATAACGGTCCCGCATGACGGTAACCTCGTGAAAGCCGAGAACACTAAAGAAATAAAGTATCTTGATTTGGCTCGCGAGGTTGTCGACATGTGGGATGTGGACTCAGCAATCATTGTGCCGATAGTCGTGACAGCCAATGGCTTAATAGCCAAGAGCCTCGACAAACACCTGAGGAGGCTCTCGTTGGGCAGCTGGATCAAGGTCTTGATTCAGAAAGCGGTACTTCTGGACACGGCTCGCATTGTTAGGAGGTTCCTCTCTCTGGAGCCCTGACCGCCGGTAGCTTGGACCCTGTTCCCGATACCGGTGGGATACTATTTTTTATATTTTTAAATGTATTTTTTTTTTCAGAGTTTTGAAAGTATATTTAAAAATGTAATTTATAAGGTTTTAAATGTAATAAAGGAGATAATAATAAGAAATCATTTAATTCAGGCAACAAAGACCCATAATATAAATACCTTATAGCCTAACATACATAATTATAAATAAATAAAAAACCACAAAAACACTACACTTGGGAGCTTGGTTTTGGTCGTGCTTCCCTGTAACGTCTGTACACAACTCCTGCCGGCCAAAAATCTGAGCTTAGGAAGACAGCCTTCTGCATCGCTGGAACCTGGAGGACGTAGGACTTAAAATTTATAGTCCTGGTTGACTCCAACCGCGTCAGCTTCAGCAACTTCCGTTCCTCGGCACCGATTGGATCTTGGCTCCTCCTAATGATGTACTGGAGGAGCTTATCTCCCGACGTCTGTGGGTCCAACCGGGAAATGTACAGGAGCATGGTGGGCACTGCAGTGCGGACATCCTCACTTGCAGGAGCGGTACCGCGTTTGTTGCGGCTGCGTCGCGAACAACCCCTTTTGCTCTCAACCAGAGTAAAGCCGTCTTTATCCACTTTACTGGCTTTGGCAGCCATCGGTTTCCGCTTCTGTGTCTCAGCAACCGCTGCCGATTTTTATTTAAATTAACATTTCTATTTCATATAAACGTTGAAATAAGCAAACAGTGAAAGAACCTACTACTAATATCCTCTTGATAAAGTTACTCATAACTGGGTTGTGGTTAGATACTACATACACCTGCATTCGGTTAGATTGGAAGCTAACCCTAAAATATTTGTGAAAAAATTGTGTATTTTTTTTTTGTTTGTTGTTGCACTCTGGACGCTTTTAACGTGTCGTCTCCTTTACATGGTTCTCATTAAAAATAAAATCAACATTAATGATGTAACTTATATTTTTGTAACAATTTTATTTAAAAGAGTGTCCATGGACTTTCTTGCACGTTCTTCTCCATAGATACATAATACGCTTTGGAATGGGCAACTAGCTTCATATTTCTGACTGACCGACTAATTGACAATTCAAAAGTGGCTGTGAATGGTTTAATTGAAACAAATACTTTGAGTTTGAGTTTATAATTTGATTGTTCGTCCTTTTCAGGAAGAAAGACTGTAGTGCAGGGATTGAGCCAAACGCTTCGTTCTCTGCGATCCCAAAAGGGAGCTTGCGTTTATCAAAATAGGTAAGAATTTATTTATTATAATTATTTTATAACAGAGTAACGAATTCAAGTAACGTCTGATATAGACGTGTTGAAGTAATAGACGTCAGTACTTCACCAAGCACTAATTAATTAATTTCCATGAATAAAAGCCGCGGGTGCGCAGCAGTTAAAAAAAAAAAATTGTCACCATGATAAGCAATTTTATCACCATGAAAATTAAAGTAGTGATAAGTTTTGTTTATACAATTAATCAATAAGTGTAGCGGGTTTTTTGCATGATGCACAATTGCGCAATGATTCGTTTTGTTTTCTATTTCATTAATTAAAAAAGAAATAACATAAAGTACGCTTTGTTTGCCTTGGACGGGCAGAGATATAGACTTAAACATTTCGCCAGTTATGCTTAAGTCTCTTGTAATATACGAGCCTATTGCCATCAACCGGGCAAAAACCTTGACTTCGGGGCTGCTACTGAGAAATTCGAGACAAAAACCCCGACCTGGGAATCGAACCCAGGATGAATTAAAAGAAAATAGGAATTGAATGGTGAGGACACACATTCAAGAGCAGTCTTTTGTCATGTTTAATGTTCAGAGAATGCTGATTCGCAACCTAACTGATATAAGTTATTATAAATGCGTTGAAACTACACTTGGGAGCAAATAAATCGAGCCACTACCTTTTTTCACGTAAAATGGTAAATATTTTTGGGAATATGGAACGTATCAATTCGAATTATATATCGCCTAAAAGTTAAGTTAATAACCTTAACAATGAGGGTAAATTATTGAATAATAACCTTATTGAATGATAAATTATTGGCTCTGCAAGAAAAATGGTAATTTTGATAGAAAATTTAGTAGGGCTAAAACAGTCCATAAAAACAATAAAAAACAAAATTATTGCAAAAAAAATATTCTTAATAACTGGTATTACCCCCCCGTGCCCTGATGCATTCTTGTAGCCTATTAGTCATCGATCTGATCAGAGTTACGATGACATATTGTGGTATGTTCTCCCACTCTTCAAGCACAGCGACTTTAAGCTCGGGAATGGATGAAACAGCGGGAACCCTGGCTCGGACTCTCCGTTTTAGCTCGTCCCATAGGTGTTCGATCGGGTTCAAATCGGGACTTCGTGCTGGCCATACCATTTGTTGAATCCCGATCGCAGACAAGTATTCCGTAACGATCTGCGCGGTATGAGGTCTCGCATTGTCATGCATAAACAAGAAATTTTCTCCGACAAAACCAGCATACGGCATTACGTGGTCTTCAAGAATGTCAGTTATGTATCGGTCAGCTGTTAATCCACGTCTACCACTGCCATCGTTGGCGGGGTCGACGAAGACAAGTTCCGTTTTTCCGTCTAGAGAAATTCCTCCCCACACCATACAAGAACCACCACCAAAACTCACAGTTTCTCGAATGCAACATTGGGCAAATCTTTCACCAGGACGTCTATACACTCGGTTTCTCCCGTCATTGCTAAAAAGACAGATTCTTGACTCGTCAGAAAACAAAACTGACCTCCAGTCTTCTAACGTCCAATTAATGTGTTCTCGAGCAAACTCCAAGCGAGATCGGCGATGAGCTACAGTCAATTTTGGGCCAGTTGCTGGTTTGTGTGATGTTAAATTTCGTTCCTTTAGTCTTCGTCTCACTGTCCACCTACTGATTGCGATACCTCGAACGTCACGTAACGCTTGCTGTAGCTGAACAGCATTAAGTCCACGGTCGCGCAACGAATTGGTTGCAATAAAGCGGTCGTCACGTTCTGTTGTTGCCCGTGGTCGGCCAGTTCCAGGTCGCCGAACAAAAGCACCAGTCTTCAGATACCTGCGGTATACCCGCTGTACCTTTGAACGACTCAAATGAAGTCTGCGTGCCACTTCACGTTGTCCGTGTCCAACCTCAAGTAAAGCTACAACTTGGGCAGCTTCCGTCGGTGTAGTATCCATTTTATCAGGTTATTTTGATTACACAGACACAGATAAAGACAACAATAACAAGTAATATGGGTATGATTAACAAAAACCTCAAATTTAATCTTTTCTTAACAGAGTACAATAAAAATGTCATAAGCAAATTAAATGCGATAATTTTATTCTACCCTTTAAACTTTAATTAAAATGAAATTTTGACAACTAACTACCCTCATTGTAAAGGTTATTAAATACCCTTTTAGGCGATATATGTTTCGAATCGATGCGTTCCATAATACCAAAAATAATAACCATAATGCGTGAAAAAGGAAGTGGCTCGATTTATTTGCTCCCAAGTGTAGTTGGCCGGTTCGTTATTAAGGAAGAGACAAATCTATTCGGCAAACGTGACTATTCACTGCATCGCGGCGATGCATCGTGTCCAATATAGAATAGGGTTGAGCTACACGATGACTGATGCATGCATGGCATCTATAGGGACAGGTCCACTCAAAGCTGCAATGTCTCTTTCTTCAAAAGGCCCTACCAGACATGGCTCTGCATTGCCTAACATAAAATCCTAGAAATATGATGTTTGGACTTTAAGAGAGACCATCTAGTGTAAGATATTGACCTACAAAATACTGATGTGTAAAAGTGTCCTAAATGATCTACTTTCAGCAATAAACATTTAATTTAAGTTCAATAAACTTATTAATAAACAAACATCCAATACAAATTATGTGAAAAAAATCAAAAAAGGGGTTTCCACACAAGTCTGTGCCGTTGCCATGTTTGAATGGTAAAAATCCTCAAAAGATCAGGCATCTTAGGCCGATTTTCACCATCTAAACCATGTTCAAGAGCTTTCAGTGTCATCATTGTTGTGGAATATTGAAACTGACAGCGCTCGACCGCGATTAAGACGTCCTGATCGCGTTCAGTTTCATTCATAATATATTTTAAAGCAGTGGTGGCCCAGCTGTAACAGCCTTGACTTACGAGTTGTAGGTCGTGGGTTCAAACCCAGACAGGTGCTATATTTTGTGTAAAAAAATATATCACCACGCTCTCAAAACAGTAATTTCTTACATTGTGAGGAAACCGGATGTCCTAGAATCAAAAATTCGAAGACAGGTAGATTATAGCCGGCTCCCTTCGGAGAGAGGAGGCCTGTGTCTCAGAAGTGGGAACATAATAGGCTGATTTTGCCATTTCTATAGCGTTGCAATTAGTATGTACTTACGTTATTAGGAGGATATTGATTATAGTCGGCTTTAGAAACCCTTTTGCAAAGCTAATTTACCGGTTCTTATCAATCAAATAACCTTTCAGATCGACACTAAAATGTACATTAAAAAAATTGATATTTATCATTATTTTTGTAATCTTTTTCTTAAAGGATTACGCTATCAATATTACGCTGAACAATGCTTTAAAATAGATTTGAGGAAAAATATGCAATGTATTTGTTTAGGCTGTTATGAACGATATCATGGAAATTGTTTTTTTTAGTTTAGGAGCCCTATTTTATGAGCACTTCGGTCCGCCCGTTTTCGTGTAGCGTTCTTTCTAAGTTTTGACGTGAATACGTCTTTAAATTTGCTGACGTAGTAGAAGGCCATAAAAAAACGGATGATAACAAAATCGGGGGATACAGTTGGTGTTGCAGCTACATATCTATCATCTACATACAAAATATAATTACACCACTCGATAGCTAAAGAATCAAAGAATTTGTTACGTCTAGTCAGGACTGTGACGTCACGATCTCTACCCGCATCAGAAAAAATTACTCGTTACGTTCACGTTTTCTCGTAAAACACACGTCTACAGCCACACTCGTCTTTTATTTTCGCACGCCTCCTAAGGATCGTAGCGTAATGTTAAATAGCCATTAACCTTCTTCAAAAATTGAAAAATCAAATGCATTGTATTTTTCAAACTGATTTGTAGTTTCTGACATACAAACAGGTTCAAACAAAAAAAACGAACTCTTCGGCTTTATTCATATTGGTATAGATTTATTTGTGTTGACGCCAGCCTTTACAACTATTACAAATAATCAGAACTCTCTGCGGGGGCCTTTACTGGAAGTCAGACGCATGTTAATCTGATAACCAATCTTACCAATGGGTATCTGGTTACCAAGTAAATGGATTGTTGAGGTCAGATCCGCAGTCACTCCAAGTAACATACTGGTTTTCAGCTGCATCAGGTTAGACAAGAAGTCAAGAAGTTGGGAAAGGTTTGGCTGATGATGATGACCTTTTCACTTATTAATGACTACTTTGACATTGAATTTTCATTACTATTATCACGGTTTATGCACCACCATCTCTTCCTACCAATTTGTAGCGGCTGAACATGTTACAACTTTTTTGTACCTCATTATTATCTTGCATGCAATGTTCAAAGAAATAAAATCTTTACTTACTTACTTTAAAACTGATTTTCGTTCAAACAGGAACAAAAGTATAAAATAGTTACTTAAATAATATACAGGGTGGCTCGGACATAAACGCACAAAATTACCATGGATTCAGTACATTAATCTGAACTTGCGTTGAATTTTTTTGTTAGTTAAAAAAAAGCTGTTCTTTTTACACACAATAGAAAAGCGTAGAATAGAAAACTATTATTTCAGACAGGAGTCCATAGGGTTAGTTACAATTTAACTTAACTTCTAGTGTTATAAAGAAAAAGGAAGAAAGAAAAATATTTATTTGCACACAGTTCGTGAAACACAAAATAAAATAAAAAACAACAACAGTAATGTGTGCTTCACGGCTGCGCCAAAGACATATTTAATATACTAGCTGCTCCCCGCGGTTTCACCCGTATAAATCCTGATCCCGTAGGAGTATCAGGATAAAAAGTACTCTATGTGTTAATCCAGGTTATAAACTATCTGTGTGCCAAATTTCATCCAAATCCGTTTAGTAGTTTTTGCGTGAAAGAGTAACAAACATCCATCCATACTCATAAATTTTCGAGTTTATAATATTAGTAGGAAATGTATGTCTTTGACTAACATCCAGAAGACCATACTCAAGGTCTGCCAACGAGCAATGGAGCACAGTATACATGCGCTAATTCGTTTTCGAAATACAATACTGCGCTCCAAAATAAAGGTAGCTGACATGGGCAGGACATTTATTTGCTAGAAACATGACACAAAAGATGGTAGTGTCAATAATGTGAGCAAACACGTACGCGTGCAAATTTTACATGCATAACGAAACAATCAGTCATCATTCGATTTTATGTTCCAGGAACTCGTTAACACTGTAAAATCCATTAGCAGATAGCCATTTGTATAATTTAATTTTGAACAATCTTGTATTTAATGTTTTTAATTCATACCTGGGCACACATAAAAATGCAGCTTTTTTTTTATATTTGGCAAGCCTTGGAAGGACATCTAACACGAGCCTGTAGGGTTCGCGCCTGATATCAGAATTTACTTAACTTGCTTTCGCGAACAATTCCCCATGCCTTCACACAAACACCGACCAAACACTTCTACGCTAGTAGGTCCAAAATGATGGGCAAAATTCATGTTTCAGTTTGCGGATCGATGTAATTGGCACCATGTATAGTATACCAACTAAAGGGTTTTTCAATTGGGAGGGGTCGATGTTGGCAGCATGTGGCAGCCATGTTGTTTTGGCAATTTTATTCCAACCTATTTTTTATTAACTCATGCCAAATCACCATGACCAGTTACAAGATTGAGCAGCACGTGCAAATAATATTTTTTAAAATGAATGTTCGTCAGTGCAAATGTTGCGCGTTTTGCGCCCATTTTACGGCAGACGTGGTGGCCCTTCCAAATCTACTCTCCAACGATTGGTGACCAAATTTGAAATCACCGGTTTGGTAAACAATCTTGTGGGGTTTTTTTAAGTCGCAGGTCTATGCCAATTGGCTGCAAACGACCAATGACCTTAAGGTCAGATCTATGCGGCAGAGTTATTGAAAATTGTACCACTCGGATCCGGGCAACCGTGAGAAACCGCAGTGGACATTTAAATGATTTGGTATTCCGTACATAATTGGCATACGTGGGCCTTTCATTTAAAAAAAGAATTTTGAAAATAGCTCGAACACAGCTTCTTTTATTTCATATTAACATCGACCCGTCCTTATTGAAAAACCATTTATATAACTCATCAAATCAAAGCTTTCTTACATTCTCCTACTTTTTTTGTGCCCAACACCACACAAGGATCATTACGGTCTTTGTAAAAACCATCCACGTAAGTTTACTCCCGCTTTTTCTACTCTTTCTCGGTTCGGTTGTCGTTTACTTCCATCTATTCTAAGAACTGCCAAACTGTTGCAGTATTTTAAATGAGAGTGAAAGAAGAGTTTCTTTCCATTGTGTCATAATTGTTGTTGTTTTTTTTTTTTTAACATAACATAACATAACATCACGCCTTGTTTCCCCGAAGGGTTGGGCAGAGGTGTACCTATAGTACACCCGCATTTCGCCAGTTATGTTTAAGTCCCATGTAATAGGGGGCGAGCCTATTGCCATCTCCCGGGCACAAATCCAGACTTCGGGCCGCCACTGAGAAATTCCAGATAGAAAAACCCAATAACACGTTACCCGACCTGGGAATCGAACCCAGGACCTCATGCTCAGCAGTAGCGATTGCGACCACTAGACCAACGAGGCAGTCTGTTTCTTTTTTTAATTACATTGTATTTATATATATTTAGTGATATTTGTTACCGTAGCTACTACGGTGAAGAAAAATTTAGGGTTATGATTTCGACCGGTATATATGTATATCAGTTCCCTCATATCTTCTAAACTGCTTATCTTAGGCACGGCCTTACCCTGACCATTTTTGTACCTATGGCACGTATTTATGTGTTCTCATATTGTATGTTTATATTTAAATTAGAGAATTGTTTTTATGTATTTTGTATTCAATTCTACTATTAAACTACGTTGTCTACATATCTTTTTATATACTCTTATATCGCAGGTGTGCTGGAAGAGATTTCTTTAGAAATAAGCATCACCTTTGCACATAGTTTTCTGTTGCTTGTCTGTATATACGCGTGTACATAAAAGGTGAGATAAATAAAGTGTCTAATCAGCCTAAAATATTTTAAGTGTACATGGAATCTCGAAGATAGATATGTTGTCCGGTGACGCGTTTTGATTGAGTGATAGTACCTAATATAAGTAGCCGTGATATA
Organism: Dasypolia templi; assembly: GCA_963555695.1. Classification (NCBI taxonomy): domain Eukaryota; kingdom Metazoa; phylum Arthropoda; class Insecta; order Lepidoptera; family Noctuidae; genus Dasypolia; species Dasypolia templi. The sequence continues at coordinate 13,943,896 of OY743163.1, forward strand.
TTTGCTGATACCAGCCTTTATAATTTAATTGATTTCCTTATACGAGTAAATAAACATCACTAAAAGCAGTGCGAATTATAGAAAAGTTTTTTGATAAAGTGTAGCCTGCAGGGCTAAAGTGATGTTATTATTCGGGAATAATAATAACAATAATTGTGATCTGAGACATTTTTTTAATTTTTGGTGAGTCGTGATAGTGTTTTATTTTAATTTTAAATAGTAATATTATTGCGAAAAAGGTTCGACTTTGGACCTGATGGAGCGTGCAGGCGAACTAAAAAAACGTTTTTGTTTTTCGCGTGTAACAACATTTTGCTTGGTTTAATAATTTAAAAAACATAACATAAAATCACGCCTTGTTTCCCCGAAGGGTTGGGCAGAGGTGTACCTGTACAACCACATTTCGCCAGTTATGTTTAAGTCCCATGTAATAGGGCGCGAGCCTATTGCCATCAACCGGGCACAAATCCAGACTCTGGGCTGCTACTGAGAACTTCCAGATAGAAAAACCCAATAACACTTTGCCCGACCTGGGAATTGAACCCAGGACCTCATGCTCAGCAGTAGCGATTGCGACCACTAGACCAACGAGGCAGTTTTAAAAACGTAATTAAAAAGTATAAACAATAGCAGGTAATAACAATCACTTTGACTTACCCCTTTGAAAATATTGAACCAAAGAAATAAAGTGGGTAATTAATTATATGCTAACAACTGTTATCAATAACATTCAGCTACGGAAAATTAAATCAGTGTCTAATTTAAAAAACATCATACATTAGTTACGCTTAATTATAGTTATTGATTTTATTTATTTTTACACTAAAATTTTGACGTTACCGGAACTGTTAGTTTTAATTTAGTTGAAAGGCAATGGATTAGAGTAAAAATAATTGAGATATTTTTCAATAAACTAGGTAATCTATGCCAAATGAGGCGTCAGGAAAAGTGTTGGGCGAAGATTTTTCAGTGCAATTTCATATAGATACCTCCAAAAATGGAAAAAGTTTATCTACTAGAAATGTCCTGGTAGCATCCCGGAGTCTGGATGGTTAGTGGCTATAATTTCCTCCTCTATAATACTAATGATGTCTCCAAACAGAACGTGCGTATTGGGAAAGCTAGTACACTATTATGTACTTTAAATCCACTGACTTAAAGCACACCGCTTAACGCGCGCGCGCTTAACTTTACACCCTGTTCCTCATATCTCTTCATACATAACAGTGTTTGCACAAAGTCAGGACTATGCATTATCTGTTCTCTCACTTCCATAGTCCCAAGGGACGGCAATCCAACACGGCCAGGACGACATAACCAATGTTTTGTAACTTTATAATTTTAAAAGAGTGGATAGCACGTGAAGCCGTTGGTCTCGGCTGTCATTTCGCCGCTCAGCCGTTGTGTCGGCTGGATCTTTGAGAGCCGTTACGGGTCGTCAGAAGCCTGAAACACTGACAACCAGTTAGGAAGGGGTATCCTAATACCCAGTTACTGGGTGGTGGAAACAACACACAACATATTTGGGAAAAACTTTGGCAGTTGAAGATAATGATGAGTGTCTATGGACCTTCATATCCGCTCTTCTTCATAGGAACCTCAAACGATTTGGAAATAGCAACTTGCTTCATCTTTCTGACTGACTGACTGCTTTGTCAATTCAAAAGTGTCTGCAGGTAGGACTCAGGACCGACGGCTTAACGTGCTCTCCTAAGCTCGGAGGGAGGGGTCTGTATATAACAATGATAATGGCACTTCCTAAGAAAAAGAGAGAAACAAACAGTTCGTGAAGTACAAAATACAAATGAAAAAAAAAAACAACAATAGTGTGTGCCTCACGGCTGCTCCAAAAAGGTTAATTTCAGCATTAATGCCAGACAGATGCTGTCTGACGCTGGTTTTATAATGAACCTTTAGGGACAAGTGACGGGGAGAACAAAATGTTTCAACATGCCTAATATAATATTCATACTAATAAATAAATAAATAACCTAGCAATTAAAAACAACATGAACTGTCTCAGTAAAACCTATTCTTATACTGTAGCTCATGCCGCAAATGTCCCGGACACGTGACTATGAGTATCCATCCACACTAATATAATAAATTCGAAAGTAACTCTGTCTATATGTTACCTTATCACGCCTAAACCACTGAACGGATTTCGAAAAAAATTGCCTAGTAGATGTATGGTATGTTGAGGAAGGAGATAGGCTACTTTTTGTCGCGGTGTTCATGCGTGTGAAGCTGCAGGCAGAAGCTAATTGATATTATAAATGCGAAAATAAGTTTGTTTGTTCGTTACGCTTTCACGACAAAATTGATGAACGGATTTGGATAAAATTTGGCACGCAGATAGATCACGATCTTTTCATCCTTAATTGCTGACAAAGTAGCTGGCAACTTTTGGTGCACTGTATAAGTGACCACCTTTACCTACCCCTTTGCATACAAAACGATGTTATTGAAATACATACTCGTTGTAACTGTATTAAATAATTTTGCAGACACAATCAAAATAACTTATAATAGAATCGCTGTTCAATCTATGCAAATTAACCGTGACTTTTAGTTATCAATACTGATAAAAGAGTTTGGTTATCAAAGGATCTAACTTTTTTTGACTAATGTGTGATTAATTTAGCAGTTTGCCCGGGTACTGTCAACATCAAAAATCCATCAGTACTGTCACTTTTGAATGGATACATGTTATCATCAAAACTGAAACTTGCTCGTAGCAGTTCGAAGTTCGGATTTGTGCTCGGTTGATGGCATAACAGGTTCGCCCCCTATGACATGGGACTTAAGGGTACTTCAGGATCTAAGCGCAAGTTTTATATATGATACTCTTTAGGATTTATGCTACGTAGATAGTGTGTAGAGAACATAATACAACAAATTTGATACGATGGAAAAAAATCACGAAGATACCTTCAAAAAATTATTTTAAAGATTTAAAACCGAATATACATGCAATCATTCTGATGTTTTGTCAGATTATTCTTCAAGCAACATATTAATATAATAGTGTTTTATTTATAATAGATAATTGCTTCATTTTTGCAACAAATTACTTCCCTTTCATTTATGTGCAGCCTGAAAGTGACAGCGTTTTAGATCTTGCTAGGCTCTTAAGCATAACTGGTATTACTACAGGTACTCCTCTGCCTTACCTTTCCGGGATTACAGGCGTGATGTTTTGTTACGTGTAATCATTAAAACTGACGCAAAAAACCGCTTAATTATTGTGCATTTTGACACTCCTTGCGTCACTTACGGCGGCGGCGTCGAGCAGCTGAATTTTTCATACATCAGAAGCAATCGATTGATCATGCGTGTGTCGCTACACTGCGTAAAGTTACGGTTTACTAGAAAAGCAGAGTCCGTACTGTCCAAATACAGAGCGTTTATGGCACCTTAATGTTTAATTAGAATGTCCCGTAAGTCGACGTCAAACCGAAATCGGTTGATATAAGAAACAGAAAAATATATAAAAAATAAACTATTTGCTTAATTTTTTTTAAACTACAGTCATCTGTTATTTTAAAAAAGCGAGAAAATCTACTGCCTGTGTCGGTCTTCTAACTCCTGTTGCAATTTCTTTTTATGTTAAGTAAGTACATATTATGAACCGACTACAGACAGATTGACGTTGAATTATGGGATACACTGACGATATCAGCTCCACAGTTTATAATTTTGCGGCTATCATCGTTTTAATAATTGTTGTTTCTAGTCTTGTGTTATTGTTCCGCAAGAACTCCACGACCTCATCCCACCTGCCCCTTTCTACCATCGGACATCCAGACGTACTGTAATTACCACCCATACCTAGTTGCCATTCCACCAATTCGCACTAAGCACTTCCAAACATCCTTCGTAATGCGCACGGCAAAAGAGTGGAACTCACTACCTACCTACGTCTGTGTTCTCGAACGAATTCAACCCGAATCTATTCAAAGTTAGAGTGAACAGACTTCTTCTGGGTAAGCTCACTCCATCATAGACTTTGTCTCTGTCACCTCTGACCTAGACTAGAGTCAAGAGCAAACCCATCCCAAGTAAAAACAAAAAAAACTTTTATTATTTTATTTATTAATAAAAAAATTAATTCATCACTTGCAATTTTTTGTACTGAAAACCGGTCTAAATACTAAATCTTGTTCGGTAGGCAGACTGAAAGGAATGTAGAGTGTAAATAATAATTGTTCACTAAATAAAACAATGTAACTGATTTGTGTAAACCAAGGATAAATCTCGTCATCTCTTTGGGCTTGATTTTTGCGATATTAAGTATTAAGTAACATTAATACAGTAACAAACATTCGTTTTACCATTTCAATTTATTTAAAATTAATTTTCTTTTTGTTCACGTCGTAGAGTTTTGTTCCAAAAACCGCGATAGGTTTATTAAGTCTATGTAATAAAATTAAATAAAAACTAAAATAAGGATCTATGAGTCGATGGAAAGAGAATCCCTGGACGGGACATGGAGTAATGCTACAGTAGTCCAGTTGAATACAGACTTCTGCAATTGCAGGCCATTCAGCTCGATTCTCGGCAACTCTCATCCAGAGTCTATCAGTCACTCTGCGAAGATGGTGGCTCCGCCTGGCTGAGAGTGTCCTACCTTACGTTTGCCTATTCACGGTCTCCACTCAAAAACACGTCTACCCCAACGGTCATCGGTTCTACGGCTAAAATGACTTTAGACACTTCAGCTTGCTTTTTCTGTGAGCTATGTCGACAACTTTGGTTCTCTGCAAGATCACCTCATTCAGGGTTTTATCTCTCAGAAAGAATCCAAGCATATATGTACTTACATACATTATCAGCCTATTATGTTCCCACTGCTGGGACACAGGCCTCCTCTCTGTGAGAGGGAATGGGCCGTAATCTACCACGCGGGCCAGTGCGGGTTGGTAGATGTCACATGTCTCCGAATTTTTGGTTCAAAGACATGCTGGTTTCCTCACGATTTTTTCGTTCACCGTTTTGAGAGCAGTGGTGATTAAATAATTTACACAGAGTAAAGCGCCTGTCTGTGTTCGAACCTACGACCTACAACTCGTAAGTCACGGCTGTTACCACTGGGCCACCACTGCAAGCATATATATAATCATTATCATTTATTTATTAGAAAACATGGTCAGAGACATTTAAATACTTTTCTTTAGAATAATGTTCTCCATATTTTACCATCACGGGTATGCAAATGGTGTAATACCATTTAAAACTATCAATAATGTCTAACTAAATTCAATAAATCACAATTCTAAAAATCAATAATAATAAAAATAAGTGAATAATAATGAATAAATAAATCAAGTTATAATAAACAATACATACCTAACAGTTACATACAAAATAATCAATATTAGTGAAACAATGAATTAAATCATTGGCAATTTGAGATAAAAAAAAAAATTGTCAATTTTTTTTTTATCTCAAAAAAAGTTTAGTTCCGTTAAAACGTGCGAATAGTATTACAAAAAGTGTAATAGTTTAAAAAACTGCCAAGTTGTAAAAGTTTTAAAGTTAGTGTTAGACTAGGACAGCACTATCTTAGAAGTGACGTCACGACTACGTAACTTCATACTAGCGACGTACATTGTCCGTACCGCGCGACAAGAACGGGAATAATCCCCTCCAAAAACTTTTAAAGCGTGTATCTTCTTAATTTTTACATTGATTTAAAAGATTTTTTCGATTATATCATTTTAACTATGCCTTCATTGAAATTACATTATTTTTACGAACATTTTGAATAGTAGTCATCATCCCAATAGATTGTTACTCTGTATTTTAGACCTACAAAGGCGTAAAACAAGGAAAAAATAACTATGACGATGGCATAACCGATATTTTGTAACAAACATTCGATTTAAAAAGAGTGTCCATGGAGTTTCTAGCCCGTTCTTCGCCATAGGAACCTACTACGCTTTGAAATGGGAAACTAGCTTCATGAAAATTCAAAGTGACGTAATAATTGGTTTAATTGATATGAATGACTTCAATTTAAATATTCTTTTGAAGGACCCCGGTTTATGAGCTTACGTATTTTCTCTCCACAGATATGTACAAAGCTATCACCTTTTTGACATTGATAGCTGCGTCCTCGGCCCAGTTCCTACCTAATGGCTGCCCCTCCAGCTTCCACGTGCATCTCCTGCTGCCGCATGAGAGCGACTGCTCGAAGTACTACAGCTGCAGCAATGGCAACAAGATAGAGATGAGTTGTGGACCTGGCACGCTCTTTGATGCGAATTTACAAGTAAGTAATGTTTATGGTTTCACGATGATTGTTTGAAAAAGCTAGGCAGATGCGTTAGATATTTGAGTACAATGTAACAGATATGGAAATTAACCGTTTAGTTATGTGTTTTATAATAATAACAATAATAAAACATTTATTTTAGGCTACAATACGAACAAATATAAAGTATAAAGCAATTTAAAAAAAAATGCTTAAAACTATGTTAGTAGCACTTCTCTAGCATGTTCTTGCTTGTTTTAGTGTCTAAAAGTTTTCTCTGGTTATCACGGTACCTAATTTATTTCAATCATCAAATAGCTGGTCATCCTAAATACAATATTACATTTTAGCTGATCAAACTTTATCAAATAGCACACTACGTCAATTAGCCGCATTATAGCCATTTCATACAACAGAAGGGCGAGCATGGCCTACTGTGACGTCATGAGTCACGCTATTTATCACATCTTGGGCGATAAAATCGTTATGTCTTAAATGCTAGTACGGTGGCGTGAGATAATTCTCTCGAAATGTGACATACTATTATGTCACATGGTTGACCAGTGCTAGCATTTAAGACAAATTGTAAGACATGACATAATTTATCTCATCTTGTCACAAACATCTTGGGTACGCCCATGCTCGCCCTGCTGCTATCGAATAATTTCAGCTGTGACTTGTTTATACGGACAATTTAAGTTGGTAGTTAATTTGCGTGTCAATTAATTACCCTGACTTTACAACGACTAAACAAATTGATGGGAAGTAATTAGCTCTGAAAACATTATAAGCATCGGTAAAGCTTTTGATCGTATCATATCGGAAATAGGAGTTTCTTGGTCACGCAGGAGGCCTTATTTAAACCGAAAGCGTTGACTCTAATCTTTCAATTTACAGCTTTTAATTGCCTCGTTGGTCTTGTGGACGCTTGCGCTACTGCTAAACATGAGGTCCTGGGTTCGATCCCCAGGTCGGGCAAAGTGTTCTTGAGTTTTTCTTAGCAGCTGCCCGGAGTCTGCATTGGTGTGTGATTGATGGCAATAGGCTCGCCCCCTATTACATGGAACAAAAAAATAACTCGCGAAATGTGAGTGTTCTATAGGTACCCTGCCTAACCCTTCAGAGATTACACGCGTGAAGTAATGTTATGTTATTCAGGTACATCTAATAAGTGAAAGATATCTACTGCTGGGTTATTGGTCGATTCGCACTTATTAACTTGCCCTTAACGGGCGAGTCGACACTTTTATCTTTTTTTCTTTATTCGTAGCTTTTGTGAACAGGATACTAATTCAGATTTGTTACAGTTCAAATGGCAATGATGTAATTCGGTTGAAATAGTTTTTTTTTTACATTTTGTGTAATTGTTAAGCATATGGTAATTGTTGGCAGGCCTCCCTATTAACTCTGTAATATTAAAACATTTTATAATTCAATTATTTTTAAAAGAGAAGGTAACCTTGAAGTTTTTTGCCGGCTGTTCTCTATAGGAACCGCGTTACCTATCTTGTGACGTTTCATAAATGCCCATGTAGGTTTATGTAAAATAAAGTATTTTGATTTTGTTTTTTTTTTTAATGTAGTTTCTAGTGTACTCTTTTCTTAACTTTATTGCATAAAATTCAAAATGTGCCAATTTAACAATACATATGCCTGGAGTTGTCGATTCGCCCACAAATTAATTAACTTCGCCTTAAAAATTAAGTCGCTTATAAGTGTCGATTCGCCCGGTGCAGGCGAGTAAATTCGTGGAAATCGACTACTAAACCCTACTGCTAATGATTTCTTTTCACAGACTATTATTAGGATAAAGTCACATTTCTAATATTTTGCTAATATCAGAAGGCCAATTGAAAAAGGTTCAAATTCAATTCGCAATATTATCTAAGCAACTATCAGTGTTAAAACTTGTTCTTTAAAAAAACGGGAATAGCGCCTCTGCACGCCTTACATGAACACCATAGAATAGACAAAAGGCAGATAAATAAAAGAAACCCCTCATTTCGTCTTTTCTATCTGTCATTTGTCTACTCTTTCGTCGACAAAACCAGGTCATTCTACGTGCCTGGACATAAATAGTTAATTAGTTTATCATAGCCCTGTGGCGGCATCTACACCGCCACATGCGAACAACGCATCACACAAATCCTGCATCGCGCAATCAAGTTTACCGCGCAGCTAGCATATATACAATTTCCCGACAACAATCATCGGGCAGTTGCCCACCAGATACGACATCCATCTGGTCGGAGGATCCTCCCTTCTCCAAGAGTATGAGTGAACTTTACACTCTGTTCCTCATATCCCTTCAGCCCTTTTACAAAATAGAGACATTTCAGGATATCTTTAGAATGTCAGTTAGGTTAGAAATTTAAGCTTGTCATCATCAATTCCCTGCCTTTATCCGATATTACTTGCGGCGCAACACGTTTTCATCTTCCACACTCTTCTGTCCACCGTCGCGCTATCAAACAGTATCTTCTCTTTCATCACATCCATATTTATTTTGACCTTTTCTCCCTCTTCATTTCAAATTCACCAACATTCATCATTAATAAATATGAAAAACAATTTATTCCACAGGTATGTAACTGGCCGTTCGCTGTACAATGTTCAACACCTTCACCGCAACAAACAACAACCACAACATCATTACCAACAACAATAACAACAACGGCACCAACAACAACTGCACCAACAGAATTCCTGCCCAATGGTTGTCCGGCAGACTTCAGCGTACATCACTTGCTGCCACATCCAACAGATTGTTCTAAGTATTACCACTGCAGCAATGGAAACCCAGTTGAAATGCCTTGTGGGGCTGGGACGTTATTTGACTTTGAGTCGCAGGTAACTTACATTATAAACTTATTCTTAAAATATAGTACGCTAGGCTGCACGACAGTAGAAACAAAAGCGGTATAAGCTGGCGTCTTATTCTAATGAAACTCCGTCCTACGCTAGACCAGCTAAAGGTCAAAGTGTTTTACTGTACTTACACTGAAAAAAAAACATTTAAATTATTACACAACTCTTTAGAACATAGTCTTTTTTTTTTAATAAATATATCAGATTTGAGAAAAGGCAAAATTATGTTTAGAGCTTAGTAGCTATTAGTAATCGTCACAGATACTAATGTGTTGCGTGTAGACATGCTAAATCAGTGTATTTTATGTGTAAAATTGAAATCGAAGCTGACTATATTTACTTAGCGACAAGCCGTAGTGTAAAACAGTGAAGCTACTAATGACAATTACTAAAGTCGTGTAAACTAGACATAAATCGTTATTTTGTCATTTTCCTACCACCTTTTCTTTAAATATATACCTAACCAAAATCTCTCTAGAATACAGAATAAATAAATAACTTCTTGCTTATAGATCTGCAACTGGCCTTTCATGGTAACCTGCTACCCAGGAGCCACAACATCTCAACCAACAACATCATCATCAACAACAACTGAGGCGCCAACAACAACAACAACAACAGTAAACCCAACAACTACAACAGCGTCCTCAACAGATTTTCTGCCCAACGGTTGTCCAGCAGATTTTGGCGTCCATCTTTTGTTACCTCATGAGACGAATTGTGCAAAGTTTTACAGTTGTAGCAATGGACGGAAAATTCTGATGTCTTGTGCACCTGGCACTTTGTTTTCTTTTGAGGGACAGGTACGTACTTCTATACTTTTTTGGGTTCTGTAACCAAAGTGTGCCACCGGCACCGTTAGTACAAGTATGGCATGGACAGGTCCACTCATTCTGTGTGGTTCTTTCCTCAAAATACCATTTCAGATACCAATCCACATGGTCTTCACATGACCTGGTACCAAGATTATGTCTGGACTTTAAAAGAGACGGTGACCTCTGAGTTTGTTTTGGCGTTTCTTCTCAGAGTAGACAGATAGGAAATGCCGATCTCACCTAGTTTTTAAAATATGATTGACGTGTAAAAGTGTTCGTACAAACCTATTTACAGAAAATAAAATCATTTATCATTTATTTACCGCCGGGATACTATTTAAACTCTGATAAAACTGAATGGTACTGGTACCAAGTAACTCTTGTGAAAAAATACTAGGTATTAAGAATCTAAGATACTTACTCAATACTCAATATCTTTATTGCTTTACCATAATGTGTACTTAGGTGGTAACTATATAATAGAGATCATTATGGACCCTGTAGGGCACAGCAAAAGTTTAGACTTACCTAACAAGTTTTAGAATTAGAACCTCAATGTATCATTACGTGACTTTATATTCCATTGTCAAAAAAACTTATTAAAACCATTTCATTACAAATGGTCACCCTAAATTCAACTTAGAATACAAAACTCTAAAGTAGATAGTTCAGTTATTGGCGATGAAATATAAATGATCTAAGATTATGAATTCAAGTGCATTTACACTATCGAAGTCAAAAGTCTTAACTGTTTTATATATTATTGTATTAATAATAATGTTTTCTAGGGTTGTGACTTGCCACATTTGGTAGACTGTATACCAGGCGCTGCAACAACAACTCCGTCTACAACAACATCAACTACAACTGCGAAGCCTTCAACTACAACGACAGAAGTACCAACAGTTACTTCAACAATTGAGGAGCCTACAACAACAGAGGAGGCAACCACTACAACTGCAACTGACGAGCAAACTACAACAACTAAAGAGCCTACTACAGCATCAACGACGACCGTGTCACCTACGACAACAACAAGTGAGGAGCCAACAACAACTACAACGACGACCGAGGCACCCACGACAACAACAACTGAGGAACCTACAACAACAACCACGACCGAGACACCCACAACAACAACAACTGAGGAGCCTACAACAACAACAACCACGACCGAGGCACCCACGACAACAACAACTGAGGAGCCTACAACAACCACAACGACGACCGAGGCACCCACGACAACAACAACTGAGGAGCCTACAACAACCACAACGACGACCGAGGCACCCACGACAACAACAACTGAGGAACCTACAACAACAACCACGACCGAGACACCCACAACAACAACAACTGAGGAGCCTACAACAACAACAACCACGACCGAGGCACCCACGACAACAACAACTGAGGAGCCTACAACAACCACAACGACGACCGAGGCACCCACGACAACAACAACTGAGGAACCTACAACAACAACCACGACCGAGACACCCACAACAACAACAACTGAGGAGCCTACAATAACAACAACCACGACCGAGGCACCCACGACAACAACAACTGAGGAGCCTACAACAACCACAACGACGACCGAGGCACCCACGACAACAACAACTGAGGAACCAACAACAACAACCACGACCGAGACACCCACAACAACAACAACTGAGGAGCCTACAACAACAACAACCACGACCGAGGCACCCACGACAACAACAACTGAGGAACCTAAAACAACAACCACGACCGAGACACCCACAACAACAACAACTGAGGAGCCTACAACAACCACAACGACGACCGAGGCACCCACGACAACAACAACTGAGGAACCTACAACAACTACAACGACGAGTGAGGCACCAATCACAATAACTGAAGCAACCACAACAACGGAAGTACCACCAGCAACAACATCAGCCCCAGGTTTTCTTCCAAATGGTTGTCCAGAAGACTTCAATGTCCATCTTTTATTGCCTCATGAGGCTGATTGTGCGAAGTACTACAGTTGCGTTAATGGAAACAAAGTTGAAATGAACTGCGCTCCTGGCACCTGGTTCGACTCTAATTTACAGGTAACAACCAATTTTTATAATAATAAAAAATCCATTTATTCCATGTCACATTGGCCCAAAGATAAATACAAAAACAACACAGACAATTTTTTTTTCAATCAAACTTATTTTAAATAAATAAGGATTGTGACTATGTTAAACTTCGCTTTGCACTTGCTCGACTATGTGCTGTCCTGAGGAACAAACATGCGCAAAAGCGATGGAACATCACGCCTGGCGGTAAAGTTACAGTCGTCTTTCTAAGTACATAAGTTTCGGTACAAATCGACTTATAATTTTTGTCCGCATAAACTTCACAATCAGTTTTTTATTTTGAACTTATTTCGACTGATGTAAAGGTTCAATACAAAATTTGCAACTTGGGTTCGGGTTATAATCACTTTTTTGATTGAGAACTTTAACGTTCTCGAAATAAAGTTCACAATACAAAATTTATTTGAACCTGGGTATAAACTGATTTTTCTAAAAAGCTGTCTGCCTGGCACGCGGATTTTTTAAGTTGGGTATTTAAATATACAGTATCAAATTATGTTAGCTTGAAAGGTAAATCCTAAAAAGGGTTTCTACCCCAAAAACTTGAAAGGTATATCATTTTAGTGTCTACGACTGCAGTGTCTAGTCCGGGAATTCTAATTCAGTTGTCATTCCAAAAAAATGCAGAGAAAATAAATTAACGTAGTGTGGCAATAAACTCAATAATTACGTTTCCTGATTTTACTTATTTATGAAACAGGCACACAAGATTAACAACGTTTATTTCTATTTCAGTTCTGCAGTTGGCCCTTCATGGTGCAATGTAATGTTACATCGACGACACAAGCTCCAACAACAACAACCACAATAGAAGAGCCCACTACTCCAGAGGTGACTACCACAACAACAACACAAGCTCAGACCACAAAAACAACAACAGAGGGACCTACTTCCACAACAACAGAGGAGGCCTCTACCACACCAACAACAGAGCAATCCTCAAATACAACTACAGAGGAGCCCTCTATCACTACAACAGAGGAATCCTCTACCACACCAACAACAGAACCTGAAGAACCTTCTACTACAACTACACAGGTTCCCTCAACCACAACTACAGAGGAACCATCCACAACAACGATAGAGGAGCCCTCAACCTCAACTACAGAGGTTCCCTTTACCACAACAACAGAAGAACCTTCGACTACCACCACTACAGCTGAACATACTATACCAACAACAGAGGAACCCTCTTTCTCAACTACAAAGGTTCCCTCTACCACAACTTCGGAGGAACCTACTACCACAACAACACAGGAGCCCTCTACCATAACAACAACAACAGAAGAACCCTCTACCTCAACGACAGAGGTTCCCTCTACCATAACAACAGCAGAACCTTCTACCTCAACTACGGAAGAAACTACTACCACAACAGAGGAACCCTCCACCACAACAACAAAAGAACCTTTTACTACAACTACAGATAAACCTACTACCACAACAGAGGAACCCTCGACCTCAACTACAGAGATTCCCTCTACCACAACTACAGAGGAACCCTCTACCTCAACTACAGATGAACTTACTACCACAACAAAGGAACCGTCTACCTCAACTACAGAAGTTCCCTATACCACAACTACGGAGAAACCTACTGCCACAACAACAGAGGAGCTTTCTACCTCAACTACAGGTGTTCCCTCTACCACAACAACAGAAGAACCTTCTACAACCACTACATATGAACCTGCTACCTCAACAACAGAGGATTCCTCTACCGTAACAACAACAACAGAGGAACCCTTAACCTCAACTACTGAGGTTCCCTCTACCACAACAACAGAAGAACCTTCTACCACCACTACATATGAACCTACTTCCACAACAGAGGAATCCTCTACCTCAACTACAGAGGAGCCCACTACCACTACTACGGAGGAACCTACTGCCACAACAACAGAGGAGCTTTCTACCTCAACTACAGGTGTTCCCTCTACCACAACAACAGAAGAACCTTCTACCACCACCACAGATGAACCTTCTACTACAACAGAGGAACCATCTACCTCCACTACAGAGGAGCCCCCTACCTCAACTATAGGGGTTCCCTCTACCACAACAACAGAAGAACCTTCTACTACCACTACATATGAACCTGCTACCTCAACAACAGAGGAGTCCTCTACCATTACAACAACAACAGAGGAACCATCTAGCTCAACTACTGAGGTTCCCTCTACCATAACAACAGAAGAACCTACTACCACCACTACAGATGAACCTACTTCCACAACAGAGGAACTCTCTACTTCAACTACGGAGGAATCTTCTACCACAACAACAGAGGAGCCCTCTACCTCAACTACAGGAGTTCCCTCTACCACAACAACAGAAGAACCTTCTACCACCACCACAGATGAACCTTCTACTACAACAGAGGAACCATCGACCTCCACTACAGAGGAGCCCCCTACCTCAACTATAGGGGTTCCCTCTACCACAACATCAGAAGAACCTTCTACTATCACAACATATGAACCTGCTACCTCAACAACAGAGGAGTCCTCTACCATTACAACAACAACAGAGGAACCATCTACCTCAACAACAGAGGAGTCCTCTACCATTACAACAACAACAGAGGAACCCTTAACCTCAACTACTGAGGTTCCCTCAACAACAACAACAGAAGAACCTTCTACCACAACAACAGAAGAACCTTCTACCACCACTACAGATGAACCTACTTCCACAACAGAGGAGCCCCCTACCTCAACTATAGGGGTTCCCTCTACCACAACATCAGAAGAACCTTCTACTACCACAACATATGAACCTGCTACCTCAACAACAGAGGAAACCTCTACCATTACAACAACAACAGAGGAACCATCTAGCTCAACTACTGAGGTTCCCTCTACCACAACAACAGAAGAACCTTCTACTACCACTACATATGAACCTGCTACCTCAACAACAGAGGAGTCCTCTACCATTAAAACAACAACAGAGGAACTATCCACCTCAACAACAGAGGAGTCCTCTACCATTACAACAACAACAGAGGAACCCTTAACCTCAACTACTGAGGTTCCCTCTACCACAACAACAGAAGAACCTTCTACCACGACTACAGATGAACCTACTTCCACAACAGAGGAATCCTCTTCCTCAACTACAGAGGAGCCCACTACCACTACTACGGAGGAACCTACTGCCACAACAACAGAGGAACTCTCTTCTTCAACTACGGAGGAATCTTCTACCACAACAACAGAGGAGCCCTCCACCTCAACTACAGGAGTTCCCTCTACCACAACAACAGAAGAACCTTCTACTACCACTACATATGAACCTGCTACCTCAACAACAGAGGAGTCCTCTACCATTACAACAACAACAGAGGAACCCTTAACCTCAACTACTGAGGTTCCCTCTACCACAACAACAGAAGAACCTTCTACCACCACTACAGATGAACCTACTTCCACAACAGAGGAATCCTCTTCCTCAACTACAGAGGAGCCCACTACCACTACAACGGAGGAACCTACTGCCACAACAACAGAGGAACTCTCTACTTCAACTACGGAGGAATCTTCTACCACAACAACAGAGGAGCCCTCCACCTCAACTACAGGAGTTCCCTCTACCACAACAACAGAAGAACCTTCTACTACCACTACATATGAACCTGCTACCTCAACAACAGAGGAGTCCTCTACCGTAACAACAACAACAGAGGAACCCTTAACCTCAACTACTGAGTTTCCCACTACCACAATAACAGAAGAACCTTCTACCACCACTACAGATGAACCTACTTCCACAACAGAGGAATCCTCTACCTTAACTACAGAGGAGCCCACTACCACTACTACGGAGGAACCTACTGCCACAACAACAGAGGAGCTTTCTACCTCAACTACAGGTGTTCCTTCTACCACAACAACAGAAGAACCTTCTACCACCACCACAGATGAACCTTCTACTACAACAGAGGAACCATCTACCTCCACTACAGAGGAGCCCCCTACCTCAACAATAGGGGTTGCCTCTACCACAACAACAGAAGAACCTTCGACTACCACTACATATGAACCTGCTACCTCAACAACAGAGGAGTTCTCTACCATTACAACAACAACAGAGGAACCATCTAGCTCAACTACTGAGGTTCCCTCTACCACAACAACAGAAGAACCTTCTACCACCACTACAGATGAACCTACTTCCACAACAGAGGAACTCTCTACTTCAACTACGGAGGAATCTTCTACCACAACAACAGAGGAGCCCTCTACCTCAACTACAGGAGTTCCCTCTACCACAACAACAGAAGAACCTTCTACCACCACTACAGATGAACCTACTTCCACAACAGAGGAGCCCCCTACCTCAACTATAGGGGTTCCCTCTACCACAACATCAGAAGAACCTTCTACTACCACAACATATGAACCTGCTACCTCAACAACAGAGGAAACCTCTACCATTACAACAACAACAGAGGAACCATCTAGCTCAACTACTGAGGTTCCCTCTACCACAACAACAGAAGAACCTTCTACTACCACTACATATGAACCTGCTACCTCAACAACAGAGGAGTCCTCTACCATTAAAACAACAACAGAGGAACTATCCACCTCAACAACAGAGGAGTCCTCTACCATTACAACAACAACAGAGGAACCCTTAACCTCAACTACTGAGGTTCCCTCTACCACAACAACAGAAGAACCTTCTACCACGACTACAGATGAACCTACTTCCACAACAGAGGAATCCTCTTCCTCAACTACAGAGGAGCCCACTACCACTACTACGGAGGAACCTACTGCCACAACAACAGAGGAACTCTCTTCTTCAACTACGGAGGAATCTTCTACCACAACAACAGAGGAGCCCTCCACCTCAACTACAGGAGTTCCCTCTACCACAACAACAGAAGAACCTTCTACTACCACTACATATGAACCTGCTACCTCAACAACAGAGGAGTCCTCTACCATTAAAACAACAACAGAGGAACTATCCACCTCAACAACAGAGGAGTCCTCTACCATTACAACAACAACAGAGGAACCCTTAACCTCAACTACTGAGGTTCCCTCTACCACAACAACAGAAGAACCTTCTACCACCACTACAGATGAACCTACTTCCACAACAGAGGAATCCTCTTCCTCAACTACAGAGGAGCCCACTACCACTACAACGGAGGAACCTACTGCCACAACAACAGAGGAACTCTCTACTTCAACTACGGAGGAATCTTCTACCACAACAACAGAGGAGCCCTCCACCTCAACTACAGGAGTTCCCTCTACCACAACAACAGAAGAACCTTCTACTACCACTACATATGAACCTGCTACCTCAACAACAGAGGAGTCCTCTACCGTAACAACAACAACAGAGGAACCCTTAACCTCAACTACTGAGTTTCCCACTACCACAATAACAGAAGAACCTTCTACCACCACTACAGATGAACCTACTTCCACAACAGAGGAATCCTCTACCTTAACTACAGAGGAGCCCACTACCACTACTACGGAGGAACCTACTGCCACAACAACAGAGGAGCTTTCTACCTCAACTACAGGTGTTCCTTCTACCACAACAACAGAAGAACCTTCTACCACCACCACAGATGAACCTTCTACTACAACAGAGGAACCATCTACCTCACCTACAGAGGAGCCCCCTACCTCAACAATAGGGGTTGCCTCTACCACAACAACAGAAGAACCTTCGACTACCACTACATATGAACCTGCTACCTCAACAACAGAGGAGTTCTCTACCATTACAACAACAACAGAGGAACCATCTAGCTCAACTACTGAGGTTCCCTCTACCACAACAACAGAAGAACCTTCTACCACCACTACAGATGAACCTACTTCCACAACAGAGGAACTCTCTACTTCAACTACGGAGGAATCTTCTACCACAACAACAGAGGAGCCCTCTACCTCAACTACAGGAGTTCCCTCTACCACAACAACAGAAGAACCTTCTATAACCACTACATATGAACCTGCTACCTCAACTACAGAGGAGTCCTCTACCATTACAACAACAACAGAGGAACCCTTAACCTCAACTACTGAGGTTCCCTCAACCACAACAACAGAAGAACCTTATACCACCACTACAGATGAACCTACTTCCACAACAGAGGAATCCTCTACCTCGACTACAGAGGAACCCACTACGACTACTACGGAGGAACCTACTGCCACAACAACAGAGGAGCTTTCTACCTCAACTACAGGTGTTCCCTCTACCACAACAGTAGAAGAACCTTCTACCACCACCACAGATGAACCTTCTACCACCATTACAGATGAACCTTCTACTTCAACAGAGGAACCCTCTACCATTACAACAACAACAGAGGAACCCTTAACCTCAACTACTGAGGTTCCCTCTACCACAACAACAGAAGAACCTTCTA
Source organism: Dasypolia templi (assembly GCA_963555695.1). Lineage (NCBI taxonomy): Eukaryota > Metazoa > Arthropoda > Insecta > Lepidoptera > Noctuidae > Dasypolia > Dasypolia templi. The sequence goes on from OY743163.1 coordinate 13,962,364, forward strand.
CCACCACTACAGATGAACCTACTTCCACAACAGAGGAATTCTCTACTTCAACTACGGAGGAATCTTCTACCACAACAACAGAGGAGCCCTTTACCTCAACTACAGGCGTTCCCTCTTCCACAACAACAGAAGAACCTTCGACTACCCCTACAGATGAACTTACTTCCACAACGGAGGAACCCTCTACCCCAACTACAGATGTTCCCTCTACCACGACAACAGAAGAACCTTCTACCACCACTACAGATGAACCTACTTCCACAACAGAGGAATCCTCTACCTCAACTACAGAGGAGCCCACTACCACTACTACGGAGGAACCTACTGCCACAACACCGGAGGAGCTTTCTACCTCAACTACAGGTGTTCCCTCTACCACAACAACAGAAGAACCTTCTACCACCACCACAGATGAACCTTCTACTACAACAGAGGAACCATCTACCTCCACTCCAGAGGAGCCCCCTACCTCAACTATAGGGGTTCCCTCTACCACAACATCAGAAGAACCTTATACTACCACTACATATGAACCTGCTACCTCAACAACAGAGGAGTCCTCTACCATTACAACAACAACAGAGGAACCCTTAACCTCAACTACTGAGGTTCCCTCTACCACAACAACAGAAGAACCTTCTACCACCACTACAGATGAACCTACTTCCACAACAGAGGAATCCTCTTCCTCAACTACAGAGGAGCCCACTACCACTACTACGGAGGAACCTACTGCCACAACAACAGAGGAACTCTCTACTTCAACTACGGAGGAATCTTCTACCACAACAACAGAGGAGCCCTCCACCTCAACTACAGGAGTTCCCTCTACCACAACAACAGAAGAACCTTCTACTACCACTACATATGAACCTGCTACCTCAACAACAGAGGAGTCCTCTACCATTAAAACAACAACAGAGGAACTATCCACCTCAACAACAGAGGAGTCCTCTACCATTACAACAACAACAGAGGAACCCTTAACCTCAACTACTGAGGTTCCCTCTACCACAACAACAGAAGAACCTTCTACCACCACTACAGATGAACCTACTTCCACAACAGAGGAATCCTCTTCCTCAACTACAGAGGAGCCCACTACCACTACTACGGAGGAACCTACTGCCACAACAACAGAGGAACTCTCTACTTCAACTACGGAGGAATCTTCTACCACAACAACAGAGGAGCCCTCTACCTCAACTACAGGAGTTCCCTCTACCACAACAACAGAAGAACCTTCTACTACCACTACATATGAACCTGCTACCTCAACAACAGAGGAGTCCTCTACCATTAAAACAACAACAGAGGAACCATCTACCTCAACAACTGAGGTTCCTTCTACCACAACAACAGAAGAACCTTCTACCACCACTACAGATGAACCTACTTCCACAACAGAGGAACTCTCTACTTCAACTACCGAGGAATCTTCTACCACAACAACAGAGGAGCCCTCCACCTCAACTTCAGAGGTTCCCTCTACCACAACTACGGAGGAACCTACTGCCACAACAACAGAGGAGTCCTCTACCATTACAACAACAACAGAGGAACCATCTACCTCAACAACTGAGGTTCCTTCTACCACAACAACAGAAGAACCTTCTACCACCACTACAGATGAACCTACTTCCACAACAGAGGAACTCTCTACTTCAACTACCGAGGAATCTTCTACCACAACAACAGAGGAGCCCTCCACCTCAACTTCAGAGGTTCCCTCTACCACAACTACGGAGGAACCTACTGCCACAACAACAGAGGAGCTTTCTACCTCAACTACAAGTCCTTCTACCACAACAACAGAAGAACCTTCTACCACCACCACAGATGAACCTTCTACTACAACAGAGGAACCATCTACCACCACTACAGATGAACCTTCTTCCACAACAGAGGAACTCTCTACTTCATCTACGGAGGAATCTTCTACCACAACAACAGAGGAACCCTCTACCTCAACTACAGGAGTCCCCTCTACCACAACAACAGAAGAACCTTCTACTACCACTACATATGAACCTCCTTCCTCAACAACAGAGGAGTCCTCTACCGTAACAACAACAACAGAGGAACCCTTAACCTCAACTACTGAGGTTCCCTCTACCACAACAACAAAAGAACCTTCTACCACCACTGCAGATGAACCTACTTCCACAACAGAGGAATCTTCTACCTCAACTACAGGAGTCCCCTCTACCACAACAACAGAAGAACCTTCTACAACCACTACATATGAACCTCCTTCCTCAACAACAGAGGAGTCCTCTACCGTAACAACAACAACAGAGGAACCCTTAACCTCAACTACTGAGGTTCCCTCTACCACAACAACAAAAGAACCTTCTACCACCACTGCAGATGAACCTACTTCCACAACAGAGGAATCTTCTACCTCAACTACAGAGGAGCCCACTACCACTACTACGGAGGAACCTACTGCCACAACAACAGAGGAGCTTTCTTCCTCAACTACAGGTGCTCCCTCTACCACAACAACAGAAGAACCTTCTACCACCACCGCAGATGAACCTTCTACTACAACAGAGGAACCATCTACCTCCACTACAGAGGAGCCCCCTACCTCAACTATAGGGGTTCCCTCTACCACAACATCAGAAGAACCTTCTACTACCACTACATATGAACCTGCTACCTCAACAACAGAGGAGTCCTCTACCATTACAACAACAACAGAGGAAACATCTACCTCAACAACAGAGGAGTCCTCTACCATTACAACAACAACCGGGGAACCCTTAACCTCAACTACTGAGGTTCCCTCTACCACAACAACAGAAGAACCTTTTACCACCAGTACAGATGAACCTACTTCCACAACAGAGGAATCCTCTACCTCAACTACAGAGGAGCCCACTACCACTACTACGGAGGAACCTACTGCCACAACAACAGAGGAGCTTTCTACCTCAACTACAGGTGTTCCCTCTACCACAACAGTAGAAGAACCTTCTACCACCACCACAGATGAACCTTCTACCACCATTACAGATGAACCTTCTACTACAACAGAGGAAACCTCTACCATTACATCAACAACAGAGGAACCCCTAACCTCAACTACTGAGGTTCCCTCTACCACAACAACAGAAGAACCTTCTACCACCACTACAGATGAACCTACTTCCACAACAGAGGAATCCTCTACCTCAACTACAGAGGAGCCCACTACCACTACTACGGAGGAACCTACTGCCACAACAACGGAAAAGCTTTCTACCTCAACTACAGGTGTTCCCTCTACCACAACAACAGAAGAACCTTCTACCACCACCACAGATGAACCTTCTACTACAACAGAGGAACCATCTACCTCCACTACAGAGGAGCCCCCTACCTCAACTATTGGGGTTCCCTCTACCACAACAACAGAAGAACCTTCTACTACCACTACATATGAACCTGCTACCTCAACAACAGAGGAGTCCTCTACCATTACAACAACAACAGAGGAAACATCTACCTCAACAACAGAGGAGTCCTCTACCATTACAACAACAACCGGGGAACCCTTAACCTCAACTACTGAGGTTCCCTCTACCACAACAACAGAAGAACCTTTTACCACCAGTACAGATGAACCTACTTCCACAACAGAGGAATCCTCTACCTCAACTACAGAGGAGCCCACTACCACTACTACGGAGGAACCTACTGCCACAACAACAGAGGAGCTTTCTACCTCAACTACAGGTGTTCCCTCTACCACAACAGTAGAAGAACCTTCTACCACCACCACAGATGAACCTTCTACCACCATTACAGATGAACCTTCTACTACAACAGAGGAACCCTCTACCATTACATCAACAACAGAGGAACCCTTAACCTCAACTAATGAGGTTCCCTCTACCACAACAACAGAAGAACCTTCTACCACTACTACAGATGAACCTACTTCCACAACAGAGGAATCCTCTACCTCAACTACAGAGGAGCCCACTACCACTACTACGGAGGAACCTACTGCCACAACAACGGAGAAGCTTTCTACCTCAACTACAGGTGTTCCCTCTACCACAACAACAGAAGAACCTTCTACCACCACCACAGATGAACCTTCTACTACAACAGAGGAACCATCTACCTCCACTACAGCGGAGCCCCCTACCTCAACTATTGGGGTTCCCTCTACCACAACAACAGAAGAACCTTCTACTACCACTACATATCAACCTGCTACCTCAACAACAGAGGAGTCCTCTACCATTACAACAACAACAGAGGAACCATCTAGCTCAACTACTGAGGTTCCCTCTACCGCAACAACAGAAGAACCTTCTACTACCACTACATATGAACCTGCTACCTCAACAACAGAGGAGTCCTCTACCATTACAACAACAACAGAGGAACCATCTACCTCCACTACAGAGGAGTCCCCTACCTCAACTATAGGGGTTCCCTCTACCACAACATCAGAAGAACCTTCTACTACCACTACATATGAACCTGCTACCTCAACAACAGAGGAGTCGTCTACCATTACAACAACAACAGAGGAACCATCCAGCTCAACTACTGAGATTCCCTCTACCACAACAAAAGAAGAACCTTCTACTACCACTACATATGAACCTGCTACCTCAACAACAGAGGAGTCCTCTACCATTACAACAACAACAGAGGAACCATCTACCACCACTACATTTGAACCTACTTCCACAACAGAGGAATCCTCTACCTCAACTACAGAGGAGCCCACTACCACTACTACGGAGGAACCTACTGCCACAACAACAGAAGAACCTTCTACCACTACCACAGATGAACCTTCTACTACAACAGAGGAACCATCTACCTCCACTACAGAGGAGCCCCCTACCTCAACTATAGGGGTTCCCTCTACCACAACAACAGAAGTACCTTCTACTACCACTACATATGAACCTGCTCCCTCAACAACAGAGGAGTCCTCTACCATTACAACAACAACAGAGGAACCATCTACCTCAACAACTGAGGTTCCTTCTACCACAACAACAGAAGAACCTTCTACCACCACTACAGATGAACCTACTTCCACAACAGAGGAATTCTCTACTTCAACTACGGAGGAATCTTCTACCACAACAACAGAGGAGCCCTTTACCTCAACTACAGGCGTTCCCTCTTCCACAACAACAGAAGAACCTTCTACCACCACTACAGATGAACCTACTTCCACAACAGAGGAATTCTCTACTTCAACTACGGAGGAATCTTCTACCACAGCAACAGAGGAGCCCTTTACCTCAACTACAGGCGTTCCCTCTTCCATAACAACAGAAGAACCTTCGACTACCCCTACAGATGAACTTACTTCCACAACGGAGGAACCCTCTACCCCAACTACAGATGTTCCCTCTACCACGACAACAGAAGAACCTTCTACCACCACTACAGATGGACCTACTACTGCAACAGACGAACCCTCTTCCTCAACTACAGAGGAGCCCTCTACCACTACTACGGAGGAACCTACTGCCACAACAACAGAGGAGCTTTCTACCTCAACTACAGGTGTTCCCTCTACTACAACAACAGAAGAACCTTCTACCACCACTACAGATGAACCTTCTACTACAACAGAGGAACCCTCTACCTCCACTACAGAGGAGCCCCCTACCATTACAACATCAACAGAGGAACCCTCTACCTCAACTACAGATGATTCCTCTACCACGACAACAGAAGAACCTTCTACCACAACAACAGTGGAGCCCTCTACCTCAACTGCAGAGGTTCCCTCTACCACAACTATAGAGGTTACCTCTACCACTACTACGGAGGAACCTACTGTCACAACAACAGAAGAAACATCTACCACCACTACAGATGAACCTTCTACTACAACAGAGGAGCCCTCTCCCATAACACCAACAACAGAGGAACCCTCTTCCTCAACTACAGGGGTTCCCTCTACCACTTCTTCGGAAGAACCTACTGCCACAACAACAGATGAGCCCTCTACTATTACAACAACAACAGAGGAACCCTCTACCTCCACTACAGATGAACTCTCTACATTAACTACAGAAGAATCCTCTATCACCACAACAGAGGAACCCTCTACCACCACAACAATAGGGGAACCCTTTACCACAACAACAACAACAACTGAGGTACCCACTTCCACAACATATCAGCCTATTGCACAAGGACCATTATCTTTTGAACCCACAACTGATGTTTTTTTTTACAATACAGGATCCAATAACGACGGCAGAGCCAACAACACTTTCGGATTACACTAGTACGACAACACTGGATCCGATAACATTGGAACCATCTACTCAGGTACCGTTATTCACTCATATGCCTACTAGAGTATAACCGACAACACATGAACCTATTACACGGGAACCATCAACTGAATTACCAGCTACAGTTGAGGTTACAACAACTATTACAACAGACCTGTCTTTTGCACAAGTGCTCACAGCATCAGATACAACTTCAACGAAAACGACTACATGGAATCCGACTTCTACAGACTTACCCGCAACCATCACACTAGAGCACACGACACATGAGCAAATAACTTTCGAGCCAACCCTACTTATAAGGCTACGACAGAGTCATCAACAACAACATACACACCTACAATACATCACCCAATTACAACACAGGATCCTACCATAACACACGTAATTATCTGGTATAATTACGTGTGTTGTGAAGAGATTTGCCAACAACACTAGATTCAACAACAACATTGATACCCGATTCAATAACTGTATATTGTGACTCACACAGGAATATCACAAACTAAACTAAACACAATCATAAAAATGTGAACCTTTTTTTAACGCTGCATACGAGGCCAAAAGAATCCTTCCTCAATATGATGCTGATATGTATAATAATAAGTATGGCAGCACTTTAATTCTGATAGAGCCCACTGTACTAATCAATAAATATAATCAATTACTAATAATTTTATCACACAGGGACCTTCCACTGAGGAACCCACGGACCTGCCACCAGTAAATGATCCTACCACGCAAGAACCTACGGATCCTACCCCACAGAAGCCGACCACTCTAGAAACAACAACTGGAGAACCTACAACGCCAACAACAGATTATCCAACGACGGAAGATAATGATTATTCGACAACAGAGAATGATTCTACAACAGGCATTACTACGGAATCATCAACATCTGATTATGAATCAACAACATCGGATTACGACTCGACAACACTGGATTATTCTACGACAGAAGTTGAAACTACGGTGACGACAGATAAGCCAACGACGGAAGATGATAATCCGTGTCCTCTTGGCACATACGGGAATGTTGCGCATCCAGAATTGTGTAATTCATTCTACCTGTGCGTGAGTGGCGTAGCTGTGGAGTTGCAGTGTGCTATTGGATTTGAGTTTGATCCTGTACTTAAAGTAAGTATTTAATTTTGATTAGTATTCTCATTATCACTATCCTACTCAGTTATTACGTACTTAAGCAGCTATCCGCGTATTTTTTTTTCTTTGATGTACTACTTCTAACGTCACAAACCTTAAGTAATTCCGAAGTCTCATATTTATTGTTGTCATTTTCTTAATACTTTGAGCGGAGCATCTTGGTATTCAAATATCCGTCAGTTAAATGACATACCTTACACTACACTACACTACAAACCCGCCACTTTTCCTTATTATTTATAATATTTTAATCTATGTTATCGTCTTCATGCATATTTTTCAATAACTATAAATACTCGTATTGGATAATGTTATGTGGAAAGGCGGAGTCTCCCATCACAAGCATTTCCTTGCTCAAAAGGAAACTTCAAACCATATAAATTTAACGCAAATATGTGAATAGAACAAAAAAAAAATTGAAATACTGTTTGAATGTACTGTGTGACGATAAATTTGACATGGAGCCACTAATACTAGCAATATAAAAGTTTAAAGTAATATGGCTCGGTAACGTAGCTTGAAGGAATTGGCATAAGCCACAGCCACACACTTAAATAAAAACAGACCTATTTTTGTTGGTGTGATTAAGGGGAACTACAGGGCCGAAACGTGCGTTTTATAATGCCTAAAAGTATATGATCCACTGCAGTACACAAAATCAAAAAAATCAAAAATAAATAGGATTATTGTGTGTTGAAAACATAATACAACAAATTTGAAACGATAGAAAAGAATCACGAAGAGACCTCAAAAAAAAAAATTTACCGATTAAAAACCATACCAATATACATGCAATAATTCTGAATTTTTTGTCAGATTATTCTACAAGCAACATAGTGTTTAATTTTTTAGTCCAATCAATAGATTTTTTGTTACTAGAAAATTGCTTTATTGTTTGCAATATATTACCAGCGTTGTGTCATCGCGCTTCTCTTTCTTTTCTATGCAGTCTGCTAGTGACCGTGCTTTAGCTGTTGTCAAGGTTGTGTCGACTGGCGTTTTTCAAATTTAACGTACAATATCGTTGCTCCGCTCAAAGTGTTACTAAGCTTTGTTGTTTATAGCCATTGTCATTCTGTTTTATCATTATCATTCTGCTGCCATTTTCTCATTTTATTTTTCTTTCATACTTCGCTATTATTGTCATTCTGTTTGAAGAGTAAAATAAAATGTTCTACCTATACCGGATGACATTTAGTTGAACGGATTAGAAGCTTATTGCATCGTTTTTTTATATATTCCATTAACAAACAAAGAAATTGATCTAGCAATAAATACTACACATTTGAAGTAATAGCAACTTAAACAACGCGTCGTCACTCAGCTCCGTGACTAATCGCAGGTGACTGGAAGTACTGAAATTAGAGAGCGCGAGCGGCTCGTGCGCATAAATCGATATTTTTTTAATCGGTTCATTTATATTAATCAAAAGGACTGTTGTTATTGTTTACTTTAAAAGTGTAGTATACATTGCTAGACCAATTTCTGAAAAAAAGTTCACCTATATTTTCAAGACGTTAAAACAAAACTTCCGGTATGTTTGTCCACAAAGTCATGTTAACATTTGAATTGCATCAACTAACATTTATTTTTTATTGCTTAACTGTTACTCGCTACTTCGTGTGCGTGTATTTCATTTTAATACAAATATCGAGGATTGAAAGTAGATAAGTCCTTCTGCAGATCCTAAGTTATCTGTCTCAATTTTAATACATATTGGTTCAGTGTTTTAGGCGTAAAGGTAAAAGACAGACAGTTTTTTTTTTCGTATTTATACTATTAGTATGGAAGTATGGGTTATTTTGCTAGTTTACTGGACACATGATCAGGCTTTCATTAATATACAGTACAACTATTTTCTTAATGTTCCTCGGAAAACTTTGTGTTTCGCCAGTCGTCGGATTTCTATCAGTTGCACTTGGTGCAGCCGGGACGCTCTCAATCGACTTGGAAGTATATAGAGTTGTTAATACTCTTTTTACTTTATGTAATTTATCGTCTCGCTGGTTTGAGGTCCTGGGTTCGATTCCCAGGTCGGGCAAAGTGTTATCGGGTGTTTCTATCTGGATTTTCTCAGTAGCAGCCCGGAGTCTGGATTTGCCCGTTTGATGGAAATAGGCTCGCCACCTATTACATGGGACTTAAACATAACTGGCGAAATGTGGGTGTAAAGGTCCACCTCTGCTCAACCCTTCAGGGAAAACAAGGTGTGATGTTATGTTATGTTAATTTATTAAAAAAAAAAAAAAGGTAAGCTGCTAAAGTCACAGCCACGACAGATTGCCGAAGGAAATTAAGAAAATACTTGTACGTACGCACTTTTTATACGTTTCGTATAATGTCAACATTTCAATTGAATAAATAATTTCTTCCAGACCTGCGTCGAAATTGCACCAGGCGGATGTACTTTGGGCGACTCGACGGAATCAACACCAGTCTCATTCCCAACGACAGACATATCCAACACGACTCCAGACCCATCCCTCACTACCACAGAGGCGGTGACTCCCCCAGAACTGTGCCCAGTTGGTGTGTGGGGTAACATTCCTCATGAATATAGGTGTGATTCCTTCTATATGTGTGCGGCTGGAAACGCAATTCAACTGTATTGCAGTGACGGATTTGAATTTGATCCTGAACTGGCGGTGAGTTTTAATTTAGTTTTAATTTAAATAAGTTATAATTTATGGTGTTTAGAGAGGATTTGTTTTAATTTTTCATGTCCTAGGTTTCGATAAGTCACTTTGGCTTTAAAAATGGTCTTTCATAATTATTATTTACTTTCTTAAGTATTATTAATGTGAACTTAAACTAAAAAGGCTCTAATACTGCAAATTTCCCTGACTGTGCCTGTCAATTTACAAGAAGTTAAATACAATTAAAACAATTCCCAATAATTTCCAGACATGCGTCCTCATTGCGGAAGGCGGTTGCACCTATGGCTCAACCACCACTACTCCTGAACCAACCACACTGGACCCCATCAGCGCATTGTGCCCCCCTGGCGCTTGGGGTAACGTTCCCCACCCGGAGATCTGCAACTCATTCTACATGTGTGCCGGTGGACAACCGATACAACTTTACTGCAGTGAAGGGTTTGAGTTTAATCCAGAGTTAAAGGTGAGTTGCTGCTGGGTTTCTAAAATCTTAATCTCTCATTTCTTAAATGACAAGTTTTTCTTCTTTATGGGGGATGCGAAAAAGGTAGCACGTGTAAATAAAATTTTCTGACGTCTTTTGCAATTTTCAGTTCAGTGTCAGGTTTTATGTTGATCAAAATGTAAATTCCGACTGTAACAAATGTGTACTTACAGAATTAAAATAATTAAAATTATAAAAAAACAACTCCCTTGTTTAGAATTCGCCTCAAATTGTTAACGACTTTTAACTTCAAACGTGCCGTTCCGATACTCGATTCAAGGAACGTCTTATGTAATTTTGACGTTCAAAAAGTGCTGACTCTCAGCCTAGTTTGAATAAATGACTTTTGATTTGATTTTGATTTTGTTTGTTTGTATACTCGTACAATCAGTAGTTCTCATTCTAAGTGAATATGTTATTCTGTTTCTCAGAAACAAATGTCATAAACTAGAATGTGTACAGGCTGCGATCTACCGTTATTCCTACAACTAATCTTTGAACTTATTAATTTATCAATACTTTTCAAAAAATTATTTCATTAATTTTCAGACGTGCGTCCAAATAGCTGAGGGCGGCTGCACGTACAGTCAAGGTACGACTTCAAACGAACCCGAAACCACTTCCGAAAGCCTCCAGTCGTCTTCATCAGTGCAGACGACTCCAAAGAGCGATGAGTCTGAAACTACAATTGAAGTAACTAATCCAGAAGAATCGGACACAACAACAGTTCCTACGACTGATGGAGAATCGGACACAACAACGGTTCCTACGACTATTGGAGAATCAGATACAACAGCAGTTCCTACGACTGTTGGAGAATCAGACACAACAACGGTTCCTACGACTATTGGAGAATCAGACACAACAACAGTTCCTACAAATGTTGGAGAATCAGACACAACAGCAGTTCCAACGACTATTGGAGAATCAGACTCAACAGCAGTTCCAACGACTATTGGAGAATCAGACTCAACAACAGTTCCTACGACTGTTGGAGAATCAGACACAACAACGGTTCCTACGACTGTTGGAGAATCAGACATAACAACAGTTCCTACAACTGTTGGAGAAATTGAAACAAATACGGGATATGCAACTTCAGGAGAATCCGACACAACAACGGTTTTGTCTACGACTGTGGGAGACGCACAAACTACTACGGCAGAGCCGTTCAACCCCTGTCCTTTGGGAGTGTTTGGTAACGTTCCACACCCGGAATTGTGCAACGTATACTTCTTGTGTCTTAGCGGCACACCTCTGGAATTAACCTGTGCAGACGGATTTGAGTTTGATCTGGAAACTAGGGTAAGTGATCCCTTACTAAAGTTTTTCAAATCAAGTAAAAGTAAATACTCATATTTAGAAAATTTGGAAAATAACCTTATAGTCGTACACTTCAAAGGCAAAATTAAAATGTTAATATAGCTATTGTTATCTCTGAAAACCTTACCAAACTGATTAGTCGACTAGCCAACATCATCATTTCTTACATCAAGTACAAATTTAAAGACTAGTTAGACTAGGTCATATTAATACCATAATATGCATGATAGACAGTTGCTCCATAAAAAATACAGCTATCCAGCTGGATCCGGTTAGACTAAAAGCCGAACCAAACGTAGCAAGGAAAAGGCAAGGCAGCTTGTTATCTTTTTACAGTCAATGACTCAAAATATTGTACCGACTTTAAACTTCAAACGTGCCGTTCCGATACTCGATTAAAGGAACGTTTGTGTATACAACCAGTTTCTCATTCTAAGTGAATATGTTATTCTGTTTCTCAGAAACAAATGTCATAAACCATAGAATGTGTACACGCTGTGATCTACCTTTATTCCTAAAACTAATCTTTGTTCTTATTCATTTAACAATACTTTACAAAAAAATATTTCATTAATTTTCAGACGTGCGTCCTAATAGCTGAGGGCGGCTGCACTTACAGTCAAGGTACGACTACAAACAAACCCGAAACCACTTCCGAAGCCCTCCAGTCGTCTTCATCAGTGCAGACGACTCCGAAGAGCGATGAGTCTGAAACTACAATTGAAGTAACTAATCCAGAAGAATCGGACACAACCACAGTTCCTACGACTGTTGGAGAATCAGACACAACAACAGTTACTACGACTATTGGAGAATCAGACACAACAACGGTTCCTACGACTGTTGGAGAATCAGACACAACAACTGTTTTTACGACAAGTGGAGAATCAGACACAACAACGGGTCCTACGACTGTTGAAGAATCAGACACAACAACGGTTCTTACGACTGTTGAAGAATCAGACACAACAACAGTTCCTACGACTGTTGAAGAATCAGACACAACAACGGTTCCAACGACTGTTGAAGAATCAGACACAACAACGGTTCCTACGACTGTTGAAGAATCAGACACAACAACAGTTCCTACGACTTTTGGAGAATCAGACGCAACAACGGTTCCTACGACTATTGGAGAAACAGACTCAACAACAGTTCCTACGACTGATGGAGAATCAGACTCAACAACAGTTCCTACGACTATTGGAGAATCAGACTCAACAACAGTTCCTACGACTGATGGAGAATCAGACTCAACAACAGTTCCTACGACTGATGGAGAATCAGACACAACAACAGTTACTACGACTGATGGAGAATCAGACACAACAACAGTTCCTACGACTGTTGGAGAATCAGATACGACAGCAGTTCCTACGACTATTGGAGAATCAGACACAACAACAGTTCCTACGACTGATGGAGAATCAGACACAACAACGGTTTTGTCTACGACTGTGGGAGAAGCACAAACTACTACGGCAGAGCCGTTCAACCCCTGTCCTTTGGGTGTGTTTGGTAACGTTCCACACCCGGAATTGTGCAACGTATACTTCTTGTGTCTTAGCGGCACACCTCTGCAACTAACCTGTGCAGACGGATTTGAGTTTGATCTGGAAACTAGGGTAAGTGATCCCTTACTAAAGTTTTTCAAATCAAGTAAAAGTAAATACTCATATTTAGAAAATTTGCAAAATAACCCTAAACTCGTACACTTCAAAGGCAAAATTAAAGAGTTAATATTTTTATTTTTAACTCTGAGGGTTCAAGTCTGAAATAAGGAGAACTAAATTAATGGACACAGTCAAAGTCAAAATTGTTTATTTGCCAAAAATACGGTATGTAGAGGAGTGTCAGCTGACAGAATAAGCAAACTAAAGTGGCAAGGCAATTCATATTATCCGTAGGATCAATAATTATGAGGCTACACGTGTCCAGAATCAGAATCACAGTCAGAACTTTATCATTATAGTATAAGATGTTGTACATGAATTCATGGGATCGGCTACAGTCTACCATACATATATATATCCTTTGCTTTATTTTTATTTTTTTTGTACCAATAGTGGTATAGTATTTTTATTCTTGGTGCATCGTCTTCACATATAGAAATATAATTAATGTATACAAAATATTGTAAAACTTTTTAAAAGAGTAACGGTGGAGTTTCTTGCCACTTCTTCTCCATACGAAACTACTTTTTGGAAGTGGCGCCTAGAATCAGTTCTATTTTTAATGTAAATTTTGACGTTCAAAAGTGCCTTTTTATGGGCCTATTTGAAATAAATGCTTTGACTATGACTATGACTTTGACATACGGCGAGCAAATTATTACATTAATTAAAATATTAATATACAAACAAAATAAGTGCCCGAGTGAGTGGGTGGGTGAGTGAATGTGTTCTTAAGTAGAGATCCCGAATCGTCAAAGGTCGGATGTCCTTAGGCTAGGTGGAGTGGCGATCTCCGCATGGTAGCTGGTAGCTGCTTGAGGAGAGTAACAAATGATCGAACTAACAAATCAGGATATTAATTCAAATTCATTACAGTTGAAATGGCAATTATGTCATTTTGTTTTTAATTTTGTCATTTTGTTTTCCTTTCATTAGATTATTTCATATGTTGTGGATTTGAGAACGTTGTAGGCCTTGTAGACGAGACTTTTAGACCATTTTGTATCCCATACCTATTAACACTGTAATTTGAAATTTTGTAAAAGCCAATATTTTCAAAAGAATAACCGTTGAGTTTCTTGCTGGCTCTTCTCCATAGGAAACGATCAATTGGAACCGTGCACCTAGATTCTGACGTTTTATAAGTGCCCATGTTGGTTTAATTAAGTGAAATAAAACATTTTGATTTTTGAATGGCATGTTCTTTGATAGGCCTATGTCTAGACTGCTGCTGATGATGATTGCTATCATACGTTTTCAATTCAAATCACATTAAAAATTATTTTGTTTTAGGAATGCGTTCTCATAGCCGAAGGAGGTTGCACACTTGGTTCCAATACATCAGAAAGTCCGGAAAAGGACCCCACTGTAACCAGTATCCCAGAAACGACCACTTCTAAAGTGACCACCGAAGCACCGGTTCCAATCTGCTCCGCGGGCCAGTTTGGAAATGTGGCACATCCAGAATTGTGCGATTCGTTCTATATGTGTGCTGCTGGTACATCGATACAGCTGTACTGCAGTGATGGCTTCGAGTTTGATCCTGAGACTAAGGTGAGTTTTGAGTGACTTAAAGCTTTTTGCTGTTTAGAGGAAGTGCCTGTTCCGTGGATATGTGATATCTACAAGATACAAAAATATGGAACTGAATTTATATGAAAGTATCTGCCAGATAAGTTGCTAGTTGGCTTAAACATTCGTAGGTGGTGACTATCAGTGTTGAGGAACCAGCCAACGATTTCTTTTTATCACTGCTTGTGAGGGGCGTAAACAATGAGGCTAAACATCTTTTAGTTTTACAATAATAAGAAACATTTGTTGAAATTGCACGATCAATAAGAGTAAAGAGTAGCTGCACGTGTATGCTACACGTGCAGCTACTCTTCCACCAGCTCTCGATTCCACCATAGAAACAATTTTGTCGAAATAGAAATAGACAAAATGCACAATGAATAAACTAAATGTGTCATTTTGTCTACTCTTAAATCGAGAAAAAACGGTCGTGTTACGCGTGCAGCAGCGAACGCCTTTTACCAATCTTCAAGTATTTTTTTGTTTTTCACTATCAAGTTATATTGTTATTGAAATGAAGAAAATAAATGTACATTACTTAAACGATGTAAAATATAATATAAACAACATAATTTTTCCAGTCCTGTGTCCGAATTGCTGAAGGTGGTTGCACACTTGGAACTGCCACCACCACTGTACCACCACAACCAACCACACCGGCACCTATTTGTCCTCCTGGGCAGTGGGGCAATGTTGCCAACCCGGACCAGTGTAATTCATTCTACATGTGTGCTGGAGGGAATGAGTTATTATTGTTCTGTAGCGACGGGTTCGAGTTCGATCCAGAGCAGAGGGTGAGTTTTAAAACTATTATTTTGTTTTTATTTGTAAACTAGCTACTTGCTGCTTTGCACGGGGTTTTCGGTTTGATAAAACAGCTGTTTAATATGAATGTTTTATACACACAAACCTTCTGAAGTAAATATTCTGATGTGGTTTTCACTATTATTTAGATAATTTCTTCTTAACTGGTGGTTAGTTTAAAAGAACAAAGCGGTAACAGATATACACGAAAAATTATTTTGTTGTATACTTTGTATAGTTATACGACGGCACGGTTGGCGCAGTGGTTGAGCGATCGGCTGCTGCGCTGCGTATCGCGGGTTCGATTCCCGCACGGAACAAATATTTGTATGACCTACAAATTGTTGTTCCGGGTCTGGGTGTCTTGTGTATGTGAGTTTTCATGTTTGTGAACGCACCTACGATACAGGAGTAATTCCTAGTGTGGGGCAACGTTTTTTAAAAAAAAAAAAAAAAAAAAAAAATCGGACATCTGGTTTGCAAACCTTGTGTGACGAATTTGAATTGTATTACCATAATTATGCAGTAATGACATTTTGAGGTGTTGTTGACTCTATTAAAATCTTTTCAGACTTGCGTAGCCATATCAGAAGGAGGTTGCACACTTGGATCTCAAACCCCTCCAGCTTTAGAAACAACAACAAGGATCTCGGAAGGAAGCTCAGAATTAATTACAGAAGATTGGTACTCAACAACAGACGATGACTTAATTTCCGATGATAACGGACCAACTACTGAACAAGGAGTGACTTCTGATGAGGAATCAGAAGAAGTGTCTCCCACAACGGAAGAATCTTCTGAAGAACACACTACAGATGGATCAGACTACGAATCTACTACTGTCGACGATGTCTCCACTGAGACAACTTCAACTACAGAACAGTCAACTATCTCTGGATCAGAAGAATCCACAGATTCTTATGAAACCACAGGTTCTTATGAAACAACAGATTCCCCACCAACGACAGAAGATCCTTCTCTAACAACAATAACAACTGACTACCCAGATTCAGATGAAACAACAGACTCTTCTTCAACTACAATTGATTCTACAGATGACAATACGGAAACGGAACAACCATCTACAACAGACAAACCTGGGGACAGTACAACAGATGCATCTTATGAATCAACAGCTTCTTCCGAAACAACAGATCCGTCGGAAGAAGTAACAGAATCGTCCGAAGAAACAACGGAAAGCTCAGAAATCAGTGAAACATCGACTGCAGAAGCTTCAGAAGCGACCACAGACAAACCTGGGGACAGTACAACAGATGCATCTTATGAACCAACAGCTTCTGTTGAAACAACAGGTCCGTCGGAAGAAGTAACAGAATCGTCCCAAGAAACAACAGAAAGCTCAGAAATCAGTGAAACATCGACTACAGAAGCTTCAGAAGCAACCACAGTAGTACCCATTTGTCCTGCAGGAGTGTTTGGCAACGTGCCACATCCAGACAGGTGTAATGCATTCTATCTGTGTACTGCTGGTGTTCCCATGCTATTGGTCTGTAGTGAGGGATATGAATACGATCCTGAATTGAGGGTAAGTTGAAAATTTAATTTTCGAGGTTATTTTTTTAATGTTATTAAACTTACGGGTAGTGAGAAGCCCGAAAGTCTGGCAAACAGTCTTACCAAGGAGTATCGAGGAACCCAGTAGCAGGCTAGTTCAGATGGGTAGTCGTTCCATATAAAATTTAGGTATTATATAGCTACATCCGGGTTGACTGGAAGCCGATGTGTTGTGTTACACCGTAGCAGGCTGAGGTTTATTGTTTTCATATAAAACACTGGTATTCAGCTGCATACTAGACTGGAAACTGAGCCGAAGAAACCGATGGCTCCAGTAGGTTCAGGTTAGCGACGCTTACAGCTATTTGTTACCAAAAGGGTTTGTGGAGACATGGCTGACCAAAATTAAGTCTTTTCATGTCTTTTTTTTTTTGTTTTTTTTCATCCATACCCTGGTATACCAACGTCTCGTACTAAAGCCGAACTAGAATAACATGAAAAATTGTCTGTTAAAGCGCCTTGTCAACTTAAATGTATTTTTTTGAGATACAACAATCTACTTTGACTTAAAAATAAAATGTCTATTCCAGAACTGTGTTGAAATAGCAGAAGGTGGTTGCACACTTGGACAAAGCCCTACCACGACTCCAGCACCAGTCGTAACGACTCCTAAATCAGAGCCAATTTGCCCAAATGGAGTCTTTGGCAATATACCCCACCCAGAACGATGTGAAGCCTTCTATATGTGTGCGGCAGGACAAGCTATTTTACTCACTTGTAGCGAAGGACATGAATTTGACGCTGAAGTTCGGGTAAGTGATTATCTCTCTTTGTAAATCTAAATTTATTTAATTTTATAACAGCCTTTTTTGCTTAAAAATCTAGTTGATGTTTGTAGGAATTTAGACCTAAGAACCTGTGTTTTTCAGTCACAGTTCAATTTTAAGTGCACAGAAGACCTTGTGAAGAATATTTTTGCACGTTGTTTATTGGTAGATTAATGAGAATGGCTGAGGAAATCATTGAAGAGGCCTTTGTCCAGGAGTAGACACCTAGTATAAAATATGATTACATTAAAATAAAATTAATTGTTATTCCTCTGCAGTCTCTCAAAATCTATCACGTATGTTTAAAGTGCTGTATTGGTTTTACTTTACATTGATCAACTTAAATACAGACAGAAAAACAAAGTCTGTTAAAATTATAACTCTCCCTTGGCTGTTCCATAGTCGAGTAAAACAACTTTACTACACAATTCATTAAAAAATTATGATCGTTTCTTTTTTAGGAATGCGTTATCATAACCGAAGGCGGTTGTACCCTTGGAACGAACACTGGAACAACTCCCGTCCCACATCCTCAACCAGAAAGCACTCCTTCGACAACAGAAAGTTCCGAAACGACTTCGAAACCAATAGAAACGACTCCTGCATCAGTAGACCCGACTTCAGCACCAGAAAGTGAGGGAGTGACCACACCAGAGTCAGTTTGCCCACCTGGAATATTTGGCAACATAGCCCACCCAGAAAGATGTAATGCCTTCTACATGTGTGCAGCAGGACAAGCTATTTTACTCACCTGTAGCGATGGTCATGAATTCGAACCTTCGGTCCTGGTAAGTTTTATTTATTTTTTCTAATTCTTTTAATATTCAAACCTGGTGCAGAGAACTTCAGTGATCCGCAACGCCCACCTAATAAGCAAGCTAAAGGGCTAATTGGTTGACTATGGTAGCTGAAGAACCAATGCGTTTATCAGTGAAGACCGCGAATCAGCAAACGTAGGTTAGGTCACACTCAAGCTGGTTGGAGTAACCCACAAGTTTAGAAGATTTGAATGTACAAGTTGAAATTATCAATTATTATCTCTTCTTCTTCTAGCAATGCGTTCCCATTACCGAAGGCGGTTGCACTCTTGGATCGGGTTCTGGAACAACAGCCGACGATGACGAATCCTCAGACCCACATACTCAACCCGACACTACTTCAGAATCGACTCCAACGACTTCGGAAAGTACCGAAACGACTTCAGAAAGTCTAGAAACGACTTCGGAAAGTTCCGAAACGACTTCTGAAGTCGCTGAAACGACTTCTGAAGCCGCTCAAACGACTACTGAAAGTGAGGTGACTACACCAGCACCAGTTTGCCCACCAGGAGTATTTGGAAATGTTGCTCACCCAGACAGGTGTGATGCATTCTACATCTGTACTGGAGTGTCAGGAATAGAACGGCTTTGCGCAGAAGGTCATGAATTTGATCCTATTGTAGCGGTGAGTGTAATTTTTTTTTTGTTTGCTAACATACTACATAATATTAAGTATGTATTCCGCGAAGGGTAAGGTAGAGATCATGAGAGTCTACTGGATACGGACCGGTTACTATGGCGATAATATTTGCAAACATGGTCTAATTATATATTGTGTTTAATATTTTCAGATTAAGAGTTTTTTATTATTATTTTTAAATGTATTTACCCTTTTTCTGCTTCAACAAGTACTGAATTAATTCCCAGAATTGCGTAGTCATCGCTGAGGGAGGATGTACACTCGGTCAAGGCACTGCTACTCCTGGAGATACAGAAGATGACTCAAATTCCGTAGAAGATATCAATACTGTGACTCCACCAGATACTTCAGAAAAAGTCCCAGATTCAACAACAACAGTTTCCGATGACACTGAAGCTGTAACAACAACAGCTTTCGCCCCACAAGAAACTACCATAGTAGATGAATTTACTATTGTACCAAAACCTGAAGAATCAACAACTACTCAAACTTCAGGAAACACAGAAGCAGAACCAACTCCTGATTCTGGGACGACTTCGAAGCCTACCGAAACGACTTCGGAAAGTGATCCGACAACGGAAAAAGTCGAAGTCACTCCGCCAGCACCGATTTGCCCACCAGGTGTTTTTGGAAACGTAGCGCACCCAGAAGAATGTCAGGGTTTCTACATGTGCACTAACGGTTTCGCTATAGAGCTGTTCTGTAGTGAAGGGTTCGAATTTGATCCGGAAACGAGGGTAAGTTGAACTTAATTTACGTAAAATATTACTGAATTGCTGTTTTTTTCTGTACCCTATACGTTGTACAAGACTATTGATTTGATTTAAGTGAATACTAAACGCAACAAATTATTGAGGATATTTTATATTACTCATAATTTATGAACATTTCCATTCTTTACTGTGAATAATTGAAATAGGTATAACTAATTGTAACATTCATTTCAGGCCTGCACAGAAATAACAGAAGGTGGTTGCACCCTAGGACCAAGCACAGGCAATGATTCAGACGGGAATGCCTCATCAGAAGAACAAATACCTACCACAATAGAACCAGAAGGTATAGAAAATGAAACCACAGTCGCAGGAGACAATGCTGATCCAACTACGACTGCTGAACCTTTCATCACGACTACGGAAAGTGAAGTGACTACCCCACCTCCGATTTGTGCTGCTGGACAGTTTGGCAATATAGCTCACCCGGAAGCGTGTGCATCGTTCTATATGTGCACTAATGGAATTGCGATATTGTTGCATTGTAGTGAAGGATTTGAGTTTAGTTCTGCTGTTGGAGTGAGTGAAAATTTATTTTTGTTTCTAATAGATATTGATTTGATGGCCATTTTCATTTATGAATGCTTTACAATGTCACCTGTCATTAGTATGAGAATGAATTAAGAAGTTATAAAGAGCCCTGTAGTCATTATAACGTTATTTTAGACGTTTATGGCGAAGATCTAAAAAGAGTCTTGTCCACCGTTTCCTTTGTGCCGTTATAAATGACGATAAATTAGATTTATTTCTGTAAATCGGTTCAAAAGAACTTTTACACGTCAAATATAACTTATGTTTTGTATCTAGATGAGTTCGGTGTTTCCTAATTGACTACTCTGAAAAGAAACAATGAAACAAACTCAGAGTTCACAGTTTCAAGTATAATAATTATTATATTTATTTTATTGGATTGAATATCTTTGTTATTTATAATATTTGTTTTTTTAATTTCTTCTGTTGTTATTTATTATAGAAAAAGATATATATAGATCTGAATTAAATTTAATATAAAGAAACAGCAGTCATTATACTTGTGCAATTTGGAGTGCCAACCGACCATCTAAGTTCAAGTTGTAAAATGAAATAAATTTATTGAGTATCAGGAATGCAGAAAAATAATTTTGATACAATCATGACTGCTTCGCAAGCTGCTTCGTGTTCGCAAGTGCTACTGCTCAACACGAGGTCCAAGGCTCGATTCCTAGGTCCTGCAAAGTGTTATTGGGGTTTTCCATCTGAAATTTCTTAGTAGCAGCCCGGAGTCTTGATTTGTGCCCGGTTGATGGCAATAGGCTCGCCCCCTATTACATGGGACTTAAGCATAACTGGCGAAATGAAGAATAAAGGCGTGATGTTATACAATCACGAACACATATAGTGACTTCTGCCTCCATGCTGAAATCTTTAGAAAATAAAATCAACATTAGTTTTATACTTGTTTCTATTCTAACAGGGATGCGTCAAAATAACAGATGGTGGCTGCTCATTAGGAAGCCAAACCACAGTTCTCCCAACAAATGAACCTTACACTACAGCTGCACCAACCACAGTACCACCAACCACTTTAGCAGGGGACACCACATCTGCCACCCTATGTCCAGAAGGCTCAACTAATAGTTTACCTGACACGGAAAGCTGTGTTGCCTTCTTCAGATGTATTGATGGTTATGCACTGAAATTGTACTGTGCTCATGGATATGAGTTTGATCCTGAATTAGAAGTAAGTCTGACGAATAATAATACCAGAAAATTTAGAGCTTTAGTTAGATTTTGTGTGCAATTGAAAGACTTGATAATGGTCTTAGTAAGCTTAGTTTCGTTTTCCATGTTATGAATATTTATTTTACAATTTATGAAATAATCTCAGCCTTATGAGCACGCTTTCAAGAGAACAGAGGAATATTTCGCCATCCTTATTAAATTTCGCCTATAAAATCAATCTTCCGTAGTCCTTGTTTTTTTTTCACGGTTGGTGTACCAAATAAGTAAATAAAAATTGACCGAAGTTCTTTTTTTTACAGAATTGTGTAGAAATCGCAGAAGGAGGTTGCACACTCGGTAGTGCGTTGACAACAAATCCGGAACTTACGAGCACGACTATCGCACCAACGACAACTTCTGAACCAACAACAAAAGCTCCAGAAGCCATTACAACTAGTACGCCGGTAGCAACTATTACTACAGAATCGACAACATTACCTGCAGAAGCGCCCACAACAGTGCTGCCAATATGTCCTGCGGGAATGTTTGGAAACATGCCTGATCCTGAGAGCTGTGACTTCTTCTACAGATGTATAGGAGCTGGAAACCCACTGCATCTGCGTTGTTCAGACGGATTTGAATATGACCATTCAGTATCGGTAGGTTTAATAATAAACTAGCTTTATAGAATATTCAATCTATGACTTGGATTTGAGTAGAATTTAGGTTATAATTTGAATACTTTGAATTGAGATTCATGTCAAGGACGAATAAGGTATTACAAATGCCTGTGATTTTCAAGTATGAACGATGATGGCAGTGATAAAATTTTAATTAAAGTGGGGTAAGTCGTTCAATCAAGTCAATTGACAAAAGTCTATAATTTGCCAAATCTCAGTTCGATTTTTTCAAGATTTAATATCTCACCTTATTTGTTCATTACCTCTTTTATACTAAGATATTTCTGAGCCTCATGATAACTATACTTCTCTTGTTACAGAATTGCATACCAATCGCCGAAGGAGGTTGCACACTTGGCACTACTGCCCAAAAATCACTACCAATACCTTCAGAAGAAAACAAGACTTCGCAACGACTAGAAAGTAACACAGCCTTGGAATTAGACGCGACTCAAATAGAAGCTGAGAATAATAAAAAGAAGATGGCGGATATAGCCTGCCCTGTGGGCGTTTTCGGAAATATGCCAGATCCAGAAGGGTGTGAGTCTTACTACTTCTGCGCAGGAGGATTCGCAACGCAAATGTACTGTAGCACTGGATTTGAGTTTGATCCGGAGTTGAAGGTGGGTTGATTACTTTTTCATTGGAATGTAACTACTTAACTGAAATTGTTCGTATATTCAAAGCACAATTGTCATTGTTTACCAGTTGTATGAAATGGCTTTAACACAACAAATTGACGTAATGTGTCTTCAATTAACAATGAATGTGTCAGAATGTACATTTAGACACGCGGTATCGTGTCTAAGCCAATACAAATTCATTTTTACATATACCTGTATCAAAAAAAAAATAACATGTCCTAAACAATCGCTTTTTTTTCCCACAGTCTTGCGTCCACATATCACACAGCGGCTGCACAGCAAAACTAAAGGAAAAATCGATATGATCGCCTGACACCACTGAACAAAATGACTTTGGCACTAGAACATTTATTAAGTAATCTTATTTAGAACAACATTTTATACTTTTATATCGTTGTCTTACTACTCATCTAGCGATACTACGTCAGTTGTTCGTCTGACACTAAAAAGTACCGAGTGGTCAGAAACGAAATATTGTAATGAGAATTACTTAATAAATACCCTGTATATAAAATAATCCTTAGTAATGAAACTTTGAGATCTACAGCTGAAGAAAATAATGTTGTTGGACAACTTGATTGTTGGGTTGAGAAGAAGTGAGGAATCTGCTAAAAGACGAAAAGAGATGGAGAAATTATCTTTGTCTCTTTCTTGTGATAATAATTCAGTTTTTATTAGAGAAGATATACTTGGCTAGATATTATTTTTCTTTTAGTAGGGCTGCCCACACTTGAGTTTCTTTCTTCTTCATCTTTTTTGCTTTTTATTCTTTTATTTTTACCTTTATGATTTTTATAACTCTATATTTATAAGGTGTGGTCCTAAGTCCCAAGATTTCTCGATTCATCTCTCTTAACAATCAATTTCAGAAAAATACTCGAACAGCAAAAAAATATCTGAATTTCAAATATGTCTGCCGGAAATGGTTTAATGATGATAACATTTATTAATTTAACCGAATATTTGAAATATTTCGCACCGTTTTTATTATTTTTGTAATTAAGGACTTTGATTTTAACGTAGGATAAGTATATTTATTGTCTTACATTGCTTAAGGATAAAACTAGTCTGATATATATTGTAAGTTATTGTATTATTTTAAATTAAAACCAAAGGTTGACCAAAACCCAGAGAGGTGCGAAACAAAATGTTGTAAATAAAAAGTTTCATCTTTAAATATATTTTTTATTTGTTGCCTTAACATACAAATATATTTTCACCAAAATCTGCACAACAAAAGTCCTTGAATTGCATTTAATCGCCACGTCTGTTTAATATTTGAAGTCAAGGAAATAATACAATGTTTGACTACTATCAAAAATATCATATAAAAAGGTATATAACGATCATAGTACGAACGGCGCGAAGATACTATGGCATTCCTGTGTTGTAACGTCAGATACTAAAAATGCTGTCTCTGTCCTAACAATGACTTTAGAACGCATAGAACTTCGCAATTTTTTGAGATGTTAAATATTATATAATGTTAAAAATGATATTTTTCTAGTTTTCGAGTAATCAGATTTAAAAGAAATACAGTCAAGTAGTCTATTGATTGTTTATTTGTTTACCAAATTAAATTGTCCGTAGTTGTATGTATAATCACACTTTTATTCTTTGACAGTTGTTTGAAATGGCTTTAACACGACAAATTGCTAATGGTATATAATATTTCCATGACTGTATGTTGGTGATATCAGACTGATTTGCTCGCCGGGGTAGTTGCGTTACACAACATATTGTAAGGCCAATTGACTTCGCAATTCATTCATTTTGACCGTTCAACCACGTAGTTGTGCAGACAAATTTTAGAAACCTACAGTTAACCCGTTGGTTTTTCTCAAGAAAAATGTAGAAAAGCCTGGACTTAAGACTGCACAAAATCTAAGGGTTTCAAGATTAAATTAGAACATAATACATTTTTTTCTTAGTTAAAGTTGACGGGTAGTGATAGTACCCAACTTACTGTTTTTAGCTACAAATTCAATATATATGTGATCTTGAAGAATCTTGGACTAATCTAGAATTGCGCACACGTTATAAGCATTGTAACTCAAGCTTTGGTTTCCTAGGAAATCGGCTACATCTTAGATTAGCGGCATGGAATACTGCCATTTTCAGTAGTATGTGATAATAAGGTGTCAAAAAACGCTCTTTATTTTGACAGCCTATTCCAGTTCTGTGTGTTCCAGTGAACGCTCACACAGAACTGGAACACAGAGAACAGTCTTTACAGACACAATTACACTTGGTCGCTTGCCCATATTCGGGTGCTCGAAAGACTTCACTATAATTCGAGCACCCGATGCATTAATGACACTGGTCATCGCACTGGAACTCGGACTAACGACTTCAAGTAGTTTGATTATATTAATTCGAGTACCTGCACCCGCGTTCTAAGAGCACAACACTGACAGAAGTGGAAGGAAAACTAACGTCGGCTACCCGGATTTGGGTAACCGAAACGATGAAGCTGGACTTGATTTTCTAAAGACAGGCGTTCTCGACGCCGTTCGTTTACATTTGGTTGTTTGCCCGAATTCCATAGGCAATCGAAATCGAATTACGACCAAGTGTAATTTGCGTTAACATGAAACCAAAGATTTAAGCCAACGAACATAGCGTTGCATCGACCATGTCCCTAAGTTGTTCCATATATTCCTTTGTTTTTCCATGAACCAACTGTAACCTTATCTTGACGGGGACTGGCAGATCAAATAACTCCTTAGATGCCAAATTGATAGCATCTTCATTACCGTTCACAAATGAACTTATAATTGTATTCAAAACACTTTCTGGCTCATTATTCGATATATTGTCTAAAACCTGATGGGTATATAACTTAACAATAACAGAAAGTGGACAAACAAGCTCTACGGAATCATTCAGATTCAGCACATTGGAATTATCATCATTAAAAGATTTTCTGGTTGGTATCGTCAAATCATTGTTGTTTAATTTTGATTTCTTACAAGATGTTACAGTATGATGCTCATCAATTTGTTTTGTTCTGCAATGTTTCCAGGGGTAACTGTGTTCTGATTTGTCATGGGTGTTTCTTTTTAATCTTTTAATGAAACTTAAAGCGCCACCAAGAAGATTGTTTAAAGGTATTTGATTTAAATCAATCGATATGGGTGCGGATTCTGGAGATAGATTTAGTACTAATTTATGATCTTCATTTTGATTTAGCTCATTGTTTACGATATTGGAAACTTGTTGTAGTTTTCTTATTTTGTCTGGTATCAAAGATCTGAAAGCCGGAGCTTCAGCACTTGAAATATCATCATTTGGAATTTCTACAAGACTTGTATTAGAGCTAGCGAAAGTGACTTTAACAGGAGCGTTTGATCCGAGTGTCGTATTATTTTGTTTACTATCTAATGTACCCTGATGTTCACCGATTCTGAACTTAACGTCAACACTTGGATTCGATGTATCAGTTGCAAGTTTGAATTTTACAGATTGTACATCAGTATTATTTGTATTTGATTCATTCAAATGTCGTCTTGATCTGTCTTTTAAAGCTGTATTTTTTAAAATGTTTTCCAAAACAGGAGAACTAACATGAACGTTTGATATAGTACCAGAATTTAGCAACAAGAATATACGAGTGGGATTTAAATTACTGACATTTTGTTGCATTATCTTTGATAGAAAATCATTTATCGTTAAATTTATTAAATCGTTTAATATTTTGGCATTACTGAAGTCAAGATTTTCAATAGAATTATTTGCGAGTTGCGTTTGAAGATTGCCGCTATTAGCTGTTGAGTTGACAGATAGACCATCTATGTTTCCAGAATTTAAGATCACAAATATGCTTTTTTCCTTATCATTTTCAGAATCTAACAAATCACTATTGTTATAATTTACACTACCATTAGTTTTGCTTGCATGCAAAGTAGCATTTTGAGAAACTAACTTAGCGATGTGTTTAATTTTTTTTGTTTTGTTTTTTTCAACGGGAATATCTGATCTCCAGGCAAGTTCAACTTCAGCATCATTTAAACTTTCGTGTAAGACATTTTCTCCATCAATAGTTTCTAATATAGGAACATTAGTTTCTTTATTTTCTGCACCGGAAGATAAATTCATAATTAATCTTGCAACATTTTCACCATCGGTACTAGTTGTAGTTCCTCCTGAAATATATGGTACTAAAGGACTGTTCATATTAACATTGGATGTAGTACCCTTTTGCACTGTACCGACTTCTTTTATAGTAGCATTATTTACATTGGCATTATTTGTAGTATTCAATGGATTTTGGAGTCCATGTACCTGTGAAATAAAATCAGTCTTACATTCCATTACTTATTTTTAAAATGTAATTTTAAAGACAATTGAGTTTCAATATATTTTCATTTTATTAATTGTAATGATTTTTTTTTTTTTAATAATGGAAAGGAATTTTATGATTTGTATATGTATATTAAATTATTTTGTATTATAGTAGTAATCTTCTTGATTCTAGATGACATTGCTAGTAAGAAGCTGACTACTGAAATGAATGAAAATAGAATGAGAATAAATGATAATGATGGATGAGATGATCGATGATGAATGAGAGAGTTATGGAATAAAAATAAATGCTGCACCACAACGATGATGATTAATGTCGTCTTAGAGAAGAAGACATATATCTTACCGTTATATTCTATGTGCCTTTAATTAATTGCCAGAACTGCCATTTAGTGAATAAGCCAACAGCAGAGGTGATGAATCATTCTATGGATTTGTTACTCCTGTATGGTTTAGAACGGAACTTACATTTGGAATTGGAACTGGTGCATGGTTTGCTCCAACATTGGTCTCATTGCTTAGTGTTTTATTACTGGTATCATTTTCTGTTGCAATACTTGGAATGGTTTCGTTGGACTCGTCGCCTATAACCACATGATTTATATTACTCATCACATGATTTTCATCATCCTTTACATCGATTTGCTGTATAATTTCAGGGACATTAGAGTTATTTGGAGATATTTGTTCAACTTGATTGGTTTCCAATACCTGTAAATAGCATCAAATCAATAGAAATGTTCCCAATATCTTATAAGCTAGAATTTTGCAATTGTAGACTTCCAATGCATCTGGCACTATACACATTGCAAAGAATACATTACAAAGTAGGTGTAGTGAATTTTGTATGTAGGTATCAAGCCGATAACAAAACTTTGGACCAGCAAAATCAGCGTCTACAATAGCCGAGTTGAGCACGCCTCTCGCTACATAAATTCGTGCTCCGCTTGTGCTCGTCTCGTGCTCGGAGTATCTAGTGAAGATGGCAAAGACCCAGCTTCAGAGTTTATAAAGATTTTAAGATACATAATGTAAAAGTGATGTAAAAGCAAACGGAATATTATAATTACCACTAAATTGTTGATGTTAGATGTGGAAGCTACATCTTTTTGTGCCAGTGGTATCAACAGCGACGGTGGACAGTGTAATACAAAAAATAACAAAACTGAAACAAGAGAAGGAATTATAAATCTAATATCACTTACTTTTAGCCCTTAAGTCATACGGGAAATCAGAAGCCCAAAAGACTACAACGACTAACTACGTTAAAAAATTTCAATCTGTGAATCACCAAGAGTGTGTGGCATCTTCCGCTGCCTCCGGCCCTCTTGCCTGCGTCTGTGGGAGGCCTCAAACATCGAGGGGACTCGATGAGTGATGCGTGACATAGGACGCTACAGCTGACCCCTCTTAAACGGAGCGACGTCCAACACTGGGGGGCTCCTCCCGGGTGCGTAGGAGGCGGGGACATTTAACAACCAGTTTTACCGAGAGGTATCGTGTTACCCAGTAACTGGGTTGTGGGGGCCAGATTGGCAGACGTTCCATGTAGATAAAGTAACAGTATTTAGCTGCATTCGGTTAGACTAAAATCCGACGCCAATATAATTGGGCAAATACTAGGCAGATGATTATAACATCTTTAACTTTAGGTTGAACCTAGGCAATGCACCTGGTAGATAGCCACTCAATAACATTAAAAAACAAAGAGCTTCACATTATGTATCACCGAAGTCAAAACATTTCATTTCAAATATAAAAGGCACTTTTGAACGTCAACATTTACATTAAAAAAGAAATGACTTTAGTCGCCCCTTCAAAATGGTAGTTTTGTATGGGGAAGAATGGGCAAGAATCTCCACCGAGTAACGGTTTTAAAATGTTTTACAATATTTTGTTTACATTGATTATATTTTTATATGTGAAGACGATGCACCAATAATAAAAACACTTTACTACAAATAAAGTAATAAATGGTAATAAAGAATTTAAAATTAAGCAAAGCCAGATAAATCAATCATGTGATAGGTACATGGTGCTCACATATTTACAGACATTGGAAAAGTATACGATTTCTCTAAAATTTGAACATGGAATAAGTCAGTG
Organism: Dasypolia templi; assembly: GCA_963555695.1. Lineage (NCBI taxonomy): Eukaryota > Metazoa > Arthropoda > Insecta > Lepidoptera > Noctuidae > Dasypolia > Dasypolia templi. Next base: position 13,992,325 of record OY743163.1, read on the forward strand.
TGTGAGTTTATCAAAAAAATGTAAATCAATGTCATAAAAATAACAAAGTGTAAAATGAAATTAACAACCAGTTTGATTTACCACACACCACGCCTGTAAACCCCGAAGAGAAAGGCAAAAGTGCACCGATAGTAGGGTACACCCACATTTCGCCAGTTATGTTTTAGTCCCATTTAATAGAAAGCGAACCTATTGACATCAACCGGGCACAAATCCAGGCTCCGGGCTGCTACTGAGAAATTCCTGATAGTAAAACCCAATAACACTTAAATGTCTTTAGTCGGTCTTTAATAAACAAAATAATATAATAGTTTGTTACTTACAAAATTTAGTTCTCGTAAACATATCTGGGCCGTGTGCTATTGACTAATTATCTCAATAAAATGCACATAATATTCTAAATTTTTATACTAATTACTTCTAAAACGAATTGATTTACTGTTTGAAATGGCAATTCGACATATTTCTTTTGTTTTTAATAATTTCGTATTTATTTCTATGATATCTAGATTTGATGGAATTATTTGATGTGGTCTGAGTCATGAATAATATAATACCTAAATAACGCAATTGCGTTATTTAGGTATTATATTATTCAGATTAAATTATGATATTATATGATTATTGATTGATTTTATGATTATTGATTGAATTATGCAGATGAATGACGCAAAATGTCATGGGAATTACACCCTACAAGATATTTGTTGTTGAAGGGGTGACCGCAATCATATTCACCATAGGAAAGTGGATAATTTCGACCAGATCTCCCCCCTGATCCCTTTCCCCGTTTCCCTGATCTACGAACTTCCACACTCACTCCAACGCCCTTTAAATTGTAGTTTTATAAAATTAATCATAACGATCTGAACTATTTGTGCCAAGTTTCTAAAGCGAAGAAATAAGATCTTTCATAGTTACTATATTGCCCCTGTTCGCTCAGACACTGGTTGATTTTTGAAAAATCGTTCGGTGCAGTTTTGTGATTTTTGACTTATTGGGTTGTCGTTGGTGCAAATAATAAGTACAATAAATTATGTAACATACAATATACTAAAATAGATACATGGAAATATACATATCCTAAATAATAGATACATAAGTACATACATGCTAAATATATAAGGTGTATCTATTCATACACGAAATATTTGAAGAGGGACATCTATAGGTCGAACAGAAGCTATAGAAACGATTTTTTTTTCTAAGTTTTTTTTACTTTACGTAATTATCATAATTTAAAACTGCTTGAGATATTTTGCATAAAACCTTTACGGCCTACTCTATGAACGATAGACTCGGCGGGGCAGAGGCGCGGGCGCGATGAACTCTGCGAGGTCACGACTTTTACGAGCAATTATCGAGACGTTTCAATCATGTCTTATTTTTTTTACGAAAAGGATACAGTGTTACACTCTCTATCAATCTACTAGATGTAAAATAGGTAAGAACTAATACAACGCTGACGCAACGCGAATTATGCATAAGGTCTAACTTCTGTTAGGTTACGAATTGTGGGTCGAGTCTTATCTGTCAACTGATTGATAGGTTGTTGTGTACCTACCTATTTGTACAGATGTAAACTGTAAGAAGTGCATAGCGCGAGTTTATTTTATCAAAAATCGTACCAGTATGGCAGATGTGGACTGGACTGTTGTAGGTACATGCTGTTTTCCCAGTGTTTAACGGGATAAATAGCTGGCTATGTTTTTCGTAAAATAACCACAAAGACCTTTGCAACTATAAAATACATAAATGCATTACGGTTTAGATTATACGTTTTATTGACCAATCTTTTTGTAGGTAAACAACATTGTTAGTAGAAACATGACTATTTTACGCGAAATTCAGTTATCCCACTGCATACGTTATGCAACTTATTATTGTAAAAATAATTAGGCAAGCGTGTTTAAAAATTAGATTAACTTATTTACAATAATTTAAATTGTACATGCCTCATAACGACGTAGTTTTTATTTACACTATTTACACCAACATTGCTGTACATATTCGCCCTGCAGTTGCACGTTAAATAATGTGACCTTGCACTTTTAATAATGTCTCTAATATCTAGCCATCACTCCGCACTAGAAATGGTCTGGCCGTCATTACCATAAATGAGGTCTATCCCTACCCCACACATGGAAGTCCAACGGCGTAAGATCAGGCCTGCCTCCGTCTGCAGCTGGGGGCATGTAGACCCCGGAGTCCTGTTGCTGCTGTCGAGCTTCTAGGATCTCTAGGAAGGGGGCTTGTGCTGTGAGCAAAATAAGTCCACCCTCATTGTAGCAGTCCACCATGTTCTGGTGATCTAGTTGGAATATTTCGGCATTGTTGCGTATATTGCGCGAAGCGCGATGCGTACCACGTTAGTTATCAATCAATCAATCAATCAAGCATTTATTTTGTTAAACATAGGTGTGGTTACAGATAATACGCGTTTAAAATATGTGCACTATGTTTTGCCAATGTATGGCGTACAAAAATAACATAAACAATCAATTACAATTAAGGTGGCATGTCAATAGATTACATTTAAAAAAATAATTCAATATAAAATATGTCAGTTAGGAGAACAGGTCACTACAAATATAAATAAATAAACACATTCAAACTAATCAATAAAATTAAATCATAAGTGTCTTATTAGCAAGTCGGAATCTTCATACCTCCGTGTATCAGTGGAACTCAGTGATGGAGTAGTAACATCTGTCTATTAGGAATTTAAACAAAGACCTCTTAAAGGACCCCAGACCCTCTTTATTTCTAATAGCTGCTGGTATACTATTATATATTTTTGGGCCATTCCTAGCACACTTTTGCTGAAAAATGCAGTTTTATGAGAGGTAACATGAATGGTATTCTGATAACGGCGAGAGCGCAGTTTTTCATATAAATGCAGATTACAGCGAACAAACACTCCCATTTCATATATGTACATCGAGGGTAGAGTGAGCAAACTAAGTTCCTTCAACAATGGTTTACAACTATCAATCGATTGTGATTTGGTAAACGATCGCAAGCATTTCTTCTGAGCTTTAAAAGCAATGTCTCTGTCAGTGGAGTTGCCCCAGAAAATAATTCCGTACCTAACGCTAGAAGCCACATAAGCATTATAAGCTATTTGCACTGTTATGCGGTTAACCGTTTTTGATAGTTTGTACAGTGCATTCGCGAATTGACTAAGCTTCTTTGACAAAGCGTCGATATGATGTTTCCAAGTCAGACGACTGTTTAGCCCCTCCGCCGTAACGCGAATAAAATACACGATTAAACGTACGTACGTATCGCGCGCGACAAAAACGCGCGACTTCCCCGGGTTCACTAAAACTACGTTAACTCGGAATATGCGCATCGTAGCTCGACAATCCCTACGTCTATGAAATGGTTATTAACTAAGCTATCTGATTTTATATGGTTTAGTATACTTTTACCTAGTAATTTATTGATAATAGTAAGTTGAAAGTAGGCTGAGTGACTTTTTCCCAGTTTTCCGTACAAAAGTCGTCATATTTAAAAAAATAAAAGCATTGTTTCCAGCAGTTAATGTTTAATTTACCTATAGACACGTCATATTCAACAATCAATAAAAAAAACAGACCTCTCCGAACACTTTATACAAAGGACTCGCATTACAATAACAAGTCTCAAGTGGGCGACCCGAGCCGATTAGAAAAAAATAGGGTATGTTTACACATTCATAACGGGAAGTCATTGAGCCGAGCGGCTTATGTGTTTACGTTATTGCTTATCTTGGTTCACAAGTATAACACATACAAAGCGTTAGCTCTTAGAAATGTTTAGTTTACAATGAGTGAGTCACAATGCAAGCCCATAAAAAAGGCGTTAAAAAAGACCCTTTCATACTTTGAAACAAAGAGTAATTATTATTGCATTTATTTTAAATCTGACTATGCGTTCTACACTAGTAGGATATTTACTAATGAAAAAACAATACACAATGGCATGTTGCCTAACGAAAACATTATCAAAATAAACAAATGAAAATCATAAAACACGCATTTTTTGCACAAAAAGTAATAAAAAATCAAAGGACACAGTACAGGAAACAACTAGAACGTCAAATCTTAACAACAATGAAACACAAAATTAATATCATGTGATTTTCAAACAGGTGTGGGTTATTTCTTTTTAGTATGAACTTCTTATGTTTTTTTTTTTACTTTTTACCTAAAAAAAAAAAAAAAACGCAAATCACGATAAAGTTAAAAGTTTAAAGTCTCCATGGGCGTAACGGTAGGAACAGGAGGAGCTTCTAGGAGGTCGTCATCTTCCACGTCCAGTGGCGTCTCCCAGAAGCTCCTCAGCGCCCTTGGAAGTCCCAGGTACGGCACCACATCGTCGTCATCACTCGAATCGGAGTCTTCTTCGCTTCCTGTGTAATAAATAATAAGTAGGTAAAACATCTGTGGGAACTTGTTTGCCCCTAGCCCCATCCCGACCTGAAAAAAAATCAGCAGCTACTTACCATAGGTGAGGTGCTGGAACATGTCCTGATGACGCAGACCCTGTCGAGGATGCTCGATGGGTGCCGTCACACATTCCTCAAACCTGGTTAAAAAGCAATTAAAAAGATTAAAAAAACATAAAATAAAAAAACAAAAATAAAATAAAAAATAATTATTTTTCTTCAAGTCGGTCAAAAATATGTTACTGATCAGTGTCGGTATTGTCGATACTGTGTACAATTTAGTAAAAAACATGGCGTCGGTCACGTGACATAAACACCGAATGCCTGACCGTAACCGGTCTGATTAAGTCCGCATCTTTTTTTTCAATGTTTACCTTTTTACATTTAAATAATTTCGCAAAACTACATTGTATTTCACTATTTAAATGGCTAATACATACGTAGTAACGTATCTAAATCATGTTTAGACAGACATTTTGCAGTCAATAGTGTATTTTCTACTCATAACGAGTCGAAAAGTACAGCCATGACGCGCGAAATTCCTAACTGTTTTTGTTGAATTAACAAGTTCAGTCCTAAATCCCTAAACATTACACAATGCTGCTATTAAAAACTGTTGATTACTTACCCGTCCATGCTGTTTAATCCTTGAAAGGTGTATTAATAGCTTCATGGTTATTAATTTGGTTGTTGAAAATCCGAGTTTTGAAACAAAATGGACGCGTCACCGTGGCCGTCATATTTGAAACATTCCGTGTCAAAACTGTCACGAAATGTTTAGCTTGCGTTTTGTATGGCTAGCCTACTCTATTACCTACACTCTGGTACAAGTTAGAGCGAGATAGGTGGCCGGGCAGAGACAATATAGCGGTATGATGCTGAGTACACACACGCGGACTTCTCCTGACTTTGTACGAATGTTGACCTTTTTTGACGCGGACTTCTCCTGACTTTGTACGTTCCAGGGGCTATGTGGAGGCCCAAAAATTTTGTGATGTCACTTTCAGAGATTGCTACGTTACCATATTTTATATTCAATTACGGTTTATTTGTTCTTTTATTAAATGTCATTATTTTAGTTTTATTAAGATTTTTTTTAGATTATTACAAACTAACCAATTTATTATATTTTTAAGATCGTCATTTATGTCATTTTCAAGAATATTAATGTCGTTATTAGAGAATAAAATAGTGCTGTCATCAGCAAATAAGACCATCTGGTGCTTACTGACCTTAGGCATATCATTTATGTAAATGTTAAATAATGGAGGGCCAAGAATGCTACCTTGGGGAACACCATAAGTAGTTTTCCTAGGACGTGACATGTAAGTTATTTCAACTTTCGAGCTCACACATAGCCTATCAAGCGTTGTAATTTGAGTACGATTAGAGAGATAGGATTGTAATAGGTTTAACGCAGTTCCTCTAATCCCATAACGTTCTAATTTGTTTAGAAGTATACCATGATCTACACGGTCGAATGCTTTAGACATATCCATAAACAAGGCCGCCACTGGAGTTCTAGAGTCAACACTAGAATCGATTTTATTGATAACGTCATAAATCGTCATATTAATGGATTTACCTTTCCTGAATCCAAATTGTTCTCTGGCTATGAGATCATGCTTTTCAAAAAACGACGAAAGGCAAAAAAAAAAAGGTAAATTACCTTTTCTATATTTTTTGAAAAAATAGGAATAAGTGCTATCGGTCTATAGTTACCCATGATACTTTTTTCATCTTTTTTATGAATATATATTTATTACATACGTGGCGCAGCGAAATAATTCGCTTTTTAGAATGCTTATTTCGCCATGTAGGTTATCTATTTCATTAGTCGCAGTTACAAGATTTTTCGTTATTGTCTCAACCTTATATCGCAAGTCTTCACAACAGGATTTGTGCGTATTAATAGAGGTGTCCGGCAAACTTAACATTGTTGAGTCAAATATCGTTGTGTTTGAAATTTCGTGGAATGATATAGATCGCCTCATGCGTCGGAACGTTACATTCTGCTGCTCATTATTATCCATTTTTATGAATTATTGTGTTACTTACACCACTCAAACGATATATTGTGTTACTAAGTTCAGCATGGAATGCGGAGAATTGTGTGACGAGAAAGTTATTAAAACACAAAAAGAGTATATATTGAAGTTAGGACGGAACTCGAGACATCAGGCGCACAAATTCGTCAACGTAGCCACGGCGCCAACTTGCAGTTACGGAGGGTGTTGAAATAAATGGTCGTTTTTAAGCGTTTGTATTAATTAAACGATCGTTAAGACTCACATTTGAATATGTAGATAATTTTACCGCAACCGTCAGTTTTATTTAATTCTCACAAACACACTTTATTTCGTAATTAATTTATTGTTCCACTTATAGTTAATTATATTTTCACTGCACCTGTATTATTAAAACGTTGCTTGTTCGTAGTATTAGATGTAAACATCTGTTGTGACACTTATTTAAAAAGTATCATATTAATTTTTAGTAGTAAGTAGTATTTGCACTATACTTCCACGTAAAACTCAGTTAACAATAGTACTTGTTATTTACACTATCATAATTACATTTCAAAAGATATTTCTTGTATAGATGCGACTTTAATATTTTTTAAGATATAAATACACAGAGACGATGTTGTGCTTGGCCAATTGGTTGTTTCCTTTCCGTTTAAAAAGTTAAGCCGCGTGCAGTGCAACATGCAGTTCGCGCGAGACTGAACACGGCGGCGGACGGCGCGGCGGGCGGGGGGCGAGGCAACTGAAGCAACACACGTGCGTGCCGCCGGCGCCGCGGCTCGGGTCTCTTTTGATCATTCATAAAAGACACGCGACATCTAAGCGCGCCGCCATGACCTCGTCCGCTTCAATGAAAGTAGTTTCTACGTAGTATTTTCGTAGAAACTAGCGTAATGAATGTTACAAAATATGAAAGAGCCAGTATTTTTATGTGTGTTAAGTAATATTTTTTTTTTTTTTTTTAAATTAGATGCTTAGATAAAAAATTCTATTTCAAATGAAATATATTTTTTTATCTAAGCATCTAATTTTGGAATTTTCTATTGGTCGAACAGAAGCTATAGAAATCTATAGCTTCTGTTCGACCAATAGATGCCCCTCTTCAAATATTTCGTGTATGAATAGATACATCTTATATAAGCAACAAAAGTAAATAAAGACTACAAATACTTAGTAACATTTTTACGAGAACAAGATCACAACGACAAGTAATGTTCCTTCACCAGTCTTTTAATTACATATAAAGACTGCGCGCGTTTTATTTCAAGTGGCAATGCATTTCACATACGAGCGGCCTGGACCGTAAAGGATTTGTCGAGGAAAGTTGTGGAATGCATAGGCATTTTAAGCTTCAAGTTCTCTGATGACCTCAAAAATTTGGTGTGGGAGTCGTAAAGATACTCGAAACGTTTCTTGAGATAGAGAGGAGTAGAAGGGGAAAAGAGTACATTATACGAAAGGGAAAGAATATGAGCATTCCAGCTAAGGCGAATTGGTAACTACTTGAGCTTCATACGAAATTCGGAAATATGGTCATATTTGCGCAAACGGAATATGAACCTAATACAAACATTTTGAAGCCGCTCAAGTTTAAATAGTTGGTCTTGAGTAAGGACAAGGTAGCTGGCATCAGCATAATCAAGGGTGGGTAGAAGAAGTGACTGTACAAGCGCAATCTTGGTGGCAGTCGGTATAAAATTACGCAGTCTCTTCAATTACATTTAATACCAATTTTTGACTTGTTCAAAGCAAGAAGTAAAATCCGCCCCTAACAATTTATTTACTTTTCATCCATGTAGAGGTGCACGCGATTCTTATTTTTTTTGTGGTGTAAAGTGTTTTTTTTTCGGGAACACCTTGTTGAGATAGCCGCATCATCGAATTTTGTTTCTTCAAAAGCCTTTCAAAGGAATCTCTACTCTGCGACGCCTCATTAAATCGACGTCTTGTGACTGCTGCAATCATTCATGAAAGGCTTAGTCGATTTTTAGGCTCTCTGCTCTTAAAGAAATGTTAAAAACGTAGGTATTGTTTTGACAAAGCAAATCTATGTATGTGAGTTTTCCTAAGTAACATATGTTTTGCGTTTTTTGGGCATTCATGAAAATTTCTGAAGCACTAATGCCACTCGGCTGAATTTTGTCGTTTATGAATTCAGATAAGTGCAATCGTACAACATTGAACCAGTGAACAATTTTTGAGATCGCGTTATTTACATCGTCAGTAACCAGCTGCTGACGTTTAAGTTTAAACAAAAGTGAAGTATCATCCGCAAATAACACTATATCATGATTATCCTTTATGAGATTAGGCAAGCCCTTAATGTAAATAAGAAATAAGAAAGGACCAAGAATTGAGCCCTGTGGAACTCCCATTGTTAATATAGATCCGGGAGATCTTTTTCCAGTAACGTCAACCCTCTGAACCATTTTACTCAAGTATGAATTAAGAAGATCCAGAGCGGTGTTTCGGATCCCGTAGTGGCGGAGTTTCCTGATTAACGTTTCATGAAGAACGCAATCGAATGCCTTGGACAAATCACAAAAGATGCCCAAGGCATCGCATTTATCTACCCAAGCATTATAAATATGTCCTAAAAGTTCAACACATCAGTAGTTGAACGACCCCTGGTAAAACCGAACTGTTTGCTATGTAATAATTTATGTCAAAAAAAAATCTTTGCAGCTGGTCTAAAATTAATTTCTCATAATTTTTACTAAATGTAGGTAGTACTGAAATAGGTCTATAATTTGTGGGGTCAGGAAAGGGTTCATAAGGTCAGGAAGCTCCCCACAGTCGATACAATTATTAAAGATAAGAACTAGAGTAGATGCTACAATGTCTATAATAGACTTAGCAACTTCTACAGAATTACCCGCAGATCTGCAGTCTTTTTTACATTTAAAGTGTGAAAAGCTTAAACTATATCCCTACATGTGATATGTTCAAAATTAAATTCCGAATCGCAAAAAAATACATTTTCCTTTAGCATAGACTCAGCAACAGAAGGTGATGAGTTAAGGAATTTAGTAGTTGAAACGGGAATATCTGCAAATAAGTTTTCAAAGGCTGCGGCGACTTGAACTCGATCATCGAACTTGAAAATAATTTAGAAAAATGGTCTAATTTGGATACCGTTCGCTTGTGCTGCCATTCGTCGATACGTTTTAAACACTTACGCATTGATCGCAAGAAGGCGTTACTTCGAGTTATCATTATTTCACCAAAAAAAAAAACAAAAAAAAATGATTTTTCGATTTTTTTAATAATGGTCTTAATCATTTCGAGTTCGATGATCGAGTTCATGTCTTTCGGTTTCAGAACAACCTAAATTTAACCGTGTATAATAAAAAAGTTTAGATAAGTTCAGGTTTCCTCACGAAGTTTTTCTGCAGCTTATGTCATGGTACAAATATTAGCCAGTCAGCGGTGTGATAGTGAGGATCACTAGCCAGGATGCAACGTGACATTCACGTGACGTCACTCCACCTCTGCCTAGCACTTTTTTCAAATATGTTGGGGACGGCTTTTAGTCTGACTGGAGAAGACTGAATACCAGTATTTTACATAGAGCGACTGACGATCTGAGCTGAACCACCCAGTTACTGGGTAACACGATACCACTTGGTAAGACTGCTTGCCAGTCTGTTGGGTTTCTGACTAACCGTAACGACAGTCAAAGATCAAAGAATGACAGCCGGGGGGGAAATATAAGTCGTTGAGGTAAAAACTGTTAAATGCCGTTTACTTTTGTATTATCGAAGACTTTACAGCAATCAATAATACCAATTGATTAAATCGTAGTTGGTGGATAATCAATTGTAGTAAGATTAAACAGACACTATCGTTTAATTGGATTAATGTGATTGAAGATATCTTTTAAACTAGGAAGTAATTAATTACGGTATCTAATTAAGTGATACGTAAAATATTAATGTATGGTAGGGTCATAACTCATAAGTCATTTATATAACAAAATGTTTTGATAATATAACAGTGCTGATAAATAAAATAATTATAAATAAATAAACAATAAGTACATTCAAAATTCGTTACTAACAATATCAAGAAAAAATATGTCAACTATTCAGTAATGAAAAAACAACGATCAGCAACCTAGCATTAAAAATAAAATTAAAACATAATAACATAACATACTCGTATCAACACAAATAATCATTCACAAATCATTTAATTGTGACTGTCGCTTAGCATAAATAAATATGTCTTTATTTTCTTTTTAAATTAGTTAGTGCTGTTTATACTTTTAAATTCTATTGGCAACTTGATATATAAAAAGACAGATTGTACTCTGGGACTATGAATCACGTTCAGTTTCGATTGAATTGTGGAAGGTAAGTCTTTCCTACGAATACTATCTCTAGCTTGTCTTTCCTCATTGGTCTCGTGCAACTTCTTAACAAACTTGGTTACCAACACTAGAATATGGAGAGATGGCACTGCTAAAATGTTAAGTCTGATGAAGTCTGACTTCACGATTCTGTCTGTTTCATGCTGAGCATTGTATTTAAGGCTCGTTGATGCATTACAAATGCCGAGTAAACATTGTACTGGCAGCTGTTGCCCCAAAACTCAATACCGTAGCGGAGCCTTGATTAAACCAACGCAAAGTATACCAACCTAAGTTGGGCCAAAGTGAGTTCATCCCTCAGGTTTCTGATTGCATAGCGTGCAGAGCTAACAGACTTCGTTAAAGACAATGTCTCAACCCTCCAGTTTAATAACGCGTCAATGTGGACACCTAGGAATTTTAAAGTATCTACTACTTCGACATTGTTACCACAAGACACAACCTTAAGACAAGGGTTATTTCGTACCGACTTGAATAATAAACATTTTGTTTTACTTACATTAAGTTTTAAATTATGTGTACCAAATGAGATTTCAAAAGTTTTTAAGGCAGTATTAGGTAATCTTAGGTTCTACATTAGTTATATAATCTGCAGAAACTATTGCATTAGTGTCATCAATGTTGTATCGGTTATTAGTTTTCTGATACACTCAACCAAGTCATTTAGGAATATCATCAAGAAAATTGGGCCCCAAAGGGAGCCCTGAGGGACACCTCGGGATACAGGGACTAGGTTATATTTATAACAATTTTTTTTCTCTTTCCACAACCAACTTAATCTCTATGTACTGACGTCTAATATGCAAATAGGAGCTGAATAGCTTCAATACATTTTCTCGTATACCATAATGGTCGAACTTGGCCAGAAGAATTTCATGGTCTACTGTATCGAAGGCAGAACTAAGGTCCAGAAAAAATCCTGTGACTTTATGCTTGTCATTTACATTACAGACGACCATGTCAACTCGTCGTTTCATTAATGCCTCGATAGCATAGGTGGTTCCTCAAGATTTTTTGTATCCGAATTGCCACTTTACGAATAAGAGCTTGATAAAAATCGTGTAACATTTTGCTCGTCAAGACACTTTTGTTACGTTACTAAACTGTCGTGTCTAGCAAGTATAACGTGCGAAATGGAACTTCATTCCAAACCTGCATTAATAAAACACCAACAGTGCCTAGACAAGTGACAATCGCTTTCAAAGCGTTTCGTATTTCTACGGCAATCAACAGAATTGACACACGTTGTCTATATCTATCAAATACTCTCCTATTGCTGGTATGCTGGAAGAGATTTCTTTAGAAATAAGCATTACCATTGTACGTACTTTTCTGTTCTTTTTATTCTTCTTGTCTTTTTATATGTGTGTACATAAATGGTTAAGTAAATAAATAAATAAGCTTTATGGTATATTATGTCCCATTCATTTTCGACTTTCCCATTAACGTTATCGCTGATAGAATATCACATTATCGAGGTACTCTGGGCAGTAGTTTTCGCAACCAAGCTTGCAGATTGGCTATTCTTTTCATCACGGCATGACGTATTTCATCGTCATTGCTCTCAAAACGGTGATGGAAAACATCGTGAGGAAACAGGGACTTATTCCAGAGTAAAAATCGAAGACATTTGACATCCACCACCCCGGTTTGTGTCCGCTTGGCGGGTAGCTGCTTCCTTTCACAAAGATTGAATGACAGCAGTGGCACACTAATAATAATAATAGGAGCTTCACGGCCGCTTATATCGGGCTCTTCATGAGCCTGGTGTAGATTTCTTAGCGTCCGTATCCTGGCTACGTTTTGGTGACTTTTTCGGGGAAACTGAAGGTTTCGTCTAGGAAATTATGGACGAAGTTACCTTGACGAAATAACTACCGAAGACATACTATGAAGTACAAGACGGTGTGTCGGGCATGCCACCGTCCGGGTGAGTTCATCAGACATATTTTCTCTGGTTGTTCTCGACTGGCTAACGGCGAGTACTTGCACAGGCGTAACCAAGTAGCCAGGATTATTCACCAGCAACTTGCTTTGAAATATAAAATTGTAGATTCTGAGGTACCGTATTACAATTGTGCCCGAAGAAGTTCTCGAAAATGACCATGAAACGTTGTACGGGGATCGGTCTATCATTACTGAGGACTATTATCGCTAATAAGCCTCTTATAGTGGTGATAGATCGATTAGCGTGCCGCTTTATAATTATCACTGTTACATTTCCACATGACGAGGACCTCGGAGCTGAGACAGAGAAACAAATTAAATATCTCGACTTAGCACACGAGGTTGTTGACATGTGGAATGTGAGATCGGTTGTCATTGTGCCGATTGTCGTATCGACCACTCTGGCTTGATGGTTTCGTTAGGCGGTTGGATCAAAGGCCTGATGTAGAAGGGCCTCGATATTATAAGGCTCGCATTGTGAGAAGGTTCCTGCTTCTGTAGCCTTGACCACCGGTAGCTTGGACCCTGCTCCCAGTACCGGCGGACAATTTTTTTTTATATTTTCAACCAGCCTGCCTGGTTGATGGCAATAGGCTCGCTCCCTATTACATGGGACTTAAAAACAAAACTGGCGAAATGTGGGTGTACTATAGGTACACCACTGCCCAACCTTTCGGGGAAACAAGGCGTGATGTTATATTATGTTGTAAAAAAATGAGTTGACAAAATAAATAAACGTAATAATAATAAGCCTTTATTTCCTTAACTGTACAAAAAAAACTTATAACATAGGTTGCGAGCTAAGCCCTTTTTTTTTTTTGTTCCGGGGTTGGAAAATCCTCATGGATGTCCTCCGCCCTAGGGCAGGTGGTGGAGTCTGTCAGACTCTAACTGACTAAAAAGCACGCCGGTGATCCATCTCACACATACATCGGGGTCGCGGGAACATATGATTCTTCCCCGACTGGTGCTGGCCTGCCTCGGCGGGACTCCTCGTGTTGGGAGGGGGAGTGAGGTGTTTGACTCCCCCCGCAACGTCTAAGAGGGGCGCGCATGGAACACTATGCGCCGCCACCTCGGTTCCTGATGTATGGGGGCGGTGGACATCCCCGAGTCCTCCGTCCCTGGACCCATTTAGAGGGGCTGGAAGAGGGCGTTGTCCGCCCTCCGCCTACGATCAAACCGTTGCCCCTAGCGCCGGGTCTGAAGAATGGCCCCGTCGCCTACCATTTTTCGGCCGTAGAGGATAGGGAGAGCGGCGAACGACATACCGACACTCCTCTTCCCCTGCGGCCCCACCGCGTCCGCCATCAAACGGGGCGACCCCGTTAAGGCCGCAGAAGATAGGGAGAGCGGTGCATCGCAATACCGGCACTCCTCCCCCGCTGCGGCTTCACCTCAGTTGCTATATCGCCCAACGGCACCGCAACCTTGGCCGCTACGTCGTCGGCTTATCGGCAAAAGCCCTGACGAGCGGCCCCTCCTCGGGTTCCTCTTAGCTTCACCGTGGGTCTCCAAACCAAGAATATTGTAACAAGGCGCCGGTGGGCCGTTCGCCAGTCGCTTACGTACCACCGCCCTAACCCGACGCGTCAGGCTGTCCTACGTCTATTTCCACATTGTCTCAAACTGTATTAATTAACCTAATTAGGTTAATTTATAATATTAATTTCTTTTTGTGTAAGAAACACATTACAAAGAAGATTATTCATTATCTCCGTTAGACAAAACCCTTTTTAGAAAACACGCACAACATCCCCTTTCTGGATATAGGCCTCCTCCAGTTGTCTCCATGCTTTTCAGTTCTCTGCTTTCCTTTTACAGTTATTTTAAACGATTTATCGAATATATATCGTCGACCCACCGCTCTCGGGGACGCCCTCTGCTTCTATGGCTGCTCGGTCCTGGCCTGTAGTGGCTCGTTTCATCCATATGTCATCCGGAGCGCGTGCCACATCTATACTTCAGGGAGTGATGTAGAGCGTCTATAATCTTGGTTTCGTTTCTAATGCCTGTTGAAATTATTTAAATTTTAAGATGCTTGAATTGAATGCTGCCAGTTTGTATTATGCTCCTTATTGTATGTGTGTCCATGTCTGTTAGCTGTATGTTAAGCTGGGCAGTATACAAGAGTCCATAATCTTTTTCTTTAGTTTCAATGGTAGTAAGATTTGAAAATTTCTTTGTGACTCCAGAATTTCTTCAAACTGATATTTATTCTTCTTTCTTCATTCATGTGTCTGGAGTTCTTAAAAGACATTTATTTTTCCCGGAAAGATATATGTAGTTATCTACATATTCCAGTCTTATTAACCGATATAGGAAATTGGGGTCCGTTTGAAGCGACTTTTTTTTTGAAGTGATTAGATGCAGCCCAATATTTTCACTTACTCTACATAACCGTAGTTCTTCTATCGTTTTCTCTAGCTGTGATGGTTTTTTGAAACAATACTATGTCGTCTGCAAATCTTAGGTTTGGTAGGTATTTTCCATCTATGTAAAAGTCCAGTCTAAGTCATTCATAATTTAATAACTTTGGAGAGACTTATTGTTAATTCGAAAATACCAAAATTCTGTAAAAATCTCAATGTAGAATGAGCTGTCAGTGTCATCCCGTCTTGGTCAATTCCTGGCGTCAATGGCACTGACAGCTCACTCCACGCTCACTTTACTTAAGTTTTCACGGAGATATGGTTACAGAATAGCAATATTGTTATATTTTCATCATCATCATCATCTACAGCCTGACTTCACCAATTGCTAGGCATAGGCTCTCTTTTCTTGTGCCAATCCCCGCGCTCCTGTACCAGCCACATCCAGGATTGGCCTATGATGGCAACAATGTGGTCCGCCCGACAGATATCTTCTCTTCCAATCCTAGGACATATATGTAGGTGCTTTTATATCCCGGTAGAAGTTACCGTAGGACAGTTTTCAAAATCTACGCGGTTAAATATAAGGCTGAATATAGCATCAGGTTATTGTCGTTTATTTAGTGTCGATACGAAAGTGTTAGGTGGGGAATCTCAGGGTTAAATAAAATATAAGTTGAGTTGAGTCTATTTGTTTATTTTACTTTCCCAAGTTTTTGATTTATTGATACAAAGTATCACACTGTAAGTTTTATGTGAAAATAGTCTTGCTTTTTTATTCTTATTTCAGTGCGGTGGAGTCCTAAGGAGGGTTATGTATTTAGGTTTAGGTAATCACATGGCTTATTTGCTTTACCAGTAAATTATTAAGGAAAGCTTTACAAACTATTAAATTCATCTAATGTATTATATTTCAATAAAGCTTCTTTCACTCCTGCTTATTCTTGCATTGCACCTGGTGCGATGGTAGACAAATCTGCAAAACGTTTTTAGAAGTTATTTTTTTATCGGACTGCCTTGTTGGTCTAGTCACAAGCGCTACTGCTAAGTATACATGGTCCTGGGTTCAATTCCCAAGTCGGGCAAAGATTTCCATCAGGAAAGTTTTCAGTAGCAGCACGAGTCAAGATTTGTGCCCAGTTGATGGCAATAGGCTATAAAAAAGAACTGCCGATACCTGTCTAACAAACACGTGGTGGCATCTACAACACTACGCATCATACTGATGCAACGCAAAATCCTGCATCGCGTAAGCAAAGTTCGACGCGCGACTAGCATAATATAAAACGTCCCGACCTCATTCATCAGGCAGCAACCCACCAGATACGGCACCTGTCTGGCCGGAGCATACTCTTTCTATTAAGGAAGAACTTTCCAACCTGTCCCTCATATGGTATTTATTTATATATTTATTCACAAAATCCACAGCTCTTTTACAAATACACTTAAAATGAATAAAATTATCTTACAGCCAATTAAGGATTTACAATTGCAGCTACATTTATATCATTCGCAGTAACCAACAGGGTGACAGGCTAGCACCATCCAAACATTTCTACGTGTACAGTGTGGGTGTTTGGATACTTTATTTAATACTATTTACAACAGCTGTTAGTCAATTCGTCGCACACAGAAGTTACTAAAAGTTTTAGGATTAGATTGTTGTGTTTTGGTGTTAGATACATCAAGATGAGAGAATTGAAAAATTTCTTACTATCCTACCAAAATAATGGCAATTAAAAAGGCGCCTTCTTGTTTTTCACGCAAAATCATTATTTTTAAACTCTGTAGTATAAAACCTAACCCACCTCTAATTCAACGCTGAAAGAGAAGTTTTCAGGACACTTCAAATGGGTACTCCTTCCAAAAGAACAAATGAAGTATCTTTCACAGTCTTCTGGGTCTTCTGCGAAGTACAGAAGACGTTCCGAAATCGGGAGACACTTGGTGCTACGATGAGTGTCAGCAGTGTCAAGATAGTTGTGATGAGTGGCCTGGTTTCTCAAGCCACGGAGTAAAAATGCCAATGGTTTTTCGGGTATAACACTGCAACCAGCTTCTGCTTTTGGATAGCATTCCTGTGGGCAAAAAATTACAAGTGAAGTGAGTGATTAGATTGCAAGCCGACCGCAACGTAGTTTTGAAAATGATAATGTGAAAAAATCCATGATCCTTTGTCTAACAGAAGTTCAACTGCCTCGTTGCTCCAGGTGTCGCAAGTGCGACTGTTGAACTTGAATTCTTGAGTTCGATCCACAGGTCGGGCAAAGTGTTATTAGAGTTTTCCACCAAGAATGTAGCAGCCTGAGGTCTGAATTTGTGTCCCGTTAATGGCAATGGACTCGCACCCCGTTACATGAGACTCAACAATTATTAGCATGCATAATGCAGTTATATTGCTTACTCAACCCTCCTACCTCTTCGGCGGATCGAATAGATTAGAATAAATTTATTGTAAAAACATGAGTATACATCAAATAATATGTGCACGGTCTTAAAATAACAGGTAGTTCTGCATGTCTTGGCATATATGTCTGATCCGCCACCATTTTAGCATAATCAGCCTATAATGTTCCCAAGGACTCCAGGACCTCTAGGACTTCCACTCAGGGACATTTTAATTGTATTTTAATATCAAATGTGATCTCACAGAGAGGAGGCCAGCGTCCCAGTACCACCACTAATACGATCGGCTAATTATGCTGTCAAGTACGATTCTAACTAATATTATATATGCGAAAGTAAGTTTGTTACGCTTTCAGGCTAAAACGGCTTAACGGATTTGGATGGAAATTGGCACGCAAATAGACCATGACCTGGGTAGGAACATAGGCATACTTTTCATCCTGGATAGCAGACGAAGTCGCGGGCATCAGCCATCAAAATATAAAGACTGGAGATATCTTCAGAAAGGTCAGGTGCGTGGTACTCGCAACCGGCGTGCTTGTATGAATAGATGTACGTTGTAAACGAAGCAAAAGGATTATATGTGAGGATCGTAATTTCGGTCGCGTTCTGTAGTTTCCTTCTATCCTAATGGGAAGAAGGCATGAGTTTGTATGAATGTGTACTTACAAATTTTGTGGGACTGAACTCGTACCCTCTTGGGCATTGCTTTTGCATGCGATGTCCGTAGATACACAGGTAGAAATGTTCGCAGTCATTCGGGTCGGGTTTCGACCAAGAGTCATACACGTTACAATCATAGTAAGGGCTTAACGTGGTTGGAGCGGTTGTTGGCTCCGTGGTTGTTGTAGTTGAGCACTGAGCTTTCTCGAGAGGTTGGCATTCCTGTTAAAACCATATAAGAAGATGATTTAAGGAGATTCGGTCTGGCAGTTATAATTCTTCTTTGATATTAATCGTGAACAGAGAATAACAAAAAGCAAGACAAAATAATAACAATAAATCATAACAACAAGAGGTGAAGTGCTCTGTCAGTGCCACTGATGCTAGGGATTGACCAATACGGGATGACACTAACAGTTCACTCCACTGAAGTCTTCATTGTGAGATTTTAACAGAATCGATATGCAGGAAACATTAATTCGATCCAGTAGAACGTAATAAATGAGACATAAATATGGTTTTGCTGATGCTTTAGTTATTAGCCAACAACAGCAGCCTAATTAAATGGCTGTCACGGCACGATTTCCTTGGAAAGTATTACCCGACTACGTAAGATAGTACCAATTTACAAGTGAATGTCAAAGACTATCGTGATATCATAGGATTTACGCTGATAGCCAATCTATACAATTCTGTACATTATATTGATAAAATTGTACGAAAAGTATGACAGTCGTTACGGGTAGCATGAAGTCAGAAAGTCTGACAACCAGTCTAACCAAGGGGTATTATGAATAAGTGAGTTGTGGAGGACAGATCGTCAGTTGCTCTTTGTAACATACTGTTATTCAGCTGCATGTGGGTAAATACCCATATAGCTATATAGCTAACATGGTTTGGAAAAGGCAGGCTGGTGATGAGGAAAAAGTGATAGAAATAATAAAATTACTCCCGGAGTGCCCGGGATTAGCCCGGAGTCAGGATTTGCGCACGGACTTAAACGTAAATAGGGAAATGTTTGTGTACTAAAAGTTAAAACCCTGCCTAACCCATCGGTGAATACAGACAAGATGTTATGTATTAATATACTCGTACTCACAAAATCTTTCGTACTGAATTCCTTTCCATCCGGACACTGCTCGTACACAATGTCTCCATAGACGCAAAGGTAGAAGAACCTACAATCATTGGGATCAGCTCGCGGCCAAAACTCAGAACTATTACAAGAAGGATATGGTTTATATGTTGTGCTTGTTGTTGAAATTGTTGGAGTTGTCTTTGCAGTGGTTGTTGTAGTTTTTGTCGTGGTTGGTGTAGTCACTGTAGTGGTTGGTGTTGTCTTTGAGGTTGTTGGTGTAGTCTTTGAAGTTGTTGGTGTAGTCTTTGTGGTGGTTGGTGCAGTCACTGTAGTTGTTGGTGTAGTATTTGTCGTGGTTGGTTTGGGAGTTGTCTTTGTAGTGGTTGGTGTTGTCTTTGTTGTAGTTGTTGATGGCGTAGTCACTGTTGTTGTAGTTGGTGTCGGTGAAGTCTTTTTTGTAGTTGGTGTTGGAGAAGTCTTCGTTGTGGTTGGATAACGAGTCGTCTTAGGAGTGGTTGGTTTTGGAGTCGTCTTTGTAGTGGTTGTTGTTGGAGTTGTCTTTGTAGTAGTTGGTGTTGGAGTCGTCCTTGTAGTTTTTGGTGTAGTCTTTGTCGTAGTTGGTGTGGTTACTATTGTGGTTGGTGAGGTCACTGTAGTGGTTGGAGTTGTCTTTGTAGTAGTTGGTGTTGGAGTCGTCTTTGTAGTTTTTGGTGTAGTCGTAGTTGGTGTGGTTACTGTTGTGGTTGGTGAGGTCACTGTAGTGGTTGGTGTTGTCTTTGTAGTGGTTGGATTTGGAGTTGTCTTTGTGCTAGTTGTTGACGGCGTAGACACAGTTGTTGTAGTTGGTGTCGGTGTTCTCTTCGTAGTTGTTTTTGTTGGAGTTGTCTTAGTAGTGGTTGGTTTTGGAGTCGTCTTTGTAGTGGTTGGTGTTGGAGTTTTCTTTGTAGTGGTTGGTGTTGGAGACGTCTTTGTAGTGGTTGGTGTAGTCTTTGTCGTGGTTGGTGTAGTCACTGTAGTGGTTGGTGTAGTCTTTGAGGTTGTTGTTGTAGTCTTTGTAGTGGTTGGTGTTCTCTTTGTAGTAGTTGGTGTGGTCTTTGTCGTAGTTGATGTGGCCACTGTAGTGGTTGGTGTAGTCTTTGATGTAGTTGGTGTCAGTGTAGTCTTCGTAGTGGATGGTGTAGAAGTTGTCTTTGTAGTACTTGGTTTTGGAGTTGTCCTTGTAGTGGTTGGTGTAGTCACTGTAGTGGTTGGTGTTCTCTTTGTAGTAGTTGGTGTACTATTTGATGTAGTTGGTGTCGGTGTAGTCTTCGTAGTGGATGGTGTTGAAGTTGTCTTTGTAGTGGATGGTTTTGGAGTTGTTTTTGTGCTAGTGGTTAACGGCGTAGTCGCCGTTGTTTTAGTTGGTTTCGGTGTCGTTTTGGTAGTGGTTTGTGTAGTCACTGTAGTGGTTGGTGTAGTCTTTGAAGTGGTTGGTTTTGGAGTTGTCTTTGTGCTAGTTGTTGTCGGCGTAGACGCAGTTGTTGTAGTTGGTGTCGGTGTACTCTTCGTAGTTGTTTTTGTTGGAGTTGTCTTAGTAGTAGTTGGTGTAGTCTTTGTTGTGGTCGGTGTAGTCACTGTAGTGGTTGGTGTAGTCACTGTAGTGGTTGGTGTTCTCTTTGAAGTTTTTGGTGTAGTCTTTGTAGTGGTTGGTGTAGTCTTTGTCGTGGTTGGTGTAGCCTTTGTTGTGGTTGGTGTAGTCGCTGTAGTGGTTGGTGTAGTAGTTCGTTTTGTAGTTGTCTTTGTAGTGGTTGGTTTTGGAGTTGTCTTTGTGCTAGTTGTTGACGGCGTAGTCACAGTTGTTGTTGTTGGTGTCGGTGGAGTCTTCGTAGTGGTTGGTGATGTAGTTGTCTTTGTGGTGGTTGATTTTGGAGTTGTCCTTGTAGTGGTTGGTGTAGTCTTTGTAGTAGTTGGTTTTCTCTTTGTAGTGGTTGGTGTAGTCTTTGTAGTGGTTGGTGTAGTCTTTGTAGTGGTTGGTGTAGTCTTTGTAGTGGTTGGTTTTGGCGTTGTCGCAGTTGTTGTAGTTGGTGCCGGTGTAGTCTTCGTAGTGGATGGTGTTGGAGTTATCTTTGTTGTCGTTGGTGTTGGAGTTGTCTTTGTAGTGGTTGGTGTTGTCTTTGTAGTAGTAGGTGTAGTCTTTGTAGTGGTAGGTGTAGTCTTAGTAGTGGTTGGGGTTGTCTTTGATGTAGTTGTTGATGGCATAGTCACTGTTGTTGTAGTTAGTGTCGGTGAAGTCTTTGTTGTAGTCTTTGTTGGAGTCGTATTTGAAGTGGTTGGTTTTGGAGTCGTCTTTGTAGTTTTTGGTGTAGTCTTTGTCGTAGTTGGTGTGGTTACTGTTGTGGTTGGTGAGGTCACTGTAGTGGTTGGTGTTGTCTTTGTAGTGGTTGGTTTTGGAGTTGTCTTTGTGCTAGTTGTTGACGACGTAGACACAGTTGTTGTAGTTGGTGTCGGTGTACTCTTCGTAGTTGTTTTTGTTGGAGTTGTCTTAGTAGTAGTTGGTGTAGTCTTTGTTGTGGTCGGTGTAGTCACTGTAGTGGTTGGTGTTGTCTTTGTAGTGGTAGGTGTAGGAGTCCTCTTTGTAGTTGTTGTTTTTGGAGTTGCCTTCGTAGTTCTTGTTGGTGTTGTTGTTCTTGGCGTTTGTTTCGTGCTAGTCGTAGTAAGCTCAGTTGTAGTTGAAGTTGTTGTTGTTATAGAGCAACCCGCTATAGATCTTGGTTGACATTGCTGTAAAATAATTAAAAACATGAACATTTTTGTCAAAAAAGTTTTTTTTAAAGTGAAGCAGCAAGTACGGTTTAGTTTCAACTACACCATGCCGCTTGAGAAATTATTTTACTACTAATAACTATTCAGATTTCGGAATTCTTATATTTCTGACATTTTTCTTAATAATAATTCGAAAGTTTGATTGAAATGTAGTTTGACATTCATAAATTTTGATGTAGTCTATTTACATCAAAATTTATGAATTTTAAATCATATATTACTGTTTACTTTGTACGATATCACAATCGTACAAAGTAAACAGTAATTTATGATTTTGTTATAATTTAATTGGAATGTATTTTTGTTAATAAGGTGTCCGTTGTAATTATAAGGAATCAAGAAAAGCTTTTAATTACTTATTTATTTATTATTTATCTGACTGGTCTAATACCTAAAGTGAACAATTTGTGTTTGTTTAAATAAAATAAATTTAAGTGGTTCGATCATCATCTTGTCTTGTTCATCTTGTTTACATAGATAATTAAACGTTTGTAGGTATCCCACAGAAAACTGAGTCTATTACTACGATTTCTGTGAGGTAGATGCGATTCGTTACGACTATTCACCTAATTGAACGTTGGTGGTTAGTGACAAATATTTAAATCTTTTAATTATCGGTGTTGTGGTTATAATTGTCAAAATGCAGTGAAATATAAATATTGAAGAGTTGGCAAATATTATTGCGCTGCGTAAAAGTGTATGTAAATGATGCGATAACACAAATAAATGATGAAATCGGAGTCAGTGTGAGTGTTTTCATTTATTTATTTCATATTTTACTAAAAATAAACTATAATTTGTTTAAGTAGTGAGTGATGAGTGTTATTAATATAAAGTTGTTTGTATATTTTTTTCTTAAATATAATAGAATATAGTATTTTGCTTAGAGATGTCTAATAGTATTACATTATTTGTTCTAGATAAATACTGTGAGTCTGTGGGTTAAGAGATGCTAGGAAGAGGGAATCCTTGCTAGTCGGAGCGCTTATTTATGAAGTGGAAGGCTTATTTAAATAAGCTCATGCAACCGAAGTAGTAACTACAGCCTTGCAATTGATGGCAATTTAATTCAATCGGATTCTCAAGTCGCCGCGACCTTCGAAAATTTATTTGCAGAGATTCCCGTTTCGACTACTAAATCTCTAAATTCATCGCCCACTGCTGCAGAGTCTTTACTTAAAGCAAACGTTCCAGTTTGTGATTCTGAATTTAATTTCCAATATGTCACTTGTAGAGGTATAATTAAAACCTTTCACACATTCAATGTTAAAAAACCGCAGATCTATGGGGTAACTCTGTGGATGTTGCTAAGTCTATTATAAATATTGTAGCACCTACTTTGGCTGTTATTTTTAATAATTGTGTTGACCGTGGTGAGTTTCCTGATCTTATGAAAAACAGTAAAATAATACCATTGTTTAAATCTGGTAGCACATCAGACCCTACTAATTATAGACCTATTTCAGTACTACCTACCTTTAGTAAAATATATGAAAAACTTATTTTAGATCAAATGCAAAGATTTTTTAATAAACACAAATTACTGCATAACAAAGAGTTCGGTTTTACAAAGGGTCGTTCGACTACTGATGCCTGATGAGTTGAACTTTTAGGACATGTTTATAAGGCATGGGAGGACAAATGCGATGCTTTGGGAATCTTTTGCGATTTGTCCAAGGCATTCGATTGTGTTCTTCATGAAACATTGATTAGGAAACTGCACCACTACGGAATCCGGTACGCCTCTCTGGATCTTCTTACTTCTTACTTAAGTGATAGGATTCAGAGAGTTGATGTTAACGGGAAAAGATCACCTGGATCTGTAGTAAGAATGGGGGTCTACCAGGGTTCGATTCTTGGCCCATTTTTGTTTCTTATTTATATTAATGACTTGCCTTACCTCATAAAGGATAATCATGATATAGTGTTGTTTGCAGACGACACTTCACTTTTATTTAAACTCAGACGTCAGCAGCTGGTTACTGACAATGTAAATAGCGTCCTTGCTAAAGTAGTTAACTGGTTTAATGTTAATAACCTACTTCTAAACGAGAAAAAAACTAAATGCATTAAGTTTACGATACCTCATGTCAGACAAGTAGAAACTAGTGTTCTTATTAAGGGTGAAGAGTTGAAACCCCAAAACACCACAGTATTCTTAGGCATAACTTTGGATGCCAAGCTTCAATGGGGCCCCCATATAGATAAATTGTCAAAAAAACTAAGCTCTTCAGCATACGCCGTTAGAAAAGTTCGTAATTAAACTGATTTAGAGACAGCGCGTTTAGTATACACTAGTTATTTTCATAGTGTGATTTCGTACGGTATTCTTTTGTGGGGAAATGCCGCCGATATTCTGACAATTTTTGTTTTACAAAAAAGGGCATTTCGTTCAATTTATAAACTAAGTCCCAGACACTCCCTCAGAGACAAATTTAAAGAGATTAATATAATGACTGTGCCTTCTCAGTATATTTATGAAAATCTTTTGTATGCACATATAAATATTAATCTGTTTAAAAAATACCGTGATATCCATAATATAAATACTAGGAACAAACATAAATTTGTTGTTCCTACTACCAGGCTCAAGAAAATAGGTAGCTCATTTAAATGTTCCACATTCAAGGACTAAGCCTTAATAAATTTGAATCTTTTATAAAGCGGAAATTATGCCAGAAAGCCTATTATACTCTCAAAGACTATATTGAGGACAGGAAGGCTTGGGATTGAGCTGCTCCAATAAATTTATACAGACAATCTTGATGTTTATTATTATTTTGCATTTTTTTTTTATTATTATGATTTTTTAAATATTTTGTACGTTTTTACATACACAATGACATGTATATATTTACTGTATTGTAGTTACTGTACTGTATTATATTTATTATTATTTTAATTTCGTGTGAGGACTTAGTGGGTAATATTTTTATATATTTTGTCTATCTCAGTTATTTATTTTAATTTTTTATATCTGGCAATTTGAGTACTTAAAGCGGCCTACCCAAATGTCCTTTCTTTGGTATTGTTCGTCGAATCGTTGAGCTCCTTAAGTTTTGTGTTGAGCTGCATGATTACTGACAAATGCTTGCACTGACTGGACAGGTCCACTCATTCTGTGTGGTTCTTTCCTCAAAAGACCATTTCAGACATCAATCTATGGTCTTCACATGACCTGACCAAGATTATGTCTGGACTTTAAAAGAGACTGTGACCTCTGAGTTTGTTTCGGCCTTTCTTCTCAGAGTAGTCAGATAGGAAACGCCGATCTCATCTCGTTTTTAAAATATGTTTGACGTGTAAAAGTGTTTTTAAAACCTACTTACAGAAATAAAATCATTTATCATTTATCATTTATAAGCCTTTACATGGTGAATGTATATTTAACAAAATGGTATCGTACCAAAGTGACATTTTGCTGAATTATTCAATACGTCATTATAAACCGTCAGCCGTGAACTCCACGTTGAAGGGTTGAATCACCAAAGACTACCTAAAACACAGTTTTTGACGGATAGGCATAAACAAGAACGTTACGAACGTGTAAATTTCGTGATTATTTAAGGATTTAATTGCAAGCTTTACTTTTAAACTTATCTCTTTCAATGGGGGAGGGGGTGACGAGATGCTCGTGCCAACCTCGATGCACTGGGCAATCATCGAGTGTTTATAGCCTTCTCACAGGGATGGGCGTGACCCTGTGAGCGACTGTTGTAATCAAAATGGACAATCATTTAAATCAAAACAAAACTCTATATCCCCAAATCAACAAAAACGCCACTGCCACTTAATTTACCACCAACAAGTTTTCCATAAAAGCATTTGAAACTCGACCCAGACCAAACTCTTTTCTTTGAACCACAAGTGTAGCAATTTCAGTCATAGAAATAATCGATGTAACACACACACCAACTAATAAAACCTGGCTTTGCAATCGCCAGAGAGTTCAGAACAAATACCACCGCCTAGGCAAAAAGTAGCTGGCTCTAAAAAAATAAAAAAACAGTCTCTCCTCCAAGCCCAACTACTGTTACAAGGAACAGTTTTAGTAACCTCTCAGTTGATGAACCAGATCAAGTTACTCCAAAACCTCCAAATAAACTCCTACCCATAATGCTGTATGGAATAGATGATGTATATGTCATTGAACCCACCTGTTCCAGATTTAAGATAGTTAATAAGAATCTGCGTCGGGTTATGATAGACGTTACTGAAAACTACAAAAAAGTTGTTAATCTTGGAAGACAAAAGGGTCAATCATTATTAAACATCTCCACCACACCACTCCCCATGATACCATTGAGGAGAAATTGAAAAACGAGGCAATAAAATGAGAGGAGAAATCATCCTTGATCGAATCATCGTTTTTAGATGGTAGACAATTCCAAGTTGCCCTCGAAAAGTTAGAGATCCGGATAGAACAGGTCTGCCTAGGGCACCAAGGACTTCTCTGTATAAAAAGAACTGTTATCATATGAGTGGACTTATATATAACAAATTACCAAAGAACTTTAAAGAGTTAATAATTTATTTTTTATAAAGTTAAAATTATGGCTGCTGGAAAAACGATTTTATACTATTAATGAATTTATAAATGAAAATAAATAATCTATTTTAAATTAATGTGACGATTATTAATATTGAATGTATGTATGGAAAAAATTAATCAATAATAAACTAGCATTTAAAGCATGCCATTGGACATAAATATTATATTAAATGTATTGATTATCGATAATGTTTTGCATGTCAAATCTATGACTATGTATTAGGCAACTTAATAGCTAACTTTAAGACCAACACTGTACCAATACCTATTGCAAATAAATGATTATGATTATGATTATGATTATAAGTAAAACAAGGTGACTAAAGATGAAGCCTGTATAATATCGAGGCTGGAGTTCCACAAGGTTTGGTTTTGGGACCGGTTTTATATAATATTTTCACATTTGATCTTCAAAATACAGAATATGTACTCGTACCGGTAGTGGCAAACGCAGAGGACGTTGCTTAACTGGAGAACGCTAAAGAACCGGATATCGCCAGTAACATATTACAAATAGTACTGGATAAAATGAATACCTGGCTGCAAAAAAGGTGTATCTACGCCAGCGCACAAAAATCAAGTCACATTACCTTCAACCTAAGAAGAGTCGAATGTCCCACAGTAACATTAATGGGATAGATATCTACCACTGCTCTACACTCTGATTGTGTTAAGTATCTTGGTTTTCACCTGGACAAAAGGCTCACCTGGAAGACACATTTAAAACAATGTTTTGTTTAAATGTGTCTTCCAGGTGAGCCTTTTTGAACAACCAAACGCCAAATTTAAAAACTTGTATTGGTTTATGTTCCGTTTCCGGTTGTCTAAGCAGTGACAGTGTTCTAAAAGTGCTCCCGAGTTTAATTGAAATACAAGTGGAAAACAACACAGGCAAACATAAAACTGCAAGAAATCAATAACGGGAACCGAAAACTTACTCTCACCACAACAATACACAAACAAAACAACAAACTTAGTGAATAAAAGCAAGAAATAGTGCCGACGTTACAGTTGGAGGTAGAAGGAAACCAACAAAATCCGTACGTCATCGTCAAGTAGGTACGAATCTTATTAAAATTTGTGCAGCAGTGCCAACATTGTGCGATCAAAATTTACGTCCCGAACCACAGAACACAAATAATACGTCGATACTTGACATATGTGTAGTGGTGCCAACATTGCGCAAAGAATTACGTTCAGAATCACGCAAAGCACATATTACTAAAATACACCATGGACAGCAGTGATATGTCGGAGAATATGTTAAAATTATCCAAAATGATGAAAATTAAACTAGCAAAACAAACTACAATAATTACACATAACGTAACTGCCACTTTGATGCGTGCTATAGATGATAAAATACAACCGATCGTAGAAGAAAATAAAAGCCTAAAAGTAGAGATACAAACATTAAACAGGAAAATAAAATATTTGGATAATGTGAACAGAAAGAATAATTTAATAATACATGGCGTCAAGGAAACAGAGAATAACTACGAAGAACTATTTAGCTTAATAATTTGCACCTTGCAAAAGAAAAATGCTACTGTCGAAAAAATTTAAATAAATAAATAGTACAGATTGGGATGTGAACAAGAAGGGAAAACTAGACCTATACTAATCGCTTTTACTTCATATAAAAAAAGTAGAAATATTGAAGAATAAAGCAAAGATGCCAGAACATACTTACATAACGGAAGATTTCCCAAAGGAAACAATAGAAATACGCAAAAATCTACATCCACAATTGAAACAGGAAAGAGAAAAAGGTAACGAAGCCTGCATTAAGAATAATAAACTCATGATAAAAAGATAACCAGAAGCTGAAAAAAGGAAAAGAGATTCTTCAAACACTAAAACGTCCCATGGAAGGGGTAAAAAGCATTAAGCATTATATGCGAGCCAGGTCTCATTCCTGTCAGAGAAAGACACGCATCAGCACAAAATATAGGAAAGACCGAGCACCGGAAAATAATAAACAATAGGGAAATAACTTTCAGAAAAAACAAACAGAACCCCAATACGGCTAGTCACCGCGGGACGATAGACCATCACCCCCAAAAGCTTGCGGCTGAGAAGTCCAACGGATCACTACCCAAAAAACAATACTCTGAAGACGTACAACTAAGATCTAGGAATCAATTCAATATAGCTACACTTAACACAAGATCTATGAAATCTCATCATTCTTTACTGGAACTAGAACACGCATTGGAAACAGTTAACTGGGATATTATAGGCTTGAGTAACGTGAGAAGAGCGGATGAGAAAACAGAAGAACGAGACCAATACATATTTTACGACATTAATGAAAAGGCTGGAATATACGGAGTAGGGTTTATGGTCAAGAAATACCTGAAAAATGAAATAATAGAGATCAAACTAATTTCAGACAAAATCGCCATTTTGAATATAAAACTCCCGGGTTATGAACAACCAACTTCAATAGTACAAATATATGCTCCAACGGAGGTTTCCCAGAAAGACCAAAAAGATGAATTTTACAATAAAACTCAATAATATTATGCCGAGTTTGTGTAGGAAACCTGTAATAATGGGAGACTTTAACAGTCAAATTGGAAAGAGAATATACGAGTACTAGGACAGTACTAAACTGGTAAAAGGAATGGCAACGGTCAAAGATTGATTAATTTTGCATCAGAAAATAACCTTCACATCATGAATAGCTACTAAAATAGAAAACATAACAGGAAATGGACATGTCACCTGATGGAAAACACGAAACGAAATAGATTACATTCTCACAAACAAACCAAAAATGTTTTTGAATATTGACGTTGTTAATCAACTCAATTTACAGCACAGATCACAGAATGCTTCGAGGACAAATTTACAGACTAGAACCAAAAATAAAGAGGAAAAACATTCAAAGTAGTAAAAACCATTACCCTTACCAATTGCAGGAAATATTCTAGAATCATTAGAAAGTAATTTAAAAACAACAAAGAATGCCAAAGATGTCCAAGAGAAATACGACGCTGTCGAAAAAGAACTAAAGAAAGTTGTAAACCAAACTAGAGTAAATAACCACAATAAAGACAAAATAGGTACAGAAGCGAGAAGTTTGATTTTGCAGAGAAAATCTTTGTACAATGACAGAAAAACCAATAAAAAGAAGATAAAAAACCTAAGCAAAGAAATTAATCTGAAAATCAAGACGCACAGACAGAAAAGAAGGAGTAATACACTTGGGAGCAAATAAATCGAGCCACTTCCTTTTTCACGCATTATGGTTATTATTTTTGGTATTATGGAACGCATCGATTCGAAACATATATCGCCTAAAAGGGTATTTAATAACCTTTACAATGAGGGTAGTTAGTTGTCAAAATTTCATTTTAATTAAAGTTTAAAGGGTAGAATAAAATTATCGCATTTAATTTGCTTATGACATTTTTATTGTACTCTGTTAAGAAAATATTAAATTTGAGGTTTTTGTTAATCATATCCATATTACTTGTTATTGTTGTCTTTATCTGTGTCTGTGTAATCAAAATAACCTGATAAAATGGATACTACACCGACGGAAGCTGCCCAAGTTGTAGCTTTACTTGAGGTTGGACACGGACAACGTGAAGTGGCACGCAGACTTCATTTGAGTCGTTCAAAGGTACAGCGGGTATACCGCAGGTATCTGGAGACTGGTGCTTTTGTTCGGCGACCTGGAACTGGCCGACCACGGGCAACAACAGAACGTGACGACCGCTTTATTGCAACCAATTCGTTGCGCGACCGTGGACTTAATGCTGTTCAGCTACAGCAAGCGTAACGTGACGTTCGAGGTGTCGCAATCAGTAGGTGGACAGTGAGACGAAGACTAAAGGAACGAAATTTAACATCACACGAACCAGCAACTGGCCCAAAATTGACTGTAGCTCATCGCCGATCTCGCTTGGAGTTTGCTCGAGAACACATTAATTGGACGTTAGAAGACTGGAGGTCAGTTTTGTTTTCTGACGAGTCAAGAATCTGTCTTTTTAGCAATGACGGGAGAAACCGAGTGTATAGACGTCCTGGTGAAAGATTTGCCCAATGTTGCATTCGAGAAACTGTGAGTTTTGGTGGTGGTTCTTGTATGGTGTGGGGAGGAATTTCTCTAGACGGAAAAACGGAACTTGTCTTCGTCGACCCCGCCAACGATGGCAGTGGTAGACGTGGATTAACAGCTGACCGATACATAACTGACATTCTTGAAGACCACGTAATGCCGTATGCTGGTTTTGTCGGAGAAAATTTCTTGTTTATGCATGCGAGACCTCATACCGCGCAGATCGTTACGGAATACTTGTCTGCGATCGGGATTCAACAAATGGTATGGCCAGCACGAAGTCCTGATTTGAACCCGATCGAACACCTATGGGACGAGCTAAAACGGAGAGTCCGAGCCAGGGTTCCCGCTGTTTCATCCATTCCCGAGCTTAAAGTCGCTGTGCTTGAAGAGTGGGAGAACATACCACAATATGTCATCGTAACTCTGATCAGATCGATGACTAATAGGCTACAAGAATGCATCAGGGCACGGGGGGGTAATACCAGTTATTAAGAATATTTTTTTTGCAATAATTTTGTTTTTTATTGTTTTTATGGACTGTTTTAGCCCTACTAAATTTTCTATCAAAATTACCATTTTTCTTGCAGAGCCAATAATTTATCATTCAATAAGGTTATTATTCAATAATTTACCCTCATTGTTAAGGTTATTAACTTAACTTTTAGGCGATATATAGTTCGAAATGATACGTTCCATATTCCCAAAAATATTTACCATTTTACGTGAAAAAAGGTAGTGGCTCGATTTATTTGCTCCCAAGTGTATAATAAATTATTACATAGAAAAGTCAGGAGGTGTCAAGAAAGCATGGGACCAGCTAAAAGAAAATACAAATTGGATAGACAATTTGACTCACCATAAAAACAAGAAAAACAAGACAAGCAGGATCGAAATAATAGACGTAGCCACAGAGTATTACAGTGAGCTATATAGCAACAACATATCATTAGACGAAAACCATCAATCAATTGAAAAAGATATAAATAGTAAAGAAGAAATTCCATGTATACTAAAAGAAGAAGTATACAAGGCTATCAAATCACAAAAAAGAGGTAAAGCCCCGGGAGGGGACTGCATATCCAACGAACTTTTAATGGGAACAGCTGATGTAACATTAGACACTATCACAGACCTATTTAACGACATTTTAGACACAGAGTATATACCTCATCAGTGGACCACGTCAACTATAATACTACTTCATAAAAAAGGAAAACAAATATAATATAGCCAACTACAGACTCTGGATGAAAATCAACCCAGAGAGCAAGCAGGTTTTCGCAGCAATTTTTCAACAATCGATCATATACACACCATAAAACAAGTTATCCAAAAATGTAATGAAAACGGCATCAGTTATTAGTTAGCGTTTGTGGACTATAATAAAGCGTTTGACTCTTTGAAACACACAAAATATGGGAAGCGCTTACAAAGCAAGGAGTGGAAAATAAGTACATAAGATTAATAAACAACATATATAAAAACATGAATGCAAAAATACGGACAGAAAGAGTAGGCGAATACTTCCCTATAAAAGAGGAGTCAGACAGTGAGATCCACTATCACCCAAACTATTCTCGGCAGTGCTTGAACAGAAAATTTAGACGTCTCGAGTGGAGCAAATATAGACTTAACATCAACGGAATGAAACTAAACCATCTAAGATTTGCAGATGATCTAATTCTAATCTCTGAAGTTATAAGAAGCCTGCAAGAGATGCTTGAACAACTTGTGGTCGAAAGTGTAAAAACATTAAAGATGTCGAAGAATATACATACAATATCACCAAAAGACCTTGCAACAAAAGAAATAAATAACAGAGTAAAGCTTGCATGGAAAAGATATTGGTACCTTAAGAAAATTGTCAAGAACCCTCAGATACCACTCAAAGCAAAGGAAAAAATATTCAATTCATGTATTTTACCCATAATGGCATATGGATGTCAAACATGGAGTCTGACGAAGAGAAACATGCGCAAACTTGAGTCCTGTCAACATAGTATGGAGCGTAGCATGCTCAACGTTAAGTTGAAAGATAGAATCAAAATAGAAACATTGCGAAAACAAACGAAAATTAAAGATGTAAAATTCTGCATAAGAAAACTAAAATGGAGATGGGCAGGTCATATGGTGAGAAGTAACAAAAGTAAATGGGCTAAGGACAAAACTGAATGGTGTCCAAGAAAATAAAAGAAAGAAAGGCAGACAATGTCTTAGATGGGAGGACGATATTAAGAAAGTAGCTGGTGTTACTTGGAGGAGGATGACCCATAATCGGAGAGGGTGGCAAGCTTTAGGGGAGGCCTTTGCGGAAACGCAAGACAATCGCGATACCGGTGTCAAATAATGATATTTTTGTATGTTTAATTAGTTATTGTATACATTATTTAATTTACTTTCATTAATGTTTTATAAGATTGTTGAATAAAGGCTATTATAATTATAAAATTGGTTTATGGGTCGTAAATCAGACCTATCTTTGAACAACAAACTCCTGCTGTACAATTCCCTGTTAAAACCTATATGGTTATACGGCATCTAACTATGGGAACTGGCCAGCAAAAGTAACATAATGCGCCTCCAAAGAGCTCAAAATGCCATCTTGAAGAATAATGTCATTGCACCATGGTTCACACGGCATGATGACATCCATGATTATCTCAACACTCCTACCATTCTTGAGAAAATCAACAAACATAAAAAGCGTTATGCTGATTGTCAAGCCATCCACCCAAATCCTTTGGCTGTTACTGGACAGCAGCGAATCTGTCAATCGATCGAGAGGCCAAGTAATCTAATGAGGTAGCGGTGGCAATAGCCCCTGTATCTGAAACGCCAACCATGTTCATGCAACCAAAATTATTATAGTCCGAAAGGACTGATGGCAGTTATCGGAAACAAAAAAATAAACGAGTACTTTAGCTATAACCTCAATACCTTACCTATACACCTTTATTTTAGCATACATAAAGCCAAAAAAGTGAAATACTTGATGTAAACAAACTGCCCCTGCATAACATTAAAATCATTTACTTTGTGAATTCATGGTCGAAGCTTAATGTTTATGGTTAAATACATACAATACATTTGAATTTTTAAATATTTCATAATAATGCCAAAATAATACAAATTGCTTCTAAGTTTCTTGACATAGTATTTCACATCTTGTTCGGCTGAAGTAGTTATTGTCAATAATTGTAGCGGTTTGTTTTCTATACGTAAAACAAATGTGACGAATAATTTTTGTTTATTGTTTTAATGTCGCTTATTACGCATTTCGCAATCGCTACTGCTGAGCATGAGGTCCTGGGTTCGATTCCCAGGTCGGGCAACGTGTTATTGGGTTTTTCTATCTGGAATTTCTCAGTAGCAGCCCGAAGTCTGGATTTGTGCCCGGTAGCTGGCAATAGGCTCGCCCCCTATTACATGGGACTTAAACATAACTGGCGAAATGCGGGTGTACTGTAGGTACACCTCTGCCCAACCCTTCGGGGAAACAAGGCGTGATGTTATGTTATGTTTTATATTAAACCCTTTTTTGCAATAACAACACTAATAAAATAGCAATATTTTTAAAATTATCATTGTTATTGCAAACCTAAATAAAAGTGTTAAGTATAACAAAACCGCGTTGCGGTTTATCAGATCGGAACCGAAGCCGGCTTGTTTACAGTCCAACGTTTGAAGCCTACTGCTATCAGCACATATTAGTCTATGTATTTCGAATTTTAGCCATCCCATAAACTAGACAGACCGTGCCTAACAAAAGCAACGGTGAAGTGCACAAGTCACAGAAATACGACTCTTAACGTGGCAATCCACTTTTGAACGCTTACAGTAAATCGTACCTAGAACAAAATTCCTTTTTTGCAATTACTTCAAATTGCTCAATATTATATGAT
Organism: Dasypolia templi; assembly: GCA_963555695.1. Taxonomy (NCBI): domain Eukaryota; kingdom Metazoa; phylum Arthropoda; class Insecta; order Lepidoptera; family Noctuidae; genus Dasypolia; species Dasypolia templi. The sequence continues at coordinate 14,026,953 of OY743163.1, forward strand.
TATATTACTAATATAAATAATACTATATAAATAATACTGTTAACTATTATAAAAGAGTAACCTAAGGAGTTTTTGTCCTTTCTTCTACATACGAAACTACCTTTATGAAAGGGTGTCTAGATCAATTCAATTTTCTTGTAAATTTTGACGATCAAAACTGTTTTTTAATGGCTTCCTTGAAATAATTCTTTATCTTTGACTTTTATGGCAACAAGGCATTCAAGAAAAGAAAAAGGCAACACTTACCAAATCAACATGGTTGAATTCGTAACTAGGCGGACATTTTTCTCGTGTTATTTGTCCGTAAGCACAGAGTATGAAATATTCACAATCTCTTAGATCCGGATATAACCATACATCAGTAAAGTAACAATCCGGTAATGGTTTACTTGTTGTTGATGTTGGCGTAGTCTGAGTGGAAGTTGTTGACGGCGTGGTTTTTGTCGAAGTTGTTGGTGGCGTGGTCGTTGTGCTAGTTGTTGAAGGCGTGGTCTTGGTACTAGTGGTTGGTGTAGTCTTTGTGCTTGTTGTTGTTGGTATGGTCTTAGTAGAAGTTGTCGTAGTCGGTGTACTTGTTGTTGAAGTTGTTGTTTTCGAGCAACCAGCTACTTCTTTAGGCAGACAGTTCTAGAAAATAATTAAAATCATCATCATATAATTATTATTCTTTGGAGTAGGTTAGTGGTAATAATTATGATCGTTCTCATTAACTACTCTCGGCTAATATTACCGGTACCTATTACCGAAATGTCGGAGTACTATGTATAGTTCCAAAAAATTAAATGACAATACATTTCACCCCTATACTACAAAAAGTTAGGGGTTTGAAAAGCTAAAATTTGGGGGGGGGGTTTCGATTGAAATGTAAGTAAGTAGGTTTGTAAAACCACATGACATGTAATAACATGTCAATCATATTTTAAAACCTAGATGAGATCGGCTTTTCCAATCTGGCTACTCTGAGAAGAAAGGCCGAAACAAACTCAGAGGTACAGATGTAATCTTGGTCAGATCAAGTGAAGACCATGAAGATTGGTGTCTGTAATTGTCTTTTGAGGATAGAACCACACTGATTGAGTGGACCTGTCCAGTCAGTGCACGCATTTGTCAATTATCATGCAGCTCAACTCAGAATGAAAGGAGCTCAACGATTTGACAAACAATACATAAGAGAGGACATTTGGGTAGGTAGCATAAACTACTCAAGCTGCCAGACCATAATTAAAACTAAGTAAAAGAAAAAAATAAAAAAAAACAGTGACCCACATAGTCCTCACATTCACAAAAAAATAAAATTACGTTATACTTTATACAGTAAATATTCATGTCATTGTTTATATAAAAAGGTACAAATATTGAAGTAAAAATAATACAAGTAATAGCAGCAAATGCTCATGAGTAAATGAAGGCTTGTGAAATTTTACTATAATTAAAATAGTCCATGCACTAATAAGAATCTTATAAGTTTTGACAGACTGAAATATTTTGTATAAGATAACTTTTCTGGTTGAGCAGTTACTGCTTAACACGATACACCTTGATATGACTTATTGTCAAACTTTTTGGGTCTTCTGACCCGTAATGAGTGCAGAGAGAGCAAAGATCTAGGATTGACAGGATGATGGACTAGAATTGAGGATGGATGGTCACCTATCCACGAACCGACGTCGGCAAGCATCGCTTAACTGCTGCTGATGGTGTGCTTAGATAAAAAAAAAAATAAGAACTTTACTTACTGAATCAGTCGGACTAAATTCGTAGTCAGGCGGGCACATTTCGGTATAAATATCTCCATAAACACAAAGGATGAAGAATCTGCAGTCACTGGGGTCAGGTTTCACCCATTTTTCGAATTTCGAGCAGGCCGGCTCTGGCTTGCAAATAACTTTTTTTTCAGGTGCACATTCCTGTAAAATTATTCACACCCTGTCACACATTAAATTTATATTTGGTCAAGTTTTTCAAATTAGCCAATCAACTCAGCCTATCGGAGTCCATTGATAGAAAAAGGCCTCCCCCAGACTGCGCCTCAACAGCCATTCCTCCGCCTTCCGCATCCTGTCTTTTCCAGCCATTTTCTTAAGGTTGACGGTCCATCTAGCTGGAGGGCGCCCCACAGTGCTCCACGGACTTGTCTGCTCCATCAGTCTTTCGACAAACATGGCCAGCCACTGCCACGTCAGTATCCTTACACTGCAAGCTATGTCGGTAACTCCGGTTCTTCGGTTGTTTAAAAAAAAAAACTCAGAGAATACATAGCGCGCTGAGCGACCTTGCATTTTTGTGGATCAGCCTAACTGTCAGTGTCAACGTTTCGGTACCGTATGTCATAACGGGCAGAATTCGCACTCGTTGAAGACCTCAGTCTTCAACATTGCGGGATAGCCGACGAGAAGACTTGACGAAGTTTCCCAAACGCTGCCCAACCCAATTGGATCCTTCTGTCGCCTCCTTTCTCAAATTTGTGTCTACCGAGCTGGATGACTTGCCCTAGGTAGTCATACTCCTTCTCAACTTCGTGAAGCGACCCTTCGATGTAGATTGGACTCGGCAAGACGTGTTTCATATGACTTGTCCAAATAGATGCCGAGCCTAACCCGCCGAAAGGCTCCATTCAGCCTGTGCAGCATCCGGTGTAACTTTTTTGCGTCTCTGCCATAAGACGATGTCATCGGCAAAGCGAACATAGTATACGCATCAACACAACAGCGGCAGATGGGCGGGGGCAATGTTGGAACCGTATCAGCTTGAGTGTGGAGTGAGGCAGGATGAATTGACTTCGCCAACCCTTTTCTACCTCTACATGGACGTGCTCAGCAGCACCATGTCGTCAGCATAACTAAGACATCAACATGACATCAAGCAGAAGCGGAGGGCCCTGTTAAAAAGAGCGAATATGCTGGCTCGCAGGTTTACACGTTGCTCCGTTCTAGTTAAGATCATACTTTTTAAGGCATATTGCACCTCGCTGTACACGTGCAGCCTGTGAATTCGCTACACACAACCATCCTACAGCGCTCTTCGCGTCCAGTATAACAATGCGTTCAGGGTGGTGTTGAGGCTACCCCGCTAGTGCAGCGCCTCGGCTACGTTGTTTGGCTGTTTTCACTCCAACATTAGTGCGCAGGGTGCGGGCCAGCTCCAATACTGACCTGGTAATTATCACTGAGCGATTTGACTGCACCTACATACGTCAATGCTGTAACAGACATGTACCAGGCCTCTCAGAAAGTATTGCGAAAAACAGTTTTTATATATGAGAGACTGGCCAGCTACAGTCTATTTTGAAAATAAGATTATTTGTAAGTGAAATAGGTACGTACCAATTTTTAAAATTTCCCTCCACATTGTTTGCGAGCTAATTTAAATTATAGTGTCTCATAAAAAAAAAATCCGCGCCGGGAACATTTATGATTTTTAACGATGTCGAGTGTCGCATGAAACCGGACGAATCGTACGATAGACTTCAAATAGCATCCATAGAAGAAGGCCCTTCTAAGGCAACCTTATATCATTGGTATAACGAATTCAAGTACTGTCGATTAACTTTAGGAGATGAAGAAAAAGGTGGTCGACCTTTGACGGTTGTTACGGAAGAAAACGTGCTAGCGGTGAATATTTTAATCCAAGACCATAAACGAGTTACGTATCCAGATATTCAGCACATACTGCAGGTTGGATCGGGAAGCCAACACGAAATTCTACAAGTGCATCTTCGCGTGAAGAGGATAGTTTCACGCTGGGTTCCGCACAACCACATCGATGCTCAGAAGCAGGCCCGGTTGGGATGGTGCCGTGATCTGATAAACAAATTCGAAGCGGGCTCGTCTCGGCGTGCTTACGACATCTTTACAGGTGATGAGTCTTAGATTTATCACTACGATCCAGAAACAAAGCGCCAGGCGATGGATTGGGGTTTTCAAAACGAATCAACACCTACCAAAATGAAGCAATCTAGATGCGGGGAGAAGATTTTGATAGCGAGCTTTTTCAATTTGACTAGATACTTGGTGTCATTCCAAATGGTATACTATCGAATGCTTGGCAGAAGTTTTCTCTGGTGTGAGCAACAAGCGACCAAACACAGGAGGGACTTCCTCAACAGCACGGCGGTCAAATTCCTGGGTCACCCTCCTTACAGCCCTACCTAGAACCGTGTGACTTCTTTTAATTCCCAAAAATAAAAAGTCTGCTCCATTGAGCAGATTTTTTATTTTTAAATATGATGCGCTGTCAGCGTTCGAGCAGGCTGTAAACGAGGTCTCTACGGCGGACTGGGAAAAGTGTTTCGAAAACTGGTTCAGACGGACGAAACTTTCTATAGAGGCTAGTGGAGAATACTTTGAAAAGATTTGATAAAAAAAAAATATCTAGAGAAGATTTATTTTTATTTTTGCAAAACATTTTGAGTGTCCCACGTTTAGCCAAGGCACATAAGTAAATGACACTGACCTATATTTAAAATGACTTATTTGTATTGTATTTTATTCATAATATGAAATTTTGTTTTAACATTTTAGAGATATGAGGAACAGGATGTTCACTCATACTCTTGGAAAAGGGAGGATCCTCCGACCAGATGGATGTCGTATCTGGTGGGCAACTGCCCGAGTTTGATGTAGGGAAGTTGTATATATGCTATCTGCGCGGTAAACTCTGCTTGCGCGATGCAGGATTTGACTGACGTCACAGTCATGCGTTTGTTCGCATGTGGCGGTGTAGATGCCGCTTCAATTCTGTGACCCTTAGAATTTGTACTTACTCTTTAGTTTATTTTTGGATTTGATATTTTATTTCTGATCTATTTTATTTAATTTTTAGTTCCGTGACCTTTATGATTACTTTTACTTACTCATTCGTTTATTTTAATTGCGTTGTCATTCTATTATATTACGTTGCAGTGTTGTGAAATTTGATTTTGCCTGAATTAAATTAATGTTATTTTTTTATTTTCTGGCTTCCCCCTGAGTAGTTGGATGGGACTGGTTTTCTGATCCTGGATCTTGACAGTGATCTTGGCAGCGCCATACAAGCATCTCAACACTTCGATGTAGTGACAGTCAAGTCGACATCGTTGAAGAGAGGCCAGAACTGCCCATATTTCGCTGGAGTGGAAGGCTTTCTCGTAGTCCACAAATGCCATGCTCAGCGGCTGGTTGTACTCCTCGGCCTTTTGTACATTTTGCCGAACAGTCTGGACGTGGTCTACGGTACTGAAGCCTTTTGGAAATCGGTTTGTTCTGGTGGCCGGAACTCGTCAAGTCTCCTGGCGATACTGTTTGTGACGACTCTAGACAATAGCTTGTATACGTGGCTAAGAAATGAGATTGGTCTTTGGGAAGGATTTTTATCACCTTTTTTGAAGATCAGCCAGCGTCACCCTCGTGGATGACGGAGTTAAAGAGACTCGCTAGCTCTCTCAGTACTGGAGCTCTGCGCGCTTTAAGGAGCTCTGTTGTTATTCCGTCATCCCCAGGTGCTTTATTGCCCTATAACTGCTCGAGAGCCGCCTTAATCTCACACTGGTCCTCCGTGTAGTGGCGCTTTAATTCGGCTCGATAGTCATCTGCACTATGGCCCGCTGCTTTCGCCGTCTCGTCGAGTAACGGTGCCCATAAAAATCCTCAACTTCCTCGAGTTTCTCGGACTTCGAAGTCACGATTCTGCCATACGCAGTTCTTAGTTTCCTTGGATGGATCCTAACCTAATTTCTGAGCGAACATTTTCGACTCCCAGTTCTGCTCAATCGCAACTTTGTCGTCGCGTGTGTACGAATACCGAAGGTCACGTTGCGTCAGCTTTGTGATTTACGTTAAAGGCCCTTTTATCTAACGAAAACGTCTGCGTGGATCGCAACTCTTATCTTTCCCTCATAATTCCGAGAGTCTTCGAGGAAATTTTGGATATCTTACAATTTTCTCTGCGTCGGGAAGAGTTTGCGGGACACGTCGCGTAGTGCTTTGACCACCTCGTCGGCTTTCTCATCAACAGTAAAAGTGGTTTAAAGAAGGGCGAATCGATTTTGAATTTCATTCATTCATTCATTCATTCAAAATGATTCAGATTGTGATTGTTAGGATGTCACGCAATTAGGATGCTGGTTCTGACAAGGTGTACTACCCATGTCCACACACTACTGATTTCCAAAAGTGCTGCTAGTGAGTTCCTTGTTGACCAGGAACCCAAACCCCCCTTTGGGAGACCTGATCACCTCCGCGGAAGTAAAGATTGGTGGCCTGACTCCAGGGTAATTGTGTTATCCTCCTATCTTCGGACTTCAGATAACCCCAGTATATGCTCATTAATGCGACCTAACGCCACCCCAAGGTAGGCATGATGGTATGTACGCATAACTTAAACAATGAAACAATGCCTAAAAACGCGAAAAAAAATTTTTTTTTCGATTTAACAGTTGATCCCTTTTTAGACTTATTTTCAGGGTAAAGTGTAAACAAAAGCTACATTTATGATTGTTTAAACAAAAACCAGACAATTATTTGAAACAACACTTACCAATAATGCTTTGTTAAATAAATATCCAGGCGGACATTGCTCTCGGCTAATTTGACCATAAACACATAGAATAAAATGTTTACAAGTGGAATCACCGGGATCAGGCAGTAACCATATAGCTTCTCCTTTACAGATTGGCCAAGGGATTAGAGTTGTTGTTGATGACGTAGTCTGAGTACTTGTCGTAGTTCCAATACTGGTTGTTGATGGTGTAGTCTTAGTAGTGGGTGTCGATGGCGTAGTCTTGATACTGGTTGTTGATGGCGTAGTCTTAGTACTAGTTTTTAATTGCGTAGTCTTTGTCGGGGTCGTTGATGTTGTAGTTATTACGGTGCAACCTGCTTCTTCTTTTGGGAGACATAACTGTAAAAAATAAAGAACCATATGAGACAGTATTGTGAAATTAAAAAGTAGTAAATAATTTGTATGTTGAATTTATTTATATTTTTTTTTATGTTTGTTCCCGTGTTTGGGTGATTGTATGTATTAGTTAATTTGGTTTGTGTTTTAAATTTGTTTTGTGCAGGTTTGTTACATGAATTTACTAACAAGTTGCGTACGGCTGAATTCGTAACCATCTTAAACACACAAACATACAAGTCGCTCCGTGCTCTGTTGGAGAGCGGTCGTGTGTTAAACTTTTCTAATTTTTATCGTCTAAAAATAAATACCATACCCGGAACTATAATCCTTAAAAACAGTCAAAACCCATAGTGCCTGTATAATTTCTCTTTGCATCGGCTTGAGCCTTGCGAGTCGCCTAGTGCGCGCATGAGTGACCGCGACCCCGCCTTCACCTCCGCGCAAACAGTACGGTCATGATAATTGCTATCCTGCTCCTAGCTCTTTATTGTGACTTACCGTCTTGTCAGCTGTTCACCGATACAACTGCGAGTGTGAATGTGTTTACACCTCCTGTCAATACCACATAATTATCATCGCAAATACAAGTGCTCATCAGCGTCACAATGCATAGTACACCTCCAGCAACGGGAGCTAAGAACAATAGCTTGACGAGTATGTCCGATTCGGACATTCCTAAAGCTGTATGCGGCGACGACAACGTAAACATCCAGGTTCGTCATAAACGACCTCGTCTTGACCTCTCACCGAATGAGGTGCTTGTGGATCACAATCTGGAGCTGAAAACCATGCTGAAAACCTGGAAGCGGGAGCAGGAGGAACATTATGCAGAAACTGGCGGAGCAACAAACTTCGGCACTGGAAATGCTTGTTGTTGAGATTAAGTTCCATAATCAGGAGATTAGGGATTCAGTGGACTTCATGAATATCAAGTTTGAGGAGATTAGACAGCAAATGGATAATTTGAAGAAAGAAAACCTAGCCTACAAAAATTGCATAAACAATCTCGAGAGCAAAATCCAAGATCTACAGCTATCGTCTCGTTCATCGGATAACGGCATGAGCGACAAATTATCTGGACTGGAACAAAAAAATTAATAGCTGGAACAGCAAGCCCGACTCAATAACATTGAGATCTGCAACCTGCCTGAGCAACGTGATGAAGACCTGCTTGGGCTCGTCGAAAAGATCAGTGCTACCATCAAGTGCTCAATTTCCCTTCAAGACGTACTAGCCGTTCACCGTGTCCCCCACGCACGCACACAGGAAAGTAGCAAACCTAAAAATATATTATCGTGAAATTAGCTTCACGCACCCTTCGTGATAATGTTTTAAGTGCCTATCGTTTGACCAAAAGTGTTACGTCTGATCAAATTGGTATGTCAGGTACCCCCTGTAATAAACAATAAAATTAACGAGCATCTCACTCTTTATAACAAAAACTTATTTCGTGCTTGTCGTGAGATGACTAGGAAACATAATGTTAGGTATGTTTGGATTAGAAACGCTACTGTACTTGTTAAAGCTACCGATAGCTCTAAAACATTTGCTGTACGATGTCATAATGATGTCAACAAGATTGCGCAGTGTAATCGTCAAAATTAATAGTCTATTACTTTGATAAGTTTACATTTATATCTATATTATAAAAACGCTTGCACTCATTCACTGTTAGAAGATGTTTAAAACTCATATCGCATGCATTCAGTGTGTTTTAATTGTTATAGTCACAAAAATCGGTTTTATATCATTGTTTTGTAATATTTCTTGCCATAGGTTTTCTTATATGTACGTAAGCGATACTGCCTTAGATTGTATACCGCTCATGATAGTAATTTGTCTACAGAACTTGTTTTTTAAGACTAGCTCATTAGCTGTTGTTATTACACATAACCATGCATGTAACTCAGCTTTATAACTGCCGCTACCCACTGTGAACAGAATCCAAGTTTTTAATATATACCCGAATCTTGATAAACCTGCTTTACTTTTTTTTTGTTGTTTACTAATTTTTTACTTAAATACACGCAATGCCTAGTAACAATAATTTAACATTCTTTTACCAAAACTGCAGAGGAATCCGCACTAAATTGCACGCACTGTACACCAACATTCTTTCCTTATCGATTGACGTAATCATATTATCTGAAACATGGCTTACACCTAATTTATTAGACAAAGATGATCGTGACTGTATTGCTACAAACAACCGCGAGGGCGGAGGTGCTCTAGTAGCTGTGCTGCGCGGGCTTCGGCCTGTGAGGATATTATGGGTCCCCTCTCACATTGGCATCGAGCATGTTACGATCCAGGTGCCTGCGTCGCGCTCCAACACTCACCACGTCATTAGCGCTGCTTACATACCGCCACGCACACAGGACGATGTTTACTTGTCACATTTTTCCACGTTAGAAAATATTCTTACAGCACTCTGTATTGAATCATTTGAAATAGCCGGTGATTACAACCTGCCCGAACTTGAGTGGTCGGTCAGTCACGTGAGTTCTCAGTCCCAAAACACTGTGAGTCGATTTTTACTTAACTTTATGGCTGTAACAAATGCTTCGCAATACAACACAATCAAAAACAATCTGGGTCGGACTTTGGACTTATTCATAAGCAATACTGAATGTCAGATTCACTCCGACATTTTACTGCTGCAGCCTGACAGTCACCATCCCCAATTTTCAGTTATAACCTCACTGGAGACGCAATTAACACCCATGAAGCGTCATTCTACAATAAAATACAATTTCTTTAAGGCTAATTACCAAGAAATTAATGTAGAACTAAATAAGTTGAACTGGGATGAACTATTCCTTAATCTCTCCAGTGATCAGGCCGTAGATACTTTTTATGTCTATTTATATGGCATCATTAGACTGGCATTTATGACGTGATATGTTCCACTGTCACGTCATAAATCTACTTCCTTTCCTGTTTGGTTCAGCGCCTCCAAAATAAATATTTTCAGAAGTAAAGAACGCGCATGTATACGATGGAAAATACTTCGTAACTAATCCGATTATGAAAAGTTCTCTATTCTGCGTAAACGTTTCAAATTACTCTGTGAACAATGCTTCAATAAGTACATGCAATCTGTTGAAGATAGCATACCTGTTAATGTCAAGCAGTTCTGGTCATACATCTCTAACCGAAAGAAAGGTTCTGGTGTCCCAGCTAACATGCAGCATAAAAATAAATCCTCCAACTGCCCCATTGAAATATGTTCTCTTTTTTCTGCCTCCTTCAATTCGGTGTACGAGCCCTCAACCTTTGACCCTAACACGTGGACACCCCCTAAGACCCTTGACGAGAACTCTGTATACACTGATTTTCAGAAGGCTTTTGACAAGGTGGACCACAAGTTGCTTCTCGATAAAATTGCTTTCAATGGCATAAGAGCCAATTTACTCAGATGGTTTGCAACATACATATTTCGTAGAACTCAAAAGGTTGTTGTCAATGGTTTCGAATCTGATTATGTGGTCGTCGAGTCAGGTGTGCCTCAGGGATCTGTCTTGGGCCCATTGCTTTTTATTTTATTTATAAACGACATAAAATCGTGCATAGTCAACTCTGAATTCCTAATGTACGCCGATGACATTAAAATCTATAAGGCGTGTGCGAACTCTCAGGATTGCTTGCTACTACAAGAAGACTTATGCAGGCTATCACAATACTGTATGGTCAATAAACTACATCTTAGTCTCCCAAAATGTCACTTCATTTCATTTACTAAAAACAAAAATACGATTAACTTCCAATATTCCTTGAACGACATTCAACTGAATAAATCTGAGTGCACACGAGATCTTGGCGTGCTACTTGATTGCAAATTACATTTAGACACCCATTTCGACAACATAATTGTCATGCGGTCTTGTAAGGACTTCAAAAAACCTTCTACTTTTCTCTTCTCATATAAAACTCTAGTCCATTCACAGTTGGAATACGCGGATCTTATCCGGTGCCCGTATTACGACAAATCTAAACATTCTATAGAAATGGTTCAGAAAAAATTACTTCGTGCCACGTACTACAAGTGCTTCCACGCAAGGATTCCCTATGCAGATTTGTTAAAGCATTACGAAATATTGAGCTTGGATTCCAGACGTTCATTGATCATGGTTATGATGCCGTACAGTATATGCAACAACAAGTTTAATTGTATTGAGCTCTCTAATAGATTATGTTATGTAGTACCTAAGACTGTAATTCGGCGGGAGGTGCGTGCACCTATTCTACACCGCGCGTTGTAGAACTAAGGCAGGTGTGCGTGCCCCTCTCAGCCGACTTTTAGAAACCTATAACTCACAGTTCATAGATTTTGATATTTTCGCGCTATCGCAATACAAATTAAAAAAAAATGGCTTCACTATTTCTTGCAAGTCGACCATAAGACGTCATTACTATTCACCATAGTCTTATTCTTTTATTTTTTGTTAGTTTATTCTTTTCCATTTTTTTTTCGTTTTCAACATACGTTCGTTCTCTCATTCCGATGTCACTTCGTGGACAATAGTGTGGGTTATACGTTTTTTCGACTGAATTGTAATTGCTTTTTGGAAAACCTGTAATATATAACTGTTTTTTGTCCCTAATAAAAAAAAAAATTACAGTGTATATTTTTGACCAAAAAATAACAGCTACGAGGTGTGGGAACGATTCTAATGCCGGAAATATAGATCTTTACTTTAAAAAAACAGGCCGTATGCTCCGTACGTGGTACGGAGCGAGAGTCGTCACCTCCTTCTGCGATGCAGTAATGCAGATTCCCGGCCACCGTAGGCGCGGGCTTGCGGACGGCGAGCAATGGGTAGCTCGCCGTCCGGTAAGGACCAGGCCCGGGTCGACGGCGTGTTGTGTTCCACACGCTCCTCAAAGAGATGTTAGCAAGTGGCGGGGTACATTAGGGCCGATGCCTGCCAGAGTCGCGGGTTGTTTGAAAGAGATACCGCGGCCCCTGGCACAGGCAACTAAAGGAACACGGGTGGGTTTTAGTCATTAAAAGTCTGACAAGAAATCATTTGATGATTTCCCACACAAAAAAAAAGGATGGGGATTAGCAAAATTGCATTATGTTCGTATTCCTCAACAGTTAACCGCGAGATTTAATTAGTTGAGTTTTTTTATAATATCGCAGATAGATAAGGGTTTAACCACTGAAATGAATATCATAACGCCTAAAATAATTATATAAACGAATAAAATAATTCCTAGAAGGAGTAAGCAGTCAATCTAGATGTGAAGGGCTATTTAAGTTACAACGTGGAAGAAGCAAACAGCCTAGTAGTTCCAAGTTAGCCCTATAAGACACGTTTCGTGAGTTCGATCCCCGACAGTTGATAACTTTGTGTGATTGTTTATCAATATATTTTTAAAGATGACGTAAGATTTTCAAATTTGTATTTCTGTTTTCTTTAACCCATACTAATATAATAAAGCTGAAGGGTTTGTTTGTTTGAACGCGCTAATCTCTCTGGAACTATCAGTTGAATGGGATCAATTCTTTTAGCACTTTACAGGCCAATTTTTGAGGAAGGTAATAGGCATTTAACAAATCTACACCAGTCCGCGAAAACATCTCGCCGCGATATTTCCATTTTCACGTCCGTACAAATGTGCCGGGTAAAAAGAAAAAAGTTATTAAGAACGCTAGGCAAAAGCGAAGTGATAGCGCGGGGCTTGGGGGCCGAGGGAGTTTCATAATTGTGTATCTTACGACTTCAACGCGAACGAAGTCGCGGACGCGGAGTCATAAACGGCATCACTATGTAAATTTCTAATAACTGCTCCCAAATAATGGTGTTTAATTTTTGTTTTTTAGATATTGACTTTTTACATAGCTCTGACGTAATATTATCATTGTTTGACATTATATACCTACAATTTTAATTTCAACTCTCCGTTATTGGCTTTTGGTTTAAATTAGTTTCTTTATTTTACTATATTAGATTATTTTGTATTTTGTAAATGTGAGAACGCTGTAGATTGTAAATTTATAGACCATAGTCTATTTGTTAAGCATATGGTACTTGTTGACAGGCCTACACTGTCCTCCCACACCTATTAACACTGTAATTTGAAAACATTGTAAAAGACATATATTTTTAAAAGAGTAACCATGGAGTTTCTTGCCGGCTCTTCTCCGTAGGAAACGACCAATTGGAACCGTGCACCCAGATTCTGACGTTTCATAAGAGCCCATGTAGGTTTATGTGAAAATAAATATTTTGATTTTGGACAGAAACTTTTTTTAAATAATATCTTATTGAAAATAGCAAAATTCTACTGTGAATGTGTTCTTTTAAATTTTTGCGATTAAAATATTTGTACTTTTATAACCAAACTTCAAATGTCCCAGGTTCTCCGTCCCGATCAATCCACATGTAAGCACAGTTCATTTATTGATTTAACAAGTTATTTTTCATAGCTAAAACAAAATTTGTTTCTCAGCAATTTTTTAACACAATGTGACTTGTGCACAGAATGCTTATGTTTCGGCTTGGTAGTATTCGAGACTGCTGAGGGTCCTGGGCTCGATCTCAAGGCTGGGCAAAGTATTTCCAATAGATTTTTTTTAAAAACAGTAGCTACCCAGAATCTAGATTTGTGCCCAGCGGCATAACGCTTTGGCCTTGAATGGACTTTGAAAAGAACATTAATTTTTTCATACTCAAACTCAACTCAAAGCATTTATTTAAATGAAACCACTTACAGGCACTTTTGAATTGTCAAGGAGTCAAGAAAATCGTAGTAGGTACCTATGGAGAAGAACGGGCAAGAAACTCCATGGATCCACCTAGAATCTGACGTTTCATAAGTGCCCATGTAGGTTTATGTGAAATAAAATATTTTGATTTTGATTTGATTTTGGACACTCTTTAAAAATATTGTTCTTAAAAATATATTAGTTACATCATTAATGTTGATCCTATAGGTGAGAATGATGTTCAAAAACCGTACACGTTAAGAGCGTCCAGAGTGCAGCAAAAAATAAAATAAAAACAATCCAAAAATTATAATTTCCATTTGCCGTGGCAGCTAAGAGATGACCAGGGACGTCGCCCGTTATCGGACTGACGCATTGATCAGCACATTGCAGCTCAACGATCCAATTTTAATTAAAGCTTTACTTACTAGGTATGTAGGCCTAAATTCATAGTCAACTGGGCACTTGGTTCTGATTACTTTGCCATAATAACACTGATAGAAGCCAGTGCAATTAGTGGGGACCTCTTAGGACCCACGCGTCATAGTAACCACAAAGTGGCCACGGGGAATGGCTCGTGACCGGCTTACTGGTAGTTGTAGATATGCTACAGCCTGCGACCTCTTTGGGGAGACATTATATTCGAAGTTATGTGACATTCACCAACTCGCATTACTATATAATAAGATAAAAGTTTTATGGCGATAGGCTCGCCCCTCGGCGAAATGTGGGTGCACTATAGGTACACCTCTGCCTAACCCTTCTGGGATTACAGGCGTGATGTTATGTTATGTTTTATAAGTTTTATTCCGAACAACATTTACAGTATAAATTAGTACAATTATGAACTGGCACTACTTAAAAATGTATAATTTGCAATAAGATTTTTTTTTTGTTATAGTTGTAAGCACGGAATAGAAAAAGTATTTTTATGTTGTCATAGTTCAAGTCTTGTCTTGTTTGGTTTAATATTATTTTTTTGTTTTTTTTTTTGTTTTAGATTGTGTTGTCTTTTTGCACACCACGTTTACCATTTTTTATTTGCCATTGAAGAGCGGGATCTCCTAGCAAATGTATATATTTTACATCAAAGGAGGTTTCTATGTAAGATTTACTGTAAAAGTTGTACAAGATTCTGTAATAAACGTGTTTTGACTAAGTTAACGTAATATTTAAATTAGATAAATTTGTTGCGTGGACGAATATATGACGCATTGGGTGCACAAGCCGCTCTCGCTCACATGAAGAACCCGAGATAAAGGGCATATTAAGTGAATGCTGACGGCGTAGTCTTAATACTTTGTTGTTGATGGCGTATTTCAATTTCTTTATTTATTAGATTATCAGATTACTGATGACTACAAGCTTCCAGTATCTTAAGAATCAAAGTTGCGATATTTTCTCGGTTGTTACCGGTTCAAATAGTTATAGTACTATTTGTTGTGATGCTAATTGTTGATAGCATTTTGGACACGTGGTATTTTTAACCGACTGAATTCATCTCTATCGTTTATTTTTAGAATGTTTGCTAAACGATATCTCCGGCAATTGCCCCAGAGCACTATGGGATCAGGAATGCAGCTCTTGATTTGCTAAGATCATACCTGAACGATAGAAAGGTTAAAGTACAAATAAACGGCATAAACTCATTAGGGTCTGAAATGACAATGGGCGTTCCTCAAGGTTCGATATTGGGTCCATTCCTCTTTTTAGTTTACATTAATGATTTACCCCAGTTACTTCAAAATCAACCGAAGATCATTTGCAGATGACACTTCATTGATCTTTAAAATAGACCGAAGGTCACAAAATCTTGACGACGTGAATAACTCTATTCTTCAGGTCCAAGATTTACTTCAGGTCCATGGTTTACGGTAAATAATTTGGTACTAAATGAGATAAAAACCAAATGTATTTGATTTAAATTACCTAATGTTAGAAGTTGCGAATGTGACATAATATTTAATGAAACAAAACTAGAATTTATTAATCAGACAGTTTTCCTAGGAATCACGCTAGACGAGAAGTTACAATGGGGACCTCATATAACATCTCTTGCGGGGCGACTAAGCTCAGCCGCTTATGCTGTTAGAAAGATAAGACAGTTAACAGATGTAGAAACCGCGCGTTTGGATTATTTTAGCTACTTCCACAGCATTATGTCATATGGCATTTTACTGTGGGGTCGGGCTGCTGAAATTGAATCCATTTTTATTTTGCAAAAGAGAGCTGTCAAAGCCATTTACAATCTACGTCGCCGCGAATTTCTTAGGGAACTACTTAAGACGATTAATATTATGACGGTACCTTGCCAGTTCATTTATGAAAATATTATGTATGTAAGAAAAAATCTGCAACTTTTTAACTAAATAAGTGAAAGACATAATTCTAACACTAGAATAAAGATAAAATGGATCAACCAGTTTTCAGACTGTCTAAAGTAAATACATCTCATAAGGGGTACTGTGTTAAATGTTACAACAAAATGCCTTGTGATACGAGTATATTGCAGTATGAAAGAAAGTTTAAAACTCATGTTAAAAGTACACTTTGTAAACAAGCAAGTATTACAAATTAGAGGATTATATCCTAGATAAAAATGCTTGGAAACATGCGCTGGTCCTGCACCATAGGACAATCTAGAGGCTAGACAAAATCAAACTGGTTGCTTATTGAATTGTTATTTTTACTTAACTCACACACTGAGTTATTCCTAGTTATATTTTAGGAAAATCATATACTTTTGCAATGTTTGTAAAAATGTGAGCAGCATGTGCCTATCACGTGATTGATTTATCTGTCTTTGCTTTATTTTCAATTATTTTTACCTGTTATGATATACTATTTTTATTCATGGTCCATCGTCTTCACATATAAAAATATAATTAATGTGTACAAAATATTGTAAACATTTTAAAAGAGTAACGCTCCAAAACAAACATAGTTGACGTGGCTCAAAAGGCTGCCCAACTTAAATGGGACTGAGCAGGACATGTTTGCCGAATGCCGACCAAAATGTGGGCCCAAATAACACAGAACTGGTGCCCTGGGACAGTGAGGCGGGGCCGCGGCAGACCACGTACTGGAAAGAGGACGCGCGGGCTCGCGAAAGATGGAAGGAGTGGAGGGAGGCCTTTTCCCAGGAGTGGGACAGTATGGGCTAGTAAAAAAAAAACAAAAAAAAACGGTGGAGTTTCTTGCCCCTTCTTCTCCATACGAAACTACCTTTTCGAAGGGGAAACAATTCTATTTGAATGTAAATGTTGACGTTCAAAAGTGCCTTTTAGGGCCTATTTGAAATAAATGCTTGACTTTGAATTGTGGATCAATTTAAAAACTTCTTTTTTTATGGTCATGCTTCAAGGGTGGTCGCATAAACATATTTTTTAACTTTTCTGGGGTAGTTATTCAGTTAGCTTCAATAATACGTATTTTCCACTAAGTGTATGTTGACGATGTTATAATAATTTCCTTTCACTGTTATTTACAACTTTACATAGGAAATAGTGGTCTACGAATTTGAGGTACCACAACTAAAAAGTGATAAATAATAACATTTTTACAAAAAAACAACCGACTTACAAAAAAGTATAACAAAGTGAAAAACAATTTTAATTTCGGAAGTCGCCTGCAAAAAACTAAAATAAAAAACAACAAGCAAAAGACCTCCAAAATTAAAGTAACGTTTCAATTTTGTATTAAAAATTTAAAAAATGTTTTTATGAGTGTTATTTCGTACTAAGCTATGAAAAAAATATTTCTTTTGATATTTAGCTGTACTTACAAGCTGTGTAGGACTGAATTCATTATCGGTTTGACATTTCATATGCATCATTTGACCGTTATAACAGAGGTGGTAGATGGTACAATCACGAGGGTCGGGTCGAGACCAGTTGTCATAATATCCACACTTCGGCCAGGGATCCAGGGTTGTAATCGCCTTGCTGGTTGTTGTAGATACGCTACAACCTGCGAGCGCTTTGGGGAGGCATTCCTGCAAAATAGTTTGCGAGAGTTTACAAAAATATCTTGTTAAAGTATAGTATTGTAGGTTGGCAAATAAGTATAGACAAAAATGAGTGCAGTCTTATAATTCTTGGTTGAATTAATCTAATAACCATCAATAATAGCTTAACAGGAGTGAATAGCTTTCATTATGTGTTCTTTTTTTTTGGCGTACTGTTAGTAAATGGCGTACTTTTGGAACTTGTTTTTTAATAGTTTCTTATCTCGATGAGGTTCGCGTACTGAGAGTTAATGGCGGCCTAAAGAAAATTTAAATTAAGAAGTACTTACAAGCTGTGTAGTGCTGAATTCATACCCATACTGACACATCACTTTCATGATCTCTCCATGGTAACACAGATAGTAGTCATTGCAATTGGCTGAATTAGGGCGCGACCAGTCGTCAAAAGGACCACATGGTGGCCAGGGCTCAAAGGGGTCCAGAGTTTTGATATACTTGCTCGTTGTTTGAGATAAGCTACAACCAGCTACTTCTTTGGGGAGACATTTCTGTAAAAGGCACAGGAGTTAATACTAAATTATTACCATATCTGACGCTTATACACTTAATAGGATCAAATTGTAGTTTCGTTGAACAATTGTTCAACGTTGTATGTTTGTTGATTCGTTTTGATGTTTGTTGTTTCGTAGTTGTTTAAAGTTGTTTGTTTGAAGTTTTTGTTGATTTATACAAACGGGTCCTCACCTCAACGCAAAGCGGAAAATGTAAAAGAACACGTATACCCTGCGTTCATCAAGGACTGTATACTCGAAAGACGTAGACTCCGCAGAGTATGGCATAACACCCACTATCCAAGAGATAAGACTGCCTGTAATAAAGCCTCTTTGTAATTAAAGGCACTAACCAAAAAATGGGAAAGTGAGAATCTGCAATCACATCTCGTAAAACTGACACATGCTAGTGACACAAACTATTATTTGTGGAAGGCTACTTAAAACTTAAAGCGCCCCAAACAACATGTTACAGTACTCAAAACACTCAGCTCTCCCATTAAAATGTGCCTACCACTGAAACATATTACACCACATGGATTAAGGCGCGATATCCTAAAACTTCAATATTATTGACGCTACTCTTTTGAAGCATCTCTAAAAAAAAGGCTACTGCTCATCCTTGCTATCTTAACGCATGTCCAAGATTGTCCTTCTACCCAAGCCAGTGGAAAATTGCCCAAGTAATAATGATACTGAAACCAGGCGAACCAGCTCAAGATGTGGCATCATACAGACCAATAAATCTCCTTTCGGTAGTTGGAAACGACTGAAAAAATGATTATAAATAGAATTCTTAGAATACTTGTAAATCTGGCTAAGATAATAACAACTCACCAGTTAGGCTTTAGAGAAGGCCACGGTACCATCGAAAAAGTGTCTTGCTTGGTTCACGTCATTGAATATAATTCCGACACATCTCAAATGCATGAAATTAAGTAAGGAGTACCACAGGGTGGCATACTGGGACCATTTCTGTATCGAATATTAGCAGCAGAAATACTCACACATGCTTATACCGCGACATGCAGACGATACCACAATCCTTCCAACACATGAGAATCACGAATCCGCATTCGAAAGGCTCCTACTACACCTGTCTCTGATCGAAGCCTGGCTCGAGCACCGGCGTATTAAATAAAGCCCATTCTGATAAGTCGGTTGAAGTAACCTTCACACTTAGAAGAAAATCCTGCCCACCTGTAAAACTTTGTAAGACAAAGATCCCACAATCAGATGACACCAAATATCTTGAGCAACGCCTTCCTTGGCGCAAACACATAGCATAGCATAGCATAATCAGCCTTTAATGTTCCCACTGCTGGGACACAGGCCTCCTCTCTGTTTGAGGGAGTGAGCGCAAACACACATGGATTAAAAAGAAACAAACTCCGAAGTATATACTGGCTCATCGGACGCAAGTCACAGTTGACTGACTCTAGTAAAATGGCTATATATAAAGCTATACTGAAGCGTGTACGGACGTATGGCATACAGCTATGGGGCACTTCCAGTCATGATAATATCGAAATACAAGAAAGGTTTCAAAGTAAAACAATGAGAGCTATGTTCAATATTTCATCATGCGTAAGCAAATATGCAAATATGTAAACCTAGATTTGAATCTGCGAACAGTGAACGTAGAAAAAGAGTCATACGCAAGAATTTTCAAGCCAAACAGCACTGTAGCCAGTTAGCTGCTGAACTGCAGGGAGTGGGCAGTCTAAGATACTCTCTCCTCAAGAGAAATTAGTACACCAGACTTGCAACAAGATTCGCCGACAAAAGATGAGAATAGCATCAATGGGTGCACCACTTAGCTGAAAATATATCTACCGATAAAAATCTGACAACATTTTGGATTAATGTTTCAAGGAAAAGATTTCTAAGTATTATTCATATTATTTTAATGTACATTTATGTAGTAGTGTTGCGTCGAATTGCGATTCGCATCGATTTATAAGATCGAGGTTTGATTAGAGGCTTGCAAAACCAATGATGGATGGTACAATTCCTGTTGTGGAGAGCATTAGGCAAATGATACCAGGTTGTAATAAGGATTGGATACACAAATACCTTAGTTGCTGAGAGGAAGCTCCTGGTCGACCATTGTCCAATCCCACGAGGTTGAGGGTGCTCAAGTTCTCGACATTCGCTCACGGTCGAAACACACACATGCTGAGCTCTTGGCTCATGACACATTGGTATGTCAAATCCAATATGTCATTAGCGATGCGTGGGAGAACTTTGCTGTCTCTCTCACTCGCTAACGTAGGTAATGCGTTGGAACGGAGCTGATGTGGGACGTTTTGCAAGCCTAGTCTCACCTAATCAATTCGCATTATCAACACTGTTTGTTTACTTCTGCCATAAAAACAGGAAAAAACACTTCATTCAGACGGTAAGACTCAGGATTTACGTTACGAAACTGTAGGCTTTAAGCGTCGGGCAGTTGTCTTCTATTACATAGTATTATTATTTCTTTTTATAGGTTTCAAGCATTCATACAAATACAACTCACAAGGTAAACTCACCTCTTTTTCGGCACTAAAATAAAAGTTCAACAGACATTTCACCCTTTCGATTTTCTCCGACATACTCGTACATCTGTAGTAGTGACTACAATCAGTTGATTCTGCCTTTGACCAGACATCAAAAACAGTGCATGGTGGTTTAGCATGCTGGTCAAATGAAGAATTTTCAGCCGTTAAATCATCGTCAACTGGAACACTATTATAAAAGTTGGTTCAGCCCACGTTTGCACGAACGTTAAAATATCACTGTTCTCTGCTAAGCGCCGGGAGTTGAAAATCCAACAGTGTGTTTTTTTCGACACAATAACATGTTGGATTCTCGACGCTTGGCTTAAGAAGCTTACAAGAGCTAAAGCGTGGTCACTGTCAGACTGCATAGAAAATAAAGAGAAGCACGATGACACAACTCTGGTAATTTAAGCAATTATCTATTTACAAAAAATCAATTGATTGGACAAAATAAATAAAACACTATTACGTTAATATGTTACTTGTAGAATAATCTGACAAAAAATCTGAATGATTGCATTTATGTCATGGTTTTTAATCGTTAAAAGAATTTTTTAGGGGTATCTTCGTGATTTAATTCTATTGTATCAAATTAGTTGTATTATGTTTTCAACACGTAATCTAACTAGCATATATCCTGAAGAATATCATATATTTTTCTGATTTTGTTTCCTGCAGTGGATCATATACTTTTAGGCATTATAGAACTTGCGTTTAGGTCCTGCAGTCCCCTTAACACCGAGGGTTGAAAATCCAGTACACGATAAAATCCAGCGCGGTATTTTTACGTCCGTGCTACCGTGGGCTTACGCGTACAGTCTGGATTTTGTGCCCGGTTGTTGTCAATCGGCTCGCACCCTATTCCATGGGGCTGAAACTTAACTGGCAAAATGTGGGTGTGTTGTAGGAACACCTCTGCCTAAACCGTTGGGGAATACAGCCGTGATGTTATCATAAGCTAAAAGTTGGCATACAAAGGCTCATTAAAACTGGGGACGCTTCACAGATGTGGTGGGTATTGATCGATATCTTATGTTTTTTTTTCTAAACTCCTAATACGAGTACAAGTAACTTCACTACCGGAGGTCGTTGACCCCGTTATTAGCTGTAGATTGTAATACTATTTCGTTTCATATAAATACCTCAACTTATATTTATTAATGAATATAAATCTGTATTAATAACATAACATGACATCACGCCTTGTTTCCCCGAAGGGTTGGGCAGAGGTGTACCTATAGTAAACCCACATTTCGCCAGTTATGTTTTTAAGTCCCATGTAATAGGGGCGAGCCTATTGCCATCAAGCGGGCACAAATCTAGACTCCGGGCTGCTACTGAGAAATTCCAGATAGAAAAACCCAATAACAAGTTGCCCGACCTGGGAATCGAACCCAGGACCTCATGCTCAGCAGTAGCGATTGCGACTACTAGACCAACGACCGACTGTATTAATATAATGGCTAAAGGTCATACTAATTAACTGTCAAACTTTTAAAATTTAAATGTTTTATCATTACTAAACAAACACAAACAATTAACACATTAAAATGTGGAGTCCGAGTGTTTTTTTGTTTTTGTTCAACGAACTCTTCATATGGTTGACACTTCCCGTGACCCAGGGCCTGGCTTTTATCTTGGCCTGACGCTAAGCATTGCCATATAACGTGGCAATGTCGCCAGTCTCTTCGGTACATTACCAGTCGACAGCGATGCGCAAGCATTTCGACGTAATAAGTTAGTTTGTTAATATTACACCTCAGTAATAACAGTTTAAAACTACAAAAAAACAAAAACAGAGTTTCTTTTTAACCAATTTACAAAATAAAATAATTTCTCGTCTGTGAAGATTTAACACTTAATTTAATTTATCTCGTACTTAAACATATTTTAAAAGATTGAACAGTCTTTGGCACTAATTATAATATTATTAAATCTGCCGCTGGTATAGTATTATCTAAGAAACAACGGGTGTCGTGTCTGGTGGGCAACTGCCCGACGATTCCTCATGCGGTCGTCTCTGCGCCCCCGAAGGGGGCGCGAGGAATCGGTTTGGGGGCTTTTTGGCCCCTTGCCCGAGGTTGCGATCTCTCAGTCCTTTACTATGGGGACACGTCTTTGGGGTTCCCTCCCCCTTTGGAAGGGGGTGGGAGTGCATATTTCACACATAGTCGCTGAGGGTTGTGAATTAGCACTCCCCGTTGTATATATAGGCTAGTTGCGCGGGAAACTCTGCTTGCGCGATGCAGGATTTTACGTGCCTGTAGAATGACGCGTAGTTTGCATGTGTTGATTTAGCTACACATACGTTTCGTTTAGCTGCAAGTACTTACTTGATGTGCAGGACTATATTCATAAACATATGGACACTTGACTGTCATGAGTATGCCTTGATAACACTTGTAGTAGCTAGTGCAGTCGGCAGGGACGGGTCGTGACCAGTCGTCGTAAGTACCGCATTGTGGCAAGGGTCCCTGGGTCGTGGTTATTGGGTAAACGGAACAGCCAGCCAGCTTTTTGGGCAGGCATACCTGTATAAAGGTTATTCATACTAAGAGTCGATGGCGTAGTCTCAGAGCATTTTTGCGTACTGTTAGTAAACGGCGTACTTTCAGCACTGTGTAATTGGTTATAAATAGTCAGAGCATTTTTGGCTTACTGGTTATAAAATAATTTTTTGAGACATTAGGTTTTTTACTTTTATAATAAGTGTTATTGGCGTAGTCTTATTACTCGCTGTGACTGTGTACAGCGTACTTTGTTCGTTGTATGTTTCTACTGAGCTGTGTAATCCTAAGATATTAGATTGTACTTACTTGCTGAGTAGGACTGAATTCGTAGCCGTTGGGGCAGTCCACTACCATGATTTGGCCGCTATAACACTTATAGTACTTAGTACAATCGGAAGGGTATGGTCTGGACCAGTTATCATTATAACCGCACGGTGGAAATGGACCCTGGGTTTTGATCGTCTTACTCGTAGTTGTGGATACGGAACAACCTGCCAGCTGTTTGAGGACGCATCTCTGCGAAATTGAATACTAGTAGGAGACTAGGGCATCATGAATCAAAAATTCCTTTACATTAGGTACTCGGGCTCTTTATAATTATTATGGCACATCGAGCTCCAGAAGGAGGCTGTCAGAATATGTGTTTAGGGAAAAATTGCTTTATTAATAACTTCAGAGATGACTATCTACAAAGCCAACCTTTTTCTAATACTTGTTGTGCGTGCACCGGCGGGTACTCATATCAAAATTAAATGTCCTTTGGAATACACAAGGGTTTACTTACATGTTGTGTTGGGCTAAATTCGTTGTCGTACGGGCATTCCACTATCATGATTTGGCCGCTATAACACTTGAAGTACTTAGCACAGTCAGAAGGGTATGGTCTGGACCAGTCATCGTTATAACTGCACGGTGGCAAAAGACCCGGGATTGTTGTTGTTGTTGTTGTTGTAGGTGTAGTCGTAGTAGTAGTTGTTTTCGACGTAGTGCGCGTAGTGAAAGACGTTTTCGACACATCACAATCAGTCATAAATCGAGGAAGACAAATCTGTACAAAATACGCAAATAAGTATGATAAATAGTTTTATTTAACTGATAAGTTAATAAAATTTCAAAATACAAAATTTAGTTACCCCGGAATTAGAATTATAATAAAAATCTCGGATGCAAGTCAAATGCTCTATTGTGCCAGCGATACACATGTAATAGCGACTGCAGTTCGTAGTGTCAGGCAGCATCCAGGTCTGCTTTTCGCAGGGCGGTAACGGTGGCAAAGGTTGCTCCGTTGTTATATCGTCTGCTGCATCAAGTGTCTCATTACTTATAAATCGCCTATTGAGTTTTAATGGAGTAATGTCGGTGAGAGTTTCTGGCGTAGAATCGGACTTAGATCCGGGTAGGCATATCTGCAATAAATGTAGGAGGAAACATTGAGAATACGCAAGCTAAAACGATTGCAGGGCGGCAAAGTCTCGTTACACATCGTTTAAAAAATATTAAGTTTTTGGTGACGTATTGTGATTTGATTTACATTAAAAAATATATGCTTAAGAAAGGGAATAATGAAACCATATATAGCGAATTTTTAGAGTATGATTGGGGATTAGACTGTAGTGATTATAAATAGCTTGATCATGTAGTAGAAAATATCCTACTGAGTAATTAATACAGTTATTGATTAATATGTAGCAAAAATCACTATCGGAGGTACCGATTGCTACCCTGTCTGGCACGGTAGAGCACTAATTAATTTTATTAATGAAAAGGAAAAATTACGAAAACCCCAATGATTATGCGACTTTCGCTTTATTAAGGGATCGACAAAAAAAGTTGCAAAAGAAGTTCCATAATAAATGTTGTGGTTATAATTTTCAAAATGCAGTTCCCTCAGGAAGTATTCCAAAAATAACTTTTCATGTATGAGAGACTGGCCAGTTATAGTCTATTTTGAAAATATGATTATTTGTAAGTGAAACGATAGACTTCAAATGGCATTCATGCATGATGGCCCTTCTAAGGCAACCGTGTATCGTTGGTATAAAGAATTCAAGCGCGGTCGACTAACTTTGGGGGATTAAGAAAGAAGTGGTCGCCCTTTGACGGCTGTTGCAGAAGAAAACGTGCTAGCAGTGAAAAATTTAATCCAAGACAATTGGCGAGTTACGTATCAAGAGATTCAGCACATACTGCAGGTTGGATCGGGAAGCCAACACGAAATTCTACAAGTGCATCTTACCGTGAGGAGGATAGTCTCACGCTGGGTGCCGCACAACCTCACCGATGCTCAGAAGCCGGCCCGGGTGGAATGGTGCCGTGATATATACAAATTTGAAGCAGGCTCATCTCGGCGTGTTTACGACATCATTACAGGTGATGAGTCCGGGATTTATCAATACGATCCAGAAACGAAGTATCAGTCGACGGTTTGGGTGTTTCAAAACGAATCAACGAAAGTGCAGCAATATAGAAGCGGGGGGAAGATTTTGATCGCGAGTTTTTTAAAATTTGACTGGCTACTTGGTGTCAATATATTTACGGAACCAAAGAAGCATTAACGCAGAATAGTATACTACCAAATGCTTAGCACAAGTTTTCTCTTTTGTGAGCAACAAGCGACCAAACACAGGGCTCCGCGGGCTCCTGCTCCACCACGACAACGCGCCTTCGCACACCGCGCTCAAAACGAGGGACTTCCTGGACAGCACGCCGGTCAAACTCATAGGTCACCCTCCTTACAGCCCTGACCTAGCACCGTGTGACTAAAAAATCTACTCAAAGGGATATGTGAAATGATATAACGAAAAAATTTGTTTTTATATTTTTTTTTAACTTGTAACCCTGTATTTTTTTTTATTCTAAACCCTTTATTGCAATAACAACAAAAAAAAAAGTTGCATATTTTTAGAATACACCCCCTTAATACAGTCCCCATAGTTAAATACCGTAAGAAATAACACAAGAAAGTAATTCAAATAGAATAACCTCGCGGTACCTACATCAGTAAATTGACGGATTTTTGTCACAGCATATAATATGCTGCTGAACTTAGCCGTCCTGCAAGGGATGTTATGTGAGGACCCCATTGAAGCCTTGAGTCCAACGTGATCCCCAGGAAAACTGTTTTTTTCAACGAATGCTAGTTTCTCTGAATTAATTACTATCTCACAGTTAGTACTAGTACTTTTGACATTTGGTAAACAAAAGCAGTGGAGTTACCATATTTATCAGAATATGTAATTTCTGTAATATAGGTATGTGCTAATGAAGGATTTGGGTGGTTTAATCTTTTAAACTAATAGGAGACTTGCTACCTTGTTTGATAAGAGGAATATTACTGGACAAGACGTTCATAATACTGCAGTGATAGCTTAATTCTGTTGTAGCTGCTAGCTGCAAAACATCAAAACATCCACCTACGCGTCAGTGAAGCATTCGCTGTGCCGGCGGACGGATGTTTTGATGTTTTGCAGCTAGCAGCTACAGTACAGTAGGTACTGGATACCGGTACGGTTTGGTAACGTCGTTCAACCTTCTGTAGTCACCACATACGCGAATGTCACAATTTTTCTTAGCTACGACGTGCAGTGGTGTGGACCAGGGACTTTTGCTTGGACGACATATTCCTTGCTGCATCATCGTCTCAAATTCCTTCTTCACGGACAGGTATCCATGTGGGGGTAATGGTCTAGTTTTGCTGTATAGTGGTGGTCCGGTGGTTTCTATGTGGTGTTCCACACGGTGTTTTGGAGTATCCTTCATGCATGATGGCCTCAATAGCATTAAGTCTGTACACTTTTTATCACTAGAATACATATCAAACACTATCATCTGGAGTTTCACTTGAATACCTACCAAGCGCTACACTGTTTTGTCAAACCTAAGGCATTCTGAAGAAAAAGACTGACCTTTAAAATACAAGAACATTAAATTAACACAGTTTAGTTGCCTAATTATATTTGCAACATGTATTATGTTAAGTAGACTATAATTAACTGATTAATGAAGCTTATCGATAATGACAGTATAATGTAAATCCACTATTCATATGTATTTTGGAGAATTAGTTTTCATGGCAACATCGAAAACTATTCATTGTCATCCATTTAATCTGAAATGTCATATTTGCCTTATTTTAATTTCATTGTGTATTCGTGAATAATTGGAAATTGATTACTTTCCTCGTGTTATTGGATGTATGGTGAAGCATAGAACACGATGATTGTACGTAATTCAAGTGAGCAGAGATGAAATATGCCGAAGGTTACAGTTGCTGCTAGCATGTGTGATGAGTATCGCACGGTGATACAGACGACGCTGACGCCAACGCCGGCTGTTCATTTATTCGACGACAAATATAAATGCTTTATTCAACTACCAAATAAATGTTTAACTATTGCTTAGCCGTTGTAGTAGGTTGAAATCGTAACAGTAGATAGAAATAAGCTGACCATAATAAGATCTGACCATAATAATCGTATTATGGTCATGACACATGGCGCTTTGCGCGGTCTCCCCAGCCTTTCAGGTCTTAAATTCTACTTCGTCTGAGACATGTGTCGCGACACGTGTCTCAGATATCTTGCCTCACAACCTTTTTCAATATTACCAGACATATTGTACGACATTGCCCTACATATCTAGGGACACTTGCCGCGGGAAACAGTCCAGCTGTTTACGGAGCGCGTTCGTTTGCAGGGCAACAACCCATCGTGTGTAGTTCATATTGGACGTATCCTTAGGTCGTATTTTCTTCATATAAAATCGTTTTCTTTGTTTTAACTGATTACGTCAGATCAAAATAAGGTAATTCGAACCATTAAAAAAAAATAAGGACGGAAAAATCATGTCAGACCAAGAATGCGCACAGCAGTTTGCATGTTACGACGTTAAACGCAAAGACCGCTAACACTTCGGTCGTCTTGAGGTGTCCATGGTGCGCCGCACGCTCGCCCGTTCGCCACCAAAACGCTCATTCAGAACAGATGGCATACCATCCTTTATCCTTAGAGATAGCCGCATGGTGTTAATTGAACCCTTACTACACTTGTTCATTGTCTGCATTGCTACAGCAACATTTTCTGATCGATGGAAGCTTAGCTGAGAGGTGCCGGTGCCGAATGGTCGCGGAGGTAAGGAGAACGGTAAGCAAGTGACTAAAAGCCTGTAGCGGTTTTATGCGCTCCTGCTAAAGTGTTCGAGGCAGCCATTCACAACTGTTTATAAACACTGGTGTACGTACTATTGTCCGATCCACAACACGAGTTCTGCCCTGGTCGGGGTTAAATAGGAAATTTACTTCACCTAATTACGCAACTGGTGTCAGCTGTTGACGCAGGACTAAAGGTGGATGTAGCCTACCAAGATTTTTGAAAAGCGTTTGACACAGTCGATAATGATGTGCTGCAGTTGGAATTTGCCAACATGGGTTTCACACCGCACACTATTCAATTCTTCGCCGAGTACCTGCACGGCAGACGTCAATACGTTGACCGTAGCGGACGCTGTTCTGAGAATTATTACACGAGGTCGGGCGTCAGCCAAGGTAGTAATCTTGGGCCGTTCCTTTTTTATATATTTTGAGCCAAAGAGCAAGGCTGGTGTGTGCGTGTTAAATGGAGCCAGCCTTGCTCTTTGGTTAACATTTTTCTGGCGAATGCTGTGATTATCTTTGTTTGACCGAGATCAATTTTTTGAGAGTTTTTTACAAATTCACGTGAAGTCTAAATGCTACACCCAGATTACATGGAGTCCTGCTATTTTTCTTTAAATTTGGATAAATGATGTGGTGGATGCGAGTGAAACCACAAGTAAAAACAAGGTAATAGCTAATAACAGGTACTTATTATAAACCGAAAATGTGTCTGGTGTAAGAGTTTGGATTTTTATTTTTTTGGCTCTAGTTCATAACCCACACAAATTCGTATACCTTGCACTTGCTAAGTGAAAAGCAGTGACAGGCAACTATTATAACATCATCCACATATACTAAGTGGGAAAAACACGCATTATTGATTCTAACTCAAAAACCACTAACTAATACTTGATGAAATTTATATTAGACCACTCGATAAGTATACACTTATAAACAAAAGAATAATTTTTGAAATCGGTTTATAAAACACGGAGATCTGAGGTAACAAAATAAAAAAAAGGATCTGAGAACCTCCTTTTTATAAATTCTTTAAAAAAAACACTTACGCTTTCATGAATATCGAAGACCTGTCCGTTCGGGCACACCCCCAAGGTAGGTACTCCACGCTTGCAATAAACATATTTTCCGCTGTCAGTTTTATGTGGGAAGGCGCTCTTGTGACGGTGTTGACACGGGTTTGCGAGCACAGACATGGAGTGTATCAGCAGAAATATTAAACGGGAATCTGTAAATAATGAATATTTTTACAATGTTCTTTCTGTTAAACAATAAAGTCGAACGTGTACTAATGTACGGAGAGGTAACCTACGTTAGCTGCATGCTTAATTTTTTTGCCAGACACGCCTTCGGAATTAATTTAAACTGCGAAAGTTTTTATAGCTAAAGTGGTTTTCTCAATAAAAAATTATATCCCGATCAACACTTAAACATGAACTGCTTATGTTCTGAGTTGGGCTGTACGATTACGGACAAATGCGTGCACTAACTGGACAGGTCCACTCAATCTGTATGGTTCTTTCCCCGAAATATCATTTCAGACACCGATCTGACATGGTATTCACATGGTCTAACCAAGATTATGTCTGGACTTTAAACAGACTGTCAAATCTGATTTTATTTCGGTCTTTCTTCTCTTATTTTTAGTTAGTCCAAACCTACTTATAGAATTATAATCATTTATCATTGTGATTTAATTGTCACTATTTTATTAAGCTATCAAATTGGTAACTATCTAGCTAAAACCTCATTTTAGCGACGACATTAATAAAAAAAAATCCTTACCCATTTGAAAAGTCTCAACCCACTTGCTGCTCACAAAACAATGTACAATTCACACAAAGAGACGTACCACCGACAATCGTAGTTATAAATAATGACCATAGTAATTGATTAAACAGAAAATTATAAGAAATGCGTAAAATCTTTATTTTTATGACGTAAAATGGATCAATTAGGACGTAATTTTAGTAATCTTATTTCAGAAAAATGGGTAGCTCGTACTTACCTACCCACTTTTAATTCTCAAAATAGAGGGTGTCTAATACGCTTAAGGATTAGGGTTTATAAAACTTTATTTCATGCAGAATATTAAAATTATTCACTCCTATGAGAAAAACATAATATTTGTTCAGATAAGCGACGGTTTCGATGTTATACTAAACTAACTATACTTTATTAGTGGTGGTGATGTCCTTCAGAAAAGCCAGGTGCGTAATACTCGAAACAGGCGTGCGTGTATGACCTTAAAAGATGTATGAACTTAAAAGAGGCAAAAGGAGAATAATGTAAGAATCCTAGCGGCTGGCCTACCCCCATGGTAACATGGCATGAGTATATGTATACATACATACATACATAAACTCACGCGTTTTTCCCATGTGGGAGGTAGAAACCACAGAACGCTCAGAAACAATTCTTACATACTCCTTTTAGAAAGAAAGAAAAAAACGTTTATTGCCTCGTTTACGTTCATACATCTCATCATTCTATTCTGTAACCATCTCACCGTGAAAACTTAGGTGAAGTGAGCTATCAGTGCCACTGATGCTAGGGATTGACCAAGACGGGATGACACTGACAGCTCAGTTTACGCAAGTCTTCACGGTATGATTTTTACAGAATCGACATGCTGGCCATACACGCGCGCCGGTTCCGAGTTGCCTGACCTTTCTGAAGAACACCACCACTAAGGTCATTATATGTCCTCCAAGGGCGTCCTCTCCCGTTTCCATTCAAATCTACCTTGTTAATACCCTTTGTTAGTCTCCCTTCACTCATCCTCTCAACATGACCAAACCTTTTTAGCATACTCTTTTAAATTTTGTCACTACATCTTCAGAGTTTTTGCATGTACTTATGTATGTTAAATCAAAAAATTGTTATCTCATTTTAATTTCCAACTCGATAAGTCTAGTTATTACCAGTATGAACTAAGCTATTCGTATTTGCAATCACGTTCCTATTAACGTCCTAGGTTGAACTATGGGATAGGTGCCGGCACTATAACCTATGACCGACTCACCATTAACGACGCGTTAACTAGCTTTGATACTCGTATCAGCACCCTTTGCATGACCGGGTTTTGTAGACGAAAAATATACAAATTTATTCAACTATTATTATGTCTATTCTTCCATCGACAAAACTCGTTTCTATGGTGGAATAGAAAAACAAGTGGAAGTGCCCACGCAGCTATCACGTGCGTGAGACTTAATTTTGTACGCACAACAAATTCAACTTTGACGAAAAGCTTAATAGTTGTTTGTTCATACAAAATAAAGACTTATTACAACTGACGAATGTTGTTATTAATTAACATATTTTGCCACATCATTGTGAAACGCGCGGGTTAACTGACGGGCACTTGTTTTTTTCTATTCCGGGATTGTCATGCTACGCGTGCACTAGTTTAACCAGTTAGCCAGTATATCTGGATTCGATTCCCGGGTCGTGATGTAGTTTTTATATACAACTAGCTGCCCGACCTGGCTACGCACAGCTATACTAATGAAAAACTACATTTAATTTACTACGTACGATACCCAATCCCATACAATGAAATTACACCTCCCTAAGTCTGGCTATTGAGCTGGCTATTTTTCTTCGTTCAATTTTCCAACAGATGGCAGCATCAGCGACTCACTAATTCCCAGAGACTGTAGTTTTACTAGGAGTCGACCTACTCTTGAAAGGTTTCTTGCAATCGTTTTGTAAAGTTTTATAGTTCCGGGTACAGAAAAACATGCAAATAGATTTCTTTTATATTTCTATATAAATTAATAGATAAAAAACAAAGTTGTTTGATTAAAATTAGTAACGTTATGGGTTACTGCGATGACAGGACAAATTGAGTAAAACGCCATCTATTGCAAACAGAATTATTAACAGATGACTACTTTTATAATGGACAATGCCAGAAACTCTATAGAACTTTGCCCCACTCAAATCAAAAAGTAATTTACAAGCCTGCAATATGCAGCATCTTAAAGCTTACTTATTACTGTTAACTAAACATTTGTCCTAATGTCTGTAGAACTTGCGGTTTCTGTTAAAATCTTAAAACAATAATGACATTGATTATAGGTTAGGTGCAGTTTAAAGGTACGGTAATTGTAAAAAAGCGATTTAAACAACATGTACCTTACGCATTATCATAATTAAGTAGAATCGTAATAAGACTTTTGTTTTACAGGTATTAAAAACTTTTTTTTGTTGTTTCATGCGCAATAAGTTACGCAATAGGTAATTCAGGAGTTGAATTCCTTTTACCATTGATTTGTAATCGGCAAGTTCTACTGAAAAACAATGAATTATGAAAAGGTCCTATAGTTATTAGAATTATTTTCACTAATTGACATTTCCTGTAAAAAGCTGGGGCAGGATCTGGCATTGTTGGATAGGCTTCGTTCAAAAAACCTTGAACGAAGCCTATATCTTCAGCAGGGCGAGCATGGCCTACTGTGACATGTCATGAGTCACGCTATTTATCACATTTTGGGCGATAAAAACGTTATGTCTTAAATGCTAGCACGGTGGCGTGAGAAAATTCTCTCGACATGTGACATAACTTCTTGACGTTTAATTGGGGCTCTTTATGTCTTATTTGCTAATACGGGGGCAGCCATTTTGTCACAAAGGTCACAATTTGACAGATGGTTATGAAAAGTTTATCACATTCGGTCAGAGGTGGTGATAAAAAAAATTAAGAAAAACAATATTTTCCTGCTAATTACTGCACCAAATGGCAGTAAAATAAAAAATTAAAAAAAATATATATAATATTAAATTGTTTTAATTATGTTCTTGCCAGAAGACAAGAGGCCCAAAGCAGGAAAATATTCCGGAGAAACATTCGGGACTCCTATATCCCGTTCGAGTTGCGTTGTAGAGTTCTAACGGATTTTGCGCCGGAACCCAAAGGCCCGGTGAACTCGCGATTTGCAAATGCCGGGTTAAGGCTCATACACTTTGTCAGTTTTTTTTATTGAGCATTCGGCTTCTGGTTCTGTGAAGAGAATGACCTAATACAAAATTAAATGTAAATTGACAAGACAACGGATTCGTCAATAGCGTCGTATATAAGTGCCGCAAAGATTTATTTTTTCTTACTGCTTTTTTCTTTCCATTATTAATATTGCAACCGGAATCGAATTATCAAACAAGAACAACGGAACAACAAAGACGGTTAGAAAAATATTTGTACCTATTCTTTGGAAAGACGTGACGTGCGTGTGTCAAAAATGAATTAGATCCCAACCAAATTACAAAGTTGTTTAACTTCATGAACTGCACTCATGCATACAAATTATTTTGTTTGGTCGCATATTCAGATGGCCAAAGACATTGTAACTTTTTTAATTTACTGTGTCACATTATGAAGTCAGCAACAAGAAAGGCATATCACGCCTTATTATTATGTCACATAGTTAACCCGTGCTAGCATTTAAGACAAATTGTAAGACATGACATAATTTATCTCATCTTGTCACAAACATCTTGGGTACGCCCATGCTCGCCCCGCTGATATAGGCTTCGTTTCAAGGTTTTTTGTTGAAAATTCGTGCATTATGAGTGTAAATAGATAAATCAGCATTAGACAATGAAGTTTTGATTTTCACCGATATTCCTTCAGCCAAAATTATGCTGCTTAACGCTTTTTAGTGATTGTTAATTTCATAATGGTTACTATGCTGCCATCTATGTTTTTTTTAATTACTGATTATAATTTGTTCGAGTTGAGACCCCATGACAGTACTAATAAATGAAATAAAAAAGCAATTAAATAATTTCGCAGAAAACTTAAGCTATGCTTTGTAATGTACAATATTGTTTTTCTTTCTTTCCGTAGAGATAATGGTGAAGAACTAAAATTAAGTTATAAAACACGTAAAAACTTAGGGGGACGCACTAGGACCAAATAATGGTGACCTTATTGGCTCTTCAGAATGGTCAGTTGCGTTTCACTTGTTTTGCAACCGGCGTGCGTGTATGTCCAGATCTGTGAACGTAAACGAGGTAAAAAGAGAATGTACGGAACATAGAAGGTGGCGTTCTGCAGTTTCTGCCTACCCCCATGGGAAGAAGGACTGAGTTTATGTAATATGTATGTTCGTAAAACTTACAGTTCAAAGATTATTCAGAACGTGGTGCTTCATTTGCCTTTTAAAAGTTGGAAGTGACTTCGATTCATTAGTTACTTTGGGTACAGAGTTATAGAGTTGAGCCCCCTGAAATGCGAAAGTCCTTCTACCGTAGTTTGTCCTTGGTGCTCTTATTATTACCGAATTTCAGCCATGGCGGCAAGCTCAGAGGAGACTGGCCATCTACGTGGGAGATATTATAGTGCACAAGTAATTACGCAGACACAATTGCACTCACTCGCGTCGTCCGATAGGACGGCAATCCAAAACGACCGGAGAGAGATCAGAGGCAGGAATAACGGCTTAACATGCTTCCCGAGGGACGGGAGTACCACACCGCCAACTTCCAAACTCGGAGCTTCTACTGAGAT
This sequence comes from Dasypolia templi, assembly GCA_963555695.1. Classification (NCBI taxonomy): domain Eukaryota; kingdom Metazoa; phylum Arthropoda; class Insecta; order Lepidoptera; family Noctuidae; genus Dasypolia; species Dasypolia templi. The sequence goes on from OY743163.1 coordinate 14,061,778, forward strand.
TTTTTAAATGGAAAAACCCATTAATACTTTTGCATTACCTGGAAATCAAACATAGGATCCCACGCTCCGCAGTCTCGTTTGAGACCAACGGGGTTTGCATACCCAGTAGGTAACTGGTTTGTGGAGGTTAGATAAGGCAGCAGCTCCATGTAACATACTGGCATTCAGTTGCACCCTGTTAGTCTATGAGCCGACCACAACACAGTTGGGGATAGCCTTAGCAGATGAAGATATCTAATAAGCAGGAAAATCCCTGAAGAACCGATTAATTACGCTGACTTACTGCGCGATGGGAGCATTGGTTGGCCAGTGGTAACAGTCCCGACTTAGGTACGAGTTGTAGGTCGTGGGTTCGAACACAGGCAGGCGCTTTACGTTGTGTAAATAATTTCATTACCACTGCTCTCAAAAACGGTGAAGGAAAACATCGTGTGGTATATCCTAGAACCAAAACTTTAGGTTTAGGTTTTTAAGTCTTGATTTTCTAACGAATATTTTTATCACCGAAAGTCAGGCAGCTTGTCTTTGGAGTCTTTGGTAAGCTAATGTTCCCGCTGCTGTAATTCTGGCCTCCTCTTTGTGAGGAGGTTACTAGTTGTCAAAAATTGTGGTTTATGTAGGTCTCGATAATTTGTTAGGTGGTCACAGGCTGCAATAATTCACACACTGACTTATTACTTTTTTTTTTTTTTGTAATATCGTTCACTCAAACTCAAAGGATTTACTTGAATTAAACAATTTACAGACACTTTTGCATTGTCACGGAGTCGGTCAGTAAGAAATATGAAGCTAGTTGCCCATTTCAAAGCGTAGTAGGTAAATATGGAGAAGAACGGGCGAGAAACTCCATGGACACTCTTTTAAATAATATTGTTCCAAAAATATTAGTTAAATCATTGATGTTGATCATAGATGTGAGAACGATGTAAAAAAGACGTACACGTTAAAAGCGTCCAGAGTGCAGTAAAAAAAAAAAAACATTCCAAAACTTGCCTACTATTACAATGTTTGCAAAAGTAACATGTATCTATTACATAATTAATTTATCCGTCCTTACTTATTTTTTATTCTTTTTACCTATTGTAGTATTGTAATTTTACTCTGGGTGCATCGTTTCACATATAATTATACAATTAATGTATACAACATATAGTAAAACATTTTAAAAGAGTAACGGTGGAGTTTCTTGCCCATTCCTCCGCATACAAAATGACTAGTCGGAAGGGGCTACTTGAATCAATTCCATTCACACACAATGGTGCCTTTTATGTGCCTATTTTATTTAAATAAATGCTTTCACTTAGGAATTAACTTATCGAAATTACGAAATGCAAAGATTTTTTAATAAACACAAATTACTGCATAACAAACAGTTCGGTTTTACAAGGGGTCGTTCGACTACTGATGCCTGATGAGTTGAACTTTAAGGACTCGTTTATAATGCATGGGAGGACAAGTGCGATGCTTTGGACATCTTTTGCGATTTGTCCAAGGCATTTGATTGTATTCTTCATGAAACATGAATCAGGAAACTGCACCACTACGGAATCCGGAACGCCTCTCTGGATCTTCTTACTTCTTACTTAAGTGATAGGATTCAGAGAGTTGATGTTAACGGAAAAATATCACCTGGTTCTGTAGTAAGAATGGGGGTCCCCCAGGGCTCAATTCTGGGCCCACTTTTGTTCCTTATTTATATTAATGAATTGCCTTACCTCATAAAGGATAATCATGATATAGTGTTGTTTGCAGATGACACTTCACTTTTATTTAAACTGAAACGTCAGCAGCTGGTTACTGACAATGTAAATAACACCCTCGCTAAGGTAGTAAACTGGTTTAATGTTAATAACCTACTACTTAACGAGAAAAAAACTAAATGCATTAAGTTTACGATACCTCATGTTAGACAAGTTGAAACTAGTGTTCTTATAAAGGGTGAAGAGTTGAAACCCGAAAACACTACAGTGTTCTTAGGCATAACTTTGGATGCCAAGATTCAATGTCAAGCTTCAAGCTTCAAAGCCCCTATACAGATAAATTGTCAAAAAAAACTAAGCTCTTCAGCATACGCCGCCGCGCCGTTAGAAAAAATCGTAATTTAACTGATTTAGAGACAGCGCGTTTAGGATACTTTAGTTATTTTCATAGTGTGATGTTGTCAGTACGGTATTATTTTGTGGGGAAATGCCGCCGACATTCAAACAATTTTTGTTTTACAAAAAAGGGCATTTCGTTCAATTTATAAATTAAGTCCCAGACACTCCCTCAGAGACTTTAAAGAGATTAATATAATGACTGTGCCCTCTCATATATTTATGAAAATCTTTTGCATGCACATAAAAATATAAATCTGTTGAAAAAATACAGTGACATCCATAACATAAATACTAGGAACAAACACAAATTTGTTGTTCCCACTACCAGGCTCAAGAAAATAGGTAGCTCGTTTAAATGTCAATGTATACGTTTTTATAATAAGGTCCTAGCCACATTCAAGAACTAAGCCTTAATAAATTCATACTTTTATAAAGCGGAAATAATGCCAGAATGGCTATTATACTATCAAAGGGTATATTGAGGACAAGAAGGCTTGGGATTGAGCTGCTCTAATAAGTTTACACAGATATGTTGATGTTTAATTTGCTGTTTAACTTTTATTTTAGAATTTTTTTATATTCGTACCTTTTTAGATTAACAATGACATCTATATATTTACTGATTAAAGTATACTATTGTTTTAATTTTTGAGAATGTGAGGACTATGTGGGTCACTGTATTTTCTTTTTTTCTTATAACGATGGTCTGACTGTTTGAGTACTTTACGCGGCCTACCTAAATGTCCTTTCTTTTGTATTGTTCGTCGAATCGTTGAGCTCCTTAGTTGAGCTGCACGATGATTGACAAATGCGTGCACTGACTGGACAGGTCCACTCAAATCCGTGTGCTTATTTCCTCAAAATACAATTTCAGGCACCAGTCTACATGGTCCTCATATAATATGACCAAGATTATTTTCGGATTTTTATGTATTTATTTGTTTGCTCTCATGCACATTACACATTTTACACATATTTCTGTCGGTTTTTGTACATAAACCCTGTCAGGGCACTGCAAACATAGATGTCACATACACGCTACGTTATCTTAATGGAGTTTAAACTTTGTGGTATTTTGTTACACCAAAATCACATCTTATTATCTATTTATGTATTTAACACCTGAGGAGCTGTTGTGCACAGCAATTCTTTTTATGATTCAGTAGGTACTAAAGTCTTTATGAAAATTGTATGACACTCATGTAACTTATAATTGTTGTACTGCTGAAAAGCAAACCTTTAGCTACCTCTATCTATTTTCCACATCCATTTATCTCATTTCATGTGATCTCATATTATTTTCCTTTTATTGAATGTTGTGACATTTTGTATCTAACATTGTCATCTGTCAGTTTTTCTTTTTCTATGGTATAGAGCTAAGAGGTCGTCTATTTTATTGTAAAGGTATCGTAAAAATAGTGTTAAGCTAGGTTCTCACTGTAAGCCATCTTTATTGTTCCTGGCCGATAACCAATTAAGAAGTATTTGGATTGAAAACTAAAAAAGTCACTTCTAGAACGATCGGTCCGTCTTTTGACTCGTTCTTTTGACTCGCCCTTCTGGCTCGCTCTGTTGGCTTCTTTCTTTTCGTACTTTTTCTTACTCTGTCTATGTTTTTCTAAAAGCCCTTTCAATATAAACATTTCAAAAGTTAAACTCAGTGAATTTCATATTATCTTGTGTGCATGAAGGTGTTCGAACTATCCCGATCACCTCCGACCCTCCCACCTGAGTCTGCCAGTTCGAGACGTCTTTGAGAAATACAATAGAAATCAAATAACGTGGCATGTGACGCCACCGCCAATACACTGGGACCAGAAATCCTGACGTCAAATAACGTGGCGTGTGACACCGCCGCTAATACACAGGAACGAGAGGTCCTGACGTACTCACTTATATCCATACTTTCATTTTATTTCTAAGATCGAGCCTCTCGCGGGTTCCTCCTCAACGAACCAGAACCGACACAAGCTCCCTTACGACGAAATGCAGGCCAGTGGAGCGGCCTGAGCGAGCTACTTCATAACGGGCTGAAGGATGGTGGAGCAGCTGCCGCGAGCTCCACTCTACCGGCTTCGAGCCGGAGGAGCGGCAAACGCGAGCTACTTCGAATTTTAATATCTTTTTCAACATACTTTTGTATTTCATATTTTAAAAATTATTTTAATTTTTGTAAAGTTTGGCTAGTCGGCTAAACGTTTCGTTACAACTTATAAAAACAAAATACTATACATTTGAAAGAAATGAAATGTCTAGAACATGATGTCTAATAATTAAGTCTTAAACAATATAAATACACATTGTCACACTATTAGTCATATTCAGTCAGAAATATAATATTAGAGGGTTGGCAGTCAAAATTATAATAATACGAGATAGTTATTCAACACAACACAATACAATACTTATTCATGGCATGGTATGTCAATATGTAAAACAGAATTAAATCTATTATGTCGCTGGCATAGACAGTATTAAGGTTTTGACCAGACCGGATCTTACAGGAATAAAATAAATAGTTAGGAATAAAGTACCTACATCTATAAAGTTTTATCTGTCATGAATTGCTCTACTGTGTAATAACATTTTTCTATCAGAAGTAATCTTAGTTTGCTATAAAATGTATTTGGATTCTCGTCATCTTTTATGTAATTCGGTAATTTATTATAAATTGTTGCGATTCTATAGTTGGGGCTATTTTTCATTATTTTTAATTTTGGTGTCGGTGTAATTAACTTGTTTTTGTTTCTTCGGTTATGTTTTGGTTTGCTTCTATGTTTGATCGAAAGTAATCCCTGTGTGTTTGCACGAACGTAGCTATTTGTAGGATGTAAAGGGAAGGTAGCGCTAGTATTTTATTTGTTATTAAATGTGGTTTACAACTTTCCCATGGTTTAATATTCACTAATGATGAACGATAAATGATTTTATTTTCTGCAAATAGGTTTGTACAAACACTTTTACACGTCAATGATATTTTTAAAACTAGGTGAGATCGGCATTTCCAATCTGACTACTCTGAGAAGAAACGCCGAAACAAACTCAGAGGTCACAGTCTCTTTTAAAGTCCAGACATAATCTTGGTCAGGTCATGTGAAGACCATGTGGATTGATATCTGAAATGGTCTTTTGAGGAAAGAACCACACAGAATGAGTCAGTCAGTGCACTCATTTGTCAGTTGTCATGCAGCTCAACACAGAACTAAAGGAGCTAAACGATTCGACGAACATTTGGGTAGGCCGCATAAATAACTCAAACTGCCAGACCATGATTAAAACTAATAATAAAAAAAATGCATTAAAAAAAACAACAAATCCACAATGTCTTCACATTCACAATAATTAAAATAGTATAATCCTTTACAAAGTAAATGTCATTGCATATATAAAGTGCATGAATGTCAAAGTGTAAATAAAATATGAAAATAATCTTGGTCATATCATATGAGGACTATGTAAACTGGTGTCTGAAATGGTCTTTTGAGGAAAGAACCACACGGATTTGAGTGGACCTGTCCAGTCAGTGCACGCATTTGTCAATCATCGTGCAGCTCAACTCAGAACTAAGGAGCTCAACGATCCGACGAACAATACAAAAGAAAGGACATTTGGGGAGGCCGCGTAAAGTACTCAAACAGCCAGACCACCATCATTAAAAGAAGAAAAAAAAAGTGCATTGACCCACGTAGTCCTCACATTCACAAAAATTAAAACAATATTATGCTTTATACAGTAAATATATACATGTCATTGTTTAGATAAAAAGGTACGTATATAGAAAAAAATACATTAAAAGAAAAAAAAAGAGTAAATAGCAAATTACACATCAATTATGTCTGTGTAAACTTATTAGAGCAGCTCAATCCCAAGCCTTCTTGTCCTCAATATAGTCCTTGACAGTATAATAGGCTTTCTGGCATAATTTCCGCTTTATAAAAGATTTAAATTTATTAAGGCTTAGTTCTTGAATGTGGCTAGGAAGTTTATTATAAAAACGTATACATTGACATTTAAACGAGCCACCTATTTTCTTGAGCCTGGTAGTGGGAACAACAAATTTGTGTTTATTCCTAGTATTTTTGTTATGGATATCACTGTATTTTTTAAACAGATTAATATTTTTATGTGCATATAAAAGATTTTCATAAATATACTGAGAAGGCACAGTCATTATATTAATCTCTTTAAATTTGTCTCTGAGGGAGTGTCTGGGACTTAATTTATAAATTGAACGAATTGACCTTTTTTTTGTAAAATAAAAACTGTTGGAATATCGGCGGCATTTCCCCACAAAAGAATACCGTACGACATCACACTATGAAAATAACTAAAGTAAACTAAACGCGCTGTCTCTAAATCAGTTAAATTACGATTTTTTCTAACGGCGTATGCTGCAGAGCTTAGTTTTTTTGACAATTTATCTATATGGGGGCCCCATTGAAGCTTGGCATCCAAAGTTATGCCTAAGAATACTGTGGAGTTTTCGGGTTTCAACTCTTCACCCTTTAAAAGAACACTAGTTTCTACTTGTCTAACGTGAGGTATCGTAAACTTAATACATTTAGTTTTTTTCTCGTTAAGAAGTAGGTTATTAACATTAAACCAGTTAATTACCTTAGCGAGGGTGCTATTTACATTGTCAGTAACCAGCTGCTGACGTTTCAGTTTAAATAAAATTGAAGTGTCGTCTGCAAACAACACTATATCATGATTATCCTTTATGAGGTATGGCAAGTCATTAATATAAATAAGAAACAAAAATGGGCCAAGAATTGAGCCCTGGGGGGCCCCATTCTAACTACAGATCCAGGTGATCTTTTTCCGTTAACATCTACTCTTTGAATCCTATCACTTAAGTAAGAAGTGAGAAGATCCAGAGAGGCGTTCCGTATTCCGTAGTAGTGCAGTTTCCTGATTAATGTTTCATGAAGAACAATCAAATGCCTTGGACAAATCGCAAAAGATGCCCAAAGTTCAACTCCTCAGTAGTCGAACGACCCTTTGTAAAACCAAACTTTGTTATGCAGTAAATTGTGTTTATTAAAAAATCTTTGCATTTGATCTAAAATAAGTTTTTCAACAATTTTACTAAAGGTAGGTAGCACTGAAATAGGTATATAATTAGTAGGGTCAGATGTACTACCCGATTTAAACAATGGTATTATTTTACTGTTTTTCATAAGATCAGGAAACTCACCACGGTCAACACAATTATTAAAAATAACAGCTAAAGTAGGTGCTACAATATCTATAATTGACTTAGCAACGTCCACAAAATTACCCCATAGATCTGCGGTCTTTTTAACATTTAATGTGTGAAAGGTTTTAATTATATCTCTACAGGTGACATATTGGAAATTAAATTCAGAATCACAAACTGGAACGTTTTCTTTAAGCAAATACTCTGCAGTAGTGGGCGATGAGTTCAGAGATTTAGTAGTCGATACGGGAATCTCTGCAAAGAAATTTTCAAAGGCCGCGGCGACTTGAGAATCTGATTTAATTATGTTGCCATCAATATCAAGGCTGAAGTCACTACTTCGGTTGCATGACCTTCCCGTTTCGCTATTAATGATATTCCATGTCGTTTTAATTACATTACTACTATTTTTCATTTTTGAACTCAAGTAACGTGACTTGGCCATAAAACAAACTTTTTAAAATATTTTTTAATAATTCCTAACATATAAATTAAATTCATCAGTGTTTATACAAGTCCGTTCATCATACAACTCATAAAGTCGTTTTCTACTTTTATGTATACCAATGGTAGCCCAGTCACTGAAGGAAGCATTACTATTAACCGAAAATGTCTTTGGAATGAAAGTATTATCAAATTGTGTACAATACATTTTGAAAAAAGCATTATATTGTTGATTAGAGTCATCATTAGTTGATAAAAGTGGTAAATTACTTAGAAGTTTAGTTTTAAATGTTTCCAAACGATAAGTAGTTTTTGGATTAACAGTGATATCCTTTTTTTTTTGTTTTTTTGTTAATATTTGAAATATTGATCAACTGTCCGCAATGATCTGAGTCTATTAAATTAATAATTTCCTTGTGGGTTGGTATAACATCTGTATAAACATTATCTAGGCATGTGGCACTAGTGGGAGTTATCCTAGTGATCTCCAAAAATTGGTTAGCAAGATTGTATGACTGAAACTAACTTATAATTCTAGTACTTAACCCAGAATTTTCTAACAAATTAACATTAAAATCACCACAAGTGATGATAGACTTATTAGAATTACAGATTTTGTTCAACACTTCATCCATAACCTTTTCAAAACAATCATACAATCCTGAAACTACTAAGATTCGTATACATTTCTTTTGCATGATAAAGACGTCATTGAAGTCTGTACTTTCACCCCACAATATTATGCCATAGTTAAACCAAGCATAAGCGTAGGCATAGTATGTTGAGAGCGCGGTTTCATAGTTTGTGTGGCTTTTTAATTTGCTTAGTGCGTAAATAAATTTTGATAATTTAGTCTTCAGATTGTCAATGTGTTTTTTCCATGTTAGATTATTGTCCAATGTTAAACCAAGAAGAGTTAGATCGTCTCTTTCTGGAATGTTTAACTTATTACTATGTCTATTTATGCCTAAATTGCAGTAGATTACTTTTGTTAACATTAATTTGTAGATTGTGTTTCTCTAGCCACGATTTAACAGTTTTAAACGTTTTTCCTATGTTGGTCATGGTTTCGGTGTTATCCGTACTCCTAAACACTAGCGATACGTCGTCTGCGAATAGAACGCATTTCGAATCAATTGTTTTAGGTAGATCATTTATTTACATTATAAATAATACACACCCCTTTACACTTTGACGTTGATGGACTTTATGTATACAATGACATGTTAATTTACTTTGTAAAGTATTATATTATTTTAATTATTGTGAATGTGAAGACATTGTGGATTTGTCGTTTATTTTTAAATGCATTTTTTTATTAGTTTTAATCATGGTCTGGCAGTTTGAGTAATTTATGCGGCCTACCCTAATGTCCTTTCTTTGGTAATGTTCGTCGAATCGTTTAGCTCCTTTAGTTCTGTGTTGAGCTGCATGACAACTGACAAATGCGTGCACTGACTGGACAGGTCCACTCATTATGTGGTCCTTTCCTCAAAAGACCATTTCATACATCAATCCACATGGTTTTCACATGACCTGACCAAGATTATGTCTGGAGTTTAACAGAGACTGTGACCTCTGAGTCTGTTTCGGCCTTTCTTCTCAGAGTAGTCAGATAGGAAACGCCGATCTCGGCCCGTACCTATTCACAAACGCTTCGATTCGATTTCGATTTGGAAAGTCATAATTATGTCTACCTCGCTCACTTTCATAATGCCAAAAAAGATAGACATAAGATTTTATCGGTTCGGTTTCGATTCGATTGTTTGTGAATAGCTATGCTCATCTAGTTTTTAAAATATGATTGACGTGTAAAAGTGTTTTTACAAACCTATTTACAGAAAATAAATCATTTATCATAAAAAAAAACCTGCCTATTATTGTCCCACTGCATGGCAAACGTCTCTTATTATACAGAAAAGACTGTGCCATATACACCATGTGCCATGAATATAATAAAACCTACCAAGTGCGTGTAGGACCACGCACATTGAAGGGTTTCGTAGTTGGAAAACATGCTCTCCCATACTGCAAATGTAAGTTGGTCGACTATTACTCGTTAACTTGTAAAGCCTTCTTAGCTTCGAGTTTTCCGTTTAAGTTCGTAATTATATACTACTGGCGTGTTTTTTTCAGATATCCTAAAACAACCACTTAGCTGGCAGGTGCGGGGGACCTGACTACAGAAAATTAGCACTTTAAAGCTTAATACTTCGCAAACGGGTACCTGAATCGAAAAACAAGTTTTCACTGACCCGCAATATTTTTGAACGACCATATCGACGACACCCCATAGCATGGGATACGCGAGAAAAAAAAAAACATCTCAATTTTATTTCTTCTAGGTTTTTGTTTACCACTTTGACGTCATGAACAATATGTATATACATGTCAAATTACAGCTTTCTAGTACTAAGAGTCTTTGAGTAATGCTGCGGTCAGACGGATGGACGGGCATGGCGAAACTATAAAGGTTCCTTGTTGACTACGATACCCTTAATACGGATATGTATCGCTAATTACTGATCGTAGACTTTTGGAATGTCTAACGAAATAAAAGAATCTGGAGGCTAGTTCGTTTATGATTAAAAGGAATTAGTTAACACTAATAGGCCCTACCCCAAAGTAAGTTCCTAAGGCTGGGATTTCATTCATCATCAACATCATCATTTCAACCGAAGGAAATCCACTGCTGGACATAGGACTTACCCAAGAACCGTAACTTCGACCAGTTCTGACAGTCATCGGCCCACCTTGTGGGAGGCCTTGTATTGCTACGTATTCCGGTACCTACGCGGTCGCCACTCCAGAACCTTTCGGCCCCATCTGCCCTGCTGGGATAACAGCTAATTTCAACTCAGATTCCACGGTGAGATTTTACAGCTCGAATAGACCGACTGCTTACAGATACTTCTGGGTCTGGTGTTTGTGCGAAACAGGAAAGGTAACGTGTTTCTAAGAACGAAGAAATACATAGGTTTATGTGCGTAACTAAAAGTAAAACGATATCTACGTATGTCGCGTTGGTCACGCCATTGTGCTCAACACGGGCTTGTGATACAACGAATTTCTCGGCATTACATAACATTCAGCAGCATTCTTGGAGTCGGATTAACGGATCGTTTTAAGAACACTGCTGTGCTCCAAAACACAAATCGCCGACGTCACCAAAAAGCAGCCATGTTTAAGTGGGACTAAGCTGGACACGTTTCCCGCATGTCTTACGAGTCGGGCCAAATCTACCACCATGTGGGTCCCCGAAAACGTCCGGTGTCATCGAGATAGATCCAGAAGAAGATGACGGGATGAGCCTGACGCCTAGACAGGATTGGTCCACACTAGCTCAAGACAGAGAGGAGTGGAAATTAGAAAGAGAGGCCTTTGCCTCGCAGTGAGACAAATATATTATTTTGCGCTTATTGCCCACTCACAAAAGCTAACTGGAAACAATAAAAAATGAAAGTGTTATGTTAAATATTAAAATGTAAATGAATTGTAAACCAGAATAATCTAATCCGAGCCTTATACAATTAAATCACCACGCGCAATAGGCGACGTTGCTTTGTTGAGTGTACGTGCACTCGATAAGTGCACTACGCTGCTGTTGTCTGTGACGTCAACTACAGCTGCGGTGTCCATGATGCTTGCAGTCGACCTCCTTCTGGGCACTGGATGGGGAACAGGTGGTGCCTCAGTTTTCTCTTGACTCGTGCAATGTTTGCGAAGTCTGTGGTAAGCATATATTGCGCCAGCCGTCGCTGCTACTGTTGCCAATACGTATATGACTACGTATTGGTGGATATCGTGGTATGTTGCCCGATCAGATATGATGTCTTCTGCGGTGGCGGCTTTCATCTGTTCTATTTGTTTTCCCATTTCTTGCAGTAATGAGCTTTGATCCATTACCGTCTCATTCTCGGGTTCGTGTTTCAAAACCGGTACCGTTAGGTTGATGATCCGATTAATCGGAGGTATTTCCAGCGTGAGTTCTTCAACCTGGGCATGCATTATATCCATCAGTTGCCTTTGGGAATGTACCGTGAACGTGTCACTATTGATAGTGCAGTCGCTACCAAGTGTCATTACCCCTGCATTGTTAAGTAGTGCAGTTGACACTTGATTCCCGCATATGACGCGTATTTTGCAAGCGTCACAGCAAAAGTATAAATAGCTGTTTATGTTGTTAAGTTCCAACCATTTGTTTTGACAATTCTCATGTTTTGTTTTGCAGTCAGACGAGTCTTGTCTCTTCTTGCAAAGGCTCTCGTCAGACTGCATGTTGTAAATTGGTGACCTCATGGGGCACAACATAGTCGTGCTGTCGTAATGCATGCATTGATGTAGGTCGGTTCCAGTCATGGGTAGGTATGAGTTCTTCTGTATGTTAATACTCGTAGCTAAAAGTTCCGCTATCGGCAGTAGGGTGACCATGTCGAAGCCAATCTTTCTTGGGACAGGAATGACGTGATAAACTTCGTAGTTTTCTCTACTGATTAACGGCACCCGTATCTCAATGATTAGATAGCTCTCTGTCATTTTTGCCTTCACTTGTAGAAGGTGATATAGGCGGAAGAAATCCTCTTGAATGCTGGTGAAGGGGAGTGCCACATCCTTTGAGAGCTGACCGGATATGACATTCAATTCGTCCCGAAGTTGTTCTGGCGAAATGAGGTGTAAGTTCATCTTGCCGTTGTAAATGTTGGTTACGGTATCCAACAGAATCTCTTGAACGTTTCTTAGATGCTCCATAAAACTGTTTGCAGAGATAGCAGACATCAGAAACTCGATTGATAGTTCTTGAGATTCAATTTCTTGATGAATTTTGTTCGTTAGCTTGTCTAGGCTTAACAGATGTTGATTGAATAATTTGTATTGTTTTGCAATTGTTTCTTCCGATCTTCTTAGTACGTTGTATTCGGCTTATATTATAGTAGTCTGATTTTTAGACAATAAGGCCAGATGTTTCTCATTCTGTTTAATGAGTTCTATATCCCGTTGATATTGTTCGGCGAATTGGTCATCCAATACTCCGAACAGGGAACGTGCGATTGACCCGATACCGTTAATAAGGCCGCGTTTGCTTCTCATATTCACCTGACCTTGCGGATTCAGCAACATACGGTTATAGTGTTCGAGTTCAGCGAACGCATGATGTAATTGTGATGAGATGACGTCACATTGAGTTTTCTGTTTTAGTTTTGAACATATGGTTTCGAGATGATCGTTGAAGTTGGTGAAAACTGCTGTTCCATGCCAGTAGGGTGTGACGTCGTAGTAAACCACTATCTTCCACTCGTCGCGAATCAATTTCATGTTGATGGCTTTATCAAAATATAGGCCTTGTTGCAATTCGATAAAGTTTGTTGTGTTTGTTGTCGCGCTTACTGGACTCAGTAGGTACAGCAGGGTCATTACTAATCCGATCAAGTTGATTTTGTTTGTCTTGGTAGTTTGTTGACGTTTTGTTACGGTCTCGTTTATAATGGTTGTATGTGTCCCTTTTCGTTGTTTCGTGGATCAGAGTTTTGTTCGCTGTCTATTGGTAAAATGGATAGCTTTGTTATGGGTCTCTTTTTGGAGCCGTTTCTTGTTTTTAGGGTGACGACACGAACATATCCGTCGTTCCCCGGGTGAAGATCTGTTACTCTGCCCATCAACCAATTTCCAGCGGGCCGCTGGTCATCATGCACAACAACCAAGTCACCAATCTTCACTTTGTTCTTGCTAACAGTTGGCACAAGTACTCGTTTTTCCACTTCTTCCAGATTTCTGTGTATTTTTTTTTAGTAAGCTCCCATCTTGTTCGGGCGTCTTCTCTTGTTTCGATTACGGTCAAACCTGACCTCCCTGTTAGAAAGTGTGCTGGCGTCAGACAGTCTAGGTCTTCCACATTTTCACTCAGCGCGCACAGGGGCCTGGGGTTTAGACAAGCTTCTAGTTTTGTTAAGATTGTGGTGTACTCCTCGAATGTTAACTTCTGCTCACCCACCACTCGTTTTAAATGGTGTTTCAAGCTTCTTACGGCTCGTTCCCACAATCCACCTGCCGAAGGCCATGCAGGAGCGTTGAAATGCCACTGTATGAACATCTCGGCGACTTCCTTCTGTAGTTGTTCGTTCCTGTAGGTGTTCTCTATTTCCCCGTATTGTTCCATGAGCAGTCGATTAGCGCCGACAAAATTCGTGCCATTATCGCTGTACATATGGCGGGGAGCGCCTCTCCTTGCTGCCATTCTGTTAAGGGCTGCCAGAAATGCCGAGCTTGTAAGATCAGAGACCAACTCAATGTGCACTGCCTTTGTTACCAACAAAGATGGCTATGTAACCCTTGGTGGTTTTAGCCCCTCTTCCTTTATTCATTTTTACATCGACGAATCCCGTGTAGTCCACTCCTGAATGGTAGAATGGCGGGGCAGGGTTTATTCTTGCGGTCGGCAGTTCACCAATGATTTTTTTTGTTGGACTGATTTTTCGGCACGTTACGCATTTTCTGAGTTGCATTTTAGTGACTCGCACGCCACCGATGATCCAGTATTTTTGGCGAAGGTGCGACAAGGTGAGTCGCGGTCCACCGTGAAACGTCATTTGGTGAGCTTGATCGATGAGCAAATGCGTTAGGTCGCTGTCGTGAGGGATGATCATTGGATTCTTCATCTCTTCAGTTAACGGGGCGTTGTTCAATCTTCCCCCGACTCTTAGCAAGCCTTCTTGATCAATGTCAAAATCAAGGGTTGAGAGGCAATAACTTGCTATTTGATGTCACCCTGCCGAGTTTATGTAAATGACCTATGTCCGTTTCAAATACCTTTTTTTGTGTTTGTTTCACAATTGCCTTAGTTGAACTATTCAGTTCTTGCAACGTAAGGTAACTCGGTAAATTGCGATGTTTCGAATCCAATGTTCGAAATGTTAAGTTCAATGCTCTGTGTATCCATGCGACTATTCGAATGACATGGTTAATAGAGCTATGTTTTTGCAATAATTGTTCGATAATGTTGATGGTTTCTGTCTTGGTTTGGACGGCATTGACTTGTTTCATTGCCGTTGTTTTTACCTCTTGATCTGACTTATAGACCTGTTTCTCTAAAGTCCTCATTTCAACTGATGATAGCCAAGTAGGACCTTGCCACCATAGTTTGTTTCCTTTCAATTGACCAGCGTACTGGCCTCGGCTCGCGGCGTCAGCGGGATTTTCATTTGACTTGACGTAATCCCAACACGAGCGCGGTATTACAGTGTTGATTTTTTGAACTCGATTCTCTACATATGTTTTCCATCGTGATGGGTCACCTTGTATCCAACCCAGGACCACCATAGAGTCAGTCCAGCCATAGACTCGAATGTCATGTTGATGTAAGGATTTCTTAACCTTTTGCATTAATTTGCATAATAGGTGCGCTCAATTTGATTCTAGTTCAGGCAATGTTGCTGTTTTTCTGTGTGGTACAATTTTAGATTTAGCAGCGACAAGAATAACATCTGTTGATGGGCGCATAGGCATCCAGGGAGGCGTCACTGAAACCATGTAGTTCTATAGCTTGTCTTCCGTCACATCTGAGCCATCTTGGTACTTCACACAAGTTTATCGCCCTTATGTCCGCTTGTATTTTGCACCATTCTTTGTGTATGTTGTCGGGAACTTCATCGTCCCATTGTATTTTGACCTCCCAATTTTTTTGGAATAGTAACTTTAATTTTGTTGATAAGGGAGCCAGCCAGCCAAGTGGGTCAAACAATTTTGATATTTCAGCTAATAAGCTGCGTTTTGTATGTTTCTTGCTGACGCTTGAAATCGAACATTGGAATGTAAATTTGTCCTCTGTCGAATTCCAGCATAGGCCCAATGTTTTTGATGTTTGATCCGTTTTGAAGTTGAAGACAGTGGTTTCATTGTTATGTTGGGTTGTTGCATTTTCCAATACTGCCGTCGTTTGATGACCATTTTCTAAGATTGAACCCTCCACTCATGAGTAATTGTTTTAGGTCCGAAATTAGCTTCTGTGCTTGTTCAATGGTATGCGATCCGTGAACGAGATCATCGACGTAATATTACTCCTCCACTACCTTTGAAACTTCCGGGAAATTTTGCCGCTCGTCCTCCGCTAGTCTTCGTAGTGTCATTATGGCCAGAAACGGCGCTGCTTTGGTGCCATAAGTAACTGTGGCGAGCTGATATGAAAGTAACGGTTGTCCCGGTGATTCGCGCCAGACAATCTGTTGTAGGCTTTGGTCACAGTGGGCCACAAAAATTTGCATGTACATCTTTTCAATATCAGCTGTGTAAACATACTTGCTGTGTTTGCAGTGTCACTGTATTGCGGACTGGAGGGCTGAGGCACATCGGAGAGTATACGTATATGGGTGTGCGTAACTCTCCTAGCTTCTATGGCATACACCGCTTGTACGATGCCCACACATTTCGCCTGGTAGACGGTGTTGAACATTCCTAGCGGGCTGGATTTGATTATGTTTATGTCGTGTGAGAAAACTCCGACTCCGGTTCCGGAGTCGGTCTTTGATCGGTGTATACTCTCAGCTCTTTCGGGCCTGAGTAGTCCATTGTTCTTCTGTGAGTATTATGCTGTAGTGCTTTTGAAAGACGTGTTGTTTCGGGGCTTTATTACAGGGTGATGCCATCATTGGTTGCCATTTGATGGCATCATCTCTGATACGTGTGTGCTTGATTCTATAGTTTTGCCTGGGTTTCCTGACATATAGAGCCTGAAGGCGGCCAGGGCTGCCTCCTGCACGATGAGGTGAAGGGGTGGCAGTCTAAGCATTGCCTGTAGGGCAGCGGTGGGTGTAGTTCTCATACTGCTAGTGATTGCTTCACAAGCGAACCGGTGCAGGTATTTTTGGGTTGTGCTCAGCTCTGTACCGGGCCACAAGAGTACTGAGCCATTTGTGATAATTGGTCGGATTACTGTGGTGTATAGCGAGTAGTGTGGTGCATAGGGTTAATCCCCCAATTCCTGGCAGGTATTATTTTGCAGTTATGTATTTGGTGTGTTTCGCCCAGTTCAGCCGTGTGAGAAAAAAAAAAAGGATGTGTTCACATCAACAGTAATTTTAATAGGCTTATAGTCAACATACCTCAAATTATAAATTTCACACTCTTTGCAAACACTTTCTTGAGACGTCGCCGCTTAATCAGTGCCGATATATTATTATGTAAATTTGACATAACTTTTTTTAAATTACCTTTTTGGCCCTACAAATAAGACACGTGTGGTTCTTAAATCTACACTTAGACGCATTATGATTTTTAAACCACACACTGCACAACGCGATTCCTCGCCGTCATCAGATTTACGGCCAGCCGCGGCACTTGTGCTCGTGCCAGCACCGACACTACGCGCATCGCACCACCCACCTGCATTCGCATGAAACACCTGCTCCTCCTAACTACGAGGGCGGTGCTGGGGGGCGAGAGCGGTGTATGCCATAGAAGCTAGGAGAGTTACGCACACCCATATACGTATACTCTCCAATGAGCCTCAGCCCTCCAGCTGCAATACAGTGACACTGCAATGGGTAAAAGTACATAGCGGATCACTAGGTAACGACGCAGCTGACGGACTGGCTAGAAGAGCATCCAGCGCAGCAGTCTGCGGACCAGAAACTATCATACCCATCCCCTTCAACTACATACGCAGGTGGCTGTAGGAGTCCACTCACACACAAGCGAAGAGCTGGTGGACCTCGACCCGGGCTGCAGGAAGTCCAGGGAATCTATGCCATCCTTAGATGGCAAGCTAACCAGATGTTTACTACGCCTGGACAGGATTGGCCTGCGCCTGGTGACGGAAAATATCACAGGACACTGTCCGCTAAATAAACACTTCCATAGAATAGGTATAACGGACAGTCTTCTGTGCAGGACTGGCATGGAGGCGGAGGAAACCATCGCTCATTAACTCTTAGAGAGCACAGGCGTTACCCAGATTAGGACAGAAACCTTTGAGGCACCCAAATCTAACACAAATGTTCACAGCAGACCAGGAGATTTAATCAACTTATGGAGGCAGGTGGGCTGGGCCGCCATGGCCCACGCACAATGGTCCACTTCAAGGTCTATGTGCGGTAACCAAATCCTCTAACATATAACATAGAACTTCACTCACTTATTTTAGAGTGGACACACCGGGGGTTGATATTAATTATACAATTTTGAGGTTAGGTCGCATACTTCTTATTACATTTATAAAAATAGAAAAGAAAACACATATATTTTAAACAGCTTTAATAAATCAATCATCATCATCATCTTCTTCTTCTTCATCATCACTTTGCTTCCGTGCCAGCTTAGCCTCCAACTCCTTAGCGGGATTAAACATCCCGTTAGTCTGTGCGTTACAGATAAAACACCGCGTTGATTTCTTGTAGTTTTCTAAGGCACATTTCTCACAGAAGTAGTGTTTGCATCTGGGGACAAGGTAGAGTGGTAGCATTAGAATTGTGGGGTTATGTAGGCCTATGTATATCTAGGAGGGGATGAGGCAAAAAAATTATATAAGGGAAAGGCAGATAGAACCGATGACCCGTTGGGGTGGACGTGTTCTAAAGTGGAGACCGCTAATCGGCAAACGTAAGGTAGGACGTCCACTGGCTAGGTGGATCGACGATTTTAGCAGGAAGGCTAGTGGATGCTACCGGAGTGCCAGATGAGAGTTGCCGAGAATCGAGCTGAATGGCGTGCAATTGGAGAGGCCTATGTCCCGCAGTAGACTGTTTTAGACTGATCATGACAAGATCATAATCATTTTATTAAGACCATGAGGCTGCTACAAACAGTGTTTTAAGCCTGCAAAAATGCAATTAGGCCTGCATTTTAGCAACTTTTGCCCTATTTGCAACTTCGCAATTTAAAAATGTTAATCTACGAAACCAGAGCAACTTAAACTTGTTTACACGATCTCTACAATAGATGGCAGGACAAATCCATTTCGTTTTATGTTCAAATCGAGTAAAATCAAAGTCCGACAGTGGCCATTAGCATTTCGGGTTATGCCATTATAACACTCTGGCATAATTACAAAAAGTTATCTAGATTTTGACAACTTAGGTCAGTTGTCAATGTCATTTGTCTGTCAGAACGAAGACATTAAGCGCAAAAGTACAAAAAAATACGGTTGCGACTGTTATTGATTAATTTATTTGTGCAAAACTCGGATCCCCTCTGTCCATGTTCACTGGACAGAGGGGATCCGAGTAGCAGCCACAAACAAGAAACAAGTGTAGAAGCACAAATTTAAGATAATTGTTAAACATTAAAACTGACGCAATGGAAATCATGTTTTTTTTTTCGTATCATTTCTATCATATTTTTTCTTCTTACTTAGCTTGTGACCAAGACTTTAATTGATAAGAAAAATAAACTATTTTAAATACCAGGCCACTCAGAAAGTATTGCGAAAAGAAGTTTTTATGTATGACAGACTGGCCAGTTACAGTCTATTTTGAAAATATGTATGATTATTTGTAAGTAAAAATAGGTACGTTCCAATATCAAAATTTCCCTCCACCTTGTTTGCGAGCTAATTGTGTCTCTTAAAAAAATGGATCTGCACCGGGATCATTTTCGAGCTATGATTTTTACGATTTCAAGTGTCGCCTGAAACCGGACGAATCGTACGATAGACTTTTAATGAATGAAGGCCCTTCTAAGGCAACCGTGTATCGTTGGTATAACGAATTCAAGCGCAGTCGACTAACTTTGGGGAATGAAGAAAGAAGTGGTCGACGGTATGGGTGTTTCAAAACGAATCAACGCCTACCAAAGTGAAGCGATCTAGAAGCGGGGGAAGATTTTGATCCCGAGTTTTTTTAATTTGACTGGCTACTTGGTGTCAATTTCTTTACGGAACCTAAGAAGCACCAACGCTGAATGGTATACTACCAAATGCTTGGCAGAAGCTTTTTCTGATGTGAGCAGCGACCAAACACAGGGCTCCGCGGGCTACTGCTCCACCACGCCAACGCGCCTTCGCACACCGCGCTCAAAACCAGGGACTTCCTGGACAGCACGCCGGTCAAACTCCTGGGTCACCCTCCTTACAGCCCTGACCTAGCAACGTGTGACTTCTTTTTATTTCCAAAAATATAAAATCTGCTCAACGGGATACAATTTTCGTCGCCGGAAGATGTGCTGTCAGCGTTCGAGTAGGTTGTAAACGAGGTGTCTACGGCGGACTGGAAAAATTGTTTCTTCAGGCGCATGAAACTTTGTATAGAGGCTAGTGGAGAGTACTTTAAAAGACATAAGTCTTTTAAAGTACTCTCCACTAGCCTCTTAAATATAAAAAAAAAACCGACAGAATATTTAATTTTTTATTCGCAAAATTTTCTGAGTGTCCCACGTATTTGTTCCTGATGATTGGGGATTGGGATGAAGTTATTAAAGCACAAAGTTTTTACCACTACTAGTGGTCAAAGTCACAGATTTATTTGCAAATAAATATGGTTACAAAGTTGTTAAAATGATAGTAGAATAGTAGCTTGGCATATTTAATCATAACATAATGCAAATTTTGGTACAGGTACAATTAGTTATTTACACTGAAAAAAATATTTTAAAGTATAGAAGGGATTCTCAATAAGCCACCTGTGTAAAGCCCTTCTGAAGCTAACCATTGGAAGTTCTTTAATTTGGTCAGGAATCTTGTTATATATTTGAACACACATAGGATAGCAACTTCGCCTATATAGCTCCGTTCTCGTTCCAGACATAATTAATCGATTGGGATATCTAGTTTTGAACAGACATTTATATCCAAGTTTATCAAACATCTCAGGGTGAAATTTGGTAAATTTACATATTTCCTCAATATAAATACCTGTTAATGTAAGTATTCTCAGTTTTTTTAATAATGGTTTACATGATGTAAGTGAGTCTACATTACAAATCGCACGTATATACCTCTTTTGTGCGACGAAACTACTACTACTACCCACTACTGAAGAGATCCGGTCATGCAAACTGCGTAGGGACATCTTCCGCTGCGCTCGCTGCGTATTGCTAAAAGCAAGGTTGGGTTAGGTGACTTTCCTTCTGTGTAGCTAAGGCGACGGAACTCATCAGTTGAGCTCCTAGCTCAAGAGTAATCCGTAAAGGAGATTTATGGGTTAAGGTATAATCTACTATCTATGTATCCAGAACAACGTCCGAGTAAGTACATTATTATGGTACTTGTTACTAGGAATAGTTGCTCTCCCGCTCCAGATGCCACGTGCGTAATGGAGCGAGTGTTTGTCATCATGCAGACATTACCATTCATAGCATCATCCTTATAAAATCAACACTGGTTTACTACAAACATTACCCTCATTTTTGGCTCCGTTGCAGTGGGTTAAAATTACTTCATCCTCCTTAGACCTCTATATCTACCAAAGTGACTATAGAAGCTGCCATTTCGAAAACATCACGTAAAAAAAAACTACCACTCATCTCAACAAAACCTACCATTTCTACCAACGTAGCCATTAAAATTTACAATTTCATAAAATCTACCATAAGCCCTCTTTACTCTAGAGAAACCGTTCTTTCCTACCATTTTACCACCGTTATAATTCTACTCACTTGGTAATGACGGGGCTGGTGAAGCTGTTCCTGCATATGAAGCAGCGAAAGGGCAGCTCGTCGTCGCTGTTCACCTCGTAGTCGGAGTCCCCACCACCCGCGGCCCCCTCCGCCTCCTCGCGCTCCAACTGCCAGCCATGTTTATAGTCGGAACGGTCATGGAGGAATTTGCAGGAGTCTGGGAAGATGAAGAGTTATATTATGTTAATTTTATAACCTCTATTAAAAAAATAACACATACATAACATCACACCTGTTCCCAGAAAGGTTAGGCAGAGGTGAACCTATAGTAAATAAACCTTAAGCCATTTATGCTTAAGTCCCATGTAATAGGGGGCGAGCCTATCGCCATCAACCAGGCACAAATCCAGACTCCGAGCTGCTGCTGAGAAATTCTACATAGAAAAACCCAATAACACTTTGCCCGACCTGGGAATCGAACCAAGGACCTCATGCTCTGCTAGGTCTTGCGACCACTAAACCAACGAGGCAGTTAAAAAAAAACATTTATTTTGGACCAAACACACACTATTTATATAGTTTGGCAGGTTTATGAAATGTGTACCATTTCATAAACCTGCCAAACTGCGTGACAGTGTGACTGCAGGATTAGCCCTCGTCTTAAAACTTTTGGTTTCAACAAACTGATTAAACATCTAAGTAGGTCGATACAGATACTTCAAATTTACAGTAAGAGAACGTGTATCATATTAAAGCAATGACAAAGCAGTTCGTCTATGGTTTGCCAATGACAATTTAATCATCTTATTCAAACATTGATAAGAAAAAAAAAATTAAACCTTAACACAGATGATAGTGTGAACAACTTCGTTTAGCGAGTGGTCGCATAGGAATTTAACCTGAAAGGGTTTGTTTAAAAAGAAAGAAAATAAATTTATTTGACCCAGGCACACAATATTCACACAAAACAAAAAAAAACAGAAGCAAATAGTATTGTGTGCCTCACGGCTGCGCCAAATAGGCCCGGTTCAGCATAAATGCCAGAAAACTAAGTGGCTGACGCTGGTTTTCAACTAGACCCAATGTTACGAGGACGTCTTACGGATGTAAATCAGTTTTATCGTGTGTTTAAATATTTAAATAAAATATAGGATATGTGTAACAAGCAATAATAAAACAGAATAGATAATTGTTTAAATATAGTTATACATAATAATTTATTGGTGTTTATGATAGGAAAAACAAATTGTATGTTTACACAAGAAACAAAAGGACTATGGTCAATAATAAATTACACATTTCGCCAGTTATACTTAAGTCCCATGTAATAGGGGGCGAGCCTATTGCCATCAACCGGGCACAAATCCAGACTCCGAGCTGCTACTGAGAAATTCTACATAGAAAAACCCAATAACACTTTGCCCGACCTGGGAATCGAAGCCCGGACCTCATGCTCAGCAGTAGCTCTTGCGACCTCTAGACCAACGACGCACTTAAAATACTGACTTCCAAACCAACAGAATACATTTTTTCTCACTCGTTTTTAAAGGGATTTAAAGGGATGAATTTTGAAAAATCCACCCATAGTGCTCACCTTCGCTATAAAAACTTTTTAACAAAAAAAAAAAAAACTTTACAACGTGAAACATACTTTAATTTCGGGAGTCGGTGTATTTTAATGTTTTGACCCCACAAAAAGTTATTATGTTTCACATTTTATTTGTGGTTTCTTCCCCACATAAATTCGTATACCACTCACTACTTGCTATGAAAATAATAGTGACAAGTTATTATGACATCATCAATATACACTAACGGCCAAACCCAATAACGTGTCTATCTCCAATTTTCGCGTACTGGAGATAAGAAAACTATCAATCTCTGCTTTTAACGTCCCAATAAAGCCAAAATATGCGATCGTAGGCCGCAGGAATCCGCTGGATGCGGGAAGCGCAGAACCGTTCGAAGTGGCGATGCTTGGAGGAAGGTTATGTCCAGCAGTGGACGTCTTTCGGCTGAAATGATGATGCGACCTTATAACGTGTTGACAGCTATTTGTTTGACAGGGACGGATAGAATTGTACTGTCTATCATCAGTAGCAAACTGTCTTAGGTTATTGGGTTTGGCCGTTAGTAGAAAAAATACGTTTTATTGTAGCTAACTGAAAAAAATACCCAAACAAAGTTAATAAAATTTATATGGGACCACTGCTAAAGCATACCCTATCCATAAAAACAAACCAAATCGATCTACAATTGCCGAAGATACCGCTTAACAAATATACAAAAAAAAAACATGAATTGAGAACCTTTTGGAAGTCTGTTAAAAAAGGAACTCTTGCGCAACAATTCATGATTCTAAACCCAGGAGTATTTTCTGCTTTCTGTCACACACATAACAAAAAATTTGAAGACATTTGACATCCAACAACCCGCCCTGTGTCCGCGAGAGGAAGCATGACTCCCATTGGGAAAATTATTGGCTGATTTGGTTTGGTCCCCAAGGATATAGTGCTTATGACACATTCAAATCTATTTAAAAAACTATCAGAGGTCAGGAAAAATCCAATACAGACTCAATACATCAATCAACTATAATGTAAAAACGCACTAATGCAAAACAGTTTTTTTGGTATTGCCCCACTCATATACAATAGAGTACCTAATATTATAAAAAAAATTGACTACATTTAAATTTAAAAGGGCGCTAAAAGAAATTTTAATTATGAAAGTTTACTACACGATTGCAGTGGTGGCCCAGTGGTAACGGTCCCGACTTACGAGTTGTAGGTCGTGAGTTCGAACCCAAGCAGGCGCTTTACTTTGTGTAAATAATTTACTCACCACTGCTCTCAAAACGGTGAAGGAAAACATCGTGAGGAAACCGGCATGTCCTAGAACCAAAAATTCGAAGACATGTGACATCTACCAACCCGCACTGAGCCCGCGTGGTGGATTACGGCTCACTACCTCTCATAGAGAGGAGGCCTGTGTCCCAGCAGTGGGAACGTTATAGGCTGATTATGCCACATAATATAATAAAAATTTGACTACATTTAAATTTAAAAGGGCGCTAAAAGAAATTTTAATTATGAAAGTTTACTACACGATTGACGATTTTCTTAATGATGATTCACTGTCTGATTGACATACTGTTTTTCTGATTGACATAGTTATTGCGATCCTGTTTAACTTATTTTTAATTTCCGTTTGACATTATATTTTTTTTTTTGTGATCACGCTGACATTTTTATTTTTGTAATTCCAATGATCTAATACTTATTTTTTATATTTGGAATTAAACCTTTGCATGCCCATGTGACGGGTAAATGTGGAGAACTATAATATAAAAAAACACATATGTACTATACCCATGCTTGCAAAGGAATAAATGATTTGATTTGAAAAAAAAAATATACTGACCTCCAAATCCGCAGAACCCGGTCTCCTTATAATCTTTACAGATGTCTGGCTGGTAGTCCCAACGGACGGTGGCTCTGAGATTGGCCGGGGCTCTGATAGGGCCCTTACGCACGAGGCCAGAGCTAGCGTTGCCGGCTGCCGTGTCGCGTTTCTTGTAGTATTGGGCGTAATTGTTCATGCCACGGTATACCTGGAATGTTAAAAATAAAAAAATCATAAAGAAAAAAGGCGATGGAGTTCAGCAGCCTAATTGCGTAACACATTTTCGTAAACGATTACGACGACTAATCTGTTTTATTTTGACAGTTAAACAACATTCATTGCGTTACTTACAATGGATTAGCAATCAGTTTTAAAACTATTCAGATTCCGATTGATCGTGTATTACGCAATTATGGTACAGGTGTACAAAACCAAAACTGAGATTCTCAAACAAATAATAAACACACAAAAAGCAGCTGACTTCCAAAAAGACACACTATAAAGTGAAAAATAACTTTAATTTCGGAAGTCGTTGTCTTTGGTTTCTAACCGATTTAAAAAAAGGATGAGGTTCTCAAGTCGTTTTCTTTATATATTTTGTATTTTAATTTTTTGGCACCGACTTCCGAAATAAAAATTATTATTCACTTTGTAGTGTTTTTCTTATAAGTAGGTTGTTTTTTTGTTTGTTATAAAGGTTTTATTGTTGGTCTTTTGTTGTGGTACCCACCCCACACAAATTAGTTACATTCTGCGAACCCACTTTATCGCTGTGGTAGAGCCATAAGCTCGTAGGCTGCATTTTTGCCCTTATCAGCCAGACATGGCGTGATGTGAAGGCGCTAGTGACCACCAGCTTAGTTGTAAGTTCTATGTATTAATTAGGTTAGATAGAATAGTCAGTCTTACATCAAGCTCTGTAAGCTCGGGTCGTTTATTCTAATAAACTCTTAGTTAAACGAGTCCTAATATTTTTATTTTCAACCATCGCTCCGCTCCCGAAATCTAACTAATTCGTATAACTTCACTTGCTAAGTAAATAATAATATTACAAACTGTAAGACAGATTCTTAAATAAACATTACCTATAAGTACAAAATAAAGGAAATTATTTCATTTCAATCACCAAATTTTCATGGTTTAATTAAAATGTGAATAAAGTAAGAAGGTGTATTTACACCCACCACGCAGCGAATTTTCGTTGATTTCAGAATTACTAGTACGTAGAAAAAGTCATAAAAATTGTTTAAAGTTATAGCGCTGTAACCAAACAATGTGTGGTAATAAATTGCAGTTTTTCCAAAATCACTTTACACATTTAGAAACTAAATCGCGAACACAGCATGTAAATAAGCTGAAGGTTTGTGCTGACGTTTTTTTAAACCCGAACCTATTGCTGCATTGAATTTCAAAACATGCTAAAACTATGTATCAATACTAATGTGCTTTAGGTTACAGAAATCGACAGCATCTCTACCAGCGAGCTAAGCATGACTACCATATAAACTTTTTGTCGACGAAGAATACACAAAACGACAAGAGGAATAGAACAAAACTGTCATTTGCATCTGTCTATCGACAAAAGTTGGTAAGACTAGGCGTGCAGGAAACCCGGCCTACGCCCGTGGCAGGTTCTCCCCCCCCCCCCCCACTTATTATCTACCACCAAAGGAGCATCTCCCTGCAGGGTGTAGCTAATAAGTAATATCTTGATTTTAAAGAGTGTCCTTGGAGGTTCTTGTCTGTTCTTCTCCATCAAGATCTATGTTTTGGAATAGGCAAATAGCTTCAACTTTCTCACTAACCGACCGACTCTTTGACATTTCAAAAGTGGCAGTAAATGGTTTATTTGAAAAAAATGCTTTGAGTTTGACATTGAGTCTTTTTGCAGCCCGTTGTGGCTGTTATGTATGCTTTGTTTAACACAGTGGACACCAGTGTAGCCCGGCAATTTGAGCAAACCATAAATCCAACCTTACTTTATCATCAGCTTGTCCCGACAGCTCCTCATTAATCTTCTGAGCCTTCTCAAAGATGGCCTGAGCATCTCTGTCCCGTTCTGTGTCCATCTCATATGTGGCGGTTGCATTCTCTCTCTGTTGTTGTACCGATAGAGTTGTGCGTTGTTTATTCTGGAAAAGTTACAATAATTAATTAATCATTTGTTTTACATTAGACACCTTCCAAATTGTAAGTAATTACATAAAAAACTACTGCTACTTATTATAATTTCAAAGCATCCATTAATTAAAATGAAATTTTAATCCTATGTGCTTTATTTTATTGTCTTAATAGTTCATTAACACAAAAACACATTATTTCATGGCAACAACACTTGTGTCCTGGTTCAGTGACTGAGTATTTTTCCTTCAGCCCTATCGGCCAAAGTGATCAAAAGGCTGTTGGCGCTGACCCGCACCGGCCTCATCAGGGAGGCGACACGCATTTGCCTGATTGCATAAAAGTCGACTTGACTCTGCGAACATCCCTGAGGCGCTACATTGTCTTCGGAACCTCTAGCAGCGTTGTATGTGTTGTTGTACTGGACGCGTAAGGCGTGTAAGCCCTCTGTTAAGTAAATTTCTAATAACTGCTCCCAAATAATGGTCTTTAGTTTTTATTTTTTATTATTAGATATTGACTTTTACATAACTCTGACATAATATTTTCATTATTTGACATTATATACCTACAATTTTTAATTAGTTTTTGATTTTACTTTATTACATTATTTTATATTTTGCAAATGTGAGAACGTCATAGGCCTTGTGGATTGTGAATTTATAGACCATAGTCTATTTGTTTAACATATGGTACTTGTTGACAGGCCTACACTGCCCTCCCATACCTATTAACACTGTAATTAAAAACATTGTAAATGACAAATATTTTTAAAAGAGTAACCATTGAGTTTCTTGCCGGCTCTTCTCCATAGGAAACAACCAATTGGAACCGTGCACATAGAATCTGACGTTTCATAAGTGCCCATTAAGGTTTATGTGAAATAAAATATTTTGATTTTGATCTGCATGTAGTCGACCCATACGTAAACGGAGAATTTTTACACCCCTTGAGCACTTAGGTAACATTTGGATCAACATATTGCTCCTGACTCCCTGGCAACATGATCCAACTGCGTTGCCCCAGATATTTATAAGATTTTACCCAGTTGCACCGAATGTGACAGGCGGCACTTCACGGTAGTCTTTAGTGCCTTGAACAACAGACACTCGCTCTTACGTCAAATGTTGGTTATTTTGGTTAACATGCACGTGAAGTGTTGAAAGATATGTCCTAACATAGTTTAGCAAAAGCTTGTTAGATTGATTGATTGAGTGGGTAAAGTACTTACTTTCTCCTCATCACTGCTGTCGCTGCCAGCAACATCTATCTCCGGTTTCCTCTTCTTAGGGCCCGCAGTTCTCTGAATGTTAGGGTTCTCTTTCTGAGGTCTCTTCGTTGGCTGCACTACGGTCTGCTCTTCTGAATCTGAGCTGTTCTTCTCTGAAATTGTAAAGAACTTGTGTCATCACATTTTATTTTAATGAAAGTATTTCTTTTTCCAGACTTTCTCGTTGGTCTAGTGGTCGCAAGAGTTACTGCTTAGCACGAGGTCCTGGGTTCGATTCCCAGGTCGGGCAAAGTGTTATTGGGTTTCACTACCAAAATTTTTTTTTTAGCAGCCCCTATATAAACCTATAATATAAAACCTATTGTAATTAATAGTAATAATAGGTAGAACAGTTGTGGCCCAGTGGTATTGGCCCTGACTTTCGAACTGTGTGTTTCCAGACAAGCGCTTTACTTTGTGCAAATAATGTCATCACCACTGCTCATAAAACCCTGAAGGAAAACATCGCAACAACATATCTACCAACAAGAAATAGGCACGCGTGGTGGATTACGGCCCACACCCTCTCGCGAAGATGCCTGTGTCCCAGCAGAGGGAACATTATATGCTGTAGTAATAATGTGGTATGGTGGCTTGAGGCTAAGTAATACAAGCCCCAAGGCTCAATCGATCAGATTAAGCTATACTTGCAGCGGTTGGTCTGTAGTTAGGTAACCATTTCTAAGCATCAAGACCCTCCATGACTCGAAAAGCATGTTAAGCCGTTGGTCCCGGATGTCATTCGTGAATCTTTGGCATAAGTTACGTCCGAAAGTCTGACAATCAATCTTAACAAGGGATTTTGTATATCCCAGTAACTGGGTTTTGGAGATCAGATAGGGCGTCGCTTATTTAGCTGCGTCTGGTAAGACTGGAAGCCAACCCCAACAAAGTTGGGAAAAGGTCGAGTATGATATAACCCTACGTATAAATCTTTTGAAGTGCAACAGAAAATTAATTATCAGTAAACCCTGTTTGATCTCTAATAACCTCAAAACTATCAATCTATTTTACACTAAATTCACTAATTATCTCAATAATAACGAGCTGTAACTTATAAATTACCTTCAGAGCTAGACGTTTTTCGTTTTCTACCGCCTCTGTTCTTGAGATTACGCTTTTTAAACGTAGAAGGAACTTCGACCTCTACGTCGGACATTTTTAGGTTCTTAATACTTATGTTTTACACCAAATTTATGATTTACTTAATACAAACTGTTTTACACTTATTTGAATACTTTTAACATCTACATTATTGTTTTAATACTTTGTAAAGAGACGTTAATTGAAACAAAAAACAACAATATTTTTATGACGAACTTGTTTACAAATTGTGGTGTGGATTTGTTTTTGAATCATCGCATCGCGTTGTTGACATACGGGGTACATTCCGAATTGCGCCTTAATCGATTTGAGCGTGTTACACCAGTTCCGAATAAACGTGACCGCAATAACGATGGCCCGTGAATCGTCATAGATGGCATCATATATCATGCGACATCTTGGCCGCATTCCGAGTTAGACCATAATCGCTGACAGCGCTCACATCAATAATTTGCGTACCGATTTAGATATCACGATTATGACAGCTGAGAGAGTCAACAATTCGCTCACAGTGATAATAATATAGGGCATGGTCGGCGTTAACGCAAGATGGCGCATGTCATGACGTCATCTATGACGATTTACGGGACATCGTTTTCGCGCTCACGCTAACTCGGAATGGGTGTAAGCGAGCTCAAATCGAATACAGCGCAATTCGGAATGCAGCCCTTGGAGAAAACTTTGGACGTCATTTTGGTCGTTCGGATACTTCCATAGAACATTTCATAACATTTAAAAAAAACGAATATATAAATTATCATTGATTGATTTTTATTGTTTTCTGCAAAGAGAAAGAAATATGCGATGAAATCAAATAAGCAAGCAGGCAGCCCACCTTTTGAAGTAAATGTTCAATGCCAATAAAAAGACATCACCTACTTTCCTGGACGAGTATGATCACTAAAACTACGGTTTCCTATGAGCGTTTTCGTCGTTATTATTTAAAACAGTTTAAATTAAATTTAAATTATCTTATGTATTTTTTTGCAATTTTTAGGTCGGTAACATGTTGTCAAATCATCAATACGTAAAGTATTGAAACTGAAATGACTATTTCATGAAAATGTTAAATTTTAGGTACCTACCTAAATTTATTCTAGCGCATAGAAAGTTCAAGCGTATTGATGATTTTAATGATCTTATTTCTAATAATGGCGTGTGCGAGCGCGCATTTCCTTATTTGTTGTTCAAATGCAAATGCTCTCTGTCTGTCTTTTATCTTGCGCTAGTATCTAAATTAAGAAAAACTTACGTAAGTACGAGTATATCCGTTTTTTTTTTGTGTATGGCTACTCGTAGTTGACCTTGAGAGGTCGTGACTACTTAACCGGACTATCCTGTGGCTGCCTTAAGCGGACTCAAAGCCTCCAGCCAGGGGCGTAAAACTTACGATACCTTTACAATAAAATAAACGACCTCTTAGCTCTATAGCATAGAAAAAGAAAAACTGACAGATGACAATGTTAGATACAAAATGTCACAACATTCAATAATAGGAAAATAATATGAGATCACATGAAATGAGATAAATGGATGTGGAAAATAGACAGAGGTAGCTAAAGGTTTGCTTTTCAGCAGTACAACAATTATTAGATAAACAAATGTAAGTTAAATGAGTGTCATACAATTTTCATAAAAACTTTAGTACCTACTGAATCATAGAAATAATTGCTGTGCACAACAGCTCCTCAGGTATTAAATACATAAATAGATAGTAAGATGTGTTTTTGGTGTAACAAAATACCACATCTAGCTAAAAAATAAAATTCGTTTAATTAAGGCAAAACAGAATTAAACATTTAAAATAAACGAATGAGTCGGTAGGTGCAAATGATCACAGAATTAAATTTAAATTATAATATGAAATGCAAAAATAAAAGGCACAAATTTTAAGGGTCACAGGATTTAAATTCAATTTAATGTAATTCATTACAGGATGACTGCAAAAATGGTCAAATCGTCGAATTATTGTTCGTGAGTTCGAAATTGGTCCGATTGTAAAAGCTGTTCTTATTGATGGGTTGCTTACCATGCTTACGTAACCTCTGTACTTAGATGCGGTATAACAATTTGGGGTAACTCAGTGGATGTTGACACGGTTTTCAAAGCACACAAAAATGTATACGAGCACTAAGTGGAACTCACTTTTTTAGATATCTGTAAGCCACTGTTTTAAAACTTAAAATATTACCTTTATCTTAACAGCATTTAAAAAAATTGTGCTTTTGTAAAAAAAAAAAGAAGAAAATAATGGTGACAAATTAAATAGACGACATAAAGACAGACTACGGTTCCCACCAATAAAATTAAAATTATTGAGAAGAAACTTCGACAGCAACACACGTGATAAGACCGGGTTTGGTCGACTTAAGAATAGACAAAGTGACAGATTTCTTTAATTCATCTGTCATCTTGTCCATTCTGCCCTCGACAGCACTCGTTTCAAGTAGTAATGCTACGAGTGCTGCAGCTTAATCGCACAACACATATTCGTAAACGATTACGACTAATCTGTTGTATTTGGACAGTTCAACAACATTCATTGCGTTACTTATTTACATTGCTGAGCAGACTTTTTTATCGAACTTATGGAGCAATCTGTTTCAAAATGATTCAGATTCCGATTAATTGTGTATTACGCAATTAGGGTACAGCAGCCTAATTGCGTAACACAGTGTCGTAAACGATTACGACTGATCTGTTTAATTTTGACGGTTCAACAACATTCATTGCGTTATTTACATTGTTGTGCAGAATTTTTATCGAACCTATAAAGCTATGGTTTCGCAATCTGTTTCAAAACTATTCAGATTCCGATTGATTGTGTATTACGCAATTAGGGTACTGGTATCATAGAATATACAAGCATTTACCGAATTCCCTTCAAGATTAATTTAATTTTGGTCAATATGGTGTCACAACAGATTGACTGACAGCTTCAATAGGGATAATGACTTATATTAAAAAGGTTCGATCAAATTGTGTTATTTTAATAATGAAGAAGCTACACGCTTGAAAGTTTCTGGAGGGGATTATTCCCATCCTTGTCGCGCGGTACGGACATTATAGGGTGCTAGTACGAAGTTACATAGTTGGGACGTCACTTCTACTATAGTGCTATCCTTGTCTAACCCTTATTTTGTTTTTTGTAGCTATAACACTTTTTATGTTTATTGTTAGCACTATTTGGAAACAAACATTTTTTAATCTCTAAAAAAAAAAAAAAAATATCGCCATCCAGTGGTGCCAACTAAGGGTAATTTACCCTAGATTTAGAGTAAAGTAAAATCAACAGGGTAATTTTTAGGGTAGAAACTCGGTGAGGGTAATTTTAGAGTAATTTTTTTGTCAAGGGTTAAGTTGAATAAATATTCATGCAAACATTTATGCACCTCAAGTCATGAATGAGTGAGCTATTCGTTTTTAAATTTCTGTGAATGCACCTAACTATCATCGATTGGAGATTTCATGAACGCACTCATTTAATTTGTTTGTTACGACTCCCTCTCCGCCTGTCTTGTTCCTTCCTACTACATATTTTTCTGTGCCCGCTAACCGCTAGCAAACGCAAAGTACTTTGTATCCCACTCGCTCGACGCGTACCTACTAAAACTTCTTTCTCGTAACGCCCATCACAGACTCAATGAAGTATTCAAGTACTTGGGACAAATAGGATCTTTGGAAAACACCAGATTTATTCATGGTTTCAAATATCTATAACTATACAACTTGTCTATAATTAAGTATATTATCAGTAGATTGAAATGTCTAGTCTTGTTCATGATCTTTCATGAAATGTATCAAATATGAATAGTATCGTGCAGGAAAGAAATTTAAAAATCTTAGGGTAACTTTTTCATTTAACTTAAAATCTAGGGTAAATTGACATCAGACTTGGGGTAAAACAAAACCGAGACATGGCAACACTGTCGCCATCCTAATGGGGAAGGTCGGGCAAAGCTAATTGTAGATGGCGTGACCATATCTAGGTCCCTACGGCCTACAATAAATTTGACATTTCGTTCATTCATTTCATTTTATGTTCATTCATGAGTTTGATTTTATTTCACTATTTCGTTATTTTCAGTGATTTCAGTATTTTAAATCAAGTACTTGACATGGAAAGTGTCAGAATTTTAAACTTTGAATATTTCCTCGTAATCACTTTCTTCAAAATGTTCCAGGACATAAATTCGAACTCAAAAAAAATCTGTACGAATAGCTTTAAACCACAATCTTCTAATTTTAGGGGCTTACGAGAAATTCGGACTCCAATTTCGGAGTATCTAGGAACACAAAAACGAGTCAATTTTCACTAAAATAAAATAAAACCACATCACGCCTTTATAGTATATGCTACTTAGACTTACAACATTGTTCATCATTCATTCATTCATGTCCCGTATCATATCCTTTTATTTGCTAGTATTTTACGAATCGTTCTAAAACGATTTCTTTTATAATATCTTTAAAAATCATTCATTGTTTACATTTTCCATTGTTGTGACACAGGTCAATTGTCAAACTGTCATTCAATTTTCTCTTTTAGTCTATGAAGATTACTTTTTGGTTTATATAACTTGAATTATTTTTATCAATAGGTTTAGCTGAAATATTGTATTTTCTATATAATTACCGATTACTAACTGAATTTCGACATCTACAATAATTAATAAGGACACGCTCATACTCGATCGTGGAGGTTTTAATACGTCTTGGCTGAACACACAGGCTGGTTTTATGACTGGCAGATGAGATGTCAGAATGAAGAAAAACAATTTTGAAAACTTCAAAAATCATCTAAAATTAATTATGGAAAAGGAATATTTTCCTATAAAAGAAAAGTCTGAAGCACCTGATGGAGATTCCGCGTCTAGACCTATTTCACTAACCATCTGCCTCAGATTCCGCGTCTGGACCTATTTCACTAACCATCTGCCTCAGATTCTGCGTCTGGACCCGTTTCACTAACCATCTGCCTGAGGATACGGCGTCCGGGTTTTATCAACAAACACCTATCAATTCTACGTCTGCACTCTGCTGAGTAACCATCTGCCTGGAGATTTTACGTCGAGCTTTGTCGAAGGAGACTGGCACTTTAAAGTGTCCCTTCGACGCCTGAAGACCTTTTTTCTCCACCTCCTCCTCCGGACTTCAATTCAAGCCTATTAACTTCAGTGTCGCGTGAACCGTATTGTGTTATTTTTATATTCCGACCTGTATTTTATATTCCATTTATTAAAGTATATGTAACAAGTATAATTTCATCTTTTATGTAGTTAGGGTCGAGTTGTTCATTACACCTTGTATTTTTAGCTTGTGTTGGGAACTAGCTACGACAGCGCCATTTTGACAGTTGCCTTCCCCATTGTACTCTGAGTGAATTCACACGGGCCGCAAATAGTAAAATTACTCATAGATGTTCATAATAATGTAATTAGTTAAAGTCTCATCTTTGTAAGCTTATATAACTATAACTTATAACTACACTATTGTATTAGGTAAGCCTGTGATGATAGTTGTATGTGTGTTTTAAATAAGTAAATAAATAATTAACCATTGACATCGTTAAAAAAATATTGTTTATACTTTGACTATGTACATAAAAAAAATATTACACTATTAAGGAATATTCAAAGGATAAGTCGATCGAACTTACACCTAATGAAAATGTGTAATATCTTATTCTTAGAGGATTTGACAGCTGAGAGGGCGGGGAAAACACGTCGCTGTGATGACGCTATCAGTGGAGGAGATGACACACCATGGCCGCATTCCGAGTTAGACCATAATCGTTCACAGCGCTCACATCGATAATTTGCGTATCGATTTAGATATCACGATTATGACAGCTGAGAGCTGTCAACATTTCGCTCACAGTGATATTTCTAGAGGGCATGGGCGGCGTTATCGAAAGATGGCGCAGGTCATGACGTCATCTATGATGATTCACATGACATCGTTATCGCGCTCACGCTAATTCGGTACGGACTTAAGCCCGCTCAAATCGATTACATCCCAATTCGGAATGCAGCCCATGAGCGGTGTGCGAACTCCCCTCGTTCACTTGGGCTTCGGGGCTCGGATGCGACCCCCTTTAGGGGTATATATGTTCTGTGGATGCGACGGACAAATTATTTACTTGTAACGGTTTTTCTTATTTAAATAAACAGTTGTGGATCGTTTCGTGTTTAGTTTAAAAAAAAATAATGAGGCTTCTGATCTTCAAGAATATAAAAATAATAATTTACTTAATTTTGTCACTGACATTACATGTATTTGTAATCCGTATCATGGCAGGATATGCTGAAACCAAAGTGACTATTACATCCAATGTACCATATCTCAGCAAACAAATATTT
This sequence comes from Dasypolia templi, assembly GCA_963555695.1. Lineage (NCBI taxonomy): Eukaryota > Metazoa > Arthropoda > Insecta > Lepidoptera > Noctuidae > Dasypolia > Dasypolia templi. The sequence continues at coordinate 14,097,322 of OY743163.1, forward strand.
TTACAAACGTACATCCATAACATCACCTCTGTAATCCCAGAAGGGTTAGGGTTACATTTCGCCAGTTATGCTTTAAGTCCCATGTAATAGGAGGCGAGCCTTTTGCCATCAACCGGACACAAATCCAGACTCCGAGCTGCTACTGAGAAATTCTAGATAGAAACACCAAATAACACTGCCCGACCTGGGAATCGAAACCAGGACCTCAAGCTCAGCAGTACCCCTGTCGACCACTAGAACAAACAAAAATAAAAACATTTCAGTTCGATTAGATTTTGGTAGAACATCCCCTTAAATGTCGATTGTTTACAAAGTCCGTATGTACAACTCTTCATTAATCTGTTTCCTTTGCCAAGCATGATGCGGTCGGCTTTCAATGTAACCGGATCCAGCTAAATTAAAAAAAAATACGTCGTCTACGTAAACCTTCTTGTATATCATCAGTCAATACAAGAAGGATTACGTAGACGGATAATAGGAACAATGGCTGATAACAAAAAAGGTCGAGCACTTCAGGCTTCTGCTTCAGACACACCTACTTTATGTTTATCTAGATTATTCTAGATAGTTTGTGGTCAAACACTGACTTTGGTTTCAGATATTATTATCTAATTACGTCGACTGTAGTGCTATTCTGTAACCATCTCACCGTGAAAACTTAGGTGAAGGGAGCGTGGAGTGAGCAGTCAGTGGCAGTGATGCTAGGGATTGACCAAGACGGGGTGACACTGACAGCTCACTCCACGCAAGCCTTCACGGTGAGATTTTTACAGAATCGACTTGCTTGTCCCGCGAATTATTGTTTGAGGAGACAGTCCTTTGATTTTGATAATACTTTGATTTATTTGAGGTCGGAAATCATCCTACGAAAACGTAGTATCGAGATATAAAGTCTCATAAGTCCTACCTAGGACATTGTCTACATGTGTGCCGAATTTAATCCAAATCAATACAGCCCATAAGTCCGTAAAAATACGCCACGGGATTTTTTCGCGCACTGGATGGATTCTACGAATGCTTAGCGCCAAGAGTTGAAAATCCAACAGTGTGTTTACTCGACGCGCTGGGACTTACTCTGCTGGATTATCAAGCTCGGTTCAACTCCGAGAGCTGAATATCCAGTGCGCGATAAAAGTAAGGACATATGGGCAAAAAGGGAACATAATCTAGTTTAATTATACATAGGCTTTATTGACACAAACCACAAAATCTTTCGTAAAAACTTGGTAGAAAAAGTATTTTACGCAAATTCAACCCGAATTCTCAAGTTTTACATTTTTATAAAGTATTTTGGACTAGTTTTTGGAAATTTCAAATGTATTGATTTTGTATACTTTCAGCTATACACACGTATTTTAATTTTGGTATAGCTGCAATAGTTTGCTCGATAATAAGCTATAAGTGAATAAATACACAAAAATAATATTGTATGTTTTATGTTATTTAAGATAGTATAATAAGGACCACGCTACCGCATTAGGAATATTCCTGTAATGATAGCAGTGATTGTAGAAATAAAAATAAATAAATAAAAATAAATAAATAAATAAGTTGGTAATGGCACGGTGCGCATCCCCGGAAAAATGACGTTTTGGCGGAAAAAGCTATTACTGTCACCCCGTATTGGCGTTAGAATCACGGTTGTAATGGTTTGATAGACAGATACTACAGAAAGCTACTTTCGCAAAAAAAAAAAAAAATGTTATACTTGAGATTATAGTTCTCTATGTGACCGAATCAGAATGAAGAAATCCGCCGTAGAACCAGGACACCGCAATAGCCCGAAGAATTGCCAATCTTAAGTGGCAGTGGGCCGGACACATTGGTCACAGAACAGATGGCCGATGGGGCAGAAAGGTTCTGGAGTGGCGACAGCGTCCCGGAAGACGTAGCGTTAGAAGGCCTCCCACAAGGTGGGCCGATGACCTTGTAAAGGCCGCAGGAATCTGCTGGTTGCGGGAAGCACAGAACCGGTCGAAGTGGCGGTGCTTGGGGTAAGCCTATGTCCAATAGTGGACGTATTTCGGCTGAAATGATGATAATCATGATTTTCCCAGGCCTGATAATTGCAGTTCTGCCGATGGTTTGCTTGCCGGTTCTGGGTTTGGTTCCCGTTTTGAGCAATTGGGGTGTTCGTAGTGAAGGTTCGAGAAAATATACCGTCTACTACCGTCTACTACCGCCGACTACCGTCCACTACCGTCCACTACCGTCCACTACCGTCCACTACCGTCCACTACCGTCCACTACCGTCCACTACCGTCCACTACCGTCCACTACCGTCCACTACCGTCCACTACCGTCCACTACCGTCCACTACCGTCCACTACCGTCCACTACCGTCCACTACCGTCCATTACCGTCCACTACCGTCCACTACCGTCCACTACCGTCCACTACCGTCCACTACCGTCCACTACCGTCCACTACCGTCCATTACCGTCCACTACCGTCCACTACCGTCCACTACCGTCCACTACCGTCCACTACCGTCCACTACCGTCCACTACCGTCCAGCAAACTTGCAAGTTTGTTTATGTTATGCACTTGGCTTGTATGTTGGCTTGTGTTACTTCGGTTGAACAGTGTAACGGTTGCAGATAGACCAATAAATAAATCTACGAATGACAACCGGGACCGATTCTGAGGCACGCACGGCGGGGTCTCGGTATGTGTTGATGGTCACCCATCTACGAACTGACTTCAATCGACCTGTGCGGCTGTCATTTAGGTCCGAGCCACTCGAGCAATCTGGAATTCTCAGTAGGAGCCCGGATTTTTTGGATTTGTGGGAATTGCATAATCAGCCCGTATTTTTACCACTGCTCGGACACAGGCCTCCTCCTGTAGGAGAGAGTGGATTGTAATCCACCACGCGTGCCCAGTGCGGGTTGGTAGATTTCACATGTCTCCTAATTTTTGTTTCTAGGAAATGCCGGTTTCCTTACGATGTTTTCCTTCACCGTTTTGAAAGCAATAGTGATGAAATAATTTAGACAAAGTAAAGCATCGGTTTGGCCTCGGATCTGCGGAAAAAGCGGCCGTTACCTTTAGGCCACCACTGCTCTTGGGACTAATTTCTGGTAAAACGGGGGTATACTACTGTAATCCTCATTCTACTTCTCGTGGCTTAGTTATATCACAAGCTTGAAGTTTAATAATGATACATATTTAACTGTTCATCTAAAAACTTATCTACCTTAATAGGGACGTGCGCTTTTTAAATTAATGATCCTCCAAATAATTTTTGGGCTTTCAATGATGCACACGAGGAGCCTCATTTTAACTTTCTGTCCTTTTCTCACAGTTGGTTCGCAGTCACTAAGCTGGGATTCCCCGACCAAACGGATTAGGTTAGGTTAGCACTGTGAGCAACCGCGCGTGAGCTGAGCGAGTGAAGCGAGCGGTGCACGGTGTCGCGGCTGTGGCCGGCGAGCTCTTCATCCAAGTTGGTCACACTTGGCAATTTAGTATCTTTAGGACCACAAAATAGGAACGGAAGTAGAAATAAAGTATTTATTAGGACTCGCACAGGAATACGCAGTAAGCAGTACGAAGTGTGATACGCAGTATCACAAACTAGACTAAACACACTCATAAAAAAAAAACAAAAGTAAATTGAAAACAAAAGAAATAAATTTCAGGTTAACGGAAACAGACATTCTTCATTATATATTAGAGTGAGCTCGATTAAAATCTATAAATCGAACTTCAAATGAGTTTCACTTTGCTTTGCTAAGAATATGATTCGACTGCGTTTATTATTTATTTTATTACTACACTTGGGAGCAAATAAATCGAGCCACTACCTTTTTTCACGTAAAATGGTAAATATTTTTGGGAATATGGAACGTATCAATTCGAACTATATATCGCCTAAAAGTTAAGTTAATAACCTTAACAATGAGGGTAAATTATTGAATAATAACCTTATTGAATGATAAATTATTGGCTCTGCAAGAAAAATGGTAATTTTGATAGAAAATTTAGTAGGGCTAAAACAGTCCATAAAAACAATAAAAAACAAAATTATTGCAAAAAAAATATTCTTAATAACTGGTATTACCCCCCCGTTCCCTGATGCATTCTTGTAGCCTATTAGTCATCGATCTGATCAGAGTTACGATGACATATTGTGGTATGTTCTCCCACTCTTCAAGCACAGCGACTTTAAGCTCGGGAATGGATGAAACAGCGGGAACCCTGGCTCGGACTCTCCGTTTTAGCTCGTCCCATAGGTGTTCGATCGGGTTCAAATCGGGACTTCGTGCTGGCCATACCATTTGTTGAATCCCGATCGCAGACAAGTATTCCGTAACGATCTGCGCGGTATGAGGTCTCGCATTGTCATGCATAAACAAGAAATTTTCTCCGACAAAACCAGCATACGGCATTACGTGGTCTTCAAGAATGTCAGTTATGTATCGGTCAGCTGTTAATCCACGTCTACCACTGCCATCGTTGGCGGGGTCGACGAAGACAAGTTCCGTTTTTCCGTCTAGAGAAATTCCTCCCCACACCATACAAGAACCACCACCAAAACTCACAGTTTCTCGAATGCAACATTGGGCAAATCTTTCACCAGGACGTCTATACACTCGTTTTCTCCCGTCATTGCTAAAAAGACAGATTCTTGACTCGTCAGAAAACAAAACTGACCTCCAGTCTTCTAACGTCCAATTAATGTGTTCTCGAGCAAACTCCAAGCGAGATCGGCGATGAGCTACAGTCAATTTTGGGCCAGTTGCTGGTTTGTGTGATGTTAAATTTCGTTCCTTTAGTCTTCGTCTCACTGTCCACCTACTGATTGCGACACCTCGAACGTCACGTAACGCTTGCTGTAGCTGAACAGCATTAAGTCCACGGTCGCGCAACGAATTGGTTGCAATAAAGCGGTCGTCACGTTCTGTTGTTGCCCGTGGTCGGCCAGTTCCAGGTCGCCGAACAAAAGCACCAGTCTCCAGATACCTGCGGTATACCCGCTGTACCTTTGAACGACTCAAATGAAGTCTGCGTGCCACTTCACGTTGTCCGTGTCCAACCTCAAGTAAAGCTACAACTTGGGCAGCTTCCGTCGGTGTAGTATCCATTTTATCAGGTTATTTTGATTACACAGACACAGATAAAGACAACAATAACAAGTAATATGGGTATGATTAACAAAAACCTCAAATTTAATCTTTTCTTAACAGAGTACAATAAAAATGTCATAAGCAAATTAAATGCGATAATTTTATTCTACCCTTTAAACTTTAATTAAAATGAAATTTTGACAACTAACTACCCTCATTGTAAAGGTTATTAAATACCCTTTTAGGCGATATATGTTTCGAATCGATGCGTTCCATAATACCAAAAATAATAACCATAATGCGTGAAAAAGGAAGTGGCTCGATTTATTTGCTCCCAAGTGTAGATTTTGCACGCGGCTTCGTCTGCGATCCAGGATGGAAAGATACCTATGTCCTTCTTCAGTAGTGCTGTTCTGTAACCATCTCACCGTGAAAACTTAAGTGTAGTGAGCGTGGAGTGAGCTGTCAGTGCCACTGATGCTAGGGATTGACCAAGACTTTTACAGAATCGACATGTTTTTTACAGAATCGACATGCTGTCCTTGTCCCGCGAATTATTGTTTGAGGAGACAGCAAGTCTTTAGGGTAAAATTTCTACAGAACCGACATGGAGGATGCTATCTATCTCTTTGACAAATTTTATCGATATCCGTTCAGTGGTTTAGGCGCGAACAGGTAACATATAGGCAGAGTTACTTTCGAATTCAAATTACAATTAAGTACTATCTGTTGAACGGTATTTCGTGCGCGATCCAAGATGAAAAGTCGACAAGCCTATGTCCTATGCTTAGGTCATAGTCTGTGTGCCAAATTTCATCCCAATACGTGCAGGAGTTTCGGCGTGAAAGCGTAACAAACAAACTTACTTTCGCAATATTATTATTAATTGCTTCTGCTCGCGGCTACCCAGCGTGGATGTAGGAAAATATCCCACGGGAAAGTCAGAGGATGCGATATAGGATTAATTTTTAACCAGTTGGCAAACTATTACTATGAATCAGCACATGCTTCAAAACCCTGGTGGAACATGGTTTTTAAAAAGAAACAGTTGTTACATAGAAAAATGCAACACCTACGCGGTCAAAATACACTGAACAGCTATTTTAATTTATAACCGTCGAAAATGTGTACTCTAGGGGGACACTGGTTTAAAACTTATCCTGCATATCTCCTTGCCAAATTGTATCGAAATCCGTTCAGCAGTTTAGGCGTGAAAAGACAGAGTTACTTTCGAATTTATAATATTACTCGTAGTATGGATAGTTAGTTTGATTTTGATTTTGACAATGCATTTATGTATTTCAATTAAACCATTTACAGGCACTTTTGATTTGTCAAGGATTCGGTCAGTCAGAAATATGAAGCTAGTTGCCCATTCTAAAGCGTGGTAGGTACCTATGGAGAAGAAACTCCATGGACACTCTTTTATATAATATTGTTCTTACAAAATATTATCATTTGCCAAAAAAATAATTAAAACATAACAACATATATATAACTAAATTAAATTACTAAATAACTAACTACCTGTACAAATTAATATAAAACACTCAGGCGTCGAAGTACTCGTCCGCATCGCTGTCATCTGGAAACGTGCCCAGAATACTGGCAGCATTGCCACGCTGAATGGCAATGCTAATTCTTTGGCCAAAGAACAATCCAGCCCTCTGTCCACGTCTTACAAATATATTAGTTTAATCATTAATGTTGATCCTTTATATGTAAGAACAAATAACAACAAAAAAATAGACAATCTAAAAAAAATATAAGCCGTGGCAGCTAAGAGATGACCAGTCCCAACTGGCGGCACCCGTTCACGAACATGACGAATGGATCAGCACCATTCAGCTCAACCATTTTGAAGGGAGCTAAATGATCCAAGACACGCGCCACCGTCAGCTAGACATTTGAGTGAGCATGACATACTATCAGCCGCCAGGGCACATCCAAGTCAATATAAGACATTACCCGTTACTGGTTAAACCACTAGTACCAAAGCTCGTAAACGCGTCGTTAATGGTAAACTACTGTCGGTCTTAGGTTATAGTGTCGGGTTAGGTGATAGGTCAACCTGGGGCATTAATAGGAACGTGATTGCAAATACGAATAGCTTAGTTCATCCAGGTAATAACTTGACTAATTGAGTTGGAGTTTAAAATGAGATAATATGATTATTTGATTTTACTACATACATAAGCTCACGCGTCCTTCCCTTGGCGGTAGGCAGAAACTACAGACCGCCACCTGCTATTATCCTTACATAATCTTTTTGCTACGTTTACGTCATCGACATCCGACAGATGGTCACACACGCAGGTTGCGTATATTATTGCGCATCTAACCTTTCTAGAGAACGTCACCAATCAGGTCACTGTAATGTTATGTCCTCCTAGGGCTCCCAGCGTTTCCGTAACATAACGTAAATATTTACGTTCCTAACCTAAAAAAAAATACAACTAAGTCTCAACTTTTTTTTTATACGTTTCTAAAGAAACAAAAATTGTGGAGGGTTCAGAAGACAGTCTTAAACCCTCAAACAGCCTCACATTTTTTAATGAGGCATCAAGTTTTTGAACTTTAACCGCCGAAGGACCATGGTCGACCTCAAGACTTAGACATGCGATAATAATACTTGTCACAATCATTTTGCTGACTCCACATTCTACCAAGTCGATTTCTTCATATATCGAAGTCAGCATATTTGATTAATCTGGAAAATTATAACTCAATAGACAGGTGTGCTGCTGGGGAGTTTGTTGCGCCACTTCTTCTTCCTCGCTAAAGCACTGGGAAGTGGCGAAGGGCGGGCGTTTTGGGGGATTGTCTTATATCATTTTGACGTTCTATAAGTGCTGATCTCAGCCTTGTTTGAATAAATTACTTTTGCATTTTTTTTTTCAAAAACAGTGATGTGTAATAATATTTGAACTGAAGGGAAATGAGGAACAGGGTGTAAAGTTCACTCATACTCTTGGAAAAGGGAGGATCCTCCGACCAGATGGATGTCGTATCTGGTGGGCAACTGCCCGATGATTGTTGTCGGGAAGTTGTATATATGCTATCTGCGCGGTAAACTCTGCTTGCGCGATGCGTTTGTTTGCATGTGGCGGTGTAGATGCCGCCACAAAACAATTATCTATTCTGTTTTATAATTACTTTTTACAGTTATCTACAAATATTTTATCAAAAAATTTACACACACGATAAAACTGACTCGTAACATTGGGTCTCGTTGAAAACCAGGGTCAGGTACTTAGTTGTCTGGCGTTTATGCTGAACTGGGCCTAAATGAGGCAGCCGTGAGGCACACAATACTATTTTCTTCTGTTTTTTTTTGTGTGAAAATTTTGTGCCTTAACCTGGGTCAAAAAAAAAAAATCGTTCTTTTTTTTATTTTAACCGATCGGATTTGGAAAATTATTTTTGAATTTGATATACACACTTGGAGCCTAGCAGAAAGAAAAAAAGAGAAAACTATGTAACAGCTCGCCCAGGTGATGCGATGCTAAGAGGGAATAAGAAATTTCAAGCAGACGTAGTCGCGGACAGCGGCTAGTTATCAATAATGGTCTCATCAGTCTTTGATCGATCCCACTTCATAAATTAGTATCGCCTACGCTTCTACCGGTCCCGAAAACGTGACCAGTGTTACGTTACTAGAAAAAAAAACACAAGTTCTACACTCAGAGATTTAAATAATTCATAGAACGTACAAATTCACTCGTTCACCTATATTAGAACTACGATACACGAATTTTTATATCGTCAACGCTAATTTTCAAGTTCAAAACGACGTAAGTGCGGCCATTTTGTGTGGACTTACGACCTTTCATATTTTCGAAGTAAAATATAGTATACTACTTTTGCACGATTTCATTAAAACTCTAAAAGGTGATATGTGCATAAGGTTTTAGCAAAAGGATAAGACGTTCTTCATTCAAAAAGGTTCTATTCCGGTTTAGGAAATGGTATACTACTTTTTCGCGCGCATCGTCTTTGGTTACAAAATGGCGTATGTCCTTAGCAAGTGATGCGAAAAAACTATGTTTTTCTTCTATACAATTGGTGCTTTTTTGAAAGCGTAACAGATAGTAAAATGCTTTCGTTTACGAGTTTACAATATTTATAATCTGTTTTTTTGGACCATTTAATTGATTGTATGTGCTGGCTTTCTCCTAGGGCGATGACATGTAAGTAGTAGTCTTAGTTCAAGTTAAATTGCCTATTATATAATGATCTAACCGATTTGTCAAATATCCCTTTGCATCCGTACAATGCTGACACATTGAATATTACCTTTAGCTGCACCCTTATCCATTCTATGATCAAATTTTTTCTACAATGATAAATCTGGCAGTGTACCTCGCTTCTCATTTCAAACAGAAAAGGAGAAAGAAGTAGAAAAGCATTGAGCTACTTTTATTTTACACATCATCTACAAAATTGACACAGAATTATTCGATACATTGTATATTTGATATAATTATTTTTTTGTACTTATTACTAAGCTTCTTAATTAACATCTCCCAACTCTTGTTAACATTTTTTAAATTTTACTTCTGTTCGAATTTTAAAACAGTTAGATGAATGATTCGAGCACCGCCGTGCCCACGGCTTATTTTAATTTCGAATTGTATTTTTTTTTACATGGTTCATATGGATATGTTTCATATGGAAGCAACAAGATTGAGTAGACAGTGTTTTATAACATAACATAACATAACTTCACGCCTGTAATCCCAGAAGGTTTGGACAGTGGTGAATCTACAGTACACCCACATTTCACCAGTTATATTTTAAGTCCCATGTAATAGGAGGCGAGCTTATTACCATAAACCGGGCACAAAATCCAGACTTTGGCTGAAATGGTTGTGTTTTATTGTATTTATTTTTGTTTTATAATCAATCTTGATTTAAAAGACTGTCCTCGGTGTTGCTTGGCCGTTCTTCTCCATAGAGATCTACGTTTTGGAATGAGCGAGTAAATGGTTTAATTGAAATAAATATTTTGAGTTTGACCTTGATTGTGGAAAAAAAGTACTGCTTTGTCGCTGAATATCCATATTTCCGAAAAGCTAGTTACATTTTCAGAGTTTTCTGCAACTTTCTGGTTTAAGGTGGCACGATTGCCATAAATTATTTGAACTAAGACGTGTTACACGTGTATTACATTGTATTTTAACTGCTACCAGCACAGTACTATCATGTCAATCTATATCACGAGAAGATTGGACCACCCATGTAGTGAAAATAGTCTTTCCCAAAACCGCCACGAGCTACATGAGAAGTGCTCATGCCGTGCGTGGTGATAGCCAGCATCTGCAAAAATGCTGCAAAACTGGACAAGCGCCAGGGAGACCCCGAAATTAAAATTTTGTAACAGAAAACAAAAAAAAAATTGAGAACTAAGTTAGTTATCTTCAAATCTCAAGATTTCATGAAATAGTCTGTCAATAGGATTATTTCGTATTAAGAGTAATATTGATGATGTAGTTGTTGTTGATTGTTGTTGTTGGTCGTTGATGATATTGACGCCCTGTAAGTTGTAACATTTTGAAAAACACAGAGATTTTGTTCGTGCTATAACAATTATATTTAACAAAATTGTTAATCATTTATTATGCAAATAAATTATTTATTTATTCTACTAGCCTAGACTAGCAAATTCCAAAAAGCGTAAGAAAATTTGAATTTCCTGCCCGCCTTTTGTTTTAAGTTTATTTGATTCCACTCAAATTCAAAGAAATTGTACGTGTTTCTACTATCTTCCTTGTATTTCCAATTAATTTTTTAGTCAATAGTGCTCATTAGCACTATCAACTGCATTCTTTCACACATTATAGGACAATACTAGAAACTCTATAAAACTTTGCCCCACTCAAATCAAAAAGTCATGTACAAGCCTGCAATTTGCAGCATCTTAAAGTTTATTTATTACTGTTAAACATTTGTCCTAATGCCTGTAGAACTTGCGGTTTCTGTTAAAATCTTAAAACAATAAGGACATTGAATATAGGTTAGGTGCAGTTTATAATAGTTAAAAAGCGATTTAAACAACACATACGTTACGCATATCATAATCGTAATATAAGTTTTTGTTATAGAGGTATTTCAAAACGTTTTTTGTTGTTGTATCATGCGCAATATATAGTAGGTAACGAAATAGGAAATCCAGGAGTTGTTTTCATTGGTTGGAGAGGCGCCACGGCGTCCTCACCTTCCGCCTGACACAGGTCCTCACCGGACACGGTTGTTTCGGGAGGTTCCTGTTTCGCATAAGGCGGGAGGAAACGCCCGGGTGTCACCATTGTGTGGATCGCCCGGAGGACACGGTGGTGCATACGGTGGAGGTATGCCCAGCTTGGGCGGAGCACCGCAGTGTCCTCGCGGAGGCGATTGGCAGCGGCGATCTCTCGCGTCCGGCCCTGGTCCAGGCCATGGTACGGAGCGAGAGGGAATGGAAAGCCGTCACCTCCTTCTGCGAAGCATTAATGCTCGCAAAGGAGGAGGCGGAGCGCGTGAGGGAGAGAGCCTTGCGCCCTCACGCCCCTAGTCGCCGCAGGAGACGCCCTGGGCGTCGGGAATCGCAAGCAGATTCCCGGCCACCATAGGCGCGGGCTTGCGGACGGCGAGCCATGGGTAGCTCGCCGTCCGGTAAGGACCTGGCCCGGGTCGACGGCGCGTTGTGTTCCACGCGCGCCTCAAAGAGATGTCAGCACAAAGTGACGGGGTCCGATAGGGCCCACGCCTCAGGGTCGCTGGTTATTCCACAGAGAAAACCGTGGCCCTGGCACAGGCAACTGAAGGAACATGGGTGGGTTTTAGTCAGTAAAAGTCTGACACGCCCTCCCGCTCCACCCAGAGCGGGAGAAGTCATTTGATGATTTCCCACCCAAAAAAAAAAAAAGGAGTTGTATTCATTTTATTATTGATTTGTAATCGGCAAGTTCTACTGAAAAACAATGTATTATGAAAAGGTCCTTTAATCATTACAATTATTTTCATTAATTGACATTTCCTGTAAATATTAGGGGCAGGATCTGGCATTGTCCTATAACAAATGTTTACTCGTTTTCTTCCTGTTGTACATAGACTTCCATTTTAATTTTATACTTTTGACGCAACTGAGCGCTATGGTCACTTGTGGATGCATACAGATATTTGGATAAAGTTGTGACTGGCAGGCAATCGATACGTTGCATCAAATTATAGTGTCTGTTATCTTTGCAAATAATGACATCTACTCGTAAATATGATAAAACTAAAAATTAATTTGATGACTTTTTGTGGGGTTTTATAGACTAAAATTTCTTATCATTTGAAATATCAGTTAAAAAAAAAACAAAATGTTTCTGTTGTGTACAAACTTCACAGACTTGATTGGTATCGATATCTAAATACGATCAAACATATTTTCTAAACTTATACTTCAAGTATGGTATTGCACCCGGTAATTCTCGGATAAATTCGAAGGTCATTGGGCATATTTGACCAGCAGCGCAATTGCGTAACACATTTTCGTAAACGATTAAGACTAATCTTTTGTATTTTGACAGTTCAACAACATTCATTGCGTTATTTACATTGTTGAGCAGATAATTTAATCGAATTTATTGAAGCAATGGATTAGCAATCTGTATCAAAACGATTCAGATTCCGAATGATTGTATATTACGCAATTAGGGTACAGGTTCATGAAAATCTGCGTAAAAGCCCAAATGTGTTTTACATTAATGGGATTGGTCTCGCTTTTCATTCTGTGTAGTTAGTTTTTTTTTAATGGTCGAGAGAAAAGATTAAGACAGCTTGAAAATAATATTAAAACAGTGTTTGTTTTATACACAAAACGATAAGATTTTTAGTTTCAGTATATGTGCCATGCCATCCTGTAGTGCAAGCTATGCCTTGTGACTAGCACAGCTCCATCCCACGCATTCTCTTCATCTTTTATAAAGTATGTTATTAGCGATACATCTCTAGCATTCATTTGTCTAGCCTTTACTATGTTAAATAGCTGTTTTTGACCTTCAAAACCATCCAGAGGTTTCTATATAGCCTCAGCTCTAGCAATCACCGCTACTGTACTTGTCTGCCTGGCGCCAATCTTACGAAGTCACGGGCAATATACTCCTAATATTAAAAGCGAAAGTAAGTTTTTTTTTGTTTGTTACGCTCTCACGCTAACACGGCTGAACGGATTTGGATAACATTTGGCACACCGATTTACCATGACCTGGATAAGGACAGGCGACTTTTCATCCCGGATTGCAGACGAGGTAGCGGGCATCAGCAATTGATAAATAAAAATGTTGAGTCGTAGGTACGATTATCCTTGTGCCTATTGATACCCCACACGACGACTGATAACACAGTTGATAAAACAATATGAACCTTGATTTGGGATTACGATAAATTTGGTACCTTCCTACATAAAAAAACCAAGCCAATTTGAAAAGTTAAAAAACTCAACAGCCTCGTCGCATGCGGGAAGGCTGAGCATGAGGTCCTTGGCCCGATCTCTAGTAGAGCTATTCAGTAACCATCTCTCCTTGAAAACTTAGGTGAAGTAAGCGTGGAGTGAGCTGTTAGTGCCACTTATGCTATGGATTGACCAAGAAGGGATGATACTGACAGCTCACTCCACGCAAGTTTTAACGGTGAGATTTTTTGAGAATCGACATGCAGATCGGGCAAAGTGTTTTGACGTGAAGACGTCTTTAAATTTTCTGTCATAGTAGGAGGCCATAAAAAAACTGATGATACCATAATCGGGGGATACGGTTTGGTGTTGCAGCTACATATCAATAATCTACATACAAAATAAAATTACACCACTCGATGGCTAAAGAGTCAATGAATTTGTTACGTCGAGTCAGTACTGTGACGGCACGACCTCTACCCACCTCAGAAAATTACTCGTTACGTTCTCGTATTCACGTAAAACACACGGCCATATTTTTTTAAATCAGGAATTTCACCAAGAAGTTTCTCGGAGTCTGAATTTGTGCCCGGTTCAACCGGGCAAAACTATAGGGTCGCCCCCTCGTGATTTTGGTGTAACAAAATACCACATCTCTCTCATTCAATCATACATAGGGGATATGGTTCACATGCGATACCGCATACTCCACAAGGAAATATTTAATTAAAATTACGAAGGCTTATTTTTTTATTTAGGTGTCGTACCCCCCACACCTGTTTGAAATAATTTAAATATGGATTAAATTTAAATTATTTCTAATTAATATTTTAATTATATTTATAAATTATTTAAATATGGGTTATATTTAAATTATTTACAATATGTGCAAGACATTAGAGGCTTTATTAGCCTGTTTAGAGATTAAGATAACGAAGTTTTAGAAAAAACTCGGTGTAAAGAGTTTAAGAGAAACTCGAGTTTAAGAAAACCAAGTTTAAAAAAATATAATTACATGGCATTAGTGGCTTTTTTATAGAATTGCCAACCGCTCGAAAGAGTATGGATAAACAACCGAAATAAAATCATAAGAATAAAATAAATTATAATGGTATTACAAAGTTACCTAATAGGAGGAGGGATAGTAGGAGGTGAAGTGCTATAACGGTACTAAGAGGGTTTGAGAGGGTTATAGTAAGAGGGTCTAAGAGATACTAGGAAGGTATAAAAAGATATAAGAGGGTTAGACTAAGATGGTCTAAGAGGTACTAAGAGGGTTTGAGAGGGTTAGACTTAAGAGGTTCTAAGAGTGTTACACTAAGAGGGCGTAAGAAGATCTAAGAGGGTTAGACTCTATCTAAGAGGGTTAGACCAAGAGGGTCTAAGAGGATTTAAGAGGGTTAGACTTAAGAGGTTCTAAGAGGGTTACACTAAGAGGGCGTAAGAAGATCTAAGAGGGTTAGACTAAGAGAGGGTTAGAGAGGTACTGAGAGGGTTTCAGAGGGTTATATTATTAGCAGTAGTAATTTTTTTTATTTAATGGGGATTGATCGTCGAGGGATCCCCTTAAGCGAAAGGTACAACACCTAAATTAATTAATTAGTATTTATTTAATACAGAGTAACACATGACATGTTAGATACGTCTATTGAAAGAGAGAGATATATATGTGCGAGAGAGTAAAGTAATCTTATGAGTGCGTTCCAGATCTCACACTCTCCCGCACATATTTTTTACAATATTTGTTAGAAAATAAGTTAACTAAATAAAAACTAAATGAATAAATCAACGTAACAAGTATCTACAGACTCTGAACAAGTAACTATCTGGTTAACATGACGTTTCCATCTTTGACCTTCCACATCAACTATATAAGTAACCCCTCGTATGGACTCTTCTAGAATTATTCCTAAAACCCATGGCGTTCTGCCTTTCCGGTAGTCTCTGACCATAACCTTTTGACCTATTTCCCATTTAATTTCCCTATTTCCTTGAACTTTTTTCTCTACTACTTCCTGAAGAGTGTCGGACAATGGAGGTGGACGTAATAAACTGAACCTGTTTCTGATTTCTCTCCCTAGCATAAGCCGTGCTGGAGACACCCCCGTAGTACGCTGTGGTGTACCTCTATAATCAAACAGAAACAAGTTGATGGCAGAAATCAGGCTACCGCCACTTTCTTTTATTTTAGTTACAGCTGACTTAAAAGTTTCCACGAACCTCTCTGCCGCACCATTAGTTGCAGGGTGGTAAGGTGGAGTGAATGTATGTTTTATTTGAAATGTCTTACAAAATTCCTCAAATTCGGAACTTATAAATGTTCGACCGTTATCAGTCACTAAATGCGCTGGGTAACCAAATCGTGTAAATATACTTTTAAAACTTCAATAGTACGAGTACTGGTAATGTTTGACATTTCAAAAGCTTCAGGCCATTTTGAATAACTATCAACAACTACTAGATACATTTTATTGTAAAATGGTCCAAGAAAATCTGCATGAATTCTATACCATGTAGAGGGAGTTTAAGGAAGGAAGGAAGAAAGAATTTAGGGAAGGTATGGGCCATGGTTTCCAAATTTTAGCAGGAGTTTTACTATTTTGTAAACACACTAAACACCTTTTTGCAACATTATCAATGTCCGAGTCTAGATTAGGCCACCAGATATATGAACGAGCTATTTCTTTCATACGTACTATTCCAAAATGACTTTTGTGCAGTTCAGATAAGACAGCTTCTCTAATTACTAGTGGAATGACTATGCGATATCCCCAAAATATGCAACCTCTGTCTATTGTTATTTCATCTTTACGGTTATAGTATGGCAATATTTCTATTGATAACTTATTTTTTTTAGGCCAACCATCTATTATGTACCTTATGACTTTTGATAATATTAAGTCTGTTGTCGATTCCTTTTTTATAACTCTCCAATTTATTGTTTCTAATTCAGAATCATTAATATAACAATCAAAGCTGAAATCTTTGTCAGTACTGAGTGGCTCATGTGTAATTTCCTTACAATTTTCTTTACTATCTTCCACAGTTCTGGACAAAAAATCTGCTGGATTTGAATTAGTTTTAATGTGCCTTACTTTATAATTAAAGGCTGACAAAAATATAGCATAATGTTGTAATCTCTTAGCAGCCATTTTTGGAATACTTTTATTAGGGCCGAAAATTCGTACCAAAGCTGCATTATCAGTCTCTAATTCAAAAAATCGCCCATAGATATAATTATAAAATTTCGTTATCCCAAAAATGATTGCCATTGCCTCTTTATCAATGGTGGAATATTTCTGTTCCACTTCACTCAGTTTTTTGCTAGCATGACAGATTGGTTTTACAACACCGTTTTGATCTCTATTAGACGCCATGGGTTTTACTGGCGAACATAAGTATGTTAATGTTTCAAACACCTTTGTGGTCAATTTTGTAATTAGCAGTGGAACTTTTTTATCTTCATCAATTTCATTGACAATCATGTAGCACTCCAGCTGTTGTTCAAATACTTCCCATTTTTCACCATCGAAAGCTTTTATATCGCCGCAAACCGACATTTTTGATTCTATTGGTTTCAATATTTTTTTTGTCTTGTAATATGTACTCAATAATTTACGTAATTCGTCGATATTTCCCTGTTTACGATATTTCAACCCCTCTGTCTGAATTATTAGCTGTAGTTCTTCTTTATTGCATTGGTAAATATAGCTTCTTTTTCCAGACTTTATTAGGGTAATCTTTTGTTCGAAACTAATATTTTCTTTTTCTGACATAAATGTAAACAACTGTGAAGTTGGATCTTTTATTTTTCCGTGTAGTTGGTACCTAGCGTTTTCAAAACGCACAATGGCGTCTTTTTCGATGCAAACCGGCGTCCTGTAGCCAACTTCGCACCCGGTATTTTATTTTTTCGTTAAATTTTGTCTTTCAATCAATAATTTTGCTCTCATATTATTGAAATCACTGCACTGGGAGTTCTTCTATCGTCGCCAATTTGTTGTATCTCAAATAAACACCTAAATTAATTAATTAGTATTTATTTAATACAGAGTAACACATGACATGTTAGATACGTCTATTGAAAGAGAGAGATATATATGTGCGAGAGAGTAAAGTAATCTTATGAGTGCGTTCCAGATCTCACAGTACTCTTATGAGTAACTAGGTTTTTTAGAGTTTAAGATATTAATAGTAAATGGTTTTATTAAGTACGAGGTTTAGTAGTAAATAATGATGAATTTATGAAATGAAAAATGTTATTCCAGAAGCTTATATACTAGTGGTAGTATTTTTTTAGAATTTTGAAGAAAATACGAGTCACGCTAAGGTGAAAATTTGTCAAGAGAGTGAGAGTGAATTTTTGCTGAGGGTTTAAAAACTAAATTTTTAATATTTTTGTTACGTATCTTGGAGTGTTTAGGAACAGAGGATGTGAGGTTCTAGAAAGTTGGGCGCCAAACTGTAACGAAACGTGCCAGCAGCTCCACAAGCC
This sequence comes from Dasypolia templi, assembly GCA_963555695.1. Lineage (NCBI taxonomy): Eukaryota > Metazoa > Arthropoda > Insecta > Lepidoptera > Noctuidae > Dasypolia > Dasypolia templi. The sequence goes on from OY743163.1 coordinate 14,115,308, forward strand.
CTGGTGCGGGTGGGGCCGGATTTGGCGGAGAGCCAGTTTGGTTTCCGCAGGGGGCGCTCTAAGGTGGACGCCATCATGCGCGTGCGAGCCCTCACGACGGGGGATGCTGTTGCCCGGGGTGGGGTCGTCTTGGCGGTGTCTCTAGACATCGCCAATGCCTTCAACACCCTGCCCTGGAGTTGCATCAGGGAGGCATTGCGGTATCACCGGATGCCGACCTACCTCTGTCGCGTGGTCGAGGCCTATTTGATGGACAGGGCCGTCATCTACCCCGGTCACCGGGGAGAGTGGAACCGGCGAGAGATGTCGTGCGGTGTCCCACAGGGATCGGTCCTGGGGCCGCTTCTGTGGGATATCGGTTACGACTGGGTGCTGCGCGCCGACCTCCCGAATGGCGTCAGCGTGGTGTGCTACGCTGACGACACGCTGGTCCTGGCACAGGGGAGGTCGCACCAGGAGGCGGCCGAACAAGCGACACTCGGGGTTGCGACAATCGTCGAGAGGATCCGGCAGTTGGGACTCGAAGTGGCCCAAGTCCGAGGCCATGTGTTTTCATGGTCCTCGGAATGCGCCACTGTCGGGTTCCCAGATAACGGCGGGAGGGGTTCACATCGGCGTCGAGTCGACGATGAAGTACCTGGGACTCGTCCTCGACAGCCGGTGGAACTTCGTGGAGCATTTCCGACGTTTGGCTCCCAGACTGGAGCGGGCTGGGGCTGCCTTGAGGCGGCTCCTGCCCAATCTAGGGGGTCCAAGCGCCTCCTGCCGGAGGCTCTACGCGGGGATCGTGCGGTCCATGGCCCTTTACGGGGCACCGGTGTGGGCGCGTTCTTTGAGGCGCCGACCAGCCCGCAGGTTGAACGCGGCCCAAAGGGTCATGGCCATCAGGCTAATCCGGGGATACCGCACGGTCTCATGCGAGGCGGCGAGCCTCCTTGCCGGATTGCCGCCATGGGATCTGGAGGCAAAAGCCCTCGCGCACGTATGGGAGTGGCGCGAGGAGGCAAAACGCCGGGGTGTAACTCCGCTGCCGCGAGAAATCACGGTACAGCGGACAGAGCTCCGGCGGGATCTCATGGCGACATGGAGGGTGCGATTGTCGCAACCCAGTGCTGGGCACGCCACAATAGCGGCGGTAAGTCCCCTCTTTGAGGAGTGGTTGGAGAGGCGCCACGGCGTCCTCACCTTCCGCCTGACACAGGTCCTCACCGGACACGGTTGTTTCGGGAGGTTCCTGTTTCGCATAAGGCGGGAGGAAACGCCCGGGTGTCACCATTGTGTGGATCGCCCGGAGGACACGGTAGAGCATACGGTGGAGGTTTGCCCAGCTTGGGCGGAGCACCGCAGTGTCCTCGCGGGGGCGATTGGCGGCGGCGATCTCTCGCGTCCGGCCCTGGTCCAGGCCATGGTACGGAGCGAGAGGGAATGGAAAGCCGTCACCTCCTTCTGCGAAGCAGTAATGCTCGCGAAGGAGGAGGCGGAGCGCGTGAGGGAGAGAGCCTTGCGCCCTCACGCCCCTAGTCGCCGCAGGAGACGCCCTGGGCGTCGGGAATCGCAAGCTGATTCCCGGCCACCATAGGCGCGGGCTTGCGGACGGCGAGCCATGGGTAGCTCGCCGTCCGGTAAGGACCAGGCCCGGGTCGACGGCGCGTTGTGTTCCACGCGCGCCTCAAAGAGATGTCAGCACAAAATGACGGGGTCCGATAGGGCCGACGCCTCAGGGTCGCGGGTTATTCCACAGAGAAAACCGTGGCCCTGGCACAGGCAACTGAAGGAACACGGTGGGCGTGGAAATGTATCTATGTGGTTAGGAATCTTCGGTCGATCCTAAATTCCAAGCAACTACTATCTGTTTATTGTGCTTTGTGCCAATCGCTCCTGACATACTGCATCACTTCATAGGGTGGAACGTTTAAAACTAACCTTTTAGCACTTGAGAGGGCTCAAAGGGCAGTCCTTAAAGTTGCACTATTCCTTCCTTTCCGTCATCCCACTGTAGAAGTTTATAAGTCTGCTAAAGTCCGTCAGCTTTTTGTTCTCCATGTTGCTTTGAAACAACGATCTCTTATTCCTTTTACCAATACCGATAATAATTCCGATATGAGAAGAAGAAGAAGGAATATATGCCAACCTAAATCAGTAAAAACAAAATTTGTCCGAAATTTATTTTCTTTTATTGGCCCATTTCTATATACCAGACTGAGTGACTTACTCTCTGTTCATAACCTAAACAAATCAACTTTTAAAAGGAAAATAACTGACTGGCTTATTAAATTAGATTATACACAAATTGAAGATCTTTTTAAAACTATATCTTGACATAAAATTTGACAAAAATCCCTTTGCAACACACATCCAAGCACCCCATACCACGCACACACTCATTCCACATCTCACACACTCACCCACACGCGTTCACACACATTTACATACATCCTCCCTTGCATGTATTCTTAATAAATTACTTTATTTCACAAATTTTATAAATCATGTTTAATGAGCGGTATTCCAATATTATAATGTGTTATATTTTTATTTCTATAAGATATACGAATCAGATCGTCTCCAGTGCAACGAAAATAATGTGAAACTTTGATAAGGGGGCCTGGTGACCTGACATACAGGTTTTGTAAATAACTTAGTTTAGGCACCAGTCTTCAACAAATAATTATGAAACCGTGTCTGTAGACTATGAAATACTATATCTTTAATTTGTGGGCAGAAAGAAAGAAATAATTTAAATTTAAAACTAAAAAGTAACTTCTAGAAGGTCGGCCAGCTGGGGGTGAGCTTGATCGCTCCAACGCGAATGTATGCGTACATCCGCGGTGGGGCGACCTAGTTCGCCAGGCACTTCTTCTCCTGCAACCGAGCGGGTGGGCAGGTTGCGGATAGCCCAACTCCGGCTGTGGGACCGACTAAAACGGTCGATACCACGGCCGGAGCATCTTGCAAGAGATCCCGGACAAGAGAAGTTCCCGAAAGCCAAATCCCAGGCTCAGGGTAACCTAGGCACCCTCTTTCCCATGAACCCAACTCATAACCAAGCCATCCCTCCCTCATCCACACATCCTGTCTCTTTCCGAAATCCTTAGGCCAAATCCTAGACCTAAGGTGACCCCCAAAAAACCCAAACCCTCATACCAAATGCCTTCCTTCCCGTCCCTATATCCCGTCGATCCCAGAGGAAGGGTAACCTCGATTCCAAAAAAGCTCACCCCCCAAATGATGAAAATGCAGGAAGAAAAAATTACTACTCAGGTGGGTTCCGGCCAAGCCGGGGAATCCCACACCGCCACGGCGGTCAGCCCCCAACGTATTCTGGGGGGGGCAACGGACTGCACTACGTCACCGCGCTCTTCAGCGCCCACAACTCAGGCAGCGACTAACGCGCCCAACAAAACGACACCGGCCGCGACTAACGCGCCTAAACACATAGACCCGGCCGGACTAACGCGCCAGTACCCACAACTCAGCGTATGCCTCCCACGAGCTTCTGGCAACAGAGCATTGTGCGGAACAGCATCACCAACCCCGATTATGACACAGACATACACAGACAGAGGGCGACGGGGAAGGATGACGGGCCTGGTAGCTCTACCACCCTCCCGGCTGATGAAGTACGACTGCTGAAGAAGCGCGGAAAAATCATGACCCGGTAGAAGAAAGTAGGCGACCAAAAGCAGGACTGCGAAGGCACTAGCCGGCGCGAAATGCGATTGGACGCCGAAAAAGCAGTACGCGACCAGCCACGAGTACGCGAAGGGAAAACCCAGCGCGCAAAGTGGCCGGACGCGGAACCACGCGACCAGCCGCAAGTACGCGAAGGGGCAACCCAGCGCGAAAAGCGGCCGGACGCGGAACCAAGCGGGCAGGGACAAGAACGCGAAGGGGAAACCCGGCGCGAAAAGCCCCCCAACGCAACAGAGTCTGCCAGGGCCGCTAGTCGACCCCAAAACCCGACTATACACGGACACTCCACAGAACTCGACCCAGACAGCACAGGGGTAAGCGGCTTAGAGCCTCACACGCACAGGCGCAGGCGGCGGACAATACCTTGCCAGGCACCTCACAGCCGCAGCCTGGACCAAGCGGGACGGGGCCGGCGAAGAGGGAGCGCCCTGACGACACAGCCTCACCGAGCGCACTTCAGGGCGACGCCAAACGTGTGAGGGTCCATTCCGCTCAGGGGGAGCAGAGAACTTACGCGCGAGCCACGAAGGACATACCTGCGCGGCTGGCCGTGGCGATCTGCTTCCCTACCCCATCCAGGGACCTGACAAGAGAAGAGGCAGAGCTCATAAAGTCAGGCCTGGAAGACCTCCTAATGGACACAGACTCGACGACACCACTCCCTGCCTTCCGCGGTTACCCACGGGTAGCGGAAGGCACCGTGCAGATGTGGTGCGAAGACGACTACGCCCTGACTTGGTTGTCGCAGAATGCGCCCAAGATACGACTCCCTAACACCGACCTCACACTAACAGTACTGAGACAGTCTGACGTGCCCACCCGTGTCCGAGCCTCGCTCTTCGTCCCTCGCTACGGAGGTGACGTGGCCCGGCTCCAAAGTGTTCTGATCCGTCAGAACACTTGGTATGACATTGCCCGGTGGTCGCTGTACAGGGCTACTACCGTCGGTGGCAACAACAGCGGGACTTTTCTGACCCTGGGGGTGCCACCGGAGGAAGCCGAAAAGGTATTGGCCCGGGAGCGACGGATATCGTACCTTCTGGGGTCGATATACGTACGCTTCTGGCCCACTACCCAGCCCGCTGACCCAAAGACCGACAGTACGGAACCGAAGACGACAGCACCGACACTGACACAGACGACCGACTCAGACATCGCCCATCTCGAAGAGGTCATGGCCCGTGCGGCTATGGCTGATGCCGAGAACACCACTTCGCCCGAATCACCTGGCTGGAACGAGCAGCTCCTAGCCTCGTCGCCGGGTGACCCACACAGTGACCAGGCCAGAATGGAGGTAGCGGAGATACTGTCCAATGGATCAATCTCCGACTAACCCCACCCCACTGCCTTCACCTACCACCCTAAGCATCGTACAGACCAACCTCCAGCATAGCCAAACTGCCACGGCTAGCTTACGCAGGGCACTGGAGGTAAAACCCCGAACCATCGCACTGATCCAAGAACCATGGATCAGGAACAACAGAATATGCGGCCTCAGCAACATCGGAGGTAAGCTAATTCTCAGCACACAAAACTCAGACAAACCAAGAACCTGCGCCTACATACCCAAAGGTATTCCTACCACATCACTTACTCAGTTCTGTTCCAGGGACCTGACAGCTGTCAGGCTCCAGACCGCAGGCGACGTTCCCGACGTTGTACTGGCCTCGGTATACATGCCGGGTGAGGACGCAAACTGCCCGCCAAAAGAGATGACCGACCTGGTACAACACTGCGAGCGAGCCAAACTAGACCTGATCATCTGCACTGACTCAAACGCTCACCACCCACTCTGGGGCAGCGACGCACCGAACTCCAGAGGAGAGGTACTATCCACCTATTTATTCTATACTAACCTTAACATTGTTAACCGTGGCGCTGAACCCACTTGGGTCACAGCCCGTGGACAAACAATCATAGATCTAACCCTTGCAACAGAAAATGCGACAAATCTTATCACAAACTGGCATGTATCCGACGAGCCTTCCTGCTCAGACCACAGAAGGATTCGTTTTACACTAGCTGCCAATACAAGCAACCCAGTGCCAAGGCGAAACCCGCAGCGCACTAATATTCCCGGGTATAAACGCCTCCTAGCCTCCCTGCTAGACAGGCACTTATCAAAAATAACCATAAGAGACCCTGCACAATTAGAATACACCGTGAATAAACTATCAGAATACCTAACCGAAGCATACCATGCATGCTGCAAACTAAGAGCGCCAAAAACCAACAGTGAGAGGAACCCATGGTGAAACGCTGAACTTAGTAAACTCAGAGATGCATTACGTAAGCAATTTAACAGAGCCAAAAACACTAGACTCCCGGACGACTGGGATTTATACAAAGAGACCCAATATACTTACAAAACGCAAATCAGAACTGCCAGAAGAACAGCATGGCGGAAATTCTGTGAATCCATCGAAAACAACAACGAAGCCGCAAGGGTAAGGAAAATCCTATCAACTGATCAGGACCGAACCCTCGGCACGCTGAAAAAACCCGATAACTCATACACACTAACTGACCACGAAACCAGTAAACTCCTCTTAGAGACTCACTTCCCAGACTGCGAACTCCTAGAGGACAAGGTATGGGAAGCTGAACCAGACTGGGCCCCAACAGACCAAGACTGGTCTAGAGCACACGGTATAGTAACAGAAGACCGGATAAAGTGGGCCATCAACACCTTCCAGCCCTTTAAATCTGCAGGGCTGGATTGCATCTTCCCAGGCCTTCTACAATGGGGGGCTGATTTACTAGCACCATGCCTGGTGGAGACCTATCGGGCCTGCATAGCACTCAGACACATACCCCTAGCTTGGCGCGAAGTGAAAGTCATTTTCATACCCAAACCAGGCAAATCCGACTACACGCAACCCAAGGCCTACAGGCCCATAAGCCTCACATCTTTCTTACTGAAAACCCTCGAGAGACTCTGTGATAGATACATTCGTGACGGACCTCTCCAGGAAAAACCACTTCACAAACAACAGCATGCGTACTCCACAGGCAGGTCAACGGAATCTGCGTTACATAGCGTAGTATCCAAAATTGAATGCGCCGTGGATCACAAATGCTCAGCACTAGCCGTCTTCATCGATATCGAGGGCGCCTTTGACAAAACCACTTTTGGTAGCATCAGCAAGGCCCTCGACAGACACAGCATCGACCCGACCCTGAGCGGGTGGATCACCAATTTGCTCAAACTGAGAGCTGTACAGGTAAAAGTAAACGACACCACAAGGGCCATTGTGGCGAAGGGCTGCCCGCAAGCGGGCGTCCTCTCGCCGCTTCTGTGGAACCAGGTTGTAGACAGCCTCATCAGAACACTAAATGACAAAGGCTACTTTACTGTAGGCTATGCCGATGATTTAACCGTAATAATAAACGGCACTCACGAAAATACCTTATGCAACCTTATGCGCCAAGCCTTGAAAATAGTAGAGGACTGGTGCGACAGACACCAGCTATCCGTCAACCCCACAAAAACTGAACTGATTCTCTTTACAAAAAAGAGGAAACAAATGACACTACAACTACCACGCTTCTTTGGTACTACCCTAAGCCTGTCGACCGAAACCAAATACCTAGGCATTTATTTGGACAAACAGCTTAATTGGTCGAAACACACCAAATATATCACTACAAAAGCCAGCATATCTCTGTGGCAGTGCAAGCGAATGCTTGGCAGAAATTGGGGGATTAGCCCCAAAGTCACCTACTGGCTATACACTACTGTTATTCGACCAATTATCACGTACGGCTCGTTGGTCTGGTGGCCTAGGACAGATCTGAGCACAGCCCAAAGAGATCTCGAAAAACTGCAGCGGTTTGCCTGCGTAGCAATCACTAGCTGCATGAGAACCACGCCCACTGCTGCCCTACAGGCGATGCTTGGGCTACCACCCCTACACCTCATCGTGAGGGAGGAAGCGACCCTAGCTGCCTTCAGGCTCCACATATCGGGAACCCTAAGCAAAGACTCTAGGGTCAAGCACATTCGCATAAAGGAAGATGCGGTCAACCGACAACCAATGATGGCATCACCCTGCGACAAAATCCCGAAACGACATTACTTTCAAAAGCACTACAATATCATACTCTCAGAAGAAAAGTGTGACTACTCAGGCACGAATGAACTGAGAGTATACACCGATGGCTCAAAGACCGGATCCGGTACAGGAGCCGGAGTATTCTCAAATGACCTCAACATAAACATATCAAGTCCGCTGGGAATGTTCAACACCGTTTATCAAGCGGAGTGTGTGGGCATCATACAAGCGGTGTATGCCATAGAAGCCAGAAGAGTTACGGACACCCACATACGTATACTCTCCGACAGCGCCTCAGTCCTCAAATCATTAGGGAAAGAAAATATTACCTCGAGTCTAACACTAGAATGTCACAATGCCCTAGAACGAGTTACGGTATCTAACCGCAACAAGGTGACACTTCAATGGATAAAAGGACACAGCGGATCACTAGGCAACGACGCAGCTGACGAATTAGCCAGGAGGGCATCTAGCACATCGGCTTGCGGGCCTGAACCCGTCATACCCATCCCTTTCAACCAAATACGCAGGTGGCTGCGGGAATCCACCCACACACAAGCCGAGAGGTGGTGGACCTCGGCACCAGGCTGCAGGCAGTCCAAGGAAGCTTTGCCATCCTTAAATAGCAGGCTAACCAGACGGTTATTACGCCTGGACAGAAATGGCCTGCGCCTGATGACGGGGACCATCACAGGACACTGCTCGCTAAACAAACACCTTCACACAATAGGCATTACGGATAGTCCACAGTGCAGAGCTTGCATGGAGTCGGACGAAACCATTGCGCATGTGCTCTTTGAGTGCACAGGCGTTACCCAGATAAGAACAGAAACCCTCGGGATACCCGGATCTTTCACAGATGTTCTCGACAGACCAGAAGCTCTGATCGGCTTCTGGAGGGAGGTGGGCTGGTTGGAATATTAACCACCGACGGACGCCATGGCCCACGCACAATGGTCCACATGAAGGACTAAGTGCGGAAACCAAACCCTCTAACATAGAACATAGAACATAGAAAGTCGGCCAGGGACTATAAAAGGCAGCCGTTAGTTTTTACCTGGTTCCTTCCTTTTTCTCCTATCGTTCTACTCTGACCATTCTTTGCTGCTTAAATGTAAATAATTTTATTTCTGAGTTCTGATTGAATTACAGTTTCAATGAATTAAAATAAATATAAGCCAAACTCAGTGAATTTATTTTTATCTTGTGTGCGTGAAGGTGTTCGAACTCTCCCGATCACCTCCGACCCTCCCACTTGAATCTGCGAGTTCGAGACGTCTTGGAGAAATCAAATAAGGTGGCGTGTGACGCCGCCGCTAGTACACAGGGACGAGAGGTCCTGACGTCCTCACTTATATACATTCTTTCATTTCATTCCTAAGATCGAGCATCTCACGGGTTTCTCCGCGACGAACCAGAACCGACGCGAGCTCCCTTGTGACGGACTGCAGGCCGGTGGAGCGGCCTGCGCGAGCTACTTTGGCTGCGGGCTGGTGGAGCAGCTGCCGCGAGCTCCCACTCTACCAACTTCGGGCCGGAGGAGTGGCCAACGCGAGCTGCTTCGAACTCGAGCTACTTTGCGACTGTGAACTCTCGCGACATACTGCTGGATGGAGGAGCGGCCTACCCTAGCTGCTTCTAATTCTTAATATCTTTTTCTATATACTATTTTGTATTTAATATTTTAAAACTGTATTTACTTGTGACCACGTTTGGCCAGCCGGCTAAACGTTTCGTTACACCCTATTACATGGGACTTAAACATAACTGGTAAATTATGCGTGTATGTCACCTCCGTTCTATTACATAATACATTCGGTTAAAAATTAATAGGGAATGGATGATTTGTATATGGTTCTTAATTATTTTTTGTTTTTTTGTTGTTGTTAGATTGGCACAACTGTTTTCCATTTTGGCGTAGAGCTCGAGTTGCATCTGTTATTGAGATTAATTAAAGTGATGTTTTTAGTTAGATCATATCTAGTGTGTATTGCAAATTTCATGATGGACAAAAACATCGAACAAAGGGTTTGTCTTAAATTTTCCATCGCCAATAGAATTTCGTGTTCGCAGTTACTATGTTACAGAAGGCTTACGGTGAATTGACTTCAAAAACTTGCACTTATGAGTGAGGGAAGATTTGCGTCGCTCTGGTAGGATATCAACATCTTCAACTGAAGTTAACATTGCAAAAGTGAAGGAAATAGTGAATGAAAATCCACTTTCTTGTTTGAAAGAGATAGCCGCTGGACTTTTTGTGTCTCACGAGTCGATCCGTACCATTTTAAATTGTAACATGTTGCCGCTCGGCTAGTCCCAAAATACCTAAATTTTCTCCAAAAACTCAAACTCGACGAGACGTGGGTTTCCGAGTTTAACATGCAAACTAGTCAACAAACTTCGGAGTGGCGCCTTCCAACTGAACCGAAACCGAAAAAAACACGCGAAAGTCGATCTAAAGTCAAGACTGTTTTCTTTGACTATCGCGGTGTTTTGCAATCGGATTTCTTTGCCGGAATGTAAAACGGTAAATAAGCGTTATGCGGCGTTTAATATAGCAAATTCGACGAAAAAGGCCAGATTAGTTTAATGAAAATTCCTGGATTTTCAGTCACGATAATGCGCCACAAGGCCATAAACGTATTTTAAAAAACTCAACAAAAACCATCGAGCAAGCACCTTGTTCACCAGATTTGTCCCCAGCAGTCTTCATTCTTTTACCTAAACTCAAATTACCACTTCGTGGCACACGTTTTCATTCGGTAGAAGACATCAAGGGTAATTCGCGGAAAGAACTGAACTCATTCCAGAAAAAGCGTTTAAAAATGTTTTGATTATTGGATTGTTCGGCGATAAAATAAATTTGGATGAATAACTAACATTTTGTGTATTATTATTGATCTTTTCCCGGTACTTTCTTGACAGAGTGGTATGATATGCGTGACGATTTCTACAAGTTTACTCCTACAGCAAGCTGCGATTTAGAACTTCGTTCCAAAAATTAAGTATGTATTATAGTTTGTGTTTTCAAGAACATGTCTCTGTTTACATATTTGGAAACGAAGTTACTAACGCAGTGCGTCTAAGCTATTCTTAGAAGGTGTTTGCACCGCTATACTACCAGTTAAGGAATCGTTGGACACAACCAGTTGTATCCTTACGTAATTACGATTCCAAACGGTTTCGACCTACCGCAACCAGTTTTAATGTAGCCCTTGCATTATTGGTAAGTATTGGCGAATGATTTTGATAGTTTTTTAACGCAATGAAGATAAAGCACTGATTCAAATGCAATATTGAAAAAAAAAAACAAACAGAAGATAGACATGAAGTTCAGGATGATGAAATAACGATCTGTGAGAAGCGTATTGCTTATTTTGTAAATATATTCATTATAATGTCAAGAGTTTGTGACCCTTTCTGACCTCTACCTTGTCAGTGTCTTGAATGTTCTAGAAATTCACATGCAAACACCTATCACTCAATAATAGTGTGAAATTATCGGAGATGTTGGGTGTTATTAAACAACGATATATTTGTAACAAGCACGGAAAATTACAAGCTGGAAATGATAATTGTGCTATCGTAAATTATACAAGTGCAGTGAGCGAAAGAGATAAGTAAATCAACCAAAAAGTTTGCATATTTGCGCTACCTATGTTAGCTAAGGTTTTAGGGTTTCGTAGCCAAATAGCAAAAAACGGAACCCTTATGGATTAGTCATGTCTGTCTGTCTGTCTGTCCGTCCGTATGTCACATCCACTTTTTCCGAAACTATAAGAACTATACTGTTGAAACTTGGTAAGTAGATGTATTCTGTGAACCAGATTAAGATTTTCACAGAAAAAATAATATTTAAAAAAAAATTGGGGGTTCCTCATACTTAGAACTGAAACTCAATTTTTTTTTCATCAAACCCATATTGTGGGGTATCTATGGATAGGTCTTCAAAAATGATTTTCAGGTTTCTAAAATATTTTTTTACTAAGCTGAATAGTTTGCGCGAGAGACGCTTCCAAAGTGGTAAAATGTGTCCCCCCCCCTGTAACTTCTAAAATAAGAGAATGATAAAAATATATGATGTACATTACCATGCAAACATCCACCGAAAATTGGTTTGAACGAGATCTAGTAAGTAGTTTTTTTTTAATACGTTATAAATCGTGAACCGCAATTTACCTTTCATTCAATCAACTCTTGCTGCTACAGAGCCCTTCATGGGCGAGTCCGACTCGCACTTGGCCGCTTTTTTTATAAGAGCGGTGGCCGCCACACCGCAGTCATGGCCATCATGGATCAGGGTTTGACTTAACGCTGTCAAAAAACACTCTATAGGAAAACCCACCCACATACTTTCTTAAATAACATTTCAGTGACGTCATTATCCATGTACCCATGTAGGTACTCAAGTTGCTGGCTGGCTGCTACTCAAGTTTTTTGTGACGATTTGGTGACTCACAAAGATGCCAGCCAAATAATTTTCGGAAGGAAGAAGCATTTATGTATGGCCGAACGTCCTGATATCAGAACGTTCGGCCAACCTGAATCTCCATAAATGAGGATCTTAGAGAAACTGTTACTGAATAAGGATTTAGTGACGATTTGGTGACAAACAGTGGTTGTTTGTACTTTACTTTTACTGGTTAAAAGTAAAATGAACTTTAGCTCCCGGAATATCAGGACGTTCGGCCAACCTGATCTCCGTAACTGAGGACCTGAGAGAAACCGTCAATGAATAAAGATTTAGTGACTGCACAGAAACGAATTTTATTGCTTTAGTTTTTTTTTGTGACGACCCCATTCAATTGTAAATTGGAAATTAAATATTTAATACATCTCGCTCTTTCACATTAATCTTTCATTTGCAAAAGAAGTACTACTCGTACAAATGCTCTGATATTTTGGCTTTTCTAAACAAACGAATGTGTAAAACGATCTACAAATTTGGTCGCGCAATTTTCTATCAAAAGCTTTATTTCTTTGAGATAAGATCTAAATTGCCTTAAATGAACTTCTTTTTTTAACAGGACAAGATTAAATGTAATAAAAAGTAAAAAGCAATGCTTATGTGTGTAAGAAAGCTATGATCGGACTACAAATTCGGTTTTGCATTTAAATAAGACGTACTGCTTTGGAACAAGGTTTAAGTTTCCTTAAATTGACTTTTTTTTTACGCGCTTTACACATAGGATAACTATGAGTGAGTTGCAAATTCGGTCGTGCATTTGAAAAGGCTTTATTCCTTTGTGATAAGGTTTAAATTTTCTTAAATCAAATACTGTATTACCTTGTTACAACGCGGTGGTACTAATTTCAGGTAAATTAGCGATTTTTCCGGGAAAGATTAACACATTTAAATAATGACGGAAATGGATTCAGAAGCTGATTTTGAGCAAACAACTTTCAGGTCTTGCGCTTATTCTGTTACACGTTGTAAAAGCGGATACTGTTTATCAGAAATGATTTGCTTGTTTTAGTTAATCTAAATTTGGGTATAACGATTTCATTTTTACAACGTGTATTTATATTATGGAAATCGCTTCTTATTTTAAAAAGTCCTAAGTTTTTGCGAACATACAAAATACTTTCTAAGATATAAAGAGAAGGCAGAGTTTTCCAAATGGTTTAAATAATGATCAAAGATTTAATACAAAGCACAACCAAGTGCTTTGTAAACAAACTTAGCATCTAAATATTTTGCATATACTGTGTCAAATTTAACATCTACCCTACAAGTTTGTACAAAAATCAAGCTCACTCTGTTACGTTATCTTTTATGTTACCTTCATTTGATTTCTGCTTTATTTTGTTAAATTGCATTTTTTTTGTTAATAATTAGAATTGTTTTTGCTACACAATTATTTTGTCATAAATCTGCTACTATAGTACATTTACAGAGAACAAGGAAAACTGCTCCACCGTAATAAAGTTTATTCTAGTACAAGGAACAGGGTGAATCAGTTCCGTGTTAACCACAATAAGTACCGATACATACCTCACAAAAATGTTACCTACCTTTACTGCTTACCTGTTACTAACTTGAGTTGTGCAAGGTTGTTATTTTGATTTGGCAAATGAAGAAGTTTTTTCTTATACTTTCAGTCGCCAGGGCACATTCAAGTTAATGAAAGACGTACCCAGTAAATGGTAACTTTAAATTAGTTACATAGTGCTGACACATGTGATTTGCAATTATACATTATTAAAAGATTGAATTTATGCAGTGCAAAGATAGTTCTTACAATCTTCAGCAGCTCCACCAATATTTTTGAATGCTCATTAATTTAATTTTTGTGACTGATTGTTTTTTCAGCAATAAGTATTTAGGTACTAATTCTCAATGCTATGTAAAATTCTATACTAACTGTGTGTTTTTCGTTGTTGAATTGGCACTACTTTTTGAGTTGAGTTGCATCTGTTATTCGGAGTCACAAAAAACGACTTAAAAAAAACACGTACGTAGGAGTGGTGCAAAGCGTTCAAAAGCGGTCGAGATGTGATGGAAGAACCATCAACTTCTACGACTGAAGTTAACTTTGCAAAAGTATAGAAAATTGTGACTGAAAATCCTCATTCAAGTTTGAGAGAGATAGCCGCTAAACTTTCTGTCTCACGAGTCGATCCGTACCATTTTAAATAATCACTTGGCTATGAAACATGTTGCCGCTCATATAGTCCTAAAAAAAACTGATTTTTTTCCCAAAAACTCAATCGCATAAGTGTCGCTGAGGACATGCTAGTACGAGTCAATTCCGACCCAATATTCATGAAACGCATTGTTACTGACGGGGTGACGAGACGTGGGCTTACTACGTGTTTGCATGCACACTAGTCAACAAGAATATTATTTGAACGTTATGGGGCGTTTAAGAGAGCAAATTCAACGAAAAAGGCCAGATATTAGAATTAAAATGTTTTATACCCACCCCGGGTTTTAAATGTTACAAAAAATACCTTACCTACCATTACTTATAAGAAAGAAAATTTAAAAGCCATTAATAATGTATACTTTGTAATCAAGCATATTACAATTTAGAGGATTGTATCCAAGATAAGAATGCTTGAAAAGATTCTGGTCCAGCTCCATAGGACAATATAGTCTGAATAAATGAAACTGGTTGCTAATTTAATTGTATAATTTGTTATTTTTATGACACTGATTTAAATTCTTTGATTACTTAACTCACACACTGACTTATTCCTTGTAATGAAAATCGTATACTTTTACAATGTTTGTAAATATGTGATCACCATGAATCTATCACATAACTAATGTAACTAATGTGTAATAGTACATTATGGTACTAGTGTGTAACATTGGTGATCAATACGCGGGTGACCATGTATTTTAAAGAAACAAGTATTTATCGTGTTTCTAGGTACTCAATACGTCGAAATAACGTGATCATGTAGATATTCCAACGAAATAATTATTTATCGAGTGGGTCTCAGTACGTCAAGCGTCAGAGCGGTACCCAGTTAGGTAGGCAGATACATCCTAATTTGTACTTTTTAGGATCATCATTAAATTGGGTCACCACGAGAGAAGGTAGATCGATTTGAAAGTATCTTTATATTTAAATATTTATTTCAAAATGTTTTTTTATAAATTGCACCTACCAATGTTTGACTCTGCGTCACCCAAAGGTTGACTGGTAGAAAATGCCTGCGGCATTAAGTCCGCCGCTGTACGTCCTTGTGCGTAAGTATTAAATAAATAAAAAAAAAAGAATAATCCTCCACCCAAGGCCACTGTCCGGGTGGGTGGTGACCCAAGGCCACTGTGTGGGTTGTTGCTTGGTTAGTAGCTAAATCACACGATTTTCCTTTAAAAACCTTGGTCAGGGAGCAGGAGTTGGCGGGACGGCACTAGCCGGGGATTCTGGAAGGCGGTCAAGTTCCCATGATGAGGTCCATGTGTGGGAAGCGAACACCGGGGTGGTTTTTAGTCAGTCAAAGTCTGACACACCCCTTCATCCATCCATGAGGATTTTCCAGCCAGGAGCACAAAAAAAAATGAGTGGGGGTACGCAGATTGATTGATTCGACTGGCACAACGAAGCTGCTTAGTTAATTATAATGGATGAGGTCCTGGGTTTGATTCCAAAGTCGGGCGAAGTGTTAATGGGTTTTTCCATCATAATTACTGAGAAGCAGCCCGGAGACAGGATTCGTGCCCGGTTGATGGCAATATGTGCGCCCCCTATCACATGGGACTTGAGCGTGACTGGTGACAGGCACACCCACCGGCTCTGACTAACCCACAGGCCTAACCTTTCGGGGATTGGGGGTGTGATGTTATTTTTATGTTTTTAACATTTATTTTCAAAGGTGGTATTGTACCTGGTATTTTTTAAAATCTCACCTGTGTAAACCAAAGTGAGATTTTCAGTTTGAATAGATTAGGTGTTTTGTTCTGCACTAAAATGATTGTCTAAATCTAGTTGTAGTAATTTCCGAACTAAGCGTAATTTCCGAACATGATGTGTTTAATATAGGTGCTTTCTGTAGTGTAAGACATACTTATTTAGAAAGATTGATTACATTTAAACGTTTAAATAGTTGTTTCGGGATGATACCAGTCGTTGGTACCACTATTCGGACTATGGTTATTCTGTTCATTTTCCAAACTCTGGTAATTTCTTC
Source organism: Dasypolia templi (assembly GCA_963555695.1). Classification (NCBI taxonomy): domain Eukaryota; kingdom Metazoa; phylum Arthropoda; class Insecta; order Lepidoptera; family Noctuidae; genus Dasypolia; species Dasypolia templi. The sequence continues at coordinate 14,131,702 of OY743163.1, forward strand.
TTGTAGTTCTGTAGATTTCCAGATTTTTTCGGTGATCGTTTTCCGTACGTTATAATACAGTCCTATGTGAGTTTTTATAGTATAGTTTGAATGGATCCATCATGAGATTGTGTTTTGTTGCAAGTTTTTGGTGTATAATATTAACAAGTTGATTGTGTTTATGTGTAATCGTTTTGGGTGAAAGGGCTACAAGCTCCTATGATGTGTTGTATAGTTTCAGGTTTGCTGTGGCACTTTCTGTATAAATCGCTTCTTACTGCGTTGCGTTATCTTTAATTATGTACTTTCTATTATTTTTGGTTTTTATTATTTGGTCTTGAATGGTTACCATGAATAATTCTGTTTCTGGAAACAATCTACTTAATTCCAGCCATTTCTTTGAAGCTTCTTTATCAATGTGTGTTTGGTATAAATTAATTGGATGTCTTCCGTGTAGTTCTTTCTGCCTCCACGTTTTATGTATTTCTTCTATGTGTCTCGCTTTATCTATTGTTTCAATTTATTATCATTTCCTTTTTGTTCATTAAGTATGGACATATTGATTGTATTTTAAATACAGATTTATAAAGTAGGGAGAAGGGTCCAAGCTACCGGCGGTCAAGGCTCAAGAGAGAGGAACCTCCTGACAATTCGAGCCTTGTCGAGAAGTACCACTTACTGAATCAAGCCCTTGATCCAGCTGACCCACGAGAGCCTCCTCAGGTATTGGTCGAGACTCTTGGCTATTAAGTCATTAGCTGTTAAGACTATCGGCACAATAATTGCAGATTCCACATCCCACATGTCGACAACCTCGCGAGCCAAGTCAAGATACTTGATTTGTTTATCTTTATCAGCTTTCGCGAGGTTCCCGTCATGCGAGAGCCGTTATGTCAATAGCCACTATATCAGACTTATTGGCAACAATAGTCCTGTCAGTGATGATGGATCGATCCCAGTACAATGTGATATTTCCTTCGAGAACTGGGTCGGGCACATACCTGTAGTACGGGACTTCTGACTCCACAAGGCTGTATTTCAGAGCAAGTTGCTGATGGATAATCCTGGCTACTAGGTTGTGTCTATACAGGTACTCTTCGTTAGCAAGACGAGAACACCCAGTGATATGCGGGCACTGATCATCTGTCTGCGCGCGATCTTCTCGACTTCCGCGTCCGCAAGTGCAGGTGTTGACGTTGGGACCGGCGATGGAGCCGACGAACCTAATAGAGGTTGTGTCTATACAGGTACTCTTCGTTAGCAAGACGAGAACACCCAGTGATATGCGGGCACTGATCATCTGTCTGCGCGCGATCTTCTCGACTTCCGCATCCGCAAGTGCAGGTGTTGACGTTGGGACCGGCGATGGAGCCGACGATAGTGCCGCGACTTAAGAGTTGCCGGCGGCCGCAGATGCCACCCTCTGGGTGGCGAACTGCCGCTTGAGGTCCTCCAACTCGGATCGGAGACGGCCATTCTCCTCCCATAGCTTCGCCGTCTTCCCCGTAATTGTGCGATTAAGGAGGACCTTAACCGCCTCCTTAATGCCCTCAGCCGCCTCCTTCAGAGCACGCATGAATGTGCCCTTCAGGTTGCCAGATTTGGTGGCCACCTTCAGGACGACATCCACGCCGTCCATCTCCTGGTGACTGAGCGCCACCCCCGTTACGCTCCGAGCAGAGCGCCGCTGTCGAGCCTGTCGGGCCAACTCGCTGACCTCGTCAGCCGCGACAGTCTTTTGCTGCGCCCGCTTTGCAGCACTCACCTCCGCCCTGTTAGTTCCCAACAGGGACGTCTTGAAGCCTTTTTTTTTTTTTTTGTTCCCGGGGTGGAAAATCCTCATGGATGTCCTCCGCCCTGGGGCGGGCGGAGGGGTCTGTCAGACTCTTACTGACTAAAAACCACCCCGGTGTTCCTTCTCACACCTACGCCGGGGTCGCGGGAACACATTATTCTTCCACAACCCCGGCTGGTGCCGGCCCGCTTGCGCGGGCCCCGTCTCGGGCGGGGGGAGTGAGGTGTACTCCCCCCGCAACGTCTGTGGTCGGCGCGCGAGGAACACTACGCGCGCCGCCTTCTCGGGTCCTGATGTTGGGGGGCGACGGATGTCCCCGAATCCGTCGCCCCTGGACCCATTTAGGGGGGCTGGAAGAGGGCGTTGTCCGCCCTCCGCCTGCGCCCGGTGCGCCTGCTGCGGATCGGGAGAGTGGACGAGATCTCTCTCTCCCTTTCCGCAGCCTCCTTCTGCGAGATCACTGTTTCGCAGAAGGAAACCACCGCGTCCCAGGACTCGGCGCTGCCGACCATCGAACTCACTACGGCCGGCAGCGACAAGTCACTGCCTACTTCTGAGATGAGGGCACGGCGCGGCTCCTCCCAAGCGGCACACTCTGCCAGCGTATGCCACGCCGTGTCCTCCCGGCAGTCGACGCAGTGGTGACACCGAGCGTCCGGCTCCCAACGTCTTGAAGCCTCCGCTAACCTCCACCACGGGCTCGGGGTCCATCTCCTCGCTCTCAACGCGCTCACCAGGGACCGGCGTGTCGGGGCGCTTGAGAAAGCGTCCCCGAGAGCCTGACGCGTTCTTGGCGCGACCTCGCTCTCTTGTGCCCGTTGGACCCATAGGGGCCGATAGGTTCTCCTCGCTGGAACAGGAACCTGTCTTCCAGAATTTGGAGGGACCACCATCCACCTCTTCTTCGCTCTCCTGGGTCTTGCCCTTTGAGCTTACGCTCGACACCCTCACCACACTCATCGCGTCAGATGCAATGTCGGAATCTGACACCGCATCATGAACCAGTTGTCGGTCTCCTCCGATATTTTCATTCATTTGTTCGTCCCCTGAGGGACAGGAGCCTCCTCGGCTCTTGTTGCCATTGGCAAGCGGATGACAGTTGATGCCCCCCCCCCAGAATACGTGGTGCATGACGCTACTGAAGGTAGCGTGGCGGATTCTCCAGCTGCTGCGCAGCTAGTACCGCCCTGGGGTAATATTTTTTCAAGTGTCCTTTCCATTTTGGGTTTTTTTCCTTTGAAGGGTGCGGTCCCTTTGATCCCCCTGGATCCCACCCAGCGCTAGGGACCGGATGCCCTCCGGCCTCGGCACACTCGACCATGGAGTTGGGGTAATTTTTTTAAGAGGTTTTCTTCCTCTCCTCCCAAAAGACCACGCCCACACAACTCACCCTCTGCAAGCAGAGGGGGATTGGGCTTACGATCTACTCCAACGACGGACTAGCCGTCCCTTCCCTAGCCCGGTTCCCTTCCACGATCATCAAAGATGATCGGGGAATGGAACCGTGCCCTTCACCGTTTGTTGAGATTAGCCGCCAGCGCCAATTGTCCACCAGAACCGGTGGGCGATTGGAGCTGACGTTGCCCAGGATGCGCCACGAGGAGGCTCTTCAACTGCACCCCAAATACCGACCGACCTTTTTTTTTTATTGTTTCGGGTTGGAAAATCCTCATGGATGTCCCCCGCCCCGGGGAGGGCGGGGGTGTCTGTCGGTCTCTTACCGACTAAAAACCAACCCGGTGTTCCATCACTCACCTACGCCGCTTGCGCGGGCCCCGTCTCGGGCGGGTGGAGTGAGGTGTACTCCCCCCGCAACGTCTGTGAGCGGAGCGCGCGAAACACTACGCGCGCCACCTTCTCGGGTCCTGATGTTGGGGGGCGAAGGATGTCCCCGAATCCGTCGCCCCTGGACCCATTTAGGGCGTTGTCCGCCCTCCGCCTGCGCCTGGTGCGCCTGCTGCGGATCGGGAGAGTGGACGAGATCTCTCTCTCCCTTTCCGCAGCTTCCCTCTGCGAGATCACTGTTTCGTAGAAGGAAACCACCGCGTCCCAAGACTCGACCCTGCCGACCATCGCACTCAATACGGCCGGCAGCGACAGGTCACTGCCTACTACAGAGATGAGGGCACGGCGCGGCTCCTCCCAAAAATACCGACCGACCTAACCCAACCCTACCGAATGACGAAGTTGAGCAATAAGGAAGGATTTTTGTAAATTCATCCCCTTAATGGTCACCCCATAGGGGTTGAATTTTTTATGAAAAGTAAGTCTTTTTCGCCGATGGGAAAGCCCATTGGGCGCGCTGTTTCTCTAAAGATATCTATGGTATCTCTTTTTTTTGGTTCGTGAATCATCAAATGACTTCTCCCGCTCTGGGTGGAGCGGGAGGGCGTGTCAGACTTTTACTGACTAAAACCCAACCCTGTTCCTTCAATTCCCTGTGTCAGGGGCTACGGTATCTCTTATGAACAACCCGCGACCCTGGAAGGCATGCCCTAATGGACCCCGTCACTTAGTGCTGACTGCTCTTTAGATTGAGTATTGAGTATTGTAGGCGCGCGTGGAACACAATACGCCATCGATCCGGGCCTGTTTCCAACCCATTGCTCGCCGTCTGCAAGCCCGCGCCTCTTTCTCGATAGGTGCAGTACGATTGAAATTTATTGGCGAGTCTGAGCATAGGCACTACGACACTCTGAAGACTTGCGTGGAGTGAGCTGTCAGTGCCACAGATGCTAGGGATTGACCAATACGGGATGCCACTGACAGCTCCCATGCCAGTTTACACGGTGAGATTTTTACAGAATCAACAAGCTAGCTAGTGATGTGATAATCATTATAAGCTATCTACACTAATATTATAAAGAGGAAAGATTTAATTGTTTGTTTGTATTGAATAGGCTCCGAAATTACTGGAATTACTGGTTTTACCATTAGATGCCGAAATTATGTCTGATGAACATAGGCAACTTTTTTTTTTCGAAATCCACGCGGATGAAGTCGCGGGATTTACTATAAACGGAAAATTTAACACAAATAATTTCATGACGCACATAACTGCGTATTTGAATAGGTATATAACACGTTGTTTTTGCGAAATTCTAAGTACCTAGCGATCTTTATCAGGAGCTCGAAAACACGCATCTTGCTAAAAATTATCAAATATTTGATAATAAATATTTGTTAGATAAGCTATTTATTATAAGTAAAAACAAATACTAAAATTAAATGAAAATATGGTGACTGATAAAGTGAGGAAGATTATTTTTGTCATTTCATAATGACATTTTATTAAGAAATATTTTTCTGATTCTCTAAAAATTATTGACCATGATGAACACTTTTTTTCCTTTTCTTCTTTTATTCAGTTGTTCGCAATAACTAATCTAGGGCTTCCCGACTGGGTAAGGTTAGTTTGGAACTGTGACCAACCACGTGCGAGCCAGATTGGTTGCAGTAACTTATCCAGGGCACCCCGACCAACCACGCGGGTACCGAGCGAGCGCTACATCCAAGGCAATAGTAGTATTTGTGAGACCCCAAAATAGGAACTATTTGCGATTTACAAAAAGAGGCGCAACCAATAAATTAGAGTGTTCAATAACAGTTTTAGGTCCAAAATGGGAATTATTACAGATTCACAAAGAGAGGCGCAATCATTAAAGTTTAGTGTGAACACTAAAATTTAATGATTGCGTCTCTTTTTTGTCAATCCCTTACATTTTTAGGAGCGCACAATGGGAATTATTTGAGGTTCGATAAATCTATTTTTATTATCTTAAAAAAATACTTTAAAATATTTGTGAATCCAACAAAGTACAGGGTGGTATTATCCGGAATGAAAAGTACGTTCAACTGTGGCATCTTTACTTTCCTTATGCAACTATACCCATGAGTATTTTACATAATTATATCTCTCATTACTAAAAATCTGTTGCCGCCATTCAATATCAAAGTGATACAATATAGAAAAACTACTATCTGTAATGGTTTTTTTTATATTGATTTAACTGAGAGATTAAGTACAGTACTCATAGGTAAAGTTGCTCATGTAAAGTAAAGATGCCACAGTTGACGGTACCACTCGGAGGACATTGGTAAACCCTTGGTAAGTAGGTACAGTAAAGTACTTGTACGTGGTTTATTGCTGGTTTGTAAAAAACCTGGTAGCCCACCACCACTCGTAGCCTGGCAAACTTATGCCGACAAAGCAATAGAAAAAATGACAGATTTATTTTGTGCATCAGTAATTTTGTCTATTCTTACAATTTCGTTTCTATGTTCGTCATGCTAGCCGTGCTGATGGAAGGTGTTCCTCGCCTTTCATCATCAGCTTACAGCATTCCACTGCTGGAAATTGGCCTCTCTAATGGGGAAGGCAACTGTCAAAATGGCGGTGTCATAGCTAGTTCCCAATGCAAGCTAATAATGCAAGGCGTGAGTCGTTTTTTTTTTGCGAAAATGAATAAATTCTTTGTTAAGTTCCTAAATGCTCGAAAATTTGCAGATTGTGGCTTATAGCTATTGAAAGAGGTGTCAGAAGTGTAACTAACTAACACTGACAGTAATCCAGTGTTTCTCTAGACTTTTCAGAAGAATCAAATCAAGATCAGTATTTTGCATTACTATTTACAATTATTACCGTTTATTATTTCAATTTTGATTTTATCAGAATTTTGCTAAAATCGCATTGTTTTTTAAACGTTACCACGCAAAACACTTAAGGAGACTATAAACAACAAAAAAAAGTTATTCTTCAGGATTTATGCTAGTATAGTGAGTGTATTCAAATCTTAATACAACTAATTTAATACGATCGAAACATTTTTTTGTCCTTTCTTTTTTGCAAATTGCTTTTTTTTTTTGCAATAAATTACCAGCGTTGAGTCATCGCGCTGGTCTTTCTTTTCTTTGCAGTCTGACAGTGACCGCACTTTAGATCTTGTAAGCCTCTTGAAAGCCCGAAAGTTTAATTACCAAGAGGTATCGTGTACCCAGGAACTGGGTTGTGGAGATACATATAGGCAGTCTCTCCAAGTAAAATACTGGTATTCAGCTGCACCAGGTAGACTTGAGAGCCGTGTTAGCCCAGTGGTAACGGCCGCGACTTATGAGTTGTAGGTCGTAGGTTCAAACCCAGACAGACGCTTTACTTTGTGTAAATTATTTAATCACCACTACTCTCAAAACGGTGAAGGAAAACATCGTGAGGAAACCGGCATGTCTTAGAAGCAAACATTCGAAGACATGTGACATCTACCAACCTGCACTGGGCCCGCGTGGTGGATTACGGCCCACTCTGCTCTCACAGAGAGGAGGCCTGTGTCTCAGCAGTGGGAACATAATAGGCTGATTATGAGGTAGACTTGACCCCAACGAAGATAGGAAAACCCTGACAAATGGAGACGATGCTGAAGCAAACATTTCTATTGTAAACAACCGTACAAATGCAGATTAGATTATCAGCCTATGATGTTCCCACTGCTGGAACACAGGCCTCCTTACTTCGAGAGACTCACTCTCTGTAATCCACCACGCGGGGCCAGTGCGGGTTGGTAGATGTCACATGTCTTCGAATTTTTGGTTCTAGGATATGCCGGTTTCCACAAGATGTTTTCCTTCACCATTTTGGGAGTAGTGTTGATGAAATATTTAACTCAAAGAACACAACTCGGCCGTCACCACTGGGCCACCACTGCTCTTGAATACTGACAATTTTGTAGTGAAAAATCTAAGAAATAACTTTTAACTGACCCACCTACCTGAGATGAAAATCAGCAACACACACTCCACAGTCGTGCTTGCCATTAGACCAGCCAGGTTGTAAAATGTAGTTAAAACTATGTTAAGCGATCATAACACGGTAGGTCAGTTTAACCGCAGTCAAGGCTGTGACTGATGGTCATCCTATCGTCTAACGGCCAAACCCAATAACCTAAGATAGATTGCTACTGATGATAGACAGTACAATTCTATCTATCCCTGTCAAACAAATAGCTGTCAACACGATAAAGGGTCGCAAACTTAGGCTTTATTGGGACCTGAAACCAAAGATTGAACGGTTTTTCTATCTCCAGTACGCCAAAATTGGAGAAAGATACGTTGTTGGGTTCGGCCGTAATAGAGTGACTGATATCTAGATTTTCCACGATCAATTTCATGAAACCTCATGAAATTGATCGTGGAAAATCTAGATATTTTGCATTCGTTCATCAGGTTCATACACACACGCAGACTCGTCAACGCCAAGGCGACTCGAGGCAGAAGTTTTAAGTCATTATACTGTCGGCACCATTAAAACAAATCTTCCCGAGTACAACTACAAAGTGCGGTAGTTTTATAAACATTTCAGCTTATTCAAATGTTCTGAAAGAAATATGTGTATACGTAGATTTGTGTAGGTATTGTGTTATCAGGGGCTCCTGGCTAAAATACTTCCGTATGGTTCGATCGCTTGCCAAATTCAAATTAACTTTTTGAATGTCGAATTTACATACGACAGAGACCCCAAAACGCCCGCCCTTCACTACTTCCTAGTGCTTTAGCTGGGAAGAAGAAGTGGCGCAAAAAACTTGATTTTAAACAACACCTAGTGCGCAAAGTAATTTACTACTCTGTCAAGAAAGTATTGGGAAAAGATCAATAATACACAAAATGTCAGTTAGTTTGTTCATCCAAGTTTAATTTATCGCCTTTCAAATATGCTCCTTCAGAAACGATACACTTACGTCAACGAAATCCGATCGTCAAAATATTTTTTCCGGAATTGGGTTCAGTTCTAGCCGCGAATTCTCATTTATGACTTCTACCAAATGAAAACGGGTGCCATGAAGTGGTAATTTGAGAGAAAAATTAAATAAATCGCATGGAGACATTTCTGGTAAATAAAGTGCTCGCTCGATGGTATTTGTTGAGTTTTTGAAATGGCTTTGTGCGACGGCGCATTATCGTGATGCAAAATCCAAGAATTATCTGTTCATAAATCGGGCATTTTTCGTCGAATTTGTTCTCTTAAGGGGCCGACGTACCAAGCGCGTAATAACACTTCGAGAATTCGTTCGGAATATTGCTATCTCTGTTTGACAAAAGAAGTCGAACGAAGGGATGCGTGCGCAGCCGTGTGTGTGTGTCTGTGTGAGTAGATAGATAGCTATTATTAGCTGTACTGTACTAACTGTAGCTACCATTCATTCATAACGGCTCGGAAGATATTTCTATCTATTAGTAATTAGTTATGTTCATGATTTGCTTTATTTTTGTTGACTACTTTGGGGAATCGTTAGTAAATCTACAGACTAGTAATGCGTTTTTTGGAAATTTATTTACAATGCCGGTATCTCAACATATAAGAATATTTCGAGATCTACACCTTGTAGAGAAAATCTAGCCGATAAGTCATACATACCTATCCTAAATACTTTTGTAAACCAATATTGAACGTACCTATATGCTGTCGGTGTTCTTGAATAAATTACTTATGGTACCTATATATCGTTATCGCGCGCGGTCTTTGAGGGGAACCGGACGACGACGTGTTAATATAAATTAAAGGGATATTTATCATTATTGTCTATATTCATTTTAAGCTGGTATAAGATTATTTATTCCCTTGGTTTTCACTTTAAAAACTAAGGTTTCTTCTGTATCTCTGGTGTTTTCCTTTACGTATTGAGAGCAGTGGTGATGAAATAATTTACACAATGTTAATTGCCTGTCTGGGTTCGAACCTACGTCCTACAACTCGTAAGTCGCGGCCGTTGCCACTGGGCCACCGATCTCTTTGCAATAAGGAATACACGTCAAATAATAAAGTGTTATTCAAAATAAAAGACAAATATTCTAGGTACATATAAATAAATAAGCGCACATATAAATAACATCATTCTATGCTAAGTAACTGTAACTACCTCGTTGGTCTAGTGGTCGCAATCGCAACTGCTGAGCATGGGTTCGATTCCCAGGTCGGGCAACTCTTCTATCTGGAATTTCTCAGCAGCAGCCCGTAGTCTGGGTTTGTGCCCAGTTGATGACAATAGGCTCGCCCCCTATTACATGGGACCTATCATAACTTGCGAAATGTGGGTGTACTATACGGACACCTCTGCCCAACCCTTCGGGGAAACAAGGCGTGATGTTATGTTATGTTATCTAGCGGCGTGAAGTTTTATTATACAATAAAAATAACATTACAATCCTTGCAAGCAAAGTAAGTGCGACATAATACGAAATGTTTTAGTAGTGAGCTCGATACAGAATGGTTATGTATGTGCTACAGCCAATTTAATGAATATGAATATCATTTATACTATTCAGCCATTATTATATAGGTACTATCTACTCATTATTGAGGCATCAATACAATTCGCCATCTTAGATATTACCATCATATCCGGGGTATTGTATGAAACCTGGTTACTTCCAGCAAAAATATAATAATAATAATGTCTTCCTGGTCCTTACCGATTTCGGTCACAATGTAGAAAGCGCACAAGTGTGTGCGCAGACACAGGTGCACTTGCAAAAAACGTACAACAGTTAGGTATTTATGATATTGACTTATTTTAAAGCAAGCAACTACCTACTGTGAAACTGTTGCAATCACAAAACGATTGTCCATTTATTTTATCCGTTATCGCTTCAATAAGATACTACGCTATGACCATTGATTATATGTATAATGACAAAAATTAATCAATTATATATGATATGACCTATGATCACGTGACGTTTCGAGAGCTTATGTCAACCCCATACATTTTTTGGCTTTTCTACTAGCGTCATCGCTAATCGAATGTTACGATTTTACGAATGTTACTGTGGCGGCATCTACACCGCCACATACGAACGAACGCATCAATCCTGCATCGCGCAAGCAGAGTTTACCGCGCAGGTAGCATATATACAACTTCCCGACAACAATCATCGGGCAGTTGCCCACCAGATACGACATCCATCTGGTCGGAGGATCCTCCCTTTTCTGTGAGTATGAGTGAACTTTACACCCTGTTCCTCATTATCTCTAAATTACTTTGTCTAGGTCCTTAGTGTCCTTGAGATAATTACCTACGCCGTAAAAATATCGCTGCGATATCGCGGGATTGTTTCGCGCACTGGATCTTCAACGCACATTCAATAAAAACAAAAATATTTTTTGCTTGGAAAACTTGAGTTTTACGACAACCGACTTATTGCTTGAGGGTGTCTATGCAAAACACTTAGTAGCTAAGAACGTAGTAGGTAGGTAACTTATAATATATCATCGGATAATACTAACTATTAAATACATCCCAACGTTCGGAGTCCATGTCGGCAACCAAACCAAATTGTTAATAAAATATGGTAAATAATAAGTCTTACGGACCTATAATTAGTCCGCAAGCAAAGCTAAAGTTCGTAAGAATGGTTAGGTTACTCGATACCAAATAACAAGGCTAATCTAAATCCAAGTTCACAGCATTTATCAGTCAATTGTGTCAGAAATATTGCAATACAATTTAGAGTGCAAATAATACGCACGCACAGGAGACAATAAAGTAATCGTCTAACACTGACAATAAACACGGAACACCCCCGGCGGGCGCAACGTAGCAGTAATGTGTGTTCTTGTCCGAGCGATACACATCTACTACGAGTAGCGTGAGCAGTATGACCACGCACACATTGACATTTGCTTGACGCGATAGCACTACTAGCCATTGAAAATTTATGAAAAATTTTGATGTGTTCCGTAATACCAAAAATGATGAATGAAAAATTGATATTTTTTCCTTTTTTTTTGACTATTCGTAAGTTGATAATATGAGCTATGTTTCTAATACAACAACATTACCGATATTTTTGTTTATAGTACAAAAAAAAACGATGAGAAAACATGTCATTTACGCTATAAAATATTGCGAAATACAATTAGCTTAAACTTCAATTTCGGTAAGTATTTTGCAAAAATAAAGATGCAGGAACCTAGATAAATACTGTCTAAATCCGAATATAAGCATAATTTACAAATATGCTAAAATTTCAACTGATTTAGGTATTATGTTTGTATGGACAATTTGCGCGTCGCCCTGCTCTTAAACGCCGCATAACGCTGAAATAATATTCTTTATTTACCCTTTGAACTTACGGCAATAATTTCGGGGGCCAACAACGCAATAGTCAAGGAAAACAGTCAACATGACTTTGACTTTTGATCGACTTTGGCGTGTTTTTTTCGGTTTCGGTTCAGTTGGAAGCAAACTCATAAACCCACGTCTCGTCACCGGTAATAATGCGTTTCATGAATGTTGGGTCTGAATTGACTCGATCTAGCATGTCCTCAGCTATTTCGATTGAGTTTTTGAAGAAAATTCAGGTCTTTTGGGACTAGCCGAGCGGTAACATGTTTCATACCCAAGTGATTATTTAAATGGTTCGGATCGACTTGTGAGACAGAAAGTTCAGCGGCTATCTCTCTCAAACTTGAATGAGGATTTTCAGTCTTTATTTCCCTCACTTTTGCTATTTTAACTTCAGTTGAAGACGTTGATGGCATACAAAAGCGGAACAAATCTTCCATCACATCTCAACCGCTTTTGAACGCTTTGTACCAGACGTGATGTTTAGGTATTTATTTATAAAGGTACACCAACATCTTATGAATAAAATATATCAAATAACACTAGATAATGGTTTAGGGCTTATACAGTTGCCAATAACAGGTGAACCAACATTCTCAAATAATCTTATGGTAAAAACGAAATGAATAAAAATTAAGTGGCACAAACTATATAAACAGAAATACAAAAAGAATTAAGTTATAATATTACAGAGACTAAAAGAAATACTTAATAATACAATCAAATTAATTTTTTAATTACATGTGCGAGTTGCGTGCTGTTGGACCTCAAAATTTAGGTTTATCTATATAAATTTACGAAAAATTACTTAAATTAAAACTATTGACATTATTTATAATACTTATCAATAAATTGGTGAACTCTCACTGTGACATATAATCTAATAAACTAATTTAATCTATTTTATAATGCAATGTGCCTAAAAAAATTTGCCTAAATTTAATTAATAATTATTATGATTATGATGTGTAATGTCATTGCCAATGTCATTTCATGATATTATTATGCATTAGTACTACAAATAATTGCACGACTGTTAAGTCGAATATAGTGAGACTAAGATTATTTTGCCTTATTAACATCACGCTTGTAATAATCATGCATGTAATAGGGGGCGAGCCTATTGCCATCAACCGGGCACAGATCCAGACTCCGGACTGCTACTGAGAAATTCTAGATAGAAAAACCCAATAGGTAACACTTTGCCCGACCTGGGAATCGAACCCAGGACTTCATGCTCAGCAGTGGCTCTTGCGACCACTAGACCAACGAGGCAGTCACAGTTAATATAAAAGTAATATTTCATTTCAATAACCTTAACATGTACAGATGTGGGGTGCCCTTCACTGTAGGTGCGCGGCCCGCATTACCGTCTTGTCTGTGATACGCAATCCTAACATTCGGGTCTCATTCATTTCCGAAATAAAGAACACCCAGTTTAACCAAGGGGTATCGTGTTACCTTCTAACTGGGTTGTGTAGGTCAGATAGGCAGTCGCTCTGCATCTGGTTGGATTGGAAGCTGACCCCGACACAGATCGTAAAAGGCGGGCAGACGATGATCCGGGTTTCTTTTAGCTCGTGCCGATCGGCAAACTCCGTTCGGCATCTGAATCAATTAATCAACTCAGCCTATTGCAGTCCACTGCTGGACTTAGGCCTCTCCCAGTCTGTGGCACAATATCCACTCTCTCCCAGCCACTTTTATAAGGTCGTCGTTCCATTTAACTGGAGGGCGTCCCACACTACGCTTGCCGATACGCGATCTCTACTCCAGGACTCCTCTGCTCCACCGGTAATCGGCCTTCGACAAACATGGCCAACCCACTGCCAGTTCGCCCATCCTTCGGCATCTACCTTTGCTGAAATGGCATGTTGCATCAGGCTTTTAGAGAGCGGTGGTGGCTCAGTGGTAAGGGCTGACTGTAGCTAATACCGAGCCCTGACAGGCACTTTGCTGTGTGTAAACTATTTCATCACCACTGCTCTCAAAACGGTGAAGGAAATATGTTGAGGAAACTAGCATTTCCTAGAGCCAACAATTCGAAGACATGTGACATCTACCAACCCGTACTGGGCCCGCGTGATGTATTACGTCCCACTCCCTCTCGATGAGAGCAGGCCTAGTGTCCCAGAAGTGGGAACATTATAGGTTGATTATGATGATATAACTGTGAAAGTAACTCTATACGTCTATCTGTTACTGTTTTACGCCTGAACAGCTGAACAGATTAGGGTGTACAAAATGGTTTGTATTAGGACTTAGGAAACTATTTACCTCTATAAAGTGTGTTGTCGCGTGATGTTATGTAACAGCTTATGTGCGGCTTCACCTACATGGAGTTGGAATTATCCCTCAGGAACGAATTACAGAGATATAGTTCTCCAGACCGAATTTCAGCCATGTCGGCCAAGTTCAACGGAGACTAGCCTCCGGCGCGGCATATATTATAGTGCACAAGCGTGTGCGTAGACACAGGTGCACACTCCCATCCCTCACTCTTATAGTCCGATCAGACGGCAATCCGACACGACCCGAGAGAGATCAGGCGCAGGACCAACGGCTTAACGTGCTTCCCGAGGCACGGATCCTGCTGGGTGCTGCTAAAAATTGCTAATGGAAAATCCAATATCACTTTTCCCGACCCGGGAATAGAACCCCAAACCTCATGTTATTTATAGACGTTGGATTGTACCTACCGACTTTGCCGATGAATGCCGACCAGCACAGGGTGTGTATCAAGCTTTACTGATGAGTGCATAGTCGAGTTAAAAGTTGAAGAAAAACCCTAACAATAGAATGATTTACGAAATGGTAGCTACAATACAGCTTTGCATAAGAAAAGTATTGTGGCGGCAGCTAAATCGCCACATGCGAACTACGCATTACACTGACTTCACGCAAAATCCTGCATCTCGCAAGCAGCGGTACCCCGACTCACTGGGGCGTCTTTGCAGATAGTTCTGACTCACCGCGAACTATGCGACACCGACACGACAGTGGGTCCAACCCACTGGAACCTCAACTGTCACTGGCAAGCATACAAGATCTAAGACTTAGCAAACTATCGACCTCCGGTCTCCGGAGGGGAGTGATGTGGCGGCAGCTACATCGTCACATGCGAACTACGTATGACACTGATGTCACGCATAATTCTGCATCGCGCAAGCAGTGATTACCGTGCAACTAGCATATATACAACGTCCCGACATCAATCGTCGGGTAGTTACCCACCAGACACAACACCCATCTGGTCGGAGGATCCTCCCATTTCCAAAGAGTATTCAGAGTGAACTTTAAAACCTGTTCCTCATATTTCTGTAGTGTTTTCTTAATGGGCCCTACCATTTATAATAAAATACCAGATTTTATAAAAAAATATCCAATACATATATTTAAAAAAAAAAAACTGACAGCTCTATTACTTGATAAGTGTCATTTTCTTCATTAATTCAATGAAATATTTTTTTAATGACTTTACATTTAATATTTGATTTGAAATTAGGTGTTTGTTGTCATTTTATTGCCTGGTTTAAATTATGTTTTTATTTTCTCGACAATTTTAATTTGATTGACGAGTTATTTTTTTAAATTATTATGTTCAATGTTTGCGGTAGAGTGTACAGGGATCACAAAGTTTGTAAACACCTTATTGATGTACTTTCTAAGTAAATAACGATTATGATTATGATTGCTTGTAAAAGTAAAACTTATTGACCATACCGTGAAGAAAAGTAAAATAAAGAAAATAACAGATGTCCGTAACTTATTATTAAATTACGTGGTTGAGTTGATTTAAATGTTGTTCAAAGGGCAAATAACTATACATTGTTCATAAACGTACAACTAGTGATGTGACTAGTGATTGAAGAAGCGGACTTTGACAAATGTCTTTAAGAATTTTTGGAATTTCCAAAAACAAATCGGCCTCTCTTTTTGGCACTAATAATACTCATTACAATGGTGGAATATTAGTCTGACACCAACCGGGGGTTGGCATAATCGTCGGTTGATGCCTCATTCTATTTAAAATTTTTCTAAGAGTCCTCTGCGAGTTGGCTTGGGCCCCTCGCACGCCTTCCAAAGGACCGGGACCCCAGGCTTCCGAGATACGTCAAAGACACGTGGAATATTTTTCTTTACCTTTATACTTTTTTTAATTTAAATGAATAATTACACTTATATTTAAACTTCTGATGATATCTAAATGAAACTACCTTTTGGAAGGGGCGGCTACTAACCTCTGAAGCTCGCGCGAACCCGTATGGTTCCAATAATTCACTAATTGTAAATGTTGACTCGATTTGACTTTCGAATTTGAATTTGAATCGCCTTTTATACTAAATAATCTTTTCTTGACAAAGGTAGGGGTTTTTTAACCATCGCAAAACTGAGAATTTTACGGTGACCTTCGTTTGTGCAGCGCCTTACAAAACTCAAATGACACTAACCTATTCTAACGGATACTTAAAACTTTTTTAAGTTTGACCAGCACTTTCATAAGTGCTGTTGTGATGTCCTTTACTTTCGATAATATTTACTCTACTAATAGAAAACACAATAATCAACTACTTATACAATGTACAAAAAAAATGCACAATTTCAAAAGCTTCTTTTAATTTTCGGCCACACAAAACCAGCTGCAATTATATTCGGCCTATAGCACGCACATCTCTATTGAAATATGCCAATAATCGGCGAGAGGCGGAGCAATCTTGTAAGATAAGGTTGCCTCCCACGAGATCGGAAGCAAGAAAAGTAGTACATTGTAAAGATTTGATGCAAGAATTATTTTTGTAGGCTTTCGTGTAAGTATCCATTAAAGGGTAGAATTTTTAGTTAAATAAAGGGGGACATGACTATGTTTTAATAATAAAGCAAGTATCATCAAGTTTTTTAGAAAAAAATGGTTAGTGGTGGCTACAATTTTTTTTTAATGTACAGCTTAGGTAGAGGGATGGGTGGTTCTAGTGACTTTTTTTATGGAATAAATCAACTCAAAAATTATAGTTTTATAACCAATCGACCTTCCAAATAATTTATTTCGCCGTTTTGTTGTTGGTTTTCATTTCTATGCTCCCAAACAAGAAACAATTTATGCGCATAGATCTAATCTCCTTTACATAATAATCTCCTTTTCCTAATCAGCTTGGCCATTAATAAACACACAACATAATTTATGTATTACGTACTATAACTTCTTATGTATTACGCGTTAAATGCTTTTTAATCTTCGTGACAAGTTCGTGGGAGGCCGATGTTCTGATAAGATTTCGTGGATTTTGAAGATAACAATATCAACGTTGCCAAATACAGCAAATACCACAATAAACCTGGCAATATCAACCCAATCAACCGACCAAGCCCACCAATCAACAAATACCTACTGCTGGATACTGTTG
Source organism: Dasypolia templi (assembly GCA_963555695.1). Classification (NCBI taxonomy): domain Eukaryota; kingdom Metazoa; phylum Arthropoda; class Insecta; order Lepidoptera; family Noctuidae; genus Dasypolia; species Dasypolia templi. Next base: position 14,148,993 of record OY743163.1, read on the forward strand.
TCTGTGAACTACTGCATCAATGAAAAACTTAATAAAACACTATTTTGTCGTTCTTTACAATTGTATGTTCTAATTAAGATGGTTAATTATTGGTTTTAAATAATATTTAGAGATATGAGGAACAGGGTGTAAAGTTCACTCATACTCTTTAGAAAAGGGAGGATCCTCCGACCAGATGGATGTCGTATCTGGTGGGCAACTGCCCGATGCTTGTTGTCGGGAAGTTGTATATATGCTATCTGCGCGGTAAACTCTGCTTGCGCGATGCAGGATTGATGCGCTTGTTCGCATGTGGCGGTGTAGATGTCGCCACATCACTCCTCTCCGAAGACCGGAGGTCGATAGTGGACTAAGTCTTGTATCTTGCGATGCTTGCCAATGCCAGTTGGGTACCAGTGGGTTGGAACCGGGTGTCGCATAGTTCGCGGTGAGTCGGAACTGTCTGCGAAGATGCCCCAGTGAGTCGGGGTGGCTGACTGCTGATGTCAACCAGGAGAGGGATTAAGCACTCTGCTTGTGGACCGGCCGAATGTGCAGTGTGCTGTGCCAATGTTGCTGATGAGGCTGAAGATGATGACCAGGTATGCGCTTGCGCTGCATGCTGATGGTCAGGACAACTGTTCAAGCCGTGGTTGATGGCTGGCTGTGTGACTTGCGGGAGTGATGATGATGACGTCGCGCTGAAGTAGTTGCACGAAGGCTGCGCTGACGTTCATACTCGGGGTCAGAAGTGAAGAGGTGATGTTCATCACGTCGGGGTCACCAGTTTAGAGATATGAGGAACAGGGTGTTTGGTTCACTCATACTCTTTAGAAAAGGGAGGATCCTCCGACCAGATGGATGTCGTATCTGGTGGGCAACTGCCCGATGTTTGTTGTCGGGAAGTTGTATATATGCTATCTGCGCGGTAAACTCTGCTTGCGCGATGCAGGATTGATGCGTTTGTTCGCATGTGGCGGTGTAGATGTCGCCACATCTATATGGTTAATTAAATAAACATAGAAAACTAGCTTCTGCCCGTGACTTCGTTCGCGTGGAAGTCGAAAGACACCACAGTATACTGAAATAACAGCTATATTTCTCGCCCGCGCCATAACGTTTTCGCTTCGCGTTGTTTTTCACTTCATTCTTGTTTGCTTGGCTTCTAAGGGTCATATCGTGATGTTAAATAGCCTACAGCCTTCCTCAAGAACTGGGCTATCAAATGCACAAAACATTTTAAAATAATTCTGAAAGCTAGTATCAGAGAATAGCGCGTTCAAACAAACAAGCTAACTCTTCATCTTTGTAATTAGTAGATTACCCACGTATATTGTGTATGCCGTTATGGTGAAACATGACAGTGATATTTAATTTATAATGTAACATTTTGCTTGCCGTGATGTGTGAATACAATTTGATGACAAATAAACGATCTTGTTTCTTGTATTTTAATAAATAAGCTGTAGGTTATCACTTTAATAAGTAGCTTATAATATTGACGAGCAATTTCAAGCCCCCACTATTTTATTCTAGCAGAATCTCCGCACATTTCTTTTTTTTTTGTCTGTATCTATGTGTGTAGATAAGTCGTTAAATAAATAAAACACAATAATAAAAGGTTCTTCTACGTATGCTCCTTTAAGTTATCATCATTTATCAATGAATTTGGCTGAACTGTCAAAATGAAAGAAACTGCTATCAATTGCCTTTTTATGTGTGTACACAATAATATTCATCATAAATCCGATTTCACCCACTTCTGAGCTCAGGCCTCTATTTTCTCTTGCCTATTCTCACGCTCCTGTGTCTGCCTAATCCAATTTAGGTTAATACTAAAATTAGGTAGTGACGAAATTGCATGAGGGGGCTTGAGGATCACGTTTGGCCCGTGGATGAGTGCCCAGTTTTTACATACCAAGACCCCTCCGTATCTAAGATAGCACGTTAAGCCGTTGCTCCCGGCTGTCTTTCGTAGATCTTGGACAGTTGTTACGGGTCTTCAGAATTCCGAAAGTCTGATAACCAGCCTTACCAAGGGGTGTCGTATTAACCAGTAATTGGGCTTGGGTCAGATAGGCTGCATCCGGCTACACTTGAAGCCTTGAGAAAAGGCTTGGCAGCTGATGACCAACATAGAAACAGACAAAATTACAGATGAATAAAATTAATCGTTAATTACGACTATTTTTTTTCGAACACTTTCCACAGGACCTAAATTCCATAAGAAATAAAGTTTCTTGCGAAATATTCCTCATTCTTGCAACAAGATCGTGGAAGGCCGCCTTAAGAAATACTTTCGCGCGCTTATAACATAGGTGCACGAAAAACACGGTACATTGCAAGTTAGTTCGCGCAAACGAACGGACGTTCGTACGAAATAAATATATAACTTTAAAACTGTTTACTTTTCTTAGTTCAACTTGACTTTCTTAGAGAAACTTCGAGATATCGTGTGAGTATAGTGTTGTGTTTATCTTTTTTATATTAATGTACAGTGTTTTCGGTAATTAAAAGATAAGATATCGGAGAAAAGTGATCGCTTTTGTTTCGTTAAATAAAATTTTACTGTTGTAAGTTGTGGGCAGTACCGTGTTATCATTATCAGTAGTCAGTTTGTATTTGGAAGCCGTTGAAAAATTGTGACGTCTTTTTTTTGGAGTTCATTTTTTTTGTGGAATCTGTGAAATAAGGTTTGTTTTTGGAATCTGTGGTCTGGTTTCCAGCAGATATTTTTTTTGTAAAAATTGCCTAATGTGTGCGCAAAATTGCCAAATATCTGAAGAAAACATTCTCTTAGTACAATTAGTTTTAATTTTAAAACTAAGAAATCACGCGAATGTAAAATACTTTACTAAGGTTTCTTTGCTTACAAATATACGTTGTAAGTAGTACCTCTGTGTTTAATATTTCTTATTTTCCATTCGTTTTTTTCATTTAGATACTTACATGGATAATAAATTAATACAAATCATTTAATAAATCAAATGAAAAAACTCGTCTTAATCACGCAAACATGTTATAACATTGGTAAAAAGTAACCCCATTAAGCTTGTAGCAACAAACAGGACTACAGAACAGGATTACTTGGGTTCAACACACAGTTGGCGTAATTTTTTTTACAGGAATTTCTCTTTTATAAAGTCGGAGTTGAGACTGTTACTTTGTAACTTTGCCCGATCAATTAAATGTTTATAGGGTCCTATCATTTATGGCATAATTGATGTCATCAAGAAGTTTATAGGTAATGATATACTAACGTCTGAAATGTATTGTTTTTAAAATAAAATAAATTCTTAGCAAAGATGCTATTATCGGTCCTTAATCAACCTACAAAAAAAAACTGATACGCTTAATTACAAAAATAGAACGAACAGATAGTTGCAAGTTTTACTTGTAGAAACACAAAATTTTCACCCTAATTGGTCTTTATATTTTGGATTAATGTAAACTAGTTCGCAAGTATCCAGAATCTTTGAACACACATATTATCAAAATATTCGTTACGCCATGAAAACAGATTAAATTTCCCTCCCTCCCGCCTTCAACTGCACTCTTCTACGACATAATGAGATGTCAATAAAAAGATATTTATATATAAACTAACGGAAAACATAAAACAAGAAACCAAAACCCATATATTTTTACTAGATAAAAATATATAAATTCAATAATAAATGGATACTTGTGTTTACAAGTTATGTATACGTTCTCCTGACTTTTTACGTTCGAGGGGATAGTAAAATAAATGAGTTAAAACACACATATTAAATATTAATTTAAATAAATCACGATATTAACAGAACACAAACATGCCTAGCTAAATGTGTGTGTACTGTAGGTACACCTCTGCCTAACCCTTCTGGGATTATAGGCGTGACGTTATGTTATGTTTAATTAAATATACTTGCTACTGCTGAGCATGAGGTCCTGGGTTCGATTCCTAGGTCGGGCAAAGTGTTATTGGGTTTTTCTATTTGGAATTTCTCAGTAGCAGCCCGAAGTCTGGATTTGTGCCCGGTAGATGGCAATAGGCTCGCCCCCTATTACATGGGACATAAACATAACTGTCGAAATGTGGGTGTACTATAGGTACACCTCTGCCCAACCCTTCGGGGAAACAAGGCGTGATGTTATGTTATGTGTTAAATACACTAATTGCAATCCAAAATGTTTAAACGAATAATTAAATAATCATATTAATATGTGATTAAATAGAAAAAAAAAATTTACACTTAATTTATACTAATATATAAATAAGTGAAAATATTACTACAAACAGATGGATAGTAAATGATTTAAATATATAAGTCGTAATAAAAAAATACATAAAATCGCTCTCCCTCTCTACAACTTATAATTGTTTTAAAAACCACCAGAATTTGAACTTTATGTATTGTAATTAAGATTGCTTTGCATAATCAGCCTATTATGTTGCCACTGCTAGGACACAGGCCTCCTCTCTGTGAGAGGGAGTGGGCCGTAATCCACCACGCGGGCCCAGTGCGGGTTGGTAGATGTCACATGTCTTCGAATTTTAGCTTCTAAGACATGCCGCTTTCCTCACGATGTTTTCCTTCACCGTTTTGAGAGCAGTGGTGATGAAATAACTTACACAAAGTAAAGCGCCTGACTGGGTCCGAACCTACGACCTACAACTCGTGAGTTGCGGCCGTTACCACTGGGCCACCACTGATGCTCACAATTTTTTTTTAAATATTGATAAATTGACTTTAAAAAAAGTTTTTGTAGAGAGTTGAAAATCCAACCGTGTGTTTTGTCGAGGCTCTAAGATGCACTCTGTTAGATTCTCAACGCTCGGCTTAACTCCGAGAGTTGAAAATCCAGTGCGCGATAAAATACCGCCGCGATATTTTTACGTCCCGCGTCCGTGGGCTTAAGGCTTAAGGTCTGTTCCAAAAGTATTTGATGAAAATGTAAACAGATCTTTTTTTTATTTTATGCGTGGGAAATCATCAAATGACTTCTCCTGCTCTGGGTGGAGCGGGAGAGCGTGTCAGACTTTTACGGACTAAAACCCACCCGTGTTCCTTCAGTTGCCTGTGCCAGGGCCACGGTTTCTCTTTCGAATCCCCCGCGACCCTGAGGCGTCGGCCCTATCGGACCCCGTCACTAAGTGCGGACATCTCTTTGAGGCGCGCGTGGAACAAGACGCGCCGTCGACCCGTGCCTGGTCCTTACCGGACGGCGAGCTAAAGAAACCCTCAGGTTCTTACACTATTACTAATTAAAGGCAATTAGGAAGACATTCATCTGTAATACGAAGGTTTGAACATTATATCTCACAACTGTTTCTAACAATTATTGTTTGAATAACATTATTCCATTGGAATAGGGATGATAACTCATATTAGCAGTAAAAATCTATTAATTCGATGTACTTATGAAGAAGGTACATGCTTTAAAAGTTTCTAGATATTTTTATTTTTATGTTAAAAAAAATGTTTAAATCCAAATAGTGCAAATAGTATTACAAAACGTGTAAAAGCTTAAAAAACTGTCAAGTTTTAAAGTTTTAAAAATAAGTGTTACACAAGGTAGTGCTGTCACTATCGCAGAAGTGACGTCACATTGTCCGTACCGCGCGACTAGAACGGGAAACTTCCCTAGAAACTTCCCCTCCACCAGAAAATTTAAAAGCTTGTAGCTTCTTCATATTTACATTGATTTAACAGATTTTTTTCTACTAACTAATTCACTATGCCTTCTTTGAAATAACATTATTTTTACGAACATTTTTAATAGTAGTCATCATCCTAATTAAAAGAACAACTTATAGATAGACCCGTCCATATGAACACCGAACACGGATTAAAAACTACTACTCGTATAACTAGTTGTTAAAGTGTCTTTTCCTCCACCACGTCCCTGTAGTTGATATTATTGCACCAAATATTATTACAGTACTACAAATTTCTGAAAAAACGCGGAAATCTTTAACAATCCAAGCGCATAATCTTTTAAAATCCAAGTATCCAGTTCCCATAAGGTACCATAAACGTAAACAAACGAACGATACTCGTTTGTTTACGTTCGGGCACCAGCAGCGCGTATCGATGAAGAAACACATTCTTTTGTTTTCGCGATATCACTGTAATTCGAGAATCGAGCAATAGTGTATGATTCATTGAATGAAATGCAGGACTGCTGTAATTTCTGGGGCCCTACACATTTGTTTGTTTACAATTTTAAGGTAGCACAGCACCATATGGAACGGGGTAGGTATCATTATTATTATTCTTAGCCTATGTCGTCTATCTTTTCCACTCTTCTCTGTCTTGAGCTAGTGTGGACCAGTCCTGTCTGTAGGTGTCAAGCCCGTCCCGCCATCTTCTCTTGAGTCTGCCTCGATGGCGCCCGATGTTTTCGGGGACCTACATGGTCGTAGATTTGGACCATGATTCGTTTGACATGCGCAAGCGTGTCCGGCTCAGTCCGACTTAAACGGGGTATGCATGGACTTTTTAAAAGTTAAATCTGAAATGAAATTATCCGGAAAAAGAAACCAGAGTCACCGAAATTAGCAAACTTGTGGCGGCATCTACACCGCCACATGCGAACAAACGCATCAATCCTGCATCGCGCAAGCAGAGTTTACCGCGCAGATAGCATATATACAACTTCCCGACAACAATCTTCGGGCAGTTGCCCACCAGATACGACATCCATCTGGTCGGAGGATCCTCCCTTTTCCAAGAGTATGAGTGAACTTTACACCCTGTTCCTCATTCCCTTCAAACTAAACTGGCAGTGTGCTGGACTTGTTTGTCGAAAGACCGATGGCCGGTTGAGCAGACGAGTCCTGGAGTGGGACGTGAAGGGTGGGACGGACGCCCCCCAGCTAGATGGATCGACGACATTAAGAAGGTGGCTAGGACAGACTGGATTCGGAGACTGGGGCGGAGGACAGGGTGTTGTGGCGCAACCTGGGCGAGACTGACACACTTCGTCTCGGCTCATTTGATTCGGTAGTATTTCTTGAACAACAAAGCCGACTCAGAGCAGCTACTACACATATTTTTACATTCGTCTCGTGCCGATCGGCAATCTCCGTTCTGCATCTACCCTCTCTGAATCAAGTTTATGTCGGTTTGGCACTATTAGAGCAAAGCCGAAAGGAAATATATAATTATCTACTGACTGGATAGGTCCACTCAAATCTGTGTAGTTCTTTCCTCAAAAGACCCTTTCCGAAACTAATCTACATGGTCTTCACAAGATCTGACCAAGATTATGTCTAGACTTTAAAAAGAACCCTTAAGTTTTTTTCGCCATTTCTGCTAAGGGGTAATCTGATAGGAAATGTCGTATCCACCTAACATTTTTTTTTAATTCGTGCCATAGGGATTCCGAAATCCATATACATATTTACAATAAAAAAAATACTGACTCGAACTAGTGTCACCCCTGATGAAAGGCGCTATTGTTGTATGTTGATACTGTTGATGCGCACACGCACGGCAAACAGTCGATTGATAATAGCTGTTGTTATTAGCCATCCTTTTGACGTAATCGCTTAGCCAAATTTTACACAACAAAACATCACGACGATATTCCCTGAAGGGCAGGATAGGATTGGTGTTTACCGGGGTTACACCACAGAGCAAAAAGAAGCCGCTGCTAAAGACGCCGTTGTCAACACTTTCCATACAAACCAAGTGTGTCACCGTTTACTGTGTCAAAAATCATCTGTCTATCCTATTCCCAAGGCTTCAAGTCTAACTGGATGCAGTTGAATACCAGTATTTAAATTCAAATACAAATTAAAGTCTTAAAATTATTGTATTCTGCTGCAAGCAAGCGTGCAAATTGCATTCAATAATAAAGTAATTCATTTCCACATCACACCCAAAAAAACATTACAAAAAAACTAATAACGTTAAATGAAATTGATGTAAATATAGTAACTCATAAATCTGTCTAATAACTCATAAATAATAATTAATTAATTACTTAACAACTATGTCTATGTTCTATAAATTCCTTAAGGCTACAGCAACTATTTTATAGCCACAGTTGTGGCTACAAAATAAGATACAAATATAGGTAATACGATACACCTTGGTAAGAGAGGTTGTCAGATTTTCGGGCTTCTACTCGTAACGACTGTCAAAGATCCACGAAAGACAGCCGGTACCAACGGCTTAAAGTGTTATCCGAGGCACGGAATTGTCAAGATGGTCACCCATCCAAGCGTAGTTTAACCCTGTACCCCAATTGCGTAATACACAATCAATCGGTATCTGAATCGTTTTGAAACAGATTGCTAATCCATTGCTTCGTGTGACAAAAAAATCCTCTCAACAATGTAAATAACGCAATGAATGTTGTTGAACTGTCAAAAAACAACAGATTAGTCGTAATTGTTTATGAAAATGTGTTACGCAATTAGGGTACTGATCACGAGCATTGATCACTTAGCGACGAACACTTAATATTCACTAACATAAAGTTGATATTTTATTTACTTCAAAACAAGAAAACACTACATAGGAAAAAACAACAAACCCTTATTTAGGTCAAACTATGATTTCCGTCTTAAAGGGTTATTCAGGAAGTATTTACTACAGTTAATTACTTAGATACAATACTGACCTTATAATGAAATATGTGCTTCGCAAACCGGAGACAGCAAAATGCCTAGATGCTGCATGGTTTAAATGCTGATAATAATCTAAATAACAACACAGAGAAGGCAAGACCATTAATTACCAGGCTTGCTCAAGACGGGTTGGCCATTTCAGTCTTATTTAAACTACTAGCTGCGCGGTTTCCCGCAATAGTCTCGATCCCGTGAAAAAATCGTTATAAAAAGGACCACATATTCTAACCCAGGTCATGGTCTAACCATGTACGAAATTTCATCCAAATCCGTTCCGCCCTTTTAGCGTGAAAGCATAACAAATAAATATTGCAAAAAATTAAATCTTTTAACATTATAATATTAGTTTAGATGAGTCCAGGTTTCCTAACGTTGTTTTTCAATAGCCATAGCTCGTGCTAAACTAGCACTTAAATGCTCTCGCAAACAGGCGCGGCGCCACAGCGCACCACAAAGGCACCGCTCGTCGCGTGACATGCGGTGATTTCGCGCTGTCACGTCGGGCCATTGTGTTACAATTTAAACAACCTGAATTAGCAAAGTTTCGGCCATATTAGCCTTAGAACCTATGACCGTTGGGGTAGACATGTGCTTGAGTGGAGACCTCGAATCGGAAATCGAAAGGTAGAACGCCATCAGGCTAAGTGGAGCGGCGATCTTCGCATGGTGGCTAGTGTAAGCTGGCTCAGAGTTGCCGAATGAATTGAATGGCGTGCAATAGGAGAGGCCTATGTCCAGCAGTGGACTGCTATAGGCTGATGATGAAGATGACGTAAAACCGAGATGGCGTATATCGAACCTTCGATCAGTAATAAAATGGTCGAAGAATCGAACATAGAAGCATCTTTATAGGGTGGCAGGGAAATTCAATCAATCAATAAATCAACTTTATGTTCTCACCACAATATACATAAATTATTTTACATTGATCAGACTCGACATAATTCTTGTAAGTAGGTATATTGTGGGAGATTGGTGCCTAAACTAGGCTCCTGGCCTGTGTTTCAGGACACCAGGATCCCACCCCTTTACAAATTCTTTTTATAAATGTAGTAAGGTATCATACGACATAAAGTTTTATTTTGATTATTATCTAGGTTATGTATGCGGGACGAATGTTAGTAGATGTGTAGTACTGGTGTAAGTGTGGGTGAGTGGGTGTGTGAGTGTGTGGGTGTGCGAGTGTGTGATTGAGAGTTTAAGACATTGACGAACAACCTGTTACCATGGATTCAATAAATGATTGTACATATATACATACACGCCTTCATCCCATGGGGGTAGGTAGAATCCACAGAACGCCACCTGCTACGATCCTTACATACTCCTTTTGCCTAGTTTACGTTCATACATCTGGTCATACACGCACGCTGGATGCGAGTACTACACATCGCTCCTTTCTGAAGAACATCACCAATAAGGTCACTATAATTATGTCCTCCTAAGGCGTCCACTCCCGGTGTTCATCTGTCTTGTAAATAGCTTTTGTTAGTCTCCTTTCATTCATCCTCTCAATATGACCAAAGCTTCGCAGCATACACTTTTCAATTTTTGTCACTACATAGGCTAGGTTACATCTTCTTTAAACCCGCACAGTTGCCTTATCTCATCATTCCTCAGCCTATCAATCATAGTCACACAACACACGCAGAATAAATGCTGTGGAAATACGTTTTTGCGAAGGAACGTATTTCCACAGCATTTATTCTGCTTTCATTTAAAAACGTAGGCACCAGCACACCATTGTGAATAGACAATTGTGCCTTTTTGGACTTCAACTGGATTCACTTTATTTCCCGCATTCACTCTCCTTTCCACATCTTCTCCCTTTCCATCTCTCGTAAACAGACTCCCAAATATTAACGAACGAACTCATTTACTTTCTACACACTCTTATCATGAGTACATGATAAGAGCCTCCTCTCTGTAAGAGGGAGTGGGCTGTTATGCACCACGCGGGACCAGTGCGGGTTGGCAAATGTCATATGTCTTCGAACTTTTGGTTCTTTGTTGAAAACTGCCGAAATGTTCGTGTCGGAGTTTAGATTTGTGTCCGGTTGATGGCAATAGCGTCGCCCCCCGTTACACTTAAATACAAAACTGGCGAAATGTGGGTGTATTAGGCAGAGGTGCACTTATAGTAAAGTACACCTCTGCCTTATATTTCGGATAATACACGCGTTATGTTATGTTTTGTTTGATTATCGTATTTGGATTTGTGAACATTGTTTAGAGGACTCCCTCGATTACATACCCACATGTTCAATTCGGCACGGAAGCGTATCAAATGTGTGTGAATAGCTGTACTGCTTGCACCCCTTTTTTTTTTTTTTTTTTTTTTGGGTGGGAAATCATCAAATGAATTCTCCCGCTCTGGGTGGAGCGGGAGGGCGTGTCAGACTTTTACTGACTAAAACCCACCCGTGTTCCTTCAGTTGCCTGTGCCAGGGCCACGGTTTTCTCTGTGGAATAACCCGCGACCCTGAGGCGTCGGCCCTATCGGACCCCGTCATTTTGTGCTGACATCTCTTTGAGGCGCGCGTGGAACACAACGCACTGCTTGCACCCCTACGAATCGAATTGAATGCGGCTTGCGCCCGTGACGGTCCAGTGTAAATCATCCTTGAAACGTAAACAAAGTCAACACGTGCTTATAAGCTAGTGGGGTTCATCTACACCGCCACATGTGAACTACGCATCGGACTGGCCTCGCACAAAATCTTCCATCGCGCAAGCAGAGCTTACCGCGCAACAAGCATATAAACAACGTCTTGACGCCCCGTCTGGTCGGAGAATTCTCCCTTTTCTGTTGAGAATTAGTGAACTTTATATCCTGTTCCTCATGCCTCTATACTGGTGACCCCGACGTGACTAAAAAGAAGCCATCGTGAAAAGAGTCATCATAGCCATATACAGGATGGAATTTTTTAATGCAACCTGAAGGGAAAGTACTCTTAATACAGCAGCTCGAAAATTTTAATCAAAGAAAATATTCCTTTATTTTTGATTCAATGCTGGTCCTGCTCCACACCACAACTAATTAATTTACATTTGAAATACTATATTATAGTCAACGTTTTGCCAATTCGTTAATTTTAGTTTTGCAAGTTGGGAATTAACATAACAATATAGTTGTTGTGGCAATCACCGTCTTTGAAGAGTTTAGATACCTTTCTACAATTACTCCAGAACATTCGGAATATTTAAATTGTGGGTGACATTAATGTAAATATATTGAACGTTGATTCTAATGTTTCCTCATACCTAGATATTACCTCATTTCACGGTTTTCTTCCGGCACATAACCTACCTGCTAGAGGAAATAGTTGCCTGGATCATGTTTTAGTTAAGAACAAGTTAAATTCTTATACATTTAACCTTCAAACTTAAATAACTGATCATGATGCTATTATATTTTGTCTCAAGCACAGGGTTTCAAACAAACCTTTGAGTAGTAGGGAAGTCAGGAAGACGAACTGGACCGAGATCATCTCCGACTGCTAAAATTGGATTTTAGTCAAGTTTATGCTGAAAGCGACTTAAATCTGGCAACCAGTGGGTATCGAATTATTGCCAACACCGTATCGAATTATTAAACATATGTCGATCGTAAGGATGCCACGAAATAAAACTACCCTAAAACCCTGGATAACGCCAGGTCTTCTAAGATGCATTAGAAATAGGAACAGTTTGCTTATTAAAACTAAACAACAGTCAAGTAATGAAATATTAAGTTTAACATATAATCGATATCGGAACTATTGCAACAATCTTCTTAAAAAATAAAACAACAGTATGAATAAAAACAACTCAAAATAGCTAAAGCGCTCAACGCATACCCTCGAATGTGCCATCTTTCAATAACACTGCTGTATTTAGAGACACCGCCAGTAGCAACTCATTCGTACTACCTACTCAAAGTGGATATTATTGAAGTTAAAACTATAAAATAAATTAAAAGTTAAAATACTTAAAGTCAAATAAAATTCTTGCCGCAACACAATATGGATTTCGAGCACCAAATCCACTGGTGAGGCTGTTTACACTTTTTCATATTTTGTCGTAAGAAACATAGACGAAAACAATAAATGCCTAACCGTCTTTCTTGATCTTGCCAGGCCTTTTGACACAATTTCTATCCCCACCCTAATCCGTAAATTATCTAATAGGGGAATACGGGGTAATGAACTAATATTAATAGCTGACTATTTATCCGAGCGTACGCAGCGTGTAAGGATCGGGGACCACCTCTGTGATTAACTTCCTATCGAGCACGGGGTTTCTCAGGAAAGTGTTCCTGGTCCCACTATGTTTCTGTGTATAAATGAGCTATGTCAACTTAATCTTGAAAACTGCAAAATAATATCTTACGCACATGACACAACTCTTACTTTTAAGGGCAATTCTTGGGAGGAAGTATATTACTTAGCTCAATCTGGTCTGAACACGGTCTGTCACTGGCTCGCTGCAAACTCGCTCACTCTTAACGCAGATAAAACAAAATACATTCCTTTTGCAATCAGGACTGTAGAAAACTTCTTACAAGATAAGCCTTCCATATTTGTTCATCAGTGTTAATTTCCTCCTTTGGATAAATGTAGCTGCTCAACTGTTACAGCTAACAACTTATGTAAAAGAGTGCGGAAACTGACTTATATTTTTAAACAGCTTAGACAGGTAGCAAATGGTGCAACGCTTAAAATGGTATATTTTGCACTTGCTCAATCTATTCTGACATAGTGTGTAACAAATTGGGGAGGTGCCAGTAAAACTAAAACGTTGGAAGTAGCCCAAAGGTTGATTCTGAAAGTTGGCCTTTCTTAACCACGACTCTATACCACTGACGCCCTGTATCAGGGAAGAGTGTGTGTGGAAGCTGAGGTTTTAACTGTTAGGCAAATTTACATTATTTTTACTATTCTCCGGCAACATTCTGATCCATCCTTTTTCGATCTTTCTAAATTAACAACGAGGAGGCAGTATGCAATATGTAAATCCATACACACAACAGGTTTTGCCCAAAAATTTTATACTTATTATAAAAAATTAAAATGTACTTTATACCTGAACTCTACAATAAGATAAATAATGAATTAGATATTTTTAGTTACAATAAGTCTAAATGTAATACTCCCATAGGGGAAAACAAGCGTTTTGTTATGTCCAAAAAAAATACATTATTTCCGTTTATTAATTTTCACACATCCTTATTAAAATAATAATTTCGAAGTAACTCTGTCTGAATTTTACCTTTTCACGCCAAAACCAATAAACGGATTTCGATCAAATTTGGCGAGGAGATGGATGGCATCGTGCAGAAGGAAATAGGCTACTTTGTGTCTCACTAGCACGTTCCTGAAGGATAATTTTAGACAGCCACGGAGAGAAGCTGGTATTGAATACATTTTTTCAATATATTTACAAAAAACTAATTGTGGCCCATCGGCGTAGGGAACAGGGCCCAAACTACCGGTGTTCAGGGCTCTAGAGAGAGAAACCTCCTCACCATGCGTGCCGTGTCCAGGAGTACTGCTTTCTGAATCAAACCCCTGACCCAGCCGCGCAATGAGAGCCTCCTCAGGTGTTGGTTGAGGCTCTCCGCTATTAGACCACTTACTGTTACGATTATCAGCATAATGATTTCGCAGTTTAATGAGTCCACGTCCCACATGTCGTCAATAATTTTGGGTTTCTGTCAGCCCATGACAACGATATACTAGGTATTCAAACTAAAATCTGATAAATATTACTCAAGCGTTCAATTGATTATAAAATGCTGCTATGGGTATCTATAGCTTTTAATCTTGAGATTACGATTTAAATTATATTAAGCTAGGTATAATAGGTACATAAAACCATATGGAAAGTTTCTGAAAGAAGAACTATTAGCCTTTATACGCAGGAGCGATTTTTATCGCGCAGTTGATTTGCACCGCACCGCTCAGCGCCGATAATAAAAATCCAACAATGCGCTTGTTTGAATCCCTGGGATATGCTTTGTTGGATTCTCAATGATCGGCTCAGTAGGCCGAGTGTTAAAAATCCAGTGCGGAATAGAAAATCGTCGCTTATAAAAATCGACAAAAAGGCTTACAGTATCTAGTCGTCAACATATGAGCTGTATAGAGATAAGCTTCGGCTTTGTATTGCGTCCGCCATAACTCAAACCTAGGGTAAGAATCTCGAAATATGAGTCTCTAGATTTAAAAAAAAAACGTTTTTATGTTTGGTGACTTTAAAAAAATAATAATAATAATAGTCTTTTAAGTCCGGACAAATTTGGGCGGATAGTGGTCTCTTTTTTTTTAAACTCGTGTCAAAATCTTAACGCCTGGGCATTTACCGTTCGTTTTGAAAGCAAGCACCGTTAAAGAGAGGGTTTACTATTAGCCAGCGCTTCCACACCAAACGGATACTCGGCTACCGACACTGACCGAGTCACTTGGTGGTCAATGTTGGTTTTACATAAATGATAATGATAAAATTTTGTATATTTCTGTAATTACTGTTTATTCTTAATTAAAATGAAAAGTACAAAAATAACTACTTATATCTAATTAATATAAATTATGCCTAATAAAAGAAATGTTGGAACAAATAATGTAATTTCTATGAAGGCATTGTAAAATGAGACAATTGAAATAAAAAAAGAAAAATCGTTATAAATTTGAAGAAGGTACACGCTTTAAAAGTTTTTGGAGCGGATTATTCCCGTCCTTGTCGCGAGGTACATACACTGTATAGCGCTAGTATGAAGTTACATACTCATGACTTCACGTCTAATAATAAAGTTCTTCAGTTATAATAAAACGTTTATAACTTCACAATTTTAAAGCGATTACATTTTTATAATATTCTTTGCACTATTTAGAAACAAATATTTTTTTGAGTAAAAAAAAAAATCATCATCCCTACTAATCAAATAAATATTTAAAGCATTGGCACGTTGTATGGCAACGACTTTCATCTAGCCAAGGTCTTTTCTGTAATTAAGTTTATACAAATTATTTTACAGAATCTCTCTTTACTCTGAGAAGATCACTGAAACAAAGTCAGGGGTCGCACTCTCTTTTAAAGTCCAGACATAATCTTGGTCAGATTACCAATACAGGTTTGGTGTGAATTCAGCCTAAGACATGAAAACACTTTGGAATCAAGTAATACCAAGGGTAATATAAAAAAAGAAATAAGCAATTTGTTTGCCCCCACAAGTTCAACTTGATAATGATTTACAATTTCAAACAGAGCGATAGAAAGATAAAAACCATGAGCCCGTGACTCGGTTTCAATGCAAAATCTAAATCGTGGCTGAATTGACCAAAGAAATAACGTTAGGGGAGGAAGCTCCAAGTAGCCAGCAAACTTCAAATTCTGCGGTCGCTAATCATATTTGGTTCAACCTGACACTGACCTGCAAAAAAAGAAAGAAAATTTGAAATTCACGGGCTACGGTCGCACTTTCCCCTTCAGCCAAGACTAACAGATATCACCGAATTAGATTACGAATTTAAAAAGCTGAGGTTAAATAATCCTTTTCTGTGACATCCAATACTTATTTTATTTTTGTTGCAGGAACCACTATGGATGTCGAGAATGCTAACTGCAAGATAAAGGTGTCTCAATGTGCAGACATGGAAGTGCTGCCCATTGAGAGACCCTTGAAAATTGACGTGTAAGTACAACATACCTACACAATATAATCAGATTATCAAATGTCCCCACTGCTGGGACTCAGTCCTCCTCTCTGTAAGAAGGAGTGAGCCATATTTCACTAAACAGCCACAAAAGTCGATGCATATCTATTAGGCGGCCAATTAGGGCGCAGAAACAACTGTCACATTAAACGGTGCTGTCTTGAACCGGGTCCGTTAGTTTAAATATCTAGAGCATATTTTAGTGAAGGATATAAGGCATAATCTAAATGTAGACCGGGAGCGAAGAGCATTAGCAGTGAGATGTTGACGATCCGAAGGTTCTCACGCTGCTCGGGTGCGGTGTAAATAACACTTTTTAAGGCATGTTGTCAAGTTTTTCATTCTTGTATTCTTTAGATTAGCTTCCCTCAAAAAGCTGTTAAAGCTCTTCGCGTTCAGAACAACAATTGAATGCTTCTAGGGCTGCCACGCTTTTGTAGTGCCTCAGGTATGTTCGCGAACGCGCAAACTGACGGCTTCGCTGCGATCAGACGCAAGCGTGCAGCATCCCTGCGTGCTAGTTCCAACAGCCTTCTGGTTCTCATTGCTAGCAAACTGGGTTACCCTATCGTTCTCTTTTTAAGCCAGCTACATAATTGTACTTACCTGCTAATTGGTAAATATTACTTACATGTTTGTAAGTAAATTGTTACAAAGTTTATGAGTCCATAATTCTTGAGAAAAAAATTCTTATTATTTTGATAATAAGGTGGGTTGGTGGACGTCATAGTGTTGTTTACTTTCATCGAATAAAAAAAAAACAATGAGGTTGTGCATTCACTTAGTTTTTATTTTATTTTTCATACACGTAGGTACACCGATTTTTCCGTGAGTACTGGGACAATATACGTGATTATCTTTATTTGGTAGAAGAAGACAGAGCGTAATCAATTTTTGAATTAGCTTCAGTATTAATATCGTTTTAATTCAGTCCATCTATGTTGATGATTTTGTTATCTTTATATAGTAAGTGAATGAGTACATGAATTTGTGTGGTAGGGCTTGGCTTTACTGTGTAAGTAGTTGTATGTTAAAAAACTAAAACCCAGCTACGATAAACTCAAAGCATTTATTTCAAATAAACCAATTACAGGCACTTTTGAATTGTCAAGACTGGTCGGTCAGAAAGATTTGCCTATTCCAAAGAGTATTAGGTACCTATGGAGAATTTCAATTTAAATGAAACGCCATACATGTATAACATATAACAGTAGATGATCAGGACACTTCCAACGATTCCTCATTTGTCAAATAATGATCAGCAGTTTATAAGTAATTTTTGTCAACTTTAAGAGTCGAAATCATAACCCTCCGTTTTTCTTCGCCGGAGTCGGGTAAAAAAATTAACAACTGACTTCAGACGCAAAAAAGGTTTTTTGAATATTTATTTCATCACCATTGTAAGAACGTAAGCAAAACCGTGAAAAGACCGACATGTCCTAGAAACGAAAATTCTAAGCCATGTGACAGCCACCACTCCGCACTGTCTCCGCGTGATGGATGACGATCCACTCCTTCTCACAGTGAGGAGGCTTGAGTAACAGCAGAGGTCTCACTGAATGTTTTACTTAACTGAAAGTTAGTGACGTCCAAAGTAGTTTAGTTTAGAGGACATGAGATATTAAAAGGTCACATTGTCATTATCAAGTACAGTTAATTTGCATTTTGTCAATCATTAAATATTCTAATAGAATATCTCTTTCCAAAAAGTAATCGATTTCTTTTGACCATTCTCTAATCAATAAAATTTTGTCCACAGGGAAATTACCGGCTTGGAAAATATGATAGGAGAGATACACAGGGTGTTTTCCCGCGATCATGTCAATGTACAGGATGTTCAGAAACTAATGGCTGCGTATAAGTCTGACCCCAAAGATTGGAGCAAGTTTGCGAAGTTTGATCGTTTTAGGTGAGTTTGAAACTTTTTATCTCAATTTAACCATCGTCGCTGTAGACCACGTCCAAAGTGGTGTGACGATCTGGTAAAGTTTGCAGGGCCAGCATGGCCTGAGATAGCACAACACAGAGAGGTTTGGAAGGAAAACGGGAAGGTCTTTACCCAGCGCAAACACAATACAGTGAATTCATGGTTACAGTTTTCGCACTGGTTTAAAACTTACCAGGTCGGACGACAGAAAAAAATAAAGAAAATTGGAAATTTTACCAGGTATGGTGAAAAACCTGGCACCTGGCGAAATCCCTATGTTGTGTAGTTTTCGAGCAAAACGTCTGTAATAAACAGGCAGACGGACGCAAGAAAACACTTATAATTGTTACGTTTTCCTTCTGAGTAACGGAACCCTTACAGAAGGTATACGAGCGACAATAGAATTAACTGTATTGCATTAGGTACCTACTATGTGAAGTTGTAAAATGTTGACGGAATTTTTGTAAAACATAACATAGCATCACGCCTTGTTTCCCCGAAGGGTTAGGCAGAGGTGTACCTATAGTACACCCACATTTCGCCAGTTATGTTTAGGTCCCATGTAATAGGGGGCGAGCCTATTGCCATCAACCGTGCAGCGGGAATTTATATGAGGTTCTAAAATTCTGTCTAGGTACTTCAGACAATAATGGTGTACTCGCATTACTTTGCTTTCGAAATCTGTAAATATATGTACGTACATACTTTAATATAGGTACTTTATTAAAAATTATAATCGGAATTGTTTGGTTTATAAAATACTAGCCGTTGCCCGCCATTTCGTCTGCGATACAGAAGCGAAAGTAGATTATTTGCTTACTCAGATCATGGTCAATCTGTGCGCCAAATGGCATCATAATCCGTTCAGCCGTTTTAGCGTAAAAAACAAACTTAATGTCGCATCAACGTCAACTACTCATTCTGTACATCAAACTTTACTTAGTTATTATATTATTATTTTCGGCTCCACCAAACATATTCATCTTTCATTCGGCTCGTGCCGATCGGCAAACTCCGTTCGGTATCTATTCTCAAAGAATAATGTTCGGGTCGGCTAGTCTAGCTATGCGTCCGGTTGTGCCAAATAATAAAAACTCATACAAATGTGGATCACCCCTCCGATAAACTCTTAGAAGTTGTAAAATTTATTCGAAGTAGGAAGTCAAAAACAGTCACCATCATCGTACGTCTTTGAAAGCGAAAGAGTCAAGATGCCCTAATTCCAGCTAAGACCACAGCATTTCTTAAAGACGCAATGTTTCAATATCGAACTCATAATCATCATCATTTCAGCCGAAAGACGTCCACTGCTGGACACAGGCCTCCCCCAAGTACCGCCACTTCGCCCGGTTCTGTGCTGCCCGCATCCAGCGGATTCCTGCGGCCTTCACAAGGTCATCTTTCCACCTTGTCCTTCCCATGCTACGTCTTCCGGTACGGCCGGCCTCGGCAAACTGTTCTACGAGCAATGTGCCCTGCCCACTGCCACATAAGTTTGGCTGTTCTTCGAGCTATGTCGGTTGCCAAGGTTCTCCTACGGATCACTTCATTTCTGATGATACCGAACTAATAGAAAGAATAACAGTTTACTCTGCACAAACTAGACGACATTTACATTTACATAAAAAAAACACACACACTAATAAACAGTTTGCCAAAAGCCTCGTATCCAATTGCAGTTATCATCATCCTTAAAAAACCGCTTTCTGATAGACCGTTTCCCACACATTCATAGCGTACGTCATAAAACTGGCATTTTCACCAGTATATTACATTGTGATATCGTATTTCTATTCTTTATAATGTACACCAACATCTTCATCCCATCAATCCCGGATGCAGAATACCGGTAATTTGCTTGAAGCGATAATTAACCTCCAATACCCTGTTACTACTCTCTCACACAACTCGGGTTAAAACACCTATGTAGCCACGCGAAAAATAAGGTGACTCAGTGTCATGCCATTTATAATGATAAGTAGTCGTTATCTTGACAGAAACCTAATTTTCCACTGTTTGTCTTATCGAAACAGGTCGCAGGGGGCGTGCGTTATTAAGATCATATCTGAAAAAAAAATATATGATAAAATAATAAATCTTAATAAAATGCCTCGTTGGTCTAGTGGTCGCAATCGCTCCTGCTGAGCATGAGATCCTGGGTTCGATTCCCAGGTCGGGCAACGTGTTATTGGGTTTTTCTATCTGGAATTTCTCAGTAGCAGCCCGAAGTCTGGATTTGTGCCCGGTAGATGGCAATAGGCTCGCCCCCTATTACATGGGACTTAAAAACATAACCGGCGAAATGTGGGTGTACTATAGGTACACCTCTGCCCAACCCTTCGGGGAAACAAGGCGTGATGTTATGTTTTAATAAATCTTAGTCGTATAGCATAATCAGCCTATACGAGTCCTTCTCTCTTCGTGAGGCAGTGGGCTGTAATCTACCACGCGGGCTCAGTGCGGGTTAGTAGAAGTCACATGTCTTAATTTTTTTGTTTTAATGACATGCCGGTCTCCTCAAGATGTTTTCCTTCACCGTTTTGAGAGAAACGTTGTTGAAATTTTTTACTCGGAGTAAAGCACTTGACTGGGTTTGAACTTTGAACCCACGTCCTACAACACGTAAGTCGGGGCCGTTACCTCTGGGCTACCAATGCTGGCGGCTTAGGCGAACTCGGAATTGTGTTAATTGTAACCCTACGCCTACGGTTAAATGCCACTTGCATATATTAAAACGACAAGGACCCTTTACCACAAAACCTTACCAGTCTACAATTCAACGAACAGTTTTACTTGTAGAAAGAATAGTGTGTATTTTCTGACACTTGGGAAAAAGCTCTCGCCATTCCCACATTTAAATCCAGAAAAAAAAATTGGCAACGAAATGTTGCTAATTATAGGCCAATCTCAATGGTGATTACAGTTGAAAAAGTATTTGAAAAACTTGTTAGCAAACTTCTGATGTGATACCTTAAGGAACACTACTAAATATCAGCATGATTTCATTCATATCGACTAATACTAACCTACTATGTTTCACGTTGGCTTTGTCTAAGTGCCTTGACAATCGTATTCCAGTGGACTTAATCTATACGGATTTTAGCGGGGCATTTGATAAAGTGAATTACTATTACCTGCTTACAAAAAGTTGGCTCAACTGGGTGTCGGTGGAATAGGGTTCAATTCCTAAGGTGGTTTAAGTCATACCTAGAACAGAGAGAATCAAAACTGGTAGTGAATGGTAATTTCTCTGGAAGATATCTAGCTACCTCTGGAATCCCGCAAGGATCGCATTTGGGTATTTTTAATGTTTTTTTTTATTAATGGCATAACTGAGTGCTTTAAACAGTAACGTATTTATTTGTTTGCGGTCGTTTAAAGATAATGAAGCCAATTCATAGTAACTTAGATTCCAAAATATTATAGCGTGACATCAACATACTTGTTCACTGGTGCAAACAAAACAAAATGCTCTTAAATAAAAGTAAATGTCAAAAAGTGTTAGAGAACAAATATTATGTAGAGGGAGTTGAAGTCAAGAAACTGCGCAAAATTCGCGATTTGGGTGTTCAACTCGATCAAGCGCTGAAGTCCGATGTACACATACTGAATATTGTCTATAGATCGAAAGATCTAAAAGGTTCTGGGATTTGTTTTACAAAATTTTAAGGAATTTAAAACATCTGCTACAAAAGCTATCAACAGTTTAGTCCGTCCAATTTTAGAATATAAATCGTGGGATGGGATCCGCATTACTCCAAGCGATTAATGAGTGTCCAAAAGCGATTCACTCACTAAGATCACTTCCCAAACAACTACAAGGACAGGTTGAGACACTATAACATGGATCCATTAGCCAGTCGTAAGAAGAAACTGGACTGCATCGTCCTTCACAAAATATTGAGTGGAACGATAGCTTGCAGTGAATTTTTGAGCTCATTAGAGATAAAAAATTCAATTGGGATTCCTAGGCATAACACAAACAATTTATTTTCCATCCCAGGCTCAAAAACTGACCTCGGTAATTACGCCGCTGTGTTAAGACTTCGTAGGCATTTTTTTAAATACAGTTTTTAGGCTAGGCATTCTAGTAAACAGTTTACACGTCGATGTCCCCCCTGCCACCTTGTATATGTATAATACACATCTGCCTAGATGTTTTTTCTTATAATTTTTATCAGTTATTTAATGTAAAATGATTACGTATGTCATCATGCCATCCGAAGAGCTAAGGTACATTACCTGAGTGTTGATAAGAGGCATAGCAATTGCTACTGTTGCTAACTAAGAATTCCTTATCTTTTTTATCAATTCGTCGGGGTCGTGGTGTATTTAATAATGACGGCAATTTTTTTTCTAAGATATTTACTAATCTAGCTGTCCTCAGTAGTGTAGACCTCAAATTCATTGATCACTGTTAATCATCCTACTGTTACTGTTCTGTTAGCCTGCGTCATCCCGTTGCTTGGCAAAAGCCTCTCCCCATGAATTTCGATCCAGGGCTGGTCCCACCTTCTTTTTCGGGGTAAGCCGCGAAGTCTTTTGGCTGTGTCAGAGCTCCACGTAGTTTTATTTTGGCCCACAGCTCGTTGGGTATAGGGTAGACGCGGCCATTCTAGTTCCACTGCAGCTTAGCGGCTTTTTGAGGAACGTCAGTAATCTTTGTTTTGTTAACCCTGCTCTTTCAATTTATTTATGGTCAGTTCATCCATAAATCTCTATGAGCCATAATCCTAGTTGTCACCCCCTTTCCAGCCATATCAACTTTCACTTCCTTTATTTATTGTTTCTTTGATCTTTCTCTTCTCTTATAACCTTTCACTTACAACTGAAGGACAAAAAACATTAAACTGAAGTCGCAATATCATGTCAGCGACAATAATGTCAGAAAGTTGTTTAATTTTTTTTGATAAACTTTGAGTATTTACATTCTAAGCTGAGTTTAATTTTCAGTTCTTAAAAATACCGGAATTGTCTCTTTTGGTGCACATCAATGGATTTTCATACACAAATAGACATATAACTGAATAATAAAATTGACATTTTTAATGACAATCATCGTAGGTACGAAGTACCGTTATGCGATTGCATGTAGTGATCATATCGCACGTCCTCATTTGTCAGTATCACATGTCCAATATAACTCCAAATGCTTAGACTAAACCACCATCTTTATCTTCCAGATACACTAGGAACCTGGTAGACGCTGGCAACGGAGCCTTCAACATCATGATCCTCTGCTGGGGCCCTGGACACGCGTCTGCCATCCATGACCACGCTGATTCCCACTGCTTCATGAAACTGCTGAGCGGGAGTCTTGATGAAGTCAGGTAAAGATTTGAATTGTTTTTTGGAAAATTTCACGACTGCAACAATAAATTTGTACCAGTGGTGGTAAAAAAATAATATATCCTCT
This sequence comes from Dasypolia templi, assembly GCA_963555695.1. Taxonomy (NCBI): domain Eukaryota; kingdom Metazoa; phylum Arthropoda; class Insecta; order Lepidoptera; family Noctuidae; genus Dasypolia; species Dasypolia templi. Next base: position 14,172,632 of record OY743163.1, read on the forward strand.
TCTTTGAGTTTTGGATCTTTTGATTGTTTCCATTTGGTAGTGAATGTTTAAATTTAGCTTCTCCTAGATACGCCATTTCATATAATATTCCCACTGCTGGGACACAGGCCTCCTCTCGGTGAGAGGGAGTGGGCCGTAATCCAACATGCGGGCTCAGTGTGGGTTGGTAGATGTCATAAGTCTTCGAATTTTTGGCTTTAGGACATGCCGGTTTCCTCACGATGTTTTCCTTCGACGTTTTGAGAGCCGTAGTGATGAAATACGTCATTTCATTGGGGCAGCTCAAAATATCAGTCTTTGATAATACAACATCTGATATAGTTCCACGGGGTAATTGCATAACAAACTAACATTTATTGCGTTACTTACGTTGTTGAGCAGACAAATTTTTCGAACATATGAAGGGAAAGATTAGCAATATCTTTTGAAATCATTAAGATTGATAATTTCTTACGCAATTAGGGCGCGGGATTACCTCTTGAAGTTCATGTTTCGATTCTCGTTTTTTTTTCATATTTTTAGGAGCTCCAAGATTTTCATTAAGTACCCTTTTATTAAAAGATAATCATCAGTACGGTGTAAGTTACAGATAATTATTAAGAAGACAATTGGCACGTTATAAATGTTAATGAAATTGAATTCTCGTGAGACATTTCAACGTTATCTCTAGACAACAGTTATGCTAAGATACGACTCTTTGACCTAAGTATATCAAGATTATTGGTTAATCCAGCTTAAAATTGGGAAAGTTGTTGATCAGTTCAGATCAGTCAGAAAATCGAAGTCAGAAGATCGAAAATCAAATTTCAGCAAACATATTATAAACTATAATAATCCAGGAGACAGAGTCGTAGCTTTGGATGTAAACATAAAGACTTACGTCAATTTGCACTCTAGATAAGACTAGTAACTAGGTTTAACCAAAACACGCGACAAGACCTCGTCACAGAAATAACATAAACACAATGACGTAACAAGCAATGCTTTAGATTATTATTGCAATAATATTATTCTGCCAATTATCAGTGACAATTATAGCGTCTACGACTAATGATATTTATTATGTACATCCGGCACACCGTCACAAAGAAACAACAACCTTTCTAAAAAATAAATCTAAACATAATCCCATCCTTTTTTTTCCGGGGTGGAAAATCCTCATGGATGTCAGACACTTACTGACTAGACACTTACACGTAGGATCATGGGAACTTGTGCACCTTCCACGATCCCCGGCTAGTGCCAGCCCAGCTCTGCCGGCCTTCTCAAAATCATAACTATACAACTTAATATTTTAAATGTTAAAAGTTTGTTTAATACGCTTTCACGCTAAAACGGCGGAACGGATTTGGATGAAATTTAGCACATAGGTAGACCATGACCTAGAGAGGGACATAGATAGGCTTCTTTTCATCCTCTGTGATAATGGTGATGTAGCCTTTGTCCATAAGCAGGTCATGTGGTCTGTTTGCCAAATGTCATCCAAATCCGTGCAGCCATTTTGGCGTGAAAGCGTAACAAACATACAAAGTTATTATAGTTTAGGAAACGTCAAGAGGATAAGTAGTAACGTCCTCCTCTCAGCTAATAACAACTACTAGACAGTCTCTCATACAGTACTCATCTCAGTAATAAAGAAACCCTTAGCTTTGGCGAAAAAATAGCCAGCATGAGTAGAAATGACACTGTAGAAACGAAAGAAGACAAATTGAAGAAAGATTTCTACTGCACGATGTCAAAATTCACGAAAAGAATGACATTTTGCAAAGATTTGTCTTCTCTTCGAAGAGAAGAGATAGAAGTGGACAATTTCTGGGTTGGTAACGACTGACTTTTCAAAATGCGCCCGACATATTTTTGTATCGTCTTTGTTTAGGCTCTGAAACTGATGCAATAACTGATGCAACTTCGTTAGACTTTAGTTTATGATAACAAGTTCAAGATATTATGTTTATAGGTACAGCTGGCAAAAAAGATAAGTACGCAGTTTAGTAGCTGTTTGATCAAGGCATCGGTTTAAGACATTTGGTTTGAGTAACTGAGTTGTTGACTGATTGACTTCTGCAATTAGGAAAGTCGGTCGGGCTGATTTCCCCAATGAAACTGAATGAGATCAGCACATAAACTACGTTTAAGAGCTGTCAGTGTCATTATTTTCTTTGGAATATTGACACTGACAGCTCTTGAACGCGTTTTATATGTGCTGATCGCGTTCAGTTTCATTTGTGAAATTTTGCACTAAATGTCTTTTAGCACTTACGCACTTTACTTTAGGATACGGGTTGACTCCTGAACTAAACAATATTTGAGTGAGATGAGATGGAGCTGTCACAATTTCCACCCTATGTCAGAGTCTATTTAATAAGTCAGTTAACATGGGGAAGTTATAAGGTAATTGAAAAATAGTCTATGGCAATGTAAACTTACTTATTGAACAGACTCTAGAGGAAAACCTCTGCCATAGACATAGAAGTGATAATTCAAGCAGAACCACGACCTGATCCCACCGTCGCCCTTTTAATACGAGACTATCAGACGTACCTACTGCAGGGTACCACAACCACCGACCAGTCGTACTCAGCGCTTCTCCTCCACATTTATTATGCGCACAGCCAAAGTGTGGAACTCTCTGGCAGCATCTGTGTTCTCTTCCACATTTAACCCATCTACCTTCGAAGCAAGAATGAACAGGCACCTTCTGGGCACACTCGTTCTATCGCAGACCTCATCCATGGCTTTCTATCAGGCATGCTCGAGGTCAAGAGCAGGCCCATTCGGCAATAAAATAATAAACTCACCCCAAATGCAGTCATAATCACTCTTTTACATTTGTATTCAGCGGCATATGATATATGGTGTCGTTTCTCGTACGCTTCCCGTTAATAATCACGCCATTAAGAGCGAGTCATGCGCCTAGTTTCGTTTCTAAATTATTATCGTCGCTGTGCTGAGAAAATCTCGTGATCGCAAAAAACAACATTATATCACAGGGCAAGATAAAAACTGTCCGAAAAATGGCCGCTATCGAGGTTCTCATAATCATCAATAGAAGGCATTGAAAGCATCTTCGAGCTGCGCATGATTGTTCTAAATATGTATTACGAGGTTTTCACTGCTCAGTGACGACATGAAATATTCATTCTTTATCTATGCTTCTGCCTTAAACCTCCGTACGACCTTGTAGATCCAGTGCAATAAGGTCGTGCTTCAATACTTAAACAGCGGAAATAAGTGGTAGTTTTTCTACTAGCATGCCAACATACTCGTATGACCTAACTTTTTCCTGATTTATGATTCTAATAATATTATTGTTGACAGCATCAGCTGATATAATCTTTTCTTATCGTTTTCACTACGTTATATCTTTGTTTCCTTACGTATTATAATTACGGACAGTCCCCTGACCTCTTAATTTCGTTTTTTACTCGATTCTGACGTTTTATCATTAAACACGTATGTTTTATATACTCGTGTGATATTGTTGTTTTATACCAAATGTCTTGAATGAGGTCATCATGGCCTGGAGCTTTGTTTCTCCTTGTGAAATGCATACTAAATCTGTGGTTGCCACCATCATTTGCCTAGTATTTGCCAACTATTTTGGGTCAGCTTCCAGTCTAAAGGGATGCAGATATATACCAATATTTTTGACTTCATAACTGACTTCCACCACACAGGATACAGATTGGGGAAGACAGTTTGTCTGTTTCTTTGAGAAATCTTTGAAATTACCCGCACTTTGAGGTAAGAGTGTAATTACTTATCCAGAATATATGGCGTTTCCATGACAATCAGCACAAGTGACTGTGAGATTGTGTGTGTCAGAGATATAAAAAAAACATAAACGCGATCGTCTTTTGACGTGGTAGGACGAAGTAGTATGACGGGCAACTCCACGTCCAAATGCGTTTTAGATTTTGTAGAATTTTAGAAAATCCAGGCGTCAACATGTCTAAATCCTTATAGAACTTCTAGCATCTTCTTTAAAAGTTCCAACCATGTAATAGTGAAATATCTTTTTGTAAGGTCTTAAGGTCAGTTCCAAGATAGGTCAGTGTTATCAAACCTTGTTGTTTATAGCTTCACACAAAGGGTTTTAACTTCACGGCGATAACGTCGAAGAGCAGATATAACTGGTTTTTAGTTAACAAATATCTTCATTATTGATTATAATGAAGTTCGTTGTACTTTTTGAAGGATGACTGCAATGTGGAATGTTACTAGAAGGTGGGTAGGTACTATTTCTGTTAACCCCTCTACCCTCAACTAAGCCAAAACAATACTTTACCCTAATGCTTATTCTTTTGTGTGGGCACGAACTGTATGAAATAGCTCATCATCTTTATCATCCCCAGCCCGACTGCGCCCACTGCTGACCGAAGGCCTCCCTTTTCTTGTGTCAATCCCCTTGCTCCTTTTTTTGGTGTCTCTGTGGAAATCCTCATGGATGTCCTCCGCCCTGGGGTGGGCAGAGAGGTCTGTCAGACTCTTACTGACCAAACACCACATTGTGGTGTTTAGTCAGTAAGAGACACACAAACCTGCGTCGGGGGCTGCGAGTGTGACTTCCACTGCACGGGTGATGACCCGATTTATGCGGGCCACGTAGGGTAAAGTGAGATGTTGAAATCCCCCCGTTACGCTTAGAGAAGTGCGCGTTTAACACTACGCGCTGCCATCTCGGATTCTTCGGAATGGGAGGCGACGGATGTCCCCGATCCCATCGCCCCTGGACCCGTTTAGGGGGGAGCCGTTTGGTAACAGAAGAGCACTGGTGAGCTCCCTCTCCCTTTCAGCAGCCCCTATTCCTACCTTATCCCAGTTTACCTATGATGGCAACAATATCATCTACCCATCTCGCCGCCAAAAGAAGAGCTTTTCTTTTGGCGGCGAGATGGGTAGATGATATTTCCAAATAGCTCATACCGTGGTAAAAATATAAGCCAGTCAACATGTTGTATGCGGGGGTAGTACAGCTGGTCGAAGCTATTTGAATTCACATTATTTTGTAACAACACATCGGTCTGTCGGTCGTTTCTGACATCGGTGAAGGGAAACATCGACAGGACTCCTGCATTCATATTTATGAATGCAGGATTCCTGTCGATGAAATCGCCAACCAGTCTTGAGCAAGTGTGGTGATCAATACTCGTGCCTTCTCTGTACGAGAAGAGGCTTTTCCCCTGGAGTGGGAAAATATAACAGGTCGATATTTTGTAACCAAAAAGCTTGATTGATCTACGAAATGTTAAGTTTCAATATTATCTATATTAATTATATATATTTTACTGCCCTAATTACCAAGTCAGTAAACACCAATTTACTTTTGTTTTAAAACTGAATTCATAACAATCAGCGCTCAACATCATACCAATACCCTGAATCACTCAACTAATTAAAACTAATTAACGATTTCCAGATACGAGTGGCCTGAAAACGTACAACCGGAAGTAATGAAGGTCTTAAACAACAACAAGTCTAGAAGAAAATACTACTCCGAGTGCCAAGACTCACCCGACAGTGTATCCGAACTGAAAATCGACACTGACATCTGTCAAAGTGACAGCTGCGGATGTGACAGCTGTCAAAAGAGGAGGCAATGTGACAGCTGTCAGGAGAAAGAAAGTGACAGCTGTCAGAAAAGGCGGGAGGACGGTAATGAAGGCGATAGTGAAGAGGAGGGATATGATGCGAGCGATATGAAACTGAGGGGGAGGTCGAGAATGGAAGTCAATGATGTTTGTTATATAAATGGTTAGTATTTGATATAAACACAGTATTTTTGTTTCATAATCTAGCTTAGCAAGTTATAATAGAGAGGCTCTCATTGGTCGATTGATCAGGGTAAACTACTATTGCCGCGGTGGGTCCGAGGATTGGTGACTATCTTTACATACTGAGAACCTTCCGTGTCTCTGAAAGCACGTTAATCCGTTGGTCCCATCTGTCATTCGTGGATCTTTGACAGTCGTCAGAAGCCCGAAAGTCTGACAACCAGTCTTACAGAGGTTTCTTATTACCCAGTGACTGGGTTGTTAAGGTCAGATAAGCAGTCAAGCAGACTGGAAACCAACCTCAATTTTGTTGGGAAAAATCTAGGCAGGTTATGGCAAACATTTTGTGAATGATAGTCTGGCTGTTCTTTCGAAATGGTTTGCAGCTAATAATCTTTTACTCAATGCGAACAAAACTAAATGTCTTAAGTTCTCATTACCAAATGTACCCCAAGTGGGTTTAAATTTAAAACTTGATGGCAATAAAGTAGATGCTATTAATGAAACTGTATTTCTAGGAATTACTTTAGATTCAAAATTGCAATGGGGCGCTCACATTAGAGCTCTTTCAGGTAGATTCAGTTCAGCTGCAAATGCAGTAAGAAAAATAAGGCAGTTGACCGATATAGCCACAGCTAGGTTAGTATACTTTGCTTATTTCCACAGTATTATGTCTTATGGCGTTCTGCTGTGGGGATCAGCAGCTGACGTAGATTCAATTTTCATTTTACAAAAGAGGGCAATCCGCGCGATGTATGAAATGGGTCCTCGCGAATCTCTTAGAAACAAATTCAAAGAAATTGATATACTAACTCTGCCTTCTCTGTATATATTAGAAAGTATTTCGTATGTTCGCAAAAACTTAGGACTTTTTAAAATAAGAAGCGATTTCCATAATATAAATACACGTAGTAAAAATGAAATCGTTATACCCAAATTTAGATTAACTAAAACAAGCAAATCATTTTTGATAAACAGTATCCGCTTTTATAACAAGTCGGTTACAGAACTTAGCGATGGAAAGTTCAAAACCCACATCAAACGTGTCCTTATCAAAAAAGCGTACTATAAGATTAAAGACTACGTCGAAGACAAGAAAGTTTGGCAATAATTCCCTCTGCACATGTGGCTTCCCTGGTACCTCATAAACGGCATCACTATGTAAATTTCTAATAACTGCTTCCAAATAATGGTGTTTAATTTTTATTTTTTATTATTAGATATTGACTTATAAATAACTCTGACATAATATTTTCATTATTTGACATTATATACCTACAATTTTTAATTAGTTTTTATTTTATTCTATTAGATTATTTCTATATTTTGTAAATGTGAGAACGTCGTAGGCCTTATGGATTGTAAATTTATATACCATTGTCTATTTGTTTGACATATGTTACTTTTTGACAGGCCTACACTGTCCTCCCATACCTATTAACACTGTAACTAAAAAATATTGTAAAAGACAAATATATTTAAAAGAGTAACCATGGAGTTTCTTGCCGGCTCTTCTCCATAGGAAACGACCAATTGGAACCGTGCACCTAGAATCTGACGTTTCATAAGTGCCCATGTAGGTTTATGTGAAATAAAATATTTTGATTTTGATTTGATTTTAAACGATCAGCTAATGCAGTTATTATAATAAATATTTTCTGATCAAACAATTTATAAATATGAAACAAGTGCCTATAATCTTAGGAATGTATTGAATGTAGTCATTATGCTCAGACTCGCCAATAAATTTCGATCGTACTGTACCTATGGAGAAGAACGGGTAAACCATGTCTTAGGGATACCAAAAAGACGCGGGCTTGCGGACGGCGAGCAATGGGTAGCTCACCGTCCGGTAAGAAACAGGCCCGGGTCGACGGCGCATTGTGTTCCACGCGCGTCTTCAATACTCAATACTTAATCTAAAGAGATGTCAGCACTAAGTGACGGGGACCATTTTAGGGCCTATGCCTGCCAGGGTCGCGGGTTGTTCGAAAGAGATACCGTGGCCCTGGCACAGGCAACTGAAGGAACACGGGTGGGTTTTAGCTTGTAAAAGTCTGACACGCCCTCCCGCTCCACCCAGAGCGGGAGTAGTCATTTAATGATTACCCACGAAAAAAAAAAATTTGAATATATCGCGTCGAATATATAGTGTCGCAATACACACTAGATATATCCTTTTTTTTTTCCATAATGCTCCATAATGGACAAAAACATCGAACAAAGAGTTTGTCTTCAATTTTGCATAGCCAATGGAATTTCGTGTTCGAAGTCACTGAAAATGTAACAGAAGGCTTAGGGTGAATCGAATTTGTAGAAAACACGTACTTATGAGTGGTACAAAGCATTCAAAAGACAGGAATATTAATAATAATATTTATATTTAACTTATTAAGGTCTGTCTCGTTAGACTAGTTGTCGCAACAGCTACTGCTGAGCATGAGGTCCTGGGTTCGATTCCCAGGTCGGGCAAAGTGTTATTGAGTTTTTCTATCTAGAATTCATCAGTATCAGCCCGGAGTCTGGATTTGTGCCCCGTTGAGGGCAATAGGCTCGCCCCCTATGACATTTGACTTATGTATAACTGGCGAAATGCGAATGTACTATAGATACACCTCTGCCTAACCCTCCTGGGATAACAGGCTTGATGTCATGTGTGTGTATGTGTAGTTACAAGGATTTTCATGACAGGACGTGTACGTCCTGACGCGATCATATTATTTTACTTTTGATGTTGACTAGTGTCTATGAGTTTCAAGAGTGTCCAGTATGTTGCTTGTAAAATAAATAGCTGCAAACGGCTGCTGTCGTATAGACACGAGCTACACAAGAATTGCCTTAGAAAAACTCGGATTTACAGATTGATTCTTTAAAAAGTGTAGAAATTATACACGGCATAGATTATACATGATCATAGACTATACTTGCTGGATGTTATATTGTGCTTGCTGTTAAATCCTTAAATATGAATGCACAGTGTAAAGATTAACAGAAGTGAAAAATACTCATTACTTTTTCGTATGACTTCCAGACGCACTCGGCCTTCATCGTGTAGAAAATCCCTCTCACGTAGACGGAGCCGTCTCCTTACACCTCTACTGCCCTCCGTTTGACAGCTGCCGTGTGTTCGACGCGAGGACCGGAAAACCTACTGAAGTCAAAGTCACCTTCTGGTCCATGTACGGGAAGAAAATTAAAAGGGTTTGTATTATTTGTATTATAAAACCTATTTTAATTAAGCATGTCAATAAGTTAAATAAAAATTTAATGAAAAAAGTGTTGAAAAATAAAACTTTATGTAACTGGGGTCATTATGACCCCTTTACTTTAGCTACTTACATTACTTTATTCTTACAAAATGCGCTTTGAAACATCAAACTTTTTTTCGTTTTAATGCATAACGATGAGTTGACGCGACATTGACAAGTTATTGACAAGTACTCTCTGTCGTGCCAATAAAAATGGTTGTAAGACCAAGTTATTTCTGCATCTTCTACGTTATAATACTTTTTTTTTTCAGGTACTGGAAGCAAACCATGCAGCCGACAGCCAGTAAAAGATTAGATGACAAAATTTAAAAACAAAACATTCCAGTCTAGTATTTTTAAGTAAAAGTTGTTAATTATTTTGTAAAGAAAAATGTTATACGGCTATTTTATTGATAGTTTTAGTAAGAGCAACGGTCCAAAGCAATAATGAATTGTGTAATTTTTTATTAGTCTTTTGGGGTCATTTTGACCCCAGTATTTTTAAGGTGTTTTTGTGGGCACAGTTGTAATGTTCGTTAGATTAATTTAAAATAAAATAAATGTTATTTACAGTTACAATATATATTTTTTGGCTTATTTTTATGTCTGACTAGTGATTTGGCTAAATTTTTTAAAGTATGTTGTAGTCAATTTCCTTAGAAAAGACTTAGGTATATCGACACCTGCCGGTCTTTCTTGTAAAAATACCACCGTGAAAACTTAGATGAAGTTAGCTAAAAGTAATCTGTCACTTCGCCTGAAGCTAGGGAACTAGAAGATTGCTAGAACACACATTATTGACAGCTCTCTTCACAAAGGAGGTTGACCAAGTGAAGTTTCGATATTTATTATTTATTTATTGATTCACATCACTATCTTATAACAGAAATTTCCTAATTAAATAGTGTGGCCATAATTACAGTTTTATTATTTACCATAACATATTCTGTTCAATGGTTTTTGCGAACTCATTCAGAGAACAAGTAAAAATATCTATGCTGTCTGCTACGTCACTTGGTACACGCAAGGTACGCGTTACAACGTCGTAATATGAAACATGCAATGACTCAAAGATTTATCTCTTAATTTAAATAACGATTTTAGGGCTAATATTAATGTAAGTTACCATTTTATTGTAATAGGGGTGATGACTAATATTCGTAAAAATAATGTTATTTCAAAGAAAGCATAGTAAAATGAGATAATCCAAAAAAAAATTTGTTTATTCGATGGAAATATGAAGAAGATACACGCTTTTAAAGTTTTTGTATGTGATGATTTCCGTATTTGTCTCGCGGTACGGACATAGTAAGGCGCTATTATGAAGTTACATAGTTGTGACGTCACTTCTAGGATATTGCTGTCCTTGTCTAAACACTTATTTTGAAACGTTTATAACTTGGCAATTTTTTAAGCTTTTTCACATTTTGTAATATTGTTTGCACTATTTGGAAACGATTTTTTTGCTGAAAAAAAAAAAAATCATCAACTCTATTCTCAGCATTACACGGTAGTTATGTCTAGAATCGGTCGAATCCACGGAATAAGTCGAATCGGTTCGGTTTAGAATCTTATCCCTGTGACTTTTGGTCACGATGTATGCTGGTACATACAAAATACGAATTAGTCAAAATGACGTTTGAGCATTTCCAATACTTGTCAAATCCGACAGATATAGGCTGTTACAGTAGAGGTTTTATAGACACCTAAGTAAAATTTCGAGAATTCACATGTTATGTGTTACAGATCATCAAACACGTATTCTATTTGTATATCTTGGACGAAACATCGAAAACATCAATGTTTTGAGTGGATTCCAAACAAAATGTAGTCTGTTACGAAATAAATCGCATGTCACGCCGTTGTGTTCAACTTAGTTCTTAAACTATGGAACAATTACACATATTCATGTAACGTTCAGTTAATGGTACCAACGTTACAAAATGGTTACAATAAATTAAATGAAAATAATAAACATTTTTTGACTAAGAAATAATCAGGAAAACGAAAGGTACAATAACATAATCACCCCACAATAACATGTTATTGAAAACTGCGTTAACACGAAAATCCTTTTTCACAGTCTCTTATAAAACGCAATGGATGTTTTTTTCTTCCACATATTGGTATCTGCGCTCGGATTTACCAGCACCCAATTTATTTTCCGGTTTAAATATATAGGTACCTACTAATCTAGACCAGACCTCAACTTTATGCATAATGTCATCACGTTAGATAAAGCACAGATGGGTTCACAATATTAACTTGAATCAGACTATGGCAACATTTTTTAAAGAATCTAGATAAATAATCATAAATATACTCATTTATCATTTGGAATGACCAGTCTCGGCTCAGCGGCAGGCGCGCATGTTGAGGTACTAATAATCTAGTACATAAATTCATAACAATACTTAATCGATTTAAATCACATATGTACTGGAAATTTGTATAAAAAAAACGGTTCTGTATCATCTCTGAAAATTTGCTTGGTCTTATAAGACTAACCCTGTATGCTTCTTAAGTCTTTCTTGTCGTCAAAGTTACCCAGTGAACTAATTTGTTGCCACAACAAATTAATCCAATTTTAGAAGGGAATCTTATTAAAAGAAACTGTTTGGATAATCAAACATAATGTTTATTGTGCCTTATGTAATTTTCTTAATAATCTAGGATAAACTTAATATAAGACATAACAATAAGAAGCGATTCGAATTGTTTATATTTATTTACAATAATTTTTACAAAATAAATAAAAAAGTTTTTTAGAGAAATATACATTTTTGATTTGCTTACACAAATTCCTGAATTTAATAGAAGACAGTTCGTGCAATATTATAGCTACATTTAAACCCCTGTAGTCATAAAATAATTTAGATATATAAACGTTTTTTATCTACATAATGTTTAGTGATGTTATCGTTTTGTCTTTATTATGAGAAGCTAATAATAAAGAGGTACTTTTATACGGTTTTTAATCATTAAATTTCCTGAATAAGGGTGTATTGCGAAAAAAAAAGTATTAATTTTGAAAAAAATAAACATAAGATCTATAAAATCATCAAAGCAAAAGCTAAAGCTTTTTACATTTTATCATTTCTATATATAACAATAACAATTTATAATATATTAACACCATAATTTTCACAGAACATTTAAAATCATTTATTTTTTCTCAAATAGAGGATTTACAAATCTGCTTTTAATTCAGTATCCAACAAATTCATCATCTCACTGGTAATGCTACCCCATGGCAGGAACACTTTGACACCTTCAGCGAGTCTTGTAACTTGCACGTTTTCTCTCAGGCATCCAGCATTGCAGATGAAGTCACAAGTGTAAGTGCTGGGGTTGAAGTGAAGACCTTCAGAGCAGGTAACCAAGAGGGGCTGATCTCCGTTGCATATCCAGTATTTGTCGCAGTCGTTTTCATGGACGAATGGAAGAACGTTGCATCCGCTTTTGCATCTGTCTGCGGGTGTAACAGGCAGGCAGGTGTCACAGCCGGGAGCAGCGGTAGTTCCATCATTGCCACCGGGAGCAGCTGTAGTTCCGTCATTGTCGCCGGGAGCAGCAGTAGTTCCATCACTTCCGCCGGGAGCAGCAGTAGTTCCATCACTACCGCCGGGAGCAGCAGTAGTTCCATCACTACCCCCGGGAGCAGCAGTAGTTCCATCACTACCCCCGGGAGCAGCAGTAGTTCCATCATTACCGCCAGGAGCAGCGGTGGTTCCGTCATTACCGCCGGGAGCAGCAGTAGTTCCATCATTACCGCCGGGGGCAGCGGTGGTTCCGTCGTTGCCACCGGGAGCAGCAGTAGTTCCATCACTACCACCGGGAGCAGCAGTAGTTCCATCATTACCGCCGGGGGCAGCGGTGGTTCCGTCATTGCCGCCGGGTGCAGCGGTAGTTCCGTCGGTGTCGACGGGAGCAGCGGTAGTTCCATCACTACCACCGGGAGCAGCAGTAGTTCCATCATTACCGCCGGGGGCAGCGGTGGTTCCGTCGTTGCCACCGGGAGCAGCAGTAGTTCCATCATTACCGCCGGGGGCAGCGGTGGTTCCGTCGTTGCCACCGGGAGCAGCAGTAGTTCCATCATTGCCACCGGGAGCAGCAGTAGTTCCATCATTGCCGCCGGAAGCAGCAGTATTTCCATCATTACCGCCGGGAGCAGCGGTTGTGCCAGCGCAGCCACCGTTGTCATCGCCTGGGCCAGAGCAGCCACCATTCCAGTGCTCACAACCAGCGTATTGGGGCCAATTACAGATCTGCAATTTAAATAAATGGTTCAAATTTTAAGCTGAGGCAAGAGATTTTATTAAAAAGTTGAACAATTAAACCGATACAATATAGAGCTATGATCAGTTTCATTGTTGTGGCGTAACTTGGAGTAGGCTTTTATCCAGCAGCGTGGGTACTACATTACGTTATCGAAAATAAACAATTCAAAGATTTGCACAGAATAATAATGCAATAATGAGCAGAATAGAATAATAAGCATGGCATTTTGTATTCGTTTGTTAAAAAGATTTACTGCACGTGGTAATTTATTTTTGCAGGCGGTTTTTTCCGGAAGGGAAAAAACGAAACCCAAAAATTTTCATTTTAAATATGAAATCACATCTGACATGGTTAATTGGATGATAAATTGAACGTTTAAGGGTTGTAATAGACTTATAGATTGTTATTCAGGAATTCACGTACAGACCTTGTGTTTGGTTGATCGATCAAAAGATCATCCAGGTATGCCATGAAAGAAATCTGCCCTACAATCTATATTGTCTTTAAAACGAGTACCTTTGTTTTTGATGATTGAAACTGAAGCCATCTTTGACAGACGGCTTCAGTTTTACTGTTTTATAAAAGGTGAATTTATTCCTATTAAAGAGTAGCTTCTTAGTAGTTCCTACTTTAAAATAATATGTTTGAAAAGTCTTAATTTACAATTCAATCTATTGAGTTTAACCCGAAATAGTTATGTTTAGTATACTAGTGTCGACCTATTAAAATAATTATATGATCGATCTTAGCAAACTAAGTTCCATTATTTTGGTGAATACCTCTGACCTAATCCACCACTTCCATTTGGAAGTTTTTAGATAAAGTCTAGCAAAAGATGTCTTGGTCTTACAATCATTCAGAAGTTTTTTTTTACCTCACAAACTTCTTCGTAACAAGCAATGTAACACGACATCCGCGGTTGTAAGAAGATTTTCAGATTGTTGTCAGATTTTCGGGCTTCTGAATACCCGTAACTTCTATCAAAGACCAACGAATGACAGCCAGGACTGATGGCTTAACGTGCTTTTATGACACTGAGGGTTGTAGATATGAAATGAATGATCTTTATATAATATGTTTTCAAAATATTTGTAATATTTACCTGCTGGCTGGGGCTGAAATGAGTGCCAGGAGGGCATTCCTTCTCAAGAAGCTGTCCATTAACGCAGTAGTAGAACTTGTTGCAGTCAGATTCATGAGGCAAGAGATGGTGGACATCGAAGTCAGCTGGGCAACCGTTGGGAAGAGGTACCCACTCGGTTGGGTCCTCCGGGGCTGCAGTAGTTCCATCATTGCCGCCGGGAGCAGCAGTAGTTCCATCATTACCGCCGGGAGCAGCAGTAGTTCCATCATTGCCGCCGGGAGCAGCAGTAGTTCCATCATTGCCGCCGGGCGCAGCAGTAGTTCCATCATTGCCGCCGGGAGCAGCAGTAGTTCCATCATTACCGCCGGGAGCAGCAGTAGTTCCATCATTGCCGCCGGGAGCAGCAGTAGTTCCATCATTGCCGCCGGGAGCAGCAGTAGTTCCATCATTGCCGCCGGGAGCAGCAGTAGTTCCATCATTGCCGCCGGGAGCAGCAGTAGTTCCATCATTGCCGCCGGGAGCAGCAGTAGTTCCATCATTGCCGCCAGGAGCAGCAGTCGTTCCATCATTGCCACCGGGAGCAGCAGTAGTTCCATCATTGCCGCCAGGAGCAGCAGTCGTTCCATCATTGCCGCCAGGAGCAGCAGTCGTTCCATCACTACCGCCGGGAGCAGCGGTTGTGCCAGCGCAGCCACCGTTGTCATCGCCTGGGCCAGAGCAGCCACCATTCCAGTGCTCACAACCAGCGTATTGAGGCCAATCACAGATCTGGAATGTTCAAGTTGAGAGTTGATGACGAAAATTTGACTTTTCATTGTTGTGACCTTACTGGTAGCATTTCAAAGCATTTCAAAACGCATCAGCTGAATTTTACAACCTGACATATGAGAAAAGCTGGCAAACTTTGTTACATAAAAGGATTTATTTCATCTAGTTTTGTCAGCGGTTTTTTCCGGAAGGGGAAAACAAAAAACCCAAAGATACACAATAACAAATAAATAGAAGACAAAGATCTCTACTACTTAAAATGGTATTGTTCATTTAAAATATGAATTCTTATCAGACATGCTTAATTGGATGATAAATAGAACATTTAAGGTTGTACTAGATTTCCAATAATTTAGTTTGTATTTAACTTTAAAAGAGTGTACAGCAGGCTTAGCATGGCGTTTTCTGTTTCTACTCTACTGTAGAATAGAAATCGCTTTCTACGCTCCTCGAAATCTCTTTTTCGCGAGCACGAGGACACACTTAGACTCAGGTTGCTTTATAGACAGTGATTTTCCATAGCAACGGGTTAGTTGCTAGTGATGTGTATAACTACCCATTTTTACCGTACAATTGCGTTTCGTTTCTGTGTAGACAGTAGAAAACTTTCTACTGTCTACACAGAAACGCCATTTTTGTCTACTCTTCCGTCGACAATACGCTTCTCTAGGGCGCTCGTGCTAAGCCTGCAGGGCTCGTGTAAGTGCGTAGATTATTTTTGGCTGATCAATCATCCCTACAATGGATATATTTTTATGGTGAGTCCCCATGTTTCACTATATTAATTTATTGATAACAAAGACGACTTCATATTTACTGTTTTAAAAAATGTGGTTTTATTTCTACTTATGATTATTTTCATAATAGTTTCTACTTTACATTAAAATGTTTAAAATTCTTAATTTCCTTTTCAATCAATTGAGTTTAACCCAAAATAGTTGTGTTTTAAGCATACTACAGTCCACTTATAAATAATGATGTCTTCAATCTAAGCAAACTGTTAACTTCCATTTGGTGATAACTTCTGTCTTGATCTACCACTGCCATTTGAAAATAATTAGACGAAGTCTAGCAAAGAGTCTTAGGCTTACATTCATTCAGAACTTGATTTAATGAAGGAATGCATATTCTATCCATGATACTTTAAAATTGCTCCAAAAATAATTCAGATTAATGCCATATTTTATTTTCAGATCATTCTACATCACAAAAGTCTTTAAATCAAGCAACGTAACACGAAAACCGCGCTGGTAGGAAGGTTTTCAGATTGATGTCAGATTTTCAGGCTACTGAATACCCGTAACTTCTATCAAAGATCTACCAAAGAAAGTCGGGACCGACAGCTTAACGTGCTTTTTATGACACGGACTATCGGATGAAATGAACGTTCAGTATTTGTTAAAATAATATTTACCTGCTGGCTGGGGCTGAAATGAGTACCAGGAGGGCATTCCCTCTCAAGAGTGTATCCGTTAACGCAATAGTAGAACTTGTTACAGTCAGATTCATGAGGCAGGAGATGGTGGACATCGAAGTCAGCTGGGCAACCGTTCGGAAGAGGCACCCACTCGATTGGGTCTTCCGGGTCTACTGGGTCTGATGGGATTGGTACCTCTTCGCTACTGCTGTTGTCATCTGTAGTTCCACTCGGTGTGGTACCGGTTGAGGTACAGTTAACATTGAAGGGCCAATCACAATTCTGGAAAGAGACAAAAGCAATTTTAGAACAGTGTCATTTTAGTTATGCGTTTTATAACCATGAAATCACTTGGTAATGACACCAGTGTGTGTCGTGCTAAACACATGAATAAACAAAATTGTATTAATTATCCTATCCTACACTTTCCTTTGATCTAACCATGTAGCACGTAACTTAACTCAATCTATGTGGTTCTTTCCTCAAAAGTCTTTACATGATCTGATCGAGATTATGTCTGGACTTTAAAAGAGATTGCGACCTCTCAGTTTATTTCGGCCTTTCTTCTCAGAGTAGTCAAATAGGAAACGCTAAGTTTTTCAAATTTGATTCACGTGTAAAAAAAGTATTTGTGCAAACCTACTTGTTAAGAAAAAAAAATTTTTTTTCATTATTATTTAAAACATATACAATAGAAGTTAGATTTTGAAACCTAAGGTATGCAGGCAGGGAACCTGTCAGCAGACAAGGAAGCTTTATTGAATGTTTCTTTTTTGGATACTATTTAAAAAAACAGCAGAAGTAATGTTTTTCCTATAAATATTTACGTAAGCATTCATGATTTTTCTAAGTATAGCCAAAGTACTCACAATATCAGATGGGTAAAGAAAGTTGGAAATTTAAATTTAAATTTATGTTAAATGAAAGGAAAGAAATAAAAGAAAATACGTTTATTTGCTGTTTAAATGAACCAAAAAAGAACATACATTAGAAGAAAAAAGAAAAGGTTGGTGGATATATGCGTCACATTCACGCAAAACGGTTATCACTCAGCATTATTCAGCGACCAAGCACTGCAAGACAGATCAAGCACGACAGAGCAGGCAAGACAGAGCCCCAGCACTGGTTTTCAGCGACAAATCTTGAATACATTTAGATTTTTTTATTTTAAACACTTTCTTTGAACAAATACCCATAGGTTTTCAAATTGGATGCGGTAGGCCAAGGACAATGTTTTGTAGCGCAGCCAGGGTGAGACACAGCAGTGGAACCTTTTTATAGAGTCAGTTGTATTATGAAAA
This sequence comes from Dasypolia templi, assembly GCA_963555695.1. Taxonomy (NCBI): domain Eukaryota; kingdom Metazoa; phylum Arthropoda; class Insecta; order Lepidoptera; family Noctuidae; genus Dasypolia; species Dasypolia templi. Next base: position 14,190,505 of record OY743163.1, read on the forward strand.
ACAAGTGCATGAAAGTCATGCAAGTCACAGGAAACTTCCTAATTTCATTGAGGTCGGCAAAACACAATCGTTTTAAAATCATTTTTATTTTTAATCACTTTGATTAAAATCTTGCAAATTACTTTAATTATTACATTTGAAATTGTATCGTACGATCATAATTATTATCTGATGAAGTAATTATTACGTGCAGAACTAATAATAACGTAAGTAGGTAATGTTTGACAGAAAGAAATGGAGGTATAAATGTATTGGCATCTCTTTCATAAATGAAAAAGACAGATGGGCTACTTTTTTCAAAGACGGTAAACAATGTTTTGTAATTATTTGATTGTCAGAAACCCATTTTAACTTATTTAAATTGCTTTAATACATAGTATTTTTTAACCCCTGACGCAAAAAGAGGGGTGTTATAAGTTTGACGTGTCTGTATCTGTGTGTGTCTGTTTGTCTGTCTGTGGCATCATAACTTCCGTAAGGATGAAGCGATTTCAATTTTTTTTTGTTGTATTAAAGGTGACTTATGTGCAAGTGTTCTTAGACATGTTTGATGAAAATCGGTTCAGCCGTTTAAAAGTTATGGGGGGTGAAAGTGTTATAAATAAGATAATATTATTATTATGAACCCATGTATTTACAACTTAACAAAATTTACATTGTAATAAGTATGTACCTATAAAAAGTATAAAATTAAAAATTAATATTATTGTTGTTTTAAACCCCGACACAAAAAACTAAGTTCCATTTTAAAAGTAAAAAATAATAAAAATATGTCGCGTTGGGGGACCGAATAAAGTTGTGGGAGGTATAAATCGTAGATAATAAATTAAATTTGGAGCGGTACCCACACGCGGCGCTTTTTTTATTTTTTACTTTATCAAATTAATTTAATTTAATTTAAGAATGAAAAAAAATATCTGACTACTGGTTTTTGCAGTCAAATTTAGTCTCTGATCAATTAACCTTTCGTCACATCTCACGCCTTGCTGTGATTGGTTGAAGAAAATATCGAGCACCAATCATATCGCTTTACAAAAATAATAACAAGTAAATAAACAAAGTATGTCAGACTCAGAAAGCTTTGGTCATATTTAGAGATGTAGTACAGACTATTAAAGTGAACTTTCCCCATATTTTTTATGGGTCAGTTGATATTTATTTCGCAATTGCGATGTTAGTCATATGGAGGTAGTTGTTCATTTTCATGGTCTTTACTCCAACCGTTAAATATCACCACATATTTCTGATACATATTCTGTTTAAATTGATGTGACCTTTGAAAACAGATTTACGGCCCAACCCAATAACGTATCTATAAAAAAATTAGAATAACCTATAAATTTCTGGTTTTAACGTCCCAATTAAGCCAAAGTATGCGACCCTATAAACGTGTTGACAGCTATTTGTTTGACAGGGATAGATAAAAATGTACTGTCTATCATCAGAAGCTATCTGTCTTAGGTTATTGGGTTTGGCCGTGAGTAGAATGACATTTTTATTAGCACTTGTAAATCATTAATGAGTAATTAGTATTTTTTATCTTTAATTTGTTAAATTTTATCCAGCTGCCTACGCAGGATTAAGTTACACACATTTTCCGGTAGGCGATAATACCCTATCTTCAATATCAGTAATTATTAAAAACTGTTTGCTTTATTTATTATCATCAATTAACATCTTAATTGGTAACAACTGTTTAAATAATTGAAAACAGTTCATCATCATATTATTAACTAATATTAAAATGACAGTTTTTGTACAGTAGCAATCAAATTCGATTAACACTTTTAATCTTTCTTTTTTAGTCAAAATATTTTTGTAAAATTTAAAGAATATTAACTCTTCATAGTTTAAAAAAATGTAAAACTAAAAGCAGTTTATCAAACAATTTTATGTAAATTTTTATGCGGCAATGTTAAAAATAAATGGATCTTTACTGCTGACCGTACCAGCAGGTTTTCAATCCATTTCAATTTATTTTATTACAATAATTATTTATTACAGTCATTTATGTACAATGTCCATTAAAAATGTTGGCACTTTCCAGTTCCTGTTTTTAATACTACTAATATTTTATTTTATCTTCAAATATAGCATCGCCGTTATATCCAATACCCGTTGATTATTTTATAATTATCAAAAAGAATCATCAAATATTTTAGAACATACGTCATGCTGCAATGTTTTATATAATCCCTTTATCTGTTCACCTATTTATTTATTTTCTTTGTTGCCTATTTCGTTATCTACCGCCAGTCCGTGTATTAATGAATTGGATTGTTTTGCTTGTTTTGTTATAGTTACCTATTTGCTATTAATTTTATTACTTTGACTACTAACTATCCCACTGCTGACCCTAGCAATCAACGTGATAAATAGATGAAGAATATTATTAAGACTACGTAAATAATATTTTTTTTTAAATTCGTCTAATTGTTGGAACAGTGAAATAGATTCGACAAACACTTTCGGCCACGGTCCCTTTAAAAAACACTGGGTCTTATTTTAATTCGACATTGTTAATTGTGCAGACGATCATTTTAACGTCATTTATTTGATTCACACGAATTACTTATTCCTTCATGTGGATTAAATTAGTATATTTTTTATTTCAATTAAAATGTACTATGCACTGAAAGTCTTTGTTACAAGTTTGCTGTTACCTCTGATAGGAAATTTTAAAGTTATAATAAGTAGCTGTTTAGAAATATATAAAAAAAAACATGAAAATTATAGAAATCCTACATCTTGCCTTTTGCATAGTAGGAATTGATAAGTTAATGATTTAATTATTTTGGTCAACAAAATTCTAAATTCTGACTATATATAGCTCTTATAAAACTGTTTGAATAAGCTTAAAATTAAACGCAGATTCAATTTAAGACTTGCAACTAAACTGAAATAAATAAGCGCATTAATAAAAAATATGACTTGGCTAATGCGCAAAACGAAATCAATACAATAAGATATGTTATCAGTCATTTTCGAGTCATTGAATATTTTCACAAGATTTTAGATTTTAATAAAATAATGTGACCAGTACTCGTATCAGTTGTATTGTAAAAAAAAATGTGTTTTGTTGTTTTTTCAGCTACACGAGATTCGCAACAATTTAAATAAAAATTAAAAATATTCAGAAAATCCCTTCATTAATTGAAACTGCATTATTTCCGAAGTGGAAAAGGATATGTTTGATGTTAAAACAAGAAATTTCACGCGGAAAAAAAACGCGGCCAGAAGCTAGTCTTATATACGGTTAAAACGTAAAACTATCGCCAAAGGAAATTAAAAAGTCATGGTCGAGTTTATATTTGTATTTAAGAAATTTGAATCATAACAAAACTATTAATAAATAACATACAATTCATTGTTGATGAGTAAAAGTCAAAATGATCACAGTGAATTTTCGAAACAGATTTAAAATGGTAAACAGCTGAATTTCGATTTAAAACTCTTAAATATGAGAATGTAGAAGAAGCTGATATAATTAACGAAATAATTAAAAAATAAGACCCTCTGCTTAAAATACAACGTTTTTTAAAACAATGACTCATCAACATTAAGGGCTGATTTTACAGTTTCCAGATATAATTGGGGTTGTTTACAAGGTACTCGTAACCTCAAAAGCAGGCAGAACTTGAACAAACAATGTACCAAAAAATGTAGGTATATAGGCCAGAAAAGTAACCCGTAGATGATTATACAAGCCATAAATTTGTTGTCAGATGCTTCACTGTTTGTTCATTTTGAAGAGAAACAAACGTCAGAACACAAAATGAATCATCACGTTAATTTCTAAGTCATGTCGGTGTCGTGCGAACGTGTAATGGTCTGGTTACAGCTAAATATTCTTTTAACATTCAACGCACAAATAAACAGTCATATAATGCTTCGGTAATTTCTTACGCAACGCATATTTAAACGACAAACTGACCTGGATCTCATAGTTGAAGTAAGTTCCGGGAGCACAGCTCCTTTCAACCTTTTCACCGAAGACGCAGTAGTAGAACTTGTTGCACTCCGTTTCGTGGGGAAGGAGGTGATGTACGTCAAAGTCGGCGGGACAGCCGTTGTCCAAGATATCTCCGATGTCATTGTCTTCGTCTCCGGGTGGAGATGGAGGTGGAGTCACGGGGGCAGAGGTAGTAGGGTACTCGGAGGAGCCATCGTTGACACAGTCTACGTTGTGGGGCCAGTCGCAGACCTTTAAGATGAAGAGATTGGTAAGGTTCATGAACTATGTTTAGATTTAGGATTTTAAAATTATGTTACTCAAAGATTCTATTCTACCATCATCTTTATTGGCAGCCTTGTTCTATCCACTGCTGTATATAGTCCTCTTTCCTTTTTTGCCATGCTTCCCTGGTCTATGCTATTCTTCTTCTACTATAAGTATACATACATACATAACATCACGCTTGTAATCCCAGAAGGGTTAGGCAGAGGTATACCTATAGTACACCCACATTTCGCCAGTTTTGATTAAATCCCATTTAATAGGGGGCGAGCCTATAGCCATTAACCGGGCACAAATCCAGACTCGGGGCTGCTACTGAGAAATTCCAGATAGACAAACCCAATAATACTTTGCCCGACCTCGGAATCGAACCCAGGACCTCATGCTCATCAGTAGCTCATGCGAACACTAGACCAATGAGGCAGTCATAAGTATATACTATTTTAAATATTACTATGATCATATTTGAAATTTGTAGTCTGAGAAATTGTCGATTTATATTTATCATCTTCAAGGTTCAACAGTCTCATCTTAGCTTTAAAATCTATTGCTCTGACAACTGCAACAAAAGCTTATAGGAAGACAGAACTGGCCTGTAGCATATTGCAGTACTTGTATTTTGATTTACTGACATGAAGATAGTTACTTGGGTTTCATCTTCTTTACATTTAATATGATTATCCCTTTCATCTTTAATACAAGCCATGGTAAGATAAAAGGCATCCACCGCCGAGCATAAGGCCATTCATTGTTCACATATTATCAATATAAATAGTATTTTCTTTAAAATCTCATCAAATGCAGTGGAACAAGGTTGTACAATCGACAGGGCTTCCCCTCTCCAAACCAACCTTACACATTTATAAATCCTTTAATCTGTTATTATCAACAAATATAATTCAATGAGTATTTTGCTTAAATCCATCAAATTGATAACAGTAGCAATTTCTTTTGCCACAAGGCCGGAATTGCGCAGTTGCAGTTATAACAGTAAAATGTTAGAATTATGAGTTGTCATTAATTTACAAGACGTGATTGCTGACTTCCGTAAAGTCATAAAATTGATGGCCGTCATAAAGTCATATACATATATTGATTGAAGTGGATACCATCACGCCTATATTCTTCGAAGTGTTAGGCAGGGGTGCAGATCACACACATTTCGCCAGTTATGTTTAAGTCCCATGTAACAGGGGGCGAGTCTATTGCCAACAACCGGGCAGAAATCTAGGCTCCTGCCTGCTAGAAAGCAAGTGACCTTCCAAACTAATATTTTTACACTGTTTATCTACTGTCGGAGACAATACACATCAAGCTATAATTTACAGTTTAAGCTGATCTCTCATTGTAAGGAAATCCTATACTCTGCGAGATCAGCAGAAACTGGTTGATTGATATACATATCAATCACAACTACAGCCATGTGTACCTATATAATCTTTTAATCTAAATGGATGTATCTGCAATAACAGTATTTCTCATAGAGCGACTGTCTAAATTGGAGTCGTCTTTTCATGCATCTGCAATACCAGTATTTCCCATTCTCATGGGGCAACTGCCTATCTGACTCTCTAAACTCTGTTACTGGGTACCACGATGCCAGATTCTAGTCAACCATTTTTCAGACTATCTAAAGTACATACATTTTTTATGGGGTACTGTGTTAAATGTTACAACAAAATACCTTGTGATATATTGCAATTAAATGAAATAAAGTTTAAAAAACACTTTGTAAACAAACAAATTAGAGGATATCCTAGATAAGAATGCTTGGAAACATGCTGGTCCTGCTCCATAGGACAATCTAGAGGCTAGACAAAATTATACTAGTTGCTTATTGTATTGTATAATTTGTTATTTTTACTTTACTCACACACTGACTTATTCCTTGTTATTATTTTAGGAAAATCATATATTTTTACAATGTTTGTAAATATGTGAGCACAATGTACTTATCACGTGATAAATTTATCTGCCTTTGCTTTATTTTTAATTCTTTTTACCAATTGTGGTATATTCTTGGTGCATCATATTCACTTATAAAAATATAATTAATGGATACAAAATATTGTAAAACATTTTAAAAGTGTAACGGTGGAGTTTCTTGTCCCTTCTTCTCCATACAAAACTACCTTTTGGAAGTGGCGCCTAGAATCAATTCTATTTTCAATGTAAATGTTGACGTTCAAAAGTGCATTTTTATAGGCTTATTGAAAATAAATGCTTTGACTTTGATTTTAGTAATTATCTCACGGTAAAACAGTAACAAAGCTGCAAGAGATTTTGTTGTGCGAATTCTTCGACCAGTTTAAACACTAGACATTGGTCAGGGGCCGTGTTTTAAGTGCTGTCTTCTGCATCTTTTGCGATCGAATAGCTATCTGATAAAGTAACATTCTATCATCATATGATGTAAAATTCAAAAATTGATTAGATGAATATTAATGTATAATATTTTTATCTGACGAAGCGACGATGTATCGAAAATCTTACGAAACCTGTTAAACGCTGTTGTAGAAATACTAAACGCTTTGAAAGCGATTTTCACTTGTATATTAAATGTTTTTTCAATAAAGTTTTCTTTACTAACCTCAAGCTTAGGGTTGAAGTAGGTGCCAGGTGCGCAGTACCTCAAAACCAGCTGCCCTTTGTCACAGTAATAGAACTTATGGCAGTACTCCTCATGAGGAAGGAGCTTGTGAATATCGAAGTCAGCAGGGCAACCGTTGTCTAAAGTTTCGCAATCATCAGGATTGGCTGTTGAAGCAGGAGCTGTGAAATAGAAGATAGGGCTTTATTTGACAGGAGAACACCTAAGAGGTTACAAATTTCTGCACCCTAATTGCGTAATGCACTTAATCATAACGCAAGGCTTTTGAATGAAATCCCCGATCCAAAATCCATTATTTCATCGGTTTAAAAAAATCGTCTTCTCAACAATGTATTTTAACAGTTCAGCCACGTTCACTGCGTCATGCAGTGAACGTGACTGAACTGTTAAAATAAAAAAGACATTGCAATCAATTGTCATTGTATATGCTCAGCTATTATTACACCAGAGAAGAACCCATGCTGCACTGACCTCAAATAAATTGGAATTAAGACAGTAGGGTGATGTTAAGAAATCTAACTAAGTATTCCTTAGCATTGTTAGATTATCTGTTCTTATTTTTACCGAGCTGACCACCAACAAATAATACTTTACCTGAGGTTGAAGGTGCAGCCGTGGGTGTTGCTGTTGGATTCACGGGGCGTTCCGTATCAGAAGGAACTTCAGGTGTTGTTGGTGCAGGCGTTGTTGGTGCAGGTGTTGTTGGTGTAGGTGTTGTTGGTGCAGGAGTTGTTGGTGTAGGTGTTGTTGGTGCAGGAGTTGTTGATGTAGGTGTTGTTTGTGCAGGTGTTGTTGGTGCAGGTGTTGTTGGTGCAGGTGTTGTTGGTGCAGGCGTTGTTGGTTCAGGAGTTGTTGGTGCAGGTGTTGTTGGAGCAGGTGTTGTTGGAGCAGGTGTTGTTGGAGCAGGTGTTGTTGGTACAGGCGTTGTTGGTACAGGCGTTGTTGGTACAGGCGTTGTTGGTGCAGGTGTTGTTGGTGTAGGTGTTGTTGGTGCAGGTGTTGTTGGTGCAGGAGTTGTTGGTGCAGGTGTTGTTGGAGCAGGTGTTGTTGGTACAGGCGTTGTTGGTACAGGCGTTGTTGGTACAGGCGTTGTTGGTGCAGGTGTTGTTGGTGTAGGTGTTGTTGGTGCAGGTGTTGTTGGTGCAGGAGTTGTTGGTGCAGGTGTTGTTGGTGAAGGGGTTGTTGGTGCAGGTGTTGCATCTGCAGGTGTGCTGCTGAATCCTGGTAAAGTGCATCCTGAAGAGATTGGATGAACACAAACCTGTGGAAAAAATTATACAATTAATTGTGACAACCAGACTTTCAAAAAAATTGTCATAGATTACAAACTATTATGAAAAGTAGCCTATGTCCTTCTCCAGGTCAGAGGCTACCAGTCTGTCAAAATTCATAACTATTGTTTCAATGTTTTAGCCATGAATAGTTGACAGATAGACATTCAGACAGAATTACTTTTGCATTATTTGTAATATATGTATGGATTTTTGATAAGATCTGCTGCCAAATCATGGACTATTCTTTGATTTTGATTGACCTATTCTGTTCTATTTTTTTTCTACTTTTTTCAATATTTAAATTTTATTGTATTTTATTTAATCTAATACAACATCACACCTCGTTTCCCCGAGGAGTTGAGCAGAGGTGTACCTTTGTAGGTATATATATATAATAGTACACCGACATTTAGTCAGTAATGTTTAAGAGCCATGTAATAGAGGGCGAGCCTATTGCCTTCAACTGGACACAAATCCGGACTCCGGGCTACTACTGAGAAGTCCACGAACCAAAGCTTATCGCATTTGGTTCGTGGAAGGGTAACCATCTATTGCATATTACACCCTGAGTTATTGTCAAAAATATATTTCAATATGCCAAGTAAAGCACTTCGTTTTAATCCACCCATTCGTGTACCTCATACATCTTCGCCTATAATTATAGGCAGAACAGTTATATTGTGCGCGCTAGCAGAAATGATGAGATATGCAGGGAATTTCATTTTGATCCATTCTCAATTAGCGAGAATGCGGCCGGAAGGTGCTTAAGCTTCAAATAGGATGTCTATCCATGTGAAATATTGGTATTCAGATGGATTCTGTTAGACTTCAATCCGAAGCTATTCTTATAGTCTTAAGAAAAGAATAAAGGGTAAACTAACCTGGATTTCAGCATTAAACTCAGTCCCAGGAGCGCAGTTCCTTGGTTCGATCCATTTCAAGCCATATTCACAGTAGTAAAACTTGGTGCAGTCATATTCGTGAGGAAGCAGGAAGTGGACCTCTGTAGGAGGACAGTCCTCGTGGAGCTCGTATAACCTGGCATTGGTCAGGTCTGCGTCATCGCTGGGACGAGCCTGGACTAGCGCAAGCGCCGTCAGGAGGAAAAGGGTTTCTAAGGAGATAAAGAGTTGATTAGCGTTTTGTTATTTAGTTCAGTTTATAATGTCGAGATGTGAATCAGAAATCGCCATCCGCGTTGAGCAAGCGAGCCTTTTTTTGCAGTGGGACAATAATAGGCTGGTTACATTCATTTATAGGGAGCAGCAGAGGTAAATTGTGGGTTCGAACCCAGGCAAGCGATTTACTTTGAGTAAATAATTTCATGACCACTGCTCTCAAAACGGTGAAGGAAAACATCGTAAGGTAACCGGCATGCCCTAGAACCAAAATTTCGAAGACATGTGACATCTAGCAACCCTCACTGGGCCCGCGTGGGAGATCATCGCCCACTTCTTCTAGGAGAGAGGAGTCATATGGTGGATGAGTGGGAATATTAAAGGCTGGTCATGCTATTTCAATTTATTAAAAAGGAGGCAATGTTTTTGGGTGTAAATTTAACATTGTCTTTGCAATTAATACAATAAGAAGCATAGGGGTGTGTCTCAGCTGTTATGAAGACGGTGACACTTTTTTTTAAAATTAAGATTTAATTTAGCATAAGCATAATCAGCCTATTATGTTCCCACTGCTGGGACACAGGTCTCCTCTCTGTGAGAGGGGGTGGGCCATTATTCACCACGCGGCCCCAGTGCCGGTTGGTAGATGTCACGTGTCTTCGAATTTTTGGTTCTAAGACATGCTGGTTTCCTCACGATAGATTTCATTTACTGCTCTTTAAACAAAATGGTGTTATCTGTTTTTCCTTTATCTAATAAAAGTTTATTTAACATAATAAAGATATTTATTTACAAATTTAGGTACTTAATTTTACTATCTTTCACAATTATTTATTTACTTACTAACGCAATAAGTGTGCTCTAAATAAACATATTATTTAACTATCTACTAGAGATTAGCTCTTCACGTCTACACAAATTATAAAAAAATAGCTAATATGTGTCTAAAAATAGCTTGTAACATAAACATTTTCATTAACGTTAATGGAATAATCCTAAAAGGTATTTTTTTAAACTTTCAAACTCAAAGCATTCATTTCAAATAAAACAATTACAGGCACTTTTTGATTTGAATTGTCAGTCGGTCGGTCAGTCAGAAAGATGAAGAAGAAAGGGCAAGATACTCCACGGACACTCCCTTAAATTGTTTCAAAGTAGTGGTTTCATCACTCACGTTGATATTATGCATATGAGAAATAGTGAGAACTGGAAGTAACGCATTCTTGCGATCAATGCGTAAGTGTGTAAAAAGTGTCGACGAATGGCAGCACAAGCGAACGGTATCCAAATTTGACAATTATTCACAATAAAAAATAAATATTTTTCGTGTTTTTTTTTTTTAAATAATGGTACCTATCGTTTCGAGTTCGATCGAGTTCATGGCTTTTGGTTCCAGAATGACCTAAATTTAACCGTGTATAACCAGTTCGATTTAAAAAAATATTTTTCGTATTCATAGCCCAACTCTTGAGGAAGGCTTTAGGCTATGTAACATCACGCTAGGACCCTAAGGAGAAAAGCAAAAGGAAGAACAATCAGAATGAACGCTAAGCGAAAACGAAATAGGGGTAGGCGATGCGACGCGATGGGTTGGGTCGGGGGAACCAGTCACGCGGACGAAGTCGCGAGCAGGAGCTAGTTTCAAATAATAACCTTAACGAAATTAATTTTATTTAATCTTTCACAACAGTATCTACAACATCAGAAGACGTCCATAGATAAAATTTGGAAACATGGGAAAGATAAAATATATTTCCTATATCGCCATTTTGTTTGATTATTAATTAGTATACTACCGCTTCCTCAGTTGTTAGAACTATATGTATTGCATAACTATTACTTAACTATTATTACTTACTCATTAACTTAATTATTATTTACTTAGTTGAAAAGATTATCAGAATCTTAGCTCTAGTATTAAATAGTCAATTAGCTTTTTAGTTACATAATATTTATACGAAATATTAAAAAAAGACTTTTTTTCAGTTCTGTCCTTTGTTGTGTCATGTTTACATTTAATTATTATTCGTACGTGCCAACACAAACTTTTTATTTAAGTAATAATGTTTAAGATAATGCTACACTGAATAATAATTGTACTTATAACATTTATTTAACTATTTGAAAACAAAGTCGGAGCTTTTACAATTAATTATTATTATTGTTTACCAACGCACTAGAGATACAAAGAAGCATTTACGTGCGTAAATTAAAATCATAATCCGATAATTTTGCCTAGATTACAGTGAATCATTATTTATTATAAGTTGTCAAATTATTATCTTAGAAAAATCATCGACGTGCTAAGTTATTTCGACGTCATTTTATTGCAATTATGTTGCAATAACTTATTTTGGTTGTTACAAAAAATAGGATTTTCCTTATTGGTTTCCGTACTAAGTCTTATTAAGTCGTAATCGTAATTCAGTCGCGGCACTCGCTCCATGTAAAATACTCAGCATCATTCAGCGGTTGCGTAACAAACTAACAGTAGGTACGAATTTCATTTTGACAGTTCAACAACATTCATTGCGTTAGTTACGTTGTTGAGCAGACAAAGGGAAGGGTTAGCAACATGCTTCAAAATTATTCAGATATTGATTGATAGTGTCTTAAGCAACCGATCTCAACATTATTGAGAAAGGCTATTTAAATTATGATCTACGAGTACTACTAGGTAACTAACCTCCTTCTTGTTGAAGTCTAGAATCAACAAGAATAATTTACTCAGGATTTTGTAATGTCTTGACTTAAAGGAGTGTCCTCAGAGTTTCCGACCCGTTCTTCTTCATAGAGATCTACGTTTTGGAATGGGCAATGGCTTCAACTTTCTGACTAACTGACCTACTCTTTGACAATTCAAAAGTGTATGTAAATGGTTTGAATTAAAAAAATAGCTATGAGTTTGAGTTTGAGATGGGTAAGATATTCCCGCATGGTAAGAATTTTGCAGAAGAGTAGGGATAGACCCAAGGAAACAATGGATGGGTGGTTTGAAATATGATATTGCTAAACAGAGGGTGACTACTGAGATGAGGACTGATAGAGAAGAATGGAAGAATAAGAAATGTTGCTCCGATTCCTAAGATATTGACATAAAGTCAGGATATTGATAATACTTATAATTTCAAAATAATTAAATGGATTAATCATATAACAGGCTCATCATCTGCCTAGCCTTCCCAAATATGTTGAGGTCAGCTACCAGTCCAACCGGATGCAGCCGAACACCAGTATGTTATGTGGAGCATCTGCCTATCTGACCTCCGCAACCCAGTAACTGGGTAACTTTCGGGCTTGTAACTCGTAACGACTGTTAAAGATTTACGAATGACAGCCGGGACCAACTTAAAAGATCTACGAATGGCAGCCGGGATCAGCTTATAAATAAATAAATAAACTTTTAATTCAGAATGAAAACGTCCATATTTGTTAATAACAATGATTAACTTAAATCTAGTGTTAGTAACGTTATTATAAGATCCACGAATGACAGCCGGGACCAACATATAAGATCTACAAATGACAGGCGGGGCCAACATATAAGATCTACAAATGACAGGCGGGGCCAACTTATTTTTGTCAGTAAGTATAAAAAAAGGGTTTTTCTATTTAGAATTTCTCAGTAGCAGCCCGGAGTCTGGATTTGTGCCCGGTTGATGGCAATAGGCTCGCCCCCTATTACATGGGACTTAAACATAACTGGCAAAATGTGGGTGTACTATAGGCACACCTCTGCCTAACCCTTCTGGGATTACAGGCGTGATGTTATGTATATAAAAATTGGACTTACTTATCATTCCTTAAATTGAGTGTTTTAAATTATTTTTGCACACACAGTCACAAGACCACTTTTGTAATGCGTTGATTGTGAATCGTGAAATATATTTTATACTCTGTATCTTTTCGGTAATCCAAGATAATTAGTGATTATCGAACAATCGATGAAGTTGTAAACACATGTGATTGAGGGTTCCGCGGGTTACGAGGAAAAACGCTGATCTTTGTATTGATTAGATTATATCTTGATTTGATGCTAGATTTGATTGGTTTAATCAAGCCTACTGTTTTTCTTTCTTTATTTAACGCGTTTTATAAATTATGTTAACTTTAAGACTAGAAAAATATGGTAAATCTAATATGATAAATCTGTCTTTCTCACCGCTCTGGTTTTATTCACTCTTCTTTCTTTTTCCAAGCGGTCTTTCTTTGGAATGCGCTCCCTCTGAACATCAGGCTACCAGTCGGTTATCTTTTAAAGTGAAGGCTCGTGAACATATTCGTGAGAAGTTTGTTAAATCACCTCAACGCTGATTTACTGGATTTGTTTTCTCCTTTACCTATCGTTATTTCTCCTGACAAAGTTCAGTATATGTATGTATTTAAGTATATATGTATTACTATTTTATTATTTTTCGAGTTATCTATCCCTTTTGTTGCACCTGCCATGTTTTGTCTCTGCATCACCCTAAGGTTGACTGGTAGAAAATGCCTCAGGCATTAAGTCCGCCTTTGTACAGTATTTTTTTACTTGTGCATAAAGTGTTAATACATAAATAAATAAATCTGAAGTTTATACTGGCCGGAGTGACAACTGTACTCCATCCGATTATTAATAACATTGATAGTATAGGATTTATTCACGGTTTTTAAATGCAATGACTTATAAATAATGTAATGCTCATCATAAGAAAGAGCGCTGATGTCTGAGATACGGATATCTTTATATTTAGTTCAGACACAGATGCCTTCATTATAAATTTAAGAAAACTCGAATGTGTCCTGTATATCTGTTCAAATGTAACAAGGTCTGTGTCAATAAATATTATATTATATTATATGAATAATAAGTTACTAGTATTATATTAGTAATAAGTACTATAATTATGTCTATCACCTCCTTTACTAAAATGCACTGGGCCCGCGTGGGGATTACGGTCCACTTCCTCTCACAGTGAGGAGGACTGTATCCTATAAGTTGAAACTTTATTTCATCCCCATAAAATAACATACGGAACTTTATCTATATAAAAACGTTTCACTACTTTATATGTTACATTTCCTCTTATCAGCGGTAACCCGTACCTACTGTTCGCAAACCACATTAAATTCTGAGAAATGATAGTCTCAAATACTGTGAAAGAATTAATATAGGATTAATTTTGAAACGTGATTTTTAAGGAAACTGTTTTTTTTTCTTTCGATTTTTAAGGAAACTGTTTTTTTATCTGTGTGGTTCTTTCCTCAAAAGACTATTCCAGACACCAGTCTACATGGTCCTAAAATGACCTGACCAAGATTAATTCCAAATTTTTATATACACATTGACATTAATGGACTTTATATATACAATTATTATGTAAAATATTTTAAACATTGTTAATGTGAAGACAATGTGGATGTTTTTGTTTTTCATTATTGTTTTTCAGTTAATCATGGCAGTTTGAGTAATTTATGCGGCCTACCTAAATGTCGTTTCTTTGGTAATATTCGTCGAATCGTTGAGCTCCTTAAGTTCTGAGTTGAGCTGCATGATTACTGACAAATGCGTGCACTAACTGCACAGGTCCACTCAATATGTGTGGTTATTTCCTCAAAAGACTTTCAGACACCAATCTACATGATCTTCACATGATCTGACCAAGATTATGTCTGGTCTTTAAATAAACTGTGACCTCTGAGTTTGTTTCGGCCTTTTTTCTCAGAGATGTCAGATAGGAAAGTCCGATCTCATCTTTATTTATAATATGGGGTAAGCATCTAATACACACCAATGTCCACAGAAAAATCTATTTTGGAGAAATAAAAGAGAGCCACACCTCTAATGGGGGCGATTTAGGTTAGGAAGAATTCATAATTATTGTGCAAGCAATTGAAAAGCCAGTCTTTTAAATTTGGTTTGGGAGAGTGAAAATATATCAAGATCGAAAAAGTGCGTGTTTTGTCATATAGGAAACGCCGATCTCATCTTGTTTTTAAAATATGACGTGTAGAAGTGTTTGTACAAACCTACGTATAGGAATGAAATCATTTATAATTTTTTGCCAGTCTTACCAAAAGGTATCGTGTTACCTAGTAACTGGGTTTTAGAGGTCAGCTGCATCATTTTAGACTGGAAGTTATCCCAACATAGTCTAGAACAGGCTATACAGATGATGGTTTTTCTCTTTTGTTTAAGGTGCACGAAGCTACGAGAAAACAGGCTTGATCTTGCTTCATAAGTGAACTGCTGAACCCTTGCTCAACTGTTCAGGTAGTTTAGTCTAGGTTCTGGCATTGATTCCCTAGCCTAGAAAAGTTTTACTGTTTTTTCTTTCATTGATAGACTTCTCAGGTGTAGCCCGAAATATAGATAATAACGTGCCCCGTTGGCAATACACGGTTAAATTTAGGTCGTTCTGGAACCGAAAGCCATAAACTCGATCATCGAACTCGAAACGATGGGGAGCATAATTTTAAAAAGTAACAAAAAAAAACACGAAAAATCTAATTTATGGTTTTGTTTTAATGTGAGATAATGAGAACTCGAAGTAGGTAATAGGTAATACGGGCTGGTGTCCGCAACTCCACGACAATGCGCGTATTTTGCGTACAGACACTCGAAGTAACGCTTTCTTGTGATCAATGCGGAAGTGTGTAAAACGTTTCGACGAATGGCAGCATAAGCAAACGGTATCCAAATTTGACAATTATTCACAATATGTTTTTTGTAAATTATGTCTCAATCGTTTCGAGTTCGATGATCGAGATCATGGCTTTCGGATTCAGAACGACCTAAATTTAAACGTGTATAGTAAAAATTATAATAACGGATGTAGATCAACTAGCGTCCGTAGCTTGGCTGAGTTTCGCTGACCTCATTGGGGAAACCGAAGGTTTTGTCTGTGCAACTATGGACGAAGTTATGATGAACAGTAACTGGGGATTTATTGTGAAAGACAGCACGGTTGACATCTGTAGGGCATGTCGTGCTATCAATAAGACACATTATCTCTGGGTGTTCTCTAGCCAAGAGCCTCGACCAACACCAGAAGAGGCTCTCGTCGGGCAGCTAGATCAGAAAGCGGTACTTCTTGACACGGCTCGCATTGTCTGGGGCCCTGACCGCCGCGCGCCGGTAGTTTGGACCCTGTTCCCAATCCCAGTGGGATACAATTTTTTATAATTTTAAATGTATTATTTATAAAAATGTTTAAAAACGTAAGTGATACGTTTTAAATGAAACAAAGGAGATGATAAAAAACCATTATTATCAGGTAGCAGTGGTGGCCCAGTGGTAACGAGGTAGTACTACTTACGAGGTGTAGGTCGTAGGTTCGAACCCAGACAGGCGCTTTACTTTGTGTAAATTATTTCCTCACCACTGCTCTCAAACCGGTGAAGGAAAACATCATGAGGAAACCGGCATGTCCTAGAACCAAAAATTCGAAGACATGCGACTTCCACTAACCCGCACTGGGTCCGCGTGGTGGATTACGGCCCACTCCAAATAGAGGAGGCCTGTGTCGCAGCAGAGGGAATGTTATAGGCTAATTATGCATTAATCTATTAATTTGTGTTAGTAAAGAAAACTTTAAAATAACGTTAGTATCCAAATAATAATCTTATGCGCGATAAAGTCTGGAGCCGAACTTCGAACTATCCACGTTGTATGTAGTACGTGCATATATACAGATGAAGTCCGACTCAGTGCAGTGATGCAGCATTAACCGCACCTACCGCACAACGTGCTCAGGATGCTGTGGGAACAAGCACGCATTCTATTTTGACCCCTTTTTTTGGACTTATGACATAAATCTCGATATGTGCGTATTTTAATATAAAAAAATACTACACCTACCACTGTTTGTCTCTGTCAAAAAACTGTGACTTTAAAAAATAAATCATATGAGACTTTCACACGATTTTTTTTGCCAAAACGTCATAATTATAACAATATCCTATATTATAAATAGTAAGTTGATGATAACAATGTGCGTTTTATCACTAAAGCCACACCTATACTGGCTACGTTTGAAGCAGTCAATGTAAAGCATAGGTAATAAAATAAGAAATGATGAAATAGGAATTATTAAACTGATCCTCTGCAGACAGCTGTTTTTTTTTAATAATTGTCGTTTATTTTTTATTGATAGTGTGTCAAGTCCCTGTGCGTTTGTCCACCGCTGTCATCACCGAAAATGTATATGGCCACACTGCTGTCATCCCGGCTACCGAAGTTTCAAGCAGTACGGCGCGGCCGTTAGAAGTCAAACTAAGATAAAGCATGTTCGATCTTGTCCATACGTTGCCGCCCCACCGGCGATTTTCGCCCGGCTTTTGTTTTGTCTATCATAACATATTGAACTGATTGCCGTCACCACGTCACATTCGGTTTAAGTAATCTCGTTTCTCGATGACTTTCCGGGGACGGCTGCGGTGGATGAACGCCCTCACTCTTAACCTCGTTTTTCAAAGTATCACAATAATATATTGTTGTATTTCATGCGAGAGCTATTTTTTAATTACGTTCGAGTTGAATACGAGATAAAAAACAAAAACAATTATGATTGTTATCTAGGTATGTTGGAACGTCACCAATCATCGAATACTCATCGTAATCGCCTATTTGTTTACTGATTCTTAAATAATTGTCAATAATAAGGTCGGTAAATGACATTTGACAAAGTGGATCCCAGATACTGGTCTGATTTACAGCACATAGACTAGATTTGTCTCTGTGACGGCAACAAACTTGCAATGTCTATGATATTACAGATCCAATTCTGAACTGACACGTTGGTCTCGCGGTCGAAAGCGTAAATGCTGAGCGTGGGGTCAAAGTGGCAAAGAGTTATTGGTGGTGGATGGAGCGATTTACTCGTTGGCCCCGCGCCTGATCTCTCTCCGGTCATGTCGGATTGCCGTTCCATCGGACTATGAGATATAGGGACAGGGACTCAAATTGTAACCGTAATTAGGGTTTTTAATACTGTTTATTCAAACTGTTTTAAAAGAAACATATACTTTGATTGTTTAAATCAAGGTATAACCAACCAAGTGTTAATATGTGTAACAGAAATAATTTATTTATTTATATTAAAAATAAACTTTTCGAACACAAAAAGGTACAAAGCCGGACTTAATGCCTTAGGCATTCTCTACTAGTCAACCAATGGTGGTGAAGAGATTAGATGGCAGATGCTTTGGTTGAAAGAAACAATTATTAAAAAGAAACAAAAAAAAAAGTGATACATTAAGAAAAAAAAACAAAATAGAAATTTTGTACATAAATAAGTTACAAACTTTTAATACACATACATACAATAACATATATACGAATTTAAGGGTGAGACGACTCTACGTTATTTGCTTTGAAAATAACTCTGCAATTTCCGCTTAAATGCATACCGACTGGTGGCCGTCCTGATATCAAGAGGAAGCGCATTCCAAAGAAGAATGGAATGAATACGAAAGGAAGAATTATCAAAGTCAGAAGTATGAGAAGGAAAGAGCAGGAGAAGATTTTTGGAAGAACGCAATTTCTTAGCGTGAGATGAACATAGATTTTGGAAGTGAGATACAAGATAAGAAGGAGGTGTGGGAGAGTTGAGAAGGGAGAAAAGTGTGGTCAAAGCGCGCAAACTTATTCTTTGGCGAATGGACATCCATATGAGCTCAGACCTATAGCTCGACACATGGTCACATTTTCTGAGGTTGAATATGAACCGGATACAATTTAGCGATCTGTCGAGACTCGTGCTTATCCAAAAATACTGGATTCAAGTAAAAGTAGCACACGTCACCATAGTCAATGATAAGGAAAATCAAAGTCTGCACAAGCATGGTTTTCGTCTTACCGGGCAAAAAGTTTCTCAGCCGATACAGGGAACGCAGAGTATTGTTGACCCTTTAGCTACTAGAGATCTGGCCTGACCTGGAATATTCAGTATACGATTCAAATTATTGTTACACTTTTGTAAGCGTTTGGATTAACACATTGAAAAACACACTTTAAGGTGTAACATATTTGATTCTCTTATAAATACAAAATATAACACCTTTATCTCTATTATATTTATGAAGGTGTTTTAAGTCCCTGTTTAGGGAAGAAAGAGTGGACCTGTTTCTTCGCACACACTTGTGCACTATAATATTTGTAAGAATAATATTATTTAAAAGCGTGTCCATAGAGTTTCTTGCCCTTTCTTCTCTACGCTTTCTCTACGCTTTGGAATGGGCAACTAGCTTATTTTTTCTTGACAATTTAAAAGTGCCTGTAAATAGTTTAATTGTAATAAATGCTTTGAGCTCGAGTTTGAGTTTGAATATCGCTCGCGCCGAAGGCTAATCTTCGCTGAGACTGGTCGCTTTGGCCGAAATTCGGTCTGGAGAACCATTATGCGCGCGTGCATGTTGACAGCCTAAGCGTGCGAGACCTGCGCGCGGCGCTCCTGCGTCTCAAGCCTAAACGCTCGGTAGGTCCTGACGGCATACCACCTTACATTGTCAAAGATTGTCGTATGGTTTTTGAGGAGCCCTTGTTGCACATTTTCAGCTTGTGTTTGCGGGAGGGTCACTACCCGGACGAGTGGAAGATCACCCGGGTTATCCCAGTCCCGAAAGGGGTTGGCGGCACGGACGTGAGTGCATACCGACCGGTGGCGGTGCTGTCGGCATTCGCTAAGGTATTTGAAACTGTGTTGCATCAAAGTATCTATACACAAGTGAGCTCGCAACTGTCAGACGCTCAACACGGCTTTCGGCCTGTCGCCCGTCATGGATGCGGGAGGGCAGGTGGATGTGGCGTATTTTGACTTCCGAAAAGCTTTTGACACTGTGGATAACGACGTACTTTTGTGCAAACTCTCTGCTATGGGATTCACACCGCACTTGCTTAAGTTTTTTGCTAGTTATCTTGGCGAGCGCCGACAGTACGTTGAGTTTGCGGGACATGAATCCAAACCTTATTACACGTTCTCCGGGGTAAGTCAAGGGAGTAATATTGGACCTTTGGAATTCATTTTAATAATTAATGATCTGCCAACAGTCGTGAAAGAGGCGGAGTGTCTACTGTTTGCAGATGACTTAAAATTATTCTTAAACGTTGAGGAAACTGCCGACTGTAATCGCCTCCAGTCTGACATTGAAAATGTAGTCCAATGGAGCAAATCCAACAAGCTGCATTTTAATAGTACAAAGTGTTGTGTGATGAGCTACAGCCGCGCACGTGCTCCATTACAGCATCAGTACGAAATGGACGGCGTAGTTATGCCGCGCGTCTCACATGTACGAGACCTGGGAGTGCAGATGGTGTCTCAGCTGTCGTTCCGCAAGCACATAGTGGAGATTTGCGGCAGGGCTTTCAGAAATCTCGGTTTTATCTTGAGACAGTGTAAGGATTTTACCGATACTGCAGCTATTAAAGTTTTATATAATGCACTTGTGAGGAGTCATCTAGAAACAAGTTCAATAATTTGGAATCCGCATGAAAGGAAATACAGCCTCATGTTGGAAAAAATCCAAAACAAATTCACTAGATTTCTTTACCGCAAACGGTACGGGGTTTATCCCTTTTATCCCCTAATGTACCCGAGTCTGTTCGTCCTGGGCATGGTCGGATACACCAGGCTGGCAGTCAGAAGGGACGTCGCGCTGGTCAAGTACGTGGCTCGCGTACTGCTAGGGTTGCAGCACCACCCGGAGGTGCTGGCGGCGCTGCGGCTGCGCGCGCTGGACGGGTGCGTAGGTGCGCACCGCCGCCCCGCTCTCTAAGACGTGCCAGCGGCTAGGACTAACCTACTCAAGGTTACCCCTATGTCACGAGCCGCACGTATTGTTAATGTGGTTACGGTGTCGGAGGACATATTCGGACACAACCTGCCGAAATTCATTAAAATCGCACAAATCATACTTGAGGGAGGTCTGATGCTTTAAGCATACTCGTAGTAACTAATTTGTTATAATTGTTAGCTTAGCACTTTATAATTATGATCGCGGTGATCATATTTTATTCTTTATTTATAAATTTGTGTATCTACTTAGGGCTGATTTCGCCAGTGGAAAAGGGCGCGATCGGCACTGATCTTACACGTAGTATAGTTTTTGTTATGATCGATGATCGCATTCGGTTTCACTGGGTGAAATTCGCCCTAAGACATTGTGACTTATAACATCGCCTTGTATACGTCTGTAAAGGTGTTATAAATGTAATTTAAATAAATAAATAAATAAAATTATGATTTCAACTTGTCCATTAGTGCCGCGATGACCACTTTTTAACATCAGGTGAGCCATGCACAGACATCAATCAGAATTGAAAGACACTTTATCATACTACCAAAACCAAAGAACTTCTTGCCTACAGGTCGCATCTCGCTCAGTTTAGAACCGTCTCGGGTCATATGCAGATCACAATGTGTACAAACAGAAAACGAAGAAAATATGCCAAATTGTATATTGGGGTATTGCAAACCTCGTATTGATAAAATTACTGACGTTAACTACTGCTTATTTCTGTTAATATTTTATAATAATATATCAAACCGTCTGACGGTTGGTAATCAAAGGTTAGTGTCGGCTAAAGTGTCTCGTGTCAAACTTGGCAATTCTGTAATTTTGCTATATTATGCTAGATGGCGTAACTGAGACATAAGATCACAGTTTTATAAGACATTTCTTTTCAAAGCCTGCCTATAGTTTCTTAAATCCCTTTGTTTGCCACATTAAAACATTGTAGATAATCGAACTTTGTCTCTTATGTCGTTCGGACATTCCATGTTTTGAATTCGAACCCATTTCTGTTGTCACAATCAAAATAAACATTCAAAAATCTTAACATAAAAACACTGAAGAGTTATGGGGCTTTTCAGTAATGATTCTTGAAGATATCATCTACATAACTGTCCCTAACGTAACATGCACATTTAATCAACGTTTAGATAGAGATACATTTTATAATTAAACGTATTAAATAAGTACTAATTATAATTTATAAAATATGAAATTCAAATAATTAAACGTATTAAATAATTTCAAATCGGTAGTACTAGTGATCCTTCTAATTATGTACCTATATGTGTGCAACCAGCATTGAGTAAAATATATGAAAAAATCACGTCAGATGTTGTCACATTTTAATTCAAATGGGATTACTTAATCGCCAGTTTGGTTTCACTAAAGGTAGGTTGACGAATGACGCGGGAGTAATACTCATCAGTCACATTTTTAACCTTGGGAGAAGTCCCAGAATGCAACTGGAATTTTCTGTAACCTCTAAAAAGTGTTTGACTTCGTTGACCACAATTTACTAATCTGTAAATTACACGAATACGGAATTCGTTGACAAGATGCTGATCTCATTTTTTCCTATCTATCAAACAAGCAGCAAAAAGTAAACGTTAACGGGCGACGTCCACGGGGTCCTTAAATAAGATGGGCGTGCCTCAAGGTTGATTTCTTGGCCCTTTCTTATTTCAGGTTAATATTAATTATATTACTTATTATAATTATTCCTTACGTTATGGCTAACTTATTGAATAAAATTTTATTTGCTGTTTTTTTATTGATTGAAAAGATACAAATATCCTAAAATATGGCAACGATAGTCTGGCTGTTCTTTCGAAACGGTTTGCAGATCTTAGATCTTTTATTTGATGCAAACAAAAAAAAATCTTTCGCGAGTAGATCACTATTAAGTCGCTCCGCGCAAAAAAAAATCATAAAAATCGTTTTTTTCGTAAAACATCAAGTTTTATAGAATGTTAGAAGCGGGCTGCAAAGACGCACATAAAAGTGAAAGTGGTTTTCGAAAAAATTAAAAATTGTGCATGTGAAAAGTGAAAAGCCCATTCCGAAAACGTTTGGAGCGCGACGCTGCTCGATTTTGAGTGTCAGCTCGCGAATCGGCGAATGCGGCTTGGTGCGACAAGTGAAGACCTATCTCTGGAGATCCCGGGGGTTTTGACTGGATTTTCGACCAACCCCTAAGGCGACACAGACGAGGAGCTGGAAGGCAAACTGATATTGAAGAAGTTCTTCGAAAAACAATAATAGTAGTTCCTTCCGGAGCGGCTCTGCTGGCGGCCTGGACGGTCTGAGTCCTCAGCACCTTAAGGACCTTATCTGTTCAGGCGCCGGGGATACAGAGTTGCTCTTGAAGGAGCTTACTGCTCTGGTCAACCTTATTCTCTCCGGCAAGGTGAACGAGGCCGTCATCGACGTTTTGTAGGGGGCCAATTTATGCACCCTGCGCAAGAGGGATGGCGGCATTCGTCCTATTGCCGTGGGAACTACTTACCGTCGTATGGCAGCCAAGATTTGTTGTAAATTTTATGGTGAGGTGGTTTCGAATAAAATTCAGCCCCTGCAGCTAGGTTATGGCTCCAAAGGGGGCGGTGAGGCTGCCGTACACGGCCTTGTCGACCTACCTAAATTCTGGCAATAGCGAGGTCATCCTGAAGGTTGACATAAAGAACGCCTTTAATTCAGTTAATAGGGACACCTTGTTACAGACACCCATCTAAATTACTGTATAGGGACAACGTTTTGGAATCTGCTGTTGGCTGTCAACAAGGGCATCCACTCGGGCCAGTGATTTTCAGTTTAGCTATTCAACCTATAATTCGGCAGCCAAATTCTAAATTTAACGTTTGGTATCTTGATGATGGAACCTTGGGAGGCGATGTAGAAACTGTTTTTAATGATGCAGTTCTTAAAAAATGAACTTCATAATATTGGCCTTGATCTCAACCGACACTTTCTAAATTTAATGCAATAGCTCCAGAAATCAAAATTATTGAAAAAAGCTCTCTTCGTCTCCTTGGGTCTCCAATTTTTGAAAATTCGTTCCCGGTTTTATTGAGGAAAAAATACAAAATTTCAACGACATTTCGAAAATACTGTTCGAAATTAACATGCATTCGGCCATCACCTTAATTCGTTACTGATGTTTCGGCCCTAAATTAACACATTTCCTTCGCACTTCCTATTTATGGAAGCACACTCACCTTTTAGAAAGAATAGACCAAATTATCCGGCACACACTTACTACGATTTTAAATGTGGCCATGGACGACCTAGCTTGGGCACACGCTACTCTTCCTATTCGTATGGGAAAATCCCCATAAGAAGGCCTCGGCGTCCGCAAAATTTCTAGCATTAGTTTACCGGCTTTCCTATCCTCGGTCCATGGCACTGAAAAATTAACCAGGAAAATCCTTACCTCCACACTGATTAATTTTGATGTGCCGTGCTTCACCGAGGCTATGGATGTCTGGAGACTCGCTTGCCCGAACTCTGATCTACCCGATAATCCGTTTTCCCAGAGACGTTGGGATGAGCCGCTCTGCAGAGTAATACAGGACAATTTAATTAACACGTCTGCTACTTCTGCGGAGCGTGCGCGCCTGCTGGCTGTGGGTAAATGGGAGTCAGGTCTGTGGCTTCATGCACTACCGTCGTCGAACATAGGCACTTTGTTCGACGACGTTCAATTTCCGCTTCCCTGCGACTAGGAGCTCCTTGTTGTTCTCCTCATCGCTGTCACTGTAGCGAATTTGTCAACAGTCTCGGACACCACGGCCTGTCTTGCAGCAGAAGTGCGGGTCGCGTAGCGCGGCACGCAAACATTAACGACATCATCCGACGAGCTCTGGTCACCGTCGGCGTTCCAGCTGTACTAGAACCCAATGGTTTAGCACGCGACGATGGCAAGGGACCGGACGGCATGTCTTTATTTCCATGGAAGGTGGGTAGGCCTCTAGTGTGGGATGCAACGTGTGTCGACACTCTTGCACCATCCCATCTTCCTGGTTCGGCGAGCTGTGCTGGCTCTGCTGCTGCGGCTGCGGAAAACCTCAAGCGACGTAAGTATAACCTTATTGGTAATTATATTTTCGAGCCGTTTGGGGTTGAAACCCTCGGGCCCTGGGATCCGTGCGCTCATGCTCTCTATAAGGAAATTTCTACACGGCTGGTTGACACTTCCCGTGGCTGGCTTTTACCGTGGCAACGCTGCCAGTCTCTTGGGTACATTACCAGTCGACAGCGATGCAGATGAATTTTTTGACGCAATTTTTTAAATCATGAATGTTTTTTTTTCTCTAGACAACACAATGGGCGTACTTATCGGTAAAAGCGATCTTTTAAACACAGCCTTACGGTGTTTGTCCACCGTAACCATCACCGAGACATCAACGAGAAACGAGATTATTAGAACCGAAGTTTACGTCCCGGTAAGGGCTCAGTATGTTATAATAGACTAAACAAATGCTAGGCGAACGACGCCCCGGTGTGACGGAAGCGTGTGGACAAAATCAAACATGATTTGTATTGCCAGTAAATCGGCCCGTCACAATCTGGGGCCTACTTCTAGCGGTCGCACCCAACTACTCGATGGTTCGAGTAAAATCATCACCAAATCCGGGGAGTATTTCCTTTAATTTAAGCCCAATTATAGTAAATATGATTAGTCCCTATTGTACTTTTTTCCTTTTAACGTTTTTACTGCTCGTCCCAGTGTGTTTCGTCGTAACCCTTTAATTCTCATTATTGCGGTGGTCTTTACGTTCTTGTCTTAAGATAAAAAATCCCATATAATACGTGATAATATAGAAATCAGTGTAATTTATTTGTAGACATCCCTCTGTTTATTTTTTGTATTAGAATCATTTAATTAAATGAATGTTAGATACTGGATTAACAATAACTTTACAATAGTAGTACCCTCAACCATTTTGCAAACTTAATTTTGTTGTGTTTCCCTTTTATTGTTGAATATTACTATCTCAATTAAGACATGTCTGTGAATAATTAAATTTTATCCCACAATTGAGATTTCACACTTTTCTTTACATTAATTCCTTTGTTTTTGTTCAATTTTATTTTTGAACTTCAGGTAGGCCCTTCATCCTAGTACTTACTATCAACATCTCATCCCTCTCTCTCTCTCTCCCTCTTTCACATACTTAGCTTTTTCTTCTTTCATTCCAGGGTGCCTCTAGGGTTGGCCTGTCAATATGTTAACCCGTAGAGCTGCATCCTTAGAGGAAAAACTGAGGGCTACGTTGAAAGAATTAGAATCTAGCAAAAACCAGCTGCTACAGGAAAGGGATAAGAGCGAGGTGGAAATACAGTTAATCAATAACAAGAACACTGAGCTTAAGAACCAGTTGGCTGAACTACATAAACATCATATGGACATACTTGACCAGCATCACCACCTCCGTCAAAGTGTGTCAAATTTCCAGGAATGTAGTGACACCCACGAACTGGCTTTGAGACGCATATCTGAACTTGAACGAGAATTAAGCAGGGCCCATAACACAATAACCCATTTTGAATCTCTCAAAGCCAAAACTTCTCTATATTTGAGTCAGTAATGGAAGATGTTTTGGCTAAACTTGCAACTGGTAATAAATCAGTTATTATCTGTGGAGACTTTAACATTAATATTTTAGAAAATAATTCAAATACCAGTAGATTATTGAATTTGTTTAAATCATTCAATTTGTTAAATGTGTTTGTGGAACCAACCCGAACAACTACAACTTCTGTTTCATGTATTGATAATGTATTTTGTTGCTGCGACTATTTAGATAAAGCTATCGTTAATTATCTCCCTTCAGATCACAGCGGTCAAACCGTAACTTTTGAGTCCAACATAGCGATACAAAAAGTGCAGATACAATCGAGACCAATAACATCTGTCAATTTAAATAAATTTAAAAGCACTTTAATTTGTAAGTTAAGTAATCAGGACCTTACAATGAATAATGTTAATAGTTTGTATAAAGAATTCTTTTCGGTAGTTCAAACCGAGTTTAATAATATTTTTAAGAAGAAGTCTAAAAGTATCAGCCCTAAGTTTTTATTTAGTGACTGGGCAACTAAAGGACTTAGGAAAAGTAGGGAAAAACTTTTCGAGCTGTATGGCCTTAAGCCTTATATTAACACGGAAACTTTTAATAAGTATGTTGCTTCTTACTCAAAAATTTTTAAGAACACTTGTAAGGCTGCTAAAGCCTTATACATTAGCAACAAGGTAAAATCAGCAGACAATAAAATAAAGACGGTTTGGAAAATTATCAATAATGAAACGAACAGGATCAAAAAGCAAAATTCTGATTACACACTGGAGACGTCACGTGGTCTCATTTGCGATAACAAAAAAGTTGCTCAGGAATTTGTGAATTTCTTTACCAGTGTCCCACTAAAAACCACTGAAATCTTAAATTCTTCGCCCTCGCGTGCTTTTGATTTAATGAGGGCGAATGTTTCTGCCTGCCCGATTGAATTTAACTTTAAGCATATTAACCCCTTAACAGTAATAAAATCTTTTAAGCAAATCAAGATCAAATTGACCGAAGATCTTTGGGGAATGTCTATTAAAGTCTGTACCTCCATAATTGAAACTATAGCACCTTACTTAGCCTTAATATTTAATTTGTGTGTGGATCAAGGAGTCTTCCCGGATCTAATGAAATACAGTAAGGTAATACCACTTTTCAAATCCGGGGACAGTAAAGACACTAATAATTATAGACCTGTGTCCGTGTTGCCGGTTTTCAGCAAGGTTTTTGAAAAGATAATACTTAATCAGATGCTCAATCATTTTAATACTAATAAAATCCTTCACGAGCAACAGTATGGTTTCACCAAAGGGCGTTGTACGACCGACGCTGGTGTTACCTTATTAAAACATATTTTTAACGCGTGGGAAGAGGCTCAAGACGCCATAGGAATCTTTTGTGACCTCTCCAAGGCATTTGATTGCGTCGATCACGAAACCCTGCTTTTGAAACTTGAGCATTACGGACTTGGAAAACTTGCGCTCAGTTTAATAAAATCTTATTTAAATGATAGACAACAGCAAGTTCAAATAAATGGTGTCAATTCACTTGGTTTAAAGGTAAAAATGGGTGTTCCACAAGGCTCGATATTGGGTCCTTTCCTCTTTTTAGTATATATTAATGACCTACTCCATTTATTAATAAATCAACCACAAATGGTGTTATTTGCTGACGATACTTCCTTAATTTTTAAGGTAGATAGACGTGCTTCAAATTTTGACGACGTAAATAACGCCCTACTGCTGGTCCAAAATTGGTTCACGGCTAATAATTTAGTACTAAATGGAAATAAAACTAAGTGTATAAGATTTTCTTTACCAAACGTCAAGAGTAGTGATTGTGAGATAGTATTGAATCAAGAGAAGCTAGAATTCGTCGATAAAACGGTTTTCTTGGGGATCACGCTCGACTCAAGGCTACAATGGGGTCCTCATTTAACATCTCTAGCAGGACGGCTAAGTTCAGCAGCTTACGCTGTCAGAAAAATCCGTCAATTTACTGATGTAGATACCGCGAGGCTGGTCTATTTTAGTTACTTTCATAGTATCATGTCTTACGGTATTTTGCTTTGGGGACGGGCTGCAGACATCGAGTCTATTTTTATTCTGCAGAAAAGAGCCATCAGAGCCATATATAATCTCCGCAGGCGCGATTCTCTAAGGGAATTGTTTAAGGATATTAACATCATGACTGTACCTTGTCAATACATCTATGAAAACATCATGTACGTAAGAAAAAATTTACATCTTTACAGTAAAAGAGGTGAAAGACATAATTATAGTACTAGAAATCGGGACCTATTAGTTCAGCCAGGTTTCAGACTGGCTAAAGTAGACTCATCTTTCATGGGGTACTGTCTAAAATGTTATAATAAAATACCTCCCCACATACTTCAACTGAATGAGACAAAATTCAAATCCTTTGTCAAACGCACACTATTCAGGCAGGCATATTATAGGTTGGAGGACTACATAACTGATAAAAATGCCTGGCTTAATGCCGGTCCTGCTCCACACCACAACTAATTAATTGACATTCGAATCACTGTTGAAGCTGCTGAAGATAGTAAGAATTTATTTGCATTATATAAACTCAATCTCCTTTTTATTATATAGATGCATTGCACAGATGTGAGTACTTTGTACTATAGAGCTACCATTTACCGGGTAATGTCATAGATTGACTTGAATGTGCCTTGGCGGCTGATAGTATGTCATGCTCACTCAAATGTCTCGCTGACGGTGGCGCGTGTGTCGGATCATTTAGCTCCCTTCAAAATGGTTGAGCTGAATGGTGCTGATCCATGCGTCATGTTCGTGAACGGGCGCCGTCAGTTGGGACTGGTCATCTCTTAGCTGCCAGGGCTTATTTTAATAATTAATTAGCTGGATTGTTTTTAATTATGTTTTGATGCACTCTGGACACTTTTAACGTGTACGGTTTTTTGTACATCGTTCTCACTTATAGTGAACAACATTAATCGATGTAACTAAGATATATGTAAAAACATTATTATTTAAAAGAGTGTCCATGGAGTTTCTTGCCCGTTCTTCTCCATAGGTACCTACTACGCTTTGGAATGGGCAACTAGCTTCATATTTCTGACTGACCGACTCCTTGACAATTCAAAAGTGCCTGTAAATGGTTTAATTGAAATAAATGATTTGAGTTTGAGTTTGAGTTTGCCAGTGAAGAGTCTGCGATCACCTGCAGTCTCTATGATGAGTTGGTTGGTAACGAGTCCGGACCCACATGTGTTGAGCCAATTGTTACAATTGACTTAACTGATGACAGTATCACTAAATCCGAATTGTTTACTAGTCATAATAAGATTAAAAATATATTAAAATTAATAGGTTGATTAGAAAATATCAGAAATCTTTGAAATGTCATAAAGTTAACAAAATAAACACAAAACTTAGGCATACAAATCTTAATTTAATGCAAGAATTAAAGAAGTGTAATAGTGAATTAGACTT
This sequence comes from Dasypolia templi, assembly GCA_963555695.1. Classification (NCBI taxonomy): domain Eukaryota; kingdom Metazoa; phylum Arthropoda; class Insecta; order Lepidoptera; family Noctuidae; genus Dasypolia; species Dasypolia templi. The sequence continues at coordinate 14,220,554 of OY743163.1, forward strand.
ATGTAATATTATGTATGACACGGATACTCAGCAACTTCAGGATGATTTGTTTGTTAGGGAATATGCTCTAAAGGATATCTTTAGTAAATATGAGGCTTCTCAACAAGACCTGAGTAAACGCATGCAGGAGGCCAATGAGTTGGCAGACCTGGTCAAGTCAAATGCAGAGAGGTATGAGTCTCTGACAAATAACCTCTCTTTTAGCTGTGCCTGCTCCCAGGCACCCCAGCCTCAACTTATTACACCCACACCCACAGTGACTCAGCCAGTAGATACCGGAATTACGAGTAATAATGACAAGATTTATATGAATAATTTGATTAACACTGCATACGTATTTTCTGACAAATTTGGTCAAGGTTTTGGTAGTATATTTAATCAGTGTTCGGAACATTATGTTATTAATAATTGTTTACCCGGTGCCGGTATTAGCCAATTAATTAGTAGACTGACAAAAATAAACCCTAGTTCAACTGTTATACGAGTATTATTACATGGGGATAGCTTAAATGTAAGAAAAAAGGACATAATTGAATGTGTCCATTTGATGAAGAAAATAAATTTATAATCATTAGTTTCATTGAGATGTAATCTCAATTAAACTAATCATTATAAATTTATTTTCTGTGCCTTGCCTTATTCTCAATATTCCCCAGGTCGGGCAACGCGTGTTATTGGGATTTTCTATCTGGAATTTCCCAGTAACAGCCCGAAGTCTGGATTTGTGCCCGGTAGATGGCAATAGGCTCGCCCCCTATTACATGGGACTTAAACATAACTGGCGAAATGTGGGTGTACTATAGGTACACCTCTGCCCAACCCTTCGGGGAAACAAGGCGTGATGTTATGTATAATTTAAATATGTTAATTTATAATAGGACTTGCCGTTATAGTGACACTATTTTATATTTTGATTGTAATCAATTTATTACTTATTACAAACTGACAAATTATACAATGTATTTGCCACCTAGATGTAGGAGACAAATTGCTAATCTTTTAGCATACAATATACAAAGTGACAAGGGTACATGGAGTGTACCGTCGATTACAGTTAGTAGTGGTACTAATACTACTTTTGATACGCCTTGTAGTTTAAACTATTAGGTGCGACAACGGGTGAGCCGCATATGTCGAATGTTGTACATCAAATATGCAGGGTCTGTTCGGCAAAGAGTTAGAGTTAAGTTTATTTATGTAGAACGTGATGTTCACGTGTTATGTTTGACTGAACACTGGTTGAAGGAACATGAAGTAGTGTTTATCGATGATGATAATTTTACCGTACAAACTGCATTTGTGAGAAAAAGTGCTATTCGCGGTGTTTCTTTAGTTCTTGTAAACTTAATGTAAACAACGTTCAGATTTAGTTAATCTTTCTATCGAGCGCGCTATTGAGTTGTCTTGTGTTGAACTAAAGCAATTCGTTGTAATCTGCGTTTTACGACCCCCATCTGGTGATTTTATTAGTTTTGAATCGGTAATGGAGCATTCTCTGAATAGGTTAAAATCAAGTAATAAGAGTATAATTTTATGTGGAGATTTTAATATTAATATTTTAGATGTTACTCCATTAAGTATTAGACTTCTCAATCTGTTTAGGTCTTATAATTTGATTAACTTGTTTTTTGAACCAACTAGGATCACGGCATCTTCGTCAACTTGTCTTGATAATATATTTAGTAATTGTGATGCCAAAAATAAATTAGTGTTAAGAGACTTAACGTCCGACCACTGTGGTTTATTAGCTAGCTTCCCCATGAGATTACATAAAAAACCGTATAAACTTGAATGCAGGCCTTATACAGCTAGTCGTTGTAACAAGTTTAAAATAATATAGCTCATAGAATTACATCATCGTTAGTAGAACACGAGAATCTTAATGAAATTTACGGAGCCCTTTTTGATGTTGTGCAAAAAGAATACCAGTCTATTTTCAAGGCCAAAACCATTAACATTAATGGCACTTCCGTTGGCTTCAACCAATGGGCTACTCCAGGTATTTATAAAAGTAGAGCGGGACCATACGAGTTATAGGGTTTGAAAAAATACAGGTTTGATACTCCTTTCCCAGAGTATGTAAAAAAAAACAAAATTATTTAAAAAGATTTGTGCTATTGCTAAATCAAAATTCTTAAGCGAGTCAATTAAAAATTCCAATAATAATGTAAAACCACTTGGAAAATTATTAACAATGGAAAGGGTAAGTCGGTTAAACATGAAAATCAACTTGAGATTATGGTCGATAACAAATTAGTTAGTAAGGCAGCTGACGTAGCTGAGGCATTTAATGAGTTTTTTGCCAACATACCTATAACTACGACTTGTTCCTTAAATTCGTCCCCGTCTAAAGCTGAGAACCTTTTGAATGTGTGCCAAAATGTACTCGCTTATTTAGCTTCGAACATGTAAAGCCTAGTGATGTAATTAACGTCTTTGACACTCTTAAGTCTAAAAACACTGGTGATTACTGGGGCATCTCCATTAAACTTTTAAATAATATAATAGACATCGTCTATCTATTACTCTCATCAGCTATTGAGTCATCTAGCTATTACTTTTAATAAATGTGTTGATCTAGGAACTTATCCTAGTACTAAAGTCATACCATTATTTAAATCTGGTAATAAAAATATCATTAGCAATTTTAGGCCTATTTCTATCTTACCAGCATTTAGCAAAATATTTGAAAAGTTAATACTTAATCAGTTGCTAAGACATTTTAACCTAAATAGCCTACTTCATAATGAACAATATGGCTTTACAAAAGGACGTTCGACCACAGATGCGGGTGTTACTCTGCTGAAACACATATGGATGCTATTGGAGTTTTCTGTGATCTCTCTAAAGCCTTTGATTGCGTGCGCCATGACACGCTTTTGCGTAAACTACGTCATTACGGTGTCCAAAACGAAGCTCTCAACGTAATAAATTCTTATTTACATAATAGGGTCCAATGTGTAGATGTCGATGGTGTGAAATCTTCCGAGCTACCAGTTCAGTTAGGTGTACCTCAAGGCTCAATACTGGGTCCATTCTTGTTTTTAGTGTATATCAATGACTTACCATTCTATTTAAATGATATTTGTGACGTTGTACTGTTTGCAGATGATACCTATCTTATTTTTAAAGTAGACAGGAATAGAGAAAATTTTGACGACGTAAACAGTGCACTCTCAATGGTTACGGATTGGTTTACGTCAAATAACCTAGTTTTCAATGCCAAGAAAACGAAATGTGTGAAGTTCGCCTTACCGAATGTTAGAAATCTAGGACCCAACATCGTCTTCGATAAAGAACTGCTTGAAACTGTAGACTCGGCGGTTTTTCTGGGCATAACGGTAGATGCCAAACTTCCTTGGGGCCCACATATATCAAGCCTAGCGGGGAGGCTCAGTTCAGCCGCCTACGCCGTCAGGAAAGTAAGACAATACAGCTCGGTTAGTCTATTTTATTTATTTCCACAGCGTTATGTCCTACGGTATTCTGCTGTGGGGCAAAGCCGCTGATATTCAAAATATACATAGTCCTTCAAAAACGAGCTGTCCGAGCAATTTATCAGCTAGGAGCTAGATTTTTAAAGATATTGGTATTCTCACGGTGGCATCTCAATTCATCTTCTTAAATATTAGGCAAAATATACACTTATACACTAAAAACAGTGATTTTTACAATGTTAATACTAGAAATAAGAACAAACTACGTGCTCCCTTTCACCGGCTTCATAAGGTCCATAACTCATTTATTGGGCTAGGTATAACCTTTTATAACAAGTTGCCCTCTTCTTTACTACATTTACTCAAGTAAAATGCTACCTTTGTTCAAAGGCATATTATTCCAATAAAGACTACTTAAACGATAAGAACTGTTGGTCGCTGTGATTAAGTAAAGACAATGTTCGTGTTCTTTCTCCAGAATCTTGACATTATATACCTACAATTTTTTATTAGTTTTTGATTTTACTTTATTAGATTATTTGATTTGATTTGAATCAGCTTACGGTGTATGAGTTCATATATTATAATTAATTTTTAATTTGACGGTATAAATCAATTATTTTGTTATCTTCATTTATTATTGACATGATCTACTCATTACAATGTTTTTTAATGAGCTGTATTGCAATATGTGGTTAGTTAGCGACCTCGACAATTGATAATATTATTCTTGCTTGAGCAACCGGCAGCATGTTCGTCATGCTCTCTTAGATGTCACTGCTTGCGGTAGCGTCGGGGGTCGAGTTTCCTCCTTCCCTCAAATATGGCGAGGGGGGTAATAGCTGACCTTTGCGTTATGCTCGTGAACGGGTGCTGCTTGTGGTGACTGGTCATCTTGTTGTCTTTGGTTTTATTATTGTTACAGTTATTGTTCTGTTAATTTATTTTACTTTGATGGTCCTAGTTTATCATTTATTTATTTTATTTGTTTGTATAATAATTCCAGTATTGCATATGTAAGCTGCCATGCCCTTTAGGCCTGGAGGCTTTTATTTATGTATTAAGTGTTATTTTACATTCAATTTGTTTTTTTTTTTGGCATTGGCGTGGCTAGCTGTCGTATGGCAATTAATTCAATCATTCGGTAATTACCTACAATTGTTTAGAATCCAGTTCTTCTAACCGAACAGACAGCTGTGCTGCTGGGGAGTTTGTTGCGCCACTTCTTCTTCCCAGATAAAGCACTAGGAAGTGGTGAAGGGCGGGCGTTTTGGGGGACTGTCTTATGTAATTTTGACGTTCGAAAAGGGCTGATTCTCAGCCTAATTTGAATAAATGACTTTTGATTTTGGTGATCGGATTTTGAATGGATCGGCATTCACATTGACGGTTGCGCTGGAAAACCGCCCGTAGGATACCTTAAGTGGAACGAGTGACTGAGAATTTAGATAAATAGTGTGCAATTTGAGAGGCTAATATAAATATCAGTTGACTGCTGAACTGCTGATAATGATACCATAATGTATGAAATTCTTTCAGAAATCGGTTCCAAAAATGCAAGCAAATCAAATCATTAACACAAACTTTCGAAACATATTTAAAAATACGTAGTACCTCATTGTTATTCCTTAAAATCGTAACTTGTCAGGACATCTTTTAACAAGTAAATTAATGTACATTAATTATTTTATCATTATTTTATCACAATAATGATAAAATAATGTTATCACAAAAAAAAACGAGATGCTTTTATTGATTCAACTGCATCACCTATGTTTAATTGCGCAATGAGAATTTAAATTATATTAATCTGTTGAGAAATCTTTTTAATAAGTAATTAATTTTTATTGGTCACGATTGCCGGCCATTTTGACTTTTCACAAAAGTCAAAATCGCCGGCAGTAAAAACTACTAATAGGAAGTTGTTACTGCTACCCAAATGGTGACTTACACACTTGCTTATATACTTTCCGTTTGTACTACAAATGCTCGAGCCGTTTGCAGTCGAACACTAGGGCCATGGGGTCCGGGTGCCCACTTGGTTATTTGAGACATCGCCAAGCAGTTGGTCGACTCTTCACGTGACCATATGGCTCATCAATCATCAACATGATGTGCGAATAACATATTTACGTAATATAGGCCACATTACGTAAATATGTTATTTGAAAATCTTTGCTGTGGTGTTGTCGATTTATAGACAAAGTTGGAAAGTAAGGTACCTGTTAAGTGCCAGTGGAACTGCGTGGAGCATTTCCGACGTTTGGCTCATAGACTGGAGCGGGCTGAAGAGGAAACGCCCGGGACGGTGGAGCATACGGTGGAGGTCTGCCCAGCTTGGGCGGAACACCACCGTGTCCTTGCGGAGGCGACCTCTCACGTCCGGCCCTGTTTCAGACCTTGGTACGGAGCGAGAGGGAATGAGAAGCGGTCCCTCCTTCTGCGAAGCGATAATGCTCGCGAAGGAGGAGGCGGAGCGCGTGAAGGAGAGAGCCTTGACGAAACGCCCTGGGCGTCGGAAGTCGCCTGCAGATTCCCGGCCACCGTAGACGAGGGTTTGCGGACGGCGAGCAATGGGTAGCTAGCCGTTTTTCCTATTGAGTGTTGCATTTTCGGCTGCCTCGTTGGTGTAGTGATCGCAAGCGCTTCTGCTGAGCATGAGGTCCTGGGTTCGATTCTCTGGTCGGGCAAAGTGTTATTGAGTTTTCCCATCTGAGCCCGGTTGATGGCAATAGACTCGCCCCCTATTACATGGGACTTAAACATAACTGGCGGAATGTGGGTGTTCTATAGGTGCACCTCTGCCTAACCCTTTGGGGATTACCGGCGTGATGTTATGATATGTTAATAGGTAAGTCACCTAAAGATGCAATTATTGTCCCGACTTCTGATATCAAGCTTCAAGTATAAGAAGGTCAACTCTCGTACTTAAGGTGACTACAGGACCTAAACGCAAATTTTATAAAAATACCTAGAACTTTTTTTTTTTGTTTTTTTTTTTACCACTGCGGAAAAAAAAATGTATCATATTCTTCAGGATAAATATGCTAGTTATATAGTGTGTTGAAAAGATAATACAACTAATTTGATACGATAATAAAAAATCACGAACATACCTCTCAAAATTTCTTTTAACGATTTAAAACCTTAATAATTAAATGCAATAATTCTGGTTTTATGTCAGATTATTCTACAAGCGTAACCTAATAGTGTTTTGTTTTTTAGTTCAATCTATAGATTTATTTGTAAATAGTTTTTTTTTTGCAATAAATTACCATCGTTGTGTCATCGCGCTTCTCTTTCTTTTTTATGCAGTCTGACTGACAGTGACGGCGCTTTAGCTCTTGTCAGCCTCTTAAAAAACGTTTCAATTCAAGTCACAATCTTATCTTAGCGACAATCAATGTCAAAACCTTGTCAAAATTGTATGCATTTTTGACAGATTGTGAATTGCCCCTCTGATGAATAAATCTGCTGTAAAATATAAGCTGACGTAAATCACAGCCAGGATTTATTTAATAATAAATGAGTAAAAGAAGTCTTTGCGAAGGAGCTCGTCCGGGGAAGCATGTTACGACCCACCACATAGCCGTTACCAAGCATTCTGTAATTCAAACTACGTAACTTAGAGCACAAAAATAAACTCTGAGAAACTATTATTGTTTACGTAATACGCAACGTAACGAACGCAAAATGGGTGTATTCAACGAAAAAGTAGGAATTTCGGCCTTCAATTTCTCCATAACGAGTTTAATTTTTTAATTCTTCGTCTTCTAACGTCAGCGATGTTTGTTTTGGAGCGCAGTATTGTGTTTCGAACACGGTCCGTTAATTTAACGCATAGTATACTGCGCTCCATTGCTCGTTGGCAGACCTTAAGTTTGGACTTCTGGATGTTAGTCAAAGACCATATTCAATTAAATTAATCAATTTGGTGTAGATCATATCATGATCAATATTACTTTGCGAAGGAAACGTGATGATATTTGATTAAGCAATGATTGATGTTTACGCATATAAGCCTCAAATTTCATTGTTTTAAAGATATTTTTTTCTCGTGGGAAAATCTTCTGCTTTCTTCTTGGGACTTCGTCTGCGTGACATTTCTTGTTCCCCCGACTCACCACGTCGCATCGCACCATCTGCCCGTGCTATCACATCGACTTGCTTAGCGTTCATTCCGTCATTTTTTTCCTTTTTGCTTGGCGCTTCAGGGTCATAGCGTGATGTTAAATAGCCCATAGCATTCTTCAAGCTCAAGCAATTGGGCAATCAAAACAAAAAAATAAAACCGGCCGCTAGTTAGGGTAGTAGCAGTCCCCCATACTACTAACAAACAAACGAAGGAGGATGTCAGCTTTACTATGGGCGCTGGTCCAAGTGTGTTGCAGATGTGTATTGTACTAAAACGACAGGTCTATAAAGCTATGGATGGCTAAATTTTGTGATAGATGAATGGTGCTCACTTGTTTACAAATGTTGTAAAAGTCTTAAAAATAAAATACCTAAAATTCAATAAGCAACCAATTTGATTTAGTGTAACCTCTAGATTGTCTTATGGAACAGGACCAGCATGATTACAATCATTATTTTCTAGTATATAATCCTCTAATTTGTAATATGCTTGTTTACAAAGTGTACATGAGTTTTAAATTTTAAGTTTTAAACCTACATGGGCACTTATGAAACGTCAGAAGCTAGGTGCACGGTTCCAATTGGTCGTTTCCTATGGAGAAGAGCTGGCAAGAAACTCCACGTTTACTCTTTTTAAAATATTTGTCTTTTACATTGTGTTCAAATTAAAGGGTTAATAGATATGGGATGACAGTGTAGGCCTGTCGAAGTAGCATATGCTTAACAAATAGACTATGGTCTATAAATCTACAATCTATGAGGCCTACAACTTTCTCCCATTTACAAAATATAAAGTAATCTAAAAAAATAAAAATGAAAAACCAATTTAAACCAAATGACATGATTGCCAATTCAACTGTAACAAATCTGAATTAATATGCTGTTCACTAAAGCTAAAATGAGTTGAAATTAGAATTGTAGGTAAGTCAAATAATGAGAATACATATTATGTTGGAAATTTATACAGTGATGACGTTTATTGCCAAACTTCCTTGTCTTCGAAGCAGTCTTTAATCTTAAAATATGCAATTACCGTTTGAGGATAGTTCTATCTAGCATAGATATTAAGCAAGCAGAAACCAATGCTTGACGAAGGACAGAAGGCCGGTGGAGCGGTCGAGTCCTGGAGTGGACACTGCGTATCGGCAGGCGTGGTGTGGGACGCCCGCCAGCTAGATAGACCGATGACCTTACAAAGATGGCTGAAACAGACTTAATTTGGAATATAGACAAAACAGTGTCGTCGGATTTCGTCATTTGTTGTAGATTTTCACAATCAGATTAAGGAATTATATTAATATGACAATAATTCTCTATATCACATGCGAGTAGGTTCTAGAAAACGAATCGATTAAAGTCTTTAATCGCATTGTCTATGAGATAGTTCTATCTACCGTTTTGAGAGATTTTATCGATATCATCATCCGCAAAGCTTTTTTGGTCGGCATTTTAGATGGAGTGACACATTCAGAAGTCAAATCATTTATTTCAATTATGCACATAAATGGCACTGCTGAACGTCAACATTTCCAAAAAAAAATTGATTCTAGTTGCTCCTTCCAAAAGGTAGTTTCGTATGGAGAAGATAAAAATAATAACAATAAACTGTGTAATATGATACCATTTGATCCTTGATCCTGAAATGTTAGGTAAGTAGGTGTCGTAAATAAAACGTCGGGTAGGCTTCTGGACTATCCTAGTTATTTAACAGGAGCTGTATAAGCTACATACATCTCAGGGAACATTATATCACACACACGGTCTCTTTTAAAGTCCAGACATAATTTTGTTCACGTCATGTGAAGACCATTTAGATTGGTGTCTGAAATGGTATTTTGAGGAAATAATCACTCAGAATCCATTTTAATGGGATTCCCAGAGTTGAATAGCGGATGATTTTTTTAATGAAAGTTTGTATTTTTTTAAAGTTATAAACGTGGTGATTTTCCGTTATACTTCTGTTATTAAACAAAAGTTCGTTGTATCATCCTTTTTTTCGTAACTTATCTCCTAAGGCTCATAAACATTTCAAATTGGAAATCCCATCAGACACACCGCTTGTATCAAGATAACGTTGTTACAGGAACGGTTAAACACCGATTAATTTTATCGACTAAGTAATGATCGGCTAATTACGTTTACTCTAGTATTCTAGGTATTAAAAATTCATTCGTCATCGTAAAAAAGATAAGTATCCGACACTTCACTCTTTGTTCATATATGGCTTTCATTCAGTGGCATCTTTCAAGCAAAGTGAGTTTCTTGCGCGTTCTTCTTCATAGGTTCTACTACGCTTTTTAATTGTCAGGAGACGGTCGGTCAGACAGATGAAGCTAGTTGCCCATTGCAGGGTGTGGCAGTGGGTGTGGTAAGCTCCAGTAATTGGCTCATTTGAAACTAGGTGTTGCCGACAACTTCGTCTGGAATCCATGAGAAGCTTTTGTTCTTATCCAGTTCATGGTCTATCTGTGTGCTAAATTTAATTCCAACCATTCAGCTGTTTTGGCGTGAAAGCGTAACAAACAAACAAATTTACTTTCGCATTCATTATAATATTAGTTACGAAGCAAGCATTACGATAAATGCTTTCAGTCTTATTACAAAAAAATGCTTTTGTACTGGTTTAAACCACGACTAAAAGGTCTAGGAATGTTACGGTAATAACGTTAGTAACAGGTTCGAAATGTGTTTCTATTACAAAACAAAGACTTTCTGAGGATCAGTTGGTACCAAAGAAGGTCCATGATTTAAATAATATCCACAGATAAGAAACAAAAATGGCATTCTTACATTCGTTCACACAGGTTTTATTCGAAGCAACGTTCCGTTTGTTTAACTATTGATATTATATTAAGATTTGAAATGAATTAATAATTATGTATCAATACAAAATTAAGTCAATAATTGTTATTTGTTTAGGTTAAAATATATTTACCAAGCACAACTTGTACTTTTGACGCGCTTTTATATATTTAAACCTCTAGCGTGAAGTGGATTGAATTAGGTAAGCGACAGCGCGCGTTATTTGAAACGAGCGTTGACGCTGCGTCCTTCATAATAAATAAATGCACTTCTTACATTCATTTATTGTTATATATATAAATATATACTCTTACTAGGTTTGTTCGTGAGTTGTTCGGTTAAATCGTGAGCTACGATAAAAAATGGAACAACAAAAGCAAAAAAAGGGGTGAAAACTGGAGTTTTTAAGAAAAAGTTAGTAAAATTTGGATTTTTATTATTATTAGGTAAACAATACTTCGTTTAATCTTATTTTGACGACCTAACGCGGATGTTCTTATTATTATAGGAAATATTAAGACAACTTATTGCCCAATCGGCACATATTATAGAAGATATAAGTCCACAAAGACATCAATAAACATGCAGAAAATAAAAGAGTGGAAGAACATACAGATTAAGTATGTACTTATTGCATTTGATGTCGGTACAAGTACGTTATGGTTTGCGTGATACTAATTAGCATATATTTATTATTTTTAGATTTAATTAAATAACGGGTAAATGTAGATCAGATGGCGAGTTAAAGTTGGCTTGGAAAAGAATGAAGTTGTCCGCTAAATCCAACTTATCGACCCATAGGATGAAACAATCAAAGACAGGCGGTGGCGAGAAACCACCATCACCTTCTCCTGAGGACTTAGAAATAATGGCGATTGCTCCTCACCACTTTGTCATTGAAGTTAATGACTATTTTAATAAAAATCTCCGCTACCTTTTTGCATGTTTTGCTGACAGCTGGTTGAGACACACCATTTAAATCAGCTGTATCATCTTGAATCTACGATTAAAACAATAATATTAGTTTATGAATTGCATTTTGTCCAATGTTATGATAGCATTGACCAAGGGTACGTACTTCATGGCGAGCACAGTTGCGTAATGCACAAACCACTTCAGGACTCAATGGGCATCCTCGAGGGTCGTGGGATAAATCCTCACGTAGAACATGCACAATTTTTTCTTCAAAACGTCTTGTTAACCTATACTTATATCTAAAATCTTCGTCACTCAATTCAAAGGAATTTTTACACGATGACGATGTCTTAATGGGATTTTTACACGATGATGAAATCTTCCAAATCCGTCAAGTCAATCCCAGTGATATCCATTTTTAACTATTTGTAAATATAAACACACAAAAATCATCAACGCTAACCTAAAATAAATTAGTACCGAAGTTAGATCCATAGTTAAACTAGGGGTCTCGGCGGTTTAACTTAAGTACCATAGATGGTTCATGAACTAGTGATAAACTTCATTTTATAATAACGTTTTATTTAGTATTGGTTTAAACCTAGCAATAATCCTCGTACTAAATTTAGATCGTGTTTTGGAATAAGACGGTTTGAGTTTGTCAAAGAGTCGGAGAAGAACGGGAAAGAAATAATTCAAAAGTGCCTATAGTTAGTTTTATTGAAAGAGATGCTTTGAGTTGGAGTACGTGAAACGTCGGAACACAAAATTATCCGACCCAATGATGTCGTATATCGGCACTCGGCCATCTTTCACTCGCCTACAGAATGATCTTAAAATGAAACGAAAAAGTGGATGAATGTTCATTCCTATGTCATTTTTTCGGTGTTGTTGGCAAGTTCACCCGAATGAATCGTCTGATGTCAGGTTAGTATATTGTATCCTTTGTTTTTAATTATCAATCGTTTGTACTATAGAGCTACCATTTACCGGGTAATGTCATAGATTGACTTGAATGTGCCCTGGCGGCTGATAGTATGTCATGCTCACTCAAATGTCTCGCTGACGGTGGCGCGTGTGTCGGATCATATAGCTCCCTTCAAAATGGTTGAGCTGAATGGTGCTGATCCATGCGTCATGTTCGTGAACGGGCGCCGTCAGTTGGGACTGGTCGTCTCTTAGCTGCCACGGCTTATTTAATAATTAATTTGCTGGATTGTTTTTAATTATGTTTTGCTGCACTCTGGACGCTTTTAACGTGTACGGTTTTTGTACATCGTTCTCACTTATAGTGTCAACATTAATCGATGTAACTAATATATTTGTAACAACAATATTATTTAAAAGAGTGTCCATGGAGTTTCTTGCCCGTTCTTCTCCATAGTGACCTACTGCGCTTTGGAATGGGCAACTAGCTTCATATTTCTGACTGACCGATTCCTTGACAGTTCAAAAGTGCCTGTAAATGGTTTAATTGAAATAAATGATTTGAGTTTGAGTTTGAGTTAGGTCGTTCCGGTATCTGAAAATTCTATTCATTTCGAAAACACAAGCTAAAAATTATGTACCTTTAAACTTACTTTAAAAAAAACTTGAAATTGTATTTCGCGATGAGAAAATGCCTACTACACCCACAGCACAATTATCACTAACTGGGCACGAGGTTTCCGGATTCTCGGATTGAGAAATACCGCCATCATTTTGTTTTTTAATACATGTTCACAAATGTTTACCAACCTATCACACATAACTACCTATACACAGTCCACCATCGATTCTCTGGTCTTTCCCTAGTCGTATAGCCATTCATACTTAACAACTCAACATTTGCTTCATTCCTTCGTAAACTCGTTCGTTCTTCGTTTACTTGCCCATACCGTGACAACCGGTTTCCACAAAACTTTTCAGTCATCGGTGTCACTTTGGTTTCGTAATCGGTTTATAGGTTCCCAGGTGAGCCTTGGCAGTTGGTGGCCCTGTGGCGGCATCTACACCGCCACATGCGAACTACGTCACGATGACATCACACAAAATCCTGCATCCCGGCTGTTCGGAGGATCCTCAATTTTTCATCTAATAAGAGTAATCTTTACATCTGTTCCGCATACCTCTATAGCCCGTTGAGGATTTCTGAGGAGCCACAGTTTTTTTCATGCTTCACTAGGGCTGTAAGCTGCAGTGGCAGTAGTCTGGCCATGTTTGTCGAAGGTCCGATAACCGGTGGAGCAGACGAGTCCTGGAGTGGAGATTCAATAACGAATTGTACGTCAACCGACGTCCTAAAAAGGTACGGCGGAGAATAGTGTATAGTGGCGCAGACCGGAAAAAGCCTCTGTCAAGCAGTGGTTTGCGAAAGGCTGATTTGATGAATACGACTGTTTTCGTCATTAACGTAGCTTGGGATTTTGTCTAGGGGAGCAGCCGTCCAGCTGAACTAACCACAGTCATTTACTGAGAGATCATGAACGACGACTAGTAATAAATAATACCACCAAAAACATTTCATGTAAAGTAGGTTGCCAAGACTTAAATACTCGTAACTGTTAAAAGTTGTCAGATGCATTGTGAGCCCAGCTCCTAATTTCAACTTGATACTTCCACGCGTTCCTGAGAAAAAGGGTATTGACAGACAAACGGACGGGCGGACAACGCAGTGATCTTATAAGGTTTCCGTTTTTCCTTTTGATTTTTTTGAGCTACGGTACACTAATAAAACAGTAAGTACGTGGGACACTCAGAGAGTTTTGTGAAAATAAAAATAAATGTTCTATGTTTTTTTAATTAATTTTTTTTCATAATACTTTCCACTAGCCTGTATACAAAGTTTGATGCGTCTGAACCAGTTTTCGAAACACTTTTTCCAGTCCGCCGTAGACACCTCGTTTACAGCCTGCTCGCAGCCTGACAGCGCATCTTCCGGCGACGGAAATTGTGTTCATTAGAGCAGATTTTTTGTTTTCGGGAATAAAAAGAAGTCACACGGGGGCTATGTCAGGGCTGTAAGGAGGGTGACCCAGGAGTTTGACCTGCGTGTTGACCAGAAATTCCGTTAAGGAATTGACACCAGTAGCCAGTCAAATTGGAAAACCGCGCGATCAGAATCTTCCGTGTTGATTCATTTTGAAACACCCATCCCGTCGACTGGCGCTTCGTTTCTGGATCGTATCGATAAATCCTAGACTTATTACCTATAATTCTGTCGTTAACAGGCCGAGACGAGCCTGCTTATTTTTTTTATCATATCACAGCACCACTCCACCCGGGCTTGCTTTTGAGCATCGGTGGGGTTTCCCATTGTCTTGTTTTTTTTTTTTTACTGCCAGCACGTTTTCTTCCGTAACAGCCTTTAAAGGGCGTCCACTTCTTTCTTCATCCCCCAATGTTGGTCGACCGCGCTTGATTCGTAATACCAACGAAACACAGTTGCCTTAGAAGGGCCTTCATCCACGATTATCATTTGAACTCTATCGTACGATTCGTCCGGTTTCAGGCGAAATCTTAAAAAATCATAGCGCGAAAATGTTCCCGACGCAGATATTTTTTTTATGACACGATAATTTAAAGTAGCTCGCAAACAATGTGGAGGGAATTTTTGAAATTGGAACGTAGGTACCTATTTTACATACAAATAATTTATTTATTCTTTCTGAGTGGCCTGATAATTCTTAACTCCTGGCGATTTTTTTTTGTGTGGGCAAAGAAGTTTATAGGGTACTCGCGTGGCCAATCCTCTGCCCCTAGCTACGCCCATGCTTGTCGTTTATAAAGTGACCCTTCAAACTGCCTCGTGGCCTATACCGGTCACTGTCCCAATGCATTAGCTCGTACTCTTCAAACCTCCGCAAACGTCCTAGGCGCTTGGTTCCGGAAATGGAGAATCGAGGTCAACCCCGATAAGAGTCAGGCGGTTCTCTTCTCGAGACGTCGTCGAGTCCCCCCCCCCCTTCCCAGCCCGATCACTATGTACGGTAAGCCAATCCCTTGGGAGAAGCAAGCCAAATACCTAGGCGTGATCCTTGATCAAAATTTAACGTTTAAACAGCATATTAAGGCGGTTCGCGCGCGCGCCGCTTTCGCTCTTGGTAGACTCCACTACATTCTGACAGCCCATTGCAGACTGTCACTTAAATGCAAGCTGCGCATCTATACCGCAGTCATCCGTCCCATAATGACTTATGCTTGCGTTGTATTTGCGCACGCCCACCCACGTCATCTCCATAAGATGCAGACCCTCCAAAACCGTTTCCTCAGAAAGGTCACGGGTGCCCCCTACTATGTCCGTTATATAGATCTCCACGTAGAGCTTAAAATGCCCACCATAAAACAGTTCATGAAACGCTTATCTAAGCGTTTCTTCGACTTTGGCATCAAACACCCAAACCCCTTGATCTCAGCGGCCGCCCGCTACACTCCCTCCCGCATTAGCAGTATTCGCCGACCTTACGCATACCTTAATCGCCCCCGACGACGCCACTACCCTCCTCCAGGAGAGTTGTAAGGCCACCAGCACTCTAAGTAAGCCCAAAACCCGATCGCCGTCCTACCGCCCTCGCCGCCGAGGCCAGCCGCGACGTCCAATTCCACACCCCTTCCGACCCTTGCTCGAGCCAGCCCGCGCCGCTGAGCCTGTAGCTTTAAATTAGAAATTTCCCTAAATCACTCAAATCCTGATCCAGCTAGTCCCTTGCTGCCCTCTTCCAGCGACGCCCTAAGCCGAGGTTCGTACCCCACAGGAGGTGCCCTTAGCGTGTAGTCGCTTAGTTTTTAAGTTAGTACATAAGTTTAAGTCCTGGCTGGAGGCCTCAATTTATTAGGGCAACCACAGGCAAGTCTGTTTAAGCTTTCAATGCCAAAACAATGCAAACACAAACAAAACAAGGAAAACAATAACTTATTGTCTGAAAAAATACACTGTAATCTAAATTCGTGAAATACCCCACTATCTTACTTAGTTCAAGACTCGTGGCGTTTCTAATCGCTAGATGACTGGCGATTCTTTTTTTTCACCAGCTTATGACGGCAGAAAATCCATGTATCTACCAAGCCTTTTCTCAACTACTCGTACTTAAGTTGGATCGGTCTACCGGATAGAGCTGAAAACACCTATCTACCTATCGCCTTATGGATACCTACTTTCATGAAAGTAGGTATCCATAAGGCGGTAAGTTCGTAGGTGGGTCAGATAGGCCTGTATCTGACCTCTACAACCCATGACTGGTTGTCAGATTTCTGGGCTTGTGACAACAAGTAAAGAATGTCAATAATCTATGAATGTCAGTCGGAACCAACGGCTGGACGTGCTTTCCGAGGCACGGACAGGTCTTGGTATGTAGGTAATGGATGGTCACCTATCTTCAAGGGTAACTTCGATCGACTCTGGCTGCTGTTGTGGGATATCATCAAACGACTTCTCCCGTCTTCTTCTCTCTCTTCTCTTCTTTTACTGACTATGAAACCCACCCGTGTTCCTTCAGTTGCCTGCGCCTTTTT
This sequence comes from Dasypolia templi, assembly GCA_963555695.1. Classification (NCBI taxonomy): domain Eukaryota; kingdom Metazoa; phylum Arthropoda; class Insecta; order Lepidoptera; family Noctuidae; genus Dasypolia; species Dasypolia templi. The sequence goes on from OY743163.1 coordinate 14,237,332, forward strand.
AGAATAACCAGCGACCCTGGCTGGCATCGGCCCTAACGGACCCCGTCAATGGGGAAGGCAACTGTCAAAATGGCGCTGTCGTAGCTAGTTCCCAACACAAGCTAAAAATACTAGGCGTGATGTGGTTTTATTTTATTTTAGCGAAAGTTTACTCGATGTTGTGTTCCTAGATACTCAGAAATTGGAGTTCGAATTTCTCGTAAGCCCCTAAAATTAGAAGATTGTGCTTTAAAGCTATTCGTACAGATTTTTTTGAGTTCGAATTTATGTCGTGAACATTTTGAAGAAAGTGATTACGAGGAAATATTAATTCTGACACTTTCCATGTCAATTACTTGATTTAAAATACTGAAATCACCGAAAATAACGAAATAGTGAAATTAAATCAAACTCATGAATGAACATAAAATGAAATGAATGAACGAAATGTCAAAATTGTTGTAGGCCGTAGGGACCTAGCTATGGTCACGCCATCTACAATTAGCTTTGCCCGACCTTCCCCATTAGTACATCTCTTTGAGTCGTGCGTGGAACACGATTCGCCATCGACCTGGGCCTGGTCCTTACCGGACGGCGAGCTACCCATTACTCGCCGTCTGCTACGATGGCCAGGAATTCGCTTGTAATTCCCGAAGCCCCGGTGCCTCCTGCGGTGACTAGGGGCGGGAGGGTGCAAGGTTATATCCCTCACGCGCTCCACCTCCTCCTTCGCAAGCATTACTGCTTCGCAGAAGGAGGTGACGGCTTCCCATTAGCTCTCGCTCCGTACCATGGCCTGGACCAGAGCCGGTTGCGAGAAATCGCCGCCGCCGATCGCCTCCGCGAGGACACGGCGGTGCTCCGCCCAAGCTGGGCAGACCTCCACCATATACCTCCGGGCGATCCACACAATATTGATACCCGCGTTTCCTCCCGAAATTCGTAGATTTCCGAAAAATTGAATAAATAACAAATGAAATAAAGACTATTCAGCAAATCCTAATATTCAACCCCTAATACGACCCACCGACCTTTAAGCCAGCTCCATACTACGTACTTCGTTGTTTATGTTATAATTTTTAGGTACTAAACTAGTTTGTAAGTAAATTGTTACAACGCTATTAGTAAAAGTAAAAGTAAAATCGTTTAATTGTAAATTCGAAAGTTACAATATGGAGATATCGTTGGGTCCTAACTTTTGTTAATTTTATTTAGATTTTAGGGAGATAGGGGACGTAAAATATTTGAGTAAATAAAGTAAAAGATGAATTTGGCTACACTTAAGCTTGTTATCCTCATCGAGGCTACGAAACTAAGTGTACAAACATAATTTGCGGGTGTGTACCTGCCGAGGATTCTTTCCTGGTTCTATGCAATGTGCATTAGTCATTCGTACTTGCCAGCCGAACTAATGCGAACTATAGTTGTACCTATTGTTAAAAACAGGACAGGGGACATCTCGGACAGAGGAAACTACCGTCGGATTTCCCTGGCGACCCCCTTGGCTAAAATACTGGATAGTGTGCTTAAGTCATACTTGTAAAAATATTTAGGTTTGCACGACGCACAGTTTGGGTTTCAAGTTGGAAAGTGCCATGCTTAGTCGAAAGAGTACTGTCCAGTATTACACAGAACGCAAAACGCCGGTGTTCGCCAGTTTCCTGGATCTTTCGAGAGCCTTCGATCTGGTGTCATATGATGTACTTTGGAGAAAGCTGGGGGTCAGGAATGTATCGGAGGAAGTTCTAAAAATCCTGCGGTATTGGTATGCGAAGCAGACAAAAAGTGTCAAGTGGTCTGGAGCTTTCTCTGAGCCATATGGGTTGGAGTGTGGTGTGAGGGTTGACGTCTCCCGGACTCTTCAACCTATATGTCAATGATCTCCTAGAGGAGCTCAGCGGTATGCGTGTCGGCTGCAGGGTCGGTGGTGTTAATTTTACCAACATCAGCTCAAATCAAAAATTGTGACTTTGTTTTTTTTTTGTTTTATGTAATCTTATAGTACTAACACTAGTTTTTAAGGAATTTCACTGATGAAGTGGACCACACTGTTGTCTGAAATTAATAAATAATAATAATAAACAAATAAATGAAAAGTATGAGCCTATGTTAATCGAAAATAAATGATAGAATAGTATCAAAAGCCTCTTCTCCCGATCATAAAATCAACAAACTGTCAAATATCTTTCTGATATTGTCATCAGCGCTATCTCTGGAGGGGTTTAGGAACTACGCAGAGATTGATGTTGGGTAGAATAAACAGAAGCTGTAGTTAAAAGCTTGGCTGAAGCTTCAAATGACTGTATAATTTTTTTTTGTTTTTTTTTGTAGATAGATGGCGTTAGTTGTATGAACGTGGACAATGCAATAGGAAGAGTCTGAGAGGCAATACAATAGTTATTTGTTTTACATATGGGTAAAAGTGTTTTTTGCCGTGAGTGCTTGGATTGAAACCTGAGCTAGCGAAGGGCTCTAGAATTAAACCACGAGCGAAGCAAGTGGTTTAAAAGAAGAACCCTGAGCGTCGCGAAGGTTTCAAATCACGAAACGCTAAAAACTTTTACCCATAAGTGAAACACAACAATTTTCACCACACTACGAGGAACTTGCAAAAAAGAAAGAAAATCAGTAAAATACGTATAGAATCTGTTTATTAAAATAAATTAAAAAGCGGATATTTTCGGTTCTGAATAACCAGGTATTTTCGGTTGACAGGTTTTGAACGTTCCTAACTTTTATCTTAAAAACGTTTTTGTTCCTAACTCTTTGGTTATATTTAAAATTTCTAGTAAATGTTGAATCGGAAGCCTTCGAATTTTAAAACACTTTTACACTCTAGATAACAAAAAAGGTTTTTACCCTCGGAAATCGATGGGTAAAAATTGCAAATAATAGGTAGTGTGGTGAAAATATTATTTTCTTCCAACTATGCTTTAATTTCATCACAATCACACTAAAAACTCAGTACAAAGCGAGTCTTTAATGCTCTAGAGCAATAAAAATGTGTGAAATGTCATTATTGCACAGTTTTTTTTTTTCGCACCAAAAGGTGCCAATTTCAATGGATTAGCTCTATTCAGCCAGCCGATATCAATACTTTTTTTTTACGTACGTATTATTCGTTTCTATCCTACTTGTTCCAAATTTAAATATAAATTTGCCCAACAAAACTCTTAACCTTACGTTTAATAATTGCTCAAGTAGGTATAACTTTTAATTTCAATAATTAAACTTCTATTTTAACTGTTTGATATGAGTTTATTTTATCTACTATTCCTTAGGTAATAGTTGAAAGAAAAGCAGATTATGTACCTCGCCTTAAGTAATTTATATTGCCCTCGTGCCTGTTAGATTAGTGCCCTCGCTAACGCTCGGGCTCTAAATCAGGCGCACGGTGCAATGCTAAATTACTTTGTGCTCGATACAATAATCTACTCTATGAACGTTCACATTCTAATCTCAGTCCAATTTCTAATCTGCTGAGCTGATAGAAATGTTTTAGATGTTTCCTTCAGTAATTTATCAGTAGCAGTTCGGAGTCCGGACATGCCCGGTTGACGGCAATAGACTCTCACCCATTTACATGGGACCTAAACATAACTTTCGAACTGTGGTTGTACTATAGGTACACCACTGGTTACCCCCTCCCGGAGTACATGCGTGATGTTGGGTGTTATTAAGGGAAGATTTCACCAATGAACCTGAACGCGATCAGCACGTAAGCTAGGTTTAACGCTGTCAGTCTCATTAGTATCTGTGGAATAATGACACTGACAGCTCTTGAACTCGTCTTAGATGTGTTGATCGCGTTTAGCTTCATTAATGACATTGTTAGTAGGTATGTACTACAATCGTGATGTATCATTGCCTCATGTGTGTACCATTGTCAATATTATGGTGATGATAAAATCACGCACAAGGTGGACGCGCACCTAGACGCGCTGCAAGAGCCGTAAGCTCCTCAGTCATCGCGGTTTATAAATGAATCTATGAAATCCGGATTTCAGTAAAATGCTGTACGGATTTAACCAGCGCTCGCGAATTACGTCTTTTTGGCGTGTAGCGCGTTCAGCGATGCACTTATAATTCTGATGCATACTTGTTACAGTTGCGAATAATATTTTGTTCGACAATACAACCTCACACTGATCTTAAAAAAACTGGCGCTTTTACTTTAAGCAATGCATAGTGCATAATCAGCCCATTATGTTCCCACTGCTGGGACACAGGCCTCCTCTCTGTGGGCCGTAATCCACCACGCGGGCCTAGTGCGGGTTGGTAGATGTCACAGGTCTTCGAATTTTTGGTTCTAAGACATGCCGGTTTCCTCACGATGTTACCCTTCACCGCCTTGAGAGCAGGCAGAGGTGATGAAATAATTTACACCAAGTAAAGCGCCTGTCTGGGTTCGAATCTACGACCTACAACTCGTAAGTGGCGGCTGTTACCACTGGGCCAACACTACTAAACTATTATTTTGGTTTCCGGTGTATGCTGTTATTTTATTGTTAGCAATGATTTTTATATTAAGTAAAGGTCATCATAATCACCATAATTTCAGCCGAAAGACGTCCACTGCTGGACATAGGCTTCTCCCAAGCATCGATACTTCGGCCGGTTCTGCAAGTAAAGTTAGTAGCATGAATATGCACCCCTTTATGAAGAGAAGGTTGAAGGTCCAGGCAGAGAACTCCAGCAGATGTCGCTACCAGCCTATAACTTGAATGAGCGCAGTCTGTGGAAATAACCAAATCTACTTTTACTATTAACGTTTGTTACTTCAATCATTCTCATATATTTTTTCAGAAATGGAGTAATATTTACATAACCAAGGAATGTGATTTTCGCATTGAAATAAATTTAATAAATATGCTATTGCTATTCGCTACTAGATGGCGCTACTACTTAGTTTCGAAACACATTTGAAATGTGGAAAATGGGTTTTGGTTGAATGGAAAAACAATTATACGATTGTGTTACAATGATAGTGTCATCATCTATATAGCCTTTTCTTGTGTTGTGTTAGGCTTCCAGTCTAACTTGATGCAGCTAAATATTATTTCAAATATTAATATTTAAATCGTTAGATTTGCCGTCACCGAACTAAGTCCCGCAAAAAAGTGTCCATACTGAGAAGAGTGAGCTGACCAAGAGCCGATACAATAATAATGTCGATTCTCGAAGATGCTCTATGAACAAAAAACCACTTACTCTCTCACACAAGCACTTCACTACATAAGTTAGTGACTTTGGTATTGTATTTTCGTTTCTTGTACAAAGAAAAAATAACTATAATTTTGTCTTCCAAAATGAAAGTCAAAACAATTATTGTAGAAAAGTATTTATGTATATTACACTTTTCAATGTGGTAACCACCTACCCACCAGTTTACCACTGATTCATATTAAACTACAACCGATAGGAAGTTTTATAGCATCATCAACATAAAACAAGTGGATTAAATATGTACCTATTGTGGAAGCCAAAACTACAGATACAAAATAAATAATAGTATTAGTAGTGTAGTGTAGTGTGAGTGTGTGTGTAGTGTTAGTTAGGCTCGCACAGATGGTTTTCATGCAATCATGCGAAAGAAAGCGGCCTCGTTACTACAGCGCCTGCATGGTAGTGACAACAACATTCTGAAAATGATCGCGTCCAGAGCGGACTGTCCCTTTCAGGGGCACTGGGTGGCCACAGTAGTAGGCCTTAATAAATAGTTAATTTTGTAAAAACTAATAATACTAACCAAGTAACCTAAGCACTATTGTCACTAACATCAATATACTAACAAAATATGGACCTTTGGTCTGAAATAAAGTTTTTTTTATTTATTTATTACGGAACTACCGCGCAAGCTTCCTCTACCAAACGATTTTATTTTTCAAAATCGGTGCACAGTTGATGAACACTCATTAAAAAATAAATTATTGAAAACACTAATAGATATCTAGTTGGACTGGTAACCTTCCTCAACAAAGTTAGAAATAGACAAATTTAATTTAATGATATTAAATTAAAGAGGTATTACTTAAATTCTAAACTTGCCAAACTTTTACGTTTGATGGCGACATGCGCTCTTTTACATAACAATGCACCACCTTACGTACATACTTATATATTATACTGTAATGGTTTAATCTTTTTTTTTAAGCATAATGTTTTTTTTTTAATTTTGTCTTTTGTAATCCTTTCTTCTTAATTAATCTATTATCTGACTGGTCGTCTTGTTGTCTATGGTTTTGTTATTGTTAAAGTAATTGTTCTGTTAATTTATTTTACTTCGATGGTCCTTGTTTATCATTTGTGTGTACTTAAAATAATCCAATAATGCATATGTAAGGTGTCACGCCCCTTACGCCTGGAGGCTTTTATTTGTGTAGTTGTTTTTTTCATTGATTTTTATTGGTTTATGTTTTGGGTATATTGGCGTGGCAGATAATTTAATATCATTTTTTGTGTTTCGGTTTTTCTTCTTTGATTACCTTATAATTGTATAGTACAATGGTTTTTCTAACTAAACAGACAGCTGTGCTGCTGGGGAGTTTGTTGCGCCACTTCTTCTTCCCAGCTAAAGCACTAGGAAGTGGTGAAGGGCGGGCGTTTTGGGGGACTGTCCTATGTAATTTTGACGTTGGAAAAGTGCTGACTCTCAGCCTAGTTTGAATAAATAACTTTTGATTTTCATTTTGATTTTGATATTTTGTTAAACACTCTAGGTACCAAATGATGATGATGGTCTATTAAAATGTCTGTCATGATTTTCAAAAGGAACATAATGACGGTCAAGGTTTCACAAAGTCATTGCACACGATCGCGTTAAAAGGTTGTAGATCAAGTTAATGTCATCTATACCATCATGTCATGCCCAGGGTTTTCCTAAATAGCAGCTGCAGCTGAACACCAGTTTTTACATGGAGCCACTGCATTACTGACCCTAACAACCCAGTTACTGGGTATCACGATACGTCTTGGTAACACCGGTTGTCAGACTTTCGAGGTTCTGACTACCCGTAACGACTGTCAAAGATTTACTAATGGCAGCCGGGACCAACGGCTTAGCGTGCTTTCCAAGAAACGGAGGAGTCAAAATTTATTTGATGCTCACCCAGCCACGAACCATCCGCGATTAGCATAGCTTAACCTTGGATCGACCCGGCTGTTATCATGTAGCCACGTGCCCCTCTATGTATACTAACTTAACCTATGAACAAGTTCTCATGTGGAAGGGGGAACACACAAAAGTGGCACATTCTAGGCTGCCAGCCTCCTACACTTCTCTTATAATACCGGCCGATATCTACGAGAGAAGAAGATGTGCAGAAAAGGTTTTTCGCGAAGGAAGAGTTAGCTATAATATTTTAATCAAGTGAACAAACACGCTTTGAATGTGTGTTAGCGCAGGAGCTCTCGGCACCGTCCGAGACTATGGAGTGTGTGTGTGAGTGTGTGAAAATGAGTTTCGTCAGCACGAAAGTCATTTCCACGCACACATTCTTATCATATTAGTACACTAGTTAACACAAAGTAAGATAAAAATACTATACCAACTTGAAGAGACTGTTCTTGCATTTTTGCTAACTCCCTTTCGTATAACCGGCTATAGAGACTCGAAATCAAACAAAAGACAAATTTGTAATTCTCAAGAGGCGCGGTGGACCAGGCGGAATAATATTTTAATCCTATCTCCAGCAGATGTTTACAAGCGAATCTCATTATTGTGGGGTATGCAATACAATTGGCGGTCGTAAACATTAAAATATTTTTAAACTGGCTTGCTGACAACGATGTCTTTTTTTTATATATGGTATATTTTTCTGATTTTGTTCACACCACGCAAGTCTTCACGGTGAGATTTTTACAGAATCGACATGCTGGTTCTATGTTCGTTAATTTGTCTAAGCCATAGGTTCTCAACACGGGTGATACTCCCACCCCTCCCTACCCCCTCGTGGACTTTTGAGACTTTCAGGGGGAAGTAGAAGATCCAGAGAAAATTAAGGGGCCATGAGATACGATCTTACCACTGTATTAAAACGGTTAAAATATAACGGTTAAAATACGGTTTAAATATAATCGTGGCAATAGCTGATTCAGTTTTTTTTTTTAAACAGGAGGCTCAGGAAAAAAAAATATTGAATTGGGCGGTGAGCAAATAAAGTTGAGAACTACCGGTCTAAGCCCACCTTTAGAAAAAACGTTCATAAATCAATTCATATCAAAACAAATCTATTAAACACTCGGTAAACAACAGTCCCCTTCACCCTACTCGCGATACAATAAGAATAAGATTTGTCTCACTACCTCACTCGCTGGCTACCCCTCATCGTGACGGATTTAACATAATATTATTAATATTTATGTTTTTGTATCGTACTATTTTTATATGTTGCACGGTTTAAAATGTCATGTGGCATTTTAAAACCAAAAAAATAAACTGTCTAATTTTGATATTCAAAGAAAAATGCCATTTTTTTAATATAAATGATCGGATGCTTATTTCATTATAAAGAGGAAGGTATGCCGTTAATAGTGGAAAATAACATCAGGCAAACGACCACCACGACTACGCTTACTGGACCATATCCTTTTCATGAAATTTTGAATAACCAAATCGCAAAGTGGCTGCCCTATGTCCTCGATAGCCTCACAAATTCCATCTTGGCGTAGACCTTCTCTTTCACGTGGCCCCAAAGGAAAATGAGGCTGCAGCAACAGTTACGGTGAATGGATTGCGCTATGGAGAGATGTTTAAGAATTTTATGGCCGGAATTGGATGGTATTGATCTGGACGAAGTTTACTTTCAACAAGACGGAGCTACGTGCCATACAAGCAACGAAAAAATTGAGCTTTTAGGGGAGAAGTTTCCGGACCGTGTCATCTCTCGAAGAGGTGATCACAATTGGTCACCGAGATCTTGTGACCTAACACCTTGCGACTTCTTCCTTTGGTGTCACGTGAAAGAGAAGGTCTACGCCATCAGCCCAGCGTCGATTCAAAACCTCAAAGATGGAATTCGTGAGGCTATCGAGGACATAGGGCAGCCACTTTGCGGTTTGGATATGGAAAATTTCATGAAAAGGATATGGTCCTGTAAGCGTGGTCGTGGTGGTCATTTGCCTGATGTTATTTTCCACTATTAGCGGCATACCTTCCTCTATAAAATGAAATAAACATCCCATCATAATTAAAAAAAATTACGTTGTTTGAAGAGATCCGCAAGAGAACCAAGGTAACCGACATAGCCCGAAGAATTGCCAAACTTAAGTGTCAGTGGGCAGGGAACTTGCTCGTAGAACAGATGGCCGATGGGGCTGAAATGTTCTGGAGTGGTAACCGGAAGACGTAGCGTTGGAAGGCCTCCCACAAGGTGGACCGATGACCTTGTGAGGGCCGCAGGTATCCGCTTGATGCGGGAAGCACAGAACCGGTCGAAGTGGCGGTGCTTGGGGGAGGCATATTTCCAGCAGTAGACGTCTTTCGGCTGAAATGCTTATTATGAAGAATGAGTAATACTATAGCATCGTGTAACTGGTTTTTATAAAAAAAACACATTTTCAGAGTTTTGTATTAATTGCTATGACAACAATGATTTAGATCGAAGAATAAAACGGCAAAAATAAAACCTTTTGAGTGAGTTTAGTGCAGTGTGAGTGAACTTGAAACTGCAGCGTAAGTGCTGACTCTTATAAGGCTCCCACAAACAGGCGCGACACAAAGGCACTATAAGTCGCGCTGTCGAGTCTTTAAGAATACGTGAATCAAGTGTTTTCCCCGTAACAAATTACAGTGATTAAGAAAGACGTTATTGGACGATTTCTTACTTTTAAGGTAACTTATGGCTGATTTTACCAAAGGCGGATATCCGTCGAATATCAGTGACGTCTGACAGTTCTAGTACTTATAGAAAAACTGTCAAAAATTCAAAATACGTTGTCAGGTTATGACCTATTCTAGGTATAAAAGTTTGATGAAATGCGCCCTTAGCAGTTTAAGGGTCACTTTTGCAAACGTCCGATATGTTTTATCCGAAAAATAAATATGGTGGTTTGACATATTTTCAATACAGAAGCTGTCAAACCGCAATTTTTATTCCTCATATACAAAAGTTGTCTGAAGATAGAAAAATCGGCTCTTACTACTTATACTACTGTATGTAATACTTTTACTAAATATGGTATGGTCCAGTGGTAACGGCCGCGACACTGCTCTCAATTAAAAAACGGAGGAGGATTTGAATTTGTTTTTCTTTTTTATGTTTGTTACCCCAGAACTCCGTCATTTATAAACCGATTTGAAAAAGTTGTTCCTTCATATGAAAGAGCATACTTATCGAGTGATACCTTATATATTTGGTCAAGTTCTGATGAGTAGTTTTTGAGTTACCACCACTACTTTATTACAAAAAAAAATGACTTCCAAAAATCACTACGAAATGAAAAACAACTTTAATTTCGGAAGTCGGTGGCAAAAAAGTAAAATACAGAACCAAAGACACCGATTTCCGAAATTAAAGTAACTTTTACAACAGTATTTTTTTTAAAGGCAGTCATCAAAATAATAATCTACTAAGCATTTAAATAACTTAGTTACAACTATGCAATTATAAACAAGCACAAAACAATGTAAGGAATACTGCTGTCAAAACACTAGGCTAAAATGAAATAACGTCATTATTTTACAAAAGTAGCTTGTTAAGCTTCAGTAGTCAGTTAGGCGTACAATCAAAGTCAAGCTGTTCCCTTAATCTGATTGTTACATAAGCTATTCTGGCTAACATGACCTAATCTACTGGAGGGTAATCTTACAAACACTGGCTTTGAAATACCTGCCGTCTACTCTAAATAAATGTCCATGTGAAAACTTAGGTAAAGTGAGCTTGAAGATGTCTATCAATAGTGTCGATCTCAAGTAGTTTTCACGCTGAGATTTATAAAGAATAAACCAGCTGGTAAATAGAGCAGTGGTTCGAATTATTTTTTTCATCACCACTGCTCTTAAAAACGGTGAAGGAAAACATCGTGTGGAAACCGTATGTCCTAAAACCAAAAAATGGAAGACATGTGACGGTTACTAAGCCGCACTTGGCCCGCGTGGTGGGTTACGGTCCACGCTCTCTCACAGAGAGGAGGCCTGTGTCCCAGCAGTGGGTCTATTTGTTTGTTTGTTACGATTTCACGCCAAAACAGTTGAATGGATTTAGATGAAATATGGCACACATATAGATCATGATCTGGGGAAGAACGTAGGCTACATTTCATCCCGGATTGCAGACGTAGTTGCGGGCAACAGCTGGTTGTGATATAATTGTCGTAACGTAGAATTTAGAAATATACGTAACGTAGAATTTACATATTTGTGACGTTTTTCCGTTGTGTGGCTTAGAGTATTGTGTTACACGCACTTGTAAGATTTTCGAATTTGTTAATTGTAATTGTGAAGTTTTGTGGTATTGGTTGTTATTTTCGTTGTTCATACACGTCTGAAAAGTGCAGTGGGCAGGCAAAAGTGAACAGTGAACAATCAAACAGTTTATTTAAAGCCAAAAGTAACTACTTTAAAATCTCCATACATAAGCTATTAATTTATAATAAAACTACTTCTAAGTTATTTTCAAAGATCGGTTATGAAGGTGTTGCCAAATGACATGGTTTCCGAAGAATGCAGTCCTAAGTGCATCGTTATTCGATGCATATTTCACGATAGCGAGCAGCTTCCTGAATAGATCGCTCGTTGCATAACTTAATAAAGTCTGACCCAATTATTTGACACAGCTATGCTCTATTACAAAATTATTTCTGTCTAACCGAATTCCGTGATCTTTTGACTGTTATACTGAGATATTTTTAGAAACAGGTTATATTCAAGCTTCTATATGGATAGACATAATAGTGTGTTATACATAGTGCTGAAATTAATCATTTATCTATTTTATTTTTATAGTTTAAACAAATTAGACTACATTCACTTCTAAATGATACTAAAATGTGTTTTAATTGGCTGATTGTAAGGATTTTCATGACTAATCAAACCACTATAATGATCATTTTGATATAGTCTAAGAGAATATAACACTGGAGAAGCCTTACGAATACATAACTTAGCAAATGCTCTAGTAAGTTCATAAAAAACTACTTCCAAATCGATTGTAATGCACATCGTGCCAAAATAAATCGTTTTCAAGGCGCTCGTAGCTCCGTGAAAATGACCGACTTAGCTGTCCTGATCCTGCAAAAAAGCGTTCAAATACTCGTACATCAAACATACATAAAGAACGAATAACCTGTTTTATTTAAAAATATTAAGTTTTAGCGTGTGATCAAAAAAGGAACAAAGCCGTCATCTTGTTTTTTAGACGAAATAATTGCAACAGCACCCCCTTTTCGACGTCATTCGGGCGCCAAAAGATATTTGTAGCAGTTTAATTTTAAGATTTTATTAAAATTTAAAATTCTACCCTCATTATACATACTGATATTTATTCGATTGAACCATGAAAGCAATGCGAGGAAAACACTCGATTCATGCCTTGTTGTATGTTCAAATAAGGCATGAATCGAGTATTTTCCTCGCATTGCTTTTCTGACGTTTCTCGCTACACCACGTTCTTATGTTCGTAAGGTTCAAAACATTTTTCTTTTCCTTTACGTAAATATACGTCCAATCAGCAAAATTGACGTGTACTTGAATGCGATTATGTCTTTTAGTAAAAATTATAGCGAGACTACCGAGGTCATGTTTGAAACCAAAATTGACACGTCTATAATTTCTCAATACGAATAAAGTAGTCACGATTGTTGTTAAAATATGTTTTTTTTTTTATGTCAAATGTTTTATATTTCCGTTATTAGAATGGAAATTAAAAATAAAAATAATGTAACTTTTTTTTTGTTTTAAATTATCCTTTTATAATATTGAGATCATTGTAAATTTTGTGACCTACTTTTTTGAAATTAAAAATTAACTATTTTAAGTCTATGCCGTTTTATTTCATGGATTCAGTCGGAATTCCGAATGAATACCAACAGACGTAAAAATGGTATGGATTTCTCTTTCCAGGCGTGCAGCTTTTTTTTTAATGTAGTAGCTACCGCGTCCCCCGCCAAAAGTGACAGACTTTTTTCTTCAGAATATTGCGCTTATGCCTTCTCCAGTGTTATTATCTCTAACCGTCTTATTCCTAATAAATACATTCGGTTTATGAACCTATTTTATCTTTCGAAATGTTTTGCCCCTTTCTGTCAAACTTCATTTAATCTTGACAGAATGGGACAAAACTGTTTGATAGTTAAGTCTAGTAGGTTTATAAACCGAATGGCTTTATTATGAATAAGACGATGAGGATAATAAGTAGTGTTAATAATAATACATTTAAAAAAATGGGTACGACTGAATTAGAGATAGCTACATCTCAACCCATTTTTTCAAATTATTTACATAATTAATATTAATGTGTGCGAAAGTATGTTTGTTTGTTACGCTTTCACGCCAGAATGGATGAACGCATACGGATGTTTTTCAAAAAAATAAAAATAAAAGTTTATTTCAATCGCGGGCAACAACGACTGCTTAATAATTTACACTCCAAAAATATACAATCATGCAATCATCAATCTTAATCGTTCAAAAATATATATCTGTTACTTATATAACATCACGCCTGTAATCCCAGAAGGGTTAGGCAGAGGTGTACCTATAATACACCCACATTTCGCCGGTTATTCTTAAGTCCCATGTAATAGGGGGCGAGCCTATTACCATCCACCAGGCACAAATCCACACTCCGGGCTGCTACTGAGAAATTCTTGATAGAAAAACCCAAGAACAATTTTGCCCGACCTGGGAATCGGACCTGATGCTGAGCAGTAGCTCTTGAGACAACTAGAAAAACGAGGAAAAAATCAAATAAAAATTTAAAAAATACTATAAATTGCATATCATACACAAATAATAAGACTAAATACAATACTACGAGGGCGGCACTGAAAATTTCGGGAATCAAGGAAGTGACGCAACAATACTATTTAAAAATGTATTTATTGCTTTTCGAAGTATTCTCCGCGAAATTTGACACATTTTTCCATGCGATGGAACCAATCATTGAAGCAACCATTCCATTCGGAAGTTGGGGTCTCCAAAATGGCCGTTTTGTAGGCGTCCACAGCTTCTTCAGGTGATGAAAATCTCTGTCCACGCAATTTATTCTTTATTTTAGGGAAAGTATAGAAATCATTAGGTCTTAGGTCGGGGCTGTACGGCGGATGGTCTAATAATTCTATCTTTTCTTGCTCTAAAAACACTTTTGTTCTGTGTGCGGTGTGAGAACTCGCATTGTCGTGATGGAGGATGATGCGGCGGTTGCAGTTCTCTTTACGGAGTTCAGAAGCGACCTGTGGCAAACAAATGCTAGCATACCATTCTGCATTAACCGTTCTTTGTCCCTCAAGATGAATAGTCGTAACATAGCCTGTTTTGGAGACAAATGTGGCCACCATTTTTTTTTGCAACACTCCGTGAACGAACAATTTTTGTTGACTTTAACTCATTTTCGAACACCCAAACTCGTGACTGGTTTTTTGTTTCGGGTTCGTACGCGTATATCCAGGATTCGTCACCTGATACGATGTTGTATACAGCATTTGAGGATCCTGCGTGGAATCTTTCGAGAGTTCTGATGCACCAAGTAACGCGAGCCGCTTTTTGCTCTTCACAGAGCGAATGAGGTATCCATCGGGAAAACAACTTTTTTACACCTCTAATCTAATAATAATAATCTTGCATGAACAATTGTTCATGCAAGATTATTTGTATTTGACTCATGCCAATGTCTAAAGTTGCAGGAATTTCGCGGTATGTCACATGTCGATCTTCCTCAATCAGCTTACGCACAGCATCAACGTTTTCTTGGGTGACTGCAGTTTTTGGACAACCTTGACGGGGATCATCACTGAGCTTGATACGTCCACGTTGAAATTCAGCAAACCAGCGGTTTTGGATGGGGCTTCATCACCAAATGCAGAAATCATCCGGTAACACACTGCTTTTGTGTTAAACCACTTCGAAAGTCATAATAAATCATCGCTCTTGAATTTTCTCGAGTCAATTCCATTTTCTCAACGACTAAACAAGTTTGACAAAATCTTGTGACAAGACCGAGAATCTTTTTTTTTTTTTTTTAAATAAATAAATGATATTCGATTTTTAAAACCAAGGAGTTTTCAATTAAAAATATTTTAATATGATAGGAACAGTGGAAATATTCCATTGAAGATACTTTTAGTGCAGCCCTCGTAGTTTCATTAAATAATACTGATGTCAGTATACAAAAATTATGTCGAGGACAACGATACATTTATTTTAGCATGTCAACATTCTGTCATTACATTTTTGTCTGATTAAAATTCCGAAATACTGTACATAAATATACTTTTCACCACACTACCTATTATTTGCAATTTTTACCCATCGATTTCCGAGGGTAAAAATTTGTTATCTAGAGTGTAAAAGTGTTTTAAAATTCGAAGGCTTCCGATTCAACATTTACTCGAAGTTTTAAATAAAACCAAAGAATTAGGAACAAAAAAGTTTTTAAGACAAAAGTTAGAAACGTTCAAAACCTGTCAACCGAAAATACCTGGTTATTCAGAACCGAAAATATCCGCTTTTTAATTTATTTTTATTGCTAACACTATAAAATTATGTAATTTTTAATGTTAATTTGAATAGTTCTAATCGTAATATACAGTAAAAAGTAATAAAAGTAATGGTTAACTATACTTAGTGTATCGAAATAAATAAATAAAGTGTATGAAGCATTTGTTTTGAACGTACCTTCTCACTAAGAAATGACAAAAAAGACAAGGCTGTATGGCTCACTTCCTTTGCCTGCATGAGCGAATTATAAAACAACAGGCACTTGAAAGAAGCCTTTGAAAGAATCCCGTTGTGGCCTGCCTGTGTCCCACGCTAACATTCAAAAACTTTTACAACGACAAGTTTTTACAAATTTCTCAAAATGCGATGAAAATTTGACTCCGTCAGAATTAGTTGAAAAGACGGTTTTCTTTTACTGGTTTTCTTTCTTTTTTGCAAGTTCCTCGTAGTGTGGTGAAAATTGTTGTGTTTCACTTATGGGTAAAAGTTTATAGCGTTTCGTGATTTGAAACCTTCGCGACGCTCAGGGTTCTTCTTTTAAACCACTCGCTTCGCTCGTGCTTTAATTCTAGAACCCTTCGCTAGCTCAGGTTTCAATCCAAGCACTCACGGCAAAAAACACTTTTACCCACGTGTAAAACAAATAACTATTTCACCACACTACCTATTATTTGCAATTTTTACCCATCGATTTCCGAGGCCAAAAGCCTTTTTTGTTATCTAGAGTGTAAAAGTGTTTTAAAATTCGAAGGCTTCCGATTCAACATTTATTCGTATTGTTAAATAAAACCAAAGAGTTAGGAACAAAAACGTTTTTAAGACAAAAGTTAGGAACGTTCAAAACCTGTCAACCGAAATACCTGGTTATTCAGAACCGAAAATATCCGCTTTTTAATTTATTTTAATAAACAGATTCTATACGTATTTTACTAATTTTCTTTCTTTTTTGCAAGTTCCTCGTAGTGTGGTGAAAATTGTTGTGTTTCACATATGGGTAAAAGTTTTTAGCGTTTCGTGATTTGAAACCTTCGCGACGCTCAGGTTTCAATCCAAACACTCACGGCAAAAAAACACTTTTACCCATAAGTAAAACAAATAAATATTTTTCACCAGTATGCTCACGTTCAATTCTTTCACTGACCGTGTTAAGCGGTTAAGAGCCGATTTCACCAATATTACTGAACGCGTTCAGGACATATTAAACGCGTTCAAGAGCTGACAGTGCCAATATTCCATAGAAAATAATGACACTGACAACTCTTAAACGTAGTTTATGTACTGATAGCGTTCAGTTTCATTGGTGACATCCACCCTAAATAATTATGACTGCATAATCAGCCTAATTAGTTCCCACTGCTGGGACACAGGCCTCCTCTCTGTGAGAGAGAGTAGGGCGTAATCCACCACGCGGGCCCAGTGCGGGTTGGTAAATGTAAAAAATGACTGTCGCTTTGCAAAATACACTTTTATACATTAATTCTGTGTGGGAACTTTTTATCGTTTTGTGTTTGTATTTATATGTATTTTCAATAAAAGACGTACCCAGGTGCAGTGACGAGGTGTTTATAAAATGTTTACACTGTAATATCACGTCTTAATGTGCTAAATGGAATTTAAAAGCTTTGGTTTTCTCACTGATATTGTTTGGATGGTGATATGCAGTAAGTGATTTTATTGCAAGCATTTTTATCAATAACACGGTGTTAGGTATTTTAATGAGTAGCTTTTTTCAGTTTGCATCTTATTTTAATGTTTTTTTAATATAGGTACACCAGAAAATAAATACCAAAGTGTTTTTTTACATATTAAATGAATCAATAGACTAGCAATATTTCTCTCAAATCCTTCGGTTTGTTATTGAAAGTTTGTAACGCAATTAATTAGTAGTCGGTCAAGTAATGAAGCAAATAAACTGGCGAAAATATAATTATCACAATATCAATGTTCTAAAAAATATAAATATCTGGCCGAACCCATCTTATTCGTCAATTCATTAAATCAGAGGCTTAAATAATTACAAAAAAATCATGATTGATAGACTAGGTATTTCTAAGAACGTGAATTCCATTAAAGTAATTAGAAATGAAAGAGAATCATTCACTATTTAATGGATTTTGTATGTTTTAGATAATTATCTAATTTCCTGTTGTATACGTATCACTGTAGACGTTTTATCGGCTTAATAATCATGTAAGTAGTTTTATCTTGTATTGATTGTCATATAGCTGCTTACTAAGTGGTTCAAAGTACACTTGGGAACAAAAGGAAAACAAGTGAGGAGAAGAAGAACGCTAAGCGAATACGAAGTTACAGCGCAGGCAGCCGGTACGACGGACCGTGTGGGCCGGAGGCAGAGGAAGTTTAAAAAAATATGGCTGTTATTTTAGAAAGAAAAAAGAAAGTAAAAACGTTTATTTGCTGTAAACATGACGCAGTGATCGAACACAAACACCAAATGTAACAAATTGGGGTAAAATATGCGTCACATCCACGCAAAACGGCCATCGCTCAGCTAAATGCTACGACCCTATGCGAGACAGAGCCCCAGCGCTGGTTTTCAGCGACAGCCGGCGTTGAATGACGTCGACCAGTGCAGCAAACGCCAAGATTAAAATAAAATACATACACATAGTAACTAGATAAGTGTATAACAAAATAAATACAATAAATAATATTTATATACTGGTAACATTCCGGGCATTGAATGCTCACGCGCCGTTAGTTTTTGATAATCTGTGTGCGCAGCTGTCATTTAAAATAAGTTTTACGTTTTGACATACTGTCATTGTTATTGTTCTACCTGGTAATAATGGCGCATTATGTAATGAATCTTAGTATGGAATTAAAAAAAAAAAGGACGTATTCGTTGTCTGTGTTGGTATGGCTATTGTAAAATACAGTAGTGTAGTAGTGTAGTATTGCTATTTTGGTATAATGTGTATCGTAAGACTTCCACGCAAATGAAGTCGAGGGCAGTAGCTATTCTTAACTAAGAGCACATTGCTTTAACAGTACCCCCAGTATTATAATGATGCTCAATGCAGTACCCACCTGGTAGGCAAAGAAGAATGACTTCTACTATTTATGGCATCTTGATTTATGTAGTTTCCTTCCTCTTGCTTCATGTTTATTATTATGTGTATATATAAACGAGATAAATAAACGTTTTATATGTGTTTGTATTTATTGTATATGTATTTTTTTATTTTTAAGGTGCACATAATAAAGAGCATGCATTAAAATTTAGAATTTAGTTTTATTACAGTTTTCCACTCAAAAACTGCCAAATGTCAATTTGAATCCACTCATAACAGATATGTATAGTCCGCATTTTTCATTGTAAAACAAGCGCGTAAAATAAAATACGAAAGGTCTCTTGTAAAATCGAGTCTTGTAAAAAAAACACTGCATTCAAAGTAAAAGTCAAAGCATTTATTTCAAATAGGCACTAAAAGGCACTTTTGAACGTCAACATTTACATTTAAATTATTGTGGGCGCCTCTTCCAAAAGGTAGTTTCGTATGGAGAAGAAGGGGCAAGAAACTCCAACGTTACTCTTTTATAATGTTTAACAATTTTTGTATACATTAATTATGTTTCTATATGTGAAGACGATGCACCCAGAATAAAAATGCTACATCAGAAATGGGTAAACATAATTTTCAACACACTTGCTCATACAGTGGCTCTATGGTCACCGCAATTAGGCACAGAATGACACCCATAATCAAACTGTGACTTTTTCATTGCTATAACTCACTAGTGAGTTATAGTTTTTTTTTTTATTTATTGGTGGAGTGGCGTTGTTCTTAAATCATTTTCTTCGTAACTAGTACTTATAGACATTTTAATTAATACATAACTATAAATTCAATAGTGAAAACGAGTTGTGAAAAATGTTTCGCTATGGCGGGAAAAATTAATCAGTTTTCGCGCACATTGCGATCGGCCACAGACTAAAGGGATGAGGTTTTTTTTTTTATTTCCCGCGCATAGGGTTTGCGCCTATTCTGCCACGTACAAAATGGGGAATCAAAAGTTTTCTTCTATTACAGAGAAAACAAAAGTTATATTTGAGTGGAAGTTTTATTTATTAAACACGTACGAGTTAAAATTATCTATTTAAATAAGAAGTTGCATCAAATGAGCAAGCAATAGGAACATTAATTTATTTGTTCTATTGAACACGATATTTTTTTGAATAAAATGAGTTTTTATTGATATTTTATTCACAAGAGTGTTGAAAAAAGTCGTATGAAACACGTGTGTATTGATAATTACCGCCGAGGCGCCATTGAGAGCCGAGCCGTAGGCGAGGGTCTTAAGAGAGCCGAGGACCAATCACCAATGTTACACACTAGTACCATAATGTACTATTAAAATAAGCAAAGACAGATGAATAAAACACGTGATAGGTACATGGTGCTCACATATTTACAAACATTGCGAAAGAATATGATTTTCCTAAAATATTAACTAGGAGTAAGTCAGTGTGTGAGTAAAGTAAAAAAATAAATTAAAAAAAAACAATAAGCAACTAGTATGATTTAGTCTAGCCTCTAGATTGTCCTATGGAGCCGGACCAGCATGTTTCCAAGCACTTAGTAATAAAGCTCATTGAACTGTTCAATAAATGGGCTTTGTCGGTGCCGACTGTGTTTTGGAGGTTTTACACTTCTTTTATTACTTACTTAGGCCCAAAAAAGTTAAAATTGGCAAGAAAAATTCATCTTTGTTGCCACATAACTTTTGAATGTTTTATTTTTATTTTACTTCTCTGATTCCACACAGACAACATTAATAATAAGACAAAACGACGTGATCTTTAGTTTTGGATATACATTGTCAAACAGTGGACATACCCTCCTGAAATTTGTTTGGAAAAAATGTCAACTAGTACAACCTTAAAACTACAAAGAAGTTAGCTTACGTTTTACCTAGAGTGTAGCTTTTCTTGACTTTACATAACATAACATCACGCCTTGTTTCCCCGAAGGGTTGGGCAGAGGTGTACCTATAGTACACCCACATTTCGCCAGTTATGTTTAAGTCCCATGTAATAGGGGGCGAGCCTATTGCCATCTACCGGGCACAAATCCAGACTTCGGGCTGCTACTGTGAAATTCCAGATAGAAAAACCCAATAACACGTTGCCCGACCTAGGAATCGAACCCAGGACCTCGTGCTCAGCAGTAGCGATTGCGACCACTAGACCAACGAGGCAGTAACTTTAGTAAACTTAAAAAGAAGGGAAGTATTCGAATTTGGGGTTCTATGTCAGTTTATTACTTAACACAGTCTGAAAATAACTACTGAATCTATTAAGTACCGATTTTAGCAATGACGTGTTGACTGGTTGAGTCATTCTTGATCTAGAAAGTGCTAGACCGTGAGTTACCAATGTATGAGATTACTGTTTACTTAAAATTGCGAAAACTTGGCGAATAGTTGTTTAATTATATTTATAGATAGGTAGGTATTTTCGTAATGTATAATTTGGTGTTAAAAAAGTATATACAAATTTTGTAATATGTATTTTTGTTGCTTTAAATGCTGGTCCGAAATAAAACTATCCAGCCTCAGAATTATTAATGCTTTATTCTAGATAAAAAGCAAATATTTCTTGCCTCACTCTCATCCACCTCCATCCTCTCGCCCCAACACAATCAGACCGTGACTGCTCGGATGACGGGGATGAAAGGAGAATGGCGATAATATCCTCACGAGCCATCCCCCGGGATGGAGTTTAAAGTAACGTTAGTAATGAATTCAAACAGAATCTCGATTCGTTAAGTTGTTTTTGAGATGGTGTAGACGGAGTGAAGTTTAGTTTTCGGTGAATTATATTTTTTTCTGCTTCAAAGACCAGCACCCTAATTGGTAAAATATGGAAAGATATTTAAAAACAATTGTTTTTTTGAAATAATAAAAATAACGTGGTTACGCAATTTCCCAGCTGCATAACAGTAGATGAGATTGAGAGCAGTGTTGGACCAGTGGTAACGGCCGAGTCGAGGGTTCGATCCCAAGCAGGCTTTACTTTGTGTAAATTATTTCATCGCCACTGCTCTGCAAACGGTGAAGGCAAACATCGTGAGGAAACTGGCATGTCTTAGAAAAAAAAAACCATGACATGTGACAACACTGGGCCCGGGTGGTAAGTTATATTTTAGTATATTGTATACTTATTATCTGCAGCAACAATAGCTCCAGTTTATGTCCAGGCAAATCCCTGTCCATTTCAAGGTTGCCTGGAAGAGATCGCAGAAACCACCACCACCACTCATCGTATATTTTGTCGTGTTCGTTGTTTTTTGTTATGAATTTATGTGGTGTACAATAAAGTACATATAAATAAATAAATATGGCCTGTGTCCCAGCAGTGAGAACATTAAAGGCTGATAAATATTATAGTAGCAGATGGTTGTATTTATACTATTTAGGAATTTATGAATTACAAGACAAACGGAAAAGTTGCATGACATGAAAATTACATTTGATAATTTGATTTAAGACATTTGTAATTTAATTTCCTTTGTTGACATTTGAAAGTTGACTTTTATACAATTTGTAATTTATGATATTTCTAATACTCCCTCGTTGGTCTAGTGGTCGCAATCGCTACCGCTGAGCACGAGGTCCGGGGTTCGATACCCAGGTCAGGCAAAGTGTCATTGGGTTTTTCTAACTGGAATTTCTAAGTAGCAGCCCGAAGTCTGGATTTGTGCCCGGTTGATGGCAATAGGCTCGCCCCCTATTACATGGGACTTAAACATAACTGGCGAAATGTGGGTGTACACCTCTGCCCAACCCTTCGGGGAAACAAGGCGTGATTTTATGTTATGTTATGTTATGATATTTCTAATTTTGATATGTAGACAAATCTTGATGTAGTACTTTTTTGACATGGGAATCTAATTATTTTGTTTAAATTGATTAAATTTGAATGATTACTATTGTCACAAAATTTGTATGCCGGAATATGAAGAACTATTGTATGTGTTATAAAATCTATAAGATACCATATTTCAGGCAAATAAATGAATCTATGGTTGTCTGCAATAGCTCTATTATTTGAGACTGAAAACATGACTAGAAAAATGTGGGTGAATACAGACCTACAATATTATTACTTATAATAAGGCACAAGCCTTTGTACGCTTACCTCTTTCAATGAAACAGCCTCCCGAACTCTCGCTCCGAGTAATAAAATCAGATTTAACAAATCCTGTGCAATAAGGGAGTTAGCAGTGCTGTAAACAAGACAGAGTTACATGTTGTCATGTCAAATTGTATTAGAAGATGTTTTGGTATAGTCTGTGTTGAGAATTGGCCGTTGAGTTTTGTTACCGGACTACGAAGAGGGGTTGTGTTTTTAAGTGCGTATTTTTGTATTTATGCACGATTGCCTGTATTTTGACATTATAGAAACAACAAAAAAACAACTTTCTTGAGAATTACGCAGACCGACCAATAATTATTTCAAACCTATTTTGAAATTATAAAAGTCAAAGTCAAAGTCAAAGCATTTATTTCAAATAGGCCCATAAAAAGGCACTTTCGAACGTCAAAATTTACATTAAAAATAGAACTGATTCTAGGCGCCACTTCCAAAAAGTAGTTTCGTATGGAGAAGAAGTGGCAAGAAACTCCACCGTTACTCTTTTAAAATGTTTTACAATATTTTGTATACATTAATTATATTTCTATATGTGAAGACGATGCACCAAGAATAAAAATACTATACCACTATTGGCACAAAAAAAATTAAAAATAAAGCAAAGGCAGATAAATTAATCACGTGATAGGTACATTGTGCTCACATATTTACAAACAATTGTAAAAATATATGATTTTCCTGAAACATTATATTTTTGAGTTTCATCCGATTTCGGGCTAATAATAAGTAATGCTGAAGGATCCCGCAGGAGAACCAAGGTCATCGACATCGCCCGATGAATTGCCAAACTTAAGTGTCAGTGGGCAGAGAACTTGCTCGCAGAACAGATGTCCGATGGGGCCGAAAGGTTCTGGAGTGACGACCGCGTACTGGAAGACGTTTTTTTTTATTATTTTACAGACCTATAATTAATTATTGTCTCACTGCAAGGCAAAAATCTCTTCTCAAAACGTGAAAACAGTTAATAAAATGTTATTTTTTTATTCTATCAAATTCTTTCAGTGGCCATTACAACGCAGTGCGACTATGGATGACACCGTAAAAAGCTAACAACCGTAAAAATACCACGACGCCTCGCGGTATCCATCGATACCTCAATAGGGTGCGGCGGTACCAGTGACGAGCGGTAGCGGTATTAATGAAACTTGTGTTTATTTATTATCATTAGGCTTAAAAAAATCATAACTTTATTGATAGTGTTTTTGTTTAGATTTGTAAAAAAATTATTGAATTGGATTTCTTTTTAAATTAGTAAAAATGTGTAACAATTGTAAACAAAAAAAAAAAAAAAAAAATTTGCACTTTACCATGTTTGAATAGTTACCTCAGTCTCTACGAAATGCTACGCGAGGAGCTACGGCGTAGCACGCGTTGCACTTCGATAGTATACTTTCCTCACCAAAAAAATACCTTCAAAACTTTTTTCTGATATAAGGGCTGGCGAACATCGAACAGTAGTGCTATTCTGTAACCATCTCACCGTGAAAACTTAGGTGTAGTGAGCGTTGAGTGAGCTGTGAGTGCCACTGATGCTAGGGATTGACCAAGACGGGATGACACTGACAGCTCCCTACACGCAAGTCTTCACGGTGAGACGTTTACAGTATCCCGGGCACCCTATATGTAAATGGTGGTCATTTCTTACGGAGCATTAAGGGGTTTGTATTCACAGTAATAGCTACAGAGAAAAGTTTTATGAGACCGAAACTAACTTTTGGGAATTAAGTCTGGTTTACAATAATCAGCCTGTTTTTCCCTCTGCAGAGAAAAGGCCTTCCTTTTTATGCAGCACACTCGCAACCTGTGGAAAGCATACAGCGACCTTTTACTAGACATCTTGCTTACTCTACTAGAAGCTTTTACCACAGAAAACCATACATGGAGCGTTTAAAAAAAAACCGTCTCGATCGCAGACGTCTGTCTTCCTGCTAGTCCTGTCTTTCTGCTAGATTGATGCTTCCTCCATAAACTAATTAATGGAAAAATGCAGTGCAGTTGCCTTTCGCAAAGTGTTTCCTTAGCTGTTCCAAGAATTTACCCATAGGCCAAAAAAAAAAGGTATTTGGTACACCTTTTGTAAAAACCAATCTAGGTTTACAGTCTCCAATTATACGGAATAGCAGCGTATACAAAATACAGTATTGTATTAAACACACCAGTACTGCTATTCTGTAACCATCTCACCGTGAAAACTTAGGTGAAGTGAGCGTGGAGTGAGCTGTCAGTGCCACTGATGCTAGGGATTGACCAAGACGGGATTACTTTGACAGCTCACTCCACGCCGGTCTTCACGGTGAGATTTTTACAGAATCGACATGCTGATTTAGATATATGCAGTAACAAGCTACCAGAATTAAGAAAAAAAAATCACGCTATCCTTGCCGAGTTGTTAATAATTACATTGTTTTTTACTTAATTTTTTTACTTTTACATATTTCTTAAATTAATATTTTTGTTTGTTACCCGTCTTATTCACGTTTATCTGTTTTACTAGTAACTAGCATAAGTTTCATCTATTTGAATTCTACTTTGTTTTTAAATAAAGGCCTCCAGTCCCTTTTTCCAGTCAACTCGATCCTGAGCCAATATGAACCAATCACTCATATAAGCGTCAAGTTCTTCCCGTCATCTATGCCTAGGTTTTGGAGGAACATATCCTGTGGTGGTGGTAGCCCACAAGAACTCAATTTTATCTTCCTTCTCAGAAAATCACAATGTATGTATCAGGGCTTCCCACGCCATCACATTTCATGCCATCATCCGCAAAAAAACGGCCTCACTCCTGAGCAGAATAAGAGGCAGTCACAATAGCATCCTGAAAGCTGTGGCGGCAGACACTTCCTCACCATTAATAAGGCAATTTGTGAGAAGACTTATACCCTAGTCTCTATATCTCGTTATATCTAGTCTGGTGGGTGGTCTTCTCGTGAATTCGTCTTTAGTTTTAAGTTACTAACAATAGTCTTTTTAAGTGCAACTGTTATTAACAATTTATGGATATTTTTTTGTTGTCCGAAATAAAATGATATATTATTGTTATTATTATGTTATTTAGAAGCAATAAATGTATATGATTGAGCCCTTAGATCGGTACATTAAAAATACAGGTTTTGTTTTTCAATTAGCGGGTTCGTAGTTCGTGCCGTTTTTAAAATAAAAATGAAGTCTTAATTCAGTATTTTTTTCGATCTGCAGTATTTATGGTACTTTCCCTCCATGTGGCAAAGTCGTGGGACGCCCTGTAAGTATTAGGATTCTGATAAAACATAACAACATTTCATGCTCTCTCATTCTTACCGTCCTATCTTTGCATAATTAGTCTATAATGTACCCATTACTGGGACGCAGGCGTCTTGGAGAGGGAGTGGGCCATAATCCACCACGTGGATCCAGTGCGGGCTGGTGGATGTCACATGTCTCCGAATTTTTGTTCCTAAGACATGCGGCGTTTGCTCACGATGATTTCCTTTGACGTTTTGAGAGCATTGTTGAATAAATTAAATACATTAGGCAAAAGTGCCTGTCTGGGTTCAAACTCATGACTTACAACTTGTAACTCGGGGCCGTTATCACTGCTCCACCTCCTATCTTTAGAAAACAATAATTATAAGTGTAGCTATATTTTTTCCTTGATTCTCGCTTCCACCTTTGCCTCAGGCCACAGACAAGCTAATAGCCTGTATCCCCGCTCTGGGTGACTTTACGAGTATACCGTAACACCGGGATTGGCGAGCTGTGCCCTGGCGTACCTTGGCATACCTTGGTATACCCTGGAATAACCTAGCTTATTTTTATCACATGTTGCAGGTAATTGAAAGGCGTTGAAGATTTGTGTGTCATGCTCTTTCGTTTAAAAGTACTACGGATATTATTCGGACGACCTAGATATTTCACAGAATTCAGTGTTTCAACATAGATAGTCACATGTATAGTCATCATAATGTGACATTAGTTTAAAGAGTTCATAATGTGGGGTGGGTTCGAAACGGATGTAAATAAAGTAATTATGTGTAGACACTTTTTTGCTTGCAAGTGTTATTGGATTTTTCATTTAAGTAGTGAACCATTCGTTGGCTTCCTTGACTGCTTTTTTATACTAATTTTCATAGAAGCAAAGTAGATTGTATTGTGAGGAAATCTGGATACTGCAGAGAGATAATGAACAACGACTCAAGTGCGGATTCAGGATGTATGTCTAAGAGGAGCACATAAGTCAGATGGATAGGATAGATTTCCTTTTGACCATACGTACAGAAATAAAAGTTTTTTCTCGACATAGACCTTTTCGTTCTTTGTCGACATAGACCTAGTAAAGTTACAGACTTAATCAAATCAAATCATTTTAATTCAGGAATACACACACATCGAATTTGCACATGATTACAAAATGTTACAAGATTACAACATTACAATTTAATTCGGAGTTTGTATTTGTGCCCGGTTGATGGCAATAGGCTCGCCCCCTATTACATGGGACTTAAACATAACTGGCGAAATGTGGGTGTAAAGGTACACCTCTGCCCAACCCTTCGGGGAAACAAGGCGTGATGTTATGTTATGTTACAAATTACACATAAATTATAATTTATGTATTATTACAAAACTATTAATTAATACCAATATTACATTAAAATAGATAAGTATTACTTTAGCTGGGATATTAATTGCCATATACGAAGAAACAGTTTACCTCGTATATGGCCCTCACTATTCCATTGGTAGATTTATGTATACGGTTCATAATGGAGGCCTGCGACTTTCTCATGACTGCGTGAAAGTCATCTAGCCTGTTTTCAGCAAACATGCCGGAAGCAATACACCGCCAAGGCAGGCGCCGTATGCGTCTGAATGCGTTAAGAGAACGCATTAAGAGAACCTGCGCTGCAAGACCCAGTCAAGCGAGCTTAATCATTTTAGCACCCAACCTATGATTATGAAAGCACAAAGATTTATGATTATTATATTTTTGATATTACAAATGTGAAATCAGTTTGTTTGTTTTTAGTTTGATAGGCTTTCTCGCTAAAACGGCTGAACGGGTTTGGATTAAATTTGGCACACAAATAGACCGTGACCTGCACCCTAATAGCGTAGCACACTATGAACCACAATCTGAATCATTTTGAAGGATAGTGCTAATCCATTGCGTAGTATGTTAGAGAAATTCGTCTGCTTAGCGAAGTAAATAACGCAAGGAATGTTGTTGAACTGTCAAAATGAAAGCTATTACTACTGATAGTGTGTTATTTTTATTCTAGACTGCAGTGGATATCGCGGGCAATAAACTAGTAAATATTTCAAAGAAGAAGTCGTTTTTTCATCTTAAGGTCAGTGCACCTATTCCACAGTAAAGCCACGAATCAGTAATACAAATTACACATGTATCGAACATCGAACATCATTAACGTAGGGTGAGCGCACCAGTTATGGGCACGGGGCACGGCGCCCTTAAATGTGGCCCGCGGGACGAGACCTTCATAAACCTGTTTACCTTACTTCGTGTCGCGTTGAGATGCTGGGTTCCGTACGAAAAGGTGGGAAATTAAAACCCTTTCAGTTTTTGGTACAGAGTTATAATTTACTTGCAAACCTCATTTGTATGCAAGTTATTTGTCAAAACGGATTGATGATCGATGTGAATATCCTTCTTTTTTAGCATAATACTAGAGCATTGCATTCATAGGTTTAAGACCTATGTAATTAATAATTGGATAAATACTTAGTCTGTCGTTTTTAAAGTTATTTCTAGTAAACACCTAGTAAGAGAGAGATTCCTTGGAGTGAGAATTATTTACAACAAAAAAATAAAAACAAATACTAATATCAACCTGGAAACACATATCCTAACTTATCAACTCTAGAAACTCTAAGAGTCCAAAAATAAAATCATACGGAACCGTCCCCCCACATTTGTAACATTTGATCCCGTCGCCCGGGACACATCTAGTGACGTGTGTAATTTATGACCATCTGTCACTCACATATTAGCTGACAGGGTTACCACCGAGCAGAAAAAAAAAACCTACTAATATTATAAACGCGAAAGTTTGTGAATACGGATGGATGTTTGTTACTCTTTCACGCAAAAACTACTGAACGGATTCGGATGAAATTTGGCACACAGATAGTTTATAACCTGGATTAACACATAGAGTACTATTTATCGCGATACTCCCACGGGAACAAGATATATGCGGGCTAACATTATAAATGCGAAAGTAAATTTGTTACGCTTTCACGGTTAAACGTCTGAACGGATTTGAATATAATTTTACACACAGATAGACTATGACCTGAGTAAGAACACAGGCTTCTTTTCATCCTGAATTGCAGACTAATTCGCGGTCAACAGCTTGTAAAATATAAAATAGGAAATAATAATTGTGATTTAAAAAAAAACACAGTTTGCAAATATGTTGACTCGGACGTGAAAAGCTAGGTAATCAAATGTTTTACCACACCTTGAAAAAGCTGAGTTAACTAAGAGTAACTTAAGGAATGAATTAATTAATTGACCAATTCTGTTGTGACTACACGTTTCTAGAAACACAAAAAATTAGTTCAAACTCAACTTGAAGACAGACACTAGGTATTCATAGAGGAAGACACCGAATCTTAAAAAGACGACAGATGTGATTTTAATACTACACATACACGGTGGAGGGAACATGGACGAGCAGCAGCCATAAAGGCCGAAGGTTTAAAAAAAACAGCTTTTTAATAATTATATTTTGATCGTGCAGGTATTGCACTTTTGTTTGGAACACCAGTTTTTATTTTTATAATCAACCAAAAAAATCTACACAAAACTGTCTAGAATCATGTACTGAAAGATATTCTAGTTGCAAAATATATTTATTAATTTCGGTGAATTATCATTTATATAAAAAATCAGACCCCGTTTCAGTAAAGCTTACCATTCTTTCATAATTATTATTAATAAAGCTGAAGAGTGTGTTTGTTTTTTTGTTGTGAGACGTTGTTTTTTCTTTTAAATCTTATTTGATAAGAATTTTTGAGAAAGAATATAGTTTATTTAACAACACGATAAAAACCTTAAGAGTTGAGTAAAAATAAAAAAAGGAGCCTAGTAATGTGACGGGGTAGACACAAAACGAACAAAAAGAATCACGCGGACGAAGTCGCAGATAGAAGGTAGTACATAATAATTATCAATTAAATGTTGCAGCGCTATCAATGAACGGAAATTAAATAACGTAACCCTAAAACAATTCCCAACTAGAAACTCAGAACTTTTACAAACAAAAATAAAAAAAAACGTTTTATTTATTTTCTAACGTGCCAGCCCTTAACAAGACGATGTTTACGCAGCCCACCTCTAACAGTTTAACCTCTTTCTTTATTTATCAACGGGTCACATTTACATTCTGCGGGGGCCACCCCTAGCCGCACACCCCTCGCGATGCGGATCTCCGAAATTCTAGAGAAAAAAAAATTGAAGTAGACAGGTATTACGAAACTGGGGACGAGAATTGGTGTTGATACCCTGTTTTTTTGTCTGCATTGATGTCAGCATCCAGTTTCGTCTGGTTTTATATCGAAAAAAAATCGTGTGAAAAGTTTAGTATGAATATGATTGGCTTTAAGAGTAGGGAAAGACCAAAATAAACTATGGATGGAATGTGTGAAAGATGATATGCCTAGAAAAGGGGTACTACCGACATGAAGACTGATAGAGAAGTACATAAGGAAGAAGAGAGTTAGATAGTGTCAATGTGGATGGCTATAAGAGTAGAGGAGACCAAAGAAATAAACGATGGACTGTGTGGAAGATGACATGGCTAGAATGGGGGGACTACCGAGATGACGACTGCGAGAGAAGTATCTATGGAAGAAGAGAGATAGATAGTGTCAATGTGGATGGCTATGAGAGTAGAGAAGACCAAAGAAATAAACGATGGACTGTGTGGAAGATGACATGGCCTGAATAGGGGGACCGAGATGACGACTGATAGAGAAGTACATAAGGAAGAAGAGAGATAGATAGTATGAATGTGTATGGTTTTAAGAGTAGGGGAAGACCAAAGAAGCGATGGATGGACTGTGTGGAAGATGATATGGATAGAATGGGGGACTACCGAGATGACGACTGCGAGAGAAGTATCTATGGAAGAAGAGAGATAGATGATGTCAATGTGGATGGCTATAAGAGTAGAGGAGACCAAATAAATAAAGAATGGACTGTGTGGAAGATGACATGGCTAGAATGGGGGGACTACCGAGATGACGACTGCGAGAGAAGTATCTATGGAAGAAGAGAGATAGATAGTGTCAATGTGGATGGCTATGAGAGTGGGGGAGACCAAAGTAGCGATGGATGGACTGTGTGGAAGATGATATGGATAGAATGGGGGGGACACTCCATACTTCGTTATGACAAATGTTTGAGAAGTATGGAAGTAGAAGTCATGTAATTATTCAAATAAATTGGATAAGGGAAGGCGAATGGTGGTGA
This sequence comes from Dasypolia templi, assembly GCA_963555695.1. Lineage (NCBI taxonomy): Eukaryota > Metazoa > Arthropoda > Insecta > Lepidoptera > Noctuidae > Dasypolia > Dasypolia templi. The sequence goes on from OY743163.1 coordinate 14,268,622, forward strand.
TGAAGATGAATCTTGTTACTTTGTTATGACAATATAACATCACGTATGTATTCTCCGAAGAAGTTGGCAGATGTGTATCAGTACACCCATTATTCGCCAGTTATGTTTAAGTCCCACCTAATGAGAGCAGTGGTGGCCCAGTGGTAACGGCCCCGACTTACGAGTTGTAGGTTGTAGTGTCGAACCCAGACAGGCTTTGCTTTGTGTAAATTATTTCATCACCACTGCTCTCAAAACGGTGAAGGAAAACATCGTGAGGAAACCGGCATGTTTTAGAACCAAACATTCGAAGACATGTGACGTGACATCTACCAACCCGCACTGGGCCTGCGTGGTGGATTACGGCCCATTCCCTTTCACAGAGAAGAAGGCCTGTGTCCTAGCAGTGGGAATTTAATAGGCTGATTATGCATTATGAAATAGAGTTCGAGTCTATTGCACAAAGTTGCCCGACCACCAATGATACCGTCAATATTGCTATGGCATATTGAGACTTATTGTACTGTTTTATTGAATGGGTTGGAATTTCTTGCCCGTTCTTCTCCTCTAAGCGCCGACTACGCTTTGGAATGGGCAACTAGCTTCATCTTTCTGACTGACCGACCCCTTGACAATTTAAACGTGCATGTTATTGTATTTTTTTTTTCAAACAGATGTTTTGAGTTTCAGTTTATGTTTGAGTTTGATCGCGTTCCGTTTCATTGGCTAAGTTCACCCTTACTTAGAAAAGCTAAGGATATTTTCTGCCAATAAATTCCTCTCAAACTCTTCAAATTGACATTACATGCCCCCAGTGCCCACTAATACAGCCGTGGAGCAATTATTTTGGCAGGAAAACGCAACATATCAAATATACTTTTATTGCTCTACCCACATAAAGTGTAGCTACCTGGCAATATTCTTGAGTGATCTTAAAAAAAGCGTTTTTATAACTTGTGCACTTAGTTTTTGATGTATGAGCGGTAAACATGTACAAATTGAAGGGGATGGTGTTTTTAGACTGTGGTTTTAGATATGGAGAAAGCGGAACAACGACATAGCGTAATACCAGCATAGCAAAGCCGGATTCACATTACTGTCGTGTCGCGTGATACACGAATCAAACCAATCTGTTCAGAGCTACGTCAATTCACAACGAGTTTTGATTGGGCAACACGGCGTCAGAAGGCGTCACGACACGACACAACATAGTAGTGTGAATCAGCCAGCGTTTGCTGCATCGGTTGATGTCATTCAACGCCGGCTGTCGCTGAAAACCATTGCTAGTGCTCTGTCTCACTTTTCCCCCAACTTGTTCTCTATTTAAATTTTGTAATCCTTCTGTGGGACCCTCGGCTGGCGAACCTTAATACAGGTTTCCATGTTGCCTAGCTAGGACGCCAGATATTATTTGTTACTCTTTGTAATTTATCCATAGATTATTAAATTATACATGGTGGAAGGGACATCGACGCGCAACCGGTTACCATGAACATTTCAACGCAGGGGGATTCAGAATCATATACTGAGTCCAGGGTTGTGCGTCGATGTCACTTCCACACTGTATTTGACAGACTGTACTACAATTTGAAATAAATAAATAATTAATTATTTTGTTTTTGGTGTTTGTGTTCGATCACTGTCAGATGTTTACCACAAATAAACGTTTTTCCTTTCTTTCTATTATTGTCCCGCAGGATCAGTGGTGGCCCAGTGGAAATGTTTCCTCCCACTGATAGGACACAGGCCTCCACTCCGTGAGCGAGTGTTGCCGTGAGAGCGGCCGGCGAGCGCTACCTCCAGTTTGGTAGTTTGGTTGGGGTTACTTGGCTATTTAGTATTTTAAGGAAGCAAAAATGGGGACTATTTGAGAATCAAAAAAAGAGAACCATTTGTTATATGTTCCCACAAAAACAATCGTAAATTATTATGAACATCAGTGACATCTTCTCGCCCCGCTTCCGCTCTGTCACAGGCCGTAACTTTAAGAACCGGAGTTTTACTAAAAAGTACGACATAACTCGAGACTTCGTTCTTGAAATTCTGTTGTTTCAATTGCTAAAGAATTTACATTCGCTTTTATTTACTGTAACGTTTTTTTGTAGGGTGGATATTTGAAACTACTCAGTTAAAAAAAAAACTTTTAACTGCAGTTTTTTCTATGAATTCTCTTCTTCATAAAGCAGTATCATTTTAATCCTACGTTCGGATAAATCTTACCTATTTCAGATGGAGCTATACATCCAGTACCCTAATTGCGCAATACACAATCAATCGGAATCTGAATCGTTTTGAAACAGATTGCTAATCCATTGTTTCTTAAGATCGAAAAAAAAATATGTGACGTAAATAACGCAATGAATGTTGTTGAACTGTCAAAATCAAACAGATTAGTCGTAATCGTTTACGAAAATTAGGCTGCTGGACGCTTACCATGATCAACTTTTGTCGACGGAAGAATAGAAAATGACAGTAGGAATAGATAAACTGAGAGATTTATTTTATTCATCAGTCATTTTATCCATACTTCCTCCGACAAATAACGTTTCTATCGTGGTCATGCTTCGTGCTGTTAAGCTCCATCTCTTTCCAAAACTGAAGTCTAGATTTAAAAAATACTGCTATACGAGACCGGTGGTAGGCCGGGGAGATATGTTGTGCTATTCTGTAACCATCTCACCGTGAAAACTTAGGTGAAGTGAGCGTAGAGCTGTCAGTGGCACTCATGTCAGGGATTGACCAAGACGGGATGACATTGACAGTTCACTCCACGCAAGTCTTCACGGCGAGATTCTTACAGAATCGACATGTTGATGAAATATCAACTCCATCATCTTTTACCTTACCTTTTCCCGACTCAAACAAAGTTGGGAAAAAGTTTCAATGTAACGGGATGCTGAAGAATAGCAGTTTTTTACCTGGAAAACCTGTGCGTTGTGAGCAGTGGTAGTCCAGTGGTATCTGCTCCGACTTACGAGTTGTCGTGAGTTTGAAACCAGGCAGGCAGTTATATTACAGCCCACTCCCGCTCGAAGAGAGGAGGCCTGGGGACATTATAGGATACCGATTATGTATGATTATGTACCTTCCCAGTTAGAATGTGCCCTATAATTTTTTTTGGGTGGGAAATCATCAAATGACTTTTACTGACTTTAACCAACCCGTGTTCCTTCAGTTGCTTGTGCCAGAGCCGCGGTAACTCTTTTGAATTTCCCGCGACCCTGAGGCGTCCGCCCTATCGGACCCCGCCATTTTCTGCTGATATCTCTTTGAGGCGCGCGTGGAATCTGCAGGCGACTTCCTACGCCCAGGGCGTCTCCTGCTTCGACTAGGGGCGTGAGGGCGCAAGGCTCCCTCCCTCACACGCTTCGTCTCCTCCTTCGCGAGCATTACTGCTTCGCAGATGGAAGTGACGGCTTTCCATTCCCTCTCGCTCCGTATCATGGCCTGGACCAGGGCCGGACGCGAGAGATCGCCTCCGCCGAGTCACGGCGATGCTCTACCCAAGTTGGGCAGACATCCACCGTATGCCCCACCGTGTCCTCCGGGCTATCCACACAATGGTGACACCCGGGCGTTTCCTCCCGCCTTATGCGAAACAGGAACCTCTCGAAACAACCGTGTCCGGTGAGAACCTGTGTCAGGCGGAAGGTGAGGACGCCTTGGCGCCTCTCCAACCACTCCTCAAAGAGGGGGCTTACCACCGCTATTGTGGCGTGCCCAGAATGTGCCCTATAATGCCATACATTTTGACCGCATATGTATTGCACTTTTCTGTAGACAGCAGATTTAACTTTTGATAACCGACTAAAATTTTCTACGCTAGGTGGTCAAGAATGATGTGCTGAATTAATGGTTTCCGTTTGCACGTTCATGTCCCTGTCATGTATAGCGTTTCCATGACAATCAAGTCAAATCACTGCGTCATTGTGTGTCAGAGGTGTCAAAACGAAACAGAAACGCGACTATCTTTTGACGTTTTCACATATAAAAATATAATTAATGTATACAAATATTGTAAAATATTTTAAAAGAGTAACGGTGGAGTTTCTTGCCACTTCTTCTCCATACGAAACTACTTTTTGGAAGTGGCGCCTAGAATCAGTTATATTTTTATTGTAATTTTTGACGTTCAAAAGTGCCATTTTATGGGCCTATTTGAAATAAATGCTTTGACTTGACTTGACTTGACGCAGTAGGGCGAATCTAACGATTTAAATCTTTGCCGCTGTCATAATTTTCATGACAGCCATCACTGTTATGTGCGGTCACTGCTTTTCTAGGAAACATAGCTGCATCGCAATTTGAACGCCACTCATTTTAATTATTTAATTATAGAGTATTGATTTTAATCCTTAACAGCATAAACACGAGAAGGCAACCGACTTTTTTTATTTCTTTCCTGGTCTTGATTTTAGATTCGTGATTGGTAAGAGCCATTAGTACTACCGGATCTTAAAGCTGCTGGTGTAGCATTTCGTGGTCTGAGAATATCATAATTAATTATTCAGAGTTAGAAGAACTTCTTACACACCAAAGCGAAAACTCTTTGACATCAAAACGCCAATTAAGACCTGAAAAAAGTAACGTTCTAATGTCATAACGAATATGGGAATATGCGATACTAGGTAAGAATTTTTTATTCAAAATAATTAAGGAAAAAAAGGTAGATGGTGTAGATTTTTTACGAAATAAACTAGCATGTTCTTTGAAATAGTGGACGAGAATGAAAATGTTGTAAAGGAGACATGTGGCGATGACGTAATGACTGAAGGTTTTAAAATATTGGTAATGCCTTAATCTAATTAGTTTGCTTTTTCATTAAAACAGGATTTTTAAAGGTTAATTAGAGCTTGTGCAAGCTTACATCTGCAAATATACATGGCAACGGCCACACAATATTTTGACAGTTGTCAATAACACAGTCGATTCAAGTCAAGGGTATTTTCATGTTCCAAGTCTGCCTGATCTAAACAATGTCACACATCGTGTCTCTAGAAATCGCCCGACGTCGACATTTTGCTAGCGCAAATTTTTTCTCAACGTCGTTTTCGATTGAACCTGAATTCGCGCGATTTCTGAAAACATGTGTTGCAGGACATTGGTCTCCTATAAATGAACACAGCATTAGTTTAACATACCTGCTATATTCCAAATATATATATATATATAGTAGATATATTAAACTAATGCTTTACACATAAATGCGGATGAATTTTTGATGCTATATTTTAGATTGTGAATAGTTTTAGTTGAGTCATAATTCTGTTATTATTAATCAGAGATTTTTTTTTTATATTTAATTGGTACTGAAGCCATAAAAGCATCCATTTACCATAGACTAGATCAGCAATACTTTTCATACTTTCAAACCGACGTCAATAATTAATTAAATCATGGTATAACGTTATATCTTTTGCAAGAAGCAGAAAATATTCAACAGATGCAGGTTTGTTTCAGCCATGGAAAGATCGATAAAGAAACACAGTCACCATTGTTGAACATATTTAAAGAAATCATGACAAGAGAAAAAAAGTAAGATCATTCTATCTATATTATCTACTTAGCCCGTAGTGACCCACTGCTGCACATAAGCCTCCTTTTCTCTTCATCATTGATCTTCATCATCACTGATACTGCCTCCGAACCACCGAACGGCCCTAGACAAATGGCATTCTCTTCGGAGCGATTCTATTTATTTCTACAATCGCTATCGCTTCTCTATGATACTACGCTATGAACTATGATCACGTGACATTTTGATAGCTTATGTCAACCTTTTGGCTTTTCTACTGCGTCATCGCCAATCGATTGTTACGAATGTTACTTTGTCTAGGCACGCAGGTCGGCAACCGCAGCTGGTGCAACTCATCTCTGATTGATTGAACTGAGGCTAACTCCCCAATTCCAAGTCGAAACCTCAAGTACTCGACTCACCACTCTTTCGAGGAGACCTCAAGGCGTGCCTTGAAAGACTATCAAAATCGGTATCCACAGTTGTCTGGATGATTATCATCACCTCATGACTTCCTTAACCTGACTATGGATATCGATAGAGTTGTGAGTCGAGGTGATACGTCGCGAATACGTCAAAATTCAATAAACCCGCCAAAAGACATGAAAAGCGGATTAAATTCGCGTATTTTGGTTAAAACTTCCTTTTTGACTACCAAATGGAAACCTCAAGGTAGAAGCCGCTGTACCTTATATTTGACAGTTGTTTCCTTAACTCAAATTCTCCTCGACAGGTGACTGTTTGAGATGCTAAGTAAAATTGCAACTATGAATATCAAAACTTCTGTGACGTTGATTCATCATAGTTGAAAAAAAATGTTTCATCAATGTGTGTGTGTGTGTGTTTGGGGATATCAATTACATTTGTGAAGTTTACACAAAAAGTACAGATTTTTTATAACTGGTGTCAATACACTTAACTGCGGTCGTTGACCTATCTAAAGTTTAATTTGACCTGCTTCGTTGGTCTAGTGATCGCAAGAGCTACTGCTGAGCATGAGGTCCTGGGTTCGATTCCCAGTTCGGGCAGTGTTATTGGGTTTTTATATATAGAATTTCTCAGTAGCAGTCCGGAGTCTGGATTCGTGACTGGTTGATGGCAATAGGCTCGCGCCCTATTACATGGGACTTAAGCATAACTGACGAAATGTGGGTGTACTATAGGTACACCTCTGCCTAACTCTTCTGGAATTACAGGCGTGATGTTATTTTTATACCTTTAAGACAGAGTAACAGATAATCATTTCTGATTTGTCTCTGATATGGCAACAAATCTAGGATGCCTGATGTTTTCAAGAGCCGATGACCAGCCGTCGAGGCTCGTTGTAAGAGATTCATGATTTTTCATTAAGATTAATTTTGCAGTGATCCAGAAAAAAGGAATCTTCTAAATGAACCAAGAGAAGAAAAGAAGAGACGGCAGTATTCCGCATCTAGGAACAAAGCTGATCGTGTGAGTATAAATGTAATCTTTGGTATTGCTCTCTAAGGTCCAAGTTGAAATGCGTGCACTGACTGGACAGGTTTATTCAAATCTGGATAAGTTCTTTCCTCAAAAGATTGTTTCAGACATTAATCTACATATTATGATCTGACCAATATTATTATCTGGACTTTAAAAGAGACTGTGACCTCTTTTTTTTTTTTTTTTTGGGTGGGAAATCATCATCAAATGACTTCTGGCGCGTGGCGCGTCAGACTTTTACTGAATAAAACCCACCCGTGTTCCTTCAGTTGCCTGTGCCAGGGCCACGGTTTTCTCTGTGGAATAACCCGCGACCCTGAGGCCGTCATTTTGTACTGACATCTCTTTGAGGCGCGCGTGGAACACAACGCGCCGTCGACCCGGGCCTGGTCCTTACCGGACGGCGAGCTACCCATGGCTCGCCGTCCGCAAGCCCGCGCCTACGGTGCCCGGAATCTGCTAGCGATTCCCGACGCCCAGGGCGTCTCCTGCGGCGACTAGGGGCGTGAGGGCGCAAGGCTCTCTCCCTCACGCGCTCCGCCTCCTCCTTTGCGAGCATTACTGCTTCGCAGAAGGAGGTGACGGCTTTCCATTTCCTCTCGCTCCGTACCATGGCCTGGACCAGGGCCGGACGCGAGAGATCGCCGCCGCCAATCGCCTCCGCGAGGACACTGCGGTGCTCCGCCCAAGCTGGGCATACCTCCACCGTATGCTCCACCGTGTCCTCCGGGCGATCCACACAATGGTGACACCCGGGCGTTTCCTCCCGCCTTATGCGAAACAGGAACCTCCCGAAACAACCGTGTCCGGTGAGGACCTGTGTCAGGCGGAAGTTGAGGACGCCGTGGCGCCTCTCCAACCACTCCTCAAAGAGGGGACTTACCGCCGCTATTGTGGCGTGCCCAGCACTGGGTTGCGACAATCGCACCCTCCATGTCGCCATGAGATCCCGCCGGAGCTCTGTCCGCTGTACCGTGATTTGTCGCGGCAGCGGAGTTACACCCCGGCGTTTTGTCTCCTCGCGCCACTCCCATACGTGCGCGAGGGCTTTTCCCTCCAGATCCCATGGCGGCAATCCGGCAAGGAGGCTCGCCGCCTCGCATGAGACCGTGCGGTATCCCCGGACCAGCCGGATGGCCATGACCCTTTGGGACGCGTTCAACCTGCGGGCCAGACTGTGACCTCTGAGTGTGTTTCGCTTTCTTCTCAGAGTAATCGGAGAGGAAACGCTGACCTCGTCTAGTTTTAAAATAATGTGATTGACGTGTAAAATATATAGTATCACACGAGCGTCTTAATACCTAGTTACTTGCAGTTGCATACACTTCTCTCATGCATTGGGATTGAACCTACTAAATAAAAGATAATTTTTCTCACACTCACTTTTAACAGACATTTTTAAAGCAAGAATGAAAAAAATACCACGAAATTTGGTAAAAAAATCAGCACATCCAAAAATATTGGAATCAAAACTTTTTTGTAAAGCTATAAAAAAAGGCGCGTTCCGCTAATGCGTTCCATTTGATAAAAAAAAAAGATGGAAACTCCATGGTGATATTAACTTGTATTTGCTCTGTATCGTATTGGTGACGAATTATTTATTTATTTTTTCATTTTGTGGAAAAAGTTTTACTATATGATGCTATTTTAATATTCGGTAATGTGTATAAAATGTACCAGCTGCGCCCCGAGGTTCCACCAACATAGGTCTCGATTCCGTAAGAATATCGGGATAAAAAGTATCCTATGTTCTAACCCAGGTGTCTACCTATGTGCCAAATCGCATCCAAAGCCGTTAGGCCGTTTTAGCATGAAAGTGTAACAAGCAAACTATCTTTCACCGATCTCATCTAGTTTTTAAAATATGATTGAAGTGTAAAAGTTTTTGTACAAACCCACTTACAGAAATAAAATCATTAATCATTTATATTATTAATCGTTATTATTATTATATACAAAACTAGCCGACCCCGCAAACGTTGTTTTGCTTCTTTTATTTTTACTTTAAATAGATGTGGGCAGAACTAACCGATATGCAAACAAAATTTCATACAAATCGGTCCAGCCGTTTCGGAGGAGTTTGGTAAGAAACATTGCAACACGAGAATTTTATATATTAGTAGAAGTAGATTAAAGTTAGGAAGTTAGGATGTCAATATATACTCGTTTTGAAGTTCATAATTCGAATGTTACTTTATAAAAGTGGATAATAGTACATTGTGATACAAGTGTTCTCTTTTGGTCACTACCCCCAGAGGCGGTTTTATTTTCGCGAGCCGTAGATGAGCTCGATGAGGGAGCGGAGTGGGTAATGTTCACACGACGTTTTTCGTCACACTTGCGAGGAAAAAAACAGACTCGTATTGTTATTATCTATAATTATTGAAACAATTAGTGAAAGTACAATCCTCAAAATGATACCGAACAGTTTTTGTCGGCATTTTTACAGTTTGTGTTATGGTATTGGTATTATTATTAATTAATTTCTTTGTTTTCGTTTTCTTGGGGATACGTCGGAGATGATGAAAATATTCATTGTATTTAGACATAAAACTCTTTACGGAATGAAAGAAAAAAAAAAAGTTAAATTTAAAACAAGAGTGCGGTAATGTAAAGTAAAAACCACGCGTGTTTAATACACTGCATTATGAACCTAAAAGCGGTGTAATAAGAGCCACTTAATGAGCAACTGTCTTGAAAAATTATCTATCAAGAATCTTTTACGAAGTCGTCCAATCGTCGTGTCGTTCTGGCCAATTACTTATTTGAATTCCACAGGCCTTGTAAAATAATGCATGACGTGCAAAACACTGCATAAGCATGCAAATTAACGTGCAACTTGTAAATGAATCGTTTTAACTAGACCATTAGTATTGAAATTGTTTTATGGTTCTGTACTTAAAGGGTGCCAACGGGACCCATGTGTACTACTATGACCGCTATAACAAATAAACACTACAGAAATATGTAGTGTTAAATATTTTTTGTTATTACAATTGGCAGCTTTTTCATGTCTACAATCTTGTATCGTTTTGTGTGTGAGTTATATGTTCCGACATTCAAATTCTTTCGTTATTTCTTAAACCATATTTACAGAAGTCCTGTGAATCCAGCAGTTCGGAACATCGCAAGAAAGGTTCTCCATACAAGATATCCTCCACAGAACAGAGGGCTGAGTTTAATAATAAAGCCAGGACTCAGAGCATGGTAATTTATTTCGTTTAATGGAAAGTAGCCCGCCAAATTCAAATTTCGAACAACATACGACGTAAAACAGAGCTGATACTTGCAGAGAACCAAAGAAAATGTGAGTTTCGTTGTTCCACTTTCGGCATTCAAGGGCATACCTAGAGCTACATCAGGATACTCACTGAACTCCATGGTGCGCATGCGTGGGCACGCCGCCCGCGCCACCTGACTCCGCCTCGTTCTCATCATCAGTGCGGACGTCGCCTTGGAGCTGTATATCTAGCGCTACATTAGGATACTGTCACTTAAATCTCACACTAACTGTAGCCCGCGATTTTGTCTGGGATCAATGATGAAAAGTACTTGTGTCCTTAGCCAGGTGTGTCAATCTGTGTGTCAAATTTCATCCAAATCCGTTTAGCTGTGTCGGCGTGAAAGCGTAACAAACAAACTTACTTTCGTATTTATAATATTAAGTTAGCATTATGTAGACTTTACATGGGCACTTATGAAAAGTCAGAATTTAGGTGTACGGTTCCAATGGTCATTACTGTAAAAAACACCCGGCAAAAAACACACTTACACTTTTAAAAATAATTGCCTATTACTATAATTTTCAAGTAACACTGTTTATAGGTGTGGGAATGTAGGCCGCTTCCACTAGTTTTACTTAAATCCTAAAGGAATCTTTTCAGAAACGATTAAAAGAAAAAATATGTATTATTTTATGACATGTATGTTTTTGTTGTTACAGCCTTTTCAGAGTGAAAAGAAAGACAGCTGGTGGTTTTGGGTAAGTGTTATTTATGATATGTAGGTATAAAGAAAAATGTGATCCTATTTAAATCAATGACATGAAAATTTACTATGCAAAGTATTATATTGTTTTAATAATTGTGAATGTGAAGAAAATGTGTTTTTTTTTACTATTTTTGTCTTTTTTTCAGTTAGTTTTATTCATTGTTGGGCAGTTTGAGTAGTTTATACGACCTTCCCAAATGTATTTTCTTTGATATTGTTCGTCGAATCGTTGAGCTCCTTAAGTTCTGAGTTGAGCTGCATGATTACTGACAAATACGTGCACTGACTGGGCAGGTCCACTTAATCTGTGTGGTCTACATGCATGGTCTTCACATGATCTGACCAAGATTACGTCTGGACTTTAAAAGAGACTGTGACCTCTGAGTTTTGTTTCGGCCTTTCTTCTCAGAATAGTCAGATAGGAAAGCCCAACCTCATCTAGTTTTTTTAAAATATGATTGTGAAATAGAAGTGTGAAAGTTTACTTCACCCACTGTTCAACAATCCAATCCCTACGCTCCTGCGCCAGCCTCATCTAGGTTCCACCCGCGATGGCAATAATATCGTCCGCACATCTCGCCGCTGGACGACCGACATTTCGTCTTCCAGTCCTTGGACGCCACTCGGTCACTACCTTACTCCACCTGCCATCACTGTGCCTTGCCAGGTGTCTTCGGATCTCGAACTTTGGAAGTCGGTCTATAAGCCTTATGTCAAGCACGGAACCCTCCATGGCTTTCTGTGCAACTCTTACACTGTACACAGCCTCCTGCGAGAGCGTCCACATCTCAGCACCGTACGTCATGGTAGGCAGGACACACTGGTTATAGAGGCGGGACTTCAGATATTGTGGAATTTTGGCTGATTTCAGTCGCTAATGTCGTCAAGTTTGCCAAATGCGGCCCACCCAAGCTGTATTCTTCTTGTTATCTCGTGTTTGTTGATGCTTTTTCCAAATGAATGAATCTTCCCATACAAAACTTCAATACGAAATGTGTGGGACGGTTGGTCCCATGGAGAAAGAGGTTCAGTTTGATGATCTGAATCACTCAGCCTATAATGTTCCCACTGCTGGGACACAGGCCTCCTCTCTGTGAGAGGGAGTGGCCCGTAATCCACCACGCGGGCCCAGCGTGGGTTGGTAGATGTCACATGTCTTCGAAATTTTGGTTCTAGGACATGCCGGTTTCCTCACGATGTTTTCCTTCACGGTTTTGAGAGCAGTGGTGATGAAATTATTGACACAAAGTAAAGCACCTGTCTGGTTTAGAACCTACTACCTACATAGTCGTAAGTCGCGGCCGTTACCATTGCTCTACCACTGTCTTAACCACATACCCAACTAAAAAAATCACTTTTCAACTGCAAATAGTAAAGATACACAGACGTTTGTTTCCCAGCAAAACACGCCACCGAAGAAGACAGAAGATAGCTGTTCCTGTGTTTCTTGCGCGTGAGTCAATTTTATAAGTTCTTACATTTTATATTGGCTACCATATTCTTTTTTATATATTTTTAAAGATTATGATTAAAATGGTTTAAATGGAATAAATGTTTTCTGTCAGCAAATATTTGAGGTGCTAATAGTGGTCAGTATGAAGACATTAGTTGATCAGCAAGTAATGGAATATTGGACAGTACTGAAATTGCTTTGCAGTAATAAATTAATGAAAATGAAAGCCGGAAAATATCTAATTATAAATATATAATTCCATTGTTTGGTTTTGAGCGGATGAGTGAAAGGTGACTAACAAAAGTTATATTTACAAGGCAGATGAGAGTGGGGAAACGTCGGGAGAGGACGCCCTAGAATATAGTGACTTTATTGGTGATGTTCTTCAGAAAAGTCAGTAGCGTAGTACCTACTCTCATCCGGCGTGCGTGTTTGAACAGATGTATGAACGTAAACGAAGCAAAAGGAGTATGTAAGGATCGTAGCATGTGGCGTTCTGTAGTTTCTACCCCTAGGGGAAGTAGAATTTATGTTCACAAAGAGGCATAACATGAGTTGCATGTATAAATACTAAATAAGAAACCTGTAAAATTAATTTTATTTTGTTAATTAACTTTATTTCACATTCGTATGAAACGCTTAAGCCTACTGTTTCCGATAAGAGCGGTGGCCGACACATAGCGTCTACAATTTACCAGCAAAACGTTATTTGTAACAGTAAGTTGGTGTGTTTTCCAAGAGAGCGGTTTTTGACACCGTCAAGTCAAACCCCGGTGCCATCATTCTCACCACCGCTGCGGCCGTCATGTGGCAGCCAGCGTTCGTATAAGAAACCGTAGCTTAATAATTAGTCTCGAGTGCCAATTTTACCAATGAAACTGAACGCGATCAGCACATCTAAAACGCGTTCAAGAGCTGTCAGTGTCAATACTCCACAGCTCTTAAACGTAGTATGTAATGCTGGTCGAGTTCAGTTTCATTGGTGAAGTTCGCCCTAAGTGCGTTTTCCACACTAACCTTTTCCACAGCTTGAAAAAAATCGTCAGCTCAGAATACGCTTGTATCGGCTGCCTGCTCGTACTATTCACCATCTCCATCATAGTTGCCTTCCTCGTTGTCTTCAAGAACGTGCCAAATATCGGTGGAGACTGCAAGGTCTTGGAATGTAAAGACTGCAAGGAATCAACAACTGGAGCTGGTCCTATTACTCCGAAATGTAAAGAGTGCGACGGAGTAGCGGATAGTGAGAGACTGAAGAGGAAGATTGAGATGCTCAGCAACGAGAGGTTGAAAAAGGGCTTTATTGGAGTCAATGAGTTTCAGAAGAATGATGAGTGAGTATTGTATGTTATGTTAAAATTGTTTTTTCCCGCAGTGTCGACCCCGTGAAGGTCGAGAAGTATCTCACAGGATCGTGCTACCGGGATAAAGAAAAAAAATAAAGAAAATAAATTTATTTAACACAGTCTAAAAGGCACACAACCCATTCATAATGATTACAATATAGATAAGAAAAATATTTTATTGGGTGTGTTTATCGGTCTTTTTATTCTGTATATCGCATGTTACAAACTACTATTAGAGAAACTAGAACACGTTGAAATCAAAGGCAATGCACTTAAAATGTTAATAAACTACCTACTTTTAAAACGTTTCATGCAATCCTTTTTATAAAAAGTTTTATAGTTCCGGGTTCAGAAAAACATGTTATTAGATTTATTTTATATTTATATGTAAACAATAATAATAAAAAAACCTTGTTTGATTTAAATAAGTAACAAAATTGGAAACTAATGAGGCTGGACCAATTGAATAAAACGCCATCTATTGCAAAAAGTACCAAACAAAATGATTAACAGATGGCTACTTTTATCATTTAAAAGAGTTCTAATTATAGATCAAGGCTTCCTTTTTATTTTATTTTTAAAATACGTGTATTATGAGTGGAAATAGATAAATCTGCACTAAACTGGGAAGTTTAGGCTTTTACCAATCATAGTTCAGTCAAAATTCTGCCATATATCGCTTTTTAATGATTGTTAATTTCATAATGGTTACCTATGCTGCCATCTATGATTTTTTTTCAAGACAAGGGTGACTAGGTTGTTTATGTTACACCTTACTTTTAGGGCTATGTAGTTGTGATTAATAATGAATTCTTCTGTTTTCAGCAAAGGCTATAATGATGTGCTGTCTGGACAGATTGGTATCCCTGGAGTAGCTGGAATAGGTGTGTTTGCTTTTCTCCATGATTAAAGTTTGATTTAAAGAACTGGACAATGATGAATGCAGGGTGGCAGGGACAGAGACATGCAAACTAAAACCATGAATGAAATATACAATGAAAATGCGCTGGTTCTTGGTAGTAAAACAAAAATATAATGCGTCAGTCAAAATCATAACCGATAGATATATAAAAAGGTAAAATATCATAGAGTAGACTTGCACATTCTTCCCGTTTTTTATTAAATGGGCAGCTTAATCAGCTTTCGGAGGGGCCTCCTGAATGTGCCGGCCACAGTGGCAACATCAGCCACCCGCACTACTCCATCTCTATCGGGAAACATCCGCGCGATCCGGCCTTTGGGCCATGAACCTCGCGGTAAATTCGAATCTTATTTTATGACCACGTCTCCTTCCGCAATTGAGGGTGCAGTGCCTACACCCGTTCTGGGTGACAATGAAGGCAGGTATTCTCGAACCCATCGCTGCCAGAAATGATCGGCTAGTCTGAGAGCTCTCCGCCAATGACTTCTGCTCGAGAGGTCCGACTCCTGAAGCGTGGCTGGGATGGGACGCCCTGGTGATCCGTTTAGGAGAAAGTGAGCTGGCGTTAGAGCTTCTTCGGCATGAGCGTCGAGTAAGATCATCGTTAGTGGCCGCGAATTTACCAAGGCTTCCCGCTTTAGCTAGCAGGGTTCCAAGAACCTCATCAGAGGGAGTCCGCTCGTGGAGTGTCACGTTCAGGGCTCCCTTGACGCTTCGGACAAGGCGCTCCCAAGCTCCACCCATAAATGGTGCCGAGGGGAGGATGAAACGCCAGTTTATAAACTCGCTAGCAGCATAGTCTTCAACCGGATCACCTTACAAGTCTTCCAGTTCTCGGCTGTCCCCAACAAAGGCAGTACCGTTGTCGGACCAAATCTCCAATGGGGTTCCTCGGAGCGACACTAAGCAGCGTAGGCACATGATCGCCGAGTCAGTTGATAAGCTGTGCACCACATCCAGATGCACGGCCCGGACGACCAAGCATGTGAATAGGGCCACATAGCGCTCCTCATTTCTTCTGCCAACCGTGACGTGAACGGGCCCAAAATAATCGATACCGTTGAATGAAAAGGCCCTTTGATGATGAGCTAGGCGAGTTTCCGGCAGATTTCGCATAGCTACAACACAACTGAAATCGAACAGCGTTTCTGAGTCCAATAATTCAGTAACGTTGATGAAGCTCGTTCATTACCAAATCTATGTGTGAATGCGCAGCCTTCTAATCTTATCTGAGTTTCCATGCAAAATAAGCGGACGCTTAACCTCGTCTGTAACGGCTGAGGCAGCAACAATGCGGCTTGACATTCGCAGCTGACTATCATCATCCATGAATGGCGACAGCTTGAACAGTCCGCTATTACGAGCTAACGGCTGTTGGTTCTCAATCCGCAAAAAATCTTCTCTTAAAGGAATCGAGCTGAGACTGCTGCAAGATGTGGGTTTCGGCCAGGCGTAAATCGTTTGCTGTTATTCTCGCTACATTTAGGTTATTGGGCTCATTAGGAGAGGATGTGCAAGAGGAAATAAATGTACATAAACTTCCTTCACCGCTCAAGTCCCGCTGGTCCCATTTGGGTTCGGTAATCGAAAATTCTCTCAAGCCCCGCTGGTCCCATTTGGGATCCAACCGTTTCGCTCGGTTTTATCTCTAACAGTAAAATAAATAAAGGTTATATTAGTCTGTGGTTTGTGTCAGGGTCGAGCCAGATAGTTACTCTATTCATATCAGTCGTTCGAAACCATAAATTTTGTCGGAATATTTTTTAAAAAAATGTTAAAGTCACGTAGTTTGTCGCCGTGGGTGGTCTGTCAATGGCGCATGTTCGTTTTTTAGTGAATTGAAGTGTTTTTGTGTTTAAATTGACTGTGAGTGGATTGATATTTACTTGTGAATAGTTATTTCATTGTTGTGGATAGTTATTTGAGCGAAAAATCATAAAAACAAGTTTTTGTGTGCAAAAATGTGTTACGTAAACAAACCGTTTTTGAAAATTGTAAGTATTATTTCGTCATTTATTTACAATATTCAACTCTCGTATTACGAATACTGTTTTTATTTTGTAATATGGTTTGTTTATTCAAGAACCCAAAATAATTTACTTATAGTGGGTGGAATCTACCAAAAATTTATGAAAAAGTTTTTTTTTATCAAAACCGCCTAAACGGCGAATTTCCGCGATATCGCGAAATTTTGCGAGCGTTTTGCCACATGACGTTAGCCGTTTCCGGGGCCGAGAAAGGTTCAAGACGAGTTAAATTGGCGTCAACGCCTCGTCTTTCTACATTACGCATACGCATTAAAGAAATGAATTCTTGCGCTTTTGCTGTTGCTCGCACCAATCTCAACCATGAACTGAAACGCAGCAGATCCACGGAGATTGGTGTGGGCAGATCAGTATCAGTGATGAGATTAACATGATGTTTGAATTCTTCGCGGCCTAGTCCACTGACATCAATCACGGGTTCAGTGAGCCGGTCAGACGAGAGCAAGAATGCAGGACCTGAGATCCAGCGTGACTCTGGATTAACTGCAATCGTTTGACCTGAGTTGCATCATCTGCCACGTTTAAAACACTCGGAATCCAACGCCACTCACCGAAGTCCGTGAGCTCCAGCATCTCACCTACTCTATGAGACACGAATGGCTTAAAAGTGCGAGCGTCGCTGCGAAGCCATTCCAAGGTCGTCATTTAGTCACACCAGAAAACGCGTCTCGTCGGATTGAGTCTGCGGGCTTCGCATTTAGACGTAGCAAGACGTGCAGCCATCAGAGCACCTTGTAGCTCTAAACGGGGAATCGAGACAGGCTTAAGAGGTGACATGCGAGCTTTGCTGCAGATAGGGAAGAGTCTAACGTCACCGTCAGCGTACAGAAAACGCCAATAAACGACAGCGGCAAAGGCAGACTCACTGGCGTCCGAAAACACATGTAGTTCGCAGCCTGTTAGCTCGAGAGTACTCAAATTATAGCGACGTGGAATACGTAAAGTAGAAACCGAGGATAGATCCTGAAGCCACGACTTCTACTAGATTTTCATGACGGCCGCTATAATATGACATAACCGCTCTTCTAGGAAACCAAACATTTAACGTTGACTTCACTGATGCTAAAATTGTTTATTTCGAAAAAAAAATCACACTAGCTGACTCGGAACTTCGTACCGTATCAGAATATAATTTTTCGTGCATTTCACATGTTTTAAATAGTTATTCTGCGGGGCGGAGAAAAATCCAATAAAATAATGACTATAAAAATCGGTTTCAGCCGTTCTTGTGTTATAAATGGTGTAACTAATCCGTCTTTGTTTATCATGGACAAAAAACCAAGAGGGCACAAGATTTCTGACAATTTACTTTTATTATTTCACATATTATTATTTTTTTAAATAATTATTTTTACTTTTGTTTTTAACAGATTTCGGCCCCAGTTTTCGTGATTTGGTGAGTTTATATTTGTTTTTCTAATTACTTTTAAGAGGGGAACAAATTTTTTTTAAACGCTATTTTTGTTTTTCTGAGTATTTTCCACAAACTTATTAAGTGTAAAATCAAAATAAACAGAGCAGTCATAAAAAAAACACATGATTACCATTATTTTTATCGCTAAATATTATCAGAAAAAACCAAAACTCATGCCAAAGCGAAAACAAAAAAAAAACACGAACTACAATACTAATCCGTCACTAAAGTAAAGCGTCTAAAACCGTTGAAGCCAGCCATTATTTTCAATAGCAACACCTTCAGAATTCCCTACAGTGTTGCCAGTAAATAAATAACACGCATTTCATGGCAGTTTTGGGAAGCATTTTTCTCAATCAGCATTTTTTTTAGTGTTTGTTCTTTTTGGGCGAAGATGTAGTCTGGTAGTTATATTATTTAAAATGTTTTTATTTAAATAATTTGACGATTGTCGAATCGAGGTTTATAATGAGCAATACTGAGAACTATCTCTTTTAGATAGTCAGGAATGTATACGAGATTGTGTAATTGATTTCGCATTTATAGTGTTTTACTAACGATCCTATGATTAGCTGAAAAAAAGGTATTTAATAAAATATTCACGAAAAAAAACATAACAATCCCTAATAATTACTCTACTTATTAGAGAGTGTTAATCATATAGATATTGGAAACGTTTTTAAAATCGTATTTGGAAAATGTAAAATATCGCGATGGGATTATAGCGCGCACTGGATTTTCAACTCTCGGCGCTTAGCAGAGCGTTGAAAATCCTCAAACTCGAAGCACTTTTCCCAATATTAAACATTTTACAGGCAGTTTTAAAATGTCAAGAAGTCGGTCAGTCAGAAATATGAAGCTAGCTGCCCATTCCAATGCGTAGTAGGTACCTATGGAGAAGAACGGGCAAGAAACTCCATGTACATTCTCTTAAATAATATTTTTACATAAATATTAGTTACATCATAATGTTCAACTTATGTGAGAACGATGTAAAAAAGACGTACACGTTAAAAAAAGCCTCAAGAGTACAGCAAATAGAAACAAAATCTAAATGATACAACACACGCGCCACCGTCAGCGGGCAGTTTGAGTGAGCATGACTTATTATCAGCCGCCAGAGCACATTCAAGTCAATAAAAGACATAATCCCCGGCAAATTATAGCTCCATATTACATAGTACTCACACCTGTGCTATTCAATTATATAATACAATACAATATCTCTGCGATATTTATATGTCCCCTGCGTACGTGGGTTTAGTCTTGTAAGTTTTTGTAAAGTGACCTCAATATCTGTGCGCACTAAAAGTTTAAAAGAATTATTTCAAAGTATTGAATAGCACCCTGATTACCGACATTGAAATGTTAGCTTACAATAAATGAAAATGAGGTCACTTTAGGGTGGCTCCTACTTTCCCAAGATATGATTTAACATGAATTTGACTGCTATTATTATTAAATAAGTTTGACCTAGAAACCGGCGGTAACTCTCCCTTCAGCAAACAGTCGTTGTAATATCATCCCTCGACTAAGGGTGGCCAGCAAGACTCGTAGAGTTGGTATGTTCTGTGTTGGTTGTTGTTGTGACTTGAAAAGCAACAACGTTTTGTGTTTGCGTTTTGTCTCGCCTCAAAAATACATAGAAAAATTATTAATTTAACTGTCTACAATATTTGTATTAAGGCGCTGACAAGAGGCAAATCTATACAAATTTGTGTCAGCGAAAAAAATATATGCTCTTCTTGAACATATTTCTGAGAATCCTGTTGAATTCAAAACAAATAATTGAAAAAAAAATGGTTACAAAAAAAACTCCTCTTGAAATGATCTTCCAACAAAAAGGATCTGTCTAACTTGACGTTACGTAACGTTGATAACGTTTGTAAAATCATAACAGTAACGTATCATATTATTACAAGTACTTGGTTTTTGTTACTTTGGATTACTCAACTAAATTTTGAGTGACATAATTGTTTCATATTTTGCAATAAATTACAATCGTTGTGTCATTGAGCTCTATGCAGTCTGACAGTCACCGCGCTTTACCTGTTGTCAGCGTCTTAATTTGTAGTCGCAAAACTTTACAACAGATTGGATCAAACTATACCTATGGCGTGTGAGTGGTGACTGGGTGAGGAGTGAGATACTGCGCAGAAAGTTGCGCACTTCACAGCCGCCATCAAGATTCAATTGGGTTGGTCTGTATAAAATAACACAAACTGTGGGCAATCAAATGAATTCATGTCAATGTATACATATTCAAAGGAGACTTAATGGATCTACTTTAACGCGGACTTTGTCCCTTGAGTAATTATAGTTTTACGATCTTATAGGTACCTACAGTTATAATTTTTTGTTTTAATTATTTTTACGTGTCAGTTTTTCTGGTAAGTGCATAGCAATTTTAAGGGAAGTACATATATATAACTTTAATTTGCATAATAATTTATATAATTATACTCTGTTAGGTGACACCAAAACGATTGATTGACATTGTTAATCTCGGAGAGGAATTCTATAAATATCACGGAGTTTTCGAATTTGTTATTAATTTTTAAAATGAAATGTCTCATGCGCCTGTAATGTTGACGACAACCTCAAATTGGATTCTGTTACTATTAATTAAATACGACTAAAATACTAATAACACACGACTTTACTACAGGACCTAAGCACAAGTTTCATAATGCTTAAATGTATATGATCTACTGCAACAAACAAAATCAGAAATATTTATGATATTCTTGCTACTACGATACGATAGAAAACAATCGCAAAGATACCTCAAACAAGTTATTGAGCGATTAAAAACCATACATGCAATAATTCTGGTTATTTGTTAAATTATTCTGCAAGCAACATATTAACATAAAAGTGTTTTATTTTATTAGTCCAAAAAAATAGATATTTTGTAAAAAGACAATTTCTTCATATAATGCGATAAACTTCCAGCGTTGTGTCATCGCGCATCTCTTTCTTTTCTATGCAGTCTGACAGTGACCGCGCTGTAGCTCTTGTCAGCCTCTTAAAACATCTCACAAAATTCATAATTATCACACAGCCAAAACCCTGTACGCCAATACTCTCCACCCGGACTACCCTCACAAACTCATTGTTTTTCCTCGTCAGTACAGATCATTGTAGTCTGTATTCTATCTGCCGGGCCCCTCCCCTTTGTCTGCGTGATGTATTAGTCGCCAGACTCATTTGAAGCCTTTAAAATATTACCTAGTCTGTCTTTGTGCTGTTTTAGTGGACGACGGCGTTTTGATGTTGTACCTATATCTACATTATGATCTGCTAGTCTTTTTTTTGTGTTTTTTTTCCATTTTTCGTCGTGAGTGCATCTAAAGTCAGGGAAATTAATCGTTTATACATATAATACATGCTCGTTATATTTTTCGTCGTGAGTGCATTTTTTAAAGTCAGGGAAATTGATTGTTTATTACACACATACACTCGCTCCTTTTTCCCATGGTGGTAAACTACAGAACACTACCTACTGCGATCCTTAAATACAAGAAGCCCAAATGTAGGACACCGAAAACGCTCAGTTTTCTGTCGTATAGTTAGACGTATTATTAGTTAGACCAATAAATAGTATCATGATAAAACAAACTTAAAACAGAGCTCAAAAATATTTTTCTTCGCGTAATTCTCATATTTTGAGTACAAACTATAATATTTAAATAATTTAATAAAAGGAACTCAGTCAACTTAAGAAACAGCCAAAAGCTAATTCAATTAAAACTGCTAAATTCGTGGTCATTTGATTCAACTAACATCAAACCGTATGATGCGCTATTTTCAATTATAAAAAAAGTAGCTTCTTACCGCGCCTTAACAATAAACTTAAACCGTTTTATTACGAAGCACGATCTAACTTTAGCCCGCGCCTAAACCTTCAAGTCAGTTTTTGTATTTCGATTATCTAAGAAGTTAAGAGTTAAAATTACATAAGACAGTACCCCGGCACGCCCGCCCTACCCCACGTCCTAGTGCTTTAGCTGGGAAGAAAAAGTGGCGCAACCAACTCTCCAGCAGCCCATCTGTCTGTTCAGTAGTGTATGACCAAATGTAAGAATAAAAATGCTGACAAAACAAGGCAAAATAATTATTGAAATAGGTAAGTATTCGAGATCACGAACGTTTAAATCAAATCAACATTTATTACATTTATTTGCATTCTGAAGGTTGAAACTGGTGTTTTTTTTTTTTATCGTCTCAGACATATTGTTTTAGGTCGATAAGAAATTAGGTCTACAGCAGACAGGATATAATACTTCCTAAAAAATATACATTAATCGCCTTTTACGACACCCACGAGACAAAACTAAGTAATCTATGTTATCCCTACCTTACGTTGCGACAAACACCATGGATTCACCCCATACAGAAAAAGTAACTAAACTAAACTTCAAAATCCCATAAGTCACTTGTACCTCTAAAAACACTTATAAAACCATAAAGTATCATAACAACACACCATGGGAAACACATTTTGTACTTATGCATAAGAATCTATGCAAAATTCACTTTAGTCCCATTGATAAATTCTACAAACTTCAATTTTCACTTCACACTAAAAAATATGCTCAAATATCAACCTTAAATATTAGACCGTAAAGTTTTAACCGTGTCGTCTGTTTTGTAGATTGATGTCAAGCGAAATTTAACCTTATTGTGAGAGGTGTAAGTTCGGGAAAAAAATTAGGGTAGTAATGTTTAAATTGGTAGAATTGAAAGTTACCCTCTTATATGCGATAAATAAAGGTACATTATGCTTCGAGGTAGGAGAGAGTCAATTGGAAGACGTCTTAAGTGTATACAGGATGTTTAATTTTAATTGATTTGCATAAACGTTCAGTTTTACCAACGGGTATCGTGTTATCCAGTAGCTAGTTTGTGCAGATTGATTGGGGCAGTCGCTCCATGTATATCAATAAATAAGAAAATTTAAGAAACCGCAGACAAATACAAAAACTAAAAAAAAAAATAGATACAGTTCAAACAAAAAAAAAACGGTAAACTGTTTGGAAGCTACCATGACGCAGGTAAACACACAGATTCACACATTAAACTTTCAACATCCCTTCTTTTTCTTCGGGGGATAAAAGACTGGTATGCAGCTGCATACACGGTTAGATTGGAAGCCGACTTCAAGATAATTGAGAAACGGCTAAGTTTATATTACTATCACTTTCCACTTAAGGAATTTTAAGTCATATCTCATAGCAATAAAGCCTACTTTAATGCACGACGGAATTTACGTTTTATTACCGCTTTTCGTTTAGTCAGGACAACTATTCAATAAAAAAATACATGGTATTGTTCAACTAAATTAAGTGACAGATGCTATTTTAGCTTTTTAATTAAATATTCTAATTTTGTTTGAGGTCTTGCGCTTTTTCTGTTGCAATTTGTAGCATCGATCGTTCGCTCCGCTTGCCTCAGCTTGCATCAAACAAAAGTATATTAAATCACGTCCTAAAATCCAATAAGAAAACTTCACAAATTGTAACAACCTGTATCTCTAAGGGCGGCTACAAATCATGCTTGGCCGCGACACCTTAAGACTTTCCGTCCCGTGTGGAGGAGGCCTTAAATGATTTGTAGTCGCTAGACGATACTAACTCTTTTTTTTTTTTGTTGTTTAGATTTATTTTCTCTTACGTTATGGGATTGGAAAGGTATTATAGAAAAGTTATGTTAAGATATAGTGCCTCGTTGGTCTAGAGATCGCAAGCGCTACTGCTAAGCATTAGGTCATGGTTTCGATTCTCAAGCGTTATTGGGTTTTTCTGTCTGGGGTTATTTTTATTATTTTTTGTTGACATGATTATTGTTATTTTAAATTTATTATAATATTACTATTACTCTTTGATTACTTAATTTATTGTTATTTTTATTATTTGAAAGATAATGTTTTAAATTGTAATATTTCTTGACATTTGCACGTCACATCATGTGGCAAACATGTCTGTACCCAATAATGTTGTTACCATCTTGCATGTATGTATTTTCTTGTATGTATGACACATGTTTAACAAAATAAATATTATCTTATCTTATAAAAAAAAACTTTTTTTCTTACTCACTCATCTGCCTAATCCGTCGGGGATTACAGGCGTGATGTTATGTCTTTTGTTAAATTACGAGATAGTTAGAGAAATATGAGGTCATTTAAAAGTCTGTTATAGTTTATTCGGTAAAAGACGGACAGTTTTACAATTTTGTCGCATTGTAGGCATTGCACTGTTCTATGAAACAGCAGTTTTGGGGTTTCGTAACTCAAAAGGAAAAAACGGAACCCATAGAGTATCAGTTCGTTGTCCGTCGCCCTTATGCCTGGAGGCTTTTATTTGTGTATTAAGTTATGTTGTTTTTTTCATTGATATTTATTGGTTTTGGGTATATTGACGTGGCTAGCTTACTTAAGACAGATAATTTAATATGATTTTCTGTGTTTCGTTTTTTTTTTCTTCTTTGAGTACCTTATAATTGTATCGTTCAATGGTTTTTCTAACTGAACAGACAGCTGTGCTGCTGGGGAGTTTGTTGCGCCACTTCTTCTTCCCAGCTAAAGCACTAGGAAGTGGTGAAGGGCGGGCGTTTTGGGGGACTGTCTTATGTAATTTTGACGTTCGAAAAGTGCTGACTCTCAGCCTAGTTTGAATAAATGACTTTTGATTTTGTTTTTGTTGTCGGTCGGTCTGTCTGGCAACCCTCTCACTTAATTTCTCAGGAACGCGTGGAGGTATCAAGTTGAAATAAAAAAATATGATCAGGTTTGCAATCCCTTGGAGCTGTGAAAAAATTCTGTTTTGACAGACACATAAGTTAAATTGCGATATATTTATTATACCACATTTTCACGACATATCTCAAACACTGTAGGTGTCTGCTATCGTTAACCGGCCTTCTTATCAAAACCTTGGACATTTCCGACTACCCTCCTTTGAAGCAAGCATTTAGTAGTAATACAAACGTTTTAAAGGTACACAGCAGTAAATGGAAGCGTCTGGTGCAACCGAAACGACTGTGTACTGTTTATTTTTTTGATTTCGTCGTAATGTCGCGGTTTGGGAGCTAGGGAGCTTATACGTTTTGTCATGTTACTTTTTTATCTATATCGAAGTTTAAGATAAGAATAATAATAATAAGTATTTTAGATCTTACTGTATTCTGAAAGATGTTTAACTAATATCTGCGGTTCTTGAGCTTTTCTAGTTTTTTTTTTTCCTATTTATCAAAACAAAGTTCTCAAAAATATGTAATTAGGAACTTATGCCCCACAAAACCGTTTTTACGGTTTGTCTGTGGGGAAGGAACGAACGGTATCTAACTAATGTTTATTAGTGCGGACACTATTTACTTATTACTAACAATATGTAATATCTTATAACTTCTGTATGTTGTTCTTCACTTTCCTAAGGTTTTACAAACTCTTGAGAAAGAACAGCTTAAGTAATTTGGCTAATTTCCTTTTATTTTCTGACTTTTTATAAGAGCAAGCTATCAGTTGAGAAGGTATGTATGATAATCTTTTATCAAGCGTCAGGTTGCCAAAGTAATTTCTTTGTCTGTGTACATCATTTTTACCTACTGATCCCATCCTAGTAGCGTGGTTATGGGTGCAACTAACCCAGACGTTGACGTGACATAAAAAAAATCAGTATCGTGTGTTGTGGTTGGCTGAATCAATTTTAGATCGTGCATGTTTCATTCATTACATCATTAACAAATTTTGAATGCGTTCCTGCCTGTCAGCTATACAGGGTGGCAGGAACGTCGACGCACGCGCAACCTGGAACCATGAACTCAGTAAATGTTTCTGAATCCCTCCCCCTTACGCTGAAATTTCAGTTATCAATAAATAAAAAAACTGCTATTTCATAGAAAAGTATAAAACCTACGCGGTTATACCAAAATGTCCTAAATGCAAATAGTCCTAACAGCAAAATGATTTATTATTAAAACGACACTATAGCAAAATGTACTAAGCAAATCGTCCTACAAGCAAATGATCCTACAAACAAAAGAACCGGGATGGTACAGTCGCACCACACATAAATATGAGATTTTTAAAGGAATCCTTTTATTTATCATCAGCTCGAGACACTACATATTAAAATAAAATCAACTTTAACAAATAAAAATCGATCTAAAAATGTTTTTCTGTTTGCATAATTTCGTTCAGAAAATAGTTGCGATGGGTACTCCACGACGCGGTAATGTATTTGTAAGGTGTAGCAATTGACAAGCGACTACATCAACAGTTACCAATTAAGTGCCACACATTGTTCCATTCTCTGTCTCCGAAGATTGTAAAGGAAGGTCAGATTATTCTGGCCTCCTCCTAAGCATTCAAACGTTACCTCCGCCCCCGCTAATTTAGCGTCAGAGAGAGAGAGTCATTACGAACCGGCTCCCCAGGCGACTTAACAAGTTCCAGCCTCCAGACCAAAGCAGTTTCCGAAATGGCTTCAGAACCGTAGACCATACCATACTGTTCAGCAAGTAGTACAGAAGACCGAAAGAGTGCAATCAGCCACCATTGCATTGGTGGACTACAAGAAAGCCTTCGACTCCATAGAAATTTGGGTAGCTCTGATCTCAAACACAACGTGAAAAGACATATCAAACATAATATTGGTTTCGTGCATAAGCAACAATGCTTATATTAATGAAACAGACATAAAATAAAACAGATAGTACTCTTACAAACCAAAAAGCAAATAAATGAGATCAGTGCATATTTGTGATCCGACGTTTGGCCCCCAGACTGGAGCGGGCTGGCGCTGCCTTGAGGCGGCTCCTGCCCAATCTAGGAGGTCCAAACGCCTCCTGCCGGAGGCTCTACGCGGGAGTCGTGCGGTCCATGGCCCTTTACGGGGCACCGGTGTGGGCGCGTTCTTTGAGGCGTCGACCAGCCCGCCGGTTGAACGCGTCCCAGAGGGTCATGGCCGTCTGGCTGGTCCGGGGATACCGCACGGTTTCCTGCGAGGCGGCGAGCCTCCTTGCCGGATTGCCGCCATGGGATCTGGAGGCAAAAGCCTAAGCGCACGTATGGGAGTGGCGCGAGGAGGCAAAACGCCGGGGTGTAACTCCGCTGCCGCGAGAAATCACGGTACAGCGGACAGAGCTCCGGCGGGATCTCATGGCGACATGGAGGGTGCGATTGTCGTAACCCAGTGCTGGGCACGCCACAATAGCGGCGGTAAGTCCCCTCTTTGAGGAGTGGTTGGAGAGGCACCACGGCGTCCTCACCTTCCGCCTGACACAGGTCCTCACCGGACAAGGTTGTTTCGGGAGGTTCCTGTTTCGCATAAGGCGGGAGGAAACGCCCGGGTGTCACCATTGTGTGGATCGCCCGGAGGACACGGTGGACCATACGGTGGAGGTATGCCCAGCTTGGGCGGAGCACCGCAGTGTCCTCAGGGAGGCGATTGGCGGCGGCGATCTCTCGCGTCCGGCCCTGGTCCAGGCCATGGTACGGAGCGAGAGGGAATGGAAAGCCGTCACCTCCTTCTGCGAAGCAGCAATGCTCGCGAAGGATGAGGCGGAGCGGGTGAGGGAGAGAGCCTTGCGCCCTCACGCCCCCACTAGCCACCACATGAGACGCCCTGGGCGTCGGGAGTCGCCTGCAGATTCCCGGCCACCGTAGGCGCGGGCTTGCGGCGCGTTGTGTTCCACGCGCGCCTCAAAGAGATGTCAGCACAAAGTGACGGGGTCCGAAAGGGCCGACGCCTCAGGGTCGCGGGTTTTTCTACAGAGAAATCCGTGGTCCTGGCACAGGCAACTGAAGGAACACGGGTGGGTTTTAGTCAGTAAAAGTCTGACACGCCCTCCCGCTCCACCCAGAGCGGGAGAAGTCATTTGATGATTTCCCACCCAAAAAAAAAAAAAAATATCATTATTGTATAATTAGCAAGTCGGAATCGTCATACCTCCGTTTATCAGTGGTAAACTCAGTGATGGAGTTTAACATATATTCTATAAGGAATACAGGGGTTCAGAATCATAGCTCGCCGTCCGGTAAGGACCCGGGTCCGGGTCGAAGGCGCGTCGTTTTTTTTATTTTTAACGTGTGGAAATTCTTATGAATGTCCTCCACCCTGGTGTAGGTGGAGGGGTCTGTCAGACTCTTACTGGCTAAAACTGCTGTGTACTGCTGCTACCTTTAGCCGGGGTGCTGGAGTGCTTGCGCATTTCGTCACGCTCCCCCGGCTAGGTGGTCTGTTACCTGCAGGCATTACCTTAAGGCGGCCGGAGATCGTTCCGCGCCCTCCGGCGCCCGGTGCGTCTGCTACGGATTGGAAGGGAGGTTGTAACTTCCCTCTTCCTTTCATCCGCCTCCTTTGTGATCATCACTTCCTCGCAGAAGGAGACGACGGCATCCCACGCGCTCTCACTTCCGACCATGGACTGGACTATGTTCGGAAGCGAAAGAGTTTCCGCAGCACCAACCGCCGCAACGAGGTCACGGCGCTGCACTGACCAAGCAGGGCATTCCTCAAGGGTGTGCTGCGTCGTGTCGTCGAAGCAGCTGCAATGGTGGCATCCGGGTGGCGGTTCCCGGCCTATACGGTACAGGTACTTTCCGAAGCACCCATGTCCGGACAGTACCTGTGTCAGCCGAAAAGTAAGGGCGCCATGCTGTCTTTCCAGCCACTTCCACACAACTGGTCTTACCGCTGCTATAGTGGCGTGCCCTGCGCTGGGGTGCGCAAGTCGCTGCTCCCACTCCACCACTTGGGTCTGGCGGAGCTCAGCCCTGTTCACCTCTCCATGACGAGGCATCAGGTGCTTGCCCCGCTCCAGCGGGATATAGGGCCGATGCCTCGGGGTAGCGGGAAATTCGAAAGAGATACCGTGGCCCTGGCACAGGCGGCAGAAGGAACACGGGTGGGTTGTGTGTGTCAGTTAAAGTCTCAGACCCCTCCTGCTCCACCCTGAGCGGGAGAAGTCATTTGATGATTTCCAACCCAAACAAAAAAATTAAGAGGGGCTCAGAATCATGTACTGAATCAATGGTTTCAGTTTGCACGTTGATGTCCCTGCCACCGCGTTAAGAGTTATTTTGACATCAGACAGCAACCTTATAGCAACGACAGTAAACATCACTGTGATGCCAAATCACAGGTCAAATAACTGTGACAGGTTGAATTTATTCTTTCTTCTGCTTTTCTTTGCTTCTGCCTGCGTTTCGTATGCGTGCAATTTCTTGTTCCCCCGACCCACACCGTGGTATCGCGTCACCTGCCCGCGCTATCACTACGATTTTGCTTAGCGTTTTATCTAACTTTTTTTCATTTTGCTTTGCTCTAGCTCTGTAGGGTCATAGCGTTATAGACTTCCTAAAAAATTGGGCTATCAAATGCAGTAAGAATTTTTCAAATCCGACAAGAAGTGCCAGAGCAAAATAATGTTACCTCTTTGTAATATTTGTGTAACAAATTATCATAGTTTTGAATTTGGCGAGCAAAAACAAAAAAATCCTACTTCAATACGTCTTTCTCATTTTCATTTAAAAAAAAAACTGTTTGAGCTTGCCCTGCCACTTGACTAAAATCTTTACTTTCTCATAGTGACTGTACAATTCGTTTAGCCTTGTTGATCACACGTCTCGCGTAATATTAGTAAAGCACATCTTCCAATATAAATAAATAAAAGTATATTATACGTATTATTGAAATTCTTCCTGTCTTCACTCCTTTGGTGTCCCTTTAAAACTAACAGATGTTGAAAGAAAATTCCTACCCACCTCCTAGCCTAAAGTATATTGTCGCGAATGCAAGTTGAACCAAGTTCGGCTGACATTTTTTATACCTCGCCAGTCCCTTTGTGAGGGACGTAATGATAGTCTGATGTTTTGCCATTGTTGCTCCTGAGGTCTGTAAGTACTAGATATTCTAGAAATATTATAGACTTTAAGATTGGTCCTGATAACTTGAACACAGTTGAAAGTTGTTTCTGGAAGTTGGTGTACAAACCAACTTTGTGTTTGTACATGAGTACGTATTTTTATTGAACTGTACGTAACGTTGTACGTAATTAAATGAAATTGAATTGTTTTTGATGTTTATATCAAGAATCATTCAATCTCATTTCATTCAATTGGATTTTTTTAAAGAAATGTTAAAATATTTCTAATTTAAAAGGCATATTACCCTGTGAAAGAATTCTTTGAGGAAAAATAATTATATAATAGATGATTTTAGAATGATTGTGATACTTAATATAAATCTATGTAAATTATAAGAATTGTATGATATAATATAAATTGTATGATAAATTTACTGTATAACTGTAAATTTGAGAATGTATATTTATTTTATAGTTTAACATTTAAAAACAATAAATTGCAATGCTCTACCAGGCAAATAAGTTCTAAGAACCTACCTATTGATGAATTCTTCGAAAAAAAATACACTTAATTCGCAAAAAAGAATTTGAATTTGTATTTGAAAAAAGTTGGTACAAACCAACTTTGTGTTTGTAGAGGAGAACGTATAAAAAAAAAAAGAATACGTAAAAACATAAACTCACGCCTTCTTCCCATGGGGGTAGGCAGAAACCACAGAAAGCAGGTGGCATTCTTTGCTACAATCCTTACATACTCATTGTGCCTCGTTTACGTTCATATGCAGAGGGGTGCTATTTCCGTAATTTAAAGAACGTTCTTTTTCATTTGTTCGCATCATAATCTCAGTCTCAATCTGTCACTAATACAATCCATTTACATATATTTTTGTTAAGTTTTTGACATAGGTTTTCGTTGAGATGAGATTGTGACGTGAATCTGAACGTTTTTCAAGTACGAGAATTAGCCTTCTGGTCATACACGCGCTCCGGTTGCGAGTACTACGCACCTGAGCTAAAAAAAATCTGTAGAAATGCGTTCCTTGCGAAGCATGGTGTGACTATGAATGATAGGATGAGGAATGATGTGATAAGGCAACTGTGCGACAAAATTTAAAAGAGTACGCTTATATGGTTTGGTCATGTTGAGAGGATAAATGGAGGCTTACAAAAGGTATTTTCAAGGCAGATGTGAGTGGAAACGCCGGGAGGGGACGCCTTAGGAGGACATAATTACAGTTACCTTATTGGTAAAAAGCATGAGTTGAGTGAGTTTTCAAAAGAATCCCTGAGTTATGCACCACACACTATCACTCATACACAAAACTTTTCTTAGATCTTCTAAATATGTCAATGTGGTGCTGTCCCACAAACAATGGTAGTAGCGTAGTTTAACTGGTAGTTACGACTTTATGTCCGCTAGAGGGTATATGCAATTTAATGTTACGTCATGTAGCCTACGAGGGCTGCACTAAAAGTATCAGGAATGGAATATTTCCACTGTTCCTGTCATTTTAAAATCTTTTTAATTGCAAACTCCTTGATTTTAAAAATCGAATATCATTTATTTATTTAAAAAAAGAACCTCGGTCTTGTCACAAGGTTTTGTCAAACTTGTTTAGTCGTTGAGAAAATGGAATTGACTCGAGAAACTCCAAGAGCGATGATTTATTCTGACTTTCGAAGTGGTTTAACACAAAAGCAGTGTGTTGAGCGGATGATTTCTGCATTTGGTGATGAAGCCCCATCCAAAACCACAATTTATCGACGGTTTGCTGAATTTCAACGTGGACGTGTCAAGCTCAGTGATGATCCCCGTCAAGGTCGTCCAAAAACTGCAGTCACCCAAGAAAACGTTGATGCTGTGCGTAAGCTGATTGAGGAAGATCGACATGTGATACCGCGAAATTCAGGCAACTTTAGACATTGGCATGAGTCAAATACAAATAATCTTGCATGAACAATTAGGTGTAAAAAAGTTGTTTTCCCGATGGATACCGCATTCGCTCTGTGAATAGCAAAAAGCGGCTCGCGTTACTTGGTGCATCAGAACTCTCGAAAGATTCGCAGGATCCTCAAATGCTGTATACAACATCGTATCAGGTGACGAATCCTGGATATACGAGTACGAACCCGAAACAAAAAACCAGTCACGAGTTTGGGTGTTCGAAAATGAGTTAAAGCCAACAAAAAATGATCGTTCACGGAGTGTTGCAAAAAAAATGGTGGCCACGTTTGTCTCCAAAACCGGCCATGTTACGACTATTCCTCTTGAGGGACAAAGAACGGTTAATGCAGAATGGTATGCTAGCATTTGTTTGCCACAGGTCGCTTCTGAACTCCGTAAAGAGAACTGCAACCGCCGCATCATCCTCCATCACTCACGACATGCGAGTTCTCACACCGCACACAGAACAAAAGTGTTTTTAGAGCAAGAAAACATAGAATTATGAGATCATCCGCCGTACAGCCCCGACCTTAGCCCTAATGATTTCTATACTTTCCCAAAAATAAAGAATAAATTGCGTGTACAGAGATATTCATCACCTGAAGAAGCTGTGGAAGCCTACAAAACGGCCATTTTGGAGACCCCAACTTCCGAATGGAATGGTTGCTTCAATGATTGGTTCCATCGTATGGAAAAATGTGTAAAATTTCGCGGAGAATACTTCGAAAAGAAATAAATACATTTTTAAATAGTAATGTTGTGTCACTTCCTTGATTCAAGGAAGCAATATAACCAGCGGACGACCAAGATGCTTCCAACAATAATCTCATTTGTCAAATTATGAAACGTAGTTTAGAAGTTATGAGGGAACTAATGAACATACATACCAAACCACGAACATATATACATTCATTTTGCTTCGCTATAGTTAGGTAAGAAGTAAAACGCATGTCAGGGTTCGAACTTACGACCTACAGCTTGTACGTCGTTCCACTGGGCCACCACTGCTCGTGTGCTCATCAATTCAAATGTTTCGTCCGCCATTTCAATATATCCTTCACCTTCCCAGATAACTTTCTCACACAAAACACTAACACTGCAAGCCAAATAAACCCATAGTTTGTAACTGTTCCTAACCACACACACATATATATATAATAAAAAGCAACAAAGGGCTACCGTCCGTCTGTCTGTTGTGGACAATAGCATCCCTGAGGCACCTCGTAGATTAAAAATTTTCTTGTTGTTATCATGATGAGAAAAATCTAGAGCTATGTTTCTATGTAGATAGTTTTGGTAATACTTTCGCTGGGTGTTCTTGAATTTAAAGTAGAGCGTTTTTTTCAATAAGAACTGGTACTAATAAATAACGGGTGTAAAATTATCCAAAACGAAGCAAAGTCACTTGTTCTTCCTGCTGTTATGATATTTTTTGTTGTAAACGGCTATACCGGGGAACCTTCTAGCTACGGAGATATTACGTAAGCCGTAATTCAATCGTTAAAAAAATCCATATCAACTTTAATTGAATGCACTCTTGAAGTATGCCTAGGTGGGTACGATCGGGAATAAAAAGTTGTTCGTACACAGTATTAACGAACGGAACTTTTTATTCCGTCTTTCGGCTGATGATGAAAACAATCCAGAAAAGTTTTTGTTTCTAAAGAAAGTGGTGAATGGTCACTCAAACTGTCCAAATACAGAGTTTTATATCGTCAGTCACAGTTTCTTTTTCTTCCAGGTAGTTTTAATCGTGGTCTTTCAGATTGATTAATTTATGCGCACTACCCAAATGTCCTTTTTTTGTATTGTTCGTCAAATTGTTGAGCTCTTTAAGCTTTGAGTTGAGGTGCACGATAACTGAAAAATGAGTGCACTGACTGGACAGGTTCACTGAATCTCTGTGGTTATTTTCTCAAAAGACCATTTGCAGACACCAATCTACGTGGTTTTCACATGATCGGACCAAGATTATGTCTGGACTTCAAAAGAGACTGTGAAACGCCGACCTCATCTAGTTTTACAGAAATAAAATCATTTGTAATTATCTTATAGCAGAGCTTTTTTTTGACACCGACTGATGAACATAATAGATTCTCATGACGATCGATACGATATGACGTTTCTACGAAACCAAAGTTTTACTGGGTATCACGATACCTCCAAACACCACTTCATTATACTTAATTGAAATCTCTATAAGCGTAGGCATAGACAATATACTAAAGGTACGCACACACAATCCCACCTGGCAGTTATAAAGGTGTAATTGCAATGTCGCCTTATGAATGGCATTTCTATCAGCCCCCCGTAATTATGTAAGGGCCATAAATAGTGGCTTAGTTACAAGGGGGGATCAATTTATTTTGTTTAATTATGTTCAAGGGGTAGGCAGATTTAATGGTAGCAGTTTTTTTTTAAAGTTATGGTTTTCAATTGTTCATTGTAATATTGAGGTACTTACTACAGGTCTTGCGCATAAATGGTTTGAAAACATTAATAAATAAATAACTGTAAGTATGAAGATGTAGTGACAAAAATTGGAAAGAGTATTTAGGAATATGAGGAACAGGGTGTAAAGTTCACTCATACTCGTGGAAAAGGGAGGATCCTCCGACCAGATGGATGTCGTATCTGGTGGGCAACTGCCCGATGATAGTTGTCGGGAAGTTGTATATATGCTATCTGCGCGGTAAACTCTGCTTGCGCGATGCAGGATTGATGCGTTTGTTCGCATGTGGCGGTGTAGATGTCGCCACATCACTCCCTTCCGAAGACCGGAGGTCGATAGTGGACTAAGGACTAAGTCTTGTATCTTGCGATGCTTGCCAATGCCAGTTGGGTTCCAGTGGGTTGGAACCGGGTGTCGCATAGTTCGCGGTGAGTCGGAACTGTCTGCGAAGATGCCCCAGTGAGTCGGGGTGGCTGACTGCTGATGTCGACCAGGAGAGGGATTAAGCACTCTGCTTGTGGACCGGCCGAATGTGCAGTGTGCTGTGCCAATGTTGCTGATGAGGCTGAAGGTGATGACCAGGTATGCGCTTGCGCTGCATGCTGATGGTCAGGACAACTGTTCAAGCCGTGGTTGATGGCTGGCTGTGTGACTTGCGGGAGTGATGATGATGACGTCACGCTGAAGTAGTTGCACGAAGGCTGCGCTGACGTTCATACTCGGGGTCACCAGTGAAGGGATATGAGGTGATGTTCATCACGTCGGGGTCACCAGTTTAGGAATATGAGGAACAGGGTATAAAGTTCACTCATACTCGTGGAAAAGGGAGGATCCTCCGACCAGATGGATGTCGTATCTGGTGGGCAACTGCCCGATGATAGTTGTCGGGAAGTTGTATATATGCTATCTGCGCGGTAAACTCTGCTTGCGCGATGCAGGATTGATGCGTTTGTTCGCATGTGGCGGTGTAGATGTCGCCACAAGTATGCTTAGATGGTTTGGTCATGTTGAGAGGATGAATGAAAGGAGACTAACAAAATGTATTTACAAGGCAGATGTGAGTGGAAACGCCGCGAGGGGACGCCCTAGGAAGACATATAGTGACCTTATTGGTGATGTTCTTCAGAAAGGTCAGGTGCGTAGTACTCGCAATCGGCGCACGTGTGTGATAAGATGTATGAACGTAAACGAGGCAATAGGAGTATGTAAGGATCGTATCAGGTGGCGTTCTGTGGTTTCTGCCCACCCCCATGGGAAGAAGGCGTGAGTTTATGTTATGTTAAATAAAATCATTTTAATTCTGACAATTAAAAAGATAAATAAATTGATAGTAACAGATTAGTACTAAGAACACTATTGTTAAACTAAAGGCGAATTAATGAGAAGACCATGCGTCAGTTGACACAACGAGAAATAGAAACTATAAAGGTATAAGTCTTCTCACAAATTGCCTTATTATTTGGGAGGAAGTGTCAGCAGCAAGCGCCTTCATTCTGCTCAGAAGTGATTTTCTTTTGAAATTATAGTGTAAGACTGGACACATTCGATAGAGACGTTCCACGAGCTTAACTCTGAGATGCATGACTACTGGGCACCGCCCCCCTCAGACCCAGACGATAACCGACAGGAGGAAAGTAAGCGAAAGACTGAAATCCACCACGTCGCCTCACTTGGACACCATCCCCGATCACATAGTGTCAGTCGCCAACACGACGCGCGACGGCCACAATCGACTCGTTTGCAGAGCAAGTTCAATCCGTATTGACGGTTTATTCACGCGAAGTTCCGGTGATGGAAGACCATCGCTGGAAACTACCTACTGACGTACGTGACCTGGGGGTCTACTCTCTTACTCCGTCAACGACGATACGGGTCCTTCCGAAGGTAGTTCGAAACTAAGCACTAAACTCTACTCCCGATTGATTTCGGATTCATGAGTTTCTAACGGAATCATAGACTATATTTGTGAACGAATGACGCATGACGATAGAGCTGCGCTATTTTACCGGTCGATTACCGGTTTGCTTACTTTGAAGTTTTCTAGCTTATTAAAAAATAAATAATATTGGTATTCTTAGAAAAAGACCACATTTCTAACAATATAGTTTTTATTATGTCTTTAATTAAATAATTGAATAATTTTTGCCATTTTAATCCGTATCGTGGCCTTATCCCGTTAATACCTTTGACCTTTTTCTTTCTGACGGCAACTTTCAAATGAAATGTCAGTTTTTTTTTCAAAATATTAATTTTTCATTTTGCGTACTTTCATAATATTATTTATATGACGCGGGAAGTTTTCGCTAGTTTATTAAAATGGCCCCAACCGCTCCAACAGCAATTCATGCACAAATTCAGGCCCTCCTCGATTTTATGAGTTAGCATGATGAGTTGGCTCGCGGACTATTGAGGGGTGCCGACGGGAGAATCCGAACAAAACGGCTGTGGGAAAGCCTGTGCGACTTCCTTAATTCAATGGGGAGTTGCACAAAGTCCGTGGAGCAGTGGCAAAGGGTAAGTTTAATACATTACTCGTATTTATTAAAGTGCATACAATGATAAAAAAAACATTTGGCCGAAAAAGCTGCTGGATCTGTCAGACGTTCAGCATGTGCTACAGGTGGAGGCCCATCGGTAGCACCAACCCTCTCGCAAATTGAATTGAGGATACTGTCAATGATGGGAGAGGGTTTTAGAGAGCCGCAAACTGAGGCAAGAGTGCCAGCTTTTCCATCGGTAATAATTAATGTATTTATAATTATTTTGCATGGAGTCTTCCCCGTGACTTTTAAATGTAATGATTAAACTTAACAGATAGGTACATAATTTTAAATTTCTTGTATCCGTCAATGATATTCAGTTTTTACAGGGTTGTACAGGGTCCACCTGTAAGTCAAGACCCAGCAGTCATCACACCCACACAAATATCTGCTGCTACACCTGCCAACCCACTTTCCCAGGAACAACCCGCAGTGATCACTGAGGCACTGGTAAAAGGAACTGCCAATTCATAATCAGCGATGTAAGTATTATTGATAACTAGTAAATAGATCACATAAATCATGTTTATAAAATACTAAGCTAATACTGAGTATTATTTTTTTCATTTGTTTACAGAATTACATTCTCGTCGTGCACGTCCACGAGTTCGGCGACACCTACCTGCCGATTTAGCAAGAAGCCGAGTTGTGTTGATTGATGCTAAATAAAAATTTATTACCAAAAACAATACTTTTATTGTGTAAAATTTGTTTTCTAACAGTATCTGCCGCCTGTCCTAACACCCATGTGTCCTGTTAGCAAAATATCAAGTTTGAAAATGATATAACCTAATCAATAATATAAATACAAATAACCTATTTATTGACATGTTTTAATACGAGGCAATCGGCGACGTCTCCGTTCTACCTGTAAAGCTTTTTCGAGCATAAAAAAGCAGCCATATTTTAAATTTATTAACTTTCGTGAGCAGCACGATAACTATTTTGATGTCGTATAAAATGACATAACGTTCCGTCTAAACAAGTGTCAAATCCAACTTTTCGGACGGGCAAAAACGCATCGGGAGTAGGGACAACTGTCAAATCGTGTTGTCGTTCATTCTTAGTTCGAGTTTGTGACTAATCGTAAGTCCGTAGGTGATACGGAGTAGAAAACGTCCGTAACGAAGGCCGAAACTACGGACTTCGGGCTAAGAGAGTAGACCCCCTGATAACCGAGAAGAACGCGGCCATTCGTGCCTACGACTCCTTCCCTTGTGACGCGAACAAAGCCCACATGCGCCATTTACAGCGTGCTGTAAAGAAACGCATAGGGGAGGTTCGCTCAGAGGGTTGGAACAAGATGCTCAGTGAACTCGAGCCCACTCATCAAGCCTTCTGGCACCTTCAGAGGAAATTGCGTTCCTCTGAGGAGGTCTCTATGCCTCCCCTTATCCGGCCCGACAAGAGCGTCGCTTTCGACAGCACCGACAAGGCCGAATGCCTTGCTGACAGCCTAGAGTCCCAATGTTCTCCCAGCTCTCAACCAGTAGACCAAGCTCACCTGAACAAGGTCGACGCTGAAGTCGAACGGAGAGCCTCCCTAACACCCGTCGAAGACCCTGATGATCCTCTGCCTCCCGTCACTCCAGACGAAGTGCACGACATAATTAAAGGGCTCCACGCTCGTAAAGCCCCCGGTTCGGACGGTATTACCAATAAGGTATACAAACTCCTACCTGCCCCTCTAATAATGCTTATGACCGCCATCTTCAATGGCGCCTTGAGCAACAACATCTTCCCACAAGCGTGGAAAAAAGCAACCGTCATCGGTATCCCAAAGCCAGGCAAGCCAAAGTCTGAGCCCTCCAGCTACCGTCCCATTAGCTTACTCAATGTACTCGGCAAAATCTACGAGAGGCTTATTTATAAGCGTCTCAAAGACTACGCCGAAGCAAAGAGCCTCATTCCCAACGAGCAGTTTGGTTTCCGTCCCCAACACTCGAGTATCCACCAGGTCCACCGTATCGTAGAGCACTTGTGCGCTGGTATGCAGCGTAACGCGACGACGGGTGTGCTATTCTTCGACATAGCGAAAGCCTTCGACAAAGTCTGGCACAACGGCTTGTTATAAAAGCTTAACCAACTAGGAGTGCCAGATCGTCTCGTGCTCATCTTACGAGACTTTTTGTCGAATCGCACCTTCCGCTATCACATAGAGTCACTCACCCTATTTGCGCCGGTGTCCCTCAGGGTTCCGTCATATCTCCTCTAGTCTTCACGCTGTTCACCAGCGATATCCCACAGAGTAAAAAGGCTCAGTTGGCTCTCTTCGCCGACGACACTGCTTTTACTATACCGGTCATTGTCCCAATGCTATAGCTCGTACTCTCCAAACCTCCGCAAACGTCTTAGGCGCTTGGTTCCGGAAATGGAGAATCGAGATCAACCCCGATAAGAGTCAGCGCGCGCCTCCTTCGCTCTTAGCAGGCTCCACTTTGAACTGACAGCCCTTAGTAAACTGTCACTTAAATGCAAGCTGCGCCTCTATACCGCAGTCATCCGTCCCATCATGACCTATGCCTGCTTTGTATTTGCGCACGCTCACCCACGTCATCTCCATAAGATGCAGACCCTCCGGAACCGTTTCCTCAGAAAGGTCACGGGTGCCCCCTTCTATGTCCGTAATATAAATCTCCACGTCGACCTTAAAATGCCTACCATAAACCAGTTCATGAAACGCTTATCGAAGCGTTTTTTTTACTGTGGCATAAAACACCCAAATCCCCTGCATAAGCAGTATTCGCCGACCAAGGCATACACTAATCGCCCCCGACGACGCCACTACCCTCCTCCAGGAGAGCAGTAAGGCCACCAGCACTTTACACAAGCGCAAAACCCGATCGCCGTCCTACCGTCCTCGCCGCCGAGGCCCGCCGCGACTGCCAAATCCACGCCCCTCCCGACCCTTGCTCGAGCCAGCCCGCGCCGCTGAGCCTGTAGCTTTAAATTCGTCCCTAAATCACTCAAATCCTGATCCAGCTAGTCCCTTGCTGCCCTCTTCCAGCGACGCCCTAAGCCGAGGTTCGTACCCCGCAGGAGGGCCCTTAGCGTGTAGTCGCTTAATTTTTTAGTTAGTATTTAAGTTTAAGTCCTGGCTGGAGGCCTTAATTTATTAGAGCAACCACAGGCAAGTCCGCTTAAGCAGACGACAACCTCATAGGTTGACCTGCGAGATGCCAATCCCAAAAAAAAAAGACTGGACACTGACTCCTAGATAGTTGGGAAAAGGGTAGGAAGATGATGACATTATGTGTAGTTATATTTCAACCCGAATCTCTTCTAAGTTAGAGTGAACAGGCTTCTTCTTGGTAAGCTCACTCCATCGTAGACTTTGTCTCTGTCACTTCTGACCTAGACTAGAGTCAAGACCAAACCCATCTAAAAAAAAAAATTACAATAATAATAATAATTAATTATTATCATTATTGTTTATTAATACTTATTAATACTATATTTTTTTTGTTTCAAAGTAATTTTTAAGGACTTATTTATGAAATAACATAATTAATAGAGCTTCGTCTACCTGCTCCTGTACAAAAAAATAATATTATATAAGTTGTCAATTCTATAAAGCCTCTCTTTCATATAATTTCCTTACACTAATAATGAATAGTTTCTATTAAAGATATTTCTTCCAAAAAATTACGACGACATACCTGTCCACCGAAACCGAGAACGTCGACAGGCACATGCGTCTCCATGTCATCATTATCATTTCAGCCGAAATACGTCCACTGCTAGAAATATGCCTCCCCCAAGCACAGCCAGTTTTACCGGTTCTGTGCTTCCCGCATCCAGCGGATTCCTGCGGCCCTCACAAGGTCATCGGTCCACCTTGAGGGAGGCCTTCCAACGCTCCGTCTTCCGATTTGTGGTCCCAAGTTGATGTCTTGATGACGGATTTGATGACGCTGTGGATTAACGAATAATAAATCTGTGCATATGATTATTAAGTTATTTTTATCTTATCAATAGAACAATAGAAAGTGCGTTGACCTTAATAGTTAATCAAGTGTGGTGTTAGTATTGATTAGCATAAACAAGGAGTGTTTATTTTGATAACTTGTTTGTTTTTGTTTAAATATAAACAAAGTTGAGAACAGTCGTATGGTGAAAGGATTATAAGCGTTATTGTGAGGGTGTGGTGCTAGTGTTTGTTTTGTGAAGAAAAATGGGAAGGAGAGCTTTAGTAAGATTTATATGTAAAGGTGCCTCAGATTCATAAAATTCAAGAGAATTTCCATTGTGATAGTTTCCCACTAATATAATAAACGCGAAAGTTTGTGAGTATGGATGGATGTTTGTTACTCTTTCACGCAAAAAATACAGAACGGATTTGAATGAAATTTAGCACAGAGATAGTTTATAACCTGGATTAACAC
This sequence comes from Dasypolia templi, assembly GCA_963555695.1. Lineage (NCBI taxonomy): Eukaryota > Metazoa > Arthropoda > Insecta > Lepidoptera > Noctuidae > Dasypolia > Dasypolia templi. The sequence continues at coordinate 14,309,943 of OY743163.1, forward strand.
AATATTTTTATCCCGATATTCCCACGGGATTTTTGCGGGTGAAACCGCGGGCACAGCTAGTACTATAATAATATAGAGTTATGAGAAACGGTGTAAAGTTCACTAATACTCTTTAGAAAAGGGAAGAACGTCTGACCAGACGAGTGCCTGGCGATTGATAGCGGGACGTACGTGTCTACATGCTAGTTGCGCGGTAAACTCTGCTGTTTAAGTAAGTAAGTTCCGTAAGTTTTTGCCTGAAAGAGTAACAAACATCCATCCATACTCACAAACTTTCACGTTTATAAAATTAATAAAATAGGATAGTTTATTTATAGTACGGATAAAGGGGAGAATTCAGTCTTGCCTTGTCCGGGCCAGAACATAATTACCAATAATTACTAACCGTTGGTTCTTGCTCTCCTACAATGTGTTTGGTGTCGTATATTTTTTTATATATTTATTTATTGATTTCAGACAACAATGTGGTCCATTTTGTTAGTAAAACTCTTTAAAACTTGTGTTAGAAAATACGATAACATAAAACAAAAAACACAGTCACAATTTTTGAGTCCGAAGCAGGTTGCGCAGAGAATCACTTCACGGTGGTAAACCCTGATTGACCATCATCCCCACAAAATGCCTCAGAATGGGGGAGTAAGACTCTCCGCCACTTTTTTCAGTTGTTTCACTGTTTCAGTTATGCAAGACATGAAATTCTTATAGGCAATAGGGTTATACTACTCAATCTTTTTTTTCGTTATTTTTTAACGCAGTTCTTTATTGCAACTTGTGGTAAGAGTTAAATTTTAGAAATAAAATTAGAATTCGATACGTAATGAAAAAGCGCTATGCCCCCTTCATGCGACTTTTTATGATATATAATAGAAAGAGAGAGAGAGAGATAGTTTTCATGGTTTTCGAGCTTGCTGAGGCCAGTAGTGAGGTCACAATGAAAATACAATTTTGCGAAAAAAAAAAACATTTTTCAAAATGTCTGTCGTTTTCATGATTGTCGAAGGTGCTGATATAGTATGCCGATATACTAGTGACGTGAGTCTAGTGTATTAGACGATATTAGTGAGGTCCAAATGACAATCCAAGATGACGGCTACGAAATTTGTAAAAAAAAATTCGTCATGGGTGTCGTTTTCATGGTTTTTGGTTTATGAGGCCCTCATAAACCATCACATTTCAAGGTCAAAATGAAAATCAAAACTAAATGTCCATATCGAATAACATTCGGAGTTGAAGAAAAAGCGTATAGAACTTAGTTCCTGACGGAGGTCCTCCGATCCCACAAGGTTTTTTTAATGACAGGATCGTTTTAGGGGTTATATTATAGTCTCCGTTACAGTCAGCAACAGTCTTACAGTTCCTCAAGAAATTTAATATTTAAAACGCATTGTTACTGGTGACGAGACGTAGGTAACGTCTCCTCACCAGTAACAATGTGTTTCATGAATGTAGGGTCAGAATTGACTCGTTCTAGCATGTCCTCAGCGACTCTAATGCGATTGAGATTTTGAAAAAAAAAACTGGTGTTTTGGGACAAGCCGAGGAGCAACATGATTCACTCAAAAGTGATCATTTACAATGGTATAGATCGACTCATGAGACACAGAAAGTTCAGCGGCTATCTTTCTAAAACTTGAATGCAGGTTTTCAGTCACTAGTCCCTTCACTTTTGCGATGTTGACTTCAATTAAAGACGTTGATGGCCTACCATAGAGCAAGGTCCCTCGTTTTGAGCGCGGTCTGCGAAGGTGTGTCGTCGTGGTGGAGCAGTAGCCCGCGGAGTCCTGTGTTTGCTCGCTTGTTGCTCACAACAGAGAAATCTTCTGCCAAGCATTTGGTAGTATACCGTTCAGCGTTGATGCTTCTTTGGTTCCATACAGGAATTGACACCAAGGTAGGTAGCCAGTCAAATTGAAAAAGCTCGGGATCAAAATCTTCCCCCGCTTCTAGATCACTTCACTTTGGTAGGCGTTTTTGTTTCTGGTTCGTTTTGATAAATCCAAGACTCATCACCTGTAATGATGTCGTAAATACGCCGAGACGAGCCTGCTCCAAATTTGTTTATGACGGCACCATTCCATATCATATCATATCACATGTTTATCATATCACGGCACCACACCACCCGGGCTTGCTTCTGAGCATCGGTGAGGTTTCCTGTTGTCTTGGATTTTTTTTTACTGGCAGTATGTTTTCTTCCGTAACAGCTGTCAAAGGGCGACCACTTCTTTCTTCATCCCCCAAAGTTAGTCGAACGCGCTTGAACTTGATAAACCAAATCAAATTCAAAATATTTGAAGTCTATCGTACGATTCGTCCGGTATCAAGCGACACTTGAAAATCTGAAATCGTAAAAAATCATAGCACGAAAATGCTCCTGGCACAGATCCATTTTTTTATGAGACACGATAATTTAAATACGCTCGCAAACAATGTGGGGGGAAGTTTTGAAATTGGAACGCACCTACTTGTACTTACAAATAATCATATTTTCAAAATAGACTATTACTTAATGGCTAGTCTCTCCTTTTTTCGCAAAACTCTCTGTGTGGCTTGGTATTTAATCTGAATAACAGATGCAACTCAATATCTTGCCAAAATGGAAAACAGTAACTGTGCCAATCTAACTAAAAAAAAAAAAAAATTTTTAAAAAAAATTTGGAACCATAAACAAATCATCCACTCCCTATACTTTTTGTCAGAATGTAATCTTAATAACCCACCTCCAGCTAACACTGTTACCACACCCCACCCAGTCACAAGAAAAGCGGCAAAACATTAACTCACTCAATATGTTACTTCGTTAGCTTCCCTCTCGCTCTGTTCTTCAGCGAGTGAGCGAGATAGAGTGTGATTTAGCTCGGCACCCGTCACATGTTCTTAATGACCGGTTGATATAGGAGATTTGTTAAGGGGAAGGTTGTTGTTGAGATGGTTTAGAAGTTGAAAGCAAACTGTAATAATTCTTTTTCGTACGAATGAAATGATTTTTTAAATTCTGCAGAAAGGATATTGGAAACACTTTACGCAACCTAATAAGCTAGATGGAGTCGACATTCCTATCTGATTATAGTATTTTTATGTCACGAAGCAACGCGCGCTTTACTTGTGTTTACCATGCGTACAAACACGCTGTGGATGTGTGTGTAAGCGCATGAGCTCTCGGTACGGTATTCGAAATGATGGTGCAATCGGAAGTGTGTGTGTGTGTGCTACACGCTGACGCTAATCGTCTCCACGCACACATTCACACCGTGTTTGTACACTTGGTTATCACAAGTAAAGCGCGCTTCGCTTTGTGAGATAAAAATACTACACTTAGTTGAACAATAGCGCTCCCCCTTATCAAAATCCACACAAGTTAATATCCGAGTTAATTTCAAGTGTGTTTCAAGTTTTAACTTAACAAAGTTTCGGGTCAGCCTCCATAATGTTTATCAATTACTTACTTTATTGATTACATATTAATATAATTGTTTAAGGAACTTGATAAGGTACCATGTGTACTTCCGGGTTTCTTTGAAAGAGTGATAAATACATTTTTTATTGGGATTTTGTGTTTCGAAAGTTTATTTTAATTAGTCAAGTGTTTGTTTATAAAAAGTCAAAATAACCCTTTCCAGAGCATACTGCCAGTATTTTTACACGTGCAGTCTGTGGGTCAGGTATTTGCTGAGGGCATACAACGCTCTGCATGCCCAATATAACAATGTATTCAGGTTGCTGTTGGGTCTACCACGTTTTTGTAGCGCTTCCGGGATGTACACCGAGGCCAGGTTCGATAGTTTTCATGCCATTATAAGGTGCGCTTCTATTCTCGGTAGAATATGTGCTAGCTCCCACGGCATCCTGAGTGTATTGTGTGATAGGTGGAACTGCCCCATGCTGGCTCACGGGATACGGCTGCACACATAAGTGTCAGTCGTTTCAATTTTATGTGTAGTGTGGTTTGACTAACATTAGGTTAAGACCTTTACTAACAAGTTACGGATCTTGTAATTTGATCTGACATAAATTAATAATAATAATATTAATTTTTTGGGTGTATGTGTAAAGATAATTATGTGAATGCGAGATTATTCAAACATTACTTTTTTTGGTACATAATTATTATTATTTCGTAAACGACTAAGTGGACAAAATGATTCATATCAAAACCTTTCCAGGTGGACGAAACAAAAGGAGTATGATTGGATTTTGCAGCTAATGGCGTTCTGTAGTGTATACTCACGCCTTCTTCCCATGGGGGTAGGCAGAAACTAAAGAACGCCACCTGCTACGATACTTACATGCTCCTTTTGCTTCATTTACGTTCATACATCTGGTTGCGAGTACTACGCACCTACCTGACCTTTCTGAAAAAATCACCAATTAGGTTCTCACATTAGCCTTTCATTTGTTCTCTGAACATGATAAAACCATCCAAGCATACTTTTTAAAGATTTTGCCACTTTTTCTTTCAAACCATACCGTTGCCTTATCACATCAATCCTAATTAATTGTCACATGCTTCGCAAGGAACGCATTGATTCTGCTTTCATGCTTCTTTTGCCACACCCAACATTCACTTCCATACATAAGCGTAGGCACCAGCACACCAATGAACAACCAATCAAGCCTTTTTAGACATCAACTGGTTGGTCACAATCACATGTGTAGCACCATTCACCTCATAGATAAAGTAGATATCAAACACGAATATCATCAAACTCTTACTAGGAGGTAGGCAGACAACACAGGACGCCACTTGCTACAATTTTAAATCTTAATTCTTTTGCTTCGTCCACGTTAAAGAATTATACAAAATTTATTTTAAGAAATAGAACTTACTTAAAGGCCTTTATAACTAGAGGGTACGCGAAGCCGCAATACTATTCTTATTTTAAAATAACTCTTAACTGTCGCAACGCAAATTGCCTTTTAAAAGTAAGTCACTACATAATAACATAACAAAGAGTAAATAAAAAAATGGAGTGTCAGCTAACTCGCTACTTTAACTTAAAAGGATATAATGTTCTCACTTTTAGGACACAGGCTTTAACTCTGTGAGCTGTAGCCCACTCCCTCTCACAGATCGACCACACCGGAGGCAGAGCGGGTTGAGAATGCTATTGTTGGAAACGAGTGATGTTGTGATTATGATTCGTTTTCAATGTTTTTGTCTATATATTAGCGTGTGTTAGCTGACATGCATCAAATAATTTAACCTAATATTTTGTGTTTCGTAGTGTTAATTACTTACGATTGTATAGAATCTATTTCTTATAAGTGAACAGACAGCTGTGCTGCTGGGGAGTTTGTTGCAGCACTTCATCTTCCCAACTAATGCAATAGGAAGGGAGGACGTTGCCTTATGTAATTTTAACGTTCAAAAAGTGCTAATTCTCAGCCTAATTAAAATAAATGACTTTTGATTTTAGCTAGAGAAATTTGCCTCGATCACTTTGTTTCGATTGGTTAGTTTCTCGTGATAAATTTTCATGACCTTATTAATCTCTTGTGTCAAATTAGTTTTGTTTTGTAGGAAAACATCGTAATGAAATCTGGCTTTCTACCCTGAATTTATGCAACCGTGATTTATGATTTTTGCACCGTTGCTGTATTACTTTCTGAGACAGTGGAGGCTACCAAAGTCAGATACCGCTGCGTATGAGCTCTCCATTCCTTCAATATTCCGCGCCACGCTCCGTTAGTTAACCCCGCAACCGCCTATAAACGGTATCGTAACTCAAACTGTCCCGGGTACCACCTGGGTACTTTTAAATATACCCTGACATATTTATTGTTAAAGGTTAATATCGCAAAGTACCCCTTTTAGAGTGCTAACGGCGGAAGCGTTTTAAGGGTTAATTGACCGACTTAGAAATTAGTAAAGTAAATTTGTGGCGAGTTGTTTTTAATTGATAGGCAATTTTGAAAAACACTTTTGTTTCATTGGTAGAAATAAAATTCGTTCAGTTCAGACTATTTAAATGTGTAATTAATACTGATCACGTCATGATTAAGGATCATGACGTGATCAGTATTAAAATGTATGTATGTGAATGAAACTAAATTTAAAATAAATATTTGAAATAAACTAAAGTAGGACACACGAAATAAAAAAACAGCACTGAACTTTCGAAAATTGGTTGCTCGCAAATCGTCAATGCTAACAGTATGTTTGAGGCACAAAAATGTTTGTAACAACATTTGAATGAAAGAAAGTAGAAAAAAGAAAAATGTGTTGAAGTTACAGCAAAAAAAAATACACCTTGAAACTATAAAAAAAGAAACCAAAAATAGTAATGCCAAAAAGGGCCTCAGCTCAGCATAATGTCACGTACACAAGGTGTACCAAATGACGCTGATTTTCAGCTGCAACCCACATTCAAGATATTAACATAAAGATTTCAAATTATCTTTGGGAGGTATCTTACATTCTGATTCTCTGTGGTCTGTAATTAAGGTTTATTATTATTCTTAAACTTCGACGTACCTAAAAATATCACACACACACAGTCTCTTTTAAAGTCCAGACATGATCTTGGTCAGATCATGTGAAGACCATGTAGATTGCTGTCATAATGGTCTTTTGAGGGTAGAACCACACAGATTGCACGCACTTGTCAGTAATCGTGCAGCTCAACTCTGATCCTAAGAACTTCAACGATTCGGCGAACAATACCAAAGAAAGAATATTTGGATAGGCCGCGTGTAAAGTTATTGGAGCATCTCAATCCCAAGCCTTTTTGTCCTCAATATAGTCTTTGATAGTATAATACGCTTTCTTGAATAGTTTCCGCTATATAAAATAAGTCTTAGTTATTGAATGTGGTTAAAGTTAATTATAAAACGTATTTGGCATCCAAACGAACAACCTATTTTCTTGAGCCAGTTAATAGGAACATCAGATTTGTGTTTTTCCCTAGTATTATTATCATGGATATTACTGTATTTTTAAACAGATTTATATTTTTATGTGCATACAAAGATTTTCATTACTGAGAAATCATGGTCAATATATTAATCTCTTTAAATTTGACTCTTGAGGGAGTGTCTGAAAGTCCACGTCAAGCCGCAATCGGGTGACAGGCCAAGTCATAAAAGTTAGCAGAAAAATATTTGAAAAAGTATTAAGGAGTGCTTATCGACGTCGCAGCCGAGTTGATTCAGGTCGACCTTCACTGATGAATCTTTTGACGGGGTTCAACTACTTTCTCGGCTCTGTTCTATGTCCTCGCTCTGCTGTGATAAATGTTGCTGTTTTCACTTTTCAGTGTCTTCGTCTCAGGTCCCGCTTCTAACCGTTTCTGTACTCGTATACCTCATTAGCAGCGTTCATGATCTTCTACCGTGTCCATGTTGTTTTATGAAATATCCAAAAATAGAAAGGGCACTCACAAAAAACTCTCTGTTGCAGCACTTTTGAACGTAATAGTGGTTTTGGGACACTGAGGCTGACCTTTTTTTGTCACCTGACCTTTTTGTCGACTACGTGGCATGGATCCTTGTAAGCTTACAAACTTTTGGAAACAATAATTTCATTATATAGATTCTTGTCGACACTCACAAAGAACAAAACACTGTTTTGGTTCGGTCACTAAATGTTTTGAACTTAAAAAAAACCCTCGCCCGCCATAGATCGCACTTACAGGTGCAAGCAAAGTTAATAGAAAAAGAGATTCGGGTGCCCAGCGTGCAGTTTAATAGGTTATTGGCTACTCTTGAAACACTTAAACACACTACAAATTCTAAATTGATAACATTCCCCTTGTTAGAATAAATGAAAATAAATATCTTTACCAGAATTTCACTTAAAATAAGCTGAAAGTCAAAACTTAGTCCCCCAGGCCTACTTAGCCTTATTTGACCTAAACAATTACAGCAGAATGGATTGCTCTCACCAAATTTAGGGCTTAGAATTCTTTGGTAGGCATGCAATTCCTCGCATGCTGCACTGGCTCCTGCGTTTGAGATCAGGTGCATAATACAAATAATTTTATTTCGCGACACAAGGCACACCGACAGAAACACTGATTAACACTTTGGATGCCCGATGCTAGAACACGTGTTGCAAATGCAGCGATCGTGCCGTATTTTTATTTATATCTTTTTTGTTTTGTCGGAGAACGGTCGACACGGCCTTTCTCGACGACGTCTCACGACCATATAATAATTATAAATAATACATTACACTGTTAAATTTACACGCTATATCAGGGTTAGTTACAACCCACATTACGTTCCGTGTGTTATAACTGGCCGCACGCAAAATTTTCTTACCTTGACAATGCCTCTCCTTTTTATTACAAGTAAAAGTTAGGATAAAAGTAGGGGCCGTCAAAATATTTTATTTTATATCTTTACAGAATTCTGTGGCTGATGCTGAGCACAGGCCGGCGAATGACATCGATCTGTCGAGCGTTCTAGATCCTGACAATATGGATATTCAGAACAGTGAAAAACTACGAGGTATGTAATAGTCACCGCAGGCTTTTGTATTTGACATCTAATTCTGTTAAAGCCTTGGATACAAACAGTTGGTGTACAAGCCTGTCCACACTCAACACTAGGAAATGTAATCTCGAGATTCGAGATCTCACCTAGAAATCTGTCGATTTCGAGTTTTGAAATAAAACGTAAATACTTAACGTAATGAGTATGAAAACTAGGTGTAGATTTCATCGCCATGGGATCTGGAGGCAAAAGCCCTGGGCATGGCGCGAGGAGCCAAAAAGCCGGGGTGTAACTCCGCTGCCGCGAGAAATCACGGTACAGCGGACAGAGCTCCGGCGGGATCTCTTGGCGACATGGAGGGTGCGATTGTCGAAACCCAGTGCTGGGCACGCCACAATAGCGGCGATATGTTCCCTCTTTTAGGAGTAGTTAGAGAGACGCCATGGAGTCCTCACCTTCCGCCTGGCACACTGTCCTCACCGGACACGGGTGTTTCGGGAGGTTCCTGTTTCGCATAAGGCGCGAGGAAACGCCCGGGTGACACCATTGTGTGATTGCCCGATGGACACGGTAGAGCATACGGTTGAGGTCTACCCAGCTAGGATGGAGCACCGCCATGTCCTCGCGGAGTCGATCGGCGGCATGGATCTCTCGTGTCCGGCCCTGGCCCAGGCCATGGTACGGAGCGAGAGGGAATGGAAAGCCGACACCTCCTTTTGCGAAGCAGTAATGCTCGCGAAGGGGAAGGCGGAGTGCGTGAGGGTGAGTCTTGCACCCACCCGCACGCCCCTATTCGCCGCAGAAGACGCCCTGGGCGTCGGGAGTCGCCTGCAGATTCCCGGCCACCGTAGACGCGGGCTTGCGGACGGCGAGCAATGGGTAGCTGGCCATCCGGTAACGATCAGGCTCAGGTCAACGGCGCGTCGTGTTCCACGCGCGCATCAAAGATATGCCAGCACATAATTTGACGTTGGCTTCTTTCCATGCTTGTGGGAAGATGTTGTTGCTCGAGGCGCCATTGAAAATGGCGGTCATAAGCATTATTAGCGGGGCAGGAAGGAGTTTGTATACCTTATTGGTAATACCATCCGAACCGGGGGCCTTACGAGCGTGGAGCCCTTTAATGATGTCGTGCACTTGGGCTGGAGTGACGGGAGGCAGAGGATCATCAGGGTCTTCGACGGGAGGGAGGGAGGCTCTCCGTTCGACTTCAGCGTCGACCTTGTTCAGGTGAGCTTGGTCTACTGGTTGAGAGCTGGGAGAACATTGGGACTCTAGGCTGTCAGCAAGACATTCAGCCTTATCGGGACTGTCGAAAGCGACACTATTGTCGGGGCGGATGAGGAACAGATTTCAATGATCGTAATTGCATTTTATACTCCACACTTCACCGCATGGTATACTTTTTTGTCGTCATAACATGCTTGCTTGTGCAAAAATAGGATTGTTTGCAAGCAACACTGATCGTGTAGTACCTTTAAATTTTCTATTGTAATTAAAATATTAGTCCCGTATTTTTTTCTTTTTTTTTGTTTCAAAAAAAGGGAAAGATTGTAAAGAAAGTAGTTTATCATTACAACATTAAATAACTAAATACACATCTTTGAATTTTTCTCTTCTTTTCTTTTCGTCTATTTATATGTAACACTTTAAAATACAAAATAAAACGACCCTGAAAAATACATTCTGAAAAGTCACATCAAGTTTTGGTTTGTCTGTTTAAAATAAATATGTACAATTTCCAGATTTCTACAAGAAACTATTAGAAACAGATGCAAAAATAAAATCTCTGAAAAAGAACAACCAAGCAGAGTCACCTTACGTAGAAGACGACGTTCAAAAGTCACCGGAAAGATCTAGAAGATCATTGAAACTTTTCCACTTTCCAAAAAGATACCGTGTGCTCGGACAAGGAAGGTCTCTTTTCAAACAACATGGGAAGGTCAATGAAACCAGTGTTACTAAATCAAAGTTCGGTAACAAAACTAGACTGAAAAGAGTTAACAAAGAAACTGAAGAACCAGCTGGTTTTATAATAGAGAAAAAGAAATTACTAGTCCAATACAAGCCCTCAGGCACGAAACGGTTTCCTGTTAAAAAGTGTCAACACGCTCCAGCAGGCACACACACTCACGAAAAACAAATGATGCATCCATTCTATAAAAACTCACAAAGATTGGACCTGTTGTTAGATAAATTTTTGAATAAAAACTTACCGGAAATTATCTCAGACCCCTTTGGATTAGATGAGTTTTTCAAACATGAGAATCCTAATAAACTATGCAAGCATCCAACACCACACAAAAATGTTAATATTATCGGTGACGAACAGCTGGTAGACCAAATACCGAAACCGAACTTTAAGTTCAAAAAGGTGAAAGATGACAAAATTGGTAGTCCCACTTCGGACCTTTTTAAGATGATAAGAGCTGAATCTACGACGCAGTATGAGAGAGATTTCCTTGACAAAGAAGTGAAAATGATTGGCAAAGAAAAGAAAAAAATTGTCACAGTCAGTCCTATTAATTTTGAAGTTTTGATGGGTATTTCGACTGTAATGTAAGTGTTAGCTAACTAACAGACTTAAAAGAATAATAACAATATGTCTAATATAGGGTTCCGTAGTTAGTTAATTAAACTCATTCTCCCTTATATTGATTTAGGTCGCGGTCAATTCTTCAACTGCAAATGAAAGTGACTGATCGGCGACTTTACGTTGACGTCGCTGACATGTGTGCATGAACCTTGATAGTTTCAAACGCAACTGCTATGCATGAAATCCTGCAGGGTAATTGCATGGCATACCTACTTACAATGTCCTTACATTTTGACGGTTCAACAACATTCATTGTGATATTTGGGTTGCTGAGCAGACGTATTTTTCAAACATATGAAGCAATGTGTTATCAGTTTCCTTCTAAATCTTTTGGGTTGCTATTGAAAGTGTGGTACAAAATTAGGGTGCGTGGTTAGATTCCCAGATTGGGTTAAGAGTTATTTGATTTTTCTATCAAGAATTTCATAGTAGCAGCCCGGGGTCTGGATTTGTGCCCGGTTGATGGCAATTGGCTCGCCTCCTATTAAATGGGACTTAAAATTAACTTAAAAATGTGGTTGTACTATTCAACTCTGCCCAACCTTACAGAGAATACATTCAAGCGGCGCTGTAAAGTGTCGATTTGCCCGTCGAGGGCGAATAAATTCGTGCCAATCGACTAATAAGCCGCGTGATTTTATGTTATTTATTAAAAATTTCTAACTATCCAGGAATCCAAATTTACGTATACAAAGCAAGAGACCATCAGTTGAATTTGAAGGAACGAAATTGCCAATTATAGACAGAATTCCTAACTTACGGAGGCTGATGCAGCTTGAAGCGGGTGAAGACGAGGAGAACCTGGGTTATAAAGACTTCGAGGAAGTCCTGACTGATGACATGGATAATCATAATGAAGTACAAAACTCTGTAGATCGGAAAAGGAGGAATAACGTATGTGATTTTTCTTTGAGTGTAATTGTACTTAAACACACGTTTTATTCTGTATCTCGTAATCTTTTTTTGTCGCGTAGAGGCGCCATTTGGCAGAGCAAGAAGTCCACTCACAAGCATTCGCATCGAAAGCGCTTTTCGCAAAGTTCTATCGAACGTTTTACTCTTGTAAATAGCTCTTCTGAGTGACAAAGTCGCTCAGCGAGCTATGGCATTATTGCTGAACTTGGACTATGTGTGCCGTTGGCTTGTATGCCATCACGTTACAAAAGTACCAGCCTTTCTATATTTCTTTTTAAATTCACAGGACAAACCTGTACCACCACTGAAATTTCCGAACTTCAACCCACCTCAGACCGTTCACAATCCAAATTGGAAGGGTGCTATGCCGCTATACCCGGACGAAATAAACTCGATGATCGCAAATAAGGTTTGAATACTAGTTTAATGAGTAATTATCTTCATTGTCACCCACAGCCCGACTTCACCCTACGGGGGGGCAGAGGTCTGTGACTATGTAGATGATTATAATACTCTTGACTGCCTCGTTGGTCTAGTGGTCGTAAGAACTACTGCTGAGCATGAGGTCCTGGGTGCGATTCCCAGGTCCGGCAAAGTGTTATGGGTTTTTCTACTTAGAATTTCTCAATAGTAGCCCAGAGTCTGGATTTGTGCCCGGTTGATGGCAATAGGCACGCCCCTTATTACATAGGACTTAAGCATTACTGGCGAAATGTGGATGTACTATAGGTGCACCTCTGCCTAACACTTCTGGGATTACAGGCGTGATCTGTTATGTATAATAATTATTATTACGTACACCAACATCTTTTTCCTGGACTTTTCCCATCAATTCCGGATGAAGCCGAATACATATCTTGCATGGAGCGACTGCCTATATCATCTCCACAACCCAGTTCCTGGGTAAAACGATCGATAAGACTGGATGACAGACTTTCGGGCTTCTGACGACCCGTAATGACTGTCAAGGTACAAGAAACACAGCCGGGATTAACGGCTTAACGTGCTTTCGGTATGTAAAGAATGTCACACATCAACAGCGGCAAGCGTAGCTGATGGTTCCCCTTTCTCTCTCTTCCCCTCCTTTCTCTCTGTGTCTCTTTCTATTATGTACGAGTTTGTGTGTTATGTGCGATCTGGTTAAGATCGATCGACCCTTGTTATTGTTTATCCACGAATCCTTCTCCACCATATTAATTACAAATAAAAACGTAGAAAATTACATGGGGTATCACAATGGGATAAGCGTTGTAATATAGTCGGAAGAACAAAATGAAATATCCATTCAACGGAACCAAAAAAAAAGTGTTTTGTGGTAAAAATTACGCAGAGAAAGAACACAGACAAAAAGTAACAAGTTGGGGTTATATAGGCGTCAAATCCATCCACTCAAAACAGCTCACCTGCGTCTGTGTGCACCCGAATCTCTTCAAAGTTAGAGTGAATAGGATTCGTCTGGGTAATCTCACTCCAACGTAGACCTCACTGTCACCTCTGACCTAGACTAGAGTCAAGAGAAAACCCATTTCAAATATATAAAAAGCTCAGCATAATGCTACGACCCTAAGCGAGACTGACATCCATATTCTAAATTGTAATCTCAAAAGCTACTCGACTCACAACTCTTTCGAGGAGACCTCAAGCCGTGCCTCGGCAGACCCTCAAAATCGGTATTCATAGTCGCCAGATTAAGAAAATTATGAGGTCCCTCGAATGAGTGTGACTCGAGGTGATACAATATGTCACGAATATGTTAATATTCAATAAACTCATCAAAAGACATTATGAAAATTTGCCCGTCGAGACGTGAAAATTTGACGCACGTTTTGGTTAAAACTTCCTTGTTGACTACCTCAAGGAAGCCTCAAGGTAGATGCGAACGTACCTTATATTTGACCCTTGGTTCCTCAACTCAAACTAACCTCGACTGAAGAAACTGTTTGAGATGAGGAGTAACCAACTATGAATATCAAACTATCTAAGTAGTGTAGTAAGTTGTGTCAAGTCGAGCAAATCACGAGGTTTTGACTTAGAATGTGGGTATGAGTCTCAGCACTGACAAAAATGTCAACCTCATTTTTTTTTTTCGTCTTTTGTAACTTGGTTGTGCAGATCATATAGGCTTTTGCGCCATATTAAATACTGGCATTCAGCTGCATCTGGTTAGGCTAAAAAAACATATTTGAAAAAAGCGGAGCAGTAATACTAGTCAGATGATGATGATTTTTCGAACACACAGGCGGACCTCCCAAAACCAACCGACGAACACCAAGATCTCTTGGCGCCCCAAAGAAAAGGCAGGGATCTCTCCGACATAGAATACGTGGAGGATTATCTAGCAAACAAGTATAATAAATTGGTGCAACAGGCACAAGCCTACAGTGACTATGGAGTTCTAGATGGAAAGAAAGAATCCAGGAATGAAAAGGAATCGCCAACAGATGATAGTGCTACTAATCATAAGATTAAATTTTCGGCAGATGAAAATTTTAATAGAGTTGGACTGCTTGGGAGGCTTAAGAGAGGTAGTTTCGTTGCTTTTATAGCTAGTGTTTGAATTTTTAAAGGCGTAGCCGCTTTAGCTACGGTTTTCTAAAAGAGTGGTGGCTGCCACATAGCGTTCGTAATTAACGGGTAAATCATTTATGAAGGTAAGTTGTTGTTTTCTTAGAGAGCGTTTTTTGACACCGTAAAGTCAAACCACGCTGCCATAATTTTCATAACTGCCGTCACCACAGCCGCTATGTGGCGGCCACCTTTCTTAAACGAAACTGTAGCTTCAACTGAGACGGTGCCTGAGGTGTGGGAGGGGTGTGGTCACGCGTCCCAAAAGGGACAATGAGACCAACCAAGAATTCACGAAAAGAAACCAGGCTGCTCCTATATGTGGAAAATTTTGAAGGTGCGCTTTGTGCTCTTTTTGAACAGTGAACGAAACTGAACCGTCACGCGGGTCGCTGAAGCTTGTATACTCGGCTCCAGTCGGTCAGTGACACTCCTTAGTTTTCACTTCTATGGTGTGGTCATTATTTTTCTCAATTTCATGTAAATGTTGTTGAGAAAAATAATGTAAAAGCCGCATCCAAGCGTTCTGTTGTGGCATTGAGCAAGAATTATGCCTGGGTAACGACTTGAAAAATCGCTGTTTACGGTAGAGCGCAATGTAATGCACACAACACATTGTGGTTATTGCATGCATAGTTAAGTTTTCTTGAAAATAGTTGGAGCTTTCATTTTCAATATTGCCATAACTAACCCATGTATGGTCCAGAACAAAAAAAAATAACAAGCAACTGCCAGCTTCGTTAAGCTTCTTTTGATACCTGTTATAGAGATCTATCTAGATGCTGAATTCTTACCAACGGATATCGATTGTCAAATAGGCAATCGCTCCATATAAAATACTGGTATTCAGCTTCATCCGGATGAGTTGGAGGCCGACTCCAACAATATAGATGCGAAAAAGCACGATGATGATCTGGATGCAGAATCAAAATATGTTTTTATTTTTAAAGGTACCGTTCCAAAAGTCGTTTCAAGCCAAAACGGTGACATCAGGAGACAAGGTGTATTCATAAGTGAGATTGAAGTTAATACGCCAGGTTCGTGTCGTTTTTGTATTAGAATGTGTTGTTGAGTATAAATATGGCTGGTTTGAGAGTGAGGAAAGACCAAAGATGGATGAACGGTGTGAAAGAAGATATGGCTAGAAAGGAACTGAACGATTAATAGGAAAATATGGATGAAGAAGACATCCGCGGCCAACCCGAAATAGGCAAGAGTGCAAATATAGTAGTAGTTAGGTGGCTGGGGGTTATAGGCAGAGTTATAAATAAACGTCAATCTGCTGTGGTACTGACGATTGTATTGACACATACACACGCAACATGAATTAAAAAAAACAAGCAAACGGAAGGCTTCAAACTAACGCAGTCCGCAGTACACTGTTATACGCACACCTATGTGTGCGTGACCTGTCACTGACAAAGCGCGCGGGGCGTGCGCCGGCGTCCGTTCGGGGTACAAACCGGTTTGAGCTTAAAGATTTTGTCACCTAATTATCATATCGTCCTATACCTATACATTTTTAATGCTTATTAAGAATTTTTTTAGTTATGATAAGCAGGTAATATCCAAATGATGTAAGACGGCGATAAGGGTTTTCCATAAGTTATTACTTATTATTCTTATAGTTTCCCTAACGCCTGTATTGTTGTTCGTCTCGTTTTTGTTTGTTTCCAATTTTGGTATTTGTAGGTGCCAATGTATGTTTGTAAGGCCGTCTTAGCAAAATTTCTTTTAGACATTTTTTGTTAGATCAATTCAGTCACAGTGCCGTCAATGTCCGTTCTGTCCGTCTGTTCGTTTGTCTGTAGCGCGTCGGTACTTCCGTGCTCATTGCCGAATCCCGACCCGCACTTGACCTGCTTTATTTTTATTTCCAATAAACGAGTGAAAACCCTACGAAAAAGATTGAATTCTAACTTTAATCAACACTATTAATATCAAATCAAGAACACAACTTTGCGATACTATTTCAATTATTCAACAAATCGAACTCCTGATCCCAGTTGTCCTTATCAACAGGTATGGTATCCGTAAGTACTACTTTCTCAACTACCAAACCAGTATCCATGACGATAAGGCAGTGTATATTAATTATAACTAACTTCTGCATCTCCGCAGTAAATATATCCGAATAGGAAATAGGGTCACTTCAAGTGCAGGGCAAGTCAAGGCCGTCAAATCATGTATTTTCTTTTTTTTTCTTTTTATCATATGCATAGCCTTTTCTCAATTATGTTGGGGTCCGTTTTCAGTTTAACAGGATGCAACTAATTACCAATATTTGACATTCGAGCCCATCTGACTTCCTGAACACAGTTTCTTGGTAACACCCTTTGATAAATCAAGCTTCCCTTCTGCTCGGTATTTTTATTCATGTGCACACACAACACACAAAACAGTCAAAAGAAGTACAGTCACAATAGTCACAGCATAACGGTTACGGATTAGTTCACTTAAGTAATAGGCGAATGAGGTATCATAAAATCATGCACAGTCGAGCGTTGCATGAGCTTATTTCGACTGAAGGTCGAAAGGTCTCCTACCTCGGTGCTTGCCGGCTACGTCACAATAACGTAGGTGCGCGAAGCCAGTGTGTATCGGTGGCTCGTTATCAACCGAATGCCTGTGAATATGTATAATGATCGATTATTCCACCATGTCGATTCTATCAAAGTCTCACCATGAAGAGTTGCGTGGATTGAGCTGTCAGTGTCACCCCGTTTTGGTCAATCCCTAGCATCAGTGGCACTGACAGCTCACTCCACGCTCACTTCACCTAAGTTTTCAGGGTGAGATGGTTACAGAATAACACTACTGGTCCGCATTGAAGTGATATGATTGGAACCCGCTTTTTAAAATTGTATTGTGACAGAGGGAGGGCTACTATGGATTCGCTTTGTTTAGAATCCCAAAATCAAAATCAAAATATTTTATTTCACATACACCTACATGGGCACTTATGAAACGTCAGATTCTAGGTGCACGGTTCCAATTGGTCGTTTCCTATGGAGAAGAGCCGGCAAGAAACTCCATGGTTACTCTTTTAAAAATATGTATCTTTTACAATGTTTTTTAATTACAGTGTTAATAGGTATAGGATGACAGGGTAGGCCTGTCAACAAGTACCATAATGTTAAACAAATAGACAATGGTCTATAAATTTACAATCCACAAGGCCTACGACGTTCTCACATTTACAAAATATAAAATAATCTAATAAAGTAAAAGTAACAAGGAATCCATTATTACAAATTAGAACTTCTTGAAAAATACACTTTTACTATTTTTACTTCTTAAATAATCATATCACTTCATTGCGGACCTCTATATAAATAAATTTAAATTTAAATATGATGGTTATTGTGTTGATGATACATGATCCAAAGACCTTAAAGAATCAATGTACGTCATGGATTTTGCAATAGCTTTATAACGTTCAAAATAATTATTGCCACCAGCACAGACCGGGAAAGACTCTAATTATATAAAACTGGCACCTGCAGTAAAAGGCATATCATCAGAAGGCATAAGAATCGAAATGACACCCACAACCAAATCCAGGGATGACGTTGCGGAAAACAACTTAGAATCTATTATGAAAATTGTCTCGAAACATGTTAAGATACAACCTAAATTATTCCGTGGTGGAAAATTACAACATTCTCATCTCATTTCAACATGTCCGAATGTGGGACTAATATATCCTACATCAAAATCGGCTGAACTTGACAAAGAGACCACGGGTTTTTTCAAGAGTCTTGACGAGTTAGAGAGTGAAAAAGGATTACTTTTTAACATGACTAGAAGAAACAGACGATTACTATCAACTAACATCAAAAGTTCTAGTGACTTTCGTGATTATAAAGATTCTTTTGGATATCGCAGAGGTAATAATGGTCGGAACAGAAACAGTATTGACGGATTTGTTAACAACCTTCACATAAATAAAAACTTAAATTCGTCGAATGAGATAGCGTTAAAGAACTACGTAGAAGGCGTAAAACAGATGAATATTGAAATTTTTAGCACTCCAGGTCCATCTTACGATCTGAATAGATTTGTTAGTGAATCACGTAATACGATTAGCGAAGAGAGTATACCGCTCACGGATCACATTGAGGTATCAAAAGATCCTGATGAAGTTCCGAACGTTGATGCCGACCAAACACACTCTGAAGTTCTAATCAATAAAAGTCAAGTCAAGATTGACACAGCCGATAGTTTATTTGGAAAATTACAGTTAACTGTAAAAGACCCTGAAGTTGGAGTGCCAAATTTCAATCTGATTTTCGATGTACCTTTAATAATAAATTTCAAGGAAGAACTCATGATGATGAGTGATAACATCAAATACCCTAATGCATATAATCAATTTGAAATAAACAATAATTCGACAGTTGGTCCGCAAGTCTCAGATTTGGATTCTTACACCGACCATAGTTCTGGAGAGCTTGTTAAAAATGAAACTATTGCGAAAAGGCTCAAGAGAGAGACTAATATAACTGCAACTTGGTCTGACACTACCGAAGCTAGAGAATATACAAAAAATGACTTATATGTAACTGAAAATTCATTTGAGCATGCAACTAAAGTTTCTATTACACCCGTTGTTAGCTCTAGTGGAACCAACTCTTCTGTTTGTGCAGCTCCTATTGCCACTCTAACAGTAGTTAACAGCAGTAGTTCAAACCCTACTTCAAGAACTGGTCGTTCTGCGAACGCTACTGTGGCTGCAGGTGATAATGTGACACTCAGTGAATTTTTCGCCGCCGTCGCTAATTGGTTTAGTACTCTTGAAAATGGGAAGCAATTTAAACCATTAAGAAACAGTTCTGGGTAAGTGTTTTTAACTAAATATAATTTTGGTGAAAAGGTAAATAGGTAGGATTATTTCGAATGTTTCCATACAAACTTTAACACTATCAGCCGACAGCAGTCCGCTGCTGGACATAGGCCTCTCCAATTGCACGCCATTCAACTTGATTCTCGGCAACTCTACCAGCTGCTAACAGTCACCCTGCAAACATCATCGCTCCACATAGCCTGATGGCGTCCTACCTTACGTTTGCCGGTTCCCGGTCGTCAGTCAAGAACACGAGTACCCCAACGGTCATCGGTTTTAGGGTCACGCCACAGGTTGGGGCCCTTTAGACTCCCTATTGGCGTGGTACCTGTAGTATATACATAACACATGTTCCTATCATATTATGGTAATTAGCCTATAATAGTCCACTGCTGGACACAGGCTTCTCCAATTGCACGGCTGCTCTCATCCTATCCAGCTGTTAGCAACCATTCTGCGAAGATCATCGCATCATCGTCATACAAAGTACGTATAGTATCAGTTCTATCATATAACTTGTCATGAAATGTGTAAAGTTGGCATTGAACATCTGTCCCATATTCCTGACAATCTGAGAAGTCCGATTTGACGTTTCTCATTATACATGCCGCGATAATATTGTATGAACATCTACGTAAGATATCGAAAAATCAAATTAATAATCCTAATTAATTCCTATCCATACGCTACAACAATGAGTAGCATTCGTTAACAGCAAGTTTCACTTTATGTTACAACAATTAACTCAAAAACACAAGTGAATCGTTGATATAATCTGTGATATACTGTGGGTAGTCGACCTTCCATAAGGCGGACTGTGCACCTGAAGAATGTTGCGGGAATCCACTGCAATCGAGAAACACAGGATCAGTCGATGTAGTGATGCTTGAGGACTACATCTCCACTACTGAGATTTGGATGATGATCTAATATTAATAAGATCGAATTTCTTTTCAGCTCTGTTCTTACTGATATATTACTTACGATTAACAGCAACAATACCAATGAATCTAACGTCAGTTCCACCGACACTGCCTACCCCATGTACGATTCGGACATGATCGAGAATATTGGTCATAGATCCAGGACCCTTCTCTCTGTTGAAGATAACGTCACCAATGTTACTGAAGAGAATCAAGTTCTTAACAGTACTGACGTCACCAATATAACCGCTGCTCCAACTGCCACCGAAGGTAATGGTAGGTATGTTAGCCTTCCAATTTTTTTTGTATTTTCCGCTCCTCTTCCTAAAGAACCATGGGGGATTTTTTATGAAGCCCGTCCCCACCCTACAACAGTCTTGGGATACGTGTCAATTTATTCATTGGGACTCAAAAAAGCCTTAAATACCTGTATTAGTTGAAATAACTATTGGGTTTATTTATTATAAAAAAATACTTTTCTGCAAAAAAGTATTTATTTTTACACAAAAATATTTTTTTCCACAAACAAAAAAAGCATGTTTCACGTAAACAAATGATGATTCTATTTAAAAAAATGCTTGATTCTTAAACTGAAAATCATTGAGTACAAAAACAGTATTTATGTTAATTAGTATACCTATTAGCTCATTAATATAGCCAAAAGCATATTAAACGATACACTACTAGGTTTACTGCGTGCGTAAACGTCGTGTTCCACGCTCACCTCGAAAGACATGTCAGCACATAGGGATGGGGTCTGATAGGGCTGTTGTCTGCCAGGGTCGCGGGTTTTTCTAAAGAGATACCGTGGCCCTCGCACAGGCAACTGAAGGAACACGGGTGGGTTTTAGTCAGTAAAAGTCTGACAAATAGTAAACGAGTGACGACTGCGACTTTTATCGTGACAATCTAAGAAGTCGGATTTGACAGCTATAAAAATACTGCTATCTTGTGTGAGGGTAAGGGAAGAAAACAATCGGTTGCTTTAAAAACAGTTACGTTACATGAATTAAGATCGCCTTATTCTAATCCTTTTTTTTGAAAAAAAAAAAAAACCCCACCGTCTTTGATAGACGTCGCCATAGTAAAAATTATCTATCCTACTAGACGCTTCAAATGACACTTATTTCAAATCTGTTGGATGGTGGGGACGTTTCTTCTCATCGTCCTTTGTTCATCAATGTTGAGGATCGTGACATCTTCTCACCGGTTCTCCACCTTAACACCTTTTAAGGTCGTTGTGCCGTCTAGCTAGGGGACGTCTCTCTCTCTAGGACTCATCTGGTCCAACGGTCATCAGTCTTCAAACATGTGGACAAACTGTCGCTTCTGTTTGATAAAGTACGATTTCCTATAATCGGAAATGGAATTCGAGATAAAAATGTACGTTACGTGTAAGTTACGTTTCAGGGGTAGTCAAAATTTCCCTAGTCATTTTAATATTTTGATTTGATTTAAAAAGAAAACAAGATTTTACGCGACAAAAAAAATATGAAAATACAGGTAAGGAAAACTTACCAACAAAAAAAAAAACTCACGAGGGACATATTCAATCAAATGTCAAGGACCGAATGACAATATTACTCCGAGTGACCAAAACAAAATGACGATCAATAGAACGTCCACTTAAATTAATTATTCACAAGTTGGCAATACGATTCTCTTGTTTGGAAGGAACATCATTTGACTGCCTCGTTGGTCTAGTGGTCGCAATCGCTACTGCTGAGCGTGAGGTCCTGGGTTCGATTCCTAGGTCGGGCAACGTGTTATTGGGTTTTTCTATCTGGAATTTCTCAGTAGCAGCCCGAAGTATGGATTTGTACCCGGTAGATGGCAATAGGCTCGCCCCCTATTACATGGGACTTAAAACATAACTGGCGAAATGTGGGTGTACTATAGGTACACCTCTGCCCAACCCTTCGGGGAAACAAGGCGTGATGTTATGTTCTAATGATACTGGCAATAAGCCAGTTTCATAAAATAATTTATGTTTATATTTTATTGGTACAAACAGTTATATGTATTTTATTCTTGGATCATAGTTTACGTCACTTTAAAACTGAAAACTTTGTTCATAGTTATATTTTACCTGTTTATGATATGCCTACATCTTAAGCATTCCTACAAGATAGTACTTTTCGGTATAAACTACACAATTGAGGTCATTATTTTAGTACTGCAACACCTTTGTTTACATATTTTGTCTCGAATTCCATTTCCGAATATAGAAGAGTGGTGGCCGCCACATTTTGGACGCAATTTACCGTTGAATGACGTAAAAGAACCATTTTTTATTATTGTAAGTTGTGCGTTTTCCTAGGGAACAGTTTTGACACTGTTAAGTCAATCTCCGGTGGTATCATTTTCATTATTTTGTCTGAATGCACCTGACAATTACCCATTGCGACGCAGGAAGCCACGGTTACTAGCAGTGCCACACGCACGAACCAACTTACTCAGCAAAGCGACACTGACGCGCGCCTTGCACGCACTTAATGACACTGCTGACATAATCGATTTATTTTCCTGCTCTCTGAATGAATTCACAAAAATAATATTGTATGTTTTATGTTATTTAAGATAGTATAATAAGGACCACGCTACCGCATTAGGAATATTCCTGTAATGATAGCAGTGATTGTAGAAATATAAATAAATAAATAAATGACGGGCGTCACTGCGGCCGTGACTGAAAGCGACTGAGCTGCTGTCATAACACGCAGTATAGAGGATAAACTGCGTGTTATGACAGCAGCTCCAGTTACGAATATAAAGAATCATGACGAGATCCTTACATTAATTTGTACGAAAAAAAAAGGGTTCTAAATTAATTATTTTTAATTTCATGAATTTCTTTTAATGTTAAGAACACATTGCCGGGAGTAGATTGATATACTTATCATATTTTTAAAACCCCCCCATAATTAAAAAATACCGAAATGAAAATATCAGTGTTTCGTTTTATCTTATACATATATTTAAGTGACAAACGACAACGGATACTATCAAACTGACAGACAAAAGAGTGATGACTTATGTGAATCGTTGTTTACAGTTGCGCTAAGAGTTGAAAAAGTATATTGATTAATCATAATTTGTGACATTTTTCATAAAATCATGTGTGGATTGCGTGAAAGACGATAGGGCCGTTAAATAAATAAATAAATACCCCTAAAGGTCTTAAACTGACAGCCGCCGTTTCGTTCTAAAATAATAAGCCCCGTTAAAATATTTACTTTAAATTTTTTTTTTTGCTGCTTTATAAATATATTGTAAATGCCTGAAGACACTTTTTAGGCGTATAAGAATTAGAATTCCAACTTCTGAAACAATCTTTATTTTTTTGTACAAATCCGGGCATAACTCTTTACCGAATAATTTTAACTCGTATCTTCCTCCGAAGAAAGCCTTCTTTTCATTGTTCTTGTAGTATAACAGCCATGCTAATTTTAACCATTTTTTTTGCAGTTTTTAACATAACCACTTCAAGAACACTTGTAACCGGGCTCAGTAAAAATATAACCACTATTGTAATGAGCCCAGATAATAAAACCTTTGAACAAATAAATGACAATAAAACCGTTGTCAAAGCAATTGTTAAAAGAAATGCAGACGATAGCAATTTAGTATTTTGGAATGATATTTATGATGACGAATATGGTGTACAAACGGATAAAATGGATAATCATATGAAGGATAAGTTAGATGATGCTTTAAGGGACAAGCATTCTGGAAAGGAAATAGATTTTATAAAAAGATCAGGTATGGTTTTCGTATTTTTCATTTATTTATTTAAGATGGGTTTACTCTTGACTTTGGTTTAGGTCAGAGGTGACAGAGACAAAGTCTACGAAGACCAAGTCTATTGGAAGACCGACAAGTCGACGACGGTGCACGTGATCTTAAATGGTAACCGCCGCCTCTTCATTTCAAGAGGCATCGAATAGTGTGCTTTTACGCCTTATTTAAATTGTGATTTGTAATCACCTGCCTAACTTTTTCCAATACCAACTATATTGTACTCTAACTGGATGCGCTGACTTTCAATAATTAACATCTGCCCGCGACTTCGTTCGCATGGATGTAGTAAGATACCAAAATATACAAAAATAACAGCCACATTATGATAATATAATATAATATAATACATTCATATCGTGATACGAATGTCATCATCTTGTGGTCCCGTGGTTTGGCTGACTAATTTGAACAAAAAACGGATATTGTGACTTAACTAAAAGGGATAATTTTTCAATAATCAGATAACTTTTCGAAAACTATCAAACCACAATGTTTATTCCTCAGATAAAAGTTATCTGACTGTTGAAAAGTCAGCCCTATGGGGTTTATTTATAAACGATGCACAGTGTACCGCGTAGAACATGCTAGGTGGACAATTTTATTTTATGATATTTATCGATGCTTTTATATATAAGTAGTCATGTTGAGGCATTATCAATAGTTTTTGGTATGATAAAAGTAATAAAAAACAAAAAAATATGTAAAAACAGAAAAAATATTTAAAAATAATAAACAAACAACAAAAATGCATTAAATAAATAAATACCTACTGTACAAACTAACTTAACCTAAACCTAATCATCAGAATCATCATCAAAATCTTCTGGTGAATCGTCATCATTTTGTGGTAATGTGCGACAATATGATGACGTTTCCGGTCTTGATGCTACTATGGTCGGGCTTACGATTAACTTTAATACTTATATTTTTTCCGGCTTTTTTCGGGGAATCTCACGATGGCCATTGATCATAGGGTCAGATGTTATTATTAACATGGACAGCAAGTCTCTATTCGTGGCAACACGTGAGCACTTGCGGGTGTTGGACTCCCTAAATCTGCGGCAATCTTTGTTACGTGCTTCTTGAGCCTCTTCGGAAAGTTGCCCAATTAGATGCAATGCCGCTTTGATGACCTCAGTACTGTGTACTAATATTCTATCTCGAATCTATATAGTATGCTAAGGCTTCGTCACTACTTAACTGCCTAGGATTAACGGAACTGGTATTTTCTTTTGACTTAATAATATTATCTGGCCTTTCACTAATGTCTCTAATCACATGGGCAACTTTTCTTTGCCCTGCTGAACGCATAGCAATTTCGGCAGCAGTCACTAATTCACTGGCACTTCGAGATTCTACGAGATCCACGACTCGACGTTTCTTCGTCTTAAACGACGATTCCTCGTCGCTTCCTGCAGATGTCACAACCTCACTCGATGTTGAAGGTTGTGGGGCTAAAGAACTCACAGTAAACTGTATGTCTCCTTCATCCAGCCAAGTCTTATTTCTAATTAAAAAACGCTCCTTCGATTTTCCCGAAGCCAACCATTTGACTTCAATCTTAGTAGAAAAGTTGGATATTTTCAACTTTATTTCTCTTTGGCTGCTTTCAGTAATGTCACCAAAGTGAAATTTTGAAGAAAGATAGTCATAAATACGCGATCTTTTATCATTCTTCGTGTGTTTCAACCACTCTTCAAAAAATGCTACCCTTGAAATAGAGTAAACGTGTTCTGAAAAAAAATATAAAAAAATATGTTGTACTGAAGTGTGCTGAACAATATATGTATTTTTACAAACTTCACAGTTATACCTACAATACATCTAAAAACTAGCCCGAATAGAGGCGAATCAATGTATTTCCTGAACGTTCAAAGTTTTGTTTATGAAAAAAAATACGCAAAAATTTATGCATTAAGTTAAAAAAATGCTAAAAATTCATTTTAATAGATTCTGATAAAAATAATATATTAAATAATAGTACATACCCTCAGTATTAATATCCATCACAAAAAACTTTCACAATATCACTATAAATCACTATGAGATGTGCACAAAAGTGTCGCTAAATTGCAACTGATTGACCGGAACGCTTGCATTAAACTCATTACCTGACTTCTGAACTCTATGACTCATCAGTTAAGCATTTGAAAAACCACTTTTTCTCGGAATTTGGAGTTTGGGGGTGTTTTTTGTGTTATGCAATTAAGATTTCCTGGAAATGAAAACTTGAATTTTGTCCACGTAGCATGTTCTAGGCGAAATACTGTGCGATGGTTAAAATTAAACGACGTTGAAACGTAAAAAAAATATGGTATATCAGTCGCTAATTATTACTTAACTTTTTGTGGGTTAGTACTTTAAATATGTAGAACATTATTTTATGTATCATCAATTGTATACTCTGTTGGCAATTTTTCGATACATTATTCCTCCTCCTCATGTTACACTATTGCAGTTTTCGCAGGGATCTTTAGTTTATTAAAAATATAAAATTCAGCGCATGTTATTAGCTAATAATGTTTATTCTAGCTTTCTATACACTGTAGTATGTCGCACTCGATAGGTTTTGAAGAAAAAAAATTGAGACATAATTTGGCGCAAATAATCGACCACTTTTTGTATAATGTTGATCTGTGTCACTCTTACAATTAAGACGCATCTAACAACACCTCTCAAGCTAATAAGTGAAAGATTTTTTTTATCAATAAAAAAAATTAACAAACCTACATGGGCATTTATGAAACATCAGAATCTAGGTGCACGGTTCCATTTGATCCTTTCCTATAGATAAGAGCCGGCAAGAAACTCCACGGTTACTCTTTTAAAAATATTTGACTTTCACAATGTTTTCAAATTACAGTGTTAATAGGTATAGGAGGACAGTGTAGGCCTGTAAACAAGTACCGTATGTTTAATAAATAGAAAATGGTCTAAAAATTTACAATCTACAAGGCCTACAACTTTCTCACATTAACAAAATATATAAGAATCCAATAAATTAATATAAAAAACAAATTAAACCAAATGACATGATTGCCATTTCAACTGTAACACAAATCTCAATTAACATGCTGTCCACAAAATGCACTAATGAAGAGTTGGAATTAAAATTGTAGGTATATAATGTCCAATATTGATAGTATTATGTCGAAGAGTTATGTAAAAAGTTAATATCTAATATTAAAAAATAAAAATTAAGCACCGTTATTTGGTAGCATATCCATTACAAACAATCATAAAAAATCAAACCTTTACTCTTAGGATATTTTATTTTACCTCCACAACCAAGTTACACGATATCCTTTAATAAAACTGGCTGGTTGTCAGACATTCGGGCGTCTGACCACCAGTAACGTTCGTCAAAGATCTACGAATGGTATTCGAAAATTTTACGAGACTGTGGCCAAGATTATGCCTGGACTATAACAGACACTCGGAGTAGTCAATCAGGAAGCATCGAATTCATCTAGCTTTAAAACATTTTAACTTATGCTTGTAAAAGTGTTTTTGAACCAATTTACACAAAAATACCAATTAGAATTTCAAATTTCATATTTTATTTATTTGCGTTCCACAAGGTAAAAATATGTCAGGGCACAGCAAAATTACAGATTAATACAAATTAAATAAAACTGAATTTTACAATAATTAAAAAAAAACGCCAATAACAATAACCTTATATAATTCTATTATTTGTAATTCTATTTATTTTAATTTTTACAAACACTTATTATGTATAAGGAGATCGTATTTATAGATGACTGCCTCATTGGTCTAGTGGTCGCAATCGCTACTGCTGAACATGAGGTCCTGGGTTCGATTCCTAGGTCGGGCAACGTGTTATTGGGTTTTTCTATCTGGAATTTCTCAGTAGCAGCCCGACGTCTGGATTTGTGCCCGGTAGATGGCAATAGGCTCGCCCCTATTACATGGGACTTAAACATAACTGGCGAAATGTGGGTGTACTATAGGTACACCTCTGCCCAACCCTTCGGGGAAACAAGGCGTGATGTTATGTTAATGTTAATGTAATGTATTTATAGATAACAAATTATTAATACAGAGATAAGGATTACGTGTATCATAATTTCAGACAATTTACAGAATCAATTAGTAACATTTTATATCTAATTTAATTTTAATTTTTAAATTAATTTACTTGTTGTGTATTGTGTATTTAAATGACTGGTATGGCCTGTCATACATAATCTTTCTTTAAGCTCAAAATAATAGTCACTCTCTTCCAGGACGATGGGTACAAAATAAAATAATGAAGTTTGCTAAGAACTTGAAGATCAACTCACACTTAAATGATGTTCCTAGTGTTCACCCAGTTAGCAGGGAGACCAAGGAACGAATTCTGAGATCCATTGAAGATAAGAAGAATGGGTAAAGTCTTTTAACATAAACTAGCTGTTGTCAGCGACTTCGTCTGCCATCCAGGGCGAACAGTGACCTATATCCTTACTCAGGTCATGGTTTATCTGTGTGCCAAAGGAAGATGTCAGTTTCACTATGGGTGCTGGTCCAAGTGTGTTACAGATGTGCATTGTACCTTATAAGAAAGGTCTCAACAAGTGAAACATTTTTTATTTGGGCAGTAAAAATATATATCTCAGAGGAACTTATTGACTTATGTGTATGGATATAAATAAATATGTATTTAAAAGGTAAAAGATCTCACGCTATGAAAATAAACGTCATTCGAGCTAAGAGTCATGTTAATTCGCCAAAGTTATACCAACTTGGCTATTTCTCTAGACTTTCATCCACATTGAACTGAACTTCGCTCCGCCTCAGAATTTATTTTTTGCTAATATAAACCATGTTTCAGTAGTTATTCTGCCATTCGGAGCGGAGACAAATTAAACAAATCAAAGATCATAAAAATCAGTCCAGCCTGAGTTATAAATGTAACTAACCCAACTTTGCTTAATTTATGTAGATACACATAAGAACAAAAATATCAGTACCTCTAGGATACATTTTTTTTGCTGCCGTAATAAAAATATTGATCTGATTGAGACATTTCGTTGAAGGTACAATGCACATCTACAACACACTTGCACCAAAGCTGACAATGTCCTTTCATCCAAATACCTTTTGGTGTGAAACCGTAACAAACAAACAAAAAAACAACCTTACTATCGCATTAAACCTAATATTAATTTAAAAAAAAGAAAAAACGTTTATTTGCGGTAAACATGACGCAGAGATCGAACACAAACACCAAAGAGAAAAAATTGGGGGGAAATATGCGTCATATCCACGCAAAACGGCCATCGCTCAGCTTAATGCTACGACCCTATGCGAGACAGAGCCCCAGCGAGGGTTTTCAGCGACAGCCGGCGTGGAATTACGTCAACCGGTGCAGCAAACGCTAAGATTAAAATAAAATACATACACATAATAACTAGATAAGTGTTCAACAAAATAAATACAATACACAATATTTATAAAATGGTAACATTCCGGGCATTGAATGCTCACGCCCCGAATAAGGATTTATCATCATTAACTACCTAGACTTCCACCAATTACGTAAAGGACAGCTTCTGGTCTGACCTGAAGCAGCTGAGTACTAGTATGTTACATGGAGCGACTACCTATCTGACTTTCAAAACCCAGTTACTGGGCAACACGACAGCTTTTGGTAAGACTGGTTGGTTACTGATAAGATAAGACTTATCATTTATAAATAAATTGTAGGCTATTGCAGCCCACCGGTATTGGAGACAGGATTCAAAGTACCGGCGGTGGTCTCCAGAGAGAGGAACCTCCTAACAGTACGCGCCGTGTTCAGAAGACCTTAAATGATTATAGAATTTAAACGTAGTACCTTTTTTTTTTCAGTTGGGCAACACCCGCACAAACATATGAGAGAGATTACCAAGTTGGTAGGAAAGAAAAATACAGAGATGAAATAGATGTGAGTTTTTTGTTCTGTTTTAAAATTTCTCGTTTACTAACAGGTTAACTCTCTTAAAAGTCTGTCAAGTTAAAAATATACGCGAGCATGCGAGGACACTCCACAAAGGAATCATCTCATCATTTTGTACTCTATTTCAGAAGTTTTTTATGTGAGAATCGCATACCATACAAAAACACTTTGACTTGTTAAAAAATATCAGATCGAATGTACGAGTAGAGCCAAGCCCTTTACTCTACAAGGCTTAACTCTACATTATATCTTGCTTGGTCGAAATGTAAGGCTTGGCCGTTTTACGGCCCTCTCACAGACACTCCTATGGTATATTAAGAATTAAGTAACTCGTCTTTTGGTTGTGTCATGCAATATATCAATGGAATGGCAAAGCCCGATGCCATAATTGTTTACCAAAATGTATGGTTTATAGAGTTAGGCCTTGTAGAGTTAGGAGCTTAACTATATACGTGGGACACTGAGAAAGTTTTGCGAAAATAAAAACAAATGTTCTATAGGTAAATAATTGGTTATTAAATATTTTCAAAGTACTCTCCACTAGCCTCTATACAAAGTTTCATGCGTAACTTAACCAGTTTTCGCAACACTTTTTCCAGTCCGCTGTAGACACGTTTACAGACTGCTCGAACGATGACAGCGCATCTTCCGGCGACGAATATTGTATCCCTTTCAGATGATTTTTTATTTTCGGGTATAAAAAGAAGTCACACGGTGCTAGGTCAGGGCTCTAAGGAGGGTGTCCGGCGTGCTGTCCAGGAAGTCCCTCGTTTTGAGCGCGGTGTGCGAAGGCGCGTTGTCGTGGTGGAGCAGTAGCCCGCAGAGCCTTGTGTTTGGTCGCTGGTTGCTAACAACAGAGAAAACTTCTGCCAAGCATTTGGTAGTATACCATTCAGCGCCGATGCTTCTTTGGTTCTGTAAAGGAATTGATAACAAGAAGTCAACCAAATTGAAAAAACTTGTAATCTAAATCTTTCCCCCGCTTCTAGATCGCTTCACTTTGGTAGGCGTTGATTCGTTTTGAAAGACCCAAACCGTCGACTGGCGCTTCGTTTCTGGATCGTATCGTACCTGTATTGATGTCGAAAACATGCCGAGACGAGCCTACTCCAAATTTTTTTATCATATCACGGCACCATTCCACCCGGGCCTGCTTCTGAGCATCGGTGAGGTTGTGCGGCACCCAGTGTGAAACTGTCCTCCTCACGTGAAGATGCACATGTAGAATTTCATGAAGGCTTCCTGATCCAACCTGCAGTATCTGCTGAATGTCTTGATACGTAACTAGTCTTGGATTAAATTTTTCACTTCTAGCGTTTTCTTCCGTAACACCCGTCAAAAGGTGACCACGTCTATCTTCATCCCCCAAAGTTAGTCGACCACGCTTGAATTCGTTATTCCAACGATACACGGTTGCCTTAGAAGGGTTATCCATGAATGCCATTTGAAGTCTATCGTAGGGTTCGTCCGATTTCAGGCGACTCTTGAAATCGTAAAAATCATAGCGCGAAAATTTTCCCGGCGCACATGCATTTTTTTTATGAGGCACGATCATTTATTCTAGCTCGCAAACAATGTGGAGTGTCATTTTTTAATTGGAACGTACCAATACTTACTAACAAAAAAAAAATGTTTTCAATACAGACTATTTATTACTGGCGATTCTGTCTCATACATTAAAAACTTATTCTCAATACATTCTGAGTGGCCTGGTATATTCAATCAGATTTTTTTTATATAGTGAAAGCGTTACGTAAGTCTTAGCAACATAAACATGAAATTTTGGGTACGATTGCATTTGTTTTTGTAGGGTACTCTATTTATTTTTATTTATCGGTACTACTGTACTGACCTGATCCGTAAGAAATACAGACTTGCACCTCTCTTTAAGAAGGTTGGAGAGAGAATATATTTTTTGTGTGCATATCCTACCCTGCATACCCATTTTCAGCTTTCGAGGACTTCAGGAAATACCCTTGAGGTTTTATTTTAAATACAGACCTGCATCCCCTTATCAAGGGGATGGGAGGGTGAACGTTTCTTGTGCAAATCCTAGCCTGCATATCAAATTTCAGCTAAGACTTTGGGAAGTGCCCTAGAGGTTTTATACGCAAATGAGTGAATCGACATAATATTTTAGGTATTAATAAAATCCAAAGTGTAAAAAGTATAAATCTGTTAACTACATCTTGAGAATTTGAGCTCTCCAGCATTATCTAAGCCAAAGTTATGAGGGTTTGAAAGTACGACGAAACGCTTCTAGAGAAGGTAGGAAAAACCCCTGCTTTTTATTTTTGGCTCGTCTTGGCGTCCAGATTTAATTTCAATTCACTCTGTGCTGACCGTATCTGATGTACAAGTAATGCGTACCTCATCCAATGTCTCCATTGATGTGTGTATTTCTTGTAAATTTATCAACATATTGATGATTATAATAACTTGAAATTAAGTTACATTTCTAGGAGATTTATCCAGACTTCGATCAGACGTCATTATTCGCCGAGCTATCAGTGACTATGAAGGAAGTCTGTAAGAAAGCAGCTACTGCAGTGCAGCAGACGAGAAACTTGGAGAATTTTCCAGATAACCTGAAGAAAAGCGGTAACATGTCATAACATCACGACTGTATTCCCGCAAGGGGAGGTGTACCTATAGTATCTTCACCCACATTTCACAGACAGCTGTGCTGTTGGGGTTTGTTGCTTCTTTTCAGCTAAAGCACTAGGAAGTGGCGAAGGACGGCTGTATTGAAGGACTGTCTCGTGTAATTTTGACGTTCAAATTTTTAAACATAACATCATAACATCACGCCTGTAATCCCAGAAGGGTTAGGCAGAGGTGTACCTATAGTACACACATTTCGTCAGTTATTTTTAAGTCCCATGTAATAGAGGGCGAGCCTATTGCCATCAACCGGGCACAAATCCAGACTCCGGGCTGCTACTGAGAAATTCTAGATAGTGAACCCAATAAAACTTTGCCCGACCTGGGAATCGAACCCAGGACCTCATGCTCAGCAGTAACGCATGCGACTACTAGACCAAAGTGGCAGTTGAATCAGTCCAAATTAGGTTTTGAATAAATTTGTTTTTGATTTGGAAATATCATTTATTAGATAAATTAACTATTCAAGAGGTCTCCACCGGGTCTGCTAAACCCATTAAATTCTTTCTTTTTATTTTTCAGGAGAAGCAAGTGACGAATCCAAGCAGGGTTCCATTGCTAATGCTCTGATGCAGCAGCTGGTGCGTCTTATGACAGACTTAGTGGACTATCAGGTTCAGCAGAAAACCTGTGCTAGTTAGTTTATTTGATTCTAGCTTCTGTCCACAACCTGAAATATGTTTAAAAAATAAAAATATACCCTATGAAACTTACGCAATAATATAGCTTCTAGAGAAATATTTTTTGATACTTAAAAAACGTTTCAAGTTCCTTCATGGCACACATAATAGATATCTGAGGTCATAGGAAAACATAAGACTAGAGATGCTTTATACCAGTTTGTATGACAAGTCTTCTACAGTTCAAGCAGTACGGTTTCGGAATGTCTTGCCCATGTCGATCAGGCGTGATCAATCACTGTCCGTTTTTTAAATTCTCGTTAATAAACACTTCCTCTCTCCCTAAACATCATCATTACATGTAGTTAATTGTATAAGTATGTTCTATGTAAGTATGTATTTATTGAATATGTAAATGGTACAGCACTGACTAACGATAAGACAGCCCTTTGTGTCACCCAATGTTAAAGGACAAGGCCAGATCCTGCCCCAGCTATTTACAGGGAATGTCAATTAATGAAAATAATTGTAATGATTAGAGGATCTTTTCATAATACATTGTTTTTCAGTAGAACTTGCCGATTACAAATCAATGATAAAAGGAATTCAACCCCTGAATTTCCTATTGCGTTACTTATTGCTCATGATACACAACAACAAAAAGTGTTAAATACCTGTAAAACAAAAACTCATATTACGATAATAATAGTTATGATAATGCGGTAACATAATATATATGTTGTTTAAATCGCTTTTTATGAACTGCACCTAACCTATAATCAATGTGTTTACTGTTTTAAGATTTTAACAGAAACCGCAAGTTCTACAGGCATTAGGACATATGTTTAGTTAACAGTAATAAAACAGCTTTAAAATGCCGCATATTTCAGGCTCGTAAATGACTTTTATTGAGTGGGCCAAAGTTCTATAGAGTTTCTGGCATTGTTTTCTACATTTATGTTTGCAATTTATAAGGTGTACATGATAAATAGTATTCTATCTATCTATCTACACACAATCTCACAAAATATACCTCTTTATAATTTTAGTATAGACAAGCTTTTACCTGCGATTACGCTACTGTGGGTTACCCATAGGAACAATACAAAAAATTGGGATGAAAATTTGCCCATGTTTCACTTTCAGGCCTCAATAGAGACAAAAAAAAAGTTAAATAGGTGTACCTATTTGTCACGGCAACACGTGCATACAAAAAGACAAATAACTTAGTAATATGAAAAAATTGCTGCACGTCGTGGCTTTGACAAAAAGGTTTCCACTCAGCGTGATGCTGTGCTATAAGAGACCACATCACAGCAGAGATTTTTTGTAGTCACCCAATTTAACGATCAATTCTCCGTGCCTCGCAAAAACGTTAAGCCCTTGGTCCCAGCTGTCATTCGTAGATCTTGACAGTTGTTACGGGAAATGAGAAGCCTAGAATTCTCACCACCAGTATTATTATGGGGTACTAACAATATGTTAAGGTGTTGACCTCTGGTATTCCACCATAGAGCAATTATAGATATCCTATCGCAGTCCAATCTTTAGTGCCTCACCACTGATGCAAGATTTAACAAATTTGTACAGACCACCGGGAATTTAAATGGCCCCTTTCTCGGCCCTTGGCGCAGCCTACTGTTTGAAACGAGCAATCCCAAAGATTGGAGTGTTTGCGACTTATTCAAAACGTATCTCTACGCAAAACATCGCGTTGATCCATTTTCAAACATCGTACTTTTCTCTGTCTATCTAACAGAACTACCATCAGAACTCCAAAACTTCCTGCAATGGCTGACTTACTCCAAGGAGGAGAAGGTGGATTCCGACCAGTCAGTCCTCAGTTTTCATCAGTCTGACCTTCTATTCAAGGAGCCATACCACGAAGATGGAGAGCTCAGTGATCTCTTACAAGACAGGAAAAAAGGTGAGCAAAAGCTTTATTAGGAAACCAAACAGAGCCGTCATTCAAAATCTTTAGCTATTGACAATATTGATAATATTGACACTTTTGGTTAGTATGGAAAGTGTTGACAATGCCGCCTCAGCGACTGTCGAGGAGTCTCCGTACTCTCTGCAAAACCAGCATAACCTCGAAACAAAGATTTAATCGACCACATTGCTAGCAGAACAGATGGTCGAGTGGCGACCACGTACCTGAAGACGTAGCGTTGGAAGGCCTCCCACAAGGTAGACCGATGACCTTGTGATGGACGCAGGAATCCGCTGGA
Organism: Dasypolia templi; assembly: GCA_963555695.1. Classification (NCBI taxonomy): domain Eukaryota; kingdom Metazoa; phylum Arthropoda; class Insecta; order Lepidoptera; family Noctuidae; genus Dasypolia; species Dasypolia templi. The sequence continues at coordinate 14,345,484 of OY743163.1, forward strand.
TGCAGTAAGCACCGAACCGGTAGAAGTGGCGGTGCTTAGGGAAGGCTTATGTCCAGCAGTGGACGTCTTTCGGCTGCGGCGGCAGCGATTGTGTAGTTTGAATATTTTTGTCGCTGGACTATGAGCGAGTGCACGAGAGCGGCTAGAAGAATGACTGTCCAGTCACTTGCTAGTGTGGCGGCCTACACCGCCACATGCGAACTACGCATCACACTGACGTCACGCAAAAATCCTGCATCGCGCAAGCAGAGTTTACTGCGCAACTAGCATATATACAACATCCGATGTTGCAGTTGCAGACACAACACCCATCTGGTCGGAGGATCCTCCCTTTTCTAAGGAGTATGAGTGAACTTTACACCCTGTGCCTCATACCTCTCATACTGGTCACCTCGACTATGAACGTCAACGCATCATTGAGAGAGTATTTTCTTTGTTAGCTCTTGTCTCTTCCACAAACTATTGAAGACGGATCTCAGAGCCGGCAGTAAACACTAAGCGATCAACTATTTATCTCTTTTACTAAAAAAAATCTCTTTTACTGACTCGAAACCTACATTCGTTATACGTTTCTTGAGCGAGAAAACATTCAATAAGTAACTTGCAAAATGTTTGTGCAAGTTTCAGGATTTTGTGTTTTTGGCGGTGATGAATTATTATTATTTAAATTTATGCCAGATCAATCAGAATTTCCGGATGAAATAAGAATAACAGGCAAGCAAGATTTTGTAGGTGACGACAGAGCTCGCTACCAGGACAATCTCCATTCCGTCCAAGATCTGCTGGAGCAGTACGACGCTATGTCTGATGATGAGAAGGTAAGCAAAGACCAACGGAGTTACCGTACACTCTCTTATTGCAAAGAGCCCTTTCCCGAACTTTGTTAGCATCGGCTTCAAGCAACTGATGCAGCTTAAAACCAGTACTTTACAATACATGGGACTACTGTCCAACTGACCTTCACAACTCAGTTACTAGGTAAAGTGTGGCCATTACTGCTGTGCAGTCTCTGAGGTATGCGCGACGAGGTGGGGGCCGAGGAATAAAGTGCATGAGTTCACATGAGATCGATACATGTCGGAGAGATCTTACGATATCAGTTTACATTTCTAAGGCAAGACTTGTAGCGGGACGATGGTCGGAGGCTATCAATTTGTAATATATTATACTTAGTTGATTAAAATGTAATTTTTTTTTTTTTTTTCGGGAATTGCATCTCGCAGGTCAACCTATGAGGTTGTCGTCTGCTTAGACGGACTTGCCTGTGGTTGCCCTAATAAATTAAGGCCTCCAGCCAGGACTTAAACTTATGTACTAACTTAAAAACTAAGCGAAAACGATAAGGGCACCCCCTGTGGGGTACGAACCTCGGCTTAGGGCGTCGCTGGAAGAGGGCAGCAAGGGACTAGCTGGATCAGGATTTGAGTGATTTAGGGACGAATTTAAAGCTACAGGCTCAGCGGCGCGGGCTATCTCGAGCAAGGGTCGGGAGGGGCGTGGATTTGGGCGTCGAGGCGGGCCTCGGCGGCGAGGACGGTAGGACGGCGATCGGGTTTTGGGCTTATGTAGTGTGCTGGTGGCCTTACTACTCTCCTGGAGGAGGGTAGTGGCGTCGTCGGGGGCGATTAAAATGTAACCCAAATATACTCATATTTTATTAAAAGTAGGCAGGTGATTAATAAGAACTAAACTTATAATTCAAATCAGGACTTGTTTTATTGAAAATTGTTTACTGCCTGCCGCCACGAGCGTTAACGGCGGACTGACTGAGCGCAGCAGCCGATTCTCCCCGCCGTCTCGGCGCGCGCATACCTCGGAGAGTGCACCGCAGTAATGGCCACACTATATTACGATACCCCCATAGCAATACCATACATGTATGTGTGTCTATTACTTACATTTTATGTCGAGTTTATGAAGCTTAAAATTTACTTAATGTTGAATAATTGTGTTCAGTTTCGGTCAAGAAAATCATAGTTTTGTTTTTGTACTTCGCTATTTATGTCGGTTTTGTCAATATACTAACAATTTATATACCTAGTATCTTTTGTACCGCGTTTACTGCAAATATAATACTGCAGATCAATTTTATACTAAAAGTCAAGTGCCAATATTACAATCAACAGGGCACATTTCCGAACTCTGTGCTTATATTGTTTTTTTTTCTTTATTACTTTTTTGAGGGTTTGATCGGTATGACCATGTCACCCTCATATGGGAATTCTATGACTATCTGCACTTAATACCTAGGTGTAAAATTTTATATATTTTTTGGCTGTCCTAGACAATGGAGCAGCCAAGATACTATTTATATATAATAGTATCTTGGCTGCTCCATTGTCTAGGACAGCCAACATTAAAATAATTAAAAACCGTATTCCATGAAATAATTACTCCTCTCCACCTCGTTCCGGACACATTCCGCTAAAATATGAGTGGTATCCTCTACCTTATCACACTCAGAACAATTTGGCGAATTACTTTTTTTCATTTCAAAAGGCGAAGCTATTCAACGGAATACGGGACATATTCCGTTTAATGAAATGATAAGTCGTATAATAACATTTTTCAATTAATTACAGTTTTTTTTTTTGTGTAATATTCAAATTTTTCATTACATCTGGTAGTTTATTGTAAATGCGCGGTGCCATGCCTAAAACACTCTTTCTCACCAAGGCAGTCTTACAGCGCTGATTGCTTAAAGAATTTGCGTAATTTTTCATCAAAATATTCTTTCCATAATTCTAAACACGCTGATATTGATCGTTTTCTATGAATACTTTTTAGTAGCTAGGTAATCAGTGTTACAAAGGGGTATCGTGCTACCCAGTAAGGGTTGAGTAGGTTATTTAGACAGTCTCTCCATATAAAATACAGATATTCAGCTGCATTCGTTTATGTTCGTGAACGGGCGCCGTGAGTAGGGACTGGTCATGTTCTAGCTGCCAGGGCTTATTTCATTTGTTTTATTTTTTATATTACGGACGCTTTTAAAACTTTCTGCATTGTTATCACATGTATAATTTCAACCTGAATGATGTAACCGATATTTTGTAACCATATTATGATCTAGATGAGTGATCGTGGAGTTTCTTGCCCTTCTCCATAGGACCTACTACGTTTTTGAATGGGCAACTATATTCATCTTTCCGACCGACCAACCTTGGCAATTTAAAAGTGCCTGTAATTGGTTTATCCTAACGCGAAAGTTTGTGAGTATGAATGGATGTTTGTTACGTTTTCACGCAAAAACCACTGAACGGATTTGTATGAAATTTGGCACACAGATAGTTTATAACCTGGATTAACACATAGAGTACTTTTTATCCCGATACTCCCACGGGATCAAGATTTATACGGGTGTAACCGCGGGTAGCAGCTAGTTTGTAATAAATGTTTTGAGTGTGAGTTGAATTTGAGACTAAAAGCCGAGCACAACATATTATGTAGTTGGGTAAAGGCTAGTCACAAAAAGATGTGTTTTCAATAGACATACTTTAAGTGCAATGATTTTCGTTTCAGAGTAAAATGTCAGGCGTGAGAGATTATCTGGAGAAACAAATGGCGTTCCTTAATCGACAGCTTTCTGTCTATGATCTTTACACTGTGAGTATTTTTTACACAAAGCGCGGAATCGCCGCGCATATAAATCCATCATAAATTATTAACATTAACAACAGTGTTAGATGTACAAAGAAGATCATCCAGATTGGGCCCAAAATCAAAAATGCCAGCGAAAAAGAATGGGGAGTAACCCAATTTTTTTGCGACTACACGTTAAGGCTTAAGTTTCACGTGCACGTTTTATAAAAATTTATAAAACTAGATTTTTCAAATAAAAAAAACAGCTGACGAAATGGTCGTAGTGATTTGGCGCGATAGTAAAAAATTATAAGGAGGATTTTCCGACCAGCAGCCTAATTGCGTAACACATTTTCGTAAATGATTACGACAAATCTGTTTGATTTTGACAGTTCAACAACATTCATTGAGTTTAGATTTTTTTATCGAACTTATGAAGCAATGTATTAGCAATCTGTTTCAAAACGATTCAGATTCCGATTGATTGTGTATTAGGCAGTTAGGGTACAGGGCAACCCCTTTTCTTGTTGCTGGCTGGGACAGCTGGATATTTAATCGCGATTAAGATGTCGGTATGGACTGAACTACCTCTTTAAATATGACCACACATTTATATACCCGCTGTATATTCCTTGCTTTTGTTACTCCAGTTTAAAAATGTCTCTTTTATTATACAGTTTTTGGACAAACCTTACATGACAAGAAACAAAAGATACGTTTACACAACGAAACAGCATTCAACAAAACACAGACCGCGAGGAAGACAACACAAATTCATCAAAAACTTTGGCAAAAAACACACCAGGACTACAGCAGGTAATGGAGATCAAGTCACAGATGTTGTAATGAACAGAAAAACAATTGAAAATGAAGATAAACTGCACTCGGCTACCTATAAAAACCTTCAGCAGAAATTGACGAAGAGAAATTTGAAGGATGTGTATTATAAAGCCGTTGCAGAGGCTAAAAAGATTTACTAACTAACTAACTAACAATAAAGATGAGAGTAGTCGTATTGAGACTAGTACAGCGGTGGGACATATGTGATTGCTCTAAGCGTTTAATGTAACTTAGGCCTGTTTTAAATGATTGTCTGACTTAGTTTGACTGCGCGGTTAGTCTTTCAACGCGTGACTCAGTGCTGAGAGCTGTAAATGCAACAGTGCAATAATACTTAGGCGTTTATTTAGTGATGCTAGTAAAAACAGGATATAATTACTATTACACATGATCGACATCGATAGATTTGTAACTTTATACAAAATCGATCTATTTTCATTGGTATCTGTGCTACGTCGATCTTGCCCTCGTACTGCGGATTGATCGATTTCATCGATGTCATAAAGTTATATATTATTACGGTTTTAAAACTTCTAAAGTTTTCTCTTAGTAATTGAAATACCTGATAACCTATAAAGGGGTCATTGTAATTAGCATTTTGTTTAACTTTTGATGTGGGATCAACACTGTTGTGGCAAAGAAATCTGCTATCTTAAGCAAATTAATTAACCGACTTCTAAAAGTTTATCTCCATCTCTACCAGATTCTTATATCCTTAAATACTAATCGTGACTTTGTAACTATGTTTTAAAATATTCGTTTTTTAGTGAACTTATTTGTAGTAGAATTTATTTGTAGGATTTATGAGACCAATGAGGAAAATGAAAATAAATTATGAATTATAAGTTTTTGTGCTGTTTTTGTTTTCCACGTAAGGTAACGCCATTTTAAAAATATGATAGTCTTGATCTTCAGAAAGAAAGAAAGAAAAATAGATTTTGTCAGAGAAACACGCATACAAAATAACAAAGCAGATTTATTCTTACGAATACAGAACATAAATATTCGGCAGCTGCACGCCGTGACTGTGACAAGAAGGCTTCCACTCAGCATGATGCTGTGCTATAGGGGACCCACAGCTGATTGTCAGTGGTCACACAAAAACGACGTAGAGAAACGAAGTCAGGTATTTCTCCATCATCATCCTCAGCCTACAGCAGTCCACTGATGGACCAACTGCGGCAACTCTCATCCAGCGACTAGGTGGAGCAACGATCTATGCTCCACATCACAACTAATGAACGCCCGCAAGCCCGCACTACATCCAACGATCGCCGCACGCAGCTCATCTCCGCTCTAGCCAGTTCTCATCTCCACGCAGCATCAGTGGATACACAACAGCTGTTAAGCATCTCCTAACCTCTTCGCACGGTTTCAAGTCTAAAAACCTTCCCAAAAAAGTCCCTAAAGACTCGACTCGACTCGACTCGTCCCTAATTCCTTTGTTTAAAGTCTGAAGAACACTGCACATTAGAACGATCAACATTCTTGTTAGACGAATACAAACACAGTAGAAACAATCCTGAGAAATAGCAGCCATTATTTATACTTTGTTACTAAGGGACTATACACATTTGTACGGATGGCTCGAATGAAAGTAGTTTTTTTATTATTTTAAACAGTTACATTACGTTGCAGTTCAGTTACGTTTAACAGCTGTCAGTGTCAATACTTTCAATGGGAAATTGACACTGACAGCTCTTGAGCGCGTTTTAGGTGCTCTGAGCGCGTTTAGTAACAACTGAACGCGATCATCACTTTTAAACCTAGTTGAAGAGCTGTCGTTGTCAATATTCCATAACAATTTTGACAATGACAGCTCTTGAACGCGTTTTAGTTGTGCTGAACGCGTTCAGTTTCATTGGTAAAATCGGCACTAAGGGTGGATTTAACCGATGAAACTGAACGCGATCAGCACATAAACTAAGAGCCATCAGTGTCATAATTTTCTATGGAATATTGACACTGCTGTCAGTGTCTTGAACGTGTTTTAGATGTGCTGAACGCGTTTAGTAACATTGGTGAAATCGGCACTAAGTCATGTCCAATTCGTCACAACTACTACATTAACATTAATCATTATTTTATTCTTTGAGTACCTATGTATAAGATTTTCGTAACTTTTCATAATTGAGATGAATGAGACTGACAAAACAATAGGTAATTTTATTTTTAAAAGGATAGGGAAAAAAAAACATGAACACAACAACATACATTACAAGGACACAATCATAATTAAAATTAAGTTTTATTTTACTATATAATATTTAACAAAGTTAACTGCGACATTTTCTTCCTTAATCCGTACAAATATATCATCTCCTTACCAACCCAAGGGACATCTGAAAACTAAAATTTAAACGTCAAGTAACAAAAATAATACATTTCCAACAGTACTGCAATAAACTGCACTTTAATAACATAAAAGCATTCGTCTCGAACTAAATATTATATTTCACGAACGACTCTGTATGTTTCGGTAATAAAATGCAGGCACAGCCCTGTATTATTAACTAGTATCGTCTGGGAGTGAGATTAAAAAGTTTACGGTGGTTAGTTTGAAAAAAAAAACTGAAGTATAGCTGCCTGGAGTCTAGATTTGTGACCGGTTGATGGCAATAGGCTTGCCTCCTATTACATAGGATTTAAACATAACTAGCGAAATTCAGTTGCCGAATAACTCTGCCTATCCCTTATAAGGCGTAAATAGTATCCACGTTTCGGCACCATCCATACTATATAAATGTAGTAATAGGTACCTATGAAATTGCCGTTTATTATAATGAAAGTTAATGTCATTTGATATAAATATTTTTGATAAATATCAGTCTAAATATGCACTCATGCTATCGATGTATCTCTGCCAGCGCAGTGGTAATTTTACAATGCCCTCCTTGAAGAAGTCAGGTGTACGGGAGCCAACACACTCTTCGAATGCATTTTTTTTTACCTGCCAAGAAGTTGTCCAAATTTTGTAAGAGTAAAAGTCGAGTAAAAGTCGAAAGCAAAAGTAGAAGTCTATCGGCGCAAGCTCTGGTGTCAAAGTCAAAGTCAAAGCATTTATTTCAAATAGGCCCATAAAATGGCACTTTTGAACGTCAAAAATTACATTAAAAATATAACTGATTCTAGGCGCCACTTCCAAAAAGTAGTTTCGTATGGAGAAGAAGTGGCAAGAAAGTCTACCGTTACTCTTTTAAAATATTTTACAATATTCGTATACGTTAATTATATTTTTATATGTGAAGACGATGCACCAAGAATAAAAATACTATACCACAATTGGTAAGAAGAATTAAAAATACAGCAAAGGCAGATAAATGAATCACGCGATAGGTACATTGTGCTCACATATTTACAAACATTGTAAAAATATATGACTTTCCTAAAATATTAACTAGGAATAAGTCAGTGTGTGAGTAAGTAAAAAAAAAAAAAAAAAAATTTAATTCTCAACCAGTGTGATTTTGTCTAGACGGGATTGTCCTATGAAGCTGGACCATCATGTGTCCAAGCATTCTTATCTTGTATATAGTCCTCTAATTTGTAATAAGCTTGTCTGCTAAGTGTACTTTTTATACGAATTTTAAATTTTCTTTCATATAATTGCAATATATGACAAGGTATTTTGTTAAACATTTAACACAGTACCCCATAAATGATGTATGTACTTTAGCTAATCGGAAAAATGGTTGATCTATTTTATCTTTATTTCTAGTATTCAAATTATGTATATCACTTATTTTATTAAAAAGATGTAGATTTTTTCTTACATACATAATATTTTCATAAATGAATTGGCAAGGGACTGTCATAATATTAATCCCTTTAAATAGTTCCCTGAGAGATTCGCGACGAGGAAGATTGTATATGGCTCTGACAGCTCTCTTTTGCAAAATAAAAATGGATTCAATGTCAGCAGCCCGACCCCACAGTAAAATGCTATAAGACATAATGCTGTGGAAGTAGCTAAAATAGACCAAACGCGCGGTTTCTACATCTGTTAACTGTCTTATCTTTCTAACAGCATAAGCGGCAGAGCTTAGTTGCCCCGCAAGAGATGTTTTATGTGGTCCCCATTGTAATTTCTCGTCCAGCGTGATTCCTAGGAAAACCGTCTGATTAATAAATTCCAGTTTTTCTCCATTCAATATGATGTCACATTCGCTACTTCTAACACTATGTGAGTATGGTGGATGACGCAAAACTTTCAACCCTAGTTCTTTTAGCTTAGAGAGTGTCTGTTGTGCCGTATGAGGTCGCGCGTTGTCGTGTAGGAGCAGCGGGGACGAGCGATTAACTAATAACAAATCGTGCGTTCGTTTGCAGTATTCACTCCGTACACGTAATTAATGTTGCGAGCCGTTTGTGCGACGGAACTCTTAATGCATACTTACTTGTATTTTTACCGTGTCTAGTTTGTAATGAGAGATACAAATGTAGTGAAAACAAAACACTAATCCATTAACAAATTAATGAATTTCAAAATAAAATGGCATATTTTTAAATCAAATTCATTTGAATTTAATGCCAGCCTTAGATGAATTATGTTTCAAATGTCCAGTATTGTGAAACGGTAACGTCATAGACCGTAAATATCTAATATTATAAATTTCGAATTTATAAATAAGTTACCGTTTCACGCCTAAAACGCTGAACGGATTTCCATAAACACACACATACATTCTAGTGTAAATTGTTGCTTCTGAAGTCATCTGTAGGTGCACACGACGACATGAGAGAAAAAATAAAAATTTGTACCTACTACCCTACTTTATCCTACCAATCCTACTTATTAACCTTAATATTATAAATTCGAAAGAAAGAAAAGAAAGATAAGAAATTTATGGGACCCAGGTTAAGGCATACAATATTCACACAAAACAAACAAAAACAGAAGAAAATAGTATTGTGTGCCTCACGGCTGCGCCAAATGGGCCCAGTTCAGCATAAATGCCAGACAACTAAATGCCTGATGCTAGTTTTCAACTAGACCCAATGTTACGCAGTGAGCAGTGGTGGCCCAGTGGTAACGGTCCCGACTTACGATTTGTAGGTCGTGAGTTCGAACCCAAGCAGGCGCTTTACTTTGTGTAAATAATTTAATCACCACTGTTCTCAAAACGGTGAAGGAAAACATCGTGAGGAAACCGGCATGTCCTAGAACCAAAAATTCGAAGACATGTGACATCTACCAACCCGCACTGAGCCGGCCGGCGTGGTGGATTACGGCTCACTACCTCTCATAGAGACGTTATAGGCTGATTATGCTTATGCTATGCAATGTTACGAGGACGTCTCGAAAGTAAGTCTGTCTGTGTGTTATCTTTCACGCCTAAACTACTGAACGAATTTCGATAAAATAGGCACGGAGATAGATTGCACCCTGAGGAAGGACATAGGTACTTTTTATGCCGGTAGCACGTTTCAGAATAAGATGAAGGGAATAATTTTACTGGGATAATTTCCGACATGCATGACCACGCCAGTAAAGCCGCAGGCAAAAGCTAGTATGTCAAAATATGCAGAAAAGAACCGGAGGTACAGCCCACGAGGCCTAAGCTGAGCTTTGCATTTGTGTGAGTGCACATAGCGACGCCTCCTTTGCTTGGCTATCGGCCAATCGGACAACCTGCCTGAGGCGCAGTGTGATCACATTGGTGCGATTGGTAATCACTCACACAAGTGCAAAGGTCAGCTTAGATCTTGCGGACTGTACCGACATAGCTTGCAGACTAAGCAAGCTGAAGCGGTAGTGGGCTGGCCATGTTTGTCGAAGAACCGTAGGCCGGTGGAGCAGACGAGTCCTGGAGACTGCGTTTCGGCAAGCGTAAAGTGGGAAGCCCCCAGCTAGATGGTCCGGTGACTTGGCTGGATGCGGAAGACGGAGGACAGGGTGTTGTTGCGCAGCCTGGGAAAGGCCTAAGTCCAGCAGTGGATCGCCAAGGGCTGAGTTGATTGATTGCTATGTTTTTTGGACGTCGTTTGTTGTTTATAACAGGTACGACACTAAATCCCCCCATCATCATCACCCTTTATCTTAAACGAAACGAAAAAGTCTGTTAAAAATAAAATAAAAAAATGTTTAAAAACAGTTATGTCGATGTAATTCAGTTGACGGGCAGTTACTCGCCATTTTGTGTACTTAACCACCCTTCGAACGGTTTCATTGCACATAAAATAGAAGCACCATGCTTTTGAAGGAGGTGGGACTTTTCTGAAACCGGGTATTTACGAGACAGAAAAAAAAACTAGTTCCTTTTTCAAGAGCTAAAGTGCAGCTTCTTTAGTGCTTAAGGCCCTCTTGTAGTGCGGTGTCTTGGAGTGCGTCGTGGAGGGCGGCGGCGGTGGTGCGACCGCTTCAACTGTTTCGTTTGTTCTCACTAGTTCGACTCATTAGTTCGATCGTCGGAATAGTGAGATTTTTTTCTCAATTGTTCGACCGTCGTCAAAATAAATTATTTTAATCGATGTCTCGATTAAAATAATTTATTATGACGACGAAAATTTAAATTACTACTGCAGGGCATGGACAGCGTAATACATCAATTTTGTAAAACGGCTACCTACAGAATAAAACAAAAAACATGTACCATGTAAAATAAGACAGTGACAAGAAATTTAAGTGGTTAGTCGTGGTTCAGGGGGGTAAAGTTACCTTCACGTGCACAGCAACTTTTTTAGGTGCGCCATCTAGTAATCTTGTTCTGTAAATTTAAGGCAAATAATTCACATAGGACTCACTAGATGTCTCTACAGAACGGCTTAGACTTAATAGTTGTTTAAAATTGGTATTTTAATTTCTTATTTATTTTAAATATAAAAGATTATTTTTAGACTTAAATTTTAAATTACGGGTTTTTTTTTATCGAATGCTATAAAAAATTAAAATATCAAAATTCAAAACTATACAAAGAAAGCAAAAAAAATCCGTTACGTTTTGCAATTTACGCGTGCGCTTTGTTTTCATGTTGCCTAAGCTGTTTTCTTTGTTTTTAAGAATATTGATACAGAATTGTAAATAGGTTTGTCGACATGTTTGAAGCGAAAAATGTGGACAAGAGTAGGTACTTTAGGCAAACATGAAAATAAATCTATGTATTGAATATTCAACAACAACCTTGTTTCATTAAAAACTTAATTAACCTTTACAAACTATCTAAAAGAATAAATGTGCACATTTTCCATGCTTGTAGATTGATTACATTTCATGTGAAGCAGTTTTTATTTACAAACTACAGTAAACTTAATTTCAAATTATCAAACTTGGTATTATATGAATCGATCTACAACTACAGAAAATATTTGCATAAGCAACCAAATGAAAATAGAACAGAATAGGTCAAATAGTATGGTTAGTTATGGAACAAGAAATCTAGGTGGCGCTACTTGTGACAGGTTGGCATAAAAATCCCGTAAGATGGCACTCTATACCAGTATTATAGTGATGCTCTGAGGTCGTGGTCGTACATACGATTCATAAAATTAAAAGGAATAAAAAATGGCTGATTAATAATAATTGTGAATAACAAAACTAATTTTGCTCTGAACATTTACGAATCGCTATTCATTTTGTGGGCAGCGCGTGGCGGATCGTGCTTTTATGTTATGTCTAGTGGATAACTTTATATCTTATACGGAAACTATGCCAGAAAGCCTACTATACTGTCAAAGACTATATTCAGGACAAGAAGGCTTGGGATTGATCTGTTCCAATAAATGTACACAGATAATGTTGATGTTTAATATTATTTTGCTAACTATTTTACTATTTTTTTTCTATACCTCTGTACCTTTTACATATACAATGACATGAGTATTTACAGTTTAAAGTTTTATAAAGTTTAAATTTTTTTGAATGTGAGTTGATGACTATGTGGGACATTGGATATTTTTTCAGTCATTTTAAATTATGTGCTGGGTTTTTTTTTTTGTTTGAGTACTTTATGCGGCCTACCCAAATGTCCTTTCTTTTGTATTGTTCGTCGAGTCGTTGAGTTCCTTTAGTTCTGAATTGAGCTGCACGATAATTGACAGATGCTTGCACTGACTGAACAGGTCCACTCAAACCTGTGTGGTTCTTTCTTCAATAGACCATTTCAGACACCAATCTACGTGGTCTTCACATGATCAGGCCAAGATCATGTCTAGACTTTAAGAGAGACCTCTGAGTTTGTTTCGGCCTTTCTTCTCAGAGTAGTCAGATAGGAAACGCCGATTTCATCTAGATTTTAAAATATGATTCACGTGTAAAAGTGTTAGTCAAAACCTACTTACAAAAATAAAACCATTTATCATTTGTTTATAATTTACTGTTTTACACGCTATCGAGTTCATGCATTTTTTTTTTAATTATGTGAATACATTTTTTTTTATATCCTTGATTCGATAGTACTGCTGAAGACAAGTCGTTCTGAAACGGTATAACAACCATAACAATTTCACCGTGTTTAATTTAAAGATAATAATGAAATTATGAAATGTGTTCTCAACATGCCCCAAAATGCAATAATCCTAAGCAATCTTTTGATAAAAAATTACATGGTTTCATGACGGAATCTTTTCAAGGTACACGTTTTATATATTGCAATTTAGTGTCATCTTCTTTTATTTTATTTTTATCGGACCAAGTATTATAATTTACGTTTCTATCTTCACACAGCGCTTGACCGCATGTTTAATATCCTTTTTTTTTGCGCAACAGTTACATTTGGCTAAATTTACACAGGCTTAAGAAAGATAAAAAGTACTGCAACCTCGCCTTAACTCATAAAACTAAACTACGACCTACGAATTTTCAGCCACTTGGCTTTGTTTCACGGTCCAGACTTCCATCATACTTCTCCAAAAGAAAAAAACTTACAAAGGATTTTCAGCAACACAAAACCATCGCTCAATTGCTGTATCATTCGAACAGTCAGATTCGAATCGACTCCAGACACAAATATCCCCACTATCGTAAACAGGATTGTCTCTGGATTGTCTCCAAAGGACACTGTCACCCCACACTAAGCGCTCTTGACAAATGTTTATAGTTTGTTCCCACGCGATCTCCAAACCATTACGCCGTGTCCCGGGGAATTCGTGCGGCGTAGATACTCTAGAGTTCTTGTTTTTGATAATAAGTGGTTTTCTTTGAGATGAAAATATTTTTAATGGTTTGTAGTTTCAAAACATATTTTCACCCAATTATGTGTGTTCTTGCTAAGTAACACAAAAGGTAGGTGAGAGCAGTGGTGGCCCAGTGGTAACAGCCGCGACTTACGACTTGTAGGTCGTAGGTTTGAACCCTTGGCGCTGATGCTTTACTTTGTGTAAATTATTTCATCACCACTGCTCTCAAAACGGTGAAGCAAAACATCATGAGGAAACCAGCATGTCTTAAAACCAAAAATTCGAAGACATGTGACATCTACCAACCCGCACTGGGTCCGCGTGTTGGATTACGGCCCACTCGCTCTCACAGAGAGGAGGCCTGTGTCCCGGCAGTGGGAACATAATAGGCATAATAGGCTGGAAAAGGTTCTATTGATTATTATCATAATGATTAAGCTGCAGAGTTTGTTTGTAGGTTTTGAACGAACAAAAATATCTTAAACTACTGAAAAATTCTACTTCATTTGATAGCCCAATTCTTGAGGAAGGCTATAGGTTATTTAACGTCACGGTAGGGCCATAAGGAGCCGAGCACAAAGTAAGAAAGAACGGCGAGCGAAATGGACTAAATAGCGCGTGCAGGCGTTGCGACGTATGTACACAAAATATTTTTAAACATTTTAAAAGAGTAACGGTGGAGCTTCTTGCCCCTTCTTCTCCATACGAAACTACCTTTTGGAAGGGGCGACTAGAATCTATTTAAATGAAAATGTTGACGTTCAAAAGTGCTCAAGTCCGTCTAAGCAGACGACAACCTCATAGGTTGACCTGCGAGATGCCATTTATTTTAAAAAAAAAAGTTCAAAAGTGCCTTTTAGTGCCTATTTGAAATAAATGCTTTGACTTTTTCTTTGACGCGACGGGGTGGGTCAATAGGTAATTTCACGCGGACGAGTTCGTGGGCAGAAGTTAGTTAATAAAATGCACAATCTTAAATCTTACATGCACCAGTTTATCGAGTTTGAGGCAGGTAAAAATTTAAAATAATTATCTTTTTTATATTTTTTTTTTACCTCATACTGTTGATTTGTTTGCATTTCATATGATTTTTATGTCTAATATTACCTTTTTCACAAAATTTTACAATTTGACAATTTTATATTAACAGTTAATTTTTTCATACAACTGACGTTTTTAGTTTTTTTCTTCTGTTGACTATTTAAATGTAATTGATCACAAATTTATTTAAGTTTTATCTGTTTTACAATGAAACATTTTATAGTTTATAATTTTAATGTATGCATGAGCAGTATAAATTAAAAAAAAATGAGAAAGGCGTCTCAGGTAGGCTCCTGACTCATTATTGCAAGAAAATGTTATTATCTTACCGTATTAAATAACAGGGCAGGCAGGTTGGTGGAGGTGAATGTAATTGACAATCTTTACCTCTCTAAACTAGTATTTTATGGAGGTAAAAATGCAAGGAATTACTGATATGATTACAAAAAATCTTAGATACGTACTGAAAGAAAGTTACCCTATTACCGACTCAACCGAGTGCCTATTTAGTTTCAATTCTTCTTTTTTGTAAATGTGAGAAAGTTGTAGGCCTTGTAGATTGTAGATTTATAGGCCATTGTGTATTTGTTAAGTTTAAGGTACTTTTTGACTGGCCTACACTGTCCTCCCATACCTATTAACACTGTAACTAAAAAATATTGTAAAAGACAAATATTTTTAAAAGAGTAACCATGAAGTTTCTTGCCGACTCTTCTCAATAGGAAACGACCAATTGGAACCGTGCACCTAGAATCTGACGTTTCATAAGTGCCCATGTAGGTTTATGTGAAATAAAATATTTTGATTTTGATTGAATATATTTTATGGTTACATTGAGTTCCACGCGGATGAAGTCGCGGGCAGAAGATAGAAATGTATATAGGCTTTGTTGTAAGAAAATTTGTATAAGGCAGGCATGGTAACCCATTAATTCAGTTCATTTTTCTTTACAATTAATTCAATTAAATTAATTTATTTTTTATTCATTATTATCCATAAATGTTACTTACATTTATGGATAATAATGAATCAAAAATAAATTATTACATCAAAACCAAAAACAAAGGCCTTGAACCTGTTATTCCAAATAAAAATCAAATTTTAACTGAATTGACTGCCTCATTGGTCTAGTAGTCGCAAAAGCTACTGCTGAGCATGTGGTCCTGGGTTCGATTTCCAGGTCGGGCAAAGTGTTATTGGGTTTTTCTATCTATAAATTCTCAGTCGCATCCCGGAGTCTGGATTTCTGCCCGGTTGATGGCAATAGGCTCGCCCCCTATTACATGGGACTGAAGCATAACTAGCGGTATATTGATGTGGGTGTACTGTTGGTACACCTCTGCCTAACCCTTCTGGGATTACAGGCGTGATGTTATGTTATTAAATCATCCTTAATAAAATAAAATAAAAACATGTTAAAATATGATTGTATCATCTTGTCATATGAAGCTGGATGAATCTCCCCCGATGCAGACTTCAGCCTCTCAGAGTTGATCCGTAAGTTTCCGTTGGCACTCTATACTCTCCACAGGCACTATTGAATACTCAAGCAGTCGGTCTGCCAAAAAGATGAAGTTGCTCATTCCAAATCGTAGTAGGTACTTAGGGAGAAGAACGGGCACGAAACTCCACGGACACTATGGTAATACCACCCATGGACTCCATGAGACAGGTTCGACCTAGTGTGGAGTTCATAAGCAAAATGCTTCCTTTGCTTCTTGTTGATTTTAACCTAGCTACATAGCCCCTGGAACGTACAAAGTCAGGAGAAGTCCGCGTCAAAAAAGGTCAACATTCGTACAAAGTCAGGAGAAGTCCGCGTGTGTGTACTCAGCATCATACCGCTATATTGTCTCTGCCCGGCCACCTATCTCGCTCTAACTTGTACCAGAGTGTAGGTAATAGAGTAGGCTAGCCATACAAAACGCAAGCTAAACATTTCGTGACAGTTTTGACACGGAATGTTTCAAATATGACGGCCACGGTGACGCGTCCATTTTGTTTCAAAACTCGGATTTTCAACAACCAAATTAATAACCATGAAGCTATTAATACACCTTTCAAGGATTAAACAGCATGGACGGGTAAGTAATCAACAGTTTTTAATAGCAGCATTGTGTAATGTTTAGGGATTTAGGACTGAACTTGTTAATTCAACAAAAACAGTTAGGAATTTCGCGCGTCATGGCTGTACTTTTCGACTCGTTATGAGTAGAAAATACACTATTGACTGCAAAATGTCTGTCTAAACATGATTTAGATACGTTACTACGTATGTATTAGCCATTTAAATAGTGAAATACAATGTAGTTTTGCGAAATTATTTAAATGTAAAAAGGTAAACATTGAAAAAAAAGATGCGGACTTACGCTTATTTTATTTATAGCAGTTTATTTCCACAAAACGGCACGGGAGTGCATACTTCGAAGACACTAAAATCGGGAGGCGTCGGGTGCGCAACTTAGACGGTGACAGCATGGCTAGTCTTGAGTGTGAAGTGGCGCTAGCAAATCTTCGTACAACAGGTGTAGATAGTGATGCAAGGGCAACAGCATCCACCGCAGCAGCCACCGCAGCAGCCACCGCCGCAACAACCTCCGCAACCTCCGCACATTTTTTTCTATAGAAGGTAAGAGTACTTAATTAAATAAGAGCCTAAAATAGGTCGAAAGTAGATCAAAGTTGTGGAAAATCACAATTTTATAAACGTCACTTATTTTATAAAAGATAAAAGTTTTTTTGGTACTTTTTATTATGTCAGTATTACACGAGTGATTTGATTGTACTTAATCAGACCGGTTACGGTCAGGCATTCGGTGTTTATGTCACGTGACCGACGCCATGTTTTTTACTAAATTGTACACAGTATCGACAATACCGACACTGATCAGTAACATATTTTTGACCGACTTGAAGAAAAATAATTATTTTTTATTTTATTTTTGTTTTTTTATTTTATGTTTTTTTAATCTTTTTAATTGCTTTTTAACCAGGTTTGAGGAATGTGTGACGGCACCCATCGAGCATCCTCGACAGGGTCTGCGTGATCAGGACATGTTCCAGCACCTCACCTATGGTAAGTAGCTGCTGATTTTTTTTCAGGTCGGGATGGGGCTAGGGGCAAACAAGTTCCCACAGATGTTTTACCTACTTATTATTTATTACACAGGAAGCGAAGAAGACTCCGATTCGAGTGATGACGACGATGTGGTGCCGTACCTGGGACTTCCAAGGGCGCTGAGGAGCTTCTGGGAGACGCCACTGGACGTGGAAGATGACGACCTCCTAAAAGCTCCTCCTGTTCCTACCGTTACGCCCATGGAGACTTTAAACTTTTAACTTTATCGTGATTTGCGTTTTTTTTTTTTTTTTTTAGGTAAAAAGTAAAAAAAAAACATAAGAAGTTCATACTAAAAAGAAATAACCCACACCTGTTTGAAAATCGCATGATATTAATTTTGTGTTTCATTGTTGTTAAGATTTGACGTTCTAGTTGTTTCCTGTACTGTGTCCTTTGATTTTTTATTACTTTTTGTGCAAAAAATGCGTGTTTTATGATTTTCATTTGTTTATTTTGATAATGTTTTCGTTAGGCAACATGCCATTGTGTATTGTTTTTTCATTAGTAAATATCCTACTAGTGTAGAACGCATAGTCAGATTTAAAATAAATGCAATAATAATTACTCTTTGTTTCAAAGTATGAAAGGGTCTTTTTTAACGCCTTTTTTATGGGCTTGCATTGTGACTCACTCATTGTAAACTAAACATTTCTAAGAGCTAACGCTTTGTATGTGTTATACTTGTGAACCAAGATAAGCAATAACGTAAACACATAAGCCGCTCGGCTCAATGACTTCCCGTTATGAATGTGTAAACATACCCTATTTTTTTCTAATCGGCTCGGGTCGCCCACTTGAGACTTGTTATTGTAATGCGAGTCCTTTGTATAAAGTGTTCGGAGAGGTCTGTTTTTTTTATTGATTGTTGAATATGACGTGTCTGTAGGTAAATTAAACATTAACTGCTGGAAACAATGCTTTTATTTTTTTAAATATGACGACTTTTGTACGGAAAACTGGGAAAAAGTCACTCAGCCTACTTTCAACTTACTATTATCAATAAATTACTAGGTAAAAGTATACTAAACCATATAAAATCAGATAGCTTAGTTAATAACCATTTCATAGACGTAGGGATTGTCGAGCTACGATGCGCATATTCCGAGTTAACGTAGTTTTAGTGAACCCGGGGAAGTCGCGCGATTTTGTCGCGCGCGATACGTACGTACGTTTAATCGTGTATTTTATTCGCGTTACGGCGGAGGGGATAGTAACGTAGACATAGGGAAATTGTAAAGCACTGTTTTTTTAAAAATAAACATTAAACTCTTTTAAATAAAAATATTGTACTGTATACTTTTGCTATCCCTTCCACAGTATTCAAACTCAAAATCAAAGCATTTATTTCAATTAAACCATTTACAGGCACTTTTGAATTGTCAAGGAGTCGGTCAGTCAGAAATATGAAGGTAGTTGCCCATTCCAAAGCGTAGTAGGTACCTATGGAGAAGAACAGGCCAGAAACTCCATGGACACTCTTTTAAATAATATTATTGTTATCATTAATGTTGACACAATTGGTAAGCGAGATAGTATGTGATTTCAATAAACACAGTCTAGCATTTATTTATGCATTAGTGCCGAAATGCACCTTATAGCAGACTAAATACTGATGTAACTTAAATACATTATCGATATGCGACGACTTGTATACGATAATTAGTGCTGTACATTATCGACATTATGACGTCGAGACTGCACTTTGGTGCGACTATTAGGCTAGTGACGTGAAGGAGTTTATCGATTTAAAACAATGTGTCTTGTATTTTGGGAACTTGCTGTGTCTACATTTTTTGATACAATACGACACGAATGTTTTTTTAAATGAATGCAGGTCATAATTATGATGTGTGTCTTGTACGTAGCTCTGTTTTTAGATATTTGTCAAGATTATTTTAGAATAAACTTAAAATTTTAATTTCTACTTTAGAGTAGTACTTAATGAATTTTTTAGTAAAACTAACATTAGGTACTTATAAGATAGGTAAACTGTTTCAAATAAAAAAGTAACCTCAGAATAAACAGGGATTTTAAAAAATGTGTTTGTTTATAGATGCCATTTAAATACATCGTTGAATTTCATTATTCCAAATTGCAATTACAAAAACATCGATATCGAAAACTATCGACTACCCCCATCACTACACAGTTCCAATACTATAATTTTCCTACAAAATACAGCACTTACCGCGTTGGTTACTTTCGATACAAACTCACAGCCCTAAAAGCTACAGGATGAGTTTTTTTTTTAAATCTTTTAAAATGGAGTTCATTTTTGAGCAAACTTTTAACAGTATAAGTTATGGATTAATAATGATCATGAGTTTTAAACTTGTAGCCTCATTCATTGCAAATTAACGTTTTATCATTTGTTATCTGTATAGTTTGTATACATATTTTGGCCAATCAATTTTTTCGAATACGACGTGGCTGTACCCAAGCCACGTCGTATTCGAAAAATTGGATTGAGGAATGATACCACACAAAACAACGAGAGCTAATTCAGTGGCAGCCTGGATTTGTGCGCGATTGATGGCAATAGGCTAGCCCCCTAATACATGGAACTTAAACATAACTAGCGAAATGTGGGTGCACCATAGGTACTCCTCTGCCTAATCCTTCGGACGATACAAGCGTGATGAAAACATCACCTTATGTGTTATTTTTTAAATAAACTGAATAAATCATATTCTAGCAATGAGGGTGCAGTTAACTTTAAAATTAAAATGTTTCACTTGTGGCGTCCACCACGTCCCGCTACTCACCGAAACAAAGGAAGCAATACACGGTTAAATTTAGGTCGTTCTGGAACCGAAAGCCATAAACTCGATCATCGAACTCGAAACGATTGGGCACCTTTTTTTGAAATAGTAACAATAAAAATCACGAAAATCGAATTTATTGTTTTTTATTGTAAAATAATGAGAACTTGAAGTGACGCTTTCTTGCGATCAATGCGTGTGTGTAAAACGTATCGTCGAACGGCAGTCGCCATTTTTGTTCTATAAATTTGACAATAATTCACAAAAAAAACAATGAATTAGCTTTTTTTGTTGTTGAAAATAATGGTCCTGATCGAGTATGGATTTCGGTTCCAGAACAACCTAAAAACCGTGTAGAACCATCGCCGGCGCGGTGACGCGTGCGGGAGCGCCCACGCAGCCCGTCTCGCCCTCTCACGAATCTAATCCTTCCGCATATGCTATAATGGTAACGATCGTCTATTCTCTATATCTATCTGCTTGTGAATGTAGTTGTTAATATTAGTGGTAAGAATAAACTATTGTCGAAGTGTCTGGATCGTTTAATTGTGTTCCCTGTTAATAACTTCACATGACGAAGAAAAGACACGCAACGCCTACGTCTCTTACATACACACTTCAACAACTTAACACACACAAATCAAATACATTTTCGGTCAACCATTTTAACAACATCCTGTACACAAATAATGAGCGAGCACGTATAGTCAGCATGTATATTTAAATTTGATGCGATCCGTACATTCGGCTCCGTTGCTAAGTGTACATATACATGTATGTATATAAAATGTATATGTTTGTATACATACAACGTGTCTGGTCGGAAACGGTAGGCGTACGTGATGAGAATTCAAGGTGAGCTAAGATACAGCTTACATGAGTTTTAAAGATGAATTTTTATTGATTATCTAGCTAGAAATGGCCGTTTTCCCGTGGGGCTGTATTTTTGTCTTAAAATATATGTGGTCGAAAATATACTTGTGAAAATTCTTGCAGGAAAGACTAACAAGATACTTATTACTGTTTCCGAACAGTTTTGCTGTGTTTCAGGCAAATGGTAGTGGTTTTTAGAGTGCCGTACCTCCAAAAGAAAAAAAACGGCACCAATAATAGGACCCTTACTTTGTTGTCCGTTCGTGAAGACAGTTTACTCAAAAAGGCTTCGACGTATCAAGTTGAAACTAATTTCAAATGCATAGGTCTACGGTCAATTGAAGCTCTAAAAAAAGTTACTAAGTCAACAAAAAAAAAAGGCACATTTTCATGTATGAATATTCTGTTTTACAACCTACATGGGCACTTATGAAACGTCAGAAAATAGGAGCACGGTTCCAATTTGTCGTTTTTTCGTCGGAGAAGAGCCGGCATGAAACTCCACGGTCACTCTTTAAAAAATAATTGGCTTAACAATGTTTTCAAATTACAGTGATCATAATAAGTATGGGAGGACAGTGTAGGCCTGTCAACAAGTACCAGGTCCGCAACAAATACACAATGGTCTACGAATCTACAGTCTATAAGACCTACAACGTTCTCACATTCACAAAATATAAAATATACTAGCAGAAAAAACTATCTAAACCAAATGACATGATTGCCATTTCAATTGGAACTGAAATAAATCAAAACCTATGGGGACTTCCCGTTGATCTAGAAGCATAAAATTTTACAAGAAGAAATGTCTCACAGTCCCTCCCGATCCTTGCTCGAGCCAGTCCGCGCCGCTGAGCCTGTAGCTTTAAATTCGTCCCAAAATCACTCAAATCCTGATCCAGCTAGTCCCTTGCTGCCCACTTCCAGCGACGCCCTAAGCCGAGGTTCGTACCCCACAGGGGTGCCCTTCGCGTGTAGTCGCTTAGTTTTTAGTTTGTATTTAAGATTAAGTCCTGGCTGGAGGCCCTAATTTATAAGGGCAACCACAGGCAAGCTATTACAAACTTACATTTGCAGTTGGAGAATTTACCGTGTATTATCAATGTAGGTATCGGAGGACATGTTTTTGAACAACAATGTGAAATTCGTCCTTGGGACGCAGTTGTCCCAACAACAGAACCCTTCATTGTGCGTGGTCAAACACGCACGTCGACGGATTTTTCCTCTTTGTCTCTCTGTTTGGGAACGAGTGATCAATCCCCTTGAATACCAAGCCTACTTACAATAGCAGTAATAAACGGCGATGGCTATGTACTATTAACCAACACCTTAATTGCGTAAGACCTTCTTCACAATCCAAACGATTTAAAATGGAAATTCCTAAACCATTGCTTCATATGATTGAAAAATTCGTCCGCTCGACAACGTAAATAACGCAATGAATGTTGTCGAATTGTCAAAATGCAATGGTTAGTGTGTTCCGCAATTTTCCTGCACACTTTCCGTCAAATTTGGTGAGCTTAGCCAGTCTAGAGTATTAAATGCTCTTTTCATTGGTAGGATTTATGCCCTAACTATTCCCGAACACGCCACAACTCTCCACCAGGATAGTAGTAGGGCCACTGGTACTGTTCTAGAAAACAAAATCATACCGTATTTTTTCCATCCTTGTTGCCGAGGCATTCCCCCAGCGACGCCCTAAGCCATGGTCTGTTCTCCACAGGGGATGCCCTAAGCGTGCAGTCGCTTAGTTTTTAAGTGTTTAAGCCCTGGCTGGAGACCTTAATTAATTGAGCACCCACAGGCGAGCTCGGTTAAGCAGCTAACAAACTTCTAGAGATGCCATAGGTATATAAAAATAAAGTAAACTAACTTTCCCGGATTTTTACACCTCTCTTTCTCAAGTAACGATAACAAAGTCAGAAATAAAGTTACGTAAAGTCGAAAATGATTCTCGTATTTTGCAGTATTCGCTGCGTAATCCAATAAAATTATCTATATGTAAACCAACGTTATTTCCAATCGTTTTATACAGATCTGAAACCGATACGTCACTCTGAAACGGATAGATTTTATTTAATATTACACGCGGGATCCGACTCGGCTGGGCAGCGTTCGGGAAGCTACGCAATATCTTCTCGTCCCACATACCGCTGGTCGTCGTGATCGAATCAGAAATGAAGAGATCCCCAGGAGAACCAAAGTAACCGACATAACCCGAAGAATTGCCAAACTTAAGTGGCAGTGGACAGGGGACATTGCTCGCAGAACAGATGGCCGATGGAGCCGAAAGGTTCTGGAGTAGCGACCGCGTACCGGAAGGCGTAGCGTTGGAAGGCCTACAAGGTGGACCGATGACCTTGTGAAGGTCGCAGGAATCCGCTGAATGCGCTGAACCGTTCGAAGTGGTGATGCTTGGGGGAAGCTTATGTCCAGCAGTGGACGTATTTCGTCTGAAATGATGATGATGATGATGACACGCGGGTTAAGGCTTCAAAAATAGCGATAAATAAATGTTAATTTGGGCTTTGCTGTAGTGGTGTACAATATGTTTGTCTAGCTTCTACTCGCGTCTTCGTCTGTGTGAAATTTCTGCTTACCCGACCCACCCATCGTATCACTTGCCCGCACTTCGTTCTTCGCTTAGCGTTCCTATAGACATTTTTTTCTTCTAGCTCGGCTTCTATCGGTCATAGCGTAATGATAAATAGCTTATAGCCTTCCTCCAACCAACAGTTCCAGAAATTACCCTCTACATACAAACAATCTAATTTTACCTCTTTGTTATATTAGTTTAAAGTGTAGATTTGCTTGCAACGTGACATATCTTATCACAGGGCAAATCGTTGGAAACAAAATCAGAATTTTGAAAGCATTTTGTCAACTTGCATATGGAAACTAGACTGCATGTTTAAAACCTAGCATACGACCTTCAGTGTAACTTACTGCATGACACACTAATGATGGCGATACTTTTCATCTTGGTTTATAGAAATTTTCAAACCTTTAAAGCAATGGATTGGAAATTTCCACAAAAATTCTTCGGATTGTGCTGGAATTTAACCAATTTCAGTATAAAACGTAGGAACTGCGATCTACTCCCAAAAGACGCAGTAAAATCTTAACAAATATTTAATTAACATAAATTTTCAACCAATCAAACCAGGGTAGTAACCCCAACAACAATAAAAAGGCTCCCTAAGACGGAATCCTCTTACATTGTCCAATACAAAAGTTTTTCAAGTTATATTATGTTTTTATAACTGAATCCTGAAAACACATGGGACCTGAAACTTTAACTGTTAAACAATTGAGGAAGAACCGTAATCCTCATGTTTTTGCTTGTATTTTTAAGGGTTCTGAAGAGATATAAAAGTTAGTATCAATTAGGAAAGGAGAAGACTTTTTCCGTTACGTATTTAAAACGACTGCCTCGTTGGTCTGTGGTCGCAACCGCTACTGCTGAGCATGTGGTCCTGGGTTCGATTCCCAGGTCGGGCAACGTGTTATTGGGTATTTCTATCTGGAATTTCTCAGTAGCAGCCCGAAGTCTGGATTTGTGCCCGGTAGATGGCAATAGGCTCGCCCCCTATTACATGGGACTTAAACATAACTGGCGAAATGTGGGTGTACTATAGGTACACCTCTGCCCAACCCTTCGGGGAAACAAGGCGTGATGTTATGTTATGTTAAAGAAAGAAAGAGAAATGCGTTTAATGGCATTACAGCACAAAAAACAAATGACACATTAAAACAAACAAAAACAGAAAACAGATATAGTAATGCCAAAAGGGAGGTTCAGCATAATGTCAGATAACAACACAAGGTGTACCAAATGACGCTGGTTCGCAGCTGCAACCCACGAGTGTCATACGCTTCAAAACTAAACACATAGAGAAGTGTGTGTTATTATTAAACACTAAAATAAATACCCAGTGTCTCCATAAGGCCTACATACAAAAATAAATAAGAGCCAAGCTCACATTTAATTACTAGAAGTAATTTGGATTTTATTATATATTTGGATTTTAGCAATGGATTGGATTTGTATTTTATCGACGTCACTATCGGCTTTGGCACCCTCGAAAACCATGAAAACGACCAATACGACTAAAAAAAAATAACACTTTCCCAGCTGTCATTTTCGATTTTCATTTTGACCTCACTATCAGCTTTAGCACCATCGAAAGCCGTGGAAACGACACCCATGAAGAAAAATTATAAAACATTTCACAGCCACCGTCTTAGACTATCATTTTGACCTCACTAACGACTTTGGCACCCTTGAAAACTATGAAACGACACGACACCCATGACAACAAAAAGTGCGGCCGCCATCTTGGAGTTTTACGTACGAACCCCCAGAAAAAAAAATACTTTGACATGGTTGTCATGTCTCAATAAAGAGCGCGCCACGGGAAACGACTTTGAACAAGTAGCGCGTTGTTAGCTTTTGCTTGGATTAAAATAGATTTCAAACTTGAGTTTGTCAAGCATTTATTTAAATTAAACCATTAATAGGCACTTTTGAATTATTGTCAAGGAGTCTACAACCCAATATTTATTTACCAATATTGTCTAGGCTTTAAAAGAGACTGTAAAATGTAGACTCCATTTAGCATTTCTTTTTCGAAACTTGTAAAAGTTATTCCGATGACCTATTTACAGAAACACAATTTCATATCAATATGCAATTTTACTTTGATGCGAATGTTACCTATTAATTTAATAACTGAAAAAAATATTTTATGTATCATTTAGAAGTGTATTTTTAACCCTACCAAGACAACAAAACAATCGTTTAAACCTCACTCTAAAAAAACAAAACAAGGGTAAACACACCGAAAATCAACCTGCCAAGACCACATTAGGGTGGCAGTACCAATTGTCTCACCTCAAGTCTTGGACTATAAAAGTCGTTGGCAGACGAATAAAATATTAACATTGACTGCCCACTGTGCCCACCCCTCTGTGGCCAGTCGTAAACATAGTGTAGTAATGTTCATGGTGTAGCTGCACAGAGGGATGTAAGTGGATTTTTTAGGATAAAATTATGGTATAATTGTTTGGATGAAATGTGATGATAGAATATATTCCTTCTACTAATATATACTGCCTCGTTGGTCTAGTGGTCGCAGTCGCTACTGCTGAGCATGAGGTCCTGGGTTCGATTCCCAGGTCGGGCAACGTGTTATTGGGTTTTTCTATCTAGAATTTCTCAGTAGCAGCCCGGAGTCTGGATTTGTGCCCAGTTGATGGCAATAGGCTCGCCCCCTATTACATAAGACTTAAACATAACTGGCGAAATGTGGGTGTACTATAGGTACACCTCTGCCCATCCCTTCGGAGAAACAAGGCGTGATGTTATGTTATGTTATGTACTAACATATAAAATTCTCGTGTTTGCGACACGGTGTTTGTTACCAAACTCCTCCGAAACGGCTGGACAGATATGTATGAAATTTTGTGTGCATATCGGGTAGGTCTGAGAATCGGCCAACATGTAAAAAAAAAAGAAGTAAAACAACGTTTGCGGGGTCAGCTAAGTAGTATTATATAAATGCATAGCACAGGTGTGAGTACTTTGTACTATGGAGCCACCATTTACTGGGTAATATCTTGAATGTGCCCTGGCGGCTGATAGTATGTCACTCTCACTCAAATGTCTCGCTGACGGTGGCGCGTGTGTTGGATAATTTAGCTCCCTTCGAAATGGTTGAGCTGAATGTTGCTAATCCATGCAACATGTACGTGAGTGGGCGCCTTGAGTTAGGAACACTTAGATGCCACGGCCTATTTTAATTAATAAATTTTCACATTTTTATTTTATTTTTATTGTGTTCTGGATGCTTTTAACGTGAACGTCTTGTCGTGAAACAAGTCCAACATTAATGATAAATAAATAAAATAAAATAAATGATGTTACTAATATTTTTGTAACAATATTATTTGAAAGAGTGTACATGGAGTTTCTTGCCTGTTCTTCTCCATAGGTACCTACTACGCTTTGGATTGGGCAACTAGCTTCATATTTCTTGACAATTCAAAGTGACTGTAAATGGTTTAATTGAAAACAATGCTTATAGTTTTAGTTTAAGTTTCAAATAAGGTTTTTGGAGGAATCTCGCTTCGTTAACAAAAATGTTTAATTCGTTACGTTGTCAATATTTTCAACAGTGAAATGATTTAGTTTGAATGTCAATGTGTTATTTTTGGTTTTAGTATTTTTGTGTAGATTATAAATCACTTGTACTCGTAGCATTTACAGGTATTGTCGACTGAAGAATAGACAAAATGGTAGATAGAATAGACAAAATGATAGAGTTATTTTATTATCTGTTTGCTAAATGAGCTTTGCCGCCAGAAGAATAGTTTGTCTATTCTTCTGGCGGCAAAGCTCATTTCTATGGTGGTAAGTACGCATGCTGGTGGAAAGTGGTCGGATTTAGTAGGCTTTTTTTTGTTGAAAGACGGTTGTTTTTTTTTTCGTTATCACTTATTATTTTTGGCTTTTTTGCTGTACCTACCCCACACAAAATCGTATACCTTAACTTGTTCAGTACAGAACAGTGACAGGGTGTTATCATAAAATCATCAACAAAAACACGTATTATTGAAGCTAACTCAAAAACCATTCATCAGAACTTGACCCGATATCAACATGAATGAATGAGTGAATGATTGAATGAAATGCACCGAACCCAGCGCGGTTTGACCAGACTCGATTAATCGAATGAACCCCAGGATTTGCACTAGCCCCTGAAGCCTCATGCTTCGTGGAGCTACAAAGACCATTGCATATCAAGGAATAGACCGGGGGGCACTGTAATGTAAAAGTAGAGAAGAAGACAACAAGAGAAAAAAAATCGAATCGGTTCATAAATGAAGGAGTTAACACACACATAATAAACCCTCCTCCTTTTTTTAGAGTCTGTTAAAAAGAACAATATTTCAATGAGGTGCCATGTTTGTCACGGGAACGCTAGACAGGAGACTTATGTACCTCAATAGTGTTTATATTATCGAGTAATAACAACAAAATCATACTGGTAACTAATTTAGTTGCATATTTTTTTACTTAACTCACACACTGACTTATTCATTGTTAATATTTTAGGAAAATCATCTACCTTTACAATGTTTGTAAATAAGCGAGAACCATGTACCTATCACATGATTGATTTATCAGTATTTGCTTTATTTTAAATTCTTTTTACCTATTGTGGTATAGTATTTTTATTATTGGTGCATCGTCTTCACTTCTAAAAATTTAATGAATGTAGACAAAATATTGTAAAACATTTTAAAAGAGTAACGAGTTTCTTGCCCATTCTTCTCCATACGAAACTACCTTTTGGAAGGGGCGCCTAGAATCAATTCTATTTTAATGTAAATGTTGCCGTTCAAAAATGCTTTTAATGTTTGAAATATATGCTTTGCCTTTGACGTTGAAACTTCTTCAATAAATGATTATCAAACCGTTTTTTTTTTTTTGCCAATGTTGAGTCCTACTTGCCAATGTTGAGGCTTCCCTTTATCCTTCCAAACCCCTCCATCTCGTGCGATATCTGGCCATGTTGGCCCTGCGAACGTTATAACTTCAAACCACCGTGGTCTACCTCGACGGAGATATCCTCCCTTAGGCGTCCAGTAAGTGACGATCTTTGCTTCTCTCCGCGTGCATTCGTGAGACGTGTCCGGCCCCATTCACCCTGGCTGATTCTTTTCTCCAACATCCGCTACTTGATGTTTCTTACTCGATAAATACGCTTGACAAGTCTATCATGCTGCGCTCCATTGCACGTTCGCAAATCTTGAGTTTGGACTTCTGTTGCGCTTTTCATTTTTATGTAACTGCCCGTACCCAATAACGTCTCTATCTTCAATTTTGGCGTACCTACTGGAGATAGAAAAATCCCATCAATCTCTGGTTTTAACGTCCCAATAAATCCAAAGTAAAGTTAAAGATAAAGATTCATTTATTCATAAAAACATGTGTAACATGATTTACAGATATGCACCTATATATGGAAGAGTTTAATATTGCTGGTTCAACATGTTTTGCCGTTACATGTTGTTGGTCGATAAATTAAAAAAAAATGCTCTGTCATACATTTTGACCGCGTAGGTATTATGTCATACACTTTTCTATGGAAAGGCAGTTTTTTTTTGATAACCGACAAAAAATTTTCAACGCAGAGGGGTTCAGAATCATGTACTGAGTCCATGGTTTACCCGGTTGTGCGTCGATGTCCCTTCTATGAATGAGAAGAAGGTTCTCCACTGCTTTCAGACATTCAGGATGTTCCTATTTTACAACAAATCAATAATAAAGACGGCCCCAACTCTATCACAGAACTAAAATGGCTGGCAGGGAAACTTTTTTAGAACTGACTGTTTTATAGACAAAGGAAACTGGTCTGACAGCCTATGTACTCATCCTATCTATAGTTTTTCTTTTCCGTGTTTACCACGCCTAGAGTGGGCGGGGTAACTTGTGGGCGTGGTGGGAAGTGTGCACGATGTCGGTAAAGGAAGATATGGTATATTTTTTGATGAAGAGGAATATAAATACTTACTGATGATGTGAGTTTTTCGTAAGGAGTAGGACATCCGTGTTCTTTCATGTAACGTCAAACCTATATTTAAATGACAGCTGCGCGCACAGATTATCAAAGACTAACGGCGCTTGAGCATCCAATGCCCGGAATGTTATCATTTTATAAATATTGTTTATTGTATTTATTTTGTTGATCACTTATCTAGTTAGAAGAGTCTGTATTTTATTTTAATCTTAGCGTTTGCAACACCGTATGACGTCATTCAACGCCGGCTGACGGCGGTCGTAGCATTAAGCTGAGCGATGGCTGTTTTGCGTGAATGTGACGCATATTTTCCCCAACTTGAACTTTTAGTTTGTCACGCTTTCACGCCAAAACGGCCGAACGGGTTTAGATGAAATTTGGCACATAGGTAGACCATGACTTGGATAAGGACATAGAGTACTGTTCATCCTGAGTCGCAGGGCTGTTGCTAGTAAATTCTACAGACAAACGAACCGACTTTTCTTAAACTTGTGATCTAAACCAAACATCCTTGAAACTTATACTTACTTTACCTTACCTCTTCATTGAGACGTTTGATCGATGTAATGAAATGAATTGCAACCGTGTACCTATCTTCTGACGTTTCATAAGTGCCCATGTAGATTTATGTGACATAAAATGTGAATGTGGAACAAATGTCTTAGGAGGAAAATAGATTGTCACCATAAAGTGTAAGAAAAACTAACGAAGGAGTTACTGGACGCGATTCAATATAGCACTCCAGGCTTCACTCAATCTGTATGGTTCTTTCCTTAAATTTCAGACTCCAATCTAAATCGGTCTTCACATGATCTGACCAAAATTATGTCTGGACTTTAAAAAGAGACTGTGGCCTCTGAGTTTGTTTTGGCCTTTCGTGATTGACCTACTCACAGAAATAAAATCAGTTTTCATGTAGCCTTCAAGATAATCAGCCTGTTATTTTAGATTTAGGGGTCACCGTACAATCTGTTCTTTTAAAATCTGATCACTTATTAAGAAATAAATTTGAATTTGGTTCAGTCTGTGGTTCAGACACTGGCATAGGACAGCTACCCTAGGGTTTCTCTCTGCAGAGTGAAGAGATTGACCAATAAAGTTGAAATAAGAAATCTGCTGCCTTAACCTACATAATTATGTATTCTTTCACATAAATCGACAAAATATTCGGGACTATTTCTAGTACCATCGTACCGTAAAAACGAAGGTAAAGCAAGCAACTAAGGTAAGGGTAGGAGCTTGAAGTGAGCCGTCAATAGTGTCAATCTCTAGCATCGAGTGGAATAGTCAGCTAACTTCTCGTAAGGTTGTAGATACCGCCACAGATACAATGACCCCTTCTGAGCTTCAGGGTAAAATATAAGGTTGCATAGTTGAAGGATACGGTGCAGTTTTTGTGATAGATTTTTATGGAATAATTTTGGTTTCCTGTTCGATATGAGCCAGAAACTATTGTTATTAATACTTCTTGCATGGTCTCTTTCTAAGACAGCTGTTGTTCCTAGGCCTAACATTTGGGAAGTTTTGCATTCAGCAGTAAATATCAATAAGCGACGCTTTGAAACAAAGAAAAATGCGTCAATTGGCATTACTGCAAGAAAAGAAAAGACATCACAAGGTGTACTGACACTGATCTTCAGCTGCAACCCACGAGTGCCATACGCTAGAATACCAAACACAGAGAAGGGTATGATGACGCTTTGTCTCAGGGTCTACTTTGCATTTGATTTTAACCGAGTGAATTTATAAATGGGAAATATTTAATTGCTTTTCTAAAACCTTATTGACGTTCTAATGAGGTTTGCTTTTTTAAATAAATGTGCCTCTAAAAACCTTTTGGGGTTCTAATGGTATATGGTATACGTTTTTTTTAATGTGCATTTTTTAACGTTCTGGCCTTTTCTCAATGTTGATCGCAGTAACTAAACTGGCACCCCGTTAAAGTGCGGATTTCACCAAAGAAACTGAACGCTATCAGCACATCTAAACGGCGTTTAAGAACTGTCAGTGTAAATATTCCACAGAAAATAATGACGCTGACATCTCTTAAACGCAGTTAAAGTGCTGATCGCGTTTCATTGGTAATATTTGCCTTAAGTTAACGCTATCAGCACTTCTAAACCGCCTTCAAGAGCTGTCAGTGTCATTATTCCATAACGATTTTGACACTGACAGCTCTTTAACCCGGTTTAAATGTACTTAACGCGTTCAGTTTCATTAGTGAAATCCGCACTAAATGGGTTAGGTTAGGTTAGAACTATGCCGAGTCGGAGTTCAGCTATGCAGAAGAATTGTACGTTCCCGCGACTCCGACGTAGGTGTGAGATGGAACACCGGGGTGGGATTTTGTCAGTAAGAGTCTGACAGACCCCTCCGCCCGCCCCAGGGCGGAGGATATCCATGAGGACTTTGCAAACGGGAACAAAAAAAAAAGGTTAGAAATATTACCAACCGCGCTATTCATTCGTCACATTAGTATTTTATGACATCAAAATGTCAATTATTTGAGGCTCACAAATCTGCTGTTGAGGTTGCCCCGGTTCTGTAGTGCGTCTAGCACGTTTGCTGTAGCACGAACTGACGACTTTTATGCCATCATGAGGAAGAAGGCCGCATCCTTGATAAGCAGAATGAGGGCTAGCAGCAACAGTATTTTGAAAACCCTGGCTGAACAGCACGATGCACCAATATTAAGACACTCTGTCCGGTTGTTGGATGAATAATAATGTACACTTAATGAATACTAACCCTTAGTTGATAAGTTGTTTTTGTACTAACCATTGGACCTATGTTGTCAAGTTTAATAACAATAATTAGGGGTAAGATTTTTAACACATTTCTTTATAAATCAACATTATTTAATGTGTACTAATTTTAGTCCTTTTTACACGACCTTGACATCAAACTACTTCCTAACTCTGCTCAATCCCTTCGTACCTCCGCTACCCATCTAAGTAGGCGTCCTGCAGCCACCTGATTGGCCCCTAAAATTTTGCTCAAAAATCAATATTCCTCTAGCTTGTACCATGAATGTTTGATTCTACCAAGTACGACATTTTATTACCCCGGCGTCCAGGATTTATCATTACGACTTCACCTCAGGGGGGTACGGCTGTGTCATATTTTTTCTACTATTGGTAATGTAGGAAGTGGATTGGCATGGTTATAGGGTTTTCGTAAATCGAAGGTAAATTGAAAATGTTTTTTTTTTGCGAAATATTTAGGTGCAATTTTTTTTTTTTTAAGAAATTTGTTTTTTTATGAAAGTCTTATGTTGTGTTTACGCAAAATCAGCCTGTAATGTCCCCACTACTGGGTGACAGGCCTTCTCTCTGTGATACGGAGTGTGCCAAAATCAACCACTTGGGCCCAGTGCGGCTCGGTAGATGTCGGATGCCTTCGAATTTTTGATTCTAATACATGCTGGTTTCCTCACGACGTTTTGAGAGCAGTGGTGATGACATCAATAACACTAAGTAATACTTATGTCTGTTCGGGTCCGAACCCACAACCTACACGTAGGAACGTTAGTCAGAGCTGTCGGGGTCGGTCATGAAGGCATTATAACATAATCAGCTTATAATGTTTCTATTCTAGTGCTAGGGGACACAGCTCTGCTGTCTGTAAGAGGGAGTGGGCCCTAATCGCACGTGGGCTCAGTTCGTGTTGGTGGATATCATCTGTCATTGATTTTTTGGTTCTAGGACATGCCGATTACCTCACGATGTTTTTGACGTTTTTAAATTTACTATCATAGTAATGACATTAAAAAAAAAACTGATGATAACAAAATCGAAGGATACAGTTTGTTGTTGCAGCTATATATCTATCATCTACATCCGAAATATAATTACACCACTCGATGGCTAAAGAATCAAAGAATTTGTTACGTCGAGTCAGGACTGTGACGTCACGACCTCTACCCGCCTCAGAAAATATTACTCGTTACGTCCACGTGTTCACGTAAAACACACGGCCGTGTCCACGACACAGGCACACCCCTTTTTTTCAACGTTTTGAGAGTATTGGTGATGAATCTTTTAAACAAAGTAATATGGCTTTAAGGATAGGAACCCACGAGCTACAAATAAGTCTGGGCCGTTGGGGTGGGTGCATGTCAGACGCAAATCCTATATACCTACCCATGAACTTAGGCTCAGCTCTGGTAATGATGTGGGACAAGTATGCACCTAAGTTTACTATAAATAAACGTTTGTCTAATACCTTAGTTATTACGGTTTTGGAATGGGCAACAAGGTTCATCTTTCTGACTAACTCTTCGACAATTCAAAAGTGCCTGTAATTGGTTTATTTGAAATAAATTTTGCTTTGAGTTTTAGTGTGCATGGTGTCACACTAAAAAAAAGATTTCAAAGATAAAAGAAAATAAAAAGATGGAAATCAACCTCGACATTACTTTATCTTTGTTCTATATTACTGTTTCAATGTATACTTGCAAAACTTATAACACATTGGCTACTTCAATCAAAATCAAAATATTTTATATCACATAAACCTACATGGGCGTCAGAATCTAGGTGCACGGTTCCAATTGGTCGTTTCCTATGGAGGAGAGCCGGCAAGAAACTCCATGGTTACTCTTTAAAAAATATTTGACTTTTACAATGTTTTTAGATTACAGTGTTAATAGGTATGGGAGGACAGTGTAGGCCTGTCAACAAGTACCATGTGTTTAACAAATAGACAATGGTATATAAATTTACAATCTACAAGGCCTACAACGTTCTCAGATTTCAAAATATAAAATAATCTAATAAAATAAAATAAAAAACTCATTTAAAAAAAAAATTGTAGCAACACATAGAAATAGTATTATTGGACCCAGATTGTTGACAATCAAAGAATCTCTGTCGATTTAGGCACACCCGGAGGACCCGGAGGACCCGGAGGACCCGGAGGACCCGGAGGATTCAGGTAGTAGGTATACCTTTACATAGTTCTGAGGCCGACCGAACCTAGGCAAATACTGTAAACTTTTCGACATACAGCGCCATACAACTTAAGTGGTTGAAAAAATACTGTACTTAAGTGAACTGCTGCACCTGTAGTGTTATTCTGTGACCATCTCACCGTAAAAACTTAGGTGAAATGAGCGTGGACTGAGTTGCCAGTGCCACTGATGCTAGGAGTTGGCCAAGACGGGATGACACTGACAGCTCACTCCACGCAAGTCTTCACGGTAATATTTTTACAGAATCGACATGCTGAACGTAATTACAATGCCTAAAAGTATTTGATCCACTGCAGTAAACTAAATCAGAAAAATATATTGTATTGTTCAGGAAATATTCTAGTTAGATGAAACATAATACAACCAATTTGATACGATAGAAAAAAAAAACACAAGGACACCTCAAAATAATTGGTTTTATGATTAATAACCATACTAATATACTTACATTTAATTATTCAGATTTTTTCGTCAGATTATTCTACAAGCAACATATAAACTTTAGCAGTGTTTCCTTTTTTTTGTCCAACCAATAGATTTAAAAGATGTAGTGACAAAAATTGAAAAGAGTATGCTTAGATGGTTTGGTCATGTTGAGCGGATGAATGAAAGGAGACTAGCAAAAGGTATTTACAAGGCAGATGGGAGTGGAAACGCCGGGAGGGGAGCCCTAGGAGGACATAATTGTGACATTATTGGTGATGTTCTTCAGAATGATCAGGTGCGTAGTACTCGCAACCGGCGCGCGGCGTGCGTGTATGACCAGCAGCCTAATTGCGCAACACATTTTCGTAAACTATTACGACTAATCTATTTGATGTTGGCAGTTCAACAAACATTCATTGCGTTTTTTACGTTGTTGAGCAGAATGTTTTATCGAACTTATGAAGCAATGGATTAGCAATCTGTTTCAAAACGATTCAGATTCCGATTTATTGTGTATTACGCAATTAGGGTACAGATGTATGAACGTAAACGAGGCAAAAGGAGTATGTAAGGATCGTAGCAGGTGACGTTCTGTGGTTTCTGTCTAATAAATTACCAGAGTTGTGTCATCGCACGTCTCTACCTTTTCTAGCAATCTGCATGTGCTTTAGTTCTTGTAAGCCTTTTAAGTAAAAAAAAATTAAAGATATGGAAAACTAGCGACTCGCCCCAGCTTCTAACGATTAAAACGAATTTATAAAGTTAAATATAAATGTATTCTCAAAACTTTGGTAAAAACCGCATCAAAATCCGTTGCGCAGTTTAGAAAACCAACGCGGTCGCATACAACAGAACCGAAAAGTGACTTTAATTTATAATACCTACCGTACTGAAAGTCTAAAAGTTTAACATAAAATATAAAAAATGCATAGAATTTCACTTGTTTTACGACGAGGCTGGCTGCAATAAAATGCATGCGAGATCGTTAAATGTATCGGTAGGGGAACGTTTACGAACTACCACGGGCAAAATGGTACGTAAAAGACATGTATTTGGAGTCAGAAAGAAACAAAGCCATAAAAAGAGACAGAGCTTGATATAAAGTCAAAGTCTGATCAATTATTTCAAGCCACCAATTTCAAGTAGGCCAATAAAAGGCACTTTTGAATGTCAAAGCAGATGTTCCAAAATGTATGGAGCCTGTGCCAGGTCCCCGGTCCTATACTTAAATTAGGGAATTGTTTTTTTTATGTATTTTGTTCTCTCTTCTACTATTACACACGTTGTCTACATCTATTAATACTCTCCTATCGCAGGTATGCTGGAAAAGATTTCTTTAGAAATAAGCATCACCTTCGTACGTATTTTTCTGTTCCTGGTTTTTTCTTGTATGGTTTTATGTATGTACATAAAGCGTTAAATAAATAAATAAATAAAAATAGGGAAACACATTTAAAACAGTTCTCAACTATCCAATAACTTTAAACTGGCTTTGTTTGCTGGTAAAGCTCAATAAATTATACTTGAAATTGAGACACACAACAAAAACCCGTCATGGCGGTTAGCTGTCATTTTGGTTGATTAATGACGTTTGACATGATGAAAGTGACTGAAGTGACACTGTTGTGACAGCTGACAGTTCTCTGTGTATGGTCAATGTTACGTCTATGTTTGACTGTCAGTGTTTTTAAGCACATAGTGGCTAAATCCACCATGACTCCATGTTGAAAGTCGATAAAAATAATCGAACTAAAAATAATCAACTATCTACCACAACAGTATACATTTGAATGAATTATCTGTTTTTTTTTCCCGAATTCTAAGGTGGCCTATTTTGAAACATCTCCTTTACAAGAAAATAGAGTTTTTTCTAGGTGCCCCTTCCTAAATGTAGACACTACCTTTTACTTAATTGAGAAAAATGAGTAAAACCCTAGTTTCTTCTTCCTAAGTTACTTTTTTAATAAGTTTGACATTATTTTGCATACACCTTCTAAATATGTGACGACGATGTACCTGGATGACAATGGTATTCTGTAACACGTACCTACAAGTATTAAAAATGAAGCAATGCCATATAAATTATTTATTTATTCATAAGTTTCACATATTTACGAATATTGTCACCTTAGATGATTTCTCCTTACAACTTAACAAATAACAGTATCTGAGTTCAGAATATCACAGAACGTAAGCTTGAATTTTCCAATGACGTATTTATTATGAATTCATACCTTTAAAAACTGTAACCATCTTATTCATAATAAAGCCATTAAATCAAATCAAATCAAATCAAAAGTCATTTATTCAAACTAGGCTGAGAGTCAGCACTTTTCGAACGTCAAAATTACATAGGACAGTCCCCCAAAACGCCCGCCCTTCACCACTTCCTAGTGCTTTAGCTGAGAAGAAGAAGTGGCGCAACAACCTCCCCAGCAGCACATCTGTCTGTTTAGTTAGAAAAACCATTGTACTATACAATTATAAGGTAATCAAAGAAGAAAAACCGTTAAACACAAAAAATCATATTAAATTATCTGCCATATGTAAGCTATAGCCACGCCAATATACCCAAAACAGAAGCTAAGTAAACATATATTACCCAGGGAACTGTTTGTCCCTTTCTGCCAAATTTCATTTTAACTTGACAGAAAGCGACAAAATAGTTCGATGGCTTTGCCTGAGTCGATTTGTATTCAAATACTTTAGTAGCAGCAGAAGAGCTCCTTGTGAAAGAGTTCTTTGTGGAAAATACAATTGGCATACTTATTTTTTGCTGACACATGCTGTGTTCCAAATTGAAGAGTAGATAGGTGTGGGCAAAGCTGAGCACAAGACATTTAACATCTGTTAATCGTTACACTATTTGCTATAAATAACGGCGCAGATCGCGCTGAGAAAAACGCGTTCTGAACATCTCTAAAAACGTATTATTACAAACTCGAATGATACACCTTTCTTTCATTAATTATTCATGTCCTGCCTAAACTTTCATAGCCCATTCCCACATATTTTATAAGTAAATAAGTAACGTAACACATAAAATGCAATTTCTATCACGAGTTAACAATTAACGTTAACTTCCGATAAATCGTCTTAAATGAAACGCTATAACGTTAAAAACGAAGTTAACTTTTAAGTGAGCGATTAACGTAGTTAACTATTTGATTAACTGTACCCAGCTAAAGGTATAGGTAGCGTTGAGATTTCATCTTTGTTGCAATGACAACAATACTCATGATTTTGCAACAACGTTTTTTTTACAGATTATAATCCCAAGGCGTTAGACAGAGCAATTCAAACTAAAAAGTGACACACATACCTACTTACGTAGGTAATGTTAAATGCAATTAAAAAGAAAAAAAAATGTAAACAAAAGAACATAACAAAATTAACAACAAACCAGAATGCAATCAAGTGAAATATAAATAAATGTAAAACATTATTTATACGCTAGTTATCTTCATTCATCCATCTTCTCACAAAATCTTAAAAATTCACGACATAAATCTTTCCTGTTTTATAATGTAGGGTACCTGCACGTGGAAATTCCTCAGTTCATTATTTTACTAAGCTTTCTTTACTCTTGAGCATATTAAGTATAAGACCACTAATATTTTACAATTCTGTCCTGTGTTCTATTCCCAGTTCAGACA
Source organism: Dasypolia templi (assembly GCA_963555695.1). NCBI lineage: Eukaryota > Metazoa > Arthropoda > Insecta > Lepidoptera > Noctuidae > Dasypolia > Dasypolia templi. Next base: position 14,384,456 of record OY743163.1, read on the forward strand.
AAGTGTTATCCATTAGGAATTTCTCATTAGTAGCCACGAGTCTTGATTTGTGCCCGGTTGATGGCAAATGGCTCGCCCCCTATTACATGGGACTTAAATATAACTGGCGAAAAGTGGGTGTACTATAGGTACACCTCTGCCTAACCCTTAACATCACGCTTGTAATCCTTTACAAGCGTGATGTTACGATATGTTATTTACGAAAAAATAACCTTCGAGCTAGAAAAGTGCGTGCTTCAACAGTCAAAGACTGTGAAAAAAAAACAAATGGTTTGTGTATTTTCATAACAAAACGAACAAAACTATTAAAATTCAACTACCATACTATTCCCCTACAATAAACTTACAAAAAATTAACACAGGAACTATTTTCAATTCTTTAACTACCGATAAAAGTTTCAGTTGATTAGTATGCTAACCGTCTTTCGAGACATTACAGTTAAGTTCATAGTTATTACATTTTTATACGTTTAATATTAAATAGTTATGGGTTGAACTTGTTCTGGAATATGGTTCTGCCTGTATTATCTAGGAAATCCGTCCGTAATAAAGTTGGGTATCAAGTCTATTCTGATTTCAGGAAAAGTCCACCAGGATAGAACGAGATCAAGAGCACCATTTCGTATTTTTATTTTTTTATTTTTTTTATTTGAATTCCATTCACTTTTTTTCACATACATACATAATCAGCCTATTATGTTCCCACTGCTGGGACACAGGCCTCCTCTCTGTGAGAAGTAGTGGGCAGTAATCCACCACGCGGGCCAGTGCGGGTTGGTAGATGTCACATGTCTTCGAAGTTTTGGTTCTAAGACATGCCGGTTTCCTCACGATGTTTTCCTTCACGGGTTTGAGAGCAGTGGTGATGAAATAGTTTACACAAAGTAATGCGCCTGTCTGGGTTCGAACCGACGACCTACAACTCGTAAGTCACACGCCGTTACCACTGGACCACCACTGCTCTCAAGTCCGTTACCACTGAGCCACCATTGCTCTCTTTCAAAATTCTTTTTAATTTAGAAAAAAAGTAAATCGATTTAAAATTTGATTAAAAAAAAGTATGAATTTTGTCGTGAAATCCTTGTGACGTCATCTTGGCATAGACAGTTTTCTAGATCACGACAAATCCAAAGAAATCTTAGACCCTGAACTTAATATAAGTAAAATGATCACGGTAATTGATTTGTAGGTGCCGTATAGATTCAGGTCATTATCGAAAACTTGCCTATCAGGCAGATAATTATGGCAGCACCTATATGTACCTATATCCATCTCAGAATTTACCTGCATGGTTCTCATAAGGCCCGACCAAAATTATGTCTGAGCTTTCAAAGGAGATTGTGACCTCTGACTGCGAATATCACCAAAACTGCGCGATCACTACTTAAAACCTCGTTCGAAAACTTCCAGTATTAATATTCCATGACAACGTTGACACACACAGCTCTTGATCGCGTTTAAGATCTGCTAACCGCGTTCAGTTTCATTGGTGGCATTAGCCCTCAGTTTGTTTCGGTCTTACTAGTCAGTTAGACACGTGTACTAAATATAACTGATCATAAACATTTATAATTTTGGCAGTTCGAGCTGAACTGATTCCAGGTGAAGGAAAACATCGTGAGGAAACCGAAATCTACCAACCGGCACTGAGCCCGCGTGGTGGATTACGGCCCACGAGAGAAGACCTGTATCCCAGCAGTGACAACTTTATAGGCTGATTATGCTGAGTTGAACTAACATAAAGTATACTGTGAGATTCGTAACTCTTTTTTCTAGATTATAAACGTAACATAACATCACGCCTGGATTCCCAGAAGGGTTAGGCAGAGGTGTACCTAGAGAACACCCACATTTCGCCAGTTATGCATAAGTCCCAAGAAATAGGGGGCGAGCCTATTGTCATCAACCATGCACAAATCCAGACTGCGGGCTACTGAGAAATTCTAGATAGAAAAACCCAATAACACTTTGTCCGACCTGTGAATCGAAGCCAGGACCTCATGCTCAGCAATAGCTCTTGCGACCACTAGACCAATGAGGCAGTCTTTTTCTAGATTATACATTTATAGACTCTCAGACAAACATCTCCATGTTCAAAAACAAATAAAAAGCAACAAGTCCCAGTAACGTTAAACTAATAAGTTAAACGGTTGTATTTGTGTCTGTTTGTCAGAGCCGACTGTAAGCCGCGCACGAGTAAGCGGGGGTTAAAAATATGAGGGCGACAGGGTTAGGGTGGACGTGCCCGAAAATGGTTGAAAGGGAATGTGAACAAACTTTCAAACTTATCGACCAAATAATCTGTGCAACGGTCAGATTTTGAATGGCAAATACGATCTTTTTTTTTTACTTGATTTTCGTTTACAACTAGCCCCCCAACAATAATTACACAGATATGTTTGTCATACCTAGTATATCCTGTTAATACATTTTTGACGAATGACAGTTTTTATATGGAGAAGCTGTCAAAAATTCTAGGTAGAACTAGGTATAAAAGACCGGAAAAAGTCCCTTCAAGTTTTGCCCATAGGGGCAATTCATCCTGTATTTATATGAACGTTCGCATTTTGATCACGGTCCCAATCTGTCAAGTCAACATTTTTGACAAGATTTTGACATTTGTTTGACGCTGAGCTGAGATTTTTATGTTTGAATTACGAGAATTTGCCTTCAGGTTAAAATAGAGGAAACGCTAATCGCTCAACGAATTTAATAAAGTCCTTTATGGTCCCGTAAGTCGACGTCAAACCGGAATCTAGTGATAGGTCAAGACACTTATATACACACTTATATTATTATTTAAAAAATCACTGCTGTGTATTTTAACAATTACAGGCTTTCTCATTTATAAAAATAAATGAGAAAGACACAAATTCATTTCGCATTTCGCTTTAGATGTGCTATTACAAAACATCCCCGAAGGGGAATATATAGGTGAACTTCTAGTACACCCACATTTCGCTAGTGATGTTGAAAGTGACCATACAACTTTGAACTATAGAATGTGGGGACAACAACACGACAATAACTTCAAACACTGGCGATACTACTGCATAGGATTATTTTGAAATAATCACATAACATCACGCCTGTAATCCCAGAAGGGTTAGGCAGAGGTGTACCTATACTACACCCACATTTCGCCAGTTATGCTTAAGTTCCATGTATTAGGGGGCGAGCCTATTGCCATCAACCGGGCACAAATCCAGATGTATCTGCATGGCGTCCGACTCCTGCCTAAAACATTAACAAATCCGTTCAGCCGTTCTATCTTGAAAGTTTAACAAACAAACATACAAAAAATCAAATCATTAGACATAGGTGCACTTCAGCAGGCTTAGCATGGCGTTTTCTGTTTCTACTCTACTGTAGAATAGAAATCGCTTTCTACGCTCCTCGAAATCTCTTTTTCGCGAGCACGAGGACACACTTAGACTCAGGTTGCTTTATAGACAGTGATTTTCCATAGCAACGGGTTAGTTGCTAGTGATGTGTATAACTACCCATTTTTACCGTACAATTGCGTTTCGTTTCTGTGTAGACAGTAGAAAACTTTCTACTGTCTACACAGAAACGCCATTTTTGTCTACTCTTCCGTCGACAATACGCTTCTCTAGGGCGCTCGTGCTAAGCCTGCTGGTACCTACATTTGAGTTTCATGTTATTACATGAGCGAGCGTATTCCCATCAACCGGGCACAAATCTAGACTCCGGGCTGCTTCTAAGAAAAATCTAAACTTAAAAAAAAATACGGTTGTCGTATCCACATTAAGCTACATTAGTCCTTGCACCCTTGTACCCCGGAGATCTGTATAAAATACCAATTATTTGTCGCTACCGGAATATTTAATAACTCTCCTACACTTTTATATTAATTTTTATACTTACATTATACACTCCTTGGCTATGTTTTGTTTCTTACTTACTCATTTAGAAATACGACATGCATTTGTTTTTGTAAAATACTTTTTTCCTTTATTTGTGTTTGAAGTTGTTTTGTTACTTTTCTGTTGGTTTTTATTTAATTTGTTGTTTGAGTATGTTTTGAATGCGTTTTTTTTTGTAGATGTAGTATCTATACTATAGATAATAATTTGCGCTTACACCAGGCACCATATACTATACATTCTAAAGGATATGTAGCCTGGTGTAAGCACATACCTAATTATCTGCAACTCTGCAACTTGCTGTTTCCCGTGACTTCCTCTGCGATTGATGATGATAAGTAGCTGTTGTGCTACCTCAGGTCATAGTCTACCCATGTGCCAAATTTTCATCCAAATCCGTTTAGCCGTTTCAGCGTTAAAGCGTTACAAAGAAACATAAAAATAATCAAATATATTTCCTTTATATAATATTACTTTAATTAATTTTATTCTATTCGGGACACTCACAGCTAACTTATACGATGTTCTATAGCAATATGACATTGAAGGCTATTTGCAAGTTAAAAACGAGAAAAAAGAAGGTTGGTACAAAATTCCTATCACAAATTAGGAAATACAGAATACACGATCGAAATATATAAACTAAAAATCATTAAGCCTTATCCAAACTATGCTATGGTCGGCTTCCAGTCTAACCAGACGCAGATAAATGTCACTATTTAACATGGAGCCTCTGCCTATCTGACCTCCACAACCCAGTAACTGGGTAACCCGATACCCCTTGGTAGGACAGGTTGTCAGACTTTCGGGCTTCGGACGACCCGCAATGACTGTCAAAGATCTAAGAATGACAGCCGGGACCAACGGCTTAACGTGCTTTCCAAGGCACGAATGGGTGCGTCGGAAAGCTTCTTGGTATGTAAAGATGGTCACCCATCCCCGGACTAACCGCAACAAGTGTAGCTTAACTCTTGCGGCTGTTATTACTCCGCAAGCTCCTCAACGCAAGGTCCAAGTCCGTCCATCTATCAAATTTCATAAATAGCCGTTTGAGGTGTGACAAGATTAAATGATAAATGATAAATGATTTTATTTCTGTAAGTAGGTTTTTACAAACACTTTTACACGTCAATACTATTTTAAAAGTAGATGAGATCGGCGTTTCCTATCTGACTACTCTGAGAAGAAACGCCAAAACAAACTCAGAGGTCACAGTCTCTTTTAAAGTCCAGACATAATCTTGGTCAGGTCATGTGAAGACCATGTGGATTGATGTCTGAAATGGTCTTTTGAGGAAAGAACCAAACAGAATGAGTGGACCTGTCCAGTCAGTGCACGCATTTGTCAGTAATCATGCAGCTCAACACAACGCATATGGAGCTCAACGATTCGACGAACATTACCAAAGAAAGGACATTTGGGTAGGCCGCATAAATTGCTCAAACTGCCAGACCATGATTAAAACTAATTTTAAAAATTAAAAATAGATTGAGATAAAAAAAAACAACAAATCCACACTGCCTTCACATTCACAATAATTAAAATATTGTAATACTTTACAAAGTAAATTTTCACGTCATGTCAAAGTGTAGAAATCCGAGAATAAACATGGTCAGATCATATGAGGACTCTGTAGACTGGTGTCTGAAATGGTCTTTTGAGGAAAGAACCACACTGATTTGAGTGGACCTGTCCAGTCAGTGCATGCATTTGTCAATCATGGTGCAGCTCAACTCAGAACTAAGGAGCTCAACGATTCCACGAACAATACAAAAGAAAGGACATTTGGGTAGGCCGCGTTAAGTACTCAAACAGCCAGACCGTGATTAAAACAACTGAAAGAACAAAAAAAACAATGACTCACATAGTCCTCACATTCTCAAAAATTAAAACAATGTTATACTTTAAACAGTAAATATAAAGATGTCATTGTTTATCTAAAAAAAATCAAAAATAAAAGTTTAACAGCAAATTAAACATAGACAATATCTGTGTAAACTTATTGGAGCAGCTCAATCCCAAGCCTTCTTGTCCTCAATATAGCCTTTGACAGTATAATAGGCATTCTGGCATAATTTCCGCTTTATAAATGATTTGAATTTATTAAGGCTTAGTTCTTGAATGTGGCCAGGAAGTTTATTATAAAAACGAATACTTTGACATTTAAACGAGCTACCTATTTTCTTGAGTCTGGTAGTAGGAACAACAAATTTGTGTTTGTTCCTAGTATTTATGTTATGGATATCACTGTATTTTTTAAACAGATTAATATTTTTATGTGCATACAAAAGATTTTCATAAATATACTGAGAAGGCACAGTCATTATATTAATCTCTTTAAATTTGTCTCTGAGGGAGTGTCTGGGACTTAGTTTATAAATTGAACGAATTGCCCTTTTTTGTAAAACAAAAATTGTCTGAATATCGGCGGCATTTCCCCACAAAAGAATACCGTACGACATCACACTATGAAAATAACTAAAGTATACTAAACGGGCTGTCTCTAAATCAGTTAAATTACGAATTTTTCTAACGGCGTATGCTGCAGAGCTTAGTTTTTTTGACAATTTATCTATATGGGGGCCCCATTGAAGCTTGGCATCCAAAGTTATGCCTAAGAATACTGTGGTGTTTTCGGGTTTTAACTCTTCACCCTTAATAAGAACACTAGTTTCTACTTGTCTAACATGAGGTATCGTAAACTTAATGCATTTAGTTTTTCTCTCGTTTAGAAGTAAGTTATTAACATTAAACCAGTTAACTACTTTAGCAAGGGCGCTATTTACATTGTCAGTAACCAGCTGCTGACGTTTGAGTTTAAATAAAAGTGAAGTGTCGTCTGCAAACAACACTATATCATGATTATCCTTTATGAGGTAAGGCAAGTCATTAATATAAATAAGAAACAAAAATGGGCCAAGAATTGAACCCTGGGGGACCCCCATTCTTATTACAGATCCAGGTGATCTTTTTCCGTTAACATCAACTGTCTGAATCCTATCACTTAAGTAAGAAGTAAGAAGATCCAGAGAGGCATTCCGGATTCCGTAGTGGTGCAGTTTCCTGATCAATGTTTCATGAAGAACACAATCGAATGCCTTGGACAAATCGCAAAAGATCCCCAAAACATCGCATTTGTCCTCCCATGCCTTGTAAACATGTCCTAAAAGTTCATCACATCAGTAGTTGAACGACCCCTTGTAAAACCGAACTGTTTGTTATGCAGTAATTTGTGTTTATTAAAAAATCTTTGCATTTGATCTAAAATAAGTTTTTCAAAAATTTTACTAAAGGTAGGCAGCACTGAAATAGGTCTATAATTAGTAGGGTCTGATGTGCTACCAGATTTAAACAATGGTATTATTTTACTGTTTTTCATAAGATCAGGAAACTCACCACGGTCAATACAATTATTAAAAATAACAGCTAAAGTAGGTGCTACAATATTTATAATGGACTTAGCAACATCCACAGAGTTACCCCATAGATCTGCGGTTTTTTTAACATTTAATGTGTGAAAGGTTTTAATTATATCTCTACAAGTGACATATTGGAAATTAAATTCAGAATCACAAACTGGAACGTTTTCTTTAAGTAAAGACTCTGCAGCAGTGGGCGATGAGTTTAGAGATTTAGTAGTCGAAACGGGAATCTCCGCAAAGAAATTTTCGAAGGTCGCGGCGACTTGAGAATCCGATTGAATTAAATTGCCATCAATTGCAAGGCTGTAGTCACTACTTCGGTTGCATGATCTTCCCGTTTCGCTATTAATGATATTCCATGTCATTTTAATTACATTACTGCTATTTTTAATCTTTGAACTCAAGTAACGTGACTTGGCTATGCAACAAACTTTTTTAAATAATTTCGAATAATTTCTAACATATAAATTAAATTCAGCAGTGTTTATACAAGTCCGTTCATCATACAACTCATAAAGACGTTTTCTACTTTTATGTATACCAACAGTGGCCCAATCACTGAAGGAAGCGTTACCATTAACCGAGAATCTCAAACTCAAACTCAAAACTCAAATCATTTATTTCAATTAAACCATTTACAGGCACTTTTGAATTGTCAAGGAGTCGGTCAGTCAGAAATATGAAGCTAGTTGCCCATTCCAAAGCGTAGTAGGTACCTATGGAGAAGAACGGGCAAGAAACTCCATGGACACTCTTTTAAATAATAATGTTTTTACATATATCTTAGTTACATCGATTAATGTTGTTCACTATAAGTGAGAACGATGTACAAAAAACCGTACACGTTAAAAGCGTCCAGAGTGCATCAAAACATAATTAAAAACAATCCAGCTAATAATTTATTAAAATAAGCCCTGGCAGCTAAGAGATGACCAGTCCCAACTGACGGCACCCGTTCACGAACATGACGCATGGATCACGAATGTCTTTGGAATGAAAGTTTTATCAAAATGTGTGCAATACATATTAAAAAAAGCATTATATTGATGATTAGAGTCCTCATTAGTTGACAAAAGTAGTAAATTACTCAAAAGTTTAGTTTTAAATGTTTCCAAACGTTTAGTTGTTTTTGGATTAACAGTGATATCTTTTTTAATAACTTTTTTGTTTATATTTGAAATAGTGATCAACTGTCCGCAATGATCCGAGTCTATTAAATTAATAATTTCTTTGTAAGTTGGTTTAACATCTGTATAAATGTTATCTAGGCATGTGGCACTAGTGGGAGTTATTCTAGTGGGCTCCAAAAATTGGTTAGCAAGATTGTATGACTGAAACAAACTTATAATTTTAGTACTAATCCCAGAGTTTTCCAACAAATTAACATTAAAATCACCACAAGTGACGATAGACTTGTTTGAAGTACAGATTTTGTTTAACACTTCATCCATAACTTTTTCAAAACAATCATACAATCCTGAAGGAGGTCTGTACACACTTAATATAATGAACTGCTCCAATTCTACACAGGCTATTTCAACTGTCCGTTCAACAGAGAGGCTCACAATATCCTTACGGTCTTTAAATTTAATCTGGTTATTTACTAAAATTAATGAGCCACCATGTATAGCATTAACTCTGCTGAATGAACTACCAACCTGGTGATTACTAAAATTGAACATGAACTGGTGGCTTTTAAGCCAATGTTCTGTTATACAAAGAATATCTATATTGTTACAATTCAGGAATAATTCTACTTCTAAATCTTTGTTTAAAAACCCTTGAATGTTTTGATGCACCAGGTTGATGCTATTTAAATTTTTTACACACACATTTGATTTCTTATTTGCTTTCTTTACATTTTTGCAAGAGGCTACCTCTATTGTCCTAATTTCTAATTTAAATTAAAATCAATGTCATCAATTGGATCCAAATTATTGGCAGAATATTTTAAGATGTCATTGCATTGCTCAAAAGAAGCAAGTTGTTTAGCCAAATTCTTGGCTGTAATTGAAAAAAAATATGATAGCGACACAGCTATCTGTCTTTTGTGATAGTTAGAAAGATAGTACATAAAAATATTATACCTATCTTTCGTCAAATACAAATTTCTACCAACATAATTGTTAGTATCCACTAAATGAAATTGATTATTATTTAATGTCAGATTATGCAATGTCATATTTATTTTAAATCTAATGTTATTTTCTTCCTGTGGCAAACTGTTACTATATGGGAATGTAAACAACACAATTTTTCTTAACTTGAGATTACACAATGTTTTATAATATTGGAGAAATTCTCCTTTGTTAACATTTCAAATAACATTATTAGATTACACAATGTTTTATAATATTGGAGAAATTCTCCTTTGTTAACATATCAAATAACATTATAAAACGCCGTTTGAGGTATGACAAGATATCATACAGAGTTACTTTTGCGTCTAAAAGTAACTCTATCTGATATCTTGTTTGGATCTCTTGCCGCTACGAGAAAACCAGAAAGTTTCACCCGCTTTATTTTTAAGATGTCTGGTAGTGATAGAGAAATCTATAAACATACGCGAATCACCTTGTAGAAGTACATATCATTAGCTGTAAAGGCGACAAACTAGTAGAAAAGCAATTTTCTTTTACATTTTAAAATTGAAATCTTAACGTATTGAGTCTGGATTATTGTGTGTTTCCATTGCAACGAGGATTTTAACCGTTATTAAAAAATGTTGTTTTTTAGCATCTTTTGTTTCTTTTTATTTTAGCCAGTAATTTACATTTTAGTTAAAAATGGTGCGGCTAACTGACGGCGTGGACAAACAGGCCAAGCAATGATTTATGCAAGACCGTGCTGCACGGGAGCCGAGCTATGTACGACGCGCAAGCGAGGCTCAGATCTAAATCTTCACGAACATTATATGAAACAGTTCATGCTACATGGAGCAGCATCCGGATCCCGTCCGAGTATTGTTCCATACGAATGGAGCAGACAAGGACTCGGGTCACGTCTGTCACGGTCTAGCATAGGCATCCCGAAACCACTTAAAATAGATATAAAAGTAAGCGATCTCATTCTCTCAGAGATTTTAGGACTGCACCCCCTGATGAGGAAGAAATGGGATGATGTGGTCGTATGTATGGAAAATCGTTTAAATATGTGAATACGTCTTGATATTCGCTGTCATAGTGGGAAGCCTTTAAAAAAACAGATGATAACAAAATCTGGGGAGACAGTTTGGTGTTGCAGCTACATAATTATCCATCATCTACATGTTAAATATAATTACAGCACTCATCAAATGACTTCTCCCGTTCTGGGCGTGTCAGACCTTTGACTTGAATGCTTAAAACCTACTCGTGTTCCTTCAATTGCCTGTGCCAGAGGCCACGGTACCTCTTTCGAACATCCCGGCACGACCTCTACCCACCTCAGAATATTACTCGTTACGTTCATGTATTCACGTAAAACAAGGTCGTGTCCACCACGCAGTCACTTAGCGCACTCGTGGATATTGAAGGTTGAATCGTAAGTTCAACACACAACATAACATCACGCTTGTAGTCCGTGAAGGACTAGGCAGATGTGTACCTATTCCATTCACCAGTTATGTGAAGTCCCACGTAATAAGGGGCGAGCCTATTGCCATCAACCGGACACAAATTCAGACTCCGGGCTGGTATTGAGGAGAAATTCCTGATAGAGAAACCCAAAAACACTTTTCCAAACCAGGGAATCGAAACCAGATGGCCTAGACCAATGGCATTCGCTTCGGAGCGATTCTATTTCTGCAATCGCTATCGCTTCACTACGATACTACGCTATGACCTATGGTCACGTGATATTTCGATAGCTTATGTCAACCCCATACATTTTTTGGCTCTTCTACTAGCGTCGAATGTTACTTTGTCTACGCCCTCAGAACCTCATGCTCAGCAGTATCACCTGCGCCTCACTAGACCAACGAGGCAAACCTATAGCAAACATCTCGTGCTACAATGAAAACGAGTTCCGCTTTTGCGATAAAGCACGCACCCGCCATCTTCTAACACCGTTTGGCGCGAAAACTGCTGTCATCTGTCAAAAGTGACAGGTCGATTTGGCGGGAATGCATAACCCTATCATATACTGTTGTTTAATGGCCATAATGTTTGAAGAATTAAATGTTATTGGCTATAATTAAGAGATTCTGTAACACGATCATCTGTATTGTTATTAATTAAAAGTTTTCGTGTTTCTTGAACTTATACTTGGCAATGAAGTTATTGAAGTGGTCTTTCAAAGATTTTTAAGGACAAAAAGCAATAAACTCTCTGGTTTCCATCAGTTTTAGTAAATAATTTAATTCAGATCCAAAACTCAGATTTTTTTATTTGTGCTAGAAGGAAATAAAAAGGATTTTAATCTGTGAATTATGTATTTTATACAAAGAGCCTCCACTGTTCTTAGATATCAATAGAAAAAAAATCCTAAACCTGACCTTATTTCGCCAAACTATAATACCAATGAAAACTACTTATCCATTAACTTGACCAATCTGAATATAAAACAGGTTCATTCATCTAAATAACACAAAACTACCCCCACATCACACCACAAATTCGAAATCTAAACGCGACAACGGAGCGTGGCCGCCGGAAGCGTCCGACACCGCATTTCCGGTCAACCGTTAAATTTGAATTTCGAACCGATAGCGGCATTCCGCTGCAGACTTTTGTTGCTAGCGGACGTGTCGCCGGCTTCGTGAGCTGCGGAAATTATCACGTGGGTTTGTTTGTTTGAAAACAACCTCTGGTTATTGGATATGTATGAAATGTAGATTAATAATTGATATGTGAGAGTAATTTTGGAGTATGCAAAAGTTTTTAAATTTATTGTAGAAATATCAAGAAGTCATTGTCTTAATATAAGCCGCAAGCGATGAATTCGACTGGCTATAACTTCTGCTGCCACACTTACAAGTAATAATAGAAATGACTTACATCTAAGTTACCCGTAATTTATATAACGAAATAAAACCTGACAAAGGAAGCTTAAATCATATCAAATTATAATAGTAGTCTGAACAACTCATTAGATTTTTTGGCTTGTTCTCAAATATACATAGAAATGAAGACGAATGATAGTAATGACATGTTTCATCATAATGAACTTAAACACCCCAACGAAATCCAGTTAAATGGTTACTATTCTTACCTGAAAAGATCGTTATCTTTATCATTTATAAGTTAAAACTTTTCTCATCAAACAATTCTCCAAAATATGTTATGATAATATTAATTTTGACAGACATCACGACACATCTTCCCACACTCTCGATTCTTGCGGGGGTGTGTTTAACAATACTTGGTCACATTCGAATATGTAGAGGGTGTAAATAGGGATGAAACAAAACGGGGTGCACAGGAAACGTCGTGATATCATCGGGATGGGGTGGTACTCGTGGAACTCGAAGTTAGATTTGAATTGATTTGGGTGTTTTTTTAATATTGCTGAATGGGCATGCGCTTGACCTCGATCTCATCTGATGGAAAGCGATGAATGAGGTTTATGATGGAACGAGCGTGCCCCGAAGATGCCTGTTCAAACTTGCTTTGAAGGCAGACGGGTTAAATGTGGAAGTGAACACAGGCGCTGGCAGAGAGCCCCACACTTAAGCTGTGCGCATACTAAATGTGGAGGAGAAGTGCTCAGTACGACTGGTCGTTATATCAACCAAAGAAAACTCACAAATTATATTAAAATTATAACTTTTATTGGGAACAAAGTTCTCATGGCAGGCGCGGCGGAGGGGTAGCATTCTACGTAAAAAATGGGGTTACTGCGCGGGTAAAAGCTCATCCTGATCATTCCAATGTTGAACAGCTTTGGTTAACCCTTAATGTAAATAAGAAAAAGTTACTCATTGGCACTGCATATCGTCCACCCTGGTTGGACTTAGGCCTCTTTCTCGAGGGCTTGACTACTAGTATTGGTGGTTTGGCCCCCTACGATAATGTGATATTGTTAGGTGACTTTAATGTTAATATGCTAGATGTCAATAGCCCAAAGACTAAACAACTTCTGGAGTTTTTTAGCTACTTAAACCTAAGTCAATTAGTCCAAACACCCACTCACTTTGTAGATTATAGTAGTTCGCTTATTAACATTATCTGTACTGATGCTTCAATCCGTAATGTAGTGGCGAATCATATTAGAGAACTTGGCCATCACTCGTTTATAACATGCGAGACGATATTTAAGAAGGATGAAGCTAAACCTAGATTGGTCGTTTTTCGTCCGCTATTAGAGGATTATTTTAGTATTGATTTAAAAAATATACCCTGATCGATTATTGGTGACATGGGAGATATAAATTCAATGGTTCAAACATTTAACTCCTTTTTGATCCAGTTGTTTGATCTCCACGCTCCTCTTAAAAGGAAGACATTTAAAACCCGCCCTACTCCATGGATAACTGAGAACGTCAAACTGATGTCGGCTTTGAGAGATGAAGTTAGGAGCAGATTTCGTAAATCTAAATTGCCGGGTCATAAGGAATATTATCTAGATCTGAAGCACCAGTCAGTCGCGGCACTAGTTAGAGAGAAGCGACTTCGGCAAAAGCATAAATGACCAAATTAAGGACCCGAAGCGGTTGTGGCGTAATTCAAAATCGGATGTGCTTCCTGACCATAAGCAAAGATTGCTGCCAAGTCACTTCAACAACCCTGATAATATCAATGCGGCATTCTTGGACGTTCCAGGTAATTCTGGTCATAATAGGACACAATTGTCCTATTTTGGGTCTCACAGGTATGTGGCCCGGCCACATTCACACTCACAAAAACTAATCCTGAATCTGTCCTGAAGATAATCAAGAGCCTAGGGTCAAATGCACAGGGTGTCGACGGTATAAGTCTCGATATGATATCTCTCACCTTGCCAACTACCCTGCAAGCTATTACAGATATCATTAACCAGTCCATAGCCACGCGTACGTTCCCCGAACTCTGGCGGTGCGCTATTGTTCGCCCTATCCCTAAAAACAATAACCCGGTTAATATCAAGGATTTGAGACCAATCAGTATACTCCCTTGCCTGTCTAAGATCTTGGAACGTGTGGTATACTCGCAGGTTATCCAATACGAAACTTCCAACATTCTTCCTGACCTGCAGTCGGGTGTCAGAAAGGGTAGAGGGACTGCAACGGTTCTGGCTGATGTTGTGGGTAGTATCCTTGAAGCACGTGACCGGGGGGAGGGAACAATTCTGGCTTTGCTAGACTTTTCCCGGGCTTTTGACGCAATTAATACCACTCTACTGCTGTCAAAGTTAACTTTCTATGGCTTTGAAAATGATGCGGTGGAGTGGTTTAAAAGCTATCTTACTAACAGGTCTCAATATGTGGAGATGCATAAGGAGGACGGGTCAACAGTGTCATCCTCCCCCCTCCAAGTGTCAAGGGGCGTCCCTCAGGGTTCGATTCTGGGCCCTTTGCTGTACATTCTGTACAGTGCGGATATCATAAAATCATTTGTTAACTGCAAATATCATATGTATGCCGATGTTATTCAATTGTACATATCCTTCAAAGCGGATGAAACATCTTTGGCAGTGCAGAAATAAAATGAGGACTTGCATAGAGTGGTTGTATGGTCAGAGGAGAACTCTTTGGTTCTGAACCCTCTCAAATCTAAGTTTATTGTGTTGGGTTCTAAGAAGCAAGTTAGTCTGCCAACCCTGAGGTGATTATCACGGGAGAGAAAATTGAGAGAGTGGAGCAGACATGCAATTTAGGTCTAATAATGGATCCAGAGCTGCGTTTTGAGGCCCATGTGACTATAGGCTAAAGGTCTTATATGGAATAAGGAAATACCTAAGCATACCAGTAAGGAAACAACTTGTTGACAGCCTCATCCTATCCAAGTTAAATTACTGTGATGTGTCTATGGTCCATGCCTGCTTTCAAGAACTGAGCGTGTAATCCAACGTATCCAGAATGCCTGTGTTCGTTTTTGTATTAATGTCCCGCGAAGAAGTCATGTTACTCCATAAATTACCGAACTAAAATTATTAAAGATGGTTGCCAGGAGGAAGCTTCATTTAGCCAACTTGTTTTTTGGTATCATTACAACTCAAAAACCACATTATCTCTATGAAAAGCTAACTTGGAAACAAAACCATCTAAAGTACAGTCTTCGCTCCATGGTAAGCCCACAGTCGGTGCCAATGCACAGAACTACTGCATTCAGGGGTTCTTTCAAGTTTGCAGCCACGCGCTGTTGGAATGATCTCCCACCACCAATGCGAAGCCTGAAAACAATACAAGCCTTTAAACTCCAACTCAAAAAGACACTCATACATGAACAAATTTCCCTTCAACTTTAACCAGGTACTTTGGCATGGGTCACTGTACCTCCGGGGTCATGGCTTGCAAGCTTTGGTTGGGGATCTCCTAGTGCGTGTGATGCTTGACATTCGGTCTTCTGTCTGTGGAGCTGTATTATTAAATGTTTTACACCACAGCTCTCAACCCTTACAATTAAGAATGCCACCTTGTTTCTGTAAATTACGGAAAATACCTTATTAATCAACTGGCACACTACGGCTTGTCAAGCGAGTTCCTTGAAGATATAATTTATAATTTTTCCTGCTTTATTTATCAACAATGCAAACAATTTTATTTCATTTATTTTAATAGTTTACTCTTTGTAATCATGATGTTAATTACATTATTATTTCGTACTTACCATTTTGTCTCAAAAAAACTGGTTCTCCGTTATGTCATCTGAATTTCTTTAAGTAACACAAATTTCACAAACACTGCTTTTTAATAACCATACCAACACAGTCACCGAATACATTATTTTGTTTTTAAAATTCCATAATAAAATTCATTACATAATGCGCCATCTAATTATTACGTAATTATTCAGGTAGAACAATAACAATGACAGTATGTCAAAACGTCAAACCTATTTTTAATGACAGCTGCGCGCACAGATTATCAAAGGCTAACGGCGCGTGAGCATTCAATGCCCGGAATGTTACCATTGTATAAATATTATTTATTTTGTTGAACACTTATCTAGTTATTATGTGTACGTATTTTATTTTATCTTAATCTAAGCGTGTGCTACACTGGTCGACGTCATTCAACGCCGGCTGTCGCTGAAAACCAGCGCTGGGGGTCTGTTTCGCATAGGGTCGTAGCATTAAGCTGAGCGATGGCCGTTTTGCGTGGATGTGACGCATATTTTCCCCCAATTTGTTCTCTTTGGTGTTTGTGTTCGATCACTGCGTCAATTTTACCGCAAATAAACGTATTTTCTTTCTTCTCATAGAGATCAATCTTGCTTTAAAGACAGACGGGTTAAATGTGGAAGTGAACACAGACGCTCGGAGAGAGTTCCACACTTAAGCTGTGCGCTTAGTAAATGTGGAGGAGAAGTGCTGAGTACGACCAAGTGCGAATATTTTGTTTTGTGTGTTATATAAATAATCTGTAAGTTTTACTTAAAAGAAGATGGGCCTATTCAGAGATCAGATGAAAACCCTAAATTATTATGGAAAATAGAACTAGAAAATAATCATGCTAGGTATTACTATTATTTTCCATGTTTTAGCACTAGAAAGGGCAAGCAAAAGATACAATAAAAATAAAACATAAAAAGTTTTTTTTTTTTTTTAAACTAACTTGAATTATTCTTACGTTGCAATCGCAAAGAACCGGGTGAAATTACTTACAGAAGTTTTAATTCTCAAATTAAAATATTTAGTGCCATTACACCAATTAAACTGAACGCAATCAGCACATCTTAACCGCGTTCAGCAGCTCTAAGTGACAAAATTGTTATGGAATATTAACACATAGTGTATTTTTGTACTTCAATTTTTCACAAAATACTCACTCACTACTCACTTCCCTCCCCGAACTCGAGAGCAACCCTTAGTACCTCTCAAAATGTAACGTTACGCCAAACGTCGGAACTATGCCGACTGCTATTGTTGATAACGCGTCTTGTTCAGATACGAGGACACGTTTTAAATTAACGTTTTGAAGGTAAGGGTGCTTATATGGGTCATACGTAGTGTGATATTATTAGCGGTGTTATCTACATATGTGACGCAAGTTTAAAATTGGTTAACTTGTAATAAAACACTTTTTTTTTTTTTTTTTTAAAGTAACTTGTTTTAAATTCTCACGGTGTGTATCCTGAGGGTGGTATTATAAGATTCAGTAGATAGATTTATTATTATTGTCGAGACCCTGAGTTCCCGGACTTTTGCTGTTACGACGGGCCGAAGCCAACTCGCAGAGGCCCGTTAGAAGTTTTTAATTAAATATGGCACCTTCCGACGATTCTCCTTGTTAGGACTATGTAAGTGCACCCAAAGACAGTTGGTGCACGACTGTTGCGGAACATGGCAACAAAACATATTGTTCAATGGGTTTGGGTGGCTATAGTGGATTGGTTAACTTGATGTCTCCTGCCTGACCAACGTTTTATAGAAAATAAATAGATAAAATTGCAGGGGATAACTTGCACACTCAATAATGGGCCGCCGAGAACGGTCGCTTTATAAAGAGTTTACAGATTTATTTTACTTAACACTACAGGTACCCTAGAAAACCATTAACACGGTACGTCTGTCTTAACGAATCATACAAAAGTAAAAGTAAAGTTGATTATTACGGAGATATAATCTATGAAATGTTTAAAATCTAATATAATTTTATAGGAACATCAAAACTAATATGACAAGTGCAATGCAATGTTATTAAAAGCAAGTTTGTTTGGAACGCTTTCACGATAAAACGGCTGAACGGATTTGAGTAAAATTTGGCACAGAGGTTCTGACCAAGATACTGAAATAGTCTTTTGAGGTAAGAACCACACAGATTGAGTTGACCTGTCCAGTCAGTGCACGCATTTGTCAGTTTTCGTGCAGCTCAACCCAAAACATTACGGTAGGCCGTAAAAATTATTAAAAATTACCAAGATTAAGATTATAACTTACAGAAATTACCCACGTAGTGTTCACATTCATTCATTCATTATTGTGTGTCACTGTTTAATTAAAAAAATTAATAAAATCCGGAAATAAAAATTGATCAGATAAATCATTTGAGGACCATGTAGATAAGTGTCTGAAATGGTTGTTTGAGGAAAACAGTATTGAGTGGACCTGTCAGTGCGCGCATTTGTCAAGCTCAACATCAATATAACCACAGGTAAGACGCATAAAGAAGTCTAACTACCAGATTATCATAAAAAAAACTGAGGAAAAAAAGAAATTAAAACCCACACAGTCCTCAAATCCTAACTAAGTGGGTATATAAAATATTCTGAATGCAAAAAAGAATATTGTTTGTTTGTTACTCTTTCACGCCAAAACGGCTGAACAGATTTGGATGAAAGGACAATGCCAGAAACTCTATAGAACTTTGCCCCACTCAAATCAAAAAGTCATTTACAAGCCTGCAAAATGCAGCATCTTACAGCTTATTTATTACTGTTAACTAAACATTTGTCCTAATGTCTGTAGAACTTGCGGTTTCTGTTAAAACCTTAAAACAATAATGACATTGATTATAGGTTAGGTGCAGTTTATAATTGTTATGAAGCGATTTAAACAACATATACTTTACGCATTTTCATAATTTGTATAATCGTAATATGAATTTTCATGCGCAATAAGTAACGCAATAGGAAATTCAGGGGCTGAATTCCTTTTATCATTGATTTGTAATCGGCAAGTTCTACTGAAAAACAATGTATTATGAAAAGTTCCTATTATCATAACAACTATTTTCACTAATTGATATTTTCTGTAAATAGCTGGGGCGGGATCTGGCATTGTCAATTACCACACACACGAATATACCAGATAAACCTGCATAGGGACAAAGACTACTTTACATTCTTAATTGCAGGTGAAGTCGCAGGCTGTTGCCCGTGACTCTTTCTACGTCCGCTCGTTTACAAGAATTAAAATAACAATAATATTATAATTCACAAATTAAATATTCATGTCATTGTGTTTATAATAATCATCAGATTTCAAAATATAAAAAGTTTCCAAAATATATGAAAACGTACCTGGTTACTATTGAAATGTAATAGAATAACAAACCTTTTCGTAAAAACCATCAAGACGACGATGGTCATATTAATCATTTTAACTCATAGCTATAGAATGTGCTACGTGCTACGAAATGTCTACGGCGTAGGCGCCTACGAGTTTCAATCGGGCGGCGCCTTGTGTTGAAAGAGGCGCTGAAGTGTATTGATAAGAAACTCTTTGGTTTCTCGTTCGTGGTTATTTTTATTTTTATTTATTTACTACAAGGCTTAGGCATTCTCTACCAGTCAACCAAGGGTGGTGAAGAGATAAAATGGCTGGTGCATTATTTGTGAATGGAATATAATTTATTTATTCACTTAGATATCATGGAATTTGTTATTATTTTGAACCGTATTGATCATACTAGTAATCTTTACCTAGCTCCAGACAACCCAAACACAAAACTGAAACTTTTAACTCAATTCCAAACCATATGCAGTACACCGACAGATTCAATTCTACCCACCTCCTTATAACAATAGCCTGATAATACTCTTAGTTAATAGTTCGACGCTTGCCGCCAAGTGAATCAGTTATTTTAACTTATTGTTTTAAAGTTAGCTTGAGTTGGGACGAATGGTTAAACTGTGGAGTTATGAACAATAAATCGTACTCGAAATCTCGAAATCGTAATCGTAATCGAGTATATTTTTGAAAAAAAAATATTGGTTCGTGGCAAATTTTAGAGTTTTTACTTGGTGTAAAAATACGTGAAAAAAAGTAATTACTACCTGTTGCACGCGACTTCGTCCGCGATCCATGACCTGGGTAAGGTCAAATCTGTGCTAAATTTCATCCTAACGCGTTCAGTTGTTTTGGCGTAAAAGCGTGGATTGTGCTGATTTCAACGAGTTTCCATTAACAGGGATCAGGTACAGGTAAGACACTTGTGTAGGCTAAAGTTACACGCACCAGTAAGATGGAAAATAGTAATTTACAGGCTTAAAGTCTTACATGAATTAACACACTCACTTCCCCACTCTGCGCACCGCCCGCGCTACTGTTCTTACTGTGGTAACTTTAAGTTTTGATTACGTATACATGTGAGAAGAGGCGGTCTCTAGTTATCGGGGCTCAGAACATCGGGAAATATATCCGTGGTAGCTAATAGCGATTAAGTTCGTCTAAGGACCATATGGACTGACAAAAATAGAATGTCCAAAATCTTAAAAATCTTAAACCTTTTTGCCATTGAGCCTGGGGCCCTTCTGCCCCTCCCGCAGCGTGACCACGTCTTCCGCAGCAAAAAATGCATGGCCACCTCTGCACATCTGCGTAAGTATTTCTAAAAACTAAAGTTTACAAAAACAACATGAGAGGTAATAAAGATGTTAGATTTATGGCCAGTTTATGAAGTGCTGTGGAAAAGGAACCGATTATCGTTTCACTATTTTAACTAATTGACAAAACTTAACCGAGACATCGTTATGAGATTTATGATAAAACGTTTACTCTTAATCTAATATTGCTGAATTTTACAAAGTTAGTATCATGTACTCCAGGCGTTATTTAGGCTACAGTTGCAGTGGTAAGTACCACTGCAACTGTAGCCTGCTGGCCTGGCGCCAACAAACATAATAAATGCGAAAGTAAGTTTGTTTGTTTGTTACGCTTTCACGCCAAAATGGCTGAACGGATTTTGATGAAATTTGGCACACAAATAGACCATGGCCTGTGTAAGGTCATAAGCTACTTTTCATCAAAGCATGCAGACTATGTCGCGGGCAACAGCTAGTATTTATATAAAAAGAGCGCTTTTGGTTAGGACGTGGTGTGTAGCATTAGCTGCAACTTGAAATGAATTTGGTGGCCGTAAAAAAAACAATACTGCGTTTATTCACTTACTTTGAAACAAGAACACTATATTTAAAAGCCAAAATATCCCAAGTCCACAGCTTACTAACTCAAAACGTGAAGTAAAACATCGTGGATTCAATTTCCACCTGTCTTTTGTGAACAGACACCATTGTTCCCATAACTCTGTTCTGTTGACTGTATGTACACACTATTTATTGTACAACGTGTAACAGAACAAAACGGGAGGTTTTAAATTAACGCAGTGATTTTGAAACTTTGTAAAAGCCAATAAGAGAAACCGTGGAGTTTCTTACCGGCTGTTCTCCCTAGGAAACGACCACTTGGAACCCGTGCACTTAGCTTCTGCATGTCCATTCTGTAAAATCTCACCGTGAAGACTTGCGTGGAGTAGTCTCCCACCCAAATTAAAGAACTTCCAATGGTCCTCTTCAGAAGGGAGTTACACCGGTGGTTAATTGAGAATCCCTTCTATAAAAGAATTCTTAAATTAATTAATTAATTAGCTGGATTGTTTTTAATTATGTTTTGATTCACTCTGGACGCTTTTAACGTGTACGGTTTTTTGTACATCGTTCTCACTTATAGTGTCAACATTAATCGATGTAACTATGATATATGTAAAAACATTATTATTTAAAAGAGTGTCCATGGAGTTTCTTGCCCGTTCTTCTCCATAGGTACCTACTACGCTTTGGAATGGGCAACTAGCTTCATATTTCTGACTGACCGACTCCTTGACAATTCAAAAGTGCCTGTAAATGGTTTAATTGAAATAAATGATTTGAGTTTGAGTTTGATTCCTTCAGATGCTAAGGATTGACCAAGACAGGATGACACTGACAGCTCACTCCACGCAAGTCGGATCTTCAATCGACATTCATTCAAAATCTCAGACAGCAATACTCAATTCAGTGGGACCGGTCTATCTCCTATCCTAAACACACGCGTGGTCACAATAAACGATTTTATTAGTTTGTCCATTCTGTTTGTCGTCCACACAATATTGTGACGACACCTGCCGGACCGGACATGTGTTTTGAACGGCTTGTATTGGTTTTAAGTCTGAGATTTTGTTTAGAAGAAAAGTGGCTGTTGGAATTGAGTTGGCCAACTCCTATTCAAATAACGATTTGTTTTTGCTAAAAGGTTTTTTTTTTTTTTGGGAATGGCATCTCGCAGGTCAACCTATGAGATTGTCGTCTGCTTAGACGGACTTGCTTGTGGTTGCTCTAATAAATTAAGGCCTCCAGCCAGGACTTAAACTTAAATACTAACTAAAATCTAAGCGACAACGCTAAGGGCACCCCCTGTGGGGTACGGACCTCGGCTCAGGGCGTCGCTGGAAGAGGGCAGCAAGGGACTAGCTGGATCAGGATTTGAGTGATTTAGGGACGAATTTAAAGCTACAGGCTCAGCGGCGCGGGCTGGCTCGAGCAAGGGTCGGGAGGGGCGTGGATTTGGGCGTCGCGGCGGGCCTCGGCGGCGAGGGCGGTAGGACGGCGATCGGGTTTTGCGCTTGTGTAAGGTGCTGGTGGCCTTACTACTCTCCTGGAGGAGGGAAGTGGCGTCGTCG
Source organism: Dasypolia templi (assembly GCA_963555695.1). Taxonomy (NCBI): domain Eukaryota; kingdom Metazoa; phylum Arthropoda; class Insecta; order Lepidoptera; family Noctuidae; genus Dasypolia; species Dasypolia templi. The sequence goes on from OY743163.1 coordinate 14,407,261, forward strand.
GGGGCGATTAAGGTATGCCTTGGTCGGCGAATACTACTAATGCGGGAGGGAGTGTAGCGGGCGGCCGCTGAGATCAAGGGGTTTAGGTGTTTAATGCCACAGTCAAAGAAACGCTTCGATAAGCGTTTCATGAACTGGTTTATGGTAGGCATTTGAAGGTCGACGTGGAACTAAAAGGTATTATTGTTCTTTTGACTTTATATGTTAGACAGTTGGATCAAATCCTTGATCCAGAAAGCGGTACTTCTGAATACGGCGCCTATCTATCGTTAGGAGGTTTTTGTCTCTTGAGCTTTGACCACCTTTGGCTTGGACCCTGTTCCCTACCGGTACCGGTAGGCTACTATTGTTAATATTACATATGATATTACATAGGATAGGGAGTTTGTTTATGATATCATAAAGAACATGGCTATAATAGAAGGTTGTTTTTATTGGGTCTGATAGCATCCTTAAACTCCTGAAGCATCACGCAGAATAAAATACCAGGCTGAACCAAAGCACTAAATAACAGATGACAAATTAAATGTTTTTTTTTTTGTATTTTTTAAAATATTAAAATGTAAGTAATCGTTAGATATGTATTCTAAATTAAATAAACTTCTTAGTGCACGTCTAAAGCCTCCTTGAAACACATTATAAAAACCATTTTCTTAAAAAACATTGGAAATTGCAAAATAAGTTTAGTTTTGGCAAACGGTGGCTTGGTTTGCTCGTTTTTTTTTTGCTACCGGGTTCTTCCTCCTTTTTGAGAATTCAGCAAAAATGTAGTTCATCATCATATTCCTCCTGCCCTTGAACCAATTCATTTGGGATCGGTGCCACATGTGTTCATACTTCTCTCTATTATTCGCGGTAAAAATACACTTTTCTTCAACAACTAGTTTTTTTGAAGTACAATAAATATGTCACAACTATTTTTCCTGCCAAAAGCAAATTACGGTAAATAAATGATATTCATCAAACCGTTAAGTTCGGAAAATTGAATGTCGTTTGCAGCAATAGAGGAATTGGCTACATGCCAATATTTTTGATACACCGCTCTCCCCTGCACAGTACAAAGGAATTCATACTTACCCACTAGTGCAGGGTAGCGATACTAAGGGTTAATAAAAAATGATGATACAACAACAAAACAAAAATAACTCTTAGTTTCAAGTAACTAAACTACCAGCATCCGTTGACCCCATCGTCAGCCGTACGTTAGGAAAAAAAATATCTTTTTTTATCGCCATTAATTTTAATTCTCAATTCTTTACTGCGTTTCATAATATTTCATACTTTTGTGAAAATATTATGAGAGGCAGCATTGTGTAGCAAACATTGTAAATACTTACTTAAGAAAAAGAAACCTGTTGCAGGGTGGAACTTGCATGTTGGCGAGGCACACAAGGAAGCTAAGCAGACATTTTATTTGTGGTGCTGGTATGGCAAACCAAATTCAGTTGCAATCTATAATGAGATGTGTGAGGCCAGGAAATTCTTTAAGAAACGACTGAAATGGTGTCAGAACTATGAAGAACAGGTAAAAATTGATACGTTGGCCTCTCATCACTCAAAAAACGATTTTCGTTTTTTTTTTGGAAAGCTTCAAACAAACTTAATAGCAAACCGGCTTCTCCTGTGTGTATCGAAGGAGTAAGCGATGCAGGTGGAATAGCAATCTGTTTCGACAACATTTTACTGTTAAATCGCCATTAGGGTCGTCGCAGTCGGTGATCAATGTTAAGAACGGTGATAAGATAAGTTTTGGATGTACTAATAGAGACTAGAGGTAAATTTCCCCGCGATGACGGGTTGAGCATTGAACATCTGCAGCATGCTGGACCCCACTTACCGAAATTGTCAGCTATGCTGTTTAACCTTCACCTAAACCACTCATATGTGCCTGAAGAGTTGATTAAAACCATTGTTAAACCTATCGTTAAAAATAAGACAGCTGATCTATCAGATAGGAATAACTACAGGCTTATCTCTCTTGCCAAAGTGGTATCAAAGGTATTTGACAGCATGTTGAACTCACAGCTGACAAAACACATTCAGCTTCATGACAATCAGTTTAGCTACCGGGGCGGACTATCCACTAAAAGTGTAGTTTTGTGTGTAAGCATGCTGCCAAATACTACACAAGGCATCAAAAATCACTTCACGGATGCTTTCTTGATCTTTCGAAAGCCTTTGACCTGGTTTCCTATGATATTCTATGGGAAAAGTTAGAACACACTTATCTACCAATATAACTTATCAACATCTGCAAATACTGGTACGGAAACCAGGTCAATGGCGTGCGATGGTCTGGAACCATGTCGCAGTCGTACAAGTTGGAGTGCGGAGTAAGGCAGGGGGGATTGTCCTCGCCAACCCTAATTTACCTGTATATGAACGATCTGATTGTGGCACTCAGTAACACCCGGCCAGGTTGCCACATAGACGGAATAAATGTAAACAACGTTAGCTATGTTGATGACATGGTGCTACTGAGTGCATCGGTATGTGGCATTAAGAAACTGCTTACCACCTGTGAAGCATATGCCGAGCAACACGGATTAAAATATAAACTCAAACCACTCAAAAGTGAAGTCATGGTCTTCGAGGCCAGAGAAAACAGTTCAGGTAACGTGTTTCCCTGCAATATGCTTAATGGTACAGCTTTGCGTAGGGTGTCTAAATTTAAGTACTTAAGACATTATGCTGACCTCTGACCTCAGGGCAATGATGACATCGAGAGGGAACGAAGGGCGCTGGCAGTGCGAGCGATCATGATAGTTCGCAGGTTTGCACGTTGTTAGACAGAAGTCAAAATTACACTTTTTAGGTCTTATTGTACATCATTCTACACGTGCAGCCTGTGGGCTAACTATACTCATAAGTCCTACTGTGCCCTCCAAGTCCAATTTAATAATGCATTCAGGGTGCTGATGGGGCTGCGGCGATTCTGTTATGCATCTGGGATGTTTGCTGATCATCGCGTAGACTGCTTTTACGCTACGATGCGTAAAAGGTGCGCATCCTTGGTGTGTAGAGTAGGTGGCAGCACCAACAGCGTCCTTAGCATGATCGCTAGTCAGCTGGACTGTAGTACTGCGCCATTTATCATGGAATGGTGCTATAGTGAATGGTTGAGATTACTTTTTATTTTATTTTAAATAATGTTTTGTTGTGGGTAGTTATAAGTGTTAGTAACACTATAAAAATTGTTACTGACAAAATAGACACCATGGACTGAAATAAAATGTTTTATTATTATTATTATATTATAGTTGATAGTTACTATTACATAGTTTCACGGAACCTATCCAGCTTCCCATCATCTCCTGCGTGGTCTGCCGCGACCCCGCCGCACTGGCCCACAGTTTTCCGCGAATACGGGAATAATAGACATGTCAATTTTAATTTAATATTTTAGCTTTATCCCTTTAAGTTACAAATAATACCTGCTTGAGTAAGGAGCTCGTTTTATGTTGTGTGTACACCATGCCTTTATAAGTTGTATGTGACGTCTGTAGTTTTAGTTAGATAAATCGATAGCACGTTAAGCGGTTGATCCTAGCTGTCATTCGTGGATCTTTGACAGTCGTTTGAAACTCAGATAACCAGCCTTATTGAGGGGTATCGTGTTACACAGTAACTGGGTTGTGGAGAGCAGTGGTGGCCCAGTGAGTTACCACTGGGCCGCGACTGACGAGTTGTAGGTCGTAGGTTCGAACCCAGACAGACGCTTTACTTTGTGTAAATAATTTCAGCACCGCTGCTCTCAAAACGGTGAAGGAAAACATGGTGACGAACCGGCATTTCTGAGAACCAAAAATTCGAAGACATGTGACATCTACCAACATCCACTCCCTCTCAAAGAGAGGAGGCCTGTGTCCCAGCAGTGGGAACATAATAGGCCGATTATGTAGGTTGTGTGTCATGTGAAATATACTCATCTGCATATGTTTTGGACTGTTAGCAGACTAAAACGTGGTCGAAAAAAGGCTGAGCAGATGAGTATAATATAAGAAAATGATTAGATAACAATATGCAAACGTTATAAAGCTATGTTGTAAGGTCTGATTACGGGGTTGTTATGCAAAGTGACCACCAATTTAAACTATCCGTATTGTTCACCTTTGCTTCCAGTCCAGTAGAGGAGGCTAGTACTGCATCACTTGGGTACGGCCGCCATTTTCTAGCGACAGAGATGTATACATAACATACATAAACTCACGTCTTCATCCCATGGGGTAGGCAGACACCACAGAACCTGCTACGATCCTTACATACTCCTTTTTCCTCGTTTACGTTCATACATCTGGTCATACACGAGCTCCGGTTGAGATTACTACGCACCTGACCTTTCTGAAGAACATCACCAATAAGGTCACTATATGTCCTCCTATGTTGCCCCTCCCGGCGTTTCCACTCTCATCTGCCTTGTAATTACCTTTTGTTAGTCTTATTTCATTCATCCTCTCAACATGACCAAACCCTCTAAACACACTCTCGCGACAGAGATGGTTCTTGTATTAACGGAGTCTTGAATGTTCTCTGACCTTCAGACCTACTCTTATATCTCCACGTGCGGACTCAACTTAAAAGGCAATTTATTTTATAACTCTTGAAATTTTGCTAATAATAGATGCAATTCGCTTAACGATATAATCGCCTAACCCTTGCATCAACATATAACCGCTGACTTAATCAAGACGTTCGAGTCCAATTTCAAGAAAGAATAGGAAGATAAACCCAGGTGAGTGGCCCAATGAGATTGGTTTTGAAGCAAACAAACCCTTTTAAAATAACCCATTATCCTATAATCAACTCGCTCTGCTTCCCTATTAATTGGGCCATTCGAGCTCATACTCTAAACCGCATAATCATTTGAATGGAATCATTGAAATCACAACTTAAACTCAAAATTGTATGAAATGGACATAACACGGCAAATTGTGGTAGTCTGTAAATTTGTCTAGCAATTAAGTTACTCTACTGTACAATGAGTTCAAAATAAAACAAAACCAATATATCCATGTAGCAAACTCGTCCTATATTCTCCTATAAAGAACAGAGCAGTAGCAAGAAAGAGCACATACAAAAAATTAATTAAAAACAAACTCGCTACAATGTAAACATCATTATTTTTGTGACTGAGACACTGATTATCAAAATACGCACAATAAATCAGATATTTTGTAAAAAGTATTAAAGATAACACAATATCAAGTACAATGAGGCCCATGGAACAGTGAACGAGGCAGATACTGTTGTACCAGCAGGCAAAAAACAAAAGAACACTGGCGAAGAAGAATATCCACATCAAATAGTGGATGTAAATGAGGAGGGTGCAATAGTCGGGTTCGTTTTTGCATAACATTGCGAGGTCTCCATCAGAACCTGGAACAATCATTGGAATGTCTTAACATTGCTTCCTGTTCAAGGACCAGAAACGAATTAAATGTCATCATCAGTCAACCGAGTAAATGATACATCTAATTCGTTGATCTCTATTTAGAAGAACGGGCAAGGTTATCCAAGGATACTCTTAAAAAACCAACTGGTAGCATATTTCTTGTCGGCACAAGCCACACGAGACATTTTAGATTTGTCTCTTAAATTAAAACTCATCTGCGGTACCTCTGGTTTCTTTTTGAGATGTCCGTCGTCATCAGCCCACAGCAGTCCACTGCTGGACGTAGGCCTCTCCAATTGCACGCCATTCAACTCGATTCTCGGCAACTCACTAACGTGTGGAAATTCCCACGACTGTCCTCCACTCTGGGGTAGAGGGAGGGGTCTTTCAGACTCTTACTGACTCAAACCACACGGTGTTCTGCTGCTACCTTTAACCTCAGCCAGGTGTTGGCTTAACATTGCACATTGTGGTAGTTTGTAAATTTATGTGATGAATGATTCCTGTACAATAAGTCTAAAATAAAACAAAAATAATATATCCATGTAGCAAAGTCGTCTTATATTCCCCTATAAAGAACAGAACAGTAGCAAGAAAGAGCACATACAAAAAATTCATTAAAAACAAATTCGCTACAATGTAAACATCATTATTTCTGTGACTGAGACAGTGGTTATCAAAAATCGTACAATAAATCAGATATTTTGTAAAGAGTATTAAAGATAACACAATATCAAGAATAACGAGACCCATGGAACAGTGAACGAGGCAGATACTGTTGTACCAGCAGGCAAAAAACAAAAGAACACTGGCGAAGAAGAATATCCACATCAAATAGTGGATGTAAATGAGGAGGGTGCAGTAGTCGGGTTCGTTTTTGCATAACATTGCGAGGTCTCCATCAGAACCTGGAACAATCATTGGAATTTCTTAACATTCCTTCTTGTTGAAGGACCAGAAACGAATTAAATGTCATCATCAGTCAACCGAGAAGATATTACATCCATACCAAATACGTAGATCTCTGTTGAGAAAAACGGGCAAGGAAATCGATGGATACCCTTTAAAAATAAACCTGATAACATTTTTCTTGTTGACACAAGGTACACGAGACAGCTTTGTCTCATGAAAACTCATCTGTGGTGCCTCTGGTTTCTTTTTGAGAAGTCCATCACCATCAGCCAACAGCAGTCCACTGCTGGACATAGGCCTCTCCAATAGCACGCCATTCAACTCGGTTCTCGGCAACTCTCATCCAGCTGTATGTAATGTGCAGTATGCTGTGCCAAGGTCGCTGATGAGGCTGAAGGTGATGACCAGGTATGCGCTTGCGCTGCATGCTGATGGTCAGGACAACGTTCAAACCGTGGTTGCTGGCTGGCTGTATGACTTGCGGGAGCGATGATGATGACGTCACGCTGAAGTAGTTGCACGAAGGCTGCGCTGACGTTCATACTCGGGGTCACCAGTAAAGAGACATGAGGAACCCCTGGAGTAGGGGGGGGGGGTCCTGCCCATACTCTTACTGACTTAAACCATACGGTGTTTTGCTGCTACCTTTAGCCGGGAAGCTGCAGTGTTTGCGCATTTTGTCAAGCTCCCCCGGCTAGGTGTTGGCCCGCATGAACACATACGGACCCCATCACCCAGAGCGGCGCATACGGCCGCGATTCCTTTATAGGTACGTGCGCACGAAACAGCTACCGGCCACCCTGCAAAGATCGTCGCTCCACCTAGCCTGAGGGCGTCCTACCTTCCGTTTGCCGATTCGCGGTCTCCGCTCAAGAACACAACGTCTACCCTAACAGTAATCGGTTCTACGGCTACTGCGTCTGGCTCATTACCACTTCAGCTTGCTTATTCCTTGTGGAGCGGCGATGACTTCATGACATATTGTGAAATTGGACGTAAGCTTGTTTGCCATCCGAAAACAAAACCTTCATTGAGAAGTACAACCATCTTCCAAAAGTTTTGGTATATGGAACATAAAGAGACAAGCTTGTTGCCATCAATCAGACACACTAAACGCCAGACGGATACTCAGAATTTTAATGAAAATACCCAATAACACTGGTCGACCCAGACATGGAAGGCTACGCTCAACCAACGAGGTACACTGGAGGTTAAACAAATTAAACCAGAAGAAAATGTAAGTTAAAACTTACCACCAGCATAATATGCTAAGTTGACCATAGGGCCTAGAAGACCTGAGATGGTTAAACAGCATGCAGACAGAATGAAGTTGTAGGTCCTCCAGACACCTTGGAAGGATGGTAAAAATCTACACATAATTAAAAATTTGCTACCACAGTTTTATGTTAAAAAGAGGGCAAAATATCTTGTTTAAATCTCCGGGAGCAGCATTAAGTTTTGTAAACAAAGGATATATTTTTTTTACATTTTAAATTAATTTACTTTGGTTGACGTTTAGATTTTGACACTTATTTTTTTATGAATTTCTTTCACTGAGTAGATTTCTTTTAGACAAAGGGCTTTTGGTTGTTATGCTTTCAACCTCGTTTGCAAGAACTTAAATTATAATACCTTTTTTATATAACTCATTTAAAAGTAACTATCTGTTCCCTTTTGACGCCATAGCGGATGAACGAAATTGGCACAAGGATAAAACATAGTTGAGGACAGAGAATACTTTTTATCCCGGTAGTACTTTCCCGTGAGACACCCGACATTCACGCGGATAAAGCCGTGAGCAAAAGCCAGTTCACCTGTAGAGGCACAATTCTGAAGACGACGGCAGACCGCAGACTGCAGCGGCAGTGCAGCCCAACTGCAATGACGGAGCCGCAATACTAGTTTTTTTTTATATATTTCTATGAAACCGCTTCGAAAGTTGTTATAAAAGCGGACACTTATTTAATTTTTACTACGTGTATTTGTAAATCTCAGTTTTTGGGAACATAAAAAAATGTGTATTTTGGAGACTCGCGAGGTCCAAATTATACAGATCGCGCGGATTGCCCTCTAAAGTAACAACAGCTGCCGATCCTCACAGCAGAACGCGATAAGACATTACATTGTGGAAATAAGCAAAGTATGTTAACCTAGCTTTTTGGTTTTTCACACTTTCACCGATCTGGGAATCGAACCCAGGATGCTCAGCAGTACGATCACAAGACTGACGAGGCAGAAAAGCAAACTACTTACGTACTGAATTATTATAATTATCTTTAAATAGCATATTATTTCCCATAAATTACCTGGCGTTAGTTGTAGGCGGTAGGTTCGAACCCTGACAGGCGTTTTCATCACCACTGCTCTCAAAACTGTGAAGATAAACATCGTGAAGAAACCGTAATGTTAAGTTAGAACCTAAAAATAGAAGACATGTGACATGTATCAACCCGCACTGGGCCCGCGTGGTGGATTACGGCCCACTCCCTCTCACAGAGAGGAAGCCTGTGTCCCAGCTGTGGGAACATTATAGGCTAATTATTATTATTAAGCAGATTATGCATGGATATATAGTAAGCAAGATGCTGATGATGTAGATATTTTATATTCTGGCTCCTACAACACAGGTGTTTTTCTCCGACATAGTTGAGATAAAGCTAGGTAGATAATGAGGGACTTGATGCAGGGACATGCTGCTGTATACAAAAATTCTTATTTCTTCTTTTTTACAGGTCAAGATGGAAACCTTCCAAAGTTATGCAAGAAAGAACCCAAACACTGCCTTCTTCAGACCTTTATGAACTATAATATGGATTCCTTCCCCAGCCAGTCTTCTCCTAATCCTTGCCTGTTGGTTCAACATTAGCCGCCTTATCCACTGATATATTGGTCTCATCATCACTGATCTGTATATCGATTCTGTAAATTTCACCGTGAAAACTTAGGTGAAGTGTGCGTTCAGTGTCGTTCCACTGTTGCTAGGGATTGATCAAGCATTTACATTAAAACAATAATAATTGATATTTTAATATTATTTTTATGAAAATCCTATTGATCATTTTATATTATTCCAAAGCTAGTATTTAAGTGTCCTAGCAAAAAAAATAATGGAGAAAGGTACTGACAATTTTTTTTTGTTATTTCTATTTTATTTACATATCTATTATTTAGACACTTAATTCTAGTTTTCAAATAACACGCTCACTTCACCTACGTCTTCACGTTGGGATTTTTTAAAATAGCAATGATGGTCTCGGCTTTTATTATCATGTGATTAGCAAGATTAATATAGGGTGAGATCGTCAATCCTAACTATGCTAACTATGTATCATATTATATGTTTATATAGGGTGACTGGTAATTAGTGACCGATACTTAAACACATGACTGTACCCATCAGAACAAACAACTTTCCCAAAGACCAATTTTTTTTAATTTTTTTGCGGATGACCCCAATCACCCCAATAGAAGGCTGAGGAAGTACCTAACAAGAATAATATACCATTAGCTGTGACTTTATTAAGTGACTAATCTCTATTTACAAACACAATTAATCAATCAACTTTTACCATGCATTTTTCTCTTTATTGAATTTATCGACCGCACGAAACGCTCGCGCGCAATCAGCTGTGAGGCGCCTGACCCCGCCCGGTCACATGATCATGTAGGTACTACCGTACAACGCGCGGCAAAAAAATATTATTTCTTTGGGAAAGTTGTAACTTATATTATAAATGCGAAAGTTCGTTTGTTATGCTTTCATCCCACTTTTCTTATCTACAAATAAATAGTATCCTGATAGTTACTCATTTACCGTTACTAGAAATGATTAGCAAAACCAAAACCAAATAAAAAACAACAAAAAAATATAGTCGGCAAACAAAAGAATGTTTGATTAAAAAAATGGTTTTTGATTATTTTGATAAATATTGCCTCGTTGGTCTAGTGGTCGCAAGAGCTACTGCTGAGCATGAGGTCCTGGGTTCGATTCCCAGGTCTGGCAGTGTGTAATTGGGTTTTTCTATCTAGAATTTCTCAGTACCAGCCCGGAGTCTGGATTTGTGCCCGGTTGATGGCAATAGGCTCGCCCCCTATTACATGGGACTCAAGCATAACTGGCGAAATGTGGGTGTAGGTACTATAGGGACACCTCTGCCGAACCCTTCTAGGATTACAGGCGTGATGTTATGTTATGTGATTATTTCAAAATGATCCTATGCAGTAGTATCGCCAGTGTTTAAAGTTATTGTCGTGTTGTTGTCCCCACATTCATAGTTCAAAGTTATATGGTCAGTTTCCACATTATTATTCATTATTATAGAGTTCTAGTGGATGTAAGTTAAATTATTTTCAATGCACCCACGATACCAAAGAAACTCCTAATACTTAAGAAAGTTTGGGAAAAAAAAACGATTCCTGATTTAATTCGATTCATCATCTTCTGCCATTGATGACACGCCTTAAATAACGATTCTTCTTGGTTTTTAGGACGAAGCTTTTTTTTTGATGAGTTGTAAAGTAAAAAGGTTAGTATTTTCACAGTTTTTCTGTACAAAAACTGACAGACGTCCATATTATTCGCAGGATATGACTTATTTTAGTAGTCGAAGGGACAGGCCTTTAAAAAACAATTCGTATTATTTCACTATCCGTAAAAAGACGATTTCTACCTGTTTTAATGGACTGTTTAACTTAGTTACTCCCATACTTTTAAACAAAAACAGATTAAAAAAACACATGAGTAATATTGTTTTGCCTGCAAAGGTGGTATTAGGCAGTAACGAGAATATTTCCGAGTCATTTAGTTAAATGCGCTGAACAACTGATTTAGCTGCAGACAGACGAACGGACAAATGAGTTGAGTACTTCATTATGAGGTACAGGAACAAGGATATGTGGAACTCGGTTATTTTTAATGTGTTGTTTTCGAAAATGTTTGTTTTGTGTTAATTTCTTCGAATAATGTTTTGGCTGACAATACTCTTCGTTGATTATTTAGTTGTTCAGAAATGAAATGTCTTTTCGAAGGCTCAATTCCAAGGTTTTTTTTATTGTACGTACATATGTTTAGAAAAAAATTAAGTAAAATTTAATAAAGAACACTATTTTTTATTTCTTAAACCAAATTCATTTATTCAGTAGGTAGATGAATATGGTACAAACAGACGTAGATTTTTTTCTCACAGTATTCCTATATTTCAAACCTTGACGAATTGAATCATAATCAGCATATAAAGTTCCCAATGCCGATGCCGGGATACATGCCTCTTCTCTGAAAAAAGTAGTGGGCCGTAATCCACCACGCAAGCCCAGAGCGGGTTGGTAGATGTCACATATCTTCGATTTTTTGGTTCTAGGACATGCGGGATTCCTCACGATGTTGTTTTTAACCGTTTTGATAGCAGTACTGATGAAATAAATTACACAAAGTGAAGTGACTTGGTTCGAACCTACGACTTACAACTAGTAAGTGGGGGCCGTTACCACTGGACCACTACTGCTCTCACTTGTACTGCGACGACTTGAATGTATCATGTAAATCTGGTGCACCTTTGGCGGTCAACCCCTCTACTATCATTTTAACAGCGGCTAAGCTATTCTCATAATCGTTTATGTCGACACAAGTAAAAAAAATTACAGCTAGTTCCAGTTTCGCCTCGCCCTGTACACAAAAGTATGCACAAAAATGTTCATTAACAGTCGAGAGGTACGGTTAGACACAAAACGATAACTGTAACGTAGTACTGTGAGCAGCAGTTTAGTGCATTGTTGTTCTTAAGTTAGAAAATTAAAAATAACTGGAGAGGTAAAGGCGCGTTTGGCATTGGCAGATAATTCCGAAATAACAAAAAAGTTAAATACCTGACTGTGTTTGCCGAAGGGAAAAGACAGACGAAGTAAGTAAATAACTTATAAACTAAGCCACACAAAACCGTAGTAAAGGTTTGATTGTGGGTGGGGTCGAAGAGTCACTTTATACTCATTCTTAAACTTCGTACTTTTAACTAATTAATATGTATAGCTGCATATCACATTTCACATTTCTAAATAATTTATTTTTATTTATTTAAACATATATGTAGTTGACACGGAGTGCACGTGGGTGTGTGTTGTGCTGTGGTATACATACGTTAGTTATGATGTAGTTAATCGAACCTCAATTTCCATTATGCAACCCTAAAAATATTTTTGAACATTTTAATATAATGCATGCGCCTCTTTTTGAAAACATCTAAAAAATCTTAGGTGGCAGGGATATGGTCGCACAACCTATATCATGGATTCAGTACATGTGTCTGAACCCCTGCGTTGAAATTTTTCGTCGACGAGTCAGGAGTCGCGATAGCAATAGCACAATAATCAATATAAGGTTTTTAAAAGTTTGTATATTTTATTTTTCTTTTACCAAATTCTTTAATATTTTGTAAATGTGAGAACGTTGTAGGCCTTGTAGGACTGCGGATTTCAAGACCATTTTCTATTTTGTTAAGTGCCTGGTACTTGTTGACAGGCTCACACTGTCCTCCCATACCTATTAACATTGTAAAAGCCAATTATTTTCAAATGAGGAACCGTAGAGTTTCTTGCCGGTTCTTCTCCATAGGAAACGACCAATTAGAGCCGTGCACTTGGATTCTGACGTTCTATAAGTGCCCATGTCGGTTTTTAAGAAGTAAAATATTTTGAAAAGTCGCTGAAAAGACGCATTTGGTACCATAGATCTATACCTGGTGCTGGGGATTCATTAACGTTGAGATATTTACAGACAAGATCTGCTGTTAACCGTCACCTTGACCTAGATTATGCAGACATAATCTTAGACTTAGACTTTAAGAGAGGCTTTGGCCCCAGGGTTTGTTTCACCATTCGTTCTCATAGTCAGATAGGAAATGTCGACTTCATCTAGCATTTTTTTTAATATGCCTATTCGAATTAATAAAAAGAACATTATGTTAATTTTATATTTCTTCCTTGGCGATGTACACTTTTAAACAACAACAAAAAATCGAGAACAGCCAGAGATATGCGGGCCGTAAATCAATACACAGAAATAAAATTCACGACAATTGCATTCAAAACTTCCCCTTATTTCAAAGTTGGGTGAAATATTATCATGTATTTTAAAACTATTTCGAGCCCGTTTTTAATTACACTTTTTCACAACTGTATATTAAGCCTATCCAGGTTTTTATTCCGCCTTTTTTTAGTAATTTCTGTTATGAGTTCTGGACTTCATTTCGCATATGGACAAGCGTGAGTCGTATTATATTATATTGGTTTTTAAATTTATTTCATCAGATTCGATTTATGGAAATACAAAATGTGTGTTGTGCCTTTCCGGCAACATGCTTGCTAAAAATTGATGTTTCTTGAATGGAATTTGAATGAAATGTTATTGATGTTTTTGCTTTTCGTAGTTAATTAAATCATTTCTAGCAAAAATTTATTGCTCGTAGCAAATTCAAGGCTCGTAGTAGATGCTCGTAACAGATTCAAGGCTCGTAGTAGATGCTCGTAGAAGAATCAAGGCTCGTAGAAGATGCTCGCAGCAGATATTCGTAGCAACAGCTCCTTGTGAAAACCGCTAGCAATCATAATGGGTGCCAGCACTGTCTCCTACTGGCTCATATTTTATAATTAATCACTTTTAATAATTACTGGCTTCTGGCATTTGACAACATGAGTGTATTAAATGAAGCTACTACCTATCTTGCGTCCACAACCTAGTTACTTGGTAACTCGATACTCCTTGATAAAGCTGGTTCAGGTTATTTCTACGCAGCCGGGACCAAAGACCCAAAGTACTTTCCCAGGAATATCCAACAATAACAATATAAAACACAGATAAGTTTATAGAACACTCGCGTAGCAAAACCAGGTCGTTTAATAAAATTCTAATCAATAATGACTAGCTTCTTGCTGAGGACTTGAGCAAGCGAAAATTCAGCAATAAGGATCACTCATATTGAAAATGTTCAAAAAAATAACGTAGTTTCAAAGAAGGCATAGTAAAAATGAGATTATCGAAAAAAAACTGTTATATCGATGTAATTATGAAGAAGCTACACGCTCTAAAGTTTTTGGAGGGGATTACGGTACGGACAATGGTGGTGCTAGTATGCAGTTACATAGTCGTGACGTCGCTTCTACGATAATGCTGTCCTTGTCTAACACTTATTTTAAAACGTTTATAACTTGGCATATTTTCAGCTTTTTATTATTAATATTGTTTGCACTATTTGGAAACAAATATTTATTTGAGAAAAAATAACAAAAAAAATTCATCATTCCTATTTGGAATTCCTCTACGGAACCCCAATTGTAACAACACACGCTTAAGTTTTTTAATATCCACCTGTATGTAGGGATGCAGGAAATATTTAAAATGGCCGCCTGCCTGAAAGTATGTGCATCAAGTGCTTGTGCGTCTACGGAACGAATGGAACGGTTGTTATGAACACATAGTTGGAAACTGTTGCGAAAATGAGATCCGTATTGTTTTTAGAGGATTGTCTTTTTAATTTTAAACCGAAGGCGTATTGTGATCATTGTATGTTCATTTTTAATTCCAGACGGAAAATGAGTTATAAGTTTAACGTGTTTATCTGTGTATCTGAACTGATTTTATTTTGTTTGAAAGGTGACTTGATTAAGAATGTTCATAACTAAACAAAAGAAAAAAACAGGAGAAAATCTCTTCAACCGGTATTAGAGGTTTTTGTTTGTGCCGGGGGTTTTTCAATTTTGAATTTAACTTTCATGTGATGGAACGGTTAGGTTATATATTTTAGAGTAGTGGCAAAATTTATGATTATTATTACGACAATTTGTAGGTTTTAATAGTTTTTTAAGAACAAAAAAGCAACAATAGGTAGTTATTTATGTTGTTAATTTAACTTAGGAAAATCTTGTTTTTTATAACTTATTTCTGTCTTTGCTGATGCGCAAAGGGTTTACAATCCCCTATAGACGCCTTTCTTGAACAATACATTTCGCAGAGATGTGCTACACATAATCTTTTGTACATTAGTTACCTACTTAAGCAATCACAAAACGAACAAAACGTAGTTAAAAAAAAAACAACAACATTAAAAAAAAACACTGAAAATTAAACGTAACTTTGATTTCGGAACTCGGTGTCTTTGGATCTTTATTTCAGTTTTTTGGCACCGACTTCCGAAATTAAAGTTATTTTTCTTCTCTCTTCTCTCTTACGATTTAATTGACTCATAGACTATTCGTGTACAGGCTCTGGCAGTAAGCATTAAAAATACTAATTTTTATTAGGTCCGTACACCGAGTAAATCAACGAGCCATGTTGCACCGAATGGCGAGTGCCCTGCGCTCCCTCTCTATATCTACATGGCCGTTAAGGTCCTCGGAAAGAAGTTGACCTAGGTATTTAAAAGTTGATACTCTCTTAATTACTATACCGTTTATAAGAAGGTCGGGTCTTCACGGCACTTGCCGCCGACCTGAAAGACCATGTACTTTTTACATTTTTTTACAATTTAAATTAATCCATGTGCGGCAGCGTAGACTTGACAAGTCTAAAGCAACTCTCCGATTGCTCCTGCAGACGGACCCAGCAGCACCATGTCGTCAGCATAGCTGATGTTTTAAATGCTAACCACATCAACACTGCATCCGACACACATGCTGATGAGTCCCTCTATGAGTTCTCTCTATGATGCTCTAGTTATGGTACCTTCCCCACACCATTTTTTTGTAATATATGTATATACAGGGTGTCCAGTAAAAAGCACGACATACTCCAGGGGGTGATAGCGTGGGTACCCACCAAAGCAACACAATATATGTTCAGTAAAATCTTAGGGATTTACAGTTTTACAAAAAAATCCTTTCGTGTTTCGTTCTGTGAGAATTTAAACAAAAAATTAAAAAAAACTTGAAAACATTCTTGTCTCAGATAGAAAAAAGACTTATCAATGAGTAAAGTAACTATTCACGAATAATTCGATGTATCAAAAAATTGAAAAAAGGTATTTTCCATTACGAGATGCTTAAAAATCTGTTTCAAAGTAGAGATGTTTCGATATTTCGGAAAAATTATTTTGCTGAACTGCTTTTGAATTGGGTTTTTTCAATAGGTACTGACCCAAGCTGTCACTCCCTGCAGTATTTCGTGCTATTTACTGGACACCCTGTATATAGATATATTACAATAAATCAGCGAGTGCGATTACTGCTACGCGGTGATTACATTAGAGAAAGGAATCGTCAACAGTTTTACTAATAAACACAAATTACACGTAATAAACCTAACGGTAAATAAGTGATATTTTCGCGTTTCACTCTGCAAGTGTACGAACCGTACATTCATATTTTTTTAAATATCATCCCACCCAAGCTGTTAAAAATAGCCTGTAACCTTCATCAAGAAATCCTAGGAATCCAACGTCTGTGTTCAAACAAATAAACTCTCAGCTTTATTATTAGTACAGATTGATATATGCATTAATTAGCCATGGAAAATCCGCAGACTTAAGGGGTAATTAATTTAAAAACAACAAATAAATTAATTTGATGTTTTATTTTTGTGGTGTCATCGACCACAGTTTGTGTTTTCACTGGAAACGTCAGATTGAAAAAGCAGTTTTTTTTAAATTTATTGATAACTTCACAGACGTGATTCGTATCGATATTTAAAAACGATAAAACATATTTTCTCAACTAATACTTCAAGTAAGAACACTGCCAATGGTCGTTGACCTTTAAAAATGATTTTTGTTTTATTATCTCTTGCTTTGATTTTGCTAGCTTATTTAATTTGACCGTAGATAGATACAATGGAATAAAAGAGACATTTTTGAGGTTTTTATGATTCTTGTTATTTTCTCATAAAAACTCTTTTAAAACAGTAGGGAAATAAGAAATATTTATGGCAGACTGAGTTTTGGACTGGAAACGTTCTGATCGAGGAAAGTGTCTTTGTTTTTCACAGTCAAAGAAAGCTATAAGAAAGTGCATTGGAAAATGAGAAAATGCTTTACAAACGAAAACTAAGCTTAACTAAGCGGGATTGTAAACACAGGATTTTTGCCAAATAAAAGTTGAATGAAACTATTACGCGCTTATTATTATTTGTAATCAATAAGTATTTGGTAAAACATATCTTCCGAGTCATTAATTCTAAACGTATCTAACGCCATCTAGTATCGAGTAGCGGAAACTAAAATGATCCTCATAACAGGTAAGTTTGCTGAAATTGCATGGAAATACGATATATGCACAGTCCCTTTTATTATTTGTAAAGCACTGCATTTGATAAACGTTTTAAGATCGAATCGTACGGGTAAAATAATTATGCAACACACTACCACCATCTATAATCGAGTAGTACAAAACACAACCGTAATAAAATATTCAGCGCGGGCAGAAAGTTACAATGTTACAAAAATTGGCACGTGCAACTCAAATTCGACTTTAAATTTAAAGCCGCAGAGTAAGTTATTAATTTAGCAAAGACATCAAGGACAACATAGCTTAAATATTTAAGGCTGTAGACGACTGAAATACCTAGCTATATCGTTTTGCTTTGCTATTGAAAAAGAAAATTCTTAGAACGCGAAATGAATTGGGACATACGTGTATATATAACCTTACTAAAGCTAAGTGAATTTTAGTTTCTAAAACTTAGAAAAACAAACAAAAAATATAAAAAATCAACAAAATGATTTTCCACAAAAAAGAAATTGCACTGACGAGAAGAAATCAATTTTTTTCCTGCGAATTTACATCTGTCAACCGCTGTGCAAGAGAGCGAGACGGCGCCTGATACTCTATAGTGAGTGAAAACGACAGCAGTATTCGTCGATATGGCATCCTGTGTGTGAAACAATAGAACATTTCGACTAAGACACTGAGATACTCTGTAATACACAGCGTCGGGCGTCCCTTTGCAATTTTCGAGGACAACGCCATCTGTGTTAGCAGTTGGAAAGCTACATTTTCTGAGTTGGTGTGCCGTATTTATAGACCGGAGTGTAAGGTTGTGTGCAGTTTTATGCGAGTGTGAGTGAGCGGAGGGTTGAAACGGACGCAACGAGGGTAGTGGCGGCAGAAAAAGCTTATTTTATACTTTAATTAATTTCGTAACGAGCGATTTTTGTGATATTTTTAATGTCTTTAGATGAATCGTATTTTTCATTACTATCATAACATAAGAATCAGCATCAGCATCAAGAGTCGCTTAAAGTTCTGTTTACGTGGGCTAGAGAGATGGTTTTTGCAAATTGGAACAAAAACTTCGTCTGGCAACCAGTTAGCTGAAACAAGAGATTAAATGATAACATAACAAGAGTTTACAGCAGCTGATAATCATACTGGCGCCCAGCGTGTTACACAGACAGCTTGATCTGTTTAATAAGAGAAAATAGTACCGACTTGTTGGTTGAGATATTCTTTAATTATAATATGAGTAGATTTCGAAACAGAAAACTTAAAATGAAATAAAAAGTACTACCAGTTGTTGAAATATTGAGAAAGGGTGTTTCTATTCTATTCCGATGATGATTGTATAAATGAAACAAAATTTGACTTTCTCAATTTTGTTTAAAACACGTACAACAAATTAATTAATTAAGTAAAAACACAGGTTATTTAGACAAAAGGCAGAAAGAAATCTTGGCGCCCAGCACGGGCGTAAATGAAAAACACAGCATAAATAATATTTTAATTCAAATAATAATAGAGTTTCCGCATTTCCACAATATGACCCCGATTGTAAAAACTAATCTCGGAAACTGATTAACCTAATTTAATCAAACTTTCACCTAAATTACAACATTTATAAAATCAAGGCGAAATAATTAACTGAAACCAAGAAAAAATGAAATGAATACCCGAAAATCTCACTAATTAAATCACACGGATTAATACTAATTAATTTATTGTCAAACAGGTTTTTTTTTTAATATCGTCTCATAAGCTTTGGGTGCTGATCGTACACCTAATCTGCGCCACCCTCCCGTAATAGGCCATCTCCTCGTTGCCATGGCAACGGCAAAGATGGCCGCCGCCCCGTTCCCCCTTCCACCCGCAGGCGGGTATATAAACGTGCCCCCGAAGGCTTTGGTCCAGAGCGCCACTACCTTCGTCAAAGGCGTGCGTATCGCGTTTTTCTTTGCATTTCCCGATATTTCGGAAAATATAATTTCCCATATTTTCTTCTTCCGTCATCTTAAACCCACGTTTTGTTTGTTACATTCTACAACATTAAATTCTGTTTTTTTTCCTCATTTTTATTTTGTTTTATTTTTTCTTTCTGTTTTTTTCCTGTGGTCGGTGCGAAGCTGTTCGTAAAAGGTAAGTGCACTAATCCTAACGTTTGTTTCAGAGATTTCGGTGTTTGTCTTGAAACCGCGACTCTCAGGTGGAGGCTACGTTATTTTAGAACACGTGCAATGATTATCGATTTCGGTGCAGATGCGAAGGGGAGTAAAAATAGCATCTACACCTCTCCGAGTACTCGTACAAAAGCTGACTTTATTCTGAAGATGGCAAGGTTTATTATAGTTTGAAAGGTTCTGTTACTTACTGCTTTTATGGCACTTGTGGGTTGGAGAATTAATATTAAATCTTGACACGATTTTTGCGATGATTCTGATCAGAAATAGGCGAATGTCATCCCAGTTTCTAGAAAAGGCTGAAGGTGATTCTATATGGCTTTAGGCTGGCAACTAATAACGAGCTCAGGCTCTACTGACGGCGTCCATATTTTGCTAAATGGAGGGGATACAATGGAGTCCGTACTCCCGAGTCAGCGTAAACTTGGTAGATTGCTCGCGCTGTGGCAGCCATTACTTCGAATTGTCAGTCTGTTAACGTGGTAGGAGACAGGAAATTAAGTACAAACGTGATGTATTAGTTACAATGATTTACTTGTAACACGTGTTATGATTTAAAGGGTAGATATGAAATGACTGAGACACGAGATCGGATTGGCGGTGACTTTCAATTTATGAATGAAGATTATAGTTCTCTACCTTTTCAAAATTTAATAGGTATACGAATTCTGCGTTGTAAAAAAATAACATGAGTAAGAAGACCGTTGCTGAAATGTAGCTCCTATATTACAGGTTAGGCCTCCGTGTCTAGGTATTACGAAAGGCATTACAGACTTAATGTAACCAATAATTCAAGACCTGCGCGGGAAATCATAATTTACTAAGTTTGGCGTTCGAGCTTAGTTATGATCGATTTATATTCGAGCAGTATGTGGTAGTGAGAAATAAATGACTTCAGATAAAATAAAAGCCTACACTTTTGTTCCTGAAGAATCATTAATCAGAAGTTGATGTAACATGATCTGATTTAAATCAGATTCATCTTAAAACAACAGTGTGATCGTTTGGGTTGAAATAGTAATAACACATAACTTCACGCCTGCAATCCCAGAAGGGTTAGGCACAAGTGTTCATAGTACACCCACATTTCGCCAGTTATGTTTAAGTCCCATGTGATAGGGGGCGAGCCTATTGCCATCAACCGAGCACAAATATAGTCTCCGGGCTGCTACGGAGAAATTCAGGATAGAAAAACCCAATAACATTTTGCCCGACCTGGGATTCAAACCCAGGACCAGCAGTAGCTCTTGCGATCACTAGACCAACGAGGCAGTTGAAATGATAATAACCGTTTATAATAATAGTAAAAAATACTTAATTCCACGTGGCTCAGTTGTAATTATACATATAATGAGTCTATGCTAAATTTGAAATACCTAATACAGAGTCAAATTACAAATTAAGTGATATCTATTAAAAATCAACTCTATTACAAAAACAAATATTTTAAACATCACTGCGTTTTGGAGTAGGTATTTTAATGTCGTAACTCAGAGATTAAAAGTAATAATTAATCTTAACAATACCAGGCTAGTTATTTCAAAATCCACAGTAAAAGGTTTTTTGAAAAGTAACAAACGGCATTTAAAAAAAACGGTATCAAAGCACGAGTCGGATTTAAACTACGTTGGCAAAAAAGGCGGTCAGTCTAGTTCTTAAATTGGAATAGAAGTATCGATTAAAGCTGTTCATAATATACCTTTTTGGGCTGTCTGGACTATGAATAGAATTTCTAGGCTTAATATCAGGCTGTAGTCAGGTGAATTCACTCGTTTTATCTAGTTTTATGCGCTTTTTCAGCGGGAAAGGTGACTTAGCAACCAATAACAGTTTTTTTTTGCCAACGTCATGTTGCGACCATCAGTATCTAAATACTTTATAATATCAGTAATGTAAGTAGGTACCTATCTACCAACCCGCACTGAGCCCGCGTGGTGAATTACAGCCCACTCCCTCATTTAGGCTGATTATGCTTAGTAGGTACCCAATTCTGTCGAATTCAACAGAATAAATAGTACACTTCTGATTTAAGTCGTTTTAGTGGTAACCCTTTCTACTCATTTATGTAGATTGATCTCCGAATTCTCTATAGGATATTATATAATCGAATAAGGAAAAAGTCACAAAGACAAAAGTCAAAATTTACAAGAAACTATAATTTAAACTAGTTGAAACTTCTAAATAATAGGTTTGAAGAAAAAAGGGCAAACATAATAAGATCATACTGCAATCATAATTCAAAGCATATTTTAGATCAAGACATTTTGTCCTTCATTCTGTCAAGTTCCAGACTGAATAGAAGACATCATTATAAATATACACAGACAGGTGCTTTGAGAAGCAACTTTGTTAATATTTCAAAAGGATTTTTTTTTCATAAGTGAACTCATACTTATATAGTTATGCGACATTCTATCGAGGTCCAAGGCTATGAATAGAACATTATATCAGGTATCCTTGAGAAATGTAGTATCTTAGGTACCTAGAATATTATTACAGAAAAAATGGTACAGCAAAAATTATGCTTAAACAACTCACATCCAAAGCATCTATTTCAACAGAACATAACATGGCGCCTGTAATCCTTGAAGGATTAGGCAGTACCTATAGTAACACCCACATTTTGCCACTTATGTTTAACTCCCTTGTAACAAGGCGCGAGCCTATTGCCATCAACCGGGCACAAATCCAGACATGTAAAAACCTAAGAACACTTTGCCCGACCTGGGAATAGAACCCAGGAGTTCACGCTCAGCAGTAGCGCTTGCGGCCACGAAACCAACGCGGCAGTCTGTTTCAATAATATCAAATATGGGTTTTTGAGAGTCGAGAATCGAAATACAAGTAATAACAATATGCTGCATTTAAAATGTGAAGCGAAACGGGTGTCTTACAGGTTAAACTAGAGAATTCAAATCAAAATACCAATTCCCCATTCATTTGACAATCATGATGGGCTCGTGGCTATGTATGCCAACGCCGGGATGTTCACAGGTTAATAAGTGACGGTGTCCGAGGTCGGTCCGGTGACGGATGACCATCCATTAAATTCCGAGCCTTGGAAAGCACGTTGCGCCGTTTTCCCGGCTATCTTTTGAATATCTTTGACAGTCGTTACGGGTAGCCAGAAGACCGATAGTCTGTCAAACGGTCTCTTACTAAGGGGTATCGTGTTACCCAGTAACTGGGTTGTGGTAGGTCAGGTAGGCAGTCGCTCCATGTAAAATACTGGTATTCAGCTGCATCCGGTAAAACTGGAAGCCAAATCTCTACATAGTTGGGAAAAGTGAAGTGGCAATCATGATGAGTTCATAAAATTTAATAAAATACATTTTTTAAACATTATGTCGAGTTCTGGGCTATGAATAGAACACCTCGACAATATTTTTTGGATACATAAAATAAGGATGACAATGATTTTTAATTGTTATCTCACAAAATTGTTTGTTTCCAAGTAGTGCAAACAATGCCATAAAAATTGTAAAAGCTTAAAAATTGCCAAGTTATAAACATTTTAAAGTAAGTGTTAGACAAGGACAGCACCATCGTAGAAGTGACGTCACGACTATGTAACTACATACTGCCGCCATATATTGTGCCATAAAAGCGTGTAGCTTCTTCATATTTACATCGATTTACCTGTTTTTTTTTTCAATTATATCACTTTTGTTACGCCTTCTTTGAAACGACATGATTTTTTCTAACATTTGTAATATTAGTCATCATCCTTATCATGAGTTTTTTTACTGGGGCTTGTATTAGGTAGATAAGAAGTACTCAAAAAATCTAAATTAACATATTGTATTTCACATAAAAAATCTACACGGCCACTTATGAAACGTTAGAAGCTAGGTGCACAGATATGGATAACTTAGATCCTACTTGTCTAGATTATAAGAAGAAGTATTTGAAACGACTTCATTTATAACCGACAAAAAAAATGGAGGAGGTTCTCAATTCGGTTGTTTTTAGGGTTCCGTACCTCGAAAGGAAAAAAAACGTAACCCTTATAGGATCACTTTTTTTTCAGTCCATCCGTATGTCTGTCTGTCAAGACCCTTTATCTCAGGAACGCGTGGAGGTATCAAGCTGGAACTTATATCAAATACTCAGGTCAATTTCGTCACTGTAATTTATAAGGTACATAATGTACTAGGTCTATATGTACATAATAAAGAGTATTCTATCTATCTATCCATCTACTGTCCCTTGGAGCTGTGAAAAAATCAAACTTTTAAGCCGACGCAATCAAAAGATACAGCCGTTTATGCCGCGAATTTCCGCAAATTTTCGACACTCGCAAGGGAATCAAAACCTACAGGGTACCTACTTCCCGTGAACTCAGAATCTTGAAATTTGATACGAAGCAACGTCTTATAGCACAGATAAAGGCGAAATCGTAATTTTTTTGTAACATCATACAATACAAATATTTTTAATAATTTAAAAACTCACTACCACTTTCCTCATGAACGCGTGTGAACTTTTACTTACATACCTACAGGTTTGTACGGAATCCTCGGTCCGCGAGTCCGACTCGCACTTGGCCGGTTTTTTTTAATGTTTGTTACCTCCGAACTCCGTCATTTATAAGCCGATTTAAAAATTCTGTTTTTGTTTGAAGGGGTATACTAAAGGCTACGGGAATAGGCTTGCTAAGAATTTCATGTAACGTACCTACCTATTACAAAAACTTGTATCTAACTATGGTGGAGTATTCTTGTTTAAAGACACTTATTTCTCAAAAAAAGAATCTTACAGTTCGATTCGGCACGGTTGGCGCAGTGGTTGAGCGATCGGCTGCTGCGCTGCGTGTCGCTGGTTATGACCTACAAATAGTTGTTCCGGGTCTGGGTGTCTTGTGTATGTGAGTTTTCATGTTTGTGAACGCTCCCACGATACAGG
This sequence comes from Dasypolia templi, assembly GCA_963555695.1. Lineage (NCBI taxonomy): Eukaryota > Metazoa > Arthropoda > Insecta > Lepidoptera > Noctuidae > Dasypolia > Dasypolia templi. Next base: position 14,431,840 of record OY743163.1, read on the forward strand.
AGTAAATCCTAGTGTGGGGCAACGTTAAAAAAAGAAAAAAGAAAAGAAGAATTCACTTAACATATTGAGTAAAGCAAAATAAAATTTAAAAGTAAGTGCGATTCTCTGTGAGTATTAAATCTAATAACTCGTAAAGATTCGATGAGGAAGTTTACACTATAAATCTAACATTTATATTATTACTAATAATAAAGCTGAAGAGTTTGTATTTTCGTTTGTTTAAACTTGCTAAACGCTGAAACTACCAGTCAGATTTTAAAAAATATATAATAATAAGCCATTCATAATGTAGAAACCTCGCATATGTAATGGAGATTCAAAATGACAAACATTTTTTCCAAAAACTTGTAAATCTCTTTTCCTGGAGCAAGATTTGTGAAATTTCCGCGTAAAAATTTTCGTTCGATGTTATCACGTCCTCACTCTTCTCTTTCAAACATTGCGTTGGATGAAACAACAAGCTTTTCAATAATGCTCGCGTAATGGTACAAGGCCCGGGAAGGGCCCTCTTAATAATAATACCTACTATAGGAGTAACTTCAGTAACTACTTTCCTAAATCAAATCAAATCAAAAGTAATTTATTCAAACTAGGCTGAGAGTCAGCACTTTTCGAACGTCAAAATTACATAGGACAGTCCCCCAAAACGCCCGCCCTTCACCACTTCCTAGTGCTTTAGCTGGGAAGAAGAAGTGGTGCAACAAACTCCCCAGCAGAAAATAATACTATCATTAGAGGACATGAGGAGTTTGAAGGGCTTACAGGTGTCTGGTCAAGTTAGACAATAATATGAAACTAAAAGCATTTATTTCAAATAAACCAATTACAGGCAGTTTTGAATTGTCAAGGAGTCTGTCAGTCAGAAATATGAAGCTATTTGCCCTATCCAAAGCGTAGTAGGTACCTATGGAAAAGAACGGGCAAGAAACTCCATGGACACTATTTTAAATAATCATCAAGCCAGTATTCAGTACTAGGACATCCATATTTCTTCAGTTATGTTTAGGTCGCCTGTTATAGGGGCAAGCCTAATGCCATCAACCGGGCACAAAACCTGACACCGTGCTGCTTTTGCACGTTGTCCGACCTGGCAAATGGACGTAGAACACAAACGAGGCAACACGGCAATTTTCTTGCTAAAATACGCTATCAAAGCTGTAGTACCTTTCCATGTCTGCATACCCCCTTCTCGAAACACAGGCGTTACAAGCAAAGGGGACAGCGTAACTAGTTTAAGCTTTTCAATAACCATCCATCTATTGGAGTTTTACATAAAATATTCCATAAGAATATATTGGCATTTACATATAAAATAATCCTTACTTTTTTCCTGTTTATTTTTTGGCGTAACTTGTTTCCTTTACCAGGGGTCTAAGGCGAATAAGGGATTGTGTCAAGGAGATAGATAGTGCCCTCCTCCGTCTAATTATAATAATAAATAGGTCATTATGAGGCGGTGGCCTCCACATATAGTTGTCATGAAAATGATGGCAACGGTTTTGGTATACTTTCATAAATAAATAAAAATTCAGTAACGTCATTCGCAAGTAAATTGCGGACGCTATTTGGCGGCCACCGCTCTTCTAGGAAACCGTTAATGATATTAATGATAAATGATTTTATTTCTGTAAGTAGGTTTGTGCAAACACTTTTACACGTCAATAATATTTAAAAAAAAAAATGAGTCCCGGTTTTCCCATCTGACTACTCTGAGATGAAAGGCCGAAACAAACTCAGGGGTCACAGTCTTTTTTATATTAAATTCCAGATATAATCTTGGTCAATGGTCAGATCATGTGGCGCTGAAATGGTCTTTTGAGGAAAGAACCACACATATTGAGTGGACCTGTCCAGTCAATGCACACATTTGTCAGTAGTCATGCAGCTCAACACAGAACAAAAGGAGCTCAACGATTCGCCGAACATTACCAAAGAAAGGACATTTGGGTAGGCCGCACAAATTTCTCAAACTGCCAGACTTTGATTAAAACTAACGAAAAAAAAACAAAAACACATTAAAAAAAAACACTGTCTTCACATTCACAAGAATCAAATTATTATGATACTTTACAAAGAACATTTTCATGTCATTGTATATACCTATAAAGCCCATCAATGCTAATGTGATAAATGGTTTTGGTCAGATCATTTGAGGACCATGTAGACTGGTGTCTGAAATGGTAATGGCTAGCATAGCCCTAAGATTAAGCCGATAAGATGGCTGGTGCTTAAAACAGTCCTATGACTGAAAGGCATAGTTTATAGCAACTGAATCTAGAAACAAGTGAAGATCTTCGGAGTAATTGCGTGACACACAAACATTAGGAATGGGTTTCATTTTGACAGTACAACAACATTCATTGCGTTACTTACATTGTTGAACAGACATAATTTACAAACACATGAAGTAATGGATTATAAATATCCTTCAAAATAATTCAGATTGTTACAATGATGGTGTTGTAGACTGTTATTTTACTCTTTGTTAAAACACCTGATCAGATTTCTCATGCGATGGGCCTTCCCATCAGCAAAAATCCATACAAACTTTCATCCCCTAAGTAACTTAAAAGAGTGTCCATGGAGTTTCTTGCCCGTTCTTCTCCATAGGTACCTACTACGCTTTGGAATGGGCAACTAGCTTCATATTTCTGACTGACCGACTCCTTGACAATTCAAAAGTGCCTGTAAATGGTTTAATTGAAATAAATGATTTGAGTTTGAGTTTGAGTTTGAGTTAACCGTCTCAGAGGCGAATTTTCTAAAATGCTTCCTTAATTGCTTCTCTTTCGCCATATAGGAAACAAAAATGGACAAAATTAAATGCTTCTAGAGCCAGAGGTAAAGGGTGTGTTTGTTCCGTCTCTACTATAAATAATCATTTAAGTTTCATATAAATTGAAATCACAATAAAACCTTCCGGAAAAATTCGAACAACTGAATTAAAACTCGCTGCGTATGAGAATAAAGCGGTCCCAGATAAACAAAAAGCGACCTTATTTAATACTATTCAAGTATTGCGATGCAGACCTATACTGAGATTTTCTAATAATTTCTACTTTTCTCCCACAAAATTCACTATACTGGGTCTCTTCCAGTCTATCCCGCCAAATATCAGAATTTCATATCTCGTGACAGTCATTTGTCGTCCACAACCCAAATTGGGCATTCTCGATCCAAACAGTCAAGCTGAGGGTCGCAGAGGTCAGACGGGCTATGTTCCTAAAATAGAACGAACGTGTTGTGCATTGTCCAGGACATGCAGAGGTGTAGAACACCAAAATTTCGAAAATGTTTTAAGTCCCCCGTAATAGAGAGGACTATGGTATCGCCTTATGCAATTAACCGGTCACAAATTCAGACTAAGGGGTGAAAAATAAAAGAAAAAATATGACATTGACAGCTGTCTTTTTCACATTTTTTATTGGCACACAATAGCCAGCTCCTTTTTGTTTTTTTTTAATTTTAGCTTTCTTAATTTTTATATTTTTTTCCTGCTATCCTTTCTTTCTCGAATAACACAGTAATCTCTGCTTATATTCAAGAATAAAAAGGCGTTGTTACTCACAATGGGTCACGGGGTTATTGACCGATAGTGTAAAGGTACCTCACGGATGCTGGATCGATAGGGACGTCTGTGCCCGGTTAGTGATGTGCCTGGGGCGATGTCGATAAAATATAATATTTAAGTTTCATTTATTTTGTTCATTTTCTTAGAATTATGATTGATGTGAATAATCATCATTTAAGGGAAATAAGGATTTCTATTTAAAAGTAGGAAAGGTTTTGTATCTGTTTTTCAAACACAATGTTCTTGCAACTTTATTGCACACTTCTGATATTGTTGGCACAAAAGTTTATACTTCAGGCAATTTGTTTGCTACTATTCCAGAGAAAACGGGTTCCAAAAATGTAAAATATGAAAAGAATATTAACAAAAGGGTCCTCTTGTTACTAAAAATAGTCTTTCACGACCTAAACGAGAATTAAATTGGTCCCATTTTAGCCTAAATTCTATGCCAAATTCTAGACGCAGCAAATCTGAAGTATTACTTATTTGAAGTATAAATCATGGAGGCAGACAGGTCTAAGTGGCTTGAACCTCCTTCTAACAATGATTAGGATAATTAATTTCATAGTGTGGCTCAATTTATAGTTAATGACTGCCACTTTGTGGTGATTTAGTAGTTAATAATGATTTGTTAGAGAGTTGAAAGAGATGTTTGATACTTTAATAAAGTGCTCTACAATGCTAGTGCAGTTTTTGGTCATGAAAAATCATTCCAAATCCAAACGACATTTTGTTTAGGGAATCGGTAAATTCTACTATGGAAAGCACTATCACAGAGAGATAATTGAAATTGAAATCCGAAACATAATTACAGAAAAATAGAAAGAAAGAAAGAAATAATGTTTATTTCTTTTACGGTAAACATGACGCAGTGATCGAACACAAACACCAAAAAGAACAAATTGGGGGAAAATATGCGTCACATCCACGCAAAACGGCCGTCGCTCAGCTTAATGCAGTAGCAGTTAAATATGCAGTTTCTATGCAGGTCGTAGGGTCCAACCCTAGCAGGCGTTTTACTTTGTGTAAATTATTTCATCACCACTGCTGTCAAAACGGTGAAGGAAAACATCGTGAGGAAACCGGCATGTTCTAGAACAGAAAATTCGAAAACCTGTGACATCTACCAACCTGCACTGGGCCCGCGTGGTGGATTACGGCCCACTCCCTCTCACAGAGAGAAGGCCTGTGTCCCAGCAGTGGGAACACAATAGGCTGATTATGCTTATGCTATATGCAATTAGATCTAGTATATCTGAGCGACACCTGAAAATAAACCTTATTGAAAAGAAACACGTCATATTTGTCAATAAAGGTATTACCCAGTAACCGGGTTGTGGAGGTCAGATAGGCTGTCGCTCCATGTAAAATACTGGCATTCAGCTTCATTTGGTAAGGTTGGAAGCTGACCGCAGCATATTTAGGAAAGGCTGGGCAGATGAGGCCAAAACACCTCATGACTTCTACATTCACCAATGAAACTGAACGCGATCAGCACATAAAGTAAGTTAAAGAGCTGGTAGTTTCATTATTTTCTATGGAATATTGACACTGACAGTTCTTGAACGCGTTTTAAATGAGATGAACGCGTTCAGTAACATTGGTGAAATCGGCACTTACTAATATTTTTAAAAGTACCCATCTAGCCCAGTATAGAACTTTTGTTGGGGCGTGATTTGAAATACTGACTATAGTGAGGTGAAATTAAATGTTTCTCCAGTATCACGAAATGGTTTATTAAAGTAGTTAATACTACCAAACACGGTTAATGTACAATTAATAAAATTATGTTATTTATATGCCACGTAAGGTAACGCGGGAAGTGGCTTTTAACCGACTGTACTTATTATACGACGCGAGTAACGCGGGTGGTGGCTATAAACCAACTGTTCTGTTGAACGTTGATTATGTATACGATCTTGGCAGACGTGTGATCACAAGGTTGTGAACAGAAATAAAAATATCGACTCGACCTACATACAAGCACATTGCAACAACAAAACACCACCTGTACTTTTCCGCTTCTTGAGAAAGTACTACTAATTCCTTAGGATTTGTTCCTTTCGTTATTATTCCTGACGATTTTATTTCAGTATCACTTACATTTTATTTGTTCTTCACTTAAAATACTTTTTCTTTAAAAGAACTGCTATTTGCAGTTTTAAGTGTGTTGCGCTCTTGTTAAGATTCCTTTATTAACATTTTATTGAAGATTCTTTCTAAAAAAAAATATTTAGAATGTTCTCACTGATGTAACCAGTGCGACTGTTAAAGTTTATGAAGTACTCGTATGTTTAATACTCAACCATGCATACACTGCTGAACAGATTTGCTATTATGATAAAAAATTGCAGACAGCAGAGGCATGGTCTATTCAAGCTTCCGTGCCTCGGAAAGCACGCTGAGCCGTAGGACTCAGCTGCCATTTTTAAATAGTTGACAATCGTTAAGGGTAGTCAAAATCCCAAAAGTCTGACACTCCGTCTTACCCAGGAGTATCGTGATAACTTGGTTGTTGAGGCATATAGGCAGTCGCTTCTTTTAACACACCTGGTGTTCAGCATGGGTGTAGCTAGAGGGGGGCAAGAGTGGGCAATGCCTACCCTAAAAACTTCTTTGCCTAGGGCGGGCGAAAACAGTTTTCAAGAAAAACGTACTGTTAATTCGATTTTTATTTGAGTTTAATACCTCAAAAACTCAAAAGGAAAAAACGGAACCCTTATAGGATCACTTCGTTATCCGTCCATAAGTTTGTCTGTGTACAACCCACTGGAACCCAACTAGCATTGGCAAGCATCGCAAGATACAAGACTTAATCCACTTTCGACCTCCTGGGTCCGGAGGGGAGAGATGTGGCGGCATCTACACTGCCACATGCGAACAACGCATCACACTGACGTCACACAAATCCTGCATCGCGCAATCAGAGTTTACCGCGCAGCTAGCATATATACAGCTTCCCGACAACAATCATCGGGCAGTTGCCCACCAGATACGACATCCATCTGGTCGGAAGATCCTTCCTTTTCCAAGAGTATGAGTGAACTTAACACCCTGTTCCTCATATCTCTTCAGATTATTCAACTACATAAAGAACCCTTAAACACATAACATAACATCACGCCTGTAATCCCAGGAAGGTTAGTTCACCCGCCCGCATTTCAACAGTTATGTCCCATGTAATAGGGGGCGAGCCTATTGCCATCAACCGGGCACAAATCCCGACTCCTGGCTGTTACTGAGAAGTTCTAGATAGAAAAACCCAATAACACTTTGCCCGACCTGAGAATCGGACCCAGTGACCTTGTGGCCACTAGACCAGCCAGGCCCTTAAAGTATGAGCAAAAAACCTCATCAAAACCTAGTCAGTCAAAGAAAATATCTTTAACATTACAAAAGTTACTGTGAGGTATTTTGCTTTTTAACCAATTTCAGAGTTTACCTGGGTCTTGGATGCAAACACCAAATATCACTGGCACAAATCCAGTTGGTAAGATCAAATTCTAATCAAATATCGCTGGCCCCACAAACATTTGTGTCGATCCAGAAAATCAATCTTGCTCAGAAGTTGGATGTTATTTAACTGTGTTATTTCAATCAAATGGTTTCCCTCTCGGAGAAAATGTTTTATACAATAATATCTTATTATCCTAATCCGGACTTACATAGTAGGTATACTTTCTGTCTTGCTCTGCTTTGTGTACTTACCACTTGAGAATCACTTGTCCAGTTTATGTGAGACTTAATTCCTATTTGCGGAAGAATTTTCGAAATCGGATCACCGGTTCCGATGATTTTGATACCAAATTAACCTCTGTATAATATTAAGTACTTTAGTCATTGCTCAACTGCCTAACAATATATGTCTGGTTGTATATATGCTAGTTGCGCTGTAAACTCTGCTTGCGCGATGCAGGATTAATCCTTGTGGTGGTGTAGAAAAACAAGGAAAAGTCATATTTAAGTAATTGTTGAGAAAATTGATTACCATCTTAAATTGTCCACATATTCAAAGCAAATTGTTATTCTTTCAAAGTTTTATGACCAATATATGGTCGTAGGGTGTTAATTTTTTTAGCAATTTGTTTATCTGACTGTAAAAGCGAAGTCTTAGACAAACCTTGACATACAGAGGTATCTAACTAAAATCATATCCTAAGACATCTCCTCAAACCCGTAAACTCAAACGGCATTTATTTCAGTCAAACCATTTAGAGACCCTTTTGAATTGTCAAAGAGTCGGTCAGTCAGAAAGATGAAGCTAGTTGCAGATTACAAAACGTAGACCTATAAGCCGAAAAACGGACAATAAACTCCAAGGACACTCTTTTAAATCAAGATATTACAAAATACTACTTTGGTAAGATGATCAAAATCATCACGCCTGGACTCACAACACTATTAACACTTTCACAGATGGCTGCTACTGTCCACTTTCCTATCACTTAACTCTCCGCAATCAATAATTAACACGTACCTATTAGTAATTTTCAAGTTATTACCTGACTTGATGGACTTTCCCTTACTAAATATAATTTAATAGAAAAATTATGCCGGCATGGCTCCAGCTAGCGAAATCAAATTCAATTTTCTTAAAGGTGATGGAGTTAGTAGACCATCGTCTTATGGGTGTTTTAAGTGACAAAATGTTGAGTGGTGAAGTGGTAAACGAATTAAGCAAGGATTTTGAACAAAAATTTGTGAAGCTTTTAAGGAAAACCAAAATCTTAGCATAGAAGAGTCTATTGAAAGAAAATAACATACATTTCGATTTTAAGCTTTAAATAAGAATCTACACAGAGCGATGAGTATCCTAACTTAATATTATAAATGCACAAGTAAGTTATTTTGCGTGTTTGTTACGCTTTCACGCTGAAATTACTGAACGGATATGAATGAAATTTGGCTCACTGATAGATCATGATTTTCCATCCTGGATCGCAGAAAAAGTCGCAGGCAACAGCTAGTTTTACATGAAAGAAAAAAAGATTACCGTATTCTATCATACACCTATAACTTTGATTATAGTTTAAAGATTTTGTTAACACGGCGTGTATCTGAAATGTTTGGTCTTATAAAGAGTGTGGACATTTCAAGGGACTTTTAACTGTCCCATACAAAACTTCACTACCTACTCGATCCAAATCTAGGGGACGGCTGATTATTTTTCGCGATTACGGTGTTGATCTTTGGTCCCATGGTGAAAGTTGTTCAGTTTGATGGTCTGTCCCACATCCTTAAATATTGCCAAATGCAGAACTCTGCAAAAACTTGAAAACAATTGAAGATTTGTTTTGCTACCTCAAAACCTAAAACAAAAGAAGCAAAAACAACAGGAAAACTCGAAATGCCAAAAACATTTTCAAACATCAAGAAATGCTTCAAAACCATTTAGATTTCACATTCAATAAAACTCAATACTTCGTGTCAAAGCAGTAAATAATAGCGGACTGCTGAAAAGGGGTGTTCTTAATTCAATTCATTCGTTCATTCGTTCATTTTATAGACCTACCAGCTCTTCGCTGTCAGTTAAGGTTGTGATAATTGATTTTTCACGCCTAAATTGTGCTTTGTGTTTGGATAAACTTGTTTTTGTGGAGTGTTGTGAGTATTTCAAATATAAAAAATATATATAAACCTGCTCTCTACTGCTATCCTTTAGTCTTGGTCATTTATTTTATGTTTTAGCACAAGTAAAATATAAATTATAAGTTATTCTTAAACGTACCTAGTTAATTTTGCAGAAAAACTCAACTAATAAAATAAGAATAACTCGTCCAGTCTATAACAGACACCGCCCACTTGGCAATTTAAATTACACCTACGTAATTATTTTGAAAAATATCACAAACGCAACAATATTTTTTGTAAGATAATCTTTTTTCTTTTAAAGAAATTTTATTCTACCAAACGTTATTATTCCGAAAATTCGCCAATGATCTTCCAAAAAAACAGCGACATAATTATCCACATCCAAATCCACCAAAATACTTCACATAAATCAAAAACATCGATACACCGTTAATCCTATCACTAGTCCAGAGCCCCCTTCGTTTTCTATGCACATTCCTGAACGCACACACACATAGTCGTTCAGTGTGCGTGTACTAAGAGAGGGGAACGTTCCCATATTATTTATGTTGCGTACATTCGCATCCTGATCCGGTAGAATTAGCGGAGAATATGGCTGTAATATGTTTGGTTATGACGTTTTTTTGTCAAAGTTTAGGATGGTAGGTTATTTTCGTTAGTATTAACGATTGTACTAACCATTTCACGTATCAATTTCATCTAGCTGATTGGCACACAAGGGTTATTAGTATTATTTTGGCAATCCATGTAAGTATGTAGGGGAGGTTATTTGCAACCAAATTACCCCTGATGATCGTAATGCAAATGTCAAACATTTTCAAATTGGCCAAACTATTTTCGTAACCAGCTTAAAAATCTGAAAAGCAATAGATCCTGGATTAGATTAATATAGATTGAAAAAGATTGCAGGGCCAAGATAGTCAGCAAGCTAACCATTAGGATGATTAATAAAAACACTCATCATACGCTATTTTACTATGAACCAAGTGCCAATTTCATCAATGAAAATGAACGCGATCAGCACATCTAAAACGCGTTCAAGAGAAAAATAATGACACTGACAGCTCATAAACGTAGTTAGTGCTATGAAATTCGCCCTAAGACTAATTAAGTTACTCTTGTATCTGTATCAGCATTCGAATTGCGTACCACACTTCCCATCGCAATATTTAAAATAAAATTAAAATATTGTATTTCACATAAACCTACATGAGCACTTATGAAATGTCAGAATCTATGTGTACGGTTCCAATTGGCCGTTTCCTATGGAGAAGAGCCGGCAAGAAACTCCACGGTTACTCTTATAAAGATAATAGACTTTTACAATGTTTTAAAATTACAGTGTTAATATGTATGGGAGGACAGTGTAGGCCTGTCAACAAGTACCATACGCTTAACAAATAGACAATGGTATACAAATCATCTCACATTAACAAAAATGAAAGGCATTGCGATCAATTTTCATTTTGCGTCTGTAACGCAATTACCCCGCAGGTTTTAAGTCCACGATAAAGGTTCTAATCTAAAACCTTCGAAACAGGTAACATAACGTTTTACTCAAAGACACAGACAGATAACTAAACATACATTTTCTTTATAAAATCCTTTCTTGGACACAACCATGTTTTACCAGACCATAATCTAATAACAACTACTACTTAAACTTCCTAAGCACCAGCCATCAACAAAACAGCCCTATAAAAAAACTTAAAAACACATTTTTACATCTCTGAGTTCTTGCAAACAATCTTAGGCAGAATAAAATTCGCGACGAACGTCCTCCCTTTGCAAATTACGGTCCAACACAATAGGATGGCTCCTTTTGAACCCTAGGTTAATGAAAAGCGCAACCAGCGATTAAAAGATAAACACATTGTATCAACAAAAAAAAAGTATAAAGTATTACAAAATATAGGTAGGTCGAAATGTCTTTGTCGCGTTTGTAAAGAACATTTTTATGATTGTGCTCTATCTATTTTTTGTGATTATATTTTTGAATCTTTGGCAGATGATTGATACGTCGGTTGATGGGAATTTAATGATTTTTTCGGGACTGCGATTGGTTGTTCTGTGTCCAGATTTAACATAAATATATAGCAGTAATCGTTTTGAAATATATCAAACGAACCATCGCGCCTGTATACCCTGAAAGGATATGCAGGGATGTATGTTTCACCCATAATTCTCCATTTTTTGCCATTTGCCAAAAACCGGGCAGAATAGACACAGACTCCTGGGAACTACTATTAATTTCCCAAAAGTAAAACCCTGTTTCTCTATGACATCAAAGACAATCTATAATAAAGCTGAACAGTTTGTTTGTTTGAAGACGCTAATCTCTGCAACCACAACTCGTATTTTCACTCACACACCAGACGAAGCGATGAGACAGGGTGGCTCGGGGGAGCAAGAAATTTAAAGCTAGCATATGTATTATTCAAATAGGCAAAACGGACTGGTCTATATTTTGAGTGTCGCATAGGTACATAAGAGAAAGCGCTCGAAATGTCAACTGAACCTCTTAGGTACACAATCATTGTCATCGTCATTAGACTGTAGTGTTTTACGATTATTTGCACTGGCAACACGATCTAGATTTATTATTCTACACTCTATGGGTAAACTCATAACGAAGACAGGAAGGTATCATTTATACCACGTTAATGGCTTTGTATTGATGTATTTTCCGTTTTTCCGAAGGCCTACCAAAAATCCGAAATTACTACGACATTTCGAGCATTTAGGTAAACGGAGCTACGGCATTCAAGGGGTTAAACAAAACTAGTAAGAAAGACGAATTTAGTTTTGTTTGATCAAAAAACCAAAGAAAACCCCACTATTATACCTGCAAACTAAAGTAATGAAATAAGTATATAATTTTACTTTTTGTGGTTTGGTGTGAGTACTTTTTACTATGGAGCTACCATTTACCGGGTGTCTCAAGTATATTGACTTGAATGTGCCCTGGCGGCTGATAGTATGTCATGCTCACTCAAATGTCGCGCTGATGGTGGAGCGTGTGTTGGATCATTTAGCTACCTTCAAAATGGTTGAGCTGAATGGTGCTGATCCATGCGTCATGTTCGTGAACGGGCGCCGTCAGTTGGGACTGGTCGGTCATCTTTTAGCTGCCACAGATTATTTCAATAATTTATTTTTTGGATTGCTTTTACTAACTTTTTGCTGCACTCTGGACGCTCTTAACCTGTACGGTTTTTGTACATCTTTCTCACCTGTAGGATCAACATTAATGATGTAACTAATATATTTGTAAGAACAATATTATTTAAAAGAGTGTCCATGGAGTTTCTTGCCCGTTCTTCTCCATAGGTACCTACTACGCTTTGGAATGGGCAACTAGCTTCATATTTCTGGCTGACCGACTCCTTGACAATTCAAAAGTGACTCCAAATGGTTTACTTAATCAAAATATAAACCTTTAACATCATAGAATTAATTTACCTGACCCAATTCAGTTTTCAAAAGGTTATTCAATTTGAAATTGTATGGTTCATGTTTGTTAGTATTGACAGTTGACAACATCATCATCAACATCTTCCTTGTCCCAATTTTATTTGTGACTACCTTCTGCCCGGGAATTCGTTCGCCTGAAATTTATTGTACCCCCGTCCCACCCCGTCGTATCGCAGCTTCCACTTTTTTCGTTTCTGCTCGGCCCCTGAGAGTCGTAACGCGATGTTAAATAGCCTATAACCTTTCTCAAGAACGAGGCTATCAAATGCAAAAAGCTTTTCTCAAATCCGATCGTTACTTTCAGAGATAACCCCCTACATACAATCAAACAAATAATTTTACCTCTTTTTAAAATTAGCATTAATCGGAGCGTGTTTTCCTTTTCTACGTATAACGCCGCTGTTCGCCTATCACTTCCTTTCTCACCATAAAAACATTTATAAACACAATCCATCCATCGCTTCTTTGGCCTTTCACATTGACTCTTAAAGCGTCCCACATTGCCTCCCAAAACTTTTTCGTGCACGCGTAGCACATTCAACTTTTGTCAACGACAAAATGGCAGATAAAACAGTCAAAATTACAGATTTATTTGTTTCGACTGTGATTTTGTCTATTCTGCCGTTGACAAAACTTTTTTTTTTTTTTGGGTGGGAAATCATCAAATTTCTTTGGAGTGGGAGGGCGTGTCAGACTTTTACTGACTAAAACCCACTCGTGTTCCTTCAGTAACCTGTGCCAGGGCCACGGTATCTCTTTCGAACAATCCGCAGGCGCAGGTATCGGCCCTATCGGACCCCGTCACTGTATGCTGACATCTCTTTGGAACACGACGGTCCTTGTCCTTACCGGGCGGCGAGCTACACATTGCTCGCCATCCGCAAGCTCGTGCTGGACATACCATGATAACCGATTTCAACTCAACACGCACACGCAATCCACATACACAATTTCCATAGTTGATCAATTTATTTGTCTTAATTTCCACAATTTGTTTTTCTTCTTTTGGCACCTCTTCTCTGTCACTGCGGTAACTTTTAAACCAACTCTTAGATAGTCATACAAATTATTTCCTTTGTATCTATATGTCGGGGCAACTGTTTTTTCTTCTGTTAGTCGTTATCTCGGTACTCCAACCATCGTTTCTTCGTTCCATAGTGTAGTCTTTTTACATAAAAACACACTAAAATCCCATAAAGCTGGATAAAGGCCACCATGGCATTTCCAAAATGGCGTCTACCCTACTATCGGATTAGCCATTGTTAAAAGTATGACATTTGAATGTCATGTAATGTCAAATACTCCCCTAAGAAATCAGTAGCTTGTTTATATTTATTTATTAAAGACTTTGTTCCGCAATGTGTTAGTAGTGCTTAAAATTATGATTATTGTCAAAATATAACTTGGACAAAGGTTTTTTATGATTTCTATAAATTGTTATAATATTAACTTTTTTGGTGATATCACAGAACTAAAATCTGCAGACTTATTGAAATATTTGACACACAAATAGTAAAAAAAATAACAGAACAATTTAGAAAAAAAAAACTTGTATCCATCTATGCAATGCAAATAAAACTATAAAAATAATGGTACGTACCGAAGTATTTGGTTGCCACTAAAGTGTATCAATGATTGCGATGTCGCCAGTATTTCCCACCTCCTAACTGACAGAAACATCAACTAAATACCCTAAATAATCAATGCGCCCATTCCGACCCAAATTTATTCGCCAAATTGCCCGCCAAACATTTTACCTACAATAAATCAACGTTACATTCTTCGAACAAAGCCATTCGCGCTATCCGCCGCTAGATGGCGTTGTACACAAATTCTGCTGCCAACTATTCTCAATGGAATACTTGGCGTGCCCGTTTAGGCCAAAACTTTGAAATTATGCTATAATAATGTCTATAGATGCTTTAGACGTCTAAGTTTACAAGTTTGGCAACAGTTGATTAAAGTTTTCCTTTAATACTTACGTTGTTATGTTGGCAACATTGGTTGGAACATTGTGGTTGCGCTGAGATAGCAAAAATCGGATTTGTGGTCTGTTTTAGGATTCTATTGTGGCCTCTGATTCTCTTTGTCGCGATGTGTTTTTGGAGATCATTTTGTTAGTTGTGTCTGGCAGAACTTACCTTAATGTTTTTTGTGAGCCTATGGAACTATAAGAAGAAAATGGAACAGGAAATCAGTTAAGTTCTAACGAAGGTAACTTAAATAGATACGCTTTGGCACTCTACTTTCATTTTCAACGTAAAAAGTGTAATTTATGACGTAATTAACCAGATAAATATGCAAAAAGAAACTAGTAGATACACACATTTACATAGAAAAACACAAATCGACCAAATAGTTCGCGGATGATAGTGAATGTTCACTAAAGACATTTGCACTTCAAATACTTAATAGATTATATAGAAACTATGTAGGACACTTAAAGACTTTTTGTCATAGGATTTTGAATCTATACCTACTTAGGTTCAAAGAAAAAAAGGAGCTAGTCAAAAATACTAGTATTATTTTTCGTTTCAGCATAGCCAGATCATAATTTATTTGGAGTTGGCGCTACATGTATTTTGATCCAAAATCTAATAATTAATTTTAAAACTCACATGAAACGATGCGATTAAACAGATACCGAAGCTCTATTGTACCAAGAATAGCTGGGCATAAAATAATATTTTTAACTCCTTTGGTGAGTCAGTTAACCACATAAAAATATATCTACATTTTATTTATGTCTTCTACATCTGAAACAAGCAGTAAGCACGATCTAAATAAAAGAAATACCACCAAAAACAAAAATTTTATATACTGCCATCTATTATCGAATAGCAAAAACTTTTCAAACATTTTCTTGAATACGATAACGGCTTCCACACGAATAACTCCGCTTGCAAATGCATACCGCGAAAGATTACAAAAATACGCGTTTAGATGTTATTTCCTACTCAGTGAACACGCTTGCCTATTATAAAATCTAGAAAATAAAAACTGTGCTTGCAAACAAAATGTAGAAAATACAAAAAGGTTAAACTTGGAGGCGCCGGGTATCGATCCCGGTACCTCTCGCATGCTAAGCGAGCGCTCTACCATCTGAGCTACGCCCCCGTCTGCGTAAGTTATCGAAATAGTTTATTATAATCACATTGTTATTATTTCTCTTTACTTGGTTGCTATTGGTACATGAGTCCCACAAATCATAATCGGCCGTAGTTTTAACTCACTATGAGGTCATCATTTCATTTAAATTAAAACGTAATAATATTTATGTTGTAAATCAGTAACCAACCTACCTACTGATTTCTTCATTCGTTGTTTAATACACGTCTTATTACTATTATCCGAATAATTAAATTAAAACTGGGCGCTGCTTCCATTTTCAATTATAGGGGTTGAAAGGGGTTCAACCGTTGTGGAAGAAATTAAATCAATTATTTTGCCTACTCAATTAAATCAAAATAAAATCACTCTGGAAAAACACAAAAATTCAAACTCTCTCATTTCAAACACCAGTCGCCAAACTCCACCGCCCGCCCCCTAAAAGTTCGTCCCTGACATAAGTACTAAAATTTCAATCAACAATATTTCCTAAAGTAACACAAAACTACCAATTACAGGTGGCAGCTATTTCGCGAACACGAAACTCCTTGAAAATTTGCAGTTAATAATTAAAGTTCGCGAAAACGTCCGTAATTGGCGACAGATTTCGCAAAAAAGGGGGTGAAATAGAAAAAAAAATGTCCAGTTTGTACGCCGTTCGTAAAGCGGTTTTAACCGGTTCCAGCCGGTTTAGTGTTTGCAAGTTTGAGTTTGAGTTTTGTTGATTAGGGCCCTTTGTTGTTACCTGGAGTTAGGGCTGGTGGTTTTTAATTTATTCCCCTTTTTTATTGTTGTGGGAACGGAACTAATGTTGGCTTTAAGGATAATTCCCTCTCACAGAGAGGAGGCCTGTATCCGAACAGTGGGAACATTATAGGCTGATTAAGCATAATGCTATTAGTAACTTAATTAAGTATGTTCCGTTTTGTGGGGATATTGAGTAACGACGCTCGGAAATGCATGCTTTTTCCACCAATAAACTCATTTCTGCAATCATGATAGGCATCCTACGACGGAATTATAATGAAAAATTAATATTGTGATAACGACTTATAATAATTAATACTACATTCGAAGAGAAAGGAAATTAAATGGGTTTTAGTTCCATAAATCTGGGAGTTAATATGACAATCAACTAGAAATCTGTAACTTTTTACCTTCACTTCAACCTTAGGTATAACTTGGCATAGGTGCATACCATAACCACGAGGATAAAGAATAAAGAAAAAACTTGTGAGAAAATCTGGATTTGTTAGTTTGCAATAGCCAATTAGCACGCAGTTCCTAAGCAAGAGAAAGGTCGATGCTTGACCCTCATTTATGTTAAGAGAACTTTGCTCTGCACTGGGTTAATTCTACCGTCTGATATTATTTCTACGAATTATTTGCTACATTAAACACAACATTCAAAGCCCTTCTTAAAAAAAAACACACTCCAGCCAAACACAGTCAATACTAATCTCCAACGTTGATACTTTAAAGTTTGCATAATTGAAAATTAGCAGCGATCTAACATCAAAGTACCATTGAAGTCCGGTTCGAACCAGACTGAAGCGGTTAAAACTGGTTATTACCGGGTTTTCACTGACCGCAACTGGGTGTAGGGCGTCCATGCGTTTTTATGCGGTCGTTTAAAATGTTTGAGGTTTAAAGATAATGAGGTTTTCGGGTTAAAGGGGGATGAAATTGGGTAAATAAAGGGGTGAAAACGGATGTGTGCTGGTTGGAGATGTAGGTGGGTGGTTTCGGACAATGGAATGAGGTTTTCACATAATTGTGCTAGTTATTTTGTACCATTTTGCAACTTAGCATTAGGAAGGTTTTTAGATTGAGAATAATTGATGTTATAGTAGGTTCTGTTTTGACAAGTATTCGGCCAATTTCGGATAATCATTGCATGTATTTTCAGTAATTTATAATAATCAACAATTAAACAGTGGTGGCCCAGTGGTAACGGCCGCGACTTACGAGTTGTAGGTCGTAGGTTCGAACCCAGACAGGCACTTTACTTTGTGTAAATTATTTCATCACCACTGCTCTCAAAAAGGTGAAGGAAAACATCGTGAGGAAACCTGCATGTCTTAGAAACAAAAATTCGAAGACATGTGACATCTACCAACCCGCACTGGGCCCGCGTGGTGGATTACGCCCCACTCCCTCTCACAGAGAGGAGGCCTGTGTCCCAGCAGTGGGAACATAATAGGCTGATTACGCTATGCTTGTGCTATGCTATGCTCACAATTAAACATTGTATTTTCTTTACAGTACCTATAATTTCTGCGTCTGCCTCTCAATTGACGCTCTTTAACAGTATTTAACATACACTAATAATTTATTTCTTTTTTGTACCAAATTTAAATATAATTTGCACCATTAAAAAAAATGGCTTTTAGAGTAGCAATAAATTAATTTGAATTAGACAACATTAATTATTTTAATCAAATCCCCACACACTATCAATATTTAAAATCAGGAAACGAGCTCAATAGCTCAACACACACATACTTTTATCTCAGCCAAGAAATATCCCTACATTAAACATGTATCCCCTACTCATAAGGGTTATTCACACACCCCTTTTATTTACAGAAGCTGCCCACACAAGATCATGCGGCTAGGTGAGTCCAATTTATTATTTATGCACCGAGTTTTTTTTACGGAAGAATTGCTTTTACTGCAGTTTTTTTTTGACGTGGAAAGTTGGTTATTTTTTTAGAGTTTGTAAAAACTGAAGTGGAAAATATGGATGTATATGTAGTGAAAATAGACCTTTCAGGAAATACATCTTCGTTTTGGCAAACACAGAAAATAACCATTCGTAAAAAATACTTTGGGTTTTTTGATAGAAATAGAGGAATCGACATATTTATTTTTTATTTTTATGCAAAGCTGTTTAACCTATCAACAAACTAAAAAAAACAACCAAAAATTGTCTTTATTATTAATAATGATTAATAGACGCCAAATATTATAATAAAACATTATCTGTGGAAACATTTTGTGATCTGGCAACATTTACGTCAGTATTACGTCACATCCGTTCCGCACCGGACTCTTGCAGTAGTCGTACCGTCGAGCCGTTTCCGTACCCTTTAAACAAGGTTTTAGGTATATTTTATTGTAGCGACCCCTCTATAATTAAGATAAGTTTTAATAGAATCCAAAATATTTCATTAAAATTTTTTTCTTTGCTACGAATAATTCGTTGGATTCTGCACCTCGTGTCTGAGTTACAGCCAAGGATAAACCTAGTTTTTTTGTCGTCTGAAATCACCAACAAACATTGAGGAAACGTGATGATCAATTCCCGTTCCTTTTCTCTAAGAGAAACGGCCTTTGCCCTGGAGTGGCACAATTAAAGACTGACATTATTATTAATTATTGCGACTTATCATTATTGGTTGTACTATCAGACGCACACAGATGTCTGTCCTATAATATTTCGTCATAATGTGTCAATGTGTTGATAACAGAGATATTGTAGAATAGAAAGTGGTTCTCAAGCTTGTGATATAAATGTAAAATCAACGATGGCTTGAAAAAGTAACAAATTTTAATTTAAAATATTACTCATTACCGGTCGAAAATGCGGTTATTGGGGCAGGCCTATGTCCAGCAGTGGACGTCTTCTTTTAATCATAAAACGTGGTCAAAACCTGAACAAACGCCGCCGTTTTGTTTTTTTAAATAAAATATCTGTGACTATTTCATATTTTCTTACATAAAATGTCTATGAGATTCAGGCGCCAAAAGATCCTTTTCACTCTTAACCTACACGGATACATGTGAAACGTCAGAAGTTAGGTGCACGGTTCCAATTGGTCGTTTCCTATGGAGAAAATTCGGCAAGAAACTCCACGAAAAATCGACGTTTACTGTGTTAAAAAACATATTAAGTACTATATTCTTATAATATGAGCCTCTGACTGGCTCTCAACGAAGCACAGGCCTTACAGAAAAACATTAGTATTTTTTTTCCAAACTTACTCACACCACATATCCATATCACAGATTATATAATCCATACTTACTAACTAAATAACTCTGTCTGTATGTACCTTTTCACACCTAAACGGCTGAACGGATTTCTATCAAATTTGGCGGACAGGTAGACCATGACATTTGTTAAGATACAAGATATTTTTTATCCCGGTAGTACCTTCCCACGGGATAATTTCCGACCTCCACGTGAGCAAAGCCGTGGAAAAGCTAGTGGTCTCTATGACAACATCTATACTTACAGAAAAGGGAGCACATATAGAGTGTTATGTACACCATTTTTCGTCTATTTATTTACATACACATAAAATTTTGTAGCTCTACATAGCCCTTGTGATAATTATCGTAAAGGGCTTTCTATTTACATCTGATTTTATCGATATTGTTTCCCGTATGGATTTGAAGGGGGCAACATAGTTATGGATAGAGTGTTTTGCACCTGGCATAAAAGGGAATAGTAGCTAAATAGAAGCCATGATGTGATGATCAATAGATCTGCTAAGGTGAACTGAGCTAGCCTAGATTCAGTCGCAAATAGGTGACCATTGAAAAATGCTAAAAAAAACATATAAATTGTACAAATTTATTTTTTGCTTTCATACAACAGTCTAAGAATGACAGTTGTAATTTGATTATTTGCCAATTAATTAATTTCTCTCATTTAGAAGGCACTCTTCTCAAAATTCTGATACCATATCTTCATACAGCTGTTGTCATTTGTTGCGCAAAATATCAATTAACAGTGAAGGTTGAAAGGCGGGTGTTTTGAACGACTGCCTAACTGTACTGTCTAATGAAATTTTGACGTTTAGAAAGTGCTGATTTTTAGCCTAGTTTGAAAAAAAAAAATTAACCAAATATCATGACCATAGATTAAATAGGACAAGATTTTAGTTTTCATAACATCTAATATTCACCTACAAATAAATTCAACAACAAAAGTGTAAATTGAGGAAAAAAACAGCACAGTTTTTCTTTATTATTATACGTTTTTATAACCACAATATCCTCTAGTTATTACACGGCGAAAATGTTATTTTTTGCCTTCACTTTAATGAAAACACCTACTGAGTTGGTGTTCTTTATATTAAACTAGGCAT
Source organism: Dasypolia templi (assembly GCA_963555695.1). NCBI lineage: Eukaryota > Metazoa > Arthropoda > Insecta > Lepidoptera > Noctuidae > Dasypolia > Dasypolia templi. Next base: position 14,452,684 of record OY743163.1, read on the forward strand.
TCCTTACGGTTTTTTTTTTCTTTAAGAATTTTGCTGTTAAAACAGGCATATTAATAATCTTATTAATATCAGACTATTAATATCCCACTGGAGGGCAAAGGCCTAATTACGTAATTTATTAAAATTCTCATGAGAAGGCACGAGCATTTATCACCACGCTTCCTCAAGTTGGATTGGCAATTTCAGACTTATATTAAATATACATTCTGCAGGGTGGCTTTTATTTTGACAGTACATTCATTGCGTTATATACGTTTTTGAGCAGACAATTTTTTCGGACTTATGAAGCAATGGATTAGCAATATCCTTCAAATTCGGTTTTAATTCGCAATTAGGGTGCAGGTTTCTTCACAATCTTTTTCATTCACCGACGCCTGTTAATTCAGAAAGTACAAATGAATTGAAAACGTCACATTGGGTTGCCTTTACCACTGGGTGATCTTGAGATTAAATCTTTCTTATTTTAATCTTAGTCTCTTGTTGTATTGTGTTCAGGTTTCAGACTGTTAACTGTAATTAATTATAGTATTAATAATGATTTTATGACATTGTATAGAGTACTAATTGTAATTTATGACATTGTATAGAGAACTAATTGTAATTTATGACATTTGATAAGGTATTATTTGGAATTAATGACATAGTATAAGGTATTTAATGGAATTTATGACATAGTATAATTTGATAATCGTTTTGCATGCCTAAATTGGTGCAACACAGTGGACTACGCATTCACATGACATCTAGAAATGTATGATTAATTATGTACTGTGTTGAGCAATAAACATTTGAATTTGAATTTGAATTTGAAGGTAATAGCAATAGTTGACTTGGTTTCCGTACGTCCTTTTCGGGTGACCACTGAAAATCAGCGCTGTGCTGTGGGCTCCCCACGAGCACAGCATAATGCTGTGTGGTCACAGTCATGACAGGTAGTGAGAAGCCCGAAAGCTGACAACCGGTCCACGGAGAATCGTGATATCCAGTAACTGGGTTATGAAAGTCAGATAGGCAGTCGCTCCATGTAAATTACTGGTATTCAGCTAGACCCAGTAAGACTTGAAGCCAACCACAACATACATAACATACATACATAACCAGCCTATTATGTTCCCACTGCTGGGACACAGGCCTCCTCTCTGTGAGAGGGAGTGGGCCGTAATCCACCACGCGGGCCCAGTGCGGGTTGGTAGATGTCACATGTCTTCGAATTTTTGGTTCTTAGACATTCCGGTTTCCTCACGATGTTTTCCTTCACCGTTTTGAGAGCAGTGGTGATGAAATAATTTACACAAAGCAAATCGCCTGTCTGGGTTCGAACCTGCGACCTACACCTCTTAAGTCGCGGCCGTTACCACTGGGCCACCACTGCTCTACCCACAACATAATAACAAAGAAAGAAAGAAAAATTGTTTAAGGACAAGCAGATCATGGTGGGTAGTGGAATGTAAACATATAAAAGAAAAAAAAAACATATAATTTCGTTCTTCTAGACCCTATCAAACAAAGACTACCTCTCTTGCTCACCTCATCATCATGACGTCATCGTTATTACGTCACAAGCATACATTATGCCTTATTAGAGCCGCTGAACACATTTGCAGAAAGACAAAGCGCCGCGTTAAAAGATCATACCATGGTATGTAGGTCGCGGGATGCGGAGTTATTGATGAGCGGAGCGGGCAGCGAGAAAGGACTTGCGTTTACCTAATGTTAAATGTTAAATATTAACATAACATCACGCCTGTTTTACCCAAAGGGTAAAATTTAAAAATTCTAATTCAAAATGTTTTATTTGCAAGAAAATACATAGTTTACAAGGAAAGATATTACAGCCTTCATTCAGTCTTTGTATTCTGCCTGCAAGCAAGTGCAAATTATTTATGTTTACATGTCATAGTTGTTATTAGTACCTACATTTTTCTTCAAAAACCCAATAACACCTTGTAAGACCCGTGATAACCCACTAGACCAAAGAGGGAGTCAAATCTTGAACCTGCAAAAGGGGAGTCGGAAATAACATTTAAAAACAACCGTTCTTCTACGATTTGGCTAGAAAAGAAAACGGTTTAAAATAAATGTCCCGTTCTGTAGTGGACGTGAATAAAATCTGGTCGATTTTATAAGAAAATTGCAGGACTAAACAAGATTTTAAAACTCAAAGCAGTGTCCGAAGAATATGTACAGTGTAAGAAGCTTTTTAGAAAACATATGGCCTAACATAATACAAATTTTCTTTTAACCAACAATAGTTTTCTAGCTGTAGTTACTACTTCAAAACATATAAACACGATAACTAGGCATGACATTTGCAAAAAGCAAAGACTTCCCTTCTTAAATACCTCAAATATCTACAGGACTTTCGGTATCTGTATTCAAAAAACTATTTTTAGTTGCAAGAGCTGCGTGGTTCATGTACAATCAACCTGCAGCTTTCAGTTATTAAACGAAGTCATAAAACATAACTTTATGTCGTATCGACACATAAAAAGAAGAAGAATACAAGAGCTGTAAATACCTTTATTAGTTAACAGTATGACTATTTCAAAAAACGATTTTTCAATGCAACAGCTGTATTCGCCCGCTAACCGCTTCGCTCAACAACATAAACTCACCCCACTTTTCAGCCCAAGAGTATAATTACGAGGCAGCTTTCCAGCAAACATTGTATTTGCTTTACCGTGTCCTACGTGTGTTGCCAGACGGAAATATTGCTTTTTTAATGTCATTTAATGGCTTAGAGAAGGGAATTTGTAGCACTATGGAGTGATATTTAGTATATTTTCGCTGAAAAGCCCTTTTTGCGATAATGTGTGGTAATTGCCGATTTTTTATAGAGATGGTAAAATACTGTTTTTACTAAAAGAGGTTTAATTATTTCAGATAGCTTTAAACTTTTCACTGACAAACAAGAAAGGACCAAAAGTTTTACTGTGTCACTTATTATATTAAGATGTATTATTTGAAAAACGTTGGAAAGAGGAATTTTGTTTTGACTTCAGAGAAGCTTCAGCATTTTGGTTATGTCTGAAGCTACGTTTTGATATTATCATTTATTCTATTTTATATGTATTTCTAAGATTATATATAGTGATTTGGACTACACAGTCGGTCAATCTAAACAATTGGTTCTCTGTAAGAAAATAAATTTATTTAAGCACAATATTTTTACATGTTGCATTGAAATTTAAAAAAAAAAGCATCTAGTAACAGAACTTTACCTGTAAGAAAAGAAACGACATTTAATGTTATTAAATCCCTATGTCGATTCCAAAATCACAGTACGTTATTATTATGTACTAATAATCTTGTTTTTCACGACAGTCGACAGCTAGTTACTTCATAGGTTATATTCACAGAACATAATTAAATATCCTGACGATTATATTATTCGACCACAGATTACTAAATAAAAAGTATGATCTACCACGATGGCGCTTGATGCGCAGAAAGATTTAAATTAAGAAAAACATATTTTTCTTTAAAAAATACTAGCACTTTGCCCGCGACTACAACCGCGTGGATTTCGAAAAAAAAATTGCTTTTGTTTATCAGACATAATTTCGGCTTCTAATGGTGTAACAATTGTTCAAATCGGTCCAGTAGTCGGTCATTATAAACCAACAATCAAATCTTTCCTCTTTATAATATAGGTATAGATATTTTTGTAAAATTATATTTAGGTTTTGTTTGTACGAGATTATATATTGTATTTCCGCAGAACTTAATAATTTCAATCATCATAAAAATTCTCAGACTTTTGAATTTTAACTACTCGTAACGACTGTTCAGATCTACGAATGCCAGCTGAGACCAACTAGCTGGCATTCGTAGATCTGAACAGTTGTTACGAGCAGTTAAAATGCCAAAGTCTAACAACCAGTCTTATTAAGGGGTATCGTGTTACCCAGTAACTGGGTTGCTCAGGTCAGAGAGACAATTCCCGTACTTCTAAGTTCGCAAAGAGACAATTCCCGTACTTCTAAGTTCGCAATCTAATATGTCTTAGTCTGTCAAAAATACTTCATTAATAACCAGCAGCCTAATTGCGTAACACATTTTCGTAAACGATTACGACTAATCTGTTGTATTTTGACAGTTCAACAACATTCATTGCGTTATTGCGGTATATGCGTTATTTAAGCAGACTTTTTTATCGAACTTATGAAGCAATGGATTAGCAATCTGTTTTAAAGCGCTTCAGATTCCGATTGATTGTGTATTAAGCAACTAACGTACGGTTTTTTTTTTGTCTGCAACTTGATTTTGATCGTTTTCAATTACGAGAGTTGTTTGTCAGTATAAAAGCGAAGCATCCAATACGATGAACAACCTAATCGTATCCATAATATTATAAATGCGAAAGTAGGTTTCTTGGTTACGCTTTCACGCCAAAACGGCTGAACGGATTTGGATAAAATTTGGCACACTGGTAGACCATGATCTGGATGTAGGCTTCTTTTATTTCGTGATCGCAGACGAAGCAAGTGTACTTAAAAGGAAGAATTTAAAGTTTTACTAGCATAAACAGGAATAACTAAATTACATTGATATTTTTTCGTAATCGAAAACAAGGCTTAAGAAGTAATGTAAGTGCTTAGACATTCATTTTGAATTGAAATCCCAGATAGTATAATAGACGATTATTGCATGACAAACGGTAAGAAAAGATGTCTTTCGGCATTATTCCACAAAACATTAACAAAAAGCGTGACTTCTTGTGTTCACACACAAAAAGAAACCCTCAAAAACTTTCTTACACCGAAAACTCACAACACAAGGAAAAAAAGTAATAATTATTTTTTGTTTCAAAATTTCAACCCCTTAGCAAAGTTTCGCCCACAATTGGTTCAACCCATTATTAGAGAGTTGCTTTCAACCCGCAAAAAAGTACGTAAAATGTAACTGTTTGGAAAGTTGGCAACATTGGAAGACACTCCAACTGTGTACAAGAACATGGAAAAGGACTTTTTTTCTCGACCGCCTATTGGCTATCGCGCCTTTTTTCTTTTAAAGTATTTTATGGCTGTGTTTTTTTTTGTTGGAAATTGTTGTGCATTGCCTGGCTAAGCCTCTTACATCTTTTCTGCTGCAACAGTTTGTTATTAAAAATTTTCTACATTAATATTATAATATTGCAAAAGTTAGTCTGTTATACATTCGACTTTTTAACGAATAAGTAACAAAACTTGTTTCGTAGGTTTCGATAAACATGTAGATGTTGTTGGACGAATATTTGTAGTATTCATAAAAAAATGTACTTGGCAATAATCTGGTCATTCGGGACCTCAAAACATAGTAATTAATAAGCGTTACTTAGTCTCGTGCTTTGGCTAAGCAGTATTCTTGTCACGGTCGCACAGCTGTCAAACTACAACTGCAAGATAGAGACGGGAACATATCTCAACCAAAGCAAGTGCTAAAAAACGTTTACAAATGTCGTGGAAAATATTCTCCACGCTTTTTACATAAACTAAATAATATAATATGGCGTTTATCATAACAAAAAAAGGTCATATCGCTGTCAAATTAAATAAGAAAGACAGATCATCACAATGTGACATTGTAATAAATCAAAATTGGCAGATACTAGTACCCCTGCTTATTCTGCTTAGCGACAGCCACTTCGCCGAATAATAATACCCCCACTGTCCAGTATAACACAGAGCAGCTGCAAATTTCAACCCCCTAGCCCCCTTTTCAACCCAACAAAGGTACAAAATGGTATGACAAATACCGCGCAACGTTCAAATTGTTCTCTTAAACATACATTGGGAAGTTAATTTTTATTAAAATACTCACCTTGATGTTGTAACTTAAGAATTTTTTAGGTTATGTCAAAAAAATTCGCTGTTGGAGTAAACGTTATGTCCTTTAGGATGGTTGCTTAAGAATTTTTGGAGTTGTACGTTTGTCGTGCTTTTTATAAGAGGGGGTGAACATGGCAATTTATTATTCTACGACTGCATCAGAATATAAAATTGTCAATGCGAGAATAAAAGCGACTACGCCATAAAAAAGAGATGGTGCAATAGTCCCCACGCTTTGAAACGGTACTTCAGAGGTACTTGTGATCCCATTACGTCACCAAGGAACAAGAGTTTAAGTAAATACTAATGAACATTAATTGAAACTGAAACCCTTACTCATCATGAATTCATTCGTCGTGTACATTTTAGACAATATTTTAGAAAAATATTGCATAACTTCACGCATATTTGCTAAATGGTTAGGCAGAGGATTATTAATAGTATAACCAAATTTCGTCAGTTATGTTTAAGTCCCATTTAATAGGGGGCCAGTCTATTGCAACCAACTGGGCACAAATCCAGCTGCTACTGGAAAAAATCAAATGTTTTCTGAAAAAACTTTTATTTTTTGTTTTTATTTTTACTTGTGTTACCTACCCCACACATATTCGTAAAATACTTGCTATGTAAATAAAAGTAACATGAAGTTATAATAAAATCATGTGTAGGCATGTTAGTACACTACGTGGAAAAATACATATTATTGAAGCGAACTGAAAAACTACCAAAGCAAAGTTTATAAAATTTATATGGGATCACCCCCGACGCATACCTACACTATCCATTAAAAAACACACACAAAAAAAACATACCTAAATAAAAACTGGCGAATTGAGAACCTCCTAATTTTTAAGATATCAACAAAAAAAATTCTGCAATAATTATTAAAAATTTAACACAACTATATAACAAATTAACGGCTATATTCCGAATGTTATCATTTACAGCTACATTGTATGTCGTAATAATACGAATTGCGAATTGCGACTCAAAACTTTAAGAATCGCTGTAGTTTGCACGAAGCTTCGTGATTGGTCGACTGGATCCGCGATACTTGCATCCAAGCATCGCTTTAGCGTAAAAAGCGCTTTACGATTATATTTTTTGTTTTTTTTATTAAATGCTGGCCGTTTTTGGTAAAGTTTTAGGAACTTACAGCACAGTATAATCAATATCTTATTAATTAATAATAGAGATGAACTTGCCCCTTAATGTATGTTAAACCTTAATCAAACTAAAAGGTTCACCGGGAATCATTTACCAGTTATGAATATTTAAGAGATGAGCCACTTACTAGTGTATTGATTAATGCTGTTTATGAAAATGAAATAATAAATTAATAAAATTCTTAAAACTAAAAACACACTTGTAACATGATACAAATAATTGAAGTTTAGACATATTTAGAACATCGTTGAAGTAAAACAAACAACTCGAACAGACTTCAAAATTCAACCATCGTATTCAAAACTCAACACAAAATAAAAACTAAACGCGCCGCTGCGCGGCTGTCAGTAGCGATGAAAGCGCTGCCGACACATGTCACCCAATTCCTCCCTTCGACTATTTTTGATAGTCATTCAGAGCTCCATTCAAATTACATTTCAGTGCGATTTTGCTCTCCGTCGGTGTCGGTCGCTCGTGCCTCTCAAACATTCTAACAAAATTCACATATTTTTTCAAAATTAAAACGTCAGAGCCCATTTCACGCGTGTGTGTCAGTTTTTGACGTATTTAATTTCAAAATGGCCGGCGAATAGTGTTTTTTTTTCTTTAAGACGCGAGTGTTTACCGTTAGTGCCTGTAATAATAGTAGGAAAACGGTGAGTAATGTCTCGAAAATAGTTTTCATTTTGTTTGTAATTTTTTTAGAACGTTTACGTGCTGTTGCCGGGCGGTTGTTTTAGTTCGTGTAGTATGACCGTAAGTTCTGCGTATTTAGGACATTTCCTAATTAAACTAATTGACTGCAGGTTAGGTTAGTCATTTTAATAGTTTTCCTGTTTCTTGTCATACATTTTTGTAGGACTGATTATTAGAACGTTTGTCTCTGAACAGTCATTAAAATTTTCTGAAACATTACTGTCTTGCTGCCTCGTTGGTCTAGAGGTCGCAAGCCGTACTGCTGAGCATGAGCTCCTAGGTTCGATTCCCGAGTCGGGCAGAGTGTTATTGGGTGTTTCTATCTGAAAATTTTCTGTAGTAGCCTCGAGTCTGGATTGTGCCTGGTTGATGGCAATAGGCTGGTAATAAGTGGGACTTAAAACATAACTGACGAAATGTGGGTGTAATATAGGATACAACTCTGCCTTACCTCACGCTGAATACAGGCGTTATGTGTGTGACTGTGTGACATAGTAGTTTTTGACATTTTATCCAAATAAATTTACCAAAACTATCACTCAAAAATACACACTCAAATTGATAAAAAACATTATAAGTATTAACATATTTACAGTAATTTCACAGACACATTAACTGAAACACCAACCAACAAATTTCTAGAACATACTCTCAGTATATCATCATCAATCTCCGTTAGCATGCCAGACTTTATCGACAGAAGAATAGACAAAATTACAGAGTCGTCTATTCTTTCTTCGACAAAACTCTTTTATACTTTATTCAGGCAATGCGCACTGATCCCATTTTATTTGGAGTTTTTGCATCACGTCTTCCATACTTTACTATTAGTCGTCGTTTCAGGAGAAAGGGGGTGACCTTTTTGAAGCATGTTCTCTCTATATGACGATAGCAATAAAAATACTCTCCACACCTTACAATGCGTGATACATCGCTATTAATTAGACGTAAAGACGACTGAATGGGCCTTATAATGTCACCCAAAGGGCAATGGAGACGGCTATGCTTGGAGTTTTCCTACGTGATCGAATCAGAAATTAAGAGATCCGCAGGAGAACCAAGCTAACCGTCAAAGCCCGAAGAATGACCAAACTTAAGCAGCGGTTGGCAGGGCTCGCAAAACAGATGGCCGATGGGGACGAATGGTTCTGCGTAGCGTTTGAAGGCCTCCCACGAGGTGGACCGATACCTTATGAAGGCCGCAGGAATCCGCTGGATTTGGGAAGCACAGAACCGGTCCAAGTGGCGGTGCTTGTGGGAATCCTAGGTCCAGCAGTGGACGTCTCTCGGCTGAAAAGATACCTCTATTCATTACGGTAGTAGTTCTATCATCTTCTTCAATTCGTATCGACGGTACATCTAACAATCTTAAACTATTTGAGTGCAGTAGGTGGGCACATTTATTGCGTCGTCAAAGGCGTTATTCAGATCCTGAAGGGTGAAAGATTCACGTTTAACAGTTGAACTTGTCAGGGAGATTGTGGTTTTCAATCTTTTGAACTTTTATTTCAGTAAATGAAGCTTTGATTAAAAGAATACGTATAAAATTACGGTTTCATTATTCAATATCGACATATATACATTTGGAGAAAAGCTCCTTCATGGGTCGCTAACATTATCGGTTTGTCTGTTGGGCAAATCGTGTTACCCAGTAACTGGGTTGTGGAGGTCAGCCACTCACCTCATGTAAAATACTGTTATTCAGCTGCTTCCAGTTGGGCTGAAAGCCGACCCCAAAATATTTGGAATAAGGGTTTCATTGCTTATCACATTTGTTGGCGATTCCACACCATTAGCCAGATTTCTTCACCATGCTTCACATTACTTGCACCGAGCACAAGGGCTTTTGAAATCGTAACCACGTGCTTAAAAAGCGCATCCATCATAATTTGCACATTCAGCAGATCCTACCATGGCTAGGTTATCATCTCTTTTTTACCAATCCACAGCGAAATGAGAGCAACTAGCAATTTCGCACGAATCAATTAATCTGCCTAGTCTTTTTCTCATCTTTGTTGGGGTCGGATTCCCGTGTGTTGCTTTGTCTGCTTTTGCTTTATCTCTACAACCCAGTAACTGGGTAAGACGGTACCGCGTTGGTAAGACTGGTTGTTAGATTTTTGGGCTTCTGAATCTAGATCTACAAATCTATGCTTAATCACTATTTAATTTAACATTACTAGAAATTTTACTATTGTAATAGTTGTTGGTATTCTCAGTAAATTTTTAGTACTGTCACGTTTCTCTGGATTAATCAAGTCTAGTGCGTCTTTTGTTTTATTTCCCATGAGGCATTGGGAATGCAGGAAGGAGTTAAGGAAATAATCGAAGTATTGCATCATTCTTATCAACTCTGATATTTCAACCAAAGCTAATGAATAGAGCCATTGGTGTTGATGCTATTCTCTTTAACAAGTCATGAGGATTTCTCATACCATTCTATGAACTTACTACGCTTTGGAATGGGTGACTAGCTTTTTTTTTGTGACTTGCCGACTCCTTGTCAGTTCAAAAGGGCCTGTAAATGATTCAATTGAAATAAATGCTTTGAGTATGAGTTTGAAATAATACAATGGCGTTCTTATATTTTAACTGACGTGATTGGTTTAGGTTTCTGAATGGCAGACAAGCAGTTTTACCAGGGTGTGGTTATCGTGCTACCCAATAAGGTGCTGGGTAGGGAGATAGGCTTCATGTACAACACTGGTATTCAGGTGCGTTCGGTTAGACTAGATCCCAACATAGTTAGAGAAAGATTAAGCAATGTAGATTGGTGTAGGTTTTGTGAACACTTGACTGTAACCACGTGAATCCTGGCTCTAGCAACCCGTGTACCTCTACAATAGATTTGTGGCGGCATCTACACCGCCACATGCGAACAACGCATCACACTGACGTCACGCAAAATCCTGCATCGCGCAAGCAGAGTTCACCCATGGGGAGTACACCCATCTGGTCGGAGGATTCTCCTTTTCCAAGAGTATGAGTGAACTTTACACCTTGTTCCTCATATCTCTATAGATTCCATCGTTCCAAGCAAAGTTTGTTAGCTTACGTCTTTTGTTTGAAGTTTTGTGTGACAATCAAAATGTTATCCTATCCGTCTTTTAATGATTTGACGATGAAGTCTTGTAAATATTTTCGGTTAGATGTTAAATTGTACATCCTTGTTATCCTTGATCTCATTTGCGACTTCTAGAGAAAGAAACTGTTCATCCATCTCTTCAAGACTCTAATAACACATTTCAATTATCATTTCTCACTCCAATCCTTCAAGTAGACAATAAATGAGTATCTAAAGGGTTAATATCGCTGATTCGTCGTCTAATTTCTCAGAATGGCGCCTACTTGTCGCCGCCTGTCCTTCCTTGTCATTCGATATTGTACTCTATGTGATATATGATATTGTGTCTATAGTAATGTCGTCAGTGTCAACTGTTTAAGGTCCACATTCCTTTGAATTAGAGTCGGTTGTGTTAATTTGTTTTCTTGTCTGGAATGTCGTTGCTTGTGAGGGATAATGTTCTTTTGAATATGAATAAAATTGACGGCTGCAATATCATTATAGTAATCATCATTCTTATTGCTAGACTATCTTAGAAGATGGAGTAGTTCTGGAGTTTCTTGCCCGTTCATCACAATAGGTATGTACCTACTACGCTTTGGAATGGCAGCTAGCTTTTCATTTCTGACTGACCTACTCTTTGTCACTGAAAAGCTCCTGTTACTGGTTTATTTGAATTTTAAAAGTACTCGGCATGGGCTAGTCCACATTAGTGAGATTTGAAAACAGTAAAATAAGATTTCTGAAATAGTACTTAGTTTATCGTGAATATTAGAATTGAATGATCATCATTTTGCTGCAACCATCTTACCAATATCGAGTTTCTACACTGCAGGATGAAGAAAACAATTTCCATTTTGAGAACACCTTTTAACGATGTCATTGTAATAATATTATGACATTAGGGTTGATAGTTAGTAGTTTATACACTGACCAGTTTTACCAAGAGGAATCGTGTTACCCAGTAACTGTGTTGTAAAGGTCAGATAGTTTCATGTAAAATACTGGTATTCAGAGGCATCTAGTAAGACTGGAACCTGACCCCAAAATAGTCTTGAAAAAGGCTAGTCAGAAAATAATATTTTTTTTTATTTAGTTTCACTTCAAGACACAAACATCAGTGTAGCCCTGGCTTTTGTACTAGGGGTCTCTGGAATCTGTTAGTTTAGATCTCAAAACATATTATTTAGTCTAAACATATTTATATCAATTTGGACTATAGTTTACTGGCAGAAAATTCAACGACCCCTTCCAAATCGACCTCACTAACTAATCATCACATTAACTAAATTAAAAACACTACCTATCAATCTACCCTTATACATTCTAATTCCTAATTTCAAGAGATTCCACCCAAAATATGAGAGTGTTGTGACCCTAACGTGTACTTTTTTAATTTAAAGCCCTTACACCCCTGTGTTATAACGAATAGTTGAATGTTTAATTTCAAAGGAGGCATGTGGAGTATGCTCACGGGGTCGGGACGCAGTGAGGACGTGATGGGGCGAAACTGGGACGTGAAGGTAGCGTGTGTTCAACGATGTAGGGGATACGGATGAAAATTGTGTATGAGCAAATGTGTAGTTTAAAAACAAAATACAACCATCAATGATGGTTGTGTTTTGTTTTATGGGCAGTCGAATTGTTAAATTGATAGATTGACTTGAATGTGTCCTGGCGGCTGAGAGTATGTCATTCTCACTCTAATGTTTCGCTGACGGTGGCGCGTGTGTTGGATCATTTAGCTCCCTTCAAAATGGTTGAGTTGAATGGTGCTGATCCATGCGTCATGTTCGTGAACGGCCGCCGTCAGTAGGGACTGGTCATCTCTTAGCTGCCACGGCGTATTTTGATTAAAATTTATTTTTGAATTGTTTTCATATTTATATAATGGATGCTTTTAACGTTCTGCATCATTCTCACATGCATAATTTCAACATGAATGATGTAACCAATATATATTGTAAACATAATTTGATTTAAAAGAGTCCGTGGAGTTTCTTGCCCGTTCTTCTCCATAGGTACCTACTGCGCCTTGGAATGGGCAACTATCTTCATATTTCTGACTGACCGACTCCTTGACAATTCAAAAGTGCCTGTAAATGGTTTAATTGAAATAAATGATTTGAGTTTGAGTTTGATAATTATTATGTCGTGATATCTTACAGAGTTAAGTGAGGAGCAGATGTGTGTGTAGAGAGTGAATCATTAACGGTTTTGATATTTTGGCAATAGAACTGTGTAGATGTCTTGAATGTATGTATTGATTTTTGTTATACTTATGGCGATATATTACGAGCGAACGTGTGTGTGCGTGAATTTTGATGGTTGTGTTTTGTTTTTGGGCATTGGATTTGTAATAGATTTCATAGGTGATGTCTTTTTGTGAATGCAGAAATTGGTTTTTAGTGTAGGTTCGCAGCGAAAACGTTGTATGTAGTACATAGAGAACAAAGTGCCTACCAATGAGTGAAGAGATTCAATGATGAGCTTAAGAACGATTGAGCTGTACAACCTACTTGAGTGGTTGAGTAGTTTATTAATATAAAAATACCCATTAATAATTGTGTCAAAAATAATAAGATAGACGTTATATTAAAATACATAATTTATGTTCACACACGAGACGAATTCCAAGAATCTTTTGGCAATGTTTGGCAAATAACAAATTCAACTCTAAACAGAATATCACGAACTTAGCGTTCCTTTCCAGAGTTCTAAGTAAATAATTAAAAACATAATTAGTCAGCTCCAGAGTTTGTACGCAACATTACTACAATACTTATTATTTGTTCCGTGGCCTATGACCCGACTGATAAGGGAACACGTATGGCCGTATTTTTATCGCTCATTAACGTTTCATTGAACTAAAAACTTATTTAGTTCATTAGTTTTAAATTTCGAATCTTATTTAGCCGTTACCTACCCGTGTTTTTGCCGCCATTTCGGTGGACACGTGGCGTTTGCCTGTGATGACTTAACTCACACACTGACTTATACCTTGTTAAAATTTTAGGAAAGTCGTAGGTGTATTTTTATAATGTTTGTAAATATGTGAGCACCAATTTTCTATCACATTACTAATTTATCTGTCTTGTGTTTTTCAATTCTTTTTACCTATTATGGTACAGTACCTAATTTCATTCTTGATGCATCGTCATTATATAATTAAAATGTATACCTACAAAACATTGTAAAACATTATGAAAGATTAATGGTGGAGTTTCATGCCCAATCTTCTCCAAACGTAACTACTTTTTGGAAGGGCGACTAGAATCACTTCTATTTTCTATTTGAATGTAAATCTTGACGTTCAAAACTTTGACTTTGGAATTCGAACGGCGTTTTTTTTTTCTTTAAAGATTTTTATTCCTTTAGAGAATATATTATATGAAGGTTTAAATGAATATAGGATTGAAATGGATGGATTTTCAATCAAAATATATTTTCGATCAAATCCGTTTGGGCGTTTTGGCCTGCAAGCGTAACAAACAAACATACTTTCGTATTATACCGATCGGTATATATACCACAGAACAAATCGTTAAAGCAGCCAATGGTCTTGCTCATTTATAAAGAAAATTGCTACTCATGCTTATTGTCCAGCACGAGTAGCAAGTCAATAAATAAATAAAAATAGACAAAATGACTTATAGAATCGACAAATATTGTTGTAAATTTGTCTATTCTTCCATCGACAAAACGGGTTTCTGTGGTGCCCATGCTACACTTTCTTATTGTATATATTGCAAGATTCTTAGCTTTTCATATTACAGTTACCTGCTACTTTGAGGTTAGGGTTTTTTTTCCGTTAAGTGTGACCTTTTCGGTTATGTTCGACAGTTTCATTCGTTTTGTGGGTTTTGTTAAAACGGTACGGTAATTTGTTATGATTGCCGATCTTTCAATCTGTCTCAATGTTTCAATTTTCAATTAATTGTAACAATACTGGTCATCGTGACATTATAATCGTCAAACCCTACAACAGATCAATGGGAAAACAATTTGTAGATTCGTCCATTCTTGCCGACCCCATGGAATCTGCACTTCGGCAATTAAGCTTGTTTCCCATGGTCTCGTGGCCCCATGCCTTTGTGGGACCACGTGTACAGCAGATGTGCGCCTGAGTTTATTTTAGTTTACTGAGGTAGCCATGGGTTTTAAATTTCGAAGACGCGGTCGATTTTCGTGGAACGTGGTCAGCTTTTGAAAAATGTGGCGGTTTCTTTTTTTGGGGTATTAATTCGAAACGTGTTTTCAATTTGCAAGCTTGTGTTTTTTTTAAAGTCGGTAATATAGGTGTTTTTTTCTTCGGAGTTTCGTTATTTCATTTTGTCATTTGAAGCAAGAAACACAAATAAGATCAGTTGAAAAACCTCATAACTGTCGTATTTTTACAAGCCTTCTTTCCATGGTGGTAGGCAGAAACTATAGACCGCCACCTGCTACGATCTTAACATAGGTACTCCTTTCGATTCGTTTACGTTTACATTCGGATTTTTAAAGCTTTTAAACTAGTCACTAAACTCAACAGTTAAGTAAAGAGGATTAAAATCTAATATGCCATAGTCGCCTCTTGGTACTACATTACTTTATCACCATACACATTTTATTATACTTACTTAATCTATTCTATTACATAACTCTTGATAATGTATGCAATGCAAATTGTTTGTTGAGTATTAAATAGTTGTTTCTCAGTTTTCATTCAAGATAAGGGACAGCTGTGGCTGAATCAATGTGTGATTCAACGCCGCCATTTTGGTCGCCTAGCTTTCGTATGTGACTAGTTTGGTATGTGTCTAGGTTGGCATAAAAGGCGTTGCACGTTGGTTTCTCGCCTGCTCTTCTCCATAGGTACCTACTACGCTTTGGAATGGGCAACTAGCTTTATCTGTCTGACTGACCGAGTCCTTGACAATTCAAAAGTGCCTGTAATTGGTTTAATTGAAATAAATATCGTTGAGTTTGAGTAGAATCATTACTAAATCTGTTTTCTTATTCAAAGTATTAACACTCTTAGAATGACTAACAGTTCTTCAACCTAGATTATTCATGTAGGTACTCATTTGTGCATTACTCGAATAATTATTCAAATGGTCAGAACAGACTCAATTTTATTATTGAGTATCCAGCGTTAAACCTCTATATTCTTACAAAGATACTATATAGGTATATAAACAAAACAAATTAACTGTTCAAGTTAAAAATTATGTTAATATCGATTAAAAGTTACTCACGCCCTGTGATACAAAAAGTGTGAACTCACAACCAGTAAAAAAAAAAAAAAAACTAAATTGTCGCTCGTCCAACCCCAAGCGTGGTCGCCGCACATCTTGTCGCCATCCTAACAGCAGCTGTACCATACAACATCCGGGTCTATTGTGAACCCCACAAAAGGACCATATCCTTCTCTTATTCAAAATCATGCTCAACCTATTTTGTTTATTGTTTTTTTTTTTTTTCAAAAGATTACTTGCAGTCTGTGGTGCGATATTGGTTATTTAATTTACTTGTTTTCACACAAAAGTAATAATATTATTTTGTAACCTTATCTGGCAGCCGTTTTTTTTAAAGATGTGAATTGCACGTTACTAGTTATCAGTTTCATTAGCTACGTGCCAGAGAGAGAAGGAGCTATACAGGACGAATAGAAGCATCCCGTTTTCGCATCATGTTGATGGCTCATCATTCAAATAATGATGGCTTGTATGACTCCTGACCTAGCTTCAACAACTAAAGTAGGAATATTGAAATATCCTATCAATCTATCACTATGGATAATATTTTGAGTGCTTATACCGAATATTTTTAGCAAAATCATTGTCTAAATGACGTTAATATAACTTCAATTTATCGTAAGTGGTCCGGCCTATGGACTTTTAAAATGACCACACCCTAGTATGGTGTAAGCGACAGAAGAATGTCCCTTTAAGCTTCATACAAAACAGTTTTTAGCGTATCTATGAAGTAAGTACAATCGTAAGTAAAAGTGTCAATCATTATTTTAACTAGTGGTAAGCTTACTGTCTAATAATTTGTCCAAAAAAGTTGTAGGTACAACCATACCAAATGCTGCTAACAAACAGCACTGTGACCCGATTTGACGGATATGGGAGTAAGTCAGCCCGTGACATTACATACACATATCGTTCATCTTCGACCAGTACCCTAATTGCGTAATACACAATCAATCGGAATCTGAATCGTTTTGAAACAGATTCCTAATTTTGCTTCATAAGTTCGATAAAAATTCTGCTCAACAATGTAAATAACGCAATGAATGTTGTTGAACTGTCAAAATACAACAGATTAGTCGCAATCGTTTACGAAAATGTGTTACGCAATTAGGCTGCTGGTTGACCTAATTAAAAAAGAGGAACTTTTGGGTATGATTGATTAAAAGCTTAGAAACATGACTTTATGCTTCTTTATTGTAGTGTTGTTTTTAAGCAAAAATAATAGAATTTCCTGCGTTCACCTGTACACTTAACTCAAAATTGCTCATTTTGAGTTATGTCATCCTTCTAGCCAACTACCGATAAGTGACATTTCATTGTTGTATCTAAAGTTTTAATTGACAATGTCTTGATATTAATGTCATTAGTAGAAGTTACTAAGTGCCAATTTCACTAATGAAACTGAATGCGATCAGAAACGTTTAAAACGCGGTAAAGAGCTGTCAGTGGCAATATTCCACTGAAATAATGAAACCTACAAAATTCTACCTCAACATCGAGGTCGCAAACTCTTTTTCTTATTGTAGATGAAATTCGCTATTAGTATTTAGTTTACTTCTTTCAAAAATTGTTTTTACCTTTTCAACGTAGCGTCTAAATGAACTGCTCGAATCGCAGCATCGCATGACTTAAACCACAGTGTGTATGCAAGGATCAATAACTTTGTACTAGGGGAAGAAATTCTGATCGACAGAACATTACGCTTTTAAACATAGCAGAACAGACAGTGTGCTACTTTTTCTAGTATACTTTACTGTTGAACATCGTCGTCATATCTTAGGAAAGGATGTATTTGATTGGCTGTTGTTTTAATTTCCGTTATCCAATCATAGAAGCTTACATTTTGACATTAATTAACTGAGAAGGGACTTCATCAAGTCAAAGTCAAACCATTTATCTCAATGGGGACTTAAAAAGGAGACAATTTTGAAGGTCACAATTAACAAAAAAATATGTAGAATTGATTCTAGTTGCCCCCTCCAAAAGGTTTTTTTATAGAGAAGAAAAAAAGAAATAGAAGTCAGGGTTTTAGAAAATATAGGCAGTCATTTATGAAAAAAAAAAAAAAAAGTTCAGTTACATCTGGTTAGACTATGAAGCTGAAACATGGGAAATATGGTTAGTATGATGACATAATGTCAGAACACTAGACCAACATGGCGGCCGGTGACGTCACACACAGATGCCATCACAATTTAATGATTTTTTTATAACTATGGTACTCAACAACAACATTCCTAGTAGCTGATTGAGCTTTTTAAAACAATTACATCATAAAACCATGTGTTCGTTTTTGGATTATTCTCGAAAATGGCTGGACACATTTTTATTGGGTTTTTCAGGAAGAAGTTTAAGGAAAAAAATAAACAACACAATTTCCTTATTGCACTTGGGCTAGGAAACGTAAGAACTAAGGTATTTTACCTACCTGGTACTGACCCGGTGTTGCGAGGTTTGCACTGTCATCCCATACCTAATTAACACTGTAATTTTAAAACATTGTAAGAGATGATTATCAGTAATTCCAAAAGAGGAACCGTGAACTTCATTGCCGGCTCATCTCCATATGAAACGAACAATTGGAACCGTGCATCTAGCTTCTGACGTTCCACAAGTGCCAATGTTAATGTGAAATAAAATATTTTGATCTTGATTTCTATACTCGATTACTTAATAAAGGCTCGTACACACTGGCGCGACGCGACAGCGCTACACAAAGACACAGCGTGTCTGGAAACGAGCGATGCCTTTGTGCCGCGCTGCTCGCGCTTATTTGCGGGAGCCGTAACGCATGAAAACCCACATTATTACAAAATGTGAGCCGAAAATTGAATATAAGTAATAAAACATCAAATACAAGATAACATTATACAATGCTACGTTTGACAGATAAGGGGTGGCCTTCGCCCAGTGATAACATAGGCACCGATAACTAACTGATAATGGGTATTAGCCAATGTTAGATCAAGCCCAACTACGGACAGCACATCTCTATTTTAAAGAATGACAGAAAAAAATACAGAGGCTGTATACTTTAAGACCATTGCCCGTAATAAAAAAAAAACGAAGTGTCAATTTCATCAGTGACAACCAAATGTCAAACTTCGCAAAAATTTAACATCTGTCTTTTATGTTTTTCTTTACGATTTTTTTTGACGAGTCAACATCAGTTACGCAGCTTACAAAACTAAAATAATGAACAACATTAAAATCAATAAACCGGTCCAAGAATAGAACGACATGCAATTCAATCGAGACGTTGTTTTATCCTTAAGTCAATCATACCTACAAGATATTTTTCAAGGCATTTTAGAAGATTTAGTAAAACAAGGTTGTTATTAAAAAAATGTACCAAGTGTTATTAAAGTGATTAAAGAAGGACGCATAACTAAATGATAACGCTTGCTGCGGTCAGGTCTTGGATGGTTGACCATCCATTACATAAGGACCACCGAGGGAAGCTTTGCTTAACCAGATTTTGTCAAATGTTAGCTAAGTATTATCATTGGTTGATCAAAATACCCACCAATCATTGAAGTTGACAGGAGAAACAAAGGACAATGCCAGATCCCGCCCCAGCTATTTACAGGAAATGTCAATTAATGAAAGTAATTGTGATTATCGAGACCCCTCGAAGGCTCGGAAAAGCACGTTATGCAGTTGATCCTAGCTGTCATTCGTTGATCTTTGACAGTCAGAAGCCCAAAAGTCGTACAAACAGTGTTCTTACCAAGGGGTCCGTTTCACCCAGTAACTGGTTTGCTGAGATCAGACACGCAGTCGCTCCATTAAAAAATTGGTATTATGTTAGACCTGGAGCTCGCTAGGCAGATTAATTCTTATTTGGTAAAAGTTTTTGGCAAGTACAAAGAAGCTTTCGAAATACCGTCTTAAAAACTTAGGTACTAGAATTTTATCGATTTATTCAAAAAAATCCTTAGTGTGATAATAGCTAAGTGACTGATATCCTTTGTTTGACATTCCGAAATGAATGAATGAATGTTGCTTGTTTAATGGTATTCCGAAAATAGATAAAGAAATATCAGTTTCGTCGTAGTTTTTTTACTATTAAAAGTTAATTATCTTGGTCTGATTATCAGAGCAATTAAGCAATAAGTAACATCATAGACCGTTTTTTTTAATGGCGTAATAATTCATAATTTAAAATTGGAGACGCATTATTAAAGTTCTAATTTCAAAAAAAGGTCTGTTCTCTTCCAAGATTTCTCTAAAGGCCTTTTTACAGTTTTATTTATATATTATTTTCCTGCTACTCCCAAATAAATTGCAACGAAACTTTTTCCATTCGATAGCTTATTTCTTAAAGCATAAAATGACTATATCTTAACGCTATACAACAAATATATCAAGCAATAAACACAAAATTTGGGTCGTTGCTATTGTGAAAATTCAATAAACTTCCTTCTCGGACGTCCTTTGGCAGATTCAAACACGTTTTTTGTAGGCTAAAGCCCAAATGAGAGCTCTTGAATGTATTTTGAGGCTCTCCCACTGGCACGCCGCAAGTGGGAAAGCCACAAAGTGTAGACTACACTTTGTGGCTTTCCCTTTGAAAGACTTTATAGACGTATTCGTTATAAAGATAGCCAACTGCCTCGTTGGTCATGTGGTCTTAAGCGCTACTGCGTGATATGCCTAGGTCGAGAAGATTGTTACTGTTTTTTTTTTCTACCTGGAATTTCTCTGTAACAGCCCGGAGTCTATATATATGCCAGGTTCATGGCAATTATCTTGCCCCCTATTACAATTACAAAGGACTTAAACATTACTTGTAATATGGGGATGGTATAAGGTACAACTCTACCTAATCCTTCAGGAAAACAACATTTGTAATGTTATTAAAGATTAATTACTGAAGAAATGTGAGAAATATTGAGACCAACAAATGACTAGGTACTGGTTTTGTTTAATATCCCAAAACTTTAGGGTATGATAATAATGAGACCACATCAAAGAATCAACTGGCACCTAAGTAATTTTTTTTTTGTTTTAATTTTTCGTACAAAATTATTCGATGTGAAATATGACAACTTCACATTTTTTTAGCTTTAAACATGAGTGATTAGTTTGAATGAATAGTTATTTGTTTTACATTTGAGTAAAAGTGTTTTTTGCCCTGAGCTTAAAAACAAAAACGAGTGAACAAGTGAGCAAAACTTTTACCCATAAGTGAAACACAATAATTTTCACCACACTTCGAGGAACTTGCAAAAAAAGAAAGAAAATCTGTAAAATACGTATAGAAGAATCTGTTTATTTAAATAAATTAAAAAGCGGATATTTTCGGTTCTGAATAACCAGGTATTTTCGGTTGACAGGTTTTGAACGTTCCTAACTTTTGTCTTAAATACGTTTTTGTTCCTAACTCTTTGGTTTTATTTAAAACTTCGAGTAAATGTTGAATCGGAAGCCTTCGAATTTGAAAACACTTTTACACTCTAGATAACAAAAAAGGCTTTTACCCTCGGAAATCGATGGGTAAAAATTGCAAATAATAGGTAGTGTGGCGAAAAATTAATTACTCGTATTTACTAATGAAACTTAGACACCTATATTTATCTTCGAAACTATGCATTTTAGGACCACATATTCTAGGACTTTTTGTATTATTTTCTCATTCAGAATATAACCCTAGAGTTATAAGATATTAAAAAAGAAGAGAAACCTTTAAAACTTAAAAAAACTAAGGAAACTGCTAAGAGATAATAAATAAAATGACTGCATTGAAAGGCATTCAAATAACTTATACCTAGAGGTTGGCCACTGCCTTCTAGAAAAACTTTCAAGACGTAAATTTACTAGATAGCAGGTACTAGATTTATTATTAATTCAGAATCATAAGTTTTTAGCATGATTCGTTTTTATTTTAAATATCGATGACTCGTTCTCTCGATTTTCTCTAATAATCTGCTTTCTTGGCAGCTGTCAGTTGATTTTGACAGATAACATTGGCGGCAAACCGTTTGTGTTCATGATTCTTATTTAATTTAACGGTTTATTTCAATTCAATCGCAACTCTGAGTTTATGTACAGGAGCTGACTGTTTGAGATTTGACACTTATTAAAACATTTCTTATCGGTATTAAAGTACATATTAATTCCATGCTTATCAGTTAGTTTTGACTGGGGAATGTGCTGGCTTGGAATTTGTTGCATACAATGAAACACACATTCGTTGATCAAGCATGGTGGAAACGAGGCGATGATGGCAGGTTTATTTTAATAAAGCGGTACAGAAATCACGTGTCCAGCAAAGGATTTTGACAGACTGATTTTAGGTATTCGAACTCATATATCTCGTTGAATTGCTTGATCTGCAGGATCCTGGACACGAGGCCAATTCGCAAGCGAATTCGATACATTTGATTACAGTTTAGTGAGTTAGTCAGTGAAAAGTCTTACTAGAACTGAGTCGTAAATATACTTGTCTGGCTGGAAATATAATTGCTACATTGGCTAATTCACTTGGAATTAGCCAATGTAGCAATTATATTTTCAGCCACTACCATCCTACCGAAAACATGTAAAAATGATTGACAAGAGTGGATGACAATACCTACAATAATTCAGTTAATGATGATGCAGAGAGGGTCACTAAACTTTGTATTTCATAAACCAAACATAATTCGTTATTCATGCCAGTTTGCAAATTCAAAATATCCGTTTTCGCAGGGACTGCCATAGGTCCCGAATTCCCGATCGAAATACGATAAAAGGGAACGGTTTTACAACATACAATATAAATAATACAGCTGCACTCCATACAATAGTTAGGATTTTATTGTTAAACCAACAATAGTCTGGACCTCATTGGTAACGGTATTTTGGGGGTTGCCATGTGCAAAAATTATTATTAGTTTTTTTTTGTCTGGCAATTTGATGTCGTTGCGTCAAACTGGATTTTGGATTGTGTCGTGGGTTGTATTGTAGTTTTTTCTTAGTAGTCAGTTTCTTGGTGCAACTGTGTTAGTTTAGTAGGTATGATCAATGACTATCGTCTTTTTCGCCAAAGAAATATTTTCTGTCTCCTTTCTCTAATTCCAGGTTGCTATAAATAAACAAGGATTTCAGGTTAATGTAACAACTTGTATGTGTCTGCAGGTAACGACGTGTCGTTTTCATGGCGCAGTGAAACTAGTGGGTACCAGATTTCGTCTTGTTTGACATAAATTGGGTTTCGAATATTTGACATTTATCGTCATTTAGTATTTCGGACGCCTTTTTGGCATAATTATAATGATAATACCTACCTATAATTGTCCCACTGCAAGGCAGAGGTCTCATACAGATAAGGCACGAGCGTTAATCACCACGCTTGCTCAAGACTGGTTGACGATTTCATCCTTATATTTTGGACATAATATTGTAAATCTTGAAATAGTAAATACAAGCACGTATTTATCTGAAATGGATTTAGAAATACATTATACGAGTATACGATTTTAATTATGTAATTTCAGTTAGTTTTATTCTGAATAATAACGAAAAGGATATAGGAAAATAGAAGAATGTATTATTAAAAGTACTTCCATAGCAACAGTTACAATAATTTGAAATGCCTTTGTACATTATTATTCAATCTTACTGGGTTATGGCGGTCAGATAAAATAATGGTTTATTCAGATGCAGCCGGTCAGATTCTCAGTAACAGTCCAGGTTCTGGATTTGTACCCCGTTGATGGGTACGGCAATAGGCTCGCCCTATTTCATAGGACTTACACAATATAACTGATAAAATGTGGCTGTACTCCTCTGCCAAACTCTTTGGGGAAAACAGCACCCAGATTGCGTTACACACTTTCAATTTCAAACCGAGGAATTTGAAGGAAATTTCTAAATTCATAGCTTCATAGGTTTGAAAAATTCGTCTCAGACAACGTAAATAACGCAATAAACGTGGCTGGACTGTCCAAATGTAAGGCATCGACGGCGATCGGCTATCGATTGTCATTTTATGTGTGTAACGCAATAACCCCGCAGATTTTCAAATGTAACTGTGCCACTGTAAGGCAAAATACTTGTTTCCTACAACTAAGAGAAAAGGAATTTCAGGTTTTGAATTTTATAATATAAAAAATGACAGATTTCATACCTATATCTCTCTAGTTTTAAAACGAGTTTCATGACATGATTAAAATGTTAATGTTACATTTTCATCGACAGAGTCTGCTTCCTTCCTAACTGGACGCAGCCGAATACCAGTATTTTACATAGAGTGACTGTCTATATGTCATCTGACGTCCAAAAACGGCTTAACGTACTTACTTTCCGAGGCTCATTTTCATCAACAAACACTTAAAATAAAACCTAGACATTATCAGACGAATATCCATAAAAGAACATTACAAATAATGAAACTAAAACCTATACGAATCCAGCAACGTGGCAAATATCAATGTCTTATGACATCGTACCGCTGTGCGTTAGAAGCACCATTAGCCAGAAAATTGGGGTCAATTTGTTGTTTGCCCATTCGCCTCGTTACGGCCGCCATGTTTGAAATAATTTGGAAATGGAACGCGTTTCGTCGGGAACGTCCTCTATTGGCTGTTTGGGGCTTTGTGTTTTTTTTTTTTAAGTGGACAGGGAATGGAGTGTCTGTTGTGCCAATTGTTAGAGTATTCATCACCAGATTGTATTTGTTTGTGGTATTTGTGAAGATGTTGACTGTTTTCGTACTGTATTATCGTTTGGCTGGTTAGAACTTATTTTACTCGGTACCTACTCGAGAAACTTTAAGTATCAGTTTTTCCATGAATTCAATGAATACTTTCATTATTTCTACAGATCAAACTAAAACATTGTGTTGCCTGCCATAGACAACTCTAAATTACAACTAACCTTTTTGTTTTTGAAGATTTGACAGAAAAACTAAAGCAATGTTCTTATTGCAAATCCCATTTGGCAAATAAAACGAGATATGATATAGTTTATAGATGCCTACCTACCTAGGTATTTACATAAAAGTCTACAATATTTTACGATGCGAATGAAAAATTAATGAGTTTTGACCTTATTTTGTTTTACTTTCCTGCATCATTCAATCGTCTTCAGTGCATTTTTTTTTAAATGAAATATATACTTACATTGTTTTTATGTTGATTCAAATCTTCTAGCTCCTGTATAATTACAATGACAAAGTGTGATTTGAAAAAAACGTTTGTTGCTATCTTACACAGTTCCTAACAACATCCACGCTTACTTCAAATTGTTAACGTTTAGATCAAAATCAACCATGCTTCACAGACATTACACAATGTTCTCACTGCTGAGACTCAGACCTCGTATCCGTGAGAGGGAATGGGCCGTAATCCACAACGCAGGCCCAGTGCGGGATGGTGGATTTGAATTTGGAGTAATGTCTTCAAATTTTCGGTCCTAGGACGTGCCGGTTTCCTCACGATTTTCCTTCACCGTTTTGAGAGCAGTGGTGATGAAATAAATTAACTAAATTACAGTGGCTGCTTGGATTTCGAACCCAACCCCATTCTCCATAAAATTGGATAGTCAGTCAGTAGCTCTTTCAAAATCAACACTGGAAAACTCCATCTATCTGTCACTTGTCTATTGCCATTAAATCTTTGAATTTATTATGTTAGTAGCTGTGCCCCGCGGTCTCACTCGCCTTACTCAGCTCCTAAGTGCTGTAGCTTGATGTTAAATAGACTATCTTCAGGAATTGGCCTATCAAAGCCGAAAATATTTTTTCTGCTCCGATTGGATGTTTCAGAGATAAACGCATTCAAAACAAACAAACTCTACAGCTTAATAATATTTGTACAATAGTCACAACTTATATAACATTTTAAACCAACAATCGTTGAAAATCTAAAAAATATCAGTATATAAACTGCCAGTAGCATTCCCTTACAATCTATCTAGCCCGCCATTGATTCCAATTTCAAATCTTGATTCTGTTGCCGGCGTTCGGACAAATATGTTTGTAATCTCACCGAAGCGATTCCGCTATATTGGTTTATTATATTTTCGATTTAGGTATAAAACGTATTGGCTTTATGACAGTGGCTAATTTTGGGAGGAATGTATTATTGAGACCGTGTCATTTGTTGAATTAGGCTACATCGACGTCATAATAATGCACTGCCGCAGCCGTCACGAAAATCTGTCGTTTTCTCCATTACCTTTTTGACATTAAGGTGACAACAAACTCTTTGTATGTGGACATCCGTTATTTTTGTCACCGCTCACTGCTTTTAAAGCTTTCGAGGTTTACTAGATTTATTTTCTACGGGGCCTTTTTGATATTGTTGCCAGAAACTGTTTTTTTTTAGGTCAACCTAGGATTTGTCGTCTGCTTATCCGGGCTTGCCTGTGGTTGCCCTAATAAATTAAGGCCTCCAGCCAGGGCTTCAAAAACTAAGCGACGACACGATAAGGCTCGGCTTAGGGCGTCTATGGAAGAGGGCAGCAAGGGAGAACTGAATCAGGATTGGTGTTATTTAGGGACGAATTTAAAGCAACAGGCTCAGCGGCGCGGGCTGGCTCGAGCCAGGGGCGGGGAGGGCGTGAGTTTGGCCGTCGCGGTGGGCCTCGACGGCGAGGACGGTAGGATGGAGATCGGGTTTTTGGGCTTGTGTAATGTGCTGGTGGCCTTACTACTCTCCTGGAGGAGGGTAATGGCGTCGTCGGGGACCAGAAACTGACACATAATTATGTGTCTCCAAACACATAATTATGTACATAATCATTTTCATAAAACGTCCTTAAGCCTCCCTCCAGCACCACCACTTCGACCTGTTCTGTGCTTCCCGCATCCAGCGTGGGTACCCACTGATTTTTAAACACACGTAATTGTGTGGTCGTTTGTCAGTATATAATCCGAGACGCATATTAACAATCTAGGGCGAAAGGTGGATGTTCTACTTTTAACAAACAAAAATTTACTTCAACATGCGACTTTATCAGCATGCATTCCACAACACTTTTATCCACCAAATTCACCGAAATCGAAAAATTCCACGAATACAAAAAAAAAACATGCAACCACAAAAAAAAACACTCATGCGGGACTCGGCTACAAAAAGTTTTAATATTACAAAATATGTTTAACGGAAGTTGGTAAAAGATAGCAAGGGCTGACCTCGACCCGATAACGGCTTCGATTCCGACCCATACAAACAAAATGGCCGCATTGAATAATTAGAAATCTAAATAAACTTAAGTGGCGAGCAAAGGAAATTAAAACGATGATCGGAAATCAAAAGAAAACGAAGGGTCAACCCGAAAATAAAAGAAATTAGCTAACTTCCCGTCATCTTAATGTCAAATATATAAACAAGGTTTGGAAAAAGAGGTTTTTCATACCTAGAAAATTAATAAATGGTAACATTGAGATGAGCAAACTTTGTGCAGCGTCTTCAATTCAGCGACAGAACCCACAGCAGACAATCAGCAGGCAGACACCGACCGCCACGATGTTAAGTGTGGTTTAATAAGGAAATAAATACGATTCCAAACTTGTATGTGTCTGTCTTTATTGGTTCACTATACGTCACAACAATCATCGACTAACTTGGATAAAGTCACAATATCAAAATAACCCTTTTTAGTATTAAACGCAGGCTGACATCGAGAGACTCAACCATAGAGCAAGAGTAATAGAGTATTTGCCTCTGTCTGTGTCAAAAAATAAATAGCATAGCATAGACAATCAAATATTGTAACACTTTGTAGGTACTTAGAAGAAAAAAAAAAAGAAAATCCGTTCATTTGCAGTAGGTAAATGACTAAAAGTAAAAACACTAACAAAAAAAAAACAAGTTGGGGGAAAATAAATACTCACAAAACGCGCTGAGCGATGACCGTTTATGCTACTTGTCAATCAAAGCTATCATCTTAACTACCACCGCAGAATATTGTCACAATCAGATAACTTGTTAGTGATTGTTACAGTTAAATATTTTACCCTGAGCAATCTTTACCAGCCATAAGAGAAGGACCTGAAACTTAAATAAAAAAGTACTTACACAATTTTAAATTAAAAATCCACAATCCTTACTATTTCCAGCAGCTACTCGAGCCAGCGCGACCTCTGTCAAAGCGTAGACCTCTTCAAACATAACCTAAAAAATCTTCTTTAAATATGCGCTGAATAAAAACGGAAAAAAGTATATAAAAAACAATGACAAAGCGCGATCATATCGCGGAACGACCTTTTTAATTAAAAAAAAACTCTAATTTCCAAAATGGAAGTCATATTCGAGATTTTGAATTTGTGCTTTTTTTTAAGAAGCTATTGTCAACGGTACACGGGTAAGTAATTGCTTTTGTTTGATTCGTTTTATGAAATTGCGATGTTGGTTTATTGTCTTTCGTATCTGTATTTTTTAAAGGGTTATTCCGCCATTTCTAGAACTGACGTATCGTTGGCGGTTACATTTATCATTTCCGTATCTTCGCCATTTTCGAAGTATAGTTTTCATTCTTTAGAAAGATTTGCAGGAAACCTTTATTCCAGAAGTATTTCCAGAACTCTAGTGTTTACCTATGTATCTAAGACTGTAACAAATGAGCCAGTCAGGCGCTTTACTTTGCGTAAATTATTTCATCACTACTGCTCTCAAATCAGTGAAGGAAAACTTCGTGTTGAAACCGGCACGTTCTAGAACAGAAAATTCGAAGACATGTGACATCTACCAACCCGCACTGGGCCCGCGTGGTGGATTACAGCCCACTCCTTCTTACAGAGAGGAGGCCTGTGTCCCAGCTGTGGGAAGATTATAGGTTGACTATCTGACGACTGGTAAGTCTTCAATCTGCCTACCCTTCTTCCAGCTATGTTGGAATTGTCTTCGAGTCTAACCAGATGCATCTGAACTTACCATGTGGCTAGCCACTGATATGATTATTATGACAAAGGACTGCATTGCTAATGAATTTATTTCAACATCGAAGCATCCTCCTTCTTGTTATCGTCGATAATTTGTTTTCTCCCAATAATCTACGACCATTCTTAAACTCGTCTGTCTTACCAAAATCTGTCTTAAATAATTCGTTTCCAATTTAAGATTAATAAGTCCAAATAACTCACACCGTCCTGTTTGTTCTAAAAGCCAAATGAAATATTGCTTCTGCTCACTGACTAATAATGGCTATTTGTAACTTTCTATAAGAATATTGGCTATATTTCTTTGTTCATTAACTTTAATACTTAAGTACAGATGTTACTTATAATTATAGCTTTTTCATTAGAAATTCAGTAAGTACCTCAATGTATAAGGGAAGGTACTCGTATCAATAAAGTATTCATTGAAAATTCGTATAATAGGTACACTATTGTTTAAATATTTAGGCGGCTTTTTTTGATCATTCATGTAATCTAAAATGTTTTTAAAATTCGAACAGCGCTCGCCGACTTAAATTTTCAAAAATCTAACGTCACCTCGAAATTCAAATGTCAATCTCCGTCTAAAGGCATAGACATCGAATTGTAATGTTTTAAATACAGAACGCAATGGCGGACGTCCGTGGAAGTTCAATTTGTCGCCGGATGAGGCCAATCGCGCTTGTTCCCGCGTCTGACGCACATTGACGAGGGACTGACTTTGGGTGTGATAAATGTGTACCTAAACTATTTTTGAAAATCATAAAAGTAGCGTTCCAAGTGATATTCGGTGTAGTGATTATTGTTCGCAGATAGAGTTCGAATTTAAATAACTTCCATCTTCAGGTAAACAAAAAACATAGCCCTCCTTTTGACTTAAAATAATAAGTGCTCTTCGTTCTTGATACGTCTTCAGATCTTGATGTTTATGATGATACTGAGCGTAAAAGTAACTGCCTGAAATACCAACGCCGACTTTAAATGTCCGTAAAAATATAAAAATCCTTCTTGCGCAATGCTTCTTTTATACCAAAACTATAATAGGTATACTTAGTTCAATGCCAAAATTTTACCATCAATAAGTCCTTATAACGGGTAGCATAAAAAAAATTATGACATACTTTTTTTATGCAACCCGTTTAGTAATAAAGAAACGCCTAGTAAACACTACAACACGACGAAAATAAATGCAAGCAGACCTGGAGAGGCAAAGGAAACAATCAACTCGCTATTTCCTAACTAATTTCCTCATTCCTAACACCGTTTATTGCTATTTAAACTTCAAACACTGAAAACAAATAATGCAACATGCATTCGTTCACTAACAATAATACGTCTACGTCCCGAATAAATTACAAAATGATCAATGAAATGTCCAAAAAATAACGTAATCTTTCCATCTGGCCCTCAAAAGCACCTTTCAAACATGCAAATCACACAAAAATACAAACAATAATAAAGCACTATTCAAATTCAACAAAAACTGGGACACATCCCTACAGATCAAAATTTCAAATTCAAAAATCGAAGCTTACTTTTGAAAATAAGATCGGAATCGTAACGGTCGTGTTCAAGATTTGAAATTTAAATTCGGATATGGAACGTTGTTTATAAAGACTCGGTTGTTCGGTTCAATGCTAGTGTTGTGTGTCGCCCCGATTTGTTAATAAGTAGTGTGACCATGTGTAACGACAAAAGGCGAGACTCTTTTGCGTTTTCTAAAAGATGTTTTACTGATTCTACGTGCAGTTATCGTTTAACGTGTAGCATTTTTTCTTCCTTTACAATATTTTATAAATAAAAAAAAAAACTGATTATCTTAGGTGCAGGTTTATTTGCCTTATTGTGCGACCAAACCGAAACTTTATGTAACGAAAACACCAAATGACAGACATTATATTCATTCTCACTAAAAAAATATTACTCGAGAGCTAAATAATTTCGTAGTTAAAATCTTTCTCAACGCACTTTTACATAATTTCCTTCGTTATTAGTCAAAAAACTGATTTATATTACCGATTAGCTGCGCCCCGCGGTTTCACTCGCATAAATCTCGATCCAGTGGGAATATCGTGATAAAAAGTATCCTTTGTCCTAATGCAGGTCATGGTCTACGCAAATGCGAAATTTCATACAAATCCGTTCAGCCGTTTTAGCGTGAAAGCAGTACAAACAAACATACAAAAAAAAACTTTTCAAAATATTCGTTTAGATTGAAGACATATTCAACCTCTTAACATGGTCACCCTAACAATAATTTTGTCCTATATTCTGCTACACGTGTAAAAAAAGATTTCCGTTTGTTTGTCGAAGATTCTTATCGGAATCATTTGAAAGGTTGACGAGGATCCTTATTTGTATACAGCAGGATTTGTAAGCGCTGTTTTGGAAATATAAATAAATGCATAGATAATTTGAATCATTAAGCAATAACGTTACGCATTTTCAAACTCAAAGCATTTATTTCAATTAAACCGTTTACAGCACTTTTGAATGGTCAAGGAGTCGATCAGCCAGAAATATGAACTTAGTTGCCCATTCCAAAGTGTAGTAGGTACCTATGGAGAAGAAAGGACAAGACACTCCAGGGACACTCTTTTAAATTATATTTTTTTTACAAATATATTAGTTACATCATTATTGTTGATCCTACATGTGAGAGCGATGTACAAAAACCATTTAAAAGCGCCCAGAGTGCAGCAAAAATAAATAAAAACAATCAAAAAAAATAAATTATTAAAATAAGCCGTGGCAGCTAAGAGATGACCAGTCCCAACTGACGGCGCCCGTTCACGAACATGACGCATGGATCAGCACCATTCAGCTCAACCATTTTGAAGGGAGCTAAATGATCCAACACACGCACCACCGTCAGCGAGACATCTGAGTAAGCATGACATACTATCAGCCGTCAGGGCACATTCAAGTCAATTTATGACATTACCTGGTAAATTAGTACTGACACCTGTGCTGTGCATTTATATAATACAAAGGAGATTGAGTATATACTCGTACAATGCAAATATATTCTTACGATCTTCAGCGGCTCCAACAGTATTTCAACTGTTAATTAATTAGGTGTGGTGTGGTGGAGTAGGACCAGATTTGTCAGTTGAAAAAAAACTGGCAGTGTTAAAATAACAAATATTTTAAATGCGAAATTAAGTTTGTTTAGTTGTGAGCTTTTCACGCCTAAACCACAGAACCGATCATCATGAAATTTTGCATATACAATTTGAAAAAGTGCTGTTTCTAAGGGAAAGAACAATAACTTTCGACGGTCACAATTACTTTAGGACGCTAGATGGCGCTACGTGTCTTTCGAATCATGATTGAATTATATTATTAAGAACTTTAGTACTGAGTTAGGAGTTATTTTTCGTTAATTATAAGGTTACTTAATATATATTTTGTGATTTCGGTTTAAAGAAATTTATTTCTCATAAGACCTTACAGTCCGCTTATAATGAGATACAAAGTGTTGAATAAGATAATACCAAATTCCTTTAAAGTATTAGAAGTTAAAGTGTACACACATTTATTTTAAGCTTAAATTTAAATGTATTCACGTTATCGCACTCTTTTATATCGTCCGGCAATCCATTCTACCGTAATTAGTGCGTACGCTGATGACTTCAAGTTTGTTTTATATCTATTTCTCAGGTAATATGACATTGTTTTCTTCTTTAGTTATATAGTATGTTAGTTTGTATTGAGTTTATAACCTGGATTAACATATATTATAGGATACTTTTTGTCCCGGTAGTACGTTTCCGTGGAAAAATTTCCGACCTCAACGCTTACGAAGCCGCGGGCAAAAGCTAAGCAGCTGGGTTATATTTTTCATTATACATTTCTCAACAACAGCCCGGAGTCTGGATTTATGCCCGGTTGATGGCAATAGACTCGCCCCCTATTAAGTGGGAATTTTACATTACTGACGAAATGTGACTGCAGGAAGTTAGGAACACCTCTGCCTAGCTGAACACTTATGCCTACTGCGTCTCGGGTAAAATAGGCGTCATGCAAGGGAATAAATAGAACAAACTAAATAATTTAGTCTAAAACTTTGTAGTATGTAGACACCGTATTTAAATTTCAATTCACGCAATGTCAAATGTCAAATGCTTGTACGTCATCGCTTACATAACATGTTCCTAAATGAGTTACAGAGAATTTATTTTACTCTGTAAACATAATCTAACGAATTTAGGTTATAATGTTACTATCAGCGTCGTTTGTATAGGACTTTTGTTGGGACGTGATTTAGGGTCTATAGTGAGATAAAATTAAATGTTTCTTCAGCATCGCGAAATGGTTTATTAAAGTATTTACTATAACTAAACACAGTTAATGTACAATGACAAAAATGTATGTTAATTATATGTGACGCGACGTAACGCGGGCAGTGGCTTTTAACCGAATGTACTTATTATATGACGCGAGTAACGCGGATGGTGGCTATAAACCACGTTGAACGTTGATTTTGTATACGATCTTAGCAGACGTCTGACGTCATATCAGGCACAAGGTTGAGCATGTGTGGGTCACATACCACTACATTTGCAAATGTAAAACCGTTGATGCTGGCTGTCATTATTTTGTTCGTCATAAGCCTAAAAGTCTGACAACCAGTGTCACTAAGGGTTACCGTGTTACAAGTAACTGGGTTTTTGATGTCAGGTAGGCAGTCGCTGTATGTCAAACTCTGGTAT
Organism: Dasypolia templi; assembly: GCA_963555695.1. Taxonomy (NCBI): domain Eukaryota; kingdom Metazoa; phylum Arthropoda; class Insecta; order Lepidoptera; family Noctuidae; genus Dasypolia; species Dasypolia templi. The sequence goes on from OY743163.1 coordinate 14,486,241, forward strand.
TCCGCGACATCTGGTCAACTCCATCGTTGTTGTGAAAAGGTTAGGTTAGCTGATTCATTGGGCTCATACGGGAGTCACTACGTTATCATCGGGTGCCTCTCTACCTCCGCCGCATCGTTGGGGCTTATCTGGCGGGGAGGTGTGTCACCTACATGGGACGTGATGGCGGAAACCAGCGCCAAGTGTCGTGCGGTGTTCCACAGGGATCGGTCGTGGGACCGCTCCTGTGGAACATCGGGTACGACTGGGTGCTGAGGGGCGAGCTCCCGCCGGGCGCGGACCTGACGTGTTACGCGGACGACACGCTGGTCACGGCCCGGGGGAGTTCGCACAAGGAGGCAGCGTTGCTCGCGACGGCGGCGGTCTCACTCACGGTGAGCCGCATACGGCGCCTCGCCCTGGAGGTGGCCCTCAACAAGTCGGAGGCCATGGTGTTTCATGGCCCCCGGCGGGCGCCGCCGGCCGGATCACACATTGTGGTCGGGGGGGTCCGGATCGCTGTCGAGCCCACCATGAAATATCTGGGATTGGTGCTCGACAGCCGGTGGGACTTCGGACCCCACTTCCGGCGGCTGGCGCCCAAGTTGTTGGGCGCGGCCGGGGCGCTGGCAACGCTGCTTCCCAATCTGGGGGGCCCGAGCGCCGCCTGTAGGCGGCTCTATATGGGGATCGTGCGATCCATGGCGCTCTACGGAGCGCCGATCTGGGCGTCTGACCTGACGGCCGGCAGCATAGCTGTCCTGCGCAAGCCGCAGCGGGCGATGGCCGTCAGAGTCATTCGGGGGTATCGCACGATCTCCTTCGAGGCGGGTTGTGCACTGGCCGGATCACCGCCCTGGGACCTGGAGGCGAAGGTGCTCGCGTCACTGTACCGGTGGCGCGAGGCAGCGCGGGAGCGGGGCGAGCGACCGATGCAGCAACATATCGAGCAGCATCGGTTGCAGCTCCGCGAGGTCCTGGTGGCGGAATGGCGGGTGAGGCTTTCACGCCCTACCGCCGGCCTCAGCACCATCGAGGCGATCCGGCCAGTGCTCGACCGCTGGCTCGGGAGAAGGCACGGCTCCCTGTCGTTTCGGGCGACGCAGGTGCTCTCGGGGCATGGTTGCTTCGGGAAGTACCTGTGTCGCATAAACAGGGAGCCGGACGCCCGGTGTCACCACTGCGTCGACTGCCGGGAGGACACGGCGTGGCACACGCTGGCAGAGTGTGCCGCTTGGGAGGAGCCGCGCCGTGCCCTCATCACCGAAGTAGGCAACGACCTGTCGCTGCCGGCCATCGTGAACGCGATGGTCGGCGGCGCAGAGTCCTGGGACGCAGTGGTCTCCTTTTGCGAAACGGTCATCTCGCAGAAGGAGGCTGCGGAAAGGGAGAGAGAGATCTCGACTCTCGACCCGGCCCGCAGCAGACGCACCGGGCGTCGGAGGAGGGCGGACAACGCCCTCTTCCGGCCCCCCTAAATGGGTCCAGGGGCGACGGATTCGGGGACATCCGTCGCCCCCCAACATCAGGACCCGAGAAGGCGGCGCGCGTAGTGTTCCGCGTGCGCCGCTCACAGACGTTGCACCTCACTCCCCCCGCCCGAGACGGGGCCCGCGCAAGCGGGCCGGCACCAGCCGGGGTTGTGGAAGAATAATGTGTTCCCGCGACCCCGGCGTAGGTGTGAGATGGAACACCGGGGTGGTTTTTAGTCAGTAAGAGTCTGACAGACCCCTCCGCCCGCCCCAGGGCGGAGGACATCCATGAGGATTTTCCACCCCGGGAACAAAAAAAAAAAAAAAAAAGCTGATTCATTGGGCTGATTAGTTCCAACTAATTATAGAAGAAGAGCTCTTTGTAAAATGGTTATTCAAAAGAAGTACTAAGACAACTCTGTTATGCAAAACGAAGAATATACTTTATTTAAAAAATGATCGTTTTCAAGAGTACTTCATGCCCTAGTGTAGTACTCTTGATAATTTTTAACCTGGCAACAATAGGGTTGATGACTAATATTAAAAATATTCCAATAAAATATGTAATTTCAAAGAAGTCATAGTAAAAATGAGATAATCGAAAAAATCTGTTAAATTCATGTAAATATGAAGAAGCTACACGCTTTCAAAGTTTTTGGAGGGGATTATTCCCGTCCTTGTCGCGCGGTACGGACAATGTATGGCGCTAATATGAAGTTACATAGTCGTGACGTCACTTCTAAGATAGTGCTGTCCTTGTCTAACACTCATAAAACGTTTATAAATTGGCAATTTATAAAGCTTTTACAGTTTCTTTAATATTTTTTGCACTATTTGGAAACAATTAAGCCTTAGAATAAAAAAATAAAAAAAAATTGTTATCATCCCTCTTCCGAAACATTTAAAAAACCGCTGGTCTCTGCATTTTGATTGTATAAGTAATGTAGGTTTAGTAATGTACTTTGTAGGGAACAACAGATTCTTTTTTCATGTTTTGGAAGAACAAGTGACTCTTGGCTTCGTTATAGAAAAAAAAAAAAAAAAAAAAAAAGCACTACAACCGGTTTATGGTTGTAGTGCTTTTTTTTTTTTTTTTTTTCTATTATTATTAATAGGCATTGTATGTGTTTACCAATGTGTGTGCAATGCGATATTTACCTCCCAAAAATGCCTGTACTTAATTTGACTGTTTATTCATGAAAGTATTTCTTTTTCACAGATCCGACATTTCGAAGATATTCAGTTCCAAAAATGGTCTACGTCTTTGTAAGTATTGAAACAATGTTATTATTATTTTATTCCCGACAAAAAAAGGCGACCAAAAAATTACGTCAAGTTTGGTAAAAACAGAAAATTACTTTATTATTCGGTAAGAGACTGGTTGTCACACTTTCGGGCTGCTCACTACCCGCAACAAAGTGAGTATTTAAATATGGCTTGTAGATTTGGTATTTCCTTATGCAAGAGTTATGCCCTTTAGGAGCACTCATGAGATCTCAGTACTCTGTATTTTGTTACTATGCAGTTTATTACAAACTTTTTTGACTTTTTTATTAGTTAGGATAAACCAATTACAGGCACTTTTAAATTGTCAAAGAGTCGGTCTTAATTCTTTAACATTCAGGTTTTTATGTCCCATGACGCATGGATTAGCACTTTTCAGCTCAACCATTTTGAAGGGAGCTAAATGATCCAACACGCGCCACCAGCGAAACATTAGAGTGAGCATGACATACTCTCAGCCGCCAGGGCCCATTCAAGTCAATTAAAGGCGTACCCAGTAAATGATAGGTTATGTACATAATTAGCATAGTACTCACATTTGGCTTAAGCAATTAAACAGTACTAAAAGATTGAGTTTCTACAATGCAAAGATAGTTTTTAAAATCTTTAGGATAATCTAAAATATTATCCGAATGCGCCCTTGCGGAGCAGGAATGATCAGGCAAGGATCATACCGTATAAACAAACTGTCAATCCAAGTATCTACAGCTTGCCACTTTTACACTTTGTTACTTTAATACAGTTCTCTCAATTATGATAACCGTGATTTTACATCACTGTCAAATACAAAGTGATTATTATTCTCGTACAATAAGTTTGCTAATGGTTTTTTGCTTGGGTTGCTGTCAAAAGTAAAATAACTAGTCAAGTTTATATTATTTACTGTGAACCTCAAAATTTACAAAAAAATAGAATTGATTCGAGGCGCCCTTCCAAAAGATAGTTTCGCATGTGCTAGAAACTTTATAGTTACTCTTTTAAAATCATTTGCAATATTTTATATAGATGACTGTATTGTCTCTTCTATTCTCTCTACATCCACAATCGCCACGCCTGTCCGAGGGGTGACCTTAGCGCTGTGTCAATTTTGGGTCAATGTCCACTTTCATACTTCCACATAACTACATTGTTACGCTTGTGTGTCCTTGGGGTGAGCACGGGTGTTTGTAAAACATTGGTGATATCTTCAAAGACCGTTTTGGTCTGGTTAAGGCAGAATGTCGATTTTTTGTATCAATAGTATTATCATCCAACCTTAAATTTCAACATGCCTTTCCAATAAACAGAACGATTGATAATTCTGACACTCTTGGAAGACGAATTATTAGGGAAACATTGACACTACAATGAAATCCCTAATAGCTTTTTATGTCTCTTTGTTTACAAAAAAAAATGCCTATTTGGTTTAAAACACAAATTCCAAATCATTTGGTTACAAAATATTTTTCTTAACATATTTTGAATTTAAGTAGGTAACTATGATAGACGCAAATCCAGAATACCAAAATAATATTTCTAAAAGATTACATAATTATTGTCAAATTAATATTTTAGTCAAATCACCTCAAAACCTTTCTTTCATTGAATTTTACCACCGCTATGGTGGTATACCGAAATTGTTTCAGATTGATTCGTCATTCCCCTGATATTTGGTTTGTTTTCACAAATATTGGCTGTTCTAGAGTAAATAATGTATTGATTAAATTGCGACAGGTATTGGTTTTGTACTATTGAACGTTCCTGGTTTGTCTAGTTCCACTATCGGACAAGTTATTCTGAAAAAAGTACAATAAACAGATGTATCTAGGTATTTGTCATTCAAACATATAAAGGTAACTAATACAGGACTTTTAATTTAAAATAAATGTACATCGACCCATAAACATAAAATCATTTTTGATATCATCTTAAACTTTAACTGCCTCGTTGGTCTAGTGGTCGCAATCGCTACTGCTGAGCATGAGGTCCTGGGTTCGATTCCCAGGTCGGGCAACGTGTTGTTGGGTTTTTCTATCTGGATTTTCTCAGTAGCAGCCCGGAGTCTGGATTTGTGCCCGGTTGGTGGCAATAGGCTCGCCCCCTATTACATGGGACTTGGAAACATAACTGGCGAAATGTGGGTGTACTATGGGTACACCTCTGCCCAACCCTTCGGGGAAACAAGGCGTGATGTTATGTTATGTTACTTAAACTTTAAGTGTTGACTAAAATGTTTCAAAATGAGACACGTCATACCTACACATTCTGAAAACGTAATTAAAATTAACGTCAGAAAACATAACAACCATGTTGTCTGTCTATCAGAAACATCTATATACATTATTCACATAAATACTGCGAACCCCTGCCTACCCCCCTCGGGCCGAGACGTAGCGTAATTAATTAATTAAACACTTCCACTCGACTGAGAACTCTGATGGGAAATTAGCGTGCTGCTCGCGCCATCTAGTAGGGAGTAGCGACAACTTTTTTGTTTATTGCTTCGTTATTTTTTTATGAAACTAGTGATTGGTCGTCTTTTTTATTATAAAACCGTTTTAAATGTGTTATCGGTTTTTTGTCAAACTCCCATTGGAATAAGGTAAACTTAATTTTAGTTCCCTTAATTCAGTTCAGAAAACAGGCAGTGCTATCTATCGTCGAATAGCGACAACATTGATTCTAATTGAAACAAAATTTGTAGTTTACTAATTAAAACTGCCCCTATGACTCATGATGAACTTAACGTTACTAATGCGATCAAACACCCCAAGCCCTTATAATGCGGGCCGGACCCCTATTTGAAGCGACTACTTAATTTTTTTTCGACCCTCAAACTAGTAATTAAAATCAGAGGGTTGCTGTTGTTGGAGATCATCAATTTAGTGATAAATTTTCGGCTTTGAAAATCACAAATCGCAAATAGTGATTTTGACAGTTTGAAAAGTTGCACTAGGTATTTTAAGTTTCAACTTTAACTAGATGGCGCTAGTAGTAGCTTCTTTTCTAAATTTTTTTGCTATCTTGACATTTTCTCACTTAACCAAAATTCATCAAAATTCATGCAGATCTGCAATCTAAACCAGATTAACGTAGTTTGATGCTGTTCATTTATTATTCGGTTGTCTATCAGCTCGGTTTATTCCCTAGTTCATTTCTAACGACACCCGTGGGGCTGGTCGGTAACACGGTTGGTTCATACTTAGAGCAAAACTAGACGAAGCAATGATGGTTTAAATAAATTGGGGCAGTTAAGATTCATTATTTAGGGAGGGTGAGAGACCGCTTTAGCCTATCATTGTAAATATAGAAATGGTTTTTTGAATTTCATTCCATACCCAAATGTTTGGTTATTCAAGTTTTTGAAAATAATGTTTTCTATGGGTTTAAAAACATAATAATATTTTTAAATAATTATAATAATAAACGTTTATTTCATACTTTCTGTCCATAGGTACACTTACAAAACATATAATTGAAACAATAAAATATACTTTATAACTATATCTCAAAATACACAACACATAAAAAAATACAAAACAATAAACAATAAAATACCAGTGACAAACTAATAGACTTCGGTGTTACCTAACCGACTTGAGAAGACACTGAAACAAACTCAAAGGTCCTTCAGTCTCTTAAAGTCAAAACCATGAAGGTAGCAAAATTTACACATTTTGAATGTTACGTCTACTCTATCTATATTTAATTCAAACTTACATAAAATCATGCCTGTATTCCCAAAGGGCTGAATGTTTCGCCGGGAGCGAGCCTTCTCGCTATGCTTTGACAAACGTTCTCTTGCTTTATATAGATGAATTGATGGTGTTGTTCTAGCTGCTTCCTTTCTCATCCTTTTCTACTGTGACTGACTGCATATTATATGGTAAACGAAGGTATACAATTAGGAACAGTCGCACATCCAAGGAGTGTTCTTAATTAATTATGATATCTTCGTTACACCAGCTTCCAAATCACACAATACCAACTCCCAAGCGAAGATGACAATCATTTATTCTCTGCCAACCCCTATTTAACCTCAGGCGTGAATGTACACACTCAATTATAACGGTTTCACCCTAAACGCCATGCCCGAGGCATTTTGAAATAAACACGGAATGAGGACCAACCTTAATGGGCATTCACACAATAAAAATTGTGAAGTTGGAAAACATTTTGAGGGAAACAGTATTTTTGGCCGACCTCAACGGTGTTGTTTTGAATTGGTATCAATATTTTGTGTAGATATAGTCAATAAAAGATGAAAGATGTCTTTTAAAGATGACGTAAGAAGGAAAAGGCAATAATATAGGTATGTAGTGATACTGAGATTCGAGGACCCGCTTCTATAGTTTTAACAGGTTCATATTTAAAAGTGAATGCTCGATGTAACATTTACATTAATTCTCAACTCAACAAGCGTATTCTCAATAATTTAAAAAGTGAACTCTGTAAATCCTACGCGAAAGGAGAATCCCAAAACAGCCTCTTAAATCAACATTTCAGAGGATTTCCAAGTTGCATGACAACATTTCCCACACAATTTCTTCCATCTGCTTTTCCCCCAACAAGCTCACAATGACCAACAAATTCCGGCATTGTCATGTAACCAGAGCTCAAAGCTTACATTGTAAACGACACGTTTACCTGTCCCCCTATTGTCGCCATCCCCCGCCTACCCTCGCTATCCCAAGTTTTGTTTGTCCACGCTTTCGACCGTAATCATGTCGTCCTGTGTAAATAACATTAAATTTAATACACTGGCCTGCTGTTGTGTCGTTATCATCTGAGCCAGAGGAAGTAGGTTAGTGGTGTTTGAATTAGAGCTTTTTCTGGGTTGGAGATAATTGGTGGAGCTGTTTTTGAGGGTTAACTAGTTATTTTGCGTATCTTTGATAAAGTTGATTTTGACTGAGGTATATTACGTTATTGCTGGCCTCATTTGACTACTGCGCTGGCGTTCCGTCAGTTTTATTACAGTAATGATATATTGGTGGACCTAATGCCACAAGGCATTCTCTATCAGTCAATATTTTGCTAACCAAAATAAAAAGTCAAAATTATGATGTGTTCAAAAAAAGTCAGTCATATTTTTTCTCCTATAAATCTTGCTGTTATATGAATCTTCCGGCACTTGTGATATAATCACTTTCTCAAAGATATCTGTTACACAGTTCATCGCTGTTTTAAGAACTTTTTCACCTCCTCATTTTCACACCAACAGCACCCAAAAACATACATAAAAACTATACATCCTCCACAAAGTCCTATTACTTACCTATTTAAATCACTTACTAAACATTTTAAGCTTTAAAACACGTAGTATAATTCCGTCGTAATTCCGGTGGTCCGCTTAATCAGTTGGGCTCAGGTGCTAACACATTATTGCGGTAACGATACGCCCCTGCTAATTACGAGAAACACAGTACACAGTACACAATACCTTTATGTGGTGTAGGTACTTATTTGTGTTTACATTTTTAAGGTAAGGTTTTAAGGTTTGCTAGTGCTGTAATTGTAAACTCGTTTTCGTCGTGTGTGTTAAAATGTTTGGTGCTTTGTGTATGTCCAGCTGTGGACTGAAATAATATAATCAGTATTGTGGCTAGTCGGGGTTTAAATATCTAATCCCAGTACCTACCAAGTTGCTGTAATTAATACTCGTATGCCAGTTAAATAAAACATCACGGAGTACTTTGTTTTTGAGCTTTATATAGTCAACGCAAACATGCAGGTAGCGATCTCGAACCGAAAAGTAATAAAATTTGTTCACTATAATCTAGAACTCCACGTGAAACACGCTCTCAAATATCAGCGAGCGAGTGAACTCAAAAAAACAATGAAAAACAGATAACAAGGGGGAATCTTTTGTTTCAAAAACCATTCCAACGTTTAAAAAAATTGGTAAAAATGTTCTTCTCACAATCGACGATGGAAGCAGAGATGCCTTTCATGTTTCTGTATTGAATTTTTTTTTAACACAGCACTGATTTTTAGCGAATGAAAATGCTTTTTCAGCTACCCTCCATCCGTTTTAGTAATTTCATTCGTCTGCATCAGTTGTATAATATCTGTCTCGTCCGTAATGAGATTACGCGGCGCTCGCAGCGGGGAGTAGCGGAACTAAAATGTTATTATTGATGACACGATGATGTAATTGGATGGAACTGTGTGTTTACGCGTTAATGAGGTTGGCTGAGCGCAATGTTATACAATTTGGACGTGATTGATAGTCGGTGCGTGTGTTTGCTTCTGCTGTAAGCTGTAAAACAGTCAACATATTTTTTTCTGTTAAATATTATAGACAGAGCTTACATTTATATTTACCGTACTTATTCTTTTCTATATTCTCTTACAAAATACAATCATCAAAAAATCAAACATTAACACTAATTCCATCTACCGTCGAGTTGCGAAACAACAGCTTCCCTTACTCTCCAACAGATGCCGCTGTACACAATCGACAAGACGTCAATACTGACTCCATGCATATTTTAGTACATAGAACGCATCATATCATGCTCCCTTAGCGGGATATATCATCAAAATTACTAACGTTTCGCTCGGAATGACTTGTAAAATATTCAGCAACAAGGTAACGGCTTTTGTGCCGCCTTAATGAAGTATAGACTGACTTTGGTTAACTTTTTCTCGCAGGCTTTTATTTATTTTATCTGTGTTAGGTTTTTAGTTTGGCGGGAAGATTATTTTTGTTTTTTGGATTGTGTGTATGAATGTTATAGTAGTTGGTACTACAGTTGTGTTTAGTAATGGAATTTATTGTTGAGGTTTTTTATGAACAGTGATAATTATAATTATAATGTTTAAACAATAGGTACAGGTTGGCTCTTAGCTCTTAGTCGTGATTTACACAGTAGCCTTATTGGATCAGTACTTTAAATAATTTCTAGCGTAAAAGTTAAAGGCAAATAAATCACCCGGCTTACTAATTTTAAATTATTCTGACACTTAAGGCATTTCGATTAGAACAAATGAAAGGAAATCATAAGCATTTGTTATTTTTTTTAACAAAATAATATAATTTGAGTATGTATTTTACTTATTTGGAACATCATATACCATTACATCATTGCCCTCCAAGTTTTTCTTAGTACACACTTAAATTATTACTTCAATTTAAAAGAAAATGTCACAATAAATATCGTAAGTATTATAAATCAAATTTAATTTCCTAAATAATATGTATTTTGTCGTTTATCCAAAATGAAACATCATTAGGACTGCTTTATGGCACTTACAAGTAAATTTTATTGCTTTTCGTGTAATCATTTAGACGATTTTATGGCATCATTAATGGTAGGAATCAGTAATCATTAATGGTGATATTTATAAATGTTTGAGATCGCACCGATTAAGTAGAGATAAATTTGATATCTACAGAAACGACTGATATATAAATAGTATTGAATTATCTTATCGATTATTAATGATTATGCAATCCTGGAAAGTTGTAAATGTCACACGTTTGGACCAATGTGTTTAATGCAGGGTATTGTTCAATTCATGATTTAAAACAAACAGTGGTTAACTTTTAGACTCCTTTTGGGTTTTCATCATTATCAACATCCAAAGCCTTTTGTTTGACTGACTGTTCGTTTACATAATTTTCCTCGTTTTGTGCCAATTGTTGGGAACTTCTTTCCGAAAACTTGTCTACATTTTTCCTTGGACCAGAACCTTGCAAATGTGGCTGACATTTGCTGACACTAGATCAAATCCCACTTAATAATAATAACAACTACCACATGATAACCAGATGACAAACTACGCTATCACCATCAAAATTACAACCGCATCATATCTACACAATACCGACAACGTCATAACAATTGTGCCAGCAGTTCTGGAGTTCTAAACTCGCATATATGAACAAGACAATACACACATAAATATAAATCCTAGCTTCTAGAACACAAGGTTGAAATTCGTGAGGGTGGTTATCACAAAAGGGTTTGGACACATCAATTGGTATCTGCCTTGTGCAATACAGACTGGTGCAGACATGTTTGTTTATGGCTATGTACGGTCAGCAGAACAAGCTGGACGTCGTTATAGTGGATAAGGGGGTGTGCAGAGATGTGAAGTCTAGGGTTTGGTGTTGTTGTTTGATTTGGAGTTCCAGTTAGGATTGGTTTAAGTTGGTTGATGTTTAAATAATTTGGTTTGTGTACAGTTAGACTTGGAGGTTGGTATTATTTTTGTTGTTTAAGTGACGGCTCAGTTTCATTTTATACGTCGATTCAAACGGCTAAAGATATTTTTCAAAGATACATAGTTCATAATTGTATCATTTTTATTTTATATTTTCAAACTGTTTAGAACTAGAAAAAGTTCGCAGGTATAAAATAAGCACCAAGAGTTTGACATTATACTTCATTTAGTGAACACTTGTTCTATTAGTAGTGTAGGTATTAAAACACGTAATTAAAATAAATTCAAAACATAAATATTGTTCTACAATATTCGGTTGTCCACACCAAACATGTGAACAGTCCGTAATGGGTATTTATTGAGTGCAGCGCCATCTGTCGGTAAGTGGACAAGCGAATGTTGTGTGCTGCTCGACAATAGATTGCTCTAGTTTGTATACGATTAAATGTTTTATACGTTTATGGTGTTGACTTTAGAAGCTGAGTTTTAAGTGGGTTGGATAATTATGACAGGTTATTTATTTATATTGTCTTGCGAGCATAATTTTCGCTGTTTATGATATTTCTACCTTTCAGCTTCCGTAGCTTTATTTCAATGCAATGAAACATAAGGTCTACCCTTACTAAGAAGCTGCACTAGAACCAACAAATCGATTGCATATATAATTCACATAATATCGAAATAGTTTTTTTTTATATTGACGGTTGAAAATATTTATGACCTCGCCTAAACTGTGCAATGGATTTCACCATCATGTAGAGTTTGTATTCCAGAAAATGAATACAAACTCTACATGATAGATGCATAAATCATTAATATTAAACATACATGTATCAAGAAATCTCAATTATTTGTCAAGTCGTAAAAACCTTGTCAACAAATTGAGATCCCATCAAATATTATAATTTAGAAACTAACTTTGTTTGTTTGTTATGCTTTTACGCCAAACCAGCTGAACGGTTTTGGATGAAATTCGACACATATAGACCATGACCTGCGTAAGTACATAGACTACTTTTCATCCAGAATCGTAGCGAGTAATCTTATAAAATATGCACAGTGTCTGTGTAAATTTGTTGTTTAAAAATTGGAGCTGGACAACTTTTTGACTTGTCAAAATGACAGATATTGAGATTGTGACTGTGTTATGCAAGTAGGCTGCTAATTACTTGTGAACGTGAAAGAAAAGAAATTCCGTTTTCATCACCTATACGCTATTACAGGGTCCTTTACAACAGAAATAATCAAGGCCTGTCTAACACTTAGCACTACACCCTTTTGGTGTTGTTATCGGCAGCATTCTTTAAAGAAATTAAGTAGGTAGGTAACGAGCTATATTTGAGAATTTAGAACTACACAAATATCGTGACAAATATATGAGAATAGCTAGCGAGAGACACTATACAATCACACGTATGTCACAAAATTTTATTTGATATTGTTTGAGCTTGTTATATTTTTATCTATTCTCTCAATTTAGTAAAACGGATACACACTTTTCTGTGTTTAGTAGTCTAGCGTATATGGCACTCGTGGTTTGCAACTGAAAATCAGCGTCAGAAGGTACACCTTGTTTTGTCATCTGACTGAGAGCAGGCCCTGTTGGCATTACAATTTTTTTTTGTTTTTTTTTTATGGTTTTAAGGTGTGATTGGTAGTTTATCTTCCTTATTTCAATCAATGTATGAAAATTATGAAAATGATTGAAAATTTTCAATTTCTGTATTTTTTTTGTGTATGTTAATGCAAGTTGCTTTTGGAGTCTGGCTGAGTGTCCGCTTTCTTCTTTGTTATTATTAAATGATAAATAAATAATTCCGTCCTCAAGGTACCTACTATTCCAAAAATTCGATACAACAATTTACTCTCAGCCTTTTAGAGTACCCCCAATTAGTTTAAAAGAGTTACTAAATTAATAATAAGTGTACAAACTGCGGGTAGAATTAAAATTTGATTTAGTGCTGTTTCGCCCCAATAACGTCTCTAACGACCCCCGTTTGGGTCATTCGGGGGCTTAATAACGACCTCTTATGAGTTTTCTGTCACTGCTAACTACCTTATGTTATTAATTGTCGTGATATTAAGTATATTTTTTTAGACAAAAAGTACGGTTGAGATTTTTTGAAAATTATTTTAATGTTAAGGAAAAATTGGCACTGTAATTTTGCTCACGGTTTCTGAGTCTTATTAATACCAATAATTTACTATAAAATGTCTTCTAATACTTCATTTTGTTAGTCTGCTCAGCTTTTTTATTTTATCCGGAAAAGCACAATCGTTCCGGCAGGCAGCTTTTAAAATTACAGTTTAAACTCACTAAACTTGCAGAAGCTCTGGATTATTTTAGGGTTTAAAATAATAATCCTTTTGTTTCTGATGCTAATGAATTAACCAAGATTGTGGTTTTAAACACACATACCTAATATTAAAGAATACCTTCCTATAATCCAAATATCCACGAATCATAGTTAGACAAGCGTGTTCCGCTAATTTTCGCCTTTTAGCTTGTAAACGTTGTCTGAATTCATTAATCGTTCTGAGCGTTCATAACCAAACTATAGTAATTTTAACGGCGCGGCGCCGTGAGTGATGGAAAGGGGCGCCAAAGGTTCAGAATTCAATTCCCAGTCAGTAACTGACAAGGGTACAGTTATCTATCAACTTCTGTTATTGGCGCCCAAATGGGACCGTTGAATATTTTGGAGTTAGATAAGAAGGAAAGTATCTTTGGGTGTTTTGTCAAAATTTAAGTAATTTTTCGACCTTGTGAATGATATACAGTTATTTTGCTTTACGCTATTTAAATTTGGTCGCTTTACTACTTAACTACGCATTCTTATTACGTCCGTAATGAGAATATTATTTTCATTTCTTAAATTTTAGTCGACACAGGTACAATTATTATTGTGCTATAGGATTACTTGAAGACTTTAGGATTAATAATAATTCTATATTTCTCGCCCGGGAATTTCGATAAAGGTACATGGGTATTATCTGCCTGAACTGTTTTGTTGGTTTAAAATAACAATCATACCACCTTTCTCAATAAAATCATAACAAATTAAGACCACAAAGTGACTGCTACCCTCAAAAACCAAGTTAAAATTGGCGTGAGGTTTGGACGGCTGGTCAAATGGACCACGCCGAGATTTACGAGCGGTAGCCGGTGACCACTCCAGCCAAGCGTTAATCTGGGGTCTAATCGACTGGTCGTGGCATGTTCCGCAAATGTTCCACATGATTTTTTTTTTGGTTAGGCCAGGGTTGGTTATTATTTTTTACGAGAAACGTGGAAATAAATAGGTGGGATAAAATTGTACATCAGCTGCAGCAGCAGCTGCAGCTGTTGTTCTAATGGTGAAGAGATGAATGTAGAAAACCGCTACCAAATCCCTTACTGTTTACACGAGATTTAAACAAACAAAGTGACAACCATATTTCTATAATACCTATTCGCTTTTGAAGTTAAAATATATTAAAACTGACAACTTCTAAGTAATTATCTACTTTGAGACCTGCAGTGGCTAATTGACTAAGGTCCAAAGGTTGACTAAGATCAAAATTTAGCGATGGAGATTTCTTTACATAACCTTGCCTTTCACAACTAACAACAATCGCAGCACAAAACTTTTTTCACAAGCTAGTTTATTCTGTCCTCTATAAAAACCTCAACTTCCATTCCTATCAATTAACAAGATACCAAAGAGCCGACGTCCTAATCTTGATTCCCATCGTCTGCAACATGCCAGGAACAGACCCTAAGGGGGCTCCAATGACACGGAACATGAAAAATTTGACCCCAGTCACCCCCTCCGCTAAACACAGTCGAGTGATTTTATTTTTATAAATTTTGCCTATTGTGTCCCCGACGCAACGTCTTACCGATTCTGTTCTAAATTGGGCTATAATAAAAATGTTATTTGTGGGTTTAAGTTTAGTTCTCGTTTAGTTTATGAGGTCTGGTTTGGAGTTTGTAAAGATTGAGTTTATGTTTTTTGATAAAGTGTTGATTGTGAGTCAATTGGTATTGGTATTATTATCAGCCGTTTGTGTCGCACTGCAGGGCGAAGACCTCCCTTTTCTTCTTCCAATCATCCCTATCTGCTGATGTGTGTGTCGAAAATCTGTTATTTTTTCACTGGTGATAGAATAAAATCCTTGAGGTGCTGTTTAAAAACTTATTTTATCTACATGGACTTATTGAGTGCCAAAAACGTTCAGTAATCTTTTGGAATCCCCAAAGGCTACTTTTATAGTTAACCGTTACAGTAAATTCATAATTTTTATGACGAATAGGGAATGTTTTTTTTTATAATAGGAACTGAATATCATGAACGATAACTAGAAATACTTAAATTCTCAAAGTGAACTGAGAATAACTAGCACAGAAATGGAGAACAAAAGTACAAAACATTATACAAGCCTCTTCAGAGCAAACTCACAATTGACCCAGCAAGATATCATAAACAAAAACACACAATACCACTATAATACTCATAATGATGCCTATTAAAATAAAAGAAAGCGAGAAAAAGGCACAGCTTTTTTTGACAAATTTAATTAAAAGATGGTTGTAAGTACAACAGGTCCAACGTTTTGGCGCTATTTTACACGGCCGCCATTTTCTTTTTTTTTATAATTAATCGTCTGTTCTTTTGTTGCAGGTACTCAGCTGTTTACTAGTAAATAATTTGATTGTTTAGTTAAGAAGTGAATTTTGATTTGTGTACAATTCAATAAATATTACATAATACGTTAATCATTGTTTGAAAAAAGTTTTGAATTCTTTATAATTGTTTAAAAAGTAGCATCCTAATATTATTATTGTAGCAGTTTGTTGCAACAAATTGACGATTAAAAACTTAAAGATGATGTACTTGGAATGTAAGTTTGTGAACCTATTTATGTCGCCTTAAATATTTTCCTTAGGTCTACAAATCACTAAACAAAAAGAATCGAGAACCGTTGAAGGAGACAACTCAATATCTGCATTTTACTCTGTGACAAAATCCCAATTTGCTCACACTAAGGATGCAGAAATTGTAAAGCTCGGCATCTTACGTACAACAACAACACTAATAGTTGCTTGCCACTCACCACGAGGTGGCGCTACTTGTAAAACTTTTATGATGTTTATTTTTTTACTATGAAGAAAAAAGAGACCAGAAGCAAGAGAGAAATATGTATTGTGCCGTGCCCTTGTCATTCTTCTTGCCCGTGTGCGTTAGACTACTGGACGGAGAACTGATAAGGGCATGTCCTTTACAAAATCATCATGAGAGCCTGCGTTTGAAGAACTGAAGTTGATCTTATCCATTGTATTTTTCCGTGTACTTATGTTTTCTGCCTTTTACAGATATGTCATTGTTTTTTATATTGCTTTTCACCTTTACAACCATTTGTATTAAATAAAAGCTACAACAAAACAACTTGAAACTGTCATTGTTTCGAATTTTGCATTTGGTTTTAAATAAATATTGGTTTTAATATTGTTTATAAAAGGTTATATATAGATGTAGCAAAAACATATTCAACGTCATAAAACCTTTGTTCTAAATGCATTTAAGTGTTAGTTTGTAAGAATATTTATGAACTATGTATATTTATCAAATTTTAAAACTGTAAGTACTATAATACGAATGTGTTTGAATAAAAATAAAGTATTCATAATCATAATAATTGTATTGTTTTTAATTTCAAACTACTGTTCAATACCTACATCATCACTAAGCCCATAAACTTGATTATTACAATAAACCATTTTCATTTATATATATAAAACAAAGTAGGGTTCAGTAACACCATTTATAACTCAAGAACAACTGGACCGCTTTTTATGATCTTTAATTTGTTGGATTGGTTGATTGATTGCCTCGATTATCAAAATAACTATTAAAATATGAGAAACATTCACAAATATATAATAATAATGAAGTTAAAAACAGTGGCTTAAAAACAGTTGTCATCAAGCCGCTTTTAAAAAAAAAGAACAATAGCGAGGACTTAGCCAACTACAGGCCAATAGCCTTAATTCCTGTTTTCTCCAAAGTCATAGAAAAGATAATTTATGAATCAATTAATAAGTTTCTAAATAAATACAATGTTTTATGTGATGAACAGAAGGGTTTTAGGAAAAACAAAGGTATTAACACAGCGATTTTCGAGTTACTAAATAATGTGATGAAAAACGTAGACAATAAAATACATACATGCGCAATTTTTACTGATATGACCAAAGCCTTTGATTGTGTCCATTATGAAACCTTGCTCAATAAGCTCAATGCTTATGGTATCAGAGGTAACATCCTTGACCTGATAAAATCGTACCTTAGTGACCGGAAACAATACACGAAAATAACAAAATTTTGCGTGAAGACTAAACGTGAAAATAAATATTTATCTGAATACAGAGTCATCAGATACGGTGTGCCACAGGGCAGTGTATTAGGCCCACCACTATTCTTGCTCTATATAAATGACTTGCCACGTTACGTTCAGCAGCCAATGGTCTTATTTGCTGATGATAGCACCGCATTAATAAAATGCACTGACGCAAAAAAGTATGAATATGACATAAATAATACACTTAGGGACATAGTAAATTGGCTTGACATAAATAATTTAATAATAAATTTATCAAAGACGACAATAATGCATTTCTATCAGCGCTCACCAGTACAACATATGGCTATAGAATATGACGGACGGGAAATTGACAAAGTAACAGTAGCAAAATTTTTAGGAATATTGATAGACAGTCAGTTAACATGGAAACCCCAAGCCGCAGAGGTGTGTAAAAAGCTAAGCACTTCTGCATCAGTTGAATAGCACTATTCAACTTGAGTAAAAAAGTGAGTGCAACTACAATATTGGTAGCTTACCATGGTTTGGTAGAATCAATTCTGCGATTTGGAATTGTATTCTGGGGTAATTGTAGTTTGAGAGAACAAGTGTTTAAGGCCCAAAAACGCTGTATAAGGGCAATGTGTGGCCTGAAAATGACAGACAGTTGTGTACCTATGTTTAAATCCCTAAAAGTGCTAACATTTCCTTCATTGTACATTTTGGAAATTTCAATTTTTGTAAGGAAAAATAAATATTTCTTTTTAACTGTGTCAGAAAATAGAATTAGAGAAGGACCTGTCAGAAGCCAATATAGGAACCTAATAAAAAATTGTAGCTACAATACAGCTTTGCTTAAGAAAAGTGTTTTCGGAATGGGGCCTACCATATATAATAAAATACCAGATTGTATAAAAAATTATCCAATACATAAATTTAAAAAGGAACTGACAGCCCTATTACTTGATAAGTGTTATTATTCAATTAAAGATTTTTTAAATGACACTACACTTTAGATTTCAAATTTGACAGTATGTGTTTGTTGACATTATAATGCCTGGTTTTAATTATATAATTTTAATTTTAATTTTTAATTATTATTTTTCGACAATTTTAATTTGACTACGGAGTTAATTATTTTGTTAAATTTATTTTCAATATTTGCATGCCTAATTTAAGGTAGATTGTACAGGGATCACAAAGTTTGTAAACACCTTATTTATGTACTTACTTTCTTAGCAAATAAACATATTATTATTATTATTATAAAAAAAAAGAAGATAATATTCTGGGGCCTTAGATACTAAATTCGCCGGGTCAGTTTTCAGCTAATTATAGAGTGTAAATCAAAGTTGCGAGGTTCATTATCGCGAAGTTTTTTACTATCGCGACGTTCGTTGTTGCGAAAGTTCTTTACTTACTGATAAGACTGATGTAGTATTACGGCTAAACCCAATAACCTAAGACATATCGCTACTGATGATAAACAGTACAATTCTGTCTGTCCCTGTCAAACAAATAGCTGTCAACACGTTCTAGGGTCGCATACTTTGGCTTAATTGGGACGTTAAAATCAGAGATTGATAGGTTTTCCTACCTCCAGTACGCTGAAATTGGAGATAGATACGTTATTGGGTTGGGCCGGTAGTCGGTAAGATTTGAAATCTAACTTGGAAGTAGCGCTCGCTCGGCTCGCGCGCGTATGTCACTCTTCTAACATAACTTAACCGGTAACCCATTACTATCGCAACAATGAACGTCGCGATAATAAACATTCGCAGTAACGTACATGGCGGTAATGAACTTTGCAACTATGATTTACACTGCTGCGTATTATATATATGTGCAGTTTGTTAGTATCAGACAAGAGGGTGCTCTGCTCACCGTCTAAATCGCTTGAAACCATGAAGGGAGAAGGAGACATAACAAATATAACATAACGACTGTATTCCCGGTTTTTTTGTGTGTTAATTATGTTAGTTTTA
This sequence comes from Dasypolia templi, assembly GCA_963555695.1. Lineage (NCBI taxonomy): Eukaryota > Metazoa > Arthropoda > Insecta > Lepidoptera > Noctuidae > Dasypolia > Dasypolia templi. The sequence goes on from OY743163.1 coordinate 14,505,454, forward strand.
AATTCTCCTGCAGTTTTATTTTAATTTTTACTGTTTTTATTTTCAGTGCGTGTCCAAAATAAAAGATTTTTTTTCTTCCTTTACTTCGCAAGGTAAATTTAAGTCCCATGTAACGCCCATCGGCAAGCCTTCAACAGGGCACATATCTAGACTCCGGGCCGCCAAGAGTTGTCAGATGGAAAAAAACAATTACAGATAGTTATATAGATTTAATTATTTGCATAATGAAGGTAATTAGGTGTTACAATATTTTTGTATCCTTGTACATTCTGACTCATGGCATGCAATTTTTTTATTAACTTATACTACTAGTCTATTTGCTTAAAGCTATTTAATAACATGTTATAAATGGGTTTTTCTATTTAGAATTTCTCAGTAGCAGCCCGTGAGTCCGGAGTTGTGCCCGGTTGATGTCAATAGGCTCGCCCCCTATTACATGGGACTTAAACATAACTGGCGAAATGCGGGTGTACTATAGGTACACCGCTGCCTAACACCTCTGGGATTACAGGCGTGATGTTATGTTTATGTGATGATATAAATACACTGCAAAAAAATGGTCATTTAAAAAATCTGATATGGAGTAATAATATAGAAAATAATATTTTTAAGCCTCTTTTGGTACATGGTTTTATATCCTTGTCTCAATAATGCAGTTTTAAATCCAGCTATGCATAACTTGTCTTCGTATTGAGTTCTTAAACTTGCAGTCCTGTTTCTGGTATTTTTTCAAAATCGGGGATAAGTGATCATTTGTTTTAACAAAAATTGATATTTCTAAAATATACGCAAAAAGTTATAGAGATTAAAAATAAATAAATATAATAAATAAATTTGTAACACTGCCCGGCCCGGGGAGAGAAACGATTGGTTACCTACCTTAGTACTCACCATATCATAAAATAACTCCTAGATAGATTCTTGCAAAACATAAATAATGAAAAGCAGCTGTTTTCCATGGACGATTTAAAAAAATTAAAATTAAGCATCAATAGTTGTGCAACCAGTAAAATTGGAAACTGACCAAACATAATTTGGCAAAATGCATGCTAGGCAGATTGATTGAGTCGTGGCGGCAGTGGGCGGCGAGCAAGAGGCCGTGAGTTCGAATCTCACTCACTACACTATTGACCTCACTCCTAGTTCAGACATTAAAAGGTACGGGAATGGATATTAAATACTTATAAAATGTACACCCTACGTATAATTTTCGTGATAAATCTGTAGAATGAGTGAAGAGTGGTGATTTTAATACATAAGCGGACAAGTCCAGTAGAAAGGTAAGGGGTTATGATTTTTTTTTTATAAAAAAGTTTGTTTCCGAATAGTGCAAACAATATTATAAAAAGTGTGAAGGCTTAAAGAAATGCCAAGTTACAAACGTTTTAAAATAACTGTTAGACAAGGACAGCACTATCGAAAAAGTGACGTCACGACTATGAAACTTCATACTAGCGCCGTGCATTGTCCGTACCGCGCGACAAGGACGTGAAAAATCCCCTCCAGAAACTTTTAAAGCGTGTAGCTTCTTCATCTATGCCTTCTTTGAAATTACTATATTTTTTCGAGCATTTTTAATATTATTCATTATCCCTATTAATTTCAATGACTATAATTACCAATTTACAAGAATCTTATATAATTGTGGCGGCATCTAAACCGCCACATGCGAACAATGCATCACACTGCTTGCAAACTCTGCTTGCGCGATGCAGGATTTTGCGTGACTTACGCAAAATCCTGCATCGCGCAAGCAGAGTTTGCCGCGCAACTAGCATATACATATACAACGTCCCGACATCAATCGTTGGGCAGTTGCCCACCAGATACCACATCCATCTGGTCGGAGGATCCTCCCCTTACCAAAGAGTGTGAGTGAACTTTACACCCCGTTCCTCATATCTCTATATAATATATTAGTTCAAGATGTTAACAGAGAAACAGAGTATGGTCCAGTAACTAGTAATGTTCATGATAGTTATAAGAAAAGATATTTTGGTAAGCATACAAATCTAACATAACTATGAACGTAAACGAAGCAAAAGGAACATGGAAGGATCATAGCTGGTGACGGACGTTCTGTAGTTTCTACCTACCCCCATAAGCCATGTACTTAGAAATCCATAAACTCATGCCATATGGCATGAGTTTATGGATTTCTAAGTACACAAAAGTACGTAAGTACTTAAAAGGTAGGTTTTGGAATCATTTACGTTAGTTAGTAATTTTACAAATATTACTAAACGCGTTCAGAAAATCTAAAACTCGTTCAAGAGCTGTCAGTAACAATATTCCGTACAAAATAATGACACTGACAGCTCTTAAACGGAGCTCTTGTACTGATCGCGTTCAATTTCATTGGTGAAAAAAGACCTTAGGCGTCGAAGTACTCGTCCTCATCGCTGTCATTCGGAAACGTGGCCAGAAAAAAGAAAGAATGAAACAACGGTTATTTGTGGGAAACATGACGCCAAAATAAAGAACGAACACAAAAAAATAAGGTTGTGGGAAACATGCGTCACATCCATGCAAAACGGCTATCGGTCAGGATAATGCTGGCTGCATTGCCACGCTGAATGGCAATGCTAATTCTTTGGCCAAAGAACAATCAATCAAATGGTAAATAGATTGGCTAAATAGGTTCGAATCCTGTCAAGTACCTTTCAATGTGACTTTATCAATGGCAATATCCTGTATGTTGGCAGCGAAATCGACAAAATCCATTCACATACATTTTTGACAAGTTACGTTAGCTACGAGAATTGGCATGCTGTTGTAAAATACACAACCCAGGTGTTCTACGCACGCTGGGGTTGTATGTACCTGATGGGCGCGTGGGGCGACGGAGGCGACCGCCGCCGCTACTGTGGGTGCCGCCCGCTCGAACCAACCTGCTGCAGCACGCGCCACTGACGCGCGCCCTGCATACGCTCAATATCGTGTCAAAACAGATTGACTGCTTCAATTGTACTCTGAGTGAATTCACACGGGCCGCAAATTTTATAATTAGTCATAAGTAGATGTTCATAATGATATAATTATTGTAAGTCTCATATTGTAAGCTTTATTAACTATAACTACACTATTGTATTAGGTAAGCCTGTGATGATAGTTGTGTGTGATTCAAATAAATAAAAATTAAAAACAAGGAGTTAATCCATAATTCTGAACTTGAAAAGACAATGCCTGAAACTCTCTATAGAACTATGCCCCACTCAAATCAAATAGTCATTTACGAGTCTGCAATCTGCAGCATCATAAAGCTTATTTGAAACAAAACATTTGTCCTAAATTACTATTAACTACACATATGTCCTAATGCCTGTAGAACTTGCGGTTTCCGTTAAAATCTTAAAACAATAATAACGGTAAAACGGGGTGAATAGGGATGCAGGGGTGAATAGAATCGAAACTTTAAAAAGGATTTTAACATTGAAATAATAGAGTTTGTTGCCAACAAGGGCACTTAATCGTTAATTATAATACAGTCAATACATAAGCGACATTTTTGGCAACAAACATAATTATTTCAATGTTCACCCCGAATAGGGATGCAGGGGTGAATCTAAACGAAACTTTAAAGGGGATTTTTTTACGGTAACATTGATTATAAGTTAGGTGCAGTTTGTAATTGTTAAATAGTTATTTGTTATACAAGAGTGCAAAGTTGCTTTTTAACCGCGTGCTCAATGTTGATGACCGAGCAAGCGAAGGATTCTAAAATAGAATCACGAGTGCAACGAGTGATTAAAAAATTAGGATCCTGAGCGTTAGCGACGGAATCAAAAGAGCACAAGGTGAAAAATCTTTGCACTCGAGTGCAACACGTAACTTTTCATCCCACCTCAGCGAGGAAATGACTAAATGTAAAAAAAAACACATTTACAAGATACTTTTATTTCAGTTTAGTTAATAACTAACCCATTATGATAGGTTAATACGTGTTACAGAATAATCTTTAAATTAGGTATGTATAACAAATAATACTTAGGTATAATTAAGAAAAAGTGAAAGTAACGTTGCTAGAGTTACTTAAGTTTAGTGTAATATTTTTGTTAGGTACTGTAATGTTGGTGTTAGTGACTTTTGTACTATTTTATGTAAACTATCTGTCATACTTAATAGTTGTACTGATTCCCTTGGCGTAAATGTTGGCGAAAGAGGGCGATCGCTAGGTGTTTCGTAACGGATCATTTTTGATGTAGAAGGGCCAGTCCAAGGATCTGACTGAGGCTCTTTCAGTGTAATGGTTCCTACGATGCCTTCACATATTTTAGACTTATTTTGGATGGAATCCTCTATGGCGCTTAAGGGACAGGAGATCAGCTCCTGAATCGGTCAAAAGTGTGGCTGAAGTTCGTCGGAAACAATGACCCGTGTAAAACATGGGTTCTGGAAGTTCAAGAAATGTTGCTATGTCTCGTGGGATACTGCCAATTTTATTGGCACCCATAGGCTGTCTTATACACTTTCCGTTGCGGTATTGTAGAAAAAATCGATTGATTGGAGTGTTAGGCGGGCTTAAGGCTTGATAGTTCTCAACAACTGTTACATATTCCTTGCGAATGACGAAGTTGCGGTCTCTTTTTGTCTTTGTGTTAGGTAAATTAATTAATAGTAAGTTATCTGAATGTTTCTCAATATTTTTGATATTAAGTTGTGTTTATTCATTAGTTCGACATGCTCCGTTTATACCAATAATAAGAGCAACCTGTAAAGTAAAAAGTATTGTATTAGATAAATGAATAAAATTGTTATGCGTATACGTATTAGATTATGTTACTTACTTTTGCCGCCAAATATACGGAATCAGGTGCTTCGTTTAGAAACTTTTCAATTTCAGATGCAGTGAAAACCTTCGATTTTTTGGGTTGATGACCAGATGACGCTCTTTTCAAAAATGCCACTAATTTATGATAGGTGTTGATATGTACATCTTTTTTTCACTTTTATTGTTGCTTTATATGTATTGTATTGAATATGTACTCCATAGATTGCTTGACTTCTTGGTCTCGGATAATTCAATAAAATATGCCAACAAAACGTTTTCCGAGAAAGATTTGGCTCCTTTAGCTAGTCGCCACGTGTTAAACATATCGTACTGTTTTAAATACTTCTCACGTGATTGTTGAGGAAGAAAACTCGTTTGCGCATTGTTAACAGCTTCAATCAATTCTGTAGGCGTCAAATAAACTTCCTCGTCGCTTGAATCACTCATTTTCGTTTTACACTGGTTTTCAAGTTTTTTTTTTTTTAACTTGGTTTGTTTTAACAATAAATATGATCAACGTGAAAAGAAAAACGCGTGAAGCAATTTTTTTTTAAATTTTCGAATCAAATTCCGAACAATAGAGCACCATAGAGGTAGAAGTAAAAAGGTTTAATAATGTTTCGAATTCACAAACTTCGTGCACACGATGTTCTAAATTCAATTTACTTTATCCACTAGAGGATAAAAACGGCTTTTACGGTCAGATATCGAAGAGAAAAAATAGTCTTTCCGAGATGGGGGGTTGAAAAAGCGATTTAAACAACATATCACTTTGTCATCATTATTATAAATTATCGTAATATGAGTTTTTTTAACAGGTTTTTAAAACTTTTTTTGTTGTGTATCATGCGCAATAAGTAACGCAATAGGAAATTCAGGGGCTGAATCTCTTTTATCATTGATTTGTAATCGGCAAGTTCTACTGAATAACAATGTAATATGAAAAGGTCCTTTAATCCTTACAATTATTTTCATGAATTTCCTGTAAATAGCTGGGGCAGGATCTGGCATTGTCCTTTGAACTGAACTGAAATTCCGCTGCGTTTAAATTTTTCGTCACAAAGTAAAAATGCTGTTCCATACACTTTGACTGCAAATTTTTATGAAAGCTTTTTTTTTAAACAGACGACAATTTTCTAAGCCACCACGCGTGAATTGTCAAGGAGTCGGTCAGTCAGAAATATGAAGATAGTTGCCCATTCCAAAGAGAAGAACGGACAAGAAACTCCTTGGACACTCTTTTGAATTATATTGTTAAAAATATTAGTAACATCATTAAATTATTTATTTATTTATATATACTTTATTGTACACCACAAAATGACATAACAAAAAAAAGTATCATACTAAAAAACATACAATGGGCGGCCTTATCGCTTTCTGCAATCTCTTCCAGGCCTTAGAATGGACAGTGATTTGTCTGGACATAAAATGGGACTGTCAGTGGTGCAAGAAATAAATATACATTAAACTAAAATAGATACACAGATATATACATATCCTAATGAATAGATACATAAATACATACGAAATATAACAAACGTAAATAAATAATAATTACAGTTTACGAAAGCAAAATCACAACGACAAGTAATGATCCTTCACGAGTCTTTTAAACACAAATAACGACTGCGCGCGTTTTATTTCGACAGGCAGTGCATTCCACAAACGAACGGCCTGGACAGTAAAAGATTTGTCGAGAAAAGTTCTTAGGCATTTTAAGCTTTAAGTTATCCGATGATCTTAAAAAGTTACGTGTGGGAGTCGCAAAGAAACTGGAAACGTTTCTTGAGATAGAGAGGAGTGGAAGGGGATAAGAGCACATTATACGCCAGGGAAAGAATGTGAGCATTACGGCGAAGGCGAATTGGTAACCACTTGAGCTTTACACGAAATTCGGAAACATGGTCATATTTGCGCGAACCAAATATAAATCTTAAACAAAAATTTTGAAGCCGCTCAAGTTTATCCAGTTGGTCTTGGGTAAGGTCAAGATAGCTGGCATCAGCATAGTCAAGGATGGGTAAAAGAAGCGATTGTGCAAGCGCAATCTTGGTAGCAGTCGGCAGAAAATTACGCAATCTCTTCAAAGGTGCAGGATGCAAATAGCTTGCGGCTAACTTCCTGTAGCTGGGCAGTCCAAGAGAAGTTCTTATCAATGAATATCCGTAAGTTTTTAACTTTCTCACTGAAGGGAACAACTGAGTTGTCAAAATATGAAACTTGAGGAAGAGTCGTCCAGTCGATCCTTGAGACCGTCCTTGAACTGCCTACTACCACAACCTGCGTCGTTATGGGGTTAACCATAAGTCCGTATCTCTTAGCCCAGTCGCATATTCGGGCTAGATCACGATGAATCGTTACGATAGCTTCGGATAGATTTCCGATAGGAGCTCACGAGTAAATTTGTAGATCATCAGCATAAAGATGGTAGGAAGAAATTAGTTCGTCGGAGATCGAGTTAATTAAAACTGTGAAAATTAATGTTGAATATAATAGGGGTGATGATTAATATTAAAAATGTTCGAAAAAATAATGTTATTTCAAAAAAAGCATAGTCAAAATGAGATACCTAATCAAAAACATCTGTTAAATTGTCGCGCGGTACGGACAATGTATGACGCTAGTATGGAGTTACACTTTTTATAATATATCGTTTGCACTATGTATTTGGAAACAATTTCTTAGACGAAGACTTAGTTAAATGTTTCGTTATGTTAATTACCAGTACAGCATAAGTCATTTTTCTAACTGAACAGACAGCTGTGCTGCTGGGGAGTTTGTTGCGCCACTTCTTCTTCCCAGCTAAAGCACTAGGAAGTGGTGAAGGCCGGGCGTGCCGGGTGACTGTCATAATGTCATTTTGACGTTAAAGAATTGCCTAGTTTGAACAAATGTCTTTTGATTTTGATTGATTATAAATCTTAATCTATGGTCATAAAAATTAAAAAGAAATTAGTTTCTTGACTTGATCAGACTTTAAAACAGGGATTGTTCTAATATATTGGCAGTTTTTTACCAATCCCCAAGGAATTCAATCATGAAGTGAATAAATAACCACACCCACTTAACTGTAATTGGATTAAATCAGAGCCCATGGGAGTTCTTTTCTTGTTGTCATGGTAACGGAAACCATAACAGAATTTGGGTTTTTCTATTGGTTGCCTAAAATGTGCCAGTTGATATAATCAGCCTGTGTCTTATGGAGTGGCTTGGGGCTGATTGATAACAGGCACGCGGGTCGGTACCTACAAATAGAGACCTCCGTGCCTCGAAAAGCACGTAAAGCTTTGATACCAGTTCTATTCAATATTAGCATCCGTTTCAAGTGGTAGTATTTTAAGAAACGAGCGCTGACGATTTTAAACTAATGCGTTCAGCATTTTTTTCGATTATTTCAATCACTTTATGTCAGTGGTGTATAATTAACTAAAAAGGTCCTACCATCGAGAGAATGTGCTTCTTAAACCTGTCAGCGCGACAATTCTAGTCGAAAGTAAATTGAAGTTTGTTTGTTATCTTTTCACGTCTAAACCACTGAACCGATCATCATGATATTTTGCATATAGATACAGGAAAGAACATAGGGTACTTTTCATAAAGAAAAATTACTGTTCCTGAGGAGAGAACAATAACTTTCGACGGTCACAATATTGCTTTAGGACGCTAGATGGCGCTACGTGTTTTTCGAATCATGATAGAATTATAGAGAAACTTTAGTAGTGAGTTAAGATTTTATTTTAAACTGTATGTAACTACTAGACTACTTTTTATCGCGGTAGTGCGTTTCCGTAAACGCAGCAAAATAATTTAAAAGAGTGTCCATGGAGTTTCTTGCCCGTTCTTCTCCATAGGTACCTACTACGCTTTGGAATGGGCAACTAGCTTCATATTTCTGACTGACCGACTCCTTGACAATTCAAAAGTGCCTGTAAATGATTTAATTGAAATAAATGCTTTGAGTTTGAGCAGGCGAAGCCGCGGGCAATCGATCAAATTCGCATTACAAGTATTCGTTTGTATGAAACTGACAGGTGTCAGGAGTGCATTCTTTTGTTGGTCGGCCTGTACACACAGCGGAACTAGACTACGAATTCAGTACATGATTTTGGACCTACAGCTGGCATGACCACCATAGAAACAAGTTTTGTCGACTCAAGAATAGACAAAATGACAGGTGAATTTAAGAAGACTCCGGGCTGCTATTGAGAAATTCTATATGGAAAACCCCAATAACACTGCCCGACCTGGGAATCGAACCCAGGACCTCATGCTCAGCAGTAGCTCTTGCGACCACTAGACCTCTCTGAATTTCTGGATTTGTGCCCGGTTGATAGCAATAGGCTCGCCCCCTTTTTTTTTTCCCATTACATGGGACTTAAACATAACTGGCGAAATGTGGGTGTACATAGATACACCTCTGCATAACCTTTCTGGGATTACAGGCATGATGTTATGTTCTGTGTTAATAAAAGAAATCTGTAATTTTGTCTATTCTATCTGTCATTTTGACAATTCGTTCTGTCATTTTGACTATTATATCTGTCACTTTGTTTATCTATCTGTCATTATGATTATTCTATCTGTCATTTTTACTATTCTATCTGTTACTTTGTCTATTCTATCTGTCATGTTGTCTAGTCTATCTGTCATTTTGTCTGTTCTTCCGTCGACAAAACGTGGTTATGCTAAGCGTGCAGTTATTTGATAAATATTTGGATGGTTATGCAGATTTCTAAATAGGGAAATATTTAACCGGTGCTGTAAAATCTTTTTGCGCTTCTTACTGCGATAATGTAGTCTAGTAGTTACATACAGTTTAAAATAAAATCTTAACTCACTACTAAAGTTTCTCTATAATTCTATCATGATTCGAAAAACACGTAGCGCCATCTAGCGTCCTAAAGCAATATTGTGACCGTCGAAAGTTATTGTTCTCTCCTCAGGAACAGTATTTTTTCTTTATGAAAAGTATCCTATGTCCTTTCCTGTTTCTATATGCAAAATATCATGATGATCGGTTCAGTGGTTTAGACGTGAAAAGATAACAAACAAACTTAAACTTACTTTCGACTAGAATTGTCGCGCTGACAGGTTCAAGAAGCACATTCTCTCGATGGTAGGACCTTTTTAGTTAATTATACACCACTGACATAAAGTGATTGAAATAATCGAAAAAAATGCTGAACGCATTAGTTTAAAATCGTCAGCGCTCGTTTCTTAAAATACTACCACTTATAACGGATGCTACGAGGACTGGTATCAAAGCTTTACGTGCTTTTCGAGGCACGGAGGTCTCTATTTGTAGGTACCGACCCGCGTGCCTGTTATCAATCAGCCCCAAGCCCCTCCATAAGACACAAACTGATTATATCAACTGGTACATTTTAGGCAACCAATAGAAAAACCCAAATTCTGTTATGGTTTCCGTTACCATGACAACAAGAAAAGAACTCCCATGGGCTCTGATTTAATCCAATTACAGTTAAGTGGGTGTGGTTATTTATTCACTTCATGATTGAATTCCTTGGGGATTTGTAAAAAACTGCCAATCTATTAGAACAATCCCTGTTTGAAAGTCTAATCAAGTCAAGACACTAATTTCTTTTTTAATTTTTATGACCATAGATTAAGATTCTCAATCAAAATCAAAAGATATTTATTCAAACTAGGCACTTCTTTAACGTCAAAATGACATAGGACAGTCCACTTCCTAGTGCTTTAGCTGGGAAGAAGAAGTGGCGCAACAAACTCCCCAGCAGCACAGCTGTCTGTTCAGTTAGAAGAACTTGAAGCCGTACTGGTAATTAACATAACGAAACATTTAACTAACTAAGTAACATAACATAACATCACGCCTTGTTTCCCCGAAGGGTTGGGCAGAGGTGTACCTACCTATAGTACACCCACTTTTTTTAAGTCCCATGTAATAGGGGGCGAGCCTATTGCCATCAACCGGGCACAAATCCAGACTCCGGGCTGCTACTGAGAAATTCCAGATGGAAAAACCCAATAACACGTTGCCCGACCTGGGAATCGAACCCAGGACCTCATGCTCAGCAGTAGCGATTGCGACTACTAGACCAACGAGGCCACCTAAGCTAACTAAGGCTAACTAAGTTTCTATGAGAATTATGTCAGAATGCCATTATTAAAACGTAAACAGAACTTAATACTTAAATAAAACCCTCCAGGTATAAACGACGTGCCTGCTCATACGTATGAATTCTGTATTATATTCATTTAACAGTAATGTGCCCTGTTTATATTAAATTATTTGTGATTAGTCCGCTAGCACACGCCAATATACCAAGAAAAACTTTGAAAACTATCCTTACCATAACCCCTGAATTTCACAAAGGTGGAAATTAAAGTCACATTCGTTTAAGTCCCATGTAAGGGCGAGCCTATTGCCATTCTGAGAAATTCCAATAAAAAAAACTCAATAACACCTTTGCTCGACCTCAAGACTAACGAGGCAGATTTATAATCAGAGAGTTATTTATTTAATTGCCGGACATAAGGATGTCCAGCGGGTACTGGCGTAACACACTGTCAGTTGCAATGGCTGTCATTTTGACAGTTCAACAACATTCATTGCGTTATTTACGTTGTTGAGCGGACAAGTTTTTCAAACATATGAAGTAATGTATTAGCAATATGCTTTAAAACGATTAAGATTATTATTGAAAGTGTGTCACGCAGGTAAAATATAATAAACCGTTAGCTTAGGTTAACAATAAAATAAAATTTGTTTGTTGGCAACACAAGTTTAGTAATCTTCCTTTTAGACAGATAGTGCCTTAGGAGAGTCCGCTCTTCTATTGCAAGACGTGTTATACAAAATGAAAAACGTATAATTAATATGCTAAAACTAGATAAATTAACAATAACTTAAATTAAATAAAATGTGCGTATGAGTGGGTTTAAATATGTTTGTGAGTATTTATGAGTGAAAGCGTAGGTGTGACGTGTGGTGAGTACATGATAAATAAACTTGTTGCAAATCGTTGGTTTTAATTTCCGACATAATGTCAGCATGAACACCTACTTACCTCTTTTATTTCGAAGCTTAATCGTCACGGATAACCAGGACCTAGGGAACACACACACAGACGAGGAAGCAACTATCGAACAACGATTTGCTCGCTCAAGAAACGTTCAAAAGTTTGCAGGTCCCGTGTAAATTAAAGAGATACATTTTATTAATAGTTGAAAGCTGACTGTACACACCGCAGGCGAGTACTCGTTTGTCGCAGCGACAAGAGCTTTCAAGTAGAGAACTCGCTCAGTGGCGCTTGGTTGGCAGGCAGAACACTCGCTGATAGACTCACGCTTGGTAAATACGCATAGCAGCGAGTAAGCGCTCGTCGCGGTCGCACTAAATTATAAATAATTTTATTTCTGTAATTAGGTTTGTACAAACACTTATACACGTCAATCATATTTTAAAACTAGGTGAAGTCTTTTGCATTTGATAGCCCAGTTCTTGAGGAAGGCTATAGGCTATTTAACATCACGCTAGTAACCTTAGGAGCCGTGCAAAATAAAAAAATGTCTAAGCGAAGAATGAAGCGTGGGCAAGTGATGCGATGGGTGGGTCGGTGAACAATAAATTTTACGCAGACGAAGACGCAAGTAGAAGCTACACAAACATATTGTACACCACTACAGCAAAGCCCAAATTAACATTTATTTATTGCTATTTTTGAAGCCTTAACCCGCGTGTCATCATCATCATCATTTCAGACGAAATACGTCCACTGCTGGACATAGGCTTCCCCCAAGCATCACCACTTCAAACGGTTCAGCGCATTCCTGCGGCCTTCACAAGGTCATCGGTCCACCTTGTGGGAGGCCTTCCAACGCTACGTCTTCCGGTACGCGGTCGCCACTCCAGAACCTTTCGGCCCCATTGGCCATCGGTTCTGCGAGCAATGTGCCCTGCCCACTGCCACTTAATTCTTCGTGCTATGTCGGTTACTTTAGTTCTCCTGCGGATCTCTTCATTTCTGATTCGATCACGTAGGGATACTCGAAGCAGCTCTCCATTGCCCTTTGGGTGACTTTTAACTTTCTGATGAGGACCACTGTGAGCGACCACGTTTCAGTGCCATAGGTCATCACTGGCAACACGCACTGGTCAAAGAATTTCGTCTTGAGACACTGCGGTATGTGGGACGAGAAGATATTGCGTAGCTTCCCGAACGCTGCCCAGCCGAGTCGGATCCCGCGTGTAATATTAAATAAAATCTATCCGTTTCAGAGTGACGTATCGGTTTCAGATCTGTACAAAACGATTGGAAATAACGTTGGTTTACATGGAGACAATTTTATTGGATAAAGCAGCAAATATTGGAAAATTATAGAAACATTTTCGACTTTACTTAATATCTGGCTTTGTTATAGTTTTTTGAGAAAGAGAGGTGTAAAAAGCCAGGAAAGTGAGTTTACTTTATTTTTATATACCTATGGCATCTCTAGAGGTTTAACCAAGTTTGCCTGTGGGTGCCTCAATTAATTAAGGCTTAAACACTTAAAAACTAAGCGACTGCACGCTTAGGGCATCCCCTTTAGAGAACGGACCTCGGCTTAGGGCGTCGCTGGGGGAATGCAGTAAGAGACAGGCTGGATAGGATTAATTGGCGACAAATTTAAAGCGTCGTGGCGGGCATGGACTGGGTCGTCGCAGTGGGCCTCGGCAGCTAGGATGGAACAATAACGGTATGATTCTGTATTCCAGAACAGTACTAGTGACCCTACTGCTATCCTGGTGGAGAGTTGTGGCGTGTTCGGGAATAGTTAGGGCATAAATCCTACCAATGAAAGGAGCATTTAAGCATAGCTCACCAAATTTGACGCAAAGTTTCCAGGAAAATAACACACTAACCATTGCATTTTGACAATTCGAAAGCATTCATTGATTTATTTACGTTGTGGAGCAGGCGAATTTTTCAATCATATGAAGCAAGCGTTTCCTATTTGACTACTGTGAGAAAAAGGCCAAAATAAACTCAGAGGTCACAGTCTCTTTTAAAATCCAGACATAATCTTGGTCGGATCATGTGAAGACCATGTAGATTGGTGTCTGAAATGGTCTTTTGAGGAAAGAACCACACAGATTGAGTTGACCTGTCTGGTCAGTGCAATCATTTGTCAGTAATCGTGCAGCTCAACACAGAACTGAAGGAGGTCACCGATTCGACGAACAATACCAAAGAAAGGACATAAAGGCTTCCATGAACCGAACGTAGCTGAATTTACTTGCGGTTATCAAGTGTAAAATACTATACCTGCAGTATTAATTCTTCTCCATTAAAATCCACTCAAAGTGTGTCTTATTGCAATAAGACCACCCTTTGTGAAATTTCTACATTCATATCTGTAATTCGTATCGTGTAGGTACAATAAAAAGAGTAACAGACTTAATTAATTTCATCTCATTCGACACATTCATTAACTGTTAAGCCTCAGGGCTAACCAATGATAATATCAATTAAATTCAATTACATCGATACCCACTTTAATTGGTTGTCAACTTAATGAGTTTCGGCCGTGGGGGAAGAGTTATTGCATGCGAGTGTTCTGGTCAAACGTGTGTTTTGTTGCAAACTGGAGTTTTAACGCGACTTCGTTCGACAAACTTCTAGTTTAGAAAATCTTTTTTGAGGGTGCATTCTGAAAATGAAAAAAAGTAGTCGACATAGCTCACGGCCATAACAGGCCGGCCATATTAGCCGTAGACGTGTTCTTGAGTGGAGACTGCGAATCGGCAAACGTAAGGTAGAATCCCCTCAGGCAGCAAGCAGCAGGTAGCAGCTGGATGAGAGTTGCCGAGAGTCGAGCTGAATGGCGTGCATTAGGAGTGGACTATTTCCAGCTGTGGACTGATGTAGGCTTATCATGATGAGTCTAAAAGTTAGCAACGCCGCAAACAGCTGTCAAATATTTCGATGTTGTGATTAAGTTGCCAAAATAACAGTGCACACATTTTTGATTATAAACTGAAGTACGTGATGTAACCGGTTTGTATTTTTTAAAGTATTGGTCCTACCTTTTTACACCTGAAATGTGAGACCAATCATCACGCCTCCTGTAATCACCGAAGGGACAGTGTTAGAAGTATTCCCGTTTGAGCACTTATGCATTCCTGTATTCCCGTTTGAGCACCAATTTTTGGAGCACGTAGACATTCCCGTATTCCCATTTGAGCACAAATTTTTGGAGCACCAATGTAGGAGTCGCCTGGACCTCATGCTCATCAGTAGCACTTGTGAGCACTTATTTATTTTTGATTGGTTGGATACGATGCATTTGGATACGATTAATTTTATTTCTGTAATGTACGTTTTGTTTGTGCAAAATAATCAATTTTTCTTTCTTATCTTTAATTTTAAATACCTACAATTAGGTACTCATACTTACAGGGGAGTTTTTTGCGCTACTTCTTACCTTCAAAAAGTGCTGATTCTCAACCTAGTTTGAATAAACGACTTTTGATTTTCATTTATTGTTTCAGAGGTAGGTAAGTTTATGAAATATTATGATTTCTACTGTGAAAAAATAAATGTATGCAGAAGTATTTGTTGTAAAAACTTCATAATTAAATAAAACACGTGATATTTCCTGTTTAATATTAATGTGTAAAAAGTATATTTTTGAGACGGCGAAACGCACGCAATTCTTTGACAGACAGAATACAAAATGGCGAAGAGCAGCTGTCAAATACAAAACAAATAAAAACACAAATTAAGTTGTTAAACTTACAGATAAAAAAGGTAGGTAATTATCGAAATATTAAAATCTAGCATAATATCTAAAGACGACGTATTTTATTTATTATTTTATGAGAGAAAGAAATGACTAGTTTAATATTTTCCTGGAACTCACTCCCACAGTTATATTTTCCCGTAAGCCCTATTTTCTCGTTGGAACGAGCAATTAAGGTGGACTTATACTAGACTCGCTGCAGCAGCCTTACGCCCCCAGTTATCGCCTTTTCTGATGATCCCGCAAACTTATCCGAATCGTTATTCACGCGCGCTGGTGGAATACACACAGCATTTTACTGAAATGCGAGTCGTTCGGCCCGAATAGTTACGTGTCATTGCATACTATTTTAAATAAAGATTTATAAAATATCATGTCTGCAGCGCGTAAGGCTCCTTCGCCGCGGCTAGGTGCGCGTCCACTACACTTGTAATGTTGCCATTTCAAACTATCAACTCTGGTGAACATGGCTCCACGATGTTTTCCTTAAAGTTAAAGTCAAACTAAAAAAAAAAAAAAAAGGCACTCGTGAACGTCAAAATTTACAAGAAACTAAAACTGTTTCTAATTGACCCTTCCAAAAGATAGTTTAGTATGGAGAGGAATGTGCAAGAAACTCCACTGAAATGTTTTAAATGGTCTAGTGGTCGCAATCGCTACTGCTGAGCATGAGGTCCTGGGTTCGATTACTAGGTCGGGCAACGTGTTATTGGGTTTTTCTTCTATCTGGAATTTCTCATAGCAGCCCGAAGTCTGGATTTGTGCCCGGTAGATGGCAATAGGCTCGCCCCCTATTACATGGGACTTAAAACATAACTGGCGAAATGTGGGTGTAGTATAGGTACACCTCTGCCCAACCCTTCGGGGAAACAAGGCGTGATGTTATGTAATTATATAATTATATGTGAGGGCGATGCACCTAGAATAAAATTTCAATACCACAACAGCTAAAAAGAGATTAAAAATGAAGCATTGACATATTTTTTTTTGTAAATAGGTTAGTTTATCTAAATTCACGACATTTGTTAATTTTTTTATTTGGACCATTTTTAACAAGTATGATGTCAGTGTTTGATTAGTAATCACAGAATGCAAAATCAATGTCAATACAATAAAATGAGCAAACAATTTGATTTCGTCTAGAACCCTTAATTGTTACGGACTCATTTTCTACTTACAACCTTGAAAGTACATTAATGACTTTGAAGAAGCTACAATTAGACCTTAGACTTCCAAACTCGAAGCCAGACATCATTTAGAACCACAGACTAACAAAAAATAAATTTTTCTCTAAGCCCAGTCAACACGAAACTAAAATCATTATAAGTTATAACATCGCCATGTATTCGTTATTCGGAAAAATCTCCATCAGACTTAAAAACGCCTAGGGGTGTACCAATTAGAAACTTCCGTTTAGCGCGGCATTGTTGTCAAGCAAGAGACGACGGTGGGAGCGGCAACCCTGCAGAATATTGTGTCGTACTAACATAACTATTGATATATGTATGCTAAGTATCTATATTTACTTAACCGAAAATATTTTAAAAGAATTGAAAAAAATCTGTCATGTGAACGCAGCATTCAGCATTTTGTTTTTGCGTTGTGTTCTGTATGTGTGTTCTAAATACAACATGACGGCAGCAATGGAAATAATTAACCGAACGTCATGTTCGTACTGCAGAAGAAAATGGCGAACAAGATGGACGTCAAAAATGAAAATGTTACACAAAAGACTTAGAGTGAGTTGCACCTAGTAACTTTAACGATAACCAATGCCATGTCAGCCGTCAAATCTCCGGCTAAGCGTAATACGGGTTGCACCATTTTAGCAATGACGTCACAAACAACGATAACATTAAACGCTCAACTTTGGGCGGTTAAGGGCTATAGTTACAGTTAGTGTCACTGTATGGCCATCTGCTTTGCAGTTGTAATCTATAAAAATATTGTGTTATTTAATAAAGTACGGAAACGAATTAGGTACCTATGTCTTAACTCCGCGACATACTGCGGGAATCGAGCGATTTAAGTACTCACTTTGTATTGAAGTTGTGGAGTAAATTGCTATTGGTTATTCCTCCTGAATTCTCCATAGTTTGCCTAAATTTTGTTTAATTATAATTATTTACAGCAGAATAATGTTTAATTTAAATGCCACGCGTATTTATAACCCTCTGAAAAAACAATTTGAACTGATACTCTGTGAATTCGATAACAAGTGACATCTGAGTATCTGGCAATCGTAGATTACAACAAATTTGAAGTGTTACCATTGCCGAAAAAATTGCCGAAAAAACCCACGTGCGTTTTGAGGAAATCAGACGTCTTGTCACATGTCACCCTTTTAACTTTAACTTTTACATTTAACATGACTGTGCAACAGCAGGCAGTTAGATTCTATGGTAAAATTAACTTTGACGGAAACTATAACGTAGCTCTTGGTGCAACCCACCCTTAGCGTCTTATTCACAATAAATCCATCCGATCTACAAAACCTATTTGAGCCATCGAACTGTGTTGTCCCTTTCTGTCAAGTTAAAATGAAGTTTGACGGAAACGGACAAAACTGTTCGATAGCTTTATACATACTTATATAACATCACGCCTTGTTTCCCCGAAGGGTTGGGCAGCGGATTACATATAGTAACACCCATTTTTCGCCAGTTATGTTTAAGTCCCATGTAACCCAATAGGAGGTGAGCCTATTGCCATCAACCGGGCACAAACCCAGACTCTGGGCTGATACTGAGAAATTTCAGATAGAAAAACCCATTAACACGTTGCCCAACCTGGGAATCGAACCAAGGACATCATGCTCAGCAGTAGCGATTGCGACCGCTAGACCAACGAGTCATCAATCATTCAAAAGAAAAAAAAAGAGAAAAACAACACTCTTTTACATTTTAACGTAACAAAAGTATTATTTACCTACGTCATTAATGTTGATATTAAATTAGGTGAGAACGATGTAAAAAAGACGTTAAATCGTCAAGAGTGAAGCAAAACAAAAATTAACAACAATCCAAAAAAAAAATAAGCCGTAGCAGCTAAGATATGACCAGTCCCAACTGACGGCGCCCGTTCACGAACATGACGCATGGATCAGCACCATTCAGCTTAACCATTTTATAGGGAGCTAAATGATCCAACACACGTCCAACGTCAGCGAGATATTTGAGTGAGCATGACATACTATCAGCCGCCAGGGCACATTCAATTCAATAAAAGACATATTACCCGGTAAATGGTAGCTCTATAGCACCTAAATACTAATGCGATATGATACAGAACTGATCATTAAGAAGAAGTCAAGCGCACTATATTTAGTGCTTATTGCACGTCTTTTTACACTTGCAGTCTGTGGATTTATTATGTTTAAAAATCATACAGCGTCCTTCGCGTCCAATACAATAACGCATTCAAGGTGCTGATGGGGTTGCTCCAATACTGCAGCGCATTAGGGATATTCGCTGAAGCTCACGTGACTATTTCTACGCGATGATACGGAAGCGGTGCACATCCTTGGTCTGGATGATGCGGGGCAGCGCCAACAGCATCCTGTCTATGATACTCGTAGCAAGCAGGCTTGATTGTGCGTTTGTGAACCACTGCTGCAAGGTTTCGCTTGGGCCTGTCACCTTTCAGTAATGGCGTCACAAACTGTTTCTGTTTATGTTTTTGCCTTTGTAAGTGTATTACTGACATGGTTTGTAAGTGTATTGTTACTAACACTATCACCCATAATCTAAGTTGTAACCTCAAAAGCTGATCGACTCACAACTCCGTCGAGGAGACCTCAAGGCGTGCCTCGGAAGACCCTCAAAATCGTTATTCATAGTCGTCAGATTAAGGAAATTATGAGGACCCTCGAATGAGTGTGAGTCTAGGCTATTTGTAGCGAATACGTCAATATTCAATAAACTCTTCAAAAGTTATAATGAAAATCTAATAAAATACGCGTGTTTTGGTTAAAACTTCCTTGTTGAAGCCTCAAGGTACATGCCCACGTACCTTTGGTATATTCAAATATTTATTCATAACTTCCAGAATTTTGCGGCTCATTTACTTCTTCAAATCGATAAGAGAACCCGTGGATATAGGTACACTGAGGATGGTCTATTTTGCATTGTATCAGTCTATAATTGGATATTACATTACCGCGTGGGGTGGTGCTTCAAAAACCAACTTGCTGAGAGCTGAGTGAGCTCAAAGAGCTGTACTAAAGGTAATGTGTAAAAAACCATACCAATATCCAACTAAAAAACTCTACGAGGACTGTGAGGTCCTGACTGTTAGACAACTGTTCATTCTGTAGTCAGCCCTAACCTACAACCTCTTAGGCATAAAACCTCTTTTGCCCAACATTAATTTTACGTTTTAAGTAAACATTTATATGAAAATCTGCTTGAAGCTTATTAGACTGGATTTTAATAGACATATGTTTAAGAAAGAAATAATCCAATGGCTTTTACAACAGGACTATGTGGCAACAGAGAATCTGCTAACTTACATCTCATAATCTAATATCACATTCATACTCAAACAGCCAATGGACAATTCTGCAAGTGTTCAGGACAGAATGTGGCTACATTCTGTAGAGTTTGGTAGGTGGAAGGAGATAAGTCTAGCGTTTTTAAAGATTGGTGCAGTTGTTTGGGAATGACACCCGTGGTCGAGAGTACTATTAGAACTATGGCTACGCTGCCTAATCGCCACATTCGGCTTGTTTCAATTTTTAAGTCCGTATATTTTGACAGATTTTCTGCTATAGTGTTTTGTAGGTTGTTTGTGTTTGGTACTGCTATGTCAATAATTTGCGCGGTTCTATTAACTTTATCTAGTAAAGTTATGTCTGGTCTATTGTAATGTGTTGTTCTATCTGTGAGGATAGCTCGATCTTTTGTGTTGTGTTTTCAAGAACTATTTCGGGATTATATTTGTAGTAAGTTATTCGACAGTTGGTTCCTTAACTGAAACTCACCTCGACTGAGGAAACTGTTTGAGATGAGGAGTAACATTGCAACTATAAATATCAAATCACATGAGTGAGGTTGAGTCAAGTCGAGGAAATCATGAGGCTTTCACTAAGAATATGGGTTTAAGAGTCTTGTTGCTCGAAATAAATTAATATATATACAGCATGTAACGAAAATCCTGTCGGTCCTGAAGGGTATTACTAGGTATCGTACTGCATACACAAATGCGTAATCATTTAATGGATACGATTTTTCCCCGAATAATTTAAATAATTAAAAATTATCATACCAAAGGCAACACTGATCGCTCGACAAACTTCACCTACAGTTCCGTGTCAAAGAAGCCGCTTCAGCAAGGCGGTGCTTTGTCGCGTGGGCAGAAACAAACTTATGACTAAAGAAACCTACGTTAGCCCTACGCGTAGGTATCAGCTGATATTTTATTGTAGGCATAGACGCATAGTGACCCTGATTTCTGACCTGATTTTGTTTATCAAGAAACTATTATTATTTAGTTTTTGTGATGTGCTTTTGGCAATGTACCGACTGTAGGTTACAGTTTACTAAAACATTTACTTTTTTTTTGCATACCTCGGCCATCGAGTTCCACATGTCTACCTCCAACATTAATTCACATTCGGCACCTTTTTATTAAACTTGCTTGTACTCTTCGCAGCGCACTTGTGTACGATTTGAGTCCAAAGCTTCCACAATCCGAACTCTTACTTCGATTTCCGGATAACACTTACATTTAAAAACCATATTTTTTGCATGTTTCCTTAAAACAAATCAACATAATAAAATATTCCTGATTGGAATACGACATTGTTCGCGATACTATAACGGTACGTGATACGTACGGACATCCGATCGAAAGCTATCTCCACGTGAGACAGGCAACAAACAAGTAGCGTGCCAGTAGGCAACCAGTTGGCTACATCAAAGGGTCGAGGACTAGTTAAATAAGTGCTTACAGCGCGGCTAGTGCAGGGCGGTGTCATAAAACTTTTTTTTTTTTTTTGGTGTTTAAGTTTCTGTTTTTTAAATATTTTTTCTAGGACGTATGTTAAACCAGGAATACGCCTTTATTGGATCGGACAGGGTTTTTGTTACATGATATATTAAACCTGGCTTGGTTTCCGTACGTCCTTTTCGGATAACCACTGAAAATCAGCGCTGTGCATAATGCTGAGTGGAAGCCTTCTTGTCAGTCACGACGTACAGCTGTCGACTTTTCATGTTCTGTGCTCGTGATTATAGATCTATTTTTTTTATTGATCATTCGAGTTAATTATAATAATTGCATACACGTGTTTCTGTGACAAACCAAACTATTTTTCTTTCTTTTCTTTTTTTTCTTTCTTTTGCTTTATTTTCTTTATTTTCTTACTTTTCTTTCTATAAATCTGCCGAGCCTTTTCCAAATATTTTGGGGTTGGATTCCAGCCTTACGGGATGCAGCTAAATACCAGTATTTTACTTGGAGCGACTGCCTATCTCACCGTCAGTTACTTTGTAACACGAGCCCCCTTGGACTGATTGCTCCTGACGTCATAACGGGCCACACACAGAACCGCGGTCGCGGGCTTCCTCTCGCCTCTCACTCGCTCGCCGACACCTTCAGCGTGCGCTCGCATCGGTCGTCTCAATAATATTTCAATCAGCTACCTCAAGAAATACAATATATTTGGTTATATCGTCGATAGATAATTAGATAGAGATTTTTATTTTGTCAAAACGTGAGTAAGTAAAAAGGAGTAACATCTTTTGCCAGTTAAAGCGTACGTAAAAAAATCAAGAACGTATGGTTACCATGCATTTGCCTTTACTACATTATTAGTACAATAGTTTAAGAAAAATATACTTAAATAGCTAAAACATAAAAATAACAAAAGAATAACAATTATTAATTGGGAGAATAGTTGCAATAATAAACATAACATCACGCCTTGTTTCCCCGAAGGGTTGGGTAGAGGTGTACCTATACTACACCCACATTTCGCCAGTTATGTTTAAGTCCCATGTAATAGGGGGCGAGCCTATTGCCATCTACCGGGCTCAAATCCAGACTTCGGGCTGCTACTGAGAAATTCCAGATAGAAAAACCCAATAACACGTTGCCCGACCTAGGAATCGAACGGCGGGAGGGGTTCACATCGGCATTGAGTCGACGATGAAGTACCTGGGACTCGTCCTCGACAGCCGGTGGAATTTCGTGGAGCATTTCCGACGTTTGGCTCCCAGACTGGAGCGGGCTGGGGCTGCCTTGAGGCGGCTTCTGCCCAATCTAGGGGTCCAAACGCCTCCTGCCGGAGGCTCTACGCGGGAGTCGTGCGGTCCATGGCCCTTTACGGGGCACCGGTGTGGGCGCGTTCTTTGAGGCTCCGACCGGCCCGCAGGTTGAACGCGTCCCAAAGGGTCATGGCCACCCAGCTGGTCCGGGGATTCCGCACGGTCTCATGCGAGGCGGCGAGCCTCCTTGCCGGATTGCCGCCATGGGATCTGGAGGCAAAAGCCCTCGCGCACGTATGGGAGTGGCGCGAGGAGGCAAAACGCCGGGGTGTAACTCCGCTGCCGCGAGAAATCACGGTACAGCGGACAGAGCTCCGGCGGGATCTCATGGCGACATGGAGGGTGCGATTGTCGCAACCCAGTGCTGGGCACGCCACAATGGCGGCGGTAAGTCCCCTCTTTGAGGAGTGGTTGGAGAGGCGCCACGGCGTCCTCACCTTCCGCCTGACACAGGTCCTCACCGGACACGGTTGTTTCGGGAGGTTCCTGTTTCGCATAAAGCTGGGGGGAGGAAACGCCCGGGTGTCACCATTGTGTGGATCGCCCGGAGGACACGGTGGAGCATACGGTGGAGGTATGCCCAGCTTGGGCGGAGCACCGCAGTGTCCTCGCGGAGGCGATTGGCGGCGGCGATCTCTCGCGTCCGGCCCTGGTCCAGGCCATGGTACGGAGCGAGAGGGAATGGAAAGCCGTCACCTCCTTCTGCGAAGCAGTAATGCTCGCGAAGGAGGAGGCGGAGCGGGTGAGGGAGAGAGCATTGCGCCCTCACGCCCCCACTAGCCGCCGCAGGAGACGCCCTGGGCGTCGGGAGTCGCCTGCAGATTCCCGGCCACCGTAGGCGCGGGCTTGCGGATGGCGAGCAATGGGTAGCTCGCCGTCCGGTAAGGACCAGGCCCGGGTCGACGGCGCGTTGTGTTCCACGCGCGCCTCAAAGAGATGTCAGCACAAAGTGACGGGGTCCGATAGGGCCGACGCCTCAGGGTCGCGGGTTATTCCACAGAGAAAACCGTGGCCCTGGCACAGGCAACTGAAGGAACACGGGTGGGTTTTAGTCAGTAAAAGTCTGACACGCCCTCCCGCTCCACCCAGAGCGGGAGAAGTCATTTGATGATTTCCCACCAAAAAAAAAAAAAAAAAAGGACCTCATGCTCAGCAGTAGCGATTGCGACCACTAGAAAATAATAAGCCTAAAAATTATTAATTTTGCTCATTTAGGGACTATTATAAGCACTTGGCGACAAGAAGTTTTTTGAAATGCAACTTAAGCAACCTGGTGGGTACCTGTACAAAACAAGTGGTTTTATTTAGTCAAGACTACCGGCAGCACACCTGGAGCTTGATACTCAACACTGTTTGTTAGACTTGTGGGCGCCCCCGTAACAGCTCTCAAAGATTTACGAAAGACAGCCGTGACCAGCGTGCTTTCCGAGCCACGGGAACCGGACAGTAAAACAGGCTAGAATTGTGGGTTTCTTCTACATACCCCTCTGCCTTACCTTTAGAGGGAGCAGGCGTCGTGTTTTGTGTTTTTATATGCCTTACTGCACCAAATGCAAATGATACCTGGAGTGCTACTTACCCTCTATATGAAACAGCGTGGCTATTTGTGTAACTATGAAGATGAAGTATTTTCCAGTTAAAAGTAATAGTATAAAAGGTTTTCCGCCGGAAAATATACAAATATGCAAACTTTCGGCATTCACTCCATATTAGAGGTTTGTGGTGCGACTGTATCGATATTTATGTGAATAAAGAATATCGATAGATTGATTTTTATTTGTAGGTTTGAGGATGAGAGTACAGTGTTTTGTTTTTAATCTTCATAGGGAACGAACCTTAGTCGTTAATGAAGTACCTATATCGTACAGTTTATTAAATGTCAGGTTATAGCAGGCTTGTACTAATAAAAATCCAAAGGCCTTTTTTGCTAAGGAGCTGGTCTGGGAAAGTAGGTGCTTACTACCACTGCTTTTTCTTCTCTTATTTACTTTGTTAAGCAGACAAGTTTATCGAACATATGAAGCAATGGTTTAGCAATTTCCTTCAAAATTATTCAGATTGTGATAAGGGGTGTTACGCAATTAGAGTGCTGCTCGTACTGATGATGTGTCTTCTTAGTAGAGCTCTCTAAAAAATGTGTTCACGTCAAAACACTTTGTGCACCTTGCACAAGGTGTTCTGATGTTTCAATTTCCAATAGGGTCTTTCACAAGGTTGGCCATTTCACGGATTCAAATGCTTTTGAATCTGCTTTTAAGCATTGGTGGCTCATTTTTACTGGCCCCAACTTACTAGTCGGTCGTTAGTTTGAACCCAGGCAGGCACTTTACTTTGTGTATTTAATTTCATCACCACTGCTCTCAGAACGGTGAAGGAAAACATCGTGAGAAAAACGGTATGTCCTAGAACCAACATTCGAAGACATGTGACATCCACCAACCCGCACTGGGCCCGCGTGGGCTAAGGGAGCGTAAGCTTTTCGGTAGCTTTTGTCAATCGTCGTATATTTAAACGTCTAATATTGTGTAGTCGTGAGATCCGATCTATTTATTTTTTTATTTAACTATTTATGTACACACATATAAAAAGACAAGAAGAATAAAGATAATAGAAAAGTACGTACAAAGGTAATGCTTATTTCTAAAGAAATTTCTTCCAGCATACCTGCAATAGAAGAGTATATGATAGATGTAGACAACGTGTGTAAGAATAAAAGAGAAAACAAAATACATAAAACGAAATAATTCACTAATTTAAAAATAAAAATACAATGTCAAAATATACTTACATAGATACTTCTAAAATAAATAACACTAAATACATATAAATATAAAGTGATAAAAATAAATACATATACATATATTATACAAATGCAACTATGACAAAGTGAAAAGATAGTGTTCTTTCACTCTCCTCTTAAACACTACAATAGTTTGACAGTTCCTAATGTCAGGCGGAAGTTAATTCCACAACCGAACCGCGTGTACAGAGAAAGAATAGGAGTAGAAGTCAGTAGAGTGGGGGAGGGGTTTTTAGGAGATTTCTAAGGTGCGACCTGCAAGGCGCATCTAAAGGACGGGCGTAGGAGAAGCGTCCCGCATATAGGATGGCGTTAGAGGGTTGTGGAGTATGTTAAATAGCAGACACAATATCCGAGAGTTCCTGCGAAGTCGAATAGGTAGCCACTTGAGGATCTTGCGAAAGTTAGAAACTACACACAATTTTCTCTCGATCTTCTACTGCCCCCGCTGAAAGTCTCAAAAACCCACGAAGGGGCGTTATCGTCCACGTTGAGAACCTGTTATAGATAATGTCACTTTGTCTAGGCCCTCTGGTCTGCAAATATCCAGCTATAGATTCGGTTGGATAATGATTTATTGATGACTGTTTAAATTATTAGAATCACAAATGTGAAATGCAAAAATACATTTTTCATCGACATCTTGTCCCACCACTAGTCCTCGACCTCTCAACTACGGGGCGCGTTCGCAAAATATTTTCATTCACTATTTCAAAATAAAAAAGTAATATTTTATTCCATATTTTTACACTTTAGCCTGTCTACAAACACTTGTTTCGTTGCAAAAATTAAAAGTAAAAATTTATTTTTTATCAAAGAGTCCGTAGTATCTTTGTATATTGCTTGATATTTTTAAGTTCATACATTGGAATTGGAACTACCTTTGATTCCTGTTACCCTAGTACTTTTATATTCAGTCAAAAATATTTTACCCCGGAAAAGTCCACTTTTGAAAATGGAACTCATCATAAAAAATGGCGAAACATAATGCTTGACAATTCGTCGCCTTGTTGATCACACACATTTTATAGAATCAGATATATTTTGTCTCTGTAAACAATTATTTAAGAAAATGGCTTTGGATATTGCTCTAGCGAGTAATTTAATTTAAAGTAACACAGCGACTATTGTTTTTTTTTTTTACTTGTCTTCAGCACTTCTTTTAACCTTTTGCTTAAACGTGGACTATGGTGTGGGTTACGTGTTTGTTAAAACTTAGTTTAAGTAGTTCTCTGTATTTTGTAGCATGTAAATGTTTTTGTCCATAAATAAATAAATATAGGCACTTTTGAATTGTCAAAGGATCAGTCGGTCAGGAAGATGAAGCTAGTTGCCCATTCCAAAGCGTAGTAGGTATTTTAGTGTAGATTCTGATCTACACTCGCTACGGGGGTGCTGCGAATAGAAACACAAGTTAAAAACCAGATTATAATTTCTATTTTACAATGAAGGGTTAACATTATTCTTTCAAACATCAAACCGTATCGGGTTTTGTCGACAGAAGAATAGAGAAAATTGCAGATAGAATAGACAAAGATACAGATTCCTTTTATTCAACTGTAATTTTGTCTATTCTTCCGTCGACAAATCTCGTTCAAAACAAGCATAAACGTTCAAATTAACCATAGCTAATTTATTACCAGCCTAAACAGGCATAAGGTCGGCTATTGTAGACCACCTTTACAGTCCCAAGGGGAAGAACCTGGCAAGAAACTCAGACCAACCAGTTACTTGGTAGACTGGTAAATAGAACAGTTACATTATACAACTCAAAATAAATATCTAATGTCATTTATTCAAATTAGGCTGAGAATCAGCACTTTTCGAACGTCAAAGTTACATAAGACAATCTAATTATGGATCTCCTCTATAACCATAAAGCCTGTATAATTATACGAAAGTGTATAAATATGTATAAACTGTAAGAGCGACGCTTACCAGAGAAAGGACGAGTCACTCAAAGTGTATTACCAGACACCTGAGCCGGGCGGGTGGCACTGCGCTGACGGCAGTTAGATAGCCGTTAGTTTGTGGTTAACTGTCGTTAACGAGGACTTAGGTAAGGTGAGATTTGACTGTGTTTGGGAGTAGTTTCTGTGTTGGTTGTGCATTTGACACGACTATTATTTTGGTAAATATAAGTATTTTCGTGGCACATTTGTTCAGATTATGATTCAAATGTGTAGGTTGAGCTCTGTAGAGCTTCAGCTCTTTGCAAAGTGCTTGTCACTTTAAAATCGGCTCAAAAGAATATATTTCTAGCTTGCTTTACTTAAGTACCTAAGTAGGTTAGCGAACTTTTATTTGGACTGATAATTTACTTGCAATGATCTATAGATGTTAAAAGCAGTTTAGACAGATTTTCTCAATTTTGCCAATATGCTATTTATGTTAAATGACGCTTAAAATCATTAGGTACTGTTATTATCCCTTGCAGTTTGGCAGAGGTAATATTTTGTTTGTGAATAAACACTTTTATTTTAATTCAGTGATATCTTATAATAAAACTGTTTGCCTAAAAAATTATGATTGCATGCATTATTTATATAAAAAAAACAGAAAGAAATAAAAAGGCTTTATTTATTTACTCTCATTAGTATCAATAACTATAAGAAAAACGAATCTATTTAAGCAATAATTATCCTTTCGCACGCATCTGTTTTAACCTCTGATCCAATAACTGTCACCAAACTTTCGTGCAACCGACCCACTGAAATGTCGCTACGCAGGCAAGATGGAAAAAGTTCAGGAAAAGTTTTTGTTACGATATTTATTTAGTCCATTAATTAAACATACACATAGTAACGATGTTGTGTCCGTAATACTTAATTGTAAACCTTATTCTCATGGTGACAAGAAGCCCGAGCTCGAAGGGTCAAAACAAACGTAACTTAAATTAGAACGATTTTTGAATTTCGAAAATACAAGTATTATATTCTATAGCGTTTGGTAAGACAAGCACAATAAGTATCATCCATATAAAATTGTGACTTAATATTATGAATACATATAAGTTTGTTTGTTATTTACGCTTTCTCACCAAAACTGCTGAACGGATTTGTACCCTAATTGCGTAACACGCTATTAAGAAAGAAAGAAAGAAAAATATTTTATTTGGGACACGCACAGGGAATACAAATAGTAAAAAAATAACAAACAATGTATAAACTAACAGATTAACAACAAAAAACAGTAAAAAGACCTGTGCGAGGCCAAAAAGGCTCCTATCTCAGCATAATGCTGCGATATTTAAAAAAAAAAAAACGCATAATCTGTATCATTTTGAAGGATATTGCTAATCCATTGCGTCATATGTTCGAAAGAATTGTTTGTCAGTAACGTAAATAATGCAATGAATATTGTTGAACTGTCAAAATGAAAGGAATACATTTCGCAGAACATTTGACACATGGTTATACCATGACCTGGAGAGAGAGGGACTTAGGCTTCTTTTCATTCAAGATCACAGACGAAGTCTCGGGTAATAGCTAATTATGAATAAAGTCTTAAACCTTAGTACAAACTAGCTATAACGGCCGGTACACGGGCGTGTACCGGTAGTGCACGCCCGTGTGCTGCCGGTACAAAAAGAACCTTATGTGTTAATCCAGGTTATAAACATTTTTCAGCAAAAGTGTGCTAGATATGGCCCCAAAAATATGTAATAGTATACCAGCAGCTATTAGAAATAAAGAGTGTCTGAAATTCTATAAGAGGTCTTTGTTTAAATTCCTTTTAGATAAATGTTACTACTCCATCACTGAGTTTAATACTGATAAACGGAGGTATGTCGATTCCGACTTGCTAATTAAACACTTGTGATTTTATTTTTATTGAATAAGTTTGAATGTGTTATTTATATATATTTGTGTGACAAATATTAAATTGTGTTTCTATTTTTAATGTAAGTAATTGACATGCCACCTTATTTATAATTGATTGTTAAGTTATTTTTGTACGCCATAAATTAGGCAAAACATTGTGCACATAATTTAGACATCATACTATCTGTAACCATACTTATGTTTAACAAAATTAATAATTGAATGAAACTATCTGTGTACCATATTTAAAACCAAATTCGTTCAGCCGTTTTTGCGTGATTAACTATCAAACGTACAAACTTTCACTTATAACTAACTGCGCCCCGCGGGTCCACCCAAATCTCAATCACGTGGGAATATCGGAATAAAAAGTATAATATGTCCGAACCCACGCTATGGTCTACCCATGTGTCAAATTTTATCCAAATTCGTTTAGCCGTTTTAGTGTGACAGCGTAACAAACAAACAGACTGGAATTAAAAATAACAATATTTTATCATTCTAAATAGTAGAATTGTGTGCAATGTGCAACATAAAAGTTCAAATTTATAACACGCTATATACTCCAACTGAATGAAACGAAGTTCAAAACTTGTATCAAACGCACACTATGCAGCTAAGCATATTATAAGTTGGAGGATTATATCTCTGACAAAAATGCTTGGCTCAACGCTGGTTCTGCTCCACAAGGGCGCCTAAACAATTGATTAGCATTCGGAAATATTGTTGGAGCTGCTGAAGATTGTAAAAACTGTCTTTGCACTGTATAAATTCAATATTTTAGTATTGTATAATTGCAAAGCACACGTGTGAGCACTATGTAGTACCTACTATAAAGCTACCCTATACTGGGCACGTCTGTCTTGCAAGTCCGTTTAAGCAGACGACAACCGCATAGGTTGACCTGCGAGATGCCAAACAAACAAACAAAACGCACGTCTGTCATTGACTTGAATGTGCCCTGGCGGCTGAGAGTATGTCACGCTCACTCAAATGTCTCGCTGGTGGTGGCGTGTGTGTTGGATAATTAAGTTCCGTTCAAAATGGTTGATCTGAATGGTGCTGATCCATACGTCATGTTCGTGAACGGGCGCCATCAGTGGGGACTGGTCATCTCTTGGCAGCCTCGGCTTATTTTTATTTTTATTTCCGATTTTTTATGTTTTTATTACGGGTCTTTCCACATCGTTCTTACATGTATAATTTCAACAAGACAGATGTAAAAAAAAATCTGTATCCATATTATTTAATTTGTATGTATTCATTCTGTATTCATCCATAGAGTTTCTTGCCCGTTCTTCTCCTTAAGTACCTACTTTCGCTTTGGAATAGGCAACTAGCTTCATATTTCTGACTGACCAACCCCTTGACAATTCAAAAGTGCCTGTAATTGGTTTATTTGAAATAAATGCTTTGAGTTTGAGTTTAACTAACAAAAATCGAGAAAACTGAAGAATTTTAAGGTTAAGGCACCTTAATATTCTTCAGTTTTCTCGATATTACGAGCGACGTTATTAAAGATTAGCGAACGGATAAGAATGTTATAAATATAACATTCTTATCAGTTCGTGACCGCGTTTTAGCTATTGTAAACCTCTTAATAGAGGCTTACAAGAGCTAAGAGACAAAAATAAAACAGTTATCTATTTACAAAATTACATTAATATGTAGCTTGTAGAATAGTCTGACAAAAAAAACAGAATGATTGCATGTTATCAGTATGGTTTTTAATCGTTAAAATAAATGTTTAGAGGTACCTCCGTGTTTTTTTCTCTCTATGGTATCAAATTAGTTTTATTATATTTTGTCTAACTAGCATATATCCTGAAGAATGAAATTTTTTTTTCTGATTTTATTTACTGCAGTGGATCCCATCCTTTATGGCATCATGAAACTTGCGTTTAGGTCCTGTAGTCCCCATAAGTACTTTTTATATTAAACTTCGCCACTGCAGAGGAAGGCATCTTCTCATACAGAGAAGGGGACGTGCATTGATCACCACGCCTGCTCAATTTGGCAATGTTGTTGTTGTCCATGGAGTTTCTTGCCCGTTCATCTCCATAGTGTAAGCACTTAACTATAAATTAGCTTCAGGTAATGTAAGGTAGTGAAATGAAAGTTTGAATAATCTCACAAGCATTTAATGGAAACACTTTATTCCGAAGGACATAAGTAACACCAGAAATGACAATACACCTTAGGTTTAAGTATTTTACATGGCTGGTTATTTTAAGTAATGTAAGAATATTAATAACCCAATCGGGTATTTATATATTAAAAATAAAATCAACTGACCTGACCATGCTTTAACGAATAGCAATATTTCTACTCGGAGTGATACACTATGACTTTATGGTATTAGGTAAGACCTCTTCGGCGTCGCAGGAACAACTGAGCTGCGCACGGTTTTTTTTTTTTTTTTTGGGTATGGCATCTCGTAATTGAGGTCGTGACTACTTAACAGGACTATCCTGTGGCTGCCTTAAGCGGACTCAAAGCCTCCAGCCAGGGGCGTAAAACTACTTACATTACTAAGCGAACGCTCGCTAAGGGCACCCCCTGTGGGGTACGGACCTCGGCTTAGGGCGTCGCTGACGGTAGGACAGCAAGATGGGACAGGCTGGATCAGATTTTGTTGATTATTATTATTCGGGGAATTTAAAGCTACAGGCTCAGCTACGGCGCGGGCTGGCACTTCGTCGAGCAAGGGTCGGGGGGGAACTGCTCACGGCCGTTTCATCGCTTATATAACCCAACATACATGATTTGAACAAGAAGGCGGTAGTTAACAAAATAAATGCGTTTATCTTAGATGTGAAACGTATTTAATACATTCACCAGGTATAATTGTGTATCGAGTTACTAAAAACCTAATAATAGGTACCTACTGCGCTTTGGATTGGGCAACTAGCTTCATATTTCTGACTGACCGACTCCTTGACAATTCAAGAGTGCCTGTGAATGGTTTAATTGAAATAAATGATTTGAGTTTGAGTTTGAGAAGTTACTTGAAGATCTCATCTGCCTGCCTTTTTGCCAATTATTTTCGGTCGGGTTCAAGTTTGACTGGATGCATCTGAATATCAGTATTTGCAGATTTACATGGAGTGGTAGCCTGCCTGCGGTAGACATAGTGTATGATGGTTGCTTGCGATGAGGTGCTTCCATATATTTTATCTAAATTCACTTATTCAGTAGGTATGTACCTAGATGAGTGTGGAAATAGATAAAGAGAGAAAGGTGGCGCACTTCAATTCACAAAACAACTGAATGCTTTGAAACAAATCGTCTTGAAGTCCTGTACCCTAATTGCGTAATACATAATCAATCGGAATCTGAATCGTTTTGAAACAGATTGCTAATACATTGCTTCTTAAGTTCCATAAAAATTCTGCTCAACAATGTAAATAACGCAATAAATAAATAAATAATAAAATAATCTTTATTTCGGATAAGCAACATCCATACGGGTTAGTAAACAAAAGGATAACTTATACCTATGTTAGTAAACTTAAAATCTATTTATTGACTAGGCTGTTGTTCGAGATACATCGTCGAACAACATCACCTAACAAAGGAGAATCATACCTCTCCGCTATTGTCTTCAGGATGGAGTTGGAGCTCTCCCGCACTCTGCAGAGCAAAGAAGCAGATTTATGTCTGACGATGGCGTGGAAGCCATCGACGTGTGCTTGTGCAAACATACCTGATGCACTGCAGAAACGGGGCAGCCCCATCAGCATCCTGAACCCATTATTATACTGGACCCGTAGGGCGCTGATAGCCCGCCGAGAATAGTTGGTCCACAGGCTGCACGTGTAAAACACTTGGCAATAGGCTTTAAAAAGCGTTATTTTAACTGCCTTGCTACAACGTGCAAACCTGCGAGCCAACATATTACATCGCAATGAATGTTGTTGAACTGTCAAAATCAAACAGATTAGTAGTAATCGTTTACGAAAATGTGTTATGCAATTAGGCTGCGGGTTTTCAAGCCGAAATTTGGTTTTCCTAGATACCAGAGAGCTCACAAACGGAAAGAGAAGTAGTCTTGATCGCTGTCGCCGGATACGGTGAAGAGGACTATATATATATCCTACACGAATGTGTTGCAAACATGCATAGAAATTTTCCTCAAAAACATTATTTCTATACTTTTATATACAGGCTATAATGTTCCCACTGCAGGGACACGCCGCCTCACACACAGGCCTCCTCTCTGTGAGAGGGTGTGGGCCGTAATCCACCACGCGGGCCTAGTGCGGGTTGGTAGATGTCACATGTCTTCGAACTTTTTGATTCTCACGATGTTTTCCATGAACGTTTCGAGAGCAGCTAAAATATGTCATGTTTAAATTCTAATAACTATTTTAAAGCGTAGTCTACACGAACTGAAAGTCAAAAGAGTTTTTTTTTGTTACCTGTGTGTGTATTGCCTAATTTGGCACGTTTGTATGCATCGACACGACGTAAGGGTGGTATGTTAGTGGCATGAGCAGCGAGTTTGATTCTCATGTCGATTAATTTTGTGATATGTGGTTTAAGAAGGGTTGAGTTATAAAATGACAAGATGTATGAACGCAAACGAAGCAAAAGGAGTGTGTAAGGATCGTAGCAGGTGGCGTTCTGTGGTTTCTGCCTGCCCTCATGGGACGAAGGCGTGAGTTTATGTATATACATACATTCTTCTAAAATAAGATGCTGCCGGCGGTACTTACCACTCGCGTCCCACGAGAACTTTTACATGCACCCACTTAAAAAGTATCCTGTATGTTAATTCAGGTCGGGTGAATAATTCACATACATACTATGACCTTTAACTAAACATCCAAACATAAAAAAAACGGAAATTAAAATAAGCCGTGGCAGCTTAGAGACGACCAGTCGTCACTGACGGCGCCCGTTCACGAACATGACGTATGGATCAGCACCAATCAGCTCAACCATTTTGAAGGGAAATTAATGATCCAACACACGCGCCACCACCAGCGAGACATTTGAGTGAGCATGACGTACTCTCAGCCGCCAGGGCACATTCAAGTCAATGAAAGACGTACCCAGTAAATGGTAGCTTTATAGTGGGTACATAGTCCTCATACATATACTCTGTCATGTCTCATGTCGTTATCTATATAGGGAAACCCACCAACTTACTTTTGTTAAAACATTTCAGTGACGTCATTGCGGGCGCTGTATGGTGGCCACTGTGGTCTTAGGAAACCGTAGCTTAAGGCCCAGGTGTTGCGGGAGAGACTGTCACTTTCAGACTGCATAGAAAAGAAAGAGAAGCGCGATGACACAACGCTGGTAATTTAAAGGTCAAATGCGATATAAAATTAGATATTACCTAATTATTAATAAATAATCCATCACTGAATGCAGTTTTGCATTTGTATTTTATGGTATATTTTAAATTATAATTGTTAATGTAGGTGTAAACTGCTTTTATAGACAAATTAGAGGTGTGTTTGAAGATTTTTTGAAGCATTTATGTGTGTTTAATTATGTTTTCAGTTCCATCACTGTATTAAAAAAGGCTTGAAAATTTCAAAAAGAAATCTTTCGTCAAAATTATTTACGGTTTAAGAGATATACTGCTTTAAGAAACCACCATTATGACAGTTTTCAGGAAATCTCCGCCTCAAGGGACCTACTCCTGTTCAGATCAATTCAGCTTTTGTCCATAGAAACCACCAGTTTTGTAGAGATGCATAGATAGCCGTTCAGCTTTCCGTATGCGTAAGTCTCTTCATACAGAACAGCACCTTATTTGCGTAACACACACATTCTGAATCATTTTGAAGGATATTGGTAATCCATTGCTTCATTATGTTCGAAAAATTTATTGCCAACAACAACAAATGAATGGTGTTGAACTGTCAAAAATAAAGCGATTACTACAGTATGTTACGAAATTACCCCGCTAGTCATTAACGCGAGCATGATTGAAAAGCCTGAAAAAGATAAAGAAAGAGTGAGAACGCTATTACATCGAACGAAAATTGGCGCGCCGTTGGGTAATTTCAAAAAACTTGTTCCAGGAAATATACGTATTTTTGAAAAAGCCTTACAATTTTTTGTCAAAAAAAATGTTTGACATTTAGAATCTCCATTATGCGTGCGAGGTTTTTTTTTAAGATGTTTTCTTTACTTTTTAAATGAGTGAGCACATTATGAACGGCCAAAGTTCATATAACATTTGAGCAAAAAAGCTGATTTTGTAGAAAAAAAAAAAAAAAAAAAATTATTATAAACCTAGCAATAAACCACAAGATATAAGTGTATTCAAAATATCTGGAGGAAACGTTGCTATAACACCAAAATCGGGACGAGCGATTGAATGGGAATTATGACGGGTTAACGGCTCTTAACTTTTGCCACTCGCAGAGCTTTGGCACTGTGGTAGTTACCTTTGCTGTCAATACTTAAATACAGATACACAACAATATATCACATAGAATAATAGAGATAGCATCACTGCTATGCCATTTAGAGTTAGGTATCTGCTGTCAAATGTAATGTCAACTTACAACTCGGGAAATCAACATGGCCCCTGAGCGCGGGAAACTTCTGACTTGGCGGATGCCGCTTTATTCTGTAAAAAGTTAGGTTTCGCGGTGAGATTATTACAGAATAGACCGGCCAGACTTACTGAACAGAGACTTGATAACACTTATGAAGATACTAATAAAGATATTAAAACTGTAAACTTGTATTAATTTTTATTTTAATGGGCATGTAATTTCAATAAATACGTACTACTGAAAATTGGACTGCAGTGAAACCATACCGTTATTCTGTTATTAATACCTTGTAATTTTAACCTATGGCAAATGAAACCATTCATTCATTCATTCATTCATTCATACACTGACAACTTTTTCGAGCTAGTCCGTGGGGAAAAGTTGTCAGTTTCAAAAACTGCTTACAGACCGCCACATGATACGATCCTTTAAACAGCATGTAACGAGTAGTCATATTTAAGAGTGTGTGGTACAGACCATCAAACCTAGCAACTTTCCCCGTGGGAAAAAATATCAAGTCTAAAAACAGTCCCAAAACTACAATACGTACTACTCGAGCCAAATGTATGGGTCAACCAATAATTTTTCTCGAAAACGATTCTGGTCCCATGGAAAAAATGGTTAAGTTCGATACCCCTTTATTAATATTTCACTATCTAAACACAGATTTTTAGCAATCCGACAAAACCTAAGTCTCCTTCAAATCTTAGGTAAATAACTTCAGTAAGCTATGCGTTTCGTTTACATTCATTCTCATTCACTCATTCATTCATATCAGACCATTGTGGTATTGAATGAGAGTTCTTGCATTCTCAATAATGGCGGGATCATGAGTTGTAATACTGGTTATGATGCAGTTAAACTTGGGAATCGGGTGATGTTGATATTGGTCAGAGATATTTTTTTTAGGGTTGCGTACCCAAAGCGTGCAGCAAAGGTCACTTTGACCTTATTACTCCGTTGTCCATCCGTGTTTTTTTTTTTTTTTTTTTTTTTTTTTTTTTTTTTTTTTTTTTTTTTTTTTTTTTTTTATAAATGGCATCTCGCAGGTCAACCTATGAGGTTGTCGTCTGCTTAGACGGACTTGCCTGTGGATTCCCTAATAAATTAAGGCCTCCAGCCAGGACTTAAACTTAAATACTAACTAAAAACTAAGCGACTACACGCTAAGGGCACCCCCTGTGGGGTACGAACCTCGGCTTAGGGCGTCGCTGGAAGAGGGCAGCAAATGACTAGCTGGATCAGGAATGATATTATTTAGGGACGAATTTAAAGCTACAGGCTCAGCGGCGCGGGCTGGCTCGAGCAAGGGTCGGGAGGGGCGTAGATTTGGGCGTCGCGGCGGGCCTCGGCGGCGAGGACGGTAGGACGGCGATCGGGTTTTGGGCTTATGAAGCGTGCTGGTTGCCTTACTACTCTCCTGGAGGAGGGTAGTGGCGTCGTCGGGGGCGATTAAGGTATGCCTTGGTCGGCGAATACTACTAATACGGGAAGGAGTGTAGCGGGCGGCCGCTGAGATCAAGGGGTTGGGGTGTTTTATGCCACAGTCAAAGAAACGCTTCGATAAGCGTTTCATGAACTGGTTTATGGTAGGCATTTTAAGATCGATGTGGAGATTTATATTACGGACATAGAAGGGGGCACCCGTGACCTTTCTGAGGAAACGGTTCTGGAGGGTCTGCATCTTATGGAGATGACGTGGGTGAGCGTGCGCGAATACAACGCAGGCATAGGTCATGATGGGACGGATGACTGCGGTGTAGATGCGCAGCTTGCATTTAAGTGACAGTTTGCAACGGGCTGTCAGAATAAAGTGGAGTCTACCAAGAGCGAAAGCGGCGCGCGCGCGAACAGCCTTAATGTGCTCTTTGAACGTTAAGTTTTGATCAAGGATCACGCCTAGGTATTTGGCTTGCTTCTCCCAAGGGATTGGCTTGCCGTACATAGTGATCGGGCTGGGCCATCCGTGTGTCACAGGGCTGGTTCTTTTAAGTTGCAACAGTTAGACACTTATCCCCTTATTTATAAACGTAGCTTAAACTTAAATAATGATTAGCGATTGTTTACCTATCTATTTTTGAAGCTTAAACGTCTCTTAACTTTAAGCAACGTTTATAAATAATATAAAGCTATGATTTGTGTCCCAAAATATTCTGTCTGTGTGGTATTTTTGGGTTTATAGAACTTTACTTCTCATAAGCACCTAGTACTGTTAACATTAGTTACTGGTAATTAATAATGTGTATGTTACATTTAAAGTTCTAACAATGATAATATATATGTAGTTTTGCCCTCCCATACCTATTAACACTGTAGTTTAAAAACATTGCCAAATCCAATTATTTTTAAAAGAGTAACTGTGAATTTTCTTGCCGGCTCTTCTCCAAATGAAACGACCAATTGGAACCGTGCACCTAGCTTCTGACTTTTCATAAGTGCCCATGTAGGTTAACGTGAAATAAAATATTTTGAGTTCGATTTATCTTTTTGTTTGTTTCAGTCCAGTACTAACCCCACAAGATCTACACAAGTTCAACTGTATCATAAAAGCTTTTTTTTTTTTGTTATTTTTTATTAATGCAAACTTGCTTTTCTAATTTACTTTAGACATTGGCAGAATTATCTACATCGACTTTGCTTGACACAATTAAAAATAAAATAGAATATTTAGACACTTGAAATTTTCAGTGTGTGTGCTACTGCTATGGCTACTATAACAACAAATAATTAAAATTTAATGAAGTTTAAATTCAGGGAACGTGTTTTTTTTTACTTTATTTTTTAATACGTATGCATCTAGTGTCAATTTCGTTTTGGCCGAACCCTCCGTATGTCCGACTCAAACTTGGTCGCTTTTTATTATTTCTTTAACCTTTTCTGTATATTTAATGTTGCGATTAGTACCTAATAATTATATTAATTTGCACACCTCATTTGGTTATAATCCAATGTACATTTTATACCTGTAACACTTTTATAACATGTATTATGCTAATAAATTATTTGATGCAAAGGTTTCTTCCCAAAAAAGTGAAGTATTCAAAATATCGATTTCGGAATAATATTAATTTACTTCCTGAAAAAATGAAATAATTTCTGTCCTAATTGCAAATTATAACTTAAACACAATGCTCGTTAAATACACTCCCTTCACTATTTATATTAAATAGATAGGTACAGTATTTGGCAGTTACACTTATTTTAACTTCCCTTCTAACTTTGAAATACATTTAGATATTTCAAGAATAAAAAAAACAATTTTAAACCTTATAAACAAAATTCTTATAAACCCAGACATTTCCCGTATCTCCTATCCTTCCATGTTTGCCAGTGACAGGTACATACAAATCCAGTGTTATTGCTCACAGAGTGGCAAGTAGCAGTATCACTGAGTACCGGCGCGGGATCTAGCGGAGATGATAATACCACCGCCCGAAAAATATTGAAACAGCTATTTTTGATGACAAAGCTGACTTAGAAAAGATAGATATCTTTTATTTCGTTCTGACTGAAGACTGCAAATAGTACTTTTCTTTTGTCCGGTTAAGAATTATAAAGATTGTTCCTCAGACCAAAAATATCAAGACATGGCGCTGTGTACAATACAGTGAATCATGCAAAACTACATTTACAATCAATCAATCAACTCAAGCCTATAGCAGTCCACTGCTGGAAATAGTCCTCTCCCAGACTGCGTCACAACACCCTGACCTGTCTTGATCAGGTGATAGGAATTATTTGCAGATATTAATAAGTGGCGTTCACCACTTACCGTTTTCCAAAAAGTGACAAAGGTATTCATATACCTTTGTCACTTTTTGTTCGGAACAAGTAAACACGATGGTCGCGTATTCGCGCGATGATTACTATGGGTTAGGAAACGGAGTCATGTTAACCACCCAATAAAAAAAGTGGTATTATCAACTCTATACAGATATCCCAAGCAGTAATAATTTGGGATTAAAATATGCATTTCTAGATGTAATGTTTCTTTTCAATCCTAGTGCTTTAAGAGTGGCCGCAGACTTGTATTAGAGCTAGCTCACTTTCTTCACGCTTGCTCGGGTTTCGGTGATCGGTAGATGGGTGGGTATTGTACTTAGAGGTAAATTTTCTTGATAGTTTTGAGATGGCAATGTGGAGACTTCGATTATAGAGATCATTCACAAAACATGAACATAACATCACGCCTCTAATCATCAAAGGGCTAGGCAGAGGTGTGTACCTAGATTTCGCCAGTTACGTTTAAGTCCCATGTAATTGGGGGCGAGCCTATTGCCATCAACCGGCCACGAATTTAGACTCCGGCCTGCGTCTAAAAATTCTTAGAAGAAAAATCTAATAACACTTTGCCCGACCGGAGAATCGAACCTAGGACCTCATGCTCAGCAGTAGCGCTTGTAACCACTCGACCAACGAGGCAGAGATATAGAGACTATTATTATGTAGTATTACGAATGCAGTTGTAAATAAACCAAAATCTGTGGTTTACAACCCTTCCATCATTACATATAGTTTCCTTGCTCTTGTTTCTTTTATGAGAGAATAACCCGACTCCGGCTTGACGTCGACTTACGGGACAACCTGTTTATGTAGATAAATATATGTTGTATGTATTGTGTTATGTACCTAAATGGTACACTAATGACTACATGCAGTATTGTCTGTCCTCCTCTCTTTAATCCATCCATAATTTTAAAAGAGTATCGGTGGAGTTTCTTGCCCCTTCTTCTCCATACGAAACTACCTATTGGAAGGGGCGCCTAGAATCTATTTAAATGAAAAATTTGACGTTCAAAAGTGCCAATTGCGCTCCCGACGACGCCACTACCCTCCTCCAGGAGAGTAGTAAGGCCACCAGCACCTTACATAAGCCCAAAACCCGATCGCCGTCCTACCGTCCTCGCCGCCGAGGCCCGCCGCGACGCCCAAATCCACGCCCCTCCCGACCCTTGCTCGAGCCAGCCCGCGCCGCTGAGCCTGTAGCTTTAAATTCGTCCCTAAATCAAAAAAATCCTGATCCAGCTAGTCCCTTGCTACCCTCTTCCAGCGACGCCCTAAGCCGAGGTCCGTACCCCACAGGGGGTGCCCTTAGCGTTGTCGCTTAGTTTTAGTTAGTATTTAAGTTTAAGTCCTGGTTGGAGGCCTTAATTTATTAGGGCAACCACAGGCAAGTCCGCTTAAGCAGACGACAACCTCATAGGTTGACCTGCGAGATGCCATTCCCAAAAAAAAAAAAAAAAAAAGTGCCAATTAGTGCCTATTTGAAATAAATGCTTTGACTTTGACTTTGACATAGGTTGTCTATGCTAGATAGCTTTTAACGATAATTTGTGTCACACTATGTCAAATTTCTACATTTGTGTCTGTAATTTATAAGGTGTACATAATAAAGAGTGTTCTATCCTATAATCTTATGTATTGTATTCCAAAATCCGTTTTAAATTAGTTTAAAACGGTTTCAAACCACTCCCAAGTGGGCTGAAGGTACATTGATTACGTAGTACTTAAAAAAATAAGTTGAAAAGTTTAATTGGAATCATTCACTATTTTTATTAATATACCAGCTGACCCCGCAAACGCTGTTTTGCTTTTTTTTTGTTGAAAAATAGATGTTGGCCGATTCTCAGATCTACCCGATATGCACACACAATTTTATACAAATCGGTCCAGCCGTTTCGGAGGAGTTTGGTAACAAACATTGCGACACGATAATTTTATTTATTAGACTAGCTGACCCCGCAAACGTTGTTTTGCTAATTTTTTTTTTGAAAATAGATGTTGGCCGATTCTCAGACCTACCCGATATACACACAAAATTTCATCAAAAT
The DNA here is from genome assembly GCA_963555695.1 of Dasypolia templi. NCBI lineage: Eukaryota > Metazoa > Arthropoda > Insecta > Lepidoptera > Noctuidae > Dasypolia > Dasypolia templi. The sequence continues at coordinate 14,547,242 of OY743163.1, forward strand.
CGGTCAAGCCGTTTCAGAGGAGTATGGCAACGAAAACTGTGACACGAGAATTTTATATATTAGAAATTATGTGAGTGAAGTCATATAATATACATAATAAAAAAATTACGATTAGACAAGCTGAAAACAATTATATGCGTATTTATTCAAAACTATATTTAAAAAATATGTTGTAGCTAAGTTTCAGTAAAAAAATAGTCTGCATAGTTTTTTACTCAGCCTGTGATTGTTATTTTTAGAAGGCATTTTTTTTTTCATTGCTCATGGTATATATCCCATCCCATCCATCAAAGAGTAGATGTGGTCCTGATCTCTTCGTGTAAAGCCTCAGTGCATTATATTTATCTAACTCGTTTTAAATCGTTTTATACGAAAAATACGTTTTAAAACGTTTAAAATCTGTTTTGCATCTGCTGTTACGAAGCGCCGCGCGCTTGTCTTGTGGTTATCCAGTCTACAAACACACCGAAATTATAGTAATTTTTCATTTTGTGTTTTTTTTTTGGAAGGCAGTTGTAGTTTTTATTTCATTTTTAGTTTTGGTACCTACCCTACACAAATTCATATTCCAACTTGCATATTTCAATTCTTAACTTTCTGTCACTGTTGTTGTTGTGCTGTTGTGTCTGTTGTTGTTGTTATCAAACAGCAGTGACAGGAAATTATAATTATCATCATCAATATACACTTAGTAGAAAAATACGTATTACTGAAGCTTACTAAAAAACTACGCAAGCAAAGTCAATAAAATTTATATGGGACCACACCTAAGATAAACCCTATGCATAAAAAATATAGATTTTGCAAAACATAACTCCGCCTTTTTGGTGTCAATTAAAAATAAACCCATTTGTAACTGTCGAACTGCAGGCCAAATGCTTTTTCTCTTCCAGAGAAGGAATTGCAAGATATTCTGGAAGAAATTTTAAATTTATTATTTAAAATAATCTAATTTAAAATTTCTGTTTTCTTTCAGAATTTTTGCAATCCTAATCCTAACTCCAGTATTATTAATGGGACACGTTCTTCTGCGAAGCAGTAATGCTCACGAAGGAGGAGGCGGAGCGCGTGAGGGAGAGAGCCTTGCGCCCTCACGGCTCTAGTCGCCGCAGGAGATACCCTGGGCGTCGGGAGTCGCCTGCAGATTCCCGGCCACCGTAGGCGCGGGCTTGCGGACGGCGAGCAATGGGTAGCTCGCCATCCGGTAAGGAGGCCCGGGTGGACGGCGCGTCGTGTTCCACGCGGTCGCGGGAAATTCGAAAGGGATACCGTGGCCCTGGCACAAGTAACTGAAGGAACACGGGTGGGTTTTAGTCAGTAAAAGTCTGACACGCGCTCCCGCTACCACCCAGAGCGGCAGAAGTCATTTGATGATTTCCCACCCACAAAAAAAAAGTAATTTATTAATGAGTTCGTTTGTTGGTTACAGCTGAACGGATTTGGATGAAATTTGGAACACTGTTAGACTATGACCTGGGTAAGGTCATATGTCTACTATTCATCCTAGATCGCAGACATAGACGCGGGCAATAGACAGTAAACAAATAAATTCATATTATTCTTACGACATTTTGCGTCACTGTTGGTCAATTGCCTAGATATAAAATAAAAAAATTACTAAGATACCCGAATGACAACTTGTTAGGTTTTAATCTAAAACCTCTTAGGTACTCTAGAAAATAACCTCTGGGATATCACAACATATTAGGTAGTTTGCATGACGTTTTTCATCTGGCTAGAAAGGTCGACTCCAAACTTTAACAGAACAAAACGGTTGCTACTGCTTCACCACGCTGGGAATATTGTGATAGTAGTTTGTCTGTCTATGATGTATATCAAAATCAAAAAGTAATTTATTCAAATTAGGCTGAGAATCAGCACTTTTCGAACGACAAAATTACATAAGACAGTCCCCCAAAACGCCCGCCCGTCACCACTTCCTAGTGCTTTAGCTGGGAAGAAGAAGTGGCGCAACAAACTCCCCAGCAGCACAGCTGTCTGTTCTGTTAGAAGAACTGGATTCTAAACAATTGTAAGCAATTACCAAAACATTAAATTAATTGCCATACGTCAGCTAGCCACGCCAATACAAAAAAATACAAAAAATGAATGTAAATAAAACTTAAAACATAAATAAAAGCCTCCAGGCCTAAAGGGCATGGCAGCTTACATATGCAATACTGGATTTATTATACAAAGAAGAAGTGTGCAACTAGTTTATCTCTACCGCTCAAAATAATTTTCAACCATTCGATTGCGACATCACAGTTTCCGACTGAATGGAAAAGGGCAAATGTCGTACCGATTTTTAAGAAGGGAGTCTCCAATGACGTGCAGAACTACCGTCCCATTTCACTCCTCTCAGTTTTCGCGAAACTCTTTGAATCCCTGCTATGTCCCTTACTTACTTCACTTATTAATCCTCAGTTAGTACCCCAACAACATGGTTTCTGTGTTTGCAAATCCACGACTACTAATTTGGTCCACTACGTCAATGAAGTAAGCAAATTGATTGACTCTCGTGCCCAGGTTGACTCAATTTACACTGATTTCAGCAGTGCGTTCGATAAGGTGGAACATAAAATCCTCCTAAAGAAGCTTGTAGAATTCGGCATATTTGGACCGTTACTTCTTTGGTTTGAATCGTATCTCACAGACAGAAAACAAAGAGTTGTTGTAAAGGGCTACGAGTCACCATTCTATGTCTCCTCTTCTGGAGTTCCCCAAGGTTCTCATCTGGGCCCAATTCTCTTTTTAATGTTCGTCAATGACGTGGTTTTCTCAGTAAAACACAGCATTTGCTCTATTTTCGCTGACGACTTGAAGATCTATAAAGAAATAAACTCACCCGTCGACGTCCATTTACTCCAAGCTGACCTCGACGCGGTTAACGATTGGTGCCTAAAAAACCGCATGTCCCTCAATGTGCAAAAGTGCTACCACATTACATTTACCAAAAAACTGAAACCCTTACCTACGTCTTACTCATTAAATGGGGTAACACTACTAACAGTTAACACGATTCGTGACCTAGGTGTCCAGCTTGATTCTAAACTTACATTTGTCAACCACATTGACAATATCACTGCCAAAGCGGCAAAAATGTCTGGCTTTATAAAAAGAATTTGTAGGGATTTCCAGTCCATCTCTACCCTGAAGGTGCTATTCAACACTCTTGTGAGAAGTCTACTGGACTATGCATCTCCGGTTTGGAACCCTACTTACCGTGTTCACGTAAACAGAATTGAACGTATCCAAAGAAGCTTCACAAGATATCTTCGTTTTAGAAGCCCTAGCTGTCCACGTGATTCTTCTTATGATGAAAGGCTCAGTCATTTTAAAATGTATTCGCTTGAACACCGAAGAGAAGTGACAGACCAAATCTTTCTTTATAAAATTGTTAACGGTCTGCTAAATGTTCCCGATCTTCTCTCAGAATTACGTATAGCTGTACCTCGACAAACAAAGATTAGATCTGGTCGCGAAACCGTTACCTTTGCCACAACTGCAAGTCGTTCTAACCTTGGCAGCACCGCACCCGTGAACCGTTTAATGGGAAACTATAATAAAATCGCTACTCGAACCAATAGCATCGACATCTTCTCTAATCCATTCCATCAATTCCGTACGAGACTTTTAACCGGCTCGGATTCTCAAGACGTCTGTGCATCGTGAGCCGCATATTATTATACTATATATCTTTATTAATTGTATCAACTTCCATTTCCTTGTTTGTTATTTTTTGCTAAATTTATCTGTAGTTCCCATCGTAAGTATTTGTGAACATAACTCATTTTACAACCTGTAACCATTACAACTAACAAGTCTTTGCTAGTGCTGTGCACTTCTGTAAGTGACGTATTCACTATACCTAAAACTGTATGTGATTTTTGTTTGTGTATGTTTTAGTGAGTAGGTCGTTGAAGTGCCTTAACAATAAATAAATAAATAAATAAACAAAGAAATAAAATAAATAAATGATAAACTAGGACCATCAAAGTAAAATAAATTAACATAACAATTACTGTAACAATAATAAAACCATAGACAGCAAGACGACCAGTCAGCTCAAGCAGCACCCGTTCACGAGCATAACGCAAAGGTCAGCCATTGCCCCCCTCGCCATATTTGAGGGAAGGAGGAAACCCGACCCCCGACGCTACCGCAAGCAGTGACATCTAAGGGAGCATGACGAACTTGCTGCCGGTTGCTCAGGCAAGAATAATATCAATTGTCGAGGTCGCTAGCTAACCACATATTGCAATACAGCTTATTAAAAAACATTGGAATGAATAGATCATGTCAATAATAAATGAAAATAACAAAATAATTGACTTATACCGTCAAATAAAAAAATAAAATAAACAAATAAATGAACTCATATAGCCCTGTCAGTAGGTAAGCTGATTCTGGAGAAAGAACACGAACATTGTCTTGAGTTAATCTCAGCGACCAACAGTTCTTATCGTTTAAGTAGTCGTTAATGGAATAATATGCTTTTGAACAAAGGTTGGATTTTACTTGAGCCTTAAACGCATTAAAAGGTAAATCTAGTAAAGAAGAGGGCAACTTGTTATAAAAGGTTATAACAAGCCCAACAAATGAGTTATGGACCTGATGAAGCCGGTGAAAGGGAGCACGTAGTTTGTTCTTATTTCTAGTGTTAACATTGTGAAAATCAAGATGTTGGCGAAGATGAATTAAGATGCCACAGTGAGAATACCAATATCTTTAAAAAATCTCTAATAGAAACTCTGGCTCCTAGCTGATAAATTGCTCGGACAGCTCGTTTTTGAATGACGAATATATTTTGAATATCAGCGGCTTTGCCCCCACGGCAGAATACCGCAGGACATAACGCTGTGGAAATAACTAAAATAGACTAACCGAGCTGTATCAACGTCAGTGTATTGTCTTACTTTCCTGACGGTGTAGGCGGCTGAACTGAGCCTCCCTGCTAGGCTTGATATGTGTGGGCCCCATTGAAGTTTGGCATCTACTGTTATGCCCAGAAAAACCGCCGAGTCTACAGTTTCAAGCAGCTCTTTATCTAAGACGATGTTGGGTCCTAGGTTTCTAACATTCGGTAAGACGAACTTCACACATTTCGTTTTCTTGGCATTGAGAACTAGGTTATTTGACGTAAACCAATCCGTAACCATTGAGAGTGCACTGTTTACGTCGTCAAAATCTTGTCTACTTTGAAAATAAGAGACGTATCATCTGCAAACAGTACAACGTCACAGATATCATTTAAATAGAATGGTAAGTCATTGATATATACTAAGAACAAGAATGGACCCAGTATTGAGCCTTGAGGTACACCTAACTGAACTGGTAGCTCGGAAGATTTCACACCATCGATATCAACACATTGGAACCTATTATGTAAATAAGAATTTATTACATTGAGAGTTTCGTTTTGCACACCGTAATGACGTAGTTTACGCAAAAGCGTGTCATGGCGCACGCAATCAAAGGCTTTAGAGAGATCACAGAAAACTCCAATAGCATTTTGCGATTTCTCCCATGCATTAAATATGTGTTTCAGCAGAGCAACACCCGCATCTGTAGTCGAACGTCCTTCAGTAAAGCCATACTGTTCATTATGAAGTAGGCTATTTAAGTTAAAATGTCTTAGCAACTGATTAAGTGTTAACTTTTCAAATATTTTGCTTAATGCTGGTAAGATAGAAATAGGCCTAAAATTGCTAATGATATTTTTATTACCAGATTTAGATAATGGTATGACTTTACTACTCTTCATGAGGTCAGGAAAAGTTCCTAGATCAACACATTTATTAAAAGTAATAGCTAGATAGGGGGCTACGATGTCTATTATATTACTTAAAAGTTTAATGGAAATGCCCCAGTAATCACCAGTGTTTTTAGACTTAAGAGTGTTAAAGACGTTAATTACATCACTAGGCGTTACATGTTCGAAGCTAAATAAGCGATTACATTTTGGCACACTACTATTCAAAAGGTTCTCAGCTTTAGACAGGGACGAATTTAAGGAACAAGTCGTAGTTATAGGTATGTTGGCAAAAAACTCATTAAATGCCTCAGCTACGTCAGCTGCCTTACTAACTAATTTGTTATCGACCATAATCTCAAATTGATTTTCTTGTTTAACCGACTTACGCATCATCATCATCATCAGCCTAGTTTAGTCCACTGCTGGACATAGGCCTCCCCTAATGAGCGCCATAGCGCCCTGTCTTCAGCTTGACGCATCCAGCATCTGCCTGCAGTCTTTCGCAGATCGTCATCCCACCTGGCCGGAGGGCGTCCTACACTACGTTTGCCGAGTCGCGGTCTCCACTCAAGAACTCGTTTACCCCAGCGGTTGTCGGTTCTTCGCGAGATATGGCCGGCCCACTGCCACTTCAGCTTGCTAATTCTTAGAGCTATGTCGATAACTTTGGTTCTCTGTCGGATGCATTCGTTGCGAATTCTATCCTTCAGAGAGACTCCGAGCATAGCTCTTTCCATAGCTCGCTGAGCGACCTTGAACTGGTGGACCAGCCCTATCGTGAGTGTCCACGTCTCAGCTCCGTAGGTCATGACGGGTAGGACGCACTGATTGAAAACTTTAGTTTTCAAGCATTGCGGTATGGATGACGAGAAGACTCGGCGTAGTTTCCCAAACGCTGCCCAGCCTAGCTGGATCCTCCTCTTGGCCTCCCTCTCAAAATTGTTTTTACCTAACTGCAGAATTTGCCCAAGGTAAGTGTACTCGGAAACAATTTCGAGAGGGTGGCCATGTACGACGACCGGTCCCGGATCAATGAGACCATTGATCATGACTTTGGTTTTATCCAAATTCATGCCGAGACCGATGCGTCGCGAGGCTGAAGCTAGGCCGTCCAGCATCTGGTTCAGCTCCTCCAACGACTCCGCCATTAAAACTATGTCATCAGCGAATCGCAGGTGTGAGATGTAATCGCCGTTTATGTTAATGCCCTTACCTTTCCAGTCCAGCGTCTTAAACATATCTTCCAACGCACTCGTGAACAGTTTCGGGGATATAACATCCCCCTGTCTCACTCCTCTGCGCAGTTGGATGGGTTTGGACTGCTGGTCCTGTACTTGGACACTCATGGTGGCGGCGTCGTAAAGACATCTCAGTACCTCGATATAACGACAGTCTACTTGGCATCGCTGTAAGGATTCCAGAACAGCCCAGGTTTCGACAGAATCAAAGGCCTTCTCATAGTCCACAAAGGCCAGACACAGGGGCTGATTATACTCTTCGGACTTCTGTATAATCTGCCTCACTGTGTGTATGTGGTCTATGGTGCCATATCCTCCGCGAAACCCGGCCTGTTCCGGTGGCTGGAACTCGTCGAGTCTCCTGGCGAGACGGTTCGTGACCACTCGTGAGAACAGCTTATAGACGTGGCTCAGGAGTGAGATGGGTCTGTAGTTTTTAAGGAGGGCTTTATCTCCCTTCTTAAAAAAGAGCACCACCAAACTCCCGCTCCACGCCTTTGGAGTTCTCCCACTGTGAAGGACAGCGTTGAAGAGGTTCAGTAGTTCCTGTATAACAGGAGCTCCTCCGGCTTTCAAAAGCTCTGATGTTATGCCGTCCTCACCGGGGGCTTTTCCATTTTTAAGCTGTCTCAGAGCTAACATGATCTCGTCTTGACTGATGTCTGGCAGTTCGTTGGTATAGTGGCGTGTCAGGGTGGCTCTGGAATCGTGGTGGTCTCGTTGGGAAAATGGGGCATGTGCAGCGTATAATCGGCCATAGAAATCCTCTATCTCGGCGAATATCTCCGGCTTCGACAATACAGTCCTCCCGTCGTGCGTTTTAAGCTTCGTCAGGTGGCTCCTGCCAAGCTGCTGAGTGAATACTTTGGACCCTCGGTTTCGCTCTATTGCCTCTTCAATGAGGCGTGTGTTGGAGCTCCGAAGGTCGCGCCGCACCATCTTCGCAATTCGCTTGTTCAAGTCTGACCTATCTGACGAAGTCGCTTGGGTGGTTTCCCGTCTTTTTGCCAGCAGCCTGAGAGTCTCATCCGAGAGTTTGGATTTCCTGCCAGTGCGCTGCTTTTGGCAGAACTTGATGCCCTCGTCTCTCAACGTTTCGACCAGATTGTGTAGGGTCTCGTCGGCGTCATCAGTGGGATCCAAGGCAACGAATCTATTTCCGAGAGCCTGCTGGAATTTCTCGGTGCCCGCCATGATTTGGGTTGGGTTGGGTCGGAGCGTGGACTTCAGCAGACGGTTTCTTTCAAGCTTTAAGTTGATATTCAGAGAGCCTCGGAGCAGTCGGTGATCAGATCCGGTATTGAACCTGTTGATCACTGAGACATCTCTGAATATGTGCTTGCTATCCGTCATTATGAAGTCGATCTCATTTTTTGTCACAGTGTCGGGACTTCGCCACGTCCACTTCCTTTGGGGCTGTTTCTTAAAGAAGGAGTTCATTAGGAACAGCCCCTCCTTCTCAAGGAAGTTGACAAGCGTTTGTCCCCTGTGATTCCGAACTCCGTAACCATACGGGCCTATTCGGGATTCGTTGCCAGTCCGGGTTCCCACCTTGCCGTTAAAGTCCCCCATAACAACGTTGAAGTGAGCCTTAGTGGTGTTGTGTAAGGCTTTGGATATGTCTTCATACATATCCTCCACTTCATCATCCGAGTGTGCCGAGGTCGGTGCGTAGACCTGAATTACCTTCATGCTATACCGCTTGGATAGCCGAAGGATCAGGTACGCTACCCTGTTCGACACACTGGAGATTTCTTGAACGTTGTTAGTGAGGGCCTTATTAACGAGAAAACCTACGCCACCCTGAGATGTTCTATCGCCCTCGCGAAAGTAGAGAAGATGACCCGAGTCTAGGGTTACGGTGTCCTCCCCCTCTCTACGGACTTCACATAACCCCAGAACATGCCATTTAATGTTCTCTAACTCCACTTCCAACTGCGCTAGATGATGGTCGAGCCTCAGAGTTCGTCCGTTATACGTCGCCAGGGTCAATTTTTTCAGTAGTGAATGGTAGCCTACCGTAGCCCGGGGATTCCTAGCACCCCCTGCCCCGCCGTTACCATAGCCGCTACCATGGCCAGGAATAGCGAGGCGGCCGGGAACTGGGGGCCATTTTTTGGCTTGTATCTTCATTTTGAGGTAATGCCCATAATCCCCACGCTGGGCATGCGGGTTGGGGATCGCAGTTTGGTGATGGAATTGTTCTGCAGGGGGCGCTGCTGCCCGCCCCCCGGTGTATGTCCCTTAGTCGCCTCTTACGACACCCACGGGAAGAGTTGGGGTGGTGCAATTCTAGGCCGGCACCACACGGCGACTTACGCGTTTCATTGTTAATAATTTTCCAAGTGGTTTTTTCTTTATTATTGGAATTTTTAATTGAATCGCTTAAGAATTTTGATTTAGCAATAGCACAAATCTTTTTAAATAGTTTTGAATATTTTTTTACATGCTCTAGGAAAGGAGTATCAAACCTGTATTATTTCAAACCATATAACTCGTATACGAGTTATATGGTTTGAAATAATACAGGTTTGAAATAATCAGGTCTCGCTTTACTTTTATAAATTCCTGGAGTAGCCCATTGGTTGAAGCCAACGGAAGTGCCATTAATGTTAATGGTTTTGGTCTTAAAAATAGACTGGTATTCTTTTTGCACAACATCAAAAAGAGCTCCGTACATTTCATTAGGATTCTCGTGTTCTACTAACGAGGGTGTAATTCTATGAGCTATATTATTTTTAAATTTGTTACAACGACTAGCTGTATAAGGCCTGCATTCAAGTTTATACGGTTTTTATGAAATGTCATGGGGAAGCTAGCTAATAAACCACATTGGTCGGACGTTAAGTCACTTAACACTAATTTATTTTTGGCATCACAATTACTAAACATATTATCAAGACAAGTTGACGAAGATGCCGTGATCCTAGTTGGTTCAAAAAACAAGTTAATCAAATTATAAGACCTAAACAGATTGAGAAGTCTAATACTTAATGGAGCAACATCTAAAATGTTAATATTAAAATCTCCACATAAAATTATACTCTTATTACTTGATTTTAACCTATTCAGAGAATCCTCCATTACCGATTCAAAACTAATAAAATCACCAGATGGGGGTCGATAAACGCAGATTACAACGAATTGCTCTAGTTCAACACAAGACAAATCAATAGTGCGCTCGATAGAAAGATTAACTAAATCTAAACGTTGTTTACATTTCAACTTGTTTGAAACAAGAACTAAAGAACCACCGCGAATAGCACTTTTTCTCACAAATGCACTTTGTACGGTAAAATTATCATCATCGATAAACACTACTTCATATTCTTTCAACCAGCACCCTAATTGCGTAACACATTTTCGTAAACGATTACGACTAATCTGTTTGATTTTGACGGTTCAAGAACATTCATTGCGTTCTATATATTGTTGAGCAGAATTTTTATCGAACTTAAGAAGCAATGGATTAGCAATCTGTTTCAAAACGATTCAGATTCCGGTTGATTGTGTATTACGCAATTAGGGTGCAGGGTTCAGTCAAACATTACGCTTGAACATCATAGTTATCCATAAATAAACTTAACTCTAACTCTTTGCCGGACAGACCCTGCATATTTTGATGTACAACATTCAACATATGCGGCTCACCCGTTGTCGCACCTAATAGTTTAAACTACAAGGCGTATCAAAAGTAGTATTAGTATCACTACTAACTGTAATCGATTGTACACTACATGTACCCTTGTCACTGTGTAAATTGTATGCTAAAAGATTAGCAATTTGTCTCCTACATCTAGGTGGCAAATACATTGTATAATTTGTCAGTTTGTAATCAGTAATAAATTGATTACAATCAAAATATAAAATAGTGTCACTATAACGGTAAGTCCTATTATAAATTAACATATTTAAATTATAAATGTGCCTATTTTGCTCATCAGACAAATATTGAGAATAAGGCAAGGCACAGAAAATAAATTTACAATTATTACTTTCATTGAGATGTAACATCAAATGGACACATTCAATTATGTCCTTTTTTCTTACATTTAAGCTATCCCCATGTAATAATATAACAGTTGAACTAGGGTTTATTTTTGTCAGTCTGATATTACTAATTAATTGGCCAATACTGGCACCGGATAAACAATTACTAATAACATAATGTTCCGAACACTGATTCAATATACTACCAAAACCTTGACCAAATTTGTCAGAAAATATGTATGTAGTATTAATCAAATTATTCATACAATTCTTGTCATTATTAATACCGTTACCTACTGGCTGAGTCACTGTGGGTGTGGGTGTAATAAGTTGAGGCTGGGGTGCCTGGGAGCAGGCACAGCTAAAAGAGAGGTTATTTATCAGATACTCATACCTCTCTGCATTTGACTTGACCAGGTCTGCCAACTCATTGGCCTCCTGCATGCGTTTACTCAGGTCTTGTTGAGAAGCCTCATATTTACTAAAGATATCCCTTAGAGCATATTCCCTAACAAACAACTCATCCTTAAGTTGCTGAGTATCCGTGTCATTCATAATACATATTACATAAGTCTAATTCACTATTACACTTCTTTAATTCTTGCATTAAATTAAGATTTTTATGCCTAAGTTTTGTGTTTATTTTGTTAACTTTATGACATTTCAAAGATTTCTGATATTTTCCAATCAGCCTATTAGTTTTAATATATTTTTTAATCTTATTATGACTAGTGAACAATTTGGTTTTAGTGATAGTGTCATCAGTTAAGTCCAACTCATCATAGAGACTTCGATATAACTTATCACCTGCCTACCTTCGTAGTAAAATGAGCGTGAAATTACTAAACATGACCATAACGCCATCTGTGATTCTATCTCTGAACTTCTTTAAAAGCTTGCAAACTACCACTCTTTTGTTTGAGTTAACAATGCAAGTTCATTGTTACCTATTGCCCCATAGATGGCGCTTGCTCTGTAGTTTAACTATTGCCTCATAGATGGCGCTGGCTAGATTTTCAGTAATACATTTTTAAAATAGGCAGAAGCATAGAATGTCTTTTGGGTTTCAAAATAACAAATAGACGTTTTGTATCAATATTTATTAGATCTATAAATGCAAATTAAATGCCCTCGACTAATTAATTAATAAATGCACTTCTCGCTTATAATTACACAAACATCAGTAGCACAACACTTTTTTATTACAATAGTAAAAAGTTAACACCTTCACTGCTGCTAATAAACATCAGCGCCTCTACCGAGTAATTTTGGAACTAGACATGTTTTAGCTCAACTTTTCGGCTAGTTTGAATTATTTGACATCTGATGTCAAATTTAACAACAGCGAGTGAATTTGAACACAAAGGTCTCACGTTGTTTTAAAACAACATGAATATGTTTGGAAATATTATTTTCTTACTGTCGAATATTTAAAGTCAAATCGTATTTTCATAAAAGTCTAATAAAAAGAAAACTTAAGGTGGAAACAACAAAAAAAATACTCAAGTGAATAAATTGCTTGCCCGTTTTCGAGTAAAAGTTACAGCTTTTCAATAGCAATCTTTAAACAGATATGAACACATTAATATATCTATCGTTCTTTCCCATAAATATATAGCTGTTACTATTAAAATAACGGTTTTAAAACCTACAACCTATTGTAACAGTTATTCAATACGTTAAAGTTAATTCTGTAGCCTTCTTCCGGAACACCTTCAGTTACCAGGTTATCACTGTGGAAATAGACGTAGAGGGGTCCAGGTGGTGTTGCTGTAAAGAAACGTCTTCATTAGTATAATTATCATTCCATAACATAGTTCTACTATTGGCTCTCTTGAATACTGCACCAGTCTTGACATCGTCTTTGATGCCACCTATGTATTTAATTTATGTGAGAATTCTGGTATCCATGGTACCAGGGTTCATGCAAAGACTGCTTATACCATTATTGGTTATATAATTGTAATACGATATTATTGTATACGCATGGTTTTTGCTTGAAAGTGTTTGATTGTTCAACCATTTTAGTTCAATAAATCTTATCTTATCTTCCAAAATCAGGCATGTGGGCTAATTGAGTACCTAACACACGAACAGTAGGAATGGCCTTCATTTTGACAGTTCAACAACATTCATTGCGTCTTTTACGTTGTTGAGCAGACAATTTTTTCGAATATATGAAGCAATGGATTAGCAATATCCTTCAATATGATTCAGATTGTGTTACGCAATCAGGGTGCTGTTTTCCCCGAAGAGTTTGGTAGAGGAGTACACCATCAGTGTTATTGTGTAAGTCCCATAATTATTATAGGGCGAGCCTGTTGCCGTATTTATTAACGGGGTACAATTCCAGGACTGTTACTGAAATATTCCTGATGAAAAAACTAGATCTTCATTAAGTAGATTGGGATTTTGGACTTGCAATCTGACCAGTTGCAGCTGAATACCAGTATTTAACATGGAGAAGCTGTTTATCTGACCAACATAATCCACACAGTAAGATTGACAACCTACAAACATAATTTACTTACAAGCAATAATCTGATTGGAAGCACTGCTACCACAGAACTTGGCTCCTCTCAATCCGTCTGCGGTCTCTGCTTCTGGTATAAAGAGGTAGTCTTGAGATTGAGCATCTCCTCTTGTGACGGGGTTGATTTGACAGTCAGTGTCAAGGTATAGGTTTTCGTCAGAACGGTAGGCTAGGTTGAAACTCGCTGATGTGAACCTGAGAACAAAGACGAATTGAAATGAGAATTATTAATATTTTAAAATGGAATAGCCTGGAACGGATTGATACTAGAGGGAGAAGAAATGAAATAAAAGAAAGATAGGTGGAGGTATGTATACTGTCAGCTCTTGAACTGTATTCAAAAGTACTGATCGCGTTCAGTTTCATTGGTGAAATCGGCATTAGGAAAATGGAAAAGTACTGGAGCTGAGATACCCGATTCAGCGTCACCGACCGACTGTAGCCGAGTATACCCGATTCAGCGTCACTGACCGACTGGAGTCAAGTATTCCCGATTTAGCGTCACTGACCGACTGGAGCTGAGATAACCGATTCAGCGTCACCAACCCGAGAGTGACATTTCAGTTTCGTGGTTTCGTTTATTTTTTATTTCAGTTTCGTGGTGCGCCTTTAGAAGTTACTACATGCTTGCGATTTGCAGTAACTAAAGTAATACTCACTTGATACCGCAGACATCAGAACTCTTCTTGAAGCAGGTGGCATACATCAGGTTTGCGATGTACGGGCCAGATCCTCTGTTGTAGTTGAACGATTCAAAGGCTCCAAGGCGGTCCGGGTAGTATTGGAGACAGCCGGGTGGTGCTGGAGGGAACAAAGATATATTTATTTTTCTGTTTGAGCATTCAATGTATTTTGGAAGTCTTAAATAAAAAATACTGGGGTAAGTATTGGCCAACGCAAAATATAGTTGGTAAATCTAATCGCACAACTTCTGTCTTGGACCGCCTCCAAAGCCGTCAGTTTCTATACTTCATTTGTTTCACTATGACAGACAACATCATATCGATTTTGTTAAAATCTCACCTTGAAGACTTGCTTGAAGTGAGCTGTCAGTGTCATCCCGTCTTGGTGAATCCTTAATATCAGTGGCACTGACAGCTCACTCCACGCTCACTTCACCTAAGTTTTCGATGTGAGATGGTTACAGAATAGCCCAGAAATATTGCAGAATAGTGCTCTGTGTATGGCATTAGGCTTATAATTCTTGTTCGACTCCGGACTGCCCCGTTATGTGTTATTGTGTTTTTTTCATTAGGAGTTTCTTAGTAACAGCCCAGAGTTTGGAAGTTGGTGGTGTGATACCCCAGTGAAACGGGAAGCACGTTAAGCCATTGGTCCTGATCTCTCTCTGGCCGTTTCGGATTGCCGTCACATTCGACTACGAGAGTGAAGGAAGAGAGAGTGCACCTGTGTCTGCGAAGTTCGCTCCGGAGGACTATTGTCATAATTAAATTTTGAAAAGAACAGGCAGTAGAATTATGAATAGAAAAATTGCTTTATGAATAAAAATGTAATCTTACCAATGAGGTACTCGTCACGGTCAGCTGAAGAACTGAATGGCGTTGATGGTAGGGACATTGTGAGGGCTTCCAGAATACCGTCACGATATTTACTGGGGACAGAAAAAAAGCACAATTTTTACATCTGAACGGAATGATACCTGATCAAATGCTTGCCGAGTTTATTCTTCAAGCAACGAATATCAAAACCAAGTGTGAAAATTCTTCTAGGATTCTGGGCAGTGTTATTCAATTTTGTATATTTATCTGCACTGTTGGATTGAACAAATAAAATATTTACTTCATAATAGGTCTGCAACTTATTGTTAGGTAAGCTTTAACCATTAGTGCACCCTGGTTTTTCGATGGGTCAGATCGAAGTCGGTAGCTGTAGTTGCTACGTATAGCGACATGTTCCTAGCATTTGTGCAGGGTTCGAAGGCTCAGTTTCATTGGTCGATAAATATCTTAAAACGCACGGCCGTGTACACGACACAGACCTTTTTAAAGTTAAGACACTTTTGAACGTCAACATTCACAAGAAAATAGTTCTAGTTGCCCCTTCCAAAAGGATAGTTTTGTATGGAGTAGAATGGGCAAGAGTCCATTGTTACTCTTTCAAAATGTCTAACAATATCTTGTTAACAATAATAGTATGATTATATGTAAAAATTATGATGAATTACTATGACACAATATGTAGACTTTCCAATATCTGTTTTGAAATGTAACTGTAGAGGAATGAGGAACAGGGTGTAAAGTTCACTCATGACTTAATGAAATTTGATGATCCTCTGACCTGACGAGTGTTGTGTCTGGTGAGCTGCTGCCCGACGATTGATGTCGGTACGCTGTAGGTATATATAGATTTTGCGTGACGTCAGTGTGATTCGCATGTGGCGATGTAGATGCCGCCACATAACTAAAAACGAAATGGCGCTATCAGTGACTTACCCAAGAGTATTGAAGCACTCCAACTGGGTGACCTTGATCTTCCATGTAGCTTGAGGAAGGTTTGGCTGTGAGCTACGATCAGCAATCTTGAAGTTGATGCGGATGGCACGGCTGTTCGTCGATGCGTTCACACGAACGTATACTGCGGAGGAATTATGAGAAAAAAAATTAATAAAAAACAATGGAATACAAAAAATAAAGAAATGCACAATTGAAATATTGCCTGCGCCTATGAATGCTGCACTCATCATCATCACGACAGCCCGACTTCATCCACTTGCCCTATTTGTTGTGAAAATAACTCTGCAATGTCCGCTTAAATGCATACCGACTGGTGGCCGTCCTGATATCAAGAAGAAGTGCATTCAAAAGAAGAATGGACTGAATATGAAAGGACGAAGGAACGAAGTCAGAAGTATGAGAAGGACAGAGCAGGATAAGATTGTTGGAAGAAAGCAGTTTCTTCGCGTGAGATGAAAACACAAGATAAGATGGAGAGTGGGAGAGTTAATTAATTATGTCACTAGCAGCAAGACAGTTAAAAGTCAGGCAATTGCCCTGCGTTTATCTTGCCAATATTGAGCGCGGGTAACGCATGTAAAGGAAACACTTTGATCATCAATCATCGTGGGATCATTGGAAATACTTAGATGGGTACTACTCACAATGCTGTCCATTGTTGTCTCCGCAGAGGGGTGGCAAGAAGTCGGAGTTAGCTTGAAGATTTGTCACTTGGAAGATGTCATTCCGGCAGGTGTACCCTGGACGTTGAGTCACGTTCTCCACCGGTTCAACCTGAAAACGCCACTCGATTAAGCTAAAATTAAAACTAGTCGTTGCACGCGACTTCGGCTGCGATCCAGGATAAAAAGTAGCCTATGTCCTAACATGATTCATATTCTATCTGTGTGCCAAATTGCATCTATATCCGTGCAGCCGTTTTGGCGTGAAAGCGTTACAAACCAACAGACAACCTTCGTTTTTTGAAGGAGGTTAGAAAGAGATTGGTTCGGGGGTAAATGGAGCTACTGCCTGTCTGACCTAGTACACAGACATTTTGTCCCACTTCTGACTTTCGATAACGACTGTTAACAATCTATGAATGGGAACATTGTAGACTGATTGATCATACTCACAGTGGTAGGTGGAGCTAGGTTGAAGGTTTCGAAGTCGATCCTCATTTGGCAGACGTTGTTGTTGTTGATCTCAACATTGTAGGAGCACTCAAGACCTGACGATTCTCTGTTCAGCGGGGGGTTGATGAAGACTGCTACCTTCGTGTTGGTGCGGACGTCACAGGCGTTTACTAGGAGCAAATAAGATTTCCAATATAAACACTCCCTCGTTATTCATCTATAATATCACACTAAACTTGGATTCCTCGAAGGGAGAAGCAAATATCTACCTTTTCTTGGTCTTCAAGGAAGTTTTTGGTAGCACCCGGAAAACGGAATTGTGCACTAAACATTTGTATTTTGTATCGTGCACTCACATTTCGTCAGATATGTATGTTTTAACATACCTAACTGACGAAAAGTGCCAAGTCTATTGTCGTTGACTTGACTGCGTCGAAATCCATGCTCCGGGTTGCTACCGAGATTTCCCCCATTGGAAAACCCAATAATATTGAAATAAGATAAGACATTTAAATTAACCTTTTTACAGTCCGTTAAACCGATTTTGACTTCCATTCCGTAGGCATAAGGACAAGAACAAGTTAACAACTGTTTAACGCAGCTGCCATTTGTCTTGCCATCAACGCAATAGAAGTCAAAATAGGTTGTAAGGACTGTAAGAAAGGTTTATTTAAATGTCATATCTTATTTCAAATGGAATATACATGACCTGGGGATCTAACACCGGAATATTACGCTCAACAGTCGCTTTTCATCGAAGCCATTTCAATGTGAAAAATATTTTCAGCCTGTAGAGGCCAATGTTCTACTGATGGGACTCCGGCCTCCTGAGGCCGTAGTCCCATCAGTGGAACCTCAGGCTGATTACGTTATCCCTACTAAAGTTAGGTAAACACTTACAAGAACAACAAGTAGCGAAGACCCCACAGAAGCCGATAGCCTTGCCTCCTTGCGTGTTGCACTGGTTCCTGGACAGGCAAACACCGCCGGTTGCCCTGTCATTACCCAGACATTGCTCACCGTTGCCCACCGTGAAGATACTGCCTGGTGCCTGGCGACCGGCTGTAGGATTAAAATAATCATTAAGCATGAGCATTCTAAAGCGGAAATTCCACTGAGGTTTGCCTGAGTCCACTTCTGACAATCCGGTGTGCTTCGATCGGGCGCGGCAGGAGCGCGTTCCAAGCACAACCGGTATTTTTTGTTTAATTTTAATTGCCGAATGGGCCTGCTCTTGACCTCGATCATGCCGTATGGAAAGCGATGCATGAGGTCTATGATAGAACGAGCGTGCCCAGGAGATGCCTGTTCACGCTTGCTTGAAGGCAGATGGGTTAAATCGGGAGACATAATGCTTCAATAAGCACTGATGCAATATAACAAAACCCCAATCATCTTCATATCATCACTGAACATAACGTCCCAACATCGATCCCTCTCAAAAGCCACCATCCAGCAGAGATATGAGGAACAGGGTGTAAAGTTCACTCATACTCTTTGGTTGTTATGTCTGGTGGGGCAAATGCCCGACGATTGATGTCGTGACGTTGTATATATGCTAGTTGCGCGGTAAACTCTGCTTGCGTGATGCAGGATTTTGCGTGACGTCATCGCGTCAGTGTGATGCGTTGTTCGCATGTGGCGGTGTAGAGCCGCCACACGTTTATGGTCATACAAGTGGACGTCATAGTAACTTACTTCTATAATTTAGTCCATCGTCAACTACAGAAGCGCTGCTGTAACTGACAGCGCATATCAGTAGCACATGAACGAGTCTGTGTAACGCCATCTTGGATTTACTGCAACAAAGAAAATGCATTTTTTTTAAATGTCGTAGATTATAAAAGTTGAGTGATAATAGTATCTCAATTGATTATTGAAGTACGCTTGGTAGGGGGCGGCACGTGGGCAGAGTCGTGTGAAGGGAAGTCACGACGAGACAAGTCAGTCTTGTGAGGGCAACGAACGGAGACAGACCTTCACTTCTCCTACGCTAAACTGTCGGTATGCCAGAAACAAAAACACAGTGCGTGAACGTTATTAGTATTGTACTGTGTTTTTCTAGAAGTAAAATACTAACTGATTGTAACGTGTACGGTTTTTGCACATCGTTCTCATATATAGAGGTAAAAGCTTCATATTTCTGACTGACCGACTCCTTGACAATTCAAAAGTGCGTGTAAATGGTTTAATTGAAATAAATGCTTTGAGTTTGAGATTGATTTGCTGTATCATCGTGCTCTTTTGTAAACCTGCACTACGGATTCTCAGCCATCGCTGATGCCGTCAAATAAACTAATTTAGGTAGTAATTATAACCATCATGCCTGCTTTCAATGAAGAAAGCACCACATAACACGATATCTACCAGCTTCTCTTCGGAGGTTCGCTTCAGCAACTCTACTACTTTTGAAAAATGGTACCATCAATGGTGTCTACTATTTAAAAAAAAAAAGTTATACTACGGGTATTTCACCATAACATTCACACAACAGAACCGCCTGTTTTTAGCATTGAAATACAAGAAAAAAAGTTCAAGGAAAACCCCTCGTCTTAACGGGAACTCAATAATCATGCAATAGCGAATTGTAGCGATCCCATCACGTCGACACTTTAGACGTGCCTACGGAAATAAATCCAGACTAAGGAAAATAACTTGCTATTGAAAACTTTTTTGGAAAAACCATACTTAACACTGCTCGACTTCGTGGTTCGCTAACAAGACCCGCTTGATCAGCAGTCAGCATTTTTAGGGTCGCTTTTCAGTCTGAAGACCTTTATTTTACATAGAGCGACTGCCTAGCTGACCAGCAAAACCTGACCTATATCACCACAAAAGAGTAAAAAGAAACTAAAAGACTTGTTATAAAATAGATGATTATTTAGTTTAGATGACTATTTGAACGATACTTTGACATCCTAATTGGAATTTTAATACTTTGACATCTTAGTCTTAGATATTCTGACATTTTATTATACTTTGACATCCTAAATAAATTGTTGTGACATGTCAGACTTTTACTGAGTAAAACCCACCGGTGTTCCGTCAGTTGACTGTGCCAGGGCCACGGTCTCTCTTTCGAACAACCCGCGATCGAGGCAGTCACTCTTGCAGCCTGCATTCTCCGAAGTCTAAATTCTCAAACTTTATCTCCTTATTCTGTTTGAATGGTCAAAAGAAATCTCAAGCAATCCGTGGCGGGATGCACAACATTTTTGAGCGCGCTTTCCTATTCCTCAAATTTTACTGCATGAGTCGACAAGTCGACAAAGTAACTCCTATATCTCTAGAAATGAATTAACATATCTCATCTTTATCCGAGGAGGGTTAAACATTTATCGAGCTAGCTACGCACGCTCTTGCGCCCTGCATAAGTTCAGGAATAAAAGCTAAATGTTTGCTCCTCTGCTCGTCAATAGCAGTGAGGGGCGCCACAGAAATCTCGCTCAGGCCGCCGGTAGTGTTCGAAGGCAGTAGTAGTTATTCCAAAAACAACTGTTACAAATAATTGACAAAAATAAACGGAACAAACTTGGTCTCCATTTTATCAGGTAGGCACACTATAAACAGCATCTAAGATGCACTAAAATCAAATAAAATGCATGAAAAACAAGATGATTTAAAAAGAACCGTTATGTGACCTGGAAATTAGAATCAACCAATACCTGGAAGAGATCGCAGAAAGCGATATGGCCGCCCATTGTATATTTTGTAGTGTTCGTTTTTTTTAAATGTATTTTTGTGGTGTATATTTAAATAAATACCTGATTAAATTTTATGTTAGTTATCTAAAATACAAGAAGTTACCTTAAGTACCTACCTAATTAAAATTATTCTCAGTTTTGAAGTTCGGTAATAAAATTAACATTTAAGGGTTTACTGAAAATGCTACTCCATTTTATTATAACAAAAGATAAGATTCCTGAAAATTGAATGCTAGTCAAATCGAAATACATATTTAAAAACATGAAACTAGTACTCTGAATATTGCATGACTATTTGCAATTGCAATGCTTCAGAAAAACTATGGTTTTTTAGTTTAAGTATACATCATCCTTACTGAGTAACACACTATCGAACCCAATCTGAAGCATATATTTGTAAGAACATGATACAATTTAACGTCTAAAGATTAGTCAATGGTATCATCACATTCTGCCGTGTGGCGTGCTAATATTGGTACAAGTACATTCATTTATAACAGGGCAAAGATTCGTTACCATTTATTAACATTATTGTTTGCCTATGTAATTTAAAAATAATATCCTAGACACAACAATTTATTAGGGATGTCACAGTATACTCGTAATTAAATGTCGGAGCAACAAAGAGTAAGATGTCAAAGAATAAAAGATTACAATTATAATTTCAAAGTAACCTTCAAATACTGCTAATCCATTGCTTCATATGTTCGAAAAATATGTCTGTTCAACAACGTAAGTAACGCAATGAATGTTGTTGAACTGTCATAGTTAAAGCCATTGCTACTGACGCTAATGTTAGCGTGTTACGCGGTGACCCCGCAAGGTGGCAGGGAGGTCGACGTGACAACCTTAACCTTAAATACAACACATCATTCTGGACCCCTAGCGTACAAACATATCGTCATAAAAAAAAAACTGCTGTTTCATAGATAATAGCACTATTTAAGCGGTCAAGACGTGTGAAACTTTTTTTTTAAGATGTTTCAGTATCATGTACTGAATCCATGGTAACAATCAAATCAAATCAAAATTTTAGTTATAAAAAACCTACATGGGTACTTATGGAACGTCAGAAGCTAGGTGCTATGGAAAAACAAGTGACACTTTAAAAAAAAATGTTTTTTACAATGTTTTCAAAATTCAGTATAAATAGGCATGGGAGGACAGTGTAGGCCTGTCAACAACTACCAGGTGCTTAACAAATGGAAAATGGTTTGCATATCTACAGTCTGCTAGGCCTACAACGATCTGACATACACAAAATATACAGAAATATAATAAAGAAAAATAAAGTATTCAAATAAAAACCTATTTAAACCAAATTACAATATGCCTTTTCATCTGTAACAAATCTGAATTAATATCCTGTTCACAAAAGCCACTAATGAAGAGTTGAAATTACAAGATGATGACAATTTTTTATTTTTATCTTAGTAAATTGTTTGTTTCCAAATACTGCAAACAAAATTACAAAAAGTGAAAAAAGGTAAAAAAAATTGCCAAGTTATAAACGTTTTAAGATAGGTGTTAGACAAGGACAGCACTATCGTAGAAGTGACGTCACGACTATGTAACTTCATACTAGCGCCGTACATTGTCCGTACCGTGCGACAAGGACGGGAATAATCCCCTCCAAAAACTTTAAAAGCGTGTATCTTCTTCGTATTTACACCGATTTAACAGATTTTTTCGATAATATCATTTTTACTATGCCTTCTTTGAACTTACATTATTTTTCCCTATTGCAAATACAACTTATATTGTATATTACAACATAGTAGTATATTTTATTTATTTTATTACTAAAATAAGGACCTATGTACAACTAATTTGCATGCCCTCAACAGGCAACATAACGATTGTACATCAACACATCTATTATCTTCAAACAATAATTATTGATTCAAAAAAATCTCAAATTATCAATTCTTGCATCACAGAACCCACACAGATTACCAAAGTGCTTTAAAAACCAATTTATAAATTACCGTTACTACACCAATAACTTGTTGGTTCAATAACCTGTCAACCGGTTTACTCCAAGAGTCTAATCATAGGTACTCCTCATGGTAGAAAATTTATGTCAACGGGAAATGGCACCAACATACTACAGATTAATAACACATTGCAGTGCCAAGCATAGTTAAAATGATCATAGTTATGTATTTTCTGTGACAGTAGTATGTATTTTCTGTGACAGTTTTGAGGAGTATACGTTTCCTCCAAGA
Source organism: Dasypolia templi (assembly GCA_963555695.1). Classification (NCBI taxonomy): domain Eukaryota; kingdom Metazoa; phylum Arthropoda; class Insecta; order Lepidoptera; family Noctuidae; genus Dasypolia; species Dasypolia templi. The sequence continues at coordinate 14,570,282 of OY743163.1, forward strand.
TGTTTTCCTTAACAGTTACCAGTCTTTAATATAAACATAGAAAACACAAGTTAAAGTTCGAACCGTTTGAGTGATTTGTCCTGTGTCCTTTGGGCCAATCCACGCTTCACAGACTCACGGTAATGAAGAATATCGTGAGGAAACCTGTAAATCTATTCTATAAAAGTCTCACCGTGAAAACTTAGGTGATGTGAGCGTGGAGTGAGCTGTCAGTGCCACTGATGCTAGGGATTGACCAAGGATGACACTGACAGCTCACTCCACGCAAGTCTTCACGGTGTGATTTTTACAGAATGACCGGCTGGACGACAAGATGTTACCAATAAGCTGTAACAATATTTTGATTAAAAATAGCGTCTGAATTTCTTGCCCGTTCTTCTTCATAGGTGCCAACTACGCTTTGGAATGGGCAATCAGCTTCATTTTTCTGACCGACCGACCCAATCACAATTCAAAAGTGCCTGTAATTACGAGTTAAGTTTGATGATCTGATTTCTCCAAAGAAACGAAGTGATCGAGCGGGATAACCAATGATTGCTTATTGCTGTGTATAAGAGACATTTTGGCCTGCAGTGGGACTATTTTAAAGACCGGTGTGATAAAAAGATTTGGATACGATAAAACCCTGAAAGTACACAAATAACTATACTATTCCTATACTACTCGATTTTTACGAAGAAATGAGAATGCTAGTTTTTTTAACTCAACAAATCTTTACTCAGTAAATCAGCAGCCTAATTGAATAACACATTTTCGTAAACGATTAAGACTAATCTGTTTGATTTTGACAGTTCAACAACATTCATTGCGTTTTATACATTGTTGAGCAGAATTTTTATCGAACTTATGAAGCAATGGATTAGCAATCTGTTTCAAAACGATTCAGATTCCGATTGATTGTGTATTACGCAATTAGGGTACTGGTGTCCGAATTCATAGTACAATTTTGTACCACTGTCATGTTGAGAATGGTATACGTACAATCAATAATACAATTTCATAAGAGAATCAAAAATCTGAATCTAAGGCTGAGAATCAGAACTTTTTGAACTCCAAGATTTGAACGAACTTTTTGAAAGCAAAAAAAATACATAAGACAGATCCCTAAAACCACCACTTCCTAGTGCTTTAGCTTGAAAGAAGAAGTGGCGCAGCAGACATCCAGCAGCAAAGCTGTCTGTTAAATATGAAGTATTTGATGCAGGAAGCGCAGAAAACCTGTCATTAATATCTGACTGTTAAAAGTACACGTGTCTATACAACCATTAATGGTCAGCTATTTGTACGTCCTACCATTAGTAAATCTATTATGAGTGACGTTCTATCTAAACTTCAAGCTACTTAATCCCTATTTTGCTTCCACAACAACTAATACCATAAACTGGTTCTCAAAACGGTAAAGATATAAGTGTAGAGGTATCTGACGCACTATTATCAAATACTGTTAATCTGGCGCAACGCTAAACGAATGACCGTTATGTTTACAAGGTGTTTTTATTAATTTCTTCTCGAACTACGAAATTGAGGAAATGAAATGTTAATGTTATTGGTTTTGAATTGGCTCACTGCAGGGCAAAGGCCTCTTCTATAGACGTAAAAATTTCGCGGCGATATTTTATCGCGCACCGGATTTTCTAGTCTCGGAAACCATGAGGTGAAAAACTGAGCATTGAGAATCCAACAGAGGGCAACCCAGCGAGTCAAAAAAACACACCGTTGGATTTTTGACTCCCGGCGCTAAGGAGTGAATCCAATGCGCGAAAAATTCCCACCACGATATTTTTACGTCCTTGATATTTTTACGTGGACTAAGTATTTAAGCCTTTTTTTAATGGACGCTAGTGATGACGCCAAATACGTAGCCGAATTCTGGACAGAGTCCGTTTAGATTGCCATTAAGACGCTAAGAAAAAGACGTAGAGATAATAAAAAAACCGGCAGGTTTCGCCTCGATTTTTTCGTTCACCAATAAGAAAATGGTGACATTGAAACGAACTACAATTCTGACATCGGTACAATCAGCACAGAAATTCGATGTTGACAGTTCCTGCCTGAACTCAACATCTTGATGATTAAGAATAACATGACTTTAGGAGAATCCTTAACAATTTGGTTTCATGCAAGAATAAGAAGGTATACCCGCGAACATATTAAACAAAATAGTCATTTTATTAATGTCTTAAGAAAACTCATTCGACTTAGTTTCGAACTGGTTTTACTACCAAATAGAAATACCAGATATTAATTTAAATATACGACTATCATATTCTATAAATACCTAAAGAAGAAAACGATATTTATGTCAAAATAAACAGGATTTTATGTGGATAAGTAAACAATAAATTGCGAAGTAGGAACAACCATAAATAACTCTAAAACGTCTGCCTCATTAGCCTACTGGTGCACGGATTCGATTACAGGGACTTCAAAAAACATCTTCATAATTATGTGTTACAGGATTTTACGTGTTACATTTTGAATTGTATTTTTCAATGTGTTATCCCAAAACACTTACAAAAGTGTAACAGTAATATATCTGTCACCAATATAAAAGTTTTAACAGTGTTAAAACAGGTAATACCTCCCCGAGCCTTGCTCGAGCCAGCCCGCGTCGCTGAGCCTGTAGCTTTAAATTCGTCCCAAAATAACATCAATCCTGATCCAACTAGTCCCTTGCTGCCTTCTTCCAGCGGCGCCCTAAGCCGAGGTTCGTACCCCACAGGGGGTGCCCTTAGCGTGTAGTCGCTTAGTTTTTAGTTAGTATTTAAGTTTAAGTCCTGGCTGGAGGCCTTCATTTATTAGGGCAACCACAGGCAAGTCCGATTAACCAGACGACAACCTCATAGGTTGACCTGCGAGATGCCAAACATACAAAACAGGTAATAGCCGCAATCCCGACTGGACTGAGTCTATTTTGTCAAAGCCGCTTGTAACTGTCCGCCGCGCGTTGTTGTGGTACCGTGCAATTATACCAAAAACTGCTTATTTCTGTTACACATAACATCTAGAAAGTTACACTTTGATACTGTGACATTATTGTGTCTGTTACATTTATAAACGTGTTTTAAAAAGCAGTGTTTAAAACATTAAAACACTTATTAGTGTGACAGTCCCATCTATTCCCAGGTCGGAAAATGTTAAACATTCAGCTCTCTATTAAGAAATGTATGATGATGTTATCTGTGGCAGCCCGGAGTTAGCACCTGTCTACGACATACGCCTTTACTACCTACTGGGACTCAATAGATTACTGGCATATTTGGGCGTGAGGAAGTTCGTAAGACTATCTTTGCATCGTATAAACTCAATCTCCTTATGTATAAATTTGCATAGCACAGGCTGGTCTGAGTACTATGTAATATGGAGCTATCATTTACCGAGTAATATGTGTTTTATTGACTTAAATGTGCCGTGGCGGCTGATAGTATGTCATTCCCCTTCAAATGGTTGAGCTGAATGGTGCTGATCCATGCGTCATGTTCGTGAACAGGCGCCGTCAGTTGGACTGGTCATCTCTTAGCTGCCACGGCTTATTTTTTTTTTTGTTTCTATTAACTGTACTCTGGATGCTTTTAATGTGTTCGTCTTTTTTGACATCGTTCACATACAATAATAATTATAAGTTCAACATTATCTATATTAATATTATAATGACGAATTAGTTGATTGTTTTTTTTGTCTTGAATAGGCTTTGAAACTACTGGACCGATTTGAAAAATAGTTTTTTTAAAATAGTCTGAAGAACATAGGCTACTTTTTTTTCGAAATCCACGCGGACGAAGTCGCGGGTGAAGTGCTAGTGTAACTAATATTTATGTAACAATATTATTTAATTATTTAAAAGAATGTCCATGGAGTTCTACAAGGCTTTGGAATGGGCAACTTAGCTTCATATTTCTGACTGACCGACTACCTGACAATTCAAAAGTGCCTGTAAATGGTTTAATTTGAACAAATGCTCTGAGTTTCAGTTTGAGTTTGATGTTAAACAAAGGAAAATTCTCAAAAGCTCAATTCTATTCTCCTAAGCCTAGAATTCTAGGCTGAGAGTTTACACATGTCATGTCACCTAACAGTTCTCCAGACGCACAGTTAGACACGTTTGCACACAATAGCACATAGAATTTAGAAATCTATAAAGTTTTATATCTTTGGAACTAAAGGCTAGCGGCATTTGTTACAGAAGATGACGGTTAAGTTAGAGGTTACATTTAAACTATCACGGAGCTTCGGTTAAGGTAGGCCGACCAGTAAAACCGTTTATGCCCGATTCCTAACGTGTTATTGACTGTTTTTGTCTTTAAAAGCCAGATTTCAAATAGAAGAACCGTTTTGAAGCATTTTCCGTTTTCCTTTAGAATGTTCTCACAAGAATACAGGGTAGATACAAATCAAATTATAATATTAAGCGAAACTCCGCAGACGGGATGAGTTTCTAAACATGATATAAAACGAATAAATAAATAATTGCTGTTTTTTTAGGTCAACAACCGTAACCTAAATCAGTTTTCATTATATTTCAACAGTTTTCATTTTTTTTACATTAATACCCATCACGCATGTGAAGTTTACACAAAAAAAAACTAAGCTTGTAGGTATTTCAAGTAACTACAAAACCTGTATTGTATCTCCTTCCCCTTTTCAATGCATTCAAAGATTGTCTTGAAAAGATCGCTTTTAGAGATACGAGGTCACGCTATGTAATATAAAAAATTGTATAGAATGGTAATTTTTACATTTATATCTGTAATTTACAAAAACTATTCTATACTACTTGCGATCGTTTACCACAAAAACAAAACATCAAATATTTTTTTCATTGTTTCATGTTTTGTTAGGGATAACTTACTCAGTACGTCTGCGCAGTTCCGCAAATCAATTGAATTTGACGTTGCATAAAGTCGCAACGGGAATTTAGTAAATCAATTTCCGTGAAGTTTTTATCGAATTTGTTCTACTAGAGTCGCGTCACGCTGCCGCGTCCTGCCTGTTTGTGGGGGAGACTCAAAGTTAAGGCACATAAAAGGCACTTTAGAATGTGAACATTTACATTAAAAATAGAAATAATTCGATGCACCACTTCCAAAAGGTAGTTTCGTATGGAGAAGAAGTGGCAAGAGACTCCACCGTTACTCTTTTAAAATGTTTTACAATATTTTGAATACATTAATTATATTTTTATGTGTGAAGACGATGTCTACTACAATTGGTAGCGCCTTGAGGCGCTACCCCGAGCAAAACCTTGAGATAGTACGTTATTCATAGGCTATTAAGAGTATTAAACTACATCTAAAAGCACACTATTAATGTTCAATATCCTATCATCAGATTGCACGTTCATAATTGTTTTTAGGTGTTACAAATGCATTTAAAATCTAGATCTGTAAGATCTGTTGCTAAAGGTGACGTTCTAATAATTTGAGGATTAAACTGGTGAATAGACAATTTAAAAAATGATTTAAAAATATCGCTAGTCTCTTTTTATAAAAAATAAAAAAAGAATTCTATGATAAAGGGGCGTGCTCAGGGAGCGGAACACAGCGAGACTTAGAGGCGAGACGGAGAAGGACCAAACACTCAAGGTCGTTTGGTCGGGGCAATCTGCAAGCGGACCCCAACATGGATGGCAAAATATTACGCAGATGAAAATGCTATGACAATCTTTTCATAAAACTGCTACTAAATAATCGAATGGGTACCTAGAATAACTAGAAAAGCACGGGTATTATAAGGAAGAATAAACAAAATGACAGATGAAAAAATAAATCATTCATTTTGTCTATTCTATGTGTAAATTACTCTATTCTTGCGTCGAGAAAACCCGGTCATGCGTGCAGGAGGGAGTTATTTGATGAAAAGATGGTTATTAGCTTTTGCGCTTCTTACTATGGAATGAGAGCAGCGGTGGTCCAGTGGTAACGGCCCCGACTTAAGGTTGTATGTAGGTCGTGAGTTCGAACCCAGGCAGGCGCTTTACTTTGTGGAAATAATTTCTTCACCACTGCTCTAAAAACGGTGAAAGATAAATCATGAGGAAACCGGCATGTCTTAGAACCAAAAATACGAAGACATGTGACATCTACCAACCGCACTGGGCCCGCGTGATGGATTTCGGCCCACTCCCTCTCATAGAGACGAGGCCTGTGTCCCAGCAGTGGGAACATTATAGGCTGATTATGCTATGCTTATGCTATAATAAGGAAATGCCCTTTTAACGCGGTTTTATTTACATCGATGCCACATTTAAGTTCAACATTAATGATGTTACTAATATTTTTGTAACAATAAAATTTTAAAGTGTGTCCGTGAAGTTTCTTGCCCGTTCGTCTACTACGCTTTGGAATGGACAACTAGCTTCATATTAATTTTTTCATTCATATTTTATTTTTCAGTTCGGCGTTTCCTATCTGACTACTCTGAGAAGAAGGCCGAAACAAACTCAGAGGTCACAGTCTCTTTTAAAGTCCAGACATAATCTTGGTCAGGTCATGTGAAGAACATGTAGATTGGTGTCTGAAATGGTCTTTTGAGGAAAGAACCACACAGAATGAGTGGACATGTCCAGTCAGTGCACGCATTTGTGATGCAGCTCAACACAGAACTTAAGGAGCTCAACGATTTGACGAAAATTACCAAAGAAAGTACATTTGGGTAGGCCGCACACACTGCCAGACCATTATTAAAACTGACAAACAAATCCACATTGCCTTCACATTCACAATTAATAACATATTATAATACTTTACAAAGTAAATTTGTATAGAAAACCTATACATAGGTATATAATATGGTAACTGTGCTAAGGTAAGTTGTAAGCTTACAGTAATTATTAGATCTAGTTTGAATTTGGTCTTGAAAGCTGAGCTAATAAAAACGGTAAAGAAAGTTTTGAGTATGATTGTGGAGCTATAAGAGTAGAAGAAGACCAAAAACATTGATGGATGGACTGTGTGAAAGATGATTATTATGGCTTTATAGAGGGTGACAACTAAAAGAGAATGAAGGAAGAAAAAAAAGAAGAGAGAATTAAGAATGATCATATAAAAAAATTGTTAATACTGACAATGTTTTCAGACTTCCGTTTCAATCTAAATCAAATATGTGATCAGTGTAATCTGCTGCCAATGACGGCTAGTTTACATAACATTACGCCTGATTTCGCGGAAGGGTTAGGCAGAGGTGTACCTAGAGTACCCCCACATTTCGCTAGTTATGTTTAAGTCCCATGTAATAGGGGGTGGGGCTGTTGCCATCAATCGGGCACAACTTCAGACTCCGGACTGGTACTGGAAAATTGATAATCCCAGTATCATTTTGCCCGACCTTGGAATCGTACCCAGGAGCTTATGCTCAGCGTTATCGTTTGCGACCAATAGACCACCGATGCAGTGACAGCTAGTTATTAAATTTTATTTGGAAGTTAATAATTTAAGAAAAAAAAAATAGTCCTTTCGAAGGGTTTGCATTAAAAACGGTCTTGTTTGCACTAGTTGTGTTTTGCATTACAAAATTAAGTAAAATTTAGGAATGCTTATTAAGTAATTGTAATTATTTTGTGTAAATTTACATATGCCTACATGGTAAAACATGGCTAAACTTGTTATGATTTTTGTTGTCCTTTATACCCATATTAGCAAAATAAAATTATCTTTATCCTTACAAATTGATTGATTCCTATTTCTTTGGTTTACAAACGAGTTCACGCTTTTAAAAGTTTTTCCTTGCATAAATGTGTTAAATCTTTAAAAGTAAGTTAAAAGGGTAGGTTTTTTTAAGTCCATAAAAAAAAACACAAATTGAAGTATTCGTAGAAAACAATTGAGTACAAAACTAAAATAAGTACACCCTAACATTATAAAAAAAAACTTTAAAAAAATAAGTTCGTACCAAAAAGAAACATAAGTGGCTATGCGTCTATTTAAGTATTAAAATGAAAGTTGTACATACGTGTGAGGTCCAGCGGCGTATTTGCGGAAGTGTTAGAGTTATGCAACGCAGCATCTTATATAGAGGTTGAGATGACCGCTACACGGAGAGATTGCGACACGAAGGGTTGTAGCACAGAGAAAGATATGCTACTTCAAAGCAACAATAGCACAGCATCGCATATGTCACTTTGACTACTTGTTTTGGGGTATAGAGGGCATCATAGGAGGCAGAGCATCGTTCGCGACACAGCTTCACATCCATACGATAAACCGTAGAAGTGACAAGTTTTTGTCACAAGAGCTCATGCTCAGCAGTAGCTCTTGCGACCACTAGACCAAGGACTATCGATAAAATATCATCAAAACAATGATTATACACGTATTATGGTTTTGTATACAACAATCATAATAGCCAAACCAAGCTTTGCTGCCACTGAACGCTCAACCCAAACTATCTTGCAATGCTAACCTGTGAGTATGCTTTTATACTTAAGTGCATAATCTCGAATAGAAAGAAAAACAAAATGCCCGTCGCTCATCCCACACAAAATCATGTCCTCTCCCATGTTTGTAGAAATGTAGGAATGCAGTTTTGTTTTTGATTCTTAAGATGCTAACGTAAGCAAGAAAGTTGTCGTGTAAATAATTCATATTTGAGGGTGACCTGTTCCTAAGAAAATTGAAATAAGGGACGACAGTTCGATCGATGAGATTCTACGTGCACTGATTGGACAGATACATTCTTATCTCTGTGCGGTTCTTTCCTCAAGAAAATAAACATTTTATTTAAAAAAAAAATTGTATGGACTTAAATAAAGACTCTAACGACTTCTGAGACTGTTTTGGTGTTTCTTGTCAGAGTAGTCGGAAACGAAACCAGCAACCGCATCTAACTTTAAATACAAAAATCTGATGGACGTGTAGGTAAAAGACGTGCTATTCATAACATTACCTAAATACTGAATCAATATCAGGACAGTGGATTGAACAGTCTGAAACCGCCAAAGCTCTGTGAGCAGAACATGGTGATAATGCTCCTTCAGTGTAACAGATAAAGTAAAAAATATTTTATTTTGCAAATATGGGTACAATACATGGTGATAAAGGTTATTAAAACTAACCCACTAAACTAACCTATTAAACTTAAAAAAAAAAAAAAACATTATACAGTCTAAGTTTCAATTTTATTTTAAGTCAATAATTTTTTTACGCTATAGTATGATTTTATTGTCAAAAAGCTTAAAAGCCTTCTTTTAAATAACGATAGTGGCATTTTTCCCCAAATTTTAGGTATTTTATCATATAAGACCGGAGCCATGCAGTAAACACTTTTGAGCATTAGTGCTGTCTAACGACCAAAACCAATAACTTAAGACAAATCGCTACTGCTGATAGACAGTACAATTCTATCTGTCCCAGTCAAACAAACAGCTGTCAACACGTTATAGGGTCGCATAATTTGGCTTTATTGGGACGTCAAAACCAGAGCATTGGCCAGTAATCGTGAAGCTCAACTTAAAACTTAAGGAGCTCAGCCATTCGACGAAAAATACCAAAACAAGGACATTGGGTAGGCCGCATAATCACTCAAACCGCCAGACCAATATTAAGATTTAAACCAACTATTAAACATAATTTGGGACGTATGTCTCAAATTAAACCTGAATACATGCCTTCCAGAAGAAAAAGTAATCTTCGATGTAGTTAACTTTCAAAATCATTACTGACACTGATAGCATTATTTTGCGGCACGGAAACTACAAACTTTTTAATGGCTTATCTAATCATATGTTAAAATCAGACATGAATAAAGACGGTGTCGCAAAAGTTCAATGGAATTACAAGGTTAAGTAGAACTACACTGCGGTCAAAATTAGATAGGTAACCGTTATTTAAACATCAACAGATCAAGGGCCATTTAAAACTATTTACTTTGACGAGAGCTTTCAATTTAAAAAACTACTGGTTTATTCTTTCACTGCCTTCTCGGACTAGACCTCCCAAGTGCGACTGCTGAGGATGAGTTGAGTTGGGCAAAGTTTTTCTGTTTTTTTTTCCATTATGATCTGTGTTCATTTGATGGCAATAGACTAGCCCCTCGCCCCGCTCCAATGAAGAATGCTTTAGTGCCCTCGGCGCCCTCGGTGCGCGAGGGAACACGGGGTGGTTTTTGCCAGTAGAAGTCTGACAGACCCTTCCGTCCGCCACAGGGCGTAGGACATCCATGAGGATTACCAACCCGAGAGCAAGAAAAAAAGGTATACACCTCTGTGGCTGTGTTTTTTCATAAGATAAGGTATTTATTTTCGTAAAAGACGGTGACATAAAAAATATAATTAGCAACAGCCCTATTTAACCAGAAGTTAAGCAAAAGTAAGTGCAAAATACACTAGAGATGCTAAGTACCTACTACTAGTACTGTAATAAAAAAGATAGACAATTTAAATACAAAGATTGATGAATTATAATTACAGTTTAATTATGAAGTACTTCAATAGTTCTACATCATTTGTTCATACTTCTCTCCTGTTCTTTTCTGATTCATTTCGTTGCGGAATCGGAGATATTTAAAGCATTTATGGGGCCTAAGCTGAGCGTTGCATTTATGTGAGTGCACATAGCGACGCGTCCTTTTTTTGGCAATCGGCCAATTGGAGAATCGGCCTGAGGCACTGTGTGATCGCGCGCGCGGTCGTGCGATGTCATTGGTAAAAGAAAGAAACAAAAGAAAGTAAAACATGTTTATTTGTCACAGAAATACGTGAATACAATAAAGCTAACTCGATTACAAAACAAAAAAAAAACAAAGCATAAATCAGATTTATGCTTATTTTTTTTTTTTTTTTGTACTTTACTAACGAACACAGAACATAAATAGTCGGTAGCTGCACGCCGTGACTGTGACAAGAAGCCTTCCAGTTAGCATGATGCTGTGGTCACCCGATTCGTGCGATTGGTAATCACTCACACAAATTCAAAGCTCACCTTAGGCTTCGCGGACATTACTTCAATGAATTTCTTGTGGTCGTCAATGTTGATTCAGGAGGCCCAACCACACACAGGGAAAATTGTGTATCTCCCTCCCACACACAGGTAAAATTGTGTAACTCCGACACACATGGAAAATTGTGTAACTCCCACACACAGGGAAAATTGTGTTTCACACACAGGTAAAATTGTGTATCTCCCGCACACAGGTAAAATTGTGTAACTCCCACACACAGGGAACATTGTGTATCTCCCAAACACAGGGAAAATTGTGTTACTCCCACACACAGAGAAAACTGTGTAACTTCCACACACAGGGAAAATTGTTTAACTCCCACACACAAGGAAAATTGTGTAACTCCCACACACAGGGAAAATTTGTGTAACTCCCACATACAAGGATCTGTAACCTGTGAACTGTAAACTGTGTCACACAGGGAAAAAACAAGAGTGATCCTAGCCTATTATCAAATATGTTGGGGTGGACTTCAAGTCTACCTGGATGCAGCTGAGTACCAGTATTCTACATGGAGCGACTGCCTTTCTGACCTCCAAAACCCAGCAACTGGGTAACACAATACCCCTTGATAAGACTGGTTGTCAGATATTCGGGCTTCTGATAAACATTGAAATACTTTAATAGATCTTTAAAACGTCGAAACAAGATTTACAAAACATTATTTTACTCAGTTATTTGATATCGGCTGAGTAGAGAGGTAAGTTAATATTGATCACACCGGTTTTGGGTAACGGTTTTGGAATAACGTAAACATGACTATTGCGTCATAGGAGTAGATTTAGCAGAGAATGAAGTTATAGTTTAGAGGAGACTGCCTAAAATGTACGTTTTTTGCATTACTATTCTGAACCAGTCAGATAGAATCAAAATGGAACTTAAGTATATGATTTATTGGATCTTTTTCTTTCGATGTACAAGATAGTTACGTAATTAGGACAACGAAAATTGTGTCATTCTTAAAGATTATTAAAAAAAAAAAAAAATGTTCGTCTTGTATGTCCAAAATATTAAATATTAGCAGTAAGACAATATAGTTTATTATCCACACAGTCCCGACGCAAAATATTATTATTTTCTTGATTAATTTTATTATAACTTAAGTTATACAACCTCTTTTTTTATAAATACCATAACTCTAGGGTTATATTCTGTTGGTAAAAATAATACTAGGGTGTGTGAAATGTGTAGGTAATTTGTTTAATAATCAACCCAATCATTCATATTTAAAGCTAAGAAAATGCGACGTTGTCATATTTCACGTAAGGGTGTTTTACATTAATACAGGTTGTATAAACGAAGTTATATACGAAACGAGACAACAGCACCTTTATTACTGATACTAACGCATCAGTAATAAAGTTGCGTTTAGCACGAAGCGGAGCTTGCGTGGAAGTGATTTTAGAGTACATGGTCATATTTTAGAGTGCATGGTCATATTTTAGAGTGCATGGTCATATTTTTGTCCGAAGACGTCTTTTAGGAAAGGAAACGATATAGGCAGCTATTTACCTACATATCCTGTGAGGTGTCAATTCGATCCGACCGATCCGATTACATTGCTCGTCTGGTTTAAGCTCCATGTACAGGGGATGGAAGTGAGCCATTTGCAGTAAATACCCAAAACCCATTAACGGTTTGACTGACTTTGCCAACTGAGAATCGAACCCAACGCTTAGCAGTCGCACAAAATTACTATTGTAGTACTTTTCCTTGACCATATTACAATATTATAATTATTATAATAGTCTGTCATGAGTGGTCTAGCCGAAAGTACTTAATAGTATCTAATTTTCTGCTCAAATTAAATCAAGTAGCGTCGTGTGTGGCCTCTACAATACCAAATTTATAAGTTCATATACTTATTTATTACTAGCTGTGCCCCGCAGTTTCACCCGCATAAATCTTGATCCCGTGGGAATATCGGGATAAAAAGTACTCTATTTGTTACTCCAGGTGAACTATCGTATGCGTTCAGTAGTTTTTGCGTGAAAGAGTAACAAACATACATCCATACTCACAAACTTTCACGTTTATAATATTAGTAGGCACAACTAACATGATAATTACAGCAAATACTGAGACAATACACAAAATAATGTAAGCTTTGATGAAGTCTAATTAAACCGATTCGCAACTTAATTTCGGAGATTTAATCGCTGAGAGATGTTACTACTATATTTAATGTGTTAATTAATTTTCTATGCCGTATAATTAATTGTATAAGACTATGCCGACTACTCATCTGGTTTCTCGCAAAAAATATTTCTAGGAATCAGGAGGTCAACTCTCTAAGCACGGAATCCGTTTTTTCGCCGAACTTACGGTCGTTTACTAGGCCGTACCACCTACGCACAAAAGATCAGTTTAGGCCCGAATCATTTCCGTTTCGACTGTTGTCCTAAGTCAATAGGAAATTCCCGTGTTTTTAAGAACGTTCGCATTCAAATCTCAGTCTCAATTCACAAAAATACAATAAATTTTCATATTTTTTTTTTATAGAATAGAATAGAATATTATTAATTGCTTGAAAACTTAATACAATACGGTCTTATAAATAGAATTATGATCTTATATGTTTCGCCATGGACTGGCATACAAATATTAAAAAAAATTAAAAACGACACATTCATTTGTTAAAATTATTATTTTAACATGATTGTCTAATAAGGCCCGTAAAATGTTAAAAAAATAAAATCATAATGAAAACTTAGTAACCATTATTTACTTGTTCCTTTTGTATAAGTGTATTACTTATTTATTAAGCTTTTGTAACTTTTTTGACAAGTGTTTGACATTGATTGCCGCTGAGGTGAGTTTGCGACTTGAATTTGAACGTTTTTTCGTACGAGAATTGGCTTCCTGATGCTTTTTGTCCTTCCGAAATAGTTAGTTAATCGTGGGTTAATTAATCAAACTATTTCCAGACGGGCCTCTATCTTCGTTCACGGACTTAGATAGTATTCCCTTAGAAAAGGTATTCATGTGCGTTACTGAGGTCCTTTTAAGCATTAAGGCACTCTACTTCAATAGAATTATGGTAGGTAAATATATCAATAATATATTTACCTCCTCGGTGCTTTGACCTCTAATAATATTAACTGTTAAATATAAAAAAGCAGTCATTCGTTTCGGGGTTTACAGCAAACAGACATACCAACATTTATTAAAACATATGAGAGGTGTAATTTATCATTAATAAATAGAACTCGTTTGTGACGAATAATGATAAAAGTTTGAAGCTTGAAATCTTTTCGACCGCTTGTATACCTACGAATAAGTGTGGTTTAAACAGAAACCAGTCTTAACAAGGGGTATCCTGTTACTCAGTAACTGTGTTCTGGTGATCAGATAAGGCGCTCCATGTAAAATGCTGGTATTCAGGCAGACTTCAAACCAATCTCAATATAGTTGAGAAAAAGCTCGGCGTTAGAAAATGACTATACACGGTTAAATTAACGTCGTTCTGGAAGCGAATGCCATGAACTCGATCATCGAACTCGAAACGGTTGAGACCATTGTTTACACGGCGCAGCACGTTCATGTTTTCAAAGGCGAAAATTAAACCGAACAGATACCAAGAGATGAAACAAAAAAATTAGTTCCTTTTTGTAATACAACTCATAATAAAAATAATGTTTATAAATGTGTTACTTATGTTATGTGTTTATGTTTTTTTTAAATAAATTAAACTATATGATGCGTAGATCATTTTAAAATATTTAAATGGGAACACCCATTTAAATATTTATGTTTTTTTATATAACTTTATATTTACCTATAAAGTTTACAAAAACTTCTAAAAATATATATTTTAAGTTTCCTGTACTGTGTAGGTGTGTGTTAAAGAATTTATGTTACGTAAAGTTTTGTAATAAAATAAGTAGTAGTAGTTCCACAAGGCTCGATATTAGGTCCTTTCCTCTTTTTAGTATATATTAATGATCTACCCCATTTATTAAAAAAACAACCACAAATGGTGTTATTTGCTGATGATACTTCTTTAATTTTTAAGATAAGTAGACGTTCATCAAATCTTGACGACGTAAATAACGCACTGCTGCAGGTACAAAATTGGTTTACTGCTAATAATTTAGTATTAAATGGGAAAAAAACAAAATGCATAAGGTTTGCTTTGCCGAATGTTAAAAATACTGATTGTGACATAGTATTGAATCAAGAGAAACTAGAATTCGTTGATAAAACGGTTTTCTTGGGGATCACGCTCGACTCGAGGCTGCAATGGGGTCCCCATTTAACATCTCTTGCAGTACGGCTAAGTTCAGCAGCATATGCTGTAAGAAAAATCCGTCAGTTTACTAATGTAGATACCGCGAGGCTGGTCTATTTTAGTTACTTTCATAGTATCATGTCTTACGGTATCTTATTATGGGGACGCGCTGCAGACATCGAGTCTATTTATATTCTGCAAAAAAGAGCCATTAGAGCAATATATGGCCTCCGCAGGCGCGATTCTTTAAGGGAACTGTTTAAAGATATAAACATCATGACCGTACCTTGTCAATATATATATGAAAACATCATGTACGTAAGGAAAAACTTAAATCTTTTCAGTAAAAGAGGTGAAAGATACAACTATGGGACTAGAAATAGGGACCAATTGGTTCAACCGGGTTTCAGGCTGGCTAAAGTAGATTCATCCTTCATGGGGTACTGTTTAAAATGTTATAATAAAATACCTCCCCACATACTCCAACTGAATGAAACGAAGTTCAAAACCTGTATCAAACGCACACTATGCCGCCAAGCATATTATAAGTTGGAGGATTACATCTCTGACAAAAATGCTTGGCTCAACGCTGGTTCTGCTCCACAAGGGCGCCTAAACAATTGATTAGCATTCGGAAATATTGTTGGAGCTGCTGAAGATTGTAAAAACTATCTTTGCACTGTATAAATTCAATCTTTTATTATTGTATAATTGCAAAGCACACGTGTGAGCACTATGTAGTACCTACTATAAAGCTACCCTATACTGGGCAAGTCTGTCATTGACTTGAATGTGCCCTGGCGGCTGAGATTATGTCACGCTCACTCAAATGTCTCGCTGGTGGTGGCGTGTGTGTTGGATCATTAAGTTCCCTTCAAAATGGTTGAGCTGAATGGTGCTGATCCATACGTCATGTTCGTGAACGGGCGCCGTCAGTGGGGACTGGTCATCTCTTGGCTGCCACGCCTTTTTTTTTTAAATTTTTCTTTTCCGATTTTTATGTTTTTTATTACGGGTCTTTCTACATCGTTCTCACATGTTTAATTTCAACAAGACTGATGTAACAAATTTTCTGTAACCATATTATTTAAAAGAGTGTCCATGGAGTTTCTTGCCCGTTCTTCTCCATAGGTACCTACTTCGCTTTGGAATGGGCAACTAGCTTCATATTTCTGACTGACCGACCCCTTGACAATTCAAAAGTGCCTGTAATGGGTTTATTTGAAATAAATGCTTTGAGTTTGAGTTGAGTTTGAGTTTGAGTACCTATAAGGTACTCATGTGAAATTAATTTGCATGCCCTAAACAGGCAAGGTATGGACTATACATTAAACCACCAGCTTTGACAACTGTTAACACCTAAATATATTTTCTGCAAATAAATAAACAATATTTATTTGCAGAAAACTTAAACTAATTTACAATGATTTTAACTTAAATTACACTATATGTGTATACACATATACCTTATTGATAATAATATATCTTGTGTTCGATCCCCGGGTCGAGTAAAATTTTTCCATTGGGACTTTCTCAGTGGAAGCCCGTAGTCTGAATTTGTGCCCTGTTGATGGCAATAAGCTCGCCTTCTCTTCAAAATCTAACCATTTTATTTCACATAAACCTACAGGGGCACTTATTAAACGTCAGAATCTAGGTGCACGGTTCCACTTGGTCGTTTCCTATTGAGAAGAGCCGGCAAGAAACTCCACGGTTACTCTTTTAATAATATTTGACTTTTACAATGTATTTTAATTACAGTATTATAGGTATGGGAGGACAGTGTAGGCCTGTCAACAAGTACCTAAAATAAAAATAAAGTAAATCTACAATCTACAAGGCCAACAACGTTCTCACATTAACAAAATATAAAATAATCTATGAAAAAAAATAAAAATAAAAACTATTTAAACGAAATGACATGATTGCCATTTCATCTGAATCAAATCTGAATTAATATGCTGTTCAAAAAAGCCATTAATGAAGAGTTGAAATTAGAATTGTAGGTTCCTTTATCATGTCAAATAATGATAAAAAATTGAATCTTATAAATAAAAAATTAAAATAAAACACGGTTATTTGGGAGCAGTTGTTAGAAATTTACATAGTGATGCCGTTCATGAGGTACCAGGGAAGCCACATGTGCAGAAGGAATTATTGCCAAACTTCCTGCTCTTCGACGTAGTCTTTAATCTTATAATATGCTTTTTTGATAAGGACACGTTTGTTGTGGGGTTTGTACTTTCCTTCGCTAAGTTCTGTAGCCGTGTATTATCTCAAATTTAAATTCATTTATTGGTGTGATGTTTGGTACATTTTACATGAGATCTTATTAATAAATAATAACATAGTTCCTCAAAAATCTACCTTAAAGGTGGACACTCATTCACGTATGTAGTAATTATTATAAACAGGAATAGTCAACACATTAAAATAAAATAGTTACAAAAAAACACAACATAACTTAATTAATGGTAATAATAATAAAATTTCTCCATAATTATGACGTAAGATACCTATCAATTTTTTTGTTTTGTTTTGTATTTTTTTTCTTAAGTAAAACTTTCTGTTCTCCGTGGGGTGGGGACCTGGTGATTTGTAATACAGGCATTTAACGCCTAACTCAGACACCAGCTCCTGACATTGCTAAAAAAGGGGAAAAAAACCTAAATAATATGTGAAACATAGAATAAGTTTGTCACTGTGAGGAGAAATAAACAACTATTATGATTAAAAAAAAAAGTCAAAATTTAATAAATAACAATGTCAAGTAACTTACAATTTATCATTAAGGAATTCGTCAAGAGTGTAATAACATCCACACCTCGACCTATCTCTTATATTATCAGGTTATCATTGACAAAAGCTCAAAAGGCTACATGATAACAGCCGCAGGTTATGCTAACCTTGCCGTGGGTGGATATAAGGTATCCACAACATATCGAGACGCCTCCGAGCCGGAAAGAAAGTTAAACCGTTGGTCTCGACTGTTATTTGAACATCTTTGACTGTCGTTACGGGTAGTCAAGAAGACCGAAAGTGTGACAACCGGTCTTACCAAGGAGTATCGTGTTATCCAGTAAATGGGTGTAAAATACTGGTATTGAGCTGAATCCAGTTAGACTAGAGTAGGTTCGGACTTCGAACCTCTAGTAATCGGGTTCAATACCCGACTCAAACTTTTAAACAAATAAAACTACTTCTCTTAAAAAATAAGTAAATTTATTTAAATATTCTAAAAGCGTTTCATTCGATGTATATACAAAGCTCGTCGTATAAATACGTATTTTAACCGACTGTGCACGTAAAAGTAGAGTTCGGTTGGGCTCGGTTACTGGTTTAGTGGAACGTTAGGTATAATAAAAGTGTCTTAAAAGAAACCTGTTTTTGGGTGTGTAAAGTTTAACTAACTGTTAAACTGAAGGGAAATTTAAATTTTCGACATTCATATATGAGCATGCAAGCTTGGGGTTGTCCATGAGGCGTTTCTCAATAAGAGCATGGGTTTTTGTTTGTTTAAAATGGCAATGGCATAAACCAGCCTATAATGTTCCCACTGCTGGGACCGGGCCTCCTCCTTCAAGAGGTCATGTGGTGTAATATACCACGCGGGCCTAGTGCGGATTGATAGATTTACCAGTCTTCGAACTTCTAGGACATGCTAGTTTCGTCACGATGTTTTCTTCACCGGTTTGAGAGCAGTGGTGATGAAATAATTTACAGAAAGTGCAGGGTGTCAGGGTTCGATCCTACGACCTACAACTCGCAAGTATTTTTTTGCGATTTCTGTTTTGGTCCTATAGTAAATGATGTTCATAATAATGAGTGCAATCAGTTACTTTTATTATCAACACCTTGTAATAAGTAGGCATTTTAGATTTTCATTAAACATAAATGCGGATATTGATACATAGTTTTCTACGCCTACGGTCTGTACAGGTCTTTAACACTTTTTCTTCCTTGTTAACAAACTTTTAACTCTGCTTACGCCACGTACATAGAAGTCAACGAATCCTCAAGTATGAAGCCAAACATTTTCTCAATGTTGGTCAAACACAAATATTACGCAAAAGGCCAACGCACCGCGCAGTCGAAAAATTTACGAATAGTTCTGTTTGTATGTAAGGTTATTTGTGTATTTTTATTACTGGATAAATATATGTTATGTAATGTATGGTTTCTTTTCGGGTTGGCAAATAGAGCAAAAGGTTTTTTGAAAGTAGCAATTTGTGCTAGACACCTATTGATTGATTGATTTGATTTATAAAGGTCTTTATTAACATATTAGCTGTTGCCCACGACTTTGCAATCCAGGATGAAAATTACTCTTTCACATTTTCGAGGACATGGTCTACCTATGAGCAAAATTTCATCCAAATCCGTTCGTCCCTTTTAGCGTGAAAGTTAAAATTAAATTAAAAATTAAAATGTTTATTTCAATTACTCGTAGCACACTTGGTTTACATTGTTTGATTTGGAGACTCATTTTAAGCAAGGAAGTGCTTGTGTTAGGAGACTCCGCTCTTCCACTTATCATTATCAAAAAATATAAAAATGAAAAACTTAAATTGTATTTAGATAGGAACATGCAAGATTTGTGGCAGTGGGCCGGTCATATCTCGCGAAGAACCGACAACTGCTGGGGTAAACGAGTTCTTGAGTGGAGACCGCGACTCGGCAAACGTAGTGTAGGACGCCATACGGCCAGGTGGGATGAAGATCTGCGAAAGACTGCAGGAAGATGCTGGATGCGTCAAGCTAAAGACAGGGCGCTATGGCGCTCATTAGGGGAGGCCTATGTCCAGCAGTGGACTGATATAGGCTGATGATGATGATGCAAGATTGAATAAATAAACAAAAAGGAAAAATAGGCGCGTTTGTGCAAAGTGTAGTGTAAGGTATGTGTTAAATACTTGATGGTATTTAGGAGGAAATTGACCTTAAGGTACACTAGCGAGAATTGTAAATAAAACCATGTGTACTGATCGGACTTGACAGCTGTTTTTTTTTACGTATGGCATCTCTTTGTCCTTGAGAGGTCGTGACTACTTAACCGGACTATCCTGTGGCTGGCTTAAGCGAACTCAAAGCCTCCAGCCAGGGGCGAAAACCTTACATTACTAAGCGACTGCTCGCTAAGGGCACCCCCTGTGCCACGCTTTCGCTATGTCGAAGAAAACAGCACCCGTCATCAAACCTCGTTGGAAACCGAAGTTGATGTGTTCGACGATACGGTGGACCTGTTGTACGCAAGAGTGTTGAGTTCGAAAACCAAACTGCTCGTCAGGGATGAGGCCTTTTGTCAAGGCATAGTCTCTGAGACGCTTATAGATAAGCCCTGTCATAGATCTTGCCGAGGACACCGATAACGGTGGCTTCTTTAAATACCTGTGGGAAGATGTTGTTGCTCAGAGCACCATTGAATATGGTGGTCAATAGCATTATCAGGTGGGCAGGGAAAAGTTGGAATACCCTATTGGTGATTCCATCTGAGCCGGGGGCTTAACGAGCCTTAAGACCCTCGATGAGGTCGTGCACTTCGTCTGGCGTGACAGGGGGCAGCGGATACTCAGGGCCTTCGACGGGAGGGAGGGAGGCTCTATGTTCGACTTCAGCGTCTACCTCAGCGGCTTCAAGACTGTCGGCTAGAAGTTCAGCCTTGTCGACATCATCGAAAGCGATGTTCTTGTCAGGGCGGATCAGGGGGGGCATGGAGACTATTTCTCCGGATCTGAGCTTCCTCTGGAGTTGCCAGAAGGCTGGGTGAATTGGCTCTAGTTCACTCAGCATCTTGTGCCAGCCGGCGGTACGCAGCTCCACTATGCGTGTCCTTAAAGTACGCTGTAAGTAACGCATAGGGGCTTTGTTCGCGTCGCAGGGGAAGTTGCTGTAGGCACGGACAGCCGCATTCTTCTCATTCAACAGTTCACGTACCATCGTCCGGCAACGGTTGTACGTGTTCTGTGAATGAGTCGATCGCGGCCGTCGTGTCAGCGATAGAGTCACAATGATCGGGGATTGGGTCCAAGTGGGGGGACGTGTTGGATTTCAGGCGATCGCTTACTTTCCTTCAGTCCGTCAACACTTTGGTGGGAGGGGGTTGAGTGGAGTCGAGCAGACCTGTGTGGGGAACCAGTTTCATGACTATTGGACGGTGGTCAGAAGAGAGCTCTTGTACCACTTCTACAGAGTCCAACCGTAGGTTGATATTCTGTAGAAGCGCCACGTCGAGGACATCGGCGGTGTGGTTGGGATCGGAGGGAAAGTGGGTGGGAGTCATCGGCGCGATGACATCAAAGTTCTGAGAGGAGGAGAGGTTGAACAAATGTCTCCCTCTGGAAGAGGTCCTAGTGCTATTCCAGGAGGGATGTTTGGCGTTAAGATCACCCACTACGATAACGGAGTCACTCAGGCCAAATAGGGCCGAAAGATCTTCGGAAAGGAGTTGGAAATTCTCCGAAGTATTAATGGAGGGGAGATAGGCCGATACTATGGTGGTCGGTTGATGACCTGTCATGCCTAGCCGACAGCAAGACACTTCTAATCGTGAAAGTGGGAGAGAGTCAATAGGAATGCAGTATAACTCTTTTTTGTAATAGATGAGGGCCGCCCTTGTGGCAACGAGTCCTGTCATTACGAACTGTGCGATAGTTGGCAATAGACGGATTTCGGTTACTGGGCTTAAGGAAGGTTTCCTGTACAAGGAGGATGTCGATGTGGTGGTCAAGGAGGAATATGCCGAAATCATCGCGTTGTCGCCGGATGCCATTAGCATTGAAATAACCTAGCTTTAGGGATCGGGGTTTAGTTCTCGCGAGGATTCCTTTATCCATGATTTGGATTAGGTTGGTTGGCGAAGGAGGTCAGGGATTGCGTAATGTCCGGATACGCATTGTATATGCTTTGGATCATGAAAATGTTACCGGCATTTCTGGCGGCAACAAATTCACTAGCCATTTGCCTGGCGCAAGGGGTATTGAAGGCCGTGAACGTGCTCGAGATCACATTAAAGGCGTCGAGAGGGTTGGGGCTGACCACACGGGTGGTACGGGGTACCGGGGGAGTAGCTGGAGCGGCGAATGTGGCTCTATTTACGAGCATAGGTATGCCTGGGGGCGCCTTAACGCGGATACGAGGGTCCATCAGTGGAGGGATGGGTGCAGGAACGGGTTTCGGAGCTAAGGCTGGAAAGGCCTGTTGGTGGTGGAGGTAACTCCAGGGCGAGGGTCGCTGAGGCTGCGCGTGGGCGTAGCGAGGGCTTTCCCTCTGCTGACGGGCGTCTGCACGCTTGGTAAGCTTAGATGATATTGACTTCGGAGCTTTTGGGCAACCCCGACAGTTTGCCGGATGACCTGATTGACCGCATAGCACACAGCTAGGCGGTTCTGTGCATAAGGTGCTGTCTTTGGGGCGTGAGCACTCCGCAGTGCCGTGCTCGACCAGGCACTTGACGCACCTGGGTTTCGCGTGGCAGTGCATTTGCGAGTGCCCGTATAGTTGACATCGGTGGCACTGTCCGATGATACCAGTCTTAAAAGGTTTTTCAATCTGCAACCCGGTGAGGTTGCAGACAGATTTTTCATTAAAAATCGGGTGGTGACCCTCAGTGGGATGACACACGATGAGAACCATGTCGAATGGTTCTCTGTCTCGGGCGCGGTGCATGCGGTGGACCTCGGCAACTGGGAAATTTTGCGACTGAAGGTCGGCTTTTATATCCTCTGTGGGGATTTCTTCAGGGATCACTACTTTAGTCGGAGAGTTTTGGTGAGTTCCCTGTTGTCGATAGACGTATAGACTGTCACTTTAATACCGTTGGGTTGACCTGGCGCTGGTGTAGCCGATTTTTAGGTCGGTGCACCATTTGGAGACATCGGTCCATTTCCCCTATTTTTTTTTTTTTTTTTTGCATGGCATCTCGTAGTTGACCTTGAGAGGTCGTGACTACTTAACCGGACTATCCTGTCGCTGCCTTAAGCGGACTCAAAGCCTCCAGCCAGGGGCGTAAAACTAATTACATTACCAAGCGAACGCTCGCTAAGGGCACCCCCTGTGGGGTACGGACTTCGGCTTAGGGCGTCGCTGACGGGAGGACAGCAAGATGAGGCAGGCTGGATCAGATTTTGTTGATTATTATTATCATGGGAATTTAAAGCTACAGACTCAGCTACGGCGCGGGCTGGCACTTCGTCGAGCAAGGGTCGGGGAGGACAGTTACGTCGGGGTCTTCGCGAGGGACCTCGGCGGCGAGGTCGGAATGTCGGTCTGTGTTTGTGCACTGTACTGGTGGGCCTACTGCTCTCCTGGATGAGAGTTATGTAGTCATCGGGATCGGTGAGGGCCTATAAAAAAAACTATTTGCTTATATACTACTCGCGGTAAATCGACGCCAATGCCATCTATCGAGCACGCCGGAAGCTTTACAATAATTAAATTGTTACAGTATGTGTGTGTGTGTATGAGGATGAGTGAAGGTGTACAGTGATGAGTGTGGTTTGATTATTTTAGGTATTATGGTTAACCCAAAGAACAGTGTCTTGGGATTGGAAGTAGTTTTACCAACAAACACACAAAAATCAAAACTTTTGTCTTTACAATATTAATTTTGAAAGGTAAACACAATAATCTCTCTAATTAGTCAACAACAATATCTTATTCAATTTCAATATTTAATTTCTCAGTAGCAGCCGGAGTCTGGATTTGTGCCCGGTTGATGGCAATAGGAAAGCCCCATAGCACGTGGGACTTAACCATATCTGGCGAAATGTGGGTGCACTACAGGTACACCTCTGCCTAACCCTTCTGAGATTACAGGCCTGATGTGTGTGTGTGTGTCTTATTCTAAATGTAAACTAGTATAATTCAAGCAATGTTAAAACGCCTTGTTTTGCTTGTAACGAACAAACAACATATAGGGTGACTGGTAATTAGTGACCGATACAATAAACACATGATTGTACTCATCACAACAAACAACTTTCCCAAAGAAGCCATTTTTTTTAAATTACTTAGCGCATGATCAATCACCCCAAGATAATACTGAGTAAGTACCTAACAAGAATAATACACATTACCTGCGATTTTATTAAGTGACCAATCCTTTACAAACACAATTAATCAATCCACTTTTACCATGCATTTTTCTCTTTATTAAATTTATCGACCGCACGAAACACTCGCGCGCAATCAGCTGTAGGCGCCTGACCCCGCCCGGTCACATGTTCATGTAGGTACTACCGTACAACGCGCGGCAAACAAAAATTGTTTCTTTGGGAAAGTTGTTTGTTATAATGAGTACAATCATGTGTTTAAGTATCGGTCACTAATTACCAGACACCCTATATATGATTGAATCTTTGATTATATAATCAATTGAATGTGTGACTAATCATTATGCGGTGCGTCTTGCAACTTATTTTTTCTTGTCTGGCCTGGAATGAGACCATTTGGCCGAGGTTGATGTATTCTGGAACATATGCATATTTCACACCCGCGACGCTACATACATCTTGGGTTGGACGCTGTTGGTCATGAGTTTGGTCTTTGACATGTTCATTTGGAGTTCAATCTCGAGGCTTGCCTTATTTAGATCACATAGAATTTTGCTTAAGTCAGCTGCCGAAGATGAAAACAGCACGATATCGTCGGCGAAACCCATGTTGTTAAACTTTTTTTTGGCGAAGACTATACCTATAATTATACATAGACTATAGGTACTGTAATATAATATAAGACTGTTTGGTTATGTAAGGTTTGCAGATCCACAGTTTCAAATTAAGGGGCGGGAAGAAGCTTTTTAGGAAATTGACAATAGCGCATCGCGGCAACAAATAAGTTTCAAAACAGCGATGCGTTTAATGTTAGTTAGTATTACATAAACTCTTCCAATGAACCGTACGTTACAAAATTTTGGTACAGTGCGTTTAGTGGAAACGGTCAGGTGCGGTTCGGACAAGTGCTCTTGAAATCCGAGCTCTGAGTGGAATACCTCGTTGAATCGATTGACAACCAAAAGAATAGTAATTTTGCCGTTTATGTTACATTAAAAAAACAAATGCACGGCTCAATGATTTTATTTTTTAGGTATTTGTTTAGTTGTTTTTTTTTTTTTCAAATAGTTGCCCCACACTAGGAAGTACTCTTGTATCGTGGGTGCGTTCACAAACATGAAAACTCACATACACAAGACACCCAGACCCGGAACAACTATTTGTCATACAAATATTTGTTCCGTGCGGGAATCGAACCCGCGACACGCAGCGCAGCAGCCGATCGCTCAACCACTGCACCAACCGTGTCGCCAAAATTGAATTATTTCATCATATACAATTTTTTGTATTATTTATCGTTATAACTGTCATATTATTTTACAGTTTATGCTTACATTTTTGAGAATTATGCGAGGAAAAATATTTATTTGAGCTCTGTTTTACCATTGTCACAGACAATATAATACTGCGTACAGATTCCCAATCCCATACACCGAAATGGCACCTCCCTAAGTCTGGCTATTGAGATGACTATTTAAATTCGTCCAAATTTTCAACAGATGGCAGCTTCAGCGACTCACTTATTGCCAGAGACTGTAGTTTTACAACGCCATCTAGTCGATCCACTTTTAAAACGTTTCGTGCAATACTGTAAAAATATTTTTTTAATACTTCCGGGTTCAGAAAAACATGTTAATAGATTTCTTTTATATTTCCATAAAGTGTTAGATAATAAAAACTTGTTTGATTTAAATTAGTAACGTTAAGTAGTTACTGTGATGACAGGCCAAATTGAGCAAAAAGGCCATATCATAGAGTATAGTAACTAAAATGAAAGGCCATCTACTGCAAAGAGCTCTTAACAAAATGATTAATTAACAAATGGCTACTTTAATCATAATTGGATGATAAAGGCTTAATTTATGTTTTTGTCGAAAATACGTTCACTATGATTGTAAATAAATAAATCAGCATTATACGAGGACGTTTTGATTTTTCTTCATTCATAATTCTGCCGTTTATCGCTTTTTATTGTTTGTTAATTTCATAATGGTTACATATGCTGCCATCTATGATTTCTTTTCAAGACTAATTATAATTTGTTCGAGTTGAGACCCCATGCCATTGTCATTATACTATTTTATTTTTATAAAATGTACTTATTTAAAAAAAATACTGTGGACAAAAAACTGAGCGTTTTACCGTTGAAAGTGCCTTAAATTACCTAGACCCTTTATTATAATATCAAATTACCCAGACCCTTTATTATAACATCAAATTGGCATCCACAGCACACGTGGCATGTACACCATAGAAACGAGTTTGGCGACTGAAGAATAGACAAAATGACAGATAAATAAAAGAAATCTGTGTTTTTTTCTATTCCATCCGTGATTATGTCTATTTTTCCGCCCACAAGAAATCCCGGTCATGCCACGCGTTCCAGTATGTTTTCTGATCCATTTGTGCACATTTTCAAATATTTTTGGAAATACTTTTTGAAATACTTTTGGAACAGCCCATAAGTATTTATAGTCATGTGCCTGATGATTCACTGGCACTGACAGCCCCCTGTAAAGCGCCCCGGAATTGTCAATTGCAACTGTTAATTCCTACGTGACCAATACACATTGATACGTAAAATGATCATCTACAAAATGCAATTTAAGCGATTGACAATGATGACCCTAAATAGTGTCATGAGTTTGAGTAGCTATCTACTTTTATTGTCGAGTTATAAAAAACTTGCGAACCGCTCCTGCTTGCTCGGTTTTGACATCTTAACCTATCCTCAATTTTTATTTACATTTATGTAGTTGATTATAAACTCAAACTCAAAGCATTTATTTCAAATAAATCAATTACAGGGACTTTTCAAGGGGCGGTCAGTCAAAAGATGAAGCTAGTTGCCCATTCCAAAGCGTAGTAGGTACTTATTGAAAATAAAGGGCAAGAAACTCCATGGACACTCTTTTAAATAATATTGTTTTACATAAAGTTAGTTACATCAGTCATGTTGAAATTTTACATGAGAGAACGATGTAGAAAGACGTGCACGTTATAGGCGTCCGGAATGAAAAACATACAAAATAAAATCAAAAAACAATTCGGAAACCCTTAAATGCATACGGTATCAAAAATGATACCTAAAGTTTACCTTAGGGTAAGGCCTCAAATTTAATGTAAGGCTAGTTTGCTTTTAAATATTTATTTACATTGATTCATTTCAAAACGAAAAAAAAAGTAAAAACTTGAATTCTTATGGTATAGTCTATGGTTTTCTGCCATTTTCAAAAGTTAGTGGACGTTCGTAGTACAGGTATTCCCGCGTAATTTTGTTTTTGTTGTGGTCTTCTGATTTAGAGACTTTTCGTCCAACAAAAATTCTTATGAACATCGTAAGTATGCAATTCATATTATTGAGTACGTGTATTTACTTTATGTATGGGCTTTCATACTCTAATTTGCTATTTTTGAGAGGTATCAAAATTGATACTTCATGCATTGGCGCCAAAAAAAAAATTAGAATTCCTGACTTGGTTGAATGTCGTATTATATTTGGTTTTTGGCTTCTAATTGCATAAAATTTAGCATATTCTTGGTTTTGGGTGATTGCTACAACTGCTTGATGCTTTTATTTACAGACTATGGATAAGCGATTAGCAGAACGTGACATTAAGGGATATGTGAGGCAACTGGAAAGTGGAGTACTGTCTGATTATAATTTTGAGGAAGATGAAGACAAAATAGGATATTATGCTGATCGTAATGATATTTTAGCTGATTTAGAAGACAGTTAAGTAATCCTAATTATGTAGATGGTGATCCGCCAATGATATTTGACGATGAAAATGGCAGTTTAGTTTCAAATGAGGAGGTTGAACCGCCACCGGTCCCATCGACTTCTTCAGTAAGTGTAACTGGAAATATAACCGCTCGTAATCTAGTTTGGAAACGGAAAAATTTAAAACTTGTTGAAGAAGCTTTAGCATTCAAAGGAAATATACCCTACCCACGGAGCATTATGGAACTTTCCACCCCATACCAATTGTTTTCTTATTTCTTTGAAGATGATTTTCTTGAACAAATAGTAAATGAATCCAACAAGTATGCAATACAGATAAATGCAAACTTCACCGATACTACTCGTATTACCGTCTTGGAGCTTCGTAAGTTTTTAGGCATACTTATTTATTCTTCTGTCTACCATTTCCCAAGTGTGCGATCGTATTGGTCAGCAAAAGTTAGATTTGCACCTATCGCAGATACTATGACTGTGAATCGCTTTGAAAAAATTCGCCAAATTTTCCATATGAATAATAACGTCCATCACCTTCCCGTTAGTCATCCTAATCACGACAGATTGCACAAGATCTGACCTATTATCGATTACCTGAACAAACGTTATATGAGTGTTCCTTTTGATCATAGACTTTCTGTAGATGAACAAATGTGTGCAAGTAAGATTTCACACTTTATGAAGCAATACCTACCAAACAAACCCCATACATGGGGTTTTAATTTTTTTGTCTTATGTTGCTTGATGGGATACGCGTACAGCTTTGAGATCTATTCAGGGGCACAAAATATTGAAAGATTACAAAATGAACCTGATTTAGGTGCCGTGTCCTACACAGTCATCCGTTTGTTGCGATCTTTTCCTCGAAAAGTAAACCATATCGTGTATTTCGATAACTTTTACACAAATCTTGCTCTACTCTATTATCTTTGGGGAGAAGGAATCTACTGCTTGGGTACTGTGCAAAGAAATAGACTCGGAAAGACCTGCAAGTTGCCAGAAAAAAAAGACGTAACGAAAGCTGATGTGCCCAGAGGGTCACTGTGAAAATGTTACTCCATTTAATGGATTAGACCTAGCAGCTACTAGCTGGAAAGATAACAAGAAAGTCTTATTGCTTTCGACGTATGTAGGAGCAGAACCAGTAGAAACTATCAAACGTTTTGACAAAAAGCAAAAAGCTACTATTGAAATTGCTTGCCCTAGAGTCGTGAAAGAGTACAATGCTCATATAGGCCGCGTCGACCTAATGGACAGCTACTTAGGTCGATACCGCATCAGAATGAAGTCTCGCAAATGGACGACGCGATTGTTTTATCATCTGTTAGACATGACGGTCATCAACGCTTGGGTGCTCTATAAAAAAGTACTGACCAAAAAAGGAGAGAATACGAAACATGTTATGAATTTAGCTGACTTTAGAACAGATCTAGCAGAATCTCTATGTAAGTACCAAACTTACAATCATGATAACAAACGTGGTCGGCCAAGTTCTAGTCGCTTAGAAGAAGTAACAATCAAGAAAGCAAGGACAACTCGAGGGCATGAACAAGCAATGCCAACAAGAGACGTCCGCTTTGACAATGTAGGGCATGAAAGAGAATATTGTATTAAGAGAACTAAATGTAAATATAATAATTGTCGAAAGTTGACATCTGTCATGTGTTCAAAATGTAAAGTATCTTTGTGTGACAATAGAAACAATAATTGTTTTTATTTATTTCATAAAAAATAAAACCGACATTTTTTTTGAGCTAAATGCATGGAGTATCAAAATTGATACTTGAAGTTTTATTGTAAATAAAATGATTAAAATTCGAAAAAAAAAACCGAGTTTTGTACCCCTAAATCTATTATATATTTTTTCAGAATATTAAAAAAAATCATGCATTTAAGGGTTAAAATAAGCCGTGACAGCCAGAGATGACCATTACCCACTGACCGCGCCCGTTCACGAACATGACGTATGGATCAGCACCTTTCAGCTCAACCATTTTGAAAGGAACTTAGTGATCCAACACACCCGCCACCACCAGCGAGACATTTGAGAGAGCGTGACAAACTCTCATCCGCCAGGGCACATTTAAGTCAATGAAAGAAGTACCCTGTAAATGGTAGCTTTATAGTAGTGTTCAGACATGTGCTTTGCTAAAAGATTGAATTTGTACAGTTCAAAGATAGTTTTACAATCTTCAGGAGCTCCAACAATATTTTCGAATGCTAATTAATTAGTTTGTGCGCCCTTGTGGAGCAGAACAAGCGTTGAGCCAAGCATTTTTGTCAGCGATGTAGTCCCCCAAGTTATGATATGCTTGGCTGCATAGTGTGCGTTTGACACAGGAAAAGAGATGTAACGCGACACCGCCATCTAGTGTCGAGTAGCAGCATTTGTAGTTTTTGTAGTGTCTTTCTAAAGTAATAGGTGGCACTGATGAGTTGTAAATAGGCTTTATTACAGCATTCATTTGTTTAAGGGGAATTTCGAGAACTAATAGATACTACTATAATTTTTAGGCATATGATTTTTTTCTACACCAATTATTATGGCGGTGATAATGAAAACGCCGAGACCGGACGCCCTAGAATAGGGATGGCGAACATCTAGGTTCCCTTTTCTTTCCAATAAATATTAATTGTGGCTATGATATTGGCCAAATAATCTTGACTTATTCACTACTGATGACTTAAAACTTTATGCTTTCACAATAACACCTTTACTAATGTACAGTAATATTAACATTAACAGTATTAAAAAAAATAAAAATAAACAATTAGTGAGCCTCCTGATCTTGTAAACCGAAATTTCTGAAATTAGTTTTGTAGGTAAGTATTATAATATTTTAATTATTGTAAATGTGAAACTATGTGTTTTTTTTTTTTAATTTTTGTCTTTTTTTAAGTTAGTATTAATCTGGCAGTTTGAGTTGTTTATGCGGACTACCCAAATGTCCTTTCTTTACTAATTTTCGTCGAATCTTTGAGCTCCAAAAGTTGTGAGTTGCGCTGCACGGTTACTGACAAATTCGTGCACTGACTGGACAGATCCACACAATCTGTGTGGTTCTTTCCTCAAAAGACCATTTCAGACACCAATCGATATGGTCTTGACAAGATCTGAAGACTATGTAGATTACTTATTTAATTTCTGACCAAGATTATGTCTAAACTTTAATAGAGACTGACTTCTGAGTTAGTTTCGGCCTTTCTTCTCAGAGTAGTCAGTTATGAAACTCCGATCTCATCTAGTTTTTATAATGTGATTGGCGTGTAAAAGTGTTTGTACTTACAGAAATAAAATCATTTATCATTTGACGCCGTGCCCAAATAATTTCGTTACGTGCCACCAATAATTAGTAAATAGTAATAATGCCCTAGAAGGACATAATTATACTTACCTCATTGGTGATGTTCTTCAGAAAGGTCAGGTACGTAGTATTTGCAACAGGCGCGCTTGTATTACCAGATGTATGAACGTAAACGAGGCAAAAGATGTATCCCAACGATCAATGTATGTGTGTTACTATATTTAAATATTTAAATTTAAGAATTTGTTTGTTTTATGTAAGTATTTTGTTTTTTTTTTCTACTCACACAAACTTAAAGCATTTATTTCAAATAAACCAATTACAGGCACTTTTGATTTGTCAAGGTCGGCGGTCAGAAAAATGAAGCTAGTTGCCCATTCCAAAGGTACCTATGGAGAAGAACGGGCAAGAAACTCCACGGACACTCTTTTAAATCAAATTATGGTTATATTATATTGGTTACATCATTCATGTTTAAATTATGCATGTCAGAACGATGCAGAACGTGAAAAGCGCCCGAAATATAAAGTTGAAAATAATTCAAACATAAAATTTTATTAAAATACGCCGTGGCAGCTAAGAGATGACCAGTCCCTACTGACGGCGCCCGTTCACGAACATTACGCATGGATAAGCACCATTATGAAGGCAGCTAAATGATCCAACTCACGTGCCACCATCAGCGAAACATTAGAGTGAGCATGACATACTCTCAGTCGCCAGGGCACATTTAAATCAATTAAAGACGTACCCAGTAAATGGTCTCAAATGCTAATCAATTAGTTAATGCGTCCTTGTCGAGCAGAACCAGTGATTAGCCAAGCATTTATCGGCGATGTCATCCACCAACTTATAATATGCCCGGCTGCATAGTGTGGGCTTTATACAAGATTTAAATTTGATATCATTCTGTTAATGTATGTGGGGAGGTATTTTATTGTAACATTTTAAACAGTACCTCATGAAAGATGAGTCTACTTTAGCCAGCATGAAATCTGGTTGGTGCCTACTTCTAGTGTTATAATTGTATCATAATTGTATCGCCACAAGGGCGCCTAAACAATTGATTAGCATTCGGAAATATTGTTGGAGCTGCTGAAGATTGTAAAAACTATCTTTGCACTGTATAAATTCAATCTTTTAGTATTGTATAATTGCAAAGCACACGTGTGAGCACTATGTAGTACCTACTATAAAGCTACCCTATACTGGGCACGTCTGTCATTGACTTGAATGTGCCCTGGCGGCTGAGAGTATGTCACGCTCACTCAAATGTCTCGCTGGTGGTGGCGTGTGTGTTGGATCATTAAGTTCCCTTCAAAATGGTTGAGCTGAATGGTGCTGATCCATGCGTCATGTTCGTGAACGGGCGCCGTCAGTGGGGACTGGTCATCTCTTGGCTGCCACGGCTTTTTTTAATTTTTCTTTTCCGATTTTTATGTTTTTTATTACGGGTCTTTCTACATCGTTCTCACATGTTTAATTTTAACAAGACTGATGTAAAAAAAAATCTGTAACCATATTATTTAAAAGAGTGTCCATGGAGTTTCTTGCCCGTTCTTCTCCATAGGTACCTACTTCGCTTTGGAATGGGCAACTAGCTTCATATTTCTGACTGACCGACCCCTTGACAATTCAAAAGTGCCTGTAATGGGTTTATTTGAAATAAATGATTTGAGTTTGAGTTTGATAATGTAAGGATGTTCCTTTCCGCTGCTCGTTGGCTGGTTTGTATTTTGTCCATCGTTGCTTTGTTATATATCCAAGTCTGACAACTGTAGGATACACAGGGTAGTGAGTAGGAATCCATTATTCTTTTCTTTAAGTTCATAGGGCGTTTAACATTTCTTTTACACTCCACAATTTCTTCCAAGTCATATTAATTCTCCCATCGATCTAGTCTGTGTGTCTAGACTTTTTGAAGGACATTAGTTTGTCTAGGTATTGGTAGCTATCCACATTTTCTAATGCAGTTTTGTTTACAGTTATAGGCTTTTTTGTACTGTTTGTTGCAAATTTAGTTTTTGACGTGTTTATTTTTAATCCTATGCTTTCGTTAACATGCATAACTCTGAGATCATTTCTTCTAATTCTTTGGGTGTTTTGGAGAAAATAACCTGTTTGTTTCCAGTTCAGGCTTTTCATTATGAACTCCAAGACAGAGATGAAGAGCTTGGGATCTCCCAAGGATCTCCCTGTTTTACCCCTCTACATATTTTAATTTCTGCACCTAGTCGGTCCAGCTTCACTCGGCTTACACTATTGTTGTATATGTCTTATAAAATATTAATGTAGGCGTTGGGATTTTTTTGATATGTTGGTGCTTTCATGTGATATAGAGTCAAAAGCCTTTTTAAAATCAATGTAGGCTAGGTAGAGTGGTACTTTCCGTTCTTGGTGTTTCTCTATTACCTGGTCTAGGGTGTGTAAGTGGTCGATAGTACAATATCCTTTTTTGAATCCTGCCTGCTCTACCGGCTGGTGTTCTTCTATGTTTAGCTCTATCGTTTTGTCTATACATGCTGCAAACAGTTTATATAGCAAGCTTATGGGTCGAAAATTGTTTACATCCGCTGGATCACGTTTCTTGTACAGAAGTATAAATCTCGATTCTGCCCAGCTTTTTGGTGTCCTTTGTTCTTGAAGTATTTGGTTAAATAGTAGGATTATGGGGCTACAGAGGACAGATTTTCCACTTTTAGAGGCTCATTTGGTATGTTTTCCGGCCCAGGACTTCTATCAAGATTTTTTTTCTATTTGTTTCATTATTTCTAGATTGTCAAAGGATTAAACTGGAAGAGTCATATTATTATCTGTAGATTCCTATGCATTCGTTTTTGGTGATTTATGCACTGAATGGTGGCAATTTTTATTGCTGTACAGATCTTTATAAAATTCTGTGGCAACTTTTACAATATTTGTTCGTGAATTTACAGTTTCTGTTGGAACCTGGGACTTCAACTTAGATATCCAGGTTTTGTCAGTGCTTAGTTGTTTACAGGCTCGTTTCTGGCTTCCTTTGGTGCTTAAATTTCTTTCTATACTGTTCATCCTATGGTCTTCAACAATTTGTTTGCGATTTTGTAGTTCGAAAGCTCTTTTTTCTCTTCTTTACTTTTGGATTGTTTGTGCTGTAGCTTTGCTCGTCTTATGATGTGTTTTTTTTGTGTCTATTTCTCCCGCGGAGACAAACCGTATTGGGAGATCACGAGAGGGGGCCCTTTGTGATTCCTATTCTATGTTTTGTTGATTGTTTGTTTTCGGGTGTTTTCTTCAGTTTGGTAGGCAAGTTTTGGTTTTTGTATCACAAAATTCTTCATATTCATGTTTGCTGTCTGGTTTCCTTCATATGTAGTTTTTTGCTGTTCTGAATTTTATTACTATTATTTGTTGTCATTTCAGATGATTCAGACAAATTTATATTGTTTGTGTATTTTTGAGATGAATTGTTTTCTTTGTTGTCCAATATAATTCATTTATCGTATTTAATAAATGCTTTCTTTCCTTGTTCTTTTTCTATTTTTAGTTGATGTTGCAGCTCTTTGCGTTTGTTAAGAAATTCTAAGGGATAGTCTTGCTTTAAGTAGTATGGCGATTCTTCGAGGCATTTTCCGCTCTTCAGAATTTTTAATTTTGCCGCATTGTATTGAACGTTATTACGATTGGTCTAACTTTCTCGCTTTTTTTCCGTAGCCTCGATGGAATTATTATCATATTGGAATCCAAATTACGTGTTGATAATATCAATCACCATTTTTTCTAGCTCATGCTACAATTTTTCGCTCTCTTCGACCCCGAATATAATCAGATTTTTGTGCCTTATGGATCGTTCGAAGTTGTTTCTGTGTTGTTGTTTTCTTTAAGAGTTCGTTTTTCAGTTCTAATTTTTTAAATTTTTCGTTGACATTGTTGTTTATTGTGCTTTTATATATTCTTTCGTTTTCACCATGTCCGTTTATTGCTGCCTTATTTCTTGTTGCATATTTTCCAAAAGTTTTTTATTTCGTCCGTTACTAAATAAGTGTAATAAATGTTTGACAATATTCTTGTTTTGCGTACTACGCCTTCTTTTACTGATCGGCTCTGTTGAGACAGTTTGCTATGGGTACGTAGTTTCGAATGAAGTGATTAACTCAATTGAGTTTATGAAGATATCAATTGAGTTAATCACTTCATTCGAAACTACGTACCCATATTTGTATCGATCTTTGATTTTGATAATGTACGCATTCATATGATTAAGATAGCGTTAAGCGCAGTTTTTGGAAACGGAACGCACACTTTTGTTTTGTGAGGGTGGTTATTATTTTAAAATTGAACGATTAATTTTTCTGTTTTAGCACTGTTTTGAAATTGTTTGCACTGTTTATTGAGTTTTAAGTTCATAACAGTCTTACGTAATTATAGCAATGCCGTTTTTAATTGTTTTATTAGTCACTTCAATGTTTAAAGCAGGTCTTCTTTAACATCACTGATACACACACCTATGTGTGTTTATTCATTCAGTTAGCATATATATTGCTTTGAAAACGATTACTGGAATAGCAGATATTTATAGTATTGACTATGTAGTTTTATGTATGAATCACTTCGCATTTATATTTAATTTCAGTATGTTAGCAAGCACAGACAAGGAGTCGAACTTTTTACTTTATATATTTTTGACAACAGGAAATTCATATATAACATAACATACCATCACGCCTGTAATCCCAGAAGGGTAAGCAGAGGTGTACCTATCGTACACCCAAATTTCGCCAGTTCTGTTTCAGTCCCAAGTAATAGGGGGCGAGCTTATTGCCATCAACCGGGCACAAATCCAGACTCCAGGCCGCTACTGGGAATTTCTAGATATAAAAACCCAATAACCGGGGGAATTGAACCCAGTACCTCATGCTCAGCAGTAGCTCTTGCGACCACTAGACCAACGAGGCAGCGGCGGTAACTTCATAGAAACTAAAAATCCCGGTTTGCCCTATTAAAATTATAATTCACTACAACATACGTAAGCCTTTAAAAAAAACATCACCAGTCAATAAAGTCGAATTCAAACATTTAGAAACGTTACTCAATTTGTTATTATTTTGAAATTTTGAAAGAATATTTTCCAGGTGCTGTGGTTATGAGTTAGTTTTATTATTTAAAATGATGTGATCGTTATTGCGGCGATGTCATTCCCTATGATTTTGTAAGTGAATAGAGTGTTCTCTCTTTATCAAAATGTGATTTTGTGTCAATGTTAAATACATGATACTAAGTGACTTCACCGCAACCAACCTCAAATTATTACAAACTTAGGTAGCTGGTGCAATTTAAAAGAAAAAAAAATTGTAGTTTTGGTAAATCACTGAAAAACTAACATTCTCAATATATCGCATCTCATAACAAAACGATAATGTTGGTATCGAAGAGGTCTTCTTAAGTGTTTTGAAATGAAGATTAGAGTCGGCTATTATCATTGTTTGTTAAAAAAATGTTCAATGTTATGAGGTAATATCTTACGTTAGCATTTTTAATCGACATTAAATTATGTAAGCGCTGTATGACTTTTGTGAAAAAAGATGTCTTGCGTAGTCTATGTCATTCTGTAGGGATATAATGGTATAAAAAGAAATGCCCGAAGTCAAAGTCAAAGCATTTAATTCAAATAGGCACATAAAAGGCACTTTTAAACGTCAACATTTACATTAAAATAGAATTGATTCTAAGCGCCCCTTCCAAAAGGTAGTTTAGTATGGAGAAGAATGGACAAGAAACACCACCGTAACTCTTTTAAAATGTTTTACAATATTTTGTATATATGAGTTATATTTTTATATGTGTAGACGATGCACCAAGAATATAAATACGATACCACAATAGGTGCTCATATATTTACAAACATTGTAAAAGAATATGATTTTCCTAAAATATTAACTAGGAATAAGTCAGTGTCGTCATGCAAAAATGTATCAATTTTTAAGTTACATGGGTGTCAGAATAAAAGTTACTCCTTATTTAATAGATTATTCTATTACGTAGGTCTCGTAAGTGGTTGCAATTTGGACCACAATTGCCTACTGTCTTTAAACTCAAGGGTAATTGTGAAATGAAAATGATAATCGATGGCAATGTCTTCTTTTGAAAGGCCAGCCACTTTAATTGCGTTATTTACTTGTTGAGCAGACGAATTTTCCAAAGCTATGACGCAATGTCGGATTGCGATTAAAAGTGTTTTACGCAACTAGGCTGCTAAATATCAAGCACTGTCAGCAGGCTCTTGAATAACTCTGTCATGCATATCGTTACCGTGATGCTTGATACCTCTGAACGAATTTATTTCCATAGAACTCATACCACATTTCTCGATTCGTTTGTAGAGCGTCCAAAAATTTATAAAGGGGCCTGTATAAAGGGGGTGGATGCTATGGTCACAAGTTCCTTGACTTCCTTGGGAGCTGCACAGTACTCTCCTGGCTCAGCCTGGTGTGACGATGACCCCAGCGGGTGCGACACGCTGCTGACGCCAGGAAGGTGATGGTCGGCGGATGATCTCGCCAGACCCGTGGAAGCGAGCTCGACGCGGCCGCGCGGGTATAATAAGTACCCGGCGCGGAGCCCGTTGATATCCGGATAGCCGGAAGGTGGTGGTCCGGGTCTCAGCGTCTGGATGACGCTGATGTCTCCGAATGAAATTGAGCATGTATGTAGCCGGGACCTTGCACCCTGGAATCAACATCCGTCATCTCCGCTGATTGTGCATCAGCAAAGCTAGATGTATTAGTGCGCTATGATGGTGGTGTGTGGTTATCACAATCAGTACGGAGTTTACAATTTTGTGAGAAGCACGACGTGACTTGCACATTTTGATAGATTGGAAAAGAATAAATGATTAACAATATGCAAAGCGCAATAAGGTTGCATACTAGAGTTTAAGCTTAAGGCATATTAATTTAAAACAATAATTAACAATCAGCAAGTAGCACACTCTCTACGATGACCTAGATAGGAATTAAAAACGCAAAATATAAAAGCGACATTGTTCAACACTTACCCAATATGGGCTTACGAAAACACAGATTTTAACCAAGTTGACTAATATTTGTCAATAAAAGTATTATGGCGACAACCGTGGCTGTGGGGCACACGCGTAAAGTCGCGCCACTGTTGAGAGCAGTGACGCGAACGTGAGCCCGTCATGCCAGCATAGGACGGTGTGCCGTGCCGCGTAGGGCTCCATCCTCTCGGGTCTGCCGCGGAAGGCGACTGGGGCGAGGGAACAAGAGGTCGCTATACAAACGAGTTAGACCGGGGCGACCGAAGCTCACGCGCATTGCGTTAAATGTAGATGTCGGCAATTGGGTTTTTAAGTAAACAAATGATAATAATGCCTATAAGAAGCCGAAATTAATGTTTAAAATGAATATTTAATGTAAATAAGTATGTACATAAAAATACGGAACGTTACAACGTAACAAGAGTTAATCGCACATAAAGCATATAAACAACTTCCCAACATCAATCGTCGGGCAGTTGCCCGCCAGATACGACATCCATCTGGTCGGAGGATGCTCCCTTTTCCAAGAGTATGAACTTTACACCCTGTTCCTCATATCTCTACACTGATGACCCCGAGTATGAACGTTAGCGCAGACTTCGTGCAACTACTTCAGCGTGACGTCATCAGCATCACTCCCGCAAGTCACACAGCCAGCCAGCAACCACGGCTTGAATGGTTGTCCTGACCATCAGCATGCAGCGCAAGCGCATACCTGCATGTCGATTCTGTACAAATCTCACCGTGAAGACTTGCGTGGAGTGAGCTGTCAGTGTCATCCCGTCTTGTTCAATTGCTAGCATCAGTGGCACTGACAGCTCACTCCACGCTCACTTCACCTTAGTCTTCACGGTGAGATGGTTACATAATAGCACTACTGGTCTTCACCCGAGCTGGTTCTAATCGACTTTAATTCTTAATTTCTATTTCTACGAGTACATACTAATTGTATTTAATGTTTTATAATGTATTAACTTATAACGACGTTTGGCCAGCCGGTTAAACGTTTCGTTACACAGTACGGAAACTAGGCCTACTGGTCAAAATAATTACCTACTCTCCACTGGAGTGTACTTACAGTACAAGACGGCGTCTGCGATTTTTTATGGTCATGGATGTCATTTTCATAGTTTCCAAGGGTGCTTAAGCCGATAGTGAAGTCAAAATGTAAATCCAAGATGTATTTTCATTTTGACCTAACTATTCAGCCATCTTTGGTTTGAAAACTATGTAAACGAAACCCATGACAAATGAAAATTTTCGAGACCACTCGTCTCGAGACCCGCGACTGAGAGCACCGCGACTGAGAGCACCGCGACGTTCGCTTTGGTGTCTGGTCAATGCGCGCCTCTGTGTGAGAGTACCGTTTCGAGTTTGTAGTTTCCGTACTGTCCATATTTTTATGGTGGCGTGGCACTGCCATTGCACGAGAATCGTACAAAATACTCTTGCGATTTATAACTTTATAAAGCTCTTTAATAAACTATGTTTTTCTCTTTCCTTTACTAAATGATGATATTGTGGAAAACCATGTAAAAAAAAAAGAATTACCTGTTCTGTGCTGCATTCTAACTGCCACTCACATGTCAACCACACGATCGCCTCGGAACCAGACGTGCCAGAAGGATAGATGTTCAAATAGGTCAACTGATGTAAATAAATAAGGTGACAATGTTATTAGAGTAACCTTGCTTTCACTTTGAAGGTCGCTCGCGCACTTGGAACACACAAAAGTCCAGTTATAGAGAACTGTTTTGACATTTTTAATCGTTTTTTGCATAAATTTGTTGAAGTCACTTTAAATATTGATATTCTTTTACACAGTTTCGTTTATAAGTTAGTTTTTCACTATACTTACTCTCTAGCACCAACTCGCACCGGCGTCGAAGCGGGGGGTCTAACCTCCGAAGCTACTGAGCCTAAAATTTGGAAAAAAAAATACAGAAATTATTTCTTTACTTACAGAAAACAGGAAAACCTATAAGAAGTCTATGGTCTTAAAATAACATGGCAAATCTTTAAATATTGTACGAACAAACTTACCTTTGTAGTTGGAATATATGAGAGAACATGTTTTTCAACTACAATGTCAAGTTTGTTCTGTGTATCTGGGGATATGGTAGAACCTCCGCCAAGACGAGCCTAAAACAAAAAGCTACCTTTTCTCGAAGCGTTTCTTCGTATTGATAATGCTATCAAGCTCAAATTATCAATATAAAGTATTAGAAGTCAATTATAACCTACTTTTAATTGTTGCTACGAAATGGAAGTTTGTATGTACATGTAGTTCAGATGAAAAAACTATAATTTGGTATCTTGGACTTGATCTGACGATGAAGCTAGAAGGTGGATAGAGGAACTCTTCAGTGGCTATAAGTAAATCCTCTGGTTTGTTCCTATCTGATTCGATTTAACGAGTCCAAAACATTGGGCTTAGGCAACGAGGATCTCATGATGGAGCGAAGAGGTGGATAGTGGAACTTTTCAGTGGCTATTAAACTTAATTATTGAGTAATATAATTTTATCTCCTTTCGCTGCAAAATACTTATTTGTAAAGTCACTGGCGCCTGAAATACAGGTACTCTATCTAGCTCTGGAGCCAGGGTCTCACATTCTTCTGTGACCTGTTTTTATTTCAATGAAGAATGTATTATTAATAAAGTTAATTGAGAAGGCAGTCAATACGGACCAGTGCAGGTTCATATGCCTCAAAGAAGTCCAAATCGCCGAATTTGTCTCAACAAGGGAGGCAGGCTCCCGTAGTTCGGAAAACCCGCAGTTGATTCAGAGCACAGCTCATGCCAACCAAAGAATGCTGAAGGGGCTAGATAGTCAAGAAGTTCAGAATATAAATCAAAGTCTTCGCCAAGTTGGATTAGCGGGCCAGGCAGGACCGCAACCCCTACGTGTCGAGCAGAATATGGCTAGTCATCAGGGTCTGGTGAGCAGCCGGGTCCCCTGTTCGTCCCATGTAACAAAATTTATTTACAACGACAGCCTGGTGAAGTTTCTGGGATTGTAAGCAGTCGCGATCTTAATCCTAGCCAAGGAGTTGTAACTGCTGCTCAAGCTGCTACTGGCGCAGGCGGCGCTCTTGTTTCATCAGAAGGGGATATAATGTATGGTCAGTTTCGATCCAAACGCAGGTGTCCTTATTAAATTCTGTGCGCGTGTTACTGTTTTTGATGTCTTTGTGATAGTTGTCAATAAATTATTTTGAATAGTTTTTTGTTGTTGTTGTAAGTTTAGAAATAATTATAGGAAGGTCTTGCAAGAAAGTGAGAAGCCCAACACATGCTACAACGCTGGTCTCTACGATGCACAGACAAAAAGCAACAACATAATAATAAGAAATCCGATCTTATTTTTTATTTATTAAAATACAACATCACAACAAAATATATAGGAGAACACGATACATTCACATAGTTAATGTCTAAAATACAAAAAGCTGGGATACGGACAGTGGCGGCCGCAACATTTTGAGCATCTCTTTAAATTGTGCTTATCTTCGTTACGTTGCGGAACTTCCTGGCTGGGGCAAGTCCTCGGCTGAGACCTGCCACTCTTTGGAATCAGCCTCTCTTTACACCTACATCTTATTCTTTCCTCTCTTTGCTCCCTCTCCATCACCACAGACTCATCAATCGCTTCGTCTAGGATGACACGCCTCATAGGTCCACCCCAAAAGTTATCATCTTCTTGAAACTTAGTATACGGCCAATCGGTTTGGTCACTGTGTCGTCTCTTCGGTCTCGTATTGGGTATATCGTCTAAAGACCCCAACTCAATCACGCGCTCCTTTCGGCACGGTCGACTGCTGCAGGGCATTTGGGCATGAAGGCCATCCCTTTTCGGCATTCGACATTCGTGATCTTTTTTTGTGAAACCTGGGGAGCATGATGGTGAAGACGCCTGATTAAGATCGAACGCGCTCATGCAAGGACTCGGCGTGCATGAAGATCGGGAACTTGGTATATCTCTTTGTAAGGGTCTTTGAAATGACTTTTGAGGATCCCAATAAGAATAGCGCTCAGGTGAGGGCTGATGTTGAGATTTTGAGTCGGGGCACGGGTCGGATTGATTGCAGGGCATTCCCTGCGGGCTAGTG
This sequence comes from Dasypolia templi, assembly GCA_963555695.1. Taxonomy (NCBI): domain Eukaryota; kingdom Metazoa; phylum Arthropoda; class Insecta; order Lepidoptera; family Noctuidae; genus Dasypolia; species Dasypolia templi. The sequence continues at coordinate 14,612,687 of OY743163.1, forward strand.
TTTTGCTGTTGTAGTTTACTTAAATTAGGACGATGGTAAGGGGTGGACTGTGCGTAGGACGATGTTCGAGTTTGATCGCAAGGCGCTGAGCCTGTTTGATGGCAGGGCGCCGGGCCGGGTTGATGACAGGGCGCTGGGTCAGATTGACGACGACTACTTCTCCCGCTCTGTTGCAAATCTGATTTATCGATGGTGTTTTTTTCATTAGGATTCCAGTAGTATTGCTTTATGATTATCTGAAACATTCAAAGAAAATAAAACGGCGATTATTGGCAAGTTACTGTTAGTAGCATGAATTTAGTAAGCATTTAGATATCATTATAAAATAAAATTAAACATTAATTACAAGCCTGCTTCTGTTAAACTGAGACACTGCTTGAGGTAGCTGAGCGGTGAGGGTGGGGTGTTTACGCCCGTCAGCGGGCGAATAAGAATGATTGAACTCTCGCTGCATGTCACCTCTCCTCCCGCACCGAGCGGCTATCTTAGGTACCATCCCAGTTAAATGGTAGTCATGTAGCTAATGAAACCGACAAACCTAATTTATATTACTTTTATTGTTTCGACACTATCAAAACGTAAAGAGAGAAGTTTATAGAATAAAAATCTTACTTGTGGTTGAACTTCCCCCAAAGGGCACTCAATATTGCTACTTGAAATAGTATGTCTCCTCATCTGGTGACCAGATTTTGGCGACGGTCTTGAGGGTCCAGCTGGACAGGGTCTGGGATTCTTTTCACGGCATGCCGGGAAAATTGGACTTGGTGGAGGTTTTTCTATCTCGAATGGGTCTCTCCTCGCATGGGAACAAGGTGGGTGTACCAAGTTCGCAGAAAGACCAGGACATGGTATTGATGTGTTTTCATTGTCGACTGGGCAAATGGGACTTTGTTGTTGCGCCATCCCGAATGGTCTAAGTACTGTTTGACTTCCAGCGTCGACTGGCCGCGGCCCCACGCCAGTGTCCCGCTTATTATTCTTCATAAATGAACTAACACAGCTTGGAGACAAACAGGTTCTTCGTTTGATTATCTCTAAATGAGCCCTGTCCTCAGAGCTTAAAATACATGGAGTGAACGGTTTGGGTTGCTTGGTAAAAGGTCGCCTACACACTTTGGAGGAGCCACTGAAGCCAGGAGTAGCCAAAGGTTTATAGGCTGGACATATTGGAGCGTCCATGCCGCTCCCGCTGCTGGCATTGCTCACATTTCTAAAAGCATCTATGGTCATACTTGAGGAGGCATCGTACTTTCTCGATTCTTCTGAGGCCTTCAGTTTATCAATCAATTTATCTGCAAGTGTATCATAATTTTCTTCAGATTCCAAAGGCATTTTACTAAGAAACTTTACTATTTCTTTCTTCATTAATTCATTCTTTGTGTCATCACCTTCCACATCGATATCAAACAGTTTTTTCGACAATACATAAACCAGTCTGTTTCTGGCAAATACCTCTGTGGGATTTTGCGGTGGTAGTGGTAATTCTTTTATCCAGTCATAAATTTCTGCTCTTATTCTTGCTTGTTCTACTTCGTATCTTATAGAGTCTCCTGTAGGCAATGGAACTTTATTCAATGCATTGTACAGATTGTTGTTTAGTGTCCGACTATTAAGTGGTGAACACGGATTTCTGTACAAGTACTCTCTACAGAAATTATTAATCTCATCAGCAATTTTTCTTTTTAATAGTTTTCTTAGATTTTCATTGCCCCCGGAATAGTGTAAGTCAATATAGGCATCGGCTAGTTGGTCTTTCAATGTTTCCATAGTTGCATGTTCTTCTTTGGATAAGTTCCGTTGATCTGGTAAAAGTTTTGAGATGGTATCACGTAATTTCCGTTTGTATGCTTGTCCTGCTCTTTCGTCATGAGCTCTATGCTGTGCTTGTAATACTTTTTCAATAAGATCTTCTTTCAGGGCTTGAAATTCGTCATCAGAAATCGTAATATCGCCTAACAGATTCTGTACTTCATCTCTCAGTACAGCTTCATAAAGAGAATCGTCGTTAAATATTTCTGGGTCAAAATTCATTTCTCCTATTTTGTGGATCAAACTGTATGCCATGTCCTTTTTCATGTCCTTGATTTCGTCTTCTCCCTTTGTTTCGTCATCAGTATGTATGCTACTTAACCAAGTGTCTATGAAATTTGTCAGTCCATTAAAACTCATTCCATAGCGTCTTTTCTTGGATTCTGGACCTTAAGAAAAGTAATACATATTAGTTTTTAGTTTTGGAAGCTTTCAAATGTTATTAAGCATTTAAAAAAACGTAATGTGTAGGGATATTGTCTTTCTTTGTGACTCACTTGATCGTATTCAAATTTTTTTAACCATACAGAAAAAAACTAATATGAAAAACTCAATTTATCTCATATAAAAAATATTGAATAAGAATTGTCTAAAAGCCGGTAACTGAAAAGTTGTGTGGAAATTAGTTGTTATGATATGGCCATGTGATGCGGAGGAATGAGGAAAACGATATGAGGAAAGATTTGAGTATGAATATGGATGGCTTTAAAAGAAGTGGAAGACCAAAGAAACGATGGATGGTCTGTGTCAAACTAGCGTGACTACCGAGGTGATGACTAATAGAGAAATATGGGTAAAATATATATTGCAGCAACCCTAAAAAAGTTGATGTGGACGCATGAGGAGCAATGATTGATGTTGAAAAGTCTTTTCAGTACAATTTGTGGATTGAATCCTATCATCCCTCTTTTACTTTGCAACCATGCAAGTTTATGAAAAAGTAAACTTTACCTGTCCCATCCATTGTAAGATCACTATCTAAAATTGGAGTTCCTCGATCTTTTGCATAATCTTCAGCCAACTGACTTTCCATCAACCCACGTTTTTCTTTCGATATCGGGGAACCATTAAAAACGTGACCGATATCTTTTACCGTTGCTTTCTTAAAATCTTTCTGCTTTATTTGTGTACCTGCTGAATTCTGGCAATCTTTTTCTTGAAAACTCACAATCAATTTCTTAGTCCTGTAAAGGAGCTTGTACGCTAATTCTTCTGCTTTTTCGTCACACACACATGCACTCAGGTAAGTGAGTCGTTTTATAGTTTCAATCAAGTTTTCTACAATTTTATCTTGGTCAGCATCGCTCTTTCCCAGTTTAGTTAGCTCATTGGTTATACTTGGATGCAACTCTCTTCGGTCACAACATATATTGTAATCATCTAAAATAGCTGATATTTCTTCGTTTAGAGCAGTTCTAAACTCTTCGACTTGTTTTGTAGTAAGACTTTTTCTTCGACCGTCTCCTTAAAATAGAGAAGTAACATGTAAATCATTTTTTTTTCCTTTTTTTATTCGTTTTGTTTGATTGTTGTTCAGTGGATTTACACCTTTTAGTTTTTGTGTCATAATTACCGCAAATAAACGTTTCTTATTTCTTTATTTACTTTTCTAATTGATTTATAGCCGATTTTCATCCAATTTCTTTTTTGTTGAGAATTTAGTGTGTCTAAGATAATTTCAGAATTTTGTTGGTTGGTTCTATTTACAAGTAGGTAATAACTAGTTTCTGATGAAAAAGTTTTATAAAAATTGTTTCAACGTTTTCCCCTTTTTTATATCGTTTCTTCATTCATTACGCGTATTATTCTATTTTATTATCCAGAATTGAAATACTCTGTTTCTGATACTATTATTCGTTTAGTTTGATTGTTGTTCAGTGGATTTACACATTTTGTTTTTTTTTGAGTATTTGTTCTTATTTTGTGTCATATTACCGCAAGTAAACGTTTATTCTTCCTTTTCTTTCGTTCTTTATTTACTTTATATTTTATGAATACGTTCTATTATGAAACTAAAAAACAATAGAACCATTTTTACCGAAATCTACTGAGGTCCAATTTGACCAATGTTACTAAACGCGTTCAGGACATCTAAAACGCGTTCGAGAGCTGTCAGTGTCAATATTCCATAGAAAATAATATAATAACTGACTGTATAATAACTGACAGCTCTTAAACGTAGTTTATGTGCTGATCGTGTTCAATTTCATTGGTGAAATCAGACCTAAGTGCCGATTTCACCAATGAAACTGAATGCGATCAGCACTTTTAAATTCAGTTCAAGACCTGTCAATGTCCATATTCCATATTAATTTTGACTCTGACAGCTCTTGCACGCGTTTTAGTTCTGCTGAACGCGTTCGTTCAGTAACATTCGTGAAATTCGCCCTTACTGTAGTGATTGTTTGTCACGTGTTTTACATCAGCCTCGTTGTTATATTTAATCGGTAGATTAAAAATCAGCACTTCGCCCTCGACTTCGTCCAAGTGGTTTTCGAAAAAAAAAAAGCCTATGTTCATAAGACATCTTTCTCATTTTTTTAGATGTTTCTCACATAAAATAAACATATTCACAGATATTTTGTAACAAATTAATTTAAAGTATCCATGTAGTTACTTGCCCGTTCTTTTCCCTAAGTGCCTAATACGGCTGCCCGACTGACTCCTTACGAATTCAAAAGTGCCTGTAAATAGCTTCATTGAAATAAATGCTTTGAGTTTGACTTGAGTTCATTTATGTATTGATTGCAGCTAGTGCAGCTGTCAATTGACAAAATTGTTATAGTTTCATGTGACGCGTTTATTTAGGTTTTAAATTGTGTTTATAAAGGTTTACCAATAAATATTACTTACCTAATCTAGGAATTTTTATTTCGTACTTTTTACAAGGCACATTACCAGTTTTTTTTTTTTTTTTTGGGAATGGCATCTCGCAGGTCAACCTATGAGGTTATCGTCTGCTTAGACGGACTTGCCTGTGGTTGCCCTAATAAATTAAGGCCTCCAGCCAGGACTTAAACTTATGTACTAACTTGAAAACTAAGCGACAACGCTAAGGGCACCCCCTGTAGGGTACGAACCTCGGCTTAGGGCGTCGCTGGAAGAGAGCAGCAAGGATCAGGATTTGAGTGATTTAGGGACAAATTTAAAGCTACAGGCTCAGCGGCGCGGGCTGGCTCGAGCAAGGGTCGGGAGGGGCGTGGATTTGGGCGTCGCGGCGGGCCTCGGCGGCGAGGACGGTAGGACGGCGATCGGGTTTTGGGCTTATGAAGTGTGCTGGTGGCCTTACTACTCTCCTGGAGGAGGGTAGTGGCGTCGTCGGGGGCGATTAAAGTATGCCTTGGTCGGCGAATACCGCTAATGCGGGAGGGAGTGTAGCGGGCGGCCGCTGAGATCAAGGGGTTGGAGTGTTTAATGCCACAGTCAAAGAAGCGCTTCGATAAGCGTTTCATGAACTGGTTTATGGTAGGCATTTTAAGGTCGATGTGGAGATTTATATTACGGACATAGAAGAGGGCACCCGTGACCTTTCTGAGGAAACGGTTCTGGAGGGTCTGCATCTTATGGAGATGACGTGGGTGAGTCATGATGGGACGGATGACTGCGGTGTAGATGCGCAGCTTGCATTTAAGTGACAGTTTACTACGGGCTGTCAGTACAAAGTGGAGCCTGCTAAGAGCGAAGGAGGCGCGCGCGCGAACCGCCTTATTATGAGCCTTAAAGGTAAGGTTTTCATCGAGGATCACGCCTAGGTATTTGGCTTGCTTCTCCCAGGGGATCGGCTTACCGTACATAGTGATCGGGCTGGGAAGTGGGGGAGGGAGTCGACGACGTCTCGAGAAGAGAACCGCCTGACTCTTATCGGGGTTGACCTCGATTCTCCATTTCCGGAACCAAGCGCCTAAGACGTTTGCGGAGGTTTGGAGAGTACGAGCTATAGCATTGGGACAATGACCGGTATAGTAAACGGCAGTGTCGTCGGCGAAGAGAGCCAAACTGAGCCTTTTTACTCTGTGGGATATCGCTGGTGAACAGCGTGAGGGACACCGGCACGAATAGGGTGAGGGGACGCACATTACCAGATGACTGAAATACTACTTAATGAACTCTTATCCGTTAAGGTAGTTTAAATTTCGGTAGTACGTTCGCTTGGGATATTTACTGACATCCACGCGAAGCTTACTAATCGAAACTCCCATACACTGGCCTTCAAAATATAGTACCACACTTTAATTGCAATGTTTTTTTAAGTTCAAAAGATGTATTTTCGAAATATATGAAGTTAAAAAAAAACCTCGTCTTCAGTTTGCCAAACCGGCTTGAGGCTGTAATCAGAGCTCGAGAAATTAATAACACAATGGTTTTTATTTCAAAACTCTTACTTCTACTGTTTAGGAAAAAATGCAATTAAGAAAGTTTGGTACTCGTACTAAGTTTTAAAGGCCAGTGTATTATAAATTCGAAAGTAACTCTGTCTGTAAGTTATCTTTTCACGCTTAAACTACTGAACGGATTTATATAAATCTGTCCAGCACTTTTCTTATAAAAAAAAAATTTGGCAAGGAGGTAGATGGCATCCTGGAGTAGGCCATAGGCTACTTTGGTCCCGATAGCGGGATCCAGTGAGATAATTCCCGACATCAACACAGGCGAAGCAGCAGCAGTCAAAAAAAGCTAGTCATAAATATTTTTGGCATGAAATCAAATCACACAAAAACGCACAGTGTTTCTCCATCTATTTCTGTCACTTAAAGGCGTCATTCGTTAAAGCATGAAGCCCATACGCACGTAAACTCACTTTCAATGTGAATGAGTGCCGCTCGCAAGCATCTAAGTGGCAGAAAGTGATGAAAATGCTCATCCTTGCTGTGGAAGCACCCAGGAATGTTGAGGGGACCCCTATTTAGTTTTAGTAGTGTAGTTAGTGTTAAGACGACACAAGTTTAGTAAAATTCAGGAGAACTTCTATACCGATCATTTTGTACAATTCCTCGATTTTCTTAACTTCTGGAGTCACACACGCATCAGGATCCGCTTTGCTTAATCTCCTAAATACTTGAAACCTTAGGTTTTCAATTTCCTCTTTCTTTGAAATCGTCTTGTCTGATTGTACTTGCAAATATTTCTTTCTATCCACAACGTCATTAGTAAGCTCGTCAGCAAAATCGGTTTTAGCTTCTGGCTCTAAATACATAGGCACAGTTTCCATCCAAGCTTTTATAGATTCTGCGACTTTTTTTTTGTATTCCTCTGCTGTGGGTTTTTCATTTTGTTTTCCTGGCGTAGAGGTTTGACCGGGGTTAAATTCCACATTTGTCAATTCTTGTTCTATTTCTTCTTCGTCTTCATTAATTGACGTATTCGTGGCCTTCGCTCTAATTTCTGGGATATCTACGTTTCCTTGCTTTTCACCTGGCTGTTGAGATTTGAGAACGTTTGTGGATATTGGTGTAACTTTCATTTTAACAGCATCAATCTTTGTTAATAATTCTTGCGTGTCTACTATGATTGCCTTCAATGCTTCAGCCGGAACGAACCCATTCAATCTCCGATACAATTGCAACTTCAAATATTCCAGATCGTCACTTCGAGAAGGTTCTGCACTTCCAAAACCTTGAATATATTTCTTCCTATCAACTATGTCACTAGCAAGTTCTTCTATAATTTTATTCTTTTCGTCCGGTTCTATATTACCTAGTACCCTTTCCAACCAAGCCTTGATGGTGACGGTTGTCAACTTTGCAAACTCTTTCTCATCAACACCTTGATTTGACTTTGGACTAAAAGGGGATTTTTGTTTAGCAGTATTATTGAAAGTGAACGCTTTTTCTATTTTAGAAATACGAGTACGTGATGATGTTTTTCTTTTATTATCCTTCTGTTCAGGTTTAGGAGGAACGTGTTTCTTTGATTTTGAACCTTGAACGATACTAGTTTCTTCTTTGGCTCTGCTCTTAATAGACAACACATTAATTTGGCCAGTCTCGTCGTAAATAGCTAATTTTTCTTTCAACTGACATTTTTCGTTTCTTTGTGAATGCAATTCTGTTACAGCTTCTTCAAGAGTAGACCACTGTTTTCTGACACTTTTACTTGTTGTTAGCAATTCTTTTAATGAGTAATTGATGTTTCCAGTCGATAATGCGGAACTGGTACTTTTCTTCTTATCTGGAATCATCTTATCTCCCTCACGCCTTACAGAGGTGCTCTGTTCTGTTTTAAAAAGAAACATAAATAAAATAGCACAGGGATCAAAATGTACATGGAATTGTAACAGTTTTGACTTCACGATTGTCCAAGTAAAACCATATTATTGAGAAATGAAATCAACAAGGCTGCAATACGTATTAATGTGTTCAACTTTCTATATCACATGTAAAAAACATGATCTTATTATCTATTGGTCAAATAATGAACACAGATTACACCATTATTTGTTACTGATGAAAGAAGTAACAATGAATTGATAAAATGGCGGCAGGTCACGTCAACAATCTGCGACTGAAAGGCTAACACTAGTGAAAAAAAGTAAACTAAGAAAAAAAAATACCAAGCATGCAGCTGAGATGAGAATTCATACATAATTAGCCTATTTTATTCCCATTGCAAAGACACAGGCCTCCTCTCTGTGAGAGGGAGTGGGCCGTAATGCACCACGCGGGCCCAGTTCGGGTTGGTACATGTCACATGTCTTCGATTTTTGGTTCTAAGTCATGCCGGTTTCCTCACATTTTTAAGAGCAGTGGTAAAAATTAATTTACACAAAGTATAGCGCTTGTCTGGGTTCGAACCTACGACCTACAACTCGTAAGTCGCGTTACCACTGGGCCACCCAGCTCTCCTGATATATGGTGTGTCACGAATGGATAGAATAATAAAATAAGAACATAAGAGGAAGTCTGACAGTGGCGCCGGTAACTGGGAAGTCGGTTGTCAAGGTAAAGAGATACATGTGATATAGAGTTAGGAAAATGCCGTGAGAAAAGCTTTAGATGTGAATTTCGATCATTATTTGACTATAATAGTAGGGAAGAATAAAGAAACGATGGAAGGACTGTGTGAATGATGATATGGTTCGAAAGGGGGTGACTATGGAGATAAGGACTAATAGAGAAGTATGGAACAAAAATACATGTTGCGCCGCCCCAAATAAATTGGAATCAAATAAAAATAATAAAATATTGCTGAAAACGAAACTCTTTTGTCAATGTTACATGTCTTGTTGTTGTTTGATTTGTATACAGCATGTAAAAGATCCACGACCACGACTTAAATAAGACCACGCCCGGTCTTATTTAAGTCGTGTTACCGCCCATCAAACTGAACAACTTTCTCCATGGGACCAACATCGTTATCGCGATAAAAAAATAACTATCCCAAACAATTCTTCACGGCTGATAATTTTTTCGTAAACTTGTTCGACAGTTGTGCGTCTGAGTGTTTATTATGCTAGCTTGTTCGAGAAAAACTTAGTCAACCTGGGTGATGACGACTGGAGCCGAGTATACGCGATTCATAGAGGAGAGAAAAACTTTCTAGCCAAATACAAATGGTGTTTTATAATCAAGCTATTCTTATGAATATGTGGCGTCAAATAGACCCACACTAATATTCATTATTATTGTTCACAGTATGTCTACCTACTAGCCTGCCTACACTTGTGTTTCTTGTTGGCGTGAAGGTGCGCGCGCCGCCTTTCTGTGTGAGCGCTGCTTGCCGCGGAAACCGGTCGGCCTACCTCGCTCCGGACGCCACGCAACATGCCGGCTTCCGCAGCCCGCTCAAGTCGCAGACGGCATCGACAGACAGCCAGAAACCCTCGATGAAAACCCCCGTTGCTTTGACTCGCTAGCGCATATTTTCTATTTGCTCGCGTTATAATATATACAAAACATAGAATCGCTATCCTCACGTACTTTGTGTTGTAAACCTTCTTGAGTAAAATCGTTTCCTTTCTAACTATAACTTCTGCCGTCGCCGTAACGCTATAAAACTACTTTTACTTAATGTTTGCCGTGCCTCTCATTTACATGCTCCCGTTCACTTCCGAAAATACTTCATTCGCCATAACACGAAGAAAAGATTCAATAAAATGAAGAACCAAGGTAGAAACTAACAGTGATGAAGCTAGTTTCATACGACGAAAAGACCGACGAATAGAATCACAGAATTATTTCTGATATAAGAGGTATGACGGAAAATACAAATAGTAAGCTGGAAAACAAAAATGACGAAAATTACTTAAAAAGCATACTTTCACTTTAAAAAAATATGAAAACACATGGCATAGTACACAGATTTGTGGTGACATCTATACCACCGCTTACAAACAACGCAAGACCGATGCCGATTTGTGTGACGTCCGATGACATCACACAAATCTTACAATAAATACACAACTATGTGAGTCTGTAGCGGGAGTTGTTTTCTTAAAATTACCATTTCTTTCGTTTTATTTTTAAGCAGTAGCGAACGTCAATTTTTGTTACTTTTATTTGAATTATTAGGATTTTAAGTCCTTATACAATGTGGGGAGGACAATGTGATCATAAATGAAAACACTGGCAATACTGGTTTATAGAAACATTTGTAAACTATCAAATAAGTCCGAACATCGAAATTAAAAAAACATTTTTTTCTAACAAACTAAATAGCTTAAAATTGCAAACAAAATAAAACACCGTTTATAAAATTGGTACACTGACCTGCGATAAGAATGGCAACGCAGCTTGGTTTCATTCATGATATAGCTGTGGCCGAGCTACGCGATGCAGCGACGGCTGGCGCCATTATTCTTAATGCTCAATTACTCAAATCAAATCACAGAATATTAACCAAATAGTCGGGCATCATTCACCCGCGAGTTATTCACTAATCAATTTATTATTCACAATCACTTTTCGATCACATAATTATGTCGCCAGTCATTACACATTGTAGAGGAAGTTAGGATTATCGAGATGTTTGGTTTCCAACCAGCGACAGAAAGTTTCTCTTATTGGCTTATCTCTCGGTAACAATGCTTGTACTTTCTTGTACATAAAAGGTCTGCGTTTGTCACTTTTCAAAACTTTTTGAACAGTTTTGTGATTTACACGAAAATGTCGACCTGCATTACGCAAACTGGACGTCGGATTGCGATCATAATAATTAATAACTCTTTCGTCTGAAATCACATTTGCACGTGGAGGAGCACCATCTACGTGCGGGATCAAGGATTGATTTTCCCGTATCCTCTGGACAGCTTGTACAATAGTGCGGCCGTGGGTCGGACACATACGCGTCTTCCCATACCTCTCACGGTATGTCCGTACAGCTAAAGCGGCATTACCGTGACACTCCCCATAAATTAAAATCATATCGGTGTACTCCGAAGCGGTATAATTGTAACGAGGCATGATTATTTAATAATAAAACCTTGAAACACCAAGTATTAAGCGTCTAATTTCGCAAAGTTTACTTAGCTATTTAACTAAGTACCTATAATACGTTTATGTTTCCTGTCACTATTAAAACAAAGCGTCAAATTTCGCACAACACAACAACAAAGATACGATAACACTCGCGGCGACTTCAAACGGGCGCGGGCGCATCCGAAATTCCAGAGAAAAGCAAAACGCGTTACAGGCAGGAAGGACGTCCGGTGACACACTGACCGCGTAACCTAGACACGTCGACAAGTAAGCAAAGTAGAAACAAGCAAACTTACCTATCTCTTTCGCACATACATATTTTGCGATTGACATGATTGCGTAACAGGACATGCGCATGCATTTTTTCTTATCTAGCTGTGATGACACGCTTTGTGACTCTTATGGCTCGGGCATAAAGTATAATTTGCATTGAGAAAATAAATTTGAAAGAAAAAGCGTAGGTTTTTAAAGTAGCGAGCTGGCAACGTGTGTCGTTAACCTGTCGCGTGCTCTCCTGTTTACAATACATCATGTAGAAAATACTTAAAATGAAAAGTAATGTCCTGTGGCTAAACTACTGAATAAATTCATTTGATTTTTTTGTGTGACGGTTGGAAATATTATGACATAAACGAAGTTTCATTTATGATCATATTGTCCTCCCCACATTGTATATACTTTTGATTTTAAGGTATAAGCCGTGATTGTGATTTAAAATGATCACTTGCAATTATTTTAAAGTGTTTGCTAATATGACTTATTACATTTTTTATTTATTATATTTTATAATATAATGTAATATAATTTTATAATTTTAATTATTATATTATACACGTATTGATTCGTTTTTCAATAAGTGCAAATCCTTCTTAAGAACATTTCCCCTAAGCATTTTGTGATTTAAAAAATTATATAAAAATCTAAATGAACCCCGTCAATTATGATCTACTAAACCTCGCAAGCTTGAACGTCGCAACTTCGGAAAAGCCAGTGGTGGTTCTATGTCCATGATCATTCTGTATAATTCTTCAGTTTCTTCTATAATTGGGGGTATATCCTTTGGATCCACCAAATGTTTAATTCTTCTAAAAATCTGATACTTTAAGTTTTCAATCTCATCTTTATCGGTGGATACTGCTTCGGGATGTACTCGCAAATACTTCTGTCTATCTACTATGTCACCAGCTATATCTATGGCCACAGCTGTTGGGACTTTCGGGTGAAAATCTATAGGCAGACTATCCATCCAAATTTTAACAGTTTTTGCTATTTTCTCTTTAAACATCGCGAATGTTTCTCGCGAAACTTCTTCATCGTCCATTAATTCTTTTGAAGCCTCCTCCATTGCTTCTTGCAGTAATAATTTCAATTCAGTTTTTTTAACAGTAAGGACCGATGACACATCAACTATGTTTTCAGAATCTATTAAGACCTCTGCTATAAGAGCAGCTACATCATTAAGATGAGTTGAATCGTCTATGGTTTGATTAAGTTTGCTTAATAACTTATTTTTTTGACTAATTTTATCAGGTTTGGGTAAAGTAGACTGATTGACAGCATCATTGATAGCTCTAGCGAATACTTCTTTGTATTTTTTTAACATAAACTCCATTTGACTTTCATTGTAATCATCCATAACAGGACACTTATTAACAGCCTCGTTAATAGCTTTACTAAATGCTTCTTTGTATTTTGTTATTTTATCCTCATATTCCGGACTTTCCTCCATAGCTAATGTTTCTTCGTCATCTTTATCATCCATAATTTCTTCTTTGAGTAATATTTTCAATTCTTTATTTTTACCAGTTGGGATCGATGATGCATCAACAACAGTTTTACAATCTTTTAAAACCTCAGCTTTTAGATCACCTGTGTCATTTAGGTGAGGGGTTTCGTCGATAGTATGTTTCATTTTATTTAATAATTTATTTTTTAAACTCATTTTGTCAAGTGTTGATAAAATAGACTGATCAACAGCAGCATTGATAGCTTTACTAAATGCTTCTTCGTATTTTGTTATTTTATCCTCATACTCCGGACTTTCCTCCATAGCAAATGTTTCTTCGTCATCTTGATCATCCATAACTTCTTCTTTGAGTAACATTTTCAATTCGTTCTTTTTGTCAATCGGGATCCATGAAGCATCAACAAAATTATTACAATCTTTTAAAACTACAGCTTTTAAAGCACGTGTGTCATTTATGTTAGGTGATTCGTAAATAGTTTGTTCCATTTTGTTTAATAACTTATGTTTTTTACTCATTTTATCAGGTTTGGATGAAGAAGACTTATCAACAGCATCATTGATAACTTGACTAAATGCTTTTTTGTGTTTTGTTATTTTATCCTCATCGTGATTATCCATAATTTTATCAAAAGTCTTGACCAGTTCTTTTCTTAAATAACTTTTTTCAAGATTGGGTATATTAGCCTTATTCACCGCTTTCCAGATAGCTTTAGAGTAGTCTTTAGTATATACTTCTTCATCATCGTAATGATCCATAATTTCATCAATAGTCTTCGTCAATTCTCCGTTCAGAAATGATTTCAATTCGTTTTCTTGGTCAGTCGGGATCAATGATTCATCAACATATTTTTTTAAATCTTTTGAAACCTCAAATTTTGGAGGTTCTAAATCACCTGTATTATTAAATGTTCTTTTGCTAATATTTTGTTTTAATTTACTTGACAACTTATTTTTAAAACTAGTTTTGTCTGGTTTGGACATAGTAGACTGATCGACAGCACCGCTGATAACTTTAGCTAAAGCTTCTTTGTGTAAAATAGATTTTTCCTTAGATTGAGCAGCCGGTGCCAATTTTTGTGCTTTGCCAATCTGGTGACCAGTGCAAGCACTCGCTTCTTCTTCAAGTAACTTTTGCTCTTGCATTAATTTTTTTGTGAGTTTTCTTCTTGCATCTTCAAAATCTCCACCAAAGAGAGCTTTACTGACTAATTCATTAATATCTGCTTCTAATGAATTAACGTGACTTGAATCTAATTTATATCTTTCGTCTCCCATATCTCCTTTTAGTACCATTTCTTGTGCAGTACCAATCATTTCATCGACTGGAGCACTTGCTTCTTCTTCGGATATATTTTGCTCCTTCATTATTTTCTTTATGAGTTTTCTTCTTGCATCTTTTAAATCACCGTCCGTTCGTGATATCTCTAATAATTCATCAAACTCTTCAGCTAATTGTTTCTGGTAGCTAGGATTTACAGTTTCGTCAAACTGAGGCAATACTCTACGTTTTATAATATTTAATTTATTCCTTTTCGCATCTGGCATAGATTTTGTCAAATTTAATTCATTTTTTAAATTACTCAAGTTTTCGGCTACTGCAGCAGTAAGTTCACTTTTTAACTTATTTTTCTTGGCTTTTGGTAAATTCAGTTCATCAAGGATTTCATTCATGCCATCTTTAAGTTCTTCTACGGTGTCATCAGATAACGAGTTTTGGAAAATTTTCGTGGCTATGTCTTTCAGTTTTTTTTTTAACTCTTTCTCTTTATCTATAGGTAATGGTATTTCATCAATAGTATATTCAAATCCAAGTAAAATGTTATTTTGAGTTTCGCTTTCTAATTCTTTAAAGTCATCGACTTGTGATGACAATTTAAAAGGTACTCCTCGCAAATTGTCTACATTTTTGTCAACGATGTTTAATATTGCACGTTTCAATTCATTTGTGTCAGTGTTAGGAAATTGCAACTCATCTAGTATATCAGCTATGCCGATTTTCATGGCATCTTGCACGTCATCAGTGAAGGGCTTTTTCAAATTATCAATGGCCATTCTTTTCAATTTGTTTATTAAATCCATCTTTTTATTTTCAGGAATGGCTGATTCTTCAATAATCTTATCAATTCCTTGCAAAATACCTTCTTTTGCATTACTTTCATCAACTTCTTCTATGGGCATCAGGTCTTTTGAAGGCTTTGGTTGTTTTATAACTCGAAAATTCTCCACGCCATCATCAACCATGCTTCCTTTTGTTTGTGGAACTGAGCTTCTTGTTCCTTTTATCTTAGAATCACTTGCATCGATTTTTGTTTTGGCCAACGTTGATTTTGTGTCTTTTGGTGAATTTAGTTCAGGAATGATTTCATGTATGCCATCTTTAAGTGATTCTTCAAAATCATCAGATTTCTGTAAGTCTTTCAGTTTTTTCATTAATCCTTCCTTTTTTTCTGTATGGATAGGTGCTACATCAACAGATTTTTCAAGTACTAGTAACAATTTTTTTTTAATTTCGCTTTCTAATGTTTCTCGATCATTGACTCGTTTTGACAATATAGGAGTTACACCTCGCAAATCGGCCAAATTCTCGTCAATCATGTTTATTAATGCACGTTTCAATTTATTTTTCTCAGATTTATGTATTTGCAACTTATCTAGTATAACAGTTATAGCGATTTTGATGGCATCTTGCCCGTCATCGCCGAAAAGCTTTTTCAAATTATCAGCAGCCATTTCTTGCAATTTCGTTTTCAACTCCGTCCTTTTTTCTTCAGGGATAGCTGATTCTTCAATAATCTTTTCAATTTCTTGCGAAATTCTTTCTCTTTCTTTTTTTACATCTATTTCTTCCTGGAGCCCCTGGCCTTTTAAAGGCCTAATCTGTTTTGATTCTCGCAAATCGTCCACATTTTCATCACTCATGGTTAATAGTGCACGTTTAAATTTACTTTTATCAGATTTTGGAATTTGGAACTCATCTAGTATATCAGCAATGCCGATTTTTATGGCATCTTGTACGTCATCACTGAACGGCTTTGACAAATGATCAGTTGCCGTTTTTTTCAATTTTCTTCTCAACTCTATCTTTCTGTCTTCAGGGATGGCTGATTCTCTAGTGATATTTTCAATTTCTTGCAAAATACTGTTTTTTGTTTTAGTTTCATCAACATCTCGCATATTGGTCACATTTTTGTTAGTCATATTTATGAGTGCAAGAATTAATTTATCTTTCTCAGATTTAGGTATTTGCAGCTCATCTACAATCTCAACTATGCTGATTTTTATTGCATTTAGCACGTCATCTGAAAAAGGCTTATTTAAATTATCAGAAGCCATTTTTTTCAATTTTCGTTTCAATTCCATCTGTTTTTCTTCAGGAATTACGGATTTTTCAATGGTCTTATCAATTCCTTGCAAAATGCTTTCTTTAGATTTTGTTTCATTAAGTTTTTCCAAGGGCTGTTTTGCTTCTCTCAAATTGTCAAAACCGTCGTTAGTCATGTTTATTAATGCACATTTCAATTTGTTTTTCTGTGGTCTGGGTATTTGCAGCTCATCTAGTATGTCAGCTATGCCGATGTTTATGGCATCTTGCACGTCATCACTGTAGGGCTTTTTCAAATGATCAGTTGCCATTTTTTTTAATTTTTGTTTCATTTCCATCTTTTTTCCTTCAGGGATGGCTGATTCATCCATAATCTTTTCAATTCCTTGCAAAATACTTTCCTTTGCATTCGTTTCATCAACTTCCTTTATGGGCATCAGGCCTTTTGACGGCTGAACTTGTTTTGTATCTCGGAAATTCTCTCTACTATCATCAATTATGTTTTTTTTTGTTTGTGGAAATACACTTCTTGTTCCTGTTATCTTTGAATCACTTGCATGACTTTTCAGTTTGTTTGTCTCGTCTATTGGTGAAATCAGTTTATCTATGATTTCATATATGCCAGCATCAAATGCATCTGTAACATCATAAGATAACGATTTCTGGGAGTTTTTGGTGGCCATGTCTGTTAGTTTTTTTTTGCACTCTATGGTTTTTTCTTTAGGGATAGGTGCTTCATCTTTAGCTTTTTCAAATCCAAGTAACATATCTTTTTGGGTTTTACTTTGTGACTGTTTTACGTCTTTGACTCGTGTTGACAAATTGGGAGGTTTACTTTGCAAGTTTGTAAAATTTTCATCGGTTATGTTTATTATTGCACGTTTCAATTTATTTTTCTCAGATTTAGGTATTTGTATCTCATCCAGTATATCAGATGTGCCAATTTTTATGGCATCTTCTAAACCATCGCTGAAAAGATTTTTCAAATTATCAGCAGCCATTTTTTTCAATTTCCTTTTCAATTCCACCTTTTTTTCTTCCGGAATGGCTGATTCTTCAATAATCTCTTCAATTCCTTGCAAAATTATTTCTCTTGCTTTTGTTTCATCAACTCGTTCCTCGAGCCTCTGGTCTGTCAAAGTCCTTATCTGTTTTGTTTCTCGTAAATTGTCCACATTTTCGTCAACCATGTTTGATGACGCACGTACCAATTTATTTTTCTCAGATTCGGGTATTTGCAACTTGTTTAGGATATCAGCTATACTGATTTTTATGACATCCTCTACGTCATCGCTGAAAGGCTTTTTCAAATTATTAGATGCCATTTTTTTCAATTTCTCTTTCAACTTCAAATTTTTTTCTTCAGGGATGGCTGGTTTTTCAACGATCTTTTCATTTCCTTGCAAAATATTTTCTTTTGTTTCATTAAGTTTTTCTACGGGCTGTTTTGCTTCTCGCAAATTTTTCAAACAGTCGTTAGTCATGTTAAATAATGCACGTTTTAATTTATTTTTCTCTGGTTTAGGTATTTGCAGCTCATCAAGTATATCAGCTATGCCGATTTTAATGGCATCTTGCACGTCATCGCTGAAGGGCTTTTCCAAATTATCAGTAGCCATGTTTTTCAATTTCCGTTTCCACTCCTTCCTTATTTTTTCAGGTATGGCTGATTCTTTAATGATCTTTTCAATTCCTTGCAAAATACTATCTTTCACTTTAGTTTTATCAAGATCTCGTATTAGGGCAACATTTTCGTCATTCATATTTATGAGTGCACGTTTCAATTTATCTTTCTCAGATTTAGGTATTTCCAGATCATCTAGTGTATCGGCTATGCTGATTTTTATCTCATCTATCACGTCATCTGATAAAACCTTTTTTGAATTATCAGAAGCCATTTTATTCAATTTCCTTTTCAATTCCATCTTTTTTTCTTCAGAAATGGCTGATTCTTCAATGATCTTATCATTTCCTTGCAAAACATTTTCTTTAGCTTTTGTTTCATTAACTTCTTCTACGGGCTGTTTTATTTCTCGCAAATTTTCCAAACAGTCGTTTGTCATGTTGATTAATGCACGTTTCAATTTATTTTTCTCTGGTATAGGTATTTGCAGCTCATCTAGTATATCAGCTATGCTGATTTTTATAGCATCTTGCACGTCATCACTGAAGGGCTTTTTCAAATTTTCAGTAGCCATTATTTTCAATTTCTTTTTCCACCCTATCCTTTTTTCCTCAGGGATGGCTGATTCATCAATAATCTTATCAATTCCTTGCAAAATACTTTCTTTCACTATACTTTTATTAACATCTCGCATATTGGCTACATTTTCGTCAATCATATTTATGAGTGCACGTTTCAATTTATCTTTCTGAAATTTTGGTATTTGCGCATCATCTAGTATATCAGCAATGCCGATTTTTATGGGATCCAGCACATCTGACAAAGGTTTTTTTAAATAATACGCAGTATTTTTTTTCAAATTTATTTTCAACTCCATCTTTGTTTCTTCAGGGATGGCTGATTCTTCAATAATATCTTCAATGCCTTGAAAAATACTTTCTTTTGCTCTATTTTCATCAAATTCTTCAATGTGCATCAGGGCTTTTCTAATTTCCTGCAGCGTGAAACTGTCATCTGCACTTTTTCTTTGTTTTGTTTGATGGTATTTAGTTTCTACATCTTTTAATTCTCTTAGCAATTTGCTAAATTCATTGATTGCAGCAGATAATTCACTTTTCAGTTCATTTTTCTTTTCTTTTGAGAAGTTCAATTCATTAAGTATTTCGTTTACGTCGTCTAAAAGTGCTTCTGCAATATCCTCTGCCGGTTTCTTGTAGTCTATTTTGGCTATATCCTTCAACTTTCTCTTCAATTCAATTTTTTTCTCCATAGGAATTGGCCTTGCTTCAACGGCTTGTTTAATTTCTCGTAAAACATGTTCAAGGATTTTGTTTTTTAAATCTTTTAAATTCTTAGTTGATTGGTCAAGCTCGTTTGTATCATCTGTCATTTGTTGTGTATCTAACTTTTTAGCTAGTTTGTTTGTTAATCTCCTTCTTTTTTCTTCTGGCATGTCGTTTTCAACTATGTTCAAGACGTCATCTAAGATTGTGTACTTTTCTTCATCCGAAAGAGAAGAATCTAAATTTCTGGCTAGCATGGATTTTAATTTATTTATTAAATGTGTTTTTACATCCCTCGAGATTGGGGACTTTTCAATTATATTGCAAATATCTTCGAATAGTTTACTTCTTATCTTGTTTAAATCGTACCTTAAACTAGATAAAGCTTCATTGAAATCTTTAGATATTGTTACACCAACTGTCTCTTTTAGAACCTCCTTTTTATCTTCAGTTATTGATAGGTCACTAATTACACTAGTAATATCTTTTTTTATAGTGCTAAGGACTTCATCTGAAAGAAGACAATATTTTTTCTCTGTGAGTATATCCTGTATAACCTTCTTCAACTCTCTTTTTTCACCAGTATTTATAGAAGACCTGTCAATAACAATACCGACGTCTTTCTCTACTTTGTTTTGTATGTCACACACACGTTTAGGTAAACAAATATTCAAATGTTTCCACGCAACAGCGGATAACGTTTTTTTCAAAGAACCTGCAATACTGTTGTCTTCTGAAATTGGACATATTTCAACTATATCACAAATTTCATCGTTGATAGTATTTTTGACATTGCTAGGCAGTGGTTTATCCATATTTTTTGACAGTGTACCCTTAACTTGCTGCATCAAATCTTTTTTTTTATCCGTGTCTATCGGGAGTTCCTTCACTGCATTTTTGACATCTTTTGCGATTGTCCGTTTTAAATTATTTCCATCTCTGCTTAGTCTTCTTAGTCTCGTCCACGATTTATCTAAATTACTGCTTAACATATTATCTAATGAGGCGTCCAGTTTTAATCGACTTTCTTTAGGTATGTCTATGCTACTCATAGCGTCATCCATATCTTCCATTATTGACTCCTTAACATCATCATGAGCTTCTTTAGAGTTTAAGGATGACCTAAGTAAATGGTTTTCTATAATTTGATGGGCCCTGTTCCTCAACTCTTCTTTTTTACCTTTCGATATTGTCAAGTTTTCAGTTATATCAAAAATATCTTTTAACATCGCTTTTTTTACCTGTTCTTTGTGGTAGTTGTCCGAAGGCAAAAACTTAACTTTCTCCATTAGTTCTGTAACGTGTATACCCAAGTCAGCAGGATCTATAGAGAGCTTAGCATCAACTAGATAATTTATTATATCGTTTGCCAAATTCTCATTTCCCAGCTCTCTGCCTTCTATTATCAATTTAACAATTTCTTCAATGATTTTTTCAAATTTTCCTGGATGTAAATCAGAAGGGCCTGGTAAGTTACTTAGCCAATCAATGAATACTTCAGTGAGTTCATTTTGATTTAGCATTTCAATTTCATTTGTTTGCACAGTATTTGACAGTTGCTTCATTAACTCGTCAATTAATTCATCCATTGTTTCAATCGCAATACCTACGTCATCCACAAATTGATGAATTTCTTCTCTCATTTTTTCAATAACGCATACGTCATCGATCCCTTGAGACTTTAATTTATTTAATTTTCTGGCTAAACCTTCAATCAATTTAGGATATTTTTTAAGCTCTCCACACAAACCGTGTTCATGTATCCAATCACATACATTCTCTTCAAACTCATCTGTCAAATCAGTCATATCGCATGATAAGTTCACGTTTCTTGGTATTTTTGCTATTTCTGTGGCCAATTTATTTGCCATTTTCTTTAACATTACTATATCACCATCGAATTTTAAAGCTAACTCTACAAGTAATTCGATTATTTCTTTTCTTAAGATGTGTGTATATTTGATATCACATGCAGGCCTATTAAAAGCTACGGACTTGAGTTTATTGACAAACTTATCAATAATGGTTTCCTTATCTACATCTTCACCATCGTCTTCAAAATCCATGTTTACAATGCATTTTTTTACAATATCTCTAAATCTATCAGGTATCCTTGGGACACTTAAAATTCTCTCTGTAAGCTTATTAGCTAATTGATTTTTGAAGAGCTTTTCATCTTTCTTATCTTTACCAGGATTCCACAGAGGAAAATCATCGATGGAACTTATGATTTCATTTCGAACATTATCATCGAAATTTTCATCATCAGGCAATTGTTTTAAAACTTTCCGTAATTCTTTGATTACTGTTTCTCTTTTATTTTTACTATCTGAGCTTTCGATGCTGTGTACGGGGACGTCTTTCAGCCATTCAGATATTTCTTCATCAATTCGTTTGTTATAGTATGCTTGATCTTGGGATTTGTTGGCACATACACAAGACATGCCGTGACAGCAGACTGTTTTTGTTGGAGCTTTGCAACTACATGATGTAGTATTGGTAGAGGCGTCGGGATTATTGACACACTGTGTTGCCTTGGTACAGTAGCAGTCGGTACTAGTACATTGACATCCAGCTTGCTCCTGTGAGAAAAAATACAATATAAGCGATTCAGAGTCGAAATCAAGTAGGTAAGAATATAGGACCCTGAAATCGATGTCCAGGTTATTCAGAATTTCTATTAACAATATCTCAGAAGTAGCGATTAACAGCGACACCTTCCACATGGGAAAACATAACTGACGAAATGGTTTACTATACACCTCTGCTCACCCCTTTATAAGAGAAATATAAGCTTGATGTACATAACATCATACATAATTATATTCATGTGCTAAATTAATGAAGGCTTTCAATGCTGGTAAGTGAAACTGGTACTTTCATGATACTCATAATCAGACTATATTGTTTCCTCAGCTGAGACACAGGCGTCCTCTCTGGGAGATGAAGAGGGCCGTAATTTACCACGCTGGCCCAGTGCGGATTGGTAGATATCATATGTCCTTGAATGTTTGGTTCTAAGATATACCGGGTTCCTCACGATGTTTTCCTTTACCGTTTTCAAAACAGTAGTGATGAAATAATTACCATAGCCATTAATTACAAATTAACAAAATATATCTAATATGAAGAATGACACAGTACCAAAAACAATAATTAACAAAACTATAAAGATAAATCAACAAAAGATTTTGAACAAAAAGATAAAGATGATGATGTTAAGCTAAAGATGAATCAACAAAAGCTAATGAAAAATATATAACAACAATAGATGCAAAACTTACAGTCGAAGGTATCGCACATCCGCTGAAAGACTGAATGAGGCGCGATATAACAGAGCCGGATGCTGTGAGTCACAAAATTGAATATACTAGTAGACATACGAGAAATACTAAAGCTCATTCATGCCCTCCGAGTTGTTGGACGATTGTTATTTTTGTCTATTCTGTACCCGCAGGGTAGCGACGGCAGGAAATCATTATCTGCTATACCTTCCCCAACCAAGTTGCGGTCGGCTTCCAGTCTGCAGCGGAGTACCAGTATTTTACTACCCATCTGACCTCTACAACCCAGTTACTTGGTAACACGATTTCCAGTTATCAGACTTTAAGTACAGGTCAGACATAGACCGTCATATGCGGCCTGAGGTATATGTCAACATCTCCATTTAAATATACAAACTAGGAATCTAGTGGAAGGCATCGTGCATTAGATGTCTGATTCGAGGATTTGATGAGGATGTTCGATATTTTATATAATTTTGTTTCGGATCATATCGTGTGATACACTTAACGGGGACGAAAGTCACCTTGTACTCACCTTATTTCTTTTTGACTCAAACTTCTACTGACGTTTTTTTACGAAAACAAGTTTTAAAGGCTACGACGACCCCTGTGCCGTAACATACTCCAATAAGCACAATGATTTGTGTACATTACGTTACGCACGCGAAAACAACCATTTGTCACAACAAAATAAACTTCGTTTACCAGAGTTATTTATGCGTAACAAGGTTATTACACAATAACCTTCATTGTAATTAGGTAATAAGATAACATTACGAGTAACTTCCTGGTACTGCGATAACAGGAAGTATTTAGATTATAATAGCCCTTTGTTTTATAACCCTATATATAATATTTGATACGAAATAAAGTCAGTCTTAAATTGTCATTGGTGTCTTTGCTTTTTAAAAAGCCTTTCGTCTCAGCCCACAACCTAACTGGCGCAGTCGGAACGTCGCGTTTCATCGGTTCCAGTGGAATATTTTCGTAAACCTAGAATCCGTGGCGAGCATAAAGAACCTACCGTGGGCAACTAGCAGAGCGTCAGGCAGCAGAAAAAGCAACAGCAGCGCAGAACAACAGCAGTGAAGACTCATCCATCATCGAACAGCCTCTTATGGGCCATGCTCGTGGAGTAAGCATCGAATCTGATTATTCCCGAGACTCCTTTTACTCGAGTCCTGTCACAGTATAAGCAACTTTTGTGTGTTTCTAGTGGCTAGGTATCAGTATATAATAAGTAATAAGTAATACAACTTTATCGCTTGTTTTTCATTCTTAGTTGTTATTTGACTCACTAAGATAAATATGGCTGAAGTAAAGGCGATCCACGCCGATTACTCAACGTTCTCGAAACTGTAATCTGTGACGATGGGAACAAGAGAACGTTAGCATTATATATCGAAGGTGTAGAAAATGCTCCAGAATTAATCACTAATAAAGATGACGATGCATAGCGTGTCTTATTAGAAATAAACTAACAGGTAAAGCTTTTGAAGCTCTTGTCAGAAAATCCAGGCACCAAAAACTGGAATGATATTAAAAATGTTCTTAAAAAGAAATTTGGAGAATTCAGGACAGAAATTCAATTAGTCCAAGAATTAATGTTAATCAAGAGAGATAATAATTCAATAGACACTTTCGGTGACAAAATTTGATCCTTAGTGTGTACACTTATTTCAGCTAACCCTGAAAAACGCGATTATTATGAGCAAATGGCTCTTGAAACCTTTCTTGATAAATTAAACCCCATTACAGCAATTTTAATTAAACTGAAATATGTGCAAAACCTTGACCAGGCCATTACGGTAGGCAAACAGGAGGAAGTAAAATTAAGAGCTAGACGTAATGAACAAACTAAGCCTAACACCTATAAACCGTCGGTTTCAAATAATAAATCAAACAAACTGGGTTCGTTCCAAAAGAAATTTCATAATAAGACTCCTGATCATACGGAACAATCTAAGAAAATTCATTTCCAAAATTAACTCGAAGATAGAGTAGAAAACGCCACTCCAGAACAGGATACGGAAGACGTCTCCGAGGAAGTAGAAGATGAAAACTTTCTGACGGACCTAGAAAACCAACTCGCAATATAGTTTTCATGAACAACATACAAAACTATAACCGTCTTCCATATATTTACATTAGTGAATTAGGTGGCAGATTCCTATTAGACACAGGTGCCTCACAATCTCTCATTAACCCGCAAATTTTACAAGACTCAAAAAATATGGACATAACGATAAAAAATGAAATGCATTATATTAAAATGGCCCATGCAACCTCCAAACATAAGCAGGTAGCATATATTAAACTTCCAGAAAATCTATTTAAGGAAGATATAACTCACAAGTTTTTAATTTTTAACTTCGACTCAAATTCTGTGGGACTACTAGGATTAGATTTACTAGTCCCACTTAAATGCAAAATTGATATTAAAAACATGGTACTTCGCACAGACAAAACTATAACACCGATTAGAGATGACATAAAATCATACAGCAAAATTGGACCTAAATGCGAGCAAGTAATTAACGTAATGTGTAACTATAAAGAATACTTTTCAGAAAAGAAATCAACGAAAAATGGACTTATTTTCCCAGCGGCATTAGTAAAATAAAAAACGCGTTAATGTCGGTATACGATAAACCTTAAAAACAGTTGTTTCTTAAACTTCCAACGACTAAACATTAAAAAAAACACCCAAAAAAAAACTGCGAAAACCACTAAAAATCTTTATATAAATTGCAGAAAAAAAAAACTTAGAAAGACTACGAACCAATCATATGAACGCGGAAGAAAACCGTGAAATTAAGAAACTATGTCACAATTACAGAGATATTTTCCATTGCGAGGAAATTCCATTAACATTTACTAACGAAATTAAACACCATCTAAGGTTAACCGACGATAAACCTATTTTGGTGCGTAATTATAGGCAGGCACCGAAACAAAAAGAAGAAATTAAAAAACAAATCAACCAACTCCTCGTCATGTCTAGTACACATAGTCCCGAAGAAAGCCCATGCTTCAGGAGTATAGGGAATATAGGCTAGTTATAGACTATAGGCAACTTAATGATAAGACAATAGAGGATTAGTACCTTTTACCTAATATAGATGATATTCTACTTATACTAGGACGTGCCCAATATTTTACAACAATAGATTTAGCATCGGGCTACCATCAAGTAGAGATGCACCCGGAAGACGTCGAAAAAACGTCATTTTCTATAGATCGAGGACATTACGAATTTCTCAGAATGCCATTCGGTCTAAAGAATGCACCAAGCACATTTCAGAGACTACTAGACTCAGTATTACGAGGATTGGACAACGTATTAACATACTTAGACGATGTGATCATTTATTCTACATCTTTACAGGAACACTTGGATAAATGCAAACAAGTATTTGACAGATTCAGGGCACACAACCTTAAAATCCAACTGAACAAATCAGATTTTCTACAGAAACAAGTCAAGTTTCTAGGACACACGCTAACAGATAAAGGCCTTCAGCCTACGAAGATAAAATAGCAGCCGTAAAAAAGTTCCCTCTACCAAAAACACAAAAAGAAATCAAGTCCTTCTTAGGATTAGTAGGCTACTATAGGAAATGTATCCAGGACAGGACAAAACCACTAACAAAATGTTTAAAAAGGGTAGTAAAATATCTTTTACACCAGAGTACATGCAAGCATTCGAAAAATGCAAAGAAGTACTTATCAATGCACCAATACTCCAATACCCGGACTTTGAAAAACCTTTCATTCTCACTACGGATGCATCAGACGTAGCAATAGGCGCAGTATTATCTCAAGGACAAATAGGTTCAGATAAACCAGTAGCGTACGCTTCACGTACACTATCAGAAACAGAACAAAGATATTCCACAATAGAAAAGGAATTGTTAAGCATCGTATGGGCTATCAAGTATTTCCGCCCTTACCTATATGGTAAAAAAATTACTATTTATACAGACCATCGCCCGCTTACATTAATAATGTCTATTAAAGACCCAAACTCTAAACTCACACGCTGGTGCTTAAGATTAGCAGAATACAATTATGAGGTACAATACAAAAAAGGAAAAGCCAGCACAAATGCAGACGCATTATCAAGAATTCAAATTATACACCATAATGAAGTTAGCAAAAACCCACCTGGTACATCAACTGATAACGATGATCTGACAAACATAGACCTTCGAACGCTATTAGGCATGCCTCTTACTCCTGAAATCACAAATCAATCACAAGAAATTCAGTAACCAACAACAATAACGCACCAGTCCCGGAAAATACGCAAACAGAAATAGACCCAGTCATAAACAGTAGCCAAGTTACAGAAAAAATCCCAAAAATAGATGATGCAATTGACAGACAATTAAAACAATTACATATTAGAAAAACACCCGGACTTATCTTCCACTCTGTAGGTATTAACCTACAGAGTGGAAGATAGGTCCAAAGGCAAAACAGTAATCAAAGACGTATGGATCCCGATTAATAACACAAAAGAACAAATAACGCAATTCTTGAAGGAACATACAATTCCGGACAGAGTTTTTCATTGTTTTTTCCACCACGAAGAATATTATACACTATTATGCGATGTATGCAAATCAACATTCAGCAATCGTGGACCAAAACTAATTCGATGCATGAACAGGGTCACATTAATAGAAATCATTTCCGAACAAACAGATTTAATAAGGAAATATCATGAAGGATAAACCATACATAGAGGTATACAAGAAACATATAAACACATACACAGAAATTACCACTGGCCTAACATGTTAGCTACAATACAAAAATTCATCAACAAATGCGACAGTTGTCTCAAAAGCAAATATGAACGAAATCCCTTAAAGTTACCTCTGTCTTTAACTGACACACCACAT
The DNA here is from genome assembly GCA_963555695.1 of Dasypolia templi. Taxonomy (NCBI): domain Eukaryota; kingdom Metazoa; phylum Arthropoda; class Insecta; order Lepidoptera; family Noctuidae; genus Dasypolia; species Dasypolia templi. The sequence continues at coordinate 14,640,079 of OY743163.1, forward strand.
ATACCAATGGAACACATGTTCATGGATCTATACAGAAGTGGAAGCATTACTTCCTTGACAATAATAGACAACTTCACGAAATACGCACAAGCAATACCACTTAACGCTTCAAATAGCATACACATCGCTGAAGCTTTACTTAGTTTATTTTCAGTAGTAGGAGTACCTAAGAAAATCACAACAGATTCCGATACAAAATTCGATAACGTAGTAATTACGGAAATTTGTGCAATGCATAACATACACATACACTTCACAACACCATATAACCCAAATTCAAACTCTATTTCAATAGAAAGGTTGCATTCAACGTTAGCAGAATTAATTATAGTACAGAGATTAACGGACAAGGACGACCCCAAAAATTTAATGAAATACGCCATGATAGCTTACAACAATGCGATCCATTCCTCAACAGGCTTTACACCCTTTGAACTACTTTACGGGCACACTGATAGTAGAAACCATCTAGAGTTACACTGTCCTAAAGAATTTTACCAGGAATACGTAATCAAACAAGCAAATAATGGAAAATACACAAAAACTAATAAACAATAAACTAACGAACGATAAACAACAAGTAATAGATAAATTCAATAAAAATAAAGAAACGGCACAGTTCAAAGTAGGAGATTCCGTATACAAACAGGTAGCAAAAATTGCCAGGAGCAACAAACTCGAACCCAAGTACTTAGGACCATACACAATAGTTCGCATTCACCCGGAACAAATACCGGAAATAGTACCGATCAGAGTGCACTTCCACTTTTTGCGGCCTGAAAATGTTTCAGGAACGCCATCGCCTGCGTCGCAGTGCTCCAGCTCGCCGCTGCCACAGCAGTCATACAGCCAATAGACAACCAGAATGGGATTTTGGTACTAACAGAAGCCAAAGCCCAATATCAAGTAGATACATACCATCTAGCAGTAATTTATAATGCAGCAATTATTACACAATTAAATTAAAACAAAACTGTTCGGCAGACACCAAATCGATTACTAAACAAATAGACTACCGTATAGATACGATAGAAAGTAAGTTACTTTATTTAGGATTAGAAACCATAGGTTACAGACTATGTTATAGATATAAACGTGGTCTTATAGACGGCCAAGGCACGGTAGTAAAGCCACCACAGGTAACTTGGATCAGAATGACGCTACGATGTTTGAAAACGAAATTAAATATATTCAATCATCACTCAGTAATAATAGAGACACTCAGAAAAACTATTAGTATCATGCAAGAATTCATGAAACAATATGAGAACACTATAAAAACCATTAAAAATAACCAAATAGAAATATATAAAGTAATAGATACATATTCAACTCAGGAAACAGAATTCGAAACCAACTATCTAACTATGAACATCTTTACTAGCATTATGAATTCACTTCAACAACTTTACGATAGACTAGACACACTAGAAAACGCATTAACATTCGCACACCTTGAAAAAATGCATCCTAGCATAATCGACCCTTCATATCTAATCGAAGAGTTAAATAACATCCAGAATGAAATCAGTGGAAACCTGGCCTTTGCCCCAAATCTAAACAACATTCAACTATGGGAAAAAGCTATTACAGTAAAGGCATATAGCACTAATGAAACAATAAACTTCATACTAGACATACCAATAGTTGCAGAGCAACCCTATAACCACTTACACCTGTATTCCATCCCTAATGATAATAACACAATCCTTATACCTAAAAATCCTTTCCTTATCTTGGAAAATAAGGAGTTCGCTTACCCCCACGAGTCATGTGGGGGGATAGTAGAAGACGAAGTCATCTGCAAACATCTAGAATGGAACATCCTGCTGCACTCAAGTGACTGCATAGCTCAACTAATACAACATCAAGAGCCACACAATTGTACATATGTAACTGCAACTTTCCAAAACAATATCATCCAACAAATTAAAGAAAACAGCTGGATAGTCATCATGAAGCAAGAAGAAGTCATCAAGACCATCTGCGGCAACAACGTACAATATCAACATAACAAGGGCGTTTTCCTGATAACTACAGACAATTACTGTAAGGTACAAGTTATGGACAGAACCCTGACAACTCATCAGCGGTACATCAACATCAGAGAAACCATACCACTACCACAAGCACACCAAACACCGAAAGCTTTACCCATCAAGATAAAGCTAGAAAAAATAGAACTGGAGAACCTGAAGAAAGCCCTACAGCAATCGGAAGAGGTTAAAACTTCAATCATAGATCCAGTAATCGTCTCAAGCACACCTAGCTGGTCATCAATATCCCTGTACATCTTAGTACTTGCAACAGGAATCGGAGTGGCAGTATACAAACTCTGGTGGATACATAGGTCGGCGCACACTTCAGTTCTGCAACAACGTCTCAGCCCACAACCTAACTCCAGCTATTCTTTTTTTGCAATGTTTCTTACGTTTGATGTACCTACAGAATGCGTAGTTGACGGCTATGTTATGAGTATTTTTACATCCTTATTGCAACCAATTAGTGGATACAGACCCAAGCTATCACTCGACGCGCCACTATCAGCTGTTATCGACGAAAATTATTAAGGTTATATGATAAACCGCAATTTTATTGTCAAAATAAAAGAACACACAAAAGGTCATATTTAAAATTAGAATTTCGGGTTTAAGGATTCAAATATACAAATCAAAACATTCAATTTGTGGTGATGCGTTTATGGGGAAAATTTACAAATGGAACAGAGAATGGACCATTCCACAATAATATTTGCAGGATGCGAGCCAGCGAGTGCGCGCGAGCGGATGTTATGTTTGACTGATGAAATGAACCCAAAAAGGCAAGTCGCGTGTGCACTATTAAAGGGCAAGTGACCGTCCTCTCGATTCACTCTCCGACCTAATGATATCGGTGCGAATAATTTGCTTGAGGCACTACAAATTAGCATCCACAGGCAGTTACTTTTATTGATCAACGTTTTTACATTTTCATCATACAGGTTGTCCCGTTAGTCGACGCTAAGCCGGAGTCGGGTCGTAACAGTTAACAGAAAAATAATAAAAATACAAACGTTAAAATTTGTAGCAACACGATTTTGTTGTTTTTTTTTTTTTAGATGGCCGTATTTTAAAAAATACATACCAAAGATTTTTATATATATTTTTCTGTTAACTAATAATAATATGACTTGACCGACCACCCGATTCCGGCTATAAATAAATTATTTAATTTGTGTAATTAGGTTTGTACAAACTTTTGCTTGACGTCGACTTACGGGACACCCTGTATAAGTACCTTCTTTTGGAATAGACATATTTAATATAGTTCTCGAATATGTATACATTTTAACATCTTGTGTTGGTCTCTCTTCATATCTCGACCTCTTATCCTACAATACAGGTCTAACAAATAGGTGTCTTAGTTAGTCAATATACACGGCTGTATGACAATCGTGTGTGACAATCGTATACAGGATTGTGCAGTGTATACATATTTTAAAAGCTTTTGACAAGCTGGAACATGAATTATTGCTGAACTAAATGACTTTCAATGATATTCGTGGTACCGTGTTGCCATGGTTCATTTCGTACATCACTAACCATTTTCAACGGGTTGTTATTAATGGATACCACTCTGATGCTACACAGGTTACATCTAGTGTTCCACAAGGCTCTGTTCTCGGTCCTCTTTTATTTATTTTCTTTATAAATAATATTGGTAACTGTTTTCATAATTTCAAGTTTTTGTTGTATGCTGATGATCTCAAAGTATACAGACCTATTCGTAACATTCAGGATTGCTATTGCTCTAGCAAGCTCCATCTAAGCATTCCCAAGTGCAACTACCTGAATTTTACGAAAAATAGAAACATTATACGGTTTTCATAAGTGTTATGTAACGCTTTATTAAATAAAGTAAATGCGGTTAGTGATCTAGGCATATTACTTGACTCAAAACTCTGTTTGGATTTGCACATTGAACAAATTGTAAATAAAGCATATAAGATGTACGGATTTATAATGAGATCCACTCATGACTTTAAGCGGACCTCTTCGTACCCCTGCCTGTATAAAACCCTAGTCCGTTCCCAGCTCGACTGTGCAGTTTCCATCTGGAACAAGTACTATGGTAAATACATCTACATGTATACATTTCTTCGAATAACAGCAACCTACAATTGAGAATTCGAACACATAGAAAATCAAAATCAAAATATTTTATTTCACATAAACCTACATGGGCACTTATGAAACGTCAGATTCTAGGTGCACGGTTCCAATTGGTCGTTTCCTATAGAGAAGAGCCGGCAAGAAACTCCATGGTTACTCTTTTAAAAATATTTGTCTTTTACAATATTATTTAGTTACAGTGTTAATAGGTATGGGAGGACAGTGTAGGCCTGCCAAAAAGTACCATATGTTAAACAAATAGACAATGGTATGTTCTCACATTTACAAAATATAGAAATAATCTAATATAATAAAATCAAAACTAAATAAAAATTGTAGGTATATAATGTCAAATAATGAAAATATTATGTCAGAGTTATTTATAAGTCAATATCTAATAATAAAAATAAAAATTAAACACCACCAAAAATTAGACATATTTACATACTCTTTGAAAAGATTTCGTAGCCGTTTAAATGGGCCACTTGAGCTCTTAGGCTAATTTTATTGTTTGTTCTTGTTTTAAAAATACCTATTTCTATATTTAATTGATTTTATAACGTATGTGTAACTGTCATGGATGAACAGTTTACCTCCTAGTGACTTAAGTTTTATTTATTAATCGTAATCTTTGAACAGCGCTGTGGGCTACATTTTTGTAATATTGCTTAGTGTATCTGTTTGTTGTGCCTATTTATACAAATAAAAAAAATACAAGGCGTCCAATTCATGGTGCAGCATAATGCGACGCTAATGTATACCTACTAGGCGCGCGGCGCAGTGATTATTTGAATCCTTTAGCCCGAAATTCTAATTTTAAATCACCTTAAATATGTTATTTTTTAACTCAATAATTTTCGTCGATAGCAACAATTTATCAATAATTGTTAGATAAAGTGGAAACCTTCTAAATACAGATAAAAGTGTTGATAATTCCCTTTATTGAGTAGCGTGAGAATTCAACCTGAACAAGTGAACAGGGTTTGTTTACACTGTCATCATATACGTTTGCAACAGATCATACGGCAAATGCAGCTAAACCTCGAAAATCAACTAAAAGATAGACAAAAACCAAAACAAAAAAAGACAAACCACAGAAAATAAAATATCTACGTAGAGCAATAAGAACTCAGTGTTAGCTCTTTTGTAGGAAGATAGAAAAAAACTGGAACAAGCTATTCCTCAAGAACAATTTTATTCGACAGTGCCGTAAAGGACAATGTTTAAAATCCATGCTTAAATCAGTGAAAATGTTTGAATGTGATGTGAGTAAGGAGCGAGAAGCGTATACCTTATGAGATGGCGATAGTCTTTGACATTCACTTGTAAACTGGAACTATCTGATGTATTCAAATAATACTTTCTAAATAAATCGTACTGTGACAGCCGTTTTGTTGGACCTCAGTCCCAGGCAAACAACTAGAGCCAAACAAAAACTTTGCATACGCAAAGGCGATACCGAAACCATATTTCTGTCTCGTTTGCTCTTACTACTTGAATTTTTAATAAGTGTGTTCTTGTCTCATTATTATTTACATAGTGACTTGCCCATAGCTACACTCTGTCCACGGTAAGGAGTGTTCATGCATTTTGTTTATGAAAAACGTATCAAATACAATAGTTACCTTGCTCTTCCTCCGGTTCATCCTCCTGAAAAAAAAAGGTTTAGCTTTAAAAAAAATCAGGAAGACTTCTTTACCCAGTAACTGGGTTGTGGGGGTCAGAGAGGCAGTCGGTTCATGTAAAATATTGGTATTCAGCTAAAGTTAGAATGGAAACCGAACAGAACATGGTCGGGAGCAGGCTAACAGATAATGATGTTGATTGGAATACTAAACTCGTTGGATTTAATCCAACTACTGACATATATGACAACGTTTTAGACAATAAAGTAGATTGCATTGATTTATTTCGTTTAACTCCTAGACGAACTTGAAGAACAGAAACAACAAAGGGCACTCATGTCATATAAACAAATTAGCTTGAAAGCTTACTTTATTATTATGACATTTCGTCCACGACAAATGAATTTAAATGTTGATTCTTTATATAGATAGGTGTCGGAATCACTTTTACACATCAAATAAAACAAATAAGCTAGATGGAGTTGACATTTTCTGTCTGACTAGATCCTGTGAATAATGTCGAAACAAACTCAGGGTTCAAAAACTCCAGAATGGAGCATCCCCATGTCGCAGGTCGTGCGGTCCCTTTACGGGACACCGTTGTGGATGCGTTCTTCGAGGCGCCGATCAGCCCACCGGTTGAACGCGTCGCAAAGGGTCATGGCCAAAGCTGGTCCGGATATACCAAACGGTCGCCTGCGGCCCTCCTTGCCGGATTGCCGTCATGGGATCTGGAGGCAAAAGCTTTCGCGCATGTTTGGGAGTGGCGCGAGGAGGCACAACGCTGCCGCGAGAAATCGTCGCTGCTGTGTGCTAGGCACACCTCGATAGCGGCGATAAGTCCCCTCATTGAGGAGTGGCTGGAGAGTTGCCACGGCGTCCTCACCTGCCACCTGGCACAGGTCCTCACCGGACACGGTTGTTTCGGGAGTTTCCTGTTTCGCATATGGAGGGAGGACACGCTCGGGTGACACCATTGTGTGGATCGCCCGGAGGACACGGTGGAGCATACGGTAGAGGTCTGCCCAGCTTGGGAGGAGCACCACCGTGTCCTCGCGGAGGCGATCGGCAGCGACTATCTCTCGCTTCCGGCCCTGGTCCAGGCAATGGTACGGAGCGAGAGGGAATGGGAAGCCGTCACCTCCTTCTTGAAAGCAGTAATGCTCGCGAAGGAGGAGGCTGAGCGCGTGAGGGCCATGCGCCCTCACGCCCCTAGTCGCCGCAGGAGACGCCCTGGGCGTCGGTAGTCGCCTGCAGATTCCCGGCCACCGTAGGCGCGGGCTTGCGGACGGCGAGCAATGGGTAACAGACCCAGGTTGACGGCGCGTCGTGTTTCACGCGCGCCTCAGAGAGATGTCAGCACTTAGCGACGGGGTCCGATAGGGCCGATGCATGCCAGGGTCGCGGGTTGTGCGAAAGAGATACCGTAGTCCTGACACAGACTACTGAACTGAGTCTGACTCGCCCTTCCACTCCACCTAGAGCGGGAGAAGTCATTTGATGATTTCAGATCCTGTGCGGATCATGTAGATAAGTATCTGAAATAGCCTTTTGAGGAAAGAACCACACACGATTTGAGAAATTAGCTCGCAAACAATGTGGAGGGAAATTTTGACGTTTGAACGTACCTATTGTCACTTACAAATAATCATATTTAAAAAATAGACTATAACTGGTCAGTCTCTCATTCGCTAAATGATGGTGAACATCGCGTCAAAATACGTTGCGTAGTTTAGCAGAACAACGCGGTCAAACATAGTCGGACACGTATAGCAATTCAATTTTATATTTTAATAATGTCCCAACTAATGCGTTGCAATTGTTCTTTGTTTCTCAAATCACCCTGTATACGAGTGAAAAAATAAAAGTCGGTTAAGCCGTTGATAAAAATCTACTTTTTTTATTTCTTACTTGTTTCTGACTTGTTTTATTTCATAACTAATACCCGGCTCGCGCCGAAAATGCGTTTTTTTTTTAAACCACCCTTTTATAAGAGAGAACAAAACAAAACAACAACAAAAACAAATCAGATTTAGCGAGACTAACGAACGGATTTTTATATATGCAGAAGAAGATAGATAGACAGATATAGATATAGATGATGACACGTACCATAACGCCACTGGCTCTATCATTCTTGTTAGGGCAGACCTTCTTGTGCTGGTTGAACCTGTTCTTGAGCTTCGGACATACTTGGAAGACCTGCGGGAATCACTGTTTTATCTTATACTTCTTAAACGGCACTTCGACTCGAGTGAATGAACATCTAGATTGTGGTTGAGCGATGATATATCGGGTAATAGATGGAGCTATACGTCCTTTATGGCTCCAACTCTTTCCCACATTGAAGTAAAATAATACTACTAAAGACATGGTGGTAAGCCCCCTGATCGATCCACCGATACTTATGAAATTGTGAAACCTATGAAATTGTCGTTTAGTACACAGAAAGTTTCAAAATCAAATCAGTTTATTTACCATAAGTTTTGGTACAATTTCGATGTGAACATAAATTATTATACAGATCCATAACACTTAGTCAAATACCCAGGAGTTTCACCGGCGTGCTGTCCAGGCAGTCCCTCGTTTGAGCGCGGTGTGCGAAGGCGCGTTGTCGTGGAGCAGTAGCCCGCGGAGCCATGTGTTTGGTAGCTCGTTGCTCACAACAGAGAAAACTTTAGCCAGCATTTCGTAGTATACCATTTAGCGCAAGAAGAAGCATCAATCTTTGGTTCCGAGCAATGGAGCGACCAAGTAGCCAGTCAAAATGAAAAAGCTCGCGATCAAAATTTTACCCCCGCTTCTAGCTCGATTCACTTTGGTAGGCGTTGACTCGTCGACTGGCACTTCGTTTTTGGATCGATCGTATTAATAAATCAAAGACACATCTGTAATAATGTCGTAAGCATCGGTGAGGTTGTGTGGCACCCAGCGTGAAACTATCCTCCTCACGCGAAGATGCCCTCAAAGTTAGTCGACCGCGCTTGAATTCGTTATACCAACAATAAACGGTTGCCTTAGAAGGGCCTTCATCCATGAACGCCATTTGAAGTCAATAGTACGATTCATTCGGTTTCAGGACACTTGAAATCTTAAAAAATCGTAGCGTGAAAATTTTCGCGGCGCAGATCCATTTATTATGTATGTGACACGATAATTTAAATAAGCTCGCAAACAATATGGAGGGAAATTTTGAAATTTGAACGTACCTATTTTCACTTACAAATATTCATATTTTCAAAATAGACTTTTAACTGGTCAGTCTCGCATTCATAAAAACTTTTTTTCGCATTCTTAAATACGAGTTCGTACATTCATTTAAATTTTATTTGACTTTATAAGTCAATTATTTTTAGTTATCTTCATTTATTATTGACATGACAATGTGACATGAATTACAATGTTTTTTTAACGAGTTGTATTGCAATAAGTGGTTAACTAGCGACCTCAACAATTGATCTTAAATTATTCTTGCCTGAGCAACCGGCAGCGAGTTCGTCATGCTCCCGTAGATGTCACTGCTTGCGGTAGCGTCGGGGATCGGGTTGCCTCCTTCCCTCAAATATGGCGAGGGGGGCAATGGCTGATCTTTGCGTTATGCTCGTGAACGGGTGCTGCTTGTGGTGACTGGTCGTCTTGCTGTATATGGTTTTGTTATTGTTAAAGTAATTGTTCTCTTAATTTATTTTACTTCGATGGTCCTAGTTTATCATTTGTATGTACTTAAAAAATAATCCAAAAATGCATATATAAGGTGCCACGCCCCTTATGCCTGGAGGCTTTTATTTGTGTATTAAGTTATGTTGTTGTTTTTTTTCATTGATTTTTATTGGTTTCTGTTTTGGGTATATTGGCGTGGCTAGCTTACATATGGCAGATAATTTAATATGATTTTCTGTGTTTAACGGTTTTTCTTCTTTGATTACCTCATAATTGTATAGTTCAATGGTTTTTCTAACTAAACATGTCTGTTTGCGCAGAAGTGGCGCAACAAACTCCCCAGCAGCACAGCTGTCCTGTGCTGCTGGGAAGTTTGTTGCGCCACTTCTTCTTACCAGCTAAAGCACTAGGAAGTGGTGAAGGGCGGGCGTTTTGGGGGACTGTCTTATGTAATTTTGACGTTCGAAAAGTGCTGACTCTCAGCCTTGTTTGAATAAATGACTTTACATTGAAAAAATGATTTTGATTATGATTTTGAAAAAAATACTTCTTTCTAATTTTAACGAGATGTAATAAAAAAAAAAATTAATTCAAAAGTGGCGGTGCTTTGTTGGGACACATGCGTCACCACACCGGTGGAATACCTTTGTAGCATTAGGGTATTGAGAATTCAAGATTAGTTATCGCCTTAAACCTTGTTTCATGTGTCTGGTACGAGAACCCAGCCGATTATCTGTCACCCGGGCTTACCCCTTCACAAGTTATTGATATCCGCTTTGGTTCAAAGGGCCCACGTGGTCTCGCTCAGACGTCTCACAGTGGCCTGTTGCTCTTTTTAACCCTTCTGCGGTAGTAGAAGCGCCAGAGGAAAATTTACATTCGTTGCTTACTTCACTACCATGGGAGAGTCCCATATTATCTCGTTAGGTCTTGATCCAAATTATTGCGTTGTGTGATTTTCGTGTGCAGATTTCTTAAATTATTGACTAGCCCGAGAGGATCACCTTGTTGGCATCCAACTGCATATTTCAAAACGTTGTCTTTATATAATAATTTTGATGGGTGCCTGTAGCACTGCCACATAAAACCATAAATATCTGGTAACTCCTTTTTTGCTTGAGCCAATAAAGTGTCCCTGTAAACGGGGTTGAAGGCGTTCTTAACGTCAAACTTGAGGGTAATTTACTTGCATTTAAAAAACTAGATAGGACATGTACGGCAGCCCCGCAGCCCCCTTTGGATCCAAGGGTCTGGAACTTGTTACTTAGAATATCGCTGTACAATTTGTAGCATATTTTGGTTGCCGTACGCCTGTAGGTGCACCATGCAGCATGCAGGATCCGATTGTTGGTCCCTCTGTCGCAGGACCCTTGAAATTAATATCAAAGTCTGCGGTCCCCTGGACGGGTGAAAACTTAGGGACGGTCACACATTTGGATGATTATCTCTCGTTTCAAAACCGATGTAACCCACTTCTCGGGCTGCAGACAACCAGACAGTCTCTTTTCCGCAGAATGAAAATAGACTGTCTGTATGTCTGCAACCCGTCCCCATAGTAAATTACCGTACGACATAATACTATGAAAGTAACTCAAATAGACTAGTCTCGCGGTTTCTACATCAGTAAATTGACGAATTTTTCTCACAGCATATGCTGCTGAACTTAGCCGTCCTGCAAGGTATGTTAAATGAGGACCCCATTGAAGCTTTGAGTCGAACGTGATCCCCAGGAAAACAGTTTTATCGACGAATTTTAGTTTCTCTTGATTCAACACTATACCACAATTAGTACGTTTGACATTTGGTAAAGAAAATCTTATGAACTTAGTTTTTTTCCCATTGTATAATAAATTATTAGCAGTGAACCAAGTTAGGATTAGGATGTGTGTTAGTTACGAATGTAAATTAAAAAAATAACAGGTTCAGAAGTACTTACAACTTGCCGTTCATTGCATATCTGTCTGATGGTATTCCGAATATACTTGGACATGTCGCTCAGGCTCAAATCAAGGACAGAGCGTTCGAACCGTACAGGGCTATACGGCCGGCAGAGCCTGTCGGGACTCCTGAACCCTTCAGTGCTTTTGATCCCATCCGAACTCTTGAGCCGAACAGGACTTCGGGACGTCTCTGGACTCTTAAACCCATCTGGATTACTAGACCTCACAGGACTCCTTATCCGTTCCGGACTTCTGGATCCCACGGGGCTTGGGGGCTCGTCGGAGCGATTGAATCGTCCATAGGGAGACTTACCGGCCTTTAAATAGTCGTAACTACTGCTGAAAGTAGTTTCTCTGTGATGGTTTTCTCTGCAAGAAAAATACATTTTGTGTCGGAATTTCGTCATCATCGGCCAAGCATTTTGCACAGCTATGTTGAGGTCAGCATCCCGACTTACCGGATCCAGCTGAATACCACTATTTAAGATGGAGCGACAGCCTAACTAATCTCCGCAAATCAGTTCCTGGGATACACAACACTATATAAAAAATATGGTGTCCCGGTTATGTAACATAACAGCTTTGGTTTATAGTTCTTCTAGTCAAACTTAACAGAAAAGGACTGGAGAACGATTTCCAAAATGAACAACCCTTGTTGCACGATTACTTCGGCATCAAGCCACATTAAGCCGTTGGTCTCGGCTGCCATTGTGTAGGTCTTTGACAGTCGTTATAAGTCTGCAGGGCTAACATGACAAGCGCATCCCGATTTTTCAAAATGTGTGTACGATTCTGACGGTCATCCTAATGCCTAACATGACCGTTTAGCCCGAAGGCACGTTTAACACTTCATTATGTCGCCACTAGAGACTGATGACACTACGCGAGAGTACGTAACTGTCGCGTGTGTCAGTTAGCCCTGCAGGATCCCGAAAGACTGACAACGAAAGTATCGTATTACGCATTATCTGGTTTGTGGAGATCAAAAATGCAGTCGCCCCATGTAAAATGCTGATACACAACATAGTTAAAATAAGGCTGGCAGTTAGTCGGAGGTCTAAAGCGGGAATATGAGAAACGTGCAGATTCCTAAAAGCGACTGTGGTCAAGCGTTTCATCATACGCATAAGAACATTAAAGTTAAACAAATAAGTTTTATTTTCTTATGAAACGCTCCTTTGGTTAGTGTGAGTAAAGTAAATGTTAAGGTCGTTCTTTTACTTTCACTAAATGATAAATTATTTTATTTCTGTATGCAGGTTTCTACACACACTTTTATACGTCAACAACAAACTAAGAGGTCGCAGTCTCTTTTAAAGTCGAGGAATAATCTTGGTCAGATCATTCGAAGATCATGTGGATTTACAACAGATTAAGTGGACCTGTCCAGTCAATGCAAGCATTTGTCAGTAATCGTGCAGCTCAACTCAAAATTTAAGGAGCTCAACGATTCGGCGAACAATACCAAAGAAAGTACATTGAGTTAAGCTGCATAAATTAAACTTACTGAGAAAATAAAGAACTTAAATAAACACAAAAGTAAAGAACAATGAGCCACATAGTATTTACATTCTCAATAGTAACAATAAAATTATCGTTAAGAAAGTAAATATTCAAATCATTGTTTAAATTTAAAAATCCGGAAATAATATTAAACAAATAATTTGAGGACCATGTAGATAGAGAGGTGTCTGAAATGGTCTTTTGAGGAAAGAACCACACAGATTTGAGTGGACCTGTCCAGTCATTGCACGCATTTGTCATTAATCGTGTAGCTCCGAGCTTAAGGAGCTCAACGACTTGACGAACAATACGGAGTAAGATTATTTGCCACTTACTTGAGGTTCCTGCTATCGCTCATGGGTGAGTACAGCTTAAAATTCCTCGCCCTTCCTCTATAGCCGACCTGCACCTTGCTATTATTAACAACGTTGTCATCCTGTCTTCGAGTGTAAGTCTGCTGGTGTTTAGAAGATTTGGCCATCTCATAAGCATCAGCAGACTTCTGCTGTCGGAGGGAACGTATGCTTTTTGATGAACGTGACATTTCTTGAACTGTAAAAGAATAATTGTACTATTGTAAGTGAAAGCAAAGGTTCTGGAGTGGCATCCTTGTACTGAAAGATGTAGCGTTCGATGGCCACCCGCAAAGTGGACCGATGACCTTGTGAAGGCCGCAGGAATCCGCTCGATGCGGGAAGCACAGAACCGGAGTGGCGGTACTTAGGGGAGGCCTATGTCCAGCAGTGGACGTCTTTCGGCTGAAATGGTGATGATGAATGATGAAGTGAAAGCAAAGTGGCTGAGGGCCAGCTATGTTTATTCAAAAGATTGACAGCCACTGGAGCAGACGAGTTTTGGAATAAAAGCATGGGGGACTCCCAGACTTTTGAGTGAACGTGGCAGGATGTAGGAAGCAATTATGGTATGGTGTCATTATACTTGTCGGCGCCAGGCCGGGGCACGAACCACTGAACCCTAAACAACGCCTGCAGTAGCAACATGCTTCAAGCATGATACTTACATGCTATTTACTTTGTAAAAAATCAGCAATATTACATTAAGTGCAAACATTTCATCATAAATCTCCATAACGTTTTCTTAGTTAAGTTTTGCCAATTAATTGGGTTTTAGGTAGTAAAACGCCCTCCCGCTCCGCCCATCAAATGCCTTCTCCCGCAGAAGTCATTTGATGATTTCCAAACCTAAACAAAAGAGGGGCGGGGGGTAGGGTTCAATCCCCAGAGGCAGGGGGTTTGTATTAGGAACATTCTACGAACTACTGAACGCCTCTTATCACATCTAGACGTAACTTAAACTAGTGTACTTATTAATTAATTCATGTAAGACTTTAAGCCTGTAAAAAACACTGATCCATCTTACTAGTGCGTGTTATGATATCATTTTAATTAGTCGGCCTATGAAACACAGCAGATTTACTGGTCATATTCCTTCTTATCCCGAACATAAATATGGAAATTTCGATATTTGTGATTTTCTTAGTTTGTTACCCAATCACACTGTACCGACTGAAACGTGGCAAATACTAAGGCTTTTTATCCGAAGTAGAAGTGTTGGTGAAAACGCGGCAACAGCAATTATCTGCTGTTTTGTGTTTTATTGTACTTACAATTTTTGGCCTGTGTGTGGCGAATGAGCTTCTCAATGAGGTCAGTAGACGCGGTCCGGAACGGAGCCATGCTTGGGTACTTCCGCAGAGAGTGCGCAAATGCCTCGGTATCCCGGTTCGACTTGCAGAAACGGTGGCTTGAACCTGCAATGTAGGGGTTTGTGATCAAGAGAAGTAGACATCGTTTGTTGTGAAATGCTTTTTGCGTTATCTCTTCTTCTTTTCTTAAGCCAATATACATGCACAACACACGTCTCGGCGGACACTGGCCGCTGGTGCGAGCGCTTGAACTGCTAGATTTTGTATATATTTTTTAAAAAATAACGAAATTATAAAGTGTGGTCTCAACCTGCTCTAAAAAACATTAAGTCTTATCTGTTGATATGACTTTTACATGGTTTCGTGATGGAATCTCTTCAAGATACACGTTTTCATCTTTATGATTTTATTATCAAGCCAATTATCATTATTCCTGTTTCTGTCTTCAAGCAGCGCTCGACCGCATGCTCAATTTTCCTTAATTATATCTTTGACGCAACATTTTAATTTTGCTAGATTTACAGAGACTTAAGAATGTTAAAATGTCCTGAAACCTCGCTTTAACGCCTATTCTTACATAGCGTAGCTCAGCCTCAACATGCATTGTCCCTACAGTTGGTACTCAGACCTCATCTCTGTGAAAAGGTCTTAACATGTGCGGGTGCATTTCACAAAAACTTATTTGTATTCCAAGATAAAAATTTGGTCGGAAATTCGTTGTATTGGCTGATGTGAAATCCCATGGGGCTATAATAATAGCCCGTATATGCATAATCAGCCTATAATTTTCCCACTGCTGGGACATACGCCTCCTCTCTTCGAGAGGGAGTGGGCTGTAATCAACTACACGGGCTTAGTGCGGGTTGGTAGATGTCACAAATTTTCGAGTTTTTGGTTCTAGGACATGCCGGTTTCCTTACGATGTTTTCCTTCACCGTTTTGAGCATAGTGGCGATGAAATAACTTGCACAAAGTAATGCGCCTGTCGGGGAGCCCACGACCAATGTTTTCCTTCACCGTTTTGAGCAGAATGATTAAATAAATCACACAAAGTAATGTGCCTGTCTGGGAGCCCACGACTTACACGGCTCGGCAGCGGTAACGCGGCCACCACTACTCTCGAATGAAAATAAATTCCCTGAATGTACTGTAAATAAAAGGTTAACTTACACCTATCACTCCAAGTTTGACTCCCTCCATAATGCCTGACTCTTGACGACGAGACTCTCACTCTTCCACTATTGTGTCCACTGCCATGGCCACCAATTTCAAAATTCCCTTGATCTGTAGAGTTAACGTAACAGCACGCATGAATTTCCCGAAGTAATAATAATAATTATGAGGTGAGATGACAGATGTCACCTCCGGTAAAACATCAATGAACCAAAATATGAAACCGAAAATGAAAAAATGTTGACGAGGTCAGCTTCCAGACGAGCACGCCTACCACCTCCGGACTCTTCACTCAGCTCCGCCTCGCCGCCGCCAGTATCCAGCTTCACCGAGAGTGCTGTGACGACACCGGCCGCGGTAGTTGCGTCGAGCTCGAGCGACGAGTATTTTTCCCCGCCGACGTCGCCAACACCTGTTCGTCGGCAGGGGAGAGGCCGGCCACCGAGGATCTTGGGACTTAGGGGCCATTCGGCCCCGAGCTGGGTCCCCGCTACCGGTGTTTGTGTGCAGCGCATGAGATAGACTCAGTCTATGAACGAGAACGTCATGCGCGCATATTATGGGTCTACAGAGGGGGGAACTCACCTCACTGCGTACCGTGATAGGATGCTGTCTCTCTTTCAGGAACTAGAACCAACCGTCAGCATCTCGGCCCAACGACTGTCGGATCAGGTGCGGGCCATCCAACGCAATCATAGGTTTGACGATGCCGCACTTGATAGGCTGCGCTCAGAGATACTGCAACCTTATCGTCTTGACTCCGGCACAAACCGCGGTACAAGCATCAACCATTGATCTACCGCGGCCCGAACATGTTGTTGAAGAAGAAGATGATAGGGTTACAACAGTAAGTAGCCAATGCAACGACCGATTGAGGAGCGCACTGGAGGATGCGTTTCGCGAGTATAGATCCACTCCGACCGAACTTAGACCGAGATTACCACGCCTACCTATGCACAAAAAAAAATATGGCGCCGGTGTGTGCCCTGGACTCGCAACTTAAGAATGTGTTCGAGAGCAGCGAGGATCTCGTTGATACACACTCGATCCTGTATTGCGCGGCTGTTGCGGCATGTCGTTTAGCTAACGTCAAGTTTCCAAACTGTGACGGAGCTGTTTGACCAAAACCAACCGTACCAGCCTGGCAATGCAGGATCGAGCGACATATCGATGGGGTCAGGCAAACTATACTGTTTCAGGGAGGGCAATACAAGACCACGAGTTATGCGCTTTGTAAGGCGGGCATTTTCGGGGACTGAAATAAGCCTTCGAGAATACATGTCCCGTGACACAGAGCGCATCGACTTCCTGAAGCAGAAAGTTTGTGCACGGGCGAGCCGTATCCGGCGGTATAAGCGGCGGGTTGATCGATACTTGCATAATCGCATGTTCTAGAGCGATGAAAGGTGGGTATATAGAGCTTGGGAGTGACCTGAACAAAATTTGACGGACGTGTGCCGCCCAGATGATGCCGCCACAAGTGCATTCTGGCGCAGCATCTGGTCAGTACCCGTCTGTCACACTGAGGCTAGCTAGATGCAAGATGTCGAGCGAGTGTGTGAAACTATACCAGAAATGGAAACTGTCTTAATTGCGCCATCAGACGTTGCCAGAGCAGTCCGTCCGTTACCGAATTGGAAATCGCCAGGACCGGAAGGATTGCACAACTTTTGGTTGAAATGGCTTGTTAGTTCACATACTTGCCTGGCATCTCAGTTCCAGTCATCCTTAGAGTCTGGGTCGCTACCGCAGTTTCTATTAACTGGCGTTACCCACCTTTTCCATAAGTCAGGTAGTACCACGGAACCCAAGAATTATAGACCGATCACGTGTTTGTCGACGATCTATAAACTTCTTACATCCATTTTGAGAGCGAATATAATCGAGTTACTGTCAATACACATATTGACAGTAACTCGATTATGTCTGCCTCTCAAAATGGATGTAGGAACGGATCCCGAGGTACTAAGGAGCTACTCCTCATCGACATGGCCACTAGCCAACAGGTTCGTCGCTCCCGCAAGGATCTGTCAACATGCTGGATAGATTACAAGAAGGCCTACGACTCGGTGCCACATACATGGCTTGTGAGGGTGCTGGAGTTGTACAAGATAGATGCAACTCTACGCACCTTCCTTAGTTCCTGTATGGGACAATGGAGGACGGTCCTTTGCTATCCGGGGTGTCAACAGATCCAGGGGAATCACGGGGCTGTCTGGATTAAACGGGGAATATTTCAGGGCGACAGTTTGAGTCCACTTTGGTTCTGCTTAGATCTGAATCCTCTAAGCACACTGCTGGACAATTCAGGTCTAGGCTATCGGTTGAAGAGAGGTGGTGAGGTCATATCTCACCTTCTGTTCATGGATGACTTGAGAATCTTTGCCCCCAACAAATTGCAACTGATGGAGATACTAAACGTAACTGAAACATTCAGTAGCGCCATCAGGATGGAATTTGGTGTGGACAAATGTGCAATCATGCATGTTAAGCGAGGTGAGATTATGGAATCCGAAGGTATTCAACTTTCGGATTCCATACACCTTAGATCCCTCTCTTCATCCGAAAGCTATAAGTATTTGGGTATGTCGGAAGCGTTAGGCATTAACGTTATTAACATGAAGCAATCGTTGAAGGAGCGCTTCTTTGGCCGCCTGAAGAAGGTATTAATTAGTCTTCTTTCAGGCGGAAACAAGGTGCGCGCCTTCAACGGTTGGGTCATGCCGATTTTGATGTACTCTTTCGGCATACTCAAATGTACCCAAACCGAACTCGACGCCCTGGATAGGCGGGTCCGAACACTTCTGACCGCAAATTGAATGCATCACCCACGATCATCGGTGATGAGACTGTACATCCCGTGAAAGTGCATGGGTCGAGGCTTTTTAAATGCGAAGACCCTCTACAACCGCGAGGTGTGAAGTCTCAGGGAATATTTTTACCGATAATATTTTACCGAATATTCTACCGATGACCGCAAAGCGGTATGGCAAAGCAAGGAGCTTCACGGGCGCTTCTATCGGGCTCTTCATGAGCCTGGTGTAGATTTCCTAGCGTCCGTATCCTGGCTACGTTTTGGTGACCACTTCGGGGAAACTGAAGGTTTCTTCTGTGCAATTATGGACGAAGTTATCTTGACGAATAACTACCGGAGACATATTATAAAGGAAAGGTTGCCGTGTGTCGGGCATGCCACCGTCCAGGTGAGTCCATCAGACATATTATCTCTGGTTGTTCTCGTCTGGCTAACGGCGAGTACTTGCATAGGCATAACCATAACCAAGTAGCCAGGATTATTCACCAGCAACTTGCTTTGAAATATAAACTTGTGGATTCTGAGGTACCGTATTACAAGTATGTGCCCGAACCAGTTCTCGAAAATGACCTTGTCACGTTGTACTGGGATTTATTGTGAAAGACGGCACGGTTGACATCTGTCGGGCATGTCACCGTCCGTCCGGGGGAATCAATAACACACATTATCTCCGGTTGTTCTCGTCTAGCTAACGAAGAGTACTTGCATGGACACAACCTTGTAGCCAGGATTATCCATCAGCAATTGCTCTGAAATACAGCATTGTGGAATCGGAAGTGCCGAACTACTGGTACGTGCCCGACCCTGTTTTCGAAAATGGAAATATCACATTGTACTGGGATCGATCCATCATCACTGACAGGGCTATTGTTGCCAATAAGCCTGACATAGTGGTGGTGGATCGAGTAGAGCGGCGCACAATGATTGTTGACATAACGGTCCCGAATGACGGTAACCTCATGAAAGCCGAGAAAGATAAAGAAATCAAGTATCTTGATTTGACTCGCGAGGTTGTCGACATGTGGAATGCGGACTCAGCAATCGTTGTGCCGATAGTCGTGACAGCCAATGGCTTAATAGCCAAGAGCCTCGACCAACACCTCAAGAGGCTCTCGTTGGGCAGCTGGATCAAGGGCTTGATTCAGAAAGCGGTACTTCTGGACACGGCTCGCATTGTCAGGAGGTTCCTCTCCCTGGAGCCCTGCGCCGGTAGCTTGGACCCTGTTCCCGATACCGGTGGGATACTATTTTTTATATTTTTAAATGTTTTTTTTAATTAGTTTTGAAACATATTTAATAATGTAATTTATACGTTTTTAAATTTAATAATGGAGATAATAATAATTATTACTATTATTAGTAAGTGTGTGGATCACCCATATTTCGCCAGACGCGTTTAAATCCCATGTAATAGGAGGCAACCGGGTAAAAATCCAGATTCCAGGTTGCTATTGACAAAATCTTGAAGAAAACCTCAATAAAACTCCCAGAACCTGCGGTGTAATTGCGTACCACACCTGCAATGGCATTTAGTTTTTCAGCTTTTTGGGTCAACGACCGCTTGTGGTGTTGTTTTAACTATTAACTAGTAATCGGTTGAGGGTGTCAAGGTACAACTCGCTCCGGGTTTTTTTATTGTTATAAATTGTTTAAAGGCGCTTGAACTCTCATCAGTGATTAGAAGTACAAAGTTAAAGTTATTAGCGGACCATTACATTGTGAACTAATTTGGTGAAGTGTGTAGATACTACAGAATTCATAAATAACATTCGCATTAGGTTACATTCTACCGGCACTAACAATAAGTGAGAAGTGATTCTGCGTAACGCGTAAGTGACGAGCTACGCACGGCACTTACGACGTTTTTCTCGTGTCTGACTACGTACGCGAGGCGCTGCACAAGCTAAGTCAAGAATACCTACGTTATAATTTTTTTATCGTTTGTTTACGTAGCCACAAAAATAATATTATAATGGCAGATCATTCTGTTACGTCGCTGAGTCCTGGAATGTTATGGGGATGTTGTGAGCAAACGGCTGACAGCGAAAAATACGCTAAATGCATAAAATGTCTTAAGGCATATCATTATACATGTCTTTCCTTAGCTGATGGCTACAATGTACCTGCAAAGTGGCATTGTCCCGATTGCCTAAACTCGGGCGCGAAACTTAACAAACCCAATACACCCTTGCGTAATATCTCAACTACCAGAGGTAATAAGAGGCAAGCCATTGAATCTCCCCCTCAGGCGCCTGTTAAAATTGCGTTAGCACACGATGATATTCGTCAACTCATTCAGGAAGCAGTTAAAATAGAACAGGCGGAGCTGCTAACTAAATTCATCGAAAATATGAAGTCGACTTTGAATCAACAATTACAACCAATAAAAGATCAAATGGAGAATATGGAAAAGTCTATGGCATTTATGAACCATCAGTATGAAGATCTTTTAAAAGAGTATACAGCGTCCAAGGAGAATATGAAGGAGTTGCAAAGGGAAAATTCAGAGATGAGGGTGTGTATAAACGACCTGTCTTCACGCATAAACGAACTGGAACAGCAATCCCGTGCAAACAATGTGGAAATTCAGTGCCTCCCGGAAAAGAAGCAAGAAAATTTGATGGAGATTGTGTCACAATTGTCTAAATTAGTAGGGAGCGGTATTCAAGACAACGACATTAAACATTGCACTAGAGTCGCTAAACAAAATGCCAGCAATTCCCGTCCGCGCGCCGTGGTAGTACAGCTTACATCCCCCCGTAATCGTGACCAATTTCTCGCAGCTTCAATAAAATTTAATAAATTGAATCCAGACAACAAACTGAATTCAACGCACTTGGGATACTCAGGACCTAAATCCCCGATCTATATTACAGAACATCTGTCCACTACCAACAAGGCACTACATGCTGCCGCTAGAATCAAAGCCAAGGAGATCGGATATCAGTTTGTCTGGGTACGAGGTGGCCGGATATTCATGCGGAAGGCACAAGAGTTGGAACATATTTTGGTTAGGAATAAGGATACTTTAAATAAGCTGGTTTAATTTTATGTTTTCATTTAATTGTTTTTTCTTTTTCTTCATTCTGCTTTTTGTCAATGTATCAGTAAATAAAATTTATTATCATTCTCGAAGTTAAGGATATATTATCAAAACACTAGAGGCACTAAATGTCTTAATTTTTATCGTCAAGTTTCCTGCGAAAACTTTGATTTAATAATATTAACCAAGACATGGTTAAATGATTCTGTAATGAGCTCAGAGCTATTTGACAACAGATATGTAGTCTATAGGCGAGATAGAGATAGGGATAAGAAAAAAGATGGTGGGGGTGTTCTGATTGCCGTACTAAAGGGAATAAATTCAAAACGCATGATTCAATGGGAAAGCAATTGTGAAGATTTGTGGGTTATCATAGAATTCTCAATTACAAAGACTATCCATCAACTGGCTCTGTGCGCAGTTTATTTGCCTCCGCCTGTACTTCGTTCAACCCTAGAACACTTCTTAAACTCTTGTAATACCATATTTGAACAGTCGGGTTTGAAGTCGTGTATAGTCGGTGACTTTAACTTAAGTAATATTGATTGGAGCTTAGTAAGCGAGCTGGCAGTGGTTATGTGGCACCAGGTATTGGTCACTTGTTGACAGATTTTAGTCATATAAACAATTTATTGCAACTTAACAATTTACCAAATAAGTCAGGACGCGTACTGGACCTTGCGTTTACTAACTTAACTTCCGGTATCGTATGTCCTGCTCTAAATCCCCTAAGTATAATTGACCCTTTACATCCCCCATTCGAAATAATCTAAATTCATATAAAGACGCAAGGCTTCCTTATAATCGTAATAAAAGACTAAACTTTTACAAATTGGATTATGATAATATTTGTTAACACCTAAATGAGATCAATTGGAACCTCGTATTTGATGGCACTCACGATGTGAACGATATGCTCAGTATATTTTACGGTAATATTAAAAGAATTATAGAAATGCAAGATCCCCATATCACGCGAAAACATAAGGCACACCCTCCTTGGTTCGATAAAAATTTAATACGAACTTTGAGAGAAAAGGAAAAGAAACGCCAGCGATACAGAACCTACAAAAACCCCATGGATGAGCTTGAACTGAAGCTGCTGAGTAAACGGGGCTCGGTTATGGCTGCCTTATGTTACAATAAATATGTAAAAGACCTAGAAACAGCAATAGTCAAGGATCCGAAGCGATTTTGGACTTATGTCAAGGACAAGCGAGGTGGCACCAGTTCTTATCCCTTAACAATGACTGACGGCATGACATTGTCTTCGGATGGCATCAATATCTCAGAAATGTTCGCTGCTCACTTCTCTTCCATGTACAGTCAACAAGATATAACTGATCATTTATCTTCCTCAGAATACATGCAGGACATGCTGGCTTATAGTTTACCTTTGACAGCCCCCACGATTGAAAGTGATGCCTTGCTCAATAAATTGAAATCACTGGATCGTCGAAAAGGCGCTGGGCCCGACGGAATCCCTTCTTATTTTGTCTCCGTCTGTGCTTCGTCTCTGGTAGCTCCCTTATTACAAATATTTAATCAATCACTTGCGTCCGGCATATTTCCAAGTATTTGGAAGGTAGCAAAAGTGGTACCAATTTATAAATGCAGTGATCGTAATAATGTAAGTAGTTACAGGCCAATTTCAATTTTATCTACTCTCGCCAAACTTTTTGAATCCATGATTTGTCCCTACCTACAGGCTCACTTGAAGCTTTACCTTAGTAATTCCCAGCATGGCTTTGTGAGTTCCAGATCTACATGCACAAACCTAGTGACGTTCATGGAGACCCTAACAAGTGCCATTGACTCTGGGAAACAAGTGGACGTGATATATACTGACTTTAGCAGGGCCTTTGATCGCGTTCCCCATAATATACTTCTGCAAAAATTAGCTGCTTACGGCATCACTGGTTCCCTTCTTAATTGGTTTAAATCCTATCTCGATGGTCGTTCCTTTTTTGTTGCCCTCAATGGCTACCAGTCGAGCTCCTACAGGGTTACATCTGGCGTCCCACAGGGATCACATGTTGGCCCAGTTTTGTTTAACTTGTTTAGTAACGATCTCTCCTATGAGTTGAGATTTTCTGAGTGTTACATGTATGCTGACGATTTAAAGTTTTGCAGAATTATTGAAACGGACCTTGATGTTCAGTTGCTACAGGGAGATATTGACATGTTAGTAAAGTGGTGAGATGATAATGATATGAGCTTAAATATCAGCAAGTGCTACCACGTGAAATTCACCAGGAAAACTAAATTAACACGGTCTGCATATTACATTAGTGGCAACTTAATTCAAGAAGTGGAGCAGATAAGAGACTTGGGGGTCTTGTTCGATAGGCAGTTGACATTTGTACCCCACATCGAAAATGTAGTTAAAAAAGCCTCTAGAATGCTTGGGTTTGTCATAAGAAATGTTACCTGTTTCCGTCGCGATAAGACAAAAATTCTGCTTTTTAATTGTTTGATCCGTAGTTCATTGGAATATTGCAGCACTGTATGGAGACCTCACTATGCCACCCACACACTAAGATTGGAGAGGGTTCAAAAACGTTTCCTGTGGCATTTAGCATACTCTTCCGGGATAGCTAAAAGGAAGCGATCTTATAAGGATAGACTATTGCATTTCAAGATGATATCCCTGCGGAAGAGAAGAGATTTACTAGATTCGTTATTTTTATATAAAATTTTGAGATGTAAAATTGACTGTCCCCAATTGTTGAGCAGGATCAAAATCCGTGTACCCACGAAAAGCCCACGAGCTCCTATAACCCCTTTATGTCCTCCCCTGCACAGAACTGTCCTTGGTACTAATTCTCCAATCCCCCGCCTAAATTATTAAATAGCTGCAGTGACCTTGTTGATGTGCACTCTGACTCACTTGTTAGGTTCCGAAGTATTATGTACAAAAATTTGTAAAATCATTGTAGTGTAAATTTTGATTTTAATTTTTAATTTTAGTGTCGTTTTTTATTTTAATGCTGTATTGATTTTGATGTTAATATTAATGTTAATATTAATAATGATTTTAATTTCAATTTTGATTGTGATTTTACTTTTGATTTGAATTAAATAAAGACGATAATAAAATAAAGACGGTTTGGAAAATTATCAATGACGAAACCAATAGGAATAAAAGACACAATAATGATTTCACACTTCAGACTTCAAGTGGTCTCGTAAGCACTAACAAAGAAGTTGCTCAAGAATTTGTTAATTTCTTTACCAGTATCCCACTTAAAACGACTGAAACCTTAAACTCCTCGCCCCTGCGTTCTATTGACTTATTAAAAGCAAATACTTCATCTTGCCAGATTGAATTTAAATTCAAGCATATAAACCCCATAATAGTAGTGAAAGCTTTCAAGCAAATCAAGATCAAACTAACAGAAGATCTATGGGGAATGTCTGTTAAAGTTTGTACCTCCATTATTGAGACTATAGCGCCATACCTGGCTTTAATATTTAATTTGTGTGTGGATCAAGGAGTATTCCCGGATCTAATGAAATACAGTAAGGTAATACCACTTTTCAAATCCGGGGACAGTAAAGATACCAATAATTATAGACCCGTATCCGTGTTGCCGGTTTTCAGCAAGGTGTTTGAAAAGGTAATGCTGAATCAAATGATAAATCATTTCGACACCAATAATATCTTACACGGTCAACAGTATGGTTTCACAAAGGGACGTTGTACGACTGACGCCGGTGTCACCTTATTAAAACACATATTTACAGCGTGGGAAGAGGCTCAAGACGCCATAGGAATCTTTTGTGACCTCTCCAAGGCATTTGATTGCGTCGACCACGAAACCTTGCTCTTAAAACTTGAACATTACGGACTTGGAAAACTTGCGATCAGTTTAGTAAAATCTTATTTGAATGATAGACAACAGCAAGTCCAAATAAACGGTGTCAATTCACTCGGTCTAAAAGTAAAAATGGGTGTACCACAAGGCTCGATATTGGGTCCTTTCCTATTTTTAGTTTATATTAATGATCTACCTCATTTGTTTAAAACCCAACCACATATGGTGTTATTTGCTGACGATACTTCGTTAATTTTTAAAATTAATAGGCGTGCATTAAATCTTGACGACGTGAATAACGCCTTACTGCAGATCCAAAATTGGTTCACTGCTAATAATTTGGTATTAAATGGGAAAAAAACTAAGTGCATAAGATTTTCTTTACCAAATGTCAAAAGTACTAATTGGGAGATAGTATTGAATCAAGAGAAACTAGAATTCGTCGATAAAACTGTTTTCCTGGGGATCACGCTCGATTCAAAGCTTCAATGGGGTCCTCATTTAACATCCCTTGCAGGACGGCTAAGTTCAGCAGCATATGCTGTGAGAAAAATCCGTCAATTTACTGATGTAGATACCGCGAGACTAGTCTATTTTAGTTACTTTCATAGTATTATGTCGTACGGTATTTTACTATGGGGACGGGCTGCAGACATCGAGTCCATTTTCATTCTGCAGAAAAGAGCCATCAGAGCCATATATGGCCTCCGCAGGCGCGACTCTCTAAGGGAATTGTTCAAAGATATTAACATCATGACGGTACCTTGTCAATATATCTATGAAAACATCATGTACGTAAGGAAAAATCTACATCTTTTTAGTAAAAGAGGTGAAAGACACAATTATATCACTAGAAATAGGGACCAATTAGTTCAACCAGGTTTCAGGCTGGCTAAAGTAGACTCATCTTTCATGGGGTACTGTTTAAGATGTTACAATAAAATACCTCCCCACATACATCAACTGAATGAAACCAAATTTAAATCTTGTATAAAACGCACACTATGCAGCCGAGCATATTATAAGTTAGGGGATTACATTGCTGATAAAAATGCTTGGCTAATCGCTGGTCCTGCTCCTCAAGGACGCATCAACTAATTGATTAGCATTTAAAAATACTGTTGGAGCTGCTGAAGATTAAAAACAAGAATCTTTGCATTGTATAAACTCAACTTTTTTTTTAGTACTGTATAATTGCTATATGCCATATGTGAGTACTATGTACATGCTTTAAAGCTACCATTTACAGGGTACGTCTTTCATTGACTTGAATGTGTCCTGGCGGCTGAGAGTATGTCATGCTCACTTTAATGTTTCGCTGATGGTGGCGCGTGTGTTGGATCATTTAGCTCCCTTCAAAATGGTTGAGTTGAATGGTGCTAATCCATGCGTCATGTTCGTGAACGGGCGCCGTCAGTTGAGACTGGTCATCTCTTAGCTGCCACGGCGTATTTTAATTAAATTTTATTTTCGAATTGTTTTCATATAAATAACGGACGCTTTTAACGTTCTGCATCGTTCTCACATGCATAATTTCAACATGAATGATGTAACCAATCTATTGTAAACATAATTTGATTTAAAAGAGTGTCCGTGGAGTTTCTTGCCCGTTCTTCTCCATAGGTACCTACTACGCTTTGGAATGGGCAACTAGCTTCATTTTTCTGACCGACCGACCTTGACAATTCAAAAGTGCCTGTAATTGGTTTATTTGAAATAAATGCTTTGAGTTTGAGTTTGAGTTTGAATTGTATTTCATTTTGATTTCAATATTGGCTGCATTTTGATTTTTATTTTGATTTAATCTTAATTTTTATTTGATTTTAGTTAGTGATTTTAATTAGGATTTCTATTTTGATTTTGGTTTTAAATTCTGGAATTTGGTTGAAAACATAATTATGTTCGTGGAGTATAAGAACTCATCTAATTTTAAGTAGGTACCTAGGCGCCCAATTTCAATAAAAAATAAGTAATGCATGATGTGCTTACCTGTAAGAAATTGGTACACTAGTATATAAGTCTATTGGATGTATCTCATATGTATGTATCGGTGTATTCAATTGTTGGTGAGCCAAATAAACAAAAAATAAAAATAATAATTTAGTGAGTTTTTTTTGGGGTCAACGACCGCTCGTGATGCTGTTTGAAGGATGAGTTGAGGAATCTATTTTTTTTAGGTACACACCAATGGTACACCGTGGTACGGCTACCACGATACCCTCTGGTAAGATTGGTTATCAGACTTTCGGGTTTCGGAAAACCCGACCCGTAATGACTATCAACAACCTGATAAAACATAGGGAGCCTTTAGAATGACTTACTACGACAAGGTTCTTTCCTCTGAGGTGGGAACTCCGACACCGCTTCTGGCGGTGATGTTGGAGACACCATGCAGTGTGCTAACTGTGACAAAATAAAGCTTTATGTTAATTCTTGAAGTTACATCATGTGAAGACACAAGTAATAGCCTCGTACGTATTGAGTTGTTAAACCCAAACGAAAACAGAGAGGTGTTATACTCATAAGTTTATCGTTTGCATCTGTGTCCTGTATGCGGCATCGTAGTTCCCAAAGGGCTGAACCGATTTTGTTTTGTTTGAAAGGTAGTTTGATCGAGAGAAATGAAAAAAGGATGTTCTTTGAATTTTTCATTTCTCTTTTCGCAGGTCTCCTGGAAGAAATTTCTTAAGAAGTAAGCAGTGTCTTTGTACCCAATACCACAGATAATATAATACTACGTACAGATACCCCATCTCATACAAAGAAATGACACCTCCCTTAGTCTGGCTATTGGGCTGGCTATTTTTCTTCGTCCAAATTTTCAAAAGATGGCAGCATCAGTGACTCACTAATTGCCAGAGACTGTAGTTTTACAACGCCATCTAGGAGTCGCCCTACTTTTAATACGATTCGTGCAATCCCTTTTTTAAGTTTTACAGTTCCGGGTTCATAAAAACATATTAATAGATTTCTTTTACATGCCTATGTAAAATAATCGATAAAAAGTTATTTTTTAAATTTATTAATTCAGCTAGATACACATACATTCAATTACATTAAGTTGGTGCCAACATAAACTCTTTAGAGTTTGATCTTAATTAGTAACGATATTACTGTTATGTCATGGCAAATTGAGTAAAACGCCATCTATTGCAAAGAGCTCTAAACAAAATGATTAACAGATGGCTACTTTTATTAATAGCAGGGTTTGATTTGAAGTTATAGGATCTTTTATATTGTTTGTTGAAAACTATATGAAAATCAGATTAGATAAAAAAAACACCATGAGTGTAAATAGATGAATCAGCATTTAAAATAGAAGTTTTTTTTGTACTAATCTTACTTCAGCCATAATTCTGCCGTTTATCACTTCTAACAATGATTGTTTTTTCATAATGGTTTCTTATACTGCCGTATATGATATTTTTTCAAGACTAATTATAATTTGTTCTATTTGAGACCCCATGCCCCATGCGAATATGTCGTACCTGTATCAATTCTACTGTGTGTACACAAATAATAAAAGAAATAAAAAAATATTTAAAATAAATGTACTCTTTATAAGTTTTTATTGTCGAGGGTTTTTTATTAAACTTTAAAAGCCTTTGTGACGTGACGGTCTCCTTATCGAGCTTTAGAAGGAGACTAGGCTGTCCTTTCAGTAGGGGTCCAACACGTCACTCGTCTCGACATATTTTTGGGCCTGTCTCGTCCCCGGTTCCTGATGTTCGGTAGGAACCCCAATCTATGACTACTTTCGCAAAATACTGTGTAGGGACCTTTACTTTTTCTTCCTTTTGATACATACCTTGGGGTGCATGAAAGGAGCCTCCCTGAATAACGTTCCGACCCTCCGACATTTTTTACGTCCGGTACACCCCGGGCAATCGACTTCTGTCAATTGGCTAATCTTTCACCACGATGGTATTAACACGATAAAAAGAAGAATACATACCTTGTAACTACTAGCGTATCTGCCATCACAGATCTGAGAACTTGTGTGTTGTCTCGAGGAATCTGTACCAGTACTCGTGGAGACGAGGACTGACGATCTCTCATTTGCAAGCGTTGCAACATTTGCAGGCAGCGTGTGTGATCTCTGATCAGTTGTCATATCCGGTCTCGCGTTTTCTGCGTTTAGCTCTGAAATATAAGATGTTTTGATTTTGTCTTGTAGTTGTTTATTGACTTACAAGACATGTGCCTGATGGGTCGTCGTATCGGCAAAATATAAGGCGCTCTAACATCAATCAAATAGTCTGAGGTGTGCATCAATAAAAGGTTCCTCAATGACTTTAACTTACTGCCCGTTCCCAACCTTGCTAGATTATATTTTTCCACTGCTGTGCCTCAGAGCTCCTCTCTGTGAGCGGGCCGTAATCTACCACGTGGACATTGCGGGTTGGTCGAAGTAACATGTCTTTGAACTTTTGGTTCTAGGATTTGCTAGTTTCCTCATGATGTTTCCTATAGTTCCTATTTAGACTTTGACTGATCATGAATTGAAGTGCACCAACACTATACAACGTTGGAGCATTTTTTACAGGTTCGAGCCCCCAACCAACAACTGGTAAGTCAAGCTCTGGGCCACTATAACTCCTGTGAAAACAGAAGAGCACTGTCAACGACTCACGTATCCTGGCTTTAGAAGACCTCCTATCCGAGTTATGTCTGGTCCTGTTGCAGATCGTGAAGGTCACTCCGGTAGTGTCCAAACCCTGGACTATCGCCACCATACCTTCACAGTCACCTTCCATGCTTTTTATATTTATTGCTTTAGTTCATTTGTGGAGGTATATGCTGGAATAAAAAAAAAACTAAGGTAAAGCTAAGGTTTCCTAGAATAGTCCACCAGGCCGTATTTCGACCATGGCGGCCAATCGCAGAGAACTAGCTGTCGTTGCAGGAGATATTTTAGTGCACAAGTGTGTGCGCAGACACAGGTGCACTCTCTCTTGCTGCACTCTCATAGTCCGAAAGGACGGCACGCAGTCCGATGCGACCAGAGAGAGATCAGGCGTAGGACCAACGGCTTAACGTGCTTTCGGAGGCACGGGGGTATCACACCGGGAACTTCGAGGGTGCTGAAGTCGACTGTGAGATCAAAATTAAATCCAAGATGGCGCCTGCGAAAATGTACAAATTTTTCTTCATGGGTGTCGTTTTCTTGGTTTTCGAGGGTGATAAAGCCGATAGTGAGGGCAAAATTTAATCCAAGATGGCGGCTGCGATAATATTCAAATTTCTTGTTTTATTATTATATCATTATATTATTATCCTTATTACAGAATAAACGATTTCATTTCATTTCACTGGGAAAAGGGGAGCTTAACGAAACTACTCCTTCGGAAACAAACGTGATGATACGTCATACCATGCTATGAATAGCTGCTTAGAGTGTGGCTCCTACTTACTGTCATTTTGAGCAGTCTGAGAATTGAATAGCATATGTCAGGCCTGTAGCAGCCCTGCCAATCGTCACAGGTAGAAATTGTCCTGAAAAAAAAAACATCGTAATTCAACTAAAGAATCCGAACTGACACGACCACTAGGTTCGCAAGCACTACTGCTGAGCATGAGGTCCTCGTGTTCGATTCCCGGGTCTGCAAAGTATTATTGGGTTTTTCCATCTGGATTTTTCAGTAGCAGCTCGGAGTCTGGATTTCTGCCCGGTTATTGGCAGAGAAGCCGATCACACCGTGGGAAGCTGCTTGGTTATGAATAGGATTCGTAATAGTATCCAGGATTCCCATCCTCATCGTATGATATGATATGTTAGGTTTGTGCCCCTGAGGTATGGTAACAGGCACACCCCCTATTACATGGGGCTTAAACTTAACTGACGAAATAAGAGTGTATTAAATAATATTATTGTATTACGTAAAGACTATTTGGGTCATTGCTTTATTTTGAGTTTTTTTTTTCGCTGTTAGTTTTAATGTTAATCTTGGTCTGGAAGTTTGAGTTATTTATGCGGCCTACCCAAATGTCCTTTCTTTGGTATTCTTCTTCGAATCGTTGAGCTCCTTATGTTTTGAGTTGAGCTGCACGAATACTGACAAATGCGTG
Source organism: Dasypolia templi (assembly GCA_963555695.1). NCBI lineage: Eukaryota > Metazoa > Arthropoda > Insecta > Lepidoptera > Noctuidae > Dasypolia > Dasypolia templi. Next base: position 14,671,542 of record OY743163.1, read on the forward strand.
CACTGACTGGACAGGTCCACTCAACCTGTGTGGTTCTTTCCTCAAAAGACCATTTCAGACACCAACCTACATGGTCTTCACATGATCTGACCAAGATTATGTCTGGACTTTAAGATACGATTTTTTTTCAGCTTTTCTTCTCATAGTAGTCAGTTAGTAAACGCCTCCATGAACTAGTTTTTAAAATATGACTGACGTGTAAAAGTGTTTGTACAAAACCACTTACAGTAATAAAGTCATTTATAATTTTCTATAGGTACGCAGAACCCGAACCCTTCGGGGATCACAGGCCTAATGTTATGTTCTGTCAGTTATAAATATTGATTACTGGAGAGACCGATCACATCATGGAAATCTGCTCGTCTATGATAAGGATTCCTAATGCTACCTCTCCTCCTCATCATAAACTATGATATATGTAAGGACATCGTTCATACTTACATTATAAAAATCCAAAAAAAAATGCACATAAATAGTGTTCGTACAAAATATTACAAAACACACACAATTTCTAAAATTAACATTAAAAAAGATTGTAATTTAGAATTTTTGTAGCACCAACGTCATGCCGACTTTGTATTTGGTTATCTACTTTTTAATTTCTTCGTTAAGAAGAAAGAGGTTCTTTTGCTTTATTTTCATTCTTGGTCTGTTCTTGTTGGTTGTGCGTTCACACCAGTGCAGCAGTTTTTCACACAAGTTCACACGTTACTCTTTGTTTATGGAAATTTGAATGAAAAGTGGTGTGGAAATCGGTTGTCACTTGTCATGGTATGTGGATGTGATGCGGAAGAATGTGCAAAATGTCGTGAAAATTCTTTACGGAGATGAAATAATAAAATAAGTTAAATATAAAACACGAGTACGATAATGTAAAGTAAAAAGCACGCGTGTTCAATACACTGCATTATGAACCTAAAAGCGGTGTAACAAGAGCCACTCTATGAGCAATTGTGTTGAAAAGTCACTTTATGTCCTTCTAGGGCGCCCCCTCCCGGCTCTTCCATTCACATCTGCCTTGTATGTTTTTTAATATTTTTATATTAAATAGGTACGTGAGAAAACTGGCGGCTGGTGGCTGTGTCACGCATAGGGTCACAGCATTACGATGAACGATGACCGTTGTGCGGAGATGTGACGCATATTTTCCCTCAACTTGTTCTTTTTGGTGTTTGCGTTCTTTCCCTGCGTCATGTTAACCGAAAATGAACGTAATTTCTTTCTTTTGCTTTTCTACATGAGTAGCAGCAAGAATATTGTTGATATACAGAGAACATGGAGATTAATGCTTGTTCCTTTTCTGAACGAGAAGAGGCCTTTGCCTTTGTTTCAAATAAACTGACCTTATGGGGAAGGCAACTGTCAAAATGGCGCTGTCGTAGCTAGTTCCCAACACAAGCTAAAAATACAAGGCGTGATGTGGTTTTATTTTATTTTAGCGAAAGTTGACTCGATGTTGTGTTCCTAGATACTCAGAAATTGGAGTTCGAATTTCTCGTAAGCCCCTAAAATTAGAAGATTGTGCTTTAAAGCTATTCGTACAGATTTTTTTGAGTTCGAATTTATGTCGTGAACATTTTGAAGAAAGTGATTACGAGGAAATATTAATTCTGACACTTTTCATGTCAATTACTTGATTTGAAATACTGAAATCACCGAAAATAACGAAATAGTGAAATAAAATCAAACTCATGAATGAACATAAAATGAAATGAATGAACGAAATGTCAAAAATTTTGTAGGCCGTAGGGACCTAGCTATGGTCACGCCATCTACAATTAGCTTTGCCCGACCTTCCCCATTGGTGATGTTCTTCAGAAAGGACAGGTGCATAATACTCGCAACCGGCGTGCATGTATGACCTGATGTATGAGGAACAGGGTGTAAAGTTCACTCATACTCTATGGAAAGGGGATAATTCTCCGACCAGACGGGTGTCGTGTCTGGTGAGCAACTGCCCGACGATTTGTAAGTTGTTGTAATCGCGACGCCCCCGTTAGGGGGTGTGACGTGCGGAACCGGATCTATGCCCCCTGGCCGCGGATGCTATACGGTAGTCCGTAAATACGGACCCCTCATTGTGCTTGCAGTCAGTGGCAAAAGGGTAGTTTTAAGCGTGAGATAGCAACGCGCACCCATGTGAGTGGTTGCTATGAAAGTTTCTGTAGGCGCGCCACGACGTTGCTACAAAACGTCGCTGTCTTCACGACATCCACGGGTGAGACCCCTAGTTACCTAGGGGAGGTGCGGCGGTGATGACCTGCTCCGATCACAGTTAGTTGGATGCCTCGTGGAAGGAAGGGTACACCATCATGCTGCATAAAATCAAAATCAATCGTCATTTATTCAAATTAGGCTGAGAATCAGCACTTTTCGAACGCCAAAATTACATAAAACAGTCTCCCAAAACCCCTGCCCTTCACCAGAAGAAGAAGTGGCGCAACAAATGCCCCAGCAGCACAGCTGTCTGTTCGGTTAGAAGAACTGGATTATATACAATAGTAAGTAATTAACAAAACATTAAATTAAATTAATTGTCATACGTCAGCTAGCCACGCCAATATACCAACAAAAAAAACAATAAAAATCAAGCAAAAAAAATAATAATCATATAATTTTATAAAATCGGTTATTTAGTCGTAATTTATTTCGATTACTACCGGTGTTTTTCCCAAAGCTTTCAAAAAAGCGCTTATTCACCCAATTTACAAATCAGGCCACAGAGACTGTTTGAACAATTATCGACCTATATCTGTGCTTCCTGCAATGTCTAAAATATTAGAGAGAATCCTGAACAATAAGCTAATGCAATACCTAGATGCCACATCATAGCACCAAATCAGTTCGGATTCGTATCGGGTAGGTATACACAGGATGCCGTGAATGGCTTAAGCGATCTCCTATCTCGCAATTTAGATCAGGGTAAGAAATGCCTTGGGATCTTTTTGGACCTATCTAAAGCATTTGACACGGTCTCTGTCCCTAAGCTTCTACACAAACTTGGAAATATCGGTGTACGGGTAACCCCACTAAATCTATTCAAAAGCTATCTCACGGACAGAATGCAAAGTGTGATCATAAATAAATTGCACAAGCAATGAGCACCTTTTGCATAATTACGGAGTACCACAAGGAAGTATCTTAGGGCCGACACTCTTTCTAATATATGTTAACCAGTTATGCACACTAACACTTCCAAATTGTAATTATTTTACTTACGCAGATGGCACAGCGCTCATGGTGCACGGCTCCGATTGGAATGAAACAAAACGTCACTCTGAGAACTGTCTTATCACGGTATCAAGCTGGCTCGCTACTAATCTTCTTACTCTTAATGTCGAAAAAACTAAATTCATACCCTTTTCTATAAGTAAGAAGAGCCAGCCTCTACAGGATTTTAATATTAAATTTCACAGCTGCCACTTAAAGCCTAACTGCATCTGTCCACACTTGAGTAAAGGGTCACATATGAAATATCTCGGAGTAGTATTAGATGAGCATCTAAATTGGCACAAACACATTACTTCACTTACATCTAGAGTTCGCAAAATAATTTATATCTTTAAGCTACTTAGGAACTCAGCGGACATCGACACGCTCAAAACTGTCTACTACTCTTTGTGCCAGTCACTACTGACATACTGTGTGACTGCCTGGGGGGGAGCAACGAAAACATCAATGTTACCACTCGAGAGGGCTCAAAGAGCTGTTCTGAAGGTAATGTTACGCAAACCGTTTAGATACCCGACTGAACAATTATATCAGGACTGCAAGTTGCTCACCGTCAGACAACTCTTTGTTTTCCGATCCACTCTTCACAAACATGCCTCCGTCATACCAAGACAAGTACTCTATACTCGACGTAGGTGTGCTCGAGTATGTCAAGTCGAGCGTTACAGGACCAAACTTGCTACTCGCCAATATTTCATCCTAAGTCCTAGAATATACAACAAGCTTCAAAACATATTCCTTTCGAATTAAAAAGAAAATTGATAAATTTCCTCTTAAATTTAAGTTATTGCGACACAGAGGAACTCATAGGTTCTACGTATTAACGACTTTTCCAAATTTTCATTTCCTTGACAGATGTTTTTCTAAGTCTAACTCACCCACACACACACACACAAACCCCAACGGACTGGCTTAACTCCACAGCAACACACCCGCGCAAACACTCCTCACAATTAACTTTTTAGCTCATTCAATAAATATGTATGTTAACATCAGAATTATTACGCAATTATAGAAATTTTGTAAAACGTGTCTATCCCAATAAAGTACACTGTCCTTCAAGATACAGGATTTCCTAGTTTGAAGGGCAGGGGACTTACTCATCTGTAATAGCCTTATGTACCCATCCTTTATTGAAAAAACAGTGATGCTACCTAAGCTAAGTCTTTTGGTAAATAAATGATTTAAAAAAAAAACGTTTTGAAAAGGGACATACTCGTATTTACAATGAATACCATAACAATTGAAAAGAGCACAGTCGGTAATTTGCCTGAACTAGGTTGAACCTGTGTTTCAGGCTAGAAAGTGCACAAATACTTAATATAATAAATTAATAGTGAGTATAAAGTAAATACTAAATCAAAACTAAAGTAAATAAAAGTAAAATGGCATGTTGGTTATCTATTTGCAGACAACAAGTAGATCTTCTGTGTGTGCATAATCAATGGTTAGTAAATTTTTAAGTATAATTTGTTTACAGCTATATTTATTTTATTCATAGATACATAGTTTTCTATTTAATTTATTGTACAGAAATGGGCCGCAGAATGTAAAAAATCTTTCTACAAAGACATGTTTCTAGGTTGCATACTATGACATTCCGTCTCTTGTTAGTATTGGAAGCATTGTAGGTAAGCATAGTGTGCTGTTTAAATACCAAGTGCATAATGAAAAGCAGGCGAACCGTTAGTACCTTACAGTATTTATATAACAGATCTGTAGGAATGAAAAAGGGATGGATGTTTGCTACCTTTAAAATAGCTGTCTGTGCTCTTTCAAGAGGAAGCAAATTAGTTTTTGGTGCGCCACCCCAAGAAGTGATACAGTATATATTATATTATGTATTTATTATAGATTGACATAGGCCCAAATAAACTTGTGTTATTAATTTTAGATCTGCGATTATTCGAATTTTTTTAAACGTATATTAAATTGCGCACTCTGTATGATGGGCTTTCAATATGTTTTTTTTTTAAAGAGAGTGTGTCGTCCATTATTACCCCCAGGTATTGTACGAGTATGTTGCTCGTTATGAGGATAAGGGGACAATTACACATGTTGACTGTATGGTTTCCACATTGATGGGGATTGAGGCTTGCGCATGGAGAAGTGAATATATTAATTTTGTCTTGTCGGCATTTAATGTTAGTAAATTGCTTTGGAGCCAATTAGTCACAGTATTAAAACCTAGTTGAGCGATTTCGAACAGTTCGCTACTGGTTTTAGCCATAAAAATTAGCGCCGTGTCGTTGGCATATGATATAGTTTTGCCATCTTTCATATTTAGATTACACAGGTCGTTAATATAAATAACGAATAGCGTTGGGCCCAAAATATTGCCCTGAGGAACACTAAAACCACTATTTTCCTGCTCATCACTCGTAATATTATCTATTCTAACGCATTGGTAGCGGCTGTGTAAATAATCAGTAAAAAGTTTCAACGGTGTTCCCCTTATTCCTACTGTCTCTAATTTGTTCAGAAGGACAGAAACAGACACCGTGTCGAAGGCTTTGGCTAAATCGAGAAAGACCGTCAGGGTCTGGGTCTTCTGAAATATAATCAGTCAGGCTATGCACCGTATCGGCTGTCGATAGTTTGGCTCTAAAATCAAATTGCGCAGGGGATAAGATTTTGTTTTTTCTAGGTTATTTACTAGTCTACTGTTTATAATTTTCTCTAGTATTTTTGAAATTGAGGGGAGTATGGATATTGGCCTATTATTAACTACGTCTTCATATCCCGATTTAAAATAGGGATTACAACTACCTTTTTTAGACAACTAGGTAAAATTCCTTTAGAAAGACAGATTCGAAATATATGCGATAAGGGAGGTACCAATATCTGCTCAAAGATTATAAGGAACTTATTGCTTGTATTATCCCATCCAATTGCACAGTCATCTTTTAGCCCAGAAATAATTCGGGTTATTTCATCTTCATCAGTGTCTAACATAGAAAAAGATTTCGTGTTACGGCTATTGTATATTTTTTTTTAATCAGGTAATTCGCAATCGGAATCTGTTCGGCAAGAGTTTGCCCAACATTTACAAAAAAGTTATTTACATTGTTAGCTGATAAGTGGTGAAGGATTAGTAAGCAGTAAACTCGAATTCGATTCACGCTGCTTAGATTTAATATGTTTCCAAAATGTATTAGTTTTTAATGTTTCCAAAGTTGCTTGCTATTTTTACCTGCTCTGTTTAATTCGTGTTTATCGTAATCATTTTTTTAATTATTTAGGAGATTGTTGCAATAATTCCTGTATCTTTTATAGGCGGTTTGGATTATTAGATTATCAGGGTATCTCTTAGTTCTCTGGTGAAGCTTATCTCTGTATCTTATACACCGAATTAGTCCAGGAGTAATAAATGCTTTGTTTTAAATATTATAAAATTTCTTATTTACTGTTGAAACAAAAGCCAAATTAGCATCAGCAGTATTGTAAACTAGGCTAAAATCAAGGTTGCATAAATCACATTCGAGTTTGTTTGTGTTTAGTTTGCTATAAGTCTGAGGACGATTTAGCTTAGGCAGCGTAAAATTTACGTTTAGTAGGACAGCGTGCTGGTCGGTAATTGTTGAGTTAGTAACAAGCGTAATACATGATAGGCTAGTTTTGTCACAAAATCTTGACGACGTGAACAACTCTATTCTTCAGGTCCAAGATTGGTTTACGGTAAATAATTTGGTACTAAATGAGAAAAAAAACAAATGCATTCGATTTAAATTACCTAATGTTAGAAGCAGCGAATGTGATATCAGATTGAACGGAGAAAAACTGGAATTTAGTAATCAGACGGTTTTCCTAGGAATCACGCTAGACGAAGTTACAATGGGGACCCCATATAACATCTCTCGCGGGGCGACTAAGCTCGGCAGCGTATGCTGTTAGGAAGATAAGACAGTTAACAGACGTTGGTTTATTTTAGCTACTTCCACAGCATTATGTCATACGGCATTTTACTGTGGGGTCGGGCTGCTGACATTGAATCCATTTTTATTTTGCAAAAGAGAGCTGTCAGAGCCATTTACAATCTACGTCGCCGCGAATCTCTAAGGGAACTATTTAAGAAGATTAATATAATGACTGTACCTTGCCAGTTCATTTATGAAAACATGATGTATGTTAGAAAAAAACTGCATCTATTTAATAAAATAAGTGATAGACATAATATTGACACTAGAAATAAAAATAAAATAGATCAACCATTTTTCAGACTATCTAAAGTACATAGATCTTTTATGGGGTACTGTGTTAAATGTTACAACAAAATACCTGGTGAAATATTGCAATTAAATGAAAGAAAGTTTAAAACTCATGTTAAAAAAACACTTTGTAATCAAGCATATTACAAATTAGAAGATTATATCCTAGATAAGAATGCTTGGAAACATGCTGGTCCTGCTCCATAGGACAATCTAGAGGCTAGACAAAATCATTCTATTTGCTTATTTTATAGTATATTTGGTTATTTTTACTTTACTCACACACTGACTTATTCCTAGTTAATATTTTAGGAAAATAATATATTTTTACAATTGTTTGTAAATATGTGAGCACAATGACCATCACGTGATTAATTTATATGCCTTTGCTTTATTTTTTATTTTTTGTACCAATTGTGGTATAGTATTTTTATTCTTCGCTCTGATGAGTAGGCAATGTGTCAGCGGGCAGAAAACCATGGTATAATCAGATATTAAGGTAATCTTGGGTCCCTGCATCGCAGGTTTCGGAGCCAATATTTAGATTTAAATCACCTGTTAGTATAACATTCTCAAATGGGCTTAGGGCTTGAAAAATATGGTTTAAGAATTTTTTATAAGGATCTAAGTTTCTAGCGGAATCTATACATAGCGATTTTCGCTGTGGTTGTACCGATTTTGATGACCAAAAGTGCCTTTTTATGGGCCTATTTGAAATAAATGCTTTGACTTTGACTTTGACCGTATCGCACGCTACACTAAAACTAGGTCACTTATTAAGTTAATTATTTTTATTTTTTAAATGCATTGATGTGCTTGTCTGAATGCTTTAAACGCTTAGACGTGATTCTCTAAATAAATGGAAACAAAACTTTATGCATAAATAAAAGCCTCGAGGCCTGAAGGGCATGACAGCATAGATATACAATACTGGATAATGTACACACAAATTATAAACTAGGACCATCATTCAAAACCATAGACAGCAATACGACCAGTCACCACAAGCCCCCATTACCCCCTCGATATATTTGAGTTAAGGAGGCAACCCGACGCCCGACGCCACTGCAACCAGTGACATCTAAGGGAGCATGACGAACTTGCTGCCGGTTACTCAAGCAAGAATAATATGATCAATTGTCGAGGTGGCTAGCTAAGCACATATTGAAATACAGCTCATTAAAAAAAACATTGTCATGAGTAGATCATGTCAATGCTAGATGAAGATAACAAAAGGATTGACTAATACAGTCAAATAAAAAACAAACATATGAACTCATATACCCTGTCAGTAGGTAAGCTGATTCTGGAGAAAGAACATAAACATTGTCTTGAGATAATCACAGCGACATACTATTCTTATCGTTTAAGTAGTCGTTATTGGAATAATGTGCATTTGAACATAGGTTCGATTTTACTTGAGCCTTAAACGAATTAAAATGCAAATCTAACAAAGAGGTTAGTTTTTTATAAAAGGTTATACCAAGCCCAACAAATGAATTATGAACCTTATAAAGCCTGTGAAAAGGAGCACGGAGTTTGTTCTTACTTCTAGTGTTAATATTGTGAAAATCACTGCTTTTAGTGTATAAGTGTATATATTAAGATGTTGGCGAAGATGAATTGTGATGCCACCGTGAGAATGCCAATATCTTTAAAAAAACTCTAAGAGGAACTCTGGCTCCGACCTAATAAATTGCTCGGACAGCTCCACAGCAGAATACCGTAGGACATAACGCTGTGGAAATAACTAAAAAAGACTAAGCGAGCTGTATCAACGTCAGTGTATTGTTTTCCTTTCCTGACGGCATAGGTGGCTGAACTGAGCCTCCCCGCTAGACTTGATATATGTGGGCCCCACTGAAGTTTGGCATCTACTGTTATGCCCAGAAAAACTGCCGAGTCTACAGTTTCAAGCAGCTCTTTATCTAAGATGATGTAATGGTAAGTCATTGATATACACTAAGAACAAGAATGAACACAGTTTTGAGCCTTAAGGTACATCTAACTGAACCGGTAGCTCGGAAGATTTCACACCAGCGACTACTACACATTGTAACCTATTATATAAATAAGAATTTATTACGTTTAGAGCTTCGCTTCGGACACAGTAATGACGTAGTTTACGCAAAAGCGTGTCATGGTGCACGCAATCAAAGGCTTAATGGAGATCACTGAAAACTCCAACTGCATTTTACGATTTCTCCCATGCATTAAATGTGTTTCGAATGTCCTTTTGTAAAGCCATATTGTTCATTATGAAGGAGGTGCATAACCAGCCTATTATGATCCCACTACCGGGACACATGCCTCCTCTCTGTGAGAGGGAGTGGGCCGTAATCCACCACGCGAGCCCAGTGCGGGTTGCTAGATGTTGGTATGGTCTTTGAATTTTTGGTTCTAAGACATGCCGGTTTCTTCACGATGTTTTCCTTCACCGTTTTGAGAGCAGTGGTGAAGAAATTATTTACACAAAGTTAAGCGCCTGTCTGGGTTCGAACCCAAGACCCACAACTCGTAAGTCGCGTCCGTTACCAATGGGCCACCACCACTGCTGCACAACGAGGTTATTTAAATAAATATGTCTTAGCAACTGCTTAAGTATTAACTTTTCAAATATTTTGCTAAATGCTGGTAAGATAGAAATAGGCCTTAAATTGCCAATGTTAGTTTTATTACCTGTCTTAAATAATGGTATGACTTTACTACTCTTCATGAGGTCAGGAGAAGTTCCTAGATCAACACATTTATTAAAAGTAACAGCTAGATAGGGGGCTACGATGTCTATTATATTACTTAAAAGTTTAATGGAGATGCTCCAGTAATCACCAGTGTTTTTAGACTTAAGTGTGTAAAAGACGTTAATTACATCACCAGGCGTTACATGTTCGAAGCTAAATAAGCGAGTACATTTTGGCACACTACTATTCAAAAGGTTCTCAGCTTTAGACGGGGACGAATTTCAGCAGCAAGTCGTAGTTATACCTGTACCCTATTTGCGTAATACACAATCAATCGGAATCTGAATCGTTTTGAAACAGATTGCTAATACATTGCTTCCTAAGTTTGACCAAAAAAATCTGCTCATCAATGTAAATAACGCAATGAATGTTGTTGAACTGTCAAAATACAAAAGATTAGTCGTAATCGTTTACGAAATTAGGCTGCTGTTCGCAAAAAAACTCACTAAATGCCTCAGCTATGTCAGCTACCTTACTAATTTGTTATCGACCATAATCTCAAGTTGATTTTCTTGTTTAACCGACTTACCCGTTTCATTGTAAATAACTTTCCAAGTGGTTTTTACTTTATTGTTAGAATTTTTAATTGAATCACTTTTAAAAAAAATGTTTAGCAAAAGCACAAATATTTTTAAATAATTTTGAATAATTTTTGACATACTCTAGGAAATAAAACCTGTATTTTTCAAACCTCGTAATGGTATGGTCTCGCTATTCAATTATAAATACTAGACTAATTGCGTAATACATTTTAGTAAACGATTACGACTGTACAGTAGCAGGTGACGTTCTGTGGTTTCTCGTGGACCATGGAAAGAAGGGGTGTGTATGTATGTATGTCTTTGTCTTGCAATATGACGTTATTAATTTGCTCACTAAAAATCGGTTCATGTTCTTGTTAATTCTGGGAAATTTTACATACATTTCTATTTTTCATTTCGCCACCAACATTTTGGATAATGGGAACTGCCTCGTTGGTCTAGTGATCGCAAGTCGCTACAGCGAAACATGCGGTCCTGGGTTCAATTCCGGGGTCGGGCAGTGTTATTGAATTTTTCATCTGGAATTTCTCAGTAGCAGCCTCGGATTCGGAATTTGAGCCTCTGTTATATGGGTCTTTAATATAACTAGCAAAATGTGGGTGTACTGCAGGTACACCTCTGCCAAACCCGTACCGGAACACAGGTGAGACGGTATGTGATGAATCTCCTGAATTACTAAATTAATTACGAAACTACTTCGCAAGCTCAAAATATACAAAATAAATAAATAAGCAGGTATTACTTTTAATACTAGTCGTGCTCTCCTGTCCAATTAAGTATAAAAACATCGTGATTTTAATTGAAGGTGTCAAGGCTGAACAAATTAAAGCCACAACTTAAAAAAAAGCGGACGCCATTTTATCTTTCTGTCAAAGTGACAGCTGTCAGTAACGTCAAACTTTTTGCCGCCAAACCTGCCATGTTGTGGTGTTGCGACAGAAAAGTAATGCGTGAATGCTTTTTATTGACCGTAATTGGAATTTTACTCGTATGCAATAAATTATTGGTTTCGTGTTTAAACGTCGGTTTCATTTGTTAAAACAATTTATTTTGTGGTTAGAGCAAGGTCAATGATTCGGGTATATAACAATGGGCTGTATTGGTAGATATTGTCGGCGCAATTTTGAAATGTGATATTCTTGCCAATTCGCTTTTAAGTTCAAGGTCGCTCAGCGCGCTATGGAGCGCAAGTGGGCTCAACTATAAGTTTTTTTTATAAGGATAAGATCAAAAATGAAATTATCCGGAATAAACCGAAGATACCGACATAGCTTGCATAGTAAGCAAGCTGAAGTGGCAGTGGTTTGGTCATGTTTGTCGTAGGACCGATGGCCGGTGGAGCAAACGAGTCATGGAGTGAAGACCGCATATTGGCAAGCGTAGTATGGGACGCGTGCCAGCTTGATGGATCGACCTTAAAAAGGTAGCTGGGATAGACTGGGCGGAAGGCGTAGGGCAGAGTGTAGTGGCGTATCGTGGGAGAGGCCTATGTCCAGCACTCGATTGAACCAGCTTTTGAACCAAAAAGTAATTGAAGCTAAAAGCCAACAAGTTCCTGAGCAAGCGTGGTGATAAATGCAAATTCCTTCGCTCTTAGAGAAGATGCCCTGAAATAGAACGGTTATAGAGATTACAGGCCGATAATAAATAACGCTGGTTGTTATCCCACTATCGCACATTGTCTAGTTGGCTCAGTGGTTAAGGCCTTGTCTCTCATATGTGACTGTTTAAAATCGTATACAGTTTCTGAGTTTATCTTGGACATTACTAACATCGGTGAAGGAAACCATCGTGAGAAAACCTGGACTTATAGTAAATATAAGTCTGAAATCGCCAACCCGTCTTGAGCAAGCGTGGTGATCAATGCGCGTGCCTGCTCTGTATTAGAAGGGGCCTTTGCCCTGCAATACAATAATGGGCTGATATTATTATAATCCCACAGAGAGGAACTTCTACACTTTCGCAAGTTATGTTTAAGTCCCAAATAAAGGGACTTTCATCGGACCTCCGGGCATAGGACCCTTTAGTGTGGGACTTTTAGCTGGCTTAAACCACCCCAGTGGTCAACATCAGCACATGGAAAGGGGTACCGTTACCTCTCAAAATACCGATCTCAAACCCCCTCTGTGCAACGCTTGTTGCATCTTGCATCTCTGGGGAGATCGTAAAGGGGCCCCGAAACCTAATTGTGCGAGTGTGCAAGAGTGCAAGGTAGTACGTGACCACTGTGCGCAGTCATCCCTGAAGTCAGTGAATAGAGACTAGAATATTGCCATTCATCGGTCACAGATCGCGACCAAACTTAGGAGTCATGCTTCAAACACTGGACCAAGGTAGCAATCAATTAAAAAACAACTAAGTTATAATACATCCATAAATGTATGCACATCGTGGTAGAACACTCGAACCGAGTAAAAACGAAAGCAAATTGTTTGTTCCACTTTCGTACCTCGACAGCGGATCTCTATAGACAGTTTTATCATAGAACATCAAGCATTGATATACTTACATGGTAATTATTCTTTGTACATGCTTCTTGCGTGGAAAGAAAGAAAATGCCGCAGATAATCTCGTATTTATTGATTTATACACCTATTCACAAAATCCACTGCTCTCTAACAAATAAACTAATCTTACAGACAACTACGGATTTACATTTTAGTAGCTACACTTTTTATTTTATGTAGTTAGCTACCTACTGCATACTGCACCGCTCACAGAATGGATGAAAAGCAGCACATGAAGTTATTTTTTTCTCTGTTGGTGTAAACAGAGAAAAAAAAAACTTCATGTGCTGCTTTTCATCCATCCTGTGAGCGGTGGACACCGAACAGGAGGTGATGGAACACGCACGCTCACACAGCGTCAAGACACTTCTCCATAGTTCCATTACTCCATCCACGTTGCGCACATTCTTATATAAAATGCACCAGAAACAAGCAGGATGACATGCACGCATATCTAGGTGTGCAGTGTGTAAGAATGTGTGTGAGGAGTTGTAATGGTGTATGGATTAATTTATTCAATTCTATTTCGAACTGTTCGTAGCATATCGCGACGAATTGAATAATTGTTCTAAATACAGAAGATACAAAACTAAAACACATACACCTACATGGGCACGTATGATACGTCAGAAGCTAGGTGCACGGTTCCAATTGGTCGATTCCCATGGAGAAAATCACCCAAAAAACTCCACGGTTGCTCTGTTAAAAATACTTGGCTTTGACAATGTTTCCAAATTATAGTGTTATTAGATAAGAGAGGACAGTGTAGGCCAGTCAACAAGTACCAGGTGCTGAACAAATTGAAAATGGTCTACAAATATACAGTATACAAGTTACTAAAAGTTTCCTGAATATACCTTCTTAATCTCAATACTTTAAATCTTTATCCTTTACAATATAACTTATTACCGTACCCAGGCGTCTTGTCTGTGCAAAATATTTACTTTCATTATTTCCCTTTGAGTTGTACCATTCCCAATATGTTTTACTGTGTACAATGTGTATATGTTCTCCCACATATGCTAACAATAGTAGGTACGCGTAGGATAGGATCTTCTTTCTTAGTGTTCCCAACAGTGTTTCATTTAGAATAAAAGACATTTTATCCATAAGTTACCAGCTAAAATATAGTTGTATAAATTGATTCGATTTTCGGCCAAATTCTCTTTCTCATGGTTTAAGATTCCATTTCCATATCAAAAATCACTTATTACACAACTCCGCATTTTTTATACTATTCCGTTCCACTGCCAGACCCACTGAGACTGTCTTGCCCATATTTCATGGACGACGTAGTTTAAAAAAAAACAAGTGAACCAACTGCCAAACCTCAAATAGTAAACAAACTACTTTTTTTATTTATAAATAGCCTTTCGCTACTGATTAGCAGCTCGTTTGATAAATTATGTCATTGACGAGATTCGTGCCGGCAGCCGCTAGCCGGCAGCAACCGTTGAGAACGTTGAGTCTGTGCCGGTTTACAATTGATAACGGTCGCATTTATACTTCACAATAGTACAATCTTTACACTCTCTTAAACATCATGCTGATGGGTTTTTCTTAGCAATGTTCCTCAGATCACCAAAGTCATTTCCTTTCCTTACTGTTATGTTCGTCCTTTAACATGCGATATGCAGTATTAAGCTTGGGTTTTCTCATACCATGTATGATATTTATTTACGTAAATTGGCTCAAAAGCACAAAGGGGAATGCCCGCCGTCCATAGACACTTCGGCCACGAGTGCACACATTTTAAAGTATATGGATAGGATAATATGCAATTTAATAAATTAACTGGACAAGGAATTGGTTTACAAAAATGTTAGGGTTTTTAAAATATAAAATAGTTTTTAATCTTAAGTAACGTACCTAATTGCTTTACTATCATTGGATATTTAAGTTAGGGTTAACATAATTGTCGAAATCCTTTAAATATGCTTATTTGATGGATAAAATAACAAATCCGCGAGAATTAAACTCAGTAAGGCAACCAATGAAAGTACATTCTGTAGATTTTTGTGATTTGACACTTGACTGTGTCATGACTTGACAGCCGGCCAGAGTAGTTCAAGGTTGCCACATTAGCAAAACAAAAAAATCGATATCGACTTTTATTCGAATAATAATTTAATACAAAATTATAATCACTACTAAAACCCCACTGAAGATAAGTACGTTTTTGTCATATTTGATCTTTATTGTGCTAAACATGAATTGTTATAATCCTATGTATTCATTATTATAATATCAACTATTAAATAGTTTGTGCATTTAATATCAAAAGTAAAAACATAACACCGTATATGTTAACAGATCGTATAACAAGCATTACGGATGTGATTTTTTTTTAAATCCATGAAAACATTATCGATTATTTCGTGAACGAAATTGATAAGTATTGGCAACACTGCTGCTTTATCCACAACCACGAATGTCATTTTTCGTTTCAGTACTTTTTATTATTGCAAAAATATTGCCAACTTGTTCGGATAAATGAATAACTTGTTAAATAAATAGAAATTACGACGTTTTTTTTACTTATACGTAAGTTATTGTGCCTTTAGGGCCGAAAACGGGCCCTTACACATCCAAAAATTGATTATGCTTTAAATCTACATGAGGTCGGCGTTTCCTATCCGCCTACTTTGAGAATAAACACCGAAACAAACTCAGAGGTCACAGTCTCTTTTAAAGTCCAGACATAATCTTGGTGAGCTCATCTTGGTCAGGCTTTATGAGAACCAAGCAGAAAGGTGTATGCTCGAACCAATTAGGTAGGATAATTGGTCCGAGGGTGTATGAGTTTTTTTTTTTTAAAAGAACTACAGATTTGAGTGGACATGTCCAGTCAGTGCACGCATTTGTCAGGAATCATGTAGTTCAACTCAGGACTTAACGAGCTCAAATACTAGACGGACATTACCTACTAAATAAAGAGCATTTGGGTAGGCCGCATAAAGTACTCAAACTGCCCGAAAAGTAATTATACCCATAGCATAATCAGCCTATAACGTTCCCACTGCTGGGACACAGGCCTCCTCTCTATGAGAGGTAGTGAGCCGTAATCCACCACGCGGGCTCAGTGCGGGTTGGTAGATGTCACATGTCTTCGAATTTTTGGTTCTAGGACATGCCGGTTTCCTCACGATGTTTTCCTTCACCGTTTTGAGAGCAGTGGTGATTATATTATTTACACAAAGTAAAGCGCCTGCTTGGGTTCGAACTCACGACCTACAACTCGTAAGTCGGGACCGTTACCACTGGGCCACCACTGCTCAATTATACCCAATCAATCATCAATCAAACAAAAACCTTCAGGTCGTTAAAAAAAGCAAACGTAATTTTTTTTTTTTGTTAGTGATATTTGATTTCTGGCTAAGTAATAACGGGGGTCTATCGATCAAGTTTGAGCTAAACTTGACGCGGTGGTTCCGTGGATGGGTGACCATCTTAACATGCCAAGTACCCTCCGTGCCTCGGAAAGGCCGTTGAGCCATTGGTCCCGGCTGTCATTCGTGGATTCGTCTGATTCGTTGACAGTCGTTACGGGTCGTCAGAAGCCCGAAAGTCTGACAACCAGTCTTACCAAGGGGTATCGGGTTACCCAGTAACTGGGTTGTGGAGGACAGATGGAAAAGGTTAGACAGATGATGTAGTTAGTGATTTACCGTTTGAAGGTCGGCTTTTATTTTACCATATAGGCGACCAGGAACCGCTGCACGCGTAGAATGGCTGAGTTTTGTCGACGAAAGAATACACAAAATGTCAGATATAATGGACAAAATTATAGACTTATTTTATTATCCTGGCAATTGTCTATTTTTCCGTTGACAAAACTTGTTTCTATGGTTGTCATGCGCGTGATGCTGTCCTGAAATCCACGGCCTCGACAGCCGGCCTCGACTTAATTCAAACAATTATTAAAGGCTAGCTATGTCACTCGGCGATACTGTAGCTTCCCATTCAGTGGCGGATCCAGGATAGTCGTTTGGGAGGGACTAGACTCTGCTGAGGGTAGGTTTCAGCAAAGTCAACACTAAAAAAGCACACAACATTTTATTTTGCGCCTCCTCGGATTACTTTTCGCAAATTCCTCAATGACTTCGTTAGTTAAAGTGGAATATTTGGCTGTTCTGGGTGCCTGTTATGGGATCTCCAAAGGTTCTTCATTACGACACGCCTCTTGGAAAGTTTCTTCATATTTCGTTTCTTTAAGTATATCCTAGTGTTCTTACTACACTTTCTACCATTTCATAACAAGGTTAAGATCTAATGCAACAGCCTGAAGTTGCCGTGAAAGCGACATTGTAACTTCAAATACGGCGGCTGTTACCGTCATAGAAAAAACTTGAACAAGAATCTTAAAGAAATTTAAAACTGGAAAACATAATACTTATTGAGTTAAGGAAAATTGATGACATTGTACCTTGGACAGAGTATTTTTTATTTTATTTATTAAACAAGAAACGTGTACTCAAATATGTGGGTTACAATATTTCTTAACAATGATGTTAGTAATCTTAAACTACACCCTTAACCTAACACTGCCACAGGTATATATTAATGAGAACCCCTGCTACAAGATCAACACCGATGTGGAAAGCTTGCAGCAGCGATTCACACACAAGCAGTCCAGTCTGCTCGAGACACACCGCAGTATAATTTTGGGGCTGGCCCGCACCCGGCGCACCAGATGCGCATCTATTTCGCATCGTAGCATAGAAGCAATCAACACCAGCTTCAGCAAACATCCCTGATGCGCTACAGAAGCGGAACAGCCCCATCAACACGCGGAACGCGTTGTTATATTGAATGTGAAGGGCGCTGTACGATTTTTGAGTGTTATCTACCCACAGGCTTCACGTGTAAAATGAGGTGCAATATGCACGAAACAAGGTTTCTTCACTTCTTTAGAACAACGTGCAAACCTGCGAGCGATCATATTAGCTCTCACCGACAGCGCCCTTCATTCTCTTTCAATATCATCAAAGCCTTTGAGCTCAGCGGTCAAAAAATGTCCCAAGTATTTCACCTTATGTACCCTTACCAGCGACATTCCGTTCACCTTGACCGGAGGTATAGTATCAGAACATCGACCGCTGACCGTAATGCTTACTAAAAAGTTTAGTTAGAATAATATCAAGTTAACTTTTTTTTATCACCTGTAGAACTCCGATGCTTTTGGGGGGACTTGAGCCTTTTATCCGCCACTATTCCCATTAGTAAAAGAATTTTCGAAATCGGATCAAAAGTTCCGAAGATAAACTCCAAAACAATACTTCTTACAAACTCACAAACCCTCTTGAAAATATTAAGACGAAGTAATTCAGCAGTGAACTTATCTTAAAGTTCAGTTGGATCAAGGTCTTCACTGGTCAGTGATGCGTCATTTGATTCTTAAACTTGACAATGGTATTCAAATGTCGTTTACCTCATGTTTTTTCTGCTTCCGTAAGAAGCTCTTTGATTTCGCTTTGCTTCATGCCTCTTTAATAGCGATGAAAACCGGATGTGAGGGCCCACTGGCCCTGCTGATTTAAATAATTAGCTTTAGCGTAAACTGTGAAGCAAACATAGAGCAACACAGCCTACCGACATTCTCCGGCTGGCCCATGTTGCTCTATGAAAGCAGAACATAATGCCGAATTTAATTTGGATATGCAGATACCTCTGCCGATCACCTTAACGTACCTACTAGCCCGGTTTTTAGTAACAAACTACTGAGAAATTATAACATTAACAAACAGAAAAAGATGTTCTCGTTTTCTCAAATCTCTTGTTCACAACATAATAAAGCTGACAGTTTGAACGAGCTTATCTATTGAACAACCAACTAACGTCGAATCCAAAAATTAATTTTGCATTCATAGTCCAATTCTTGAGGAAGATTGTCTAATTATAAACAACACGCTACTAGCTTTGGGAGCCGAGAAATCACGCGGACGGAGTTGCGGGTAGAAGCTAGTTTTATATAACTACGTGGATCAAACTTAAGTGGCAGGGCACATTGCTCGCAGAACAGATGGCCGATGGGGCCGAAAGGTTCTGGAGTGGCGACCGCGTACCGGAAGACGTAGCGTTGCACAGTATTTCGCCTAGAACATGCTACGTGGACAAAATTCAAGTTTTCATATCCCGGAAATCTTAATTGCATAACACAAACAACACCCCCAAACTCCAAATTCCGAGAAAAAGTTGTTTTTCAAATGCTTAACTGATGAGTCATAGAGTTCAGAAGTCAGGTAATGAGTTTAATGCAAGCGTTCCGGTCAATCAGTTGCAATTTAGCGACACTTTTGTGCACATCTCATAGTGGTTTATAGTGATATTGTGAAAGTTTTTTGTGATGGATATTAATACTGAGGGATATTAATACTATTATTTAATATATTATTTTTTAGAATTTTTAGCATTTTTTTAACTTAATGCATAAATTTTTGCGTAATTTTTTTCATAAACAAAACTTTGAACGTTCATGAAATACATTGATTCGCCTCTATTCGGGCTAGTTTTTAGATATATTGTAGGTGTGTAGTTTGTAAAAATACACATATTGTTCAGCACACTTCAGTACAACATTTTTTTTATATTTTTTTTTCAGAACAAGTTTACTCTATTTCAAGGGTAGCATTTTTTGAAGAGTGGTTGAAACACGGTGGTGTGGTTGCAGCCAAAGAGAAATAAAGTTGAAAATATCCAACTTTTCTACTAAGATTGAAGCAAAATGGTTGGCTTCGGGAAAATCGAAGGAGCGTTTTTTAATTAGAAATAAGACTTGGCTGGATGAAGGAGACATACAGTTTACTGTGAGTTCTTTCGCCCCACAACCTTCAACATCGAGTGAGGTTGTGACATCTGCAGGAAGACCTCGCAAAGATTTCGAGGAATCGTCGTTTAAGACGAAGAAACGTCGAGTCGTGGATCTCGTAGAATCTCGAAGTGCCAGTGAATTAGTGACTGCTGCCGAAATTGCTATGCGTTCAGCAGGGCAAAGAAAAGTTGCCCATGTGATTAGAGACATTAGTCAAAGGCCAGATAATATTATTAAGTCAAAAGAAAATATCAGTTCCGTTAATCCTAGGCAGTTAAGTAGTGACGAAGCCTTAGCATACTATATAGATTCGATATAGAATATTAGTACACAGTACTGAGGTCATCAAAGCGGCATTGCTTCCAATTGGGCAACTTTCCGAAGAGGCTCAAGAAGCACGTAACAAAGATTGCCGCAGATTTAGGGAGTACAACACCCGCAAGTGCTCACGTGTTGCCACGAATATAGACTTGCTGTCCATGTTAATAATAACATCTGACCCTATGATCAATGGCCATCGTGAGATTCCCCGAAAAAAGCCGGAAAAAATATGTGCAGAAGTATTAAAGTTAATCGTAAGCCCGACCATAGGCTACTATGGTCGGGCTTTATCAAGACCGGAAACGTCATCATATTGTCGCACATTACCACAAAATGATGACGATTAACCAGAAGATTTTGATGATGATTCTGATGATTAGGTTTAGGTTAAGTTAGTTTGTACAGTAGGTATTTATTTATTTAATGCATTTTTGTTGTTTGTTTATTATTTTTAAATATTTTTTTCTGTTTTTACATATTTTTTTTGTTTTTTATTACAAAATCATACCAAAAACTATTAATAATGCCTCAACATGACTACTTATATATAAAAGCATCGTTAAATATCATAAAATAATATTGTCCACCTAGCATGTTCTACGCGGTACACTGTGCGTTGGAAGGCCTCCCACAAGGTGGACCGATGACCTTGTGAAGGCCGCAGGAATCCGCTGGATGCGGGAAGCGCAGAATAGCTCAAAGTGGCAATGCTTGGGGGCGACCTATGTCCAGCAGTGTACGTCTTTCGGCTGAAATGATAATGATGATGATGACGTGGTTCAAGAGTTGGTTGGAGCGTAACGGACAAACAGACAAAGCAAAGACGTTGCGTTTTATAAATGTAAGGTTATAGGTAAGGAAGGATTGGGGTTGGAATTCAAACAGCAGTAATTGTCTGTTGTTATGCCAACATCCTTAACAAAAGACTTCCGTTCCCACACAAGATAATCTCAAATATGTCACCCTCTATTGTAAACATAATTTGATTTAAAAGAGTGTCCGTGGAGTTTCTTGCCCGTTCTTCTCCATAGGTACCTACTACGCTTTGGAATGGGCAACTAGCTTCATTTTTCTGACCGACCGACCTTGACAATTCAAAAGTGCCTGTAATTGGTTTATTTGAAATGAATGCTTTGAGTTTGAGTTTGAGTTCTTTCTCACAAGAAATGTTTGCTTCACCCTGATTCTAATGTCTTCAAGATTTGAGTCCGTTTCCAGTCTCACCAGAATTACGTCATACACATCTCGACCTTGTTATCTTAAGACGTTATCCTTGTACACCGGTACTCAATACCGGTCCACAAAACACATACACGTTGAATTTGAAAATGACCGTTGAGAATTCGCGATAGTGACTTATCGGTTGTTACCAAGAAGTTTAATTTACTCAACCTTGTGTTAACATTTTTTTAAATGTTTTTTGTTTATGTGGTACTGTGTTAAGTGTTACAACAATATACCTTGTGATATATTGCAATAAAATTAAAGAAAATTTAAAACTCATGCTAAAAGTACACTTTTTAAACATGCATGTTACAAATTAGAGGATTATATCCTAGATAAGAATACTTGAAAACATGCTGGTCCTGCTCCATAGGAAAATATAGAGTCTAGACAAAATCAACCTGGTTGCTTAATTGAATTGTATATTTTTTAAATTTACATTCTGTAGTTATGTACTTTAAACTCACACACAAAATTATTACATGTTATATTTTTTGGGAAATCATATACTTCTACAATATTTGTAAATATGGACTGTCTATTTAACTATCACATAGTTAATTTACCAGCCATTGCTTCATAGTTAATTATTTTACCTATTGTGGTATAATAATTTTATTCTGGGTGCACGGCATGGTCTTCACTTATAATTAAATAATTAATGCTATTGAAAAATTCTAGATAGAAAAACCCAATAACACGTTGCCCGACCTGGGAATCGAACCCGGGACCTCATGCTCAGCAGTAGCGATTGCGACCACTAGACCAACGCAACGAGCCCGGCGCCCGCGCGTGCCCGGTTGATGGCAATAGGCTCGCCCCCTATTACATGGGACTTAAACATAACTGGCGAAATGTGGGTGTGCTATAGGTACACCTCTGCCCAACCCTTCGGGGAAACAAGCGGTGATGTTATGTTATGTAAATGATTAATGTATTAGTACAAAATATTGTACTTAAAACATTTTAAAAGAGTATTGGTGGAGTTTCTTGCCCATTCTTCTCCATACGAAACTATATTTCGGAAGGGGCAACTAGAATCAGTTATTTTTTTTGTAAATGTTGACGTTCAAATGTATGAGCCTATTTGAAATAAATGATTTGACATACACTTTGCAAATATTCATTGTCAGGCTTGGCGTTATGCTATAACATTTAAAAGCCTGGGAAACCGAGGTTTACCAAAGACTTCCTAGTAAGTACAATAAATTATAATATGTGATTATTTTGTACACGTAGAAAAGTTTTAGAATGAACGTGGATGGCTTTAAGAGTAGGTAAAGACCAAAAGAAACTGTGTGAAAGATGATATGGCCAGAAAGGGGGGACCACTGAGATGACGACTGATAGAGAAGTACCTATGGAAGAACAGAGATAGATAGTATAAATGTGGATGGCTATTAGAGTAGAGGAAGACCAAAGAAGCAATGAATGGACTGTGTGGAAGATGATATGGCTAGAAAGGCAATGACTACCGAGATGTGAATGTAGATGGCTATAAGAGTGGGGGAAGACCAAAGAAATTAACGATAGACTGTGTGAAAGATGATATGGCTAGAAAGGGGGGGGGGGGATATCGAGATGACGAATGCACGCGTAGCATTGCCGGGTTTCGTTTTGTTTATTCATCTGTATTTTTTTCTATTCTTCACGCATACTGATAGAGAAGCATAGAAGAAAAATGCATCCGAATAAATTGGGAAACGGCCAAGAGAATGATAATGAAGATTTTATGTTTCTAGGAAAGATATATAGCACCTTATTACGGCACCTAACAGTCGTGTATTCAAACAATCTTGTATGCCTTGAAAATAATAAATATTCAGAGAATCCTGTCGAGGCTGCTTGAGGACATCTTGTTCGGAGGCGTCAAATCATATCTTAACTCATTCATATTTGTATGAATATTGAAAGATATGCAACGATTATAATCTAAGCTACAGCTGTAGGCTGCGATTTCATTTATTTTCTATACAGGATAATAATATCTTACAGGATATTTACCTCCTGCCAACCTGTACAGTACACAGGCAACGACATTGACGCGGAAACTAAAACCTTGACTTCAGCACGTAATTCTAGTACACGTAACGTATAAACTTTTTGTCGGTTATCAAAATGTGCGGCGTGCACTAATAGCACAAGTCCACTCAATCTGTGTGGTTCTTTCCTTAAAAGATCATTTCAGACACGAATCCACATGGTCTTCGCATGATCTGACCAAGATTATTATGACAGGACTTTAAAACAGACTGTGACCTCTGTGTTTGTTTCGGCCTTTCTTCTCAGAGTAGTCAGATAGGAAACGCTGATTTCATCTAGTTTTTAAAGTATGGTTGCACTACCTATTATTTGCAATTTTTACCCATCGATTTCCGAGGGTAAAAGCTTTTTTTGTTATCTAGAGTGTAAGTGTCTTAAAATTCGAAGGCTTCCGATTCAACATTTACTCGAAGTTTTAAATAAAACCAAAGAAACAAAAACGTTTTTAAGACAAAAGTTCAAAACCTGTCAACCGAAAATACCTGGTTATTCAGAACCGAAAATATCCGCTTTTTAATTTATTTTAATAAACAGATTCTATACGTATTTTAGAGATTTTCTTTCTTTTTTGCAAGTTCCTCGTAGTGTGGTGTAAATTGTTGTGTTTCACTTATGGGTAAAAGTTTTTAGCGTTTCGTGATTTGAAACCTTCGCGACGCTCAGGGTTCTTCTTTTAAACCACTCGCTTCGCTCGTCGTTTAATTCTAGAACCCTTCGCTAGCTCAGGTTTCAATCCAAGCACTCACGGCAAAAAAACACTTTTACCCATATGTAAAACAAATAACAATTTTACAACCCGGCTTACATAAATAAAGTAATTTTTCATTTATTGTTTAAAAATAAACTGGTCTTTCATAGAATTCAATACCTACGCGGTCAAAATGTATTGATCAATTTTTTTTGTAACTTGAGAGCATGCATTGCAGCTGAAGGCAAACAAACAGTTCTAACATTTGTTATAAAATTTGGTACTCGTAATCTGATTTAATAAAAATCATAACTAAAGAAATCCAACAAGTGAATTGTATTTCAAAAGAACCTACAACCAACAAATTAAATTTCTCCTCAATTCAGAAGTAGCAATTCGTAAGTGTCATACCATTTTGGAATCCAGACTAAACGCGCCATCTTTTAAAGTTACTTTCCAAACTAGTGTAGTATATTTTTTTTTCAGTCCGTCGGTTAAAGGTGGGTGATGTAATAATTTTGAATTCAATGTTGGACAAAAATCTAACAGTTTATTTAAAACTGAGGCAGTTATGTTTTAACTTTTAACCTTAATTTACAGAAGGGTTATTCATGGTTACATCACAGAAAAAAACTGAAGAAAAGTTCAAATTTTTACTCACAGAAAGAGTGTTCATCACAGTGTGTCACTTTTTTAGATTTATTTTTGAATTCATACATTTTTAAAAGTAAGCAGATGTTCTATATATTTTTCGAATATCTGTCACGACTTGGCCTATTGTATTCGGCTTGAAGTTGCTGTGCGGGACATGTTGTATAAATACTATTATAGTCTACCTTTATGTCGAATTTCATACAAATCCGCGCCTGTAAACCAAAAATGGCTAGGTTAAGGTATACAGTGGGTTCATCAACATAAATAAGTCGCAAATAATACGGGCGAGCCCATTGACATCAACGTCAACCGGGCACAAATTCATACTCCCTGAGAAAGTCCAAATAACACTCAAAAGTTATACGTCTTAGCTGTACCTAACTTTTAACTGTGTATTTATCAAAATATAAACTAATAATAAAATTAGAAAGGATTTGATCTTTAGATGTTTGTTTGTAACGCTTTCACGCTAAAACGGCTGAATGGATTTGGATGAAATTTAGCACACATGTAGACCATGACCTGAGTAAGGACCTAGGCTACTTTTCATCCCGTAATGCAGACGAAGACGCGGGCAACAGCTAGTCTAAATATAATCTAATAATAAAAAGGGAAAAGATTCGACTTTTCGGGTATTTCTATGTCTGTTTGTTACGTTTTCACGCTGAACGGATTTAGATGAAATTTGGCACCTGGATTAGGACAGAGGATACTTTTATACCGATATTCCCACGGGATCGAGACTTATGCGGGTGAAACCGCGGGCTGCAGCTAGTAAGCAATACAATAAATAAACAAAGCCCACCCTTGGCATCGAACCTAGGACCTCACGGTTTGCAGTCTTTGATTGAATTTTAAATAAAGCATAATTATTAAAGTTCGTTTTACATCAGCAATACATAACTTAAAGACTATCTACAAGGTCATTGGTACATAATGACAAGGTCGGACGGTTCTCACGATTTTCCTAATTGCATCACCTAACAAATTGTAGCAAAACATACTGCCTTATGTGACGCTTGCATTATTATGTCAGAACAAGGCTGATGACCTCGGAGAGAAAAAACTTGTATCGCCGCGAGCTGTAAAAGAATAGCTCATTCTTATTCAAAAAAAGAACGCTGAGCGACATGGATGTGTGGATGTGTTTTAACATTATACATAATTTACTACCTTATAACTTCTAAATAACTCGTCCTTGTCCTTAAATAATCCATAAACTTTTAGAGCGTGAAGCTTCTTCATACTTCCATCGATTTTACAGATTTTTCGATTATCTCATCTATAAGATGCCTTCTTTGCAATCACAGTAATTTTTCAAACATTTTTAATATTACCTAGTCCTCATCAGTCATCAGTATTTCCATCACTGTATTTAGGACAGGCATTTATGCAATACGAATTGATCTGTGTCGTCAGTCGAAGTCAGATAAAAGATGTTATTATTTATTCATTCTTCAAACTATTCTATCATTGAAACAGATGGTGCTTGTCAATAACGATTAGATGCAGTTTAAAAAAAAAAAGGAATTTAAATAAACTGATGGTATAGTCAGCCTCAAAAATATGTATCTATACATCCTTCCTACCCAATTTGTAATGCAATATAGTTATGTGGCAAATACATTGATTCCATATTATGGGCCAAAGACTATAAGGTATTGAACCAAAACGGATAGCATTACGAAAATCAAATTTATGTCTAAGTAAATAGGTGACTGTATTTTAAAGACTCTTTGACTTGAGATCAACCAAAATAAAAAGGGCACTCTCCCGGTCGTGTAAGATTGCGCAATAAGTTCGATAAGAATGCGCGGGCATTGTAAGAGTGCGCAGTTGATAGTTAATTCTATTTTTGACGCAGATCACAAACAAAATCTGCAGCACCTAGATGAGCTGTGGTTTCTTCATGCCACCACAGATTGCAAACAACGCAACAATCCCAGTCTCCAATGTTTGTTTCTTTTAAAAAGTATATCCCACTTCTGACACCATTTTATATTGATGATAAGACTCATGATAAGCAGAACGGTTTATTGGGATAATCTTATTCTATTCTTATTATGGCCGGGCCGTGCCTGTGACGTGAACACTGAACCAGAACATAGCAACATAGCATAACTAACATCTTTAAGAATTTCACCGGGGCATATCCTAGTTTTCTTAAAACCAAGTTTTGGTTTTGTTTTTGTTTTTTTTTTGCGTCTAGTATCTACTGTGCAATCTTACACATTAGTTTATTTCCAAATGTTCATACTGGTGTCGCCGTCTATGCAGAATGGCCCGAACTAATGGCGCCGGCTCTGTCTTCGCTTGCAAAATCTCACTACATAACTTTCGATTTACCTCAATCTAGTGAGTTTCAACAAATTCAAATTGAAGACAATTATGATAAAGTTATAAAAACTTCAATCTCGCCTGGCGCATCGTATTTTCTCGGTAAACCAAATATATTCCTGGAGCGGTAACAGGTTCAAAACAACACTAACGATAACTACGAACTTCACTCTGTTTCCGAGCTATGACGTCTGCGCAGTCTCACAGACCGCCTAGTCTTAGACCACCCTACCATAGAGAATAAATGAATTCTTGCCGATCTATACTTATACCTTTGTGAGGCTGACTGTACTAATAGTGATACACTGTAAATAATAGACCGTAATTTTTTTGTTACAACAGCTTCGTAAACTATTGGTCAATTGTTTACTCAATGCAAATAGTTTACGGTATTGTTTCAGCCAATAAAATTCCACATCTCGGTAGCTCATTTCTTGGTACAAATTATGGCTAGTAAGCAAATAATTTTCAAAAAAATTAAATATTCCTGGTGGTAAGCGTTAAGGTAACGCGCGAAAATATTTTTTTGAAAAAAAAAAACACTTTTTTTCCCCATTCAAACTGTGCTTTCAATTCTATTCTACATTTTTAGTCAATACAGATCGACGTACTCGTAGTATTACAGAACGGTCGGGTCAGCTAGTAACACATAAAATTACACCTGTAATGCCCGAAAGGTGGTATACCTCTTGAGCTTGAGTTTTTTTGAGCTCCAAGGGACCGTAGACCTACGTATTTGAAATTAATTTCAACTTGATACCTCCACGCGTTCCTGAGAAAAAGGGCCTTGACCGAATGACAGACAGTCGGACCCCGATGTGATCCTATAATTCTTTTTTCCTTTGAGGTACGGAACCATAAAAAAAATGTGGATTAACTAAGCAAAAACTTTTCTAAAACAAGTCAGCTATTTAATACTAAACCTTCAATATATATTTACGGTCGAATGAATCAATCACACACTCTACTAGGTAAATGTCGTGATGCTGGTTTCTTTATATGGAATTTATCTCCTTATTTAGAATTATACTGGTTAAATTAATGGTGTTAAGCCTTATATAACACGGTCTTACCTATTATATGGTATTGACCTTCGATAAAATATCTATTCAGGTATTTAAATAAAATGCTCCCGCAGCCCAGAGTCTGTATTTGTGCCCGGTTCATGGCAATAGGCTCGCCCCCTATTACATGGTACTTGAACATAACTGGCGAAGTTTGGGTGTACTATAGGTACAGTAGCGCTCATAAGTCCATAAGCAATATCACAAAGCAATAGATTGACGCTTCGGTTTCACTTACGACCTTCTTCTATAAGTTGTTTCTATACTATAGACACGCACACACACTCAATTGGTCTGTAATTGATAGTAGATCATAATTTCAACTAACCTAACATATGGCATGCTAGCTTAGTCGTTACCGTGCTTAGGTAGCAGTGGGGAGCCCTGAGTTCGAATCTCACCTGTGCCTGCGTGATGTTATTTTCAAATAATATATATTTGAATTTTTTGAAATGTTATTAATAATACCTAAAATGAAAATTGTTTGTTTTGTTTTAATGAAATTACTTGAAGTGGTTCGATAATCATAGCTAGTCGAATGTGGGTGTACTACACCTACGGGGTCTGTCTACCCCTTCGTGGAATTCGAAATACAGGCATTTTTCTACTTCTCCAAAAATTATCTGTTGCTCCTGAAAGATTGGCCACATGCATCATAGCATAATATAAATTTAATTTGACGTAAAAAAGTACAAGATACAGGGTGACACTTAATTTAAGCGTACAAATAGTAGACATACCAAATAAATGATCAATGACTCCCATGCTAGGAAAACCAAGTGTTACAGAGGTCATCCATGCAACAGGAAGACAGTGCCTTGCAGTAGGACACAAACGACTGATAATAATATTAATAACTAGCTAACCAGGTTGAACAGTAGCCTAGGTCCCTATGTAGCCTAAGTACCAAGGTCATGGTCTATCTGTTTGCCAAATTTCATCCTAATCCGTTCTGCCGTTTTAGCGTGAAAGCGTAACAAACTCCCTTTCGCACTCAAACTCAAACTCAAAAAAATATTACAAACAAACCAATCACAGGCATTTTTGAAATGTCAAAGCGTAGTAGTTACTATGGAGAAGAACGGGCAAGGAACTCCATGGACACTCTTTTGAATAATTTTGTTAATAAAATTAGTTACATCAATCATTTATAAAATCTTTATAGTTTGGATGAGAAAATGAATGACAACAACATGAAACCTGATAGTAGGTGGCTGCAAATAACCAGACAGTATGAGCTAAATAAAGCGCGTAATTATCGGCATGAAGCGCATTTTGATTAAGATCATTAAGACCATTTACTGTGCTACTAAATAAATTAGAGCGCTGTTTCCTTATACACCGAGACACAGACACATGCTAAATGTTTATTTATAAACATAACAATCTGCGACGTTACTGCGTATATATAATTAGCCTATATAATGTTTCCATTTCTGGGACACAGGCTTTCTCTCTTTGAGAGGGCGACCGCCGCCGCCGGGCCCAGTACGGGTTGGGGGATGTACCAAGCCCAGTGGTAACGACCAAGACTTACGAGTTCATTACTCATTCGTGGTCGTGGGTTGGATCCCAAGCAGGCACTTTACTTTGTGTAACTTATTTCATCACCACTACTCTCAAAACCAGAGACTTTATTTAACACCTTCCCAGGTTAATGAACTATAAGTGTTATATTTTGAATTGATAATAGAATCAACTATGAAACGCTTATTAATGTGTTCTTGTAAAATCTCACCGTGAAGACTTGCGTGGAGTGAGATGTCAGTGTCATCCCGTCTCGGTTAATCACAAGCACAGCACACACCACGCTCACTTCACCTAACTTTTCACGGTGAAATGGTTACAGAATAGCACTACAGTAGGTTATATATCTGTAACCGAAAATGTTAACAGGAATCGTAAGTGTAAAAACGAACCCGACTGGATTGAGACCATTTTGGCAACGCCGCGTCTGTCTGTCCGCCGCGCGTTGTTGTGGTACCGTGCAATTAAACCTAAAACGATTTATTTCTG
Source organism: Dasypolia templi (assembly GCA_963555695.1). Lineage (NCBI taxonomy): Eukaryota > Metazoa > Arthropoda > Insecta > Lepidoptera > Noctuidae > Dasypolia > Dasypolia templi. Next base: position 14,701,929 of record OY743163.1, read on the forward strand.
TTACATATTTTAACACATTTATAAGGATGCACTTTGTTACACTTCTAAAGGTTTTCTTTTAAAACAGTTCTGAAAAACAGTGTTAAAAGCACTTGTTTCGGTTACAGTTCGAGTCCCTGCTCAAAACGGTGGAAGAAAACAGCGCGAGGAAACCGTCATGTCTTAGAACCAAAAAATTCGAAGTGACATCCGCCAACCCGCACTGTGCACTCGTGGTGGATTACGGCCCACTTCCTCTCACCGAGAGGCCTGCGTCCCAGCAGTGGGAACAGTATAAGGCTGATTATAGTTATATACCATAGAGGTATGTTGTATAATTAGATACCTACTTTTTACATTTTTACTATCTTTGTTTGCAAACCATCTGCAACAAAGATAAACTATATTTATTCCATTGAAAACTTTGGTTTCAAGGTAGGTAATGAGGAAGCATTTTAAGCTATGATAAGCAAATAATTGTATATATGCATATAAATAATAATCAAAGCATTTAATTTGATGCTTGTAGAATGAGGTAACCGCTTGTAATGTGCAAACGTTTGTTTATTTTTTAATGTTTCAACAATAATTACTGTGTAGTGGCTAGTGAATTTGAGTATAAATTCTAAACTACTTATCATAATTTTACAAATGAGATATTGATGGAAGCGTCTTGATCGTCTGCTAGTTATAGGATATATGACATCAGATTATATTGAATATGGCGCCCTCTAGAGAACGTAAAGTCATGCACTAACTTTAAAAAAAAATATGATGCCGTGTTTGGAATTAAATTGAAGGATATATATTTATATAATATATTTATACATGTATATCAGAAATATATAGGTATATATAATATATATTGTTAAACAAAAATGGTCAGGGTAAATAGTCGTGGTCGCCTGCCATTATAATTTTGTAGGTGTACCTGGTACCCACATGGTAAATACTTGTTAAGTAAATAACATTGACAGGAAGATAATATAACATCATCAACATTCATTGGGCAATATAAGTACGTATTATTGAATGTAACTGAAAAACTGCATAAGTAATAAATTATAGTTTAAAAAACTAAAAACACACGCTATAATAGCAAACAAACAATATTTTTTTTTAAGTTGTAGTAAAAAAGCGCGGGGTGCTTAATTATGTTTTATATTAATTCTGATACTGCAAACAGTAACTAATAAAATGATCATCACATTCGATATCAAGCACCCCACGCTTTCTCACTTTAACTTGTTTTTTCTACTTTAAAGCGTGTTTTTTTTTTAACTGTAATTATTTTCTGAATTTTTAGTCTCAAGACGACAATATTTTTTTTAATAGTTTTTATTTATTTATGAGATTATTGTATTGTCATTGGCCCTTGACCCCTGTGTAAATTTTCAAGTTAATCTGACATCTAGAAGTAGGTGAAAATGAAGTTAAAAGATTTCGTTACATACATACAGGTCAAGCTAATAAAAGCGTGTCAAAAATATTTAAAAAAATATATGGGAATGAAACCACCCCTATCCATTAAAAAACTAATTTTCGAGAGGCGCAGATATCATAATATATACTAAGAATATTTTACAAAAAAAAAAAAAAAAACTGACGTATCGAGAACCTCATCCTTTTTAAGAAGTCGGTTAGAAACAGCAGTTACAAGGCAAAGATTTTACTTAGAACGATTTAAAATATAAATAAAACGAAAGTAGTCATACAAATGGTTTTTGTAACAGGTTAGTATATATAAGGACGTTGGAAAAATCAAAACCAGAGGAAACATTTCTCTGAAATAACAGAGAGAACAGTTTTCTACACATCTATATGACAATGTGTACGAACAACTTTTAATGTAAATTGTATAAATGTATTAATTTTATAATCTCACCTCGTGTTCAAGGTGGAGATCTCAATCCGGTGCCCTCAGCCTACATTTAAGAAAAAAACTGTTATCTTTAGATTTAACTCCAAGGTCTTACAAAAGAAAGTTTTTTTTTCTTTAAACAACTTGCTATACTTATGGGTTGCATTGTACTTACATTGCATAACATACATAACCAGCCTATTGTGTTCCCACTGCTGGGACACAGGCGTCCTCTCTGTGAGAGGGAGTGGTCCGTAATCCACCACGCGAGCGCAGTGCGGGTTGATAGATGCGACATGTGTTCTATTTTTTTGGTTGTAAGACATGCCGGTTTCCTCACGATGTTTTCCTTCACCGTTTTGAGAGAAGTGATGATGAAATAATTTACACAGAGTAAAGCGCATGTCTGGGTTCGAACCTACGACCTACAACTCGTAAGTAGCCGCCGTTACCAATGGGCCACCACTGCTCTCTACTGGGCCAAAACTGCTCTCTACTGGGCCAGACTCCACTACCATTATTCCTGCTCTTGATACCTTTTCCATAATAATCATCAATCTTCTGCTTTTCATTATCTGCCTGCCTTTTTAACCGACGGCGCGACGCCAAGGAGGGTAATGTGTTTATCAGTCTATGTTTGTACGGTGTCCTGTAAGTCGACGTTGATAGGTCGGGTCATAATATTTAACAGAAAAATATATATGTGAAAATAAAATGTAGCAACAGGAGTTAGACCGTGACAGGCAGTAGTTTATTTTTATTTTTATAAATGCCCGTTATTTTTATATTATGCATGTACAAAGCAATGTTTTTTTTTCTGTTCCCGATTCCGGCTTGATGTCGACTTGCGGGACAGCCTGTATGTGTGTTTGTCCCTTTGTGGTTCTCTAAAGACCAAACGCGTGGGCCGATTTAGATGATTCTTACTTCAATCGATTCGATTGTCACTAAAAACTTGACAGTGATCAAAATTCAATATAGCGACAACCAAGAGCCATACTTCGAAAAAGAAAAAAAAAATAAGTCGACTATGTCAAGTGGGATATTATCATTAGAGACGTATTTGAAAATCAACTTTAGGTTTTTCTTGTCATTTTCCATTTTGAATTATCAGTTAGGATCAATAACTATTTAAAGTTGGTTGGCAAGCACTCTCTCTTTTTTACACCACCTAATGGTGGTGTAAAAAAGAGTGAGAGTGCTTGTTCCTTTTTTTTTTTGTTGGGAAATCATCAAATGACTTCTACCGCTCTGGGTGGAGCGGGAGGGCTTGTCAGACTTTTACTGACTAAAACCTACCAGTGTTCCTTTACTTGCCTGTGCCAGGGCCACGGTATCTCTTACGACATCCCGCGGCGCTGAGGCATCGGCCCTATCGGACCCATCACTGGGTGCTGACAGGCTCTTTGAGGCGCGCCTTGAACACGATGCGCCATCGACCCGGGCCTGGTCCTTACCGGACGGCGAGCTACCCATTGCTCGCCGTCCGCAACCCCGCGCCTGACCGGGAGTCTGCAGGTGACTCCCGACGCCCAGGGCATCCCCTGCGGCGACTAGGGGCGTGAGGGCGCAAGGCTCTCTCCCTCACGAGCATGGAAAACTGACCTAAGCGACTTTTAACGACTCACATCTGTTCCTCGCTTCGACAATAAAGTGAATCAAATTTCAAAACATTGCGAGTGACGTGATAAAATATTATTTAGACGTTATCATGTAATAATATGAGGTTATTACCACGCTTGGCAGATGGGTTGATGATTATATTTATGAAATACAAGAACATTGTGTGGGGCTCGTTACTAGATGATACCAGCCGCCCGGTCGGTCGGCGATAAAGCTACACTTGGTGAGGTCGGTCCGTGGATGGGTGACCATTCATTACATGTCGTAACTTCTCCTTTCTTTTGTAAATCTTCGACAGTCGTTACAGGTAGCCAGTAGCCCGAAAGTCTGTCAACAACTGTACAACGCTGCAATATGTTGGCTCGCAGATTTGCAAAATGCACGACTAAAGTAAAGGCTCCACTGGTCACAGCGTACTGCCAGTCATTCTATACGTGCAGTCTGTGGGTCAACTACACGCAGTGGGTACACAGCGCTTTGCGCGTTCAATACTATAATGCATTTAGGGTGTTGATGGGCTTGCCGCGCTACTGCAGTGCTTCTGGCTTGTTCGCAGAGGCGGGAATAGATGGCTTTCACGCCATCATGCGCAAGCGATGCGCCTCCAACATGTGTAGGGTGCGCACCAGCCCCAACCGCATCCTGAACGCTATAGCAGATAGGTGGGTCAGCCCCATACTGAGACCTTGGATACGCCTACATGCCACCGTGGTGTAATAATAATAATTATAGTTTGTCTTGATTCTTTGGTAGTTGTAAGTACTAACACTAGTTTCTCAGTCGTTTGTATACTAACCAAATGGACGTTATGGGTCCGAAATAAAAGTTTTTTTTAATTTTTTTATTTTACTAAGGGTTATCGTGTAACCTAGTTACTGGGTTGTGGATGCCAGATATAAAATACCCACTGACTGGTATTCAGTTCCATTCGGATCGACTGAAAACCGACCACAACATAGTTGAGAAAAAGAAAAGGCTCCCTCAAAAAGGCGCGACGCGACAGCGCGACAGTCGCGCGTTACGCGTTCGCGTCGCGCCAGTGTGTACGAGCCCTTATGCAAAAGATGACCATGTCACCTCACCCTCATCTCACCTCACACACTGACTTATTCCTAGTTAATATTTTAGGAAAATCGTATACTTGCAATGTTTGTAAATATTTGAGCACCGTGTACCTATCACGTGATTGATTTATCTGTTATTGCTTTATGATAAATAATTTTTACCTATTGTCGTATAGTATTTTTATTCTTGGTGCATCGTCTTCACATATAAAAATGTTATTAATGTATACAAAATATTGTTAAACATTTTAAAAGAGTAACGGTGGAGTTTCTTGCGCCTTCTTCTCCATACGAAACTACATTTTAGAAAAGGCGCCTAGAATCAATTATATTTGAATGCAAATGTTGACGTTCAAAAGTGCCTTTTAGTGCCTATTTGAAATCAATGCTTTGACTTTGACATGCTTGGCCGATGGATTGGTGATTGAAATATTTTTTTAAATACATAATAGGTGGTGGCCCAGTGGAAACGGCCGTGACTTACGAGTTGTAGACCGTAGGTTCGAAGTTCGAACCCACTTCACAATTATTTCATCACCACTGCTCTCAAAACGGTGAAGGAAAACATCGTGAGGAAACCGGCATGTCTTAGAACCAGTTCGAACCCATGTGACATCTACCAACCCGCACTGTGGCCCGCGTGGTGGATTACGGCCCACTCCCTCTCACAGAGAGGAGGCCTGTGGCTCAGCAGTGGGGACATCATCTATGGGCTGATTATGCTTGTGCTTTAAAGGTAACTTAGAAGGTAGGTAAAATGCTGCGGTAGGCACACATTGTCATTTTGACATACTTTCTGTTGGAAAAACAATAAATAAATACGTAGGTAGATCTACCTACGTAATCGACGTAACGTATTAACGTATTTGGTAATCTAACTTACTAAATTAGCGCTTAGTAACAGTAAAATACCGCTACTCATTCTTTAGACATTTAATTCTAAGACTTTTTTTTTGACAGACAATTCAAGTAGTGAATAAATAGTTGCATAGGTACAATACCTACTTAAACACAATTATAAATTAATTTACTTAATCTAACTCGCTTTATTATTAAAATCTCTGCTTAGTATTCTTAAAATATCGCTTGCATATCATTTGCGTTCCCACATCAGCTAATTATTTTGATAGAACAATCAGAATGCACTTTCGACGATCTAAGAATAATCGTAAAAACACATCGCGTGCGCTTGCTTACTCCATTCAAGCTAAAACAAACTTTGAAACTAGTATTTAACAATTTGTAAACAGAAATAATTGCGATTCTAACCCGTATATGAAAGGATTAAGGTTTTATTTATATAGAACGAATTTTTAAGAGGGCAGCGCTCGTAATGTTGGTAATGGCCATTGTTGTCTGTTGCCAACTTCAGTGCGTTACCAACCGCGTACCGGGAGAGTCACGTCGCGCGCAACAAAAACTATAAGACAAAAAATACAACGTTAAAATTGCAGAAACAATAAATCCCAGTGAGTTTGTGGTGTGACAATCCAAGTTTTTATGAGAAACAGTGGTTTAAGTGCGTTTTGTGATTAAAAAAAACTATAAAACGTCCAGTGTTCTAAAGAATACTTCGAAATTGTTGTAAACAATGATTGGTTAGCCATTATGGAAGACGTATACACAATTAAAGTTAAAACGAAACCTGATACGAGGAACTTATATCCGTCAGAGAGACGGTATTCGGCGTCGACAGTGTCGGGACTAGCGTGGGTACATATTGCATTGGCTGCAACGTCCTTTCTTCTCGCCTGTCTGGCGTTAGTCAACCCGAATTCCGATCTACACCCTGTCAACAATAGTACGGTTCCAAATGGCGGAACCGGGAGCGAAAATAGCCCCTTAATTAAGGTTCAAAATGAGAACACAAACGTGTATTTGAATGATTTCGAAAATGAGAATGTTACTCAAATAAATTCGAACAACGAATCGAATTCTAATTTAAGTGGGGACGGAAATCCGTTAAATTTGAATGAAACAACGGAATTTAACGGAAATAAAAATGACAGTAATTACGTATTGGTTTTGGCGCCCGCTTTGATAACGATATTTGGGTTAGCGGCTGGTATTGCGAGCATTCTAGCGTCAGTGAGATGGTACATAGACCATAACATAACATGGCTGTTCGTCATGTCGTGTCTCTCGACGTTGGTTTCTCTAACATCTTTTATTATGATCGCTGTTTGGTTCATCACCACATCAGACGGCGACATAACCGAGTTCTACAAGGACAAAGTACCTTTCAAAGACTATTTTGTTGTAAAACACACCGATGTTATTTTAAGAAACGAATCTCATATGATTGTTGCCTTAAATACGACCCTGGATCAAGATGCAAAACCGAATTTGTTTACAAAACGTGTGCTATCTATAAACATATTGATAGCTGCCTTCTTAGAACTGTTGTGGTCGATTTTAAGCATGAAAATCTCTTATAAAGGCATGAAAAATACTTATAACGATGACAATGAGAGACGAGGCAACTGCGTATCAGTGGTCACAAAAATCAAAGGAAATGATACGAGAAAATTGCCGAGAAACGGCAAGCTTTTACCTCCAAAACCCGACTTAATTAACCACTACCCGAGCAAGAAAATTAAAAGGATATTCCTAGCACAGTCTGACAACGGATTTTATTTGAAAAATCAAGCGAACAAAACCAAACAAAACACGGAAACGAGCTCGGAGTTCTATAAAGAACGAATGATGAACTTTTTGAACCGTTGCGCTTCTTTAGAAGGCCATTCGAACACATCTAGTGTGCATTCTGAAGCTCTGAACTCGATCCCTGAAGGAGTGACAGTAGATGTCAACATTCAAGAGCCTATTATCGAAGTTAGGGATCGAATGACACCAATCAGTTGGGGGGACACTCCCGACCATACAGTTTATAACCAAAACAATTTGAATCTCGACAAGATATTTAAATTTAAACCGAAAACTAACAAACGTGAGACCGTGAACGGTGAATAGTGCGTGTGAGTGAAATTGACAATGAAATTAGTGATTAAAACACGCGAACTACTTGAGTTTTTTTATGCCAATTGTGTTTAGCTATTGTTACTATAATCTTGTACTGTATTCGTTTGTAATATACGAAAGTATTGAAAGTTTTGGAGCCTATATTTTCTAGGACGTTGGTCAAGCATGATTTTTGACTTAAACTGACAGGTTTTTTATACCTATTATCTTTGATTCAAATGTACTTTTAAACTGGTCATACTCATGACTGGGTTTAGTATCGCTCAAAAATGCGGGTTTTGCCCTTGCCACGGTCACTCAAATACGCGCAGAGATGTTTAGAAATTAGGTACACATTTGCGTAAAGCTTCTGAAAATCGTAAATTCTGCCAAAACGGGTACACTGCTACAAGGATGTTTTGGCTCTCGAATGACGTTGTCAGGCGGGCGCTGTTGGTAAACATTGGTGCAATTGTTTTGTGAAATGTATTAAAAACAAGATGGCGGCATTAGTTCCAATTTTATATTTATTACAAAAGCGCTAAAGGTTTTACAAAAAAAACTTTCAACAGTTTTGTACATATGCAGGATGTCCCGTAAGTCGACGATAATCCGGAATCGGGTGACAGGTCAAGTCAATAAAAAAATCTTTGTTTACTATTGTAAAAATAAAAAAACGGGAAAATCTAATGTCTGTGACGGCGTTTTAACTTTTGTTGCTACAAATTTTAACCTGTTTTTCTGTTAACTATAATGACCCGACCTACTACTGCTTGACGTCGACTTACGGGACGCCCTTTTGGGCCGAAAAAGGAGTGTGTGCTCATGGCTACACGATAGAAGTGAAAACTTACTTCTGGAGCCGAGTATACGCGATTTAGTGCCGAGTATAGCCGATTCAGCGCAGAGTGTTCAGTTTCGTTTACTGTTCAATCATAGAACTTGCCACTTGGCCAGACAACCTTACTCTACTAGCGAAATTCTATTACACTTGTAACTTTGCATTTAAATAATTGTGCATTATGTGAGTGACTGGAGTTGTGCTCGCACACAGACACACATATATCTTCGAATTTTTGGTTCTATGACATGCCGGTTTCCTTACGATGTTTTCCTTCACCGTTTTGAGAGCACTGGTGATGAAATTAGTTACACAAGGTAAAGCGCCTGTCTGGGTTTACACCCATGACCTACAACTCGTTAGTCAGGGCCCGTTTACACTTGGCCAGCACTGCTCTCATTATTGTAGAAGAGTCACCGAAATGACTCATCTGTCCATAATTTAATGGAAGTTTTTAAGTAATGTTTTGGTTGTATTATAGTTAATTGATGATGATGATGAAGACGAGTACAAAATGTAGTCAAATGCGTTTGACAAGTTTGTTTACATCACGATGTTACCCAGTGTATGTACCCCGGTAACTGATTATTTTATATTTAATTTAACAGGATAATACTTCTACCGTTTTAAAGATTCTGATATAAAGGAATACATGGTTCGTTATTGGTGCAGATACACGCAAGGCCCTTAATTTCTTAAATAATTGCGCGCTAATTGTGGTAGTGAGGTTTGTCTGAGGAAACCAACTGTAAGTTTATCGAACCAATAACACTGTCAAGTTATCGAACCAATAACAATACTGAAGATATACACCGGCTAAAAACCCCTCAAGAAACGAACATCAATCACTTGTGTTATTAGGAACCTTAATATGCTAGACATGCCTATTATATTGCTCATCAGAAACCTACCCAAATAGTCTAAAATTGAAATAAGACAAACAATCAGTGAATATTGAATTCATTGCTATCACCGAATAAGGCCAGCTTAAACTAAGACAATGCTCAATTTTTATGGTACGTTGCCAATCAAAACAATTTGCAATTGTAGCTAAGGACGTGCGCAAACGCAGCTGAGAAAAATCACTCGTACCCACGGTTGATTTTCAACGCACTGCTTACCGCCGAGAGTTGAAAATCCAACCAATAATTTTTTTTGACTGGCTAGGATGCACTCTGTTGGATTCTCAATGCTCGGTTCAACACAGACGGTTAAAAATCCACCACGCGATACAAGTCTACGCGTTATTAAATCGCCTGGGCAAACACCATTGCTGGAGTGAGCTGTCATTCCACCAGCATGTCGATTCTGTAAAAATCTCTCCGTGAAGACTTGCGTGGAGTGAGCTGTCAGTGTCATCCCGTCTTGGTCAATCCCTAGCATCAGTGGCCCTGACAGCTCACTCCACGCTCACTTCTCCTAAGTTTTCACGGTGTGATGTCTACAGAGTAGATTCGCTGTTCTGTCTGCCGTACACAGAAGTTTAATCGTGTATCGACAGTTTTTTCAGTAGGTAAATATTAGACCCATGATGGTACGTAAATGTGTGTCGGTTATCATGTTTCCTCATAAACTATTGGAACCGATTTCGATGAAGTGTTTTACTTGTAGAGTAGGTTCTTAGACTTATTGTTAACCTCTCAGTAATCGCTTAACTAAATTCTATTTAAATAGCCGTATTTTTCTTTATTCAAAAACTACCTTCTGCCCTTGCCTTCTGCCCTTTGATGATATGATATGATAGGCTAGACTGAGGAATGATGTGATAAGGCAACAGTGTGGTTTAAAATAAGATGTAGTGACAAACATTTAAAAGAGTATGCTTAGAGTATGGTTTGGTCATGTTGAGCGGATGAATGAAAGGAGACTTACAAAAGGTATTTACAAGGCAGATGTGAGTGGAAACGCCGGGAGGGAACGCCCTAAGAAGACATGTAGTGACCATATTGGTGATGTTCTTCAGAACGGTCAGGTGCGTAGTACTCGCAACCGGCGCTCGTGTATGACCAGATCTATTAACGTAAACGAGGCAAAAGAAGTATGTAAGGATGTTTCTGACTTTTATCTTTATTTTTGCTCGGCTCCTAGGGTTATAGCGTTATGTTAAATAGCTTATAGCATTCCTCAAGAACTGGGCTATCAAATGCTAAAAGATTTTTTGAAATCCAACCGAAGTGCGAGAGATTACCCCTACTTACAAACAAAGTTTAGCTCTTTGTACTCGTAATCTTAGTCGTTAAAAGTAATTCAGAAACTCTATAGAACGTTGCCCCACTAAAATCAAAAAGTTATTTACAAGCCCGCAATATGCAGCATCTTAAAGCTTATTTATTACTGTTAAACGTTTGTCCTAATGCCTGTAGAACTTGCGGTTTCTGTTAAAATCTTAAAACTATAATGACATTAGGTTAGGTGCAGTTTAAAATAGTTAAAAAGCGATGTAAACAACATTTTAGTTACGCATTATCGCAATTATTATAATCGTAATATGAGTTTTTGTTTTACAGGTATTTAAAACTTTTTTTTGTTGTTTAACATGCGCAATAAGTAACGCAATAGGAAATTCTGGGGTTGAATTCCTTTTATCATTGATTTGTAATCGGCAAGTTCTATTGAAAAACAATGTATTATGAAAAGGTACTTTAATCATTACAATTATTTTCATTAATTGATATTTCCTGTAAATAGCTGGGGCAGGATCTGGCATTGTCATTTCATGCTTTTCAGAGTTCAGGGGTTTTACAGTACTTACCAATGATTTTTAAAGTTTTGACTAGGAAACAGCTGTTTTCTTGCGATAGTCTGTCTAAAGACAGTCTTAAATTTACAAATTGTTCACAGTAAAATTCGATTCGTTTTTACTTCGGAAATCGATTAGGTACTTCCTATTCTGTCGATTGCAATTATAAATGAGTGTTTTCCAATAACACTATAACGCCTTAGAAAACTTTAGTGGTTTGATTTTTAAATGCATTTTGCGGTTTTTGCTTAAGTTGGCACACCGAAGACTAATATGCAGTAAATACTTTCCTATACATTCTTATTTCCTAGTTGTAGGTACATGGAAATAAAGCCGTTATAATAAATAAGCATGGAAATAAATACGCGTTACCTGCCCCCTCCCGACCCTTGCTCGAGCCAGCCCGCGCCGCTGAGCCTGTAGATTTAAATTCGTCCCTAAATCACTCAAATCCTGATCCAGCTAGTCCCTTGCTGCCCTCTCCCAGCGACGCCCTAAGCCGAGGTTCGTAACCCGAAGGGGGTGCCCTTAGCGTTGTCGCTTAGTTTTTAAGTTAGTACATAAGTTTAAGTCCTGGCTGGAGGCCTTAATTTATTAGGGCAACCACAGGCAAGTCCGTCTAAGCAGACGACAACCTCATAGGTTGACCTGCGAGATGCCATTCAAAAAAAAAAAAAAAAACCGCGTTACCTGCGATGAAAAAAGATACAGAATCGGTAATTTCAATATTGAAGGAAAACATCGTGAGGAAACCGGAAAAAATTGATTACAGCTTGGTGGATTACAGCACACCCCCTCGAAGATGAAGATAGTTACTGTGTCCCAGCAGTGGGAACGTTTTAGGCTGATTATGCTTAATAATTCTGTAACATTCAGAATTATGATGAGAAAAACGTGTAGGTAGGCTGACAAAATAGTGGTATTATCTATGCCATCTTTTAATTTACTAATCGTAACAGGTACTATTGTGTTTTTTATATATAACTATAATGTAATTTTAATTACCTAGGTATTTACTATTTTTTTTAAACAATGAAAATTGTAATCAAATACGTAACTGATTAAAATGGAACCGTCTTTTTATCGATGGATAGAATGGGTACTTACTCTTTATTACATATACCCTATAAAAAGCGTGCTGGGACCCATAGCCTTTAATGAATCAACGTGTAGTGTGCAAGGAACATATTTACTAGTGTGTCAAAAGAAGAGTGATTTATTAGAGCGTTTGTCACTTACACATAAAATAGATGGCAGCACTAGTAGGTACTTGCACTTTTTAGATATTTTACAACAGTTACATATAACAATGTAGAATCCACGAATCGAATCGCCGTAAATCGATTTCAGTCATTATAGAGATTATTGCTTACGTAAAGAAGTGACTACTTACTGAAAATGATTAATTAATGTGGCAGCATTTTTTTTTGTAATAACGTGACGTAACATCATGCCTGATTTCTCGTAGGGTTAGGCAGAGGTGTACCTGTTGTACACCTGTTGTATAGGGGGCGAGCCTATTGCAATAACCTGGTTTTGTGTTATGTGTTATTGAGTTTTTCCATCTGTAATTTCTCAGTAGCAGCCCGGAGTCTGGATTTGTTTTTGTTACCAATTGTAGAGGTAAACTAATTGTTCAAAAGGTTTCTACAAAAAAAAAAATTTTTTTTTGACCAACGTAATAAACACAATTCATGAATACATCATTTTATCTGTTTAACTGCCATTTTCATGAATTTAATTACAATAGTTCTCAAGTAAATCGAATAGTGCAATTCGTTTAGATAATACCAACCTACTTGTATTACCAGTTACTTACGATTTAAAACACGTAACATTCTTAAATTACAATAACGTCTGCTACCGACCGTTAAAACGGGTTTAAAAAGACACTTAACCAAGCCGAGAGTCACACTACCCATTGTAATACATATATTTTGTACTATACCATGCCATCTGGAAACCGTCTGGTTACGAAGATAATGAAGGTCAAAATTCCAACTTTTACTCTCGTTTATTTTTACGAAAACAAGTTTTTAATGTTTTTAGTGTAACACACAATAATGTCCCCTCAACCACTGCACAGTTGCATGCAACCTTAAGCACAATGTTTTGAGTTACGTTGCGCACTATGTATACCGTAAATAGAGATTTTCAAACTAAAAACAAAATTCGTTTACCAGCAATTGTTTTTGTGCTATATTACTTGGTTTGATGTACAATGCGTAGTTGGCGGCTATGGATGGGCCTTTGAACACGTTGCAGTTGTACGTTGAAACTAAATAGGAACCTATTTATTTTTGGTCATAGGAAATATGATCACCATTCATTCTCGACCACCACCAGAATCATCATCATCATTGTCGTCTTCATCATCATCCCTTTCACTGAAACTAAAATCCTATCTCTTACAATACAAAAGTCATTATGATAAGTTAACAAAACAGCGATACATAACTGGGTAAGTTGGGCTGTAATGCGTTGAAGTAAGTCTGCAGTTGGCTTGGCTCGTATTTTGAGAAAATTAAGGGTTTAAATCAAAGCATTTATTTCAACTAAACCAGGCATTTTTGAACTGTCAAGAAGTCGGTTAGTTAGTTAGAAAGTTGAAGATAGTTGCCCATTTCAAAACGTGGATCTCTATGGAGTAGAATGGATAATACAAAATCCTGGGTATGGTACGGTTCAAACTTAATGGCCGCTGTGAAATGCTAACTAACTAGATGAAGCTACTCACTGCGTAGTACTTTGCTGTAACGTGAATTGTGTACTGGCGACTTGCTCCATGTTTCGAGCCGGCATTAAGTTTGAATCGGACAAGTGAGAACAATGTAAAAAATAACATGAAAAAACTATTCAAAATATAAGATTAAAAATATGCCGTGGCAGTTAATAGATGACCAGTGTCAACCGACGGCTCCCGTTCACGAACATGACGTAGGGAACCGAATGATCGAACACACGCGCCACCATCTGTGAATCATTTCAGAGAGGCAATTCCCGTATTTTTAAGATAGGTAGCATTCTAATCTCAGTCTCATCTGTCAAAGATACAATCAATTTACATGTTCTGACATTGATTGTAGCTGAGATGTGATTGCGGCTTGAATTTAAACGTTTTTAAGTACGAGAATTGACCTTCAGGTCTGTGTCACTACCTCTGAAATTGTACTGTGCAATCATTTGGATTTATATCAGTAAAGTTGTTTTTCATAAAATAAATCAATCTCTAATTAGACACTGCAATAGACCAATAATAATTGATAGAAGAGAACAACCCAATGTAATTATATACAAATTAATTTTATTGGAAATAATCAATAGGTTTTGAAAATGACTAAATATCTAAAACGTCATTGTTTTCCTCGTTGGTCTAGTGGTCGCAATCGCCACTGCTGAGCATGAGGTCCTGGGTTCGATTCCCAAGTCGGGCAACGTGTAATTGGGTTTTTCTATCTGGAATTTCTCAGTAGCAGCCCGAAGTCTGGATTTGTGCCCGGTAGATGGCAATAGGCTCGCCCCCTATTACATGGGACTTAAACATAACTGGCGAAATGTGGGTGTGCTATAGGTACACCTCTGCCCAACCCTTCGGGGAAACAAGGCGTGATGTTATGATGTTATGTCATTGTTTTATTTTCTGTTTAATCTTGGGCCTTTTCAAATACCTACTGAATACTTGTATTATATTGTGTTCGTGTATTAATATTTTCACAGTAACTATAAATTTTGCTGAAAAACAGTCACATCTGTCTGCCTTCTAAACATTTGTAAGCGTGAAAATACTATATAATATGAATTGATATTTTAAAACTAATTTAAATATTCTCTTTAGAGTTAAGAGACTGACTTTTATACACATAGATAATAAAAACGTTATCGTATGTTTTTTTTGTTTTATTTCATATAGTTTGGTCATTTTTTATTTTGCCCCGAATGCCAGTTCGTTAACAAACACAAACATCTCATCTTTCACACAACAAGCCAGTAGGTACATACTCGTACAAGGGTACCCTCGTCAGAAACTTGTTCCAAAAGCGATATTCGCACACGCTCATACACTCTTATATAATAGAAAGAGAAACAGCGAGAAAGTCGCTGGAAGGATATAACACTTTTTCCTTACGTGACGATTTCTACCACAGCTGCGCTGTTCCAAAAACGGTGTGTGAATTTCATCTAAATCTGTTCGCCGGTAAAGCATGCACACATCCTTCGAGCAAAACGTTTTTATGGTTTTTTTCATCTGTAATTTCTCATGTCGATGGCAGTTGGCTCGTCCGCCCCTGTTACATGGGAGTTAAAAAGAAAATGCTATTGGTGTTGGAGATCTGAGATCTCTCCAAAGCCTTTGATTGCGTGCACCATGACACGCTTCTCCAGTTCAGTTAGGTGTACCTCAAGGATTATCAATACTTTGCCCATTCTTATTCTTGCTGTATAACAATGACTTACCATTTTCAAGTATTTGCGACGTCGTGCTGTTTGCTGATGATACCTCTGTAATCTTTGAAGTAGACAGGATTATACAAGATTTTGACGTAAACAGTGCACCTTTAACGGTTACGGATTGGTTTGCCAAGTATAACCTAGTTCTCGATGCCAAGAAAACGAAACGTATAAAGTTCGCCTTACCGAATGTTAGAAATCTAGGACCCAACATCGTCTTAGATAAAGAGGTGCTTGAAATTGTTGGCTCAGCAGTTTTTCTGGGCATAACAGTAGATGTCAAACTCCAGTGGGTATCACATATCAAGCCTAGCGGGAAGGCTCAGTTCAGCCGCCGTCAGAAAAGTAAGACAATACACTGCCGTTGATACAGCTCAGTGAGTTTTTAAGTTATTTTCATATAATTAAGTCCCACGGCATTCTGCTGACGGGTAAAGCCGATGAAATTCAATACATTACTTTGTTTATCAAAAACGAGTTGTTCGATCAATTTATTAGCTAGGTGCTAGTGTTTCTAAGAGATTTTTTTTAAAGATGTTGGTATTCTCATGGTGGCATCACAAGCCATCTCCGCCATCATATATATTAGGCAATAATACACGTGTTCACAAAAAACAGTGATATTTATAATACTAACACTAGAAATAAGGACAAACTACGTGCTAACTTTCACCGGCTTTATAACTCAAAGTAAAATCTAACCTTTATTCTAAGGCATATTATTCTATCAAGGAATACTTAAGAACAGTCGGTCGCTGTGATTAACGCAGAACAATGTTGTTCTTTCTCTAGAATTACCTTACCTTCTGACAGTTTTTATAAATTCATATACGGTAATTGTTTAGTGAGTCAGTTTATTTGACTGTGTACTGCAATATTTTTGTGGTTAGCTGGAGACATCGACAACTGATAATATTATTTTTGCCTACCGGCAGCAAGTTTGTCATGCTCCTTTAGATGTTACTGCTTGCGGTAGCGTCGGAGTTTGGGTTGCCTCCTCCCCTCAAATAATGGCTGATCTTTGCGTTATGCTCTTCATGAGCATAACGCAAAGATCAGCCATTGAGTTGACAGGTCGTCTTGTTAACCAAGCTTTTGTTATTGTTATTAGTATTATTGTTATTAGTATAAATATAATATAATAAATTAGTTATTAACTGTTTCTTTATTTTCAAAGGTTTTAATTTATCATTTGTGATAACCGACCTACGAGCCCGACTTACGAGTTGTAGGTCGTGAGTTCGAACCCAAGCAGGCGCTTTACTTTGTGTAAATAATTTAATCACCACTGCTCTCAAAACGGTGAAGGAAAACATCGTGAGGAAACCGGCATGTCCTAGAACCAAAAATTCGAAGACATGTGACATCTACCAACCCGCACTGAGCCCGCGTGGTGGATTACGGCTCACTACCTCTCATAGAGAGGAGGCCTGTGTCCCAGCAGTGGGAACGTTATAGGCAGATTATGATATTTGTGATTTCAAGTTACAGAGTTATGAACATAATGCAGCATTGCATACGTAAGCGGGCATGCCCTTTATGCCAGGAGGATTTCATTTAGGTATTCAGTTCTGTATACGTTTTTATTATTTATTTCTGCTTGAGTAAAGTTTGGTTTTTGTTGGTATATTGGCGTGTGCTAGCTGACATATGGCAACAGACTGCTGTACTGCTGGGGAGTTTGTTGCGCGACTTCTTCCCAGCTAAAGTATTATGGAGAGGTGAAGGGCGGCGTTTTGTGAGATTGTCTTGTGTAATTTTGACGGTCAAAAACTGTTTATTCTCAGTCTAGTTTTTTTGCAATGTATGTAATACATCCGAACTAACAAAACTCCAATACATACCATGAGTAGGAATAAGACGATTAAAACAAAACTTCAAAAAACAATTTTATTTGGCGACAAAAATAGTTGTAAAAATGTACTCCTTACATTTCAATTTTAATAATACTTAAAGTAAAAAGATCATCTAAAAATATAAATTGCAATTATTATGAGAGATTGAGAACCATGTAATTACTTATTTAATACGATTTTATTGTCAAATGCACCTTGAATAATGGACCTATACAAAATGATTCAAAATTTTCTTACTTTTTACGACTACTGTTCGACTACGACTATAATACGACTTCGTATTATAACCGAAAGGTTATAAAAGGTTATATATAAGAACATTAGAACAAGCGTATTAGAACTCTCGACGTTGAGCCGAGCGTTGAGAATCTAACAGAGTGCATCCCAGCGCGTTGAAAAAACACATTGTTTGATTTTCAACTCTCAGCGCTAAATAGAGCGTTGAAAATCCAGTGCGCGCTACAATCCTGCCGCGAGATTTTTACGTCCGTGCGAAGTGGCCTTAGGACCAGATTCCCGAACGAAAATTATCGCGAAATTCATATGACAAATAGTCAAGCCTTTTATTATGTTGTCACAAAGATTTAATTGTAATAATAAGCAAAAAGCAAACAAGTGTTGAAGCTTAATAAATGACAAGTTATAAACGTTTTAAAATAAATAATAGACAAGGACAGTACTATCGTAGAAGTTAAGTCACGACTATGTAACTTCATACTAGCGCCTTATACTGTTCGTACCGTGCGATAAGGACGGGAATAATACCCTCCAAAAACTTTTAAAGCGCGTAGCTTCTTCATATTTACATCAATTTAACAGTTTTTTTTCGATTATAACATTTTTACTATGCCTCCTTTGAAATATTGGCAATTACCTTCTTTAACGTTATGTCTAGGTTGATTTTTGATTGAACTTTATAATAAAAAAAGCCCTTTTTATTCTAGCAACGCAATTGGAACTTTGTCGTGTATAACATTGAGTTGTGTTTCCAAAACATGATAATCTATACCAAATAAAAAGATGAACCGTTAGCTTTGAAAGCGTTAATCTCTAGAACTCCTAGTCGTATTTCGCATTTGATGGCCAAATTATGAGGAAGATTTTTATCAAAAGGCTATTTAATATTACGCTACGACCCTAGCCGAGCGAGAATATTTTTTTTTTTTGTCAGAATTAACGCGAACGGGCTATGCGACGCGGCGCTGTGGGTCGGTGGAACATGAAATTTCACACGGACGAATTTGCAAACAGAAGCTAGTTACCTTATACACTGAATTAAAGTTTAGCTGCACCTAAATACATACACTGACGCCTTTTCCTATATGGGGGTAGGCAGAAACTACAATCATTACAATACTCCTCACAATTTCTAGTATCTCTGCTAGTTGGAACATCGAACCGTGAAAACCGGACATCGAACTTAAACCGTCTTATAACTATACAGATTCTTACTTGAGTCAAAATCAAAAATCAGTTATTGTATTTTGAACTTTATTCAGACGAACGTAAAGATCTTATAACACAAAAACTGATTTTAGAACCGATCATCTCACGGGCGCGCGTCAATCATTACAATTTATAACTTATCACAATGACCTAAGAGTCATTTGACTCGAGCTCGTGAACCGCATAATATATCGTAAAATTAGTGGGTTAGCCTAGCAGTCGGCTTAGTCTAACTCAAAAACCAGTTAAGTATTGCATTTGAAACTTTAATCCGACGAACGTTATCTATCTTAACACAAAAACTGATTTTAGAACCGAACTGAAAACGCTAAAGTTAGAACTTGTTTTACACAAGTCGGTAAGTCATTTTGAATCATTTTGTATAGGAAGCCATATTAATATTAATTAATAACTACTGATGATTTGGCTTAATATTAAATGACGGGACCATAGAAATGGACGAAAATAACAAGATGTTGAATGCCTCGGAGCGAAAATTTCACTACTAGCCGTTTTTTTTATTTTTATGATTGTACTTTTCTCAACCAGAATGCAGCTGAATATCAGTAATTTACATGGAGCGACTGTATCTGACCTCGACAACCCAGTTACTGGGTAAACGATACCCCTTGGCAAGACTGGATTTGTCAGACTTTTGGGGATTTTCTGAGACAAGGAGGGGTCTGGATATGTAATGGATGGTCACCCATCCTAGAACCGTCCTCGGCATGCATAGCTTGACCTTTAATCAACCAGTGCGGCTGTAGCCGCTCATGATTGTACTTTAGATAACAGCTTTAATTCCCGTCTCATATATGGTTTCAGCCTCCGATCAACAATAGCACTCTAGTGCCATCTAAATCTATGCTATCCAATCTGTGCTAGTCTTGTGTAGTTCGTGAACGATGAACGAATAGGAGCAGTATCTTCGCACTGTACTGCTTAAAGAAACGTTTCCGAACGTTGACTTGTAATCGGTCTAATGTCAAATAGCTCTTTTCGAAGTAGTACATTGTTATCCGCGCGATCTTATGGGCGAACGAGAACGAGAAATGAAATACAGTCACTGATTGTCTGACAGATAATTCGTACGAATTTATTCGATGTCTGTGAATGAGAACGAGAGAGAATAGCCGACGAATGACGATGCTACCCGAATACGACCGATCGAATCTGCAAGAATGAGATGAGCGGCTGACCGAGAGCGAAGACCGAATAGAGCTATTTGAAGTAATAGAATGAACTAGCTTACTGTCCGAAATGAAATAGTACGGAGTGATCTTAAAAATGACCGAGCAAGCACAAGTTTGCTGTGTTATGTTAATCTATTAAGGATAACGGAACAAAAACACATCGCTCAAGTAGCCGCGATTGCATATAGCTTCATTATTTGCTTTTGTAAACAGTATATTAATTCAGATTTGTAACAGTTGAAATGGTATTTTATTAAATTAAATATGGTTTAAACTGTCCCTCCCATACCTATTAACACTGTAATTTGAAAACATTGTAAAAGTCAAATATTTTGAAAACAGTAACCGTGGAGTTTCTTGCTGGGTTTCTCCATAGGAAACGACCAATTGGAACCGTGCACCTTGCTTCTGAAGTTTCAGAAGTGCCCATGTAGGTTTATGTGTTTTTTTTACTAATTAGATTGAAAACTTGAACGTATTATTTTAATAAAAAAACAAAAATATTCATGGAAAAATAAAACATAACTTCTAAGCAATAAGGTTCAAATAACAATGTTGCAAAACAAGACCACAACACTGTTTGTGGTCTTATTTTTCCGGAAGTTTTTGATGCAGTTATCGTTAATCTAGTACTATTGTTGATCATAGGTTTAAGCCAATCAATTCATATTTCATCTCCTATTTTAAATTCATTTATTGACATACATAATAGGAATAGCAACCAAAAGAACAGTTACTCGGGCGTTAATATAACACATCAGGCATAAGAAAGAGACGTCACACAGGTTTGAGTGAGAGAGAAGACGTGAGACAAGGCCTAATCTGTACTAATAATAAACCTAAAGAGTTTATTTGAACGCCCTAATTTCTGGAACTGCCCGTCCGATTTGAAAAGTTCTTTTTGCATTCGATAGTCCAATTCTTGAGGAAGGCTATAAGGCTTTATATCATCACGATGACCCTTAGGAGCCGAGCGAAAAGAAAAAATGTCAGAAAGAACGCTTAGTGAAAACGCGGTGGGTCGGGGTACAAGAAAAATTTCAAGCGGGCTAGTGTTTTATAAAACCCCAAGTGCCATATTTACGGCCGAGTACTGTATATAACAGATACAGATAATGCATTTCACGAACGCGCGTCATTCGTTACAATCTATAACTTATTACAATGACGTAAAAGTCATTTGACGCGAGCTCGTGAACCGCATAATCTATGGTAAAATTGGTGGGTTAGCTTAATTTAGCCCAGCTGTTGACTTTGAGGTTATGTGAGCGGTTCATCTGTGAAGTACGGATGTTCTAAGCAATCTAGCGCAGTCAACCGCTTCGCAGGATCGAAGATCAGCATTCCCTGAAAATAGAGGAAAATGGAGTTTATATTTTAGTAAAACAAGTACAGTGGATTTCATTACGACCTTGGTTGTACCGACCAGTTAGCTATGGCGACGTTAAATCTAAGTCCCTTGATTTTATAGCATACTTCAGTACAAAAACTATGTGGCTATAGCGACTATGGAGTTCGGGTGTAGCGACTGTTTTCAATGAATCATTTGTAACAATTTCCTAGAAATCCCACGCAGATATTGCGACCGCAGTCGGCCGCCAAAGACACAAAGACCTTTCTTATCTTTTGTTTGCATTCACAAAGATGGTCAGCAACTTTTGTTTATAGATATTTGCTAAGTAGGTAAGTCGTTTATAAGGTTCAGTTACAAACTGATATTCTGAGTAGCAACTTTGTTTAGTGAACTTTTGAATAAGTATGGCTCATACACGCACATTCACTGTTTTTTTTATTAAACTTTTAAATGTAGGTATAGTAGCCGGCACGTAACTTGGCAAGGTTTTGGCGTAGTTGGAGTAAGTTCACGCATGTGCACTTAGTGTAACAATTTTTTTTTTTCACGTATATTGTTTGTCATTATTTTATGGTTCTTAACATATATATTTTTTTAACATCTGTTTAGAAGAGAGTTAAAGAAAGGGAAAAAACATCTAACGATTCTTGCCAAGTTACGTGCGCCAGCGACTAATACCAGTGAATAACAACATATGTGTGCAATTTTTTTTTTTTTAATACGTTGTGTCTGTATTATCTCTTTAACTTTCGGCAGTGGTCCCTTCATCGTCGTTTTACCCGAAATCCACTATAGTATGTCACCTTAACATCAAGTAATGGACAAATTGCAATTTGTTTAATTGGTTGGACACAAGGCCTTTGGCTACTTTGTGCGTGTATCTTTTTCTATTCAAAATGTTCTTTTTGTTTGTGCAGAAAAATATATTTTTTCTTTCTTTTTTAATATTAAAGAAGATATTTTATCCACTCTCATAACGTGAAATTAGAATTTTAAACTTTAAAAAGAGTTTATATTGACATACATTATATAACAGAATTTTTTTTCTCGAAAATAATGTTACACTTTTTTTTGCCTAACTTTGAAGAGATTCGGGTTGAATGCGTTCGGGAACACAGACGCAGGTAGTGAGTTCCACTCTTTTGCCGTGCGCAATACGAAGGATGTTTGTAAGTGCTTAGTGTGAATTGGTGGAATGGCAACTAAGTATGGTGAGTTATTAGCAGTACGTCTAGATGTCCGATGGTAGAAGGGGGCAGGTGGGATGAGGTCGTGGAGTTTTTGCGCACATTTTTACCAATACGATACAGTGCGATCCAAGGAATTTAACATCACCAAGAAGTTTCCATCAATTATTACTTTGTAATGGAACGCTTAAGCAGGGCGCGCCATTTTTATTGCATTACAAAAAAGTTTTGATTTCAATTTTTTACTTGTCTGTGGCATCGCCAGCTTTAGCTCATGCACGGTGATGTGCTGGGTTTTGGCGTCACTGAAACGTTTTCTTGTACTGATTTTTTTTTTTCCTGCTTAAAATGGTCTGATATCAGTGAATGTGAAGAAATTGATATTTTATTTAGGTCTAATCCCAATGTATAAGAGTAGATTTAGGTCGTGCATCAAACTGCACATAACTAGGTATTAAGACACTCGGTGTGATACTATTTCCAGAAGCTACACTGGTTCAAGCACCTGCCCTAACTGTCCCGTCACAAAAAAACCATTCGAATGCAATTAAATGAAAGAAAGTTTAAAACGCAGTTTAAAACAACACTTTGTTAAAGTAAAAAAAGTAAAAAAAGTTTATTGATTCTTATTAAGCATTACAATATTTAGGTATGACACTGGATCCCGCACTAGGATACCCTGTGTCGCAGAATCCAGTCTTATCAAGCATATAACACATTAGAGGATTATATCCTAGATAAAAAAGCTTGGAAACATTTTGCTCCACAGGACAATCTAGAGAATTGAATTGTATAATTCGTTATTTTTACTTACTTCACAAACTGAGTTATTCCTAGTTAATATTCTTAGAAAATCATATACTTTTACAATGTTTGTAAATATGTGAGCACCATGGACCTATCACGTGATTGATTTATCTGCCTTTGCTTTATTTAAACTAGCTGCTCCCCGAGGTTTCACCCGCATAAATCTTGATTCCGTTGGAGTATCGGGATAAAAAGTACTCTGTGTGTTAATCCAGGTTATAAACTATCTGTGTGCTAAATTTCATCGAAATCCGTTCAGTAGTTTTTGTGTGAAATATTAACAAAAATCCATCCATTATCACAAACTTTCGCGTTTATAATAGTACAGTATTTTTATTCTTGGTGCATCATCTCATATATTTGGGACGCTAGATGGCGCTACGTGTCTTTCAATTTTATTATTACTATTAGAAAGTTTAGTAGTGAATTAAGAGTTATTTTTTTTAAATATAAGTTACACATTTTGTGAGTTTATTACCTGGATTAACACATAGGATACTATTTATCCCGGTAGTACGTTTCTGTGGGATAATGTCTAGCCTCCACGCGACCGAATCCGCGGGCAAACACTAGTACATACATACATACATAATCAGCCTATTACGTTCCCACAGCTGGGACACAGGCCTCCTCTCTGTGAAAGGGAGTGGGCAGTAATCCAACACGCGGGCACCGTGCGGGTTGGTAGATGTCACATGTCTTCGAACTTTTAGTTCTAAGACATGCCAGGTTTCCTTACGATGTTTTCCTTCACCGTTTTAAGAGCAGTGGTGATGAAATAATTTGCACAAAGTAAAGCGCATCTGGGTTCGAACCTACGACCTACAACTCGGTAAGTCGCGGCCGTTACCACTGGGCCACCACTGCTCTAAAAAATAGTGGTAATACCAAGTACGTAAAGAAATATATTTTTACGAGGTTTTCACTGTTTGGCGACGAAATCTAGTATTAAACCTAAATTTTAGAGTATTATATTACCTTGATAAGTTCTAGCGCATGTGGATGTATCCTGGGTATGATTTCTCCTAGGTCTTGGGCCTGGTATTCAGGGAAGCTGTCGAGCATTATTGAAATGTTTTCCGGCCATTCTTGTCGTGATGGTCTGCCTATTAATCTGTAAATCATAGAAAAGGATATTGTTGTAAAAATATATAAAAATTATAAAATGATGTAAAAAAAAGGATTTTCTCATTAAGATTAACTAGTTTATTTTGTACAAGAATTTCTCAGTAGCAGCCCGGAGTCTCGATTTGTGCCCGGTTGATGGCAATAGGCTCGCCCTCTATTACATGGGACTTAAACATAACTGGCGAACTGTGGATGTACTATAGGTACACCTCTGCCTTACCCTTCTGGGATTACAGGCGTGATGTTATGTTAGATTAGCGTTTTATTTATCTAAACTAATATTATAAATAGAAAAGATTTGATGTTTTGTATGCATGTTTGTAACGCTTTCACGCTTAAACGGCTGAATGGATTTGTATGAATTTTGGACACATGGGTTGACCAAGACCTGGATTAGGAGATTTGATACTTTTTATTTCGACATTACCACGGAATCGAGAATTATGCGGGTGAAACCGCGTGGCGCAACTAGTACATCATAATCTGGCAATATTATTTATCTTCTGGGAATTACTACCAAAGCAAACAAGAGTTATTTTTTCTATATAATATAGCCTGCCGGTAATTTTACCAGATAGCTATATTAAACTAAATCTGGCAATTATGCTGACTGACAAGTGCCTTTCAGCGATGTAGCCAGATTGCACTATTGATGATGACAACTTTTTTATTTCTAACTAAAAAAATCTAAAAAAAAAATAGTTTCCATTTCGAAACAAATATTCAAGTTACAAACGTTTTAAAATAAGTGTTAGACAAGGACAGCAATCGTAGAAGTCACCTCACGATTATGTAACTTCATACTAGCGCGATACATTGTCCGTACCGCGCGACAAAGGGAATAATCCCCTCAAAAACTTTTAAAGCGTGTAGCGTCTTCATATTTACATCGATTTAGCAGAATTTTTCTATTATCTCAATATAACTAAGCCTTCTATGAAATATTAATCATAATCCTTATTTATATCACCTGCAATATTTCCTGGCCTATCAGGACATTATACCTTCGGCAATATAACCATCTCCCTGGCAATATTATAATAATACCAGCCTATCAATGTCGCACTGCAGGCTTCTTCTCATTTAGAGAAGACACGAGCATTGACCACCACGCTCGCTCAAGACGGGTTGGCGATATCAAAGTTATATTAACTATAAGTCCAGGGTTCCCTCACGATGTTTTCCTTCACAAATGTCAGTGATGAACCTTAAAAGTTTATCTAAATGGCAATATTATCTACTTGAATATCTCGTGCAGCTGGTCGGAATCGGAGGCCCCCGGCAGCAGAGGTTTCCTAGAACAGAATGTTATATTTGCTCAAAAACATGATAAAACGAAAAGATATGGTATTTATTGTGAATCGCACAGGAATACACAGTACGCAGGTACGTCAGCATGTCAATTCTGTTAAAATCTCAACGTGAAGACTTGCGTGGAGTGAGCTGTCAGTGTCATACCGTGTTGGTGAATCCCTAGCATAAGTGGCACTGACAGCTCACTCCACGCTCACTTCACCTAATCTATCACGGTAAGATGGTTACAGAATAGCACTACAGGTGCGTAGTAATCGCAACCGGCGCTCGTGTATGACCAGATGTATGCACGTAAACGAGGCAAAACGAGTATGCAATGATCGTATCGATGGCGTTCTGTGGTTTCTGCCTACCCCCATGGGAAGAATGCGTGAGTTTATGTATGAATCACTGACCTTGTGTGTAGTTGTGCTAATACGCATCCTGCTGACCACACATCTACCGCGGTGTTATACGACGTTCCGAGCAAAACTTCTGGAGGACGGTACCACAAAGTCACTACCTGGAATATGGAAACAGGTCATTTTAATGTTAGCAGTATAGAGATATTAGGAACAGGGTGTAAAGTGGACTCATACTCTTTGGAAAAGGGAGGATCCTCCGACCAGTTTTTTTTTTGTGTGTAGCATCTCGCAGGTCCACCTGTGAGGTTGTCGTCTGCTTAAACGGACTTGCCTGTGGTTGCCCTAATAAATTAAGGGCTCCAGCCAGGACTTAAACTTAAATACTAACTAAAACTAAGCGACAACGCTAAGGGCACCCCCTGTGGGGTACGAACCTCGGCTTAGGGCGTCGCTGGAAGAGGGCAGCAAGGGACTAGCTGGATCAGGATTTGAGTCAGAGCTAATATGCTGGCCCGTAGGTTTGCACGCTGTACTGCACAGCTAAAAATAATTTTATTCAAGGTCCAATACAATAACGATTCAGGATTAGTCAGATTATTCAGAGAATACAATGCCCGGGATCCCGGCCGTTTTCTGACCCCGAAAATCCCGGGACTGTACTTGGCTAATCTCGGGATTTTCGGGATTGCCATAAACAGGTCTCGTTTGCACTCCGTAGTCCGTTGTGCCTTGACAATAACCTTGCCTAGATTATATTAATAGCATTTATTACACTAAAGGAAAAGTTACAGCTGGAAATTGATAAGAGTGTGAAATCCCCAGATCCTGAAGTACAAATACAAAATGAATCGGCGTTGGCAAATAGTATTAGACGTGAAATGAGCCTGTTTGAAAATGGGGGAGTTCGTTGATATAACTTAGAAACAGCATTTAAGTATGTATCGTATCTATCGTCTATTCCGCCAACCAGTGTAGAACCTGAACGAGCGTTTTCAGCTGCTGCTTGTGTTGGCAATAAACTACGAAGCAGGCTTGTATGTCAAACCTTGGGCGCATTGATATTTCTACGATTTTATTTTCAAAATTCAAAATAAGTTTTTTTTGTCTTTTTATGTCTTATAAAGTATAATACCTTTGTTTTGTTTTTTTTTCTTATCTTACTAAATTGTGATTTGTGTTGTGCTATAAAATTATAAATATATTTCAAGAAACGACTCGTTTTTATTACATTTGAGACCAATTAGACACCACATAGTCTAATCCCAGGATAGCCCCGGGATCCCGGGATTACGCATCAAGAATCCCGTAATCCCGGGATCGAAAAACATGCTCGGGATTGTAATATCTCCGCTCAAGTGGATGGCTTTCAAGCGATACACCGCAAAAGAATAGCGTCTCAGATGCGCCGCATACGGGGCAGCTCCAACAGCTTCCTGCAGCTTATTGTAGAGAGAACGGATGTGGACTGCTCCTTCATGGAGCATTGGACAAAACTACAATTACGAGTAGTGCGGTCCTGATCCAATGTTTAAATTGCTGTGTGTATTTTTTGTAATCTTATTAATTGTTTCCATGGAAGATTAAAATAATAACTAAATTTTTTTTTTGACTGATTCGTTAATCTAGAGGTCGCAAGAGCTACTGCTGAGCATGAGGTCCTGGGTCTAGCCTCTTAACTTAAAGTCGAAAGAAAATCTAACTAGCTCTTGTATTTTTTTAATTCTCAAACATTTCCACATAACGTGACAACTTAACTCCTTTAACAGTATGTATGGTCAAAAGAAAATCTATGCAATCCGACTGGAATAGGCATGCTTGGAAACATGATGGTCCAGCTCCATAGGACAATCAAGTCTAGTCAAAACATACTGGTTCCTAATTTACGTATAAATTGTTATTTTTACGTAACTCACACACTGACTTATTCGTTGTTAATATTTTCGGAAAATAATATACTTTTATCATGTTTGTAAATAGTGAGCACCACGTGACTATCACGTGATTGATTTATCTGTCTTTGCATTATTTTAAATTATTATACCACCTATTGTGATATAGTATTTTAATTCTTGGTGCGTCGTCTTCACTTATAAAATAACGAATGTATACAAAATATCGTTACACATTTAAAAAAAGTAACGGTACAGTTTCTTGCCCCTTCTTCTCCATACGAAACTACCTTTTGGAAGGGGCACCTAGAATCAATTCTATTTTAATGTAAATGTTAACGTTCAAAACTGACTTTTATGTGCCTATTTGAAATAAATGCTTTGACTTTGCCCCCGTCAGTTAGTGCTGACATCTCTTTGAGGCGCGCGGAACACAACGCGCCGCCAACCCGGGCCGGCTCCTTACCGGACGGCGAGCTACCCATTGCTCGCCGTGTATTTATACACAACAAGTCAAACTCAAACTCAAAGCATTTATTTCAAATAAACCAATTACAGGCACTTTTGAATTGTCAAGGTCGGTCGGTCAGAAAAATGAAGCTAGTTGCCCATTCCAAAGCGTAGTAGGTACCTGAAGAGAAGAGGGAAAGAGAAGAGAGAAAAGAGAAGAGAAATTAACCACATACCACACTTGTGAGTTTCATATCAGTATCATAAGTCTTAGCCAGGCCGAAGTCAGCGAGCTTCACGCGGCCCCCGCATGTCACCAGTAGATTGTGAGGCTTCAAATCTCGGTGCACGATCCGGTGGGAATGTAGAAAATCGATGCCTGATAGTATATCGAAAGACATGCTCTGGAAAAAGGTGGGTATAGGTATAGAAATAATTTTCAAATTCAAAATATTTATTTGCCAGAAAAAACATTGTTCAACAAGGTCAGATCAGCCGAAAAGATATTGTATTATGCCTTTAAGCAAGCGTGCAAATTACATTCCATAATAAAGTCATACATTTTCACATTGTACCCAAAAACAAATGCTTTTTTTAACTAATGTCAAAAAAAATACAATTAGTATCATTTACAATTATCTGTCCAAATACTCATAAACAATATTTCATGATAACCATATTTTTCTTACGGCTGATTTGACCAAAGTCAGATATTTTTTATCTGTGGAATTAAATTGACGTCTGACAGTTCTAGTATGGAAAAACTGTCATAAAATCAAAATTTATTCTTCCTAAGCACCCTTGAAACAATGGAAACGACACCTATGAAAAAGAAAATTTAAAGTTTGCGCATCCGCCATCTTGGATTTTCATTTTGACCTCACTATTGGCTTTAGCACCCTCCAAAACCATGAAAACGACATCCAAGATAAAAAAAGCAGAAAATACTTACATCCGCCAACTTGTTTTTTTTTAATCGGTTTACCTCACCGTGAAAACTAAGTTGAAGTGTGCGTGGAGTGAGCTGTCAGTGCCACTGATGCTAGGCATTGACCAAGACGGTATGACACTGACAGCTCGCGCCACGCAAGTCTTCACGGTGAGATTTTTACAGAATCGACATGCTGTAGTGCTATTCTGTAACCATCTCACCGCGAAAACTAAGGTGAAGTGAACGTCGAGTGAGCTGTCAGTGCCACTGATACTAGGGATTCACCAAACCGGGATGACACTGACAGCTCACTCCACGCAAGTTTTCAAGGTGAGATTTTTACAGAATCGATATACTGCCCTATCTTAATTTATTTTGCGCAGCATCTCTTACATCCACATACTTATTGGCTGGTCTTATACTATTTGGTAAAGAATGGAGCTCACAACAGTGGATCACCCGCGACTGCTTCTTTGTTTCTGTACTGTCCGTGCCACTCAAAATAGAAAAAAATATGATTTGGTAGTGGCCTCTTATTATTTACTTGCTACTTGCACTTATTATGTATTTACTACCGTAATAACTTGGTGCGCGAGGCGCCGCTCACGAGCGCACTCCGCACTCTCCACCTCATTGCTGATCATTTGGACATATTCTGTTGCGCTTAGGGTGAATTTACAAGAACAGCAGTTTTTTTTTTTTTTTTTCGAATTAGCTATGGTCAAAATCTCGGACCATCGGATTTAGCCTAAGGCAGGATAATTAGTCCGGGTTGCAGTTGAAGAGCCTCCTCGTGGCGCATCCTGGGCAACGTCAGCTCCAATCGCCCACCGGTTCTGGTGGACAATTGGCGCTGGCGGCTAATCTCAACAAACGGGGAAAGGCACGGTTCCATTCCCCGATCATCTTTGATGGTCGAGGAAGGGAACCGGGGTAGGGAAGGGACGGCTAGTCCGTCGTTGGAGTAGGTCGTACGCCCACCCCCCCTCTGCTTTCAGAGGGTGAGTTGTGTGGGCGTGGTCTTGTGGGAGGAGAGGAAGAAAACCTCTTAAAAAAATAACCCCAACTCCAAGGTCGAGCGTGCCGAGGGGGGTGTATGGCCGGAGGGCATCCGGTCCCTAGCGCTGGGGGGGGATCCAGGGGGATCAAAGGGACCGCACCCTTCAAAGGAAAAAACCAAAACATGGAAAATAAGTCAGTTGAAAATATTTTACCCCAGGGCGGTACCGACTGCTTAGCAGTCGGAGAATCCGCCACGCATCCGGTTTCGGATGCGTCATGCCCCTCGTATTCTGGGGGGGGCAACAACTGTCTTCCACTTGCCGATGGCAACAACAGCCGAGGAGGCTCCTGTCCCTCAGGGGACGAACAAATAGCTCAACAACTGGACAAATTGCCGATCGTGTTGGTCGAGCAGTTGGGTGTGGGTGCAGTGTCAGATTGTGACAAGGCATCTGACAGAATGAGTGTGGTGAGCGTTTCGAGCGTAAGCTCAAAGCGCAAGACCCAGGCGGCCGAAGAAGAGATGGTTGGACCTCCGTCAAAATTTTGGATGGCAGGCCTCTCTTTGAGTGAGGAGAACCTGTCAGCCCCCACGGGGCCAACGGGCAGAAGAGGACGAGGTCGCGCGAAAAGTAGAACGACAACTTCGACGTCGCGCGACGCTCAGGGTCGCTTTCTCAAGAGCCCCGAAACGCCGGTTCCTGTGGAGCCCGACTCCGAGCCCGTGGTGGAGGACCAAAGCGGGGGCTCCACAACGTCTCTGTTGGGAACCAACAGAGCGGAGGCAAGTGCTGCGAAGAGGGCCCAGCAAAAAACTGTCGCGGCTGACGAGGTCAGCGAGTTGGCCCGACAGGCCCGAGAGCGGCGCTCTGCTCGGATGGCAGCCGGGGAAAGCGTGACGGGGGTGGCGCTCAGTCGCCAGGTTTTGGACGGTGTGGATGTCGTCCTGAAGGTGGCCACCAAATCTGGCAACCTGAAGGGCACATTCACGCGTGCTCTGAAGGAGGCGGCTGAGGGCAATAAAGAGGCGGTTGAGGTCCTCCTTAGTCGAACAAGTACGGAGGAGACGGCGAAGCTTTGGGAGGAGAATGGCCGTCTCCGATCCGAGTTGGAGGACCTCAAGCGGCAGTTCGCCGCCCAGAGGGAAATACCCGCAGCCACTGGCTCCTCTTCGGTTGCGGCTCCGTCGTCGGCTCCATCACCGGTCCCTTCGTCGACACCTGCTCTTGCGGATGCGGAGATCGAGAAGATCGCGCGCATCTGCATGATGCAGTGTGGGCAGATGGTGGGTGCCCGGATGGAGGCAATAGAAGAGAGGCTCCTCCCAGCGGTGAATCTCCGCCCACCGCTCGCTGCGGACAAGCGCAAGGAGGGGCCCTCAAAGCAGGGGCCAACAAACGCGGCGGTTCGGACGAGTGGGTCCGGGAAGGGGACTAAAAAGCCCGCGGAGGGTACGTCCGTGCCCACTTCCCGGACGACCGCACCACTGGTGGCCTCGCTTGCGCCTCCCACGGAGACCTGGGCGACGGTGGTTAAAAAGGGCCGCCGCCGTGGGAAGAAGACGGCACCACCTCCACCCGCTGGAGCACCGGCACCGGCACCTAAGAAGGCCTAAGGACCGCCTAAGGTCAGAGCCCCACGCTCCGCAGCCCGGAGCCATTGAAAGGGGCATCACTTACAAGGCGGTCCTGACACAGGCGAAGGCCAATGTCGCGTTCCCCGACCTTGGCACACCGTCCGGCTTCAGAATGAGGCCGGCGATTACGGGGGCGCGGCTGCTCGAGGTGTCGGGTGCCTCTAGTGGGGAAAAGGCGGACATCCTGGCCACCAAACTGAGGGAGGTCCTCAACCCGGAGGACGTCCGGGTGTCCAGGCCGATGAAGACCGCTGAGCTGCGCGTCGATGGCCTGGACGACTCGACGACCCCGGCTGAAGTCGTGGTGGCCGTCGCCCGAGTCGGTGGATGTCTGCCAGGAGACGTGCGGACGGGTGACATACGCGCCGACGCTTCCGGGCTCGGTACGATTTGGGTACGGTGCCCGGTGGCGGCGGCGAATAAGGTCGCTGACGGTGGGCGTCTGTTGGTGGGGTGGGTTGCGGCGAGGGTGAAGCTGCTGCAGCCCAGGGCCTTGCGGTGCTACCGGTGCCTTGACGTGGGGCATGTTAAGGCACGGTGCACCGCCGCAATTGACCGCAGCGAGCAGTGCTATCGCTGCCATCGGCCATCGGCCAGCCCGGCCACAAGGCGGCCCAGTGCTCCGCGACGCCAAACTGCAGCCTCTGTACAGCTGCAGGGAGGCCCGGTGGGCACAGAGCGGGCGGTAAGGCCTGTGGCGCGCCCGCCAACAAGAAGAAGAGAGGGTCTGCCAAGGCTGCCGGGGGCTCTTTACCCCCCCCTCAGCCTGGTTCCCCTCCGGCCGACTCCCGGCCTAAGAATGGTGCCAAGGGAATGGATTGCGCATAACGGCGCTCTACCATTTCCTCCAGGGCAACATCAACCACTCTGCCAGAGCTTAGGATCTCTTGCTCCAGAGCATGGCAGAGTGGTCGATTCACGTGGCCGTGGTCGCCGAGCCGTACTGGGTCCCGCCCAGGGATAACTGGGTGGAAGACCTGGACGGTTTGGTGGCCATCATTGGCGGGGCTCTCATCAGCCCGTCGCGGGGGCACGGCTGGGTAGCCGCCCTCGCAGATGGCGTTGGCGTCGTTGGGGCTTATTTTTCGCCCAACAAGAGTCTCGCCGACTTCGAGAGCTTCCTTGTCGAGTTGGGTGCCGTCGTGGGCCGACTTCATCCTCGCCCGGTGCTGTTGCTCGGGGATCTCAACGCCAAGTCTACGGCGTGGGGATCTCCGGCGACCGATGCTAGGGGTGAGGCACTGGAGGAGTGGTTGGTCACGACTGGCCTGGCCGTCTTGAACCGGGGTTCGGTTCACACGTGCGTGCGGCAGCGGGGTGGTTCAATAGTGGACGTATCGTTCGCTAGCCCTGCTGTCGCAGGCCATGTTCGCGACTGGCGTGTCGCCGTAGAGGTGGAGACGTTGTCGGATCATCGTTACATCCGTTTCGACGTCTCCGCCCAGACCACTGGCGGCCGCAATTCACCGGTCCCGCGAACGGACGGTCCGCGCTGGGCGCGCAAGCTCATCGACAGGGAGCTCCTCGAGGAGGCTGCTATTGTCCAGGCCTGGAGCCGGGAGTCGGCAACTAGCGGACCCGTCGACGTCGACGTCGAACAGGAGGCGCTGTGGTTCCGCGGGGCGATGACGCAAATTTGCGACGCGTCCATGCCCCGGGTCCACACACAGTCCGCAAGGCGCCAGGTGTACTGGTGGTCCACCGAGATCGCGCAGTTACGCGTCGCGTGCGTGGCGGTTAGACGCCAGTACACCCGTTACCGGAGAAGACGTCGTCGGGTCCCTGACGAAGAAGCCGCGCTGTACGAGGTGTACCGCGCGGCAAAGGAGACTCTGTGGCTGGCCATCGGCGAGGCGAGGACGCGAGCCAGGGAGGAGATGTTGGAGACTCTAGACGGGGATCCGTGGGGGCGCCCGTATAAAGCGGTTCGAGGGAAACTTCGAGCCGCGGCGCCTCCACTTACGGAGAGTCTCCAACCCGAGCTGCTGGAGGAGGTAGTCGCAGCCCTCTTCCCGGCAAGAGCGGAGCATACCCCGCCGCCGATGGCTTTGCCCACAGCCGCAGGGTCTACAGAGGAGAACGCCATCAGCGTCCCAGAGGTGACACAGGCAGAGATGGGGGCGGCCGTGATGCGGCTCCGGGCCAAGAACGTGGCTCCGGGGCCCGACGGGATTCACGGCCTAGCGCTAGCCCTCGCTCTGAAAGAGCTTGAGCCCCAGCTAAGAGGACTCTTCACAGCGTGCCTTGAGCGGGGCCAGTTTCCCACTTTGTGGAAAACAGGTCGCTTGGTCCTGCTCAGGAAGGCGGGGCGCCCTGCCGACTCGCCGTCTGCGTACCGGCCCATAGTGCTGCTCGACGAGGTGGGCAAGCTGTTCGAGCGCATACTCGCAGCCCGCCTCGTCGGCCACTTGTGCAGAGAGGGGCCGGACCTGGACGAGAGCCAGTTCGGCTTTCGGCATGGGCGCTCTACCATCCACGCTGTGTCGAGGGTGAGAGTCCTGGCGGAGGAAACAGTGTCCCGGGGCGGGGTGGTGGTGGCGGTGTCCTTGGACATCTCCAACGCCTTCAACACCTTGCCCTGGAGCTGCATACGGGAGGCACTGCGTTATCATCGGGTGCCTCTCTACCTCCGCCGCATCGTTGGGGCTTATCTGGCGGGGAGGTGTGTCACCTACATGGGACGTGATGGCGGAAACCAGCGCCAAGTGTCGTGCGGTGTTCCACAGGGATCGGTAGTGGGGCCGCTCCTGTGGAACATCGGGTACGACTGGGTGCTGAGGGGCGAGCTCCCGCCGGGCGCGGACCTGACGTGTTACGCGGACGACACGCTGGTCACGGCCCGGGGGAGTTCGCACAGGGTGGCAGCGTTGCTCGCGACGGCGGCGGTCACACTGACGGTGAGCCGCATACGGCGCCTCGGCCTGGAGGTGGCCCTCAACAAGTCGGAGGCCATGGTGTTTCATGGCCCCCGGTGGGCGCCGCCGGCTGGATCACACATTGTGGTCGGGGGGGTCCGGATCGCTGTCGAGCCCACCATGAAATATCTGGGATTGGTGCTCGACAGCCGGTGGGACTTCGGACCCCACTTCCAGCGGCTGGCGCCCAAGTTGTTGGGTGCGGCCGGGGCGCTGGCAACGCTGCTTCCCAATTTGGGGGGCCCGAGCGCCGCTTGTAGGCGGCTCTACGTGGGGATCGTGCGATCGATGGCCCTTTACGGGGCCCCGATCTGGGCGGCTGACCTGACGGCCGCCAGCATCTCTGTGCTGCGAAAGCCGCAGAGAGCAATGGCCGTCAGAGTCATAAGGGGGTATCGCACGATCTCCTACGAGGCGGCTTGTGCACTGGCCGGATCCCCGCCATGGGACCTAGACGCGAAGGTGCTCGCGTCACTTTATCGGTGGCGCGAGGAAGCGAGGGCGCGGGGCGAGCGGCCGATGCAGCGCCATATGGAGCAGCGTCGGTCGCAGCTTCGCGAGGTCCTGGTGGCGGAATGGCGGGACAGGCTTTCACGCCCTACCGCCGGCCTCGTCACCATCGAGGCGGTCCGGCCAGTGCTCGACCTCTGGCTCGGGAGGAGGCACGGCTCCCTGTCGTTTCGGGCGACGCAGGTGCTCTCGGGGCATGGTTGCTTCGGGAAGTACCTGTGTCGCATAAACAGGGAGGCGGACGCTCGGTGTCACCACTGCGTCGACTGTCGGGAGGACACGGCGTGGCATACGCTGGCAGAGTGTGCCGCTTGGGAGGAGCCGCGCCGTGCCCTCATCTCAGAAGTAGGCAGTGACCTGTCGCTGCCGACCGTAGTGAGTTCGATGGTCGGCAGCGCCGAGTCCTGGGACGCGGTGGTTTCCTTCTGCGAAACAGTCATCTCGCAGAAGGAGGCTGCGGAAAGGGAGAGAGAGATCTCGTCCACTCTCCCGATCCGCAGCAGGCGCACCGGGCGCAGGCGGAGGGCGGACAACGCCCTCTTCCAGCCCCCCTAAATGGGTTCAGGGGCGACGGATTCGGGGACATCCGTCGCCCCCCAACATCAGGACCCGAGTAGGCGGCGCGCATAGTGTTCCGTGCGCGCCGCTCACAGACGTTGCGGGGGAAGTACACCTCACTCCCCCCGCCCGAGACGGGGCCGGCACCAGCCGGGGATGCGGACGAATTATGTGTTCCCG
Source organism: Dasypolia templi (assembly GCA_963555695.1). Lineage (NCBI taxonomy): Eukaryota > Metazoa > Arthropoda > Insecta > Lepidoptera > Noctuidae > Dasypolia > Dasypolia templi. The sequence continues at coordinate 14,738,147 of OY743163.1, forward strand.
CGACCCCGGCGTAGGTGTGAGATGGAACACCGGGGTGGTTTTTAGTCAGTAAGAGTCTGACAGACCCCTCCGCCCGCCCCAGGGCGGAGGACATCCATGAGGATTTTCCACCCCGGGAACAGAAAAAAAAAATAAAAAAATAAAGGATAATTAGTCCGAGGTTAAAACAGTTTTAATTGTGCTACAATATCGTATTGGGTCCAGCCTGTAAGGATATTTGTATGTTTAGAGTGTTTTTTTTTTCTTTTTGTATGTTTGTTACGCGATATCTCCGGCAATAATTGTGGATCAATTTCGTTTTTTTTTAAAGGGTATGCTTCAGGCGTGGTCTCATATAAATTTTATTAACTTTTCACGGGTAGTTTTTCAGGTAACTTCAATAATAAGTATTTTTCGATTCCTGTGACAATGATCACGGGAGGAAAGGATCTTTAGAAAAGACTCTAGATCCAGTGAGTTTAATGTCTGCGTTGTTTAGCACGAGTCTCTGGGTTGGTTGATATTTGATTGATTTGGTATTTTAATAGACTGGTTATATTTTGGTTGTTGATTACTGATTTAATGATACGAAATAATACGCTTAAAAAACTATTTTGAATAATACAATTGACAAACCTATACTAAATTATCATAACATAACATAATCAAACTTCACGCCTGTAATCCCAGAAGAGTTAGGCAGAGGTGTACCTATAGTACACCCACATTTCGCCAGTTATGCTTAAGTCCCATGTAATAGGGGGCGAGCCTATTGCCATCAACTACTAACAAAACCAGACTCCGGGCTGCTACTGAGAAATTCTAGATAGAAAAACCCAATAACACTTTGCCCGAACTGGGAATCGAACCCAGGACCTCATGCTCAGCAGTAGTTCTTGCGACCACTAGACCAACGGGGCAGTCCTATTAGCACTAAGATGATATATCTGGTTTGGTTTGAGCAACGCGATTGGTAGTCGAACACGTACCAGATCAGCCAAATATGAACTTTTGAGTTTGTTCATATTTGGCTGAGAGGTGGTAAAGATCACGGGGGGAAGCCGGGGGTAGATACTAGCCAACAAACTCACCCTTATAGTATTTTGAGATAAAGGGGACAGAGATCTCTTTAGAAATGACTCCAGATCCTGATCAACGTGCTCAAATACTAGGAACAGCACCAGTTGCTGGTCTCTCTCCATGGATTGACCGCCGTGGCAGACGTCTAGGAGTCTGAAAGAAGAAGATGATAATGTAAGAATTAAAAGCTGTAAGCTTAACAATGAAAATTGTAGGTAAGTTTCTGTTAATCCAGGTGGTCGACCAACACACCTTATTTAGCCGTATTTAAATCTAAATTCAGTGTAAATGATAAATGACTTTATATCTGTAAGTAGGTTTGTACAAACACCTTTACACGTCAATCTTATTTTAAAACTAGATGAGATCGGCGTTTCCTATCTGACTACTCTGAAAAGAAAGGCCGAAACAAACTCATAGATCAGTCTCTTTTAAAGTCCAGACATAATCTTGGTCAGATCATGTGAAGACCATGTAGATTGGTGTCTGAAATGGTCTTTTGAGGTAACCACACAATGAGTGGACCTGTCCAGTCAGTACACGCATTTGCACGTAATCATGCAGCTCAACACAGAACTTATGGAGCTCAACGATTCGACGAACATTACCAAAGAAAGGACATTTAGGTAAGCCGCATGTGTGAGACAGATCGGGATTTATTGAAATGTCAGTTTTATGAAAGTACCTGATTACATAATACATACATGGCATACATAATCAGCCTATGATGTTCACACTACTGAGACACAGGCCTCCTCTCTGTGAGAGGGAGTGAGCCATGATCCACCACGCGAGCCTAGTGCGGGTTGGTAGATGTAACAAGTCTTCGAATTTTTGGTCCTAGGACATGCTGGTTTCCTGACGATATTATCCTTCACCGTTTCGAGAATATAATATGGTGTTTAAATAATTGACACAAAGTACTTAAAGCACCTGTCCGTGTTCGAACCTATGACATAAAACTCATAAGTCGCGGCAGTTACCACTGGACCAACACTGCTCCCCGCAGTTAGTACCTGATTCATCATCGTCATCATCATCATCAGCCTATATTAGTCTACTGCTGGAAATAGGCCTCCCCTAATGAGCGCCATAGCGCCCTGTCTTCAGCTTGACGCATCCAGTATCTGCCTGCAGTCTTTCGCAGATCGTCATCCCACCTGGCCGGAGGGCGTCCTTCTACGTTTGCCGAGTCGCGGTCTCCACTCAAGAACTCGTTTACCCCAGCGGTTGTCGGTTCTTCTCGAGATATGGCCGGCCCTCTGCCACTTCGGCTTGCTAATTCTTTGAGCTATGTCGATAACTTTGGTTCTCTGTTCAAGTACCTGATTAGTACATATATTTTAAGTATTCAACGAACCAATTTCTGCTGTCCAGTTTTATTTTATATTTCATCATCTGCCTGCCGTTTTTAAGGTCCCAGAATAGCAGTATTTTATGTGGAGTGACTAGGAAACACGATACCCCTTGGTAAGACTGGCTGTCTGACTATCGGGCTTCTGACATACCATTACGACTGTCAAAGATCCACAACTGACAGCCGGGACCAAAAGCTTAGTGCTTTCTGAGACACGGATTGATCTCGGTATGTAAAGATGGGCATCCATCCTCGGACCGACCGCGACAACCGAAGCTCAACCTAAATGCGTAACGCACGATCAATCATAATAAAAATAATTTTGAAACATATTGCTAATCCATTGCTTCATATGTTCGAAAAATTTGTCTGCTCAACAACGTAAATAAAGCAATGAATGTTGTTTTGTTGAACTGTCAAAATGAAACGGATTGTGGTTGATCGAGTGTTACGCAATTATGGTGCTGATCGGTCGACTGTGCGGTTGTATTACTTAGCCACGAGTCTCTTTCATGCGATTTTTAATCTGCCATGATTCCTACCCGTAATGTCAGTCAACAATTTATAAGAAAATTTGTCAAATTTACAAAAAAAATGTATACGACTCGCACTTGACATAACAATAATTATGCCAAAATTGTTTTTATTAGTAACGAGACATTACTGCATCGTTGGTCTAGTGGTCGAAAGAGCTACTGCTGAGCATGAGGTCCTGGGTTCGATTCCCAGGTCGGGCATAGTGCTATTGGGTTTTTCTATCTAGAATTTCTCAGTAGCAGCCCGGAGTCTGGATTTGTGCCCGGTTGATGGCAATAGGCTCGCCCCCTATTACATGGGACTTAAGCATAACCGGCCAAATGTGGGTGTATAATAGGTACACCTCTGCCTTACCCTTCTGGGATTACAGGCGTGATGTTATGTTATGCAGGAGACAGATATCTTCAACAATCATTTGCTGCAAACCCTTAATAAATACCACCTGTGACTGTTACAAAATTACACTCTTTTCGTTTTTCCAAAATTATGTTAATGTTAGTGTTAAGATCGGCTTTCCTTTGAGCCATGTACTCTAAAAATACCGAGTTTCCTTCGAGACCCAAATTTTTAAGAGTTCGTTAGGGTAGGGCTCAGCCTATCGCCACCAGATGTGTGACTAGTATTGTGAGTCGGAAATGTAGATAAATAAATAAAGTAGAACAATCACCTGACAATATTAGGATGTCTATAAGCCTCCAACTGCCTCAGTAACGCTATTTCCCTCAACGTAGACAGCGGAATACCATCCTCAGTGAGCGCCACCTTCACTTTCTTCATTGCTACAATGTTACCTCCATTGTGGAGGTCACGAGCTTTGTATACTGTGCCGTATGCTCCTGTAATGAACGAAATTAAAAACCGTTTATTTCTGAACTTTGGGGGGTACATAGAGAGAATGAAAAAAAATTACATTAGATTACACACATACGAAGTAGCCAAAAGCCTCATATTCAAGAAAACGTTTTATAATTTTTTGGCATAAAAGTTTTTGGGCCAAAACCGAGTTTTTATGTCCCTCAGCTCAATGTGCCTTTTGGCATAAGCCTCCTCCAACTATCTCCATAGTGTTACGTTCTCTGCAGCTCTGGTCCAGTATGCATCAAAATCCAAAGGTCCATCCAAAGTTTGTCTGTAAAAGGTCGCTTTTAGCGATAAGACCGCTCATTGTATCACCCAATGTAATATTTCTACATCAATGTCTGTAATTTTTAAGGTGTACATAATAAAGAGTATTCTATTCTATTCTAGACGTATGTCGTCTACCCATCTTGTCTTTGGGCACCTGTGTCCTGTCCAGCCCAGATGGGGCTGGACAGGACACATGCTTCGTTGCAAATGGTCTATATGACTCTGGATTTTCTTCTTATATTGGTGTTTCTGATTTTGTCTCTTAGTTTGACTCCTAACATGCTTCTTTCCATCGCCCTTTGACATTTTGCTAGTTAATGTAGGAATTACAAATAACATGCCTTCAACACATGTCATCCCTGAAGGGTTAGGCAGAGGAGTTACAGGTGTACAGTACACCAACACATCGCCAGTGCAATACCCCTACTACACTGTTATATATATATATGTATAGCCATCAACAAACCTATTGCCGGGGGTACAAATCCAACTATAACTGAGAAACTCTTGATGAAAAACCTAACAGCACTTTGCCAGACCTGGGAATCGAACACAGGGCCTCTAAATAAGTAAGCAAGCAAAACAAGCGAGCAAAGCAAGTATCCGAGATTATGCATTTCAAATATATTTGAAACGCATAATCTCCAATACTTGCACCAAGGTCTTCTCTGTATAAAAACTGTTATCATATGAGTGGACTTATCTATAACAAAAAACTTTAAAGAGTTACCCAATTATTTATTATTTATAAAGTAAATATTATGGCTGCCGGAAAAACGATTATATACTATAAATTATGATAAATAATCTGCTTTAAATCAATGTGACTCTAATTAATATTGAATGTATGTATGGTAAAATTAACGAACAATAAACTAGCATTTAAAGCATGCCATTGGACATTTCTATTATATTATATGTATTGATTAACTTGTTTATTAATGTCTGACTTTTTATAAGGCCACTTAATAACTAACTTTAAGACCAACACTTAATGTCAAATGCGGTCTCCAGAAACAGACACATATTTGAAGAAAGACTGCAGACTTTGTCGATTTTTTTTTTTGTATACAACTCGCACTTGACATAAAAACAAATTTTGTAAGCCAAAATTGTTGTCAATGGGTGGTTGGTTGGTAATTCGTTACCAGGAGACAGATATCTTCAACAATCATTAAGTATATTTGAACATATGTTTGCTTTACCCTGCAGACATGCTAAGCAGACACATTCGCTTAACAGTACTCAAATAGTTAATTATTTGACCTTTCACTGACAATTTACTGTGCTGTTTATCCTGAGGCTAATGTTTACTTTTAGTGTTCTATAAACAGGTTTTCCTTCTAGCAACTCAATAAATTCTATAACATTTTCGTTGCTCCAGTCCATCTTGTGACTAAAGAAAGCGAACTTTCTGCTCAGTGATTTAAGAGCATCTGAACTTTGTACAAGGGGGGCAGGCTACGCGCACATTTGAACTTTGAATGCTTTGATGTGTGCTCAAAAAAACAAATAGAAATGTCTAATGTGCTATCAAACTTTGAACAAATACCCAAATACTTGTGTTCAAATAAATAAATAAGTATTGTAACTGCCTCGTTGGTCTAGTGGTCGCAATCGCTACTGCTGAGCATGAGGTCCTGGGTTCGATTCCCAGGTCGGGCAAAGTGTTATTGGGTTTTTCTATATGGAATTTCTCAATAGCAGCCCGGAGTCTGGATTTGTGCCCGGTTGATGGCAATAGGCTCGCCCCCTATTACATGGGACTTAAACATAGCTGGCGATATGTGGGTGTACAGGTACACCTCTGCCCAACCCTTCGGGGAAACAAGGCGTGATGTTATGTTATTATGTAAATAAGTATTCAAATATTGTTGCCGCTGGCTTTACTAGAAGTTGAAATCTCACAACCAAAATTTGGTGAGGGCCTTTTTATTACAAATGTCAATCAAAAATCAATTTAGACAACATAATGGTATAGTAGATATTTGATTACTGTACTTAAATTATATAAGATTGTGTTTTCATTTTTAGTTTTTTATTTATAGGATTGTTTTAGTACATAGTACTTGAGTAGACAGACACATTGGTCTAGTTATCACAAGAGTGACTGCTGAGCAGGAGTTCACGGGTTCAATCCCCACGTTAGGCAAACTATAATTTGTTTTTTTCAGGAGTAACACCATAGTCTGGATTTTGCCCCGTTTTTTGTAACTACACTTATTTAGCTCAATGACCTACTGATATATTATTCAAATCTGGCACTAAGAACGCTAAACTTTAGTATTACAAATACCATGCAGTTAAAATGTTTTTTTTTTTTTAAACATGATCTAATTTTCAGAATGATAAATGGAATAAATTCATTGAAAACTGAGTTCAATTAATTAATCAAATGAACACTTAAAAACGAAAGTAGGAAAAGACAAACTTAGAAACTATCCTACATTTCACCAAAATTTTAAAAACAATAAATAAACAAACAAAAATAGTTTGGTTTCTTACATAAAATGCGCGAAAACCATAACACCCGGCACATGTAAAATTAGGTTATATATGAAGTAATTTTCTCTCCTACCTGTCCCAATTACATTTAGCTCCTCATATTTCTTGGCATTTTGAAATAGAGCACTAACATCACTGATTGAAGCCATCGGCGGTGGACTTTGCGATGTACTGGCTCCCGACATCATGTCTAACTCAAAATAACTAAATTTTTCACTTTAGAACAACTTTCAACACCTTTTCATTCTCTTTTAAACACTTTTGAGCCCGTAAGTAAAGAGTTGAAGCATTATTTTAACAAAAACACGTGTTGAAAACTGCTTGTTTTGTCTGTAAACTTTGTAGAGGGAGAGAGGACTGGAGAGAGGGGAAGGGAAAAGTCATTGACCAAATCCACACACCTGCTGGTTATGCGGCCGATTTATAAAGTACCGATATAAACAAACGGTTGTTTACATTCCATGCCTACTTTAAAAGGTCGGGCTTTATTAACTTGTATTTTTCTTGCTGAGTACAACACCATCTATTGGTTTTATCGGTTAACATTTATGATAGTTGTTCATGTTGGTGATAGATGGCGCTACAATTTTTTTTATATATTATTCTATCGTGTTCCCCATTGCAGGCTTGTCAGCAGCAGAAACGATTTTTAAAAATTTAATTGCAATTTCAAAATGAGCTTGAAATATACGAGTAAGTTTACATCCTAATGTTTTTGTGCTAGCGTAAGATAAGGCCAAATATATTTAAAATATGATTTATTTTTTCATTAAATTTAAAAATAACAATGACAAATTTAAAAAGAAGACATTATATTATCTTCTACGGGCTCGTCCGGGATTTGAACCCGGGACCTCTCGCACCCGAAGCGAGAATCATACCCCTAGACCAACGAGCCGTGTTAGTGATGGGTGAATTTAATGATCGCAATTTCTTAGTAATGACGTCAATGGGAACGACCGATTACATTCGTAATTATGGACGTCCAAATGATACATTTTCAGGAGACTAAGAATATTGCAGCCTGATGGACGACCACTAAAAGTATCACAAACTTGGTTCAATTCATGGTCACATTTTATTCTCAATAATTGAATTAATTTCGTTAAGATTTTTTGGTAAAAGCTACTCTGGATTTTTTTTTATTTTATTAAATAACCCTTGAATATTTACCTATAAACAATTTTTAGTACCAAACAAAATGACCGAACACCTCAAGGCGTTTTAGAAAGTTGACGCGCGCGCGAAAGGAGAAAAAAATTACCGCTACATGACACCCTCTAGCCGTCTCGTACTTTCTTTCGGAAAAGGTATTTGCTATCTCGTTTACACGTATGAATCGGAGTAAATTTCGAGTCGCCGCGTCAGTTGACTTCAGACAGTACTGCGCGCGCATGTTCAAATAAGATGGCGGTATTTTCGAGTAAATAAAATCCAATACAGTACAACTTTTTAACGTAAAATAGACTCTTTACGACTTTTCTTGAATTTAAAACAGTGTATCAAATATTAAATGATTATTTATGTTGTAAATGAGAAAAAGTAGACACGGAAATCGCGTGTGGAAGTGTGTGGCAAAATGTGAAAGTTCCTTCTTATAAGAAAACAGTGGATCGTTTTTTTACGTGGTATCCTACATATTTCTTGTTTCTACAGCTGTTGTGATCTTTAAAAATCGGTAAGTGCATTAATTAGATTGTCTGTATGTTTTGAAGAGGGATAGGTAAAAGTTTAGCATCGTTTGGCAGGAGGAAGGGGTGGGGAGGTGGTGGGGGGGAAGGAGGGGGGTGCTCCGTCCCCCCTGGTACCACTCCCGTGAAAAGGTAACGCACCGTTCTTGAGAAAAACTAATTATTGTAACCTAACCTCAAAACACTTAAATGTCGCTTTTCTAACGTCTCCGGCGCTGCGGGAAGTGCAACCCCTTCGCCCTTGCGTAACAAAGGATAGGCACCCATGCTAACCTCCGCAGCTTCGGCTTACTGGTCGCCTCCGGCGACCAGCCTCAGCCGCTACGATTCGCACGGGTGCCTATGCTTTGTTACAGCGGGCGGGGGTTGCCCTCCCTTCGCGCCTCCGGATTTTTATAAACACTCTAGGGGTAGGAGCCAAAAGACAAGGTGGAGTCGGGGTGCCCCGATTCGGTTTTGGAGCAATGTCGACCTATTTTAACCATGAAGTGGGGGTGCACTAACTTCTCACAACTCTGGGAGGAACGGAATGAACGTAAACAAATGACACTGACACATGACGCAAATAGCGTTTTTTTTTTTTTACGTTCCGTTTCATCAATTTTGCACGACAGTTTACACCACAGACAATACACTAGTACAGATTTGGTTGTCAATCGCCGATTTTAACGTTTCGTTACGCTGTAATCTAATTTGAGGTTAGAAACATTTATTATTAATTTCTCGAAAAATACGCATTACCTTGTAATAAGAGTGGTAGCATTATAATAAGGGAACCCATCCCTACCATCTTCAACCCTTTTTACCCCAAAACTCCTGCCAAACGATACTAGACTCAAGCCGAGGGATAAGTGGCACATTTAACTTAAAAGCTCCTTACGGATCTGAGAAAAGCGTGAATGGAAAGTGGTTCCAGTTTTGATTAGAAGGAATCAATGAATGAAATTGGTTGAATGCAGTCAATACAGGAATTCTCAACCGTATTGAGTTTGGGGCCGCAAATAGATTTTCGTATGGTGTCTGAATATTTGTTTTATTCTTTTACCTACACATAAAGGATGTTGGAATCTATTGTACCTGCTAGCCTGGAAACACAAGCCTAAGACTACGCTTCTTCAGTAGTAGATAGAATTTATGTAAACCTCAAGTACCTACCTAACAAGGTACTTTATTGTACACCAAAATAATTGTAAAACAGCTAATATCTTAGATATATTCAATCCGTCTATATAATCTTATACCATCGCCTTGTTTCCCCGAAGAGTAAGGCAGAGGTGTACCTATAGTACACCCACATTTTGCCAGTTATGTTTTTACATTTTGCAAGTCCCATGTTATAGGGGGCGAGCCTATTGCCATCAACCAGGCACAATTGGGATGATGACAATATTTTTATTTTTGTCTCAAAAGAATATTTCCAAATAGCGCAAACTATATTACAAAAAGTGTAAATGCTTAAAAATTGCCAAGTTATAAAAGTTTTCAGATAGTTGTTAGACAAGGACAGCACTATCGTAGCAGTGACGTCACGACTATGTAACTTCATATAAGCCCGTCACAGACGTAGCTTTAATATATATTAATATACCGAGATATATATTATAGTATAGCAAACTACCACACACGAGAACTATACTATAATATATATTTTACCCTTACCTCGCCTTTGCAAGCGCACGGTTTTAAAGGCCAAAATATACCGAGATATATATTTCGACATATTTTGGTGACGTCATAGAAATATATATTATAGCTGCGTGTGCGGTCAATCGAAATTGTGTATAGAAAATATGTCGTAATATGCCTTGCTATGATTCATATTAATATATATTATAGCTACGTCTGTGACGGGCTTCAAGCGCCGTATATTGTCAGTAACGCGCGACAAGGACGGCAATAATCCCCTCCAAAAACTTTTAAAAATTGACACGGATTTAACAGATTTTTTCGGTTATCTCATTTTTACTAGGTAAGCCTTCTTTGAAATTACATTATTTTGATTAACATTTTTAATATCAGTCATCATCCCAATTCCAGACTCCGGGCTGCTACTGAGAAATTCCAGATAGAAAAGCTCAATAACACGTTGCCCGAACTGGGAATCGAACCCAGAACCTTATGCTCAGTAGTATCGATTGCGACCACTAGACCAACGAGGTAATCTAATACCTATGTATAATTTATAAGTAATAGAAATAGTGTTCTAATCTCATACAAAACTTGTTGATACTCGTTCTCATTTCTAGATCCTCCTTGGATTGAGTCATCTACTAAATTCATTCTTATTTTTTGGTTTTGGTAGTATGGTCAAAACGAAGGACCTACCAACAAATTAAAGAACAATTTTTGTGTAATCTAGCCATAAATAATAAACAGCAATGAATAATGGATGACAGAGAAGTAAAATTCAAAAATTTAAGAAATCTGTTTAGGAGACTTTGCATCGTCCCAATTAAGACAATGGCAATACAACGCGCCGCAATACCTACTCAAATACCCTTTTGTAAAGCTGCTTAGTAATCAATCAATCAGCCTAGCCTTAACTAACTATGTTGCAGTTGGCTTCCAGAACCGGATTCAGCTGAATACCAGTATTTATTAGAGCTGCTCAGCAAGGGTGCCGATTCTCTTGTTCACCGAACTTAACTAACTTAACTATCACCACCTATCACTAAAATTCCTGACTTTTGACTGTGATAATCTAGGAGCTATTCTGCAAAAAAAAAACTCTAAATTTAAAATAATTTAGACCCAACAAAATTCGAATTTGACAATCGCGACTCCAGTGGTTTTTTTTTCTTTGGGTACTTGTTAGCCGTACCCTATGAATATTTTTAGAGCCGGAGGTACTGTTTGATCGATGGCCGGAGGCGCGCAGAGGGGGCAGCCTCGACGTGTTTTTAATGGTATTTTTCACTTTTTGTATGGAAAATTGTTGGTCTAGTGGTCGCAATCGCTACTGCTGAGCTTGAGGTCCTGTGTTCGATTCCTAGGTCGAGCAACGTGTTATTGGGTTTTTCTATATGGAATTTCTCAGTAGCAGCCTGAAGTCTGGATTTGTGCCCGGTAGATGGCAATAGGCTCGCCCCCTATTACATGGGACTGAAACATAACTGGCGAAATGTGGGTGTACTATAGGTACACCTCTGCCCAACCCTTCGGGGAAACAAGGCGTGATGTTATGTTATGTTTGGAAAATATGAAAAATGATTACCTACATGTTGGGTTTTAGGGGTTTTTAAAGGAGGTCGAAATTTTCATGATTTTTGCGATGAAACACACCATTTTCGAGATGTATGCAAAAGAAAACAAAAATACAGAACTGTTTTTGCACCTGAAGTCGAGGTGTTGGTTTGAATTTAAGTTCACGACAACTAATTTTATTTCACACCTTTTTATTCGCAATCGAAAATAATCTGATTCATATTCAGATTTAGTTAGACAATCAAAATTTTTGGTGAAAAACGTCAAATTCAGAATGGCAAAATTGCTATTTTTACTAAACTAATAACTCAGTGCCATCTTAGTGCTGTCAAACTAAAATATAGTTGTGTCACTTTAGTCAATTTCAGAATGGGAAATCGTCGTTTGACAGGAATAAACATTTTTTTTGGTCTAGTTTAGAGGCAAATGTGACAAGAGAATCGGCACAAATGACCGTCAAAATTCTGCCTACCTCCGGCCTGCCTATAGCCAAAACGAGAATCTCAAAAACAAATGTAAGAATTATACGAAGATAAAAACACGCAGAATACCTGTAACGGTCGACTTCTCGCCATTAATTGCTCGTAGCTGTAGCTTCACGCTAGCCTAGTATGTGGGTGAGCAGGTAAACGTATGCTGGGAAACGGAAAGACATGAATTCTTTTGGCAAACAGGGTGCTTGTTGATTTTGTAGTTCTGCTAGCGCGAATTTTGTGTGATCTACGCACGGCTTCTGGAACGAAAATCATTAGCATTTCAAAGTTAAACTTATGTCAAGTGATCTGATTGGCTGTTGATAATTCAGTCTACAAATAACAGCTGTTGATACGCGTTTGACAATTTTTGGCCGATTTCTATCATTTACGGACCGTTATTGGTTAAAATTAACTCTTAAGTATCTTTACCAATAATGAAGTGAAGAACTCATAGCTTCGCATAGTAGACCCTCCCAAATGGAAGTAGCTATCACAGGTAAAATAAGCTTACGAATCTCTTTAAATACTTAGTTTGGCAAAAAAATAATGCTACCATTGGTAAGCAAAACGATTCTTTTTTGTTTATAGGAACCGAGCTTTAAGTTTGTTAAAATGTTTTATTTTCGGTCTGGAAACCCTGTGCTAGTCTATCTGCATAAAAAGTCAAGGCTTTGAATATTTTATCGTCTGACAGTTTCTTTTTCCTATTGTTCCTATTACTTCATCATTTAATTCTATGGTGCCTATTATTATTGACAACAAAAAGCTCTTCACAGATCTTGGGCAGATGCATTTGTCTTCCGGAACTGCTTATGCTGATCTAGATATAAATGACATGTAAGAAGAACTAAATTTCATCTATTAACACTCGTTGCAGGTTCTTATGTTGCATAAATACCTGCAATGGACATCCATATTCATCCAAAAGTGCCTTGTGTTAACTAAACGTGGTCACAGACGTAGTTCTGTAATCTGTAGCTTATTAAATCGAAAGCCTCGTATACCATCTAAAGATGGCTATATATTGTACAGGTACCTACATATATATACCCACAAGAAGAAAGCTAAATTCTGCTTAGTCACCTGGTGAATCGTTTCTAGAATTATGTAAATCTAAGTTGAAGAAAACGATTTCTCACTTTATGGCGCTTACTTTTTTATCTGTAATAGAAGAATAATTTTTTGTTAATTAATTTATCGACATTTTAAATCTTCAGTGAAATCTTAACTATCTCGAATAAATGTATTTATCTTTGTCTTTAATAGGTTTCCTTTTTATTTATTTACACCAAGAACCTTAATGTGGCCCATTCGTCGCTGGAGTCGTACTTGGTCGTTTTGTCATCTGGGGGTTGAGACTTTGTCAGGGTCACTTTTATCTTTTTCGTAATTTCCTTATCCTTAAGCAGGGATACCTGAACCATATGCTTTTTCCAGCGGGGTAACTGCTTAGCATTTTAACAGTAGGAATGGCTTTCATGTTGACAGACAGACCAACATTCATTGCGTTATTTATGTTGTTGAGCAGTTTTTTTTTGAACATATGAAGCAATGGATTAGCAATAACCTTCACAATGATTCAGAACATGATTGTTACGCAATAACTTTTCCTAACATGTTGTCATCAGATTCGCTGTTATTTAGCCAAGATGAATTAATGTTAGCTCTTGAGTCAACAATCATGGTTTAAAATAACTTAAAGTTACTAATAATTATTATACTAATGACAATATACCTAAGCTAGGACTAGACTTTAGTAGACAGGTTTCTTAGCCCAAGCCTATAGAATATTTCTCCCTTCATTCATAATTGATAAAGCAAGAAAATAAAAGTCCAGTCCGTCCAGTCTCAAGCTATGCGCTCAATGGTTGCGCCATTGAGCGCAAAGCTCAAACTGCGGCCAAAAAACTGGGCGTTCTAAATAGAGTGAAGCGATACTTTACGCCTGGACAGCTTCTAACTCTTTATAAAGCGCAACTACGATTCTGCATGGAGTATTGCAGCCACCTTTGGGATGGCTCAGCAAAATACCAACTTGCCGCGCTCGACTCAGTGGAACGCAGAGCTAAGAGGCTCATAGGCGACTTAAAACTGGTGGATGCCAAGCTTCACAGCTTAGCTCATCGCCGCAAGGTTGCCTGCTTGTCGGTCTTCTATAGACTGTACTTCGGTGAGTTCGCGCAAGAACTCTACGAGCTCATCCCACCTGCCCCCTTCTACCATCGGACATCTAGACGTACTGCTAATTACCATCCATACTTAGTTGCCATTCCACCAATTCGCACTAAGCGCTTCCAAACATCCTTCATGCGCACGGCAAAAGAGTGGAACTCACAACCTGCGTCTGTGTTCCCGCACGCATTCAACCCGAATCTCTTCAAAGTTAGAGTGAAGTGAAGTGAACTTTGTCTCTGTCACTTCTGACCTAGACTAGAGTCAGCATATTTCAATCCAGTTTTATAAAGTAGATTTTAGCCTATAAAATGTTCCAGCGGTCACCCTTATTGTTCTGGTCGTCGCAAGAGCTACTGCTGAGCATGAGGACCTGTACTCTAATTACGTAACACACTACCAGTTACGATCTAAATAATTTTGAAGCATGCTGCTAATCCATTGCTTCATATGTTAGAAAATATTGTCTGCTACAGTAAAGCAATCAAATGTTGTTGAGCTGTCGAAATAAAAGCCATTGCTACTGTTAGTCTGTTACGCAATAACCGTTTTTCTATTAGGTATTCTCAGAAGCAACGCGGAGTCTGGAGTTGAGGTCGGTCGATGACAATAATAGGCTCGCACCCTTTTATATGAGAATGGGACCTGAACATAATTGGCAAAATGTGGGATATAGGTAATATTATGAATACGTTCTGAATGATACCTCTGCGTCATACCTTCGTTGTGCATGATTAGATTGTTTCTAAGTTTGAGATGTTGATAAAACACAGGATGTTTTCTTGTCTTACATTTTCAATAAATAAATAAGGCAACCTTGGAGTTTATTGTTCATTCTACATTTTAAGATCAAATTAAACCTAAATGGGAACTTATGAAACGTCAGAATTGAGGTACCAATTGGTCGTTTCTTATGAAAAATATAATGTCTTTTACAATGAACAATCACTAGGTATTTAGCGAATACCTTGTTCTCTTGTTTTAAAACCTCTATTTGGTGTATATTGATATAACTAAAACGAATGAAGCAAAAACTTTCAAGGATGCTCAGCCTGCTAATAAAAATCAAATATAGTTAATTCCAGATTAGGCTGAGAATCAGTTTTTTAACGTAAAAATTACATTGTCAAAACGCCCATCCTTCAACACTTCCTAGTGCTTTAGCTGGGAAGAAGAAGTGGCGCAGTGCAAGAAACTCTTTAAATCATGATCCAACCGACAAGACCCAACAAAATTCGTAAGCGCGACAGACAGACCTACTACAGGTAAACAAGTACAACTAAGCAAGGGCTCCAGTGACCTGCATATCTCAGAACCGGTTCCTGACCGCCTGACTGCGAGTACGGGGTATGTGTGTAGATTGGGGCCACTGTTTGATGTTGGTAGAGATTTTTTTTCGTATTGGAGTTTTATCGCTAGGCGAAATGTAAAAAATAAAAGGACGAAAATACATTTATTTGCAATAAACATGACGCAAAGAAAAAACCTAAGTTAAAAACAAAAATCGAACAAGTTTGGGTAAACATATGCGTCACATCCACGTAAAACGGCTTTCGCTCAGCATATTGCTGTGAATCGTGTCACAGCATTATCGAGACAGCCCGAGACCAAACCAGTGCACAGCTGTATGATGGTAAGTTATACTGACAGGCAATTAATTAGATTTTTGAGGTAAAATAAGTGTTATTTTCTCAATAAATACCATCTTATAAGAAAAACCAATTCGAATAAAATTATGTAACTTGAGAAGCCTTGCATAAAATTCGTGAAAACTATTTTTTTTTAAATTTTTCAACCAATAGCCAAAATAAGCCTACGTTTCTTAAAAATATGCTAATCGAGATATAAAAATAAGTATGTATTCTAAAATAAATTAAATATTTCAATACCATCTCAGAATTTGTTCTAAAGGTTAGGTTAGGAAAGGATAATAATGGACTGGGCAATCAATTTGGCTTTTAATAAAACATAAGTAAGTCCGTGACTAAGTAGGTAAGTGCATACATTAACTCACGCCTTCTTCTCATGGCTGAAACTCCAACGCCACCTGCTACGATTCTTTCATAAGTACTCCTTTTGCTTCGTTTACAACAAGAAACCAAAAAAACGTTTTTAACTAACTACCACACCATCTTATTCTTCATATTTCGTAACCAGCCTTTATTTTTAATTTTTTTTTGGTTGGGAAATTATCACATGACTTCTCCCGCTCTGGGTG
This sequence comes from Dasypolia templi, assembly GCA_963555695.1. Lineage (NCBI taxonomy): Eukaryota > Metazoa > Arthropoda > Insecta > Lepidoptera > Noctuidae > Dasypolia > Dasypolia templi. The sequence goes on from OY743163.1 coordinate 14,754,494, forward strand.
GAGCGGGAGGGCGCGTCAGACTTTTACTGACTAAAACCCACCCGTGTTCCTTCAGTTGCCTGTGCCAGGGCCACGGTTATCTCTTTCGAATTACCCGCGACCCTGAGGCGTCGGCCCTATCGGACCCCGTCATTTTGTGCTGACATCTCTTTGAGGCGCGCGTGGAACTCGACGCGCCGTCCCGGTACCGGTGCCGTCCGGTACTGGACGGCGAGCAACCCATTGCTCGCCGTCCGCAAGCCCGCGCCTACGGTGGCCGGGAATCTGCAGGCGACTCCCGACGCCCAGGACGTCTCCTGCGGCGACTAGTGGGGGCGTGAGGGCGCAATGCTCTCTCCCTCACGCGCTCCGCCTCCTCCATCGAAACCATTACTGCTTCGCAGAAGGCGGTGACGGCTTTCCATTCTCTCTCGCTACGTACCATGGCCTGGACCAGGGCCGGACGCGAGAGATCGCCGCAGCCGATCGCCTCCTGAGGACACTGCGGTGCTCCGCCCAAGCTGGGCAGACCTGCACCGTATGCTCCACCGTGTCCTCTGGGCGATCCACACAATGGTTACACCCGGGCGTTTCCTCTCGGAAACAGGAACCTGCCGAAACAACCGTGTCTGGTGAGGACCTGTGTCAGGCGGAAGGTGAGGACGCCGTGGCGGCTCTCCAACCAGTCCTCAAAGAGGGGACTTACCTGTGGGGGGTTATTGTGGCGTGCCCATTCGTAACCAGCCTACCGTAAGGTTTAACCTACTGCATTTTAGTATCGTTTAGTGGGAACAGTGATAACACATTATCTGTACGCTAAGTGACACGTTTTGAAACATGGCATAATATAACTGTTTTCACTTTTAAACAACTCATATGACAGTCCATTTGCATGCGGGAGTGATAAGGCAATTGCTTAGGTACTGTTTGTACTTTTACCTTTACATGATCAAAATCAAAATAAAAAAATCGAAATATTTTATTTCACATAAACCTACATGGGCACATATTGGAACCGTGCACCTAGAATCTGACGTTTCACGTCAGATTCTAGGTGCACGGTTCCAATTGGTCGTTTCCTATGGAGAAGAGCCGGCAAGAAACTCCATGGTTACTCTTTTAAAAATATTTGGCTTTTACAATATTTTTTAGTTACAGTGTTAATAGGTATGGGAGGACAGTGTAGGCCTGTGCATGACATCAACAAATCTAACAATATCACCCTTTAGGTAACTATCCCATCTCAAGGTAATGAATACTTTTCACACAGAGTATGAACAAGTCATAAACATAATTCATACTAGCCGTTTTCTGCAACATCGTCTGCGAACTGATATAAAAAAGCCTAATACAAACAGTTATTTCTAAAAAAAAAAAAAAAAATTTTCCTAAGCCAGAATATTTAATTTAACTAATAACGGTCAGCCAGTTACTGTTATTTGATAGTGTAGAACTGTAGAAGAAGCATGCTACTGCCGATCCTTTTTACAGAAACAGTTAGTTAGTTGTTTTTTCTACGAAAGTATAAAGGTCTTAGTCAAAAACTTGACATAGGAGATATTTATAAAGCTCATAAGTACCACATTGTAAAATTTCAACGCACCAAAAAAAATGCACTCCATGTTGATTAATATGTACAAGGTATAGTACCTTACCTATAGATGATTTTACCCGACTACGGAAAAGCCAAAGGGGGAGGGAGTCACACGTAATCTGTACCTACGATAAGACTTATGACTTCGGTGGGGTACACTGAAAAAAAAAACTATACTATTGTGTTGTTTTTCCTTTTTGTTGTCATTTTGATCGTGTTGGGTTTTTACTTTTTGCCTTTATTTTTTGTATTGTCAGATAGATAAGTACCTATTTAACCTAAAAATAAAAAAGATTTTGCATGGATTAATTGATAAAAATTAAAATTTGTCTGGTTTTCCGACATCTGAGTTTGTATTCAAAATGAAGATCCTCAATGCAACTCCTTTTGTTCGGAGCTCTTATCTTTACTGCATTACATTTATTTAATTACTTACCTACTTGAAAATCGATTTCTCTGAATCAAGAAATACTGTTGAGCTCATAATGGTAAACAGAAATCAAATAAATAGTTAACTAACAGAAAGTTACATGCTCACTTTTACGACGACTAACATCATGGAAACTTGTGTGCAGTTCAATGACTCGGAACCAAACGGTATATTTTTATCTATTTTAGTGAAATATGTATAAAATATGCTAATATACCAGGCCAGTTTTAAGTGGGTTATCACGAAGTTTTAAAACCAAAAGCAACGGTTGACGCAGGTACTAGTGTGTTTTTTCTCATACAGAGAACAAATAATGCCTCTTCTCATAAAGAGAAACAAAGGAATGAGCCGTTTATAACTACCAAGTTTGCGTGGATCGTTTCAAGTTCATTTTCTTCTCCATACGCACCTGCTACGCTTTGGAATATCCAACTAGTTTCATGTTACTGATTGACCGACTCCTTGACAATTCAAAAGTGCCTATAAATGGTTTCATAATTAAACCATTTACAAACACTATGGTAAAAAAAAGACTTGCGGAAACCTAAAACTCAAAGCATTTATTTCAATACTTGAAATAAATGCTTTGAGTTTTAGGTTTCCTCACGATTTTTCCTTCCAAGTTCCATCGTAATATTTGACAGATTTTAATTCTGCATGTTGCATGTGAGTTGGGTGCATTATTAATAATATTATAATGCGACCCTTTGCTTAACAACCACTGGCGCGGGAGCTTTTCTCGTCCTGACTTACAAAGTTAGAGGATTTAAAAAAATCAATCAATTTCTAACCATGAAGCAATTTGTCAAGTTAGTTGTCTACTGTCAAAATGAAAACTGTTGTGACTCAATTGTGATGCAATAAAAATAAGATGCAGTTTTTTTTAATGAAATCTACTTTATGCGCGCTTTACGCTCTTTTTGAACAGTGATCGTAACTGAACCGTCACGTCACGCTCGGGTCGAATCGGTTATACTCGGCTCCAGTCGGTCGGTGACGGTGAACCGCGTTTCCTCGGCGCTGAATCGCGTATACTCTAGCGGTGGGTAATCTTTATTCCGGCAAGTGAATTGATTCACTTATTCCGACTCCGGGTCCGGTACCGGTTCACCTTATTTATTCCTTTGGCACCGTTTGGCACCGGCACTCACTCGCTCATTTTGGTTCCCCGGTTTCGCAGAACATTTTATTCATTTGGTTCACTGGATCATTTGGCACATTTTGAATTGAACAGTTGGTTAGTTAGAGCGATACGACGTGTTCCGAGTACTTCCGAGTGACTTGAGCGAGTGAACGAGAGTGAACAGTGAACGCGCGCTCCGGAATCATTTGGTACCGCGGTGCCGGTAAGGATTGTGAGGAATAAATAAGGTTTACGTATCCGCGTTTGGTACCGGCTCCTTTGGATCAGTACCTCCGGAGTTACCCACCGCTAGTATACTCGGCTCCAGTCGTATGTTTTCACTTCTGTCAAGCACACACTCACACTCATAGTCTTTGTCAATTCAATATTCAAGCAGTAAGCTACGGTTAAGGAAAACATTATTACAGTTTCCGTGGTTTTATTTCGTGTTTATTATTGTATACTATGTGTAGATAAAGATATGTTTTATTTACGTATACAGTACTTAACGAATATGTAAATGGTACACCTCTGACAACCTGCTGTATTGTCTCTCCTTCTCCCTGAATCCATCCAAAGATTGTCTGTAAAAGATCGCTTTTAGCGATAAGACCGCCCATTTTGTCACCCCATGTAAAATTTCTACATGTATGTCTGTAATTTGTACTTATTAAAGAATTAAGATTTAGATAAATTAATTTTTACGTAACTCTTTGACAAAATATTATCATTATTTGACATTATATACCTACAATTTTTATTTAAACTCTTCATTACTGGCTTAAGTAGACAGCATGTTAATTCAGATTTTTGTTACACTTGAAATGGCAATGATATCATTTGGTTTAAATTGGTTTTTATTTTTGATTTTTCTTAGTTCCTTTTATATTTTGTAAATGTGAGAACGTTGTAGACCTTGTCGATTGTAAATTTATAGACAATTGTCTATTTGTTAAACATATGGTACTTGTTGACAGGCCTACAGTGTCCTCCTCTGTAATTTGAAAACATTATAAAAGTCAAATATTTTTAAAAGATTAACCATTGAGTTTCTTGCCGGCTCTTCTCCATAGGAAACGACCAATTGGAACCGTGCACCTAGATTGTGACGTTTCATAAGTGCCCATGTAGGTTTATGTGAAATAAAATATTTTGATTGATTGATTGAAAGAGTATACTATCTGAACTACTCTTATTGATAGCGAGGACTTACCACCCTTTCATACATTTGACCACTTTCGCCCGTACTTAGGTTATCAACAATTTGTTGTAAAATCAAGTATTTGTTTGTTTGTTTGGCATCTCGCAGGTCAACCTATTCAAGGGGGATTTGTGGAATAAGCCGATTTAACGTCCACCTCTTTTAATTTTTGTTTAGTTCCATAAAACCGACAATTTTACTGTTTTTCTTTGGCATGCTAAAATTAAAATATACAATTAGTGGCACTTATTATACTCACTAGATAATCCACCACAATTGATAAATCGGCCGAAGGTCATTATTCGACAAAGCGAAGGTTGATATTGTAACAATCACCATAAAACACATGATATTGCTTTTACTCACCAACTTTGCGGACTTAACTGGCGATTTTCGTAATTATGTTGCATAGGCAGGTACAGCCATAACTCCCTAGATTTCGATAATCACCATAATTGACAAACTAGACTGATTATTACTGCACTTGATGCTCATCTACGTAATAGTGCTTCCCTGCGCCAAACTTTCTCTCGCGGCCGCCGAAAGGAACTTCATTCCAATGTGGATTGTAGGCTGTTTAAAACTAAGCATTTTCATTCAATTCAATCAAATCAATTATGTCAATTCAGTATTTGAATTAAGTTTTTTCATGTTGTCTAATAGAACTAGAACGAAAATAAGTATAATTATGAATTTGCCATGTTATTTTGGATATTCTATTTTTTTTTTGTATCATAATTTTGTCTACTCTTCTCGTCGTCAGAATCTCGGTCGACTAAATTAGAGAAAATCACGATTTTCTCATGTTGAATTGTCAAAATGCGAGATAAATTAGGTGGTCATGTTAGGGTTTAACGAGAAAACATCAAGTTTGACAGAACAAGTCAAGTATTTTGTATGGCAGTGCTGTCAGAAAACGAGTAAAGTGACGGTATAGACGCGACGAGAAAATACGAGAGTGAGTAATTGTCGCGTCTCGCATGTTAGCCCTGCTGGTCATACACGCGTCGGTTGCGAGCGCTCCGCACCTTCCCTTTCAGGAGAACATCACCAATGAGGTCACTATATGTCCTAGGGCGCCCCCTCCCGGCGTTTCCACTAACATCTGCCTTGTAAATACCTTTTGTTAGTCTCCTTTCATTCATCCTCTCAACATGACCAAACCATCTAACCATACTCTATTCAATTTTGGTCACTACTTCTTTTAAACCGCACCGCTGCCTTATCACATCATTCCTCAGCCTATCATTTATAGGCACACCACACATGCTCCGCAAGGAACGCATTTCCACAGTATTTACTTTTCTTTCATGCTTCTTTTGCCACACCCAACATTCACTTCCATACCATTGTGAACAGCCATTCGTGCCGTTTGGACATCAACTGGTTGGCCACAACTGTTATGTTTAAGCCCCATCTAATAACTTGCACAATGACATGAAAACTTTGTAAAGTATTTTAATATTTTAATATGAATGTGAAGACAGTGCGTTTTTTTTATCATGGTCTGGCAGTTTAAGCAATTTATGCGGCGTACCCAAATGTCCTTTCTTTGAGAATCGAATCGTTGAGCCACTTAAGTTCTGAGTTGAACGCTTGATTACTAACAAATGCGTGCACTGACTGGACAGGTCCACTCAATCTGTGTGGTTATTTCCTCAAATGACCATTTAAGACACCAATCTACATGGTCTTCATATGATCTGACTAAGATTATGTCTTGACTTTAAAAGAGACTGTGACCTCTGACTTCTGGCGCATTCGTGGCTCATTCGCCAGATGTGCACACACCCTTAGGCGGCTGTGAAGTGCGCTACTCGCTGCGCAGTACCTCACCCCTCACCCCCAGAGGCACATGTTAAAAGCCGCCATATGATGGATTCGCCATATGACTGTACCTGAGTACCCTAAAGATTTCTAGGCTGTCAAAATATCTTTATCGAGGTTCTTTATTAGTGATCGATGTTATTGAGTAATTTTTCACTCGCTGCCATCGTCGAGCGGATTTCCGCGACCATCACCAGCAGTCAGCACTCCAATGGGGATGATGACATTTATTATTTAAGTGATCTTAAACTCTAAGTGCCGATTTCACCAATGAAACCGAACGCGATCAGCTGTCATAAACCCAGTTCAAAAGCTGTCAGTGTCAATATTCCATAGCAATTATGACACTGACACCTCTAGAACTCATTTTAGATGTGCTGAACGCGTTCAGTTTCATTGGTGAAATCGGTACGGAATATTTGAGGACACCCCGTTTATATAAGCTTATAAACTATGATATCACTAGGTACACTCACACAAAAAAACATAAACAGATTGTGATATCATTGGCAGGTGACAGGCCCAGCCGAAACCTTGCAGCGATGGTAAATAGTGCAAAAAATAACAAAGTGTAAAAGGTTAAAAAATTGCCAAATTCTAAACGTTTTCAAATAACTGCTAGACAAAGACGCCACTATCACAGAACGTCACGACTATGCAACTTCATACTAGCGCCATATGTTGTCTCAATAAAAATAATCTCTTTCACAAACTATTAAAGCGTTCAGCTTCCCCATATTTGCTTCGATTTCACAGATTTTTTCGATTATCTCATTTTACTATGCCTTCTTTGAAATTACATTATTTATTCGAACATTTCTAATATGAGTCCTTCGGATTTTCTTCTTTCATGTTTGCTATCACACACGAACTGAAGGATAATGTCGTCAAACAATCTTACTACACAACTCACAGGTAAACCCCACAGTTATTACATACAAACACACAAACACACCATTGAATGGCGCATGCGCATGGCGGTAGGTACGGTAAACTCAGCTATGTAGGTCACCGCAACACCTGTTCGTCCGTTAGATGGAGACGCGGATATACGATGCGATGTGAAAGAATGAAGGAAGAGGTGGGGGTAGGGTTATCATAGGGATTTGATAATAAATCGTTTATTATCCAAATAGTGTTTTTACATATCTATATAACTAAAGTAAAAAATAGATTACGTAGTTCTCAAAATTATTGTTACAAGGGAAACATAATATCATACAGATAACTCAGATTTTTTATTAAAAATTTACAATCAACAAAATTAAAAACAATACAAAAGGGATGATAACATTTTTTATTTGAATCTAAAAAAATGTTTGTTTACAAATAGTGCAAACAATATTACAAAAAGCTTGTGTAAAAGCTTAAGAAATTGCCAAGTTATAAACGTTTTAAAATAAGTGTTAGACAATCCCAGCACTATCGTAGAAGTGACGTCACGACCATGTAACTTTATACTAGCGCCATACATTGTCCGCACCGCGCGACAAGGACCGGAAAAATCCCCTCCAAAAACTTTTAAATCGTAAAGCTTCTTCATATTTACATCGATTTAGCAGAATTTGTTTCGATATCCCTTTTCTATTGAGCTTTCTAAGAAATTGCATTATTTTTTCGAATATTTTTAATACTAGTCACCAACCCTAATTGTAGGTAGCCATCGATCACTAATTAGTGATCGATGTAGGTAGCTTAATGTTATAACCTCAGCAATGCTTAAATAAAATTGAAACCTTCTAAAGACGCGACAAAAAGCCACAGCGCGACACGCGAAGCCTTTGTATCGCGCTGACGTATGGTGTGCACCCTAATTGCGTTACACGCAATTAATCTCAATTTGAATCGCTTTGAAGCATATTGCTAATCCATTACTTCATATGTTTGAAAAATATGGCTGCTCAACAACGTAACTAACGCAATGAATGTTGTTGAACTGTCAAAATGAAAGCTAGTACTACTGATAGTGCATTTACTCTGCAGTGATTGATAGGTTTTCTATCTCCAGCACGCCAAATTTGGAGATCGTAATGTCTGAAAACCGCCATCTTGATATTATAAAAACAAAACCTGTCCTACCCCAACGCGCCACCTAGACGACAGATACCTCATGCACCAAAATCCATTAAGCCGTTAGGATGCTTCGAGGGTATAAATAATCCCACATACTAAGATACATAGATAAAAGTGTGTGTGTGAGTGCGAAAGATACTCGTAATATGGCTTTTTAAAATTTATTTTTAGGGTGGTAAATCATCAAATGACTTCTCCCGCTCTGGACGGAGTCTGGCACGAAGTCTTTAAGAAACTAAAATCCTTCCGTGTTTCTTCAGTTGCCTGTGCCAGGGGCCACGGTATCTCTTTCGAACAACCCGCGAACCTGGCAGGCATCGGCCCTATCGGATCCCATCAGTTAGTGCTGACATCTCTTTGAGGCGCACGTGAAACACAACGCGCCGTCGACCGGACGGCGAGCAACCCATTGCTCGCCGTGTATTTATACAGCAAGAGTAGAGACAGTGAAATTAGCCATATACCAATCTTGTAAGAGATACTGTCGGATTGTTGAAATGCACCCACCGCGCGACCCAAGCGTGGTGTTCGAACTCGAACCAAGCATCATGCTTCATGGTGCTACAAAGGCCATTGCATATCAAGGAATATACCGGGGGGCACTGTAATAGTAGGGAAGTCGTGCCCTTAGGATATGAAGGTTGAGCCTACGGAGTATGCACCCTAGCGTAAGCATTCAGCTAGTGGAGAGGGTATCTTTGCACGATGTCTCAAAAGATCAAATAGATATACATAAATAATATATCAGACGCGTGAAAAACGTAACCCTGTTTTTTCTGTAGCGCAGTCGTCTGCAAAAACAAAACATCTTCGGGCTAGTCCGTGTTTTGCAATGCTGCCTGTGCCGCTGCGCCGCGTGACACATTGTTAACGTTGGTTGCACAACCACTGGTTGGTTGCACGACATCCTCCTCTGACTCATAAGTAATCACTCTGGTCTACTTATCGCCCATCCGCTTGGGGATTTCTGTTTATGTAATTTGGCCAGTAAGGTCAAGTTGGTAAGGGGGTCAGTTTTGCCGTCATGAAACGATCCGTGTTGGGTTGTTATCATGATGCAAGTTTTCATTCATCAATCTCCTCCTGCCAGGCGCGGATACAGGGGGGGGGGGGGGCTACAGGTGCAGCCCTCTCCCCCTGTACGACACATATTTACTTACAGTATATTAAGATTTCTTCCGCAATACCTTTCCGCAAGATTCTTTCTGCAATACCTTCATAAATGTGTGTGTAGATAAATATTTACTTTTACCGGCCGCAAAAATAAGTTTGTATTTCATTATATTATTTAAATTAAGAAGCTATTTACAACTTTATGACTGAAATAAAAGATTAAATAATAAAAACAAAACAGTATAACCTACCGCTACTAAAAAATTTTGACGCATAAGCACCTTCCGGTCGAATTCACGCTAATTGTGAATGGAACAAAATCAAATTCCTTGCATTTATCATTAAAATTTCTGCTTGCGCGCACATTCTAACTGTCCTGCCTATAGTCGGGTAACATCATCCATTAAGAAATGATACAGACTGATAAAAATTATTTCTAAGACAAATGACAGTTCATTGTACCGGATGCTTAAGTTCAGCCCTAAAACTCTACAGCCGGATCTTATTATTTCGCTATGGGTCAGTAGACCCAAAAGCGGGTCAAGCGCGTGACATCAGCAGTTACAGAGATATGACGCGTTGGTCTTCCTTGAGTCAATAAAGGTAACTTTCCTGTGGTTTCTGAAAGGTAGTCGGTGTTATTACGTTTTTACTCGACTGTGCGGCAGCAAAGACAGGGTTATATATTTTATTTCACGCTTATCACTAAGTGCCGATTTCACCAATGTTACTGAGCTACAGCTCTTGTATTGGGTTTTGAAGTGCTGATCGCGCAGCACTTCAAAACCCAATTCAAGAGCTGTCAGTGTCGATATTTTGACACTGACAGCTCTTGACCGCGTTTTTTATGTGCTGAACGCGTTCATTTCCGTAGGTGAAATCAGCACTAAGTACATACCTATTCCAAAACAAAGTCCTCTCGCCCTGCTGTCGGTGTGTCCACAGGAACAACACCACCCCTGTACATGCAAAGTCCTTGAACGTACTGACACGATTTAAATATCGCGGAATAACCATAGCCAAAAAAATAACATACAAAGTCGACATTTATGCCCTTTCCTCCAGACAACGAAAACTAATACACACAATATCTTGAAAAAACTCCGCGACTGTACCCCTGTTGATATTTTGCTACTGGTCTATTACGCACTTTGCCAGTCAATCATACAGTACTGTATCTGCATTTGGGGACGCTCTGGTAAAAGCACATTCATAACGCTAGAGAGGGCGCAACGGGCACTGATCAAGGATCAAGGTTGCACTAAAAAAACCTTTCAGATTCTCTACAGACCTTGTCTACCAGGAGTTTCACGTCCTTAGGGTACGATAAATATTCGTACTCCAAGCAACTCTTGATTTTCACGCAACAATAATAAGACGGCCTGACTATAGCGACATATTAAACAACAACAACAACAACAACAACAACAATTACATATTAACATTATTTAACAACTCTTGCTTCGTTTCTGGATCGTATTGATAAATGCAAGACACCACCTGTAATAATGTCTAAACACGCCGAGACGAACCTGCTTCGAATTTGTTTATCATATAACTTCATTCCCCAAAGTTAGTCGACCGCACATGAATTCGTTATACCAACGATACACGGTTGCCTTAGAAGGGCCTTCATCCATGAATGCCATTTGAAGTCTATCGTACGATTCGTCCGGTTTCAGGTGACACTTGAAATCGTAAACAATCATACCGCGAAAATATTTCCGGCACAGGTCCAATTTTATGAGACACGATAATTAAAATTAGGTCGCAAACACTGTGGAGAGAAATTTTGAAATTGGAACGTAACTATTTTTACTTACAAATAACTAAACTGGCCAAAAAAAGTTTTTATGTAAATGAGAGATCAAACATAAAAACTTTTTTTCGCAATACTTTCTGAGTGGCCTGGTATAACATGAGTATGTTATCCATAATATTTGTTTTATTTTATTAAGTGAATTGTTTTTGATTTTATTAAGAAAAAGAATGTCGATTGAATTAAACTCATTTCTTTTAGTACATACACATACATACATAGATACACAAACAGAACGCCACCTGCTACGTTCCTTACATACTCCTTTCGTCTCGTTTAAGTTCATACATCTGGTCACACACGCACGCCGGTTGCGAGTGCTACGCACCTGACCTTTCTGAAGAACAGCAACAATAATGTCACTATATGTCCTCCTAGGGCGTCCCCTCCCGGCGTTTCCACTCGCATCTGCCTTGTAAATACCTTTTGTTAGTCTCCTTTCATTCATCCTCTCAACATGAGCAAACGATCTACGCATACTCTTTAAAATTTTTGTCGCTACACCTTCTTTTAAACCGCACCGTTGCCTTATCACATCATTCCTCATCCTATCATTCATAGTCACCACACATGCTCCGTAAGGAACGCATTTCCACAGCATTTATTCTGCTTTCATGCTTCTTTTGCCACACCCAACATTCACTTCCATACATAAGCGTAGGCACCAGCACACCATTGAGAACAGCTAGTCGTGCCTTTTCGGACATCAACTGTTTGGCCACAACTGCATGTGTAGCACCATTCACTTTATTTCCCGCATTCACTGTCTCTTCCCCCTCTCCATCAATCTTTCCATCTCATGTAAACAGACTCCCCAAATATACGAACTCACTTACTTCTTTTAATTACATTATAATTATTTATTATTCTAGTGATATTTATTTAAGAAGTTTGTATATTAAATATTATGAGAATATACTTACCACACATGTATACTATAAGTATATTCTCATAATATTTGTTTTATTTTATCAAGAGAATTGTTTTTGATTTGATGAATTCTATTTTCTCTTCTACTCTTACACACGCTGTCTACGTCCATTTATCTACTTTCCTCTATCGCAGGTATGCTGGAAGAGATTTCTTTACAAAAAGCATCACCTTGGTACGTTTTAAACTGTTATTTTCTTCTTGTCTGTAAATGTGCGTACATAAATGGTTGTATAATTTTATTTTATTTTACTGTAACTTTTCGCTCACAGGTTTATTTTATGGGTTTCTTAGTAAAATTTACTAGCTATTAAATATACTATTAATTGACTTAGGTCTCGTTAGTGGTGGACAATTGGACAAAGTTTGGGCGAAAATGTATGGGCATTTTCGCCCAAATTCCATTTAGTGCTGGATTAACGAGAAGTGCGTTATATCGGTTTTGAAACGAGAGATTATCATCCAAATATGTGACTTATTGAAATAAATGCTTTTACTTTGATGATTCTTTAAAAATAAAAATCTTAGAATATTATGACCTGGATTTTCATTATCTAGTTTACGAATAACAATATCCGAGTAAATGCAGTTGTTACCCTAGGAGGCGAGTGAAACCGCAAGCAAACGCTAGTATGACAGAAATTATGCCATACACAAAAAAACATTCGAATGTCATACTGTCAGTCACACAATAGCCAGGTACATAATTAAACCAAACGTTATGTAGTATGTGGGACAAGAAGTCACTTGAATATTAAACACATAACAGCTCACTACGCGTTTGGTTGAGAGTGGGTGAGCAGCTGTGGTTGCTGCTGTGGCTGGAAGTTAAGTGGAGCAGGCTAACTGGGTGGTCGGAATGCGCGATAACAAAGACAAGGTTATGTTTGCACGTGTATCTATACAGGGTAGCAGTCATTGACGCTCAACCTGATAAGCCTCGCCTAGCTGGCCGAGTGCAGGTTAGTGCCTTTGATTTGTGCAGTAAAACCGACACTGATCCGAACTGAGACGAGTCGTAGCGAGCGATCCGGAGTGGTGGCGAGGCACGCCAAACAAACCGTATACACGTTGGCGCTCGCCTGCACTCGGCCAGCTAGGCGAGCGTTGACGAGCGATGGCGAAGCTCGACAAATGGGCTGTCTATCGCGTCGCTATGTGCACTCACACAAATGAAAAGCTCAGCTAACGCTTCGCGGACTGTACCATAGATACAGTTCATGATTGTGAAACCCCTTTTTTTTCGGGTGGGTAATCATCAAATGACTTCTCCGGCTCTGGGTGGAGCGGAAGGGCGTGACTTTTACTGACTTAAATCCACCCGTGTTTCTTCAGTTGCCTGTGCCAGGGCCACGGTATCTCTTTCGAACAACCCGCGACCTCGGCAGATTCTGAAACCCCTGCGTTGAAATATTTCTTTGGTTATATTAAAAAAATACTATTGGTTGGTACATCATTATGTGACCTACGCGGACGAATGTTTGGATCAGCATTTCTGCGCAAGCGGGTCTAGGTCCACTAATTGCATCTATTTTCAAATTTTGTTGAGCATGTTTTGAACTTTATTTGTTGCAATCGGCTTCTTTATTTTTGACATTCACCCAGTCTTGGCCCTTTTCCATCTACAAAAAAGAAAAGTCTGGGTCTATTTTTAACACTAAAACGTGAAATCAGGGTGTCCCGTAAGTTGATACTACTTTTTTTTAAGTTAAACTTTGCAGCAACTGGAGTTAAAAGACCGTCACAATAAATGCTCGTAATTTTAAAAATACATTGCAAAGATTTTTTTTAAATATTGTTCTAGAAACCTAGTTCGAAAAACTAGACTCAAACAGCTTAGCTCTCCACCCACGTAAAGCACTAGAATCTAGGTACAGGTGTTCAATGTAGGCCTGAATACTTGAACCGATATTCATTACAACACATTACATTAATTGTGGATTCAATCCGCGGAGTATAGCGGTTCGGTTTGCCAAACGTTAGAGTATGTGGGCCAGTGTTTTATGGACTACTTTCCGTATGCAAGCATGCCGACAACAGCTACTCATATATACATGTACTTAAACTCAAGCCTTTTTCCCATGGGGTAGGCAGGAACTACTTCCTTTTGCTTCGTTTAGGTTCAAACATCTGATCATACACGCACGCCAGTCACGAGTACTGCGCACCTGACCTACCTAAGAACTTCTCAACAACACCTGCATGGGTCGATCGACCTGATTTAGCTACGCTTGTGGAAGCCGGTCCATGGATGGGAGATCTTTATATACCGAAACCCCTCCGTGTCTTGGAAGGCACGTTAAGCCGAAGTTCGTCATTCGTAGATCCTTGACAGTCGTTACGGGTCGTCAGAAGCCCGAAAGTCTGACAACCAGTCTTACCAAAGGCAGAAGGGGAAATGTTCGTAAGGCTTCACCAGTGTTATATTTTCTAAGGGCCATATGGATGAATGTAAACGAAGCAAATGGAGTATGTAAGGATAGTAGCAGATGGCGTTCTGCAGTTTCTGCCTCCCGCCACGGGAAGAAGGCGTGAGTTTATGTGTGTTTGTATTTATGTAAAAGCTGTACAACACTTTTACACGTCAATCATATTTTAAAAACTATGTGAGATCGGTATTTCCTATCTGACTACTCTGAGAAGAAACGCCGAAACAAACTCAGAGGTCACAGTCTCTTTTAAAGTCCAGACATAATCTTGGTCAGGTCATATGAAGACCACGTGGATTGGTATCTGAAATGGTCTTTTGAGGAAAGAACCACAGAATGAGTGGACCTGTCCAGTCAGTGCACGCATTTGTCAGTTGTCATGCAGCTCAACACAGTGTAAAATTATTTATTTTTATGACATTGATTTACATTTTGTGATTACCTAATTTACACATATTATTATACATATATGTATATATATTATATATATATACACATATATTCCTTGTTAATATTTTAGGAAAATCGTATACTTTTACAATGTTCGTAAATATGTGAGCACCATAACATAACTAATTTATTTGCCATTGCTTCATTTTTAATTCTGTTTACCTATTATGGTAAAGTAATTTTAATTTTATAATTATATAATTAATGAATTGACCGAAGATCTTTGGGGAATGTCTTTTAAAGTCTGTACCTCCATAATTGAGACTATTGCTCCTTACTTAGCCTTAATATTTAAATTGTGTGTGGATCAAGGAGTCTTCCCGGATCTAATGAAATACAGTAAGTTAATACCACTTTTCAAATCCGAGGACAGTAAATACACTAATAATTATAGACCCATATCCATGTTGTCGGTATTCAACAAGGTTTTTGAAAAGGTAATGCTTAATCAAATGCTCAATCATTTCAATACTAATAAAATCCTTCACGAGCAACAGTATGGTTTCACCAAAGGGCGTTGTACGACCGACGCCGGTGTTACGTTATTAAAACATATTTTTAACGCGTGGGAAAAGGCCCAAGACGCCATAGGAATCTTTTGTGACCTCTCCAAGGCATTTGATTGCGTCGATCACGAACCCCTGCTTTTGAAACTTGAGCATTACGGACTTGGAATACTTGCGCTCAGTTTAGTAAAATCTTATTTAAATGATAGACAACAGAAAGTTCAAATAGGTGGTGTCAATTCAATTGGTTTAAAAGGAAAAATGGGTGCTCCATATTGGGTCCTTTCCTCATTTTAGTGGATATTAATGACCTACTCCATTTATTAATAAATCAACCACAAATGGTGTTATTTGCTGACGATACTTCCTTAATTTTTAAGGTAGTTAGACGTGCTTCAAATTTTGTAACTGTACTGCAAAAAAATTAGTACTAAATGGAAAACAAACTAAGTGCATAAGATTTTCTTTACCAAACGTCAAGAGTAGTGATTGTGAGATAGTATTGAATCAAGAGAAACTAGAATTCGTCGTTAAAACGGTTTTCTTGGGGATCACACTCGACTCAAGGCTACAATGGGGTCCTCATTTAACATCTCTTGCAGCACGTTAGCCGTGCTAGCGTGTTCAGCAGCTTACGCTGTCAGAAAAATCCGTCAATTTACTGTTGTAGATACCGCGAGGCTGGTCTATTTTATCGAGGCAGATATTATTATTTGCAGATATATTGAATAACCTAATCATTTTCTTGTTACAGGTCCAACACCAAATAAATGTGATCAATAACTAAAAAACTACCGAAAAACAACAACATCTAAGTGCGAGTGAGTGTGTTGTGCAACGATAATGTGAATTGGAATTGGTATAGTTTCGCGCCAAAACAAGATGGCTGCCGTCATAAAATGGCGGTCGCGGAGCACCACTACTATGGTGCTTCTGATATTTATACAAATTGTTAACGGTAAGTTTCTTTAAAATAAAAGTTTCTCATTCTTTTCCTGTCAACTAAAATGTTAACTCAAGTCATGATAGACGAATCATGATATAACTAAGATTTAAATCGTTAGATTTGCCTCACCATACGTCTTAAGTCGCGCGAAAAATGTCAGTTGAGAAGCACCTGCGACTTATAAAAACCGGGACCATCTTTTAAGGCGGTTGGGCGAATCGAATGATTTAACTCTTATATAGGATTTCATAAACAATCCACCAGGTATCTAGTGAAGTTCACTGCCAACTGCCCAGTGAGTACACGATAGACTTTATTTGGGGTCGGCGCTTGACCAAACATGTCTAAGCTGTATCTCCGTAGTGTGTCTTCGTCCCTTTCTAGGTACACCATCTTTCACACAGTCCATCCATCTTCCTCTAATCTCATAGCCATCATCTACATTGTTTCTCTGTTAAATAATTGTATGAAGATTATGAAATTCGGAGACTTACATCGTTTAAACGTTAAACAAGAATGGTTTAGTAATTAGTCCTCAAGAGTTTCTTTACTTTCTGACTCACGCGTAGTTACGCATTAAAATGGTCTTCACATTAATTTGGCGACGCAGTTACGCCACAAACACACTTTCACGTTCATGGCCCTGTCAACTAATGACCAGTTGTTTGTCACGTCACAGATTATGTTAGGACATGATGACAAAATGTTTTTTTGGTAAACAATAAAAAAAATGTGGTGTGATTTTGCACTGGTACACAATAATAATATTTAATGAATGTTTTGCATAATAAAACACTGTTCTTCTTATTCATAATAAAGCTATTCGCATTATAAACCAGTACCCTAATTGCGTAATACACATTCAATCGTAATCTGAATCGTTTTGAAACAGATTGCTAATCCATTGCTTCACAAGTATGAAAAAAATATGCTCGACAATTTAAATATCGCAATGAATGTTGTTGAACTGTCAAAATCAAACAGAGTAGTCTTAATCGTTTACGAAAATGTGTTACGCAATTAGGGTGCTGTTTTACCGCTTTGTGCCAAGTTAAAATGAAGTTTGACAGAAAGGGACAAAACAGTTCGATTGCTAAAATAGTTTTCTAAAGCGAATGGCTTTATTATGAATAAGACGGTGTGTGTTTACGAACCGAGCCATAGGAAAAGTTTTTAATATTATCACACGAGTGTTTTAATACCCAGTTATGTGATGCGACTTTCTCTACTCTCATACATTGGGACTGAACTTGATCCGGAAGGTTTAATATGTCATATACACATAAACTTTCCTTACAAATAAATAATATTGAAATCTCCATATTTGTTGTCGTAAAACCGTGTGTAGCAAGAGCGGGTCGCTTGTGAGTTGTAACTAAGTAATAGTTATTATTCCTCATTCAACGTCTTAGTAAAACATTTCGTCGATCAAGGCTGTTCACTTCCTCGACCATTCAAGGCCTTGAGGTCATTTGCCTCAATGTCGGTATTAGATGACTCCCCTCGATAGGCGATGATGTTTGCAGTCCGTTCACAGTTGCAGCTTAATGTTCGTTTTAATAAAGTTGCAAATTGGGTTGCTGCTGTCAGAGGTGTCAATGTTAAAAACAACCAAAGTACCAACCATTTTGGTTGGTAATTTGGTTGTTTTTGACATTCGTTTCTTTTGGAGAGCTTAGTCAAAATCACAGATAATATAATACTACGTACAGATACCCAATCCCATACAAAGAAATTACACCTCCCTAAGTCTGGCTATTGCAGATAATGCTGCCAGCATCATCTCACTAATTTCCAGACTGTAGTTTTACAACGCCATCTAGGAGTTGACTTACGTTTAAACGTTTCGTGCAATCCTTTATAAATAATTTTTTATAGTTTTCCGGGTTCAGAAAAACATGTTAATAAGTAGATTACTTATATATTTATATGGAAAGTAATAGATAAATAAAGTTGTTTGATTTAAATTAGTAACGATAGTGGTTACTGTGATGACAAAACAAATTGAGTAAATCACCATCTATTGCAAATAGCTCTAAACAAAATGATTAACACATGACTATACTTTTATCAATATAGTGGTTCGAATTGAAGTTACCTAAAGGCTTCATTTATGTTTTTTTTTGTTAAAATACGTGCATTATGAGTGTTAATAAATAAATCAGCATTATTATTATTAATAATAAATGATTTTTATTTTTGATGAAAGAATCCATAGATTGTTAGTAACATAATATTAAAACAACTTATTATCTAGTGTTAGTACCAATCACCCTCCTCACAAACTGCTTTACAATAGGAGAGCTGAAACTCTCCGCTACTGTACAGTTCTCAGGATGCGGTTGCGACAGTCTCTCATTCTCCTCAGTAGTAAAGCTGTTTTCTTGCCCATGATCGCATGAAATCCGTCGGTACGAGCCTGCGCAAACATTTCCGACGCGCTACAGTAGCGTGGAAGTCTCAACAACATCCTGAAACCATTATTATACTGGACGCGAAGAACATCCAGCGATCTTCTGATTTAATTGACCAATAGATTACTCGTGTACAGACTCTGGCAGAAAGCCCTAAAAATTGTAATTTTTACTAGGTCCGTACACCGAGCAAATCACGAGCCATCATGTTGCACCGAACGGCGAGTGCCCTGCGCTCTCTCTCTCTCTATATCTACATGGTCCTTGGGGTCGTCGGAAAGAAAGTGACGTTTATAAGAAGGTCGGGTCCCACTTCACGACATTTGCCGCCGATCTTAAAGACCATGTGTTCACATTATTTTACATAAACATTATTAATTAATCCATGTGCGGCAGCGTAGGCTTCACTAGTCACTAGCAACTCTCCGATTGCCCCCGCAGACTGACCCAGCAGCTCCATGTCGTCAGCATAGCTGATGTTGTTAATGCTAACCCCATCAGCACTGCATCCGACACGCATGCTGCTGAGTTCCTCTATGAGGTCATTAAGATCATAGAGGTTGAAGAGCCTGGGAGACGTCAAACCTCCTTGTCTCACCCTGCACTCCAACCTATACGGTGCAGAGAGCATACCGTCCCACTTCACATGATTGGTCTGATTGCCATACCAATGCTGAGAGCCCTGGAGAGATCAAGGAAACAGGCGTACACCGGCCGGCGTCCCAAGATCCATATAGTATTGAACTGTATGCTTGAGACCTAAAATAGCGCTTTCAGTTGAAAGTCCGAGACGAAACTCGAACTGCGCACCATGAAGATGTATATATGTAATCACTTAAACAGGTATCAAGCACACCGTGCAACACTTTTGCAATTATATTCGCAAGAGAAAAGGGACGGTAGTTACTCTAGTCCGAGATGTCACCCGACTTGTTCTTCACAATGGGAGTCACGACAGTCTTCACCAGATTATCAGGCAAGTACCTACACGTGATTATTACACATTGAAAAAACACAGACAGGACTCGCGGCAGATGTACTCCTGCGTGCTTCAAGTGCTCAATACTGAGCCCATCATGTCCTGTAGATTTGCCTCGGCTCATACCGTTTATGATTGCACTTACTTGTTTAACTGAGAAACGTCAGAGGTTCTCCACGACTGCTGGGCTCAGCATCTACCTTCACGATTGAGGGACCGAGAAGGGACTGAACTTGAAAATGCTCCTTGAACATATTCGCTATTCCCCGGGGATTACTTATCCCTCCCACACTCGCAGAGAGACTGGGCTTTCCATCAAATTTACCAGTGGACTTCCTGAATTCACAGAATTTTTAACTAGCTCGTTGTTCGGCTAACCTGTCTTCGGCTATATTTAAAAACGCAACGCTTGTCACGCATTTTATCATAGACAGAACCTGAAGAGGGACGTTTGTTAAGTACCCAGTCCTGAAAACTACATCTAAACAAGGAAGTTTTAATATTTACTATTTATCTTACTTCAGCCAAAATTCTGCCGTTTGTCGCTTTCAGATTTCCAAGATTGATTAATTTTCGAGAAGATTGTCAATTTCATAATGGTTTCCTATGCTGCCATCTATGATTTTTTTTCAAGACTAATTATAATTTGTTCGAGTTGAATAAATTAATGACCTACTCCATTAATTTACAAATCAACTACAAATGGTGTTATTTGCTAGCGATACTTCCTCAATTTTTAAAGTAGATAGACATATAGACATATAGTGATCTTATTGGTGATGTTTTTCAGAAAGGTCAGGTGCGTAGTACTTGCAACCGGCGCTCGTGTATGACCAGATATATAACGTAAACGAGGCAAAAGTAGTATGTAAGGATCGTAGCAGGTGGCGTTCTGTTGGTCCTGCCTACCCCCATGGGAAGAAGGCGTGAGTTATGTATAAATGTGTATGTATGAACTTGCTTAAAATTTTGACAACGTAAATAACGCCCTACTGCAGGTCCAAAATTGGTTCACTGCTAATAATTTAGTATTAAATGGAAATAAAATTAAGTGTATAAGATTTTCTATGCCAAATATCAAGGGTAGTGAGTGTGAGATAGTATTGAATCATAAGAGACTAGAATTCGTCAATAAAACTGTTTTCCTGGAGATCACGCTCGACTCAAGGCTACAATGGGATCCTCATTTAACATCACTTGCAGGACGGCAAAGTTCAGCAGCTTACGCTGTGTTATATTATCTGTGGCTATAGGTAGAACTCAAACATAACTGGCGAAATATGGATGGACTCAAACTCAAAGCATTTATTTCAATAAAGTAAACCATTTACAGGAATTTTTGAACTGTCAATGAATCGATCAGTTAGTCAGAAAGTTGAAGCTGGTTGCCCATTCCAAAACGCAGATCTTTATGGAGAAGGACGGACAAGAAACTCCAAGGATACTCTATAAAATCAAGACATAAGATAAGATTCAAGATAAGATTCAACAAAAAGAAAACATAAAGATAGGATATAATCCCACTAATATCCTCGTTGGTCTAGTGGTCGCAATCGCTACTGCTGAGCATGAGGTCCTGGGTTCGATTCCCAGGTCGGGCAACTTGTTATTGGGTTTTTCTATCTGGAATTTCTCAGTAGCAGCCCGGAGTCTGGATTTGTGCCCGGTTGATGGCAATAGGCTCGCCCCCTATTACATGGGACTTAAAAAAACATAACTGGTGAAACGTGGGTATACCTCTGCCCAACCCTTCGGGGATACAAGGCGTGATGTTATGTTAATATTATAAACGTGAAAGTTTGTGAGTATGGATGGATGTTTGTTACTCTTTCACGCAAAAAGTATTCAACGGATTTGGATGAAATTTGGCACACAGATAGTTTATAACCTGGATTAACACACAGAGAACACTTTTTATCCCGATACTCCCACGGGATCAAGATTTATGCGGGTGAAACCACGGGGAGCAGCGAGTTAAAGAAAAATCATAAAAACGCTCTCCTTCACTCCTGAGACTTATTAAAATTTTGCTGATTCCGACGGGGTCCATAAATGTTTCTATGTATACTAACTTCCAGTATGTATATATTATGGATTGAATTAGGATTAGTTGAATTGAATGCCTCGTTGGTCTAGTGGTCGCAATCGCTACTGCTGAGCATGAGGTCCTCGGTTCGAGTCCCAGGTCAGGCAACGTGTTTTTGGGTTTTTCTATAAGGAATTTCTCAGTAGCAGCCCGGAATATGGATTACATGGGACTTAAACATAACTGGGGAAATGTGGGTGTAGGTAGGTACTATAGGTACACCTCTGCTCAACCTTCGGGAAACAAGGTGTGATGTTATGTGTTATGTGTGTGTTGAATTCAATTGGCAGTCTTAACGGTCGGCGCCCGTTCATGAACATGACTATACAGCTCACCCTTCTTTTCAATAATTATAAGCGTAATACAAGCGTTATGGTATGTTAACAAAGAAATGTTTCAATTACTTACAAGTGCAGCAACACTAACAAAGTGGAATTTATTTACTTTCACTGCCAAAGAAGAACACTTTCATTATTTGCGTCTATTGCGCTATTTTAATGAGATTCGCGAGATATTTGAGAGATTAATTTTACTTTGTACCTGCTGCTTTGATTATGTAGTAGATACCATATAACATAACATCACGACTTTAATGCCCATGATAAAAAAATAAACGTAAAACAGAGCTCAAAAAGATATTTTCCGTAGCATAATTTTCAAAGTTTGGCCCGTAAACTATCATATTTTATGTAATGAAAATAAATGAAATTCAACTAACTAAAGAAATAATTAAAAAAAAAACAACGATCTGCGCAGTTGTTTTTTTATTTTATTTCGTTAAATCAGCAAAATTTGTTGGTCATTCGATTCAAGAACATCAAAGGCATCTCTGGTTTGAACCTAATTTGTTGCCGCGATGCGTTTTAAATTTTTAGGTTGTCAACAACCTAAAAATTTGCTTCTTACCGCGCCTTAACCACTCTCAGCTAGAGATTTCAATATTGAAACTGATGGAAATCAAATCCATAGCCTGTGCACACATTTTGCAACGAAATTTGGGCTACACCCATTCATATGTACAGCATGTCCCGTAAGTCGACGTCAAGTTATAATAGTTAACAGAAATATATTTAAAAAATCTTTTTGTCATGTAATCCTGAGGAATGCTGAACAAAACTGTTGCTTAAAATTTACAGCCAACTGCTCCAGTCCAGAAGGAAATGTAATTTTTTCCCCAACCAAGTATTCAAAATGAAAACTTTGATTTTTATTATTTTTTAATTTTTTATTTATTAAAACGTGGGACACTCAGAAAGTTTTGCGAAAATTAATATAAATGTTCTATAGGTATTTTATTTATTAAATCTTTTCAAAGTAATCTTCACTAGTGTCTAGGTATACAAAGCTTCATGCGTCTGAACCAGTTTTCGAAAACCTTTTTCCAGTCCGCCGAAGACACCTCGTTTACAACCTGCTCGAACGCTGACAGCGCATCTTCCGGCGACGAAAATTGTATCCCTTTGAGCAGATTTTTTTACTTTCGGCAATAAAAAGAAGTCACACTGTGCTAGATCATGGGTGTAAGGAGAGTGAGTCCCTCGTTTTGAGAGCGGTGTGCAAAGGCGTGTTGTCGTGGTGTGTTTGATCGCTTGTTGCTCACAACAGTGAAAACTTCTGCCATGCATTTGGTAGTATACCGTTCAGCGTTGATGCTTCTTTGGTTCTGTTAAGGAATTGACACCAAGTAGCCAGTCAAATTGAAAAAGCTCGCGATCAAAATCTTGCCCCGGCTTCTAGATCCCTTCACTTTGGTAGGCGTTGATTCGTTTTGAAACACCCAAACCGTCGACTGACGCTTCGTTTCTGGATCGCATTGATAAATCTAAGACCTGTTATGATGTTGTAAACTCGCCAAGACGAGCCTGCTTCAAATTTGTTAATCATATCACGGCACCATTCCACCCGGGCCTGCTTCTGAGCATCGGTGAGGTTGTGCGGCACCCAGCGTGAAACTATCCTACTCACTCGAAGATGAACGTGAAGGCTTCCCGATCCAATCTGCCGTATGTGCTGAATCTCTTGATATGTAACTCGCCTATTGTCTTGGATTAAATTGTTCACTGCTAGCACGTTTTCTTCCGTAACAGCCGTCAAAGGGCGACCACTTCTTTCTTCATCCCCCAAAGTTAGTCGACCGCGCTTGAATTCGTTATGAAGGGAGTTCATCAATGAATGCCATTTGAAGTCTATCGTACGATTCGTCCGGTTTCTGGCGACACTTGAAATCGTAATGAGACACGATAATTTAAATTAGCTCGCAAACAATGTGGAGGGATATTTTAAAATTAGAACGTCCCTATTTTTACTAATAAATAATCATATTTTCTAAATAGACTATAACTGGCCACTCTGTCATACATATAAACTTTTTCGCAATACTTTCTCAGTGGCCTGGTAGTTTATTAATGCTAACAGCTTGCATGTGTACAATAAGGATTGCAATAAAGATTTATTAAATTGAAATACTTTGAGTTTGATTAGATAGGCATTAAAGGTTGGAGAGCGAGAGAGTTAACACACTCTTTTAAATAATATTGATGTGACAAATATATGAGTTACATCAATACAACAACGATGTACAAAAACCGTACACGTTAAAAGCGTCCAGAGTGCATCAAAACATAATTAAAAACAATCCATAAAATAAATTACTAAAATAAGCCGTGTCAGCTACGAGATGACCAGTCACAATTGACGGCGCCCGTTCACGAACATGACGCATGGATCAGCACCATTTACCTCAACCATTTTGAAGGGAGCTAAATGATCCAGCACACGCACCACCGTCAGCGAGACATTAGAGTGAGCATGATATACTATCAGCCGCCACGGCACATTCAAGTCAATCAAGACATTACCCGGTAAATGGTAGCTCTACAGTTGGTTACTCTGCACATACACTATCAGCCTATGAATTGCCCCACTGTAGGGCACAGACCTCTTCTCATACAGAGAAGGCACGAGCATTGATCACCACGCTTCCTCAAGACGGGTTGGCGATTGCAGACTTACCTTTATCTGTAACATTTCTATAGAGGTTTTTTTTGTGTGTAATATACTGGTATTCAGCTGCATCCTATTGGACTGGAAGCCGACCCGACATAGTTGGGTCGTTGGGTATAAGCGAGGAGGACGAGAGACAATTCAGAAGCAATCGTAGAAAATCTATAAACATACACGTAACGACGTCAAAGGCTTGGCAAGTATGTAGGTTAAAACACCGTTAGATGTCTACGCGTGTGTGATGCTGGCAAGCGTGATGAAATTACTAATATATGAAAAAACAACACCATCTAAGAGGCTTACAAGAGCTTAAGCTCTGTCATAATGAAAATCCAAGATTCTGGCTGCGAAAATGATCAAATATTTCGAAAACCATGAAACGACACACATGATGTGTAATTTCAAAATTTTCGCTGCCGCCATCTTGTATTTCCATTTTGACCTCGCCTTAAGCACCAGGAAACCATCAAAACTATTTCTCTATGTGTCTCTTTCTAACGAAATCCATGACAAAAAAAAAACGAAGACGCCATCTTGTAAATATGAACACTCCAAAAAAAAAACGCTTTTTCGCGTGACGATTTCTAGCAGTTAACTCCTGTCGCAAGCCGCGTTAAAGAACTTCGTTCCAAAAAAAAACACTTTTTATTTTTACAAAGATTGATTGACAACTCTAACGCTCCAAGGAGCATAGGTAATTATTTCGACAAATAGGCCTAGTTTTTTTGTTTGTTTGTTTGGCATCTCGCAGGTCAACGTGTGAGGTTGTCGTCTGCTTAAGCGGACTTGCCTGTGGTTGCCCTAATAAATTAAGGCCTCCAGCCAGGATTTAAACTTACATACTAACTAAAAACTAAGCGACTACACGCTAAGGGCACCCCCTGTGGGGTACGGAGCTCAGCTTAGGGCGCGGATTGATGTTATTTTGGGACGAATTTAAAGCTACAGGCTCAGCGGAGCGGGCTGGCTCGAGCAAGGATCGGGGAGGGAGTGAATTTGGGCGTCGCGGATTGGCCTAGTTTCCGTACTGTCCATATTTATACCCTCTCGCTCGAAAAGACTTCATTTGTTTTTGGAATTATTTGAATACTCAATACTACCTGCCATAAAATGCAAATAAAACGGAAGTTATGATTTTTTGCGAGCCTCGCTGCATGTAAGTTCAGAGTGTCATTCTACACAAGGGTGTCCCTGAGAAGGATTGAAATTGTAAAAGCTGTGTACCGTGTCGACCATCTTGCAAAAGAGACAAACGACTTTTAACACATTGTGTCAAAAAAGTATCGGGAGTGGATGTTTTGATTTTTCTTTTTTTTTGTTAGATTGGCACAACTATTTTCCATTTTGGCGCAAAGACAGTGCTGTTTTTAGTTCGATTAATTTATCTAGTGTGTTTTAATAATGGACAAAAACATCGACCAAAGAGTTTGTCATAAATTTTGTATTGCCAATGGAAAGGCTTGCGGTGAATGGACTTTATCAAAAACCGGGTTTTGCTTCGCTATGGTAGGCCATCAACGTCTTCAACTGAAGTTAACATCGCAAAAGTAAAGACAATTGTGACTGAAAATCTTCATTCAAGATTGAGAGAGATAGCCGCTAAACTTTCTGTGTCTCACGAGTCGATCCGTACCATTTTAAATAATCACTTGAGGATGAAACATGTTGCCGCTCGGCTAGTCCCGAAAGACCTGAATTTTCTCCAAAAACTCAATAGCATAAGAGTCGATGAGGACATGCTAGAACGAGTCAATTCCGACCCAACATTCATGAAACGCATTGTTACTGGTGACGAGACGTGAGTTTACGAGTTTGAAATGCAAACTAGTCAACAAGCTTCGGAGTGGCGATAGCGCCCGTTTTCATTCGGTAGAAGATACTGACGAAAATTCGCGGCGGGAACTAAACTCAATTCCGGAAAAAGCGTTTAAAAATGTTTTGATAACTGGATAATTCGTTAGCGTAAGTGTATCGTTTCTGAAGGAGCATACTTTGAAGGCGATAAAATAAATTTGAATAAATAACTAACATTTTGTGTATTATTGATGTTTTCCCGGAACTATCTTGACAGAGTGGCATTTATTTTTAGTTATTGTAAGTAATATACATGTGTATTTAAATATTCTATCTGTGTTATTATGTTAATGTCTATAGTATTTATGAGTATGTGTCTGTATCGTATGGGTTTAATAATTGCCAGATATAAATGATATTTAATTTAATCAAAAAAGCATAAATTATCTTTTGTAAAAAAAAAGTAGTACTTGGATTATTTAGATTTTAAATTATGTATTCATTAGGATTATCCTGAAATTATTAGAACGCCACCTTTAGCATTTTTTTTTTTACAAGGAGGTTTTACATGTATTTATAAACCATAAACACAATTAAGAACGTGCAATGTGACAGTAGGATATCGAACATTAATAATGTGCTTTTAGCTCTTAATTAATGAGTTAATGGCTTCTGAATAATAGGGGTAGCGCCTTAGGAAAATCGAAAAACTATCCAATCAAATAATATAACCTCTAATTAGTAAGCTAGACCCCATGACGATAATTACACACCTTTATTTGCTGTGCTGTAACAGATATCCACTCAAGACCGAGGTAACTGCTATCAAAGCAGTTAGGTACCGCTTCAATGATGCTGACGGTCAATAGTACGGTAAGGATGTGGTTTCAATTGTTTCTGAGTTTGTCGAATGGAGTGGGTAGTGTTTTGCCAATTTCTTAGCCACAGATATATGTCTGAAAAGCAGGGACTCAAAATGTAACCGCAACAAGTGTTTTTAAAAGAAACACATTTAAAAATGTGACAGATATACAATATTGTTACAGTATCAAAGAGTAACCTTTTATGTTTGTTAGTAAGTGTGTAACAGAATAAACAAATTGTTATTAATTTGTCTAATGTATGTTACACACCTACTCTATTAAATATTTGCATACTATCATACATGGCGGAATGTGTCTTTGCACTGAAATTTTATGTAACATCTTTTGTACCTACCACATTTTATGAAAATAAACGATTTTGATTTGATTTGATTTGAGAAATAAGCAGTTTAAGGTATAATTGCACGGTACCGTAACAACGCGCGGTGGACAGACAGGAATGGCTATGCCAATATTGCTACAATCTAGTCGGGGTTGAAACAATTTTGGCAACGTCGCGTTTACCTGTTACACTTATTAACACTATGATATCGGGAACATATAAATAATATTACTGTTACATTTTTGTAAGTGTTTTGGGATAACACATTGAAAAACATATTATTATGTGTTACATATTTGATTCTGTTATAAATTCAAAATGTAACTGTCATAATTATATAGCATATAAGAGTGTTTTTAAGTCTAAAAAGCGGCCAAGTGTGAGTCAGTCTCGCATACGGAGGGTTCCGTACCAACAGTTAATTATTAAAATCGAGCAAAAACGGCGAAAAAATAATTTCTCAAAAAAAATTAAATTAAATAAAGTATAAAATGCAAGTGTTATTTTTAACTTTATTTAATTTTATTATTTGTTGTTATAGCAAATGGACGTTATGGGTCCGAAATAAAAGTTCACACACAAACTTTCAAATGTCTACCTGTGACAGACGGACGGACGGACAGCGGAGCCTTAGTAAAAGGGTCTCGTTGGCACCCTAAAAAAGGCAACCTCCTATTCTTGAAGCATATCGACTGTCAGATGATCAGATCAGCTGTTGCGTTTGATTGAAAAAACAGCCAGTCATTAATTAGTAAGAGCCATTACAGATTATAGTGTAGTTTCAGCCTTTCAAGCTTGTTTAAACCAGTAGCGGTAGGTAGCATAGTAGGGATAGTCCTGTACCCGTGTCGTAAAAACACCTACAAACATCATACACACAACATTCTTCATTACCACATTACCATGCTTAATTTTTTGTTACGCTTATTCTTATTTTATTTTGTCACGTAAGGACGCATCAGTGAATAATAAGCATAATTTGTATATTTCTTTGAATTTTTTGTTTGACTGTTTTTTTTAAGTTCTGATTTTGGCTCGCTAGCTAACTGATAATGATAAATTAGTCAAATTAGATTTTAGTCAATAAAATTGGCAAGTTTGCCCAGTTTTATGAGTACCTATCTTAAACTTAGTTTAAAAAATATATTTTACTGTTAATTTTGTAGGTAAACTTGTACTATATAATATCTTAACTCTATAACCGTTTTGTGAATTAACATGTTCTATCTAAGAGAGCCGGGTGATCTGTAACTCAGGACCCTCCTATCTCAGACGCCTTTCTCTATTAGGATGGTTCATTCTTTTAACCAGTGCCTGCAATATGATGACGAGATAAATAAAGATTTATGATTGCACCGTCATTATCATAATTTCTGCCGAAAGACGTCCACGGCTGGACATGGACGTTCCCCAAGCACAGCCACTTCGACCGGTTCTGTGCTTCCTGCATCCAGCGGATTCTTGCAGCCATCACAAGGTCATCGGTCCACCTTGTGGGAGGCCTTCCTATAGTCCTGTAAAGTCCTCGTTATAAATCTCCGATGAAAGCGACGCTTTGAAGTTGATTTCTAGGGTGTACCCAAAAAAAAGGGTGTCCCTTTTTTTTGGATGGGGAATCATGGATCCGCCCGCCTCCTGGATGGAGCGGAATGGCGTGTCAGACTTTTACTGACCAATACCCACCCTTGTTTCTTCAGTTGCCAGGGCCACGGTATCTCTTTCGAACAATGCGCAACCCTGGCAGGCATCGGCCCTATCGGAACCCGTCGCTAAGTGCTGTCATCTGTTTGAGGCGTGCGTGGAACACGACGCGCCGTCGACCCGCTCCTGGCCCTTACCGGATGGCGAGCTACCCATTGCTCGCCATAAGCAAGCCCGCCTCTACGGTGGCCGGGATGCTGCTGGCGACACCCGACGCCCAGGGCGTCTCCTGCGGCGACAGGGCGTGATTTTTTGTAGGTCCTACAATCGGTCAGATTATTTCGCCCTAACTTATTAAGATCTACGTTTTGGGGCGTGTGCGTTGATACAATTGATCTCTACAGTTTCATTCAGCTCCTACAATGAATCGCCCGCCGATGATTGCATGCCGTCTACGAAGTATAGGAGGAGGGCTTAGCAGAGTCCTGAAAAATCCGTGTTTTTGAACCGTTAAGTTGAATGGACCATTTTTTACCGCCTTTTCCGATTTTTCTTTACTGGAAAAAAAACTACAAAGTGAAAAATAACAGTAATTTCGAAAGTCGGTGTCTTTGGCGCCGACTTGCGAAATCAAAGTTATTTTTCACTTTGTAGAAGTGTTTTTTTTTTGGAAGCAGGTTGTTTTTGTTGTTTTAAAAAAGTTGTTATTTTTCATTTTTTTTTGTGCACTTTACCGCACACAAATTCGTATACCGCTGCTTGCTAAGTAAGTAACTAACTACGCTTTGGGGGTCCAATAATTAAATCTGTTATATATTCATCATTTTAATTTTAATTTATATTTTAATTTTAGTTTCTATAATTATGCTTTGTTAATTGTACTTTATGTATCATGATATCCGAATTTTAATTTAAAAAAATATATTAAACATTATTTACACTAGGTGGTAAAATACGTATTATTGAAGTTAACCGAAAAACTACCGAAGCAAATTTAATTAAATTTATATGGGACCACCCCTGAGGGTAGGTACAAAAGTACAAAAATTTTCTACATTAATGAAAATAAATAGTAACTGATATTATTGTAACAATGTTATTTAAAAGAGTGTCCATGGAGTTTCTTGCCCGTTCTTCTCCATAGGTACCTACTACGCTTTGGAATGGGCTTCATATTTCTGACTGACCGACTCCTTGACAATTCAAAAGTGCAATGGTTTGAGTTTTGAGTTTTTTTTTTTTGTAAGGCATCTCGTAGTTGACCTTGAGAGGTCGAAACTACTTAACCGGACTATCCTGTGGCTGCCTTATGCGAACTCAAAGCCTCCAGCCAGGGGAGAGTTTGAGTTTGATTTTGAGAATATTGCTTATTATTACAGTACTCAAGACCACCAGTACCCATTTCCGCTGTTAGTTGGAGCGGAGCGTGTCGCCAGCACGCGCCGTGACCGACTCGCGCTTAAGAGACGCGATGCAACACAACTTGAGAAATATCTTGTTATCTATGTTCAAAGAGGCGTAGGCTTAGCAGGAGTGAAGGTCTTGCCCGCACGCGTAGCATGAGAAGGAAAGATTTGATATTAAATATCCCTAGGACACGGACTTTGCTTGCTAGTAGGTAGGTATGCAAACCAAAAACCAGTAACTACTATGACAGTAATCAAATGAATGGAATGGATACAAACGCTTATCTACAATGATACCAAAACACTTCTGAAACCTTGAGACACACACACCCTCACACTCATGTACTTTCACTCACACCAACTCTTTCACTTACATTGGTATACTCACAGTCATACTTACACCCACACGTAGACACATTCGATGTAATAGAAGTTAATGTTAATATATGTAGTTTTTGCATAAAAATTATGTTTTGTCTTTTGTCCGTCTTGATTATGGAAGAGCGGACTCTCCCAATACGGTCACTATCTGCCTTAAAGGAGGATCCAATCAAAACATTTTGTTTGCACTTTAACTTGTTTTACCAATAAACTATTTAAATTTATTTATTTGATCACCATAGAAACATTTTTTGTCGACGGAAGAATAGACAAAATTCCAGACGAATAAAAGAAATCTGTCATTTTGTCTATTCTATCTGTAATCTTGGTTATTCTCCTTTCACAAAAGTTGGTCATGCTACGGGTGCTGCTCTCCTGCGCAGACGCTGATAGTCTTACAGATTTCATACATTTCCTTGATTGCTTGTCAGAAAATGAAAGGCGAAGATCTATATATAGATAGTTGGCCGAGCGAAGGCGAGTACCAACATATAGCCAGCTCATTTGTCGAGCCTCGCCATTGCTCATCAACGCTCGCCTAGCTGGCCGAGTGCAGGCGAGCGCCAACGTGTATACGGTTTGTTTGACGTGCCTCGCCACTCGGGATCGCTCGCTACGACTCGTCCCACTTCGGATCAGTGTCAGTTTTTCTGCACAAATCAAAGGTACCTACTCGCCTTGTATCAATTTGCCTACGCTCGCGTTGGCTGAGGCTTGGCCAACATGTAGACAGTAGCACTCGCCTTGTATCAATTTGCCTACGCTCGCGTTGGCTGAGTCTTGGCCAACATGTATTGCCGGTTTAAGTAAATACTGAGATAGTAGAACTTCATAGAAAAAATTGTTGAGAAACTTACTACTACAAGGATCTCGCTCGAATGAATTGTTTCACTTGAAATGTATTCAAAAAACAAGATGGCGGCGTTAGTTCCGATTTTGGCCAATAACCTTGGAGGGCTATATATGTATAGAGTGACAAATACCTAACAACTTAAAGAGTCACTCTGTGTCATTGACTTGTGCAATGCATGACGTAACAATAGTCCACACAATAGAAGAACAGAGGCTCGACTCCCCAAAAAAAGGAGGTGTTATGTTTTAAAAGATCATGTATATACGTAGGTGTGTACCTGAGTTTCTTTATTCCTCCATAACTTCCAGAAATAAAATAAAAAAAATTACGACTACCCGTAAAATACTAAATGACTACAAAGAAAAAAAAACTTTATCACAAAAAAAAACCAAACGCCTTTAAAAAAAACAAAACACTATAACGTGAGAAATATGTTTAATTTCGGAAGACAGTGGCAAAACTCGAAAATACCGACTTCCGAAGTCATAAAGTATTTTTTCACTGTGTAGTGTTTTTTTGGAAGTCATACCGACTTCCGACTTTAAAGTAATTTGTCACTGTGTAGTGTTTTTTTGGAAGTCGATTGTTATTTTTTGTAATGAAGTTTTATTTAGCCTTTTAGTCATTTAGTTTTTTTGGGCAGTCGTAATTTTTTAGATTATTTTGTTTATAATTTTTCACTTAACAAACGGACTCACGGAGTGAAAAATACCCAACAAAATTAATAAAATTTATAGAGTCACTCCAAGTCATTGACTTGCGCAATGCATGACATAACAATAGTCCATACAATGAAAGAGCAGACTGACTGACGGAACTTTCACTGCCAGTCGTAGGGAAACGTACCGTGAATTTATAAGTATAGCTGTATTACAGTTCTTGTTATTTGGTGGTGGTAATGATATCATCAGTAATTTTTGTAACGAGCCTCCTCTTTTAAAGGTTTTATTTTTGATCCTCTACCAGTCTACATCCATGTCAACAAATGTTCACAACAACCAATGGATGTTGATAAACTGAGGGGCAACAGCCACAGATCGCACTTTGACGCACATGGCTTTGTTTATTTTAACGTTCTGCATATCGATTCTGTAAAAATCTCACCGTGTAGACTTACGTGGAGTGAGTCTTGGTCAATCCCTAGCATCAGTGGCACTGACAGCTCACTCTACCCTCACTTCATCTAAGTTTTCACGGTGAGATGGTTACAGAATAGCACTAGATTTCCGTATGCGACGTACATATAATTACAACCCGCTCTGTTTCGGCACGGTTTTATATCTTGAAAAAACATCGAGTTTTCTTTGCCATACATGTTTCGTACGGAAACCTTCCGGAATAAATTCGCTTTATTACTTTGAAAACCGCATTAAATACCTTGCGTAGTTTTTAAGAAAGAAAAACCTGTTGCAGAGATTAAAAATGACTGTAAAAATGGAGGTGAACTGAGCTGACATTCCACCTAGATGCTAGAGAGATGAGATGCTGTGAGATCTCGCGAGACTACAGAGCCAGTTTCGAGATTGGGTATTTTACTGAAAACTTATGAAATGTTAATAATAATAATAAGTTTAATCAACTAACAATGGACACAAAGGGAGAAAGAAATAATTGTCTATATTACTAAAAACATTAAATTCTGTCTCCTAAACTAGCGGTGGCATGTATCTTAGGAGACAGTGAGTGATTCCACCGAGCTGTGCTGTAAGTTAAATGAATGATGGACGAGTGCTATTAATTGCATTTACTTGTTATCAACATTTAAGATAAAAATTAAACATGCATGTAATGTGACATATATAGGGTGCGCCGTAAGTCGACGTCAAGCCGGAGTCGGGTGTTAGGTCGGGTCTTAATAGTTAACAGGAAAATGTTAACAACATATTGATAAGTTTTTGACTAACAATATTGTCCCTACTTCTAACTTCAAACATGCCGTTACGATACTCGTTCCAAATAACGTTTTACGTACGCATGCAACCATTGTTTCTAATTTAATTGAATAATTGTATTCTGTTTTGAGAAATAAATCTCTTAAACCATAACCTTGGTAAATCAGCCTACCGCAGCAATAACTATTTAAACAGGAACGAATAAAATAAATTAACTTCTCAACTACATGCGCGCGTACATGCACTGCGCGGCAGAGGTTTCTTAGCACGCAGCCGCGCTTTAATACACACGGATTGTACTACCCGCTAAATCTCGCAATCTCGCGAGATCTCGTACATAAATTGTACGAGATCTCGCGAGATTGCTCGTTCGCTTGTCGATTTCTCGTTTTCCGGAATGGGGTTGACGCAACGTGAATTATTCTTCTAATAGGCACGGATAATATAATGCTACGTACAGATACCCAATACCCTATAACGAAATGGCAAACCTAGGGAGGTTTAGATTCTGGCTATTGAGCAGGCTATGTTTAGGAGTCAGGGTTTACCTTATCTATATGACCTTTAGTTAACCAAGTTATGTATCCTAGTCTTAAGCAATTTCAAAGGTTCTTGTATCAATAAAGATTTTAATTTTTTTATTTTAATTCGTCCAAATTTTCAACAGATGGCAGCATCAGGGACTCGCTTAATGCCAGAGACTGTTGTTTTACAAAGCCACCTAGGAGTTGACTTACTTATAAAACGTTTTGTGTAATCCTGTTTAAATAGAGTTTTATAGTTCTGGGTTAAGATTTTTTTAAATAGATTTCTTTTATAATTCTTCATTTTCTTTTTTTGATTTACATTAGTAACTATAAAGAGGTTCCTGTGATGACCGGTTAAATTGAGTAAAACGCCATCTATTTCAAAGAGATCTGAACAAAATTATACTAACAGATGGAAACTTTTATAATTATTAGGAAACGAATTGAAGATAAAGGTTTATGTTTTTTGTTGAAAATACCTGCATTATGAGTGTAAATTTACATTATGAGTGTAGTTATTTTTAGTGCAGGTATTTTCAACAAAAAACATAAACCTGTAAATAATAGTTTTTTGCAAGCTTCTTTACAAGGAAGTTTTGATATTTACTAATCTAACTTCAGCAAAATTCTGCCGTTTATCACTTTTTAATGATTGTTAATTTCATAATGGTTGCCTATGCTGCCATCTATGATTTCTTTTCAAGTCTAATTACAATTTGTACAAGTTGAGACCTCATGTAATAGGTAAATCTCTATCAGCTGCTTAACCGTAATCTCAGCAGATATTAACCCTATTCCAAGTTTATCACAAGCCATCATTCCACACATTCAATCATTCTTATCCAATTCATACCCGACATTTTTGCCACAAGGCCACGATGAAAATGTAGTGATTTCCAAGAAAATAAGACCTATGGAAAATGTTTGTCACCGTTTAAACCCAAACTACTTTTAAACACCAATCACCAAATCAGACGTTTGTCTCGAAACGTTCCTACTCATTCAATCAGCCACTTGTGTGTTGCTAGATCTTCCCTTGTCACCAAAAACTTATTTACTTTTTCTTTTTTCAGGTTACGAAGAGATATTCACTATATCGCAGCTATCACCAAAATCTGCGATAGCAGACCAGTTACCCCAAGATGCGGTGATGCAGACCAGTCTACCAGACAACGTAGGACTAAGGATAGAACCTAGCGTGAAATTCGAGGAAGAGGAACCGCCTGTGATCACCCACGAAGAATTAGAAGAGCATGTAATGATAGCAAAGTCAGCAGACCCTGTTAGAGAATCAAGATCGATTAATATTGATGAAATCCCGACATCGAATAACGAAATCGATAATCATTTAGAGTTTCAAAACAAAAGGAAGTACTATGACATTCATCCAACTAAAACCATGAGTTATTTGCGGAGTGATGATGATGTTATACTGTCTTCCGAAGGGTTTGGAGACAGGCTTGAGTTTAAGTTTCCGGGGGAAGGGAAGAGGGTTCCAAAAGCGCGCGCACTGGCGCCTATGGGACCCCGAATACGGCCTACTGCAGTGCAGCCGATGTTTGCGACAGCTACCCCTAGGCGGGAGGAAGGGAGACAGAATACAGAGATCCAAAACATTATAACAGGTCTCGTCAAGTTACTGAATGGCAACGTCAATGTCCAACAAGCCAATTCTCAGCTTTTAAGGCCAGGAAGGCCTATGGCATCGAGGATCAATAACAGAGGTCCTCCGAAAATATCTGATGTTCCACCGCTACCAGATTATGATAAGCCTATGACTCCACCTCCTCATCATTACCATCCTACAAAGACGCCTCCTCCATACCCGTTCGATAGGCCACCAGTCTACGTCAACTTGCCTGAACAAATAGTCCCTCCATTAAACAGGCCTGGTTTCCATCGGCCAATGCCACCCTGGCAAAGGCCGAGACCTAGACCACCAAATAGAAGACCTAATCCAGGTTTGCCTATGTATAAACCTAACCTCCCACCTCTACCAAATATGTCAGATATTCCAGATGTACAAACGAAACCAGAGGAAATAGTTAGCGAGAACGAAACAACGCATTCAGAAAATAATCATCTTCACGAGGAGCTTGAAGTTCCAGCAATTATTGCAGAAGTTAGTACAACAGAACCTGAAACAACTAAAGATGAAGAGAAAGAAGAAATAACAACAGTTGCTGACACAACAACTTCATCCACCACAACTACTACCACCACCACCACCACAACAACAACAACAACAGAAAAACCCACAACAACAGAGAAAACCACGACAACAGAGAAACCAACTACAACAAAGAAACCAACTACAACAGAGAAACCGACTACAACAGAGAAACCGACCACCACAGAAAAACCGACTACAACAACGGAGAAAAAGGTCGAAAAACCGAAACAAGACAAGAAGAAAGAAACAGTTTTTGGTGAAAAAGAGAAACCTAAAGATAGAATCAAAATCGATGATAAACCTTTTAACAAAACGAATGTAGCGAAAGATGATTTTCTTGATCAAGTGATTCAGATTATTGAGCCGTCTCTGCTTGATATAAGGTCTAGCAGTACTATGTCGACTGATATTCCAACTCCTACTGAGGGACTGATTAATCATGCCCCTTCGGTCAGTGTGGCGATGACTTCATCATCATCTTCTTCAGTGG
This sequence comes from Dasypolia templi, assembly GCA_963555695.1. Lineage (NCBI taxonomy): Eukaryota > Metazoa > Arthropoda > Insecta > Lepidoptera > Noctuidae > Dasypolia > Dasypolia templi. The sequence goes on from OY743163.1 coordinate 14,791,759, forward strand.
AAATGATAGAGACATCCTCTATTAATACGCAGCCGTTGCCAAGTAAGATATGTTTGATTTTAATTTTTGTACCTTAGTTCATCCGTTCGAGTATTAAACCACTTAACGGATTTCGATCAAATTTGCCAAGGTGAAACATGGTATCCTGGGTAAGGACATTTTTTGTGCCGGTAGCACTTAACATTGCAGCGGTGCCGCGAGCAGAAGCTAGTTTTGATATAAATGATCATTTTCATATCTTCAAAAGGCAATGAAATAATATTGATTGTCATTACTTTCTGGTTTAAAGTAAAGCTTTATAGCTAATCATAAGTATAGCTTTAAATTCACCAAGCTTTCTGAAACCACTTCCAAATGCTAAATTAAAATGCTGTTGCCACGGATACAGAAGTAGATATGCCATAATTTCAAAGTTTCAAAGTCAAAGCATTTATTTCAAATAGGCCCATAAAAAGGCACTTTTGAACGTCAACATTTACATTAAAAATAGAACTGATTGTAGGCGCCACTTCCAAAAGGTAGTTTCGTATGGAGAAGAAGGGGCAAGAGACTCCACCGTTACTCTTTTAAAATGTTTTACAATATTTTGTATACATTAATTTTATTTTTATATGTGAGGACTTTGCACCAAGAATAAAAATACTACACCACAATTGGTAAAAATAATTAAAAATAAAGCAAAGGCAGATAAATTAATCACATGATAGGTACATTGTGCTCACATATTTACAAACATTGTAAAATATATGATTTTCATAAAAATATATGATGTCGAAAATATAGGCACTTCTACCATTAACTTTTACCCGCATAAGTACGATACTTTTAACAACTAACTTCTAGTAGTAATAATGAAATCATAATTGTATAAATTGGTTAAAAAAAAAACATTTTTACACGTCAAATAAAACTAAGGTTTGAAACTCTCTTTTAAAGTTCACACATAATCTTGGTCAGGCTATATGAAGACCATGCAGAAGAATGTCTGAGATGGTCTTTTTAGGAAATAACCACACAGATTTGACTGGAACTGTCCAGTTAGTGCTTCCATTAGAGACTTCAAAACTCTTTCACAATTTTGGTTTTCAGCATCTCAAGGCACGATCCCCTACCAACCGTACCGGCCTCGGCCCGGAATAGTCCTCGATGACACGGACTTCAAGCCGCACGGTTCCCGCTACCGGCCCGTAGCTGAAGCGTCTGTGATAACGGCGCCGGAACCACGCCCACCGGGGTACGGGGAGATATTTGACGTGACTGTGTCTGCCATACAAGGGTTGGGGGAGAAGGGGGGCCCTGCTTCAGGTAAGTTTTTTTTTAAAGATTATATTATAGTACCCAACAACATATGCCTGTGGATTTTTGACTGACTCTGACCCATATTCTAAGTCAAAACGTCATGATTTCCTCGACTTGACTCAACCTCACTTAGGTGGTTTGAAATTCATAGTTGCAATTTTACTACTCACCTCAAACAGTTTCCTCAGTCGTGGTGTGTTTGAGTTGAGGAACCATCTGTCAAAAATAAGGTACGTCGGCATGTAACTTAAGGCTTCCTTGAGGTAGTCAACAAGGAAGGTTTAACCAAAACACGCCTATTTTATCCGAATTTCCTACTGTCTTTTGAAGAGTTTATTGACGTATTCGTGACGTATCACTCGACTCACACTCATTCGAGGGAACTCATAATTTCCTCAATCTGACGACTATGAATACCGTTTTTGAAAGTCTTCCGAGGCACGCCTTGAGGTTGAACAAGAGTTGTGAGTCGAGTACATTTCGAGGTTACGAAATCTGAAGAATCTTAGATAATTAGCAGGTTTTTGAACAACAAATTCAATGTAATGCGTGATAATGTTCAAATATTCATTGAAAACAAAAAAAACGGTGCCTTTTGTTACAAAAGTCACTCAAAAAAATCAACTAGAAAATGTAACGATAAAGAAGTTATGGAATATAAATTGTCTGAGATCATCAATTCAAATTTAGTTGTGACAAGCGCTTCTTTTGAACGTGAGGGTGCGATTCCCAGGTCGGGCAAAGCGTTACTGAATTTTCCATTAAAATATTCTCAGTAGTAGCCCGGAGTCTTGATTCATCCGGTTGATGGCAATAAGAAACTAAGAAAGAAAGAATAACGTTTAACTGGACACAGTTCGTGAAACACAAAATACTAATACGCAAACACCAAAAAGGTTAATTGCAGCATGAATGCCAGACAGACCAGATGCTGTCTGACGCTGGTTTTATAATGAACTTTTAGGGACACGTGTACAAACAGTTTCAACATACCTAATATATAATTCAATAGTCTCTTCTCCCGCCCGTCATAAATCTGGGTGCGCAATACTAATACACTTTTGCCAATCCCATCAAAGTATACAGGATCATGTGAGGCCCTACTGATCAGCGAAAAATCGTCATTATCTTCCACAGTTCCATACCTCTTTATGTGTGATGATGAAAATTTTCAACGTCGCAATTTCAGTGCACATCGAAAACGTGAACCTGTCAGGCCACGAACACGATGACATCATAGTGTCCGCCTCAGGGGCGCAAGGGTTCGTCTCCATCGACGGCAAAAGGACGTATCTAAACCTGTTCGATACCTCCACTCCTGTGCCCAGCATCAGACCTACTAGGGTGCAGAGTTTGCCGCAATCTGGTGAGTAATTTTTTTGAAAACTGTTTTATAATAACATTTTGAGAAATTTAGATTGGCATTCACAGATTTTGAAAAAAACATAAAAAATTGAAAATAAGCATTTTTTTGCCATATTGACCTTTACGGTATGGGGTTAGTTGCGCATGTGTATAACCAATTATGAAGGAATAAAGTTGAATATGGCGGTAGTCTCAATTTTTATTTCGTTTATAACTAAAGTAATAATTATTGATCTAGAAAAGAAATTTTGTGCCTGGATAAAAAACTAAATTGTCTTATTGTTAATATTAATTTTAGACATCAATCTTTGAAAAAGACACGACTTTCGAATAAAAAAATAATCAAGCGAAAATGTTTCAATTACGTAACTGTCTTGGAAAGAAAAACATCCATTAAATCATTTACTAAAGTTCCATTTTATTTATTTATTTAATTTATTTTATTCGGGAAACTTACAGCTAACATAAACAGTGTCCTTAAACGACACAAAATTGAAGGCCATTTACAAGTTTCCACTGATAAACACTAGAAATACATATATGAGAAGTAGAAATAGGTACAAAACACTTATAACATAAATCAGGAAATACAAACAAAAAATAGTACACGATCAACAAATACAAACTAAGAATCATATGACGCAAATTTACTTTTTCGTAAAAAAGCTTTCCACTAAGAAATTCTTAAGCCGAGATACACTAGTATTAAATATATCCAATCCAAGTCATGTTCACCGGACAGTTTATTAAAAATTCCGCTCGCCTGGGTTAGAAACGAATTCTGCCTGTACGCGGATTTTGATTGTATGAGTGACTGTTTCAGAATAATAATACAACTAAAATACATTTTAATCTGATGAAAGAATGGAGGAGTTCCTTCACTACGCGCTTTTCACGTTTTTCGATGACGATATAGGAATTATTTTAGCCTGTATAAGTAGCAGTTTCTCTAGACGAGACCATCACAATATTCTTCTTAAAATCATTATCTCATCTTCTCTTACAGTACCGCCTCTCCCGCCACCTCCGCTAGCCCCGACTCTAGGCACAGGGGAAGCGATCCCAGCGGATGACATCCCACTCCCACAGCCCCCATCTCGGAGGCCAGCTCATCATCCACAGCTCCCAACACACCCAGGGCAGGCGGGGCATCCTCAATTGCATCGACCGCAGCAGGGATTTAGGAGGCCGCAGCCGACGGTCAGGTATGAGATTGAGAATATAAAATTTTTCTATGTATTTCATCAACACTGCTACTGGTCGGGTTTTCTATGTGACGGTAAGGTAATTTCAACCTTAGTTTCAATTTAGCGGCAATTGTTGTCAAGTGAAAATACTCAAGACCTATAGATATCTTAAATACGGGTGTAAGGGACAGATCTCCTCAGACTGATGGAGTGGATTCCGTATACGACACTAAGATGTCTGTACCAGAAATTATTTCAGGAACGTTATGGGAATCCAATGAACCTGATTTGTTTTTTTACCTCACACGCAATGTATCGTTACTGCGGCAACAAGCACGTAGCGAATGGCAGCGCAGCGAGCCCTCCCCGCCGCGGGGTCAATGCTCTGCCGCGTCTTTCGTAAGAGTATTACAACATCCATTACAGGTTTTTCTGTTATAGCTGCTTTATTTACATTAATGAAGTGCTGTGCACCTAAAGGAATAGTAACTGAAAAAACAATTAAAAAAAGAAAATTAACCCTAGAAATTATCCAGTGGAATATGATTCTAAATAACGAGCCGAATGCACCCTTTTAGTTTGCGGATGGTTGTTCCTTACAACCTGTATAATACCAACATTACATCGTCATATACGTCACAACAAATTATACTCAAATAAGTAGTTGAGCAGGACATCGCTTCGGTGGTATCACAGGAAAAAGGTATTCCATTATTTCCCCGTGACAGCACTGGTGGTGTCAATTTGGTTGTGTCACGGCACAGGTAATATAATACTACGTAAAGATACCCAATCCACTACACCTCCATAAGTCTGGCTATAAAACTGGCTATTTTTCTCCGTCCAATGTTTAATAGATGGCAGCATCAACGACTCACAAATTGCCAAACACTTTAGTTTTACCACGCCATCTAGGAGTGATCCTACTTTTAAAACGTTTCGTGCAATCCTTTTTAAAAAAGTTTTATAGTTCCGAGTACAGAAAAACATGTTATTAGAATTATTTTATATTTCTATGTAGAGTAATAGAAAAAAAAGTTGTTTGATTTAAATGAACTCCAGTGGTGATGTAAATATAGTGGAAACTGTGATGACATGACAAATTGAGTAAAACGCCATCTATTGCAAAGAGCTCAAAACAAAAGGAGTAACAAATTGCAAATTTTATAGTTTTATGGGTTCGAATTGAAGTTATAACAGTTAAAAAAACATAAATGATTTTTTTGTAGATGAAGCCTCATTTAGGTTTTTTTTTGTAAAAGTACGTACATAATGAGTGTAAATAGATCCAGCATTACACAAGGAAGTTTAGATTTTTACTTATCTGACTTCAGCCAAACTTCTGCCGTTTAACGCTTTCTAGTGATTGTAAATTTCATTATGGTTACCTACGCTGCCATCTATGATTTTTTTTCAAGACTAATTATAATTTGTTCGAGTTGAGACCGTCACGAAGAGTGAACGCTCTCAAAACGGTGAAGAAAACCATATTAAGATAGCAGTTATGTCTTAGGACCGATTCAAAGACTGGGACATCCACCAGCCTTTCGAGTCAGTATTTTATGATATATTTTATTTTATTCACTTAATGAGAAGGCAGAGAAATACATTTTCTCAAACATGGTTGGAAATTCGACCATTATTTTGACAACCTTCTTCAATATAAATTGAAAATGCTGTGCGTCAAATACGTACATGCAGCGAGCGGCTGGCAATGTTAGAATGTAAATCCATAATTGTCGTGTAATTTAAAAAGGGAACGTACTTTTTATTAAAGATTTTATTGAAATCACGAACTGAAAAGAAACAAATTAACATATTGGTGCGAGAAAAGTTACAGTTGTTCGTCATTGATTATGGAATTTATAACAAATTTACTTAGTTTGAATTTCCCCGCATTATTTAAGAAAGGTACTATAGAAGCCTTGGCAGCTACCAGGCATTGACGGAATCACGATTTTCACGTTCGTCCGTCAATCCCTCCTTTGTCGGCCGCTGTAGTAATGCACTATGATTTTCACTTTTAAAACCTTACAAAGGCACTTATGAAAAGTCAAAATAACGGTATAATTTGTTGATTTCTATGAAGAAATACCGGCAAGAATGGAGAATCTCCATGGGTTCTGGAACTTTTTGGTCAACCACACACTTTCATCCAGCCCTTATGCAGACGAAGACAAAGAAAACTTCAAATTATACAACTTCATAATCTTGTGCTTGTTTCAGGATCGACACTTGCATAGTTGGCGACGACACCACTTGTGATCAAGCGCAGAACGAGAAGTGTAGAACAGAAGCTGGTAAGTTTCTTAATCTTTGATTCCGTAAATGGTGATAGGTCTCCGCAAGTGACTTTCTAAGGTATTACAAGCATGGACTCAAACCGTAATAAAAACGTTTATAAATATAACAAATACAATAATGTTACAGTATCAAAGTGTAACGTTTTATATGTGTTACTGAAATATGCAGTTCTAAGTATAATTGCACGGTACCAAAACAACGCGCAGCGATGAAAAAAATTGGTAGACTATTTTGGCAACGCCGCGTTTACCTGTTACACTAGTTGTTACACTTTTATATTGGTTACAGATATAATACTGTTACAGTTTTGTAAGTGTTTGGGGTTAGCATATTGAAAAACACATTTTCAGTGTTACATATTTGATTCTGTAATCAATTCAAAATAACCTATAATTCTGTAACCTTAATGAAGGTGTTTGAAAGTCCCTGACTATGAGGCCACTGCCTACAGGCAGCCGCACATTTGGTGGGGGTTGCAGTATTGCAAAAGTCCTCCTGCATTTCGTACTTTTTGTAGGAGCCATCGCACACTTCAGGATTGCAATGTGCTGTTCCGAAGCAACTGTAATGTGCGCTTAGCTTAAAGTTGAATTAAGACAACGTGAGGGATGGTCTGTTATCACCAAGTGCCTCCTGTATGAGAAGAAGCCTTTGAGCTGCATTGTTGCATTACTCAAATGACTACATTTTTCGCTTCAATAACCGCAGTAAATCGTAACTAGAGCAGTGGTGGCCCACTTCTTTAGACTGTCAGTGATACCAGTTTCTGGACGCCTCATCTACTGTCAAATATCATGTGAGCGGTTGCTTGTTTGACCGAAATAACAACAAGCAATCAAATAAGTGCAGCAGTGGTGGCCCAGTGGAAACAGCCGCGACTTATGAGTTGCAGGTCGTAGGTTCTAACCCAAACGACAGGCAGGTATTATCTTCATGAGGAACTTCACTCTGAACCCTTTGACGGAGAGGCCTGAGCAGTGGGAATTTATATCCTGAAACTATGCTCATAATTTAACAAACAAACATAACACATAACATCACGCCTTGTTTCCCCGAAGGGTTGGGCAGAGGTGTACCTATAGTACACCCACATTTCACAAGTTATGTTTAGGTCCCATGTAATAGGGGGCGAGCCTATTGCCATCAACCGGGCACAAATCTAGACTTCGGGCTGCTACTGAGAAATTCCAGATAGAAAATCCCAATAACACGTTGCCCGACCTGGGGATCGAACCCTGGACCTCATGCTCAGCAGTAGCGATTGTTACCACTAGACCAACAAACAAACGTTATCTTAATATGCCACACTATGTCACAAATGTTAAATAATCATTTGGTGTGTTTTAGGCGTATGAGCAGTGGTGGCCCAGTGGTAACGGCCGCGACTTACGAGTTGCAGGTCTTTGGTTCGAACCCAAGACCTAGTGACCAAGACTTTGTGTAATTTATTTCATCACAACTGCTCTCAAAACGGTGAACGAAAACATCGTGAGGAAACCGGCATGTCTTAGAACCAAAAATTTGAAGACATGCGTCATCTACCAACCCGCACTGGGCCCGCGTGGTGTATTTAGGGCCCACTCCCTCACAAAGAGGAGACCTTTCCCAGCAGTTGAAACAGTATAGGCTGATTATGCTATTGTCACCTATTAAGAAAGGTGAAGAAGGGTAATATTTTCTATGCTTTTATATTTGCATACCGAATAACTATATCATGCTTCATTTCTCAGGTATCTCAAGCTGTCAATGCCGTCCCGGCTACGCTCGCCGCATCCACCGCGACCCTTGCAGAAGAGTGGTGTCCCTACTCCTCAACTTGAGGGTCGACAGACTCTACGAGAGAAAGGTAAGGTCCATTATCATGTTTCGAAAATTGTATTAGAACTTGTGGCGGCATCTGTAACGCCGCATGGGAACTACGCATCACAAATGACGTTTCGCAAATCCTGCATCACGCATGCAGAGCAGAACACGATTAGCAAAATTTCAATTGCCGGGCAGTAGCCTACCTGACACAGCAACCGTCTGGTCGGAGAATCCTCCTATTTCTATAGAGGATGAGGAACTTTATACTCTGTACCTCATATCTCTATGTATAACTCTTTGTGAAGGAGCTCGTACTGGGAAGCACTAAAACCAACCAGGTGTCCCGTAAGTCGACGTCTAGCTGGAATCGGATCATTCAAATATCAAATATCAGTCATAATAGTTAACAGAAAAATATAAAAAAAAATCTTTGCAATGTATTTAAAAAATTAGGGGATATAAAAAAAAATAACGAGAAAATCTACTGCCTGGGACGGTCTTTTAACTCCTGTTGCTACAAATTTTAACTTTTTTTGTTAACTATCATGATCCGACCCGTGTACAACCGCAGCTGTACAAAGGGTGTCTGCGCAGGTGTAGATACGGGCACATGAGACATTACAGCCATGTCTCTGGGATGACAACGCATCGACCATGCTCTGGTTTTACAGGTGTTCATAGATGACGGAGGCCCCACACCATTTTTCGAAGATTTTCCAAATGAATGTTGTTTACTTTTCAGGTGGCATGGGACGCGAAGCTAGCTGATAAGGACTCGGATCCTTATCAACAACTGAGCTATGAAGCTGTTAGAGCTGTAAGTAGTGAAATATTAATTGAAAAAAGTAACTACACCATTGACAACCTTAAAGATGAATCACTGACTGATTCACATGCTATTATTCCATTTGTTTTTTTTTTATTACCTTGATGATATTTTTATTTTGTATTACTGTAACCATGTTGACATTTAACATATTTGTATTATTGTGACTATTTAACTGTAATTCAAATGATTTGACATCAAGTTAAATTTTGTATTATTTTGATTTCCAAATATCTAATATATAAAATTCTCGTGTCACAGTTTTCGTTGCCATACTCCTCCGAAACGGCTTGACCGATTTTGATGAAATTTTGTGTGCATATCGGGTAGGTCTGAGAATCGGCCAACAACTATTTTTCAAAAAAAAAAAACAAAAAAGTAAAATATTAGCAAAACAATGTTTGCGGGCTCAGCTAGTTTTAATATAAATTTGTGTAAATTCAATAATATTAAGAGTTGCATGTCCATGTGTCATATACGCTTGTAATAAAACATCAAGTACTAAATACCCATGTTTGCAAACCAATAAATGATTTCAGTAGATCATAATTTTATTAGGTGTCATTGACACTTGCCCTTTGCGGGTAGAACCTGATGATATTGGCACAGGGGTGTGGAGATTGTCTCATTGCCACAAGCAAATTAAGGCTTATACTCAACAATACCTGTGATGATGACCAGCACCCTAATGGCGTAACACTACCAACCACAATCTGAATCATTTTAAAGGATATTGCTAATACATTGCTTCATATGTCCGAAAAATTTGTTTGCTCCACAACGTTAATAACGCAATGAATGTTGTGAAACTGTCAAAATGAAAGCGATTGCTACTGCTCGTGTTTTACGCATTTACCTGCAGTAGTCGTTTACCAAAAAAAAAAAAAATTTATTTTTGGAACGATGTTCGTTAACGCGGCTTGCGGAGGAGTAGACTGATAAAAAATGCGAATTTCTCTCTCACACAGACGACAGAGAGATAGTTTTATGGTTGCTAAAGCCGGTACAAATGAAAATTTAAGATGGCGGCTGCGAAAACATTCCAATTTTTCGTTAAGTTTGTAGTTTCATGGTTTTTGACGCTGCTAAAGCCGATAGCGAGGTCAAAATCAAAATCCAAGATGGCGACAACTTTATCATAGCTTCTTAAAACGTAAACTAGATGGCTCTGTATAAAATTCACAATTTCTCTTTCTATTATATACGAGTGTGTGTGTGTGTGCGTGCGACTATCGCGTGAAGACGTTTTTTACTTCAAATCTTGTTGTTTATCTTTACAGATCGACTCCGCATTCTCAATGACGCCATTCTCAGATGATTTCGTGAGCGGATCGGTTAACTCGGTGCACGAGGGAGATGAGGATCACCGCGGGGTTTATGTGAACCTGACTATCTTGGTAAGACGTATAACATAATCAGCCTACAATGTTCCCACAGCTGGGACTGCGGCCTCCTCTCCGTGAGAGGGAGTGGGCCATAATCCACCACGCGGGCCCAGTGCGGGTTTGTGGGTGCCACATGTACTTACACAACAATGTGTAACATTATTAAATGTAGAATCAATCATAGTTTTGAACATGAAGATCTATTTGGTTGAAATAATAGCGTCTTTTGGCTAGTTTTTCAACTGGATTTTGCAGTAAAATCTCACAAATTCCCCTAATCTCCAGATGCAAGAGACAGCGGAAACCCTTCGTCCGCAAGTAGGCACGGACATACAGAAGCACCTGCTCGGAGTCATCCGCAGACGCTCCAACAACGTGGGCGCGTCGGCGCTGTTCGTGGACACGCCAGCAGGAAGCGTACTGCCTTTACACGGTGAGTTTTTATTCAAAGTCTAATCCTACTAATATTATAAACGCGAAAGTTTGTGAGTATGGATGTTTGTTACTCTTCCACGCAAAAACTACTGGATTAACACATCGAGTACTTTTTATCCCGATACTCCCACGGGATCAAGATTTATGCGGGTGAAACCGCGGGGAGCAGCTATTAGGCACATAAATGGCACTTTTTGAAGACAACATTTACAAAAAAAAAAAAAAAAGTAAGTAATAATGTGTCAGTTAAAGTAATTACAGAATCAATCTCCAAAAGGATAAGCTTAAGCAACAAAGTCTGATTAAGGTAGCCGGCGAAACTTCACAAACTTGATGAACCACTCTATTTCTAAGAACCCGGCAGTCTTCAAAGCAAGATTAAAATATTTTTATGTATGTAGAAAATACGCAGAAACTGGGTACTTATTTTAGTGATTCAATAATCACAACAACACACACACATTTAGATCACAAAATTTTGTTTGATTTTGTATGGGCTTGTTATATTTGGTCCACCTTGTGTTGTAATCTGACATTATGCTGAGCTGAGGCCCTTCCGGCATTACTATCTTTGTTGTAATGCCAATAAACGCATTTTTCTTTCTTTATTTCTGTAAGTAGGTTTGTTCAAACACTTTTACACGTCAAACATATTTTAAAAAAACTAGATGAGATCGGCGTTTTCTATCTGACTACTCTGAGAAGAAGGGCCGAATTAAACTCCGAGGGCACAGTCTCTTTTAAAGTCCAGACATAATCTTGGTCAGGTCATGTGAAGACCATGTGGATCGATGTCTGAAATGGTCTTTTGAGGAAAGAACCACACAGAATGAGTGGTCCTGTCCAGTCAGTTCCAGAGTGAACAGGCATCTTCTTCCGCCATAAACCTTGATAGTAAAAACAAGTGGAAGTTCCCACGTTGCTATAACTCGCGTGTCACAATTATGCGGAAAATATGTAAAATAATAACAACCTTCGTCCGTTGTAAAAATTACTGTTTTTATTGTTGTAGTATGAAAAGTTTGCTTTAAATGTGCAGTATTTATTGCTAGAAGAATTTCTGAAAAAAAAGATTTTTGGCTAAATTATGATTGGTAAAAGTCAAAACTTCTTTGTTTAGTGATGATTATCTATTTCCACTCATAATGCACGTATTTCAAAAATAAAATAAAAATGAAGCCTCTAACTTCAATTTGAACCCTTTTAATGATAAAGTAGCCATCTGTTAATCATTTTGTTTAGAGCTCTCTGCAATAGATGGCGATTTACTCAATTTTTCCTGTCGTCTCAGTAACCACTATCGTTACTAAATTAAATCAGACGTCTTTATTTTGGATCTATAACCTCACATAGAAATATATTAACATGTATTTCTGAATCCGGAACTACATATAAAACTATATATAAAGAGGATTGCACAAACTTTTTAAAAGAAGTTCGACTCCTTAATGTCGTTGTAAAACTAGTCTCTAGCAATTAGTGAGTCGCTGATGCTGCCATCTGTTAAAAATTGAACGAAGATGAATAGTCAGCTCAATAGCCAGAATTAGCGAGGTGTCATTTCTTTGTATGGTATTAGATATTTGTACGCAGTATTCTATTATCTGTGGCCTTAGACTTATACTCCGTTCACCTATATTTTTCAAATCCCTGTTTTTTTCAAGACGGTAAAAAAAAACAACCGGTTCAAGTTATAGGTGCATGATTAACCCCCAGATCTACTTATAGTATATTGCAAAACACTGCTTCTTTATTATGTATTTATTATTTATTTTTCTTTCTCACAGATGTGGATGAATGCGCGTCACCGGATCTGAACGACTGTCATCAATTGGCGAGCTGCACTAATACTTGGGGAGGGTTTAGGTAAGTAAATATAATATTAACTGGTATTATTATTATTATTTACTTGGACAAAGAATTAGCATTGCCATTCAGCGTGGCAATGCTGCCAGTCTTCTGGGCACTTTTCCAGATGACAGCGATGCGGACGAGTACTTCGACGCCTGAGTATTTTTTATATTAATTTGTACAGGTAGTTAGTTAGTTATTTAGTAATTTAATTCAGTTATAAATATGTTGTTATGTTTGAAATAAAAAGTTTCTTTAACTGGTTAGGTTGAATGTTTACCTTTTTGGAGTATTTACTTTAGAATAAAAGATTAATGTATCTCTAAGTCAAAGTCAAACTACTAAATTAGTCATCCGTAGAGAACTCTAAACAAAATGATTAACAGATGGCTACTTTTAACACTTTCAGGGTTAGAATTGAAGTTAAAGGCTTCATTCATGTTTTTTAAAGAATAAATGTACATTATGACTGTAAATAGACAATCAGCAAGTTTTGATTTTTACCAATCTTACTTCAGCCAAAATTCTGTTTAAGGATTAATTTCATAATTATTATTACAATATGTTTATTTCAGAGAATCTCCTTATAGGATACATGATTAAAATTATGTATGACGAAAATAAAAAAAATAAAAAAATGTTAGTGTGTTAGTGATAATGGTCAACTATGCTGCCATTTTTTTTTTTTGAAGACTAATTATAATTTGTTCAAGTTGAGACCCCATGCCATATGACAGCTAACCGTGCCAATATAAAAGTAAAATGTAAACAAAAAAAGGCCTCCAGGCATAAAAGGGAGTGACAGCTTACATGTGCAATGCTGGATTTAGTACACACAAATGATTAACCAGGACTAGTTTAAGACTGAAATTGACATAGGCCTTTACAACACCTCCAAAATTGTACTAACCCTCTACTTTCTTCCACAGATGTCAGTGCCCCGACTCGACCCTGGACGCGTCCACGTCTCCTCTCAAGTCCGGCCGAGAGTGTCGCTCGTGTGCCTCCTCACATTGTAATGAACGAGGGGCCTGCAAGTACGCGAATGGACAGCCTTATTGCAGGTATGTGTTTACTGTAATATTTGGTTTTATCGAGTTGTTTCAATTCTTCTGAAACAGAGAAATACTTTATTCTCACAAAAAAAAATATGTTAAGGGGGACTACAGGACCTAAACGCAAGTTTTATAAATCATAAAAATGTATGAACCACTGAAGTAAAAAAAAACAAAAAAATTATGTATGATATTCTTCAGGATATATGCTTGTTAGATAGTGTGTTGAAAACATTTTATTTCACATCAACCTACATGTTCACTAACGGGAATGGAAGAAGAAAACGTATTGCGAGGTCCGACAGTGTCTAAAGTACAAATTTAACAAACTCAAGCTCAAAGCATTTACTTCCAATAAACCAATTACAGGCACTGTTGAATTGTAAAGGTCGGTCGGTCAGAAAAATGAAGCTAGTTGCCCATTCCAAAGCTCAGTAAGGTACCTATGGAGAAGAACGGGCAAGAAACTCCATGGACACTCTTTTAAATCAAATTATGTTTACAATATATTTGTTACATCATTCATGTTGAAATTATGCATCTGAGATCGATGCAGAACGTTAAAAGCATCCGTTATATAAATGTGAAAACAGTTCAATAATAAAAATTAACTAAAATACGCCGTGGCAGCTAAGAGATGACCAGTCCCAACTGACGGCGCCTGTTCACGAACATGACGTATGGATCAGCACCATTCAGCTCAACCATTATGAAGGGAGCTAAATGTGGATCATTTAGATCCCTTCAAAATGGTTCAATACACGCGCCACCGTCAGCGAGACATTTGAGTGAGCATGACATACTCTCAGCCGCCAGGGCACATTCAAGTCAACGAAAGACGTACCCAGTAAATGGTAGCTTTATAGCATGTACATAGTACTCACATAAAGCTTATAGCAATTATACAATACTAAAATATTGAGTTTATAAAATGCAAAGAAATTTTGTTTTTAATCTTCAGCAGCTCCAACAGTATTTCCAAATGCTTATCAATTAGTTGGTGCGTCCTTGAGGAGCCTGACCAGCGATTAGCCAAGCATTTTTATCAGCAATGTAATCCCCTAACTTATAATGCAATGCTCGGCTGCGTAGTGTGCGATTTATACAAGATTTAAATATGGTTTCATTGAGTTGATGTATGTGGGGAGGTATGTAATTGTAACATTCCAAACGTACCCCATGAAAGATGAGTCCACTTTAGCCAGCCTGAAACCTGGTTGTACTAATTGGTCCCTATTTCTAGTGATATAATTGTGTCTTCCACCTCTTTTACAAAAAAGATGTAGAATTTTCTTACGTACATGATGTTTTCATAGATATATTGACAAGGTACCGCCATGATGTTAATATCTTTGAACAGTTCCCTTAGAGAGTCGCGCCTGCGGAGGCCATATATGGCTCTGATGTCTCTTTTCTGCAGAATTAAAATTGACTCGATGTCTGCAGCCCGTCCCCATAGTAAAATACTGTACGACATACAACTATGAAAGTAACTGAAATAGTCTTGTCTCTCGGTACCTACATCAGTAAATTGACGGATTTTTCTCACAGCTTAAGCTGCTGAACTTAGACGTCCTGCAAGGGATGTTACATGAGGACCCCATTGAAGCTTTGAGTCGAGCGTGAACAGTTTTATCGATGAATTCTAGTTTCTCTTGATTCAATACTTTCTCAGAATTTGTACTTTTGACATTTGCTAAAGAAAATCTATATGCACTTAGTTTGTTTCCCATTTAATACTAAATTATTAGCAGTGAACCAATTTTGGATCGGCAGTAAGGCATTATTTACGTCGTCAAGAATTGATGCACGCTTATTCATTTTAAAAATTAAGGAAGTATCGTCAGCAAATAACACTATTTGTGGTTGGGTTTAACAAATGGGGTAGATCATTAATATATACTAAAAAGAGGAAAGGACCCAATATCGAGCCTTGTGGTAAACCCATTTTTACTTTTAGACCGAGTGAATAGACACCGTTTATTTGGACTTGCTGATGTCTATTATTCAAATGAGATTTAACTAAACTGAGCGCAAGTTTTTCAAGTCCGTAATGTTCAAGTTTTAAGACCAAGGTTTTGTGGTCGTCGCAATCAAATGCCTTGGAGAGGTCACAAAAGGTTCCTATGGCGTCTTGAGCCTCTTCCCACGCCGTAAATATGTGTTTTAATAAGGTGACACCGGCGTCAGTCGTACAACGTCCCTTGGTGAAACCATACTGTTGACCGTGTAAGATATCTTGGGTGTAAAAATGATTTAACATTTGATTCAGCATTACCTTTTCAAACACATTGCTGAAAACCGGCAACACGGATACGGGTCTATAATATAAATATAATAATATAATATATTGGTGTCTTTACTGTCCCCGGATTTGAAAAGTGGTGTTACCTTACTGTAGTTCATTAGATCCGGGAAGACTCCTTGATCCACACACATTTTAAATATTAAAGCCAAGTACGGCGCTATAGTCTCAATAATGGATGTACAACCTATAACAGACATTCCCCATAGATCTTCTGTTAGTTTGATCTTGATTTGCTTGAAAGCTTTCAATACCCTATTATGGGATTTATATGCTTGAATTTAAATTCAATCGGGCAAGATGAAACGCTTGCTTTTAATAAGTCAATTGAACGCACCGAGTCCATAAAACTATAAAAACTTGGTTTCCTAATAAAAGTCAGTAAAAGTTGGAATTTTGACCTTAACACAACATAACATAACATCACGCCTGTAATTCCAGAAGGGTTAGGCAGAGGTGTACCCATAGTACACTCACATTTCGCCAGTTATGTTTAAGTCCCATGTAATAGGGGGCGAGCCTATTGCCATCAACCGGGCACAAATCCAGACTCCGGGCTGCTACTGAGAAATTCTAGATAGAAAACCCCAATAACCCTATGCCCGATTCCCAACCTGGGAATCGAACTCAGGACCTCATGCTCAGCAGTAGCTCTTGCGACCAC
This sequence comes from Dasypolia templi, assembly GCA_963555695.1. Classification (NCBI taxonomy): domain Eukaryota; kingdom Metazoa; phylum Arthropoda; class Insecta; order Lepidoptera; family Noctuidae; genus Dasypolia; species Dasypolia templi. The sequence goes on from OY743163.1 coordinate 14,808,241, forward strand.
TAGACCAACGAGACAGAGGCCTTAAATATCTCCGTAACCGGATGATTACGAGGTATGATCCAATACGAAAAATAAATACAAAGAAGTGGTGTACAAGTGTTGCAAGTACCAATTTCTTAACTCCACTTCTTCCTCCACAGCTGTTCATCAGGCTACTACGGTTCAACCTGCGAGGTGGACGGTGAGGTGGTGGGCGTGGCGGTAGGAGCGTCTCTCCTGGCTGCGCTGGTCATAGCTGTGACATTGGCCGCTCTTATGTCTTGGAGGTAAGAACTAGTCTAGCTCAGCAATATTCAGTCTTATCTGCCTGCGTTTTCCTAAGTAGCATATTTTGATTAAGTGTCTTTATTTTATTCAAAACAAATGGAATAGCAATAACAAATGATAATGTCCATGTTGACCACATTGTGCACATAATCCTTTTTAAGTAGTGGAAATTGATTTACCTATCTAACAGATTAGTGATTGAATCGTCTAATTAATTAAACCAACAGAAGACAAAAAAATATAACTTGTCTGACTATCTTGTCTGAATAATATTACTTGTGTGACTGCCAATACAATGAGACTTTAACAAGTAACAGCCGTCTTGTTAGTACGAGTAAGTATGTCCTAAGCATTATTCAATGAAAAAATTTCCGTTTTGCAACGAGATCTAACTATATTTTGGCAGGTAACGTTTTTAGCAATCTCAGGAATTTTAAACGATTCCAGGATCCGGGATTAAAGGCATGTCCGTATTATTCTTTTGTGGGCATAAAAGTGAAGTTTAGGTATATAAGCACCCGATTATCCGTTCTCTGGTCAGAAGTTATAAGTCATAAGTCATTTATTATGATTAAAAAAAAAACATTAAGTACATTCATATTGAAATTCTTCACTAACAATATAATAATAATAATAAAGTTTTTTAATAATAAAGTTTTTATTGTTTCTCATACCATTGTTCTACAGCACAAAATTGAGGCAGCCCCAGTAAGTTATAAGGATACTTGTGATGGGGTTACCTCGCAACTTCCCATGGTGGTGGTTGCTAACAAAAATGGTGAAGACATAATTAAACAAAACAATAAAATTAAAAAACTAAAGCAAAAATAAAAGTTTAAATAAAAGTTTAGGACATTGCAATTTTTTTTTTGTAGCATGTTCAGGTGTGTACTCTACAGAGTGTTTGTGTGTGTGTATGTGTGTGTGTGTATGTATGTGAATAGGTGTGTGTGTGTGTGTGTGTGTGTGTGTGTGTGTGTGTGTGTGAATGAATGGAATAACTGGATTAGGTACAGGTTGTTCATTAGCATATTCTAGTTAAAATAAATTCAATTTCATCATACGTTTGTGATTTTAACCATTCCATTACAGTATTTTTACATTCGTACCGCAACATGGGGTATATATTCAATTTAAGGTTCAGTTTATTATAAATATAAGTTGATTGAGTATTATACTGCCGCCTGGCGAAAACCGTGCGGACCGGAGGGGAATGGGCCACAATATCTTTACGTCTTTTATCGAGATTTGATGGATCAAATGTGAGAGTCTTATGCAGAAGTATGGTTATGTTCAATATGTATAATTTCCTAACAGTGAGCAAATTACTAATCTTGTAAAGGTTGTATGTAGGATATCGGAAAGGTTTAAAATACATAACTTTGATGAGAGACCTTTGGGCCCTTTCTAGGTCTAGAAATTTGGTCTTGGTGGCCCCACCCCAGATCGGTAAACAGTATGTGATGACCGATTGTGCCAGAGCAGTATATATTTTGTTAAGTAGCAACGGTGGCATCACATGCCGCAACGTTTTAAAAATCCATATAAGTTTTCTGACTCTGGCCATGGTATTTTCGATATGGGTGTGCCAGGACAATCGTTGGTCAACTGTTATACCAAGATATTTAGTGAATCTAACTTGTTTTATGCTTTGACAATTGCAAGGATAATGGGAGTTTGCACACTCATGGATCACGATCCCAAAATCAGCACCTGGCTGTGTCCTCTGGTTTGGAGTAAAGCAGATGAAGTTCGTTTTAGAAACGTTGAGGGTTAAAAGATTAGCGTTTAGCCAACTTGCTATTACCGCTAATCCACGTTCAGCAGCAGCACGCACAGCAGCCCATGAGTCACCGACGAAAACAACTGCCGTGTCATCTGCATATGAAAATACTCATCCGGCACTGTTCCTGATATTACATAACTCATTTATATAGATCAGGAACAACGTCGGGGCGAGTACACTTCCCTGCGGTACTCCAAAATGCACAGTTTCTTCATCACTAGTTAAGTCTCCGACCTTAACCTGCTGTTTACGGTTAGATAGATAGCTTCCGAAAAGAGATAGAGCCATACCTCTTATGCCGATTGTTTCAAGTCTGTGAAGAAGGATGGGGACAGAAACGGTGTCAAATGCCTTTTTTAGGTCTAAAAATACTGTAAGACATTTCAGTCCTTTATCTACGTTATAGACTATATCGCAAGTTAAAGCCTTAACGGCATCTTGTGTAGATATACCCCTTCTGAACCCATATTGTGAAGTAGATAAAATATTATGTTTATTAAGGTAACTAATTAGTCTGTTATTTAGCAATTTTTCTAAAATTTTTGCGATGCATGTTAAAACCGATATAGGGCGGTAGTTATTGACATCGTTCTGGTCCCCCCCCTTGTGCACAGGCGTAACCAAAGATCGCTTAAAACCAGCTGGAAATATCCCGGTTTTAAAACACAGGTTAGCCAGTTGGCTTATTAAAGGGACCACGAAGTCCCTAGATATTTTCAAAAAATTTGTAGGTATACCGTCCCAGCCCGGTGAGCTTCCAGAATCGAGACCCATGAGTATGCCATCCACTTCCTGCGGGTCAGTGTCAAGCAGTACAAATGATGTATTATGCTGTGTACTCCTTATGCATGAAGAGCTAAGGTTAGAGAACATAGATTTTTTTACTATCTCTTCCGCTAATGCTTTACCGATTGTGACGAAAAACTGATTAATACGGTTTAAAGAATCGAGAGGGTGTGGTGTGATTTTAAGAAGATTTGAATTGGCTGATTTGGGGGTTTTAAATTGTGTGATTTCGTTAATTGTTTGCCAGAGCTGTTTTGGATTATTGATTGACATTGTTATTTGTTCTCTTTGTGATTTTCTTTTTAGTTTCTTTATTAAGTTTGTACAAAAGTTACGAAAACGTCTGAAAGTAATTCGTAGTATTATATTAAAGGGATCTTTCTTAGTTTGCACTTGCATTTTGTTACGGAGATTAATACACCGAAGTACACCAGCGGTCATCCAAGGCTTGATTACCCGCATGCCGTTTGGGACTGACTTAGTTGTAGTATTTGATAGAAGTGAAGTTTTTATTACATCTATAAATTTATGAGCTATGATCTCAGGGTCATTATACGTATTGAAAAATAACATGTCATTACTTATCAAGTTAGTGTAGGCATTATCAAAGTTAATTACAGTTTTGGTTTTGGCTGACTTTTTGATTTTTATTGATCGGGTTATGTTTGTCAACACCATTGCGTGATCTGTAATGGATGTATTTATAACTCCCACAAAAGCTGAGCTCAAAGTTTTGTCAATTTTTATAAGCGTATGGTCCAAACAGCTTTGTTCTCTGGTAGGTAGATAGTGTCCTGGTAATAGACCGTGTGCCGCTAGCATATTTAGATAGTTTAATCTGTTACTGCGTTGTTGAGATGTTTCAGAATTCTTGATGATTAAATTAATATTGATGTCCCCTACAATTATAATATTTTTATGTGTCTTAATAGAGTCAAGGTGAAGATTTAATGAATTTATAAAATTATCAGCACAGAGGTTAGAGGGAGAACGGTATATACCTATGATGGTATAGTTAGAAATGGATACCTGGATAGCTGACGCATGTGAAAGATTGATTTCAGTTACCTGGGCCAGATGACCATTTAGAACGTATGCTACCACACCATCATTTTGATTAAGCTGATTTTTCGTATAGTGCGATGTGTAGTTACTAAGCAATGGTAATTGTTTGTGATAGTTAAGCCTACACTCCGTTAACATCAACACATCAGTTTTATGTTTTATTTGCGATAAGTTTAGCTGTAAGTCTTCAAAGTTAGAATAGATACTCCTGATATTTTGCGTTAATACTGTCAAGTTATAGTTGTTATGCTGTAAGTAATTATGCAGTTCGTCAATGTTAATAATAGCTGACTTCGAAATTTCTGTGTCATCAATTTCCCGTAAGGTAATAATATTGCTATCCATTATTGTGTCTATGATACGAATGGTGCATCATACAATTTACGTTAGTGAAGAAACATTGAGAGACAGTGTGTAAATATTTTAATTTTATAATAAGTTTGTTTGTGCAAGGCAGTTTAATTATGTGGAAAAGTGTGTGTAACCTGTGTGAAGGTGGGTGCGTGTTATAAGTTTGAGAGATTGTAAGTGTGAGTGTAGTTGGGTGTAATGTGTAAGTTGTTCGAGTATTGCATTTTATTATATTATGATGGTATTGAACATGATTGAATGTGTAGATTTTAAAAAATATACTGATTTTTGACACATTTAAAAAGATATAAGGATAAAAGATTACGTTAATAATACAAAAGAAAATAATTACTTGTGACAACTTAGTAAAGACCTTTACATAACTTAGTCACAGTTCTTGCATTAAGTGATGTACCTGAGTTTCACTCTTGATGAGAATAGCCCGAGAGTTTTCATCACGCTTCACGAAGACACGTCCAAATGCGGTCCAGCAGAATTTATATTGTTTTGTTTTTGCTAGGTCCCGCGCCAAGAAGTACTAGTAATATCAAGAATAAATAATTATATCTGTAATAAAAAAAAACAATAATCACCAACATTGCATTAAAAATTCTAAAGCCTGCGACCACTATGGCCACGAGCATTTGTCGAGGGTAATGGGGTTCCATATTAATGAAACAGTCTATTCGTGCTTAGATGAAGACCCTAGTCACCGTTATCAATAACAGTTCGTCAAACATACTTTTTCAAAATATTTCAAATGTTCGTTTACTCTATTTAGCTATTTTCATTCTTATTTTTGTTCCGCCAGTCGCAAATGGTCTCGCGAGCAGAAGGCGGCGGGCATGGGCTCTCCAATCTTCAACTACATGGCAGCCAACACCATCAAGACGCCTCCTGTCGGACAACCGCCCTACCAGGTAAATATACTATTTATTAGCACAGATAATATAATGCTACGTACAGATACCCAATCCCATACAAAGAAATGACACCTCCATAAGTCTGGCTATTGAGCTGGCTATTTATCTTCGTTAAATTTTTAACAGATGCCAGCATCAGCGACTCACTAAGAGCACTACTTTTATAAAGTTTCGTGCAATTCTCTTCATATATAGTTTTATATGTAGTTCGTGATTCAGAAAAAAATATGTTAATATGTTTATATGTAAGGTAATATATATAAAATAAAAACATTTGATTTAATTTAGTAACGATAGTGGTTACTGTGACGGCAGGACAAATTGAGTAAAACGCCATCTATTGCAGAGAGCTCTAAACAGAATGATTAACAGATAGCTACTTTTATCATTATAAGGGTTTGAATTGAAGCTGGTAGTTTAGAAAATACGTGCATTATGAGTGTGAATAGATAAATCTGCATTAAACAAGGAGGTTTTGATTTACCAATCTTACTTCAGCCAAAATTCTGCCGTTAAACGCTTTTTAGTGATTGTTAATTTCATAATCGTTTTTCAAGACTAATAATAATTTGTTCGAGTTGAGAGCCCATGGTATCAGCTTATCAAGCTTTAACTGCTAGGCCTTGCTTCGATGTTTCTTACAGTATCAGTGGACTGTGGACAAGTCCAGTCAAATCTGTGTTGTTCCTTCCTCAAAAGACCATCTCAGACATTAACCTGCATGGTTCATACAGCCTGACCAAGATTATATTTGGACTTTAAAAGAGACTGTGACCTCGGAGTTTGTTTCGGGCTTTCTTCTCAGAGTAGTCAGAAGGAAAACTCCGAACTCCTCTATTTTTAAAAACAGATGTTATTTACAGAGTCAATAACCCCCTATTGCAATATATCTGAGTGTTGTATTAATGTTGATGTTTTATTTCTAGGTGACTCTAGAAGAGAGGATGCGGTGGGCGCAGATAGCTGAGGCAATGGCACAAGCAAGTCATTATGCGGTGAGTTTATTATTTATAATACTTACTTCTCAATGTGGGTCCCAGAAAACGTCCTTCGACATCGAAGTAGACCCAGGAAAAGATGGCAGGGCAAGCTTGACGCCTACAGACAGGATTGGTTCACACTAGTTCAAGATAGAGAGGAGTAGACAGGAGTAAGGGAGGCTTTTGCCAAGCAGTGGGACAAAATAGGCAAAAAAAAGTTTCATTTACATGATGCAATAAAGATCTTTTATAGTAGATCTAGTGATGAGAAGTAATCTAGACTAGTCCTAACTAATAATATTATAAATGCGAAAGTAAGTTTATTTGTCACGCTTTTAAGTTATAGTCACTTGAGGAAACCTTTATTGAATGCCCACCTCAGACAATTTTTTTGATGTTAGAGCGCCTTATATTTTGCCTAACAGGCAATACAATAAAGTGCAGGGCGATTCTGTACTGTTACTCCCATGAAAATATTATGGAAGCGGGTATTTTAATAAATCAGCCCGCCACAGTGGCTATCGAGTTATTGCCAAGAATTTAAGTCAAAATCCTAATCCTAACCACAGATAATATAATTATACGTACAGATACCCAAACCCATACAAAGAAATGACACCTCCCTAAGTCTGGCTATTGAGCTGGCTATTTTTCTTCGTCTAATTTATCAACAGATGGCAGCATCAGCGACTCACTAATTGCCAGAGACTGTAGTTTTTCAACGCCATCTAGGAATCAACCTACTTTTAAAACGTTTCATGCAATCCTTTTCATATAAAGTTTAATAGTTTCGGGTACAGAAAAATATGTTAATAAGTTATTTTATATTTCTATGTATAATAATAGATAAAATAAAAAAGTTGTTTGATATAAATTAGTAACGATGAGCTCTACTTACCGCAATGCAGGCTCGAATTGTGCAGAAGGAACTCGTACATTAATGCTATAAGGGTATATAACAGGTTACCGGACGCCTTTAAAGATTTACCTTAGACCATGCTTTTACGATCATATTGAATACATGTCAGATCTCGGAGAAGGAAACTAAAATAGTAGTTTAAAAATTACAATAATTGATTAATTTTGAAATGTTACCATCTCGACACTTTGACATTATAAAAGTTTTGACATCATTTACAATTTACAATTATTTATTAAATTCTGAATCTGACATTAATAAACCTAATGCATGAGCACGTATTAGTTGTTGCTGCCATTTTGTACTGTTTTGTTTAATTTTTAGAATAAAACATTTGCACACCGTTTGTTATGGTAGAATGTAAAGGGACCATCATAGTTTTAAGATCATACAAATCCATGTAAACCTACATTCTTGGAAAATAAATGAATTTGTATTTGAATTTGAACGATAGTGCTAACTGGGCGAAAAGACAAATTGAGTAAAACGCTAAGCAAAGAGCTCAAAACAAAATGATTAACAAATTACTACTTTTATCATTATTAGGGTTCGAATTGAAGTTAAAGGCTTCATTCATGTTTTTTGTTGAAAATACATGCATAATGAGAGTACATTAAACAAGGAAGTTTTGATTTTTACCAATCTTAATTCAGCTAAAATTCTGCCGTATAACGCTTTTTATTGATTGTTAATTTCATAACGGTTACCTATGCTGCCATTTATGATATTTTTTTCAAGACAAATTATAATTCGTTCGAGTTGAGACCCCGTGTCCTAACTATTATTAACAATGCGATAGTAAGTTTGTTTGTTTGTTACGCTTTCACGCCAAAACGGCTCACGGATTTTGAAGAAATTTGGCACACATATAGACTATGACCTGCTAAAGGACCAATGCTACATTTAAACCTGGAGCGTAGTAGAACAGCTAGTAACATTTTAACGCAAAATTTTATACCGATTTCTGTAAATCTTTCGTTTTTTGACGGTGTTTGAGATAAATTAATGAAATAGAATATACTTCTTTGTTGTTGGTAGAAGTCGTGGGTACAGTTTACATATGAAACATCACCCCCGCAATCCCCGCTGGTAATAGGCTCTCCTATGGGGGGCAGTTTACACGTTTAAAACATCTGTAATTGATTTGAATGTTATTATGTTTAATTATGTAGCCGGAAGCTGCGCAGATGGCCACACGACCATCGTCGGCCATGTTCGGTGGATACCCCACACTGCCGCCAGTTCCGTTACCCAGGTAAATAATCATGGACATTTCTAATTTGGGCAAGTTTGTTACTTAGCGGTAGCAAGTCGACTTCTAACTCGACTTGCTCTTGTGGCGGCATCTACAACGCCACATGTCAACTACGCATCACACTGACGTCACGCAAGATCCTGCATCGCGCAAGCAGAGTTTACCGCGCAGTTATCATATATACAACGTCCCGACATCAATCGTTGGGCAGTTGCCCACCAGACACGACACCCGTCTGGTCGGAGGATCCTCCCTTTTCAATGGAGGATGAGCAAGTAAGCAGAGGTTGCCATCATCAGTTTTTCTTTTAGCTGTGGTAAGGACTATGTCAACGGATTTGAAAGGGTGTTGTTATTCTCGCAACTAATCACTACACTGTAGGCAGATTCTATAATTAGTAAAAACGATAATTTTTTTATTTCTGTAAGTAGGTTTGTACAAACACTTTTACACATCAAACATATTTTAAAAACTAGATGAAGTCGGCGTTTCCTATCTGACTACTCTGAGAAGAAAGGCCGAAACAAACTCAGAGGTCACAGTCTCCTTTAAATTCCATACATCATCTTGGTCAGATCATGTGAAGACCATGTGGATTCGTGTCTGAAATGGTCTTTTGAGTAAAGAACCACACAGAATGAGTGGACCTGTCCAGTCAGTGCACGCATTTGTCAGTTGACATGCAGCTCAACACAGAACTTAAGGAGCTCAACGATTCGGCGAACATTACCAAAGAAAGGACATTTGAGTAGGCCGCATAAAATACTCAAACTGCCAGACCATGAAAAAAAGTATACAAATCCACATTGTCTTGACATTAAATTGCAAACAAATACCAAACTATATTATAGTGTTGTCCACAGGATGGGTATGCACGGCGGCCATCACAACGGTACCTTGAACACAGTAGCTTCAAGGGCGAACACTGCAGCATCCCACCACAACTTATATGGTAAGTTATCACTTCTTGGGCTGCATTCTAATAGCTTTTACGGATGACGAACGATTACTAACTTACTCTGTGAACGCCATATACGCAAAACGTCGCCCAAATCCTTCATAATCTACACAAACAAAGATGCTGATCAGCTCTTCTGTACACGATGTAACTGGGTTCTCGAGACCAAGTTGGTTTTGTTAGTCTTCAAAGAGCTCACGAAAGGAAATAAAATTAGTCTGAACGTCTGTTAGAACTACGGCATACCACAGCTGTGACAGGCCTCCTCTCTGTGAGAGGCAGTGGGCCGTAATCCACCACGCGGGCCCAGTGCGGGGTGGTAGATGTCACATGTCTTAGAATTTTTGGTTATAAGACATGCCTGTCCTCACGATGTTGTCCTTCACTGTTTTGTTTTTATTTTAATAATTAATTAGCTGGATTGTTTTTAATTATGTTTTGATGCACTCTGGACGCTTTTAACGTGTACGGTTTTTTGTACATCGTTCTCACTTATAGTGTCAACATTAATCGATGTAACTAAGATATATGTAAAAACATTATTATTTAAAAGAGTGTCCGTGGAGTTTCTTGCCCGTTCTTCTCCATAGGTACCTACTACGCTTTGGAATGGGCAACTAGCTTCATATTTCTGACTGACCGACTCCTTGACAATTCAAAAGTGCCTGTAAATGGTTTAATTGAAATAAATGATTTGAGTTTGAGTTTGAGAGCAGTGGTGATGAAATATATTACACAAAGTCTTGGTCACTAGGTCTTTAACCCAGGCCACTTATTATTTAAGAGCTGTGACATAGTGTGGCATATTAAAATTATGTTTGTATGTCAAATTTTAGCTTCATTTCAGAATAAAAATTCCCACTGTTCAGGTCTCTCCGTCAAAGCGTTCAGAGTGAAGTTCCTCATGAAGATAATACCAAAACTTGTGCACTTTTTGCCCTTATTACAGGACAGTTAGGTACCAGCTGATAGTTAAGGGATGATTGCTAATATAAAAAATTGTCGAAAAAATAATAAAATTTCAAAAAAGGCTTAGTAAAAATGAGATAATCGAAAAAATCTGTTAAATCGATGTAAATATGAAGAAGCTACACGCTTTAATAGTTACTGGAGGGGATTATTCGCGTCCTAATCGCGCGGTACGGATAATGTATGGAGTTACACAGACGTGACTTCTCTTCTACGATAGTGTTGTCCTTGTCTAACACTTATTTTAAAACGTCTGTAACTTGGCAATTTTTTACGCTTTACACTTTTATAATATTGTTTGCACTATTTGGAAACAATATATTTTTTTGGACAAAAGTTTAAAAAAAATCACCATTATTAGTATTATATTACCATTTTCTACAGGATACACCAACCACATGGCAACGGAATCGACCAGCTCTGAAGCGTCTTCTCACGTTCAAGAGAGGGCTGATCTGTTGGTGCCGCGACCTAAGTCTAGAGCAAGGAGTATGCATGTGAGTACTCTTCTCTACCATTACCGCACCCCTGGTCTAATCCTTGATATGCAATGACCTAAGTAACCCCTTGAAACATGAGGTTCCGGGGGCTAGTGTGAATCTTTGGGTTCATTCTATCAATCGAGTCTTGACAAACTACGCTGGGTTCGATTCATTTCATTCATTCAAAAGTACTTTGAAAGTCAAAATTTACCAAAGTAGCTTCATCAAGCGTGTAGTTCCTTGCAGTTATTTTACTTACTTGTAATAAAAATCGTGAGGAAACCAACTAAAGCCCCCAATCTCATAAAATGAATGCTATGGAAATTGAGTTATTAGCCTAATTTGTAACAGTAGGTATCGGTTAATTAGTGCTACAGGGCTCTGAAAGTTTGCTCTCAAAAATTCTAATTCAACAAACATTTATTTCCATCTAGTATTATCACTTCGCACTACAGTTACATTATTAGAGATATTCCTATTTCATAACAATGCAACTCCACACCACGGTCATCCTGAGATCATCCGTATTGACGTGTCCATGGGCGATATACCCGTATAACCGAAGTCATCATCTATGCAGCTCAGGAAATTAATGTCGTGCGGCAGTAGCCAATGTTCTTGCAAGGCAATTAAGTGGGATGTTCGACATAACTGCCACACAACATCCAATGAGCGCTTCACATTTTTTCAGTTGTAACTTATAAAGTTGTATAGTTCATTATTCTCCATATTTATATTGCTTATTACTGTTCGTACTCCTCTGTCGAAAATTTATGAATCGTCCAAATATGACTCCTTCTGGCCATAAATTACTGTCTAACAATATTATAAAATTATTATTCAGCTAGAATAATCTTTATTCAATCTTTGTGCTAAGTACCGAATTGAAGCTTTCATTTTATTATGGTCTTGTCTCACTGATAACGTTAATTTAGAAGAACAGTACAAATCAAATCAATAGTCATTCATTCAAATTAGGCTGGGAAAGAAATCCGTTTGGGTCTCGTAAGTTTTATTACCTAGATTCTTTTATATTTTGTGAATGTGAGAGCGTAGGTCTTGTAGACTAGATTTGTAGACCATTTGTCTGTGTGTTAACTACCTACGAGTTAAGTACTGCAAGTATATACGTATTAACACTTTAATTTGGTAACAGTAAATTATTTTTTAAAGAGTAGCCGTGGTGTTTCTTGCCGGCTCGTTTCCATAGGAAACAACCATTGTACCATGTAGGTTTATGTGAAATTAAATATTGCAATTACACGCTGTACAGGTGAAAACTAAGAAAAGATTACTGAAATACTTCTGTTATAGGGGTCAATTTGAATATAAAATGACCTTTGATTTATATAATTTAAGATGTGTGTTTACAATCGTACCAACATGCAAAAAGAAATCTTTCCTTGAAAGGTTAGGCAGTGGTTTAATATAGGTATATATTACCCCCACATTTCGCTAGTTATGTTCAAGTCCCATGTATTTCCACGTGTCTCATGTGTCCATGTAGGTATTTACAACAAAAATGTAACAAAGAACATGAAAAATTATGCCCCATTTGTAAAATCTTACCAATAGACAGGAAAGGAAAGTTGAGTATTTGAGTGATGAACAATATGTAAGTGATGAGTATACATTTATTACAAGAAGTGTAAGAGAGAAAAGACTAGTTCAACCGAAAATAACAAACTATTATGGGGAAAGAATTTCGAGATATATAGAGCCAAAATTATGTAATAAAATAAATATGTGACAAAACCCAAATTAAGTACCTAAACGTCAAAATTAAAGAATTTGATTCTCGAAAACTAGGATTCAGCCTTTACAGAGAATTAAATTCACACCTTGTAGTGTATTATGTAGTATTGCCATAGTTAGTTACTAGTTTTAAGGTTAGCTTAATATTAGGTAAAAAAAAATAAGCGCTTCGCGCCATCAAAATAGAAATTTTGGCGAGTAACATTGTAATATCAAAAAATTAAGTACGTTTGTGAACAAATAAAACATTTTATTTACTGTGCATGTTATTTTATCTTTCAGAACCAAAACGGAATCTACTACGACGTTGAATACGAAAACGCGCCGGAATCAATATACGGAACTAAGGGGATCCCCCTGTCTACCTATACAGTGAGTAGGGGGCCCCCCTTCTATAGGACATAGTATTTGTAAGTATCGTTGGCCTCAAACTTATTGTGAAAAATAGTGCTTGAACTGTAAGAAAAATGTGGCTTGAAGAGTTAAGTGTTAGATAAAAAATAAGACAAATTTTATAATGTGGACAATAATTATTCACTTAAGTGTGGCTTGGATCTATTAAATGTGGCTTCAAAAGGTATTATGTACCTTGAACGATAAAAAATTGCAAAAATTGTGGCTTTAAAAACAAGACGAAATATTTTATATTCTGGCGAATAGAAACGATGAATAAGTATTTTTATGTATGTGAAAAACTATTTAATCTGGAGACAAAAAAAAATGTTTATAATAAAATTAAATGTGTGAGAATATTGTCTTTTAATTATTTATGTTATTTTTAGGCAAGAAAAGTTGCATTTACAAAATTGGTATATGAATTAATAAAGTTATGTATGTTTTAAAAGAACAAAAGCCAGAGCATTTAAAAAAATATTAAAATATAATTTTTATTATTTTAAAGTAGAGAATATTTCTTATATTTTGGTATACAATGAACTTCGAATTGTACATATGACTGCTTTCAACGAATATGTTATTGCATAATTATTATCTCAAAAAAATATTGAGATCTTTTGTTAATTTAAGTTTGATAAAAAAATATGAATTATCTCCACTTAAAAAAAAAAGGACTTGTCAATTTGCATGCAGAGATAAAAATATTTCAGTCATCTTTTTATCAAATCTCTACTAGTACAATTTTTAATTAAATTGTAGTTTATGTACGACTTCTAAATGCACGAAATTACAACAAAAATTTAAAATCACTAATCACACGTCACACACATAATTTTGTTCAGCAATTCTCGTTATTCAACTGAAAATTGTGAATAAACGACCTAAATAAGGAAAACAACAGATATTTTTAATATTTGCTATCGAGCAAATCTATAGTTTTCATTTATCGATAAATTTTCAGTAATTATCGAGATTTAACTGGCATACAAAAATCTTAATTTATAACCTCTCTGCTTGTAAAAGTATATTAGAGAGTGGAGATCATTCTTAAAGACCCTGTATCGTTTCATAACCCAAACTGGACATAATGTTTTGTCTTGAGAATATAAAAATATGGCCAAATTGGTTTATGTTTACAGGTGTATTTTTATTGTATATACTTTTGTTAGGTATTAAGAGTTTATTTAAATTTTATAAAAACACATTTTAACACTTTAGTCAATATTTCGTCATAGGAGCTTAATGCCGATAAATCAGTATACATACAGCTATAATAAAAATCAATATATCTGATTTTATTTTCCTTTTTTTACGGGCCATCGATACATCTTTTGTAAATAATTTACAACTGAAGAACTTTCTAAATTAAAAACTGTAATCATGTCATTAAAATAAGTACTCCAAATATTTGTTGTGTTTTTGTATACGAACTTAATCAAGGATACCATCATTTGGGAAAAAACCTACAACGAAAATTGTATTATGATAAGCGTAGCTAATATCATTTAAAGATTTAAGTACCTTATATCCTTCTGACCGGATAATATCAAAATTGGGCAAAACAACAGCGGGCTAATTGCGTTTCATACTAATGGCTTTCATTGTGACAATAAAACAACATTGATTCATTGCGTTTTGACGTTATTAAACAAATATATTTTTCCAACATTTGAAGTAACGGATTAGCAATATAATTCAAAATCATTCAGGTTGTGATTAAAAGTAGGTTACGCAATTAGGGGGTGCAGACATTGGTAAACAAATGTTGATTTTTAAGTAATTAGTCATGAAAAATCACAATTAAAACTGATACTATAGTATTGAAAAATATAATAAAATTATAACGTAGATAATATTATTTAAAATAGTCAGATATTCAAAAAAGCTGCGGTGGTTTACTTAAAACGTATTTTTTTTTGTATTTAAAATAAATTACAGAATAGTCATAAATTTAGTTTATTTAATAAAATGTAAGTCTACCTATTTTTGATGTAACATTTTACGGGCAAACAAAACAGCTGGGGTAAAGTTGAAAGATGAAATCATCTTTTTCCTAAATATTTTAATAGCAATGCATTGAAGAGAATCCTGTTATATTTTTGTACTGAACATTTTATATGTAAATTAAAGTAACTGAAACAAAGAGATAGTGTTTTGTTTTACTGTTAAGAGTCCCTATCAATTTCGTGGTCTAAAAACAGAAAATTCAACTTTTTTCAGAGCAAATTTCTCAATAACCTTAACATATCTATTTTGTTTTTTAATGCATATATTATTATTCATTATGTTAATTAAAGTAACTTAAACAACGAGAAAGTGTTTTGTTTTACTATCAATCTACTCAACGGCCTCTCCCAGACTGCGTCACAACACCCTGTCCTCCGCCTTCCGCATTTAGTCTCTCCGAACCTGCTAAGGTCGTCGTTCCATCTAGCTTAGAAGCGCCCCACTCTACGCTTGCCGATACGCGGCCTCGACTCCAGGACTCGTCTGCTCCAACGGCCATCGGTCCTTCGACAAACATGGCCAGCCCACTGCTGCTTTTGCTGGCTTATGTCGGTAACTGCGGCTCTTTTCGTTATAATTTAATTTGGGATATTATCCAAATGCAGCGGTGGCTCAGTAGTAACGGCCCCAATTTACGAGTTAGACCCAGGCAGGCGCTTCACTTTGTGTAAAATAGTAATTTCAATCACTGTTGGAACGGTGAAGGAAAACTTCGTGAGGAAACCGTCATGTCCTAGAACCAACAATTACAAGATATGTGACATCTATCAATCCGCACTTGGCCCGCGTCGTAGATTAAAAGAAGAGAGGAGGCCTGTGTCCAAAGCTGAGTATTCTATTAAGCTTGTGGGTGTTATCCTTTAAAGTAACTCAGCATAGCCCGCTCCATAGCGCGCTGGGAGACCTGTTTTTCTTCAACAAAGAACAGTTCCACGGACTACTTGTCCAACATGAGAATTATTGCATATCGCATGTTGAAGGACGAACATTACAGCATGGAAAGAAAATTACTTTGGTGATACCTAGTTTTTTTTAAACTACAAAAGGGGTAGACCATTCTCTGCTATATACAACATGTAACGAAAACCCTGTCCGATCCGGAAGGGTATTATTTGGTATCGTACTGCGTACACAAATACGTAATCTTTTAATGGATACGAGATTATTATTTTTCCCCAATGAAAAAAAAAATAAAAAAATTAAAAGTTGTCATACCAACGGCAACACTGATATGAAGTTTACCTACAGTTTCGTGTCAAAGAAGCCGCCTGAGCGAGGCGGTGCTTTTTCGCGTGCCGCCAAACAAACTTATGACTAAAGAAACCTACTTTATGCCTACGCGTAGGTATCAGCTGATATTTTAGTAGGCATAGACGCTTAATGACCCTGATTTCTGACCTGATTCTGGTTATCAAGAAACAATTATTATTATTGAGTTAATGTGATGTGCTTTTGGCATTGTACCGACTGTGGGTATCAGTTTATTAAAACATTTACTTGTTGAATACCTCGGCGATCGTGATCCACATGTCTACCTCCAACATTAATAAACATTCGACACCTTTTTATTAAATTTGCACGTACTCTTCGCAGCGCACCTGTGTACGATTTGATCGAGTCGAAAGCTTCCACAATCCGAGCTCTTACTTCGATTTCCGAATCACACTCACTTTTAAAAACAATTGTTTAGCATGACCCCATAAATAAAATCAACGTATTATTCCTGATTGGAATACGACATTGTTCGCGATACGATAGCGGCACGTTATAAGTACGGACATCCGATCGAAAGTTATCTCTTTGAAATAAAAATAGGTAAAATGAAAAGATTTTGCCGGCCGGTGGAGTGTTGTCAAGTTATGAAAATTTACCATATTTAGTCTTAAATTTCGCATGGTTCGTTCAAATAAAAAATCTATAACTTTTGGTTTTTATGAGTTTCATTTTTTTAAAAATTTTTCTAGTACGTATGTTAAACAAGGAATACGCCTCTATTGGATCGGACATGCTGTATAGTCTGGCAGTGGGACTGAATAGTATAAAAAATGCGGAGTTGTGTAAAAAGTGATTTTCGATATGGGAATGGAATCTTAAACCATGAGAATGAGAATTTGGCCGAAAATCTTATCAATTTAAAGAAATATAATTTAGCTGGTAACTTATGGATAGAATATCGTTTATTCTTAATGAAATACTGTTGGGAAAACTAAGAAAGAAGATCCTATCGCCTACGTGTACCTACGATTGTTAGCATATGTGGGAGAACATATACACATTGTACACAGTATACAGGTAGATTTCACCGATGAAACTGAACGCGATCAGCAAATAAACTACGTTTAACAGCCGTCAGTGTCATTATTTTCTATGGAATATTGACAGTGACAGCTCATGAACGCGTTTTAGATGTACTGAACGCGTTAAGTAACATTGTTGAAATTCGCCCTAACACATTGTGAATGGGAACCGACATTATAACTTTTAAGTAGGTACGTACAAATCAAAGGGAAATAATGAAAGTAAATATTTTGCACAGTCAAGACGCCTGGGTATGGTAATAAGTTATATTGTAAAGGATAAAGATTTAAAGTATTGAGATTAAGAAGGTATATTCAGGAAACTTTTAGTAACTTGTATACTGTATATTTGTAGACCATTTTCAATTTGTTCAGCACCTGGTACTTGTTGACTGGCCTACACTGTCCTCTCTTATCTAATAACACTATAATTTGGAAACATTGTCAAAGCCAAGTATTTTTAACAGAGCAACCGTGGAGTTTTTTGGGTGATTTTCTCCATGGGAATCGACCAATTGGAACCGTGCACCTAGCTTCTGACGTATCATACGTGCCCATGTAGAACAAATTTAGAACAAATAAGCGACGAACAGTTCGAAATAGAATTGAATAAATTAATCCATACACCATTACAACTCCTCACACACTCTTACACACTGCACACCTAGATATGCTTGCATGTCATCCTGCTTGTTTCTGGTGCATTTTATATAAGAATGTGCGCAACAGGGATGGAGTAATGGAACTATGGAGAAGTGTCTTGACGCTGTGTGAGCGTGCGTGTTCCATCACCTCCTGTTCGGTGTCCACCGCTCACAGGATGGATGAAAAGCAGCACATGAAGTTTTTTTACTCTGTTGGTGGAATTGAAGTATGGCGTTCCAGTAGGTAGATAAATAAATAATATAAAAAGTGTAGCTACTAAAATGTAAATCCGTAGTTGTCTGTAAGATTAGTTTATTTGTTAGAGAGCTGTGGATTTTGTGAATAGGTGTATAAATCAATAAATAAGAGATTATCTGCGGCATTTTCTTTCTTTCCACGCAAGAAGCATGTACAAAGAATAATTACCATGTAAGTGTATCAATGCTTGATGTTCTATGATAAAACTGTCTATAGAGATCCGCTGTTGAGGTACGAAAGTGTAACAAACAATTTGCTTTCGTTTTTACTCGGTTCGAGTGTTCTACCACGATGTGCATACATTTATGGATGTATTATAACTTTGTTATTTAATTGATTGCTACCTTGGTCCAGTGATCGAAGCATGACTCCTAAGTTTGGTCGCGATCTGTGACCGATGAATGGCAATATTCTAGTCTGTATTCACTGACTTCAAGGGTGACTGCGCACAGTGGTCACGTACTACCTTGCACGTACTACCTTGCGCTGCGTTGCACAGAGGGGGTTTGGGATCGGTATTTTGAGAGGTAACGGTACCCCTTTCCATGTGCTGATGTTGACCACTGGGGTGGTTTAAGCCAGCTAAAAGTCCCACACTAAAGGGCCCGGAGGTCCGATGAAAGTCCCTTAATTTGGGACTTAAACATAACTTGCGAAAGTGTAGAAGTTCCTCTCTGTGATAATAATAATACGGCTGGTATTATTGTATTGCAGGGCAAAGGCCTCTTCTAACACAGAGCAGGCACGCGCTTTGATCACCACGTTTGCTCAAGATGGGTTGGCGATTTCAGACTTATATTTACTATAAGTCCAGGTTTTCTCACGATGGTTTCCTTCACCGATGTATCAATATCGGGCGAAACAACAGCGGGCTAATTGCGTTTCATACTAATAGCTTTCATTCTGACAATAAAACAACATTGATTCATTGCGTTTTGACGTTGTTGAACAAATATATTTTTCCAACATTTGAAGTAACGTATTAGAAATATAATTCAAAATCATTCAGGTTATGATTAAAAGTAGGTTACGCAATTAGGGGGTGCAAACAAATGTTGATTTTTAAGTAATTAGTCATGAAAAATCACAATTAATTCAATTAAAACTGATAGTATTGAAAAATATAATAAAATTATGATGTAGATAATATTATTTAAAATAGTCAGATATTCAAAAAAGCTGCGGTGGTTTACTTAAAACGTATTTTTTTGTATTTAAAATAAATTACAGAATAGTCATAAATTTAGTTTATTTAATAAAATGTATGTCTACCTATTTTTGATGTAACATTTTACGGGCAAACAAAACAGCTAGGGTAAAGTTGAAAGATGATTTGTCCAAATATATAATAAATAGCAAAATATAATTAATAGCAATGCATTGAAGAGAATCCTGTTATATTTTTGTACTGAACATTTTATATGTAAATTAAAGTAACTGAAACAAAGAGATAGTGTTTTGTTTCCCTATCAATTTCGTGGTCTATAAACAGAAAATTCAACTTTTTTCAGAGCAAATTTCTCAATAATCTTAACATATCTATTTTGTTTTTTAATGCATATATTATTATTCATTATGTAAATTAAAGTAACTTAAACAACGAGAAAGTGTTTTGTTTTACTATCAATCTACTCAACGGCCTCTCCCAGACTGCGTCACAACACCCTGTCCTCCGCCTTCCGCTTTTAGTCTCTCCGAACCTTCTAAGGTCGTCGTTCAATCTAGCTGAGAAGCGCCCCACTCTACGCTTGCCGATACGCGGGCTCCACTCCAGGACTCTTCTGCTCCAACGGCCATCGGTCCTTCGACAAACATGGCCAGCCCACTGCTGCTTTTGCTGGCTTATGTCGGTAACTGCGGCTCTTTTATTTATAATTTAATTTTGGTTATTATCCAAATGCAGCGGAGGCTCAGTAGTAACGGCCCCAATTTACGAGTTGAGAGAGAGACCCAGGCAGGCGCTTCACTTTGTGTAAAATAGTAATTTCCATCACTGTTCGAACGGTGAAGGAAAACTTCGTGAGGAAACCGGCATGTCCTAGAACCAATAATTACAAGATATGTGACATCTATCAATCCGCACTTGGCCTGCGTCGTAGATTAAAAGAAGAGAGGAGCCCTGTGTCCAAAGCTGAGTATTCTATTATGCTTGTGGGTGTTATCCTTTAAAGTAACTCAGCATAGCCCGCTCCTTACTCCATAGCGCGCTGGGAGACCTGTTTTTCTTCAACAAAGAACAGTTCCACGGACTACTTGTCCAACATGAGAATTATTGCATATCGCATGTTGAAGGACGAACATTACAGCATGGAAAGAAAATTACTTTGGTGATACCTAGTTTTTTTTAAACTACAAAAGGGGTAGACCATTCTCTGCTATATACAACATGTAACGAAAACCCTGTCCGATCCGGAAGGGTATTATTTGGTATCGTACTGCGTACACAAATACGTAATCTTTTAATGGATACGAGATTATTATTTTTCCCCAATGAAAAAAAAAATAAAAAAATTAAAAGTTGTCATACCAACGGCAACACTGATATGAAGTTTACCTACAGTTTCGTGTCAAAGAAGCCGCCTGAGCGAGGCGGTGCTTTTTCGCGTGCCGCCAAACAAACTTATGACTAAAGAAACCTACTTTATGCCTACGCGTAGGTATCAGCTGATATTTTAGTAGGCATAGACGCTTAATGACCCTGATTTCTGACCTGATTCTGGTTATCAAGAAACAATTATTATTATTGAGTTAATGTGATGTGCTTTTGGCATTGTAGCGACTGTGGGTATCAGTTTATTAAAACATTTACTTGTTGAATACCTCGGCGATCGTGATCCACATGTCTACCTCCAACATTAATA
Source organism: Dasypolia templi (assembly GCA_963555695.1). Lineage (NCBI taxonomy): Eukaryota > Metazoa > Arthropoda > Insecta > Lepidoptera > Noctuidae > Dasypolia > Dasypolia templi. The sequence continues at coordinate 14,829,201 of OY743163.1, forward strand.
AACATTCGACACCTTTTTATTAAATTTGCACGTACTCTTCGCAGCGCACCTGTGTACGATTTGATCGAGTCGAAAGCTTCCACAATCCGAGCTCTTACTTCGATTTCCGAATCACACTCACTTTTAAAAACAATTGTTTAGCATGACCCCATAAATAAAATCAACGTATTATTCCTGATTGGAATACGACATTGTTCGCGATACGATAGCGGCACGTTATAAGTACGGACATCCGATCGAAAGTTATCTCTTTGAAATAAAAATAGGTAAAATGAAAAGATTTTGCCGGCCGGTGGAGTGTTGTCAAGTTATGAAAATTTACCATATTTAGTCTTAAATTTCGCATGGTTCGTTCAAATAAAAAATCTATAACTTTTGGTTTTTATGAGTTTCATTTTTTTACAATTTTTTCTAGTACGTATGTTAAACAAGGAATACGCCTCTATTGGATCGGACATGCTGTATAGTCTGGCAGTGGGACTGAATAGTATAAAAAATGCGGAGTTGTGTAAAAAGTGATTTTTGATATGGGAATGGAATCTTAAACCATGAGAATGAGAATTTGGCCGAAAATCTTATCAATTTAAAGAAATATAATTTAGCTGGTAAGTTATGGATAGAATATCGTTTATTCTTAATGAAATACTGTTGGGAAAACTAAGAAAGAAGATCCTATCGCCTACGCGTACCTACGATTGTTAGCATATGTGGGAGAACATATACACATTGTACACAGTATACAGGTAGATTTCACCGATGAAACTGAACGCGATCAGCAAATAAACTACGTTTAACAGCCGTCAGTGTCATTATTTTCTATGGAATATTGACAGTGACAGCTCATGAACGCGTTTTAGATGTACTGAACGCGTTAAGTAACATTGTTGAAATTCGCCCTAACACATTGTGAATGGGAACCGACATTATAACTTTTAAGTAGGTACGTACAAATCAAAGGGAAATAATGAAAGTAAATATTTTGCACAGACAAGACGCCTGGGTATGGTAATAAGTTATATTGTAAAGGATAAAGATTTAAAGTATTGAGATTAAGAAGGTATATTCAGGAAACTTTTAGTAACTTGTATACTGTATATTTGTAGACCATTTTCAATTTGTTCAGCACCTGGTACTTGTTGACTGGCCTACACTGTCCTCTCTTATCTAATAATACTATAATTTGGAAACATTGTCAAAGCCAAGTATTTTTAACAGAGCAACCGTGGAGTTTTTTGGGTGATTTTCTCCATGGGAATCGACCAATTGGAACCGTGCACCTAGCTTCTGACGTATCATACGTGCCCATGTAGAACAAATTTAGAACAAATAAGCGACGAACAGTTCGAAATAGAATTGAATAAATTAATCCATACACCATTACAACTCCTCACACACTCTTACACACTGCACACCTAGATATGCTTGCATGTCATCCTGCTTGTTTCTGGTGCATTTTATATAAGAATGTGCGCAACAGGGATGGAGTAATGGAACTATGGAGAAGTGTCTTGACGCTGTGTGAGCGTGCGTGTTCCATCACCTCCTGTTCGGTGTCCACCGCTCACAGGATGGATGAAAAGCAGCACATGAAGTTTTTTTTTCTCTGTTGGTGGAATTGAAGTATGGCGTTCCAGTAGGTAGATAAATAAATAATATAAAAAGTGTAGCTACTAAAATGTAAATCCGTAGTTGTCTGTAAGATTAGTTTATTTGTTAGAGAGCTGTGGATTTTGTGAATAGGTGTATAAATCAATAAATAAGAGATTATCTGCGGCATTTTCTTTCTTTCCACGCAAGAAGCATGTACAAAGAATAATTACCATGTAAGTGTATCAATGCTTGATGTTCTATGATAAAACTGTCTATAGAGATCCGCTGTTGAGGTACGAAAGTGTAACAAACAATTTGCTTTCGTTTTTACTCGGTTCGAGTGTTCTACCACGATGTGCATACATTTATGGATGTATTATAACTTTGTTATTTAATTGATTGCTACCTTGGTCCAGTGATCGAAGCATGACTCCTAAGTTTGGTCGCGATCTGTGACCGATGAATGGCAATATTCTAGTCTGTATTCACTGACTTCAAGGGTGACTGCGCACAGTGGTCACGTACTACCTTGCACGTACTACCTTGCGCTGCGTTGCACAGAGGGGGTTTGGGATCGGTATTTTGAGAGGTAACGGTACCCCTTTCCATGTGCTGATGTTGACCACTGGGGTGGTTTAAGCCAGCTAAAAGTCCCACACTAAAGGGCCCGGAGGTCCGATGAAAGTCCCTTAATTTGGGACTTAAACATAACTTGCGAAAGTGTAGAAGTTCCTCTCTGTGATAATAATAATACGGCTGGTATTATTGTATTGCAGGGCAAAGGCCTCTTCTAACACAGAGCAGGCACGCGCTTTGATCACCACGTTTGCTCAAGATGGGTTGGCGATTTCAGACTTATATTTACTATAAGTCCAGGTTTTCTCACGATGGTTTCCTTCACCAATGTATCAATATCGGGCGAAACAACAGCGGGCTAATTGCGTTTCATACTAATAGCTTTCATTCTGACAATAAAACAACATTGATTCATTGCGTTTTGACGTTGTTGAACAAATATATTTTTCCAACATTTGAAGTAACGTATTAGAAATATAATTCAAAATCATTCAGGTTATGATTAAAAGTAGGTTACGCAATTAGGGGGTGCAAACAAATGTTGATTTTTAAGTAATTAGTCATGAAAAATCACAATTAATTCAATTAAAACTGATAGTATTGAAAAATATAATAAAATTATGATGTAGATAATATTATTTAAAATAGTCAGATATTCAAAAAAGCTGCGGTGGTTTACTTAAAACGTATTTTTTTGTATTTATTTAAATTACAGAATAGTCATAAATTTAGTTTATTTAATAAAATGTATGTCTACCTATTTTTGATGTAACATTTTACGGGCAAACAAAACAGCTGGGGTAAAGTTGAAAGATGATTTGTCCAAATATATAATAAATAGCAAAATATAATTAATAGCAATGCATTGAAGAGAATCATGTTATATTTTTGTACTGAACATTTTATATGTAAATTAAAGTAACTGAAACAAATAGATAGTGTTTTGTTTTACTGTTAAGAGTCCCTATCAATTTCGTGGTCTATAAACAGAAAATTCAACTTTTTTCAGAGCAAATTTCTCAATAATCTTAACATATCTATTTTGTTTTTTAATGCATATACTATTATTCATTATGTAAATTAAAGTAACTTAAACAACGAGAAAGTGTTTTGTTTTACTCAATCTACTCAACGGCCTCTCCCAGACTGCGTCACAACACCCTATACTCCGCCTTCCGCATTTAGTCTCTCCGAACCTGCTAAGGTCGTCGTTCCATCTAGCTGAGAAGCGCCCCACTCTACGCTTGCCGATCCGCGGCCTCCACTCCAGGACTCGTCTGCTCCAACGGCCATCGGTCCTTCGACAAACATGGCCAGCCCACTGCTACTTTTGCTGGCTTATGTCGGTAACTGCGGCTCTTTTCGTTATAATTTAATTTGGGATATTATCCAAATGCAGCGGTGGCTCAGTAGTAACGGCCCCAATTTACGTGTTGAGAGAGAGACCCAGGCAGGCGCTTCACTTTGTGTAAAATAGTAATTTCAATCACTGTTCGAACGGTGAAGGAAAACTTCGTGAGGAAACCGGCATGTCCTAGAACCAATAATTACAAGATATGTGACATCTATCAATCCGCACTTGGCCTGCGTCGTAGATTAAAAGAAGAGAGGAGCCCTGTGTCCAAAGCGGAGTATTCTATTATGCTTGTGGGTGTTATCCTTTAAAGTAACTCAGCATAGCCCGCTCCTTACTCCATAGCGCGCTGGGAGACCTGTTTTTCTTCAACAAAGAACAGTTCCACGGACTACTTGTCCAACATGAGAATTATTGCATATCGCATGTTGAAGGACGAACATTACAGCATGGAAAGAAAATTACTTTGGTGATACCTAGTTTTTTTTAAACTACAAAAGGGGTAGACCATTCTCTGCTATATACAACATGTAACGAAAACCCTGTCCGATCCGGAAGGGTATTATTTGGTATCGTACTGCGTACACAAATACGTAATCTTTTAATGGATACGAGATTATTATTTTTCCCCAATGAAAAAAAAAATAAAAAAATTAAAAGTTGTCATACCAACGGCAACACTGATATGAAGTTTACCTACAGTTTCGTGTCAAAGAAGCCGCCTGAGCGAGGCGGTGCTTTTTCGCGTGCCGCCAAACAAACTTATGACTAAAGAAACCTACTTTATGCCTACGCGTAGGTATCAGCTGATATTTTAGTAGGCATAGACGCTTAATGACCCTGATTTCTGACCTGATTCTGGTTATCAAGAAACAATTATTATTATTGAGTTAATGTGATGTGCTTTTGGCATTGTACCGACTGTGGGTATCAGTTTATTAAAACATTTACTTGTTGAATACCTCGGCGATCGTGATCCACATGTCTACCTCCAACATTAATAAACATTCGACACCTTTTTATTAAATTTGCACGTACTCTTCGCAGCGCACCTGTGTACGATTTGATCGAGTCGAAAGCTTCCACAATCCGAGCTCTTACTTCGATTTCCGAATCACACTCACTTTTAAAAACAATTGTTTAGCATGACCCCATAAATAAAATCAACGTATTATTCCTGATTGGAATACGACATTGTTCGCGATACGATAGCGGCACGTTATAAGTACGGACATCCGATCGAAAGCTATCTCTTTGAAATAAAAATAGGTAAAATGAAAAGATTTTGCCGGCCGGTGGAGTGTTGTCAAGTTATGAAAATTTACCATATTTAGTCTTAAATTTCGCATGGTTCGTTCAAATAAAAAATCTATAACTTTTGGTTTTTATGAGTTTCATTTTTTTACAATTTTTTCTAGTACGTATGTTAAACCAGGAATACGCCTCTATTGGATCGGACATGCTGTATAGTCTGGCAGTGGGACTGAATAGTATAAAAAATGCGGAGTTGTGTAAAAAGTGATTTTCGATATGGGAATGGAATCTTAAACCATGAGAATGAGAATTTGGCCGAAAATCTTATCAATTTAAAGAAATATAATTTAGCTGGTAACTTATGGATAGAATATCGTTTATTCTTAATGAAATACTGTTGGGAAAACTAAGAAATAAGATCCTATCCTACGCGTACCTACTATTGTTAGCATATGTGGGAGAACATATACACATTGTACACAGTATACAGGTAGATTTCACCGATGAAACAGAACGCGATCAGCAAATAAACTACGTTTAACAGCCGTCAGTGTCATTATTTTCTATGGAATATTGACAGTGACAGCTCATGAACGCGTTTTAGATGTGCTGAACGCGTTAAGTAACATTGTTGAAATTCGCCCTAACACATTGTGAATGGGAACCAACATTATAACTTTTAAGTAGGTACGTACAAATCAAAGGGAAATAATGAAAGTAAATATTTTGCACAGACAAGACGCCTGGGTACGGTAATAAGTTATATTGTAAAGGATAAAGATTTAAAGTATTGAGATTAAGAAGGTATATTAATTAACTAAAAAATTAAATAAGCGACGAACAGTTCGAAATAGAATTGAATAAATTAATCCATACACCATTACAACTCCTCACACACTCTTACACACTGCACACCTAGATATGCTTGCATGTCATCCTGCTTGTTTCTGGTGCATTTAATATAAGAATGTGCGCAACAGGGATGGAGTAATGGAACTATGGAGAAGTGTCTTGACGCTGTGTGAGCGTGCGTGTTCCATCACCTTCTGTTCGGTGTCCACCGCTCACAGGATGGATGAAAAGCAGCACATGAAGTTTTTTTTTCTCTGTTGGTGTAATTCAAAGCAAAGGCTTCATCTAACACAGAGCAGGCACGTGCTTTGATCACCACGCTTGCTCAAGATGGGTTGGCGATTTCAGACTTATATTTACTATAAGTCTAGGTTTTCTCACGATGATTTCCTTCACCGATGTTAGTAATGTCCAAGATAAACTCAGAAACTGTATACGAATTTAAAAAGTCACATATGAGAGACAAGGCATTAACCACTGAGCCAACACGACATTGTGCGATAGTGGGATAACAACCAGCGTTATTAATTATCGGCCTGTTATCTCTATAACCGTTCTATTTCAGGGCATCTTCTCTAGAGTGAAGGAATTTGCATTTATCACAACGTTTGCTCAGGTACCTACTTGTTGGCGTTTAACTTCAATTACTTTTTGGTTCAAAAGCTGGTTCAATCGAGTGCTGGACGTAGGCCTCTCTCACGATACGCCACTACACTCTGCCCTACGCCTTCCGCCCAGTCTGTCCCAGGTACCTTTTTAAGGTCGATCCATCAAGCTGGCACGCGTCCCATACTACGCTTGCCAATACGCGGTCTTCACTCCAGGACTCGTTTGCTCCACCGGCCCTACGGTCATTTCTGATCTTATCCTTATAAAAAACTTAAAGTTGAGCCCACTTGCGCTCCATAGCGCGCTGAGCGACCTTGAACTTAAAAGCGAGTTGGCATTGTTGGCAAGAATATCACATTTCAAAATTGCGCCGACAATATCTACCAATACAGCCCATTGTTATATACCCGAATCATTGACCTTGCTCTAACCGCAAAATAAATTGTTTTAACAAATGAAAACGACGTTTAAACACGAAACCAATAATTTATTGCATACAATTCCAATTACGGTCAATAAAATGCATTCACGCATTACTTTTCTGTCGCAACACCCCAACATGGCAGGTTTGGCGCCAAAAAGTTTGACGTTACTGACAGCTGTCACTTTGACAGAAAGACAAAATAGCGTTCGTTTTTTTTAAAGTTGTGGCTTTAATTTGTTCAGCCTTGACACCTTCAATTAAAATCACGATGTTTTTATACTTAATGGGGAAGGCAACTGTCAAAATGGCGCTGTCGTAGCTAGTTCCCAACACAAGCTAATAATACAAGGCGTGATGTGGTTTTATTTTATTTTAGCGAAAATTGACGCGTTATTGTGTCCAAAGATACTCTGAAATTGGAGTGCACCATTTCCCGAAGAACCTAAAATGAGAAGATTGTGGTTTAAAGCTATTCATAGAGATTTTTTTGAGTTCGAGTTTGAGTTGGAAATATTTTGAAAGAAAGTCATTACGAGGAAGTATTCAAGGTTTAAAATTCTGACACTTTCCATGTCAAGTACTTGATATAAAATACTGAAATCACCGAAAATAACGAAATAGTGAAATAAAATCAAACTCATGAATGAACACAAAATGGAATGAATGAACGAAATGTCAAATTTATTGAAGACCATACGGATCTAGCTATGGTCACGCCATCTACAATTAGCTTTGCCCGACCTTCCCCGAGACAAGAGAGCACGACTAGTATTAAAAGTAATACCTGCTTTTTTTTTGTATATTATGAGCTTGCGAACTAGTTTCGAAATTCAGGAGATTCATCACATACCGTCTCACCTGTGTTCCTCTACGGGTTTGGCAGAGGTGTACCTGCAGTACACCCACATTTCGCTAGTTATATTAAAAACCCATATAACAGAGGCTCAAATCCCGAATCTGGGCTGCTACTGAGAAATTCCAGATGAAAAATCCAATAACACTTTGCCCGACCCCGGAATTGAACCCAGGACCTCATTTTCTGCTGTAGCGTCCACTAGACCAACGAGGCAGTTCCCATTATCCAAAATGTTGGTGGCGAAATGCAAAATAGAAATGTATGTAAAATTTCCCAGAATTAACAAGAACATGAACCGATTTTTTGTGAGCAAATTAATAACGTCGTATTGCAAGACAAAGACATACAAACATACACACCCCTTCTTTCCATGGTGGTAGGCAGCAACCACAGAACGTCACCTGCTACTGTACAGTCGTAATCGTTTACTAAAATGTATTACGCAATTAGTCTAGTGTTTTTATTTGAATAGCGAGACCATACGGTTTGATAAAATACAGGTTTGATACTCCTTTCCTATAGTATGTCAAATATTATTGAAAATTATTTAAAATATTTGTGCTTTTGCTAAACATTTTTTTTAAAAGTGATTCAATTAAAAATTCTAACAATAAAGTAAAAACCACTTGGAAAGTTATTTCCAATGAAACGGGTAAGTCGATTAAACAAGAAAATCAACTTGATTATTGAATTTATTGACTTATGGTCGATAACAAATTAGTTAGTAAGGCAGCTGACGTAGCTGAGGCATTTAGTGAGTTTTTGCGAACAGCAGCCTAATTGCGTCACATAATTTCGTAAACGATTACGACTAATCTGTTGTATTTTGACAGTTCAACAACATTCATTGCGTTATTTACATTGATGAGCAGATTTTTTTGATCAAACTTAGGAAGCAATGTATTAGCAATCTGTTTAAAAACGATTCAGATTCCGATTGATTGTGTATTACGCAAATAGGGTACAGGTATAACTACGACTTGCTCCTTAAATTCGTCCCCGTCTAAAGCTGAGAACCTTTTGAATAGTAGTGTGCCAAAATGTACTCCCTTATTTAGCTTCGAACATGTAACGCCTGGTGATGTAAATAACGTCTTTAACACACTTAAGTCTAAAAACACTGGTGATTACTGGAGCATCCCCATTAAACTTTTAAGTAATATAATAGACATCGTAGCCCCCTATCTAGCTGTTACTTTTAATAAATGTGTTGATCTAGGAACTTTTCCTGACCTCATGAAGAGTAGTAATGTCATACCATTATTTAAGTAAGGTAATAATACTAACATTGGCAATTTAAGGCCTATTTCTATCTTACCAGCATTTAGCAAAATATTTGAAAAGTTAATAGTTAAGCAGTTGCTAAGACATATTAATTTAAATAACCTCGTTGCGCAGCAGTGGTGATGGCCCAGTGGTAACGGCCGCGACTTACGAGTTGTGGGTCGTAGGTTCGAACCCAGACAGGCGCTTTACTTTGTGTAAATAATTTCTTCACGACTGCTTTCAAAAACGGTGAAGGAAAACATCGTGAAGAAACTGGCATGTCTTAGAACCAAAAATTCGAAGACATGCGACATCTACCAACCCGCACTGGGCTCGCGTGGTCGATTACGGCCCACTCCCTCTCACAGAGAGGCGGCCTGTGTCCCAGTAGTGGGAACATAATAGGCTGGTTATGAACCTCCTTCATAATGAACAATATGGCTTTACAAAAGGACACTCGAAACACATATTTAATGCATGGGAGAAATCGTAAAATGCTGTTGGAGTTTTCAGTGATCTCTATTAAGCCTTTGATTGCGTGCACCATGACACGCTTTTGCGTAAACTACGTCATTCCGGTATCCGAAGCGAAGCTCTAAACGTAATAAATTCTTATTTATATAATAGGTTCCAATGTGTAGTAGTTGCTGGTGTGAAATCTTCCGAGCTACCGGTTCAGTTAGATGTACCTTAAGGCTCAAAACTGTGTTCATTCTTGTTCTTAGTGTATATCAGTGACATACCATTATATTTAAATGATATCTGTGACGTTGTACTGTTTGCAGATGGCACCTCTCTTATTTTTAAAGTAGACAGGAATAGACGATGCCAAGAAACCGAAATGTGGAAAGTTCGTCTTACCGAATGACCCAACATCATCTTAGATAAAGAGCTGCTTGAAACTGTAGACCCGGCAGTTTTTCTGGGTATAACAGTATTTATTAGGTCGGAGCCAGAGTTTCTCTTAGAGTTTTTTAAAGATATTGGCATTCTCACGGTGGCATCACAATTCATCTTCGCCAACATCTGATAATATACACTTATACACTAAAAACAGTGATTTTCACAATGTTAACACTAGAAGTAAGAACAAACTCCGTGCTCCTTTTCACCGGCTTCATAAGGTTCATAATTCGTTTGTTGGGCTTGGTATAACCTTTTATAAAAAACTAACCTCTTTGTTAGATTAGCATTTTAATGCGTTTAAGGCTCAAGTAAAATCGAACCTATGTTCAAATGCAGATTATTCCATTAACGACTACTTAAACGATAAGAATAGTTTGTCGCTGTGATTAACTCAAGACAATGTTTATGTTCTTTCTCCAGAATCAGCTTTCCTACTGACAGGTTATGTGAGTTCATATGTTTGTTTTTTATTTTACTATATTAGTCAATCCTTTTGTTATCTTCATCTAGCATTGACATGATCTACTCATTACAATGTTTTTTAATGAGCTGTATTTCAATATGTGCTTAGCTAGCCACCTCGACAATTGATCATATTATTCTTGCCTGAGTAACCGGCAGCAAGTTCGTCATGCTCCTTTAGATGTCACTACTTGCAGTGGCGTCGGGGGTCTGGTTGCCTCCTTCCCTCAAATATATCGAGGGGGTAATGGCTGATCTTTGCGTTATGCTCGTGAAGGGGTACTGCTTGTGGTGACTGGTCGTATTGCTGTCTATGGTTTAGTTATTGTTACAGGAATTTTTCTGTTAATTTATTTTACTAAGATGGTCCTAGTTTATCATTTGTGTGTATATTATCCAGTATTGTATATTTATTTATTTATTTAAACTTTTCGAACACAAAAAGGTACAAAGGCGGACTTAATGCCTTAGGCATTCTCTACCAGTCAACCAAGGGTGGTGAAGAGATTAGATGGAAGGTGCTTTAATTGAAGGGGACGATGATGGAAGAAAAATAACTTTAAAAAAAATATAACTTGTGAAGTGTGATGTAAAATAGATATTGTGTAACTTATAATACACATACATACATATTAAAAAGTATATACTTACAATACATATATACATATATAAATATATAAATTTAATGGTGAAAGGTGTGGAGCCGACTCTAAGCTATTTGTTACGAAAATAACTCTGCAATTTCCGCTTAAATGTATACCGACTGGTGGCCGTCCTGATATCAAGAGGAAGCTCATTCCAAAGAAGAATGGACTGAATATGAAAGGAAGAATGAACAAAGTCAGAAGTATGAGAAGGACAAAGCAGGAGAAGATTGTTGGAAGAACGCAGTTCCTTAGCGTGAGATGAACATAGATATTGGAAGTGAGACATAAGATAAGAAGGAGGAGTGGGAGAGTTGAGAAGAGAGAAAAGTGTAGTTAAAGCGCGCAAACTTCTTCTTTGGCGAATGGACATCCATTTGAGCTCAGACCTATAGCTCGACACATGGTCATATTTTCTGAGGTTGAATATGAACCGGATACAATTGTATATCTATGCTGTCATGCCCTTCAGGCCTCGAGGCTTTTATTTATGCATAAAGTTTTGTTTCCATTTATTTATAGAATCACGTGTAGGCGTTTAAAGCATGCAGGCAAGCACATCAATGCTTTTAAAAAATAAAAATTATTTAACTTTTGCAGAATAAGTGACCTAGTTTTAGTGTAGCGATACGGAGTAATATTTTTAAGTGACAAGTTATAATAATGAACTGACGGGATTATTTGTTAAAATATTCTGTTTTATGGAAGGCAGCCTCATTAATCGGAGCGCGATGATGCGGTGCAGCCCTCCACCGACACCGACCCCGGTACCAACCCCGGCACCGACACCACCCCGACAACCAAGACCAGACCAAGAGGAAACAGTTGAAGTAGTTTCACTCTGGAAATCCAGAACTGGATCAGGGTGCGGCGACTACATCGTTTGCAGATGTGGTGAAGAAGGGCTCTAGCAGCTTTGTTCGTCCTTATACTTTTAGCTCTGTGGCGATTTATCCCTGTGATAACTCAAAGATTAGTGTCGAAACCAAGAACATGGTCCAAAAAATCATATGCCCTGGAGAAATTAAGCTAAAAAGAGTGAAGCTAGAAAGTCCTCGTACTTTCTAGCTTCACTCTTTTTAGCTTAATTACGCAAAATTGGAAAAGGATGACTGATTATCAGCACTGAGACCAAAGATGACCTAGATAGGCTCAAGCAAATAGTCCAACGCGCTTCGTCAGAGCCTACCGTCGACGAAACTTAAAAGCGCAAGCCTCGTATTATAGTTATAAGAGTTCCCACATCAATGGCCGAAAATGAGGTGCTGCCGACTATGTCCCAAGATACATTTTTGACCTCAATAAAATTGACCACAAATCTGGCAGGAAGAATGCTGAGAATTGCAACTATATTCTAGAAGTACCAGCCATCATTTCATAAATTGGACGTCCTGTCCGGTACAAGATTTCACGCTTGTAACTAGATGTTAAAAGTGCTAGCAGTACGGTCATGCAGCCAAGACATGTAAAGTTGCTGCCCCCACATGTGGACACTGCGGTGAACTGCGCAAAGAAATCCAATCCACGAAAATGTGCCACATGTTCGCGCTTTAAAAAACAAGCCAATCACATGACGGGAGACACAGATTGCCCTGCTAAGAAAGCTGCAGGTACATTAATTCGATAGATTATGAAGGCGCCTATGGGCGCCACATACTATGTTATATTTTAGACTCAATTTTATATTCTTGTTTTTTAGTTAAGTATAAATGATAACTTAATTATCGATATACTCGTAGATAACACGTTTTTAACAAAGACATGTGAAGTTGAGGACTGTAGAAAATATCTTTCCGATTATCAAAATTCACTAACCGTACTGACCCAAAACATTCGTAGTATTTTTAAGAACATTTTTCTTAGATAGATTTAACATTTTTCTTTATAGACTTAACTTTGAGTGTGATATAATGGTTCTTACCGAGTGCTGGCTATCAAAACGCTCCGATAACCTCCCAGTAATACCAGGGTTCAACTTATTGCATACAACAAAAAACTACAATCAAAATGATGTTGTGATAGTTTTCGCTAGAGAATCATTAAAGGTCACAGTCGAGGAAAATACTCTACAAGACGGTGTGAGTAATTGTTTGGTCATTTAAATCGGTACAACCACAGCGAAAATCGCTATGTATAGATTCCGCTAGAAACTTAGATCCTTTAAAAAAATTCTTAAACCATATTTTTCAAGCCCTAAGCCCATTTAAGAATGTTATACTAACAGGTGATTTAAATCTAAATATTGGCTCCGAAACCTGCGATGCAGGGACCCAAGATTACCTTAATATCTGATTATACCATGGTTTTCTCCCCGCTCACACATTGCCTACTCATCAAAGCGGTTCCTGCCCCGATCGTATGATGATCAAAACTAGCCTATCATGTATTACGCTTGTTACTAACTCAACAATTACCGACCATCACGCTGTCCTACTAAACGTAAATTTTACGGTGCCTAAGCTAAATCACACAAACAAACTCGAATGTGATTTATGCAACCTTGATTTTAGCCTAGTTTACAATACTGCTGACGCTAATTTGGCTTTTGTTTCTACAGTAAATAAGAAATTTTATAATATAAAAAAAAAAAACATTTATTACTCCTGGACTAATTCGGTGTATAAGACACAGAGATAAGCTTCACCAGAGAACTAAGAGATACCCTGATAATCTAATAATCCAAACCGCCTATAAAAGATACAGGAATTATAGCAACAATCTCCTGAATAATTTAAAAAACTATTACGATAAACACGAATTAAACAGAGCAGGTAAAAATAGCAAGCAACTTTGGAAACATTAAAAACTAATACATTTTGGAAACATATTAAATCTAAACAGCGTGAATCGAATTCGAGTTTACTGCTTACTAATCCTTCACCACTTATCAGCTAACAATATAAATAACTTTGTTGTAAATGTTGGGAAAACTCTTGCCGAACAGATTCCGAAATATTGCGAATTACCTGATTTAAAAAATTATACAATAGCCGTAACACGAAATCTTTTTCTATGTTAGACACTGATGAAGATGAAATAACCCGAATTATTTCTGGGCTAAAAGATGACTGTGCAGTTGGATGGGATAATACGAGTATAAGCAATAAGTTCCTTAAAATCTTTGAGCAGATTTTGGTACCTCCCTTATCGCATATATTTCGAATCTGTCTTTCCAAAGGAATTTTACCTAGTTCGTCCGTATCTTCAGTGTTCTCAAATTTCTGTTTGTATGTGCTGTGCCCAGAACTTCCATCACATCCCCATTTACTAACAAGTGTAAACGTTGGACTTGTTGGGAGAACACTACTGATAACTTCATTCTGTGCTATTAATAGACGTTCCGCTGTTTTATTTAATAAGGCTTGAGTTATTATAATTTTTAGATTATAAATATATAATATTCATCATAGATAATAAGATGTGTTTTTGGTGTAACAAAATACCACACATTATGGACCACTTCCTAGTTTGTTTGTAAGCATGTGTTGTTGACTTAGAATCTATATAGTATGCCAAGGCTTCGTCACTACTTAACTGCCTAGGATTAACGGAACTGGTATTTTCTTTTGACTTAATAATATTATCTGGCCTTTCACTAATGTCTCTAATCACATGGGCAACTTTTCTTTGCCCTGCTGAACGCATAGCAATTTCGGCAGCAGTCACTAATTCACTGGAACTTCGAGATTCTACGAGATCCACGACTCGACGTTTCTTCGTCTTAAACGACGATTCCTCGAAATCTTTGCGAGGTCTTCCTGCAGATGTCACAACCTCACTCGATGTTGAAGGTTGTGGGGCTAAAGAACTCACAGTAAACTGTATGTCTCCTTCATCCAGCCAAGTCTTATTTCTAATTAAAAAACGATTTTCCCGAACCATTTGGATTCAATCTTAGTAGAAAAGTTGGATATTTTCAACTTTATTTCTCTTTGGCTGTTTTCAGTAATGTCACCAAAGTAAAATTTTGACGAAAGATAGTCATAAATACGCGATATTTTATCATTCTTCGTGTGTTTCAACCACTCTTCAAAAAATGCTACCCTTGAAATAGAGTAAACGTGTTCTGAAAAAAATATAAAATAATATGTTGTACTGAAGTGTGCTGAACAATATGTGTATTTTTACAAACTACACAGTTATACCTACAATATATCTAAAAACTAGCCCGAATAGAGGCGAATCAATGTATTTCCTGAACGTTCAAAGTTTTGTTTATGAAAAAAAATACGCAAAAATGTATGCATTAAGTTAAAAAAATGCTAAAAATTCATTTGAATAGATTCTGATAAAAATAATATATTAAATAATAGTACATACCCTCAGTATTAATATCCATCACAAAAAACTTTCACAATATCACTATAAACCACGATGAGATGTGCACAAAAGTGTCGCTAAATTGCAACTGATTGACCGGAACGCTTGCATTAAACTCATTACCTGACTTCTGAACTCTATGACTCATCAGTTAAGCATTTGAAAAACAACTTTTTCTCGGAATTTGTAGTTTGGGGGTGTTGTTTGTGTTATGCAATTAAGATTTCCTGGAAATGAAAACTTGAATTTTGTCCACCTAGCATGTTCTAGGCGAAATACTGTGCATCGGCATAATTGGGAATAAAGCGCCGGAACCAACTTGACGTTTGCAGAAAGGTCTTCACGTGTTTCGCGTTCTCAGGAGGGGACATTTTTGCGATAGCTGCCGTCTTATCGGGGTCTGCCTTCACCCTACCTGGTACGATCACGTGGCCCAGAAACTTAACAGACTCGCGAGCAAAGCAACTCTTTTCGCGGTTCACTCGCAGGCTGTACATCTCAAACCGGTCGAAAACAGCGTTCAAGTCTTCCAGGTGCTTGGGGAACGACTCCGATAGAACAATGACGTCATCTAAATATGTTAGCATGCAAACATCGGCCAGTTCTTTGCCGGATCTGAATCGGTCCATAAGCCGTTGGAAAGTCGCTCCTGAATTCCTCAATCCCATTGGCATCCTTTTAAACCTAAAACAACCGAGTGGGCTCACAAACGCAGTCTTATCGCGGTCAGTCGGCTCCACAGCAATTTGAAAGTACCCTGATCGGAGGTCACAGGTTGTCATGAAACTGGTGTTCTTAGCTGCGTGGAGAACGTCTTCGATGCGTGGAAGTGGGTAGCGATCGGGCTCGGTAACATCATTCAGCTTCCTGTAATCTACACATAGCCGAACCCCTCCATCCTTTTTCCTCTACAAGTGACGCCCAACTCGCGGCCAAGTTTCAGTGGAAAAGTCGTAAAATACAATCGACGTTTTCACGAGCGGATCGTGATCGTGGCGTACGGGCTCGCGATGTATCGTCCACTGTCCGATGGCGGGGGTGAGAGGTCGCGGGCGAGGGTGTCGTCTCCCGCCGCAACGCTTAAGGCTAGTTCATACACAAATGTTAAGGCCATGTTACATACGTTATTAAGTGAAAATATTATTCGCCCCTCAGAATCACCATGGGCCTCACCCGTACACATCATATCAAAAAAGGTAGATCAATCCGGAATACAAAAATGGAGAATGGTAATAGACTATAGAAAACTAAATGAAAAGACTAAATCAGATAAAGAACATTGGCAAGATCCCGAACAAATTTTTGTTGACATGTTTTTTTTGCGTCTACTGATGAAACCGTCAGTAACCGTGGCTTGATCCCCACGGTGAAGCTAATAGGAACCCGAGAAGGGGCTGCTCGTCAGGGCTTTTGCCGAAAAGCCGACGACGTAGCAACCAAGGTTGCGGTGCCGCTTGGGCTACATCGCAACTGAGGCCGCAGTGGGAGAGGAGTGCCGGTATTGCGGGTCGCCACCGTTAGATGGCGGACGCAGTGGGACCGCAGGGTAAGAGGAATGTCGGTATGTTGTTGGCCGCTCTTCCTATCCTTTGCGGCCAAAAATGGTAGGCGACGGGGCCATTTATCTGACTCGTCGCAAGGGGTTGGTCCCCTTGGTTGCCCAGACAGAACCGGGGTTGTCTGGTGCCCAGGGCTGTGTTGGTCCCTAGGCTGGTCACAGCGTGCCATGTGTTCTGGTGCGCCGGTGATGGGGGGTATTCCCCAGAGGAGGGTCCGGTGACGAACAGCCGCGGCGGGTTTGCGGATGAATGATAACGCGTGCCCGTGTTCCCGCCTAAAGCGGAGAGGAGGACACCGTGGAGTTTTAGTGAGTTGGAGTCCCACATATCTGAACTCTCCTTGATAGTGCAGTATGCATGAGCATTTCTCAACGCAAAAAATAAAATAAATAAAAAAAGTACCTAAGTAAATAAATGTTCAAAGGTATATTTATTTAATAATCTTAGCTAACTTTCTTAGGACAGTTATACATATATTTGATTAATTATATGGTAGGGGTAGGACATAGGTAGATTAGATTAAAAAATACAAAATATATTTTTTAATATTTATTCCTCATCATCCCTAATCACAATAGCATCAAGAAAACCTGCGGGTGCTAAAATATTTGTTTGATGTCTGGCCCATCCTAGATACCATACTACAGTCATTGTATGAGCGCAACATCCAACAGTTCGTCCAACTAAACACATAAAAACTTGAACAGCCTTTTATGTGAAAAGGCACACATTTGAATGCCACATTGTACTTGGTCCAGCTTCTTCACTGCCCAAAACTTCTCTTTGCAAGTTAACTGCAGCCATTGCAAGATCTCTACATGCCTCGCAGACATAGTCATCTTCCAAAATCTAGAAAAAAAAGTATAATACTCTTAATAAAATATAATGTTTATTCATTGAAACTTGCAAATTGTTTTTCATGATATTTATGGTAGAAGCGCAATATGTTGTTCGTCACCTATTTAGTACAAAGCTTTAGATGTCTACACATTAAATTATTTTAAAATCATGATTTTTAACAACATTGATTGCAACTAACAGAAATCAGACAATGTTTTCAACGAGGGTAAATTATTTTGTTCTATGCTTGCTATATAGGTATAAGCAATGAAGATAATCACTATCTTGTAACTTGACTAGTCGCCAGAAATACTTAAAATTTGTGGATATACCCAGCTGCAGATTAAATCAGTGGCTCCCATGTTAAGTGCCAATGCTGGGTATCGGCGCAATGTATTGACACATATATGTTACAAAAATCAAAATCAAAATCAAAAGTCATTTATTCAAACTAGGCTGAGAGTCAGCACTTTTCGAACGTCAAAATTACATAAGACAGTCCCCCAAAACGCCCGCCCTTCACCACTTCCTAGTGCTTTAGCTGGGAAGAAGAAGTGGCGCAACAAACTCCCCAGCAGCACAGCTGTCTGTTTAGTTAGAAAACCATTGAATTATATAATTATAAGGTAATCAAAGAATGAAAACCGAAACACAAAAAAAAAACATATTAAATTATCTGCCATATTTAAGCTAGCCACGCCAATATACCCAAAACAGAAACCAATAAAAAAAACAATGAAAAAAACTACATAACTTAATACACAAATAAAAGCCTCCAGGCATAAGGGGCGTGACATCTTACATATGCATTATTGGATTATTTTTTAAGTAAACACAAATGATAAACTAGGACCATCGAAGTAAAGTAAGTTAACAGAACAATTACTTTAACAATATCAAAACCATAGACAGCAAGACGACCAGTCACCACAAGCAGCACCCGTTCACGAGCATAACGCAAAGATCAGCCATTGCCCCCCTCGCCATATTTGAGGGAAGGAGGCAACCCGATCCCCGACGCTACCGCAAGCAGTGACATCTACGGGAGCATGACGAACTCGCTGCCGGTTGCTCAGGCAAGAATAATTGAAGATCAATTGTCGAGGTCGCTAGCTAACCACTTATGGCAATACAACTCATTGAAAAACATTGTAATGAGCGGATCATGTCAATAATAAGTGAAGGTAACTAAAACTAATTGACTTATACAGTCAAATAAAATTAAAATAAATATACGAACTCGTATATCCTGTCAGTAGGTAAGCTGATTCTGGAGAAAGAACATTAACATTGTCTTGA
Organism: Dasypolia templi; assembly: GCA_963555695.1. Lineage (NCBI taxonomy): Eukaryota > Metazoa > Arthropoda > Insecta > Lepidoptera > Noctuidae > Dasypolia > Dasypolia templi. The sequence goes on from OY743163.1 coordinate 14,848,012, forward strand.
GTTAATTACAGCGACCAGCTATTCTTATCGTTTAAGTAGTCGTTAATTGAAAAATATGCCTTTGAACAAAGGTTGGATTTTACTTGAGCTTTAATCGCATTAAAAGGCAAATCTAGCAAAGAAGAGGGTAGCTTGTTATAAAAGGTTATGCCTAGCCCAACAAATGAGTTATGAACCTTATGAAGCCGGTGAAAGGAAACACGTAGTTTGTTCTTATTTCTAGTATTAACATTGTGAAAATCACTGTTTTTAGTGTATAAGTGTATATTTTGCCTAATGTGTAAGAATACCAATATCTTTAAAGAAATCTCTAAGAGAAACTCTGGCTCCTAGTTGATAAATTGCTCGGACAGCTCGTTTTTGAAGGACGAATATATTTTTAATATCAGCAGCTTTGCCCCACAGCAGAATACCGTAGGACATAACGCTGTGGAAATAACTAAAATAGACTCACCGTGCTGTATCAACGTCAGTGTATTGTCTTACTTTCCTGACAGCGTAGGCGGCTGAACTGAGCCTCCCCGCTAGGCTTGATATATGTGGGCCCCACTGAAGTTTGGCATCTACTGTTATGCCCAGAAAACTGCCGAGTCTACTGTTTCAAGCAGCTCTTTATCTAAGACGATGTTGGGTCCTAGATTTCTAACATTCGGTAAGACGAACTTTACACATTTAGTTTTCTTAGCATTGAGAACTAGGTTATTTGACGTAAACCAATCCGTAACCATTGAGAGTGCACTGTTTACGTCGTCAAACTCTTGTCTATTCCTGTCTACTTTAAAAATAAGAGAGGTATCATCTGCAAACAGTACAACGTCACAGATATCATTTAAATAGAATGGTAAGTCATTGATATACACTAAGAACAAGAATGGACCTAGTATTGAGCCTTGAGGAACACCTAACTGAACTGGAAGCCCGGATGATTTCACACCATCGACATCTACACATTGGAACCTATTGTGTAAATAAGAATTTATTACGTTGAGAGCTTCGTTTTGGACACCGTAATGACGTAGTTTACGCAAAAGCGTGTCATGGTGCACGCAATCAAAGGCTTTAGAGAGATCACACAAAACTCCAATAGCATTTTGCGATTTCTACCAAGCATTAAATATGTTTTTCAGCAGAGCAGTTGACACACATGATGCGTGTAGGCCTTACACAGCTTCCAATCGTTTTAACAAATGGATTCACACACAACAAAGTCCAAGGTATCAGGCAGAATCGTAACCCAGAGTGTCAGAAAAAATGTCGCCATAAAATAAAATAATCAGAATCCCTAGGCAAGCACTAGTCACACAGAAAACAGTTAATCTCAGAGTCCATAAGCAGAAGCAGTTGATAAAGTAGAAATCAAGGATAATCGATGGAATGAAACACAAAATACGAGATAAACGCGCAAGCAACGAACGACAAGTTGTGTTATGTTGTCTAATTATAGTACTCTTTGTTATGTTGTCAGTAGGCCGGTAGGTTGACTGATAAAATGTCATGTTTTTTTTTTCGGTAACGTAGTTGCCATACTGGAATTATATTGCGATTTCATTTATGTATTCAAAATGATGACCGCTATATTCTTACCACAAACAATTATTTTAATTTTCACATTTATTAAATTCTGACGCAGAAATGTATTTCCTAAGTATATTATTGCAATACGAAAAGCAAAGCTTTTTATGTTACTTGCCCAAGATTTTTAATACATGGCAACATTAAACGTCCAGTCAAGCCAGAAAAAGATAAATAGCCATAAGTATTTTATGTCATCAATAAAATAGTCAATAGAATTTTCATTAATGACGATTTTTTTGCCCGGCCTCCATAGGCCATAATCTTGATTTCATAAAACTTAGTAAATTATTTCGTCAGTATCTATCACGGTGTCATATGTAGACGCTTACTAATACCATTAACAATTTCGTCGCCTTTGTTCTTTCCTTTACCTAACATAGATGAACTATTTTTCAAAATTACAAGGTAATAAATATTTGACTACTATTGATTTAACCTCAACCTGAGGTTAAATCAATAGTAGTCAAATATTTATATCATCAAATTAAAATGGATGAAGCTTCTATTGAGAAAACCGCATTTAGTACACCTGATGGTCATTATGAATTTTTAAGAATGCCATTCGGATTAAAAAATGCACCAGCATCCTTCCAAAGAATGAAGAATAACGTACTGAACAAGGAAATCACTAAAAATATATGTGTTGTTTATTTAGAATAATTTATTCGAAAACAAAACAAGAGCATATCAATAGGCTTCAGCAAGTTTTTGAAGCATTAAGAACAGCCAACCTTAAAGTTAATAAAAATAAATGCGTTTTTATGGATGAAGAAATTGAATTCCTAGGCCATGTTTTAAATAAAGATGGTTTAAAACCAAATAAAAAAAAGTTAAGCTATACAAAAATTTCCCTATTCCAAAATCTGTTAAAGAAATCAGAGCATTTTTAGGATTAATAGGATATTATATGAAATTTGTACCAAATCTAAGTAAAATAGTCAAACCTCTTACAGAATCTACAAAAAGGATGCTACTATAGATATACATCAGAAACATTATATTGAAGCAATACAGACTTGTAAACATTTATTAACTAACGCGCCTATCTTAGCTTTCCCAGATTTTAATAAAGCTTTCGTAATTACGACCGATGCATCTGACATAGCTTTAGGAGCCGTATTAAGTCAAGAAAGTCATCCGATAGCTTATGCATCTAGGACTCTAAGTAAAGCCGAACAAAAATATAATACAACTGAAAAAGAACTATTGGGAATACTTTGGGCTGTAACACAATTTCGACCTTATATTTATTGAAGGAAGGAAATTCAAGTTGCGTACAGACCACAAAGCATTAATATGGTTAGCTAAATTAAAAGAACCTAATCAGCGATTAACTAGATGGAAATTAAAATTTACAAGACTATGATTTTACTATAGAACATGTAAAAGGAAAAGATAATTATGTCGCCGACGCATTAAGTCGCGTAGAGATTCATCACACTGATGGTCTCTCATTAGACTTAAATTTGGAAGAAGATTTGGCATTATTAGAAAACTTAAAACAATCTAACAATGATTTGAATAGTAATCAGCAAGATACTGTACATTCTAATCAAGAAGATAGTGATGAAGGAATCCCTATAATAAATGCGTATCCACCTAAAATATTAAGACGTGTAATATTCGATTAAGCACCATACAAGAAGGCAAGTCGAGAAAACGGAATTTTGTATTTTTATGTCCCACCGAATAATGAAGAAGATATTATAAAAGAATTCATGTTGGAATATTTACCCCTAGGAAAATATACTTTCATAATCCCTAATGACGATTTATATTATAAAGTATCTGAAACTTATCGTCAAATATTTTGATCATTCAAAATTTAAACTTTATATAAACAGTTAAAAGAAAAATATTAGTGGGAAAAAATGAGGAAACAAATAAAGAAATATATATTCTACAGTGTAGTCCTTACCAAATAAAAAGAAAAATATAATAGACATCCAAACGTAATATTAGCTTTGGAAACTGAAACGCCTTACGAACCAATGGAAGTCTGGCACATAGATTTCATGTCTTTAGAAAAACAATGATACTTAACAATGATAGATAAGTTTTCTAAGGATGCCATAATAAAACCAACGGAAAAAAGCAAAGTTTGCGATACATTATCCGAGATATTCTCATTAATAGGAGCACCTAAGAAAATAGTGCATGATGGTGAACAATCATTTTGCAGCGAAATAATATATAAGTTATTTAATATTAATCACATCACTTCTGCACAACATCATAAGTCAAACTCGGATGTAGAAAGGTTACCTATTACGATTCAAGAGCTATTCAAGAGCTATAATGTGGGCAGTTGTTTTAACCGAAAATCTATGCTGCGTGGGGGTTCACTAATCTTAGTCAAAAAGTCAATTAAATCTAAGACTCGTAAAGATATAGTTGATCTTTCGGTTGAACATAGCATTGAACTGTCCTGTGTTGAGCTAGATAAGCATGTTATAGTGTGCGTTTACAGACCCCCAAATTATCAAAACTACTCCGTATTTGAGTCAGTAATGGAAGATGTTCTAGCAAAACTGGCAACTGGTAAAAAATCGCTAATTACCTGTGGTGACTTCAATATTAATATCTTAGAGAATAGTTCAAATAGCAGTCGATTATTAAGTATCTTTAAATCATTCAATTTGTCAAATGTGTTTTCAGAACCCACCCGCATAACTACAAATTCTGCTACATGCATTGACAATATTTTTTGTTGCTGCGACTACTTACATAAAGCCATTATAAATTATCTCCCTTCTGATCACAGTGGTCAAACCGTTGCTTTCAAGTCAAACACACCTTTACAAAAAATTCAGATACAATCTAGACAAATAACGCCCAGCAATCTAAATAGATTTAATAATAACTTAATTTGTAAGTTAAGTATACCGGGCCATAGTAGAAACAACGTAAACGAATTATACGAGGATTTTTTTCGGTAGTGAGCACCGAGTTCAATAATACTTTAAAGAAAAAAAAAAGAAAAACAATTTGCCAATTTTTTGTTCAGTGACTGGGCAACTAAGGGTATTAGGAAAAGTAGGGAAACATTGTTTGAGTTGTATGGCCTTAAGCCTTATATTAACTCTGAAACGTTTAATAAATACGTTGCTAATTACTCAAAAACTTTTAAAAAGACCTGCAAGGTAGCTAAAGCCTTGTACATTAGCAACAAGATCAAAACAGCCGATAATAAAATAAAGATGGTTTGGAAAATTATCAATGACGAAACCAACAGGAATAAAAGACACAATAATGATTTCACACTTCAGACTTCAAGTGGTCTCGTAAGCACTAACAAAGAAGTTGCTCAAGAATTTGTTAATTTCTTTACCAGTATCCCACTTAAAACGACTGAAACCTTAAACTCCTCGCCCCTGCGTTCTATTGACTTATTAAAAGCAAATACTTCATCTTGCCAGATTGAATTTAAATTCAAGCATATAAACCCCATAATAGTAGTGAAAGCTTTCAAGCAAATCAAGATCAAACTAACAGAAGATCTATGGGGAATGTCTGTTAAAGTTTGTACCTCCATTATTGAGACTATAGCGCCATACTTGGCTTTAATATTTAATTTGTGTGTGGATCAAGGAGTATTCCCGGATCTAATGAAATACAGTAAGGTAATACCACTTTTCAAATCCGGGGACAGTAAAGATACCAATAATTATAGACCCGTATCCGTGTTGCCGGTTTTCAGCAAGGTGTTTGAAAAGGTAATGCTGAATCAAATGTTAAATCATTTTTACACCAAAGATATCTTACACGGTCAACAGTATGGTTTCACAAAGGGACGTTGTACGACTGACGCCGGTGTCACCTTATTAAAACACATATTTACAGCGTGGGAAGAGGCTCAAGACGCAATAGGAATCTTTTGTGACCTCTCCAAGGCATTTGATTGCGTCGACCACGAAACCTTGCTCTTAAAACTTGAACATTACGGACTTGGAAAACTTGCGCTCAGTTTAGTAAAATCTTATTTGAATGATAGACAACAGCAAGTCCAAATAAACGGTGTCAATTCACTCGGTATAAAAGTAAAAATGGGTGTACCACAAGGCTCGATATTGGGTCCTTTCCTCTTTTTAGTTTATATTAATGATCTACCTCATTTGTTTAAAACCCAACCACATATGGTGTTATTTGCTGACGATATTTCGTTAATTTTTAAAATTAATAGGCGTGCATTAAATCTTGACGACGTGAATAACGCCTTACTGCAGATCCAAAATTGGTTCACTGCTAATAATTTAGTATTAAATGGGAAAAAAACTAAGTGCATAAGATTTTCTTTACCAAATGTCAAAAGTACTAATTGTGAGATAGTATTGAATCAAGAGAAACTAGAATTCGTCGATAAAACTGTTTTCCTGGGGATCACGCTCGATTCAAAGCTTCAATGGGGTCCTCATTTAACATCCCTTGCAGGACGGCTAAGTTCAGCAGCATATGCTGTGAGAAAAATCCGTCAATTTACTGATGTAGATACCGCGAGACTAGTCTATTTTAGTTACTTTCATAGTATTATGTCGTACGGTATTTTACTATGGGGACGGGCTGCAGACATCGAGTCCATTTTCGTTCTGCAGAAAAGAGCCATCAGAGCCATATATGGCCTCCGCAGGCGCGACTCTCTAAGGGAATTGTTCAAAGATATTAACATCATGACGGTACCTTGTCAATATATCTATGAAAACATCATGCACGTTAGGAAAAATCTACATCTTTTTAGTAAAAGAGGTGAAAGACACAATTATATCACTAGAAATAGGGACCAATTAGATCAACCAGGTTCCAGGCTGGCTAAAGTAGACTCATCTTTCATGGGGTACTGTTTAAGATGTTACAATAAAATACCTGCCCACATACATCAACTGAATGAAACCAAATTTAAATCTTGTATAAAACGCACACTATTTTTTCACATTGCTGATAAAAATGCTTGGCTAATCGCTGGTCCTGCTCCTCAAGGACGCATCAACTAATTGATTAGCATTTGAAAATACTGTTGGAGCTGCTGAAGATTAAAAACAAGAATCTTTGCATTGTATAAACTCAATTTTTTTAGTACTGTATAATTGCTATATGCCATATTATGTGAGTACTATGTACATGCTTTAAAGCTACCATTTACAGGGTACGTCTTTCATTGACTTGAATGTGTCCTGGCGGCTGAGAGTATGTCATGCTCACTTTAATGTCTCACTGATGGTGGCGCATGTGTTGGATCATTTAGCTCCCTTCAAAATGGTTGAGTTGAATGGTGCTAATCCATGCGTCATGTTCGTGAACGGGCGCCGTCAGTTGAGACTGGTCATCTCTTAGCTGCCACGGCGTATTTTAATTTAATTTTATTTTCGAATTGTGTTCATATTTAAATAACGGACGCTTTTAACGTTCTGCATCGTTCTCACATGCATAATTTCAACATGAATGATGTAACCAATCTATTGTAAACATAATTTGATTTAAAAGAGTGTCCGCGGAGTTTCTTGCCCGTTCTTCTCCATAGGTACCTACTGCGCTTTGGAATGGGCAACTAGCTTCATTTTTCTGACCGACCGACCTTGACAATTCAAAAGTGCCTGTAATTGGTTTATTTGAAATAAATGCTTTGAGTTTGAGTTTGAGTTACAGGTTACAAAGAGACACAGAGTTTAATAAAAATCAAAAGATCTATTTTATAACACATGCTTACAATACAATAGACATAGTGCCATAAATATTACTCCTTTTGAAGTACATTTTGGAAGAAAACCAAAACTGCAAAATTTTGATAACCTTAAAGTAGTAATCCAAAACTATACAAAACAACAAAAACAATTCGTAAATCAATTAAACCAAAATGTTCATTATTTATTACATAAAAAAAACAAAAACGTAAGGAAGGAACGAATTAATAAAAGAAAACGACCAGCAAAAGATTTTAAAGTTGGAGATAAGGTATATTTAAAAAATAGTAAAGCAGAGAGACGTAAAACAAATGCTAGACATGTAGGTCCATATAATATACTAGCTTGTGAACCACACAATAAATACAAATTAAGTAATGGCAGAATATATCATGAAGAAGAACTCATTGTGACAGAATCTTCATTGTCAACGGACCCAATTTTAGAAGATTAGAGTCAAACGAACATGTGATATTAGTGGAAATGCAACCCACTCGTATTATTGAAGGAAGATGGACAATTATCCATAAGCTAGAAATAAGGCCTACATCAGAACATAAGAATAGACTTAAGAATACTGTAACTAGAGTTATGTCACAACCTAATTTTAAAAATGAAGATGTAAAATATATATATAATCGCATTAATGTTATTTTAGATCATGTAACCGAAATATGTTATCATTTAGATATACAAAGTAGAAGTAAAAGAGGTTTAAGTAATGGTTTAGGTTCAATTATAAAAATCATTACAGGAAATCTAGATCAGGATGATCTCAACAGTATTCAAAAAGATTTAGAAACTTTAAGAGTAGCATATAATAAACAAATATCCTTAACAGACGAAACTTTAGAAGAATATAATAGCCAAATTAAGAAAATTGTTAACGTTCAAAATCTATTAGACAAACATTATATACAGATAGCAAATTTTAAAGCTCATCAAAAGGTAGCTTTAGAGATACTGTTTCAAGCTCAAACCTTACAGGATATAGCAGAAAGTTTGTCAACAGCTATCACTTTTTCTGAACACCATATGTATCATTATAGTATAATACAATCTCACCTTTTACAAGATACTATTAATAAAATTAATAAAGATGTAATGATATCTAACAATATAAATGATATCGAACCTTTTATTAATGTAAATAGTAAAATAATTGACCACATTGTATACTTTATATTAGAAATACCTTTAGTTAAACCACAAGTAGATAATACAAGAAAATTGTTCCAATAATCCAAAATATCCCAACCTGCACCTATCCTATAATGCGAAAGGTTATGTTAGCATACACCGAGTTAGAAATATATGAAGTGAGAAATAATTTGTAAAGAAAGCATTAGACAGACTACAACTTGTGAAACTGAGCTCTTACGGAATAAAACTACAGAAAAATGTATCACAGTTCCTATAAAGTGTCCAGCAGAAGAAATACAAGAAATATCTCCAAAAGCAATCTATATGTATTTCAATAAAACTACCGAAATAAAGATTAACTGTGGAAAAAACGAAAAAACATCAAGGGTTAGAGGACCTTATTTGCTGACAGGAGAAAATTGTGGAGTTAAAGTTGCAAATATAATAAGATTCAATACAAAAGAGTCAAATGATAAAATAATTATAACTAATCTAGAAATTAATCAAACTAAGGATATTCCTGAAATTGAATTGAATTATGATCCAATGAAAATCTCAGCGAAATTAAAACATTTTAAGCAAATAGAAGAACTAGCAACGCAAGGAAAACATAATGTAATTCAGTATAGTTGGATATTATGTATAACTATACTTATTTGTATTATGATATTTTTCAATCCAAGGCTTGGAAGAAGCCATGGACTTCCAAATTAAGGGGGAATAGTCAACAAGACCTGAACAATGAACGTATTAAAAATATAATGAATCTTTTCAAGGAAGACATAGGAGATGTTATGGAAACCAGAACAATTGGACATCAGTCTCCAATACTAATTACCCCTTGGACCACCAGGAACGAGAAAGTTCTGGTAAACAAAGACAAAGAGCCATTAGCAATCACGGAGGTATAAAAAACCTGGTCATCAGAGGAGCGTTGGTTGCTTAGTTTTGGTTAGTATTTAAGTTTAAGTCCTGGCTGGAGGCCTTAATTTATTAGGGCAACCACAGGCAAGTCCGTTTAAGCAGACGACAACCTCATAGGTTGACCTGCGAGATGCCATTCAAAAAAAAAAAAAAAAAAAGGAGCGTTGGTTGTGTCTACTTAGCATTCGTCGTGTTAACTCTAAGTCTTAAGTTATAAATTGTGAAACCTTAAATATAATAAAAATATTGTGAAAGTCAATCAATGTTTTTTTTTTAACTAATTCAGTTTGAACTATTTTGACTCATATATGGATTCAATTTGTATATAATGCTCGTTTTGTTTACAGTTCCGGTGGCTTTCAGTTGTTTGTTTTCATTTTCCAACTCCGTACTTTGCACATATGTAATTAGTCGGTCAGCTGATAGCTTGAGCTCGCTCCCACTTAGGTAGTTAGTATCAAATTTCATATTGGAGCGTGCCGCCGCGATAAAGCGTTGTACCTGAGCCGTGATTCGAATTACTTGCGTCAATGAACTATTTTTATGTAATAAGTTATTTCTAAAATGTTCATTGTTTCTCGGCACCGTTGTGGTTTCCACTGCTAAGTTGATACTTTCTTGGTTGGTTGTAAACAAACATGTAGAGTTTCTCATTAGGTCAGAGTCTTCTGCCTTTTTCAGAAATTCCGGACCTTGCCACCAGAGCACGAAATTTTCTAGCTTGCTCGGCATCATTCCTCTGGAAGCACATGACTGTGCAGGGTTCTGTGCCGATTTTACTTAGTGCCACTTGTCGGAAGCTATAATTTGTTTTATCTTATTAACTCAGTTGGACACGTATTTATCCCACCTTGATAATAATAATAATGAAAATAGTCTTCTGTCAGGCGGAAACAAGGTGCGTGCCTTTAACGGTTGGGTCATGCCAGTTTTGATGTACTCTTTCGGCATACTCAAATGGACTCAGACCGAACTCGACGCCCTGCATAGGAGGGTCCGTACACTGCTGACTGCAAACCGAATGCATCACCCACGGTCATCGGTAATGAGACTGTATATCCCGCGAAAGTGTGGAGGTCGAGGCTTTTTAAACGCTAAGACCCTATACATTAGCGAGATATGTAGTCTCAGGGAATATTTCCTAGAAGCCGACGTGGGGATGCATCGTGATGTGTTCGCGGTGGGCAAGGGCCTCACCCCGCTCTCCTTGGCTAAAGAGAACTGGCGCAAACCTGTAGTGCTGGACACTAATGATCGCATGGAAGTATGGCAGAGTAAGGAGCTTCACGGACGCTTTTTCCGGGCCCTACATGGACCCGATGTAGATCTTCTAGCGTCCGTAGCCTGGCTGCGTTTCGGTGACCTCTTTGGAGAAACCGAAGGTTTTGTCTGTGCAATTATGGACGAAGTTATGATGACGAACAATTACCGGAGATTTATTGTGGAAGACGGCACGGTTGACATCTGTCGGGTATGTCACCGTCCGGGGGAATCAATAAGACACATTATCTCCGGGTGTTCTCGTCTAGCTAACGAAGAGTACTTGCATAGACACAACCTTGTAGCCAGGATTATCCATCAGCAACTTGCTCTGAAATACAGCCTTGTGGAATCGGAAGTGCCGTACTACAGGTACGTGCCCGACCCAGTTCTCGAAAATGGAAATATCACATTGTACTGGGATCGATCCATCATGACTGACAGGACTATTATTGCCAAAAAGCCTGATATAGTGGTGGTGGATCAAGTAGAGCGGCGCACAATGATTGTTGACATAACGGTCCCGCATGACGGTAACCTCGTGAAAGCCGAGAAAGATAAAGAAATCAAATATCTTGATTTGGATCGCGAGGTTGTTGACATGTGGGATGTGGACTCAGCAATCATTGTGCCGATAGTCGTGACAGCCAATGGCTTAATAGCCAAGAGCCTCGACAAACACCTGAAAGGCTCTCGTTGGGCAGCTGGATCAAGGGCTTGATTCAGAAAGCGATACTTCTGGACACGGCTCGCATTGTCAGGAGGTTCTTCTCTCTGGAGCCCTGACCGCCGGTAGCTTGGACTCTGTTCCCGATACCGGTGGGATACTATTTTTTATATTTTTAAATGTTTTTTTTTTCAGATTAAAAAAAAAATATATAAAATGTAATTTATAAGTTTGTAAAATATAATAAAGGAGTATAATATTAAAATTTATTTATTTTCTCACCACAATATTTTATAGTTTACAAGTAGACATTGATTAGTATTACACGTTCAGTATTATCGTATGACAGCTTCAGCAGCCGACTATAAGTGCAATTCACGAAGACGCGCCCCACCAATTTTTGGTTGCGGGGATCGCGGGGAGTTTGCTCCGAGCGTCAGTCGCGAACCGTCAGCGGTTCGATGCACACAAGTAGTACACCCTATGTTGCAAAAATCCAGACTTGGCACGAAAGTTGCTCTACTTTATATTTTTTTTAAATGTCGAGAAAATCTCAGCGTGTTGTACTTAAAAGCCAGGTATGTAAATGATTGTTTAGAAGTTCGTAGTTAACACATGACAAAAGCAAAGAAAAGTAATTTAATTTTGAAAATAGCAAATTTTACTAAAAAGAAGACTCCATTTCATCTTTAAAAATAAGTAAAACCATTGAATGTTTTTTTTATATATTTTAGGCAAGAGAAATTATTTCTAAAGTTTATGATTTTATGAAAAAAGAAGCAAGTAAAAATTATGCAGAAAAACTCACTGATGCGCGATGGAGAACCGCACAGGCTGTTGGAGTATCTGAAAGCACAGTGACTAGAATTCTACGCGAAAGAAAGGAATATACTAATACAATGAAGCAAACTACACTACCTGCTATGGAATCGAATATAACTATGGAGACGGATGCGATAGTTCCTATAGTCCCAAGTGCGGAGCGTACAACAGAGCCGACTACGGAAGCGGATATTGAGTCTGAAAATGAAGCGAGTACGTCGCAATCGAATCTAGTAGGCAGAAGTGCTTCTATTTTTACATCACCAATGAAGAAGAGAAGGGTAAGACCACCAAAAATTAATTTAAACGAATTTGATATTGGTGTAGTCCGAAGAACTATCCTAAACTATCATAGAGAACATAGGCAATTTCCAACATTATCACGACTTAATATTGTTTTGAAAGACCGTATACAATTTGACGGATGTATTACAACCCTAAGAACATTGTTACTTAAACTGGGTTATAAATGGAGAAAAACTGAAAATATCAGGAAGGTGCTAACCGAAAAACACGATATTCAAATGTTAAGATTGAAATATTTAAAACAGGTAAAGTCTTTTCGTAATGCAGGTAGACCTATAGTCTACACAGATGAATCATATATTCATACCAACCACGTGCAAAAAAAATCCTGGGCCGAAAAATGTTCTAAAACAGCAATAAAACAAAATATAACAAAAGGAGTGCGCATAATTATAGTACATGGCGGAAGTGCAGAGGGTTTCGTACCAAATGCGTTGTTGACATACAGAGCAGAGATCAAATCCGGAGACTACCACGATAACATGAACACAGAAAATTACTTAAAGTGGCTAAAGGAGAAACTAATACCAAATCTCCCAAATGATGCCGTGGTAGTCTTGGATAATGCAGCCTATCACAATACTAGTTCGGAAAAAATACCAAAATCCAACTCCAACAAATTAGACATGAAGACTTGGCTGAATGCAAAAAATATCCATTTTAAAACCAAGCTGCAAAAAACCTGAACTTTATGACCTTATATTAAAAAACAAAGAAAACTTCCGCAGGTACAAAGTTGACGAATTATTGAAAGAACATGGATTCGCAGTGCTTCGGCTGCCTCCTTATCATCCAGATTTAAACCCAATCGAAAACATTTGGGGTATTGTAACAAACGACGTTGCTAGCCGCAATATCAATCAAAATTACACTTCGATTATGCCCATTTTAAATGAATCATTTGATCGAGTAAATAAAGATGTCTGGTTCAATACTTGTCAGCACGTGGAAAAAATAGAAGACGAATAAATGAGACACTGTGAACTTGATTTTAGTTTTATTATAAATGACGGTGATACATCAGACTCTGAATCAGATATTTCTGAAACGAGTGAATGACGATTTTCGTTTCTCAATAAAGTTCAATAAAACTTTTTCACGTATTTCATTTATGTATATAATTACCCCCATTATAAAAATGGTAATATTATCGTATAGTAGCTAATAATCACATAAAATATCCACACCTAAAAAAAAAAAACATAACCCTTTCCTTGCAGTCGGGTAAAAAATATAAAATTAAAGTAGAGCATCTCTCACTTTGACCATGACGCTCTCTCCTGATTAGTCTATTCATTGTAGTGTGCGTGTGCACTCATAGGTAATTAGTGTGTACTGATAACATTCAAACATTGACGGAAGCTTGCACACATATACTATTGTAGCCACCACTCATCACAGCACCTTACCACGTTTTGACCATCAGTTAAAGAAACACAGAAGCCAACAGTTCTGAAAAGAACTGACACAACGTTTTGACATCCGTTAAAGAAATAGGAGCTGCAGAGGCCACACGCCGACGACGTGATCTCCAGGACACTCCAGTCTTCGTCACACGAGGCACGTCTGCAATCCACAGTTTCCAACACGAATCTTCATTCGACGGCGGCCGCTCTGCAAAGGAATCGCGAACTACGAGGCACCTATATTTATCCCTTCGGAGAGCCTGCCAAGTCGCAGCCGCGAGCACACAAGCGCTACCTCGCGGATTCATTACGAGAACAGTGTGCTGTGATGTGATTGGACGAAATAACGCAATCCTATTTGCTAAGTTTTTGCAAACGTTTTATTTAATTTAATGTACAAGTTTTTATTGGTAGATTTTAGTTTGTAAAATAGTATAAAATTCGCATTATTTTCATAATAAATTATTCACATTCATTCATCGACAACGAGTATTTCTTCCACCTTCTACTGAACCAAAGTCTTTCTAAACTATAAACGTTTAGGAGGAATAGTGGGGCGCGTCTTCGTGGATTGCACTATCTTATAGTCAGCTTGCTTTTCAATTTGTTGCTAGGCAAAGTGTATATGTCAAGAAGACGATGGATCTTATTATAAATTCGGGCACTGAGTACGTTGAAGTGTCTGCTTGCAAAAGAAGTACGACACCGAGAAATACTACAAACTGGGTAACCTAAACATTTTTTTTTAAGTTTATCGTCAAGAGGTAGCAAAGAATGACGGCGTAAAACTGCACGTAGAATGAAGAGTTGGCGAACGTTGAGGACTTCTGATTCCGAATAGAGTAGGGCAGTTGGGTAATCTCTGCGCTTCAACTGCAAAACTTTAAGAATGGATGACGAGCGCAGAGGGGCTCGTTCAACCTGAATCAGGTGAGTCTTGCAGGTTCCTCCGCAAGAAGAAATACAGTAGGTAAGAACAGAGACACACAGGCTCTGATAAACAAGAAACAGGATTTCACGATCAGCTGAGTGCCTCAGTTCTTTGTAAATATAAATTAATTTTCTGATTCGCGAGCTTAGTGCATCAGTGTGGGGGCGCCAGCTAAGATACTCATCAATTACCACTCCAAGGTATTTGGTGCTTGTAACTAGTGACAGGGTGAGACAAGTGCATGCGCTGTTACTGTGATCCATAAAATTCAGGCAGCTATGGGCTCTGAATATACTAGACTCTATGGGAGGGGCGCTCGTGTGAGGTAGAGAGAAGCGGACAATCTTGGTTTTGTCAATATTGAGAGTCAACAAATTCGCCGAAAGCCATGTCATCACTCGTTGAAGTGATAGCTCTGCCTTAAGTTTAGCATTATCCCAGCTATCGTCATATATAACCAGTGCCGTATCATCAGCATAGGTGAATATATCGCAGTTAGGTATTGATAAGCGGCACAAATCGTTTATGTATAGTAGGAAGAGTGTGGGTCCCAAAATGCTTCCCTGAGGCACACCAAAGCGGATGTCTTCATCATCACTATACCATGAGTCGATTTTCACACATTGTGATCGATTTGACAAATAGTCTGAGAAGATTTTAAGTGCCATACCGCGGATTCCAATGGTTTCCATCTTCGATATCAGTGTAGGTACAGAGACAGAGTCAAACGTCTTGTTCAAGTCAAGAAAGACGCCAAAGCACTTCAAAGTCAAAGCATTTATTTCAAATAGGCCCATAAAAAGGCACTTTTGAACGTCAAAATTTACATTAAAATAGAACTGATTCTAGGCGCCACTTCCAAAAAGTAGTTTCGTATGGAGAAGAAGTGGCAAGAAACTCCACCGTTACTCTTTTAAAATGTTATACAATATTTTGCATACATTAATTATATTGCTATATGTGAAGACGATGCACCAAGAATAAAAATACTATACCACAATTGGTAAAAAGAATTAAAAATAAAGCAAAGGCAGATAAATTAATCGCGTGATAGGTACATTGTGCTCACATATTTACAGACATTGTAAAAATATATGATTTTCCTAAAATATTAACTAGGAATAAGTCAGTGTGTGAGTAAAGTAAAAATAACAGATTATACAATACAATAAGCAACTAGTATGATTTTGTCTAGCCTCTAGATTGTCCTATGGAGCAGGACCAGCATGTTTCCAAGCATTCTTATCTAGGATATAATCTTCTAATTTGTAATATGCTTGTTTACAAAGTGTTTTTTTAACATGAGTTTCTTTCATTTAATTGCAATATTTCACCAGGTATTTTATTGTAACATTTAACACAGTACCCCATAAAAGATGTGTGTACTTTAGATAGTCTGAAAAATTGTTGATCTATTTTATTTTTATTTCTAGTGTTAATATTATGTCTATCACTTATTTTATTAAATAGACTTGAGCCCCTCATCCATCTTGGTTACTACAAGATCTGTGAGGTCCAAAACCGCAACCTCAGTTGAGATTCCCCGTCTAAAGCCATATTGATTGTTAGCTAATATTTTATATTATGCAAAATATGTGGTAAAACTCTTGTTGAGAATCCGTTCTAGAATTTTAGACAAGGAGCTCAAGACTGAAATCGGTCTATAATTGTTAACGTTGGATCTGTCACCACTCTTGTAGATTGGATGAACTACAGCCTTTTTGAAAACATTGGGGAAAGTACCAGACTCGATGGCGCAGTTACAGACGTGTGTAATGGGAATAGCTAAAGAGGAGCTAGACTGTTTGAGAATACTTGCAGGAATCTTGTCACACCCAGTGGTACAGTCGCTGCGTAAGCTTTCAATAATCCTTTTAACATCAGCTTCGTCAACCGGCGTAATGGCAAGGGAATTGCATGCTGAGAGTTGTGTCGGGCATGCAACTTGGGATCTAGAGGGAATTTTAATTTTAGAAGCTAAACCCTCACCAACAGTCACAAAAAAATTATTTACCTCATTAATGGATACCTTGGTGTCAGCAGAACTTAGCAGAAGTGCACTTGGGGACTGAGGGGGGGAGTTCTGATTTATTATACCTTTAATAGCTTTCCATGTGGCCTTGGTATTGTTTTTAGCTTTAAGCAACTCATTTTTATTGTATACCGTAAAACGGGGTGAATAGGGATGCAGGAGTGAATCGAAACGAAACTTTAAAGGGGATTTTAACATTGAAATAATTATGTTTGTTGCCAAAAATGTCGCTTATGTATTGACTGTATTATAATTAACGATTAAGTGCCCTTGTTGGCAACAAACTCTATTATTTCAATGTTAAAATCCTTTTTAAAGTTTCATTTCTATTCACCCCTGCATCCCTATTCACCCCGTTTTACCCTTTTTAGTTTTTTAAGAAATGAATTGAGATAATTTCGGTATCTGGTGTAGGTTGTCACAAGAATATTATTATCGGGAGATGATTTCGATTTTTATGAAGCCTATCTCGATTTATAATGCACCGAACTAGACCTGGTGTCATCCAGGGCTGTAGAATTCTACATTTCCTGGGGACACGAACATTATAACTGTGTTTTGCAATCACATCTTGAATAGTAGAGATAAGTAGATCTGCAGCCAGATTGCAGTTTGATTCCTTAAAAACCGGACTGAAATCTGTGTTATCTAGTGTTTCTTTAATATCTGAGTAGTTATATCGAAGACCATTGGCCGGTTGTCTAGCTGAAGTTCTTTTTTTAGTTTCTAGACATAGGATGACTGGGAGGTGGTCTGTGATGTAACTTTCAAGGACAATTATTGTGGCAGAGCATTTAGTTTTTAGCTAAACGTGATCTAGGCAGTTACCAGATCTTGTAGGAAGCACATGCGCAGGTAAAAGACCTAGAGAGGCACAAAGGGTGAGGTAAGTACCTGCTTGACGATCATGATTGTCAGGTTTAATGTCAATGTTAATATCACCTATCAGAGCTATATTATTAAAAACCTTTTAATAAATAGAAAATAAGATCGGATTTCTTATTATTATGTTGTTGCTTTTTGTCTGTGCATCGTAGAGACCAGCTTTGTAGCATCTGTTGGGCTTCTCACTTTGTTGCAAGACCTTCCTATAATTCAAAAACCAAAAAAAAATATTGACAACTATGACAAAGACATCAAAAATAAAACATAACACACGCACAGAATTTAATAAGGACATCTATTCGATCTAAACCTATTACATTCGGAATCCAAAGACCTTCGCATTCGACGGTAGACTTCCAAACATCTACATTTGAAACGAAACTGACCATACATTATGTCCACTTCTGATGAAACAGGAGCGCCGCCTGCGCCAGTAGCAGCTTGAGCAGCAGTTACAACTCCTTGGCTATGATTAAGACCGCGACTGCTTACAATCCCAGAAACTTCACCAGGCTGTCCTTGTAAATAAATTTTGTTACATGGGACGAACAGTGGACCCGGCTGCTCACTAGACCCTAATGACTAGCCATATTCTGCTCGACACGTAGGGATTGTGGTCCTGCCTGGCCCGCCAATCCAACTTGGCGAATACTTTGATTTATATTCTGAACTCCTTGACTATCTAGCCCCTCCAGCATTCTTTGGTTGGCATGAGCTGTGCTCTGAATCAACTGCGGGTTTTCCGAACTACTTGAGCCTGCCTCCCTTGTTGAGACAAATTCGGCGAGTTGGACTTCGTAGAGGCATATGAAAATGCATTGGTCCGTATTGACTGCCTTCTCAAAGACTGCCTCGTTGGTCTAGTGGTCGCAATCGCTACTGCTGAGCATGAGGTCCTGGGTTCGATTCCCAGGTCGGGCAACGTGTTATTGGGTTTTTCTATCTGGAATTTCTCAGTAGCAGCCCGAAGTCTGGATTTGTGCTCGGTAGATGGCAATGGGCTCGCCCCCTATTACATGAGACTTAAACATAACTGGCGAAATGTGGGTGTACTATACACCTCTGCCCAACCCTTCGGAGAAACAAGGCGTGATGTTATGATGACTGCCTTCTCAAATAATTTTATTAAAAATAAATTCTTCATTGCCATAAAGCAGGTCACAGAAGAATGTGAAACCCTGGCTCCAGAGCTAGATAGAGTACCTGTATTTCAGGAGCCAGTGACTTTAAGGTTAGAAATAAGTATTTTGCAGCGTAAGGAAATAAAATAATATTACTCAAATTTAGTGTAATACCCACTGAAAAGTTCCACTTCCCACCTCTTCGCTCCATCATGAGATCCTCGTTGCCTAATCCCAATGTATTGGACTCGTTAAAGCGAATCATATAAGAACAAACTAGAGGATTTACTTATAGCCAATGAAGATTTCCTTAAACTACCGTCTAGCTCCATCATCAGATCAAGTCCAAGATACCAAATTATAGTTTTTTTTCATCTGAACTACTTATGCATACAAAGTTCAATTACGATGCAACAATTAAAAGTAGGTTGAAATTGACTTCTAAGACTTTATATTGATAATTTGAGCTTTATAGCATTATCCAGGCCAAAGCCATGAGGCTAAGAAAATACGACGAAACGCTTCGAGAAAGGGTAGCGTTTTTGTTTTAGGCTCGTCTTGGCGGGGGTTCTACCGTATCCCCAAATACCAAGAACAAACTTGACATTGTAGTTGGAAAACATGTTCTCTCACATATTCCAACTGCAAAGTGCAACAACAACTGTAAGTTTGTGTAACTGTTAGTTTGTTCGCACAATATTTAAAGATTTGCCATGTTATTTTAAGACCATAGACTTCTGATAGGTTTTCCTATTATCTGTAAGTATAGAACTAATTTCTGTTTTTTTTTCTGGTTGAATTTCAATTTAAACATATAAACCCTACGATAGTTATAAAAGCTTTTCGGCAAATTAAAATCAAGTTGACCGAAGATTTTTGGGGAATATCCATCAAAGTTTGTACATACATAATCGAGACCATAGCACCATAATTAGCTTTAATATTTAATTTGTGTGTAGATCAAGGAGTCTTCCCGGATTTAATGAAATACCGTAAGGTTATACCACTTTTTAAATCTGGGGATAGCAAAGACACCATCAATAATAGACCCGTATCCGTGTGGCCGGTATTCAGCAAGGTGTTCGAAAAGAAAATGCTCAATCAAATGCTTAATCATTTTAACATCAACAAAATCTTACACGAACAGCAATATGGTTTCACCAAAGGTCGTTGCACGACTGACGCTGGTGTCACTTTACTAAAACACACATTTACAGCGTGGAAGGAGGCCCAAGATGCCATAGGAATTTTCTGTGACCTCTCCAAGGCATTTGACTGGGTTAATCACGAAACCTTGCTCCTAAAACTGTAGCATTACGGACTAGATAAACTTGCGCTAAGTTTAGTTAGATATTATTTAGAAGATAGACGGCAAAAAGTTAAAATTCATGGTGTCAATTCACGTGGATTAAAAGTAAAAATGGGTGTTCCACAAGGCTCGATACTAGGTCCTTTCCTCTTTTTAGTATATATTAATGAACTGAACCACAAATGTTGTTATTTGCTGACGATACTTCTTTAATTTTTAAGATAAGTAGAAGTACATCAAATCTTGACGACGTAAATAACGCACTGCTGCAGGTACAAAATAGGTTTACTGCTAATAATTTAGTATTAAATGGGAAAAAACAAAATGCATAAGGTTTGCTTTGCCGAATGTTAAAAGTACTGATTGTGACATAGTATTGAATCAAGAGAAACTAGAATTCGTTGATAAAACGGTTTTCGTTATCACGTTCGACTCAATGCTGCAATGGGATCCCCATTTAACATCTCTTGCAGGACGGCTAAGTTCAGCAGCATATGCTGTAAGAAACATCCGTCAGTTTACTAATGTAGATACCGCGAGGCTAGTCTATTTCAGTTACTTTCATAGTATCATGTCTTACGGTATCTTATTATGGGGACGCGCTGCAGACATCGAGTCTATTTTATTTTTATTCTGCAAAAAAGAGCCATTAGATCAATATATGGCTTTCGCAGGCGCGATTCTTTAAGGGAACTGTTTAAAGATATTACCATCATGACCGTACCTTGTCAATATTTAAGAAAACATCATGTACTCGTACGTAAGGAAAAACTTAAATCTTTTCAGTAAAAGAGGTGAAAGACACAACTATGGGACTAGAAATAGGAACCAATTGGTTCAACCGGGTTTCAGGCTGGCTAAAGTAGATTCATCCTTCATGGGGTACTGTTTAAAATGTTATAATAAAATATCTCCCCACATACTCCAACTGAATGAAACGAAGTTCAAAACTTGTATCAAACGCACACTATGCAGCCAAGCATATTATAAGTTGGGAATTACATCTCTGACAAAAATGCTTGGCTCAACGCTGGTTCTTCTCCACAAGTGCGCCTAAACAATTGATTAGCATTCGGAAATATTGTTGGAGCTGCTGAAGATCGTAAAAACTATCTTTGCACTGTATAAATTCAATCTTTTAGTATTGTATAATTGCAAAGCACACTTGTGAGCACTATGTAGTACCTACTATAAAGCTACCCTATACTGGGCACGTCTGTTATTGACTTGAATGTGCTCTGGCGGCTGAGAGTATGTCATGTTCGTGAACGGGCGCCGTCACTGGTCATCTCTTGGCTGCCACGACTTTATTTATTTTTATTTCCGATTTATTTTTATTTTTTACGTTTTTTATGTTTTTCATTACGGGTTTTTCTACATCGTTCTCACATGTATAATTTCAACAAGACTGATGTAACAAATTTTCTGTAACCATATTGTTTAAAAGAGTGTCCATGGAGTTTCTTGCCCGTTCTTATCCATAGGTACCTACTTTTGCTTTGGAATGGGCAACTAGCTTCATATTTCTGACTGACCGACCCCTTGACAATTTAAAAGTGTAGCGATCCAATCCCGGAATTTGATCCTCATATTTCTTTAATTACAATGGAACACTGGATTAGAAAAGTTGTGGGTATTTCAAACATGTACGGTTGGGACGACAAAACTGCCATATTTAATTGTTCCTCTAAACTAAAAGGCTATGCGTGGTGATGGTATGATCAACTTAATGACGTCAGTTTAAATTGGTTAGATTAAAAACAACGTCTTATTGTAGCTTTTCCGACAAACCGAAGTAAATTAACTATGATGCGTGTGTAAACGAAGTACCTACGTCGTCCTGAACGAGATTACATTAAATTTTACTACGACAAATTGACTCTGGGTAACGCATGTGGAATACCAGACTCCCTTATCACTGAGGCCATCATAGGTACGATCGGAAATGACTTAGTAGAAGCAGGGGCTATTTCCGCGGGATTTCTTGACCCAATTAGCTTATTAAATTACTTGTCATCGTTAAGGCGGCCCGTAGATGTAAATATTGATCGCAATAAAACGTACAATAGGCATTATGACGACCAATTAAAGTGTAATATTTGCTAATTGCGAGGCCATACTGCAAATAAGCGTTATATTAAATTTCGGAAGCAAGACAGAACTACTTTGGTGTGTGTATTCTGTAGCAAGCGCGGACATGACGAAACTAATTGATTCATAAAAATATAAAATGTAGTTACTGTAGCAAAACAGGTCATATAAAAGTAGAATGTCTTAAACTTAAAAATCGTCGTACAATATCTAACAAAGAAAATGAAATTACAATGACATACTGTGCGCATTATCACTGATGCGTCGGGTAGTTCGAAATATTACATGACCGTATAAATTAATTATTTCTCTGTGAATGGTTTATTTATTTATTTTGGAAGCGCTTGCGTCACAATAACAGAATCAGTAGCTAGTCGTTTAAAATTAGAAGCGATTCCTTGCGAAAATATTGTTTTGTCTGGGTTTGGTGGCTCAAAAACCAATCCGATCGGTGTGGTAGTTGTTAAGATTCAAGTTGACGAGGCTACTTGTGATTGTAAGGCATTCATGGTACCTGACACTGCTCAAGATATCGGCACTATAATAGGCCAGCCATTGGCAGAGCACTCTACCGTATACGTGATTAAAACGCCGACATCTTTAAAGATATATAATGCTAAACAATTTCTCGAACTACCTACCGCATGTAGCGAAATTGAGCGCGTCAAGTTGGTTTCGGATGACGAAGTAATTTTACAACCGGGTGTTTATCCTGTTTTGATTTTGTCTCTGGTTCGATTACACTGCGTGCTACTGAATATAATAAGCCTGGGGCGGAGTGTATTATTCCCGAATGCGACACCGAGGTTATTGATGGCAAAGTTGTCTTAAACGTAATTAATATTAGTAATGAGGTCATAAAATTACCGCGCAACAGGTGCGTGGGGCGAGCGACGATTAAGGACGGGAGTAATAAATACAAAATAGGTGATTACGTGGACCTTGAATCTTTACTGCACGATTATTCTGATTGTTTTTCGGGTAGTGAAAATAAAATTGGAAAGTGTTCCGACCAAATGCACATTGAATTAACTGATGCGAAGACCATCCATACCGTAACACATATTTTTTGTTTAGGAGACCGGGAGAAAGTCCGTGATATTATATCAGACTTAATGAGTAAAGGAATTGTGGAGGAATCAAATTCCTCATATGCCAGTCCCGTCATTCCCGTCCCCAAAAGATCTGGTGAAGTACGCATGTGCGTGGATTACCGTGCATCAAATAAAATAACTAAAAAGGAGCGGTATCCTTTACCTGTAATACAAGATCAGTTAGACCGGTTATCCAAGCAACGCGTTTCCACCTGTCTTGATATTATGTCAGCCTATCATTGCATTCAAATTGCTGATGATAGCAAACAGTATATAGCGTTCATAACACCGGATGGGCACTATCAGTATCCGCGTATGAGCTTTGGATTGGTGAATGCACCGTAAGTGTTTCAGCGCGCAATGGAAAATATTCTCGGTTCTTTACGTTTCCAATGTGCGATAGCATTTAGTCTCAAGTGTCTTAGGGCACGAGCTGTGTGATGGTGAAGTACAAAAGTATCACAGTTTCGAACTAGAGACGTTGGCCGTTGTCATGAGCCTGAAAAAGTTTAAGATATACGTGTCAGGTTAAAAATTTGTTCCAGTCACCGATTGTTGGACATGGACCAAACGTGATTTATCTCCCCGTATCGCCCGGTGGTGGCTTGAAGTCCATGGCTTTGACTTCACTGTTGAGTATCGTGCCGGTAAATTCATGGCTCACGTGGATGCGCTGAGTCGTAATCCTGTGGATTCAGTAATGCGATGTGTTGAAAAATATGGATGACGACTCGTTGCGTGTTCTCGCGGACCAGTTGAGGGATGAGGTTGCGAAGGGCATAACTAATGGCTTGGTTAAGGATTACTCGTTTGAGAATGGTGTATTATTTAGAAAAGACGGAAGTAATCAAAATGTAGTCGTTCCATGAATGTCACGGTGATATCTCGTTCAAAGCTTCCATGATAATTTAATAAAATAACGTTAATTTTAATAAAACTTACAATGCCATAAGGTCGAAGTACTGGTACGCGTCGATTTATCCAAAAGTATACTCGTAGTTGTATATCGTGTCAATATGCTAAAAAACCAACTAGCCGTCGTGTGGGCTTGTTACATCCAATTGAAAAGGTGGCAGTACCTTTTCACACGGTTCATGTAGACCATCTTGCCCCTTTTTTATAAGGGCCATCAGGCAAAATGCACATTCTAGCAATAATAGATGCTTTTACGAGGTTTATATGGATCGAAGCTGTTCTAGATGTCAGTTGAATCAAATATGTGTTACAGACGTTTGACCAATTAATTAAATCTAAACAGGACTATACTTGACGCCCTTGTAGCGTATGTTAGTGATGACCAAAATGACTGGGAGAAATACTTGCCTAAGGTACAGTTAGGTTTAAACTCTAACATAAATAATAGTACTGGTAAGACTCCATTGGAACTTTGGGTTTCGACCCAGACTCGTAGGCGATATAGTTGTGCCTGATAGGTCACCGAATTTAGACGAGTTGAGGGAAGTCGCTGTCACGCGATCAGCTAAATTGCCTCAGAATGCAAAGGACAAGTATGATAAAAAACGGCGTGATGAAGCACCTTTTAAGAGAGGTGATCTAGTTCTTGCATAAAGAAAGATTATTCTTATTTTTCTTCTGTCTGCGGAAGAACGACCAGAATCGTTCAGTTTTAACAGATGACGAGGTAAATACGAAGCAACTTATAGATGGAATAAAATATTACCAATCTGAGCTCGATCAGGAGCCAGAGTAAGTAACATAATTTTGTTTTAAAAAGTCGATTTTCGCAGTCGGCTGAACTGACAAAAAAATCGACAACAGCAATACAACACAAATTACTAAACCATAGACAAAATGATCTTTCCATAAATGATTTCGGTAAACACATTGCAGAATTATTTCTAGACCTGACCATAGAGTATAGTAACTAAAATGAAAGACCTGACGATCTCACAATCAGAAGGTAATGAAACGAGTTTTCGTATATAACCTTTAAATGAAAAACAGGCCATCAAATGTTTTGCTGACGGATTGAGGAGCCGTCGACTAAGCACCATAAATAATATCTGCAAGATATTTTTCATCATTGAACGACGCCGTACAATCGGCCATAGATTAGGAAGTCACATCCCCATCAACATCAGCTTTTCGCTTTTCGCCGCAATAACAATACGTTTAATCAATAGAGGAATTTTAGAGGTCGGAAAAAAAATAGAGAGGACCAGCAAAACCACAACCACAGCAGAATGATCACTATCAACCTCAAGACCAGAGCAGAGGCCGTGGGGTGTCCAGATGGTCACGAGGGAACAGAGGTAGGACATTTTATAACCAAACTAGAAACCACCAAGGACAAGAACCGCAGATGCATGTTTTGGCAGATTCTGATACGCGGGAAACTCACGAGTAGACGAAGTAGACATACCAGAAAAAAAAAATTGTGAGTAAAAGTATAATTATGTCATGTAATAATAGTACCTATATGCCATGTAAAATTAAACTTAAAACTTTCAAGCCAATTCTTTCAATTCTTCCAATTCTAAATCATAAATTCTACGAATTCAAAACATTGCCATGTAAAGCTAGTGGCATCTTAGGCCAAGACTTTGTAAATAAATACATTGCAGTTTTAAACTTCAGTGAAAATTCTTTACAAATGCGGAATCAAAATATACAAATAGACCTGGCCTATATCATCATAAAATAATAAGACAATTACTAAACCAGCCAGGTCGGAACTGATTCATTATACTCGTATAATACGAAAATAACACAAGAGTGTATAGTTTGTGCATCAGAATTACAAAAAGGCATATTTTTGGCAAGTACTTCGGTAACACCTATGAACGGGAAAATACCAGTGCGAGTTTTAAATACTACTGAAAATTATTTATTTGTACAGGATATTAAACCAAATATACACATGGCAAGCGACTATAATATCTGCTAATTTGATAAACCAAATAAAAATGCAGAACGAGTTAAGACCCTCTTTCCATTATTAAGTTATCACTTAAACACGGAGGAACAAAGTAATAATAATTCTAAACCTTATAGACTCCCACATTCACAGAAAAATATTATAAAAGAAAAAATAACAGACATGCTCGAGCAAGGCATTATAGAACCATGCAACAGCGAGTGGTCGAGTCCTGTACTCTTGGTGCCCAAAAAATCTGATAAAATGCGAGTTAAGAAATGGCGTCTAGTCATCGATTACCGTAAATTAAATAACTGTGAAGAGGATGACAAATTTCCATTGCCAAATATTAACGAAATATTAGATTCCTTTTCAACAAACTTATACGAGGGACCATACAAGGTCATTCGAGATTTATCACCTAATGTGGAGGTGAACATAAATGGAAAACCCGATATAATCCATAAGAACCGAACGAAACTATTTAATAAATAATTAAATTAAGAAAATGAATAAATAACAGTATATTGTTTAGCATAGGCTCATGTTCGAAAGAAGTAATGAATGTAACGCGTTACGCGAGCTATGCTAGCATTGTTCTGTAAGTTTAGAATGATATTATTAAACAAACACTCTATTATAAACAGTTTGTAATTGGTATAACTTCTTTTATCAAACAGCAAAATGTATGCATTTATAGCATTGTTTAAAGTAGAAAAAAAATGTACAAAACTATTTTTTTTTATTGCCATAAGAGGTGTGGTGTAGTATGTAAGAATATTACAGTAACCATGTGTGTGTGTTTATATTGTCATTGAATGGATCAAATATATGCAGTGTCTAACTAACATTCGAGATGTTTCATTGTCTTTAAATCCCGTCCTTATAGTACATCCCGGAAAAAAATGAGTTTAAACAATAATATAGCTGACAACAGTACCGATATCTGTCTACTTACTAAACGCAATAAACTTTTCATCAGTGTATAATCAGAACCACCCCACCACACTAGCAAACTGAGATGTCTAGACGTACGCAAAGGGCCAATAAGTCGGTTCTATAAAAATCTCACCATGAAGACATGCGTGGAGTGAGCTGTCAGTGTCATCACGTCTTGGTCAATCCCTAGTACCAGTGGCGTTGACAGCTCACTCCACGCTCACTTCACCTAAGTTTTCACGATGAGATAGTTGCAGACTAAGCTGCGCCCAATTCTGCTCGCTAAGTGTGCAAAGTCATTATCTACGCCTTTAGCCTTTATTTTCAAGCGCTCACTTGAAACAGGTTGTTACTCGACTCGAAAATATATGAAAAGTTTACATGGAAGCATAACATACTTTTACATAGTAAACCAGGTTGAAATTATCATGGTTGGAGACGATTTTTTTGACACCAAATTCGAATTTAAAACCGTAAGCGTACCACAGTAATCGGTGAGGATTGTGGCGAGAAACGCTCACCACGTAATCCTCTCCAAGACACCTTTATATCTCTAGAACCCTTTAAGCCTATTTTCGAGATTTGGCATAGCAATACGACTATTTTTTGACTAAGGGAGTTAGCTTGTACAATGTTCGAGAGAATTAAAAATGGGCCTTCAGTCAAGATGCACATTATTGTAGCCGCGCTTTTGCCTATGTGTTGGGCTTCTCACTTTGTTGCATGTCCTTCCAATAAATATTTCAAATTAAAAAAAAAACAACTGTTCAAAATAATTTACTGACAACTATAACAATGACATCAAAAACAGTACATAACACGAGCACAGAATTTAATAATGACATCTATAAGATCTAAACCTATCACAGTCGGAAACCAAAGACCTTCGCATTCGACGGTAGTTTTCCAAACATCTGCATTTGTCACGAAACTCACCATCCATTATTATCTTATTATCCTCTTCTGATGAATCAGGAGCACCACCTGCGCCTGTAGCAGCTTGAGCAGTAGTTCCAACTCCTTGGCTAGGAGTAGGACCGCGACCGCGCACAATCCCAGAAACGTCATCAGACTGTCCTTGTAAATGAAGTTGGTTACATGGGACGAACAGTGGACCCGGCTGCTCACCAGACACTGATATTTGACTAGCCACATTCTGCTCGACACATTGCGGTCCTGTCTGGCCCGCCAATCCAACCGGGCTAAGATTTATAACTACGGGAGCCGGTCTCCTTTGTTGAGACAAATTCGGTCGAGTTGGACTTCGCCGAGATAGATGAACCTGCATTGGTCCATATTGACAGCCTTCTAAATTAACTCTGGGTGATGTAGGTGCTTGCATGCTCTGAGTTGGAACACCTTGATACGAAACATATCCTTCATTGGGCCTACCCTGCCTAGAGACGTTCGGGTTCATACTATGGATTATTGCTTTTTGTGGCGATCCGGGATGACCAAAACCTTGAAGAGAAAAGGGTGCACCACCATGTGATGTACGAACTTGACCCAAACTCTGCATTGGTTGACCTGGTTGTATAAAATATTCTTGACCTTCATGTGTTCTTTGAACAGCAGGCTCTGGACTACTACTTGTAGCAGTATCCATTAACGAAGCTAAAAAGTCAGCGTCATCAACGTGTGTGAGAGTGGAGCTAAACGGCTTAGCTGTTCCAAAATCTTCAAAAACCCCAGGATCTTCTAATTGTGCCCATCTGTTTTTAAGTCGGAAATATAATTGATCCACCATAAAATTAATGTTTTTATCTTCGTTTTCATTCAATTCTGCTCTTTTCTCTAAGAAATGGCTCATTTCATGCTTCATCTTGTCTTCTTTATACGGATCTTCATCGTTTAAACGTTTATGCATGTCATTTAACTTCTTTGCCAGTATCTCCATCATTCTTTTTCTGAAAACTCCATCGCTTTCGTCTTTGAAAGGTCGGGTTGGCAATTCTTTATACCATTTTTCTATCTCATCTGCAATATGGATTTGTTCCACCTCTTCTTGTAACACATCATCTGTAGGTACCGGCACATGTTGTAATGTTTGCATGGCAATACGTGATAATTTGGACGTATCGAAAAACCTGAATCCTGCGTTATGTACTTTTGACAAATGATTAGCTAACCTATCAACTTCAATCATCAATCTGTTCCTGTAAATTTTAGCTTTTACAGGATCTTTTTCTTTATAATTAGTTTGTAGAATATATGCATCTGCCATTCTAGATAAGAATCCTTGTTGCAGAAGGAAACAGTACTGGATTTCATTATCTAGCGCAAATTGTCTGTTGAATTTATCTTTAACTATTCGCCTAAAACTTGGTTTGTCTGAAAGCTTATGCAACTCATCTAGCATTTCGATGGCGCGTTTTATAGTGGCGATTTTCCAAGAATGTCTCATTTTTTTTAATTCTTCTGTCTGCGGAAGAACGTCCAGAAGGTCATCTAGTTTTTCCTCCAGCATAAATTCGAAATATGTATCGTCATTTTCTATATTCGAATCAGATTTCAAATTGAAAAAAGTTTTAAGAAATCCGTTGTATATCGCTTGTCTTGCGTTGTCAGCCAACATGGCGTTATAGGGTGTCGAGTCATCTATCGGTAAAGCATTACATTGATCTCTGAAAACATTTAAGTATTTATCGTACATAGCGTCTTTGGTGCCTGCTTGCGGTTTTGGGGATGGTGGTGGCGGCTCTTGAGAGGAGCAAGGATTTGAATTAGCATTAGACATAATATCATTAGGGCCGCTCATACGGTTTGAAGGAGCTTGTTGGGCAGTTGGCAAATTTCCAAAACTCACACCCTGTTCTCTTGTACCTGCTTGTCTTATGTGACTGCTAACATTTTGACTATTATTTCGTTGCCCCATAGGGGAATTCATTTGTTGACTTCTTGGAGGATGCGACCGTGTTTGTCCTTTATCTTGAGGTGTCACCAACCTTGGTACTGGTATACTGTTTACCCTTTGCATTAATTCTTGAGCATTCCCGATTGTCTCGTGATTTTCTTCGCCGACTAATTTGTTGATCCACTTGAATATCTGATACTTCAAATGTTCTAATTCATCTTCTTCCGTGCCGGTGATATTAGGGTTTAATTCTAGATACTTGTGTCTATCTACGATGTCTCCTGCTAAATCATTGATGGCTACTTCCTTAAAACCCTCCTGGCGACTTTCTGGCAAATTTAAGTGGTCTAACCACTCACCTATTTGCTGTACTAACTGTTTTGTGTATTTCTCTAAGTTCACATTTATATCACTTTCTTTGATGTCCTGGATATTGTAGTCAGCCATAGAATTTTTATTTTCTATAGAAACACCGTAAACGGTGACATTATTTAACACGTCGCTATTTTCATTTCGAAACAATGATTTCAAAGTGTTTGAGAGTTCTCCTGCCATTCGGAAGATATGACTTTCTGTACTCAGTTCATAGATGAAAGGGAACCTTCTCAGAAATTTAGAAATTTCTCTATGTAATTTCGCATCATTTTGCGCTGTCCAGTGTTCTGGGTTAAGTAAAAGCGAAGTTACTACTGAACTCATGTCGTCAATAAAAGAGCGTAGTTCTCTTGGGCAGTGCACTTGCTTCAGCGGCAATGTGCTTGTCCATTCTTTGATAGTATTACTAATAATTTCGTTGCTATTATGGTGGTGATCGGTGAGGGTGTTGGCCGGTGGTGATTGACTAGGCAAGTCACCAATAGGTTCCCTTTTCAAACTTTGTATGAGCTTCAACACTTCCTCATTCAAATATCTGGAATCATATTTTTTCTTGTGACTGATTGGAAGAGACTTCGTGAATATTAATATCTCCTTTTTCATGACTGCATAATCTGTACCTAAGGATATTAACTGCTTCACACTTTTAATAAAATCGGTTTTCTGTTTACTAAATCGGCTAGCGTCTGTAATTTGTAAAGGTAGCCCATTTAACCAGACATCAATGGTATCAATCAAAAATTTGTTTTCCTGTTCACGCTGCTTGTACAGATCATTATACACATCCAGCTTTTGTAAATGTAACTTTAGTTGACCAGCCGTATTTTTTATGTAATAGTCCTTTTGTTTTAGATCTAGCATCCTAATTTGTTCAATAATATGTTCATCAGCTTCCTTGTCGCCTACCGTTTGATTTAATTTATGTGCTAATACTTTAATAGTTGTCTCTTGATGAACTTTTTTTTCTGGGCTTTTCTCTCTGTACAATGGCAATTTTTTGAGCCATTCAAGCAACACTTTTTCGAGGTGATTTACCAAAGGTTCGGCATTTATTAGCTTTGGCTGGTTCCCTAATGAATCATTCATTTTATGTTTTTGTATACTCTTTAAAAGTTTAGCAGCGTATTTATCTCTGTCATTTTGATTATCAACTTTCACATGCAACGGTAGTTTTTTCAACCAATGTGATAGTTCTTCTTGTAATTTATTTTCAAGGACTTCAGCAGGTATTTTTTTTATTTTAGTTCTTATTTTATGTATCTTGACGGCTAGAGCATGTACAATTTCATTCTTATTACTGGTAAACATTTCTTGTTTATTGGGTGCTATCGGTACTGTATCTATCCATTCATCAACTATGTCTTCGTATGATCTAATAAGAGTTTTTTCATTTTTAAGATCGTTCGCACTGTTATCTATTGTAAACGGTACATTACTGATCTTATTTTTCAATTCTTGCACATAATGGTAACTTAACTTGTTATTGAATACTTTTTCTATCCATTTTCCTACTTCCATATCAATGACTCGATCTTCTTTCTTTTCGAGACCCTTTCCAATTTCTCCAGCTAATTCTTTGATTAATAGTTTGTTATGCCTTACATCTTGTGATGAATGTAGGTAAATAGGTAAATTACAATACCAGTCATAGATATGGTCAGTGAGTTTGTCGATGTAAGAATTAGTATTATTATTGTTTATTTTATCAACATTTTGTGGTGACATAGATTGAACGACACTAGTGCTCTGTAAGGAAGGTTTAGGAATGTTATTTATTTCATTCATCAGCTCGGGGGCATGTTCTAAGACTGACGTGTTTTCTTCGCCAACCAACTTATTTGTCCATTTAAATATCTGAAATTTTAATTGCTCTAGTTCTTCAGCATCTGTTCCTGTGAGGTTTGGATTTAATAATAAATACTTATATCTATCTAATATATCGCTAGCTAAATTATTAACAAGAACTTCCATGAAACTTTTATTGTTAATGGGAATATTTAGTTTAGTTATCCACTTGTTAATTTCTTCTACAAGCCGTTGCCTGTACGTGTGAAAACTTGATGCCGAATTGAAATCCACCAGGCGGGTAGCATT
This sequence comes from Dasypolia templi, assembly GCA_963555695.1. Classification (NCBI taxonomy): domain Eukaryota; kingdom Metazoa; phylum Arthropoda; class Insecta; order Lepidoptera; family Noctuidae; genus Dasypolia; species Dasypolia templi. The sequence goes on from OY743163.1 coordinate 14,880,393, forward strand.
TTGGAAAGCTATATACACATCCGGTCGCCCAAGATCTGAATTTCCTTTTAATTGGAAAAAGTTTTCACGAAAGAAAAACTCTTTGTAATCCTTCATAAGCAAGTTAGTGAAATACTTTGCTTTATACTCTGGTAGTTTGATTATTTCTTTTAAAAGTTTTGTAACATTGTCAGCAACATAATTGTCTATGTCGGTAATATCTGTAAGATCCAGTAAAAGATCGATCAATTCTGCTTCAAGATATTCCATTCTTTTTGTGCTTAAAGCAAGGCGGCATTTCTCTAAAAAAAATGTTATTTCATCTTTGATAAATTCTTTTATTTCCTTTGTTGTAGGCTGGATGTATGTGCTAGACATTTTTCTCTCAATCATAAATATATTATCGACCAGATTTTCTGTGACTTTGTTTAGATAAAAGTCTTTATTATGGCTACTGAGGGTTAACGGCAATTCGTAAACTATTTCTGAAATACTAGACTGTAATGCTTCTTTATATTCTGAATCGGATTGCGGTCTGTCTAATACAAGAGGTTCTAGTTTATCAGAAACATATTTGAAAACATCGTCTTTTTTCACATTCCTGCCTAAGAAATCTTTGTTTTTAAGATTCAAAGTTTTTGTCCAATTCTTGACTGCTTTCCTGAAGATATCTATCTTGTATCTGCTGCAGTAGTTTGGTATTTCCGTCCTGTAAATACTAAGATTAGCATCTGTCGGGCACAAGTACATCTGCTTCAGTTTTCGTATAATACCATTGGGCAACTGTTTTCTGAATTCCAAATTGTCATCGTCAGCTTCTGGGTATTGCTTGGGTGCTTGTTTCAAGTACTTTTCTATTTTATTTCTGAGTTTTTCTTCACCACCAGGTTTCTTTAACTTCTCAGCTAATTTTTTCATCTTCTCACCCCATAATTTGACTTTGACTTTGTCGCTGTGGATCTCATACCATTCGTTTACTTCTTGCTGCAGGTCACTAATACCAACATCAGTTGTTTTAATAACTTTTAGCTTTTCCATTTTCCTAGTTAGTTCTTCCTGAGATTTGCTCCTTATTTCACAGTACTTACATTTTGTTGTGGTTATATCAATAGTGCTAAAAGCTGTTTGTACAGATTTAAAGTTAAATACTTCTTTTTCGTTAACATCCAAGGACTTTATTTGGTTGTTCTTGGGTTCTTTCGTTGGGTTATCTTCTAGTTCCTGAAAGTAAATACATAATCTACTTTCATTGTTTGAAGTTTATCAGACGTTGGAGCTTTAATGTTGAGTTTTAAAATGTACTTACTGTTCCAAATTTATTATGTGTAGGTTCATTTTCTGTAAAACAAATGCTATAGTTAGTATCAAAAAAGGTATGCTTACCGTAGTGACAAAATGATTCTATAGAAAATAATAATACTCGTACAATTCAGTTGTCTCAATTTTGTATTTTGTTCAAAGTAAAACTACAAAATAATAGACAAAATCTAGTGAATTTGGAGATACAAAATATTTTTTTTGTACAAATAAACGTATAAAATTATTTTTTCAAATGCTTTATGTTCTTTCATTTGGGGACTGTCTTATTTAATTATAACTTTTGATTTTTGCTTTTTGACTTTTGCGGAGGGGAAAAGTACAGTACCTATGCTAATATTTCGTCGCTTTATTCTTCAGATATAATAATTAACCAGGTAGTTCCTTTAACTTGCTAGGCAACGTTGCACGGTTTTCATTCGTCATTTTTTCCTATGATTCGGACTCTGAACTGGGTAAGCTATGATTTTTTTTTTTGTATCTACCTACCTAGTAAAAAATTATCTGTCTCATTAGCCATGACCGTGACCTATAATACAAAATGTTAACACATTAAACCTTATTTCGTTGAAACAAGGGTTATCGAATATAATCTATATCGAAGTTGACTGCGAGTTTACTGCGATTACAAGATTAACTGGGAGTTAATTTTGATTATTACAAAAACAAACCAGTACGTGCAATCAAAAATTGATAGATACGTACACAATGATATTGACTGCAAGAAAATATCTGTTGCAAAATAAAATATAGGTATTAGTAACTAAAATAAGATAATTATGTATATGTAAATCGTGATATTATCTGCGAGATAATATGACTACTTATGTAAAATTTTCCCTTTCGTACCAATCCTATGCAAAGCTTTTGTTTTAGGGGAAAATCCAACTTTGCCTGGACCAGATAATGACGTAGTCATTTCTAATTTACAGTTAGAAACTCAAACAGAAATTGAAGTGCAGGCACAAAAAGAGCCTATCTCTGGATCCAGAACTCCTCGCAGCACTAGGAGAATGTACCTCCGATAGTCCCGAATTCGAAGATAACGAGGAAAAATTCCTTAAAGAATATCTAATCCCTAACAACTGCAAATTATTACAGGCGCCTAAATTAAATGCCGAAATCTCTGCTGCTGTATCGGACGTAGTTCGTGGCCGCGACAAAAAATGTGTAGCTGTACAACAACAGCTCGGCCAGGGTATCACAGCTGTGAATCAAGCCATGGACGTCACGCTGAAAAGTGACAAAAAAATCGAGGCACATAAACACTTAAGTGAGGGTTGCCGCATTCTGTCGGACTTACACGTCTTTTTACCAAAGTAATATAAAAAACTAATAGCACCTAGTCTCGACAAAAAATTTCTCCACATAATTCAAGTCGCGGAGAGCGATGAATCTCTATTCGGTTACACTTTATCTGAAAAATCAAAGCCAGCAAGGCTATCGAAAAACAAGGCCAACAAATAAATTCCAGCTTGGGGAGGTGGTCGGAAGACGAACCCCTCACCGGCGCCAGCTACGCGGCGCCCGTACATCGCCTACACGGCGCAGTCGAGACCTCCGGCTCAGAACAAGCCTCGTGCGCAAGCACATCAGCAGTAAATCAGGTACACTCCGGCCGCATACAAGTTTTATAAATGTTGGTCAAAAATTACAAATAATTCAACAATCCTATCTTGGAAAAGAGATGGTTTTTATATATCACAATGTAAACAGGTACAGTAATCTACTGTCCCTCGCACTCAGAGGTCGCCAGACGAAAGTAAACAAATGAGTGATGCGATCCATCGATCCATAAATTACTCGAGTTAGGGGCCGTAAATAAGTGTAAACCTAGAAAAGACCAATATGTTTCCAACGCCTTCCTGGCTCGAAAGCCTAAGGGCAGTACTCGTTTTATTTAAATCTTAAGTCCTTTAACAAATTTGTTGAAAAATCCCATTTCAAAATGGAGGACTATCGAACTGCCTCTAAACTAATACCTATCAATGGTTTCATGGCAACCATAGACCTGAAAGAAGCGTACTTACTTACCACGATTCACGAGGCAGATCGAAAGTACCTAAGATATCAGTTCCAAGCTTGTAACTCTAATAAAATTAATACTTACGAGTTTACTGCTATGCCATACGACTTATCTATAGCACCAAAAGTATTCACGAAAATAATGAAAGAGGTTGTAACACATTTAAGAAGGCAAGGCTTTAAGTCTGTTGTATATCTAGATGATATTTGTTGTATAGGAGACGATTACGAAGACTGTATGAATAACGTCAATGAGACCATTATGTTATTAGAATACTTAGGATTCATCGTCAACTATGAGAAGAGTGTGTTACAACCGTCAATAAATTGTAAATTTTTAGGTTTCAATTATGATTCCACAAACCTTACAATATATTTACCTTTAGATAAACTAGACAAAATTACTCATTTGATACAAAAAATCATAAAGCTACCGCGATGTACCATACGTGAGTATGCTCAGCTGATTGGGGTACTTATCTCAGCCTGCCCAGCCACCAACTATGGTTGGCTTTACACAAAAATCCTGGAAAGACAGAATTTTTTAGCCCTCCAAAAACATAATGGAAATTATGAAGCAAAAATAAATCTCCCAGACGCAATTTCAAATGATTTAAATTGGTGGCAAGATCAAATTTACACCACTTCATCGTTCATGATAACCTCAAATTTTAATTTATAAATTTATACAGACGCATCACGTACAGGCTGGGGCAGTGTATGTACTGAAAAAAGTTTTGGTGGGCAATGGAAGGCTACAGAGAAAGAAAACCACATCAACTACTTGGAATTGTTAGCAGTTTTCTTAGGCTTAAAGAGCTTTGCATCAAATGAATCTAACTGTACAGTTTTATTACGTGTAGATAACACTACTGCCATCAGCTATCTCGTATCAATCGAATGGGGGGAATACAATTCCCACATTTAAACGACTTAATTCGACAAATTTGGCAATGGTGCGAGATGCGTAACATAACTTTGTATGCGTCATATGTAAACACAAAAGATTATCGTGCCGACGAGGAGTGAAGAAAGACAAATGCCGATACAGAATGGGTGTTGTCCGGCCAGGCCTTCCAAACTATTAAAGCGAACTTCGGATAACCTCAGATTGATCTCTTCGCATCCCGCGCCAATGCCAAATGCGACGTATTTGTATCTTGGTTTCAAGAACCAGATGCCTTTACCGTTGATGCATTTACTATCAGTTGGCATTCAAAATTTTTCTAAGCTTTCCCACCATTTGCTTTAATATTAAAATGTATTAGAAAAATTATTGACGACGAAGCAAACGGAATCTTTGTTTTCCCTTACTGGCCATCCCAACCATGCTCTCTCTCTATAGGGGGAACCCCTGTTGCAGAGCATATTAGTTTCCGATATACTATTCTTCAACCCTAAAAAGTCACTACTACAATCACATTTCAGGCGGTCTCATCGTCTGCACGCCAGCCTTACCCTGGCTGCCGCGACGCTATCTGCGAGGCCTTCACCCGGCGCGGCGTCCCACCGGAGGCGATGCCGCTGACCTTAGCCTCTCTATCAGTGAACACTTTAAAACAATATAATGTGACCCTAAAGCTCTGGTGGCAGTTTTGTGCTAAAAATAATCTTGACCCCATAAGTAAGTCAAAAACATCAGCATTAAAATTCTTAGCAGACCAATTTAATGAGGGTTCCTCATATGGTACTTTAAACAGCCATCGTTCTGCAGTGTCTCTTTTATTAGGATCAGATATACGAGTATGCTCCGACAACTGTGTAAAGCGGCTGCTGAAGGGCGCATTAAGGTTAAAACCCAGTGTCCCAAAATATACAAGCACTTGGGACCCACAGGTCGTCCTAAACCTTATATCGACATGGTATCCTAATACAGAGTTATCTCTCGAGAAACTCACAAAGAAACTTGCAATGTTATTCGCCCTTTGTACTGCATATAGGGTTCAAACATTTTCGTTAATTAAATAGAAAAATATTATAATTTTGGAAAATAACATCCGATTTTGTTAAAACATCAGCGCCCAGTCGAGAACAGCCCATTTTAAATTTGTCTTATTTTCAAGAAAATTCAAACATTTGTCCTGCCCTAACTCTCAAAGATTACATTTAGGTAACACAAAATAAGAGAGCTGGGAATCAGGGACTACTTCTGTTGACGTACATATATCCTCACAGAGCAGCTACTAGCCAAACTATAAGTAGGTGGATAAAACAAGTATTATGTGCCAGTGGCGTGGACGTATCGGTGTTCAGCGCCCACAGCACACGACACGCCTCCACCTCGGCCGTGGCGCACTGCCGGAGTCTCTATAGATCTCATCCGCAAGACAGCTGGATGGACTCCCACATCTAAAACCTTTGCAAGGTTCTATAATAGACCATTATATATGAAAAAATGAGGACAATTTCGAAAAGAGCCGTTTGATTTCCGTCAAATTGATTATTAACGCAGTATAAGTACTTAATTTATTAGACTTATGTACTCTGATTATCATAAAATTGTTAGTTTTGGTTGTTATTTCTCTTTTTCTCTAGAAAGAAAATAAAGAGTTTGATTTATAATGAACTATGTTACTTTAAAAATACTGTACCGCCGAATAACGCAAAACTTACTAGGTTCTCTAAAGGTCTACCTGGTTAATTATTATATCTGAAGAATGAAGCGACGAAATATAATGGGTGATCAAACGAACTTCTCAAGTGAAGTTCGATCATTATTATATGAGTCGCTTCATTTATTTATTTATTTATTTAAACTTTTCGAACCCAAAGAGGTACAGAAGCGGACTTAATGCCTTAGGCATTCTCTACCAGTCAACCAAGGGTGGTGAAGAGATTAGATGGCAGGTGCTTTAATTGAAGGGGACGATGATGGAAGAAAAATAACTAAAAAAAAAAAAATATAACTTGTGAAGCACCCTCCCTTCCCTTCAATTTATCAGAAATGTCAATTTCTGTAAAACTCCATACAATAAGTTTTGCTTTAGACTCTAAAGGAATGACGAGAAAAAAGATGGCAGACACAAGGGAGTGGGACAAAAGTAGGAAAAGTACTCATTAATCAAAAAAAAAAAATTTTTTTCTCTAAAAACCGTGCAACGTTGCCTAGCAAGTTAAAGAAACTACCTGGTTAATTATTATATCTTCGAATGAAGCGACTCATATAATAATGATCACACTTCACTTGAGAAGTTCGTTTGATCACCCACTATAACTCATCGAATTTCAGAAAGAGACTGACTGTAGAGCGTCATCTTCGTCACTCATATCTACAGTGTATGAGTGACGAAGACGACGTTCCTCAAACCCCAACTTCTTTTTCAAGTCGATGTGCCGTATTAGAGGTCGCTTATTGTAGTGATCTTTGAGTATCCCAGCTAATGAATAAATCACAGAACATTAAGACTGACCTTTTGTCCACCCGCCACCGTGAACGGGACGTCAACCAGAAACGAGAGTATTCGAACCGAGCTTGATGTTCCGGTGACGGCGTGTGGTGGGTCGACTTCGGTTGGCGACATCATCTCGTTCTCGTTGACGACCCGGTGGCGGTGGACCAATGACCTAACAGATTAAAAGTGGCACGGATAATGGCCCATTGACATACAAGGAGGGTACTCCAATTGGCCATCATCGGGATTTATTTTTAACCGTGGAACTTCCTCCCTCGTCTCATACATTTACATCTTTCCCTTTTCCTGTCAGGGGCAGAACAGCCTACATGTCGGCTCATATACACTGGGGATGTGCATACTATTTGTGAGTTTTGATCAGCTGTGCCAGAAGGCTGTTGTTCATCTTGGTTCTGATCAGTCGTTTGTTTTACAGCTATATTATCTGTGGATATGTTAATAGCTGGAATTGCGTCGGTGCCTGTAGGCACCCCAGCTTGAGCCCCAGAAAATGAACGTGGGGCGCTTGGTGCACTACCTGCCGGGACACTTTCTGACCCATTACTAGGTCCTGGTACTTGACTTGTGCCAAGTACTCCCATGCCCCCGCTAGCCGTTTTTTGTAATTTAAACGGCTTTGGTGCATGGTCAGGAACTTGACTGGCGGCTGTTACAGGTCCAGGACTTTGTGAGTTCTGATTCAATGTAGGTGAATGTCTAATCACTTGAGCTTTGGCGGTGGCATTATGGTGAGCGTCCGAATAACCATGGCCACTACCCTCATTTACACCATAAATAGAAACTTGGCCTGTATGTTGTGGACTGCCTGGGATATTAGTTTTGGGGCAGCTGGATGCTTGACTAACATGGCCCATCTGAGCTCCATTTGGTCCTTGAAAAGGCAATTGTCCTCCTGGTCCTAAGCTAACCTGACTATAAAGAGGACATAAACTTCGTCCATTGTTGTTAAAAGCTCGGCCGACATCTGGGGAAGTTGGATCTTGCCCTCTTAGATAAAGTTGTCCACCATGAACGCCTGATGCAACTTGGTTGTAAAAAGGTTGTCCAGGTATAAAACTTTGACCTTGATTGTGAGGAACTGAACAACCTTGGCTTTGACAAGGTGCATGTGAACCCTGCGGATGCATTTGGCTCCTAGGTACTAAGGTTTTTTGAATATTTGGTAGTAATTTACCAAAAGCAGGACCAAATCTTTGGTTGTACCGATCTGGACAACCTGGGTCAGAAAATTTTTGAGGTGTTCGACTGGTTTGAGCTGCGTTTAGAAAATTACAACATGGAGAACCTTGGGCATTAGAGGAACCACGAGCATTACGATAACCTGGCCTATATGAGCCTTTAGGATCTGGGCTGTGAGCAGCTGGATGTGAATACTCTCCCGATCTTGGGGAACCTTGACTTCTATTGTTCGAAAGCGGATTCGGACAACATGTCCGACCCATACACGATTCACCATCTTGGAGATTAGAGGGAAATTGGCCTTGGGTGTAAGAGGGAAATTGGCCTTCGACGTAAGGGGAAAATGGTCCTTGGCTGTTAGGACCAAAACTAATGTGAGCATTAGGGTGATGTTGTGATTTTACTTGTTGCGCACCCCCAGGGTAGCTTCTCGGGAAAGCCATTTGTTCTGACGTGTTTGGACAATACACTTGCTGAGATCGCATATTTTGAGGTGATATTGAATCATGCCATTGAATCGTCTCTTCGGGTACCGGCGTTTGGCCCCAATTTGCTCTCCTAGGACCAGCGTCTGCCATAAAATGTCCACAACCTGAATAGCCTTTCGCGGTTTGCGTTTCATTTGGATTATACACTTGGGAATGCATGCTTTCAGGTCGTCCAGACCTGTTGCGCATATTGAGTGACATTCGGCTCTCTTGCATAGAAATTTTTCGCTTTTTTTGGGGTACAGCCGCTTTGTCGCTCCCCCAGGTCCAATTGGGACCAGCGTATCTTGGAATGTTTCCTTTATCGAGATAGGATCCATTTGGATTATGTACTTGCGGCGATTGTGCTCTCGAAAGATTTGAAGCATTTGAATGACAACGTTGTGGAGATTGCGCTCTCGGAGGCACTTGTATACACCCACTACACATTAGTGAAGGCATTTTGGCATGTTCCATAGAAAGCCATTCAATCTGCTCTTCGGATACTGCTGCTCCATCCCTCACCCATTCACGCCTTCTAGGACCAGGGTTTTTCACAACATCTCCTCCAACAACTAAATAGGAATTTCTTTCTTCAGACATTTCGTGCATACTGGATGCAGCTGGCATATTTCTGCTAAAACCCTCATAACTTTGTGGATCTTGAAACGACACTCTTCGTTTAAATGTTGTTAAACTCTTGATTCTGTTTGCCAGTTCCTCTATCATATAGTCCACGTTAGTCCCATCTTGTATGGATATCTTTTGTATGTATCTCGGTAACTCTGCCTTCAATTGTATTCTCAAAGCGTTATCGCAACAGCTAATATCTGTTACAATTTCTTGAATTTTTTTAAATATTGCATCTCTTTTTCTCCTTTTCTCTAAAGGACCTCCAGCATCAGGTTTTAGTGGAATATCAGATATCCAGTTTTCAACCTCCATTGCGAGTAATATATCATTAGCTTCATCTTCTATGGCAGGAAGATTTGGTATAGGGATTTTGCTAAAGGAATTTATGATTTCATTTGCGTATTCAGTTGTATCCATGTCTGATAAATTATGTCTACGTTTTATTTTATTTAGGAATTCATCAATTTTCTTCAAGAAGTTCTTTTGATGAACAGTCGCTTTAACGTTGTCTTCATCTTTATATTTCGTGTAAATTATGTAATAGTCTGCCATGTTCTGTTTATCTAGTTCATCATTGTCTTTATCTGCTTCATTCTCAGTAGGCGTACTTTCCGGCAAATTGTTTTCGATATTATCTATAAGTTGCTGCTTAAAAGAAGCTGGTGCGTTTGTCGACTTGATCAAGTCATTCATAGCCAAAGTCGTTTGAAGCAGCTTTACTTTCAACGTCGGCTTTGCTGCTTCTAATTCTGGTGATTGTGGAACGCTTTTCAATAGACGTTCCATCTCTTCCTCAAGAACGTCTTGGCAATAATATTGGTTACCAAAAATGTAAGGATCCAACTTCATTTTGGTTACACTTTTCCATATTCCGTTATAGACACCCAGTCTTGCTTTCTCCGCTTTTTGTTCTTCAGTTGGCGTTTTAGCTGCTATTGGTATTTTTTTAACCCATTCTTTAAGGTATTCATCATAGTCTTCGTTTAATTTTTTAACTGGGACTGAACCCCGGCGGCGGGTCGGTGAAGATTCAGAGCAGCAACCAGTCATTGCTTGTGGATTTAGTTCATGCATTGATTGCTGATTTAGATCTACCATAGGGCCATAGGTTATTTCAGAGGTACCCATTATTCCATCGTAAGCATTTCCATGCCGTTTCTGAGCAAAATTTCCGGCTGGAGAAGGTTCGAACAAAGATGAAAAAGTATTTGAACCCCAGGGATAGTTAGGTGAAGCTGGGCCAAAACTACGTCCACTTCCTCTTCTATTTGGACTGCTTCGGCCTGGTGGTGGACGAGAAGTATTTGCAGGTTGAGCACCTTGACCATAGAATCCACCGTCACTCTGGTATTTGTGTGGTAAAAATCCAGGGTGGACTTGAATTCCCTGAGGTATTGAAGTAGCTTGACCTTCGTTTGCACAAACTTTCATTTCACAGCATCGTCCTGACTGATTGGTTCCTTGGCCATCTTGAACTCCACAGCATTGTTTTGATTGATTGAGTCCCTGAGCTGTTTCTGAATAAGGTCTTAGACTACCTTGACCAGCGTCAGGACAAATACTATCCATTTCACCGGACGGTCCACCAGTCCGATGCTTAGGATTAACAAGCAAAGGAACTGGTATGCTATTGATCCTTTGCAATAAATTTTCGGCTTGACTTATAGTTTCCTGATTTTCATCTCCGACCAACTTGTTTATCCATTTAAATATCTGATATTTTAAAGCTTCTAATTGGTCTTGTGCAGAATCTTTGCCGGTATGATTTAGTTCTACAAATTTATGTCTATCTACTATATCTCCTGCTAAGTCATTAACAACTACTTCTCTGAAGCCGGAGTCCTGAATTCGGTGTATATTCAAGTTGTCTAACCATTGGTTGATTTGTTGACAGAGTTGATTCGTATACCGATCTAGGTTCGCACCCAAATCTTCCTCATTTATGGATCCGATGCTGAAATCTGTACTGTCCGTTGAATTCATGTAAGGCCCTGAATAATTGCTAACGTTAAGAATTGTATAAGTTTTGTTGAAGACACAATTATTTAGCATATCCTGTAGATCATCGAGCATAATGTTTGAAATACAATTTGCTTGTTTATTGGTCATTTCGCCTAGATCTTGGAGTATTTTATTCATTTCATCTATGATCTCATCGTCGTGTCCGCACCAAATACAATCGATTGAGTCCATCATTAGATCCACCAGCTCATTTTCTAAATCATCCAACGTGTCATTACGAATTCTTGAGTTACATTCGTTAAGAAAATCCAATAAATGCGACCTTACGTAATCTCTCAAGTCTTCTTCAGTTATTATCTTCCTCGATCTACTTGGGAAGGATCTTCTCCCAATCCTTCCACTCTGTTGAACCACTATTACATTTCTCATTCTTTTCAATAACACATCTACTAGTTTCCGTAAATAAGATTTTATGCCATAACTTCTATTAACTTCAATAGGAACTTCCTCTAAAATAGCTACGATTTCTGATTTTAAATCGAAATCTTCTTTAGTCCAATTTTTCAAAAGTTCTTTTAGTCTATCCTCAACTGAACTGAGCAGTTCACTTCTATCAACATACCTGCCTATGTCACTAGATTTTAAGTTTAAATGACTGACCCAGTCTTTTAAAACAAAGTCGAGTTGTCTGTACTCAGATAATCTAAACGGTTTTATTTTGGATCGTAATACATGTTTGGAATTCCTGTAACAATGTTTGAGTTTTCCTACAAGCTCTTGGTAATCTTGTACATAATCGCAAACTAATGAGCAAAAACCTGAACCAAATTTGTAACACTTATAATTTTTACTTTTCTCCCTATCGTATTTTTGGTCATTTCTCTCACAGATATCAGTAAAAAACAATTTTTTTATCAATTCATCGCGAATCGTATTCTTGGAGACAGTATCAGAGATTTCATTAATGAGCTGTAAAAGACTCATTTTCAATTCATCTTTAGACACCTTTATCTCTTCTTGTGATTTAGTTTTCCTATTTACTACAGTCCTATTTTGGCTAGAATGAAAGTCTATATTGCTAAAAACCATTTGCGCCGATGGCCTAAGTTTTAAAGTATCATCGGACGGATAAAAAATCGTTTGTATGGGTTCAATTGAAGTTTTTATGTCCAGGTTTTCAACGAAGTAGAATTCACCTTCCACGTAGTCTTCACCCGCAGAGGAGATAGGGTTGTCGGGGACAGCTTCCTGAAACAAAGATTTTAAGGAGGATGCGCTAAGGAGATCTTTGTACAGCGGTGGGACAATACTTAATGAATATGAAAAAGGTACGTGAATCTCAAATGTTTGCATATTTTACAATTTGCCCCTAGTATGGGGACAGAAAATAATGATTAATAGTTTAATAAATAATAAATACATTGGAAGGAGGATCACAGCCTCGTTAGCCTAGTACTCGCAAGCACTACTGCTGAAAGGTCCTGGGTGCGATTCCCGGGTCGGGCTAAGTGTTATTTGGTTTTTCTATCTGGAATTTCTCAGTAGCAGCCCGGAGCCTGGATTTGTGCCCGGTTGATGGCATTTGGCTCGTCCCCTGTTAAAATGGTCTTAAACATAACTGGTGAAATGTGGAAGTAATGTAGGTACACCTCTGCCCCTACCCTTCGGGTAAACGGCGTGATATTATGTGATGTTTCTTTGTTACAGTTCAGAGGTGTAAGTACTGTAGGCAGCACGTCAGTTGTATTAAGGCGATATCCCCTGACCAAACGACCTTGAGTGTTCAGTCCTTCTCCGACTCGTCGCTAAGTCTGGCTCTGTATCGCTCCCTGCGCACGTCCCCTTTATCAGTCGATGTGGTAGAGTTAAATAGCTAAACTCTGGGTTAGTGTTAGTGAAGTCAAAATAAATTGACGTTACGAGGTACCGCTAACTTATGTATTTTATTTTGTTGGACGTTGTATGTAGTTACATAAAGAATTAGCGCAGGTCTTATTAATACAAAAAGTAATTACTTTTTTTATTCAGCTTAATGTTTTGTATGTAGGTACCATTTTCTAAAGAAATTAAGTTCTCTAAGTGAATCATTATATCATTAGGGAGATTAAATTATACCAAACATGTAATATGTGGTAATTAAAGCGGTTAGCTATCATCCATTTGCATAAAATTATAAGACATGATATAACAACGCATATGTTAGACACCAATACATGTTTTATACTATATTGCTCCAATGACATTTGTAGGCACTGTAATAGTCGCCCCCCACCTTTACGCACCCGCTGGAGTTGTGTAGTTTTTTTTAAATATATTAAATGTTAAAAATGTATTAAATAATTTCTGAGAAAAATCGCCTGAATAGAGGGGGAGAGGAAGCAAGCAATTGTAATAAGGCGTAGTGGTTTAAAAAAAATAACCACGAAGGGGATGGCGGAGAACCTAACCTGTCCAGTCGGGGTGCTTGAAAAAAAGTTTTGTACGAAAACCAAAATACTTAAATACGGAAAAATAACTTACAGGTTTCCATTAATTCTATTAATTTTATGCTTTAACACTATTATGCTCATAGTCGTTATTCCTAATCATATTATGCGAATTAAAATTATACCAAAACAAATTAGCCTGCAAAATGTCAAAATAAAGTATGTGCCAAAAACAATGGGCAAGGTCGGTCAAAGCTAATTGTAGATGGCGTGACCATAGCTAGGTCCCTACAGCCTACAATAAATTTGACATTTCGTTCATTCATTCCGTTTCGTGTTCATTCATGAGTTTGGTTTCATTCCACCATTTCGTTATTTTCATTGATTTCAATATTTTATATCAATAATTATTCGATATGGAATATGTCAGAATTGAAAAACTTAAATATTCCTTCATTCCTAGTCATTACTTTCTTTAAAATGTTTCCGACATAACCTCGACATAACTCTGTTGTAATTGAAATAATTATCTTGCAATAGCTTTAAGCCACAATCTGCTAAGTTTAGGGTATTTCGGAAAATGGTAGAGTCTAATTTTCAGGCATTTAGGAACGTAACAATGAATAATTTTCGCAAAAAATAATAAGAACTGACTTACGCATTGCATTAGGGGCTTGTTTTGGGAACTAGCTACGACAGCGCCATTTTGACAGTTGCCTTCCCCATTATGGCAAAGTATTATTATACCATAAAAATATACCAAAATAGTTATACAAAAGATTATTAGCAAAAAAACATGCGCAAAAAGGGATCCCCATTTAAACCACCGGTCACCTAAAATTAATGTTAGTGTAATTTAAGGAAGAACTTTAACTTTGACACTGAAATTGTGGTGCTGCCATGTGTAAAAAAAAGATACCCACGATTTTTTGGGGAAATTAGGACGTTTGTGTACTGGCAACTCTATTAAGTTTTAGTTTAGATGTTACTTAAAAGATTAAGGAAGAAACACATTTGCCATAGTATCAGTAAAGGTCAAGTAAAAGTCAATACTTTAGTTGTTGATGAAGAAACTGGCCTTAACTATTGGTGGCGCAAGATGAATTATTTGAGTAACCCTGAGTAAGCGGTTAACTCATGAGTTATTTAGGAAAACCCATGAACGCGCAAGTGGGCCTTTGTTTGTTACGCAATTACCCCACTGTTTCCATATATTATTGCCGATTCTCCTTTTGAATTTGGCGGGCTTTCATCTTAGGTAATTTAGTAAAGCAGAAATTTACAAGTTCTCAACTTCAAATCAGAAAACTGTTGTTTTTTAATGAAACCTCTACACCAGGCCAGCTCAAGGGCAAAGCGTTAAGCTTTCGTTTTGTAATTAAATCTGAAATTTCCCCAGTATTATGACATAGTCAAAACCCGCTGCTCAAAATCGCTAGATTTGCCCTCACCGTGCTTAGCCACAAAAAAAGTATCCGCACTGACAAAGGTGACAACACACATTATTCTAATTGGACCAACTTACCTGTGCAACTGCCGTTTTTCAAACCAACATTTTTAATGGGACATACTCTCGGTTTTTGTTGAACTTTTTGGTTTTCGTTTACAACCATTGCTACCAATAATTGCTCAGATAAGATGGTCGTACATTTAGTGTCAAAATTATTATGGCATACTGTCACTCTCTTGAACGCGTTTTATATGTGCTGAACGCGTTCAGTTTCATTGGTGAAATCGGCACTGAGCACGGTCCCCATGACAATCAAGTGAAGTCACTGCGTCGTCGTGTCAAAATGAACCAGAAATGCGACCATCTTTTGCCGCGGTAGGGCGAGTCTAACGATCTAAATCTTCACCACTGCCATAATTTTCATAACAGCCGTCACTGGGGCCGTTAGTGGTGGCTACCGCTCTTCTAGGAACGTTGGAGTTTACCAATGACGTACGTCATCCATAATAAACACCTCTGGACCCCTTCTGGAAATACTAGCACGATGTTATGCTTTGGTTTAGATTCTTACAGTTTTCCTAGTGATTTCTCCTCGCGGTAACGTCGACACTTCTTTGGATAACATTTTGACGGCAGCTGTGGATTAAAAAAAAGTCACTATTAATTCGTGCGGAGTACTCGCAACCGGCTTGCGTGAATGATCAGATGTATGAAGGTAAACGAAGCAATATGAGTGTAAGGATCGTAGCAGGTGGCGTTTTGTAATTTCTGCCTACTCTCATGGGAAGAAAGCGTAAGTTTATGTATGTGTGATGGTGACGATGTGAACACCGATGTATTGATTATTAAACTGTTTGATTGACATATGGTATCAGAAGTAAGAAAGCTGTTGATCGTCGTATGGCACGCGCAGTGGCGTGCATTGCTTTTTGGAATAGTTAGGCAGGCGAGAGAATCCGGAAGTTGGGACTTGAAGTGGCCCTGCACAATTCCGAGGCCATGTGTTTTCATGGTCTTCGGGACGCGCCACTGTCGGGCTCCCAGATAACGGCGGGAGGGGTTCACATCGGCGTCGAGTCGACGATGAAGTACCTGGGACTCGTCCTCGACAGCCGGTGGAACTTCGTGGAGCATTTCCGACGTTTGGCTCCCAGACTGGAGCGGGCTGGGGCTGCCTTGAGGCGGCTCCTGCCCGCGTAGAGCCTCCTGCCGGATGCTCTACGCGGGAGTCGTGCGATCCATGGCCCTTTACGGGGCACCGGTGTGGGCGCGTTCTTTGAGGCGTCGACCAGCCCGCCGGTTGAACGCGTCCCAAAGGGTCATGGCCGTCTGGCTGGTCCGGGGATACCGCACGGTCTCCTGCGAGGCGGCGAGCCTCCTTGCCGGATTGCTGCCATGGGACCTGGAGGCGAAAGCCCTCGCGCACGTATGGGAGTGGCGCGAAGAGACAAAACGCCGGGGTGTAACTCCGCTGCCGCGAGAAATCACGGTACAGCGGACAGAGCTCCGGCGGGATCTCATGGCGACATGGAGGGTGCGATTGTCGCAACTCAGTGCTGGGCACGCCACAATAGCGGCGGTAAGTGCCCTCTTTGAGGAGTGGTTGGAGAGGCGCCACGGCGTCCTCACCTTCCGACTGACACAGGTCCTCACCGGTTTCGGGAGGTTCCTGCACCCTAATTGCGTAACACATTTTCGTAAACGATTACGACTAATCTGTTTGATTTTGACGGTTCAAGAACATTTTTTTATCGAACTTAAGAAGCAATGGATTAGCAATCTGTTTCAAAACGATTCAGATTCCGATTGATTGTGTATTACGCAATTAGGGTGCTGTTTCGCAGAAGGCGTAAGATAACCGTGGCCCTGGCAAAGGCAGCTGAAGGTACAAGGGTGGGTTTTAGTCAGTAAAAGTCTGACACGCCCTCCCGCTCCACCTAGAGCGGGAGAAGTCATTTGATGATTTCCCAACCAAAAAAAAAAAAAAAAAATATGTCGCACATGCAATTTGATGGATAGGTACTCGTATCTGTAGTGGCTGAAAAAAACCGTTCTATTTGTTCTTTGTCTTGTCTTGTCTCACTCACTTTACACTTTGTCGTTTCGCTAGTCGCCGTCGCGCACTTGTTGCTCGTTGCTCTCCAAATAGTTTTTCAGTTGCTAGCTCTACTCACTACTTGTTAATCGCCAGCGGTGCGACAGGTGTCTAGCGGCCGAACCCAATAACGTATTTATCACTAAGTTTGGCGTCCTGCAGATATAAAAACCTATCAATCTCTGGTTATGACGTTCCAATAAAGCCAAAGTATACATCCCTATAACGTATTGATAAATAGTGATCTGTTTTTACTGAAAATGTGTTATTGGGTTCGGCCGTAAGAGATGCCTTGGAGATCATAAACGTTGGTACAGACGAAGAAGAAGAAGAATTCTTAAAGAAGGAAATGTATAACTTACCTTGGATCTCCATGTTCACTGAATTTGAACTCTGAAAACGAAATAATAAAAGTTAAAGAGGGAAATGCTGTGAAAACTAAAATTTTCTTAGGTTTTTTTTCCAATTTGCAGGTCAGTGTCAGGTATCTTCGAGTGTTGTATACGTTATAACAAACTGAATTATAATCATCAAAACAACCCTTCATATTACCCTTTATTATGACTATTTCTTGAAATCATAAAGCCGGCAATACAAGTTGGCCAACGCGAGCGTAGGCAAATTGAAACAGGGCGAGATGCCGTAGGACGATGACTTATATTAGAAATGTACGAACAAATAATGTTATTTCACAGAAAGGCATAGTAAAATGAGATTATCGAAAATATCAGTAAAATCGATGGAAATATGAAGGAGCTACAAGCTTTAAAAGTTTTTGGAGCTGATCATTCCCGTCCTTGTCGCGCGGCACGGACTATTTTTGGCGCTAGTATGAAGTTACATAGTTATGACGTCACTTCTACGATAGTGCTGCCTTTGTATAACAGTTTTTTTTAAACGTTTGTAACTTGGCAATTTTTTAAGCATTTACACTTTTATAATTTGAAAACATCATTTCATTAGATTAAAATTAAAAACTATTACATGGGTCTTAAACATAACTGGCAGAATGTGGGAGTGGTCAAAAATGAATTGTTTCTCAAAATATTCTCCGTTAGCATAAATGCATTTTTCATACGAATAACCTAATTTTGAAAACATTTATCACTGTAAGCTACGTGTAAAGCATTGGTCAAATTATGGGGTATCCACTGGGAGCACAGCTTTTTCATTTCCAAATTTTTGTGCAGGATTGATTGTATTTGACTCATGCCTATGCTTAAAGATGCCCGAATCTCATGGTAGGTCACATGCCTGTCTGTTTCGACCAGATGGCGCACAGCATCTGTTTTTGTTGTTCACAGCAATGGACGGGCGACCATCACGAAAGTCGTCACTGAGATTGACACGACCTCGCTTGAATTCTGCGAACCAGCTATACATAGTCGTCTTCATCGCCAAAAGCAGTTCGAAGCCAAGCGACGCTCTGCTGAGCTATCTAATTAGATAGTTAGTGTAATTACACAACATTTTTGAAAATCATACTACGAAAATTGTCACGCGTTAAATTCATGGTGATGAAGAAGAGCTATTATTAAAATGTCGCCAGAATGTAAAAACAATGGACAGTTTGATGAAACAAACTGTATTCTATAGCCAAAGAGTTCCATTTTCAAATGTTATTATTAAATATTGTTCATTAAGTGGCCCGTTCCGGAAACTAAATAGTGCGCCCTACGTTTAAACTTGACCCTTATTTCGCCAGTTATGTTTAAGTCCCATGTGATAGGGGGCGAGCCTATTGCCCATCAACCGGCACAAACCCAGACTCCGGGCCGCTCCTAAGAAATTCAAGATGAAAAAAAAAACTTAACCCTTCGCCCGACCCGGGAATCGAACCAGGGCCTCATGTTCAGCAGGAACTTGCGACCACTAGACCAACAGGGCAGTTTTTGCGATTCAATTGTAGACGAAATCTAGGTTAAAATTCCCACTCACATTCTGGTAGTCACATGTCAACGGGTGATGGTCTTGATTCTCTCTGATTGTTGGAGGACATACTGGATGGCTGTACGGCTGTCAGGAGAAAATAAATAATTTGAATGACTTGGTGATTCGCGACGCTAATGCCGCGAAAACGTTACTTAAAACCGTCTTCAAGGTCCTTAATTCGGTTGTATTTTTTTGTTACCTCAGAACTCCGTCTTTTATAAACCGATTTGTTGTTTTTTTCTTTAATTTGATCAAGTTCTGATCAGTGGTCTTTGAGTTAACTTCAATAATACGTATTTTTTCTGTTCTAATAACGTCCTGTTATTGTTTTTACTTAGCAAGTGAAGGTATATGTGGGGTAGGTAGTACAAGTTAAAAATAGAAAAAAAAACTTTATTACACATTATAACAACCGACTTAAAAAAAATACAAAGTTAAAAATAACTTAAGTACCGGAGCCCTGTTTTTTTTTTGTTACGATACAATCACCTACGTAAAGTGAGACGCACCAGGATTTTTAATTTAGCAACCTGAATTGGCAATGGATCGGTCATGTTTGTCGAAGGACCGACAGTTTTTGGTACAAACGAGACCTCGAGTTGAGAACGCGAAATGGCAATCGTAGCTTGTAAAACGCCCCCCAGTTAAGTAAGTAGATTGGACTTCATGAGGTGGCTGGGACAGACTAGATACAGAAGACGGAGGACCACGGGCTGTGGTGCACCTTGGGAGAAGCCTATGTCCAGCAGTGAATTTCGATACGCTGAGATGATTCATTGATGTCTGCGCTACGTCAACCAACGCCAAATGGAAACACAGCCCTGAATTAAACCATTAGGCGGGATTTACAATAGATAGATTTTCGCCTTGCAGCTGGTCGCGACCCCATTTACACAGAACTGGCTGGTGACAACCTAGTTAATTTTTCATCAAAATGGTGACCTTCATGCGGCGGGCGATTGCTTGTGACTGAGCGTTTTACGGTCGATTTTAGTTACCAGCTGCATGCGACCTGTCGCCCTCACGAAAAAAGTCAAAGCCGATTTATTGTTTATTTATTTAAATACTTCACGCACACGAATCTACAGAGGCGGACTTAATGACCTATGCATTTTCTACCAGTCAACCTTTGGGTGATGTAGACCGGCAAACAGTGGTAGGTGCAATTTAAAATAAACAATTAGGAATAAATATGTTTGAAAATAAAGACACTCATAGACCTATTAAAACTATATAAAACCAACAGTGCCGTCAACATGAACAGACGTGTCAGCGCAAACGTATTGTTAACCTAGATTGTGTAATTAATTACACGCAAATTATTGCAATGGTGCAGGCTAAAATCTGTGATATAATTGTGGTTCACGAACAGCTCGCCTTTCTGCAGAATAAGTTAGATGTGATGGATGAGGTCTCACTGGAGCAAATCTGCATGACCAGCTACAAGGAGGGTGAGATCCTGGAGGCTAAGAAGCTGCATGGCGAGACCACCAAGACCAACATCAGGCTTAGCATGAGAATACGAGACCGACGACGTGGCAAGAGGGACTTGCAGGACATCTTCCGAGTATTCAAAGAAACGGATCCGTATGATGTTTCAACATACGTAGCGAGGGACCTTTGTAAGCTTCATGTAAACGTCACAAGACTTCTAAAGGATATAACGTCACTCAAGACTGAAGTCGGACTCATCAACAAGAAGCTTGAGTCTTCAGAACGAACCATTGCCGAACTAAGGCAAGAAGTATCGGTGCTACGCAGTACTAACCCTGCGTCAGCAACACCGTCACCTTCGCGGAATGTGAACGTGCGTTGAGGCGCTGCGGCTCACTTTTCGCCTGTCAACGAAACTGGAGCTGCGACGGACGATGCAACGCACACGCCAATTATTGACCGCGATGTGCAAGCTGTTTATGACACTATTACGTCACAGGCTACAAATACAACGCCAAAGACACAGCCGCGTAAAGAAACCTACGCGAAGAAGGCTTCACGCCTTTGCCAAAGTTCCAAACCGTCCCCTGCTGGTGCGGCATCGGTTTCTGAGACACAGAAGCGGAAGGCGACGGGTGCTAAAACCAGTAAAGTGGATAAAGATGGCTTTACTCTGGTTGAGAGCAACAGGGGTCGTTCGCGACGCAGCCGCAACAAACGCGGTACCGCTCCTGCAAGTGAGGATGTCCGCGCTGCAGTGCCCACCATGCTCCTGTACATTTCCCGGTTGGACCCACAGGTGTCGGGAGATAAGTTTCTCCAGTACATCATTAGGAGGAGCCAAGATCAAATCGTTGCCGAGGAATGGAAGTTGCCAAAGCTGACGCGGTTGGAGTCAACCAGGACTATAAATTTTTAGTCCTACGTCCTGCAGGTTCCAGCGGTGCAGAAGGCTGTCTTCCATAGTTCAGATTTTTGGCTGGCAGGAGTTGTGTACAGACGTTACAGGGAAACGACCAAAACCAAACTCCCAAGGGTAGTGTTTTTTTGATTTTTGGTTTTTTATAATAATGTATGGGTTATGGCTATAAGGTATTTATACTATGGGTCTTTGTTTCCTGAATTAAATTATTAATATTATTATATTACATACTTGCATATATAGATACCTAAAACCTACCTTTCATAAATATGTATGAGAACAAATAACTAAACATAAATATATCAATATAATTTACTAAGAAAAAATAAGACAGACAATTAGAAAACATTACCGTTTTTATGATACTGCCTATTCTACTCCGGAACTAGCTGAATTACCATTTAGACAGTCACCAGTGTAAAGCCCGCATAAGTCAAATTAATCAAAACTGAATCGCTTACATACGGGGCAAATAATCATTTTTCAATCTCAAAAAAAAACTTACATAACTCACAAAAGCCTTCTCCCCTTCCCTCGTCCTCTTCAATATATCCCTCACGCAATTAACATCATAGCCCCTGACAGGCCGGTCATGATGTTCATCTTTCTTCCTATCCCTTGTGGGACGATCCTGAGTCTTCTTAGGACGGATAAACACATCAGGCTCGTAAGTACGACTTCGAGTTTTTGTGAATGTGGCTTTCGAATCGAGGACATTTTGGGATGATAGCACCGAGTTTCGAGTTGGAGAATGTGGGTTTCTGAAGGTTCTTGATACTGGGGAAGAGGTTATGTCGTGAGTGATTTGACTGAGTAGATTGATTTTAGATTATGGAGGTCAGTCGCTCCATGAACAATTATCCGCTGGTATGCTCCTCATGACCCCAACATAGTCGGGAACAGCCTGCTGATGATGAGATTGACATTGAGCGATGGGACACAAATAAATTTGAAATTTTCCTTTGATTTGCCTAGTTTCTGGAATGACAATCAATTTAAATCGTTCTACCAAAACTCATATTTTTGGTACAACTGTGGTCGCATCATCGGGGTTGATGCTCGCCACACACCACGTCAGTTGTTTCCACGGGGCGAAGGACAATTTACATTGTGTTCGAATATAAAACAGCATGAAACATTAACGGCGGAATGTCGCTTAGCTACGCTGAATGTGCAGGGAGGTATAAAAGATAAGTTGGATGAGGTGTGTGAGTTGGTCAAGTATAAAAAGAAAAGATGTGTTATTTGTGAATGAGACGAAAAGAAAGGGAGTGGACATTTCTAAACACGGTTCTCTGACCGCAATCTGGTCCGGTGTTCAAGAGACACACAGGGCCTGTCAGGGTGTGGGGGGTTGTCTTCTCCTAGCGGATGATGAAATGTGTGAAAGATAATGTTTGTGTGAGTCCCAGGATTCTATGGGTAAGAACAAAGATGGGCCTAAACGCTATCTTTATTTTGTGCGTTTATGCACCCGATTTTCGGGCAGTATAAGGGATTTAGTGAATGAATGTAGGTCAAACGAGAAGATTGTTTTGCTTGGAAACTTTAATGGTTTGGTTGGTGTGAAGAGGAATGGGCACGAAAAAGTATTAGGTACATTTGGGGATGGTAGAGGGAATGAGAACTGGATGAATTTACTAGAGATATGTGTGGAGAAGAATTTGTCGGTTATGAACACTATGTTTAATCATAGAAAGGTTCACAGGAATACGTGGGAAAGGCAAGATAATAGAAGCATGATCGACTTTATGATTGTGGATGAAAGATGAAAGAGTTAAGTCACAGATACTGGAGCATATGGGGGTGTTAATATAGGGACTGATCATTATCTGGTTATGTGTTGGGTGGTCGGTCTTGTCAGGCATTGGCGTCACCAAGTTCGAGTTCCTGCTCTAGACAGAATAAAAGTAGAAACACTGCTAGAATTGAAAGTAAAAGAGGAATATAAGAGGGAATTAAAAGTGAAGACGGATAAAATATTTGATGATACGAATGATTACAGTCTAAAAGAAGTATGGGATAACGCAAAAGATAGTATGGTGCAAGTAGCCACAAAAGTACAAGTAGTTCTGAAGAAGAAAGAGGCCTGGCTTAAAGTGTTAGCCTGTAAGGCTCAAAACAGTATTTTTTTTAAATATTTTAATTTCAATTTTTTGTATTTTCTTTGTTTTGTATGTTTTTCATTGCGGTCGCCTTTAACGTGCACGTCTTTCTGCATCGTTCTCACATGTATAATTTCAATAACACTGATGAAACAAATTTTCTGTAACAATATTATTTAAAAGAGTGTCTTGGAGTTAAACTCAAACTCAAACTCAAACTCAAATCATTTATTTCAATTAAACCATTTACAGGCACTTTTGAATTGTCAAGGAGTCGGTCAGTCAGAAATATGAAGCTAGTTGCCCATTCCAAAGCGTAGTAGGTACCTATGGAGAAGAACGGGCAAGAAACTCCATGGACACTCTTTTAAATAATAATGTTTTTACATATATCTTAGTTACATCGATTAATGTTGACACTATAAGTGAGAACGATGTACAAAAAACCGTACACGTTAAAAGCGTCCAGAGTGCATCAAAACATAATTAAAAACAATCCAGCTAATTAATTATTAAAATAAGCCGTGGCAGCTAAGAGATGACCAGTCCCAACTGACGGCGCCCGTTCACGAACATGACGCATGGATCAGCACCATTCAGCTCAACCATTTTGAAGGGAGCTAAATGATCCGACACACGCGCCACCGTCAGCGAGACATTTGAGTGAGCATGACATACTATCAGCCGCCAAGGCACATTCAAGTCAATCTATGACATTACCCGGTAAATGGTAGCTCTATAGTACAAAGTACTCACATCTGTGCAATGCATCTATATAATAAAAAGGAGATTGAGTTTATATAATGCAAATAAATTCTTACTATCTTCAGCAGCTTCAACAGTGATTCGAATGTCAATTAATTAGTTGTGGTGTGGAGCAGGACCGGCATTAAGCCAGGCATTTTTATCAGTTATGTAATCCTCCAACCTATAATATGCCTGCCTGAATAGTGTGCGTTTGACAAAGGATTTGAATTTTGTCTCATTCAGTTGAAGTATGTGGGGAGGTATTTTATTATAACATTTTAGACAGTACCCCATGAAAGATGAGTCTACTTTAGCCAGTCTGAAACCTGGTTGAACTAATAGGTCCCGATTTCTAGTACTATAATTATGTCTTTCACCTCTTTTACTGTAAAGATGTAAATTTTTTCTTACGTACATGATGTTTTCATAGATGTATTGACAAGGTACAGTCATGATGTTAATATCCTTAAACAATTCCCTTAGAGAATCGCGCCTGCGGAGATTATATATGGCTCTGATGGCTCTTTTCTGCAGAATAAAAATAGACTCGATGTCTGCAGCCCGTCCCCAAAGCAAAATACCGTAAGACATGATACTATGAAAGTAACTAAAATAGACCAGCCTCGCGGTATCTACATCAGTAAATTGACGGATTTTTCTGACAGCGTAAGCTGCTGAACTTAGCCGTCCTGCTAGAGATGTTAAATGAGGACCCCATTGTAGCCTTGAGTCGAGCGTGATCCCCAAGAAAACCGTTTTATCGACGAATTCTAGCTTCTCTTGATTCAATACTATCTCACAATCACTACTCTTGACGTTTGGTAAAGAAAATCTTATACACTTAGTTTTATTTCCATTTAGTACTAAATTATTAGCCGTGAACCAATTTTGGACCAGCAGTAGGGCGTTATTTACGTCGTCAAAATTTGAAGCACGTCTATCTACCTTAAAAATTAAGGAAGTATCGTCAGCAAATAACACCATTTGTGGTTGATTTATTAATAAATGGAGCAGGTCATTAATATATACTAAAAAGAGGAAAGGACCCAATATCGAGCCTTGTGGAACACCCATTTTTACCTTTAAACCAAGTGAATTGACACCATTTATTTGAACTTGCTGTTGTCTATCATTTAAATAAGATTTTATTAAACTAAGCGCAAGTTTTCCAAGTCCGTAATGCTCAAGTTTCAAAAGCAGGGTTTCGTGATCGACGCAATCAAATGCCTTGGAGAGGTCACAAAAGATTCCTATGGCGTCTTGAGCCTCTTCCCACGCGTTAAAAATATGTTTTAATAAGGTAACACCAGCGTCGGTCGTACAACGCCCTTTGGTGAAACCATACTGTTGCTCGTGAAGGATTTTATTAGTATTAAAATGATTGAGCATCTGACATAGCATTATCTTTTCAAAAACCTTGCTGAAAACCGGCAACACGGACACAGGTCTATAATTATTAGTGTCTTTACTGTCCCCGGATTTGAAAAGTGGTATTACCTTACTGTATTTCATTTGATCCGGGAAGACTCCTTGATCCACACACAAATTAAATATTAAGGCTAAGTAAGGTGCTATAGTTTCAATTATGGAGGTACAGACTTTAATAGACATTCCCCAAAGATCTTCGGTCAATTTGATCTTAATTTGCTTAAAAGATTTTATTACTGTTAAGGGGTTAATATGCTTAAAGTTAAATTCAATCGGGCAGGCAGAAACATTCGCCCTCATTAAATCAAAAGCACGCGAGGGCGAAGAATTTAAGATTTCAGTGGTTTTTAGTGGGACACTGGTAAAGAAATTCACAAATTCCTGAGCAACTTTTTTGTTATCGCAAATGAGACCACGTGACGTCTCCAGTGTGTAATCAGAATTTTGCTTTTTGATCCTATTCGTTTCATTATTGATAATTTTCCAAACCGTCTTTATTTTATTGTCTGCTGATTTTACCTTGTTGCTAATGTATAAGGCTTTAGCAGCCTTACAAGTGTTCTTAAAATTTTTTGAGTAAGAAGCAACATACTTATTAAAAGTTTCCGTGTTAATATACGGCTTAAGGCCATACAGCTCGAAAAGTTTTTCCCTACTTTTCCTAAGTCCTTTAGTTGCCCAGTCACTAAATAAAAACTTAGGGCTGATACTTTTAGACTTCTTCTTAAAAATATTATTAAACTCGGTTTGAACTACCGAAAAGAATTCTTTATACAAACTATTAACATTATTCATTGTAAGGTCCTGATTACTTAACTTACAAATTAAAGTGCTTTTAAATTTATTTAAATTGACAAATGTTATTGGTCTGGATTGTATCTGCACTTTTTGTATCGCTATGTTGGACTCAAAAGTTACGGTTTGACCGCTGTGATCTGAAGGGAGATAATTAACGATAGATTTATCTAAATAGTCGCAGCAACAAAATACATTATCAATACATGAAACAGAAGTTGTAGTTGTTCGGGTTGGTTCCAAAAACACATTTGACAAATTGAATGATTTAAACAAATTCAATAATCTACTGGTATTTGAATTATTTTCTAAAATATTAATGTTAAAGTCACCACAGATAATAACTGATTTATTACCAGTTGCAAGTTTAGCCAAAACATCTTCCATTACCGACTCAAATATAGAGAAGTTTTGATAATTTGGGGGTCTGTAAACGCACACTATAACATGCTTATCTAGCTCAACACAAGACAGTTCAACGCTATGTTCAACCGATAGTTCATCTATGTCTTTACGAGCTTTTGATTTTATACAACGTTTAATTAGGATTAGTGAACCACCACGCAGCATTGATTTTCGGTTAAAACAACTGGCCACATTATAATTCTCGTAATTAATTAACATTTCAGAATCTTTTAACCAATGCTCAGTTAAATGCAAATAATGTCAAACATTGTTTTTTCTAAAAACAATTCAATTTCCAATTGTTTGGAGTTAAATCCTTGAATATTTTGATGAAATAATTTCAAGGATTTCTGCTTAGCCCCTTTTCTACAGTTAACTATTGTAGTGCTAGAAAATACCTTTTTGTTTTTAAGTGGAACTATAGTATTATTGGTACCTTCTGTTGTCTTACAAACTAGTTTAAATTATCTGAGCTAACCACCTCAACATTAGTACTATTACTAATAGTGGTGCTAACTAAAGGTGACTTCGACATACTACTTATGTCTGGGTTAATAATAAAAGCTAATAGTCTAGCTATTTGACGTCTAAAACTAATCAGCAGATACACAGTATCTCTAGTCGACTTTAGCTTTTCAACAAAAATGTTGGTGTCAAAAAATACAAACTTGTCACTATGGTGACTTACTAAGAAATGCATGTAATTATTTAACATATGAATGTAGTTGTTTTGCCTATTTGACAATTGCTCAAAGTATGGGAAAGCACACAAAATTACTTTCTCACGTTACTGGCCCGTTCTTCTCCATAGGTACCTACTTCGCTTTGGAATGGGCAACTAGCTTCATATTTCAGACTGACCGACCCATTGACAATTCAAAAGTGCCTGTAATTGGTTTATTTGAAATAAATGCATTGAGTTTGAGTTGAGTTTGAAAGGACGAATCAGGCAACAAATGTGGCCGATGATTTGGAAAGAGTGATGAAGAAATTCTCCGAAATTAAAACGAAAGTGAAAGAGATGGTAAAAATGAAAAGGAAGAAAAGTATAACAGGAAGTTCTCTGATAACTTCAGGGCCAATGTTAAGCTATTCTGGAAACAGGTAAGATTGGCTCGCGGAGTGACAGGAAAATCGAGTATGAATGTTGTAAGAGCAGAAGATGGCTGTGTACTAAGTGAAGAAAGTCAGGTCTTGGAAAGCTGGAAGCGACAGTTTGTTGTGTTGTCAGTATTGTGTGCAAGGAGTGGGTAATTGGGCAGAAGCCAATTTTGAAGATCCAAGCTCAGAAGTAGTTGAAGAGAATGATATAGAAATAGATTGTAAGAGCGCTGAAAGGGATGAAAGTTTGTCGGGAAAGCTGTAGGATACGACCGAGTGTCTGCTGAAATGCTTAAGGGGCGGTGACGGGGTGGTGGCAAGCCTCCTGTACCTAATCTTTAATATGTGTTAGAGATAATTATGGCCGTGTACCGGATGATTGGTGTAAGGCTGTAATCGTACCACTATATAAGGGAAAAGGCTCTCATCAGGAGTGTAAAAACTACCGCGGCGTTAGTCTTTTGAGTGTCGCCGGCAAAATGTATGCGAAGTTTTTGATAAATAAGAGTGATAAGAGTGACAGATGAGAAAATATGGGGTGCGCAGGCAGGATTTAGAGAGGGAATGGGCTGTTTGGAATAAATCTTCTCATTGAGATGCATAACCGAAAAACATCTGGCAAAGCACAAGAAAGTCTACTGTGCTTTCATGGACTTGGAGAAGGCCTATGACAGAGTGTGGAGGGAAGAACTGTGAAGAACTGCACATGGATAATCGTCTGAGTTGTCTGTTACCATGTCTTCTCCATACAGATGATCAAGTGCTACTTGCATCGTCAGTAGAACAGTTGTAAGACATGGTGACTGTGATGGATGAAGCATATAAGATGTTTAGGAATATGAGGAACAGGTTGTAAAGTTCACTCATACTCTTGGAACAGGGAGGATCCTCCGACCAGATGGATGTCGTATCTGGTGGGCAACTGCCCGATTATTGTTGTCGGGAAGTTGTATATATGCTAGCTGCGCGGCAAACTTTGATTGCGCGATGCAGGATTTGTATGATGCGTTGTTCGCATGTGGCGGTGTAGATGCCGCCACAGATGAAAGGAATGAATATAAATGTAAATAAGACGAAAGTCATGGTGTTTGAAACAGAAGAGGATATATTGTTGTGTGATGCGAAAATAAATGATAAGAGTGTGGAGCAAGTTAGTGAGGTCGTATATTTGGGGAAACTGTTTACACGGGATGGAAAGATTGATGGAGATGTAGAAAGGAGAGTGAATGCGGGAAATAAAGTGAATTTTGCTACACATGCAATTGTAACCAACCAGTTGATGTCCAAGAAGGCACGACTGGCTGTTCACAACAGTGTGCTGGTGCCTACGCTTATATATGGAAGTGAATGT
The DNA here is from genome assembly GCA_963555695.1 of Dasypolia templi. NCBI lineage: Eukaryota > Metazoa > Arthropoda > Insecta > Lepidoptera > Noctuidae > Dasypolia > Dasypolia templi. Next base: position 14,909,559 of record OY743163.1, read on the forward strand.
TAGGTGAAGCAAAAGAAGCATGAAAGCAGAATAAATGTATTGAAAATGCGTTCCTTGCGGAGCATGAGTGATGTGACTCCGAATGATAGGCTGAGGAATGATGTTATAAGGCAACGGTGTAGTTTAAAAGAAGATGTAGTGACAAAAATTGAAAAGAGTATGCTTAGATGGTTTGGTCATGTTGAACGGATGAATGAAAGGAGACTAAAAAAAGGTATTCACAAGGCAGATGTGAGTGAAAACGCCGGGAGGGGTCCCGGCGTTTTCACTCACATCTGCCCCAGGAGGCTATATGTGCCCCAGGAGGACATATAGCGACCTTATTGGTGTTGATGTTCTTCAGAAATGTCATTGCGTAGTACTTGCAACAGGTGCTCGTGTATGACCAGATGTATGAACGTAAACGAGGCAAAAGGAGTATGTAAGGATCGTAGCAGGTGGCGTTCTGTGGTATCTGCCGACCCCCATGGGAACAAGGCGTGAGTTTATGTATGTATGTACTTAAATAATAGGTACGCAACTGTCCGTTACTTTATTACCAAATACAGCTCTCAGGCAGTGCTTTTGAGCATTGAAAATGCTTTCTCGTTCACTACAGTGACCCCAAAATATACTACCAAATCTTAAGATGGAGATTACTAGACCATGGTAAGCCACTAATATTGTCTGGTAATATACTTTTTTTTAAATAGGTTTTACAACATAAACGCAGCTGTGCTTAAACGTTTAGACATATCTTCTGCTTGCGGCTTCCATGTTAACTGGTTGTCAATTATGATTCCTAAAAATGTTGTACTGTTTACTTTCTCTATAGTTTGACCATTGTAGTTTATATCTCTATCTCCCGTAGATATTCGTTAGTAAAAGTTCATGAATTTAGTTTTTTTGAGAATAATAACTAAATTATTTTTGTCAAGCCACTTTATTAAACTACTAATTGTATTGTTGATGTCATTGACATATGATTCTTAATTTATATATGAAACAATCGATGTGCTATCATCTGCAAATAATACCATTGGATAAAGTATATGAGGTGGCAGGTCATAGCCATAGTCATAGCCAATAATAAAGTTACAACGACGGTGCCCTGAGGGACACCATATTTTATTTTATTTTCTTTCTAGATCCTTAACTGTCTGTCTTTACCTTTTAAGTACGTTTTTTATTCAATTAAGAGCATTGCCACGAAAACCGTATGCGTAAAGTTGGTTAGAAGGGTGTCGTGATCCACTCGGTCAAAAGCCTTCGACATATATACGAGTATATTGCGCATACAGGTATTTTAGAGTCTTATTTAAGCATTATTTTTGGAGAAAGTCGAAAATTACCATGTTTATATTTTATTTTTTCTAAAACCTTTCTGTTCGTCACGAAGTATGTGGTATTTTGTTAGAAAACTGTAGAGAGATTCATAAATATTTTTTTCTTTGGCATTTGAGAAGATGGGAATTAGAGCAATTGGTCTATAGTTTGCCATTTCGTCTTTATCATTATTTTTATAGTGGTTTGACTATATCAGTTTTTAGACTCTCTGGAAATACTCCTGAGTATATGTTAACGTAATGATATAAGCAAGGGGCGAAGCTTTACAAGCAGAAACATATTTTATAACTGTTGTTGAAATGCCATCATAGACGAAAGTTTCTTATTTTTTTAAGATTTTATTACACTCTTGACATTTGAGGAATAAAATATAAAACTAGGGACATAATTATTGAATGTGGGTTGATATTTATGTTTATTGCGTCACCTGACGCATGTTTTGGTAAACCCGAAATCTGGTCAATGTAGAAATCTTTGAAAGATTCGGCTATTATATTTAGGGTTTGATATTATTTTATCACTTTTTTTATTTGATAAATGGGTTCTCTTACAGTTTTATCGTTATTAATAATTTGCGCGGCAGTTTTGGACTCATTTTAAGAGTTATTTATTAGGTAGTTAATATGAGCTTTTTGAGTCAGTTTAATGATTTTCTTAAATCTCCTTGAGTAGTTATTAAATGTCCTTTTATTTTCACCAGTTGATTTTACTCTCTGTTGCCACAGTAATTGTCGTTGTCTTTTGCTACATATTCGTATCCCTCGAGAAACCCTTTAATATTTTCTCAGATCTTATATTCACTCATTTGTGAGGGAAGCCGAGATCATGTTAAATAAGGAACATTTTTAAAAAGTTATCATGGGCTTTGTTAAAATCTTCTGTGGTATAAACACCAGAAAACGACAGGCTTTGGAGATGTGTTCTTGTTCTAAGTTTAATAAGATTTTCTTCAGTTATATCAAATCTTAATGTTCTCCACGATTTTATTTGGCTTCTTTTATTAACTTTTATCTTCATGATTTGGGCTGTGTGTTCAGATAGTTCAAAATCGATTACTTCATGTTGGAAGTTTTTCTTAAAATTATGTGCAAAATTGTCCAAACAAATATTACTGATAAATCAAGTCGGTTGATCAATTTCTAGTTTGAAGTATTCCTGTTTAAAACATCTGTATTATTGTCTCCACATAAAATTACTTTTTTGAAAAATTTCATACACACCTTTTAAGAATTAGATTTAAGTTTTCATTCAACTGAAATATTACATATATATTTCATAATACTTACTCAGGTTACACAGTGTAGGAGGTTATAAACACATTTAACTATAATTTTTAGTAAAGGTAATTCAACACTGCAAGTTTTCCCAACTCTTATTAGGATACAGGCACCACCACGTTTTCAATTCTGCCTAGCATAGCATGCCTCTAACTTATAATTATAAGGTATATATATAAATTTTACTTGGCCTGACATTATAAAATGCTCGAATGTACATATTACGTCCACAACTTTGTTTACTTAACAATTCTTTAATGTAAATATTTGATAAGTCTGATTTGTTTAGAAGTCCGGCAAGGTTTTGGTGAAAGCCGAGTCTTTGGAAAGCTTACATCACACGATTCACTCAGTTAATTTGTCTTTCATTCCACGTATACACGACACCGTATATATAACATAGGAATGAACGTTTAAATAGCTCATTTCAATTAATTTATTTACCATTCGGTAAAAGAGTGAAATATACCGAAAGCGGTTTACTGGTGAATTCATTTTACACTTTTGATTATTCTGTGTTCAAACGTTTCACTTGGAATGAAAGCGTCCAATGAAAAAAAAACATACAAAAAGTGAAGCGTATCTACTTCAGCCACTTTTTCAGCCTATAGGTAAAACAAAACATAATATACTTACCGCCCCTGTTTGATTGAGTGTAATTAACAAGTCTCTCCATGACTTCCGAAGACCTATCAGGTGAGAGGCAGTTAGGATACTTCCTCAAGGATTTGGCGAACTCATCCACCACGTGGGAAGGTCGAGGAGAGCAGACTGACCCTGAAAAGTATTAATGTTATATTTGGGAACACGGAGTGATAGATAACTTTTGGAAGGCGTGCTACTGTCTCCAGTAACTAATTGAAGGAGTAGGATTAGTAATTTCTTAAACATAATTATTTACTTATTTGCAAGTATACACAAATATACTTGTAAATAAGTAATTTATAATCCTTTTTTATCCTTCGAGCACCGGACCTAAAATTCAGCAGACTATTTTGACTGGTCTCGACCGTCGAGAGGCGAAAATGTCTAGGCGCGACTATCCTTACGATTCAGATACACCGCTAAACAAAAACTAAACTCTGACACGAGTATGACATACAAGACTCATTTGGCAGTTTTCTCAAAAGTTCGACAATTTGTAAAACCCCGAGCGGAGCAACGTTATAAAACGTTGAATTTGAAAAAAGCAAACTTTCACAACGTTTCATCACGCCAATAAATAAAAAAGGTATATTTTTTACTACTTTCAATACGTGTAGTATTTTAGGGCTGTGGCTTAAGCCCTATCTTGCCCTAACCTTCAAGTTACGTCACCGAGCCGTATTACTTTAAACTTTTGAATTGCTAGCGTCCCTCAACGTCAGATGACGCATCAGTCATTCCGTTACGACTACTACTGACCTCTATCAGGCCAACACATGCCTCCTCTGAAGCTGTTGACTGGAGAACTGGCTATAATTTGAGAGCCGGTTGCGCCACTTCCGGCACCACCCACTATGAAGTTTCCATGACCTGTCAGAAAATTATTAAGGTTCATCACCTTTTCAGCCGCAAGACGCCTACTGCTGGACATGCCTCAAGTGTCCATATCGGCTTGTCCTGTGCTTCTCTATTACGATAAGGTTCATGTTCCTAAAATTAGAACGGACAGTACCTACCCGGGCGTAATGAAGCATCATGTCGATGTCTTTGGTTTAATGTTTTCGTTTTTACCACCGACTTCAGACAATAAAGTTATTTTCTCTTTGTAGTGTTTATTTTAGAAGTTGGTTGTTTTTTTTATTTAAATGTTATTAAAGTTTACATTGTTCGCTTTTTAGTGATGGTACCTACCGCTCACAAATTCGTAAACCTTACACTTGTTAAGTAAGTGACAATTACATCATCAACATACACTAAGTGGAAAAATACGTATTAAAGAAGTTAACTCAAATCCACACATGTCATCAAAACATAACCAAATCTTTAAGGGACCACTCGAAACCCCTTTCAAACAAAAAGAAAAAACTGTCAAAAAATATGATCTAAGTCGTAGTCGTAAGGAAGATAATGAAAGAAATTATGTGTTGGTTACCAGGATAAAGGTCAGGCCGTTGAGGTGGAAACTCTGATAACTGCACCGGTGGCGATGTAGGACGCATATTACAGTGCTCAGTCTGTTAGAGAGGTAGAAAATTTAAAATCAACGCAATCAAAATCAAGTAATCCCTGTACGACACCTATTCATAAATGGTCCAAAATCAAAATAATGAGATTGATGAAACGTAACTTATAAAAACTCTGACAAACAGTTTTACCAAGTGGTATCGTATCCAGTAGGTAACTGCGTTAGTCCTCGTTTCATCATATATTTTTTTTTGGGTGGGAAATCATCAAATGACTTTTACTGACTAAAACCCACCCGTGTTCCTTCAGTTGCCTGTGCCAGGGCCACGGTTATCTCTATCGAATTACCCGCGACCCTGAGGCGTCGGCCCTATTGGAACCCGTCATTTTGTGCTGACATCTCTTTGAGGCGCGCGTGGAACACGACGTGACGGCTTTCCATTCCCTCTCGCTCCGTACCATGGCCTGGACCAGGGCCGAACGCGAGAGATCGCCGCCGTCCATCGCCTCTGCGAGGGCACTGCGGTGCTCCGCCCAAGTTGGGCAGACCTCCACCGTATGCTCCACCGTGTCCTCCGGGCGATCCATACAATGGTGACACCCGGTCGTTTCCTCCCGCCTTATGCGAAACAGGAACCCCACGAAACAACCGTGTCCGGTGAGGACCTGTGTTAGGCGGAAGGTGAGGACGCCGTCGCGCATCTCCAACCACTCCTCAAAGAGGGGACTTACCGCCGCTATTGTGGCGTGCCCAGCGCTGGGTTGCGACAATCGCACCCTCCATGTCGCCATGAGATCCCGCCGGAGCTCTGTCCGCTGTACCGTGATTTCTCGCGGCAGCGAAGTTACACCCCGGCGTTTTGCCTCCTCGCGCCACTCCCATAGGTGCGCGAGGGCTTTTGCCTCCAGATCCCATGGCGGAAGCGTGCATCATCTTCGACCGCATTATGGCTTACTACCAGATGACATAGTGGTTAAACGCGAACCGTTTTTTTTTATTGACCTATACTGTCCCACTTCTGAACAAAGACGCATTCATGACAGATTGGTAAATCTATGGGGAGATCCCATAGATTTTCCAATCTGTCATGAATGCGTCCACACCGGCGTTTCTTAGGTCTGCCTTAATGACGGCACTCGTCTTCAGCAAACTGCTATTTTGAGTCGCTTATCGTGTATCTGTGTGATCGCGCTGTTCTTCTAAACTACGCAACGGATTATGATTCAGTGTTCAACATCATTTTAGAGTCTTTATTTCTGAAGGTTTAATTAATATTTAACTGACATATAACAGATAAAGCCCGTGCCAAGAAGGGCCTGGTCGTTAGTTATTTTAAAAGAAAAGGTAATCTGTAGTACCTTGTACATAGAAGCGTATCTCCCATCAACAGCCTGAGCATCTCTGTCGCACTGCGGTGCTGACAGCTGGCTGACTGGCTCCGTGCTGCTCTCAGTCGTGAACTTGGGCGGACACTGTTGGGTTGCTGCGTTCACGACATTATTCATAGGTTCTGCGCGTTGAGGCGTTGGCGCTGCTTGTGGTTGTGTTGCTAAAGAAGGAGTAGTTTTGAGATTTTCCGACACTAATTTTTGTCAAGAACGTCGTAGAGTCGAGGACTTTTGTTATCTGCTCTTTGAAGGGGCTTGAGTCAAGTCGAGAGTTATTTTGAGGAAATGACAGATTTTATAGGCAAAGATTTAAGTAAATAAGATGGACAGTTTGGGTAAACCAAAATGTTCTCAACTAAATCTGGAATCGTTAAACGTATTTGGTATTGCAAATATTTATGCCTTTAGATGCGGCGGAGCTATTCGACAAATTATGATGGAGAGGACTATTTCAATGAGCTCATTCATTATTTTAATGGATTACCGAAAAGCGTCCTTCAAAACATCAGCACTAGTGAACTTGAATATAATTTAAGCATCTTTGGACTGTGCTTGCGAAAACTAAGATTTCGCGTCCGTGGAATATTGGCGCCAGTTTACTTTTGTTTTCATGTTGTCAAAACTGTATTTCTACGTGTACTTGTATTTGCCACAGTTTACCACTGATAAAATCATGTTAATTGTCCAGAATTAATCTCACTGGTGTTAGGCATTAGGGTGTACTGTCGATTGCCGTCCAGCAGCGTGACCGCCAGCCCTGCCTCCCGCAGCCCACTCACCACCGCCACCATCCTGTTGCCCTCCATAGCAACAGCTCAATTCTGGTCTGAGGGGATGTGCTGCGGAAGAAAAGTCAGTTATTCAAGTTATGTAGTTTCCGTTAAAATTTATTTGACCGTTAGTATTAAAAGTGAAAGAACACTATCTTTACAATTCGTCATAGTTGTGAATGTACTAATTATATACTTACAGACATTTTCAGTAATCTTAGACAAGAGTAACACAAATCAGGCCTGTAGGATGCCTGCCAATCGTCACCGTGTGGTATGGGCCTGCAGAACATTATATTAATGTTAAAGAGAAAAGCAAAAATCCCGCGTTGTGCCCGCATGGATTACGGCCAACTCGCTCAGTGAGGCAGCCAGAATCGCAGCAGTGGGAATATATTATGCTGATTATATTCTGCTATGTTAAAATCTACCGAGACTTTATTTAAGTCTAGACTCCGAGGTACTGTACCATTAGCAAAGAATGATCACCAATCCAAAGGTTCAGCACAACAAGCAAAAAAGATAACTAACATTCACATCGAAGTTATTTTTGTAGACGTATTAGCACTAAGTCACTTTATCAGTACTATAAAAAACTTTTTGTTCTCAATCGTCGCCCTCTGACAGTTACGAACAGTTGCTTCAGAAGAAGTAACTTTTCATATCCTGGTCAAACTATCAAATTTGCTGTGCCAGTTCCTCATACTACTATCCTCATTTTCAGCTTACAAGGCGTGGCAGAAGCCTCTTCAGCCGTACATTCAGCTGCTATCAGACACTTTTGTTGGTTGGGAAATCATGAAATGACTTTTCCCGCTTTTGGTGTCAGACTTTTACTGACTTAGCCTGAGAGCGTTAAGTATGGTGGAATCATCATTTCAGCTGAAAGACGTCCACTGCTGGACATAGGCCTCACCAAGCACCGCCACTTCGACCGGTTCTGTGCTTCCCGCATCAAGCGGATTCCACAAGATCATCGGTCCACCTTGTAAGTAAACTCTAGAAACATTTACTTAATGGGCGTAATCTGCAGTGGCCTGTACGGAAAGCGATTGCGTACCCAAGTAGGCTGCTGCAGACACAATTTGTCGAAGTGGATGATTACCATCCGACACCCAGCGCAAGTGCGGTGCTTCTGATCAGACCATGCCACATTTGCTGGAGTGTCCTAAGTGCCCGTTCACCTGCACCTAGAATGACCTAAAGAATGCCACCGATACCACAATCAACGTGCCCACGTACTGGGCTAAAACTGTTTTTTTAAACAACGAGGAAGTGTAACATCGAAATGAAAATAATATGATACTTACATTTCTAACTAGAATTTAAATACTAAGTCTTGTGTTAATTTCACGTTCCAATAATAAAGCTGCAGCAATCAACTTTAACTCTTTACAACAATTTAGAATTTTGCAATAAAATAAAGATGTCGGAATAAAACTGACAGGTTTCTTTTGATTTTCAAAGTTGACAATGGATTTAAGAAGAATGAATAGAATTTACAAAATTTTCAAAAAAAAATATTATTAGTAGGGGAGCCTACGATGCTCTATGGTGATTTACTCGAACCTCGTAAGGACCTACACGCGTAGCATAAACGGGTTTTGTAGACAGAAGAATAGACAAAATGACAGATTTCTTATATTCATCTGTCATTTTTTATATTCTTCCGTCCACAAAACTCTTGTCTATGGTGGTCATGCTTCTACGTCACGTCTAGCGGAGACAGTTAGTTTTTAGAGTTAGTTAATTAGTTTTAGTGATGGTATGGCAGTTTGAGTACTTTGTACGGCCTACCCAAATGTATCCTGTCTTTGGTATTGTTCGTCGAATCGTTGAGCACCTTTAGTTCTGAGTTGAGCTGCACTATGATTGACAAATGCGTGCACTGACTGAACAGGCCCACTCAATTGGTGTTTGATGTACTTACAGAATGCGAAATGCGACGGCTATGTGATCAGTCCTTATATACCCTGTATACAAACAATAGCAATCTTCATCCCCGCAATCATAATATTACTGCAGGTCCTGGTTCAAATAAGTCATCAATTTCATCTTCAGCTTGCATAATATCTGTAACAAGAAGTCATTAATTTCCAATTTTCATTTTACATCTGTCCATCCATAATCTGTAGGTGACATGTTGATGCTGTTTGGATTGTGTGCATTCCTCCACAAGCATGCAATATATCGTGTTCGTACTAAGTGTTGTAGTAAGTTCGAATGACATGGTGGGAAGCAAAAAGCGAGAAGGACTGTGATGTATTTGATTCCATGTTTAGGTCTTATTGAAGATTCCAATTCTAGCTCTGGTCAACACAGCTAGAATTGAATCGAAAGCTGATGCCAAAGCAGCATTTGTATTAAGCCATACAACAACACAATTGGCAGATTAAAGATTGTGATGTAAAAAGATTCATCTATGTCTGTAATCCCAAATCTGCAAATTCGTTTTGAACAATTTCTAGGTGGGGATTTGGGGAATACATGCTTCACTACAGATGCACGAACTAAGCTTTATCACGATTTTCATTACTTCGGCTTGTGCAAATCGGCAGATTATATTTTTTCCGCTATTCTTGAATTATTTACCACAAAATAATAAGGAAAACGACCGAGGGAATTGCAATCGATCGTCGATGTAAACAGTTGCGCCCGCCTTTGTGGGGTCTTGGTCAACATGTGATCAAGTGGTGCGAGTTTAACGGTGTTTCATTTGTTTGTTGCGTGTCAGTGCCATTTCTGAGTGGGGAAATGTATTCTCCTTCAATGCAGCTGAACGTTTTAAACTTTACTGACGATTTTTGCCACTTCGGCTTGTGGATATCGCCAGATTATATTTTTTCGTTATTCTTGAATCATTTACATCAAAATTAAGAAATAAATCGCTCGACAATGTCAAGGAGACTATTTTTTTCAAATTTGTGAGCTTATCACTCCCTTTTTTTTTTTTGGGTGGGAAATCATCAAATGACTTTTCCCCCGCTCTGGGTGGAGCGGGAGGGCGTGTCAGACTTTTACTGACTAAAACCCACCCGTGTTCCTTCAGTTGCCTGTGCCAATCTTTATAGGATCACTTCGTTGTCCGTCTGTCAGTTTGTCAGCCTGTCTATTTCTCAGGAACGCGTGGAGGTATCAAGTTGAAATCAAATACGTAAGTCTCCGGTCCCTTGGAGCTCTAAAAAATCAAGCTTCTTTGTCAACATAATTAAAAAATACGGCGATTTATGCTACATATTTTGATACTCGAAAATCGTCGCGGAGGGCAGCAAATGCTTTATTGTACAAACAAGGGTAGCTGGATGCTCAGATCATCTGGTCTGATTTTAAAGAGTGTCCGTGGCGTTTCTTGTTTAACGTGGGAATCTACTATTGAATCTTTGGCCAAACAAATTTTGAAAGTTATATAATATATTTAGTTTTGTGTTATTTTTGTCAGCGACACGCTAAGAAGCGCCGAGTATACGAGATTCAGCATCGCCAAACGACTGAAGCTGAGTATACCCGATTCAACGTCACCGACCCGAGTGCAAAGAATTTAGCTACTCTCTACCGAGAGCCCGAGTGTGACGGTTCAGTTTCGTTCACTGTTCAGGAAGAGCGCAAAGTGCGCTTAAAGAAGTCTTCTATAAATAGGTCAATCGTCTCTTTTTCTATAGACAATACCAATAAATGTTCCGATGTCGAAGTCAAATGATGTCAAAAACCGATATTAACACATGACACCATGGGACAATTTTTATATAAAATATTTAAATAAATTTTAAAAAAAGTCTTATAATTCCACCCCAACAAAGCATGAGCTTAAATTCAGTAAATACTAGGGAAGAATTATGACAAAGAAAATTGGAAGAAAAGTAATATCGAAGTACAATGACGCTGTTGAAGGACGAGGTCTTCACTTTGGTCCAAGAATTATCCAGCACCGGGCTTTCTGCCACCCTCATTGGACTGCCAGACAGAAGTTCTGAAGGTATAACAACATATAACATACCATACCGCCTGTATTCCAGAAGAGGAAGACAGATGTTGCACCCATCTTTACTACTCCCACATTTTGTTAGTTATTTTAAAGTCCCACGTAATAGGAAGCAAGCATATCGTCATTAACTGGGCACAAATCCAGACTCCAGGTTGCACAAGGAAAAACACAATAACACTTTGCCTTACCTGTGGATCTGTAGGCCGAAGACGCCGCACTCAGTCAGTACTAGCGCTTGCGACCTCAATACTAACAAGTGTAACATAATAAAGTAATCATTTAACAACAACATAACATACACAATCCTATTAAGTTCACATTGCTAGGGCACTGGCGGGCTTAGTGCGGGCTGGTGCACGTCTCATATCTGCGAAGTTATGGTTCTAGAACGCGCTAGTTTCCTCACGATGTTTTCCTTAACCGTTTAGAGAGCAGTGGGGATGAAATAAACTACACAACGTAAAGTGCTAGCTTGGGTTCGAAGTCGAGGTCGATACCACTTTGCCACCATTGTTCTCAATTATCTTTTACTCCTTCTTAATATTCCAAGTACTACTCCAACAGGTTCAAAATCTTCAGACCTATTAAAAACTTTAGAGCAAACGAAATCATTAGAGGACTACGATCCAAACAATCCTACAAGAGATACTGAAGACAGGGGTTATGAGGAACAGGACATATTCCAAGACAATGATGGCAAGAAGCAGAGGTACAGCTCAATGGCAGCAGAAGTCTGTTTCACAAGTGACAGGCAAGAATTGCAGAAGAAAATGGCGAACAAGATAGACGTCAGATATTCAAACATTACACAGAAGATTAAATCTTCTTGTTTACTAGTAAGTTAACAACACAAATTTCACCAAACACCCAAATTCCGCCAGTTATGTTTAAGTCCAAAGTAATAGGGGGAGAGCCTAGCCCAGACTCCGGGCTGCTACTGAGAAATTTCTAGTGGAAAGCCCAATAGTACTTTGCCCATCCTGGCAATCGAGCCTTTTAAATTCAGACTTTGAAGTCCATAGAATGTTCGTTCAGTTAAATTTATGAAAGTAGAACTTAGAAAGAAAAAAGAAACTATTACTTAATTTCTAATGTGGATGTGCCATAATCGAGGTAAACGAATTCTATATACACAGGGTGGCAGGGACATGCGCAAACTGTAGCCATGAATTGAGAACATTATTCTTGACCCTCTAGCGTAGATATACTCGGTGTTTTTTGTACAAAGCTCGACGTCAAGTGAACGGAACACTTGGCGTCGAGTTGCAGAGTTGCGCTGCCATTCAATAAGTAAACTCTCTTCTAGTCCTGCGACGAGCAACATTGTGCAATGATCCAGGAGAGATTAAACCAACACAAGCGAATTCACCACTCCAAGTTAAGGACAGCGGAATTTGCTTGCGGTACTCGAACGTGGACGCGGGATCGAGCTGTAAGTTTACATAATATGAATCCTAACTTCCTAATCCTATCTTAACTAATATTATATATGAAATTAAAGTTAGTTTGTTTGTTTAAAAAAACGGCTTAGTGGATTTGGATTAAGTTTTGCGCACAGATAGACCATGATCCAGGTAAAGAGATAGAGTACTTTTCATCCTGGATCCCAGACGAAGTCGTGGGCAACAGCCAGTACATTCCATAATAATACCAGCCTGTTATTGTCGCACTGCAGGGCAAAGGCCTCTTCTCAGAAAGAGAAGGCTCGAGCATTGGTCACCACACTTGTTTAAGACGGTGTTGGCGATTCAGAGTTATATTTACGATAAGTCCAGGTTTCCTTACAATTTTATCCTTCACCAATGTGAGTAATGCCCTAAAAAACTTAGACAGTACCTACATAAAATTGAAGATACTTTGATTGCAAGACTGGGCCATCACGACATCATATAAAAGAAAAACCGATAATCATGAAGTTTTGCTAATACGTGGTCAGGGGTACAGAAAAGGATATAGGGTACCTTTCATCCAGATAAAAAGTACGTACTGTCCCTGAGGGAAAGAACAATAATTTTCGACGGTCAGAATTGCTTTAGGATGCTAGATGGCGCTACGTGTCTTTGGACTCATACCTCTCTCAATGCCGCTAAAATTGTAATTACTGAGTCGAGTCGCTTTAACATGAAATAATAATCAATGTTTTGTGGAATTTTGGCTCCTGAGATACAAGTATCTCTTTACTTAGTTCAGGAGCCCGCTGTTCAAGCTTTTTTTGACCTACGCTTGCACAATCATGTTTAGTGTACTTTTTTAAATAATATTCTTAGAAACTTTAGTAATGAGCAAAGAGTTTTTTTTGTAATACATTTTGTGACTTAATAACCTGAACATATTAGGATACTTTTATCCCGGTAGTGTCTTTCCGTAGGACAATGTCCGCTGACGAAAAGCGAAGAAAGCTATTTTTTTGCCAAAGAGATCGCTACAAATTATTTTTGTTTTATTGCACAGATAAATGTGTCCCCAACGTTGTCAAGACTGCGGTTACCGAAATTCGCCCTGCCTTTGATGGACGAGGGTCGTGGCGTTCAAACTGACATCACCATGAGAGACTTCAGTCCAAACCGCCTCTTCATACGAAAGCCAGCAATCCAACCTACCAGTAATCACGATAACAATGAAATACCCCTTAGGAAAACCGAAACAAGGAATGTTTTACCTAAAATAAACTTTTATAAAGAGCATTTACAAATTGTTGTGTTGGACTGGCTTCGTAACGTACCGATGTTCTTCTCATTAAATTTTACGACTGAAGATATAAAAGAAAACATAGTCTACAGTTTAGTAGAGAAAATTCATGCACTTGCAGTAGAAGCTGACACTGAGACATACGAAGCAAAACTGAAAACGGAAATTGACGACTGCTTGAATAAACTGCCTATGTGGTTACACGGGACGAGACAAGATCAAGTACTCTTCAAAGATAGTTTGAAAGACAGACTTTGGAATAAAATAATAGGATTGAATAAAAAATTCCTCGGATTAAGTTATGAGAAAGCGGTAGACGTATATGTAGACGAAAAAGTAAAATTACACATACCGTATGAGAAAGAAATTGTAGAATGGTCACTTTGGTTGCAGTTTGATCCTACGGAAGGTGTAACCAGAAGGCGGGTTGTTGATATGCTAATGGAAAAACTATCTCCATTGCTAAAGATACCTCTTCATACAACGAGCTACAAACTGATATTAAAAGGCGAAATCATGGACATATTAGATGATATGCCGTTAATTTTTACAAGTCCAAGATATAAAACTGTGCAACTGAATAAGTTGGCTGAGGAACTTGCTAACAGATTACTGAGTTTACAAATAAAACAGGAATCATCTAGTCATAAAAATACGGAGATTGTTCCACTTTCTGTGTTCCATCAGACAGCTAGCCAAGTGACGCTACCCATACCTAAAATGCTTTATAATTATAAAGATTTACTATCACACAGAGTTGGTGAATGCTTAGAGAGACTCCCAGTCTGCAACCGAAATGACCTTAAAACAGAAATATGTTCTTCTTTCTTAGATTCGAAATGTAGCTTACACGCAGGAAATGGACTTACGATGAATGAAGAAATCAGCAATTTTTTACGGAACACTGGTAAAGTCTCTGCGGACAAAGCACAGATCATTGCTAATTTGATAATCACACATATGAAAGATGGGTTACCAGATGTTAAAAAGTCAGCCACTACTAGCTTTGATTCTGTAATGCCTCAGCTATCAGGAACAATCTCAGTATATAGATGGGGAACAGATAACCCTCCAACGACTTCGACTCCAATAAAATCACAAAAAAAGGATGTACCCAAATTAAGTCCTGAAGAAACATCTTACATAGAAAGAGTAGCATCTTTAATCACAGTGTGGATGAACACCTTACCGAAACAGTTCAACGAAGAGCCAGGTTTTAAGAAAACTGTCATCTATGATTTAGCTGGCGACATTATGGACCATCAAAAGCTACAGCAATTAGCACCTGGCGCAGTTTCTGATAAAGAAAAATATCAAAAGTACCTTATTTACAAATGGTTATGCAAATTTGACTTCTTTGAAGATAATAAAATCCGTACTGACTCCGTGCCTTTAGTAACGGACTTCCAGAGAAAACTGAAAGATATTCCGGTACCGAATTTGACAGCATCACAACATGGTACCCGTCAAGAGATGGAAGCTATCAAGTACATGGAAGGTGAAGGTGGTTGGGACGAAGACCATGTAGCAAAAGGAATTGACGTTTTAAAAGACCAGATATCGGTATGGATTAATGAACAACCCTCTGAAATATACAGTAACAAAGATAAAGGTAAACGAAACAAAATGATTCACGATTTAGCTCTTAAATTACAAGATCACCTTCGAGAGAAAAATCCAGAATCTGTATTAGAAGCAGATATTAACCAATGGCTCAAAAAAATTGTAAAACCTAAAGAAAAGGAAAACATAAAGTTGCTAACTCAGGATCTTAAAGCTAAAATTATTAATCTACCCCAAGATAGAACATTAGGAGCGAGGCACGAGGAAAGACAACGTGAAATAATGGCAAAAATGGCAGCAAAACGACAACAGAAAGCAGGAGAAACTTTAACACAACATGAGGAAGACGTTAGCAATATAGGAAACATCCAAGGAGATCCCGATAAAACTATTAAAGAGTTTATTGGCAAGTATATAGAACATTACTATGATATTGCTGATCCTATGGCAACAGGAGCCTTTGCTCATTTACTCAAAACCGAGTTAAGAAAACTAGCCCCTCCTACTAGAAAAGAAGTATACGAAAACTTCAAACAATTAAAAACGCACCAGAGATTTAGACCAGAGAGCTTGAATAATGAATTAGAATACATAAAGATAATATCGGACTGGTTAAACAACTTACCCATAGATCCATCTTACAACACCGTTGGCAACAAAAATCGAATTGAATTTATAAATGATCTCGCTAGAAACATTCAAGAGATAGAAGAACAAAGAACTGAAAACCCAAATTTAATGAATTACAATTACTTGATAGCTTCCACGATACTTACAAGTATGAATACATATGATTTACCGATACCACGTGAACACAGAGATAATACACCAATAATGGCTCATCAATTACTTGAAAAACTTGTCAACATACGACCTGCTGAAGAATACGCACCACAACAGTCACCAGGTAACGATTCGCTCAGTTCATCATTTGTCATGAGCGATATAAAAGAACAAAATTTGAGCGATTTTATTAATGATTATATTCGCGTTAATGGGAGAGTAATAGCTGACGATGAGCTCAAATTAGAAGCTTGGACTGCTCGTTTACTGAAAGAAGTTAAAAAAATGATTCACGATGGCGCTGATCCTGCGACATTAACGAAAGCAGAAGTTTATGAAAAGTTTGCTTCAGTTCCTATACCAACCGAGGAATCCGTTGAGATCTTTGGCTTAAAAATTTACTATGTGAAAGAAATAACTGATTGGATGAAAAACCTTCCTCTGCCACCATTACAAAATCAGCCTGAGAATGCAGAGGAAAGAATACGAATGATCAGCGAGTTATCTGAGAAGATGTGTGATACTGAAGCATTTAAACGAGTACACCCAAGCGACAATAGTGCTGATAACAAATTAAAAGAATATATTGCTACTTGGATATCAAGTCTGCCCCTAGATAAAACAAAGGAGATTATTTTGCCAATTCACGTACAACAACTTATGAGTAGGATGAATAAAGGTAGCAAACATAGTTCAAAAGCATCTATTGAAATACAAACACCAGCAAGTCCGGAAAAATTAAAAACTGTAATTAGCGAAAACACGCCCAAAAATTTGAAATCTGAGGATAAAGTGGACGGTAAAGAAAAAAATTCTAAAAAAGAAAGTAAAGAGTGTTCAATTAGCTCCAAGTCATGTAAAGGCAAGACTCCGGCAGAAATAATTGTCGAAGCCATTGAAACTTGGTCTAATAACCTACCAATCAAATTAGATAATATAGACACAGTGAAAGCTATGAAAGAGGGTATCGCCCGACAATTATACCAAAAAGTTGGCGAACTTAACGTTGACCCGAGAATCTTTAACGATGATTTACTTTACAGAGAAATGTTAGATGACGAGATAGAAACACAATTAGAAAATGTGCCACAAAATTCCGAATTACAGGAAAATAGAGAGAAGATAAAAGAAGGACTAATAAATCAAATTATAGGAACTAATACAGTTATTAAAGAAAAATCAGCAGGAGATAATTATAGACATAAATTAGAAACTACTATAAACGCTTCAATCCCTAACCCGGTTCAGAGTGTGCAAGTATTTGATCCAAGATTTGACATATACAAGAACCACTTAGCTGACATGTTCATATTAGAAAACTTTGATCACAGTAATGATGATGTTAAAGCAACATACGAAAAAAGAGTTAGACACGAAATTGACAAACACTTCGAAAGTGCACGAAATAAGAATGCTTTACCTTTAACCAAAGATCAGATTTACAACGAGATTTACAGCGCGTTATTCAAAATCCCTATGCCTAATGAAAATTCAGTAATTGATGAAGTTGAAAAAGTTAAAACAAGATGTGAAATAGATGCATGGTATGAAAAGCTTCCAATACTACAAACCGATAATATTAACGAGTTACTAGAGAGGGACCAGATTCTATCCACACTCGCTAAAAGAATTCAGGAAATAGAAAAAGTTGGATGTTGTGTAGATGATAAAATTAATAAAGAAATTCGTAAATGGCTGGAAAAGCTTCCGTTAAAACCTGGACAGCAAAAAGTAGATGAACATGTAGAACAATTGCAAAGTTTATTGAAATCAACAGCTGCTGCCAGAAAGTATGTCCCTCCAGGAACAGTAACTAAAGGAAAGAGTAAACAAGTAACACAAAGCAAGGGCAAAAAAGGAGCAAAGGATACTAATACCAGCCAAGCACCAGGACCCAGTGCTCCACCTCGTCCCAGTCCTCCACCTACACGCACTAGTGCGCTTCAATCTAAAGCAACTACCGCCAAACCTTGTTGTCCCCCGGTCGCTTCCTTATCAAATAAAAAACCTGGTGACTTGATAGTAGAAACAGTAGAGGAATGGTGCAATCAATTGCCTCTACTATCATCTACGGAAAATAATAAAGCTATCAAAGACAACATAGCAACCAGAATTATCATACAAATAAGTGAATTTAATATGGACTCAGAAATATTTAACGATGACATAGTTTACGATGAACTATTCGATGAGGAACTTGAAAATATATTGGCCAATTTACCTGTGTGCTGTGATTTTGACAAAAGTAAAACTGCAAGGAAGTACCAACTTAAAGAACAGATTAAGTCTATTAAACCAATAATTAAGGAAGAAAAAGCAAGACATGACTACAAACAAGAACTCAATAACACAGTTGCTAGTATTTTAAAGGAACCTCACGATACTTCCGCCGATAAACTAGCAACATTTAATAAATTGAAGGAGGAAATCGTTGAAAATTTTGTACAATACTATTACCACATTAATGATGAGGAAACCAGGAAGTTTTACAAAAATCAAATCCATGACGGTGTTGTTAAATTTTGTGTAGAAATAAGAGACACTGTCGGTACGAGTGACAAAGTAGATCCTTTAGTAAGACGAAACCAGCTGTTATGTGAATTGCAAAAAATACCGGTACCGCAGTCAGCGTTAAAAGAAGAAGTCGCTGAAATTCAAATGAAGATTGAAGTGGATTTTTTTTTACGTGAGCTCTCGATTCCTGAAGGAGATGCCAAAAACACAATGACAAAACATCTAGCTAAAAGATTGTGCGACATTGAAAAGTCAGGTTACAGCCCACACAATGAAAAGAAAATGAAATCAGATATCATTAGATGCATAACGAAATTGAAAAAAGACGTAAGTCCTGAGACAGCAACAGGCTTTGTAAACAAATTGAAACTCAACGAAGCAGAACGAAAGGAGCTTCCGATGACTAGCAGTCAAGCTTCCAATTTAAACCAAGACGGTCCCGTTCATGATCGTCGTTCTGGGTCTCCGAAACCATTTGGAACACGTCAACCAGAAATGGCATCTCAAACTCCTCAACAAATAGTTGGAATGCCACCTATAATCCCGGATGCAATTTATCATACTCCAGTCTCTATGCATACCTATGGACCCCAGGTTTGGTCCTGGAATCCGAATGAAGGACATCCTTATCAAAATTTGAGTCAATCTTCAATGGGCACCAAAGAGTTTGGAGCTGGAAACATACTGGCCTCCTCTGCAGCTGCTCAAGGCATCGCGCCACGAGCACATACTCCACCCTGCCTATGCAGTGCTGCAGGTAGGCCTCCAGTGAATCTGAACGCATCGCTTGAAAGTGTACAACCAAGTCCTGGAAGACAAAAAGCTTTGAACAAAAGCTACCCACAAGTCCAACACACCCCTCGCATGAGAGAAGCAACGTCAGGGTCGATATTATCGGGGCCAAGTTTCGGTCAGAATCCGACACCCCGCCAAGTGGAACAGAGTCCGCGCGCACCACAGACCCAAGAATCGACATCGCTAAGGGATACTACTTCCGATTCTTTATTCCAAGCACCAATTTTTGAACCTGTTCCCTACCCTTTTATTCATCCATTTCAATTAGTTGCTTCTGGCAGGCAAGGCACTGGCAGGCCAGGTGCTCGAAAGCTATTGGGTCCAGAGAATGCCCGTGCTTTACCAATGCAAGCAAGAGGTTGTCCATTAGCAGATGGTAAAAGACCTAGGGGTGTCGAAAGTTCTGACGACGATGAAATATGTTTCTGTGAAAGATGTTTCCGTAGGAATCGTAGACGAATCCCGTTCTGTTTTATGGCGACTGAGCACAACTTTGAAGATTGTATGGGGAACCCTATGTTGTATAATTTGCATTTCCCCGACTGCTTTTACTATTGAAGAACCTACCTAAGTCCCTGCCTTCATTATTCAAACCTAGTTAAATGTGTTCAAGTATGTTACGTAGTACACGTTATATAGAAAATAAAACATAAACCCAAAAATGGTTGCGTGAGCCAGTTTTTATAATGCTGTACCCTGTAATGCTCTTCTGTAACCATCTCACCGTGAAAACTTAGGTGAAGTGAGCGTGGAGTGAGCTGTCAGCGCCACTGATACTGATGAATTGACCGACCAAAACGGGATGACACTGACTGAGCTGTCAGTGTCATCCCGTTTTGGTCGGTCTCCACGTATTTCACGGTGCAATTTTTACAGAATCGACATGCTGATGTGTTATTTTCGTGTAGGTACCCGATAGATTGGCAGCAAAAAATAAACCAGCACCTACACCAAAAAACAGAAATCCTGTGAAAAAACAAATCTTTTGGCAGGTAGTCAGAATCTTCAATTTGTAAACTAACCTCTTCCGTTTAAAATAAAGTATTTTATGTGATATTTTTAGATCACTCAAAATCAAAAGTCGTTTATTCAAATTAGGCTGAGGATCAGCACTTTTCGAACGTCAACACACCAGGCACGCCCATCTTCACCACTTCTTAGTTCTTTAGCTAGGAAAAAGAATTGGCACAGCAAACTCCCCAGCAGCAGCAGTCTGTTCAGTTAGAAAAAACTTTATTCTATACAATAGTGGGTATGCAAAGTAATGAACATTACGAGACACAGAACATTAAATAAAATTATTTGCTATATGTCAGATAGCCACGCCAATATACCAACAAATACATTGACAAAAAACTCAAGATTTTATTTTGTAAATTTAAACAAAACTTAATACCTACATAAAAGTCTCTAGGCATATATGGCGTGACAGCTTACTTAGGCAATGCTGGAGAATTTACTGTAATGATATTAGTTCAATAACATTAGCGGGGGGGGGGGGCAGCAGAGGAAAACGCACGTTATCAAGTAATTACAACATGTTTTTAAAATACCTTTGTTTCTTATAAACGTTTGAAATTATCCATAATTAATTTCTTAACAGCGTACACAGGTCGAATATTGTAGACAACAAATTAAAACAAAAGGATCGACGTAGTCTTATTTCGAAACAAGAATTATGCACATTCGCACGTCTAGGCTCATCCTGCTTTATGAATAATTACATAACGCCAGAATTACTATTGACAAAGTGAAGTCCAACTCTTAAAAGCGAAGGCTTAAATACAAGAGGAATGAATCGCAAATCTGACACTACGACAAGTGTCAGGTAAGTTAAACATTAAAGTGTGCTGACGTGCACCTATACCTAAAACATAAAAACTTACGTCGAACTTACGTCGTCATGCTTTAACCTCCTCCTCGTCAAAACAAATAAATTGGCATCGTTACTTTCATATAAATCCTTAAAAGTTAAATTTCGAATGCATTCTCGGATTTTTTATGAAGTTTTCTGTGGAGTAGTCTTTTCTCAAAATTTTCCCGAATTCTAAGAGGCATGTTATGTTATATTTATGGGAACCCTGAGTATTCGTGGCGTGTGATCAGAAAGGATGAGATCTTTAATTTCAGGTTTACATCCTCTTCGTATGTTACAAGCGAAATGATTGATACATGTGTTACTTGTAAGCCTTTTTTTTTTGGGTGGTCATCAAATGACTTCTCCCGCTCTGGGTGGAGCGGGAGAAGTCATTTGACAGACTTTTACTGACTAAAACCCACCCGTGTTCCTTCAATTGCCTGTGCCAGGGCCACGGTTACTCTTTCGAATTACCCGCGACCCTGAGGCGTCGGCCCTATCGGACCCCGTCATTTTGTGCTGACATCTCTTTGAGGCGCGCGTGGAACATAACGCGCCGTCGACCCGGGCCTGGTCCCTACCGCGAGCAACGAGTAGCTCGCCGTCCGCAAGCCCACGCCTACGGTGGCCGGGAATCTGCAGGCGACTCCCGACGCCCAGGGCGTCTCCTGCGGCGGCTAGGGGCGTGAGGGCGCAAGGCTCTCTCCCTCACGCGCTCCGCCTCCTTCTTCGCGAGCATTACTCCTTCGCAGAAGGAGGTGACGGCTTTCTATTCCCTCTCGCGCCGTACCATGGCCTGGACCAGGGCCGGACGCGAGAGATCGCCGCCGCCGATCGCCTCCGCGAGGACACTGCCCAAGCTGGGCAGACCTCCACCGTATGCTCCACTGTGTCCTCCGGGCGATCCATACAATGGTGACAACCGGGCGTTTACTCCCGCATTATACGAAACAGGAACCTCCCGAAACAACCGTGTCCGGTGAGGACCTGTGTCCGGAAGGTGAGGACGCCGTGACGCCTCTCCAACCACTCCTCAAAGAGGGACTTACCGCCGCTATTGGGGTGTGCCCAGCACTGGGTTGCGAACCGTGCCGTAACGTGCGGTATTCCAGGACCAACCAGAAGGTCATGACCCTTTGGGACGCGTTCAACCGACGGGCTGGTCGGCACCTCAAAGAACGTAAATTTTTGTTCCGTATTTTAATTAATTTTAATTAGTAATTTAAATGAAATTAAGGTGTCTTTTTATGTTTAAACGTAGTATAATCGTATAAATACTCAGGATTATTATTTTCCTGTAAAAATATAAAGTAATATACAGTGTTTGGTTACACACCGGTAACCTAAAATCAGCAGCTGACATTCCAACTGCGGATTTAAATAGCACACAATCGACACTATAACTCTGTTACACATCCTCGTTAGGTCTTAGCACCCTGCACCCTGGTCTAAATCGCATTGTTTACATCGTAGAAAACGAAACTTAACTTTTTTATTATTAAATACAACAATAAAACGCTCATGATCGCTATTTTTGCATTTTCGCTATACTGTAATAACGAATAACTAATAACTTTAAAATATAGGCAACCTACCCACATATGGAAAAGTAAAATCATAAGACAATAAAAGCATCAAAGTTTTACATTCAATTTAATAATATAAATTTGTTAATAGCTCTTCAAGCCAATTCAATAGCCAACCTCATTTCTCCACTGAACTACGCTAACTTCTACCATTTTCCCTTTTAATTTTCAACTTTATTTC
Organism: Dasypolia templi; assembly: GCA_963555695.1. Classification (NCBI taxonomy): domain Eukaryota; kingdom Metazoa; phylum Arthropoda; class Insecta; order Lepidoptera; family Noctuidae; genus Dasypolia; species Dasypolia templi. The sequence continues at coordinate 14,932,380 of OY743163.1, forward strand.
TCTGTCCTACTTGTTCTTACCGTTTCATTATTCTAATTTCAGTAACAAATCCTGAAACCATGCCTGTGATGACCCATAAGGCTACTGCTCAGGATATGGAGCTTAAATTGAGAACGGCCCTCCAAAAACTTGAAGCATCAAAACTCCAATGTCAACAATTGTTACAGGAGAATGATGAAAGTGAGGAGGAAATCAAGAATAAAGTTGACAAAACTCAAGCCTTAAATGGGAGCTAGTAGACCTACATCAGCCACATTTGAATATTGTTGAAGAACGCGATCAACTGATGGTGGTCACGGATGGTTTCATTGACACTAGTCATTTGTATGAGGAGGCTTTAGGCAAAGTTAGAGACATAAAAGATGAATTAATTAATGCTAATAGTCGTATTATCCAGTTAGAGAAAGAAAAAGAATGTACCCAGGTTTAAGAAACTAACCACTTATATAATGAGTTGGTAAATACAATAACTATTGATCTAACTGAAGATTCCTTGCTGAAACAGAATTATAATTATAGTTATAAAGATAGTCATAATAAAATAGAAAAATTTGCAAAACTGAATAGAATAATGAAAAAATGTAAGCAATTTAGGAAACAACAAAAACACTTTTCTAAAAATATACCACTGAGAAAAGAACGTGTTGATCTTATCAATAAGTTAAACAATTATCAGATCAAATTAGAAGACAGCAAAAAAATTTATGAAATTGAAACACAGCGCTTACAGTCTGACATACAGGTACTTGATGTAGCCGCGATATCGCGGCTACATCAAGTAGTGCACGCGACACCAGAAGAGAGTATAAATGGTGATGCAGTACAAGTTGAGCTCATTATCGCCCCCGACGACGCCACTACCCTCCTCCAGGAGAGTAGTAAGGCCACCGGCACCCAAATTAAGCCCAAAACCCGATCGCCGTCCTACCGACCTCGCCAACGAGGCCCGCCGCGACGCCCGAATCCACGCCCCTCCCGACCCTTGCTCGAGCCAGCCCGCGTTGTCCCAAAATAACATCAATCCTGATCCAGCTAGTCATTTGCTGCCCTCTTCCAGCGACGCCCTAAGCCGAGGTTCGTACCCCACAGGGGGTGCCCTTAGCGTGTAGTCGCTAAGTTTTTAGTTAGCATTTAAGTTTAAGTCCTGGCTGGAGGCCTTAATTTATTAGGGCAACCATAGTCAAGTCCGCTTAAGCAGACGACAACCCAATAGGTTGACCTGCGAGATGCCAAACAAACAAACAAAAAAGTTGAGCTTGTGGCGGCATCTACACCGCCACATGCGAACAAACGCATCAATCCTGCATCGCGCAAGCAGAGTTTACCGCGCAGATAGCATATATACAACTTCCCGACAACAATCATCGGGCAGTGGGCAGTTGCCACCAGATACGACATCCATCTGGTCGGAGGATCCTCCCTTTTCCAAGAGTATGAGTGAACTTTACACCCTGTTCCTCGTATCCCTTCAAGCTCATTAGTAGACGATCTTCGTCATAGGACGAAGGCAGGTCTGTGCGTGGTTGCTGAGCGTGGGGTCCTAGGTTCGATTCCCCGGTCGATCGACATAAGCCAAGCTAACTTACCATAGTACCTTACTTGTTTTATGCTTTTGTTTTAGATTGTTACTAAGCTTTTAATTCAATGATGACAAAAATTATTGGAATCTGCAAGAAGTTGTTTATTTGTGCAATAATTTTGTTGGTAATCTTCGACATTGCGGTCAGCGGAATTGCCTGAAACTTATATTTATGTAATACATCTGAAATCAATAATTGTTCAATGCATAATATTGTTTTTAAAATGTTTCATAACAAACAAATTTAAAATAAAAAAAACACTAATATTACCTACCTTAATTCTAAATTGGGCGGGCGGCGCGAGTTGAAACTTCTGGTGTCGCGTGCACTACTTGATGTAGCCGCGATATCGCAGCTACACCATACAAAATGGTCCTTTGGTGTGGCGTCGCGTCGTAAGAGCCACAAGTCGTCGCGTCGACGACTTGTAGTGCCAGTGTGTAAGGTGTTGCGTCGCGAAAATGTCGCAGAATCGCCTCGCGACACGTCACGCTGTGGCGTCGCGCCGGTGTGAACGAGCCTTTAGTTATGTGTCAGTGTACTTGTCAGAAGGTTTCAAACCCTGATGCTGTCCAGTCAACGGAGTTGATGTTAACGGAGGACCCATCCCAGACTGAGAGTTTGTCTCAAGACTGTGTTCTTAACCAAGATATATCTGATATAGTGCAAAATCTATCTCAAGTGGTACAGCTTGATATCAGTAACTGTCCGTCTTTAAGTAGTCATCATTGTTATCATTCAGTTATGTTCTCAGATAGTATAGGAAGAGGTTTAGGTAAATTAATTCATAACAACCTGAGTTATTCTACTCAAAACTATTGTACGCCAGGGTCAACCTACAAACGAATAATGGCATCAGTAACAGGAAATGAAAATAATCCTGAAACCAACATTACTGTATTTGTAGGTAATAGTTCTAAGGTCAAAAAGATGAAATCACTGACTGTGTGACAAAGTTGTTACAGATAAAATGTAGTAAAATATTATTGTGTGTTTTCTACCATATTTTGAAAGACTGACAAATAGACAAAACAATTATATTCATATGCTTAATAAGCATATGCACTTTTTAGTTAGTCATCACAGTGACAAGCTTGTGTTTTTTGACACCGACAGTTTTGTTGAAACTCTAAAATCGACTAGGGATACTGTGTATCTGCCTGTTAATTTTAGACACATAATAGCAAGGCTTATTAGCTTTTTATATAAACTCAGACATAAGTAGTATGTCGAAGTCTTGTGTTATTAACACCACAATAGTTAGTAATAATACTAAACACAAGCAGTCTTATTCATAAACGTGTCTTAAATTTTAATCATTTGCTAAGCAAATGATTAGCGAAATTCTTTATTATTCATAAATGCTATTAAGCGCTAAGAGGTCGCTAAGCAATTGATTAGTAGCTGTCAAATTTAAACACCATCGGTAGCTTGAAGAGGCAGTATAGCGGTTTAAAATTGAGTCAGCTGATCGATTCAATAGGATTGTTGTGTGCCTCGAGGTTATTTTGTTCCTAATATCGAGCTGTGCCTTAGTAAATATGGAACTCGACAATCTTTTACGACATTACAGAACTACGCAGAAAAATTAAATAATTTTATAACGCCAGCGGGAAATAGACGGAGGAAAATCTACAAATCTCGTTTAAATCCATTACAAGAATGATTACCTACATGACATATTCTTCATTCGAAGTACACATGATGAAAGGATTTATAGGGAAAACTCAATGAAGAGTAGGTTCAGTGGGGTGTACCTACTTTTAAGAGTATGAGTCCATGAGGAAGCTCACAGGAGATGAAGTATGAGATAGTTATTATCCAATGTGTTATCCTTTGTGCCCCTAATCTTATGACGCCAGTTCTAAGGTCATAAACTAAAGAATAGCCACGTGGCACACAAATATAACAAGAGAGATTTTGTAGAAACAATTTATTTAGATAATTAATCAAGTAACATTTTTGTTATAAATTCCCTATCAAAAGATTTCCAATATTCATCTTACAAAGACATGGACTGTGCCATTCTTTTCTCATGCCACTCTTATTTCTCATCAATTCCACGTAGCCTCAGCCATAGATAATACACTATATAATATAAGACCTCAGCCCTAATGGTCTCCTCCCTCCCCGCCTTTGCGAGGTTAAATAGTATTGGTGCTAGGTGCTAATAGTGGCTTTCATAGCAGCAGTCAAACTTGTACCTGTATATAATTATAATAATTGTTATTAAAAGACACAGAAACCCCATTGCAACAACGATAGGAATTAGGAAGTAATATATATATTAGACCCAAGTACCTACATACGAGTACTCGTAAATTTCCAAAACAGTATTTTCAAGCTAGGATATGAAAAAACATAGCTATTATCGGCTACTGCTGTTAAATTAATTTGGTCAGTTTATATTAATAGGTACATATAAATAAATTCAAGGATAAATACCTTTTCCTGTTTACTCCAATTATTGGAGTTAATTATTTTTATTGCTATCATATCAAATACAATGAATTATCGTAATAAATATTTTTTATTCAAATTAAATAATTCAGATGTAATTTTTGACATACTGTAACATAATAGGGGTTTCTAACTACATGAAAGGATGCAAATAGACTTGTTACATATAGTTTAATAAATGGAATATAAAATACAGGTGGGACTATAAAAACACTAAAAACGGTTCACGCGTCACTGAAGTTGATAGGCTTGAAGTTGAAGTCCGGAGGAGGAGGATGAAGGATCTTCGTAGATTGGGGCTTCGTGCAGGAAAGAACAGGAGGTGGAGAAAAAGGGTCTTCAGATGTCGAAGGGACACTTTAGAGTGCCAGTATCCTTCGACAAAGCTCGACAAGTCTCCAGGCTGAAGGTTATATAGCAGAGTGCAGACGTAGAATTGATGGATGAACAGATGGTTTGTTGACGAAGCCCGGACGCCGAATCCTCCGGCAGATGGTTACTGAAACACTCTCGGTAGAGAGTAGTTATATTCTTTGCTGAAACAGGTCCAGACGCCGAGTCCCTTTCAGATGCTTCAGCTTTTTCTTTTATAGGCAAAATCTTCCTTTTCCAGAATTTATTTTAGATGATTTTTGAAGTTTTAAAATTGTTTTTTTCATTCTGACATCTTATCTGCCAGTCATAAAACCAGCCTGTGTGTTCAGCCAAGACGTATTAAAACCTCCACAATCGAGCATGAGCGTGTCCTTATTAATTATTTTAGATGTCGAATTCAGTTAATAATCGGTAATTATATAGAAAATACAATATTTCAGCTAAACCTATTGATAAAAATAATTCAAGTTATATAAACCAAAAAGTAATCTTCATAGACTAAAAGAGAAAATTGAATGACAGTTTGACAATTGACTTGTGTCACAGCAATGGAAAATGTAAACAATGAATGGGAAAAAGCGCGGGAAACTTCAAACTTGGCGGACGCGTCCTTTTTGAGAAAAATTGTTTAAATTGAAAAAACTTGTATTATAGGATCAGTAGTCGTAGTTTTAGTGTTGTTTTCTATTTCATTTATAGTTTTAATATTAGTTTTGTGTATTTTCTTCGGTAGTGGTAAGTTTTTTTATTTTGTATTAGCGGGAAATGAACGAACCGCCTGACCCGGGGGCCTATGTGCCCCCGGCAGGCAATTTTGTTACCGTATCGAATGAGTCGGGCATGGATACCGATGGGTCATCTTCAGCTCGTCATTTAAAAAGAAGCCGTGTGCATGTTTGCAAACACTGCAATAAGCGTCGCCGTACCCGTAAAAACCACGGTTCAGAGTCTTCAGGTTGTGGTTGCACGGACTCTTCATTAACTTCTACATTGGAGCCAAACTGCTCTGAAACACTTGTTTCCAACGTTGTTCCCACAAATAAAATTCCTGATATTCCTGCTCCGGCCTTAGTTTCCACTCAGATTGGCAGAAAGAGTTATGAAAAAACTGACAACTCGCCATTCGTTATTCATATTCAAAAAAATAATATTACACCTGATGATGGAACCACATTGCACCCAATCACATTTGGAAAGTTTTTAAAGCGCAACGCTTTCAAAAATATAATAAACGGTAGCGTCAAAAAAATCGGGCGCAATAAAATATCTTTATCTTTTTCGAATTTCCTGGACGCGAATTCCTTTATTACAGACAATAGTCTCGAAACACATAATTATAAAGCTTTTATACCTACTTTTAATGTTACTAGAATGGGTTTAGTGCGTGGTGTTCCTGCGGAATGGTCTCCAGAGGAAGTTATTGATAATATAACTGTGCCTATTGGTTGCGGTCGAATTTTAAAAGTCAGACGCCTCAATTTTAAAACGAATGTTGATGGTACAACTACTTGGAAACCTTCCCAATCCATAGTTGTTACATTTGATGGACAGGTTTTACCTAAAAGAATTTTTATGTGCTACAATGCATTACCTGTAGATCTATATATTTTCCCTACCGTTCAGTGCTTCAGTTGCTGTCGTTTTGGTCACACTAAAATTCAGTGCAGGTCTAAACCTCGCTGTTTTAAATGTGGTCAAGACCACACTGGAGACAGTTGTGAAAGAGAACCTGAAAGTGCATCTTGCTGCCATTGCTCTGGTTTTCACTATGCTACTAATAAGTCTTGCCCAGAATTTTTAAGGCAAAAATCAATTAAAACATACATGGCACAAAGTTCAGTATCTTATGCTGAAGCTACTAAATTATATCCCCCAGTAACTAAATCATATGCTGATACACTTTTATCTTCTCCCTCCAAAAATTTTGCAGATATTCCATCAACCTCTTTCCCAAATAGAATGCCTACTTCGAGTAGCTATAAAAAGACTGTCTTTCTCAAACCACGCTCACCTCCTAAATCTGTACAAGGTTATAATAAAGAGGCTCACAATGCCATTATTAAAGATTTTGTCATTCCCCAGCCATCAAATGGTTGTGCTCTTTCTAATAATCATATTAATGCAAATAAAGACACAAGTTTTTCCATAAACGATTTTCTTTCTGCATTGCACAATCTTCTCTCTCAGTTCAACATTTCACCGTCCAACGTTGCCACTTCTTTCAATGTATCTCAATCCATTCAAAATGGACAACACATCCAAAATAATCCAATGGAACTGCCGCAGTCTGATGAACAAAAAGAGTGACATTATTTATATTTTAAACAAATATGAGCCTTTTGCCTTTGCCTTAGCAGAGACTTGGCTCAAATCCAATCATATTTTTAAAATTAATGGTTATTTAACCATTAGAGAGGATAGATCTGATGGGTATGGTGGAGTTGCTATACTTATCAAGAATTCTATCCCTTTCTCTATAATTTCCTTACCTCCTCATAGTGAGGAAATTTCAATTGTAGCTATTAAAGTGCACCATACTTGTCTTGTTTCTATTTACATTCCTCACCCCTCTTCTACTGTTCTTCAAGAGGTGAATAATCTATTTTCTTCTCTTCCAAAGCCATTTCTAATATTGGGGGACTTTAATTGCCATCAGCAATCTTGGGGTTGTTCAACATCTAATTGTTATGGTGATGAGTTACTAGATATAATAGACTTACATAATTTATGCATCTTGAACTCTGGAGTTGCCACACGTCGTTCAGATCCCAATCAGAACCAAAGCGCAATTGACCTTTCTATCTGTTCTCCAAACTTAGCCTCTTCATTAAATTGGCGTACTCTAACCTCTACTTACGGTAGTGACCATTTTCCAATAGTTATTTCTTATCCTCTATCCAAACCAAATGCACCATTAAGGCATACAAACTTAAAACATAAACTTCCTAATAGAAATAATAATGACTGGGACAAATTTAGAAACATTGTTGACAGAAAGTTATGCTCCTTGCCTGTTATATCTGATGGCAATGAAAATAGTTGTGCTGAAGCTTTAGCACTCATACTAATCGCAGCGGCAGATGAAGTTTTTCCTGTAAAAAACAGCAGTAATAATACAATTCCCTCACCTCCGTGGTGGGACTCTGAGTGCACAGAATCGATCAAAAAACGTAAAGAGGCTGAATACAACTATAACCTTGATATGTCTGACATTAATTTTGAAATCGTTACTAATTCAATAAATGAAACCAAAAAACTTTTTAAGAAGAAAAAATTTGATTCTTGGCGTAGTTTTTGCTCATCAATTTCGCCGAATACTCACCCTACAATTGTCTGGCGCAATATTCGCAGATTTAGGTCCATTTATAATAACCCTTCTCCTATTCCCGTTTCTTTAGCTAGTGAATTTTTAGATAAATTAGCTCCTCCTTTTGTACCTGAGAGTATTAACCATAACCTGTCTGTCGTAGCCATTGAGCAAGACACGACACTTGACCTACCATTCACTCTCACTGAATTAAAGGGTGTTATTCATAAAACCAAGGATTCTGCACCAGGTATCGATGGCATCCCGTATTCCTTTTTTGCTAACTTAAATGAGGACGTCCTCAGTTATTATTTAGAGCTTATTAATTCTATTATGAAAACAGGGAACATCCCTGTTCAATGGAAACGTCAAATGGTATTGCCATTCCTTAAACCAAATAAAAGTCCATCTGACGCTTCTTCATACCGTCCCATAGTTTTGTCTACAATTCTGATGAAATTAGCGGAACACTTAATTAAAAATCGCCTTGAATGGTACGTTGAAAGTAAGGGTCTTTTGGCAGAATCACAATATGGCTTTAGAAAAGGTAAAAGTACAACTGACTGTTTAAGTATTTTCACAACTGATATTCGGTTATCCTTCTCTAATAACCAATCTACTGTTGCAGTTTTCCTTGATATTAATGCAGCATACGATAATGTTGTTTTATCAGTTCTACAAAATAAACTACAAGCCTTAAAAGTCCCATTAAATTTGTCGAATTTCATTATTAATATCCTGACTGAACGCTCTGTTAACATGTTAATAGGAGATCAAGAAGTATCTCGTCTGGTATGGAGAGGTCTCCCACAGGGTTCTGTGCTTAGCCCCATTCTTTACAATATTTACACATTTGATTTAGACACGTCCTTAGCTAATCATGTTAAGGTTCTTCAATATGCCGATGATTTGTTATTATATTCTTCAAGCCAATCTATTGAACAAGCAAGCTGTGCCATCAATTCTGCTTTATATACTTTGGAGTCATGGTTACATCTTAACGGTTTGGATTTATCCACGTCTAAAAGCGCAGCTGTTTTATTCACCCGGAAGCGAAATATTCCCTTAATAAATCTCTTTTATAAGGAAATACCTATTCCAGTTAAAGACAAATTCAGATATCTAGGTATAATACTTGACCGTAAATTAAGTAGTGTTCCTCATTGTGAATATATTGTTAACAAATGTGAAAATCACCTAAACATGCTTAGGTGCCTCTCTGGTGTATGGTGGGGTGCACATCCCTTTTCTTTGAAACTCGTTTACAACGCAATCATCAGAAGCACTCTGGATTATGGATTGTTCGTTCTCGAACCTGGAAGTGCTATGGCTTTTAAAAAATTGGAGCGCATCCAGTCCAAGGCACTACGCATTATTTCGGGTGCCATGAAGTCTAGCCCCATTAATGCACTCCAAGTTGAATGCGGGGAAGCTCCTTTACATCTTAGAAGGCAATTTCTATCTGACAAATATTTGTTCCGGATTCTTCAGATCTCAACTCATCCTCTTATTCCTAAACTGGACTCTTTAGTGTTGCAGATTGAATCTTCAAATTACTGGTCCCATAAACGTGCTCCTTGTTTAGTTGTAAGCTATAAAAAAATTCTATCACTTGCTTCTCCTATTCATCGTTCCAATAAACTTCCGCTATTTAGCAGTAGCTATGAGAGTCTACAATTCAGTCCCATCATAAAATATAACTGTGTAAGTAAATCAGATCCCAATTGCCATTTAAGTTTTAACCGTTTTCTGGCTGATCACCTAGAGTACCACCATATATTTACGGATGCTGCGAAGCGTTCTCCGACGGGTTGTGTTGGGATTGGTACTTACCATTCTCAATACAACATCGTACAAAAAATAAAACTGCCACCTGAGACTTCTGTTTTTACCGGGGAATGTTTTGGCATTTTAAAAGCCATAGAATATATTCGTGTTTTAAAGCTTAAAAAAACTTTAATTTTTACTGATTCTCAAAGTGCTCTTCTAGCCATCAATAAATCTCCTTTCGTACTCAAATCGCAGTTGCCAATAATTTATTTAATAAGAGAATTTGCGTTCCGAACCATCTCTGAGGGTAATACACTGCAGTTTGTGTGGATTCCGGCCCATGCTGGAATCCATGGCAATGAAGTGGCTGATACACTCGCCGTTGATGCGGTGCAATGCGGGGACTTAGTTCCTTATACAAACTTTTACTTTGACCTCGAGTCTTTACCAAAGACTTTTCTTCGGAAAACCTGGAAGGAAGCTTGGGATATCGGAAGCAAATCGAAAGGTCATTATTTTTCATATATTCAACCAGATGTTCCGGAAAAACCGTGGTTTGGCAGGGCAAAGTTTGGTAAGATGGAGACCTCCATTCTGATACGGATGAGATTGGGTCATGTCTGCTCTCCAGCCCATCTTGCCAAACTTCATATCATCGATGACCCCATTTGTCTGTGTGGCACAGACGTAGGTGACTTAGATCACATTTTTTTCTCCTGTCCCTTATATGATCGTTCATTCTTTCTCAGTAACCTCTTGTCCCTTCGTACTCCTTTTCCTACCTCAATACTTTCTTTACTTTGCACAAATAGCTTTCCTGTATATAAATGTATAGTATCTTTCATTACTTTAAATAATATTAAGTTGTAATTTTAGTTCATTATTCATTATATTATCACTGTTGTAAATACTGATCCTGTAGATTTTATCCCAAATTCCGTGATAACTTATTATAGTTATATTTTCGTTTCCCTAGCTTTGTATCCTTCATAAAATAAAAATAAAATAAACATGACATTGGCTGAATGCACAAACCGTGCGAAGCCAAAAGAGAAAAAAAAAAAAAAAAAAAAAAAACAATGAATGATTTTTTTTAAGATATTATAAAAGAAATCGTTTTAGAACGATTCGTAAAATGCTAGCAAATAAAAGAATATAATTCGGGACATGAATGGATGAATGATGACTAATGGTGTAAGTATAGCATATACTATAATACCTACGTCTGTTTAAGTCACGACAGATACAAAAATCGTGGGTTTGACAACTTTATTCTTAAAATTCTGTTTTGCAGTCAACTATTTTGATTATAATCTGTGCTGTACGCCGTTTCGCCACTAATCACTTGCTAACTAGCGATTATAAAGAAAAGTTAATCATTGCTTAAGAGCTTACTAATTGCTTAGCTAAGCAGTGGCTAATCAATGATTAGCGAGATTTTATAAATAAGGCTGAAGGTGGCGAGCCTGAATAAATGTAGCTCAAATGCTATAAGTAGTTCTACAAATTTTACGAAGGAGGTTCCAGGTTCCGTGACCCTCACTGACTACGAGCTCACCGTCTGGTGATGACATTGAAGTCTTGAGCTTAACTCCGGATTATCATTTAAACTAGTTTGTAAGACAACAGAAGGTACCACAAAGAACATTATTTTATCTAACAACAACAAGGTATCTTCTTGCTAAAAAATCTGTAATTATCGAAAAGAAGGTCAGCAGAATGCCTTGAAGTTATTTCATCAAAATATTCAAGGTATTTATTCCAAATTATTAGAAATTTAAATGTTTTTAGAGAAAACAAAGTTTGACATTGATTGTTTTACTGAACATTGGTTATGGGATTACCAAATGCTAATTAATTATGAGAACTATAGTGTGGGCAGTTGTTTTACCCGTAAATCTATGCAGCGTGGAGGGTCTCTAATTTTAATTAAAAATTGTTTAAAATCTAAGCTACGCAATGACATAGTTGGTTTATCAGTTGAACATTGCATCGAACTGTCCTGTGTTGAGCTAGATAAGCATGTTGTAGTGTGCGTGTACAGACCCCCAAATTTTCAGACCTTTTCTTTATTTGAGTCAATAATGGAAGACGTCCTTGCGAAACTTGCATCCAGTTACAAAGCCGCAATTATTTGTGGTGATTTTAATATTAATATTTTGGAAAATAATTCAAATAGCAGTAGATTACTAAGCCTTTTTAAATCGTTCAATTTATTTAATGTTTTACAGAACCGAAGGACTAGATTGAAGTGGTTGATATTACACTTCTCAATGTAGGGTACGTAAGAGCAATGAAACGCAAGCTGAGGTAAATAGAAGACTGTATTATAACTTTAATTACTTCGGTTTATATACACAACAACATTTAATAATAATTATGGATCACGCCACTTTGCATAAACGGTTCGGGCTTGACCGTGTCCTAATGAGGGGGCGTCAACATAATACAATAGACCACCGGCGGCCATGTTGCGCGCGCGCCGCACGGGCAAAGGATGACGTCACGGAGGCGTGGTCTATTTCGCTAGCGCCGCCTAATCACCTCATGTGACGTAGGCGATCATACGATCCTGGTGCTGCGTTGAGTCGTGTGCGAGTACTTGCTTGCAACTTGCTCACTCGCTACACCACTCCCCTGGCGAGCCCGAAGCTACGGGCGATAGTAGTCAGGAAATTTTACTGTGCGCCCACTTCTTGTTTTCTTCACGGCTTCACTGTCGGGTTTCTCGGATTGTGTTGTTGTGTCTGGTTTCTCGGATTGTGTTGTTGTGTCTGGTTTTTCTATAGCGACGAAAGCTGGTTTTAGACGGTCGATTGTGATCCGTTGTGACCTTCCTTGTATGTCGACGTCGAAGGTTTTCTGGCTTCGTCGGATTACCTTATATGGACCTGTGTATGGTGCTTGAAGCGGTCTTTTTGCAGGACCTTGCCGGATGAAGACATGTGTTGTTGTGTTTAGGTCTTTCGGTATGTAGAAGTTTCTGGAACTTCCGTGCCAAGATGTTGGTTGAGGTGCTAACTTGCTGACATGGGCGCGGATTCGGTTTGCTATGGAAGTCATGTCTGCTTCTTCTTCGAGCCTAGGAGTGAAGAACTGTCCCGGTAAACGCAGCGGTTCACCATAGACCAGCTCTGCTGCCGATGCTTCGAGGTCCTCTTTCCAAGCGCTTCGTATGCCTAGTAAAACCCAAGGTAGTACTTCAACCCAGTTTGTAGTGGTGTGGCAGCTGATGGAGGCTTTAAGCTGTCTGTGTAGCCTCTCTACGAGTCCATTTGCTGCTGGATGGTATGACGTAGTGGTATGGTGTGTTGCACTAACTATCGCGGCCAGTTCTTTGAACGTGTGTGATAGGAACTGTCCGCCGCGGTCAGTTGTTATATGTTCAGGACACCCAAAGTCTCAGCGGTCATGTCTGGTAAAGGGTATGCCTCAGGCCAACGTGTGAAACGGTCGATTATCGTGAGGCAGTATTTTTGACCAGAGCATAGCGGTAGTGGTCCAATCAAGTCCAGGTGTATGTGCATGAATCTGGCGGTTGGCGGTCTGAAGGCTTCTAGCGGTGCTGATGTGTGTCTTGTAACCTTGGAACGCTGGCATTGTTGACATTCCTTAGCCCACTGTCGACAATCTCGTCTGATGCCTGGCCAAATGAATCTTTGCGTGACCAGCTTGACAGTGGCCTTTGCGCCTGGGTGGCTTAAACTGTGAAGTGCGTCATAGACTTGCTTTCGAAAAGAAGGAGTGATATATGGCCGTGAATGTGAAGTGGATACGTCGCAATATATGTTCTGGCCTGATTCTGACGTTTTCTGCTTCTTTAATTGCAATGTGGTACCGCTCTTCAGTAAGTCCAGCAACTCGGCATCTGAATCTTGTTCGCTGGCAAGCGCTCGGTAGTCCACGGGCATGCTGATTTCGTTAATCCTTGACAAGGCATCAGCAACCACATTCTCTGTTCCGGTGATGTATCTGATGTCTGTCGTGAATTGGCTGATGAAATCCAAGTATCGGATTTGTCGTGGAGAGCAGTTTTCTCGTCGTCCGTTGAAGGCATAAATCAGAGGTTTGTGGTCGGTTACGACCGAAAAAGTTCTTGCTTCGACCATGAAACGGAAGTATATTATGGCCTCATAGACGGCCAGCAGCTCACGATCGTATGGGCTGTATTTCCTCTGACTCGGACTTAGCTTCCTGGAGAAGAATGCTAATGGTTTCCACTCGCCGTTCTGTCGTTGTTGTATGACTGCACCAATTGCTGTGTCTGATGCATCGGTGAAAATGCTTAGCTCCGATTGGGGGTCTGGATGCACCAGAAGTGTAGCTTCTGTTAGGCTGTTTTTGCAACGATTGAAGCTCTCTAGTTGCGCTGGTGTCATTTTGATTACTTGTGATCCCTTAGTTTTAGGACCAGTGAGTAATTCGTTCAGAGGAGCTTGGATAGTAGCTGCCCTCGGAATCAAGCGACGGTAAAAGTTTAGCATTCCGAGGAAGCGTCTTAGTTCTTTCACGGTTTTAGGCGGCGTATAGTCTCTTACAGCTTGAATTTTTACATCCAAAGGTTGAATGCCACCTGTCGATACTTTGTAGCCCAGGAAATGGGCCGCAGCTTGTCCAAATGTGCACTTGTTGGTGTTAATTAAGATGCCATAATCAGTGAGCCTTTGGAACAAGGTTTTTAAGTGCTGTTGATGCGTAGTGCTGTCGGGGCTGAAGACCAATATGTCATCAGCATATCCAAAGCAGAAATCTAATCCACGAAGAACCTCGTCCATAAATCGTTGGAAGGTTTGGGCAGCGTTTCGAAGACCAAAACTCATAAAAGGGAATTCGTATAATCCGACAGGTGTAGTTATTGCTGTCTTGGGTATGTCTTCTTTAAATACTGGAATTTGGTTATATGCTTTTATCAAATCAATAGTTGAATAGATTGCACTTCCTGTAAGCTGATGCGTGAAATCCTGTATGTGTCTGACGGGGTATCTGTCTGGGATTGTTCGGGCGTTTAAGGCTCTGTAGTCCCCGCACGGACGCCATCCATCGTTTTTCTTGCGGGCTAAGTGGAGTGGTGAGGACCATGGACTGTCAGATAGGCGTGCAGTGCCATTCTGCAACATCTCTTCAAATTCCAGCTTTGCTACTTTCAGGCGTTCAGGATCCAATCGTCGGGGGCGACTGTATACTGGTGGTCCAGGAGTTGTGCGTATGTGATGGACGGTTGAGTGCTTGATGATGGTGGTTTGTCCCGCTGGTCGAGTGATATCCGGGTACTCCCTTAATATGTGGTGGTAGACCGAATTATCTGCGATGGTGCGGACAGATGAGATTGCTTCTGTGGAGGTCTGATGAGGTGCAGAGATAGTCAGTGCTGTGACTCCATCCACCAGACGTTGATTGCGGCAATCGACAAGTAGGTTATAGTAGCCTAAGAAGTCGATGCCTATTATGGGTTTGGAGACGTCCGCTACGATGAATCGCCAGGTGAAAGCACGTCGAAGTCCCAAGTCCAATGTGATAGGTAGGTCGCCGTATGTAGCAATAATTGACCCGTTGGCTGCGAAAAGCTCGTATTTTGTTTTGATGCGATGTTCCTGAACAGCAGATCGGGGAAAAACGCACAGGTCTGAACCCGTGTCAATAAGGTACTGCACCTTAGTTTTTCGATCCGTCATGAACAGGCGGCTCGTTACAGACAGGCAGTCTTGTGCCGCCACTAATGGCTGCCTGGGATGTTTTCCGATTTCTTGTGCGAACAGGGCTGGGTGCATTTACGCGCTCGCTCACCAAAACGGTAGTGGTACCAGCAGTAGGGGTGATTTTTAGGGTGTGAATTTGAACGTGACCTTCTGTTAGATTCACTTCTGCCTCTGGAATGCGAACGTGAGCGTCTGTGCAGCTCTGTGCTCATGGTTTCCAGTCTTTGGCTTAGTTCTGCCACTGTGCGAGTTAACTGTGCAATGGCACTATCTTCTGCTGCACCAGGTGTTGATGTGCTGGCTACTTGACTGGGTGCTGGGCTGGTGAGTAACATGGTCGCTGGAACAACGTCGTTGACACGGTCTGCCAGCTCGGCCAGGTCTTCCAGGGTCATCTTCGCCTGTTGAGCAGCGATGCATGTTTGCAAGTGGGTAGGTAGTCGACTAGCCCAGATGGTCCGGATAAATTCTTTGGGAACATTATCTCCAGCCAGGTGTTGCAGGTGTCGAAGGAATTGTGTGGGTTTTCTGTCCCCTATCTCTTCGTGCATCAGCAGCTGTTTTATTTTACGCTCTTGAGATGCTGATAGTCGGCGTACCAATTCAGTCTTCAACGTCTCGTATTTGTTCGTGCTGGGCGGGTTAACAATCAGGTCTCGGATCTCTGCTGAGTGTTGCGGTTCCAGCTGTGCCAGGACGTAGTAGAATTTAGTCGCGTCCGCGCTTATGTTAGAGAGGATGAATTGGCCCTCGAGTTGAGCGAACCATAGTTCAGGGTCACTAGGATTGAACATTGGAGTCCTCACTCCGACTCGGTTCGTTTCCCCAAGCATGACGTCAGGCTTATCTGAATCCACCATTATCCAGGTGTTCTTGAATGTCCGGGGTCACCAGTGAAGTGGTTGATATTACACTTCTCAATGTAGGGTACGTAAGAGCAATGAAACGCAAGCTGAGGTAAATAGAAGACTGTATTATAACTTTAATTACTTCGGTTTATATACACAACAACATTTAATAATAATTATGGATCACGCCACTTTGCATAAACGGTTCGGGCTTGACCGTGTCCTAATGAGGGGGCGTCAACATAATACAATAGACCACCGGCGGCCATGTTGCGCGCGCGCCGCACGGACAAAGGATGACGTCACGGAGGCGTGGTCTATTTCGCTAGCGCCGCCTAATCACCTCATGTGACGTAGGCGATCATACGATCCTGGTGCTGCGTTGAGTCGTGTGCGAGTACTTGCTTGCAACTTGCTCACTCGCTACAAGATTAACTCCAACTTCTGCTACTTGTTTTGATAATATCTTCTGCGATTTAGATTATTTAGAAAAAGCCATCGTAAATTATCTGCCGTCTGGTCATGGATAAACGGTAACTTTTAGGTTTACATAAATTGCAAATACAATTTAGACCAATAACTACTTGCAAATTAAATAGATTCAATAGTACCCTAAATAATAAGTTAAATATTCTGGGCCATAATATGGACGATGAAGTCGAGACGACGAGTCCACACTGAATTTAATAAAACTTATGAAAAGAAAACAAAAAATATTTGCCCTAAATTTATATTTAGTGACGTGGCAACTAGAGGTATTAGGATTAGTAGGGAAAGACTGTTCGAGCTGTATGGCCTTAAGCCTTATATTAACACTGTAACTTTCAATGAGTATGTTACTACATATTCCAATTTTTTTTAAATACCTGCAAAATTGCTAAAGCCCTGTACATTAGCAACAAGTTCAAATCACCAGAAAATAAAATAAAAACAGTTTGGAAGGTTATAAATAATGAAATTAGTAGGAAAATAATACGTGACACTGAATACACATTGGAGACTTCACGTGGTGCCATAAGCTCTAACTTAGAACAAGCTCAAGAATTTGTAAATTACTTTACTAATATACCATCTAAAACTACAGAAGCTTTAAATTCCTCACCCAAAGTCTCAATTGATTTATAAAGAGCGAACGTTCCAGGCTGCCCGGTTGAATTTCAATTTAAACATATTAACCCTATGATAGTTATAAAAGTTTTTCGGCAAATAAAAATCAAGTTGACCGAAGATCTTTGGGGAATGTCCATCAAAGTTTGTACATCCATAATCGAGACCATAGCACCATAATTAGCTTTAATATTTAATTTGTGTGTAGATCAAGGAGTCTTCCCGGATTTAATGAAATACAGTAAGGTTATACCACTTTTTAAATCTGGGGATAGCAAAGACACCAACAATTATAGACCAGTATCCGTGTTGCCGGTATTCAGCAAGGTGTTCGAAAAGGTAATGCTCAATCAAATGCTTAATCATTTTAACATCAACAAAATCTTACACGAACAGCAATATGGTTTCACCAAAGGTCGTTGTGCGACTGACGCTGGTGTCACTTTACTAAAACACATATTTACAGCGTGGGAGGAGGCCCAAGATGCCATAGGAATTTTCTGTGACCTCTCCAAGGCATTTGACTGCGTTAATCACGAAACCTTGCTCTTAAAACTGGAGCATTACGGAATAGGTAAACTTGCGCTAAGTTTAGTTAGATCTTATTTAGAAGATAAACGGCAAAAAGTTCAAATTAATGGTGTCAATTCACTTGGTTTAAAAGTAAAAATGGGTGTTCCACAAGGCTATATTAGGTCCTTTCCTCTTTTTAGTATATATTAATGATCTACCCCATTTATTAAAAACCAATCACTAATGGTGTTATTTGCTGACGATACTTCTTTAATTTTTAAGATAAGTTGACGTACATCAAATCTTGAGGACGTAAATAACGCCCTGCTGCAGGTACAAAATTGGTTTACTGCTAATAATTTAGTATTAAATGGGAAAAAAAAACAAAATACATAAGGTTTGCTTTGCCGAATGTTAAAAGTACTGATTGTGACATAGTATTTAATCAAGAGAAACTAGAATTCGTTGATAAAACGGTTTTCTTGGGGATCACACTCGACTCAAGGCTGCAATGGGGTCCCCATTTAACATCTCTTGAAGGACGGCTAAGTTCAGCAGCATATGCTGTAGGAAAAATCCGTCAATTTACTAATGTAGATACCGCGAGGCTAGTCTATTTCAGTTACTTTCATAGTATCATGTCTTACGATATCTTATTATGGGGACGCGCTGCAGACATCGAGTCTATTTTTATTCTGCAAAAAAAGCCATCAGAGCAATATATGGCCTCCGCAGGCGCGATTATTTAAGGGAACTGTTTAAAGATATTAACATTAAGACCAATTGTCAATATATACATGAAAACATCATGTACGTAAGGAAAAACTTAAATCTTTTCAGTAAAAGAGGTGAAAGACACAACTATGGTACTAGAAATAGGGACCAATTGGTTCAACCGTGTTTCAGGCTGGCTAAAGTAGATTCATCCTTCATGGGGTACTGTTTAAAATGTTATAATAAAATACCTCCCCACATACTCTTAATGAAACGAAGTTCAAAACTTTTATCAAACACACACTATACAGCCAAGCATAGCAAGCATAAGTTGGGGGATTACATCTCTGACAAAAACGCTTGGCTCAACGCTGGTTCTGTTCCACAAGGGCGCCTAAACAATTGATTAGCATTCGGAAATATTGTTGGAGCTGCTGAAGATTGTAAAAACTATCTTTGCACTGTATAAATTCAATCTTTTAATATTGTATAATTGCAAAGCACACGTGAGAGCACTATGTACCTACCATAAAGCTACCCTATACTGGGCACGTCTGTTATTGACTTGAATGTGCCCTGGCGGCTAAGAGTATGTCACGCTCACTCAAATGTCTCGCTGATGGTGGCGTGTGTGTTGGATCATTAAGTTCCCTTCAAAATGGTTGAGCTGAATGCTGCTGATCCATACGTCATGTTCGTGAACGGGCGCCGTCAGTGAGGACTGGTGGCTGCCACGGCTTTTTTAAATTTTTTATTTCCTTTTTTTTTTTTTTGTTTAATTCGTTTATTTGAAATAAATGCTTTGAGTTTGAGTTTGAACGCGCCCACACCGGTGCCCCGTAAAGGGCCATGGACCCCACGAACCCCGCGTAGAGCCTCCGGCAGGAGGCTTTTGGACCCCCTAGATTGGGCAGGAGCCGCTTCAAGGCAGCCCCAGCCCGCTCCAGTCTGGGAGCCAAATGTCGGAAATGCTCCACGAAGTTCCAACGGCTGTCGAGGACGAGTCCCAGGTACTTCATCGTCGACTCGATGCCGATGTGAACCCCTCCTGCCGTTACCTGGGAATCCGACTGTGGCGCATTCCGAGGTCCATGAAAACACATGGCCTCGGACTTGTGCAGGGCTACTTCGATTCCCAACTGCCGGATCCTCTCGAAGATTGTCGCAACCCCAAGTGTCGCTAGCTCGGCCGCCGCCTGGTGCGACCTCCCCTGTGCCAGGACCAGAGTGTCGTCAGCGTAGCAAACCACGCTGACGCCACTAGGGAGGTCGGCGCGCAGCACCCAGTCGTAACCGATATCCCACAGAAGCGGCCCCAGGACCGATCCTTGTGGGACACCGCACGACAGCTCTCGCCTGTTCCACTCTCCCCGGTGACCGGGGTAGATGACGGTCCTGTCCATCAAATAGGCCTCGACCACGCGACAGAGGTAGATAGGCATCCGGTGATACCGCAATGCCTCCCTGATGCAACTCCAGCGCAGTACTTGTAAGCCTGATAAGTGGATTCATTTCTAATTTTCAGGTTGTTACTTAGTAGAAAATTCTCTAGTTCCAAGGTATTATTCCTTTTTAACGTATACATATTTAAATCGCTGTGAATATCATTTTTTTCTATTTAACAAACATGACTTACTCAAAACAATGTCAAGCCTATCATAAAACGTCAAATAATTGCATTTACTGTTCTCTAAACTCAAATTGCAATAATAGAATGAGTTGTCAATTCAATTCCATTTCAAAAACGCCTGACATAGAGCGCTTAGCAATATCTGGTATTTCTATAAATTGATGGCCAGTTCTAACTAGAAAACCATTTCCTTAGATCTAAGAGCATTTAACCTATAGATAAATGATTGGTCTCGCTGCGCTCGACTAGATACCGCCCGCGTACTTGTCACATGCGGCAGCAAACACAACGCCGAAGACGGTGTACCCTAAAAATGTTTTATTAAATTTTGGATATATTCCTAAGTAAAATATCAGTTTGCGTAGTGAAACTGTGTAACATCAATTACTACAAGAAATAAGAAGGACACTGGGATATCATACCATCAGTAAGTATCGCCCACGGTATCGCCGCAGTCAGTGTTTCCGCGTATACAAGTCAAGTTTCCCGTGGTGGAGATTTTTATATTGTGATTTTTTTTTTGTATTTTAATGTATACTTAACCAGTTCTATAAATTATTTAATGTTTATCTTTGTAAAAAGGGTGTAAAAATGTTAGCTGACACTATTTCAAGGGGTGATTCTGCCTATGAAACTGAACAACTTTCCCCAACGAACATGGGTCGAAAAATGAAAAAAATATATATATAATATGTATATCAATGATTAGGCCGCATTTTTAATACTTTTAATTTATTTTTGCTTTTTTCTAAAGAAGAAACCTACGCCTAACCTATACACAAATTTATTTATACATTCGCTTTTAATTTATTGTTGATTTTCAAGTATTTTCTGATCTAAATTTATAACTTAACTAATAGACCACAGCATAAAATATTTTCCCATTTACTCGGGTACAGTTGAGCAGCTGGTAACACAATTCATCACGCACACTAGTTGTCAATGTCAAGTCACGATGTCTTACACACTAATATAATGAGTTGCGTGTTTGCCGCATTCACGGAGCTATTGTTTTTAGATATTGCGGTATCTAGTCGAGCGCAGCGAGACTAATCATTTATCTAAGAACATGTCCCTCCGCGACTTTTTTTTGCGACAAAAGAAAGCGGGGGACGGAAACCAAGGCAGTCACAATAAACGTTCATGGCTAGATGCAATAAAATGTTCTGATAAACAGAGAAAGTCTATATCAGTTCCTTGATTTTAAAGGTTTTTTTAATTGAATAGTCAATAAGTCCGTTTTGTTCAGCAAACCGGCAATATTTTGGTGCAGAATATTGAGAGTAGTACAGAAAAAACAGCGAGTTTTGTCCCTCTGTACTAGTCACTTATGTCAAATGTACGCATGTCTTAGTCAGTATTGACATTTCGATTATAAATAATCATCTGTAGAAGTAGGTATACTTTATATATAATTCAAAATATATTTCATTCCGGAGTAATTTATCATGCATATGCGTCTATTGAACATAGTATCATCGTATCTTAAATTCTTGTTACTATCTACAAGGTTCCAAAATAAGCAGGTCCATGAGAGCTACTCATGGACCTGCTTATTTTCTATGTGTCCAGATATAACAAATTATTGAAAGTTTCCACTCTGGAATTATATAAGTAATTACTATGAAGAATTTGTACGTTGGTGTGCATATGCTCCGTCCCCCCTGGTACCACTCCCATGAAAAGGTAAGTCACTGTTCTTGAGAAAAACTAATTATTGTAACCTAACCTCAAAACACTTTAATGTCGCTTTTCCAAAGTCTCCGGCGCTGCGGGAAGTGCAACCCCTTCGCCCTTGCGTAACAAACGATAGGCACCCAATGCTTTGTTACAGCGGGCGGGGGTTGCCCTCCCTTCGCGCCTCCGGATTTTTATAAACACTCTAGGGGTAGGAGCCAAAAGACTACGTGGAGTCGGGGTGCCCCGATTCTATTTTTTTTATTTTTATTTTTTTTATATATGGCATCTCGTAGTTGACCTTGAGAGGTCGTGACTACTTAACCGGACGATCCTGTGGCTGCCTTAAGCGGACTCAAAGCCTCCAGCCAGGGTCGTAAAACTACTTACATTACTAAGCGAACGCTCGCTAAGGGCACCCCCTGTGGGGTACGGACCTCGGCTTAGGGCGTCGCTGACGGGAGGAGAGCAAGATGGGACAGGCTGGATCTGGATTATACTATTATTATCTGGGGAATTTAAAGCTACAGGCTCAGCTACGGCGCGGGCTGGCACTTCGTCGAGCAAGGGTCGGGGGGACAGTTACGTCGGGATCTTCGCGAGGAACCTCGGCGGCGAGGTCGGAATGTCGGTCTGTGTTTGTGCACTGTACTGGTGGCCCTACTGCTCTCCTGAATGAGAGTTATGTGGTCATCGGGATCAGTGAGGACATGCTTGGGACGGCGGACATGACTAATGGAGGAGGGAATATAGCTAGCGGCCTTGACAACCAGAGGGTTGCGGTGATTCGCGGCGGTCTCGAAGAAACGCTTTGAAATGCGTTTCATGAACTGGCGGATAGTGGGAATCTTGAGGTCAACGTGAAGGATCTCGTTGCGAACGTACCAGGGGGAACCTGTAATCCTACGGAGGAACTTGTTCTGGAGGGTCTGCATTCTATTGAAGCGATAGGGCTTGGCGTGTGCAAAGACTGCACTGGCATATGTCATGATCTGGCGGATGCACGCTGTGTAGATACGCATTTTGCACTTTAGTGACAATTTGCTACGTGCATTTAGGACAAAGTGAAGTCTACCTAGAGCGAAGGCGGCGTGCGAACGAGCCGCCTTAATGTGCTCTGAAAAAGAGAGGTGCTCATCGAGCACTACACCCAGATATTTGGCTCGCTTCTCCCAAGGGATCGGCTTGCCGAACATGGTGATCGGTCGAGGGGGGCAGGGATTGCGACGCGGCTTTGAGAACAGAACCGCTTGACTTTTGTCGAGATTGACTTCGATTCGCCATTTTCTAAACCAAGCGCCAAGCTTGTTCACTTGGGTTTGGAGAATGCGAGCTATCGAATTTTCATCACGGCCGGTGTAGTAGATGGCCGTGTCGTCTGCGAACAGGGCCAACTGCGCCTTACTGCACTTGGGCATATCGCTGGTGAATAGCGTGAAAGCTAGAGGAGAGATCACAGAGCCCTGAGAGACTCCTGCGCGAATAGGGTGGGGGGAGGATAGCGCTCCTTCGATGCGATAACGGAAGGTGCGGTTCGACAAAAAGTCCCGTAAGATGAGCACGAGACGTTCTGGCACACCGAGTTGGTACAGCTTATATAATAAGCCGTTGTGCCAGACTTTGTCGAACGCTTTCGCTATGTCGAAGAAGACAGCACCGGTCATCAAACCTCGTTGGAAACCGAAGTAGATGTGTTCGACTATACGGTGGACCTGTTGTACGCACGAGTGTTGGGTTCTAAAACCAAACTGTTCGTTGGGGATAAGGCCCTTTGTCTCGGCGTAGTCTCTGAGACGCTTATAAATAAGCCTCTCACAGATTTTGCCGAGGACATTGAGCAAACTGATGGGGCTGTTTTGGAACAATGTCGACCTATTTTAAACATGAAGTGGGGTACACTAACTTCTCACAACTCTGGGAGAAACGGAATGAACGTAAATAAATGACACTGACAAATGACGCAAACAGCGTTTTTGTTTTTTTTTTACGTTCCGTTTCATAGATTTTGCACGACATTTTACGCCACAGACAATACTCTAGTACAGATTTGGTTGTCAATCGCCGATTTAAACGTTTGGTTATAATTTTGTATCTTTTGGCAGGAGGTGGGGGTGGGGAGGTGGTGGGGGGATGGAGGGGGGTGCTCCGTCCCCCCTGGTACCACTCCCATGAAAAGGTAACGCACCGTTCTTGAGAAAAACTAACTATTGTAACCTAACCTCAAAAAACTTAAATGTCGCTTTTCCAACGTCTCCGGCGCTGCGGGAAGTGCAACCCCTTCGCCTTTGCGTAACAAAGGATAGGCACCCATGCCGGTGTGCCGGTGCCTATGCTTTGTTACAGCGGGAGGGGGTTGCCCTCCCTTCGCGCCTCGAAGACTACGTGGAGTCGGGGTGCCCCGATTCGGTTTTGGAACAATGTCGACCTAATGAACACTAACTGTACACTAACTTCTCACAACTCTGGGAGAAACGGAATGATGAACGTAAACAAATGACACTGACACATGACGCAAATAGCGTTTCTTTTTTACGTTCCGTTTCAACGATTTTGCACGACATTTTACACCACAGACAATATACTAGTACAGATTTGGTCGTCAATCGCCGATTTTAACGTTTCGTTACGCTGTAATCTAATTTGAGGTTAGAAACATTTATTATTAATTTCTCGAAAAATACGCATTACCTTGTAATAAGAGTGGTAGCGTTATAATCAGAGAACCCACCCCTACCATCTTCAACCCTTTTTACCCCAAAACTCCTGCCAAACGATACTAGACTCAAGCCTTACCTTGTAATAAGAAGCTTGTTTAGTTAATTTGTAGTTTAATAACTGTAGCATCGAAAAGTGACGTGTCTGAGAACGAGGCAGACTGGATTTGTTTTTTTCTCAGCGTTATGTTTTCATCCCCCATGCTAATAATTTTTCATTTATATACTTGGGGCGATCGAAAAGATTTGGTAAATATTTGTTATTTAATCTTTTCAAAGTACTCTCCACTAGCCTCTATACAAAGTTTCATGCGTCTGAACTAATTTTCGAAACAGTTTTTCCAGTCCGCCGTAGACACCTCGTTTACAGACTGCTCGAAAGCTGACAGCGCATTTTCCGGCGACGAAAGTTGTATCCCTTTGAGCAGATTTTTTATTTTCGGGTATAAAACGAAGTCATACCGTGCTAGGTCAGGGCTGTAAGGAGGGTGACCCAGGAGTTTTGCCCGGCGCGGCGTGCTGTCAGGAAGTCTCTCGTTTTGAGCGCGGTGTGCGAAGTCGCGTTGTCGTGGTGGATACTGATCCACCCGCGGAGCCCGCGGAGCCCTGTGTTTGGTCGGTTTTTGCTCACAATAGAGAAAACTTCTGCCAAGCATTTGGTCGTATTCCATTCAGCGTTGATGCTTCTCTGGTTCCGTTAAGGAAGGCTAATTGAAAA
The DNA here is from genome assembly GCA_963555695.1 of Dasypolia templi. Lineage (NCBI taxonomy): Eukaryota > Metazoa > Arthropoda > Insecta > Lepidoptera > Noctuidae > Dasypolia > Dasypolia templi. The sequence goes on from OY743163.1 coordinate 14,957,489, forward strand.
TGCTCGTGATCAAAATCTCCCCCCCCCCCCCCCGCTTCTAAATCGCTTCACTTTGGTACCTAGGCGTTGATTCGTTTCGAAACACCCGTTTCGTTTCTGGATGGTATTGATAAGTCCAAGACTCAACACCTGTACTGATGTCGTAAACACGCCGAGACGAGCCTGCTCTGAGCTGATCATATCACGAGACGAGCGAGACGAGCTGATCATATCACGGCACCATTCGAAAATGCACGTGTAGAATTTCGTGAAGGCTTCCCGATCCAACCTGCAGTATATGCCGAATCTCTTGATACGTAACTCGCGTATTATCTTGGGTTACATTTTTCACTGCTAGCACATTTTCAAATCAAAAATCAAAACACCGTTTCTTCCGTAACAGCCGACAAAGGGCGACCGCTTCTTTCCTCATCTTCCGAAGTTAGTCGACCGCGCTTGAATTCGTTATAACAACGATACACGGTTGCGTTAGAAGGGCCTTCATCCATGAATGCCATTTGAAGTTCATCGTTCGATTCGTCCGGTTTCAGGCGACACTTGAAATCGTAAAAAAACCTAACGCGAAAATGATCCCTGCGCAGATCCGTTATGTAATGAGACACCATAATTTAAATTAGCAGGACATGCTGCCACATAATATAAAATATAAAGAGGGAAATCTCGCTGGAGAAACCACTCTGCACCAAAGAGTACTATAATTAGACGGGTACTCTGCACTATCAAACGCACCAACAACAAATGTGCTCAGGGACTGATCGCAGAAGAAAAGATGGGAAAAAAAAAGGTCGCAAACAATGTGGAGGGAAATTTTGAAATTGGAACGCGTCACATAAAAACTTTTTTTCTCAATACTTTCCGAGCCGGCCGTCTGGCGGCGAGTAGCGTAGTTCTTTTAGTTCGCCTAGTCCGCACTTATGGCTGCTATGTCGCTAGTTGTCGTACAATCTTTATGGTCCAAAGTCAATTTTTTTTACATCTTTTCTGAACGGTATTGTTTATTGGTTTTTATTCGATTGCCACTCAAGTGGCAAATGTTTGAGATGTATACGTGAAACACTCAAAGTTTTACGAAAATTAAAATAAATGTTCTTTCTGTTTTTTTTTTAATTAAATCTCTTCAATGAACTCTCTGAACCAGTTTTCGAAACACTTTTTTCAGCGCCGTAGACACCTTTAAACAGCCGACACTAAGTTTTTGTACTAAATTGAAAATTTTGTATTATCATTGTCGGAAATAAAGTAGTTTCGGTCAAAAACTTTACAGCAACTCTAAAGAAAATTTAATGGGGAAGGCAACTGTCAAAATGGCGCTGTCGTAGCTAGTTCCCAACACAAGCTAAAAATACAAGGCGTGATGTGGTTTTATTTTATTTTAGCGAAAGTTGACTCGATGTTGTGTTCCTAGATACTCAGAAATTGGAGTTCGAATTTCTCGTAAGCCCCTAAAATTAGAAGATTGTGCTTTAAAGCTATTCGTACAGATTTTTTTGAGTTAGAATTTATGTCGTGAACATTTTGAAGAAAGTGATTACGAGGAAATATGAATTCTGACACTTTCCATGTTAATTACTTGATTTAAAATACTGAAATCACCGAAAATAACGAAATTGTGAAATAAAATCAAACTCATGAATGAACATAAAATGAAATGAATGAACGAAATGTCAAAAAATTTGTAGGCCGTAAGGACCTAGCTATGGTCACGCCATCTACAATTAGCTTTGCCCGACCTTCCCCATTAACGAATTCACATACAGATTATAATTATAATATAATACAATGGCACCGGCAAAAAAAAACAAATAAATGGTGTATGGTTGGCCAGTTGCCAGTAGCAATAAAATTGATGCAAGCAATAAAAATCTAATTTAACTTTCCTACCTTCTACACCTTCGTAAAATAATGCATAAAATACAAACATGCAATAGATAATATAATGAAAATGTTGAAAACATTGGAAGGAAGTATGACAACATTCCATACCAATGCTGCAAAACAATTAAAAAGTTAGTAAGACGCCATGACAGGTCACGTGATGTAAATTTTCGTCGGACATGCGCGAAATCGCTGAATTTTTCAAGTGATTTTGAAATGGTGAGGGTTTTGTCTTGTGAAAATACTGTTTAAAATTAGATATAGTGATCCTATTTAGTAGTTTCTGGTGTTAAATTTCTTGTGTTCCGCGAACTGTGCGTGTGATCAGTTGATTAGTGTTGGTCAAGGAAGTTTTTGTTTCCAAAGGTCGTACCTATAAAAGGTAATAATGCCTTCTATTGATATTTTTGCGTCGAAATAGTTATCCAGTGCTTTGTTTTACTAGTGATCGAGTTACTTCAGGTAATAAACATGTATTTATAATTTTATTTCTGTTGTATTGTGAATTTATGAGGTTCCAACGGTCGTGAAACGGGTTTGCTAGGTTTTAAATGACAGTTGCTTTGTCAGACACCTTGCAGATTTCGATATTCCTTGCGAGAATCCTTCGGTATTCTAGTTTATTTTATTTTTTTAATTCAGTTAAAACGTTCACAAATACGATATTTGCATAAATAACTCTACCTAAGAAAAAAAATTGTCATCTTTTTTTTAACTTGCGAATTGTTAAGCCAAGCTAAAATTTAGCCAACAAGCCTCAATTGGAGATTGCCGATGACATCATAGCAGGCCGTCGTACATTGTCGAGGAAAAGATTTAGCATGCAACTTATAAACATACAATCGAATTTTATTACAATCATGAGTCAAGATATCTTATTAAAGCCTTCAATTATGTCATAGGACTAATTAATTACATTGTTAGATCATTACGGACTTAAAACCTAGCCTTTTGTAGTCAAATTGAGCTCTATTGGATTATTTTAAATAGGTCACTTTGACTTTCTAAAAATGTTTCTCTATGGTCTGTTTTCACTGAAAGAGAGTTGTTAAAAACATTTATTAATCATCATCTTCCTATTCTTTCCTAACTATTTTGGAGTTCCGCTTCTAGTCTAACCAAATGCAGCTGAATACTTTTACGTGGAGTAACTGTTACTGGGTACCACTATATCCCATAGCAAGACTGGTTGCCAGTAGTTATAATAACACGCTGGATATTTCCATAACTTAACACACTTTTTGTCCTTAAGATAACCAAACATATCAGAAGGGGAATTCATACCCGTATTTTATTTATGAATGTTTGCATTCTAATTTCCCTTCAAAATGGTTGAGCTGAATGGTGCTGATCCATACGTCATGTTCTTGAACGGGCGCCATCAGTGGGGACTGGTCATCTCTTGGCAGCCACGGCTTATTTTAATTTCCGATTTTTTTTATTTTTATTACGGGTCTTTCTACATCGTTCTCACATGTATAATTTCAACAAGACTGATGTAACAAATTTTTCTGTATCCATATTATTTAAAAGAGTGTCCGTGGAGTTTCTTAGCCGTTCTTCTCCATAGGTACCTACTTTCGCTTTGGAATGGGCAACCAGCTTCATATTTCTGACTGACCGACCTCTTGACAATTCAAAAGTGCCTGTAATTGGTTTATTTGAAATAAATGCTTTGAGTTTGAATCTCAGTCTCAATCATCTACCAAAAATACAATCAATTTTAGATACATTTTTGATAAGTTTTTGACATAGATTTTCGCAGATATGATATTGCGACTTGAATTTTAATGTCTTCTATGTCATACTAGACTAGGCCTTCTGTTCTGCTACTATAATCACCTTACTGAGTAAATGCATTAAATGTTTCCAGTAAAATTATACCTAGAATTCATATTTAACATAATCTATAAGTAACCTATGTAAATGGGACATAACATACTTACACAGTATACATTCATAAACGGATGCCTTCTTCCCATGGGTGTGGCAGAAACTACAGAACACCACCTGCTACAATCCTTACATACTCCTCTAGCTTGCTCCTTCAACACCTTCACATCTACAAGCTTATAATATTGGTAAACATGAGGTGTATCACTGTCATAGTTGCCTGTCTAGCATAATCAGCCTATAATGTTCCTGTTACTGAAACACAAGCCTCCTCTCAGTAAGACGGAGTAGGCAGTAATCCACCTCGCAGGTCCAGTGCAGTTTGATAGACATCACATGTCTTTGAATCTCTGGTTCTACGGCATGCCGGTTTCCTCACAATAATTTCCTTCACTGGTTTGAGAGCAGTGGTGATGAAATAATTTAAACAAAGTTTATGGTCTGTCTGGACTTTAACCTACTATGTAAGTAAATTGTGGCCAATACCACTAGGCCACAATTGCTTATTCTCTGCCTAGCCTCTTAGAGAATTATGGGTTGTCTACAAGATGTAACCAGAGGTTTACCTTCACTTAGGACACTGTTATTGGTGTTAAAAATAAGTTTTAAGTAACCAACTTCTTTCAAAATTTTAGGTGTTCCCACCCCCCAGTATTTTTATGCCCTGTGCATGTCCTAAATAAAATATTTTTCTTTCTATATTTTTCTTTATTATACAAGGAGCCACTGCCTGTCTGCCCTTCACAACCCAGTTTTTATTTACACAGTACCTACTCCTTGGTTGACAGACTTTCGGATTTCTGATTACCTGATGACTGTCAAAGTACTATGAATGACAGTTGTGACCAATTTAACCCCTTTCCAAGGCAATGAGGGATTGGTCACCCAGCCACTGACCTCGAAAACCAAAGCTTTACCTTTGATCAACCCATGCAGCTGTTATTATTTAGGCATAATAATTATTTCGGATTGGATTGAACACAAGAGCCCCCAACTTTGATTTTACAATGATAACTGTCATAGCAAAAGTTTAACTTAAATAATCACCAATGAACTTGAAAAAGATAATTTTAAAACATTATTTATGTTTTCAATAATGCTTTTATCTTTATCCAAATGTTGTTATCTTTAATAGAAAGAATGTATGTAACATTCTTTTAGATAAAATGTTATTTCAATGTGTTTGCCTTATGTGTAGGCTTTGTACTATATTTATATGCAAAGACAAGGTTTTATTGAAGTTATAGTTAGCTTTTAATATGTAGGTTGATATAAAGATTGCCTTAACCATGACCGTATAAGCTCATGTGGCTAGCTAAGTCTTAAGTCAGAACATTTATTTCAATGCAACCTTTTACAGGCGCTAGAATTGTCAAGGAATCTGTCAGTTTGAAAGTTGAAGCTAGTTGCCCGTTCCATAGTAAAGATCATGTATAGTTTGTTACAAAAGTACTTAGTTGATTGTATGAGATAAATGTATAAAGTTAAAAGAAATGTTAGGTTAAAGTAAAGAGTTGTGAAAGAATAAGGGCCTCCTACCTTTTACAATGTTACTTTTAAGAGTTGTGAAAGAATCCTTGGGCCTCCTACCTTTTACAATGTTACTTTTTATTGTAGAGAATAAAAACCTACACTCAGGAAAGGTCATAGTTCAAAAAGAATGTAAGAAGTCACGGCATTAAGCACTTAGGGACTTATCACACTGAGATTTGCCAGCGTGCTTTCAGCGAGACGATTGTATAACGCGCTCGCTGCGTGTTCGTAGCCAGCACGCCATGTGTGCGCAACGTGTTTGCCGCGTGTGTAACGTAACAATTACGTTACGTAGTGTAGGTACAATGTGAAAACGCGGAGAGAACGTCGCGTAGTCGCAGCTACCTGACTTCGCACCCGCAGAGGGCACGCTCACGAACCGTCTCGCTAAAAACACGCACATTATGATAACGCTTAGAAACATTAAGACTAGTTGACCTTTTTGCAAAATGTCATTTCTGTAGACAGTAAAATAAATTCCATGGTTGAATTCTTAACATCGGTTTCATTCAATTTATTCATAAGACAAGTGACACGATTCATTCATATTATTATTAAAATACGTATACATACATAGGTCGTACACAGTCATGGACAGGTCAGTAAATAAATGACTTTTTTTTTTAAGTAATCAAAGAAAATTTGTTCTTATTCTTGTATGATACTTACTAGGTCTTACACCCCTGCCTTTCCCTGAGGGATATACAAGCGTGATATTATTTTGTATGTCAATACTATTTAAACTTAAAATAATAGCTTAAAATATGGAATATGGAATAATGGTGCTGGTGGTCAAGTGGCTTCCCATGTTATTCTCATATCTTATTTCAACTCTACAGTATTCTGTTCAATCCCACAACCCCCTCTTATTTTGTTTCAAGTTCCTTCATGACACAAATAACAGATATCGGAGGTCATCGGAAAACTTAAGACTAGAGATGCCGATGCATTCCATCAGTTTTTATGACAAGTCTTTTACAGTTCAAGCAGTACAGTTATGGAATGCCTTGCCCATGTCGATAAGGCGTGCTTAATCACTGTCCACTTTAAAATTTATATTATATATGTGTAGATAAATATAAATTTTATGTATACTACCTGAAGTATTGGCTTTCCTTCTCCCTTTAATCCATCCAAAGGTAGTCTGTAATAGATTTCTTTTAGCGATAAGACCGCCCATTGTGTCACCCAATGTAAAATTTCTACATCTATTTCTGTAATTTATAAGGTGTACCTACATAATACAGAGTATTCTATCAAAAATGTCCGGTTAAGATACGCGTGCCACGGCTGGTCAGTGGATGGGTGACCATCTTGACATACCAAGACCCCTCCGTGCCTCGGAAAGCGCGTTAAGCCGTCGGTCCCGGCTTTCATTCGTGGACCTTTGACAGTCATTGCGGGTCGTCAGAAGCCCGAAAGTCTGACAACCAGTCTTACCAAGGGGTTTCGTATTACCCAGTAACTGGGTTGTGGAGGACAGATTTTGAAACCATCGAAAGACCATCTCAGACAATAATCAGCTTGGTCCTCATATGGCTTGACCGCCTGACCAAGATTTTGTCTGGACTTTTAAAGACACTGAGTTTTATTTCGGTCTTTCTTCTCAGAGTACCTAGTTGATTAGAAAACACGTCTAGTTTTTAAACACAATTTAATTTGTCATGTAAAAGTAATTTTAACTATGATCATAAAGCCATAAAACTTAGAATTAAATCATATTAAAGGTCAAATATCAAATTAAGTCACGCCAACAGTTTAGATTCAAGGCCAATACATACCAAGTTAAAAAAGCTAAAATTAGATCTTAAGCTATCAGCTTTACTCAAGGTTATAGTCTAGGACCCAAACTGTAACCGTATTCTTGTTTTAACACTTTTAAAAGAAAAATGTCTTTAAAAATGTTACAGATACAATTATGTTAGAGTACCAAAGTGTAAACTTTTGTGTGTTCACATATTGTGTAAAAGAACTAAGCAGTATAAGGTTTATGTGCACGGTACCGCAACAACGCGCTTCTGACAGACAGACTTGGCGTTGCCAAAATAGCCTCAATCCAGTCGGGATTGAGGCTATTTTGGCAACGCCGTGTCTACCAGTTTATCGGTTATAGATATATATTACTGTTACCTACTCCTTTGTAAGTGGTACTCAATTGATTCTGTTATCAAAATGTAACACTTATAATAATTCTGTAACCTTTATGGTGTTTTTTTGTCCCTGGTTATAGGTACCCATAAACTCTCATGACTTAGGCCTGATTTTACCAAAGGTTATCATAGGTATGTGGTATAAAATTGACATCTGACAGTTCTGTAACTGTAAATTAAAGTTATTCTAGGAATAAAAGTTTTGTGAAATACGCCCATATTTTACTTTCTCTGCCATCTTAATGTTACATCCTTTAAAAAATGGTAAAAGCAGCTTAAAATTGAACATTATAATTGTCATAATTTTGCCAGGGGCTTGTGGCTAAGTTTAACAGTTGCACGGGTCGATTGATCAGGGTAAGCTGCTCTTGTCGCGGTTGGTCTGTGGATAGCAAGCTTCACATAGCAAGACCCCTCCGTGCCTCGAAAAGCGATTTAAGCTGTCGTTCGTGGATGGTTCTTTGACAGTTGTTATTGTGGGTTGTCAGAAGCCCGAAAGTCTGACTGGTTGTGGAGGTCAGTTAGGTTACGTAAGTACCATACAATGTTTGGGAAAGGCTACGCTCATTTTGCTTTCATCTACTACTAAAATTATGAAAAGGTAAAATTTGTGAGTTTGTAGGGCTGGTTTTAATCTTTTGATCAGATTTCTAATATTCCTTAAATAATGGGAATCTATAGTAGAGAAATTATACATATTTAAGTATATTATATATTTTACTAGCTGCTCCCCGCGGTTTCACCCGCATAAATCTTGATCCCGTGGGAGTATCGGGATAAAAAGTACTCGATGTGTTAATCCAGGTTATTAACTATGTATATATGTTATCTGTGTGCCAAATTTTATGCAAATCCGTTCATTAGTTTTTGCGTGAAAGCGTAACAAACATCCATCCATACTCACAAACTTTCGCGTTTATAATATTAGTAGGATTAGAAAATACAGGACTGCCTCGTTGGTCTAGTGGTCGCAAGAGCTACTGCTATTATATTCCCAGGTCGGGCAATTTGTTATTGGGTTTTTCTATCTAGAATTTCTCAGTAGCAGCCCAGAGTCTGGATTTGTGCCCGGTTAATGGCAATAGGTTCGCCCCCTGTTACATGAGACTCAAGCAAAACTGGCGAAATGCGGGTGTACTATAGGTCGCCTCAGGGTCGCGGTTAATTCGAAAGAGATAACCGTGGCCCTGGCACAGGCAACTGAAGGAACACGGGTGGGTTTTAGTCAGTAAAAGTCTGACACGCCCTCCCGCTCCGCCCAGAGCGGGAGAAGTCATTTAATTTTGATGATTTAGGTACTCTGCCTAAGCTTTCTGGGATTACAGGCGTTATGTTATGTATGTGTAGAAATTATACACGGATGAAGTCCGGCCAGAAGCTAGTCTTAGGTAGATAAGTGTAGCACCAGTCATACCTATAGATATAGTGACTGACCCAGTGACTGAGTTTGGAGGTGAGACAGGAATTCGCCCTATGTAAATCACTGGTACTCTGCTGCATCCATTTGGACTGGAAGCTGACCCCAAAACCATTAGAAAAAGGCTATGCAGATGATGGATGATTTATGATTAAATATTTATTTTAAATTAATTTTTGACATTGCTCATTATGTCAGATATGATCTCATTAATGTAAATATTTATGTTGAACTAAAGTTCCCTTATCTATTCATGAGATCAGCTTTCGTTTATCAGGTGCTGTTCTATTGAGATAACCTAAAGGTTAATACCTACTTGCTTGATGACTTTATGAACAAATTTATCATCATGATTTCAGTCCATAGACTTCCAATGCTGGATGTAGGCCTCCCTCAAGTGTCCCCACATTGACTTGTCCGTGTCAGCTGATTCCCACAACATTTACAAGGTCATTGTCCAATAATAAAGTCCCTAGTTTCGGAAAGCCTGACTGAGTCTTTGTGATCTGTGATCTCTCTCTATCTCCGCTACGGATGATGACAATAATTTTTTTTAGCTCAAAAAATGTTTGTTTACAAGTAGTGCAAACCAATAGAAAATGTGTAAACACTTAAAAAAAATCCAAGTTATAAACGTTAAAAATTTGTGCTAGACAAGGAAAACATTATACTAGCCCCGTACAATAGACGTACCGCGCAACAAGGACGGTAATAATCCCCTCCAGTACCTTTTAAAGCGTGTAGCTTCTTCATTGTGACATTGATTTAACAGTGTTTTCGATTATGTTATCTTTACCTATGCCTTCTTCGAAATTACCTGATTTTTTCGAACATTTTTAATATTAGTTATCATTCCTATTCAGATTGATTAAGCAAGGTAGGTGGCTGTCTATGCAGCCAACCTGGATTGTGATTATTGGTTTTCAACCACAGATCGTAATCAAGATTGGCTATATTTCATGATTCGCTGCTGTGATTGTTTGACCAAAATAACAACAACCATTCATAATATATTATATCATGTACAAACAAAAGATTAAATATTGATTAGGCTATTATCAGGGTTGATTGAAAATGAATGGTACATAACTTCATGTAAGTACTCCTTGAAGAGTTAGGCTGTGTAAGTCCCTTTTGACTTAATTTAACATAACTAAACTTATCCACGCCCTTTACTGAATTAATGGCCAAGAAATATCAAATTATTGTAATTACTGTTATTGTGTCATACTTAATTTATCCAAGAATGTATAAAAACATGAAACATTGTTCAGTAAAGCAAGTCATTAGATTATCATTCTACATACCTACCTACCTACTTTTCCATGGTGACTGTTAGTCACCTTAGGGAAAAAACAACAAATTTAAGTAATAAAAATACAATAACCTGTGGCTAGTCACAGCAACCTATTGACCTGATTAATAGTGAGCTGTGCTTGTGCATTCATTAAGTAAAACTAGCTAAGGTCGCTCTGATCTGCCTGCAAGTTATATAAAAATAAATAAAATGGTATGGGACTTTATCATTATCTTTTGTAGCAAAAATAATAAAAAAAGGAAGTAGGCTTACTAACTCATTAGATTATGAGTTAGAGGGAATCGATTTTAATGCTAACATTTTCAAACATAAACAAAGTCTAGCCATGGGTGCTCTCTGACATATCCTTCTGGAAAAACGTGATTATGTTATATATGTTATCTTAAAGCATGAAGTATTTTCTAGAAGAAAATATTGGTATATATAAATAGGTTTTTTGTTTAATTACTGTTTTGAAATAACAGTTATTATATTTGGACATAGTGTGTGCACCACAAAATACAAATAACAAAATAAAAAGTTAAAATAACAACAACAATAGTGTGGATATTTAAGATTTCTATTGAAAAGTGGTGTACTTGTTAAGAGATATTGCTGAGATTATTTGTTAAATGATTGGTTTCATAGGTATAATTTAATATTTTCTATACAGGACCTTACTTTTTTTATATTTTATTTTTTATTTTTCATAATATTTTTCGTCTATTTATTTTTCTCAGCTGTCTCTAGTTTGCATAGGATTTGATGATCTGTCACTTCCTGCTCACCTTTTCCAGGCATTTAATAAATGCATTTTTCATTATGCTACGTCAGTTACTAAACAATATTGATTTAATCAATGGTATACTATCAGAAACACATCTTAATTTCTCCTAATCTCAGGAAAACACCACAAACAATATAGATACAATCTTTAAATGTCAACATAGGAAGTACCTGCATCATAATTATTTTCTCACAATTATTAATTAAGTACTATGAGGATTTAAGAAAGCTTGTGAAAAAATTATGTGGAACGAAATGGTATTATATGTTAACTATTTTTAGGGTTCCTTAAGATGTGATACCTAGTAGAATTTTGCTGTTTTTTGTATAATATGTAGTACTATGTTCAAGCACAATACGCGTCCGTAAATATGGAACATCGAGTTAGACTTCCTTGTTGGTGCAGTGGTTTCAAATGCTACTGCTGAGCTTGAGGTCCTGGGTCCGACTCCCAGATTGGGCAAAGTGTTCTTGTTTTTTTTGTCGTGTTCTTCTCAGTAGCAGCCCGGAGTCTGGATTCGTATCCGGTGGCATTGGATCGCCCCCTATTTAGTATATATGGAACTTAAACATAACAGGTGAAATGTGGCGGTGCCGAAATGTGCGAATACAGTCGTGATGTTTTGTTATTTTTAGGATTAGTGTTAGAGGTTTTTAGTAGTACCACGTTGAAACTTACAATAAGCGAGGTATGGCACATCGCGTTTTCCAAAAAGTCGTCTTTGACTCACGTCGTCTCACTCATACCTGTGTGACCGTCTCTTTCTAAAGCTCGACGTGACATTAACGAACGGGTACTGCACTGCATCTTCTCATCTACTTCCGAATTGTAATATATAAAAAATGCGGATGAAATTTGGCACACGGATAGATGATGACCTGGGTAAGGATAGGCTACTTTTCCGCAAATAAACGTTTTTAATTTCCTTCTTTTATTCGCAAAAAAAGTAGTTATTTGGTATTTCGCACACTGCATTGAAAGAATCTCCTTTAGCTACAATCGTTTCGCCTTTATCGTTACTTAAATCAAAATGGTGTGGAGGTTCTTCGGCTTGCTTGCGTGGCGCGGCGGTCGTTTTGGGCACGCCTTGGTTGCTATGGGGACACCTCAAACAGTCTTCAATTATTATTATCCTTAAATGTAGGTTGGGCAGGCAGCTATACAAGCATCTTTCCGACTGTAATGCTTTTACCACGAAATGACCTTCCTATTTATCAATTATTTTTTTAATGTGAGATTTTTTTTTAACTATTAAGACCTTTCCTTTGATACCCAATACGTCATCAATAAAAAGAGACGTTTTTTAGTTCATGACTTTACGTACTCTCTAGACGTCGCCATAATCAACAATACTTCATTTGTCAAATTATGATTATAAGTAGTTTAGAAGTTATGAGCCGGGAACCGATCAAAATCATAACCATCCTTTAAGTCAAAGTCGAAGCATTTATTTCAAATAGGCACATTTCAACGTCAACATTTACATTAAAATAGAATTGATTCTAGGCGCCCCTTCTAGAAGGTAGTTTCGTATGGAGAAGAATGGGCAAGAAACTCCACGGTTACTCTTTTAAAATGTTTTTGTTTCGCCGTAGCTCGATCATTAACAAAAAACATATACTTTACACATAAAAGTTCGAGTCGTAGGTATAGTGAACCTTCTTCTTTTAAAAGTCGTTCATGTTACATGTCCATTGGCTACCTGATGAGACGAAATGTAACCAGTGAACACGCTTCATTCACTTCGGTTTTGTGTTAGGGAGAAGCGCCAGGGCAGCCCGATAGATTTAAAATTTCTGACGCAGTTTAGTAATTTGCAGATCAGGGTCAAGTTTTTTTTTTGGGTGGGAAATCATCGTAAGACTTCTCACGCTCTGAGTGGAGCGGGAGGGCGTGTCAGACTTTTAGTGACTTAAACCCACCCGTGTTCCTTCAGTTGCCTGTGCCAGGGGCTACGGTATGTGTTTCGAACAACCTTCGATTCTGGCAGAGTGTCAGGTTCTATGTTGAACAAAATATGATTTGATTTTGAAAATGCAAATAGCAGAAATAGTACATGGCGCGACTACCTGACCCTGACAACCCAGGTACTGGGTGACACGATACCCCTTGGCAAGACAGGTTGTCAGACTTTCGGGCTTCTGACGACCCGTAACGACTGTCGAAAGATCTACGAATGACAGCCGTGACCAATGGTTTAAAGTGCTTTCCATAGCACTTTTGATATGTAATGAATGGTCACCCATCCACGGACCGACCTCGGCATGTGTACCTTCAATTGACGAACTTTTTGTAACGCTATTTAAAGTCGCCTACCAGTCCACACGCGAATTTGTTCGTGTATTAAAGTGTTTTTTCCTTGTTACTTGTAGCGTTTTTTTATATTACGTGAATCGGGTAGGTATTTTGTTATCAGGTTCAGCGAAGAATTCGAGCCATTTACATGTCATAACGTACGGTACTCGCTGTGGCAGCGAAATACGTAATTGGATTACGATTATTTTCACCTGAGTAACTTTGTGGGGAGCTCCGCTTACAAGTACCTACCTATGTTAGAATACTTTTTTGCGATTACAAACTTACATTTGCAGTTAGAGAATTGACCGTGACGTATATTGATGTATGTTCGAATATTTTTTCAACTACAATGTTAATTTTGTTCTTGGGCTAAATTCATCCCAACTACGGAACCCTTCAATGTATGTGGTCCGACACGCACTTGGCTGGTTTTTTTTTTATATGGCAGAATATGTTGTGTGTCTGAGCTAAATAAGTCTACTTTTTCTTTCTTCCATATTTCATTTATTTATTTATTACAGCTTAAACTATGATTACAGGGTTAGCCCTAATGCGACAGTTAAGCACATAAACTAATAACCTAAACTATTTATGTAATTAAAATGAGAAAAATATAAATAGTATTATCTTTGCGAATTCACTCAAACAACATTTAAACACATCGATCTAGGTTTGAAGGTCGATGGTACGGATAGTTCTGTGGAGGGTTTTGTGTCACAACAAACAGATTAACACATTAGATTAACTTAAGCAAATAGTTTCTCTTTCATTTCGAAATCATGGGACAGGTTCATTGCTTATTGTTAATTGTATTATCACAGATATAGGTAATCAACGGCCTTATATTATCAGCCTGTCGATAACTGTCCCACTGAAACAAAGGCTTTTTCTCATACAGAGATGGCACGAGCATCAATCACCACAGACAAAACGAAAAAAAAAACCTTTTTAGTGTGTCAATAAAGGAGTGTACTCAGTGTAGGCGACTGCTATTGACCCTGACAGCAATGAAAGTGTTAATGAATGCTACACTTCAAAATATTAAGCAGAAGTTATATTCTCACCTTGCATGGTAAGGTAACATTAGGTACACGCACGCACATCTAGACGTCGCATTTTCTATGGTTTCGTGAGGACCTTCAAAATACACTTGGGCTTCGGGTTTGGGCCACGAGGTGTGGGATACTTGCCTCACTACATGAAGGTTAGCGGTGTGTTCTCTGAAAAGATCGCTCCAGAACCGCCTGTGTAACGCATGTTAGGGCACATCTCTGGGGAGACTTTACAAACGCCACCTGCTGATGAAATCCAAGCTTTTGTAAATAGAAAGAAGGTTGCATTTTATGTGAAACCTATTTCCGTACTCAATGGAGACCAATCTTTATACAAAACGCTCTGCGTCTCACAAATTCGTAGTTTGAGAAAAACTCATCCTCATTTTTTGAATAATAAATGATTGTAAGTAGTTTTGTACAAAAACCTTAACACGTCAATCATATTTTTAAAACAAGATGAGGGCGGCCTATCGGCCTACTCTGAGAAGAAAAGCCCAAACAAACTCAGAAGTCACAGTCTCTTTTAAAGTCCAGACGTATTCTTGGTCAGGTCACGTGAAGACCATGTATATTGATCTACATCTCTGAAATCGTCTGAAATGGTCTTATTTTTGAGGAAAAAACCACACAGATTGAGTGGACCAGTCCAGTTGGTGCACGCATTTGTCAGTAATCGTGCAGGTCAACGAAAAAGTTAAGGAGCTCAACTTTAGCCTGGAATCAGCCTGTCAGTTTTTTATTATTATTATTCAACCTGAATTTCCACTGATGAGGAATGGTCCCCCCCATAGCTTTCCATTGTATTTGTATGGCAACAGGCAACAGCTTCTCCGTATAAACACCAGCCATTCAGAAAGTTACTTTCTTTAGCGTCATTATTACAGCCTAAAGACGTCCGCTGCTGGACATGGGTATCCCCCCAAGCACCGACACTTCGACCGGTTCTGTGCTTAACGCATCCAGCGGATTCCTGCGGCCTTCACAAGGTCATCGGTCCACTTTGTGGGAGGCAGTAGGGGTAGCTACCGAAGAGCTAGACGGTGCTGCGCAACAGGGCCCTCGGACCCTGACCAGCAAGCCTCGCATTGATCTAGCTAAAATTCTACCACCTTCGGAGTGTGAATAAAATAGGTTGCAACGCGACTTTAAGCTAGTACTGTCGGTCAGAGAGTTACCGTTTAGTTTTTTTTTTTGGCATATTAATAGTCCTTCCATCGCTACGTCTCGGCCCCATCGGCCATCCATTCTGCGATCAATGTGCCCTGCCCAATGCCACGTAAGTTTGGCAATTGTTCAGCGTGTGTCTGATTATTTCGCGTGAAATGGGTCTTCTGCTATTATTCAGTGATACAACTTGACAAGTCCCACTTGCTGATCATACAACAATGACTCATTTGTATATAAATTGTCGTTTAAAATATATAAAATACAGCTGTTAGACGCCTGGCTGAGGTCTGTTTGTAGCTCATGACTAATATCATGACTGACAAGGGAATGGCAATCCTATATGCAAATGACATTCAACTGTTAACATCTATTCTTGGATTATACTTTTAAGTGAAGCATGTATTGTCTCACGGCAGGGCAAAGGCCTACCTATTTCCAAGTAATAATCGCTGCTAGCGATGTCGTGCTCATCTCGTCGTTCAATGGTTCACTGGAAAACCAGCGTCAGAGAGTATCGGTCTGGCTTCAATGCTGAAATGGACCTTTTTGGCGCACACTGTTTTTGTAAATTGTATCGTTTAATTTTATTTTGTTGTTTCGTGTTTTACGAACTGCCAATAAATGTTACTTTTTCTTATTTTCTACGTCTGGTTCTGCGACGATGTCGCTTGCCATTGAGAGACGAACCCTAGGCAGCCGACTGCTGCCTGTCGTGTCCAGCAATGAGATATTGCCATTTGTAATAATCTTTGACAGTCGTTACGGATCGTCTTAAGCCTAAAAGTCCGACCACCTGTCTTACCGAGGGGTATCATGTTGCCTAGTAACTGGGTTATGTTATGAAGGTCAGTTAGGCAGTGGCTCCATGTAACATACTGGTATTCAGCTGCGTCCGGTATGACTAGAAGTCATAGTAAAAATGAAATAATCGAAAAAATCTGTTAAATCGATGTAAATATGAAGAAAATACACGCTTTAAAAGTTTTTGGAGGGGATTATTGCCGTCCTTGTCGCGCGGTACGGACAATGTACGGCGCTAGTATGAAGTTAGGTAGTCGTGACGTCACTTCTACGATAGTGCTGTCTTTCTCTAACCCTTCTTTTAAAACGTTTGTAACTCGGCCATTTTTTAAGCGTTTACATTTTTTGTAACATTGTTGGCACTATTTGAAAACAAACATTTAAGATTTAAGATAAAAATTGTCATCATCCCTAAGCCTTCGAGTTGATTTAAAACAGCTTCATATGCACTGCTTAACATGTGAATAGTGATTCATACACTTACTCTTTCAATACAGTTCCATCGAATGAAGCTCTTACAAAAAACGATTAAAATATACTAGTATTGTTATTACGATTTATTAAATGCGCGAAGACACAGGAATATTCTGTTGTCATACCCCATGTATTATGTACAGTTTATAAAGACTGGTAATATCCTTCTTGTTTTCATGTCAATTGAGCGAGATGGCGATACACAATAACACCATTTGAGTTATGAAAACTCATACAAATAAAATCCTAAAATTACTTGCATTTAAAATTGAGTCTTATTGCCTTGAAATAAGCTTTTTAGCTCAATTAATTAAACCAATTCAGTAGTCAATTATGTAACAAACTACTTTCAGGACTTGCGTTTGTTCTGTTACACCTAGTACATATATATATACTTTTGGTTCATCTGATCAGCTACGGGCTGTAGCCGATCTTATTCTATTAACTGTGAAGATCTGCACCCTAATTGCGTACGTATCAACCGCAATCTGAATCATTTTGAAACATATTGCTAATCCATCCTACTATCTTACTAATATTATAAACGCGAAAGTTTGTGAGGATGGGTGGATGTTTTTTAATCTTTTACGCAAAAAACGACTGAACGGATTTTGATGAAACTTTACAGTAATATAGCTTTATACATCAGAATAACACATGGTCTACAATGTATTAAGATTTTGTGTAATTTGATCATAATAATTATAACGATAAGTATCGAGTAATTCGCAAGAATTCCAGCCCTCTGAGAACTATCTTGGCGTGTGCTGCCCAAATACAAGGAGATAATGAATGGTGGGATTGTTTGTTTTAAATAGTCCTAAATAAAAGTCCGCGACAGCATATATCTACCTTTTATGTGGAAGCTATTATAGTCAATATAGTGAGCTATGAATGCATTTAAATTGGATACTTTGTTAACAGTGCACATTTTATAGTAATTATTTAATTCTTATCAAAATTAACACCTTTGTCGTTTTTGGTATTTATTGTGGATAAACTTTATCTTTTACACTAAGTAATTTCGGCTGATGGTTCAAAAGTTATCACAGTAAGAACGGCAGCACTGGCGGCGCGCAGAGCGGGGATGTGATGTTTCACGGCTAATCCGTTGAACTGTGGCTGAAGCCTGGGACTGGGATTACTCTACTTTGAACGGTCAATATTAAAGCCATTCCTACTGTTAGTGTGTTACGCAATTACCTCGCTCATCCTAAAACATATCTGTTACAATATTCTGACATAAATGGACTAGGACTGTAAGACCGTTTGGCTATCAGAAAATTAGTCCTGACTGCCCTAAATCACTGCCTTTGGTTAGACAAGAACCCGATTACCCGAATAGACAAAGTTATACCTAGGTACGCACTAAATGACCTATATTGTAGCTCAAGGACCCCTCTAGATCAGCAACAAACACTGATAACCTCAACGCTTTGACGTAATGCGCAGGCAGCGTGATCAAGTAATTTTATCATTGAGAGAACTATTAACCTGACCTACGTCATTCCGACTTGAAGATCAATTGGCCTTTATTGTTATTGTAAATAGCTACGTGCGGACTGAGTACTGCACATGTCACATGATAGAAATACATAAACTCACGCCTTCTTCCCCTATGGGGGTAGGCAGAAACTACATACCGCCATCCAGGGACTCAAACTGTAGCCGTAATAAGTGTTTCTAACACTGTTTTTAAAAGTTTTTTTTTTAAAGAAATGTAACACATACAATAATGTTTCAATGTTTAATTTTTTAGGGGTGTTAATATGTGTAAGTTCGTAAGTTAAGAAGCAGTTTTAGGTATCATTGGGATGATGACTACTATTAAAAAGGACTACTATCAAAGAAGGCATAGTAAAAATGAGATAATCGAAAAAATCTGTTAAGTAAATCGATGTTAAAATGGAGAAGATACACGCTTTCAAAGTTTTTGGAAGGGATTATTCCTGTCCTTGTCGCGCGGTTCGGACAATGTACGGCGCTAGGATGAAGTTACGTAGTCGTGACGTCACTTCTACGATAGTGCTGTCCTAGTCTAACACTTATTTTAAAACGTTTTTTAAGCAGTTTAAACTTGGCAGTTTTTTAAGCTTTTACACTTTTTGTGAGACTATTTGCACATTTTTTTTTATGTATATTTTTATCGAATGATAGATTATCATTCTTGTATATATTCAGCAATATGTTTGATATCTTAACGGGTTCGTACGGAAGCTGTCCAGTGACTGCTCCGTTTATTCTTGGATTCTCTTAGATAAGGTCTTGAGGAATCTTTCTTTTGTCTTCTAGCGACTGTTTGTGTGTCCATGAGGTTTACTGCTAGCACGTTTGGATGGTTCTTGATACGCTATTTGTACGCTGTTGTCCTCTCTGAGATTTCTTAGTAAAAGAGTTCACCTCTTTTACTAAGAAATCTCAGAGAGGACAAAATTATATCACTAGAAATAGGGACCAATTAGTTCAACCAGGTTTCAGGCTGGCTAAAGTAGACTCATCTTTCATGGGGTACTGTTTAAGATGTTACAATAAAATACCTATCAAAAGTTTAAGATGTTACAATAAAATACCTATCAAAAGTTTAAGATGTTACAATAAAATACCTAACTAACCTATAAATAATATGGGTACGTCTTTCATTGACTTGAATGAGTCCTGGCGGCTGAGAGTATGTCATGCTCA
The DNA here is from genome assembly GCA_963555695.1 of Dasypolia templi. NCBI lineage: Eukaryota > Metazoa > Arthropoda > Insecta > Lepidoptera > Noctuidae > Dasypolia > Dasypolia templi. Next base: position 14,976,918 of record OY743163.1, read on the forward strand.
CTTTAATGTTTCGCTGATGGTGGCGCGTGTGTTGGATTATTTAGCTCCCTTCAAAATGGTTGAGTTGAATGGTGCTAATCCATGAGTCATGTTCGTGAACGGGCGCCGTCAGTTGAGACTGGTCATCTCTTAGCTGCCACGGCGTATTTTAATTAAATTATATTTTCGAATTGTTTTCATATTTAAATAACGGACGCTTTTAACGTTCTGCATCGTTCTCACATGCATAATTTCAACATGAATGATGTAACCAATCTATTGTAAACATGAGTATGTGCTTCTTCCAAGTTAGGCGTCTATCCAGGTATATACCAAGATACTTGGCGTAATCCTCTTGATCTCCCTCAAGAGGATTACGCCAAGTATACCGTTTAGAGTGACAGGGGGACATGTTCCTGTCCTATTAGTGAAAGTCACCTGGACGGATTTACTTTCGTTAGCTTTGATTCGCCAATCTTTGAGCCATTTGCATACATGATCGAGACTGTGTTGAAGCTTTTGTGCTGCAACTTCTGGTGAAGCGTCCACTGAAAGAATTGCTGTATCATCAGCAAATGTTCCAGTGACTACTCCTTCCGTCGTTGGGAGGTCAGCTGTGAAAAGCAGGTACAGCGTTGGACCCATTACGCTGCCCTGCGGAACTCCAGCTTGGATAGTATATAAGGAAGTTAACTCTTCTCCTTGTTTAACAAAAAAGTGTCTGTCGCTTAGGTATGACTTTATAAGGTAGTAGAAGTTTGTAGGCAGATCCCGTTTTATTTTGAACAGTAGTCCGTCATGCCACACACGATCAAATGCCTGCGATATATCTAAAAAGGCTGCAGCACTGTACTTTTTCAACTCAAGAGCTTTGTTGATATGTTCCACTAATCTGTGTTCTTGTTCTATGGTACTGTGTTTCCGGCGAAAGCCAAACTGATGATCAGGTAACAGCTTTGAGGATATAATCGGAGACAATCTACGCAGGATAAGTATCTCCATGATTTTCGAGGGTATAGGCAGCAGGCTAATAGGTCTATATGATTGCGCCTCAACAGAATTCTTACCCGGCTTGGCAGCCATTATAACTTGAGCTAGTTTCCATTGCAGTGGGACCGCAGCTCTTCGTACAATAGCGTTATACGAGGGCGGCACTGAAAATTTCGGGAATCAAGGAAGTGACACAACATTACTATTTAAAAATGTATTTATTGCTTTTCGAAGTATTCTCCGCGAAATTTGACACATTTTTCCATACGATGGAACCAATCATTAAAGCAACCATTCCATTCGGAAGTTGGGGTCTCCAAAATGGCCGTTTTGTAGGCGTCCACAGCTTCTTCAGGTGATGAAAATCTCTGTCCACGCCATTTATTCTTTATTTTAGGGAAAGTATAGAAATCATTAGGGCTTAGGTCGGGGCTGTACGGCGGATGGTCTAATAATTCTGTGTTCTTGCTCTAAAAACTCTTTTGTTCTGTGTGCGGTGTGAGAACTCGCATTGTCGTGATAGAGGATGATGCGGCGGTTGCAGTTCTCTTTACGGAGTTCAGAAGCGACCTGTGGCAAACACTCAAGAGGAATAGTCGTAACATGGCCGGTTTTGGAGACAAACGTGGCCACCATTTTTTTTGCAACACTCCGTGAACGAACAATTTTTGTTGGCTTTAACTCATTTTCGAACACCAAAACTCGTGACTGGTTTTTTGTTTCGGGTTCGTACGCGCATATCCAGGATTCATCACCTGATACGATGTTGTATACAGCATTTGAGGATCCTGCGTGGAATCTTTCGAGAGTTCTGATGCACCAAGTAACGCGAGCCGCTTTTTGCTCTTCACAGAGCGAATGCGGTATCCATCGGGAAAACAACTTTTTTACACGTAATTGTTCATGCAAGATTATTTGTATTTGACTCATGCCAATGTCTAAAGTTGTCTGAATTTCGCGATATGTCACATGTCGATCTTCCTCAATCAGCTTACGCACAGCATCAACGTTTTCTTGGGTGATTGCAGTTTTTGGACGACCTTGACGGGGATCATCACTGAGCTTGACACGTCCACGTTGAAATTCAGCAAACCAGCGATAAATTGTGGTTTTGGATGGGGCTTCTTCACCAAATGCAGAAATCATCCGGTCAACACACTGCTTTTGTGTTAAACCACTTCGAAAGTCATAATAAATCATCGCTCTTGAATTTTCTCGAGTCAATTTCATTTTCTCAACGACTAAACAAGTTTGACGAAACCTTGTGACAAGACCGAGAATCTTTTTTTAAATAAATAAACGATATTCGATTATTAAAACCAAGTAGTTTTCAACTAAAAAGATTTTAATATGACAGGAACAGTGGAAATATTCCATTCCCGATACTTTTAGTGCAGCCCTCGAACAGGAAAGTGAGAAATAGAATTCCTTCCTTTGGTAGCTCTCTTAGAATTTTGCCTGTTATCAGATCGTAACGCCTTAATAGCTGTTTTTACTTCTTCCTTCGTGAATTTTGATATTGGATGATCAAGTTGCTGGGTTTGGTCTAATAATTTGGTGACTTCCTGCATTTTAGAAGAGATGGGCTCTTCTAAAATGCAGGAAGTCAGTCTGGATTTGGTATGAAGACCTGTTTAAGATGCTTAGTGAATGTGTCAGCTTTGTCCGCATCACTAGAAGCCCATTCTGAGTTACTCTTACGGAGAGGAGGTTAGTTGGCTACAGGACGTTTGAGGTTTTTTTGTGGTTTTTTTGTGGCTTTCTGAAGAACATCACCAATCAGAGTGCCTAGACAAATGGCAGATGTATTGTTGTGGATAGAAACGGGATGACTATTTAGACGATGACTCTTTAAAGATGTTGAAGGTCTGCTGTCAAAGATCCGATGTCCCAATTATTATTTCAAACTTTTCGAACACAAAAATCTACAAAGGCGGACTTAATGCCTTAAGCCATTCTTACCAACGAGGGTCCTTTTACCGAGGAAGTGGGTAGTGGAGGCCAGGTAGGCAGTCTCTCTATGTAAAATTCTGGTATCCAGCTGCGTCCTGTTAGCCTGGAACATACTCCAGCGTAGTTGGGGAAGGCCAGGCAGATGATGATGTTTTTTATATATTATTAATAAAATAAAGTAGGGTTAAGGCTCGTCACACAGGTGCGACGCGTGCCTGTGTGGGAGCCTTTAGTTACGCCATTTATAACTCAAGAACGGCTGAAACGACTTTTATGATCTTTGATTTGTCTCCGCCTCGAATAGCAGAATAACTATTAAAACATGGGGAAAATAAAATTATCTCCTATCGATGTATGTCACTGTCAACTTTCAAACCGCAAATGTAAGTTTGTAATCTCAAAAATATATATTTTAATATGATAAAACTACAAATTAACGATTTCCGAACTTTTCCTTTACTTGTGCTGTAAGTGTGAGACCTTGCTTCTTGTCAAATTTATTTATTTATTTAGTTTAGTTTATTTCTCACCATAAAAGTTTTATGTATACGATAGGTACATGACAAGTATTTAAACAAAATTTGTGGTGATCACAATAAGGTGCACAACGAAGCGACCCTAGCCCCTGAACTAGGCGGGAACCTGTATCTCAGGGGATAGTGTTCAGCTATTGACATTCTCATATTATATTATAACATTTGTAAATTTCATAATTCTAGATCAACGGGAAGTAGGTACCATAAAGGCTTTGATTTTCTTGCGAGTGTCCAAATATGCGGCATTACGGCCGTCTCTTTTGATTGCGTTAACTTAGAAGTTCGATTTTTTCACAGCTTCAAGGAATTGCAGACCTGACTATTTGATTTTAATTTAAACTTGATACCTCCACGCGTTTCTGAGAAAAAGGGCCTTGGCAGGACAGACAATGAAGTGATCCTAGGGTTCTGTACCTCCTCAGGGTCGCGGGTGATTCGAAAAGAGATAACCGTGGCCCTGGCACAGGCAACTGAAGGAACACGGGTGGGTTTTAGTCAGTAAAAGTCTGACACGCCCTCCCGCTCCACCCAGAGCGGCAGAAGTCATTTGATGATTTCCCACCCAAAAAAAAACCTATTTCTCTTTTGAGATACGGAAATCAAAAGATACATTCATATGAAATCGCCTTTTCATACTGCATTCAAACATGCAAGTTTATTATACTACTTAGCTAGCAAAACTAAACCAGGAACTATTCTCTCCCGTGTATTGGTTTGGCATATTTCATAGACAAACGGTAAATAAAATAGATCAAAGTGTTCTTAAAATAGTTCTCGTAAATAACGAGTCACCTAGTTACTGGAGTGGTTTTATTTTTGGACGTGTTAGGCTGGTTGCAGTGGCGCGTTCGCATGGACCATTTGAATTGTTTATAAGAAATAAATAGTGTTGTGTTTCTAGAGAGATTTATTGACAGTTGTCTTTAGCTTTGTGGAATGGAAGTCAAGACTCGTTTAAAACAGTTTGTTTTTCTGACTCGTTTCGAAGAATTTCTTTCTTTATGAATTTATTTATCAGTCTTTTTTGTTTTGTTTTGCAATTTTATTCAATATTGCTATTTACGTACATATTCATTACAATTTTTTAATCTAACACGATTTTATTTTATTTAAGTATGCATACACACGTCACGTTGCAGTATAAAACTGATTTACATCCGTCATCTCACACTTCAAGTTGAGTTGAAAACAAGCTTCATGCACTAGTTGTCTGGCATTTTTGCTGAACTGGGCTTTTTGGCGCAGCTGTGAGGCTCACTTCCCTGCATTTTTTTTATCTGCTTTATATTATGTCGTATGCCTTTTAGTCTGTGCTAAATAAATGTTCAAAGTTGACACTTTCTGCGCCCCCCCAAAACATAATACATGAACTGCCGTCTGTGCTGTACGATAACCACTGTTTCAGCATTTATACGCATCTTGTGTAAACAGCTTTAGATATTTAGAAGCAACCCTTTTTAGAATACACTTGGTGTATTATCCAATAGAACATTATTGAGATTGATGATGATTAACTGCTATGTTATAGTTTATTGTGGGTTCAAAAGATTAAATATACCGGGTTCGATAATATAAATAATCGATGCATTAGAAGGAATGGAATCGATCATAATGTTTGCCTTAATCTGCCTATCCTTTCCACAACTATATTTAGGTCAGCTTCTAGTCTGATCCGACGAAGCTGAATACCAGTATTTCAAATGGTACGGCTTCCTTTCCGACCTCCACAACCCAGTTTTTGGGTAAGGTAATAGGTAATAGGTAATACGGGCTGGTGTCCGCAACTCCACGTCAATGCGCGTATTTTGCGTACGGTGGGAAAATCGATCATTCGATCCACCCCAGCTCCTCGAGGAAGGCCAGCAACGCCTTGATGTTACTGACAGCCTCGCGTAGGGTACCTGGGTTACCGAAGTGCTTTGCCCTGTATGTGGCGACCACCGGGCAGTTTAGAAGCAAATGAGCTGCTGTCTCGTCCTCCTCCATGCAGGCCCTGCACAACGGACTGTCTGTGACTCCTATGACAAAGAGGTGTTTGTTAAATGACCCGTGGCCAGTCAAGGCTGCCGTAGCTATGCGCAGCTGTTGCTTAGTTAGTCGGAGAACTTGTTTCGTGAGGCGGCTATCAATTGCAGGGAGTGCTTCCCTAGCCTGCCTGCACTCACCTTGTTCCAACCATTGTTTGTGATGTTGTTCCCTGGTGCGTTTCCTTACCAGAGTGCGTAGATATCCGAAGGGGAGTGGCACGATGGGTTCTGGTCCCACTGCTGTCTCACTCGACCCCCTTCATGCAAGTTCGTCGGCTGCATCGTTGCCCAGCGAACCGCTGTGTCCTTTGATCCATTGAATGGTTATTTTATTGTGTCTACCCACCTGGTTAAGGCGCTGGTGACACTCGTATATTAGCCCAGATTCAACTGTGTAGCTGTTTAGCGATTGCAGAACAGCCATGCTGTCTGAGAGTATACGGATCGAGTGGTCCTTAACCTCCCTGGCCATGATGGCCGAAGCAGCCAGAGAAATACCCATGCATTCGGCCTGGAACACTGTGTTATGGACCCCCAATGGTGTGGCTATACGTATGTTGAGGTCCTCCGAGAAGACTCCAGCACCTGTGCCCTTACCTGTTTTGGAACCGTCTGTAAAGATGCGCAGCTCTGCAGGGCACAAACCCTCGCATCTGCGATCCTCGTGAAGCTGGATCTTGTATTTTTTATCAAAGATAAATTGTTTGGGTACCCGATCATTGATGGCTCTCGTAATGGGGAAGTCGTTGTTGAGTCCCTCAAGTAGCGCGGTGTGTGGTGTGTCTCTCTTACCCCAGAGATTTAGTGTCTTAAGACGCACCGCCGCCAGTGTGGCTTCCTGCTGTATGAACAGGTGGAGCGGTGGCAGTTCCAGCATGGCTTCAACTGCTGCAGTCGGAGTGGTCCTCATGCAGCCCGTAGCCGCCAAGCAGGCTAGTCGTTGTATGCGTTGTAGTTTGTTTGAGGCTGTAGCCAGCTTGGTTCGGGGCCACCAGACCGCGGCTCCATAGGTGATCATGGGGCGGAACACTGTGGTGTACAGCCATAGTATAATTTTAGGGGATAGTCCCCACTTTTTGCCTATCATTTTCTTGCACTGCCAGAAGGTTATGCAGGCCCTGTTTAGTTTGTTGTCCAAATGACTACTCCAGTTTAACTTACTGTCTAGAATGACCCCCAGGTACTTGACCTCGTTGGCCAACTGAAGTTCTGTATTGAACAGTTTTGGTAGGCGGAAAGGGCCTAATGCTCGTTTTTGGGTAAACATGACAAGTTCAGTTTTGGTAGGGTTCACTGATAGGTCATATTCCCTGCACCAATTTTCTACGATACGTAGTGCTTGCTGAGTTAGGTTGCAGATCGTACCCGTCACCTTCCCCGAAACAAGGATTGCGATATCGTCTGCATATCCTATAGTATAATAGCGGCTGGCGTTGAGTATGTTGATGAGGTCATTGACCACCAGATTCCATAGAAGGGGGGATAGCACCCCTCCCTGGGGGCACCCTCTGGCTATCATGGCCAGTTGCTGCTCACCCTCAAGGCGAACCACACGTTTGCTAAGCATGTTTGTAATCCAGTCCGTTAGTACCTGTTCTACTCCATGTCTGGAGAGAGCGCTGCTGATGCTGGAGAAGCTGGTTTTATCGAAAGCTCCTTCGATGTCTATGAAGGTGCCCAGGCAGGTGCCTTTTTGATTAATCGCTTCCTCTATCTGGCTGACTACCAGGTGAAGAGCGGATTCGGTCGACTTACCCGAGCTGTATGCATGTTGGTTACCGTGTAGCGGTAAGGTTTTCAGAGCGCCGTCCCTCAGCTCCCTATCACACAGTCTTTCCAGAGTCTTTAATAGAAAGGAGGTCAGGCTGATCGGTCGGTAGGATTTGGCGTTTGTGTAGTCACCCTTACCTGGCTTAGGGATGAATATAACTTTCACTTCCCTCCATCCCTTGGGAACGTATCTAAAGGCCAGGCACGCCCGCATTAAAGGCACCAGTCTTATTGCGACACCGGTGCCACCCCACTGTAGTAAGGCGGGGAACACACCGTCAGGACCAGCTGCCTTAAAAGGATGGAAGCTCTGGATGGCCCATTGGAGTTTCTCCAACGTGATCACCCTGCTGGCGTAAAGTCTATCATTGTCTGATGGTGTTTGAATTACCTCTTGCCAGTCGATACCCTGCGCGAAGATACATCCAGGGAAGTGAGTTTCAAGAAGGATGCGTCTCGCTTCTTCTGGCGAGGAAGAGAGTGTGTTGTCGGGTTTCCGGAGGGTAGCGGGCCCAGGTGTGTTCTGTTGCGCCAGTACTTTCCTTACCCTGTTTGCTTGCTGACAGGATTCAATGCTACCACAGAATTTGCGCCATCCCGTAGTACTTCTGAATCTGATGCATTTTTTGTAGCTGGATTTGGCTGCGTAATATTTATCCCAGTCCTCATCCGCACATGTGTTCATGGCTCTATTAAGTGCTTTCCTTACCTTGCCGCGCTTGCGCTCCAGATCAGCGCCCCACCAGGGTTGTTTGCCCGGTGTATTACGTGGGGTGGTCTCTGGGCAGGCAATTTGGTAGCTGTCTATCATTGATTTAGTAAGATGACTTACTTGTGCCTCAATTTGTGTCGTATCCGCAAAAGTCGTCGGACCGCTTGATAACGACAGCTTGCATTCAAGGCTGCGTGTGTAGGTGGCACGGTCCGTGCTACGCGGATAGCGCCGTGGTGGTTTTGGGGTGACACAGACCTGGATGTCGAAGCGGATCCATCTGTGATCGGAGCAGGAGGCCTCCTTAGAGACCTGCCAGCCCGTGGCAATTTCCGCCGCGCCCTCTGTTGCCAGAGTGAGATCTATGATTGTGCGGCTTCGCCTGGTTACGAATGTTGGTTCGGAGCCAGTGTTTAGTAGGGATAGGTTAGTCGAGAATAAGTAGTCAACTAAGGCCTTACCCCTCTCGTTTTGCGTGTTCATACCCCAAAGTTGGTGGTGAGCATTGGCGTCGGCCCCGACGACGGCCTCAAACCCGCTTCTCTCGCAATGGCTCACGAGGCGGGCGAGGTCGTGTGGAGGCGGCGCCTCCGCCTCGGGCATGTATGCCGAGGCGAAAACGATCACCATCTCCTCGGCTTCGCCACGCTGTATTTGCAGCTTTACTGCAGAGACATCTCTGCAACAGAAGTCATTTAAAAACTGTGTTTTAAGGTTACCTGTGACATAGATGCACGATCTAGGATGAACGTGATCTGTGGTGACCAGGAGCTTACCGCCAAGATTGGAGAGTCCTTGTATGCGGCCCGCCCTGACCCACGGCTCCTGGATCAGGGCAATGGCTGTGTGTTGAACCTCCAGCCACTTGCGAAGCTGAGCCGTCGCGGTCCTGACTGTGGTGGAGGTTGGCCTGGAGGACTCTACAGGTCGACGAAAGGGACGCCATCGTTGGCCGAACCCTCTTCGTCCCCCTCCAGTCTCAGCCCGGCAAACAGGTCGCCCTCGTCGAAGCCGTCCCCCCCTCGGTCCGAGGGCGGGGACAGGATGATGTCATCCATCTCCTCACCCGATGAAGGAACGGCGACCACGGTGGCGGCAACAGGAGCGGCCAACTCTGCTATTGCAGGTTCGGCCGCTGATGCTTCCGGGTTGTTTGATGGGGGAGTGGACTCCCCTGCTGGTGCTGGCGTCTCGCCGATTGTTCCCGTGGCGGGGTCCCAACCCTGGGGGACGTCGGTGAACCTCCCGTTCCGACCCTGAAACTTCACGTACACCGTCCCTAATCCAATTGAGAGACGGCGTCCAGCCTCCATCAGGGTCGGAATTTGGTCTTCAGGGACACCGACCACCACGAACCATGCCGCAGCCTGTTTGTCGGCATGCAAGAGCACCCACCTCTTGATGTCGACCCAGGGGTTCTGGTAGCTGAGAGCGCGCCCAATATTGGTCGGCTCTCCGAAGACCCCCTGCTCGTCTGGGATCACGACACCACATCGTGCTCGCTTTAGAATCTCCGACTGACTCTTGACAACTAGCGAGATGCTAGTTGGGAGAGAAAGGTCGGAGACAGTTTTCCTTAGCCAGGCTAAGGTGTGGTCGTTACCGCACCACAGTTTCAATACACCCCCGGCGAACAGCGGCTTGGCGTTGAATGTTGGCCCTGGAGTGTCTTGCTTGGGGGAGCAGGCCTCGAGAATGATCTGCTTCTGGATAGCAGCGAATACCTGGTCCGATACGTCCTTGCTGAGGATCCCCGTGCGGTCGCAAGTGATCGCGACGTCGAGGTAAGCGCTGGCAGCTTGGGCGTAGCTTCTTTGGGCGACCCGTTTGGATTGGTCAAGGCGCGGCCGCTTATGCTCTCCTCGAGGTGTCAAAGTCTCGTTGAGGGCTCGCTTGGCCGCGGCCTGATCCATCCGACCGGGTCGCTGTGTTTTAGTGGCACCTTCAGCTTTTTCCGGGACACTGGCTGGCGGTTGACTGGGCGCTGGTCGGCTAGTGCCGGCCTCTGCCTGCGACCGCTTACCGGCGGAGAAGTTTAGCTGGCCGCTAGTCGATTTGACTGACCCAGCGGCAGTAGCCTGTTTGTTCCGGGAGCCTTTTCCCTGGTTCCAGCGTGCTTGCCGACGCTCCTTCCTCGTGGTTTGAGCCCTTTGCTTGCCTTGTACTGAGGCAGCCGGTGGACCAGAAGGGTCAGTGCAAGGGCAACGGGCTTGTTGAGTGGATTTACCCTTGCCCTTGCGTTTTTGTACCTGCCATGCGCGTGAAAACGCGTCCTCGGTGCACTTGGCCGTCGCCGTTTGACCGGTGACGGCCTTCTGGTGAGGGGAGGCTAGAAGAGCCACAGGAGGAGGAGGTGGTTTGGTAGGATGCCCGGTGCCAGTATTACCTAGCGCCGGGGTCTGTGTGGAGAGGGTCGGACCGGCAGTGGTATGAGTCGTTGCCGTCTTCGCCGCTGTGTTAGAAGGGTCGGTACTGGTCCCAATCAGCGCCGACGTCCTTTGTTTCAACTGGGACTTGTGTTTTTTGGTCTTAGCTGCGGTTTTCGCCACAGCCGGACCGGCGCCCGCGCTGGTACCAGCAGCGTTAGCCGCATGGCCACCAGGGGCGAGGGAAGTGCAAGCACCTCCCTTGGGAGTCTCATTGGCTTTCGCCTCCACTCCGGTGTGTTCATGTTTATTTAATTGGCCTTTCCTGTCCATATTAAAGTGAATTTAAAATTTCGTCTCTCTGGCTCCCACCCTCCATGGAGCCCGCAACTGGGAACGTCTTACTGTAAAATAGCTCGATCGTTAGGACTACCAGAGAGATATAGGGGCGCAAGGCTGGCTTACAGTGCGACATCGGGCGCTCGATCGGGTTGGCGTAGGGGGTCCTAAGGGCCACCCCCTTCGAACTGATCAACCCTCACTTACACCGTCAGCATGACCTTTACCTACCGCTTCGGCCGTCCGAGGACGACCTCAGCGGACCTCACGCACCTCGCCTGTGGCCCTCTGACGGGACACTATGACCATTTCCCTACCCCTGGCTAATGGGTAGGGCCACCGTTTCGCTTGAAATCCAGACCAAAGGGGGCGTGTTGCCTTACGGGCACATTACAACCAGAGCCGCTCGGCTCAACCCCCCAGGACTCCTTCATCCCCGCTCACGGCGCTCAACTGCGCAGGTCCTAGCGCAGGTAACTGCTTACTCCTACTCGCCATCAGCTGTCTTTAGTGACGGACGAGCCTGCCACCACCCAGTTACAGGGGGTCGCAGTAAGGAGTGGGAATTGTGGAGATGGAGGTGGAGGGAGTAGGGATGTAGGTAGGATGGGGTGGGGGAAGGATGAGATTTGGGGCAGGAGGGGCATATGAAGAGAAAGATAGGGGTAAAGGGACTTTTGGGAAAGGTTGTGCTGTGATGGCGCCTGGAGGTTTTCGTTACGTCTATTTCTTAAGGAATTAGACCGAGAACGGGGTGGCAACCTCGGGAAGGGACATCCTCCAGACTTGCCTTGAGGATCTACACGACTGTAGCGCTCTCCCTCAAGACCCCGCCACCTTGCCGCCTCTGAAGGAGGCGGCAGGGTAGGCCTGCATCTATACTACCAAGCAAAGCAAAGCAAAGCATGTCGTTGTGCAACCGTGAAAGCATAAAAAGCAGGCTCCCCCCCAGTTTTTGGGTAACACGATTCCCCTTGGCAAGACTTGTTGTCAGACATTTGCGCCTGTAACGACTGTCAAAGATCGGCTTCACGTGCTTTCCGAGGCACGGACGGCTCTCTATACAGTAATGGACCCTTCGAACCGCCTTGTAGACTATTTTCTATTTGTTGAGCGCCTGGTACTTGTTGACGGGCCCACACTGTCCTCTCATACCTATAAACACTAATTTGAAAACATTGTGGAAGCCAATTATTTAAAAGAGTAACCGTGGAGTTTCTTGCCGGCTCTTCTCCATAGGGAACGACCCATTGGAACCGTGCACCTAGCTTTTGACTTTCATTAGTGCCCATGTAGGTTTATGATTTTTGAACAGACCGCAGCAGTCGTAGCTTGCCTTGAGATCGACTCGTGCAGCTGTTATCAACATATCATGCATGTAGCCACGAGCCCCACTACCTGATGCGTAGTTTTGACGTTGAATTTGGCTCCCGATTTGGGCCCAATTACCATCTGTCCGTTCTCAGTATCGTCCCACTTCGGGGCAAAACTCCTACCTCTCCCTTTTCCACACCATTCTGAACTCGGCTAATGGAGGCCAGTCTTTTCGGTAGGAGTCAATCGCCTCCCTCCATCGTCGACCTGGATTGACAGTGATGACGAAATCTGTAATACTCTGATAGCTAACTCTTCTGAGTTTATCTTTGACGTTACTGACATCGGTGATAGAAAAGCAAACCTGGAGTAACAGTTTGTTTGAAATGGCTGTCCCGTCTTGAGCAAGCGTGGTGATCAATACTCGTGTCTTCTCTCTATTAGAATAGGCCTGTGGCCCTCAGTGGGACAATGATAGGCTGGTATTATTATATTGCTAGCTGGACCCTGTGATCCAAGATGAAAAGAAGCCTATATGGCCTTATTCCGGTCATGGTCTATCTGTGCCAAATATGAAATTTGGCCAAATCCGTTCAGACGTTGTGGCGTGAAAGCGTAACAGGCAAACTTTTCGCATTTACAATATTTAAGGATTAACCCTTCAGGGAATGTAGCCGCGGTGAAGGTACGACAAAACGAAAATAAAAGCATTTGGCAGCGTCCAAATTCTATTTGTAAACAAAACAAAAACACGCAATCCTAACTTAAATCCGGTAGCCTACAAAACATATTTCGTAGTCAAAATCATTTTTTTTTTGTATCGTGTCCAAGTAAATCCATATTTCCATACTATACTTATATTATAAATGCGCAAGAAACTGTCTGTCTGTTACCTGTTTTCACGTAATAACGGCAGAATGGATTTGCATGAAATTTGGTACACGCATAGGTATACCATGACCTGTGTATGATTTTATCATGGCAAGAAAGGCGTGTCGCGCGACGGGCGGTGCCTTTGTGCAGCGCCGGTGTACCTGCATGTTGATTCTTTAAAAATCTCACTGTGAAGACTTGCGTGGAGTGAACTGTCAGTGTCACCCCGTCTTGGTCAATCCCTAGCATCAGTGGCACTGACAGCTCACTCCACCAAAGTTTTCACGGGAGATGGTTACAGAATAGCACTACAGCACGAGCCTTTATAGAGAAGTATGGAGGCCAAAAACATGTTTCCCTCACCCCAAAAATAATGGTAAAAGGGCAAGAATTGGAGAATGATGATTTTGATAGACCATGGGTTAGGACAGGATACTTTTTTCCCGGTAATACGTTCCCTTGGGATACTTTCCGAAATCCACGTGGCCCAGGCCGCGGGCAGAAGTGCAGAAGTTAGTATATAGAAGTTAGTATCATGAAATATGCAGCATTGGCTCGGGCGCGCACTCCATTCAGGGGTCGAATCTATTGGAACAAATATTTTGCTTTATGCGATGATTAATGCTCGATTCCTATAAACAAAAACGAATCGTTTTGCTTACCAATGGTAGCATATATTTTTTAGTTAAACGATTGATTTAAAGAGATATAAACTATTAATTTACCTGTGATAGCTACTTCCATAAGGGAGGATCTGCTATGCGAATCGATGAGTTCTTTGCTTCATTTTTGGTAAAGATAAAATAAGAGTTAATTTTAACCAGTAACGGTCTGTAAATTATAAGAATCGGCCATCATGCGCAGTGTTTTTTTGTTTTTTGGGTTCTTGTGTGTGGCTGAAAGGAGGTGAATTGAAATATTGTGGTTGATATCCATTTTTAGCTACATCTGGGTAGCCTTAAAAAATACGTGTTATTGAATCTTACTGAAAAACTACCCAAGCAAAGTTTATAAAAAAAAATGGGACCACTCCTAAAGCATACCCTATTCATTAAAACAGATTTTTCGAAATCGATCCTCATTTGCCGAGGATATCGCGTAAAAATCATATCGACGAATTGAAAACCTCCTTTTTTAAGAAGTCGGTTATAAAGGCATCATGACTGTCAACGATTCGGGGTAAAAACTTGGTGTGATTTTCCTGCATTTGACGCAAGTGGTGGACTACATCATACTCTCTGCAGAGAGGTGGCCTGTATTCCAGCAGTGAGAACATTATGGGCACATCATTGTTTTTTATTGTGACTGCATGTTGTCTTGTATCAATCAATGTAGCCTTCGCTAGTGAAGCCTCTCCCAAGCTACAGCTACGCCACAGCACTCGGTTGACGGCTTCCATTTTGTTTATTTACATATTTATTATTTCATGTTGTGGTCTACCGCAGAGGCCTACTAGTGCAACTGAAACTGCATATTTGAATGCTTCATAAATATGATTTTTAGTATAGGTATTCTACTACTTATGATTGACGACAGTCCTTTGTTTCTTGTGCAACCATACTTTTTGTATTTTTATTTACTATTGTATAATAATTATTATTAAAAATAAAACTCTTATGTTATAGTTTATTTTGGGTATAAAAGAATAAATAGACAGGTTTAAGTAATAATTAAACTTTGAAGTATAAGGAATGGAATCGATCATAATGTCTGCCATAAAGCTACCTACTGCGTAGTTTTTAAAATAAATATTTTGTCCAGCATTCTGACATTGAGTTTGGGTTTTCGTCCTGGCATTACCTTGTTTTTTTTATTAACTTGGGTTTCATTTATTGAGTTATCGAGTATTCACATTTTTTAAGAAGTTCATCAACATTATGATGTGGGTAGTTGATTTGGATATGGTTTATTTTTTTAAACATCTGTTAGGCAAACGCTGCCCACGTGAGGCCTGTACATCTTTTTTGTTTATTTTTGTTGTCTTGGTTATCTTTGATTGTTGGAATTTGGGCACTTGTTGATGTTGACCGCTAGGTACGATTATAATTTTATTGTTTTTAACTAATCGCAGTTTGAATGGTTTTCGCTCTCCGACTTGACTTAATGTGTGAAGCATTTACCCTTGAACAAATGTGGGTTGCAGCTGAAAATCAGCGTCATTTGGTAACATCTTGTTGTTGTGTTGTCATCTGACATTTTGCTGAACTGAGGCCCTTTTGGCATAACTATCTTTGTCTTCTGTTTTTTATAGTTTTATGGAGTCTGTGCTGTAATGCCAATAAACACGCATTTTTCGTTTTCTTTCTTTAAGTAATTTAAGCCGCACTTAGTCGTTGTCCTTAACTTCTGTGGTTTTTAATAAGTACTAACAATAATAGTATTCTCTCAAAGATCTTAGACACCATAATGACCACTTTCACAAACACTACGCTATACCTACAAAATGTATTGCTAAATAAAATAGCACTGTAGGATTTTCAACTCTTGGCGCTGCGTCGAGCATTGAAAATACAACAGTGCGCTTTTATTAGAAAATTAATTTATGTGTGGCATAGTGTTAATAAAAACGGGGCAAACGTTTTGGTTACCTATTTGTTCTCCTATTAAAAGCAATATTTTTCCTTTTTTTCAGATTTTTAGTGAACAAAAGTGATGTGTGCCTAAATCAATCTGTGATTAACAGTGTTAGACAGAGTAAGAACTATAGCAGACAGTGTAGTGCGAGTGAGATGATATTATGGAGAACAGTTCCGTGCAATAATAGGGCAGACTTCGTCAAGTGAAAACAGCTGGACACCTGGCAACGGTGAGTATTTTTACCTTTAAGTAAATGTAATGAAAAACGTAGTCGTTCCCTTCTGACCTACGGGGTCTTTTGTAAACACTGACTCCGCAAACGTTGCTTAGGTCGGCCCCCAATTAAACGTAATGAAAAAAATCCAAAAGAAAAAAGTAAGCTGATAAGGACGTCATCCCCGCTAAATGAAAAGATGACCTTCAGCAAACATTTCTTGTGAGAAAGATACCTGTGCGGCGGCATCTAAATCACCACATGCGAACTACGCATCGCACGGACGTCACGCAAAGTCCTGCATCGCGCAAGCAGAGTTTACCGCGCGATTAGCATTATATTCAACGTCCACCAGACATCAGCCGGCAGCACACGTACGTAGCATGACCGAAAGTATAGACGAAATGACACATAGAAGGGCCATCTGTAATTTTGTCTAGTCTTGCTACGCGTGCTGTCAGAGGAGCCTCCATATTTCTATGGAGGAAGAGTGAACTTTACACCCTGTTCCTCATTACCTGCAAAAAGTAGCAAGTCGCATAAGACAAGAGGCCGACTGAACTTTTGAGAGCTCTAGGTACCTAAGCGTTGTGATTCGAAAATTTTGATACTATCGTACCCTTTAAAATAAACTCAGACACTGCCTAGGTACCATGCTGTTGTAATATCTTATCTGTCAGCGCTAGACGTAAGTGTCAATTGAATGTAATAGGTCACAGTCATCAACGTAAGATGAGAATGTAAAGTACTCCTATTAGGTACTGTGATCGACATCTTTATAGCCACTTAGCAGTACCTCGAAAAAGATGTTAAGCCGTTGGTCCCTGCTTTCATTCGTAGATCTTTGACGGTCGTTACGGGTAGTGAGAAGCCCGATAGTCTTACCAAGGGTTATCGTCATATCCAGGAACTGGGTTGTGGAATTCCGGTAGGCAGTCGCTCCATGTAAAATACTGGTATTCATATGCACCCGGTTAGACCGTAAGCCAACCCCGAAATGGGTTGGAAAAAGTTTTGTTAGTAACTATTTTTCGATTTATGTCAGGTTCTTATTTCAAAAACAGACTCGTTGGTTTAATTAAACCTTGTTTTCATAGAATGAATGAATGAAATTTAGACACGTTGTAATTTTTTTTACTCAACTATTCTCAGTATGGACATAATCGCCACGCTTAAGACAGGCGGGTTGCGATCGCAGTACGGTTTCAAAATGTATAGGTGTTTCGACTACTATATTTTTTATTTTATTTATAATATTTAGGCCTCTAAAATATTAGGATACTATATTATATAGTCTGAACAAATGGCGACCAAAAACATGAACCATCATTGAACAACAACATTTAAAATATATTTCCTCTTTCCCCAACAGATGGCGCACTGCCCTCAACCGGCGACCCTGGAGGCGGCACTGCCGCTCCTCAACCGACCCGACCTGCGTGTCCGACAGCAGCTGGGCGAACAGCTGACCCCCCTCGTGCGGCGCGAGCCAGAGATCACGCACGACGTGGCCGCGCAGCTGATCGACTCTATGGTCGCATGGCTTAATGGCGGGAACTTTAAGGTAAGACATGGCTAAGACACATCCTCATTCAGCGGAAAGACGTTTTATTGCTGGATATTAAACATAGGGCTCCCCCCGTCGGCGTCATTATCAGGAGACAGACGTCCACTGACATAGGCCTTCCTTAAGCGTCGCCACGACTCACGCTCGACGAGGCCGCGCAACTGCTCGACTCGAGCGTCGTGTGGCGGATAATGACGGAATTTTAAAGTAAGACACTGTATCTTTATTCAGCGGAAAGAGTTTCATTGCTGGACAATGGACATAGAGCTCCCCCCGTTGACGTCGTCATTAGGAGACAGACGTCATTGACTGAAATAGGCCTCCTTTAAGAGGCTGACAAGAGCCAAAGCTCGGTCACTGTCAGACTACATAGAAAAGAAAGAGAAGCGCTATGACACAATGCTGGTAATTTATTGCAAAAAATGAAGCAATTATCTATTTACAAAAGATCTATTTGTCGTGGAAATCGATATTGTTAAATAATAATTTGTCGATTTGACTTCTGTAGTACTGAGGAAGTGGTTATAACTGAAGTGAAAATTACTATTCTACGTAGTGAACCCGATACCACCGAACTCAAAAGTCGCTGACGCCGTCATTTTGATTGGACTTTAAAAAACACTATTACGTTAATATATTGCTTGTAGACTAATCTGGCAAAAAAATCATGTATATTAATATGGTTTTTAATCGTTAATTGATTTTCTTTCGAGGTATGATCGTGATTTTTTTGCTGTCGTATCAATTAAGTTGTAGTAAGTGTGTTGAAAACATAATGCGTTGTAAAACACTACAGTCTCTGGCAATAAGTGAGTCGCTGATGCTGCCATCTGTAGAAAACTTGGACGAATTAAAATAGCCAGCTCAATATGGGATTGTAGTATTATATTATCTGTGCCAAGGGGTATTGTGTATTCGTGTTGCCCATGAACTGGGTTGTGGCGGTCAAAGCGGCAGTCCCAGATAGACTTGAAGCCGATTCATTGTAGTCGGGTGAAGACTAGGCAGATTGATTTTGGTTTGTGTACACTCATTTTGGAAGACATTACATAAATAAAAATCTTCGTTCATACAAAAACCTTTGACATTGCTTTAGACTAAGATACATATCTTGGTTAAGTAAAGGTCACATGGATAAGGTAAACCCTGACTCCTAAACTAGGTGATCCTGTGACTTAGTGCCGATTTCACCAATGTTACCGAACGCTTTCAGCATATCTAAAACGCGTTCAAGAGCTGTCAGTGTCAATATTCCATAGACAAACGTAGTTTAAGTGCTGATTGATCGCGTTCAGTTTCATTGGTGATTTTGGCATGAGTTAATAAATAATAAAATATTGGTTAGAATAAAATTGCCAAAACAACATGGCTGCCACATGCTGCCAACATCGACCCGATAAATATTAATATTAACAACGAAGGAATATTTTGGGATATTAGAAACGACTTTTAAGGTGTTTAAGTGTGTGTATGTTAGAATGAGGGTATATAGGTGTGGGAGGGGGGGGGCTGTATGTAGAACTGTGTATAGTAGTTTCGTTGAGCTCTTTAAGTTGTGATGAGCTGCATGATTACTGACAAATGCGTCACGGTCCACTCATTCTGTGTGGTTCTTTCCCCAAAAGACCATTTGAGACACCAACCTACATGGTCTTCACATGACCTGACCAAGATTATGTCTGGACTTTAAAAGAGACTGGCCTTTTTCTTCTCAGAGTAGTCAGATAGGAAACGCCGATCTCATCTAGTTTTTAAAATATGATTGACGTGTAAAAGTGTTTATACAAACCTACTTACAGAAGTAAAATCATTTATCGTAATGTTTGTTTGAGGATGTGTTAGATGACTCGTGTCCCTGCCCACCGTAGCCTCGTCTCAAACAAGATCACGGCGTGCTCTCGATGTATCGTACACACTCTGATTGCGATTCACATTACCGCTTCATACACGCTTCATTGCGTTCGGAGTCTTATTCTGAAGAATTAGATGCTTTATTGTGTTCGATGCGTTTCATCCTACGACTTTCGTATCGAAGAGATGATTTTATAGCTTAGCGGAAAAAAAAATCTTAGTATCATTTTCAAAAACCTTTTGTTCGCATAAAGTTCGGCAGCGGTCGCGCTTTATAATTATGCCTTGATTAAAGTGCTCCGGTAAAGTTCGAAACTAGTTTGGGTACGCCTTTAAATATTAATTTGACACATCAGTATGTTTTCGGGAACTTAGTTCATATGAACATTTTAGAAATGGCTCGCACACAGTACACACTTTCGTGATTGATAAACGTTTGGTTAAGACCAGACGACAAAAAGCCTGCCCTGCCCCAGGGTTCAAAGTATCCCCACATCAAAATCGGTCCTGCTGTTTCGGAGATAAGCCGGAATAAACAAACAGACAAAAGATTTTTTCGAAAAAAAAAGCATAAATGCATTTAGTATTAAACAGTTATTTTGACATTCCAAGCAGAAACTTGAATTTTTTATTTGTATTTTAAGGAAGATCACACCGGAGTCTCAATAAATTAATCTTGTAAAGTTCTAACGTAACTTCAGCAAATCATAATTATTACCCTTACACGTTAAGAGGCTGACAAGAGCTAAAGCGCGGTCACTGTCAGACTGCATAGAAAAGAGAGAGAAGCGCGATGACACAACGCTGGTAATTTATTGCAAAAAATTAAGCAATTATCTATTAACAAAACATCTATTGATTGGACTAAAAAAGTAAAACACATTTACGTCAATATGTTGCTTGTAGAAAATTATGGCAAAAAAACAGAATTATTGCATGTATAGTTTTTAATCGTTAAAAGAAACTTTTAAAGGTATGTGGCGGCATCTACACCGCCACATGCGAACAAACGCATCAATCCTGCATCGCGCAAGCAGAGTTCACCGCGCAGATAGCATTTATACAACTTCCGGACAACAATCATCGGGCAGTTGCCCACCAGATACGACATCCATCTGGTCGGAGGATCCTCCCTTTTCGGAAGAGTATGAGTGAACTATACACCCTGTTCCTCATATCTCTTCAGGTATCTTAGTGATTTTTTTCTATCGTATCAAATTAATTGTATTATGTTTATCAACACTCTATCTAACTAGCATATATCCTGAAGAATATCATATATTTTTCTGATTTTGTTTACTGCATTGGATCATATACTTTTAGGCATTTTAAAACTTGCGTTTAGGTCCAATAGTTCGCTAGCTACGTAACTATTCGTTCAGAATAGTTACATGACCGTAGACCACATCGCACCAGTATGTAACAAACCGCGACGCGGTGCACTACTAGTCAATAGTATAACACTCGGGAGTGGAAACTGGTTAAACACAACTGTCTTAAAGTTTGAAGTCCATCTGTGGGAGAAGGGTGAAAGATTTCGTAAGTAAAAGCCGTTACAGAAATATGAGCCAGCTTGTAAAATTTCATTTCTAAATCAGCCTATAACGTTCCCACTGCTGGGACACAGGCCTGCTCTCTGTGCCGTAATGCACCACGCGTCCCAGTGCGGGTTGGTAGATGTTACATCTGATATTCGAATTTTTGCTTCTAGGACATACCACCGGTTTCCTCACGATGTTTTCCTTCACCACACACATTTTTCTTAAGGCTCTGTTATTTCAAAATAACAGCTGTTAACTAATTGCATGTGAAAGCATGAACTGTACTTTCTGTCGATTTGTTCCGGCTAATCTCCGAAACGTCTAGGCCGATTTTGACGAGACTTGCACTGACGGTAGCTGATTTTATAAGGAGTAATTAGGGCTACTTTACTTTTGCAAAAATAATTAGGGTACCGCGCAAAAAAAACAAGAAACCTATGAAATCAAAAATATACAACATTTGACGCCTATACCGCTGAACGGATTTCAATAGATGGCATCCTGGAGAAAGCATAGGCTAGTTTTTGTCCCCGCACCACGTTTCCGTGGGATAATTTCGCAAAAGAAGCCGCGGGCATAAGCAAGTAATAACAAGTATGTTCACAAAGATTCCCAGAAAACACATACTCCGGCAAAGAGTTTACAAAGACTGGAGTTTTATAAAAAAAAGTAGACCAATATTCATATGGTACCTGTGTTAACATTTCAGTAATATTGCCTTTTCTTCTTACAGGTTGCTCAAAATGCCCTGGAGGTGCTGACGGCGCTGGCGGAGCGCATGGGCCAAGAGTTCTCACACTACGTGCCCACTGTTCTCCCACATATTATTGATCGGTAAGAACTTTTTAAAACTATTTCTGCTGTAACCTGTACCGAAGCTCATTGTGTCACTCTGTGCAAAATTTCTACATTTATATTTATAAGTTTGGTTTAAGAACATAATTATGAGTAGCATAAGTATAATCAGCCTGTAACCTTCTCACTCGATACTGACCACATCTCTTCGAGTGTCAATGGGCTGGGGCCACGCGAGCCAAGTGCGGCTTGGTAGATGTCACATCTCTTCGAATTTTCGTTTCTAGGGCATGCCGGTTTCCTCACGAAGTTTTCATTCACCGTTTTCAGAGCAGTGGTGATAAGTGCCTGTGAGGGTTCGAACCCACGACCTACAACTCTTAAGTCGGGGCCACTGCTCCTCTATTAAAGAGTATTATTCAATCATGCTGCGCTTGCTACGGTTGGTGGATGGGTGACCATCTTTACACACCAAAACTACCACCGTGTCTACAAAAGCACGTTGAGCCGTTGGTCCCGGCTGTCATTCGTGGATCTTTGACAGTTGTTATTGTGGGTTGTCAGAAGCCCGAAAGTCTGACAACCAGTCTTACCAAGTTACTAGGTTGAGGAGGTCAGATAGGGTAAAGCGGCTTAGTCGCAAAACTTCTCTTTCGCAAAATGTGTACTGGCCGTAAAATTTCTCTTTTTCATAATGACGCTTTCTCACAATGCCTCTTTCGCAGAATGTCTCTTTCGCAAAAGTCCGCGTTAGTAACTAAGAATTAAATAATGCCAGGTTTAAAGGTTGTTTCTATCCAACTTCTTATTAAATCTTCACAAGTTTTACAATCTATTCATTAATACTACAATTTAGCATATATAATGAATATATGAACCTGTTGTTAAACAAAACGGCTAAATTTTATTCTAAGTTACTAACGCGACATTTTGCGAAAGATGCATTGTGAAAAAGCGACCTTTTGAGAGTCATTCTGCGAAAGCGACATTATGAGAAAGAGACTTTTACGACCAGTAAACATTTTGCGAAAGAGACATTTTGCGACTAAACCATGTAAAATACTGGTATTCCGTTGCGTCTGGTTGGACGGGAAGCCAGCCGACCTCAACCTAGTTTGGAAAAGGATCTGCAGATTTATTGACATAATAATTTTACAATTTCGTCGATGGACCGCGGCGTGGTTGCATCCTTACATAATTAATTTGCCAACACGCCATATTCGACGGGACGTCAACAAGAACGAGATTATTCGAACCGAGCGTGTATACCCACCCGGGCGTGCGGTGGACACTCGGCCTTAGTAAATGTATACGCTACTTCGGAGCCTTCATCTTGTTCACACTCTGTTTGACGGTGGTGTTAGACAAACGAAATTAAACGATATCACGGGCTCCTAGAAAAAAAAAATGGTAGGCTTGTTTGAACCACAGGGCTGGCACAAAGTCTCCTGCGATGCAGTAATGCTCGCAAAGGATGAAGCGGAGCGCGTGAGGGAGAAGCAAATCTTGCGCCCTCTCGCCTCTAGTCGCCGCAGAAGACGCCCTTGCCGTTGGTAATCGCCAGCAGATTCCCGGCCACCTGCGGCGCGGGCTTGCGGACGGCGAGCAATGGGTAGCTCGCCGTCCGGTAAGGTTCAGGCCCGGGTCGACGATATCAGTCGGTCGGTCAAAGAGATGTCAGCAATAATGGGGATGATGACAATTTTTTTTTTTTATCTCAAAAAAATCTTTATTTCCAAATAGTGCAAATAGTTTTACAAAAAGTGTAAAAGCTTAAAAAACTGCCAAGTTATTAACGTTTTAAAGTAAGTGTTAGACTAGGACAGCACTATCGTAGAAGTGACGTCACGACTACGTAACTTCATACTAGCGCCGTACATTGTCCGTACCGCGCGACAAGGACAGCAATAATCCCCTCCAATTTTTTTTAAAGCTTGTATCTTCTTCATTTTTACATCGATTTAACAGATTTTTTCGATTATCTCATTTTTACTATGCCTTCTTAGAAATTACATTATTTTTACAAACATTTTTAATAGTAGTCATCATCCCAATTGACGGGGTCCGATAGGGCCGATGCCTGCCACGGTCGCGGGTTGTTCGAAAGAGATACCGTGGCCGTGGCACAGGCAACTGAAGGAACGCTGTTGGATTTTTATCAGTATAAGTCTGACACGCCCTCCCGCTCCGCGCGGAGCGGGAGAAGTCATTTGAGGATTACCCACCCAAAGTGCTGTTATTCCGTTTTCCTATCACGAATTTCTCGGTAACATCCCATGGAATCTTAATTTGTCCCCGGTTTATGGCTTTAGGCTCGCCTTCTGCCTCGCCTTCTATTGTAGTGCAGGTCTGTTTTATAAATTTTGCCTTTTGGGGAGTACAGGCATGATCTCAACTTAAACCTACAGCTTTCACAAAAAAAAAAAAAAACAGGTACTATACCATAGTCTCGCGCACGACCTTCCCGCTCTGCCTACCCTCCATCGAACCGTGAACAACACGGCACTATAATAAACGACATGTCCTCGCACATCTTGAGATGCGAGGCGGAAGTGACGTCAGAACACAATGCTCAATTAGGACGCACTCAAGTGAAACTGAACAATAATAGGTTGACAATAATGTTATTTATGATATGTGTGTATTGAAATTTTAAGTTTTGTTAGTCAAACTCAAACCCAAAGCGTTTATTAATTAAGGGGGCAGCGCCAGGTTGCGAAATTCAAATTTTCTTAGGTTCTTTGCAATTAGCAGGTCAGTGTTAGGTTGTATGTTGATCAAAATATGATTTGATGAAGTTGATCAAAATTGACGCGACCGTAACATGGGTGGTTTTTACAGAATAGGGCTGATGCCTGATATTATAAATGCTCGAAAAATAATGTAACGTCAAAGAAGGCATTAGTAACATAACATAACCTCACGCATGTAAGAGAGAACAGCAGAGAGGCCTTCGTCTAGCAGTGGACAGCGTTAGGCTGAGTTGATCAGCCCCCTTTTTGGCCTTGTATGAAACGAACTTTCTTTGCAAATGCTGGTGCCTACTTAAAACTACAATAGCAACTTTTGAATTTCAGATTGGCGGACACAAAAGAGGCAGTTCGTCATACTGCACGCACTTGTGTGACGTCGCTGGCAACTTCTCGAGCTGTCAACGCGCGCGCTCTGCTGGCGCGCCTGGCGCCCGCGCTGCAGCACAAGGCGCCGCACGCCAGGGAGGAGGCGCTGCGGTGTGTGCAGGCGCTGTTAGATCAGTGAGTACCTTACTGCGTCCTTAACCTTCTATGAGGTCTCCATTGTTATTTCATTTCCGATTCTTAGGAAAACCGTCTGATGAATAAATTCTAGTCTTTCTCCATTCAATATGATGTCACATTTGCAACTTCTTATTCAAGGTATATCTCAATTGGTATTTTTTAATTGAGTACCAAGTTATTAACCGTAAACCAGTCTTGGACCTGAAAAAAGAGTTATTAAAGTCGTCAAGATTTTGTGACCGTCGGCCTATTTTAAAGATCAAAGGTGTGTCATCCGCAAATAACACCATCTTCGGTTGAAATAGGGAATTTCGGGTAAATCATTCATGTAAAGTAAAAAGAGGAATGGACCCAATATCGAGCCTTGACGAACGCCCATTGTCATTTCAGATCCTAATGAGTTTATGCCGTTAATTTGGACTTACTTACTTACCTTTGTCTTTCAGGTATGACCTTAGCAAATTAACGAGCTGTATTCCTAATTAGTTCTCTAGTTTCAGCAGAAGTGTCTTATGGTAAAAAAAAAATCTTTTTAGGGGTGACACCTGCGTGAGGTACTACGCCCCTTGATGAAACCGTACTTTTGTTAATGGAAGATGGTTTTTTTTTAAAGTGACGTAACATTTGATTGGCCATCAACTTTTCAAACAACTTACTGAGAACTGGCAGAATTGACACAGGCCTATGATGGTCGGGTTCTTTACTATCACCGGATTTGAACAATGGAACTACTTTAATGTGTTTCATAGGATCCGAGTCCTCCGAGTCCTCGTCTAAATAGGGCGCAATTGTTTCTATGAGAGATCTACAGATTTTTACAACTTCAACTTATGTATACCAATCCACCCACTCTTGCTATAACAAGATTAACGGCTAAACCTTTCTCTCACTCCAGTCATGGCGCCAACGAGCTACAGATGCGCGCCGCAGTGCCGAACCTCGCCGCGCTGGTCGGAGACCCGAGCAGTGCCGTCAGAGATGCCGCCATGCAACTGCTGGTCGATGTGTATAGACATGTTGGTTAGTATTGACGTTTTGATGGTAACGAAGTGGACAGTATAGTTATTAAAACTGCCTTGTTAGGCAAATTTATGGCATCAAAAAAAGTTTTCCAGAAAATTGACCATTATCTTGCTGACAAATACTTTTTCATAATCAAATGCCGATCTATATTACGTTTTCCCGTAGCTACAACGATTAAGGCACCTACCCTTGCTGCCCCATCTTAAAAATCTACCCTGTGTACAGTCAGCCAAGAATTTAGCTATTGGCACGCTCAGTAGCGTCCATCAACTCCTGTAGCGTGCAGACAGCAGCATGTTGATTATGTAAAACTCACCACGAAGACTTGCGTGGAGTGAGCTGTCAGTGTCACCCTGTCTTGGTCAATCCCTAGCATCAGTGGCACTGACAGCTCACTCCACGCTCACTTCACCTTAGTTTTCACGGTGAGATGGTTACAGAATAGCACTACAGGACACGCTGGTCACGATATAAAGTGCCGCATTTTTTGTTTCACAGCATCTCATAAACACTCCAGGACGGATTCATTTGTGAATCTCCACCTGAGCAGGTTTTCTTTGCTTCAGCCTACCTGAAGTTAATTTAAAGACCTCCACGCGCACGGCACTCGTAATAATGACAATGAATAATAACATAATGACAGATTTCTTTGTCTATTCTATCGTCGATAAAACTCGTTTCTATGCTGGCCATGCTACACGTGTAGGGGCTGTATTAGCAAAGTATTAATACCACAATTATTCCACTGCGAAAACGGGATGGTGCTATCGAACTTTTATAGCTCAGTCTCTATCTCAAACTGAAAAATTTGTGGCATTAGTACGTCATAATACGGCCCCAGGTAAGCCAAGGCAACTCTTGCAACAAAAGTTTCTTTAATTTGCAGGTGAAAGATTAAGACAAGACTTGAAGAAGAAAGAGTTGTTGCCGGCACAGAAGTTCGCGCTACTCGAGCAGAAGTTCGACGAGGCGCGGGAAGCAGGACTCTTGCTGCCTACTGGTGAGTAATAAATAGCATAATAACGACTATATTCACCGAGGTCGACAGACGTATTACATAGTACACAGATATATCGCCAGTTGTATTAGGTTTGTGTCTTGTGTCTGGTATTGGCGCTGGTTTGACCCAAAGGTATGGAAATTGTTCAGTTTGGTTGTCTGTACACTATTAAATTTGGCTGGTCTTTGAAAACTGATCCTGAATGTTTTCCCCAAAGCATCGGGTATTTTATAAGTCATCAGCCGAGGGAAGCCGAGTCGTCTGCCTGTCTGTCTGAATTCCCATTTGCAGAAATAAAAGAACTTGTGAACAAACATTTCATCCCAAATTTAACCCTTTTTGGTGATGAGATTTAAAACATGCTGTCGGACTCTGACATGTATAGGCTGTGCGTTGTCTGTCAGCGAGTAAGTGCCAATTTCACCAATGAAACCGTGAACGTTCAAGAGCTGTCGTTCGAAACTACGTTTATTTTATGAATGAATTGAATGAATGACTTGATTATGCTTTAATTTATCAATATTTCCGTTCTACAGCCACTTCAGGATCAGACGAGACCGACTTCGTGTCCCGCACAGTGAAGCGCACCATGACGATACCCACGTCCTCTCGCTCAAGGGACGGAGACAGCTCCGGGGCGTCTACACCAGGTCTGTACTGAATATAATTTTGTCCTACAGGTATTAATTCATGATGATAGGTCCAACATTCTAAGCAAATAGATTATGCAATGTTTGGTTTGAAGAAACACAAACAAAATTTGAATTATGCGGGCTACATCTGAGGATTTACATTAAGCCCTGGTCCCAGACTTGGCTTCAAATACCAGCTACAATGACTGTGATCTCAGCTACTAAGTTTGGAATCATTTTTATACGTTGTCATTCCGGGGGCAGTGGTGGCTCTAACGGTCGCGACTTACCGAGTTGTATGTCGTAGGTTAGGCGCTTTACTTTGTGTAAATTATTTTATCACTATTGCTCTCAAAACGATTAAGGAAAACATCATAAGGAAACCGGTATGTCCTAGAACCAAACATTCGAAGCC
Source organism: Dasypolia templi (assembly GCA_963555695.1). Lineage (NCBI taxonomy): Eukaryota > Metazoa > Arthropoda > Insecta > Lepidoptera > Noctuidae > Dasypolia > Dasypolia templi. The sequence continues at coordinate 15,004,649 of OY743163.1, forward strand.
ATGTGACACCTAGCACCCCGCACGCGCCCGCGTGTCTCGCACAGAGAGGAGGCCGCCGGCACATCTGAGTGACGTCATCCCATCTTACAGTCTTCAAACCACTGTTCAAATGTTTGCAGTTTAAATTTTATGACTGATATTAATAACATTATTTTGTTAACTACCTATAAAAGGCATCAAACTTTCATAGATATCTTTGCGAAATCAAGTCTAAACATTTATCTAATAAACTTTCGTTACCTCACAATCTAGCTTTGCATCTCATTAGACCAAATGATGTACCTATTTTCATATTTTTCACTATAATTCTTAATCAACAACCTAATTAATCAAATTACCGATAAGACATACCTTCCACCATAACAATTCTAAAAATCTTTCTCTCACCATGTACCACCGGACTTCCAATAACCAATCACCAATAACCACGCATCATTGATCACCAATCATAGCGTGCGAGGCGCCGAAACGGACGGTTCCTGGGTTATACAGCCTGCCGTCAGCCAATAGGAAGCCGCCGCCGCCTGCTAAGTTAACTAGTGCTGGGAGTGGTAAGTGTTGCCATTGACGTGTTAATTTTCTGTTCATTTGGTATTAAATTGTCATCTCTCTTAAAATCATTTCATACATTTGATTTTCTTGACATGATTATGCTAAATATTTTAACCTCGCGTTTACGCTAAGATGTCTACGTCTATCGTTTACACCTATAACAAGTTTAAAGACTAGTTGTATAAAAAGCTCGTCAAATATATCAAAAATTTGTGGAGTCGTAAGGTTCTTACGCATTTTTCTTCAACTCTGAATTACCTTCACTATCGGCTTCAGCCGCTCGAAACACTATGTAAACGAAATCTATGATGAAGAATTTGAAAGTGTTCGCAGCCACCGTTTTGGATTTTCATTTTGACCTCACCATAGGCTTCAGCACCCTCGAAAACTATAAAAAAACAATACCCATGACGAAAAATTTGAATATTTTGACTGCCGCCATCTTGGATTTTCATTTCCACCTTATTATTATAAAGGCTTCAACATCCTCAAAAACCATGAAAACGATACCCATGCTGAAAATTTTCAAACTTTACGTGGCGCCATCTTAAATTTCATTTCGATATCACTAGCGGCTTCATCATCCTCGAAAACCATAAAACCGATGCCCATGAAGATTTTGTTTTAAAGCAGCCTTCATCTTGGATTTTTGTTTTGACCTCACTATCGGCCTCAGCATCCTCTAAAACAATAAAAACCCATGATACAAATTTTGAAAATGTCCTAGCCACCTTCTTGAATTTTCACTTCGAACCCAATGTCGGTTTCAGGGGGTCTACTCTCTTAGCCCGAAGTCCGTAGTTTCGGCCTTCGTTACGGACGTTTCCTACTCCGTATCACCTACGGACTCACGATTAGTCACAAACTCGAACTAAGAATGAATGACAACACGATTTGACAGTTGTCCCTACTCCCGATGCGTTATTGCCCGTCCGAAAAGTTGGATTTGACACTTGTTTAGACGGAACGTTATGTCATTTGATACGACATAAAAATAGTTATCGTGTTGCTCACGAAAGTTAATAATTGAAAATATGGCTGCTTTTTTATGCTCGAAGAAGCTTTACAGGTAGAACGGAAACGTCGCCGATTGCCTCTTATTAAAACATGTCAATAAATAGGGTATTTGTATTTATATTCTTGATTAGGTTATATAATTTTCAAACTTGATATTTTGCTTACAGGCATAATGGGTGTTAGGACAGGCGGCAGATACTGTTAGAAAACAAATTTTACACAATAAAAGTATTGTTTTGGTAACAAATTTTTATTTAGCATCAATCAACACAACTCGGCTTCTTGCTGAATCGGCAGGTAGGTGTCGCCGAACTCGTGGACGTGCACGACGAGAATGTAATGCTGTAAACAAATGAAAAAAAAACTCAGTATTAGCTTAGTATTTTATAAAACATGATTCATGTGATCTATTTACTAGTTATCAATAATACTTACATCGCTGATTATGAATTGGCAGCTCCTTTTACCAGTGCGTCAGTGATCACTGCGGGTTGTTCCTGGGAAAGTGGGTTGGCAGGTGTAGCAGCAGATATTTGTGTGGGTGTGATGACTGCTGGGTCTTGTCTTACAGGTGGACCCTGCACAACAAAACTGAATATCATTGATGGATACAAGAAATGTATAATTATGTACCTATCTATTAAGTATAATTATTACATTTAAAAGTCACAGGAAAGACTCCATGCAAAATAATTATAAATACATGAATGCTACAAAACAAATTTACTACCTATGTTCAATTATAAATTTAATTATTACCGATGGAAAAGCTGGCACTCTTGCCTCAGTTTGCGGCTCTCTAAAACCCTCTCCCATAATTGACAGTATCCTCAATTCAAGTTGCGAGAGGGTTGGTGCTACCGATGGGCCTCCACCTGTAGCACATGCTGAACGTCTGGCAGATCCAGCAGCTTTTTCGGCCAAATGTTTTTTTATCATTGTATGCACTCTAATAAATACGAGTAATGTATTAAACTTACCCTTTGCCACTGCTCCACGGACTTTGTGCAACTCCCCATTGAATTAAAGGAGTTGCACAGGCTTTCCCACAGCCGTTTTGTTCGGATTCTCCCGTCGACACCCCTCAATAGTCCACGAGCCAACTCATTATGCTCACACATAAAATCGAGGAGGGCCTGAATTTGTGCATGAATTGCTGCTGGAGCGGTTGGGGCCAGTTTACTAAACTAGCGAAAACTTCCCGTGTCATATAAATAATATTAAGAAAGTACACAATAATGTAAATTAATATTTTGAAAAAAAACTGACATTTCATTTGAAAGTTGCCGTCAGAAAGAAAAAGGGCAAAGGTATTAACAGGATAAGGCCACGATACGGATTAAAATGGCAAAAATTATTCAATTATTTAATTAAAGACATAATAAAAACTATATTGTTAGAAATGTGGTCTTTTTCTAAGAATACCAATATTACTTTTTGTTTTTATAAGCTAGAAAACTTCAAAGTAAGTAAACCGGTAATCGACCGGTAAAATAGCGCAGCTCTATCGTCATGCGTCATTCGTTCACAAATATTGTCTATGATTTCGTTTGAAACTCATGTATCCGAAATCAATCGGGAGTAGGGTTTAGTGCTTAGTTTCGAACTACCTTCGGATGGACCCGTATCGTCGTTGACGGAGTTAGAGAGTAGACCCCCAGCACCCTCGACCGTGAGAACGACAACCAAAATTCTTTGATTTTCATTTAGACCTCACGATTGTCTTCAGCACCTTCGATAACCATGAAAACGACACCACCTTGGATATTTCTTTTACCATACTAGCGGCTTCAGCACCCTCGAAAACCATGAAAACAATTTTTTTTTCGTTTCGTTCTACTTTTTTCGTAACGTGAAGCTTTCTACAAGTTTTCTCCTCCCAATATTTGTAACATTGGCTCCTCAATGCATTTATGTTTCTAAGTCTTAAACGACATGTGTTTTTTTTTACAATTCTTTTACGTATCTTATCTTGTTTATGTAAACAAAAATTTAAACGCAAAATTGCTTACGTTTTTTTTTGTTGCAAACGGTAGCTCTGTAATATAATGCATGTTGATCAAAATTTATTGCGCGCATGTAATAATGATAATGTCTTAACTGAAATGTAATTGTAATGACAGCAGCTCTCTACGTATTATTTGCTAGAAAATTTCATGTTTTCTATGAAATATTAAAACTACATTTAAAACAACCCATAAGTCACGTTAATCGTCCTGCAGTATCCAGCGGCATCAGCACGTCTGCAGGCGGCGAGGCCGGCGCGGTGTCCTCCGAGGCCTTCGAAGCCGCCTTCCTGTCGTCCGCCCCCGCCGCCATCTACGGGCCCAGGGGGCTGGACGACCTGTGCAGGCATGCAGCCGCCTTGCTGGGCGACCGCAGTGCCGACTGGGAGAAGAGGGTGGATGCTGTGAGTGTAGCATAACATTATAGCATAATGTCCCCGCCGCCATCTACGGGCCCAGGGGGCTGGACGACCTGTGCAGGCATGCAGCCGCCTTGCTGGGCGACCGCAGTGCCGACTGGGAGAAGAGGGTGGATGCTGTGAGTGTAGCATAACATTATAGCATAATGTCCCCGCCGCCATCTACGGGCCCAGGGGGCTGGACGACCTGTGCAGGCATGCAGCCGCCTTGCTGGGCGACCGCAGTGCCGACTGGGAGAAGAGGGTGGATGCTGTGAGTGTAGCATAACATTATAGCATAATGTCCCCGCCGCCATCTACGGGCCCAGGGGGCTGGACGACCTGTGCAGGCATGCAGCCGCCTTGCTGGGCGACCGCAGTGCCGACTGGGAGAAGAGGGTGGATGCTGTGAGTGTAGCATAACATTATAGCATAATGTCCCCGCCGCCATCTACGGGCCCAGGGGGCTGGACGACCTGTGCAGGCATGCAGCCGCCTTGCTGGGCGACCGCAGTGCCGACTGGGAGAAGAGGGTGGATGCTGTGAGTGTAGCATAACATTATAGCATAATGTCCCCGCCGCCATCTACGGGCCCAGGGGGCTGGACGACCTGTGCAGGCATGCAGCCGCCTTGCTGGGCGACCGCAGTGCCGACTGGGAGAAGAGGGTGGATGCTGTGAGTGTAGCATAACATTATAGCATAATGTCCCCGCCGCCATCTACGGGCCCAGGGGGCTGGACGACCTGTGCAGGCATGCAGCCGCCTTGCTGGGCGACCGCAGTGCCGACTGGGAGAAGAGGGTGGATGCTGTGAGTGTAGCATAACATTATAGCATAATGTCCCCGCCGCCATCTACGGGCCCAGGGGGCTGGACGACCTGTGCAGGCATGCAGCCGCCTTGCTGGGCGACCGCAGTGCCGACTGGGAGAAGAGGGTGGATGCTGTGAGTGTAGCATAACATTATAGCATAATGTCCCCGCCGCCATCTACGGGCCCAGGGGGCTGGACGACCTGTGCAGGCATGCAGCCGCCTTGCTGGGCGACCGCAGTGCCGACTGGGAGAAGAGGGTGGATGCTGTGAGTGTAGCATAACATTATAGCATAATGTCCCCGCCGCCATCTACGGGCCCAGGGGGCTGGACGACCTGTGCAGGCATGCAGCCGCCTTGCTGGGCGACCGCAGTGCCGACTGGGAGAAGAGGGTGGATGCTGTGAGTGTAGCATAACATTATAGCATAATGTCCCCGCCGCCATCTACGGGCCCAGGGGGCTGGACGACCTGTGCAGGCATGCAGCCGCCTTGCTGGGCGACCGCAGTGCCGACTGGGAGAAGAGGGTGGATGCTGTGAGTGTAGCATAACATTATAGCATAATGTCCCCGCCGCCATCTACGGGCCCAGGGGGCTGGACGACCTGTGCAGGCATGCAGCCGCCTTGCTGGGCGACCGCAGTGCCGACTGGGAGAAGAGGGTGGATGCTGTGAGTGTAGCATAACATTATAGCATAATGTCCCCGCCGCCATCTACGGGCCCAGGGGGCTGGACGACCTGTGCAGGCATGCAGCCGCCTTGCTGGGCGACCGCAGTGCCGACTGGGAGAAGAGGGTGGATGCTGTGAGTGTAGCATAACATTATAGCATAATGTCCCCGCCGCCATCTACGGGCCCAGGGGGCTGGACGACCTGTGCAGGCATGCAGCCGCCTTGCTGGGCGACCGCAGTGCCGACTGGGAGAAGAGGGTGGATGCTGTGAGTGTAGCATAACATTATAGCATAATGTCCCCGCCGCCATCTACGGGCCCAGGGGGCTGGACGACCTGTGCAGGCATGCAGCCGCCTTGCTGGGCGACCGCAGTGCCGACTGGGAGAAGAGGGTGGATGCTGTGAGTGTAGCATAACATTATAGCATAATGTCCCCGCCGCCATCTACGGGCCCAGGGGGCTGGACGACCTGTGCAGGCATGCAGCCGCCTTGCTGGGCGACCGCAGTGCCGACTGGGAGAAGAGGGTGGATGCTGTGAGTGTAGCATAACATTATAGCATAATGTCCCCGCCGCCATCTACGGGCCCAGGGGGCTGGACGACCTGTGCAGGCATGCAGCCGCCTTGCTGGGCGACCGCAGTGCCGACTGGGAGAAGAGGGTGGATGCTGTGAGTGTAGCATAACATTATAGCATAATGTCCCCGCCGCCATCTACGGGCCCAGGGGGCTGGACGACCTGTGCAGGCATGCAGCCGCCTTGCTGGGCGACCGCAGTGCCGACTGGGAGAAGAGGGTGGATGCTGTGAGTGTAGCATAACATTATAGCATAATGTCCCCGCCGCCATCTACGGGCCCAGGGGGCTGGACGACCTGTGCAGGCATGCAGCCGCCTTGCTGGGCGACCGCAGTGCCGACTGGGAGAAGAGGGTGGATGCTGTGAGTGTAGCATAACATTATAGCATAATGTCCCCGCCGCCATCTACGGGCCCAGGGGGCTGGACGACCTGTGCAGGCATGCAGCCGCCTTGCTGGGCGACCGCAGTGCCGACTGGGAGAAGAGGGTGGATGCTGTGAGTGTAGCATAACATTATAGCATAATGTCCCCGCCGCCATCTACGGGCCCAGGGGGCTGGACGACCTGTGCAGGCATGCAGCCGCCTTGCTGGGCGACCGCAGTGCCGACTGGGAGAAGAGGGTGGATGCTGTGAGTGTAGCATAACATTATAGCATAATGTCCCCGCCGCCATCTACGGGCCCAGGGGGCTGGACGACCTGTGCAGGCATGCAGCCGCCTTGCTGGGCGACCGCAGTGCCGACTGGGAGAAGAGGGTGGATGCTGTGAGTGTAGCATAACATTATAGCATAATGTCCCCGCCGCCATCTACGGGCCCAGGGGGCTGGACGACCTGTGCAGGCATGCAGCCGCCTTGCTGGGCGACCGCAGTGCCGACTGGGAGAAGAGGGTGGATGCTGTGAGTGTAGCATAACATTATAGCATAATGTCCCCGCCGCCATCTACGGGCCCAGGGGGCTGGACGACCTGTGCAGGCATGCAGCCGCCTTGCTGGGCGACCGCAGTGCCGACTGGGAGAAGAGGGTGGATGCTGTGAGTGTAGCATAACATTATAGCATAATGTCCCCGCCGCCATCTACGGGCCCAGGGGGCTGGACGACCTGTGCAGGCATGCAGCCGCCTTGCTGGGCGACCGCAGTGCCGACTGGGAGAAGAGGGTGGATGCTGTGAGTGTAGCATAACATTATAGCATAATGTCCCCGCCGCCATCTACGGGCCCAGGGGGCTGGACGACCTGTGCAGGCATGCAGCCGCCTTGCTGGGCGACCGCAGTGCCGACTGGGAGAAGAGGGTGGATGCTGTGAGTGTAGCATAACATTATAGCATAATGTCCCCGCCGCCATCTACGGGCCCAGGGGGCTGGACGACCTGTGCAGGCATGCAGCCGCCTTGCTGGGCGACCGCAGTGCCGACTGGGAGAAGAGGGTGGATGCTGTGAGTGTAGCATAACATTATAGCATAATGTCCCCGCCGCCATCTACGGGCCCAGGGGGCTGGACGACCTGTGCAGGCATGCAGCCGCCTTGCTGGGCGACCGCAGTGCCGACTGGGAGAAGAGGGTGGATGCTGTGAGTGTAGCATAACATTATAGCATAATGTCCCCGCCGCCATCTACGGGCCCAGGGGGCTGGACGACCTGTGCAGGCATGCAGCCGCCTTGCTGGGCGACCGCAGTGCCGACTGGGAGAAGAGGGTGGATGCTGTGAGTGTAGCATAACATTATAGCATAATGTCCCCGCCGCCATCTACGGGCCCAGGGGGCTGGACGACCTGTGCAGGCATGCAGCCGCCTTGCTGGGCGACCGCAGTGCCGACTGGGAGAAGAGGGTGGATGCTGTGAGTGTAGCATAACATTATAGCATAATGTCCCCGCCGCCATCTACGGGCCCAGGGGGCTGGACGACCTGTGCAGGCATGCAGCCGCCTTGCTGGGCGACCGCAGTGCCGACTGGGAGAAGAGGGTGGATGCTGTGAGTGTAGCATAACATTATAGCATAATGTCCCCGCCGCCATCTACGGGCCCAGGGGGCTGGACGACCTGTGCAGGCATGCAGCCGCCTTGCTGGGCGACCGCAGTGCCGACTGGGAGAAGAGGGTGGATGCTGTGAGTGTAGCATAACATTATAGCATAATGTCCCCGCCGCCATCTACGGGCCCAGGGGGCTGGACGACCTGTGCAGGCATGCAGCCGCCTTGCTGGGCGACCGCAGTGCCGACTGGGAGAAGAGGGTGGATGCTGTGAGTGTAGCATAACATTATAGCATAATGTCCCCGCCGCCATCTACGGGCCCAGGGGGCTGGACGACCTGTGCAGGCATGCAGCCGCCTTGCTGGGCGACCGCAGTGCCGACTGGGAGAAGAGGGTGGATGCTGTGAGTGTAGCATAACATTATAGCATAATGTCCCCGCCGCCATCTACGGGCCCAGGGGGCTGGACGACCTGTGCAGGCATGCAGCCGCCTTGCTGGGCGACCGCAGTGCCGACTGGGAGAAGAGGGTGGATGCTGTGAGTGTAGCATAACATTATAGCATAATGTCCCCGCCGCCATCTACGGGCCCAGGGGGCTGGACGACCTGTGCAGGCATGCAGCCGCCTTGCTGGGCGACCGCAGTGCCGACTGGGAGAAGAGGGTGGATGCTGTGAGTGTAGCATAACATTATAGCATAATGTCCCCGCCGCCATCTACGGGCCCAGGGGGCTGGACGACCTGTGCAGGCATGCAGCCGCCTTGCTGGGCGACCGCAGTGCCGACTGGGAGAAGAGGGTGGATGCTGTGAGTGTAGCATAACATTATAGCATAATGTCCCCGCCGCCATCTACGGGCCCAGGGGGCTGGACGACCTGTGCAGGCATGCAGCCGCCTTGCTGGGCGACCGCAGTGCCGACTGGGAGAAGAGGGTGGATGCTGTGAGTGTAGCATAACATTATAGCATAATGTCCCCGCCGCCATCTACGGGCCCAGGGGGCTGGACGACCTGTGCAGGCATGCAGCCGCCTTGCTGGGCGACCGCAGTGCCGACTGGGAGAAGAGGGTGGATGCTGTGAGTGTAGCATAACATTATAGCATAATGTCCCCGCCGCCATCTACGGGCCCAGGGGGCTGGACGACCTGTGCAGGCATGCAGCCGCCTTGCTGGGCGACCGCAGTGCCGACTGGGAGAAGAGGGTGGATGCTGTGAGTGTAGCATAACATTATAGCATAATGTCCCCGCCGCCATCTACGGGCCCAGGGGGCTGGACGACCTGTGCAGGCATGCAGCCGCCTTGCTGGGCGACCGCAGTGCCGACTGGGAGAAGAGGGTGGATGCTGTGAGTGTAGCATAACATTATAGCATAATGTCCCCGCCGCCATCTACGGGCCCAGGGGGCTGGACGACCTGTGCAGGCATGCAGCCGCCTTGCTGGGCGACCGCAGTGCCGACTGGGAGAAGAGGGTGGATGCTGTGAGTGTAGCATAACATTATAGCATAATGTCCCCGCCGCCATCTACGGGCCCAGGGGGCTGGACGACCTGTGCAGGCATGCAGCCGCCTTGCTGGGCGACCGCAGTGCCGACTGGGAGAAGAGGGTGGATGCTGTGAGTGTAGCATAACATTATAGCATAATGTCCCCGCCGCCATCTACGGGCCCAGGGGGCTGGACGACCTGTGCAGGCATGCAGCCGCCTTGCTGGGCGACCGCAGTGCCGACTGGGAGAAGAGGGTGGATGCTGTGAGTGTAGCATAACATTATAGCATAATGTCCCCGCCGCCATCTACGGGCCCAGGGGGCTGGACGACCTGTGCAGGCATGCAGCCGCCTTGCTGGGCGACCGCAGTGCCGACTGGGAGAAGAGGGTGGATGCTGTGAGTGTAGCATAACATTATAGCATAATGTCCCCGCCGCCATCTACGGGCCCAGGGGGCTGGACGACCTGTGCAGGCATGCAGCCGCCTTGCTGGGCGACCGCAGTGCCGACTGGGAGAAGAGGGTGGATGCTGTGAGTGTAGCATAACATTATAGCATAATGTCCCCGCCGCCATCTACGGGCCCAGGGGGCTGGACGACCTGTGCAGGCATGCAGCCGCCTTGCTGGGCGACCGCAGTGCCGACTGGGAGAAGAGGGTGGATGCTGTGAGTGTAGCATAACATTATAGCATAATGTCCCCGCCGCCATCTACGGGCCCAGGGGGCTGGACGACCTGTGCAGGCATGCAGCCGCCTTGCTGGGCGACCGCAGTGCCGACTGGGAGAAGAGGGTGGATGCTGTGAGTGTAGCATAACATTATAGCATAATGTCCCCGCCGCCATCTACGGGCCCAGGGGGCTGGACGACCTGTGCAGGCATGCAGCCGCCTTGCTGGGCGACCGCAGTGCCGACTGGGAGAAGAGGGTGGATGCTGTGAGTGTAGCATAACATTATAGCATAATGTCCCCGCCGCCATCTACGGGCCCAGGGGGCTGGACGACCTGTGCAGGCATGCAGCCGCCTTGCTGGGCGACCGCAGTGCCGACTGGGAGAAGAGGGTGGATGCTGTGAGTGTAGCATAACATTATAGCATAATGTCCCCGCCGCCATCTACGGGCCCAGGGGGCTGGACGACCTGTGCAGGCATGCAGCCGCCTTGCTGGGCGACCGCAGTGCCGACTGGGAGAAGAGGGTGGATGCTGTGAGTGTAGCATAACATTATAGCATAATGTCCCCGCCGCCATCTACGGGCCCAGGGGGCTGGACGACCTGTGCAGGCATGCAGCCGCCTTGCTGGGCGACCGCAGTGCCGACTGGGAGAAGAGGGTGGATGCTGTGAGTGTAGCATAACATTATAGCATAATGTCCCCGCCGCCATCTACGGGCCCAGGGGGCTGGACGACCTGTGCAGGCATGCAGCCGCCTTGCTGGGCGACCGCAGTGCCGACTGGGAGAAGAGGGTGGATGCTGTGAGTGTAGCATAACATTATAGCATAATGTCCCCGCCGCCATCTACGGGCCCAGGGGGCTGGACGACCTGTGCAGGCATGCAGCCGCCTTGCTGGGCGACCGCAGTGCCGACTGGGAGAAGAGGGTGGATGCTGTGAGTGTAGCATAACATTATAGCATAATGTCCCCGCCGCCATCTACGGGCCCAGGGGGCTGGACGACGTATGCATCCAATCGGGATTTCGGCTTATTTGGCAACGCCGCGTTTTACCTGTTACATTTATCAACACTTAATTCTTTTATATCCGTTATAGATATATTACTGGTAACACTTTTGTACAGTGTTACATATAGGATTCCGTTATCAATCCAAAATATAATACTTTATATATAACCCGAAGGTGTTTTTAAGTCTCTGGTTGACGGATTTGTGATGTGCCTATTTACAACCTATATAAAAACAACACATGGTTATGTTCTACCACACGACAAAAGTTTGCCATCTTTTCCACATACATTCATTCAGATAAATATACTAACAAAACCATGCTATTGTTTACAGTTAAAGAAGATTCGTTCGCTCCTCACGGCGAACGCTCACCAGCAGTACCCGGCGGAGTTCGCGGCTCATCTCAAGGAGATGTCCGTGCCCTTCCTAGTCGTCATCAAAGATCTGAGGAGTCAGGTACATTGCATAGTTTTTCATAATATTATAAACTAGCTGTGGTCAGCGGTTTCACTCGCATAAGTCTCGATGCCGTGGGAATATCGGGATAAAAAGTAACAAACTCACTTTCGCATTTAGGAAGAAAGAAAGAAAAGGCGTTTATTTGCGGTAAACATGACACAAAGAACGGACACAAACACAAAAAATAACAAGTTGGGGGAAAATATTCTTTACATCCACTCAAAATGGCCAACGCTCGCCATAATGCTACGACCCTATGCTAGACAGAGCCCCAGCGCTGGTTGATGACGTCAACCGAAGCAGCAGACGCGCGATTTCTAATAATTCGACATACATAAAATCACGCCTTGTTCCCATGGGGGTAGGCAGAAACCAAAGAACGCCACCTGCTACGATCCTTACACACTCCTTTTGCCTCGTTTACGTTCATACATCTGCGGGGCGAGCATGGGCGTACCCAAGATTTTTGTGACAAGATGAGATAAATTATGTTATGTCTTACAATTTGTCTTAAATGCTAGCACGGGTCAACTATGTGACATAATATTATGGCGTGATATGCCTTACTTGTTGCTGACTTCATCATGTGACAAAGTAAATTAAGAAAGTTGCAATGTCTATGGCCATCTGAATATGCGACCAAACAAAATAATATGGATGTATGAGTGCAGTTCATGAAGTTAGACAACTTTTTAATTTGGTTGGGATCTAATTCATTTTTGACACACGCACGTCACGTCTTTCCAAAGAATATAAATATTTTTCTAACCGTCTTTGTTGTTCCGTTGTTCTTGTTTGATAAATCAGTTCCGGTTGCAATAAAAATAATGGAAGGAAAAAAGCAGTAAGAAAAAAGAAATCTTTGCGGTACTTATATACGACGCTATTGACGAATCCGTTGTCTTGTCAATTTACATTTAATTTTGTATTAGGTCATTCTCTTCACAGAACCAGAAGCCGAATGCTCCATTAAAAAAACTCGGCATTTGCAAATGGCGAGTTCACTGGGCCCTTAGGTTCCGGCGGAAAATTCGTTACAACTCCCAGTCTGGCAACTCGAACGGGATAACCCGAATGTTTCTCCGAAAGATTTTCCTACTTTGGGCCTCTTGCCTTCTGGCAAGAACATGGTGCAGTAATTAGCAGGAAAATATTATTTTTATTAATATAGGTAATGTTTTTATCACCACCTCTGCCCGAATGTAATAATTTTTTCATAAACATCTGTCAAAGTGTGACCTTTGAGACAAAATGGCTGCGCCCGTATTAGCAAATAAGACATAACGAGTTCCAATTAAACGTCAAGAAGTTATGTCACATGTCGAGAGAATCTCACGCCACCATGATAGCATTTAAGACATAACGTTTTTATCGCCCAAAATGTGATAAATAGCGTGACTCATGACGTCACAGTAGGCCATGCTCGCCCTGCTGGTCATACACGAGCGGTTGCTAGTACTACGCACCTGACCTTTCTGAAGAACATCACCAATTAGGTCACTATATAGGACATCCTAGGACGTCCCCTCCCGGCGTTTCCACTCACCTCTGCCTGTCTGCCTTTTGTTAGTGTCCTTTAATTTATTCTCTCAACATGATAAAACATTAAAGTTTAGATAACTGACTGTCCATGTTTTGTTCTCAGGTGGTCCGCGAAGCGTGTATCACGATCGCCCACATGTCGAAGGTGCTCAGAAACAAGATTGAACAATTCAGTCTTTACATAATGCAGGAGCTTATCAATCTCATACAGAATGCTGCCAAGGTAAGACAATTTTTTTATCGTCAATAAATCTCCCTAGAATTTTTCAAACTATGATGGTCAGCATCTAGTCTTACCGGATGCAGCTAAATTTCAGTATTTTACATGGAGCGACTGCCTAATTGACCACCACAACCCAGTTAAATGATAAATCGTCACGTCAATCATATTTTAAAAACTATTCTGAGAGGAAGGGCCGAAACCAACTCAGAGGTCACAGTCTCTTTTAAAGTCCAGACATAATCTTAGTCAGATCATGTAGATTGGTGTCTGAAATGGCCTTTTGAGGTAAGAACCACACAGATTGAGTGGACCTGTCCAGTCAGTGCACGCATTTGTCAGTCATCGCGCAGCTCAACTCAGAGCTTCACAAGCTCAACGATTCGACGAACATTACCAAGAAAAGGACATTTGGGTAGGCCGCATAAATGACTGAAACTGCCAGACCATGATAAAAACTATCTGAAAGAAAAGATTTAAAAAAAAAAAAAACACATTCTCTTCACATTCACAATAATTATTAAAATAATGTAATACTTTACAAAGTATTTTTTTTTATGGTTTTGTTTTATTTCTTTGAGTACAAATTGGTCACGTCAATATTTAGGGTACTCTTCTTTCAGGGCTCAACGTTCCATCTTTTTTAATAGCTTCTTTTCTGCTTTTTTGTTATATTGTATTGTATTTTTTTTTTATCGTCAATCATTGGCAAAACTTTGAGCAGATGTGTTTAATGATAATGGCGTTTAGGAGACCAGGGTCTCGACTGCCTTTTTATTAGAGCACATCGTTTCTTTTCAGCCTTTTCACCGTTAGGGAAGGTTTTAAGAGATAATTGGCCAGGGTATTTATATGAACCGAGAGCCGATCAGCATATTTCCTTTTGAATTTGTTCATCGCAGTCCGAATTTTGGTAACGCCAAGATATTTGTGGATCTCGTCATTTCTGGAGTACCACGGGGCACTTGTGATGGTACGCAGTTTTTTTAGACACGTTGCACGTGGATGACGTTGCTCTTACTGGCAGAGAGTACAGTGGCATTCCATTGGTCCAGATGGGCTTAAACACGGTGTTGTGGATCAGTTACTGCCCAAAAGGCAGTAAAGGTTTAGGAACTAAAGATTCATTACATCCCGTTTAAATTAAATATTGTAAAATACTTCGATTTCGTGGCCCTGACTGAAGGGCTGGTTTTTCAATCGCCAAAGAAGTTTTACCTGAGGAATAAACACGGTGGATTCATAACATTTGCCGCCATTGAGATACAAAAAATAGAAGTTGTACCGCGAGTTGGACCCCGCTGACAGACGGGTGGATGGACGGACAACGGAGGCTTAGTGCCAATTTCAGCAATGAAGCTGAACGCGATCAGCACATCTAAAAGGCGTTCAAGAGCTGTCAGTGTCAATATTCCACAGCAATTTTGAGACTGACAGCTGCTAAACGCGGTATAAATGTGCTGAACGCGTTTAGTTTCATTGGTGAAATCCGCACTTAGTAATAAGGTTGGCACCCTTTTTTTTTGACAAGCTTGATTTAATACTGGAAAGCATACTCTTGTACATATGTGTAAAAAAAAACTGGCATCTAAGAAAAATACAATAGTTTCTGTAATAATAAATTAAGAATGTAGGTGTTGTTGTCTTTATTTTTGTATACTATTAATTCACAGGTGGTATCATCAGCGGGCACGATCTGCGTGCGCTACATCGTGTTGTACGTGCACTCCCCGCGACTGCTGCCCGTCGTCATGACCAACCTCACCTCAAACAAGTCCAAGGAGATCCGCTCTACGCTCAGGTAACATTTACTCTTCATATAGACTATAAATCTGGCCAATATGGGCCCTGTAACCCTGATCAAGTATTATAATGTACTGTCTTCTGCCCGCGGAATTACTTGTTCCCCCGACCCACTCCGTCGCATCGCAACAGCCCGCGCGCTTACTTCGTTTTCGCTCAGCTCTTTTGCTGACTTTTTTTGTTTTATTTATTTATTCACAAAACCACAGCCCTTTAACAATTTCACTTCAAATTAATAAACTATTCTTACAGCCACTTACGCTACACTTATTATATGCACAGAATCAAACAAGATGACAGGCTAGTACCATCCAAACATATCTAAGTTGTGTGGTGTGAGGAGTTGTAATGGTGTATCGATAGTTTTGTTTGTTTGTTTGGCATCTCGCAGGTCAACCTATGCGGTTGTCGTCTGCTTAAGCGGACTTGCCTGTCGATTCCCTAATAAATTAAGGCCTCCAGCCAGGACTTAAACTTATATACTAACTAAAACTAAGCGACAACGCTAAGGGCACCCCCTGTGGGGTACGAACCTCGGCTTAGGGCGTCGCTGGAAGAGGGCAGCAAATGACTAGCTGGATCAGGATTGGTATTATTAACGGACGAATTTAAAGCTACAGGCTCAGCGGCGCGGGCTGGCTCGAGCAAGGGTCGGGAGGGGCGTCGATTTGGGCGTCGCGACGGGCCTCGGCGGCGAGGGCGGTAGGACAGCGATCGGGTTTTGGGCTTATGTAGCGTGCTAGTGGCCTTACTACTCTCCTGGAGGAGGGTAGTGGCGTCGTCGGGGTCGATTAAAGTATGCCTTGGTCGGCGAATACTGCTAATGCGAGAGGGAGTGTAGCGGGCGGCCGCTGTAATCAGGGGGTTAGAATGTTTGATGCCGCAGTCGAAGAAACGCTTTGATAAGCGTTTCATGAACTGTTTTATGGTTGGCATTTTGAGGTCGACGTGAAGATCTATATTACGGACATAGAAGGGGGCACCCGTGACCTTTCTGAGGTTTTGGAGGGTCTGCATCTTATGGAGATGACGTGGGTGAGCGCGCGCAAATACAACGCAGGCATAGGTCATGATGGGACGGATGACTGCGGTATAGATGCGGAGCTTGCATTTGAGGGACAGTTTGCTACGGGCTGTCAGTACGAATTGGAGCCTGCTAAGAGCGAAGGAGGCGCGCGCGCGAAATATGAGCCTTAAAGGTAAGGTTCTCATCGAGGATCACGCCTAGGTATTTGGCTTGCTTCTCCCAAGGGATTGGCTTGCCGTACATAGTGATCGGGCTGGGAAGTGGGGGAGGGAGTCGACGACGTCTCGAGAAGAGAACCGCCTGACTCTTATCGGGGTTGACCTCGATTCTCCATTTCCGGAACCAAGCGCCTAAGACGTTTGCGGAGGTTTGGAGAGTACGAGCTATAGCGTTGGGACAGTGACCGGTATAGTGGTGTATCGATAACTTATGCAATACTATTTATAACTGTCAGTCAATTCGTCGCACCCAGAAGTTACTAAGAGTTCAAAGCTTCTAAGGGTCCTAGCGTGATGTTAAGTAGCCTATAGCCTTCATCTAGAATTGGGCTATTAAATGCTAAAAGAATTTTTAAAATCCGAGTGGTAATTAGTTCCAGAGATTAGCACGACAAACAAACAGGTAAGTGGTAGCTTTACAGTAGGTACATAGTGCTCACACATGTGCTTTGCAATTATACAATACTAAGTGCCGATTACACCAATGAAACTGAACGCGTTCAAGAGTTGTCAGTGTCAAAATTGTTATGGAATATTGACACTGACAGCTCTTGAACGCGTTTTAGATGTCCTGAACGTGTTCAGTTTCATTGGTGTAATCCACCCTTAAACTCTTGAGCTTTATTCAGTATGTGTAGATAACTGAGGAAATGGTTTGTTTTTAGTTCAGTAAGATTCCAATTAATATACAGGGTGGCGCGCAAACTGTAACTGATGACTGATATTAGATATGTTCATAAAAATAATGTAATTTCAAAGCAGGCATAGTAAAAATGACATAATCGAAAAATCTGTTAAATCGGTGTAAATATGAAGAAGATACACGCTTTTCAAGTTTCTGGATTGGATTTTTCCCGTCCTTGTCGCACGGTACGGACAATGTACTGCTCTAGTATGAAGTTACATAGTTGTGACGTCACTTATACGATAGTTTTGTCCTTGTCTAACACGTTTATAACTTGGCAAAGCTTTAACACTTTTCGCAATTTTGTTTGCACCATTTGGAAACAAACAATTTATTGATATAAAAAAAATATGTCATCATCCCTTGGTACTAGACCCCTAGCGTAGAAACTTATTGTATACTTAAAAAAAAAGGAAAAAATATCCTACGCAATTGACAGACACATTGTTTGTAACACAAAGAGACTCAAGCAGTGCTCGTTTGTTTTGTTTTTCTGCCAAAATATTCACTCGGTGAAGCTCTACCTGAACCGACCTGGCGGCCACGACGTTAAAAGATGCCCATCCATAGACAAATATGACCCATCCATCCACTAGTCCAATGCCTACTCTAGGATGCATGACCGGTACTGCTCACAAATCCTTTCCGATCCTAAGGGCACGTCTTCCCTACCATAAT
This sequence comes from Dasypolia templi, assembly GCA_963555695.1. Lineage (NCBI taxonomy): Eukaryota > Metazoa > Arthropoda > Insecta > Lepidoptera > Noctuidae > Dasypolia > Dasypolia templi. The sequence continues at coordinate 15,022,437 of OY743163.1, forward strand.
GGAGCCTCCCGGTCTAATCGAGAATATATTTCTGTATCTGTCGGTGACATCACAGTGGGCCCTATCAGAATACCAGCGCTCGTGCCACTTATTTTTAAGTGTCACAGCATTATGCTGAGATGGGGGCCTTTTTATCCTCGTACAGGGCTTTGTTTTTAGTAACAATTTACTTGTTATATTTTTGTGTTATTTTTTTTTGTTTTTATGAGTGTGTTTAGTTCAGTTTGTGATACTGCGTATCACACAACGTACTGCATAATGTGTATTACTGTTATACACAATCAATCGGAATCTGAATCGTTTTGAAACAGATTGCTAATCCATTGCTTCATATGTTCGATAAAAATTCTGCTCAACAATGTAAATAACGCAATGAATGTTGTTGAACTGTCAAAATCAAACAGATTAGTCGTATACGAGAATGTGTTACGCAATTAGGCTGCTGGTATATATAGTTTTTCTTTCTTTACTCCTTAATATGAAATGGTCTATCTAACACCATGAAGCATGAGGCTTCAAACCACGCTGGGGTCGGTGAATTACGTTCATTCATTCATTCATGTTAGCCCATGTTGTCTCCCACGGCTAGGTAAAGGCTTGAAATCATAAGAATTTTTATTTATTGGATTGTTTTTCCTTGTTCACAGCGAAGTCCTGGTACTTATGCTCGAAAGATGGCCGGCGCAAACCATAGAGAAACAACAAGCTGCCGTGAGGGACGCTATCAGAAGGGCGTGCGTCGATGCTGATAGTAATTGCAGGACGTACGGCAGGAGGTAAGTTTAGAGCAGTAAGGTAATATTGCCAAATGTAGAAGGAATATTGCTAAGTAAAGGGAACATTACTAGGTGTAGGTAATACTGCCAAGAGTTGGGTAATATTGCCAAGTCTAAGTGTCGGGAAAGTACGGGCAATATTGCTAAGTGCCGGGGAATGTTGCGAAGTATGTGGAAAACTGCCAATGATCTTGAATATTGCCAACTAGGAGGAATATTGCCAGACAGGATAAGAGGAATATATCTAATTGTCGCAAGCTGTATAGAAAATATATTAATATTATCTTCCACAGAGCATACGCCGCCTACAAACGTCACTTCCCCGACGACGCGGAACAGCTGTTCGCTCGGCTGGATTCGGCCGCCCAGAAGCAGATAGAGCGAGAGAGAAATATCGGAAGCGTTGATAGTCTGCATCATGTTGGCACCGGTAAGTAAAAACAGTAGAATCAAAACTGTGAAGCTCTCATCCATCGCTTTTAAACAAATGAAATTGCGGTTAAGAGCATACCCATTTATTAATAAAAAAAACTTATGAAATAAAAAGATTCATGCTCAAGTCTACACTAAGCCCTTTATGAGATTTTACCCTTTTATAGCTTCTGACGTTTCATAAGTGTGGGCCTTGGTTGTCTGAGAGTAAAACATTTTATTTTATTCATTATTTTATGAAACGTATAAAATATATACGTATATAATATATATGTAATATAATATTTTGTGAAATAAAATATTTTGATTTTGAATAAAAAAAATTCCACTTGGTCATGGGGTCTCAACTCGAACCAATTATAATTTGGCTTGAAAAAAATCATAGATGGCAGCATAGGTAACCATTATGAAACAATCATTAAAAAGCGATATACGGCAGAATTTTGGCTGTTAAAAGTCAAAACTTCCTTGTTTAGTGCTGATTTATACATTACCACTCATAATTCACGTATTTGAAAAATAAAATAAAATCGAACCCTTTTATTGATAAAATTAGCCATCTGTTAATAATTTTGTTTAGAGCTTTTTGAAATAGATGCCGTTTTACTCAATTGGTCATCACTGTTTCATATATTTTTTACATAATTATTTAAATCAAACAAATTTATTATTTAATTATTTTTTACATAGAAATATTTAAAAAAGATTAATAACATGTTTTTCTGAACCCGGAACTAGAAAACTTTTTATTAAAAGGATTGCACGAAACGTTTCAAAAGTAGGTCGACTCCTAGATGGCGTTTTAAAACAGTACAGTCTCTGGCAATTAGTGAGTCGCTGATGCTGCCATCTGTTGATAAATTTGACGAAGAAAAATAGCCAGCTCAATAGCCAGACTTAGGGAGGTGTCATTTCTTTGTCTGGGATTGGGTATCTGTACGTAGTATTATATTATAATTATGTGACTTGGTGTTTATAATAATAACTTCCTGTCACATTTATTCACTTATCAAGTAGTGGTATACGAATTTGTCAATATAAAGTGAAAAATTAAGTTTTTTTGACTTTAGAAACAAAACACTATTTAGTTATAATAACTTCAATTTCGGAAATTAACAATACCAGAGACACCGAAATGAAAGTTATTTCTCACTTTGTAGTATTTTTGGATACCGTCACATGATCACGTCTGCGAAGTTTAGCTAGCTAATATAACTTGACCCGGTATTATTACAAAAATAATATTATTTGTATTGTTATAGAGAGAAGAGCTATCACAAGTCCTAGGAGTCCATCAGCTAGTGTATCAGGTCAGTAAATACAATAATTATACATAAATAATAACATTTTCTAAGGCTTGCTTGTATGACACCAGTAATCACTTTTTGTGTTTAGCGCTAAACGAATTTAAAACATCATTCTGTCTCCACTACAAACGATTGACGGAAAAATTCATTTAACGAGAGGCAAGTTGGACCTATACGGCTGTGCATTCTGTAAGTTGTCAATGTCACAAATAGCTGTCAAATATTTGGCTGTTTTTTGGGTTCCGTAGTCAACAATGAACTCTTATAGTTCCGTAGGCTCCGTCCGTTTGTCCGCAGCTTAGCTCAGAGACTCTTAGGTCTGATTTACCCAATGAAATTGCACGCGATCAGTACATAAACTCCGTTTAAGAGCTGTCAGTGTCATTATTTTCTATGGGACATTGACACTGACAGCTCTTGAACGCGTTAAAGATGTGCTGAACGCGTTCAGTAACATTGGTGAAATCGGCACTTAGTATTGAATAATCTAAGTGCCAGTCGGATTTGAAAATTGCGTTCTGCGTTTGATAGCCCAATTTTAGATGAAGGCTTTAACTTTACATCACGTTTGGACCCTTAGAAGCTTTGCAAAAACAAAAAAAAAGTTAGCAAAAGAGCTAAGGGAAAACGAAGTAATAGCTACTACAGAAATAAAATAATAATTTTTTCGGTGTAGAGAAAGATTTCAAGAGCTGTTTTTGACCTTAAACTAAATATTTAGTGTCACGTAATTCGCAATTTTTCAATACGGGACGGCGTCCCTGCCACCCTGTATACACGGTTAAATTTACGTCGTTCTGGAACCGTAAGCCATGAACTCGATCATCGAACTCGAAACGATTGAGACCGTTATTAAAAAAAAAACACGCTTTCTTGCGATCAATGCGTAAGTGTTTAAAACGTATCGACGAATGGAAGCACAAGCGAACGGTGTCCAAATTTGACAATTATTCACAATAAAAAAACAATAAATTAGATTTTTCGTGTTTTGTATTTTTTTTGAAAATAATGGCCTCAATCGTTTCGAGTTCATGGCTTTCGGTTCCAGAACGACCTAGATTTAACCGTGTAGATCGACGCATAAACTAAAAATAGCGTAGACATTTTTCGTCCGTTATCAAACAAAAAAAAAAACTGCTGTTTCATAGAACAGTGCAATACAATACCTACGTGGTCAAAATGTATAGCAGAGTGAATTTTTAATCGTGAAGAGTTTGTTTTGAACGCACAATAACGCAAAATACTTGTTTTTTTTGTTTCATTTTGTAATCCAATTCTTGAGGAACGTCATAGCCTATTTAAGATCACGGTTACGACTCTTAGGAATCCATTGAAGTGGGTGAAACCGCAGGACACAGTTATTAATCAATATTTTAATACAAAACAGATCAATTTTTGATAAATTCATTAGATATATTGACGAATTTTATTTATCTACATTTTTTGACATACGCTAACGATGTTGCGAACTTACAGAATGTAAATCTTTAGTGTAATATCTCTGAAACATTATGAGAATAATACAATTCTCGCTTTTATTATTTCCGAGGATTTTATATAAAACTTCCTAAACCACCAACATATTGTTGCACGCTGCCCGGATATCGGTAACTATACGTAGCGTCTACTGAGAACTTGGTGTCGGGCGCGAGTCGCGCGGGCTCGCTGCGCAGGCGCCGCGCCTCGCAGGAGAGGCCGCCCGTGTCGCACATACCTGTCGCTATGAGGGGCGACGGTGAGATAACTAATAAAAAAAGAGAAAAACACAGTGTTAATTACACTACACTCTAACGTAGCATCGATACAACTTGTATCGGGAGTCGCCCGGGTTCTCAGAAGTGGCCTCCCGCCTCGCACATACACTCCTCGCTATGAGCTGAACTATCAAAATGAATAGCATTGCCAATGGCAGTGTGTTGCGCAATGGAGATGATGACTAATATTAAAAATGTTTGAATAAATTATGTAATTTAAAAGAGGCCATAGTAAACAGATTTTGTTCGATAAGCCATTATCGAAAAATCGATGGAAATATGAAAAAACACGCTTTACAAGTTTTTGGAGGGAATAGGGATGCTGACAATTTTTCCATTTTTGTCTCGAAAAAATGTTTGTTTCCAAATAGTGCAAACAATGTTATAAAAAGTGTAAAAGCTTTAATAATTGCAACGTTTTAAAGTAAGTGTTAGACAAGGACAGCACAATCGTAGAAGTGACGTCACGACTATGTAACTTCATACTAGCGCCGTACATTGTCAGTACCGCGCGACAAGGACGGCAATAATCCCCTCCAAAAACTTTTAAAGCGTATATCTTCTTCAAATTTACACCGATTTAACAGATTTTTTCGATTATCTCATTTTTACTAAGCCTTCTTCGAAATTAGATTATTTAATTGAAAATTTTCATCGATTTAATAGTTTTTTTTTTCAATTATATTTCTTTGAAATAACATTAGTTTTTTACATTTTTAATATTAGTCATCATCCTTTTTATTGCAGTCCTCGTCGCGTGGTACGGACAATGTACGTAGTCGTCACGTCACTTTTACGATGGTGCTGTGCTTATTATAAAACTTTAATAACTTTTCTATTTTTTAAGCTTTTACAGTTTTTAATTATATTGTTTGCACTACTTGTATTATTTTATTGTCATCATCCATATTACAGTCCGCGAGGTATAAGCTGGGCTTTACATTTGTGTGAGTGATTACCAATCGCACCAATGGAGGGACGCATAGCGTCTCGGGCCGATTCGAAATTTTAACTTTAACCAATCGCGCTCTAGGCCGACGTCACACCTGCACTATACATAATGTAGGCCTCGCGGACTGTACACTGCCTCTGAGTACGAAGACTGTAACAATAGTGCCGTATGTTCCCAGAGCGCTCGCCCGCCCACGTGTCGGCGCGCTCTGTGTCTGCGCTGGACGCGGCCGCGGCGCAGCGGGCGCGCGCGCGGGCGCTGTACTCGCACATGGGCCGCAACAAGGTGCCGCCCACGGCCAGTCTGCGTGAGTTACCAGCTTATATGTAACTGGTGATTGGGTGTTTGACTAAGATTTGATTGTGCTACAATTATCTCATTTTGGTACGCTTTAGTTCACACGAAAAAATCACTTTTAGGGCGTCGACCAATGTTGATCGATATCGATCAACGTAGATCTGGTGGGTCTTCGTTCGTCAGTTTTTAAATTTTGTAATATGGTGTAAGTCGACGTCAAGCCTGAGTCGGGTGATAGGTCGGGTTGGGTCATAAATAGGTCACAGAAAAAAAAAATGTTGCAACAGGAGTTAAGAGAACGTTGCAGGCGGTAGATTTTTTCGTTTTTTTATGCCTATAATGCCTGTAATTTTGAAAATACATAGCAGAGTTTTTTTTTTTTTCTGTTAACGATTATGACGTGACCTATCACCCGAATCCGGCTTGACATCGACTTCGACGGGACAGAATGATATTGTCAAACACCTCATTGCCATGCTTACATAATAATATTGAAAAAAGACGTGTAGAGTCTTCGCCGCTGACAATACATCTATAATTTTTATATAACAGTCTCATATTTAAAAAAAAAAGTGTTTATAAACAGGGATCTTTATGGCAACTACAATAATCTAGATCACAAGAAATAAACTAGTGGATTGAAGCTCTTAGGCCATACTGTATTGAGACTATTTTTGTAAGTCAACTCATGGCTTAAGAGATCTCTGTTTTAAATACGCACGATCAAGTTATTACGGAAAGGTAAAATAACGAGGGGGTGAAAGCAATCATAAATATTAACAGTTATTACCTCTGGAAGCTACTCAACTGCAGAAAAAGGGAGGTATGTGGTATTCAAGCATGAAGGTTTTACAAAATACATCAAACTAATCTCTTCACTCTACATTTTTAACCTACTACTAAAAAAGAGGTTGCTGTTAAATTTAGATTTTTCGCTAAAACTATACAAAAGGGTTGCTGTTAATAATCGTGTAAATATGCTTGTGCTAGGAGCTAGGTTTCATCGCAATTAGATCAACATTTGCAGTCTAAATTGTTTTTGGTCTGAACTTACGTCATTTTGACGTCTATTATAAAGGATACCCCACATAGTAAATTCAAATTTAAAATGTTTATTTGCAAGAAAATACAAAGTTTACAAGGAAAGATCTAACAGCCTTCAGTCATTTTATTCAGCCTGCACGCAAGCGTGCAAATAGGTAGCGAATATGTCAAAACTCAAATTCAAATTATTTATTTCAATTAGACCATTTACAGACACTTTTGAATTGTTTAGGAGTTGGTCAGTCAGAAATATGAAGCTAGTTGCCCATTCCAAAGCGCAGAATGTACCTATGGAGAAGAACGGGCAAGAAACTCCATTTACACTCTTTTAAATAATATTGTTGTTACAAATATATTAGTTACATCGATTTATGTCGACACTATAAGTGAGAATGATGTACAAAAACCGTACACGTTAAAAGCGTCCAGAGTGCAGCAAAACATAATTAAAAACAATCCAAAAAAATTAATTATTAAAATAAGCCGTGGCAGCTAAGAGATGCCCAGTCCCAACTGACGGCGCCCGTTCACGAACATGACGCATGGATCAGCACCATTCAGCTCAACCAGTTTGAAGGGAGCTAAATGATCCGACACACGCGCCACCGTCAGCGAGACATTTGAGTGAGCATGACATACTATCAGCCGCCAGGGCATATTCAAGTCAATCTATGACATTACCCGGTAAATGGTAGCTCTATAGTACAAAGTACTCACATCTGTGCAATGCATCTATGTAATAAAAAGGAGATATATGTATATGGGGCGACAGAAAACGGCTTCAATGCCTGGACAGACCTATACATGGCCAATATTGCCATCAACCGGACAGAAATCCAGACTGGTATGCATTTGCAAAATTCAATAACACTGCCCAGACTGTGTATCGAACCACATTCAGCGAACGCGTTTGCAACTACGAGAGTCAGATCAACGAGACATATTTCAATAACCTTCTATGACAAAAGCGGTATAGTTGTTTTGTGAATTTGTGTGTGTTTTTAATCTCTAGAAATACTAATCTGATAAATTAGTTTAAAAAAAAACTTTGTAATTTAAACCACTAAACATGCATCACGGCTACATTAGCACCGTTGTTGACAAATTGACTTTCGAACTACAAAGTTCTGTATTTGTGCATGTCAAAGTCAAAGTCAAATCATTTATTTCAAATAGACACATCAAAGGCACTTATGAACGTCAACATTTACAGAAAAATTTAATGGATTCTAGTTGCCCATTCCAAAAGGTATTTTTGTATGGACAAGAATAGGCAAGATGTTTACATTGATTAATTAATTAAATGTGAAGATGATGATGCACCTAGAACAAAATCACTATACCACATTAGGTAAAAGTAATTAAATATAAAGCAATTACAGGTAAATTAATTTTGTGATATATATTCATGGTGCTCACATATTTACAAATATTGTAAAAGTAGATGAGTTTCCGAAAATTTTGGACAAGTAAAAATTAAGTGTGTGATTAATCTAATAACAGAATGTAAACTCAATATCATAATAGTAGATTATTGCATCCTCGCTAACACTCGGGCTCTAATCTAACAGGCACGAGGGCAATATAAATTACTTAAGGCGAGGTGCATAATCTGCTTTTCTTTCAACTATTACCTATAGGAATAGTAGATAAAAGAAACTCATATCAAACAGTTAAAATAGAAGTTTAATTATTGAAATATAAAGTTATACTTGAGCAATTATTAAACGTAAGGTTAAGAGTTTTGTTGGGCAAATGTATATTTAAATTTGGAACAAGTGGGATAGAAACGAATAATACGTACGTAAAAAACAGTATTGATATCGGCTGGCTGAATAGAGCTAATCCATTGAGATTGGCACCTTTTGGTGCGATAAAAAAAAATACTGCAATAATGAAACTTCATACATTTTTATTGCTCTAGAGCTTTAAAGACTCGCTTTGTACTGAGTTTTTAGTGTGATTGTGATGAAATTAAAGCATAGTTGGAAGAAAAAAATATTAATTATGCAATTATATATGTAGCCAGTTTGATTTTGTCTAGAGATCTGTTTCATTAACTGACAACAACACAACAATAAAAGTGCAAAGTTTTCAAAAAAAAAACGTCTGGAATGCAACCATCAATTCGCACAGTTGTGGGGTATCTTTTAAAATTTCACTATTAAAAAGCTGTAGTCGCGCAAACTAACACAATAACAACAATGCCAATGAGTTCTGTTTTTATCTTTCATTGTAAATATTTAACAAATTAATGTTTCTCAAAAGAAAATGGTGTTTCAAATCCACAATATTATAAATTACGACAAAGAAAAAAAAACACCTTATCATCCATATAAAAAGGTTTATATTATTAAAAAAAAAATCCTTATACTTCAACGGAATTCAAAAACATTACTCTTTTCCTCATTATCATCCAACATTTTAATTTAAAAAAATTACCATCCATATCATATTTTTAATTTTATTTCGAAGTCTTAAAGAAAACGTTCTGAGTAAAGTTTTTGAATTTCAGCGGACCCCCAATATGACCGTGACGAAGATATAAGCGAATGAACGAACAACGAAGAATATATACATATATTAGACAATATACAAATTATAAATACAAGTGTACATGTAGCGGGATAATTATAAATAATAAATAAATAATTATAAATAAGCTTAACTTTAATTTGTGCTATGCCGAAGAAGGAGATGTTTCACAACCAGGTATTTTTAATCAAATACATATTATTATTTTATTTTTTCTATGTACAGTACAGTATATTGGTTGCTAAAATTGGTAAAGGTAAATTATTCGAAGAAGCGAGATATCACAGAGCATGGGGACGCCTTCGCTTTGGCTATTAGAGGCGGTTTACTTGCAAAACGACACTAATGACTTAAGATTGACGGCGGTTTGTGGCAGAAGTTCTGTGCTTACGGCACCAAGAATTTTATTAAGAGCGTTACTCTATCTCACGTGGGCTGGCAACGTCGCATTTTTTGTGATTTTTCGTGATTATCTTATTAAGTTTTTTGAAAATTGACATAGTCTCAACTATTTTCTATTTGCAGTAAGTTCTTTTCTACTATTAAATATTTTTATTTAAGAGTAAATGTTATAAATATTTATAAATACTAACGATCTTATGCTAGGCTGAAAAAAACACGATACGCCACTTAAAATACGACTTTGCCAGCCCGCGCTGGATGAACGTTCTTAATACTGCCGGCTCTATACGCTGCTGGTGCGGGATTCCGTGCTCTGTGAAAAAGACTAATAGGCTCTGGACACGAAGTCAGTTTACAAGTTAGTTCAGTCTCTAGCCTTGAAGAATGCATTTGAACAGTTCAGCACCAATTCGATACGCTTGCGTGGGGAATCAATCATCAATCAAAGTTATCGGAGAAAGGAGCCTTCTCAAAAAACAAAAACTAAAAACTTATAGAATTTGTTTCAAATAAACTAATTACTGTCACTTTTGAATTGTCAAGGAGTCGGTCAGTCTGAACTATGAAGCTAGTTGCCCATTGCAAAGCGTAGTAGGTACCTATGGAGAAGAACGGGCTGCAGCTTAGACATATTTTTTTGTTACGTACATAAAATTAGTTTCATAGGAAGACGTCCACTTAAAAGGCGTCCGCAATAAACAATTCAGAAATTAAAAAAGCCCGTGGCAGCTAGGAGATGAACAGTCCCAACTGACGGCGTACGTTCACGAACATGACGCATGGATTAGCACCATTCAGCTCAACCATTTTGATCCAACACACGCGCCACCATCAGGGGGAAATTTGAGTGAGCATGACATACTCTCATCCGCTAGGGCACATTCAAGTCAATGAAAGACGTACTGAAATGGTAGCTTTCGAGATCACACTTTTAAACTCTGTTCAAAAACTCGATGTCAGTTTAAATCACATATATGACTGTTATTCTGGCTCTTGTATTACGGGAACTCCTCGTACAAGAGTCAGGACAACACAGATTTGTGTGTCTTAAAGTGAAAAATAAAGTGACCGTTATTTTGCAGTCAAGGCAAGGGACAAGGCAAAGTTAAACCATTGATTACAAATAAGGATATAATACCTTTGAACGTCAAAAACAAGAAATTTAATTGATTGAGACAGACGTGATGTTATGTTATGTTTTTCTATAAATAATTGGGCTGGACGCATCTGCCGCATGTCAGACGATCAATGAGCCAAACCAACGACCCAGTGGGTCCTGCTAATTGGCAAGCGACATCGTGACAAGCCCAGACAGAGATGGCGGAATGAGCTGGAGTCCTTTGATAAAGATTGGTCCTTGGCAGATCTGGACAGAGAGTAGGAAGGCATTTACCTAGCAGTGGGACATCTATGGCTAATTTATGTATAAAGTTTTCATGTTTTTTGCTTGAGTTTATAGCCATTGTATTTGTTGGCGTGGCTAGCTCACATGTGGCAAATAATTTAATTTTGATGTTCTGTGCTGTTGGGGAGTTTGTTGCGCCACTTCTTCCCAACTAAAGCACTAGGAAGTGGTGAAGGGCGGACGTTTTGAGGGAGTGTCTCATGTCATTTTGAAGTTCGAAATGTGCTGATTTTCAGCCTAATTTGAATAAATGACTTACTCATTTTCGACACGAAGTCTTGGCGAATGATTGTAAATAGCTACCGACTTCGTATAGAAGCCGCTGAACTGATTCGTAAACTTTCTTCGTGTCAGAAGACCGTTAGGGCCTGTTTTTGGGTATAAGTTCAGATTAAATTATGATTTTAATGACAGCTGTCACCAATCTTCTAGGAGATCGTAGCTTTAGAAAACCCTTGCTTTAGTGATTTGTGGTGAAAATGGGCCTTAATGCATTTAAAAATATGCTTTTTTTACAACGTTAATGTATTCTAGTTGCTTATTAAATGTGGTTTTTCGGAAATTATCTAAAAAATACCTGCAGATTACAAAACCTCATTCATATATGCGTCTTTGTATTAAAATATTCAACCTCCCATTGCTTTGAATCTTTTTTGCAACCCGTCTTTCTGCTGTAGAGCATGGACCAGACAGGTCTGGTCATTTTCAAGAGCGTGGTACAGTCCGCAAGGCTTAAGCTAAGCTTTGTATTTGTGTGAGGGCACATAGCGACACGTCTTTTGCTTGGCAATCGGACAATCGGCCTGAGATACAGTGCAGCAGCTCAAACTAGACAGCTTTCTCCGGGACCGAAGTCGTAGTCGAGAATAAATTATCAACTGTCCCATACAAAACTTCAATCCAAATCCTACTCGATCCGAATGTGTGGTGCGGTCTGTACCCTACAAATAGGTTCCGACGTTTTTTTAAGGGACCTGAGGGCATAGACAAAGTAATATTCGTAACGTTCGATTAGCTATGACGCTAGTAGAAAAGCCAAAAAAAAATATGGGGTTGACATAAGCTTTCGAAATGTCACATGATCATAGCGTAGCCGTAGTATCATAGAGAAGCGATAGCTATTGTAGAAATAGAGTCGAAGAAGCGAGTGCCGTTTGTCTAGGCCCTCTGGCATACCTAATTACCTACCGAACGTTACTGGCACACTTGATGATACACTTGTCAATCGATAGACGGATTGCAAAAAAAAAATTGTGATGAATCTCGTAAGTGAGAAACTTTCTGTGAAATTTGAGTTAAAAAATGTTAAAAAATTTCATCAATTTAAATTTTTAAGCCATTTAACTTATAATTTGGGAATTTAGTGGAGAAAATATGGAGCAACATGGTTTACAATAGGCACATACCGTTCTTAACGGTAAAATGCCTACCAATTATTATTCAATCGAAAAAAGAGCATAATAATATCATATGCATAATATTATTATAATAGCATAGCATAATATTATTTGTCATATATCCACTTGAATTAATTTTTCATATTAGATATTTAAATTTTGGAACTCAAATATCGCAAAAAGTATATCACTTACGATATTCATCACTGAATATTTTTGTTTGTAATCAATCACTTACTCTGTCGATTGACACACGTTTCATCGCTGGCCGCCAGAACTATATTTTTTCTTTCAAAATGACGGACAACGTCGCATGTTCTTTGACTACATCTTTCTCATACATACAGTATACGGTAGAACGCATAAAAAAAACATCCAATTGTTTTTGTCATTCTTTAAGTATGAAAGTTCCCTTGCTAAAGTTATACGGGCAGTTTCACCGCACCGTAGCACGTTTCTCTGCTAAACACATACACCTTCAAGATATATAATCAATATTATCATTCTTTCACCAGCCAGAGCAAAACGTTCGCCAGCTGCAGCAAGCGGGGTACCTCCTAGTCCAGAGCGGTCGGTTGGACGGTCCCGCTCGAGGCCAGGCGTGTCGCAATCACAACGTGAGTACTTATTTACAATGTCGCGAGGAAATTTTTCGGTATGAATGGCTACAAGAGTGGGGGAAAACCAAAGAAACGATGGATGGACTGTGTGGAAGATGATATGGATAGAAAGGGGGGGACTATGGAGTTACGACTGATGGAGAAGTATGCGTGAAGGAGGGATGTGGCGCCGACCGCAAATAAATTGGGATCAGGGGAAGAGAATAATGGTGTTGCGGCAACTACACCTCCACAACGTACCCCACAGGGGGTGCCCTTAGCAAGCAGTCGCTTAGTAATGTAAATGTTCGCCCCTGGCTGGAGGCTTTGAGTTCGCTTATGGCAGCCACAGGATAGTCCGGTTAAGAAGTCACGACGTCTCAAGGTCAACTACGAGAGGCCATTCACAAAAAAAAAACAATCGACCTGTACCGCGCTAACTAGCCACAAAGCCCTCTGCAACACGCGCAAAATGGTTATAAAAAAGTACACTTTTTTATAACCATAGAATAAAGAAATATTATATTTTTTAAATATATTTAAAAAATATAATATTTCTTTATTCTTGCATACAGAGTAGCTTGGTAATACGGCCAGCACGCTTTGCAAAACCCTCATAGATAAGAGTTTTGTCGACAAGAATAGACAAAATGAAATAATAAAGAAATTTGTCTATTATTGCGTCGACAAAAGTTGATCATGCCACGAGTGCAGGATCGACAAAAAACGTTTTCATTTTAATAATGTCAAAGACTTGACTCAAACTAACAGTAGAAGTGTTTAACTTTTTTCGAGTGTTCGTTTAAAGAAAACGGTCTATATTCTCAGTCTTCATGGATACGAGGACAAATATTCTTTGCTGACAACGAAACTGACATTCTCTACCTAAACAACCCAACACTTATTGTTTTCAGCGACATCCCGATCCTCATCGCCATCATCTCGCAGCAGCGGCCCCATGTCGCTGGCCAGCGCTCGCAGACGACCCTCAGGCATACCGCGCTCTTTAGCAGGCTCCAGAGAAACCAGTCCTACCAGGTAGGAAAACTTTAATACGTTTTTATAGGTAATTGGTCCTTTTCTGTGATCTATGCAGCGCTTAGGGGCGGTATCACTAGTTAGGCAGCAACTGGCAGGACAACACGCGCGTCCGCGCTCTCGAAAAATGGTCCGCTCTAAGTTTGATTGTGGTGCTGATTCTCTTGTCACAAATGCCTCTAAACTAGACTAAAAATCACTATAATTTGGTTTAATCCTGTCAAATGACGATTCGCCATTCTGAAATTGACTAAAGTGACACAACTTAACTATATTTTAGTTTGACAGGACTAAGATTGCACTGAGTTATTAGTTTAGTGAAAATGGCAGTTTTGCTATTCAGAATTTTACGTTTTTCACCAAAAAATTTGGTTATCTAACTAAATCTGAACATGAATCTGACTATTTTTAATCGCGATTAAAAAGGAGTGGAATAAAATTAGTTGGCGTGAACTAAAATTCACACCAACACCTCGACTTCAGACGTGCAAAAACGGTACTTTAACATTTTTTTTCCTTTTTTTTGCTCATATCTCGAAAACGGTGTGTCCTATCATAAAAATAATGAAAATTTCGATCCCCTTTGAAAACCCGGAACCTACAAAACTCTACATGTAGATATTTTTATTTTATATTTTCCATACAAAAAGTAAAAACTTCCATAGAAAACACGTCGAGGTTGCCCCAGGCTGCCTCCGGCTCTAACAACAAAGACGTCGCGAAACCAAAAGAAAAAAAAAACACGTGGACTCTCAATTGTCAAATTCGAATATAGTTGTGTCAAAATTATTTTTAAGTTTAGAGATTTTATTTCACAGAATAGCTTCAAGATTCTCATAGTAAAAAGTAAGGAATTTTAGTGATAGTTTAGTTCGGTGTACAAGAGAATCGGCACCTGTATCTACCCAATTTAAGTAAATTATTTTTGGTTCTTGAATAAACATACCATACTATAAAATTATAAACAGTATTCATATTACGAGTTTTATTTTGTAAATAAATAACGTAAACTTACTAACACGGTTTGCTTACGTACTTTTTACCTGCTTCGTTGGTCTAGTGGTCGCAAGAGCTACTGCTGAGCATCAGATCTTGAGTGCGATTCCCAGGTCAGGCAAAGTGATATTTGGTTTTTCTATCTAGAATTTCTCAGTAGCAGCCCGGAGTCTGGATTTGTGCCCGGTTGATGGCAATAGGCTCGCCCTCTATTACATGGGACTAAAGCATAATTGGAGAAATGTGGGTGTATAGGTACACCTCTGCATAACCCTTCTGGATTACAGACGTGATGTTATTATTATTTTTATATTATATTATAGCAGCGCGAGCCGACAGTTCGCGCCGCGCAAGCTATTTTAAAAATACAAAGTACAGTCTCACCTCACGCGCACTACTTGTGACGTGGATGGGTCACGACCTCAGCGCTGTTAATTAGAGAACTAACATTCAATCTCATATTTCTTTGACAGAAGTGGCCGATCTAGCAGCGTAGTGAGCGCAGGCGTCCGTCGGCGCGAGTCCATCGAGCGCACCGCGCCCAGCCGCGCGCCCGCCGCCACCTTGCGGCTGTTACAACAGACGAGAGATGCTGAAGCTTTGCTTAGAGTAAGTCGTTTTAGTACTAGATATAAAGGTAACATAGATCTAGCAGCGTAGTGAGCGCAGGCGTCCGTCGGCGCGAGTCCATCGAGCGCACCGCGCCCAGCCGCGCGCCCGCCGCCACCTTGCGGCTGTTACAACAGACGAGAGATGCTGAAGCTTTGCTTAGAGTAAGTCGTTTTAGTACTAGATATAAAGGTAACATAGATCTAGCAGCGTAGTGAGCGCAGGCGTCCGTCGGCGCGAGTCCATCGAGCGCACCGCGCCCAGCCGCGCGCCCGCCGCCACCTTGCGGCTGTTACAACAGACGAGAGATGCTGAAGCTTTGCTTAGAGTAAGTCGTTTTAGTACTAGATATAAAGGTAACATAGATCTAGCAGCGTAGTGAGCGCAGGCGTCCGTCGGCGCGAGTCCATCGAGCGCACCGCGCCCAGCCGCGCGCCCGCCGCCACCTTGCGGCTGTTACAACAGACGAGAGATGCTGAAGCTTTGCTTAGAGTAAGTCGTTTTAGTACTAGATATAAAGGTAACATAGATCTAGCAGCGTAGTGAGCGCAGGCGTCCGTCGGCGCGAGTCCATCGAGCGCACCGCGCCCAGCCGCGCGCCCGCCGCCACCTTGCGGCTGTTACAACAGACGAGAGATGCTGAAGCTTTGCTTAGAGTAAGTCGTTTTAGTACTAGATATAAAGGTAACATAGATCTAGCAGCGTAGTGAGCGCAGGCGTCCGTCGGCGCGAGTCCATCGAGCGCACCGCGCCCAGCCGCGCGCCCGCCGCCACCTTGCGGCTGTTACAACAGACGAGAGATGCTGAAGCTTTGCTTAGAGTAAGTCGTTTTAGTACTAGATATAAAGGTAACATAGATCTAGCAGCGTAGTGAGCGCAGGCGTCCGTCGGCGCGAGTCCATCGAGCGCACCGCGCCCAGCCGCGCGCCCGCCGCCACCTTGCGGCTGTTACAACAGACGAGAGATGCTGAAGCTTTGCTTAGAGTAAGTCGTTTTAGTACTAGATATAAAGGTAACATAGATCTAGCAGCGTAGTGAGCGCAGGCGTCCGTCGGCGCGAGTCCATCGAGCGCACCGCGCCCAGCCGCGCGCCCGCCGCCACCTTGCGGCTGTTACAACAGACGAGAGATGCTGAAGCTTTGCTTAGAGTAAGTCGTTTTAGTACTAGATATAAAGGTAACATAGATCTAGCAGCGTAGTGAGCGCAGGCGTCCGTCGGCGCGAGTCCATCGAGCGCACCGCGCCCAGCCGCGCGCCCGCCGCCACCTTGCGGCTGTTACAACAGACGAGAGATGCTGAAGCTTTGCTTAGAGTAAGTCGTTTTAGTACTAGATATAAAGGTAACATAGATCTAGCAGCGTAGTGAGCGCAGGCGTCCGTCGGCGCGAGTCCATCGAGCGCACCGCGCCCAGCCGCGCGCCCGCCGCCACCTTGCGGCTGTTACAACAGACGAGAGATGCTGAAGCTTTGCTTAGAGTAAGTCGTTTTAGTACTAGATATAAAGGTAACATAGATCTAGCAGCGTAGTGAGCGCAGGCGTCCGTCGGCGCGAGTCCATCGAGCGCACCGCGCCCAGCCGCGCGCCCGCCGCCACCTTGCGGCTGTTACAACAGACGAGAGATGCTGAAGCTTTGCTTAGAGTAAGTCGTTTTAGTACTAGATATAAAGGTAACATAGATCTAGCAGCGTAGTGAGCGCAGGCGTCCGTCGGCGCGAGTCCATCGAGCGCACCGCGCCCAGCCGCGCGCCCGCCGCCACCTTGCGGCTGTTACAACAGACGAGAGATGCTGAAGCTTTGCTTAGAGTAAGTCGTTTTAGTACTAGATATAAAGGTAACATAGATCTAGCAGCGTAGTGAGCGCAGGCGTCCGTCGGCGCGAGTCCATCGAGCGCACCGCGCCCAGCCGCGCGCCCGCCGCCACCTTGCGGCTGTTACAACAGACGAGAGATGCTGAAGCTTTGCTTAGAGTAAGTCGTTTTAGTACTAGATATAAAGGTAACATAGATCTAGCAGCGTAGTGAGCGCAGGCGTCCGTCGGCGCGAGTCCATCGAGCGCACCGCGCCCAGCCGCGCGCCCGCCGCCACCTTGCGGCTGTTACAACAGACGAGAGATGCTGAAGCTTTGCTTAGAGTAAGTCGTTTTAGTACTAGATATAAAGGTAACATAGATCTAGCAGCGTAGTGAGCGCAGGCGTCCGTCGGCGCGAGTCCATCGAGCGCACCGCGCCCAGCCGCGCGCCCGCCGCCACCTTGCGGCTGTTACAACAGACGAGAGATGCTGAAGCTTTGCTTAGAGTAAGTCGTTTTAGTACTAGATATAAAGGTAACATAGATCTAGCAGCGTAGTGAGCGCAGGCGTCCGTCGGCGCGAGTCCATCGAGCGCACCGCGCCCAGCCGCGCGCCCGCCGCCACCTTGCGGCTGTTACAACAGACGAGAGATGCTGAAGCTTTGCTTAGAGTAAGTCGTTTTAGTACTAGATATAAAGGTAACATAGATCTAGCAGCGTAGTGAGCGCAGGCGTCCGTCGGCGCGAGTCCATCGAGCGCACCGCGCCCAGCCGCGCGCCCGCCGCCACCTTGCGGCTGTTACAACAGACGAGAGATGCTGAAGCTTTGCTTAGAGTAAGTCGTTTTAGTACTAGATATAAAGGTAACATAGATCTAGCAGCGTAGTGAGCGCAGGCGTCCGTCGGCGCGAGTCCATCGAGCGCACCGCGCCCAGCCGCGCGCCCGCCGCCACCTTGCGGCTGTTACAACAGACGAGAGATGCTGAAGCTTTGCTTAGAGTAAGTCGTTTTAGTACTAGATATAAAGGTAACATAGATCTAGCAGCGTAGTGAGCGCAGGCGTCCGTCGGCGCGAGTCCATCGAGCGCACCGCGCCCAGCCGCGCGCCCGCCGCCACCTTGCGGCTGTTACAACAGACGAGAGATGCTGAAGCTTTGCTTAGAGTAAGTCGTTTTAGTACTAGATATAAAGGTAACATAGATCTAGCAGCGTAGTGAGCGCAGGCGTCCGTCGGCGCGAGTCCATCGAGCGCACCGCGCCCAGCCGCGCGCCCGCCGCCACCTTGCGGCTGTTACAACAGACGAGAGATGCTGAAGCTTTGCTTAGAGTAAGTCGTTTTAGTACTAGATATAAATGTAATATCGATCAACCATTTTTCAGATTAGCTAAAGTACTTACATACATTTTTATGTGGTACTGTGTTAATGTTACAACAAAATACCTTGTGAAGTATTGCAATTAAATTTGAAACTCATATTAAAAGTACACTTTATAAACGAGCAAATTGCTGCTAGTTTAATTGTACAATTTGTTATTTTTATGACATTGATTTACATTATTTGATTACTTAACTCACACACTGACTTATTCTTTACAATTTTTGTAAATATGTGAGCACCAAGGATCTATCACATAATTAATTTATTTGTATTTGCTTCATTTTTAATTGTTTTTAACTATTGTGGTATAGTAATTTTATTCTTGTTGCATCGCCTTCACATAAAAATATATCGGGATAGGCCCTCATCAGCGATATTACACTTGCACTTTGTAAGTAGGCGTGGATTGTCGGGCGAAGAAAATAGAGATACTAGTTATAGCACAATCACTTTATTTCACTCACAATTTCTAATGAAATAACCTGAAGGCAGAAGTCCGACTTAAAGGAAAGTATGAAATATAGCAGTAACCAACTCTTTTATTCCAATTAATTAAATAGATCGCTATAATAGCTCTAGGCGCTACAGCAGGTGCACCGGGCCGAGCCTGCCACAAGAATGATCCCCCTCTTCGCTGCGCACTAGCTTACATTAAGTTGCTTGAGAAGTGGGGAGAGTGGGGAGGCGAACGTCCCGCTTTGCACAGCGTAACTCGGCCCGCTGCACCTACCGCTAACGGTGACGCCGACAAATCTCAAACTCAACTCAAACTCAAAGCATTTATTTCAAATAAACCCATTACAGGCACTTTTGAATTGTCAAGGGGTCGGTCAGTCAGAAATATGAAGCTAGTTGCCCATTCCAAAGCGAAGTAGGTACCTATGGAGAAGAACGGGCAAGAAACTCCATGATCCAAATATATAACTGATGTATACAAATCATTTCTTTAAAAGAGTAACGGTGGAGTTACTTCCCCATTCCTCTCCTTACGAAACCACCTTTTGGATTGAGCGACTAGGATTAATAGGGAAGATGAAGCATATAAAAATTTTTCGAAACAATATTGTAGTTTCAAAGAAGCCTTAGTAAAAATTAAATAATCGAACAAATTTGTTAAATCGATGTGAATATGAAGCATCTACACGCTTTAAAAGTTTCTGGATGGGATAATTCCCGTCCTTGTCGCGCGGTACGGACAATGTATAGCTCCAGTATGATGTTACATAGTCGTGACGACACTTACGACTGACGATAGTGCTTTCCTTGTCTAACACTTATTTTAAAAAGTTTATAACTTGGCTTTTTTTTTTTCGTTTTCACACTTTTTAAAATATGTATTTTGCAAACAAATTTAAGATTTCATCATCATCCCCATTCTATTTTATTGTAAATTTTGACTTTCAAAAGTGCCTTTTATGTGCCTATTTGAAATAAATGCTTTGATTTGTGACTTTTTACCTTCACTTATGAGAAAACCTATGAGAAGGAGCTTGTATGGGTTATTAAACGGCTGCGAAACGCTTTCATTCTTAAAAGCTATTTCAAGGTTATGGGGCCTTGCACGAAATCGACTGAATTTGCGAGAAAGCGAAAAAGAATTTAAACTAAGTTATTTGTGATTTTAATAGTCGAGTTGAATGTGGCTTAAAGGTAATTTTCAATTAAGTTAATATTTCATGGAAAATCACAAATATTCGCAACAAGTTCTTAAAAAATGACGCGAGACTGACGTTTGACCTAAAAAAAGATATTTTAGCATATACTACTTTTGATTTTGAACATATAAATTTATCATCAACATCTATAGAACACTGATTTTGGGCAATATTGCTCGAAAATGTTCACCACATAAGTTATAAACATAAATGTTCTACGAGTACACCAGTAGTGATGTTTTAAAATTTTGTGACAATATTAACCAGTGTTTTAGAAAAAGAAAACATTTTTTTTTTATAAAATCCTCAAGTACCGGTGTTTGCTGAGATTTAAGTCCTAGTTCTAATATCAACCCTCATTCGCCCACAGAGTCCAGAAGACAGTTCAGCGTGTGAAGGCGGGCGCGGACGTGATGATGACTCTGAAGCTTCCAGCGTCTGTTCCGAAAGGAGTCTCGATTCTTATAGGAGACATGATGTGAGTGTTCTTCTTTAACTTCAGTCCCGTTGCGTAAGATTAGTAAGAAAACTCTGTGAGGGAATCGGCAAGGGGCTATCCGTACTAATATGATAAATTCGAAAGTAACTCTTGTCTGTATGTTATCTTTTAACGCCTAAACTGAACGGATTTTGATAAAAAATTGGCAATGAGGTAGATGGCATCCTGCACGCCTCGCATGACCATAGAAACGAGTTTTGTCGACGAAAGAATACATAACATAACATAACATCACGCCTTGTTTCCCCGAAGGGTTGGGCAGAGGTGTACCTATAGTACACCCACATTTCGCCAGTTATGTTTAAGTCCCATGTAATTGGGGGCGAGCCTATTGTCATCTTCCGGGCACAAATCTAGACTTCGGGCTGCTACTGAGAAATTCCAGATAGAAAAACCCAATAACAAACACGTTGCCCTGACCTGCGAATCGAACCCAGGACCTCAAGTTCAGCAGTAGCGATTGCGACCACTAGATCAACGAGGACCAAAATGACTGGTACAAAAGAAATATGTAATTTTGTCTATTCTATCGTCGTTGAAAAAGTTGGTCTTGTTAGGCTAGGGAAGGACAGGGCTACTTTTTGTAATCATCATTTCCGGGAGAACCCGCGGGCATAAACTAGTATGAATATGAATAATTTTTATTTATTTAACCATTTATGTACACACATATAAACAGACAAGAAGAATTAAGAGAACAGAAAAGTACATACAAAGGTAATGCTTATTTCTAAAGAAATCTCTTCCACCATACCTGCAGTAGGAGAGTATATGATAGATGTAGACAACGTGTGTAAGAATAAAATGGAAACCAAATACATAAAAACGAAACAATTCACTTATTTAAAAATAAACATGCAATGTCAAAATATACTTACATACATCTAAAATAAATAACACTAAATATGTTTATAAATATAAAGTGATAAAAATAAAAACTTAGACATATCTATACAAATGCAACTATGACACAGTGGAAAGATAGTGTTCTTTCACTCTCCTCATAAACACCACAACAGTTTGACAGTTCCTAATGTCAGGCGGAAGTGAATTCCACAACCGAACCGCGTGTACAGAGATAGAATAGGAGTAGAAGTCAGTTGAGTGGGGAGGGGTTTTTAGGAGATTTCTAAGGTGCGACCTGCAAGGCGCATTAAAGGACGGGCGTAGGAGAAGCGTTCCCGCAGATAGGATGGCGTTAGAGGGTTGTGGAGTATGTTAAATAGCAGACACAACATCCGAGAGTTCCTGCGAAGTCGAATAGGGAGCCACTTGAGTATCCTGCGAAAGTTAGAAACGTGGTCATACTTATAGTGGTCGGTTATTATGGGATGAGAGATTTTTTTTTGGCAACTGCTCTTCTTATCGTCATACTGTTCCCCTGCAGAGTGTGTCGTGGTCCGGTTCAGCGTCTCGCCTGGGCTGGGAGTGCGGCTCCCCGCCCCCTCCGCCTCCCCCCGACGACATCATCGCGCTGTGTGCGTGCACGCACTGGACTGAGAGGAAAGATGGACTTACACATTTGGTGAGTATTATTAACTAATATCAAACCTGTATTTCCCGAAGGGGTTAACAAAACTGTTGAATACACCATATTCAACAGTTTTGTATATCGTAGTGTTACCTACTACAGTCTAGGAATATCGTCAACTAATTTAATTCTACCATCGATTAATAGACTCGATGGTAGAATTAAATTATTTGACGTTGATCATTATCATAATATTTTTTTGCTTGAAAAGTAGGTGCATAAAAAAGGCGTTTACAAAACTGTGATCCCTGTCGATTGATGATCTATCGATGGTGAATCAATATTGTTATGTAATTATACGGCGTAGAAAATGGCACACTCGCCACGCACAATGGTCCACATGAAGGACTAAGTGCGGAAACCAAACCCTCTAACATAGAATGGCGCACTCTGGAGTCGTTCTATCATCAATCGATTGAAAATCGATGACGAAGCAATAAATATCGAACAGATCAAATTGATGAAGTATGGACTGTCGAAAGGGCTTGTTAGAAGCCAATAAAGGAACCTAATAGAAAATGGTAGCTAGGTTTGGGACCCGCCATATATAAACAAAACACCAGATTTTTATTTGACTAAATGTCCAATCCAAATGTTTAAAAAGATTCTCATAGCCCTATTACTTGTTAAGTGTTATTAATGTTCAATTAATGGTTTTTGAGTGACGAGTAATTTTTTTTTTCAATTTTGCATGTCTTGTTTAAAATAGATTGTACAGGGAGCACAAAGTTTTGTAAACAACTTTTTTATGTACCTCGTTTTTAAGCAAACTAATTTGGCCTTTTTATAAAATTATAGTCTAGATAAGTCATAATGGATCTCTTCCCCAGGCAAACTACCTAAACAGCGGGCGCCTGCTGACGGACGAGCAGCTGCGTCGCCTGACCGAGCTGCTCAACAAGATGTTCGTGGACGCGCACACGAAGGTGTTCTCCTTGCTGCTGGACGCCGTGTGCGAGCTGCTGCTGGTGCACTGGCAGCAGCTCAAGGACTGGCTCTACCAGCTCATGTTCAGGTACGTGTGTTCTCCTTGCTGCTGGACGCCGTGTGCGAGCTGCTGCTGGTGCACTGGCAGCAGCTCAAGGACTGGCTCTACCAGCTCATGTTCAGGTACGTGTGTTCTCCTTGCTGCTGGACGCCGTGTGCGAGCTGCTGCTGGTGCACTGGCAGCAGCTCAAGGACTGGCTCTACCAGCTCATGTTCAGGTACGTGTGTTCTCCTTGCTGCTGGACGCCGTGTGCGAGCTGCTGCTGGTGCACTGGCAGCAGCTCAAGGACTGGCTCTACCAGCTCATGTTCAGGTACGTGTGTTCTCCTTGCTGCTGGACGCCGTGTGCGAGCTGCTGCTGGTGCACTGGCAGCAGCTCAAGGACTGGCTCTACCAGCTCATGTTCAGGTACGTGTGTTCTCCTTGCTGCTGGACGCCGTGTGCGAGCTGCTGCTGGTGCACTGGCAGCAGCTCAAGGACTGGCTCTACCAGCTCATGTTCAGGTACGTGTGTTCTCCTTGCTGCTGGACGCCGTGTGCGAGCTGCTGCTGGTGCACTGGCAGCAGCTCAAGGACTGGCTCTACCAGCTCATGTTCAGGTACGTGTGTTCTCCTTGCTGCTGGACGCCGTGTGCGAGCTGCTGCTGGTGCACTGGCAGCAGCTCAAGGACTGGCTCTACCAGCTCATGTTCAGGTACGTGTGTTCTCCTTGCTGCTGGACGCCGTGTGCGAGCTGCTGCTGGTGCACTGGCAGCAGCTCAAGGACTGGCTCTACCAGCTCATCTTCAGGTACGTGTGTTCTCCTTGCTGCTGGACGCCGTGTGCGAGCTGCTGCTGGTGCACTGGCAGCAGCTCAAGGACTGGCTCTACCAGCTCATGTTCAGGTACGTGTGTTCTCCTTGCTGCTGGACGCCGTGTGCGAGCTGCTGCTGGTGCACTGGCAGCAGCTCAAGGACTGGCTCTACCAGCTCATGTTCAGGTACGTGTGTTCTCCTTGCTGCTGGACGCCGTGTGCGAGCTGCTGCTGGTGCACTGGCAGCAGCTCAAGGACTGGCTCTACCAGCTCATGTTCAGGTACGTGTGTTCTCCTTGCTGCTGGACGCCGTGTGCGAGCTGCTGCTGGTGCACTGGCAGCAGCTCAAGGACTGGCTCTACCAGCTCATCTTCAGGTACGTGTGTTCTCCTTGCTGCTGGACGCCGTGTGCGAGCTGCTGCTGGTGCACTGGCAGCAGCTCAAGGACTGGCTCTACCAGCTCATGTTCAGGTACGTGTGTTCTCCTTGCTGCTGGACGCCGTGTGCGAGCTGCTGCTGGTGCACTGGCAGCAGCTCAAGGACTGGCTCTACCAGCTCATGTTCAGGTACGTGTGTTCTCCTTGCTGCTGGACGCCGTGTGCGAGCTGCTGCTGGTGCACTGGCAGCAGCTCAAGGACTGGCTCTACCAGCTCATGTTCAAGTACGTGGCACGCAGCTAACACCCACCGCAGAACGGTGGGATCTGACCCTTTGTTGTGACTAGAATTTGTTTTGACTTTTCTTCTCAGAGTGGTCAAATAGGAAACGCCGACCTCATCTAGTTTTTAAAATATTATAGGGATGATGACTAATATTTAAAAATGTTCAAAAAAAGGAATTTAAAAGAAGGCATAGTTAAAATGAGATTATCGAACAAAATTGTTACATCGATTTAAATATGACGCTTTCAAAGTTTTTGGCGGGTATCATTCCAGTCTTTGTCAGAAAAATTAAATAAACAATTTATACTGAAAAGGAATAAAACTACAGAAAAAATACAAAATACAAAAAATAAATACTACTATGAAACATTCAAGAAATACACAGGAAACCCAAAAAAGATGTGGAAACTAATCAACACACTGTCCAACAACAAGGTCAAAACACATTGTATTCCTCCAAATCACTTAACCAAAGACGGGCCTGTAACCGATGGTAGTGAAATCTGTGAAACTTTTAACGTTTTTTTCTCAACAATCGGCTCGACACTCGCTAACGCTATCCTAACAACACAGCAAAAACACAACGTAGGTACCACAACACAGACAAGAGCTAATAATGAACTAACAGCTTTTACACCATGCCAAACGGACGAAATCTCAAAAATTATCATTAGTCTTGATCCAAACTGCAGTGTAGGGATTGACGGGATAACTACAAAAATAATTAAATGTTTAAGAATCCTAATATCAGACCAGTTGACAATTTGCATTAATGAACACCTTGCTGAGGGAACGTTTCCAGATGCTCTGAAAATCGCTAAAGTTACCCCTATCCATAAATCTGGCAAAAAAAATGACCCGAACAATTACCGGCCTATCTCCGTTCTTCCTGTCGTTTCAAAAATCTTTGAAAAAGTTATTTATTCGCGGTTAGACAAATACCTCACTTCCATTAACTTCCTTTACAAAAGACAGTATGGGTTTCGTTCACTGTCCAACACTTTATCAGCCACAGCAGACCTAATCACAGCAACACAAACTAATATTGACCAAAAGAAGATAGCACTGGGTCTTTTCATCGACCTAAAAAAAAGCGTTCGACACCGTTAGCCACTCAATATTACTACAAAAGCTCAGCAATATAGGTGTTTCACGGATGGCACTAAAACTTATTGAGTCATACCTAAATAATAGGTATCAAATAGTTAAAGTCGGGGAATACCAAAGTACACCACACAGCACAGGCTCATTCGGTGTGCCCCAGGGATCGGTTCTTGGACCACTATTCTTTCTCATTTACATCAATTCCGTACACGAAATTTCACTACACGGACATGTTTCCCTTTATGCTGACGATACATGTCTTTTTTACTATGGTACTTCGATTGAGGACATGATCAACCAAGCGCAAGAGAATTTAAATACACTGTCTATTTGGTTCCATCAAAACCTACTCACAATAAATGCTACTAAAACTGGTTACGTCATCTTTAAACCCAAAAATAAAAAAATACCAGCTCACCCCCCCTTGACCATTGATAATCAGATTATACAGCAAAAACAGTACGAAAAATACCATTGAATTAGAGTAGACTGTCAGTTAAACTGGAAAATGCAAATTGATCACATCAGATCCAAGCTTTCCTCACTTTTGGGATCATTACGCAACTTTGTCCACTGCCTTCCTCGTCGAGTGCGCCAGACCATCTACAACTCGTTAGTAAAGCCACATCTGATGTACCTAATTGAAATATGGGGAAATGCGCCAAAAACTAACCTAAAGGTACAGATCGCTCAAAATAAAATTATTAAGTTGTTATTTCACTATGATTACCTTACACCTTCCAGTCAAATTTACAGGGAAACGAAACTCATGAATATCAAACAACTCCATGCATATTGTACCAGCATACTTATAAGAAAAATTCTGAACAAGTCCATTCACACACAAATACACTTTACAAAAATACATCAAGTACATAATCGTAGCAGCCGTAGAAAGGATCACATTTTACTACCGCGAGTGCGAACAGTCAATGGCGAGAGAACAATAATTTTTGCGGGGGTTAAACAATATAATAACTTACCTAAAGAGGTAAAGAATGCGAACTCGTTTGATATCTTTAAAAATAAATTAAAAAATCACGTTCTAAATGATCAAACACTACTACCATAAACAGACTTGCCCTACTGCTACGTTGCCTTATTGTGGCACCGGGTTCGCATTTCTTATCTATTAGGAATATTTGCGACCACGTAATTATTACTTTTGCGGGTGGATCGAAAAGTACTAAGTTTTATGTATCGTTTGTTGTTTGCGTACGAAATGAAATGTTATTACGTACATAATATGATTAACTATAAAGAATAACAATAGTTTGTGTGTTAAAGCTGCTTTAATATATTTTAAGTTTTAAAAATGTTCTCAAGAAAGTGAAATATCTGTAATTCTTATTGAGAAATAAAATTCTTTAACCATGTTAAAACGTTTATAACTAGGCAAATTTATAAACAAATATTTTTTTGAGTAAAACAAAAAAGATTGTCATCATCACTATAGACCTGTAAAAGTGTTTGTAGAAACCTACTTACAGAAATAAAATCATTTAGGCACATTGAATTTAATATGAGGGTCTGCGTTCGTGATTATAAACCACAAAAATCTAAAAAAAATGTGGTTTAATTTGTCTGATAAATGAAATGTCACTATGTCACTCTCTGGCTCATAGAACGAAAGAAAGACAAAGTATTTTTTGTGACTCTCACAAGAATACGCAGTACGTAGTGTGATAAAACTGAGATAGTTTATCACACACACACACACACGCGCGTTGCTCCGTGACATTTCAAACATGGACAAAACTTAAGGTTCCTTCATTTCCCGTGTTGCCAGGAGTAAATAAAATTACAAAGATCACAGTGACAACAAAGCCAGACTTTAAAAAGACTATGTCAACAACGTAACTTGCAGCTTTCCGAAGAAAAGTATGCTCTTCGGGAAACATCGTATTTTATTCGGAAACATTGTACCGGTACAGCGACTAAATATTTGTTTGCTGCATCGGTGGTCGTCATAACGTCAGCGCCGGCTGTCGCTGAAAACCAGCGCTGGGGCTCAGTCTTTTGAGTGTTGTTCTTTTTTGCGTCATGTTGTTTTTGGGTGCTGCCTCATTGGTCTAGTGGTCGCAATCGCTACTGCTGAGCATGAGGTCCTGGGTTCGATTCCCAGGTCGGGCGACGTGTTATTGGGTTTTTCTATCTGGAATTTCTCAGTAGCAGCCCAGAGTCTGGATTTGTTGCCGGTAGATGGCAATAGGCTCGCCCCCTATTACATGGGACTTAAACATAACTGGCGTGGTACACCTCTGCCCAACCGTTCTGGGAAACAAGGCGTGATGTTGTGTGTGTGTGTGTGTTTACCGCAAATAAAAGTTTTTTTCTTTCTTTCTTTAATTACGAACGTGCGAAGATGAGATATAATAAACAGCTGTAACAGCAATTCAAGTACTGGTCAATTTATTTATTAGCATGTGAATAAACAACTTTTTTGTGTAAATTATTACATCACCACTGCTCTCAAAACGGTGAAGGAAAACATCATGGGGAAACTGGCATAGAACCAAAAATTCGAAGACATGTGACGTCTACCAACCCGCACTGGGCCCGCATGGTCGATTACGGCCCACTCCCTCTCACAGAGAGGAGGCCTGTGTATGTTATATATATGAACAAAGTCTTAGAATGTTCATATAATTCATACCAAATTTGTTTCATACAAACTCAAACTCAAAGCATTTATTTCAAATAAACCAATTACAGGCACTTTTGAATTGTCAAGGTCGGTCGGTCAGAAAAATGAAGCTAGTTGCCCATTCCAAAGCGTAGTAGGTACCTATGGAGAAGAACGGGCAAGAAACTCCACGGACACTCTTTTAAATCAAATTATGTTTACAATAGATTGGTTACATCATTCATGTTGAAATTATGCATGTGAGAACGATGCAGAACGTTAAAAGCGTCCGTTATTTAAATATGAAAACAATTCGAAAATAAAATTTAATTAAAATACGCCGTGGCAGCTAAGAGATGACCAGTCTCAACTGACGGCGCCCGTTCACGAACATGACGCATGGATTAGCACCATTCAACTCAACCATTTTGAAGGGAGCTAAATGATCCAACACACGCGCCACCATCAGCGAGACATTAAAGTGAGCATGACATACTCTCAGCCGCCAGGACACATTCAAGTCAATGAAAGACGTACCCTGTAAATGGTAGCTTTAAAGCATGTACATAGTACTCACATATGGCATATAGCAATTATACAGTACTAAAAAAGTTGAGTTTATACAATGCAAAGATCAAAACTACATTACCTTGTTCTTGTTTCAGACTATTAATGAAGCTTGGCACGGACATCCTGGGCTCGGTGCAGAGCAAGATCATGAAGACTTTAGACGTCATCCACGAGTGCTTCCCCGCTGAACTGCAACTTCATAATATATTTAGGTACGGACTAATTATCTCTTCTAATATATAAAATTCTCGTGTCACAGTTTTCGTTGCCATACTCCTCCGAAACGGCTTGACCGATTTTGATGAAATTTTGTGTGCATATCGGGTAGGTCTGAGAATCGGCCAACATATATTTTTCAAAAAAAAAAAAAAGAAGCAAAACAACGTTTGCGGGTTCAGCTAGTATTATAATAAAATTTGTCTTCAGAAATAATATTCATAGGTCACGTTCATCGCGTTGAATGAAATGGATCGATATATTTGTCTGTGCACTTACAGACAAATATGTCTATTTCAGTGGTGGCCCAGTGGTAACGGTCCCGACTTACGAGTTGTAGGTCGTGAGTTCGAACCCAAGCAGGCGCTTTACTTTGTGTAAATAATTTAATCACCACTGCTCTCAAACCGGTGAAGGAAAACATCGTGAGGAAACCGGCATGTCCTAGAACCAAAAATTCGAAGACATGAGACATCTACCAACCCGCACTGAGCCCGCGTGGTGGATTACGGCTCACTACCTCTCATAGAGAGGAGGCCTGTGTCCCAGCAGTGGGAACGTTATAGGCTAATTATGTATGTATGTATGTATGTCTATTTCCAGACACTTGAGCTACCGCGCACCCTTCACGTACCCTCACCCGTTGGTCACCGTTTTTACGCCCGTTCTTTTGATGCGTCTTGCAGGTCGAAGAAATCTCCTCAAATCCCCTCCCCACTCAACCGACTTCTACTCTTACTTTTTCACTTCCGCCTGACATTAGGAACTGCCAAACGGTTGTAGTATTTAAAAGAATCGTCAAAGAACGCAATCTTGCCAGTGTTTCATAATTGCATTTGTATATTTTTTATTTTATTGACTTTATATCTACATATATGTATATCTATTTGTGAAATTTATTTAGGGAATACAAATATGAAGTAACATACTCGTGACGTCACTTCTACGATGGTGCTGTTCTTGTCTAACACTTATTCTTAAACCTTGTGCCTAATGCTTTTACACGTTTTTTAAATATTGTTGCACTATTTGAAAACAATTTTTTTTGGTGATAAAAATAAATATGTGTGCCCTATTTTACTAAGTTATCTTCGCTATTCTCAGGTTTCTAGCCGACGGAGCGACGGCGCCTACTCCCAAGACCAAGGCGGCCGCACTACGATTCTTAGCCGACCTCGCACACGACTACTGTACACCGAATAGTTTGGCGCTAGCTTTACATGGTATGTAGCGTTTGATTCAAATTCATATGATGTTAGTAGTAGTGTAACTAAGCCTATTATTTGTTTAGTACTATAATGTACACTAGTTTATTTCGATAATTGTGTTTGAACTCTTACCCTTCCGTAAGAGGGGAGAAGCTTATGTAGGAGTGTGTTCAATGAAAGAGGCGCGAACAGGATTACAAGAGGTTTAATTCATATGCAAAATCAAATGCGTTACAGGTAACGGTTAAGTGAAGTTAAACGAGTAACAGAGAAATGGTTTTGCTACCAAAAGGGTCATAATGTGTTACTAGGTATATAAGCGATGTAACAAACGATTCAGAGAATTACGCGAACAAAAATATAGGCGCGGGGCGCGGATCAAAGTATCGTGGATTCCAGCCGATGACAGCGGGGCGAGGTAACGGCCCGACAGGTGTTCCGGCAGGCTCGTACGCACACACATGCGTGGCGCGCACTATGGCGCGCTCGCCGCGCTCAGACTAAACCCAAGGGGTAGGCAGAAACTCTGTGGACACAAAAATACAATGTGTGGTCTTAATAACGTTACGCCACAAGTCCCATCGGTCTGAAAACACATTAAGGATGCCATCGGAGAAGAATAGAAGCGCATCGCTTGCGCATGACGGCGGCTCACCCGTCGCCTCACGCTGCCGCGCACATCATCACACAAAAACGGTCTCTGATCTTCGTTCATGTGTGTATATTTAATTAATCGATGTGTTTTGTTCCAGGCGGCGCGACCGGAGTGGCGGGGCGCGCGCTAGTGAAGGTGGCGACGCTCGCGGGCGACCCGCGCGCAGCCGACGTGCGCGTGTGTGCGCGACGTGCGCTCGCGCATCTGTACGACTGTAACCCTGTGCCCGTGAGTATAACACAAGTATCTAGTGAAGGTGGCGACGCTCGCGGGCGACCCGCGCGCAGCCGACGTGCGCGTGTGTGCGCGACGTGCGCTCGCGCATCTGTACGACTGTAACCCTGTGCCCGTGAGTATAACACAAGTATCTAGTGAAGGTGGCGACGCTCGCGGGCGACCCGCGCGCAGCCGACGTGCGCGTGTGTGCGCGACGTGCGCTCGCGCATCTGTACGACTGTAACCCTGTGCCCGTGAGTATAACACAAGTATCTAGTGAAGGTGGCGACGCTCGCGGGCGACCCGCGCGCAGCCGACGTGCGCGTGTGTGCGCGACGTGCGCTCGCGCATCTGTACGACTGTAACCCTGTGCCCGTGAGTATAACACAAGTATCTAGTGAAGGTGGCGACGCTCGCGGGCGACCCTTTTTCGGGCTACCTGGCGCTTCCGCCGTAAGCCGAGTACTCAGTAAGGAACAGCTGTGACTGTAAAAGTGTAAACGCACCCAGTGTGGCCGTACGTTATACTGCCACGAGCCACACAATAACTTATTTTCATATAAATTTGATTAATTGTGTGTTACGCAATTAGGGTGGTTTGGGGTTATATGTTTGACGTTGAGCGAGCAATGTGAGCTAGCGATGGGCAATTCCGAGATGTTTTAACAATCGAAAGAATCGGAGTCGTTAACATAAACCATCGAGTCAACCTGGTCAACCATCGACGCGCCGTTCTACAAAACCATGGAAATGTGTTTTGATTGTTTCGACTCAACGGAATCGACCGCGAGTTTTCGATTGTTCGAAGAATTAGTTTGGATTCGCAATCACAACGCTAGTCAAGAACTCGCGATTTCGCGAAACTCTAAACCATCGAGGAATAACTCGAGAATGAATGCGCCACGAGTTCAAGTCGAAACAATCGAGAACCATCGAGATGTTCGAACAATCGAATAAAACCTCTCGCCATCGCGAATCGCTACAGTGTAAGCACGTTCACGAGCGTTCCGAATTGTTGACAGCTCTGAGCTGTCATAATCGTGATAATTATCTAAATCAGAACGCAAATTATTGATATGAGCGCTGTGAGCAATTATGGTCTTATTCGGAATGTACCTATAGCTCGCTAGTGAGTGCCCGCCATTAATTCTGCTTTTACTTATTCATAGTTCACGGCTTTAATGAGCGAGCTGCCAGCTGAAACCCAGGCGCTAGTCAACGGCGTGGTGCAACAACATGTCAGAAGAACTTCTAGCAGTGAGTGACAAACATAACTTATATTATTTAATTTAATTCTATTGTTAAAGTTGCGAGTTGCATAAAGACATATTTATGATGTATAATGTTTGCTACATTATACATCATAAATATGTCATACATTATGCTTAGAGAGATGAGGGATGTGTGTTACGCGAATGAATAGAATTAGGAATAGAAAAAAAAAAAAAGATTATTCTGCTTAAACAAAACGCTTATGACATAAATTACACGTACGAAGTAGCTAACAGCCTCGTATTCAAGAAATTGCTTTATGTCAGGCCCAAAGACAATACACAATGCTCTGTGTTCTGTGTTGTGACCTGGCGAATGACAATACAAAAACTACTTTTCTCATAAACGCAGTGTGTTGGAGTACGGAAGTCAAGTATGGAATCCTACTTATGATGTCTACTCTAGTAAACTAGAGCGAATTCAAAAATGGTTTTTGTACCAACTATCTTATGTTAATAACCAATGTAGAAACCTCAAATCCTATGTATCAAAGTTAGAATATTTCGGTATGACCACTTTATGCTCTAGAAGAAAAGCTGCGGATATACTTGTATAAATTGATCAATGCCCACGTAGATTGTGAAAGTTTGCTGGAGAGAATTCAACTTGCTGTTCCATGCCAGAGCAGTCGTTTATGCAATAGGCGTACATTTGTGTCAATTGATCAATGCCCACGTAGATTGTGAAAGTTAGCTGGAGAGAATTCAACTTGCTGTTCCATGCCAGAGCAGTCGTTTATGCAATAGGCGTACATTTGTGTCAATTGATCAATGCCCACGTAGATTGTGAAAGTTTGCTGGAGAGAATTCAACTTGCTGTTCCACGCCCGAGCAGTCGTTTATGAAATAGGCGTACATTTGTGATGCCTCATTGCAGAACAAATATAAAACAACACGCTCCATTTTATAGAATGTTTTCCAGCTGCAACGGTATGAGGCAGCATTTTGATATTTTCTCCGGTACCTTATTATCTGCCAAACGTCAGATTAAGATGTGCCTGTGTAACCATTCGACTAATAATAATTAGTCCAACGGAAACTTATTATTTAATTTGTGATATTTTAAACTAATTGTATCTAGATCACACATTGTGCATGCTGTGTTCACTATTTTAGGGCATGCAATGTTGTATGTGTTATTTTTATTTATTCGTAGTGTGTAAGTTTATTGTATTGCCAGATTTGTAAACCTTAAGAAAATAAGAAAAATTAAGCTGTGCATCGCATCTGTACAAGAACACGATGTCTGCATATGATGCGGAGAAATTAAGAAAATGTCGTGAGGAAGGTTTTGAATATAAATGTGGATGGCTTTATGAGTAGGGGAAGAACAATGAAACCACGAAATAGAAAAAACAAGTGGAAGTGCCCGTCAGTTAACCCGAGCGTGTCATAATTTGTCCATTGTCCAACAACCTTTGTCAGTTGTAATAAGTCTTAATTTGGTATGAACAACAAATAAGCTTTTCGTCAAAGTTGAATTTGTTGTTAAGTCTTATTACAACGGACGATGGTTGATATTAATTGACATGTTTTTACGCTTTGTGGGCACTTCCACTTTTTTTTCTATACCGTGAATGAAATGATGTATGGACTGTGTGAAAGATGATATGGATAGAAAAGGGATTGACTGCGGAGATCGCGACCAATAGAGAAGTATTCCAGAAGACATGTGGCACCAACCCAAAATAATTTGGGATAAGGTCAAGAGAATTGCTAAATGCTTTCTTGTTACCAGCCTGCATAGTGTAGCAAGCTTATCTGGCCTAATGCCCAGTTCACATTATTCCAGTCTAGTAATCCAGCGAGTCAATCCAGTGCAATGCTCGATTGCACGCGTAGCATGTCCATTTTTTGTCGACGGAAGAATAGACAAAATGACAGATAGAATAGACAAAAAAAAATAGACAACATGACAGATAGAATAAACAAAATGATAGTTAGAATAGACAAAATGACAGATGAGTGAAGTCAAAATAACAGATTTTATTCATCTGCCACATTGTCTATTCCCCCTTCGACATTTTTTTTGAATGCCACTGGAATAATGTGAACCGGGCTTGATAGCTTTAATTTTAATTTAAACTAACTAAAACATTATGAAATTTACCAAGATTGATTTTTTTTTGTTCATCGGCAGCGCCTCCGTCACCGAGCCACATGGGCTTGCTGCATTGTAAGTGCTAAAATGTCTAAGGTACAAACACGCTGTGTATCTGTATGTAAGCAGGAGCTCTTAGTATCGTCCGAGACACGGGCGAAGTCGTTAGTGTGTGTGTGTGTGTATTTGTGTGTTACGTGCGGACGCTACTCGTCGTCATGCACACATTCACAGCGTGTTTGTACACTTGGTAACTACAAGTAAAGCGCGCGTCGCTTCGTGAGAATATAAGTACAGAAATATATGAAACGTTGAAATTATGCCTTTTGTGTTGCATACAAAGCAGTACAGACAGCAAAGAAACTCATAGTTGCCTCTCACCACCCGCTCGACTCAAAGTAAACGTGAAGTGTTGAAATGTGAGCCTTATATCATGTCAACTGCATAAATGACATTAAGAGCGGCTCAAAATCAGGAAGGATTATCCTATGGGCACGTCCTCCCTACCATTGAAGCGCCATCCGTTCTACTTTTTTATATGCAATGGTATTTGAAGCACAATGAAGCATGAGGTTTCAGAGGCTAGTGCAAATCTTGGTGCCGTCCCCAAGTAGTGCCCCAGATAGTTCGCGCCAACACCATGTTATCCATGCGACTAAACAAGAACTAGTAAAATATGCAAAAAAAAAAGTAAAGGAACACCCGCAGAGGTTTATTGTCATAGTTTGTAATACTTGGTCATCTTGCATTTATTAACGTCAAATGGTAGTTTTTATACATCCTGTTTTTTTTTTATATCCCATAACCGTAGGGTTATATTCTGTAGGTAAAAATAATAATAAAAGTCCTAGAATAGGTGGCCCAAAAATGCGTAGTTTCGGAACTATCATCAATCGTAATTAAAATAGGTCAAACATTGTCACCAGTATGACGAATCTTTGCGAGGTTGCCAATTTTGTTTGCCCACCGTACAAAATAGACCCTCGATGTGGCTAGGTATCTAAGTCTCCTTGATAGATAGGAGTAATTAATTTTTATTCAAAAATATTTAAAGCTGAACGACGTTGTCATATTTCACGTAAGGTTGTTTTACATAAAAAATCGTGACTTTGGCTAATTATTTTGTATGAAAAAAAAGGTTGATTGAAACATAATTCATATGCCAGTTGATTCTTTAGTATGGTCTCAATCATACCTAAATGAAAATAACAGGTTGTATATGTATAAAACTAGATTATCCAACTTCAAAAAACAGCCGAAGGAGGTCGTAGAGATTCGGCGCAATATTAAAAAAATACAAGGAGGACTTCCCCGACCAGGGCAACACATTTTTTTCTTTGACTTTAGATTTAAGGCCCAACTTTGTATGAAACGTGACTAGTCTCCTTTGGACAGGACAACGTCTGTTGGGTCAGCTAATCATAAAATAAAAAACTTAAGTTTAAACTTTAATCATCGACGCCTGAGTCCTAATAACCCCGCTACCCCAGCAGGCTCGGACAGCCCGCTGCGCACAGTGAGCGGCGCGTCCAACTCCACGGCCGAGGACGTGTACTCGCGCATCCGCAAGACTACCTCCGAGATACACACCTACACGGCGCAGCATAGCAATGGTGTGTACTCATTACTGCTATTGCCTTTTTACACTGCCTTTTGAAGGTCATCAAAGGTTAAGCACCGCTTAACGAGGTCGGTCCAAGATTTGGTGACCATTCCTTACTCATATCGAGACCTCTCCGTGCCTCGGAAAGCACTACCTTGCTCAGAGATTTTTCTACTATATTACCAAAAAAAAAAATTAGAAAGTGTTCATTCACAAGAAATATATTTTTTTACTAGATTTATACAGGGTGGCAGGGAGACATCGACGCACCTGTTACCAACCTGTTAGCATGGATTCAGTTTATGATTATGAACCCCCCGGCGTTGAAAATTATCACAACAACATACATAACATCACGCCTATAATCCCAGAAGTGTTAGGCAGAGGTGTACCTGTAGTACACCCACATTTCGCCAAGTCCCATGTAATAGGGGGCGAGCCTATTTTCATCAGCCGGGCACAAATCCAGACTCTGGGCTGCTACTGAGAAGTTCTGAACAGAAAAACACAATAAATAACACAAAAAAATACCTGCTGGATAAACCCGGAAACCACTAAACTAATCTAGAAAATTGAACCCCTAACGCTAATAATATACTTATTTATTTATAGCAGACTGCGGTAACCACATGTCAAGCAAAGACTCGGGGATCAGTCAGATGTCGGACGTCACTCTATCCAATAAGGGACACAACGGGGTGCCCAACGGACATTATAATGCGTGAGTACTTACATTATACAGCTAAAGAAGTGCCACAGCCTAGATACGATGCTCTCGGTCAACGGCAAATGCAAATGGCCGAAGCTTATGACTCGAGCTGCCATACTGCAACTGCAGGAATTTCACTTAGCATAATCAGCCTATAACGTCGCTGTGAGAGGGAGTGGGCCGAAACCCACCACGCGCCAGTGCGGGGTGGCAGATGTCACATGTCTTTGGACTTTTAGTTCTAAGACATGCCGGTTTCCTCCACCGTTTTGAGAGCAGTGGTGATGAAATTAAATACAAAAATTCGATCTCATGACCTATCACTGATTTCAATAGCTGATTTTGAAACTCATTTGTTTTTTTTTAACAGCTGAGGCTGGCTAATGGGAGATGGGGTTAAATAATATCACGCCTGTTATCCCAGAAGCTTTATGCAGTGGTGTACCATAATACACCCACATTTCGCATGTTTAGGTCCCATGTAATAGGGGGCGAGCCTATTGCCATCAACCGGGCACAAATCCAGACTCTGGGCTGGTACTGATGAAATTCTATATAGTAAAACCTAATTACACTTTGCTCGACCTGGGAATCGAACCCAGGACCTCATGCTCATCAGTAGCTCTTGAGACCAATAGATGGGGTTAATCTCAAATATGTCCATATTAGGCAGGTATTCTTTGGAATATAATAATAAATTCTAAATGCATGGGCAATAAATCCGTCATTAGTTGCAAATAATTTTTCTTTTCTTTATTTTGCCGAATATAGTCATTGTTCGACATGAGTTAATTTTTTATTGTTTTTGCAATTGGATAATGCGCCAAAAAGGGGCTTGGATTAAAATTCAATATGTGTTTTTCTGCATGGTTCCTGAGAGTCCTATTTAATCTCAAATAATTTATCTTTTATTGTGTTAGTGATATGAATATTAACTAAACAAACATGAACATAATTTTATTTCAATTGAATTAATTATAATGAAATAACTAATGTAATATTTTTATTAATAATTCACCTATGTATTTTATGGAATCAATAAAAGCTGTTATTTTTGTAAACAAATTTTGTTTCTTAGCTCTCTGGCTAGTCTAAATTAACGGGCCCAAGCCAAATCAATGAAGAGTGGGTGGTGTTAAGAATTAATGTTATGAGGAGTGATTTCATATTATTTTTAATGTATTTTTCGTAGCGAGGCGTTAAACCGCGCGGCGTCAGCAGACAGCTCAGAGGAGGCCAACAGTACGAAGGAATCGTCGCCCGTGCCGGCTCATCACAGACTCGACTTGCAACAAGGGTAAGACACTATTATACAATCAAAGTTCTGTCTTTAACGTTCCCACTGCTGTGATTCAGTTCTCCTCTCTGTGAGAGAGAGTTTAAGAGAGTGACTATGTCGTTTCTTGCTCATTACTCTCCATACGAAACTACCTTTTGGGGTAAACGTTAAAGTTCAAAATTGCCTTTTAATGGCCTACTTGAAATAAATGATTTGACTTTGAATTTGGAGCAGGAAGAAATCCACCACGCGGTCACAGCGCGTGTCAGTGATTGTCACATGTCAGAAGATTTGATTCTAGCATAATAATATGTCTGTTTCCTTTAGTATATATGTTTTCCTGCATCGTTTTAGATGAGCAGTAGTGGCTCAGTGGTAACGGCCCCGACTTACGAGTTGTAGGTCGTGGGTTCGAACCCAGGCAGGCGCTTTACTTTTTGTAAATAAATTCATCACCACTGCTCTCAAAACGGTAAATGAAAACATCGTGAGGAAACCGGCATGTCCTAGAACCAAAACGAAGCCATGTGACACATAGCACCCCGCACTGCGCCCGCGTGGTGTATTACGGCCCACTACCTCTCACGGAGAGGAGGCCTGTAACAGCTGTGGGGACGTTATAGGGTGATTATCAGTGTCCGGAATAGGTAGAGTATAAATACCTAAACTTGGCGGGAAGGTATAAAATAGAGTGGTTAAAACCACCAAAAATTTTAATTTTATTTTTATTGCATCCCGCAAACCCGGGAACTGGTATTAAGTAGTATTAATTGTCGCAGTAAGTTTAAAAATTTAGGGCAATGATCTCTAACGTACATATTGTACTATAAACACATTTTCGGGATCGCGGGATTTTGAAATTATCATTAACTACTTAACTTGTGTTAACTACTTAACGTAAGTGAAAAGTACCACGGGATCTTTGGAAATGAAAGAACCCATACAAATAAAAATAAAAAAAATATGCACCGTTTAGACCATTGGTGATGGAATAGCATAACAGTAAAGTGCTTGTCTTAGTTCGAACCAAGACCACCACCAACCAAGCCAGCACTGCTCTTAGTAATTCAATTCGTTTATTTCAACCAACAATTGGGTCATAATTAATAGTATTATTAAAATAAAAATATTAGAAAAAACAAATAAAAAAATAGTAATAATAAAAATAAGACAAAACACAACACACAAAATTCATTATTACTTACAAATTAAATTGGCAAAGTCAAACTAAAATTAGAAATAATCATTAATTACAATTATTTAAAAATAATAACTCTTTAAAAATTAATTAATGGGGAAGGTCGGGCAAAGCTAATTGTAGATGGCGTGACCATAGCTAGGTCCCTACGGCCTACAAATTTTTTGACATTTCGTTCATTCATTTCATTTAATGTTCATTCATGAGTTTGATTTTATTTCACTATTTCGTTATTTTCGGTGATTTCAGTATTTTAAATCAAGTACTTGACATGGGAAGTGTCAGAGTTTTAAACCTTGAATATTTCCTCGTAATCACTTTCTTCAAAATGTTCACGACATAAATTCGAACTCAAAAAAATCTGTACGAATAGCTTTAAAGCACAATCTTCTAATTTTAGGGGCTTACGAGAAATTCGAACTCCAATTTCGGAGTATCTAGGAACACAACAACGCGTCAATTTTCGCTAAAATAAAA
The DNA here is from genome assembly GCA_963555695.1 of Dasypolia templi. Classification (NCBI taxonomy): domain Eukaryota; kingdom Metazoa; phylum Arthropoda; class Insecta; order Lepidoptera; family Noctuidae; genus Dasypolia; species Dasypolia templi. Next base: position 15,062,507 of record OY743163.1, read on the forward strand.
TAAAACCACATCACGCCTTGTATTTTTAGCTTGTGTTGGGAACTAGCTACGACAGCGCCATTTTGACAGTTGCCTTCCCCATTATACTGTTAATAATCAACATTTCAAATTATTGTAGACTAGAAAGGAGCGACAGATAATGAACAATGTTGTGTTATGATTCTTACATATTAGGTTTTGTTATTGTCACTACATTAAGCATACAACAATGGTTAATATAGTGACAGTCGAACCTCTCAGCCATCATCTTCAAGATGGTGTTGATTGATTTTTGACATCATCCACAGCCCGAGTTCACCCACTGCAAAGCATAGTTCTTAATACTTATTATTCATTTTGTTTGCTTACAGTGAGTTCAACTCAAGTCAGCTGGGACGCGACAAGATTAGACCTTACGAAACGGACGAGAACGGATATATTATTACTAAATGTAAGTCAATTTAATTATTAACGCCTAACGGTCGAGGTCGCTCAGACGCGGCTCAGGCCTGTTGCGATCACATACTTATGTTTATGTTTATTTATTTCATAATTAACAGGTTTTATCAGATACATTTTAGAAGCCTTTTTTTAATTATGGTATAACTGTAAAATAATACCCTTCCATACGTCTTTATGTACGCAACTACGCATACATAGCCTGTTAATGACAGAATCAATAACAGAATAGTTACAATAAGAAAAATAAGAATATAGAATTAACAGATGATTAGTTAGATTGGTTACATTCGTAATCCTAACCAATATTACAATGTCTGACTGCCTCGTTGGTTCAGTCGCAATCGCTACTGCTGAGCATGAGGTCCTGGGTTCGATTCCCAGGTCAGGCAACGTGTTATTGGGTTTTTCTATCTGGAATTTCTCAGTAGCAGCCCGAGGTCTGGATTTGTGCCCGGTAGATGGCAATAGGCTCGCCCCCTATTACATGGGACTTAAACATAACTGGCGAAATGTGGGTGTACTATAGGTACACCTCTGCCCAACCCTTCGGGGAAACAAGGCGTGATGTTATGTAATGCTAAGTTTGTTACCTTTTCACGTCTAAACCACAGTACCGATTATCATGAAATTTTGCATAAATGTGGTCAGGGTTACAGAAAAGGACATAGGGTACCTTTCATTTAGACACAAAGTACTGTTCCTGAGGGCAGAACAATAACTTGCGACGGTCAAAAGTGCTTTAGGACGCTAGATGGCGCTACGTGTCTTTCGAATCATGATTAAATTATACTACTAGAAACTTTAGTAGTGTGTTAAAGAGTTTATTTTATTTTAAATATAAGTGATACATAACCTGGAACTACATATAGGATACTGTTTATCCCAGTATTGCGTTTCCGTGGGATAATTTTCATTTCATCCCCACTTACAAACAATACTGAGAAAAGCAGAGAAAAATTGCTTGCAACAGAATTTGAACCCTATAGTGTATGTCATTGAAGGGGTTTTTCTCAAAAGCTTTTTATCTTTCATTGATTTGTTATGTTCTGTAAATAAATATGATTTCCTTCACCCCAGGCGGTCTCCGAGAACCCGAAGTATTAGAAGCCCTCTGCAAACTAGACGTCTCTCAAGCGCCGCCTGAACAATGGGAACGATTACTGCTCGCCACGCACGAGGTTCTCAAGTACGGCGACTGTAGGAAACCTGTGGAGTATTTCAAGTTAGTATAATGTAACTTTCCGTCTGTATTTGTCTATGGTTTGGTCACGCTGAGACGACGCAACAAAAAAAAAAAACTCAAAGCATTTATTTCAATATGGAGAAGAGCCGGCAAGAAACTCCATGGATACTCTTTTAAAAATAATTGGCTTTTACAATGTTTTCAAATTACAGTGTAAATAGTTCCCTATAAACTCAGCGTCGGGTTGCGCCAAAACTTTCGGTTGGCACTGGCCAACCGAAAGTTTAAATACAGTCGGCGACGCCTCCGGTCTACCTGTAGATCTTCTTCGAGCATAAAAAACAGGCATATTTTCAATTTATTAACTGTTTTGATGTTTTATCAAATGACATAACGTTCCGTCAAAACAAGTGTTAAATCCAACTTTTCGGAAGGGCAAAAACGCATCGGGACTAGGGACAACTGTCAAATCGTGTTGTCATTCTGTTGCGTCAAGCAGCGCCATCTCTGTAGCTGTCATGGAATCAACGGTCGATAGACGATGGGAGCGACATCTGCTGGTCGAGAAGACGGCACGCGAGCGAGGGAGTGAAAGAGGGGACGTCCCCCGCGAGTGGTGGGACTGGCTTCGAGATCGTTCCTTTTTTGATACGACGGCAGGATAGTGCACACCGACCTAATTATTAAGAATTGTAGCAAGTAAAATAAATTCAATTGTAAAATATTATTCGTGAGCATTATTGAAGAAGCCCCTGCCTGCCCCCGTCTTTGGCGCCAAAACACATTCATTCTTAGTTCGAGTTCGGGACTAATCGTAAGTCCGTAGGTGATACGGAGTAGGAAACGATCGTAACGAGGGCCGAAACTACGGACTCATTAGTCATAGTGCTGTCATTTAGTGCTGACATCTCCGTGCGGCATGGGAGCTCCCCTGGTAGTGCGTACTATAATTTACAATCTTTGTTCTTTCAGAAACATCGTCCGGGTTGCGCTCGCAGCGTTGTCAATAGAAGAGACGACTGGAGATAAAGAGAACACTGAAAACGCTAGCAATGCGCAACAGACTTCTGGTGAGTTCATTATTTTTTACCCGACTACGGCGAAGCAAAAGGGAGGGTTACGATTTTTTCATCTGTGCCCTCATAAGTTTTGAACTTCTTATCATAACTTGATAAATTAGGTATTGTTGGAAACGTTTTGATTGTCCGCCTGGTTATAGGCTATATGACGTCACATTAAATTGAATATGACTCCCTCTAGAGGGCGTGAAATCATATATAAAAATTATCATTACGTAGGTGTTCCTGGTACCAACATGGTGTACAGGTATACGACCATTTTGCCGACTCGGACGTAAGAATAGACAAAATTACAGATTGGTTTGTCTATTCTTCCGTCGACAAACCTCGTATCAATGGGTGTCGCGTTACGCGTGCTGTTCTCATGTTACTTGAGGTCAGCTCAACACACTTTCTTCTTCCTTTGTCCCCACAACCGTTATCATACCTTTTCTTTCATATAATAATAAAAACTTAATTGTTCAAGAAAACATTACAATAATAAAATATCACTAGCCTCCACACCACAATTCCCTGTGTCGTGGATACTAGTCTTTTTCGTCCAATGTTATTAGGTACATAGTAGGTAGGCTCATACATACCTGAGTGTAATATAATGAGTGTTGTTGAATGTTGATGTCTGTCCTGTCAGGCTGGGGCACGGCGCACGAGCGTGCGGCGGCGGAGGCCGTGAAGGTGCTGGTGTGGCTGTGTCGGCGGCCGGAGACGCGGCCGCAGTGGCAGGACTACTTCGACCTCATCCTGCTGAAGCTCATCCACGCCTACGAGAGCCTCAACAAGGAGCTCATGCGTGCTGTGGAGGCCGGCATGCCGCACATAGCCAGCGCGCTGCCCGCGCACCAGGTCACTAATCACATAGCTTCTCAAAGCTGAACAAATCATAAAATACTTTGGAGACCTTCATTTTATGCCTTCCGTAGCCAAATGTCTAAAACAGACCTACCCGGTTACATACATACATAACAACACGCCTATAATCGCAAAAGGGTTAGGCAGAGGTGTACCTATAGTACACCCACATTTCGCCAGTTATGTTTAAGTCCCATGAAATAGGGGGCGAGCCTATTGCTATCAACCGGGCACAAATCCAAATTTCAGGATGCTACTGTAAAAATCTAGATAGAAAAACCCAATGACCACTGCCCGACCTGGTAATTAAACCTAGGACCTAATGCTCGGCAGTAGCTCTTCCGACCACTAGACCAACGAGGCAGTCAACCTACCCGGTTACGGTACATAATCGTAATAGAAAAAATCGCTTACTAGATGATAATGTCCTCAGGTCGAACCTAATGTCACATACTTGTACTGTGCTAATTTTCTACCATTTCAGAAGATTTTTAAACAACTTTAAAACGGTTTTGTTTTACCTGTCAGTATGTAGGGTCAGCTGGGGTGATTGGAAACATCTGCCTCTAATATTATAAATAGACTCAGTACATGATTATGAAACGCGTTGAATTTTTTTGTCAATTATCAAAAAAAAATAACTGCCTTTTCATAGAAAAGTGCGCAATACCTACGAGGTCAAAATGTATGTTAGAGTATTTTTTTTTAAATAACCGACAAAAATATTCATCACAGGGGAGTTCAGAATCATTTACTGAGTCCATGGAAACCGGTTGTACGTCGATGTCCCTTCCACCCTGTACTGTTTTAAAAAAATAAAAATAATGTCATAGTCCCTATTGCTTATTATCAATCACTAACACGGACCCTCCCGCAGGTGCTGGCCCTGCTGAAGCCCGTGATCCGCACGCGCGGGTACCCCACGTCGCTGTGCGCGCTGAAGCTGGCGGCCGAGGTGGCGAAGGCGCGGCCACAGGAGCTCACGGACGACGTCGTGCAGAACCTCATGGAGGGGGTGGGACAGGTAACTATATCACGAGTACCCCACGTCGCTGTGCGCGCTGAAGCTGGCGGCCGAGGTGGCGAAGGCGCGGCCACAGGAGCTCACGGACGACGTCGTGCAGAACCTCATGGAGGGGGTGGGACAGGTAACTATATCACGAGTACCCCACGTCGCTGTGCGCGCTGAAGCTGGCGGCCGAGGTGGCGAAGGCGCGGCCACAGGAGCTCACGTACGACGTCGTGCAGAACCTCATGGAGGGGGTGGGACAGGTAACTATATCACGAGTACCCCACGTCGCTGTGCGCGCTGAAGCTGGCGGCCGAGGTGGCGAAGGCGCGGCCACAGGAGCTCACGGACGACGTCGTGCAGAACCTCATGGAGGGGGTGGGACAGGTAACTATATCACGAGTACCCCACGTCGCTGTGCGCGCTGAAGCTGGCGGCCGAGGTGGCGAAGGCGCGGCCACAGGAGCTCACGGACGACGTCGTGCAGAACCTCATGGAGGGGGTGGGACAGGTAACTATATCACGAGTACCCCACGTCGCTGTGCGCGCTGAAGCTGGCGGCCGAGGTGGCGAAGGCGCGGCCACAGGAGCTCACGGACGACGTCGTGCAGAACCTCATGGAGGGGGTGGGACAGGTAACTATATCACGAGTACCCCACGTCGCTGTGCGCGCTGAAGCTGGCGGCCGAGGTGGCGAAGGCGCGGCCACAGGAGCTCACGTACGACGTCGTGCAGAACCTCATGGAGGGGGTGGGACAGGTAACTATATCACGAGTACCCCACGTCGCTGTGCGCGCTGAAGCTGGCGGCCGAGGTGGCGAAGGCGCGGCCACAGGAGCTCACGGACGACGTCGTGCAGAACCTCATGGAGGGGGTGGGACAGGTAACTATATCACGAGTACCCCACGTCGCTGTGCGCGCTGAAGCTGGCGGCCGAGGTGGCGAAGGCGCGGCCACAGGAGCTCACGGACGACGTCGTGCAGAACCTCATGGAGGGGGTGGGACAGGTAACTATATCACGAGTACCCCACGTCGCTGTGCGCGCTGAAGCTGGCGGCCGAGGTGGCGAAGGCGCGGCCACAGGAGCTCACGGACGACGTCGTGCAGAACCTCATGGAGGGGGTGGGACAGGTAACTATATCACGAGTACCCCACGTCGCTGTGCGCGCTGAAGCTGGCGGCCGAGGTGGCGAAGGCGCGGCCACAGGAGCTCACGGACGACGTCGTGCAGAACCTCATGGAGGGGGTGGGACAGGTAACTATATCACGAATACCCCACGTCGCTGTGCGCGCTGAAGCTGGCGGCCGAGGTGGCGAAGGCGCGGCCACAGGAGCTCACGGACGACGTCGTGCAGAACCTCATGGAGGGGGTGGGACAGGTAACTATATCACGAGTACCCCACGTCGCTGTGCGCGCTGAAGCTGGCGGCCGAGGTGGCGAAGGCGCGGCCACAGGAGCTCACGGACGACGTCGTGCAGAACCTCATGGAGGGGGTGGGACAGGTAACTATATCACGAGTACCCCACGTCGCTGTGCGCGCTGAAGCTGGCGGCCGAGGTGGCGAAGGCGCGGCCACAGGAGCTCACGGACGACGTCGTGCAGAACCTCATGGAGGGGGTGGGACAGGTAACTATATCACGAGTACCCCACGTCGCTGTGCGCGCTGAAGCTGGCGGCCGAGGTGGCGAAGGCGCGGCCACAGGAGCTCACGGACGACGTCGTGCAGAACCTCATGGAGGGGGTGGGACAGGTAACTATATCACGAGTACCCCACGTCGCTGTGCGCGCTGAAGCTGGCGGCCGAGGTGGCGAAGGCGCGGCCACAGGAGCTCACGGACGACGTCGTGCAGAACCTCATGGAGGGGGTGGGACAGGTAACAGGCGGAACTATAGCACGAGATGGTACAATCCGGTTTTGCCAGTTATGTTTTAGTTTATTTATTTATTTAGGGCAAACAACAGTGAAGTGTATAAGAAAACATACGTTAGAATAGAGGTAACACTACACACAACGTTATCCACAGATGCTTAAATAAATCTACTAGTTCCATGTAATTGGAGGCGAGCTTATTGGCAACCGAAAAAAATAAACTTTTTGCATAGCCTGGGACTCACAGCTATGACCGTATTAAAATCGGTATCTAAAAAAAACTACCTTATCTTACCGCACTTTGGAAATAATAATTAAAACTAAAATGTAAGTGTTCATTATTGACAATTTGGAAACGAAATAATTTAATTATACTTATTTAAACTGATATGCTTGTACTATATTCATTGACATAGTTAATTGCTTGTGACATTTCATGTAATATACTAAGACATTTCCTATTTATTGTGATATAAATGATTTGACATTTGAAAATGGGATCATATTGAGATATTTCTAATGTTATTTAAAATTATATTATTGATTAAGATTTGCATGCCCATGTGATGGCAGAACATGGAGTACTAACTTTATGACAACACCTATGTACAAATTTACCCATGTTTGCACAGAAATAAATGATTTGATTTGAAAAATAGTTCATATTTATAATAGAACCCATCTCATAATTTTTCGCTAATATTCTTAGACTTTATTTTTTCCTGTCTTGTTTTAAAAACATTCCCCCTCCGCAGTTGGCAGACCATCAAAACAGCGCGGTCCGCAAGGCGGCCGTGTTCTGTATGGTGGCCTTCACGTTCGCGCTCGGGGAGGAGCGCATGCAGCCGCATCTCAAGCATTTATCTGTTAGCAAGTACCGGTTACTGCAGGTGAGGAATACTGACATTTAGAGCAAATATTACCTACGATACGGTTCTTTAGCACGGATATGGAAATATTGCCATGGTTATTTATTATTTATTCAAGAATATAACACCACTCTTTAACAATTTTACTTAAAATATGTAAGTAAACTATTCTTACAGCCAATTACGGATTTACAGTTTAGTAGCTACACTTATTATATCCATCAGAAACAAACAGGATGACATGCTAGCACCATCCAAGCATATCTAGGTATCTTGGCTATATTGCCAAGTGCAGGTTATATTGTCTAAGAGGAGTTAAATTATTATTCATTAATTCGCCAACACAGACTACTCAATTACATGCAAGTAGACAAGAATCGGAACAAATATTTGTGTGTGCTTCCAATTGGGATGATAACAAATTTTAAAAATGTTCGTAAAAATAATGTAATTTAAAAGAAGGCATATTAAAAACGAGATGATCGATAAAATCTGTTAAATCGATGTAAATATGAAGAAGCTACACGCTTTATAAGTTTTCGGAGGGGATTATTTCCGTCCTTGTCGCGCGGTACGGACAATGTACGGCGCTAGTATGAAGTGACATAGTCGTGACGTTACTTCTACGATAGTGCTGTCCTTGTCTAACACTTATTTTAAAACGTTTATAACTTTAGTATTTTTAAGCTATTACACTTTTCGTAATATTGTTAGCACTATTTGGAAACAAACATTTTTTGAGAAAAAAAAAATGTCATCATCCGTATTATAGAAGACTACATCGTCCACTTATAATCTAGGTACAGTAAGAACAGGCAAGAAACTCCACAGACACTAAATTGTTACATAAAATTAGTTACATCACTCATGTTGAAATTATACATGTAAGAACGATGTAGAAATACGTGCACGTTAAAGTCGTCCGTAATGAAAAACATTCAATACAAAAAAAATAACAATTCAGAAATTAAAATAAGCCGTGGCTGCTAAGAGATGATCAGTCCCTACTGACGGCGTCTGTTATTTTTATGTATGGCATCTCGTAGCTGACCTTGAGAGGCCGTGACTACTTCCGGACTATCCTGTGGCTGCCATAAGCGAACTCAAAGCCTCCAGCCAGGGGGGAAAACTTACAATACTATGCGACTGCTCGCTAAGGGCACCCCCTGTGGGGTACGGACCTCGGGTATGGGGTCTCAACTCAAACAAATTATAGTTACTTTTGAAAAAAAAAAACAGATGGCAGCTTTGGTGTGTTATGAAAATAACTAAACCGCAGAATTTTTGGTGAAGGAAGATATGTAAAATCAAAACTTACTTGTTAAACGAATAAAAAAAATGAAAGATGTTTTGAGTTCACTAATCTTGCTGATTTCTCTATTTACACTCTTCATTAACGTATTTTCAACAGAATAAATAAATGAAGCCTCTAAATTCTCTTTCTTCGTTTAGAGCTCTTTGCAATAGATGGCGTTTTACTCAATTTGTCTTATCATTATTTAACTTTATCTCATCACAGTAACCTTTCTAATTTAACATCATGTTACTAATTTAAATCAAACATCTTTTTTTATATTTATTAACAACTCTAAATAGAAATTTAAAAGAAATCTATTAACATGTTTTTCTGAACCTGGAACCATAAAACTTCATAAATAAAGGGGTGCACAAAAAAACAAAAACAAGTCGACTCCTAGATGGCGTTGTAAAACTACAGTCTCAGGCAATTAGTGAGTCGCTGATGCTGCCATCTGTTGAGAATTTGTACGAAGAAAAATAGCCAGACAGGATTGGGTATCTGTACGTAGTATTATATTATCTGTGCTTCGATTTGGGATGTCACTGGAGGGGGGACAGCAAGATGGGATGGGACGGGCTGGATCACAGTTTGATGATGATTTTTGTCAGGGGTGGCGCCCGTACACGAACATGATGTATTTATTGCACCGTCTCTCTACAGGTATACATCAGCAAGCAGCGCGAGGAGAGCCCGCGCGCCGCGCCGGCCAGCACGTAGCGCCGGCGGGCGCGCGCGCACACGCGCAGCCGCAGCACGCAGACGGGCACGGACACGACGCACGCGTAGGCGGCCAGGGGGACTGCTGACGGATACACACGACCAATAATACGTTATACTTACGCAACAATCAAACGCGATTTTCTCTTAAATTATTCATACATATTTTATGGAGCTACACGAACTTGGTATTTTCGAAACAATACTTTTATACAGGGCGTCCCGTAAGTCTACGTCAAGCCGGAATCGGGTGATAGGTGGTCAAGTCAGAATAGATAACAGAAAAAAAAATCCTATGTATTTTAAAAACTACGGGCATTTATAAATATTAATAAAAAACAAGAAAATTTACTGCCTGTGACGTTCTATTAACTCTTGTTATCTATCAAGACCCAACCTATCACCCAACCCAGGCTTGGCGTCGACTTACGAGATACATATAGATCTTGCCTCAAAATTGCAATTTTTGTTCTACGAAAAACACATTATTTAATTTCAAAGTACTATCTCATCACCGCTGTAGGGTTGTACTTCGAGTAGGACTAATTTCAACGTTGTAGAGTGTACCTCAAGTTCAAATATGATATTGCTGTGGAAAGTACTCCAAATGTGTATGGTGTTACAATACTCATAATTATGTTGACCGGTGTGTTAATATATTGGGATTTGAAATAATTTGTTTTTGACGGCTGACAACATTAGACTTATTTCTTCAGAATACAACCATATTTCGCAAGTCCCATGTAATAGGGCACGAACCTATTGCCATCAACTAGGCACAAATCAAGGTGACTACTGAGAAAGTCTAACACTGTCCTATAATACTTTATTTTGTTTTTTTTTTGCTGTTAAATGCTGACCATTACCGACAAATGATTTCAATCCCTTTATAAAAGACTTCTGTTTTATAAACAAACCATTTTCTTAGAAGGACGATAAAAATAAGGGTTGATAAATAAATAGTACCGTCAAAAATACTTTCCGAATGTATTTCTTTAATAAAATACCTGTGTTTTTTATACCCAGTGTGATGTGTACTGTTTGTAAAAATGGAGTTTAAAGATGAAGGTGTATTTAGGTTCTTGGTTTGTTAGTGATCGAAGAAACTATGTTGTCGTCAGCTTCCAGTCCGGGATGCAGCTGGATCCTGCCTAACTGATCTCCACAACCCAGTGATCCGGCAAAGTAACCGGCATCCTTATCCGGATTTGTTTAAACTTTTCTGGCAAATTAACTACCTAGTAATCTCTACTTTTTATACTCTACATTAAAATTATATTAATAAAACTACTTTCAGAGAAATAAAATTACACATTTGGCTAATATACATGAAATTACGATTAGTTTCGCGCACACTTTGAAATCGGTTTAATTAATATGTATTTTAATATTTAATTCAAATTATCTCATACTAATTTTTGTAAACAAGACTAATAAAAATCGAAAATAGTGTTACGCGTGTCAAAGACTGTGAAAATCGTGCGCGAATAGTGTGCGAATCGTGTGTGGTGAACTGAACTGTATCTTAAAGGCTTTAGGGGCGAGAATTGAATGTGCTCTTGTACAACAGCTTAATAAAAGTGTCTGGTTTAATAAGATGTAAGTGTTTTCAGAAACAATAAGATTGACATCAAGTAGCAAATATAATGTCAACTTATGTGATTGCTCGATGTTGTTATTTTTGTCAAAGTTTTAAATCGCTACGTTTGCCCTCGCCGCCCTCAGTCACGCGAAAAAGTGTCCATAGAGCTTACAACATATTATTAAAAAGCGTTTCCATGACAATCGAGTCAATTCACTGCGTCATTGTAAGTGAAACGCGACTATCATTTAACCATCTCAACTTTACGCATCGAACACGTTCGGCACTCCGATTGGCCGAACGCAACTTTCAAGTAATGGAGGGCACATAATATATTTGGCAGCAGATTTACCGATCAGAGACTTTGTTTTGGAGACGGTTGGTAGATAATTAAAATTATAGTCAATTTTGAAAATCTTGTGTCTGGTAAATAGAATAGCTGGCTAAAAATTACTAATTATGGCTTCGCTATGGGCTTTGAAAAGCGTTTCAAATGTGTAAGTATTTCCATCTTTGAGCAGAGTAAATAAGTGTAAAAATGTACATTATATCTGGCTGTTAGCATACAGCAGCGTGGTAGAAAAGTTCGTCTCCCTCACTCATACCTATGTGACAGCCTCTTTCTAAAGCTCGATGTGACTTATTAACGCCCGAGTACCTGTAACGAAACGTATTAGCTTCCATCTCGTTCTATAACTTGGTCTAATTAACTGAGCATCTGTAGTTGATGACGCTTTGTTCGCGACGTGTCGAGTGCGGGGTTTGCGAGGGGAGGCATGGCATTCCAGCGATGTGTATAGTTGATTCGGCTAAGTAGTAATTGTATGTACAAGAAAAATAATAAATACCTAATTTAATTTTAATCTGCGCGATTTTCATATTGAACGCTGTTTAAAAAAAAGGTGCTTTATCAAAGTGAGTGTTGTAAGTCTCGCCCCCATATCGTAAGGTAGTCAGCTGTGTTGTTTATAATGAGCTAAATTGTGTATGTACAGGCATTTTGTGTATGTGTATGGAAGCATTTGATGTTGTGATTTTGGCTATAGATGTGGTGAAATTACCATAGTCTATGCAGAATGGAAAAATAATTTACAATCGAAAAGTTTCCCAGTCGAAGCAGTTAATGGTAATTCACGTTTGGAAACTTTCCCAGTCTTACCAGATAATGGGCATTTGCGACTTAGAGTCTGGCTTTTGATCTCTGCAGGATTCGGAATAAACTGAAATATTGAGCGTTGTGGTAATTTTATTCATATCAATTGCCAATGCTGTCTGTAAACGTTATTTGTGCTGAAATGAAGTAAAGATCTTCGTGAAAAATGAAGGAATAGAGAAGGGTATTAATTTACAAGATAGAAATTCATTCCTCGGAATCATTCCTTATTCGGAATCAATTTTCCAATACCATGGAATTTATTCCCATTTCGTTTCCCATGTGTTGAAATTGTCCCATACTGAAAGTATAAATCATGTTTTCTATAAATTGTTTTCCATCTAAAATTATGAATGTGCCTTTTCACAAATTGTTGAAAATTGTTCTTGAGAAAATCATTGAAAATCATGAATTGTTTTCGGTTAAATATTATGCGTTGTATTAACGCCTATTTCCAAGGAATAGGACAGGTCTCGTGTGTAGTCATTTCGCCTCTTATCGGCATCATTCCAATACTGCAGGCCTAACGCACTAAGTAACAAGTATCACGAATTTTGTAGCGTTTTGATCTAAAATTCATGAAATATTATGTCACTGCGGTATTTATGGCCTGTCTGACCATAACATAGGAGATAATTATGCTTATTAATATCTCTTTGATACTGCGACAGACATTTTAACTTATAGTGTGAAAACTTTTGAGAAATAATACAGTAGTGCCCACTTTGGTTAGCACTCTTTGAGCCTGCAGAAGTCTTAATTTCATGTAAATTTGGCAAATTGTGATGTAATAAAGTCCAGTTTGTTTCCCATTGAATGGAATCATTTTCCTAGTTCGCCCAAAAACTTACTAATTTCGTGAGAACCTGTAGGCGCAAAATAGAATACAATAAGTTGTTTTTTTCCGAACAAGGGACAAAATAGTTTAACTTTCTGCCTTAACATATAAATTAATAAGAAATAATATGTAAACAAAAAACTAATTGTGTTTAAACCTGCAACGAACAGCATAGAGAGAGATAATTGTGGGTTAATAATAATTCCGATGAATCATAGCGGTCTGAACTTTGCGCGGGAGACTGCGCAATACATTTTTTTAGCGAGTGTAAATGAGAACAGAGAGGTGAGAGAACGAGAACACGCGTGAAAGTGCGAAAAACCTATTTTCGGACCTGCCATGATTGATCGGCCGCATTAAATGTGGATAAATGTGAGGTTCTCACCGCCATATTGGATTTAAAGTGAAAGCTTTTCATCCAAATGGTATTGCCATGGCCCTGAGATTAAAAACGTGCTTATAGATGACCTAATATTACCAATCTAGCCTAACAGGCATTTTTATTTAGGTCTTCGAAAGCTCTGGACAAACTAGCAACTCCTGCGCAGGATTGATGATTCATCTCAGTGTGGCCAGAGCTTAAAAGCACTAAGGTTAAGTGCGAACGACTAACAATTTTAACGACTATTAATTGCAGCGTTTTTTTTTTAAATTAATGATTTGTTTAGTATTTCTTAGTGTACATACTGAGAATATTTGGTATTAAGATGAGAGTGGCATTTGTATAGAGAAAACTGTAGATGCTTGGTACAAAAAGACAAACTGTTTGTATGTGGCAAAGTATTGACACTTCACTTGTCACATTTGTTAATGGAAAATGTGTCCTATCTCATTTCGAATGAGGCTGATTTAATATTAACAAAATGACTTGAATATTTGTAAAAATGCGGTAAGTGAACTGCCATTAAAGTTGAATTGTTAGCAAAGGCGTTGAAAGATGAATTTGTCTTTTTGTATGTTGCGTTTAAATGTCGTTGTTGCTGCGGGTAAGACATTTTTTGAGACTGTGAGGTGTATAAAGGGATTAAGAGCTTGTGTTGTATGTTGTGGAGCCATTAGGAAGGCGTGCGGCGTTTCCTCGCGATTCGTTACGAGTTAGAGCTGTCTTTAACTTCCAAAGTAATTCGTTCTTTTTATTTTTGTGTAAATTCCGTTGGTTTATTTGGCGAGAAATTACAAGGATTACGATTCTATTACATTTTAGATCTAGATTCGAGAAAATTGTACTTTAAGTTCATTTACTGTTTAAAAAAGTCCCTTTTATCTCGCAATATCGGGCCACATCTAGCAACACATTTTAAATCATAGTGTTGCCATTATTTCTCGTCCAATAAATCCAGGCAATAAATACGACATAACTCACAAACTATTTAATATTAAAAAGAAACCATTTCATCACGTACATTTTGTTTTTCATAACGCTTGTAATATTTTAAGCGGTTAATTTTTGAGGTTAGTACTGCAAAAATGGCTTATTTCCAACAATTTAATTATCTTAAGACAATCTTACATTCGTTTAACAATGCTTTGAGCATTTCTTTCTTGTACAAATACTAAAATTTTTATTCAAATTGTAAAGAAACTGATTTGTGTGATAAGTCATTTTTTTTTACTATTCTTGAGTTTGTTTTGTAACAATATATTATATTTATCATTTTGTATACTTTTTGGTGTAATATATGTTATGTGTTATATAGTGCGTTGGTTTGTGCTTAGTAACTTTCTATTACTGTTGATATGGATGACGGAAACCAACGCCTGGCGACAGTGTTTTAAAATTTTGTACTGAATCTCATTTTGTATGAAACGCTTTAAATGTTTGTGTGTATTTAATCATGTCCTCTAGAATGTGTTTTGACAGCTAAGCTTTAAAGTCGCAATTCCACTGCTATGAAGGATGTGCACCGAGAGGTTGCGCACTGTAGCTGCGCGGTTCATTCGTTTGCATACGCGTGCGTAGTGTGTCTTGTGTCGCAGTGGAAGATCCCGTCTATATTGTCATACAAAGCCGAAAAGACGTGCGCAGGAATGGAACTGAGACGATGTAAAAATCAATCTACATAATTAAAATTAAGATTTTTAACAAAGGTTTTTTTTGTAATATTCAAAAGGACATTATTATATGACGCACGGCTGCACACAGCTTCACATTATATGTTTTAAAACACTGAAGTCTGATTGTTGCAAGTTATGTGGTCCATTCTGTATCGTTGTGTCGAACTTTGTCATTCCCAAGTATTTTTCATGTTTGTATTTTTTTAACCGACTTCAACAAGGAGGTGGTTCTAAATTCGTCTGTATGTATTTCGTCATAGTCGTATTCGAAGGGCTCATGCGTTTTTTTTTAAAATTAACTCTGTGAAATAATTCCATTCTTGTCTAGGTGTATATATGATGTACAATACGGCCGATAAATCATGGCTGGTGCGAACTTTGCGCAGAAGGTTGCCCAACAAAAAAAAATTGGAACCAAAATGGCATGGGTGATTGAGAGAACATGAGCGAAAGGTCGCAGAGCCTATGTTCAGAACGTTTATGAAACATCGACCGTATTGTAGATGTGCCCCGATTTCCGTTCTCGTCTAAATGTATGGCACAGTAAAACAGGCTACACTCTGATTCGTTTTTTTTTTTTAAACTCCACAAAAAAAAACCGTATCAGAGTGTTGCTAATTAAGCAAGTGTAGAATAAAGTAAGCTACAGGCACTTTTCTAATCAGACTTATATGATTAAAATTGTAGAAAACAAACTATGTAGTTCGTACTTGGGAAAATTTCCAGCAAATGGGAAAAAAATTACGAATACATTCCTAGTAATTGGAATATCATTCCTTCATTGATTAATTGACGCTATGTTATTGTTATTAATTGCTAATAAAATTGACCTTTTGTTGGAATTAAAATGTTTGAAACAACGATGCATGAGACTGTTTACTGAAAAATTACACAGTTTTTTAAATTTAATGTATTTTGGAGAAAAAATATGATTACGGTTTTTTTTTTGTTTCTATTAAATAGTAGTTTTTTTTTGTTGTTGTTGTAAAGGTGTTATTTTTTCAGTAAATAGTGGCATAATAATGTACTACATAACATAATTATTATAAGAAGTGCATTTAAAATATAATAAATAACGCTTGAGCGCGAGTGACGCAGTGTCAAATACTTACCCGTAATTACTTACTGTATTTAAATTTATAATTAATAATTATTGATTATTAATGTACGATAGTTATGAATAAAAATGATTTTTAAGCCTTTATGTTTCTGTTTTATTTGTTTACAAAAAAACCTTATAACTGCGAACAATAGTAACACTTTCACCTTGAGGAGATTAGGAGGCCAGTTTATACTGATATTGTTACCGCTTACGTTCAGTCTACCGGACAGGATTCGATCAATCTATGTAAAACGATTCGTAAGACGCAATGTAGATTTCAATTGTGCGTTTTTGACGTGAATAAGTTTTTAAATTTGCTGTCATTGTAAGAGGCTATAAAAAAAAAACTGATAACAAAATCGTATCTATCATCTAAATCCTAAATATAATTACATCACTCAATAGCTAAAGAGTCAAAGAATTTGTTACGTCGAGTCAGGAATGTGATGGTACGGCCCCCACCTCAGAAAATATAACTCGTTACGTTCACGTAAAACACGGCCGTGTCCACACCTTTTCCACTTGCCGGCACGACACGACACCGGCACCAGGGCACCAGCACCGGCCCGGCAGCCGGGGAACCAAAAATGTATAGGTCTTTACTGAAGTTGCTGGTTTACAATAGACCAGGGAAAAAGTAATTTAGGTATGGATGGATAAATTCAAATGAATTTTATTTGACAAAATATGTAATTCTAATTTCAATTTCAGTCATTTGTTTATTGATTAGTGTTTTGTTTTCATCATATTTTTATCGTTTTCATCAATATGGACACTATGAAAATACGAGTAAAGGAAAACAAGTTCCGTCGCGGTAGCAATGCCGCACAAACGGCTTGCAACATTAAATACGCGTACGGAGTGAACACTACAAACGAACGCACGTTTGTGTGACCACAGAAAAATTGGGGTAAGTATAATAAAAATATGTTCCTTCTAGGTATTTCACTATTGGATCAATCCAAAAACATATCTGCTTATCGTTGATTATACATATTTTTGTCTTACATGTAAGAGAACAAATAAATAATACGACGACATAACGAAACCATTCTAAGTGTAGAACTGAAGTTCTATGGCAATAGGCTCGCCCACTATTACATGGGACTTAAGCATAATTGGCGAAATGTGGGTGTACTATAGGTACACCTCTGCCTAACACATCTGGGATTACAGGCGTGATGTTATGTTATGTTGTGGAACTGAAGTCTGTGTCAGCACTGCCCAAAAGAGCCGAGCGTAGACCGTCACCGGCACCCGCCGGGTGGAAAAACGAAGCCCAACCTAGTGAGCGAATTTAAGACTCCCTGTACGGCAGCGGTCGCGTTTACAACCATGACACTTAAAAGGATTCGGGTAGGCTGGGTATCGAACCCAGGACCCTCTTTACAGCAGCGGTGAAAAAAATAAAAGGCATTTATTCAAACTAGGCTGAGAATCAGCAATTTTTGAACGTCAAAATCAAATAAGACGGTCCCCAGTTCTTTTACTAGTGATCGATGTCCCCATCACGCTGGCCCTTCACCACTTCCTAGTGCTTTAGCTGGGAAGAAGAATGGCGCAACGAACTCCCCAGCAGCACAGCTGTCTGTTCAGGACTTGATTCTACCCAATACCAATTTTATTAACTACTTACTAGTTAATAAAATTACAAAACACAAAACTTGTCAGCTAGCACACGCCAATACACCAACAAAAACATTGAAAACTATACGCCTGTAATCCCAGAAGGGTTAGGCAGAGGTGTACCTATAGTACACCCACATTTCGCCAGCTAGTTTAAGTCCCATGTAATAGGAGGATCCAGACTCCGGGCTGCTACTGAGAAATTCTAGATAGAAAAACCCAATAGCCCGACCTGGGAATCGAACCGAGGACCTCATGCTCAGCATGAAAACTATACTCAAGCAGAAATAAGTAATATAAACGGAAATAGAACTAAAGCTTTTAGGCAAGGGCGTGCCCGCTTACACCATGGTAGGCTACCTTACGTTCATAGCTGTAAGTTGAAGTCGCAAATGATAACCTTCGGAGTAAAGTACATGAAAATCAAAAGTCATTTATTCAAATTAGGCTGAGAATCAGCACTTTTCGAACGTTAAAACTATATAAGACAGTCCCCCAAAACGCCCGCCCTTCACCTCTTCCTAGTGCTTTAGCTGGGAAGAAGAAGTGGCGCAACAAACTCTCCAGCAAATAAAGAGGTCATTACTAATAACAATAACAATACCATGGTCAGCAAGACGAATCGAAATTTAATCGAACCCAGTTTAGGAGTCTCGCTTACGACTACAAGACCAACAACGCAATGTTTAAGTAGTGTTCCCAAACAGATATCAACGCCATCGTATGTGAATTAAACCTACTATCCCCCACCATGAATCGGAATGTAGGAATTTTCTTTCGCTGTAGCAAGAGTTTTGCGTTTTCACCGCCAGATGGCACTGACAGCAAAATCTTACGAAGTACGGAGTTTTTGGGTTCGTCTAATGCTTTTTTAATTTTTATTTATTTATTCAAGGAAGAGCAAAGGGTGTCTGCTGAAATTTAAGTCTGTTATTTCAGTGAGCTAAATGAGTAATTAAATATAAAGACCTATTAGTTTTTTTTTTTACATTAAGATTTCTTGAAACTCTGTTTTTCTGCAATTTAATTGTTATTAATGTTTGATTCCCATAAGATGTGAAAAACAGCGTGCGAAAATATTGTTAATTAAATTTATTTGAAAAGAATAATGTATGCATTAATAATGATTAAATTTAAACTTACGTAAAACACTTGTTGTCAGTAAAAAAGTCGGCTTATTTTACTGTATAAAAGCCTAAAATGTGAGCGTTTCCCGTTTTCCGCATAGCAGTAATACAGACCCAATGCTGGAGTGACTGGGCTGCCAGATAATGAAAATCTGCGTGATTTTGGGAAAACAAAATAAAAATGGGGAAGTTCCTTTTGGATAAGTAGTAAAATCACAATAGAAAAACATTCTAATGTGAATTTACTGCTTATTATCATTTGTTTTGTTTTGAAAGCAGTTCAAAATCTTTTCTATGATAAAATGAATGCAGTTTCTATATACCTAGAAAGAAATAAAACACCTACCTTATTTGTCAATTTAGGATGTAAGCTTCTTATTGTGTCCACCTAATTCGAACCAATATGAAACATAATTAGTCTCATTCAGCTATCTCAAAAGACCTCAAAAAACCTAGGCTATGCCAGCCAGAAATAGCCCAAAGTAGATACTTAATGGGTGAACTGCTGCTGCCAAGGACCCACCCCTCAGGGCTCTGCCCTATTATGCATTAATGGAATATTTAAACGCAATGCGTCTTTCTAAAACACTATACATCGTTTTATACAAAAAAACCTTCAAATAACTTAAAAAAAGACTTTAATACTGCTACAAAAGATTTAAAAAAAACCGACATTGTGATAGATAATTTATGTATGTTTTAATTGCTTCAGTATTGTTTTTCCCACCTTGCGTATTGCGTAACTTCGAATATAAGCTGGTAGCCCCGGCAGTGAGTTCGGCGCGCGCTGTCTAGTCGGCGTGTCCCTCGTAAAATGGGCTTAAAATCGCTGCATTCACGCATAACGTTATAAAACAGAAAAATACAACAAAACACACATTTAATTATGATTAAACCATGTTTATAACATAAATTAATTAGGTAACAGTGATTAGTGTTTATTTTTTCACGTAAACGGCTATCATAATGTTAATTGGTAGGTAAAAAAAATGCTTAAATTAAATATATTTTTTTTCGGTTAAGAAATCGTCTTTAAAAAAAACCTTTTCTATTTTTTTCCTATGTTGACAGTGTTTTTTTTTGTGGCTGCATAAGATACGTACATTATTCCAGTGAATAATACACCAGTTTTTGTGTGTTAATGTGATTGCATAAAATGAATAATCCAGCAGTGTTTTTGGTAAATAATACTCGTGGAATGTAGCGGTACGTAAAATCAATAATGTCCGCGCATTGTCCCGCGTGCTTTAGTACGATTTTTTCAGGTTCCACACACTAATGTCAAAATTATTATACTGCGACAAAATACACATGCAATTCATTTGTTTAATACCATCAAATAAATCATTTATTATGGAGCCCAATATACGCAGACTTACGTAAATACATAGAATTAGCAAAATGAAAACTCCGCAGTGCCACTAAATCACGCAAATATGTACAATGGTAATAAATTACGAGAGTACCCGCCATTTAGTGTCAAAATTCGAAATTATTCCAATGACTGTTGTCATCTGCAATGTGTTAATAAAAATAAAAAAATATTTCGCAGGTTGTTTTAAAATGCCATAGATGGCGCTTGGATATTTACCTAATTCTCGCGTGAATTTGTGAAAGTAATTTTTATGTTATCTCAGTAGATCTTTTAATATTTATATATAATTCGACGTCATTGCACCAATACATTTTCAAGTGTTTTTGTTTTCACTTTTTGACATGAATAGGGATTTTTTTACTATAAGTGTTATGTTTTTTTTTAAAAGTATTTATGACCTTATTTCAACCAATGCGGCTAGTTGCTCTTGTTAGACTTACCGAGATAAAGGCCCTATAATTAATAAAATGTTGATTTCTTTTTTCTTAAATAAAAACTATTGTTTCATCGCTACATGAAAGCGTAAAACAATATTTATTTTAGTTTCTTCTACATCTTATTATTTGTATAGACTTCATATGTAGATAATAAAGTACCTTTTGTAATGAAAAAACATTTAGTATATAAAAACTTACGATTAAAATAATTAATTATAATTAAGATAAAACTGAAGTGGCAATGGGAAGAAAGTCGAGCTGAAAACAGTTGACAAGCGGAAGGAAGAAATAGAAAAAATGCGCTGGATATTTCCTGTGCCAGGTAAGACTATTTTCTTTTAAATATTTATGGACTGCGCCCATTGGCGGCACGGCACGGCCCGGGATCATTCGGCGTCACTACATGCAAGTGCATACTTTGAAGGTAATGAGGCCATATCATTGAAATTTAAATTTAATCGTCATACAAATAAAGTTATATTCCTATTCGTCGCATAAAAATCCCTTGCCGTGCTGTGCCGCTAGTGTGTAGGCGCTGCGTGCTCGAAGGTAGGCGATCGAAGGTACGCTTGCTGCGGTTGGCCCGTGGATGGGTTACTATCCATAGGTAAATGTGGAGACCCTTCTGTGCCTCGGAAAGCACGTTGAGCACTTGGTCCCGGCCGTCATTCATAGATCTATGACAGTCGTGACGGGTCGTCAGAAGCCCGACAAAGTCTGACAATCAGTCTTAACAAGGTATCGTGTTGCCCAGTAACTCGAATGTGGAGGTCAGGCAGTCGCTCTATGTAAAATTCTTGTATTCTGCTGGATCCAGTTAGGCCCGGTTTCCACCAAAGCGGAGACGAGAGGAGATGTGTTTTGAAAAACCAATCAGATTTAGTTATTACGAGGAGATGTGAAAATAACTAAACCTGATTGATTATTCAAAACAAATCTCTCGTCTCCGCTCCTCTCCGCTTTTGTGGAAACCGGGCCTTAGACTTAATTTCAAAATCTCACGTCCACACAGATTTTTGCATTGCTAGCGACAAATTAGCTGTCAAAATCTGTGGGGATTAAAGTCGCTGTGTTTGTACATTGCATGGGCATCCGATTTTCTCGAATCACGAAACTCGTACCGAATGTATTAAATATAGTAACTTGGACATTAAGAGCGCTCATACAAATACCGTCAGCCGCACCTCAGTGACAACAGTTTGACGTAGTAGTAAAGGCGATTTTCGTAGTGCCAGTGTTACCACTGATGTGCGGTTGACTTTACCTACTACTACGGTCTACGATTACTACAGATCGTAATTTCTTGGAATCGGTTTGGTTAGGTTAGGTTAGAGATGGGAGGTGAAGAGAGACTAGAGAGAAAAATCTTCAAATGGACAGCTAGAGATAGATAAAACACTACGAGTATTTGATACTAGTGCTACTACTTTTTATTGTGTTCTTTTATAGATCATGTGGTCTGCAATAAAGATTTTTAGTTTATTTATTTTATTATTATGTAGTTATGTTATTACTATTACAGTGGGACGCTAGATAAAAATAAAATTAATTACCTCATAAAAACATTTTACTTGTAATAAGTCTACGTCAGACAAAATATTTAAGAATCAAGGTAAATAATTCATGTTTCATCATCATTCTCGAGAAGCCCTAAAGTCTGACAACCAGTCTTAGGTACTAAAGACTATCGTGTTACCCAGCAGCTGCGTTGTTCAGCAGGCTTAGCATGGCGTTTTCTGTTTCTACTCTACTGTAGAATAGAAATCGCTTTCTACGCTCCTCGAAATCTCTTTTTCGCGAGCACGAGGACACACTTAGACTCAGGTTGCTTTATAGACAGTGATTTTCCATAGCAACGGGTTAGTTGCTAGTGATGTGTATAACTACCCATTTTTACCGTACAATTGCGTTTCGTTTCTGTGTAGACAGTAGAAAACTTTCTACTGTCTACACAGAAACGCCATTTTTGTCTACTCTTCCGTCGACAATACGCTTCTCTAGGGCGCTCGTGCTAAGCCTGCAGTCAGGCAGTCGCTCCATGTAAATCAGCCGACTCTAAAAAAATTAAAATCAGAACTGCAAAATAAATTTTTTGACAGTTAATTAACAGTGATCTCACCTAGTTTTTAAAATATGATTGACGTGTAAAAGTGTTTGTACAAACCTATTTACAGAAATAAAATCATTTATCATTTATCATTTAGTGTTCCCAACCTACCTACCAAAATAATTTCCATTTAAATCTTTTTAGGCAAATATTATAGAGATATATAGAGAGCAGTGGTGGCCCTGTGGTAACGGCAGCGACTTACGTGTTGGAGGTCGTAGGTTCGAACCCTGACAGGCGCTTTACTTTGTGTAAAATCGTGAGGAAAACGGCATGTCTTAGAACCAAAAATTCGAAGACATGTGACATTTACCCGTACTGGGCCCGCGTGGTGGATTACGGCCCACTCCCTCTCACAGAGAGGAGGCCTGTGTCCCAGCAGTGGGAACATAATAGGCTGATTGGGTAATTATTTGTATCATGAGCCGTCATATCTTGTCCGTAAAAAGATTATTTTTTTATTGCTTACTGTTTAGGTCCAGCTTTTTTTTTAATATGACGTGTAAAAGTGATTCCCACGGATATTCCGTGGTGATTCCAATACCTATCCTATTTGCAGAATAAACAATATAATTTAATTGAGTAAAAAAGTAATAAACTGCCTCGTTGGTCTAGTGGTCGCAATCGCTACTGCTGAGCATGAGGTCCTGGGTTCGATTCCCAGGTCGGGCAACGTGTTATTGGGTTTTTCTATCTGGAATTTCTCAGTAGCAGCCCGAAGTCTGGATTTGTGCCCGGTAGATGGCAATAGGCTCGCCCCCTATTACATGGGACTTAAACATAACTGGCGAAATGTGGGTGTACTATAGGTACACCTCTGCCCAACCCTTCGGGGAAACAAGGCGTGATGTTATGTTATGTTATGTAAAAAAGTAATCAGTAAAACAACTGATTACGTAATACGATGAGGCAGACGAATCAGACGATGCTCTGCATGGTTGAACTTTTTCTTAGTCAAGAAAAGTTTAGGTATGTGCCATATTTACCAACATCAGTCGGGTTGATTACCTACTGCATGTAGGTGTGTAGAGAAGAACCAACAAATCTACGATCATATTTCTATTTTAGCTGGTTTAAGCTATGGAGAGGTAGGTACGTGGATGCGTGACCATCTTTACATACTGAAACCCCTCCATCATTTGCTAAGCCTATACCCTGCTATGTTGGGTCAGTTTCTAGTCTAATTGGACACAGCTGAATACCAGCATTTTACATGGAGCGACTGCCTAACTCCACAACCCAGTACTATGCATACTTTCGGGCTTATAAAGACCGGTAACGACTGTCAAAGATCCACGTATGACAGCCGGGACCAGCGGCTTAACGTGCTTTTGTCCCGGTATGTAAAAATGGGAATCCATCCAAGGCCGACCGCAACAAGCTTAGCTTAACCTGATCGATCGTGTCGTGCGGCAATTTTTACGGTCTTTAATTTTATTTCCACCACACTTACTCCATAAGCGCACAGACGTCTCTTTTAACATAATCCCTTGCTCAAACAAAACATCTCTAATATTCTGTTTGTGCAAGGTATGTGGCTTAGGTACCCATCCAAATCTAAGCCCTACGAAGTGACAACTTGACCTGACCTGACTCGAGAGCTGACCTCAGCTCAAGTTTCTATGAATATTGTCAACACGGACGAGAATAGACCGTCGGACAGTGAACGAGACCAAAATAGACTAGTCACGTTGTATAAACAATCTTCTATGGGAAATATTTAACAGATAGTCTAAAAACATATTGTACTTCTATTCTGACACCTTTTTAAATTAATTGATTCATTTTTTTATTGCGCTTTTCGGATGCACTCTTTTTTAAATACTTAATTGAACCTCTTTTGAACTTTTTGGACTTTTCTCACAGTTTGTCACAGTAACTAAGATAGGCTACCCTAGGATACCCTGACCACTAAGAGGACTCTTCACAGCGTGCCTGGAGCGGGGCCAGTTTCCCACTTTGTGAAAAACAGGTCGCTTGGTCCTACTCAGGAAGGCGGGACGCCCTGCCGACTCGCCGTCTGCGTACCGGCCCATAGTGCTACTCGACGAGGTGGGCAAGCTGTTCGAGCGTATACTCGCAGCCCGCCTCGTCGGCCACTTGTGCAGAGAGGGGCCGGACCTGGGCGAGAACCAGTTCGGCTTTCGGCATGGGCGCTCTACCATCCACGCTGTGTCGAGGGTGAGAGTCCTGGCGGAGGAAACAGTGTCCCGGGGTGGGGTGGTGGTGGCGGTGTCCTTGGACATCTCCAACGCCTTCAACACCCTGCCCTGGAGTTGTATTCGGGAGGCACTGCGTTACCATCGGGTGCCTCTCTACCTCCGCCGCATCGTTGGGGCTTATCTGGCGGGGAGGTGTGTCACCTACATGGGAGGTGATGGTGGAAACCAGCGCCAAGTGTCGTGCGGTGTTCCACAGGGATCGGTCGTGGGACCGCTCCTGTGGAACATCGGGTTCCGCTGGGTGCTGAGTGCATACGGCGCCTCGGCCTGGAGGTGGCCCTCAACAAGTCGGAGGCCATGGTGTTTCATGGCCCCCGGCGGGCGCCGCCGGCCGGATCACACATTGTGGTCGGGGGGGTCCGGATCGCTGTCGAGCCCACCGTGAAATATCTGGGATCGGTGCTCGACAGCCGGTGGGACTTCGGACCCCACTTCCGGTGGGACTTCGGACCCCACTTCCGGCGGCTGGCGCCCAAGTTGTTGGGCGCGGCTGGGGCGCTGGCAACGCTGCTTCCCAATCTGAGGGGCCCGAGCGCCGCTTGTAGGCGGCTCTACGTGGGGATCGTGCGATCGATGGCCCTTTACGGGGCACCGATTTGGGCGGTTGACCTGACGGCCACTAGCATCTCTGTTCTGCGAAAGCCGCAGAGAGCAATGACCGTCAGAGTCATAAGGGGGTATCGCACGATCTCCTACGAGGCGGCTTGTGCACTGTCCGGATCCTCGCCATGGGACCTAGATGCGAAGGTGCTCGCGTCACTTTATCGGTGGCGCGAGGAAGCGAGGGCGCGGGGCGAGCGGCCGATTCAGCGCCATATGGAGCAGCGTCGGTCGCAGCTTCGCGAGGTCCTGGTGGTGGAATGGCGGGACAGGCTCTCACGCCCTATCGCCGGCCTCGTCACCATCGAGGCGGTCCGGCCAGTGCTCGACCTCTGGCTCGGGAACAGGCACGGCTCCCTGTCGTTTCGGGCGACGCAGGTGCTCTCGGGGCATGGTTGCTTCGGGAAGTACCTGTGTAGCATAAACAGGGAGCCGGACGCCCGGTGTCACCACTGCGTCGACTGCCGGGAGGACACGGCGTGGCATACGCTGGCAGATTGTGCCGCTTGGGAGGAGCCGCGCCGTGCCCTCATCTCCGAAGTAGGCAGTGACCTGTCGCTGCCGGCCGTAGTGAGTGCGATGGTCGGCAGCGTCAAGTCCTGGGACGCGGTGGTTTCCTTCTGCGAAACAGTGATCTCGCAGAAGGAGGCTGCGGAAAGGGAGAGAGAGATCTCGTCCACTCTCCCGATCCGCAGCAGGCGCACCGAGCGCAGGCGGAGGGCGGATAACGCCCTCTTCCAGCCCCCCTAAATGGGTCCAGGGACGGCGGACTTGGGGACGTCCGCCGCCCCCCATACATCAGGACCCGAGGTGGCGTCGCGTAGTGTTCGCGCGCCCCTCTTAGACGTTGCGGGGGGAGTCAAACACCTCACTCCCCCGCCCAACCCGAGGAGGCCCGCAGAGGCGGGCCGCCACCAGTCGGGGTCGCGGAAGAATCATGTTCCCGCGACCCCGACGTAGGTGTGAGATGGAATATATATAAAAAACGAGAAAATCTACCCAGAAGGGTTGCAGAGGTTGCAGAGGTGTACCTAAAGTATCCCCACATTTCGCTAGTTATGTTTAAGTCCCATGTAATAGGGGCGAGCCTATTGCCATCAAACGAGCACAAATCCAGACTCCGGGCTGCTACTGAATTTTTTAAATAGAAACACCCTATAACACTTTGCCCGACCTGGGTTCCAACCCAGGACCTCATGCTCAGCAGTAGCTCT
Organism: Dasypolia templi; assembly: GCA_963555695.1. Taxonomy (NCBI): domain Eukaryota; kingdom Metazoa; phylum Arthropoda; class Insecta; order Lepidoptera; family Noctuidae; genus Dasypolia; species Dasypolia templi. The sequence goes on from OY743163.1 coordinate 15,089,263, forward strand.
TGTGACCACTAGACCAACGAGGCATTGATGATAGACAGTATTATTCTATCTGTCCTTGTCAAACAAACAGCTGTCAACACGTTATAGGGTCGCACACTTTGGCTTTAATGGGACGTTAAAACCAGAGATTGATAGGTTTTTCCTATCTCGAGTACGCCAAAATTGGAAATAGATACGTTATTTGGTTCGGCGATAAATCCTTCGACGAAGATACGGGCTCGTCCAAAAGTAATATATCCGATTTGACAGCTGTCAAAATCGTGTTATCATTAATTCTTAGTTCGGTCCCGAAGTAATCTTCTGTCCGTAGGTGATCCGGACTAGGAATCGCCCGTGGATTAAGAAACTACGAATTTCGTGCATAGGCAGTAGACCTCCTCGTCTGGGGCACGACTCGCACCCGCTGCGGTCTAGAATTAATTATCCTAATCTCTCTTTCTCTTTTGAGAAAGTCGCTTCATGTAAAATACTGGGATTTCTTTTTCGAACTTTTTCAAAGTCTTGATGTGAGGAACCCAAATGCATGGCACTCGACGATGAGAAGAGAATGTCCATAATGCCCTGAAAGTAAGGCAGGCCTTTGGTGTGGGATGCAACATGTGTCGATACCCTTGTGCCATCCCATCTTCCTAGTACAGCAGGCGCGAAAAACCTTAAACGGCGAAAATATTCCCATCTTTTTGAGAGTAAAAGAGATATAATAATTATAATTATAATTGATTATATCTTTTGTATTGATTATAAGATAAATATTATATAATAATATGTACTATATTTGATAAAAATATCTTATCCCAAACGACTTCTATCAAACGACAATTTCCCATTCTGAAATTGACTAAAGTGACACAACTCACTTAGCTATATTTTAGTTTGACAGCCATTATTAGTTTAGTAAAACAAGCAATTTTGAATTTGACGTTTTTCACCTAAAATTTGGTAGTCTAACTAAATCTGAATTATGAATCTGACTATTTTTTATCGCGATTAAAAAGGTGTGGATTAAAATTAGTTGTCGTGAACTAAAATTCACACCAACACCTCGACTTCAGGTGCAAAACAGTACTGTATCTTTTTTTCTCTTCTTATGCTTATGTCCCGAAAATGGTGTGTCCTATCGCAAAAAGAATTAAAATTTCAACCCCCTTTTTAACACCCCACATACCCCTAAAACTCAACATGTAGGTAATATTTTTTCATAGTTTCCATACAAAAAGTGAAAAATTCCATATGCCTACAACACGTCGAGGCTGTCTCCTCAGCGCACCTCCGACACAACGTGGGGTCGCGATTGTCAAATTTGATTTTAGTTTTGTCAAAAATATTTGAAAGGACAATGCCAGATCCTGCCCTTGCTATTTACAGGAAATGTCAATTAATGAAAATAATTGTAATGATTACAGGACCTTTTCATAATACATTGTTTTTCAGTAGAACTTGTCGATTACAAATCAATGATAAAAGGAATTCAAACCCCTGAATTTTCTAATGCGTTACTTATTGCGCATGATACACAACTTTTTTTTTTAATACCTGTAAAACAAAAACTCCTACTGCGATTATAATAATTATGATAATGCGTAACGAATATATTGTTTAAATCGCTTTTTAACCATTATAAATTGCATCTAACCTATAATCAATGTCATTATTGTTTTAAGATTTTAATTAACAGAAACCGCAAGTTCTACATTCAGTAGGACAAATATTTAGTTTCTTCCAACTATGCTTTAATTTCATCACAATCACGCTAAAAACTCAGTACAAAGCGAGTCTTTAATATTCTAGAGCAATAAAAATGTATGAAATTTCATTATTGCACAGTTTTTTTTTATCTCAATGGTTTAGCTCTATTCAGCCAGCCGATATCAATACTTTTTTTTACGTACGTATTATTCGTTTCTATCCCACTTGTTCCAAATTTAAATATTTTGTCCAACAAAACACTTAACCTTACGTTTAATAATTGCTCAAGTATAACGTTTAATTTCAATAATTAAACTTCTATTTTAACTGTTTGATATGATTTTCATTTATCTACTATTACTCTATGTAATAGTTGAAAGAAAAGCAGATTATGCGCCTCGCCTTAAGTAATTTATATTGCCCTCGTGCCTGTTAGATTAGAGCCCTCGCTAACGCTCGGGCTCTAAATCAGGCACTCGGTGCGATAATAAATTACTTTGTGCTCGATGCAATAATCTACTATTAAGATGTTGCATATTGCAGGCTTGTAAATGACATTTTGATTTGAGTGGGGCAAAATCCTATAGAGTTTCTGGCATTGTCCTTTAGTTTTTTTTTGCAGAATAGCTTTAAGATTCCCATAGCCAAAAGTAAGGAATTTTAGTGATCGTTTAGTTAGTTTAATTCGGTGTTCAAGAGAATCGGCACCGGCAGATCCCATATAAGTTTTCTTATCTCAGTAAGCAACTCGGAACATCGAATTCGAAATTTTTAACACTTCTCTGTGGTCTAAATCGGTTGCTAAGCAATCTGCAAAAGTTGTTTAAGCACTACGCAGTGTGGTCTTTAGTGATCACCTAGTGGCTGGTGAAATGGTTTGTGCACTGTACGGTGAAACCATACAATACTGAAAAATAAGAATTATAACCTTAAGTCGACAAAATATAAGTTGAACAATTCATTAATTTCTCAGTAGCAGCCCGGATTCTGGATCTGTGCCCGGTTTATGCCAATAGGCTCGCCCCTAGTTACATGGTACTTATCGTTACTAGGGAAATGTGGGGGTACTACAGAAGGAAACAATGCGTGATGTTTTGAGGTTATGTAAACAAATGAATACTCGCTCCTTTATATTATTCAACATTTGGTCCGTTTTATTAATAGGTATATTCATTTTTTCAGGCTGCAGTATCATAAAATATGACTTCCAACCTTCTACAAAAGTGCCGATTCTCGGCCTAATTTGAATAAATGACTTTTGATTTTGATTTTGGTGCAGCCGTGAGGCACACACTATTGTTGTGACTACCATCACTTTCTTTTTGTTTTTTTTCTACGTGCACAAAGCCATGGCTCGATATTTTTATTTTTTATTTAGATATCATGTCATGTTATTAAAAACAAGCCTTTGACCGTGAATTCACCCGCGTGGATGTCATGAAATATCCCACGGGATTAAAGGTACTACCGCAATGAAAAATATCTTGTCTTAATCCAGGTTAGAAACTACCTGCGTGCCAAATTTAAAACAAATCCGTCCATCTCTTTTTGCGTGATTGCATCCCACACCAAAGGCCTACCCAACTTCCAAGGCATTATGGTTTATCTGGCCTCTTTAGTAAAATTAAGTAGGATAATATAGTAGGTAAAAAAACTTTTTTTTTTTTTCTCATTAGGTATGTCCTCGTATGAAGACAAATGTAGAGAAAAACTACCCCAGGGCGGTACCGGCTGCTTAGCAGCCGGAGAATCCGCCACGTTCCCTTTGGGAACGTCAAGCCCCCATTCGTATTCTGGGGGGGGGGGGGGCAACAAATGTATTTCGAGCCGAGGAGGCTAATCGCGCTCTCGTTCATTCGAGGACGAGGAGAAGGAGAGTCGTGAGAAGGAGGGGAGTGATGCGCGGTCAGAGTCTGACGCTGCATCTGGCGCGGATCCTTTAAGATCCCGGAGCGCGTAGTGGTGGGGGCTGCTAGGAAGGACAAAAGGTTATTCCTGAAGCTGCCCAAACCGGGGGATGGCTAGGGGTCACTCTCGGATGGCTGGATGGCCTCGGCCCGAAAAATCGGTCGGCGGGGTGGGGTCCGAGGAAGACGCGGAGGGCTCACCACCCAGGAGGACAGGGAGCCAAATACAGCCAGTCCAGCCGAGCCAGCCCAGCAAGCCGGGGGGCTCGCTACGAAGTGACGCCGCCCTGAAGTTGCCAGCCTGGTGCGGGTGGGGCCGGATTTGGCTACGGTGGATGCCATCATGCGCTTGCGAGCCCTTACGACGTGGCAATGCCCCGGGTCCAGCCTGGACGTGCTTGGCGCCAGGTGTTCTGGTGGTCCGCGGAGCTGACGGCATTGCTCTTTGAAAGAGTCATTGCAAATCGCCTCGTCGGGCGGCTGGTGCGGGTGGGGCCGGACTTGGCGGAGAGCCAGTTTGGTTTCCGCAGGCGATGCTCTACGGTGGACGCCATCATGCGCGTGCGAGCCCTCACGACGGTGGATGCTGTTGCCCGAGGTTTGGTCGGCTTGGCGGTGTCTCTAGACATTGCCAATGCCTTCAACACCCTGCCCTGGAGTTGCATCAGGGAGGCATTGCGGTATCACCGGATGAGACCACCTGTCATCTGTCGCGTGGTCGAGGCCTATTTGACGTACAGGGCCGTCATCTACCCCGGTCACCGGGGAGAGTGGAACCGGCGAGAGATGTCGTGCGGTGTCCCACAGGGATCGGTCCTGGGCCCGCTTCTGTGGGATAATGGTTCCGACTGGGTGCTGCTGTGCTACGTTGGCGACACGTTGGTCTTGGCACAGGGTAGGTCGCACCTGGAGGCGGCCGAACAACCGACACTCGGGGTTGCGACAATCGTCGAGAGAATCCGGCAGTTGGGACTCGAAGTGGCCCTGCACAAGTCCGATGCCATGTGTTTTCATGGTCCTCGGAACGCGCCGCAGTCGGGTTCCCAGATAACTGCGGGTGGGGTTCACATCGGCGTCGACTCGACAATGAAGTACCTAGGACTCGTCCTCGACAGCCGGTGGAACTTCGTGGAGCGTTTCCGACGTTTGGTTCCCAGACTGGAGTGGACTGGGGCTGCCTTGAGGCGGCTCCTGCCCAATCTAGGTGGTCCAAATGCCTCCTGCCGGAGGCTCTACGCGGGGGTCGTGCGGTCCATGGCCCTTTACCGGGCCGTGTAAAACTCTTTATTTTTCTCTCATTAGAGAGAAAAATAAAGTACTAATAATAAAAATACTAAAACTTTTATTTTATCAAGTTTCCAAATTGTGACGGAGCTGCTCGACCAAAACCATCCGTACCAACCTGGCAACGCAGGATCGAGCGTCGTATCGATGGGGCCAGGGTACTCATAGGCAAACTATACTGTTTCAAGGAGGGCAATACAAGACCACGAGTGATGCGCTTTGTAAGGCGGGCATTTTCGGGGACTGAAATAAGCCCTCGAGAATACATGTCCCGTGTCACAGAGCGCATCGACTTCCTGAAGCAGAAAGTTTGTGCATGGGCGAGCCGTATTCGGCGGTATAAGCGGCGGGTTGATCGATACACGCAGAATCGCATGTTCCAGAGCGATGAAAGGTGGGTATATAGAGCTTGGGAGCGACCTGAACAAAATTTGACAGACGTGTGCCGCCCAGATGATGCCGCCACAGGTGCATTCTGGCGCAGCATCTGGTCAGTACCCGTCTGTCACACTGAGGCTGGCTGGATGCAGGATGTCGAGCGAGTGTGTGAAACTATAACAGATATGGCATAAGCATAATCAGCCTATAAAGTTCCCACTGCTGGGACACAGGCCTCCTCTCTATGAGAGCGCGCGGGCTCAGTGCGGGTTGGTAGATGTCACATGTCTTCGAATTTTTGGTTCTAGGACATGCCGGTTTCCTCACGATGTTTTCCTTCACCGTTTTGAGAGAGAAAACAGAGAAACAGAAATGGAATCAGTCCTAATTACGCCATCAGACGTTGCCAGAGCAGTCCGTCCGTTACCGAATTGGAAATCGCCAGGACCGGATGGATTGCACAACTTTTGGTTGAAATGGCTAATTAGTTCGCATACTAGCCTGGCATCTCAGTTCCAGTCAGCCTTAGAGTCTGCGTCGCTACCGCAGTTTCTATCAACAGGCGTTACCCACCTGCTCCATAAGCCAGGTAGTCCCACGGAACCCAAGAATTATAGACCGATCACGTGTTTGTCGACGGTCTATAAACTTCTTACATCCATTTTGAGAGTGAAAATTAATACACACATTGACTGTAACTCGATTATGTCTGCCTCTCAAAATGTATGTAGGAACGGGTCCCGAGGTACTAAGGAGCTACTCCTCACAGACATGGCTGGCTTGGCTGTCGACATGCTGGATAGATTATAAGAAGGCCTACGACTCGGTGCCACATACATGACTTGTGAGGGTGCTGGAGTTGTACAAGATAGATGCAACTCTACGCACCTTCCTTAGGTCCTGTATGGGGCAATGGACGACGGTTCTTCGCTATCCGGGGTGTCAACAGATCCAGGGGAATGACGAGCCTGTCTGGATTAAACGGGGAATATTTCAGGGCGACAGTTTGAGACCACTTTGGTTCTGCTTAGCTCTGAATCCTCTAAGCACACTGCTGGAGGATTCAGGTCTAGGCTATCGGTTGAAGAGAGGTGGTCAGGTCATATCTCACCTTCTGTTCATGGATGACTTGAAAATCTTTGCCCCCAACAAATTGCAACTGATGGAGCTACTGAAGGTAACTGAAACATTCAGTAGCGCCATCAGGATGGAATTTGGTTTGGACAAATGTGCAATCATGCATGTTAAGCGAGGTGAGATTATGGAATCCGAAGGTATTCAACTTTCGGATTCCATACACCTTAGATCCCTCTCTTCATCCGTAAACTATAAGTATTTGGGTATGTCGGAAGCGTGTGCATGAAAAAAAACAAAACATTAATGCCTAAGCATCAACGTTATAAACATGAAGCAATCGTTGAAGGAGCGCGTCTTTGGCCGCCTGAAGAAGGTATTAATTAGTCTTCTTTCGGGCGGAAACAAGGTCTTCAACGGTTGGGTCATGCCGATTTTGATGTACTCTTTCGGCATACTCAAATGGACCCAAACCGAACTCGACGCCCTGGATAGGCGGGTCCGTACACTTCTGACTGCAAATCGGATGCATCACCCACGATCATCGGTGATGAGACTGTACATCCCGCGAAAGTGCGGGGGTCGAGGCTCTTTAAATGCGAAGACCCTCCACAACCGTGAGGTGTGCAGTCTCAGGGAATATTTTTTTAAAGCGGGTATGCACCGTGATGTGGTCGCAGTGGACAAGAGGCTTACCCCGCTCTCCATGGCTAAAGGGAACTGGCACAAACCTGTAGTACTTACTTCCGATGACCGCAAGGCGGTATGGCAAAGCAAGGAGCTTCACGGGCGCTTCTATCGGGCTCTTCATGAGCCTGATGTAGATTTCCTAGGATCCGTATCCTGGCTACGTTTTGGTGACCTTTTCGGGGAAACTGAAGGTTTTGCCTGTGCAATTATGGACGAAGTTATCTTGACGAATAACTACCGGAGACATATTATGAAGGACGGGACGGTTGACGGGTGTCGGGCATGCCACCGTCCAGGTGAGTCCATCAGACATTATCTCTGGTTGTTCTCGTCTGGCTAACGGCGAGTACTTGCACAGGCATAACCAAGTAGCCAGGATTATTCACCAGCAACTTGCTTTGCAATACAAACTTGTGGATTCTGAGGTACCGTATTACAAGTATGTGCCCGACCCAATTCTCGAAAATGACCTTGTCACGTTGTACTGGGATCGGTCTATCATTACTGACAGGACTATTATCGCTAATAAGCCTGACATAGTAGTGATAGATCGATTGGCGCGCCGCACAATGATTATCGATGTTACCATTCCACATAACGAGAACCTCGTGAAAGCTGAAAAAGAGAAACAAATTAAATATCTCAATTTAGCACACGAGGTTGTTGACATGTGGAATGTGAGCTCGGCTGTCATTGTGCCGATTGTCGTATCGGCCAACGGCCTGATGGCAAAAAGTCTCGACCAACATCTCTCGAGGCTTTCGTTAGGCGGTTGGATCAAGGGCCTGATTCAGAAGGCAGTACTCCTCGATACGGCTCGCATTGTGAGGAGGTTCCTGTCTCTGGAGCCCTAACCACCAGTAGCTTGGACCCTGCTCCCGCTACCGGCAGACCACTATTTTTCATATTTTTAAATGTTTTTTTTTAAAGTTGTTTTATAAAAATATTTAAAAATGGAGCAGAATAAGGATAAGAATAAATAAACGACAAAATACTAATAATACCTAATGGTATATCCTCGTGTTTACCTACAAATGACTTCAGACCCAACCATTTACACTATACGCCGATCAGTGACAAAAAAAAGAGCCAAACGATGTCGGACATAAAGACTGCATTATCTGCCTAAACTTTCCAAACTACATTGGAGTCAGCTTGTAGTCTGACCGAATGCAGACAAATACAATATTTTACATGGAGCGACTGCCTATATCTGATCTCCACAACCCAGTTCCTATTGGGATAGGAGGGCATGAAATGACATGCGAATGAATGGCTTATTTTTAAGTGTCGCAGCATTATGCAGAGGCCCTAGTATGAGTTTCTTCCAACCATCTCGACTTTACGCATCAACCGCGTTCGGCGCTCCGAATGGCCCTTCACCGATCGGAAGTTGCGCTCCGGTTGCCAAGGGCCAATCGGAGTGCCGAACGCGGTCGAAGCGTTAAGTCGAGATGGTTAGAACAAACCCACACTAGGGCCTCAGATTAGCGTTTGGCCTCGAACAGGACTTTTTATCTTGATTTTACTTTTGTTTTATTATTTTTGTATGTTTTTGTGGTACTGCGTACCACACTACGGACTACGTATTCCTGTGCGAATCACAATGAGTACTTTTTCTTGCTTTCTTTGTAAATAAAATAAATTGTTTATTCTGTGAATAGGCTGTCGAAACCACATTTATACGCCATTTAATGACAATTTTGTATATTGTACCGCTCACCCAATGACAAGTTTGTATATTGTACAGCTCACCCAAAACATAGACCCACTAATCCAATCTGCTTACTTACGCAGGCTTACACAGCCGCACGCTCACGTGTACACACACACACAGAGACCCCTATATGCTCACACAGGACACACACACGCACGCACATACATACTGAAATGCGCTCGCGCACTTAGGTATATCTGTATTTAAAAATGTAAAAAAGATGATGCTTGTAAAAATAAATTGTAGTAATACAAGTAAAGGGGATTGGCACTCTATTTCATAGCCTAGCAAGGAGAACAGCACGCCTCCCACTTAATTGCCAGAGATTTAATACTACCTACTTTGTGTAAACTGTTCCATGTACTGCAATCTATTATTTCATATTGAAAAAAACCAGATGGTGTCTGATGACTTTTCGAATCTGGGGAAAGACCGAACTCAAAGATACTTTAATTTTGACGTGTAATAGTGTTTTCTGAAACCAATTATATTTTTTAAAAATTATCTGAATTCGGAAACTCACAGGTCACAGTCTCTTATAAATTCCAGATACAATCTTGATCAGGCCATTTGAGGACCATGAAGGTTAATGTCTGGACTTTTTAAGAATATAACCAAACAGATTTGAGTGGTCCTCCCTCCAGTCGGTGCGCGCATTTGCCAATAATCGTCTAGCTCTGGCAATAGGATGGCATTTATTAAAATATTATAATAATCTGGCATAGGATTCACGGTTATTGCGCATACGACGCTATTTATTCGCGTGTGACGTCCGAACTACGATAATTTTACTAAAGGTTTATTTCGGGGACAAAATTGACATATTTATTGGAGGAACTCGTTCCAGATTCACGAATTTAAACTTCCGTTTGATCTCAGAGGGGAATGCTTGTTTTTTTTTGTAATTCGATTTCAAAAAACCTGCATATCGATTCTGGGAAGAATTCCGTGAAGTAGCATCTAGCATCAGTGGCACTGACAGCTCACTTCACCTATTTTTTCTTTTTCACCTAATTTTTCTTTTGGCAGGCATCTATATATATAGATGGCGGTGACCTCCTACCATCAGATGAGCCATAAGTAGTGCTATTCTGTAACCATCTCACCATGAAAACTTAGGTGAAGTGAGCGTAGAGTGAGCTGTCAGTGCCACCGATGCTAGGGATTGACCAAGACGGGGTGACACTGACAGCTGACTCCACGCAAGTCTTCACGGTGAGATTTTTACGGAATCGACATACTGTACACGCATCAACTGGGCCCAAACAAACAGTCTCAGAAAAATTGATGTACCGTCGTAACGAAAAAGAAAGAAGATACAGTTTTATAATCTAGAAAAATGCTCTTACCAATTTTCTATTCTTGGCCTTTTGCCACCACATGATATTACTGCGGATACCATGAATTCCCATTAAAACTGCCAGTTTACAAATAAATTGCACACATTTAATATATTTGTAGGTACCTACAGTAAAACTATCACTTGTTTATTTATTTATTTAAGCGCAGTATACTATGCGTTAAATTAACGGACCGTGTTCGAAACACAATACTGCGCTCCAAAACAAACATAGCTGACGTGGCTCAAAAGGCTGCCCAACTTAAATGAGACTGGGCAGGACATGTTTGCCGAATGCCGACCAAAATGTGGGCCCAAATAACACAGAACTGGTGCCCTGGGACAGTGAGGCGGGGCCGCGGCAGACCACGTAGGAGGTGGCGGGACGAGCTGGACAGGTTCCGTAAGAACTGGAAAGAGGACGCGCGGGCTCGCGAAAGATGGAAGGAGTGGAGGGAGGCCTTTGCCCAGGAGTGGGACAGTATAGGCTAGTAAAAAAAAAAAAATTTAAGCAAGGCACACCAACGACATATTTACAAGAGTAGAACAATAAGTAGTCACGAGTTTTCAATACTGTGTAATTAAATCACTCATAGGCATGCACTACATTCTTATTTAAAGGTGGACAACACTATTCAATTAACTTGAAAATCTAACTTTAAAAAATAAAACTTTAAAATCATTAAAATATAATCATTAAGATTGGATTACATAAAATTACAAATATTGCATCGAAAGAATGAGCTTCCCACAAAAACGCAAACGGTCTTCCTCATAATTGTAATAAAGAACTAGTTTTTTCTTTACAGGTCATCATCAAGCCAGCACCCTAATTGCGTAATACACAATCAATCGGAATCTGAATCGTTTTGAAACAGATTGCTAATCCATTGCTTCTTAAGTTCGATAAAAATTCTGCTCAACAATATATAGAACGCAATGAATGTTCTTGAACCGTCAAAATCAAACAGATTAGTCGTAATCGTTTACGAAAATGTGTTACGCAATTAGGGTGCAGTTTTTGTAATAAGAACCGAAATGTGATCAAAATGGATTGTATTTTATGTCTATTCTGTAAAATTCTCACAGTAAAAACCTTAATGAAGTGATTTTGAAGAGTCATTCCAACAGTGTGGCCCAGTGGTAACGGTCCCGACTTACGAGTTGTAGGTCGTGAGTTCGAACCCAAGCAGGCGCTTTACTTTGTGTAAATAATTTCATCACCACTGCTCTCAAAACGGTGAAGGAAAACATCGTGAGGAAACCGGCATGTCCTAGAACCAAAAATTCGAAGACATGTGACATCTACCAACCCGCACTGAGCCCGCGTGGTGGATAACGGCTCACTACCTCTCATAGAGAGGAGGCCTGTGTCCCAGCAGTGGGAACGTTATAGGCTGATTATGCTATTCCAACAGTGTAGTACCTTCTCTAGAGCTATTCTGTAACCATCTCACCGTGAAAACTTAGATGAAGTGAGCGTAGAGTGATACTAGGGATTGACCAAGACGGAATGACACTGACAGCTCACTCCAGAGAGATTTTTACTGAATCGACATGCACTAGCATGCCGATTACATGATTCTGAACCTGCTTTAAAATTATTGGGTTATTAAAAAATAATTGCTGTTCAATATACGTATTTTGACCGCGTAGGTATTGCAATTTTCTATGAAACGGTAGATTGGTTTTTTGATAAGCGACGAAAATTTTGACGCAAAAATCAAGTGCTGAATTCAAGTTTAGATACAGTTTGCGCCCCTGCCACTGTTCTTTACAGAATAAAAAGGCTGGTCTTTTATAAATGTTACTTTCTTCTTCTTTGTCTTTCCCTCAATGCTGAGGATCGCGACCACATATGACGCGCCTCCAAGTTATACGATCATCTGCAGTGTGGACCGCTCGGTAGATGCTGCCTCTAACAGACTTCTTGATCTCTTCTGACCATCTTGCCGGTGCGTGCTCTGACTTGAGCGCGTTTTCCTTCCAGAATCATCCGACCCAGTATCATCAGCCTTTCCCGACCATGCCTATGTGAACGCATAATATGTCCGAAAAAGCTGAGGGCACGCTCCTGGAGTCCAGGCATATTCTAGATTGCCGCTTGGTGATGTTGATGTCTTCCAATACGCAACTTTATTTAAGTTCGAAATACAAAAACTGGGAAGCTTGGGATGAAGATAGATTTCGTTTTGTAATAAGGCGGTTTAAGTTTGTTCCTTAGCTTAATGTAGATCTAAGACACTATAATAGGTACCCAGCTGTAAGTATATATCGAGCTTGAGAAAGAGACACACAGGTGTGAGTGAGAGAGGCGACGTGAGACAAAGACGAACAATTTGTAAAACTCGATGTGTCAATCATCATGAACGTCGCAGATGCTTTACCAACCTACGCTTTAATGACAAACGCATAATAGAATACTTTTAAGTTCTGACAAAGTTTATTTATTTTTTAAACCATTTATGTGCACTCTTATAAACAGACACGAAGAAAATAACAGAAAATTAGTTACAAAGGTGATGCTTATTTCTAAAGAAATCTCTTCCAGCATACCTGCCATAAGAGGGTGGACAGGAAGAGATGTACCTAGACAACGATGTAGACAACAAGATTAGAAGGGAAAACAAAAACTGTACTTAAAATCAGAAGCATTTCCAGTCAAGTTCATACGGTTATTAACCATTTTACATAACATCTAGTGTAATAAAACTAAAATTCAGAGTGGAGCTACATTCACCTCCGCAACATCGGGTACTCTCACCGATCTGCGAACACACTGAGAGAACTGTTAGTGCTGCCGCAAGCATACGCCGTCAAGGATGGACCTTCTACTAATAGTAGCGGCAAATTCATCAATATTACTCATCCGCAAACATCCCTGACGCACTGCAACGCCACTACAGTCGCAGCAGTAGGTACTCTCAGTGCATATTATAAAACGACAAAGTGGCTTTGCCGATGTGACATCAAAATAATAATGAAGTTTAGAAACAACAAAAATATACAGGATGTCCCGTAAGTCGACGTCAAACCGTCGTCGGGTGATAGGTCAGTAGGCATAATAGTTAAATGTATTTTAAAAATTACGGGAATTTATTTAAGAAAAAACGCTTAAGTCTACTGCCTGTGACGGTCTTTTAACTTTTTTAGGGCAAATTTCACCAATGAAACTGAACGAGATCAGAGCTGTACGTTTAAGAGCTGTCATTGTCATTATTTTCTGACACTGACAGTTCTTGAACGCGGCTTGGTGTCCATCCAAAAAGTCAAACTATCAGGAAAAAGGTATAGGTCCTATCGAGTGCTACTAACGGAAATTAAAAGTCAACTAATGTGGAAGGTCGGTCAAAGCTATTTGTAGATGGCGTGACCATAGCTAGGTCGCTACGGCCTACAATAAATTTTGACATTTCGGCTATTCATTCCATTTTGTGTATAGTCATGAGTTTGGTTTTATTTCACTACTAACTTCTGCCCGCGAATTCGTCCGCGTCCCCTCCCGGCGCTTCTACTCACATCTGCCTTGTAAATACATTTTGTTAGTCTCCTTTCATTCATCCTCTCAACATGACCAAACCATCTAAGTATACTCTTTTCAATTTTTGTCACTATATCCACACCACAACCATCTCACATTTTGTATTTTAACTTGTTTTGGGAACTAGCTACGACACCGCCATTTTTACAGCTTTCGCCTTCAGTAGTCTAAATCCACTAGGATGCGAGTACCAAGGGGGACCAACAGTTATTTACTATATGAATAATCAATTAACCTTTAATCTTTTCCAGTTTTGCTGATGTCCTGGTTTGGGGTGGACCAAGTTAAATCCAACTCCTGCATACGGACTGGTAATATGCGATGAAGTACCAAAACGTGTCAAAATGTCACAAGTGTTGTGTACCATAGTGTACCCGTTGTTAGATCGGTGTCGTGTTGACAGCTGCGAACATATCGATAGATTTTGATTTGTGGGTGACACGTCACTATTGTTTAGGGTTATGTAAATGTCGGAATAAAATTAAGTTTATTTTAGTGAAAAAAATGTTGAAATTAAACGTGGAAGTGGGCGTAATAGTTTAAGAAAATACGCAACTTTTAACAACAACAAAATATAAATATTGCATAGTATATGTAATACATAAAGGGTAAGCAAAATTTTAACGAGTTTGATTTTTCTGTTTTCAACTAAAACTTTTGAACGTTTCAAGTCTTTGGACAAACGATAAGAATTTTCCATTAAAAAAAAAACACCTTTGGTCTTTCCATCCAGAGCACAAATATAATGCATTATTGCCCGTTCTCTCGCACCACAATATTGACCTTATTATAGTCAAGTTATGGTACCAACAGCTTGATCAGTGAACACGGCGTGATATCGCGGTAACAACGATATAACTGCCTTCTGCTTCCGACTCAAAGGTCACTAGACTAAACCATAAGACTTTGGAATGAAGTTTATTTTGCTGGGGTACAATACAACGAGGACGGAGGAGGGAGATGACGTATCGAGCTTTCCGAAGAGTGGTAGGACGCTCTACAAAAGCCGAAATTTTTCTAAAACTCGATGGGCCATAACGGCGAGGCATTAAAATTGTATCTAACACCAGGGGCCTACTACTTAAGTCCGTCAACAAATCAAAATGATATATTTCACATACTTACATGGGCACTTATGAAACGTCAGAAGCTAGGTGCTCGGTCCCAATAGGTCGTTTCCTATGGGGAAGAGCCAGCAAGAAACTCCACGGTTACTCTTTTAAAAATAATTAACTTTTACAATGTTTTCAAATTACAGTGTTAATAGGTGTGGGAGGACAGTGTATGCCTGTCAACGAGTACCATATGCTTAACAAATAGACTATGGTCTATAAATCTAAAAGGCCTAAAACGTTCTCAAATCGCAAAATATAAAAGAATCCAAAAAAAAAAACTCCGGAGTAAACCCTACCCACGATTAAAAACCTTTTTCGGACATCGAAAACACAGGAGTAGGGACAACTGTCAAATCGTGTTGTCATTCAATATTAGTTCGGGCACCACACTAATCTTACGTGACTAGGTGATATTATACAGTAGGACTTCGACTAAAACAACGGAATTCCTGCTTGCTGCGGTAGCATTTTTTGACACCCTAATGTCAAATACTAGTGAAAATTATAGTCTTTCATGACGTCTGTTATAATGACCTATAGTCATCAGTAACAGAAACAGTATTCGTAGCCGAAGTCGGCATGGGGATGTATTGCTACTTAAATTACGGATGACAAACCGTGAAGGTTTTTCTGTGCAAAGTTGCAATAATACTAAATAACAGTTGGGTATTTGCAATAATAAAACAATGCGTATTTAACATAAAAACAATATTTTAAAACCACTTCAACGTAATATTTTAACGTGCGATGTGATAACAGGACCTAAATAGTGATGAGAATATATCGATGTTTTCGCAGCTCGAAATGTGTATTGTGTTTGAGTGCCCACAGGAATGCGTGTTTAAATGTTGGAATTGAGGAATGCAATAATTGCATGTCATAATTATTTTAGTCACAATAGACGAACTAAAAATTCTAAAAAAATCTAATAATAAAAACACTCAAACATTTTTTTTTCCTGTGAACAACTGATTTTCGTTTTCAGATTGACAATTTCTTTAGAATCAATTAGATTCGGTAAGAAATAAACATAGCAAATTAACTGAAACAATAGTTCTAATTTATTTATATATTAATGATCATTTAGCCTTTTTTTATTTAGGTTTTTTCTTTATAACATTCAGCCAACCAGTCTATGGACATGAAAAAAATGTGAAACAAAAAGTATATTTTTCTTTAAATTCAGTTATTTACAGGATGTATCTTTTTAATGTGGAATTTCTTCTATTTAGATAACTGTGTAGTGTTTTCTTTTTTCTTATATGTTTTTTCTTTTTTACTAATTCAAGCATGGATTTTCAGCATTATGGGCACTAAGTCTCAGCCCCCTTGTTCAGGCGGAATGCCAAAGTAAGTACTGTTTTTTCTTTTTTTTACAAGAACAATAACTCACGAGCTTTTCGGCTTTAACAGAAATAAAATAAAGAAGCTAATAAAAGCCATTTTACACTCGCCAGATGCTTTGACGCTTACATTAATACTAATTCATGAGAAAAACTTAGCAATAATATTGGAAAATTGTTGAATATGAATAAAATGTCGTAGACTGGGTTGGCTAACATAATTACAGAGATTTTTCTGCACAAAAAAGGTCACACTTTCAGCTTTTTTGTTTTATTTGATTTTTTGTTTTAACTTAACAAACTGCAAAAGGTAACACATTTTCAGCTAATCATTTACTAAAACTGTATATAAATAAGTAAGTAAAATTAGAAAAATACATTAATTTTTATTTTTCTGTCTCTTTCGTAGCTCTAGTGCATGAAACTAGCTTTTTCAGTTCGCTTTTGACGGTTATTTCGCATAGAAACTAAGCTTTTATTGATGCGTAAAGCTACGGTTTCTTAAAAGACCGGTGGTCGCCACATTACGTCCGCAATTTACCGGCGAATGACGTCACGAAAACGTTATTTTTAAAGTAAGTTGGTGTGTTTTCCTCAAAGAGAATATAACAATACAATATAGTGATTGGTTTTCCTAGATAGCGTTTTTTGTTACCGTGAAGTCAACAAACCCCGCTGCCATAATTCTGCGGTCGTTATATGTCAGCTACCGCTTTTCTAGGAAACAGTAGACTTACTGATTTTCTACAAACAAAAAACTTTTCACATAGGATTGTATGTACTTTTGTATTATATGTAGGCACTAAATTAATCAGTAGAAGCTTTGATATGTTTAATCATTAATTGTTGTCACGTTGTTAATTGCACCCAGCCAGAATCGATTTTGAACTTGCCAGAAAACGTATTTTTTTAATAGAACGCGTAGATATACATACACTTTGAACAAACCGTTTTTTTTTCTAATAATAAACACTAGTTGGTTACCTACCTGTTACTAATTTAATACCTGTTTTTGTTTGTTGTGAATTTATTTAGGCATTTATTTAGATGTCACTTAGTGTTCTTGAAAACGGGTATAAGTTTAGAATAGACGCTGGCAGGTGTGATAATGTTTCTGTTTGACAGTTTTAAATGAAGCTGTGCTATCTTTAAACGCGACTGATTGTATGTTTGTTTGTCTGTTCGTGTGTAATATGTCTATTTAAATATAGCAACTGGGGTAAGTATGAATTAATTCATAAAAGATGGATGTACCTTCACCTTCACTGATGCACAAAAGCTACCTACCAATACACCTGTTTTCCTACAAGAGCAGCTTAAGATAACGTCCTTAAACACCTAATTCAGTGTTGCCTTCGTCGGGTTTCATTTTGGTTGGGCTATTTTTTATACGGCTAGTCTTGGTTGAAAATTCGCTAGTTATCTTCTACACACATGCCAAATAAAGTTGCTTCTAGGAGAAGTAAACCGCACATCATTTGCACTATGACAATCAGCCTTACTGTTACGACATAAAGTCGCTATGAATTGTGCGGTTCACTGTCCCTGGCTAGAAGCAACGCGTTGAAAGCACTAAGTACAAACCGCTTTCACAAAATATAAAAAAACATAACACAACCACGATTCATATTCATAACTAGCTTCTACCGCGACTCCGTCCACGTGAAATTTCTTGTTTTAACATTCAATAATAGTTATATCCTATGACACTGAAATATTGAAGCTTCCTATTATTAAAAGAATTTTCGGAATCGGATCAAAAGTTCGGAAGATCAACCCCTTCATCCAAACTCACAAATTTTATCTCTCTAAAATATTAGTTAATCTAGAAGCAGAGCTCGGAATCCCAGTGTTTTTGGAACCGGTACGGCCTTGGTGGATACCGGTACCAGACGTAGTACCGGTACTATTAGTACCGGTTCTACGTTTGGTTTTGGTACCGGTACCAGACGTAAATAGTTCCAGTAATAACGGTACTTACATCGGTACGGTACCGTACCGGTACCAGTACCAAAGCGCCGTACTAAACAAATATTTCCGTAAGGTAGAGTGAAAAAACAGATAAAGTAAGTAAAAGGAGAGTTAATTGAAATATAACTATAAGGTATGAATACGAGTTAGCAAAATTCTGGTACTTGTTAGGTGGAGTATCGGTACTTATCTGGAACCGGTACCCGTCTGGAACCGGTATCCTAGGTACCGAAATGGCATGAACCGACAAGTACCGGTACTGAACCTGTACTTTTGGTACTGGTTGTAAGCCCTGTATAGATAAGACCGCGCGCAAACACGCGGGAATAAACTAGTAACATCTCAGTCCGAATTTATCATCGCCACATTAAATAAATAATGGGTCGAAGTTATGAAAAAATTTACATAAAGACCGCGCATCAAAAATAAACGGTGATCGTCGTGAATCTAAACACGGCGCCTGCGACGAACGCAGATACGGAATTACGATCATGACGTATAAAACTGTTAAAATTAGCTTTTAATTAGGTAATGACTGTCTTGAACGGTTGTTCGGATGTTTGGAGATTTCTTTTTGATGTCTTTTGAACTCTGTTAACAAAGATGTTAAGTGCAATTACAATTGTAATGTAACTTTTATAGAATAAAAAAAAACGCGATTAATAAGCAAAATAGTTATAAGGGTATAGGGTAATGTATTTACAGAATTTAAATAATAACATTTGAGGGTTTTTCTAACTCAACATAAATCAACAATGATTATAACTCCGATTTTTGCATTTTGCAAAAACAATAAGACAATTTGAATTTCGCGGTTAACCCTGGCGCTTTCACAGGCACATTATCTGGCGCGGACACAGAAGAGGGTGGGCAACGAGTGCAGTGTACCCCCCGGGCTTCGACCAAACTGAGTCTAAAACTCAAAATTAGTAGTTTTAAAACATTGCTTTAAAACACAGCTTGTGTGTTTTTTTTTTTACTTCTTACTTTGTATACTACCTACTGTACAGTATATTACTAAAATATAGATAAGTCATAATTATTCTTGAAAAGGCCATAAGAGTTTACGGAAAATAGTTGCCGAAGGTTTTTTAAAATCTTTTACGGCCTAGATCTGCGCTTGATAATTATTAGCCAAAAGTTATTTCGTTGTCTTTAGTCGTAGTTAATGGCATACAAAAGTGTCATTGTATTTGATTATATACGTAATTACTGATAAGTATAACGATGATGTAAAAGTTAAAAATGTATTGGATTGACATAGGTAAGCTACCGAAACGCTTGTGTGTTACTGTTGAAAGACGACGTACCAACACGATAATTATTTCCAAATTAGGCTGAGAATCAGCAATTATTGAAGTCAAAATTGCATAAGACAGTCCTCCAAAATGCCCACCTTACACCAGTTTCTAGTGCTTTAGCTGGGAAGAAGAAGTGGCGCAGCAAACTCCCCAGCAGCACAGCTGTCTGTTCAGTTAGAAGAACTTAATTGAGGCGCTCTGGTAGGTTCCTGTAAATGTTAAAAGTCTCCAATCGCGGAGTCATCCACTGTATTATAAGATTGATTTTCATGCGAATCCAACAAAAAGCTCATTAAGCGAAGCGTTGCTATACCACAGTTTGTGCAGCGTCAGTTCTCCATTAGAAATTGGGTAAAAATCTGTTTTCAAAATCGAGTAGTCAAGGTAAATCGAAATACGAAGATGCAAAGTCCGTGAGCGCCGGGGTCGGTCGGGAGAGCAGTAACAACAGATATACAGAAACAAAGCCAAAGGCCGTCGTAACACCACAAGAATGCACAAGAAAACATCCAAGATGCTAGCCAAAAAAACCTGTAGACTAGGACAGTTTTCTGTTACTAAATATCTGTAGACTAGAACAGTTTTCAGAAAGATTTAAATGATCTGACTAGACTAACTTAAACCCACAAATAGCCCTTTTGCAATTGTATTTTTTCACGACGGACTGTTGTTTATTTATTAATTATAAACCAACTTAAATTCACAGTTTGCGCCACAATTACAAGTTATCGGTCAATACAAATACGAGTACAAGAAAAGTCCATAAAGTTTCGTTTTAATAAGTAAAACTGACAAAATTTGATAACTGGTAATTGGTTATTTCTCCCTCTTGGTGAAATAGTAGTTGCTTCCTTAATTGCAATACAAAATGTATTTTTCTTTTAGATAACATAGCCAAGTTAGTAAAACGCAATCGATAAACTAATTGGTTTATGATATTTGCAGCGCAACCCTACATGTGTCATTAGCAAGATTAGTGATGTAACCATCTCAAATTGGTTTATTGTCGATAAATATCATATTGAGAGTCAGGAGGATGGTTTTATCGACCAGTACCCTAATTGCGTAATACATAATCAATCGGAATCTGAATCGTTTTGAAACAGATTGCTAATCCATTGCTTCATAAGTTCGGTAAAACATTCTGCTCAACAATGTAAATATCGCAATGAATGATGTTGAACTGTCAAAATCAAACAGATTAGTCGTAATCGTTTACGAAAATGTTTTACGCAATTAGGCTGCAGGTATGCCTTAATAAAGTCTGACCTGACCTTAAGCAATAAAAATAAAAAACAAACAAATAATTAGGTCCTAGGCAATTTTGAACGAAAATAGTTACGTGATAATAGCATTGATTCTAGTTGCCTCTTCCAAAAGGTAGTTTTGTGTGGAGATGTATGGGTAAGAAACTCCATAGTTACGCTTTTAAAATGTTTTATTTACTACCGGTACCTTGGTAAGTAGTACATTCAAACTTTAATTTCGTTTGAGAGGGAAATATAAATTAGAGTCAGTTTAATTATATTCTCAGGGAACCGAGAGTCGTATGACGCGGAAAAACGTGTTACTTGAACGATAACAACGAGGTATTGCAGTGATAATTCACGGACGCAACTGGCATGAAGAGAAGGACTACCAAGATTAAAAAACTAAAAAAAAAGCATACTAAACACGCTTATTTCAAAGTTAACAGCGCAGATGAAAAAAACAAAAATAAATAAAGGAAAACATATTCGTTTACATAGTTTCTTATGATGACATTTTTTTAAACCGTGAACCTTATAGATTTTCTTGGCCTCATAGTAGCGAAGTCGTCTTCCAAATCCACACACGGTATTCTATCAAGTGTTGGTATCAGGTTGGTTTTATTCTGATCGAATGCCATTTAACGCTCTCAGGCGTATGATGTGTTTGCTTTGAGAAAAATAATAAACCTATACTTCATTTTACCCTTACCAACACCCCATTAGCATCCAATACTTTCTCTCATCCATCCAAAACTGAAGTGCTAGGCACTAGTTCCTGTACAATACGAATTATTTTTGTTGCTTAAGGTAAAGATACCTTCAGTCAGTCATCAGTCATCAAGCACTGAAACCCCTCTACTGCACCCGCTCCTTCTCACATAGATGAGGCCCGAGTCCCGGCAGTAGAAACATTATAGCTGGATTACGTGTCCACGACACGTAGCGAATGCCTCGCGGCCCTGCTTCTAGTGCCCTAGTTTCCACCGCCTGAAAGTCAAACCAACCCAGACATTCAGGCGACAGCCATGCTGGCGCCTAATGGGCTATTTTGCTGAGTTTTTTCAATACTAGCTATTGGAATATATTACAAGGACTGGCAATTGTTTCCTTGACATGCATCGCGTGTTTGAGTAGCCTTGTTACGATTTAGCACTGTTATAAATAGCCTAGGACATGGTGTAGATTTTTATCGAGCGGCTGGCAGGTGGGCCTTCCAACAGGTCGATGTAGGGTCCTCAGTAATCGTAGTAGTAGGTCGATCGATTCATCGAACTGGCCATCATGTAGTCAGCTCGTGTAGTCTTCTTCTAGTGCTGATTATGGGCTTCCTTATCTCAGTTACAGCAACGTATACCAGGTTTCTTTTTTTTAAACTATGTGCCATATTTATGCCGAGCACAGAGTACGCAGACGCGTCGTCAACACTGTCCATGATGACGGAGCAGGCGCGGATCTAGGTTTCCGCTCAAGAGGGGGGCGGAAATTTATCTCTCTGAGGAAGGGGGAAAGCTATTTCTCAAACCGTGAAAGCCGTTTTAAAAACCTTCGGCACCTATTTTCCCAAAACTCAAAAAAGGGGGGCATTTTTGAGGATGACTACGACTTTATCTACATATGTATACCGTATACAAAGAAAAAATAAAGATTATAAAACTGTGTTTCGGTAGGTTTGACTCCTCAGTTTTTACCCGCTAAGACCAAGGGAGTCACCGTTTTGAATGGCTTGGAATACAGTCCGAAAAAAAAGTGTGCTCAATGCAATTTTGGTGCCATGATTTTATTAGTACTGCCGTCTTTTGACACTCCCGGGGAGTGGGTGGTTCCCTGCTCTCGTGACTATGATTGATGATGTATTACTCTGTTTAATGTAATCACCAATGGGTTTTCTGAAAGTACCCGTAAAAGTTTCAGGTAGAAAAGAATTAATGCTTATTTAACTAAATGTTTTTCCGAAGTTCTTTTACGAATAAGTAATCTTAATCACTCCTCATTACCTTTCCATAACATAAAACACGAAAATAGTTTAAAAGTCATTCTTATCAACTACACTAGCTTACAATAACATCATGAAGTTTCCATCGCTATATCACTAAAGAAAAGTCTTTATAGTTCCTTTCTTTACCCACAATAACACTGAAGTGCATCAGTCATGTTCATGAAAACACCAGCTATCTATTAGCCGACTAAGACAATTATACAATTGGGTGAAATCACGTTTTAAATTTAGCGTCGTATGTCGTCCGGAAAACGTTGTCTATGTAATGTAAAACAGTTAATTGAAACGTTTTTTGCTACCGCGTAACGTCAAACATCTTTCATCTTTGAACGTCCGCCGTATCTTTGCTGCCGCACGGCTGTTCAGAAACCCGCAGTTTTTTTAGCGTCTCAAAACTCGCGTTTAGCATAGTACCACTCTGCCTCGGTCGCAGGTTGTTGGAAAGAGATACCGTGGCCTCTGGCACAGGGAACTGAAGAAACATGGGTGGCTTTTAGTAAGTTAAAGTCTGATACCGCTCCGCCCAGAACGGTAGAATTCTAATGACTGTCAGTTGTCTTGATCGGCTAGAACAACATTCCAATAGCAACTACCCCGAAAAACAATACACTATCGGTACAAATAGTCCCTAATCGTTTCTCCAACCTGTTCTCAGCACGAACGATATACTGCTACGAGTGTGACAGCTGGACGGATCCCCGCTGTAAAGACCCCTTCAACTACACGGCCCTGCCACGAGACCAGCCGCCGCTACAGACCTGCAACGGCTGCTGCGTCAAAATGGTGCGATATTCTAAGAGTCGTGAGTATCATCGCCAGCTGCGGTTCCTTTCTCAACTACCTTGGGGTCGGCTTCCAGTCACCGGACGCAGCTGAATACCAATGTTTTATATGGAGCGACTCTTACCTGACCTCCTCAACCCAGTTACTGTGTGGCATGAAACAAGAGTCGTGATTAACTTTACACTTTTCACATTATTTTATGGTAGTGTGGTGGTGATTGCAATACCTGCAATACCATTTGTGCATAATGAGCCTTTAATGTTCCCACTTCTGGGACACAGGTCTCCTTTCTTCAAGAGGGAGTGGGCTGTAATCTACCACGTGGACCTGGTAGATGTCACATTTCTTCGAATTTTTGCCGTTTCTTCACAGTTTTGAGTGGTGATGAAATTGTTAACGCAAAGTAAAGCGCCTGTCTGGGTTCCAGCCCACGACCTACAACTCATAAGTCGGGGCCATTACCACTGGGCAACCAAATGTATAGCAGTTGACAAAGTTTAATTGTGGCATGTGCCTATACTACGGCACTCATACCCTTAAATCCGGAACACAGCAACGCTGCTAGCACTTCCCCGCATGAGCTCCTTCACTTTCAGCCCTAATTGTTCCTAATACTACTAACTTGTCTAACTAACAACAGAGGTCATTCATGAAACCATCTTCATGCTAATTTAAAATAAAGTCGATGCAGGATGTCTTTTTTCCCATCTCTATCAGAGATGAAGAAACACGTGCATTTTTTTAACCTAGTTATTTCCTCTTTTAAAATAGTAGTATTCTCAAGTAATCGTTCATTAATTAAAACTTTTCTTTTAACTCTGTTCGAATTGGGCTTGGTGCCAATCCTCAGAATGTAGTTTGTAATTTTTTTGGCAATCGAAAACGCAGGCGTCGTTTGTCATCGCTTGACAATTTTATTAAGAAAAGACGATCCTGATATTGTTGGATAATAGGAACTCAACATAATTTTTTGCGACTAGTTATGTACTTTTACGACGGTCTTTGAACTGAATGTATTAGGTATAACGGTCATCAAACTACATTAAAATAAAATGGATTTTTCATCTTGATTTAATATGTCGTGATCATTAGATTCTGTTTTGTTTTTATATGATTACTAGATCTTGCCAGCGGCTTCGCCTGGATGCAGGTCGGAAATGGTTCCACAGGAACATACTACCTGGATAAAAAGTATTCCATGTGTTAATTCAAGTTTTCTATCCATACTATATGTTTGCCCATCCAAGTCCATTCAGTCGTTTTTTCGTGAAAGAATAACAAGCATCCATCCATCCATCCGCACAGCTTTCGCGTTTATAATATTATACAATATGTAACAAAAACCCTGTCCGATCCAAAAAAGGCGTATTCCAGGTTTAACATACGTACTAGAAAAAATGGTAAAAAAAATCTAACTCATAAAAACCAAAAGCTATTGATTTTTTTTATTTTTAGTTACCATGCGAAATGTAACACTAAATATGGTAAATTTTCATAAGTTGACAACACTCCATCGGCCGGCGAAATCTTTTATTTTTTGCCTATTTTATTTCAAAGGACACCGCCCTGCACTAGCCGCGCTGTAGGTACTCATAACGAGTCCTCGATCCTTTGATGTAGCCGACTGGTCGCTACTTGTTTGGACACTTCGCCAGTCTCACGTGGAGATAGCTTGCGATCGGATGTCCGTACGTGTCACGTGCCGCTATCGTATCGCGAACAATGTCGTATACCAATCAGGAATATTTGAATATGTTAATTTTTATTTGTGAGTGAATGTGTGATTCGGAAATCGAAGTAACAGCTCGGATTGTGGAAGCTTTCGAGTCACTCAAATCGTACACATGTGCGCTGCGAATAGTACGTGCAAATTTAATAAAAAGGTGTAGAATGTGTACTAATGTTCTAGATAGATAGAGGTATGTAACAAGTAAATGTTGTAATAAACTGATACCTACAGTGGGTACATTGCCAAAAGCACATCACATTAACTCAATAATAATTGTTTCTTGATAAACAGAAGGTCAGAAATCGGGGTCATTGTGCGTAAGCCTACAATAAAATATCAGCTGATACCTACGCGTAGGCAAAACGTAGATTTCTTTAGTCCTACGTTTCTTTGGCGGCATGCGACAAAGGACCGCCGCGCTCAGGCGGCTTCTTTGACACGAAGCTGTAGGTGAACTCTGGTGAACCCTGTCGAGCGATCAGTGTTGCCTTTGATAGGATTATTTTGAATTTTTAAATTAATTGTTTTCATTGGGGAAAAATAATTATCTCGTATCAATTAAATGATTTCGTATTTGTGTACGCACTACGATACCAAATAATACCCTTCAGGATCGGACAGTGTTTTGTTACATGCTGTATACGAGGATTACGAGTGACAAGGGAGAAAGTTTGAACAGTAGTTTTGACTCTATCTACTATACTGTACTGTACTCTACGGCGTGCTTAGAAAGTTTTTTTTTTTTCACTAAGGCAACAAGTCCCAATACACAAATTATGAGAACATAAAATTCATTTGATCAACTTAATAAATAAAACATTAACATTCAATCCCATCATTAAACAGACATTAAAATTAAATTGTTACCATAAAAAAATTACACAATAAAAATATCATATAATTATAAAATCTTCACCGTCCGTTGGCACTCCGATGAACTTCGAGCCAATACCTGTGGATCGGACTGCTCCAATCCTCACTAGCGACCTTCAACAGCAGATTGCTCGGTTTGCGTAAAATGCTGGAAAACGATGCTATGCGCGATCGAATAATGGCATGAACATTATGAAATTGACAAAAGGCACATTGTTCTCCAGGATTCAAGCCCAATCTAACAGACCAAGCTCGAAAACCGAGTCTCTTAATCACCACGAAATCATTAAAACAATTAACATAATCTTTTCTCTCATTCCAGCGTACGAGGTGGTCCGGCGAACCTGTACATCACAACTACAAATAAATCTCTTCATGGTCGATCACGTGTGTATGATGGAAAGTACTGGCACGGGCCACATGTGCTTCTGTGAGGAAGATATGTGCAATGCCGCGCGCACGCCGGTCGCAGCACTGGCCTTGGTCGCAACATTAGTCGCATGCGCATGCCTGAGGTGAAGTAGGCGTAGAGACTGCCCCGAGCGGTCGATTGTCGAGTATCGATGTCGATGAACGACAAATATTGTCCGTTTTTCACTTTCATATGACGTTGCTGTCTACGCGACGTGGTGTTAATGTCGCCGGTCCGACAATACGAGGAATTCATCGATATCGATCGAAGTGTCAACTGTCAAATGTTAACCCCTATCTCTGAGCTCACTAATGATGTGCGAACGATTAGTTTAATAACGATGAATCGACAATCGATTGACTGTACCTTTGGGCCCTACCCTAGCTGAGATTTAATTACATTTTTCGTCCAAACGTAGATGTAGTTTAGTCTTGTGGTGCTTAGTTTTTACAGCACGGCGATAAACTATTCCTGTTAAATGCCGCATCAAAAAATGCTTAGCTTGAACTTTTTGAGGTCAAAGTTAGTAAAATCTTTGTAAGGGCTCCTTAATTTTGAGGTGACTTTTCAAGTTTCAAAGTAAAATAGGCTGTGTTAAAATTTTAAATTGAATAAAAAACAACAACCAAGATGAAAGACAAATGCTTAATATTTGTATTCAAACAGAGAAATATGTAGGTACCTAATTCTTAGGAAAAGGGAATAAATAGGAAAGAATAGAAGTAAAAATCCGTCTAGAATTTTTCAAGAGTTATTAAAAATGCTGTTTTAATACCCTTAAAAACCCTAGATGAGTTATTCATTACATTTTTTGTCGGTAACGGATGGCATTGCTGTTGAATTTCTTCATTGGTGTGATTACCAATGAAGAAATTCGATTTGTCATAGGTATGCAAAAAGATTAAGCCTGCCAATTTATTCGGTAAAAATCTTACCATGAAAACGAAGGCAAAATGAGCTTGAAGCTTAAGTTTTCAGTGAGATTTTTACAGAATTGAACCGCTGGTATAGTTTTCCCGAAAAATGAGAAGCCCCACAAATGAAAATCAAAGTTTAACAAAAAAAATAGTCTACCAGCTTCAAGCTTCCAGTTTGTGGTGTTAAAACTAAGCACATTTTTCTTCTAAGGCTAATCTCATGTTCAGCAATTTTTGCTCTAAAATTATTAATAAAGTTTTCCTGGATTTAGCATGTACATACAGCTCAGTATAGACGCGTTAGTAATAATGAGAATCATAGAGGCGTGAGTTTGCTGCAACTAAATGGCAGTGGAATCGATTTTTCCGTTAAAATTCAAAATGTGAACCACCACTGCCATCTAGTGGGTTTTTCGAGTTACTAATTTCTCCTGCGAACGCTTCTGATTGGTCCAATTATCGACCAATAAAATTTGCTCATAGTTGCACCTAATCTTAGAAGTGGGCACCTGTAGATAGAAAAAAGCCGAAATTGGAAGGAAACTAGCGTGTACTGCCCAAATATAGTCGAATAGTTACGTGTAAGTACATCAGATTGGTGATATCAGTTTCTGAGATTAGTGTTAAAAAAACGGTTGTGTTTTTATGGTCTTCTGAAGAGACGTAGGTAGTTAAATTGTCAATTCAGTTCTACTTTTGATTGATTTAGCGTGCAACAAATGTTAATTTTATTGAAACCCCATTTTTACGAAAACAAAAAAAAAGATTGTCACATCTCTAATTTCAAAAAACAACACGTAGTATTATAGTGATGTGGAATGTGGTTCGATATTTTTTAAGTTTTAAAAGTTTGATGTAAGTAGTATAATTTAAATCAGAAGCTAGAATATAATTTAAAGCCATTAACTTTTAAAATTAAGGTTCCTACATTATAATTTTGACATTTACTTTTCATAATCTGCGGGTGACATAGATTATAAAACAAAATAGTGAAAAAGTATGCTAGAATTTAGTCGCAAACTATGAGGTTTTATAATTATAGCGTAAAGAATAAATAATTTTATGAAATTAAACACCAAATACATTTTAATCATTAAAATTAAGTTACAAATAATAATATATCGTAGGGTTATAAAAATGTGCTTGTTCGTGGCAAGTGATACTTGTCACTAATACACTATGTGATCATTGAACCCAAATAGTTGAAGGCGGTAACTTTAAGCGGTATATACCTCTATGAGTTTCTTGACCGTTCTTCTACATAGGAACCTACTTCGAATGGGCTACTAGCTTCATCTCTCTGACTGACCGACTGATAAATAATGAAATAAATCTGTCATTTTGTCTATTCTATCCGTCATTTTGTCTTTTTTCCGTCGACAAAAAATCAAAAAGCGTAACACGTCAGTAGCAATCGCTTTCATTTTGACAGTTCAACAACATTCAATGCGTTATTTACAATGTTGAGCGGACACATTTTTCAAACATATGATGCAATGGATTAGCAATATGCTTGAAAATGAATCATATTGTGATTTACTGTGTGTAATTTGGGTGCTGGACAATTCGAAAGTGCCTGTATTTGGTTGAATGATTTACGTTTGAGTTGAGTTAAATTGAAGAGGATAATTTATTAAAGAAGTAGTAGTGTTAACTTTTCATGTTGCAGTACACAGATCCAGTTTGAGTTAAAAAAAGGGGGGTTGGAACATATTTTTGAATGCGCAAAATAATCATAAACATTTGCCCTTCTATCCTCTATCGCTCAGTTCTTTAGATTATCTTGATACTAGGCCCCATATTTATCTTCTGAACGTCATATTTAAGGTCTTTCCACACATATCAGGACTGTGCCCAGCACGAGACAGGGACTTGTTGCGAACGAGTTCATGTAAAATGTACGCAACGATATTTTTGTTGAGCCTATAACGGAGCACGTCCCGGGCACGACACAAACTTTACTTGTGCGATGTACAACGCTTCAAGGATCTTTTAGCGCGTGATCAAAGTTAGAACTAACGCTGCCAACTTGTTTTGCTAATACAACACAAATGTTTCAAACAACAGTGCTCCCCTGTCAATGTCATTAATGCGCCTAAAGATCTTTGTAACACTGTATAGTCCAGTCACAGTTATTTTACCTCTGAGTTAACATCTCTGTCAAATTCACAATGATCATTATTATTGCTAAAATAAGGTTGCTATTGGGTAGCTGCTGTCAGAATAAATATAACTATTAACGGCACTCTAGGATCCATGTGAAGTGACTCAGTGGCGCCGTTGTTGATACCTGTTGCTCACTGGATAGAACTCGCAGACGTGTCGCAAAACATTCGAAGTAGTGTTTTTTTTTCATGTTTACTGTTCGAACAATTGCAGCCAGTTATTATATAAATACTTTTTCTTTATTTAATTTTGCCAGCTTGTCACTCAGTTTTCAGCCGCTATGTACCCTTGTACATAGCGATTCGTTTCTTTTAAAACGGAACCAAAACTAACCATTTAAATTCAACATCGACCCTGCGATTCGACAGCGTTCACTATGGAGCGTAACCGTATCAAAATCGGAACGGATTCGTATCGAAATGGGAACGAGATCGGGGTGAAATGGGAACGACATCGTAGGTAAATACCTCAATTTAATTTGACAGTTATACCGCTTGAAGTGTCGCTAATACCGTTTATATCGAGGGATTATAAATAAAATTGTAGAAGCGAAATATTGTTAGTACAAAAATATATTTTTCAGCATAATTTTGCTAGGGATAGAATAAATGAAAACCCAAGGTCAAAGCCAGACGTCGAAATGTATAGTAAAACGGTTTTTATCGCATTAGGGTTTGACTAGCACTCCTTTGACTGGTTATCCAGTCGCAAATGGCCTTAGCTTGTGTACTAGAGAGGTTATTTTATAATTCTTCGAGGAATACCATTTAAAATATGAGGCAGTCAGTAAGGCGCTGGGCTGGCTAACAACGTCATTCGAGCGCCAAAGGATCGGTTGAAGTGAAGAAGAAAATTTGACAAATGTGAGTCAAAAACTATTATTTTCAGAGATAGAAGCATTGAAGTTTTTAGGTACTTAAAATAATATTTGCATTTTATTTTGTGTAGGTTAGGATAGAAAAAATGATACAATGACATGATAAGGTGCTAGACATCGTCAACATGTAGTTAGTTCAAGAAAATGCTAGAAAAACGAAAATGCGATAAAAACCACAATTTATAAAATAAAACTTTATAAAATTCTCAAAAAACATACATATTTATTAACCCACGCTAGCCAACGCTGAGAATGCAATTTATACATTTAAAAATGAATTATACATTTTGACGTCATTTCGACACGTTGACGTGTAATACAAAGTTGATATCCGTCATTACATTATGTACCAGCTGAATATAGCGACAAAACAGACTGATATAGAACTTTTCATTTAATAAAATATTCGTTAAAAACTTGACAAACAGAAACCGAGCCGAGCGAGACAGATCGAGCTGGGCAAAAAATTTGCGATAGAATGTTAGCTGGGTGGGCTTAGAATACTCTATGGAATTAAGCGTTTAAATTGCGTACTACGATCTGCGAACTTTATTTATTAAACAGCTCATATTTCGTCATATTCGTTTGATCGTGAAAGCAATCGCGCACTGTGACTTTTGGATTTCGATGAGTAGCTCAAAATCGGACGTATTTTTTTTCTTAAAACAACAACCTCATTTTGAAGTAAAATCTATCATTATTTCATTGCCGTCAAGGGATATCCCTTACTCGCAATGAAAGAATGATAGATGGTAAAGTGCTATTCGTTCTGGATAGCTCCATCTCTTTCTTGCACTAAAATAATGATGATTTGACTCGTTACGGTAACATAATGTGAAGAGTTCTATAACTATCTATCTTGTAAACCTAAATTAATTAAATAGGTAGATACGGGTGCAATACTTAAAGAGCAAAAATTAGTGATAAAAATTCCTTACTAGTAATTTTAATAGAAGGACATAGTTGTGATTTTTACGGTGATTTAGTTAAGTAGCACACTAACAGCCAATTTGACACATTACAGTTTGACTTAACTTTGCTTCGTAAATGTTTTAGACGAATACCGATATTCTGATTTTCATGCGGATATTGTTCATATTCGTACAAGAATTTGAGCAAACGTTTCGTACAAATATCAACCTTAACATCAACACACACACATTCGTTAGAGGCGCTTACTTTACTGAAAGTCAAAGGGCTATCTGCGAATTTTGCACGTAGTATATATATAACGTTTATTTCGGATCATACAATCTTCAATTAACACACAATCCATATAGTTTTAGTAACAAAAACTTAAAAACAATGTTAGTAAAACTTACAAACTAACCTAACAACAACTAATATATCTACGTGGCTCAACACAAGTTAGCACGTGCCTCTGCACCTAGTGCCTAATAAAGGGGCTGTCCACCTTGTCATACAATGTTTTTAGGATGCTGTTGAAGCTTCCGCGCAACCTACCCATTATTGACGCCACCCTTTTTCTCATTATGGCATGGAAATCATCAGTGATGTAACATAGAAATCTTCTGCGAAAAACGATTTAAGATTTATTAAAACCGGTGTTCAAATCCATCAAGTAGTTTTTGATATAACCCCGAACGTTAAAATCTAAAAAGCCGTTACGTCTTATAGACTTTCCATGAAAATCTCTGGCTAAACTAGTTCACATCGTTTCGAAACTGGACAATGTATAGCCATTCTTCATGTCGTGGGTGCCTTTCAATTCAGCCTATCGCAGTTCACTGCTGGACATAGGCCTCTACCAGGCTGCGCCACAACACCCTGTCCCGCATCCAGTCTGTCCCAGTCATCCTTTTAAGGTCGCCGGTCCATTCTAACTTGGGATCCGACACTATGCTTGCCGATACGCGGTCTCTACTTCAGGGCTATAGACCATTCGTTGGTGCCATAGAGTCCAAAATTATAATTATTATGTTCAATGATACAATGAACAGATCAGGTTTATATCTAGGAAATATCTGAAACTACTCCTTTCTTGCTTTTGTATTTTCAAAGGAATCTTAAGTTTAGCGCTCTTTTGCTCTGATTTTTCCAACGTCACTTAACTTTTAAATCGTGGAGTTAAGTAGACGTTTGACAATTTTTGGACGGAAAAACTGTCAAAAACTCAAAATTATTCCTCGTATAAAGGTCTCCGGCGTTGCAGGAATCAGCCCTAAATCGCTGAAAAAATAAGATAACATCACGCCTGAATACGGGGTTTTCAGGCGTGGTGTTATGTTATATTTTAAGGTTAGGCAGAAATATACCTTTAGTACACCACCATTTCACCAGTTATGTAAACCGGGCACAAATCCAACCTCCGTGCTGCTACTAAGATATTCCTGATTTAAAAAAAAAAAAACATTTTTCCCAACCTGGAAATCGAACCCAGGACCACATGCTCAGCACTAGTGTTTGCGAACTCTAGACCAACGAGGCATAGAAAAAAATTAGATACTTATCAGAACAACAAACTTACGAACAACATAAAACTGTGGTGTGCGACTGCCCTGTTTATATCAAGAGCAAGCCTTTTGTAGTCTCTTTCAGTAAATCCCTTTTACCTGTAGTCACATTCCAGTCAAAAAACCGGGTCAAATAAATTAGCTAGCGAAACTCAAAAGGCGTGATCGGTCTCGATAGCAAAAAAATAGGGAATCTCGACCTCTGGTGGTGTAGTTTACTTGAAGTTTTGGTTGAGAACATCTTTTTTTGTTTTATAATGTTTAGACATAAATTTCCATAACGTCTGCGGAATTCAGCTAGATAATTTAATTTGACTCTGGATAAATAATGCGGCTGATGTATGGGTATTTAATGTTAAATATTTTTAGTAAAAGGGCCTCAAGACTCTTTCACACCGTAAAAATCACAATCATGAAAACTTAGGCTGTATTTAAAGAGGAGTGCAAAGCATATAATAGGTATTATAAATATGTAAAATATATAATAAATAAACAAAACAAATATTTAAATAATAATAATAACGACCGTCATGATTATGTACTTCCTAAAATTGTTATTAATTATTTAGTAAATTAAAATAAAGTAATTCCTTTTTATATTTCTTGCATAGGTGTATTCGCGAGCGGATATTGTTTGGTTTATAAACTATAATGCTAAGAGAATGATAAAATAATTATAAATATCATAGATGATAATTTATAATAAGAAATATAAATCATCTCGCCAGTGATAGCAGCTGATTGGTTTGTACAATTTGAATATATTATAAAATATACAACATAAAATGGAAAACGAAAATATTATACATTTTAAAATCGGATTTTTTAATCATCTAAATAGTCTTGACAATATTATGACGACAAAATACACAGATTATACAAAAATAATATCTGAAACAATGTTTGCTTGTTGCGTTCAGACGAATGACGCTCTCACCAAAACATTGCGATCATTGCATGTTACTTTAAATCTAAAAACTGCTATCCCTAGAATTGTATTGGGATCAGCATGGCACTGTAGACAGGCTTACCACGACTCACTGGAATGCTGTTAATAAAATATGAATTGTTCATTTTTGAGTTAGCTGTTATATTTAGTTACAACTAAATATCCGGGTTCTGAAAGGCGAGACTTTAGCTGACAGATTGACAAATTCATGTTGTGACAGATTGACAAAGTGCTGTGATTGGCTAACTAAAATTGATTGGCTTTTGATAGCCAATCAAATTGTTCACATGGCAGTTTGCCAAATGTCAGCAAGTGTCAAAGCTACGTTGAAAAAAAGGTTGGTGGTATTCGTCCTGTGTAGCCTCATTTCTCTTGCAGAGAAACAGTGAAAGCTTGAACACAAAGTACAGCCAATGAAGGGAAATGGTGACGCTTTTTTCCCGGTTTGTGACTAAATGAGGGTATTTGTGACTCAGTTGTCAATCGTAACTGTCACTTTGCATTCAAAATGGTTGCGAATGCCAAATGAGTGGCAATTAGTGTTTTATTCTTCTGTTAAAGAATCGGATCACAACTTCCCTTTTGAGGTATAACTTGTAAAAACAATTGATGCAATGTACCTCGACGACATATTTGTAGTTCTTGGTGAATACATTTTGGATTTACTCCGATTGCAATAATAATAGAGAAATAGTTAGACTTGTACATAAAATACGATCCATGGCTGTCAGCTTCAGGGGTTGTAAATGAGCCCTAATAGCCAATCAAGTGCAAGTTAGTATATCTACTTAGTTTTTAGTTTAAGATCTTAGTTTAATTTCATGACAGGGAATTAGGGCTCAAATTGAGGCCTCCGAATAAGCAACGTAGGTTATAATTGTAATGGAAATAAGTACCATTAGTTTGCGTTTATTTGCAGTCGGATTAATATTGAAATGTATAAAAAATTATAATAAATAACAGCTGACTCAACGTTAAGTATGGATTAGATTTTTTTTATTTAAAAAAAACTGTAACTATTAACTTAAAAGTTTTAAGATTGATCGCTTTAATTTAAACTAACTAGAATGTTAAGAATGCATTGTAGTGGTGGGTTATATTTCTAAGAAAAATTATTAAAAATACTTTTACGAAGATTAAAAAAAGAATGATGAAAAATTGGTAAATTATAAGCAGGTTTTGAAATACTTAGAATCATTACGCTTAATATATCTTAGGTAGTTAAGGAATGATAGAATATATTTCGAAGACAACGGTTGGTTGATAAAAATTACAAGAATAAATATAAGGCTAGATAGCTACTGTATCAATAAGATAGCTACTGTGACATTGTCCATTCCCAAAAGATTATTAAAATAACAAAGTTGGTTTCCCTACTAATAACTATTATTCGATGTCGATCGACGTTTGTCCACACGCTCTGGACAAACATCGATCAACGTTATCAATCGACATTGATCAATGTAATCTTCCAGAAACATCTGTTTACGTCAGCTGATATAATTTTCTTTATATGGTTCCTCAGTCGGGTTGGCAAGCATATTGAACATGTTTATCATCCGAGTCTTTTCCTAAATATGTTAGAGTCATCTTCCCTTCAAATCACAGTCAAATCTTCACTGTAATATACTCTTCATTCAAATATATAGGAGTTGAGC
This sequence comes from Dasypolia templi, assembly GCA_963555695.1. Classification (NCBI taxonomy): domain Eukaryota; kingdom Metazoa; phylum Arthropoda; class Insecta; order Lepidoptera; family Noctuidae; genus Dasypolia; species Dasypolia templi. The sequence continues at coordinate 15,124,693 of OY743163.1, forward strand.
CGCGTTCTAGTAGAAACCGGAAGAGCGCCGTCGGTGCGACTACTCCGGTTCACCGCACAAAAAGTGATATATGCAGGTGACCCTCGCGTAATCGCACGACAATCGTTTTCTATTAGAACGCGGGGTTAGGCTTTTCTTTCTCAAACCAATTTTCAAAAAAGTGGGGATAACACAAAAGTGGCGATACAAAACGAATGATATAAAATTAATTTAAAAATATAACCCACCACGTATAGTAATAATATTCTTCTTTCTTCACATTTTTTCTAAATTTTATGCATATCACGCATTTGTTAGAACTGTTTAGCCATCAACTATTAATACTGTCAATTAGATCGTCTACATATCCGCGTACAATTCGCTTGGATTGTCTCCCCGAGAAGAAAACGCATAGATTTGAAAAGCATGTATTAAAGGGAGGGTAGGACGATGTTTAACGTACATTTCTTTGACATTCGACAATAATTTTTTGAAATATAAGTTTAAAATAAGTTATTTCAATGATTCTACTATTACTAAGCTATTTATTTTGGAAAAATTACATTATTGCTAAGTTTGATTCCTTTTCTAATTCGCTAGTTTGTAAATCATGTAATGATCGCTAGCGCCATCTATTGAACTTAGCAAGTACCATTAGTTACAACAGTTGATACTAGATGGCGGTAGTAATCCTACCTCGCGAAAGCGAAATTCCGTGGACATCGTTTTACCCAAAATGAAGAATTTATTGCACTTTATTTTTAATTAATACACTAACAAGCTGAATGCTTAAAAATGGCCAATGTTGAGAATCTGCCGTGTTATAATGTGAACTGTGAAATTAGCGACAGAGAAGCCAATAATTTTAAATCCCCTAAAAACTGGAGATTTTAACTATTTGTCTTAAAACTCACAAATTCAAAATAATCCCTGTGCCTGATTTGACTATTCAAATCAGTTTTTGAGTAAGTATTTTCTAATTTGCTGGATATCAAAAACTATTATTGTTTGTGCCAACAATTGGATTTCCAAAACTTACGAGTATGTAGAAGGAAGTCATTATTTGCAGGAATTCAATTAATTGTCAGTTAATTTATTTATATTCAACTTTTATTTTGGTTCCTAAAAATGTACAAGAATAAAAAATGCTATCAGATTGTCAAACTCATGTTGACTGCTGACTGAAATAGCAATAGCCAAACGAATAATTTGATATGAGTTTGACTTTATAACTCCATTTACGCGATCTAAGTTTCTTGCCTGTGGCATACAATGAAATTTCAATTTCATTGTATGCCACTGTGGCAACTGTGGCGGCATCTATAACGCTACATTCGAACGGACGCATCACACTGACGTCACGCAAAATCTTGCATCGCGCAAGCAAAGTTCAACGCTAACGCTAAAAGTTCGAATGACTAGCATCGTCCAAACGCTGTTCAGACGATGAAAATTTTACTGTTGCATGGCACAGGCAATTAAATTGCACTGTGTAAATCACGCTTTAGTCAGCTATTTTTTTAAAGCCGTTCTGAAACTGGGCGTTAGTTAATTTGAATTGCATTGATTCTTAGCATTCAAAAAGTCGTTAATTTCACAGTTCTACGGACACTTGTGGCCTGTTTGACAGATTTTTTCACATTTCACACGATGATTATACCTGTAAACCGTTTACAGGCTCAAACGTAAAGATTAACTTCACATTTAAGTCTGTAAGCGGTTATGTAAACATAAAACGTAAGATGTAAACTTACGGTTTGAATCTACTCTGTATTATACATTTCAAAATGATTTTGGAAATGGAATTTTGAGGTTCGAAAGTCCTTACTAGAATATTAAAAATGAACAGTTTTAAAAACGGAATACGGACCATTTTGAAAATAGAATCAATTTCTCTTGTGCTTGTGGCTCATTAAAAACATGAGCAGAATTACTCCTTCAATATTTTCGTTGTTATAGCTTCAAACCTGTGGTATGTAATATTTTTTATTGTCAAATATTAAAGTGCCATAATTATAGAGATTGTTATAAAATATGGATTTTATTTGAAACCCCTTAATCCTGATACATTAGCATCTTCCCAACTATATTGCTTCGACGTAAACTGAATGCAGCTGAATACCAGTATTTCACATGAAGCGACGGAACCCTGAGACCTGATTATTTCATCATATACATGAGAGAGGCAATTCTCGTATTCGCTTCTTAGTCTCAATCTTTGAAAAAACCTGGTGGTGGCCTTTAAAACTTCGTACCACACCTCGGCTCCAAGCTGTAATCAGAGCCGGAAGCCCGAGGAGGCAATACCAGTTATTAAAATGTAAGTAAAGCGTAAAACATACTTATAAATGTTGAGTTTTTGCCAGTAAATTCAAAATTACTATTTTTTGGTTTATCTTTTTAATTAAGTTTAAAACGTTACTAATGTATAATAAACTATATAGAAAGTTGATGAAATTGGCTTTAAAACGTTTTTTATTTCACAACTCTGACTTCTATACAGTTTAGGAAAAATTGCAATTTTAAAAGTGTGGTACAGTCCGCGAGGCCTAAGCTGAGCCTTCCATTTGCGTGAGTGCACATAGCGACGCGTCCGTTGCTTGGTTATCGGACAATCGGCCTGAGGCACTGTGCGTCCCTCGCGCGATCACATTGGTGCGATTGGTAATCACTAACACAAATTCAAAGCTCAGCTTAGGTCTCGCGGACTGTACTAAGTTTTGAAGGCTACTGTACCTCTGGATTAGAAACCAACAAATTTGATACGTTTTTGAACTTGATTGTCGCCGATATGAAATTGCGACTTGAATCTGAACGTTTATTCAGTACGAGAATTGGCCTTTAGGTCTCCACTAACCTATATTCAAAACTGTTCGACCGGAAATCGAATTATCGAACTCAACCAGAGTTGGCAGGACAACTGGCACGCCGCAGTGATGACATGTGGAGTAAGGCAGTGACCGAGTGGCGTCCAAGGACTGGGAGACGAAGTGTCGGTCTTTCGGCGGCATGATTTATGAGCCACCTGCCCCCTTCTACCATCGGGCACCTAGACGTAGGTACTGCTAATTACCATCCATACTTAGTTGCCATGCGGCCATACATACATACGGATGACATTCCTAACTTTGCTCATGGTCAGAGAGGTAATAGGTATTAGATAATACGGGCTGGTGTCCGCAACTCCACGTCATTGCGCGTATTTTGCGTACGGTGGGAAAATCGATTATTCGATCCACCCCAGCTCCTCGAGGAAGGCCAGCAACGCCTTTATGTTACTGACAGCCTCGCGTAGGGTACCTGGGTTACCGAAGTGCTTTGCCCTGTATGTGTCGACCACAGGGCAGTTTAGAAGCAAATGAGCTGCTGTCTCGTCCTCCTCCATGCAGGCCCTGCACAGCGGACTGTCTGTGATTCCTATGACAAAGAGGTGTTTATTAAATGACCCGTGGCCAGTTAAGGCTGCCGTAACTATGCGCAGCTGTTGTTTAGTTAGTCGGAGAACCTGTTTCGTGAGGCGGCTATCAATTGCAGGGAGTGCTTCCCTAGCCAGCCTGCACTCACCTTTTTTTTTTTTTTTTTTTTTGTTCCCGGGGTGGAAAATCCTCATGGATGTCCTCCGCCCTGGGGCGGGCGGAGGGGTCTGTCAGACTCTTACTGACTAAAAACCACCCCGGTGTTCCATCTCACACCTACGCCGGGGTCGCGGGAACACATTATTCTTCCACAACCCCGGCTGGTGCCGGCCCGCTTGCGCGGGCCCCGTCTCGGGCGGGGGGAGTGAGGTGTACTCCCCCCGCAACGTCTGTGGTCGGCGCGCGAGGAACACTACGCGCGCCGCCTTCTCGGGTCTTGATGTTGGGGGGCGACGGATGTCCCCGAATCCGTCGCCCCTGGACCCATTTAGGGGGGCCGGAAGAGGGCGTTGTCCGCCCTCCTCCGACGCCCGGTGCGTCTGCTGCGGGCCGGGTCGAGAGTCGAGATCTCTCTCTCCCTTTCCGCAGCCTCCTTCTGCGAGATGACCGTTTCGCAAAAGGAGACCACTGCGTCCCAGGACTCTGCGCCGCCGACCATCGCGTTCACGACGGCCGGCAGCGACAGGTCATTGCCTACTTCAGTTATGAGGGCACGGCGCGGCTCCTCCCAAGCGGCACACTCTGCCAGCGTGTGCCACGCCGTGTCCTCCCGGCAGTCGACGCAGTGGTGACACCGGGCGTCCGGCTCCCTGTTTATGCGACACAGGTACTTCCCGAAGCAACCATGCCCCGAGAGCACCTGCGTCGCCCGAAACGTCAGGGAGCCGTGCCTTCTCCCGAGCCAGCGGTCGAGCACCGGCCAGCCTGCACTCACCTTGTTCCAACCATTGTTTGTGATGTTGCTCCCTGGTGCGTTTCCTTACCAGAGTGCGCAAATATACGAAGGGGAGTGGCACGATATGTTCAGGTCCCACTGCCGTCTCACTCGACCCCCTTCTGGCAAGTTCGTCGGCTGCATCGTTGCCTAGCGAACCGCTGTGTCCTTTGATCCATTGAATGGTGATTTTATTGAGTCTACCCACCTGGTTAAGGCGCTGGTGACACTCGTATATTAGCCCAGAATCAACTGTGTAGCTGTTTAGCGCTTGCAGAACAGCCATGCTGTCTGAGAGTATACGGATCGAGTGGTCCTTAACTTCCCTGGCCATGATGGCGGAAGCAGCCAGAGAAATACCCATGCATTCGGCCTGGAACACTGTGTTATGGACCCCCAATGGTGTGGCTATACGTATGTTGAGGTCCTCCGAGAAGACTCCAGCACCTGTGCCATTACCTGTTTTGGATCCGTCTGTAAAGATGCGCAGCTCTGCAGGGCACAAACCCTCGCAACTCCAATCCTCGTGAAGCTGGATCTTGTATTTTTTATCAAACATAAATTGTTTTGGTACCCGATCATTGATGGCTCTCGTAATGGGGAACTCCTTGTTGAGTCCCTCAAGTAGCGCGGTGTGTGGTGTGTCTCTCTTACCCCAGAGATCTAGGGTCTTAAGACGCACCGCCGCCAGTGTGGCTTCCTGCTGTATGAACAGGTAGAGCGGTGGCAGTTCCAGCATGGCTTCAACCGCTGCAGTCGGAGTGGTCCTCATGCAGCCCGTAGCCGCCGAGCAGGCTAGTCGTTGCATGCGTTGTAGTTTGTTTGAGGCTGTAGCCAGTCTGGTTCGGGGCCACCAGACCGCGGCTCCATAGGTGATCATGGGGCGGATCACTGTGGTGTACAGCCATAGTATAATTTTAGGGGATAGTTCCCACTTTTTACCTATCATTTTCTTGCACTGCCAGAAGGTTATGCAGGCACTGTTTAGTTTGTTGTCCAAATGACTACTCCAGTTTAACTTACTGTCTCGAATGACCCCCAGGTACCTGACCTCGTTGGCCAACTGAAGTTCTGTATTGAACAGTTTTGGTAGGCGGAAAGGGCCTAGTGCTCGTTTTTGAGTAAACATGACAAGTTCAGTTTTGGTGGGGTTCACTGATAGATCATATTCCCTGCACCAATTTTCTACGATACGTAGTGCTTGCTGGGTGAGGTTGCAGATCGTACCCGTCACCTTCCCCGACACAAGGATTGCGATGTCGTCTGCATACCCTATAGTATAATAGCGGCTGGCGTTGAGTTTGGTGATGAGGTCATTGATCACCAGATTCCATAGAAGGGGGGACAGCACCCCTCCCTGGGGGCACCCTCTGGCTATCATGGCCAGTTGCTGCTCACCCTCAAGGCGAACCACACGTTTGCTAAGCATGTTTGTAATCCAGTCTGTTAGTACCTGTTCTACTCCATGTCTGGTGAGGGCGCTAGTGATGCTGGAGCAGTTGGTTTTGTCGAAGGCTCCTTCGATGTCTATGAAAGTGCCCAGGCATGTGCCTTTTTGATTAATCGCTTCCTGTATCTGGCTGACTACCCGGTGAAGAGCGGATTCGGTCGACTTACCAGAGCTGTATGCATGTTGGTTACCGTGTAGCGGTATGGTTTTCAGAGCGCCGTCCATAGATAATACACTATATAATATAAGAGCGCCGTCCCTCAACTCCCTATCACACAGCCTTTCCAGTCTTTAATAGAAACGAGGTCAGGCTGATTGGTCGGTAGGATTTGGCGTTTGTGTAGTCACCCTTACCTGGCTTAGGGATGAATATTACTTTCACTTCCCTCCATCCTTTAGGAACGTATCTAAATGCCAGGCACGCTCTCATTAAAGGCACCAGTCTTATAGCGACAGCGGTGTCACCCCACTGTAGTAAGGCGGGGAACACTCCGTCAGGACCAGCTGCCTTAAAAGGATGGAAGCTCTGGATCGCCCATTGGAGTTTCTCCAACGTGATCACCCTGCTGACGTAACGCCATTCATTATCTGAAGGCGTTTGGATTACCTCTTGCCAGTCGATTACTTGTGCGAAGATACATCCAGGGAAGTGAGTTTCAATAAGGATGCGCCTCGTTTGTTCTGGCGAGGAAGAGAGTGTGTTGTCGGGTTTCCGGAGGGTAGCGGGCCCAGGTGTATTCTGTTGCGCCAGTACTTTCCTTAGCCTGTTAGCTTGCTGACAGGATTCAATGCTACCACAGAATTTGCGCCATCCCGTGGTACTTCTGAATCTGATGCATTTTTTGTAGCTGGATTTGGCTGCATAATATTTATCCCAGTCCTCATCCGCACATGTGTTCATGGCTCTATTTAGAGCTTTCCTTACCTTGCCACGCTTGCGCTCCAGATCAGCACCCCACCAGGGTTGTTTGCCTGGTGTGTTACGTGGGGTGGTCTCTGGGCAAGCAGTTTGGTAGCTGTCTATCATTGATTTAGTATCATGGTCAGATTTAAACGTGTCGTGTTTCGTACACTGAAGAAAAAAAAAATTGTTTGTTTAAAGTTACTCAATTTACTTAGTTTATGGTAATATGAATTATAGTACGAATAAGTATTTTGGTATCTATTTATTTCGGTTTAAAACAACAGCTACAGTAACAGTTATTTGATTAACCTTTAGGCTAATTATGCTGCAGCCTAGGGCGCGAGGATCGGGGGGGCGCGCTGAAATCGTGTCTTCGCATGCACTAATCTAGCATCATTGCATCTACCCTACATATTTCAACTAGACCGAAACAAAACACTAAAACTAAATTCGCTTGAGAGTTCCTGATTTTAACAAAAAAAAAAATCGAATCGGTCGGTGGTCGAGCGAGTGGGTGAGTTTGTCCGTCATATCACGCGCTCGCCTATATTCGTTTTTGGTGATTGATGTTTATTGTCCTTTCCTTAGTGTTTCCGTGTTTTAAGACCATGAGTGGTAATGAGAGTAGTTCGATAGTAAAAAAAACAAGTGGAGCAGCATACAGAATAAAGGCAAAAGAAAAGGAAAAGAAAATAGAAAACACTTTTAAAACATTTTCGAAAACTAGATACATTTTTTACGAACTCTGCAGAAAGGAACGAAATGGTGACGAATGCTGCACTATCGCCAGCGATTTCTTGCCCTGGTTCCGCGTTCTACCGCGGACTGTTACGTTTCTCCGTCCAACACTAGCCCTATAGTAGCGACGACGCCGACGATGTACAATGAAGACGAAATTCTAATAGAAGAAAAGTCGTCTATTCCGTCAAGTGACCCTGCATTGTCGCAATTAAATGATGAATTTCGAGATTATATTGTTAAAAATGGACTGCAGCAAAACGAAGAATTTGATTTTTCAAAATTAGAAAGGCAGTATAGCATAATCAGCCTATAACTTTCCCACTGCTGGGACACAGGCCTCCTCTCTATGAGAGGTAGTGAGCCGTAATCCACCACGCGGGCTCAGTGCGGGTTGGTAGATGTCACATGTCTTCGAATTTTTGGTTCTAGGACATGCCGGTTTCCTCACGATGTTTTCCTTCACCGTTTTGAGAGCAGTGGTGATTAAATTATTTACACAAAGTAAAGCGCCTGCTTGGGTTCGAACTCACGACCTACAACTCGTAAGTCGGGACCGTTACCACTGGGCCACCACTTCTCAAAAGAATAAAAATCAAAAAAGATTTCTATCTAAAAATATGTTTGAGAAAAAGCTTGTTAATGGCGACAATGTGAAGAGAAGCTGGTTAGTATACTCGAACTCCACAGGTCACGTGTTTTATGGTCCTTGCAAATTATATGGACGAAAATCCGTATTTGCCAAAAGTTGATTTAATGACTGGAAAATTCTAATTTAATAACTGATCATGACAATTCTCCGAATCCGGATACCCAAATAGTCAAACAATATAATGAAAAAATAACTTAGGTATTGACGAAATATATTACTACGGGTAATAGAAACAATTAAGTTTTTAGCTTCTCGTGGGCTTCCATTTCACGGCCAAAATGAAATTATTGGATCTGTACTAAACGGAAATTTTCTTGGCTGTATTGAGCTTATATCTAAATTTGATCCTTTCATGGCTGAACATTTGGTGAGATTTGGACAAAAAGGCAGAGGTTCTCCATCGTACTTTTCATCCTCTATTATCGATGAATTTATTTTACTTCTCGCTGACGAAATTCGACTTTCGATTATAGGAGAAAATAAAAAACAAAATATTATTCGATTAGCATTGATCTACTCCAGATATTTCGCACACCGATCAGTTGATATTTATAATTCGTTATATTTTGCCTAACGGAGAACCTGTCGAACGTTTTGTCACATTTTTACCCAATTGCGGTCATAAAGGTGAAGACATGGAGAAGGCTGTTCTTGCGACGATTGATAAAACTTTGGAACTTGATATTAAAGACTGTCGTGGCCAAAGTTATGATAATGCTAGCAATATGTCTGGTCAATACAAAGGTCTTCAGTCAAGAATTAAAGCTGTAAATCCAATGTCTACTTTTGTTCCTTGTGCAGCCCATTCTCTACAACTCGTGGGATCGGCTGCCGCGGAAAGTATTGACGAGTCAGCTGCTTTTGTTATACTGGAACAACAACTATACAATTTTTTTTCTGGATCTACAAGCAGATGGGAAATATTGTAATCAAAGGACAATGCCAGAAACTCTATAGAACTTTGCCCCACTCAAATCAAAAAGTCATTTACAAGCCTGCAATATGCAGCATCTTAAAGCTTATTTATTACTGTTAACTAAACATTTGTCCAAACGTCTGTAGAACTTGCGGTTTCTGTTAATATCTTAAAACAATAATGACATTCATTATAGGTTAGGTGCAGTTTATAATTATTAAAAGCGATTTAAACAACATTTAAATACGTTACGCATTATCATAATTAATATTATCGCAATAAGAGTTTTTGTTTTACAGGTATTTAAAACTTTTTTTGTTGTGTATCATGCGCAATATACCCCTATAGGAAATTCAGGGGTTGAATTCCTTTTATCATTGACTTGTAATCGGCAAGTTCTACTGTAAAACAATTATGAAGGTCCTTTAATCATTACAATTATTTTCATTAATTGACATTTCCTGTAAATGGCTGGGGCAGGATCTGGCATTGTCATTTGGATGAAAAATCGACGGTACATAGAAATCTATCTAAAACTCGATGGAGTGCGCGAGCAGATGCAAGCAAAGCCTTATACAGTTCATACAAACAAGTTCTTGAAATATTTAACTCTATTTGCGAAGATGAAAATATAATATAAAAGTAAAGAGACCAAAATAGAAGCAAAAGGAAAATTTGAAAAAATTAAAACTCTCTAAATTACAATAATGTTGTGCTTTTGAACTCTGTGCTCGTAAAGTTTCAAATCGTTAGTGCACAGCTACAAGCAAGTTCTGTTGATTTATCTAACGTCGTTACTCTTTATGATACATTACACGCTTATCTTGATACGTTGCGTAACGAAAGAGAGATCGAAATTTTTGAATCGGAGGCAATCAAGAGATGCGAAGTGACCACATACAAAAAAGATGCAAGAAGAAGAAAGAAACCAAAATTTCATTTTGATGAAGTTAAAATGGGGCACATTGAGTTAGAAGGGAGACGATCATTCATCGTTGATAATTATTATGCAGCTATTGATTGTCTTAAAGTGCACTTAAAAAACCGGCAAATTATTTATAACACATGTAAACTTTTGAGGCTATAACAGACTTGATACACCCTATATTATTTTAATGGCAACACGGAGTCAGAAGTTCCGTCGTTTAAGTGGGGATTAGTCTACGCCCAGGTAGCAACGAGTCCTTTTCCAAGATCATAGTTATTCTTGAGCTCATGGCGATCAGTCACTTCTAAAAGGGTCGACACGTTCTTATTTGCTAGACTAGATTTTCCTAGAAATAAGCATTTATTTTAAAATTTAAGCTATATTTTCAAGTGAAATTATTGTCAGTCTACATTAAAACGCTTTAATAACGATCCTGCTGTTTCAATTCTGGTTGTTTCTTACATACAGTAAACACCAAGTTTGGTTTCTTATGGAAACTGCATGAACTAGACAGTGCATTTATTAGCAGCAAAGCAAAGGAGTTAAAACAACTATATGCCACTGATCTAGAAGAAACCTTTGCAGAAGAATGCGTCCATTTGGCGCAGTTTTTTAAATCTGACACCGAGACCGAGTATTCTATTTCTGCCAGAAACCCAAAGGGTTTGTTGCAGTTAATATTTTTTTTTATATTTCATGCATGTTCCAGAATGTGGAGATAATATTAAGATTTTTTTTGACAATGAGTGTTACCAACTGCAGCGGCGAGAGGACTTTTTCAGCACTTAAAAGAGTATATAATTACTTGCGCTCCACACTCCTCCAGCAAAAACTTGCAGCGCTCTCGCTAATGTACATAGAAAGTGATTTTTTTTCAAACTATTAAATTTGAAAAAAATGTGGAAAGATTTGCTAACGCAAGCACGAAAAAGGACTTATGTATCACCTGGCTGGGGCGCGTCCTCATAATTAGCCTAGGGCGGTCAGAACTCTTGATCAGTCGCTGGTGGCGGCTAATAGTGTCATGCTCACTCAAATGTCTCGCTGACGGTGGCGCTTGTGTTGGATCATTTAGCTCCCTTCAAAATGGTTGAGCTGAATGATGCTGATCCATGCGTCATGTTCGTGAACGGGCGTCGTCAGTTGGGACTGGTCTTCTCTTATCTGCCACGGCTTATTTTATTATTTAATTTTTGGATTGTTTTATTTATTTTTTGCTGCACTCTGGATGCTCATAACGTGTACGGTTTTTGTACATCGTTCTCACCTATAGGATTAACATTAATGATGGAACTAATATACACACATCAAAAAAGTCTAAGCAACACATTCAAATTTCAATTTTACAATGAGTTTTCGCATTAAATTATTTCTTATTTATATTATTTTTAATGCTTTTTTTTTTAAATTAAACAACAATTGTTTTTTTTTGGTTTTTGTAATCTTAATTAACAATAATTACGAGTAAGTACTGTAAGTACGTATTACAAAGTAAGGTACCTAATCAACTAAACTTAAACTAAAATTAAATGGTTGTACAAAAATTGCATAAATTAATACAAAGTGTGGCCTCCTCTGTTATTGAGAACTTGCTGGCACCGATTATTCATAGAATCGATGAGACTGTTAATGTTATCCTGCGGCAATTGCTCCCAATGAAATTTTAGTAAGTCCATCAGTTGTTGGGTGGTTGTCACTCCATCCAAGTCCTTTAAAACACGTCTCTGGACCATGTCCCATGCATGCTCGATGGGGTTGAGGTCTGGCGATTGTGCAGGCCAAGGCAATACCAGGATGTTTTCCCTTGCCAAGTACTCCCGTGTGTACAAAGCTGTATGCGAACGCGCATTGTCATGCATCAACGTGAAATCGGAGCCAAGCGTTTGTGCGAATGGACGGACATAAGGCCTTAGAACATCCTCAACGTAATTTACAGCGTTTATGTTACCATTTACATAAACGAGCTCAGTTCGTCTGTTCTTAATAATACCCGGCCATACCATAACTGTTGAGCCGTTGTATGGATGCACTTCCTGAACGCACCTCAGTATTTTAGTATTTCCAGGACGACGGTACACTCTTACCCTTCTAGTATCAGGCTTGAACCCAAATCGAGACTCGCCGCAAAATTAAATTTTATCCCGTTGTTCCCGGGTCCATGTAATGTGTTCCCGACGTGCTCGAAGGCCGTAGTCATGCAGTCGATTTCGCACAATTTGGCAGCTAACAACAACACCACTTGAATTATTTAGCCTTAAACCTATCTCTCGGGCGGTTAACATTGGCTGCTTGCAGTCAGTTGTATGTATTGATCTTGCCGTGTGGTTGTACACCTTCCTCGATCTGGGTGTTGCTCAGCAGGATCTCCCGTGTTAGTGTAACGCTGATGAAGATGGCAAATAACACTTCTGTTGACACCAAAACACCGACATACCTGAGATTGACTTCTTCCCGCTTGCAACATCCCTACAGCTCTTTGCATTTCATCTGCGTTCAAATGACGTCGCTCCTAACGTGAAAAATTTCTCAAAATGCAAATTTGTTCAAAACTTTTTTCAAATTATTGTTTAATTCATAAAATTGATACAGAATACTATATTTTAATAAGCAAAGAAAACGCTATAAAATTCGAACAAATGCATTCGCTTTTGAATTTGTGAAAAAAAAAATGGTTTAATTGAAATAAATGCATAGAGTTCAGTTGAGTAGCTACACGAGGAAAAGGAATATTGAAAATCATCATTTAAAAAATGTAAAACCATTTATTCTTCATAATTCAATTCTTTGATAATAACATTAATTCCCTTATTCAATAAATAATTAATTTGAGTAATTCATTACCAATACTGGAATGAAAAATAAATACTATCCAATTAACGATTGCATATAAATATTCTTGTCATAACAAATAAAAGTTAAGGCACACTTAATTGAGAGTGGATATCGCCGCCTATACAATGTCACTGTATAATGAAGTAAGCAGTATTACGTCTCAGCAGAGTCCTTGAGATAATTATCTCCGCCCGTTCAGTAGATAAACACGCAGTAGGGTAGCCCTCTACCCCGTAGAGACTATGTCTCGTTAGTTTTAACTGTACTTTGTAAGTCCGGCAAATTTAATGATGGGAGAGTTTTTTTTTCAGCCTTGCGATTTGTTGTAGGTTTTATGTCCTGTACATTAAAAATGTTTTCACAAATCTGGTAGCTTGTGGTTTGTTTGCCTAGTCATCTCAGACCGAAATCTACACGGGCGAAGCCGCGAGCAGAAGTTTTGTTCCTTCACTCGGTCATCGATCGCATAGAAAAGAGATACACTCAACTACAAAGTATCTGCCAATTATGCTCGCTACGTGGCAATAAATACCTGCTACAACAAAAATAAAGCAAAACTAAAAATAATGTCATTTTCTTTTTATTGTTCAGGCTTCTCTTGCCTACTGACTTAGTAAATATATAAATATTAATTCTGGTTTGGATATTGATGAATTCAAACATCCATACACGGAACAATACAGTCGATAACATGCCATATTTCAAGTAAATAAATATGCGGGAGCACCTCGCGCCGTCTACGTCGGTACCTAACTGCGGCGCACTCGAAACAGGCGGACTGGGATACACTGAGATTTCGAAGGGCGTCGTTTCTGCCATTCTGTATGAAGACGTAATACTGCTTAATTTATTATACTGTGACAATGTGGATACGACAATACGACCATAAATGAAAACTTTGGTAAACCAAAGATGTACTAAAATTAAAATTAAAAACAGTGATTTTTTAAACAGTCTAATCTATTGGATATCTTTGATAGAATGCTCGTTTGCAGTTGCAACCGGGCACAAATCCAGACTCCGGGCTACTATTGAGAAATTCTAAATAGAAAAAAACTAATAAAACTGCCTGACATGGAAATCGATTCAGTTACCACCAAACAAATATCAACTTTAAAACAAGTGTAAATTAATATGATGGAGAATGTATAAAAATTACATAAAAATATTGAAGTTGTAGCGGAAACTAAACTTTAAATGCAGGCACTAAAGTTACTTTTCCTATTTCAAATTGAAGTTAAATTTTCGTTCTTTATTTTCATCGGGTCAGCTGCAAATACATATTTTTTTAATACATTTTAAGAGATACTAGAGAGCCTGCTGTATAAATTACATCGATCATCGGTCGATCGATGAATTAAAGATCGATTGTTTTATCGATCTTTCGATTTACACCGATCGACGACATCGATCGACGATGATCGAGTGGTTGTGGTAAAAGGTTTTAGTGACGAAATGGTACTCTCATACCATATTGTAATAGAGATGATGACAGGTTTTTTTTGGTATCTCAAAACAATTTTTGTTTCCAAATACTGCAAACAATGTTATTAAAACTGTAAAAGCTTAAAAAATTGACAAGTTATAAACGTTTTAAAGTATGTGTTATACAAGGACAGTACTATCGTAGAAGTGACGTCACGACTATGAAACTTCATACAAGCGGCGTACTTAGTCTGTACCACGCGACAAGGACGGGAATAACCCCCTACAAAAACTTTTAAAGCGTGTAGCATCTTAATTTTTACATCGATTTAACAGTTTTTTTTCTATTTATTTTTTATTTTTAATATTAGTCATCACCCCTATTGCATTGGTGATCTAAAAGAGACTGTGACCTCGGAGTTTGTTTCGGCCTTTCTTCTCAGAGTAGTCAGATAGGAAACGCCGATATCGTCTAGTTTTTAAAATATGATTGACGTGTAAAAGTGTACTTACAGAAATAAAATCATATAGCAATTATCACTGGCACCCTTGTTAGGGTTGCTTTCAATACGACTCAGCACTATAAAGGCGTTACCAAACCTATCCGATACACGACCATCGACGCCATCGATCGATGAATAAACTTGCAGAACGTCGATCGATCGTTTCGACTATATCTAATTGTTATACTCGATCCATCGATATTGGATTGGTCATCGAGCGATGATCAACTGTCAATCCCCCGACACCATCTGTCCTTGATCAATGTCGATCTATCATCTATCTAGGATCGACTATCAATCAACCAACAACACTTACCCAGCAGTGCAAGAAATACAATTTTTTAATTGTCGACATTTACGTTTTTTTTTTTTTTTTAATAAAACGATAAACTGGACTGCTGATGCCAAAAACTAGACAAAGTTAAAAGACAACATAGCGGCTCCAAAAAAAATCGTAAAGGTGCCATTTATAAGATAAATATGTGTATATTTTATGTTGACTTTATAATGTTCGTCTTATTTATGCAGAATATACAATTTTTAATTCTTCTCATTATTTTATAATATTTTTAGGTCAAATTTGACGTTTGATTTAAAAAGGACCCTTCTTGCGCCGCAAGATCGACTATCAATCCACCAACGCCATCTATCTACAATAGACATCGAGCAACCAGATGGCACATCCTGAATAGATTTCCAGAATCGAACGTCGATCCACGTCGATCGATGATGGATCGATTGGTTTATCGACCGGTATCCATCGATCAGGCCAAATAATCGAAGTCGATCGAAGACATTGATCGACGTCGATCAGGTGACCCAAAAACAACCCTTTAATTAAGTTAATCGATCTATCTATGTTCTATGTTAGAGGGTTTGGATTCCGCACTTAGTCCTACATGTACATGGACCATTGTGCGTGGGCCATGGCGGCCGTCGGTGGTTATTTTAACCTCTATTTAAGTTAATCGATCTATTTTAACCTCTATTTTAACCCACAAAGGGTCGGCCGGATGTTAAAGCGTCGCACAGACTGGTATTGGAGTCGAAAAGCTGGCCAATAATATTTATTGCTTTTTATGTGCTTTTGATGTGTCTATTTGAGGAGTTCGTTGGCCTAGTGGCGTTTTCTGACATTTTTACGATCGTACGGGTTAAGCAACATCTGGCACTGTCATTATTTAGATGGGTGACTGATTATTATGTGTTCAAAATTGAATTCTCAAACTTCTCCGTGCTTTGGAAGGGGCGTTATGCCGTCAGTCTCGGCTGCTATCCCTGGAAGCAGTCGTTAGGTCAAGTTAGAGGCCCGCGCGGCGAGCCTGAAAACTCTAACACCAGATATATTTTCAATATAATGCTATTACTTCTAAAAATACACTCGGTAACAGTTATTGCACACACAGTTAACTATTTAATCAAAGTTAGGACACTATAAAATCTCACCCCTACTTATAGGTATAAAAAAACATCTTTTACAATATTGAGGTATTTATTAACAAAATTTAACATTCATTAAAAAAAGATCTAAAAACAAAAGTTGACGCCAGTGAATTTATTAGCAGCAAAGCAAAGGAGTTAAAACAACTATATGCCACTGATCTAGAAGAAACCTTTGCAGAAGAACGCGTCCATTTGGCGCAGTTTTTAAAATCTGACACCGAGGCCGAGTATTCTATTTCTGCCAGAAACCCAAAGGGTTTGTTGCAGTTAATTTTTTTTTTTATATTTCATGCATGTTCCAGAATGTGGAGATAATATTAAGATTTTTTTTGACAATGAGTGTTACCAACTGCAGCGGCGAGAGGACTTTTTCAGCACTTAAAAGAGTATATAATTACTTGCGCTCCACACTCCTCCAGCAAAAACTTGCAGCGCTCTCGCTAATGTACATAGAAAGTGATTTTTTTTCAAACTATTAAATTTGAAAAAAATGTGGAAAGATTTGCTAACGCAAGCACGAAAAAGGACTTATGTATCACCTGGCTGGGGCGCGTCCTCATAATTAGCCTAGGGCGGTCAGAACTCTTGATCAGTCGCTGGTGGCGGCTAATAGTGTCATGCTCACTCAAATGTCTCGCTGACGGTGGCGCTTGTGTTGGATCATTTAGCTCCCTTCAAAATGGTTGAGCTGAATGATGCTGATCCATGCGTCATGTTCGTGAACGGGCGTCGTCAGTTGGGACTGGTCTTCTCTTATCTGCCACGGCTTATTTTATTATTTAATTTTTGGATTGTTTTATTTATTTTTTGCTGCACTCTGGATGCTCATAACGTGTACGGTTTTTGTACATCGTTCTCACCTATAGGATTAACATTAATGATGGAACTAATATACACACATCAAAAAAGTCTAAGCAACACATTCAAATTTCAATTTTACAATGAGTTTTCGCATTAAATTATTTCTTATTTATATTATTTTTAATGCTTTTTTTTTAAATTAAACAACAATTGTTTTTTTTTGGTTTTTGTAATCTTAATTAACAATAATTACGAGTAAGTACTGTAAGTACGTATTACAAAGTAAGGTACCTAATCAACAAAACTTAAACTAAAATTAAATGGTTGTACAAAAATTGCATAAATTAATACAAAGTGCGGCCTCCTCTGTTATTGAGAACTTGCTGGCACCGATTATTCATAGAATCGATGAGACTGTTAATGTTATCCTGCGGCAATTGCTCCCAATGAAATTTTAGTAAGTCCATCAGTTGTTGGGTGGTTGTCACTCCATCCAAGTCCTTTAAAACACGTCTCTGGACCATGTCCCATGCATGCTCGATGGGGTTGAGGTCTGGCGATTGTGCAGGCCAAGGCAATACCAGGATGTTTTCCCTTGCCAAGTACTCCCGTGTGTAGGTACAAAGCTGTATGCGAACGCGCATTGTCATGCATCAACGTGAAATCGGAGCCAAGCGTTTGTGCGAATGGACGGACATAAGGCCTTAGAACATCCTCAACGTAATTTACAGCGTTTATGTTACCATTTACATAAACGAGCTCAGTTCGTCTGTTCTTCATAATACCCGACCATACCATAACTGTTGAGCCGTTGTATGGATGCACTTCCTGAACGCACCTCAGTATTTTAGTATTTCCAGGACGACGGTACACTCTTACCCTTCTAGTATCAGGCTTGAACCCAAATCGAGACTCGCCGCAAAATTAAATTTTATCCCGTTGTTCCCGGGTCCATGTAATGTGTTCCCGACGTGCTCGAAGGCCGTAGTCATGCAGTCGATTTCGCACAATTTGGCAGCTAACAACAACACCACTTGAATTATTTAGCCTTAAACCTATCTCTCGGGCGGTTAACATTGGCTGCTTGCAGTCAGTTGTATGTATTGATCTTGCCGTGTGGTTGTACACCTTCCTCGATCTGGGTGTTGCTCAGCAGGATCTCCCGTGTTAGTGTAACGCTGATGAAGATGGCAAATAACACTTCTGTTGACACCAAAACACCGACATACCTGAGATTGACTTCTTCCCGCTTGCAACATCCCTACAGCTCTTTGCATTTCATCTGCGTTCAAATGACGTCGCTCCTAACGTGAAAAATTTCTCAAAATGCAAATTTGTTCAAAACTTTTTTCAAATTATTGTTTAATTCATAAAATTGATACAGAATACTATATTTTAATAAGCAAAGAAAACGCTATAAAATTCGAACAAATGCATTCGCTTTTGAATTTGTGAAAAAAAAAATGGTTTAATTGAAATAAATGCATAGAGTTCAGTTGAGTAGCTACACGAGGAAAAGGAATATTGAAAATCATCATTTAAAAAATGTAAAACCATTTATTCTTCATAATTCAATTCTTTGATAATAACATTAATTCCCTTATTCAATAAATAATTAATTTGAGTAATTCATTACCAATACTGGAATGAAAAATAAATACTATCCAATTAACGATTGCATATAAATATTCTTGTCATAACAAATAAAAGTTAAGGCACACTTAATTGAGAGTGTATATCGCCGCCTATACAATGTCACTGTATAATGAAGTAAGCAGTATTACGTCTCAGCAGAGTCCTTGAGATAATTATCTCCGCCCGTTCAGTAGATAAACACGCAGTAGGGTAGCCCTCTACCCCGTAGAGACTATGTCTCGTTAGTTTTAACTGTACTTTGTAAGTCCGGCTAATTTAATGATGGGAGAGTTTTTTTTCAGCCTTGCGATTTGTTGTAGGTTTTATGTCCTGTACATTAAAAATGTTTTCACAAATCTGGTAGCTTGTGGTTTGTTTGCCTAGTCATCTCAGACCGAAATCTAAACGGGCGAAGCCGCGAGCAGAAGTTTTGTTCCTTCACTCGGGCATCGATCGCATATAAAAAGAGATACACTCAACTACAAAGTATCTGCCAATTATGCTCGCTACGTGGCAATAAATACCTGCTACAACAAAAATAAAGCAAAACTAAAAATAATGTCATTTTCTTTTTAGTGTTCAGGCTTCCCTTGCCTACTGACTTAGTAAATATATAAATATTAATTCTGGTTTGGATATTGATGAATTCAAACATCCATACACGGAACAATACAGTCGATAACATGCCATATTTTCAAGTAAATAAATATGCGGGAGCACCTCGCGCCGTCTACGTCGGTACCTAACTGCGGCGCACTCGAAACAGGCGGACTGGGATACACTGAGATTTCGAAGGGCGTCGTTTCTGCCATTCTGTATGAAGACGTAATACTGCTTACTTTATTATACTGTGACAATGTGGCTACGACAATACGACCATAAATGAAAACTTTGGTAAACCAAAGATGTACTAAAATTAAAATTAAAAACAGTGATTTTTTAAACAGTCTAATCTATTGGATATCTTTGATTGAATGCTCGTTTGCAGTTTGGAAATGTCATAATTTATAAGTACGCAGTTTAATTTTATAGTCGTATGTCGTCCACCTTGTATAAACCTGCAAAATCTTCTTTCCAATTGTCGTTATTTTCACTTAGACAAATTACATATATTAATCATATTTTCCTTCAAGGGTTATTAAACACCCAAATTTGGCCAGTTAATTAAGTCCCATGTTATAGGGGGCGAGCCTATGGCCATCAACCGGGCACAAATCCAGACTCCGGGCTGCTACTGAGAAATTCTAAATAGAAAAAAACTAATAAAACTGCCTGCCATATAAATCGATTCAGTTACCACCAAACAAATATCAACTTTAAAACATGTGTAAATTAATATGATGGAGAATGTATAAAAATTACATAAAAATATTGAAGTTGTAGCGGAAACTAAACTTTAAATGCAGGCACTAAAGTTACTTTTCCTATTTCAAATTGAAGTTAAATTTTCGTTCTTTATTTTCATCGGGTCAGCTGCAAATACATATTTTTTTAATACATTTTAAGAGATACTAGAGAGCCTGCTGTATAAATTACATCGATCATCGGTCGATCGATGAATTAAAGATCGATTGTTTTATCGATCTTTCGATTTACACCGATCGACGACATCGATCGACGATGATCGAGTGGTTGTGGTAAAAGGTTTTAGTGACGAAATGGTACTCTCATACCATATTGTAATAGAGATGATGACAGGTTTTTTTTGGTATCTCAAAACAATTTTTATTTCCAAATACTGCAAACAATGTTATTAAAACTGTAAAAGCTTAAAAAATTGACAAGTTATAAACGTTTTAAAGTATGTGTTATACAAGGACAATACTATCGTAGAAGTGACGTCACGACTATGAAACTTCATACAAGCGGCGTACTTAGTCCGTACCACGCGACAAGGACGGGAATAACCCCCTACAAAAACTTTTAAAGCGTGTAGCATCTTCATTTTTACATCGATTTAACAGTTTTTTTTCTATTTATAGTTTATTTTTAATATTAGTCAACACCCCTATTGCATTGGTGATCTGACTAAGTTTATGTCTTGACTTTAAAAGAGACTGTGACCTCGGAGTTTGTTTCGGCCTTTCTTCTCAGAGTAGTCAGATAGGAAACGCCGATATCGTCTAGTTTTTAAAATATGATTGACGTGTAAAAGTGTACTTACAGAAATAAAATCATATAGCAATTATCACTGGCACCCTTGTTAGGGTTGCTTTCAATACGACTCAGCACTATAAAGGCGTTACCAAACCTATCCGATACACGACCATCGGCGCCATCGATCGATGAATAAACTTGCAGAACGTCGATCGATCGTTTCGACTATATCTAATTGTTATACTCGATCCATCGATATTGGATTGGTCATCGAGCGATGATCAACTGTCAATCCCCCGACACCATCTGTCCTTGATCAATGTCGATCTATCATCTATCTAGGATCGACTATCAATCAACCAACAACACTTACCCAGCAGTGCAAGAAATACAATTTTTTAATTGTCGACATTTATGTTTTTTTTTTTATAGTTACCAGGATGGTAACTATTAAAATAAAACGATAAACTGGACTGCTGATGCCAAAAACTAGACAAAGTTAAAAGCCAACATAGCGGCTCCAAAAAATCGTAAAGGTGCCAATTAAAAGATAAATATGTGTATATTTTATGTTGACTTTATAATGTTCGTCTTATTTATGCAGAATATACAATTTTTAATTCTTCTCATTATTTTATTTTATCATTATTTTTAGGTCAAATTTGACGTTTGATTTAAAAAGGACCCTTCTTGCGCCGCAAGATCGACTATCAATCCACCAACGCCATCTATCTACAATAGACATCGAGCAACCAGATGGCACATCCTGAATAGATTTCCAGAATCGAACGTCGATCCACGTCGATCGATGATGGATCGATTGGTTTATCGACCGGTATCCATCGATCAGGCCAAATAATCGACGTCGATCGAAGACATTGATCGACGTCGATCAGGTGACCCAAAAACAACCCTTTAATTAAGTTAATCGATCTATCTATGTTCTACGTTAGAGGGTATGGTTTCCGCACTTAGTCCTTCATGTGGACCATTGTGCGTGGGCCATGGCGGCCGTCGGTGGTTATTTTAACCTCTATTTAAGTTAATCGATCTATTTTAACCTCTATTTTAACCCACAAAGGGTCGGCCGGATGTTAAAGCGTCGTTCCAGTGTTCTTTAATCTTTCCAGTATGTTTCCTGAAACAAAATTGTTTGGTATTAGCAATTTACATACTAGTTAGAGCCCCAGTTATATTGGATTTTTTAACAATATTAAACACGATTTGAATTGTGATTAGACATTTAAATAAACCTTTTTACTGCCCGTTCAGCCGATTTTGATTTTGACAAATGATTTTATTGCTGTAAGTGGGGTTGTACAAACACTTTTACACGTCAACCATATTTAATAAACTAGATGAGGTCGACGTTTCCTATCTGACTACTCTGAGATGAAAGGCCGAAACTGAGGTCACAGTCTCATTCAAAGTCCAGACATAATCTTGGAAAGATCATGTGAAGACCATGTGGATTGATGTCTCAAATGGTATTTTGTGGAAAGAACTAAACCGATTGAGTGGGCCTGTTCAGTCAGTGCACGCATTTGTGAATAATTGTTTAGCTTAGAACTGAAAGCTCAACAACTCGACGAACATTACCAAAGAAAGGAAATTTGGGTAGGCCGCATAAATTTCTCAAACTGCCAGACCAAGATTAAGATTAAAAGTTACTGAGAAAATAAAATAAGTAATAACTTAAAAACACAAAAAAATTAACAATGTTCCACAAAGTATTTACATTCACAATAATATAATACTTACGAAAGTTAATATTCGTGTCATTGTCAATATATAAAAAATCCGAAAATAATATTAATCAGATGATTTGAGGAACATATGGATTGGTGTCTGAAATTGTATTTTGAGGAAAGAACCACACAGTTTGAGTGGACCTGTCCAGTGAGTGCACACCTTTGTCAGTAATCGTGCAGCTCAACTTCCAAACTTAAGGAGCTCAACGACTCGACGAACAATACTAAAGGACATTTGGATAGGCCGCATAAAGTACTCAAACTGCCAGATTATCTTTAAAAAACTGAGATTCTGAATAAAAGTTATGTAAAAGACAAAGGTACTTACTCAAATCAACAGCATCAGGACATTTCTTAAGATGTTCAGTGATAACTGTTCTAAGTACAGCCCGCTCTGATAACAGCTTATCATTTAATTCTTGAAGTTTCTTATTCTCTTGAGCCTGTTGTACCCACGTCTCTTTTAATCTTGCCCTGGATAAAACAAAATGGCGGTTTAAAGAAACTTACTAGTGCTACTACAGACGGCCGCTGAATTATGGCCGGTCCGAACTTTGCAAAGAAATATACAGTTAAAAAATTGGTTAAAAAGGTGACATGACGCCAGTGTGTGTGTGTGTGTGTATGTGTGTGTGAACAGGCGCGAAAGTTCGGAGTTTTTATGTTCAGACAGGAAACGTGAAGGGTGAGACATTTTTTTTTTAATTTCACTACAAAAAATATTTGTTTCCAAAGATTGCCAACAATATAAAAAGTGTAAAAAAATGCCAAGGTAAATACACACAATTGTAGAAGTGACGTCACGACTATACAACTTCATGCTAGCGCCATACATTGTCCGTACCGTATGCCTTTTTACAAATAACATTATTTGTACGATTATTTCTAATATTAGTAATCATCCTGCGCCTGAATGGCATATGGGGCGTTGTTGGTAAAAAAAAACAAGATGGCGTTAATTGCGATTTTGACCACGCGCTTAAAGATTCATGTACCGTTGTACTACAGTATTCGGGCGTATAGAGAAATGAGGAAAAGGGTGTAAAGTTCACTCATACTCTTGGAAAAGGGAGGATCCTCCGACCAGACGGGTGTTGTATCTGGTGGGCAACTGCCCGACGATTGATGTCGGGACGTTGTATATATGCTAGTTGCGCGGTAAACTATGCTTGCGCGATGCAGGATTTTGCGTGGCGTCAGTGTGATGCGTTGTTCGCATGTGGCGGTGTAGATGCCGCCACATGCGTTTACATGTCACATCGAGCTTTAGAAAGAGACAGTCACACGGGTATGAGTGAAAGAAGACGTCAGTCAAAGACGAAGTTTTTATAAACTTGAAATGCAATTTTTAAGGCCTGGTAATACATGTACGGTCAACAAAATAATTTGGTGTAAAAGTTAAAAAGTTATACAGGATGTAATTTAAATTTGATGACATATGTTCAGGAAATGGAAGTAGGTACTCATAAATATGTATAACTTTTACCATACAAATAACACTGAAATAGCGAAAAATACCTGTTACATATTCCAAACAATATTATTGGATCAATAATTTAGTTGACAACAAATATCAACTTTATTGGAGTGTAGTTTAGGTTCAATTCAGAATGACAAGAACTATTGAAAAAGTCATGAAAAATTGAAGTTGTAGTGATAACTATTATGCAGGCTTTAATTGATCATCATGTGTACTTTGGCTTTCCAGTACTTTACATGGGGCAAGTGCCCAACTGAAATCCATTCCTCAGTTACTGATAGCCTTGTGTAGTTTGTTAACGATGAACGAATAGGAGCCGTTTCTTTGCACTGTACTAGAAGAAACATTTCCGAACGCTGACTCGAAATCGGTCTTTTAGGTCTAATAGCTCTTTTCGATCTCGTTCATTGTAAACCGCGCGATCGTTTGTGCGAACGATAACGAGAAATTATAAAACAGTCACTGATTGTTTAACAGATACGTTCGATGTCTGTGAATGAGAACTAAAGAGAATAGCCGACGAATGACGATGCTACCCGAACCCGACCGAACGAATATGCAAGAATGAGATGCTGACTGAGAGCGAAGACCGAATAGAACTATTAGAACGAATAGAATGAACTAGTTCACTGTCCGAAATGAACTAGTACGGAGCGATCTTAAAAATGACCGAGCAGGCACAAGACTAGTTACTGTGTAACACTCCCCTTGGTAACTCTAGGTGTCACTTTTAAACTCAACGAATGACAGCCGGGACAACGGCTTAACGTGCTTTCCGAGACAGGGAGGGGTTCTCGATACAATGTAATGGTCACCCATCCACGGACCAACCTCGGAAAGTATGCAGCTGTAATTATTTACCACGAGCCTAGAGACGTAGTGATAAAAATATTGAAGTTGGTAACGGAATCAAAACTTTATGTGTGGATGTCGCAGATAGATTGTCGTATCCGCTGTTTTACATAACCGCTAGCTGTTTTACAAAACAACTCTTAACAGCTGTCTACAATGACAATCATTGCGTTACGTTTATCAAAGCTGTTACCCACGTTTAGCCGTGATGCAGAATGGCTTATCTGCAGGCACAATAAGCGTTTGGTGTGGCTACCATAGTTAATTAAAGAAGCAGATATGCCCGGGAGTCGACAATGTACCCGAAACCCGGTGTCACCAGTTTGTCCCTACCACTTGCCACAACTACAATGCAGTTCAGTAAAAGCAATAGATACGAAGTCACGCATACAAGCGCATTCCATAGTTTAGAACGTACATGCACCGTATAACTAACTCACATGAAAATCATCGGTCGCTATCGTTGTGCTGTGCAAAAGCCATTCCAATTTTCAATTCAAATTTGTAATTTATTTTCTCTAAAAAGGGTACTAGTTTGGTACATTATATCAGATTACAGTCAGAGTCAAACCTTTGTGAGAGCTGGAGTCTATACTGGGTCTGTCCATTTGCCTGTGATTGTGTGTGTGTCAGTGTGACTCAGACACGCCCCCTTGCCACTTTTCCTGTTTTATTTTTATTTCTATGGTGGCTACTAATCCCGAATCGACCGCAGTAACTAGTAACTAAGCTATGCTCTAAACAAATTGGTTTAGGGTATTTCAAGCGCCATTATTGTTGTTATGGTTTTGACACACATATTAGTTCGTAACCACGAGCGTTAAAAAGAACTGATATTTACAATCTGACGATTCTAAATGCAAAACGTTAAAGCAATTCTACGTCTTAAAGTTCAGTAATTAAAGAAAATCGCTAAACGCCGTTCAGCTGTTTAACTCAACGGAGCTGTTTTGTTAAACGGCTAGCTGTTTTGTTAAACGGCTAGCAGTTTTGTAAAACAGCTAGCAGTTGTGTAAAATAGCGGATTGTACAATCCTGATTTCCCTTACCTATATCTCCTAGAAGCAGCAGATCTACTATCCAAATCCTTTTCTCTCGGCACACAGTTCCTTTTTGCCTTATTTCTAACATTACCACAGGGTTCCTCACTATCACATTTTTCACTTTTAGCTTTTCTTTTCACTGGCTTTTTGTCAAACTCACACATATTACTTAAAGGTGTTATAGGCATTTTGTGGTTCATACCGTTCATATGAGGTAAAAAAGTTATAGGTATTAACGTTCCAGGCACTATAGGTACATTACTAACAGGTATTAAATTAACTGTGTTAAGTTTCTGTGTAGTTTTTTTTTTTAATTCGACTTTATCTGTCAGGGCTTTTTTTAAGACTTCTTTCGCAGACTTTTCTTGTGGTTCTTCGACAGCTCGCATTTTAACTTGTTTACCATTTGGTAGTTTGATTATAACTTCATAATCCTCATTTTCGTTTTTGACTTTTTTTTTGGCTGTGTCTTCGAAATCTGTATTTAGACTATCAACAATGAAATCTAAGGATTTCTGACTCATAATTGGAGGTACATCTTGTACTTTTTCTGTACTGTCTGTAATAACAGTATCTTCATAAATTAATGTTTGTACTGGATTCTTTTCGACACTATCTTTTCGAACCATGTTGCTGATTTTAATAACATTATTTGTGTACGAGACTGAGTCTTTTCTTATATCTTTATTTTTTTCGTCTAGTTTTTCTTCAGTTTTACCGACTATGCGACTTATGGTTGTTACTTCGTTTGTCAGTTTTGATATTGTGGTTCGTTCAAACTCTTTGACTGCGCCTGACTCGTCGCTTGATGATCTGTCGATTAAGAGAGAAAATAGTTACGTACTTAAGCCAGCTACACATCAAAATTGTTAAGTAGGTACGGTGAAAGCCATATTATCCTTCATAAAGGTTACAGAATAATGTGTTACATTTTGAATTAATAATAGAGTCAAATAAGTCCCGTAAGTCGACGTCAAACCGGTATCGGATGATAGGTCAAGTCATAATAGTTTATGTATTGTGTATTATGACCCGACCTATCACCCGACTCCGGCTTGGCGTCGACTTACGGGACATCCTGTAATATCTATAATTGATATAAAAGTGTTAACAGTGTTAATAAGTGTTACAGGCAAACGCAGCGTTGCCAAAATAGACTCAATCCCGACTGGATTGAGGCTATTCTGGCAACGCCGCGTCTTTCTGTCCGCCGCGCGTTTTTTCCGGTACAGTACAATTATACCTAAAACTGCTTAGTTCTGTTACACATATTAACAGGTTACACTTTGATACTGTAACATTATTGTATATGTTAAATTTTTTTTAAACAGTGTTAAAACCACTTATTATGGTTACAGTTCGAGTCCCTAGCCATATAAATGGTAACCAAACTATAAAGCGAAACTGGCTAATAATGAAAAATCCCTAAAGGCAAAACTGATTATACTAACGAGATAATCGTTTTAAAAGCCGGTTATAAATCGGCCGGTCGTCTTTTATGACTTTGGGAACACCCATTTACAGAGATTGACAGTATTTCTGCCCTCCACAACCCAGTTAAATGATAAATAGATAACTGATTTTGTTTCTGTAGGTAGTTTTGTACTCGTACAAACACTTTCACACGTCAATGTTATTTTAAAACTAGATGAGGTCGGCGTTTCCTATCTGATTACTCTAAGAAGAAAGGCCGAAACAAACTCAAAGGACACAGTCCCTTTTCAAGTCCAGATATAATCTTGGTCAGATCATGTGACGACCATGTAGATTGAGTGTCTGAAATGATTTTTTGATAAAAGAACCACACAGATTGAGTGGACCTGTCAATTCAGTGCACGCCTTTGTCAGTAATCGTGCAGCTCAACTCAGAACTTAGTTACTGGGTAACACGATACCCCACGGCAAGACTGGTTGTCAGAACTTTGGGCTTTTGTCGACCCGTGACGACTTTCAAAGATCCACGAATGACAGCCGGCACCAGCGGCTTTACTGAAGCACGGAGGGTTCTTGGTATGTAAAGATGGTCACCCATCCACAGACCAACAGCGTTTTTTTAACCTGATCAATCGACCCTTTTGTTTGTTTGTTTGGCATCTCGCAGTTCAACCTATTGGGTTGTCGTCTGCTTAAGCGGGCTTGCCTGTGGTTGCCCTAATAAGTTAAGGCCTCCAGCCAGGACTTAAACTTAAATACTAACTAAAAACTAAGCGACTACACGCTCAGGGCACCCCCTGTGGGGTACGAACCTCGGCTTAGGGCGTCGCTGGAAGAGGGCAGCAAATGACTAGCTGGATCAGGATTAATGTTATTTTGGGACGAATTTAAAGCTACAGGCTCAGCGACGCGTGCTGGCTCGAGCAAGGTTCGGGAGGGCCTGATCGATCGACCCGTGCGGCTTTTGTTACTTATACTACCACAAGCGCTCAGGGAAATATACATACATACGAGCGATAAGACCGCCCATTGTGTCCCACCCAATGTAGAATTTCTACATTCTACAAGCAATTCTACATGTAGAATTGCTATAATTTATAAGGTGTACATTATTAAGAGCATTCTATCTACCTACCTAATCAGCCTTAAATTTTCCCACTGTTGGGACACAGGCCTCCTCTCTGTGAGAGGGAGTGGGCCGTAACCCACCACACGGACCCAATGTCACATGTTTTCGAATTTTTGGTTCTAAGACATGCCTTTCCTACGGCGTTTTAAGAAAAGTGCTGATGAAATAATTTACACAAAGTAAAGCGCGTTGCTTACCTGCTAATAGTAATATTTCTTTGATTGTTGGTGGTACTGTAGAGAGCAGAGTCCCCATCAATGTGGGGGAAGACCATCTGAGGAGTGTGCAACTCATCTGACGATGATGCCAAGGCGTTTTCCAGGGATAGGAGGCCATGTCTGAAATTAAACAGAACTCATTGCAAAATTAGGGAAAACAATATAGAACCGGGAAACTGCTTGAAAGAGTCTCGGTGTAGCAAATTTCGTTAGAGGGAAATACCGTGCGTCCTGTTTTTTTTTGTTTTCTAATAAGCTGACGGCTGACCAGATGGGATGGGTAATTGCGTAACACACTAATAAGGGCGAATTTCCTAAAACGAGTTCAAGAGCTGTCAGTGTCAAAATTGTTATGGAATGTTGACACTGACAGTTCTTGAACTGGGTTTAAAAGTGCTGATCGCGTTCAGTTGCATTTGTGAAATCAGCACTAATAACAGCCTTTGAATCTGAACGCGATCAGCACATAAACTAGGTTTAAGGGCTAACAGCCCTTAAACATGTGTGTGTCATTATTATCTATAGAATAATGACACTGACAGCTATTGAACGCGTTTTAGATGTGCTGAACGGGTTCAGTTTCATTGGTAAAGTCGGCACTTAACAGTAGCATTGGCTTTAATTTTGACAGTTCCACAACATTCATTGCGTTATGTACGTTGTTGAGACATACAAATATTTCGAACATATGAAGCAATGTATTACCAATATCCTTCAAACTGATTCAGATTGTGTTTAATAGTGTGTTACTCCATAGGGTACTGCGGTAGGTCAACATGCCCGACTCAAAGCTGAAATGTACTCAGACCCTACTGAGTGACCCAATTTTTTTTTTGGGTGGGAAATCATCAAATTACTTCTCCCGCTCTGGGTGGAGCGGGAGGGCGTGTCAGACTTTTACTGACTAAAACCCACCCGTGTTCCTTCAGTTGCCTGAGTCAGGGCCACGGTTATCTCTTTCGAATTTCCCGCGTACCCTGAGGAGTGACCCTACTGAGAGACGTCGAGAGTGTCGAGCGCTATCTTCGCTACCGAAGTGGGCTCGCGAGTGATTGCGCTCGAGCAATTTGAGCATTTTTGTAGATATTTAAAAATAGTAATTATTTTAATGACTTTATCAAGACATACTCAGCGAATTGTGCTAAACATTCTTACTACCATTAACTATAAAATTAAGCACAAAAAACGTTTGTTTTCTATTAGATTGATTTAAGAAACGATACAAAGGGGTAAATTTGGGATTTTTTACTGCCTCGTTGGTCTAGTGGTCGCAATAGCTACTGAAGAGCAGGAGCTCCTGGGTCCGATTCCCAGGTCGCGCAGTGTTATTGGGTTTTTCTATCTAGAATTTCTCAGTAGCAGCCCGGAGTCTGGATTTGTGCCCGGTTGATGGCAATAGGCTCGCCCCCTATTACATGGGACTTAAACATAACTGGCGAAATGCGGGCCGTACCTCTGCCTAACCCTTCTGGGTTTACTGGCGTGATTTTATGTATGTGTGTATGTGTAGTGTATTTTGTAACACTGTTTTTTTATGTATCCCATGGATTCAAAAAATTTGTAAGCGCGGTCTCTGTACGATCATAGCGCCTTAAAACCGGAACACAGCAACGGGGCGGTCAGAGGGCTAATTCACGTAATTTTATGACGCACCGATGAAGTTGCAGTGCAGGAGCAGTTAAGTTTAGGTTTGAGTGTCAAAGGGTATTCTCGTAATCTTTGAAGTTCGCGTCAGCTGCGCGTAAACTGCACGTCAACTGCACTGCAACCAAACTCGTAGTAGTCTATGCCAAACTCTACCAAATTACCTACGGTGTGGCCACATGAAAGAAAAAAAAATACTCACTGAATAATCGAATAAAATCGATTACATTAACATGAATATAACGTTATATAATAATTAAATAATACCTCAGTACTGATTATAGTGCTTTTTCTTACCATATAAACGAACAATTATGTTTTGATTCGCAATCAAAGATATATTTTGCTATAATTTGGCTGAATGATGGTCTAACATTGCCACGTAAAACTAAAAGTGTCATATTATAAGGAAACGCGCATAAAACTTATAGAGCGCGAAATTCAAGACTCAGTGAACTTAGATGGTAAGTACAAATTATAATGATTATAATAAAATTATTAAGGATGTAGGTAGGTACAGTGAATTATACGAAGTAGTAGCAGTTTAAATTCATTTCATGTAAGTTTCATCCTGATTCTTCCGTAGATATGACTTCACGCAAACGTGTGTCTGTGCGGCAAATGGAAATGCTGGTCGAGTATTTGGAGGGCCACAGGGATTTTGCCCGTGGCAGAGTAAAATCTAGAGAAGTCAGAGTGCGCCAATATCTTAAATGCCGAGGCAGACGGGGATCCAAGAACTCCCAAAAACTGGAACAAGGTCAGTTAGGTAGATCATATCGATATTGCACCTATGTGTATCGCTATCCGTACATTATACTTGGGTAAATAACTAGATTTGTAATATTTTTAGTGGTACACCGACTATAAGAGCCGCTTGCTCAACCGAATTAGGCAGATTCGGAATAACCAACAAGGTACAGGTGGAGGGCCAGGCGTACCCACTTCTTTATCCCCTTTAGAGGAGAGAATCGCTGCAAGTGGCACACCCCAAAATGAGGTGCAAATAAACCCCTTGTCGGTAAGTTATTGAATACGTTTTATTTTATTTTTATCGTATTTAAGCTCGGGTCTTATTGACACTGGTATTTTTCTTTTTGCTTTGCTAGCCTGCACCCCACGCAGTTTCTCCTTTGCCTGCACTTCCCACATTACCTTCAGAAGATACTATGCATGCACCAACACTCAACACTAGTATTAATATGTAAGTTTTTATTAAGTCAAGAACGTATCATTCTAGCTGAGCAATAACTATTAGAAATATGCAGTTCTCGTGTGAGAGGTCATTCTATTTTAATTTGGATAATTTATTACTAACCATTTAAGTACTTAATATTCATAAATGTTATTTATTTTTTCAGAAATGAAGATATCAGTTTTGAGGCTGACGTTGCAACAACACAAAACATCACACATATTACTGAAAGGTAATAAGTATAAGGATTAAGGTTGAAGCTGCAGAGTAGCCCGCGAAATTCATATTTTCTTAGGTTTTTTGCAATTTGCGGGTTGGTTGTATGTTGAACAAAATATGATTCGCGATCGTAAAATGTACGTCTTTCCAGAAGGGACAACATGTCGAGTTTTACTATCGTAGAGAGTTGTATGAATCATAGGATTGTAATTGGGTAAATACGTACTTGTTACGATCGTGAATCCTATAGGCTACAGTGGAGCTTCAACCTTAATAATAAGGATTATGATAACTTGTCATATTTGGGAAATAAATAACAGTCTGAAAACCATGACATATTTTTATTTTGTTTCAGTGAGCAAGAGGCTACTCAGACAGCGTCGCAGCAAAAATCCACGTCAGCGACGTAGGCAATGCACATTTTGTCATTTTATTATTGATACACAATATACATAACTCACTTGTAATGGAAAATAATACATTAAACTGTTATATGGTTGATTAAATTTTACGTATTAACTGATTTTTATAGATACATTTTTAAATCTTATTTTTTGCAGCGCCTCGTATATCATCAGAGCTGGAGCAGTCTCAAAATACACTGGCCAATCTAGAAAAGTCAAGAATAGAGGTCGAAAGGCTTGTGGCTGAAGGCTACAGTAAGATGGCTGATGCCATGAACAGAATGGCTGATGCAGCAACCACATCAGCTGATGCACAGTACCGCATAGCAGTAGCACTGGAAAATATAAATCATTCCTTGGTAATAACAAAACTTTTCTTTTTTGCACACACAACTTTCCACTTAAATATATTTTGTTTATAATCCTAAAAGAATCTACAATGCAGTCATTTTCTTTTTAGGCAAGACGGCGGGGGCGGCTAGCTTCTTCAGATGATACAATGTAAAAAATAGATGTGCTTGTTAAAAACAATTACAATATTAACATCATTATAAATACAAAAATAAATAATTATCCTCTATTCTGACTCTTATTCACTATGTAGCCACAGGCGATTCATAAGAGCCTGTTGGACAGCCCGACCTTCCAACAAGTCTCTGTTTGGCTGCCTGTTAGCTTGCGCAAGAATACTCAGACTCTCTGCACGCACATCCTTCTCAGATGCTCAACGCCTTATGATTCTCTCTTCTTGCTCACGCTCTTGATGTGTCAGTTGGGGCACTGGTAATTGTGCCATGTTTGCTATATTATGCATTACAGCACAGGCATTCACTATTTGACCTGCAAAAACAGGATCATAGTGAAGCATGTGTGCAGATAATAAACACCTGAAACAAAAACATTTAGAAACTATAATAAATACCTAACAATACAACAAAAAAGGCCTCAATATATTCAAGACTTCTTCAGGTCAAGATAATAAAAAGAGTATGAACATTAAGAGGAAACTTAGACAAAACTAATTTTACTCAAATACATACCTGAATTGAGCGTTCAAGACACCAATGCATCTCTCTACTGTATTGCGAGCTGAGACCTGCAGCTTATAATATTGGTCTTCTGGAGAACCTGGTATTGCAATCAACACTGGGGTCATCATTGTCTTCCTCAATGCATAACCACTGTCACCTAGAAGAATAATTATTCATAATATTGAATAAAAACAATGTTTAACATATTTTTTTAATAGGTATGGAAGGACATTCACCCAACAAAAATATTTCCTCTTCATCATATTTTTGGTTAAGATAGGGCTGTAATGGGTGATCACGCCATACTGATGAATCATGGGTTGCCCCAGGCTTACTGGGGTCAATGCATAAAATTTTAAGATTCCAATCACATACTTGAAAAAATAATTTTCTGATGTACAGTTTTATTTTATGCCAGTAAAGCAAACAATATTATAATAATTGTTTGTTTTTTAAATTATAGAAAATAAGATTGATTATGTCTAAATAGATTACATACAATCATCCCATTGAGAGAATGATATCCTTTCCTATTGAAGTATCGTTCTTCATGCTGACTGGTTCTTATAATGGTAACTTGGGTGCCATCAATACAGCCAATTACCCCTGGCAACTTGAACTTTCTATAAAAACTACAAAAAAACAGATATAGAACCGGGCTATCACAATTTGATAGCCTAATTCTTGAGTAATTTGGAAGTGACTGGTTCCAGAGATTAGCATGTTCAACCAAACTCTTCAGCTTAATTAAATTACTATAGATAAACACGATGGACTAACCTTTGCCTGTACACTCAAACCATCCTTCCTTCTCTCCTTCGGAATACATGCCTCTAGCTTTCGAATCAATTCCCGAGTCAAGTCTTTGCTCAGACGATAGGTTTTCTGGAATTCCCGATTCGAAATACGGAATGGATCCACAAAAAACCTATGCCTTTTTAGGGTTTGACGACGTTCTCGGACGTCTATTTCGGCAGCGAGGGATAAAATCCTCAACCCAAGTTGGTAACTCATGTTCACTAAAAAGGTAAAAATACATTAAGAATTTAATTGAAAACGACTTGTAGTTAACAGGTTTTAACAATTAAACGTATAATATTTATTTTTAAACACTTACATTCCCAAAAAATACAATTTGATGCCAACAAAAGTAAATATTGAGGAACTTATGTTGTGCGTAACCAAAACTGCACGTTGATCGAATTGAAACCTAAAATGTGTCATTTTGAGACGTCAAAAGAATAGCAAAATACCGATCTTGTTGCGTTCAGAACCACGCACTGATGACGCGCAGTAGGAGAATACCGATAATGCGCTCGCGTGACGCGAACTTGACGCGAGCGTATCTGATAGCGGTAGAGAATACGAAAAACGTTGTTTTGATCGAAACTTCACTGCAACTGCACTGCATCTAAACTTCTTTTGTTACGTGAATTAGCCTACAGAAAGCTCTACTGCATGCTAGTAGTTTAAACAATGACACAGTATTTTTCATTTTTTATAGCTGAATGGAAATGCTCTTTACCTCGATCACTCCTGATGAAACGCGATAGACGAGGTCTGTTCACTCTTGAAATGAAATGTTTATTTATGTAAACAGATCTTTTAGACACTTTTGAACGTCAATATTTTAAAATTAGTTGGCACCCGCATTTCCTAGCTGACTGATCCCCGAGAAGAAATGCCAAAACATCCTCAGAGTTCATGGTCACTTTTAAAGTTAAAACATTATATTAATAGGATTTTATGTGAGTCTAACAATGCAGGTCCTTTTGAAGAAAGAACCATTTCAGCTTTAAGGTGACCTGTCCTAACAGGCGGCATGCATGTATCTGTCATCGTGTAGCTCAACTCTATTTCAGGGAGCTCAACGACCCGTCACACGACGCTACCAGATCTGCAGGACACCTGGCTTTGAAGGCAGACGGGTTAAATGTGGAAAGGAACACAGACACTGGCACAGAGTTCCACACTTTGGCTATGCGCATAATAAACGTGGAGAAGAAGCGCTGAGTACGACAGGTCAGAATATCAAGCAAGTGCGGATGGTCTGGGGGTGATGGATGGTCCCTGCAGTATGTCTAGTAGTCCAATGGTAAAAAGGATTTCAACTTACTTAGCCTCCATAGCTCTTTTGAACCCCTCATCGAAGGGATTGACACTCTGCAAGTCTTGAAACAAGCCAACCTCCTCACAATTTCTGATGAAGCGAGTAGGTGTTGGTGTTTGGTCAGCTTGAAAATTAAAATAGGCTTTATTATAATACAAATAAAGATAAAAGTGGAAGTACATTTTCCTCATTTTGTTCTCACTGTCCTTTAACCTAAGACTCAATGTTTTATTACTTCTTAGAGATCAGACCTTATGATTGACCCAATTAGATTAAAAACACAAAGGTGATATTTTTTTCTGAATTTGATTACGAAGGACATTTTCCTCATTTTGTTCTCACTGTCCTTTAACCTAAGACTCAATGTTTTATTACTTCTTAGAGATCAGACCTTATAATTGACCCAATTAGATTAAAAACACAAAGGTGATATTTTGTTCTGAATTTGATTTCAATCTTTTGATCACCCATCACCCTGTACTGTTTCAATATAGAATTATTAATGTTGGAATTACTGCCTCGTTATTCTAGAGTTCCATTTTAGTAACTACTAAGCATGAAGTTCATTGTCGTTCTATGTTCAATACAGGGTGGCAGCCATATTGAGACACAAACTTATACCATAAATTCAGCACATGATTCTAGAATATAGCCTCTAGCTTAGAATTATATCAATAATAATAAAAAAAACAAAAGAAATCAGTAATTTTGTCTATACTTCTCAATAGTGGCCCAGAATCTGAATTTGTGTCTGCGTTAGGGCAAATAACAGCATGACACTGTTTCATACTGTTATTACGTAGGTATATTATAATAATAAAATGCTGCTTACATCTTAAATGAATGATGTGATGTTGTAATTGAATTCTAATATTGTATAATTTATGGTGTTGTAATAATAAAAATTTAAGGAATACTACGGTCCCTAATTGGGAAGCCAAATGTAATATTAAAAATTTAAAAGAATAGGTGTGTGTGTTTCTGAGTGTATGATCTCCTAAAAAAAAAATATGATAAGGTAAGAAATTAAATTTCAGGCGCCGTGGAGCGACACACTATTAATAGATAGCCAGATAAAGTTGGAGAGATTGAACCATTAATCTTAGGATGGGGGCCTGTGGATGTCAATGGTGATTAAAAGTCTCACTACCTTGAACGTTCCCAGTTTATTGTATACCTTTAGCCTAATGAATACAATTATATTAATATAAATTTTAGTTGCTATATCATCATTGCATCTTTGTAACTATAAATTCGCAGCTGAAGGCTGTTATGTTATAAAGGAAAAAAAATTTTTAAAAAATGTAACTTGAAGGTGACCCGAGAGCCGGAAGGTGGTACCTCTCAGGTAATCAGCCCCCGTGGAAGGCCAGTAGAAATTTCCCGGTTGAATTGACGTAAAGGTGGAATAAGCACCCACAATTGTAGGCTGTGGACAAAAAGGAACTCTGAGATGTGATTTCACTCCGAACTCGGACACGCGGGGACGCATCGACCAACGAAAAACTTACCGCTTATTCCAGGTATTTAAACTCGCATCTCCCTCGGTGTACCGTGAAGATATTTGGTATCAAAAGACGTAGGGAGGCGACGAGGAAACCTGCGAAAAACCGTAAGATGGTCACAAACGAACCGCCATCGTCGAAGGAAATTTTCTCTCGAAAAGAGCAACTTACCAAAAATCCGATAGAAATATCCACCGGGACCATTCCACGGGTCCTTTGGTTTAGGATTAGGGCATTAAAGCGCCACTATAAACCAGATTAGTTACGATTCCATTCAGGGAAAATCAGGAGACCTGTCACCTTCACCAACAAAGATCGCAAAAGTGACTCGTCAAACCTTGACGTCCAAAATGTCATACGAAATGTATCACAGATAAAAAATACAATTAAGAAATCGTTCCGAAATCGACTACAATCATCAATACATGTAACGGTGTAAAAAAACTCGTTACATTACATCCCTCCCCGAAAAAAATAAAAGAAAGCAATTTCTTTTATGCCAAAAAAACAACGATCAAGGTAAAACGAACAGTTTCCCAAAAAAACAGGAAATATAAACAGCGTGTATACAAACAACACTTACAGGTGCAGACTAAATACTAGCACAACCGACCCATAATATCAAAAGAACCACAAGAGTACAGTTAAGCACCTTCGCCACTGACTAACAAGTTAAATCCAAGAAATATTATAGAATCAGTTAAGTGCAGCAGTCGCTTAACACTGTAAAACAATACAGAACTATACCCAATTGAGTGCGGTTGGGCACCATCGCCACCGACTAGCAAGTATAAAGCTTTACAAACAAACAAAAAAATACTAATAAGAGTTCGGTTAGGCACCATAGCCGCCGACTAGCAAGTATATGTTTAATGTAACAGGATAAAAAGAATATTAATTCGAGTACAGTTAAGCGCAAAGGCCGCTGTTTAACGAGATTAATCCAAAAAATTATATATGAGTGCAGTTAGGCACCATCGCCACTGACTAGCAGGAACAAATTATAACTGTGAGAAACAGTTAAGAACCTTCACATCTCTAAAGATGCAAAGAAAAAAAGATGTTGTGATCGGCTCAACTCCACCAACTTTCCGGGCACAAACAAAAAAATGTTGTGATCGGCTAAACTCCACCAACTTTCCGGGCACAAACAAAAAAAATGTTGTGATCGGCTCAACTCCACCAACTTTCCGGGCACAAACAAAAAAGAAATCACTGTGTTCTTCCTAAGTGCACCGCGAAATATTCCGGGTGACAGAGTCACTATAGGAGCACAATGATAAAAAAAAATAGGTAAACCTCTACAAGTGTAAACAAAACGTACAAAGGTAGTAGGCACCAATTCAGGAATTGCATGCAAAATTTTACACAGGAAAATTGCATACAAGACTGTTTAAAAAAAATATAATAATAAGATCTTTCGATATGGAAAATGTATGTGTCTGGGTTGAAGAAGTTTATAAAAATGTCCTAAGTTGTAATTTTGAATGTTAAATCAAGATTTAATAAATTTTATAAGAAGTTACCTAACATACATCTTCATTCAAACCATCGATAACCTATCATCCATCCCAATGTGCATCACACTATCAAAAATGGCCTTCAATCAAAATCATCAAAAACAAGATTAACAATGAGAAACCAAATTAAAATTTAATTATATCCTTAACATGATAACGACCAGTCGTTCCCTTATTAAGGTCTTTCAGAATATAAACATTATCAGAGATCTTTTCAATAATTTTACATTTAATAAACTTAGGAGCAAGT
Organism: Dasypolia templi; assembly: GCA_963555695.1. NCBI lineage: Eukaryota > Metazoa > Arthropoda > Insecta > Lepidoptera > Noctuidae > Dasypolia > Dasypolia templi. Next base: position 15,163,131 of record OY743163.1, read on the forward strand.
TTTGCCGAAAAATAAGTAGGTGCATGAGATTGAACGAAACTTCTTCTCCACACGACATCACCCACATCAAAAGAAATGACTTTGCGACCTTTGTTATAATAGCGAGCATTACGCTGATAAGCTTTTAATAAATGAGATTGCACTTTAACAAAAATATTACTATGTAAATTGAGAGAATCGGCATAGTGAACTCTATTGGAAATTTCCAGTTCATCTATGTTATCGATAGAATCACTAAAACGATGTAAAGAAGCATCAAAAATAAGTTCTCTACCAAACATCAAAAAATTTGGTGTGAAATCTGTGGCCAGATTAACACTATTATTCAAAGCTAGTTGAATATTAGGTAAATATTTAGACCAAGTTCTATGATCATCTTTGACAAAACAAGCTATGCAAGTTTCAACAGTTTTATTATATCTCTCAACAGTATTATTTTGAGGCGTGTAAGTATTATAAAATATTTTAATAATGTTAAAACCCTTCAAAAACTCTACAAAATGTTTAGAAGTGAATTGTGTACCATTATCACAAACAATTATTTTGGGACAACCAAATTTAAGAAATATTTCTTTTTCAAAAAGTTTATTTATTACTCTAGTAGTAGCATTTATCATAGGAAAAATCCAGCAGTATTTAGTGAAAACATCAACAACTGAAAGAATATATTTATGTCCAGAATAAGATTTAGGCAATATACCTATAATGTCTACTGAAAGCATCAACATAGGACGATCAACTTTTTTAGGGTTAACCATAATACCAAAAGGAGGTTGAGTGGTATGTTTATAAGCTTTACAAGTATCACAAGCAAGAATATATTTTTGAACATCATTAAACATCCCTTTCCAAAAATAGTGTTGTTTTAATTTATTTAAAGTTTTATGAATACCTAAGTGTCCAGAATTAATATCATCATGATTAGAACGAATTGTATCTAATATGTGTTCTTTAGGAATAACTATCTTCCAATTAAGATTACTATTAGGATCAAACTTACTTTTACAAAACTTATATAAGGCTTTATTTTCTACTCTAAAGTTCTTATATCTGCAAGGAGACTTTTGACAATTAGTAAATACTTTTTTATACCAAGGATCATAAATATCATCATCGGGTAAAACTAAATTATTTTCAGAGATTCCTATAGCAGCTATTTCAATACGAGACAAAGAGTCTGGGACTAAATGTAAAGAACCTTTTTTATGAACTATATCTAAAGTAAATTGAGGAATTCTAGCAGCCCAACGTGCTAAGCGTCCACTAGGATTGCTAAGACCTAAAAGCCACTTTAAACTAGCATGATCAGTTATTACTGTAAACTTCATTCCTTCAATATAAGGTCTAAAATGTTCTATTGAAGCTAAAATAGCAAGTAATTCACGTTCTGTAGTACTATAATTGCGTTCACATTTATTGAGTGATCTAGAATAGAACGCAATAGGATGTTGTTCTCCATTATCATCCTCTTGACTCAAAACACTACCAATGCCAACAGAACTGGCATCACAATGTAAAAAGAAAGGTTTTTCAAAATTAGGGCATTGCAAAACCGGAGCAGTAATTAACGCTTGCTTCAACTCATCAAATGCAATCTCAGCTTCATCATTCCAACAAAGTGGTTTCTTAGAATTCTTACTTCCCGCCGTTAATTTAGTCAGAGGAGAGGCAATATCAGCAAATTTACAAATGAATCTACAATAGTATGAGCATAAACCTAGAAAACTACGAAGCTGTTTAACAGATTCAGGACGTGGGAAACTTTTAATGGTATCTAATTTAGAAGGATCAGATGCAAACCATTACTATCAACTATATAACCAAGATAGCGGAGTCTATCTTTACAAAAATTAAACTTTTTCAAATTAACTGTCAAACCAGCATCTTTCAGTATACTGTAAATTTTATGTAGATACTCTATATGTAAATTAAAATCCGAATTTACGCAAATTAAATCATCTAAATAACAAAACACAGTATTATCGAATTCAGGTCCAAAAAGTTTATCTACAAGTCTCTGCAGTTCAGCAGGTGCGTTGGTTAGACCGAAGGGCATACGGACAAACTCGAAAAGTCCTTTTCCCGGAACTACAAAAGCAGTCTTTTCTCGAGAAGATTCTTGCAGGGCTATTTGCAAAAATGCTTTAGAAAGGTCAATGGTACTAATAAATTTAGCTCCCCCAAGGTTATCTAAAATTCTAGAGGTATAAGGAAGAGGGTAAGAATCTTTTACAGTTACTGAAATTAAACGTCTTGAATCCAAACACAATCTGGTACTACCATCCCTCTTTTCTACAGCTAAGACAGGTGAACACCAAGGCGATTTAGAAGGTTGGATGATTCCTTCCTTTAATAAGACTTCTACTTCATCAAAAAGTTCCTTCTGCTTTGCAGGACTTAAAGGCCAATATCGTTGTTTAAAAGGTTCGCTAGTAACATTAATTTTAAGTTGAACAAGAAGAGTAAGACCTAAGCCTCTCTTTTCATAAGAAATATCTTCAAAGAGTGAAACAGTATCATTTAATTTTTGTTTCTCAGCAGGAGAAAGTTCACTAACAGAGGTGACTGAACAAACTTGAACTGTATTGCATCGAACATAAGTTATATTTTTCCATAAATCCTTAGCCAAATCGAATTTTAACCAAAAATCAAATCCTAAAATGAAATCAGGTTGGAAAGAAGGTATAATTTGAAAATGAATATTTTTAGTTAAATTATCACAAGTAACAGGTAATTCAATGGTACCAATAATTCTTTGTGAAGAACCATCGGCCGTATAAGCAGAGCTAGAAACAGAATTTATTTTATAACCTAACTGTAAGAATTGTCTATGACTATTGGAACCCAAAATACAACTATTTGAGCCACTATCTAATAAACCAGAAAATGTATGGTTATCTACGGAAAATTGTAAATAAGGTCTAGTATCGTTATCTTTAACAAATAAAACAGGAGCTGATCTATAAATTTTGAAAAATTTCTTTAAGTAATCTAACCAATTCGCAAAATCTCTGTTACGAGTAGCATCGTCAGGTTTGTGATATTTAGCAAAATTTTCTTTCATCGAGACGCTCGCGGTTATGTCAGTAACAACAGGGGCTCGATGCGACCTAATCAGTTTTTTGACTCGCTAGAGCTTTTCTTTACGTTACAAACATGACAACTCTTAGATGTAACTCCAACCTTTTGACAATTAAAACAAATTACGCCAGGTATGGAAGTACAATGCTTATAATGGTGTCCATCTCTTTTGCACTTTAAACAGGATAAAACCGCATTAGACTTAACAGTAGGTTTTTGAGTTTTAAAAGTTTTATGACTTACAAAAACTTCAAGCTCTTTTGCAAGAACAAGAAATTGTTCCACAGAATCTATAGGTTTACCAAATATAAAAGGTGTGTAAATAGGTAGCATGTTATGTTTAATAATAGTAACCAAAACCGCATCAAACAATGGCGAAGAAAGACGACTAGCCATGTCCAGTATTTCTGTAATAAAGTCTGGAAGAGATTCAGAACTCTTTTGTTTCCTTGTACGAAGATCATGTTCCGAAAAATAGTCGAAGTCCGGCCTGTCAAAACTTTTAAGCAAAGCAAGCTTAAGCTCACGCCAGGATGGAATACGAAAACGAACTGTGCGGAACCATTTCAGAGCAATACCACTAAGCAAATCCGTGAACGAACCAACCAACAAAATTTCGTCAAAATTTTTGTATAAAAAGTATTCTTCAACTTCAGTAATAAATTCCCTAACACAAGATTTCCCATCGAATTTAATTCTACTCTTTTTCAAATCAGGCAACTTAATTGCAGATGGCAAGTTCTTCTTAATATGATCATTAACCAAAACATTCATAGAATTAAACGAAGGCATAGCGTGCAAAGCTAAAGCTGAGGAAGAGTGTGCAATCCTTTCATTATGATCAAAAGGGTGTGGTACTTCTGTCAAATTAATCATGTCCGGAGCAGTTTGTGCAAAATTAGGATCTGCGCAAGCGCCATCAGATTCTATGTGGTCTTTAGCAATAGGCGGAAAAGACTGTTCTTCATTAGCCATCATGAATAAACTAAACGAAAATTGATGAGCAAAGCAAGATGTAAATTAAAAAAAAGTGAAATATTTGAGGGTAAGTGTAAAATATTTTCTAAGTTTTTTTTTTTTGTTTTGATGAAACTATCAAGTAAAAAGATGCAATAATAATTTACAGGATAAGTTTAAACTACTTAAAGTAAGGTTACCAAGTTAAACCAAAGTTTACTTAAGATTAAATATGAAACAAAACTTCCAAAGTTGTAAAATACTTGAGGTTAAAAGGATATGTTCAAAGTTTGTTTTGATGAAAATTTCAAGTTTAAAAAATGCAGTAACAATTTACAAGATCAATTCAAGTTACTAAAAGTAAGATTACTTAGTTAAACTAAAGTTTGCTTTAGATTAAATATGAAACAAAGTTTCACCGCACTTAATTTACACTGTTGAGACACTTAGATAAAACAAACTGTCTTACCTTACAAAATGTTGGTTTTGTAAGAAAAAGAAGAAGTAATGCTGTAACCATAAACATTTAAACATACACAATAGTACAAAGTACAATAATGTCAGTAGAAAATACTGTTTACTTAGAAGCAAACATCCAAAGAATTTAAGTTTTAAATTACAACATTGTATAATAATGTGTTACTACAAAATATCAAGATGCAATGAATCAATAACAAAGTAAGTAAGCTAAATTCAAGTCCCTGTTCGCTTGAGCGACAAATGTAATAATAAAAATTTAAGGAATACTACGGTCCCTAATTGGGAAGCCAAATGTAATATTAAAAATTTAAAAGAATAGGTGTGTGTGTTTCTGAGTGTGTGATCTCCAAAAAAATATATATATTAAGGTAAGAAATAAAATTTCGGGCGCCGTGGAGCGACACACTATTAATAGATAGCCAGATAAAGTTGGAGAGATTGAACCATTAATCTTAGGATGGGGGCCTGTGGATGTCAATGGTGATTAAAAGTCTCACTACCTTGAACATTCCCAGTTTATTGTATACCTTTAGCCTAATGAATACAATTATATTAATATAAATTTTAGTTGCTATATCATCATTGCATCTTTGTAACTATAAATTCGCAGCTGAAGGCTGTTATGTTATAAAGGAAAATTTTTTTTAAAAAAATGTAACTTGAAGGTGACCCGAGAGCCGGAAGGTGGTACCTCTCAGGTAATCAGCCCCCGTGGAAGGCCAGTAGAAATTTCCCGGTTGAATTGACGTAAAGGTGAAATAAGCACCCGCAATTGTAGGCTGTGGACAAAAAGGAACTCTGAGATGTGATTTCACTCCGAACTCGGACACGCGGGGACGTATCGACCAACGAAAAACTTACCGCTTATTCCAGGTATTTAAACTCGCGTCTCCCTCGGTGTACCGTGAAGATATTTGGTATCAAAAGACGTAGGGAGGCGACGAGGAAACCTGCGAAAAACCGTAAGATGGTCACAAACGAACCGCCATCGTCGAAGGAAATTTTCTCTCGAAAAGAGCAACTTACCAAAAATCCGATAGAAATATCCACCGGGACCATTCCACGGGTCCTTTGGTTTAGGATTAGGGCATTAAAGCGCCACTATAAACCAGATTAGTTACGATTCCATTCAGGGAAAATCAGGAGACCTGTCACCTTCACCAACAAAGATCGCAAAAGTGACTCGTCAAACCTTGACGTCCAAAATGTCATACGAAATGTATCACAGATAAAAAATACAATTAAGAAATCGTTCCGAAATCGACTACAATCATCAATACATGTAACGGTGTAAAAAAACTCGTTACAGTGTGCTGTAATATCAATGGGCCTTACTCTGTGATAGGGAAATTATGGCTGTTATTATTTATTAAGTTTTTGACAGTTCTCAGGACCCTTTTTTACATGTTGAAATTCTCATGAATGTCCTCCACCCTGGGGTAGGTGGAGGGGTCTGTCAGACTCTCACTGACTAAAACCACATGGTGTTCTGCTGCTACCTTTACGGGTGTTGGCACGTATGAACTCATACGGACCCAGTTCTCAGGACCCTGGGTTACCATTTTGAAGGTGTTGGAGGTGCCGGAAGCCTGCTTGCAGAGACAGTATTATATCACTGCACCTACTTCAGGTTATAGTTTAAACAACAAGTAGTTAGGTTAGTTACTATAATATCTAATCAAATAATCTAATTGATAAGAAACAATGATTCAATATCAAATGATTCATTAGCAGGAAACTCACAAGGGATTCCATTATAACATAACAGCTTTAATCCCCCAAAAGTGCAAGCAGAAGTTAATTAATATTATAACCATGTTCTAGGTTAGAGGTTTTGGTTTCCGCACATAGTCCTTCAAGTGGACCATTGTGCGAGGGCCATGGCGGCCGTCAGTGGTTATTCCAACCAGCCCACCTCCCTCCAGAAGTTGATCAAATCTTCTGGTCTATTGAGAACATCTGTGTAAGATCTGGGTGCCCCGAGGGTTTCTGTCCTAATCTGAGTAATGCCTGTGCACGCATGTGTTAGCTAAGGATGTCATAGCTTCCCTAGACTGCCTACAGCCCAGTGAGGTCCACATTTCAGTTGATTCCCATGTAATTGGGGGTTAGCCTTTCACTATCAATGGGGCACAAATCTAGACTCATGGGCTTCTACCGAGAAATTATGAACCCTGATCTGCATGCATAGCTTGACCAGGTTTTGTCAAAGAAGAATAGATTAAATGACAGATAGAATAGACAAAATTATAAATGTATTTTTCATGGAGTAAGACCGAAGGAGGTTTAATTAGAACAGTATCTAGCACAAAAATCCTTACCAACAAAGGCTGCTTTCTGCTCCAAACCCAATGATAACACCATGTCATGTTTTTTTGTGTGCACATTCAAATGATCTTCATTTGTAAACGTCATGCCACAGTCGGGCATTGTACAAGCAAATGGTTTCGCCGGCTCCACCATTTTTCCTATATTTTAATGTTACAGCCAAGATAACTTTTACAAGACCTTTTTTCCTGTTTACATTTCAGGTTATTAAGTACTACTTACTACTATTACTATATTATTAAGTAGAACTATTTTTGTTGCACATTCTGCAGGCTGGCCATGTGTTTTGGGAAATGTATGTTCTTACTTGTTTTGTTTGGATAGCGAATTTTATTTTATTACACCAATTTCACACATTTATTTACTCCGGAAAACATAACTGGTCGCGTTCCAGTACTATGTTTTTTTTAATGCAATGTTTTGAATGAAAGAGATGCAATACTTCACTCTGAAGGTAAAAGAGACAGCATGTCTAAATTGCTTGAAATCTCAAGGCAGAACCAATTCTTTTTGACGGTTCATATTGACGTTACGTTTTGTTTCTCTATTTTATTGATAACTTAATTTAAAATAACAAAAAGGGTTCTGTACATTTACAAAATAATAAAATCAAAATATTTATTAAACATTTAATAATGATCTTTCAACAAAATCCAGCGGTTAACAATTTGCATTATAACAAAAACACAACAACGATTATAACTTAATTAAGTACTTTTGCACCAATATTCATATTTATATAATAAAATAAAATAAAGTGAAATACAGGTTGTTTGTGCTCCTAAAAATGAAAGTAAATAAGTGCTATGAGTACAAAGTAACGGAGATATAATTTTGAGATAAAGATTTAATTTAGAATTGGATTAGCTTTTAGAGTTAGTTTTGAAAAAGTAAGAAGTGTATCTTTCAGGGGAATATCCGTGTATTTTGACGTGGTGTGGCTGGTAAGAACCGACTTCACGTCCAAGGGTCCTATCAAACAGGGGGTAGACGGTCGATCGCTTCTTTCTTGGTGACTCTTGCATCTGCTGATTCGGGTATGGATCTACGTAGCGCCGTCCGTTAATATCGTTGCCATCCACTGTCGGGAATATCGGGGGCTAAATTAATAAAATATTGACGTTTAACTACTCGCAAAATTACAACTTACTACTAATAGAAATAAAACTTAAGAAAAGGATAGAAAATACTTTATTTTGTTACAAATTAAGTGAGACCAAAAATTGTATTGTTGGTTGTGATGTATTGCAACCAACAAAATGAATAAGTAACTAATAACATATTTATGTTACATGCAAGGCCATTATAAGTTATTAGGATACTACAGTAAGCATTTTACATTGCGTTGGCTATAAAATATTCTAAGTGCACTAATAATTTCTAAGACACCAGAATAACGACATGCTTTCTAAAATTGTGTAATTTTACCGACTAAATTACCCAATACTGGTACTGTGAATTAAAATTTTAGTATATGAATTGTATTTTTTGAGCCAGGGAGGTGGCTTAATCAAGAGCTAATAACAACTTCTCCTTGCCTGCTCCTCTGCTGTTGAAGATGCCTGGTGCGGGTTGTCCCTGGGCCTCACCTACGACGGTGTTCTGCTGGATACCACTAATCCCCACCACTGCGGGATTGGGCTCGTTCTGCTGGCCCTTCCATGGCCTGTTGAATGACGTGACAATGTAAGTAAGGTTAAAGTTAGTAAAAATGCAGTTTGATGTTGATTTTGTTAGTTTACACATGCGTTTTTTTTTTAAAGCATTTGTTTTCTCTACAAAGTGATAAACTACAGGTATATTCCCGTGAGGACAGTTTTGGTGCATATGAATTAAAGTCAATCTTACTTGTCAGGGAACAATTCGCCGGGCTGTCCTCTTGTTTGAACTATTCTTTCACCGTTAACTTCCACTACACACCTCAGACGTGCGCAGCAAGTTGGAAACTCTGGAAACGTAATGAAAATCCAAATTAATTACGACAAACATCGAAACATTCAAATATCAACAGATTTGATTTCATAGTTTTCTAAGCTATTTCATCGTTTCTAGCTTTAACTACAATAGATAGTACACTATCTATTTATAAAATATAACTCCAAATAAATAAGTGTTCACAGCGTTGTTTCAATACATACCAACATTTTCATCTTCAATGTATTCATGACATTCCAATGCATTTTCAGGAATTTTCGGTTTTCTACATCTGTAGGGTCAGTTAAATTACACATTAGCTTTAACAAAAAATAGTCACGGATACAATAGAGTAGTCTTACAAGCGTGGATTGTTGCAATCGACGATAGTAAGTCTTCTTCACAGGAGAGATGCACAAGGAGCGTTAAGCAAAAACATGATTGTTGATGGTCTCTGGGTGCTGGCCAATGACAGCCCTGGGACCAGCTTATCGCATATTATAGGATAATCCTAATGATGCTCTTCCCCATCCATCAGTAGTGTACTTATTGAATTGTTATGCTTCACTTGTCGTTTTTGTCCAAATATTCACGCAATTTGGGCAAAAGCACATATTTTGTACAATGGCCGTATCCATTGAAAGGCCAGTATTTCTATGCTTTAGTGCAGGGTTATGAAGCTTTGGTGTTTTTGTCTCCTCCCTGTAGACCTCCAATGCTGACAATGAAATTCATATTTACCCAACAGCAGCAATGAAGTATTTCCCGTCCCGAATCTCACATCGATACCGATGACACGTATAATGGTCGGACCATTCCTGCCACGGTTGGTAGCCTTTCCTGGAATATTTATCCACGCAGGCTTGATCTGAAAGCAAAAAAGCAGATAAAGAGGCGGCGTTTCCGGAAGAGTAGAAAGATATTAATGTATGAAAGTTTATTGGTAAGATAAGTCATTATCATACAATCAGCGCGTACTTTAATTGATACGTCTACCGCTTTTTGCGGCATGTGTCGGTCCCTGAACATTCTGTTCAACAACAACAAAAATAAAACTGTAAGAAAACTAGGTTACACCTGGTGTTCAAGTAAATTTACGAACATTACCACCAGATACCACCAAACCTACCCTACTGTTACTTAGGCTAGCTTTGTGTAATGTTTATACTTAGTTACACCGTACACGACACAACACCAAGAATTGGTGTTGTTTACAAATAAATGAGCACAAAACTGTAATTCCGTGTTGACAATTTGACTCACTGGAAATTATGATTTGCAATTTGGTAAAAAAGTAAAATTATGTACTTGCTGATAATTAAGAAAAAAAATGACTCAGATTATGAATCCTTAAAATAACTTTCTCCGTTTCGTCTATCTGAATTTCAGAATTATAGATTAATAAATCAGTGCAATTTATATTGCACTGATTTATTAATCTATAATTCACTTTTTATAAAGTGCATGTAATATTTCGTAAAACAAAAAAAACTTACAGCTCACATCCTCAGCAAAGATGAAAGGAAATATAAGATGCAATACGAAAATGAGCGTTCCCAGTTTCATTTTCACTGTGTCAACTTTGCCTGTAATGAAATACTACTTTAGTCACCTTGTATGCTTGAACTCAAGCAATGAACTGATTTAAATTTTAGAAACGCGGGCTAGAAATACACTTCTTGTGGCGAAATATTTATAAAACAATCACCGAGAAGACACCGTCTAAAAGGCGAAAAAAAGTAAAATATTTTGTCAATCCTTGCGAGTTTCCGCGAAAAATTTCAACAAACATAATAATGCATGGGATCCGGGTTACATGTTTTGCTTATCTTCATAACAAACTTCTTCTTCTTCAGAACTTTCCAAACCAATTTGTAGAATTTAAAGTATCAGTCTAATGATTTCCGTGAGAGTGCAACAGCTGATATAATTGAAATGAGAGAAAAATAATTATTGATCACCGAAATTAGTTGTTTACAGTATATTTTATACAGTGAATTATATCAAGATTCACGTTCAAAGAAAGCCTTTGCATTCATTACTGCAGATGTCTAAAAAAGTTTCCTTAAATTTCAAACGATTGAGCGCAAAGAGAAATGTTGAAAAAGGAAAATTTTCATATTGATCTAAAACTTACCCATTTTAAAAGGTGCAGGCAAATATTTCCAACAAAGCACGGAACAATAGTCAATCACAAAGTTTGCCGATAAATGAAGGAAAAACAGATTGTGGTAGAGTTCGTGGTCGATTTCGCGATGTGTTTTCAGTTGCATAGGTTACATTCTAAGAACTTGACCATTGTCTTTAATAAAGATTACAAGTGAGTTTTTTTCTTCTTTTTATGTATATATGTAACGGCGATCGAATCATCAATTGGGTTTCAAGGACTTTTACATAACGCCCAGGCGTTATTAATTTTGCCTCACGCAATACACTTTACGGCGACAGTATGCAAACGGACGGCGCTATTTAATGACGACCTATGCAATCTGCCTTCGCTGAGCTGCAAATTGCTAAAAAACGTAAGAAAATTTGAATTTCGAGGCCTTCTTTTGCGTTGTCTCCTTGCGAATTAGAGAAATGATAAAAATAAACCGTTTTTCAGTTGACATACGGATCCCCAAAACCAAATCCGTTTCTAAACTTGAACGCGTCAATAACATAAACAACGAATGCTTGCGTAAAATCGTAAAACGAAACGTCAGCTGTCAAAAGCTATGCGAAACCCGATGACACCAGCGCGTTTTAAAATTATTTTTTATAATATTCTGTTAAATTTTACCCAATAAAATAATACAGAATTTCAAATTTGAAGAAGTTACAAATGAGGTAAGTGCATTATTTTACATGATTTCTTTAGTTGATAATGAGAATTTTGTCATTGAAAATTGAGAAGTTGATTTTTCTATATTTTGATTATTGTCTCGTTGAATTCGTTGCATTTTGTGCATATTGTTTTCTTTTTTTACACAATTAATGAGTGCGCCAATTTGTAGGTCGAATGAGGTGACTAGAACAGGTTTTCACATAAATTCATTAGGTACTTGCTACCCACATTTTGTATTTATTATTTTAACTTCAGGAAAAGAGTGTTAAGAATTTATAAATTACGCATTATTTATATCACAATTATTGTTTTCTAGACACTAAAATAAAATTTACTATTTAAATTTATATTTTAATAGGGCTTCAAATTAACATGAAATCTGGAAAATTATAATTTCTTTTTGTCTGGTAGACAGCAAAAGTAAATTTTTTCGCTCATTTTTTACCATCTATTTTGAACTTGTTACTATTACAAGAAATATGTTAATCTAAATAGGCAGAAGCTTTATAAAGTGAGTGCTTAGTGAATTAAAATAAGATTTCATTATATAGCTATAACACCTACTAGGATGATATTCACAAGTATCTCTCGATGACAAAATACTTAACTACAGAACTGTCCTGAAGCCTGTATGGACCTATGGAATTGAACTCTCGGGAACAGCCAAAAACTCGCAATGTAGAGATCCTGCAAAGATACCAAAATAAAGTTCTGAAAACCATTACAAATGCTCCGTGGTTTACCTAAATGTCTGAGCTACATGACTGCCTCAATATCAAAACTGTAAAGGAAGAGAACTAAACATTACAAAGTGCGCATTAATAGCACATCAACAGCCTGGCTTCAATACTGACCAACCCACTGGAACACCGTTTGATTGAAAAGAGCACACATGGGACATAGCTTGATCTAGTCAAGCAACAAGAAGAGGGATGGCCCTCACTAGAGAACAGTACTTGAATCGCCAACAAGCACAGAATGCATCTTCTAAAGACTTGAACTGATTGCAAGAATAAACAATAAACTGGAACAACAGTTGTTTTAGTGCCATTAAACTCTGTGAACTAGGTATTGTGCAAATACTAGATGCACTACTGAAAACAAACAGATTCTGATAATGATTATGTTTTCAAATACAACTCTCAATAGGGATGATGACAAATATAAAAAAATGTTTGAAAAAACACTGTAATTTCAAAGAAGGCATAGAAAACATGAGATAATCGAAAAAATCTAGTAAATCGATGTAAATATGACGACGCTACAAGTTTTAAATGTTTCCGAGGAGTATTATTCCCCTCCTTGTCGCGCGGACAATGTATGCCTCTAGTATGTATGAAGTTACATAGTCGTGACGTCACTTCTACAATAGTGCTGTCCTTGTCTAACACTTATTTTAAAATGTTTATAACTTGGTCTTTTTTTAAGCTTTTTAACTTTTTATAATATTGTATGCAACTATTCAGACAAAACATAAAGAAAAAAAAAAAATCTTATCTAAACAATAGTAAAATATATTTAAGCTAACTCTAAAACCTTTGCCCTGCAGTGGGATTTAGTTAGTTGGGTGACAGCTCGTAAAGATCTTAGTTTATGTACTGATTGCGTTCAATTTCATAGGTGAAACCAGCCCTTAAACGTGCTTATCTAAGAACCGATTTCACCAAAGAAAATGAACGCGATCAGCACTTTTAAACCCCTAGTTCAAGAGCTGTAAGTGTCAATATTGCCTAACAGCGCTTGAACGCGTTTTAAATGTGCTGAACGCGTTCAGTTTCATTGGTGAAATTCGCCTTTAGTCTTGCTTATAATAGCATATAGCAGTGAAGTTATAAATCCGGATTTCCCTGTTATTTCACCTTTAAAGACATAACTAACTGTAAAAGTCAATTTATTAATAGGTAATGATGTAATATGCTAATGCACAAAAAATAATGAACGCATCGAGGATATTTAATGTTTTATAAGTACCTAATATGCATAATTTAGATTGTCATGCTTTTACAATTTATAAAAGGAAATTATAGTATAGTGGAAATTGAGGGGGATACCCCAGATTGATACGGGAATGACATACAGTGACCTTATTGGTGATGTCCTTCAATAAGGTCAGATGCGTAGTGCTCGCGACTGTTTAATTTTTGAAGTTGGAAATGTCTATGTTCCGTGGGTGGGTTTCCGAGATTCAGGCTTTAGTGATAATATAGCTTATATGATGCATTTTATGATACGTAAACCAAACTGTTCACCTCCAAAAAAAATAACGGAAATAACTTATTAAATAATAGCTTTATCAAAAAAAGGAATAAAGGAATACGCTGCATATTTCATTTTTCAAAATTAGGTAGGTACTTGATTTTTTGAGCGTGTCTCAAGTCAATGGAGCTTCATTATCGGCCCACTGTGCGGCGCGAGTGTATGACCTAATGGCCAGTTATATGAAAACGGAGAAAGAAATACTATATATATTATAAAAGGTATCGAAACTTCTGTAATAATCTCTTGAAGAAACTTAAAAAACAGTACGATAAAAATGAATAACAGAAGGCGGGAAAAAATAGTAAACTTGTGTGGTTTGTTTTTAAAACTAATGCATTTATAGCGAAAAATCCCGCACCCCAGCTTGATTTACTATCAACAGAGATAAACCCATCCGATGCAATGAATGAATTAAACAACTTTTTTTGTTAACGTTGGTAAAAACTTGGATGAAAAATCTCTAAATTCCAACAATTTATCCCGACAAAACCAGACTAAAAAGTTTAGTTTGGAAGATGTCCAAACTAAACTCTTTTGTTTTATTAGATATCGACGTAAACGAAGTAGTAAGTTTATTCAACGGGTTAAAGGATGTTTGTGCTACTGGTTGGGATGACATACCTAATAACATACTTAAAAGATTTAAATACCTACTTGCTCCTCCAATAACCCACATTTTTCAGCTATCTAAAGGAATATTCCCTAAATTGCTCAAAAAAGCTGTTGTCACACCTGTATTCAAGTCTGGAGACAAAAACAGTGTGAATAACTACATACCCATCTCAGTGCTAACAGGCTTCTCAAACATTTTAGAAAAAATCATCAACAGTAGATTGATAAAATATCTGGAAGATAACAAACTACTTTCAGAGAGTCAATTTGCTTTTAGGCCCAAAAGATCAACTAGCCAAGCAGTACACAAATTAACAAATTATATTACTTGCAATCTAAATAATGGTTTGCACACAATTGGGATCTTTCTAGACCTTGCCAAGGCCTTCGACACTATTTCCTGTACTTTACTTTTGCACAAGCTTGAAACACTTGGGAAAAGAGGAGCACAACTGCTACTATTTTCTGATTATCTCAGCGATCGTCATCAATATGTAAAAATTGGCCAGTTTACAAGTGCTGAACTTCAAAATAGTTGTTTCGGAATTCCACAAGGGAGCATTTTGGGCCCTACGTTATTTTTAATCTACATAAATGAACTATGCAGCCTCTCAGTCCAAAATGGTGTCATAATTTCTTATGCGGATGACACCGCTCTATTGTTCTCAGCTAAATCTATAGTTGACGTCTATGAATATGCTCAGAATGTATTTAACATCGTGTGTAATTGGCTCCATAATAATGTCCTAACTTTAAATGCAGATAAAACAAAATACATTTCATTTACAATGATAAATACTAACATACCGCTTACTAATCTTAACATTCACGGACATAATTGTAGCTCGTATGCTGACACTGCATGTTCTTGCCCCACTTTAGCTAAAGCTGACCATTTAAAATATCTTGGTGTCACTATTGACTCCAATCTAAATTTTGGTAAGCATATCGAATTACTATGTACTAGAGTGCGCAAATTAATATTTGTTTTTAAGAATTTACGAAACATAGCCGACTATAAATTAATTAAACAGGTTTATTTAGCTTTGTGTCAGTTAATTCGTACCTATTGCATCTAAAGGTTGCTTCTTCCTCCATCTAAACCTTTCGTCCTTTTAGATTTCCTACGCACCAGCTCTACCTAACATGCAAGGTACTAACAGTACGACAATTGTTTATTCTAAGCATAGTACTACACCAACACACTGCACTTACTTACCCAGTACCTTCTAAAAAGAGAAGAAAGGACCTGGTTTGCATAAACCCCCAAACTAGACATGCGTTTGCTAATCGATTTTATGTGTTTTTAGGACCTTTTCTATATAATCAATAAGGCAAGCTCAATAAGGCACTAAGCTTCTACTGTGTGAGTTATAAAAAATGTTGTAAAATTTTATCAGAATATTTAGCCATACTCAATTACACACACACAGAAAAACTTCTAGAAATTCTGCTTTTTCTCATAGTTGTTAATAGAATATATTTATTTCAGCTTTACTAAACATTTAATGTCCCAATTTAATTGAAGTGTAAAGTGATGGCGGGTCGCTACCTTACATTGTAATTCCAAACTATGGTAACTTGCACCTGTAATAAAATTTTAGTTTAAGTAATTTTAGGCCCTATAATTGTATGGGAAATCTTAGGTACTAGTGTTGACTAAATGTACACTTTTTGTAAAAGTTTTATTCAATAAATTTTTATTTTTATTTATTATTTAATTAGAGTTTGCTTGCGGTTAAGCCCGCGTGGAAGTCGGCAAATATCCTACATACATCATCAAACTCAAACCATTTATTTCAAATAAACCAACTTGTCAAGGGGTCGGTCAGTCAGAAAAATGAAGCTAGTTGCCCATTCCAAAGCGTAGTAGGTACCTATGGAGAAGAACGGGCAAGAAACTCCATTGACACTCTTTTATTTAAATCTTTTTTTTTTACATAAAATTGGTTACATTAGTCATGTTGAAATTATACATGTGAAAATAATGAAGAAAGAGGTGCACGTTAAAAGGCGTCCGTAATAAAAAATATACAACAAAACAATTCAAAAATTAAAATAAGCCGTGGCAGGTAAGAGATGACCAGTCCCTACTGACGACGCCCGTTCATGAACATGACGTATGGATCAGCATCATTCAGCTCAACTCAACCATTTTGAAGGGAAGTTAATCATGGATTACCAGTGTGCCAAATTACATAGAAATCCATACAGCCGTTAAGAAGTGACAAATTAACAAAAATCAATTTTTTCAAAAGTACAGGTTTTAATGTTAAGGCGAAAACGCCAGGATAGCTCGCGTTATTCCTCTCGAAAAGCCTTCCTCCATGAAATCATGAATTTTTTGGGCTTTACTAACTTAGAGATATTTGTGATTAGGGATGATGTCATTTTCATTATTTTTTTCTCAAAAAATGTTTGTTTCCAAGTAGTGCAAATAGTAATAATAAAAGAGAGGACATCACTATCGTAGAAGTGACGTCACGACTATGTAACTTCATTCTAGTGCCAAACATTGTCTGTACCGCGCGACAAGGACGGGAATAATCCCCTCCAAAAACTTTAAGCGTGTAGTTTCTTCATATTTACATCGAATTGACAGATGCTTTCGACTATCTTATTTTTAATACGCCTTCTTTGAAGTGACATAATTTTTTTCGAACATTTTGAATATAATTAATCATCCCTAATCTGAAAATTACCGCATACTTGCCCCGCAGCCTTGAGGCACAGTTTTGTTGTTGTTATTTTAATTGTGTGTTACACGAACTGTGTCCATATAAATGTTATTCTTTCTTTTTTACGGTCGCTAATCATATTTTGATCATCATACAACCTGACACTGCAATTTGCAAAAAATCGTAAGAATTTTTTATTTCGCGCTTCCAATATAAAGCAGGATAAAAGCTAATGAATAGAGTCAAAAAATAAAAATGCTAGAAAAAAAATCAGCCGCTCCCTATATTTATGTTCGAAAAATTCGAAAGCTGATATATTTACGCGTTTTCAAGTGTCCCCCCGCCATAGTAAAAATTGTTCATAATCCTCATCTCCCTAGCCTACCCCCAACTATAATCATCATCATAATCAGCCTATTATGTCCCCACTGCTGGGACACAGGCCTCCTCTCTGTGAGAGGGAGTGGGCCGTAATCCACCACGCGGGCCCAGTGCGGGTTGGTAGATGTCACATGTCTTTGATTTTTCGGTTCTAAGACATGCCGGTTTCCTCACGATGTTTTCCTTCACCGTTTTGAGAGTTACCACTGAACCACCACTGCTCCCCCCACTTTGTGGCTTGCAATCTGACCGAATACCAGTATTTTACATGGAGCGAATGCCTTCGTGACCTCCAAAACCCTGTTACTAGGTAACACGATACCCCTTGGTTAGACTGGTTGTTTGACTTTCGTGCTTTTAGCTCCCCGTAACGGCTGTCAAAGATCTACGAATGACACCCGGGACCAACGGCTTAAAGTGCTTTCTGAGTCACGGAGGGGTTTCGATATTTAAACGTTCGGCAAGTGTGCAGCTATTACTATTTAGCCACGAGCCCCGACTGGAAGTAGAGAAAGTAGTTATTCGGAGCAAAAAGTATGCTAACACTGCGCCATTGTTGTACTCACTTTCTCTCCATGTATGGGCGAATTCCATGCCATTGTAGCTCTGTGGTTAATTGTCATTTATAATCAGAACGGGTGTGAGTTCGCGTCTAGGTAAACAATGCATTAATATAATTCCGGAATGCTTTTTAAGTGGACTTTAATATAACTGGCGGAATGTGAGGTATCTCCTATAGGTACACCTCTGTCTTGCCCTTTAAGAATTACAGGAGTAATGTTATAGGTATTTATTTATGTTGTGTAATTCCGAGATTAATTCTTGAAGTTAGAGTGCAAACCACAACAAAATTCTTGTTAGATGGTTGTAAGGCTTTATTAAAAATATACTTATCGACACTTGGTACTTTCCTCAACAGACCATTTCAGACACCAATCTACATGGTCTTCACATGACCTGACCAAGATTATGTCTGTACTTTAAAAGAGACTGTGACCTCTGAGTTTGTTTCGGCCTTTCTTCTCAGAGTAGTCAGATATGAAACGCCGATCTCATCTAGTTTAAAAAAAAAGATTGATGTGTAAAAGTGTTTGTACAAACCTACTTAAAGAAATAAAATCATTTATCATTTATGGCAGACATTCAAGACGACTTTGTTTTATTCTGTTTCTATAAACTTATAGAATAGAACATAGATAATATCAATAACAATAGAATACTGTAGTATTCGAATTTCACTTGTTTTATTAGGAAATGTCATAATAAGGCTTCACATTATCAAAGTGCGAAGTGACACATGCTTTTCAACTCGCATTGCCATCGCGTCGCACGTGTAATTTTAGCGATGACACATCTGTTGTTCACAAAACGTGAGAATTGCCGTTTTTCTTGCTGACTGTTCTATTTTATCTGTTAATGTAGAACAGAACGAAATATCTTTGAGTTAGTTTTAGTAGCCTTCACGTCGATTCTGTAAAAATCTCACCGTGAAGACTTGCGTGGAGTGAGGTGTCAGTGTCATCCCGTCTTGGTCAATCCCTAGCATCGGTGGCACTGACAGCTCACTCCACCTAAGTTTTCACGGTGAGATCTTAACAGTATAGACCAGATTTTTTAAACTACATTGGGGCAACAATAATTACAAATCTAACAAATACAATTCTAACCGGATCCAGCTGAATACCAGTAATTTACATGGAGCGAATGCATATCTGACCTGTAAAACTCAGTTACTGGGTAACACGATACTACTTGGTAAGACTGGTTGTCAGACATTTGGGCTTCTTGACTATCCGTAATGGTTGTCAAAGATCTACGAACGACAGCTCAGACCGACGGCTTTTAATGTGCTATACTTGGCACGGAGAGGTCTCGGTATGCAATAAGTACGAGTAGTCACACATTCTCGATCATCGATCAAAATTAAAAATCATTTATTCAAACTACGGTCGAACCGTGCGGCTGATATTTGTAAATGTCTTGCTGACGGTGGCGCGTATGTTGGACCAGTTAGCTCCCTTCAAAATGGTTGAGCTAAATTGTGCTGATTCATACGTCATGTTCGTGAACGGGTGCCGTCAGTTGGGTCTGGTCATCTCTTAGCTGCCACGGCTTATTATAATAATTGATTTTTAAGGATTCTTTATTTTGATTTTTAAGGTGTACGGTTTTGTACATCGTTCTCACATATAAATACTACGCTTTGGAAAGGGCAACTAGCTTCATATTTAACTGGTTGGCCGCCGTTGACAATTCAAAAGGCATTTTTTAATTGTAAATGGTTTAAGTTTGAGATTTAGCCACGAGCCCCTTAAACTACTACCTGGTATGGTATTTCCAATAAATAAACAACCCCTAATTCTCTCTTTTTTGTTACAGTAACTTCAAAACACATCGCTCAAATGACGAAGAATTAACATCGCCATCCTCAGATGAGAGAATGGACACCGGATCCGAGTCCTTTCGGTCCCAAGACACCCCAAACTCGGTCCTGTCCTCCGACTTCGAAGGAGACCACCCGGAGCCGGTCCTAAGACTCCAAAACCCGGAAATACTCCGGCTTTCAGAATCGGAACAGTTTAACGACAGCCTGATTAATAAAATGTCGAATTTGCACTTAGACTCTCCTCGTCCCAGAAACCTCGGTATCAGCCCTCCGAAATTCAGTTCCACCTTGACTTTAACCACCAACCATCCTCTAATGAGTCCTGATGAGAATTATCCTGATTTAATCCCGAAAAAAGTTCATAAAATCGACGATGAGAAAGACCTTAGTCTGTCCAGCATTGAAGATGAAAGACCGAACGAAAATAATGGCTTCTTCAGTCCGCAAAGAAATACTTCGAAAAACAACCTGTATTTCACGGAAAGTTTTGCAACTGCCGAAAGCCAGGATTTGACAGGGTTTAGGAGTCACGATTTGGACCTGACGGTTCCTCCTGATGTGGCGAGGGTAGACAAGGTGGAACGAAGAAAGATTGTGCCGAAGTTAAGGGAGGGGACGCCCCAAAAGCCGGATGGGATGTTTATGTTTATTGAGGAGAAGAATTTGCAACAAAGCACTCCCAAAACGCATCCAGTGGATATAACTGTTAATGAAGAGTTTCATTCGGTGAGTTTTTTTTTTACACAGCATATCCATAATCAGCCTATAACAATCCAACTGCTGGGACGGCGGCCTCCTCTCTGTGAGAGGGAGTGGGCCGTAATCCACCACGAGGGCCCAGTGTGGGTTGCTAGATGTCACATGTCTTAGAATTTTTGGTTCTAGGACATGCTGGTTTAATCTGTATAATGCATTTTGTACTTATACCATAAAAGCTTTTTTTTTAATTTTGTCGCTCTGACCGTCTGTTTGCTCCGGCTAATCCGAAACGGCTGGACCGATTTTAACGTGACTCTCACTGGCAGATAGCTTAGGCTACTTCTATTTTACACATTTTTATTTCCCCACATCCACTCGAACGAAGACGCGGGCACAGCTAGTAACTAATAAATCACTTGTTGGCCATTTTAGATGGCAACATGATTGCGATCGATCATTGTCGTGTCGAGCCATCGATTTTGATCGTATTATAACATAATCGATGAACGTTATCCGGCTGCCATGCACGTCAGTCGACTGCAATCTATTTGCACCAGGAAGCCCACATCATTTGATAACGACTGTTCAATTACTTAAAATTATTCCTTTAATCGGCAACTAAGGTCCATAGATAAAATACACAAATTATTCTTACAAATAATAAACTAATACATATATGCACTAATAATGTGTTAACTATATAAGATGTACGTTGGGTCGGCGAAGTATTTCGCTGAGTCGAGGTGACAATGTAGCTTTCCGCGAAAACGCCGACGACACCCTTCAGCCTAAATTCTTCCTTCATAAAGGTCACCAGGCGAGGAGTCGGATCGCGCACCAACAAAAGATTTAAAGTTAATTTTGTGGCGTGTTTCCACTTCTCGACTCTCAACGTCCTACAGACTCACGCCGAGATCCTCCGAGAAAAACAGAGAAGTGTGAATGTGATTGGTTTCTCGCCATCTCGTTTTCGCGCTCGCCTGTTTACCCGCTTCAAAGAATTTCTCGAGTGAGAATTGGGAAGGCATGTAGTCCTCGCGCCAAGTCTAGGCGAGAAGGCTCGCCGAGACTTCTCGCGTGAGTCTGTACTCCGCATTAAAGTGATCTTGTTCTTTATCATTATGTACTCCACGATTTCATCTGCCTTCGTGGGGTAATGTAAACGCAACACATACAGCTGCGTCGATGGACCAGTCAATGCGGATTGCGACAAGCAGGCTTACATCAGGACCAAGATAAAAAATAAATTAACTGGTGAAACTTCACAGACGTCAAACTCAAAAGTTTGTTTATTTTTCGCACTATTCTCTGGAACTGCCAGTCGGTTTTGAAAAATCATTTTTGCATTTGCTAACCCAATTCTTGAGGAAGGCTATAGGCTATTTGACATCACGCTTAGATCCTTAGAAGCCGAGCAAAGAGAAAAAAGTCAGAAAGAATGTGTGGCGGCATCTGCACCGCTACATGCGAACAACGCATCACACCGACGTCACATCACTCCCCTCCGGAGACCGGACATCACGTCGGGGTCACCAGTGAAGGGATATGAGGAACAGGGTGTAAAGTTCAAAGAAAATAGGTAGGATTCTCCGACCAGATGGATGTCGTATCTGGTGGGCAACTGCCCAACGATTGATGTCGGGAAGTTGTTTATATACTAGCTGCGCGGTAAACTCTGATTGCGCGATGCTGGATTTGTGTGACGTCAGTGTGATGCGTTGTTCGCATGTAGCGGTGTAGATGCCGCCACAAATGCTTAGCGAAAACGAAGTATTAGCGCAGGCAGGCGATGCGAAGAGACGGGGTGGGTGAAGGTATTTCTTGCGTATAATGTATATTTTTCCAAAAACAGTGTTTTACAATTTCCTTATAGTCCGCATTATTATTGGCTAGGTTTACATTCAAAATAAAAACAGTAATATAAGACGCAAAGGAAGCATTTTGCTTATGAATTCCACACTAGGTCGAGCCTGTCTCGCGGAGTTCATGGGTGGTTTTACCATAAAATGAAAATGCGCATAACATTAATACTGATGGATTATTACAGTCAAGAAGCACATATAAACGTGTTCAAATACAGTAATTAGAAAATTAACAGTGAACAGTTATGAAGTTCCTTTTTTTTTGTCTTATTTTGATTCGATAGCGGTGACTCAGTCATATTCAGGAATATGATCTAACGCCTTCTTCCCACGGGCGCAGGCAGAAACTATAGAACGCTACCTGCTATGATTCTTACATACTTCTTTTGCTTCGTTTACGCGCGCCGGTTGCGACGTTTCGCTAACTAATTAATTCTGACCCTGTATATTCTGTCTTTATATCAACGTCTGACGAGTTCAGAATAATAATGGATTAAGGATGTTGATGGGGCTTCCGCGCTTCTGCAGCGCTTCGCAGATGTTCGCGGAAGCCCGTGTTGTGCCACATACGTATTAGATGTTGTTAGGCTACTTTTGTAAGTTTTACTAACATAGTTTTTAAGTCGTTGTTACCAAGGGCGGATCCAGGATTTATTTCCTCTATAATCCGTCTGGCCACATGGGCTAGGCTCTTTTCGTGAAATTTAAAGAAGTTGATTGTCCTTGATTTTTAGATTGACGTTCTTTGTTATACTTGAACCGTTCGGGGGAGCCCGGCCCCCTCAATCCGCCCTTGGTTGTTACTAATACTATATTGTACTTTTATGGGTGATCCGCAATAAACATAATATAAATATATATGTATATATATCACAGGTAGCTGATTGGTGCGAGTCTCCTTCGCACCTTCGTTCGATGCCCAACTTTGAGTTGCCGATTGAGATGTCAAGCAGTATAGGAATGCATAACGTAAGTCATTCATTTGTTTTTCAAACTAACCTGTACAGCCAAGTCTTACCAAGGGGCACCGTGGTACCTGGTAACTATATACGGGTTTATTTATTGTAATTGTTTATATAAATGTAAAATGATTTTATTTCTGTAAGTAGGTTTGTACAAACACTTTTACACATCAATCATATTATGCTCCCCTATTACACGGGACTTAAACATAACTGACGAAATGTGGGTTTAGTATCGGTACACCTCTGCCCAACCCTTCGGGGAAACAAGACGTGATGTTATGTCATATTATTAAAAACTAGATGAGATCGGCGTTTCCGATCTGACTACTCTGAGAAGAAAGTCCGAAACAAACTCAGAGGTCACAGTCTAGACATGATGTTGGTCTAGACCATGTAGATTGGTGTCTGAAATGGTCTTTTGAGGAAAGAACCTACATAGATTGAGTGGACCTGTCCAGTCAGTGCACGCATTTGTCAGTAATCATGTACCTCAACACAGAACTTAAGGAGCTCAGCGATTCGAAGAACATTACCAAAGAAAGGACATTTGGGTAGGCCGCATAAATTACTCAAACTGCCAGACCATGGTTAAAACTAACAAAACAATCGACCGAAACCCCACTGTTGCTTCTAATATCATGAATCTATCGCCAGAGCCCCAGGCGCTCCAAGTATGAAGCCTTTCCAAGAAAAGGCGCTGAATAGAGATGATTATGAGGGTTTCGTGACTTTGCGAAGGAGGAAGCGCTGATCGCGAACGAACAAGAACCGAAAAAACCTACTTACAGAAATAAAATCATTTATCATTTATCACGATGAAAAAAGATGTAATGATCTAATGATGATGTTACGATCAACAAAGCGCCCAATATTTAAGTACATATTTTTTGTCTGATGACGCGATTTGTATGACACATAGTATTATCGGGGAGTTTATTCGACATATTTCCTTCCGTGCTGACGTGTTTGTTATATTTGCGAATAAAGATCAGCTAAATAGAATTAACGTGCTTGCCGTCAAAGAATTACAGGTTGATATAAAAAGTAAGTTTTCCCAAATCCTCAGGACCTGGATTCCCCAGACGTAATATCAGCATCGACGCAAGAGGATAGGTCTGCATACCAGGCGCTTCTAGACCCTTATACCGGCAGTGTGGCGCTGCGCCATACACCGGCACAGCACAGGAGTCCGGGAACACAACGGAGGAAGATACAGCTGGTAAGTCAATGTTAACTGCGTTCAAGATATCGTTTCAGAACAGATAAACATATACGCGTAAACCAGAAAAGGTAGGCGCTTCGTTAAATCTTCGTGTTTCCGAATTAGTACGAAAGTCGCGCCACGGAGTAAATTAAGGGGGCAATGCCTACCCAAGAAACATCTTTGCCCACCTCTTTAACAGTGAAAGCGTTATTTAAGTCGTGGTAATCTACTTTACATTATTTTTTTTTGGTAGGATTATTTATTATTACGGAGCGTTATTTATGATCTCTCATTAAATGACTGGGGTTAATTTAGTTGGACGTATGCCTCCCTAGACAAAATTCCTAGATTCAGATCATGTGAAGACCATGTAGATTGTTGTCTGAAAAGGTCTTTTGACGAAAGAACCACAAAGTCAGTGCAAGCATTTGTCAGTAATCGTGCAGCTCAACACAGGAGTTCATGGAAATCAACCAGTATAAATTATGTAACGCGTAATTATCGAGGCCTAAAAACCGTTACAAACAACCGTCATAACACAGTTCCTACGACACAATATTGTTAGTAAAACAAACCCGTGCGAACTGCCAACAATCGTGGCGTCGCAGTGCAATATTACAAAATAACACTACTTTTTATTGGAGACTTGTGGAATTGTATACAAGGTTGGCAGGCACGCTTAAACCGTAACTAAGGAGTCAGCTCATGATTCTAGAGCCCCTAGCGTAGAAACTTTTCGTCGGTCAAAAATAAAAAAGTCGTCTGTTTTCCGCGGTCAAAATATACGGTTTTTTTATACGGCGATGCGACGCTATGCTTCTCTGTCGACTGAAACATGTGTGCATTCGTGTCCATCTCATGGGCGTCCTGCCGCGATCTCTCGTTTCTTCGACCTTTCCCTGCAGTACAAGATATCGTTTCCCTGTCGTGACACTTGCCAAAGAATTGGAGTATTTGAGCCTAAAGACTAAAGTCTTCAATCAGTGCGTCCTGCCTTATATGACCTACGGAAACGTGGACACTCACGGTACTACATAAATTCAAGGTCATTCAGCGAGTTATGAAACGTGCTATGCTTGGAGTCTCTCTGAGGGATAGAATCCGAAATGAGGTGATCCGGCAGAGAACCAAAGTTGTCGCCATAGCTCACAGAATAAGCAAGCTGAAGTGGCAATGGGCCGGCCATATTAGTCGTAGAACCGATGACCGTTGGGGTAGACGTGTTCTTGAGTGGAGACCGCGAACCGGCAAACGTAATGTAGGACGGCCTCAGGCTAGGTGGATTGACGATCTTCGCAGGGTGGCTGGTAGAGGCTGGATGAGAGTTGCCGAGAGTCGAGCTTAATGGCGTGCAATTGGAGAGGCCTATGTCCAGCAGTGGACTGCTGTAGGCTGATGATGATGATGAGCCTAAACTGTGGCTGATGGACGCTGCTTGATGCTGAGTTCGCACGACACTCCAATCATTTTTCCAAGCTCACGCTTTGTTCTCGTGGTTACGTAGGTACTCTTTTTGCTTCGTTTACGTTCATAAATCAGTAGTGCTATTCTGTAACCATCTCACCGTGAAAACTTAGGTGAAATAAGCGTGGAGTGAGCTGTCACACTCTTCACGGTGAGATTTTTACAGAATCGACAAGCTCGGTCATACACGCGCCGATTGCGAGTAGCATAAGCATAACATAGCATAATCAGCCTATTATGTTCCCACTGCTGGGACACAGGCCTCCTCTCTGTGAGAGGAAGTGGACCGTCATCCGCCACGCGGGCCCAGTGCGGGTTGGTAGATGTCACATGTCTTCGAATTTTTGGTTCTAAACATGCCGGTTCCCTCACGATGTTTTCCTTCACCGTTTTGAGAGCAGTGGTGATGAAATAATTTACACAAAGTAAAGCGCCGGTCTGGGTTCGAACAACTCGTAAGTCGCGGCCGTTACCACTGGGCCACCACTGCTGATTGCGAGGACTACGAGTCATTTGAAAATGTGTGTGGCTTACGGTACCTTTTATCTGAGTACATTTGTCATGCAAATCGGACCATGAACCAGAAAAATGGCTAAGGTTTTTTTTCTTCTAATATACACGAAATCTGTTATCAAGCATTTTTATCTAGCATATAATCCTCTAATTTGTAAAATGCTTGTTTACAAAGTGTAATTTTACAAATTAGAACCTTATACGTTTGCGACTGTATGCATTTATTCTATGTCTAAAATTATGTGTTTATTCCGAGGACATGTTGTGTAGATATAAATATATATATACAACGTGTAACGGAATTAACGCAAGAGCTCATACACCCCAACATTCATAACATCTGTAATTTAATTTAGATAAACCACACCTAGCAATTTTTTATAAAATAGTTGTCCTGACTAAACATAAAACGTTTGAGCGCACTACTCGATCTGTACCCACACTAATAGCGCACGCACTGCCAGCTGGCTAGGTAGGTAAGCACTGCAAGAGTACGCACTAGGTATGGGTGTACGTTAGTTCAATGACCGAACATTACGTACAGATCACACGTAAAGTCTCGTACACACTGGCGCGACGGCGCAGCGCGACACAAAGGCACCGCGTGTCGCGCGACGAGTGGTGCCTCTGTGTCATGCTGTGGCGTCGTGCCTGTTTGTGCGAGCCTTTATCTCTGATGCGTACTTAACTGTTGCGATATCATATTCTGAGTCGGCGTGTATGAATGATTTGAATCATAAATATTTACACTAATTAAATTCGGTAAAGATAAAAGTAATTACTTACAGGTTTGAGCTATTTACACTACACAATTTCTTCGTCTCCTTTTAAGTAAATTTTCAAAATGTCCACCGCCTTGCGGTGATTAGATTTTTGAAATTTAACATAAGAAAGCGTGCAATAAAGTGCATCGACACTTTATTGCACGCTTTCTTATGTTAAATTTTAGTTTATTTAGTACTTCAGTGTCACTTTTCACAATACCAAAGGCGAGTTCAATTTTTTGTCTGAGGTCTTCTACACTCGTTGCCTCGTTTACGTAAACGAGCGATTTTATTCGACCCCACAAATAAAAGTCTAAAGGCGTTAGATCAGCCGATCTGGGAGACCACTGCACTGGCCCGCCACGACCAATCCAACGAGGCCCATATTCCGCATCAAGATGCTGCCGAACGTTCCATGAGTAATGCGCGGGAGCACCGTCGTGTTGGTAAAACACGTCTCTTAAAAAGAAGAGCGGGACGTCCTCCAATAACTGGGGCAATGTTTCCCGCAAGAACTGTGGGTAGGTATCTCCAGTTAACCTCGGCAGAAAAACAGGGCCGAGTACGCGTGTTCCTATGACGCCCGCCCACACGTTCACGGAGAACCTGTGCTGAAACGAATCAACACGGCATGCATGTGGATTCTCATGTCTCCACAAATGCTGGTTATGCTGGTTGTAAATGCCAAGTCGCGTGAAGGTGCTCTCGTCCGTCCAGATGATGTTTCCTTGCCAGTTCTCTAACAACCATCTACTAAATTCCAGACGTGGCAAGTAGTCGTTCGGCGTCAGCTCCTGACAACGTCGCAGGTGATACGGGAGTTCACCATCAGCGCGTAACGTTCGCCACACGTACATGTGGCTGCAGTCGAATAATGGCGCTGCTTCTCTTGTGCTCTTCTCTGGGTTTTCGTCAAAATAGTTTAATATTGTTGCTTGTAAGCGAGTAGTGCGCACATTTGCCCCTCTATCTATTGCAGTGTTAGGACGAAAGGTACCGGAGTCTCTCAGACGCTGAGTTGCACTTAACATTGTCCTGGCGCTCACTCTAGTATCATACCGTTCGTTGAACTCTCGACATGCCATCGCGCGCGTAAACAAATAAATGTGACAGCAACAAAAATTAAATTCGGGAACACTTGTCGCTGCCGGAGAATAACTAAACCTTTGATGTGAGGCAGGCAGTGGCGGCGCGTGCGTCTGCATGTCAAACGTCAAAGCTGTAAGTCGGCAAATTAATACATCTCGCTCTTTCACATTAATCTTTCATTTGCAAAAGAAGTACTACTCGTATAAATGTTCTAATATTTTGGCTTTTCTAAACAAACGAATGTGTAAAACGATCTACAAATTTGGTCGCGCAATTAAAAAAGCTTTATTTCTTTGAGATAAGATCTATATTGCCTTAAATTAACTTCTTTTTTTAACAGGACAAGATTAAATGTAATAAAAAGTAAAAAGCAATGCTTATGCGTGTAAGAAAGCTATGATCGGACTACAAATTCGGTTTTGCATTTAAATAAGACGTACTGCTTTGGAACAAGGTTTAAGTTTCCTTAAATTGACTTTTTTTTACGCGCTTTACATATAGGATAACTATGAGTGAGTTGCAAATTCGGTCGTGCATTTGAAAAGGCTTTATTCCTTTGTGATAAGGCTTAAATTTTCTTAAATCAAATACTGTATTACCTTGTTACGACGCGGTGGTACTAATTTCAGGTAAATTAAAGATTTTTCCGGGAAAAATTAACACATATAAATAATGACGGAAATGGATTCAGAAGCTGATTCTGAGCGCAAACTACTTTCAGGTCTTGCGCTTACTCTGTTACACGTTGTATATATATATGTGGATATTATTGTTTCAGCCCCCAGAAGAAGACAGATGTAGCCTGGACAGCGTCAGTGCGTGTTCCATGGAGTCGGAAGACGAACCCCCTGAGCCTCAGGAGTTGGGGACCGAACCCGTCAACCAGCACCTGGTGTTGAGTGATGATGAAGGAAGCAAAATGTAAGTACAGTTACAAAGTGTTAAATATGACCTGTAGAGAATTACCTTTTTGAATGGGCTACTAGCTTCAGCCGAGGAAAAGATGGTGGGTCGAACTTGACGCCTACAGACAGGATTGGTCCACACTAGCTCAAGACGTATATTCCGTTTGTCCACCCCAAAAAAAAAACACCCTGAGCCTATAAATTCCGTTTAGCCAACTAGGCTTGGAAACATCCAGCATGTTTCCAAGCCTAGTTGGCTAAACGGAACCTGCTCCATAAGACAATCTAGAGGCTAGATAAAATATAACTGATTGCTTATTGAATTGTATAATTTTTCATTTCACATTGAATATTTTTTTTTTTCTTTGCATTTATTCTGTAATTACTTTAACTTACACATGATTACATATACGTATAGTAATTTTATTCTAGGTGCATAGTCTTAAACTATAATTAAAATGATCATGTATTAGTATAAAATATTGTAAAACATTTTAAAAGAGTAACGGTGGAGTTTCTTGCCCTTTCTTCTCCATACGAAATTACCTTTTGGAAGGGACATCTTTCATCAATTATTTAATTGCATACAGATATGGGAGAGATACATAGGTATTTTTCCTTATAATAAAGTTCTCCATATTTTACCATCACATGGGTATGCCTATTAAATAGTGTAATACAAATTAAAACTATCAATAATGTCAACGAAATTCGTTACATAACAATTCAAAAATAAATCAATAATAATAAATAACTAAATCAAAAAACAATAAAAAACATATGATCTTCCTAACATAATAATCAGATGGTTTAGCATCTTTCATTGAAATGGCAACTAGAATCTTTTCAAAAGTGCTATTTTGGTGCCTATTTGAAATAAATGAATTAACTTTGACTTAGGCCTAGGGTGGATTTTCGGACATGCGTTTCCGTCTTTCCATCTTAGGGTGTGTGGCGGCATTTACAAGTGAACTACGCATCACACTGACGCTACGCAAAATCCTCTAGGCAGGCGCTTTACAATAGGTAAATAATTTCATCACCACTGATATCAAAAATGTCGTGATGACTCATTGGTTAAGGCCTCGCCTCATGTCGGCCTCCGACCCATAGCGACGCATACAAATACAAACCCCCAAGCTGTTATAAAAGCTTTAAAAGGTCTTAAAATTAAATCAACAGAAGATCTCTGGGGAATGTCTGTAAAAGTCTGTAGATCTCTCATCGAAACCCTTGCGCCCTATTTAGCTTTCATATTTGTGTAGACCAAGGAGTCTTT
Organism: Dasypolia templi; assembly: GCA_963555695.1. Classification (NCBI taxonomy): domain Eukaryota; kingdom Metazoa; phylum Arthropoda; class Insecta; order Lepidoptera; family Noctuidae; genus Dasypolia; species Dasypolia templi. The sequence continues at coordinate 15,193,778 of OY743163.1, forward strand.
CCGGATCATGTGAAACATAGTAAACAGATCCCATTGTTATCCGCCGCGTATGCTGTTAGAAAGATAAGACAGTTAACAGACGTAGAAACCGCGCGTTTTGTTTTTTTTTAGCCACTTCCACAGCATTATGTCATACGGCACCTTACTTACAACAAAATACCTTGTGATTTATTGCAATTAAATGAAAGAAATTTTAAAACTCATGTTAAAAAAACACTTTGTAAATAAGCATATTACAAATTAGAGGATTATATCCTAGATACGAATGCTTGGAAACATGCTGGTCCTGCTCCATAGGACAATCTAGAGGCTAGACAAAATCATACTAGTTGCTTATTGTATTGTATAATTTGTTATTTTTACTTTACTCACACACCTACTTATTCCTAGTTAATATTTTAGGAAAATCATATACTTACTACTTTCGCAACGTTTGTACATATGTGAGCACCATGTACCTCACGTGATTGATTTATCTCTCTTTGCTTGTTTTAAATTATTTTTACCTATTTGTGGTATAGTATTTTTATTCTGGGTGCATCGTCTTCACATATAAAAATAAAACTAATGTACACAAAATATTGTTAATCATTTTAAAAGAGTAACGGTGGAGTTTTTTTGCCCCTTCTCCATACGAAACTAGCTTCTGGAAGGGGCGCATAGAATATATTTAAATGGAAATGTTGGCGTCCAAAAGTGCGTTTTAGTGCCTATTTGAAATAAATGCTTTGACTTTGACTTTGCATTCATCGCCCGCCGACCCATAGCGACGCATCCCATCAGTTTCCGCTAAGCGATCTTTCTACCTTTTCGTCTTTTTGCTCGGCTCCTTAAAGTCGCAGCGTGAAACTATAACCTTCCTCAAGAATTTGGGCTGACATTTATGCATAAAGAAATCCGACTGATAGTTAGCACGTCCATACAAAAAAACTCTTTTGCTTTTATTAGTATAAAACTCAAACTCAAAGCATTTATTTAAACTAACCCATTTACAGGCATTTTTGAATTGTCAAGGAGTCGGTCAGTCAGAAATATGAAGCTAGTTGCCCATTCCAAAGCGTAGCAGGTACCTATGGAGAAGAAAGGGCAAGAAACTCCATGGGCACTCTTTTAAATAATATTGTTCTTACAAATATAAATAGAAGCTGTTTTTTATATCCCATAACTCTAGGGTTATATTCTGTAGGTAAAATAATACTAAAACTCCTAGAATAGGTGGTCTAAGAATGCATAGTTTCGGAGATATCATCAATCATAATTTGTGTGTAGGCACAGATAATATAATACTACGTACAGATACCCAATCCCATACAAAAAATGAAACCTCCCTAACTCTGGCAATTGAGCTGGCAATTTTTCGTCGTCCAATTTTTCAACAGATGGCAAACTCAAACTCAATTTCTTTTATGTTTTTATGTAAAAAAACATTAAAAAATAAAGTTGTTTGATTTAAATAGGACATGGAAACTGTGACGAAAGGACCAATTGAGTAAAAATAATTACCAGATGGCTACTTTTATCATTAAAAGGGTTCGAATTGAAGTTAAAGGCTACATTTTTATTTTATTTTTAAAATACGTGCATTAGGAGTGGAAATACATAAATCAGCACTAAACAAGGAAGTTTTGACTTATACGAATTATAATTCAGCCAAAGTTCTGCCATAAAAAGCTTTTTAATGATTGTTAATTTCATAATGGTTACGTATGCCGCCATCTATGATTTTTTTTCAAGACAAATTATAATTTGTTCGAGTTGAGACCCCATGGTTTAGGTATCTAAGTTTAATTGATAAATACGAGTAATTCAGTTTTATTCAAACCAATCATTCATATTTAAAGCTAAGAAAATGCGACGTTGTCATATTTCACGCAAGGGTGTTTTACATTAATAATCGGGACTTTGTCGAATTAACTTGTATGAAAAAAGAAAAAAAAAAAGATGAAACAAAATTCATATGCCAGTTGATTCTTTGATATGGTCTCAATCATACCCTAGAGTTATGGGATGTAAAAAAAACAAGTTGTATATTAGTATAGAAATATATAATGTATCAATTTTGTATGTCATGAATTTCTTCGAAGTAATGATTAATTTCATTGGTTTAATAATTACAACTACAGGTCAAAGTCAACGAACACACTCTCCGAAGGTAGCGACCCCATCCCAGAATACTCCGCGGCTGAGGAGTTAAGCAACGAACGAGGTTGGATCACTGTGCCCAGAGCTGGCGGCCATGCAACTTGTGATATGAAGGTAAATCTGCTCTATCCGCCTACCCTGGCCCCAACTATGTTCTAGTCGGTAACCGGTTGTACGTGGTGGCCCAGTTGAAACGGCCGCAACTTACGAGTAGGTTCGCAGGTTAAAACCCCGACAGGTGTTTTGTAGATTATTTATTTAATTTTAGGTAGGTGGTACTTTGCTTACTTACTTTAAAAAATACTAGTAACTATGTGGCTTATGATCACAATTGTATATATTACAATTTTACAGTTGTATATAATCCAGTTCTTATAACAGAACAGACAGCTGTGCTGCTGGGGAGTTTGTTGCACCACTTCTTCTTCCCAGCTAAAGCAGGGGCGGGCGTTTTGGGGGACTGTCTTATGTAATTTTGACGTTCCAAAAGTGCTGATTCTCAGCCTAATTTGAATAAATGACTTTTGATTTTGATCTATATTAGTACTTATACACTACGACAGACAGTGTTGTTCTGACCAGAAGTCCCATTATGGGGCTCTCAAGCCTGTGAGCAATCACCTTCAGGAGGCCATTTCCACTGCCACGTAATCTGGCGAGCAGAGACGTACTTTTCTTCCGTAGGGTATCTTTGACGCACTGCGTAACGTGGCAGCCGCGTTTTACATTGCATTCATTCATCACCAATGCTCTCAAGACGAAGGAAACCGGCGTGTTCTATGACGAACACATGCCCAGCGTGGTAGATTACTTCCCGCTCCCTCTCACAGAGAGGAGGTCTGAGTCACAGCAGTAAGGATATTATTATTTTATTAGAATCCTAACTAATATGTTATACGAGTAAATGCGAAAGTAAGTTTGTTTGTTTGTCACACTTTACGCCAAAACGGCTGTACGGATTTGGATGAAATTTAGCACTCAGATAAACCATGACCTGGGTAAGGAGATGGCTTTCCATCCCGAATCGCAGAAAAATTCGCAATCGCGACAGCTAGTAATTTTTCATTATAAAATGTTTCTTCGACAGGTAATCGAACCCTACAAACGCGTCATATCCCACGGCGGCTACGACGGCGGCGGCGCGGCGCTCATCGTGTTCAGTGCGTGTCACTTACCCGACTGCGCAAGACCGGACTATACGTACTGCATGGATAACTTGTTCCTGTGAGTATTGGGTAGAGGTGTGACGGTTTTAGAGTAGATGGGAATGGTTTTAGAGTCAGTGGGAACAGTTTTAGAGGCCATAGGAATAGTTTTAGAGTGGGCCGGAATAGTTTTAAAGTCGGTGGGAGTAGTTTTAGAGGCCATAGGAACAGTTTTAGAGTCGGCGGGAGTACTTTTATAGGCTATAGGAATATTTTAGAGTCAGTGGGAATCGTTTTAGAGTCGGTGCGAATAGTTCTATAATCAACTGTTTCAGATATTGTAGTGGCATTTAAGAGTCAGATGTGAAATTAAAATTCAAAATATGTTATTTCTCATAAATGGTCATGGACACTTATGATATATCAGTAATTCTTGCACGGTTCCGAGTGTTGGTTTCCTATGGAAAAGAACCGGCAAAAAACTCCATGGCTACTCTTTTACAAATAAAGTCAGTTGATACAGTTTTAGTGTCTCAGTTAGAGTGGGTTGTTACGTTGAAACAGTCTTAAAGTGAGCTGTTACAGTTTAATAGTTGACTGTAACAGTTTTATAGACGTTTTTTTAATTTTAGAGTCTGTATATTTATGTTTATGTTATAAATATTGTCGAGTCAGTTTTATTATATAAAGAGTCTGTTTTTATATTTTAAAACTAGATGTAACAATTTTAGAGTATGTTGTTACGTTTTAGAGTTAACTGTCACACTTTTAGAGCCATTACCCACAGACACAAATACTGAAAACTACTTTCTCCCCACAGCTACGTCATCTGGACGTTAGAGCGCCTGGTAACAGATGACTACATACTAGTATATCTTCACGGCAGCGCCGGGAGGAGACGGCTGCCCACCTTCCACTGGCTACATGAGTGTTATAAACTTATTGATAGAAGGTATGTATAAGATACTGTTATACAGTATGTACAGTCAGGGAATTAAATTGCTCAACAATTTGACACGCTACGTCACATTAACAAAAAAAATAGTTTATAAAAAAAATTTTTTACTCATAAAAACATTTGTCTGTAAACAATATTATAAAAACTGTAAAAGAATTGCTAAGTTGTAAACGTTTTAAAATAACTGTTAGACAAAGACAGCACTATCGTTGAATTGATGTCGACTAGGTATGTAATTTCATACTAGCGCCGTACATTGTTCGTACCGAGCGACAAGGACGGGAATAATCCCCTCCAAAAACTGCTAAAACGTGAAGTTTCTTCACATTACCATCGGTCTGACAGATTTTTTCGATTATCTCATTTTACTATGCCTTCTTTAAAATTACATTATTTTCTCGAACATTTCTAATATTAGTCATACTGTCAGACACGTGTCATTTAAACGTTTTTTTTTTATAACTTTTTACAAAAATCTTTGTTTCAGACTGCGTAAAAGCTTGAAACACTTGTACCTGGTACATCCAACGTTTTGGCTGAAGTCCTTCGTCATACTGACCAAACCTTTTGTAAGGTAACCAACCATTTTCTTTTTTACTTTCTGTTTCCCGCGGTTTTACTTGCCTCCTGGGGAAACTGCTTCATGTATCCGAATATAAAGTATCCTATATGTTAATGCAGGTAAGGTCGACCTAAGGGCCAAGTTTCATCTAAATCCGTTCAGTTGAAGCGTGATTAAATAACAAAAAGCAAATACATCATACCATAAAGCAATAATAAACAATAAACAGTATTTATTTGTTTAAGACTTAAACCTATTTACAATGATGATTTTAACTCAAATTAAAAAACAAGATACAAGACATGTGCAACTGGGCTTAAACTAGGAGGATTCCTGTGCTATAAGCACCAGGTACTTCCGTCACCACCATGATCGAGCTGCCATTACAAGTGTGGGTGGGATACTAATGTGTTTTTTTTTTATGGGCGTGTGTATGTGTGGTGTGTGAGCGTGGAGTGTGTTTTGTGTGTGTGTGTGTATGAATGTGTCCTGCGTATGTGAATGGGCCTAATAAAGCTGAATACTTTGTTTGTTTTAACGCGCTAATCTCTGGAACTACTGGTCGGATTTGAAAAATTATAAGATAGCCCAATTCTTGAGGAAGGCTATAGGCTTATAAACATCACGCTAGGTTCCTTAGAAGCAGAGCAAAATGAAAAAAAAAACCGAAAAAAAAAAGTTCAGTGCAAACGAAGTAATAGTGCGAACAGGAGACGTGGTGGGTCGGGGGTACAAGAAGTTTCACGCGAACTAAGTCGCGGGCAGAAGCTAGTTTATAATATTAGTAAATAGATATATATTCGACAGTAATTGTCAAAGTGACGTTTCAGGGGTAAGCAACATTTTCAAAAAAAAAAAACTCGATTATGCGACAACAAAATAAAGAAAAACGTAAAATACAGCAAAGAAAAAAGTTACCAACAAATAAAAACTCACAGTCAATCACAACCAATGTCAGAAACTGAATGACAGTGTTACTCCGAAAATACCAAAACAAAATGACGACCAGTATGGACGCCTCTACGATTCTCTTGTTTATAAGGAAAAACATTTTATAAATAGAAAATAATTAATGCAAGTCCAAATGTTTAGAGCTTCTGCATTATTGTCAGTATCATAAAATATTTTTTTCGATTTTATTTCAAACGGTTTTATTTTATTCTTGGATAGTAGTTTACGTCACTTTAAAACTGAAAACTGAGTGCAATAATATATTTTTCAACACAGTTGCTCATAAAGTGGCAGAATGACACCCATAATCAAACTGTGACTTTTTCATTGCTATAACTCACTAGTGAGTTATAGATTTTTTTTAAATTTATTGGTGGAGTGGCGTTGTTCTTAAATCATTTTCTTCGTTACTAGTACTTGTAGACATTTTAATTAATAAATAACTATAAATTCAATAGTGAAAACGAGTTGTGAAAAATGTTTCGCTATAGCGGGAAAAATTTATCAGTTTTCCTATGCGCGCGCATTGCGATCGGCAACAGACTAAAGGGATGAGGTTTTTTTTTATTTTCCGCACATAGGGTTTGCGCCTATTCTGCCACGTACAAAATGGGGAATTAAAAGTTTTCTTCTATTACAGAGAAAACAAAAGTTATATTTGAGTGAAAGTTTTATTTATTAAACACGTACGAGTTAAAGTTATCTATTAAAATAAGAAGTTGAATGAAATGAGCAAGCAATAGGAACATTAATTTATTTGTTCAATTGAACAAGATCTTTTTTTGAATAAAATGAGTTTTTATTGATATTTTATTCACAAGAGTGTTGAAAAACGTCGTATGATACACGTGTGTATTGATAATGTTACACACTAGTACCATAATGTACTATTACCTGTTTAAGATATGCAAAGTTTAACATATACAATTTTAGCACTATAATTTGTGTGAGTGCACATAGCGTCGCGTCCTTTGCTTCGTTTAAACCGGTTTATACAATTGCCCTGAGCTCTGTGCGTCCCTCGCGCGATCTCATTGGTGCGACTAGTAATCACTCACACATATGCAAAGCTCAGCTTAGGCCTCGCGGATTGTAGTACTTTTCGACAAACTGAGGTTATTATTTTAAATGGGCAACACATTTGTTTACATTTTTGATCTGGAATTCCATTTCCGAGTTTGAGCAGATTGATTGATTGACTTCGAGTTCACTTCGTCTCACTCACTCTGGCCGGTCTCCTTCTAAAACTCGATTTATTGGTTAAGCTCTACTGGATTTAAAACATTATATTTTCTTTCCCCAGTTCAAAATTCTTCCGCAAACTATCCTACGTGCGGAGTCTTGCCGAGTTGATGCAGAAAGTCCCCGTCGAGCCCAATGCTATACCAGAATTGGTGAAACAATTCGACGCAACTCGACGATAGGAGATGTACAGTGTTCACACGAGTCCAGTCTTTAGTTAAGTGCAAGTAAGTTGATAGTTTTGACACTTGAACTGTGTAAACGTCGGAATGTCAGAAGTCAGTAAATTCTCGTGACAAAATGTACATTAAGCCGAGGGGGCCTACTTCTCTAAGTCAGTCAACGAAGTTACGGGCCTGTCCGAAAGTAGTTCTTAACTTCGGAGTGCAACTTGTTCCCGATAAATTTATTTTACAGACGGGCCTAACCACATCGGGTGTAGGGACTACTATCAAATCGTGGTGTCATTCTTAGGTCGGGCGTAGGAGTCGCCCGTTATTTCGGCTGAAACTATGTTTTTCGTGCTTAGAGAGTAGACCTCCTGGCTCGCTGGGGCGTATTTTTGACGCGGCGTATTTGTTTCAGTTAGTCACTAAATTAAATAACACTTGAGCCATGTAAACGGACAAATTAGTAGCTGAACTTTGTCCAACAATGTTGTCAAATTTCAACTAAAGACTGGTCGTGTTTAAACGGAGTCTAAACACGGTAAAAGATTGAAAAATATAGTGATTCTAACTACTTGAAGGTTTTTTACTAATTTAATTGATTTTGGACACTGGGTTTTTCAAAGACTGATCAAGTCTCCGATCAGTAAATCTGCTTTCAAATGGCATTATGCTTAAAATTTTAATTGTTTAATTAAAATTAAGTTACAGATCTGACCTAACCAATTTGTTCAGACTACCCTACCCTAATTTAGTAATATGGACCAACTGTGAGAAAAGGGCAGAAAGTTAAAAAGGAGCTCAATTATAAATAAAAAGTGTGCATCATAAGAAGCGCAAATAGTTACAGAGGTTCTTCATTTATCATTAAAAGGTTTAAAAGTTTAAGAGGATCAGTTAAATATTTCCCTACGTATTTATGTTGTTTTATTTTTTCGCGATATCCATGTTAGTTACATATTAAATTTCAATAACACCAAGTTTATGCACCAGATTTATAACTTTATGAAACTTTGTTCAAGAAAGTTTGAGAATCACTGTATTTTTTATCATGGAAATTATAATTAATATACAAATAATATCAGTGGTTGGTCTTTTTATATCTTAAAATATTTTTCTTTTTTGCTTATAAGTACCGTAGAATCCATCAACACCTTTTTTTCTTAGTAATCTTTATAGAGGGTAGTTGAAATTAATTTGTAAAAAATAAACAAGCGAATTTGTTGAACAAAACCCGTGAATGGGTTCCATTTGAATCCGAAGCTTTTCGGTCTATCCCGAAATAAATTCGTAAGTAAATTGTTGCAAGTTTTAACAATAAAAAAACTACCCTGTATATTTTGAATCTACATAATTCATAAAATACTTTGGTAGAAACAGATTAACTACTGATTGTACAAAATTACAATAATATTAATATAATATATCCGGTTCGTATATTTTTTGTAAAGTATAATTGGATTGAAAAATAAATACTTATTTATTAGAAAATTTGTAGGACATTCCATATCACAAGAATATAAAAAGTACCATTCCAAAATGCACAGATTATAATTATTTTTCACATAATTAATACATTGCAAAAATATTATTTTCGATATAAAGGTGTGTTCACCCTGACAACAGTAATTATTATCTTTTATTTTATATTTTTTCACTATGGTATATGCCTCTCTAGTTTGCCATACTGTATCCTTCTGTCGGCTTCTTTTTCGATGTTGTGTCTACCGAGCTGGATAAAGCTCTGGCAACGCGAAATTCGCTCGGAATGCGGGATTCAGGACGCAACGTCACGCGTCGACTGTTTTAATACTCCCAATACAAGTCTATATACCTGTACTTCTGAGGACCTAAAAACTCCACTAATGCGCGAATGGCGTGGCAACATACTAACCCAACTCATAAAAGTTTTACTTCTGGCATCAAGACATATTAGTTGATACAATCCACGCGAGCTTATCCCGTCCCGAATTCCACGTGGGATTCACTTCAGTTTGGCCAGAGCTTGGCCTGCCCCAGATAAACATACTTCGCTTACCTACCGGCTCTATGATGTGGATTGCTCTAGCAAGAATAAACCTTTGTCTCCCATAATGATATGACAATAATTGGCTTAAATATTAGCTAAAAACATTTAAGGTATTTCTCATTTCATTCTTGCATTTTCTAATTCTATTTTGAGAATCAAAGTGGAATCTTGCTTGGAAAAAGTGGTCTTTGAATCATCAACGTAAGACCAATTTCTTTATCTATGACTAGCTTCTGCCTGCCACTTCGTCCCCGTAATCCGCCCGTTCGTCTCAGCAACTTTCCATTAGTGAAAAAAAGAACGGAATCTGAAGCTTCGAAGATTACCCCCTACATATAAAATAGAAAATTTTACGTCTTAAATATTTGTATATATTTCTCTAACTCGTAACTGGAATAAAAACTATGACGAATTTTGACATCTTTGCTGTCAAACAAACTCCAGTTAGGGCTACCGAGGCCACATTTTTTTTTCACGACATTACGATTAATCGCAGGTGGAACACAACTTTATATCTTTCACGACACTGTGATAAAATAACATAGCAATACTTACAGAAACTATAAATAATTATAAAAATTACATAATAAGTGTATGTTATTATAATTGGCAAGCCTATATAATTTATATATTTTAGGCAAACAATAATATTTCATTATTATTGTTTTAATAATAGGTCGTTTATTAACTTGATTATAAATAATTTTGGCCGAAAATTTTGGACCAGATTCTCGAAAGAAAGTTATCGCAAAATTAATGAGACACTTGAACCCTAAAATCGGCATAAATTAAATGTCAGCGTTTAAAAATATAAATTTTTAACGATTTTTTTAAACTTATAATTATTTATAATTAAGAATTATAAACGGAATTTATATGCCATAGCTTATTCAGCATTGATGTTCAATAATTTAAGGTAATAAATAATAAACTTTTGATGTTTAGACAAAATAGATTTTGTATAATTATAAAATAGTTATAAATATGTTGATATATTGATGTATAAAAATCTACCAAGACTTTTCCCAACTTTGTTAAAGTAAGCTTCTAGTCTTACCTGATGTAGGTGACTTCCATAACCCAGATACTGGGTAAAACGATACCCCTTCGTAAGGCTCGTTGTCAGGCTTTTGAGCTTTTGATTACCCATAACGACTGTCAAAGATCTACGAATGAAAGCCGGGTCATACGTCCTAAGAGCGTTCATCCCGCGTGGTCTGACAACGTCGCGTTTCTAGTGTTTAGTTTTTTTTTGTGATAGAAAAGCACTTTGATTATAATTAATAAAATAGTAAGTTTAATAAAACTCAAAGTACTATTTTTTTCAGCCAAGCACTAGATCGTTAGTATTTATAAACATTTTTGACATTTAAATAAAAAATAAAAATAGTACTGCAAACAGAAAATAATTGACAATATGTCAATTTTTGTATAAAAATAGCATACAAAGTTATAAATACCAACGATGTAGTGCTTGGCTGTTTTTTTAATTTAAATTTATTAGAATAGTCACGAAAAAAACCTAGAAATGCGACGTTGCCAGCCCGCGTGGGATGAACGCTCTGAACGTTCTTTCCAAGACACTGAGGTTTTAAAATTGATCGATATATCAATATAATTATTATTAAAAGTATAATTTCTCTGTAAAATGCACTGATCTTGCAATTATTATTCTTATTTGATAGAACATCTCACTATTAAGATTATCCAGGCACTGTCGACAATGCTTATCTAATATAAAAGTTGCCATGTTCTTGTACATATAGTAGGTTTAGTAAAATATATAGTATTTTTTGTTAAAATTATTATTAATAAAAACTAGTTTTAAGTAGAATAACAACGAAGTATAAGGCACAAGTTTAAAGTACCATTTTAGTGTCTAAATAACACAATTTTAGACTGTCAGTGATACCAGTTTCTGGACGTCTTATCTACTGTCAAAAAATCACGTGAGCTGTTGTGTAGGTCGTAGGTTCGAACCCAGAATACAGGTGCTTTACTTTGTGTAAATTATTTCATCATTACAAATCTCAAAACAGTGAAGGAAAAAATTGTGAGGAAACCGTTATGTCCTAGAACCAAAAATATAGAAGACATATGACATCTACCAACAAGAACTGGGCCCGCGTGGTGGATTACGGCCCGTTCCCCCTCACAATTAGGAAGCCTGTGTCCCAGCAGTGCGAATATTATAGGCTGAAAATGCAATCATGGGATTTGACAGCAGAACAAGTTCTTTACGAAACTGAAGGTAAAGTAGTATTTTTCTGTAAGGGATTGTTTAATAAATAATTTTGAAATGTCAAAAGATAATTTAAAAAAAAAAGGGTAATTTAGTATCCCAGGAGGCATACGGTCATGCATGCTTGATTACCTTCGCCTGTAAGCGTTTTAAGGGACTACTATTACTTTAATCGTAATAAAAGTACTGATTTACGTACTAGTGTTGTAGCGAAAATATCGATAATGAAATGGAGATTTTTTACGAATTTAGAAAAAGGGTTGACAACATCCTTAGTTAAATATCGATACTTCGAGTATCACTTGAAAATTATCGAGTAAAAATATATGTAAGTACGTACCAGAAGTATCGACATATCGAATGCCTATTCGCTTTGCGTAGAAGTCACTTTCTTACAAAATAATACAAAATCTTTTGACAATTTAACTTATTTATCAAACAATCTACATACTTTATTATAGTTTGCTGAACATTGCAACCAGTCTAGATTTTATAAGCCAGTTTTTTTTTTTAAATTGTATTTTAGCCAGGATTTCACAAATAATATTGTTTTATCAAGAATCATCATCATTCTCATTAGAGAAGAAAGCTGTTCAGTACATTTGGACCGCGTAGGTATTGTATTTTTTTATGAAGCAGCTGTTCATTTTTTTTACACCGACGAATAATTTCTACGCTCTAGAATCCTATGCGGATTTTGTGTTTGCGGAATGCCATAAAACCGATTATGTTATAGGTATCAAGACTGGTTTTCATAATGAATTTCTCCCATTTAGCTGCCCGGTTGAAGACAATAGGCTCGCCCCTGCATGAGGCCTTAAATAAAACTAACATGACCGATTTAGTTACCAAATTCTACATCTCTTGATAAATGATAAACGTTTTTATTTCTGTAAGTAGGTTTCTACAAATACTTTAACACGCCAATCATATTTTTTAAACTAGATGAGGTCGGCGTTTCATATCTTACTACTCTGAGTAGAAAGGCCGAAACAAACTTGGAGTCACAGTCTCTTTTAAAGTGCAGACATAATCTTGGTCAGGTCATGTGAAGACCAGACTTTGTGATGCAACATGGCTTTTGATCTCGCAGAAAAAGGTTTTATAAAAAAAAGAGAATATTATTTGTGAAATCTTTCTATTTGTAAATATTATCCCAGAGCGATATAATCCCTGTATCGTTATAGTAAGATTTTAAAGAAACTCAAAACGACCCTCACTTAAACCTATGTTTGGGGTCTTATTTGACCCTAACAGCTCATTGGGGGTCACAAAGACCTCCTTAACTTAGTACAATACTGATTGGGGTCGTTTATTTTAACGATTAGGGGTGATATAGCTCAAACGCGCCAGTATTTAGCTTTATTTTCGAAAATAAACTCTATTAAAATAACGCTTTTCTACTATTAAAATAAGTTAAGTTAAGGGAACGTTTATAAGTAAGTCTGTAAAACAAAATCTCGTGAATAGCTTTACTTAGAATAGTTATGTACCTGTGTGTTGAAATTAAAATTAAATTAAGGTGAAGCACAAAACAAAAATATTTGTATTCGTCTCATGTACGTTGTACCTTCTAAATTATTTGAATTTTTGGAGTTTACTAGGTATTACATCTTTATACTTTTCGATTTTGAAGACGGGCAAGATGTTTCGCCCATATTTATTTATTTGTTTAATAAATAACAAAAATAGCATATATGTAATTTAGTAATACAAATGTATGATACCTGAATACTAACTACTAGAGTGCCTATCACAATTTAGTTGAAGTTTTTCCACTTCAGATGTAATGTCACATTATGAATTAAAATCCCAGTTTTAAATGTTTGAATTGTGCACAATATAGTTTGTATTGAAAAATCCACCTGTTTAGGAAAACGGATTACCTCCGTTATGACGAAGTATCGTGCAGAGATTAACTGTTGGTCGTTTAAGAAATTGAAGTCCTCGCTTCTTGTAAGAGTTCTCTAATCCATCATACAGCGATTTTGGAATTGATTTTAAATTAGCGCACTATTTGTCAACCATCATAAAAAAGCAGGGACTTAAAATACCTTCATAAAGGTGTTACGTTTTAAATTGATAGGAGAATCAAATATGTAACACTTATTAATGTGTTTTCCAATGTGTTAATATATCTGTAGCCGATATAAAAGTGTTAACAGTGTTAATAAGTGTAACAGGTAAACGCGGCGTTGCCAAAATAGCCTAAATCCCGACAAGATTGAGGCTATTTTGGAAACGCCCAGTCTGTCTGTCCGCCACGCGTTGTTGCGGTACCGCAATTGATTACAAAATAAATTTATAATCTGTAGAAGCACCTCGGATGTTAATAATGCATCTGCAACGAATATTTAACACATAAAAGTTTACACTTCGATACAGTAACATTATTGTATCTGTTACATTTATAAAGTTTTTTTCTTTTAAAACAGTGCTATAACATTTTTTGCGAAAACAGTTTGAGTCCCTGATGAAAAGTTATAGTATACAGGTCAAACATTTCAAACCAAGATCGTAATGTGACTTTACAGCTGAAGTGGAAGAACTTCCAAATAACGTGTGGAGGGCACGGTACATTATATATTGGTTAACAATAGGGATGGTGACTATTTATTTTTACTCAAAAAAATTTTTGTTTTTCCAAATAGTGCAAACAATATAATAAAAAGTGTGAAAGCTTATAAAATTGTTAAGTTTAAACGTTTTCAAGGAAGTGTTAGACAAGGACAGCACTATCGTAGAAGTGACGTCACGACTATGTAACTTCATACTAGCGCCATACATTGCTCAAACCGCGCGACGAGGACGGGAATAATCGAATCCAGAAACTTTTAAAGCGTGCAGCTTAGTCATATTTACATCGATTTAACAGATTTTTTCGATTATCTCATTTTTACTATGCCCGTTTTGAAATTACATATTTTTAAAATCATTTTTAATATTAGTCATCATCTCTATTGTATTTAGTAAAGGTATAACTAAATACTTAATGAGCCTAAAGAAATTACCAATTCGGAAGCTATTGAATTATAAGGTTTTTTCTAAAGCATGTGATAAACGATGTTTTTCTAGGTTCACTGCTCACAGGAGGTCAAAAAGTACCCCAGTTTTTGACACTACGTTCACGTGTATATTTTGCTCGTCTTGCAAAAGTAAAAAGAATGAAAATAAAAAATTATTTCGTCTTGATCTGAAAGTATTGAATCCTAAATTTATTTTTGTACTAAACTAACCGCCACTTCTAGGTACCTTACTGAAATTCATACATATTTTTTGAAAACCACTTGTTAGTTTTAAGTAGTAATAAAATATTAGTTTTTTTTTTAAGTTTGGCGCTAATTTGTTGCTCTTTTTCCTAAGGTTGAGTTTATTACATAAAAGAAAAGGGGAAATAATTGATTACAGTCCGCGAGGCCTAAGCTGAGCTTTGCATATGTGTGATTACCGCTTCGCTATGTGCACTCACACAAATGCAAATCTCAGCTTGGGCCTCGCAGAATATACCAACTTAATTCGTCCATCTATTCAAATCACAACTGTAATTTTTGACAGTTGTATGAAATGGTTACGATACGGCAAATTAACGTAGGCTGACAAATAGCTTGCCAATTGATTTCCCTGACTTAACAATATCGTATCTCAACCAGTCTTAAGGGTTCCTCAGTAGCTGCCCGGAATCTAGATTTGTGGCTCGCCCCCTATTTTATGGGACTTAAAAATTACTGGTAAAATGTGAAAAATCCCAAATCCTATCTGAGTAATAAGATATGTCTATGCCTGCCTACGTTTTCTATAAATTATAACTATTTCAGCATTTAAAGTTAACCACTATATTTAAAGACTTTTAAATTAACTTGGTTTCTTTAACTTTCTTTATATGTGTTCTAATATTATACTCATTAATGTTTAAAATCAAGCAAGCTCGGAGGTATGATTTAAACACTTACAACTTTTTTATAACGGCGGTGGAATTTAAAATGTCGTAAAAAGTCTTTTCCATTTAAATCCAATGGCTCTTGCGACATTTGATACTTCTACCCTCGTTATGATCATTAAAAAACAACCCTTAAAAAAACTGTAAAAATATACCTATAAACTCACAGGTTGATTTATTAGGGCGATCCCCCGACCAAAAGACCTTGAGTGTACGGTCCTTCTCCTTCCCGCCGCTAAGTCTCGCTCTGTCCCGCTCTCTGCGCACGCCCTTTTATAAAAGTTGTATGTATTCATAAGTGTAATCCTCAAATTATTAGAACGTCAACTCTAAAGCAACAGATGCATGCATAATTTTAGGCAATTTTTTACAAGGAGATCTTAAATGTATTTTTAACACATAAAAATAAATAAGAACGTGCAATGTGGTGATAAGGATATCGAACATTAAAAATTTGCTTTTAAATGTAGTTTATTACTCTTAGTTAATGAGTCAATAGCCCCTGAATAACGCACTATCGCAAGGTTTTGCTCGCGGTAGCTCCTTAAGAATGTTCAATCCAATCCAAACCAAGTAAATTTTCGAAAACTCAGCCTCGAGAACTTAATTATTTTTCGCTATTTCTGATTTTATTTTATTTAGCCATCCACGAATGCTTCGAAAATTCGCCCTGCATATTAACAGCTTGCCGTGCTAAAAAAACTATCCTGTTCAAGCAAGATGATAAGTTACGTAAAATCAGCCTTCAAAGCTTGCTTAATTTTTTTATATTATATTCAGAAACTTGCATTTTGATACATTTTATGATTCCTGTTTCTCATTCCGTGATATCGCTCAAAAGATGCTTTTTTTAATTTCAATATTACAATACGCTTCGAACCATGGCCGGTCTGAACTTTGCTCAGAATGCTGCGCAAAACACACACACACACACATCACATGAGATGAGGCGTGTGAGTGAGACAAACTGGTCGAAAGTTCGGAGCGCCAAGATTCATCGGTCGTATTGTATTTGTTGTTTATTAGTCATTCTTGTCTGGTATAATAGACTAGTTTGTACTTACTATAATTATGTATTATTTTTTCGCTGATTAAGTTACTTTATACATATTACTATTAAGGCCATTTCTAGTATAAATAGTCTCGTATTTAAATTCCTAAATATTATTTTTGTACCAATAATAGAAATCATAAATTTGATTTATAAATCATCATTTATAACCTGCCTTATTCACATTAAGTTAAGGTCGGCTTCCAGTGTAAACCGGTGCATCTGCATATCAGTATTTTATACGGAGCGGCACGCCTACCCCTTGGCAAGAATGCTTGTAAGACTTTCTACTTGATTTATACATATTTCATTAAATAAATACATACTAAACCCCACTGCGTTGAAATTTTTCATTGGTTAACAAAAAAAAAAATGACTGTTTCATACAATTTATTTTGACCGCGTAGTTATTGCGTAGTTGTTGTATTGTTATAAAAGGCTTAATTGAACGTCAACATTTACATTAAAATATTGTTTAATTCCCAAAGTCAGTTTCGTATGGAGAGGAATGGGCGTCAAACTCCACCGTTACTCTTTAAAAATGTTTTTCTAAAATAATTATGTTTTGACGAAGACGTGAAGACGCTGCACCAATAATAAAATTGCTGTACCACTATTGTGTAAAAACAATTAAAAATGAAGCAAAGACAGATAAATTTAATTATGTGATAGATACATGGTACAAACATTGTAACTTGTAGTCCGACAAAAATTTCTACGCTAGGGGGTATAGAAGTCCCTGGCCGCCTGTATATCGTTTATATATCCATAAATATATAATGTATGTATAGAGAACTTGTACTTGTCCTGTGTAGAGTTTAGAAGTATGTGTGTGATGTTTAAATTAGATACTGAACTCTATTTTGTACAACAGTGAAATTGGTTTTTAAGTTTAGTTTAAAAATGGGTGCGTTATTCTCAAATA
Organism: Dasypolia templi; assembly: GCA_963555695.1. Taxonomy (NCBI): domain Eukaryota; kingdom Metazoa; phylum Arthropoda; class Insecta; order Lepidoptera; family Noctuidae; genus Dasypolia; species Dasypolia templi. The sequence goes on from OY743163.1 coordinate 15,211,129, forward strand.
GCACTGAGTTAAGTACGTTAAAAGTAACTTTAATGCAACCTCTGTAATTTGCTATATTTTTAGTTCATTCATACTGAATCTCGAAAAAAATAACTTTTACAATAATGCCTTACACTTTTTCCATGTAAGTGTTTAGGCATTATTCTCATTATAAATAATGAGAATCTCAGAAATTAGTGTTGCGACTAATAAAGAAAAAAAAAACGGATCAGTTTGGCACTTTTCTACCAAAAATAGCTTTAAGGTACCACTTGGCTTAAAATATTAAGTACAGTAAGATACAATTTAAAAGTGACATTGATGGTATCTTCTCCAAAGATCACAATCAGTGCCTTGCGTAACACACATAAAATGACAGTTAATTGCAATGCCTTTGTTGTTGAACCGGCGAATTTTTCAAACCTATGAAGCTATTATAATGAAAGGTGTTACGCAAATACGACACCCCGGTGGCTTAACTGGGAACTAAATCACTATCAAAAAGCCACTGCACTAACAGTTGTGTCCTACTATACTTACTTCATCAATTTGATGCAAATTGATTGCTCAAAAAGTGTAGAAAACATGGCATGTGTAGCACATTTTGTCACTATGAGTACACGCTTGAGCTGCTCAGTAATACGTTCATTTGCAGACTGATCGTTATTTTGTACCCTACAAGTTGTAATAAATACTGTGAATCGTTATTTTGGTTTTTATTTTTACTATATCTGCCCTTTTTAAACTGCCTCGTTGGATTAGTGGTCTGCAGCTCTGCAGGTTAAATCTCGTATTTAAAACGTTCAATATCTAGTCGCTAGTTCATCTCAGCTCAGCGGCAACTAATGTAAAAATTCTATCAAATACAGTGTGGCAATCGATGGAACCACTTACCATGGAATGGCGTTAAATTTTTCGTCGGTTATTTAAAAAAAAATGCTGTTCAACCATTTTGACACACAACACTATGACTCTTTGGTCTAGTGGTCGCAAGAGCTACTGCTGAGCATGAGGTCCTGGGTTCGATTCCCAGGTCAGGCAGTGTTATTGGGTTATCCTATCTAGGATTTCTCAGTAGCAGCCCGGAGTCTGGATTCGTGCCCGGTTGATTGCAATAGGCTCGCCCCCTAATACATGGGACTTAAACATAACTGGCGAAATGCGGGTGTACTATAGGTACACCTCTGCATAACCCTTCTGGGATTACAGGCGTGATGTTATGTTATGTTATGCCAATAACTATAATATTATGAAAGTTAAGATAACCCTCGTTCTTAGGTAGGTAAGTTTCGTCCCTAGTTGAAACTTTTAAAGAAAAACGCACGAATGAGAGCGAGTTTTCAAAACTACCCTATAGAGTCTTGGTATGTACCTAATAAAATCGAGATAAATACATGAGCGTCGTTCTAGTACAAAACTCGGGCGTTAATATCATGTCGACCTTTAGAAAGAGACAGTCACAGGTATGAGTGACAGAGACGAGCTTTTAATAAAACTCGATATGCCATACAAATGGCAGGTGATGAACAAAATAAATATTTAAACAATTTTCAAGTGGACGTGGACATTTATTTGCATTATTTTATAGGTACATTCAACATTGGTTTGAAACTGTAGAACACTTAAATGCTGCGGTTTATTATTATATTTATTTTACTAGCTTATGAATTCTGTGATATTATTATAAATGTCTATTGTACTTTAGTCTAGATAACAAATACTGTTAATACCTCGGACAGGCGCAGTTCCACTGCTGCTCATGCTGGCACTTAGCTTCACTTTGTCTACTATATTATGTACTATACATAAACAGGCAGGATCGTCCACTGCGACTTGCAATTGGGTTGCCAATTTTTTATATCAAATAAGTATAGTAGGTATTATCGAAACTGTATCAACAGTTTAATTGAAAATGTGTTTTTTAAGCATATTTGTTGCGTTTTGAGCCGAAAGGTTTTTTTTTAATGTGTAAGTACTATTATTTCACTCTAAATTTAAGGTTACAATATACCAACAATTCAGGTTTGTGACATTAACATGTACGTTTTCGAATCTATTCGTTTATAATTTCATCAGATTCTTTTTGTATAAACTTTACAGGAATGGAACTGCTCCTATATCCATCGCAAGATTCCAGGAAGCGCTGACGTAAGACATCTATAATCTAGCTATTATTTTTAACACTGCTTTTATAACAGCTATGTTAGTGCAAAAATCCGTTTTAAACGTTAATTTTCAGTGTTTTTTTAACATTTTTTCTAAAACCTACAAATATGAACACATTTAATCTTATAGTTTATAGAACAACTATTTAACATTAAACACCAATTTATAATAGGCATCTAGTTTTTACCAGTTCATAGATATTTGTAATCTAGATATAAGTCATCGTCGACATGAAATCAATTTATGAGTCTAGCTGTTGCCCGCGACTTCGATTGCGATTCAGGATGAAAAGTAGCCTATGTCCTTACGCAGGTCATGGTTTATCCGTATCCCAAATTTCATCCAAATCCGTCCAGCCGTTTTGGCATAAAAGCATAACCAACAAACAAACACATTTCCGCATTAATAATAGGTACTAGTTGGCATACTAATATTTTAAATTTGTTTATTTGTAAGTTTGTATGTAGAGGTAATCTGTGGAACTACAGATCGGATTTGAATAAATCTTTTCGCATTTTGTAGCTCAATTCTTGTGCCTTAGGAGCCAAGCAAAAAGATAAAAAAGTAAGAAAGAACGCTCAGCGAAAACGAAGTGACAGCGCGATGCGACGGGGTGGGTCGGGGGAGCAAGAAATTTCACACAGACGAAGTCGCGAGCAGAAGCTTGTAATATATAATATGAAACAAATAAGGCCGCATTCCGAATTGAGCTGTAATCGATTTGAGCGCGCTTACACCCGTTCCGAGTTAGCGTGAGCGCGATGACGATGTCCCGTGAATCGTCATAGATGACGTCATGACATACGCCATCTTGCGATAACGCCGACCATGCCTTTTAATATATGACTGTGAGCGAATTGTTGACAGCCCTCATCTGTCATAATCGTGATAACTAAATCGGAACGCAAACTATCGATGTGAGCGCTTTCAGCGATTATGGTCTAACTCGGAATGCGGCCTAAATGTTACGGAATAACAATAGTTACATTTGATAGGTATACGTTTTTCGATTCTAGTGGCATTTTATTGTTTGGACTACGCAGGCTTTTATCCATTATTTATAGATATTGAAGACAAATATGTCTGCAATTTGGTGAAAGTAAGCATATTGATATTTTACCATTAAATACACAGATATACACATAGATCATTATCAGAAAGGTGTTGTATTTAAGAGTGATGTGCGTTCATCAAACTAAACAACATTCTACAAAAATGTCTGCATCTTTTTAAATTTACTACTTATAAAATTTTGATACACAGATAGAAAAAATAAATTTAAATCTAATATTATAATGAAATTATCTTTATTGTAATCTTATTACTATGTTTTATGAATTGCATAATTTAAGTAATTGAAATTGTTTTTTATCTGTTTTGGTTTTGTTACTATAGCTAGCTTTATAGTATATTACTTATTGTTTTAAATATATTTTGGTAACGCTCGTCTAGTGGCAACCACTGATCTTTAAATATGATTTATTTGCGGATAATGTAGTGGACTGCAACTATTGTATTGTGTATATGTTGTAGTTGTTTATTATCCCTTAATAAACTAAAATAAAATAAAATACACATATATTAATATTATACCTAAGCAAACAGCTTGTATAGTTTTACAAGTAGGTATCCTACTGCAAATAATCAGACATATTATCCTTAATGATTATGACTTTTAACACATCAAGACCTAAAATCCAATCCTGTACCATTCTTTAGAATTATATATTTTTGTTTATAACTTCATTATTATATTTAAAAATTAATTCGTGATTTTAAAGCTAGTTTTATAGTATAAACAATGCAGGGACATCCTGCCAGGATCATCAACGCGCAAACTGTCTATGAATTCAGTCCATGGAAACAGTTAGCGCGTCGATGATGTCTGCCACCGTTTATGAAATTATTTATTTATATTTCCACAATCACTGCTATCATTACATGAAAATTCCTAATGCGGTAGCGTGGTCATTATTATACTATCTTAAATAAAATAAAACATACAATGTTATTTTTGTGAATCGATTTCATTATGTTCTAATGAAATTAATATTTTATATGATACAGCTTTATGAAAGTTGGTAATTTCCTAGACAGCGTTTTTTGACACCGTAAAGTCCGAGGCTGAGGTCGTCATGGAAATGATGGTACCGGGGTTTCACTTACTTTCTTACACTGGCCTTCAGTGCGGTAATTTGTGGCGGCCACCGTTCTTCTAGGAAACCACTTTTGACTTCATTGTGTGTTGACGATGTGTGCATTGCAATGTTTTGTGATCAATGTTACGGGTCGATCAGTAAAAGAAACATACATCTCATTGTCTTTCCTTCATTTTGAATACTTGATAAATATATTATTATAAGCATGTTTTTAAAGCCTAGATAATAAATAACAGTGGGCAGCCCTGCCCACTGTTATTTTGCTCGCAGAACAGATGGCCGATGGGACTGAAAGGTTCTGGGGGCGACCGCGTACCGGAAGACGTAGCGTTGGAACGTCTTCCGCAGGAATCCGCTGGATGCGGGAAGCGCCAAACCGTTCGAAGTGGCGATGCTTGGGGGAGGCCTACGTCCAGCAGTGGACGTCTTCCGGCTGAAATGATGATGTGCCTGTGATGAGCACTAAAGATACAAATAAATTCGAATAAGATCTTGTGATGAATGAAAATGAAGCGGGTGAGAAAAAAGTAAAATAAAAAACACAAAATTAAAAAATACAAACAGTTGTTTTTATTCAATAGAATGCTGTGAAAAATCACACTACAGAGTCTAAGATACCACAATACATATAATGTATACTAATATTAAATCACATACATGTAATCATTAATTATTATTATTAAATAATTCCCCATCTTTATAGGAAGCTGTACACATACATAAGTTCTTCTAACTGAACAGACTTTGTTGCGCCAGTTCTTCTTCCCAGCTAAAGCACTAGGAAATTCGGGAGTTTTGGGGAACGGTCTTATGTCATTGAATAAATGACTTTTGATTTTGATGAAGTGTGTTTTATTGTCCGGAATGTAATATAAAGGAAGGCGGAGTGCGTCCGGAACAAGGCCGAAAGAATCACATGATTATCCAAGTCATTTGATGTTTGCGTGCATTCTTGCGTCCCCACTGCCCATTGTGTGCAAAAATATGATTTATATCTTCAGGAATAATAAGGATAATGTTTTTTTTTTATCTTTATCTCAAAAAAAAAATAGTTTTTGGCAAAATAGTTTTTGGCCAAATAGTGCAAACAATATTATAACAATATTAAAGTTTAAAAAATTAAAAAAAAAAAACTTTTCAAATAACTGTAGAAGTGACGACACGACTATGTCACATCATACTAGCGCCATACATTGTCCGTACCGCGCGAGAAGTCAATAAGGACGGGAATAATCCCCTCCAAAAAGTTTTAAAGTGCGTAACTTCTTAGGCTGCTTTCCGAATTCGGATGTAATCGATTTGAGCGCGCTAACACCCGTTCCGATTTAGCGTGAGCGCGATAACGATGTCCCGTGAATCGTCATAGATGACGTCATGACATGCGCCATCATGCGATAACGCCGACCATGCCCTTTAAAAATATCACTGTGAGCGAATTGTCATCTGTCATAATCGTGATATCTAAATCGGAACGCTAATTATCGATGTGAGCGCTGTCAGCGATTATGGTCTAACTCGGAATGCGGCCTTAATATTTACATCTATTTATCAGATTTTTTCGATTATCTCATTTTTACTATGCCTTTCAATAATGTTTTCGAACAATTTAAATATTAGTCATAATCCCTAATGTTTGTATCGATGAGGGTAGCATTATCAGTTTATGATAAAATTGTCTGTCATTAGATTTAAAAATACGATTCAATTTTCGTTTTGGTAGTCACAGCATCCCATAAAGATCATTTTCATCTGAACAGATCAATCACAGTTAGTTATTATCCCACAACTGACAATATATATATGTATATATATATTTATAGGCGACACAGTGTTTTAGTCAAACTGTATTAAATCACATTATTTATTAAATAAACTTGTAGGAATGAGAAATATTTAGCCGTTTGAAGAAATTATGAAAATCAACTAAAATTCTTTTTTATTTCAAAATTTCAATAACAGAAAATAAGTGTGCAATGTCTTTCCTGTGGCAGTGGACAAGGGCAGATTGGTTGCAGAACAGATGGCCGATGGGGCCGAAAGGTTCTGGAGTGGCGACCGCGTACCGGAAGACGTAGCGTTGGAAGGCCACAAGGTGGACCGATGACCTTGTGAAGGCCGCAGGAATCCGCTGGATGCGGGAAGTTCTGAGATGAGAATGTCTTACCTGTGGATGTTGATAATGGCTCAGATGACGCTTGATGATTTGAAAAAATATAACCGTCTTTTTCATACAAAGCCATTCGCTTCATAAACCCATTTCAGCTATCGAAATGTTTTGTCCCTTTCTGTCAAGTTAAAATGAAGTTTGACAGAAAGAGACAAAACCGTTCATTAGCTCAAATAGGTATATAAAGCGAATGGCTTTATTATGAATAAGACGGTAAATATTTAGTTGATTTTCATAATTTTTCTTCAGCTAATAATTATTATGTTATTATAATAAATATGCAACATTGAGTAAAAATAAATTGAAATGCTTTCGTTTCAATATCATGGGAAATATCTCATAATTAATATATCGACGACGAATTACTCATAGTATAACATTACGCCTGTAATCCCAGAACGATAAGGCAGAGATGGCACACTTCGCTAGTTATGCTAAGTCCCATATAATAGGGGGCGAGCCTATGGCCATCAACCAGCCACAAATCCAGACTCCGGGCTGCTACTGAGAAATTCTTAATAAAAAACCCAAGAACACTTGCTCGTCCCGGGAATTGAACCCAGGACCTCAGCAGTAACGGTTTTATCTACCAGCATGCAAAGCATAACCAGCATAGAAACTAGTTTTGTCGATAGAAGAATAGACAAAATGACAGATGAATAAAAGAAGATTATCATTTTGTCGCGTGCTCACCAACTACGCAGTCGACAAATGACATTGTTTTCAAAACACAATTTAATGGTCACCCGAGTTTGTATTTGTGCCCGCTAGATGGTAGTGCAGGCTCGCCCACTATTATATGCCATAATCAGCCTATAATGTTCCCACTGCGTGGACACAGACACAGGCCTCCTCTCTGAGAGAGGGAGTGGGCCGTAATCCACCACGCGGGCCCAGTGCGGGGTGCTAGATATCAAATGGCTTTGTTATTTTTTTGGTTCTAGGACATCTCATCGGGTATCATCACGATGTTTTCGTTCACCGTTTTGAGAGCAGTGATGATGAAATTATTTACACAAAGTAAAGCGCCTGTCTCTGTTCTGGTCTGGCGAAATGTTGCTGTACCTCTGAATATCCCCGAGAGGAATAAAAGCGTGATGTTTTCATATACTTTCTAGACGATAATTTGTCGACATTATACTATTCATTATTCGTGCTTCAACACGACAGTCAATAGTTATAAAACAGTGTTAGATATTAGCGACTACTTAAAATCTAATTTTATGTAGATCATTATTATAATGTTGGTTTTTGATCGTGTAATAACAAAAAATGGAAATATCACATGTCAGCTGTCAAAATGCTGATACTAATAATGCCGAATGCTTTGATGCTGACCTCCACCGTTACTTGGTAAGACTGGTGGTCAGACTTCGGGATTCTGACTGTCAAAGATCTCAAAATATTGTCAGAGAGATCATTATGTTGTTATTACACGACCAATAACAGTTTTACCCTTATTAAATGTACACCGTGATAATAATAATATAACAATTAATAACACAGCGATGCGACAGTCGTGCGACAGTCGTACGACTAGTCGTAAGCGCGTTAATACAGTCAAAATCGTTAGCAATATAAAAAGTGATAATTTTTGGACATAGCTCGTCATACTAACAATAATTCTAGTATATTTAAGTTAATATACGCATTTTTTGTATCATTTGTGATACAAATACAAAAAAATCCTACATAAAGCATTAACAACTATTCGCGTTTGTGAATTCGGCTTTCATATTGTTCGTTTCAGTTTACATTATTACTTAAAATCTACTGAACAGTTTTTTTTTTCAATTGAATGTAGTGCCCCGAATTCCGCAAATTTTGCTACTAAACACGTATTTAATAGAATTGAAAAGTTTAGTCATGAATGAGACTAGTTTGCATATTACCATTAATATTTGTAATATAAACCAGAATTTCGTACTATCAAGATCTGCACATACATTCTTTCATTTCTTTGAAAACTTTAGTTTTTGTTTTAACGTATATTCGGGTTACTACGCATCATAACAACAAATCTCGAAGTCCGAGAGTACATCAGTGTTAACACTTGCACTACAAAAATGGACCTTACTGCTACGACATAGAGATGCTGTCAATGTAATTTTTTTACCACTGTTGTGCGGTCGACTGTACAGGGAAGGAGGCAAACGCTGACCACTTGTTAAGTTAGTATTAATATTGTATTAATCGACACAGACATTTCAATGAGTTAATAACAAAAACACTTTTGGATATGACCTGAATCGAGCCCCTGCATTTTATTTCTAAAAAGGTCTATATTAACTGTAAGATGCTTTTGTAAATTTTAAATAATTTGCAACAATGATGACATCAATGTGAGGGCCAGTATGTCGGCTTCAAAACTACATTTAAACTTTATTTCATTCTTAATTATTTAAAGTATTTACAAGGCAGATGTGAGTGGAAACGCCGGGGGAGCCCTAGGAGGACATATTGACCTTATTGGTGATGTTCTTCAGAAAGGTCAGGTGCGTAGTACTCGCAACCGGCGCGCGTGTATGACCAGATGTATGAACGTTAACGAAGCAAAAGGAGTATGTAAGGATCGTAGCAGGTGGCGATCTGTGGTTTCTGTCTACCCCCATGGGAAGAAGGCGTGAGTTTATGTACGTAAGTATAGTAAGACCCATATATCTACATATATGCACTGTGTCTTTAGAAGTTCGAGAGTGTATGTTATTTGGATAAAGAACTCCAACCCAAGGTAATTATTTAAGTAGATTTTTTGATAGTAAGGACAACATTTTTACTTTTAACCGTATGTCTGTTAATATAACACACCGAGCTTTAGACGGAGACTGTCACACAGGTATATGAGTGACAGACTGACTGTCACACATATTAGCAGCCTCATACCGCACTGTAACTGATTCGCGTCTAGCGTGATTTCTTTCTATCAAAATGAGCCGCTGAAATAACAATAACAATGTCACTTTTGTGGATAAGAAAGGTTGTTTTAAGGTGTATTTTTTTTTGTGTACTGTAACGCCAATGCACGCATTTTTCTGTATTTCTTTCTTTCCTGTAGGCATTGCTAAATAACGTTTACTTGCGCACTCGCCAGAAAATGACATTTTGATAACAACAAAAAACCCTCTTTTATTTTCCAGACTATGTACAAAATTGACAGAATCTCAACTTATCTTGACCGAACCTATTTTTTTTCTGGCATCTAATGATAATAATGCCTTTAACAACGCACTCGCTACAAAATGTCCCAAACTCATTTTGAGCAACAAAAATGCCAAAAGTCTCATTTTCAATTTTCCAGGCTTTTTTCATTCATCTCATGATAATAATTACAATATTGCCTTTAACAACGCACTCGCCAGAAAAAGATCCAAAGTCATTTTTACAAACGAAAATTCAAAATGTCTCATTTTAAATTTTCCAGGATTTTTTTCGGGCATTTAATGATAACAGTAACATTGGTGCCTGTCCTGCCGCAGCCGCGCACGCAGCCCACACGGCCCGCCCAGCCCGCACGGCCCGCCCAGCCCGCACGGCCCGCCCAGCCCGCACGGCCCGAACAGCCCGCACGGCCCGCCCAGCCCGCACGGCCCGAACAGCCCGCACGGCCCGCCCAGCCCGCACGGCCCGCCCAGCCCGCACGGCCCGCCCAGCCCGCACGGCCCGCCCAGCCCGCATGGCCCGCCCAGCCCGCACGGCCCGCTCAGCCCGCATGGCCCGCCCAGCCCGCACGGCCCGCTCAGCCCGCACGGCCCGCCCAGCCCGCACGGCCCGAACAGCCCGCACGGCCCGCCCAGCTCTCAGATGATGTTGCAGCAGCGGCAGTAGCGCGGCCGTGCGCGTGCGCCGCCGGCGGGAGGGGTCACGGGCGCGAAGTACGCGTGCACCTTTATGTTTGGGAGGTGGTTCTGGGAACAGAGATTTATATATTATTGACAGGTAAAGCTCGAGAAACTCTGAAGACATGATCACGATAAAACATATTTTTTCAACTCATACTTAAAAAGAAAGAAAACTTGTTTATTCTACACAAACAAAACGAACATTACAAAAATAAAATGAACAACTTAAAATACACGCACAAAGTAGTCAACAGCCTCGTATCCAACCAATAAAAAATGTCCGTTGCTTGATGTCGGAGCCAGGGACATAGACAATTTAGAGCGTAAATGTTACAACACTGGCAAATGACAACAAACAAAGAATCAAAACAAAAACAAAATACTTTTCTACTTCATATAACAACACTACTAGCGGTCGTCGACCCCTAAAAAAGTACCAAATCATTTTAATTTAACATTTGTATTATTTTATTTTAATTTGGACCAATACATTTGGGCTGCTTTCCGAATTAGGATGTAATCGATTTGAGCGGGCTTACGTCCGTACCGAATTAGCGTGAGCGCGATAACGATGTCCTGTGAATCGTCATAGATGACGTCATGACATGCGCCATCTTGCGATAACGCCGACCATGCCCTATAGAAATATCACTGTGAGCGAATTGTCAGCTGTCATTATCGTGACATCTAAATCGGAACGCTAATTATCGATGTGAGCGGTGTCAGCGATTATTGTCTAACTCGGAATGCAGGGTTGGTCTATGCCATGCTTCGATCAATAATAGTACTAGATTCCCGATGAGCGCTTCAAAAACGGCCCCAAAAATAAGAGCACAAAAGTATTTGTGCTCTTATTTCAAATTAGTATGGTCCAACCACAGCCAACATTAAGACGTCAAAATGCCGCAGTGCGCGTTCAAAAACTGTGTAAATAACCACCGTAACACCAAGGTTTTGGAAGGAATATCGTTTTTTCGGTAAGTTAATGTGTTTTTTCATAAAATAATAAGTATAAACAGAATTAAACTGTTAATACAGTTCAATTAGCGAATGTTATTATTGTTTGGCCAATGTTTGCTACAACGCCTACAACGCACCAACTATTGTATCAAACATCGACTGTTCTTGAACAGGGAATGCATGGAGTAGTGTTGTTATTTTTTATTTTTTTATTTTTTAATGTTAGTTTTGTTTGTAGATTTCCTAGTGACCCATTTCGTTGTGCAGAATGGGTATCTATTGTAGCGAAAGAAAGAGGAGAAGAAATGTACAAACCTTATAAAAAATCGACAATATGTTCGATTCATTTTGACAAAATGGACATAACTGGAAACACGCAAAGGCGTAGATTACTAAAAACAACAATTCCCAAATTGCAGGTAATTATCACAAAGTATTAAAAAACATAGTTGGTGTATGATAACGTTTTGATAAAATAGTAAATTGATTCTGACTTTTGTTTTTGATTCACGGACCAATAAAAGTGCAATCAGCTAAATCTTCAGAATCGACGAAAGATTTATCATTTCAGGTATGTTTTGTAAAAATCTTTGTAAAAAAACGGAACAACTACTCGTGTAGGTATTTTCATTAAATATGCATTTTTTTTAATGTTTTCAATATACTGTGTTTCTTAGGCCACAACTGCAGCCATTTCAAGTTTTAATGATTCTACGGGAATACGTGACGTGCCTCGGGCTGATGCAACTGGTTGTAAGTCTCCTGATGCATCATTATCAGATTTAACATCTGTTTGTGACACTCCAAGAAAAGGGTACTTAAAAAAGAAATTGACGACATGTCGCAGAATTATAGATACCAAATCTAAGAAAATACATAGTTTACAAAAAGCAAATAAGCGATTGACTAAGAAAAATTGTTCTTTAAAACACATAATTAACTTGCTTCAAAAGAAACAATCCATTGATGATTCAATATTTTTTGATTTGGCAAAAAATTTTGAAGTTGCAGAATTATTCAATGGAATGTACATTAAAAACAAAAAAAAAAAAAACGTTCGAGGCCGTTCACAAAATATCCTCCAGGTGCGAGAAAATTTGCTTTAACGCTGCATTTTTACTCGCCATCCGCATACAAATATGTACGTAAAATGTTTAATACATGTTTACACCACCCCCATACATTATATGAATGGTATCGAAGTGTAAATGCGGAACCTGGATTTTGCACCGAAACGTTAAATAGGCTTGAGGACAAAGTAAAATCTAGTGACAAAACTATTTTATGTGCTTTAGTTGCTGATGAAATGTCTATTAGGAGGCAAAAGATATGGACAGGTAAAATCTGTGAGGGCCTAGTAGATATGGGTTTAGGTAGCGACGACAGTAGCCAAATTGCCACCCAAGCTTATGTTTGTATGTTAGTTGCAATCAATGATTCCTGGAAACTACGAGTACCATTAGCTTATTTTTTTTATTGACAGTATAGGTATATTTATAGGTAGGCTTTAGAAAAATGTGAAAAATTGGTGTGCAAATTCGTTCTGTGACGTTCGATGGCTGCAAAAGCAATATTGCAACGATGAAAACATTGGGTTGCGTTTTAGATGATTTTAAAAACTTAAAAACTGATTTCAAACACCCCAGTGCTGATTATAGTGTTGTTGTATTTTTGGACGCGTGTCATATGTTAAAACTGATGCGGGAACACCTTCGAGTCTAAGAAAGTTTTATGTACTACTGGTGAAAAATGAATTAGATGGCAATATTTATCGGAATTATATAACCTGCAAGTAGATAACTGCTTACACTTGGCGAATAAACCTTCACATCGACATGTCCATTTAAAAAATCAAATTTAGAGAATCAGAATGCACAGTAGAATTTATTAAGATACTAAATGATCTTTTTGATACCCTAAATACTAGGAACCTTAAGGACTTTGGATTCAAACACCCTTTGAATAAGGGTAATTCACAAGAAATATTGTCATTCTTGTCCCAAATTAAAGACTACTTATTGTCATTAGCAATTAATGTTACAAATAAGAGAACTCTTAAAGTCGGTACCGATATAGGAACTGTGTTTTCAACCAAAAAAGTGCCACTTATCAAAACACAGAATAATACTGTATTATTAGGACTATTAGTGTGCATCAACAGTCTGACTCATTTGTATAAAACTTTAGTTGCAACTGACATTCTTTCTTTTTTAGTAACATATAAACTCAGCCAAGACCATGTCGATCTATTTTTTGGGAACATACGGAGTCAAAATGGACATAACAATAATCCCAACACTAGGCAATTTAAAGCCAGTTTAAAAAAACTGCTGTCTCATTTAGAACTGGGCTCTAAATTTACCGGAAATTGTATACCCATAGAGAACATACCTATTTTATCCGGATCATCATCGCTAAACAAAATTAATAAATTGTCAATAGGTTACCGTTTTGAGGAAACCGAGGAGAAAAATTTAAGTTCTGCAGAAATTAAAAAAAAAAAGATCCATAGAACAGAGTTTTGATAAATATCAGACAAATTGCACTGAACTGATCGAAAAACTTGACTATAATCCAACTTCAGATATTGTTCCGCAAATAGTAGATTACATTTCTGGTTTTGTAGTCAGTAGCCTTGTTAAGAAAATTATTTGTGAGGACTGTAAAATAAATTTGTGGGCTAAAGAAAAATTGTGGTTCCACAATTTAATAGATATAAGAGACATGGGTGGTTTATGTTATGCTTCAAACGACATGTTTGACATATGCATGAAAACCGAACGTGTTATACGCAACTGTCTTCGCATGAGTGGTGGCAAATCAATGCAAAAAAGTACGATAAAAACTTCATATGTGTTAATGTTTTAAACGCATTTATTGAAAAAGATGTGTTTTCTGGGGGAAACGAACACAGCCATAAAGTATACTTAATTAAACTAGTTATAGAAAAAATCATTGATGTAAGATTACATTATATTTGTAAAAAAGAAACCGCTCAAATAAAAAATACTTCCAAATGACAGCTTTATAACAAGCTGAATTTGTTTAAAGGTAATTGAATTAATTATTTTGAATTGTGTTTATTTCTTCTTACTTTATCAAACCTGTTGTTCCCACCTGTATTATAAGCGAATGATGTGGTCGCCTGTATTTGGAAGCGCACACTAGTATTGTCAATTGTGTTCTATTTAACATGCACGTACTTGTGGAGCCTCTGTTGGCGATCCAATAAATAAATACCTTAAACAATACAAAATATTTTAAATACTTTGTATAAAGAATACGCCGAAAACACGTTTCTTTATTCACTTGATATTTTGACTTTTTTATTTTTTATTACCTTGTAATAGCGACAATGTTAAACAGTATCCACTACTTTTTTGGTACGGTCGAAATATTTGCCACCATACAAAACAAACCTAAAAAATATTCTGCAACTCTACGTCTTTCAATACTTACTCTGTTCTGTGATTTGAAATGTAATACGAAGAACTGCGTTTAGTTCCACTATAGAATAAGCACGACATTGTGCAATTTTTTTTTTTACCTTATTGCTTAGAGTTTAAGTTTCATTTTAGAATAAATATTTTTGTACTGATGACTCTTTATTTTCAAGCGACATTTTAAATTTATTGCTTTTAACCTTTCTCCGATGAAAGGACTTAAATAAATATATTAAGAGATGGTTATTAAACTTTATGTATAAGCATTAAGGTTTATAATCATCTGAAGTTGTTAATAATATTATACATTTTTCTAAGAAATTTAGATGTTTACCTGTGTGCAAACGTGGCCACTTCGGCGACTTATTTTTGTTCCTGATACTGAATCTAGTACTATTATTGATCGAAGATGCCATGTATTATTCTTGTAACAATTTTTATTTTAAAACCGATTTTTATTTCTGACATTTAATATTCTGAATTAATTTTAGTTTTAGTACAGATCTTTTTATACCTACCTGTAGCAAATAAATCATTTGATTTGATATGTCTGCGGAGGTTCGCTAGTTATGTCCTAAAATAACAATAACTTTCGAACAAAGTTCCTTTCTTTGTATATTATGTATTAAATAAAAGGCTTATTGAAATAAATTCACAACTTTTGAGAGTAACTAAATGAAAAAGTAAAAGTGTTGTGATCAAAATGTATATAAATGATGGATATATAAATAAACCATCTACGGCCGAACTCAATAACGTATCTATCTCTAATTTTGGCGTACTGGAGATAGAAAACCCTATCCATCTCTGGTTTTAACGTCACAATAAAGTCAAAGTATGCGGCCTTATAACGAGTTGGCAGCTATTTTTTTGATAGGGACAGATATAAATGTATCGATCATCAGTAGCGATCTGTCTTAGGTTATTGGGTTTCGGCGTTATTCAGTGCACAAAGACAGCACAACAACACACAAAAGCACAATAGGGATGATGACATTTTATTATTATTTTTAAAAGTTTTTGTTTGCAACTAGTGCAAACCAGTGCTAAACGGCTGGCAGAATGGGGGGATGATGACATTTTTTTTAATCTTATTTTTTTTTTTCCAAATAGTGAAATGATATTACAAAAAGTGTAAAAGCTTAAAAAACTTCACAGTTATAAACGTTTTAAAATAAGTGTTAGACAAGGACAGCACTATCTTAGAAGTGACGTCATGACTATGTAACTTCATACTAGCGTCCGTACCGCGCGACAAGGACAGAAATAATCCCCTCCAAAAACTTTAAAAGCGTGTATCTTCTTCATATTTACATCGATTTCACAGATTTTTTTCGATTATCTCCTTTTTACTATGCCTTCTTTGAAATTTCAATATTTTTACGAACATTTACAATAGTAGTCATCATCCCAATTGCCACGTTGTATGGCGATGCTAATTCTTTGGTCGAAAAATAGGCCAGCTCTGGCCACGTGACCAGTCGACCAACCGCTTAGCAATGTCTCGAAAAACCAAGCGGGCACTCGGACCCCTTGGCCCTAGTGATTCAACCCCAAACGGCGCAAACATTTATATTCTGTGAATGTGAGAACGTTGTAGGCCTTGTAGATTTATAGACCACTGTCTATTTGTTAAACATATGGTAATTGTTGACATGCCTACCATACTTAATAACACTGTAATTTGAGAGTAACCGTGGTGTTTCTTGCCGGCTCTTCTCCATAGGAAACGTCCAATTGAAACCGTGCACATAGCTTCTGACGTACCATAAGTGCCCATGTAGGCTTGTGAAATAAAATATTTTGATTTTTTAGCTTTCAATAAGATTGGAATATTTTCGCCGTTTGAAGTTTTCCGCACCTGCAGCAGCCACCCCAGCACAGCCCTTAAATTAAATTAAATATTGTTATGTGTAGTACATACCCTCAGCTTTCTGATGGCGTTCCTGCTCACCATCTGACAGTCATAGAGCTCGATCAGCTGCAAGTTGTGGCAGGAGATCAGGTGTTCTAGGGCGCCGTCAGTCACAAGGGGACAGTTGTCTAGACCTGGAGGGAAAAATGTGTGTTATTTTAGGTAAAGAGAATAAAAAATAAAGTAAATCCTCACTGAAGTGAAGAAATCATGGCAATTGGAACTGTACTTTTTTTTCTGTATATTTATGCAATATTTCATGATGATCGGTTCAGTGGTTTAAGCGTAAAAGGTAACAAACATACTTTCGCATTTATAATATTAGTGTGGGAATGTAAGGTGAGTGGAACGGTAACACTGGATGAAAGATGACAACACTGGGACGGAAGTGGGAAAGGAACTGATTGATGGCAGAACGACGAATGAACGATTGTGTGCACGGTGTGTTAACTATATTTTACAATAAGAACTATATAGAATTGTACTTTTGAGTGATTAAACCCTGTCAACCACATAAATTGGCTGTTTACTTTGCCTTCGATCCCACATTAGTAAGGTCACAGATATTATAATACTACGTAACACAATCCCATACAAAGAAATGACACCTCCCTAAGTCTGGCAATTGAGCTGGCAATTTTTTGTCACCAAAATGTTCAACAGATGGCAGCATCAGCGATTCACTAATTGCCAGAGACAGTAGTTTTACAACGCCATCTAGGAGTCGACCTACTTTTAAAACGTTTCGTGCCATCCTTTTAAAATAAAGTTTTATACTTCCGGTTTCAGAAAAACATGTTAATAGATTGATTTTATGTTTCTATGTAAAGAAATAGAATTAAAATAAGTTGTTGATTTAAATTTGTGACTATAAAGGTTATTTTAAAGACGAACAAATTGAGTAAAACACCATCTATTGCAAAGAGCTCTAAACAAAACGATTAACAGATAACTACTTTTATCATTCTACGGGTTCGAATCGAAGGTAAAAGCTTATTTTATGTTTGTTTGTTGAAAAACCAGTGTGAATAGATAAATCAGCATTTAAGAAGGAAGTCTTGATTTTTACTAATCTTACTTTAGCCAAAATTCTGCCGTTTATCGCTTTCTAATGATTATTAATTTCATAATGGTTACCTATGCTGCCATCTTTGACTTTTTTTGAAGACTAATTATAAAATGTTCTAGTTGAGACCGGTAAGGTTATAGGGTGTGTTTGGGTTTGTTTAGTTTTCTGCACAATGCGTGCTTCTAATCTCTTTTCTTTGTTGTTCCCATTCTCTAGAAAGCAATCACAGAAACTTATCAACTTACCTAGAACGGTGAGATGTTCAGCGGCACACGGTGACATTGATAACTGTTTGATACCGTAGTCTGTTATCAGTTCGCAGTAGGATAGCGTCTAGAATGATAACAATAATACCTTTTAAGTAACCAATTATAATATAAAGTAACCTATGAAATAGCTCAAAACCGCTAATTCCCATATTGGGAATGGAATCCATAACCCCATATTTAGTGTGTGTTTAAATGGACGAGAGAGTAGTGTTGGCCCAGTGGTAACGGCCGCGACTTACGAATTGTAGGTCGTAGGTTCGAACCCAGACATTCGCTTTACTTTATGTAAATTATTACATCACCACTGCTCTCAAAACGGTGAAGGAAAACATCGTGAGGGTACCAGCATGTCATAGAACCAAAAGTTCGAAGCCATGCGGCATCTAGAACTCCGCACTGGGCCCGCGTGGTGGGTTACGGTCCACTGCCTCTCACAGTGAGGTACAGAGGGTGCCTGTGACCCAGCAGTGGGAACATAATAGGCTGATTATACTTATGCAAAGGCTGGTAAATTAATTATTTGGTGGACACATGGTGCTCACATATTTACAAATATTGTAAAAGTATATGATTTTTAAGGTGTAAGAAGTTTTTTGAGGAGGATTTTGGCCCAGCAGTCGTTATGTGTGTTTAAAAGACTCGTGAAGGATCATTGTTTGTCGTTGTGATCTTGCTTTCGTAAACTGTAACTTTAATTTATTTTCGTATTTGAAATATTTCGTATGTATGTATTTATGTATCTATTCCTTAGGACATGTTAATATGTATATATCTGTGTATCTATTTTAGTTTAATGAATATTTATTTCTTACACCACTGACAGCCCCATTTTAAGTCCAGACAAATCGCTGTCCATTCTAAGGTTGCAATTTTTTTTGTTATGTCATTTTGTGGTGTACAATAAAGTATATATTTGACTGATTATGTAAATGGACGAATGGTTTCTTAGTAGCAGCCCAGAGTCAGGATCTGTGCCTGGTTGTTGGCAATAAGTTGCAACTGGATGCAACTTATTGCCAACAACCAGACTGGAAGCCTACCCAACATGTAAAAAAAAAAGTAATTTCAAAGAAGACATGGTTAAAACGAGATACATAAAAAACTGTTAAATCGATGTAAATATGAAGAAGCTACATGGCGAAAGGCGAAATGTGGGTGTACTATAGGAACACCTCTGCCTAACCCTTCTGCGATTAGAGGCGTGATGTTATGTATGTATGTAACTTGGCAATATTTTAAGCTTTTTTTTTTAATAATATTGTAATATTTAAAAATAAAAATTTGTCATGATCCCTATTAGCGCAACAATGTATGTACATACTCTGCCTTACCCTTTATTGAATACAAGCGTAATGTTAGGTGTATAATTTACTCACCAATTTCTCGAGTCTGGGACATCCCATGGAGAGATGGACGAGCGTGTTGTCGGTGATCAGGACACATTCTTCGAGATCCATGCGTTCAATCATCTTGCAACTCTGTTGAAGAACATAATCCCTTAGAATAAATATGTATTAGGGTCTATCAAAAATTGTGTTAAACGATTATTTCAGCGGGTTAAACTCCTTAATATACACACAACTTTTATAACGAGATCAACTGTCAAACTCTAACTCAAATCACATATTTCAATTAAACCATTTACAGGCACTTTTGAATTGTCAAGGAATCGGTCAGTCAGAAATATGAAGCTAGTTGCCCATTCTAAAGCGCAGTAGGTCACTATGGAGAAGAACGGACAAGAAACTCCATGGACACTCTTTTAAATAATATTGTTGTTACAAATATATTAGTTATATCGAATATTGTTGACACTATAAGTGAGAACGATGTACAAAAACCGAACACGTTAAAAGCGTCCAGAGTGCAGCAAAACATAGTTAAAAACAATCCAGCAAATTAATTATTAAAATAAGCCGTGGCAGCTAAGAGATGACCAGTCCCAACTGACGGCGCCCGTTCACGAACATGACGCATGGATCAGCACCATTCAGCTCAACCAGTTTGAAGGGAGCTAAATGATCCGAAATACGCGCCACCATCAGCGAGACATTTGAGTGAGCATGCCATACTATCAGCCGCCAGGGGGGCATATTCAAGTCAATCTATGACATTACCCGGTAAATGGTAGCTCTATAGTACAAAGTACTCACATCTGTGCAATGAATCTATATAATAAAAAGGAGATTGAGTTTATATAATGCAAATATATTCTTACAATCTTCATTTGTAAAATAGGAACAGCTGTTCCATAACTTTTGATTGACTTCACCGCTCGTGAAGTCAAGTGCTAGTGACTGCTCCACAGCTCACACACTTCGGGCGGTAACTAGCACTTGCGCGCAGACTGTAGAGTCCACAAGTGTCCGTGGAGTTTCTTGCCCGTTCCTCTCCATAGGTACCTACTACACTTTGGAATTGGCAACTGCCTTCATCTTTCTGACTGAGTGCCTAAAGTGCCTGTAATTGGTTTAATTGAAATAAATGCTTCGAGTTTGAATTTGAGCATTATTATATGAAACCACTTTTTTTTTTTGGTTTTGGAGTGAGACTAGAGTTTCATCCACAACTTTTTGAGAAAATTAGACTGGCATTATCAGATATTGAAAAAAAAAATACAGTCAGCAAGAAAATGAACAAATTTCACCAAAACTATTTTGGTGAAATTTGTTCATTTTCAAAAACTCTATGGGATTCAACTCAGGTCTGCGTACTAGAAAAGTAAGAAATCGCGACAAACTTTTCCCACACATATCGTAGGAAATTAGACTCACAGCTTACTTTTTTTATGATGTCCTGGCTGCCACGTCTCAAAAATCCACTCTGTATCACAAATCACCAACCAGAGCAAGCGGCTCAAAAAGGCATCATAACCCTACACCCGTATTCTAAACACAACATCAACTCTAAAAACACAAATCACCACCAAAAGCAATTTCACACAAATGAATCACCATTCCGAGCGATTTAATAAAAACACACAACATACCCTGGCCAACGCCTGAAATCCGGCATCAGTCAGCTGACTGCACTGCGCCAACTCTAAGGTCACAATATCGGGACAACGAGCCGCTATGGCCGACAATGCGGCGTCCGTTAATCGGGGACATCCTGACACGCATAACCGACGCATCGCTGGCCCGAGTTTGGATATTGAGTCGTCTGTTAGTTGCTGTGGAGGAAATTGTAATTTAAGTAAGCAACATAACGCCTTTTTACTTAGCGATCGGATAGAATTTAGTCTGATAAACTAAAGAACTACCTAGGCTGCTTTCCGAATTGGGATGTAATCGATTTGAGCGCGCTAACACCCGTTCCGAGTTAGCGTGAGCGCGATAACGATGTCCCGTGAATCGTCATAGATGACGTCATGACATGCGCCATCTTGCGATAACGCCGACCATGCCCTTTAAAAATATCACTGTGAGCGAATTGTCAGCTGTCATAATCGTGATATCTAAATCGGAACGCTAATTATCGATGTGAGCGCTGTCAGCGATTATGGTCTAACTCGGAATGCGGCCCTTGTTGGTCTAGTGGTCGCCAGAGCTACTACTGAGCATGAGGTCCTGGGTTCGATTCCCAGGTCGGGCAAAGTGTTATTGGGTTTTTTCTATCTAGAATTTCTCAGTAGCAGCCCGGAGTCTGGATTTGTGCCCGGTTGATGGCAATAGGCTCGCCCCCTATTACGGATACTTAAACATAACTGGCGAAATGCGAGTGTACTGTAGGTACACCTCTGCCAAACCCTTCTGGGATTACAGGCGTGATGTTATGTTATGTAAAATGAAATAATAATAAAAATAAAATAAAAACACATGGAACGGCTTCCTGCACACCTTTATTCCGATTGAATACTGATTCTCTAAAATGAGACCAGCAGGTTAATTCGGCAACACGTTGAAAATCGGATGGTCAGCCAAAAATAACGTAACGTAACAATACTATTTTCTTCTGTTTTGTGTTAATATTGTGTGCCCTAAACTGGGTCAAATACATATTTTTTTTTTTTAACGGTCTGAGTAATCTTTTCATTTATAGCTATACACTATCTTTATTTTTTTGAGGCTTTTTGTGGATAATAATGGTGTATTAAAAACAAACTCACATCGCATCCCTGTGTATTGAGCCCTGACAAATCTGGGCAGTATGTGGCGAGCGTTGAAACGCAGTTGTCGTTCACATTCTTACAACCTGCAAGTAAACGAAACAATAGGGGTGAAGAAAATTTTTTTTAATCTCAAAAATATTTATATTACAAAAAGTGTAATAGCTTTAAAAAAAGTCAAGTTATAAACGATTCAAAATAAGTGTGAGACAAGGACAGTACTATCGTAGAATTGACGGCACGACTATTTAACTCTTTATACATTGTCCGTACCGCGCGACAAGGACGAGAATAATCCCCTCCAAAAACTTTAAAGGCGTGTAGCTTCTTCATACTTACATTGATTTCAGATTGTTCGATCGATTATCTCATTTTTACTATGCCTTCTTTGAAATGACAGATTTTTTCGAACATTTTTAAAATATTTGTCAACATCCCAATTATAATTCAAAATCAAAATATTTTATTTCACATAAACCCACACGGGCACGTATGAAACGTCAGAAGCTAGGTGCACGGTTCCGATTGGTCGTTTCCTATGGAGAAGAGCCGGCAAAAAACACCATGGTTGCTTTTTAAAAATAATTGGCTTTCACAATGTTTTCAAATTACATTGTTAATAGGTATGGGAGGACAGTGTGTGTGTGTGAGTCAACAAATATCAGGTACTTAACAAAATAAACTTGGTCTACAAATGAACAGTCTTTGGCCTACAACACCCTCAAGTAAAAAAAAAACTTCATGACAAAAATAAAATAATGAAAATAAAAACCAATTTAATCGTCATTTGGACATGATTGCCATTACAACTCTAACAAATTTGAATTAATATCCTGTCTACAAAAGCCATTGAATAAAATAGTTGTAAAGCCAGTAAATAGTTGAAACTAGAATTGTAGTTATACAAGATGGATTTTTGAGACAGGGCAGTAAGTAGGTGCGTATCGGTGTAGCTACTTGAAATTATTTACTCAGTATGAGAGTACTCAGAACTTTTTGAGAAATAATAAATTTTCACCAAAAAAAGCCTCCATTCGATCCCGTTTCTTCTACGTAACCAACTGAGGTGTGACTACAAAAAAAGTCAGAAATTGTAAAAAAAACTTTTCCCATACATTTCTTAGGAAATCAGACTCCCAACTTACATTTTCATGATGTCTAGTTTCTTGCCATCATTTTTTTAATTGATCATAGATGGCAATAATGTTACAAGTGGCAAACGTGTTTGGATTTGTGCGCGGTTGATGGCAATAGGCTCGCCCCCTATTACATGGGGCTAATACATAACTAGCGGAATAAGGGTGTACACGATCACATGTTGTGTACATACTACGGTAATGCTGGTATAGAGAAATGTTTTCATGTTTTCATGTTTACCTAAGTCACTATTTTGCTTTTGTCCTTATCTCGGCTAGATAAGGCTATATTATCTAGTCTAGACGATAGATCAGAATGTTATCATACAAATAATAACTCCTTGTCACTGTTGTTATTCACTTAGCATGTGAAGGTATACGAATTTGTGTGGGGTAGGTTGACACAACTAAAATAAATAAAACGGAATTAAGGACATAATATTATTAAATTTAAAACTAAATTAAGACATCTATTATGGGAATTTTTTTATTATACTATTGACGAATTCCTCAATGATAAATTGTAAGTTACTTGACATTGATATTTATTTAATTTTGACATTGTATTATTATCTTTATTTCCATTAATTAAGTTATGATGTGTTTTGTTGTAATTATTTTATTTTAATTTGTTGACTATTCCTGTTTATAATTATTACTACCTATGTGAATGAGTGTTCACCTTTAAGGTAGATTTTTGAGGAGCTATGTAATTATATATAGATCTCATGTAAAATGTATCAAAAATATCACCAATAAATGAATTTGAAATTAGCCCTTAGTGTTGTATTGTTGTGTGCACATGGGATACTACATACCTCTGCAAATAAAAGTCTTGAGTCTTGGGCAGGCGCGCGCTAACGCCTCCACGCCATTCTCTGTGATTGACTGGCACCAGGATACGTTCACGTGGGTTAGGAGCTGGAAAAATGAAGTTTCGTTTGTTGGGTTCATGTACAGCAATCTACATGGTCTTTACATGATCTGAACAAAATTACGTCTGGACAAAGAGACTGTGACCTCTTAGCTTGTTGAGGCGTTTCTTCTCAGAGAAGTCAGATATGAAACCCCGACCTCATCTAGTTTTCCACGTGTAAAAGTGTTTTTTCAAGCCTACTTACAGAAATAAAATAATTTATCATTTGTAACAATTTCATTTATTTATTTTATTTAACACTTATGCAGTACCCGGTCCATAATATAACGCGTCGAGCTTTAGAAAGAGACTGTTACAGGTTTGAGTGACAGAGACGACGCTCTACATAACCCTACTTTTACTAAAACTCGATGTTTCAATGTCATAATCATTAGCCGGGTAGTATATTTTTAACACGTGAAGCGACGCGCGCTTCACTCGTGGTGACCAAGTGCACAAACACGCTGTGAAAGCGTGTAAGCGCAGGAGGTCTTACGGTTTTTTAAAGATGATTTCCCATGCTGACGATGAAAGTCGCATTAATGGTACAAGTTAATAAGACGTCGATTGCGGCATTTTAAGTCCTTGAAAAACTCATTTAATTTGTAAACAAATTAATGCGGCTTGAAAGAAAGAGAGAAAAGAAAAAGCATTTATTGGAACTCGCACAGAAGTATGCAGTACTTAGTTAAACTTAATTATAGACATTCTTAAAAATATTTAAAAAAAATTAAAATAAGATAGGCTTGCGGTAGGACTTGACTAGTAGAACTCGTTAATTAATGAAAAAGCGTTATGCGACTGTCTGTCTCTTTCTATTGTATACTAAATCAAAATCAAAATATTTTATTTCACATAAACCTACACTACACTTATGAAACGTCAGATTCTAGGTGCACGGTTCCAATTGGTCGTTTCCTATGGAGAAGAGCCGGCAAGAAACTCCATACTAGCTTCTGTCCGCGACTTCCTCTCTCCCACTTACTTTATTTTATCATTTTGCTGTGCCCTTACAGAGTCCATATTTTTGCACCTAGCTTTAAGCCCTTTGTAACACCTTTTTACAATATGGAATGCAATAAATAAATTATTATGATTATGACATTTCTGAAATTTCTCGTTCCCCTAACCGACTCCGTGGCATCGCATCGCCTGTCCGCGCTATTACTTAGTTTTCGCTTAGAATTTTAAGGCGGACTTTTTTGCTTTTTGCTCGGCTCCTTTGGGTTCTAGCGTGATGTTGATTAGCCAATAGTCTTCCTCAAGAGTAGGGCTATCAAATACTAAAAAAATATATATATCCGACCGGCAGTTCTAGAGATTACCCCCTACATTCAAACTTATGAACAAACAAACAGACGAACAAATTTTACCTCTTTACATAGATACATTACATCACACCTCTAATCCCAGAAGGGTAAGGCAGAGGTGTACCTATACTACACCCACATTTCACCAGTTATGCTTTAGTCCCATGTAATAGGGGGCGAGCCTATTGCCATCAATCTGACACAAATCCAGACTCCGGGCTGCTACTGAGAAATTCTAGATAGAAACACCCAATAACACTTTGCCCGACCTGTGAATCGAACCCAGGATCTCATGCTCAGCAGTAGCTCTTGCGACCACTAGACCAACGAGGCAGTCTCCTCTACCTCTTTGTAATATTATTATTCTTTTTCTTCATATGTGAAGCATACAATACTATTTTCTTCTATTTTGTGTGAATATTGTGCCTGGGTCAAATAAATAAATTTTCTTTCTTTCTTTATTAGTATAGAGAGGTGTGTGTGTGCGTGCGAGTGTCGCTTATGGAACCGAAACGTTTTGATTTCAATTTAATAAATGTAAATTGTTTCTTGGAAATAATAAGTAAGGCACAAATATTAACCTTACCGGGCATCCATCTGAAAGCGCCTTCAGCGAAATGTCGGTGATGTTCGAACATGAGTCTAAGTTTATCCTGAAAAAAAAAACACAAATATTCATAAATTAACAACAAAGATTTAAAAAAAACATTATCGTTGGCAATTGCCTGCTTCGAGCGAGACTGCGAACATTAGGTCCTGGGTTCAATCTCCAGGTTGAAATAAAGAAAAGAAAGAAAAATTGTTTATTCAGCACAAACAAAACGAACATTACAAAAATATGACATAAAATTCACTTAAGAAGCAGCCAGAAGTGTTTGGGCAAAGTGTCAAACGGTTTTATTTTTGCTGTAAAACAAAAATAGCAGTCGAGAGAGTGGATTTTTGCAATGGATTATGTTGTAATGGGGGTTGTAGTCCCTAAATCTCGCTGACGGTGGCGCGTCTGTTGGATCATTTAGCTCCCTGCTGATCATTTAGCTGGATTGTATTTTTTTTTCTGTTTGCTTTACTCTGGACGCTTTTAACGGGTACGTATTTTTTAATTGGTTCTCACATATTATTATAAGTTCAACACTAATGATGTAACTAATGTTTTTGTAACAAAAATAACTTCATGGAATTTCTTGCCCGTACTACGCTTTGGAATGGGCAACTAGCTTCATAATTCGGACTGACCGACTCCTTGACAATTTATAAGTTGCTGTAATTGGGTTAATTGAAATAAATGCTTTTAGTTTGACTTGACCAGTCCAAGTGTTGTTGGATTTTTCTGTAGCAGCCAGGAGTCTCGGAGGTATTACCAGGAGGTTTAAATATGGCTGGCTAAAAGTGACTGTACTGTGTACCTGCGTGCTCTGCCTACCTCTTCAAGGAATTTAGGCGTTATGATATGTATGTGAAGTAGTGACGTTATGATAGGAGATAAACATCTTCATAAGGAATAAATAGTACTTGATAAACATAATGACAACATTACTCACTAAACCGGATCATCATTATCTGCCTGCCTATTGCCAACTTTGTTGGGGTCGGCTTCCTTAGTTATAGGCATGCATCTGATTATTTTACTCTGTCTTCCACAACCCAGTTACTGGATGTGCATACCCCGTAGGCTCTTAATCCTTCATATCCTAAGGGCACGTCTTCCCTACCATTACAGTGCCCCCTGGTCTATTCCTTGATATGCAAAAAGTAAAAGTAAATAAGTTAACTAGTACTACTCACCTCTGTAGCTTTTTGCATCTCCTCCCAAGCGCCTGGCAAGCATTATCAGTGATCTTCCGACATTTGTTCAAGTTTAACTCTTCTATGTTTGGACATGACTGAAAATGAGAACACAAAATTATTGTAAAACTAGCCGTAGCCGAAGAATTTCATACAAAAAACCAAATGCATCCAAATTTCCGACTTTCCCGGCGTATTTGCCAAAAACAATATTTTATGCAAACCTTGTCGTTACAATTACAAAGACAACAAACAATGAATACGCCAAACAGGTGCAGCCGCTACGAAGTGATGCGCGGACAAAGATTTGTGGCAATTGTTTTTTATTTACATTCTTCACCGAGGAGAGAAAGTGACCGATAACTAACGAGGGTGTATTTTGACGCCCGAGGCTTGCGTGTTCTTCCGAGCGATACATCTTTATACTTTATATACGAGGAAAACCAAAAACCTTTTTTGTTTTTTTTTTGTTGTAAATCAATGTTCATTAAAAGTATGTGGCCAGTAGGTCTATTCTGTAACCATCTCACCGTGAAAACTTA
Organism: Dasypolia templi; assembly: GCA_963555695.1. NCBI lineage: Eukaryota > Metazoa > Arthropoda > Insecta > Lepidoptera > Noctuidae > Dasypolia > Dasypolia templi. The sequence continues at coordinate 15,238,892 of OY743163.1, forward strand.
GGTGAAGTGAGCTGTCAGTGCCACTAAGACAGCATGACACTGACAGCTCACTCCACGCAAGCCTTCACGGTGTGATTTATACAGAATCGACAAGCAGTATCATTTTGCGCTTGGTGATAAAAACGTTTTATCTTTTGGCAATGTACGAGTACTTACTATATTTAATTAGGTTACCTACTGAATTGTCTAAAGTAAAAAAAAAAAACAGAACTTTAACACGACCCGCTTCGTACGACAGTAATAACGTAAATTCTGCCTCGCTTAAAAAAAATATAAGGTGCTTTCCGAGCAGGTAGGTAGTTTAAAAATATTTTTTTAAACAGTAACTACGTTGTTCCTTGCCCATTCTTCTCCATACGAATCTACCATTTTAAAGTGGCAACTACAATTTTTTTTTCTTGGTTTATGGTTTGACATTCATAGGTGATTTTGAATTTTCTTATTTGAAATAAATGATTTGACGTTATTATTGTGTTGTTTATACGATATCATTGAAAGGAAACGGCCATTGCAAGATAAATCACTCCCCACTGCGCGTGTTGGCTTACGTTCCTCTCCATCTCCTCACAGAGAGAAGACCTGAGTCACTGCAGTGGAGACGCTATAGACTAATTATTATGCTTATGGTGGCCACCAGTTGCCGAAACTGTGGCTTTTTATGTGAAACTGACCTGCGCCAGCGACCTGATGAAGAAATTCTCGAAGGGATAGCTCTCTGAGGAAGCCGCCGCATCCGTGATATGTTCTCTTGTGATGTAGCCTCATTGAACTGACCTGCACCAGCGACCTGACGGATCCAACCCCGATGCTGTCGCATCCTCGAAGGGGCAGCTCTCTGAAGAAGCCGCCGCATACGTGTGAGATGTTCTCTGGTGATGTAATCTCATTGAACTGACCTGCGCCAGCGACCTGACGGAGTTATCCCCGATGCAAGAACATCCTCGAAGGGACGGCTCTCTGAGGAAGCCGCCGCATACGTGTGAGATGTTCTCTGGTGATGTAACCTCATTGAACTGACCTGCGCGAGCGACCTGACGGAGCCATCCCCGATGCTCTTTCATCGTTAAAGGGACAGCTCTCTAAGGAAGCCGCCGTATACGCGTGAGATGTTCTCTGGTGATGTAATCTCATTGAACTGACCTGTGCCAGCGACCTGACGGAGCCATACCCGATGCTCTTGCATCGTTAAAGGGACAGCTCTCTGAGTAAGCCGCCGCATACGTGTGAGATGTTCTCTGGTGATGTAATCTCATTGAACTGACCTGTGCCAGCGACCTGACGGAGTCATCCCCGATGCTCTTGCATCGTTAAAGGGACAGCTCTCTGAGGAAGCCGCCGCATACGTGTGAGATGTTCTCTGGTGATGTAATCTCATTGAACTGACCTGCGCCAGCGACCTGACGGAATTATCCCCGATGCTCTCGCATCCTCGAAGGGACAGCTCTCTGAGGAAGCCACCGCATCTGTGTGAGATGTTCTCTATTACTGGGCCCTGGGGAGTAAAGACTGTATCAATTAAAACTTAGGTTCCTCTCGGTAGCCCCCCCCCTTTCTATCCATATCATCTTCCACACAGTCCATCTATCTTTTCTTTGGTCTTCCCCCACTCCTATACCATCCACATTCGAAACTCGGCGATACTGTAGCTTTACATAAGTAAAAGAATTTTCGAAATTGGATGAGTAGTTCCGAAAATAACTTTGATCCTACTGACGTGCTGTCGACCGATCAAAGTCGAGTTATTTTTATAACATTTCAAAGCTTGTATATTCTAGGAATTACATATTTTAGGAAGAGGTAATGGGAATCAGATACCCCATAAACTGCCTTTTGTAAGGTTTCGAAGTAAATTAGATAATTGTATTTCGCAACCTGCGTGCGTGTATGACCAGCACCCTAATTGTCCCCCAATCGGAATCTGAATCGTTTAGAAACAGATTGCTAATACATTGCTTCATAAGTTAGATAAAAAATCTGCTCAACACTGTAAATAAAGCAATGAATGTTGTTGAAATGTCAAAAGACAACAGATTAGTCGTAATCGTTCACGAAAATGTGTTACGCAAATAGGCTGCAGCACCCTAATTGTAGTTCGCAACCTGCATGCGTGTATGACCAGCAACCTAATTGTAGTTCGCAACCTGCATGCGTGTATGAACAGCACCCTAATTGTAGTTAGCAACCTGCATGCGTGTATGAACAGCACCCTAATTGTAGTTCGCTACCTGCATGAGTGTATGAACAGCACCCTAATTGTAGTTCGCAACCTGCATGCGTGTATGAACAGCACCCTAATTGTAGTTCGCTACCTGCATGCGTGTATGACCAGCAACCTAATTGTAGTTCGCAACCTGCGTGCGTGTATGACCAGCACCCTAATTGCGTAACACACTGTCAAACACAATCTGAATCATTTCGAAGGACGTTGCTAATCCATTGCTTCATATGTTCGAAAGATTTGTATGCATAACAACGTAGTAACGTCCAAATGAAAGGCTACCGTTAGCGTGTTATGCAATAAACCAGCAGGGCCCTACGACCCCCGCCAGCTTGCTTGGGCTTATCAAGGTCCTATACCACAAAACTTAACAAGCCTACAATTCTACAAACAAAAAAAAAACGTAACACAGAAATGACAAATTTGAATGGGTTACAATATTGTAGACTTGTTACAACAATTGACATAATTGTAAAGTTTTGTGTTATAAGTTTTGTATTAAGTATGTTAGGATCGCAGCTGGTGGCGTTCAGTAGTTTCTGCCTACCCCCATAGGAAGAAGGTGAGAGTTTATGTGTGTATCTATGTAGTTCTATTTACTTTCTCACCTCGACATCCCTTTGAAACTCGAACAGGTCTATCCTTTGCCAGTTCGAGCCATCCAAAGCTAGTATGTTCCATAGTTTTGATACCTGCAAGATAGGAAACATGATTTGTTTTTATTTCGGACAAGCAATAGCTGCCGTAAGTGATAAAGTATATGGAGCGCCCGTAACTTCAGCCGAAACTATGGACAACGTGCTTAAGCAAATAAACTGATCAGTCTTGTTCAGAATTTAAGAAATCAGAAGCTCGTCTACCAATGCGATTTTCGCAATGATGAGCACTACCAATGTCTCGAACTAACAACGTTACGGTGCAATGGGGAAGGCAACTGTCAAAATGGCGCTGTCGTAGCTAGTTCCCAACACAAGCTAATAATACAATGCTTGAGGTTGTTTTATTTTATTTTTGGGAAAGTGACGCGTTTATGTGATCCTAATTATGGCGAAATTGTAGTCCACCATTTCCCGGAAGTCCCTTTTATTATAAGATTGTGGCTCAAAACCATTCGTAGAGATAAAAAAAAAACGAGTTCATGATGGAAACATTTTGAAGAAAGTAATTACGAGGAAATATTTAGGCTGTCGGTTAATGCGCATGAGATTTGAAAGCAGATTTAGATCGAAGACCTATTCAAGCTTTCAGAAACCTGAGGCCAGTACTCTCAGTTCTATTTTACCTGTGCACATCTACAGAGTGAGACGACGTCCAGATAGGAGAGTATTCTCAGCAGCAACTCTTTGGGCAGCTTCCTGTTTATGTGGTTGTCATCTTCGCTCGAAAACCGAGCGATCTGGAACAAAAGAGGTCCATAATTTATTTCGAGTGCACAGACCTTAGTCTTTAAAAATGGTGATATCACGCGACCAAGATAATTGGACATTGGTCGTCTATTTATTAGATTCTGGAGCTTTTTAAGACCATTATGTTAGTGTCACTACCTTCAATGAGAATCATAACTGTGCATCTCTGTCGTAGCCAGGTAAAAACGACATTAAGAGCGGGCTGAAAGCAATATAGCCAATTGCATATTTGATTTTTCATGAAATAGACAAGAGTTAGGTAAAAACAATCGATAGAAAAACATCACGGTCTCTAATTTCCACGCATTTTTTAATTTCTATTCAATATGCTAATGACTGTTAGGATACCATTTGAGAATCAATTTTATTATTTCTCTTCTCTCATCGTCTATGCATCGTCTTAGATAAAGAGCTGCTTGAATCTCGAGACTCGGCAGTTTTTCTGGGCATAACAGTAGATGCCAAACTTCAGTGGGGCCCACATATATCAAGCCTAGCGGGGAGGCTCAGTCCTGCCGCCTACGCCCGTCAGGAAAGTAAGACAATACACTGTTTATACAGCTCGGTTAGTCTATTTTATTTAGCGTTATGTCCTACGGTATTCTGCTGTGGGGCAAACCTGCTGATATTCAAAATATATTCGTCCTTCAAAAACGAGCTGTCCGAGCAATTTATCAGCCAGAGTTTCTCTTAGAGATTTTTTAAAAAATATTGGTATTCTTACGGTAGCATCACAATTCATCTTCGCCAACATCTTATACATTAGGCAAAATATACACTTATACACTAAAAACAGTGATTTTCACAATGTTAACACTAGAAATAAGAACAAACTACATGCTCCCTTTCACCGCCTTTATAAGGTTCCAAACTCATTTGTAGGGCTTGGTATAACCTTTATAACAAGCTACCCTCTTTTTTGCTAGATTTGCCTTTTAAAGCATTTTAAGCTCAAGTAAAATCCAGCCTTTGTTCAAAGGCATATTTTTCCATTAATGACTACTTACAACGAAAAGAATAGTTGGTTGCTGTGATTAACTCAAGACAATGTTTATGTTCTTTCTCCAAAATCAGCTTACCTACTGACAGGGTATATGAGTTAGTAAAGTTTATTTTATTTTATTTGACTATCTGAGTCAATTATTTTTGGTTTTCTTCATTTATTATTGATATGATCTACTCATTACAAGTTTTTAATTAATTGTATTGCAATATGTGGTTAGCTAGCGACCTCGACAATTGATCATAAATTATTCTTGTCTGAGCAACCGGCAGCAAGTTCGTCATGCTCCCTTAGATGTCACTGCTTGCGGTAGCGTCGGGGGTCGGGTTGCCTCCTTCCCTCAAATATGGCGAGGGGCTAATGGCTGATCTTTGCGTTATGCTCGTGAACGGAACGGGTGCTGCTTGTGGTGACTGGTGGTCTTGCTGTCTATGGTTTTGTTATTTTTATGGCAATTGTTCTGTTAATTCATTTTACTTCGATGGGCCTAGTTTATCAATTGTGTACAATTAATCCAATATTGCATTTGTTAGCTTTCACACCCTTTATGCCTGGAGGCTATTATTTGTGTTTTAAGTTATGTTGTTTTTTTATTTATAATTATTGTTTTCTTTTTTGGGTACATTGGCGTGGCTAGCAAACATATGGCAGATAATTTAATACGTTGTTCTTTGTCTCGTAATTTTTATTACTTTGAATACCATATTGCAGATTCAAGTTTTTTCTAACTGAAAGGACGCTGTACTGCGGGGGAGTTTGATGCGCCACTGCTTCTTCCCAGCTAAAGCACTAGGAAGTGGTGAAGGGCGGGCGTTTTGGAGGACTGTGTTATGTAATTTTGACGTACGAAAAGTGCTGATTCTCAGTCTAATTTGAATAAATGACTTTTGATTTTGATTTCTTCCGCAGCCCCGACTGGTGCCGGCCAGCCTCGGCGGATGAGGTGTTTGACTCCCCCCGCAACGTATAAGAGGGGCGCGCGTGGAACACTACGGACCGCTGTATGTAGATGACACAGAACTTTCAAATTAAAATAATCTTTCTTATACTCAAGACTTCAAGAGTATTCTTTTTATAGCCATTCGTAATACTTTTCACTTTTAAAACCAGAATGAAATTCAAAGTTATATTTACAAGCGTCCTAAATTCTTTCGTCTGCAATTTATATTTTCATACATAACGCACATCATATTGGAGGCCAGTATCAAATCAAAAATCAAATCATTTATTCGTTTGCAAACATGGGTAATTAATACATTTTTTTTTTTATAACGCTCCATTTTCTACCATCATGGGTATGCATGCAAATCTTGTTTAATGTACACAAAATTAAAAGACATTGTCTACGTACTAATTACCCATGTGTGCAAACGAATAAATGATTTGATTACTTTTTCATAATATGTCGTCATAATTTTTCATTACATTTAATAGAGGTACGTACATTTTTGCACCTACATTATTCCAAAACTGAGTTGTTAATTGGGAGACGTTAATGGTGGCGTATGTATGTATGTAAATAAATAAATAAATGTTCAGATGCCTACTTTTTTATGTAGTTAAGTAAGTACCCCCATACCATAACATCACGCCTTGTTTCGGGTGTTGGGCAGAGGTGTACCTATAGTACACCCACATATCTCCAGTTATGTTTAAGTCCCATGTAATAGGGGGCGAGCCACAAAATCCGGAGTCCGGGCTGCTACTGCGAAATTCCAGATAGAAAAACCCAATAACACGTTGCCCGACCTGGGAATCGAATCCAAGGACCTCATGTTCAGCAGTAGTTTTGCGACCACTAGACCAACGAGGCAGTGGCGCCAAAAGCCCCTGCCTCGATCAACAGTCTTGGTCAATAGGGATGATGACTACTATTAAAAATGTTCGAAAAAATAATGTAATATCAAAGAAGGTTTAGTAAAAATCTGATATTCGAAAAAATCTGTTAAATCGATGTAAATAAAAAGAAGCTACACGCTTTAAAAGTTTTTGGAGGGTGTTTTTCGCGTCCTTGTCTCGCGGTACGGACAATATACGGCGCTAGAATGAAGTTACATAGTCATAGCAGTGGGAACATTTTAGGCTGATTATGTTAGCGATATTAAGCTGTCCCCTATTACATGGGGCTTAAACATAACTGGTGAAATATGTGCCTAATTTCTATAGAACTTATCTAACAATAGAGGTAGGCACTATACTAGCCCAAGTATGCTTAGATGGTTTGGTCTGTTGAGCGGATGAATGAAAGGAGACTAACAAAAGGTACCTATTTACAAGGCAGATGTGAGTGGAATTGCCGGGAGGGGACCCCTAGGAGGACATTTAGTAACCTCATTGGTGATGTTCTTCAGAAAGGTCAGGTGCGTAGAGTTTTATACTAGTTGCAAATAAATAAACTCCTCACTCGCAACCCGCGCTCGTGTTGAACGTAAAAAAGGCAAAAGGAGAATGTAAGGATCGTAGCAGGTGGCGTTCTGTGGTTTCTGCCTACCCCCATGGGAAGGAGGCGTGAGTTTATGTATGTATGTCAGTGTTTTTATTTTAGTTCATTGTTGCGTATTCGACGGCGAGTCGGTAAGTAGGTACCTTCCATTATGAACTCGGGGGAACCTGAACCTGTTGCTCAAATCGCCGCCCCGGATGGAGGGCGAAGAGCTGTGAGCTCAAGCTCATCGCAAAGCAGTTTTGCCTTGCCGCCACCTAACAAAAGGTCTAAGCGGCGCAGGTACAAACAGGTCCGAACCTGAGCGGATCCTTGTATGGATACTCTTATTAACCAAAACCAAGTTACTTACCTGAGACTGTGTAGTGTAGCTCAAATACCTCGAATTTTACGGCAATTAGTACGAATTATAATAACAAGAAAGAGACTAATAATGGCAGCCGTTGCGATTCCGTAAATGCTGCTATTTGTAACCAATTTTTAAATAAACCTCGAATAACAATAGTATGTGTCTGGGGGATTAAAAAATTACTTTTGACGAATACTGCTGACCCCGCAAAATTAGCAGATTTAATCTGCAGCAATTTAACTCGCAGTCCTGGAAGGGTATTCGATATAAGAAGGACTTGCAAGCACATTTAGCAACACAGGTTTTATAGGGTTTGAATTGAATGAGGAACTGTGTCATCTAAACAAAGGTACGGATTATTTGGCTAGTACGGACCAATTATTGGCGGGATTGTCAAATGCTGTTTTGGAAAATAGGCAGCTTTTGAAAAATGGTCTGCAGGAGGACACAGAGCTCAATGAAGGTAAAAACTCTTTAAAGTAACTTGTCTGATTAGTTTGGTTCAACGTCTCCATCTCACAAAAATATGGAATCCTGTATGCAAATCGTACGTGGCAAGAGGGCAGAATGTATTGAGGTTAGACGTGAGCGCATTCGAAAAGAAGTAAATAACATAAATCTTAAATTCGTATTACAAAATATTCCACCTCAAGTTTGTTACAAAAGAAAAAGTCTTGTCTCCGAGTAACTCAAAAAATACTGGGTGTGCCAAATTTTGCGAACTTAGCAACTCCAAACGGTCGCCTTCATTGTCGCCGAACTCAAATAAATATATCTAAATTCATTCAGAGAAAAGGTATAACGTGTTGCTTACCACCTTTAGTGACTCGAGAATCAATGGTGGGTAAAAAACGTAAGCGAAAGTGCAAGAGCAATGCAAGCAAGCAACAGCCCCAAGATTACTCACTTTCTCACCACAGACGAGGCGGACGCGGGCTGGGGAGCACACCTGAACAACATCCTTTGTCAGGCAAATGGAATCGCCACCGTAAAAAATGGCATTCCAATGTGAAGCAGATATTTGTTGTGTATGCAGCCTTGGTCAAACAAGGTGCACGGATGAAAATAAACAGTGTCGGATTTCAATCCGACAATCGGACCCTCATAGCTTACATAAGGACCGAGGGGGGCACCCGGTCCTTAGCCCTGTTGGGCCTAACAAACAAACTCCTTCGCCTAACCGAGCAGCACAACATAACGCTGTCGGCATCATACCTCCCGGGGAGGTTAAACGGGATTGCAGACCGTCTCTCGAGAGAAAAACCTGTTCCCGAATGGTAACTACAATCCCAAGCCAACGTCATATTCAAATGATGGGGCGTTCCAGACGTAGACTTGTTCGCGTCAAAAGAAACCGCAGTTGTCCCACAATACGTAACTTGGGACTCAACAGATGGGTCAGATTTTTTTTGCCAGGTGGATCATCTGAACAGGGCCAAAGGAACATAAATTGTAATAGCACCACAGTGGGATCTGTGTTTCTGGCTGACCAATCTACAAGCCAGGGGCCTGTAACTGTGTAACAGATCTGCGGAAGAACCTCATAGATCGATCAACAGGGTTCTGTCCCCCGCAAATGGACAAGGTGTCCCAACAGGCTTGGAAAATTGGGGGTGGTCAGACCAGGTAGCTAACTGGGCTAGGGATGAAATTAAATTATTGAGTAATGGTTGGTGGAAAAGCCGCTTATACACTTACAAAGTCCCTATAAAAAGGTGGCTATCGTTTTGTGCTATAAATAATATTAACCACAAAAACCCAGATGGCAAAGACATTGCAAGGTTTTTAGCGAATCTGCATTTAAAAAAGATTTTTTTCAGTTAGCAAAATATTATAACATAAATTGGCTATTTCTACCTTTTGTGCAGACAAAAAGCTTTCTTAAAAATTATTTATTCAGCAAGGTTGAAAAGCCATACCATTGGAAAACCTCAACCTTCAAAATCCCCTATTTGGGACACAAAATTGCTATTCAATTGGTTGAAGACAGTTCCAAGCACAAATACACTTTTTGATATTTCAAGAATAACTGCAGTTATTTTTACTGTTAGCATCAGGCAGAAGACTAAAAGACCTTACCTTATTGGATATATCTCAAAATAATTTCATAGAAGAACTAAGTGAAGATTTTACTATGGCCCAAATTTGGATCAAAAGACCACCCAGCAGCCCAATTGCGTAACACATTTTCGTAAACGATTACGACGAATCTGTTTGATTTTGACAGTTCGACAACATTCATTGCGTTATTTACATTGTTCAGCAGATTCTTTTATCGAACTTATGGAGCAATGGATTAGCAATATGTTTCAAAACGATTCAGATTCCGATAGATTTTGTATTACGCAATTAGGGTACAGGTCTTTATTAAAGCACCCAGATGACCCTTGAGACCTAGAAAAAAATTGAATGAAACTTGACAACAAAGACGTCTTAATAGTAATATTACTAGTCTGTTTTTCAATAAAAGGTGAAATAAAACCAGCTACAATAAGAACTATCATAGAGGGGTGGAGTAAATCTATATTTGATCTAGAATCTACTCCAGGAAGCGTCAGAGCTGGTGTGGCATCCAAGGGATGGTGGGAGAATGTACCCGTGGATGGCTAGGGGAAACTGGAAGAGCGATAATACCTTTAAGAAGTTGTACTGTAGAGAAATTATCAAAAATTCTAATAATAAAGAGGAATATTTGTTACAATTAAATTTCTCAGGTTTATAATAAGAATAAATCCATTTTATGTGCCAAAGTTCATAGCACAAGTTTGAGTAGCAAATTGTGTGCTTTGATTACAAATTATTATATTTAGTAGTAATATTACTTTACTTATTATGGTAGCATAAGCATAGCATAATCAGCCTATAGCGTTCCCACTGCTGGGACACAGGCCTCCTCTCTATGAGACGGAGTGAGCCTTAATCCACCACGCTGGCTCAGTGCGGATTGGTAGATGTCACATGTCTTCGAATTTTTGGTTCTAGAACATGCCGGTTTCCTCACGATGCTTTCCTGCACCGGTTTGAGAGCAGTGGTGATGAAATAATTTACACAATGTAAAGCGCCTGCCTGGGTTCGTACTCGTAAGTCGGGGCCGTTACCACTGGGCCCCCACTGCTCAATCATCTTATTATGGTAATTGGTAATAAATGTTAATGTTTTTTATGAAACTAATTCCTTTCATTCTTTAAACACATTTATTTATTTCACATAGCGTTTACAACAGATATCAAACAAGTCTTCATACTAACGCCGTGTCTTCCTGGTAGGCATATAATAGGAGTTTTACACTAAAATAAAACAGTCATTATTTGCCGAAAGAAAGACTTGTGGTTGATCTAACCCTGTGGTTAGATAAAGCACCTTGCTGGTGAGTGAAGACTATGAAAACCTTAAAGGTTCGTTGCCAGATCTAGTGGTAGCTGCCCTTGCCAGAAGTGAGAAGTAACAACATAAATTCATAGAGAATCAGGTATGTTTTTCAATATTTATGCTCCCAAAAGGCAGAATCATAGACAGCTTCTTCATACTAACTCTGTGTCTTTCTTTATGCACATAATTACTATTTTATTTTAGTATAAAACAGTCCTATTATAATTTAATTAGGTATTCCTGTATTTCAGATCTGGTTATGTAAGTAATGTAATTGGCCTACCTTACCATTACTTCAGCAAAATATCTATTGTTTTGTCGAACAAAATAATGCCTATAATGTTGTCCATTAATTTTTGCTAGTTAAATTTATAAGTAGGTATCTTTGGTAGGTAGGTACCTACTACTGTAGTAACATTTCATTTAAAAAATATGTTATGTTTCCTGTATCATCCTTCTTGCCATCTACAGACAACATAGGAATTAGAATGGCTTAAATGGCCTGTACCTTTTGTAGGTAGGAGTCTTTCAGCACAAAATATTAAACTCTTCCTATATGAGCACTTATAGCCATTGTATTATTGCTGTGTCATCTACAAAACACACTTGACTTTTATTGAAATAAACAAGCATGGACTAAAATGTGGCATGATAATTTCTTATCTGATAAACACAATTTAATGACAATCAGTCTGGCGTCATTTCTAAACAAAAACAAATTAGATTAATATTAATTGCGCGTTAATAACCTGCGATATACGGACGTATTATAAAATAAACAAAAAGATGGATAGTTTTGTGTTTTCCCGCCTTTTTAAAATAAAACATGTTTTTTTTTTTAATGACATTTCCCATTTCTTTCACAGACAAGCAAAGCCAACACGGATACAGCCTAAAAAGCATGCGCATCATTAAAAATATGTTATAAAATTAACAAAAATATCATTTTAACGGTTTATGAGCAATTCACGGGTTGAGTGGCCGCGCGCCTGAGGTCATTTACACTGACTTAACAAAGAAAAACATGAATACTGAGTACCGCGTGCGGATAAACAATAAAAACATACAAATAATGATCACGACATGCTATAAACTTATCCGAATGATTACGTAGAACGCATCTTTTAGTATTATTTAAAAATAGAATAGGTAGGTATTAGGTATGGCTTCCCGACTTGTAAATAAATCGGTATTGTACAACTGTTTTAGGTAATACAAGTTTTATTCGCTGAAAACATCGTAAAGGGCATCAAGAAGAACAAAGACTTAAACAGGCCCGTAGCGCCCATGTCAGCTGTTTATAACACAACGAAAACACAAACAATGACATTAATATTGATTAGTTCTTACCTCGAATTTATTCCTTCCGGAATAACTCATGCTCGGGTAAGGTGTTACCTTAGCCACAATGTATGATTTAAAACACTTATTTAAAACAATAATTTGTGCAAAATGCACCACTAAACAAATATGGAGGAAATTTTTATTTGATTTTTCGCAGACAGCGACAATGCCAAGACGTCCTTCATCAGCTGCACACTGGGTTACCAGCTTACCAGACTGACGTAATTTATTTTCCCCACTTCATCCCACTTGTTGTTTTATCGGCATGCCAGAAATAGCTCAATGTGTGCCCAGCGCGCGAACAATACTAATACTATGTTAGTATCTGGAATAATAATTTTATTGAAAAGAAAAACAAGTTTTAGGGGCCTAAGTACACGACGTTTCCGTCACCGCGTTGCCATCCGTGTCGTACTGTCGTCGCGTCGGCTTTGTAAACGGAGGAAGTAATGGATTAGCAATCTGTACCCTAATTGCGTAATACACAATCAATCGGAATCTGAATCGTTTTGAAACAGATTGCTAATCCATTGCTTCATAAGTTCGATAAAAAAATCTGCTCTACAATGTAAATAACGCAATGAATTTTGTTGAACTGTCAAAATCAAACAGACTAGTCGTAATCGTTTACGAAAATGTGTTACGTTAGCTGTTTCAAAACGATTCAGATTCCGATTGATTGTGTATTACGCAATTAGGGTACAGCACTTGATTTTAAACATTATAAAGATTCCAGAAAGTTAGTTAATTAGATAGGTATTATCTTAAGAGTAGGTCTTCAAGGTCTTTAGTTAGGACCAACTAACTGAAGATAACTGTGATTATTCTACCATTCAGTTATCCTAATTACACTATTTCAATCTATGCAGTCTTAAAACTTTCTGGCATCTTGATAATGTATATAATTTTTATAAACGTGAAAATAAAGGGTCATATCGTGAAGTTAAATAGCCTATTATAATCTTCCTCTACCGTTATCGAATGCGAAAATATAATGTCGTATTGGAGGGAAATATTCACCATTCTTTTGGGGATAACATCTTACGCAGTAACCCTAACAGCGTTCCAGATGTAATTTTACGTAATCTAGAGCGTAAAAAAAATCAGTCATTGAATCGAAATAATTGAAATTTAACATCAACAAACAACTGTCTTATCTCTCTTTGTTACTCTTACATCAAATACTATAACTTGTCTCTTTCTATGTTTAAAATACCGGCTAATATAAATAATTTAGAGATATTCCAGCCACTGGAATGGAATTGCAATAAATAAATAGCAATGTGTCGAAACTCCAACCATACAACGATTCCTGGACTTACACTACGATTCAACAACTAAGATAACATTGCCACACAGCGTTTTAAAACTCATGTTAGCAGGAAATAGAATAAACGTCATTATGGCGGGACCAACCCGACCAGCTCTTGTAAGTGCTCTGTCAGGATCAACAAGAACAACGGCTCTTAGCTCTAAGCCTTTTTAACATCTTGTACTTACCTTGTGGAATGCAAGGAAATAAAAAAATAATTGAAAGATTATAACACGTCGTAGTATTATAATATCTGTGACCACGTAGGTATATTTAGTATACCCATTTAGTACTATTCTGTACCTGTCCTGTATTTTTTGTAACTCACACGGGATAGACGAAATTTCACGTCATCACCGGTCCCGCATTATGATGCGTCATAATGACGAGACCATGCCTGTACTCCAAAACAACCAATATTTAGTACCTCAAAAAATCAACAGTGGGTGACGGAGATCTTAGTAGTTTCTTAGCAAAATTAAGTTTTTGAGATTTTCTACGCTTGAATAATTGAACGATCAAAAATACTTCAAGTAAAATGTTGCAGCTATATTTCGTGCAGGCGCTTTATTATTTCCGTTTTTATAATACTTGGACAGGCGATTAAAATTATTATTATGTGTTCTTTATGTACACATTTTCTAAATTTTAGTATTACTATTCTGAGGTTACCAAAGAATGCCAGGAAATATTCATTCGCCATCCGCATCAAAAAGCAAACTACATTATTATAATAATTATTAGCTATTTGTAATGAACAGTACTGAAGGTCGATCTCTTAAGAAGGATTCAGTTTATGTTATTGTAATATTAAGGAACGATTATCAGATTAACGATATTCAGATTTCGAAGTGTATACATTGTGTTAGTTAAAAAATATTTGTTAAATATGAAAAGAGGAAGAAAAGGCGCAGTTTCCTTGGAACATCAAAAGAAGTATTTTTTACAGCATGCGAGTGTCTTCAAGAACCACTACACTCAAGTGAAGTGATCAATTTTTCTCCAAAATTAGTGAGGATTTAAACTTTTTAATAAAATCAAAAAGTCTTTAGTTATCCCTATAAAGACACTGACTATTTTTTTGATAAAGACGGCGATTCTGTAACAAAATAAGATCAAGAAACTAATGATGAAATTGAGGCGACTCCAGCTTAAATTCTGATATTATAGACGTGAAGTTGAACCACGCGTGCATCACTTTTAATTTAGATATTTTCTCCTGGAAAAAAAACATCAGCCTATTGTAAAGATTGTTAAAAGTAGTAGCGCTCATTTAACTTCTAATAGAAACAAGCGGTGTGACATGAAAATTACGATAATGTTTTTTTCAATATGTGTGTGTAGTTCAAACTTTTGATGATAAGAGAAGTTTGCCTATATTACAAATGATATCGGAGAGTCAGACAATTGACACGATTTCTAAATGGCTCCAACATCTTCCAATATAGAAAACTATTATAGAAATATAAAAAGATTTCACTTTTTACTTAGAATCGCATCGACTACGAATTGATGATTTTATTTTGCGGCATCATAGTTTCTTAACTGGCGGAACTAAACTTGCAATGAGTTGTTTACAATCTGATCCTAAAACTAAACCTAAAGTTTCTAAAAAGCAAATTTCTGACACAAAAACCAAGAAAATAGAGTATTCGGACAGTGATTCCATAGCTGTAGATTTTTATTTATAGAGGACTGGCGGGATAAAGGTAATGTGAAAATATCTAATGTAAACAAACCAATTACAAAGCAACGAAAAGTTTAAACAACAATTTTATTAAATGGAAATATTATTAAATCATGTAACAACAACAACAACTCAATAACCACAGTTCTTCCGATGTATGGAAATTCACCTACCAACCAATGTAAGGATGTGAACCTCAATGATCTCAACAAACATTTCTCTATTCTTTCCTTTTCTCTTGATCCGATTGTCAAAGCTGCGACTAGAGTCTTGCTAGCTTATCGTTACCGTAATATTCTCATTTTATGCTCAGCGATGTTACTGAGGATGACGTTAAGAAGTCTATATTTGCGATTGCTTCTTCAGCAGTCGGGAATGATAAATTGTGTTCGAGAATGATAACTCTTATCCTTTCTTCGTTACTCCCTGTTCTCACTCACATCATCAACAACTCATTCTCCTCTTGCTCCTTTCCGTCAGTTTGGAAACAGGCTCACATAATACCTTTGCCTAAAAATCCTACTTCATTAACCCACTTTAGACCTATTTCTATTCTCCCATGTCTCTCGAAAGTTTTTGAGCATATCGTTCATAGACAATTATCATTTTTCTTGGCGTCATATTCGATAATATCCCTATTTCAATCTGGTTTTCGCCCAGGTCACAATACTGTAACCGCGCTTATGAAAGTAAATGACGACATCAATGTCGTCATTTACTTTCATAAGCGCGTCATCATCAGGCAATGGAGAATAAGTCCCTTACTGTGCTTGTATTTCTTGACGTTAGTAGCGCCTTCAACTCAGTGGATTTCGACATTTTACTAGGTATCCTCAAATCTGTCAATTCCTCTTCTTCTGCTTTAGCCTGGTTCAGTTCTTACCTTCGGGGACGCTCGTAGTGTGTTCGCCTGGAGGAGTCCTTCTCTGATTGGTATAGCCTCACTGAAGGTGATGCTCAGGGTACCGTTCTTTCTCCTCTTGTTTTTGCAATTTTCATAAACTTTTTTACCAGAGTAATCTTCTCTAGATTTCATCTCTACGCAGATGACTAGCAGCTTTACCGACATTTAACTGTGGCTGACGCGGGTTCTGCGATTGTTACAATGAATCATGATCTCCTGGCTTGCATCAGCGTTTGGGCTAAGTCTTTTGGTTTGAAAATTATATATATCACAGGTAGCAGATTCGGCCGCAATGCGGCTAATGTTACATCTCTGATGCCTTTATATCTCGATGGTGTTCGCATTGACTATACAGAAACAGCTAAAGATCTGGGTGTATTTATTGACTCCAATCTCTCTTGGCGCAGGTCAATGAGGTCAGCCGAAAGGTGTATTTCTCCTTTCATTCGCTGAAATGTCTTCAGTCTCCTGCCCTTGAAAACTAAAATTTCTTTAGCACAACCACTTATTCAGCCGATTATAGATTATACTGACGCCTGCTACCTGGATGCTACTGAGGAGCTATTAAACAAACTTGAGCGCTTGCAAAACCTGTGCATTCGATTTGTTTTCGGTCTTATAAAGTATGACCATGTTTCTCACCTTCGCAAAGAAGTCAAGCGGCTCCCAATCCGCCTTCGCAGGAACACTCAGATTTTATATCTCCTCTTCAATGTCGCTGGAATACAAATACTACACAACCCACCTGGTGAGCGTTTTTCTTACGCTCGCTCCAGCGATGCACCATGTAGATCGCGCCTTAGATCCCTCCTTAAATCTCATCCTCATAAAACAAGCTGCCATTCTTATTCCTTCTCTGTGCATACTGTAAGATTGTGGACATACATACTTACATTCTTTTTCACTTTTCCTTTCGCAGGTCTGCTGGAAAAAATAAGCAGGACCTTTGTACTCTTTAATTATGTCGTATATCTTTGTGTACATAATTAATTAAAGAAATAAATAACAATATATTTCCGAAAAATACGTGTGCATTTGACCAGTGAATGCAATGTTTTATACATAGTAGAAAACGTTCAGAAGTCACAAGAACCTGTACAGATGACAACTGTACTTCTAATTTAAATGTTGGTTTTGTACCACTACATTTAAATAATATAGAAAAGAAAGCGAACTGTGTACTCCATAAATCAGCAGAAACAAAATTGAAAAATAATACAAAACAATGTAAACAAAGCGAATGTACCTACTGGTGTTAGAACTATTACACGAACTACTAAACGAATCTAAAAAAGTTCATGTAGGTACACGTAATTCGAAGTAATTTAAATTTTTATAACAAATATTATCAAATTGTAGCTGTAGTCGAGTTCATACCACCAATTTTAGAAGGTATAATTCACTATAAATCTTATTGTTTAGGGATACTAGGGAAATGGGAATGTTGTGATGACTTGAAAAGTAAAATGAAAAAAGCAATCGTTCGTCATTCCACATTGCAATATGTACATCATCAGCCTATTTTAGTCCACTGCTGGACATAGGCCTCCCCTAATGAGCGCCATAGCGCCCTGTCTTCAGCTTGACGCATCCAGCATCTGCCTGCAATCTTTCGCAGCTCGTCATCCCACCTGGCCGGAGGGCGTCCTACACTACGTTTGCCGAGTCGCGGTCTCCACTCAAGAACTCGTTTACCCCAGCGGTTGTCGGTTCTTCGCGAGATATGGCCGGCCCACTGCCCCTTCAGCTTGCTAATTCTTAGAGCTATGTCGATAACTTTGGTTCTCTGTCGGATGCATTCGTTGTGAATTCTATCCTTCAGAGAGACTCCGAGCATAGCTCTTTCCATAGCTCGCTGAGCGACTTTGAACTGGTGGACCAGCCCTATCGTGAGTGTCCACGTCTCAGCTCCGTAGGTCATGACGGGTAGGACGCACTGATTGAAAACTTTAGTTTTCAAGCATTGCGGTATGGATGACGAGAAGACTCGGCGTAGTTTCCCAAACGCTGCCCAGCCTAGCTGAATCCTCCTCTTGGCCTCCCTCTCAAAATTGTTTTTACCTAACTGCAGAATTTGCCCAAGGTAAGTGTACTCGGAAACAATTTCGAGAGGGTGGCCATGCACGACGACCGGTCCCGGATCAATGAGACCATTGATCATGACTTTGGTTTTATCCAAATTCATGCCGAGACCGATGCGTCGCGAGGCTGAAGCTAGGCCGTCCAGCATCTGGTTCAGCTCCTCCAACGACTCCGCCATAAAAACTATGTCATCAGCGAATCGCAGGTGTGAGATGTAATCGCCGTTTATGTTAATGCCCTTACCTTTCCAGTCCAGCGTCTTAAACATATCTTCCAACGCGCTCGTGAACAGTTTCGGGGATATAACATCCCCCTGTCTCACTCCTCTGCGCAGTTGGATGGGTTTGGACTGCTGGTCCTGTACTTGGTCACTCATGGTGGCGGCGTCGTAAAGACATCTCAGTACCTCGATATAACGACAGTCTACTTGGCATCGCTGTAAGGATTCCAGAACAGCCCAGGTTTCGACAGAATCAAAGGCCTTCTCATAGTCCACAAAGGCCAGACACAGGGGCTGATTATACTCTTCGGACTTCTGTATAATCTGCCTCACTGTGTGTATGTGGTCTATGGTGCCATATCCTCCGCGAAACCCGGCCTGTTCCGGTGGCTAGAACTCGTCGAGTCTCCTGGCGAGACGGTTCGTGATCACTCGTGAGAACAGCTTATAGACGTGGCTCAGGAGTGAGATGGGTCTGTAGTTTTTAAGGAGGGCTTTATCTCCCTTCTTAAAAAAGAGCACCACCACACTCCCGCTCCACGCCTTTGGAGTTCTCCCACTGTGAAGGACAGCGTTGAAGAGGTTCAGTAGTTCCTGTATAACAGGAGCTCCTCCGGCTTTCAAAAGCTCTGATGTTATGCCGTCCTCACCGGGGGCTTTTCCATTTTTAAGCTGTCTCAGAGCTAACATGATCTCGTCTTGACTGATGTCTGGCAGTTCGTTGGTATAGTGGCGTGTCAGGGTGGCTCTGGAATCGTGGTGGTCTCGTTGGGAAAATGGGGCATGTGCAGCGTATAATCGGCCATAGAAATCCTCTATCTCGGCGAATATCTCCGGCTTCGACAATACAGTCCTCCCGTCGTGCGTTTTAAGCTTCGTCAGGTGGCTCCTGCCAAGCTGCTGAGTGAATACTTTGGACCCTCGGTTTCGCTCTATTGCCTCTTCAATGAGGCGTGTGTTGGAGCTCCGAAGGTCGCGCCGCACCATCTTCGCAATTCGCTTGTTCAGGTCTGACCTATCTGACGAAGTCGCTTGGGTGGTTTCCCGTCTTTTTGCCAGCAGCCTGAGAGTCTCATCCGAGAGTTTGGATTTCCTGCCAGTGCGCTGCTTTTGGCAGAACTTGATGCCCTCGTCTCTCAACGTTTCGACCAGATTGTGTAGGGTCTCGTCGGCGTCATCAGTGGGATCCAAGGCAACGAATCTATTTCCGAGAGCCTGCTGGAATTTCTCGGTGCCCGCCATGATTTGGGTTGGGTTAGGTCGGAGCGTGGACTTCAGCAGACGGTTTCTTTCAAGCTTTAAGTTGATATTCAGAGAGCCTCGGAGCAGTCGGTGATCAGATCCGGTATTGAACCTGTTGATCACTGAGACATCTCTGAATATGTGCTTGCTATCCGTCATGATGAAGTCGATCTCATTTTTTGTCACAGTGTCGGGACTTCGCCACGTCCACTTCCTTTGGGGCTGTTTCTTAAAGAAGGAGTTCATTAAGAACAGCCCCTCCTTCTCAAGGAAGTTGACAAGCGTTTGTCCCCTGTGATTCCTAACTCCGTAACCATGCGGGCCTATTCGGGATTCGTTGCCAGTCCGGGTTCCCACCTTGCCGTTAAAGTCCCCCATAACAACGTTGAAGTGAGCCTTAGTGGTGCTGTGTAAGGCTTTGGATATGTCTTCATACATATCCTCCACTTCATCATCCGAGTGTGCCGAGGTCGGTGCGTAGACCTGAATTACCTTCATGCTATACCGCTTGGATAGCCGAAGGATCAGGTACGCTACCCTGTTCGACACACTGGAGATTTCTTGAACGTTGTTAGTGAGGGCCTTATTAACGAGAAAACCTACGCCACCCTGAGATGTTTTATCGCCCTCGCGAAAGTAGAGAAGATGACCCGAGTCTAGGGTTACGGTGTCCTCCCCCTCTCTACGGACTTCACATAACCCCAGAACATGCCATTTAATGTTCTCTAACTCCACTTCCAACTGCGCTAGATGATGGTCGAGCCTCAGAGTTCGTCCGTTATACGTCGCCAGGGTCAATTTTTTCAGTAGTGAATGGTAGCCTACCGTAGCCCGGGGATTCCTAGCACCCCCTGCCCCGCCGTTACCATAGCCGCTACCATGGCCAGGAATAGCGAGGCGGCCGGGAACTGGGGGCCATGTTTTGGCTTGTATCTTCATTTTGGGGTAATGCCCATAATCCCCACGCTGGGCATGCGGGTTGGGGATCGCAGTTTGGTGATGGAATTGTTCTGCAGGGGGCGCTGCTGCCCGCCCCCCGATTAGCGCAATATGTACGCAGAAATATAATTTAGCAAGATCTATAATAGAAGGCTTACATATTTCCACCTTATCCTTTTTGTTGCATCTCATTAGAAAACTAAAAAAAATCGTTCATTCTTATGACATTATAACCTGTGCGAATGAATAAATTTGAAGATCTTATTAGATGCATTTCCGTCCCGTTCATTCAAGTAACAGAGAAGTTTAAAGTGGCTCTGTTCGACTTATTCTAATGTTTTCTTTAATAGCTCCGGTTATAATAATTCACATTTTGAGTAAAAATTATGAAGTATATATGTTGCAGTCTGACCTTCGCATAAATAGGTATACATAATTAAAAAGTAGCATGTACAGATTATTAATAGTAATACCTTTTTATAGAACTTAATATTTTTTCCTAAACGTTCAATAATATAAATAAATAACAAAGCGCCTTCATGAAATGTAGCTGCAACTTTTTACTTGAAGGATCTCGTAAAATAGCTCGAAGTAGCTCGTTAAATTATCAAGGCGTAGAAAATGTCAAAAATTAAACAAATTTTCTAAAGAACCTACTAAGATCTCCATCAGCCACTGTTGATGTTTGGAAGTACTAAATCAGAATGTCGATTCTGTAAAAATCTCACCGTGAAGACTTGCGTGGAGTGAGCTGTCAATGTCATCCCGTCTTGGTCAATCCCTAACATCAGTGACACTGATAGCCACAGAGTACACTGTATTATACTGCTGACAGCTCACTCCACGATCACTTCACCTAAATTATCACGGTGTGATGGTTACAGAATAGCACTACAGGTACTAAATACTGGTTTGATCAGAATCATGTAACTTGTTGTAGTTTTGGATTACAGGCATGGTCTCGTCAAAATGATGCATCATAATGATGCATTATATGCACATAAAAATATTAATCTGTTAAAAAAATACAGTGATATCCATAACATAAATACTAGGAATAAACACAAATTTGTTGTTCCCACTACCAGGCTCAAGAAAATAGGTGGCTCGTTTAAATGTCAATGTATACGTTTTTAAAATAAACTTCCTAGCCACATTCAAGAACTAAGCCTCAAAAAATTTAAATCTTTTATTAAGCGGAAATTATGCCAGAAAGCCTATTAAACTGTCAAGGACTATATTGAAGACAAGAAGGCTTGGGATTGAGCTGCTCCAATAAGTTTACACAGAAATAGTTGATGTTTAATTTGCTATTTTACTTTTTTCTTTGAATGTTTTTTTCTATATACGTACCTTACTAGATAAACAATGATATATATATATATTTACTGTATAAAGTATAATGTTGTTTTAATTTTTGTGAATGTGAGGACTATGTGGGTCATTGCATTTTTTTTTCTTTTAATGATGGTCTGGCTGTTTGAGTACTTTACGCGGCCTACCCAAATGTCCTTTCTTTTGTATTGTTCGTCGAATCGTTGAGCTCCTTAGTTCTGAGTTGAGCTGCATGACAACTGACAAATGCGTGCACTGACTTGACAGGTCCACTCATTCTGTGTGGTTCTTTCCTCAAAAGACCATTTCAGACATCAATCCACATGGTCTTCACATGACCTGACCAAGATTATGTATGGACTTTAAAAGAGATGTGACCTCTGAGTTTGTTTGGGCGTTTCTTCTCAGAGTAGTCAGATAGGAAACGCCGATCTCACCGATCTCACCTAGTTTTTAAAATATGATTGACGTGTAAAAGTGTTTGTACAAACCTATTTACAGAAAATAAAATCATTTATCATTAACTGGCGGAACCAGTGTTATTGTGAAATTCCGTTTATGCCGTGTGAGGTAATATCTCTAAGTAGTCTGTGTGTGTGAGGTACAAACATTTCAGTACAGATACAAAATAGTACCAAATTGGTACTAAATAGACGTGGTAGAATATTTCAATTACAAGAGTTGGTCCCGCCATTAAGACGTTTATCATTTGTTGATTTCGATGTAGTAGGTAGTACCTACCTCCGACGAAAACCAGTCACCTGTCAGACACAACGAGCTTTAGAAAGAGACTGTCACAAAAGTATGAGTGACAGAGACGGCGCTCTACAAGGCTGAACTTTTCTGAAACTCGAATTGCAATATTGGGATGACCCAGTGAATGACCCATTTGATGACTTTTTAGTAGTCTTGTCTTATCTAGGTAAAGTTTGATATTATTGCCACGTTTAGCATTACTATCACATTAATAAATAAATAAATTAAATTAATTGCATTTTGTACACGATCATAAAGCGCAGCAATGTGCACCTATCAATCACGTCAAAATGGACAGTTGCAAATGTTTAACACATTTGTCTCCGAAACGATCAATCGCAATAGTGACTATTGTAAAACGTTTGTAACTTGGCCATTTTTAAAGCTTTACACTTTTTGTAATATTGTTTGCAGTATTTGGAAACAAACGTTTTTTTAGATTAAAAAAATTTCAACATCCCTATTGTCAATGTTTACGGGATTAAAGATTTCAAATGATGGACAATTGAAACTCCAATTGAAGATGCATCAAGTGCACCTTGTTCGATTTCTGTAGTGCTATTCTGCAACCATCTCACCGTAAAACTTAGGTGAAGTGAGCGTGGAGTGAGCTGTCAGTGTCATCCCGTCTTGGTCAATCCCTAGCATCAGTGGCACTGACAGCTCACTCCACGCTCACTTCACCTAAGTTTTCACGGTGAGATGGTTACAGAATCGACATGCTGGTCTGTGCTGAGAAAAGTTGCTCAAAAGCAACCTCTTTGATGCCGTGGTCGAAAAAATAACGATTATCATTTGCTGTTATTGAACATCATTATAGGGTGCGGTGCGACAATTGCCGTCAGTTAAAATGTTTGTCATTTACATTTAATCTCGTAGTAATACATATTTTCAATTGCTTCGGTAGACGATCATTTTGCGCATCAATGTGCATCATCACGTAAATATTGACAATTGTAATTTATCGTTTCGGGGAACATTAAGTGCCAATTTCACCATTGAAACTGAACGCGGTCAGAACTTTTAAGCCCAGTTCAAGAGCAGTCAGAGTCAATATACCATAACAATTTTGACACTGACAGCTCTTAAATGCGTTCAATGCGATGAAGTCCCTTGCCCAAAAAAAAAAACAGTTTTCTATAAAAATACATTTATTTTTAAGCTTAAATCTAAAAAAAAACAGAACTTCTCTGACAACTAAAAATGAGCGCTACTTTTGGATCCTCAAATTTTTTAGAGGTGTTTTAATCACTGGTTCCAAAATTTATTTTAATCGTCACCGAGTTCTCTTCTTCTCAGGACTCAGTGAACTTAGTGGGTACAGTCAACAGCACACCAGTGGTATCCATTTGAAATTGACAGCGTCCTTATGTCGTAACAGTACGGGTGGCTTTCGAAGTGTAAATATTACCACTGATCAGATGTAGGTACGGCTACATACAAGGAAAATAGCTCGAGGTAAACATTTTAGTGGAAGCGGGATGACAGGTTCGTGGGCGCTATTTTAAAGACTATACTAAACACTGGCAGTTACCTCCAAGGTTACAAATTGTCTGATTTAAAATTGCACGCCCCTCCATGCTTGTTGCATATGTCACCGTATGATTATGAACATCGTTACTTTATAATATATCTCGAGACTGTTAAGTTGTGAACTGAACCTGTTGTTTGTTGTTGCTGTCAGTGTCAAAAAATGTATGGAATATTGGCACTGACAGCTCTTGAACTGGTCTTAAAAGTGCGTTCAGTTTCATTGGTGAAACCGGCGCTAAGACAAAAAAAAAAAGGGCACCCCGATCAAATGGGTTAGGTGAGAACTGTGACAAACAGCGCGCGAGCCGAGCGAGCGGCGTCGCGGCGATTTAGTATTAGCGCAAGTTGCCATCCGTCGCATGCAAGTGTATATATAATAGTATCAAATATTCACATATTTCTGCTTTGCCATGGACATCTCGCTAGATAGATTATCTAACGATGTTCATAATAATAAAGTGACACATACCTACACGTTTCAAATGTTTGTATAGAAATTTAAGTGGAGGGGCGTTCGTTTTTAATTAGACGCTCTCTATACTAAATTACAATTAGCCTCTAAAAGGATCAGCAATAGGTTCCTTTATCTTTTCAAATGGATAGTAAGGGTGTGACTGCCAAAATGAAGGCAGAGTGTATCGAGTATTCGAATTAAACCGATTGATCTTCTCGATTTCGTCTTGTTCTAACTTAAAATCGAAAATATTGATGTTTTCGACGAGCCTCTTCGGGTTGACCGTTTTCGGGATCGGTACTACGTTTCTGTCCACCTAGAAAAATATAATTAAGGTTTAGTCAAGTAATTATGATGTCACTGTATCGTAATGATACAGTAGGTACCCGGGGGTAGCGCGATAGAAAGAGTCTGCCACACAGGCATGACCGTCAGATATTTTAAAACTAAATGTGTCATATTTATTTACATCCGGCATTACGTAGAGAAAGTTATATTTTTCCTTGAGGGCCTTTATTTTAGCCTTCATTTTGGCCAAGTGCAATACACTGAAAAATATTATTCCACAGTAAGCGTTTTAAAGCCGATGCTAGTCAGAGACAGCATTATTAGCATCTGACGTCATAACACAGGAACGCCATGGTAAATTTGCGCCATTCCGTACAATGATCGTTTTGCGTGACATTGATGGAAGAATAATTTCAAGAGTGGGTTACTTCTCCATTTGTCCACCAATGTTATAAATTTTATTGCAAATCGAAAGCGAAAAGCGAAGGTTTGTGAGGATGGATGGATTTTTGTTACTCTTTCACGCAAAAACTACTGAAAGATTTGGATGAAATTTGGCACACAGATAGTTTATAACCTGGATGAACACATATAGTACTTATTTTCCCGATACTCCCACGGGATCAAGATGTATGCGGGTGAAACCGCGGGGACCAGCTAGTTAAGGTATATTTTTGATGATAGTCACATACTCTTTTTATAGTCACATAATATTTTCGGATTACTTACCAACCACCTCAGAACGACTTGAGCAGAAGTCTTTCCATACTTCTGGGCTATTTCGACGAGAACCGGGTCATCCATCTTAGGTCCTGGGAAGTGCATACCGAAGCGCATGACCAGGGAGCCGAAGGGGCTGTAACCCATGACTATGATGCCTTCAGACCTGGCGAAGTTTATCAGGTCTTCTTGTATTATTTGAGGATGGACCTGTAAAGAGATACGGGAAACTTGTAGATTTATAAGTGGATTCAACTGGATGGTGGTCCTGTTTGAATAGTAGGTATATGTCGTAAGCAAAGCTAGAGAATTTCAACTTTGTCTGTTTAAAAATCTTTCGATTTTTACAACTTGTCAGGTTGTATCTTCAACAAAACATGATTCGCGACCTTATGAACTATGTATAGACTTAGAGGGTTATAGGGGTGATTTTCACGCCAACCTTCCATTAGATAAAAAGCTGCTTCTAAGGCGCCACGGTTTCCCTATATGTGACACAAATCCCTGTCGTTTTGCATTCGACAATTATTGGCTCAAACTTCACGCATGTACAATAAAGTAAATAAAATTATTCCATGGTACAGGTAAAACTTAAACGAAATAAAAATATTAATAAAAAATGGCTTGTATCTTTAACATAAGATGAAACAGAAGATATATTGGCTATACAATCATAACTTTGTCAAACCTAGCTTGTAAGAAAGCTTATTAAACACTCATACTTCACATACACACTAAACACACTCTACACTTGTATGCACACCCCTAAATACACTTAGACTTCATTTGCTGTGTTAACAATCATTGTAAACAATCAGAAAAGTCACGGTTGTATTTTATATATTGAAGTAGCAAAATCTCCGACTCCTACGAGTAAGATACGGGTCTGCGTACCTAGTTTAGGAGCCCGGAAAGCTAACTATAATTTTAAACTTGGTAGTACAACCCTCTGTTTCCATGTGCTATGTATGTACTGTGTTGTTTTTATGTACTAATAAACTTAATCTATTATTCTATTTAAATTAATATAATTCCGTAAATACATACTTGTTACGGACGCGTTCAACAAAATATTATTTATTTTGTTAAATATACAACTCTGAACCTGCAAATTACAATAAAAAAGGAAATTTGAATTTCGCGGGCAACCTGGCCCTTCAACCTTCCCCCTGAATGGCAATGCATTAATTAACCCTTGGGTTGATGTAGATTTTAAAATCCTTACCTCCTCGTATTACAATATTTCAACAACTGTACGTCAATTAAAGAACCCCTCAAGAAATAAAAAATCCCGCTTTTTTACGGAAATTCCAGAAAATGGCAATGAGTTCGACTGTAATTGTAACAATGACCCGAGAACCACTAGGTACTTAAAAATAAGCTCGACTGCTTGCCAGTTCTTGTTAAGTTACCTCAATCTGCAAAGCCACAGGTCTCACAGTCCCCTCATCTAGAATCCTTTGCAGCTGCTGCTTATTGAAGTTGGAAACGCCTATGGATTTGGCCAGGCCAAGTCTGTGCATGTCTTCCAGCCCCCGCCAAGTCTCCATAAAGTCCACGTCTGAGTGGGAGTAGTCAGCCTAGAAAAATAACAAACACTACGATTAATCTTTAAAATAACACAATTTTGACTATTGTTAACCATTCCCATTTGGTCTAGAAAGATGTCTCCCCAAGTCGACGCCACATCGATCGGTCCAGTGCTTTACGCAACCAGTGGATTCCCGCGACCTTTATCAGGTCATCAGTCCACCTTGTAAGAGGTCTTACTAGTCCCACGCAGCCGTTCCGGTAAGTGGGCGCCACTCTAGAACTTTTTAGCGCCTCAAATTTGTCAGTCTACCGGTCTTTTTTAGCAAATGAAGGCATACTCACATTAAGCCCAATAGGCCAGTGCATAAGGTACAGGTCCACATAGTTAAGGCCAGTTTTGTTCAAAGTCTCCCTCATGGCAGTCGCTACTTCTTCCCTTCTGTGATCTGTGTTCCACACCTAAAAAGAGATAAAATACAATTCATTGTCTCTACATTCACAGAATGAAATACAGACCACGTTGCTTATCATCAAGCATGGCGTGCCTATCGTGGTGGTAACATGTCAGAGAATCTATCGCTTAATTGCTGCACGGAATTTGTGGCAAACAGTGATCCTAATCTATCGGTAAAAATCTGGGACCCAAACTGTAACCGTAATAAAAGTTTAAACTGTTTTAAAAGAAAAACCTTATAAATGTAATAGATACTATAATGTTACAGTAGTATCAAGTGTTACTTTTTAATGTGTTAATAAGTGTTATATGTGAACCGCGACAACGCGTGGCGGACAGACAGACGTGGCGTTGCCAAAATAGTCTCTATAGGATTGAGACTATTTAGGCAACGCCGTGTTTACCAGTTACAATTATTAACACTGTTAACAACATTGAAAAACACATTTAAAAGTGTTACTTATTTGATTCTGTTATCAATTCGAAATGTAACACTTACAATTCTTTAACCTATAAATGAGAAAGTGTTTTTAAGTCCCAGGTAAAAGTTTAGAAGTTATAGTTGGCTTCCTTAAGGGCTACTACTTTAAAGGAATTTTTCAGGGGTTTTTTTTTCAAGCCGTTTATAATATATTGTAAATGGGCTTTGTAATTTTTTTTTTTTTTTTACACCCAGACCATATAAATTAGACGCAAACATTTCTTTTTAAAACTACAACAAACATTGTAAGACGGGGCAACATTTTAAGAAAATGTTTCGATGCGCTATGGAAATATATACAATACGTCCATACAGTACATACCGTACGCTAGTCTAACTAAATCTGAGTAAATATTTTTCGATATTCTTACTAGGTTAGGTGCACATAGTATTTCGGTCATACCGAACCTCACCTTGGTCGTAATAAAGACATCTTCCCTCAAAACTGCTCCCTGGTCGATCTTCATCTTGATAGCTTCTCCTATCTCAGCCTCAGTGTTATATATAGATGCTGTATCGAAATGTCTGTACCCAATGTCTATAGCATTTAGAACCACTTCGCGCAGCTGCTTGTCCTTGGATTTGACCACGCCATTCTGACAAAAAAAGGAACAACATACAACCCGGGCGAATTGAAATGGCATCTGAATCGAATAACGTTTGTTGAATATATGAAAAAGCAATTTATATTTTTTTATATCATTATTATTACACCATTACTTTGACTAACACTATAACAAGTTCCTAAACATTGGCTGTTAATATTTAAAACTATATTTGAAAATATCTCTCATAGTTCTGAGGTACCTAAGTACCATGTTAATTCGCCCGAGTTGTACTACCCTTGTGTAACACACACTTTGGGCTGAGAGGGAAAGAGACTGTCAGACAAATGTGTGTGACAGAGACAACGCTATATACAAAGCCGAACTTTTTCTACAAAACTCGATTTGCCAAGTGATTAATGAATGGGCTGAACATCGTTTATACCAAATAAACCAATGGAAATGGAAGAGATGTAAAGATTTATTTCTACCTCTTTTGGAATAACAGGCCTGTGTAATGCTGTTTTTTTTTTTTGCCAATATGTGATCATCTGCCAGCCTTTCCCAACTATCTTGAGGTTGGTTTCCTCGCCACATGAGTCCATAATGTCCAAATACAGAGCATTTTTGACACCTTAATGAAAATACTGGTAAAAATGAGTGATTATCATGACGTCCGTTAAAACGCTCTCCTAGAAAACTGTTGCATAACCGGATGCAGCTAAATACCAGTATTTTACATGGAGCGGCTGCCATCCATCATCCATCAACCAGTTCCTGGGTAACACGATAGCCTGGTAAGACTGGTTGTCAGACTTTCTGACTTCTCGTTAAGGATCCACGAGACTACGAGTGACAGCCGATACCAACGGCTTTACGTGCTTTCAGAGGCACGGAGGGGTCTTAATATGTAATGGACGGGTGACCAACCGCGGTAAGCTTAGTTTAAGCTGCGTTCGACTCGTGTAGCTGGTATCATTTAGTCAAAAGCTCCGTCAAATAGGTATAGGCTATTATTATAAGACTTACCTGATCAAATCCAAGGTACGTTCCTAGACCTATGGCTGGCATCTCCCTTCCATCAGACATCTTTAACCTCGGAACATTCACAAATGAGCTCATCTGAAAAAGGAAAACAAAATTAAAGAAGATTCCACGAAGTGATCAAAAATCTCATCGTGAAAAGTTAGGTGAAGTGAGCTGTCAAAATTGTCAATCCCTAGCATCAGCATGTCGATTCTGTTAAAATCTCACCGTGAAGACTTGCGTGGAGTGAGCTGTCAGTGTCATTCCGTCTTGGTCAATTCCTAGCATCAGTGGCACTGTCAGCAAGTTTTCACGGTGAGATGGGTGCAGAATAGCACTACAGTTACACTATACTAGCACTATAGTTTTTCCCACCACATTGAGATTTACAGATTTAACCGCGTGAAAATAAATCAAATTCGGGCGTTAATGGAGTTTTAGAAAAAGTTCGTCTTGACTCACGTCGTCGTCTCTGTCACTGATATACAAACACGCTGTGAATGTGTGCGTGGAGAGGAGTAGCGTCAGCACATAAAACACACACACACACACTCACACTTCCGACTTCTCCTCTGTCTCTGACGGTACCGAGAGCTCCTGTGCTCACACACACCGTGTTTGTACACTTGGTCAACGACAAGTAAAGCGCGCGTCGCTTCGTGAGATAAAATACTATATCTATAGGTTCTGTAAAGTGATGCTCAGTTTAGCAATGAGTCTCTTTCTAACACTCTGTGCCCATCCGGTAACCTACTGTCTTGAACTCATGCGCAGTTATCAGTATTGCAATTTTAAGTACAGGGTGACAGGGAAATCGATACCCAACCTGTAGTGCTATTCTGTAACCATCTCACCGTAAAAACTTAGGTGAAGTGAGCGTGGAGTGAGCTGTCAGCGCCACTGATGCTAGGGATTGACCAAGACGGGATGACACTGACAGCTCACTCCACGCAAGTCTTCACGGTGAGATGTTTACAGTGTGGTTTACAGAATCGAGATGATGTAACCATGGATTCAGTACACGATTCTGACCCCGCTGCGCTGAAACAGCTGTATCATAGAAAAGTTTAATACCTGCGCGGTCAATATGTATGGAACAACAATATTTTTATACATTAATAACATAAACAAAAGAAAAACACTGAACTTATGATTAGTCTAAGTTTCATTTTCATTACAAACCTTTAATCAAATCTAGTATTAGAAGCGATTCATCCTGAATATTATTTTATAGCAAACAAGTTTTAGTGTTAACTTGTTTTAAGCGATGACAAACATTTGAACAGATAAAAAGTTTTATCAACCGTAAAACACACTCAAACACACACTTAAACAGACTAAAAATATTCCGTTTTTTTTTAGTATTGTTGGGTAGAAAAGGACACCTACGTTTAATAAGTAAAATGTAGTCCTGCAACCGAATTAAACGCAATTTTAAAGTTTTTGATGCAATAATAAAAATATTGTAAACGCGAGCGCGCGCGGTCTATGTCAGACCGGGACTAGTAACTAGTAATCAAGCAAGTTATACTAAACAATGCAGTGTCAACGATATCGTTGTTTATATTATTAGTATACATATATGTATGCTTGTGTGTACACGTCTAAGTAATACTTCAGTCAATTGTATTATGATTGGATTGGAAGCAGCGAGTCAATCATTTACTAAAGACTTTTATTTAAAAAGGATGTAGACGACTTTTGTTTGTTTTTGTATACGGTATGAGTTTGGTGCAGTGTCAGTGCAGCACCCGTAGAATAAACGTAATAGAAATGACTTCTGTAGACGCAAGAATAGACAAAATGACAGATGAACAAGAGAAATCTATATATTTTTTTTACTACGACGAAGCAAAAAGGACGGTTATTTATCATGATATGTGTTTGTATATGTATACGAGAACGACACCGAAAGTTTTTAGAACTGGCCACTTGTAAAAGATATAATAAAAAATAAGTTCAAATTTTGAAAATGGAACTCTTTGCCAATCTGAGTTTGTAGATAAGTATTGTATTCATTTGTCATTTGTTTAAGATTTGGCGGCAAATTGAAAATTTTCTGTCGTCAGCATGAATTTAACGCGAGAAATTTTTCGTACAACATTTTTTTATAACTTTCGATGTCATTTTAGTCAACAAGAAAGAAATGATAGACTTCGATTGGTCTTTCACGATGAAGCCCCATCTCTGGTTCCATCACTGTTTACAACTGGTTTAATGAGTTTAAACGTGGTCGCACTAATCTCACCGATGATCTGCGTGAGGGCCGGCCTTCCACGGCGACGACTAAAGATAACATCAGTGTTGTGCGGCGTATGATAGAGACTGACCAAAGTGTGACTTACCACCAGATTCGGACAAGCTTATGCATCGGTATGAGTCAAGTCAGTCACAAAACCCTCCATGAAAATTTAGCGGTTAGGAAGCTTTGTGCTCGGTGGATACCTCATAATTTGACAGAGGGCCAAAAACTCCGTCGTGTTGATTGGTGTCGTGAAATGGTTCAAAGATTTAACGGAGGTGACTCAAATGCTGTGTTCGATATACTTACGGGTGACGAAAGTTGGATTTATTGTTAGGATCCTGAAACTAAGAGACAGTCTGCTGTCTGGGTGTTTCCGATGAGTTGCTAACTAAAGAGAAGAGAGAAGATAGTGGCGTCGTTCTTCGGAAGGACAGCTCATTACGCAACAACTGTTTTAGAGGATCGAAAAACAGTTACTGCGGACAGTTACACTAACAACTGATTGCCACTTTGTCTTGGAAAAAGTTCGGGAGAAACGACCGCGCAGTAGGATCCTCCTTCACCACGACAACACCTCGTCGCACACCGCCAAGCAAACAATCGACTACTTGGCGACGTCAGACGTGGAATTACTAGGTCACCCGCCCTATAGCCCCGACCTCGCACCTTGCGATTTTTATTTATTTCCGAAAATGAAAGAAAACTTCGAGGAAAACGTTTTATGGAACCCGAGGAAGCAGTGGCTGCGTTTCAAAATGGCGTCGAAGAGACCTCTAAGGACGAGTGGGCAAAGTGCTTTCCTCAGTGGTTCCATCAGATGCAGCGATGTATTGATGTAAATGGGCACTATTTTGAAAAGATATAAGTAATAGTATAGAATAGAATAGAATTTCTTTATTTCGGACACAACATATCCATATAGTGTTAGTATACATACAAAAATAACTTATTGTCTAGTGTTAGTAACAATCAACCTCCGCACAAACTGTCGTATAATCGGAGAACCGAGACTCTCGGCTACAGTTTTCAGAATGCTGTTTTGACTTCCCCTCACTCTCCTCAGTAGCGACGCAGTTCTTTTGCGTATAATTGCAAAGAAGCCGTCGGTTCGGGCTTGCGCAAACATTTCCGACGTGCTACAGTAACGAGGCAGCCTCAACAACATCCTGAAAGCATTATTATATTGGACTCGCAGGGCATCAAGCGATCTCTTAGTATAATGGACCCATAGACTGCCCGTGTACAAACTTTGGCAATAAGCCTTGAATAGTGTTACTTTTACTTGGTCTGTACACCGCGCAAATCTACGGGACAACATATTGCTCCGGACCGCTAGAGCCCTGCGCTCCCTCTGAACGTCCACATCGTCCCTGAGGTCAGCATCAAGACAATGCCCTAGGTACTTAAAAGATGACACCCTTTTAACTGGTAACCCGTTTATAAGCAACTCGGGTCCTTCCCCCCGTCGCTTGCCGCTGACCTCAAAGACCATGTACTCACACTTATTTACATTATATTTTAACCCATGTGCGGCAGCGTCGGTCTCACACGTTTTAAGCATCTCTCTGATTGCTCCTGCCGACGGACCCAGCAGCACCATGTCATCTGCATAGCTGATGTTGTTAACTCTAACCCCATCAACACTGCATCCGACACGCATGCTGCTGAGTGCTACTATCAGGCCATCCACGTAGAGGTTGAAGAGCCTGGGAGACGTCAGACCACCCTGTCTCACCCCGCACTCCAGCCTATACGGCTCAGAGACTGCATCATCCCATTTCACCTGGTTGACTTGGTTACCATACCAATACTGGAATAACCCACATATTTCCACAGGAATACCCCTGTCCCCCATCTTTCTCCAGAGCACATCGTATGAAACACGATCGAAAGCCTTGGAGAGATCAAGGAAACAGGCGTACACCGGCGTACCGCGATCTTTGTAATATTGAACGGTATGCTTGAGACTTAAAATAGCACTTTCAGTTGATAGTCCGGGGCGAAACCCGAACTGTGCATCATGAAGATATATGTAATTACTTAAGCAAGAATCAAGCATACCGTCCAACACCTTGGCTATTATAGTTGCAAGAGAAATGGGACGATAGTTACCTCTGTCCGAGATGTCACCTGTCCTGTTCTTCACAATGGGAAGTACTATAGTCTTCATTAAATTAGCAGGTAAGTACGCGTGACTAATACACATTGTGAAAAGCATAGATAAGACTCGTGGCAAATGAACACCTGCGTGCCTCAGGTGCTCAATGCTGAGCCCATCATGCCCTGGAGATTTGCCTCGTTTTAAGTTGTTAATGGTGGCACATACTTGCTTAGTTGAGAAACGTATCAGAGAATTCGCACCAAGACGGATGGGCTCACAATCATTCACCAAGGTTGAGGGCCCGAGAGGGGACTGAACTTTGAAATGGTCCTTGAAAGCATTAGCAATTCCCCTCTTATCACTTATCCCTTCCACACACGCAGAGAGGCCAGGTTTCGCATCCAAATTACTAGTGGATTTCCAGAATTTGCCAAAATTTTGACTAGCTCGTTGTTCTGCTAGCCTATCCATTACAATCTGCTCCGCGTGATTTTGACAAAATTTCAGTCGACTTTTAAAAACTTTTCGCTTCTCATACATTTCGTCATAAACCGGGCCCAACGAAGGACGATTGTTCAGTATCCAGCTCTGAAAGCTACACCTGGCCTCGCGGTGGGCGTCCCTCACATACTCATTCCACCCACACACTCGCTTACCTCGACTCGTCCCCCCCTCAAATGTCCTTCTAGATTGCCTAGCCGCCGCACATAGGATTTCAACAATCTGTTCATACAAATTGTCCAGTATAACTCTATGCTCAGCCAATTCACATGATCCACCGCTGCATCTTTCGAACTCGTGGGGGAAATCAACGTCTCGCAATTTACTAGTACATAAATTATGATAGCTTTGCGTTTCTGACTTAGTTCTTTCACCCCAAAAGACAGAATTGCGAATTGAATTGTAATAAAACTAATAACTTGCTAGTTTGTTAAGTTCTAGATTTTCTAAGAACTTTCAGTGTCACCCTCGTATCTGTTTCCTCATAACTTTACCATTCACTAACATGTACGATATGAACATTAAACGCATAAAGGTAATGATAATTCGTATGCGACACTTACTTAAAAGCTAAAACGCGATCTGTGAATCTCTCTAGTGGTCTCAAGCGCCACTGTTGAGGTCCCGGGTAAATAAATCAATCATATTATAGAACATTTATTTCAGGCTGCAAGGGCCCATAGACCTTTAAAACTAAAAATTAAAAGTTGCTAAATATTAAATAATGCTTTGGAAACAAGCATTATTTTAAGATAAAAAAAAATTGTCATCATCATCTTTGAGGCGCCGACCAGCCTGCCGGTTGAACGCGTCCCAAAGGGTCATGGCCAGCCGGCTGGTCCGGGGATACCGCACGGTCTCCTGCGCCGCCATGGGATCTGGAGGCAAAAGCCCTCGCGCACGTATGGGAGTGGCGCGAGGAGGCAAAACGCCGGGGTGTAACTCCGCTGCCGCGTGAAATCACGGTACAGCGGACAGAGCTCCAGCGGGATCTCATGGCGTGTCGCCAGGATGTCGGAGGGTGCAAACATTATAGCAAAAAAAAAAAGGGTTTTAAAATAAGTGTTAGACAAGGACGTCACAATTATGTAACTTCATACTAGAGCCCTACATTGTCCATACCGCGCGACAAGGACGGCAATAATCTCCTCCAAAAACTTCTTCATAATTCCATCGATTTAACAGATGTTTTCGATTCTCTTCTCTATCTCATTTTTACTATGCTTCTTTGAAATTACATTATTTTTTACGAACATTTTTAATGTTAGTCATCATACCTATTTAACGTTTCAGAGATATAATTCGACGGATAATTGCGGACGTTATGAGGTGGCGGTCGACGAAGCAGTCTTAAAAAACCGTACGACTTCTGGCACCGCAATTGCGTCACACACAATTAACCAGAATCTGAATCATTTTGAAGGATATTGCTAATCCATTGCTTCATAAATGTTCGAAAGATGTGTCTGCTCAACAACATAAAAAGCAATGAATGTTGTTGAACTGTCAAAATGAAAGCTGTTCCTATTATTAGTGTGTTACAAAAAATTACGCCGCGGTTCTCGAAAATTAATTGTATCTAGGAAATTCTTCGTAGCAACTCAGATTCTGGATAGCTTTAGAAAGAGACGGTCAGGCGATGAGTGGCAAATCCGACCTTTTTCTAAAATATGATGTGACATATTTACGACTCGAACCTGCTTATAAAACTGTATTAAATATTCGGCGCCTTCTACACCTTTGAATAACATGAATCAATGTATGCTGACCCGGCGGACGTTGATCTGTCCAAATTACAATAACTCGTACAAAATTTCCCTAAAAAGGCAGCAATTTTCACGGCAACAACATCTTTTTAAATTTTCCTTTCCATTAAAACATAATTCTGACTACTACGAACATTTTAAATAAAAAAAAGGACACTGCTGCCTAACCGTTCTCAAGCGATGCGCTTACAGACTGGCTCGTCGCGCAACGCGGATTGCGCGACACGCGGTGACTTTGAGTCGCGTGGCAGGTCGAGCCTTTATTATTTAAAATATAGAAATTCAGTGGAGCCGAGTCATCAATTCCTACCTACGATACGATGATTTATGTGAGTAAGTATTAAAGAGTAGTGTAACCATAGCAAAAAAACAAAGAAGCAATGACCCACATAGTCCTCTAGATTCACAATAATTCATTCATTGTACACAGGGTGGATTTTTGAAAGGCGGAAAATCTTATTGGTTGTAGCTGCGGGAAAACGGTCTGACGAGACTATACATAACTTTTTGAGCAATAAAAATAGGCAATCACAGATATAAAAATTCAGTCAGTAATAAAATTTGCTTTTTTCACAAAAACGTTTTTTGATGCCATACATCCTGTTTCATATAAGGATCAAAAACTTTACGGGACCAACTGAGGTTTGAGTTCTAGAAAAGTTAGGAATCGCGAAAAACTTTTCCCATACCGTAGGAAACTAGACTCCCAACTTACTTTTTTTAGCGTAGCGTAGCGGTGTGCGGGACGCGACTTCGCTCGGCTGTTGTTTTAATGACTAGGAAGGAAGTCAAGTGACAATTCGAGACAGTTTGAACATCTCCATTAAAGTTAGGTGCCGCCAGAACGGCGCGAGCGAATTGGGTCCCGCATCCCACTCGCTCTCTCGCTTCAGTTTGACACAGATAATATAATACCACGTGTGATAATATAGTACCAGAGCTTAAGAGTCCCTATCAATTTCGACGCGCTACTAGAATAGGTAAATAACGGAGCGCAGAGTTTCTGTGTGCGTTCGAGCTATCGCTGACAATCATAGTGTGCTTTGAATCGGGAACAAATAGTCTTGGTCCTTAACCGCTATTATCATCACAACATAGTTTTTACTTACTTGGTTCCGTAATACTGGATGGATGTTATTGGGATTATGACGTTTTATGTTTAGGTACTTACCTTAAAAAATATCTTTACCTAGTACGGCATTCACTATAGGAAAAGCAAACTATAAAGTGTTATGGGCGCTTAAAAGGTACCTGGTGTTTCGTGTTTACGTAAAAACATGTGTTAGATTTTTATTTTTCGTAATTCCTATTGAGTAGTTATGAAATTTTTAATTCTTAGAAATACTAGATAAATAGGTGATGAATAAATGTGCATTATAAAACAAAATAGATATGTTAAGGTTATTGAGAAATTTGCGCTGAAAAAAGTTGATTTTTCTGTTGCTAGACCACGAAATCGATAGGGACTCTTAAACGCTGTCTCCTAACAAACTGCCTCTCTTTATAGTGAATTATCATGCCTGGGTACGATCTAAAGTGTTATTGTTTTTTTATATATAAGTATATGTATATCTAAATTAGAATTAAACTGAGACTTTTATTAAAATATGCTGCCCTTACACTATAAATGGGTTCCCGCTCCTACCTACCTTAAAGGCGAACGGCCAGCGAATTTGCGTACCGCCTTTTCATTGTTAAGGGCGGAGCTTTAGAATAAATTAATTTGGTCTGAAATATCCATTAAGAGGCTGACAAGAGCTAAAGCGCGGTCACTGTCCGACTGCATAGAAAAGAAAGAGAAGCGCGATGACACAGTCTTCTTTGAAGTCCAGACAGAATCTTGGTCTGATCCTACGAGAACCATTTAGATAAGTTAGTGTCTGAAATGGTCTTGAGGAAAGACGTGTCAGTGAAGGCATATGTCAGTAATCGTGTAGAACTGATGGATTTTGACGACACAACAAACAATACCAAGACCATTTGGGTAGGCCGCTATAGAACTTAAACGGAGAGACCATCGTTAAAGCTATCGTTAAAGCTAACTGAGAATGTTTTTTTTTTTTTAATTCTGAATTTTATTTATTTAACATCATAAAACGCATCTCTTGCCGCTATCTCGATCGTTGAAGAGATGCGCCTCCCTACTCGCTCGCGTTCGCGGCAGTACCAACACTATCTTGAGTGTTTTTACTGATCGGTGGGAGTCCTCCATGATGCAAAGGTGGGTGCAGCTTCATGTTGTAATTTAATTTAATTTTGTGTCCACTACTTACATTAGTTTTAAGTACTAACAAATTATGGACCTGGTCTGAAATAAATGTTTCAGTAATAATAATAATAAATAAAAAATCAGAACTTTTTTATTCAAATTAAGCTGAGAAACACACTTTTTGAACGTCAAAATTACATAAGACAGTCCCCAAAACGCCCATCAGCCAGAGTCGCGGGTTGTTCGAAAGAGATACCGTGGCACAGGCAAATTAAGTAACACGGGCGGATTTTAGTCAGTAAAAGTCTGAAACGCCCTCCCGCTCCACCCAGAGCGGGAGAAGTCATTTAAAAAGTTACAAACAAGTCCCCCAAAACGCCCGCCCTACACCACTAACTTAACCAATGCTTTAGCTGGGGAGAAGAAGTGGCGCAACAAACTCCCCACTAGCACAGCTGTCTGTTCGGTTAGAAGAACTTGAAATTAGATTATGTCTGGACTTTAAAAGAGAATGTGATCTCTGAGCTTGTTTCGGCCTTACTTCTCAGAGTAGTCAGTCAGATAGGAAACGCCGATCTCATCTAGTTTTTAAAATATGATTGACGTGTAAAAGTGTTTGTACAAACCTACTTACAGAAATAATCGTTCATTATTTAAAATCTTATTGTTTGATAAATAGGAAGCATCTAGGTGCATTTTATTAGCAGAGTATGTTGTGAAGGTTGCACCAAGAAGGGAATGTAAGGACGGTCGCTATTCGTCCTGACGTAGGCACCTCTCATCGACTTTAAATGGCAAATAGACATATCGTCGTCAAAATATCTTCCTTATTATGGAAAAACGTATTTTATAGCTGATAGCAAAATAAATACCTAATCAATTAGTAAGCGCGCTCCTAATGTTAATTCCCTTAATTGTGACTGTTCAACCACATCCATTCAATCGCTTTGAGGTGTAGTTTGAGTATTTTGTACTGTAGAGATTATAGCCTATTTGGTGCTTGAATGCAACCTCATGAATACGTTACTAAGAAGATGGCCGAATAACGAGAAAATCGTTAATTTAGATACATAATAGAATAAAACAATCGTGGGTGTCAGTGCTTGGCTGACATGCCATCGAACTAGGTTCAAACATTTAAAAATGCATTAACGTAGTTTTTCCGCTTTGTTTCATTTAAAGTCCCGGTACAGAGAACCCATAGGCTCTCACAATACTTAATAGAAACATGAAGTTGAATGAAATCTATTGGTGAATTTGAATGAAATGTATTGGTGAATTTTAATTAAATCTAGTGTGGTGTCATCTGATAATAGAGACTAATGACCTTTATTGAATGGGTTTTTCTTGGTTTCTTGTTATTTTTTTGTTGATTTAACTTCTTCAATGATGAACTGTGCTAGTTTAATAAAAAAATAGTATTTATTTAGTTTTCCGAGATTTTAAAATAACAACTCCATAAAACTCCAACCGACTTCTACTCTTGCTCTTTCACTATGCACGCGGTTCGGTTGTGGAATTCACTTCCGTCTGATATAAGGAACTGTTTAACTGTTGCAGTATTTAAAAGAAGAGTGAAAGAACACTATCTGCAGTGCTATTCTGTCACCATCTCACCGTGAAAAATTTTGGTGAAGTGAGCGTGGAGTGAGCTGTCAGTGCTACTGATGCTAGGAAATGACCAAGACGGGATGTAACTGACAGCTCACTCCACGCAAGTCTTCACTGTGAGATTCTTACAGAATCGTCAAAGCTGTCCACATTGTCATAATTGCATAATGTATTAAGTCGGCTTCAAGCCGGAGTGGGGTGATAGCCGGTCATAATAGTTACAGAATAATTTAATAAAAAAGGTTAGAATTTGTAGCAACAGGAGTTAAAAGACCGTCCCGGGCAGTAGACTATTCCGTTTTTTTTATAGGTGCCCGTAATTTTTTAATACATAGACCCAAAGATTTTTATGTAATTTTATCTGTTATCTATTATGACCTGACATATCACCCGATTCCGGCTTGAAGTCGACTTACGGGACAACCTGTATATTTTTGTTATGTTTATTTTTAGAAGTATTTAAGTAAGTATGCATGTTAATATTTAAATTAGAGAATTGTTTTTGATTTTCTTATATATATTTTGTTTTCCCTTCTACTCTAACACACGTTGTCTACATCTCTTCTTATCGACTCTCACATAGCAGGTGATGCTGGAAAAGATTTATTTAGAAATCAGCATCGCCTTTGTACCTATTTGTCTGTTCCTTTCTTCTTGTTTGTTCATATGTGTGTACTAGCACAAATGGTTAAAAAAAAAACTACTGACAGGTGTTTGTCTACACGAAATAAATTCACTAATTAAAAGAGTGTTGAACCTACTTAATAGTGTTCTGATTAAGTGGCAAAACAGTGAAGCTGATAAATACTCGAAGTGAATGACTTAATAAAGATAATGTTATTTATAGTCAAGAAGACTCATCCATACTATGTACTAGATAAAACGATACTAATATTATAAACTCAAAAGTCTGTGAATTACCTATTCAAGCAAAAACCACTTAGCGGATTTCGCAAAAATTTCCCAAGGAGATAGATGTCATCCTGGGGAAAGACTTAGCTTACTTTTTGTCCTGATACCACGTTTCCGTGGGATAAATGATGAGATCGGCGTTTCCTATCTGACTACTCTGAGAAGAAAGGCCGAAACAAACTCAGAGGTCACAGTCTCTTTTAAAGTCCAGACATAATTAGTTTTTTTGAGATGGGTTTGCTCTTGACTCTAGTCTCGGTCAGAAGTGACAGAGACAAAGTCTACGATGGAGTGAGCTTAACCAGAAGAAGCCTGTTCACTCTAACACAAACGCAGGTAGTGAGTTCCACTCTTTTGCCGTGATGTGAAGAGCATGTAGATTGGTGTCTGAAATGGTCTTTTGAGGAAAGAACCACACCGAATGAGTGTACCTGTCCAGTCAGTGCATGCATTTGTCAACAATCATGCAGATCAACACAGAACTTAAGGAGCTCA
The DNA here is from genome assembly GCA_963555695.1 of Dasypolia templi. NCBI lineage: Eukaryota > Metazoa > Arthropoda > Insecta > Lepidoptera > Noctuidae > Dasypolia > Dasypolia templi. Next base: position 15,280,376 of record OY743163.1, read on the forward strand.
ATGATTCGACGAGCATTACCAAAGAAAGGACATTTGGATAGGCCGCATAAATTACTCAAACTGCCAGACCATGATTAAAACTTACAACAAAAAAACAACAAATCCACATTGTCTTCACAATATTCATACATTCTTTCATTTTTCATCTGCGATTGCGAAGCCGCAGGCTATATAATAAGCTTTGTACAAAATCATTATTAAATAAATAACAACTAGGTAGGCTATGATATGATACCCTTCCCCCTTAGACCTTGCTGTCTAGGCGTACCTAAACTGAACGCAAAAATACACGCAGAATTTTATTGATAAGTGGCATCAAAATATAGTTTCCTGCAAGTCGAAACGACACCAAACGTAGCCCGAGAACTGTCTACATTAATAAAAGCGTATTAAAAACAATATTTATCTAATTAAAAACAATTACAAAACTCACCGCTCCTTGATATAATATTAATAACACAAGTAAACTGCTCGCCACCATCGTTTCTCTTCAAATGACGCGACCTCTGGGTAACTACCCTTTATATTTACGCGTGTAACTATATTATTTGTAACATACTGAGCTTATGCTTTCCCAAGATATTGGGATTCGTAGCTCGCGCTCCAGCTAGTTGCGAAGCATACTTGGTTTTTACCCGACTGCGGTGAAGCAAAAAGGAGGGTTATGACTTTCACCGGTATGTATGAATCCATATATGTGGGTATGTACGTTCATCTGTTCCCTCATAACTTCTAAAGTACCTAGACTACTCATCATAATTTGAAAAATGCGGTATTGTTGGAAGCGTCTTGATCATCAGCTGGTTATATGCTATATGACGTCACATTAAATACGGCGCCCTCTGAGGACGTAAAGTCAAGAACTAAAAAAAAAAAAGATTCCTTGTTGGGTATCAAATATATATGTATCTAAACTTACATTGTTACAAACATACAACTGTTGTTATTTTATTATTTTTGGTGAAATATGTATACAGACGAGCGGATAACCCCAAAATATAATTTAATAAATGAGTAAGTTTAAAAACTAAAACCCGACTACAGGAAAATCACGCTCAAAAATTACGAAACAAGAAAATATTTCAGACATGACATCAAGACAACTACAAAAATTGACAAAATTGACAAAATTTAAAAGTACAAAGTTGTCCGGGTAAAGCCGTGGTCGCATGCCAATATACCAAGAACACCAACAAAATCATAGCTTCCGAAAATTTTTGATGAAGGGGTCTTTCCGGATCTCATGAAACACAGTAAAGTAGTTCCTTTGTTCAAATCCGGTGATATTAGAGAGACCAACAATTATAGGCCCGTATCAATTCTGCCAGTTCTCAGTAAGGTGTTTGAAAAGTTGATGCTCAATCAAATGTTACGTCACTTTAATAAAAAACTCCATCTTTCATGAACAACAGTACGGTTTAATTTACCAAATTGCGTACTATACTATTACTGACGCTGGTGTCAACCTCATAAAGAACATTTTTAACGCCTGGGAAGACGCACTAGATGCTATTGGAATCTTTTGTGACCTCTCTAAGGCTTTCAATTTAGTAAACCATGAGACACTTCTGCTGCAACTAGAACACTATGGGATTATGACTACAGCTCTTGATTTACTAAGATCATGCCTGAATGATAGGTAGGTTAAAGTTCAAGTAAACGGCATAAACTCATTAGGGTCTGAAATGTCAATGGACGTTCCTCAAGGTTCGATATTGGGTCCATTCCTCTTCTCAGTTTACATTTATGATTTACCCCAAGTACTTCAAAATCAACTGAAGATGACACATTATTGATACTTAAAATAGACCGACGGTCACAAAATCTGGATGAGGTGAATAAAACGAATCTTCAAATCCAAGATTGGTTTACGGAAAATAATTTGGTACAAAATGAAAAAAAAAAATGCAAAGGATTTAATTTACCTAATGTTAGTTAGAAGTAATGTGACATCATGTTGAGTGGAGAAAAACTGGCATTTATTAATCAGACGGTTTTCCTAGGAACCACGCTGGACGAGAAATGACAATAGGCACCACATATAACATCTGATGTGATGCGGCTAAGTTTGGCCGCTTATGCTCTTAGAAAGTCACAGTTAACAGATGTAGAAACCGCGCGTTTTAGCTACTCTTTTATTTTATTTATTATAGACAAAACAGTTTTATACATTACAGCAATTACATTTCAGTCGAAAAAACGTATAATCCACACTTTTGTCCACGAAGTGACATCGGAGTGAAAGAACGAACGTTTGCTAAACAAGAAAAAAAGACGACTTACTTCCACAGCATTATGTCGTATGGCATTTTACTGTTGGGTCGTACTGCTAACATTGAATCCATTTCTTTTTTTCAAAAGAGAGCTGTCATTTACAATCTACTTCGTCGGGAGTCTCTCAGGGAACTATTTAAAAAGATTAATATTATGGCAGTACCTTGCCAATTCACTTATGAAAATACTTCATGTATGTAAGAAAAAATATACGTATTTTTAATTAAAAAAGTGATAGACATAATTTTAATACTAGGAATAGAGATAAAATAGATCATTATGGGGTACCTAATGTGTTAAATGTTACAAAAAATACCTCGTGATATAATGCAATGAAAGAAAATTCATAAAAAGTACACTTCGTGAACAAGCATATTACAAATTAAACGATTATATCCAAGATAAGAATGTTTATAAACATGCTGGTCCAGCTCCGGACAATCTAGTCTAAACAATTATTTGTACTTATTGTGGTGTTGTAAGTTCATTCTTGGTGCATCGTTTTCACATATAATATATAATTAATGTATACAAAACAATGTGAAACCTTTTAAAAGAGTACCGGTGGAGTTTCGTACCCCATTCTTCTCCATACGAAACTACGTTTTGGATTGGGCGACTAGAATTAATTTTATTAATGTAAATGTTGACGGTCAAAAGTGCCTTAAGTGCCTATAGTCGGGTTTTAGTTTTTCAATTTACTTTTTTTCACATTGCAATCTAGCATATTAGGTTATGTGGAATTTAAATATAACTCAATAACTAACGATTTAAAATATTATATCTGTTGCGTCATTTCTGACGTCGAGAAGTCGACTTTTGTGGTGTAGCTGTGTGTAAGTTTGTTTGTTTATTTTTATTTATTTATCACTTTTTGGTTGTGGTGCCTACCCCACACCAATTCGTATACCACAACTTGCTATATAACATCATATAACAGAAACAGGAAGTTATTAAAACATCATCAATATACATACACTAATTGGAAAAGGACGTATTATTTAAGCTAACTGAAAAACTACCCAAGCAAAGTTAATACAATTTATAGGGAACCGCTTAAGCATACCCTATCAATAAAAAATAAAAAAAACGAAATCGATTTACATTTGCCGTAGATTTACGATTTCTGTGTTGTTTACGCGATCGTAAACAACACAGAAATCGTAAATCTTCCTTTTGAAAGCCGGTTTTAAAGTAGATATAAACTTAGAACACCAGTTAAACACGTGAGATAACATTATCTTTAGCACCGCACCTAAAGCTGTAGTGTCTAAAGTCTCTCTGATAAACCAAGATATAAAAATCAACATCTTCCCTACTCATTCACGTGACTGTAGGTACTCTATTAAAGCAGCTATTGACAGCTAAAACGTTCCACTACTGTAGAATCATCTCTCAAAATTTGTCAGGTCTTTGAAAACTAACCGTGCATACATATAGGGTGCTTGATAATTAGTGACATGTACCAACAAAACATGACCAACGCACAATCACCTCAATAGAATATTGATTACCTACCACTACAAGAAGATACTAACAGCATAAACCACAATTAATGAAGTAATAATGATCCATGGTAAAAGTGTTTTTTTTTTGTTTGTAAAAATGGTTTTGTTACTAAATGAGATTACAGCTGATGGTGTAAGTTTTGTTCTTGTTAGGTACCCAATATAACATTCGGGTGATTGGTGTCATACATAAATTAGCATTATATTGTTCACAATTTTGGGACGGCGGGAGGCGGCCTCCTCTCTGTGGGAGGGAATGGGCCAGAATCCACCACGAGGGCTAAGTGCGGGATAAAAAAATTGGGAATGTTGTTTGTTATGATGAGTACAATCATGTGTTTAAGTATTGGTCACTTTCAACCAGTTAGCCTGTTTATGGGTGCCGGGACAACTACAGTCGCCATCAGATATATCGTAGCGGGCGAGGTACTCAAATATTTCGGAGCAGAATTACTTTTCAATAAATCGTTACACTAAATATGGTCATTAACATCAGAAGATGCAATTTGACATAAATATAAGAGCAGCGACTTTTCAATAAATTCGGAACACATAACGAGGTAAAAATATCAGAAAGCACAGAACATCAAAGGTATCCAACGCAGTCAAGATGATCATAAAGATCGGAACATTTATGGAAAATATACCTCAAGTCTGTATCACACAGTTTAAATTCGTTATTATATTGACTTCTTAAGTTGTCAAAAATGACCTTGGCAACTATTGTGGATTATACAATATGTAACAAAAACCCTGTCCAATCCAAAAAAGTATTAGTAGTATTCCTGGTTTAACATACGTACTAGAAAAAATAGTAAAAAAAATGTAACTCATTAAAACCAAAAGTTATTGTTTTTTTATTTTTAGTTACCAATCGAAATGTAACACTAAATATGGTAAATTTTCATAAGTTGACAACACTCCACCGGCCGGCGAAATCTTTTATTTTTTGCTTATTTTATTCTCAAATCATTTATTTCAAATAAACCCATTACAGGCACTTTTGAATTGTCAAGGGGTCGGTCAGTCAGAAATATGAAGTTAGTTGCCCATTCCAAAGCGAAGTAGGTACCTATGGAGAAGAACGGGCAAGAAACTCCATGGACACTCTTTTAAATAATATGGTTACAGATTTTTTTTTACATCAGTCTTGTTGAAATTAAACATGTGAGAACGATGTAGAAAGACCCGTAATAAAAAACATAAAAACCGGAAAAGAAAAATTAAAAAAAAAAAACGCCGTGGCAGCCAAGAGATGACCAGTCCCCACTGACGGCGCCCGTTCACGAACATGACGTATGGATCAGCACCATTCAGCTCAACCATTTTGAAGGGAACTTAATGATCCAACACACACGCCACCACCAGCGAGACATTTGAGTGAGCGTGACATACTCTCAGCCGCCAGGGCACATTCAAGTCAATGACAGACGTGCCCAGTATAGGGTAGCTTTATAGTAGGTACTACATAGTGCTCACACGTGTGCTTTGCAATTATACAATACTAAAAGATTGAATTTATACAGTGCAAAGATAGTTCTTACAATCTTCAGCAGCTCCAACAATATTTCCGAATGCTAATCAATTGTTTAGGCGCCCTTGTGGAGCAGAACCAGCGTTGAGCCAAGCATTTTTGTCAGAGATGTAATCCTCCAACTTATAATATGCTTGGCTGCATAGTGTGCGTTTGATACAGGTTTTGAACTTCGTTTCATTCAGTTGGAGTATGTGGGGAGGTATTTTATTATAACATTTTAAACAGTACCCCATGAAGGATGATTCTACTTTAGCCAGCCTATTTCAAAGGACACCGCCGTGCACTAGCCGCACTGTGGGTACTCATAACGAGTCCTAGACTCTTTGATGTAGCCGACTGGCTCTACTTGTTTGTGTTGTTTGTCGCCAGTCTCACGTGGAGATAGCTTGCGATCGGATGTCCGTACGTATCACGTGCCGCTATCATATCGCGAACAATGTCGTATACCAATCAGGAATATTTGAATATGTTAGTTTTTATTTGTGTGTGAGTGTGATTCGGAAATCGAAGTAAGAGCTCGGATTGTAGAAGCTTTCGACTCACTCAAATCGTACACAAGTGCGCTGCGAAGAGTACGTGCAGATTTAATAAAAAGGTGTCAATAATAAGATGTGTACTAATGTTCTAGATAGACTTAAGGAACACAATCTCACTCAGAGGTATGCAACAAGTAAATGTTTTAATAAACTGATACCTATAGTAAAAGCACATCACATTAACTTAATAATAATTGTTTCTTGATAAACAGAAGGTCAGAAATCGGGGTCACTATGCGTCTATGCCTACAATAAAATATCAGCTGATACCTACGCGTAGGCAAAACGTAGGTTTCTTTAGTCCTAAGTTTGTTTGGCGGCACGCGACAAAGCACCGCCGCGCTCAGGCGGCTTCTTTGACACGAAACTGTAGATGAACCGTCATGAACCCTGTCGAGCGATCAGTGTTGCCTTTGGTATGATTATTTTTAATTTTTTAAATTAATTATTTTCATTAGGGTAAAATAATTATCTCGTATCCATTAAATGATTACGTATTTGTGTACGCAGTACGATACCAAATAATACCCTTCAGGATCGGACAGGGTTTTCGTTACATGCTGTATTAAGTAGTAGTGTAGTGTAAAGTGTTTATGTTTTCAAACAGGACATTCGAAAACTGTATAATGTCAACCTGTCAGATTGAAAGCTATTCTATTTAAATTGAGAATTTGCATTTAACTCTACTCCTTCACTTCATGACTTGATTTTTGTCTCTTCCCTTGATCACGTAGCTAAGCATGGCCAATGTTCAGCCGATGCCTTTTCCTATCATAACCTAATCTTTCTGTCATACAAAATTCGCCCACCTAAGGCTAAAGCTAAGATTCTCATGCAACGCAATTTTGGTGAAATGAACGTAGACAATCTATGCAAGGATGCCAGCAATATAGACTGGTCTGCTCTGTATGCCTCTCCTTCAGTCGATGAGCAAGTTAATATTTTTATGTTAAATTACGAGCATCTACTGGTGTCTTTCCATGCTCATGGAAAGATGCTCAAATAATTCCTTTACCTAAAAAGTCAAATCCAACATCCTTTTCTGAATACCGTCCAATATCTGTCTTACCATTCCTATTCAAAGTCCTTTAACGGTTAATTCACAATCAAATAAGCACTTTCCTCTCTAAAAATAATCTCCTCAACCCCTTCCAGTCTGACTTCCGTCCCGGTCATGGCACCACCACAGTGCTTCTGAACATTACGGATGATATAAGGTCAGCCATGGAAGACGGTAATCTAACGGTCTTAGCTTTGCTAGATTTCAGTAACGCTTTTAATACTGTTGTTTTAGATTTTTTGCTTGGCATTCTTTGCTCTCTTAACATATCTCCATCGGCAATTGACTGGTTTCGCAGTTACCTGTTCGGTCGGCGGCAACGTATTTGCATTAGAGAGACCTTGTCTTCCTGGTGTATTACTTCTGCCGGTGTACCTCAGGGTGGTGTTCTATCCCCTTTAGTTTTCGCAGTTTTTATTAACTCCAACTCCGACGAACTAATTTCTTCCTACCATCTTTATGCTGATGATCTACAAATTTACTCGCGAGCTCCTCTCGGAAATCGATCCGAGGGTATCGTAATGATTAATCGTGATATAGCCCGAATATGTGACTGGGCTAAGAGATACGGACTTATGGTTAACCCCATAAAGACGCAGGTTGTGGTAGTAGGCAGTTCAAGGACGGTCTCAAGGATCGACTGGACGACTCTTCCTCGAGTTTCATTTGACAACTCAGTTGTTCCCTTCAGTGAGAAAGTTAAAAACTTAGGGATATTCTTTGATAAGAACTTCTCTTGGACTGCCTAGCTAACTTCCTGTACTCGTATACAGGAAGTTAGAGGCAAGCTATTTGCATCCGCTGCATCTTTGAAGAGATTGCGTAATTTTCTGCCGACTGCTACCAAGATTGCGCTTGCACAATCGCTTATTTTACCCATCCTTGACTATGCTGATGCCAGCTATCTTGACCTTTTTTTTTTTTTTTGTTGTTCCCGGGGTGGAAAATCCTCATGGATGTCCTCCGCCCTGGGGCGGGCGGAGGGGTCTGTCAGACTCTTACTGACTAAAAACCACCCCGGTGTTCCATCTCACACCTACGCCGGGGTCGCGGAAACACATTATTCTTCCACAACCCCGGCTGGTGCCGGCCCGCTTGTGCGGGCCCCGTCTCGGGCGGGGGGAGTGAGGTGTACTCCCCCCGCAACGTCTGTGAGCGGCGCGCGCGGAACACTACGCGCGCCGCCTTCTCGGGTCCTGATGTTGGGGGGCGACGGATGTCCCCGAATCCGTCGCCCCTGGACCCATTTAGGGGGGCCGGAAGAGGGCGTTGTCCGCCCTCCTCCGACGCCCGGTGCGTCTGCTGCGGGCCGGGTCGAGAGTCGAGATCTCTCTCTCCCTTTCCGCAGCCTCCTTCTGCGAGATGACCGTTTCGCAAAAGGAGACCACTGCGTCCCAGGACTCTGCGCCGCCGACCATCGCGTTCACGACGGCCGGCAGCGACAGGTCGTTGCCTACTTCGGTGATGAGGGCACGGCGCGGCTCCTCCCAAGCGGCACACTCTGCCAGCGTGTGCCACGCCGTGTCCTCCCGGCAGTCGACGCAGTGGTGACACCGGGCGTCCGGCTCCCTGTTTATGCGACACAGGTACTTCCTGGAGCAACCATGCCCCGAGAGCACCTGCGTCGCCCGAAACGTCAGGGAGCCGTGCCTTCTCCCGAGCCAGCGGTCGAGCACTGGCCGGATCGCCTCGATGGTGCTGAGGCCGGCGGTAGGGCGTGACAGCCTCACCCACCATTCCGCCACCAGGACCTCGCGGAGCTGCAACCGATGCTGCTCGATATGTTGCTGCATCAGTCGCTCGCCCCGCTCCCGCGCTGCCTCGCGCCACCGGTACAGTGACGCGAGCACCTTCGCCTCCAGGTCCCAGGGCGGTGATCCGGCCATTGCACAACCCGCCTCGAAGGAGATCGTGCGATACCCCCGAATGACTCTGACGGCCATCGCCCGCTGCGGCTTGCGCAGGACAGCTATGCTAACGGCCGTCAGGTCAGACGCCCAGATCGGCGCTCCGTAGAGCGCCATGGATCGCACGATCCCCATATAGAGCCGCCTACAGGCGGCGCTCGGGCCCCCCAGATTGGGAAGCAGCGTTGCCAGCGCCCCGGCCGCGCCCAACAACTTGGGCGCCAGCCGCCGGAAGTGGGGTCCGAAGTCCCACCGGCTGTCGAGCACCAATCCCAGATATTTCATGGTGGGCTCGACAGCGATCCGGACCCCCCCGACCACAATGTGTGATCCGGCCGGCGGCGCCCGCCGGGGGCCATGAAACACCATGGCCTCCGACTTGTTGAGGGCCACCTCCAGGCCGAGGCGCCGTATGCGGCTCACCGTGAGTGAGACCGCCGCCGTCGCGAGCAACGCTGCCTCCCTTTTTTTTTTTTTTTTTGTTCCCGGGGTGGAAAATCCTCATGGATGTCCTCCGCCCTGGGGCGGGCGGAGGGGTCTGTCAGACTCTTACTGACTAAAAACCACCCCGGTGTTCCTTCTCACACCTACGCCGGGGTCGCGGGAACACATTATTCTTCCACAACCCCGGCTGGTGACGGCCCGCTTGCGCGGGCCCCGTCTCGGGCGGGGGGAGTGAGGTGTACTCCCCCCGCAACGTCTGTGGTCGGCGCGCGAGGAACACTACGCGCACCGCCTTCTCGGGTCCTGATGTTGGGGAGCGACGGATGTCCCCGAATCCGTCGCCCCTGGACCCATTTAGGGGGGCCGGAAGAGGGCGTTGTCCGCCCTCCTCCGACGCCCGGTGCGTCTGCTGCGGGCCGGGTCGAGAGTCGAGATCTCTCTCTCCCTTTCCGCAGCCTCCTTCCGCGAGATGACTGTTTCGCAGAAGGAAACCACCGCGTCCCAGGACTCGGCGCTGCCGACCATCGAACTCACTACGGTCGGCAGCGACAAGTCACTGCCTACTTCTGAGATGAGGGCACGGCGCGGCTCCTCCCAAGCGGCACACTCTGCCAGCGTATGCCACGCCGTGTCCTCCCGGCAGTCGACGCAGTGGTGACACCGAGCGTCCGGCTCCCTGTTTATGCGACACAGGTACTTCCCGAAGCAGCCATGCCCCGAGAGCACCTGCGTCGCCCGAAACGACAGGGAGCCGTGCCTTCTCCCGAGCCAGCGGTCGAGCACTGGCCGGATCGCCTCGATGGTGCTGAGGCCGGCGGTAGGGCGTGAAAGCCTCACCCGCCATTCCGCCACCAGGACCCCGCGGAGCTGCAACCGATGCCGCTCGATATGTTGCGGCATCGGTCGCTCGCCCCGCTCCCGCGCTGCCTCGCGCCACCGGTACAGTGACGCGAGCACCTTCGCCTCCAGGTCCCAGGGCGGTGATCCGGCCAGTGCACAACCCGCCTCGAAGGAGATCGTGCGATACCCCCGAATGACTCTGACGGCCATTGCCCGCTGCGGCTTGCGCAGGACAGCTATGCTGCCGGCCGTCAGGTCAGACGCCCAGATCGGCGCTCCGTAGAGCGCCATGGATCGCACGATCCCCATATAGAGCCGCCTACAGGCGGCGCTCGGGCCCCCCAGATTGGGAAGCAGCGTTGCCAGCGCCCCGGCCGCGCCCAACAACTTGGGCGCCAGCCGCCGGAAGTGGGGTCCGAAGTCCCACCGGCTGTCGAGCACCAATCCCAGATATTTCATGGTGGGCTCGACAGCGATCCGGACCCCCCCGACCACAATGTGTGATCCGGCCGGCGGCGCCCGCCGGGGGCCATGAAACACCATGGCCTCCGACTTGTTGAGGGCCACCTCCAGGCCGAGGCGCCGTATGCGGCTCACCGTGAGTGAGACCGCCGCCGTCGCGAGCAACGCTGCCTCCCTGTGCGAACTCCCCCGGGCCGTGACCAGCGTGTCGTCCGCGTAACACGTCAGGTCCGCGCCCGGCGGGAGCTCGCCCCTCAGCACCCAGTCGTACCCGATGTTCCACAGGAGCGGTCCCACGACCGATCCCTGTGGAACACCGCACGACACTTGGCGCTGGTTTCCGCCATCTCGTCCCATGTAGGTGACACACCTCCCCGCCAGATAAGCCCCAACGATGCGGCGGAGGTAGAGAGGCACCCGATGATAACGTAGTGCCTCCCGTATGCAGCTCCAGGGCAGGGTGTTGAAGGCGTTGGAGATGTCCAAGGACACCGCCACCACCACCCCGCCCCGGGACACTGTTTCCTCCGCCAGGACTCTCACCCTCGACACAGCGTGGATGGTAGAGCGCCCATGCCGAAAGCCGAACTGGCTCTCGTCCAGGTCCGGCCCCTCTCTGCACAAGTGGCCGACGAGGCGGGCTGCGAGTATGCGCTCGAACAGCTTGCACACCTCGTCGAGCAGCACTATGGGCCGGTACGCAGACGGCGAGTCGGCAGGGCGCCCCGCCTTCCTGAGCAGGACCAGACGTCCAATCTTCCACAGACTGGGAAACTGGCCCCGCTCAAGGCACGCTGTGTAGAGTCCTCTCAGTTGGGGCTCCAACTCCTTCAGAGAGAGGGCCAATGCCAGGCCGTGAATTCCGTCGGGCCCCGGAGCCACGTTCTTGGCCCGGAGCCGCATCACGGCCGCCCTCATCTCTGCCTGTGTCACCTCTGGGACGCTGATGGCGTTCTCCTCCTCCTCCTCTGCAGACTCTGCGGCTGCGGGCAAAGCCATCGGCGGCGGAACATGCTCCGCTCTCACCGGGAAGAGGGCTGCTATCACTTCCTCCAGCAGCTCGGGTTGGAGACTCTCCGTAAGTGGGGGCGCCGCGGCTCGAAGTTGCCCTCGAACCGCTTTGTACGGGCGCCCCCACGGATCCCCGTCCAGAGTCTCCAACATCCTCTCCCGGGATCGCGTCCTCGCCTCGTCGATGGCCAGCCACAGAGTCTGCTTTGCCGCGCGGTACACCTCGTACAGCGCGGCCTCCTCCTCGGGTACCCGACGACGTCTCCTCCGGTAGCGGGTGTACCGGCGTCTCACCGCCACGCATGCGACGCGCAGCTGCGCGATCTCGGTGGACCACCAGTACACCTGGCGCCTTGCACCCTGTGCGTGGGCGCGGGGCATGGATGCGTCGCATATCTGCGTCATTGCCCCGCAGAACCACAGCGCCTCCAGCTCGACGTCATCGGGGCCGGTCGTTGCCGACCCCCGGAACCAGGCCTGAGCAATGGCTGCCTCCTCGAGAAGCTCCCTGTCGATGCGCTTACGCGCCCAGCGCGGGCCGTCCGAACGCGGGACTGATGTTCTGCGGCCGCCAGCGGTCTGGGCGGAGACGTCGAATCGGATATATCGGTGATCCGACAACGTCTCCACCTCCGCGGCGACACGCCAGTCGCGGACACGGCTCGCGATAGCAGGGCTTGCGAACGACACGTCCACTATGGACCCGCCCCGCTGCCGCACGCACGTGTAGACCGAGCCCCGGTTCAGGACGACCAGGCCAGTCGTGATCGCCCACTCCTCCAATGCCTCACCCTTAGCATCGGTCACCGGGAATCCCCACGCCGCAGACTTGGCGTTGAGATCCCCGAGCAACAGCACCGGGCGAGGATGGAGCTGGCCCACGACGGCACCCAACTCGACAAGGAACCTCTCGAAGTCGGCGAGACTCTTGTTGGGCGAAAAATACGCCCCAACGACGCCAACGCTATCTGCGAGGGCGGCTACCCAGCCGTGCCCCCGAGACGGGCTGACGAGAGCCCCGCCAATGATGGCCACCAAACCATCCAGATCTCCCACCCAGTTATCCCTGGGCGGGACCCAGTACGGCTCGGCGACCACGGCCACGTGAATCGACCACTCTGCCATACTCTGGAGCAAGAGATCCTGAGCTCTGGCAGAGTGGTTGATATTGCCCTGGAGGAGACGGAACAGCGCCATTTATGCGCAGTACATCCCCCCCTCCACACCATTCTCAGGCCGGGAGTCGGCCGGAGGGCAGCCAGGCCGAGGGCCCCCGGCAGCCCTGGCAGACCCTCTCTTCTTTTTGGTGGGCGCGCCACAGGCCTTACCCCCCGCTCTGTGCCCAGCGGGCCTCCCTGCAGCTGTACAGAGGCTGCAGTTTGGCGCCGCGGAGCACTGGGCCGCCTTATGTCCGGGCTGGCCGCAGCGATAACATTCATCGCTGCGGTCCGTTTCGGCGGTGCACCGGCACCTGACATGCCCGACGTCCAGGCACCGGTAGCACCGCATGGCCCTGGGCTGCAGCATCTTCACCCTCGCCGCAACCCACCCCACCAACAGACGCCCAGCGTCGGCCACCTTGTTCGCCGCCAACACCGGGCACCTCACCCAAATCGAGCCGAGCCCGGAGGCGTCGGCGCGGATTTCACCCGCCCGCACGTCGTCGGGCGGGCATCCACCGACACGGGCGATGGCCTCCACGACCTCAGCCGGGGTCGTCGAGTCATCCAGGCCGTTGACTCGCAGCTCCGCGGTCTTCATCGGCCTGGAAATCCGAACGTCCTCCGGGTTGAGGACCTCCCTCAATTTGGCGGCCAGAACGTCCGCCCTTTCGCGGCTGGAGGCACCGGACACCTCGAGCAGCCGCGCCCCCGTAACCGCCGGCCTCAATCTGAGGCCGGACGGTGTGCCAAGGTCGGGGAACGCGACTTTGCTCTTCGCCTCTCTGAGGACCGCCGCGTAGGTAATGCCCCGTTCGACGGCTCCGGGCTGCAGTGTAATAACTACAGCTGCGGAGCGTGGGGCTCTGACCTTAGGCGGTCCCTGGGCCTTCTTAGGAGCCGATTCTGGTGCCGGTGCTCCAGCGGGTGCTAGTGGCGCCGTCTTCTTCACGCGACGCCGGCCCTTCTTGACGACCGTCGCCCACGTCTCTGTGGGAGGTGCGAGCGAGGCCGCCAGTGGCGCTGTCGCCCGGGAAGTGGGCACGGACGTACCCTCCGCGGGCTTTTTATTCCCCTTCCCGGACCCACTCGTCTGAACCGCCGCGGTTGTTGGCCCCTGCTTTGAGGGCCCCTCCTTGCGCTTGTCCGCAGCGAGCGGTGGGCGGAGATTCACCGCCGGAAGGAGCCTTTCCTCGATGGCCTCCATGCGGGCACCCACCATCTGTCCACACTGCATCATGCAGATGCGCGCGATCTTCTCTATCTCCGCATCCGCAAGTGCAGGTGTCGACGATGGGACCGGCGATGGTGCCGACAACCGGGCCGTGACGGAAGAGGAGCTGTTTGCAGCGGGTAATACCCTCTGGGCGGCGAACTGCCGCTTGAGGTCCTCCAACTCGGATCGGAGACGGCTATTCTCCTCCCAAAGCTTCGCCGTCTCCTCCGTACTTGTTCGACTGAGGAGGACCTCGACCGCCTCCTTAATGCCCTCAGCCGCCTCCTTCAGAGCACGCGTGAATGTGCCCTTCAGGTTGCCAGATTTGGTGGCCACCTTCAGGACGACATCCACGCCGTCCAAAACCTGGCGACTGAGCGCCACCCCCGTCACGCTTTCCCCGGCTGCCATGCGAGCAGAGCGCCGCTCTCGGGCCTGTCGAGCCAACTCAGTGACCTCGTCAGCCGCGACAGTCTTTTGCTGGGCCCTCTTAGCAGCACTCGCCTCAGCTCTGTTGGAACCCAACAGGGACGTAGTCGAGCCTCCGCTTTGGTCCTCCACCAAGGGCTCGGAGTCGGGCTCCGCAGGAACCGGCGTGTCAGGGCGCTTCAGAAACCGTCCCTTAGAGTCGCGCGACGCCGAAGAAGCTGACGCGTTCTTGGCGCGGCCTCGCCCTCTTGTGCCCGTTGGCCCCATAGGTGCTGATATGTTCTCCTCGCTAGAGGAGAAACCTGTCATCCTAAATTTGGCAGGACCACCATCCACCTCTTCTTCGGCCACTTGGCTCTTTCGCTTTGAGCTTACGCTCGAAATGCTCACCACACTCATTCTGTCAGAGGCAGTGTCAGAATCTGACACTGCCTGTCCTATCTGCTCGACCAACACGATCGGCAATTTTGTGAACAGTTGTTCATCGAGTTCCTTTTGTTCATCCCCTGAGGGACAGGAGCCTCCTCGGCTCTTGTTGCCATTGGCAATCGGGATACAGGTGATGCCCCCCCCAGAATACGTGGGGCATGACGCTACCGAAGGTAGCGTGGCGGATTCTCCAGCTGCTGAGCAGCTGGTACCGCCCTGGGGTAAAATTTTTTCATCTGTGTTGTCCATATTTGTTTTTTTTTTTGTCCGCTTTTTAAGGGTGCGGTCCCTGGAGCGCTAGCGACTGGTCCCCCACCAGCCACTCATCCTCTCGCCACGCTCAAAGCTTAGGATTAGGTGGTTTTTATCTTAGAGGTGTCCTTCCTCTCCGACGGCGGCATTAGACATGCCTCCGTTCGCTGTCTGGCCAAACCGGCTCAGCGAACCCGCCGAGTGTTCTCTCGTCACGATTGCTCGTGAGAGAGAAGCGCCAGCCACGTTGGTACGCCTGCACCATTGTGGCAGGGTCGCGTCCAGTGTCAATCGACGACCGTCGATCAATCAGGAGCGACCCATCTCCCTTGTTTCTCCACTGTGCCCTCTGCTAATCAGAGGGACACGTGGAAGAACATCATGGAGCCTACTGCTCCCCCCCCCGCAGAAATTCGCCACAGACAATACACTCTCCGAAAAAACCCCCAAACCCTTTTTTCAAAAGAGTATATTGACGATGCCCAGGGTGCACCGGCCCGACAACTGCTCTTCCCCTCGAACGTATCCGTAAGGGATTAGCAGCTATCAGGCACACGAGGAGGTTTTCTGCACGCACCCCAACGCTGCCTCCCTGTGCGAACTCCCCCGGGCCGTGACCAGCGTGTCGTCCGCGTAACACGTCAGGTCCGCGCCCGGCGGGAGCTCGCCCCTCAGCACCCAGTCGTACCCAATGTTCCACAGGAGCGGTCCCACGACCGATCCCTGTGGAACACGGCACGACACTTGGCGCTGGTTTCCGCCATCACGTCCCATGTAGGTGACACACCTCCCCGCCAGATAAGCCCCAACGATGCGGCGGAGGTAGAGAGGCACCCGATGATAACGCAGTGCCTCCCGTATGCAGCTCCAGGGCAGGGTGTTGAAGGCGTTGGAGATGTCCAAGGACACCGCCACCACCACCCCGCCCCGGGACACTGTTTCCTCCGCCAGGACTCTCACCCTCGACACAGCGTGGATGGTAGAGCGCCCATGCCGAAAGCCGAACTGGCTCTCGTCCAGGTCCGGCCCCTCTCTGCACAAGTGGCCGACGAGGCGGGCTGATAGTATGCGCTCGAACAGCTTGCCCACCTCGTCGAGCAGCACTATGGGCCGGTACGCAGACGGCGAGTCGGTAGGGCGCCCCGCCTTCCTGAGCAGGACCAGACGTCCAATCTTCCACAGACTGGGAAACTGGCCCCGCTCAAGGCACGCTGTGTAGAGTCCTCTCAGTTGGGGCTCCAACTCCTTCAGAGAGAGGGCCAAAGCCAGGCCGTGAATTCCGTCGGGCCCCGGAGCCACGTTCTTGGCCCGGAGCCGCATCACGGCCACCCTCATCTCTGCCTGTGTCACCTCTGGGACGCTGATGGCGTTCTCCTCCTCTTCTGCAGACTCTGCGGCTGCGGGCAAAGCCATCGGCGGCGGAATATGCTCCGCTCTCACCGGGAAGAGGGCTGCTACCACCTCCTCCAGCAGCTCGGGTTGGAGACTCTCCGTAAGTGGGGGCGCCGCGGCTCGAAATTGCCCTCGAACCGCTTTATTCGGGCGCCCCCACGGGTCCCCGTCCAGAGTCTCCAACATCCTCTCCCGGGATCGCGTCCTCGCCTCGTCGATGGCCAGCCACAGAGTCTGCTTTGCCGCGCGGTACACCTCGTACAGCGCGGCCTCCTCCTCGGGTACCCGACGACGTCTCCTGCGGTAACGGGTGTACCGGCGTGTCACCACCACGCATGCGACGCGCAGCTGCGCGATCTCGGCGGACCACCAGTACACCTGGCGCCTTGCACCCTGTGCGTGGGCGCGGGGCATGGACGCGTCGCATATCTGCGTCATTGCCCCGCGGAACCACAGCGCCTCCAGCTCGACGTCATCGGGTCCGGTCGTTGCCGACCCACGGAACCAGGCCTGAGCAATGGCTGCCTCCTCGAGAAGCTCAGCTCGCCCAGCGCGGGCCGCCCGAACGCGGGACTGATGTTCTGCGGCCGCCAGCGGTCTGGGCGGAGACGTCGAATCGGATATATCGGTGATCCGACAACGTCTCCACCTCCGCGGCGACACGCCAGTCGCGGACACGGCTCGCGACAGCAGGGCTTGCGAACGACACGTCCACTATGGACCCGCCCCGCTGCCGCACGCACGTGTAGACCGAGCCCCGGTTCAGGACGACCAGGCCAGTTGTGATCGCCCACTCCTCCAATGCCTCACCCTTAGCGTCGGTCACCGGGGATCCCCACGCCACAGACTTGGCGTTGAGATCCCCGAGCAACAGCACCGGGCGAGGATGGAGCTGGCCCACGACGGCACCCAACTCGACAAGGAACCTCTCGAAGTCGGCGAGACTCTTGTTGGGCGAAAAATACGCCCCAACGACGCCAACGCCATCTGCGAGGGCGGCTACCCAGCCGTGCCCCCGAGACGGGCTGACGAGAGCCCCGCCAATGATGGCCACCAAACCGTCCAGATCTCCCACCCAGTTATCCCTGGGCGGGACCCAGTACGGCTCGGCGACCACGGCCACGTGAATCGACCACTCTGCCATGCTCTGGAGCAAGAGATCCTGAGCTCTGGCAGAGTGGTTGATATTGCCCTGGAGGAGACGGAACAGCGCCATTTATGCGCAGTCCATCCCCCCCTCTGCACCATTCTCAGGCCGGGAGTCGGCCGGAGGGCAGCCAGGCTGAGGGCCCCCGGCAGCCCTGGCAGACCTCTCTTCTTCTTTTTGGTGGGCGCGCCACAGGCCTTACCGCCCGCTCTGTGCCCAGCGGGCCTCCCTGCAGCTGTACAGGGGCTGCAGTTTGGCGCCGCGGAGCACTGGGCCGCCTTATGTCCGGGCTGGCCGCAGCGATAGCACTGCTCGCTGCGGTCAATTGCGGCGGTGCACCGCGCCCGAACATGCCCCATGTCCAGGCACCGGTAGCACCGCAAGGCCCTGGGCTGCAGCATCTTCACCCTCGCCGCAACCCACCCCACCAACAGACGCCCACCGTCAGCGACCTTACTCGCCGCCGCCACCGGGCACCGCACCCAAATCGTGCCGAGTCCGGAAGCGTCGGCGCGTATGTCGCCCGTCCGCACGTCTCCTGGCGGACATCCGCCGACTTGGGCGACGGCCACCACGACCTCAGCCGGGGTCGTCGAGTCGTCCAGGCCATCGACGCGCAGCTCAGGGGTCTTCATGGGCCTGGACACCCGGACGTCCTCCGGGTTGAGGACCTCCCTCAGCTTGGTGGCCAGGATATCCGCCTTTTCCCCGCTAGAGGCACCCGACACCTCGAGCAGCCGCGCCCCCGTAATCGCCGGCCTCAATCTGAAGCCGGACGGTGTGCCAAGGTCGGGGAACGCGACTTTGGCTTTCGCCTGCGCTAGGACCGCCTTGTAGGTAATGCCCCGTTCGACGGCTCCGGGCTGCAGTGTAATAACTACAGCTGCGGAGCGTGGGGCTCTGACCTTAGGCGGTCCCTGGGCCTTCTTAGGAGCCGATGCTGGTGCCGGTGCTCCAGCGGGTGCTAGTGGCGCCGTCTTCTTCCCGCGACGCCGGCCCTTCTTGACGACCGTCGCCCACGTCTCTGTGGGAGGTGCGAGCGAGGCCGCCGGTGGCGCTGTCGCCCGGGAAGTGGGCACGGACGTACCCTCCGCGGGCTTTTTATTCCCCTTCCCGGACCCACTCGTCTGAACCGCCGCGGTTGTTGGCCCCTGCTTTGAGGGCCCCTCCTTGCGCTTGTCCGCAGCGAGCGGTGGGTGGAGATTCATCGCCGGAAGGAGCCTCTCCTCGATGGCCTCTATTCGGGCACCCACCATCTGCCCGCACTGCATCATGCAGATGCGCGCGATCTTCTCGATCTGCGCATCCGCAAGAGCAGGCGTCGACGACGAGACCGGTGATAGAGCCGACGACGGAGCTGCAACCGAAGAGGAGCCAGTGGCTGCGGGTATTGCCCTCTGGGCGGCGAACTGCCGCTTGAGGTCCTCCAACTCGGATCGGAGACGGCCATTCTCCTCCCAAAGCTTCGCCGTCTCCTCCGTACTTGTGCGATTAAGGAGGACCTCAACCGCCTCCTTAATGCCCTCAGCCGCCTCCTTCAGAGCACGCGTGAATGTGCCCTTCAGGTTGCCAGATTTCGTGGCCACCTTCAGGACGACATCCACGCCGTCCAACACCTGGTGACTGAGCGCCACCCCCGTCACGCTCACCCCGGCTGCCATCCGAGCAGAGCGCCGCTCTCGAGCCTGTCGGGCCAACTCGCTGACCTCGTCAGCCGCGACAGTCTTTTGCTGCGCCCGCTTTGCAGCACTCGCCTCCGCCCTGTTGGTTCCCAACAGGGACGTAGTGGAGCCTCCGCTAACCTCCACCACGGGCTCGGGGTCCATCTCTTCGTTCTCAACGCGCTCACCAGGGACCGGCGTGTCTGGGCGCTTGAGGAAGCGTCCCTTAGAATCGCGCGACACCGAAGAAGCTGACGCGTTCTTGGCGCGACCTCGCCCTCTTGTGCCCGTTGGCCCCATAGGTGCCGATAGGTTCTCCTCGCTAGAGGAGAAACCTGTCATCCTAAATTTGGCAGGACTACCATCCACCTCTTCTTCGAAACATAGCTTATATTATCTTGTTGCAAAAAGTCGAAAAAAAATAGAAAAAAGATTAAGTTTTAATTCATTAGTTTTGGTATTACGAAACACATCAAAATTTATCACAACTTTTCAATAGCTAGTAGTGCTATCGCGTCGAGCAAATTTCAATGTGTGCGTGGTCGTACTGCTCAGGGTAGTAGGTGTCTATCGCTCGGACAAGCATACACATAACCGATTTACCGCAACGTATTGCCCGCCGCGCGCCGGGTTTTTCCGTGATTGTTGTCAGTGTTAGACGATTAGTTTATTGTCCTGGGAGTGCATATTTATTTGCCTAATTGTATTGTAATATTTTTGACACTATTGAATTATAAATGCTGTGAACTTGGATTCAGATTGGCCTTTTTGGTATCGAGTAACCTAACCATTGATACATCAACTGAAATTTTCTTTGTGTAATTCAATTACGAAGTCAACATTCATTTATGTGTGAGAAATACTTTGCAATTTAAGAAAATAAATATTACAAAAATAAAACAAGTAAATTGTTTTAGTACACAATAATGCAGTAAATTTGATAAAAATGTTGATACGTAACATTACAATACGGACTTTTCTAACGTTATTTCTTACTAGCTTCCGCCCGCGGCTTCGCCCATGTGGAGTGTTGATGAAAAGTAGCCTATAAGTACAAAGGCTACTTTCCCCAGGCTTGAAACACAGTTCAGCGGATTGGCTGTGAAACATCACAGCCCCGCTCTGCGCGCGGTATCCTCCGTTCGGATAGTGGTAACTTTTGAACAATCCGTCCAAATTAATAAGTGTAAAAGACAAAGTTTATCTACATCAAACACCAAAAGCGATAAAGGTATTAATTTTGATGAGAATTAATTAAGTACTCTAAAATGTGATTTGTAAAAACATAAAAGCAATTCATTCATGGCTCACTATTTTGGCTATAATAGCTTCCACATCAATTCCACACAATCCCACGATCTATTATCATCGTGTATTATGTCTACACTAACACCATACGGCTTAGACAGCGCACGACAAGATAGCTCTCAGAGGGCTGGATTTTTTCCGACTTACTTTATACTTATCATTATATTATGTACTAGCACTTCGCCCGCGACTTCGTCCGCGTGGATTTCGAAAAAAGAAAGTAGCCTATGTTCATCAGACATAATTTCGGCATCTACTGGTAAAACAATTTTTCAGTAGTTAAGGTCCAGTAGTTTCGTAGCCTATTCAATACAAACAAACAATCAAATCTTTCCTCTTTATAATATTAGTTTACACAAATCACACAATCTTTATAAATTATAGTCTATGTGTTTTTCTGATGTATAAGCTATATTACTGTAAAATTTCTTGGTTTGAGTTTCACACTATTAGGTACCTGAGTATATTTAGTATAAATTAGTATTTACCTACCTATCTACCTACGTATAGCTTTGTTTGTTGCGTTTCTTTAGACCATGTTCGCACGGACGTAAATATCTCGAGGCGGGATTTTATCACATACTGCATTTTCAACTCTCGGTGTTGAACCGAGCATTGAGAATTACAACAGAGTGCTGCACACTGTTGGATTTTCAACTCTCGGCGCTAAGCAGTGCTTTGAAGATCCAGTGCGCGAAAAAAATATCTCCACTGGACCTTTATTGGTACTGTAACGTTTGTCCGACTTTATTACGTTTAGTTTTTTCTTTAATAGATGAATCAACAATAACAATGCTAATAGCAATATTTATGAAGAACATAACATAATAAATATTTATTCAAAATCCTTTATTTTTATTGTTCTTAGCTCAGGATGGTGTTATTGATGTACTCGTATCACGTAAACAGGTATAAATTAGTAGAATATTTTTTATTTGATACTTTAATTATTTCACTTGTATTCATTATTTATACATTTAGTAGCAATTTTTAGTTTAGTAAAAGTAATAAGTACATAAATAAGACAGAAGAAGCCTTAGTTTTTTTAAGAGGAGACCAAGGGAATAAACTATATAGGTATATCCCTAGAATTTGTATTTACTCGACATACAACGTCGGCTGGTTCCCCCTAAGGCATTGTCCTAATACAACGCGAATGCGCGATCATCGCAGGTTCGCGCGAATTTGACTAGTACGAACGCGCGATCAAACATATTGAACTCGAATGGGTGTCCTAACTGACAATCGCACGACGCTGTCGCGCGATCAAAATGTTTGTAAATCTATTCGTGCGAACTTAGCTCGTACGAACGCGCGATCAAACATACTGAATTCGAATAGGTGTCCTAATGAAATTCGCGCGAATCGCGTCGGCGCAGCGGGAAACCGCGCCCGCGCCCCTCTCGCCTTGCCGGCCCGGCCGGCTGGCCACCATTTTATTTCGTCGCGTCGTCAATTCGCGCGATGGTCAATTAGTCACCAGTTTTTGCCATCGCGCGTACACGCGATGGTCGCATCGCTTACTAGCGCGATGATCGCGTAATCGCGTTCTATTAGGACAGTGCCTAAGACCACGCGCGATGACGATGTATAAGTACCATAAGTAGTACCTTATATAATTTATTCTTGATTTTCTCTACAAGGCCAAGATGTTGAAATATTCTTATAATTATGTTGAGATACCGGCATTATAAAGAAATTTCCAAAAAACGCATTACTAGTCTGTAGATTTACAAACGATTCCCCAACGTCGTCAACAAAAACAACGCAAATCATGAACATAACTAATTACTAACAGATAGAAATATCTTCAGAGTTGTTACGAATCAATGGAAGGTACAGTTAGTACAGTACAGCTCATCATAATAGCTATCTCTCTACTCACACAGTCACACACACACACGGCTGCGCACCGCGTCCCTCACTCCATTCTTTTGTCAAACAGAGATAGCAATATTCCGAATCCGGCCTCGAATTTCTATAACGTGCGATGTTCGTCGTCTCCTTAAAACCTTTTAACAACGTCTTCACTACGCGTTCCTAATTACTTCAGGCTTCTGCCTCGTTGGTCTAGTCGTCGCAAAAGCTACTGCTGGGCATGAGGTCCTGAGTTCGATTCCCAGGTCGGGCAACGTGTTACTTGGTTTTTCTATCTAGAATTTCTCAGTAGCAGCCCCTAGTCTGGATTTGTACCCGGTTGATCAATAGCAATAGGCTCGCCCCCTATTACATTGGACTTAAGCATAACTGGCGTCATGTGGGTGTACTATAGTACACCTCTGTTATGTTATGTCCACTTCGTCTAACTAAACTAATAAAAATATAATTTTTTCTTCAGGTTGTGAAAACGTTAGTACTTCGTAACTTCTTTCGACGTTTAATAAATTCTGCAACCGTCCTCGCATGGACCAACCTGGTTTTCACATACGTTTCGCCTTCGAAAAGAGTCCCAAACGTTGATGGCGTGGCGTCTTAAAGCATTTTGTGCGACACTGGTTTCCGTTCCACTCTTGTACCATTTTACCCCATATTTTTTCTATGGGGTTGAGATCGGGGCTCTTAGAAGACATTTCTATACGAGTCAGCACATGTCTGTCGTCATGAATCCATCTTTGTACCAAGCGAGCATTATGCACCAAGCTGTTGTCTCACATGAAAGTTATGTGCTCATTTGGGTACAATACGTTGGCAGTTGGCAGAAACGACTCGTCAAGTATTTCTTTGTAATACACCGCATTCATACGACCTGTAATTTCTACCAGCTCCCCTGGGCCATCCTTACACATCCAGCCCCAAAACCCAATCGTAATACGCCCACTCTGGCGATAAGGCACTACATTTCGCTCCAGTTATCACGTAATGTCTGGTCTCCATAAACTCATTCTGCAATTATCCGATGAACAGAACACCTTTTCGTCATTTAAAATTGTGATTTAAATAAGTAGCTGAAAATTGCCACCAGTTTTGTGTCTGTCAGTTAGTGCCGGCTTTCTTGCTGGCACTCTGTTTTGTAAACCACCCTCTTTTAGACGCCTTCATATGGTACTGCTCGATATTTGGTATGCATTTACAAACTGACTCGTATTTATGAATATTTCTTCGTGTGCTTTATTTATGATAGCCATATCCTGACGCTTAGTCGTAGGTGTAGAACGCGGTCGTCCAAATGATACGTGATTCGTCAAGGCACCTTCTTGCTGCCATCTCTCCAGCCATCAATACACTGTGTTTCTCTAAAATAAATGTATAGTAAATTTTATCATGATCGAAAATAAGCTTGGAAATTTAAATTCTGTTTGCCCAGCTTTCAATATAGTAAAATTCTTACTGCAACCCAAACTTCATTGGGTACGTCTGTTATAGGCACACCATCATTCCGTAATTGTATTATTTTCTTTTTATTTCGGTATCTACGCGATAGGGGATTAAAGTGGTTAGGGAAAACAGTTATATACTCGTAGGATTAAAATAAAAACATCCATCAAAACTAAATTAACGATGAATCAGTACGAGGCGAGGTTAACAATTGCAAGAAGAAGTCAAGAATATAGAAAATATCAAATATCGAACCAAGTTTGAAGTATCGCACTCGTCAAAAGAGTTCGCACGTGTAATATAATTACCAAGTAGGTTGTAGTATTCAACAATTATAACGAGATACACAAATCATCCTAAGCAACTGATGCTGCTTTCGGTTCGAATTTAGGTACATAAAATGACATCTTTAGATGGGAAAGTTAGATCGCCTTTATTATCCGTTCTTTTATCAAATAAAGGTCAAATCATCATTGTAATTATCAGCATTTAATTAACCCCAAGGTTGACTGGTAGAGAATGCCTTGTGGCATTAAGTCAGCCTATGTACCACTATTGTACAAGAAGTCTAGATAAATAAATCATTAATGAAGGCAGCTCTCAAATTTGATCTTGGAATGTAAATAATTAACTACAAACCCAGAAATATATGCTTAGGCCACCTTCTCTCTATAGCTGCTCTGTGAAAATACCCCATAAGTGCATGTCGAGCATGCTTAATACAGTGTAGTTTAAACTGTATGAAACAGACTTAAGGTATATTTTCTATAAATGTTCCGATCTATATGATCATCCTGACTGCTTAGATATCTTTGACGTTCTGTGCTTTCTGATATTTTTACCTCGTTATGTGTTCCGAATTTATTGAAAAGTCGCTGCTCTTATATTTATGTCAAATTGCATCTTCTGATGTAATTGACCATATTTAGTGTAACGAATTTATTGCAAAGTAATGTTGCTCCGATATATTTGGGAACCTCGCCTGCTACGATATATCTGATGGCGACTGTACAAACACAAGGCATTTCAGCTTTTTTATATGTTGGCAATGCAACGCATATGCGATGCCTCTAGTATTGACGGTGTCCATAGACGACGGTGACCCTGACAACTTACACAATCAGCCTATTATGTTCCCGCAGGCCTGGCAGGCCGACACAGGCCTCTTCTGTGAGAGGAAGTGGGCCGTAATCCACCACGCGGGCCCAGTCCGGGTTGGTAGATGCCACATTTCTTAAAATGTTTGGTTCTAAGACATGCCGGTTTCCTCACGATGTTTCCCTTCACCGTTTTGAGAGCAGTGGTGATGAAATAGCCTACGACCTACAACTCGTAAGTCGCGGCCGTTACCACTGGGCCACCACTGCTCTCTGACAACTTATCATCGGCCAACTACTTGATTGTCCTCATCTCCCAGCAGTTTCCCAATTATGTAGTGGCCGGCTTCCAGTCTCTACACCAGTATTTTACATGGAGCGACTGCATGTCTGACATCCACAACCCAGTTTGAAGGTAATACCATTCCCCTTGGTAACACTGTCAGACTTTCGGGTTTCTGACGACCCGTAACGACTATCAAAGATCCACGAATAACAGTCAGGTCCAACGGCACGTGCTTTCGCCATCCACTTACCAATCGCAGCAAGCACAACTTAACCTGTGCGGCTGTTAGCCCCTTCACTTGATTGCCTCCCTATTGCCTCCCTGCCTAAATATTAAAAATTCATCAATCCATTGGTACTTTAGTCACACGGCACTACATATTCCCGTCCTCCTGACGCCGTGGCGTAGTCTAAAGTTGTTTCCAAATAAAAATTCTCCTTTTTGCTTCCCTCAAACAGGATTTAATCCGGAACGGCGGGATCTTGTACCCTTTACCATAAATAAGATAAATGAGCAACCCTTTTTTGTAACAACTTTGTAGTTTACGTTTTTATAACCCTGATCGTGGTTTAGAAATGTGGACCTGGGGGTGGTATAACTAGTTTTGAAACTGGAATGTTATTTTTTTCTTTTTTTGGAGGACGAGATTCAAGTCTACTATTTTTGTGATAAAGCTTAGAGTATTATGAAGGCCAAGTAAGTGAATAGTTGTGTTGGTTATTGAATTGATTGGTGGTCAAAGTAATTTCAGCATGCCAACCACAACCGATAACACGAGTTTGACAAACATTGCAAATACACAAACAAATATTGGCAAAACATAGTGCATATAATAAATACAATATAATACCTGTAACCACACCTCTGTTTAAAAATGTAAATGATTGATTGATGGAAAATTTTCGTGTCATTCAACCTTTCAGAAACTTTTGGGATAGTCCACTGACATTATGTAAATAGTTCGTCAGATTGTGTTCAGCTAATTGACACCCTTCTTCAATTTGCCCTGTTAATTGTTATAGCAATTTCATACAACTGTCAAAGAATTACAGTTGTGATTGTAATACACGTATACAATTTACCAATTTAAAAAAGTAAAGAAAGAAAACTTGTTTATTCTGCAAAAAAAAACGCACGTTACAAAAAAATTACATAAATTACACGTATACAAAGTAGCCAATTGGCCACGTATTCAGAATCAAATTCAATTAAAGGGACATTAATTGAATTTTACATCTAAACCAGTAATATAAACAGGTAAAGAACAATGGCGGCTAATTATTTGAACAATAAAAGCTTGTTACATAAATAAAAAATATTGTAAAATGTTCGTTTCTAATTCCTAAATACATTCTATAAAAGTTTTTGTATTTTAAACTCCGTGGTTAATAAATATTGTGAGTTTCATTCTTTGTTTTTTTAGCGGTAAATATGAATTTTAAAACAACTAATGTCAACAATGTTGCCAACTGAATGCTTTTCGCGCGATCTAGAACTTTTTCTAGCTGTGGACTGCAGTTATGGGTCAAAATCACCAAGGTGGAGAATTAGCGTTGCCAGCAAATAAATGTCTAAATTTAGTTTACTTAAGCAAATCGTTATCGTAAATATTACTTAATTCTGTTCATATTAACTGTACATAATATTTTGTACTGCAAAAATAAAGCTTATTCATTATTATTTGAAGAAAAAACTACAAAAAATCATTTCGAGAACGCGTCCTATTTAGCAATCTTCAGAAACTAACTTTGGAAATATTCATAAAATAAAATAAAGTGAAAAGTTTGTCTTACTTAATGACCTACAATTTTATCTTATATCAATTAATTATTGTTATTTTTTTAAGAAAGAAAAGGGATTAAAGAAAATCAAGTCAAAATATTGTGTCCGGCAATGTAAGCGTCATTTTAGTGAACGCAGTTTTGATTCTCAGTAAAAATTCAGTTTTTGAACGCAACCTTTAGTTGTCTATGGTACAGTGATGTGAATGCTATAAACAAAACGGTTGTCGAGAGAGTTTTCGCCAAAACAATTTGAAAATAAGTGGTAAGTATCTTTCAATTCATTATTTATAGAGCGTACATCAATACGTCATCATACCGGGAATGCGTTTCTCAACTTGGAATATTGAAAAATACGTTTTGTAGTGTTTTATAGCAAATAGTAACCTCAAATATTTTACAATAACAAAGTCCAACATGATGTGAAAGATGGCCGCCGTCTAAAAAGGGCGCGTTTATTTAAAAAAGTCATTTCGGGAACGGTCATTTCGGGAACGTTCCTGGACTTGACGGAACGTTCTCGAAATGATGATGACGTTCCCGAAATGACTTTTCCAAATAAATGCGCCCTTGTTATAACTATTGCTTAATTAATTTAATGTATGTTGTGCTAACATATTTTTTAATTTATGTTTAATATTTTTTAGCAATATGGAGTCTAATGTAGCTGAAAAAAATAAGAAACGTCCGAAAAAGCAAGTAAAAAAAAAAAGTTCCGCTTACTTGCGACAACGAGAGAAAGCTAACGCCAGGAAAAGGAAATTTCTAGATAAGATGACGGAGGAAGAGAGAGGAATAAAAAGGGCTAAGGATAGAGCGTACTATCAGAAAAAAAAGGCTGAAAAGGCAGTTAAAAATATTGATGAGATGACTGAGAGAGAAAATACTGGTAAAAGAGATTCCTGATGATGATATTTCTAGAGCAAAAGACTTAGTTCCAAAAACCATAGATGCCATACCAGGTATCATGAATATTACAAAAATTACATGGCAAAGAGGACCAGAAGTTATAATTAATACATACCGAAACGAACGTTTTGAAAAGCAACTGAAAATGTCTGTATTATCTGGCTATATTATCTATAATTTAATATCCCCTGGAACCTTTATTTTAATTAAAGTACCTACACAAAAGAAAACTGTCAATTACAGATATGTTGCCATCTGTAAGACAGGTGTCGATAAAGATGATGGAGAAATCCTAGTCACATTCTTAAATTCAGTGCGTAATAACGCAAAAAAATTTAAATTAGATCCGAGTGATGTATCCTACATTGCATTTGAGCAAATAATAAGTATTATTTCAACGCCATTGCTGAAAACAGAAAATAATAAAGAGTATTATTACTTTGAGACTGATATTGATGTTTATGAAAAATTCTAATGCTTGTTTCTTTTTATATAATAATATATTCTTGTGTTTAATTAATATGATTAAGAGTGCTTGTTTTTGATGTAAAGTTTATCTAATACTTATAAACTACAAAACAATAAGTATAATATTTAGATGGTTTGTTTATTAACGTCATAATAAAAGTTTAATATGATTATTAAGAATTTCTAATCGGCTGTGTACAGCAATTATAAGACTGTAAAGTGATTTAAGTTACGTTTTTGTTAATTAAGAACCTTATGCCAAAATGAATAAATAAGTAGGACGTACAAAAACATTGCTTATGATTTTATAAACCTAAATTGTATCTATATCGTCATTTAGGGAACACACGCATCATTCCGCGAACAACTCATCATTTCCGGGAACATTAAAGTAATATTAAATAAGGCGAACTTCTTATACCTATAGCATGTTAATTTATATGTAAGACAGAGACATTTCTCATACTTAGATAATTTAGACAA
The DNA here is from genome assembly GCA_963555695.1 of Dasypolia templi. Lineage (NCBI taxonomy): Eukaryota > Metazoa > Arthropoda > Insecta > Lepidoptera > Noctuidae > Dasypolia > Dasypolia templi. Next base: position 15,309,288 of record OY743163.1, read on the forward strand.
AGAAATAGTCATAATAGCTCCATTTGCACTATGTTTTGCTATTTAAGTTATTTATTGGCAATTTCATTACATTTTTTAAATTTCTATTTATAAATAAAATAGTATTCGCTATTGTACAAGGTAAAAAAAATACTTATGTTACATTTTAATATTATTATAAACCTCACAAAAACGTTCCCGGAATGATTTTTATCAGCGATAGCGCTGTTTAAAAATAAAATTACAAAATTAGTAATCAATTCTATGCTCTGCCAACGTAAATATTATTTAAACATAAGTTTAGTGATCATTTAGGCTGATCATCAAAGTAATAGCTGCTAGGTAAATTCACCATAAAACAGAATTTGGAATTTGCCACCTTGGTGATTTTGACCCTTATACGTCTAAGAAATACGTACTAGGAGGTGGCTGGTGGTACAAATAAATTGACCTAAACTCAATACCGATTTATTTACTATGTCGTCGTTTGAAAGAGGTAACATGTTTTTTGTTTTTGTTGTCCGAATGAATGATTAAAATGGCAAGTCAGACTTTGCGTTGTTAGCAATACTGACAGTGACAGTTGCTCTCGAGCCGCTGTTTTTTTTTTCCTTTTGGCTTCGCACGGTTTGTGCATTCAGCCAGTGTCACGTTTAGTTTATTACGAAGGAAACAAAGCTATACGAAAATATCATATTTACAATAAGTTATAACAGGATTTAGGGATAAAATCTATAGGATCAGTATTTAAAACAGTGATACCATAATAAATAATGAACTAAAATTACAACTTAATATTATTTAAATTAATGAAGGATACTATACATTTATACAGGAAAGCTATTGGTACAAAGTTAACAAAGTATTGAGGTAGGGAAAGGAGTACGAAGGGACAAGAGTTTACTGAGAAAGGATGAACGGTCATATATGGGACAGCAGAAAAAAATGTTATCTAAGTCACCTACGTCTGTGCCACACCTGTTGTTATATATGTTTGGGTTACAGATGACTTGTTTTATTTCATTATTAAATAATTCATTACTTTATCATTTATTCAAGAAACAAAAATTCACACGATTGACGATAGTCAAAAAACTTTAATACATAAAAGTTGTTCCAAATTCAAAATTCCCGCCAAAAAGGCTAAACTCTCAATATTTATTAACAACGGAGTTTTTTGACGAAAATCTTTTCTAATATAAGTCTAGGAACTTATTACGAACATTTTACGGTAGTTTTCATTAATGTAACAAGCTTTTTACTTCAAATAAAATGATGTATGGGCACCTGCCATTGTTCTTTTGTTTGTTTGTAAGTTTGTATGTAGGGGTAATCTTTGGAACTACCGTCGGATTTGAAATAGTCTTTTCACCAAACTACCTTTTATTTGCAATTTTTACCCATCGATTTCCAAGGGTAAAAGCCTTTTTTGTTATCTAGAGTGTAAAAGTGTTTTAATATTCAAAGGCTTCCGATTCAACAGTTAGAAATCTAGGACCCAACATCGTCTTAGATAAAGAGCTGCTTGAAACTGTAGACTCGGCGGTTTTTCTGGGCATAACAGTGGATGCCAAACTTCAGTGGGGCCTACACATATCAAGCCTAGCAGGGAGGCTCAATTCAGCCGCCTACGCCGTCAGGAAAGTAAGACAATATACTGACGTTGATACGGCTCGGTCTATTTTAGTTATTTCCACAGCGTTATGTCCTACGGTATTCTGCTGTGGGGCAAAGCCGCTGATATTCAAAATATATTCGTCCTTCAAAAACGAGCTGTCCGAGCAATTTATCAGCTAGGAGCCAGAGTTTCTCTTAGAGATTTTTTTAAAAATATTGGTATTCTCACGGTGGCATCTCAATTCATTTTCGCCAACATCTTATATATTAGGCAAAATATACACTAAAACAGTGATTTTCACAATGTTAACACTAGAAATAAGAACAAACTACGTGCTCCCTTTCACCGGCTTCATAAGGTCCATAACTCATTTGTTGGGCTTGGTATAACCTTTTATAACAAGTTGCCCTCTTCTTTACTAGATTTACCTTTTAATGCGTTTAAGGTTCAAGTAAAATCCAACCTTTGTTCAAAGGCATATAATTCCATTAACGACTACTTAAACGATAAGAACTGTTGGTCGCTGAGATTAACTCACAACACACAATGTTCGTGTTCTTTCTCCAGAATTAGCTTACCTACTGACAGGGTATATGTGTTCATATATTTGTTTATTTTATTTTATTAGTCAATTATTTTGTAATTTTCATTTATTATTGACATGATCTACTCATTACAATGTTTTTTAATGCAATATGTGGTTAGCTAGCGACCTCGACAATTGATAATATTATTCTTGCCTAAGCAACCGGCAGCAAGTACGTCATGCTCCCTTAGATGTCACTGCTTGCGGTAGCGTCGGGGGTCGGGTTTCCTCCTTCCCTCAAATATGGCGGGGGGGGGGGGGGGGGGGGGGGTAATGGCTGATCTTTGCGTTATGCTCGTGAACGGGTGCCGCTTGTGGTGACTAGTCGTCTTGCTGTCTTTGGTTATATCATTGTTACAGTAATTGTTCTGTTAGTTTATTTTACTTTGATGGTCCTAGTTTATCATTGATTTATTTTATTTGTTTGTATAATAATTCCAGTATTGCATATGTAAGCTGCCATGCCCGCTTTATTTACATTCATTTTTTTTTCTCTTTGTTTTGGTATTGGCGTAGCTAGCTGACGTATGGCAATTTATTTAATGTTTTGGTAATTTCTTACAATTGTTTAGAATCGAGTTCTTCTAACCGAACAGACAGCTGTGCTGCTGGGGAGTTTGTTGCCCCAACTCTTCTTCCCAGCTAAAGTACTAGGAAGTGGTGAAGGGCGGGCGTTTTGGGGGACTGTCGTAATTTTGACGTTCGAAAAGTGCAGATTCTCAGCCTAATTGAATAAATGACTTTTGATTTTGATTTGATAACATTTACTCGAAGTTTTAAATAAAACCAAAGAGTTAGGAACAAAAACGATTTCAAGACAAAAGTTAGGAACGTTCAAAACCTGTCAACCGAAAATACCTGGTTATTCAGGACCGAAAATATCCGCTTTTTAATCTATTTTAATAAACAGATTCTATACGTATTTTACTGATTTTCTCGCTTCGCTCGTGGATTAATTCTAGAACCCTTCGCTAGCTCAGGTTTCAATCCAAGCACTTACGGCAAAAAACACTTTTACCCATTTGTAAAACAAATAACTATTTCAACACAGTTGCTCATAAAGTGGCTCTTATAACACCGCTTTTAGGTTCATAATACAGTGCATTAAACACGCGTGCTTTTTACTTTACATTACCGCACTCGTGTTTTATATATAACTTTTTTGTTGTAACTTTGTTTGCATGTCTAAATACAATGAACATTTTTATCATCTCCGACTTATACCCAAGAAAATGAAACTAACGAAATTAGTAATAATACCAATACAAACACACAAACTGTAAAAATGACAACAAAAACTGTTCGGTTTCATTTTGAGAATTGTACTTTCACAAATTGTTTCAATAATTAAAGATAATAACAATACGAGTCTGTTTATTTCCTCGCAAGTGTGTTGAAACACGTCGTGTGACACGCGTGTGCATTGAGGGCTCGCGCGAACAAAAACGTCTCGGGGGTAATAACCAAAAGACATTACATTGTGATACAAGTGTGCGTTTCACAATGTAATATTGTACATTTGTTTGCTCAATTTTTGAGGAAAGCTATAGACAATTTAACATGACGCTATTACCCTTAGGCGCCGAGCAAAAAGAAAAAGAGTTAGAAAGAAAGCTAAGCGTAAACAAAGTGATAGCGCGGGCAGGTAATGCGACGGGGTGGGGCGGGGGAACAAGAAATTACACGCAGACGAAGTTGCTGGCAGAAGCAAGTAATATATAATTATGCAACTCAGCCATATTAGACATCAAGGCATGGATCTCGGAGGTATCATTCTCTCTCGCAATTTGAACAAGTAAAAACAAGGAGTAGAAAATGAAACAAAACAACTTTTAAAAGACAATTTATTTATAAAAAGTCGTAGTTTTAAATACAGAATATTATCAATAAATGGCTTGGCGTTTTTGAAAGCTAAAAATAAAGTTAGCTTGTTTCTATGTTCAGAGATCTATTTTAGAGAAAAATACTTCTTCCCTACGAATCGTGTTACAGAATAAGGATGTGTTGTCAATTGGACTGCAATGAACATTTGTTTTGTCAATTGATAGCAATCGCGAGTGTGATTTGAAAGAATGAATTAATGTATTTTTTGCGACGTACTATTAAATAAAAGTACAGGTAATGTAGGTATAGTCATCCGCAAATATTGCACCCTTATCAAAATGATTATGTTCAAAATATTAGCTTCCAATAGGCATTGCAATTGTTTTTTAAAATTACAATGTCTTTTAAATTTGTCTACATTAAACACGATTTGCATGCCCATGACGGTAGAACATGGAGCACTATTAAAAAAAGAAAACATCTATGTACTAATTACTCATGTTTTGCAAACGAATAAATGGTTTGATTTGATTTGAATAATACCTTTAATATCTTTAAAAACCCCCTAAACCATTTCAGTCAACAGTGAATGACAGAAAGATCTAAAATATTCACTCAAAAGCGCTCAGCCATTTATCAATGCATACTAACGCCATCTATCTACTGCGAACCATCACTACTGTCATCTAACGAAACTGCATTTTTCTCCGCCTCCCCAGAACTTAATCTGTTGAAATGTTTTCGTTTGTCGTCTTTAGAACGCGAATGTTTTTTGTGCGAACGAGGTCCTTTGCTCCTCTTCTTCTTGTGGGAGTGTTTCTTGCGTTTCTTCTCGGAGTCTTCTCCGTTGTCTGGAACGGCGATTTGGAAGGGCGCCCTGCGCCGGTTCTCCATTATTGGTGCCATGTAGGTTGGTGCAGGTTCCTGGTGAAGAAATTTTTTGTTGAAATTTATGCTCTGTTTGGTTGTTACTGTTAAAGTAAACTTAAGTCCTGGATTTCTGGTATCAAGTCGAAGGAATTAATTGCTAAGCAAAGTGACTTCTAATTTAAATTGTCCAGCTTATTCGAATCACAATCTTTGACAGTTGTATGGACAGGGCTTTGGCTATAAAAAGGCAAATTCACGTTGCCGCTGGGGGTCTCTTCAATTAGAGTGTCTCTGTGAGTGGAAGCGGCCACCGCCATCACGCGTGCCCAGCGGGTTGGTAGATGTCACATTATTCGAATTTTAGGTTCTAGAAAATGTCAGTTTCTCACGATGTTTTCCTTCACATTTTTGAGAGCAGTGGTGTTGAAATAAATTGCACGAAGTAAATGACATGCCTGGGTTCGAGCCCTTACCTAAAAACTCACCAGTAGAGGCCGTTACCACTGGGCCAGTACTGCTCTTAAGTGCTCTTGATTGGAAAGTAAGGGTAAAATAAGGTGCAAAAGATACCTAGAGACCATAGCCCAAAGGCCCAAAGGCTATCCGAGCAACTGGAGATTTCTATCAGCGCCGCACTCCACCAGCACGCGTAGCATGACCACAAAGAAACGGGTGTTGTCGATAGAAGAATAGACAAAATGACCGATGAATTAATGAAATCATGGTACACCGACATTTTGCCAGTTATGTTTAAGTCCATGTAAAAGGAGGCGAGCCTATTGCCATCAACCGGGTACAAATCCAGACTCTGGGCTGCTACTGAGAAATTCCAGATGGAAAAGCCCAATAACACTTTGCCCGACCTGTGAATCTAACTCAGTCGACCACATCACAGCACTAAACCAACGATGCGAAAGGAAAGTAAAAAGGGAGAAGAACAAAGTGATAAAAGTAAGTACATATTTCTAAAATAATATCTTAATTACCTTGGGCGAGTTCTTTCTTCTCAAAACACTGTTGCTAGCATCACTGAAATATCCGGTCAGATTAGTGTCTTCAACAAATAGTGGCTTTTCTGTAGTACTATCTGCAGAACTGTGGAGGTATTTGCTACCTCTGTCATTAAGCACGTTAAACCTTTAAAAGAAATGTATTTTAGCGTTGTTTTTAGCTACTTTTGCGGTCATATTACAAAACAAGCTTCATCTTTACACCCAGGTTTAAGCCATAGAGCTATTTTTGAGTTTCGAACTTAATGAGGGTTTTCTGAAATGACGTTCGCTAGGTGGCAGCATAGAGACATCAAGTTCAGGCACTTGTCAAAAGCGTCAAAGCGCCTTTATATTCTTTGGTCGTGATTGAATGTCGAACATCATCGTATATTTTTTAAGTCATTGTCGAAATTGTAGTTCTATTGTCATAGTGGCGCCAACTAGTGGCGTGAATTTTCATGAAAACACTCAATAACTGACTTTTAACCTGAATGTTGTTGTGCATTTTGTATTGAGAACTTTCCCTGAGTCGGAATAAGGTCCGAAATATCAAAACTGCCTTGAAAGTTTGAGCTTGGACTGAGAAGTAAGAACACGTTTTGTAATGAGATGGTTGGACTCTGGGGCGCTCTTCGCTTGAAGCTCTTGTTTCTACAGAGCATTACCCTGATGAGCCCAGACCGAACATAGGCGGTGCCACAATAAAAGGACGAAAAGAAAGGACTTTCAGCCGAAAGTCTTTTTCTGCTGGACAGAGGCCTCGGGACCAAGCATCGTCACTTCGACCGGTTATGTGCTTCCCGCATCCAGCGGATTCCTGCGGCCTTCACAAGGTCATCGGTCCACTTTGTGGGAGACCTTTCCCATCTATTCTGCGAGCAATGTGCCCTGCCCACTGCCAATTAAATTTAGCAATTCTTCGGGCTATGTCGGTTACCTTGGTTCTCCTGTGGACCTCTTTATTTCTGATTCGATCTTGTAGAGAAACTCCAAGCAAAACCCTCTCCATTGCCTTTTGGGTGATTTTGAGCCTTCTAATAAGGCCCATTGTGAGCGACCACGTTTCAATGACATAGGTCATCACTCGCAACACGCACTCGTCAAAGACTTTCGTCTTGAGACACTGCTTTGCGATCACCAAGTACTAAATAGTTCCCATTTTGTTTTGCAAAAATGTATCATGGAATATCTTGAGAGTGGTTCTCAGACGTCCACCGCTCGGCATAGGCCTCAGTTCCTGTGTTCAATAACACTGGACGACGGTGCAGACGGTAAAGGTGCAATTATATAAAAACATAGTAAGTAAAAACAGGTATGAGTTTAAATATTAGGTACCTTTTATAACTTTCATCTTCTTCGCTTGGCCGTTTGACTTCTTTATGGCGTTTATGTGAACCATCTCGTTCGGCTGACATTCTATAACACAGGTTTTGTAAAAAATATGTTACTAGTCACGTAGTTTTTAACATGAAAATCTCATCCGTGATTCCGTGTAGGACTCGTGGACTCTCTACGCTACAGGAAAAAAAGTTGCATAGACGGGTGCGCTTCAATTTCACTACAACACTACAGTGTTAAGTGGAAACAAAAACAGCCATTATTTTATGTAACAATCTCACCCTGAAAACTAAGGTGAAATAAGTGGGCTGACATTCCACCTGGTGCTTGGGATCGACACTTGACAGCTCATTTCAAACTAATTTCCCTAAAATGGGGAAGGTCGGGCAAAGCTAATTGCAGATGGCGTGATCATAGCTAGGTCCCTACGGCCAGACATTTCGTTCATTCATTTGATTTCGTGTTCATGATCAATTATTTGGCATGGAGAGTGTCAGAATTTTAAACCTTAAATATTTCCTCGTAATCACTTTCTTCAAAATGTTTCCTATATAACCTCGAACTTTGTTTAATTTAATGAAATCTCAACGAATAGCTTTGAGCCACAACTTTCTAATATTAGAAACATTTCTAAACAATATAATTTAAAAAACAAAAAACCCTTAGCAGCTTTACTACTTAACGCTATTGCAATCGCTTTCGTATAGAATGTCACATATGTTAGTTGAACTGTCTAATTAAAAATAAAAGCGGTTGAAATTGTGTTACGTACATAATCAAACTGTTAGTTGATGACAAATGGGAAAGTCGTTGTAATCAAAAATTCGTTCTGAATTTTTGGCTTACCAGTGCTAAACTCTGAGTAAAGATACATGCGTGATCTATAATTATGAAAAAGATTGTGGGTTAATTAATACTGTGTAAGTAGTGTTTAGTTCATCATCATAATCATAATTTCAGCCGAAAGACGTCCACTGCTGGACATAGGCCTCCCCCAAGCATCGCCACTTCGAACGGTTCTACGCTTCCCGCATCCAGCGGACTCCTGCGGCCTTCACAAGGTCATCGGTCCAACTTGTGGGAGGCCTTCCAACGCTAGGTCTTCCGGTACGCGGTCGCCACTCCAGAACCTTTCGGCCCCATTGGCCATCTGTTCTGCGAGCAATGTGCCCTGCCCTCTGCCACATTTTCACAATTCACAGTTTCGCAATTCTTCGGGCTATGTCGGTTACCTTGCTTCTGCTGCGGATCTTTTCATTTCTGATTCGATCACGTAGGGAAACTCCAAGCATAGCCCTCTCTATTGCCCTTTGGGGGACTTTGAGCCTTCTTATAAGGCCCATTGTGAGCGACCACGTTTCAGTGCCATAGGTCATCACTAGCAACACGCACTGTTCAAAGACTTTCGCTTTGAGGTGCTGCGGTATATGGAATAAGAAGATACTTTGTTGCTGAATACCAGTATATTACAAGGAGGAATCCTCTCACCTTTTTTCACTGCTGCCTTCTGCGGCAGGCTTCGCTTGGTGGACCTTATCGCTCATCTTCTGTACAACACTTTCAATGTCTCTCATCCTAGTTCCTATGGCGTCTACGAGAGACTGAAGATTTGTGGGCTTCTCCGCTGGATCTTTCTTTGTAGGTGTTTGTATTGGTTCCGGTTTCGGCTCTGGTGGCTCTTGGGGTTGTGCTTCTTGTAGCTGGTAATTATTATTGTGCTCCTGAAAAATAAACATTGAAGTCTTGAGAATCTGTCGCATAAGAAACTTAAACATGATCAGCCTGTTATGTTCCCACTGCTGGGACTCAGGCCTCCTCTCTGTGAGGAGAAGAGTTATTTATTTAGTTAAATCAAAATCAAAAGTCATTAATTCAAATTAGGCTGAGAATCAGCACTTTTCTAACGTCAAAATTACATAAGACAGTCCCCCAAAACGCCCGCCCTTCACCACTTCCTAGTGCTTTAGCTGGGAAGAAGAAGTGGCGCAACAAACTCCCCAGCAGCACAGCTTGTTGCTCAGATAGAAAAAAACTTGAATCTATACAATATGGTATTCAAAGTAATAAAAATTACGAGACACAGAACATCATATTAAATTATCTGCCATATGTTAGCTAGCCACGCCAATATACCTAGGCAGTTATACAGGCAGAATATATTATCGTTATATCTATCCATCAAATATTAGATTTCGAAAGTAATTCTGTCTGTATGTTACCTTTTCACGCCTCGCCTTAGCAACTGAACGGATTTCAATAAAATTTGGGAAGGAGATAGATGGCGTCCTGGGGATAATGGGGATGATGATTAATATCTTTTATTATTTGACATTATATACCTAATTTTTTTTTTTTTTATTTTATTTTACTTTATAGATTATTTTATATTTTGTAAATGTGAGAACGTCGTAGGCCCTGTGGATTATAAATTATAGACAATTGTCTATTTGTTTAACATATAACTGTTGACAGGCCTACACTGTCCTCCCATACCTGTTAATCACTAATGGGGAAGGCAACTGTCAAAATGGCGCTGTCGTAGCTAGTTCCCAACACAAGCTAAAAATACAAGGCGTGATGTGGTTTTATTTTATTTTAGCGAAAGTTGACTCGTTGTTGTGTTCCTAGATACTCCGAAATTGGAGTCCGAATTTCTCGTAAGCCCCTAAAATTAGAAGATTGTGCTCTAAAGCTATTCGTACAGATTTTTTTGAGTTCGAATTTATGTCGTGAACATTATGAAGAATGAGATTACGAGGAAATATTCAAGGTTTAAAATTCTGACACTTTCCATGTCAAGTACTTGATTTAAAATACGGAAATCACCGAAAATAACGAAATAGTGAAATAAAATCAAACTCATGAATGAACATAAAATGAAATGAATGAACGAAATGTCAAAAAATTTGTAGGCCGTACGGACCTAGCTATGGTCACGCCATCTACAATTAGCTTTACCCGACCTTCCCCATTGGAAAACATTGTAAAAGACATATTTTTAAAAGAGTAACCATGGAGTTTCTTGCCGGCTCTTCTCCATGGGAAACGACCAATTGGAACCGTGCACCTAGAATCTGACGTTTCATAAGTGCCCATGTAGGTCTATGTGAAATAAAATATTTTGATTTTGATTTTGATTTTGAATATTTCAAAAAATCTTTAAAGTAATTTAATTTCAAAGAAGGCGTAGTTAAAATGAGATAATCGAAAAAATCTGTTAAATCGATGTAAATATGAAGAAGATACACGATTTAAAAGTTTTTGGAGGGGATTGTTATCGGCCTTGTCGCACGGTACTGACAATGTACGGCTCTAGTATGAAGTTACATAGTTGTGATGTCACTTCTACGATAGTGCTGTCCTTGTCTAACACTTATTTTAAAACGTTTCTATCTTAACTTATCTATTCTATCTTAGTAATATTGTTTTCACTATTTGGAAACAATTTTTAAAGTAAAAAATGAGCAAGCCTATTTCCGACATCCACGCGGATAAACTTGCGGGCAGAAGCGTATCTTCTATATATCTATATCTATAGTCATTATAAAGCTGAAGAGTTTGTTACTTTAAACAACTATTTATGCATTTGATAGCCCAATTCTTGAGAAGTCTATAATCTATTTAACATCACGCTTGGAGTCTCAGGAGCCGAGCAAGATGAAAAAAAGGCAGAAAGCTTAGTGTTCACTAAGCGACAACGATGTAAAAACGCGGGCGGGCATTGGAGATGGACGCGGTGGGTCGGGGCCGAAATTTAACGTGGACGAAGTACTTTATACATATATGTCCCGAAAGTCGACGTCAAGCTGGAATCGGGTGATAGGTCAAGTCATAATAGTTAACAGAATTAAAAAAAAAAAAATTTAACCAAAAAAAAAAATTTTTTTTTCAATGTTGCAACACAGTTAAGACACCGTCACAGGCAGTACATTTTCTCGTATTTTGTATAAAAATGTTTTTTTATTCTATTGAATTATGACTTTAGATTTTTTCTTTTCTATTTCACCTGTGTAGCCTTTTATCAACTACGTTGGAGTCAGCGTCCAGTCTTACCGGCGGCGCCAGCGCCGGCGGGATAGTTGCGTAACACATATACAATTGCAATCGATGGCATTGCCTTTAATTTTGACAGTTTAGCTACGTTAATCACGTGATTTACGTTGTTGGGTAGACGATTTTTTCAAATCTATGAAGCATTGTATTAGAAGTTTTCTTTGTGATTGAGAGAGTGTACGCGGGCGTTCGACGATGCGCGAGCGGCTCATGTGCATAAATTTCGATATTTTTCTATCGGTTCTTTAATTTTATAAAAATGACTGTTATTATTATTCTAGTATGAAAGGTTTACTTTAAATGTGTAGTATTTATTGCTAGACCTATTTCTGAAAATAAATATAAAAACTGCCGTGGGCTTCTACTCTGTTCACCTATTAAACTCTATTTTTTCCAATACTGTAAAAAATTCATCCGTTATACATGTGTATGGTTTATACTTACGCTGGCTCGAGTTTCCACTTCTGCAGTCTCCTTTGGTTCATTCCATTGGTTTTGAGGTATTTCAGTCCAAGACACTGGACTGTGGGTGTTCTACGAGCAAGTAATACATATTCCAGTTAGCAATAGAACATTAAAAAACAAAAACTGGAGCAGTGGTGGCCAAGTGGTAACGGCCCCGGCCCCCAACCAGGCAGGCGTTTTGTGTGCACTGCTCTCAAAACGGTGAAGGAAAACATTGTGAGGAACTGTGAATGTCTAAGTACCAAAAAATTCGACGACATGTGTCATCTATCAACCCGCACTGGGCGGGCCGTGTGGTGGATTACAACCCACTCCCTCCCACAGAGAGCAGGCCTATTTCCCAGCAGCCTATAATGTTCCCATTATAGGCTGATTAGGGAGCTCGTTGTTATTAATCATCTTCAAAGCACTTCTCATCAGGCTTTGCCTTTCTATTCGGTTTTCTATCTCGAACTTCTCAATAGCAGTCCGGTGTCTTGATATCTTCCCGCAGCCTAATTGCGTAACACATTTTCGTAAACGATTACGACTAATCTGTTTGATTTTAATAGTTCAACAACATTCATTGCGTTATTTACACTGTTGAGCAGAATTTTTTATCGAACGTATGAAGCAATGGATTAGCAATCTGCTTCAAAACGATTCTGATTCCGACTGATTGTGTATTCCGCAATTAGGGTACCGGTTATGGTCCCCAAAGACATTGGGACTTTATTTATTTATAGTTAATTAAAACGGTAAAACACTAACTACATTAATTAACATAGAAACAACGATAACGTAAAAATTATTATTATGTGTTGTGGTATATAATTTAATTTTAAGCCTGCGATACACATGCCAGTAAATCAGGAAAGTAGCTGGCATGACAGTTACTGGCATACTACGAGTAACTCGCACACTGCGGATACATTTGCAAGTAATACTTGCATGCTACCATTAAGAAAATAGTTGTACTGTACGCATAATTTTATTCCATTCATCCGCAAACACAGGGAAACACATTCAGAGTTGGCTGTAAGAAGGGCGTAGCATCTTGAGAGTACGACAGATTGGGGTTTCGGGACTGGCTACAGTTTTGGATGGCTGTTGCGCAAACAGATTGTGCTCTGACGGTGTCCGATGTATTTGTCGGACACAAATAACCGGCAGAAAAGGCCATGGAGCTCTGGGCAGTCGATACGTCCCCGTAAAGTCTTACAGGCTACCGTGAGCTGATCAAGGTCTCTTCTCACAAACGAGTTAAAAGCCCTACGTCCCTAAATGATGGTGGGGTACCTACATGTAGGAAAAAATTGTAGGTATTACTTGATGCCTTTTGAAAAGGCATCTTAGGAAAGTTGTCTTCACATTTTCCTCAGCCTCAGTGTTTGGGTCCCGGTATAGGGGTGCCAAACATAGGCACTGGAATCGAGTATGCTTCGAACCAGAGCGATATACAATAGCCTAATAACATTTGGATTGCGAAATGTCATGACATAGCACTTGCTGGTTTAAAAACATTGTTTATTCACAATGCTCCACTCATAGACGACATCAATATCATATCCCTTTGCAAGATTTTGCGATCCTTGTCCGTTCAGATCTGTGCGACTAGCTTAAGGTCGTGGGCATATAACAGGCATTTGGCGAACTTAACATTAGTTATGAAGTCATTCATAATGACTGGGGACAGAGGCGGCCCCAACACAGATCCCTGACTTACGCCCAAGCGTGTAGTATAAGGCTTAGACTCGAAGCAGCCATGTCTTACAAACTGCTTGCGATCGTGCAGATAGTCGGAAAAGAAGTCAAAAAGACCGGACGAGAAACCGATCCCAGCTTTTTCAACAGCACATTGTTGTTAACTCTGTCAGTCTCTGTCGAATGCTTTCCGGAAATCGAAACACAGAGCTTCAGTCATACAGACTTGAACATAACTGGCTAAATGTGGGGCATACAAAAGTAACATTATATTTTTCCATTCATTATTAAGTAAATAGTCTGCTACGTTGGTCTAGAAGTTGAAAGCGCTACTGCTGAGCATGAGATCTTGGGTTTAACTACCGGATCGGGCGAAGTGTTGTTGGATTTTCCATTGTGAATTTCTCAGTAGCAGCCATGACTTGCCTGAATAGCCCGGACTTGTGTGGGACTTGAACATAGGGAACTGGCGAAATGTGGGTGTAGAACACACCCACCCTTCATTACCTACACTTCAGAGAGAGCAGACGTAATGTTATGTTTATAATACATTATTAATTAAACAGTACATACATGTGACTTATGCGACAGTTTCTGGGTGGCTCCATTGCTGTTGTTATTGTCGAAGAATTTCTCATTTTCTTCCTCTATTGCTTCTTGAGGCTAAAATATTTAAATCATATTAAAAAACTATCTGACCCGGCGAACCGCCTCAGAATATTAATATATTTTTTTTCACGAAATCTTCCCATGTTTTTATAAATGGTGTAAAACTAACCCGACGTTGTTTTATTTATATAGGTTACGCACATTATGAATAACTCTGAGAGCAAGGCGGTAAAAGGCCCGAATCTCGAGATCTTCTACCTGCCTCTGGGAGGACAAGACATGGTATAAATAATTGACGTACAGTTGACAAATCCGAAACTTAACCGAACTGACACTTCTGCCAAATCCTTACAAAAGTTAAGAGGAAACAGTTTAATTCAAATTTCAAATACACTGCGATTATTTTTATTGCGTGATTCACGTATGTATACAGGGTGGCAGGGATATCGACACGCAAACTAACCATGAATTCAGCACATGATTCATTGACAACACGTGAAATCCTGCATCGCGCAAGCAGAGTTTACCGCGCAACCAGCATATATGCAAAGTCCGACATCCATCGTCGTCGGTCCTGGCTGGAGGCCTTTATTTATTAGGGCAGCACATATAAGTCCGCTTAAGCAGACGACAACCCTACAGGTTGACCTGCGAGATGACATACACAAAAAAAAAAAACATCGTCGTCGGGTAGTTGCCCACGAGAGACGACACCCGTCTGGTCGGAGGATCCTCCCTATTCTATGGAGGATGAGTGAATTTTACACCCTGTTCCTAATGCCGCTATACTGGTTCGGTGGCATGTGGTAGCTGGTTTTCTGGTGACTTTGGGACGGGTGTGCTGTGTCACTACCAGTTGAAAAAAAAAACTATGCAGTTAAAATGTGCAGAACAGTTTTTTTATAGCTAACATAAACTTTCAATGCAAGAGTGTTCAGAATCATCTAATGAATCCATTTAAAAGAAATATACTAACGGCCTATTTTTGGGCAACAAAAAACGCGCTACGAACGCTGCAACGAATGCTGCTTTTTCAAGACTAGCAACGCAAATAACGGCCATATCACATACTTTTTCAGTTGAAGATGGTAATTCCTCCACTTCCTGGTTCACGGGTTCAGCTTGTTTCTCTTTCTCTGCTTCTTCTTCGAAGTACTTGGCTGGTGGCTGCGCGTTTGATTTCCGCCGCTTGCTATAACCAGAGGCGACATACAAAGTGTAGTTTCAATTACTGGAAACCTCATATGAGGTCATTGTGGTCATCTTATGAAAACGTTTTAATGACGTAAAAACACGGCTTCTCCATAATCATTCATGTTCCGATGTGCTGATTTTCAACGCCCTTGTGAATGGCCTGCGGCTGACAGACTTAAGGAGTCAGTCGCCTGAACAGACTGTCTGTCTGTCGTTTTGAGATTTCCACAAGCAAAAGGCAAAAGCATGCGCGCGGCATGCGCATCACACTGACGCCACGCAAAATCCTGCATCGCGCAAGCAGAATTTACCGCGCAACTAGCTTATATACAACGTCTTGACATCAAACTTTACACCCTATTCAAGTCAATGAAAGATAGACCAACCCAGTTAATGGTAGGTTTATAGTAGGTACAATATACTTACATATGCACCTTATTATGAGAAGACTCCTTTCCATCATTTGTTGATAGCGCTATCTGAAATAAAAAACATTTGTAAACAACGTAGTTTTTAAAACAAAACCCCTAAAACATCTCAGCAGCTTATCTACTTAACGCAATTGCAATCGCTTTCGTATAGAAATGTTACTGTTAGTTGAACTGCCAAACTAAAAAAAAGCGGTTGAAATTGTGTTACGTACCTAATCAAACTGTAAGTTGATGGCCGAAAATTCGTTCTGAGTTTTTGGCCAACCAGTACTTAAATCTGAGTAAAAATTTCTATTAAAAGAATTAATTTAGATACATGCGTGATCCATAATTACGAAAAAGATTGTGGGTTAATTAATGCTGTGTAAGTAGTGTTTAGTTCATCATCATTTCAGCCGAAAGACGTCCACTGCTGGACATAGGCCTCCCCCAAGCACCGCCACTTCGAACGGTTCTGTGCTTCCCGCATCCAGCGGGTTCCTGCGGCCTTCACAAAGTCATCGGTCCACCTTGTGGGAGGCTTTCCAACGCTACGTCTACCGGTACGCGGTCGCCACTAAAGAATGTTTCGGCCCCATCGGCCCAATCTGTTCTGCGAGCAATATGCCCTGCCCACTGCTACTTAAGTTTGCCAATTATTAGGGCAATGTCGGTTACCTTGGTTCTCCTGGGGATCTCTTCATTTCTGATTCGATCACGTACGGAAACTTGGAGTTTCCGTACGTGATATGTAGGGCATAGCCCTCTCCATTGCCCTTTGGGTGACTTGAGTGTTAAGTAAGTTAGCATTTATTTAAATAAATAAATAATAGTTTTGAATGCCCACAAAATATGACATTAATTCACAAACGACCATAAAATTTGTGAGTCTAGTCAGAATTTTACCAATATGCGCAGTTTGACTACTAGTTTTAAAGTCTTATTTTTGTTATTGTAATATTATAAACTGTTCGTGCCCTCTTCAAAATAAGTCAAAAGCATGGCTTGCAGTCTGCTTAAAAACTGCGATCACCATCCGTCTACCAATAAAGATTTTCTTCATTCTTCGATATTATTTTTTAGGCAGTGTGATCGCATTGTTGCTTAGGCCCGTTCAGAATAGAGTCGTCGACGGATTTCCATCACGATTATTGATTACCACGATATCTGGGGGCGGCAGGGCAGCCCTAGGCGCGGACTCGGGCGCTATTTCGTTGTAGTCTGTGGTGTCAGTAACTGGCTTCTTGCCTGATCGTAGCACCTTATCATGGCCGCCTTGTTCTGATTCGTTTTCTGACAGCTCGTAAACCGGGCCTTGGTCGACGGTCCTAGAAGAGTTAAGTCTATTTAGTTAAAGATTACAAGAAAGTGCAAGACCTCAGGGACCCCACCATATGAACTCGGTTGATTTTATACCTAGACCTATTTTGTGTAACACTCTCGGAATCTCAATCTCTTTCATTATAAATGGGTAATACAAGTTCCTCCTCAGCTGTAGCCCGGCAAATTCAAATTTTCTTTGGTTTCTTGCAAATTGCTGCTGTTTTACGTCGTATGTTGATCCGGGTTCTTTTGTTACTGCAACTAGATTGCCGACTAAGACGTCGCTTTCCTTTTCCACACTGAGAAGATATAGCATTACTCTACTAAGAGTTTAGTTTAAAAAGTAAACAAGAGAATGAACACCACTTACTTGGGAAGGAAAGTGGAGTCAGCTGGCGGCGGTTTCTTCATCTTGTACATGTGACTCCACGGCGCGGCGGGCAGCACCTCCCAGGGCTGGCCCAGCACCCTGGTCCATACTTCTCCTCGGACTACCACCAGACACCTGGGACGACACATACTAAACATGAAACTTGTATTCCCCGAAGAATCAGGCAAACGTGTCTAAGTATAGTACCAGTAAATTGCCAGGTATGTGAAAGTCCCATGATAAATGATTTTATTTCTGTAATAGTGTTTGTACAAAAACTTTAACAAGTCAATCATTTTAAAACTAGATAAAGTCAGTTTTTCCTATCTGGCAACTCTGAGAAGAAATGCCAGAGTCCAGACATAATCTTGGTCAGATCATGTGAAGATCATGCAGATTTGAGTGGACCTGTCCGGTCAGTGTACGCATTCAGTAATCACAACTCAAAACTCATGGAGCTCAACGATTCGAAGAACAATACCAAAGAAAGGACATTTGATCATGATTAAAACTAACAAAGATAAATAGAAGCAATGACCCACATAGTCGTCACATTCACAACAATTAAAATCATATGACGGCAGCCATAGTGATTAGCAGCTGCGAGAGACGGCGACTAGATGGCGCTAGTGGAACGTGCACCAGACGCATCATAAAGAAATCATTCACTCTATAGATCATTTGGCTTAATAGACTTGAATCCAATCTAATAAAATGTTGTGACGTTTCGCTGTCAAGCGATCGCCTTTAAAAGGAGCTGCGCTGTTCAATCAGCACGCATTTCGAACGGATGCGTCTTGGTGCACGGACCACTGTCTCTCGACAGTCAGTACTGCCCGGTTATTGGACGTGGAACGATGTCTCTGACATTTAGTACTGTCCTTATTGCGGTGGGTGCATGGACCACTGTCCCTGACAGTCAGTACTGCCCTATGTGACCGCCTTCATTAAAATTATTAGTTATTTAATTCAATTTCTATACTTCGAGATTCATGATACTTATTAACTGATTGTTCAATTGAAAATGTATTGTCATACCTGAGTCTTACTTCTGATGTCTGGGCTTAATCCGACATCAGAAGTGGGATCGGATTTTCGCCCACCTCTGGCAATTCGTCATCACAAAACATGCAGGAAAATATTCCGCTACCCTCAAATAGTTTAGAAGCATATCTTGCAAAATTAACTGATGTCTGCTGCCCCGGTCCAATGCACCACCTCAACGTTTCACGGCGTTGGTACCGTTTGATCCTGACGACCCCAATTCAGACATAGGGGGCTGGTGTTGGCTTTCAGACACCATAATTAGGAGCAAAAATTTGAATAGTGTCTATTTAATCTTGAGGTTGACCTATTGTCTTCAAGGCGCGCAGCCACATAACTGACCAAAATCATAGGTCAATATTAATAGGAAGATATCCAGGAGACTTTTAAAGCTCGGTTCTCTCGCCCTATTCTTATTCAGGATCACTTTGACAATATCCTTAAAATTTCAAATTATTTCTACTGAGACCGCAGCTCAGGCATGTTAATGTCTTTGCCAAATCCGGGACGCAAGATTATCTGAAAAGGTTGTGTCGAGTTTTGACATTTCCATATATGTCTGATATTCAAATAAGTCATGAATTAAGATCGACTGTGGTAAATAACAAATCTTAGCTATTACGAATACTGCGAGGCATATCCTCAAACGAAGGTCAGAATTGCCCGAGTCAAACGATTCTGACGTCAAACGCCCTCGTGCTACGTTTGGATTACGTGGCAACTGCAACGTACGTGGCAGGACCGGGCATCGCCATTTAATCGTTCTATTTTTGCGTATAAACGTGTCAACCAAAAGTCACAAGTCACATGCTACGTCTGCAGGGAGCCAGGCCACATCGTCTCCACCTTTCCAATGCGGGGTTCCTGTTTAATTTTAAGAAGTGTTCAGTTTCTGAAAGTCCAAGCTGAATAGCTGGGGTGATTAGACCAAATCAAAAAAATAAAATAATAGTTTGCTTTAATTAATGTCCCAACTCTGTTACTCAATTTCCAAATAATTCGGCCGGGGAAAAGGCAATGTTAACTGGACACCAGAGGATGACCAAATACACGCAAAAATTATCCACATTTTAAGGCCCGAATCAGTTTTTAACCCTTCCTTGCCCATTTAACTCTATACCGATGCAAGTAGTGAGGGATATGGTGCAGTTCTTATCCAAAAATATGATGATACTGCATAAGTTATAGCTTATTATTTGCATGGACGAAAATTCACTGTATTTACCGAACTCCCATAGATAAGGCTTCTCACTCAAAACGTTATTTGACTCCAAGGCTTCACCGTTGGTGGGGGCTATATTGCAGGCTTAGGATTTTGATATCGTGTACCAAGAAGGTCGAAAGATGGCTCATGCAGATTTCTTGTTTCGCAATTTATCAAACACAAATAGTTCTATACCTCGTAAAGTAAATTTTACATTTAGACAAAGATCGGAAGCGCGATTCGGTACTTTTTGAAATGATAACAATTCCTAAATAATCAATTACCTGTCGAGATATCACGTACGCAAGGTTCAAGACCAGGAATATTGTATAGGAAGATAGAACCACGCCTCCTTTAGTTTTCCGTCTTCCCTGCTTTGTTAAAATTGAATGCGTTGACGGTGTAGTTGAACCAGAGCGGAGGCGTGACGTCGAACGCGGTCGGTACGAGTTGCGCCTGTGGTGTCGCCGCGGTGGCGTGCGCGAGCGGTTGTGGTTCTTGTGGCGGTATGACTTCTTCATTTCGGCGATATGTTGGGGTGATAGCGTAACGTCCTGTGAGTTCGCTGAGCTTGCTCCTGCTAATTTCATGTCTGGTTGTTCAGTGTCACGCTGCATAGTTTTCTTGCGGTTTCTTCGTTCGGGGTCACCACTTTGGCGTTTAGGCAGTAGAGGGATGAAACTCCAGATGAAGATATAATCAGAAATATATCGGTATATTTAGATGTACCGAGGTTATAAATATGAGTCACACACAGCTGAGCGCCAGTGTGTCGCGGGGCGGGGCGCGCGCGCAAAACGTGCGTGCTGCCACAGAGCGTAGAGGAGTTTCTAGTTGGCTACCTATCGTTCATTGGTTTGGTCCCTAATTACCCATGTTCATAATGAAATACAACATTTAGGTTTTGACAAGACTTTAAAAAAAAGTTTACGAATTTTATTGGTTTCCCGACATGGCAAAATTTGTAAAGTTTATTTGCTGTGCAGTATGTAAAACTTCCAAAGGCCCTTCAGGTGTACAGCAAGTGCAGTTACATTCAATTCCAAAACATCCAATCCCTTGGCACACAATTCATTTAGATCTAACTGGAACACTTTCGGGAAAAAGTGATAGAAAAGAATGTTGTTCAGTTTTAATGACTGCAGTAAGTTTAAAAACTTTTGTAATGATAATACAATAGAGCTCCCTTTCATAGCAACCGGTTCAAGTAGAGCTAACGGTCAGGTGGAGAGGATCATGCAAACTTTAAAGAACATTTTTTTTACTGATTGCGAATGTAATTCTAATTGTCATTCGGGGTTCCTCACTTAATCTTGCTAAAATAACTCCTAGTTCTTCTCGTTCATCGTGCATCAAAAAAATTTCAAAGAGTGACTAAAGCTGACACTATAAGGTTTAATAAGGGGAAAGCCCGGATTAAACCTTTTGCAGGTGTATTTTTTTTTGTAAATTGCGAAGAAAGACATCAATTTAATTTAGATTTAAAAAAATAAGTGACCTTATAAAATAGTCACTGTTTGACGAAAATTATAATTTTATTTTATTTTATTCGGGGAACTAACAGCTAACATAAACAGTGCCCTTAAACGATACAAAATTGAAGGCCATTTACAAGTTTAATGATGATGATCATAAACGAACCGTGGCAGATAATAAGTTCAGTATGGCTATTGTACCTGTAAATAATAATATGATCTCAGATTCAGGGGAAACTCGTACTCTAAGCTATCGTGCATTGACTGCGGATGATTCAGAGGAAACACTTTCTGTAAGCTCTCGCACCCTTAGTGCAAATGATTTAAATAACTCGGAAGAAACTTTATCTGTTAGCTCTCGAACATTAAGTGTAGATAATTCCAAAGCTATAACATAATCTTTGGAATGATCAACTAGTATGGTCTCTTCTACTTTTGTGGGAGACGATCATCTCTGCAAACAAAATATTTAGATCACTCCTGCTGTCATTTGATGATGATCCTGTGTTGCGCTGAAGGAATCTCACCTGCTTTTGTGGGTGACGATTTAGACCAGCATGTTTGAACTGTAGGGGTTTTCTTTTTTAAAGAAATACCTAGACCAGTGATATCTGTGATGAGCTGAAGGAATCTCACCTGCTTTAGTGGGTGACGATTTAGACCAGCGTGTTTGAACTGTAGGGGTTTTCTTTTGTAAAGAAATACCTAGACCAGTGATATCTGTGATGAGCTGCAGGAATCTCACCTGCTTTAGTGGGTGACGATTTAGACCAGCATGTTTGAACTGTAGGGGTTTTCTTTTGTAAAGAAATACCTAGACCAGTGACTTCTGTGATGAGCTGCAGGAATCTCACCTGCTTTAGTGGGTGACGATTTAGACCAGCATATTTAAACTGTAGGGGTTTTCTTTTATAAAGAAATACCTAGACCAGTGATATTTTCTATTTTGATATGTAACGATGATGATGATATGAATTAATGAGTCTTTTTTTTATTAGATGACTGAATGCACTCGAGGACGAGTGATTTGTCAGAATGGCCGTGACGGCAGCCATAGTGATTAGCAGCTGCGAGAGACGGCGACTAGATGGCGCTAGTGGAACGTGCACCAGACGCATCATAAAGAAATCATTCACTCTATAGATCATTTGGCTTAATAGACTTGAATCCAATCTAATAAAATGTTGTGACGTTTCGCTGTCAAGCGATCGCCTTTAAAAGGAGCTGCGCTGTTCAATCAGCACGCATTTCGAACGGATGCGTCTTGGTGCACGGACCACTGTCTCTCGACAGTCAGTACTGCCCGGTTATTGGACGTGGAACGATGTCTCTGACATTTAGTACTGTCCTTATTGCGGTGGGTGCATGGACCACTGTCCCTGACAGTCAGTACTGCCCTATGTGACCGCCTTCATTAAAATTATTAGTTATTTAATTCAATTTCTATACTTCGAGATTCATGATACTTATTAACTGATTGTTCAATTGAAAATGTATTGTCATACCTGAGTCTTACTTCTGATGTCTGGGCTTAATCCGACACATATATTGAGACTTTACAAAATAAATACTCGTGTATTATTATTATACAATTGTATTCTGTTTTGTTTAGCTGTAAATCTTCCTAAGAACTAAATAACATAAATAAACATTGCCATAAATTCAGGCTGGATCAGCAGCTGGAGCAGTCTGGATTTGACCAGACGGGATGCTACTGAGAATATCCTCGGCGGAAAAACTTTAACATTTCGCCCGACCTAGGAATCGAACTCAGGACACCTTGTTTAGCGTAGACCAACTAAGTTCGATTTAAATATATAGGAAATGGATAGCACATGCCTTGGTTTTCATATAGATAAACCAGTCAGGAAGTATGTGTGGTGTGACCATGAATGATAGGTAAAGGAATGATGTGATAAGGTATCGGTGCGGTTTGAAAGAAGATGCAGTGACAAAAATTGAAAAGAGTATGCTTAGATGGTTTGGTGATGTTGAGAGGATGAATGAAAGGAGACTAACAGAGGTGAGTAGAAACGCCCGAGAGGGGATGCCCTAGGAGGACATATTGGTTCTGTTCTTTAGAAAGGTTAGGTGCGTAGTACTCGGAACCGGCGTGCGTGTATGAACGTTAACGAGGCAGTAGGAGTATGTAAGGATCGTAGCAGGTGGCGTTCGGTGGTTTCTGCCTACTGCCATGGGAAGGGGGAGGGGAGGCGTGAGTTTATGCAGTCAGAAATTTGACCCTTTGTTATGGTCATCAAAAAACAATAGAAGAAGAAGATCTCACCTCAGTCGCGTGCAGCAGAAAGGGAACTGCATGTTGGTATCCTCCACTACTTCCTCACACTCGATGGCAGATTCCGGAGCTTCAACCCGCTTACATCTTGACAAAATTAAATATACATTATCAGCTATGATTATTGAGTACTCTGCTAATAATTAAGCTTTTATTGTCGCGGCACGTGACCCCAAGCCTCAGGTTGTTCCCACAGACCCGCTTCATCATCATCACCATGTGGTCAAAAGACTTCCACTGCTAGACAAAGACCTGCTTCACCATCCGTACAATCCATCTTGCGTTTCCCGCATCCCGCGGTCCTCAGTCCTCAGTCCGCCTTGTGGGAGGCCAAACTACGCTGCGCCTTTCGCGGGCAAAACGATAGCTACTCTAGAATTTTTCGGACTCATGGACCACCCGTTTTGCGTACAATTATAGCTAGTGTTACCTGAGACTATTTGAAGTACATACCCAACTGTGTATATAGCAAGGTTTCTTCCTCCGGGCTGGCATCTATGTCTGGTGCAGGAGTAGGCATCCGCCCACTCCGTGTATGCTTGGTGCTTCTTCATGGTCCTGGGGTCCGTGCAATCTGTGGGCAAACAAATGAAATCATGAAAACAAATGTTGTTCAATGCCTAGCGGATGAAACTATGTAGTAGTGTCCCGCAAAGTCTTAAGATACTCGGCATTTATTGGATTATATACTTGGCTGTATGCTGTGAGTGCTATTGCCTGCTTAATTTTGTAATATAACACCAGATGGCGCTACTATGTTTCCTGTCATGTTGTGGGTACTTATTGTGCATCATCCTGTGTGTTATAACACTTAAAATTGTATTGTTTAAAAACCAAGAAGTCTATGTTTATTATCCTAACCTCAATAGTATTGATTACGTGTTGATAGTAGTTTTAATAGAGAGAAAAAAAAATGGCTGATTTCTTAAAGTTTACAATGATAACTATTATATATCGTGACTATTAAGAACAACCTCTTTTTTTATTTCGGACCTATTTCGGAAAAATAGTGATTTCATTAAAAAAAACACTCCATAAAACGCGTGATTCGCGTCAAAACAAGTGCGGGCAAAGTTTCCTGTTTATAAACAGAACGCCTAATCAAATGATTCGTCAAAACAACACGCACCATTCGGTGTTTTATAACAGCACTTCCTGTATTTTTAATTTCCTTTGACTTACAAACCTTCGATCAAATATCTTGCAAACAACAGAGCGGCAATTCTTATTATTATTTTAAGAACGTTCGCATTCGAATCCCAGTCTCAATTTGTCTAAAATCCCTAGTTTCTTACATTTACACAAGTATTTGACGTTTGATTGATGCAGAGGTGAGACTGCGACTTTAGAACGTTTTTAATTACAAGAATAATTGGCCATCTGCATCCCGTACCAATTCTCTAAAAATCTCACCGTGAAGTGTGCCTAGTAGTGCTATTCTGTAACCATCTCACCGTGAAAACTTAGATGAAGTGAGCGTGGAGTGAGCTGTCAGTGTCACTGATGCTAGGTGCGGACCAAGACGGGATGTCACTGACAGCTTACTCCACTCAAGTCTTCGTTCGTCGTCGGTGAGATTTTAACAGAATCGACATGCTGATGGATGGACCTGCTGACATAAAATAATAAAATAACGTCGATTATCTAATTCTAATAATTAAAAATATAAAAATGATATCTACATTCCGAACTGAAGTTTTCATGTTTCCCTTTGTGTTTCCCAGCATGGCCAGAATTGTGAACTGCAAACAATAGGGAATATGCAATTGAATTTATGATCATTAATATCAATAAAATACATTATTAAAACACGGTAAAAGCACAAAAAAACCTATCTTGATCATTAACTACTATGATTAAGTAGATGATTGTTACCATATTATTCTTTAAAACTCTTCTTTTTTTAATGGCGATGCGTTATGGATTGCGTTTGTTTCACCGAAAAATCATAAAATAATATTGTAAAAAATAAGCAGTGCATTGAAAATCGTTTCTAGATGCAATGCAATATTAAAAATAATTTCGACATAATATTATGAATTTATGAATTACTTGCATATTTCCTATTATGACGACCGGATGATTTTACCATAATTTAATTCAATATCATCTTGATAAAAGGCTGGTAACACCTCATTTCGAAACGTGCTAACTGTGTAATTTATTCAAATTAACTTAACATCACCTTAAAGTAGGTGCCTGCACTCACATTTCGCCAGATATGTTTAGAGTCTCTATAATCGTAAAGTCGTAAAGGTCTCTTATATTATATAGTGTATTATCTATGTAAAGGTCGAGCGAGCTTATATATTGTGGTTATATAGTCTTTGATTGCCATCAACCGGGCACAAAGCAAGACTTCGGGCTGTTGATTAGAAATTCCAGACGTAAAAACCCAATAATACTTTGTCCGACTACGGAATCGAACCCAGCTCAGTAGTAGCGCTTGCGACCACTAAGCTAGACCAACGAGGTAGTCATAAAGAATAAATTGTATATATGATTGCCCGCGAAATTCAAATTTTCAGTGTCAGATTATATGTTGAACAAAATATGTTTCGCGACCGTAACAAGTATGTTGCAGGTCACTCAGAAAGTATTGCGATAAAAAGTTTTTAAATATGAGAGACTGGACAGATATAGTCTATTTTGAAAATATGATTATTTTGTAAGTAAAAAAGTTCCAATTTCAAAATTTCCCTCCACATTGTTTATGAGCTAATTTAAATTATCGTGTCTCATAAAAATAATGGATCTGCGCCGGGAACATTTTCGCGCTATGAGTTTTTCGATTTCAAGTGTCGCATGAAACCGGACGAATCGTACGAAAGACTTCAAATGGCATTCATGGATGAAGGCCCCTCTAAAGCAACCATGTGTCGTTGGTATACCGAATTCAAGCGCGGTCGACTAACTTAGGGTGATGAAGAAAGAAGTAGTCGCCCTTTGACGGCTGTTACGGAAGAAAAAGTGCTAGCACTGATTTATTTTATCCAAGACAAGAGGCGAGTAACGTATCAAGCACACACTGCAAGTTGGATCGGGAAGTCTTCACGAAATTCTACACGTGCATATTCACGTGAGTTTCACCCTGGGTGGTCAGAAACTGGCCCGTGTGGAATGGTGCCGTGAAATGATAAACAAATTTAAAGCAGGGTCGTCTTGGCGTGTTTACGACATCATTACAGGTGATGAGTCTTGGGTTTTTCAAAACGAATCAACGCCTACCAAAGTGAAACGTTCTAGAAGTGGGGGGAAGATTTTGATCTCCAGCTTTTTCAATCTGACTGGCTACTACCGCTGAATACTACCAAATGCTTGGCAGAAGTTTTCTCTGTTGTGAGCAACTAGCGACAAAACACGGGGCTCCGCGGGCTACTGCTCCACCACGACAACGCGCATTCGCACACCGCGCTCAATACGAGGGACGTCCTGGACAGCACGCCGGTCAAACTTCTGGGTCACCTTCCTTACAGCCCTGACCTAGCACCGTGTGACTTCTTTTTATTCCCAAAAAAACTGCTTAAAGGGATATCATTTTTGTCGCCGGAAGATGCACTGTCCGCGTTAGAGCAGGCTGTAAACGAGGTGTCTACGGCGGATTAGAAAAAGCCTGTTTACAAAGTTTTTTTTTAAACTTTGAATATATTTAATTTATTTTTTTAAACCTATAGAGCAATTATTTTGATTTTCGCAAAAAAATCTGATTGTCCCACGTATTATAATCATGAAAAAGCCACTCAATGGGACTCCATGAACTTATAGGGTTGTATTAAAATTCTACAAATCCATACTTGTTGCGGTCCAGGCGCCAGGGCACTGGCGCCTACAAATGTTAAAATAAAAATAAAATCTTACATTGGTTCTTGTACGCGTCCTTATTTTCCGAAGTAGAACTAGCAGAGACCGCGGCCAGAAGGCCCAGAATTAATATTATCATGTTAAAACTGGCACATGGACTGTGCACCAAATGCGATGTTGTCAAATGACCGACCGTTTGTAACTGCTATGCCTTGAAAGCAGTACAGTGAAGCAGATATTGGTTAAAGAAAAAAGAGTAAAGTTTTAGGTACAGGTTCGGCCTTTTTCTGATCCGGTACTGGATTAACGTGAGCTGTTTTTTTATTTATTTATTTAATACTTCACTCAAACAAATGTACAGAGGCGGACTTAATACCATTGGCATTTTCTACCAGTCAACCTTTGGGTAATGTAGAGATAAACAGTGGTACGTGCAGTTTGTTATGAACATATTTTTTTAAATATTGTACATAAGTACATAAAGTTTATTAATTTTTTAACCTTACCAATTTACCTTACCCTTTGTACCTTATTTATTTTTTGTACTTAGATAAAGTTTAATAGGTCAGTAAATTGGCGGAACAGGGTGGCGGTGTTTTCCAAAAAAAGCGCGAGTGTTTCTATTCATGGATGCCTAATTCCTTGGAACTTCTTTATAGCATGGGTAAATAATGACCTCCGCGTCGAGGCGAGGAGGATATCATCAAACTCTTTGTCTTAGACCCATATTTTAAGTCGTAACACCGAAAGCTACACGACTCACAACTCTGTCGAGGAGACCTCAAGGCGTACTTTGGAAGACCCTCAAAATCGATTTTCTAAGTCGTCAGATTAAGGAAATTATGATATCCCTCGAATTTGTGTGAGTCTAGGTGATACGTCACGAATACGACAATATTCAATAAACTCTCTATAAGACATTATGAATATCGGATAAAATACGCGTGTTTTGGTTTAAACTTCCTTGTTGTGACTACCTCAAGCCTCAAGGTAGATGCCTTAAATTTGACAGTTGGTTCCTCAACTTAAACTCAGCTCGACTGAAAAACTGTTTGAGATGAGGAGTAAAATTGCAACTGTGAATATCAAACCATCTAAGTGAGGTTGAGTCAAGTCGAGGAAATCATGAGGTTTTGGTTATAAATATGGGTCTTAGTGCTGATTTCACCAATAATACTGAACGCGATCAGCACTTATAAACCCAGTTCAAGAGCTGTCAGTGTCAACATTCCATAACAATTTTGACACTGGCACAAAGAGTACTATTCACCTAAACGCAATTTTTATGCCAAAAAGCGCAGTGGCGCCGTCTACAATTTGTGCCCGAACTAAGCCAGGTTTTTGTAGGTAGTTGTAGGTACGGTGCAACCACTTATAAAAGGTAAAATAACTAGTTTAAGCAGAACTGGCTTTGTATCATAGGTTTTACAGAAGACAGGATCTGCTTTTACTAGTTTTGTTACCATTGAAATGCCGTTGACTTAAATCATGTAGGCTTGTCTTTTATAGAAATGATGTGAAATGAAACAAGTGAAATGTTTTAGTATTTTTTTATTTTTATAATGTTTAGGCTTATCATAGTACAATTTTGCTAAAACTTTTGTTTCATCTTCTCCATTATAGGTATTTTTTATTGTTAAAATACGTTTAACGGATCGACACTATGTAGTAAGACACTAACTCAACTCTCTAGCTCAACTCCACGCACTTTCTGAAATATTTCACAACCGAAACACAAACGAAAAATGAGAAAGATCTACTAACATACGCTTACACAGAGAGTAGAGCTACCATTTTGAAATTTGAATTTCAAACAAATTGCTAAACTTATGACAGTTACCAGTTTAATTAAAAAATATCGAATGTATTTCTATTTGTAAAAATAGAAATACATTAGAAATACAAATATATGGGACTGTCCCCCCCCCCCGTACTGGCAGCTCTTGAACGCATTTAATCCCAATATATTTGGGGTCGGCGCAACATCGCTTTATTTCATAATTCTCTATTAGTCGTCAGCTCGATAGTAACCCCCTTTCTAGCCCATTATGCAGCGTCAGGCGGACGTCAGTTGGTAGGTCTTGCGGACGTCCAAATAGCGGCCATGTCGGTTTGTTTGTCATCCATTAAAAGATACACGATCATTTATTTTTGTGTCAATATTAAACCACCGAACTTGCACGATTAAAAACGTGATTTCTCTTTACCTGCCGTTTATCAGTTTTGATGTCGACTGTACTTTGATTTCAGAACAATACAAATGTTTTGTATTTACGTTTACAAGAGAGCAGCATCCGGTTCTTTTTCTAGTAAAAAGTTGGAAAAACGACGACCACTAGGCTCGTTAAGATGCGTGTGAAAAACCTCGTGAAACGATAAACGAAGTCTATCTTACCATGTGTTGAATTGTCTTTGTGTACCGACCGGTACCACTACATCGTAAAGGATAGAGAGGTTTGGAAGGAGAAAGGGGAGGTCCTTGCCCAGCAAACAAAGACACAACATGTCTTGGTACTCTGTAAGTAAATGTGACAATGTGTCGTGGGGTCTGATCTTGTCGAATTCAGTTCTTCTTTCCGTTCAACAGGTTGTCGCAGTGGCTGAGTTGTTCAATGGAAAGGGAGAGAGAGATTTCGAGTGCACATCAGCAGATAGCAGGTAACATGCCTTTTTCCGGCCCCCCTAAATGGGTCCAGTGACAGCGTATTGTTCCACGCAGGCCTCTCTTAGGCGTAGTCGCAGGAGGAGTCAAACACCTCACTCCCCTGCTTGACCAGACGGAGCCCGCAGTGGCCGGCCGGCACCAGTCGTGGGCTGCGTTGAAGAATGCTTAAGTGCCCCCGGAGGTAACACGGGGTGGTTTTAGTCATTAGAAGTCTATACAGACCCCTCCGCCCGCCCCAGGGTGGAGGACGTTAATGAGGATTAACACCACAAAAAAAAAGTGGTCGAGTTGTTGAGTCGCGGGTTCGTCTCTGACTCAAAATCAATGAATCTGCCAACCCGTTATCCAACTAAGTTGGGGTCTAAGTCTAAGTGGATGCAGCTGAATACGAGGTTTTGTACATGGAGCGACTGCAACTGACATCCACGACCTAGTTACAGGGTAATACGGTACACTGGTTGTCTTCTGACTACACGTAACGACTGTTGAAAGATCTGCGAATGGCACCGGGACCAACGGCTTAACGTGTAATAAGGCCTTGTCGACTGTAGATTTTTAGACCATTTCAGGGGCGGATTCAGACGGATTGGATAGATTTTCTTTTGACCGTACAAATTGAAATTGGAGTTACGCTGTCACGGCGCACAGTGGGTCGAAACTATGATTTTAGTGACTTAGGGCTCAACTTGCTTTTTTACTTTTTTCCTCATGTGGATGGATAGAGCTCATTAACCTCAACAATAATTGTTCTGATGTATTTTTTCCTAAACTTTATACTTTGGGTAGAAAAATGTGTTTTGTTATTTTTTTGTATGGAGCGGATCAAATAACCTTAAATTCCTGCTAAGTAGCGTGTGATCCCGCGTTGAAACTTTATTTTTCATATACCTTGTCTAGTCTATTATCATTTGATGCTATTAACGTGTGCATAAAGTTGCAACTCTGCCAAATAAATGGATCGAAAAAAATGAAAAAATATATAGAATAAAAAGCTACATTTTTTACTTTCGTAAGTTCTTTTAAGTTAAATTTGATATGGAATAGTAAGTAAAAGCACGTAATAATACACATAGTTACTTAACAACTAACAACAATACATTTAAAAGGTCCCTAATTAGCTTAAATTTACTAATATATGTAGTATTAGTAAATTTAAAGCTAATCACACTAATCATAATACATTTAAAAGGTCCCTAATTAGCTTAAATTTACTAATATATGTAGTAGTAGTAAATTTAAGCTAATTAGGGATCTATGAATTTCAATTTCTTTGTTTTAATGACTTTAACATGTTTATGAAATGTTATTTTAAGTTAGATTTAATACTGAATAGTGAGTAAAGATAGGTACATAATAATACAAATTAGTAAAGGTAAACTAACATTACTACAACTAACACAAGCAAACTAAAAACTAACTATAAACAACATCAAACATTACTATTTCCTTTCAATTATGAGTTTGACATTTATAAACTAATAAAAAAAACAAGAAACTTACAAACTACCAAAAAATCTTATTCACTATCGCTATGACTATCTTGTAAATTATCTACATCAATAAAATCTATATCGGATTCTGTGGGAAAAATCAGCAGAAGCTCTTTGACTTTTGGAGAGAGAACCATTATATTTTGTTTCACCATTCGAGGTCTTAGACTTGTGATCTTTGGATCAGAAGACAAAAGAAGATTGTGTATAATATCCTCATTTGTCGCCGTTCTACTTACCTTTCTAGAATGACTCTCTCTATATTTCCGGAAATCTTTATTACGAGCTTCCGCTGCCTCTTCCGACAGTTTACCTATAGGTATGGCACCAAAGTGCTTAATTATATCACTCCCATGTACTAACAATTTATGTATACTGGAAGGCATATAATACCAGGGATATAAGTGAACGTACAATTGTGCAGTATCTCTACAAAATTCGGAAAACTTAGAAAGATCCACGCTCTCTCCAGATGCAACCGTCTGAAGAATCACATGAAACCTTTCTATTAAATCTTTATCTATTCCTGTTATGCGAGCTGTTGTTTCTGCATCCCTAAAAAATCTTCTGGCAGTATTGCCATCATTGGTTGTGCCTACTCCTTGCTTGACTACGTCAATAAGTAAACCGCATTCTTTCTTAAACGCTTGCTGTATAGCGCTCTTTCTGAGTGACATTTTTTCTTTGTCATCGCCCCTGCAACTCCATTTTTTGAAATCCAAACGATAAGCTGCAAACAAAAAGAAATATCACTTAAATAAAAATCTCACAAGTAAATATAACGTGAAAAAAATTATGAACTAATAAAATTATATTTACCGATATGAAGTAAGCACTCCATGCTTCTTATCCAGGCATGTAAAGATGACATTCCATACTGGAACACTTCTTCGTTGTTCTCTTTTTGAGCAAGTGACTCTAAATTGTTCATCTCTGACGGTTTTGCTTTGCAGATATCACAGACAGCTGAAGATGTGTCTGACAAATATGACGATATTTTGCCGTCTATCATCGTCAAGTGCAATTGATGCTTAACTTCAACTTGATTGAACTTGATTGGCTGAAGTGTTTCTATTTCTTCGGTTATGCTAGCTTTTATAGTTACCACTGTTGACTGCGTTTCTTTGGTAAATTTGAACATTATCGGACGGCAATAGAAAGTTGATGAGGGTCGATCGTTTTCCAAAACAATTGTTCCATCACATTGTTGAAGCCTTATAGGAACTAGACTGGCCATGAAGATAGTTGAGTCATCAAACTCTGCTTCAGTCTTTTGTTTATAATTACTTTGACCTGAGGCTCCATCAAAACCCCATTTGCTTATTAGCAGTAACTCAGTTGGCGAATCCAAATCTAAAGTAATCACTTCTAAAAGCCTAGATACCGTCAAGTTGAGTAAAGCTTGCAGTTTAATAGCAGCTCCTTCTTCAGTTATAATTATGTCTTCTTTCCCTGGATAACATTTTGCCTTCGCTTGTTTTATTTTATAATAAGAAGGGTATAAATCAGACCTATTTTCACTTGCTGCTTCTCTTAGGCTTATATACTGCCACTTACTTAATTTAAGTGAAACTAATAAAGACAGTGCCTTATCGGGTGAATATGTACTACTTTTCGGTTTACTTGTACTTAAACACTCTTTAACTTTTTCTAGATCTTCGGGGTGATTTAGTAAATGGTTCATAATTTTTCCTACATCCTCATTTCCGGTGTTTCTTAAACTAGCAATTGTAGTAGCTTTAAGTTCATCCGGGGATAACGAAAGCGATTGGTTAATTTGATCAACGCGTCGTCGTTTTTGCCTGGAGCCCAATTCCTCGAAAGGTTTTCGAGGTGTAAATGTAGATGTCGAAGCTTCTGTAGTAGATGGTGGTAGATTTTCGACATCTTCAGTATTACAAATCTCGAGCCTTTCCTGTTCAGTGTTCACAGCTTCAGGTATCATTCCTTCGGGCCAGTTTATTGCACGTTCCAACCAATCACCATTTTTTCTTACAAACTGTGCTAACGTGCGACTACTTCGTTCCCATCTTGCACTT
The DNA here is from genome assembly GCA_963555695.1 of Dasypolia templi. Lineage (NCBI taxonomy): Eukaryota > Metazoa > Arthropoda > Insecta > Lepidoptera > Noctuidae > Dasypolia > Dasypolia templi. The sequence goes on from OY743163.1 coordinate 15,342,616, forward strand.
ATATTTGAACAAAAGCGCGTACAGAATTTTTGGAGCTCAACACTGTTCTCTTCGGTCACGTTTATTTTATGTTGTAGGAATTGAAAGAATTTTTGACTATCCGACAGTGACTTGACCTGCTCTCTTAAAATCATAAATAAATCTAAATTGTTAACTAAATTATCCATTATAACGAAAAAGGGACGATCAGAATCACGAGATGTTAGTAGTAGTACGAATAAACGAACACTAGTTAGTATATAATAAATTATGGTCATTTTATACTTCCAGAATCCAGTGACAAACAATGTTTACTAATTTTTCTACTACCCTCATTAACTAATTATCCTAATTAATATTACAGTAATGACTAAAAGTGAAAAACATTGTTATTTTATAAGGTAAAAGGTTAAGCTAATTACAGTAATTAAACACACAAATAGAAATTAATTGATTTCATATCCACATTTTTAAATAAAGGTCCCTAATTAGCTTAAATTTACTAATATAAGTAGTATTAGTAAATTTAAGCTAATTAGGGACCTTTTAAATGTATTGTTGTTAGTTGCTAAGTAATTATGTGTATTATTACGTGCTTTTACTTACTATTCCATATCAAATTTAACTTAAAATAACTTACGAAAGTAAAAAATGAAGCTTTTTATTCTATGTATTTTTTCATTTTTTTCGATCCATTTATTTGGCAGAGTTGCAACTTTATGCATTTGTTTATAGCATCAAATGATAATAGACCAGACAAGGTATATGAAAAATAAAGTTTCAACGCGGGATCACACGCTACTTAGCAGGAATTTAAGTTTATTTGAGCCGCTCCATACAAAAAAATAACAAAACACATTTTTCTACCCAAAGTATAAAGTTTAGGAAATAATACATCAGAACAATTATTATTGAGGTTAATGAGCTCTACCCATCCGCATAAAAAAAAAAGTGAAAAAGCAAAGTTGAGCCCTAAGTCACTAAAATCATAGTTTCGACCCACTGTGCGGCGTGTAGAAAAGTTTGAAAAAAATAAATATATAAGAGCGAGCGAGCAAGTTCAAAAAAAATATTGCTTTATGCCTTTTTGTTGTTGTTTTGTTTGGTTTAATTACGGACGCCTTTAACATAGTTTTACACTTTTGTCCATTGCTTGATGTCACTCAGGACCAAAGACAATACACATTGCTCTGTCTGTGAATAGACAAAATGACAGATGTATTAAACAAAATGACAGATTTATTAGACAAAACGAAGGCACAGATTTCTATTATTCATCTGTCATTTTGTATATTTTTCCATCGACAAAACGCGGTGGTTATGTTACACACGCTGGTAATCGAACACAGTAGCTACATGGGACTTTTCAGATAACAGGTGAAATTTTGGTATGATACAATACACTTCTACCTACCCCATCTGGGAGTTATGTTATATTATTTTGTAGACGGGATAGTAAAATAAAACCATTAAATTCTGCACATAAATTTATTTACACTAACAACTAATAATAATAACTTTTACAACTTAATCATTACAAAATAATAACAGAAATGCACTGTTTTAATACCTACAAAGGATTTTACGAGAATATTCAAACGGACGTTTTTTAAAAAAATGTTAAAGTCGCGTAGTTTGTCGCCGTGGGTGGTCTGTCAATGGCGCATGTTCGTTTTTTAGTGAATTTAAGTGTTTTTGTGTTTAAATTGACTGTGAGTGGATTGATATTTAGGTACTTGTGAATAGTTATTTCATTGTTGTGGATAGTTATTTGAGCGAAAAGTCATAAAAAAAAGTTTTTGTGTGCAAAAATGTGTTACGTAAACAAACCGTTTTTGAAAATTGTAAGTATTATTTCGTCATTTATTTACAATATTCAACTCTCGTATTACGAATACTGTTTTTATTTTGTAATATGGTATGTTTATTCAAGAACCCAAAATAATTTACTTATGGGTGGAATCTACCAAAAATTTATGAAAAAGTTTTTTATTTTTATCAAAACCGCGTAAACGGCGAATTTCCGCGATATCGCGAAATCTTGCGAGCGTTTTGCCACATGACGTTAGCCGTTTCCGGGGCCGAGAAAGGTTAAACGTTCTTTCTCAAATCGTGCTGGACTAAATCCGTCCGATGTGTGATTAAAATCTATATGATAACTGAGCAACCACACAACAAAAATAATAAAGGTTGACTTCCGAAGGCAGGCGGCATTGCGTTTACCGCAGGCGACAATGCCGCTGCGGTTTTAATTTCAAACGTGACATCACATCTCACACATCACATCGGTAGTGTCACTGCAAAGACACACCATCTTTGCGGTTGGGCGCCACTGTCGCTGCCGTCGACTTCGGAATTTTGCCTTTAAATTACCCTAATGACGAATAACCTTAAAACACAGGAAAACTAACTTATTAAAATGCTGCATTTCATCATTAAGGCGCCACTCCATTGCTACAAACAACTAAGCTACAGCAGCAGGTGGTACAGCAAGTGTACTTAGCTTGGCTTTGTATGATCGTCCACTACGACCCACGGCGACGCAACGCATGTCTGGCTAGAAAATGAACCGCGCAGCTAATTTGCGTTACCTCTCAGTTCGCATACTAGACAACGGTAGAATTACGCTTTACTATCCAATCTTATCGTATTTACAAAATTTCAAGACAATACCGGTAACCGTTTCGTAAGGAGACGATCCTGGCTGCAGCATCAGTTCATCTTTACCGAATAAATGTATTGTCACCGGAACAGGAGTAGTATGCAAAGTTTCAACTGGATATGTCAAGAGACAGCCGTCATAGATTGGACTCCAAGATTTGACCCATAATAAAGACTTGTTTCCGTAATTAAAGAAAATAAGTGTAGTATGTCTTTAGAGCAGCCAAGATTTTATGTCTTTATCATCTTTACAGTTTATTTTTTACAAAACGATGACCGAAACAAAATATTTTTTTCCTATGGAATAGCTTAAACATTAATATTTGAGTTGGGTACGCCATCTATTACGTGGTACTTAAACATAACTAGCGAAATGTGAGTGTACAAAACTACTCTGCTTACCCTTCGAGAAATAAGGGCATAATGTTACCTACATAGATAAGCAAATAAAAATATGGATGTTAGTTACCACTTTGAATGGTTTTCTTTAAATGGGTAGATGAATATTTTACATGTGAAAGTGCAGGTATTTCTAAATTAAAAATAGTTGCAGTAGTGTGGGGAAAAACTGAGATACCTAATATTTTCGTGTCGGTTAGATCTAGTTTAGGGGATTGTTTACACAAACTGTACCAATAGGTCAGCACAGACAGAGCATTAATACCGTAATTCTCGATACGACAGACGATTATCTCTACAAACTATTTTGAACTCTATTTTAGTTGTGATTTAGTTCAATTATCAATGAAGAAGTGCTCAAGTACCTATGCTGTTTTGTCGGTGCTAACCTTTAGGCGGTTTTCTGCCAGAACCATATGTGGTTTCAGTAGGTTTTTATACATGTTTGACAATGTGGCTCCATTAAGCCGACATCAACACAAAGCATGATGAGCTAGTCTCTCTGATCCAAGTCCAGTATTAGACGTGTTGTGGTTTGGTTATTTAGGAGGTTGGTGTGCCCTAGTAGTTTCTTCTTATATCGCATACAGTCCAGTTTCTGTTTACTTCTTACTTTACCGTAGGCATCTTTAGGTATTCATGGATTTCAGAGTTTCTCACGAACCACCCTGCGCCTGATATTAATTGTAAGGCTATATTTTGGATACTCTGCAGGACTTCTAAGTTGGAGTTACTGGCAGAACCCCGTGGTTCTATACAATAGGTCCACAACGGTTTTATTGTGGCTTTATAGACCAGTAGTTAGTTGTTTGGAAACATCTGTGATTTACGTCCCAATACACAAGTGAAGGTCTTATATAATTCTTCGGTCTTAAAGTAAACCCAACTGTTTTCCTTCCTCATACATTCTCCTTTTCTTAGAGTAAAGGTTGCCTGCACAGATTTTTCAAACCTATTCAACTTTCCATCTACACCAAACTCATAACACAATATACCTTGTGAACTGCCCCTAAACCATATCAAAGTGGAGTAGAATCATAGAATATTTGACTTCTCTACTTTAGCATTATGATTGCTTGTGATGTTGTCTTTTTAATACATATTTTCTGTTAAGTCCATTATTGCTTATTCTCAATAACCAGTTTGTCAGTCCGGTATAAATCTCCTACTATTATCTGAAAACAAAAACATTTTTTTTTTAAACATCCAGCTTTGCTGCTTGCAAAAACATTTTTTTTATGAACATTAATATTTAAGCATCCTGCAACCACTTAGTTTAAAACGTTTATAACTTGGCAGTTTTTAAAGCTTTTACAGTTTTTGTAATACTATTTGGAAATAAACATTTTTTTGAGATAAAAATAAAAAAATTGTCATCATCCCCATTTGACTTATTTATAATATCAATTTAGATTATGTTCATACCTGTCTCCTTATAATAGCAAGGTTTTCCAAAGCGAAGTCGTATTGTTTTTTAATTTGTTTTGGATCGGTCAGTGTCCTGTTGTCTCTAAATCCATCTTTAACTCTTCTCATTGCATAGGCCCTGATAATTATAGGAGACATACAATTAGTAGCAATAGTAAATGATTGATGACCAACTCGCTAGACGTCTACCTAGAAGTTTATGGAAACAGTTTCGAATATGTGAGTGAATTTGTTTACCACGGGAAAATGTTCTCCCCAAATGACTCAATGTCCAAGATGATGAACAAAAGAATAGCCTGTGGCTGGAAAAAGTAATGGTTTCTGGAGGAAATAATGAAGAGCAAAGACTTATGCATGTATTTCAAGAAGAAAACTTTCAATAGGTACTTCCATTCTTCCCTGCATCACGTCATATGGCTGCGAAACTTGGTCGCTCGCCGACAATCATAGAGCGAAACTAGCAAAATGTCAAAGGGCGATGGAAAGAAGCATGTTAGGAGTCAAACTAAGGGACAAAATCAGAAACGCCGATATAAGAATAAAAACCAGAGTCAAGGATATATTGGTTTGTATAGACCATTTGAAATGGGGCTAGACAAGATATGCTAAACAAACAAATGGAGTTAAAAAGTGACCGTATGTTACCTAAGAGACAGGACCAGAAAACGAGGGCGCCCAAAGACAAGATGGGAAGACGACATACGTCTAACCAGGGACATACTGGGCTGAGAATTGCAGAGGACAGAACACAATGGAGACAAAGAAGGCCTATGCCAAAAAGCACATCGAGCTGCAGGACATAATATAAATATATTTTGGCCCAAATACTTCATGCTAACAAACAATGTACCCAAAGTCAGGAATTAAAGGGCTTTGTAAATCAATAGTTAATGGATGCTAGCAGCAATTCCTGCTGAACCTGAATGCTGCCTGCTGAATTCCTGCCTACCTGACCTCCACAACCCAATGGGTTGTGGTTGTGGAGGTCAGGTAGGCAGGAATTCAGCTGCATTCTGTTACGGCCGAACCCAATAATGTATCTATCTCCAATATTGCCATACTATAGAAAAACCTATCCATCACTGGTTTTAACATCCGAATAAAGTGAAAGTATGCAGCCATATAACATGTTGTCAGCTATTTGTTTAACAGGGACAGACAGAATTGTACAGTCTATCATCAGTAGCTATCTGTCTTAGATTATTGGGTTTATCCCTACTGGAATCGATTCTAACAGAGTTAGGAACAGGCTAGTCGGCCGATGATGAGTTCAGAAGACTTCTGACGAAATTACAGTTGTACATATCAATCATTCTGTTAATTTAAGCTGTGCTTTCCAAGGCCAACCCATCTATGGGTAAACATTCTGTACCTCTCCAGCACGTTGATTCTGTAAAAATCTCACCATGAAGACTTGTGTGGAGTGTGCTGTCAGTGTCACCCCGTCTTGGTTAATCCCTAGCATCAGTGGCACTGACAGCTCACTCCACTCTCATTTCACCTATGTTTTACAGTGAGATGGTTACAGAATAGCACTACTGGTTTTAAAAGTTATTAACTGAATTTCTACATTCAGGAAAGTAATTACTTTGAAAGTCAAGGACAAGTTAATGTAAGGTGTTATTATTGTGGAAACCTACCTTTCTACAAAATTAAGCAGAAAATACGAATTTTAGAGGTCAACATTTCTTCATTCAGTAAAGTAATTACTTTAAAAATCAAGGATAAGTTAATGTACGGTGTTATTATTGCTGTAAACATAACTTTTAACAAAATTAAGCAAAAAAATGCGAATTTTAGAGGTCAAACAAATAAAATATGGTTATCTCAACCTAGAAATTGATACTAATTTGACCGAAAATAACATCAAAATATTGGTTGATAACATTATCAGTATCAAAACAAATATTATGACATCATCAACAAAATAACAAAATAAAAACATTATAATTCTTATCTATTCTAGTAAGAATCCTTTTAGATTATTCCTTGTACGTACTCCTTCAAAACAAGAACAGTGCATCAATCTGCGTGGAAGCCAGGTCTAGAAGCCACTACCTACCTTGCCACCACAACCCAGTGACTGGGTAACATAATACCCCTTATAAAGACTAGTTGTCAGATTTTCAGCTTCCGACTACTTGTGACAACTGTCAAAGGTAAGAATGACAGACAAAAACAACACGGATCTTGGTATGTAATGGATGGTCAAAACTATACAAGATGTTGCGATTCGTAGCCAATACGCAAATTCTTTAAGCAATCAGCGTTGTATGACTGCCTTGGTGAGAATGAGTGTTTTGGGCATGGCACAGCAAATTTACAATCGATTACAAGATGTCTTGAAAATTTTAAATCGAACACAGTACAAAAAAAATACTGTTATTAATTGAAAAATGTTATGAATTACTGAATGATAAATAATTAATGTAGGCATTGACTGTAGAAATTATTCCATATTGTTTTTAGTTCGCATGCATCTGTATTCACTAACTATATTTAACACAAATAAAATAATAATATGATTATGATTAGGAATTTAATTTACCTATTTAACACACTGTTTGTTCATTTTCAGAAGGAATGCAAGGACTCAGTGAATGTACAGTGATTGACACTGGACATTCAATCTCCCTGAGTCTACCCAACTATGTTGAAGTCAGATTCTAGTCTACCTGGATGCAGCTGAGTACCAATATTTTACAAAGAGCAACTGCCTACTTGACCTCCTCAACTTTTAGGTTTCTGACACATGAGAACTGTCAAATGTCTGTCTGTGTTAACGTGCTTTTCGAGGCACACAGGGGTCTTGATATGTAATGGATGGTCACCCAATCACGAACCTTCGATCGACCCGTGTGGCTTGTAACATTTAACCACACATTACGATTATTTATTGGTGGAATGAGATTGGTATAATGAAGTACTCAAAACTTGCAGTCCCTACGACGTGTTTTCTAGTTTCATCGGTTTTATTTTTGTCATTTATAACATGATATGATGATGAGATATTTATCTGATCATCAGACTATGCACAAGTTAAGTTAGTTGAATATTGAATCGCGTGTAATTCACGTTTTGATAGATAAGTTAATTAGTACTTCAGTACCGTATTATTATATTGTGCCAAAAGAGGTTATGTAATTTGAATTAGTTATGATAGAGTTTACCTGAAGTTATAATTGGAAAACTTGTCAGCTTCTCTCAGGATTAACTTGTACATTGATAGAATTTGCCGTCTTGTGACTCCTGAAGACATTTTTAATATATTTTTCTTACTCAGAGACACAAGAATTTTTTACCGAAACGAATGAATTTGTAAATATGATCACGTTACGTTCCACTCATAGAATTTTCTGAAATTGATTGCTTAAATGTCTTGATGACAATTTTTTGGAGTATTAGACTTCTCGAAACATAAAATTTTGTTAAGTATTTTAAAATAGTTAAATAATGTTTTTTTTAAACACCTAAAGCACAAAAATACAAGAAAAAAATGTTGTGAACTCAGTGAAATGAAACAAAATATCTCACGGAGTTGCCAGGTAATTTAGTTTTAGTAGCATAATAACAACATAAAACTATACTTGAGCCACGGAGACCCCTATTGTCGTATAGAGCAGTCATTGGGACTACTGACTGAAGTGAAAACTTAAAAAAAAACGACGGGTTGCACTCCGGGAGTGCCGGCAGAAGTGAAAACTTGAATACGTTATGCATTTTTGATATTTTGGAATGGTTAGGGAATAATTTTGCACGAATTGCTTTAATTATCAGTATGCAAGTACATACTATCATTTATGTCGTAGAACACAATATTTATTTATTGCAGTATCGTACACAAACATGACAATTATATTACACTAAAAAGTTTATCTCTCAGAAAAATCCATCAATAATAAAAAAAAAACAAAAATCAACAATCATCCGTCTTACAAATTTTTGATCAGGTCACGTGTCCTGACGCGAGTTTAATATTTTTTACCCATTACAAAAAAGTGTACAACGCCGCTAAAGAAGTACTACTACAATGAAATACATTACATTAGTCTGATTTTTTTATCTATCAGCACTCCGGACTTCGAGCAGAAACAAGCGGAACACGTCATACTTATAACCACAGGTATACTGATATCAATAGCATTTCGGTAACGCGAACCCATAATTTTTTACCCCTAACAAAAATTTCTCTATCTAATCTAAAGAAGTTTTAACTTTAAAAAGCCTGATAAAAATACACAATAATCCTATTGTGTATTTTCCGCAAGAGCGAGTGAAGCAAACTCGGGAATTTGGGTACCCCGCTCGTACGTAAGATACAAATAGCTAAGGCTAAGGCTCGATTCCAAAACCTACACTGATATAAAACCGAGTTTAAGCTTTACGTCATAGCTAAACAAAGATAGTTCTCTTTTTTAATAATGATCAAAAGAAAACAGAACCTTTTCAAGCTATGGTGCTTCAATTTTAAGGCTCGCCCTTATTCTGCACATTCTGCATTCTCTTGGTTCTTGAGCTTTTCTTCAAAAGTCGACAAAGCAAGTAATATTCTTAGTTCTTCTTTATGAAAAAGAATCTAACGTATCCAAGAGTGTGCAAAATTTTCGAGCTCACTTTGCTCGCTCTTTTTGTAAGAAAATGTAAAACAAACCTATCTTAACCGAGGCGAGTTGTTCATACTTTTGAGCTCGTTCTTTCCACCCTACGTAATTTACCTTCATATTTATCAAAAAGTCCTGCGACCAATTCCAATTTGCTTGTTCTGGGAATCGAACAAGCAAAATAAATATATAATCTCTTAAATTGTCTTCTAAAACTGTATTAAAATTACAGAATCTCGAAAGCTTTTTAAGCTCGGCTATGTAATCGGCAATCGACTCACCGGCCAACTGTCTCCGTTGACGAAATCTGAACCGTTCCGCCATTTCTGCAGGTCTGGGTTGTAAATGCTCTTGCAGCAATTTAACAACTTCATCATATTTCATAGAAGACGGCTTCGATGGACTTGCTAAACTTGATAAAAGCTCATAAGTTGCTTCCCCCATTAGCGAAATAAGCGTTGGTAGCTTCACATCGTCACCGATTTTATTAGCTACGAAATACATCTCAATCCGTTCAATATACGCCAACCAGTTGCCGGCTTGCACATTATACTCGCCTAATTTACCAACCGCAAAAATAATAGCCAGAGCTTCTTTGTGAATCTGGCTGTAATGCTTCTCAGCAGAGGTGAGAGCCCGCGACGCATATGCTACTACTCGTTCATCCCCTCCGCGTTGAGTACGCTGCGCGAGCACGGCGCCCAGGCCGTGTCCGCTAGCATCACAAGTCAACGTTGTCTCTAATGACATATCATACAGTGCCAGCACATCCGCACTGCATAACAACTTTTTAACTTGGTTAAACGCTAAGCTATGCTTTCTAGTCCACTTGAAATATTTGCCTTTTTTAAGCAAATCGTAAAGGACGCTTAAATATGTGCTCAAATTTTTTATAAATTTTCCGTAAAAATTTACCATACCTAAGAAAGACTTTAGTTCAGTAACATTATTTGGATGCGGCATAGAAAGAATAGGTTTAATTTTATCCGCATTTACCTTCACTCCGTCTTTGCTTACAATGTAACCTAAGTATCTTACTTCATGCGTCAAAAATTCACATTTTTCCCGCTTAATTTTCAACCCGTTCGACTCCAAAATGTCGAACACTTTGTCAACTGTTTGTAAATGGGTTTTTAAATCTTTATTTTTTATTAAAATATCGTCGTAAAATACGACTACATTTGGCACATTTTTGAAAAGATTTATCATAAATCTCTGAAAAATACCGGGACTTGAAGCCAACCCAAACACTAGACGATTATATTTAAATAATCCACGATGTGTATTAACTGTTGTGTAGTTTCTAGAGTCTTCACAAAGTTCTAATTGATTGTAAGCTTGAGACAAGTCTAATTTTGTAAACCAAACATTTCCGCAAATGTCACTAAATAAGTCGTCTATCTTTGGAACCGGGTACCTATCGATCATCAAAGCACGATTAAGTGTTACCTTATAATCGGCACATATTCTTATGCCACCATCTGCTTTACGGGCTATAACTAGAGGAGTGGCCCAGTCAGAGTGGTCAACAGGCTCGATGACATTCGCGCGCAGCATAGCGTCCAGCTCTGCATCAACTTTGCCTCGCAGCGCATACGGTAATGGGCGAGCACGACAGAATACAGGATGTGCGTCCGGACGTACACACAGCTTAACTGAGCCACCGGTGTACCGACCCAAAGTGCCATCAAAAAGTGATTTATGCCTGGAAATAATAGTTTCTAACATTTCATTTTTGTTACAACTTTCATTTTGAATACAATGCACACTGAGTTTGGGAATATCTATATTTAATTCAGCTAGCCACTGACGACCTAATAAATTAGTAGTTCCATTATCAAAAATGTATAGATCTAAAATTTTGTTCATATTTTTGTAACGAACTTCCGTCTCTACATAACCAAGGCCGACTTGGCCACGGCCATGGCTGTGGCGCATGTTGGTGTGGCGCATCCGCCACCGCGGCACACACCGTGCACGCCCTACACACCGCCTCTACAGCTTCATCAATCCCTGGCCACCAAACATAACTTCTTGCTAAGGCTTTTGTCTTAACAATTCCCATGTGTGGCTCATGTAGTTCTTTTAGAACTCTATCCCTACAAGCTAAAGGTATCACAACCCGGTGACCCCACAAAACGCATCCTAGCTCCGTATAAAGTTCATTTTTGCGATTAACATAAGGTTTAAGCTCCTTAATTTCTACTTCCCGCGGCCAACCGTCATTAATATAACTAATAACTCTACTTAATAAAACATCGGAAGACGTCTCCTTCTTTAGAACATTGTAATCTAAAAGGAGTGCTTCAGTGGCGAAATGTAAGTATGTTTGCTCTGGCAAGTCATCATCTGTGGTACTGGTATCTTTATTTGATTTTATCAACCGTGAGAGAGCATCGGCCACATTTTGGTCTGATTTTACGTACTCTATGTCAAAGTCATATGCCGATAACTTGATCGCCCATCTTTGTAACCTACTAGCTGCTGTACTTGGAATACCAGTCTCAGGTCCAAAAATACTCACTAATGGTTTATGATCGGTGCGAAGAGTAAATTTTCTTCCGTATAAATATTGGTGAAATTTACCAACCGCAAAAATAATAGCCAGAGCTTCTTTGTGAATCTGGCTGTAATGCTTCTCAGCAGAGGTGAGAGCCCGCGACGCATATGCTACTACTCGTTCATCCCCTCCGCGTTGAGTACGCTGCGCGAGCACGGCGCCCAGGCCGTGTCCGCTAGCATCACAAGTCAACGTTGTCTCTAATGACATATCATACAGTGCCAGCACATCCGCACTGCATAACAACTTTTTAACTTGGTTAAACGCTAAGCTATGCTTTCTAGTCCACTTGAAATATTTGCCTTTTTTAAGCAAATCGTAAAGGACGCTTAAATATGTGCTCAAATTTTTTATAAATTTTCCGTAAAAATTTACCATACCTAAGAAAGACTTTAGTTCAGTAACATTATTTGGATGCGGCATAGAAAGAATAGGTTTAATTTTATCCGCATTTACCTTCACTCCGTCTTTGCTTACAATGTAACCTAAGTATCTTACTTCATGCGTCAAAAATTCACATTTTTCCCGCTTAATTTTCAACCCGTTCGACTCCAAAATGTCGAACACTTTGTCAACTGTTTGTAAATGGGTTTTTAAATCTTTATTTTTTATTAAAATATCGTCGTAAAATACGACTACATTTGGCACATTTTTGAAAAGATTTATCATAAATCTCTGAAAAATACCGGGACTTGAAGCCAACCCAAACACTAGACGATTATATTTAATATATAAATTATATTATTTCGCCTATTTTACCAATAGACATTATTATAATGTACAAATAATAGCACTAAACAAGATTTTCCAATTTTCCTCGTCGCCAATGTTCAAATAAGAGGCGGGCTTGCTTGTACATTTATTGTGAACTGACATCTAACTATATCTAGTCTATGATCCAACATTATGGTTGCCATATACAACACCCAAGACTTCATGAGCAGCAGCAGTAGCACTTGCGGCCACTAGACCAAAAAAGGGGATGTAATATTGTACCTCCCTAAAAATATTCCTCGGCACCCATGGTGTTCCCCATCGATCACTAATAAAAGAATTCTTTATTAGTGATCGATGGTGTTCCCCCTAAAATCTTGGGCAACGACCGCGCCTGCCTCACTTGCTTTTGCTCTTGTAAGAAAATGTCCGTGAATAGCATATTGTGAAGATGAAATTGCAGCTAACCGAAAGTATCATCCTGCCGCCGCGCTGCCGAGTGTAGTCGTAGTTTCCCATATATTCAATGTACTCTGTGGTCATAGTCAACATATGAATGTCAAGTGCCAAATTTCTACTAAACTTGTTTAAAATCCGTCAAAGTATGGTAACATTAGATTTTTTACAAATGGCTGCTGCAGCTGAATCAAACTGAGTGTGATAGTCTGTTTTCATTGTAAAATAATAATTTAATTAATTGTTAATAGGATAATAGTGTTTGAAAATACTAGCATAACCTTCAATTGTGTGAATCTCGTGACTTCTAGTGCCTAGTGGCTATTATACGGTAAGTAATTTAAAGAAACAAGACATTTCTTACGATATTGTTTATTTATATTTAAAATTTTCGTCTTTAAATAGTGCTGCACGACGTCCTAGATGTCAGGTAGGCTTGCTAATATAATTACCAAGTTTTAACTACCGTTTTACTTTACGTAATATTAAGAAATTTCTTCACATCGAGGTTAAACATGTCATTATTAAAATCATAATATTTGTATGTATATATTATATTTTTAGTTAGTTATTATTAATTATTAGTGTATTTAAAAATTCTACAACATTCTCTACTGACTCAAGCAACATTAGAACTCGTATTCGTTAACAATTTCAAATAAATCGGTCACTTGTAAAACAATTTTTTTTCCGCTTTTTTATACAAAAACTTTATTATTTCCTAAACGATTGTAATTAACATGAATTTAGGCTTCGTATTTAAAGAGTCACACACATAAAGATGTGTGTGCTCATAATTTACAAGCTCATTTGTAATTCTAATAAGATTTCATTCATAATAGGAGACAGAGCCATTATGTTTTATTCATAAGAATTTGCTACAAATTATAATAAGACTGTACGACCATTGTAATCAAAATAATTATATGTTTAGAAAACTATAAAAAAGTTGACATACCTAATTGGTCTGAGAAGATACAAAAGGATTTTTTTTATAAAATTATATTTCTCAGAATATTATGAAGGAAACAAGAAAAAGGAAAAATGGCTAATACTTAAAGAGTACATGACAGATTAATAGATGATCAACTATGAGAATTTGGTCTGTGTACTCTAAACTACTGAACCAATTTTGATTAACTTTGGCTGAATGATAGAGAAGAAAGATATTTCACGCTACTTTTCATCCCTGAAACATAACTTTTTTTAAATGAAGTTGGACAATTAAACAATATCACATAAACATAACACAAGATAGCACCTGTGTTAACCCAAAGGGTAGGCCAGTTATGTTTAAGTCCCATGTAATATGGGGCGAGCCTATTGGCTATCAACTGGGCACAAATCCATACTCCGGGCTGTTACTGAGATATTCCACATAGAAAAACCCTATAATACTGCCTAACCTGGGAATCACACCCAGGACCTCAGGTTAAGAGGTTTCTGTAAAAAAAAAGGTAAAAAATAACACTTTTAAAACATCAAATATTATTTTTGTGAAAAGGTGTTTTTTGTTGTTGTTACTAATACTTACGTTGTTAGTAATACTGCTATAAAGCAGTATGTATAATATTAGTGATTCGTAAATGTCACTGTGTTTGTTACAGAGACTGAGTTGAAATCTGTACACAAATAATAAAGCCAAAGAGTTTTTTTGTTTCTTTGAATGCGCTAATCTGAACTAAGTCGGATTGTAATAAAATATTTATGCAGTTGGTAGGCCAATTTTTGAGAAAGGTTATTGTATCACGCTAGGAGCCAGAGCAGAGCGTGGGCAGGCAATGCTATGTGATGGGGTGGGTGATGATGCGCGGCAAGAAGCTGGTAATTTAATAAATCTGAACAGTTCGTTAGTTTGATCTCCGCGCTAATCTCATCTCGGATTTGAAAGCGAGACGAGGTGGGGCGGCGGCTGAGGAAGTCCTACAAAAATGTTGTTGTCATTTTAATCTATTGCGCATCTTACAACATTCACTCGATTTAAGTCGCGGGCAGAAACTATGTGTTCTATACAACTTGAGTTATTAATTCGTTTCACGATTATAACTAAATGTTCTCTGACTCATGTTAAATTGCTCATTATATTTTAAACCAAAGAGTTTTGTGTTAATTACTTAGTTATTTAGCTTATCAACAGTATGTTATTGTATTTGTAACTGCTGTAAAGCTACTCTGTAACCATCTCACCGTGAAAACTTATGTGATGTGAGTGTGGAGTGAGCAGTAAAACTGATAGGTACTACGGATTGACCAAGACGGGATGACACTGACAGCTCACTCCACGCAAGTCTTCACGGTGAGATTTTTACAGAATCGACGTGCAGTTCTTCCCTGTTTTAGAATCAACTTTAAATGATCAAACTAGTGTATTTTGGTCCTGAAAAAAATTTGTGTCGTAGATACATGTTAATGAAAACGAACGGTTTAAATCACGGTAAATTGTAATTTGCTCGATGAAAAGAAAAAAGAAACACGATCGATTTCAAAACCTTTTTTCATCTCATTTCCTAGTTACAGAAAATTGTATGTACCATGAGTTAATCGGGTTTAAGAGGGAACAACAGAACTTTTTTTCATTTCGCCAAATTTAATTTGACGTCGAGCCATTTCGTTCATTCGAACGAGCCATAGACCGTTCGTAGTCGGGTTGAAAGTATAGCGCTCTTGAAGGGTCTGAGGGGCTAGACATAGTAACAAAAGTCCAAGTCAAACAAAAATAGAATTGATTCTAGTTGCCCCTTCCAGGAATGGGCAAGAAACCGTTACTCTTTTAAAATGTTTTACTATATTTTGTGCTTATACATGTATTATTTAATTAATTATATGAATTACTAGCTGACGGAGGAGTTTAGTAACAAACACCGTGTTGCAAACACGAGAATTTTACATAAGTACTTACCTGCAATAGGATTTAACATTCGTAACATTCGATTAGCGATGAAGCTATTAAACAAGCCAAAAAATGTATGGGGTTGACATAAGCTATCGAAATGTCACGGGATCATAGGTCATAGCGTTATTTATTGTATATAGCGATAGCGATTGTGAAATAGAATCGCTCCGAAGCGAATGCCAGTTTTGGCCTGTGGCACCTTCAAAGTTTATGCAGTTTCCCTCAACTCATATTTAGCAAATAAGTTCCTACTATGAATGGCAAAAAGAAAAACTAACCAAACCAATCCGAGGTGGGGGCTAAATTGATTAAGCTTGCTTCACTCGCACTCACAGGCAGGGCGGTCTGCCCTGGACCCGTGGGTGGTAAACAAGGTCAAAATATGTTCAGTACGTACGTACGCAAAATATAAATGTATGGTGCTAAAATTTTCGAGCTCGCTCTCACATACTCTTATACCTCCAAATTCCTTTTTCGGTATGAATGGGCGAAAGTACTTGAAAAAACCTAACTTGTACCTTCAAGGCGGGGCTTACATTTTTGAGCTCGCGTCGCTCGCTCTCGTCAACATTCTGCTATTTTTCACACTTTTCTAAATACGTCGACAACGTAACTTCTGTTTCAGTACGTTCATATTGAAGTAAAAAAACAACAACAACCTATTACCTACGAGGCGGAAATTAAAAAACTTGTTGAGCTCGTTTCGCTCGCTTCTGCAATTTTTGTTTGTGGCACCTCGCCCGCGACTACGGCCGAAATTCGGATTTCGAAAAAAAAAAAAGGTTGTTTAAGTTCATCAGACGTTATTTCGGCTTCGAATGGTAAAACAATTTTTCAAATCGGTCCAGTAGTTTCGGAGCCTATTCAATACAAACAAACAATCAAATCTTTCCTCTTTATAATATTAGTTATATTCTTAAACTTATCTACATACCGTGACAACGTAGCTCCTATAATTCAGTAAGTATGGTCAAAAGGAAATCTATCCAATCAGTCTGGCCCATGAAATATATCCTGGATCCGCCTTTGCTTGCAGTGCGTTGAAGATCCAGTACACCATCATCAGGCTCGGCTTCCAACCTACACACACACACACAGCTAAATACCAGTATTTTACATAAAGCGACAAGTCTGACCTCCACAACCCAGTTTCTATTTAACACGATAGTCTTGGGAAGACTGACTGTCAAATTTTCGGGTTTCCGACTAACTGTAAAAACTACTGTTAAATATCTAGAAATGAAATGAAAAGACCATCGAATTAACGTTCTTTCCGAAGCACGAAGAAACAGACTTCAGCAAGCGTAGCTTAAAGCGCTTCCCCGACCATACGACCTTGATTGAGTGTTCGTTCCTTTTTCGCCCCGCCGCGCCGCGCCGCCCGCGCCGCGCCGCTCAGTCTTGCTCAGCTCAGTATTATAATGATGCTCTGTGCTCCCGCTCCCACGCGCACGCACGCTCCTATATCATAAAATTCACTATTATTAAAGAATTATTTTAATAAAAAAAGAATAGCGATCATTTGAAAAAAATAAAACGTGGAACATTTAAATTTTCGAGTTATCTATTTATTTGAGTAATCCTCAAATCATTAGAACGTCACACGTACAAGGTGATTTTAAATGTATTTATAACACATAAAAACAAATAAGAACGTGCAGTGTTATGATAGGATATCAAACATTAATAATGTGCTTTTAGATGTAGTTTATTACTCTTAATTAATGAGTTAATAGCCTCTGAACAACGCACTATTGCAAGGGTTTGCTCGAGCTAGCGCCTTAATATTCGATCGACCTTGGCGGCTGTTTATTTACCCACGAGACTTGTACGTAGTATGTAAACACGGCTTCATATCAAGCTACACATTTCCAGAATAAGGCTTATAAGCTGACCTCTCATTGTACGGAAATCCTGTACTGAAATAAAATGCTTTTTTGTTGGAAAGCGCATCACTTGAGAACGGGTGGACCGATTTGGCTATTTGTTTATTTTAAAAGGTTTACAATAGTCGGAACAAGATTCATCCGGAAAGAAAAATTGGATAAGTTTCCCGGAAAATCAACAAATTCTATATAAACTGAACGTCCTCTTTTGTATGAGTTATTGAAAGAACAATGCCCACTTGCCATACATTTCAAAACCTGATAATGCAAGCTTATGTAGAGTTATAAGGTATAGTAGAAACACTACCTGTAAGTTTAGAAAATAATGTTATAAAGTCATTATTACTATTGAAACGCTACGAAGTCCAAAAAATATTAATGTGGCTTTTTAGGTTAGGATTTGCCGTTATAAAGAAATTAATGTGCAAGAACTAATTATTTAACACTCGAAGTTTAGTCTAAAATAGGATTACTTACTTAATAATACATATCTATGTTCCAAAACGTCTTTTTTACTTTGTGAATTCCTTAAAACCAGCTGACCTGATGTCACTGCTTAGGCTCTCGATGATTGTCACTATAAATTGAGTGTCGAGCATTAAATGTCAAATGTCAACAAAATCCGTTTCAATCGTCCTAACTCAATTACATATTGCATGATTAATTAATTTAATTATTCATTTATTTTTAATTAATCTGTATTAAACATTGACTAAAAAAGAAATACCTACTAAGTAATTAAAACGTAAAATAATGTATGAAACTCAGAAACAGAGTTGAATAAAGTCAAGTAGCAGTATGTAAAATGGAACGTTGTAAAAAAAGGGTAGTTGAGATGCGTTCAAAACATGCTAATATGTTTACCCTTGACGTAGAATAAGCATAAAGAAAAATTTAAACAAAATAAAATCCTGCTTTTCTTTTAACATTGTGATAAGCGTATTTAATTTAGATGTATTTTAAGATTTATTTCATTTCTATACATAGTCAGGTGAAAAATGGTCATTCTTCTTTGGACAGAACGTCTGTCGTGTCTCTTATTTGATCATTTATCGAGTATTCTAGCAATGTGTAAAACATTGTAATGAATAATATAACCTTCACGCTGCAATAGTCTATTTTTAAGTGCAGTATTAGCGTTGGGTGCGTGACGCATCTCGCCGCCTACATTTATTTAGTACCTACTAGCGTTTGCACGCTACTACCGTTAGCCTTCGCCCGCTTGGACGTCGGAAAATTTCCCACAGGGTAGGCAGAAACCACAAAACGCCACCTGCACGAGCCTTACATACCTACTCCTTTTGCCTCGTTTACGGTCATAAATCTGAGGCCCTAGTGCGAGTTTCTTTTAACCATTTTGACTTTACGCATCGACTGCATTCGGCGCTCCGATTGGCCCTTGGCAATCGGAGCGCCGAACGCGTTCGTGTGTACATTCGAGACGGACAAACTCACACGAGGACCACTGGTCGTACACGCACGCCGGTTGCGAGTACTACGCACCTGACCATTCTGGGAACGTTCTACACGTTTGTCTATTCTGTCTTCGACAAATCTGTTTCTACGGTGGTGAAGCTTCGCATGCTGTAAAGCAAAGCAGTCAACATGTCACATTTTTTTTCGACCTCTTCAACAATCATCGCCATATTTCAGCCAATTTACACAAATTAATTATTACACCTCAACCTTCCTCATGAATCACTTCGTCCATTGGTGAAAACCAATGACCATACAATTCATCAAGCAAGAAATAAATGTCAACACAAAAACAGAAACAACAAATTGAAAAGAAGTTTTTTTTAGCCATTCCTTAAAAGAAAGTTATTAATATTGATAATAAAGTTTTTGTATAAAAAAAATTGTAATCCTTTTTATTTCGAAACGATATCTAGTGTACTTTAATAGTTATTGCAATTTTAAAAGTGTGAAACTACGTTTTGAATGTCAGTGTATCACCTTTTTGTAATCCTTTTTATTTCGAAACGATATCATGTGTCCTACTTTAGGAGTTATTGCAATTTTGAAAGTGTGTTTCTATGTTTTGAAGGCCGGTGTATTTGCAGTGATAGTAATATGCCAGTCTACTTTTTTATATTTCTTTTAAGTCATGTTGAGAGGATGAATGAAAGGCGACTAACAAAAGGTATTTACAAGGCAGATGTGCGTGGAAACGCCGGGAGGGGACGCCATAGGAAGACATCCATATTGTGACCCTATTAGTGATGTTCGTCAGAAAGGTCAGGTGCGCTATCTCGCAATTGGAGCGTGGCGCGCGTGTTTTACCAGCTGTATGAACTTAATCGTAAGGATCGTACAGTCCGCGAGGCCTAAGGTGAGCATTGCAGTTGTGTGAGTTATTACAAATCGCAACAATGTGATCGCACGAGGGACGCACAGCGCCTCAGGCCGATTGGCAAGCAAAGGACGTGTCGCTATGTGTACTCACACAAATGCAAAGCTCAGCTTAGGCCTCGCGGACGGTAGCAGGCGTTCTGTAGTTTGAGAGCAAGCAGTAGTGGCCCAGCGGTAAACGCCTAGACTTATGAGTCTACAACTCATAAGTCGTGGGTTCGATCTCAAGCAGGCACTTTACTTTGTGTATTTTATTTTTATCGCTACTGGACTCAAAACGATGAAGGAAAACATCGTGAGGAAACCGGCATGTCCTAGAACCAAAAATTCGAAGACATTTGACATCCGCCAACACGCACTGGGCCCGCTTGTTGGATTATGACCCACTCCCTCTTACAGAAAGGAGGTCTGTGTGACCTGTGTCCCAGCAGTGGGAACATTATACGCTGAAAATGTTCTGTAGTTTCTGCCTACCCCCATGGGAAGAAGACGTGAGTTTATACATGTACAGTTTATGTATAATGTCAATATTTATGTACTAATCGTACATTTGTTTGTAATTTGTTAAACATATTTTATTCGTTTGGATCACCCAAGCCTCAAAGCGAATTCTTAATACCTACCTATCTTGTGTTTGAAATATACTCGCGAACTATTTCTGTCCTCCACAACACAGTTACTGGGTAACACGATACTGGTTGTCAGACTTTCGGGCTGCTGTCTGTCATTCAAAGATCTTTGACGGTCGCTATGGGTAGTCATATCGACTGTCAAAGATCTTTGAATGACCATCGAGCAGCATGAGAACTACACCCCTACACCTCATCGTGCGGGAGGGAGCGCTCCAGGCTCCATATATCGGGAACCCTAAGCAAAGATTTTAGGGTCAGGCACACACGCATAAAGGAGGATGCGGTCAAACGACAGCCAATGTTGGCATCACCCTGCGACAAAACCCCGAAGCAACACTACTTTCAAAAGCACTACAACATCGTTCTCTCAGAAGAACAGTGTGACTACTCAGCCCCAAATGAGATGTGAGTATACACCGACGGCTCGAAGACCGGATCTGGGACCGGAGTCGGAGTCTTCTCACCTCAACATAAACATATTAAGTCCGCTGGGAATGTTCAACACCGTCTATCAGGCGGAGTGTGTGGGCATTATACAAGCGGCGTATGCCATAGAAACCAAAAAAGTTACGGACACCCATATACGTATACTCTCCGACAGCACCTCAGTCCTCCAATCATTGGGGAAAAAATATATTACCTCGAGTATAATACTAGAATGTCACAAGGCTCTAGAACGAGTAACGGTATCAAACCGCAACACAGTGACACTGCAATGGATAAAAAGACACAGTGGACAGCAGTCGCTAGGCAACGACGCAGCTGACGAACTAGCCAGGAGAGCATCTAGCACATCGGCCAGCGGGCCTGAACCCATCATACCCATTCCCTTCAACCAGATACGCAGGTGGCTGCAGGAGTCAGCCCACACACAAGCCGAGAGGTGGTGGACATCGGCACCAGGCTGCACGATCTTCCTCAAGCAGTAGAACAAGATTGTGTCCTTTTTGTTGGTGACACGACGGTGATTCTAGATTGTCACTTTGAACTTACGAGACAGATATAAATAACACATTAATAAATATCACATCACACTAGAAAACAATGCTTTAAAAGTTAATGTAGAAAAATAACATTTCAAAACACAAAAGAGTAAATGCCTCCAACTTAAAATATCTGATAGAAACTAATTAGTCGAAAAAGAACACAAAATAAATTTTCTGGGGATAACACTTCACCTGGAAATAACGTATTGACGAAATATGTATGAAAACAAATAGAAGATGAGACATCTAAACAAATTGCGACGATGGTGTATCACGGCTATATCAGTACCCTATTTGCGTAATACACAATCAATCGGAAATTGAATCGTTTTGAAACAGATTGCTAATACATTACTTCATAAGTTCGATTTAAAAATCTGCTCAACAATGTAAATAACGCAATGAATGTTGTTCAACTGTCAAAATATAAAAATCGTTTACGAAAATTTGTTACGCAATTAGGCTGATGTTCCACTATTCGATATGGTATCATTGTTTGGGGGAAATAAACGGAAAAATCAGGAATACTAATAGCACAAAAAAAAACATTCGTGCAATTTTTAACATGGACTGGTCTGAATCTTGCAGACCAGTGTTTAAATCACACAAGCTTCTTACCGTTCCTTGCATTTACGTTTACGAAATTGCAAAATTTGTTAAAATTAATTCTAAACTGTTTGAAGCCAAAACTAATTTAAAAAAACGAAAAGTCACACAGTATAATGGAAAATCCTGATACGAGTACCTAGAATAACTTTTCATTCGCAGATGCCTGTATATGGTGCCACTCATATACAGTGTCTCGTAAGTCGACGTCAAGCCGGATTCGGGTGATAGGTCAAGTCATAATAGTTAACAGAAAAGTAAAAATAAAAATCTTTGCTACATATCTTAAAAATTACGGGCATTAATAAAAATAAAGAAACTATAGAATCTACTACCTGTGACGATCTTTTAACTTCTTTTGCTTCATATATGGTGCCACTCATATACAGTGTCTCGTAAGTCGACGTCAAGCCGGATTCGGGTGATAGGTCAAGTCATAATAGTTAACAGAAAAGTAAAAATAAAAATCTTTGCTACATATCTTAAAAATTACGGGCATTAATAAAAATAAAGAAACTATAGAATCTACTACCTGTGACGATCTTTTAACTTCTTTTGCTTCAAATTTAAACTTTTTTTTTGTGTTTCTCTGATAACTATTATGACCTATCACGCAACTCCGGCTTGACGTCGACTTACGGGAAACCCTGTATAACTCATTAATTGGGATGATGGCTAAGATTAAAAATGTTCATAAAATAATGTAATTTCAAAGGAGGCTTGGTAAAAATGAGATAATCGAAAAAATCATTTAAACCGGTGTAAATTGGAAGAAGATACACGCTTTAAAAGTTTTTGTAGGGGATTATTGCCGTCCTTGTCGCGCTGCACTGACAATGTACGGCGCTAGTATGAAGTAACATATTCGTGACGTCACTTCTACGATAGTGCTGTCCTTGTCTAACAATTAACTTTAAACGTTTATAACTTGGCAATTTTTTAAGCTTTTACACTTTTTGAAATATAGTTTGCGCCATTTGGAAACAAACTGTTTTTTTACATAAAAATAATAAAAATTGTCATCATCCCAATTATATGGATAACAGGACTACCATAACCCACCAACAAAAATTCTGCGTGGTTTTGAAAAAAAAATGATATCGTTTTATTCAGTCGGCGAATTTCTCAACAGAAAATCATATCAGTAAATATATCTCATATCAGTAATATCAAATTATCTATTTCAGAAAATCATATCAGTAATATCAAATTATCTATTTCAGAAATGCAGTGTAGTCCTTTTTGCTATTAACATACTCTCAGCCGCCAGGGCACGTTCAAGTCAATGAAAGACATACCCAGTAAATGCCCTTCTATATCCAAACTTACAAACTTTACCTCTATCAAAGATAATATTATAATACCATGTACAGATACCCAATCCTATACAACGAAATGGCACCTCCTAAGTCAGGCTATTGAGCTGGATATTTAATTCTTCCAAATATTCAACAGATGGCAGCATCCGCGACTCACTTATTACCAGAGACTGTTTTACAATGTCATCTAGGAGTTGACCTAGTTTTAAAACGTTTCGTGCAATCCTTTTTATATAAAGTTTTATAGTTCCGAGTTCAGCAAAACATTTAAATAGATTTTTTTTATATTTCTAGGTTAAGAAATAGAAAAAAATTACTGATGACAGGATAAATTGAGTAAAACGCCATCTATTGCAAAGAGCTCTAAACAAAGTGATAACAGATGGCTACTTTTATCATTCTAAGGGTTCGAATTGAAGCTTATGGCTTTATTTATGTTTTAGTTGAAAATACTTGCAATAAGAGTGTAAATAAATAAATCAGCATTAAACAAGAAAGTTTTAATCCATTTATCGCTTTCTAATGATTGATAATTTCATAATGGTTACCTATGATGCCATCCATGATTTCTTTTCAAGACTAATTATAGTTTGTTCGAATTGAGACCCCGTGCCTCTATACAATATTCGTGTAGATTTAGAAGATACAGGCTGGCAGGGATTTGGAATAGAAATGAATGCACTTGATTTTAGAGCCCCTAGAGTAGATTTTTTTCAAAAAAAGTCGGGCATTTCTTAGGAAAGTGCAAAAGTGAATTTTTTCGGTTTAGGTTCAGAATTATATCCTGAATCCTTGGTAACAGTACACGAAGCATGATCTCTATAGAAACGAGTTTTGTCGACAGAAGAGTAGACAACATTTTGACTATTGAATCTGTCTATTTGTCTATTCTTCCGTCGACAAAAGTTGATTAGGGTACGCGTGCAGGTTCCGTGTCGTTGTCCCTCCCTGCCAAACAGTATCTTTTATCAAATTATTAGCCTGTTAGCTTATCAGAATTAGAACAGTCAATGTTTTAATTAAAATAAAATCATTGCATGTACAATTATTATTTAAAAGCTATAAAAGTAAGTATTTATAATAAAAAACTAGCGGTTTCGCACGGGTGCTTGCCTTATCAGAAAACCAGCGCTGCGGATTTTTTTAAAATATCGCAGCATTATTGCTGAGATAGGAGCTTTTTTGGCCTCGCACACTTTTTTTTTCTAATATTTTTTTTATAGTTTTAATGCTAATTTTGTTACTTTTTAAATGTTCGTTTTTTGTACTGCTTTGTTTTCTGTGCGTGTCCCAATTAAAATATTTTAATTTATTTCTTTAAACTCTAAAACAGCGCCATCTATCCGTTGCAATCAATGCAGTCTGGAACTGGGATGATGACTACTATTAATATTGTTCCTAAAAATAATGTAATTTCAAAGAAAGCATAGTATAAACGAGATAATCGAAAAAAACCGGTTAAATCGATGTAAATATGAAGAAGATACACGCTTTAAAAGTGTTTTGTTCCGGTCCTTGTCGCGGCGTCCAGACAATGTACGGCGCTAGTATGAAGTTACGTAGTCGTGACGTCACTTCTACGATAGTGCTGTCCTAGTCTAATACTTACTTTAAAACGTTTATAACTTGGCAGATTTTCAAGCTTTTTGTGAAACTATTTGCACTATTTGGAAATAAACATTTTTTGAGATAAAAAACAAAAAACTGTCATCGTAATCGATTGCGTGGTTTCGGAGATTTGCTTGTACAAACTAGTGAGTGACACGTGATTTGTAAATGTATACTAGCTGCTCCCCGCGGTTTCACGCGCATAAATCTTGATTCCGTGGGAGTATCGGTATAAAAAGTACTCTTTGTGTTAATCCAGGTTATAAACTATCTGTGCCAAATTTCATCCAAATCCGTTCAGTAGTTTTTGCGTGAAAGAGTAACAAACATCCATCCATACTCACAAACTTCGCATTTATAATATAATATAATAGTTAGGAAGTTAGGATTAGGATCACCTCGCACTGTGTTCGCTTGGATTACATCCCGCTCCCTCTCACAGAGAGGACGCCTAAGTCTCAGAAGTGGGAACGTCATAATACTTATGTGTGTGCTAATATCATGTTGTTTTTGTCCACAGTTAAATCTATGGATGGCGATAGACATTGGTATGACGATGACCGCCTGTATCCGTCTGTCTCGAACAGTGATGACAGCCCCATACTCTCGCACAGGTAAGACCTTTTATAATTAACTAGCTTTTGATGGGCCAGGGCCGTCACACAGCGGGTGGCTGAAGACGGGCGTCGTTACCGAGGAAGACCTAAGGCTGTTTGTGGAGGTCTACCCAGCTTGAGCGGAGCACCGCCGTGTTCTCGCGGAGGCGATCGGCGGTGGCGATCTCTCGCCTTCGGCCCAAGTCCAGGCCATGGTTCGGAGCGAGAGGGAATGGGAAGCAGTCACCTCCTTCTGCGAAGCAGTAATTCTCGCGAAGGAGGAGGTGGAGCGCGTGAGGGAGAGAGCCTTGCGCCCTCACGCCCCTAGACGCCGCCGTCCGGGAAGGACCAGGCCCGGGTCGACGGCGCGTCGTGTTCCACGCGCGCCTAATAAAGCGATGTCAGCACATAGTGACGGGGTCCGATAGGGCCGATGCCTCAGGGTCGCGGGATGTTTGAAAGAGATACCGTGCCCCCCTCCCCCAAGCGATTTCTTCAGAAACTTGTTTAGGGTCTTAAGGAGTGAATATACTAAAATTACTGACGTATAGGTGGTGAGCCACAGAGGGGGGGTCAAAATTTCAATTTTTTGGTGTTTCGCTTGTATCTCAGAAACGGTGGTATGGAAAAGTGTTCTTATACCAAATGAAAGGTTATTACAATTCTTCACAACTTTTATTCTGCTCACCTTTTCCGAATTTCCAACCGTTTTCGAGCTACACACTCGTCCTTGCCAGCAGAAAGGCCGTTGATGCATTTATCTGTAAAAAAATTATCGAGTAAAATTGTTATAAGTACGTAATTGTCTTATATATGGAAATAAAAATATCAATTTAAACTAAATTTCCGTTTTGATTTAGTGTCACTGTTCAGAATATTAATACAAATAACATACATTTTAGGGAGCCTTCTCATACGTGTGACGTCACATACGAATATAACCAGCGGACGATCAAGACACTTCCAACAACACCTCATTTGTTTAAAAGTTATGAGGGAACAGACGAACATACATACATACCCACAAACATACCGGTCAAATCCTTTTTGACCGGTATGTCACCGGTGTGAAACCAAGGAGGGTTTCACACCCGTGACATACCGATCTGGTTCGCCCAACGACCATACGCCGTATTCGTATAAAAATAGCCAAATCGGCCCAGCTTGTGTCAACTGATGCGCTCACCAAAAAACAGCATTTCATTTGTATTTATAGGTATATAGATAAATTACGAAGGAATGAAGTTGTGCCAAGTAGGACGGAGGCCGGAGGAAGCATTGTTTACAAATATAGGCGCAATGCCCGGGCGTTAATATGACACATCGAGCTTGACACATCATTTTAATAGGATTACAGGTCCAAAACGCAAGTTTTGTATTGCATAAAAGTATATAATCCACTGCCGTAAACAAAAAAAAACTTCAGGGTGTATGCTAGTTAGATAGGGTGTTGAAAACACACAAAAAAACTAATTTGATACGATAGAAAAAAAACACGAAGATACCTCCATAAATATATTTCAACAATGAAAAACCATACCTACTATTAAACATGCAATAATTATGATTTTTGTCAGATTATTCTACATAACATAACATCAAGCCTTGTTTCCCCGAAGGGTTGGGCAGAGGTGTACCAATAGTACACCCACATTTCGCCAGTTATGTTTAAGTCCCATGTAATAGGGGGCGAGCCTATTGCCATCTACCGGGCACAAATCCAGACTTCGGGCTGCTACTGAGAAATTCCAGATAGAAAAACCCAATAACACGTTGCCCGACCTAGGAATCGAACCCAGGACCTCATGCTCAGCAGTAGCGATTTAGATTATTAGATTATTCTACAAGCAAAATATTAACGTAAAAGATTTCATTTTTTGTCCAATCAATACATTTCATGCAAATAGATAATTGCTGGTTTTTTGCAATAAATTACCACCGTTGTGTCATCGTTTACATTCTATGCAGTATGACAGTGACCGCGCTTTAGCTCTTGTCAGCCTCTTAAAGGCTCTCTCAATCGGGCGCGTCGCGACTCTAGAAGGAAAATTTCTATGACAATCGCGCTGTCGCGTCGCGCCTGTCTGTAGGCGCCTTAATTTGGGGGGTGCTGAAGAGCGGTGGCTGCTTCATAGGTAGTGTCCGCAATTTACCATCAATAAAACAATACTAATGAAAGTATGTAAGGTGGTGTGTTTTCCTAAACAGAGTTTGATTGGAGAATAGATAAAGTTCTTAATCCAGAACTGGGATGATGAATTTTATATATTTTTTGTCTCAAAATACTTTCGTTTCCAAATAGCGCAAACTATATTACAAAAAGTGTAAAAGCTTAAAAAATTGCCGAGTTATAAACGTTTCAAGATAATTGTTACACAAGGACGGCACTATCGTAGAAGTGACGTCACGACTATGCAACTTCATACTAGCGCCGTACATTATCAGTACCGCGCGACAAGGACGGCAATAATCCCCGCCAAAAACTTTATAGCGTGTATCTTCTTCACACCGATTTATCAGATTTTTTCGATTATCTCATTTGCACTATGCCTTCTTTGAAATTACATTATTTTTATGAAATTTTTTAATATTAGTCGTCATCCCAATACTGAATAAAGTTCCAAATACAATTAAACTGATTCGAAGACGGACAGTAAGAACCCCCTAAGAGAAAGGAAACTTTTTTTTTAAACTACTTCGGTTGCCATATTTGTAAATATAGCACATAACATCACGCCTGTAATCCCATAAGGGTTAGGCAGAGGTGTACCTATAGTACATCCACATTTCGCCAGTTATGTTTAAGTCCCATGTAATAGGGGGCGAGTCTATTGCCATCAACCGGGCACAAATCCAGACTCCCGGCTGCTATTGAGAAATTCTAGATAGAGAAACCCAATAACACTTTGCTCGACCTGGGAATCGAACCCAGGACCTCATGCTCAGCAGTAGCTCTCAAACTCAAAGCATTTATTTCAAATAAACCAATTACAGGCACTTTTGAATTGTCAAGGGGTCGGTCAGTCAGAAATATGAAGCTAGTTGCCCATTCCAAAGCGAAAGTAGGTACCTATGGAGAAGAACGGGCAAGAAACTCCATGGACACTCTTTTAAATAATATGGATACAGAAAAAATTGTTACATCAGTCTTGTTGAAATTATACATGTGAGGACGATGTAGAAAGACCCGTAATAAAAACATAAAAAATCGGAAATAAAAATAAAGCCGTCGTAGCCAAGAGATGACTAGTCCCCACTGACGGCGCCCGTTCATGAACATGACGTATGGATCAGCACCATTCAGCTCAACCATTTTGAAGGGAACTTAATGATCAAACACACACGCCACCACCAGCGAGACATTTAAGTGAGCGTGCCATACTCTCAGCCGCCAGGGCACATTCAAGTCAATGACAGACGTGCCCAGTATAGGGTAGGTTTTTATTACGTACTACATAGTGCTCACACGTGTGCTTTGCAATTATACAATATTAAATGATTGAATTTATACAGTGCAAAGATAGTTTTTACAATCTTCAGCAGCTCCAACAATATTTCCGAATGCTAATCAAATGTTTAGGCGCCCTTGTGGAGCAGAACCAGCGTTGAGCCAAGCATTTTTGTCAAAGTCAAAGCATTTATTTCAAATAGGCCCATAAAATGGCACTTTTGAACGTCAAAAATTACATTAAAAATATAACTGATTCTAGGCGCCACTTCCAAAAAGTAGTTTCGTATGGAGAAGAAGTGGCAATAAACTCCACCGTTACTCTTAAAAAATGTTTTACAATATTTTGTATACATTAATTATATTTGAAGACGATGCACCAAGAATAAAAATACTATACCACAATTGGTAAGAAGAATTTAAAATAAAGCAAAGGCAGATAAATGAATCACGCGATAGGTACATTGTGCTCACATATTTACAAACATTGTGAAAATATATGACTTTCCTAAAATATTAACTAGGAATAAGTCAGTGTGTGAGTAAGTAAAAAAATATTAAAATAAAAAATTAAATTAGCAACCAATGTGATTTTGTCTAGACGGGATTGTCCTATGGAGCTGGACCATCATGTGTCCAAGCATTCTTATCTTGTATATAGTCCTCTAATTTGTAATAAGCTTGTCTGCAAAGTGTATTTTTATACGAATTTTAAATTTTCTTTCATTTAATTTCAATATATCACAAGGTATTTTGTTATAACATATAACAACTGTGTTATATGTTATAACAAAATACCTTGTGTACCCCATAAGTACCCCATAAATGATGTATGAGTTAAAGTATTAACTAATCTGAAAAATGGTTGATCTATTTTATCTTTATTTCTAGTATTCAAATTATGTCTATCACTTATTTTATTAAAAAGATGTAGATTTTTTCTTACATACATAATATTTTCATAAATGAATTGGCAAGGTACTGTCATAATATTAATCCCTTTAAATAGTTCCCTGAGAGATTCGCGACGTGGAAGATTGTATATGGCTCTGACAGCTCTCTTTTGCAAAATAAAAATGGATTCAATGTCAGCAGCCCGACCCCACAGTAAAATGCCATTAGACATAATGCTGTGGAAGTAGCTAAAATGAAAGAGAATAAAATGTCAGAGATGTAATCCCCCAACTTATAATATGCTTGGCTGCAGTGTGCGTTTGATACAAGTTTTGAACTTCGTTTCATTCAGTTGAAGTATGTGGGGAGGTATTTTATTATAACATTTTAAACAGTACCCCATGAAGGATGAATCTACTCTAGCTAGCCTGAAACCCGGTTGAACCAATTGGTCCCTATTTCTAGTCCCATAGTTGTGTCTTTCACCTCTTTTACTGAAAACATTTAAGTTCAGATTTCATATACGAGTATATTTTGCAAGGTACGGTCATGATGTTAATATCTTTAAACAGTACCCTTAAAGAATCGCGCCTGCGGAGGCCATATATTGCTCTGATGGCTCTTTTTTGCAGAATAAAAATAGACTCGATGTCTGCAGCGGCAGCGCGTCCCCATAATAAGATACCGTAAGACATGATACTATGAAAGTAACTGAAATAGACTAGCCTCGCGGTATCTACATTAGTAAACTGACGGATTTTTCTTACAGCATATGCTGCTGAACTTAGTCGTCCTGCAAGAGATGTTAAATGGGGACCCCATTGCAGCTTTGAGTCGAGCGTGATCCCCAAGAAAACCGTTTTATCAACGAATTCTAGTTTCTCTTGATTTAATACTATGTCACAATCAGTATTTCAAACATTCGGCAAAGCAAATCTTATGTATTTTGTTTTTTTCCCATTTAATACTAAATTATTAGCAGTGAACCAATTTCGTACCTGCAGCAGTGCGTTATTTACGTCGTCAAGATCTGATGAACGTCTACTTATCTTAAAAATTAAAGAAGTATCATCAGCAAATAACACCATTTGTGGTTGTTTATACTAAAAAGCGGAAAGGACCTAATATCGAGCCTTGTGGAACACCCATTTTTACTTTTAATCCAAGTGAATTGACACCATTAATTTGAACTTTTTTCCGTCTATCTTCTAAATAAGATCTAAACTTAACTTAGCGCAAGTTTACCCAGTCCGTCTCTACTCTACTACTCTAGCGACCACTAGACGAACGAGACAGTTTGTAAATATGTCAGCATGATGAATGTATCTGTAATTGCTTCTTTATTAATACTTTGTACCAATTGACTAAAGTAATTTTATTCTAGGTACATCGTCTTCACATATATTTAAAGTTAAAATAATATAATTAATGTCATACAATATATTGAAAAACATTTTCAAAGAGTAATGGTGTAGTTTCTTGCCCATTCTTCTCCAAACGAAACTAAGTTTTGGTAAGGGCACCTAGATTCAATACTATTTTCGTGTAGCTTATGCCTAGATATATGCCTCAACTGCCTGTTTGCTAGTGTAGGAAGGCACGCCGCAGAACAGTTCAGCATTGCTTTCCACATTTGTCACTACCA
Organism: Dasypolia templi; assembly: GCA_963555695.1. Classification (NCBI taxonomy): domain Eukaryota; kingdom Metazoa; phylum Arthropoda; class Insecta; order Lepidoptera; family Noctuidae; genus Dasypolia; species Dasypolia templi. Next base: position 15,374,279 of record OY743163.1, read on the forward strand.
CAATCCTTGGTGCAGCGGTATAAGAACACGTTTCTCTACGACGCACGGTTTTTGAGATATAAGCGAAAAACCGAAAAGTGGCACTTTGAGCTCCTTAAGTCCACTCTAAGCATCCTGAACAAGTTTCTGAAGGAATCGCTTACGTCCCTGCTCACGCACTCGACACCCCCTTTTGGCCAATTCGATGACTGAGTTATCGTTGTTGCGTTTCTTTTGTTAAATGTTCGGAAATTGAAGTCTACCATTTTCCTTAAGAGTTTTGCACTCATTTGTTTATCAAATGTGAAGTATTTTTAATTCACCTGTTTATACGTTGGCAACCCGGTTCTAGGATATCAGAAGTGGCTTATCAAATTTTATTTTGTTACTAACGCTTCGTTTTGTTAGTCAGTCGTGGAATTCATTACATCTTAAACAAATAAAATATATATTCAGTTAAGTGCGAGTTGGACTAACACAGAAAGGCCCTTTATAACCCACGTTTTTCTTTCCGTGAAAAACAACGGTTTATTCGCAGTGTGTAGGCTAGGCCTCAGTGTTGTACGGATCACTATGGAAGCTTGTTGTGACGGACACGTTTTTTCTACGTCGCGGGTTTTATGCCGTGCTGTGTACCAAGGGCCTAAACGTCTCAAATCATTATATTTCAAGTGGTCCATTATCATTCAAAGGCGCTTTTGAACGTTAAAATATTAGGTACAAGCAAATAGAATTTGTTCTAGGCGCCTGAGTAGTTAGAAGAATGGACATGCAAATCCACCGTTACTCTTTTAAAATGTTTTACAATGTTTTGATGTACCTAGAATAAAATTACTTTAGTCAATTGGTACAAAGTATTAAAAAAGAAGCAATAACAGATACATTACATATGCTGACATGTTACAAACTGCCTCGTTGGTCTAGTGGTCGCATGAGGTCCTGGGTTCGATTCCCAGGTCGGGCAGAGTGTTATTTGGTTTTTCTATCTAGAATTTCTCAGTAGCAGCCCGGAGTCTGGATTTGTTCCCGGTTTATGGCATGCGCCGTCACTTACCAGGCCAGCTGCCATGGCTTATTTTAATTTAATTTTATGTTTGAATTGTTTTTAAAGGCCTCTTCTCATACAGAGAAGGCGCGAGCATTGATCACCACGCTTGCTGAAGACTGGTTGGCGATTTCAGACTTTAGGAAATATGTCTCTCCTAATCCTTACTATCTAACATTATAAATGCGAAAGTATGTAAGTTTGTTTGTGTGTTACGCTTTCACGCCGAAACAGCTGGACGAATTTGGATGAAGTTTGGCACACAGATAGACCATGACCTGGCTAAGGACATTGGCGATTTTTTCTCTCGATGTTTTTCCTTTTTTCCGATGTCACCAATCGGAACGTAGAACGCGGTCGACGCGTAAAGTCGAGATTGTTAAAATAAACTCACACTAGGGCCTCAGAAAGGTACTACGTACTTACGTAACGTCAAAACATGCTAGGCATACAGATAAATAAACGTGTACTATAAAAGACGAGTATGTAAAATTGGTATGATGACTAATATTAAAAATGTTCAATTAAATAATGTAATTTCAAAGAAGGATTAGTAAAAATAAGATAATCGAAAAAATCACTTCTACGATAGTGCTGTCCGTCCGTCTAAAAAGTATCTTAAAACGTTTATAACTTGGCAATTTTTAAGCTTTTACACTTTTTGTAATAAAGTTTGCGCTATTTGGAAACAAACAGTCTTTTGAGACAAAAAAAAATTGTCATCATCCCAATTGGTATTTCGTAGTAACATCAACCGCGTGCGTCAGTAGGTAGTTGAACTTGGAAAACTACTACAACGAAATAAATTCAATTCAAATTCAAATATTTATTGCTTATCACATGTGTTTACAAGGTCTTTATAATGCTGATACAGTTCACATGGACCACGACGGGCATAACAATTTAATATTATATAATTAATAGCATGATTCATGAAGTAAATAGGAATTAAGTATTGTTATCATAATCAAACTACAATAAATAATATCATTACATTTATATTATATTATGATATACGTCTTTACAAATTATGCCTACCTCTAGAAATCATTAGAAATAATCACTTCGTGCAGCTGCCGACAATTTATGATCTGTTTGTAAGAATAAATCAGCTATGTGTTTTTTTTTCAGTTTTGTTTTTGATTTATTTTGTATGCACGTGTTTTTGAGACAAATAAATCTTTTTTCTTTCTTTTTTTCTATTTCATATAAATTCCAGCTAGATACTTCTACGCGTTCCTGAGGAAAAGGGTCTTAACAGACAGACAGACGGACGGACGGACAACAAAGTGAGTCTATAAGGGATCCGTTTTTTCCTTTCGAGGTACGAAACCCTGAAAACAATAAAAAAATATTGCTTAGAAATCAGAGCAGAAGCAAGTGAAACAGTTACCATAGACGTGCTGTTAGCTATACCATGGGGTCTCAACTCGAACAAATTATAATTAGTCTTGAAAAGAAATCATAGATGGCAGCGTAGATAACCATTATAAAATTAACGGCAGAATTTTGAGTGATATAAGTTTAGTGAAAATCAGAACTTCCTTGTTTAATTCTGGTTTATTTATTTACACTCATTGTGCACATGATTTCAACAAAAAACATAAATGAAGCCTTTATCTTCAATTCGAACCCCTGGAATGATAAAAGTAGTCATCTGTTAATCATTTTGTTTAGAGCTCTGCAATGAGCGTTTAAATGGCGTATTAATCAATTAGTCCTGTCATCAAAGTACCCTTTTATAGTTTAAATCAAACAGCTTCTTTATCTATTACTAAACTTTATCTAAAAAAGATTGCACGAAACGTTTTAAGTTAAGGTTGACTGCTAGATGGCGTTGTAAAACTACAGTCTCTGGCAATAAGTGAGTCGCTGATCCTGCCATCTGCTGAAAATTTGGACGGATTAAATTGCCAGCTCAATAGCCAGAATTAGGGAGGTGTCATTTCGTTGTATGGGATTGGGTATCTGTACGTAGTATTATATTACCTGTGGTTATACCAATGTGGCGTTCTGTAACTTCTGCCTAATGTCTATGCCTATGTCTGTCGTGATGTTCACCGACTGCCTGCCCTTTTTCAAACCTGCTGGCGTCGGCTTCCAAACTCACCGGATGCAGCTGAATACCAGTAGGAATATTATATGGAGCGACTGCCCATCTGACCTCTACAACCCAGTAACTGGGTAACACGTTACCATTTATTAAGACTGGACTGTTCTAACCACTATAGTTAACCTCTCACGCCCCGGCGTTTAAATAGTGTTACAACAGAAAACAGTTTTTTCAGACATTTTTTATTTCATAATCCCGTCATCGGTTGAAGACTATTCTCTATCTCCGAATATCTTCACCAATTGGGATGATGACTACTATTAAAAATGTTGGTAAAAATAATGTAATTACAAAGAAGGCATTGTAAAAATGAGATAATCGAAAAATCTGTTAAATCGATGTAATTATGAAGCAGATACACGCTTTAAAAGTTTTTGGAGGGGATTATTCCTGTCCTTGTCGCGCGGTACGAGCAATGTACGACGCTAGTATGAAGGTACTTAGTCGTGACGTCACTTCTACGGTAGTTCTGTCCTAGTCTAACACTTACTTTAAAACGTTTATAACTTGGCAGTTTTTTAAAGATTTTACACTTTTTGTAATACTTTTTGGACTATTTGGAAATAAACATTTAAAAAAAAAAAAAAAAAGTGTCATCTAGTGTGACTTAATGTTTTATAAGTTTCAAATAAAACATAACAAAAAAATAAGATAACGAAGCGACCGCCTCTTTGCCGATGGTCCGATTGGCAAGCAAAGGACGCGTCGCTATGTGCACTCACACAAATGCAAAGCTCAGCTTAGGCCTCGTGGGCTGTAACACGATACTCCTTGGTAAGACTGGTTGTCTCACTTTCGGGTTTCAAGTTACCCGTAACGACTATCAAAGATCAACGAATGAAAGCCGGGAATAACGGCTTAACGTGTTTTCTGAGGTACCACCAACCACGAGCTGACCGCGGCATGCGTAGCTTACCCTTCGGTCGACCCGTGCTCCTGTTTTTATTTAGCTGCGAGCCCCTGCCTTTTAGTCTCTGCTAAATAAGTGTATTTTCTTATTTGTTTTTCCAGATATGAGAAAACCCGCTGCCTCTCCCCGTATCCCTCCCCGAAGACCGAGGAGCGCGAGCGCCGGTCCACCCTCACAGTCCTAGCGAAGTTCTTCCTGTTCTGCACCGCCATGATACTGTTCTGCGTGCTGTTGTACATACCTGTTTATAATAAGGCCAACGATCAGCTGTCTAAAGGTAATATTTTATTGTATAAGTGGAGTAAAAATTGGTTTAGTAATTTTACATGGCGTTTTTGGTTAGTTGGTTAAACTTCACTTGAACAGCATATCAAAAATAAAATTATTTTACAAATCATAACATACTAGTTCTCCAGACCGTACCCCGCCAAGGCGGCCAACCTAAACAGCACCCTAATTGCGTAATACACAATCAATCGGAATCTGAATCGTTTTGAAACAGATTGCTAATCCATTGTTTCTTAAGTTCGATAAAAATTCTGCTCAACAATATATAGAACGCAATGAATGTTCTTGAACCGTCAAAATCAAACAGATTAGTCGTAATCGTTTACGAAAATGTGTTACGCAATTAGGGTGCTGAACAAGCCTTCGGCGCGAGAGATGTTATAGTGCACAAGTGCGCAGACAAAAGTGCAACTCTCTCTTCCTGCACTCTCATAGCCTGATGGGGCGGCATTCCGACACGATCGAAGAGAGATTAGGCGCATAACCAGGCGACACGTGCGCACCGAAGCACAGGAGTATCACACGGCCAAACTCCAAGCTCCGGGCTGTTACTTAGAGATTCCCAATGGAAAAAAGACTGAATAATTCTCGAATTTAAAGACGACTCGACTCTCGGTTTCTTTTTGGCATTCCCCTTTAACTTAATTTTTTAAGTATTTGACATTGTTTGTCACTGAGATTAGATAGTAACTAGATTTTGAACGTTTTTAAATACGGCTAGTAGGTTACCTAACCTGTCCGCGGGATCAACGACCTCTGCGCAAACTGCTGTCATCATCATCATCATCATGTCACTCCTGTGAAGTTTTGCCAACGACTTAAACACCATGTATTCACGCATATTTTTATGTCTTTATTCACTTTGACCGGTGATTTCCAGGTTTAGTCGCGGGCTGGTCGATACACACGAATCGCGACACAAAAATATACGTACAACCAAACAACGTAACGACAATACACGCCCCTAGAAATGTATGCACTAACACTAGTAAAAACAAGTTATTTCTACTAATTGTTGTCTGCTCATCCACCCTTAACTTCGAACGCCGAGTAGCCATAAGAGAAACTTGGGGAAACAACAAAAGTTACCAAGAAATGTCCAAATTATATCACGCAGTCAAACAGAAATACATAAATTACAATTATACATATGATCTTTATTCTGAAAACGGTGTACATAATGTATCTAGCGATAGGGTCAAGAGAGACATATCCAGCTTCAGCCAGCTTTTGCCCGAATTGGCTAAAGCGCTGCAGGACAATCTGGTTAATGAGAAGACTGAAAATGTACCTGAACAGAGGTTTGAAGATGACGTAATGTTGCCAGAGTTTGATATGAATCAAGAATTAGGAGAGAATACTGAGCCAAATTATGATTATTATGATACTAATGTCATGAAGATACCTCCAAAGGGATACGAAGATACCCCAGATTTAGAAAAAGTCCTGTCAATGTTGAAAGGTAACAAAAATTTCCGAAAAATGAAAGAAAAATTGACATTACCTGACAACACTGATCCGGAGTATAAAGTCGTGTTCCTATTGGGGTTGCCAACGCATGACAACGATTCTACCATTCAGAATAAAATCGAGGAAGAATCGGAAAAGTATGGCGATGTGATCCAAGAAGGGTTCATTGATTCATACAACAATCTGACGCTGAAATCTATTATGATGCTGAAATGGATCACCAATAATTGTAATAATAGTGGTAAGTTGATAAAATAATAATAATTACATAATATCCCTGTATCGCATAATCAGCCTGTAATGTTGCCACTGCAGGGACTCAAGCTGCCTTTCCAAGAGAGGGAGTTGTCTGTAACCTACCATGCGGGCCCAGTGCGGGTTGATAGATGTCACTTCTTCGGATTTTCGGTTCTAGGCCAGTTTCCTCACGATGTTTTCCTTCACCGTTTTGAGAGCAGTGGTGATGAAATAAACAGCATAAAGTAAACTCCCTGCCCGTCTCGGTTCGAACCCTACAATTTGTAAGTCGAGGTCGTTATCACTGGGCACTTCATCGTCTTCACATGTAATTAAATAATTAATGTATAGGTACAAAATATGGTGTAACATTTTAAAAGAGTAACGGTGGAGTTTCTTGCCCATTCTTCTCCATACGAAACTACCTTTTGGAAGGAAAGACTAGTTTTTTATTTGTTGTTGTTAATTTTAAGGTTCAAAAGGGCCTTTTATGTGCGTACTACATGGTACAAAAAGCTAGTGCCGTAATTGTGTACCCGTAATTGTGTAAATGTTTGTAATTATCCCACGAAAACGCACAACCGAAATAAAAAAGTATACTATGTGTTAATCCAGGTTGCACTCACAAAATGTACTGAAATTTCTAAAAACATAATTTAATCATAATTCGAAAGACACGTAGCGCCATCTAGCGTCCTAAAGCAATTGTGACCATAGAAAGTTATTGTTATTTCCTTCGGGAACAGTACGTTGTTATATACTATGTCTTTTGCTGTATCAAATGCAAAAGGGGGATGCCCATTTTCGGCCATAAAGGCACAATAACTTACGTTTATGTAAAAAAACATCGTAGTTTATATTTACTTAACAAGTTATTCATTTATCCGAACAACATTGCAACATTTTTGCATTAATAAAAAGCACTGAAAAGAGAAATGACATTCACGACTGTGGATAAAGTAGCAGTGTAGCCAACACTTATCAATTTCGTTCGCGAAATAATCGCTTATGTTTTCGTGGATTTTTCCATTAATAATATCACATCCGTAATGCTTGTTATAAGATCTATTATAATATATGTATGGTGTTATGTTTTATTTTTGATATTAAATAAACAAGTAATTTAACTTCAGTGGGGTTTCAGTGATTAGAATAAAATATCGATTTCGATTTCTTTTTTTTTTGTGTGTGGCAATATTAAGTTACGCCGGCCGGCTGTCAATTCAAGACACAGATAAGTGTCAAATCACAAAAACCTACAGAATCTATTTTCATTGTTTGCATTTGCCTTACTAAGTTTATTTTCTTGCGGATTAATTATTCTAAATATTGAACAAGCTTGTTTAATGAATTCCGACGATTATTTTAACCCTGACTTGTATATTCAATGATTGTGAAACAATTACGTTAGCCAAGATTATAAACTATTTTATCTTAAAAATCCTAACTTTTTTTAAACCAATTCCTTGACCAGTTAATTGTTGAAATTGCATATTATCACATCCATTTACTTTAAAATTTGTGCACTCGTGGCCGAAGTGTCTATGGACGGTGGGCATTCCCCTTTAATGATGATCGGCGCAGTGGTTTATGCGGGAAGATGTAACAAACGAACTTACATTATCTTTTATAATATTATAAGTTTGGATTAGGATTAGGGTTTGAAATAAATTATTTGACTTTGTCACCACTGCGCTCGTCTGTAACTATGTATTTAATTTAAAATCGCATTTGCAGTCTACAGTTTCGGGGCGCACGAAATTTTATTCCTTAAATCAGAGGCCTCTAGCCATTGATATCATAATCAATATAAATTTTTTTTTTCAGTCCGCTACATACTGAAAACGGACGACGATATGTATATAAATGTGCCAAATCTCATAGACAATTTGAGGAACAGATCTCACGATTTTGATACAAAGACTAGAGGACGTAATATTAAGGAGTATATGTTGATAGGAGACCTCATCTGTGGTGCAAGACCTGTGCTGGATTCTAGTAATAAATGGTAAGTGTTTTTTTTTACAATATATCACGCTTCACTTTTCACAGTACTTGAACTACCCCACTTACTGCTAATGTCTGTTGCAAAAGTGTCGGATGAAAGTGTAAACAAACTCTGATAAAGTTGAATTCTTACACAATCACTCATTAATGGGAGATAAAACATATACATCCGTATTTAGAAGGTTTCAACTTTATATTACACAACTTTTTCCAACAATTAATGTTTGAGTAACATGATTGAAGTGTCATAGAAAACATCGACGAAATTTCAGGTTTAAAATTGTTTAGTTAATGCAATCATCTTTAATTCGGGCTTAAGTATTCAGATAAACAAATTTGTTAGCGGCACTACAAATTGGCATCCGCAGGTACGTTTTCTGATCCATTTGTTAACATTTTTATCAGATAATTTGGGAATATACCTACTCCACATAGTCAAGCACACGTCAGTAGAAACACTTAAATTTAAATAAAAAAACACTATAATATGGCGCTGTTTTTGTTCAATTTTTAAAATGGACGTGTGTTTGACTTCACATATTTAACAGTTAAGTCCCATGTAATAGGAGACGAGCCTATTGCCATCAACCGAGCTGAAGTCCAGAATTCGGCTGCTTCAAAGATTTGTACCAATTCGTCGTCGAATCTAGACTTTTATTCATAATCAGTAACAACATTAACAACTGGTCCACACTAGCTCAAGACAGAGAAGAGTGGAAAAGAGAAAGGGAGGCCTTTGCCCTGCAGTGGGACAACATAGGCTAAAAATAATAGCTATAAATATAGTAACAATATTCGTTCAAAGAAAAATAATGTTTGCCGTGCTACGACTTTGTTCAAATTTGTTCACTCCTTGGGGTAGTGAACGAATGGGGAATGTCGGTCAAAGCTAATTGTAGATGGCGTGACCATAGCTAGGTCCCTACAGCCTACAATAAATTTGACATTTCGTTAATTCATTCCGTTTCTTGTTTATTCATGAGTTTGGTTCTATTCTAGTATTATTATTTTCATTGATTGTCATATTTTATATCAATTATTATTCAATTAAGAATATGTCAGAATTGAAAACCTTAAATATTGCTTAGTCATCACTTTTTTTAATGTTTCCGACATAACCTCGAACTCTGATGTAATTGAAATAATTATCTTCCAATAGCTTTATGCCACAATCTGCTAAGCTTAGGGTGTTTCGGAAAATGTTAGACTCAAATTTTCGAGCATTTATAAACATAACAATGAATTAATATCGCAAAAATTAATAAAAACCGACTCACGCTTCGCATTATTAGCTTGTTTTGGGAACTAGCTACGGCATCGGCAGCGCCATTTTGACAGTTGCCTTTCCCATTTGCGAAACGAATGAATGGTAAAAAATAATTGAATGAGGGTTTCCTGAAATGACGTTCACTTGGTAGCAGCACAGAGACGTCAGGTCCGGGCAGCTGTCAAAAGTGTAAAAGCGCTAAAATCTTCTTTAGTCGTGTGACATTCAGTCACGACTTTAGAAACGTGAAACTCGTAAGTAACGGCCGCGACTTACGAATTGTAAGTCGTAGGTTCGAACCCAGACAGGCGCTTTACTTTGTGTAAATTATTTCTGCACGACTGTTCTCAAAACGGTGAAGGAAAACATCGTGAGGAAACCGGCATGTCTTAGAACCAAAAATTCGAAGACATGTGACATCTACCAACCCTCACTGGGCCCGCGTCGTGGATTACGGCCCACTCCTTCTCACAGAAAGGAGGCCTATGTCCAAGCAGTGAACATAACAGGCTGATTATGCATGTATATATTTTATATTCAGTGTCGAAAGACTCTCGTCAAAGTGGCGCCAACTGGAGGCGTGAATTTTCATGAAAACCCTCATTCGATTCGATCTAAAAAAAAAAACATGATATTGCGACCACTACACCAACGAAACAGACTGATTAAACGTTTACAATGATTGAACCATTTAATTTTTATTTAAAGCAAAACGGTAAGTTATTAAACTTTATTAAAAGCAATTTATATGATTAATTATCATTTTCCTGCAGTTATCTGTATGACCTACTGTTAATTACCAAAAATATTCCCCCTGTTACTACATTGCGTATATTTTCCCTTTAGATATGAAATTTATCAAGCTGGTAAGGTAGCATTATACGAGGGCGGCACTGAAAATTTCGAATGTATATTTATTGCTTTTCGAAGTATTCTCCGCGAAATTTGACACATTTTTCCATACGATGGAACCAATCATTGAAGCATTCATTCGGAATTGCATTCGGAAGTTGGGGGTCTCCAAAATGGCCGTTTTGTAGGCGTCCACAGCTTCTTCAGGTGATGAAAATCTCTGTCCACGCAAATTTATTCTTTATTTTAGGGAAAGTATAGAAATCATTAGGGCTTAGGTCGGGGATGTACGGCGGATGTTCTAATAATTCTATGTTTTCTTGCTCTAAAAACTCTTGTTCTGTGTGCGGTGTGAGAACTCGCATTGTCGTGATGGAGGATGATGCGCCGGTTGCAGTTCTCTTTACGGAGTTCAGAAGCGACCTGAGGCAAACAAATGCTAGCATACCATTCTGCATTAACCGTTCTTTGTCCCTCAAGAGGAATAGTCGTAACATGGCCGGTTTTGGAGACAAACGTGGCCACCTTTTTTTTTGCAACACTCCGTGAACGAACAATTTTTGTGGGCTTTAACTCATTTTCGAACACCCAAACTCGTGACTGGTTTTTTGTTTCGGGTTCGTACGCGTATATCCAGGATTCGTCACCTGATACGATGTTGTATACAGCATTTGAGGATCCTTTTTCGTTAAAATACCAAGACCTATGACAGTACTAATAAAGTTGGTGGCGCCACTGTCGCGGACGGTATTCAAAGTTGTCAGTTTCCGTACGTAATTAATATCGTAGAGAGAGAGTAAACAGTGATACACCTGTTTTTAATTGACTCCCAAAGGGAGGTTTTTTTTTCTTTTTAATGGATTGGGTATGCTTCAAGGGTGCTCCCCCAAATACATTTTAATAACTTTGCTTGTGTAGTTTTTCAGTTAGCTTCAATAATAGGTACGTATGTTTTCCACTTTATGTATGTTGATGATGTTTTAATAACTTCACTGTTATTTACTTAGCAAGTAGTATACGAATTTGTGTGAAAACTAAAAGCTTAAAATAAAAAGTTTTTCAAATAATAAAAAAACCACAGAGTTATTGTCACTTAGTAGTGATTTTTTTTAACACTAAAAATTCATTCGGAAGTCGGAAAACAAAAAAAAAAAGCTAAATCAAAGACACCGACTTCCCAAATTGAAATGATTTTTCACTTTGTAGTGTTTTTTTGTTATCAACTGTTGTATGGAAATTGTTAGCAATGCCGCCTCTAGCGGGCACCGCCGAGGCGTCTCCGTGCTCTGTGGCTAACACAAAACTGTTTCGCTCACAAAAATATTTAATTCTTATTGAAGTCGGTTATCTTTTCCCTTTTTACGTTTTGTTTTTTATTAACATAAAAAAAACAATTACCCTCTATTTTCTCTAGTTTGATGAAGATATTCGGAGATAGAGTATTAAGTCTTCAATGGACGACGACAAATGACATGAAAAAAAAAAACTGTTTTCACTTGTGGTAACACTATTTAATTAACTTTAGTAGTTAGAACAGTCCGGTATAACAAGGGGTATCGTGTTATCCAGTGACTGGGTTGTGGAAGCCATTGAGGCAGTCGCGTTCGGTTAGCCGACTCCAACATTTGGAATAAGTCAGGCAGATGGTGAGTAGTTAGAACAGCCAGCCTCAAAAATGATTGTGTTCAAATACAAGAATTAATTAAATGATCTTGCATTAAATTGTACCAGTTCTGTTCTATCTATAATCAGCTGACTCGGCGAACTTCGGATCGTCTCGGAATGTTTCTCATGTTTTAATAGTTATTCGGGGCGGAGACAATCAATATACTAATATTATAAAGAGGAAAGATTTGATTATTTATTTGAATTGAATAGGCTCCGAAACTACTGGACCAATTTGAAAAATTGTTTTACCACTAGAAGCCGAAATGATGTCTGAGAACATAGGCAACTTTTTTTTTTTCGAAATCCACGCGTACGAAGTCGGCGAAGTGCTAGTTAAATGATCCTATATGAGTTCAATTTTTGCCTTTCGAGGTACGCAACCCTAAAAACAAAAGAAACAACTCGCCGTCAATTGAGAATTAAGGTGTTTTTTTTGGACAAAAATCCGATATTTTTTCAGCGATATCTACAATATTAGTAAAATTTCTCAATAAAAGCCCCGATGACCTACCATTTTTTATTACCCTCAATTATTCTCCATCGTATCAGCTTTCTAAAAGTAATATACCATGTTTATAACTCAGTCACAACATTTCCTATATGTTAAAGAAAGGCTTTGCAGGTAGAGGAACTTATTTTATTTTTAATATTTTTTCCGTCGATAAAATTAAGCTTAGTTTCCCTCATTTTGATATGTGCACATTCTGAAGACTCACACTGTATTTAATATTTTTTATCTGTGGATTTTCGCCAGCGAATTTAAATTTACATCGTATTCGGCAGTGGTTGAAAAAAAAAGCCTCTAATTGTTTCAAACATTACTGAATTTTTATTTACAGGTACAGTCCAAGGTATATGTATGGGGGACGAGTGTACCCCAAGTATCTATCAGGTACGGGGTACGCGCTCTCCGCTGACGCAGCCAGAGCCCTCTATGCGGCTGCTTTAAGAACTAACTACTTTCATTTAGAAGATATATTTATTACTGGTGAGTTTGAAGGATTTTCTGTAAGGGTTTTGTTCGTATTTTTTTGTGATGTTTGAGTTCCGTCCGTTTTGTGTTTAAACTGGACGGTACTGGAACGTACTACTGGTATAAAAGTACCGACGTGGTAACTCAGGTTATAAACTATCTGTGTGCCAAATTTCATCCAAATCCGTTCAGCAGTTTTTGCGGCAATCCGAAACATATCCAGACATACGGACAAAAATTCTTAAAACACATTTTTGGCATCAGACTCACAGCATTTTGTTTTTCTCAAAAATACCACTACAGTTTTGGCTTCGCTACTATTTTAATATACGTTTTAATATAGATAAACTAAATATAGGCATTTTTTAATTGTTATGAAGTCAGAAAGATGAAGCTAGTTGCCCATTACAAAGCGTAGTCTGATAATATGGAAAAGAACGAGCAAGAAACTCCACGGATACTCTTTTAAATCAAAATACTTGCGAGATATTACTTCTTCTGTCTCCTTTCTGTAGTAAAAGTTGTTCATAATGATAAATGATTTTATTTCTGTAACTACTACGACCCTTTTTCAGGATTTCAATTGTTTCAAATTACACCTTGTACCTATAGGTACATACAGGGTGGCAGGGACACTGACGAATGAATTCAGCTCATGATTCTAGACCACTCTAGCGTAGAAAGTTTAAATCCTACGCGCAATACCTACGCGGCCAAAATGTATGGAACGATTTTCTTTGGCTCACGGACGTGGACTGAGCTCTCTCCCTTTCCGCAGCCTCCTGCGAGATTAATGTTTCGCAGAAGGAAACCACCGTGTCTCAGGACTCCTCGCTGCCGACCATCGAATTCACTACGGTCGGCAGGGACAGGTCACTGCCTAATTCTGTGATGAGGACACGGTGCGGCTCCTCCCAAGCGTTGCACTATGCCAACGTATGCCACGCCGTGTCCTCCCGGCAGTCGACGCAGTGGTGACACCGGGCGTCCGGCTCCCTGTTTATGCGACACAGGTACTTCCCGAAGCAACCATGCCCCGAGAGTACCTGCGTTGCCCGAAACGACAGGGAGACGTGCGTCCACCCGAGCCATTCGTCGAGCACTGGAACTTTGTGGAGCCCTGACACAGCCAGAAGGCGTCGCGGCAGACCCCGTCGAAGATGGCGGAACGAGCTGGAGAAAACCAACAACTGAGAACAAAAGAGCTGGAAGTCATGGGGAGAGGTCCATTGTCCAGCAGTGGGATGATGCAGCCTAACAGTAACAGTTATGTTCCTGAAATTGACAAACATGAAACAGACAAATATAATTCTTTACTATGCTTTCTTTGAAATTACGTTGTTTTTTAGAACGTTTCTAATATTAGTCATCATCCATAATAATCAGGAATGACACAATCTTTACAACAATCTGTACTAATATTGTAAAGAGGTAAAATATGTTGAATTTGTATGTATGGAGTATTTTTCGGAATCTACAGAACTGCCAAGTGCCTAATTATTAAAAATCCCGCAAACAGTAAACGTTCAGTGACATTTGACAATGCTAGAGACCTCACTCTACACTAGCGCCTCTAGTGGCGAATTCAAGCACGATAGCCATGTGGCGGCATCTACAGCGCCACATGCGAACTACGCATATCACATTGACGTCTCGCAAAATCCGCGCGACTAGCATATACACAGCGTCCTGACATCAATCATCGGAGCCAGAAACTTTCACAGCAACCACTCACATGGGCTGGGGGGCATAGTCCTGACAATCATTGGAGCAGAATCCCACCAGAAACGACACCTGTCTGGTCGGGGGATCTTCCCTTTTCGACGAAGGATGAGTGAACTTTAAACCCTGTTCCTCATACCATATAACCTACAATGCAAAAAACAATCGCGGGCTTTCTCATTCGCCTTGCTTAATATTCACAATCGACCTTCCAGGTATGTGCGCTGGCCGGGCCCACCCACGTGTCATCCCGCGTGACGACCCCTCTTTCTCGTACCAGACTCCCTCCACCGGCGGGGCCATGCGGGCCTGCGGGGCCCACGCCAGGGCCACCGCGCATCGAGTGGCCCCCGACCTCATGCGGAGGTTACATGGCATGTTAAGGAAACCTAGCTTGCTGGATACGTATGTATTTTTTTCACATGTTTTTCCTAATGAACCTTTCCCTTTTTTTTTCTCCTTTTTTTCCCTTACTGTTTCTTTTCGTTGTGTTTTTTTTGACCTACGATTTTTGTTGGTCAGCGTTAAAAATATTAAATGTCATCATTATGGCCCTTTTTAACTGACTTCCACAAGGAGGAGATTCTTAATTCTTCGTATATATTTTTTTTAATGTTTGTTACGCGATGTCTCCGGCAATTGAGGATTTCTAAAATTATTTTTAAACCGATCAAGGCCTTTATAAAATGGATGCTTCCGGCCTCGTTGGTCTAGTGGTCGCAATCGCTACTGCTGAGCATGAGGTCCTGGGTTCGATTCCTAGGTCGGGCAACGTATTATTGGGTTTTTATATCTGGAATTTCTCAGTAGCAGCCCGAAGTCTGATTTGTGCCCGGTAGATGGCAATAGGCTCGCCCCCTATTACATGGGACTCAAACATAACTTGCGAAATGTGGGTGTACTATAGGTACACCTCTGCCCAACGGTTCGGGGAAACAAGGCGTGATGTTATGTTATGCTTCCGGGGTGGTCCCATATAAATTTTATTACCTTTGCTTGTGTAGTTTTTCATTAGCTTCAATAATACGTATGTTTAACACGTAGTGTAATATTGATGATGGTTTAATAACTCCCGGTCACTGTTATTTACATAGCAAGTACTACATAGCACTGCAAAGTAAATGATAACTTTAATTTCGGAAGTCGCTGAACAAAAAAACAATCAAAATCAAAGACACCGGCTTCCGAAATTGGAGTTATTTTTTACTTGGTAATGTTTATTTAGGAAGTCGGTTGTTTTTTTTTTAACTTTTTCCTTATCACCTTTTTACTGACCGATTTTTTATAGTCATTACCGAAACAATGGTTAGACCTGTGGTCTTTTATGGATCAGAATGTTGGGCCACAAAAGTGATAAATGGAAGGCAATTGCATCCAGATGAGAATGCTAAGAGCGATATGTGGTGTTATGCGAAGGGATAGAATAAAAAATTATTAGCGTTGGTTCGTTCGTTGATTGTCGTTCTTGTCGCAAATGAACGTTTTTTTTAGCCCCTGAAGCCTCATGTTTCATGGTGATACCGTATACCGGGGTTACTGTGATCAATTTTGAGCTTTGAAGGTGGAATCTGCAGACACTTGAGTGGTGTGAAAAAAAAAAACCCAATAACAGTTTTTTCATTACTCTCTGTTACTGTATTAATAAATGAAAAAATGTGTCTTGATTATGAGAAAAAAAATTAAAACTGTGATTAAAGTTGGACGAAAAATGGGGTTACTTTGAAACCCCCCTACTTTATTGCGTAGTTACAAAGTTTAAAATTACAATGCCAACACAATTTAAATTAAAAAAAACTGCCAACGTTTGCCGTTTGAATTTATGTTGTTGGTGAGTTCCCAGCGTGTCCTCAGAAAAGGATTTGACAGCTCTTCAGTGTCACCAACCCTAAAAAAAACTACCAAATTGCGTTCCGTTTTAAGTAATTCGTTTTGGAAGTTTCGATCAGTCATCCCGTGATTCAAAGTAGCTTTTTACCGGTACTGACCATTTCATATCAAGGAGTAGACAGTAAGTAGGTTTGTACAATCACTTTTACACGTCAATCATATTTTAAAAACTAGATGAGGTCGGCGTTTCATAACTGACTACTCTGTGAAGAAAGGCCGAAACAAACTCAGAGGTCACAGTCTCTTTTACAGTCCAGACAAAATCTTGGAAGATAATGTGTATGTATGTGTTGAAATATTATGACCCAATTGCAGTAAAAACCACGCAATGCATTTACTATTATTATAGTTATTTTTCTGTCATTTTTAAACGATTGACAGAAATAGAACTATATTTTAAATACGTTTCGCGTTAAATGTATTTATTTAAAACTTGCTCGACTTTCAAATTGAAATTAAAAGTACATAATTTAATTAAGATATCAAAAAAGATTTTCAAAATGTTCTCACATCAGAAATCTGCCATAAAATAAAACAAGTTTTTAATGTTATTTTCTTATCAATTATACGAGTTTCAAGTTTAGTAGTAGGTTCCTATAGAGAAAAACGAGAAAGAAACTTCATGGTCACTCATTAACTTTGAACTGTAGTACTTAAATACTTTTAACTTTTTGCTTATCTTTTCCAGATGCGAAAGAATGCGGCTTACAAAGGTAAGGAGAGATCGGCTTAAGCCCAAGACGCCGCCAAAGCGTTTAACTAAACATTAGCATTAAGAACAATAACAATTAGTCACAATAGTCAACTCGTCCATATTAGTACATGAAGTATAGTCACCCATCGATATACAGGGTTGTTTTCGAGATCTCAAACTAAAACTTTCATCATGTAGTTCAATGGGGAATGCAGTAACTGTCAAAATGGCGCTGTCATGACTATTTCCCAAATCAAGCTAATAATACCAGGGGTAAGGAGGTTTTATTAAATTTTTGCGGAAAAGACTCGTTCATGTGTTCCTACATATTCCGAAATTGGAGTCCACCATTCTCCGGAAGACTCTATACTTGAGTTTTGAGTTTTAAATTATATAAATCACCGAAACTAACGAAATAGTGAAAAAAACCAAACTCATGAATGAACACAAAATGGAATGAATGGACGGAATGTCGAATTTACTGTAGGCCTTAAGGACCTAGTTATGTTCACGCCATCTACAATTAAAACTATTTGAGCACCCAAATACCGTGCATAATAAAATCTGCTCAAACAAATGGTTATTTAAACCACTTACTGCTATTTTACTTTGTCTACTTACTTTTTTACTATTTCTTAACTTTTAGCTTGAAGCCTCTTTCCAAGGTTAACATACCTTCTGCATTCCACTTCTCTCTTTAATTGGACCAAAACCAATACAAAACGTAAAATAAATACGAACGCTAGGAGTATGTGTGGATTCTAGCAGGTGTCTCTAGATTATGCCGACCCCATGGTAAAAACGGCGTTAGTTTTGGTATGTATGTTACCTACGCTATGTTCTTGTAAAGCTATGGTTTCCTAGAATAGCGGTTACGTTATACTATAAGGCCGTCATGAAAACCTGTAATTTTCACCAGTATCTGACCTTAAGGTGTCACAAAACGATTTGTATTTGAACAACCGTTACTGTGTGACCTTTCACAGCCTTTGTTAGAAAACGTAAGCTTTACTTAATTCGAAGTAAATTCCAAAATCATCTTAGATATAAACAAACACCCTGTATATCGACCATAGGTATCTTAACACTAGTTTATGAGTACAATATTAACCATAGTTTGTCTCAAAGAGTCGCCATAGAATTATAGGAAAAAATAATACATTGTCTCTAAATGAGATTATGTAGAACATCGATTAAATTAAGCTTGAAAGTATTGCTATCTGATTCTAGCTCATATAATAAGAAAGAGATAGAAGATGTCTTTATGTTTCAAACCGTCAGACTGTTCAAACTGGCAGACGGTTTGCAACTGTCAGACTGATTCAAACTGGCAGACGGTTTCAAACTGTCAGACTGTTTCAAACTGTCAGACTGTTCAAACTATTAGACTGCTTCAAACAGACTGACGGTTTTCAACTGTCAGACTGATACAAACTGTTAGACTGTTCAAACTATTAGACTGTTTCAAACAGACAGAACTTCTGGGAAAAAAGTAGCGCAGCAAACTCCCCAGCAGTAAATGATAGTGATATTTTCATAATAGCTTAATCGATGCGCTACACAATCAGCCTATTTAAATAACTCTTAAAATTACCCCTGCAACAAATGAATCTCTCTTAGGTTTTTTTTAGCTCCAGCTTCTGAAATCTATGGAGCTTTATTTCGCAGCCATCCATTAGTTTATATATTTACAAAAAATACTTTTTATTTCAGCTTCCCTGTTTAATATAATATACTGTTAACACATTCCGGGACACTGAAAACGTAATAACAATAAAAGCTCTATTGTATCTCATTCAGTGTCCTTCAACCGATTAATACCGGCCTCTTTAATAAAGTACTAAATTGTTTGCATGTGTATAAAAGTAAAAATGGAGTGATAATGTTTAGACATCTTAACCTTTGCCAAATCTACGAGATACAACTGAAAGACTAAGACCTCCACAACTAAAAGACATATCCTCCAAAAAAAATGGTTGCAATTGAATTTGAACTTTGTTTTGTATGACATTAAGTTTGTTGTTAGGTACAAAGTTTTGTATAAATGTAACTTACATTAAG